>OX637700.1:25231009-35231009 GCA_951802165.1 Adalia decempunctata
CCCTTCATCAATCAGAAAAAAATAAATCGTTTCTGACTCCTTTTTTTTTCAGGGACGTAGACCCTTAAGTTTTCATGATGGTTGAATGGAATAAATGCCTCTTCAAATGATTATATTATAACTTACCTAAGCTACATTCTTCTTCTTTTTTGTCAGCAGTAAAGCATGAATCTCGGTTGTGGTAAGCGACCTTGCACCAAGTACAACTTATGGATATGAATTCTTTGGAACTGAACGAGATTTTGCACTGGAAATTCTGTGAAAAAGACTGAATAATACAAGAAACATAAGACGCCAGGAAACTACCTTCGAGCAGTGATTGCATCTAGTTTTCTCTGAATATCTCCGTACCCAGTGATGTTGAACTACATGTTTCTTTCTGTAGTGACTTAAGGGTTTGCTCTCGAATGTAGATCTACACTTGAAAGTTAATTTTTTTTGGTTCAGACAGTTTTGGTGAACGACAATATTGCAGGAGGAGCACTTCAATCTTGGGCCAGTTTTCTGAAATAGGAGATTATAAAAAATAAAAACTAATTCATTAAATCTATGTCGGACATAATTGAGTTGATATTGATTATTTGGGGGCACGGCAGTGGCCCCGCCAAGTCGAGCGCGAAGCAAACACTGCCGTACTATCTTTACCCGAACCATTTCGCCGCATTTTCAAGCCCCTATTTGAGAACCTCCGGATGAGACCAGAACGCCGAAATTTTCGTCATCCAGTAAGCTATAATCACGTACTCAAAATCCAAAATTTCAAGTGTGTAGGTCATTTAGTTCCGAAGTTACGCGAAAGCAAAGTTTCGCATTTTCGACCCTAATTCACTCATGATCATCAAAATAGAACTAGTACTTCCCATAAACTCAGAGAGCTGAAATTTGGTACATAGTTAGGGTTTAATGGCCACATGAAGGGAAAATTATAAAAACTAGGATAATCGAAAATCTGTTGGCACGTCACGTGAGCTCACGTGCTATCACGTCATCTTCGCAAAATGTGCAACCACAATAATGTATGGAAGTTAATGCGCTTGGAAACACATTGTTATCATACTCTATATGTGAATATCGACTTTAGAATATAAATTGAAAAAAGAATAATAATCGGGTCATCAGTCTTATACACAGTGATATTTTTACTGTCTCATTTATTGTTCAAGAAAACGATAGGTTTTCGAAAGCTAGGCCGGAACAATAAATGAGACAGTAAAAATTATCACTGTGTATAAGACTGATCACCCGATTATTATCCTTTTTTCAATTGTTATCATTTCCCGCATTCACGAAGTTAGCATCTGCTGTCACTTGATAGCACACCAGAACTACCCGTAAATTTACATTTTCTAACCGTAAGTGATATCACGTCGGATATTTTGTGAAGTGATTGAAGTGAAAATGGATGAAAATTTGATCGAACTTGTCAGGCTTCATGAAGTGATCTATGATCATTCTTCATCAGAGTACAGGGATCAGAATGTACGACAACAAGCTTGGGTGCTGGGTGCTCATTAAACAATTGTTGAACTATTTGAGGGAATTCTCCCACTTCCTCTCTCCGTTGATTTATTTGGTGAATCAAATCTCTTCTATGAATTGTAAAAGCAGTTGTGTTCTCTATATCTTCTTTCCATTCCGAAGAGCTTGATGAAGAAGAAACTCTGTTTCGCTGTATCACTGAATAAAAAAATGCTATGAAATTTTGGTGCAATATAGAACGTCTATTGCTCTTCAGAAAAAACATCATCAGGTGGGTCTGCGGTGGTTATATTGGGAGAGAAAAAATTGAATCCGAAAAGGAATCGGGTGAGAGATGGGCTATATGGACAAGTTTGGTATCAAACTATGTCTATAGGTTTTCGAGGACGCTGAATTCAATAAAAAATAATCGGAGGCTCTATCTACCATAGTTCAGAACCGGAAAAAAAAGAAAGATTTGTAATAAAAAAACTACTCCTAAAAAAATGTGTCAAATAAGAAAATCTAATAAAATAGATCAATATGCCCACTTTTTTACAAAAAGAAGTGAAATCCCACCAAAAACATTCTGTAAAAACTAGCCAAGTCTCGATCGATGGAGCTGCTTGTTTATCTCTAAAAAGTAATGAAATCTAGAAAAAGTCGAGCCAAGTTTAAGGCTCCTTACTGCGATTTCTTTATTATTATAGTTAATGTTGTGTGACTTGGCCGTTGAAGGCACAAGGGTACAAAACCAGGTGCTCCATGACACCATTGCACCAATCTGTCGCCAGAAACGCAAGCCATTGACGATGGAAAATTGCCACTTTGAAAACGTTCATTCAATAACCAGTCAATTTTTCCTTGCCTTTGGATAAAGAAACTAATATTGTGAGTGTTGTGCTGGGAAACGATAAGGCTATCAAAATCTCAGGGGAGCCATATGGCCTCCCCCATGGCTTCGAAGCTTGTAACTTGTACGAGTTCGGAGAAGCAGTTGTGTTCTGTTCTGTGTAGGCTTTGTTACTGTATCCTTACGCCACCTTAGGCACAGCACTGTTAATTTTCGACCCAACAGCGAAATGATGGCCCACTATCGAGACTAAAACAATTCTTTCCTAGCCTCGGGATTGAACTCGCGTAAGAGTCAATCGCCTTATTCGCCTTAAGATCTGGGCTATGAGCACAGTTGGAGAAAGATTTTTTATTGATAACAAACCTATTGAAAAAATCAAACTTGTCACGCTGAAGATAATTATACCAAGTGGATGAATTATACTTATTATTTTTGAACTAATCTCAAAGATTCATAATGGAAGCGGAAATTTGTATATTTTCATCACTCTAATTTCAATCCAAATGTGGTTAGTTAATCTTGAAACTTACCATACAGTTTGATTCTCCGACGTAACACAAATCTCCAGAAACATGGGTGGAAACCCACAGATGTTCAGCCTTCTTAGCGTTTTCACTCCAGTCAGGAGTGGTTCGCAATTCTTCATTGGAGTCCTCTCCATTTTCTCTAAAGAAATAATCAGTTTTTTTATTGAGGTGAGATTGAAAATTTACTTTGATATACTGAAAAGAAAACAGGCCATTTTGGATGAGAAAAACATGATTCTGAAAAATTGCTCTGACTTCTCTTGAAATACAAATCATCATGGTATCATTTCAACTCAGAAACCGAAACCATTTGAAAGCGAATAGCGGTAGTCTGATTTTTTTAGTGAGCTTTTCGCGATTGTCTACTTGTAAGTAGAGGGGGTCATCCATTCAGGTACTGACTCCGCTCATCGCTGCTTTGCTCGTATAAAAACAATTTCCCCATCTAATGGCACCATTATAACGTTTTCTTTGGGAGCCACGACTGTTTTCAGGCAAGATGGAGCTCCGCCTCATTATGCCGCTGATGTCAGACAATTTTGCGAATTTGAATTTTTCTTTCACTATACCCAATATACTATATAGTCTAAGGAATTTCCCCAAACAATAGGTTGGTCGGAGGGGTCCTATAGAATGGCCAGACAGATCCCCAGATCTGACCTCTCTATATACTTCTTTTTGTGGGGCTACTTAAAATCCAAATGCATCAATTTTGAAACAATAAATATACTATATAACGGTGTTGTATACATAGGATTGAAATTTTAACTCACTCATCTTCCATGTCTTCGAAATTTTCTGGGTCCATAATTTTTCAGGAAAACAAGGTACACTTGATGAATGAAATTCAGTATGGTGATTTCGTAGAAATGCTATTCCTATCGGTTTACTAATTAAATAATGGGATTCATTTTCTTATGACATTTATAATGCGATTAGAAGTAAGAAAGTTTATTTTCAATGTGGAACAATTAAGCGTACCTCTTATTGGATAATGTTCCGCAGGACCGTCCTCAACCTATATTGGGGACCCTGGAACATCTATTCTTTCATTAAAAAAAGCAAAAAAGTAGGTACAAGATAATTAAGGGTGTCCCATGGATTGCGAGCCATGGGCACTTTACTAGAGTGCATATGGAAGTGGAACTTTGTTTTTGCATTAAATGGAACATTATTCACTATAAATCACTGTTAGAGAAGGAAAAGTTTGAGAAAATTATTATATTTACGAAAATGTCAGTGGCGTTCAAGTACGAGGTAACATCAAACAATCTTTTATCCACGCCACTGAAAGTGTTTGAAAAATTGGAAATCAACTTTCAACAAGCAGTGTGGCTATATATCTTCAGCCATTCCGGTATTATTATAAAAAACGAGTTATTCTTCCTAACTTCGCGCACTACCTGTATCTCGGAAGTGAAAAATGTTTGCAGGAAATTTGTTCTTGTTTTCATCAGTACTATCTACCCTATTAGAATGTGACACCTTGAATACAGGGTGTTTCAGAATGAGTTGCTGATCTAAAAGGTGATGTGAAACCTTGGGAGATTTTTAGAAGAAAAGTTCAGATAAACCTATGTCCTAAACCTCTTGACTTTCGAGTTGTCTGAGAAAATAATAGTTTTGTTTCGATAACTTCAATACCTTGTAGATATTTTAGGAAAAATATCATGTACGCCTCTGCGTTTTCCTAAATTAATGGAGGGTAATGTTTTTAGAATGTATGTTTCCAATCCCCATTAATTTTAGGGCGTAATGGTGAGTTTTTTCTAACACGTGGTAGAACTCTTCAAAACGAAAAATTCCTTATATGATAATTTTAAAAATCATTAATTAAATCGATCCTCATACGCACGAAGCGTATGCTTATAGGATGCTGACCTTGGCCGAAAGCTCCTAACTTCTCTGTTCTCGAGAATATTGTCATTTTCAAGATTTGGTTCTTTATAAAATAAGGAATACTTGAAATTAACAGGATTTATATCGTGAAATGGAAACAGATTCTCAATATGACCACCATTGATTTCAATACTATGTCTCAAAATCTTCCAAACTACCTTTCCAACTTTAATACCCCTCGTCTCGAAATTAAAAGAGTTAGGACCCATATTTATTTTAATTTCATTCCCTATCAGCTCAATGACTTGCAGGTTTTGGAAACTTTTCTTTTGGAATAATAACATTGAAAAACACCAAATGAATTCAATTTTTTTTACTAAACAAAATTTTACACAATATACATAAATCAAATTATCCTAATCAGCTTTCCTCTTCTTCAATGAGGGCTTCTGGAACACTGGCTTCACACCTCCAGCCTGACTGTTATGGAATTTCAAATTCTGTGGAGTTTCATTGGACCATGGCGAATCGAACTGAGTTGTATCTTGATCCACCAAATGGGTATATTTCGTTCTACCTGACCGTCCAAAGTTCTTAACTTGCATCACTTTAGGCAAAACTGTCTTATCAAAGTGATCCTCCAGAGTTGCTTGGGCAAAGTCACGTTTGAACACTTCATCCTCTTTGTCCAAGTAGAAGGCACCTCTGTGATAGTATTTCTGCAAGAACTTGTACTTGCCCTTCATTGCTTTGTTGGTAACCTGTTTGGGGTTCAGTCTCAACTCTGATCTCCTTTCTTCCTCTGTCATATTTCTCAATCGTTCGATCTCTAACCTTTCCTTCTCCAAGGCTTCTCTTTCTTCCCTGTCCCTCTTTACCCTTTTCAATTCCCTCAATTTCCATGCTTCATATTGAATCTCATCATTTTCATCATCTGTGTTCACATCATTCAAGTTGGGCTCATTGGTTTCTTTGGAGGCTAGCTGCTGTTCCTTTCTTATGGTTTCTTCTACTAACCTCAATGATTGTCTTCTTCTTTCCTCAGCTAGTTTCAGTGCCTCCTGTTCCATTTGTTTCTGTTTCTGCTCTTCTTTCTCTTTCTCAATTATCGTTATTCTGTCCCTTTTTCTGACAAATATTGGTTTCAGTCTTGGACCTATGAGAGAACAGTTGGAATTATAGCACTATTGTTGGCAGTTATAAGTTTGTTGTCATATAGAGTATCTACTCACCAGTTTCTTCTTCTGAATCAGTATATTCTTCATATTCTGACGATTCTTCCGAATCAGAATCAGATTTTTCATCTTCTTTTACCAGATACTCCTCTTCTGTTTTGGTTATCATTTTTTGTTTCAACATTTCTCTTCTACGTTCTATTTCAGAGTCACTCAACTCTGCTTCTGATTCATCATCGTCTGGCCCTGCTTCCAGCATGTGCTTATGTTCTGAAGAAAGAAGAATTGTTCAATTAATTCAGGTGCATTTCTATAGGGTATAAAGTAAACTCAAGCCTCTATGTTCAAATATTTACCAACTAAATTGGACTGTTCCTCTCTATCCGACTCTTCATCGGAAGATTCCAAAACTTCAGCTTCAATAGCATGTCTTCGCCTTTCTGGACGATGTTCTGTATCAATTTCTGCGATTTTCAGACGTCTCAATCTGGGATCGTTGATTTCTTCGTCACTTTTAGGATGCTCTGGTGAGGGAGGAACATTTTGTTGATTCCTCTTATCAAGAAAGTCCTCATCATCACTTTCGCTGCCAGAATGGGCATCTTGGGCGTAATCAGGCTTCTTACCAGAAACATATCTATGTACTTTTACCTTTTGCATAGAAATTTCACCTGGGAATAGAATAAATTATTGGAATATTCTCAATAAATAATGCATAGGTAAATGTAATTTAATGTGAAATTATGAATTTGTGGAGTGTGTAGAATGTCTAACTAAATTAATAAACATAAATATTTTTCTTCAGTTGATTCACTAACCTTTTTCATTTCGAATTGGGACAGCCCCAGCTGTACTCTGTATAGCATACGTTGTAGTTGGGTTCATCATTTTGAAGAAAGTTCAAATATTTCTGGGGAATCCAAAACAATACCTTATATCTGGTACTTCAAATATAATCCTAATTTTATAATATTATCCTTATTATTCTTCAAATAGTTCAGATTCTCAAGTGAATAATGGTGTATGTTTTTCCAAACAATCAGTTTTTATTTTCTTTTGACAGATTGTGATTGAGTAAAGATTGAGGTTAAAAAGACATGTCAATCAGTCTATGGCATAACCCCAAATATTGTTCTGTGCTTATATACTTTTCGGTGCTTATATACAGTTCTGTGCTCATATATTGTTCTGTGCTAATATATTGTTCTGTGCTTATAATTGTTTTGTGCTTATAATTGTTCTGTGCTTATATATTGTTCTGTGCCTATATATTGTTCTGTGCTTATATATTGTTCTGTGTTCATATATTGTTCTGTGCTTATATATTGTTCTGTGCTTACATAATGTTCTGTGCTCATATATTGTTCTGTGATCCACAGCCCTCTTGTAACAAGCCATGAAAGACAACAGTGTGCTAACGCCGCTTCTTATTTCGTCGCAGCTTATCAAACTTAACACCGTCATATTATTTCAGAAATAAATATATCATTCCCCTGAAAATTAAATAGATTTAAGCTTTACTGGTCACTCTGAACGTCCAAGTTGAGTATTTCAGAGTCGATATCCAGTGGGGTTTGTGTTGTTTTCTGGGATGAAATCTCAGCTTCTCAGCTACAGATAAACTCACCCATTTTATGAAGACATAAAAACCCTAAACATTTTGGTTTGTTACTTCATATTTTCTTGACCATAACACATTTATGTTGAAGTGGATACAATCTACGGTTGTATTTCTCATTGTATTGATTGTATGGTTGTGAAGGAATGTTGTAGCGGAACTCTTGAAAGTGTAGAAGAATTCAAGTTTTCCGAAAGATAATAAGACCAGAGAAAAAATGTACATACATATTTACTAAAGATATCTCACAATATGGAATATTTACTATACTTTAGTGTGACAGCAATCATAATCATTTTCTCGTTTCAATGCCACTTTTCTACTTTTGGTATTTTTCTTGTGTATTCAGCACCGTTATTCGCAATGGTAATGAGTAGGTAATAAAATGCAAGATATTCGAATGAAAATATATTTATCACAGACTTCAGCACATAGTTCATGCTATTTACAAACAACCAGTCATCAGACTAATTTTTTGATTTGCTCCACATCCTACAGTATTTTGCACATAATCAGGGAAGTTACTTTCCAACACGCGCATCCTTTCTCTCTTTACGTCAGCAAGAGCTTGAGTGGACAAGTAGCAGTTGTCTGATTTGTACACCAGGACAAAGCTCACAGGCAGGAATGGGGTGTTGGTGTCCCATCTGTAGATTTCTGGGAGACCCTCGTATCTGAAGAAGATAGCTGATCCTAAATCAGTACCCAAGAAGACCAACCTGTTGGGTTTCAGTCCAACATCTTGAATTTTTCCAGAAGCGCATCCAGCCCTCAGATAGTCAGTACGGATGGAGAACACCCTTGGTGATGAAAGGTAAGAGAAGATGATGAAGTTGTTTCCGCATCCTTTCTGGACCAGAGCGATGTACAGGACATCTCTACGTCCAGTACCAACGACAGCTTTAGGAAGAACAACTCTGTATCCTCTGTTTCCAGCAACATCGAATACCAACAAAGACCTTGTGGCGGCATCACTGATATAAACGTAAGGTCTGCCGTCTGGAGCGTATTCTACAGCCAAGTATTGCAGCCTGGAAGCTTGGGCTACCAAACCAGATAAATCGAGTACTTTAACTTGCCTGTTTGTCTTCAAATTGAAGGCTACTACTTTTGGTGGGCATTTACGTACAGGTGTGCATAAAGTGTTGATGACACCAACATCCAAAACCCACAAGATATCGTTGGGATCGATGAAGATATCAACAACAGATTGCAAAGCACCACAGTTGCCTTCTTCCTGGGTTGACCAGCATGGGAAGGGCGAGATGATGGCTTCACAAGTTCTTTGCTTGAGGTTAACTCTGCCCAAAGTTACTGGGGTTCCTGGTTTGTATCTTGGGAAGGCAAGGATCACGTCATCCTTATAGATTTGTGCTCTGGTAGCAATGACGTTCTTGCCGATGAAACGACCAGAAGCTTGGTAAAGAGCTTTGGTGGAGGGGGTTGGCCATTCGAAGGAACCTCCTGTCCATTCCAGTGGTCGTTGGATTTCCTTATCGCATGTTGCTTCTACGTATACGGCAAGGAAGAGGCCTATCAGTGTTGCCTTGACTATCATTTTCGTTCTGGAAGAAAATAGTGATGGTTAATATTTGGGATGAGTTTTGAAGGGATGCAGATTTTTTGATGCTGAAAGGGGCAAATGGACAAGATGAAGATTAATATGGAAATAGTGAAACATAAGGGGAATAAATGAAAAAAGAAAAACTATTGTATGAAAACTTAAATGCTGATTCTGGCCTATTGTTTAGTGATGAAACTCAAGAAGAAGAAAATAGCTTTTTAATTTGAAGACTTTGGAGTTAGAAACTGGAAAAGAGTTACTGGGTCAATGATTGATACAGAATCAGAATAAAAAAACAGGACAGATTCAAAGTTGAAGACATTCAAAGATGAAATGGTCTTGCTGGAAAAACAATTCTTAGTTTGAGTGGTGGTACATCGTGAAATATGGTGATTCTCTTCTGAATGGGACCTACCTTTTTCGAAGAAAACGAACGAACAAAATGATGCGTTCCAAAAAGAAAAATTACTTTATATATCGTCAAGACTTCAGAAGTAAAGGTCATGATGCACGTGTTTTTCACCTTTTATTGTTACCCACAAATACGCTTCTATTTGGATTGTTTATGTGCTCGAATTTGCTTGGATAGAACTGTTTCGTGAATAGATTCAGTTGTTGGGGTCAACGATTGGAAGTTTTGCACACGTAGACTGTTCAACTTCTTTGATAGGTATTCAGTTTTGATTGTACTAGCAATTAGGTACATTTGAGGTTATTGTGAGGGTCTCTCGAAAATTTCAACCACTTTGTGTTTAATGTTCGGTAAGGGGGTTACATTGCACTGCGACCTTAAGGCCTATTGTGCCCCCATCAGCTATCTCCAGTTCTCCCTCCAGCTCCAGCACTCCAATGAACTCCAGTACCAGAGAGGGCTTCAAGGAGGCTAAATCCTCGTTGTTTCTATAATTTCCTTGTTCAAGATATTCTTTACGCAGGCTAGCGATGGAGAGGCACTCTGTAACCAGGTGAACAAGGATTTTCTCTTCTTCCCAACAGAGTCTACCAGTTTCTGATAAGCCCATTTTCACCATTATGCTTCGCCTTTCGAGGAGATATACTTGCAGTTAATAGATTCGTGGAGACGGAACGAAGAAAAAAAAATAGGAATGTGACATAGTGATCCACTTTGACAGCCAAGCTACTACCAAAGTTCAATATTTCAAACATGATATGGGAGTGACATTTTAGTCTGGGTTTCTGGTCACTCAACACCAACAAGTTTACTGTCAGGGTCGAATAAATGTGCACCATTCAATCGTATTTTTCACAACGGTCAGGAAATTTACTGAACCCTGCTGACAGGCACAAAAGAATCTCGCATCGGACCGTCAGTGATGGTCAGTAAATTAATAAACTGCTCCACATGAGTTAGGGATATTGACTTAAATTGCAAAAAATATAGTTAAAATAAGATGTTTGTGATGAAAATTCATATTAATATGATTTCAAGTTGCAAATTGATTTTAGCCTGTAGGTCTGAAGCGTATACAGGGTGGTTAAGAAAAATCGAGTAAAATGAAATTTTATTCCCAGAGAATTCAAGCATTTTAAGACTATCAATACATGCTATGGCCTCTACGGGCATCAATAACAGCTTGACATCTTCTTTGCATACTACACACGAGGTTGTTAAACATTTCTTGAGGAATTTGGTTGCATAAACGGGGCAGAAGCTCCCTCAGATCATTTAAGTATTCTGGGGTAGGTTGATGATTATCTAATCTTCTTTGGAGCATATCCCATGCATGTTCTATCTACGCAATTCAAATCTGGTGAGTGCGGAGGTATTGGTAAATGTGGAATATCATGCTCCTCGCGCGCATTCTCAACTATGGCTGCACGGTGCGGTCTAGCGCTATCGTCTAGAAATTGAAAAGTTTCACCAATAGTAGCGTGAAAATTTGGCACAACATTGTCAATGACTCCCTATAATGTAAGGCGGTCGTATTCCCAGGACAAATTTGTAGATCTGTGCGTCCGTTGAAACATATCCCGGCCCTTACCATAACACTACCCCCTCGGAATGGATGGACTTCTTGGACATAGCGACGATTACGGGGTATGCGTGGGATTGTCCATATCCTTATTCTTCGAGAATCTGAAAATCGTCCATATCTGGATTCATCAGTGAAAAGGACACTACGCCATTGATCGTTCCAATTGATATGTTGCCTTGCCCATTCCAGTCTTTGACGCTTATGGTCACGTGTTAATGGAACTCCTCTTAATGGACGTCTAGAACCTAGATTCACCTCTCTCAAACGTCGTCTGATGGTTTCGATGGAAACTTGGACTCCATCTGTATTTTGAAGAGTATTCCGTGGGGGCTGAGGTACATTTCCAAGCCTACCCATGATGTCCCAAACATGCTCTATATGCGAAAGATCGGGGGATCTTGGCGGCCATGGCAAGGATTCACATGGGTAGCTTCAAAAAAGTTTAAACTGACAACATGAGGTCGAACATCATCTCGCTGAAATATTACATTCTCGAGCCGGTTGAGTGATAACATATGGCTCCACTATTTCTTGAAGGTAACGCAGTGCTGTCATGTTACCTCGAATAAAGACTAAAGTGACCTACTTGCATGTGCAATAGCACCCCATACCATAACGCCTACTGTCCGGTGTACATGACGCTCAACATCAAACTGAGGTTCACATCATTCTCCCCGACGTCTTCTAACCCTTCTTCGGTCATCAAGTGCACCCAAGGAGAATCGAGATTCATCAGATAAGACGACCTGATGCCATTCCACATTCCACTATGGTGTTCTCTGCACCACTGTAATCGTTGCCGGCAGTGCTCAACCAAGGGAACACAAGATGGGGTCGATAATGCTGCAGTCCAAAAGACTTCATCCGGTGGCAAACCGTTCGGACAGTTACAGGATGGCCTTGTTCTCCTAACCATTCATAAGCAAAAGATCGAGTTGTCGCAAATCGGTCTCTAATGGCCATAAGTCTCAGACGTCGATCTTGAACTTCATTTGTGCCGCTTCGATGTCCGGTGCCTACTCTTCTTCGATTTTGGTCATTGTCAAACGATGCTTGACAACATCTCATAACAGTAGTCCAGTTTCTGTTGGTACGGTTAGCGAAATGACAACCCCACTTCCCATAGACCATAGCTGTCGATAAATTGAGCGTTTTTTTTGCAACAAATACATTTGACCTTTCTTCAAAAATTTCGGAGAGACTGGTTCAGTTCACAATCGAAAACACCACCCAGAAAATCTATATATATAAAAGAAAGATGTTGGTTACACCATTTATAACTCGAGATCGGATGGACTGTTTGTTATGAAACTTCATATATGGATTCGTCTACGGTTTGGTTATTATAAAATACAATAAAACTTTGAAAAAATCGATGAAAATTTTACTTATACAGGAAATGCTTTTCCTCCTTTTGAGTAAGGTCACTAGATGTCGCTACAGTTACAGTTACGCTACCGCTTATTCGTTGGTACTTCATTTGATATTATCCGCGTTAGATGGCGATATAAACAAATAGTGTGTACAGTGACTATATTCCCTCTATAGTCACTGTAATAGTGTGTAATTGAAGTTGCCTACAACTCTGCGCTGTTGGGCAAAACCAAAATGTCTTAGCGTAGGAGTACAGATGTCTTAAATGATTAGATTTCGTTGAGATATGAGAAAAGTTTCGTTCTTACCACTTCAGATGGCGCTATTCATGCATTATGACTGATGATTATTAGTTATTATAAGCTTTTATTTTTTATAGTTTTATTTATTCCAAATAACGTAATCGTGAAGCTACTATATTTGACATTATCACAATTAAATGACGATGAAGTTGTTGAGGCTTTCGCAGCCATCGATTGATGTCATCTGTCCTTTTTTCGAGCATTTCGGTCGTCCTGGTTTGAAATGTCGAAAAAAAAACATATGACATCAATTACCGTGTAATTTACATAGGGCTTATAATACCATGAAATGCTATTAACAGATCAAAAAGCGGTTGAATATCACAGTGAATTTTTATCGAAATTTCAAGTAAATCGGATTTTGGCGATCAGTTTCAATCGTGAATTGTTCGTTCTCATCTTTCCTCATAATTTTTGAAACGTTTTTGAATTTCTGTTTGGGTAATAAATATATTTGTAGAAATAACTGAATCCAAAATTGCCATTATTAGTGATTGACATATTATGACATATTATTTTTGTGTACCTATCTGTTCTGTGTGATAGCTCATATCCATGGAAACATTTGACAGTTCAAAAATCAGAGTGGATTTGTGAAATCCACCGCAAGTATCATTAGGGCGGAACAAAGTTCGCCGGGCCAGCTAGTGTAGTCATAGATGAAGCTACTGAAGTTGATGTTTTGGGCCATGTTGCTTCAATGCCCATTCCCAGTCCATAAGAAAACCATCAGAATCTTCTGGGGCCAGCAGATCATTTTTATCCATAATTATCTGCCAATACCCAGGTGATACAATTTTCATGAAAAGAAATTCATTAGTTCATAATTCACAAAGCCTGATATATTGTATGAAAGTGATTGTAACGCATTCGTTAGAAACTTAAATCTTTGGTTGTACGAGGTGATCAGGTAGCGGAAAATGAGAATTAATAAAGAATACTTAAAAGAGTCGAAAGAAAACAAAGGTTTCACGAAAATGAAAACAAATTTTCAGGCATGTCGTCCCATTCTTCTTGAAGGGCTTAACTCAATTCCTGAAAAGTTGAAGGTGGGTTTTAGCGATTGGAACATAAACCCGCCCCCCAGAACATTATCGTTCTGCCTTGAAAGGGCACAACTTCTCGGACGGAATTGAGTCGCTCTAGTCTGCCTTAATCTTAAAATCATTAATGCTTCCTTATGAATGGGTGGTCGTTGACACATTAATATAAATACTCGTAGCAATATCTTCATTATCAATCGGAATCATCTGAACGGTGTTTACGTCTACCGTTGGAATTATTTATAAATATGATGTCTAAGTATTTGTCAACAATTCATATCATGAAAACTTTCAATCGTGTGTGAATATCTTGTCATTTCAATACTAATACTTATTGGTACATACATCCAAACTTATATGGAATCACCCATGTAAGTATTTTACCGATATGAAGCAGGCATTAATGATGCTTGAATAGGTCATTCTCTATTCGAAAATCTGAAAGTTTCAAGACGATTCAAAAGACACAAAATTTTCCTGGGCAGATGACAACCAGGAACTTTTTCAGAAGGAATTGTTGACAAAAACATATTAAGTCCCTACCGAACTCCAAATTTCTTAATCTCTCTTTTTTAGAATGAAGGTTTTCGAGACTTCTATCTAGCAAGTCTTGTATGTGGCATATATCTTGTAATTGGAAACTAATGTGGAAAGGAATGAAATTAATTTCAAGACTTCTTGGTAGTCAACCAATATGAGGGGGTACTACTTTTGAAAGATCTGGTTAAAAGACGTATATCTAAGGCTACGTCCGCATAGGCAGGAGGCTTGCTTAGCGCCTAGCGGTTTGCTTAGCAGCTTGCAATCTGGCTACTACAAAGAGCACTGACTTCCAAAGAAACCTCTTTCTTTAGTTTATTCTTCATTATTTTCCAAAACTTCAATGTAAGATCAACTGCAGTCTTCATTGTGCATACTTATGTACATTATATAACGTTCGTTTCACTGAGCTACTCGCTTGGTGACTCGCCAGGTAACTTTCTAGGTGACTCGCTAGGCTGTAGGCGCTAAGCAAGCCTCCTGCCTATGCGGACGTAGCCTAAGGGTATATCTAAGGCTAAAGAAAGCAGCCGTATGGAGAGTGGTGGCATCGGCACCCCATGATGTATGTATCAGCAGATTCTTGAATATTATTGCTCGCTTTTAATTTAATAGTTAATTTTCCAAATCCATCTAAAAATTCCAAAGATGAATCAAGTTTAATTCCGAGTTATTTAGAAGTGAAATTATGATTTAAAACTGTATTGTTCAAATTAATAAAAAAAATCGCAGTCAACGACTCTGTCAAAATGATACTTGTGGGTTTTATTCCTAATAATATGAGATTATTTATGGGGTTATTTTTTAAGAATCACAGAATATTTCTTAAAAAAAACAAATGAATTTCATGAAAATGCTTCAACGCTGTCTTCCAATGCGTCAATCGAAGCGGGCTCGTCAGTTTAGACATGAGCCTTATCATAGCCCCACAAAAAATAGTCTAAAGGCGTTAAATAACACGATCTAGGCGGCCGAATGACCGATCCCAAACGTGAAATAAACTGTCCAACGAACTTGCCTCTCAATTGGTTCATTGTTTCGCGTGCTGTGCGGCATGAGGTACCGTCTTGTTGAACCCACATGTCATGCAAGTCAAGCTCTTCCATTTTGGTCAAAAAAGAGTTGGATATCATCTCACGGTATAGAGCTCACCATTCACAGTTACATTGCGATTCGCATCATCTTTGAAGAAGTACGGTCCAATGATGCCATAAGCCCATAATCTTCACCAAACAGTAATTCTTTGTGGACGCATTGGTAGATCTTGCATCTGGCTGATCTTCACTTCAAAATCGACAATTCTGCTTATTTACGTATCCATTGAGCAAAAATGATAAAAAAGTGGAGCTTCCGCCAACTTTTCAAGAGCCCATTTATCGAAAATTCTGCGTTGTGGTAGGTTGTTCAGCTTCAATTCTTGCACCAGCTGTTTTTTGAAAGGCTTCACACCTAAATCCTTCAGAGAAATTCTCCACGTTGTTGAGTGACAGAGGCCCAATTGCTGCGAACGGTGCCGAATCGATAATTCATGATCATCACTAACACTGACCGATACAGCTGCTATATTTTATTCAGTTCGCACTGTACGTAAGCGTGTTGGATGTTTAAGGGGAAGTGGTACACGCCCGAGCTCGTGAGCTCCCTTCAGAAATTGGGTTTTTATTTCCATGATATCTTAGTTCGTTTGCGGCGTAGACCAACAACTTTTTAAATTAAACCTTAATCAGTTCTCTAGAATGTGTATTACTTGCTTCGTATTTTAGGAAAAAAAAACAGCTTGAAAATATGACCAAAATAAACTGCGCAAAAAAATTAACGCATATTATGGAAATCTCAAATTTATTCTACAACTGAAGGTGTTCTCAATGATAATTATTTTTATCAGAATTATGCATGCATATGTTATCCACTTTCAACGTTTTTCTTCAATACAGATATTTTCTCCCAGCAGGAATAAAAAAAAGAAGATATTATTAGATTTTGAATGTATTGGCTCCATTCTAAAATCAGTTGTTCTCGATCAATTCTAGTGATCAATAGTTTTTCTTTCGTTTGATTTTCTACACTCGATCGCTATGCAACGCGAAACACGCAATTTGACCCAAGAGGAATGTGCCCAAGCGGTAGTTTTGCGAGAAGAAGGGTGGACATACACAAGAATTGCAGAAAGGTTTGGAGTTTCCCATACAAGTGTGTCCAGAATGTTGCAGCGATCCATGGAGACAGGTATGAATGTCCGAAGACCAGGACAGGGTAGACCACGGGTAACAACTGCCATTCAAGAACGTTAGTTGAGAGTTTCTTCGTTGAGACAACGGTTTGCAACCGCTCGCCTCCTTCAAAATCAGCTTGAGCAAATTCATGAGGTGCAAATTAGCACTCAGACAATAAGAAATCGCCTCAGAGAATATGATTTAAGGCCTCGTGTCGCGGTAAGAGGCCCAGCTCTTACCCCAGCCCATCGAAGGGCGCGTTTGGATTTTGCGAGAGAGCATATCCATTGGGAAGAAGCCGATTGGGAAAGAGTTCTCTTCACAGATGAGTCTAGATTCTGCCTCTACCATTGTGATCGACGTTGCCTTGTATACAGACGTCCACATGAAAGATATGCTCAGTGCAATTTCCTGAATACTATACTGGTTTCGGGGGAGGATCGATTATGGTATGGGGTGGAATATCTTTGACTGCTCGCACAGACCTAGTGGTCGTTGATAATGGTGCTATGAATGCTGATAAGTATATAAGGAACATTCTTGAAGAGCATGTAGTGCCATTTGTCCCATACATTGGTGAAAATTTCATTTTTATGGACGATAATGCCAGACCCCATCGTGCGCGCATCGTTCAGGAGTACCTTGAAGAGGTTGAAGTCTCTCGAATGGAATGGCCAGCAGGAAGTCCAGATCTCAATCCGATTGAGCAGGTTTGGGACAATCTCAATAGAAGGCTGAGAAGTTCAGAAAATCATCCAGCTACTCTTAATGACTTAGGAATCCAACTCGGAGAAATCTGGGAAGGATTAGATCAGAACATTTTGAGATCACTCATTTTGAGTATGAACCGTCGTTGCCGAGCAAGGGCAAGGGGTGGAAATACCAAGTATTAAATCACTTATCAGCATTTCAGTATTTTGAAAATTGTTCATTTCTCTTCTTTCACATAAGATTCGGTGAAATCCTGAATTTTTCTTCCATTTAATGTGTCTTGTTTCGTTCAAAACCTTCCCGAGAGAACATAAAAAATAAGTTATAAAGTCAATGTAGAGTTAACTTTCATTAAAATTGAGATTTTCAGAATGTGCGTTAATTTTTTTGCGCAGTGTAGTTCCTACTTTATAATTTATTAAAAAATTCAGGGGACGATAAACAAAAAATCTGATCCATACACATTCTGCAAAATATTATTTCGCATGTATACTTAAAATTTCATACATTTATCCGGACGGAGAAATCATGGAAATAAAATCGTTTGTCCAGATTTTTATGAAATTACAACTCACCAGGTTTTATTCCTGATATACGAAGAAAAACGGAAAAGCAAGTAATACACATCCTAATGAAATGATTAAGCTTCAATTAAAAAAAAAATTGTTGATCTAAGCCCAATTTTTGAAGGGAGCTCGCAAGCTCGGACATGTACCACCTCCCCTAAATCTAAAAAGTCTAAAAATGTAAATTTGGTGCGAAATTTAGTCACAATAGCCCGAATTGCCGTTTCAGTAGGTCGAACTTTCTTAACAAACCACGCATTTTGTAAATAAAATTCATTGATTTGCAAGCGTTGTTTCTTTGTAAGAAGATTCATTGTTGAATTATAAACCAAACGGAAGATGTTTGAGAGTGCCACAAAACACGAAACGTGCGTGAGCTGTCAAAATCAGTGTTACCAAAAAGAAAATAGTTAAAGAATCATTTATTAAATTTCTCTGACGGACGTTAACCCTTTTGATGGTTTAAAAAATCCTCCTTTTTATATTTAATTCCTTGACTAATTAAACCTACTTCAAATCTGGCATTTTTATTAAATATTCCTTGTGTATTTCGTAACATGCGAGAAAGTACGTATATCATATCCACTTGCGAAGTAAATAAAAATTGTTCAGAATGTGAGTTCTGATTTCATTTTAAATATCTTACGATAACTTCAAAGAAAAAATGCATTTAATGCGTAATGCTCAGTATCCAACAACCAGAATAATAAATATTCATCGAGTAACTGGCATTTAAGGAAAAAAGTTCATTATTCTGAATGTATATTGAAGGCGCTAAATCCACTTTGATTTATACCTCTAGGATCTTAAACTAGGTAGACCTTGCGGTTGAATTCACCCGCTTATGCCTGATCATTACCTACATGCAATTATCCCTGTCACAAATGAGCCTTTTTTTGAAATTAGAGTTGTACGTATTTGGAAATTATAACATGTTTATCCTAAGTGAAAAATTACATTCTTATACTTTACTTAATGGCATGTATCGAAAAGCCTTTCAACACTGATGTCAGTTTATTATATTAACTTATTCATATTCATAACAGATTTGCAATTTTTGCTGAGGTTTTTATTTGTAGAATTATGGTGCTGCTTTTATATTTCCTTTGCCGACATTTTTTCTTTTATTCGATCTGTTCCTTGCCGCCATTTCTTTACACATGCCATATTATTTGATTTTAAAGAATTATGTATTTCTGTCTTTTGAAAGAAAATAGCAGGTGCTTAACCATAAACAGGACAAACATATACATAATTAGTAAACAGAAAAGCAAAATGATTGAGAAAATTTCAAGCTTCTAGGTTTTTACGTTCCTGGTCATTCGAGACCATTTTCAAATTTTGGGTATAACGATCACTCAAAAATGACTGAGAATGCTGAAAAATATATATTCAATTTTTTTCTCAGAGAGAGCTGAACTGTCTAATGTAACACATGTAACACTGTTCACAATTTGAATTTAATTTTTACTAAATGAAGTGAACCAATCTGATATCACACACAACATTTCAAAACAATGGCTTGTGCAACTTTCAAACGACGGAATGAAATTAATATTCTCTTGTGAATTTTAGCATATTGTATCTTTGTTGAGGTGCTTGATGAAAACAAGAATTTTTTCAGACTTGGTAATTTTAATCAGAACTTAGATCTCACATTCATAAAGCCGGGTTTCATAAACGTTGATCGGGTGATCAAATGCTTGATCGAGCGATTCTGTGATAAAAAATCCGTAAATTTGAAATTCTTTCAAATTGGGAGTTTTTTTGAGTGATAGAACTTTAAATTGAAATAAAACATATTTGAATTTAAATTGAAGCCAATTTTTTTTATTTGAAACATAATTTTATGACCTTTCTGTTTAAAAATAATTTCCGGCATATGTCCACCACGACTAGTTCTGAGGAACCGCATTCCACCAGACCAATTTTGGACCAGTTTTTCGAATAATTCAGGCCTTATTTCGGCAATAACACGAGTTATGTTGGCTTCCAAAGCGTCTATTGTTTCTAGTTTATGAGCATGAACCAATGACTTGACAGATGACATAACCCCAAAGAAAATAATTCATTGGAGTTATGTCGCATGATCTTGGAGGCCAATTAATTGGACCATTTCTCAAAATAATGTTATCGACAAATATTTCTTTCAATAAATCAATTGTTACGGTAGAAGCATGAGGTACGTGTAGCACCATCTTGTTGGAACCAAAACACTTCTGGGTCGATACCATTCAAATTTTGAAACAAATAATCATTGATCATCGATCTGTAACGAACACCATTCACTGTAATGTTAGCTCCAGCATCGTTTTTGAAGAAATACGGACCGATGATGCCTCCAGCGTGTGAAGCACCATAAAGTGCAACCAGAAATGAGCTTCATCATTAAACACAATTTTTCGATGAAAAAATGGATCAACTTCAAGCTGTTCTATGGCCCAATCAGCCAACAAACGACCCTTATTATGGTCAAGTGGCTTTAGTACTGGATCCAGTTGCATTTTGAATAAGTGTAGGCCAAGATCTTTGCGCAAAATTTGTTGTGAACGTCGACGAATAGACAAATCTCCTCATCACAGCAGCGATATTTTCTTCTGTACGTACAGTTCTTTGTCTTGTTGTTGTTGCATCGAGTAGAGAAAATGTTGTCCGAAATCTATCGATATAGTTCGACGAATAAGCTGCTCTGATGGACGATGTTGTAAACCACAAATTTAATGAAATGCTCGTTAGGCAAATAGAACACTGATTTTGAAAAAAAAATCAACAAATTGTAAACGTTGTTGCGTCGTGAGTCTTTCCATGATAATTTGTCTATGCTTGCTGACAGAAATGTCAGAATAACATGGCTTCTACCTTCTGTCAAATCACAGTTAACCCAATCGAAAATTCTATCACTCTAAAAAAACTCGATATTTCCATAAAAATCACAAATGGTTCTTCATGGAATTTGGAATGATAAATCACTGTTTGCAGAGTAAGCAAAAAGGAACGCAGAAAAAATATCTTCGGTATTTACTATTTTGTTTAAAAATTTTCGAACTGGTCAATTTTTTTTTCAAATCAAGCACCTTCTCTTATATAATTGAGGATCTTGTTATACCCTCTGTACGAGGGGGTAGTTGATTTTTTTTAGATAACCATAACTTTTTGTGCCAGAAATGGAGAGAGACCCCTCGTTGTTGGGGATGGTTTGTCATTAATGGGGTTTCTTCATTAACCTTTTTCAGCAACCAAATGATGAAAACATTTCGACACGAAAAGTTAAAAAACTACTCTCTACCCCTCAATTATACGGGGTGTGTATAAATAGTTGCAAAAAATGCAGAGGCGGATTCCTTGTTGGAAAATAAGGCCAGTCTTTCATAAAAACTTTTTTTTTGAGTCCCCCTGCTTAGTTACAGCCACTCAAAGATGGTCCTCGAAAAACAGTTTTTAATGTTTTTCATGAAGACCAAAATAACTGATTTTCTCGAATATTTTATGAATACGATCAAATCCATCTGTTTTTTGAGATTCAATTGCAGATCTTAATTCATCATTCACATAACATAGTTCGATATTGATAATCTCTGTGGAATTTCAATATTTTAACAAACTTCGAATCAGAAGAGTACAATGACTTCGATCACCTGCTCAAGTCGAACAATAACCTACTTCATTCAAATCGAGTAAACAATTTTTCGGTATCAAGGCCAAACAGCGATCACTCGTACGAATGTGCATGTATCAATTTAAAACACCATCGAATATTCTAATATAAAATCTAAGCAAACCCTCAGAGTCACGCATTCCCATTTTGAAATCTACGGATTCGAAAAGTAAGTACCACTTTGTTGAATTCTGAAGAACGAATTTTAATTTTACGATTTTTTGCAGATCAAGAATGGGTGTCTACAGCATTCTTTTCCTCACTGTAGGCCTCCTTGCAGGAGTTTTATCCACCGACTGTAACAAGAACCTGTTACCCGATCTGAGCTACAAACTCAGTGGAACAGAACTGGCGTTTCCCTGCAAGAGCACTGAAAACATCTACAAACAAACTGGAAGGTACATACCCAAGAATGTGATTGCTACCAGACTGCAGGTTTACCTAGAGAACGCCATCATAGCACTCCCAAGATACAAACATGGTGTGCCATACACTCTAGCCAAATTCTCCTTGAAATCTAAAGGATGCAAAGCCATCCTCGAGCCTTTCCCCTGCTGGTCTATCCAAGAAGAAGGAAACTGCGAAGCCTTACAAAACGTCATCGATATGGTTCTGGACCCCAACGATATCCTCTGGGTTTTGGATTTGGGTATCTGTAACACTTTGGAACAACCAATCCGTCGTTGTCCACCAAAAATTGTAGCCATCAACGCCGCTACAGGAATCGTTGTGAAAGTTGTGGATTTGAGCCCTTACATCTTACCAGAAAGCAGACCACAATACATCTTGGTGGACTATGCTCCTGATGGCACAGCTTGCGTTTACGTTTCTGATGCTGGAACTGGGTCCCTACTCGTCTACAACGTTTCTCTCGCTAAAGTATTCAGGGTAGTCCTCCCTGCTGCTGCCACCCCTGACAACAAGGATGTCCTCTACATCGCTCTCGCAAGAAAATCATGCGGCAGTGTTATCTACCTCACCTACCTGTCTTCTCCAAAACTCTTCTCCATAAGGACTGAGCTCATCTACCAAGGACAAGCTAACGGATGCGTCGTAGAAGCTGGTGTGAACCCTCCAGGTACCAAAATCGTCATTCTGGGTACCGACAACGGTGCTGCCATCTTCTTCAGATACAAGGGAGAATCTGACATCTTCATCTGGAACTCCGAGACTGACTTCAAACCAGAAAACTTCCTCCTTGTCCAGAAGGGCGGTGACTGCAGATTGGCTACTCAAGTCGTACCTGGATACAAGAGGTTGATGTGGGCTTTGGAAAGTAACTTCTACGATTACATTTCCAACACTGTTGGTTGTTTGGGAGCCTCAATGGTTGTTCAACCTCTCATCAAGACCTGCGAGTAAATGTGCGAATATTTCGCTGACAAACTGTGATCTCTTTTATTTATTAAACATCATATGAATTACAAGACTTCATTATTTATTTCGAATAAGCGAATAAGCTTCCCCTTGTTTATATTTTGGTTGAACAGGTTGAGTCAGTTTCAGTAGACAAAGTTCAGGATACGATCACGTATGCAATTTTAGAACAAAAATATAAATACTACATCACCTCTCTTCGATCTGAAGGAGTGGGCTTGAGTGGATGATGAATTCAGATATTGAAAAATTCAGATTCAACTCGAGAATATTTAAGAGGGAAGACTCAGCTTTACTGAATGATGAATAATCCATGTACATATAAGAATCATTAATTTTAGTGAAATAAGAATTCTACTATCAGAAGCCAATGTCCTGAAAACTCAGATTCTACATTGTTCCGATTTTTACTCCCCAAACTTTGATCTGAGTGGGCCTGAGTGGATGTTGTGAAAGTTGTGGATTTGAGACCTTACATCTTACCAGAAAGCAGACCGCAATACATCTTGGTAAACTGTGCTCCTGATGGCACAACGTTCTTTTACGTTTCTGATGCTGGAACTGGTTCCCTACTCGTCTACAACGTGTCTCTCGCTAAAGTATTCAGGGTAGTCCTCCCTGCTGCTGCCACCCCTGACAACAAGGATGTCCTCTACATCGCTCTCGCAAGAAAATCATGCGGCAGTGTTATCTACCTCACCTACCTGTCTTCTCCAAAACTCTTCTCCATAAGGACTGAGCTCATCTACCAAGGACAAGCTAACGGATGCGTCGTAAAAGCTGGTGTAAACCCTCCGGGCACCAAAATCGTCATTTTGGGTACCGACAACGGTGCTGCCATCTTCTTCAGGTACAAGGGAGAGTCTCATATCTTCATCTGGAACTCTGAGACTGACTTCAAACCAGAAAACTTCCTCCTTGTCCAGAAGGGTGGTGACTGCAGATTGGCTACTCAAGTCGTACCTGGATACAAGAGGTTGATGTGGTCTTTGGAAAGTAACTTCTACGATTACATTTCCAACACTGTTGGTTGTTTGGGAGCCTCAATGGTTGTTCAACCTCTCATCAAGACCTGCGAGTAAATGTGCGAATATTTCGCTGACAAACTGTGATCTCTTTTATTTATTAAACATCATATGAATTACAAGACTTCATTATTTATTTCGAATAAGCGAATAAGCTTCCCTTTGTTTTTTTTTGGTTGAACAGGTTGAGTCAGTTTCAGTAGACAAAGTTCAGGATACGATCACGTATGCAATTTTAGAACAAAAATATAAATACTATGTAGTATTTATATGAGGTGATGTCACCTCTCTTCGATCTGAAGGAGTGGGCTTGAGTGGATGATGAATTCAGATATTGAAAAATTCAGATTCAACTCGAGAATATTTAAGAGGGAAGACTCAGCTTTACTGAATGATGAATAATCCATGTACATATAAGAATCATTAATTTTAGTGAAATAACAATTCTACTATCAGAAGCCAATGTCCTGAAAACTCAGATTCTACATTGTTCCGATTTTTACTCCCCAAACTTTGATCTGAGTGGGCCTGAGTGGATGTTGTGAAAGTTGTGGATTTGAGACCTTACATCTTACCAGAAAGCAATACATCTTGGTAAACTGTGCTCCTGATGGCACAACGTTCTTTTACGTTTCTGATGCTGGAACTGGTTCCCTACTCGTCTACAACGTGTCTCTTCCTAAAGTATTCAGGGTAGTTCTCCCTGCTGCTGCCACCCCTGACAACAAGGATGTCCTCTACATCGCTCTCGCAAGAAAATCATGCGGCAGTGTTATCTACCTCACCTACCTGTCTTCTCCAAAACTCTTCTGCATAAGGACTGAGCTCATCTACAAAGGACAAGCTAACGGATGCGTTGTAGAAGCTGGTGTGAACCCCCCAGGCACTAAAATCGTCATTCTGGGTACCGTAACGTTGCTGCCATCTTCTTCAGATACAAGAGAGAATCTGATATCTTCATCTGGAACTCTGAGACTGACTTCAAACCAGAAAACTTCCTCCTTGTCCAGAAGGGCGGTGACTGCAGATTGGCTACTCAAGTCGTACCTGGATACAAGAGGTTGATGTGGGCTTTGGAAAGTAACTTCTACGATTACATTTCCAACACTGTTGGTTGTTTGGGAGCCTCAATGGTTGTTCAACCTCTCATCAAGACCTGCGAGTAAATGTGCGAATATTTCGCTGACAAACTGTGATCTCTTTTATTTATTAAACATCATATGAATTACAAGACTTTTATTATTTATTTTGAATGAGCGAAAAAGCTTTCCCTTGTTTTTTTGGGTTGAACAGGTTGAGTCAGTTTCAGTAGACAAACTAGGATTCGATTACGTACGAAATTTCAAGCCAAAAATATAAATACTACATCTCCCCTCATTGATCTCAGGTAGTGGGCTTGAGTGAATGATGAATTTCATCGTAGTTTGAAGAATTATAGAGATCGGCAAAAGAAACTTCAGATTTTTTCAAGCAGTTTCCCCAAAAATTCAGATACTGTAAAATTAAAATTCAACTCGAAACTATTTCAAAGGATGGACTAAGCTTTACTGAATGATGAATAATTATTCATGCACTTACAAGAATCATTAATTTTAGTGACACCATAATCCTACTATCTCAAGCCAAATTTCTGAAAACTCACATTTTGCATTGTTCTGATTTTTACTTGCGACACGTTGGTCTGAGGGAGAGGGCTTGAGTAGAAGTTGTGAAAGTTGTGAATTTGAGCCCTTTTATATTACCAGAAATCAGACCATAATACATCTTGGTAGACTATGCTCCTGATGGCACAGCTTTCGTTTACGTTTCTGATGCTGGAACTGGTTCCCTACTCGTCTACAACGTGTCTCTAGCTAAAGTATTCAGGGTAGTCCTCCCTGCTGCTGCCACCCCTGACAACTTGGATGTCCTCTACATCGCTCTCGCAAGAAAATCATGCGGCAGTGTTATCTACCTCACCTACCTGTCTTCTCCAAAACTCTTCTCCATAAGGACTGAACTCATCTACCAAGGACAAGCTGACGGATGCGTTGTAGAAGCCCCCAGGTACCAAAATCGTCATTCTGGGTACCGACAACGGTGCTGCCATCTTCTTCAGATACAAGGGAGAATCTGACATCTTCATCTGGAACTCCGAGACTGACTTCAAACCAGAAAACTTCCTTCTTGTCCAGAAGGGTGGTGACTGCAGATTGGCTACTCAAGTCGTACCTGGATACAAGAGGTTGATGTGGGCTTTGGAAAGTAACTTCTACGATTACATTTCCAACACTGTTGGTTGTTTGGGAGCCTCAATGGTTGTCCAACCTCCCATCAAGACCTGCGAGTAAATGTGCGAATATTTCGCTGACAAACTGTGATCTCTTTTATTTATTAAACATCATATGAATTACAAGACTTTCTTTTTTATTATTCTTCTGATTTTTCGAATCAGCTTGCCCTTGTTTTTGGGTTGAACAGGTTGGGTCAGTTTCAGTAGACACACTTCAGGATATGATTACGTATGCAATTTTAAGCCATAAAAATTTTATTGTAGTTTAGAGAATTATAGACATCGGCAAAAAAAAACATTCGACTATTTCAAGAAGTTTCTCCAAAAATTCAGATATTGTAAAATTAAAATTAAACTCGAAACTATTTAACAGGAAGGACTTAGCTTTACTGAAGGATGAATAAAATTCATGTACATACAAGAATCATTAATTTTAGTGAAAACATAATACTATCTCAAGCCAATTTCCTGAAAACTCAGATTTCGCATTGTTCTGATTTTTACTCGCTACACTTTGATCTGGGAGAGTGGGCTTGAGTGGATGTTGTGGATTTGAGCCTTTACATCTTGCCAGAAAGCAGACCACAATACATCTTGGTAGGCTATGTTCCTGTAATGGCACAGCTTTCGTTTACGTTTCTGATGCTGGAACTGGTTCTCTACTTGTCTACAACGTGTCTCTCGCTAAAGTATTCAGGGTAGTCCTCCCTGCTGCTGCCACCCCTGACAACAAGGATGTCCTCTACATCGCTCTCGCAAGAAAATCATGCGGCAGTGTTATCTACCTCACCTACCTGTCTTCTCCAAAACTCTTCTCCATAAGGACTGAGCTCATCTACCAAGGACAAGCTAACGGATGCGTTGTAGAAGCTGGTGTAAACCCTCCAGGCACCAAAATCGTCATTCTGGGTACCGACAACGTTGCTGCCATCTTCTTCAGATACAAGAGAGAATCTGATATCTTCATCTGGAACTCTGAGACTGACTTCAAACCAGAAAACTTCCTCCTTGTCCAGAAGGGCGGTGACTGCAGATTGGCTACTCAAGTTGTTCCTGGATACAAGAGGTTGATGTGGGCTTTGGAAAGTAACTTCTACGATTACATTTTCAACACTGTTGGTTGTTTGGGAGCCTCAATGGTTGTCCAACCTCTCATCAAGACCTGCGAGTAAATGTGCGAATATTTCGCTGACAAACTGTGATCTCTTTTATTTATTAAACATCATATGAATTACAAGACTTTCATTATTTATTTTGAATGGGCGAAAAAGCTTTCCCTTGTTTTTTTGGGTTGAACAGGTTGAGCCAGTTTCAGTAGACAAACTAGGATTCGATTACGTACGAAATTTCAAGCCAAAAATATAAATACTACATCTACCCTCATTGATCTCAGGTAGTGGGCTTGAGTGAATGATGAATTTCATCGTAGTTTAAAGAATTATAGAGATCGGCAAAAGAAACTTCAGATTTTTTCAAGCAGTTTCCCCAAAAATTCAGATACTGTAAAATTAAAATTCAACTCGAAACTATTTCAAAGGATGGACTTAGCTTTACTGAATGATGAATAATTTTATTCATGCACTTACAAGAATCATTAATTTTAGTGACACCATAATCCTACTATCTCGAGCCAAATTTCTGAAAACTCACATTTTGCATTGTTCTGATTTTTACTTGCGACACTTTGGTCTGAGGGAGAGGGCTCGAGTAGAAGTTGTGAATTTGAGCCCTTTTATATTACCAGAAATCAGACCATAATACATCTTGGTAGACTATGCTCCTGATGGCACAGCTTTCGTTTACGTTTCTGATGCTGGAACTGGTTCCCTACTCGTCTACAACGTGTCTCTAGCTAAAGTATTCAGGGTAGTCCTCCCTGCTGCTGCCACCCCTGACAACAAGGATGTCCTCTACATCGCTCTCGCAAGAAAATCATGCGGCAGTGTTATCTACCTCACCTACCTGTCTTCTCCAAAACTCTTCTCCATAAGGACTGAGCTCATCTACCAAGGACAAGCTAACGGATGCGTTGTAGAAGCTGGTGTGAACCCTCCAGGCACCAAAATCGTCATTTTGGGTACCGACAACGGTGCTGCCATCTTCTTCAGATACAAGGGAGAATCTGACATCTTCATCTGGAACTCCGAGACTGACTTCAAACCAGAAAACTTCCTCCTTGTCCAGAAGGGTGGTGACTGCAGATTGGCTACTCAAGTCGTACCTGGATACAAGAGGTTGATGTGGGCTTTGGAAAGTAACTTCTACGATTACATTTCCAACACTGTTGGTTGTTTGGGAGCCTCAATGGTTGTTCAACCTCTCATCAAGACCTGCGAGTAAATGTGCGAATATTTCGCTGACAAACTGTGATCTCTTTTATTTATTAAACATCATATGAATTACAAGACTTTTTTTTTATTATTCTTCTGATTTTTCGAATAAGCTTTCCCTTGTTTTTGGGTTGAACAGTTGGGTCAGTTTCAGTAGACACACTTCAGGATATGATTACGTATGCGCTATTAAGCCATAAAAATTTCATTGTAGTTTAGAGAATTATAGACATCGGCAAAAAAAACTTTCGACTTTTTCAAGAAGTTTCTCCAAAAATTCAGATATTGTAAAATTAAAATTCAACTCGAAAATATTCAACAGGAAGGACTTAGCTTTACTGAATGATGAATAATTCACGAACATACAAGAATCATTAATTTTAGTGAAAACATAATGCTTCTATCTCAAGCCAATTTCCTGAAAACTCAGATTTCGCATTGTTTTGATTGCTACACTTTGATCTGTGAGAGTGGGCTTGAGTGGACGTTGTGGATTTGAACCTTTACATCTTCTCCTGATGGCACAGCTTTCGTTTACGTTTCTGATGCTGGAACTGGTTCCCTACTCGTCTACAACGTTTCTCTCGCTAAAGTATTCAGGGTAGTCCTCCCTGCTGCTGCCACCCCTGACAACAAGGATGTCCTCTACATCGCTCTCGCAAGAAAATCATGCGGCAGTGTTATCTACCTCACCTACCTTTCTTCACCAAAACTGTTCTCCATAAGGACTGAGCTCATCTACCAAGGACAAGCTAACGGATGCGTTGTAGAAGCTGGTGTGAACCCTCCAGGCACCAAAATCGTCATTCTGGGTACCGACAACGGTGCTGCCATCTTCTTCAGATACAAGGGAGAATCTGACATCTTCATCTGGAACTCCGAGACTGACTTCAAACCAGAAAACTTCCTCCTTGTCCAGAAGGGTGGTGACTGCAGATTGGCTACTCAAGTCGTACCTGGATACAAGAGGTTGATGTGGGCTTTGGAAAGTAACTTCTACGATTACATTTCCAACACTGTTGGTTGTTTGGGAGCCTCAATGGTTGTTCAACCTCTCATCAAGACCTGCGAGTAAATGTGCGAATATTTCGCTGACAAACTGTGATCTCTTTTATTTATTAAACATCATATGAATTACAAGACTTTTATTATTTATTTTGAATAAGCGAATAAGCTTTCCCTTGTTTTTGGGTTGAACAGGTTGGGTCAGTTTCAGTAGACAAACTTCAGGGTACGATTACGTATGGAATTTTAAGACAAAAATATAAATATGTACTACATCACCCCTCTTTGATTTGTGGGAGTTGACTTGAGTAAATTATGAATTTTATCGTAGTTCAGAGAATTATAGACATCGAAAAATTCAAGTTCAACTCGAAAATATTAAACAGGGAGGATGCAGCTTTATTGAATGATGAATAATCCATGGAAATATAAGAATCATTAATTTCAGTGTAATCATAATTACTATCTCAGGACAGTTTCCCAGTTCCCCAAAAATTCTGAAATTGAAATATTCAATTTCAACTCGAAAATATTCAACAGGGAGGACTTGCATAACAAAGATACAGAGAATAAAAAAAATACGATAAAATATTAATTCAAATTTTGAAAATATCGAAAGCAGAGATGGCAACTTAATAAATAGATGAATTCGTCATGGTAAATATTTTGAGACGCAGAAAACGCATACTTATAAGGAATTTTATAAATTAGCAACTATTACAAGAACCAATTTTTTCATTTTGTTGAGAATCCATTCACCATTCAATGATCACGAAAGCTCTCACTTTTTTCCTGTTGTGGATTTAACTTATGTATGTAGACGAAGCAAAACTTGATTACAGTGCGGTGTTATGAAAACTAAGCGAGTACTTGATGGGCATATTAATGAGACACGCAACATCAAAATTCAAGATGCGGTCATGAGTGCTTCGAAAGTAGTGAAACATTCACTATTCTGAAAATTTATTCACCTACAATGTAGGAAAATTGCATTTTATTCGATTTTATCAACGATTTTCCAATAATATAAATATGCATGAGGTATTGCTAGTATATTATTCCATATATTTAATTTGTATGCTTTCGATAATATGCCTTTTTTATCGTTAATTATATGTCTGATACTCTATGACATGTGTCAGACACAGCACAAATATCATTTCAATTGATTCTGATTATTGATATTATCCAATCTAAGAATTGCCTTTGGTTAGGAAATCCATGTGAATTTTTTACAATAATTTGTGGTTGCTCTGATACACGGATAATTTCGATAATAATGAAGAAATGAATGGTACGGAAATGCCACGCATACTTTCTTGCATGTTTCGAAATAAAAATACGTAGGCTTAACTTTGAGATAGACAAATTAAAACTAATATACTAACTGACGAAAAAACTGCAACACCCAGAATGAGCTGTTTAAATTTAATTTTTTTTTTGGGTAAAACATAGAGTACAGCATGGAGTAAATGATTGAAATTTTGAGGAAAAAACGAAGGGCTTACAATATTTTTTGACTAGCTGGCCCGGCGAACTCTGTTCCGCCTAAATGATATTTACGGTGGATTTCACAAATCGGATATCAACGACTTGGTTCTCTCTTTTTTGAACTGTCAAATGTTTCCATGGATATGAGCTGTCACACAGAACAGATACACAAAAATAATTTGTCAATTAGTAATAATGACAATTTTGGATTCAGTTATTTCCGCAAATATTTTTATTACCCAAACAGAAATTCAAAAACATTTTAAAAATTATGAGAAAAGATGAGAATGGCATCCCACGATTGGAACTGATCGCCAAAATCCGATTTACTTGACATTCCGATAAAAATTCACTGTGATAATCACCCGCTTCTGGACCTGTTAATAGCCTTTCATGGTTTCATAAGTCCTATATAAATTACACAGTAATTGATGTCATCTGTTCTTTTTTCGACCATTTCAAACCACGACGACCGAAATGCTCGAAAAAAGAACAGATGACATCAATCGATGGCGGCGAAAGCCTCAAGAAATTCATCGCCATTTAATGGTGATAATGTCAAATATAGTACCTTCACCATTACGTTATTTTGAATGAATAAAACTATAAAAATAACCAATAATCAGTCATAATGTGTGAATAGCGCCATCTGAAGTGGTAAGAACGAAAATTTTCTCATATCTCAACGAAATCTAATCATTTTAGACATCTGTACCCCTACGCTAAGAGATTTTGGTTTTGCCCAACAGCGCAGAGTTGTAGGCAACTCAAATTACACACTATTACAGTGACTATAGTGGGAATATAGTCACTGTACACACTATTTGTTTACATCGCCATCTAACGCGCAGAATATCAAATAGTACCTACGAATAAGCGGTAGCGTAACTGTAGCGACATCTAGTGGCCTTACTCAAAAGGAGGAAAAGCATTTCCTGTATAAGCAAAATTTTCATCGATTTTTTCAAAGTTTTATTGTATTTTATAATAACCAGATCGTAGACGAGTCCATATATGAAGTTTCATAACAAACAGTCCATCCAATCTGGAGTTATAAATGGTGTAACCAACATCTTTCTTTTATATATGTAGATAAAGGACCCCGCACTTTTTCTATGGCAAATGGCGTTCCGTCAAATGTTCTAAAATTTTGGTATAATGTAGTACTCGACCTACTGATCAAAAATGTCTATGGCCCCAACTCATTCCAATGACTCGTTTTTGAGATACAGGGCGTTGAAGTTGAGAATTACCCACTTTTACTACGGCCGTATCTCGGAACAGAATCGAATGAACTTCAATTTTTCTCGAGAAACATTTCATGACATCTCCAAGGAGCAACCATATAGAGGAATATGACCGAAAATCCTTACGAATACAGGGTTATTCATAATTGAATGCATGCCCGATTTTGAAAGTATAAAATATGTCAGTTTCAGAGCGAGAACGTTCACGAAATGAACTATTATCCTAGATATTTTGTTTATAAATCGAAAAACTCTATAATACACAGAATTTATACTGGGTGATCCATTATTAAAGAAACTATTCTCAAGGAAGGTTACGTGAACACCCTGTATTTATGGGTTGATTCAAGGTGTTTGTTTAATTTTTTTAGAACATACCATTATGGACTTCAAAGCATAGGTACAGGGTGATTCAGTCATGAAATGAACTTTGAACCTCACGAAAATACCCAAAAACCACCTTTTTTTTCATCATCCTCTATTTCAAGATTAACTACGATGAGGTGGGAGTTTTCTTTCACCATTGTACTTGATATAAAAACATCAATACGGCTGAGAGTTTTTATCCATTTCCTGTGAACAGATTTTTTATTTATTCATTTATTCATTTATTTATTCATGTTATTCTATTCTTATTCCAGCATGAAAAAAATCTGGTCACAGAAAGTGGATAAAAACTCGATTTTCAGATTCTCGAAGAATAAGGGTATGGACAATCCCACGCATACCCCGTAATCGTTGCTATGTCCAAGAAGTCCATCCATTCCGAGGGGGTAGTGTTATGGTATGGGCTGGGATATGTTTCATCGGGCGCACAGATCTACACATTTGTCCTGTGAATACGACCGCCTCATACTATAGGAAGTCATTGACAATGTTGTGCCAAATTTTCACGCTGCTATTGGTGAAACTTTTCAATTTCTAGACGATAACGCTGAACCGCACCGTGCAGCCATAGTTGAGAATGCGCGCGAGGAGCTTGATATTCCACATTTACCAATACCTCCGCACTCACCAGATTTGAATTGCATAGAACATGCATGGGATATGCTCCAAAGAAGGTAAGATAATCATCAACCTACCCCAGAATCCTTAAATGATCTGAGAGAGCTTCTGCCCCGTTTATGGAACCAAATTCCTCAAGAAATGTTCAACAACCTCGTGTGTAGTATGCAAAGAAGATGTCAAACTGTTATTGATGCCCGTGGAGGCCATACATTGAATCGATTGTCTTAAAATGCTTGAATTCTCTGGGAATAAAATTTATTTTACTCGATTTTTCCTAACCACCCTGTATATGCTGCAGACCTACAGGCTAAAATTAATTTGCAACTTGAAATCATATTTTCATCACAAAAATCTTATTTTAACTATATTTTTTTGCAATTTAAGTCAATATCCTTAACTCATGTCGAGCAGTTTAAATCAGTGGAAATAACTTGTACAAACTTTTGCTAGAATAAGTTCATTAGTTGCTAATTGTTAGTGTTATAATTAGTGTAAATAAATAGTTTATTCAACCCGGACGTTTTATTAACGAAGAAAACGTTACAGTATATATTCAAGGAAATATACTGAAATAAGGCGTCTTCTTTTATCTTCCGAAGATATTGAGGATTGATTCAAAGAAACTTTATAAAATTAGTAATCAACGATAGTCGGATTTTTTCAACTATGGGCAGCCTCTAGGCTTCAGGACGCACGGTGGCAGATCAGTTCCGGGCTCCAAGATGCAATTCGTCGACAACCGCGGGTGTGTCGCCGGCTCCTCGAGGTCGCTCCCCAAGAGGGGGTACGAGAAAGTACTTACTTACTTACGTACCTATTTCTTGATAATCGAAACTACAAACGGATATTTCGATTCGCATGGTCCTCATTGATCGCGGAATCGCTTCACGAATTCAGACACGCGCCGAATGTTTATGTGCTAGAGGATTTTCCTGGGATTTTCAATTTACGGTGAGTCGATTTCAGTATCCATGGAATGGTAGAGACCTATTTTTATTAATAAAGAAGGCGCATTAGATAGATATAAAGTGCTCAGTAATGAAATTTGTCAGTGGTCGGGGATGCCACCAGCCCATAATCCGCACCAAACGGTAGCTTTTTCTGGGTGCGGTAGATCTTGCAATGCGTCGGGCTGATCTCAAAATCGACAATTCTCCTTATTTACGTATCCATTGAGCCAAAAAATGAGCTTCGTCGCTGAACACAATGTTTCTATAAAAAAGTGGATCTTCCGCCAACTTTTCTTGAGCCCATCTACCAATAATTCTGCGTCGTCGTAGGTCGTTTGGCTTCAATTCCTGCACCAGCTCTATTTTGAACAGGTCTTTTCTAGTAGAGTAATCAAGATTTTGAACAATCACTCGTAGGTACTCGCCAATTTTGTGTTTAGGGGGACATTTTTTCTACATGAAAACTATCATCATATCATTTCAACTTTCTTCGCGGAAACCACCAACCCCTTAAATTTGAATAGGGAAAATAGGACGTGAGATATGTTGTTGAAACGAGACAATAAAGGAGGGAAAGTTTTTTGTCGTGGCCCCCTCCATCCATTTTTTCTGGTGATATTCTTTAGTTTGGTGTGATTTATGAGAAAGAACCCCGCACTTTCCTTATGGCAAATGGCGTTCCGTCAAATGTTCTAATATTTTGGTATAATGTAGTACTCGACCTACTGATCAAAAGTGTCCATGGCCCCAACTCAATCCTATTACTAGTTTTTGAGATACAGGGCGTTGAAGTTGAGAATTACCCACTTTTACTATGCGCGTATCTCGAAACAGAATCGAATTTTTCTCAAGAAACATTTCATTCCATCCCCGGGAGCAACCATATAGAACAATATGACCGAAAATCGTTACGAATACAGGGTTATCCATAATTGAATGCACGTCCGATTTTGAAAGCATAAAATATATCAGTTCCAGAGCGAGAACGTTCGCAAAATGAACTATTTCACTAGATATGTTGTTGTTACATCGAAAAAACCTGAAATACCCAGAATTCATACTGGGTGATTCATTAATATAGAAACTATTCACAATGAAGGTTAAGTGGACACCCTGCAATTTTGGGTTGATTCAAGGGGTTTGTTTGATTTTTTCAGAACATATCATCATGGACTTCAATGAATACAGGGTGATTCAGTCATGAAATAAACTGTGAACCTCACGAAAATACCCAAAAAACACCTTTTTTATTCATCACCCTCTATTTCAAGATTAACTCCGTTGAGATGAGAGTTTTCTTTCACCACTGTACTTGATTTAAAAACACCAATACGGCTGAGAGTTTTTATCCACTCCCTATAACCAGATTTTTTTTATGCTGGAATAAGAATATAATAACATAAATAAATATTTTTCATGTTACATAAAAATAAATCTGGACATGGGAAGTGGATGAAAACTCTCAGTTTCAATATCAAGTACAGTGGTGAAAAAAAATTCCCACCTAAACGTAGTTAATCTTGAAATAGAGGGTGATGAAAAAAAAGTGGTTTTTTGGTATTTTCGTGAGGTTCACTGTTTCTTTCATGAGTGAATCACCCTGCATTCTTTGAATTCCTGATAATATGTTCTGAAAAATCAAACAAACACCTTAAATCAACCCAAAAATACAGGGTGTCCATTTAACCTTCATTGTGAATAGTTTCTATAATAATGGATCACCCAGTATGAATTCTGGGTATTTCAGGTTTTTTCGATGTAACAACAACATATCTAGTGAAATAGTTCATTTTGCGAACGTTCTCGCTATGACTTTGACATATTTTATACTTTCAAAATCGGACATGCATTCAATTATGGATAATCCTGTATTCGTAACGATTTTCGGTCATATTCCTCTATATGTGGTGCCTCCCTGGGAATGGAATGAAATGTTTCTTGAGAAAAATTGAAGATCATTCGATTCTGTTTCGAGATACGCGCACAGTAAAAGTGGGTAATTCTCAACTTCAATCTCAAAAACTAGTCATAGGATTGAGTTGGGGCCATGGACACTTTCGATCAGTAGGTCGAGTACTGCATTATATTAGAACATTTTACGGAACGCCATTTGCCATAAGGAAAGTGCGGGGTCCTTTAGTCATATATCTATATTTATCACTCACAGAAAAATAAAGGAGTGGGTTTATTCGATATGTACGAAAGAATTGAAAAAACCGAGATATTTAATGATGTTAGACGTGGAATAGTGCCAATAAAAAGTTTTATAAGGTTTGAATGATGCACCCTGAATATACTGAAAAATTTCGGAACCATAGAAGGAAAATTCAAATCCTCAAATTCGTCTTACACTTATTTTTAGAAAAGACAATAAATCACTTCAAGAATATTCTAACAAATTAAATAATACGATAAGTCATAATAAAAAACATGACGATGAGTTAATAAAAAAAGGAAAGGATTAAAAATCTTCTCCCATAATAATACATGGAAATTAAATTAATAAGTTTTTACACTTTCGAGGTGATATTAGCTATTTGACTGTGCTAATCACTTGCACTTCGTACTTCCACTAATCACTTAATAGCTTCATCGTTTACAAGTTGATCCCACTAATCAAGTTGACGATCAAGTGAACTTGCTACTTATAAATAAATTCGTCGTTAACGCGATAAAATCAACTCAATATTACAAATTAAGTTAAATTGATTAAATGCTTGTAAACATAATCAAACAGCCATAAATGGAACCTCAACAGGATGTTGCAATAAATCATTCTTTTTAAATCTTCAGTGATTGAGCTCTAGTAAGTATACAATTTGACGGAGATGTTAAAACTTGGTACACCCAGTATATACGTATACACTCCACATAGAGATTTTTAGCATCTTAGGCATCCAGTGGCGCACCCAGGATTAAGTTATGGGGGGGGGCTGAACTGAACTGAAGAATTGTTCTTTCTATATACAGAGAGTTTCAATGGTAAATAAACATATGGTAACCTGAGCTAGAGCTTACGAATCTGTAATTAGAATTCTCCTGTGACGCGTAGTTTTGAAAATAATCGACCTTGAATCGAAAAATCGCGAAAAATAGGTCATTTTTGGACTGCCGTATTTCCCAGAAAAATTGATTCATACAGATGCTGATTTTTTTGCATATAGATTGATCCTTTGTGAATAAAAAAAAAAAACAATTTTCATCCATCAGAGTCCAATAGTTTAGATTTTCTGATTTTTTTCGCGAAGGTCCAAATTTTCCGATTTTTCATCGTTCGTAAATCAAAAACTGTTTTCCTCACTGAAGAACTGATTCGATTAGTGAATGGTGTGAGTTTGAAGTCGATCGGAACCAAAAAAATTTAGTATAGGATTTTTCGCAAAAATTCGAATCTCGCCTATCGATACGAAATTTTCACCATTTATTAATTCGATGCCGTAGATTAAGAAAATCTGAACTGATTTTCTCTGAGACTAATTGTTTTTTAAATATGGTTGATGGAAAATCGAAAAAATTGGACCTTCGCGAAAAAAATCAGAAAATCCAAACCCTTCGTCTCAGGTATATAAAATATATAAAAAATACACCATTTAATTCTTAAAGAACCAAAGAAACCAAAATCAGCTCCTCTCAATATCAATTTTTTTAAAAGTTACGTCACTCCAAAGTCGACCAATTTTTCGCCAATTTTCCACTCAAGGTCGAATATTTCCCGAACCAAAAATTTCTCGGAAAAACTAATTAGTGCATCGTAATCTTCGACCTCGAATTAGTAAATGAAATGTCCCGGGTCGATATACTGTGAAAAAAATTTTTCGATCTCAACCACTCGACTCCTCCATCGTATTCGAAACTTTTCCAATTCCGATCGAAAATTTTTTTCTTCGGAGTATATCGACCCGGGTCATTTAATTCACTAATTCAGACACGTAGATTACGAATCTGTAATTAGAATTCTCCTGTGACGCGTAGTTTGGAAAATAATCGACCTTGAGTCGAAAAATCGCGAAAAATAGTGACGTTTATAAAAATCGATTGATTGGATCACACGTCCTGCCAAGAAGGCTTACGAAGGATCACTGATCTTTACTTAGATTTCGTCCAAAATAATTTTCCTGTATTACTCGAAGGTACGGACATTGCAAGAATGCATTTTCAGCAAGATGGAGCTCCACCCCATTTCAGAGTAGTGGCCAGACTCAGACAACCGTCTTTTGTGTATTATGTATTGGGGAAGTGAATATGGAATTCTTCAAAAATGACAGAGTTTAAAATCAACCAAAAGAAGGCTGTTTGGTAATGTTTGACGTTTGAAAATGAACTGAGAAAAATTGAAAATGTTGGTATCTTTATTGGGTCTTTGGGGGGGGGGGGTGCTGCAGCCCCAAAGCACCCCCTTGGGTGCGGCACTGCAAGCATCTATTCGGTTCAAATATGACCAATCCTTTGATGTACAATTTGTTATTGAAGGAGAAGAAATAATAAGCCAGGTGTGGCTAAGGAATTCAAAAGGAGTTGAGTACTTTATGCCTTATAAGATCAAGATCATTATTCTAAGAGAAAAGAACCCATTCTCTATTGAATCGATGATCAACATACAGGGCTGGGATAAAGTATGGAAACGAGTAAACATTTTCAAAGCGGTATAAACGATATTTATAAAACTTTGCAGCCATGTTCAAATATGATGCCATATTTTTTGTAGTTATTTTCGTAGTCTTAACCTTCAAATGGAATGGACAACCTCCATATTTTTCCAGTTTTAACAAGACCTTTTTATTTAAAAATTCATATGCAATGCATTATTTTAGACGGGTTCCATGTTCGATATTTTTGAAAATAACAAAACATACTTCAAATAAACTTAGGGAATAGCGCACTGTTAACCAACTAATTGGCTGATGACGCTTAAACTCGGCGTGGATATAGGGGACAGTTGTGCCATAAACACCACATATTTCTACATTTACATTTCATAAGTTCCACAACCAAAATGAGTGGGGAATTGTAAGATTTTTGCTCATTAATTTATGATAAATATATGCAATTCAAAGGTGTCAAATTGAACGAATAGAAATTACCAGGATATATAAAATATTGGAAATTACCTTATACGAATGCGACTGAAAAATAAGATTTAAACATTCAAGGTCAGTAAGTGCAGAGAATGAATGGTCGGAAAGCGGTTGGATAATTTCCAGATTTTTTTTGGTATAAGAAAAAAATGGATATGACACATGTCATATCTGTAGAAAATTTACAGCATTTTCCACTTTCATCGACTACAGTTCTTTCATAGCCTTACGTAGATCAATTTTCTTTTCAAACTGCGAAATTACGAAGGAAAAATGACACTTAATTAGATTTATAGGGAACGAGAGCAATAAAGTTAACCTGAATTGATTACATCGCCTTTGATTCATAGCCAGAATAAACTTCACTTTCGATTTCTGTCGACCTTCATGCTCCACTAGGTAATTATACAGCGTTTTACTTAATTCCTGTAATATAAAAATTGCTAATCGACCATAGCGTGCGATTACCAATTATTTAGAGAACTGGAACATCTTCCTTGCAGATCTCAGACCTATATTTATACCTACAAGTTATCGCAAATTTATTGTTACTTTTGGGACTTAGGGCTTGAGTTGGCCAAACAAAAACAAATATTTAAAGTAGGAGATGGTTTCATAGTTCTCCAAAATACACAAAATATTTTCCTCTATTTCAACTGCAATATAAACTGCTCCACATGAGTTAGGGATATTGACTTAAATTGCAAAAAAATATAGTTAAAATAAGATTTTTGTGATGAAAATTCATATTAATATGATTTCAATGATTGCAAATTAATTTTAGCCTGTAGATCTGCAGCGTATACAGGGTGGTTAAGAAAAATCGAGTAAAATAACGAAATTTTATTCCCAGAGAATTCAAGCATTTTGAGACTATCAATACAGTACAATGTATGGTATCCACGGGCATCAATAACAGCTTGACATCTTCTTTGCATACTACACACGAGGTTGTTGAACATTTCTTGAGGAATTTGGTTCCATAAACGGGGCAGATGCTCTCTCAGATCATTTAACGATTCTGGGGTAGATTGTTGATTATCTAATCTTCTTTGGAGCATATCCCATGCATGTTCTATGCAATTCAAATCTGGTGAGTGCGGAGGTATTGGCAAATGTGGAATACCAAGCTCCTCGCATTCTCAACTATGGCTGCACGGTGCGGTCTAGCGATATCGTCTTGAAATTGAAAAGTTTCACCAATAGCAGCGTGAAAATTTGGCCCAACATTGTCAATGACATGCTTCCTATAGTGTGAGGCGGTCATATTCCCAGGACAAATGTGTAGATCTGTGCGCCCGTTGAAACATATCCCGGCCCATCTATACTTCTATATCTATATCTATACTAATATTGTAAAGAGGAAAGATTTGTATTTTTGTTTGTTTGATACGAATAGGCTCAAAAACTACTGGACCGATTTCAGAAATTCTTTCACTCTTAGAAAGCTACATTATCCCTGAGTGACATAGGCTATACTTTTCACCCGAAAAAAAATAGGGATACCTACAATAACTTCAATAATTACAGAAAAATCAGCCATAATCAGCTATTTTCACGTGCGCTGCAGAAACCGTAAGACTTACGTGGATACAATGCATGACGGAAATGTACCTCTTAAATAGTTCTACAAAAAAAATCGCGATAGTATATATATCTATCTCTCAGGATTGACTTGCTATAACCTGTTTATGGAAATCAGATATACTAATATTATAAAGAGGAAAGATTTGTATTTCTGTTTGTTTGATACGAATAGGCTCAAAAACTACTGGACCGATTTCAGAAACTCTTTCACTCTTAGAAAGCTACATTATCCCTGAGTGACATAGGCTATACTTTCCACCCGAAAAAAATAGGGATACCTACAATAACTTCAATAATTACAAAAAAATCAGCCATAATCAGCTATTTTCACGTGCGCTGCAGAAACAGTAAGACTTACGTGGATACGATGTATGACGGAAATGTACCTCTTAAATAGTTCTACAAAAAAGTTCGCGATCGCATATATCTATCTCTCAAGATTGACTTGCTATAACCTGTTTATGGAAATCAGATGTTTTCCAAAATTATGCACTATTTGGGAGTGTGTTTTTATGAATTGGGTATTGATCCTCATCCAACCTAATACGTTATTTATCCCCAGTATTTAATTAAGAACGAAATTGCCCTTCACATCATACAATTACAACGAGTAGGTACATCAGAAGATTTGGCAGGTTGAAGTGTTGAAGATGAAACCGCCGTGTGAAACAAATTTCTACCCGGGCGAAGCTGGCACGGCCTGCTTGTATAGTATATACCATAACACTACCCCCTCGGAATGGATGGACTTCTTGGACATAGCGACGATTACGGGGTATGCGTGGCATTGTCGATACCCTTATTCTTCGAGAATCTGAAAATCGTCCATATCTGGATTCATCAGTGAAAAGGACACTACGCCATTGATCGTTCCAATTGATATATGTTGCCTTGCCCATTCCAGTCTTTGACGCTTATGGTCACGTGTTAATGGAACTCCCTTTAATGGACGTCTAGAACCTAGATTCACCTCTCTCAAACGTCGTCTGATGGTTTCGATGGAAACTTGGACCCCATCTGCATTTTGAAGAGTATTCCGTAGCATTCTACACGTAGATGTAGGGTTTCTTCTCGCCGAAACGGTGATGAAACGATCCTGAGCAGGTGTTGTTTTTCGTCGCCCACCAAGCCTTGGTCTTTTCAACACGGAACCTGTCTCCCTGAACCTTTTCCAAAGTCGAGATATCACACTTTGGCTGACTTGGAGCCTTTCCGCTACAACAACCTGAGTTAGGCTACCCTGTAGCATTCCGATAGCCCTTTAAGCCTCAGCGTTTGTTAATTTACGTCTTGGCATTTCCAGAAAACTCGTTTCAAATCGAAGCCGTTGATAAACTGACTTCATTTCAAAATAAGAACATTCATGAAGCATATGCAAAGAACCAAACTTCAGAAAAAAGGCGACCAGATTGACGAAATGTCTCATACTGATTTTTATTGGATCGATTCAAGTCGTTATTGAGTTTTAATAGTATATTCTAATTCTAGTTGCAGAATGTTCCAATACGAATGCGAAAATGCGCATGAGTATTGGAATTGCATTCTGCAACGAGTATTAGACGATATTTTCTCTATTTCACTCAAATTTTGTGAAATTCAATGAAAAAATTCAAATTATAGGTCCTATATAGTGACTTTCATATTGTATCTTGGCAGTTGGTGTGAATGTTAGGAAATACGAAAATTGACATTTCCAAATTGACGTCTGCTGAAATTTAAAAGGATCGGAAGTCATTGCTGACAACCACAAAACGAAAAATGTTACTGAAAACGATGCTGTAATGAATTCATTACAGCACTGTTTTTAGTACTGCAATGAACTCACTACGATACTGAAATAGAGAAATGATTTTACAGCGATTTTCTCGAAGATTACATACTTTTAAAAACGATTGAATACGATATCCCTAACTCTTGTGGAGCAGTAGGTATATTTGATAGAAAATCTTTGTTTGTTACTCTTTGTTTGAGGCTGGATAAGACAAACTAGGAAAAATGAGAAAAAAAACTAACTTAATCGACTATTTATTTTCGATTAATCATAATTTTTTCACAATTGGAACTAAATTCAATAGTCCTTATTACCACCTCTTGTTTCAATCAACTGCACAATACGCCTGGGCAACACACGAATCAAGTCATCAATGAAACTTTCGGGCATTTCGTTCTATTATTCCTGAAGGGCTGAACTCAATTCCTGAGAAGTTGAAGGTGAGTTTGCTGGCCAGTTCATTCTCTGGTTATTGTTTTCTTGAAGAACCCTTCCGTGTTCGGTGTGGTGGGGCCTTATCATCCCGATAAATGAAATTATCCCCAAACTCGTTGCGCGGAAGAAGAATGATTGGTTCAATGCTGTTTTCTGCGTGGATGGCACTCGCACAGTTTAGGAAAACAAGAGAAGGATTTGCACATGACTTCGCGAGAAGAATGTCCATACAACATACTGCCTTGATTAATTAAATCCATTGATGAACCATAGACGTATCAACATAATGTTAGAGATGGAATAATGTCTTGTATAAAAGACACTTTCACATATGGGAAAGTAGATGTATCGCCCTTCAAGTAACTAGAACAGAAAGATAAACCGTAGGTATCCTTGAATCGAGAAACTGCATATCAATGCTAGGAAATTGGTTCACATATCGTGAAACGATACGTTGAATAATAGAGTTGTTGGTATCCATTACAGAGTGCATGACTTGGAGAATGGGATAGAAAACAATGCCGAGAAATACAGCAGTTTTGTTTATTGATCCATTTACTAAAAGTTAGCTTCATCGCTAAACAAAACCAAGATCTTTTCGTAAAATATTCCATAATCTGAAGGGATACGACTGATACGAGGATGAATTGAAATGTAGGTAGTGGTGATCAATGTCCTTCGTATGCGACCGTGAAAAACTGGACTGCAAGCTTCAAAAATCAAAAGAGGTAAATTTTCCATTGAAGATGATGACCGATCGGGAAGGCCAGTTTCTGTGCCAGTCCCTGAAAATATCGATGCAGTTCATGACATGATTTTATCAGACCGTCGAATTGGGCTAAAACGGATATCATACGAACGCGTTCATCATATACAGTAGTTCACGTCAATTTGGACATGAGAAAAATTTCTGCAAAATGGATCGCCAAATGTTTGAATGTTGACCGAAAGCGTGCAAGGGTAGAAGCATCGCGTTCGATCTGTGCTCGATTCGAAATCGATGTAGACTTCTTAAACCGAATTATTACTATGGATGAGACTTGGGTACATTTCCACGATCCAGAAACAAAGCAACAATCGATGGAATGGCGACACTCTGGTTCTCCAAGACCGAAGAAGTTTCATGTCCAAAAATCTGATGAAAAAGTTCTTGCTTCAGTTTTTTGGAATTGCCATGGAGTAATCATGATTGATTTTTGCATAAGAGCAGAACAATAACTGGAGATTACTATTCGACATTACTGACCACTCTACGGGAAAAAATTTAAGAGAAAAGACGCGGAAAGCTATCCAAAGGTATCTTATTTTTAAAGGACAACGGCCCAGTACACAAATCTCATGTTGCCATGCAAAAAATTCGTGATTTAGGGTTAGAATTACTAGAACACCCCCTTATTCACCAGATTTGGCTCCGTCCAACTATCATCTCTTTCCTCAACTGAAAAAAGTTTAAAAGGTCGTAAATTTTCTTCCAACGAGGAGGTTATAAAAGCTATGGAGGACTGGTTTGCAAAGCAAGAAGAAACATTGTTTTTGAAAGGTCTAGAGACGTTGCAGGTTCTCTGTAATAAATGTATTCAATTGAGAGGAGAATATGTTGAGTAATAAAATATTTTGACATTGAAATTTTGTTTGGTTCAATAGTAGGCTAAGAATTTTTGAATATATCCTCGTACATATACTATCCTGTGCAAAATGGCTGATAGACTGGTTCGGGTCTTCCCCTACGCTAGGCTTTACAGCACCAATGACTCCTTCTGTAAGAACTGTGCGACTTCTCTGCGGTTGCTTATTATTCATAGTAAACGTGGTGCGAAAACCTTCCATATTTAATCAAATTAATGACTTTGATGGACGATTATGTGGACCGTAAAATGGGCGTAGTGCTCGATACTTATTTCAAGCAGAACCATTATTTTCAAAATAAATTTGCATAATTTGGAGGCGTTGTCCAGGCGTCAGTCTATTCATGTCGAAATGTTAAACCAAACTAAAAATAAATCAATCGACAGCTGACAAAATGACTGCCAGATAAAATAGTTTTGCCAACTCGAAGTTCTATACCTCTGAAAAAAGCCTATAACATCAAATTAAAATTTGGATCCGATTCTACTTCTGTGATACCTGAGGTGTTTTTTTCAACACACCTGATACCGTAAAATGAGAAATCTTCTCTTCTGAAGTCTGCACACTTTTCCAGCCGAAAGGGAACCTGGACTCGTGCCTTGAGCAGACGCAAGCTCTATGACAAATTAAATCCTTTTCTAAGAGGGGAATGAATGAAAAGAAACGATCATTACAATCAACAATATATTAAATTAAAAAAAAATGGTCTCTTCTACATTCATTGAGCAAACAAAATTGTAAATTCTCAATCTTTTCATGAGCCCAACAGTGAATAAAAAAAAACAAAAGAGAAAACCAAATAAAAAGTGAGAGCGACGCAGTACCTCAAACAATTGAAAATTCCCATTTAGTTGAAAAAATGTATCTCTCACCAAACCAAACAATCCCAAAAAACACACCGTAAGTCACATGGTAGACTTGATTTACCTCTAAATGACCCCCAAATTTCAATGAAACTTCCAAGAACCGACCGAACTTCTCTTCCAATAGGGATAGGTACTACCTACGATTTAATTCGCATTTTCCCTCCCCCGCGATGCACTCGTTGTGCTTCTCTACTTCACGCCACCGTCGGAACTCTCATAATTCCCGAAAATTACTACATTTTATGCAAATTCCACCCTGTCTTTCTGTACCCTTGGAACGTTCTAGAAGGAATTTGTCTGGGACGACCTGGTCTCAGACAATTGGCTAAGCTATATATATATATAAGAAAGATGTTGGTTACACCATTTATAATAACTCGAGATCGGATGGACTGTTTGATATGAAACTTCATTTATATATTCGTCTACGGTCTGGTTATTATAAAATACAATAAAATATATATATAAAAGAAAGATGTTGGTTACACCATTTATAACTCGAGATCGGATGGACTGTTTGATATGAAACTTCATTTATATATTCGTCTACGGTCTGGTTATTATAAAATACAATAAAACTTTGAAAAATCAATGAAAATTTCAATTATGCAGGAAATGCTTTTCCTTCTTTCGAATAAGGCCACTAGGTGTCGCTACCGTTGATGCGTATAGTCGTACAGTGACTAGATAAGTCTCTGTACGTAGTCGTAGGTACCTAATTCTATATAACCGCTGTTAGATGGCGATGTGCGATTCGCATAGAACTCATGGTAACATGGAAGTCTATTACCAGATCAAAAAGCGGGTGAACATCTCAAGTGGGTGGAACAGTGAATTTTTACCGAAATATCAAATAAATCGGATTTTGACGATCAGTTTAAAACGTGAGTTGTCCATCATTTTTCTTCATTTTCGAAATGTTTTTGAATTTCTGTTTCAGTAATAAATATATTTGCGGAAATAACTGAATCCAAAATTGCCCATAATTAGTAATTGACATATTATTTTAGTGTTTCCGTTTTCACAGAGACAGTATTGTAAGCGTCAATAATTTTGAAACGTTTGCTCATCGGGCTTTCACCAAATCACCAATGATATACAATAATGTTTCATGGGTTGCCTAATCTGATCTGGTCGAATGATCAATAAATTTGAATGTGAGTTCATATTTTTTTTTCTTGAAATTTTCACTCTGCCATGTCGATCGTGCTGTCGACTTCATTTGAACATATCGATTCGCCTTCTAACGAGCTTGATATCGTCAAATAAATTGAACAAATTGAAGAGAGAATGAACCCTAAATTTTTTGTTCATTTGCCGTACCGATTGTTCGAAAATGAGGAATTCACCTAATTTGGTTAACCTTTTAGGTAAGCATTGTATGCGATGATGGAAAGTTTAAAAATACATGTTTCAACCTCCTAGATTTTTTCAATAAAATAAAATAACATCTACCGGAATTTTCCATTGACTCTTATTGGTAAACCCCGTGTCATCCTCCCAGCACATGTTCTGAGTGTCAGTGACAGCTCATATCCATGGAAACATGAAAATCTCGCTGCTCCACCAACTGAGATGTTTACCCTTTACCCATTATTTTGAGCTTAGCAGCATAGCTAAGATGTCTAAAATAATGGCCTGAGCACTGATTAGATTTTGAGAATTCATTATGACTGATTTTCAAAACATTAAAAACAAAAAGTTATATGTTAATTATATAGCGCCTAAATGAAGAGAATTCTCTTCATGTGAATTACAATAATATTAAAATTTTGTATATTTCGACCTTTATTTTGCCTAATTTATCTCCTGCTTGAAAATAGCAATGGTAAGTTTATACGACTTTAACGGTGGGTTTCTCAAAGCGTAATCACCGGTGATCGGAGTTTGATCTAGAATCAACTCGATTTGAAAGTTCAAAAATCAAAGAACCATCCGTTAATGTCCGATCACCGATTATTGCGATTTATGAAATCCACCGAGTAAGTATAATTTGGGCGAAACAAAGTTCGCCGGGCCAGCTAGTAAAACATAAAATTCGATGATTTATATAAAAAAACTGTCGATTTCGCTCCCCTTGGGTTACGTAACCTCTTGAACTGCTTATAAACGTTCTTAATCGCTTAACCAGTCGAAGTTTTGATTTATGTGTTTAAATGATTCTCATCTTGAAATTGAATTTTTAAGATGGAATAATTCCTTTTCATTACCCAGGGTAGGTACTACACTTCTACAGAAAATTCATCATTTCGAAATGAACTGCATCGTTTGTGAACTGTTAACAAATTTTTTTCTTCGAGAAAACATTTTAAGGGAAAACATCAATAAGCGACCTTGGTAATTTGGAAATTTTATTTGTGGAAACAATGTGTTAAGCAAATAAGTAAACATTCTAATTCATTTAGATTCTTCTAAATCTCATTCAGATTGAAGTTATTTGCATATTTGTTCGGTTAGATGAAAAACTATTAAGACTGTCATAATTTCATTGATTTCTCATTAGATACAAATTATTACACACCTTAAGTGGAGTATGACCGATATTTATCTCTCAACTTTGACGCACAATTTTTTCAAAGTACCTACGGGTGGGAGCATTGAGTAAACGGAATGTTCTTACTCAACAATGGACAACTTTTACTTTTCTTTGTATTCTATAGCGCCCAAACCTTGATAATCTCGGTTCACTAATATTTTTAATTTTATAGTTCACGTACTCGTGTTACAGAATTGAAAACAATTTGCTAGCGCGAATAATGATCAGTAACCATGTTGGATAGTTATTCTGGGTCAATCATTTAGAATAAGAGAACCAACACCACAAGGGATTATAATTTTCGTAGCTCGGTTGATACCGAATGTTTCATGAACTAGAGATGGCCTCCATATGAAAAGATGACAATGTTCTAGATCAGGATCAAATCTGGATTTTCTTCAACACTTTCGGCTTCAGCAGCAGTATTCTCGGATGTTCTTGAGCGACGTGCACGGGTTTTATTCTTCACATCACTAACTTGTCCCAACAGCTCAAATATTTCCATCAATTTCCGTATTGCGGTTCGACAAGGTGCTTCACGACGACACAAAAATGTCCAGGTTTTACGTCATTTTTATAGTGAACTAGCTGACCCCGCGAACTTCGTTCCGCCTTAGAGGCAATAAATAAGCAGTTTTTGTTATACCACGTTCCCGTTAGGTTAGGTAGAGGGGTTAAAATCTAGGGTTGTATGTATTTTTGTGTGCGGTATCATAAAAAAATTAAAATAAAGAATTTTGTCCAAAAAAATTAAAAAAAAAGTTAGGGGTGGACCACCATTAACATTTAGGGGGATGAAAAATAGATGTTGGCCGATTCCCGGTCTTACCCGATATGCACACAAAATTTAACGAAAATCGGTCTAGCCGTTTCGGAGGAGTTCGGTAACAAAGATGCAGACAGGAGAATTTTATATAATATAATATAATAATTTTAATGGGTTGTTGAAGGGTGCGTCCTTCCATTTTTATTAATGACGTAGTTTCTACTTGTCAAATGTCATAAATGACCACTTCAAAAGTGAACTACTGATCTACTGAAATAGCGGGCCTGCGGGCTATTCAAAGTTACACCTCTTATTGGCAAACCCTTCATTAAGATACAGGGTGAATTTAAAGGTGAGGCTTTTCTTTTGACAGATGGTAGAACTCCTCAAAATAAGTCCAAAAATTTTTTATATGAATTATTCCCCTGTTTCGAGAAAATGAAACTGGAATATTTTCTGGTTTCAAGGTGAATCTGAAAATTCCTCAGTACGAACCTGCTCCCTCGCCTGCCTCTCCGTAGATATCAACATCTTGTTTTTTGTCTTCTTATCATACACAAGCCGTCCCAGCTTCGCCCGGTGAGAAATTTGTTTCACGCGGCGGTTTCATCTTCAACACTTCAACCTGCCATATCTTTTGATGTACTTGTTGTAATTGTATGATGTGAAGGGCAATTTCGTTCTTAATTGAATACTGGGGATAAATAACGTATTAGGTTGGATGAGGATCAATACCCAATTCATAAAAACACACTCCCAAATAGTGCATAATTTTGGAAAACATCTGATTACCATAAACAGGTTATAGCAAGTCAATCTTGAGAGATAGATATATGCTATCGCGGACTTTTTTGTAGAACTATTTGAGAGGTACATTTCCGTCATACATTGTATCCACGTAAGTCTTACGGTTTTTGCAGCGCACGTGAAAATAGCTGATTATGGCTGATTTTTTGTAATTATTGAAGTTATAGTAGGTATCCTTATTTTTTTCTGGTGGAAAGTATAGCCTATGTCACTCAGGGATATTGTTGCTTTCTAAGGGTGAAAGAATTTCTGAAATCGGTCCAGTAGTTTTTGAGCCTATTCGTATCAAACAAACAAAAATACAAATCTTTCCTCTTTATAATATTAGTATAGATGACTCAGAATGTCGATTGTGATCAGTAATCTTCGTTACTGTTACGGCGAGGGTACGAGATGTTTCGAAAATGCCGCACGTTATTTCAAATAATGAACTTGTTGATACGCTTTTAATTTATGGTGAATCACAACAAAATGCCAGTTCAGCGTATAAGTTGTACAGAACAGGATTTCCGTTAAGAAATCACCCAACTTCGCGGATGCTCATAAACCTGGTGCAAAGATGTAGAGATATGATAGACATACAGGCCAGATTAGTATTAAGGTATTGATGCCCAAAATTTTTTATACATTTTTTAAATCGAACATTTTATATAAAAAATAAAATGACTTATTTTGATGAGTTCTATCATCTGTCAAAAAAAAAGCCTCACCTTGAAATACACTCTGTATATGATGGAATGCTTTTGTAGAGCTTAAATCAGGAACATCTAACATCTCAACTCACAATTTGTGAAGATCTTTTTCTAGTTCAAATATAAAAAGATGAATCATAATGAAATCTGTCTTTGTCCCAAAAGTTGAGATGTTGTGCTATTGGTTCGAACTGAACAGCAAGGATAATGCCAGTCCATAAGGTGTGAACGCCTTTATCTATTCGCAAATACCACATTCAGTTTAGCAATATCTATATTGTTATTATTACCGCAACAGGAAGTCATGCCCCCTTTTCTTCTGTGCTACACCTACAAAGTAGAGCTAAATGGAATTTACACAGTTAATGACCTTAAAAAGTAATCAGGCAATTGCCTACATTCTATTGTTTATGGCGTTCGAAACCATGACCTTTACAATTATTTTTGTGATACACTTTTTATAGATTGCACTTTCGAGTGGAACCGCTTTAATTTGTGTTTAATATTTCATAACAGATGATAATATCAGAGGAATAGCAATTCGTAGTCACTTTTTGATCACTGCTTTAGTTTGCAAATGGTGACGATGAGAATTTGATATCTTGCCAAATTTCGGGAGCATTGTGATCACTTACGACTATTATATTGGCCAATTAAATGAAGTAATATCCTCTATCATGAAGGAAAACAATAATAGGCATTTCATCTTTGATCACACTCTTGCGAATTGAAAACCTTCACATTGACTTCCATTTTATACAGAACTAGGTAGTAATAGTAAAAAGTAACGCGCAAAACTCACATCTTCGGTATCCTAGGATTCTCAAGAAATAAACAATTTATGTTCTGGAAATGAGATGTCATCAGAGATCCACTGGTGACTTGCTCGCTTACGTCTCACATATATATGGCAGCTATCTATTGGGAAATATGGTAAAACCCTAGCCGTAGCACTGGATATTTCCGAAGCATTCGATCGAGTCTGGCATCAGGGACACCTCGCCAAGATTTCATCTTATGGCGTGCCCCCAAAGCTATGTTCTCTGCTGGTTAGTTTTCTCCCAAACAGATCTCTCCATGCAGTGGTTGATGGAGTTTCATCTGACTCTCTACCCATATGCTGGTGTTCCGCAGGGATCAATACTCGCTCCAACACAATTTCTACTTCACATCAACGATTTGCTGGTAGCTACTTCGTGTCCAGTGCACAGCTTCGCGGATGGTAGTACCCTCCATACCGCCTTTTTTTCTAGGGCTCCAATATCAGCCCGCCAAATCAGAAAAGAACGAGAAAGAAATGTTAACAACATAAATATGGACTTGGCAACAATTCTTGAATGGGGATCTAATAACTTGGTGGAATTCAACGCAAACAAAATACAAGCATGTCTTTTCACTAGAAAAGCCGATCCTAATGTGCCCAGCATAGTATTGTCGGGAGTGACCATACCATTGAAGTGAGCCATTTCGATGCTTGGTATTACTGTCGGCAGTAACCTTTCTTGGGGGAATCACGTGAGATCCATTGCTAAAAGTGCATTCCAAAAACTTGGTTTTCTGTTTCGTGCTAGGAGCTGTTTCACCTCAGATCAGCTGCTTATGATCTATAAGGCACAGATTCGACCTGCCCTGCAATACTGTTCCCATATTTGGAGTGCTGCACCTAAACAAATCCTAAAACTCTTGGATTCTGTACAAATAATTTGGAGGCAGTCCCGTAGCTAGTCCGGGGCCCTGGTGCAAAAATCGAAGAGGGGCCCCTTAATGAATTGTTTTCGAGTCAAAATATAAATACTTCGAAGAAGCAAAGTTACTTACTGAAGGTACAGTTGAGGAGAATACTTGAATAAATTATGTTTTTATTTATGTAGTTGAGTAGGTATATTAAATTCATTATATTAATGTTATATTAATGTGGATGAAAACGAGGGCCTTTAAAACATTTTTTTATAGATATTTAATATACGTACAAATATTCACAAAAAAATTGTCATTGTCACTATGACCTTCTAGCCTTATTTTTCTTATTGATACGTTAGATTATTTGGTGAAATAACAATAAGAATAAATTATTCAAGGAATGAATTCAAATTAGTTATTGAGGATTCGAATCTAGAGGTCCATCAAGGCTAGATTTGAAGTCATTTATTCCTTCGGAAAAAATATGTTTACAACCTCTTTCTAGAAATTCTAGACCTACCTACTCTTTGCGAAAGATTCAATGACTTCACTCAAATCTAGACTTGATGCAGCTTCATTTTCAATTGATAGGTATAAGCCATAAATATCGCAGTTGAGCTTGGCTCATAGTGTTCAGCCAATAATTTTATATTATTCTTAATTTGCTGAAAGATCTTTCAGCTTCTACAGAGGTGACATCAGGAAGATTGTATGGAACAGTACTATTGCTGTAAATACTTCTGTTAGATCGCATTCCAGTTCCGTATTTCCTTATTATTTTCATACAGAATTCATGAATTGTCCATGCCTTATTCAATTCAGGTAGAAATAGGTGATAAATATTAAGAACTTGAATTGAAAAGTTGGTCCCTTTCATATCGCAATATTCACGTTGAAATTGGTCGAAGCTTTGAATTACAGTTTTTTCGTCTACCTATATCTACTAGAAATGATGGTGAAAATTCCAAATTTTGTCGACTGCAGTCATACACCCGAAACTTGAATTCAATCAATCAATCAAATCTCTATTGTACTACAGGCTTAATACGATAGCGTGTACTCGTCAATTTTCAGCATAAATAACACATTATTAAAATAAATATGGACATAAAATGAACTTCCCCCTGAGGTCGGGGGCCCTGGTGCACTGCACACTCTTGCACCCACGTAGCTACGCCGCTGTAGGGAGGGTAGTTGGGTTTTTCAAATTACAACCCTTCCTTTTCGTGCCAGAAATGTATAGACCACTTTTTGCTGAAGATATTTTGGACATTGATGAGTTTTTCATCAATCTCTCAATGATATATGGATGAAATGGTCTAACCCATTGCATTTTGAATTTTTTCACGTATTGTGGGATAATATAACGTGGGTATGAGTGCCCCTGGCTCAGTGGAAGAGCTTTGGAATTAGGACCCAAAGGTCCGAAGTTCAATCCCGAGCTAAGAAATTTTCTAGTCTCGGTAGGGGCCACCATTCTCACTGTTGGGTCAAAAATTAACAGTGCTGTGCCTAAGGTGGCGTAAGGACACAGTAATAAAGCCTACACAGAACACAACTGCTTACTCCGAACTCGACACAAGTTACAAGCTTCGAAGCTTGTAGTTTCAGAGGCTAGGACCTAGGAGTAATCAGGATAAACAATAATCATACCTAATCACGAACATTTTCAGTGTTCTTATTTTCTCCGAGCAGTATTATGTCTTTGAAATTCAAATGAAAAAATAACAAGTCTCATATTTTGATCTTATAAATCGCTTAGAAAAATTATAGCCAAATTCGAAGAAACACGTGTGTGAGTTCATGGGTTCTATGTTTGCCGAATGCAATTCTGTATTAAATCACATGGAACAGTCAATCCTCATAAATGGTATCAAAAAAATTCACATAGGACAAATAAAGCTTACTCTAAGCATTTCAGAAAGTTCATTTTTGGGTAGGAGAAATAAATAACAAAGATATGGCGGCATATTTTCTTATTAAAATCTCTTCCTTACTACATGATATGGTATATTTCATACTCTCGAGACTATTATTGCATCTGAAGGGAAGCTTTCCAAAAAGAAATTTATATCAAAAATATACAGACATCCTAGCTTTTACGTCCATGTTATTACTGGACGACGATACAAGCAACAAATAAATACAACCCATTATTTATATACAACATTGGCCTTGACAATGAATCTGGAGAAAGTAACGGAACTTTTAATAAGCAGTGTCAGCGTCTTACGAATACGCTGAACGTATGCTAATTAAAAAATTGCGTTCTCTCATTTTCAGAATGAGATTCGATCATAGGTGTCATGTCTGTGGGTTCGGCGTTGATGCTCTTGGAATGAATTTCATTCTGATTCCGTCTATTGATCTCAAGATGGCTCCCAATCCTAATTTAATGGTTTCTGGTGTGTCGACTGGAACTAGCTCGAAGTTTCTTATCACGGCAGATAGTAGCACTTTCATTTCTATCATAGCAAAACGTTGACCTGCAAACATTTTAATTAGAGAATACTTGCTTGTAGTCGTTTCTGTTGTGTTCGAACTATAATGTTCTGCGTTTTCCCTGTCAATAATACACTCCTGGACAAAAAAAAACGGACAAAAAATGTTTATTGAATAATTTTTCGAGGCGTGCTTCGATTTTGATCATTTTGTTTTTCAATTTGTAGGGTATTTTACGAGGATGTATTGATATCTAGTTAGCCTAGACCAGTTCCATGCATAAACAAAATATTGCGATACCATATCAACGAACAATAACTTATAAGAAGTGTCACAGTAGAGTTCTTCGTCAAAAAAGTAAACCAGAGTTACGCAATAAATTAAAAAAAAAAGATGTCCACCGAAATTGTAAAAATCGAAGAATTGGAGTATCGAGCCATCATCAAGTACCTGTATTCAAAAGGGTTAAGAGGTAAGCAGATTTATGAAGATATGTTTAATACCCTTGGTGATCAATATCCTTCGTGACCGTGAAAAATTGGACTGCAAGCTTCAAAAGAGGTAAATTTTCCATTGAAGATGATGACCGATCGGGAACGCCAGTTTCTGTATCAGTCCCCGAAGATATCGAGGCAGTTCATGACATGATTTTATCAGACCGTCGAATTGGGCTAAAACGGATATCTGAAGCACTGAAGATTTCATACGAACGCGTTTATTGTATAGTTCACGTCAATTTGGACATGAGGAAAATTCCTGCAAAATGGATCCCCGAATGTTTGAATGTTGACCAAAAGCGTGCAAGGGTAGAAGCATCGCGTTCGATCTGTGCTCGATTTGAAAACGATGTAGACCGAATTGTTACTATGGACGAGACTTTGGGTACATTTCTACGATCCAGAAACGAAGCAACAATCGATGAAATGGCGACACTCTGTTTCTCCAAGACCTAAGAAGGTTCGTGTCCAAAAATCTGCTGGAAAAGTTCTTGCTTCAGTTTTTTTGGGATGGCCATGGAGTAGTCATGATTTTTTGGATAAGGGTAGAACAATAACTGGAGATTACTATTCGACATTACTGACCACTCTACAGGAAAAAATTAGAGAGAAATGACGCGGAAAACTATCCGAAGGTATTTTGTTTTTACAGGACACCGCCCCAGTACATAAATCTCATGTCGCCATGCAAAAAATTCGTGATTTAGGGTTAGAATTACTAGAAAAAACCCCTTATTCACCAACTTTGGCTCCGCCTGACTATCATCTATTTGCTCAACTGAAAAAAAGTTTAAAAGGTCATAAATTTTCTTCCAACGAGGAGGTAATAAAAGCTGTGGAGGACTGGTTTGCAGAGCAAGAAGAAACATTTGAAGGTCTAGAGACTTTGCAGGTCCGCTGTAATAAATGTATTCAATAAAGAGGAGAATATATTGAGTGATTAAATACACTGCGCAAAAAAATTAACGCACATTATGGAAATCTCAAATTTATTCTACAACTGAAGGTGTTCTCAATGATAATTATTTTTATCAGAATTATGCATGCATATTTTATCCACTTTCAACGTTTTTCTTCAATACAGATGTTTTCTCCCAGCAGGAATAAAAAAAGATGATATTATCAGATTTTGAATGTATTGACTCCATTCTAAAATCAGTTGTTCTCGAACAATTCTAGTGATCAATAGTTTTTCTTTCGTTTGATTTTCTACACTCGATCGCTATGCAACGCGAAACACGCAATTTGACCCAACAGGAATGTGCCCAAGCGGTAGTTTCGCGAGAAGAAGGGTGGGCATACACAAGAATTGCAGAAAGGTTTGGAGTTTCCCATACAAGTGTGTCCAGAATGTTGCAGCGATTCAGGGAGACAGGTATGAATGTCCGAAGACCAGGACAGGGTAGACCACGGGTAACAACTGCCATTCAAGAACGTTACTTGAGAGTTTCTTCGTTGAGACAACGGTTTGCAACCGCTCGCCCCCTTCAAAATCAGCTTGAGCAAACTCATGAGGTGCAAATTAGCACTCAGACAATAAGAAATCGTCTCAGAGAATATGATTTGAGGCCTCGTGACGCGGCAAGAGGCCCAGCACTTACCCCAGCCCATCGAAGGGCGCGTTTGGATTTTGCAAGAGAGCATATCCATTGGGAAGAGGCCGATTGGGAAAGAGTTCTCTTCACAGATGAGTCTAGATTCTGCCTCTACCATTGTGATCGACGTTCCCTTGTATACAGACGTCCACATGAAAGATATGCTCAGTGCAATTTCCTGAATACTACTGGTTTCGGGGAGGATCGATTATGGTATGGGGGAATATCTTTGACTGCTCGCACATACCTAGTGGTCGTTGATAATGGTGCTATGAATGCTGATAAGTATATAAGGAACATTCTTGAAGAGCATGTAGTGCCATTTGCCCCATACATTGGTGAAAATTTCATTTTTATGCACGATAATGCCAGACCCCATCGTGTGCGCATAGTTCAGGAGTACCTTGAAGAGGTTGAAGTCTCTCGAATGGAATGGCCAGCAAGAAGTCCAGATCTCAATCCGATTGAGCAGGTTTGGGACAACCTCAATAGAAGGCTACTCTTAATGACTTTTAGGAATCCAAATCGGAGAAATCTGGGAAGGATTAGATCAAAAAATTTTAAGATCACTCATTTTGAGTATGAACCGTCGTTGCCGAGCTGTAGTTAACGCAAGGGGTGGAAATACCAAGTATTAAATCACTTATCAGCATTTTAGTATTTTGAAAATTGTTCATTTCTCTTCTTATTTCATTTAATGTGTCTTGTTTCGTTCAAAACCTTCCCGAGAGAACATGAAAAATAAGTTATAAAGTCAATATAGAGTTAACTTTCATTAAAATTGAGATTTTCAGAATGTTCGTTAATTTTTTTGCGCAGTGTATTTTGACATTGAAATTTGGTTTGGTTCTATAGTAGGCTTAGAATTTTTCAATATATCCGCGTATCTAGTTTATCACCTGATGTCAAATTGAATGAAAATATTGAAAATTTAAGATTTAAGTTTCATGGAAAATTTTCAATTTGATAAAAACTATTTCTCATACATTTGGCTTTGTATCATTGGACGATATAGCTTTACTATCTAGTTCGAAATATTCTCACGTCCTTGGAGCGAAATAACGATATTGTTCATCTTTAAGAATTTTTTCTAGGAAAACTGGACGTGTGTCGAAAAAAAAAATAAGACGCTGCAATAATGTAAACCTATTGTAGAATTTGAAGCAGGTATCGAATTTTTGAAAACGGAATGTACAGGATGTTTTTTCAACCTGCAAACTCAATCTTAACTTATCATAATTCCCCTCCTGTATTGAAGAAGGAAGAAGTGTTGGAATTATTGAAAGTAGACAATCATATTGTTCTACAATGAAAATTTCATCAATATTGATCAAGCCAAACCACGGTTATGAATAAAAAAAAAATCGGTCGAATCGGACAAATCACCCTGTAGACCCCCAACCATAAACCGAATATTGTTTCGAAACTGCCTTGACTAGTGTAAACTTCTCCTAAAATCTGACGGTCTCCTCCGAAATCACCCTGTATATCTGTGTCAGGGTGGCGATCTAAGCCGTATGACCATTGCGACTAGTGGCAGAGGTATAATTTGAACTGAACAGGTAGGAAAATTGTTTGTGGTTCTGGGTCATTCCTCAAGACCACAGATTCGAAGAAAGTCTTCTTTGTTAACGCACCATTCGCAGTAGAAACTTTATGGTAATAGAAATCACAAAATATGAAGTTTGAACACTTACCAATGCAATTTCTTGGTCCAGCGCTGAATGGAATATAAGCAAAAGGATGCCTATGCTGACAATTATCGGGCAAAAACCTATCTGGATCGAATTTCTCTGGATCCGGATATATTTCCGGGTTTCTGTGCACGTTCATGATTGGAATTGCCAAGTGAGCGCCTCTGGGCGCTATCAATCCCGAATGCAGCGTTGTGTCTTCATCTACTGTTCTGGATATTAAATGCACGCTGGGATAGAGTCGGAGAGTCTCTTTGATGCATCTTTCCATAAGATCCATTTTCTGTAGATCCTCATAAGTTGGATGACGCACTTCTTCTCCAAGGATAGAATTTATTTCTTCTAAGAGTTGCGCCTGGAAATGAGCAAAAATAATTGACATGCCTTGAAGATAGTAAACTTTAGATCTAGATTAGATTTGGGGAGTGGCGATAAGGCTAAGCTAAGCCCCGCAAATACCTTGACCTTGATATATTGTGCAAGATACCACAGCCTTTTCCTGATGACAGCTTCACAGAACAGGTGTTCAGCTGTGTGGCGACAAAAGCGATTCGACACAGTGCCTGTGTCGAACCAAGTTTGTCACCCCCATAATTCGTAAGACACCTGCACATTGTTGGCATTCTTGGACTTGACCCTCAACTTTCTCTACCGTCAAGGAAATTCCCGAATTGCATAAACCAGAAAACCTTCAAAGAATATCGGTCACTTGCAGGTACAAGAGGGACTAGAAAGTTTTGGGAAGCGCAAGTCCACGGAGCCCATTGGGCAGGTGCATAAATACCACAGCAATAGGTGAAACCAGACAGTTGTTAGTTGAGAGCTAGAATAGGTCTCCACAAAAATAAAGTTATGTCCAAGTACACAAGTGTTTTAATGTTTCCCGTAAACGCATCACCTCAGCTGTTTCGGTGGCTTCTTGACAGAAGCGATAGGTATCATCAAGAACCCTTCCCATGACCCGAAAATGGTAATTTGCAGGACAATGTCCCTTGAGCATGCCCGTTATTCTTCTCAGTTCTGATTTGCTTAGTGAGAGAACTTTTTTGATCCAGCTCGTTACGAGTACGAGAGGAAAGACTCAGCTAGTCTCTGTCCTTGTATCAGTCGACAGGAGCTAGTCTTCTTCTTTTCTTCCCATTCCTTGACAGCCATCGCTTGGTGGTTTGATGGGAAGCCACATAATGGCTCTGGTCAAATGAAGGGCCTTTATCCCCTCCTCCCTTGCTAGTGGATCAGCCATTTCATTACCTGCACTCCAGAGTGACCAGGTACCCAAACGAGGTTGAACTAATTATTGAGCACGCGAGTTTGTTGAATGACATTTTGCATTCCCAGACTAACTTTGACCGAACTAAAGGTGAGTCAAGCGCTAGTAGGGCTGCTCTGCTGTCAGATAGTTTATAAATCCTTTTTTCCGGTAGATACATCACGCATAATATGAGATGCACCCCCTTAATGCAAAGGTTTCCGCTAGAAATGCCAATAGACAAAAGCCTGTTGATCTGGGTAATGTCGAATTCTTACCAACTAAACCTCTCATGCGGTTAGTTCCAGACATAAGCCTATCAACCTTCCATCTTCTTCTCTTTCGCATTCTTCATGCTGAGTGTTTGTGTCCATCCTCCAATTGGATATCTCTCTCTAAGTTCTATATCTTCATTTTCGCAATCGGTCTCTTGGTCTTTTGCGGTGAATTCTCGCTGTTTTTTCTTCTTTAGCGGGGTCATAGTCAACTAATCTTCTAAGGTCGTCATTTGGATGTTCACTAGCCCTTTCATATGCTTTTGCACCTTTCGTTTGGTGAATGTTGTAATGGACTCCTATTTTATGTCTTTTCGGATTTGTTCATTCCTAACAAACCAAGGGGAGTCTAATTCCCACCTCAGAAATTTGTTTTTTGCACTTTCTATCCTCTTTATATGGGTCCTCGCTGCATAGCCCCATGCTGTTGATCCATATGTTAGCTGCGGTCTGGCGACTGCTTTTATGATCCTCAAGTTCTTGTTTCTGTTCATTTGGCTTCTTCTGCCTATTATAATCGGCTATAACCTTTACATTCGTTTTATCCACTGCATGCTTAATGTGCTGTTTCCAAGTAAGTCCTTTGTCTAAAATTACTCTAGGTATTTAGCTTCATTCTGTCATTCTATTCCATCATTAGTATTGCTTGACTCTTTTCTCCATTGATTTCGATTTTCCATCTGTTACACCAATGACTGATATCGTCTGCAGCTTCTTGAAGTCTTTTGTGAATTATTCTTGTGTTTCTGTGCCTAATTGCTATGCCGGTATCGTCTGCGTATAGAGCAAGCAGGCATCTTGGATTTCTTGGTATATCATATATGTATGTTATAGAGTAGCGGTCCTAGTATGGATCTTTGAGGAACTCCTGCTTCTGAATATCTATGATCCTCTCCCTCAAATAATTTCTTATTATTCTGCATAACTTGGGTAAATATCCTGCGGTTATCATTTTATATGTTAGTCCTTCATGCCATACTCTATCAAAAGCTCTGGTTATATCTGGGAGTAGTAGTCCTATGGCTTGTTTATTCTGAAGTCCTTCTGTGATATACACGGTCATTCTTATGAGCTGTTGTTCAGTTGAATGCTTTTTTTCTGAATGCAAATTGTTCACTTGGTCTCGTCGCCAGGGCTTTTGTTTCTTCATTAAGTCGTCTGGCTAAGACTCTCTCCACAATTTTCCCAAAGGCTGGGAGAAAGCTTATTGGTCTGAGGGAACTTCTTGTCTTTGCCTGGTTTATTGAAAACAATCACTTTGGCAGTTTTCCATCCTTTCGGAAAGTGCTCTGTTCTCATCCTTCCGTTTGCTATGATTAAAAATGGAAACTGATTCAGGGTGATAGAACAAAAGATCGATCTGGTTGCAGTTCTGTTCAGTCAGACTTTATAATGTTCAGGCGAGCATAGTGGACTAAATATTTTACTCTTGTTTATACGATATTTGGACACTCACCTGTATTTCAGGATTGTTAGCTATCAACATCAGGAAAAAGCCTAAGGCAGTTGAGACTGTATCATGACCCTGTAACGAAAATAAGTATAGTCAACAGTGAGAGTAGTTTCTAGTTTGTGTTTCAGTGAGAGGGTTACATTTACACCGATCTTCATGAAAGATCTTTGATTGAACTCTTCCTCTCAGTAATTTCAATAGAAAACCTGATCATTTGCCACCATAAATTCAGCCAAGGAGTCAATAGAATTGAATATTTAGAGAATGGATTACTTTTTTCATGTTGTGGTTTTCACGAAAAGGAATATCCTGTTATGTTCAGAGAACATCGTGAGAAACAAGGGCAAGCAGGTAGGAATTGGTGTTCTTCTTGAATTTTTGGAGGTTATATGCCTCGGGGAACACCTCCCTAGGCAATGTGTTCCAAAGCCTCGCTGTTCGTTGGATGAACGAGTCTTTGAAGAGAGATGTTCTGCAGGTATCCAAAGTGACCACGAAGGGATGTGAAGAGTTAACTTGACGGGTAAGTCTCGAAGAGACCGCCAGAGGGGGAACGATTGCTGATTATTCAGAAGAGCATCGCCCATGGAAATATCTATAAAATAGAGACAGATCGCTTATTCTTCTACGGTATTCCAGAGAAGTGAGCGGGTTTGTAAGCCAGGCATCACCGACGAGACGAATTGCATTTTTTTTGTACAGAATCCAAGAGTTTTAGGATTTGTTCAGGTGCAGCACTCCAAATATGGGAACAGTATTCCAGGACAGGTCGAATCTGTGCCTTATAGATCATAAGCAGCTGACCTGAGGTGAAATAGCTCCTGGCACGAAACAGAAAAAAAGTTTTTGGGATGCACTTTCAGCAATGGATCTCTCGTGATTCTCCCAAGAAAGGTTACTGCCGACAGTAATACCAAGCATCGAAATGGATGACTTCAATGGTAAGCAGAGAACATAGCTTTGGGGACACGCCATAAGACGAAATCTAGGCGAGGAGTCCCTGATGCTAGACTCGATCGAATGCCTTTGAGATTTCCAGTGCTACGGCTAGGGTTTCACCATATTTTCCAATAGATAGCTGCCATATATGTGAGACGTAAGCGAGCATGTCACTAGAAGGGTTATTCTGCTGAGAAAGGAAACCTTACCTCAAATGTGAATGTATCCACTTCCTCGCAAATGCCTTTGTGATCAATTTGATGCCCATTTTTCCGAGCTTCCAGGAGAATGTCCAGCATAGCCATTCGTCTTCTTTTTTTCCCGAAATATATCTCGTCGTTTTCTACCTCCACGTTTTTGTTGGGAAGATTATCAGCCTGTTCAGTTCTCTCCTTAATGATCGTTTCGGTATAACCGTGCAAAATTTTTAAGATCTTTTTTTCTCTTCTGTAGAAGGAGGTGAATATGTACACAAAATCAAGGTGCAGCCATGGCCTTCTAATCATTTGATTGAAAAGCTCTTCCATTTTTTTTATAGCCGAGTGATATTCTGTATGTTTGTCATCATTCTTCGTCGTTTTGCGTCCCATTGCAGTTTCTATAAATATAAAAAATGTGAGTCTCTTGTCCCCAGTTTTTAAGAAACTACCTTCAAAATCTTGCCTTTACTAACCCGCACACCCACTCTATATATAACTACCAGAAATGAATAATATGCAACTGCAACAGCAGTTTCGTGCGGGAACATATCTCTTTCCGCAATTGTTAGGAAAATAACTAGTTCCTAACTCGTGCGGAAAGTGTTTTTCCCGCACTCAACTGCTTGCCCGAACTCCGCTTCCTTTCCGCACTTGTTAGGAAAATAACTATTAACTTACAAACCTTCTATAGCTTGCAGGGAAAATTCTTGAATATGAGGAAGAATATCAATCTCCTTTGTTCCTTCAGCAGCCACAAACTGTAGAAAATCATCTGTCCTCTCATTGAAAACATTGATGAATTCTTTGAGGATGTTAAAGTGGAAGGCAGGAGTTAAAATCTTCCTTCTGCGTTGCCATTTATCACCTAAAATAATTAATAATTGAAAGATAATATTGAGATTGAAAATTTTGGACCAGAAAGAGGTACAGAGTGAGCCAAATTCATACTTTTGTTTTCTTATACCACAAAGTTCATACATCGGATGGGCTTACTCGGTAAGAATAAGACCGAGATTCTCTAAGCTCTGTGCGATTCTATGGCTGTTACAAAAATCCCACAAGCATGTACCTGCTCAGTTCAAAAAGATCTCTGCCGTCAGTCGCATCGGTTTTACATGACTTAGCTCGAAGCCCTCAATAAATACTTTCCACGTCGTCGGCCTTTAGTTCCTTCAGTGTTCACTTTGTGGTAATTATTTTCAATTCTATCAAACATCCAATTTTTCTTTAATTCCCGAGGCGATAAGAATTGGTACAGCAGTCAATTTCTTCTGTCCTAGAGAGCTCTGTATTCATCAAAGTATTTCGTGCAGTAATTGGGGCGTGATGCGCAAACAAAATTACAGTAACTGAGAAATCTATGGTTCTTATCAAAGACAATAGCTCCCTCTCTCTCTACACTCTTCGCCTCATTTCCTGAATAAAATCTGAGAAAATTAGTATTCACCTGAACTGAGCAAAAGACCTTCTTTCAACCATCTCTTGAAAATAGCATAAAGTATACTTTTTGAGGTGTGTTTCGTACCAGAGAGGAACAACTGAAACATATAATGTAATGACTAATTTCTCTTAAATAATAGTTTCTACATAATGGTACGAGGATGTTTTGTTATCTAGTTAGCCTAGACCAGTTCCATGAATAAACAAAATATTGCGATACCATATTAACGAACAATAACTTATTAGAAGTGTCAGTAAAAAAGTAAACCAGCGTTACGCGATAAATTGAAAAAAAAAAGATGTCCTCTGAAATTGTAAGAATCGAAAAATTGGAGTATCGTGCCATCATTAAGTAGGTACCTGTATTCAAAAGGTTTAAGAGGTCAGCAGATTTACGAAGATATGCTATAACCTTGGTGATCAATGTCCTTCGTATGCGACCGTGAAAAACTGGACTGCAAGCTTCAAAAGAGGTAAATTTTCCATTGAAGATGATGATGATCGATCGGGAACGCCAGTTTCTGTGTCAGTCCCCGAAAATATCGATGCAGTTCATGACATGATTTTATCAGACCTTCGAATTGGGCTAAAACGGATATCTGAATTCTGAAGCACTGAAGATTTCAAACGAACGCGTTCCTCATATAGTTCACGTCAATTTGGACATGAGAAAAATGTCTGCAAAATGGATCCCCAAATATTTGAATGTTGACCAAAAGCGTGCAAGGGTAGAAGTTCGATCTGTACTCGATTTGAAAACGATGTAGGCTTCTAAACCGAATTGTTACTATGGATGAGACTTGGGTAGGTACATTTCTACGATCCAGGTTCTCCAAAACCTAAGAAGTTTCGTGTCCAAAAATCTGCTGGAAAAGTTCTTGCTTCAGTTTTTTGAGATTGCCATGGAGTAATCATTATTTATTTTTTGGATAAGGGTAGTATAATAACTGGAGATTACTATTCGACATTACTGACCACTCCACGGGAAAAAATTAAAAAGAAAAGACGCGGAAAGCTATCCAAAGGTGTTTTGTTTTTACAGAACAACGCCCCAGTAGTCAAATCTCATGTTGCCATGCAAAAAATTCGCGATTTAGGGTTAGAAGTTCTAGAACACCCCTTATTCTTATTCACCAGATTTGGCTCCGTCCGACTATCATCTCTTTCCTCATGTTAAAAAAAGTTTGAAAGGTCGTAAATTTTCTTCCAACGAGGAGGTAATAAAAGCTGTGGAGGACTAGTCTGCAGAGCAAGAAGAAACATTTTTTTTGAAAGGTCTAGAGACGTTGCAGGTTCGCTGTAATAAATTTACTTAATTGAGAGGAGAATATGTTGATTAATAAAATATTTTGACCTTGAAATTTTGTTTGGTTCTATATTAGGCTAAGAATTCTTCAATATATCCTCGTATCTAGTTTATCACCTGATGTCAAATTGAATGAAAATATTGAAAATTCAATATTTAAGTTTCATGGAAAATTTTCAATTTGATAAAAACTATGTATTTCTCATACATTTGGAAGAGCTTTGTATCATTGGACGATATAGCTTTACTATCTAGTTCGAAATATTCTCACTGCCTTGGAGCGAAATAACGATATTGTTCATCTTTGAAAACTGTAACACAGGCATCGAATTTCGAAAGAGCAATTGATATATTTTATTGCTGGCAGTTCCTTTGTAGAAGATCAAGAGCAAAGTTCGACCCATCTGTTTATAGCTTTGAAGTTCATGCAAATACTTGAATTTCTCACCTCGATATCTTCTGGAGCCCATATGAAAACACCGGGCACGTAAAAAGTCCTCAATTTACAATGTGGATAAAAATCCTCCCACAACTTCTTTAGATTATAGTTCAATATTTCTGAAAATAAATAATGTTAAATATGTATATGAAAACATTCATAAGGGTACACATTTTTTTGGTTTACAAGGAATCATATACACAAATATTAATTATCCAAAAAGTATTATAAGTTAAGGGGTTATGATTCTACTCGTTCTACTGTATTTTTCGAAAATGTGACCGTTACAAATTTTTGTTTTCAAGCTATCAAGTATTTTTTTTAGAGTGACAGAACTTGAAATTAAAATCAAACACATTGAAATTAAGATTGAAGCCAATTTTTTTTATTCGAAAGAAAATTTTATGACAATATTTATGTTTTAAAAATAATTTCCGGAAAAAAAATTTCAATCTCAATTTAAATGTATTTTATTTCAACCTAAAGTCTTTGTCGCTCTAAAAAATCACCCGATGCGAAAGAGCTCATTGGTTATCAGCATCCCATATATGGTGGATGAGAAACCATCATTATGTAAAGAAAAAAAAGTACTGACCTGGGGGTTGACTGAGGACGTCACCATTACCATAAATGAACGAAGTACATTTTGGTCCTTTCAATTTATTCAAAAGTCTCATTACTCTGAGAAATTCCCAAATTTCATTTAAACAATATAAAAATATAACGACGCCCACTGCAATATACAACATCTTTCCGCTTCGAGATTCTTTCAATTTTTGCTATAAAGGTTTGTATATATGTGAAAGTAGTGAAGCCAATAAATTTCGACCGATAACCTGCAGGTCGATTAAAAAAAAGTGAGAGATAAACTATCAAAACTATGGAAATATTAATGATTCAAATGTAGGTGCTAGAGACATAGCAGCTGAATTTCGCAAAGAGCAAAGATTTCTAGCTTATGATAAACTAGATCTAGAACCTTGTTTATCATTAGATACGTCATATTATTTGTGTAAGAGTCAACTGCACCTTTTCGGATTAACGTTTGAGTGCAGTTTACTGAAATAATTCGACTGCATCGTTGCCAAAGCGCCACTGAAGGCGATATAAGAGCAACCTTACATTCACAGCGTTTTTACTCTAACTAAAGGATCGGCTCACGTCCACAAGATTAATTTCTGGTCAATGTTCTAGAGCTAGAAGCATGTTGCAGATGTATCGGCGGCCATTATTAGTGATGACCATCAATTATCGATTAGGCGCCGTTCGCAGCAATTGGGCCTTTGTTACTCAACAACGTGGAAAATTTTGGAAGAGCTTGACTTGCATGACATGTGGTTTCAACTAGAAGATGCCACATGCCACACAGCACTCTAAACAATGAGCCAATTGAGAAGCAATTTCGGTACAAAGTTTATTCCACGTTTAAGACCGGTCAATTGGCCGCCTAGGTCGTGCGATTTAACGCCTTTAGACTATTTTTAGTGGCGCTCTGTTAAGACTCATGTCTAAACTGACAAGCTCAATTCTATTGACGCATTAGAAGACAACATTGAAGAATTAATTCGTGAGATGCCGGCCTAAATGTTGAAAAGAGTGTATGCCAAAATCAGACCAAGCGGATGGACCGTTTTAGGCTCAGCAGCGACTAACATTTGCATGGAATAATCCTCAAACATTAAATTGAATGGGCCGTACTATCGATTCAAATAAAGATTACATGCACTTTCCTGAATTGTATGTGTTTTTTTTTAATTTGCTATATCTCTCAAAAAATCGCCCTCTAAAATATAGGGTGATTAAGTCTTTAACCAAGCCTACAATACCTACCATAACAATGCTTTATTGCTTTGTCGATTCTAAGTTTATCAGCCTTCTCATAATAATTCTTTGAAATGTAAAAAATTGCAGATTCCATCATTATGAAGTTGATGCTTCTGTTGTTCTTCATTCTTGGAAGTAATGCCTTAGATTTGGAAGTAGTCAACCAATGGAATTTGCTCAATTTTAACATCCCGTATGATTATGGCAGAATCAGAACTTTCAGGTGAGATCACATATTTTTCATAAGATAATACATTATGCATCATTATTGTTTTGTTTTATTTTATCATCTAACTCGATAGGTAAATGCTGCCAAAAAATACGGCTGTTTTGCATACGCGTAAATTTTCGAGGTGAACCATTCTATCTCCCTTCTTCGTTTGTACCTCTTATTGAGGCACACCCTGTATATTTGTTAGTTTGGGTTATGGAAGGTGTTTATACCAAAAAAAGGTTGAACAAAACTTATTATTAATATTACAATCTGAATACATTTTCCGAGTTTCATTTCAGGCCCGAAAATACTGTCTTCACTGGTCTGGAAATAACTCGTGACCGGTACTTCCTGGCCATGCCACGTTTGAGGTCGGGAGTTCCAGCAACTCTTGCAACAATACCACGCAACAGTCCACCAGGCTCGAGTCCAGTACTTCAAGCATATCCCGATTGGTCTTTCCATTCTGCCGGCACTGGCAATGTAAGCAGTTGTGCTGAACTTGTTTCCGTCTACAGGATCAGACAGGATTCTTGCAACAGATTATGGGTGAGTTGGCGAGGGTTTTTGGTCGAAATTTGACCTGGAATTTCGATTCATGTAAGACTCATGTTATCCCAATGATTCATATTAAAATGAAGACCTTTTTGGGGTATGCAGTGATTTACGGAATTGTTGAGATTATGATTATGAGGTTATTTTCGTTCCGTATTCCGTAACATCGATTTTTATAACGAAGAACACAGTTATCAGTCCTAAGGAACAGGTAGTGTTATGTTATGGGCCGGGATATGTTTCAACGGACGCACAGATCTACACATTTGTCCTGGGAATATGACCGCCTTACACTATAGGGAGCATGTCATTGACAATGTTGTGCCAAATTTTCACGCTGCTATTGGTGAAACTTTTCAATTTCTAGACGATAACGCTAGACCGCACCGTGCAGCCATAGTTGAGAATGCGCGCGAGGAGCTTGGTATTCCACATTTACCAATACCTCCGAACTCACCAGATTTGAATTGCATAGAACATGCATGGGATATGCTCCAAAGAAGATTAGATAATCATCAACCTACCCCATAATCCTTGAATTATCTGAGAGAGCTTCTGCCCCGTTTATGGAACCAAATTCCTCAAGAAATGTTCAACAGCCACGTGTGTAGTATGCAAAGAAGATGTCAAGCTGTTATTGATGCCCGTGGAGGCCATACATTGTGTTGATAGTCTTAAAAATGCTTGAATTCTCTGGGAAAAAATTTCGTTATTTCACTCGATTTTTCTTAACCACCCTGTATACGCTGCAGACCTACAGGGTAAAATTAATTTGCAACTTGAAATCATATAAATATGAATTTTCATCACAAAAATCTTATTTTAACTTTATTTTTTTGCAATTTAAGTCAATATCCCTAACTCATGTGGAGCAGTTTATTTATCGGACAATCGCTGAATGTGAGCAAGGTAGTCCTTGTATGAACCTTCCAAAAAGTGGGAAGACCTAGAATTTTTACCCAAGCAAGGACCGAAAGACAATCCCCCTTACCTTCTACAGGCTCGACCCATATAAGATTTTTTTGGCTCTCTTATCGCGAGAAGTCTACGATGGAGGATGGGAAGCCCAAAATGTAGAGGACCTTCGACGCCGAATATACAGGAAGATCCGAAAAATCGATCTAAATACCGTTCAAAACCTGATGCTAGGTGTTTGCAGAAAGTTGCGCTCTTTGGAAGATAATGACCCTCTTCATTTAATTTCAATTGATAGTGTTGTTGCTTCTGAAACATTAATTAATGTGTATCACAATACAGGGTCTTTCACCAGGAACCTCACCCATATTTATACGGGAAACTACTGAACGTATTTTCATGAAATTCAGCTCTTATAAGTATTTCACGATGCTGATGAAATCTAAAATATTTTCAAGGCATGAGCACCTCCGGTGTTTCCGGAAATGACGTCAACTTCCGTTTTTCAAGAAAATTTCAAGTTATTTTGATGTAACATTTTTCAGTTTTGGTTGGAAAATTCTCTCTGAGCGGGAAAATTCGAAAAAAAAAATCGAAAATAGAGCTCCGCTGAAACAAGAATAACTTCGAGGTTTTTGGATGGAAAATTTTCATTTTTGGGATTTTTCAAGATGTAAGATTGATGTATCCACTTTAAAAATCGAAATCGCGATTCATGATACAGGGGGTGAAAAAATCGCTTTCAAAGTTAGGGATGACAAAATCGTGAAAAATCAATTTTTTCAAATTAGAACCCCATTTTTTTATGGCAGATATTGAATCTACGTAAAAAAATAATGTGAGTGTATGCATCACACTCTTGCCCTAAAGTGGATATTTTCTGAGTTATTCACAAAAAATTGTTTTTCGTCTTGAATTTTCAGCTATTTCTTTTCCCTTCACGCCAAAAAGATGAAATTTTCAGGAACTGTTACTTAAACCATGTTTTAGATTTTACTACCCTAATATGCAAGAGAAAAAAGTTACAGGTTGTTCCTAAATAGATGGCGAATTTGGATTCGAATTTGTATCGGAAACCTCTTTATTTCAACTAATCGGCCATCGGTTTTCTCTCCAGTGTTAAATGAATAATTCCTTATGAACCATATGCAAAAACTTACCATGTTTTACATTCTTTTTTTTTAATGATAGATATCATTAATTACATCTGCCAAATTCCTCTTTATTCAGTAGCATTTTGTGTTTACTATTAATTTGGCGATAATTCGTATTAAGTTATCAAATCGATCACTATGCCTAATTTTACCAATGAAGATTATTCAAATCTCATTCTACTTCATGGAGAATGTAATAAAGTTGTAGATAGAACGATTCGATTGTCCATTGAGAGGTTTCCTGACCGACCCAGACTAACGAGGATTACCATTAACAGAACCATGACAAACTTGAGAAATGTCGGATCTTTCGTTAAGGAAACTATACACAGAGAAAAAAGTGTAGTAGAAGATGAGAACAACGAAATTACAGTTCTTGCATATTTTCGTGTGAATCCTCAAAATTCTCTCAAAGATGCCGAGATTGATCTGGGGTTTATCTCAATCGAGTGTTTGGAGAATATTAAAAAAACATAAAATGCACCCATATAAATTCAATAGGGTACAGCATTTCAAGGAAACTGATTTCGTCAGGAGAACAGAGTTTTGCGAAGCTATGATGATTCGATTTCAAGAGAATGAAAACTTTTTGGACTGTATAATTTGGACAGATGAATCTAAATTCACAAAGAATGGTTCTTTCAATAGGCATAACAGTCATTATTGGGATGAAGAGAACAACCACCACTTCAGACAATGGAACTTTCAAGAGACCTGGAGTTTCAATGTTTTTTGCGCCATCAAAAATAATGCAATTCTCGATGTTCACATTTATGATGGGACTTTAACTGGTAAGATAGAACACTACACATGTTTGCATTATTTAAAGAATGTTCTCCCTTAGGAGATAGATATTCTGACATATTGACTCAAATAATTGAGCCGCTAGTACAGAACCATAATGACTTATGGTATCAACAAGATGGCGCGCCTCCACACAATTCACTCAATGTGTCAAATATCCTCTACAGTCTACAGGCTATTTGAAGATCGATGGTTGGCGAACAATGGTCCACATCTTTGGCCACCACGTTCTCCCGATTTAACTCCTTCAGACTATTATGTTTGGGGTATTGTCTACTCAACTCCCCTGACTGATAAAGAGGACTGCATAGAACGAGTCAGAAATGCGTTCATGTTTGTTTAGATTTTTAGATTCATAGTTTTGAAACTCAATTTGGTTTTTAAACACTTTTGCAGATCTCTTCCTCCCGATGAAATAAGAAGAGCAACGCACGAAGCATTCCTGAGACGTATAAATAAATGTTTAGAAATTAACGGTCAAAACTTTGAGCATCTTCTCTAGTTATAACTGCGAGAGTTTTACCATGGTTCTCCTAATAGTAACTTGAAGTCGGTTTCAAGAAGGGGTGAAAAATCTACAGCATGGTTCAAATAATAGTTCCTGAAAATTTCATCTTTTTGGCGTGAAGGGAAAAGAAATAGCTGAAAATTCAAGACGAAAAACAGTTTTTTGTGAATAACTCGGAAAATATCCATTTAAGGGCAAGGGTGTGATGCATACACTCACATTATTTTTTAACGTATATTCAATATCTGCCATAAAAAAATGGGGTTCTAATTTGAAAAAATTGATTTTTCACGATTTTGTCATCCCTAACTTTGAAAGCGATTTTTTCACCCCCTGTATCATGAATCGCGATTTCGATTTTTAAAGTGGATACATCAATCTTACATCTTGAAAAATCCCAAAAATGAAAATTTTCCATCCAAAAACCTCGAAGTTATTCTTGTTTCAGCGGAGCTCTATTTTCGATTTTTTTTCGAATTTTCCCATTTTCCCGCTCAGAGAGAATTTTCCAACCAAAACTGAAAAATGTTACATCAAAATAACTTGAAATTTTCTTAGGAATCTATTTCTGCAATAAAAAAATGTTGTTCTAATTTGAAAAACGGAAGTTGACGTCATTTCCGGAAAAACCGGAGGTGCTCATGCCTTGAAAATATTTTAGATTTCATCAGCATCGTGAAATACTTATAAGTGCTGAATTTCATGAAAATACGTTCAGTAGTTTCCCGTATAAATATGGGTGAGGTTCCTCGTGAAAGACTCTGTATAATAACCAATGTATATTTTTTGCAACTTTTTTGGTCTCTCAAATTTGTGCCAAAACTTATGGGACATACGCTAGGTGGCAATAGGACTGTGTATACAGTACCTACCATAACCATACCTACCTAAGCCTAATACAAAATGCATTGCTTCAGATAATGCCATCACCACGATATTAAGGTCAATGTCAAGGTTCAATGCAATTCCCACGAGTCATCATTATCGATTAATTAATCGGAATACCATTCGCGAAATCATTTTATAATACTATTTTTAATTGCTCGCCAAGCATGTGTTGTTAATTGCAAAGATCAGGAAATTTTTGAAATAATGTGGTTCCGAAAGTGAACGTAAATAAATCAGACTTTCAAATAGAATTAATTTTTATTTCAATATAATGCTTGGACCTTGCTCTTAAGTGTGGAATACATCATTCAAATGTTCGGCCCGTGATCTCTTACAGTAATCGATCCTTGTGATGTAATTTTCAATGACTCGCCGGCACATTTCGGGTAATATCTCACCAATAACTTGACACAGGTTGGTTTCCAGATCGTCAATAGTCTGAGGGTTATCAGCGAGAACACGATCCTTCGCATAACCCCACCAAAAATCCCAATCGTCGATTTTTCTTGCCATAGAGCCAACGCTGGTCGTGTTGTGTGGCTGGTTACACCATTTTTCTGTAACCACATCTCTTCCAATTCCATATCGTTCATTTCAGTCTATAGCGATGATAATTGACGGTTTGAGTGACATATTCTTCATTTTCCAAGAAGTAAAGGATTTTCAGAGGTGTTATTTTGACATTCGAAGAAAAATGCCATTTTTTAGATAAATGATCGGATGATTATTCCATTACAAAGAGGAAGGTATGCCGTTTATAATGGGAAATAACATCAGCCAAATGGCGACCGCGAGCACTACTACAAGACTATATCCCTTTCATGAAATTTTCCATAACGAAATTGCATAGAGGCTGCCCTTTGTCCTCGATAGCCTCAGGAATTCCAATTATTGAGGTCTTAAATTCTACGCTGGGCTCTTAACGTAGACTTTCTCTATCATATGGCCTCAAAGGTAGAAGTCGCAAGGTGTTGAATCACAAGATTTCGGTGGCCAATTGTAATCACCTATTCGAGAGTTACCACGGTCCGGAAACCTTTTCCGTAAGATCAATGGTTTCGTTTGCTTGTGTGGTACGTAGAGCCGTCTTGTTGAAAGAAGACGTTGTGCGGATCAATACTATCCAATTCCGGCCATGAAAAATCAATAATCATCTATCGATAGCCCAATCCATTCACCCTAACTGCTGCTCCAGCCTCTCTCTCGAAAAATTAAGGTGCAATGACCTCGCCGGACCATAAACACGCCAAGCAGTGACACTTTGAGGAAAGACAGGCTTTTCAACAATAACTCTTGGGTTTTCCGAGCCCCAAATGCGACAATTTTCGTTGTTAACGAAGCCACCGAGGTAGAGTTGTGCCTCATCTCCCAAGATAATTTTTCGATGGTATCCGTATCATTTTCATGCATTTTAAGGACCCAATCAGCCAAGACACGACGTTGTTGATGAGCGGCCGACTTGAGTTTTTGTGTTAACTGAACTTTATAAGCCTTAAGACCCAAAACTTCAGGCAAATAACGGTTTAATGACGTTTGTGGAAGGCCTTATTCCAAAAAACGACGCGGAATGAACAAACCTAGGTTTTTTCTACACTTTCGGCTACAGCAGCAATATTCTCGGCTGTTCTTGAGCGACGTGCACGGGTTTTATTGTTCACATCAGTAACTTGTTCCAAAAGCTCAAATTTTCCACCAATTTCTATATTGCGGTCTGACAAGGTGCTTCACGACGACCCAAAAATGTTCGAGTTTTACGAACCGTATCTGCCAAATTTTCACGATTTTTATAGTGAATTTTAATGATTTCTTTGCATTGTTGGAGCATGTATCGTTCCATTTTTATGAATGGCGTAGTTTCTACTTGTCAAATGTCAAAAAATGACAGCGTCAAAACTGGCATCTACGGAAATAGCGGGATATTCAAAATAACCCTCTATGCGACAATTTTGATTGCTTACATAGCCAACGAGTGAAAAATGTGCCTCGTTGCTGAAGAAAATTCGTCATCTAAACGTTGTTAATCAATAATAGATGCAGTAATGATTTTTGTTCAATTCTAGGTTTTGGATTCAGGTATAATGACATCTCTGGAAGACTTTCGTCCGGTATGTCCACCCAAAATCATGATCTTCGATCTACGAACAGACCAAGTGGTTAGGACTGTTGTCTTCCCCAGGCAAGTGCTGAGACCGAATTCGTTGTTGACCAATTTGGTGATAGATGAGAGTCTTCAGGGTACCTGTGACAAGGCCTTTGCTTACATAACGGATACTGCTTCTCCTGGTAAATAACATTTGATAAATTTATTTTGGTTTGGGCAAAAATGCTTGTGAATCACGAGCAAAGTAACTTCGAAATGCCTCCATCTTATTAGTAGGCTAAATCTAAATATGAAAACAATTCGAGAAATACTATGGGTTAGATGACGGTAAGGTAGTACCTGAGAGGCTAATCAGATTTCGAAGATTTGTTTGGGGTTGTTGGTCATTCCTTAAGACCACAGATCCGAAGAAAGTCATGAATGATTCTTCTTTGTTAGCGCATCATTCGCAGTAGGAAACTTTGTGTTATTGGAAATAAAAAAAATTGAATTTTACACTGGCGTAATTCTCTCTGTTTTTCGATACTTGAAGATCAATGGACTTTAAAGGGGGGAACAAGGAAGGAATACTAAAGGAAGTCTCATCTAACCTTTCTGTTTTAGGTATTGTCGTATACAACTCTGCTCAAGATACAGCTTGGAGATTGATTCATCCCACCATGTATCCAGACCCCGACTTTTCTGATTACACCATTCAAGGAGAAACTTTTACCCTGATGGATGGAGTTGTAGGTCTTGCATTCTCGCCAAAACTAGCTACGTTGTACTTCCAACCATTAGCAACTGATAGGTGAGTAAAATATTTCTTTTGTATCGTAGAATCTTATTTTAAAAACCATTCAACCCCTTTCAAAGGACGTTTTGATCCTTCAAAGATTTTTTCACCACTATTTTTCATGGAATTTTCAGAATCTACAGTATTCGTACTTCCGCTCTAACTAAAGGACCACCAGCGGAAAATGAAGCATTACCTATCGAGTTAGTAGGAAAGAAGGCATCCCAGGGACTTGGTATGGCTCTTGATGAACGTGATGACACTCTCTATTTCAGTCCACTCACAGAGACATCTGTGGCAACTTGGAACCCCATCAGTAACAAACAATCGTAAGGGGTTTTATTTCAAGATTCTAGATCTTTTCTTTTCGTAACCGTATGTTTTCTGACAGTCAGATGTAATTAACACACAACAGTTGGTTACACTAACAGCTCGCACTTAACACTCACACCTGCAACTTGAAAATGTGTGAATTAACTCTTTTTATTAGTCAACATGTTTCAATGATGTTAAGTGCAAGTAAAACATTCACAAACTGTTGAGTTCTTTCTTCGAGCTCCAGTACCAGACAGTGAGAATTTTTCATTCTCTTCAACTCCTGAGGATATACTGATTTCATACTTTTATTTTTAAATGAGACTCCCTGTAATATGGAATACATCATTTGTGTTTCATGAAAATAAACGCGTTTTTTATCATTGTACTCACTACTTGCACTTCGCACTTGCACCTAACACTCAACAGCTTCATCATTATACTTGGTTCTACTAATCTACTATCACTTAACACTGGTGTGAGTAACTGGTTTATGGCAAGTGTTAAGTGGTTTGTGAACTACGTTAAACGATGGAAATGTTAAGTGTTTAGTACGGCTACGAAGTGTAAGTGTTCAGTAGAGTGATTAAAAGTCGCGTCTATATCAGACTTTGATGGTGTAAAAATAAATATTTAAGAATATAAGAATATGATGCAGGAATTCCACTTATTCTTACAGGGACCTGAGACGTTTTACTTGCACTTCACACTCAAATTAATTGAAGTATGTTAATTTATCACTAAACACTTCTACTTGCCATTTAGGACTAGTCACACTCGCAACAATATAAGAGTGTTTAAACCATGTATTAAGCTCTCATGAAATAAAAAAAATTGACTTAGGAAATCCAATAAGATACAAAAAATAAATTCCAATGAGACTTAGCACAACTCAATAAATTCAAGAGAGACAAGAGACATTGTCAAGCAGAATATTTCCAAAGCTGTCAATATTTTCGAAATGATGATATGAATAAAGTATCCTATATTTTTCATGTAAAAACCCAAAAAGTCATAAAAAATACAGGTGGTTATCTAAAATAAGGTAACATATTAAAGAGAAATAGATTCCAATCAGTTCCCTTGATAAAGAAATGGAACACTGCGCCAATGCTTTGGGAACTTCTATACATATATTACAGAAAAAATGATATTATGGAACTCTTAGGTTAACAATGTTATTGTAATCTTTTTTTTTTCAGACTTGCTGCTTTCAACCCAGCCCTCTTACAGTTTCCTGCAGAGATCCGATGGAATTCTGCTGATGGAAATATCTATCTATTGTCGACACGTTTCCAAAAATTCTTCTTGAGGTCAATATCCGCTGGTGAAGTAAATTTGAGGATAATTCGCATACGTCCAAAGCCATCAATTCAGCCGATTGCACATAACAATTTATATCAGCCATTCTTTTAAGATAACTCATTTTTCTATCGATGATTTGTACATAAATAACGAGCTGTGAAAATTACTGGAATGATTGCAAAATCAAGGTTTCAATTTGAAATTGAATTAATAAAATATGCCTTTATCTGTTGAAGTTACCCTTTGTTACTGTTTATTTTTATGAGAACATAATTAATGTTATTGATAAAACTCAACACGAGTCTCATTGTCTGGAAAAGTTATCAATAAAATTGTTTTATTTATACATAGATTTTTCCTTTCTGAGTGCGATGTTTATATTTTGAGTCAAGAATGGTCTCTTACAGGTTTCTTGTATTTCTTTTTCTGCATCTCAATAAATTATTTTCCAAAATGTACGGGGATATATTGATATCTAGTTAGCCTAGACCAGTTCCATGCATAAACAAAATATTGCGATACCATATCAACGAACAATAACTTATTAGAAGTGTCAGTGTAGAGTTTTACGTCAAAAAAGTAAACCAGAGTTACGCCATAAACTAAAAAAAAGATGTCCACCGACATTGTAAAAATCGAAAACTTGGAGTATCGAGCCCATCATCAAGTACCTGTATTTAATAGGGTTAAGAGGTAAGAAGATTTACGAAGATATGCTTTACCCTTGGTGATCCATGTCCTTCGTATGCGACCGTGAAAAATTGGACTGCAAGCTTCAAAAGAGGTAAATTTTCCATTAAAGATGATGACCGATCGGGAAGGTCAGTTTCTGTGTCCGTCCCCGAAAATATCGATGCAGTTCATGACATGATTTTATCAGACCATCGAATAGGATTTCATACGAACGCGTTCATCATTATAGTTCACGTCAATTTGGACATGAGAAAAATTTCTGCAAAATGGATACTCAAATGTTTGAATGTTGACCAAAAGCGTGCAAGGGTAGAAGCATCGCGTTCGATCTGTGCTCGATTTGAAAACGATGTAGACTTCTTAAACCGAATTGTTACTATGGATGAGACTTGGGTACATTTCTTCGATCCAGAAACAAAGCAACAATCGATGGAATGGCGACACTCTGGTTCTTCAAGACCTAAGAAGTTTCGTGTCCAAAATTCTGCTGGGAAAGTTCTTGCTTCAGTTTTTTGGGATTGCCATGGAGTAATCATGATTGATTTTTTGGATGAGGGTAGAACAATAACTGGAGATTACTATCCGACATTACTGACCACTCTACGGGAAAAAATTAGAGAGAAAAGACGCGGAAAGCTATCCAAAAGGTATTTTGATTTTACAAGACAACGCCCTAGTACACAAATCTCATGTTACCATGCAAAAAAATTGTGAATTAAGGTTAGAATAACTTGAACACCAACACCCCCCTTATTCACCAGATTTGGCTCCGTCCGACTATCATCTCTTTCCTCAACTGAAAAAAAGTTTAAAAGGTCGTAAATTTTCTTTAAGTGTGGAGGACTGGTTTGCGGAGCAAATAGAAACATTTTTTTTTGAAAGGTCGATATATCCTCGTAAGATGTTCCCAAAAAATAAATTCAACAAACGGCTTTGTTTTTAGCCGATTGCCCTGTATATTTTTATGAATTTTCAATGACCTTCATCTCTATTAAAATGCAAAGTGTGAGAAATATTCTTCTGAGGACACAGATCTTATTCAGAGAAAACTGAAAAATGCACTCCGCTAGAAAACCTAAAACAGTTGTAAAAACAAGATGTAACACGAATGTGATACGAATGCTTGGTTATTGAAAGATTCATAGACTCAGCACCACAAAAAGATTAATCTTCCATACACAGGATGTCCGTTATTGATTGGCAAATATGATGAACTGGAATCATTTTTCAAAACTGTAACATCCCTTTATATGATTTTTCAGTATTAAATAAAAAATTAAACACCAAATTGATATTTCTCAATTTTTTCAAATGTAAAGCTGTATATATTTTTTCACTATAATGTAGGGATTGAAGGCTTCACATTTTTTCAGAAGCAACCTTGGGGTTATTTTCCACTTCTGCTTTACCCATTTGAAATTGGTAGATAATGGCTCATCATTTAAAGAAAATCACCCTCGTGATCAAAATTTACGGGTTCTAGCGAATTTCCAAATTCTTTTTTTTTCTACTCGAAAACCCCCTTGTATATGTTGCTAATTACAACATCAAGTAGGAGACCAAAGAGAATAACATCAATTCTAATGAAGAATACGCAGTTAAAATGTCCTATGAATCACAGAAATTCCATAAGGAAAATACCAACTTCGTCACAACTTGTGTCAACAAGACCCCGACAAATTATGGAAAATTTTAATGCATGTATATAGTTACAAATTGTCAAAACGCTACAAAAATATCCAGTTGATAATATCCAGAAATACAATTTTTCCCCATTAGGTCCATATTTAGAAACTGAGAATATCAATAAAAAATCCTTCTGGTATACACAGTAGGAAACTGAATTAAACACCATTCGCTAGGAAATTCAATTTTTTTCGGCTACCAATCAACACTGGTTGATTCTAACAAAAATTCCTCTTATGAAAGTGCTCCAGTTGTACTTTCCAATTTGCCTAATTGGCTTCTATAGATCGAAGCCAGAGAAATGATAACTGATAGAATTATTACTATTTAACAGTAAGTGATCCGGTTGCAGCCGATAGCATCGAAGCAGGCCATTTTATTCGGAAGAACCTGTATTTTTGCATAAACATAAACTCAGCTCTTCACGACTGAACGAATTGTTTTCATTAGCACAGGATTGTACTTGAGAAATTTTCAACTCCAAACCTTTGCATTTGAATTCATATCCCTAGTTAACATCTTGTCTAGAGTCGATAAACTGTGTGATTGTGAAGGAAAAAATAATGTAAGATATAAATGGATTTTATCGTCTGTGTGAATAATTAGGGAAAGATTTTGCGGCATGCCGCAAAATCTTTCCCTAATAATGTAAGATCCTTAAAATGTTGTCTGAATACATCGTAACGCTACAGGAATACAACAATTTTATTTTGTCGATCTAGTTCTAGAGCAATCATAAAGGTATCAGAGATTCCTATCTCAGTTGTGGAACAACACACCACCAGGACCCTGTACAGAGGAAAAACGATTATACTGGTCTCCGTGCCGATATTGCAGATAGTGGTTGTCTACGCATGCGCTCAAGAGTGATAATTAGTCAATCAACATTGAGAGCTCTGGAATCTGACGTCCAGTGCTCAATGCTTCCTGGCAAAACAATTGTCAAGAAACAATAAAGCCACTCTGTTATGGATGTAAGGGCACTGTGGCATTGAGTGTAATTAGAAGGGTGATGAACTTGCGAAAAAAGCGTTAAAGGTTGAACTTTTTTGACTTGAATTCTTCTGTGGTCTTGGAAAGGGCCACTACAGGCAGGGCTACTTTACAGCAATGGGAGATGCGATACATGAGACCCCTCTGGAGAAGATGTGGATAAAAACAAGCGATAAGATTTGTAGAGTTCTCGCTGTCGTCTTAAGGTGGATTTACATCATACGAGCGAATGCTCATTCTAACCCCATTCTATCGAATACTTCTAGTTTAAACATACGTGGAGCATTCTTTCGTCATTGTATCAGCACTGAAACTACTAAAAGATCAACAAAGAATGTTCTTGTTCTAGCTCTTGCTCTTTGTTCGTTTGGTTTAAACCCACCTTGACACAAGGAATTGATTTTTTCTTGTAGATTTGGATTCGAAAATGGTAACACTGTTAGATTCTGGAATATAAAAAATTTCAGAGAACGTGTGAAATCCAAATGTCTCGGCCAAGTGCGTTAGGTAATGAACAAGATTTGTAAAATCATTAGTTTAGGAGTTAATAATTTTTGAAAAATTTTCCTAATACAAATTTCAAAAAGTAATAGTAATTTACGTAACAAGTCCGGAAAATAGGGTTTTTTTGGACGAATAGACAAAATTCTAGGACGAGCCGGAGGCGAGTCCTGGAAGTCTGTGAGTCCAAAAAAACTATTTTCGGGCGTGTTGCGTACAATATTTTTTCGGCAACCGTGTAGAATCACAAATCAATGAGAGGACACATTTCTTTATTATACATTTTGATTATTATTTGAATTGAACAGAACAGAACTGTCATCCGTTATTTCGTTGCTATTGTGATGATCATCACAATGACAACAACGACGTGAGTTTTTCCGGCCTAGTCCGGAAAGTACGTACTTCCCGGACTAGGCCGGGAAATGTTACTTTCTCATAGAAAAAGCGTCCGGGAAGTGGGTACTTCCCGGACGGTTGCCGAAAAATACATAAACGATAGGATTGGAATTTGGGATAGCTGTAAAATATCGGCTCTATAGTGTATACAAAATTTCGTGAAGATCACAAGGCAATAAGTTACCCTAATTGTGATCAAATTATGATTTTTTTATTTCTTCTCGAAATCTTCACATGTTGTTGAAGATAACAACATCTGATTAGCTCACTTTGAAGAAAACCGTTTTTATTTTGTATTTCTGAATTGATTTAAACAGGCCCTTTGAGTTTTGGGCAAAAATTGTTTCCACATGAATATCTCCTAAATGGAAAATTGAGAAGAAAAAATTTGGTAGATAATTAACGCTAATCAGATGACATTTGTTGATAGTTAAGGTGGGCGTTCAATGTAGTGTGTTTTTATTTCAAGTTGCATTTGAAAATGGTTTCACTTTGAGAAATGAAATTTTGTGGGTAAACTCAGAAAGGAGTGGAGTTCTTGATGAAATCATTTTAGTCGATTTCATTTCGAAAGTTCATTTTTCTTCTTTCAAAAATAGAAGAAAATGAGCCAACTCATGCTTCTGTTTTATTTCAACAGAAAGACCCATAAAAATCGTTCAACTTTCGATTAAAAGTGAATCTACAGATAATTTCGTTCAGAAAAACAACTTGAAATACGGAATTGGCAGAGAATGGCCAAATTCAAATTTTGGCGGGAAAAAATTCCTGCTTTACCCACAAATTGACTTATTTCATAGTTCGGCGATTTTCGGATAGAGAGCGCCATTGTACATTTCATTCATAATCAGAGAGATATTCATAGAACTTGATGGTGATAATGCAAGTTCTATGGAGATATTCCATAAAATGGATGGTGGTGCCTCTATCGGCTGAGCTTTCCTACTCGCTTTAAACGCCGACCTTAATTCTGGATTGTTATGAAGAAAACATCCCCTTCAATATTGTAAAGGTTTTTCGAATGAGAGGTGTTATTTTGACATTCAAAGAAAAATGGCATTTTTAGATAAATTTTATTTGAATGTTCATTTCATTATGAAGAGGTATGCCGTTAACAATGGGAAATAACATCATCCAAATGACAACCACCATATCCTTTTCATGAAATTTTCCATAACCAAATCGCAAAGAGGCTGCCCTTTGTCCTCGATAGCCTCACGAATTCCATCTTTGAGGTCTTGAATCGACGCTGGGCTCTTGGCGTAGACCTTCTCTTTCACATGGCTCTAAAGGAAGAAGTCGCAAGGTGTTAAATCACATTATCTCGGTGGCCAATTGTGATCACCTCTTCGAAGACAACACGGTCCGGAAACTTTTCCCGTGAAAGATCAATGGTTTCTTGACTTGTGTGGCACGTGGCGCCGTCTTGTTGAAAGTAAACATCATCCAGATCAATACCATCCAATTCCGGCCATAAAAAATCATTAATCATCTCACGATAGCGCAATTTATTCATAGTTACTGTTGCTCCAGTCTCATGCTCGAGAAAGGAAGGTCCATTGACCCCACCGGACCATAAACCGCACCAAACGGTCACACGTTGAGGATAGAGAGGCTCTTCAACAATAACTCTTGGGTTTTTCGATCTCCAGAAGCAACAATTTTGCTTGTTGACGAAGCAACCGAGGTGGAAATGGGCCTCATCTCTAAGATGATTTTTCGATGGAATTCCGAATAATTTTCATGCATTTCAAGAACCCAATCAGCAATGACATGACGTTGTTGATGATCGGCCTGCTTGAATTCTTGTGTCAACTGAATTTTATAAGCCAGGCCCAAATCTTTATGCAAAATACGTTGTAATGACGTTTGTGGAATGCCTCATTCCAAAGAACGACAAGGAATGGACAAACTCTTTTATCACTTTCTGTATTGCGGTTCGACAACCCAAAAATGTTTTACGAACCGTCTCTGCCAAATTCTCACCATTTTCTGATTTTAATAATTTCAATGCGTTGTTGAAGCGCGCATCGTTCCATTTTTATTAATGGCGTAGTTTCTACTTGACATGACAGCTTCGAAAGTGATATCTACCGAAATAGGGGCTATTCAAAATAATACCTCTCAGTGGACCACTCACATCAGAAGTTTAGGGTACTGCAACATTTTTATAAAGAAGCTGATCAAATAAAAATCAATGCGCAGCTTTCTTTTATTTATATTGGGTATCCTAAAATTGTTAATTTGATAAAGAGAATAAATTGATACTAGGACTAATTTTAATTAAATGTCCTAACATTAGAAAGCAGTAATTTGGAGAGTGAGGGACTTGGAACAAATAATGTTATATGGGATCCCCTCGGTTTTTGTTGAAGAACCACCTCTTCCAATTTTTGGTATCAATTTAGAAACATCCTGCATATCTATAACTTGTTAATAATTGCAGAAATGTTGAGAAAATAGACCAATGCGTGTATTCCCCAATAGAGTGGAGTTATTTATGATACATGTTGCTCAATATTCAGTATCATTGTACAACATTCGATGCGCCAGTTTCAGTTTCAGTAATTCTTTTTTCACCTTCATGCTCCACGGTTTTTGGAGCAAGACATATGATATAACAATATCGCACCACTATCTTTCGAATTTGCATCGGTATGAATTATGTACTTTCGAATAAACTTGAAAGTATACACGTTTCTGAATCATATTATATTTCACTCATTTCTTCGTCCATGCGAGCAGGCCGGTTCTGGTTCTGTATCTTGAGTCTGGACAACTTATTATGATGGTATCAAATAAAATGAGTTATCAGAATATCAATGATGCTCATGGTAGCCTTTTGACAGCCATCGACTGTCTCGGTAGTTCGTGAAGTTGTTCAGTGATTTCCGCTTCTTGTTCAGGTGACCTACGGATTGTTGGTGATTTTTTAACAGTTTTTCATTCGAGTGCGCATCTTTTGGGGGAAATTATGATTACAGGTAAGCGTTAGAGATCGAAAATTGTGAGCTTTTGAATTTTCATTGAATTTCAATGGAAAAATTCAAAAAATTAAATTTTTTCTTCATTTCAGTTCGTTTGAACATGAAACTTTAGTAACTTTACTGGACGTAAAAAAAACATCACCCCTAAATTAATAATTATTTCCAGTCCTATATTCATCCTCATTTCTTCTAATTTATTTGAAGAAAATTAATTTTTCATTCCTTGATATTCAGACTAGAAAACTATGAATAAAAAAACTTGAATAGTACCTAATTATGATAATAGATTACCACTTCGATCCAATATTTCTTGTCGTGGATTATTTTTCGCGAAAAATTCTAGAACTTTATCAAAATCCAACTGACAGCGGCTGTAGGTATCAAAAAATTTGTAATTTTTGAGCGCTCATTCTACTTAAACGAAAATGATATACATTTTGTATTTTCAATTCTTAAGCCGGAAATGGTCTCAAACTATAGGTTTCGACACACTGCTGACAAATTCGTGGTCAAATTCAATTCTGTCGGTGAGCAGGATAACTCCAAAACGGCAAAAAAAGAAACATGAAATTTTCATTGTCTGAATCTCGAATGTCAAGGCTGAGTTTGTAAACAGGAGAAATTGGACAAGGATTTTCATAAATCTGGCAGTTTGATTTCCAGATAATTTCAAAACTATGCATTCGGTTAAAATGAAATTTTACATTTGGATGGAGAATTACTTATTCAAGCGATATACAAAATTTAGTCCAAATGGTGTCAGTAGAACTCTATAAAATTCTAGCGAATTGATAGTCGCTGTCATAAAGAATTTGACTGCTGTCATGTTTAGTTGGTAATTCGAACTGGAGAATAAGAATCTACCTTCAATGTGGATGAATCCTGATGCTTTTTCCATTTTTCAACAAAGAGAGCATTACAGATCTCTACATCGAATAATCAATAGGCTATCCACTATCCACATAATATCTGGCGAAGGTACAGGAATTAAAAATCAGAGAGCCTGATCCTCTCCGAACAAGTACATCTCATCGGTGAACCTACCTCCATTCACTTATATAAAGTATCCCGGTTGGCCATGGCATTCTGACACATTTCACCGCGTAGGTATATTTTGAAATTGTTAGGTTATAGTCATTTTCCTGACAGACATATACACAGCGTGGTCCTTTCTTCATAGAGGTCGTGGTAATTACGTATTTATCAAAATGTTTATTCACTTTGGGAAAACACCGAATTCGTGAAAATACACTGCGCACATTATGGAAATCTCAAATTTATTCTACAACTGAAGGTGTTCTCAATGATAATTATTTCTATCAGAATTATGCATGCATATGTTAGCCACTTTCAACGTTTTTCTTCAATACAGATGTTTTCTCCCAGCAGGAATAAAAAAAGATGATATTATCAGATTTTGAATGTATTGGCTCCAATCTAAAATCAGTTGTTCTAGTGATCAATAGTTTTTCTTTCGTTTGATTTTCTACACTCGATCGCTATGCAACGCGAAACACGCAATTTGACCCAGGAGGAATGTGCCCAAGCGGTAATTTTGCGAGAAGAAGGGTGGACATACACAAGAATTGCAGAAAGGTTTGGAGTTTCCCATACAAGTGTGTCCAGAATGTTGCAGCGATTCAGGGAGACAGGTATGAATGTCCGAAGACCAGGACAGGGTAGACCACGGGTAACAACTGCCATTCAAGAACGTTACTTCAGTTACTTGAGAGTTTCTTCGTTGAGACAACGGTTTGCAACCGCTCGCCTCCTTCAAAATCAGCTTGAGCAAACTCATGAGGTGCAAATTAGTACTCAGACAATAAGAAAGCGCCTCGTGTCGCGGCAAGAGGCCCAGCTCTTACACCAGCCCATCGAAGGGCGCGTTTGGATTTTGTGAGAGAGCATATCCATTGGAAAGAGGCCGATTGGGAAAGAGTTCTCTTCATAGATGAGTCTAGATTCTGCCTCTACCATTGTGATCGACGTTCCCTTGTATACAGTCGTCCACATGAAAGATATGCTCAGTGCAATTTCCTGAATACAACTGGTTTCGGGGGAGGATCGATTATGGTATGGGGTGGAATATCTTTGACTGCTCGCACAGTGGTCGTTGATAATGGAGCTATGAATGCTGATAAGTATATAAGGAACATTCTTAAAGAGCATGTAGTGCCATTTGCCCCATACATTGGTGAAAATTTCATTTTTATGGACGATAATGCCAGACCCCATCGTGCGCGCATCTTTCAGGAGTACCTTGAAGAGGTTGAAGTCTCTCGAATGGAATGGCCAGCAAGAAGTCCAGATCTCAATCCGATTGAGCAGGTTTTGGACAACCTCAATAGAAGGCTGAGAAGTTCAGAAAATCATCCAGCTACTCTTAATCACTTAGGAATCCAACTCGGAGAAATCTGGGAAGGATTAGATCAGAACATTTTAAGATCACTCATTTTGAGTATGAACCGTCGTTGCCGAGCTGTAATTAACGCAAGGGGTGGAAATACCAAGTATTAAATCACTTATCAGCATTTCAGTATTTTGAAAATTGTTCATGTCTCTTCTTTCACATAAGATTCATAAGAAATCCTGAATTTTTCTTCCATTTAATGTGTCTTGTTTCGTTCAAAACCTTCCCGAGAGAACATAAAAAATATGTTATAAAGTCAACGTAGAGTTAACTTTCATTAAAATTGAGATTTTCAGAATGTGCGTTAATTTTTTTGCGCAGTGTATTATGTGAATTTAATAATTCCAAAGACCTGGCGAGTGTTGAAGAAACTTTTTTCTCTGTTAATACTGGAGATTTTTCACGTATATGAACATGGTTTTCGCTTATAATACTTCGAAAATGTTGGATAGCTGGTGATAAATTATCGATTCCAAAGTATCAGGGTTACTATCAGAAAAAGCAGATTTCAATTGTACACCTCCTGATACTTAGTCTCTGCTTCTTCAAAACTACCTTCGGTATTTTTAGTTTCCAAGCGTGATGATAATATCGAGATTGAGAGAGTAGAAATTAGCATTGGCAACGTCTCTGAGAATTATTTTACCTTTTTCGAGTGCCAACCTGCGCCAACCAGGATATAAAAGTGAATGGAGTATAGTTGATTTTAAAAGAAGCAAGGAATAAGAATAACTTCAACACGATGCTATATAAAAAGAAGGAATAAGAACAGGAATTCAGCGCCCAAAATTTCCAGGTGAATAAGAATGGGCTCGTCAGAAACTGACGGGTGCAGACTCTGTGAGGAAGAGGTGGAAACACCTGTTCACCTGGCTACGGAGTATCTAGCCTTTGCAAATATGCGCAAGGAATGTCTTGCACAAGAAAATTATAGGAGGATTTAACCTCCTTCAAGCCCTCTCAGATACCGAAGTTCATGGGAGCTCTGGAGCTGGAGGACGAGCTGCAGATAACGCAGGGGGGCACAATAGACCTCGAGCCTCGAGGTCGCAGTGGAATGTAACCCCCTTACCAAAATATAAAAATATCGTAGTCAGTTCCTTTGGCTACTACTCTGGTCCGCATCGGAAGCATAGTTCTGAGAATCTGATGCTTTCTATAGAAAAAATAATGAAAATTCTTACTGTGTGTCCATACAACACGTACCAGTCAGCGTTTGCTTCATGGGTAAATAGCATAGGAAGAGCAACTACTCTTTTTTCATACTCGTTTAGTATTTCAATCTCATATATATTATTTTTATGATATGTTATCTAATACTTTCTCCCATGCTGATAATTACAGTGAACGAAGATTTCACTATTTTCATGGTGTTAAATTTGAACCAATTGAGTTCATAATCATTCTGTTAAATGAATCCGTGATAATCTCATCGAAACTGATAGTCCAATGGGTGTTTAACATATTCCTGCTAAGCTTAGGGAACTTTTCCTAGGGCTAATGAAATGTCTACAGTTAAATATTTTCCTAAATTTTACTTCTAAAATCTAGGAGAATATTGAATCGTTAATCTAAACTTTTCATCCAATAATAAAATTCTTCTCTAAACAATTCATCCTTCAATTCGAGAATAATTTTTTGTTTGAAAGCTCTGTTTCATGTCGGCAAGAACAGTAGTAGTCATTGGGAATTTTCTATATTATGCCAAATCGAAAATGGTAATATAAAACAAAATTTTCCAGGAATAATGCGGTGAGTGGCATTTACTTTCTATTTTGGAAATTCCCCAGAACTAGATATGTCAAATTGTAACAGTAAATTCCAAGAAGGAATTCCCATATTCCTCAGGAACATACCGACTCATTCTTGTTCATGGCGAATTTAATTGAGTGTTGAATGACTCTGCAAGAGATCGGGAGAAAAATATATGAGGCATCCTTACCAATTCAATTTAGAACTGCACTTGAAAAGGGATTTTCTGAAACGGATTCAGTTTTGTGAAGCTTATGCTGATTCGATTCCAAAAAGATGAAATTCTTATGGAATCACAGGACTAACGTTGAAGTAATAATAATTATTATCAATTCATTTGAATTTCTTATCAAAGATTGGAAAGGATTCTCCATGCTTAGGAATCAACTTCCTCCAGTTGGAAACAATCCAAAGTATTTCAAAGAAATCTCTGAAACATGTTGTCATTTTATATATCGCCATGTTGTTTTGACATTTCTGTTCAGTAAGCATTGGCAAATTATCATGAAAAGACTCCTATTGAGCACTTCGTGAAATTTATGGTTTACATAATCGTCCATCAGAGCAGCTCATTCGTCGAACTATGGATAGATTTCGGACAACATTTTCTCTACTCGATGCAACAGCAACAAAAAGACAAAAACTCTACGTACAGAACAAAATATCGCTGCTGTAAGTGACAGTGTTGATGAAGATTCAGATTTGTCTATTCGTCGACGTCCACAAGAATTGGACACTGTGCATCCCACATGGAAAATTTTGTGTGAAGATCTTGCTTGGTCTACACCCATACAAGATCCAACTGGTTCAAGATCTAGAGCGTCGTTTGTTTGCTGATTGGGCCCTATAACATTATTTAGAGAAATGGTCCAATTAATATGGCCCCCAAGATCATGCGTCATAACTCCAATGGATTATTTTCTTTGGGGCTATGTCAAGTCATTGTTTTATGCTGATAAACCAGAAGCAATAGACGCTTCTGAAGGCCACTCATGTGATTGCTGAAATAGGGCCTGAATTAATCGAAAAAGTGGTCTGAAATTGGTATGCTCGAATGCGGTTCCTCAGAGCTAGGAAATGCCGGAAATTATTTTCAAAACATACGAGGATATATTGAAAACTTCTTAGCCTACTATAGAACCAAACAAAATTTCAATGTCAAAATAGTTTATTACTCAACATATTCTCCCCAATTAAATACATTTATTACAGCGAACCTGCAACGTCCCTAGAACTTTCAGAAAAAATGTTTCTTCTTGCTCTGCAAATCAGTCCTCCGCAGCTTTAATAACCTCCTCGTTGGAAAAAATTTACTACCATTTAAACTTCTTTTCAGTTGAGGAAAGGGAGAGGTGTTCTAGTGATTCTAACCCTAAATCACGAATTTTTTGCAGGGCAACATGAGATTTGTGTACTGGGGCGTTGTCCTGTGAAAATTAAATAACTATGGATAACTTTCCGCGTCTTTTCTCTTTTCTTCTTTTCCGTAGAGTGGTCAGTAATGTCGATTAGTAATCACCAGTTATTGTTCTACCCTTATCCAAAAAATCAATCATGATTACTCCATGGCAATCCCAAAAAACTGAAGCAAGAACTTTTCCATCAGATTTTTGGACACGAAACTTCTTAGGTCTTGGAGAACCAGAGTGTCGCCATTCCATCGATTGTTGCTTTGTTTCTGGATCATAGAAATGTACCCAAGTCTCATCCATAGTAACAATTCGGTTTAAGAAGTCTACATCGTTTTCAAATCGAACACAGATCGAACGCGATGCTTCTACCCTTGCACGCTTTTGGTCAACATTCAAACATTTGGGGATCCATTTTGCAGAAATTTTTCTCATGTCCAAATTGACGTGAACTATATGATGAACGCGTTCGTATGAAATCTTCAGTGCTTCAGATATCTGTTTTAGCCCAATTCGACGGTCTGATAAAATCATGTCAAAATCTGCATCGATATTTTCGGGGACTGACACAGAAACTGGCCTTCCCGATCGGTCATCATCTTCAATGGAAAATTTACCTCTTTTGAAGCTTGCAGTCCGATTTTTCACGGTCGCATACGAAGGACATTGATCACCAAGGGTATTAAGCATATCTTCGCAAATCTGCTTACCTCTTGAACCTTTTAAATACAGGTACTTGATGATGGCTCGATACTCAAATTTTTCGATTTTTAAAATTTCGGTGGACATCTTTTTTTTAATTTATTGCGTAACTCTGGTTTACTTTTTTGACGTACACTGACACTTCTAATAAGTTATTGTTCGTTGATATGATATCGCAATATTTTGTTTATGCATGGAACTGGTCTAGGCTAACTAGATATCAATACATCCTCGTAAATGTCATAAAATTATCTTTCAAATAACAAAAATAGGGTTCAATCTTAATTTGAATGTGTTTTATTTCAATTTAAAGTTCTATCACTTGAAAAAAACACCCGATACCTTGTATCAACCCGGTTGGCTATGGCAAAAAAGTATATTGATTTTTAGCACAGGAACAACGTATGGAAAATGAGCTTGATTTGAATTCAAAACATAGTTGTACTCATTGTAACTCTAGGCGAGTTTTTCGAATTTTTCCGAATGGATCTTCCTGTTAAATTCTTGAATCGTCTTCAACAAATGCTCTCAATTTTTTCAACACACGTGACATTATAATTTCTCATTGAAACCTTCAACCAGATGAATAAGGGATGGGTATATGCTCTTTCTATATCGAAGGTATCAATTATAAGATCTATCAGAAATTCAAATCGCCATCCGAGTGTTTATTAATGAGAAATGAACAATCCTTTCCGATTTTTATATTTATAAATATCACATGAATGTGTTGGCATTCATAAATATGATATGACATGAATTATTATATGAATATAAAAAAATATTCAAACCTTTCAATCACGAATCTGATTGACATTGCCTTGAAAGAAAAATCGAAGGGATTTGGATTGTGCGAGGAATAATTGAAACTACTTAAAATATAATCTCATAAAAAACGAGGATTATACAAGACAATATATCTTACGCGGTATCATTTTCATCTTGTGGTTTTTTATGAGAGTTTGTTAAATGAATATGTAGAATTTTTATCTATTATGGTATAGTTCAGCAATTTGTTTAATATAAATGTTTCAAGTTTTTTTTCTCAGGAAACTTTCAGTAAGACACGAAAAAATGAGAAGAACTTATCTTCCTAACACTCGTCTTCGATCATTGTTTTATAATTCCGATTTACAAACAATCAAAAATTATATGGGAAACTCAACAGTTGATTGATTTCCGTTTTTCTGAGGACGGAATTAGAAGTTGAACTTTTTTCCTAATTGAACCTTATATGAGAGTGGTGATTATTGTTAATTGAATTTTGCGGTTCTGTATTTCCTTTGTTCTTCCAAGAGGTAAATGTAGAGCCTCGGGTAAACTAATAGAATAATAACTAATAATAATACTTTTTTTACTGAACAACGCGTAATGATATAACCATTCGACAGAGTCGTGTCAATAAACGAGTAGAATAAAATATTGAACATATCATTCATGTCACGCAAAAGCTCTTTATCTGTATTTTTAACTAGACAGATGACCTGATGGCAAAAGTTGGATTTTGTCTTAATAGATAAATCGTCATTTAAATATTATTTTTCTGTTTCTGACGTAGGTCAACAGAAACCTCAATCTTGAATAAAGGACCCCGCACTTTCCTTATGGCAAATGGCGTTCCGTCAAATGTTCTAATATTTTGGTATAATGTAGTACTCGACCTACTGATCAAAAGTGTCTATGGCCCCAACTCAATCCTATGCCTAGTTTTTGAGATACAGGGCGTTGAAGTTGAGAATTACCCACTTTTACTACGCGCGTATCTCGAAACAGAATCGAATGATCTTCAATTTTTCTCAAGAAACATTTCATTCCATCCCCAGGGAGCATCCATATAGAGGAATATGGCCGAGAATCGCTACGAATACAAGGTTATCCATAATTGAATGCATGCCCGATTTTGAAACTATAAAATATGTCAATTCCCGAGCGAGAACGTTCACAAAATGAACTATTTCACTAGATATGTTGTTGTTACATCGAAAAAACCTGAAATACCCAGACTACATACTGGGTGATCCATTATTATATAAACTATTCACAATGAAGGTTAAGTGGACACCCTGTATTTTTGGGTTCATTTAAGGTCTTTATTTGATTTTTTCAGAACATATCATCATGGACTTCAAAGAATACAGTGTGATTCAGTCGTGAAATAAACTGTGAATCTAAGGAAAATACCCAAAAACCACCTTTTTTTCATTACCCTCTATTTCAAGATTAACTCCGTTGAGGTGGGAGTTTTCTTTCACCACTGTACTTGACATAAAAACATCAATACGTCTGAGAGTTTTTATCTACTTCCTATGACCAGATTTTTTTATGCTGGAATTGAATAACATGAATAAATAATAAATAACATAAAGAAAAATCTGGTCATAGGAAGTGGATAAAAGCTATCAGCCGTATTGATGTATTTATATCAAGAACAGTGGTGAAAGAAAACTCCCACCTCAACGGATTTAATCTTGAAATAGAGGGCGATGAAAAAAGGTGGTTTTTGTGTGTTTTCGTGAGGTTCACAGTTTATTTCATGACTGAATCACCCTGTATTCTTTGGAGTCTATTATGATATGTTCTGAAAAAACAAACAAACACCTTTAATCAAGCCAATAATACAGGGTGTCCACTCAACCTTCATTGTGAATAGTTTCTATAATAATGGATCACCCAGTATATGAACACTTGTTATTTCAGGTTTTTTCGATGTAACAGCAAAATATCTAGTGAAATAGTTCATTTTGCGTACGTTTTCGCTCTGGAATTGACCTATTTTATAGTTTCAAAATAGGGCATGCATTCAATTATGGATAACCCTGTATTCGTAGCGATTTTCGGCCATATTCCTCTATATGGTTGCTCCCTGGGGATGAAATGAAATGTTTCTTGAGAAAAATATTGAAGTTCATTCGATTCTGTTTCGAGAAACGCGCGTAGTAAAAGTGGGTAATTCTCAACTTCAACGCCCTGTATCTCAAAAACTAGTCTTAGGATTGAGTTGGGGCTATCGACACTTTTGATCAGTAGGTCGAGTACTACATTATACCAAAATATTAGAACATTCAACGCCATTTGCCATAAGGAAAGTGCGGGGTCCTTTCTGAAATTATTCTTCATTGAAGAAACAACCCCTCATAACGAAACACACTGTAAAAATTATTAAATAGTAAATGTACTATTACAAAAGTAGCCCTTTCTATCTGAAACATATTTGAAAAAAAGGTACATACTTTGTAATTTAAGGACAATTAGAATTATAATTGTTGATGAAAATTCCTGCGAAATTTAAATAAAATAAATATACAAAAATGACAATCAAGTAACAAAGAGTATTTGTTCCATAATAATATCTTATCTGAAAGAATAAAATGATAAAAATAAGAAATATTCTTTCCGTCAACTATCTGATCAGAGTATAAATCAAACTATGCCCTCTTCAAACAATTTTTTCGAAAATATATCATTTTCAGATGCAAAATGGACAGTTTTCGCATTGAGCCTCATCAGCCTCACTTCAGGAATACAATACTTCAGAGAAGAAAATTTCAGCCCGCTTTTCGAATGGACTCAAGTAGAATTCGAATACGACTCACCACGTGACAGACAGAGAGACCTCGAAGATGGTTTCTTCGTGCCAGGAGTTCCTGCTATCATCGATGTTGATGTCTATTATTCTTGTATGTGTAAATCTTAATTTTAAAATTTTGAATTCTCAGTTTTACTATCTCAATTATTCAAATCGTTCATAACAGATATTTATGCTTATACTCCTAGCTGTAGGAGCTTTGATTATGCTTTTGCTACTATACGTCCCTAAGGCTCCTCAATTTCAATTTCCCTACAATGGCATATAGTCTAGGAAATTTTCAGCTAATAAGACAAATCGGCTGTTCGTAACAATACCAAGGTTCCAATATGGATCGCCAGCAACTCTTGGAGAAGTTACTTATAACACACACAGAGGGAATTACATAGTTCGTCCATATCCTTCTTGGTCCTGGCATAGAAACCCAACGCAGTGTATGTGGAATAGGCTCATTTCCGTTTACAGGGTCCAGGTAAGTAAAATGAATCACACAGAGCTTCATATTCAACCTATTTAACGATTTCACCCAGAAACTTAGTTCTTTCACACGACGTGCTCAATAAATTATGGTATTCCTCAGGGATCAATCTGGAACCCTCTCCTCTTTGCTTATATTCGAGTCTTTTGCATTGTTTTATACAGGGAGACTGGCTGGAGAAGTTGTTCTCTCATGATTCACATGCTCCAATTCTGATCTATAATAATCTAAATGAGAATATTATGATTCGTACTGCCTAGAGTCCTAGACTATAATGTACTAAGTTTGTATGCATGTTTCAGGTTGATGAGTGTGGAAGGCTGTGGGTTTTGGATACAGGTAGATACGGAGATAATTTGGTGTGTCCTCCCCAAATTTTGGCTTTCGATTTGAAAACGGTAAGCTTCTGAACAATGTAACCCCTACCCTAGTTCGTGACTATTGCATTCGATAATAAATTCATGTAATTCATTGAATTGGAATGAAGATCTCTTTTGAGAAATACCTGCAGAGAGTGTTGTTTAAAAAACAATGCGAAAAGGAGATTGAGTAGGATAGTTGATTGATGAATGATTGATAAGTAGAAGAACAAGGTTCGAAATTTTTTTTTTTTGGAAAACAAAACAACTACATCGTGGCCACACCCGTCTTAAAGAAAGCTCTAAACTTCAACGTTGCCGTTTATAATTGATCTAAGGCCACGTATCACCCATCGAGGGTTTCTCAGGCATTATTCATCAGAGGAAAAAAATCAAGGCTAAAGAATACGTACGAAGAGTGGGGGCATCAGCACCCCATGAAATACCAGCTAATTTTGAAGAATGTTATTTCAATTTCACACGCAAATTCTCAAAATGGATCGGAAAATTCAAAGAAAAATCTACTTTTATTCCTAGATATTTAGTTGTGGAATCATATTCCAAATCGGTAAAATTCAACTGTCTATGTAAAGGGTTTTTCAAAAAGAGGTGTTATTTTGACATTCAAAGAAAAATGCCATTTTTGTAGATGTAAGTATGTTTATTCCATTATAAAGAGGAAGGCATGCCGTTAATAATGGAAAATAACATCAGTCTACAAAACCGTATCCTTTATTCCCTATGTCTTCGATAGCCTCACGAATTCCATCTTTGAGGTCTTGAATCGACGCTGGGCTCTATCGTAGACCTTCTCTTTCACATGGCCCCAAAGCAAGAAGTCGCAAGTTGTTAAATCACAAGATCGAGGCCCATTATGATCAACTCTTCAAGAGATAACAGTAAAAGATCAATGTTTTCGTTGCTGGTGTGGCACGTAGCGCCGTCTTATTGAAAGTAAACGATGTCCAGATCAAAACCGTCCAATTACGTCCATGGAAAATTCATAAATCATCTCTCGATAGAGCAATCCATTCACCGTAACTGTTGCTCCTGCCTCATTCTCGGAAAAGTAAGGTCCAATGACCCCGCCGGACCATGAACCGCTTCGAAAAGTTACACGTTGAGGATAGAGAGGCGTTTCAACAATAATTCTTGAGTTTTCCGAGCCCCAGATGCAACAATTTTGCTTGCTGACGAAGCCACCGAGATGGAAATGTGCCTTATCACTCAGGATGAATTCTTCGATGGAATTCCGGATCATTTCCATGCATTTCAAGGACCCAATCAGCCGAGACACGACGTTGTTGATGAGCGTCCGGCTTGAGTTCTTGTGATAACTGAACATTATAAGCTTCAGGGCCGATCCTAGCAGGTGTGCAGCGCGTGCCCCGCACGCGGGCGGCCAAATTCATGGGGCGGACGCAGGCCGCCACATTTTCATGTTAGTTTGTAAAAAATATGATTCTCAACAAATCTCAAAAAGTTTTTTTTTAATTATTATGACTTTCCAACTCTAATCATCCAAATGTTGAATGGGACGAGAAAAAAAATTGAATGAAAATGAAATTTTCAATCATGTCAAATCAAATATTCCTTGTTCGCCTTCACCGTCAGAAAGAAACAAAAGAATGCTTGCTTCAGAAGAACGTGATACAAAGATCGAAAAAACTACCATCTGAGAGCAATTATCGCGGTATCGATAGATAGGGTCTCGAAATAGGAATGTCTAGGATTGGTAAAAATTACCAGATGTTGGAATAGTTGTCGTAAAAACGAAAACGGCTGGGGTGCAATTATTATGGTTTGTAATGATGCTTTCTGCAGAACTGCCATAGCTTCATAGTTCATACTCGTATGTTTATTTCTCGTTGCAACAGTGCAATTGTGTGGAAAGTGTTTTCTATTGTAAAAAAGTTTATATAGCCCAAGTGTCAATGAAATTTTTAGATCAACTCGAAACCCAATATTTTTATACTGTGCTTCAAATTTTAGACTGTCGCGGGTCGCCGCAGTTGGAATGTGGCGTTGTTATTCAGTTGGTTCAATAGAGATGGGCTTGAGTGAAATCTTCTATACATATATCAAGCCATTGAACTTTTAACAAATTATGTTGTTGCTAGTTGCTATATTCTTTTATTTTGATCTTTTCAAAGGATTTTCCCTGAAAATTTAATTTATTATCATGAAATATTAGAAATGATTATTAAAAATGATTTGGTTTCTTTTTTTCCAATTTCACATTAGCCATAAGATTTTTATTAACATTGCCTGTCTCTTTTGCTTCAGGAGAAAGGAGTTTCAGTAAATTAAAAAAAATTAAAGATTACTTGAGAAGCAATATGTCTCAGGAGAGACTCTCAAATTTGCCCATTATCTCTATCGAATCTGAAATATCGGAAAAAATTGATATGAGCGAAACTATTGATTTATTAGCCTCTCAAAAAGCTAGGAAAGTTATTTTATAGGCACCTGTTTATACATACTAGTCAGTAGTCATTACGGACTGAATAAAAGACTGTTCCTCTTCGTATTTATACTTTTTGTTATATATTAGTTTATTTGTTTGTGTTTTTTTTTATTTGGGTGAAATCAATGAATAAAAAACTTTTTTTTCTGTTTGTACACATATTTCGTGACATATCAAGTTTGTTTTTTTTTAGTATTCAGTTCGTTTTACTTTCCTATATCGCATATTTTTTATTTTGTTGAAATGGATGTATCATGTATCTAGTACATGATACATCATCTAGTACACGAATACAGTAGTATTAAAAATATATATGCGTGTATGAAAATTGCATTCTTATTGTGTAAGATAACATAAAAATCTTTAGAGAAGATGTCGGAGGGCAGAGGGATCATCAAAATATTTACGGGAAAAGTGACGGGGTTATCCCCTCCCTTGAATCAAATATATACAGTTTTTTCCTAACAATAAAAGGATGCCCATTGAAGATTTTTTTTATAGATATATGTCAAAAAAAGATATATTTTTTTGTCTTTGAGGCGGCACATAAGGATTCTGCACTTAGTCTAAGATTCTGCACGCGGGCGGCCAACACCATAGGATCGGCCCTGATTAGCTTCAAGGGGCAGTATCACCTTTTGAATCGTGGTAAATCTCCATTCAAAAGTGGTCTTTTTATTTCACGAGTAAGTACCCTAATTTACGACATAGAGACTTGATTTTTTTTAAATTGAAGTTGAAGAACGTCCCGAGGGCAAATAGTTTTTTTTTATTTAATTAGTTTTTCAATTGAAAAAACCAGGGTAATCGTTAGATCTGGGGTTATTGAATATGTTTTTCGTTTTTCATGCGTGCAAGCTACATTTTTGAAATAATAATCATGAAAATTTTTGTAGTTTATAGAAAATTAAATTGCCGAGGGCAAATAGTTGCGACTTTTTCGATTCAATTAATTTTTCAATTAACAAAAAAACAGGTTGAACTTCACCGTTTTGGAAACTACACTTAATGATTTTTTTCTGACGGTTATTCATCATTTTTTTTGAAAAAATCGCAACTATTTGCCCTCGGCAATTTAATTTTCTATAAACTACAAATCATTTTAATGATTATTATTCCAAAAATATAGCTTGTACTCATGAAAAACGAAAAACATATTCAATAACCCCAGATCTAACGATTACCCTGTTTTTTTTAATTGAAAAACTAATTAAATCGAAAAAAAGAAAACTATTTGCCCTCGGGACGTTCTTCAACTTCAATTTAAAAAAAAATCAAGTCTCTACGTCGTAAATTAGGGTACTTTTGAATGGAGATTTACCACGATTCAAAAGGTGATACTGCCCCTTAAGACTCTAATCGTTATGCAAAATACGGAGTAATGACGCTTGTGGTATGCCTAATTCCCAAGAACGACGAGGAATGGACAAACATGGGTTTTAATCAACACTTTCGGCTACACCAGCAATATTCTTGGCTGTTCTTGAGAGACCGCCTCTGCCAAATTTTCAGCATTTTAATAGTGAATTTCAATTATTTCAATGCATTGTTGAAGCGTGTTTCGTTCCATTTATATTAATGGCGCTGTTTTTACTTGTCAAATGTCAAAAAATGACAGCTTCCAAATTGACATCTACCGAAATAGCGGGCTATTCAAATTAACATCTCCTATTGGAAAACCCTTTATCATATTCTGTAAAATAATAAATCATGAGTTTCTAATGTGAAACTACATCTGCTTTGATTTTTCAGAATAAAGTCGTGTATCGTTATGAAATCCCTAGGGATCAATACGAATCCAGATCGATTTTTGTGACACCAGTGGTGGATGTTAGAGATTCATGCCAGGATGTGTTTGTTTATGCCGCAGATTGCCAAACTTATGCTATAATCGTCTACGATGTGAAAAATGGAGATTCTTGGCAAGTTATCGATAAGACAATGTATCCTTATCCTAATTTTGGTACATTCGATATCCTAGGTGAGTTTAAATTATCCGAATTCTACCAACCAGGTGAAATAATTATGTTTCATTTTTTCTGCAAGAATTGCATATTTTTCGAATTATCTACTCTCAATTTGACCAAAATCTATCTTATTTGGAAAAAAGGAAATCCAATTGCAGTCTTATCCAAGAATCATTTCAAATTATCCAAAATTTTTTCTACAACATACATTTTCAGGTGACAGTTTTGACCTGATGGATGGTGTTCTTGGAATGGCTTTAACTCCATATATTCCTGGAAGGGATAGAAAACTGTTTTTCCATGCGATGAGTAGTGACACTGAAAACTGGGTTTATACATCTGATCTCAGGAAACAGAAGTTCACCCCTGAAACTTTTCACGTGAGTATTGAATGAGCACTGGGATCGGTACCCACCATGATTTCTAGCAGGAATTTAATAGTTCATATAAAATCAAATATCAAAGTGGAAATTTGTCATCAACATAGACCATTATACAGGGTGTCACAATGAAGAAGAAATAAAGGCTTATTCTAGTAGTAAAATAGAAACTTTGGAACATTTTTCGGACATCTAAAAATGGGTTTTAACTCAAAAAAATTCGGAAAAACTCATTTTCAAGCCCTAAAAAATTGTAAAGTGTATTCGAACAAGAAAAACATGTTTTCAGGTGTTTAGGGGAAAACGCAGTTCACAAAGTGCTGCTGAAGCAATTGACAGAAACGGCATAATGTATTTTGGCGTCATGAGTGATGTTACTTTCAATTGCTGGGATACGTCAACAGAATATGGACCTGCTAATATCAGAGTTATGGACAATAACAAAACCACCATGCAGTTCGTGAGTGGAGTTAAGGTAAGAATATATAAACATCGTCAAAAGTCTTGCCCCCCCCCCCCCCCTATCAACTCTCAACTTGTTGAATGTAAAATGACAATTTTTTGTGTGTAGAATCTTCACCACCTTATCACTTAAAAGAAAACAATAAGCCAGCAAAAAAGTTTCTTGTCATTTTTTGAGGACCTACAGACAGTCTCAACCAGTACCATAAGGAGACGCTTGCATTCTTCAAATTTAAGGACGAGAAGACCTTAGAGTATGTACCTTAGCTATCACCTGGACATAGAGCTACCCGTCGGCAATGGGCAGAACACCACCAAGACTGGATTTTACCACAATGGCGCAAAGTACTTCGGTCTACAAAGTGATAGTCGACGAGAAAGAAGTCCAGGAAGACTAAACTTTGCATAAAGCAAATAGTAGCGCACAAAGATTTTCTATCAAATACACTGCGCAAAAAAATTAACGCAAATTATGGAAATCTACAACTGAAGGTGTTCCCAATTCCAACGTTTCAACGTTTTTTTTCAATACAGATGTTTTCTCCCAGCAGGAATAAAAAAGGATGATATTATCAGATTTTGAATGTATTGGCTCCATTCTAAAATCAGTTGTTCTCGATCAATTCTAGTGATCAATAGTTTTTCTACGCAATTTGACCCAAAAGGAATGTGCCCAAGCGGTAGTTTTGCAAGAAGAAGGGTGGACATACACAAGAATTGCAGAAAGGTTTTGGAGTTTCCCATACAAGTGTGTCCAGAATGTTGCAGCGATTCAGGGAGACAGGTATGAATGTCCGAAGACCAGGACAGGGTAGACCACGGGTAACAACTGCCATTCAAGAACGTTACTTGAGAGTTTCTTCGTTGAGACAACGGTTTGCAACCGCTCGCCTCCTTCAAAATCAGCTTGAGCAAACTCATGAGGTGCAAATTAGCACTCAGACAATAAGAAATCGCCTCAGAGAATATGATTTAAGACCTCGTGTCGCGGCAAGAGGCCCAGCTCTTACCCCAGCCCATCGAAGGGCGCGCTTGGATTTTGCGAGAGAGCATATCCATTGGGAAGAGGCCGATTGGGAAAGAGTTCTCTTCACAGATGAGTCCAGATTCTGCCTTTACCATTGTGATCGACGTTCCCTTGTATACGGACGTCCACATGAAAGATATGCTCAGTGCAATTTCCTGAATACTACTGGTTTCGGAGGAGGATCGATTATGGTATGGGGTGGAATATCTTTGACTGCTCGCACATACCTAGTGGTCGTTGATAATGGAGCTATGAATGCTGATAAGTATATAAGGAACATTCTTGAAGAGCATGTAGTGCCATTTGCCCCATACAATGGTAAAAATTTCATTTTTATGGACGATAATGCCAGACCCCATCGTGCGCGCCATCGTGCGCGCATCGTTCAGGAGTACCTTGAAGAGGTTGAAGTCTCTCGAATGGAATGATCAGCAAGAAGTCCAGATCTCAATCCGATTGAGCAGGTTTGGGACAACCTCAATAGAAGGCTGAGAAGTTCAGAAAATCATCCAGCTACTTAGGAATCCAACTCGGAGAAATCTGGGAAGGATTAGATCAGAACATTTTAAGATCACTCATTTTGAGTATGAACCGTCGTTGCCGAGCTGTAATTAACTCAAGGGGTGGAAATACCAAGTATTAAATCACATATCAGCATTCCAGTATTTTGAAAATTGTTCATTTCTCTTCTTTCACATAAGATTCGGTGAAATCCTGAATTTTTATTCCATTTAATGTGTCTTGTTTCGTTCAAAACCTTCCCGCGAGATCATAAAAAATAAGTTATAAAGTCAATGTAGAGTTAACTTTCATTAAAATTGAGATTTTCAGAATGTGCGTTAATTTTTTTGCGCAGTGTATATTGCAGCTGAAATAAAGAAAAATATTCATCTCATTTCCAGAACATAGATTGTTTATTTCTTCAAAAACTTAGGGGGGCAAGACTTTTGACGATGTGTGTATGTAACAACAAATAAAAATCTATGGAAAGCATCCCATAAAAGATCCAGAAATGAACTAATTCCAATTAAAAAACTTTTAGGTGATCAAAAACAGAAATGGAGGTCAAGAAATATTCATAGTGACATCTAGATTCCAGAAAGTTGCCACAGAAAGTATAACGCCAACTGAAATTAATTTCCGAATACTAGCAAGAAGTATAACAAAAGCTCTGGTGGACAAATGTAAATCTTTTTCATCAAGTCTCGATGAGTTTCATGCAGTAAACGTTCTGGGTAGTACAGGTGGAAGCTATGGGCTGATTCCCAGGCCTCCAAGAACGAGATACTGAGGGAGAAACACCCAGTAACCAGAGGGTTATTCCATACAGGGTTCACTTCCAATATGCATCTTAATTATGATAGCATTATCTCAGGTTTTACGTGTTATATTGACTGATTCATTAAACTAACATTAAATTTAATATATTTTATAAACGAACTAAGACATTTTTTATATGTATTTCACTTGAATCGATTATTATATTAGGAAATAAATTGTGTCTGTTTTTATTCTAAATCTGAATCTTGTTTATTTTCTGGGAGCCTCAGAGGAACCCAAAACGTTCTCGTCTTCCTAGAATGCTATAAATTTTAAACGCTGAAATTTTATTCAAATGATTTTGGGAAATAAACAAAAAATCACAAAATAAATGCGTTCTCGAAAATAATTTTTATTTTTGGTGCAAATTGTTTTGTCTCTCATCTTTGATAATCCGATAATACTCGAAATCATTACTATAATCTTCTATATATATAAAAGAAAGATGTTGGTTACACCATTTATAACTCGAGATCGGATGGACTGTTTGTTATGAAACTTCATATATGGATTCGTCTACGGTTTGGTTATTATAAAATACAATAAAACTCTGAAAAAGTCGATGAAAATTTTACTTATACAGGAAATGCTTTTCCTCCTTTTGAGTAAGGCCACTAGATGTCGCTACAGTTACAGTTACGCCTTAGACTATACCCTGGCCTATAGGGTATAGCCTAAGAGTTACACTACCGCTTATTCGTTTGTACTTCATTTGATATTCTCCGCGTTAGATGGCGATATAAACAAATAGTGTGCACAGTGACTATATTCCCTCTAGAGTCACTGTAATAGTGTGAAATTTGAGTTGCCTACAACTCTGCGCTGTTGGGCAAAACCAAAATGTCTTAGCGTAGGAGTACAGATGTCTAAAATGATTAGATTTCGTTGAGATATGAGAAAAGTTTCGTTCTTACCACTTCAGATGGCGCTATTCACACATTATGACTGATGATCATTATTTATTTTTATAGTTGTATTTATTCCAAAAACGTAATCGTGAAGGTACTATATTTGACATTATCACAATTAAATGACGATGAATTTGTTGAGGCTTTCGCGGCCATCTATTGATGTCATCTGTTTTTTTTTCGAGCATTTCGGTCGTCGTGGTTTGAAATGGTCGAAAAAAGAACATATGACATCAATTACTGTGTAATTTACATAGGGCTTATAGTACCATGAAAGGCTATTAACAGATCCAGAAGCGGGTGAATATCACAGTGAATTTTCATCGAAATGTCAAGTAAATCCGATTTTGGCGATGAGTTCCAACTTCCAATAGTGAGATGTCCATTCTCATAATTTTTAAAATGTTTTTAAATTTCTGTTTGGGTAATAAATATATTTACGGAAATAACTGAATCCAAAATTGCCATTATTAGTGATTGAAATATTATAACATATTATTTTTATGTATCTGTTCTGTGTGATAGCTCATATCCATGGAAACATTCGACAGTTCAAAAATCAGAGAACCAAGCCGTTGATCTCCGATCACCGGTGATTACGATTTGTGAAATCCACCGTAAGTATCATTCAGGCGGAACAAAGTTCGCCGGGCCAGCTAGTCTATATATATAAAAGAAAGATGTTGGTTACACCATTTATAACTCGAGATCGTATGGACTGTTTGTTATGAAACTTCATATATGGATTCGTCTACGGTCTGGTTATTATAAAATACAATAAAACTTTGAAAATATCGATGAAAATTTCACTCATACAGGAAATGCTTCTCCTTCTTTTGAGTAAGGTCACTAGATGTCGCTACAGTTACAGATACGCTACAGCTTAGATTGCGTTAGATTGCGATGTAAACATTAAGTGTGTAATTTGGGTTGCCTCCAACTCTGCGCTGTTGACCAAAACCAAAATGTCTTAGCGTAGGAGTGCAGATCTCTAAAATGATTAGATTTCGTTGAGATATGAGGGAAAATTCGTTCTTACCACTTCAAGTGGCGCTATTCACACATAATGACTGATTGTTCTATACTATACTAAACTGGTTATTCGTTATTTTCACAGTTTTATTTATTCAAAACAAAATAAGGTATTCGCGAAGGTACTATATGTAATATTATTACCATTAGATGGCGATGTATAGAACTTATAGTACCATGAAAGGCTATTAACAGATCAAGAAGCGAATGAATATCACAGTGAATTTTAATCGAAATGTCAAGTAAATCGGATTTTGGCGATCGGTTTCAATCGTGAATTGTCCATTCTCATCTACTCTCATAATTTTTGAAATGTTTTCGAATTTCTGTTTGGGAATTAATATGTTTGCCATAATTAGTAATTACATTTTTGTTTCTGTTCTGTGTGACAGCCCATATCCATGGGAATATGGAAATCTCGCTGCTTCACCAACTGAGATGTTTACCAATTATTTTAAGCTGAGTACCAAAAGGCTAAAATGTTTAAAATAATGGTGTGGGCACTAATTAGATTTTGATTAGCCAACATTGAGAATATTAGAAAAGTTTCGTTTTTTCCACTTCAGAAAGCGCCATTCACAAAATAAGTTCTAATTTTATTAGTTGGTTCATGAATTCATTCTGCTGAACGTCAAGAAGTCAAGAAGGAAAATAAGAAAATGTCTTGTGAAGTGAAGTTAAAGTACCATAGACAAAGTATTTCAATTCAAATTTTCAGGGTTGTGGTGGCAGAACTAAAGTGGTTTACACAGTGATCGAGTAATCAGAGGTAATTCATCATTGGAACTATTACTCATCCATACAATTTGACAGTTCAAAAATCAGAGAACCAAAGCGTTGATCTCCGATCACCGATGATTACGATTTGTGAAATTCACCGTAAGTATCATTTAGGCGAAACAAAGTTCGCCGGGACAGCTAGTTGTATAAAAAAACTCAAATGCAACACTTGTTTCTTCATTTTTATAATAGCAAAACAAGTAGATTCTTGAAATGTAGTTAAATTCATGAATTTAAGGAGCATTAGAATGGAACTGTCCTTCAGAAATGAGTGAAGTTATTGAGCCTGTATATAGCTTAAAAATCTTGGCGATAATAACTCCCTCATCCCTTTCCTAAAGGAGTCAATGCCAGATAAAAAAATCATCCGCCAAATACTAAAATAAGCATGTGAACTTGAAACAACATCAGAAGACTAATTGTAGCTCAGAAGAAGTCAATTGATTGACCTTGATTCTTATTACGTCGCGTCGCAGTGATGCTGATTCGCACTCCTCAGCACCATTGTAGTCATTCATAAACCTCTTTCAATGGTAAAGAAATAAGTTTCTCGATTTCATCATAGTATTTGTAGACGACTGTGATTTCATTCATAAAAGCAAGGAGTTTGTTTTCACACTTTATTTTCTGGACAAACTTAAGGTCAGCAGAATTGATTTATTGCTCAGTGAAGTAAAATTTTCATGCTTATTAAGTAAATAAAGTACTAGGGATTGCATGGATGCTCTATTTTAACATTATATCTCACTGTATTTATGCTGATAACAGTGATAACTAACCTCAATTGTTCGCACATATTTGTGTTATTTTGATGATGCATTCCAAGAATTCATTTTTTACACTGGTACTTCGAAATATCAGAATGATATCTCAAGTATTGGAAATATGAATAATTATTTTGTAATTATTCCAAACAAATGAACCATTTCTCCATATCAATATTTCTTTCCTGGACATTGATAATGTGCTCCAACTTTGCAAATTGTCGGACGGAATTCGATAAAACGTAAAACAATAACCGTTTTCCCAGAAACAAACATAATTCGTACCATATATTGGCTGTTTTAACGCAGTTTTTACCATTAGCAAATTTGAGGTCTGGTGAACAATGAATTCCATAAGTGAGTTGAAACTTTTCCTATTTTTATCTATGAACCTATTCATTTTCGTAAATTAATTTCTAAATTAAAAAAATACTTTTGATATATGGAGTATTAAAATTAACGTTCTGGGGAAGTTAATAGAACTTCAAAAAATGAGTTTGATTGAAAAATATGTGTCTCAAATGCCTCCACAAAAACCTAAACTGATAAATTGATATTTATATATTATACAGGGTTATCATAATAATCCGTGCATTAGACGTTTCTCGGCTTCTATGGGGAAAATATTTCTGAAATTTGGCACAAGGCCGTTTTTCAAAGGGGGAAATCATGCTAAAATATTTTCATCGAAATCGCACTTCCGGTTATACCGGAAGTGACCATCAGCTTTGGTATTTCAAATGGAACTACTTTTTTTTCTAACCAGAAATGGATTCCTTCTGGGATTTTACACATTTTTCATCTGAATAATTTTTATGTTGTTTATTTATTTATTTATTTATTCATCCTCCTAATAAAAACATGGAAGATTATTTTAACCCATCAAAAGTACATGGGGAGTCAACATCAGTTGTAAAAACAGTATAAAAAAAACAAATAATGGTAGAAACATCAATAACACAAATAGCAGACAATAAAAACCGACAAATCATAGATCAAGAAAATATTCATTTATAGAGTAATAGGCCTTCTCCAGTAGATACTTCATCAAATGGCTTTCCAGGGTTCTTCTTGTTTGTTGCCTGAAACATTGGGGTTACTTATTATAAACCTTCAGGGCTGTATGATTGATGGTCAGCTGGGAAGATACCACCCTATGATGTTGAAGGGCAAGGTTGTTAGCGTGTCTGGTAGAGTAGTCATGGTGAAAGTTTTTCTTCTGGAAAGTATCCAGGTTATCATGAACAAAGAGCACACAGGCCAGGATCAGGAGAGATGGTAACGTTAGTATAGACTCCCTAACGAACAAAGCTCTGCAGCTATCCAGGCGTCCTGCACCACACAATGCTCTAATGGCCTGTTTCTGCTTAATAAATATCTCCACAGCATGTGGACTATCCCCCCAGAAGATGATGCCGTAGGCTCGTAGGAGATTATACTGTGAAAGTAGCTGAAGTATGCTATCTTTGCAGATTGCTGGACGGCTAGTTGTTTAGTTCTTCTCACAGTAAATATTGATCTGGACAACTTCCTCTTCATATGTTCTATATGGCATGTGAACTTAAGATCAGGCTCGATTGTCACTCCTAGCAGCTTGAGGCTGGTTCCTTGTGTTGTTCGGGTTTCGAGTAGCAAATGCTGAGTCTTATCTTCGCTCATCTTCAGTTTGTTCGCATCAAACCATAGCTTTGCCTGAGCAAGAGTTTTCCTCATCAGATTTTGGATGGTGAGCGTGTCTTGTCCTCTTCGCAAAAAGCTGGCATCATCAGCGAAGATCACTTCAACATCGGCTGAAACATTAGATGGTAGGTCGTTTATGTATAATAGGAACAGTAAAGGTCCTAGGATTGATCCCTGAGGAACACCGAATTCTATTTGTTCCGTATCTGATGTTTCATCGTCAGACAGTACTCGTTGGGTTCCATTGGCTAGATAGCTCTTTATCAGATCTAGAGCAACCCCTTTGATGCCGTAGTAATTCAATTTGCTCAAAAGCACAACATGGTCTATGCTATCAAAAGCCTTGCTGAGATCGCACGCATGTCATGGTTACGAAGATATAAGGACTCCTATGAGAAAATGGCCTGTTTCAGAGGTCCGCGAAACGTATCATAGCATGCATGCTATCCATAATGAAGAAACAAATGAAGGATCTTACGATAATTCAATAATTTTGCTTCGTATTGCATGGCTTTCGAATAATGTTGTTCTATTGGAACTGTCACAATAAATTCATATTTCTGAGAAATTTCATTCTGCAATAACTTCATCTTTTCAAATGGCATGCCCATATTTTTTGTACAAAAAATTTTATTTCAAACATTTCTCCAAGGGTTCCTATGTCCATCTTCAGTTGTTTTCTGCACAAAAAATATGGGCATGCAATTTGAAAGAATAAAGTTATTGCGGTTTGAAATTTCTCAGAAATATGAATTTATTATGACAGTTCCAATAGAACAACATGATTCGAAAGCCATGCAATACGAAGCAAAATTATTGAATTTTCGTAAGATCCTTCATTATGGATAGCATGCATGTTTCGCGGACCTCTGATACTGGCCATTTTCTCATAGGAGTCCTTATATCTTCGTAACCATGAAAACAACGTAAAAATATTTCAGATAAAAATGTGTAAAATTCAAGAAGGAATCCATTTCTGGTTAGAAAAATGGGTAGTTCCATTTGAAATACCAAAGCTGATGGTCACTTCCGGTATAACCGGAAGTGCGATTTCGATGCAAATATTTTAGCATGATATCCCCCTTTGAGAAACGGCCGTGTGCCAAATTTCAGAAATCTTTTCCTCATAGAAGCCGAGAAACGTCTAATGCACGGATTATTATGATAACCCTGTATATTATGAAGTAAGTGAGTTTTGTGTCCTCCACGGTTTAACAGGAGGTATTGTTTGTGGGAATAAGGATATTATGTGGTATTTTAGGTTATGATATTTTAATTATTGATTTTAATGACTGATGTTAACTTTTAATGTTGTTCAAAGTGTTCCAATAGAGCTTAAATTTATAGAGGTAAATTTTATCTTATTGTTTTGTATGTTTTTGCCACCTCTGGTTGTTTTTTAGGCCTGATGAAGCAGATGAAAATCTGCGAAACGTCGCTAAATATATTTTAAAAGTTCTTAAGTATTTGTCCTTATTCCCACAAACAATACCTCCTGTATATTATATTTTTTCTGTTACTTACTGTTTTATTTAAAAATTGGTACTTTCTTATTATATTAATATCTTTTCCGTTCGTTTTGTGTTATTCACTATTCTATCCAAATATTGCTTCATCTTTCTGTTCTATGTGTCATTCAACTGAATAAATCAAATATTGAACATAATAATTAATTCTGTGATTATTAGATGATCTTTATGTTTGCGTTTAAAAACTATTAACCAACAAAATTACAAATTTCTCCATGAAAAAGTTTAGGACCACAATATATATCACGACACACCTATAAGAAATAATAATACACTGCGCAAAAAAATTAACGCACATTCTGAAAATCTCAATTTAAATGAAAGTTAACTCTACATTGACTTTATAACTTTTTTTTTGTTCTCTCTGGAAGGTTTTGAACGAAACAAGACACATTAAATGGAAGAAAAATTCAGGATTTCACCGAATCTTATGTGAAAGAAGAGAAATGAACAATTTTCAAAATACTGAAATGCTGATTTAATACTTGGTATTTCCACCCCTTGCGTTAATTACAGCTCGGCAACGACGGTTCATACTCAAAATGAGTGATCTTAAAATCTTCTGATCTAATCCTTCCCAGATTTCTCCGAGTTGGATTGCTAAGTCATTAAGAGTAGCTGGATGATTTTCTGAACTTCTCAGCCTTCTATTGAGGTTGTCCCAAACCTGCTCAATCGGATTGAGATCTGGACTTCTTGCTGGCCATTCCATTCGAGAGACTTCAACCTCTCCAAGGTACTCCTGAACGATGCGCGCACGATGGGGTCTTGCATTATCGTCCATAAAAATGAAATTTTCACCAATGTATGGGGCAAATGGCACTACATGCTCTTCAAGAATGTTCCTTATATACTTATCAGCATTCATAGCTCTATTATCAACGACCACTAGGTCTGTGCGAGCAGTCAAAGATATTCCACCCCATACCATAATCGATCCTCTCCCGAAACCAGTAGTATTCAGGAAATTGCACTGAGCATATCTTTCATGTGGACGTCTGTATACAAGGGAACGTCGATCACAATGGTAGAGACAGAATCTAGACTCATCTGTGAACAGAACTCTTTCCCAATCGGCCTCTTGCCAATGGATTTGCTCTAATTGCTCTCTCGCAAAATCCAAACGCGCCCTTCGATGGGCTGGGGTAAGAGCTGGGCCTCTTGCCGCGACACGAGGCCTTAGAGCATATTCTCTGAGGCGATTCCTTATTGTCTGAGTGCTAATTTGCACCTCATGAGTTTGCTCAAGCTAATTTTGAAGGAGGCGAGTGGTTGCAAACCGTTGTCTCAACGAAGAAACTCTCAAGTAACGTTCTTGAATGGCAGTTGTTACGCGTGGTCTACCCTGTCCTGGTCTTCGGACATTCATACCTGTCTCCCTGAATCGCTGCAACATTCTGGACACACTTGTATGGGAAACTCCAAACCTTTCTGCAATTCTTATGTTTGTCCACCCTTCTTCTCGCAAAACAACCGCTTGGGCACATTCCTCTTGGGTCAAATTGCGTGTTTCGCGTTGCATAGCGATTGAGTGTAGGAAATCAAACGAAAGAAAAACTATTGATCACTGGAATTGATCGAGAACAACTGATTTTAGAATGGAGCCAATACATTCAAAATCTGATAATATCATCTTTTTTTATTCCTGCTGGGAGAAAACATCTGTATTGAAGAAAAACGTTGAAAGTGGATAACATATGCATGCATAATTCTGATAAAAATAATTATCATTGAGAACACCTTCAGTTGTAGAATAAATTTGAGATTTCCATAATGTGCGTTAATTTTTTTGCGCAGTGTAGTTTGGCATTACCAAAGACCAAAAGAATTCACAAAAAAGGAAACAAAAATCAATGGTCAGAGGTAGCCTTATGCTATAAATAATGAATTCAGACACTTTCATTCTATTTTGTCATAAGTTCACTCACCAAGTTCTCCATACATAAAATTGAAACCGACAGCAGAAAAAAAGTGACGGAGGAACAATAAATAAAAAATATATATACTAAATATATTGATGAAGGCTTTCACGGCCATATTCCACTTCAAATAAAGAGTATTCAAGGATTTATAGCAGTTGTCCAATAGGAATTCCACCTAAAGTTTCGCCTAGGATGAATATTGTGGCCATCGAAATCTAAGCACAAAAACAATAGGAGCAGGAAAAAGGAGACTCACATTGTTCGTAGTGCTTGATTGCCAGCTATCAGAATGCTAGGACTAAACCTGTCCGAAGCGAAGGGGTGAACCGATCGGTCTCGCCAGCGGTGGGACCGCGGCTATGAATACATCGGGGGATCCAGTAACATCTTCAGTTCGGAGCGGTCATTCGTCGGGGTACAAACTCCCCCCGAGAAACCAATTAAGATGCCTAGTGCAATTGTAAGCGAAACGTTCGGTGAAATTCCTATTGGACCACGCTAAATACTATAGATTTCATGAAAAATTTCCAAATTTGCCGCCTATATGCCAAGGAACAATTAGCAAAATAGAAAAGCAGTTTCGAGAGCTTGGTCATGTAAGACAAATAAAAAAAAAATTGCCAATGCAGTAAGTGATGATACGAAATTGGATATTATGCTTGAGTTTCAAGAAAGCCCACATAATTCTGTTCGAAAAGTAGCCCCGCTGTTCACCGTCAGCCACACGTCAATATTTCGAATATTAAAGGAAAGTAAGATGCATCCGTATAGAATGATGGCAACTCAGGAGCTCATAGAAGACGATTTCGGAGAACGCATTTTTGTGAGCAAATGATGGCAATCTTCGATAACGATTTGATCTAATCAGAAAATGTTTTGTTTTCTGATGAGAGTACATTTACACTACACGGTCATGTTAATCGTCAAAATTGCCGCTATTGGTCTGATGAGAATCCACACTGGATGAGAGAAGTACATACGCAATATCCTGAAAATGTTGATGTTTGGGCAGGAATTGTTGGAAATCATATCGTAGGACCCTTTCACTGACGGCAACTTGAATGGAGTAAAATATTCAGAACTACTCCAAAATAATGTCGTACCAACTTTGATAAACTTATATCCTGATCCAGCAAATCCACAAGTTCCTGCCAATATAATATGGTTTCAGCAAGATGGAGCACCGCCCCATTACCAAATCAATGTCCGGCAGTACTTGAACCAAATTTTTCCAAATCGGTGGATAGGGAGGCGCGGATCGATAGAATGACCAGCACGATCTCCTGATCTGACACCATTAGACTTCTTTTTGTGGGGATATGTCAAAAGTATTGTATACGAAACGAAACCCTTAAACTTAGACGACCTAAAAAACCGAATCACGCTTGCGATTAGATCAGTCACGCCTGAAATGTTGAGTAACGTTATGCCGGGTTTCCACCAAGCGGACAGGTCAAAACAAAACACGAACTGTCCGTTCGGACAGAAATTTCGAAGAATTTTGTTTGGAAAATGTTCGAAGACTGTTGGGGTTCCCAACGGACTTTCAGTTTACACCAGTCGCGGACAGAAATGAATGAAAACTGTTCGTGTTTTGTTTAAGTTTGATTCAGTTTACACAGAGACTCCGGACGTGTAGTTGTGAGAATGTGGCGCGCTGCAAACTTGAGAGAACAAAACGACTAGGATTTATTTTTGCTGGCAGTTACATTTTACATTATTAAAAAGAACAGAACTAAACGCCGGTTTTGGATTAGGCCATCCTTAAGGCAAAAAAGGGGAAATGTGACGTCTAAACTGTTACAAGATCTCAGAGGAGATGATATGAGTATAGGAGGTGAACTTCGATCAAGTTTTAATAAACATTACGACTTCTTCCCTTCACGCACCGAATCAAACTACCACATTAGATCGCAACAACGTAAATAAAAACAAACTGGGTGTTTCCACCAAGCTGACAAACAGTCCTAGAACTCGTAAATCCTTTGAAGTTTACCGACATTGGATGGGACTCTGTTTGTGTCCGTAAAAACGCAATTCGCGGACTTTCGAGTCCGGAAAACAATCCACGAGTTCTAGAACAGTTTGCAAACAGTTCGCGGACTGTCACAAACGGACCGAGTTCGTGTTTTGTTTTTGTTCTGTCCGCTTGGTGGAAACTCGGCATTAGAAGACAATTCTACACCAGATTAGCATGTTGCCAAGACGTTCGCGGCGAGCATTTTATGTTGACTTGAGTGTATGTTACGCCCTATGTTCTCAGTCTAATTCTATTTTAGCCTTGAAGAAGACCAGAAATAAAGGTCGAAATGTCGGCATCTCATAAAGGATTTTATTTCCCCAGTCCTCTTAGCCACTACCCTTACTACATATTGACATTAATGTTTTTTTTTATAATTAAGAAATAATCAGTATTACTTTTAGGTTTTAAGTGTAATGTACCGAATTTGTGAAATAAAATAATTTTCATTTAAATCAATAAATCTGAAAACACTCAATACTTCCGAAATAGTTAAAGATAGGTATAGGACATTGTGCATGAATTGTGTCTAGAATTCTCTGAAGAATCCGAAAAATAAATAATATACAGGGGGTTGAATTTGAGATAAGAAAGTTGGTATTGGCCACGGTCACATGGAACACCCTATATAATATTATTTTCTTGAAAAATTTGCGCATTTAAAATTACAAATCGACGTGTCCGAGCGTTTTTCCCAACACGCCCTCATTTATTCGTTATCGAATTTATTCCATTTGGCTGTTACACTCTGTATGTACTAGTATTCATTCTGTTTCCAAAAAAGCTAGTTCAAGAAGTCACTCCTTTTTGCTGAAACAACTTCAGTAATACTGAGTATATAAAACGCATTTTTTTTATACAAGGAAGCCAATGGATCATTTTGATTTGTTCACCACTCCTTGTTTCGCCCATCAAATCAGCACAGCCTGTACCCCAATCCGTTGGCCCTCAATCGGTTTTCGAATGGAGTCAAGTAGAATATAAGTATCCAAACCAGGAAGAAAGACAGAAGGATATTGACAATGAAAATTTCACTCCTGGTTCTCCAGTTATTATCGATGTAGATGTTGCCAACCTAGGTAAGTTATTCATATTTATAATTCATGTAACTAATAGAATAATGAAGTGACTGTGATATTTGAGAATGATAAGATTGAGCAGACAAATCAACCTCGAGTTTTTTTTTCAAATCTGATTATTCGTTCACGTATTATTCGAATTTGAAAAAGAAATATCACAAAATTCACCTGGATGATTATAAATTTCAATTAAACAATGCAGGAGGGAAAAATTTGTTCAGAATATGAGTGTCCCGAATAGTTTAATCTAACAAATGCTCAAATTGAGCCCCACCAACTTCCATATACAATGGCATAAATTTCTCTCAAACCGCCTCATATTCTGACGCAATGCACCACAGAAATCTATGGTCAAGATCATATTGGTAAAATGATAAAAATTCTTTCACGGAAGTGAAGTTCAATGAGTGAAGTGAAGACTGAACCAGAAAAGATGGTAACAACTATCTCATTTATTCTAAATTTGGGCTTCATCATTCAATGTGGTATAGGAAAGAATGTATGTTATACACTGCGCAAAAAAATTAACGCACATTTTGGAAATCTCAAATTTATTCTACAACTAAAGGTGTTCTCAGTGATAATTATTTTTATCAGAATTATGCATGCATATGTTATCCACTTTCAACGTTTTTCTTCAATACAGATGTTTTCTCCATTCTCCCAGCAGGAATAAAAAAAGATGATATTATCATATTTTGAATGTATTGGCTCCATTCTAAAATCAGTTGTTCTCGATCAATTCTAGTGATCAATAGTTTTTCTTTCGTTTGATTTTATACACTCGATCGCTATGCAACGCTAAACACGCAATTTGACCCAAGAGGAATGTGCCCAAGCGGTAGTTTTGCGAGAAGAAGGGTGGACATACACAAGAATTGCAGAAAGGTTTGGAGTTTCCCATACAAGTGTGTCCAGAATATTGCAGCGATTCAGGGAGACAGGTATGAATGTCCGAAGACCAGGAGAGGGTAGACCACGGGTAACAACTGCCATTCAAGAACGTTACTTGAGAGTTTCTTCGTTGAGACAACGGTTTGCAACCGATCGCCTCCTTCAAAATCAGCTTGAGCAAACTCATGAGGTGCAAATTAGCACTCAGACAATAAGAAATCGCCTCAGAGAATATGATTTAAGGCCTCGTGTCGCGGCAAGAGGCCCAGTTTGGATTTTGAGAGAGAGCATATCCATTGGGAAGAGGCCGATTGGGAAAGAGTTCTCTTCACAGATGAGTTTAGATTCTGCCTCTACCATTGTAATCGACGTTCCCTTGTATACAGACGTCCACATGAAAGATATGCTCAGTGAAATTTCCTGAATACTACTATGGTTTCGGGAGAGGATCGATTATGGTATGGGGTGGAATATCTTTGACTGCTCGCACAGACCTAGTGGTCGTTGATAATGGAGCTATGAATGCTGATAAGTATATAAGGAACATTCTTGAAGAGCATGTAGTGCCATTTGCCCCATACATTGGTGAAAATTTCATTTTTATGGACGATAATGCCAGACCCCATCGTGCGCGCCATCGTGCGCGCATCGTTCAGGAGTACCTTGAAGAGGTTGAAGTCTCTCGAATGGAATGGCCAGCAAGAAGTCCAGATCTCAATCCGATTGAGCAGGTTTGGGACAACCTCAATAGAAGGGTGAGAAGTTCAGAAAATCATCCAGCTACTCTTAATGACTTAGCAGGCCCGGATCTAGGGGGGGGCAAGCGGGTCGCTTGCCCCGGGCGCCAGCTCAAGGGGGCGCCAAAATCAACCAGAGGTTAAAAAAAAATTATTTTGGATTTTCTCGGAAAAAATGAATACCCTAGTGCTAAAATCGGAACTGTAGCATGGAAACATGATAAACCATCACTATGCCAAAAATCTTTGAAATCAATGAGGGATGCGTTCGCGGAAAAAAAAACGCGCTGCGTAAAGATGTGAAGAAGAAAATCCAATTTCTTTCCTTGTGATTTTTTCTTATTATTAGAATTTATTTTTATTATTTATTATGAATTCATTATTACACAAATAAAAATTTTTATATATACAGGAATTTTGATACAAATTCAAGATTCTGTATTTTTGTTTTAGTAGGTTACATGAATTTGAATTGTTAAATATTTTTAAGCGGAATCTAGTTCCTGTTCTACCGGAAACGAATGTAAACTTCGTTATTTCAAATGTAACACCCTGTGTATTTTCAAATATTTGAATTCTTCGTTCAATTCTGCACTGATTTGATGTATGATATGCGTAACCACGTTGAGTTATAGCCTGATTGTCAAATTTGTTGACAGAAAGAGTGTCACAAATTAGAGTTAATATCTCCAAAATCCCTCATTGTAAGACATTTTTTTGCCACAGTGGAACAAGAGAAAGTACGCTGATACTTCTTGTATGAATTATGAGGAAATATTATACAGGGTGTCTGAAACAGGGCTTCAAAGTGATCCTCAATTAAACTCTTTGAAATGTCATTTTTTTTCAAATGCATGGGAACCATATAATTTTGTAATTCCGATCGATTGCTCGTCAATAGCTAGTTAGAGTGTTCCGGACATTTCACGTATTCAAAATCAGTAGTTTTGCCGTTATTGAATAAAATTCGAATTTCACAAATCAGATAATGAATGATGATGAAAAAATCTTAGTTTAAAACTGATATATTCTTACTATTGACATAGCCTATTTGAAAATTATCTGAATAAATTTGATTTTTAGACAAAGAGACCTGGCATTAGTCGTGAAATTCGAATTTTATTCATAAACGGCAAAATTACTGATTTCAAATGCATGAAATGTTTGGCACACTCTAACTAGTTTTTGAGGAGAAATCGATCGGAATTACAAAATTCTATGGTTACCATTTGAAAAAAAAATAAGATTTCCTGTTTTTTGAGGCTCACTTTGAAGCCCTGTTTCAGACATCCTGTATAATATTTCCTCATAATTTATACAAGAAGCAGTATCAGCGTACTTTCTCTTGTTCCACTGTGGCGAAAAAAATTTCTTACAATGAGGGATTTTGGAGATATAAACACTAATTTGTGACACTCTTTCTGTCAACAAATTCGACAATAACTCAACAATCGCTCGAAGTGGTTGCGCATATCATACATCGAATCAGTGCAGAATTAAACCAAGAATTCAAACATGTATGTATAAATATACAGGGTGCTGCATTTGAAATAACGAAGTTCACATTCGTTTCCGGTAGAACCGGAAGTAGATTCCGTTTGAAAATATTTTACAATTCAAGTTCATGTACTCTAAAACAAAAATACAGAATCTTGAAGTCCTATCAAAATTCCTTCCTGGAATACTACTAATGAAACACTCAAAAAAATTACACTGTATATTCATTTTCAAAGCATCCAGTTCTCATATCCAACCTTGGGGGAGGGGGGCGCCATCATGAATTTTTGCCCCGGTCAGAAAAAATCGTAGATCCGGGCCTGTGACTTAGGAATCCAAGTCGGAGAAATCTGGGAACGATTAGATCAGAACATTTTAAGATCACTCATTTTGAGTATGAACCGTCGTTGCCGAGCTGTAATCAACGCAAGGGGTGGAAATACCAAGTATTGAATCACTTATCAGCATTTCAGTATTTCAATATTTTGAAAATTGTTCATTTCTCTTCTTTCACATAAGATTCGGTGAAATCCTGAATTTTCCTTCCATTTAATGTGTCTTGTTTCGTTCAAAACCTTCCCGAGAGAACATAAAAATAAGTTTTAAAGTCAATGTAGAGTTAACTTTCATTAAAATTGAGATTTTCAGAATGTGCGTTAATTTTTTTGCGCAGTGTATAGTATATGCGACATTTCTTCAAGAATTACCTCTCACTGTACTACATACTGCAATCACCAAGACTACCTGCTCAGGTAATGAGTGATAGTTGTTAAAACTCAACTTTCTTCAGTTCGAATTCAACCGAAGTAAAAATTCAAATTTAAAAAAATTCAGAGTGATTTCGGACAAATTTTGAACGGAATATTAATTCGATGTCGATCATTTTTTGTAAGATAGGTTGGAAAATCTTGCTGAAATTTCAGCTCCATAATCAGGAATTTCATATTTTCAGAGAACAATTAAAAAAATTAATTATTGATTTTCAGAACAATTCAGAAATCCCAATGATAGATCGGAAATTTCGACCAATTCAAATTTGTTCGTATTCATCCTTGATTAAAATTTATTGTAAATTTATTAGGAGATGAGAAGAATAGGATATTCTTCGTGACCACACCAAGATTTCAGGCTGGCATACCTGCTACACTAGGAAAAGTTACGAGTGAAAAACTTGGAAAAAATAACGTTATCGAGCCATATCCTAACTGGAGTTGGCATAAAAATCCCACAAAATGTCTAGCTAACAGATTGATTTCAGTCTTCAGAGTCCAGGTTTGTTTGATTTTGTGATTGGAACTGTAAGAGAAGAAATTTATTTTTTTTTTGCTTCAGATTGATACTTGTGGAAGATTATGGGTGCTTGACAACGGTAGCTATCAGGATAAGCTCATTTGTCCTCCTCAAATCCTTGCTTTCGATTTGAAAACGGTAAGATTTCAACAAGACATTGATATTATGCATATTTATTTCGTTTATTCATTTTAATATCGTTTCTAACAGTATGTGAAATGCACGGTATTGCAAAAATGTTTAAGCTAAAAGGTACAATGTGAAGATTATTCTTCAGAAACAAAGTGGGATGTACAAAAAAGGCCACTGTTATAACTTGAAAATATTATAAAAAAAACTAATAAAAAAGTTACACTTTCAAAAGATATCACAGTTCAAAAGACAATGAAAACAAGGAGCAATAATTCAATTTTTCTTTCTTCTCTCTATCTTTTCAGAACGAAGTTGTTCATAGATACGAAATTCCTTCGGATCTTCTGCAATCCAATTCCCTATTGGTTACGCCAGTGGTGGATGTCAGCGATGGTTGTCAAAATACTTTCGTTTACGCAGCTGATTGCCAAGCTAATGCTTTGATAGTTTATGATGCAGCACGAAATGCTTCTTGGAAAATTCAGGATAAATCGATGTATCCTGATCCAGATTTTGGCACCTATACTATAGCAGGTATGTATATAATTATAGTTATAGCTAGAAAGGGGTTACAGTTCACTTCACTGCGACCTTAAGGGGCAGTATCACGTTTTGAATCGTGGTAAATCTCCATTCAAAAGTGGTCTCTTTATTTCACGAGTAAGTACCCTAATTTATGACGTAGAGACTTGATTTTTTTTAAATTGAAGTTGAAGAACGTCCCGAGGGCAAATAGTTTTCTTTTTTCGATTTAATCAGTTTTTCAATTAAAAAAACAGGGTAATCGTTAGATCTGGGGTTATTGAATATGTTTTTCGTTTTTCATGAGTACAAGCTAAATTTTTGAAATAATCATCATGAAAATTTTTGTAGTTTATAGAAAATTAAATTGCCGAGCGCAAATAGTTGCGATTTTTTCGATTTAATTAGTTTTTCAATTAAAAAAAAACAGGTTGAACTTCAGCGTTTTGGAAACTTCACTTAATGATTTTTTTGCGACGGTTAATCATCATTTTTTGGAAAAAATCGCAACTATTTGCCATCGGCAATTTAATCTTCTATAACCTACAAAAATTTTCATGATGATTAGTTCAAAAATATAGCTTGTATTCATGAAAAACGAAAAACATATTCAATAACCCCAGATCTAGCGATTTCCCTGGTTTTTTTTAATTGAAAAACTAATTAAATCGAAAAAAAGAAAACTATTTGCCCTCGGGACGTTCTTCAACTTCAATTTAAAAAAAAATCAAGTCTCTACGTCTTAAATTAGGGAACTTACTCGTGAAATAAAGAGACCACTTTTTGAATGGAGATTTATCACGATTCAAAAGGTGATACTGCCACTTAAGGTCTATTGTTCCCCATAACAGAAGGCATTTCGTGACTAGTTGAATAGAAGTTTCTTCTTCCTCCCCACAAAATCTACATTCTTGAGTGTCCGATAAAACTATTCTCACCAGAACACCAGATGCTTCCTGAGGAGACAATTTTCTGTAATAAATTTGAAAACCATTCGGGAATTATACAACTTATGTTTTATATATTCGGGGCTATTCACTAAGCAGAGTTGTTATGGATAGCAACTGTAAATCGTCGTTATGTTCACAGTCAGTGGCTAAGCGCGAAATTGCTATTCACTATTTGTGTAAGTTGCTATAAAAGTTGCTATGTATAACAACCAGTGGCTTTGAGAAGTGGTTCACTGGCAACAGCTTTAGAGGTGTTGTTAACGAAAACCACGTGCGTTGGGCACTATTTTGGAATGTTTTTCTGTATTTGTGTGAACAATTAAATATTTTAAATCTATAAAAATGGCATTTCTCCTGCAGATGGACTTTTTAATAATTCAGAAATTAATTCAAAGGTATGTGTGGTGCTGTTGTAGGATGCATAGATAGTACTCATATTGCAATCATTAATCTTCCAGAGAAGAATGAAATTCACCCTGGGGCTGTTTATTGTAACCGAAAGGGGTATACTAGTATAAGTAAAACTTCAATAAATACTCGTTACCCATGGTCAACTCATGATGCTGCTATATGGCAAAAGTCCTTTATCAGAGAAAATATGAAGCAAAAATATTTTGAAGATAAAAATATGGCATTTAGGAGATTCCTGTACATGTCATATATCATAATAAGAAATCATCTTATTCAACATAGTAACAAATGTAATCTTATTTTTCAATTATTCTAATTATTTTTTGAATTCACAAAATAAAATGCTATTGGAAATTTGTAAGTTTTATTTCTAACTCTGGGTATATATTTAAACAAACCCAAGTAATAAAATAGAATAAATCAACACGTTAACAATCCTGATCGAAATATTTGGTGCAGTGCCGAAAGCCGAAGCATTAAACATTTAGAGGTTATATCAAAGACTCCTCTTTGGTTATATACCTATTTTCCGTCATATATCCGCACCAAAGACAAATTTTAGATCTATGACCAGTACATTCGAACTATTCTGCGATGCTGCCACGTCTATCTTCACGGAAAGTTGTTATGGTAGCAACAGTTGCCAACCGTTTATTAGAGAATACTGAAATTGGTCACCAGTGGTTATCAAAAGTTGTTATCAGAATTGCTTTGGTTAGCAACTGTTAAAACCACTTCACTTAGTGAATAGCCCTGATTGTGTATGTTTTCCTTTCAATCACTTCTTTTTATTTAGAATGTTTTCAGTTTGTGTGAAAAGACTGGGGATAGTCCAACACTCCAAATTAGAATGTCTTCTATTATCTCTTTATTTTCTGTTCTGAATGTTTTTCGTAATTTTCTCGTTTTTCATAGTTTTTCATTTGTATCATCACATAGAATTGTTCTAGGGGAGAGTTTCGATCTGATGGATGGTATTTTGGGCATGGCCTTGAATGCTAAGCAAGAACCAAAAAAACTCTTCTTTCATGCAATGTCAAGCAATACTGAGCATGCCATCAAAATTTCAAATGTGAGGAATGAGTCGAAATTTAAACAAAATCCAAATTCTTCCCCAGATGTTTTCCACGTAAGTACAAATGGTCCAATCAAAAACGAGATAAGACTTTAATTAGTTTAACTATTATCATATCACAATGTTTTGTGATTTTTTTTCTGGATTCACAAATTCAGTTGGTTACCTACACAAGGAAGGAGTGAAACAAATATTTATAATCGTAATTTGCTTTATTGTGTTTGAGAATATTCTCCATTAAAATCCACAATCTCGCATGGAGAAAACTAATAATAAAAATAAAACTTGAACAAAATAAAAAAAATATTAATCTACGAAGGCTATAAGATATCTCAAAAATAAATTGTAATCAGCTGAACCTATGGCTCTATTCGTTTAATATTTTTTTCATTGAAATTAATGTTTTTTGGATAACTACAGACTTACAGAGGAAGGCGAAGGTCTCAAAGCCCAGCGGAGGCTATCGATAAAAATGGAATCTTATACTTCGGCGATGTGAATGAAATCACTCTAAATTGCTGGGACACTTCAACGGAATATGGATCAAGACATATACGAACATTATCCACTAATCAGACAATTTTGCAATTCACTAGCGGAATGAAGGTAGTAAAAGTTAATCAATATGTTTGACAAAATAATATAAAAAAAAAAGAAAAATCGATATTCTTTGATAATTCATACCGTTTATTTCAGGTGATAGATTCTGCACGGAATGGTCAAGAGTTATTCATGGTCACTTCAAGATTTCAAAAAGTAGCTCTAGGAACACTCAGTTCCAATGAAACGAACTTCAGAGTTCTGAGGCTCCAGCTGAATCATTTCACAAAGCGTAAATGCAGTTAGAACAAGAAAGACCATTATAAAATGACGATATATTATATAAATGCAATGAAAATGTTGCATATTCAAATCTGGAACAGAACTAATCCTGCTGAATATATTTGTTGATTGATATTAATAAATATACACATGTGGATATGTTTATTATTACTCACCCATTATTCAATTTACTTCAGTGGGCAGATATTACATTCTTCATGCATTCTTTATTCAGCATTCATGTATAAAACCACACTGTAGAAGGACAATTATATTGCTTTGCTAAAATGGTTGATATCTCTTCGCAAATTTTATTTTTGAGTATTTCGCAATTCAAATCTCGCGTTCTTATTCACCCTCATATTCGACAGTGAACAACATTTGAAATACAAACTTCCCTTAAAAGACGTATAAATACAATAATATTATTGAGCCCAGGTTCAGGTTATTGTAATCACAGCATTAAGAAAAAACAGGACTAATTTTGCATGAGTTTCTCGCTTAACCCACTGTTGGGGTCTCCATGGATAAAATATTTTCTCTATTTCAGTATCGTAATGAGTTTATTACAGTACTAAAAACAGTGCTGTAATGAACTCATTACAGCATCGTTTTCAGTCACATTTTTCGTTTTGTGGTTGTCAGCAATGACTTCCGATCCTTTTAAATTTTAGCAGACGTCAATTTGGAAATGTCAATTTTCGTATTTCCTAACATTCACACCAACTGCCAAGATACAATATGAAAGTCACTAGGACCTACAATTTGAATTTTTTTATTGAATTTCACAAAATTTGACTGAAATAGAGAAAATATCGTCTAATACTCGTTGCAGAATGCAATTCCAATACTCATGCGTTCGAAAACTTGCTCCTTCGTCGCTCGTTTTCGAATTTCGCATTCGTATTGGAATAGGAGCCCATTCTGCAACTAGTTTTAGAATATACTATAAATTGATTGTTTGTCGTGTCTGGAATTGTTTTCATCTTTTTCAAATCGCTCATTATCAATTACTTAAGATGTTTAATGATGGAATGAGTAGGAAATTTAATGAGGTAGCTTGTGGTGTAGACATATCATATAAGAGAGCTTTAGAGAGGGCAAAAATGAAGTTTTCTTTCAGGGTAGGTTCATAACGGTAATGCGGTGTTACAGTCGGTTACGTGAATTCAAAATTTGACTAGGGGTTCCGTAAATATAGTATATTAGTACCGGTAATTTTAAAACTTTGGATTCGATTACAATGAAATTTTGAATCTAGATGGAGAAGTATCTTGTCCAGATCATGTAATCAGAGTCTTATAAAAATCTAGTGAATTATCGAACGAAATGAATTCTAGAATCATGGAAGATTCCTTTGACAGCAGCTGTCAGTTTTTTGAGAGCTGTCCGAAAAATTTGTCGATTGATTTCTTGAACTGGCATATTGGATTCTGTCAGGTTATATAGGGATAGACTTTTCGATAGGGATAACTGTGATTTGAAAGAAGGTATACTCCATTCACAATTATAAAATCACAACTCTGGCCTTGGAAATTTGACACATTCCACTCTGTATCGAAGTTATGACGTTTTTCAAAATATTTTTATGTTCCAAGTCAACACTATGTTGCCCTTTCTACATTTTTAGCGTATTTCCCAGAATGTGAATTTATTCGGAAAATGAATGAATTGGAAAAGATGTGATGGACGAAAATAATTAACGTTTATATGAATTGATAGAAAGGATTCCTTTTCTAGTTATTTGCATGAAAAGTACAAGAGATCACTGTTGAAATATATTATTTTTCGCCATGGAAGAAAATTGCATTGCTTTCACATAATTTTCATATGCATGCTTGTGAAGATTTAATGTTTATTATCCTCTTGAACTGAAAGTTCAAGACTTGACGACATCAATTGTTGATTCTAATCAAGAATTCATCAAAAAAAATCAACCCAAAGATATAAGATGAATAGATGCAAGAGTAACTGAGTTTTGGTTATAAATTAATAAGCAAGAAATACAATTCCTGAAAGCTTTATAGATATACATTTCATTTATTTGATCTTATGAACCAGGAGTAAAATATTCTGCCTGTATAGTAATTTATTAGTTTAAAAAATATTCATACATCACTACCACAGTAGGTTTGTACAAATAAAATGGAATAGGTCAAACATATGCTTCACATTTATCATTCAATAAGACACAATAATAATAAGACACAAACTCCTCCACATTATAGGGACCTCACCGCATTAAAAGCTTGTGTCTCTTTTGAAAGAAGTAGCACTAGATATAATATATTCTTTCGATTAAGAGCAAATACATATTAAATTAAGACACAAAATAAAGTAAGCTGGGTTGGTGCAATGGGGTGCCATACCGTACTGCGTATCATGCAAGAGCTCATGGAAAAACCTCATCAGAAAAGGCCCTCTATAAATAAATGGTCCTATGGAAATAACTGCATTGTAGACTGGATGATGGATATTCACAGTGATCAATTACTTTTCAAAGCTTGCTTCAGATGTATATCTGCAGGTGTTGGCAACCTGGGGCTCTTTTGATGAGAGTTGTGGCTCTTCAGTTCCATCAGCAAAAAAAAAAGAGGTTCCAAAAAAGGGGTGAAATTGACATTCTGCGGGATCTTCAAAAAAATGCAGTGTTTCATGAAACTCGAAAGGTGGCCAACCCATGGTATATCATGATGGGCAGGTACCTGAGAACAATGGCTTCCATTGAAAAATTTGTATATTATACCCACCTCAAAAACATTCTTTATTCCTTCAACCGAGCAATGTCAGAATGTCAATTTTATTTTGTTGATAACTTTCTTAAAATCAATGTTGGGGTATAAAACTCGGCTGCGTTTGTTCAAACAACATCTAAAGAAGACATTTTTCACCATCTCGACCTTTGAAAGGCGTTTCTTATAGGAGAATTAGGTCTAAGTTCCACCTCATTAGTGAGGTACCTAACTTTTGCAAATCTGCTCAGTTATAGCCAAATTTCTTGGTAAACCTGAAAAATATCATCCTAATCGACCTCAAGAGGCTCCATCCAATCCATCTACTGCGATATCTGTCCAAATAACAGCTTTTTCAACGAAATTCCCGTGTACCCCTTTAACCTCGAAATGTAAACATTCGTCCTGGTCTTGAAAATCGTCCCCACGCTCCAAACTGGTGCTAAAAACAATAAACATACGTTAATCTTGGATATTCGACGAAAAACTCACCTGCAAATATCGATTAAACACCAAAAATCTGCGAACAAATTGTAAACCTAACAAAATGTGGAATATCTTTGATACTTGTACTTTGATGTAAACAATACAAATGTGTTTTATTTCAATTCAAAGTTCTTTCACTCAAAAAAAACCCGATGACTGAGAGGAGAGGTGGACCTACTTTCAAGATGGATGAACAAGCGCTCAGTACTTTGAGTGAGCCATTTTTCAGTTATTCCTGTTCTGATTGATTCGAGGTTTTGATTAACTAGAGACAGGAATAGAGAAAAGATTTCTTTCATGTTTCTCTCGTTTGAAAGGAGAATGTTTCTTGATTTCCATCGCTTGTCCTTCTGTATATTTGGTGAGCAACCGGAACTAAGAATAATCACAAATTAATCTGTGGATATTTGAATTCAGAAAGGAATTATTCTGTGCGATATGTTGTCTCGAAGAATTATTTATGAATAGGATATGATGAAGGTCAATTTTAAAAATCGAACGAGAGGGTGCCTATCGAATTTCCCTTTTATTTCTCCTTCGAAACCGTTGATCACCGAATTGATAATGATCGATATTGATAAGGTCACGAATTTAACTAATGAATATCCCTCGAATTGGCCTCGCTACATCTCATACCAGTAATTTACTCAAGAGAATGCCTCCATATTACACATCACCAGAGATTGAAATAAAACTGGTTTAAGTTCTTTGTCGATTACGGAATATATCAAAAATTTTACATAAACAGTGGAAGGAATAGGATCAGACTGGAGTGAAATGGTAGATATATAAAAACAATCCGTTTATAATGGTCATTAGCGCAAAAGCGCTTTCACGTTAAAGACATTGATAAACCAACAACAGCCGATTTCTTGGGCCGATCGTAACAGTGTTCCAGTGATTTGGTGATTTATCCGTTCAACGATCCGTGAACTACTTATTGTGCTCAGTGTGATCATTTGTTTTAAGCGGTGCGTAAAATTTGGTTGACAATTGTAGCAATTTTAGGTAGTTTTCGCATTAATAGGATTAGATATTCGGTCATTTCCGATTTGTCGAGAGAAGCATGGATCTTTTATTGAATAATTTTATACTTGCTACTACTATTTCCGAATGAAGTTATGTTTTGTTTCTACACTTTTCAGAAAGTATCATTTACATTTGGTTCGATAATGATAACACTATCAGTAATTTGGTTGTACAATTCGAAATACAGGGTGTTCCACTAGTGCCGCAGCGGACAATATACGCGTGACGGTCTGAGTTTGGCAACATTTTTTGATGCAGACTTGATATACTCCAAGAAGAGCACAACCTAAAAATATTTTCGAATATATCGGATTGCCCACAAAAGAGGAAGGGTGACTTTGTTTTTTCAAATGGGACACCCTATATTCAATAGTGTTTTTCAATTCTCTGAAACTTCCTGCATGCTTTCGTATACTTTTCACTTATTTTTATTCGACAGTTTTCGAAATATTGGCCATTTTGACGAAAAAATAATACTTGTAGAGGCTCTGATGTTATCCAATTATATTTGATGAATCCTAGCACATACCAATAACAGCTTTACATGGATTGAAGGACAAGACTTCAAAGTATCCTAACCAGCTATAATAAAGCATCTCCAGCATATGGAGTGTCCACAAAAAGACTATGAACATGACGAATTTCAAATCGATTTTTCTTCATTATTTCAAATACAATGCATATAATTTTTTTTCATCATTGTAATCACCATTCATTTTACTTCATTTTTTGTCGAATGCATGATATGCATATTTTTAACAGAATAGGATTTTTAAGAGTTTTTTCGAAATGTTTCCCTAAAATTTACATATACCTTCGAATTCAAATAGCATATTTGGCTTTTCTATGGTTATTGAGAGATGTCAAATTATTCCACTCAGAATTAGCATCATTGTAGCTTCAATTCATATTATCATATTATAGCGAAATGAGGAACTAGAAAGTTTTGATGTATCTACTCAAAAATGTGATGAAATCAGTTACTGAAGACAGAAACTTGCTTTCTGGGTCCATTTTTCAAAATACATTTTTGATCATTTTCTATGTTTCTACTTGGAGAGTCGAATCTTGCAGAAATTTCAAACACGGTTCAAGCTTGGGGGCTTGAAGATCTGCGTGCGTGCATGTGAAACTTATGAATATCATTTTTTTGAAGAAAGTTTTGTAAGGAGAAGAGCGGGCACTTTTTTGTATCCTAAAGTTTCGAAACTCGTTTTTTTGTAGCATTCTCAACTTGTACATTCAAACTCATTGGTATTTTTTGAATTTTTACATCATTTTGTGAGTATTCATCCAATCCGTAAAAACTATGATGATATGAATTGAAGCTGCAATGATGTTAATTCTGAATAGCATAATTTGACAGTTCTCAATAACCACAGAGAAGCCAAATCTGCTTCTTGAATTCGGAAGTGAATGTGATTTTAGAGGAAAAACTTTAAAAATCCTATTCTGTTGAAGATATGCATATCATGTATTTGACAAAAAATGAAGTAAAATAAATGGTGATTACAATGATGAAAAAAATTATATGCATTGCATCTGATTGTCTTTTTGTGTACACTCCATATGCTGGAGATGCTTCATTATACAGGGTCTTTCACGAGGAACCTCACCCATATTTATACGGGAAACTACTGAACGTATTTTCATGAAATTCAGCACTTATAAGTATTTCACGATGCTGATGAAATCTAAAATATTTTCAAGGCATGAGCACCTCCGATTTTTCCGGAAATGACGTCAACTTCCGTTTTTCAAATTAGAACACCATTTTTTTATTGCAGAAATAGATTCCTTAGAAAATTTCAAGTTATTTTGATGTAACATTTTTCAGTTTTGGTTGGAAAATTCTCTCTGAGCGGGAAAATTCGAAAAAAAAATCGAAAATAGAACTCCGCTGAAACAAGAATAACTTCGAGGTTTTTGGATGGAAAATTTTCATTTTTGGGATTTTTCAAGATGTAAGATAGATGTATCCACTTTAAAAATCGAAATCGCGATTCATGATACAGGGGGTGAAAAAAACGCTTTCAAAGTTAGGGATGACAAAATCGTGAAAAATCAATTTTTTCAAATTAGGACCCCATTTTTTTATGGCAGATATTGAATCTACGTTAAAAAATAATGTCAGTGTATGCATCACACCCTTGCCCTAAAGTGGATATTTTCTGAGTTATTCACAAAAAACTGTTTTTCGTCTTGAATTTTCAGCTATTTCATTTCCCTGAATAGCTGAAAATTCAAGACGAAAAACAGTTTTTTGTGAGTAACTCAGAAAATATCCATTTTAGGGCAAGGGTGTGATGCATACACTCACATTATTTTTTAACGTAGATTCAATATCTGCCATAAAAAAATGGGGTTCTAATTTGAAAAAATTGATTTTTCATGATTTTGTCATCCCTAACTTTGAAAGCGATTTTTTCACCCCCTGTATCATGAATCGCAATTTCGATTTTCAAAGTGGATACATCAATCTTACATCTTGAAAAATCCCAAAAATGGAAATTTTCCATCCAAAAACCTCGAAGTTATTCTTGTTTCAGCGGAGCTCTATTTTCGATTTTTTTTTCGAATTTTCCCGCTCAGAGAGAATTTTCCAACCAAAACTGAAAAATGTTACATCAAAATAACTTGAAATTTTCTAAGGAATCTATTTCTGCAAAAAAAAATGGTGTTCTAATTTGAAAAACGGAAGTTGACGTCATTTCCGGAAAAACCGGAGGTGCTCATGCCTTGAAAATATTTTAGATTTCATCAGCATCGTGAAATACTTATAAGTGCTGAATTTCATGAAAATGAAGTAGTTTCCCGTATAAATATGGGTGAGGTTCCTCGTGAAAGACCCTGTAGCTGGCTAGGATACTTTGAAGTCTTGTCTTTCAATCCATATAAAGCTGTTATTGATATGTGCAAGGGTTCGTGAAATATAATTGGATAACATAGCCTCTACAAGTAGCATTTTTTTGTCATAATTGCCAATATTTCGAAAACTGTCGAATAAAAATATGTGAAAAGTATACGAAAACATGCAGGAAGTTTCAGAGAATTGAAAAACACTATTGAATATAGGGTGTCCCATTTGAAAAAACAAAGTCACCCTCAATTCCTCTTTTTTGGGCCACCCGATATATTCGAAAATATTTGTAGGTTGTACTTTTCTTGGGGTATATCAGGCAGGGTTGGCAAAAAACATGTTTTTTTTTTTAAAAAACAAAACATTGTGTTTTTTTTATTTGAAACTGTTTTATTTGATTTAAATCATGTTTTTTTTTAACATTCAAAAAACATGATTTAAAGCATTTAAAACATGTTTAAAACAAAAGTTTTGGTAACATTGCTATGAAAAAACTCTTCCAAAACAATTATAATTGATTAAATTAGAATTAATAATATCTTTATTACGTGACAATAGATGTGATGAGAAACAATAAAGTGAAATGGAATGTTATATATTTTTCCTTTGCATTTCATTTCACGCCGAGGTGAATTTCAAAGAACAAATGGCTAAAAAATAGATTCTCTTGTCTAAGAAGTGAAAAAAATTTAAAACTACTAATTTCAAAATTAGACACAATTTTAGATTCATTTACACAAAAAAAGGCCATCATTTCGACAACTGGGCCAATATTTATTAATACTCATAATTTTTTCTCAACTGCAGTTCGTTCATTAAGACAAATTTCATCAAGGAGATATTTCTAGGTAGCGCTACCTTCAAATGAATCGCCAATAAAAATTACTCTCCCTATTCCTGAACGAAGTTGATAATTCTTATTCCTTTTCTACGACATTACAATTCACTCTAAAGAGTATAAAGAAACGAATTTGCAAAATATGTTTTAAACACAAACAGAGGCTTGTTTTTAAAACATGTTTTAAAACACTGTTTTAAAACAAATGTTTTAAAACATGTCAACCCTGATATCAGGTCTGCATCGAAAAATTTCGCTAAACTCAGACCGTTACGCGTATATCGTCCGCTGTGGCACTAGTGGGACACCTGTATATATGAGCTCACTCCATTCAAAAGCCCTGAAATTAAGTCAGGACCTATTGACTTCAAAAAACTATTCGAAAAAATTTCACAGCTATCAGAGAAAGTTGACAGAGTCAAAGACATCGTACATAATCTTGGATCTGTTGCTACATGAATTTTGAAATTTATTTTTTGGATAATTCGCTAGAATTTCATAACGTTTAGGTTTGGTGATCTGGACAAAATTTTGTAATTCCACCAAAAAGATTGACAAAGGGTGTTTTTTTTTCGAATTTACCACAATGTCGAATATTTAGAAAACCTAGAGACTTTTACAAAATAAGAAACGTATTTTTTCTGAACTGTCACAAGGTCCTCTACTCACTGGTACCATATTATCCTTTCATTAGGCCACACCCTGTATAGCGAGCGCTCAAGAATATAATTTAGGAAGAATCATAATATGTTAGGATTATGACTTTTGATATTTTATTATATTTCCTTGTTATTAAATCATTATATAATCCTATCGCCCTCAGTTCCCTAATCAGAAGTGAGCGTTTCCTTTAATTGCACCATTTCAATTTCTTCTGCACCTGTCCATTTAGAACGCCGCAAATAACACACCTCCTCTGATAATTTGTATAACATTGACAGCAATGACAGTATTGCAAAATATAATTTTAGGTTGATTCGCCTATTCCAGTTCAAGAAATCGATTGAAAAATATTTTGACGGCTGTAAAAAAAATTGAGAGCTGCTGTCAATGAAATCGTCAATCATTGTTCACAGATTTTTCCATAATTCACACAACTCGTGTTTTTATATGCTTACGGTTGCGTGATCTAGAAAAAACTTCGCATATTGATTGGATACCCCATTTTCTATCTAAATGCCAAATTTCATATCGATCCAATTCGTAGTTTTGAAATAACCAAGAAAACAAAATTTAGAGATGCCAAGATAATTTTATGATTCCCCAATTCTACTAGTGGTCTTCCTCAGCAACTGATCTGAAAGTATATGACCTCAAATTGTGATTAACATGCATATTCTTTTCGCAATGCCTTTTTCTGTCAGAATTTCGAAATTTTACTTCTTTTAAAATTGGAATTGGACTATATGCAAATCAGTTCCATTTGCATACCTGTACCTAGTTGATAATTCGAAGCAGCAGAATCATTATATTACGGTAGATACGATAAGAATAATTTCAATGTTCTTTTCTTTGCTTTCGCCTCAAAGTGTGAAACTGGTTTTCTGCCTACATAAAGATTGTGAAAGCCGGAGAATTTGCAGATTATTCAATGCTAACAAAAGATTTGTGTTATTATATTCACCTATAATAAGTAATTGAATGATCATTTGGAAATAAACTTAGAACTTTTTTCTTTCTATAAAATATCAACAATCTTCTTCATTCAACTAGTAACCTATATCTCAAAAGCTACTAAAGCTAGGGATATGATAAATAATGTAGCTATTTTCACACCATAGGAAAAACTCAATGACATAATCACGTATCTTATTGAGCAGAAACTCAAATCAGAACAAGAACTAGTGAAAAAAGCAACCTTGAAACGTCAAATTATGTGAATCATTTTTCCAAGAAAAAATCCATAATCATTCCATCACTTTTATGAATAGTAATATCACTCGGGCAAAGTACAAAGACTTCCAGGCTAACAGATATTTAAAATACATAAATACATAAAATACATTTTTGAACAATTGAACTGATTCTTTCTTCATGATATACAGGAAAAACAATTGAACAATATCTCACAAAACGTTAGCTATATTCATGGCAATATTTTCGTATTTTGATAATAATTCTGAAGATGAAGGTTATACCTCAAGGTACTCCACTTTAGGACTCAGGAAGAGCTTTGTATCATTGGAGGATACAGCTTTACCTAGGAGCATAGAATAACTGGAGGGAAGGCTTCATACGCTCGACAGATCATTTTGAACTGCCAATAACGGCGGAGGTTAGAGTTTCGTGTGACGCCCGATAGATAACGCTGAGATCCTTTATTCAGTAACGTGTCAGATATTTTGTTCTATATGGCGCTACAATTGCAAAGAATATAATGTGGCTGTCATTGGGCGCGTTCATCCGACTAAGCAGCTACCGCCACCGCTCCTTCAAACGTCAAAACCATATGATTTTTTCGATCCGTTGTGTCAAATTAGTTAGCAATTTTGACACAACGAATCGAAAAAATCATATGGTTTTGACGTTTGAAGGAGCGGTAGCGGTAGCTACTTAGTCGGATGAACGCGCCCATTGTTATTGATACATTTATGCTTCTTTTTAATTGAAAATGGCCATAAATCATAACATAGACAATATTGATGACATATCATCGCTTTATTCTAATCAACTTTTTATGCGCAATTTTATGGGAAGTCTGTGATCGGTAATAAATTTGTCAAAACAATATCCTTATCGGAAAAAGCGAACATTCAGGTAAGTGTTATTATTATTATACGGGAAGACTGAGGTTTTATCTTTTCTCGTGTATTATACGCAGAATTGTATGGTACCCCGTTTACATTCCCTCTGCTAACACTTAGATTCGGAGCGGGAAACAGATTTTTCTTCCTATATTCAATCTGATCCTTGTAGCCATTTCTTTACACGTGCTATATGCATTATATTGTTGGATTTACGAAAAAAGTATGTATTGCTTTCTTTCAAAAGAATATATATTATGATATAGTAATAAATGGGACCTAATAAGTAATAACAACGAATAACCATTAAAGATAATTTTATTAAGGATAGCCATGTTATAGCAACGAACGACGTTGTCGCCATCTCGTGGCCTTGCGGCGAACTGACAAGTTCGGACGTTTTTGGCAGTTCATTTTCGTAGGGGAGCCTTCTCTCCAGTTATTCTATGCTCCTAGGCTTTACTATCGAGTTCAGAATATTCTCACTGCCTTGGAGCGAAATACCGCGATATTGTTTATCTTTAAATTTTTTTTCTAGGAAAACTGGACGTTTGCCAAAAAAAATAAAAACGCTAGTAATGTAAACTTATGGTAGAATCTGAAGCAGGTAGCGAATTTTTGAAAACCGAATGTACAGGTTGTTTTTTCAACCTGCAAGTTTAATCCGAACTTATCATAATTCCCACACTGTATTTTTGACAAAGTATTGGAATTATTGGAAGAAGACAATCATATTATTCTACACTGAAAATTTCGTCAATATTGATCAAGTCATACCAAAGTTATGAATAAAAGAAAAATCGATCGAAGCGGACAAATCACCCTGTAGACCCTCAATAAAGGCCCCCAACCATAAACCAAACTGCCTCCTTGACTAGTGTAAACTTCTCCTAAAATCTGACGGTCTCCTCCGGAATCACCCTGTATATTGGTTGATTTAGGTTGTGATTAACAAAAAAAGGTTAAGAGAACATAGAACAAATTTGGTAGAATATCGTTCTTTCAAAATTTTTCTCCAAGTCCAAATATGTCGAATGATGAATTAAAGTTTATTTTATGCAAATAGTCAACCAAAACAAAAAACAAAGTAATTTACAGTGTACAGAATACCTATTGATTTGAATAAGCTCCTTGTTGCAGTTACTTAGTCATGAATTAATGTAGGAGTCAAAATTAACACTGTTGAAAAATAGCAAGGTCAAGAATATGCACCTGGACTGTAACCTTGGACATGTTTAGTAAATAAGTATGAAGAATGTCATCTCTGATGTCTTGACCAGCCTGACCTGCCATGAAATTGCACACAGTTCACTTTCCGTCACATTCTGGACAATACAATATTGCGATTATTGTTTTGCTTTCATAATATCAAGCTTCTTTTATCTTACGCTCAAATCTTCTTATACCTAGGCCACCTAGGGTATCTGCCCTGTTGCACTTCTTCATTCAATCATCCTTTAACACTTCTTCAGAACGAGCATAATATGATACTTTATGCCTATAACTTCTACATTATTCATGGAATGAACTAATTGAAGAATTCCAGCTTTCAACTTGAGTTAACCATCTGTAACCGATAAATCATATGCTGTGCGATAGCAAAAATGCATCGGAGAAAATTTGCGTAAAAATATCGAAACCACAGTCGAAGAAATTGATTTAAATCACTGCGTAACAACTCTTTCTCACTCATGATTATAATTAACGGATCAAACACTGCAAAATTTATTCTGCCCGATAATGCAAAAAAATTGTTTTGAGCATGCATTTCACGAATTATTCATTAGAATTTCTGCTAATGCCGGTATTTTACAAATACCTCATTATAATGGATATTATGAAATTTCGCAACGTTGTTAAAAATGAAAACGCTGCATGAATTTGAAAGAACTTTGCTAATAGCCTGTCGAATCAGATATGAAAAATGCGATTTTCATTCTATTAATCAAGTCCAGACGCGAGAGAACTAATGAATTGCAAAGATTAGATTGGTCTTTTTCAAACGGTCTGTTTCTTTTTGCTATAATGTTCAATTTTTTCAAAAGGACTCTGTATTGTTCTCCTCTATAAGAATTTAAACACTAACTCAGGGAAAGGCGTTTTAGAGCTTCGGTTCATCTGAAGTTCAACCGATTCCAAGGGCTAAATATTCCCCACATCAGTTATATTTTAATGATTGAAATGTTCTAACGCAATATTAAAAAAAAGTTTTTTTGGAAACATGAGAACTCTATACACAGAAGTTACGAAAAATATACTAACTGACAATGAAACCAGAAGGAGCTGTTTAAATTTTATTTCTTTTTGGTAAAAAATCGTGAAGGTTCTTTATGTCAACATTTTTTGTTACTTAAATATTGTAGTCGTTTTCTGCAAATTCTTCGAATTTTACAACTAACCAGCTGTTAGAGGAGATCCAAAGTCGATGTTTAGTTTTTGTTAAAATGCCTAGAGCACGTGTACGCGGAATTTATCGCCAGCTAAGTGAATTTGAAACAGTTCGAATTATTGGTCTAAAGTAGGCGAGGTTGTCATTTCGAGAAATCGCTAACCGTACGAATAGAAATCCAACCACTGTTATGAGACGTTGACAAGAGTGATTTGATAATGCCCAAAATCGAAGAAGAATAGGCACCGGACGTCGAAGGGGCACAAATGATGTTCAAGATCGAAGTCTAAGACTTAATGGCCATTAGAGACCGATTCGCGACCACTCTATCTTTGGCCTATGAGTGGTTAGGAGAACAAGGCTATCTTGTAACTGCCCGAACGGTTCACCGCCGGATAAGGACTGCAGCATTATCCACCCCATCTTGTGTTACCTCTGACGGTTGAGCATCGACGGCAACAATTACAGTGGTGCAGAGAACGTCGACATTGGAATGTGGAATGGCATCAGGTCGTCTTTTCTGATGAATCTCGATTCTCCTTGGGTGCACATGATGAAGAAGGGTTAGACGACGTCGGGGAAAAAGACGTGAACCTCAGTTTGATGTTAAGCATCATGTACACCGGACAGTAGGCGTTATGGTATGGGGTACTAATGGTGCTATTGCACATGCAAGTAGGACACCTTTAGTCTTTATTCGAGGTAACATGACAGCGCTGCGTTACCTTCAAGAAATAATGGAGCCATATGTTCTCCCTTACCGTAACCGACTCGAGAATCCAATATTCCAGCAAGATAATGTTCGACCTCATGTTGCCAGAGTCAGTTTAATCTTTTTTGAAGCGTCCCATTAGAATCTTTTGCCATGGCCGCCCAGATCCCCCGATCTTTCGCCCATAGAGCATGTTTGGGACATCATGGGTAGAAGGCTTGGAAATTTACGTCAGCCCCAGCGGCTCTGAGACCTGAAGTACAGGTAGCTTGGGATAGTATCCCTCAAGAAGAAATAGACCAACTTATTGCAGCAATGCCAAGACGTGTTGGGGAGTGTATAGATAACCGCCGCGGTGGACAAACAAATTATTAACAAATTTATTTAAAAAAAATTGTAACCCTTCGTTTTTTTCTCCAAATTTTAATCATTTACTCCTTGCTGTACTATCTGTGTTTTACCAAAGACAAATTTAAAAATCTCCTTGTGGGTGTTGGAGGTTCTTTGTCAGTTACTATATGTACATCGTGCCGACATAATATAGCCTGTGTTTAAGTAGAACGAACACACAAAAAATTCAGTAATTCGTTTCAAAACTACTCATTTGAATTTTTTGAATGGTTGAATCTCAATCACCATTCGTATATTAATTGGGGCTTAAAAAAAACTTATCTAATGTCTTTTTCTAGCCGAAATTAACAATTTATTGATATTTGTTTCTGATTTCCAATTTGCATATTCCAGTATACAGGGTCTTTCACGAGGAACCTCTGAACGCATTTTCATGAAATTCAGCACTTATAAGTATTTCACGATGCTGATGAAATCTAAAATATTTTCAAGGCATGAGCACCTCCGGTTTTTCCGGAAATGACGTCAACTTCCGTTTTTCAAATTAGAACACCATTTTTTTATTGCAGAAATAGATTCCTTAGAAAATTTCAAGTTATTTTGATGTAACATTTTTCAGTTTTGGTTGGAAAATTCTCTCTGAGCGGGAAAATTCGAAAAAAAAATTGAAAACAGAGCTCCGCTGAAACAAGAATAACTTCGAGGTTTTTGGATGGAAAATTTTCATTTTTGGGATTTTTCAAGATGTAAGATTGATGTATCCACTTTTGAAATCGAAATCGCGAATCATGATACAGGGGGTGAAAAAATCGCTTTCAAAGTTAGGGATGACAAAATCGTGAAAAATCAATTTTTTCAAATTAGAACCCCATTTTTTTATGGCAGATATTGAATCTACGTTAAAAAATAATGTGAGTGTATGCATCACACCCTTGCCCTAAAATGGATATTTATGAGTTATTCACAAAAAAAACTGTTTTTCGTCTTGAATTTTCAGCTATTTCTTTTCCCTTCGCGCCAAAAAGATGAAATTTTCAGGAACTGTTATTTGAACCATGCTGTGGATTTTTCACCCCTTCTTGAAACCGACTTCAAGTTACTATTAGGAGAACCATGGCAAACTCTCGCAGTTATAACTAGAGAAGATGCTCAAAGTTTTGACCGTTAATTTCTAGACATTTATTTATACGTCTCAGGAATGCTTCGTGCGTTGGCTCTTCTTATTTCATCGGGAGGAAGAGATCTGCAAAAGTGTTTAAAAACCAAATTGAGTTTCAAAACTATGAATCTAAAAATGTAAACAAACCTGAACGCATTTCTGACTCGTTCTATGGACTCGTTCTATGCAGTCCTCTTTATCAGTCAGGGGAGTTGAGTAGACAATATTTTTTATCCTACCCCAAACATAATAGTCTAAAGGAGTTAAATCGGGAGAACGTGGTGGCCAAAGATGTGGACCATTGTTCGCCAACCATCGATCTTCAAATAGCCTGTAGAGGATATTTGACACATTGAGTGAATTGTGTGGAGGCGCGCCATCTTGTTGATACCATAAGTCATTATGGTTCTGTACTAGCGGCTCAATTATTTGAGTCAATATGTCAGAATATCTATCTCCTAAGGGAGAACATTCTTTAAATAATGCAAACATGTGTAGTGTTCTATCTTACCAGTTAAAGTCCCATCATAAATGTGAACATCGAGAATTGCATTATTTTTGATGGCGCAAAAAACATTGAAACTCCAGGTCTCTTGAAAGTTCCATTGTCTGAAGTGGTGGTTGTTCTCTTCATCCCAATAATGACTGTTATGCCTATTGAAAGAACCATTCTTTGTGAATTAAGATTCATCTGTCCAAATTATACAGTCCAAAAAGTTTTCATTCTCTTGAAATCGAATCCTCATAGCTTCGCAAAACTCTGTTCTCCTGACGAAATCAGTTTCCTTCAAATGCTGTACCCTATTGAATTTATATGGGTGCATTTTATGTTTTTTTAATATTCTCCAAACACTCGATTGAGATAATCCCAGATCAATCTCGGCATCTTTGAGAGAATTTTGAGAATTCACACGAAAATATGCAAGAACTGTAATTTCGTTGTTCTCATCTTCTACTACACTTTTTTCTCTGTGTATAGTTTTCTTAACGAAAGATCCGACATTTCTCAAGTTTGTCATGGTTCTGTTAATGGTATCTCTCGTTGGTCTGGGTCGGTCAGGAAACCTCTCAATGAACAGTCGAATCGTTCTATCTACAACTTCATTACATTCTCCATGAAGTAGAATGAGATTTAAATAATCTTCATTGGTAAAATTAGGCATAGTGATCGATTTTATAACTTAATACGAATTATCACCAAATTAATAGTAAACACAAAATGCTACTGAATAAAGAGGAATTTGGCAGATGTAATTAATGATATCTATCATTAAAAAAAACAGAATGTAAAACATGGTAAGTTTCTGCATATGGTTCATAAGGAATTATTTATTTATCACTGGAGAGAAAACCGATGGCCGATTAGTTGAAATAAAGAGGTTTCCGATACAAATTCGAATCCAAATTCGCCATCTATTTAGGAACAACCTATAACTTTTTTCTCTTGCATATTAGGGTAGTAAAATCTAGAACATGGTTTAAGTAACAGTTCCTGAAAATTTCATCTTTTTGGCGTGAAGGGAAAAGAAATAGCTGAAAATTCAAGACGAAAAACAGTTTTTTGTGAATAACTCAGAAAATATCCACTTTAGGGGAAGGGTGTGATGCATACACTCACATTATTTTTTAACGTAGATTCAATATCTGCCATAAAAAAATGGGGTTCTAATTTGAAAAAATTGATTTTTCACGATTTTGTCATCCCGAACTTTGAAAGCGATTTTTTCACCCCCTCTATCATGAATCGCGATTTCAATTTCTGAAGTGGATACATCAATCTTACATCTTGAAAAATCCTAAAAATGAAAATTTTCCATTCAAAAACCTCGAAGTTATTCTTGTTTCAGCGGAGCTCGATTTTCGATTTTTTTTTTCGAATTTTCCCGCTCAGAGAGAATTTTCCAACCAAAACTGAAAAATGTTACATCAAAATAACTTGAAATTCTCTAAGGAATCTATTTCTGCAATGAAAAAATGGTGTTCTGATTTGAAAAACGGAAGTTGACGTCATTTCCGGAAAAACCGGAGGTGCTCATGCCTTGAAAATATTTTAGATTTCATCAGCATCGTGAAATACTTATAAGTGCTGAATTTCATGAAAATACGTTCAGTAGTTTCCCGTATAAATATGGGTGAGGTTCCTCGTGAAATATATATGTATTTAGTTCATAGATTCCTACAAAGATCTCGACCTAAAAATGGTGATATAATACAGTGATCTACCTATTGATTTTTTTTATATAACCTTCGAACCATCGAGTGTATCTTTCAGAAGATATTTCGTAATACCTAGATCAGATTTTCGGGATTGGTATCACGACAAAGTAAGGTGAAGTTTTATTCCGTTAATGATAAAATGATAGTTAATGGACATGTTCGGAGTTCTAGTTAATTAAAATTAGTTTTATAATTGGCTGGTTAATGCAATAACTCGACGAGTCCGTCATTTGGCTAATTGTGACCTGGAATTTTGTAGATTGATATCTAATGAAATCCATTAATGATTCCTAAAAAACATTCTGAATTATTCATACAAAATACAATATGGGCAATGAACAGATTTTGCACAACTTTTAGTTTATTAGATACAGGTGATTTTGAGAATTTGCGAGTTTTTGCGAGTATACCATTTTCAGGAAATTTTCAAGTCAGAGTCTTCATTTCAAGGCTCTTATTAGGATATATTGATGATTGTCTTCAAAACTATAAAGAGAAACTTCTGCACGGAAAATTTAAAAACTTTCTTCTTGTCACTAAGTAGCACAACCATCCCCTATTATATACGCACAAGAAATTTGAGAGTGATCTGTCATTTATTTGCTCACAGTGTTCCTCTCAAGTTGAGAGGAACACTGTGAGCAAAGTCTCAAGTATATACTCCATTCACTTTTGTAAAGTATCTCGGTTGGCTATGATATTCTGACACATTTCACCGTGTATATTTCGAAAATGTTAGGTTATAGTCATTTTCCAGTCAGATAACTAAGCAACTTTGTCCTTTCGACGTAGAGGTCGTAGTAATTACGTATTTATCAAAATATTATTCAATTTGGAAAAATAATGAATTTGAGAAATTAATATATGAATTCAATAATTCCAAAGACTTGGCGAATATTGAAGAAACTTTTATCTCTGTTAATACTGGAAATATTTCACGTATACAGGGTCTTTCACGAGGAACCTCACCCATATTTATACGGGAAACTACTGAACGTATTTTCATGAAATTCAGCACTTATAAGTATTTCACGATGGTGATGAAATCTAAAATATTTTCAAGGCATGAGCACGTCCAGTTTTTCCGGAAATGACGTCAACTTCCGTTTTTCAAATTAGAACACCATTTTTTTATTGCAGAAATAGATTCCTTAGAAAATTTCAAGTTATTTTGATGTAACATTTTTCAGTTTTGGTTGGAAAATTCTCTCTGAGCGGGAAAATTCGAAAAAAAAATCGAAAATAGAACTCCGCTGGAACAAGAATAACTTCGAGGTTTCTGGATGGAAAATTTTCATTTTTGGGATTTTTCAAGATGTAAGATTGATGTATCCACTTTGAAAATCGAAATCGCGATTCATGATACAGGGGGTGAAAAAATCGCTTTCAAATTTAGGGATGACAAAATCGTGAAAAATCAATTTTTTCAAATTAGAACCCCATTTTTTTATGGCAGATATTGAATCTAAGTTAAAAAATAATGTGAGTGTATGCATCACACCCTTGCCCTAAAGTGGATATTTTCTGAGTTATTCACAAAAAACTGTTTTTCGTCTTGAATTTTCAGCTATTTCTTTTCCCTTCACGCCAAAAAGATGATATTTTCAGGAACTGTTACTCAAACCATGTTTTAGATTTTACTACCCTAATATGCAGGAGAAAAAAGTTACAGGTTGTTCCTAAATAGATGGCGAATTTGGATTCGAATTTGTATCGGAAACCTCTTTATTTCAACTAATCGGCCATCGGTTTTCTCTCCAGTGATAAATAAATAATTCCTTATGAACCATATGCAAAAACTTACCATGTTTTACATTCTTTTTTTTTAATGATAGATATTATTAATTACATCTGCCAAATTCCTCTTTATTCAGTAGCATGTAATTAATGATATCTATCATTAAAAAAAAAGAATGTAAAACATGGTAAGTTTTTGCATATGGTTCATAAGGAATTATTTATTTATATTATATTTTTATTTCCATTCAAAAACCTCGAAGTTATTCTTGTTTCAGCGGAGCTCTATTTTCGATTTTTTTTTCGAATTTTCCCGCTCGGAGAGAATTTTCCAACCAAAACTGAAAAATGTTACATCAAAATAACTTGAAATTTTCTAAGGAATCTATTTCTGCAATAAAAAAATTGGTGTTCTAATTTGAAAAACGGAAGTTGCCGTCATTTCCGGAAAAACCGGAGGTGCTCATGCCTTGAAAATATTTTAGATTTCATCACCATCGTGAAACACTTATAAGTGCTGAATTTCATGAAAATACGTTCAGTAGTTTCCCGTATAAATATGGGTGAGGTTCCTCGTGAAAGACCCTGTATAAACATGGTTGGAAGATGCAGTTATGCTATTTTCTTGTACGGAAATCAAGATTCGAGTGTTGATTTTACTGAAAAATAATGGACAGAATACTTAGTACGTTACTTTGTGATGGTACATTCAAAAAAAGAATAAAAGTATTGGAATAACCCGACAGAAAAACTTCTAAACGAAGAGACGGACCTATGGAATTCCCCATTTTTCAAAATTCTCAAGAAATAAGCCTTCAGAAGACATTTGAACACCTTTTTCCACAACTTGAAATACTCCAGGATGAAAATGCAGTACTTCTACGAAACCTGTGTCACAGTTAAACCTCAAAAGAACTAACTCCATTTGCAAGCATTGGCAACGTCTCTGAGAATTATTTGTTCTTGCTTGTTATTGCATTCAGAAGCAGTCGAGATGTGGTGGAAGATCTGCCCTGTCTTCAACTGAACTCGAAATCGCTCAAGTGAAGGAAATGGTAAATGTTTTCGATAGGGGCCTACTTTAATGGCTTCAATTACGAGGATGTATTGATATCTAGTTAGCCTAGATCAGTTCCATGCATAAACAAAATATTGCGATACCATATCAACGAAAAATAACTTATTAGAAGTGTCAGTGTAGAGTTCGACGCCAAAAAAGTAAACCAGAGTTACGCAATAAATAGAAAAAAAAAGATGTCCACCGAAATTGTGAAAAACGAAAAATTGGAGTATCGAGCCATCATCAAGTACCTGTATTTTATATGCTTAATACCCTTGGTGATCAATCTCCTTCGTATGCTTTCGTGAAAAATTAGACTGCAATCTTCAAAAGAGGTAAATTATCCAATTATCCATTGAAGATGATGACCGATCGGGAAGGCCAGTTTCTGTGTCAGTCCCAGAAAATATCGGTGCAGTTCGTGACATGATTTTATCAGACCGTCTCGAATTGGGCTGAAACGGATATCTGAAGCACTTAAGATTTTATACGAACGCGCTCATTATAATTTGGACAATTTTCTGCAAAATGTATACCCAAATGTTTGAATGCTGACCAAAAGTGTGCAAGGGTAGAAGCATCGCGTTCGATCTGTGCTCGATTTGAAAACGATGTAGACTTCTTAAACCGAATTGTTACTATGGATGAGACTTGGGTACATTTCTACGATCCAGAAACAAAGCAACAATCGATGGAATGGCGACACTCTCGTTCTCCAAGACCTAAGAAGTTTCGTGTCCAAAAATCTGCTGGTAAAGTTCTTGCTTCAGTTTTTGGGATTGCCATGGAGTAATCATGATTGGTTTTTTGGATAAGAGTAGAACAATAACTGGAGATTACTATTCGACATTCCTGACCACTCTACGGGAAAAAATTGAAGAGAAAAGCGACGCTATCCAAAGCTGTTCTGTTTTCACAGGACAACGCCACAGTACACAAATCACATGTTACCATGCAAATAATTCGTGATTTAGGGTTAGAATTACTAGAACACCCCCCTTATTCACAAGATTTGGCTCCGTCCGACTATCATCTCTTTCCTCAACTGAGAAACATTTTTTTTGAAAGGACTGGAGACGTTGCAGGTTCGCTGTGAAAAATGTATTCAATTAAGAGGAGAATATGTCGAGTAATAAAATATTTTGACATTGAAATTTTGTTTGGTTCTATAGTAGGCTAAGAATTTTTCAATAAATCCTCGTAAATACTTAATACTGATTATCAAAATATCTTTTGAGTTTATTGACTGATTCTCAGTTTTTTTAGGGCTTTTTTGACGCAGTAGTATTTCGATGTTGAGATAGACTAGAAAAAATTTCAGGAAAATGTTTGTATTGAGTGATCTCTTTTCTGTTTCAGGTGTGAATGAAAAATAGTCAGTGCATGTAGATTTTTATGGATTTCACTCGCACTAAATAATGGCTGTCGATAACTGGTTCCAATCGTGGGGTCCACCACATGGATTCTCACAAAATCCCATTCTTTTTGTGCCAAATAACATTAGGAACCATTCTAGTCCTCAATACACTGAAGAGCCACTCAGCTATGCAAGAGGTTAGTCGAAGAGGAAGTCCAGATGCTATTATTGGTTTTTACGGAAAACCAATTATAGAGGCCAATAAAACCCGTTCGGTTATTCGAGTACTCCATGAATTATTCAATATATATTACTTAAATTCATTATAAAGCTGTTAAAATCGTCATAAATCTCTTCGAAACCGTCGCAAATGCGGATTATATTATGATTGAATGTGATTTTACTTATATTAAAGGCTCACTTTCGCTTTTTCGACTCTGAAAAACATTGGAACATCAGTATTCGTCGTAATTTAAAGCAAATTCCATTGCCTATAAATACGTAATTGAATTGAATTTGCAAATATTTATTAAACGATGTAGAAATTATTGAATATGTCACTTGGACTTTATCATTCCAATTATTATGTTATGTTCATCACCTGAATGAATATACAACTTGAAATCTCTAATTGTCAAAGATGATTTCAGTATAATACCAAGTATGACATATTTTTGAAATTGGAATTTCAAGCTCTACTGAAATATACTACCTGACAAAGAAACTGCAACACATAGAATGAGCTGTTTGAATTTTTTTTGTAAAACATAGATAGCAAGGAGTAAATGATTAAAAATTGAAGAAAGATACGAAGGGTTCACAATTTTTTTTTTAATTGTTAATAATGTGTTTGTCCACCGCGATTATCTATACACTCCCCAACACGTCTTGGCATTGCTGTAATAAGATGGCCTATTTCTTCTTGAGGAATACTATCACAAGCTAACTGTAGTTCATGTCTCAGAGCCGCCAAAGTCCGTGGGGACTGGGGTAAAAAATTTTCAAATAGTTTCCATCAGTTCTGACTTTTCCATCATCCCTGCTATCAAGATAAGATAAGATAAGAAAGATCTTTATTTCAAAACAGTTCATGTTAACAAAAACAAGAAAAGAAATGAAATAGTGTCAGCACAATCCGGGTTAATGTCCCCCAAAAAACTCCTCCATACTATATGGTTCCATGTTCAACAGCATCTTGAAAATTTTTTTCTTGAAAAGTTTAAGAGTTTCTATTTTTTGTGTATCCCTAGGCAGTACATTGAAAAATTTCAGACATCTATACTCTGTCTGCCTTTGTGTCGTAGACATATTATGTTTTGGTAAATTGAAAGCCAACGTTCTTGTTTTATAGTTCTTCTTCAGATTGAAATGTTGGAAAAACAGATCTTTATTTTTATGAAGGAATATTAAACATTCCTGGATATACAATGCATACAGTGTTCTTCTTGAAGTGTCCTCTACATGATTCTCTGGGCGTTGAATTTTCCATTATCCTTATTGCTCTCTTCTGCAGCACAAAGAAGGATTAAACATTTCCTGATCCATAAAAAATAATACCAAATCTCAGCTTTGCCTCAATGGTTGCATGATAGACGGACTTCAGTACCCTTGCGTTCAGATATTTGGCTATTACCCTGAATGCATAAATGGATGGCCCTATTTTCTTACTCAGATGTTTCCAATTTAGTTCCTCATCGATGTATGCCTAAGAATCTCGTGCTCTGTGAAGTTTCATACTTGCTACAATTCAGAGTTATATGCTCGGGAAACTCCAACTTGTAATTTGGAGGGTGGAATGAAACCAAGTTAGTTTTGTTCTTGTTGTTTTTAGCAAACCATTCTTCGATATATTGCAGTACTTCTTCAGCCAATCTCTTGAGATCTGGCCTCAAAGATTCTATTACGAGCAGATTCTTGTCATCGACATAGTCCTCAACATCCACTTTATCCTCACTCCAGTGAAATTTGAAGCAGTAGTGATTCAGGTACACTATGAAAAAAGCGGTCCTGCTATGCTTCCCTGTGGCACTCCAAGTTTCAATTCTTCTATATCTGACCTTATCCTATTACCATCTAAAAATATATCTCCACCAACTGAGTACGTTTACTGAAATATGATGTTATCGAATCATGTGTCGGTCCTGTAATTCCATAGCTTTCCAGCTTGTACAAGAGCTTATCAACATCGAGGCAATCATAAGCCTTCGACAGATCCAGAAATAGTCCCAGGGCTAGATCTACATCTTCAAAAGCACCCGTTATTTTCTTTATAAAGTTAAAAATCGCTGTTTGAATTGATTTTCCTTTCAGATAACCATGTTGATTTTTGGCAAATATTTTGTTCTTCATGAAGAATGCCATTATTTGATTACAAATGGCCCGCTCAAATACTTTTGAAAAGGATGGTATGATGGTAAAATACTGATTGGTCTGTAGTTTCCAAACTCATTCACATCCCCCTTCTTGAAAATTGGTCTTACTATGGCTTGCTTGAGTCTGTCGGGAAATACTCCTTTCTTTATGGAATTGTTCAGTACCATTCCTAAAGGCTCCAAAATCTCCTTCGAAGTTTGCTTGATAATGTTATTGGACACACCATCATTTCCACTTGTCTGTTTATTTTTCAAGGATTTCATGATATCTTCAAGTTCTTGTGGACTAACAGGTTTCAAATACATTGATTCATTAATGTGAGTGTTACTTTTTTCTCTTTGATTTTTGAATGGGTTGTTTTTTGTCATATCAAGGGCATGGTTTGCAAAGTACTTGTTAAATTTGTTCGAAATCTCCAATAGACGGCCTTTCATAGGGAAATCATTCTTTTTCGAATCAGTTTTGATGGAGTTTACAACTGACCATATTGCCTTGCTCTTATTGTCTGATCTCTCTATTGTCTCCTGGTATGCATCTCTTTTATTTTGTAGAAGTATTCTGTCATATTCATTTTTGACTCTATTGTACTGATCCTGAAATCTTCTATCTGTTCTACTACAGACTAAGAGGATGTCTAATTCATCTTTTATTTGTTGAAACAACAGTTTCGAACTTCGAACCCATTTCCAAACGTTTATAAAATCCAAATAAACTGAAAATCAATCATTATTGCTAACTACTACATGATTTACTGTTTTTTCCACACTAGCTCCTAGTCAAACCCCTGCCAATATTCTACCGTTCCTTCTACAACTGGGTCTTGTTCAGCCATCAAGTCATCCTCAAAGGTTGAGATCTACAACGAAATCGAAAGGCAACAGGAGACCACCTTATGTTGGCCAAATACAATATGGCCCCACGGAATCCTTTTCAGAGACCACCGGACCATTTACTACAAAATACGCGTGGAAACAACTCGATTTTCAATACCCTTCAGAAGTTGAGAGGGAAATAGCGATCAGTTCCGGAGATTTTATCCCTGAGAACAATTTACCTCTAGGAATTGAAGTTTGGAAAAATAGACTTTTCGTCACAATGCCCAAATGGAAAAATGGAGTTCCTGCAACTTTGGCTGTTCTTCCTAGAGATCCGAAAGAGACTTCACCTCAACTTGTACCATATCCCAGCTGGGAGTGGCATACCACTGGTGAGTTATTGAACTTTGAATTATTTAAACATAAACATTGAGTGTGAACTGATATGAAGTAAAACATCAAACAATCGGTTGAATAAATATCAACAAATGATCCATGGGTCTCTTCAGTGGTAGCTCGTGGTCATTTGGACTGTTTTTAGTCAATAAAGACTAAATAATAAACAGGGCCAATAGAATGGGATTGGCCGTTGGTCGATCCACATATTCATTCACATTCATTTTTATCAATCAACAATCTTTGTTTTGACGATACGAAGAAATATAATTCAAACGAGGTCTCGCTGAATTTTGGCCAGGTAAAACTTATTTCCGATTCAAATTATTGATCAGAATTCAGAACCAAATACATAAATATTGGGTGTTTTCTTTGAGTGATATAACTTCAAATTGAAATAAAACACATTCAGATTGATGTCGGTTTTTTTTTATTTGAAAGATAATTTCATGCCATTTATGTTTTAAAAATAATTTCTGAGGAACCGCATTCGACCAGACCAATTTTGAACCACTTTTTCGAGTAATTCAGGCCTTATATCAGCAATAAAACAAATAATATTGGCTTCCAAAGAGTCTATTTTTTCTGGTTCATCAGCATAAACCAATGACTCGACATAACCCCAAAGAAAATAATCCATTGGAGTCATGTCGCATGATCTTGGCTTGGAGGCCTATTAATTGGACAATTTCTCGAAATAATGTTATCGCGAAATCTTTCTTTCAATAAATCAATTGTTATGGTCAAGTGGCTTTGGTTCTTGAACCAGTTGGATCTTGTATGAGTGTAGACTAAGATCTTGACACAAAATTTTCCATGTGGTGGATGCACAGAGTCCAACTTGTTATGAACGTCGAGGAATAGACAAATCTGGATCTTCATTAACACTGTCACTTACAGCAGCGATATTTTCTTCTGTACGTACAGTAGTTCGTCTTGTTGTGGTTGTTGCTTTGAGTAAATAAAATGTTGTCCGAATATATAGATACACTGTGCAAAAAAATTAACGCACATTCTGAAAATCTCAATTTTAATGAAAGTTAATCTCTTCAAGGTACTCCTGAACGATGCGCGCACGATGGGGTCTGGCATTATCATCCATAAAAATGAAATTTTCACCAATGTACGGGGCAAATGGCACTACATGCTCTTCAAGAATGTTCCTTATATACTTATCAGCATTCATAGCTCCATTATCAACGACCACTAGGTCTGTGCGAGCAGTCAAAGATATCCCTGCCAAAAATACCGCATGAAATCTCATAAAAACATATAGACAATTTATGAGATTTCATAAGGATCTATGAGGAGAAGCTGTATCCTATACGTACGTTATCCATGACATGTAAACTTTCTATAAGTTTTTATGAGGATTTATAAGTATAAGTAATTTATGAGCATACCCGAATACAAGTTGTACGAGTTTCTATTAGGTAGTATTCGTTTGAGGAGGCTATGAGATTCTATAAGGTATTCCAGTTTCAATCATAATAATGTTTTATGCTCATTCACAAGCCTGAAAACCTATGAGGAATATGTGGAATGTATCAGGAATTCCTTATGTGATTTTATGCGGATCTTATGAGTTTCAATGTGGCTCAAATTAACTGAGAATTCACAAGTTTCAGTGAGGAAGCTCGGCTGTGAAGTATAAGAGTCTGTATCAGGCATTGTTAGATTCTGGCGGCTACGAGGTTCAATAAGGTAATCCAATTTCAATCATAATAATGTTTTATGCTCCTTCACGAGCCTGAAAACCTGTGAGAAATATGTGGAATGTATCAGGAATTCCTTATGTGATTTCATGCGTATCTTATGAGTTTTAATCTGGCTCAAATTGACCGAGAATTCACAAGTTTCAGTGAGGAATCTCGGCTCTGAAGTATAAGAGTCTGTATCAGGCATTGTTAGATTCTGGCGGCTACGAGGTTCAATAAGGTATTCCAATTTCAATCATAATAATGTTTTATGCTTATTCACGAGCCTGAAAACCTATGAGAAATATGTGGAATGTATCAGGAATTCCTTATGTGATTTCATGCGGATCTTATGTGTTTTAATTTGGCTCAAATTAACTGAGAATTCACAAGTTTCAGTGAGGAAGCTCGGCTGTGAAGTATAAGAGTCTGTATCAGGCATTGTTAGATTCTGGCGGCTACGAGATTCAATAAGGTATTCCAATTTCAATCATAATAATGTTTTATGGTTATTCACGAGCCTGAAAACATATGAGAAATATGTGGAATGTATCAGGAATTCCTTATGTGATTTCATGCGGATCTTATGAGTTTTAATCTGGCACAAATTAACTGAGAATTCACAAGTTTCAGTGAGGAAGCTCGGCTGTGAAGTATAAGAGTCTGTATCAGGCATTGCTAGATTCTGGCGGCTACGAGGTTCAATAAGGTATTCCAATTTCAATCATAATAATGTTTTATGCTTATTCACGAGCCTGAAAACATATGAGAAATATGTGGAATGTGTCAGGAATTCCTTATGTAATTTTATCTGATGGCATGTCATCATGACAACGTTATGTCACTCAATTTTGATGACATAAGGAAGCTCATTATGGGACTAAGTACCATAATGAATTCATTATGGGACTAAGTACCATAATGAATTCATTATGGTACTAAGTACCATAATGAGCTTCCTTATGTCATCAAAATTGAGTGACATACTCCTTTAAAAATAGTTGTCATTGTGACATGTCGAAAATACAGTTTTTAGTTTTTCGAAAATGTATTGATATAAATGCCATCAGATAAAATTTTGTATGTAATACGAATCATAAACAATCATTATGGCACACGCCGTGTTATCGGACTCGGCTACGCCTCGCCCGATAACATTCACGACTTGTACCATAATGATCGTCTTTATGATCCTTATTACATAAATAACTATTAGGCGGATCTTATGAGTTTCAATGTGGCTCAAATGAGAGTTCAAGATTTTATTGGGAATTTTGTGTGGAGAGTGCTTCCAGGATTCGATGGTTTCTATCATGAATTCCTTATCCAATTTCATGCGAATCTTATGAGTTTTAATGTGGCCCGAATTATCTGAGAATTCACAAGTGTCAATGAGGAATGTCGATTTTATAAGAGTCTGTAACAAGCAGCAAGGGCGGATTTACGGGGGGGTACTGGGGGTACATGTACTATGTACTAAAGACACAATGAACGAATAAAGGAATCGTTAAGGAAATATGAGTCGTAAGACCATTGGAATATGGACCAAATTCCCTTTCCGTTGAATGTACTAAAAGACCGAATAAGTGAATGTATCCCAATCCCAATAGTTCGTTCTTTCTTGAGCGCTAAGCGATCTCAAATGTACTAGAGTACTAGACAAATGAACGAATAAGGAAAATGTTGAGGCAATATGAGTCGTAAGTACAATGGAATAAGGACCAAATTCCCATCCCGTTGAATGTATGTATGACGCCGTGGAGCGTCGCCGCCATGAAACGTGATTACGTGAAACACGTGTGAATGAGTGAAGCAAATTGACGTATAAAGAAGTTTATTTCTTATTTGTTGGGAAATTACAATAATAATTAATTTCACTTTTCTAGAATGAAAATGTGATGCATACGTTCCTTTATGAAAGACTTTATTATGTGTTTTCGGTCTGAAGAGAACATTGTATTTTGTGTGAAGTGAGGTTATATTGTAGAAACAAGCTGAACTCTGATGTGAATTATATCTTTTTAGAAGAAAAATGTGATGGATTAGTGCCTTTATGAAAGACTCTTATGTGTTTTCGTTCAAAAGAGAACATTGTATTTTGTGTGAAGTGAGGTTATATTGTAAAAACAAGCTGGAATATGATGTGAATTATATAAATAGGTATGCTTTTCCGTAATTATGTGTTCTTTTCAAGTTACTTCTGTAAAATTATTCCATAATATTGTCCTCAATGAAATTATGAAATGTCAATGTCACTGTGGTCAGTGAAATACGTAATAATTCAGTATGTACCTATTCAAGCATCTCATGAACGGATAAGAAATAAACATTTCAAGCCGCTATGAATTCTTTCACTCCAACTGTATAAATCCACCAACCAATAGTTCGAACATTGTAAATGATTGTATTTGATTGTGGTGGTAATAATAAACATATTTGATTTGATTTGATAGGTACCTATAACCATATAAAAACGTATTATTATAATCCTAGGAATTTCAGTTAGAAACATATGGATATTTTAAGTAAACTTTCAAACTGTCAAATTCTCAATAGCGAATGATTAAGTGTGAATTATTATGATTTCTGGCGAATATCGGTGATGGTACGATATATGAATTTACATTTTCACTCTAACTTCAATGTCGTACATTCTCTTCTATTATCCTCTTGGTAAAACACATGCAAACCATATTGTCCTAATATTTGAAATCTGAAAATTGGGATTATGATATTGTTCGAAATTCTCTATTTTTAGAGCCAGAGCACTTCCGGTTATACTGGGAGTGAAAATAAATTTGCATGAATATCAGGGATTTTCCAATTTTGTGTCGAAAACGCTGATCGAAAATCGGTCATAACTTCTGTTTTTCAAATTAGAACCCTATTTTTTCATGATTTCGTTGGATTCTGCGAAAAAAAGTAATGAAAGCACTCTCAGAAGCTCTTTCTCCTAAATTCAGTAATTCCCGAGTTATTTGAGCTTTTCTGGATTCATGTTGTACGTAGAATCAAATTCATCTGATCTTTTACTTGAGAATATTCTGTGACCAAAGAAGATACATTTTCCCATTAATAATTTACAAGTGACAGGTCTAATTTTAGGTTTTATCTGTATACTTTTCGATTTTATTCCATGAAAATATTGCATGAGAATATTCTGTGACCATAGAAGATGAATGATTCCATTGATAATTCACAAGTGGCAGGTCTAATTATAAGTTGTTACTATGGTTTCATAAAGATTTCCATCGAATCTGAACCAGATTCGATGAATTTGAATCTATGTAGCTACTACATGAATCTAGAAAAGTTCGAATAACTCGAGAATTACTGATTTTAGGAGCAAGAGCATCTGAGAGTGCTATCATTATTTTTCTCAATCAACGCAATTTTTCTCATCAACGCAATCATAAAAAAATAGGGTTCTAATTTGAAAAACAGAAGTTATGGCCAATTTTCGATCACAGTTTTCGACACAAAAATTGGAACACCCTGTGATGAAATTTATGAAATTCAAAAGATGTATGACCTCTCCACGCTCTTCTACTTTGACGTTGTGAGAACGGTTCACACTCGGGATGTTCAGAATAAGAAAAATGAGCATGATACTGGCTATGAATATTTTACTTTTTCTCAGGTTTTTTTTTCGATATTCTGAAAACTGTTTGAATGAATACAATGTTTTTAACAGAAATGTATTCAGAATTGAATACTCAATCATATCAGGAACGAAAAGATTGAAAAAAAAATTTTTTTAGCAAATTTATTTTCACTCCCTGTATAACCGGAAGTGCTCTGGCCTTGAAACTATTTTAGGTCGGTAGAAAATTTAGAACAATATCATAATCCCAATTTTCAGATCTCAAATAAGTCCAGTTCTCCAGAAACGTCTAGTAGGCACTCGAACTTGGGACATCCTGTATAGATCCTTATAACTTGTGACTGCTATAAAATCTTATACATTCTCATTTATTCTCAAACCTCAACTCGTAGAAACATACAGCAGAAATTAATTTTGTGTACAAACAGATTTGAAACAGGTAAGTATTACGTGTGAAAACCACATTGGAAAACTATAGATTCTCATAGAAACGGATATGAAGCATGTGTAAAAACACATTAGAAACCGGTAGGTACCTATAATGTGTGAAAAGCACATTTGAAAACTATAGATCCTTATAAAAACTCGTAGGAGCGGATATGGGTTATGTGTAAAAACACATTAGAAACAGATAGGTCTTTGTGTGAAAACCACATTTGAAAACTATAGATCCTTATAAAAACTCGTAGGAACGGATATGGGTTATGTGTAAAAACACATTAGAAACAGATAGGTCTTATGTGTGAAAAACACATTTGAAAACTATAGATTCTTATAGAAACTGGTAAAAACACATTAGAAACAGGTAGGTATTATGTGTGAAAACCACATTTGAAAACTATAGATCCTTATAAAAACTCGTAGGAACGGATATGGGTTATGTGTAAAAACACATTAGAAACAGATAGGTCTTATGTGTGAAAAACACATTTGAAAACTATAGATTCTTATAGAAACTGGTAAAAACACATTAGAAACAGGTAGGTATTATTGTGAAAACCACATTTTAAAACTATAGATCCTTATAAAAACTCGTAGGAACGGATATGGGTTATGTGTAAAAACACATTAGAAACAGATAGGTCTTATGTGTGAAAAACACATTTGAAAACTATAGATTCTTATAGAAACTGGTAAAAACACATTAGAAACAGGTAGGTATTATTGTGAAAACCACATTTGAAAACTATAGATCCTTATAAAAACTCGTAGGAACGGATATGGGTTATGTATAAAAACACATTAGAAACAGATAGGTCTTATCTGTGAAAAACACATTTGAAAACTATAGATTCTTATAGAAACTGGTGAAAACACATAAGAAACAGGTAGGTATTATGTGTGAAAACCACATTTGAAAACTATAGATCCTTATAAAAACTCGTAGGAACGGATATGGGTTATGTGTAAAAACACATTAGAAACAGATAGGTCTTATGTGTGAAAAACACATTTGAAAACTATAGATTCTTATAGAAACTGGTAAAAACACATTAGAAACAGGTAGGTTTTATTGTGAAAACCACATTTTAAAACTATAGATCCTTATAAAAACTCGTAGGAACGGATATGGGTTATGTGTAAAAACACATTAGAAACAGATAGGTCTTATGTGTGAAAAACACATTTGAAAACTATAGATTCTTATAGAAACTGGTAAAAACACATTAGAAACAGGTAGGTATTATTGTGAAAACCACATTTGAAAACTATAGATCCTTATAAAAACTCGTAGGAACGGATATGGGTTATGTATAAAAACACATTAGAAACAGATAGGTCTTATCTGTGAAAAACACATTTGAAAACTATAGATTCTTATAGAAACTGGTGAAAACACATAAGAAACAGGTAGGTATTATGTGTGAAAAACACATTTGAAAACTATAGAGCCTTATAAAAACTCGTAGGAACAAGGTCCATTCAATGTAGGAATCGCTTATAGAAACGTATATGATTTACGTTAGTAAATGCCATTAGAAACTAAAGCAATGTGTATCAGTAGTCTCCATTAAATACTGATGAATATCGTATATGGTTTTATACGGATTTGCGGTTTCACTATCCAATTAGGATCTCATCAGTTCTCATACATAAATTTTCTATCAGTTTCTATGAGACATTTTTGGCAGGGATTCCACCCCATACCATAATCGATCCTGCCCCGAAACCAGTAGTATTCAGGAAATTGAACTGAGCATATCTTTCATGTGGACGTCTGTATACAAGGGAACGTCGATTACAATGGTAGAGGTAGAATCTAGACTCATCTGTGAAGAGAACTCTTTCCCAATCGGCCTCTTCCCAATGGATATGCTCTCTCGCAAAATCCAAACGCGCCCTTCGATGGACTGGGGTAAGAGCTGGGCCTCTTGCCGCGACACGAGGCCTTAAATCATATTCTCTGAGGCGATTTCTTATTGTCTGAGTGCTAATTTGCACCTCATGAGTTTGCTCAAGCTGATTTTGAAGGAGGCGAGCGGTTGCAAACCGTTGTCTCAACGAAGAAACTCTCAAGTAACGTTCTTGAATGGCAGTTGTTACCCGTGGTCTACCCTGTCCTGGTCTTCGGACATTCATACCTGTCTCCCTGAATCGCTGCAACATTCTGGACACACTTGTATGGGAAACTTCAAACCTTTCTGCAATTCTTGTGTATGTCCACCCTTCTTCTCGCAAAACTACCGCTTTGGCACATTCCTCTTGGGTCAAATTGCGTGTTTCGCGTTGCATAGCGATTGAATGTAGAAAATCAAACGAGAGAAAAACTATTGATCACTAGAATTGATCGAGAACAACTGATTTTAGAATGGAGCCAATACATTCAAAATCTGATAATATCATCTTTTTTTATTCCTGCTTGGAGAAAACATCTGTATTGAAGAAAAACGTTGAAAGTGGATAACATATGCATGCATAATTCTGATAAAAATAATTATCATTGAGAACACCTTCAGTTGTAGAATAAATTTGAGATTTCCATAATGTGCGTTAATTTTTTTGCGCTCTGATGGACGATTATGTAAACCATAAATTTCACGGAGTGCTCTATAAGTTTGGCGAATAGAGCTCTGATTTTGAAAATAAATTTCAACAATTTGTAAACGTTGTTGCAGCGTTAGTCTTTCCATGAATATTTTTGGAGACTCACTTTCGTTCGCCCTTTCAAGGCGGATCATCAATGTGCTGGGGGTTTAATGTTTGGTCGCCGTAACCCTCTTATTATCGCTGAACGAACCATGACTGGGTTCATCTACGTAGAAAACATCATTGAACCAATAATTGTTCCTCTGCGCAACGAATTTGAAAACTGATGAGCTGTCAATTGCAAGACCATTTCAATAGTGCATCCAATCTTCTTTTTTAACTATCAGTAATGGGCGCATAGCGTTCCCATTACCCAATGGCTCCCATTACCCCTTGCTACTCAATAAAATAATCCCTTTGCAAATTGAACGCCTGCACAACCTTCAATCAGAACGAAAACTACCGAAGAAAGAGTCTTAATACGAGAAGCTCACTGACATCTTGAAAAAAAGGAGTTCATTTGACAACGAGTCGCCAGTGCCTTGGGGTTAATTTCTGGAGATGCCCATGGTATAGCACTCAGAATAAATTGATCCCATCAAAACTTAACATGTTCAGTTTTTTATTCCACGATTTATTTTGGCACCAATTCTTGATTTATAGTTCAAAGTGAAGTTACAGTCTACTGCGACCTCAAGGTCTATTGTGCGCCTAACAGAGCTGTTATCATCGTGCCTCCTACAGGTCGCCTTCCATTTCCAGAGATTTGATGAAATCCAGTATCTGGGACGGCTTCAACGAGAGTAATCAGGGCCGATCCTAGCAGGTGTGCAGCGCGTGCCCTGCACGCGGGCGGCCAAACTCAAGGGGCGGCCGCAGGCCGCCACATTTTAATGTTAGTTTGTAAAAAAAATATTTTCAACAAATCTCAAAGGGATAATTGTTTTCAATTATTGATTATTACTTTCCAACTCTAATCATCCAAATTTTGAATGAGACGAGAAAAAAATTAAATGAAACTGGATTTTTCAATCTTGTCAGATCAAATATTACTTGTTCCCCTTACCGACAAAAAGAAACAAAGGAATGTTGGCACATGGTGGGGGAGTCGCATAAATGCTATAAGACCTTTGAAACAGGACTTTAAAAATATCGTAGGAGCTTTGAATTGGAGATCCCACTAGGGATAATAGGACAAAAATTGCAGCTAAAACTCTAGTGAAAAACATGAAAACATTTAAGTTTATATCCTCAATGTTAATTTGGCATGACTCATTAACAAGAAAAGACGTTTTGAGTAGAATGCTACAAAACCCTAGATTAAGTATTGCAGAGAGTATAAAGGGTTTAGAAAATTTAAAAAAATATTTAATTTCACAAGGATCTGATGAGAATTTCAAAACATTTGTTGATTCAGCAACGTGTTTAGCCAATGACTTAGAAATTGATTTAAGCTTTCCCGTCCCTTAACCCAGAAATAAAGCTCGCTTATTTAATTATGAGGGCAGCGATGAACCAATTTCTAATTCCTACCAGAAATTTAAGGCTCAAAGGCTGAGTTTTATTATACAATTCTGGATCACGTTACATCTTGAGTACAGGAAAGATTTACTTTACTGTCTGAGTGTTATAATCAATTTTGCATCCTCTAGGAGTTCGAAAAGCCTGTATTGACTTAGATTACAGGTAAATGCGGAAAGAAATATTGTTGAGGATTTAGATGGCGTACAACTTTTTGACGAAATTAATTCATTTTAACATATTTCTCTTGGTAACGATCAACCTAGAGAAATATTAGAAATTATTGTTGGAAATTATTTGATTTCTTGTTTTTTCAATTTCACATCAGCCATAAGAATTTTATTAACATTGCCTGTCTCTGTTGCTTCAGAAGGAAGGACTTTCAATCAATTAAAAATAATTAAAAATTACTTGAGGAGCAATATGTCACAGGAGAGACATTTGGCCATTATCTCTATTGAATCTGAAATATCAGAAAGAATTGATATGAGCGAAATTATTGATTTATTTGCTTCTCAAAAAGCTAGGAAAGTTATTTTATAGGTACTTGTTTCTACATATACTAGTCATTAGAGACTTAATAAAAGACTGTTCCTGTTCGTATTTATACTTTTTGTTATATATTAGTTCGTTTGTTTGTGTTTTTTCTTTTAGTATTTAGTATTAAAAAGGTTATACTGTATGTACAGTTTTTTCCTAACAATAAGAGAAGGCCCATTAAAGATTTTTCGTATACATGTATGTCAAAAAAAAAGGTATATTTTTTTGTCTTTGGGGCGGCACATAAGGATTCTGCACGCGGGCGGCCAACACCCTAGGATCGGCCCTGAGAGTAATTCCCCAATCCCACAAGTTTCTTTGCCCAAAGCACTCTTGCCTTTGCATGGCTTGCAATGGCATAGCATTCCGTAACCAGGTGAATAGGAGTTTCTTCCATAGACTTATCAATATGGATAGTAAGTCTATGGATTAAAGTGACCTTATTCTTCCTGCCTGCCTCATTGAGTTTATTCCGGCACTCCCAAATCAGCTTTGAATCAATGGCATAGGAGCTCAGTGCTTTAAGGGGAAGTATCACCTTTTTAATCGTGGTAAATCTCCATTCAAAAAGTGGTCTCTTTATTTCACGAGTAACTACCCTAATTTACGACGTAGAGACTTGATTTTTTTTAAATTGAAGTTGAAGAACGTCCCGAGGGCAAATAGTTTTCTTTTTTCCGATTTAATTAGTTTTTCAATTAAAAAAAAACAGGGTAATCGTTAGATCTCTGCAATATTTGGGTTATTGAATATGTTTTTCGATTTTCATGAGTACAAGCTATATTTTTGAACTAATCATCATGAAAATTTTTGTAGTTCATAGAAGATTAAATTGCCGAGGGCAAATAGTTGCGATTTTTTCCAAAAAATGATGAATAATCGTCGAAAAAAAATTCATTAAGTGTAGTTTCCGATACTTTATTATATCATGTCAGAGATGAACTCGAATGAATTTGTATGAGTAGCTCTATATCGCACTTGTGATAGTTTCTTCGTAGATTTATATCTAGACATCTTCCGATTGCAAGTACTTCTGTTTGAAGGACGCTTGTACAGGGGCCTAACGATTTACTTTGACTACTTGTTTTCAGAATCCTGTGAGGGACTCACATCCATATTCAGGGTACAAGCTGACGATTGTGGTAGGCTTTGGGTCCTAGACTCTGGACAAATAGAAGTGACCATCAAACCTAAGCAAGTTTGTCCACCCGCAATTTACGTTTTCGACTTGAAAACGGACAAGCTTCTTCTCAGATATGAACTACCTGAAGAATTCATCAAGCAAGACAGTCTGTACTCCAACATCGTGATAGACAACAGAGATGGGGAATGTTCAAACGTTCATGCATATTTGACAGATGTTTGGAGGTAATATACAGTATTTCTGCAATTTCTTTATGAAGTTTTTCGTGAACTTTGGCTTCTGAAATAAAGTTAAGTTTATATTGTTTTTAAAAGTGGTCGATTTTTGGTCTTAAGTTTACTATTTCAGGTGACAGATTTATTTATTTTTATCTCCAAAAATATATCTTTACTAGATAAAATTTTATTTCGTGTGTATTCAGTGAATTTTTTGCAAACTGAATCTATCAGAGCCATACAAAGCCTCTGCATATTATTGGAGTGGCTCAGGCTGTTACACACTTTATTTGAATTAATTGCAGATATGGAATAGTTGTCTACAGCTTGAAAAAAGGCAGAAGTTGGCGTATAACCGACCATTTGTTCTATCCAGACCCTTTGGCAGCAGCCTACAAGGTCCACGATCTAGACTTCGAATGGACTGATGGAGTTTTCGGCTTGGCTTTGTCGCCATGGGATAAAAAACAAGAAGACAGGATTATGTACTATCATCCTATGTCCAGCTTCAGAGAATTCTACGTGAAGACGTCAGTTATATGCAATGAAACCGGTTGGGACAAAACCAAAGATGCCTTCAGAGCCATGGGACAAAGCAGAGGTAAATCCGGCCAAGTATCAGCCTCCGCAATGGACCGAAACGGTGTTATGATCTACAACCTGGTCACAAGAGACGCAATAGGGTGCTGGGACTCGAGAAAACCATATAAAAGGAGTAACCTGGGTGTCATTGCTCAAAATAGTGAAAAACTGGTATTTCCAAACGATCTAAAGATTGACAAGGAGGAGAACCAAAGCGTCTGGATTATATCGAACAGATTGCCATTCTATTTATATCGAGGTTTGAACAAGAATGAAATAAATTTCAGAATTATGTCAGCTTCTATCAGAGATGCTGTGAAGGGAACAATATGCGATCCAGAGTTGGCATACGCTGATTCTTTTGAGCATTTTTCTGGAGATGAGGATTGTTATTAAGTTGTTATAATGTAATTTATTTTTTTATCCAATGTTACTTTGTATTTTTCAACATCCCGATTAAAAAATATGAAGATATGTAAGCTCTATTGGTTCTTTTGGGTGAATTACCGAAGGCTCTTCGGTATAACCTTCCAAAACCTAAACAAAAAATAAGGCAATCCAACGATCTGTCAAATAGTGAGTAATCTTTTCCAAAGCTACGTTGTTTCACTATATGTGAAACAGATTATTTTGGGTGGTTTTTTTTTGACCTCTTGATGATTTTGTTTCAGTGAATTTATGTATTATTGACAGTGCAGTGTCGAGTTTATAAAATTATGGTGTACAGATTCTCTTTTTCCTTCTAATTGGATCGACATTCCACGAGGAATTCGATAGAAATTATGAATATAAATGATTTCTTTGAATGTTCTTTACTTTCTTGGAAATATTCTACAAAATAGCAATACAAAAAGATTTATATCTGCCATCTGATCTGAATGTGAATAAGTTCTGATGCGACATGATAAACATGAAGATCTGGTAACCTAAAACATGATAATTTTGTGATTAGGGAATCCAAACCACGTGTTTTTTCCACCATTGTCAACCTCAAAACGTTTCTGACAGGTCGCTGGCTTGCAGTAAATATGAAGAATTTTATTATCTTAGGCATTACATGAGTGAACAAGTGAGTTTTCATGATTTGAAATATCAAAAAATATCCTGAAGCAACACTGACAAAGAAAATTCCACTCAATCATATATGATCACAACTTTTAGTATTGGGAGCCCGAAAAGATTGAAGAGAAAGTATTGGAGAAGAAATATTTATCAGAGCACTGTACCTGTAACTTCTTTATCCTTATCCTTTTATATGATATAAATATAAATATTCATCAGTTTTACATTTTACATGAACTCAATACTGCTTATTTCAGTGTCTACGAAGAAATATTCGGAGGTAATATCACAAGACTATGACGAATAGCCGACTATTATTTTCGACCTAATTCTATCGAGAGCGTTTTGTATTTCGACAATTTGATAAGACCATATGAACATTAATAATCTGAATAACTCCCGAGAGCTTTAGCTCGAGGGAGTTATTCTTTGATTATTAATGTTCATTTGGTCGAATTGAATTGTCGAAATACAAGTTGCTCGAGATGAATTAAAGAAAATAATAGTCGCTTTTTGTCAAAGTCGAGTGATATTCAGGAAGATTATTTCATGAACACGCTCCGAACGCTCGAATCCGCGGTCTTATGTATTTTAGAACGAGCGGTCGGACTTATTTATAATTATTTTGCAAAAAAATTTCTATCCCAACCAAGTTTTGAACTCGGGACCCTCCGTACATTTTCAATTCTGAATGAATGTTATGCCAAATTTTGACACTTTAAAATAGCCGCTGATATTTATTTGTTTACATAAATAGTCGATAATATTGCATATCGCGTGACTGAATTCGTGACTTTTCATTGGCGGAGCCATGTGTGAATGAAATAATCACTTTAGTTTCTTATCATCGATATTGTCAAGTATTGATGACTGCTGACCAAATTTTCCTCTTTGTTTCCTGGTACGTCACTTAATTTTAATATGTTTTTAATACTCCAAGTTACACACAGAGTGTGTATTCAAGAAAATCCTCTCAATTTGAACGACTTGCACATCCGACTTTGGAACACATTTATGGCATTTTTTTATTGAAAATGCATTTAATTTGAATAATTTTCACTGGTCTGATATTCCTAAGAGTAAGATTGACTAGAAATACCAAAAAAATTTTCACATAAAACAATTTTTCAAGCAAATAAACGGTTTTAATGTCTACATGATCAATGCTGGATTCCCATTGTTTGACCAACAGCACTAACCTCAAAAAATATTTGACAGGTCGTTGGATTGCCTAATTAATATTTTAAATGAATAACACTGATATAAATACCTTCCCAACAATTTTCATTCCAATACTATTTAATCTGCCCAGAACACGATAAAAACTTCTAAATATCCCTCAAAAATACCTTGATATGAAACAAAATATTATAGCTCAAAAGCACGCGAAATATACAAGATCTCAAAACAGAACTCATTTTCTAGATTGGAATGTTTGCCTGTAGAGGGCGTTTTGATCTTTGGATTCGCCAAGAGCGCTGTTCATGTTGATATTAAAAACGTTTATTTGCTTCCAAAACAGTTTTATGGGGACATTTTCCTAATATTTCTCAGCAATATCGAACCAGTTAAAATTATTCAAATAACGCAAATTTTTATTGGAAAAATTATTAATTCACTGAGGTCTATGATTAACCTTAGCATGATTCCATTTTTACATAGATCATAGATTAAAGATATCATTTCTCTATGACAATGAGAAAGTCTATGTTCTGTGTTCAGTGCTTGACAATTGACAGACATAAGACAATTGTTGCATGGTTTTCGAAAGCATTGTAAATTAAAAGATTTCGTTAAGGCTAGTGAAAAAAGTTAATAAGTGTAGTTGTAGTTAATGAATGCCAGCTTCAGCTAACATATTGAATTATTGTTCACCTTAGACCTACCTATTGAGTATAAAATGTCGAAAAAGTTTCAAGGTAAACCGTCCTGGAAAAACCAATACAGTGGTAAGTGCCCTACACAAAACGTGTGTATTTATTTTCTAATGATTATTTTTTTCTTAGAACATGATTTCCGTTCCACTGGTGGAGAGAGGCGTGTTAGTTTCAAAACCTCAAAATATAAGAAGAACAAAGGAAATGGTAAAGATTGGAGTTCCTCTATACGAGCACATTTGTATGATGAGGATATCGATATTGACATGGGAGCTAGCGGAACTAGCAAGTCTAATAATAAGTATAATAAGAAAGGAAACAGATCTGGATCACCTGCACCTAGACAAGCGAAAAAGAAATTATGGGAAGGGCCTATAAGTTGGTATCGTGTAACTGTGAGTACAAAGAAAGGCTGATGTTTAAGGATGTCAGACTGAATAAATGTGGGTCCCAGTTAACTGGGTTACTTATAAGTTCTATGGGACCACCTCAATTTTCTGAATGTTATGGAAACGTTCACACCAAGGTAACACAGAACAAATGTTGGGTCTCATGTTACCTTCGTGTGTAAGGGGCCTATGACTTGTTGCATGGCTTTACATCAGAAAAATATAGTATTCTGTATATATTTTTCAGCTGCCTTTTGGAAACAAATATGATAAGCAATTCATACAACAAACACTATTAGAGAAACTAAGTCCACTTCCCTTTTGGCCAATTTCGGTAAGTCGATACTGTGTTTATCCCTCAAGGTGTTTCATTTGTTAATATTCTTTACAGTGGAAAGCGAATGGAAATATTGTAACCTTCTATGTGGATGACTTCAAAACTGCTGAGAAGCTTTATGCCCTAGATCACGCTGTACAGATGCCTGATGGCTTCAAAATGATCGTAAAAGTGCATTATGGTTCCCCAAATGTGAATATTACTACAGAATTGAAAGAAAAAATGAAATTAGCAATGGCTAACAGATATAACGCAGCAAACAAAGCTCTTGATTTGACAAAGTTCCATGCCGACCCTTTGTTACAAGACTATTTTTGTGCGTTGTATAAACCAATTATTCTCTTGGCTGTTATTGATATAATTGCGGAGAATATACCAGACTTAGAAGCTTTGAACTTGAACGATAATAAAATTCAAATATTGACATTTCTACAAAAGTTTGTCAGTAAATTGGAGAAAGTTAAAATTTTATATTTGGGACAAAATAGGGTGAGTACAAGATATTTTAATCTTGTGACTAGAATGCTTCGAAATCAAACTGTTTTTTTTTCAGATAAGGGACATAGGAATGCTGGATTCCTTGAAAGGCATGCCTCTTGTGGAACTGCTCCTAGACGGTAACCCGTTGTGTGATAAATTTAAAGATAGATCTATTTATATAAGGTACTTCTTTTTCATTTTTTTTTTCACTCTCTTTATGGTATAATCAATAACTTTCTTGATTTTGAGATATTTTTCATCAGTCATGTAACCTCTGAATAAGGTGAGTCTTTGCAATCCACTCGCATTATCAATGCTTGCAAGGTCTCCGACTTTCTGTTTGTTGCGGGATTTCTTGCATCAGGAGGTAGATTGATGTCTTCGATTTTTAACATTTCAATAAATATGTGAACTTGATTTCGTGAACATTGATGAAAATTGGTTTCAAATTTCGAATCTCAGAGAAAATAATTTTTTTGGTAGCTCTCAAAATGATTTTATTGATTTAATAATTCAGTATATCAAGGTTTTTCATAATATCGTGTGAAGAATAGTGACTGACATAAAAGAAACATGTGTTTACATTTTCTGTTTTATTTTGTTGGTACAGATGTATGTATGTTTGTACCATGAAAATAAAGTAAAAAATGTTGAGACATGTTTCTTTTATAATGTCAATTATAAATGATTTCTACCAAGCAACGGTCAAATCAATCGAATTTTGAAAAAATAGGGTCTATCTCTATGATGGGAAAGGGGCACATTTTGGCTCTCAAGGGAAATGAAGTACTTTCAGTTTGGCCGACATTTCAATTTTGGAAGGCCTCCCCACTCCAGGTTCAAAAATACTAAAATAATTGAAGCTAGAGCTCACATAAAATAATAGGACTTTATTTCCCCTGTGGCAAATGTCACATTTTGCTCTTTTAGAATTCATAACTGTATGCCCAGTTCACAAGATCATCAGTTTCATAATAAACTTATTTTCTGAAGAATATGAAGATTATGGTGAATAAAAAAAAAACAAAAGAGGTTCAAATCTCAAATTGAGAAGTATAAAAAATTAAGATACAATGAACAAAAAGATAGAAGGACCAATAATCGTATTTGTAATGAAATTCATCAAAAGAATAAACTACAATTCTGAGCTTCTTTCGAAAATATATCATGCCAGAAAATATCTAAACCATAATATTTAAAAATAGTATTGATATTCTTGCATTTTATTTTTCTCAAAATGATCAAAAGAAAATATAAAAAAAATGAATATTCAAATCAGAACTACCATTCTTCTAATTTGCGATTCTCAGTCCTCAAAGAATAAAAAATTCTTGATTGTGGTTAGTTGATAAAGGTCGTCCGATGGTGAGAGAAGAGAAGTGCAGATTAACATCATGTTGATAAGTAATGCAAGATTTTTACTATCATCCATCGTAAGCTTGATGTTAAACTATTAATGTCAGAGCCATCGAATGCTGCGAATAATGCATTATTTACTCTCATGGATTCTTCCTTGAGCTTCAAACCACAATATTGATGTATAGAAATATTTTGATACAGGGGCATGGTAGTTATGAATTTAATAAAAAATATGAAAAAAAAAAAGATGAAAAAATGTGGATAGAAACAATAATTTGAAGAAAAATAAAATGTGGACTTTTTAATTTAGAGAATTCTCATGAGAAGATCTTTTTTGACATGAAATCAGTATATTTTCGAAGCTCTTGTCAAGAAATAATCAGCAAATTCATCTTTGAAATATGAAATAACTGATGTTCTTGTGAATATTGATGGTTTACTCTGGTTTAATGCTTGGAGAAATAAAAAAAGATGGAAAAAACTTGATATCATAATTCACTTTTAGTTTTTTTTAACGATATGCCACATAAATTATTCTTCTAGAGTTCGAAGTTGTTTTCATCGAATAATTCCAAAATAAATTCAAACTTTCATGCTCAATGTCTCAATCAAGTTCATTGGCTCATTATTTATAATTAATTATCCGCATGACCCCTTTTGGGGTCATTTTTTCTACAGTGAAGTCAGATCCAGGTTTCCCAAAGTCATGAAGTTGGTGAGTAAATTTCAATGTCATTCTGCGTCCTGAAGCTAAAGATATTTTTTTCAAGGACGGATTAGAACTTCCACCACCAATCAGCTTTGATTTGGCTGAAGATAGTACATTACCTACAGCCGTACAAACTTTCCTTTGCGATTCGAACGGTGGATCCGTAATAAGGCAATTCCTCGAACAGTATTTCACGTTATTCGACAGCGACAATAGGCAGATGTTGATACAGGCGTATCATGAGAATGCGACATTCTCATTGACGATGTCTTATCCTTATGGAACGAAGGATAAGACCGTGAATTGGCTGAATTGGTACAGTACCGATAATAGGAATCTACTCAGAGTGTCTGATCCAGAGAGGAGATTCAAACTGCTGAAACAAGGGAATGTTTCGATCGTTTCTTTCTTGAAGGAAATGCCATCGACCTCCCATGATTTGATGAATTTCCAAGTGGATCTAACGATATGCAATGTAAGTATGAATTTCCATATTAAAACTATTTTGAATAGAAATTTTTGAGGTTCACAAAGAGTAGTTCAAATGAACAGTCTGATATTAAAGGATTAGAATTGCAGGCTGAATTTGAAATGAAGAATTAATGTTAACATCTATACTCCATTCACAATTATAAAATCACAACTCTGGCCTTGGAAATTTGACACTTTCCACTATGTTGCCCTTTCTACATTCTTAGCGTATTTCTCAGAATGTGAATTTATTCGGACAATGAATGAATTGGAAAAGATGTGATGGACGAAAATAATTAACGTTTATATGAATCGATAGAAAGGATTCCTTTTCTAGTTATTTGCATGAAAAATACAAGAGATCACTGTTGAAATATATTATTTTTCGCCATGGAAGAAAATTGCATTGCTTTCACATAATTTTCATATGCATGCTTGTGAAGATTTAATGTTTATTATCGTCTTGAACTGAAAGTTCAAGACTTGTCGACATCAATTGTTGAATCAAGAATAATGGAACATTATATCCCTCTATTCAATTGGAATCCAAATAGTTGAAGGGAGTTCTGATGCCAGAGGAACTTTTTCTTGGAACATAACCTTAATAGCTAACTTATAAAAATAAGAGTAGAAGATATACATTTCATTTATTTGATCTTATGAACAAGGAGTAAAATATTCTGACTGAATAGTAATTTATTAGTTTGAAAAATATCCATACATTACAACCACAGTAGGTTTGTACAAATAAAATGGAAAAGGTCAAACATAATATGCTTCACATTTATCATTCACCTGTTCTAAAATAAGACACAAACTCCTCCACATTATAGGGCCCTCACAGCATTAACAGCTTGTGTCTCTTTTGAAAGAAGTAGCACTAGATATAATATATTCTTTCGATTAAGAGCAAATATCTTCCGTTGAATGTTACATACACAAATTTCTTCAAAATGGGCTTATACGAAGTGGTTTTTTTTCTGAAACGTGAAAACGATCAACAATAATCATTTAGAGACCGACGATGGCCATCCAAAACCCGTTTACTTACGAAAATCGTGCAATTTCATTCTGCAAGTTCTTTCCTCATAATTCCTCGAAAATCCTACCTGAACCATACTTTCCGGTCGCTTTCGTGAGAAGATCGTATAAGGAGGCCTTTTTTGTCCATTTACACATTCCAAGTAAATTTTGAGCACCAAAAACGATACCGAAACTAACCAAACTTCTGGAGGACCGGAATTTCGTTTGAAATCTTTCCAAACGGCCAGATACCTAAAAAAAACTTCGTTATCAAGTGTAAAAAAGGCGATTAGTACTTACTTTTGCTTTATTTATGCTTATAAATCGATTTTTGGTCCAATTCAAATTTGCAGTTTGTACCCAGCCCAAAATATCTTTGATACTTTTACTTTGATGTAAACAAAGAAACTGGCAACGTCGTTTTGTCATTAAGGATATTCTCTGTACGCGCACAGATTTTTCATCAGGGGCACCAACTCCTGAAAACGAAACCATGACCTCCTATGTGATTAAATAAAAGTGAATGTAGTATAGTTGTTTTTCTTCATTGTGAATTATGATTTTCAGCCCCTGATGATGAGTTTCAAAGTATGCGGTCCTTTTAAAGAGTTGAAAGGTGGCCACAAAAACACACCGATGAGATGGTTTTCAAGAACTTTCGTGATTGTACCTGTTGGTGCTGGTTATTGCATCAGTAACGAAATGCTTCATGTGACGAATGCTACAGAGGAGCAAATAAGGGTGAGTTAAATAAAAAAAATTTCAAGCTATAGAAGATATCAAAAAATTTTATTTTCTTCTTGCAGGCATTGAAGTCTGCACCTCCAGCTCCAGCAGTAGTGAATTCTCCGACAGTGTCGGTGGCGCAATCGGCAGTTACTTCACCTGCTGTTGGTATTCCTCAAGGCGTAGTTGCATCGCCAGTCACACCAGTGGTTAGTGCCGTCGATGATGGTACAAAGCAGCGAATGTTGCAAGCTTTAATGGCGCATTCTGGGATGAATATGGAATGGTCAACAAAGTAAGTGGATTTATTGTTTATTCTAGAAATAGATTTTTAATTTTCACCATTTTTTGCAGATGTTTACAAGAGACTGAATGGAACTTCGAGAAGGCAACGGCCATATTCAACGAAATACACAGCCAGGGAAGAATACCACCTGAAGCATTCGTGAAAACATAATCTTTAATTTTTGTACATAACTAGTTTCTATTGATTATATTGTAATAAAATAAAACTGCCTTTATTTTTACAACAGACAAATGTTTTAGTCATTTCCAGTTCTATCCACATCTAACCCCAACTTCCTTATTAGACGACCTGTCAAATATTTTTTTAGGTTAGTGCTGGAGGTCAAACAATGGGTCTTTAGTTTTGGACATGTAAACAGGGTTGTTCATATATTTTAACTGTAGATTACTGGCATCAAACTTAATTCTGGTTGCGTGTGCACTCTATTCATGGTGCATATTCTTCAATCAAAACTTATTCAATAACAGGTAAATAAAATTCAATTTCCACAAACAATATTTAATTTTGAACGACGATCGTTTCGCCTCACTGAGGCTTCGTCAGGTTCTACATTTGAACCAATTGGGTGGTATAATAACAGGACATTATACAGGTATACATTGGGGTGTTAAGATGGCATTCCCAAGTTACAAGAAGATGTACCGACAGGGGCAATAAAAGTTATTGAGTTTTGCCGCTGGTTTTTCCAATCTACGTGAAGATATTCAACAACGGCGATCTATTAACATCCGTTTGGTCATTTAACAAAATTTTTTGAGAATTATATCTGTTAATTTCAAGTGATTCTAATAGTGTTAATCTTGATCCTTTACTCTCGATATGGATAATTTCGTAATTGTCGTTGAAATTATGACCAAATTCTCTTAAATGGTCGGCGTATGTTGAATGTGGACCATTTGATGTATAACTCTTCTGGTGTTCATGGATCCGTTTTTTAAATGATCTGCCGGTTTGACCAATGTAGACCAATGGGCAATCATCACAAGTAAGCTTGTAGACACCCGATTTTTTATCTTTGTTATTTTTAATGTATTTATTTAAGTTGTTAGAGGTTCTGAAAGCTGAAGTATAATTGAAATTGTCTAAATCCATGCAAGAAGAACCTAAAATCACTTGAAAAAGACAAACGGTTCATATTTTCGAAATAATCAATCATTTTAGAAAATAAGCATTCCTATATTTTTTCATAAAACGCGTCGTTTTCGAGTTATTCCTAATTTTATGCGATGAAATTTGAGGAAAAAAATCATGAATCTTGAGAATAATCTGGATGCTTCCCTGGATTTAAAATAGCACCGAATCGCCGAAAAATTAATGGCACTAAAATGTTGTGAGAATGTTCATCAACTTTGTCGGGACTAAATTTAAATTACGGGAAAGAAGTAGATGTATAGATATGTAATAATAAAATCCCTCAAATGTGGGAGATAAATTTGAACACAAAGGAGCATGAAATTATACATTTAATACGCACAGTTTCTGTTAAGAATTCATTATTATCGGTTAATATTAAAAATAAATGAGGATAGGGTTATCGGTCTCAAGGAACAATGTGAGGTTCAACTATTTATTCATTAAGCGACGTTTCGGCCAATTTGTGGCCTTTTTCAAGCTGAAAAACAAAAACAGAAATGAGTTTCCAATCGCTACTTTCAAAACTCATTTCTGTTTTTGTTTTTCAGCTTGAAAAAGGCCACAAATTGGCCGAAACGTCGCTTAATGAATAAATAGTTGAACCTCACATTGTTCCTTGAGACCGATAACCCTATCCTCATTGATATATATTGGGAACGAAATACGTATGTTATATTAAAAATAAATGTCAATGAAATACAAAATTCAGATATGAATGTCGATACAAACCACGTATTAAATGGAAATAAATCCAACTACATAATCTGTGGCGATGTTTCTATCCAAACAAAATCCTCTTGGAATTTTATGAATTCGACAAGGTTAAAATTAGATTAATTCACTGAAAGCCTTCACATGATCATCACTCGTAAATGCGAATCTACCTACAAGGTGGATGCATGTCAGTGGTTTAAGTGACCCACTTACTTTGGTTTGAATCTGATTCTTTCAGATTATACACTAATCTATATTCAGGATAGAAATAAAAACAAAACTCCTTTGATTATTGTCACAAGAATGCAATTATCGACTATACAGATAATGATTTAACTGGTAGGTTATCGGGAACAAGTCAAGGAATTATTCAGTTAAATTTCCTTTAATGAAATTTCCAAGCTTTCTGCGGATTACTCTGCCTTCATCAGGGAACTAAAAATATTTTTACAATTATATTATGGACTTAAGAACTACAATTCTAAACACACTTGCATCAATGTGGGTTAACTTCGTCAAAGGTTATAAAACAGATACACATGGCACTTTGGAAACTTTCCCAAAGAATCCAACTAACAGCTCAAATGGTATCTTATACATAAAGTCGACAGGGAAAAATCGTTTTAAAAACCATGTGCCATGTGTATCTGTTTTATAAACATGGATATCTGAAAGGGCGCTCTATACAGACAGCTATATATGATTTCATAAAAAAGAGTACTGAATGCTTTTGAGGATGGAAAGCTTGCGTTAGGCCTGTTTTTAGACTTAACTAGAGCATTTGATTGTGTGGAGATAAATAAACTGGTCAATAAACTCATACAATCTGGAATAAGAGGGCCGGCTTTGGAATGGGTCAGATCTTACTTCAAAGAAAGGTCTCAACTAGTAGAAATAACGATAAATGGTGAAGCAATAAGATCGGAAGAACTATCAATAAAGCTAGGACTCACACAAGGTGGTGTTGCAGGACCAGTATTCTTTATATTATACATCAACGAATTTGGAGAAGACATCCAAGAAATTAACAAAGACGGAGTAATAGTAAACTATGCAGATGATACCAACATTCTAACGATAGAAAATCAATGGCCAGAATTGAAAAAACTGACGGAAGAAGTATTACAACTAGCCAGTGCATGGTTCAATGAAAATAACCTAATCTTGAATAAAGGCAAAACTGGTATAGTGATGTTCCACCACAAGAACTCAGATATACAGAATCCTCAAACAATCAGGTTGAATGAAGAAACATACAAGGTAAAGGATGCAGTAAAGTTCTTGGGAGTCCACATAGACTGTAAACTCAATTGGAAATACCACATAGAATCAATATCAGGGAAGGTAGCATCCTCCATCTACGGTCTCAGCATTGTATCCAGATATCTAAACAAACACACAATGAAAACAATCTACTATGCTACAATAGAAGCAAGACTAAGATTCGGAATCATATTCTATGGATCTGGAGACATCACGTCGTTGTTTGTGCTACAAAAAAGAGCTATCCGAATTCTATTGGGAATGAGCAGAATTCAGTCATGCCGAGGCATTTTCAGGACAAACAAATTACTTACAATATATGCGATCTATATACAGGAATGTCTGATATATCTACATAAAAACAGAAATCTTTTCGATCAACACCTGAACCAAAATAAGACACTCTATGATATTAGAAACAAGAACTACACCTATCCTAAACACCGCTTGAAAAGCACTGAAAATCAAGTGGAATACAGATGCCTGAAATTCTATAATACATTGCCAGCTAAGATACAGGCAGAGGAAAATTTCAAAAAATACAAAAAATACATACATGATCATTTAATTGAACTGGAACCCTATAAACTTGAAGACTTTTTTCTTTGAATGAATCATAACACTTTGACACTATTTCATTTGTTCTTTGTTGTAACTGAGAACCTTCAGAAATAAAGATTGTTATTATTATTATTATTATTATAACCTTTGACGAAGTTAACCCACATTGATGTAAGTGTGTTTAGAATTCTAGTTCTTAAGTCCATAATTTAATTGTAAGAATATTTTTAGTTCCTTGATGAAGGCAGAGTAATCCGCAGAAAGCTTGGAAATTTCAATAAAGGAAATTTAACTGAATAATTCCTTGACCTGTTCCTGATAACCTACCAGTTAAATCCTTGATTATGTTAATATTAATTGTTTATTGATTTTCTTGGGCGCCATATTTGGTATAGTACAAGTAAATTGGTATAAAAAATAATAAATGTATGTCAAATTAAGATATAAAAACATAGTATCTAGAAAAAAGAATATACATAACTTATATCCTTATTATATAACAAATCTGATACTATATGTCTGAAGGTTTCCTGTATCGCTTATGGCATAGGTTACATTTATATTGCTCCAATTTCAAATGTCTAGCCCTTGAAACAAAATCACATTGGTGGCAATTGTATTCCCTCCAACATTGTATGTTCAGTATACACATGTTTTTCAAGAGTTCTCCTTTGACTTGCAGCATAATTACATTGGTTGCAACGGTAATTCCTTATTTTCAAGTGAACAAAATTTACGTGTGTTCTGAGATAACCTTTATCACTTGCCGCATAATCACATCGATTGCACTGGTATGGCTTCAGGTTCGAATGAACAGAATTTATATGTTTCTGGAGGTGTACTTTTTGACCTGCAGCATAATCGCATAGGTGACATAGGTATTTCTTCAACTTCAAATGAACAATCTCGATATGTGCTATCAGCTGAGCTCTTTGAACTGCCGCAAACTCACATTGTTGACACTTGTAGTCCTTACGTATCTTCAATTTCAAATGAACAGATTCTATATGGCTTCTGAAAGTTCTTTTTGAACCAGAAATATAACTGCATTGGTGGCACTCGTATCGAACATAATCAGTATGTTTTTTGGGAGCTTCTTTTTGACTGTCTGTCAAATTATTTCTTTGATACTGATAATTTTTTAAATCTGTTTGCTTTTTGAGATTCCCTATTTGACTTGTGGCAGTTCCTTCCCATCCTGTATTATGATTACTCAGGGGATCCTCATGTGTATTCAAATTCAACTCCAGATCCAGAGCTTCTACTTTGACCTCTTTGTCACTCAAACTAAAAAATGAAATAACTGATAAGGTGGAGACACCAATCTTCGTGATATCTGATTGGGAAGTTCGAAAACATATTATTTTGTTTCCCTTCAGCCACTTTTTTTATACTGCATAAACAAGTTCAAAACAACTCACATATCACTGATTTCAGATTTAACAATGGAATCAATATTTTCTCCTGTTTCATAAACATGATTACCATCGAAAAACTGGTTCATGGTGTTTACAACCTTCGTTATGTCTGTCTTTTCAATTATTTGCCATTATAAACATGAGGAAAATAAGTCAAAGCCAACACTAACGTCTCAGAAGTACATAGGAAAATAAAAGAACTTTAACAAAAAGAGGAATCATCACAGTGCCCAGGAGTAATGAATAATAATAAAAAGTTTAAACAATGATAATAATTATAATTAGCTCTGCAATGTGCTTAAATCCAAATATGTAGAATATCAGAATATCTTTGCTAAAATCCTAATTAGACAATTCAACAACTTGTCAAATATTTTTTTAGGTTAGTGCTGGAGGTCAAACCACAGACCAAGTCAAACAATGGGACTATAGTCCGTTCAAATATAAGAAGGAGCTTTGTAAACAACTTTCGCGCAGGAGTAGGAGGGCCTTCGTATATTTACTTTCCTTTCGGTCCAGAGTCGAATCGAGGAGATTTCACACAATCGTTCAGTTTTAACTGAATATTACCTATTAAACGAATGCAATTCATACAACACATCTAAGTGAATTATATATTTAAACATTACAAGTTTATGAAAAAGCCTTCAATTATACATGTGTTCAAATCAAAATCATTAAACAGGATGATATATTATATTAAGTAACAAAATATATGATAAAAAAATTAAAATAAAGAAAACAAATTATTCCGAATTCGTTTGAATCTCCTCTTCGGTGTCAGTACCTTCAAGGTCCACAACAACTCGCTGTATGGTTGATTCCATGATATCGTCCAGTCGCCACATCTTTTCTTCAACCTTCTCTACGACATGCTTGATACATTTCTTCCATTCCTCAGCACCAATGGATCGTAGAGCTTCCAAAAATAAATTGCGAACTTCTGATATTTTGAACGAGGTGTTCTGAGCAGCAACTTTTCCTTTAATTTGAGCCCAAATGAGCTCGATAGGATTTAGCTCGCAATGATACGGTGGAAGTCTTAACACTGTTCTTCCGGTTTGACTGGCCATCTCATTTATTGTTAATTTATCATACTTCCATTTGTTTGTTTTCAGAATATTAAGTAGTTCAGCCTTCAGAAGATTATCCTCAAAGGAAATATTTTTTCTGACCAACCAGTTTTTGATTTCTTCCTTGCGCGTTGTAGAAGAAGGAATAGATTCCATTTTTCTGGAATGGTAGCTGGCATTATCCATCACGATAACAGCGTTATCATGAAGAGATCGTAAAATTGTAGAGAACCACTTTTCGAACGATTCCCCGTTCATTTCCTCATGATAGTCTCCGGACTTGTTGGATTCAAAAAGACATAGGCCGTTTTCTACAAATCCGTCTTCTCCCCCTATGTGACATATTATTAGTCTTTTTCCCTTTCCACTTGGGTTTTTGAGACCAGTTGAGAGACCTTCCCGAAAAGCTTCTCTGCAAGACTTGATGGATTCATCAACCCATACTGAATTTTTCGTGTATCCTGCATTTATCCATGTCTCATCCAGGTAATAAATTTTTCTGCCTTGTTCCCTTAATGAGCGGATTTTCTTCAAATAATCTCTTCTCCACACAATTATTTCATCTCTATCTATCAGTAGACTATCACGACCACGTTTTTTGAACTGGAATTCCATTTTTTTCAATAATTTATAGAACGTTGTTCTTTTGAAATTTGGCAAACTGTCGTCATCATTCACGATTTCTAGTACTTAAGTAATCGTTGGGATTTCATTCCGAAAAAAAAAACCGTGGACAATTCTTCTGATAAGGTTCATATCGAAATCGTCAACCGAATCGATTATTTTTAAAGACTGGGCTCTCCTCTTAGGTGGCGTCAATGTTTTATTCTCTTTATATCTATTCTCTGAGAATTCTGAATACAGCTCACCACTGAGGATTTTGAAACAATTCCTACTAAGTCTCTTTTCGATAAATCAGGATGTTCTTCCAATTCTTTGCGAAAAATGTTCAAAATCATCTCTTTCTCTTCAGCAGATAAATGCGACCTTATGGACCTTTTTCGTGGTGGACCCCACATATCACCTTCAGATGCAGTATCCGTTTCCGAATTCGACATTGTTCTATAAACACTATACATATACACTTTGTCAAAAGATTTTCCAACACAATACACTTTTCACAACAAAATCTATAAACACTTTTCACAACGAAATCTATAAACACTTTGAACAGCTAGATCTTCACGGTAGCTCTCGGTATTTCAACTGGTCTTGTCAATTGAAAACTTCGATATTTATGCAAATCGAGATGGCTTTAATCCATTAAGGGAAAGGACCAAAATCTGGTGTTTCCCGGAATTACTTTGTCGGAATCTTGCAAGATTACAGTAACAGTCCGTTCCGAGTACGAACCTGGCAGTCTCTTAGGGCGTTAAAAGGGAGCGTGGTCATAAACGTTTGACGAATAGGAGCTTTATTGTGCGCAAACCAGACGAATTCGTAAACAATTGTTTACAAAGCTCCTTCTTATATTTGAACGGACTATAGTTTTGGGCGTTTTGGCCATGTAAACAGGGTGGTACCATTGTTTAATGGTTGTGCATATATTTTAACTGTAGATTACTCGCATCAAACAAAACACGTTTTTCCTATACAATTTTTCAATATTCGGTTTCGTTTGAAAGATACACTCTGTCGAAAATCCATGAAAAAACAATTCCTTTTCCATATCTTCGGAACCGTTATTTCAAATAAACTGAATTCTAGTTGAGTGTCTACTCTATTCATGCATATTCCTCAATCAAAACTTATTCAATATTTCTCCTGGTGAAAAAGTTACAGCGTAGCCGACTCGTAAATCCATGCAAGAAGAACCTAAAATCACTTGAAAAAGACAAACGGTTCATATTTTCGAAATAATCAATCATTTCGGAAAATGAGCATTCCGATATTTTTTCATAAAACGCGTCGTTTTCGAGTTATTCCTAATTTTATGCTATGAAATTTGAGGAAATAATCATAAATTTTGAGACTAATCTGGATGCTTCCCTGGATCGTCGACAAATTAATCGCACTAAGCTAAGATGTTGTCAGAATGTTCATCAACTTTGTCGAGACTAAATTTAAATTACGAAAAAGAATTAGATGTGTAGATACAAGGGCGTAGCCAGGATTTATAACAAGGGGGGGGGCAAAATTTATAATAGGGGGGGGGGGGGGCAAACCATGGTCATCCTCCTTGGTCATTCAAAATGTAAAATTTTAGTATAAAAAGAATAGGCAAATTCAATTTATTTTTTCTTACAGGGGGGGGGCAGCTGCCCCCCCTGCCCCTAGCTGGCTACGCCCATGTGTAGATATGTGATAATAAAATCCCTCAAATGTGGTAGATAAAATTGAACACAAAGGAACATGAAATTATACATTTAAAACGCTCAGTTTCTGTTAAGAATTCATTGTTATCGGTTAATATTGAAAATAAATGTCAATAAAATACAAAATTCAGATATGAATGTCGATACAAACGACGTATTAAATGGAAATAAATAAAATGGTACTTCGCACTACATAATCTGTGGCGATGTTTCTATCTAAACAAAATCCTCTTGGAATTTTATGAATTCGACACGGTTAAGATTAGTTTAATTCACTGAAAGCCTTCACATGATCATCACGAGATCGACGAAAAACACCTGAAATAATTAATTTTTCTTCTTAAAACCACATAGTTCTAGAAAACATGTCCTCCATATTTGTTTACAGATCGCGCCGGTTGTCGGTATACGCATGCGTCGTCCACAGACACACTGACGGTTATTATTATTATTAATGAGCAAACTTTGAATAGCTTTGCTTCGTAAACATGGCCGTTCCAAACTTTGTTTTGATGTAATTTTAAAACTACGTACTCGATAGAGATGACATTTCGCATATTTACACATACCTGTCAAAAATTCTCTTCAACTCGTAAATGCGAATCTACCTACAAGGTGGATGCATGTCGATGGTTCAAGTGACTCACTTTGGTTTGAATCTGATTCTTTCAGATTATACACTAATATATATTCAGGATAGAAACAAAAACAAAACTCCTTTGAGTATGTCATATTAATTGTTTATTGATTTTCTTGGGCGCCATATTTGGTATAGTACAAGTAAATTGGTATAAAGAATAATAAATATATGTCGAATTAAGATATAAAAACATAATACAGTCAATACAGTGCACTCTGCTTATAATGGACTCAAGGGGAGCAAGACATATTGTTCGTTATAACCGTTTGTCCATTTCATGAGAATAAAAAAAGGACTATTGAAAAGCTGCCTTTTATTACTAAATAAGTATGTATATGTACTTTTCATAAATCTGAATAGATATGTTGGTTAATAAATAAATAACATTGATAATAATTATACAAACTCAATACTGAACTAGTGTTTCGGAAGGAAGTCTGTTAGTTTACTTTGGACAGAGGTTTTTTAAATGACTTCTGCAAATGTCTGTGTCAAATAATTCTTCCCTTGCGGCAATGTTGTTATTGAATTGTGAAATCGTCCAAATCGTGTTGTTTGCTACTGCATCTCAAACCTTCGTGACAGTGGATCTCCACAAAAACTTCCATTTTGTCCTAGGATTTTACACTGTTTTAATTCGGGACTTGGAAATTGGTTCATTACATGGGAGTTTCCATTATATGCGAGTTCATTATACTGTATGTAGATAAAAGAATATACATAACTTATATCCTTACAATTAACTAAACTGATACCATGTATGAAGGTTTCCTGTATCACCTATGACATTTCAAATATCTATAGTCTGTTCATAGATGCATAGAACACCTGGTGTAACGACTCCCTACTAAAAATCGTGACCAAAATTTGTAGATCAAAACGGCATCCTAGATTTCAGATTTTGGACTAGTTCCGGAATAAAAACGCAATATTTATCGGTCGTGGCGCTACTGCGGCAACGACAAAAAACGCGACCCCTTTCGGGAGAAATGAAAAGCCGCACAAAATATCACATTTTCGATCGACAAGAAAGTCTTAAACAAAATCTAATCAGTGCCAACACCAGGTATTTCTATGCATCTATGTCTGTTCAAATATAAGAGAATGTAAACAAACAAAACAAGATCGGTTTGTTTTGCGCATACTAACAGCTTATTGGTAGGGTTGCCAACTTTGAGCTATTGAAATAAAGGACATGAACGACTCGAGAATGGTGGACGGGGAAAGGCTTAGCAAAAAAGACTGCAAAGTCCTTTGACACCTTTCAAAACCTCAAAGGACATGTTTTCAGAATAAAGGACTGTCCTTTGAAATAAAGGACGGTTGGCAACCCTACTTATTGGTCAAAGGATCTTTTCTACAATTCTTGTCACGCCCCCAAAAGACTGCCAGGATCGTACTTAAAGCTTAGAACGGAATGAAATTTGAATACAAGTGAATGTTTTGGATTTCTTTGTTACACTCAGTTACACCCTTGTAACCCTTGTAATTAGGTCCTCTAAAATTCGCAACGGTTATAACCTGATATATCTGAAGTAGGTACCTCAATTTGTCCCGGTTATAAATATTTGTTTGAATTGTACTTAACCCTTTGTCGGTTTCCGACGAGATTTCTGAAAAATAATATAAACGAAATCAACTATTGATTCCACCTAAGCAGAAATCCCAGTCGCTAAAAAGCATCGATTCAATAGACGATTTCGACATGAACTTAATTAGGAGAATAGTTCACGGTTTTTTTTCTTGATGAAATTCCTACAATTTCGAAGGTTTTGGAAGTTGTTAATAACGATGACAGCCTGCCGAATTTAAAAAAAACAACATTTTATAAATTATTGAAAAAAATGAAATTCAAATAACGTGGTCGTAATAGTTTATTGATTGATAGAGACGAAATAGTTGTTTGGAGGAGAAATTATTTGAAGAAAATTCGAGAATTTAGGGAGCAAGGCCGAAAAATTTATTACCTTGACGAGACATGGATAAATGCGGGATGTACAAAAAATTCAATATGGGTCGATGAATCGATTGGGTCCAACAGACAGGCTTTTCGAGAAGGTCTGTCAACTGGTCTCAAAAACCCAAGTGGAAAAGGAAAAGGACTGATTATATGTCATATAGGGGGAGAAGACGGATTTGTAGAGAACGGCCTATGGTTTTTCGAATCGAAAAAATCCGGAGATTACCATCAGGAAATGAACGGGGAATCGTTCGAAAAGTGGTTCTCAACAATTTTGCCAACTCTGGATCATAACGCTGTCATCGTAATGGACAACGCCAGTTATCATTCGAGAAAAATGGAATCGATTCCGTCTTCAACCCGCAAGGAAGATGTCAAAAATTGGTTGCTCAGTAAAAATATTTCCTTCGAAAATGATCTTTTGGAGGCGGAACTTCTTGCTCTGGTCAAGGCAAATAGAGGGAGGTATGAAAAATTAATTATAGATGAAATGGCCAATGAGACGGGAAGAACAGTATTGAGACTCCCACCATATCATTGCGAGCTGAATCCAATCGAGCTCATTTGGGCTCAAGTAAAAGGAAAAGTAGCTGCTCAGAACTCCTCATTTAAAATTGCTGAGGTTCGTAATTTGTTTCTGGGAGCTATAGGCTCGATTGGTGCTGAGAAATGGAAGAAATGCATACATCATGTTGTAACTGATGTCGAAGAAAAAATGTGTCAGCTCGATAATATCATGGAGTCAACAATAGAGCGAGTGCTGGTGAATCTGGATGAAAGTGACACAGAAGAAGACCAACAAAATTCTGAATAATTTTTAATAGGGTAATACATAATATATTATTTTGGACGCTGCATTATTTTTTTCAAACTTATGACATTTGTAAATTGAATATGTTGAATAAATGAATTTGAGTTTATATGATTGTGTGAACTATCCTCGATCCGACCCTGGAGCCCTGAAATAAAGTCTCTACCTGAAGAAAGCCCATCCTACCTCTGCGCGACTTTGTTTATTTTGATGTCTCTTATATTTGAACAGAGTATAGAGCTTGAAACAAAATCACATTGGTGGCAATTGTATTCCCTCCAACATTGTATGTTCAGTATACACATGACTTTCAAGAGTTCTCCTTCGACTTGCAGCATAATTACATTGGTTGCAACGGTAATTCCTTATATTCAAGTGAACAAAATTTACGTGTGTTCTGAGATAACCTTTATCACTTCCCGCATAATCACATTGATTGCACTGGTATGGCTTCAGGTTCGAGTGAACAGAATTTAAATGTTTCTGGAGGTTTATTTTTCGACCTGCAGCATAATCGCATAGGTGACATAGGTATTTCTTCAACTTCAAATGGACAGTCTCGATATGTGTTATCAGATGAGCTCTTTGACCTGCCGCAAACTCACATTGTTGACACTTGTAGTCCTTACGTGGCTTCAATTTCAAATGAACAGATTCTATATGTCTTCTGAAAGTTTTTTTTGTACCTGAAGTATAACCGCAATGGTGGCACTCGTATCGAACATAATCAGGATGTTTTTTGGGAGCTTCTTTTTGACCATATGTCAAATTATTTCTTTGATACTGGTAATGTTTTAAATCTGTTTGCTTTTTGAGATTCCCTATTTGACTTGTAGCAGTGCCTTCCCATCCTGCATTATGATTACTCAGGGGATCCTCATGTTGATTCAAATTCCACTCCAGATCCAGAGCTTCTACTTTGACCTCTTGGTCACTCAAACTAAAAAATGAAATAACTGATAAGGTGGAGACACCAATATTCGTGAATATCTGGTTGGGAAGTTCGAAAACATATTATATCGTTTCCCTTCAGCCACTTTTTTTATAATGCATAAACAAGTTCAAAACAACTCACATATCACTGATTTCAGATTTAACAATGGAATCAATATTTTCTCCTGTTTCATAAACATGATCACCATCGAAAAACTGGTTCATGGTGTTTACAACCTTCGTTATGTCTGTCTTTTCAATTATTTGCCATTATAAAGATGAGGAAAATAAGTTAAAGCCAACACTAATGTCTCAGAAATACATAGGAAAATAAAAGAACTTTAACGAAGAGAGAAATCATTACAATTCCCAGTAGTAACAATGAATAATACTAACATTATTTAAACAATGATAATAATTGGCTCTGCAACCTTTCTAGTTACTTTAAGCGCGTTCGGCAATGACATCTGACTGGTCGGATTGATCTGAACCGTTCGTTTATTACATCCATTGAGGGGAGTACACATCTGGACCGTTCGGCAAGAAAATCTGATCAATCGGATGTAGATCTTTTTGCTCGGTGTATTTCGACGGAGGAAACGGATTTTTTTCCACAGAACAGAAATTACTTTTCGGCCTTTGTGAATGGATTTTTTATCCCGCTTCGAATATTCTTGAACAGTCTGTTGAATTTTCGTGTCTTATGTTATTTATTGTGTAGTAATAAATAAAAAAATATTGTTTGATAAAAAAATAATGATTCAAAATATTGAATCATCTCAACCAAGGGGTAGAAATGTTGAGAACTATAACAAAAGAATTAAAATAGTACCCAGACTACCTCTACGGACGAATAGACCTTCAAGCTCTAATTTAATATCTGGCTCGGGTAAAGGTCCATTCATATTTACCGACAACGCACGTGGCAGACACGGACCAGCACAGACGAAGAAATATGATTGCATACATTTCTTATGGGCGTATTCATATTTACCGCGTATGAACGTAGCGTGGCCGGGCGGGCACGGGCCAGCAGCGAAAGACATTCTCGACGAGAATGTTTTGTCTGCGCTGGTACTTGTCGCCAATGACTCTGCGTGCCTGTGTGGTGTTAAATTCAAAATCAAAACATCGCTCAGCCTCAGCAGTCGAGTGTACATATAGGAACGGACAGACTGCAAGCGTAAAGGAGGTATATTTTAGGTCGTAAGAATACTGAATAACGAGAATTAGTTCGAAATTATTCTTTTCAGTATGATATGAGCGATCGTAGGTGATAACAATAAAAATAGATGATACATGGAAGGAAATTGCAAAAGTACTATGAGTACGAGATAAGAAAGAATTCAATAAAAATAAAAAATTGATATTTATATAATTTCTATTTTTTAGAACAAAAAAAAATTGATATTTATATAATTTCTATTTTTTATTCCAAAAATAAAAACTAGGCACCTCAAACAGACAGTTAATTTTTCTCGTAGCGATAAAGATTGTAGATATGACTGGAGTTATTTCACAAACAATAGTTTCAAATTCATATCTGCTCATTCTAAAATAATTGAAAAATCTATCTTCATCATCCACGAGTTCCTTGTGTGTAAAATTATCCCTCTTTTTTCGTGTTTATGGGATGTACAGTAAGCCTTCTTTTTCTCGGCTGTTCTTCCATGGAACTCGATTCATCTTGTGAAAGAATTGCCATTACGGCTAGTTCTTCTATCGACAAATTGTGAAATATAGCGAATACATTACAGCACCTGTTAAAAAGGTGTTACCATAAGCGCGGAAGACACCAACATATATTGACCTAAGGTTACGTAAGACCTTGTTGGTGTCTGCCACGCTAGGTGCTGGCAATATACCTGCTGGTAAATATGAATACTCTTGTCTGTTCACTGTCTGTGCTGGTCCGTGCCTGCCACGTGCGGTGTCGGTAAATATGAATGGACCTTAAGGCGTTACATACGTCAAACAGAAAAATCGATCAAAATGCTCCGTAGCGTTCGTTTATTACAGAAAAATCTGACAAATCTGTACAATCTGTTATCACGTGACTAAAAAATCCGTCCGCTCTCGGATGCTATTGCCGAACGCGCTTACTCTATGATCCAAAATTTAGAAGATAATTTCCGAAGTTATCGGCTTTTCGTTAGCTAACTAATAACTGAACACATCCCATGTACTCTATATTTGTATGAAATTCATATTGGAATATTTAATTCTAGACGGAAATTCATGATTTTGTTAGAGGTAAACAATAGACTAGTTGAAGAAACTCTTACAGTGAAAATCAGAAATGAATTGGTATAAAAAAATAATAAAAGTATGTCAAATTAAGGTATAAAAACATAATATATGTAGATAAAAGAATATACATAACTTATATCCTTATAATATAACTAAACTGATACTATATGTCTGAAGGTTTCCTGTATCACCTATGGCATAGGTTACATTTATATTGCTCCAATTTCAAATATCTAGCGCTCGAAACAAAATCACTTTGGTGGCAATTGTATGCCCTCCAACATTGTATGTTCAGTATACACATGATTTTTGAGAGTTGCCCTTTGACTTGCAGCATAATTACATTGGTTGCAACGGTAATTCCTTATTTTCAAGTGAACAAAATTTATGTGTGTTCTGAGATAACCTTTAACACTTGCCGCATAATCACATTGATTGCACTGGTATGGCTTCAGGTTCGAATGAACAGAATTTAAATGTTTCTGGAGGTTTATTTTTCGACCTGTAGCATAATCGCATAGGTGACATAGGTATTTCTTCAACTTCAAATGAACAATCTCGATATGTGCTATCAGCTGAGTTCTTTGAACTGCCGCAAACTCACATTGTTGACACTTGTAGTCCTTACGTATCTTCAATTTCAAATGAACAGATTCTATATGTCTTCTGAAAGTTCTTTTTGAACCTGAAGTATAACCGCATTGGTGGCACTCATATCGAACATAATCAGGATGTTTTTTGGGAGCTTCTTTTCGACTATCTGTCAAATTATTTCTTTGATACTGGTAATGTTTGAAATCTGTTTGTTTTTTGAGATTCCCTATTTGACTTGTAGCAGTTCCTTCCCATCCTGCATTATGATTACTCAGGGGATCCTCATGTGTATTCGAATTCAACTCCAGATCCAGAGCTTCTACTTTGACCTCTTGGTCACTCAAACTAAAAAATGAAATAACTGATAAGGTGGAGACACCAATCTTCGTGAATATCTGATTGGGAAGTTCGAAAACATATTATTTTGTTTCCCTTCAGCCACTTTTTTTATAATGCATAAACAAGTTCAAAACAACTCACATATCACTGATTTCAGATTTAACAATGGAATCAATATTTTCTCCTGTTTCATAAACATGATCACCATCGAAAAACTGTTTCATGGTGTTTACAACCTCCATTTATTTCTGTCTTTTCAATTATTTGCCATTATAAACATGAGGAAAATAAGTTAAAGCCAACACTAAAGTCTCCGAAGTACGTAGTAAAATAACAAAACAAGGACTTTAACGAAGAGAGAAATATTTACAATTCCCAGGAGTAACAATGAATAATAATAACATTATTTGAACAATGATAATAATTAGCTCTGCAACCAAGTGTTAGTAGTGTTACTTTGACACTGTCTTTGTTTGACACTGCTCTGCTACAAAGAGAGGTTAACTGTGATTGTCAGTCAGATGCATAGACACTCAGATGTCAGATGCGAAAAAGTAGGCATTTCACTTTTTGTAGATTGTGGTGGTTTCTGCTTGCATCTTGTTTCATACCAATACATACCATTACCATAATCGCTGGACCAGAATTTCATTATATTAATTGGCACTTCGCTTGTGGACTAATCGAATCGAATAAAATTTGACATTCATGTCAATTCGAAATACTCTATGATTCAAAATTGATAAGATAATTTCCGAAGTTATCGGCTTTTCGTTTTTCGACAGCTAACTAATAACTGAACACCTCCCATGTACTCTATATTTGTATGAAATTCATATTGGAATATTTAATTCTAGGCGAAAAATCATGATTTTGTTAGAGGTAAACAATAGGCTAGTTGAAGAAACTCTTACAGTGAAAATCAAAAATGCCCAGGCAGGGTGAGTATTGCAATATGAAATATCTGCTGATACCGTTTTCCAATTCCCCAAATGAAGGTGCTGTTAAATAATATTAATTTTCAATTAGTTAGTGTGAGCATATTCCTGCTTCTATAATACGGAATGCTACTAGCTGAAGATCCATAAAATATTTGGTTATGACTCACCATTACATTCATATCTCTCAAATAACCACGAATATATCCTTTTATTTGAAGAATGAGCGATAATTTCTTTCCAGACTAAAAAATGAATCTATTGATGTTACTGTAGCTGATTTTGATGGAGTACTGTACCATATATCGAACCTCAATGGTGATAAGTCAAAAATCAGGGTAAGCATCAGTTGATTATTTGATTATTACAACGTTTATCAGTCTAAACTGTAATGCTTTCAGGTTAGTATTGCTTTGAAATTTTATAAAGATTTACAAGAACATGGTGCCGATGAATTGTTGAAAAAGGAATATGGTTCCCTGTTGACAACGCCTGAGGACAATTTCAATGTATCCATTCTGATTAATTTAGAGGATATACCAGAAAATTGGCCAGAAATTGTGAAAAAAATTGGTTTATTGAAGAGGAATTGCTTTGCATCAGTGTTTGAGAAATATTTCGATTTTCAAGAAAAAGGAGAGGAGGGCCATAAAAGGGCTGTTATCAACTATAGAGATGATGAGACCTTGTAAGTTTGAATCATTAATATTTGCTTGCTTGATTCTTGCATTCCACACTGTTTGTTCTGTCCGTCATTGTGGAGATTTTATCTTCTAGATACGTGGAAGCCAAAGCTGATCGTGTAACTGTGGTCTTCTCAACAAGATTCCGAGATGAGAATGACGTTGTAATCGGAAAAGTTTTCATGCAAGAATTGAAAGAAGGTTTGAGAGCTTCTCATACAGCACCTCCTGTATTGTTTAGTCACAGGGAACCGCCAAGAGAGCTTCAAAATACTAATGCAGTAGTTGATAATAATGTTGGTTATGTTACTTTTGTTCTGTTTCCCAGACATACAGCCCGCAATACTCGTGATAATACAATTAATTTGATACATATGTTCCGCCACTACCTCCACTATCACATCAAGTGTTCGAAGGCCTACATCCACAGCAGGATGAGGGCCAAGACCTCTGAGTTCCTGAAGGTGTTGAATCGAGCTAGACCGGAAACTAGATCCACCGATAAGAAAACAATAACGTAAGTATTTTTTTTTAATTAATCTACAACATTTTCAGGATTATTCATTATTTAATATACAGGTTGGCCCACATGAAACAGTCCAGTTGAATATTACACCCTTTATATGAACAAACAAGGAAATATCTGGCTGGACTATCTTATGTGGGTCACTCTGTATATGAAGTATTACTTGAAGGTTATGTTCATGCAAAGAAAAAGGTTTTCTTGATCTTTTTTGGGATTATATCACCTTGCACAACCTCTAAACAAATGGTTTAGCCAAAATAGCTATATTACTTTGTCGATCTGTGAATTTGAAATGAAGATGAATTTTTGCAGGGGTAGGACTTTCATCAGAAGAGATTGATGTGAATGATATGAACAGTACTAAATCTAATTGGACTTGAAAGTTTACTGCCAAAATAATTTCTTAAAAATAACATGCTATACTATTTCATTTAATCTATCCAGTCATTATTTTATACGTATGCACAATTTTCATTTAATCATTGCAATATTTATTGAAATGTTTCATTATTACCATAAATAATATATATTTATCATCATAAATATATAATTGTTAAAAATCATTGGAATTCTTTAAGTACATATTAATTTAGATTAATTAATTTTTTCGGAAGTTACTCCTTCAGAAATTTGATCAATTTATAGGTTCTGAAAGGCCATGAAATGATTTTGCTTTCAAAGCACAACTTAAAAATGCTAAATTGAAGATAACCCATTTTATTCATTCATCACAATGGCAATTTTAGTATCTGGAAATTATTTCATTTATACAATAGTTGAAAAACTTTGTATGGAACATCTGCTTTAGCTGATCAATTTATTGAAAGATCTGCATCTGTTCATTAATGCTGATCAATCGAAGTTTCAGCATGGTTCAGTGAATAATTAAAAAAAAATAGAATTTCAGGTGGTAAACTGAATGAAATAGTTTAGTATTGAATAAAGATGATTGTTGATTCCAGTGAATATTTTGGGTCTATTCACTCCAGTCTATTAGCAGTGCGTAATAGATAAATAAAAGTAATTTTTATTATGATTATCCTCTGAGATATGTATATATAGATATAACTGATAAATCTTTTTAATTGTGCTTCCTTACAAGTTATGGGTGAGCACCTGTATATTGAAATTATGCAGATATTTTTAAAAAGGGCTTTTTCAGTGATGAAATATCTTTTGTTAAGAGAATAATATATCTGTATTAATTTTTGTAAATTTTTAAAATCGCTTTTTATACAATTTCATTTTCTATGTTGATGTTAAGTATGTGTTTGCTATACAATAAAGTCTTTATATTATTTGATTCGATTTTCTTCAAATTGGACACTTGCCACTCTTCAGCAAATTTTATAACTTGCTGTAAGAAAATTCGTATATTTTACGTTTTTTATGATTTCGTTTTCGTTTACTAAGGATCGATGGTAAAATTGTAACTAATTCAGAAAGGTCAAATTTAGAATTATAAAGGTATCGATTTCATCAGTTTAATCTTAATGATTCCAATGGAACCTAAACAAGTATTGAACATTTTTAGCAGTATACCGTTCATCAATTATAGAAATAAAAATGTTATTTTGAATTTACTCTTTTTCTTATTGGAATCCTCTTCCCCTCAACTTTTTTTCTGCTAGAAAAAAAAGGTATATTATAGTAAAAAATACACAACTTCCGCTCTTTACAACAACTTGTTCAGATGTTTCTGGTCAAATGAAGGATTCTCCAATAAAAGGTCATTGATAAAAATGGAACGATACACGCTTCAACAAGACGTTGAAATCCTTAAAATTCATTATAAAACTCGAACATTTTTGGGTTGTCGTGAAACACCTTGTCGAATCGCAATATAGAAATTGGTGGGAAAATTTGAGCAGTTGGACCTATTTTTCTAACCAGAAATGGATACCTTCTTGAATTTTACACATTTTTTATCTGCAACATTTTTACGTTGTTGTCATGGTTACGAAGATATAAGGACTTCTATGAGAAAATGGCCAGTTTCAGAGGTCCGCGAAACGTATCATAGCATGTATGCTATCCATAATAAAGAAACGAATGAAGGATTTTTCGAAAATTTAATAATTTTGCCTCGTATTGTGTGGCTATCGAATAATGTTGTTCTATTGGAACTGTCACAATAAATTCATATTTCTGAGAAATTTCAAACTGCAATAACTTTATTTTTTCAAATGGCATGCCTATATTTTTTGTACAGAAAATTTCATTTCAAACATTTTCCTAAGGGTTCCTTATGTCCATCTTCAGTCGTTTTCTGTACAAAAAATATAGTCATGCCATTTGAAAAAATAAAGTTATTGCAGTTTGAAATTTCTCAGAAATATGAATTTATTGTGACAGTTCCAATAGAACAACATTATTCGATAGCCACGCAATACGAGGCAAAATTATTGAATTTTCGAAAAATCCTTCATTTGTTTCTATATTATGGATAGCATACATGCTATGATACGTTTCGCGGACCTCTGAAACTGGCCATTTTTTCATAGAAGTCCTTATATCTTCGTAACCATGACAACAACGTAAAAATATTTCAGATAAAAAATGTGTAAAATTCAAGAAGGAATCCATTTCTGGTTAGAAAAATAGGTAGTTCCATTTGAAATACCACAGCTGATGGTCACTTCCGGTACAACCGGAAGTGCGATTTCGATGAAAATATTTTAACATAATTTCCCCCTTTGAAAAACGGCCGTGTGCCAAATTTCAGAAATCTTTTCCTCATAGAAGCCGAGAAACGTCTAATGCACGAATTATTATGATAACCCTGTATCACATGGGCTGAAAATTCCCGTGTCTAACAAATAGATGGCGCTAATTTTATTGCAGTCTCCTTTTTTTTCAGTTAATACTAACCTTCAAAAGATAGCTGTTAAAATTTCATGACATTCTATTCATTAGTTTGTGAGTCATTGTGCTAAGAGTTTTTTTCCATTTTCATTTTCAAAACAATGGATCAAAAAGCAAAAACAGTTCCGTGTTTTAATTTTACACTGCTTCTTGATGGGAAAAATACCGTTCAAGCGAAGCAATGGCTTTAAAAGTGTTATGGGGACTCCGCTCCATCAAAAACAACAATAAAACGTTGGTTTGCTGACTTCAAACGTGGTTGTAGATGTAGAGACACCGATGATGCAGAACGCAGTGGACGTCCAAATGAGGCGGTAACACCAGAAAACATCAAAAAAATCCACAAAATCGTTTTGAATGATTGAAAAGTGAAGTTGCGTGAGTTAGCTGATATCGTAAAGATATCAAAAGAACGTGTTGGCTTTATACAGGGTCTTTCACGAGGAACCTCACCCATATTTATACGGGAAACTACTGAACGTATTTTCATGAAATTCAGCACTTATAAGTATTTCACGATGCTGATGAAATCTAAAATATTTTCAAGGCATGAGCACCTCCGGTTTTTCCGGAAATGACGTCAACTTCCGTTTTTCAAATTAGAAAACCATTTTTTTATTGCAGAAATAGATTCCTTAGAAAATTTCAAGTTATTTTGATGTAACATTTTTCAGTTTTGGTTGGAAAATTCTCTCTGAGCGGGAAAATTCGAAAAAAAAATCGAAAATAGAGCTCCGCTGAAACAAGAATAACTTCGAGGTTTTTAGAGGGAAAATTTTCATTTTTGGGATTTTTCAAGATGTAAGATTGATGTATCCACTTTAAAAATCGAAATCGCGATTCATGATACAGGGGGTGAAAAAATCGCTTTCAAAGTTAGGGATGACAAAATCGTGAAAAATCAATTTTTTCAAATTGGAACCCCATTTTTTTATGGCAGATATTGAATCTACGTTAAAAAATAATGTGAGTGTATGCATCACACCCTTGCCCTAAAGTGGATATTTTCTGAGTTATTCACAAAAAACTGTTTTTCGTCTTGAATTTTCAGCTATTTCTTTTCCCTTCACGCCAAAAAGATGAAATTTTCAGGAACTGTTACTTAAACCATGTTTTAGATTTTACTACCCTAATATGCAAGAGAAAAAAGTTACAGGTTGTTCCTAAATAGATGGCGAATTTGAATTCGAATTTGTATCGGAAACCTCTTTATTTCAACTAATCGGCCATCGGTTTTCTCTCCAGTGATAAATAAATAATTCCTTATGAACCATATGCAAAAACTTACCATGTTTTACATTCTTTTTTTTTAATGATAGATATCATTAATTACATCTGCCAAATTCCTCTTTATTCAGTAGCATTTTGTGTTTACTATTAATTTGGTGATAATTCGTATTATGTAAAACATGGTAAGTTTTTGCATATGGTTCATAAGGAATTATTTATTTATCACTGGAGAGAAAACCGATGGCCGATTAGTTGAAATAAAGAGGTTTCCGATACAAATTCGAATCCAAATTCGCCATCTATTTAGGAACAACCTGTAACTTTTGTCTCTTGCATATTAGGGTAGTAAAATCTTAAACATGGTTTAAGTAACAGTTCCTGAAAATTTCATCTTTTTGGCGTGAAGGGAAAAGAAATAGCTGAAAATTCAAGACGAAAAACAGTTTTTTGTGAATAACTCAGAAAATATCCACTTTAGGGCAAGGGTGTGATGCATACACTCACATTATTTTTTAACGTAGATTCAATATCTGCCATAAAAAAATGGGGTTCTTATTTGAAAAAATTGATTTTTCACGATTTTGTCATCCCTAACTTTGAAAGCGATTTTTTCACCCCCTGTATCATTTCGATTTTTAAAGTGGATACATCAATCTTACATCTTGAAAAATCCCAAAAATGAAAATTTTCCATCCAAAAACCTCGAAGTTATTCTTGTTTCAGCGGAGCTCTATTTTCGATTTTTTTTTCGAATTTTCCCATTTTCCCGCTCAGAGAGAATTTTCCAACCAAAACTGAAAAATGTTACATCAAAATAACGTGAAATTTTCTAAGGAATCTATTTCTGCAATAAAAAAATGGTGTTCTAATTTGAAAAACGGAAGTTGACGTCATTTCCGGAAAAACCGGAGGTGCTCATGCCTTGAAAATATTTTAGATTTCATCAGCATCGTGAAATACTTATAAGTGCTGAATTTCATGAAAATACGTTCAGTAGTTTCCCGTATAAATATGGGTGAGGTTCCTCGTGAAAGACCCTGTATTGCATGAGCATTTGAATATGAGGAAGCTCTGTCCAAAGTGGGTGCCACGTTTGCTCACTGTTGACCAAAAACAAGAACGTGTTGATGCTTCTTATTAGCAGTGTTTGGCTATGTTTAAACGTAACAAACCGGAATTTTTGCGTCGATATGTGACAATGGATGAAACATGGATCCATCACTTCACTCCGGAATCAAAACGATCGTCATCTGAGAGGACATCAGCAACTGGTGAACCTCGTCCAAAGCGCCCGAAAGCACAACAAACGGCTGGAAAGGTTATGGCCTCGGTATTTTGGGATGTGCGTGGTTTTATATTCATCGACTATCTTGAGAAAGGAAATACCGTCAACAGTGAACATTAAATAGCGTTATTGGAGCGTTTGGAGGCCGAAATTGAAAAGAAACGACCGCATATGGCAAAGAAAAAAATTTGTTTCATCAAGACAACGCCCCGTGTCAGTCAATCAAAACAATGGCAAAACTACATGAATTGAACTTCGAATTGCTCCTACATCCACCGTATTCGCCAGATTTGGCTCTCAGCGACTACTGGCTGTTCACAGACCTGAAAAAATGCTCGCCGGTAAGAAATTTCGCACGTATGAAGAGGTTATCGCTGAAACTGAGGCCTTTTTTGAGGCAAAAGATAAATCGTTCTACAAAAAAGGTATTTAAATGAAAGAGCGGCGCTGGAATGATTGCGTTGCTCTTGATGGAGATTACGTTGATGAATAAAGCTAATTTTCAACCAAAAAAACCGTGTTTTATTTGTTAGGCCTGGGACTTTTCAGCCCATGTGTTATATTTCATTAAATTATCATATTATTATTATTTTATGAATTCATAGACAAATTAAAACACCACTCGAGATCAGAATGACTCTTTCTTGAGTTTATTCAATTTGAAACTTGGGAGAGATTTAAAAAGTTTTGAAGTTCCCTGGACGACCTATATCACAATCGTAAAAGTAGAGAAGATACAGGCAAGATAATAAATTATGAAAGAATACCCTTTAATTACTGAATATTTGATCTGTAAAATGGCGTCTGAGCATATTAAGGAATACAGTTTTCTTCCAGAACGTTACAAAATTCTGAAGCTTTAATAAAAGCGGCTCTCTGAATGTCGATCATCTCTCTCAGTAAATTTTTCCAGTTTCTTGCGTACGTCTGCTTGCTATGTCCGTTGTCTTGGCTTTGGTACAGCTCGCAAGCCATACGATGGAAATGCGCGCAACTTTCGATAACCAGTCTGTTGTTTTCAAGAACGTTACTTTCCAAAGCGTTTATTTCGTCCATAAGTCCTTTGGTGCTTTCTTCTTCCTCCTCATCTTCGTTTTCCTCTTCCATGTCTTCCAAGTCGTTCAAATCTTCGCCCTGGGCGTAATAGTTATCTTCTGAGTATTCTTCACTAGCTACCAGTTCTTTAACCCTATCGGCGTATCTAAGGGTGTTCAAGGAATGTTCTACGGAAGCCACACCCGGAGAAATCAACGCAATCATGCAGGTCCTTGATTTTTCTCCAATAAAGGAATCCCTCAAAACTTGCGTCAATTTACTTCCTCTAAATGGGCAGTGGGAACCTTTCTTTCCTAGAGCTCTTATGCATTCTTTCAAGGCAAGCAGGGACTTGTTGATGTCGGCTCCTTCAAGTCTTGTCTGTCTGTCTGAATTGAAAGTATCAGCACCTCTTTCGTTACCAGCCAAGTCAATGAGCGAAAATTTCCCTGTTATGTTTCTAGCGCCGTTTTTTCTGATTATGATCTGGAACACAGCGTGGGATCTTGAGGAATTGGCGTTTGCTGAGGTCATCCCCGATGTCCTCTCCAAGCTGCCCTTCTGGATCAGCTCGATCACGTCGTCCACCTTGGATACGATCCTTTCCGTTAGACCTACCACTTGTACCTGCTGTTTGCCGTCTTCTAGGACTCGAAGACGCTTTTTCTTGGCTAGTAGGTCGAATACCAACTTGCCGTATATTTCGAAGAAGCTGGCTGAGACCATGTAATCTTCCTTGATGTACTTCGGGTGGTTGATGTAGCTGAATACGTCGATGGCTACGAGACCGTATATGCCGTTCTTGAAGTTTTGCTGCTTGCCTGCAAGAAATACAAGTGCAGAAGTGGAAACTGGATAAGAAAAAGAAAAACCAACGATCTTCGCGAAATGTTGTATGCATACAGTTTAAGTTGAGTTTCGGCTCAACATTACATTGTTACGGGAATTTGAGCAAAATATTGTTTAAAAAAACATTTTCATTTTATAAGAACGTTTTTCCGATACCGGGAATCGAACCCGAGCCTCCTGGGTGAAAGCCAGGTATCCTAGCCACTAGACCATATCGGAGTACATTAAACAAAGGACGTTTTCACTTATTAGTATGGAATAAAAAAATGCACTTCATTGCATCTTTTTGATGTCATGATAAAATTTATCGTCTTAACCAGTCTGTTTATTGTGTATTAAGTTTAGATTAAGGTCGGCGTTTAAAGCGAGTAGGAAATCTCCTCCAATAGAGGTGCCACCGTGCATTTTATGAAATATCTCCATAGAACTTACATTATCGCTATAAGTTCTATGAATATCTCTCTAATCATGAATGAAATGTACAATGGCGCTCTCTATCCGAAAATCACCGAACTATGAAATAAGTCAATTTGTGGGTAAAGCAGGAATTTTTTCCCGCCAAAATTTGAATTTGGCCATTTTCTGCCAATTCCGTATTTCAAGTTGATCTTCTGAACGAAATTATCAGTAGATTCACTTTTAATCGGAAGTCGAACTATTTTCATGGGTCTTTCTGTTGAAATAAAACAGAAGCATGGGTTGGCTCATTTTATTTTTTATTTTTATTAAGCAATTTACAGCTGACCTTAAAACAGTTCCTGCGAACTGATGACGAGGCCTACAGGTACATTATAATAAATTGGTCAGTTAACCACAAACTCCAAAAAAAATATCAAACATATAAAAAACATACAATAAAAACAAAAACATATATCACAGAGCTTATTTTCAAAAATTAAATACTCTCTAGTTATCACATATTATTTACATAGTCCATAAGAAGTTTTGTAAATTTAGTCTTTTGTATCACATACTTTATTTCTTCTGGAAGCTGATTGAACTTTAGACTTCCAACAAATACTGGTGAGCATTGGGTTTTGCTGGTTCTTTTCGATGGTCTTCGAATTAGGTTCTGCGATCTCGTTCCATGTTCATGTGTTCCTCTATTATATTGAACTATTTGCGTTGTCTTGAAATATTCATTTATTATACCATGGATCAGTTTGGCCTCTTCTACATGGTGGATTTTACTGATGGACATTATCCCAGTTTATTTATAAATGAATTCTGTACTTGTGAGCCTATTATATCCAAATATTGTTTTGATTGCTTTGTTCTGTACAACCTCCAATGGCCTTATATGAGTAGCAGCTCCATTACCCCAACATGGGATCATGTACCTTAATCTGGATTCAATGAGTCCATGATAGACACTCTTTTTAGTTTTAGTGCTTAGAATGTTAGAGCACCTATACAAGGCACCTATCAATGGCACTAGTTTGTTTTTGACTGTCATTATGTGGCTGCTCCAGTTCAATTTTTCGTCAATTGTCAAACCAAGGTATTTATATTCTTTTACCTGTTTTATTGTTGTATTGTCAATTTGTATTTTGATGATGTTATTTATTTTCTTATTTTTATTTTTTATTAGTAGGTATACCGTTTTGTCAACATTGATGCTCAATCTATTCTGAAGCAGCCACTGGGCATAGATTTTAAGACCCTCACACACTCGCTTCCCAAGATCCTCCAAATTCTGCCCGCTAAACATTAAAACTGTGTCATCAGCAAATGTGACATATTTGGCATTCAATTGTAGATATTTCAAACTATGGACATATAACAGATAGAGTAGTGGACCCATAACACTCCCTTGTGGAACTCCTGTTTTCACAGATGATCTCTCACTAGCTACACCATTTACAACTGTGTATTGATATCTCCCTTTCAAATATGAATTAATCAAGTTGAAAGATTCTCCCCTAAAGCCCATCAGCTCCATCTTCCTCATTAGTATTGATATGTCCACAGTATCAAATGCTTTTCTGAGGTCTATAAAAACCAGAATGACAAGATTACTCTTGTCCAGCCCCCCATATGCGAACTCCAAGACCTCTGTTGCTGCACCAAGTGCACTCGAGCCCTCCTGAAACCCAAACTGAGAGGCATCGAAACCAAAATTTTTCTTTATGTATGTCACTATTTGGTCCTTCATTAACATTTCCACTATCTTAGAGAACACACTGGTGATTGAAATGGGGCGGTAATTTTCCCTTTCAGTTTTTGATCCTGACTTATGTACTGGAATTATGTATGTTGTTTTCAATTCCTGTGGGAAATGCCCATTGACCAATATTTTATTAATCATTTGAGACAACTTCTCCTGGATTATATCATAGATCTTAAGTACATCGTTTTTTGTTATACAATCATAGCCACAAGTGTTTGATTTGATGGACTTCAACTTTTTTAATATTTCTGATGAGCTTACTGATACAAACCTCATAATCTGCTGATAATTCTCCTCATCACATTCTGTTTGGGCCTTGGGCATTCTGTCCCCAATAAGCATACCCACATTGGTGAAGTAACTGTTGAAAGCTTCCGCCATCTGCTTGTTGTCTCTAATACTTTCATCTCTATCTACAATTTGGTCTATACTCTCTCTCTTCTTGATATTTGTGTTATTTATCAATCCATTTAGTACCCTCCAACTTTTCCTACTATCATTTCCTGCCTTTTTTAGTTCCTCTTCTGCCCATAGTTTTTTCAATTTTTTTGCAAGGTTATTCACTTCTGTTTTCATCCTTTTGAATTGTAACTCAGACAGCTGACTTCCCGTCTTCTTCCATTTGATATAGAGTTTATTTCTTTCCTTTACTTTTTTCTTAAAATCCACAGTAACCCAGTAGTTATTATTTCTTACCTTGATTAGTCTCTCATTTGTAGCTTTGTCCTTTGTCCCCTTTATAATCTCAATAAGATCTTCAAATTTGTCAATCCTATTCTCCTCCATTTCAGACTTTAAAATCTCCCTCCACCTATCAGTATCGACATATTTCACTGGGATCCTCTTAGAATCCTGTCTATGAACCTCTTTATTCACCCTTATTTCAAGTGTATTATGATCTGAGATACAAGTTACTTCAGTTTTTATTTTGCAGATGAGTTTTTTATTTGTTATAACATGATCAATTATGCTGTCTTTTTGTTTACCCATTCCACATCTAGTTACATTTTCTGCATTTATTATATTCTCAATTTTGTAACCATTCATAAGTGTTATATCCACATATTGTCCTGATATTACTCCTGAATTTAACAAGTCTATATTTATATCACCCAAAATAATAGTTTCTGCTTTGTTTTTTCCAAGTAATGCGTCATAATAGGACAGGAAACTGTCAACATTACAAATTTGTGATCGATAAATAACATATGTAACCAATTTGTTATCTTTTACCCTAATACCCGCTATATCACATCCTTCAGGTGGATCGAGGCATCTTATTGACTCATATTGCAACCCCTGTTTGATATATAATGCTACAGATCCTCCACGAGTATCTCTACAGCTATGTACTGCATTATAGTTAGAAATATTAAAATAATCGACCTCATTGCTGTACAACCAAGTCTCCGTAACTGCTATTATATGATAATCACTTCTATTTTTGAAAGAAAAAAAATTAACTGTCGGAATGAAATCGATTAAAATTATTTCAACAAGAACCCTAATCCTTTCTGAGTTCACCCACAAAATTTCAGTTCTCAAAGTGAAACCGTTTTCGAAATCAACTTGAAATACAAACACACTACATTGAACGCCCACCTTAAGCTGATTTATCAATTTTTGGTGACAATAGCGCACCCAGGATTTAATTTCGGGGGAAGAGACAGGAGAGAAATCCCAATTTTCTTTGAACTATCGTGAATTTTGGGGGAACAGTCTCTTGCTGCCAAATTTTTCCTTCACCGCTGTTTCAAATTGGTTTCTCGAACTGGCAAATGCAAATCTGTATGCAAGTACGATCTACTAACACTATTGGTGAAAGAGCGCTCAAAATCTCCTGACACCAAGTCAGTGCATTTAGAGCCCCTTTTTTTTATAAATAATTTGCGACTTTATGTTGGGTCAATAAAAAAATATCGAAAATGATGAGGTGGTTTTCAATCAAAGCCTATTTATCAGAAGTATTGAAAATGAAAAAAAAGTTATTCCGATACCGGGAATCGAACCCGAGCCTCCTGGGTGAGAGCCAGGTATCCTAGCCACTAGACCATATCGGATGGTTGTTGGGATATCTGTAGGATTATTTCAGATAAAGGCCCTTTCACACGAGATCAGTAGTTCAGATAGTCCACTAGGTACTAAGCGACTAAACCTACTCAACTTAGAGGGTATTGCCTCCTCTGAATTAGAAGGGAAAATATAAAAAGGGTTTTACAATAAGAGGTGTTATTTTGACAGTCAAAGCCATTTTTTTAGATAAATGATCGGATGTTAATTTCATTATACAGAATGAGTCTTTGACTTACATATTACCATATAGGTATACCTATTTTATTTTTTAACTGTAGATTGTTCTCAACAAACGAAACACTTTTTTCCCATACCATTTTGCAAAATTCGGTTTTGTTTGAAAGATACAGGGTGTCGAAAATCCATGAAATTAACACTATATTCTTTCATATTATGCGGAAACGATATTTAGAATTAACTGAATTTTGGTTAATTAATTGTTAACTCTATTCATTCATGGTGCATATTTCTCAATCAAAACTTATTCAATATTTCTCTTGGTATAAAAGTTGCTGAGTAGTCAACTCATAAATTCACGCAAAAATACTATAAAACCACTTGAAAAAGATAAACGGTTCATATTTTCGAAATAATCAACCATTTTAGAAAATAAAAGTATTCCTATGTTTTGTCAATAAAACGCGTCGTTTTGGAATTATTCCTAATTGTATACGATGAAATTTGTGGAAAAAATCATGAATTTCAAGAATAATCTGGATGCTTCCCTGGATTAAGTATCATCGAATATTATTTCTTCTCTGGTATCTTAAAAAGTTGACAATGTTATCAGAATGTTTATAAACTTGGTAAATACTAAAATCTCTATGATGGAAGAACGTTTGATGTTGATGAGATATGTAATGATAAAATCCCATAAATGTGGGAGGTAAAATGGAATTCTAAAAAGCATGATATTAAACATTTTATAAGCACAGTTTCTATTAAAAAATTATTGTTACTGGTCCTTCAGGAAAATATCTACCTAAACAATATCTTCTTGGAATTTTAACTCGATACTATACACGGTTATTATTACATCAATTCATTGACAGTATTCACATCACAATCATCATCTGTTTGCATTATTCTCTGTAAATAAATAAATAAATAAATCGAAGCCCATGGCACAGGTTATCGCTTCACGAAATCATCGCTCATGGGACCTCAGACTGGTCTGTGATGGGACTAACGTTGGAGACACAGAACAATGGTTGGTCTTGCGTGGCGGCTACCTCGCAGCAGCGCACCGTTATAGGCGACTGAAATTAAGATCGTAGCGCTATATCGGCGAGAATCAGAACTACTCGTTTGGCATTTCCAAAGAGAAACGCCTAGACGCCTTTAGCGAAAAGAAAACAGAACTAGTACCCTTGCGATAGTTCGTCCGTTAACGATAGGGGACGAACTGCTTCCTTGGTTTCGCCTGTACCATTGTTTGAAGCGAAAATCAGCAATCTGGCATCGTCTTCTCTAAAGTTCTGTGAAATATCACAGAATATGGGTTAGGTTAGGTTAGGTTAGTGAAAAACCAATTTTTTAAGAGATCGTTTTAGAATATCGAGGAAAATATGAACAAATTATTAGTGTTCACAAACCAATCTTCAGGAAAATCGAAGAAGGAACTTATTTTGGTGGGAGAAATAATCGGACAAAACTGAGTGATTTTGTTAGGAAATATCATGTAGTAACATTCTTATTCGAATGAGGTTAGTGCTTGAGTATTTCCCAGTATCACCCAGAACATCTAATAATCACCACAATTTTAATCGGAAAATATGAACTTGAGGTGTTCGCAGAGAATCGTATCAGGCACGTATTCGGTCCAATTTTTTTTCTCAAATGGTTATATCTCTTCAACAGAGCCGAATTCAGAAAAAAGGAAAATGAAAATGAGGTTTCCTTGGGCCTCAAGAATCTACAGTTAAAATACAGGGTGAGTCTTTGACTTGTACATATATTTTAACTGAAGATTCTTGAGGCTAAAGGAATTTTTTTTTCATTTCCCATTTTTCCGAATTTGGCTCTGTTAAAGAGATATAGCCATTTGAAAAAAAAATCTGGCTTATTACAGCCTGAAAAAATTCTCTACAAACAGTTAAAAGTTCATATTTTTCGATTGAAATTGAGCTGATTAGATGTTGTGGGTGATACAATTAGAAAATACTCAAGCACTAACCTTATTTGAATAAGAATGTAACAAACACGTTGTTTCCTAACAAAAACACTCAATTCTGTCCGATTATTTCTGGAATTGAAAAGCCATATTTCTCCCACCAAAATAAGTTCCTTCTTCAATTTTCCTGAAGATTAGTTTATAAACACTAATAATTTTTTCATATTTTCCTCGATATTCTAAAAGGATCTCATAAAAATGGGTTTCTCACTAACCTGTCCTAACTCCATTAACCAAAGTCATATGATTCGAGGTCAATGACCTAATCTTACCATTCCTCTGTGATATTTCACCCACAAAACTGTAGATGAGACGATGCCAGATTGCCGCGATGTAGCCGCCACGCAAGACAAGCCGTTGTTCTGTGTCTCCACCGCCAACGCAACGACTAACGAGTCCCATCAAAGGCCAGTCTCAAGTCTGTGATAAAATGAACGACGCTTACACGATAACCTTCTCCATGGACTTCGATTTATTTATTTATTTACTTACAGAGAATGAAGCAAACAGGTGATGATTGTGATTTGAAGTGTAGTGTCGATTAAGAATTCCAAGAGGATATTGCTCAGATAGATATTTTCCTGAAGGACCGGTAACAATAAGTTTCCAATAGAAACTGTGCAATTTCATGCTTCTCGAAATTCAATGTTATCTCCCACATTTGTGGGATTTTTTTTACATCGAACGTTTTTCCACCATAAAGATTTTAGTCTTGACGAAGTTGATAAACATCCTGACAACAATGTTAATTTGTCAAGAGACGAGAGAAGAAATAATATTCGATGATATTTAATTCAGGGAAGCATTCAGATTTTTTATGGAATTCATGATTTTTTCCTCAAATTTGTTCGTATACAATTAGGAATAACTCGAAAATGTTATTGAAAAAATAAAGGAATACTTTTATTTTCTAAAATGGTCGATTCTTTCGAAAATATGAACCGTTTGTCTTTTTCGAGTGATTTAATAGTATTTTTGGGGGAATTTATTAGTCGACTACTCTGTAACTTTTATACCAGGAGAAATATGGAATAAGTTTCAATTGAGGAATATGCGCCATGAATAGAGTAACCAATCAACCAAAGTTCAGTTCATTCGAAATATCGGTTCCGAATATATGGAAAGAATAGTGTTAAATTCATTGATTTTTGACACCCTGTATCTTTCAAACGAAACCGAATTTTGAAAAATGGTATGGGAAAAAAGTGTTTCGTTTGATGAGAGGAATCTACAGTTAAAATATATGTACAAGTCAAAGACTCACCCTGTATATTATGTACAAGTCAAAGGCTCACTCTGATAGAGAAAATAACATCTTGTTGTAAAACCCTTTATAAGCAGTGTATCGTTCTATTATCATTAATGGCGTTGCTTTTGCTCGTAAAATGTCAAAAAATCACATCTTCAAAACTGGCATTTAACGAAATACTGGGCTATTCAAAATAACACCCTTTTTTGGAAAACTCTTTATTGGCGAAGCTTTTTTCTAGGGCGAATACTCCAGTGAAAATTGCTAAAAAATTATAAAGATGACGAACTTCAGCTACAAACCTCTGAATTCTCCTCCCATCGTGTGCGTTTTACCGGACCCCGTCTGTCCGTAGGCGAAGCAAGTCGCCATTCCACCCTCGAAGATGGTCTTCACCAACGGCTTAGCCGTGAACTTGTACACGATGTCGTTGGTACAAGACTCGTCGAAAACGTAGTCGAACCGAAACAGCTGGTTCTCCAGAAACTTGGTCAGGTCCACCTTCTGCTTGGGCTCGTGCACGATCAGCTGGTTCTTGGTGGGCACGCTCATCACGTCGATTTCCTTCTTGTGGTGCTCCTTGTCGTTCAGCGGCCTCTTCCTGACGCACACCGTGATCTGGTTCTCCACCACCGGGTCGGTTTCGCGGAGAGGATGGAACTCCTTGCCGCTCTTGAACTCGTTGATCATCTGCTCGAACTCCCAGAAGGGGTGGTTCTGTTCACACTGGATGATCTGCTCGCGTAGAGCCCTCTCGTCCGCTTGCTTCTGGCGCCGCTGGTCCCTGATGCGGGCTATCTGCTCCACCTTACGCGCCGCCTCTGACTTGTACTCGAACATTGACTCTCTCCTCTTGGGCAGTTTTTTGGGGGACTTTGGAGGAGACGGCGATGGTGGGGGTGATGGCATATCTGAGGAAATGAGAGAATTAAGGAATTAAGTATACAGAAAGAGCAGCTGAAGGTCCCTTAAGACACTGAAGATTTCTCAACTGGTATTTACCACATCACATTTTGATGAAGTATTTTTGTGAAGGAAACGCATGTCCTATCAGTTTTGGCTCAAATTTCATAGACCAATATTAGACCAAGAGCCAGTGACCAATTTTCATATGTCATTTCATAACTCACCAAAATTCACTTGTTTAATATTCAATATCGACTCGAAAATAAAAACCATTTCTGCCAGCCCATAATGGCCGGAGTAGACTACCATAAGCGCTCAAAGAGGCCAGAAAATTAGGTTCAACTATGTCATAGTATCACACACAAAACTTTCAGGAATTGTTATTGATAATATATTGAATCTATAAAAAATAATGACAGAACTTTTTCGTCCCTCCTAAGTGTTGGCAGAACTCTTTGAAAATTCATTAAGAACAGCTGTACTTAGGTATGTCATTTCAGTACGCTTGAAATTTACAGGAATTAAAGAAAATGTGTCTAGAAAGCGACTTATAATCAAGACAGACATTTTCTACATCACGAACCATCTGCCAGAACGAGAAATGTTGCCGCACAAATGCGAGCGAAATGAACTTATTCATATTTGCAAGTCAGACCTAGAGCGCATATCATATTGGGCTTTTACGAGACTCATCAAAAGTTGATAGGAAGCTGAAATTCTTATATGAAATTATAAAATTTGTTTTCAGTTTCATTTACCTGATCCGATGATAAGGGTATTCGCTATGTACTCGTAATACTAAAGCTCACTGTGAAAGTCTTATACTCTCTTTTACTACTCTTAGTGTACCCAACTTTTGGGGTTTTAAATGTCCTGATGGTTTATTTTTTACCCCTTAATATGACTGAGATCTTACACTTGTTTGAATGTTTCGTAAGTCACACAGGTATACTCAAGACCTCCTCAATCCATTCGAAAAATTCTTGAGGAAACAAATTTTGAGGATGCGTAGGAAGAGCATATTTTTTGAATAGTTTATTACTAAATAAATTGTTGTAATGTTAAAAATAAACACCTTTGATTCCTTTAATTTATTCCTCTAATTGACAATAATACATGCCCAATATGTGCTCTAGGTCTGATTTGCAAATATGAATACGAGTAAGCTCATTTCGCTCGCATTTGTGCGGCAACATTTCTCGTTCTGGCAGATGGTTCGTGATGTAAAAAATTTCTGTCGTGATTATAATTCGCTTTCTAGACACATTTTCTTTATTTCCTGTAAATTTCAAGCGTACTGAAATGACATACCTAAGTACAGCTGTTCTTAATGAAATTTCAAAGAGTTCTGCCAACACTTAGGAGGGACGAAAAAGTTCTGTCATTATTTTTTATAGATTCAATATATTATCAATAACAATTCCTGAAAGTTTTGTGTGTGATACTATGACATAGTTGAACCTAATTTTCTGGCCTCTTTGAGCGCTTATGGTAGTCTACTCCGGCCATTATGGGCTGGCAGAAATGGTTTTTATTTTCGATCAGATATTGAATATTAAACAAGTAAATTTTGGTGAGTTATGAAATGACATATGAAAATTGGTCACTGGCTCTGCCTCTATATAGTGGTGATAAGAAAAAAACAGGTTGGTATGGAAATAAAAATTTATTTGTAACCTTGACTTTACTTCGACACTGATGAAATGGTTAAGTCGATATGGCTAACAAAATAGAAATTCGAAAAATAATTTATAATTTAGTTGAGCGAATCGATAAAGCCCATTTTTGTAAATCAAAATATATCCTGTAGAACTATTTATCGGACAATCGATTAATGTGAGCAAGGTTTTCCTTGTACGACCTAGAATTTTTACTCAAGCGAGGACCGAAAGACTGGCCAGAGGAGCGAAAAACAAGGTTTGTCCTTCGCTAAGAAAATTGAGCCCTATATCAATATACAGGGGGTATTTCAAGGTGAGGCTTTTCTTTTGACAGGTGATAGAACTCGTCAAAATAAGTCATTCTACCGAAAAATTCTATTATGAAATGTTCAATTTAAAAAAGTTATAAGAAATTTAAGGCATCTGGCCTGCATTTCTCTGTTCATCATATCTCTATATCTCTGCACCAGGTTTATGAACATCCGCGAAGTTGGGTGATTTCTTAGCGGAAATCTTGTTGTGTACAAGTTATATACGCTGAACGAATTTTATTTTGATTCACCATGAATTAAAAGCATATCAACAAGTTCTTTATTTGAATAAACGTGCGGCATTTTCAAAATATTACACTCGTACAATCTACACCGTCCCCTTGTCGTAACACGATAGAAGATTACTGATCACAATCGATATTCTGAGTCATGTATGATAAGAAGACAAAAAACATGTTGATATCAATGGAAGAGAAGGCGAGGGAGCAGGTTAGGACTGAGGAATTTTCAGATTCACCTAGAAACTAGAAAATATTTTAGTTTCATTTTCTCGAAACAGGGGCATAATTCATAGAAGAAATTTTTGGTAGAATGACCTATTTTGATGAGTTCTACCATCTGTCAAAAGAAAAGCCTCACCTTTAAATACACCCTGTATTTTCCTCCTTTTTTGTACTGACCAATTAATCCCCCTTAGGGGGATGGATGCCGAATGCAACTTAGTAAAAAAACTGATGATAAGAAAGATTATGATAGTTATAAGTGATGGCAAAAAGATATGTTATAACTTATCATTTCCTTCACCTTAACTTACAGAGTGGCCATCTCACAGGACTTTAAATCTGCCTCTACCCTTATTCATTTTATGAGAATGAAAAAAAAAATCTAGACAGAAGAAATTGTTCATAATTTTTCTCTTAATTTGTATCCGAAAATATATTCACAAATGTTCTGCAGGTTCTATAATGGAAAATAATTTCAATCTATCACTTTTCGAGATTATTTTGATTTTTGAGGGTTTCTTAGAACGGCCCAAAAAAAAGGCATAAGCTTTCTTAAAATAAACAAGATAATTCCCGAAGTTTTCCTTCCTACGTATTTTGGAAAATTTGAATTCAATTGATGATCCAGCAATGAATCTTCCATGCATCTTACATTTCCATAATCTTCCGCTGGTAGTGCTTTTTGAAATATTTCAAGATAAGAATGTTCGATTTTGAACTCACCTTCTGGTATATCGCCTACATTGGGACTCTTCTCAAAACTCTTGTGTCCAGCGTTGTAACATAGTTCGTTACTTATGCTCTTGCATTTTCTTACAGCGGATCCCAACACTGGAGGTTTACGCTTTTCTGGATCTCTTTCATCGACAGCAATTGGGAACATTTTACCTCCTGTCAAAAGATCGTTGTCATTCATGGTTGACAATTCGAATATAACATTTCGTTCCTAAGTTACGGGGTGTGCTCTAAACACTTCCACGACAACACAATGCACAATGAAAAGTCGTGTGAAAACGGGAAAACATAAAATTTCCACTAGGATATCGACTAAATTGAAGTTACACTGCAAGCAGTGAACGTGCAACTAGAATATCGGATTCATGAATTATTTTGCTTGTTTGTGTTGGTTTTTGGATATAGATGATGTTGGTTCTGGGGAAGTACAGGCAATACAGGGTGGGTTACTCAGAGTGCAACCGACAAAACTGCATTTCTAAAAAACTAGCCTAGCGCCAGTTTTTCTTCGTCAAAAACTATTTTATATACACTGCGCAAAAAAATTAACGCACATTCTGAAAATCTCAATTTTAATGAAAAACTCTACATTGACTTTATAACTTATTTTTTATGTTCTCTCGGGAAGGTTTTGAACGAAACAAGAAACATTAAATGGAAGAAAAATTCAGGATTTCACCGAATCTTACGTGAAAGAAGAGAAATGAACAATTTTCAAAATACTGAAATGCTGTTAAGTGATTTAATACTCGGTATTTCCACCCCTTGCGTTAATTACAGCTCGGCAACGACGGTTCATACTCAAAATCAGTGATTCTAAAATGTTCTGATCTAATCCTTCCCAGATTTCTCCGAGTTGGATTCCTAAGTCATTAAGAGTAGCTGGATGATTTCCCGAACTTCTCAGTCTTCTATTGAAGTTGTCCCAAACCTGCTCAATCGGATTGAGATCTGGACTTCTTGCTGGCCATTCCATTCGAGAGTCTTCAACCTCTTCAAGGTACTCCTGAACGATGCGCGCACGATGGGGTCTGGCATTATCGTCCATAAAAATGAAATTTTCACCAATGTATGGGGCAAATGGCACTACATGCTCTTCAAGAATGTTCCTTATATACTTATCAGCATTCATAGCTCCATTATCAACGACCACTAGGTCTGTGCGAGCAGTCAAAGATATTCCACCCCATACCATAATCGATCCTCCCCCGAAACCAGTAGTATTCAGGAAATTGCACTGAGCATATCTTTCATGTGGACGTCTGTATACAAGGGAACGTCGATCACAATGGTAGAGGCAGAATCTAGACTCATCTGTGGAGAGAACTCTTTCCCAATCGGCCTCTTTCCAATGGATATGCTCTCTCGCAAAATCCAAACGCGCCCTTCGATGGGCTGGGGTAAGAGGTGGGCCTCTTGCCGCGACTCGAGCCCTAAATCATATTCTCTGAGGCGATTTCTTATTGTCTGAGTGCTAATTTGCACCTCATGAGTTTGCTCAAGCTGATTTTGAAGGAGGCGAGCGGTTGCAAACCGTTGTCTCAACGAAGAAACTCTCAAGTAACGTTCTTGAATGGCAGTTGTTACCCGTGGTCTACCCTGTCCTGGTCTTCGGACATTCATACCTGTCTCCCTGAATCGCTGCAACATTCTGGACACACTTGTATGGGAAACTCCAAACCCTTCTGGAATTCTTACTACTTTTGGATATCAAAATGGGTTGCATTTTTATTTATTCTTGTCGAAAACTGTATGACGATAATGAGTGCAAATAGATCAAGTAATAGCACCACTTAGTTGTACGAATAGTCATTTTGATTCCTATTAATAAACCGTTATAATCTCTTCTGAGTTCTATTTTCTACCCATGACTTGATGTCATGCATGCAGATTTTCAAACATTCATCTGAGTTCAACTAATTTGACCATTTTGAAGAAGTTCAAAGTTTTTTCTGAAAATATTATTAGCACCAGTCAGCACTAATGTGGCACAACTATGGAAAAAAATTTTTGACAAGAAAAACGAAAGGGTTGTACAGACTTTTCTCCAAAATCTTCATTTTTCGGCATCACTCCAAGAAAACCCCAGGGGCACAAATTAGCATACATGAGGCACAATATTTATCACTAATTTTTGAAAAGACAAGACTACTGGGTAAATTTTTGGTCATGATTTTTATGTGAAGTCTTTACAAGAATAGAAAATTTCAAAAATGATTTCAAAATATGAGAATCATCAACGATAGTTATAAAAGTGAAGATTCGATGTACTTCTGTTTCATCTTGTAAGGACGTAAATCACAGTAATTACTAATTACTATTTCGAAAAAATGCCCAATATTATAAATTCGTTGATCTAAAAAAATATTAACGATTTAGAAACATTCGAATTTCGTGGAAGGAAAATCCAAAGGGGAAAAAGATATTTTCATTAGCAAATAACCATAAAAATTGTATACTTATTAAAGTTAAATTATAAAACTTGTACTTCTTCTATTATACTTTTCCTATAGCATTGAGTATTCATCTAATAAATAGCCTACTTGTTGGTTATGAAAGGAATTGTTTTTGAATTGGTCAAATACCTATACATTATCTGCATCGTAGTGTATGAAATTATTGGGTTTCATTCGAAAAAAATGGAACATTGGAACACTCACCTTTATTTTTCTTTTTGAGCATAAAAAATCGTTTGAAATGCATTTTAACGAATTTTAATGCACTTCCAATCACTCGAGTAATTGTTCGGGGCAACGACACTGGGCGAAATTTATTGATCAAACTTGCGAAAATGATCTGAACTGGTAGCCTTATTCGCAGCAAAACTGATCATGAGTCATACTCACCTTATACAGAACGTTCGAGATCATTAAGACGCCTACGAAGGTCGTCTCAGATATTGAAAGAAACTTTGTTATTGAAAGTGATTATTGTTTATAGATTTTTATGCGAACGAGGGTACCTAATTACAATCTTGAATGAATCTACTGAAAACGTTACTTTTGGCTTAAGGCTTCAAGGAGAGTTCCCTTATTGAAGGTAGATACTACTGATGAAGGGGATTTGTCCCATAAATATTGTACAGTAAACGTTTTGGTTTTTCCCATTGCATCAGCATTTTGCAAGATATTCAGCTATAGCAAGGGTCTCCAAACTACGGCCCGCGGGCCAAATCTGGCCCGCCAGTGTTAAGAATCCGGCCCGCGAAAGCTCATCAGCTTATATATGTATACAGGGTGTCCCAAGTTCGAGTGCCTATTAGACGTTTCTGGAGAACTGGATTATTTGAAATCTGAAAATTAGGATTATGATATTGACTCTACAGACCTAAAATATTTTTGGAGCCTGACAATTTCTGGTTGTACAGGGAGTGAAAATAAATTTGTTCAAACATTTTTTTTTTCAAATGTTTTCGTTTATGATATGATTGAGTATTCAATGCTGAATACATTTCTATTGAAAACATCGTATTTGATCGAATAGTTTTCGAAATATCGAAAAAAAACCTGAAAAAAGTCAAATATTCATAGTCAGTATCATGATTATTTTTCTTCTTCTGGACATCCCGAGTGCAAAACTGTTCTCACAACGTGAAAGTAGAAGATTGAAGAATGTGGAAAGATCATGCTCATTTTGAATTTCATAAATATCAACACAGGGTTTATCAAATTTTGTGTCGAAAATTATGATCGATAATTGGCCATCTGAAATTTGGGATTATGATATTGTTCGAAATTATCTACAGACCTAAAATATTTTCAGAGCCAGAGCACTTCCGGTTATACAGGGAGTGAAAATAAATTTGCTCAAAAAATTTTTTTTCAATGTTTTCGTTTCTGATATGATTGAGTATTCAGTGCTGAATACATTTCTGTTAAAACCATTGTATTCATTCGAATAGTTTTCAAAATATCGAAAAAAAACCTGAATAAAAGTAAAATATTCATAGTCAGTATTATGTTCATTTTTCTTATTCTGGACATCCTGAGTGTTAACCGTTTTCACAATGTCAAAGTAGAAGAATGTGGAAAGGTCATGCATCTTTTGAATTTCATAAATATCATCACAGGGTGTTTCAAATTTCGTGTCAAAAACTGTGATCCAAAATTGACCATAACTTCTGTTTTTCAAATTAGAACCCTATTTTTTTATGATTGCGTTTGATTCTGCGAAGAAAAATAATGATAGCACTTTCAGATGCTCTTGCTCCTAAATTCCGAGGTATTGGAGCTGTTCTGGATTTATGTTGTACCTAGAGTCAAATTCATCTTATTTTTTGCATGAGAATATTCTGTGATCATAGAAGATAAATTAATTCACAAGTGACAGGTCTAATTATCAGTTGTTACTATGGTTTCAATGTTTCAAAAGGATATTCATCGAATCTGTTTAGATTTGATGAATTTGAATCTACGTACGACATGAATCCAGAAAAGCTCAAATAACACGGGAATTACTGAATTGAGGAGCAAGAGCATCTGGGGGGGGGGCTATCATTATTTTTCTTTTTAGAATCCAACGGAATAATAAAAAAATAGGGTTCTAATTTGAAAAACAGAAGTTATGGCCAATTTTGGATCACAATTTTCGACACAACATTTGAAACACCCTGTGATGATATTCATGAATTCATTCTTCTACTTTGACGTTATGAGAACGGTTTACACTGGGGATGATCAGAATAAGAAAAATGAACATAATACTGACTATAAATATTTGACTTATTTCAGGTTTTTTTACGATATTTTGAAAACTATTTGAATGAATACAATGGTTTCAACAGAAATCTATTCACCATCGAATACTCCATCATATCAGAAACGAATAAATTGAAAACAAATTTTTTTGAACAAATTTATTTTCACTTCCTGTACAATCGGAAGTTTTCAGGCTCCAAAAATATTTTAGGTCTGTAGAAAATTTCGAACAATATCATAATCCCAATTTTCAGATTTCAAATATGTCCAGTTCCCCAGAAACGTCTAATAGGCACTCGAATTTGGGACACCCTGTATATTATTACTGTTGCTGTAATATGTTGGATAAAAAGCACAGAATGATGGTAATTCGGCTTTATTCACTTACATGCTAGGTGAAGCCTATTAACAAGCAAAATATAGAATTCAACATAAGAAAAAAAACCGCTCAAATATTTTGGCCCTCCGCATTTGCTGGAGTAAACATTATGGCCCTTAGGCTAAAAAGTTTGGAGACCCCTGAGCTATAGTATTGAGATTTACGCTTTAAGGTCAGCATCATATGACATGTGTTCGTGAAAATTTACAAAGTTCAAATTTTTCTGGAGCAATGTCTTCTCTTTTTGTGGAGCGCTACTGGTTGTTTGAAAATTAGAAAAAGAATCTTTGGTTCATTTGAAAACTTTTTTATCCCATGCAACTTTTTGTATCCGCTTACGTTTTTGAAAACATGCTGAACTATTCTCCTCAAGTTATGATCAGGAAAACCAAAACTTCTGAAAATTTCTGAAGGCTCGGGCATATTTGGAGAAACTCATGAATCTTTCTTGTATCTTGAGGAATTAAGATGCTATGAGGAGACAATTTTTTTTCTGATGAAACGCTAAATTATGCACCTATGAAGGCAGCATTTTCAACGTAGGGGAATATCCTATATAAAATTGAGCTCAGCCGCCTATAGCCTTATTTTTCGAGCAGTATATGAAATCACGATGAATGATTCCACAGTATCATTTTTCTTGCATTTCTGAACATTTCATTTTCAAATTCATAATCCATTCTATTAGTTTCCTGTAATTTATTTCCGCCCATTACAGAATCCATTCGCTAAAAGAAGACATCAACACTGAGGGAGCCCTATTTGGACGAAACCCATGCATTCTGTTCCATTTAGTTCAGACTTAATCTCTTAGAGGGCGCAATATACCTTAAAAGATTCAATTCCATTTTATAACGGACTGAGCAATTTTCGGAGTTGGCTCACCGATATCCATCTGACAACCTGGATTATTTGGTATAAGAAAACTAATATTTTGTTTGAGGATTTTACATTTCCTTTTCTTTCATAAAAGAGTGAAAATCTTATAAAAAACAAACATGACACTAGGTTTTCTCGAAAAGCATACATACTGATAGTTTTTATGTATCGACTGTAGCATATATTATATCCCACTATCACTCAGTTGCAGGAACGTCCATTATAATTTAAAAGTGTCATTAAAATCCTAATGCCACATTAAACATGGTTTTCTGCCACAGAATACCATGTTTAATGTGGCATTAGGATTTTAATGACACTTTTAAATTATAATGGACGTTCCTGCAACTGAGTGTATGACTATAGTAAACTGCTCCACATGAGTTAGGGATATTGACTTAAATTGCAAAAAAATATAGTTAAAATAAGATTTTTGTAATGAAAATTCATACTAATGTGATTTCAAGTTGCAAATTAATTTCAGCCTGTAGGTCTGCACTGTATACAGGGTGGTTAAGAAAAATCGAGTAAAATAACGAAATTTTATTCCCAGAGAATTCAAGCATTTTAAGACTATCAATACAATGTATGGCCTCCACGGGCATCAATAACAGCTTGACATCTTCTTTGCATACTACACACGGAGTTGTTGAACATTTCTTGAGGAATTTGGTTCCATAAACGGGGAAGAAGCTCTCTCAGATCATTTAAGGATTCTGGGGTAGGTTGATGATTATCTAATCTTCTTTGGAGCATATCCCATGCATATTCTATGCAATTCAAATCTGGTGAGTGCGGAGGTATTGGTGAATGTGGAATACCAAGCTCCTCGCGCGCATTCTCAACTATGGCTGCATGGTGCGGTCTAGCGTTATCGTCTAGAAATTGAAAAGTTTCACCAATAGCAGCTTGAAAATTTGGCACAACATTGTCAATGACATGCTCTAGTGTGTAAGGCGATCGTACTCCCAGGAAAAATGTGTAGATCTGTGCGCCTGTTGAAACATATCCCGGGCCATACCATAACACTACCCCCTCGGAATGGATAGACTTCTTGGACATAGCACATAGCGACGATTATGTGGTATGCGTGGGATTGTCCATACCCTTATTCTTCGAGAATCTGAAAATCGTCCATATCTGGATTAATCAGTGAAAAGGACACTACGCCATTGATCGTTCCAATTGATATGTTGCCTTGCCCATTCCAGTCTTTGACGCTTATGGTCACGTGTTAATGGAACTCCTCTTAATGGACGTCTAGAACCTAGATTCACCTCTCTCAAACGTCGTCTGATGGTTTCGATGGAAACTTGCCCCCCCCTTTTGAAGAGTATTCCGTAGCATTCTACACGTAGATGTAGGGTTTCTTCCCGCCGAAATAATGAAACGACCCTGAGCAGGTGTTGTTTTTCATCGCCCACCAAGCCTTGGTCTTTCCAACACGGAACCTGTCTCCCTGAACCTATTCCAAAGTCGAGATATCACACTTTGGCTGACTTGGAGCCTATCCGCCACAACAACCTGAGTTAGGCCACCCTGTAGCATTCCGATAGCCCTATTAGCATCAGCGTTTGTTAATTTACGTCTTGGCATTTTCAGAAAACTCGTTTCAAATCGAAGCCGTTGATAAACTGACTTCATTTTAAAATAAGAACATTCATGAAGCATATGCAAAGAACCAAACTTCAGAAAAAAAGCGACCAGATTGACGAAATGTCTCATACTGATTTTAATTGGATCGATTCAAGTTGTTATTGAGTTTTAAATGATTCCACAGCCATTTTCTCGAAGATTACATACTTTTAAAAACGATTGAATACGATATCCCTAACTCTTGTGGAGCAGTAGGAGTTTAATAATATGGCTCTGAAAGGGACTTGAAGGATTATGTATTTTCAAAATCCAAGCACAAGTAATCTTAAATGGATTAAGGAATATACAGGGTGTGGCGTATTGAATGGTTAATATGAACCTGCGGGTAGTGGTCTTTGTGGCGGTTCAAAAAAAAAAAAAAAATTCGATATTCAAGATATTCGACAATTTCGAAAATTCAAAAAAATTACACCCTTTACCACTATTTTTGCTGGCAAGACACCAAATAGAGGATTTAATCCAATCTGTTTGTTAGATAGTATCCTTGGATAGATGCGCTATCTAATGAAAATTATTATTGTTGGGAAGCACGCATAGTATTTTTCGAACAAAGAACTTGCTCAATTTCATGTTTTGCACATTTTTTTCCCAAGTTCAACCTGACTTGAGAGTTCAAAATGTTATAACCCACTGTTTTTCCAGCATCTGTCAACTTTCGATCTGTCACTTATTAATCATTTGACGTTATGACTGTCAAACATTACGCCCAATTCACCAGTCACTCCTGAAAGAACATAACTAATTTTGAGTGGAAATTATGTGATTGTTAGTTTATTCTGGTCTTCGGTTGGTTGCGGAGTCTTATTAGATTTAAATGCAAAAAAGTAAACATAAGCCACATTTATTTTGCACGAAACTTATTTCACATAGTTTCCAATCCCAATTAATATTTCATCTTTACGCACCATCAAGCTTCCCTTAACTACAGCCTACCCTAACACCCGATGAAAATATCCATCTACCGTACCTTTTCACACAAAAACTGTTCACGGCTACGTCACAATAGACCGTAAAATCGGGGGGCAATGTGTGCCATATTAAATTATTACCTTCCTCACGGGGTGAGCCTGTCACCACCAAGGTAAACCGAACATACCTAAAATCCTACCCCCTCGGCATCCCGTACTTGTGCTCTGAAAGGGCGCCCCTTTTCTAATATAATGCACGAACGTAAATAAATAATGTAAGATTACTGATGTAGCAGCGCCCCTTTTGAAAGGGGTGACGAAGGGATGATTCTTAGAGCGTTGAAACTGTTTTCTCGCCACTTCTCGTTGCTTGTCGCGAATTAATTGTTTTAGTATTTAGCATGTCACACCCTGCTCGCGAACAGTGCTATTGCTGGTAGACAGTGGGTGCTACGGTGGCTAGGGTAGCTAAAAGCCTTCCTGAAATCCTTATTGTTCCAGGCCTCTTCTCACTCAAAATATTTTAAATTGCATAGACGATTTTCTACATAGTTTTCATAAGCCAATTTTCACACCTCTACATCTAGTGATTTTTCAGGGTAGCCCATAAGACCATCCTCTGAAGAATGTAGATTCTGTGGGGAGGAGGAAAAAACTCATATTCACCTGGTCACGGAATGCCTTGCCATTGCAAAGAATACTTTGGGCAAGAAACTTGCAGAAGTGAGGAACTATAGCCTCGTTGAAACCTTCCCAGATATTGAATTTCATGGAACTTGAAGGCGAGCTGTAAAGTGCGTGGAGAGAACAGCTCAGTTGGGGGCACAATATACCAGGAGGTCACATTGAACTGTAACCCTTTCCTAACTATAAACATATAAGCCAATTCTATATAAGTAACATATAAGTTATATAAGTAATACACTGCGCAAAAAAATTAACGCACATTATGGAAATCTCAAATTTATTCTACAACTGAAGGTGTTCTCAATGATAATTATTTTTATCAGAATTATGCATGCATATATGTTATCCACTTTCAACGTTTTTCTTCGATACAGATGTTTTTTCCCAGCAGGAATAAAAAAGATGATATTATCAGATTTTGAATGAATTGGCTCCATTCTAAAATTAGTTGTTCTCGATCAATTCTAGTGATCAATAGTTTTTCTTTCGTTTGATTTTCTACACTCGATCGATATGCAACGCGAAACACGCAATTTGACCCAAGAGGAATGTGCCCAAGCGGTAGGTTTTGCGAGAAGAAGGGTGGACATACACAAGAATTGCAGAAAGGTTTGGAGTTTCCCATACAAGTGTGTCCAGAATATTGCAGCGATTCAGGGAGACAGGTATGAATGTCCGAAGACCAGGACTGGGTAGACCACGGGTAACAACTGCCATTCAAGAACGTTACTTGAGAGTTTCTTCGTTGAGACAACGGTTTGCAACCGCTCGCCTCCTTCAAAATCAGCTTGAGCAAACTCATGAGGTGCAAATTAGCACTCAGACAATAAGAAATCGCCTCAGAGAATATGATTCAAGGCCTCGTTTCGCGGCAAGAGGCCCAGCTCTTACCCCAGCCCATCGAAGGGCGCGTTTGGATTTTGCGAGAGTGCATATCCATTGGGAAGAGGCCGATTGGGAAAGAGTTCTCTTCACAGATGAGTCTAGATTCTGCCTCTACCATTGTGATCGACGTTCCCTTGTATACAGACGTCCACATGAAAGATATGCTCAGTGCAATTTCCTGAATACTACTGCTTTCGGGGGAGGATCGATAATGGTATGGGCTGGAATATCTTTGACTGTTCGCACAGACCTAGTGCTCGTTGATAATGGAGCTATGAATGCTGATAAGTATATAAGGAACATTCTTGAAGAGCATGTATTGCCATTTGCCCCATACATTGGTGAAAATTTAATTTTTATGGACGATAATGCCAGACCCCATCGTGCGCGCATCGTTCAGGAGTACCTTGAAGAGATTGAAGTCTCTCGAATGGAATGGCCAGCAAGAAGTCCAGATCTCAATCCGATTGAGCAGGTTTGGGACAACCTCAATAGAAGGCTGCATGAGAAGTTCAGAAAATCATCCAGCTACTCTTAATGACTTAGAAATCCAACTCGGAGAAATCTGGGAAGGATGAGATCAGAACATTTTAAGATCCCTCATTTTGAGTATGAACCGTCGTTGCCGAGCTGTAATTAACGCAAGGGGTGGAAATACCAAGTATTAAATCACTTATCAGCATTTCAGTATTTTGAAAATTGTTAATTTCTCTTCTTTCACATAAGATTCGGTGAAATCCTGAATTTTTCTTCCATTTAATGTGTCTTGTTTCGTTCAAAACCTTCCCGAGAGAACATAAAAAATAAGTGATAAAGTCAATGTAGAGTTAACTTTCATTGAAATTGAGATTTTCAGAATGTGCGTTAATTTTTTTGCGCAGTGTATTATACTGGGCCTGTCATGGACGTTGTATTTAAATGTGAACAGAAGTTGTGCTCTTTTCCCCTTTGTATCAAATACGTGAAAATGATCCGAACTCACATGAAGACATTAGAGCTAAACCTATACCACTTGATGCCACTTCTCGTCCATACGCATCCAAATACATGTTATTGATACGAGGATGTATTGATATCTAGTTAGTCAAGACCAGTTCCATGCATAAACAAAATATTGCGATACCATATCAACGAACAATAAAGGCGAGTTTATACAGCAACTAAAATAAAATAAGAACTAAAATAAAATAAGAATGTTCACTTGATGCATTAAAATGACAGCGTTTATACAGGAAATATGCTAAAATAAGGAATAAGAATAAGAATATTCTTATTCCTTATTCCTTATTTTAGCTCATTTCCTGTATAAACGCTGTCATTGAAATGCATCAAGTGAACATTCTTATTTTATTTTAGTTCTTATTTTATTTTAGTTGCTGTATAAACTCGCCTTAACTTATAAGAAGTGTCAGTGAAGAGTTCGACGTCAAAAAAGTGAACTAGAGTTACGCAATGAATTACAAAAAAAGATGTCCACGGAAATTGTGAAAAACGAAAAATTGGAGTATCGAGCCATCATCAAATACCTGTATTTAAAAGGGTTAAGAGGTAAGCAGATTTACGAAGATATGCTTAATACCCTTGGTGATCAATGTCCTTCGTGTGCGACCGTGAAAAATTGGACCGCAAGCTTCAAAAGAGGTAAATTTTCCATTGAAGATGATGACCGATCGGGAAGGTCAGTTTCTGTGTCAGTCTCCGAAAATATCGATGCAGTTCATGACATGTTTTTATCAGACCGTCGAATTGGGCAGAAACGGATATCTGAAACACTGAAGATTTCATACGAACGCGTTCATCATAATATAGTTCACGTCAATTTGAACATGAGAAAAATTTCTGCAAAATGGATCCCCAAATGTTTGAATGTTGACCAGAAGCGTGCAAGGATAGAAGCATACCGTTCGATCTGTGCTCGATTTGAAAACGATGTAGACTTCTTAAACCTAATTGTTACTATGGATGAGACTTTGGTACATTTCTACGATCCAGAAACAAAGCAACAATCGATGGAATGGCGACGCTCTGGTTCTCCAAGACCTAAGAAGTTTCGTGCAGTCCAAATATCTGCTGGAAAAGTTCTTGCTTGAGTTTTTTGTGATTGCCATGGAGTATTCATGATTGATTTTTTGGATAAGGGTAGAACAATAACTGGAGATTACTATTCGATAATACTGACCACTCTACGGGAAAAAATTAAAGAGAAAAGATGCGGAAAGCTATCCAATGGTATTTTGTTTTTACAGGAAAACGCCCAAGTACACAAATTTCCTGTTGCCATGCAAAAAATTCCTGATTTAGGGTTAGAATTACTAGAACACCCTCCTTATTCACCAGATTTGGCTCCGTCCGACTATCATCTCTTTCCTCAACTGAAAAAAGTTTATAAGGTCGTAAATTTCCTTCCAACGAGGAGGTAGTAAAAGCTGTGGAGGACTGGTTTGCAGAGCAAGAAGAAACATTTTTTTAAAGGTCTAGAGACGTTGCAGGTTCGCTGTAATAAATGTATCCAATTAAGAGGAGAATATGTTGAGTAATAAAATATTTTGACATTGAAATTTTGTTTGGTTCTATAGTAGGCTAAGAATTTATCAATATATCCTCGTCATCTACACCCTAACCAATACCAACACAGAAGACAGACCAGGAGATATAGATACGCCTGAAGGAGAGAATAATTTCAATTTCAGAATATTTTTGTTAACAATAAATCCAAGCTATGGAGAGGAACTGTTGTATCAACAAAAGATAAGTTTTTTCAAGAAGGAATCGATGATTCCCACTGTTTCCGTTCTAAACAGAATATAAGAAGGTGGCTGCTCATTTTTTGACCATTCATAAAAAGCCAACTCAATCATTCCTTTCATTCCATTATAGAGGTGATAAAACGCTTTATTTGAAGCTAATAAAAGAGTTCTTATGAAGGTTCATTTTTTGACTGTCAAAGAGTTCTGTGATGGCCACAAATGCCAAGTTTGAAAACCCAAGCACACCCTTCTCGATTATATCAAACAACCATTCATACGTATTTCCTTTTATGCCCCCTTTAGTTTGACGCCAGGGCAAGATGATAATCTGACAGTTGCGTTTCGGTGAACGAATATCCCGAGAAATATAAAAGTTGTATTTTTGCTAAATGGAGCTACTGAAATTTATAGGGTTTTGATGTGGGATTATTGTCGTTTTTTTGGCATCTGTAGGGGACATATGCTTTGATACTTTCCCACATAAAAAACAATAATATGCAATCAAACTTCAATACGAAAAAAGAATATCTATACTCCATTCACTTTTATTTAATCACATAGGAGGTCATGGTTTCGTTTTCAGGAATTGGTGCTCCTGATGAAAAGAACAGAACATATGTTGAAAAGGCACAGAAAATATCGTTAATGACAAAACGACGTTGCCAGTTTCTTTGTTTACATCAAAGTAAAAGTATCAAAGATATTCCATATTTTGTTAGGTCTACAAATTGTTCGCAGATTTTTGGTATTTAATCGATATTTGCAGGTGAGTTTTTCGTCGAATATCCAAGATTAACGTATGTTTATTTTTTTTAGCACCAGTTTGGAGCGTGAGGACGATTTTCAAGGCCAGGACGAATGTTTACATTTCGAGGTTGAAGGGGTACCCGGGAATTTCGTTGAAAAAGCTGTTATTTGGACAGATATCGCAGTAGATGGATCGGATGGAGCCTCGAGAGGTCGATTAGGATGATATTTTTCAGGTTTTCCAAGAAATTTGGCGATATCTGAGCAGATTTGCAAAAGTTAGGTACCTCACTAATGAGGTGGAACTTAGACCTAATTCTCCTATAAGAAACGTATTTCAAATGTCGAGATGGTGAAAAATGTCTTCTTTGGATGTTGTTTGAACAAACGCAGACGAGTTTTATACCCCAACATTGATTTTAAGAAAGTTATCAACAAAATAAAATTGACATTATTCTTGATTCTTGTAATTACCCATCAATTCATCTTATATCTTTGGGTTGATTTTTTTCAATGAATTCTTGATTAGAATAAACAATTGATGTCGTCAAGTCTTGAACTTTCAGTTCAAGAGGATAATAAACATTAAATCTTCACAAGCATGCATATGAAAATTATGTGAAAGCAATGCAATTTTCTTCCATGACGAAAAATAATATATTTCAACAGTGATCTCTTTTACTTTTCATGCAAATAACTAGAAAAGAAATCCTTTCTGTCAATTCATATAAACGTTAATTATTTTCGTCCATCACATCTTTTCCAATTCATTCATTTTCCGAATAAATTCACATTCTGAGAAATACGCTAAGAATGTAGAAAGGGCAACATAGTGTTGACTTGGAACATAAAAATATTTTGTAAAACGTCATAACTTCGATACAGAGTGGAATGTGTCAAATTTCCAAGGCCAGAGTTGTGATTTTATAATTGTGAATGGAGTACATAGAATATTGTTTTTTGTTAAAAAAAGTTCATATCATTCACTTCATATTATTTTTATAATATATGTTTTATACTAACCGACAAAGAAACTGCAACACTCAGAAGGAGATGTTTAAATTTTATTTTTTTTTTGGTAAAACACAGATGGTAAAGCAAGGAGTAAATGATTAACTAATTTGGAGGAAAAAAAAACGAAGGGTTACAATTTTTTTTTTATAAATTCATCAATAATGTGTTTGTCCACCGCGATTATCTATACACTCCCCAACTTATCTTGGCATTGATACAATATCGTCTATTTCTTCTTGAGGGATACTTTCCCAAGCTACCTGTACCTACTTCATGTCTCAGAGCCGCAAAAGTCCTTGGGGACTGGGGTTAATTTTAAAGCCTTCCAACGATGATGTCCCAATTATGCTCTATGGGCGATAGATCGGGAGATCTGGGCGTCCATGGCAAAAGATTCACATGGATCTCTTCAAAAAAGTTTAAACTAACTCTGGCAACATGAGGTGGAGCATTACCTTGCTGAAATATTGGATTCTCGAGCCGGTTAAGGTAAGGGAGAACATATGGCTCCACTATTTCATGGAGGTAAGGCAGCTCTGTCATGTAACCTCGAATGAAGACTAAAGGTGCATGTGCATTAGCACCCCATACCATAACGCCTACTATCCGGTGTACATGACGCTAAACATCAAACTGAGGATCACGTATTTCTCCCCGACGTCGTCTAACCCTTCTTCGGCCATCATATGCATCCAAGGAGACTGGAGATTTATCAGAAAAGACGACCTGTTGCCATTCCACATTCCAATGTTGACGTTCTCTGCACCACTGTAATCGTTGCCGGCGATGCTCGACCGTCAGAGGAGACACAAGATGGAATCGATAATGCTGCAGTACAAAAGACCTTATCCGACGGTAAACCGTTCGGACAGTTACAGGATGGCCTCGTTCTCCTAAACACTCATCAGCCAAAGATCTAGTTGTCGCAAATGGGTCTCTAATGGCCATAAGTCTTAGACGTCGATCTTGAACTTCATTTGTGTCCCTTCGACGTCAGTTGTCAGTATATTCACTATTCAGGCAGATTTTTGAAAGTCAAGAGTTCAGTTTGTTTGGTCTCTAATGGAACTAAATACCATAATGTGCTTCCTTATGTCGTCAAAATTGAGTGACATAACGTTGCCGTTATGACATACCATCAGATAAAGCTCATTTATGTAGTCCACATGTATGAAAGATTTCGCATTTCGGCATCATCCTGAACACATAAATAACTGTTCTGATGAAATATTACATATTATTGGTTACCAGTGTAGGTACACAAAAATCATATCCTTCTCCCTACTCAATGGTTTATTGTTTTCTTGTAGATACAAAGAATGGTTTGAAAGTGTGGAATAGTCAACAAATATAATTAATTTGTATAGATGATTATATGCATACAAAATTAAATTTTTCGATTGATGTGAATCCATTATTTTTTGACACATCTAATTTTTTGATTAACGCCTTTGGTTGATGTTTTTTCTAACGAAAGATTTAATTCGAGCCATATTGCTTCTTCACGTAGAGTAAATATTTTCCCTCATCGACCGAAGCTCTAGAAGCAGACTTTGAAAGATCTGGTTCCTCTTCTGAAATGAGAAAGATTATTATTTGCATTTCTGTATGACAAAAAGTTTTGAAAGAGTGTTTAAAGAAAAAATTGCAGGGTGTTCTCGAGTATATGTAGCATTAATCAAACGTCAATACCTACCCTCTGGATAGTCGTATAGATTCCAATCCTGTTCTTCTCCTGAACCAAATTTGAGATAGAACAAATTTGTTAAAACAGCCAAAATTGCCGAGTAAATGAATATAACATTCCAGCTGTCAAACTACAAAAAGATAAGATAATTAGCTGTTACAGAAAAACTGATAAAAAACCATTTATGTCAAGACAGCAGCCTTGGTATCTCTTGATATCAAAATAGAAGATAACAACCATGTTGACCGTTTGTGGGCCCCATAACAACTCAGTGGCGCACCCAGAAATTTTATTCGGGGGGGGCTGCTCAAGGGTAATCAGGTTTTTGTAAGTTATATAATTTAAAACATGCGCCGCAAGCGAAAACCTTCTTAAGTAATGGATATATCGCTTTCGTTATTTTGGAAATTATAAAAAAGCTTGCTTTAAAAAATGCATATTTTATTGTTTTCAAAAATACCAAGTGAAGGGGGTAAGAAGAGGCGCCTAAAACTTGATTAATCATTCTACCGAAATAAAAAATGTCATGAGCGAAATTTCCGAAAAGCAACAAACCTGAATATTACAAGAGAGAAATTTTACCTGCTTAAATTTCATCTCGAGTGGTATTCGGCATGACTATTTCACGAGAAAATGTCTAACATTATAAGTAATATGGTCACATTTGACACGGATTGCGCTATTTGGCAAATTACAATTCATAGATTAACTAAACGTTGTTTGTTTTCTCTATGATATTCATTTCCGAAGCTATCTATGAATTGGAGAAACGTCAAAAATTTTATCGCTGGAAAACCAACTTGTTGGTTTTGCCGGTTTGAAACTTTTATCGAGATGAAACGAGCGTTGCTACGGAAACTTCCTCACTAAAAATGGAATGAGTGGAATAGTCATATGTAACACCACTAGAGATGGAATTTTGCCGGCGAATATACTCGAGATGAAAATTAAGCAGGTAAAATTTCATCTCGAGTGTATTCGGCATGACTATTTCTCGAGAAAATGTCTAACATTAAGTAATATAGTCACATTTGACACGGATTGCGCTATTTGGTTAATTAGAATTCATAGATTAACTAAACGTTGTATGTTTTCTCTATGATATTCGTTTCCGAAACTATTTATGAATTGTAGAAACGTCAAAAATTTTATCGCTGGAAAACCAACTTGTTGGTTTTGCCGGCTTGAAAGTTTTATCGAGATGAAACGATCGTTGCTACGGAAATTTCCTCACTGAAAACGGAAAGAGTGTAATAGTCATTCAAAAACGCATCGTTTTCGGAAGAAAGGTCCTGTTCGTAAAATAAGAAAATTTTTTTTAGATCTACAGTGTAAGACTCATCAATAGTGTTCTTTGGCAATAAGCTGCACATAAATGACGGCAAAACATCTTTGTGTTTTAAGAATCGATTGTGAATTTGTGCTATAAAATTGTCAAGAAATGGGATAAATATTGAAATTCGAAAGAAAGTCTCTGCATTTTAGAATTCTACATTACACCGTTTTGTTTGTCTTTTTGCAATTCGAGGCTTTATCAGTGGAACTTCATATTCTTTACATTTGTCTCCTACTTTCAAGAACAGCCTTTCGCAATGGCCGCAACGCAGCGACTAGCAGTGACACAATGTTTGAGGCCAAAACACACAGTTTTGCATATCGAATAGGATGCGCGTGAAAATGTCAATCCCTATTTCTATCTCTGAAGGAAATGTTTAAGTTTCCATTCTGTTCTAAAATAATTATTATTACTTTTAGAAAAAAAATAAGATGAAAATATTTGAATTACTTTTTTTGTCACAGCTCGGGGGGGGGGGGCTGCAGCCCGACAGCCCCCCCCCCTCGGTGCGCCACTGTAACAACTTACCATATATGATCCGAGGACTGGCATGGATACAAGATTGAACACCGCACCGATCCATATTGACGTCCCGCTAACAATGGGAGCAAAATTTGTGGTTATGTCGTTTGCATTCAGTCTAGACCCTAAAATGGTTGCCACACTGGTCACATACATGGTGATCCAGATGGCTATACCAACATACTGATTTCCGCTAGGTAGAATCGTGAGGACGATGAGCAGAAATGCTGGTATGCAGGTACCTGAAATATCAATGAGTCAAGTTATTCACTCAATTAGCCTAAAATAGACTCACTTTTGAAAGTCTTAAGATTATATGTTTGTTGGTGCAAGTTGCACAGTTGGGAGTAGAAGGCAGATAGGTTCAGATTTCTCGTTGGGGAATCTGTTACAGCCTTACATCTAACACTTGGGGGAGCAATATCTCCCCTTCTATGAACCTAGAAGGGGATGAGCTGTTCCACAGATTCACAGAGCTGGGATCCGAATGATTAGGCTATGCTGATGACCTAGTTTTGATAGGTAGAGGTATTTTTTATAGCACCATGAGGGAATCAGTGCGGAAGGGCCTCAGAATTATTAAGCAATAGTGCTTGGCAGTGTTTTCCAATATTTATCCAGCCAAGAGCACAGTAATCCTATTTATTCGAAATAGAAAACTTTCAGTGAAGAAATTCCTCTTTCTGAATGGAGATATAAAATTGGGTCTGAAGTTGAATATCTGGGAATAACCGTAGACAGTAAACGTTCATGGAATAAGCATGTTGAGATCACTGAAAGTAAAGCAACAGAGGCTGTGATGGAGTGTAGAAGTCTAGCTGCTAAGACTTGGGCTCTAGCCTCAAAATTGTGCCACAGATGTACGTCTCATACCCAATATTTCAGAACAGGATGGAGTGAAAAACACAAAACGGTCAGAGTGTTCAAACAACATTTCCCCTATATAATGGAGGCTCTAGACTCTTCAATCTTCATCTCGGGATGGAAACACTGCCACACGAAAAAATGCATTTAACACTTTTTAAACACCTTATTGTTTGTTTTTTCTTCTCTTTCGATAGAAATTATACGATCAATTAGAACATCTCTGTTTCATTTAGTTTTATCGGTACCATAATTCCATAAAGAACACCCTGTAACTTTGTGAATATTCACTTATAAGAACACAAACTGCAGGTTCATACAAATTTGTATCCATGCATGCATACATTTGTGCTATAAAACTACCCATTTTCCTCTTCAAATTCCTGATGGGGTTGCCAGTAGAAACAAGCTTTGTATCCCAGATAATCTCCCACTGTCATAAAAAATCGACCAGTCTGAGTGTTTTCACAAATTCTGATTCGTTTTTGAGTGTGGACACTTTTAAATGAGACAACCTGTATTTAACCAGCCTGACTACCCTATAAAAGATGTATTATGATCCCTCTATAAATAAGTCTCAAGCAGAACTTTCTGGCAGCATGAGAAAGACAATGACTAAAGGAATAAAGAGTCTCAATGAGTTAAAGACTGAACAAAGTTTATTGTTGACATGTTCATTGAATCGTAGCAAGTGTTTGGTTTCTTCAGGTTCTACAGGAAGTTGAAACATTAGTCTCAACTCCAAAGAATGTTCTCACTAGTTCAAGTAGTTCTGAGCTTAACATCAAATACCACAACAGAAATCTTGGCAGGATTCAGTTCGACAAAGAGAGCTTCGGATGTGTCAGAAATTCGTATTTTGCAATTCCCAAAAGATGCAAGACTTTTGGTAGTGTTTGTAAGTACTAACCAGAGGTACTTATACTACTTATAGCTACTTACCAATAGTATTGAACAATTTTCTTGACTGTCCTGTAGTAGTCCTCTCATGATTTATCAGCATCTGCGCTATAGAAGACATCACAAAAGTCAAAATCCATGCTAGCAGACCTCCTAAGGATTGCATATTCTGAAAATAATTTTTGACATTGTGAGAGGATGGACCATAACTGGGTTGCTATTTAAGCTTCGAGATTGACCAATTGATACAAATTTAGTCGACAATGACAAAAATGCTCCAATCTCTTTCTTGAAGACGCTTATGTGAATATACCTACAAGGAGTTACCTATGAAGGTGGATGTTTAAAAGTTCCTGTGTTTTGAATTCAAGAGATCCAACTTTACATTATTTTTAATGATAATATTTATTGATGAAACGCGATATGTTAGCCTTCAGGACATTTGTCATTCTTTAATTTATTCATGTATTTACTTGGATAGATCTCAGCCAGATCTTTCATATTGTTAGAAAATTGTATTAGTTGTATTTTGTATGAATAATATATTCCCAGGACAAATGTGTAGATCTGTGCGCCCGTTGAAACATATCCCGGCCCATACCATAACACTACCCCCTGGGAATGGATGGACTTCTTGAACATAGCGACGATTACGGGGTATGCGTGGGATTGTCCATACCCTTATTCTTCGAGAATTTGAAAATCGTCCATATCTGGATTCATCTGTGAAAAGGACACTACGCCATTGATCGTTCCAATTGATATGTAGCCTTGCCCATTCCAGTCTTCGATGCTTATGGTCACGTGTTAATGGAACTCCTCTTAATGGACGTCTAGAACCTAGATCCACCTCTCTCAAAAGTCCTCTGATGGTTTCGATGGAAACTTGGACCCCATCTGCATTTTGAAGAGTATTCCGTAGCATTCTACACGTAGATGTAGGGTTTCTTTTCACCGAAACGGTGATGAAACTACCCTGAGCAGGTGTTGTTTTTCGTCGCCCACCAGCCTTGGTCTTTCCAACACGGAACCTGTCTCCCTGAACTGAACCTATTCGGAAGTCGAGATATCACACTTTGGCTGACTTGGAGCCTTTCCGCTACAACCACCCTGTAGTATTCCGATAGCCCTATTAGCGTCAGCGTTTGTTAATTTACGTCTTGGCATTTTCAGAAAACTCGTTTCAAATCGAAGCCGTTGATAAACTGACTTCATTTCAAAATAAGAACATTCATGAAGCATATGCAGAGAACCAAACTTCAGAAAAAAGGCGACCAGATTGTCGAAATGTCTCATACTGATTTTAATTGGATCGATTCAAGTTGTTATTGAGTTTTAAATGATTTTACAGCGATTTTTTCGAAGATTACATACTTTTAAAAACGATTGAATAAGATATTCCTAACTCTTGTGGAGCAGTATATTTCTACGGCTTTGGAAATTTCGAATCATCTTAAAATAGTATGTTCTAAAACTAGTTGCAGAAGCAGAATGGGCTCCTATTCCAATACGAATGCGAAATTCGAAAACGAGCGACGAAGGAGCGAGTTTTCGAACGCACGAGTGTTGGAATTGCATTCTGCAACGAGTATTAGACGATATTTTCTCTATTTCAGTCAATTTTCGTGAAATACTGTTGAAATTCAATGAAAAACTCATCCTAGTGTCTTTTGTATTGTATCTTGGCAGTTGGTGACTGTTACGAAATTGACATTCCCAAATTGACGCGTGTTGAAAATTGATAGGAGCGGAAGCCAGTGCTGACAACCAAAAAACGAAAAATATAACTGAAAACAATGCTGTAATGTGTTCATTACAGCACTGTTTTTAGAACTGTAATGCACTCATTACGATACTGAAATAGAGAAAATGTATAACATGCTCATAAGACAATAATGGCTCTCACTGCTGACCCTTCAGCATTGAAAATCAAAATACTTACAGGCGTCAGACGAACGTTGTAGCTTTGTCGAAGAAATTGTGGCAGATTTATAGCCAAAACGACGGGAATCCAACCAGCACCTATCTGAGCAACAACGATAGCCCAAAAAGGCAAGGACGAAAATATTTTTGACCATGGGATCTTCATCTAAAACAATTAATAATTAAATTACATCTCGAGCTCATAGCAAAAAATTCCACCTTCTTTTTGACGATGACATTTCCCCTATTATCAACAATGTATGCCAGTTCTGATTCAGTGATCTTCCTTGGGTATTCCTCAGGTGAATCAGCACCAAAGATGGCCATCAATACCACCCATATTATGGCCAGTAAGCCAAGTTGGGTATACAGGAATGACCAGTTAACGCTTTCAGATAGATAACCTCCCACATACGAAGAGAGAACTCCTCCCAGAATTCCACCTGAAATCATCGAGGTATATGCAGATCGTTCCTTCGATAGTGAAAGAACCATTACATAGCTAATCGAATAAAAATACAGTCAAGTTGAAAAGAAGAAACAAAAGGGAGCACTTTGACATAGTAGGAGAAGTCAATACGTTGACCTTGGATCATATTACGATTGAAGGACTAGTATTGATCACTTCAGGGTTACTCCAGGACCTTCAGAAATCGCTATCAAGACTTTATGAAGTTTCCCGATGAGAGGTGTGATTTTGACAGTTCAAAAAAATGCCATTTCTCAGATGGATGATCGCATGTTTATTTCATTATAAAGAGGAAGGTATGCCGTTAATAATGGAAAATAACCTCAGCCAAATGACCACCACGACCACGACTACAGGACCATATCCTTTTCATGAAATTTGCTATAACCATATCGCAAAGTGGCAGCCCTATGTCCTCGATAGCCTCACGAATTCCATCTTTGAGGACGCTGGGCTCTTGGCGTTGACCTTCTTTTTCACATGGCCCCAAAGGAAAAAGTGGTGTTATATCACAACATATTGGTCACCGAGATCTTAGAGAGATAACACGGTCCGGAAACATTTCCCGTAAAAGATCAATGGTATCGTTGCTTGTGAGGCACGTAGCCCCGTCTTGTTGAAAGTAAACGTTGTCCAGATACAATGCCATCCAATTCCGGCCATAAAAAATCATTAATATCTCTCGATAGCGCAATCCATTCAACGTAACTGTTGCTCCAGCCTTATTCTCCAAAAGGTAAGGTCCAATGATCCCGCCGGACCATAAACCGCACCAAACAGTCACACGTTGAGGATAGAGAGGCTTTTCAATAATAACTCTTGGGTTTTTCGAGCCCCAGATGCGGCAATTTTGCTTGTTGACGAAGCCATCAAGGTGGATGATTTTTCGATGGAATTCCGGATCATTTTCATGCATTTCAAGGACCCAATCAGCAAAGACACGACGTTGTAGAGGATCGGCCGGGTTGAGTTCTTGTGTTAACTGCACTTTATAAGCCTTAAGACCCAAATCTTTATGCAAAATACGGAGTAATGACGTTTGTGGAATGCCTAATTCCAAAAAACGACGAGGAATGGACAAATCTGGGTTTTCTTCAAAACTTTCGGCTACAGCAGCAATATTCTCGGCTGTTCTAGAGCGACGAGAACTGGTTTTATTCTTCACATCACTAACTTGTCCTAACAGCTGAAAATTTTCCACCAATTCCTGTATGGCGGTTCGACAAGGTGCTTCAAGGAGACCCGAAAATGTTCGAGTTTTACTAACCCTCTCTGCCCAATTTTCACCATTTTGTAGTGAATTTTGATAATTTCAGTGCATTGTTTCTACTCGTCAAATGTCAAAAAAAGACAGCTCCAAAAGTGACATATACCGGAAAAGCGGGCTACTCGGATTCAAAATAACACCTCTTTTTGGAAAAACCTCTATAATAATAACATCTAATGTTTTGTGTCTTCAATTGGTTTCAGTGGACTTTTCTAGTTTCAAAATTTTGAATTGTTTTTTTCCTACATTGTTTTAATTTTTTTTCTACCCACTTGCATAAACTGTTGTTCCGAGCGTTGTCCGTTCTCTGATGGGGGCCCATCTGTTGATGGCATCTGAAGGCATTGCGAAGAGCAAACCGAGGCAAAGACCTTGTATTACTCTAGCAACGATAACACCAGTTGGGCCATACTCTTTGGTTAAAGTTGGGAAATTCAGAGTTACTGCTGAGACAATGCTCATGAATATGATCATTGGCCATTTGAATCCATATTTTTTACATACAACTCCGCTGAAGAGCTCAGTTATCAAGAAGCCAATCAGGTAGGCTATTACCATGTTACTTATGGTTTGAAAGTGAACATCTTCAAACTGAAAAAATATAGAAATATGATGTGAGAATATTATATGGTAGGAATAGTAATATTAACTTACTCTTTTGGTGATCATTATGGCTGGTAATGTTGAAGATAGGGCAAACTCTATGCCATACACTATTATGTAAAATAAGAAATGGAGAAGAATTTGGCCATGACGGACACCGAAACCTGTAACAGGAGCTGAAAGAAAATTGAATTGAAATGATCAAAATGATAAAAAATAAGGAAAAATTACGAAAAAAACAGGAAAAAATTAGTCCAAAAAAAAATATTGCATGGAAAACTATCGGCACGCAGACAGTTCTCTTTGGAATTCCTGTGCGAGAAAAACATTATTCCTATTCTTCATGGAAGCCTAAAAATGACAATTTTCCAATGTAGAAAATTGCAGTTCTCCATTTTCAGATTTGTTTTCGAAATTGTTGAAAACAATTTTCTAGCGAAAATTCAAAAATTGTCCTACGATTCCTACGAACCTCCAAAATTTGCAAGTATTCATCTCTCTGGTCAAAACTCAACTCGAACGTCGCAAAATTTATTCAATTGAATAAAACTTTAATGTGAAGGAAAATTCTCTACAAAAAACCTTGCAATAAAATTATACGTAGAAACTGCGGTTGCGACGATAAGTACTATGTTCGTATTTTCCCCCTTTTCTATGACTCCTTTTTAGAGGGGGCCCACATTTTGCCGAAAATTTTGTATTAACCTGTGTTAACTCCAACACAATCTGATGAGCCCTATGGTAGGAGCCGAAAAGAAATTTAAACCCATCCCGATTATTGTATCGTAGCAACGTTTTAACTAAGATATTCCTTATTTTCTTATGATTGAAACATGTTTTATCATTTCAAAATGAAAAATTCTTCTATTTGTATCATTGATATATAACTCGAAATAATTCAAACTATAGGTATAGGCTCCTAGGTATAGGTATAGGTTTTTAATTATGAAAATGTCGATGGAATTGAAGAACGAGTCCTAGTAATAATTCTTCAACTGTGCAGAACATGTAAATTTTGAGTAGAACTACATATACATATGTAGCTACCATACATACGTATAGATTGACACCTAAATAAGTATACAGGGTGTTCCTAAATAAATGTATCAACGGTAATCTGCAGATTTCTCATGCAAAATAACATTTTTTTTTCCAATTTTTCCTGCGGGTCATTTCAGAGATACAGGGTGTCAAAAACTTATATTTTTTTTTTCAGTTTTTTGCTAATATCTCAGGAACCCTTTGAATTACAGAATTGAGTTTCTGTACACTGATTGTCACTAATAATAGCTACTTTCTTGCACTTTATTCGGTTTTATTTGACGTGCCAGTGGCGGAGATATTGAATTTGCACAAAAGTTTCACCCCCCAATTTTCACATCACTGGACAAATTTGCATTCGCACAGCAAATTCTGATGCGACAATGTGTTTTACATAAAAAAGTACCAATGGTTCATCACTTTTAAGTGAACCGTTTTCGAGAAAACTGACTTTTTATGATCAAAAACAAAATGCTAACGCATTGTAAATTTCGTGTAATTGGAAAATTCTTGTTATCTGGTTAACTATGGCAGCTAAAAATAATGAAAAATAACTTTGCAATTTGAACTTAAAAATCTGGTTGTCAAATTGTCATTTTTCCAATTACAAGAAATTTACAATGGGATAGCAAACAATTTTTGACCATAAAATGCCATTTTTCTCTGAAAAAGTTCACTTAAGGGTAATAAACCAGGAGTATCATTGGCGCACCAGAATTTGCTGTTCAAATGCAAATTGTTCCAGTGGTGTGAAAGTTGGGGGTTGAAACCGTTGCGCAAAATCAACATCTCCAGCACTGGCACGTCAAATGAAACCGAAGTGCAAGAAAGTAGCTCTTATTAGTGACAATGTGTGTGCAGAAACTGAATTCTGTAAATCGAACGGTTTCCGAGATATTAGCGAAACTGGAAAAAATGGAAGAGGAAAAAAATTGTTATTTTTTATGAGAAATCTACGGTTGACCGTTGATACACTTATTTAGGAACAGCCTGTATACTTATGTAGAATCCGTTATCCGAATGTATTTTACTGCAAATTCGGGAGAGGGTAACGAAGACTTATCAGTGGAAGAATCTTTAGAGTTTGATATTGAAAGGACTGAAAATTAAAAAAAAATCTCACCTGGTGGATTGATAACATCCTCCTCTCTCATGGTGAATGTTGAGAAATCCTAAAAACTCCTCGAATGGATTCTAGAGGAATAGGGACGTAATTTTTTAAAATAATACGACTACAACACAATGTATCGAATGCAATCAAAATAAACCTATTTACTGGTTGAGGTAAAAGGAAAATTGTTTATCAAGTCTAAAAATATAGATTATTGGATGTATTTTTCCGCAATGCTGCTGTTTCCTACTGTTAATTTTTTCCAGTTACTATTTTTAATAATAAATAATACAAAGCACTTGATTAGAAATGCAAACATTTTTGGCAAATCGTTTCTATTGAAATGTTATTAACTCAAGCTAATTTTTGATCAAAATGTTCGTGTCCTCATATTGGTTAAAAAAATGGGGTACCTATAAAAATATTTTTCGAAGACTGTATCCTTACGATAAAGGATAAAGTTCAAGGCTACAACGGACGACTCGCGATAATGTACTGGCTCATTTTTCCATAAACTGATCCAAAATTATACTATTTTGGTTTTCAAATGGCATGCTCAATAAATTATCACATTTTTGGATTTCCCATTGAATTTCAATGTGACGTCGAAAATATGAGTTATTCCCGAGCTTTCCATCAGAGTTATTCGCGCTTTTGGACCAATATTCTCTATACTGGATAATCTGAAAGCGAATTACTCTTTAACGCCAGAATAATGCAATTTTCAGCCATTTTGTACGTTCCACTTTTTGGAACATCCTGTAAAGGTTGTTTCAAACTGACAAATAACGGAAACATTCGACTGGAGCAAATACCCTATGTTTGTTGGCTATTTCGGGAACTAAAGAAAGAGAATGACCATCACCGCCAATAGCATATAAAAGTGCGCTCAAACCATAACTGATGTAAGTTTTTTCCACCTTTTTGAGTTTCTCATATCAAAGTCGCCGACGTAGACCAATACTTCAACTCGACAAAAGAATATCGGATAATTCACGCGTAAGGAAATCATCAGATTTCTGACAGTTATCCCGAAATTATGTATTAGGTTATTATGCAGTTTACCTGCATGAGCTGTCAATGCCTTTTCAGAATAACACGAGGGAAGTCAACAGCAGATGTTTACAGAGGGAGGAGAGGCATTATACCTCAGACCATAGTCTAAGCATTACACGCTGCTCAAGATTCTTTTATGAATGCAGACAAGAATTACAAGATAACATTACAGCCACTCTAGAGTTCAAGAAGTTGCGTCAATGTGGTAGTTAAAGGTGTATGATTTCTTCTCTATTGATCGAATTGATAATTTCTTTTATTTCAGAAATTAGAAAAAGTACTGGATCTACCAATAAGCATATTATTTCCACTGTTTTTTGTTTTCCTCCCAATATCTGGAACACAATTATAATAGTATATTGTTCAATGAGCGGTAATGTAAGTCATAACACACGCAGATGAATTTTGCAGCCCGAGCCGTCAGGCGAGGGGTGTAATTCATCATTCAAAAGAAAATGCCATTTTCTTAGATGAATGGTCGGAAGTTTATTTCATTATAACGCCGTTAATAATGAAAAATACTATCAGTCAAATGACCACCACGACTACAGGGCCATATCCTGTTCATAATATTTTCCATAACGAAATCGCAAATCGGCTGCCCTATGTCTTCGATAGCCTCACGAATTCCATCTTTGGGGTCTTGAATCGACGCTGGGCTGTAGGCACAGACCTTCTCTTTCACATGGCCCCAAAGGAAGAAGTCGCAAGGTTTTTAATCACAAAATCTCGGTGGCTAATTGTGATCATCTCTTCGAGAGATAACACGGTCCGGAAACATTTCTCGATAGCGCAATCCATTCACCGTAACTGTTGCCCCGGCCTCATTCTCGAAAAAGTTAGGTCCAATGATCCCGCCGGACCATAAACCGCACCAAATAGTCACACGTTGAGGATAAAGAGGCTTTTCAAAGATAACGCTCGGGTTTTCCGAGCCCCAGATGCAAGAATTTTGCTTTTTGACGAAGCCACCGAGGTGGAAATGGACTCCATCACTCAAGATGATTTTTCGATGGAATTCCGCATCATTTTCATGCATTTCAAGGACCCAATCAGCAAAGACACGACGTTGTTTATGATCGGCTGGCTTGAGTTCCTGTATTAACTGAACTTAATCAGCCTTAAGACCCAAATCTCTATGCAAAATACAGAGTAATGACGAAGAATGGATAAACCATGTTTTCTTCAACACTTCATCACTCACTTGTCCCAACGGCCCAAAATTTTCCACCAATTTCTGTATTGCGGGTCGACAAGGTGCTTCACGACGACTCAAAAATGTTCCAGTTTTACGAAACTCTTCAAATTTTCACCATTTTGAATGCTTTCAGTGCGTTATTGAATGTTGTATCGTTCCATTTTCAATAATGGCATAGTTCCTACTTGTCAAATGTCGAAAAATGAAAGCTTCAATGGTGACATCTACCGAGATGGCGGGCTATTTAAAATAACACCTCTTATTGGCAAACCCTTTATAAATCTGAAGTTTCTCCCTTGTTGTATGATGAATGAATCTGAATCAACTTAAAACGCAGGGGTGATTTCTAAAAAAATATTTTTTATCTACTCCCATAGAATAATATATCCATTATTCAACTGATTTTGATCTGTAATAGTCTCTATAAACCAATAGTGTGAGGTAATAATACCTCACGCTTATAACTCACCCTAATAAAAATAGGAAAAATAAAGCTTACGAAATGAATGAAAAAGTCGGGTCAATGGGGAACTCTATTTCAGACATCAAGGTAACGTTCTCGCCATCCATTTTTACATTTTCTTAGGTCTGAATATCCAAAAATTGCATTTGGAAACGTGAATTTTTGACGTTTTCTACGGGTATCGATATCGATTCTGGGCTTGTCCCGATGTATTCCATACCGAGTTGTTGAATAAATAAATAAATAAATAAATGAACACCCCTTTTCGGAAAAGCTTTAAGTTTTAAATTTTTATCTGGATTAGTTTTTGTTAAAAATAATGTTTATTCGAAATGACAGTAACATGGAATCACTCTATATAAAATTTTCCAAGTTGAGCATTTTTTCCATAAATTTAGAAAAATATGGTCTATACCTAACAGGCACTGTGCAAAATTACTATGTTAATCTAGCTAAATCTTCACGTTATCAGGCTCTGTCATCAGAATCCTTGTAATATTTCAATCTATCATGTGATTGCCATTTATAGAACATACTTGATACGTTGCTGTTCAAGAAAAACTCAACGTTGTTCATATGTTCAAACTTTCTTACTTCTTAGGCCATGTTGTTTCTCCTGCATATGGATTACTTCAAATACAGGGAATATAAAATACGAGGATATATTGAAAAATTCTTAGTCTACTATAGAACCAAACAAAATTTCAATGTCAAAATATTTTATTACTCAACATATTTTCCTCTTAATTGAATATATTTATTTCAGCGAACCTGCAACATCTCTAGACCTTTAAATAAAATGTTTCTTCTTGCTCTGCAAACCATTCCTCCACAGCTTTCATTACCTCCTCGTTGGAAGAAAATTTACGACCTTTTAAACTTTTTTTCAGTTGAGGAAAGAGATGATAGTCGGAAGGAGCCAAATCTGGCGAATAAGGGGGGTTACTTACTAGAACCCTAAACCACGAATTTTTTGCATGGCAACATGAGATTTGTGAACTGGGGCGTTGTCCTGTAAAAACAAAATAACTTTGGATAGCTTTCCGCGTCTTTTCTCTTCCATTTTTTCCCGTAGAGTGATCAGTAATGTCGAATAGTAATCTCCAGTTATTGTTCCACCCTTATCCAAAAAATCAATCATGATTACTCCATGGCAATCTCAAAAAAACTGAAGCAAGAACTTCTCCTGCAGATTTTTGGACACGAAACTTCTTAGGTCTTGGAGAACCAGAGGGTCTTCATTCCATCGATTGTTGATTTGTTTCTGGATCGTAGAAATGTACCCAAGTCTCATCCATAGTAACAATTCGGTCTACATCGTTTTCAAATCGAGCACAGATCGAACGCGATGCTTCTACCCATGCACGCATTTGGTCAACATTCAAACATTTGGGGATCCCTTTTGCAGAAATTTTTCTCATGTCCAAATTGACGTGAACTATATGAAGAACGCGTTCGTATGAAATCTTCAGTGATTCAGATATCCGTTTTAGCCTATTCGACGGTCTGATAAAATCATGTCATGAACTGCATCGATATTTTCGGGGACTGACACAGAAACTGGCCTTCCCGATCGGTCATCATCTTCAATGGAAAATTTACCTCTTTTGATGCTTGCAGTCACGGTCGCATACGAAGGACATTGATCACCAAGGGTATTAAGCATATCTTCGTAAATCTGCTTACCTCTTAACCCCTTTAAATGCAGGTACTTAATGATGGTTCGATACTGTAACTTTTCGATTTCTACAATTTCGGTGGACATCTTTCTTTTAATTAATGACACTTCTAAAAAGTACTGTAAATTGATATGGTATCGTAATACATATTTTGTTTATGCATGGAACTGGTCTAGGCTAACTAGATATCAATACGTCCTCGTAGAGTGTTTAGATCAATGGATTTTCAGGTCGAGATTTTGAGCTGTTTTTCCAATAGTTTTTTGGCGAATTAAAGTTCTGCAGTGGAACTAAAGTCAACTGCTACTCGATATTGCCATGTGTTTTACGGGTACAGTGCGACTTTCATGGTCATTCGGCGTAATCTTTGAATATCGAGACGAGCAAATTACAGATCCAATATGAGTGCAGGCATACTGTCTTCGTGTAACTGAGCCATATTCCGATACAGTCAGAAGGTTAATTCGAAATTCTGGCATCTTCTGCCATTGCATAAACGAATAGCATCGTTCATATTAAAACATCATCTAAGTCCCCCTAAATCTCGAGAACCCTCATCTCTTCGCAACACAATTCCGTAATAACTCTGTTTTCCCAGCAAATCCCAACACAAAAGCGCTACCAAAGACCAGATCTCCGCCTAGGATAGGAATCGGGCAGCGATCTTAACATCCATTTAAAATTCATTGTTATGTCCAGCGTAAGAGGATATTCATTCTACGTAATCTGGGATGAATAAAATGTATCAGATATCCGCCATAATTCAGAAACGTCCAGATATGAGGGCAATTGTCCATGAAATCAGATTTGCAGATTTACAACATCGGGGCTTCGTATATCGCGTATCCGAAGACTTGCTCGTCGGTAAAAACTGCCCTCTGTTCGTGTTCTGAGGACAGGAACCGATTCTTTGTCAGGGTATTTTCGGCCGGAAGCGTATCAGCGTTTTTTTGGCAGGGTTTTTCTGATTTTATCGGCTTTTTTTACACAGAAATGTGGGCAAACACCACTTGACATCCCTATGGTTTACTGGAAATGGACATTGGCGGATACAGGTGAGGGTACAAACTGAACTGGGTATTCACGTTTTTTTTTCAACGAAGATTCAAATTACAACTTCCTTGAAGCGAATAAGAAAAAAATGTCTCTATCGAAAGTTGACAAAGAAGAAAAATCACAATCTAAAAATATGCATTAAAATCTAAGATGTTCAAAAAAGGCATTCAACACCAGAGACCCCTCAAAATGTTAGTAAAATTTCGGAATGAAAATGGTTGCGTTACTTTTCGACGTTGATTAAACGCTATTAATCCGTTGTTAACATTGTTATGGTAACGAAAATTTAAGTGGAATATTACGTTGTATAGGGTGATTTTTTTAGAGCTATTGGAAATAAAAAGAAACACATAAAATTAAGGAAAAAAGATGAAATCTTTATTTGAATCGATAATACGGTCCATATAATTTAATGTTTGAAGATGATTTCATGCAAATGTTAATCGCGGCTGCGCTTCAAATGGTCATATATGAGAAAACATATATAACCATTTGATAGTACCTATGAAAAAGTATACAGGGTCCTGCAGTGCAATAGTGCGAAAATCTTCCATAGCTGTCGAACCAGACATCTCAGAGATTTCGTTGGAAAGTAGACCTCTTGTACCTTCATTTCTGCATCTCAGGAAATTATTTTCTGATATACAGGGTATCCCCGATAAATGTTATTCAACAAATGGATGTTTTTTTAATGGATCACCCCATAAATTTTCACATATTTTCAATGACCTTCATTACCTCTTTCATGACGCAAAATATTAGAGACATTTTTCCAACATTACAGATCTTAGTCGAAGAAAACTGCAAAAAGGTGAGGAAAAAGCAGTTCAGTAAAAGTCTTCTGACGATTTCCAGAAGCGATAGTAACATGAATTTGATCTAAAAGTTTTTAAATCGAAGGATTTGCCTCGTCACCGTTCCTAAATGATCGACCTGTCATATTCAGGGTGTCCGTTATTGAGGTCCAGATATGAAGAACTCAAAATTATTATTTCACGATTTTTTCAAATGTAACACCCTGAATTTTTTTCCACAATTATGTAGACAATTGTATACCTTACATTTTCTCAGAAGTAACCTTAGGATTATTCTCACTCCCGCATCCAACAGACATGAAAAATGATATCGCAACTGAAAATTTCATTTAAATAAGTAATAACATAAAAACTAACAGAAATTCGAAAGTGGTCAAACAATGAAACAAAACTAAATGGATAATTATTGACGAACTTTAAAACCTTCCCAGAATCATACTTCCTGAGCATCAATATAAAATGATATTTTTTTCCGTACAAGCAATACATATTGATCACGTGTTCAATCAATTACGGGTTTCCAAAAAAAAATTCTAATCAAGTTATTGCTACTTAGAGCTCAAAGATACTTTCGAATTCAGTGAATCAGTATGAATTTTTGAAAAAACGGGATGGTTGATATGATTTTCATGTTAGGACAGTGCCACAGAACCTGTTTTTTAGGATGTCGAACTTATGCTGCCCATTATCCCGATTGGAAACATGTAAGGTATTCAATTGTCTACATTACTGTGGAAAAAAATACAGGGTGTTACATTTGAGAAAATCGAGAAATAATAATTTGAAGTTTTTCATACTTGGACCTCAATAACGGGCACCCTGTATATGACAGGTAGGTCATTTAGGAACGGTGACAAGGCAAATCCTTCAATCAAAAAACTTTTAGATCAAATTCATGTTACTATCGCTTCTGGAAATCGTCAAAAGACTTTTACTGGACTGCTTTTTCCTCACCTTTTTGCAGTTTTCTTCGAATAAGATCTGTACTGAAAAATATCTCTAATATTTTGCGTCATAAAAGAGGTAATGAAGGTCATTGAAAATATATGGGGTGATCCATTGAAAAAATCACCCATTTTTTAAATAACATTTATCGGGGGACACCCTGTTTATCAGAAAATAATTTGCTAAGATGCAGAAATGAAGGTAACAAAGGTCTACCTTCCAACGAAATCTCTGAGATGTCTGGTTCGGCAGCTATGGAAGATTTTCGCACTATTGCAGGACCCTGTATACTTATAAGAATTCGCCCATTTCACAACTTCCTCAATTACCAACCCAGACGTCAAACATAAGTCACCACCAATATATTCATCATGCGCTGCTGAATTCCAGCACAATAAGTAACCTCATTGCCACATTGCCTTGACACAACGCCATTGATATCTCAATGAGCCAACCTCGGCTCCCAGCAGGATCTGACATATAATTTAATGGGTCCTTTCTTGTGTCGCCACCTATGGCTTCCGGTCTCTTATGCCACGTCAACGCAATTCACTCATAGAAACCAGGTTACAATACCTTATTTATATCCTTCCAGACCCTTAATTCGTTTTTGATACATTCTTTGGACTCCTTTCAACCTACAACTACCTTTATCAGGCTTTGAATTCCTTCCGTGATCAAGCCTTAAATATATCCGTGGGATTGAAGATGGTGCCAATGATGGATTCGTTTCTTTCATTGGCACAAAGGGGCACTACATACCCCAAAACGTTGGTTCAATAAGACTAATTTGCATAGGTCACTTGGATTAACATTTGGGGCTTTCAGTGGCGATAAAGCTACCGGATGTTACGTACACATTGTATAAAACAGGTGAGTTTTGGAAGCCATCTGAAGAAGCAGGCCTTTCCTTTTCATTATTTTCCCAAAGTAAATAATGATTATAATAAATACATAATTACTACGACCATATTCATGTAGAAAGAATAACGTTGCTCAGTTATATGACAGGAAAATGAATATACCCTAACATTTTCAAAATATACACGACAAGCAAGCCGTCCCAGCTTCGCCCGGGTAGAAATTTGTTTCATGCGGCGGTTTCATCTTCAACCTGCCATATCTTTTGATGTACTCGTTGTAATTGTATGATGTGAAGGAAAATTTCGTTCTAAATTAAATACCGGGGATAAATAACGTATTAGGTTGGATAAGGATCAATACCCAATTCATAAAAACACTCCCAAATAGTGCATAATTTTGGAAAACATCTGATTACCATAAACAGGTAATAGCAAGTCAATCTTGAGAGATAGATATATGCTATCGCGGACTTTTTTGTAGAACTATTCAAGAGGTACATTTCCGTCATACATTGTATTCACGTAAGTCTTACGGTTTTTGCAGCGCACGTGAAAATAGCTGATTTTGGCTGATTTTTTTGTAAATATTGAAGTTATTGTAGGTATCCTTAATTTTTTCGGGTGGAAAGTATAGCCTATGTCACTCAGGGATAATGTAGCTATCTAAGGGTGAAAGAATTTCTGAAATCGGTCCAGTAGTTTTTGAGCCTATTCGTATCAAACAATAGTATATTTCATTACTAGTCCAGAAAGTAAGCTTTTTCCGTGTGCGCGCGAAGACTTCCCGTGTGAGGCGGAGCCGAACACGGGAATTCGTGCAAGCACGGAAAAAGCCTTTATGGACGTGTAATGAACGATATTTTTCATTACACCTCTTCTAAAACAATCCAACGATATTTGTTCTTCGATAGAAAGCATTTCGATATTGTAAAACAATAATTATTCGAAACACTGACGTCTACTGTCATCACGCAATCGTTGCTTTGTGTCTCAGCATAGATGCATCTATGTCTCAGCACACGGAAAAGGGTCACTTTCGGTGCGGCCGCACGGAAAAGAGTCACTTTCGGTGCCCTGAATCGACATGTTTTGATAGGGTTTTCAGAGCGGTGTAATGAAAACAAAAATACAAAGCTTTCCTCTTTATAATATTAGTATAGATTATGGCATAAACCTGATGTAACTTCAGATAACCTCACAGCCAGAAGTCTGATGCAGTCCACTCACGAGGACTCTGTTTCAGGCATTTTATGGCCGGAAGTGCACGCCTGACATTCCAGGCGTCCACATGATCTTCCAAGTTACTACCTAGAACGCCGAAGGGTAGTGCCGATTGACCATACACAGGGACTCTTTTCGAGCATTCGTGCGATGCCGGATACCGCAAAGTCCTCGTGAGTGGTCTGCATAAAGCGTTAAATCGCAAGATCTTGGAGGCCAATTCTGGTCATCAAATCGGAAAATGACACAACCAGGAGAAAACTCGTCAAGATCGTCGATGTTTCACGGGTAGTATGACATGTGTCACCGTCCTGCTGAAACCACATGTCGTCAAGATCAATAGCTTCCAAATGAGGCACAAGAAACTGTGTTTTCACGCACTATTACGCTCGGCATTCACTGTTACTGCATTTTTTGACAATTAGGACGCTTTGTTCTATCGTGTGCACTAACTCCCATCTGTCATTTTTCGATCTGTCACGTCATAAACATTATGACTGTGAAATCGAGATTCGAGCGCAATTCAAATCTTGCGCTCATATTGAAACACCCTTTAGTTAGTTGTTAGTGTATTTACTAATAATAAGGACTGAAAGAGAATAAATCGCTATCACAAAAACGCCTATATCTCTTGAACTAATTGAGAAAAAATCAAAATATGATTATAGTTAGCTTTGTTATGACTACTTCATAGATATTCCAATTCTCTGTCGCAAAATGTCAAGCGAAGTGAAAACACGAGAATTTATAGTGAAACTTTTTCAAAATAATCAAAAATGGAGCTTCAAAAGAAACGCAAAAGAGGTACGCGTTCGTCCGGAAACGGTATCAAGAGTTGTTAAGCGCTTCAACGAAGATCTTACAATTAACCGCAAGGAAGGAACCGGGAGGAAAAAGGGGTTTCATAGCCCAAAAAAAGTGAAGAAAGCCATCAGCCTTTTTCAGAAGAATCCTAAACTTTCAGGACGGAAAGTGGCCCAAATAGTGGGTTGTTCGCCGTCAACCGTTCAGAAAATCAAGTCGAGTTGTGGGCTTACAACATACAAAGTGCAGAAAGTGCCAGACAGGAACGCGGTGAAGAAGCAAGAAGCGAAATCAAGAGCAAAGAAATTAAAAAAAGATTTCTTGAAAAATGTTTCCTGTTGCGTGATTGACGACGAAACCTATGTCTTGGCTGATTTCTCGCAACTTCCTGGTCAGGAATTTTGTACTGCAGATTCTCGTGGAAATGTTGACGAACAATTTAACAATTTCGCGTGAAGAAACAAGCAAAATTTCCTAAAAAATTCCTGGTTTGGCAAGCCATTTGCAATTGTGGAAAAAGGAGCATATTTTTCGTTGGCCAAGGCTCTGTTGACTCGAAGATATACGTCGAGGAATGCTTGAAGAAGCGACTTTTACCATTTTTACGTGAGCGCGATGTGTCAACAATCTTTTGGCCAGATTTAGCTTCATGCCACTACAGCAAGGCCACCAAGGAATGGTACGAAGCTAATGAGGTGGTTTTTGTCCCCAAAGAGGCCAAACCACCAAATTGCCCAGAACTCAGGCCAATCGGAAGATATTGGGCCCTGGTAAAGAGAGAATTGAAGGAGACTAAGAAATCAACGAAAACATTAGCAGAATTCAAGCAAAAATGGAAGACAGCATCCCAGAAAGTGACTGAGAACACTATAAGAAGCATGATGGGAAGAATTCCATAAAAAATCCAAGAATTTTGTGAAAAATAGTTTTGGTTTTTTATTGTAAAAACAGTTTTCATAAGAATTAGAAGATGATTCGAAAATGAGTTTGATTTTCGAAATCGGTCCAGTGGTTCAAAAGATATAAGCATTTTTGTGATAGCGAATTTGTTCTCGTTCAGTCCTTAGATGATAGCAAAAAAAAGGATTGGCATCAAAGGACCTCGATTAAACAATCGTACTGCATCTCCTATTCGTTCTCATCCTCATGTCACTCACGTGGATCCTATTCCTTGTCCCTCTGCCTGAATATCTGAACGCGATAAAATCTTCTGCCTTGCTCCATCCGGTAGGATGCTTCTCGTTTTCCCATTAGGTGTACATTACAAGAGCGCATTCACCAAAGCTTAGAGATTCTTTGATAAACCTTCAAAGGAGGCATTATTAAGCCTCTAAGTACGTCACAATATGGTGTATCTGGTTACCTTAAAAACTAATTCCACCTTGCAGGTCGGACAGGCCTTGATCACATCCCTTTGTGAAATCATTGGCTCTCATGGATGCGAGGAATCGGTGACAACGAGAATGAAATTCAATTTACCTGATATTGGATTATTCGGAAGACGGTCGCTCGATGCGACGTCTACCTGCGTGTATGTGATTTTTATGCTTCGGTTAGTTCAGCCCTGTTATACTCGGAAGAACGGAGTTAATGACGCAACATCCATAAATAAAAGAATTAAAATTTGAAAAAAGCGAAAAAAGAAAAATTTCAGATTTTAAAATAAGTAGGATTGTTTTTGGTGAAATATTCCATTAAATTATTTTCCCCACAAATTAAAGGGTTTTCCAATAAGAGGTGTTATTTTGACACTCCAACAAAAATGTCTTTTTTTAGATTGATGATCGGATGTGTATTTAATTATAAAAAGGAAGGTTTACCGTTAAAAATGGAAAATAACTCTAGCCAAATGACCACTACGACCACGATTACAGTACCATATGATATGATGATGATATATTGTTTATCCTGATCACTCCTTGGTCTCCTGTGGAGACCCCTCTGAAATTACAAGCTTCGAAGCTTGTAACTTGTGCCGAGTTCGGAGTTATGTCCGGAATTGGCGAATGCTAATTTTCCTGATCGTAGTCACGCCACTGTATTACGACGAGGTTGGGGGAAAATATGTTTTCTTGTCGGGAAACCTGTTGTTACGCCTGCGGTGTGGGAACGAGATAGAATTTTGGAAATTTCGATTTGTGGGACAAGGATGAGGATATGTTGGTTAGGGATTTTAATTGAGGATTTCGGAACTGAAGTACGGTGATAGGTGAATTTGATTGTTGTTTTCTGCGCATTCTTCAATTAGATGGTGGTTTTTCGAAAGTCGAGGAGTTTTGATACTTACCTGATTTTGGGATCTGAATTTCGAAAGCGTTATATACAATGGGATAATTTTGTTTATCTTCAGAGCTTATTTGGAGGATTTTGTCAAATCTTACTGTGCCTGAAAAGGGATTTACCACATGGAGAGGTGAGATTCACCATTCCTTCAATTATGCCTCGTGCAATTTGTGTCTTCTATTTTAGAACCAGGATCAATATTCTGCTGGAACTCTATTTCGGTGAAGTATATTCATTTATAATCAGTGAGGAAACTGTTCTTAATTTGGTTCTGAGAGAACCCTCTGAAAGAGTTAGGTATTGCTGACTGGCGCGTTTGCCATTTTGATTTGTTTGAATTTGTGTTAATAGTGTCCTTGTTCTGGGACATTTCAGTGGTTTCGCTGGAATATCTGCAACATCAATTATCGATCGATGAGTCACCGGGTCGAATCAGCCCAAGAAAATCAGTTCTGCTGCCGTCAGTTGCCTTTTGGTGATTTCACCATCGTGGAGGTTGTTTTCATGCATTTCAAGGACCCAATCAGCAAAGACACGACGTTGTTGTTGAACGGCCGGCTTGAGTTCTTGTGTTAACTGAACTTTATATGCTTTAAGACCCAAATCTTTATGCAAAATACGGTGTAATAACGTTTGTGGAATGCCTACTTCCTAATTCCAAAGAACGACGAGGAATGGCCAAACCTGGGTTATGTGCACGGGTTTTATTTTTCAAATCACTTGTTTCAACAGCTCAAATTTTTCCAAAAATTTGTGTAGTGCGGTTCGACAAGGTGCTTCACGACGACTCATCAATGTACGAGTTTTACAATCCGTCTCTGCCAAATTTTCACCATTTTTATGGTGACAATAATTTTTTGTCATTAAAAGTGACACTTTTAACGACAGCAAGCAATGTTAAAATTGATTGTTTACGTGGAAGCGTGTTGAAAATATTTTTAACATTAGTGTTAAAAATATTTTTAGCACTCCATTTTCTTATGATGAAATCAGATGAAAAAAATTCAGCAATTGCAAATTTTTATTATCAATATTTAACAATCATTACTTATGAATATTAATCGTAAAACTAGAACAATTACTAACATTAATGCCCTGTGACTTTAGGGAGCTTCGCAACACATTATTAGAATCCTCAGCACCATCAGTACTTGTAGAAACCGGAACTACAATATTGGATGATGATGATCCAAAATCTGTTGAGGTTGGGAGAATTTTTTCAGCAATGACATTTCTATATGCAATGGAATGATCAACATAGCCCTCGGCTACCGTCGTAGACTTCCATCCACCATGTTTTTGTTATCGGTAATAATTGCTCCTGATTCTGCTAGCAATGAAGCGGAGGATCTTCGAAAACAGTGTCCTGTATAGTTTTTAGGTTACTGTTTTTGCAGTGGAAGGACAGGTAAATAAACTATTCTTAGTAAATTGCCAATTTACCTGTCCTTCCACTGCAAAAACAGTAACCTAAAATCTAAATCTGAAGGACACAATACTTCTTACATTACGTCCTGTATAGTGCTTTGGTTCTGGCAGTTTGAGGAATTCGGCAACAATAGATGGAATTTTCCCAAATGTATTGATACCAACTGGATTGGCAGTGCATTTGTCATTCATGTATTCCAGGAAAAAACGACGATGTTTGATGACAGAAGGACGCAGTGCCAAGTACTCATGAAAATAGTCAACATACTTCCAAATAATACTGAAAGAACAACTGACTTTCGTTTTTGTGTTCGGAAGTTGTATAACCAATGATTTATTTGTTATTTCGATGTCTTCTACTGATACATTACACAATTCTTCACGCCGACAGGCTCCAAATAATCCGAAAATAGTTGCAACCTCAACCATCAAATATTTCTCATCTGGTGCCTCATTTATAAACTTTTCAACTTGTTCACGAGTGAGAATTTTCGATTTTTTGGGACGATATCCTTCACTTTTCCGTTTTAAATATCTATACTATTACCTTAAAATATTTACTAACATCCACACCATTTTTAATAAGGGCGCTTGACTTTATCATTGAAAATTTGCTCCACAAAGTTGATTAACTCCATATTTCATATTCATATTCCCTTCTCCATTTTTCAATTTACACCAGGCCAGGAAATTGTTATATGCAATATCGTACTGCTGAACAGATTTTTTGGGTAGGAGTTCCAGATTTGCCCTTCTTGCAGACTCTTCAATATCCACAGGAACAACCAAATCGTCACTTTTATTAATAATGGGACTCTCGACAAACATATTAAGCAGTTAAAAACCCAAGACGAAAATTGGACAGGAACGAAATTCAAATGACAGCGTCTTTTCTCATTTGTTAGTAATTATAACGTTGGCAACGTTTGCCATTCACAATAACCTTTTGATTATTTGAATATTAAAATGCATTTTGAAGTTTATTGTCATTGCAAATTCGCCCATTTCATTATCAAAATAGGACAGTTGTACAAAAAACATTGTATGGTATTTGTGTTAAAAGTGATTTTATTTTGTTCGTGAAATTGTTCAATTCGCTCCGCTCATTTCACTCACGAAATAAAACGTCACTTTTAACACTCATATACTAAATAATCATTATTGCATTGTTGAAGCGTGTATCGTTTCAGTTTGATTAATGGTGTAGTTTTTACTTGTCAAATGTCTAAAAATTCAAAAGTGACATCTACCAAAATAGCACCTTTTGTTGGAAAACTCTTTAGCTTCTAATAACTAAACAGCGTGGAAAAAAGCCAAATGGAATGATTCATTATGTTGGTTCCTGTACATATTTATGGAAAATATTTTAAATTGTCATTCTTCTTCGTAAAAATGCAAACCCTATACCTTCAAACCCTTTGGAAAGACTGATACAACCCCTAATTTTTCAAATGGAATGTACGGGTTTGTGATACATCGTTTGAAAGTTCTCGTCATTCTCTATCCAGAAATGTTTATTGTAAAAATCAACGGAGAAAATTTGGTACTAAAGGGTTTTCTAATAAGAGGTGTTTTGAATAGCCCGCTAATTGACTATGCCATTTTTCGACATTCATACAGTGTGTTTCGGTATGACTTAGCGATAATTTAAGGGCATCAAACATACCTTATTTTATCGACAAAAACACTAAAAAATTCAGTAAATTTTTTGACAAAATTTTTTTTATTAATTTTTTATGACATTTTTGAGTTGAATGTTTTCATATTGTTCTCTTTTAATAAAAGGTTGTAGTATTATCTTTCAAAAACATTTTTTTCACATCTGTAGGTCCTTTATGTCCAGAGAAATCGATATCATTTGAAAGAGTCAACTAAAATAAAAAAAATAACTTAAAATGGTGGCTATTCTAAAAATAGGGGGGTAAACTCCCCAATTTGGGTGTTTTTGTCGTACCGAAATACACTGTATATCTAAATCCATTCAGAAATGATAGCCTAAACTTTTATGTAACAGTTCATATCACCCACACACTTCTTATAATTTCTCCTCTGGATATTTCATCAAGAAACAATTTCATGGGCCATTATGGACCGAAGCAATCGGGGCTATCAAAATTCAGTTCACGACAGAATGCATCTCAGAGGGAAGAAGATGAAATGGGTATAATAAGATCTAACAGCTTGTAGGTGCCTGCAACTAGTATAATAGTTATATTATGCGAGCTCTCATTGTAGCTGAGTTTCCTGTACCACCCATCGCGTCTTGACATGATAAACGGCCTACTTAACATCTTCATCCAGTACACCCAGTTTTGCCAATATCCGACCAAAAGTCCCTAAACGGTGGAGAGGCTGGGACGCTTTAGGTTATGGTGGGTTTACATGGGATTTCACGGTCCATTATCTATGTAACTTTGAATATTTTTGTAGTTAGGGAGTCTATTGTTGGGTTTTATGTGCCTTGAAAGATGCTTTGGGCGCGAACAAATCATAATTGGAGTGTGAAAAATATCCATTATGTTTGTTTTTTATGTTCAAGGGATGTAGAGACAAGAGTTGAGTTCAACGATCTCAGATTGTTCAGATTAATTCAGGGATCAGGTCCTTCCGGCTCAAAATTTGACTCGAAATGATACGTTTCGAAATGTAAAATGATTGTTATAATATATCACACCAGGTAATTATTTTCATTTTATGGCTTGATTACCCATTTAGACCATAAAGAACTCAAAGAAAATTTTTCATAGAAATCGGTAAAGCATCCGAGCAGCACAATTTCATCAATATATTTCACACAGTTTTTTGCCATCCACTTTACAAACTCTTGGGATAAAAGAATGAGTCAAACTAGGCCTAATTTCATAGTTATGGTGGTATAATATACTAGGGATCATATCCATTCGAGATGAATGTGTGATTTCTCTTATCGAATTTCCGTAAAATTGAAGTTTTACGGAATGCTTTACAGGTGGTCCGAAAGAAACTGCGATTTTTCGAAAATGACTAACGTTTTAGAGATCTAGGCTCTACAAGGTGTAGTTGATGGGAGTATTTGAATAAAAATGATGAAAAAACAGGTACAATGACCGGCCAGATCCTCACACTTGAATAGCCTGGATTTATTTTTATACTTACTGTATTTTTCTGAGCATTTCGAGAGGAGAGTTAAAATTTTTTTTCTTGAAATCGGTAACATGATACGACAAAACTACAAAATTTTCCTGTCACATAACTACGGAACTTTGTCTTTTCTACATAGAGTTCTTTGTAATTACGCATTTATCAAAATGTTTATTTACTTTGGGCAAATGACGAATATGAGAAAATAGTATGATAATTCAATAATTCCAAAGAACTGGCGAATGATGAAGAAACTTTTTTCTCTGTTAATACTGGAAATAAACTGCTCCATATGAGTTTGGGATAATGACTTAAATTGCAGAAAAATATAGTTAGAATAAGATTTTTGGGTTAAAAATTCATATTCATATGATTTCAAGTTGCAAATTAATTTTAGCCTGTAGGTCTGCAGCGTGTACAGGGTGGTTAAGAAAAATCGAGTAGAATAACGAAATTTTATTCCCAGAGAATTCAAGCATTTTAAGACTATCAATACAATGTGTGGCCTCCACGGGCATCAATAACAGCTTGACATCTTCTTTGCATACTACACACAAGGTTGTTGAACATTTCTTGAGGAATTTGGTTCCATAAACGGGGCAGAAGCTCTCTCAGATCATTTAAGGATTCTGGGGAAGGTTGATGATTATCTAATCTTCTTTGGAGCATATCCCATGCATGTTCTATGCAATTCAAATCTGGTGAGTGCGGAGGTATTGGTAAATGTGGAATACTATGGCTGCACAGTGCGGTCTAGCGTTACCGTCTAGAAATTGAAAAGTTTCACCAATAGCAGCGTGAAAATTTGGCACAACATTGTCAATGACATGCTCCCTATAGTGTAAGGCGGTCATATTCCCAGGACAAATGTGTAGATCTGTGCGCCCGTTGAAACATATCCTGGCCCATACCATAACACTACCCCCTCGGAATGGATGGACTTCTTGGACATATAGCGACGATTACGGGGTATGCGTGGGATTGTCCATACCCTTATTCTTTGAGAATCTGAAAATCGTTCATATCTGGATTCATCAGTGAAAAGGACACTACGCCATTGATCGTTCCAATTGATATGTTGCCTTGCCCATTCCAGTATTTGACGCTTATGGAACTCCTCTTAATGGACGTCCAGAACCTAGATTCACCTCTCTCAAACGTCGTCTAATGGTTTCGATGAAAACCTGCATTTTGAAGAGTATTCCGTAGCATTCTACACGTAGATGTAGAGTTTCTTCTCGCCGAAATGGTGATGAAACGATCCTGAGCAAGTGTTGTTTTTCGTCGCCCACCAAGCCTTGGTCTTTCCAACTTTGGCTGACTTGGAGCCTTTCCGCTACAACAACCTGAGTTATGCAACCCTGTAGCATTCCAATAGCGTTTGTTAGTTTACGTCTCGGCATTGTCAGAAAACTCCTTTCAAATCGAAGCCGTTGATAAACTGACTTCATTTCGAAATAAGAACATTCATGAAGCATATGCAAAGAACCAAACTTCAGAAAAAAGACGACCAGATTGACGAAATGTCTCATACTGATTTTTATTGGATCGATTCAAGTTGTTATTGGGTTTTAAATGATTTTACAGCGATTTTCTCAAATATTACATACTTTTAAAAACGATTGAATACGATATCCCTTACTCTTGTGGAGCAGTATATTTAACGTATACATGTATCTATACTAATATTATAAAGAGGAAAGATTTGAATTTTTGTTTGTTTGATACGAATAGGCTCAAAAACTACTGGACCGATTTCAAAAATTCTTTCAGCCTTAGAAAGCTACATTATCCCTGAGTGACATAGGCTATACTTTTCACCCGAAAAAATTAAGGATACCTACTATAACTTCAATAATTACAAAAAAATCAGCCAAAATCAGCTATTTTCACGTGCGCTGCAAAAACCGTAAGACTTACGTGGATACAATGTATGACGGAAATGTACCTCTTGAATAGTTCTACAAAAAAGTCCGCGATAGCATGTATCTATCTCTCAAGATTGACTTGCTATTACCTGTTTATGGTAATCAGATGTTTTCCAAAATTATGCACTATTTGGGAGTGTGTTTTTATGAATTGGTTATTGATCCTAATCCAACCTAATACGTTATTTATCCTCAGTATTTAATTTAGAACAAAATTGCCCTCCACATCATACAATTACAACGAGTACATCAAAAGATATGGCAGGTTGAAGTTTTGAAGATGAAACCGCCGCGTGAAACAAATTTCTACTCGGGCGAAGCTGGGACGGCCTGCTTGTATTGTATAAACATGGTTGGTAGATTCAGTTATGCTATTTTCTTGTACGGAAATCAAGAATCGAGTGTTGAAATTTCACTGAAAAATAATGGACAGAATAGCCCGTTACTTTCTGATAGTTCATTCGAAAATAGAATAAAAGTTCTCGAAAAACCTGACCGAAAAACTTCTAAGCAAAGAGACGGATCTATGGAATTCCCCACTTTTCAAAATTCTCAAGAAATATTATTTAAATACCTTCTTGCACAACTTGCAAAAGTGACTAGTGTATCAATGGAAAAGTGTTCATATTTCAAATTATAATTCCAAATTTGTCGTTGCAGATCTTTTTTCAAAATGAAGTTCTCAGTCAGTGTCATTTTGGGTGCACCAATAGAAGGAAATTCTTTGTCGTCTCTTTAACTCAAAATGTGCGACTAAAAAATGAATATCTACTCATATAAAATATAATACCTTGGTGTTCACTAACATTCGTCGAAAATGTTGGATAGCTGGTGATAAATGATTGATTTCAAATTATCAGGGATACTATCAGAATAAGCTGCTTCTTCAAAACTACCTTCGGCATAGTTTCCAAGCGTGACGATTATATTGAGATTGAGAATATTGAGAGTAGAAATTAGCATTGGCAACGTCCGTGAGAATTATTTTGACAATGCCGATATTTCACGAGTGCCAACCTGCATCAGTTCCAAGTGAAAAAATTGGATAAACCTGAATGGAGTTTAGATTTGCAATCGTCACATAGTGTTAACTCTAAATTGTAATATCTATGCGAAATTTCAGTTGAAAATTTGATCTAGTGAGGAAACTATGAAGAAAATACTTGAAAAAATCTAAACTTTAAAAACCTGTATCTCGAAAACGAAACGTTTGCGGACCAATGTTTATGGGACTTTTTTCTGGAAATTTGCACCTCTTATTTAGGAACACCCTTTATCCGAAAACGTCAGTATTTTTCAACAAAAGAAAACAGCCATTTGGTCGAAAAAAATTCAATCTCACAACCCCGTTTCCTACGTTTCATCCCACTTGGCATTATTTTAGCCCCATTCAGTCCAAAACTTTGTTAAGACTCCATAATCGTTTTATTCTAGGCCAACTGCAAGTCATTAAAACCAAAAGTTGACCGCTTTTTCCGTGAAACTCGACTTGTGTCCGATCCCTCCATTGTTAAAAGTAAAGACATCTCTCTGGTGATTTGTGGTGGCCATAAACCGAGGCACGTGTTTCTTCTTTATTTTTAAAACATTTCGTAGCGCTGATGTGCACTCGTTTAGCTCCAGTTTTAAAATAAATGGAAGGAATGTCTGTTTGACTTGAAAGCGAACGAGGTGTTGTTAAATTCACATATCAATAAAAGGAATTAGGGGTTCACTAATGCATTGTGATTGATATGTAGGGATGAGTCTTTTTTTGTTAACTCCTTTTCTTTCCAAGGAGATAAATTAATAGGTTCACCGAATGCTATTGGAGGCAATTTGCACTTTATAAGATTTAACATAAACTCAAGAGGAGATTTATGAGCCTAGTTCAACGCTCTGAAAATAAAGACGACAGCAATTGAAAAAAAAATGTCATTCACCATTTTTGGATAGTGTAGATATAGATGCATAGAATACCTGGTGTAACGACTCCTATCTAAAAATCGTGACCAAAATTTGTAGATCAAAACGGCATTCTAGATTTCAGATTTTGGTCTAGTTCCGGATTAAATCCGCAATTTAAATCGGTCGAGGCGCTACTGCGGCAACGACAAATACCGCGACCCCTTTCGGGAGAAATGAAAAGCAGCACAAAATGTCACATTTTCGATCGACAAGAAAGTCTTAAACAAAATCTAATCAGTGCCAACACCAGGTATTCTATGCATCTATGTCTACATATACTCCATTCACAATTATAAAATCACAACTCTGGCATTGGAAATTTGACAAATTCCACTTTGTATCGAAGTAATGACGTTTTTCAAAATATTTTTATGTTCCAACACTATGTTGCCTTTTCTACACTCTTAGCGTATTTCTCAGAATGTGAATTTATTCGGAAAATGAATGAATTGGAAAAGATGTGATGGATGAAAATAATTAACGTTTATATAAATTGATAGAAAGGATTCCTTTTCTAGTTATTTGCATGAAAAGTACAAGAGATCACTGTTGAAATATATTATGTTTCCCCATGGAAGAAAATTGCATTGCTTTCACATAATTTTCATATGCATGCTTGTGAAGATTCAATGTTTATTATCCTCTTGAACTGAAAGTTCAAGACTTGACGACATCAATTGTTGATTCTAATCAATAATTCATTAAAAAAAATCAACCCAAAGATATAAGATGAATTTATGGGTAATTACAAGAATCAAGAATAATGTCAATTTTATTTTGTTGATAACTTTCTTAAAATCAATGTTGGTGTATAAAACTCGGCTGCGTTTGTTCAAACAACATCTAAAGAAGACATTTTCCACCATCTCGACCTTTGAAAGGCGTTCCTTATAGGAGAATTAGGTCTAAGTTCCACCTCATTAGTGAGGTACCTAACTTTTGCAAATCTGCTCAGATATCGCCAAATTTCTTGGAAAACCTGAAATATATCATCCTAATCGACCTCTCGAGGCTCCATCCGATCCATCTACTGCGATATCTGCCAAATAACAGCTTTTTCAACGAAATTACCGTGTACCCCTTCAACCTCGAAATGTAAACATTCGTCCTGGTCTTGAAAATCGTCCTCACCTTCCAAACTGGTGCTGAAAACAATAAACATACGTTAATCTTGGATATTCGACGAAAAACTCACCTGCAAATATCGATTAAATACCAAAAATCTGCGAACAATTTGTAAACCTAACAAAATGCGGAATATCTTTGATACTTTTACTTTGATGTAAACAAAGAAACTGGCAACATCGTTTTGTCATTGACGATATTTTCTGTGCGCGCACTGACTTTTCATCATATGTTCTGTGCTTTTCATCAGGAGCACCAATTCCTGAAAACGAAACCATGACCTCCTATGTGGCTATGTGATTAAATAAAAGTGAATGGAGTATACATAATAATGCCTTTATGTATGGAAAATAACATCATTAAAATGACCGGCACGACTTCTAGATAAGTAAATTCTGTCCACCCAATTTTACCTCACTTTTACACATCAATAGCAAGTTCAAATTTAATTTTTTTGACTCAGTTGTTGTTGAATTATCAGCATAAATTAGTGACTTAACATATCCTCAAATGAAGAAATCACGAGGTGTTGGATTACACGACCTAGTAGGATAATCAACTGGACCATTTTATCCCCAAATTTGGTCCCTTAAGACTGTAGTGTGGCCGGTGGCACCCTCTTGTTGAAACCGCATATCCTCCAAATTATTATCAACCATCCGTAGAAAAAATATTTTATTCAACATTGTTTTGTATCGTTCTACATTGACTGTTGATCTCAGACCATTTTCGTCAAAGAAATATGGCCCAATCACTCTGTCAGCATGAATTGCACACCAGACACTGACAATCTGGATGTTATTGTGTCTGAACAATTTCGTGTGGATTTTTCCCAAATTCTGAGTGCTTAGGTACATAACCATCAAACCAAAAATGAGCTACAACATTGAAAAAAGTTAAGATAAAATTGTTCATCATTTTCCAGTTGATCGAGAGCAACATATACAACAATAAACGGTGATCAAATTTTGTTAGGGTGTAAACCCAAGTATTTGCTTAAAATTCTCTGTGCTGTTGTTTGAGACGTGGAATCGATAATTTTGGATTTTCTCTTACACTTGCTGCTACCAAATCAGTATTCTCATGCCTGCTTGAATTTTTTTTTGTCGTACCGGTACTTTTCTATCGTGTAAAGGAAACTCACTTTCGAATTTATGTACAATACGAGGAATTGTGAGTCGGTTAATTGAATAATATCGTACATGAATTGTTCTTAATTTTCTCTCAGTATTAACAAATGAGCACTGATGTTGATAAAACAATGCAACAATTTCTAAACGCTGTTGAAGTGTGTATCTTTCCTTGATTAAATGAAATAACTTACTCAACACCAATGACATAAGAAATGCCAAAAATAAAGCACACCGATGCCTTAACCATTTTAAGTATCAGATGTTTTTTTTTCAGAGTGATAGATTTTTCGATATGGATAACTGTGATTTTACAGAAGGCAGAAGCCATGTTTTCTTGAAATTACTGTTCTGTAAGCATTGACAAATTATCAGTAGTAATATCACAAGAGATTGAATTTCTGTGATAAGTCTATCGATTCATTTTCAAACGAAAACGAGTTGCTTGGAAACATCACGAGTCCGTAGGACGAGTGGTGTTTCCTTAAAGCTACTCATTTGAGTTTGGAAATAAGAGATAGACATATGAGGTAAATTCAATCTCAACACATTGTTATCACGTCACGTCACATCACGTCATCTTCCCAAAATGTGCAACCACGATAATGCATGGGAAGAGAGACACACTTTTCAATAATGAATAGTGATGCCAAATCATCAGAACTTAACTGGGTGATTGTACTACTACGGAATCAATATGTATCAAAAATTTTTGAAACATTGTATTGGCTGTCACGTTATAGCACTGAAAGCACGCAAGATCTATATTCCGCAAATTTACATTTTCTGAATGCACGTGATATCACGTCTGATATTTTGTGAAATGTCATTCTGACATACATTTGAAACCGATCTGGGTGCTCATTCAATAATTCATGAATTAATTGATGGAATTCCCCCACTTCCTCTGTTCGTTGATTCATTTGGTGAATCGAATCCCTGTAAAAGCTATATTTTCCATATCTTCTTCCCATTTCCTCGCGTGAGCTCACGTGACGTGACAACAATTTGTATGCACTCACGGTTTTTGCAGCGCACGTAAAAATAGCTGATTATGGATGATTTTTTTGTAATTATTGAAGTTATAGTAGGTATCCTTAATTGTTTCGGGTGAAAAGTAGCCTATGTCACTCAGAGATAATGTTGTTGTCAATCAACGAACAGAGGAAGTGGAGGAATTCCATCAATTAATTCAAGAATTATTGAATGCACCCAGATCGGTTTCAAATGTACCTATGTCAGAATGACATTTCACAATATATCAGACGTAATATATCACGTGCATTCAGAAAATGTAAATTTGCGGAATATAGATCTTGCGTGCTTTCAGTGCTATAATGTGACAGCAGATACAATGTTGCAAAAAATTTTACTACATTTTGATTCCGTAGTAGTATAATCACCCAGTTTAGTTCTGATGATTTGGCTTCACTATTTATTATTGAAAGGTGTGTCTCTCTTCCTATGGTCTAAGTTCCATGCATTATCGTGGTTGCACATTTTGGGAAGATGACGTGATGTGACGTGACGTGATAACAATGTGTCTGCACCTTTATAGGCGTGAGTAATTATTACCTCACACTATTGGTTTATAGAGACTATTACAGATCAAAATCTGTTGAATAATGGATATATTATTCTATGGGAGTAGATAAAAAAAATATAAGGCTTCAATCTCAATGTTTTATTCCAATTTAAAGTTCTATTGCTCTAAAAAAAAACCCCCGATATCATTCTTATCGGAAAACACTACCCATCTGTCTTTCATTGAATTTATCGTGTATTGTTCAAACGCACTGTATAATAAATTTTAAATCTCTATAGAAATCGAAAAGAGCCTATATAATTGAAGTATACGAAATGAAAAAAAAAAATACTCTGTTGGTATGTTCTGTAACCATATGGAACCCGGGAACCCCAGTTAAAGTTCCGGAACTATTCTTCTTGGGCAACCTCTATTTCATTTTCGGCCTCAAGATAAAAAATCCAATGGTCACGCAATGATTCGAATCCATTATTCTCTAAAGGGTCTAATCAATACCCGAATTTGCAGAATAGTTCTTCTTTCTATTTTCTAACCTCATGAATACCGTCAATAAAAGTGTAACAACCTTTAGTGATTTAGGTCAAATCAATTATTTGGTTCGTAAATCTATCACGAACCACAATTGCACAAATAAGTCCCAGCCTTGTCTGGTAAATTGGCAATGACTACCATAACGAATCGGGGTATTTAAAAGAGATCATTTCTGGTCTCACGTTGCGTGAAGATACCATTGTCATTATGGTCAGGCAATGGTTGTCCAGTGTCATCTCTCTAGTTCTTTGAAAATGAACGGACGTAGTGACCTCGATCTTTATGATTTTCAGACAACCACAGGCTCTTTCAAAACGGGATAAGTCGATATGTATACAGGGTGATTCAAGGTGGATGGGCACATTAGACGTTTCTGGTGAACCAGATATCGGATCGGTTTGAAAATTTGCATGAGTGCATTATCGGACATCCTCTACCCAACCAAAATATTTTTGTCAATGCGGTGTTGCCACTTCCATTAGAAAGTAGTAGCAACTTTGCTTTTTCAAATGGAACACCTGGTATATTATATTATTTTTGGAATCTCCAATACCTGCTCGACAACTTTTCTTAACATTTCACTATACCTATCTGTTGCCGTTTTTGAAATATAAATTAATTTCAATTTTTTTCACTGAAAATCATGACTTCTAAAAATGCTGATAACTTCGGGTTGAGAGAAACTATGGCATTGATATGTGGTTTGGCGTTTGGTGATACATGAATGCTTCCAACACATCAGCCTGATCTATGTTACTTCAATACAGGGTGGTAAAAAATACAGTCTTTTCGTTTGCTTGAAAAAGTGACTGAAAGTTGTTTATTTCAAATGGAACACCCTGTATATTATTAAGAATTCAGAAAGCTGAAATTTGCTTTCATTCTATGCATATCATGCATATAACTAGTCAAATTTCGGACTTATGAGCATTTATTTGTCAAAATGTCCTTTCAGAATGATATTCCCATTCGGTATTTGTTAGGCAGGCCATGATTACTATTCCACAGTACATTGTGACATTCTCCTAATAATAAATGCACCAAAAAACTTGAATTTCGACATTTTCGTCATTTCAGAAGTTGCAAATACCCTCGAAACGATGGAAGAAAACTATTCAAACGAAATGCTTATGAATTTGTTTATTATTATTAACTGGAGAGACTTTTGACGATCGGTGGATATGGCACTTGGGGCCATGGAATTGGCCAGCAAGATTACCCGATCTTAGTCCATTAAATTTTTATATGTGGGGAATGTTGAAAGAAAAAGTTGACGAAACACCCGTGCATTCGAGAGATGAATTTTTGGATAGGATTGCCTAAGCATTTAAAGATTTGGATTTCAAAAAAATACGATCTGCCACGACGAAAGCAGTCAACACCTGCATTTTGAAGTGCTTGGAAGTGAACGGCCAGCGATTCGAATATACTTGAAGTATTCGACATGATTTGATGATTGTTCTACTTTTTAATAATAATTCATATAAATAGATTGGCTTTCAAGTTTCTTGGTGCCTTCATTAATAGGAGAATGTCACAAGGTCAAATAGTGATCATGGCCTGCCTAACTAAATGGGAATACCATTCTGCATTTTGACGAATAAATGCTCATAAGTCCGAAATTTGACTAGTTAGGTATAGGCATGATATACATAGAATGAAAGCAAATTTCATCACCCTTCGGACTTTTTGAAAATATAGGGCGTTCCATTTGAAATAAACAACTTTCAGTTACTTTTTCAAGCAAACGAAAATACTGAATTTTTGATCACCCTGTATTGAAGTAACGTAGATAAAGGTGCAGACACATTGTCATCACGTCACGTCACATCACGTCATCTTCCCAAAATGTGCAACCACGATTAATGCATGGAACTTAGACCATAGGAAGAGAGACACACCTCAATAATAAATAGTGAAGCCAAATCATTAGAACTAAACTGGGTGATTATACTACTACGGAATCAAAATTTAGTAAAAATTTCTGCGACATTGTATCTGCTGTCACATTATAGCACTGAAAGCACGCAAGATCTATATTCCGCAAATTTACATTTTCTGAATGCACGTGACATCACGTCTGATATTTAGTGAAATGTCATTCTGACATACATTTGAAACCGATCTGGGAGCTCATTCAATAATTCTTGAATTAATTTATGGAATTCCCCCACTTCTTCTGTTCGTTGATTCATTTTGTAAATCGAATCCCTTCTATGAGAATCACCAGCAACTGTAAAAGCAGCTATATTCTCCATATCTTCTTTCCATTTCCTCGCGTGAGCTCTCGTGACGTGACAACAATGTGTCTGCACCTTCAGGCTCATGTGTTGTAAGCATTCATGTATCACCTAACTCCAAACCAAATTTCAATGCCATAGTATCTCTCAACCCGAAGTTATCAACATTTTTAGAGGCCATTATTTATTGGAATTAATTTATATTTCGAAAGCGACAACAGATATAGGGACATGTTGAGAAAAGTTGTCGAGAAGTTGTTGGAGATTCCAAAAATAATATAATATACTAGGTATTCTATTTGAAAAAGCAAAGTTGCTTCGACTTTCTAATGGAAGTGGCAACCCCGCATTGTCGAAAATATTTTAGTTGGGTAGAGAATGACCGATAATGCACTCACGCAAATTTTCAAACCGATCCGATATCTGGTTCACCAGAAACGTCTAATGTGCCATCCACCGTGAATCACTCTGTATGGGAAACTTTTCGTACTACTTTTCTTCTTCATTTCACTTCTATATGGGGTTATGCCAAAAATGGCCAGGGTAGAACGCGTGTTCGAAATCGCGATATCTTAGGAATGGTGATCCGTAGAAGAAGAAGTATGAAAACAATTTTTGTAGACAATTATACATGATCTACAACTTTTTCTGATATCTGTTTTTAATATTACGTAGCCTTTCCGAATTTCTTGAAATGTTTCGAATGGTGACAAGTTGATTTAGTATTTCAAAATCTGGACCACTCCCTTTGTTATTTTTCCACGTTTATCAGGTCTTATATTGTTTATCTTCAAAACCTGCCACCTTTGGGTCCAAACTAGAAATAGCCACTGATGAAGATGTTGTCAAACCTCAAATGCTACCTATTAGATGAAAGTCTTTGAACACGTAAAAAGAATTCTAAAGGGCCGAACTTGCGGTGAGCTTTTGGCAAATTCAAAAGCTACATATATCACCTTGTCAAGAATGGGGCTAAATTGTAATGTCTCATGCAGATGGCGACAGATAAAAGCTGTCTGCATGTCTGTCTGACAGTCAACTACCATTGTGTGTGCTTATCAATTGTTGGTCATTAAATAAAGAAGGCAAGGTAAAGAATCTGTTGACTTCTGATTCTAGGAAGAAGAGGGGTTGTCTTTGTGGTGTTGTTTGGGTCACAATTCTCATTAAGATTATATTTTCCTCATTGTTATCAAAATCAATCAAGCAATTGAATCAGGATTTTTTTAAAGTTTGTTGCAAGAAGATCTAAAATCTTCTGGTACTTTCAAAAATTCTTACTCTGTTTGGTCTATTTCTATTATACTGCTCCACAAGACTTAGGGATATCGTATTCAATAGTTTTTAAAAGTATGTAAGCTTTGAGAAAATCGCTGTAAAATCATTTAAAACTCAATAACAACTACAATCGATCCAATAAAAATCAGTATGAGACATTTCGTCAATCTGGTCGCCTTTTTCCTGAAGTTTGGTTCTTTGCATATGCTTCATGAATGATCTTATTTTGAAATGAAGTCAGTTTATTAACGGCTTCGATTTGAAACGAGATTTCTGAAAATGCCAAGACGTAAATTAACAAACGCTGAGGCTCATAGGGCTATCGGAATGCTACAGGATGGCCTAACTCAGGTTGTTGTAGCGGAAAGGCTCCGAGTCAGCCAAAGTGTGATCTCTCGACTGTGGAATAGGTTCAGGGAGACAGGTTCCGTGTTGGAAAGACCAAGGCTTGGTGGGCGACGAAAAAAAACACCTGCTCAGGATCGTTTCATCGTTTCGGCGAGAAGAAACCCTCCGTCTACGTGTAGAATGCTACGGAATACTCTTCAAAATGCAGATGGGGTCCAAGTTTCCATCGAAACCATCAGACGACGTTTGAGAGAGGTGAATCTAGATTCTAGATGCCCATTAAGAGGAGTTCCATTAACACGTGACCATAAGCGTCAAAGACTGGAATGGGCAAGGAAACATATCAATTGGAACGATCAATGTCGTAGTGTCCTTTTCACTAATGAATCCAGATATGGACGATTTTCAGATTCTCGAAGAATGAGGGTATGGACAATCCCACGCATACCCCGTAATCGTCGCTATGTCCAAGAAGTCCATCCATTCCGAGGGGGAAGTGTTACGGTATGGGCCGGGATATGTTTCAACGGGCGCCAAATTTTCACGCTGCTATTGGTGAAACTTTTCAATTTCTAGACGATAACGCTAGACCGCACCGTGCAGCCATATAGTTGAGAATGCGCGCGAGGAGCTTGGTATTCCACATTTACCAATACCTCTGCACTCACCAGATTTGAATTGCATAGAACATGCATGGGATATGCTCCAAAGTAGATTAGATAATCATCAACCTACCCCAGAATCCTTAAATGATCTGAGAGAGCTTCTGCCCCGTTTATGGAACCAAATTCCTCAAGAATGTTCAACAACCTCGTGTGTAGTATGCAAAGAAGATGTCAAGCTGTTATTGATTCCCGTGGAGGCCATACATTGTATTGATAGTCTTAAATGCTTGAATTCTCTGGGAATACAATTTCGTTATTTTACTCGATTTTTCTTAACCACCCTGTATACGCTGCAGACCTACAGGCTAAAATTAATTTGCAACTTGAAATCATATTAATATGAATTTTGATCACAAAAATCTCATTTTAACTATATTTTTTTGCAATTTGAGTCAATATACCTAACTCATGTGGAGCAGTTTATGAATTGTCTTACAAACGAGCATCGCTTGCAAATCATTGAATTTCAAATTTTTTGGAAGGATTTAGATGTGAGACCTCTCAAAATACATCTGGTGCAAGAATTGAAGCCGAATGATCTACCGTAATGCAGAATTATGTGTGAATGGGCTCAGGCCCGGATCTACGATTTTTTTCTGACCGGGGCAACAATTCATTATGGCGCCCCTCCCATTTGTGTAATATATGAATTATTAAAAAATAGCCAAAAATAAATGATACAAGTGAATATTAAACATAAATAATGAAAATAAGAAAAATATGACAAGGAAAGAAGCTAGATTCTTTTTCTTCGCACCTTCACGCGGCGCGATTTTTTTTCCGCGAACGCTTCTATCAGCTCCTCGAAATTTGTTCCGGAAACAGTTTTGTTTTGCATAGCTAAGATCGAGAGACCAGAAAGGCGTTCCTGACTCATTGAGGAACGCAAACAATTTTTTAATATTTTCAATCTGCTGAAACTGAATTTGTAGCGGGTCTAATGAAGTCGATCTTTCACTAATTTCAGGAACCAGCTCTTTGAAAACCACTAGTTCCTGACAGAAATCAACCGCATTCAAGTCTCTTGAATATTTTTGCGCTAAAAGGGTCCCATCTTTCTGCAGATCCTATTTTTGCGTGTTTAGAAGAGCATGGCCATTGAGGAAAGCGAAATTCGTATGCTGACGCTCTGCGCTTTCTAATCTTTTTTCTGATTTCTGACAATAATCTGCCGAATACAACCTTTACTTCTTTCGAGAATAAACCAACTAGATCTAGCTCCACATCAAATTCTTCAGAAAGAAGTGTAGCTTCCGAGATCCAGTTTTCAATAGGTTTTTCTCTCATTCCTTGCAAGATCTAAAGATCTTCACAAGACCTTGCAACAATGATAATGAACGTTTGGCTACTTTCTTTTAAATTTATTTTCGTGCCCTTTTTCATAATTGTCCATCACGTGGATGAATCAACAAAAAAAGAATACAGTTTTTTTACAACACCAAATAAATCTACTGATTCTGAACATGATGAAGCCGAATGGACACCCACAAGATCCAAAGAGTGTGCTAGGCATGGAACTAATACTGCCAGCTCGTTCATCTGTAGAATTCTGGATTGGACTCCTTTATGTATGCCAGCCATATTAGATCCGTTGTCGTAGGATGATTGCCCACGACATTTGCAGTTTATCTAGAATTCGCTGTGAGATTATTCTCCAGTCTTTCCGTCAATTTCTAGGAAGTCAATAAATCTTTCCTTTATTTCATATCCATATTTTTAAATATCGTATAACCTGGCCCATTTGTTCTGTGTGAGATACATCTGGGGTGCAGTCGAACATAATAGTGAAGTTGTTGGCCTCCTTGATCTCATTAATAATGTTATTCCGAACTTTGGTGGCCATCGATAATTTCATTTCGTATAGTTTTGGAAAGCTAGGATGTTTGTCCTTTTTTAGGTGTTCTAGATGGCACTAGTCGGGTCATATTTAATAATAATAATTTCTTCCGAGAAAATCAACAGTAAAATTTTTTTAACCTCTGGTTGTTTTTGGCGCCCCCTCAAGCTGGCGCCCAGGGCAAGCGCCCCGCTTGCCCCCATCTAGATCCGGGCCTGAATGGGCTCTTGAAAAGTTGGCGGAAGATCCACTTCTCTCTCTTTCTCTCTCTCTCTTTCTCTCTGCTATGTCTAAATATATGAACATTAGTTTCATAGATATCGGTGAATCATATCATATCCCTACTATCACAAGCCAATTTCCTGAAAACTCTGATATAATAACAGTATTCAAATCTTCACTGGAAAATTCAGAATTTGTGACACTGGCAAGAAATTTGATGACAGGCCCACATTTCGTCTAAAAGACGGCTTAATTCTCATCCACCGTCAAAGCCACCCTGTATACTCACAGTGCACGAAATGTAGTTTTAATCAAAGTACAAACAATGGCTGTGAGCGACCCCGGCTTTTTCATACAGCATTTAAGACCGGGCTGATTATACCGAAATGCGGCTATAAATCAATACCAACTGTATATTACAAATCCGAAATCTCCCCATGTAATGTAGGAGCGGGCCGACGAACACAATGGGACACACAGTAGGCAACAGCTGCGATCTCCACTCAGTTCCGTGGATCGGGCCTCTATGAGTTTATAGAGAACGGCTCTATTTAGGACCCTCTCCAAGTCTGTGTGTGTGTTATGATTAATGTAGGGCCTGTCACCGAGTGTGTTTATCCCAGCCCTTTTATGCGTCTACAGTTCGTTGCACACGTATCAAAACTTTACAGCGGGGACACCGCTCTTGATGTGCGAAATCCATGTAGCTCTCGACTCTGAAGAAATAACACTCGGATGTCGGTGATGAGAGTACGGGAAAAAGCTGGGTTATCGTTAATCATTCGGTGATATTTTTTAGGAGGAATTGTTCGGCCATGATGTGATGCCCCGTTTATGGGTATTGTTCACAATGAGGAAACGCTTCTTAGAATCTTTGATTTCCTAGTCTGGAGGACACAGGGTATTCTCTCAGGAAAGCTTCACCGCTTTGTGGAATCAACCGTTAAAGTTGTTTAAACTTACCATTGCTTTTTTTTTTCAAACATGAGATAAATTGTTCAAAATATAAAAAAATTTAAAAACATTGCCATTTACATCAAAAGATTTCCCTTTATTTAAGCGGTACCTAATTGTTGAACAAATAAATAACTTTCTGTTTTAAACGTTTTACAGCTCTATCGTTGCAGTACCTTGTGATGAACGACACCACGAATGCAAATACACTGCGCAAAAAAATTAACGCTCATTATGGAAATCTCAAATTTATTCTACAACTGAAGGTGTTCTCAATGATAATTATTTTTATCAGAATTATGCATGCATATGTTATCCACTTTCAACGTTTTTCTTCAATACAGATGTTTTCTATCAGCAGGAATAAAAAAAGATGATATTATCAGATTTTGAATGTATTGGCTCCATTCTAAAATCAGTTGTTCTCGATCAATTCTAGTGATCAATAGTTTTTCTTTCGTTTGATTTTCTACACTCGATCGCTATGCAGCGCGAAACACGCAATTTGATCCAAGAGGAATGTGCCCAAGCGGCAGTTTTGCGAGAAGAATGGTGGACATACACAAGAATTGCAGAAAGGTTTGGAGTTTCCCATACAAGTGTGTCCAGAATGTTGCAGCGATTCAGGGAGACAGGTATGAATGTCCGAAGACCAGGACAGGGTAGACCACGGGTAACAACTGCCATTCAAGAACGTTACTTGAGAGTTTCTTCGTTGAGACAACGGTTTGCAACCGCTCGCCTCCTTCAAAATCAGCTTGAGCAAACTCATGAGGTGCAAATTAGCACTCAGACAATAAGAAACCACCTCAGAGAATATGATTTAAGGCCTCGCGTCGCGGCAAGAGGCCCAGCTCTTACCCCAGCCCATCGAAGGGCGAGTTTGGAATTTGGATTTTGCGAGAGAGCATATCCATTGGGAAGAGGAAAGAGTTCTCTTCACAGATGAGTCTAGATTCTGCCTCTACCATTGTGATCGACGTTTCCTTGTATACAGACGTCCACATGAAAGATATGCTCAGTGCAATTTCCTGAATACTACTGGTTTCGGGGGAGGATCGATTATGGTATGAGGTGGAATATCTTTGACTGCTCGCACAGACCTTGTGGTCGTTGATAATGGAACTATGAATGCTGATATGACAAGTATATAAGGAACATTCTTGAAGAGCATGTAGTGCCATTTGCCCCATACATTGGTGAAAATTTCATTTTTATGGACGATAATGCCAGACCCCATCGTGCGCGCATCGTTCAGGAGTACCTTGAAGAGGTTGAAGTTTCTCGAATGGAATGGCCAGCAAGAAGTCCAAATCTCAATCCGATTGAGCAGGTTTGGGACAACCTCAAAAGAAGGCTGAGAAGTTCAGAAAATCATCCAGCTACTCTTAATGATTTAGGAATCCAACTCGAAGAAATCTGGGAAGGTTTAGATCAGAACATTTTAAGATCACTCATTTTGAGTATGAACCGCCGTTGCCGAGCTGTAATTAACGCAAGGGGTGGAAATACCAAGTATTAAATCACTTATCACCATCTCAGTATTTTGAAAATTGTTCATTTCTCTTCTTTCACATAAGATTCGGTGAAATCCTGATTTTTTCTTCCATTCAATGTGTCTTGTTTCGTTCAAAACCTTCCCGAGAGAACATAAAAAATAAGTTATAAAGTCAATGTAGAGTTAACTTTCATTGAGATTTTCAGAATGTGCGTTAATTATATGGATAAGGCACAGTTCCAATGATGAATTACCTCTGACCACTGTATGAACCAATTCAGTTCAGCAAATACAGCGCTGAAAATTCGAATTGGAGTACTTTGTCTATGGCACTTTCACTTCACTTCACAGAATACAAATACGCTAAGACGTTTTCTTATCCTTCTTTTTGACTTCTTAACTAAGGCATTTTGGTTTTGGTCTACAGCACTTAGTTGGAGGCAACTCAATTTACCATAGAATTTACATTATAATGGAATGATATTAGCCTGGCTTGAGATGCCTGAAAACATGGTGTATGCACTTGTCAATTTTTGAATGCATTGATCAAATCGAAACTATTAGAATTGTTTCGTGGCGGCGCCGCAATGTACAGGGTGACAAGAAAAACTTCGGACAAATTTTGCTGTGGTCTGGAACAAAAGTATTTCAGCGCAGCAAAATAATTTTTATTCTCTTGGTTTCTCTACACTTTCCTGTACTAATATGTGAATTTTGAGTTTGATATAATTTCATTTCACAGAGTTTTAGAATGTCAAACAAACGTAGTGCGATGCAATTCGTCGTTTCAAGGAGCTTGGCCATGATGATCGTCGTCCAGGAAGTGGTAGAAAACGCACTGTCAATACACCTAGGAATCGCAACATCGTCAAGGAGCGAGTCAATCGAAATCTGAGGGGTTTCCATGAGGAAAATAGCCTGTGAGACCGGTATCAACCGCGAATCAGTTCGTCAAATTGCCAAAAAGGAGCTCAGCCTCAAGCCATACAAGCTCCAAAAAGTTCAACTCCTCACGGAGGAAAACAAGCGCGTACGACAAAGGTGCCGCCAACTACTTCGTCTCACCGCCGATCAGCAATGGGAGCGAATTCTCTTCACAGACGAGAAGCTTTTCACCGTAGAACAATCCCACAACCACCAAAACGACAGAGTCTGGTCCGTAGAGGCTCCCGGTACATCGGCCATCGTCGAACACCGTCAAAATCCGCAATCCGTCATAGTCTGCGGCGGAATTTGCGGCAGTGGTTAAACTCCCTTAGTTTTCGTGGATCAAGGGATCAAAATCAATCAAGAAGTCTACCACTGCTACATCCTCGAGGCCGTAGTACTTCCGTGGGCCAAGCTGCATTTCGGTGATACGCATTGGACCTTTCAACAGGACTCCGCTCCGGCTCACAGAGCGAAAATGACGCAAGAATGGTTTAAGACCCATTTTCCTTGTTTCATCTCATCTGCAGAATGGTTGCCCTACTCACCGGATCTCAACCCAATGGACTACAGCGTGCGGTCGCTTTTGGAGCACAGGGCTTGTGCTAAAAAACACAAAAATTTGGAGTCGCTGAAGCAATCTCTGCGCCGGGAATGGAGCCGATTAACGCCCGAGGAGCTGCGGCCCATTGCCGAAAATTTCAAGAAGCGTCTGAAGCTGTGTATCGCCGCCAAAGGAAGCCACTTCGAAATGGCTTGAATATATTATTAACAAATGTTCAAGCTATTATTATTTGTTATTGTTTTGTTCAATTTCTCCTGTTTTAAAATGAATGAAAAAGAGTTTGTCCGAGGTTTTTCTTGTCACACTGTATTGCGTGTTATTTCGGTGCATATATCTAATAATTTCAATATGGACAATGAGCCAATGAAAATTGAAGCTAGGCTTTGGTAAGAACCTCGGCTTTGGTAAGAACCTCGGCTTTGGTAAGAACCTCGGCTTTGGTAAGAACCTCGGCTTTGGTAAGAATCTCGATAAATGCGATAATTTTTCTTGTTGACGAAGCCACCAAGGTGGAAATGGGCCTCATCACTCAAGATGATTTTTCGAGATACATACACTCATTGGAAAAAAATTAAAATTTTCATTCAAGAAACTTCTTTGAAATTGGAATATTTCTATTGAAACAATTTTTACTCAAAACTTCGCAGTTCGTAGATATGATCTATAATAAAATATACACTGAAAATATTTTTTCAAAAATCAAACATCAGATCGATTTATAATTCCCATCTGAACCTAACCTATGAGAATAAAAAGAAAAAATCGTGCCAATTTTGAGTTGTGTTGTCTTTAAATAATCATTGAAAAGAGTAGGGCTAATGAAACTAGTGTAGGTACTCCCTTAACTGAACTTTATAAGCCACAAATTGTTATGCAAAATACGTTGTAATCAAGTTTGTGAATGCCTAAGTCCAAAGAACGACGAGGAATGGACAAACCTGGACTTTCTTCGACACTTTCAACTACAGCAGCAATATTCTCGGCTGTTCTTGAGCGACGTGCACGGATTCTATTCTTCACATCACTTACCTGTCCCAACAGCTCAAATTTTTTCGCCAATTTCTGTATTGCGGTTCGACAAGGTGCTTCACGACGACTTAATAATGTTCGAGTTTTACGAATCATCTCTGCCTAATTCTCACCATTTTTATAGTGAATTTTAATGCGTTGTTGAAGCTCGTATCGTTCCATTTAAGTGACATATTTTCTATCATCCTCAATATTTGACATTTCAGATTTTTACCAACGATTTGGCTTCACTTTGTGACTGCGAATAGCAGGCGTATGAGCCTTATTGATATTAGATATGTATATGGTTTAAAGGTAGAATTCGCATTTTTACGAAGAAGAATGACAATTTAAATTTTACGTGTTTCAGGATTTTCCATTATTATATACCTACAGTAACAAAGATAATGAATTTTTTCCATTTCGCTTTTCCAGACTGTATGAGAGAAGTAAAACTGAAACGCGCGGAAGAAGATAGATTGAGGACTACTTTGGATTTGTTTTTTTATGAAATTCAGAGATTTTTGAAAAAAAAAGAGAAAATTTTATGGAAAGCTTTTATTATAGTATATCCTTGAAACAATACAGTATATTATAACAAACAGAAGTATTTTCTATAATTCATCAAATTCTTGAATATTTCCTAAAAATTATATACAATATAATACACGATCATGATTGATAAATCAAGACCTTTTTTTCTGGTTTTTCTCTTCGATGGAGTGAGTGATGGTGGGTATTTACTGTCATAACAAGGTATTATAAATGACTTCCTATCTATCTTTCCCTCACGTACTAACTACGACCACACATTTTTTTGGTTCACCACTGAAACTTCATAGTTTCTGCTCATCATCACTGACTTTTCTGCAGGTGACTTTTTGTTTTGACTGAATGGTATCATTGCCTTTTTATTGGATTGCTGTGTTTGGATCTTCTTGCTTATGGCTGGCCTCGGTTTTGTTTCTGTCGAACTACCATGGCTATACTGAGCATAGAAACAGAAAAGATGCAGTGGCTATTAGTGTGCGTAGCTGTTTTCCAGTTGATTGTCTTCATCACTGGGTTATTTCTGGTAGGTCTATCGCTGCATGAGGTCTTATCAGTCAGATTCAGTCTTTGGTTGCTATCTGGAATAAATAAAGATATGAACTATGCGAATATGTCACTTCTGGACAATGCAAATTTCAATCATCATCAACTTGAACTTTGAAGACAGTCCACAAAAGATGAGTATGAAGTTGATGAAGGAATGAGAGAATAGAAGAAATAATGTAACATAAGTTGCTTGACAAATACATACCTTCCCTATTCGATGCTTCTCATCTCCTCTCCTTAATTGTATAATGGGGTTCCACTGCATCATTGTATCTCAGGAATAGAATGAACTGACGAAAACTTAATCAAAACCTCATCTTCAATTCCCTCAGAGTCCAGTATTTTCAACAATCAACCACTACAAATGATCTTTTCCAGCAAGATTCGTACCACCCTGGGTTCTCCAGTCATGTTTTTTGAAGTCCGTGGCCATCAGTATGGCCGCCATACACCAGGCTTTGCCACTTTGGCGCTTGGTGCCTTAAGATCTGATTTTGGAGCAACAGCCAAGAGGTTATTGTTGTTGTTGTCTACCAAATTTGACTGAACTCCCACCACGTCTATGAGTTCTACTGGAGCTACATGCTGGGTCCTGTTTTCAGCCTGGGACACGCTGGAGCCTGATGAACTGCTGGCGGTACTGAGTGTTGGACTAATGAACATGGGTAGGTTGGGCTGTACGTAGTTGTGTCCAACGTAATTATTGTTCAAGTAATAATTTGGTGAGGCATGGGGTCCCAAGTTCACACTATTTGGAATCGAAGGATTGCCATATAGTGCTGCTGGTCTGGGTATGGGGGGGATAGTCAGCCTTGGTAGTTCTGGATCTGAAAGAAACATTGTTGTTTGAGGATGGAATTACGTTTTCATCAAAATGTTTATTTACTTTGGGAAAACAATGAATTTGAGAAAATATTATGTGAATTCAATAATTCCAAAGACCTGGCGAATGCAGAAGAAATTTTTTTCTCTCTTAATACTGGTGATATTTCACGTACATATATAAACATGGTTGAAGATTCAGTTATGCTATTTTCTTGTACGGAAATAAAAAATCGAGTGTTTAAATTTTACTGAAAAATAATGGAGAGAATAGTCCGTTACCTAGTAACCTTGCTTGATATACTTACATGGCTGAGGAGGTAGAGCCATAGGATGTTGAATATAAGGTCTAGTATACTGTAATGGGTGATACTCTGGATTTGGATTCATCCATGATGGCGTATTGGGGTAGAAAGCTGCTGGCCAGTTCATTCCATGAGGATACATGAAATCTGAAAAAAAATTATGTTATAAGTATAATTTTTTCGATAATTTCGATTGTGTTCGTAAATTACAGGGTGGCCAAATGGTATAATGAAAATTGGCCATTTTTAGGAATTGCATTATGATTTTAGGAAATCGGAATTGCCTTTTTTTAACTGAAGTGGGGTTCTTTGTCCTGTTTTGACCAACAAGCAAGAGAAGAGTCATCCCGAAATGGTTAAACAGCATTTGGGTCTCTAGTAAAAGCTGCACAATACAGGCGAACTTCACTCCGTATTCGGGACCCAATCTAGGAAATTTTTTTAAATTATTGTTTTTTAAGAATTTCCCTCAATTTCAGGCAGAATTTTTGAAACGGTAATTTCAAGCTCCACCGAAATATACAAAAATATATCGAGTATTTCATTTGAAAAAAATATTTCTTGTGGATAACTATAAACAATTGGGTTGAAGCCAAAAATGAATACATAATTGAATTTTCTTTGAAAACAAATCGTTTGACACAAATAAAGTTTTCAATAACACCCTACAACTCAACAAGTGTTTCTTTATAACCGATGGAAAAGTATCCACGTACATTTTGTAACAAGGTAGCACCTTTACAGCTTTGCCTGAGAAGTACGTTAAATATTTATTGGATCAGACCGACAAAGTATCTTTCAGTCAAAGAGAAAGTTCAAAGGGACACGGTGGCTATCTGCAGTCCACAAATAAATATCATAAAGGAATATGCTTCGATGATTTATTAGGGCACATAGGGAAACATAATTTTTGGTCTACAAAGTTACTAGCATTATAATCAATATTGTTTAGATACATATTTCGTGTGAGATTTTACCGCTGTAGTGTGAACACTCATTTAATCGTATCGCTGTCGTATTACAATCGCATCACCAGTGTGAACTCAGCTTTCATTAAGTAAGAAATTCGCATAAAAATTGAAACACGAACAGACACATTCTTGACTTCCACGTATTTATGAATAGGTTGAAATTCAACTTCAAAGAATTCGTAGTATTTTTGACAGATGGAAGAGAGCTAACGGGGATATTGATATTTTATCTGCGGCCCTATTAATTATATTGGAATAAAGTGATTTTTGTGGTAATTTCTGAAATTCTTTGAAGTACCGAAGAAGAATCTGATTGATTCTCTGTTAATAGATTACGGGTATGCGGTTGTTGATTTTGATGTAAATTATAGAAATATAACCTGGGTGTATCAGTTGCAAAAAACTGTGAAGTAATGAACTGAAACAGCCAAAAAAGTAATATAAACGATTGATCGTAGTACTTTGACATTACTCAAGGTACCCCTCGTAGATTAATAGGTTTAATTGAACTCTTTGATCTATGTAAGAAATGAATGATTCAATACAATTTAAATAAATTCAGAAACATCTAAAAAGTGAGAAAATTCGAGGAACTTACTTGGTTTGCTTCTGGGCTCCCTTGGTCCATCCACTGTGACCTTTATGGCGTTACAGAGTGTAGCCACTTGGTAAGGGTTAGACAGTATGGTAATGTTTAACATAAATGTCTTCCCCCTTCCGCTTCTTCCAATGAATCTGAGATCAGTGAACTTCGCCACTTGGTCTTTCATCACCGCACTGCCGTTTCGCACTTCCGGGCAAAAGTTATCTTCATTGCCCGCATAAACTTTGACTACAGTACCATCAGGAATATCCTCATCCAACGATACAACCTTAAAAGTCGTTGGAAGACTTTTATTAGACCTCCAATGAGTAGGAAGCGGACTACACCAAACGGAAGGATTGTCCGTTTTCACTAAATCATCTAAACTAAGTTCTTGCGAATATGCCATCTTCTCGTTCAACTCTAACACTGACAACTAGGACTTAATAAGTACCGACACTTGCTACAAACGTGAGAAGATTGAAACTGAAGTCAGGTTGGTGCAATACCATTAAATATAGGTACCTGAGTAACTACACCCCCACCCTTTAAGGGGGTTGGTTTTCGGTAGGTGTCTGAAATTGGATAAGCAGTCCAATGGGTTGGCAATTAGTCAGCCTGGTTGGGCAGTCTGCCCAGAGGATTATTTCATTAGAAAGAGTGGATTAGGGAGATAAGAACTTGTTAGTTGACTAAAAACGTACCTGAGTACATTTTTACTTTTTGGAAACATGATTTGAGATACAGCAGGTCAGCAGATATAATTCTTAGAACATTTTGGGTTTATTCTAACGTGTCCTTGACTTCGGTGATCGCAGGGGAAGGGGTAGTACCTAATGGCTGTGCTAATTATTGTTTTTACCACTGGTAATTCGCAGAATTGGAAATTTGACATTTAACTGACGCTGTTGTAAATTCAACCTAATAATATTTCTGATAATGAAGTAATCTTTCGAATATCTTCCGCAAGGAGGTTATTCCCGTGTGACATCCCTGTTACTCGTACTTACTCTGAGAAATTTATCTACGCAGATGATATTGCACGATCATGCCGTCATTCTGATTTTCATAGCTTTGAATATCCTGTCTGCGTTTGGATAGTATTGAAAATTACTTTTTCGAGTTGCGTTCGTGTCCTAACCCGAATAAACCAGGGTTTACAGCATTAATTCGAATACTCTTCAAAATACAAGAAAAACTGAGTGTACCTATCTCTCGGAAACATAATTTCATTCCAATCCTCCAAACATTGTCCTTCTTCATATTCGCAGCATTGAAATCTTGAACCAAATTAAAAAATTGTGGTACTCTTCACGTCCTACTGATTTGATAATCAAAGGTTTTGTCACGGGATTGAGAACACAAACGACAACTGAGATTTTGCCGACGTTTCGTCTGTATATTCAGACTTTCTCAGGGCTAAAATAAACAAACACTGATGCAAAATCCAACCAAGTGAAATCTAAAAACTGAGAAGAGCTCACCTTATCTCAGAGTCGTTTTTGAAAGTAAAACTTTAGCATAAAGACAATATTAAAAATGTAATTGTATAAATTAGTGGCAGTCATAAATTACGGTCATCAATTAAAATTATTCCTAACCTCGCAATGATATAAATCAAATGATATGACACTATCGTTGAACAAACAGCATATTACAAAAAATATCAATTACATGTGAACTAAAATTCTAAATGGTCTACAAACTAAGAATGTCAACTATTATTTCGACTGGGAGGTTAACTATATGATTAGAATCTTGAGTGAGATGATCTGTATAAATCTCCATAAGACTTAAGACTGTGAATTATAAGACTGATACACAAAACCTGAGTTTTCTGTATGCGAATCTACTCAATGAATATAAAAATCGGAATAATAGTTGACATGTAGAATATTCTGAGAAAAATAATTTTTAACAACTGTTTAATACCTCTTTTCTTGTCTCCATAGACTATAGAGGCTTTATTTTAGGCTTATCTACAGACAGATACTTTTATGAAAGGTGTTTAGACAAATGCAGAGAAATTGCCAGACAGACGCTATCTGCAAAATATACATTGTAAAAGAAATCGATACTCGTTATTTAATTGCTTGAGATACCTATACCTCTATATCTGTCTACAGTCATTAGTGAAAAGGGGTGTCCCAGGTAATTGAATAATATGTTCGCGCTGTAGACTACTATTGCTATCTCTTTGTTCACAGTTGGGCGGTGCTTTTGATCATCCTCACGAAGAATTTCAACGTAGGAAACGAATCCACCTTATCTTATAGTTTTCATAATTGAAATATAATTATTACGTGAAGCGAAGATACTGCGGTCATTCTCATCATTGTAAATCGAAATACACCTTTATTTTCGTGATTTTTTTCGGAGCTTGCGAATATCGTTTTTTGCGTTCTTTGAGTTATCAAGAAAATAAAAAGGGAATAAGGTAATAACTACGTTTTTTCAAAATATCAACTTCCCCAAACACATGATCTGGAAGGTGTTTTTTATCGGGCCCACTATTCGATCTTCACAGGGTGTTCCTTAATAAGTGTGATATGTTTACGTCCATTTTTTTCAATGAAAAAGAAAAATATCGGAAAATTGGACTCTATACAACTTTTATTTGGAAACTACGCCGACGTTTCGAGGCAGGTTTCCTCTTTTTCAAGGCTAAAAAAAACAATTATAAAATAAGGGAGAGTACAACACAAGTTTATCAACACTTACCTAGTCTATTGGTGGGTTTCACAAAGATCGTTGATTGAGTGATTCACAGAATACCTTGACGTTTTTGTCAAATCGACCAATAGAATTTCGAATTTACGGATTTTTTATCACAGAATCGCTCGATTAAGCATTTAATCACACGATCAACTTTTGTGAAACCCGGCTTAAAAATTTGAAAATCACAGTCATGAGGTGGTGAAAGAAAACTATCATCAAAAGTAAAGTTCAGGAAGCGTCTATCATGTTATAAACTCTGGTTAATACTGGTTCAACGGCACAACTGTGGAACAATTAAAACACAGACATATGAATAAATAAAACGGAAACGAGGTTATGGATTGAGACTACAATCTTGAAAAACTATGTTCTATGGTAACAGAATCTTTGGACTAGGAATTCATGATACTAAAATTCAATTATGGGTGAAATCTAAGTTGTAATCAACATTTACAACACTGAACAGGACAACAAAAACTTAAAACAACTGGGTGTATAAAATGCTCAGACCCTGCACGTCTTCTCTATGATTTACAGTTTCATTCTTCTTTATAAATATAATTTCACTGATGTTTCTTGTGCCTATTTTTTTCATAATCTAAAATTTTCACGTCATCAACATTGAACTTATGACCTGTTACATGCGTATGAGTGGCTATAGCTGTTTTTCTATGTTGTTTTATTCTTTCTTTTTGAGATATTGTTTGGTTTGTCCAATATATGATTTTTCACAATTAAAACAAGGGATTTGGTAAATCAAATTAAACCTAAGCAAATTCGGTACTTTGTCTTTTAACATGGTGTGAATTTTGTTTCCTATATCAACACTATTTATGCACAGCAACAACCATGATAATAGTATTCTTTTACCATCTCATGACCGTGACTTTTAAATTTTTAGACTAGGTAAGTATTGGTAAACTTGTGTTGTACTCTCCCTTATTTTATAATCGTTTTTTTAGCCTTGATGAAGAGGAAACCTGCCTCGAAACGTCGGTGTAGTTTAAAAAAAAAGTTGTATAGAGTCCAATTTCCCGATATTTTTCTTTCTCATTCCTGAATAAGTGTATAAACGATCAACTGTAGAATCCTCATACGAAAATAACATTTTTTTCTCTTCCATTTTTTCCTCTGGGTCTTCGTTTCAGAAATACAGGGTGTCAAAATTTTTTATTTTTTTTTCAGTTTTTTGCTAATATCTCAGGAACCATTCGAACTACAGAATTGAATTCTTGTACACACATTTTCACTAAGAATAGCTACTTTCTTGCACTTTACTCGGCTTTATCAGACGTTGCAGAGGCTGGGATATTGAATTCGCACGAAGGATTTACCCCCAACTGTTACACTACTCAACAAATTTGCATCAGCACAGCAAATTCTGATGCGCTAACCTTTTCAAGTAAACTGGCATTTTATGATTAAAAACAATTTGCCAACTCATTGTGAATTTCTTGTGATTAGAAAAATTCTTGTGATTAGAAAGATTCTTGTGATCTTGTTTTAACCATGGCCGCTAAAATAATGAGAAATAACTATGCAATTTTAACTTAAAAACCTAGTTGTAAAATTTTGTTGAAATTAATAAATATGTTAATTATCATTTTTTCAATTATAAGAAATTCAAAATGCGTTAGCAAATTGTTTTTGATCATAAAATGCCAGTTTTCTCGAAAACGGTTCTCTTTAGAGTAATGAACCAAGAGTGCCTTTTGTAAAACACCATGGCGCATCACACCCAGGCAACATAGACTTCTCCGTGATATTTCTGAGAGATTACAATGCGACTTTTATGGGAGTTCCTACTGCGGGGTCCCAGAGATCTCTATGTGATGTTACTAAGCGAATTTCCCACTGATGTGTCCATGTGATATCTTGGAGACCTCGCCATGCGATATCTTTGGGACCTCTCCACACGATAACTTGGAGAGGAGAGCGCACCATGCGATTGACAAGATCAATCTGTTCACGCAGGCGCTATTTGTCTATCAAACCGAACTTGTATAAACAGCGAGTTCACCAAGACATCGAGAGGGGTTTTGTGGATAGATTATAGATTAGTTAGTTGTGCTTATCAGTGTTATACCATAATTTGATTATTCATTCGTAAAATAACCTTCTTGCCCAATATTTCGGATAAATGGTATTTCAACTTGAATAACACAAGAAATATGTGAAAAGGTATTTTTCTCCAAAAATCTACCGATTTTTTCCGAACTTGTAGGTACGGAGAACTTTCTTTTCTCAGGATTGGCTGAGACATTGTACCCAGAGGAAGAAAGAAATATAAAGTTTTGAATAATTTTTTTTAAATTTTTTGTTACAATTTGTTGACAATAAAGATTAAAGGAGTTATTCGCTTGTTTTAGTTTACCTACTGTTGCAGCCGAAAATAATAAATAACTGTTTGTTGTGTAGTTCAATTCAATAACTGATATACAGATTCTCATCATAGGAATAGGACAAATCAAATTTAGTTTTTGATGTTCTCTATCCACATTTCGCAATGCGACCTGTTTATACCTGTGCAAAGCGGCCTTTTTAGAAACTTCTTATACATCTCGCAATGCGACCTGCTTGAGAATATCTTATGCATCTCGCAATGCGAGCTCGCATAGATCCCAATAAGGGAGGTAAATAAGAAGTTCTAAAAGTCCTCCCGCGGGAGGTGTATGCGAACTCTCAGTGTTTGAGAATATCCACGTAGGATATCGCCAAGAGCTCTCTGGAAACTCTTTTGTGGCGTACATTGGAGGAGATATAGAGCTCCTTGCGACCTCCCAAAGAAGTCACAAAAGGCGTCACAACGTCCTAAAAAGAAGTCGCAGGGATTTCTCTGGGATATCTTTGTGTTGCCTGGGCAATTTGTTTAAAGTCAGCAAACCAACATTTTATTGTTGTTTCTGATGGAGCGGAGTCCCCATAACACTTTTCAAGCCATTGCTTGGTATTTTTTCCCATCAAGAAGCAGTGTAAAATTAAAACACGAAATTGTTTTTGATCCATTGTTTTGAAAACGAAAATGGAAAAAAAACTCACAAACTAATGAATAGAATGTCATGAAGTTTTAACAGCTTTTGAAGGTTAGTATTAACTGGAAAAAAAGGTGACTGCAATAAAACTAGCGCCATCTATGTGTTAAGCCCGGGACTTTTCAGCCCATGTGATATGATAGGAGGCAAAAAACAAGAAATGTTGATATCTCAGGAGAAGCAGGCTAGGGAACAGATTCGGACTGAGGAATGTTCAGATTCACCTAGAAACTTGAAAATATGTATTCCAGTTTTATTTTCTCGAAACAGGCGCATAATTCTTGTAAACATTTTTGGTAAAATGACTTATTTTGATGAGTTCTACAATCCGTCAAAAGAAAATCGATGAGAAACGATCAACGAGCCACGTAGGGCCCACACAAACGCGCCAGACTCCGAACCGAAAATCAGGACTCATAAAATAGGGACTTTCCTGTACGAATCGGCCATTAGCGCTCTCAAATAGGACGAAAAGCGTCGTCCTCCCATGTCGCACATTTAGGATTCAGGGGACGGCAGGTACACCGGTCACGAGCGTAATTTGGCGATGGAACGAAAGGGGAAATTGGCAACGTACAGTTTCCGCAACTTAATGAGAAGCATCGCCTCAGGACACTCGTCCTGTCCCCGTGTCCTGCCCATAATGGGGACGCAGACGCTGCACCAGAAATTGTTACCCTTGCGAGCGACAGTAATTCCTGAGTTGACGGGATCCTGGCCAATTTTCTGGCTAGATTATGGCGTTTAGAGAGACCATCTAGAAAAAAAGAGACCGCATATTTTGACCGAATCAGTCTTTGATGGGAATATAAAACTCCATCTCCTTGCAGCCACGAATATCATGGATATCAAGTCCAATTTTGGCCAAAATGTTCTTTATTTGAACCGAGGTCCTTATGGTTCGGATAGCCTTTCGAGGACTGCGACCACGTAGATCTTTTATTATCCACCCTACTCAGTCATCGAAACCCAAGGAGGTCGACGATGAGACCGACAACATCCTTAGTGACCTTAGTAGCCTTGGCCGTTACGTCGTGGATATCCAGGACTGGATTTCCCATATGAATGGTTCTTAGGCCATCCAGCTCTGGACATTTACAAATCATGGGTTCAGCTGTTTCTGCTTCTGATCCACAGAGCCTACAAATCTCATCTACTGACTTCCCATACGGTTAAAATGACATTTGTAGCGACAGTGCCCCGTCAGGAGACCCACCTTACCAAAAGCTCAGCTCGTGACAAGTTTAGGAGCTTACTGGTATAGGTCGGTGAATTATCACGAATTTCTTAGACTGAATGAGTCCAGGAGTGTTTCTCCAGAGCATTATTCTGTTGTCCAACTCCCATTGTTGGACCGCTGCCTTATATTGGTCTTATCCAAGCCCACAGAACGGCTCAGGTCCAGGAGTTGTTAATTTTGATGCTTTTTCGCAAGCTCATCGGCTTTTTCATTTTCTTCAAAACCACAATGCCTTGGCACCCTTTGAAGAGTCACTGTATTGCCTCTGGCCAGTTGCTTTTTGGTGTTACGGTACTCCCAGCTAAGCAGAGACCCCTGACAGTGTGATATCAGGGACCTCTCAGTGTGGCCTGGCTTTGAGGTTAATTGTAAGACACCCCTGGGCTCATACGTAAACAGCCAGTATCTCGGTCTATACAATAGAGGGCTCACTTCCCTGGGCTTTAGGCTCAGTTCCATAATATTTACGAAAAGGCTCCTTTTTGCAAAGTCCGTTTTTCAAGAAAGTCGCCTTTGTAGGGAGTTCGACAGCTTATCCGGTTCCATAAACATAATCCTACCTTCATTTAGATGAAGCTCCCTTTTGTTCGTAACTGTCAACATTCCTAGGGTTGGCTATTCTGAGATCCAGTGATTTACTGCTAGCATTTGGTAATATTTCAAGGATAACCGGATAGCGCAAGTCCGAAACCCTCTGTCAGTTGCAAAGCAGGAATATTACAAGATAAAGAAGAAAGTTTTGGAAAATGAAGCAGGAGAAACATGATATCAAATGACAATTTATTGAGTCCTGAGTGACCAGAAAAGTACACTAAAGAGAACTTGCTCTTCTTGCCTACTTCTTTAAATTTCTTTCGGAACTCTGACATCAGCTCTGAATCAATGACATAGAAGTTCAGTGTTTTGATAGCAGCTTGCCTATCAGAATCGATCACTATATCACACCCTTGATAGTTTCTTTCCAGGTTTTCGTCTACGCTTCATATGATAGTCTTTCTGTATGGAAAAACACTCAAGAAGGAGCCTAACGATAGTGAACACTTGATTCTTACCCCTTAGATTCATATTATACTCCTGTGCTCCTGTATGACTCTTAAGGTGCATACAAACTGTTGTCACGTCACGTCACATCACGCGAGGAAATGGGAATAAGATATGGAGAATATAGCTGCTTTTACAGTTGCTGGTGATTCTCATAGAAGAGATACGATTTACCCAATGAATCAACGAACAGAGGAAGGGGGGGAATTCCATCAATTAATTCAAGAATTATTGAATGAGCACCCAGATCGGTTTCAAATGTATGTCAGATTGACATTTCACAAAATATCAGACGTAATAACACGTGCATTCAGAAAATGTAAATTTGCGGAATATAGATCATGCGTGCTTTCAGTGCTATAACGTGACAGCAGATACAATGTTGCAAAAATTTTTACTACATTTTGATTCCGTAGTAGTTCAATCACCCAGTTTAGTTCTGTTGATTTGGCTGCACTATTCATTATTGAAAGGTATGTCTCTCTTCCTATGCTCTAAGTTCAATGCATTATCGTGGTTGCACCTTTTGGGAAGATGACGTGATGTGACGTCACGTCACGTCACATCACGCCATCTTCCCAAAATGTGAAACCACGATAATGCATGGAACTTAGACCATAGGAAGAGAGACACACCTTTCAATAATAAATAGTGAAGCCAAATCATCAGAATAAACTGGGTGATTATACTACTACGGAATCAAAATGTAGTTAAAATGTTTGCGACATTGTATCTGCTGTCACGTTATAGCACTGAAAGCACGCAAGATCTATATTCCGCAAATTTACATTTTCTGTATTCACGTGATTTTACGTCTAATATTATGTGAAATGTCATTCTGACATACATTTGAAACCGATCTGGGTGCTCATTCAATAATTCTTGAATTAATTGATGGAATTCCCCCACTTCCTCTGTTCGTTGATTCATTTGGTAAATCGAATCCCTTCTATGAGAATCACCAGCCACTGTGAAAGCAGCTATATTCTCCATATCTTCTTCCCATTTCCTCGCGTGAGCTCACGTGACGTGACAACAGTTTGTATGCACCTTTAAGGTGCAGACACATTGTCGTCACGTCACGTCACATCACGTCATCTTCCCAATATGTGCAACCACGATAATGCATGGAACTTAGACCATAGGAAGAGAGACACACCTTTCAATAATAAATAGTGAAGCCAAATCATCAGAATAAACTGGGTGATTATACTACTACGGAATCAAAATGTAGTAAAAATGTTTGCGACATTGTATCTTCTGTCACGTTATAGCACTGATAGCACGCAAAATCTATATTCCGCAAATTTACATTTTCTGAATGCACGTGATATTTTGTCTGATATTTTGTGAAATGTCATTTTGACATACATTTCAAACCGATCTGGGTGCTCATTCAATAATTCTTGAATTAATTGATGGAATTCCCCCACTTCCTCTGTTCGTTGATTCATTTGGTAAATCGAATCCCTTCTATGAGAATCACCAGCAACTGTAAAAGCTGCTATATTCTCCATATCTGCTTACCATTTCCTCGCGTGAGCTCAAGTGACGTGACGACAATTTGTATGCACCTTTACAAACAGTACTAAAAAGAGTTGCACTACAAGGTATGATATCGTTCATGCTTCGAATTCAATAATTAAGAAACTTTGGTTTTCACAATCTACTTTTTGAAATTAGGTACCTTCATAACCGTCTAACAGGGCGACTAGGTAATACTAGAAAGAATAAGCTTACTCCACAATATTTCAGGAAAGTATTTCTAGGCCTAATCTAAAATTAGAAACCCACCAAAAACACTTCATATGAAGAATGATGCCAATACAACTAGGTCCAATACATTAAAAAAAAGTTATCTATTCTCATGTAGAGGCATGCCCTCAACCCTAGAAGGCCTTACGTTGAGAGCCTTTAAAAGAAAGGATTTTCGGGTCAGGAGTTCAAAATATGGCTCTCAGTTGTATGCTTCATTGTTCATTCCTAGCTTTCGGCTCTTGGTTTGAGCCTTCTTCAGGAAAAAAATAAATTCGAGGTTTGAAAATTCTGTCTGTTTTGTTTATATCACCGTTCAACTACGCTATAATAAAAAAATTTCAAGTGCCTCAACTAAACAAAACATAGATTTTGGCAGACAAGCATGGCTTGTTAACTTCAAAATGAATCCATTCTTTTGTATTTAATGTTGTATTTTGCTTTAGTTTTTTGAGATCCATCCAATATGTTTACTGCAAAACGGCTAAGCCATGCTTTTCGAACAAAATGTGGGTTTTAGTAAGGGATTGCAGTGTTAGGCCCTGGGCTTGACTCCACATGATATCTGAAATCTTTTTAACAGTGAATGTGCTCGCTTATTAGCATTGGCAATCTTCTCTGTATTTTTTATGCCATTACCATTTTTTTTTTGTAAGATTACCTTTCTCTTTAAGATATTTCTTGCGCCTCATCACATTTCTTTTTTCATAGCCTACTGAAAATGTGCAATCGATTCTAAATTAAATTTGGAACATTGTATAAAACCGGAAGACAATATCATTTGCATTTCTCTTGATAGGTGTTAGGTTCTTTTAATGTGCTAAAACAAATAATGTAACCATGAATTCATATGAATATGTCAGAGCTAAACGATTTTTTTTCAAAAACTATTCAGTAGAGATGAAGGATAGATCAGATACTTATGCTGGAGTGGATTGATTCCCTCAGAGCTGATGTTTTAACATAGGACTTTTGTTTGGTAAATCGTTTCCACTCATAAAGTAACGAAATCTTTAATACTACTACTACTACTACTTTTAATTTTAAAATATTTTGTGTATATTTCTTTTCAACTTCCAAATGTCTCTTCTTATTGGCAATTCCTTAGTTTGAGCTCATGCATGTTTATTTATTGAATGAATATCATCTTGTTTTGACATTCTATTATTGAAATTATAAGAAGAAGTCGGTTTGATCGAAAAGCTACCAAGTAATAAAATGCCCCACATGTAACTAGTTTACTTTTTTTAATGGAATGAGATTGATAGTGTGAGTGTGGTCATGAAGAGTAAACTATTGACCATTTGATCGATAATTGTTCAGTATACAAAAATTCCAGATGGTTTTTAGGCTATTCATTCTGTATCTGATTCGTTTTCGAGATAGGTCAGTACCTTCATAATAAAAAATTTATTAGTTAATTTTCATTTCTTGTTTATTCTTCCTTTGTTTTTTCGTTTTTTGTTTCAGATAATTACAAAATGCTTCGTCAACCTCTTTGCAGAAAGGGAGAATAGATTGTATTCTAAGAAGAAGATCCCCTTCAATATAAATATCAGCTTATTCTGTAGACAAATCCAATATCCCTAAACTAATTCGAGGATACAGTTTTTGCTGAGGTTTTTATCTGTGCTCTTGCATTATACGTAGAATTGTATGGTGCCCTGTTCAACATTTTCTCTGCTAATACTGAGATCTTTTTGTTGAATGATCTGTTCCTTGTCGCCTTTTCATTACACATGCCATGATGTTTGATTTTTTTTCTTCCAAAACAAATCTGTACTGCTCTCTCTAATAATATACAGGGTGTCCCAAGTTCGAGTGCCTATTAGACGTTTCTGGGGAACTGGACATATTTGAAATCTGAAAATTGGGATTATGATATTGTTCAAAATTCTACAGACCTAAAATATTTTCAGAGCCAGGGCACTCGGGAATTACTGAATTTAGAAGCAATAGCATCTTAGAGTGCTATCACTCTTTTTCTTCGCAGAATCCAACGAAACCATAAAAAAAAAGTTTCTGACTTGAAAAACAGAAGTTATGGCCAATTTTCGATCAGAGTTTTCGGCACAAAATTTGAGACACCCTGTGATGATACTCATGAAATTCAAAAGATGCATGACCTTTCCACATTCTTCTACTTTGACGTTGTGAGAACGGTTTACACTCACGATGTCCAGAATGAGAAAAAATGAACATAATACTGACTATGAATATTTGACTTTCTTTCAGTTTTTTTTCGATATTTTGAAAATTATTCCAATGAATACAATGGCTTCAACAGAAATGAATTCAGCATTGAATACTGAATCAGATCAGAAACGAAAAGAGTGAAAAAAAGTTTTTTGAGCAAATTTATTTTCACTACCTGTGTAACCGGCTCTGGCTCTAAAAATATTTTAGTTCTGTAGAGAATTTCGAACAATATCATGATCCCAATTTTCAGATTTCAAATATGTCCCGTTCTCCAGAAACGTGTAATAGGCACTCGAACTTGGGACACCCTGTATACCTCATTGTTGATTAGTTGACTTAGTTAGGGGCTCGTTCTTCAGGCGGCTGTGGTTATGAATAGTAATATTTGCAAATTGACATTGAAAATTTGTCCGGTAAGGTCAATAAATGAAATTGCTCTATATTTCCATTTTTGCTTTCTTGTAAACATGATCTCATAAAATCTTCCACATCAGTGTATACTCTTGACAACCAAGATCTTTTTCTGGAACTTCTTACCACGTTCAAGATCACCCAAAACCACCGCACAATGGAATCCTTTTCAAGTGCGGATTTTTGAAATATGAAAATCAATATTCGAGTCTACTTTCTCCAATGAACCCAATAAATATTTCTCGTTTATAGCCGTCAGGTAGCTCGAGTTAGCCGCAAACTGTACAGGGTTGAGTTAAAATTTACTGTAGGTCTGGGCTGTACGTGCATTTACCGTGATTTCCCATTATAAAACGGACCCGGCCCTTGTTGGCGGCGCCTTTACGTACCATATAAAACAAGTGAAATCAACCGACCGCCTCTTTACTGCAATTGTTGGGGACCCAGGGACAATAAAGTTTATAGCATGGAAGCTCTGGACCCATCTGGTTTGGGATTCGGCGGAGATCGGTCAGCGGATATAGCCAAAAAGTGGCCTCATGGAAGCTGCCACTGTGTTTAGTCGATTTGAAGATGGTACATCTTTATTCTCTTCACGGTTGGTTTTCTACCGACTAAGGAATGGACTGCCATTAGGCTTGAGTTTTTTCATTGTGTTGGAGTTACGTACTTATGGATATCAAGAGTAATGGGAATCACACAACAGAGATTGGTAATAGATGAGTCCCTTCTTGCTGGCCAACTGTTTAAAAATACCTAAAAATCACTTCCTTTTTTTTTCGCAATGATTCAACTCTGATGAGTGTAGGTATCCTGAAAATATTAGATGTCACGAAGGTCTTAATCGGAAACTAAAATTTTTTTTCTTATGTTTTCATCAATGAATTTATGAAAATAAATATCCCCACCAAAATGTTTGTACGGAGAATTTGAATTTTTCGAATCAAATGAGGGTTTCGCTAATGTCTTTGTTTTTTATAATAACTCTTCCCATAAATGAGATGTTCCTATTGACAGTGTAAAAATGATTCAAGATAGTGAAGACATATCAAATTTGAATTTCATCCATTTCCGAAGAAGTAGCACTCGTTTAAAAACCTGTTGCCACATGTGGAACTGATTGTTATCTATAGGTGTTTTCTTTCAATTCGTGGAGATCATATGAAGACTTTCAGTGAATTAATGTATTAATTACAGTATATTGGCGAGTTTATTCAATATATGTGTATAAATTGGCTTTTACCTTCTAATTGGATCGAAATTCTACGAGGAATTCGAAGGAACTTGGGAAAAAACATTATTATTTGAATGTTCTTTATTTAAATGAAAACTTACCACAGAATAACAACACAAAAGGATTTACACCTGTCATAAACTATGATCTGGATGTGAATAGGTTCTGATGCCACATGAGAAATTAAGGTCATTGTGCTGGAAAATTATAATCAAGTATCACCTTTCAATCATAGTACCTATATTCTTAAAATGTAAAGTGGTAAATTCATCAATTCAAGATCACTTGGCCAGTGAATACCACATCACAATATATCAGCTAAATACACGATAATTTAACTAAAAATATTGTTCGCATTTGTTTGAGAAACTCTCAAAAAATGGCTACTTCACAAAAATTTCCAGTTTTATTAATAGTATTAATACTAAAATTATTGTCTCTTAAGCACTCTATTTATGGATTTTTCGATCTGGATATAAATCTGAAATTGGGTTGAAATAATCGTCCACGTGCTGCAAGGTTTCCCATCAATAGTTTATCTATCCATGCTTTTCTCCAGTCCAATGTATTCAATATGCCAAAGGCATCAGTGATATTTGGTGTTGAGGCATCTTTCATAGGAAGGAACCCCGCACTTTTTCTATGGCAAATGGCGTTCCGTCAAATTTTCTAAAATTTTTGTATAATGTAGTACTCGACCTACTGATCAAAAGTGTCAATGGCCCCAACTCGTATGACTAGTTTTCGAGATACAGGGCGCTGAAGTTGAGAATTACCCACTTTTACTACGCCCGTATCTCGGTACAGAATCGAATGAACTCAAATTTTTCTTAAGAAACATTTCATCACATCCCCACGGAGCAACCATATAAAGAAATATGACCGAAAATCGTTACGAATACAGGGTTATCCATAATTGAATGCATGTCCGATTTTGAAAATATAAAATATATCAGTTTCAGAGCGAGAACATTCACAAAATGAACTATTACACTACATATGTTGTTGATACATCGAAAAAGTCTGAAATACCCAGAATTTATACTGAGTGATCCATTATTATAGAAACTATTCTCAAGGAAGGTTTAATGGACACCCTGTATTTATGGGTTGATTCAAGGTGTTTGTTTAATTTTTTTACAACATATCATCATGGACTTCAAAGAATACAGGGCGATTCAGTCACGAAATGAACTTTGAACCTCACGAAAATACCCAAAAACCACCTTTTTTTTTATCACCCTCTATTTCAAGATTGACTCCGATGAGGTGGGAGTTTTCTTTCACCATTGTACTTGATATAAAAACATCAATACGGCTGAGAGTTTTCAACCACTTCCTATGACCAGATTTTTTATGCTGTGATAAGAATAGAATAACATAAATCAATTATTTTCATATTACATAAAAAAAAATCTGGACATAAGAAATGGATGAAAACTCTCAGCCGTATTGATGTTTTTATATCAAGTACAATGGTGAAAGAAAACTCCCACCTCATCGGAGTCAATCTTGAAATAGAGGGTGATGAAAAAAAAGGTGGTTTTTGGGTATTTTCGTGAGGTTCAAAGTTCATTTCATGACTGAATCACCCTGTATTCTATGAAGTCCATGATGATATGTTCTAAAAAAATCAAACAAACACCTTGAATCAACCCATGAATGCAGGGTGTCCATTCAACCTTCCTTGAGAATAGTTTTTATAATAATGGATCACCCAGTATAAATTCTGGGTATTTCAGACTTTTTCGATGTAACAACAACATATCTAGTGTAATGGTTCATTTTGTGAACGTTCTCGCTCTGAAACTGACATATTTTATAATTTCAAAATCGGTCGTGCATTCAATTATGAATAACCCTGTATTCGTAACGATTTTCGGTCATATTTCTCTATATGGTTGCTCCCTGGGGATGTAATGAAATGTTTCTTGAGAAAAATTGAAGTTCATTCGGTTCTGTACTGAGATACGGGCGTAGTAAAAGTGGGTAATTCTCAACTTCAACGCCCTGTATCTCGAAAACTAGTCATACGAGTTGGGGCCATTGACACTTTTGATCAGTAGGTCGAGTACTACATTATACCAATATTTTAGAAAATTTGACGGAACGCCATTTGCCGAAGAAAAAGTGCGGGGTCCTTTATGGAAACGAATAGCCCTGTTTTTACTTTTCCTTGAGAAGCAATTGGGAACAGTTTTTTTCATTTCTAGTACTTTGTTTACATTGTAATATAATCAATCTACTGGCCTAAAATTCAAATATATCATGAGGATTGAAACATAAATCCTTTCGCTCAGATACTTCACCTTTTTTAATTTCGATCTTATAAAGAGATGAAGTCACAGCCCAGTACCTCGAATTACGAGGATCAACTTCATAATACTCTTGTTGGTAATAATGGAATTAAACTTCGTCAACAGTTAAAACGGCACCAGAAAATAAAACTCAAACAAGATACCTTTTAACCTAAAATATGATAAATTTGTGATCAATATTTCAAACGGAATGACACTGATATAAATACCTTCTGAAAAATTTTTATTTCAATACTAAATAATCTGCAATGAAAACTAACAAAATATCCCCCAAGAATACCTGGATATAAAACACAGCTCAGAAGCACGTAAAAAATAAACAACATATTAGGTACTCGTTTTCTAGGTTGGAATTTTAGCCGAAAGTCATAGATTTATAGCATTTCCAATAATGAAAACATAAGAAAACAAAAATTTATAGCTTCCGATGAAGACCTTCGTGACATCTAATACACTGCGCAAAAAAACTAACGCATATTCTGAAAATCTCAATTTTAATGAAAGTTAACTCTACATTGACTTTATAATTTATTTTTTATGTTCTCTCGGGAAGGTTTCGAACGAAACAAGACACATTAAATGGAAGAAAAATTCAGGATTTCACGGAATCTTATGTGAAAGAAGAGAAATGAACAATTTTCAAAATACTGAAATGCTGATAAGTGATTTAATACTTGGTATTTCCACCCCTTGTGTTGATTACAGCTCGGCAACGACGGTTCATACTCAAAATGAGTGATCTTAAAATGTTCTGATCTAATCCTTCCCAGATTTCTCCGAGTTGGATTCCTAAGTCATTAAGAGTAGCTGGATGATTTTCTGAACTTCTCAGCCTTCTATTGAGGTTGTCCCAAACCTGCTCAATCGGATTGAGATCTGGACTTCTTGCTGGCCATTCCATTCGAGAAACTTCAACCTCTTCAAGGTACTCCTGAACGATGCGCGCACGATGGGGTCTTGCATTATCGTCCATAAAAATGAAATTTTCACCAATGTATGGGGCAAATGGCACTACATGCTCTTCAAGAATGTTCCTTATATACTTATCAGCATTCATAGCTCCATTATCAACGACCACTAGGTCTGTGCGAGCAGTCAAAGATATTCCACCCCATAGTCCCCATACCATAATCGATCCTCCCCCGAAACCAGTGGTATTCAGGAAATTGCACTGAGCATATCTTTCATGTGGACGTCTGTATACAAGGGAACGTCGATCACAATGGTAGAGGCAGAATCTAGACTCATCTGTGAAGAGAACTCTTTCCCAATCGGCCTCTTCCCAATGGATATGCTCTCTCGCAAAATCCAAACGCGCCCTTCGATGGGCTGGGGTAAGAGCTGGGCCTCTTGCCGCGACACGAGGCCTTAAATCATATTCTCTGAGGCGATTTCTTATTGTCTGAGTGCTAATTTGCACCTCATGAGTTTGCTCAAGCTGATCTTGAAGGAGGCGAGCGGTTGCAAACCGTTGTCTCAACGAAGAAACTCTCAAGTAACGTTCTTGAATGGCAATGTTACCAATGTTACCCGTGGTCTACCCTGTCCTGGTATTCGGACATTCATACCTGTCTCCCTGAATCGCTGCAACATGCTGGACACACTTGTATGGGAAACTCCAAACCTTTCTGCAATTCTTGTATATGTCCACCCTTCTTCTCGCAAAACTACCGCTTGGGAACATTCCTCTTGGGTCAAATTGCGTGTTTCGCGTTGCATAGCGATCGAGTGTAGAAAATCAAACGAAAGAAAAACTATTGATCACTAGAATTGATCGAGAACAACTAATTTTAGAATGGAGCCAATACATTCAAAATCTAATAATATCATCTTTTTTTATTCCTGCTGGGAGAAAACATCTGTATTGAAGGAAAACGTTGAAAGTGGATAACATATGCATGCATAATTCTGATAAAAATAATTATCATTGAGAACACCTTCAGAGATCAGTTGTAGAATAAATTTGAGATTTCCATAATGTGCGTTAATTTTTTTGCGCAGTGTATTTTCAGGATACACTCATTAGGATTAAAGCTTTCAGGTAAGAGTTGAATCATTGTGAAAAAACACTAACATTGACATGAAATCAGGAGCTTTTGAGTGCTCGTTCATGCATCTTGCTGGTAGATTCACCTTCTATGTAGTTTCACCTCATTTTTCAGTAAGAGAAAGCAATTTCAGATTGGAAATGCATAAGCTCACTTGTTAAGATCCCGTTGAACCCTTGATATTCTAAAAATTTCCGATTATCCCAAGAAAAAGTGAAAAATCGTTAATCTGCCCCCAGTGCCCTCTACGAAGAAACCACTCAGCAGTTCAGTCCCTAATCTTGGCAATGATCCGTACGCAACAACCGTTTCTTTACTTATTCATTCAGCCGGGCAATTCCTTCCGCCAAATAAAATAAGAATCAAAATAAAATAAAGGCAGGGGACATTGTCCAAAACTCTAATCCTGAACGGCTTCATGTGAAATGGCCAGAGATAAGGTTCGGTTTATGCCCACACTAGAAATCCCCACTGAATAGGAATTGGCCGAGTGGTAAACTATACCCCTGATAAAGATGGTATTTGGGGATGAATAACATTTAAACTGATCGGTCTTGGATATGCCACGCCGAGTTTAGTCCCACAAAAGTTTCGCCAAGAATGAAAATCCATCGACTTCAGGTCACGAACTTCGATTATTAGATAGATAGGTTAGAGGTATTGCACGTCATCAACTTTTACATGGCCACTCACACCATGAATCACATAATTAGTTCAATTCGAAAAGTTGGCGATTCTCGTCCATCGATTTCGAGAAACTGGAAAGGTGACCAAGAACCGAGAAGGGGGTGCTCAATATCTCCAACTCCTTCACGGGATCGGTTTCTGAGTGTTTCTACCAGTAAAGAGCCTTTGAGTACTCGTCGAATCATGCAACAGCGGCTTTTGGATGCTTCTAGTGTTTTCATTTCCGGTGAAACAGTTCGTCGAATAATTCGAGACGTTAATCTACATTCTCAACGACTTTTGAGTTTTTTTTGTTACTTAAATATTGTAGTCGTTTTTTGCAATTTTTATTATTTTACAACAAACACCAGCTGTTCGAGGAGATCCAAAGTCGATGTTTAGTTGTTGTTAAAATGCCTAGAGCACGTGCACGAATTATTGGTCTACGATAGGGGGGAGCAACGAAAGGTCTTGAAAACAGCAGACCTTTCGTTGCTCCAAAAATGGGATTCTATGAGTTTACGTTAGGGGGGGTTGTCATTTCGAGAAATCGCTAACCGTATGAACAGAAATCCAACATACTGTTACGAGGTGTTGTCAAGCGTGGTTTGGTAATGCCCAAAATCGAAGAAGAGCAGGCATCGGACGTCGAAGGGCCACAAATGAAGTTCAAAATCGACGTCTATGACTTATGGCCATTAGAGACCGAATTGCGACAACTCGATCTTTGGCTGATGAGTGGTTAGGAGAACAACATGTAACTTTCCGAACGATTTACCGCCGGATAAGGCCTTCTGGACTGTAGCATTATCGACCCCATCTTGTGTTGCCTCTGACGGTTGAGCATCGCCAGCATTGATTCCAGTGGTGCGGAGAACGTTAACATTAGAATGTGGAATGGCATCAGGTCTTCGTTTCTGATGAATCTCGATTCTCCTTGGGTGCACATGATGGCCGAGGAAGGGTTAGATGACGTCGGGGAGAAAGACGTGAACCTCAGTTTGATCTTGAGCGTCATGTACACCGGACAGAAGGCGTTATGATATGGGGTGCAATTGCACATGCAAGTATGTCACCTTTAGTCCTTATTTCAGGTAGCATGACAGCGCTGCGTTACCTCCAAGAAATAGTGGAGCCATATGTTCTCCCTTACCTTTACCGGCTCGAGAATCCAATATTTCAGCAAGATAATGCTCGACCTCATGTTGCCAGAGTTAGTTTAAACTTTTTTGAAGCGACCCATGTGAATCTTTTGCCATGGCCGCCCAGATCCCCCCCTCTTCCGCCGATAGAGTGTTTTGGACATCATGGGTAGAAGGCTTGGAAATTTACCCCAGCCCCCACGGACTTTGGCGGCTCTGAGACATGAAGTATAGGTAGTTTGGTAGTATTCTTCAAGAAAAAATAGACTCTTATGGAATAGAATCTTATTGCATCAATGCCACGACGTGTAGGGGAGTGTACCTATAGATAATCGTGGGGGACAAAAATATAAACCCTTCGTTTTTTTCTCCAAATTTGGATAATTTACTCCTTGCTATTCTATGTTTTACCAAAAAAAATTGAAGTTTAACCACCTACTTTTAGGTGTTGCCGTTTCTTTGTCAGTTGTCAATATGCGCAAAAAATTAACGCACATTCTGAAAATATCAATTTTAATGAAAGTTAACTCTACATTGACTTTATAACTTATTTTTTATGTTCTCTCGGGAAGGTTTTGAACGAAACAAGACACATTAAATGGAAGAAAAATTCAGGATTTCACCGAATCTTATGTGAAAGACGAAAAATGAACAATTTTCAAAATACTGAAATGCTGATAAGTGATTTAATACTTGGTATTTCCACCCCTTGCGTTAATTACAGCTCGGCAACGACGGTTCATACTCAAATGAGTTATCTTAAAATGTTCTGATCTAATCCTTCCCAGATTTCTCCGAGTTGGATTCCTAAGTCATTAAGAGTAGCTGGATGATTTTCTGAACTTCTCAGCCTTCTATTGAGGTTGTCCCAAACCTGCTCAATCGGATTGAGATCTGGACTTCTTGCTGGCCATTCCATTTGAGAGACTTCAACCTCTTCAAGGTACTCCTGAACGATGCGCGCACGATGGGCTCTGGAATTATCGTCCATAAAAAATGAAATTTTCACCAATGTATGGGGCAAATGGCACTACATGCTCTTCAAGAATGTTCATTATATACTTATCAGCATTCATAGCTCCATTATCAACGACCACTAGGTCTGTGTGAGCAGTCAAAGATACTCCACCCCATACCATAATCGATCCTGTCCCGAAACCAGTAGTATTCAGGAAATTGCACTGAGCATATCTTTCATGTGGACGTCTGTATACAAGGGAACGTCGATCACAATGGTAGAGGCAGAATCTAGACTCATCTGTGAATCGGCCTCTTCCCAATGGATGTGCTCTCTCGCAAAATCCAAATTCCAAACGCGCCCTTCGATGGGCTGGGGTAAGAGCTGGGCCTCTTGCCGCGACACGAGGCCTTAAATCATATTCTCTGAATCTCTGAGGCGATTTCTTATTTTCTGAGTGCTAATTTGCACCTCATGAGTTTGCTCAAGCTGATTTTGAAGGAGGCGAGCGGTTGCAAACCATTGTCTCAACGAAGAAACTCTCAAGTAACGTTCTTGAATGGCAGTTGTTACCCGTGGTCTACCATGTCCTGGTCTTCGGACATTCATACCTGTCTCCCTGAATAGCTGCAACATTCTGGACACACTTGTATGGGAAACTCCAAACCTTTCTGCAATTCTTGTGTATGTCCACCCTTCTTCTCGCAAAACTACCGCTTGGGCACATTCCTCTTGGGTCAAATTGCGTGTTTCGCGTTGCATAGCGATCGAGTGTAGAAAATCAAACGAAAGAAAAACTATTGATCACTAGAATTGATCGAGAACAACTGATTTTGGAATGGAGCCAATACATTCAAAATCTGATAATATCATTTTTTTTCATTCCTGCTGGGAGAAAACATCTGTATTGAAGAAAAACGTTGAAAGTGGATAACATATGCATGCATAATTCTGATAAAAATAATTATCATTGAGAACACCTTCAGTTGTAGAATAAATTTGAGATTTCCATAATGTGCGTTAATTTTTTTGTGCTGTGTATATTATCTTAAAAAACTAATCATTACAGATGCTGAGTGACAAAATACCATGGCAGGACTCAAAAAGAGAAATTAGCACATTCATGGTTTTTTTAGGACCGACGATATTGTCACATACATCATCCCTCGCTTACTACACGGAGGAAGAATCCAATATCGAACCTAAATTGCCTTAGTTTGAGATTGTGATGTAATCGTTCCTCCTAATGTATCCCCAAATGTTCTTGAGTATCCCTTTAAGTCCTTACAGGGTTCTTAATAAACGCCTACGGCTACATAAAGTTATACAAGTCCCCCAAGTCAGCAAATTCACTCCTACGCCTAACTACCCTCACGCTATCTGATTTAACGATAAGGGCAAGCTCCTTCCGGTTATTGGCATAGTTATATTTTCAATTATTTTGATACTGGTTTGAGGGAGCACAGTCACATGTGTGTTTTTTTGCTACTTTATCAAAAATGTCTTCAGAATATCCAATTTTGTTATAATTTCTATCGTTCAAAAATTTATTTGAGAGTATAAGCATATCTGATATATAGATTTAACTTATGGGACCAGGAGGTGATAACTTCATCCAAGGCCTTGGAAATTACTTATTCCCAGTGGCTGATCTATCTCCAGAAGTTGACTTTTCATCCATTCCGCAAGTCTGCAAGCAAGCTAGTTCTTTTCGGTACGTAAATGACTGCTATAAAAAATAGCAGATCAGTTTTTCGCACTTGGAACACATAAGGACTGAAGGAAAATGAAATTCGCTATCACAAAAACACCTATATCTCTTGAACCAATTGAGAAAAAATCAAAATTTGATCATAGTTAGCTTCGCTATGAACGTCAGAAACATGTGAAACATTTACTTCATAGATATTCCAATTCTCTGTCGCAAAATGTCAAGCGAAGTGAAAACACAAGAATTTATAGTGAAACTTTTTCAAAATAATCAAAAATGGAGCTTCAAAAGAATCGCATAAGAGGCTCGCGTTCGTCCGGAAACGGTATCAAGAGTCGTTAAGCGCTTCAACGAAGATATTACAATCAACCACAAGGAAAGAACCGGGAGGAAAAAGGGGTTTCATAGCTCAAAAAAAGTGAAGAAAACCATCAGCCTTTTTCAGAAGAATCCTAACCTTTCAGTACGGAAAGTGGCCCAAATAGTGGGTTGTTCGCAGTCAACCGTTCAGAAAATCAGTTGTGGGATTAGAACATACAAAGTGCAGAAAGTGCCAGACAGAAACGCTGTGCAGAATCAAGAAGCGAAATCAAGAGCAAAGAAATTAAAAAAAGATTTCTTGAAAAATTTTTCCTGTTGCGTGATGGACGACGAAACCTATGTCTTGGCTGATTTCTCGCAACTTCCTGGTCAGGAATTTTATACTGCAGATTCTCGTGGAAATGTTGACGAACAATTTCGCGTGAAGAAACAAGCAAAGTTTCCTAAAAAATTCCTGGTTTGGCAAGCAATTTGCACTTTTGGGAAAAGGAGCAAATTTTTCGTTGGCCAAGGCTCTGTTGACTCGAAGATATACATCGAGGAATGCTTGAAGAAGCGACTTTTACCATTTTTTAGTGAGTACGATGTGCCAACAATCTTTTGGCCAGATTTAGCTTCATGCCACTACAGGAAGGCCACCAAGGAATGGTACAAAGCTAATGAGGTGGTTTTTGTCCCCAAAGAGGCCAATCCACCAAATTGCCCAGAACTCAGGCCAATCGAAAGATATTGGGCCCTGGTAAAAAGAGAATTGAAGAAGACTAAGAAATCAACGAAAACATTAGCGGAATTGAAGCAAAAGTTGAAGACAGCATCCCAGAAAGTGACTGAGACACTATAAGAAGCATGATGGGAAGAATTCCAGAAAAAATCCATGAATTTTGTGAAAAATTGTTTTGGTTTTTTTATTGTAATAATAGTTTTTATTAGAATTAGAAGATGATTCGAAAATGAGTTTGATTTTCGAAATCGGTCTAGTGGTTCGAAAGATATAAGCGTTTTTGTGATAGCGAATTTATTTATTCTCGTTCAGTCCTTATTGAGGGCACACTAGTACATTTTGCATACCGTTAATAGAAAAGTCCTCTGTCATAGACACATCCTAATGTGATCAGGGCTATAATAGATTGAAGACGTCTCTGCTGCAATTATTTCTGAATTCTGCAGTCGCCAGTCTAGTCGGTGCCGTCAAATGTTTATTGTCCAACAAATTGCTTCTTCCCTTGATGAGGTTACTTGATAACATTATGTCGTAATGAAATGGATATCTTGTATAGTAAACGCAGAGTAATTAGAAGGTGCCAGGTTTCTGCCGACAGATGCTTTCACTATGATATCTTGCATTAAAAATACATATTCATATTGTATAAAGTGCATTTACAAATTTTACGACCTGTCAAATGCAATCGATGACCCAGTTTACTTTGAAATGACTCCTCAATAGAGAATTTCGAGAAGATAAAATCTTATATACCTATCTAATTTTTTCGCTCATTTTGATGGACGACAGTGAAAAACACTGCGGAATTTCACTGAAACCTTAAAAGAATTGGATTTGAGGATTGAATTTGAAATTTTATTTTGCACAAACGTAAAACTAAAAATTTGAATTTAAGAAAGCACGTATTATAAAATTATTACAGTTGACTGCACCATAACAAAACAAGTTCACTGTAGGTGGTATAGAAAGAATGTATGGGTAGGTTCTTATCTGGCCTCCGGATATAGAAAATGGGTTAGATTCATTGTGCTCCCAATGACATTTTTCTAATGATTTATATCAATTCCAGATTTAAAAAAGGCTATTATCAAGAAAAACCAAATAATTATACCCTTTTGGAGGAATATCAACATTCTTGATATTTATATCTGTTAAGTCTGATTATTTTGTGTAGTATTCATTGCCTTTTGACATATACATTTTTTCTCTCTGTTCCTTATTTTAATTTTATTCAATTTCTTTCTTTATTTCTTATTGATTGATTTTCTGATGTGAACTTCTGAATATAGAATCCCTGAAATTTTTAACTAGAGGATATGTCAAAAATCAAAATTAAAAAGAGTTCTAGCTGTGATCCAACAGAAATTTCACCAAACGTTTTTGTCTACAACTGCGGCATATTCAGAGGAACCTCGGTCGGAGGTTGTAACACGACGATTGACTGCTCCGAATTCGTTATATCTCTCTAGTTGATCCTGACTAAGTTGAATTCTTGGTATCAATATTATTAACTCCAGATTCTCTACATGGGGGGCTCAAAATAGGTTTTTATTCTGCATGGCATGAAGATTCTACAGATTTTGAACGTCACAAGATTCGTTTTTGTCATTTGAAAAATTGGGTAAATTTGAGACAATATCTGTAGTTTGCGAGAGCTCAGTTTCAAAACTGAATTGCAAAAATGGACATGCTTTGCTATTGGAAGCGAATGAAGGAAAAACATTATTCAACTGAAGGTGTTGAAAACCTTATACAAGAAAAAAGCACTGATGCATAGGAAAAAAAGAAGAAATCTTAATACCTATGGTTTATCTACTTGGTCGCCTGAAAAAGTTCTTCAATGTCGTGATGATTGTCTTTTTTCGGATGTGAATCTCATTTTTTATTGCAGCATAAACTTTTTTCCAGTGAAAGATGTATTGCTTGCAACAACGAACACAAGTCCAAATAGGTACGTAATTTTTTTCCAGTTTAAAAAAAATGTTGTTATATTGCTGCAAAGACTAAGTGAAAGTATATCTGTATTTACCCACCCAGCAAAAAATATTTATGGAGACCCCGAATCATAAAAATTCACAAAAAGTTTATTACAGACACCGACTTTTAGCTTTTTACCATTCAAATGAACCATTTTTGGGTACCTACCCGGAAATATCCGAACTAATAAAAAACAGTTATGCAATTAAAGAACCCCAATACAATAAGTAAAAAGACCGAAAAAGTGCAATAAAGAACCTGCCATAAAAATATTTTGGGCTGTACAATTTTTTGCCCCAATAAAACGTAACGAGAAAAAACGGTAAGAAGGGTTCGGTTTTTTGAGGTTTTGTGGAGCGGCAAAAGAAATGAAAGAAGCCGTTTTTTACAGTTCTTTATGGCTCTCTTGGAAGCATTGCGGCCACAATGGGCTTCCTGCCAAGGATCTTCTTGCAACAATGGCGAAACTGCAACGTGAAAGTATGACGAAAAACGGTCTTTCGAAGTTAACCTGAATAAAGCAGTCAAAACCGACATAAAAATAGTGGTAAGTTCACAATAATTTGCATATACCTACAGGGTCCCGCAACACTTATTTAGGAACACCCTGTATATGGTTTTGTTTGCATTGGGAGTGTGATCTATTCCAGAAATCTGTTTTTCTTCATCTTTCACACCTAAGCTATGTAATTTCGTTAAATATTTTTTTTAGGAACATTTAAACTGAAACACGCTGTATACTTACTCTTCATTCCCTAATTGCGATTTTTGCATGAAACATATTTTACAGGATGATCACCACAAGCACGTGTCAGGTTAATACCGAATGCAAATACCCATAAAATTATTAAAAACGCGCATATTGAATTAATCTGGTTATTTTTGCTGGAATGCCTCATTTATTCCCCAGTTTTTAAATGGTATCCTATGTTTTTTTTTCATTTTGATGAATCGCCACTCCACCGAGTTGAAATTCCCTAATAAATTGAAATGTGATAAAGCCATTCGTTGAAAAATAGGAAACATTTGTTGGAATGCAATTCGAGATTGATATTATATTTTCGCACTCGATTCACACAAAATGATGAATCAAAATTCCACAGAATGTCACCTGTGAAATAACTCGGAGTTGAAGCCTTTATTGATGATATTTTCATTAATCTTTTTATTCTCTTTTTTTCATTACATCACAGATTCACAGCCACTCATTTTCTCTTTTCAACGACTAAAGAATCGAAACACAGCTCGATGATGTCTAAGAACACATAATAAGGCTTGCATATTTTGAGGTATTGTAATGCTTGACTTGCCTCTTAAAGTGGACTCAGCTGACGAAAAAGGTTCAGCACTAACAGTGGCGACGCCAGCTTTCAAAGAAAGGGGGGGCAAGAGGGGGTCGGAATTCTTCAGGAGGGGGCCAAAGCAAATAGAAATACAACAGGAAAATTGAAAGTCTTAGTATGTCAAAAAATTATAGGGGGGGCCAGCAAAATTTTAGGGGTGGCCCGGGCCCCCCCTGGACCCCCTTAGCGTCGCCACTGAGCACTTATCTCCTTTGAGCTAAGACAGTAATTGATATCAGTCTTCTCTTCTCCAAAGTTCAGTCTTCAAAATAAGGTCCAATCAAGAATCAGTGTAACCATGCAACTTATTATTATTATATACAGGGTGATTCCGGAGGAGACCGTCAGATTTCAGGAGAAGTTTACACTAGTCAAGGCAGTTTCCCAACAATGTTTGGTTTATGGATGGGGGCCTTTATTGAGAGTCTATACAGGGTGATTTGTCTGACTCGACCGAATTTTCTTTTATTCATAGCTATGGTATGGCTTGATCAATATTGATGAAACTTTCAAACATACAGGGTGCGAATTATGATGAGTTCAGATTAAATTTGCAGCTTGAAAAAAACCCCTGTACATTCCGTTTTAAAAAATTCGCTTCCTGCTTCAGATTCTACCATAAGTTTACATTACTGGAGCGTTTTGATTTTTTTTGGCACACGTCCAGTTTTCCTAAAAAAATTTTTTAAAGATGAACAATATCGTTGTTTCGCTCCAAGGCAGTGAGAATATTCTGAATTATGTAGATAGTAAAGCTGTATCGTCCAATGATACAAAGCTGCGTCCTGTGTCCTGAAGTAGTTTTTCCAAATTCGAAATTCATTTTTAATCACTCATATTCTGATGTATCATTTAATCCAGAAAATATCTTTATACCTACAACAACTAATAAAGAATAAACATTCGACACATATTAGGAAAGGCAAAATAAGGATTAACACACAATTTACATAGAATGTTCGAAATGATTTTTTTTTAATACATATTCGTGACCTCTTTATTAAAGGACCCCGCACTTTCCTTATGGGAAATGGGGTTCCATCAAATGTTCTAAAATTTTAATAAAATGTAGAACTCGACCTACTGATCAAAAGTGTCCATGGCCCCAACTCAATCCTATGATTAGTTTTTGAGATGCAGGGCGTTGAAGTTGACAATTACCCACTTTTACTACGCTCGTATCTCGGAACAGAATCGAATGAACTTTTTTTTCAAGAAAAATTTCATTCCATCCCCAGGGAGCAACCATTTAAAGGAATATGACCGAAAATCGTTACGAAATTGAATGCATGCCCGAATTTGAAAGTATAAAATATGTCAGTTCCAGAGCGAGAACGTTCGCAAAATGAACTATTTTACTAGATATGTTGTTGTTACAAAAACCTCAAATGCCCAGAATTCATACTGGGTGATCCATTATTAAGAAACTATTCACAATGAAGGTTAAGTGGTCACCCTGTATTTTTGGGTTGATTTAAGATGTTTGTTCGATTTTTTCAGAACATATCACAATGGACTTCAAAGAATACAGGGTGATTCAGTCATGAAATAAACTGTGATCCTAACGAAAATACCCAAAAACCATCTTTTTTTTTCATCACCCTCTATCACAAGATTAACTCCGATGAGGTGGGAATTTTCTTTCATCACTGTACTCGATATAAAAACATCAATACGGTTGAGAGTTTTCATCCACTTCCTATGACCAGATTTTTTTTTATGCTGGAATAAGAATAGAATAACATAATAGTATATTCTAAAACTAGTTGCAGAATGGGCTCCCATTCCAATACGAATGCGAAATTCGAAAACGAGCGACGAAGGAGCGAGTTTTCGAACGCATGAGTATTGGAATTGCATTCTGCAACGAGTATTAGACAATATTTTCTCTATTTCACTAAAATTTTGTGAAATTCAACGAAAAAATTCAAATTACAGGTCCTAGTGACTTTTATATTGTATCTTGGCAGTTGGTGTGAATGTTACGAAATACGAAAATTGACATTTCCAAATTGACGTCTGCTGAAATTTAAAAGGATCGGGAAACATTGCTGACAACCACAAAACGAAAAATGTAACTGAAAACGATGCTGTAATGAATTCATTACAGCACTGTTTTTAGTACTATAATGAACTCATTACGATACTGAAATAGAGAAATAAATAATTTTCATATTACTTAAAAAAAAATCTGGTCGAAGGAAGTGGATGAAAACTCTCAATCGTATTGATGTTTTCATATCGAGTACAGTGATGAAAGAAAATTCCCACCTCAACGGAGATAATCTTGTGATAGAGGAGGTTTGCATCTTTGCTTTCCTCAACTGCCAAAACAGTTCCTTTAGAAATTTCTTGCTAAATTCAGTTTGTAAGAAGCTGGATTGATGTTGGTCCAAGAAAAAGCTAGCTGGATTGAAACGCTGCTTGATTTTAATCCTCACCACCCAATTACTGGAGTTTATGAGTGATCTGGAACTGGATTGGAAGCTGTAACTTGGGACATACGAGGATATATTGAAAAATTCTTAGCCTAGTATAGAACCAAACAAAATTTCAATGTCAAAATGTTTTATTACTCAACATATTCTCCACTTAATTGAATTCATTTATCACAGCGAACATCCAACGTCTCTAGACCTTTCAAAAAAATGTTTCTTCTTGCTCTGCAAACTCCACAGCTTTCATTACCTCCTCGACCTTCTAAACTTTTTTTGAGGAAAGAGATGATAGTCGGACGGAGCCAAATCTGGTGAATAAGGGAGGTGTTCTAGTAATTCTAACCCTAAATCACGAATTTTTTGTATGGCAACATGAGATTTGTATACTGAAGCGTTGTCCTGTAAAAACAAAATACCTTTGGCTAGCTTTCCGCGTCTTTTCTCTTCAATTTTTTCTCGTAGAGTGGTCAGTAATGTCGAATAGTAATCTCCAGTTATGGTTCTACCCTTATCTAGAAAATCAATCATGATTACTCCATGGCAATCCCAAAAAACTGAAGCAAGAACTTTTCCAGCAGATTTTTGGACACGAAACTTTTTAGGTCTTGGAGAACCAGAGTGTCGCCATTCCATCGATTGTTGCTTTGTTTCTGGATCTTTGAAATGTACCCAAATCTCATCCATAGTAACAATTCGGTTTGAGAAGTGTACATCGTTTTCAAATCGAGCACAGATCAAACGCGATGCTTCGACCCTTGCACGCTTTTGGTCAACATTCAAACATTTGGGGATCCATTTTGCAGAAATTGTCCAAATTGAGATGAGCTATATGATGAACGCGTTCGTATGAAATCTTCAGTGCTTCAGATATCCGTTTTAGCCCCATTCGACGGTCTGATAAAATCATGTCATGAACTGCATCGATATTTTCTGGGACTGACACAGAAAGTGGCCTTTCCGATCGGTCATCATTTTCAATGGAAAATTTACCTCTTTTGAAGCTTGCAGTCCAATTTTTCACGGTCGCATACGAAGGACATTGACAACCAAGGGTATTAAGCATATCTTCGTAAATCTGCTTATATCTTAACCCTTTTAAATACAGGTAGGTACTTGATGATGGCTCGATACTCTAATTTTTCGATTTTTTCAATTTCGGTGGACATCTTTTTTTTTTAATTTATTGCGTAACTCTGGTTTACTTTTTTGATGTCGAACTCTACAGTGACACTTCTAATAAGTTGTTGTTCGTTGATATGGTATTGCAAAATTTTGTTTATGCATGGAACTGGTCTAGGATGACTAGATATCAATACATCCTCGTAGCTCTGCATGTGCTATTGAGCAGTCTTTTTCTAAGGGAATGGACCACTTTGTTATGGTTCAACAATCCCAGCACCGGTACTATAGCTATAGATTATAGAAGGATTATTCACAATAGTCCAAGTCCTGAGGTTTGTACCTTTGATTCCTGCACTTGCAAAAACAATTCGTCTAGGAATTTCTTGCTAAATCCAACTTGTATGAAGCTTTATATTGGTCCAAGAAAAAGCTAGGTGGATGGAAAGGATGCTTGATTTTAATCTTTACCACCAAATTGCTGGAGTTTATCAGTGATCTGAAACTGGATTCAGAGCTGTAACTTTAGACATACAGGAAGGAGCTCAAAACAGAGGAATACAAAAAAATATCAGGTCATCGCTGTATGGAATACCACTAATTTTTATCTCAAACTTTTCCTTGGAACCCTTCGAGAGGGCCAAGCGAACCAAACGATGAAAGCTATGATGATGTTTCAATGAGTGTTGTTCCACCATTAAGCTGCGTATACATGTGCGAGCCGAACCTATCGCGAACCAATAGCTACAATTATTTGGACGGCATGTCGACCGTCTATAGAGCCGCTCGCAAACCGTTCTCGCCGATCCATCGATAGTCGTTTTTTTTAGCGGCGTATACATGTGCGAGCCGAACCTATCGCGAACCGCTCGCGAACCAATAGCGACAATTATTTGGACGGCATGTCGTACGTATATAGAGCCGCTCGCAAACCCTTTCCCGCCGATCCATCGATAGTCGGTTTTTTTCACGAACACAACGCGAGCCCAGTGTAAATTTGGACGGCGCGTAGACAGGTTCGTCAGTTTTTACGAATATCATTATTTTTATCATGGAGTTGGCAGAGGAAGAATAGTATATAACATTACTAGCAAGTTACCTCCTTGAGCCAGTAAAACCCGTTACCTTGCGTGTATTGTTTTATATTTTATTTGTTTCTCATTTGTAAAAAGGTTAGATAAATTCCAAAAAAATCTCAATAATTTGTCGCAAATGTCGTAAGCTATGGAAGCGTTGCCATGAACATGTCTGTTTATTTTTCTTTACATTTGTTTTGGCGAAAGCGAAAATGAATGTACCAAAAGAAATTATTGAGGCAGCCAGCAGTGTAGCTTCAAGTTTATTACCTGCAAAATCAGCTTCAAGGTACGAGCGAGAATACGACGACTTCAAAAAGTGGCAAAACAAAAATAGTGTGATTGGGGTAACTGAAGATGTTTTGTTGGTCTACTTGAATCAACTATCAGCTAGATTCAGCCCTAATACTTTATGGGCAATATGGTCTATGCTGAAAAGCTGCTTAGAAATGAAAGAAAATGCCCCTGTCCGCAGGTTTGTTTTCCTTAAAAAATTTATTGAAAAATATGACGATTAGTAGTCATTTGCAGATTCCAAAAGGTAATAGCGTTTCTGAAACGAAAAAATGAGCGTTATACGCCAAAAAAGGCCAAGGTATTAAGTAAAGAAGAGGCTGAACAATTTCTTTTACATGCTCCTGATGACCAGTGGTTGCTGGCGAAAATTGTAACAATATTTGGGATTTTTGGATGTTGTCGATGTGACGAAATTCTCTCCTTAAACATGAATGATGTAGAAAATATGGGAAAATACGTTATTGTGACATTGCAGCAAACAAAAAATTTAACAACAAGAAGATTCACCATAACCGATGATGGCTGCAGCTTCAAGCCCTGCATTTCATACAGAAAATATGTAAATCTTCGGCCTCCTGGAACAGAAAGCCTAAGATTTTTTTTGACATACCGACATGGAAAGTGCATTTCCCTTAATGCTGGCCAGCACACTATTGGTGGTGTCCCAAAGTAAATAGCGAAATATTTAGGTTTAAAAGACCCAGAGTTATACACCGGCCACTCTTTTCGCAGAACTGGAGCCACTATGGTTGGAGATATTTTAGCACTAAAGCGTGCAGGAGGGTGGAAGAGCACCGAAATTGCGATGAGTTATGTCGATGATTCGGTCAACAAAAAAAATCGAAATGTCTAGCAAATTATTTGGTAGTAAGGAGAGTACAAATGTTCTGCAGTCCTCGAGTTCAGCAGTTTCTGAGTCAACAGATGGTTCATCATCATCAGTATCAACTCTTTCATCATCAAAAATCTGCGTTACTGGAAATAACAATTGTACCATGATTTTCAACATATATGACGGTAAAACAAAATTTTCTAATGTAAATAATACTACTAACTTGTAAAAATTTTGCAAGTTAACTGTCACTTTTACAAGTTAGTGACTTGATAAAATAAACTTTCTTGATTAATATTGTGTTTTTGGAAACTGACGTTTACAAATGAGAAACAAATAAACTATTTAGCTTATTGATGTTTACAAAAGTAAACCTTCATTGTGGTATTCTAAACACGAGGATCTTTTTAAAAAGCATTTAAAAGAGGATGCATGGAGGGAAATCGCCGCTACTATCGCGGAGAAGTCTATCGATGACTTTTCTTCCAAATAGGCCATCAATATAGTCGCACTACTCATTACCAGCATCGCACAATCTTCGGAAGACATAGTTAATAGTTACTAGTAGACAAGTACGAACGATACTGCCGGTATTTCGGTATGTTCGTTGTTGGTTCGTCGTCGGTATTGGTTCGCTATAGCGGATCGCAAGTGTATACGTGAAATTAACGAAGATGACACGAACACTTCGCGAGTGGTTCGCGATAGGTTCGGCTCGCACATGTATACGCGGCTTTAGGCATCCAAAAGCGGAGGTCATAGCTCCCATAAATCTCCTGGCGTTTGATTTATTCCAACGATGGAAACCATGAACAGCCAATTCGCATCTTCCTTATAATTAGAACAAGACTCCACAGCCAGCCGCGATCCACTCAAAATTCTGCGGTCGTCGGAGTTTTAATTGGATTAAACGAAGAGGAAAGAATCCAAGATAGCTATGAAAATGGAAACGCGACCGCCCTTCATTTGTTTCGGGCCCTTCTACGCGACCCGTTGCGGAAGTGAACTCTTTCAAGTGATAAGTAGCTAATTTGTTAACAGCCGCTCGATCCACTTATATCCCCAGATTTATTACCAACGTGAGGGGGTTAAAAGTTACTCAAGTTTTAGAGTGAAGACATAACAACGGCAATCTCCGGAGCGGCTAATTGATGTTAATGATCGCGGAGCTTCACGTTTTTATTTTATTCCGGAAGCCAGCTTCAAAGGAGTGGAAATGTAAATTTCTATCTTTAAAATTCCGACCACGACTACTTATGAAGAAATTTTATTTATCTGCCCGCAGTGCATGCGGAGAGGTTTTATTATAAGGGAGATTCAAAGGGAAGTAACCAATTTATTGAAGTGGTGGATTTTTATTCAATTCTGGTTTTCCATCCCTATGAGTAGGTAAAGGTGGCGGTGCAAATCTGAAAGATGTACTTCATCGATTTTTCTGATATATTGAAATAAGCCGAAGGTAGGATGGATTGAATGGAGGGAATAATTCAAATCCATATCTCCACCATCTGCCTTGATGAATGGAATTGAAAAAATTTCTCAATAATTTTAGATAAAACCAATACAGGGTGTTTCAAAAGAAGTCCGAAAACGCCCCCGCACTTTCCTTATGGCAAATGGCGTTCCGTCAAATGTTCTAATATTTTGGTACAATGTAGTACTCAATCATATGACTAGTTTTTGAGATACAGGGCGTTGAAGTTGAGAATTACCCACTTTTACTACGGGCGTATCTCGAAACAGAATCGAATGAACTTAAATTTTTCTCAAGAAACATTTCATTCCATCCCCAGGGAGCAACCCTAATAACCCTATAGAGGGATATGATCGAAATTCGTTACGAATACAGGGATATCAATAATTGAATGCATGCCCGATTTTGGAAGTATAAAATATATCAGTTCCAGAGCGAGAACGTTCGCAAAATGAACTATTTCATTAGATATTTTGTTGTTACATCGAAAAAACCTGAAATACTTACCCAGAATTCCTACTGGGTGATGCATTATGGAGAAACTATTCATAATGAAGGTTAAGTGGACACCCTGTTTTTTGGGTTGATTTAAGGTGTTTGTTTGATTTTTTCAGAACATATCATCATGGACTTCAAATAATACAGGGTGATTCAGTAATGAAATAAACTGTGAACCTCACGAAAATACCGAAAAAACACCTTTTTTCATCATCCTCTATTTCAAGATTAACTCCTTTGAGCTGGGAGTTTTCTTTCGCCACTGGTACTACTTGATATAAAAACATCAATACGGCTGCGATTTTTTATTCACGTCTTATGACCAGATTTTTTTATGTGATATGAAAATTATATATTTATGTTATGCAGGTTATTCTATTCTTATTCCAGCAACTAGGTTGTTTGTTTTTCCAATTTTTGTAACACTTTCATTTGCATTTTGTATTTTCTACTAATTCGTAGTTTGAAAAACAAAATCATGATATCAATTAGCGTATGTCATCGAGCACTTTTGAGTTGTCAGTGTTTTGGAATATCAGCAAAAATCACCTCTATTTAAAGGAATTGTAAGTCTACGGATAAGATTTTGTTCGCAAACATAACATCTTTCTCTATTTGCAAATGCTATTTGCACTCTAGAAGTTACTGAAAATCACAGGAACAATACTCGAAAAATAGTTTGCTGATATGCTGATATTACAAAACACTGAAAACTCAAAAGTGTTCGATGACATACACTACTTATTGATATCAAGATTTTGTTTACCAAATCTTTTACGAATTAGTTGAAAATGCAAAATGCAAGTAAAAGTATTACAAAAATTAGAAAAACAAACTAGTTGCTGATATAAAAATAAAATAACATAAATAAATAATTTTCGTATTACATAATGAAATCTGGTTATAGAGTAGAGGTGGATAAAAACTCAGCCGTATTGATGTTTATATATCAAGTACTGGGGTGAAAGGAAACTCCCACCTCAACGTAGTTAATCTTAAAATAGTTAATAGAGGGTGATGAAAAAAAAGTGGGTATTTTCGTAAGGTTCACAGTTTATGTCACTCATGACTGAATCACCCTGTATTATTTGAAGTCCATGATGATATGTTCTGAAATAATCAAACAAACACCTTAAATCAACCCAAAAAAACAGGATGTCCACTTTACCTTCATTGTGAATTGGTTCTTTAACAATTGATCACCTAGTATGACTTCTGGGTATTTAAGGTTTTTTTGGTGTACCAACAACTATCTAGTGAAATAGTTCATTTTGCGAACGTTTTTGCTCTGGAACTGACATATTTTATACTTTCAAAATCGGGCATGCATTCAATTATGGATAACCCTGTATTCGTAACGATTTTCGGATATATTCCTCTATATGGTTGCTCCCTGGGGATGGAATGAAATGTTTCTTGAGAAAAATTTTAGTTCATTCGATTCTGTTATGAGATACGAGCGTAGTAAAAATGGGTAACTCTCAACCTCAACGCCCTGTATCTCAAAAACTAGTCATAGGATTGAGTTGGGGCCATGGACAATTTTGATCAGTAGGTTGAGTATTACATTATACCAAAATATTAGAAGATTTGACGGAACGCCATTTGCAATAAGGAAATTGCGGGCTCCTTTATTTCAAGATTTCAAATCTGCGAATAACAAGGACAATGTTTGAAGGATTGCATTGAAATTATGTTTAAAACGACGCGAAGCGGAGTTCGGACAACGGCAGTTTCGTGCGGAAAAATATCTCTTTCCGCACTTGTTAGGAAAATAACTATTTTAATACTATCCAAGTACAGACAGGATATTCAAAGCTATGAAAATCAGAATGACGGCATGATCGGGCAATATCATCAGAGTAGATAAATTTCTCAGAGGAAGTAACATTATTCGAAGTTTCAAAATAACTTCAATATTATTATGTTGAATTTTCAAGAGCGCAATTGAAATGTAAAATTTACAATTCCGCGAATTACCAATGGGAAAAGGATAATTGGCACTGCCATTAGGTACTACCCCTTCCCCTTCGATCACCAAAGTCATGGACATTGTTAGAATAAACCAAAAATTTTCCAAGAATTATACCTCAATTTCATCATAAATCATATTTCCAAAAACTACAAATGTACTCAGGTACGTTTGTGGTTAACCAACGAGTTCTTATCTCCCTAATCCACTCTTTCTAATGAAATAATCCTCTGGGCAGACTGCCCAACCAGGCTGACTAATTGCAAACCCATTGGACTGCTTATCCAATTTCAGACACCTACCAAAAACCAACCCCCTTAAAGGGTGGGGGTGTAGTTACTCAGGTACCTATATTTAATGGTATTGCAACAACTTGACTTCAGTTTCAATCTTCACAAGTTTGTAGCAAGTGTCGGTACTCGTTGCTTATTAAGTCTTAGTTGTCAGTTTTAGAGTTCAACTTGAAGATGGCATATTCGCAAGAAATCAGTTTAGATGATTTAGTGAAAACGGACAATCCGTCCGTTTTCTGTAGTTCACTTCCTCCTCATTGGAGGTCTAATAAAAGTCTTCCAACGACGTTTAAGGTTGTATCGTTGGATGAGGATATTCCCGATGGTACTGTAGTCAAAGTTTGTGCGGGTAATGAAGAGAACTTTAGCCCAGAAGTGCGAAACGGTAGTGCGGTGATGAAAGACCAAGTGGCGAAGTTCACTGATTTCAGATTCATTGGTAGAAGCGGAAGGGGGAAGTCATTTATGTTAACCATCACCATACTGTCTAACCCTTACCAAGTGGCTACACTCTGTAACGCCATAAAGGTCACAGTGGATGGACCTAGGGAGCCCAGAAACAAATCGAGTAAGTTCCTCGAATTTTTTTACTTTTAAGATGTTTTGAATTTGTTTTAAATTGTATTAAATCATTAATTCGTTACATTGAAACAGTTCAATTAAACCTGTTTACCTACGAGTGGTACCTTCAGTCATGTCAAAGTGATACGATCAATCGTTTATATCACGTATTTGGCTGTTTCAGTTCATTACTTCACACTTTTTTGCAACTGATAGGTACTCCCGAGTTCTATTTCTATTAATTCACATCAAAATCAACAACCGCATAGCCGTAATCTATTAGCAGAGAATCAATCAGATTCTTCTTCGGTACTGCATAGAATTTGAGAAATTACCACAAAAAATCACTTTATTCTAATATAATTGATAGGGCCGCAGATAAAATGTCAATATCCCCAGTAGCTTTCTTCCATCTGTCAAAAATACTACGAATTCTTTGAAATTAAATTTAAGTCTATTCATAAATAGGTGGAAGTCAAGAATATGTCTGTTCGTGTTTCAATTTTTATGCGAATTTCTTACCTAATGAAAGCTGAGTTCACACTAGTGATGCGATTGTGATACGACAGCGTCGACAGCGATACGATTAAATGAGTGTTCACACTACAGCGGTATAATCTCACACGAAAAATGTATCTTGACAATATGGATTCTGATGCTGGTAACTTTGTGGGCCAAAAATTATGTTGCCTTATGTGCCCTAATGAATCATCGAAGCATATTCCATTATGATTATTATTTGTGGACTACAGAAAGCCACTGTGTCTCCTTGAACTTTCTCTGTGAGTAAAAGGTGCTCTGTCGGTCTGGTTCAATAAATATTTACTTCTCGGACTAAGCTGTAAAGGTGCTACCTGGTCGCTCCAAAATAAACCAGGATACTTTTGCAATGGTTAGAAAGAGACATTTGTTGGGTTGAGGGGGTTTTTCAAAACTTTATTCTTGTCAAACGCTCTATTTTAAAATATAAGTCAATTGTATATTCAGTATTTCCTATAACGTAATTATTTGGATATAGTTATTTCCAAAAAAAAAATATATTTCAACTGGAAGACTCGATCTGTTTTTATATTTTCCATTAGAGCTTGCAATATTCTGTATGGAATTGAGTTAAGCAACTTCTTCATTGCCAATTCCATGATTTGATTATAGTTCATCTTTATATAATAATTAAGCAATAACAGGCCCAATATTTGTACATTAGGAATCTAACTTCTTATATGAGTAGTATGGAAGGAAAGACATTTTTAAAATTTTCTCAGATTGGGTCCCAAATCCGGAGTGAATTTTGCATGTATGGTACGGCTTTTACTAGAGCCCAAATGCCGTTTAAATATTTTGGGCTGATTTTTACCCTCGCTTGTAGGTCGGAAATAACAGAAAAAAAGAACCCCAATTCAGCGACATTTTCATTTCAATTTGGCCACTCTGTAATTTATGAAAACTATCGAAAAAATTATACAATATGAATTTTTTATTTTCAGATTTCATGTTTGCTCATGGAATGAACTGGCCAGCAGCTTCCCACCCCAATATGCCATCATGGATAAATCCAAATCCAGAGTATCACCCATTGCAGTACACTAGACCTTATATTCAACATCCTATGGCTCTACCTCCACGACCATGTAAGTATATCAAGAAATTTTGAGTTGAAAAAATCCTATCGAGAAAAAAAAAAGATTTTTATCAATATACAGGTTATTGTACAAGCTATGACAAATTTAGGAAAAAGTTTCTCCAACATTCGCCAGGTCTTTGGAATTAATGAATTCACATAATATTTTCCCAAAGTAAATAAACATTTCGATCAATACGTAATTACTACGACCTCTATGTAGAAAGGACAAGGTTTCTCAGTTATCTGACATGAAAATGACTATAACCTAAAATTTCCAAAATATACATGGTGAAGGGGGACATTTCGGACAATTTCGACCGTCTTGAGATTTTCTATTTTTATTTTTGGAGGAATGAATGAATCGTCAGATATTAGCTACTTATGTTTTTTTTAGACCTTGTAGTATGTATAAAGTGTATGAACCAACTGAAAATGAGATATTCCGGTAGAGAAGCTTATTCTAAATCTTAAAGTAGACCTCCTATTACCATTATGAAAATGTTAACCTCAACCTCGATAAAGCTATCATTCCATCCTCAAACAAGAATGTTTCTTTCAGATCCAGAACTACCAAGGCTGACTATCCCCCCCATACCCAGACCAGCAGCACCATATGACAACCCTTCGATGCCCCATGGTGTGAACTTCGGCCCCCATGTCTCACCAAATTATTACTTGAACAATAATTACGTTGGACACAACTACGTCCAGCCCAACCTGCCCCTGTACATTAGTCCAACACTCAGTACCGCCAGCAGTTCATCAGGCTCCAACGTGGCCCAGGCTGATAACAGGACCCTGCATGTTGCTCCAGTAGAATACATAGACGTGGTGGGAGTCCAGCCAAATATGGTCGTCAACAATAACAATAACCTCTTGGCTGTGGCTCCGAAATCAGACCTTAAGGCACCAAGCGCCAAAGCAGCAAAGCCAGGTGTATGGCGGCCATACTGATGGCCACAGACTTCAAAAAACATGACTGGAGAACCCAGGGTGGTACGAATCTTGCTGGAAAAGATGATTTGCAGTGGTTGATTGTTAAAAATATTGGACTCTGAGGGAATTGAAGATGAGGTTTTGATGAAGTTTTTGTCAGTTCAGTCTATTCCTGAGGAACAATGATGCAGTGGAACCCCTTTATACAGTTGAGGAGAGGAGATGAGAAGCATCGAATAGGGAAGGTATGTATTAGTATAACAACTTGTGTAACATTATTTCTTCTATTCTGTCATTCCTTCATCAACTTCTTACTTATCTTTTGTGGACTGTCCTCCAAGTTCAATTTGATGTTGATTGAAATTTTCATTATCCAGAAGTGACATATTCGCATAGTTCATATCTTTATTTGTTTCAGATAGCAACCAAAGACTGAATCTGCCTGATTAGACCTCATGCAGCGATAGACCTACCAGAAATAACCCAGAGATCCAGAATAAATTGGAGTAGTGATGAAGACAATCAACTGGGAAACACCTACGCACACAAGTAGCCACTGCATCTTTTCTGTTTCTATGCTCAGTATAGCCATGGTAGTTCGACAGAAACAAAACCGAGGCCAGCCATAAGCAAGAAGATCCAAACCACAGCAATACAATAAAAAGACAATGATACCATTGATTAAAAACAAAAAGTCACCTGCAGCAAAGTCAGTGATGATGAGCAGAAACTATGAAGTTTCAGTGGTGAACCAAAAAAATGTGTGGTCGTAGTTAGTACTGGAGCGAAAGACAGATAGGATGCCATTTATATTCCCTTGTTTATGACAATAAACACCCACTATCACTCACTCCATCGAAGAGAAAAACCAGAAAAAAAAAGTTCTTGATTTATCAATCATGATCTTGGTATAAGCATACGTGTATTATATTGTATAAGTATAATTTTTAGGAAATATTCAAGAATTTGATGAATTATAAAAAATACTTCTGTTTATGATATACTGTATTGTTTCAAGGATATATTTTAATAAAAGCTTTCTATAAAATTTTTCTTTTTTTTTTCAAAGACCTCTGGATTTCATTCAAAATATATACTCAACGTAGTCCTCAATCTATCTTCTTCCTCGCGTTTCAGATTAACTTCTCCCATACAGTCTGGAAAAGCCAAATGGAAAAAATTATCTTGGTTACTGTATATATTATACTAACCCATATCTAATATCAATAACGCTCATACGCCTGCTATTCGCAGTCACAAAGTGAAGCCAAATCGTTGGTAAAAATGTAATGGTACGCATGCGTCAACGGGAATGTCAAATATTGAGGATTATAATATGTCACTTGAATGTTTTCAATTCAATTAATAAAAATGGAACGATTTCACGCGTCAACAGCGCATTGAAATTATTAAAATTCACTATAAAAATGGTGAAAATTTGGCAGGGACGGTTCGTACAACTTCGCCCTGAATCACCTTGTCGAACCGTAATACAGAAATTAGTAGACAAATTTGAGCTGTTGGGACAAGTTAGAAGAATAAAACCCGTGCATACGTCGCTCAAGAACAGCCGAGAATATTGCTGCTGTTGTTGAAACTTTTCATCTTTTGTATTTTTTTTAAACGTACCGTTTCGAAAAAACAAAATAGAATGTAAATCATTACGTGTCGGGAAAAGGCCATTTATTTTAGAACTGATTTTCATTTTTTATTTCAGAACGGTACATTTTACGAGAAAAATACAGAAGATGAAAAAGTTTCTAACCAAATCAGGCTATCCGAATTAAATTCTATCCAAGTCGTGGTGTAAGTTTTTCTATGAATTTGGCTAACAAAAATGAAAAGGGTAGTCTACTCCAAGCCTCTCCCCTCAATCTGAAAATGTGAAAAAAATATCAGGAAAGGGTGTTTTCAAAATAGTAAGCCTTCCATTGAAATCCAATGAAATTCAAAGTATTCGTCTTCGAGAAAAGAAAACATTGAAGCGAAGTGGAGGACCAGAAAAGCCAAACACTGTAAGATCGGTAGAAGTGGAAGATCCAGGTACTTCTACGCGAAAACTTGCAAATACTTTGAATGTAAATAAAGGACTGTTTGGAATATTCTAATAGATAACTTGTCGTAGCCACACCACATTTCACGTTCAGGCACTTAAGACTTTATGTCTTTTCAGTCGAAAGTTATCGTGTTCTAGGCTATAGTCTGTTCAAATATAAGAGAATGTAAACAAACAAACCAAATCGGTTTGTTTTGCGCATACTAACAGCTTATTGGTCAAAGGATCTTTTCTACAATTCTTGTCACGCCCCCAAAAGACTGCCAGGATCGTACTTAAAGCTTAGAACGGAATGTCGATAGTAGGTACATATATATAACTGAAGTAGGTACCTCAATTTGTCCCAGTTATAAATATTTGTTTGAATTGTACTTAACCCTTTGTCGGTTTCCGACGAGATTTCTGAAAAATAATATAAACGAAATCATCTATTGATTCCACCTAAGCAGAAATCCCAGTCGCTAAAAAGCATCGATTCAATAGACGATTTCGACATGAACTTAATTAGGAGAATAGTTCACGGTTTTTTTTTCTTCATGAAATTCCTACAATTTCGAAGGTTTTGGAAGTTGTTGATAACGATGACAGCCTGCCGAATTTTAAAAAAACAACATTTTATAAATTATTGAAAAAAATGAAATTCAAATTCAAAAAACGTGGTCGTAATAGTTTATTGATTGATAGAGACGAAATAGTTGTTTGGAGGAGAAATTATTTGAAGAAAATTCGAGAATTTAGGGAGCAAGGCCGAAAAATTTATTACCTTGACGAGACATGGATAAATGCGGGATGTACAAAAAATTCAATATGGGTCGATGAATCGATTGGGTCCAACAGACAGGCTTTTCGAGAAGGTCTGTCAACTGGTCTCAAAAACCCAAGTGGAAAAGGAAAAGGACTGATTATATGTCATATAGGGGGAGAAGACGGATTTGTAGAGAACGGCCTATGGTTTTTCGAATCGAAAAAATCCGGAGATTACCATCAGGAAATGAACGGGGAATCGTTCGAAAAGTGGTTCTCAACAATTTTGCCAACTCTGGATCATAACGCTGTCATCGTAATGGACAACGCCAGTTATCATTCGAGAAAAATGGAATCGATTCCGTCTTCAACCCGCAAGGAAGATGTCAAAAATTGGTTGCTCAGTAAAAATATTTCCTTCGAAAATGATCTTTTGAAGGCGGAACTTCTTGCTCTGGTCAAGGCAAATAGAGAGAGGTATGAAAAATTAATTATAGATGAAATGGCCAATGAGACGGGAAGAACAGTATTGAGACTCCCACCATATCATTGCGAGCTGAATCCAATCGAGCTCATTTGGGCTCAAGTAAAAGGAAAAGTAGCTGCTCAGAACTCCTCATTTAAAATTGCTGAGGTTCGTAATTTGTTTCTGGGAGCTATAGGCTCGATTGGTGCTGAGAAATGGAAGAAATGCATACATCATGTTGTAACTGATGTCGAAGAAAAAATGTGTCAGCTCGATAATATCATGGAGTCAACAATAGAGCGAGTGCTGGTGAATCTGGATGAAAGTGACACAGAAGAAGATCAACAAAATTCTGAATAATTTTTAATAGGGTAATACATAATATATTATTTTGGACGCTGCATTATTTTTTTCAAACTTATGACATTTGTAATTTGAATATGTTGAATAAATGAATTTGAGTTTATATGATTGTGTGAACTATCCTCGATCCGACCCTGGAGCCCTGAAATAAAGTCTCTACCTGAAGGAAGCCCATCCTACCTCTGCGCGACTTTGTTTATTTTGATGTCTCTTATATTTGAACAGAGTATAGACAGAATTAAATTTGACCAAGAATTCTTCATCGGTGATTCCAACCTTATCGTCGGCTCAACACGAAAATCACAGGGGTTGAGTTTTCAGCATTTATTTATCATGAAGCTCTCCTTTTCTGAAGGGATTAAATGCGAAATGAGAGTTTTTATTCAGTAATTCTAATGCATGAGTGAACGTATCAAACATCTTCAAGAGAAAATTAAGTTACTTATGAGATTATTCAGCAATATCCACCAGGTCTAATCTGTCCTTTCCTCAAAACACTATTAATCTCTATGGGAGACCTTGTTTGTTTACCTCTTTCACCAAATCGTCACCAAAACCCCCTAATCCCATAGATCGATATAATTGAGACGCCCCGGCAAATTTCAAGCCCTACCAGCCAGAGAGCTGATTCACTCATAGAATCCGACTGCTTTTGGCAAAAGGCGCCTGCTTATTTAATCCTTCCATGGAAGGTCCTGCCTCGAGGGACCCCAATAACTTTTAAAGGGATTACCCCAACTTAACAGAGGAATATTTTGGTTATTTGTTGTTGTAATGTGATTGGATTAACCCTTCGGTACATTCTACGGCTATCTACAGCCTGTTTCTTTGGGTCGGTGTCTTTAAGAGGGTAATGAACCGAGTTTTGGTGAAATGTCATCTTTACCTGAAGTCTAGGTGGCAGTAAATTTACCTTCTTGGGAAAGCCAATTGATGACGATCAGCGTTGACGAGTATTCAATTTTGACAGGTTTAGATCAAAAAAATTCGAATAACGAAACGTAATAAATTAACTACAGTTGTACCAAATCCCTCGGTTGTTTCTTTCGAAAGTTTAGTTGTTTAGGTATAGCCAGAAGAAAAGACAGAATGAAATTTTACTACGAATTCTTCATAAGTTGTCCAAACCAATTTTCGAAATTTGTACCTGGTCAACTATCTTTGAGTACGCCACCTTCAAGGACTCTGCAAAGTCAAGTTCAGAAATTTAAACCGTACTTGTGGTTAGGGGAGGTATCATCTGCTAGAAGCTAGAATGTCAAAAACTGCATGTTTATCTCTGCCTTATCCTATCACCTTTCAATCAATCAAAAAGAAAATCAGCAATGGGCAAATGGACAATTTAATAAAAATTAATTTTCTCCCGAGTTTCTCCTTTTCCAATGCTGAGAGCAGATAAAATTAAATATCAACTCAAACAAGTTGTACCAAACTATTTAAAAAATGTGGAATTCATATGAACTCAAGAAACTGTCCACTGAAACAGTGAGGAAGTTAGGAAACATTCCATTTTTTCACCAATTTTTTAAATATGAGAAACTCCAAACGTTAACTCACTTATTTAACTCATTCTTTTGTCCATTTCTTCATTAGTATCACAGTTTCAGGTGAAAATCTTTCGATGTTCATAGTACAAACTCAGTAAACTCAGGAAATTGAATAAATAAAGTTTAGTTAAGAGTATGGCCTTATCGAATATCAACGTCTAACAATGCCTTTGCATACTCCCAATTAGATTGTAGATTATTGAAGTAGGGTCCACCACTTTTAATCAAAGTTTATTGTAAGAACGTGAAACAATAACGGATCCAAAATTCTTAGACACGCAAAGCACAAGAACCTTTCTCAAACTGAAAAATTATCAAACGAGGAACAAAAAAAAACATTCAGATACAAAAGAGTAAACATTTGATTTCTCCTACAGACAAAGACCAGCCGAAATCAAAAACATAGTAAATGACCACAGTTGAAAAATGCGATCTGAGTTCTGACAGGACTGAAATCACTTCCCTTTTTTCGCAATTATTCTTTCAATTTTTCTCATGTTTTCATAAATGGATAAGAAAATAAATACCTATCCCCAATAAAAAGTTGGAAGAAGAATTTGAATTTTTCGAATCAAATGAGGATTTTGCTGAAGTTTTTGATTTGGCTTTGTCTCGTATATGATATAATAACTTTTCATAAATGAGATGTTTCTATAAACAGTGTAAGAATGATACTGTGAAAAATTCAAATTTCATTCATTTCTGAAGAAGTAGATAGTCGTTGCTTACAAACCTGTTGCAAGATGTGAAACTTATTATTACAGGTGTTTTCTTCGAATTCGTAATGATTATATGAAGACATTCCCATGAGTTAATATATTATTAACAGTGTATTGTCGACTTTATTGAATGAAGGTGTATAAATTGGCTTTTTCCCTTCTGATTGGTTCGAAATTCTGCGGGGAATCTTAAGAAAATTAGGAAAATAAATGATCGTTTTGAATGTTCTTTATTTTGATGGAAACATTCTACCAAATAACAACGCAAATGGTAAGTTCAACATCAGAATTTGGCCATTGAATATCACCTCCCAAAATATCAGCTAAATTCACTAAAATATTGTTCGCAGTTATTTGAGAAACTCTCAATAGAGGAAGAGCCAATTTCCATATGTCATTTCATAACTCACCAAAATTTACTTATTTAATATTCAATATCTACTCGAAAATAAAAACCATTTCTGCCAGCCCATAATGGCCGGAGTAGACTACCATAAGCGCTCAAAGAGGCCAGAAAATTAGGTTCAACTATGTCATAGTATCACACACAAAACTTTCAGGAATTGTTATTGATAATATATTGAATCTATAAAAAATAATGACAGAACTTTTTCGTCCCTCCTAAGTGTTGGCAGAACTCTTTGAAAATTCATTAAGAACAGCTGTACTTAGGTATGTCATTTCAGTACGCTTGAAATTCACAGGAAATAAAGAAAATGTGTCTAGAAAGCGAACTATAATCACGACAGAAATATTTTACATCACGAATCATCTGCCAGAACGAGAAATGTTGCCGCGCAAATGCCAGGGAAATGAGCTTTTTCATATTTTCAAGTCAGACTTAGAGCCTAGAGCGCATATTGGGCATGTAATATTGTCAATTAAAGGAATAAATTGAAGGAATTAAAGGTCTTTATTTTTAACATTACAACAATTTATTTAGTTATACCTAAACTATTCAAAAAAATATGCTCTTCCTACGAATCCTCAAAATTTGTTTCCTCAAGAAAAAAATGACATTGGTATGTCATTTTGTCCATAAGAACTCGACACACGACTGATCGTCAATCCTTGAGTGCAGAGTCAATGCAAAAAGCTATAGAAGTAGTGAAAAATATTGAAATAGGTTGGTTATTGGCATCAAAAATATTTGGTACTCCTCAAGCAAGGCTTCGAAGAAATGCTTCGGGTAGTAAAATTTTTTTGATCTTTATGGAAATTCGCTGGAGTCTGTACACTACAAACATACCAATAGAAAACATCTCTAATGAACGAGGTCATCAGCGGACAAAATCTGACCCACTTCCCATAGCTGGACCATCCACACAGCAACAGGACCGTGCAGGACATTTCTTTTTTACTTCCTGTATGTGACGTTCTGCAGATTGATTCAAATACACAATTTCAGCTTCAAAGTTCCCAGGCCCTAGTATCTAATGATAATATTTCAGCAGAATTAACAGTTTCTTCTGGATAACAGCACGATTATTCATCTCTTGCTGTTCCTGTCGAGGAGATTTCTCCAGTCCCTAAAGGACGATATATAAGTGGACAAGGCAAACGTAAGCCGAAAACTCCACAAACGTCCTCAATTTTAACTTCCTCGCCGAATATGATTGCTATCAGATAAAAAAATAGACCAATACCTTCTCCAAATAAAAGGATACATAAAGTCATTAAGGCATCATTTAGAGGACAGCGAGGAAGAAAATGTTCGAATCAACTTTCGAGATGATGACTGTCCATGCATATATTGCAATTACCTTTTTTCCCGATCTAAGTCTGGAGAAGAATGGTTACGCTGCATAAATTGCTTGAATTGGGCTCACGCGTCTTGTGCTAATTTTCCTAGTAGAACTAAGCGTTTCATTTGCGAATTTTGTCAGTAACTACTGACAAAACTTTGTCGCCTGTTGCCTGTATGTCATTTTGTCCGATATGAATGTGTCATTTTGTCCATAGCATACGGACGAAATGAATTTTCGTTGAGTTCAATTTATTTGAGAATATCTTATTTATTTTTTCTTCTATTTTATGAATGTTGATGAAATTTTGTAAAGAAAGGGTCAAAAATCATTGTGGTAGAATAGGACATTACTGTGATTCACAGTAGCGGATTAACCGGTACGCTAAGTACGCTGCAGCATAAGGCCCCGAGGTCCTAAGGGGCCCCCGACGATCGAATTAATTTTTTTTTTCTAGAATAAAAATCTAAAAATCCTCAGAGCAAAACTCCGATGTTGGAAAAAACACACCATTCGAGATTCAGCGTACTGTCCCCACTTATCTTGTCTGCCTGCAATAAATTCCGTCAAGGGTGGCGGCCGAATTCCAATGTTGACAATTACATCATAATTCCATAAATTTGTCGGCATTTCCTCTAAAATCTAGGAATGTGCTACAGAACGGCCGACCAGATGTTGTTTGGTTTAGGGGTGTAAAGTGAAAAATAACATATCCCGGCCCATACCATAACACTACATCCTCGGATAAAAAATAAATATAGAACTGTTATGACAGAAAATAGATTGCAGTTTTTAGGAATACTTTCTATCGGAAGTGATATAACGAGCAGTCTCGATTATAATTCTGCAATAAAAGAATTTGCTCTATGTAAAATAAGAAAAAACAATTTTTTAGTGCAATTTCATTTTGTAGGTAACGGATATGCAGCTTTACGATACTTGTATCTTTTGTGATGATTTTATTTATTCCTTAATTTCGATGCCGCAATAAAAAATTGGCAGATATGATATTCTAGAGATATTTTGTATTTTAATTTTTGTGGTATTTTTCCCTTTTCAAGATTTTTATTCATCTTTTATATTTTGTTTTGATATACATAACTTGTATTTTATTAAGGTCGGCGTAAAGCGAGTAGGAAAGCTCAGCCGATAGAGGCGCCACCGTCCATTTTATGCAATATCTCTATAGAACATACATTATCCCTATCAAGTTCTATAAATATCACTCTGATTATGAATGAAATGTACAATGGCGCTCTCTATCCGAAAATCGCCGAACTATGAAATAAGTCAATTTGTGGGTAAAGCAGGAATTTTTTCCAGCCAAAATTTGAATTTGGCCATTCTCTGCCAATTCCGTACTTCAAGTTGTTTTTCTGAACGAAATTATCAGAAGATTCACTTTTAATCGGATGTTGAACTATTTTCATGGGTCTTTCTGCTGAAATAAAACAGAAGCATGAGTTGGCTCATTTTCTTCTATTTTTGAAAGAAAAAAAAATAACTTTCGGAATGAAATCGACTAAAATTATTTCATCAAGAACTCCAATCCGTTCTGAGTTCACCCACAAAATTTCAGTTTTCAAAGTGAAACCATTTTCAAATGCAACTTGATATAAAAACACACTACATTGAACGCCCACCTTAATAAACTTTATATTTTGTTTTTAAAGAAGTGAGTTTTAATTAAAAAATTCCTTTGAAAGAAATCAAAAATGTTTCAGAGGGGCCCCAGAAGTTTTGAAGCGTAGGGCCCTTGAAATCGTAATTCCGCCACTGGTGATTCACCAATAAAAAGTTAAGCCTCTGAAACAAAACCCTATGTCATTGATGTACTTCTCCATCAGCGTGTAGATCAATTATATGTAAATTAAAGACACACTGGTTTTTCTATCTTATTTATTCAGCTATCGATTTCGGCAAAATTATGCCATCATCAGGCCGTTCTGAAAAGACACTCATATACAGGGTCTTTCACGAGGAACCTCACCCATATTTATACGGGAAACTACTGGACGTATTTTCATGAAATTCAGCACTCATAAGTATTTCACGATGCTGATGAAATCTAAAATATTTTCAAGGCATGAGCACCTCCGGTTTTTCCGGAAATGACGTCAACTTCCGTTTTTCAAATTAGAACACCATTTTTTTATTGCAGAAATAGATTCCTCAGAAAATTTCAAGTTATTTTGATGTAACATTTTTCAGTTTTGGTTGGAAAATTCTCTCTGAGCGGGAAAATTCGAAAAAAAAATCGAAAATAGAGCTCCGCTGAAACAAGAATAACTTCGAGGTTTTTGAATGGACAATTTTCATTTTTGGGATTTTTCAAGATGTAAGATTGACGTATCCACTTCAAAAATCGAAATCGCGATTCATGATACAGGGGGTGAAAAAATCGCTTTCAAAGTTAGGGATGACTTAATCGTGAAAAATCAATTTTTTCAAATTAGAACCCCATTTTTTTATGGCAAATATTGAATCTACGTTAAAAAATAATGTGAGTGTATGCATCACACCCTTGCCCTAAAGTGAATATTTTCTGAGTTATTCACAAAAAACTGTTTTTCGTCTTGAATTTTCAGCTATTTCTTTTCCCTTCACGCCAAAAAGATGAAATTTTCAGGAACTGTTACTTAAACCATGTTTAAGAATTTACTACCCTAATTTGCAAGAGAAAAAAGTTACAGGTTGTTCCTAAATAGATGGCGAATTTGGATTCGAATTTGTATCGGAAACCTCTTTATTTCAACTAATCGGCCATCGGTTTTCTCTCCAGTGATAAATAAATAATTCCTTATGAACCATATGCAAAAACTTACCATGTTTTACATTCTTTTTTTTCAATGATAGATATCATTAATTACATGCTACTGAATAAAGAGGAATTTGACAGATGTAATTAATGATATCTATCATTAAAAAAAAAGAATGTTAAACATGGTAAGTTTTTGCATATGGTTCATAAGGAATTATTTATTTATCACTGGAGAGAAAACCGATGGCCGATTAGTTGAAATAAAGAGGTTTCCGATACAAATTCGAATCCAAATTCGCCATCTATTTAGGAACAACCTGTAACTTTTTTCTTTTGCATATTAGGGTAGTAAAATCTAAAACATGGTTTAAGTAACAGTTCTTGAAAATTTCATCTTTTTGGCGTGAAGGGAAAAGAAATAGCTGAAAATTCAAGACTAAAAACAGTTTTTTGTGAATAACTCAGAAAATATCCACTTTAGGGCAAGGGTGTGATGCATACACTCACATTATTTTTTAACGTAGATTCAATATCTGCCATAAAAAAATGGGGTTCTAATTTGAAAAAATTGATTTTTCACGATATTGTCATCCCTAATTTTGAAAGCGATTTTTTCACCCCCTGTATCATGAATCGCGATTTCGATTTTTAAAGTGGATACATCAATCTTACATCTTGAAAAATCCCAAAAATGAAAATTTTTCATCTAAAAACCTCGAAGTTATTCTTGTTTCAGCGGAGCTCTATTTTCGATTTTTTTTTCGAATTTTCCCGCTCAGAGAGAATTTTCCAACCAAAACTGAAAAATGTTACATCAAAATAACTTGAAATTTTCTAAGGAATCTATTTCTGCAATAAAAAAATGGTGTTCTAATTTGAAAAACGGAAGTTGACGTCATTTCCGGAAAAACCGGAGATGCTCATGCCTTGAAAATATTTTAGATTTCATCAGCATCGTGAAATACTTATAAGTGCTGAATTTCATGAAAATACGTTCAGTAGTTTCCCGTATAAATATGGGTGAGGTTCCTCGTGAAAGACCCTGTATATAAAGAGACGATAAACATACAAACTAAAACAAAACAAAAAACAACAAAATCTTACCGTCATAAAATACAAGAATAAGCTATTGAATATAAATGCAGCATAAATATAAAGGTGTTTTGAATATTTTTTCGATATCTGTAATATTACACGTCATAAATGAGGTAAACAATTCATTATCTGGGAGACGTAATATGTAGGAAACACAAATACACATGCGTGGTGTTTAAACCGCATAGAAACAAGAAGTTACATAGATCGTAAATTTCTTATTTTTGGCTGCTGCTTCTAAAGGATCGACTTAAAAATATTATGAAAAGGAAATTCTTTTATGTCGTTCAATAGGTTATTGTCATCTTTTCTTTTTAAAATTTCTAATTGTTCCAGAAGGGTTAATCTATAAAAATTTCTTTCGTGGTGGAGAATATTGAGACTATGAATTGACGTTTTATGTTTGTTATCAGAAAGATGGTTTCCCATTGCTGAATGGGGTCTATTCTTCACATGTTCGGAGAATCTTATATTAGCAGCGCGTGTAGTCATACCAATGTAATAAGCCTGACAATCTTCACACCCAATTTCATAGACTCCACTTTTTTGCTCCTTTTTCACCTTTGGTTTATTATTAACTAGGATATTTTCTAAAGTGCTACCTCTTTTATTAGTGACATAATAATTATATTTTTGTAGGATTGAGTTGAGATTGTAATTGAGTTTTCGACAAAAGGGAATTCCCTTTTGTCGAAAACTCAATTACAATCTCAACTCAATCCTACAAAAATATAATTATTATGTCACTAATAAAAGAGGTAGCACTTTAGAAAATATCCTAGTTAATAATAAACCAAAGGTGAAAAAGGAGCAAAAAAGTGGAGTCTATGAAATTGGGTGTGAAGATTGTCAGGCTTATTACATTGGTATGACTACACGCGCTGCTAATATAAGATTCTCCGAACATGTGAAGAATAGACCCCATTCAGCAATGGGAAACCATCTTTCTGATAACAAACATAAAACGTCAATTCATAGTCTCAATATTCTCCACCACGAAAGAAATTTTTATAGATTAACCCTTCTGGAACAATTAGAAATTTTAAAAAGAAAAGATGACAATAACCTATTGAACGACATAAAAGAATTTCCTTTTCATAATATTTTTAAGTCGATCCTTTAGAAGCAGCAGCCAAAAATAAGAAATTTACGATCTATGTAACTTCTTGTTTCTATGCGGTTTAAACACCACGCATGTGTATTTGTGTTTCCTACATATTACGTCTCCCAGATAATGAATTGTTTACCTCATTTATGACGTGTAATATTACAGATATCGAAAAAATATTCAAAACACCTTTATATTTATGCTGCATTTATATTCAATAGCTTATTCTTGTATTTTATGACGGTAAGATTTTGTTGTTTTTTGTTTTGTTTTAGTTTGTATGTTTATCGTCTCTTTATATATATGAGTGTCTTTTCAGAACGGCCTGATGATGGCATAATTTTGCCGAAATCGATAGCTGAATAAATAAGATAGAAAAACCAGTGTGTCTTTAATTTACATATAAAACCCTATGTCATTTTGTACGTACTTCCCCTACTGCTACATCGCCTTGAGAATCGAAATTTCACCCACGTATGAATGGATTATTCCTCTTTTCGACCAAATAATGATTTCCTTACTGTATCGCAGCTTCGCTGCGATTTAAAGATTCTTCTGGACCCACTTTTTGACAGATTCCCCCGCGTCGGTCTACAAAGTTACCAGTATACTAGTATAGATTGAGTATGGCCCACACATCCAGTACGAGATGGAGTTTCTTTCGGCCCAAAATCGAATCCGATCCAATTCTCCTCAACGTCAAAACGTATGACTAAACGTGAAAGTATCGCGGCCCCCCATTTCCACCCATGGAAATAATCCGGTCATCATGTTACATCAGCAAATCCGAACGGGAATAACGCTCCCGAAGAATCGCAACCTCCCTTAGGGTCCGATGCGAATACGAACAAGCCGTACGCATTGTGCGGGGTATGAGTCACCCCGTGAGAGTGAACAGGGATTTCGGGACGCGTGGACGTCGCCCCAGGGCAGGCCGCAACGTTCCCACTGAGCAACCACGCCGGCCAGAGCCGTTTTCCCCCGCTCGCCCCTTCCCGAAAGAGGAAAAGATCGCGGACGAGGGGAGGTTTCCGACTGTAGGATTTGAATGAACTGATGAGTTTAACCCTTGCGAGTTCAATGAATGGGGGTGGGCTGGGGGTTATTCTAAGGCGATTTTGGATGGGGGAGGTAGTTTTGGTCAAGCCGGATGGGGATTCTATCGAGAAAAAATTCGAATCTTGTCTTCCCCTAACAATATCTACTACAATGATAAAATCAAGGTAAAACCTCGAAAGTTAACATTTCCTTCGGTATACATAATCCAATACATGCTTAAAAGACTGGTCCTTCTCAGGACCTACACCCTGAAGACGGCAGGCGAATGCTTGCCGAAACGTCGGAAACAACCAACCGCATAGATAATGGAAACAGCCCAAATAATCTTTCAACAAATATTCCATTATCAAGAATATCTCGATCACAAATGCTTTAAAGTGTTACAAATTCTAAAAAAAAAATTCAATTCTGATATACAGTACTAGAAATATGGTCGAATGAAATTTCAGTCAGAATCATCCTCTATATTGGTAGGAGAAATTTCTATGTGTCCATTTCCTGATGTTGAGAAGAGAAGTATGTGAAGTTCCTCGGGGGACACCCTGTATATGACGCTCTTGCTTACTGGAAGTAAAAAAATATTTGGCCGCTCCCTTAAAACATGAAAAAAATCGTGATCTCTAACCTGATCCAACTTATGAGCCATATGATGTTCAAGTTCAATGAAGACAGTGAACTTTTGGCCATGCCCTCAAAACATTTGGAAATTTTAGCCATTCTCTGAAAACATGAAAAAACCGTGATCTCTTACCTTATCTAACTTAGAGCCACATTATGTTCAAGGTCAATGAAGACAGTCAAACCTTTGCTTTGCCATGCTGTCGATACAATTGGAACTTTTGGAGATTCTCTCGAAACACTTGGAACTTTTGGTCATTCTCTGAAAACATGAAAACTTCGTGATCTCTTACCTGATCTAACTTAGAGCCACATGATGTTCAAGGTCAATGAAGACTGTAAAACCTTAGGCCATGCTGTCGATACAATTGGAACTTTTGGACATTCTCTCGAAACATTTCGAACTTTTGGCCATTCTCTGGAAACATGAAAAAATCGTGATCTCTTACCAATTCTTACTTAGAGCCATATGATGTTCAGGGTCAATGAAGGCAGTAAACCCTTTGGCCATACTCTGAAACATTTGGAACTTTTAGCCATTCTCTCGAAACATATGGAACTTTTGGCCATTCTCTGAAAACATGAAAAAATCTTGATCTCTTACCTTATCTAACCTAGAGCCACATGATGTCAATGAAGACAGTAAAACCTTTGGCCATGCTGTTGATACAATTGAAACTTTTGGACATTCTCTCGAAACATTTGGAACTTTTGGCCATTCTCCGAAGACATGAAAAAATCGTGATCTCTCCCCTAATCTAAATTAGAGCCATATGATGTTTGAGGTCAATGAAGACAGTGAAACTTTTGGCCATGCTCTCGAAACATTTGTAACTTTCGGCCATTCTATCGAAAAATTTCGAGCATTTGACATTCTCTGAAAAAATGAAAAAATCGCGATCTTTCACCAATTCTAACTTAGAGCTGATGTTTAGGGTCAATGAAGACAGTAAACCCTTTGGCCATGCTCTGAAACATTTGGAACTTTTGGTCAATCTCTCGAAACATTCGGAACTTTTGGCCATTCTCTGAAAACATAAAAAAACGTGATCTCTTACCTAATCTAAATTAGAGCCACATGATGTTTAAGGTCAATGAAGACATTAAAACCTTTGGCCATGTTGTCGAAACATTTGAAACTTTTGGCCATTCTCTGAAAACATGAAAAAATCGTGATCTCTTACCTAATCTAAATTAGAGCCATATGATGTTTAAGGTCAATGAAGACAGTAAAACCTTTGGCCATGCTTTCGAAACATTTGAAACTTTTGGCCATTCTCTCGAAACATTAGGAACTTTTGACCATTTTCTGAAAGAAGGAAATAAATCGTGATCTCTGATTTAATCTATTTTTAGAGACATAATGATATTAAACTTATCCAACTCAACCTTTCGCATGCTACAGGTAGAAAAATATTTGGCTACTCTCTCAAATTTCAAAACATAAAAAAAGTGATCACTAAACGGATGTATATTAAGAGACATATAATGTTTTAATTCAAGACAGTGAAACCTTTGTCCATGCTCTCCAAAAATTTGGAACTTTTGGCCATTCTCAGATTACATTAAAATAAATTGTGATCTCTAACCTAATCTAACTTAAGTACCATATGATGTTTAAGTTCAATGAAGACAGTAAAATCTTTGGCCATGCTCTCAAAACATTTTAAATTTTTGGTCATTCTCTGAAAACATGAAATAAATCGTGTTCTTCAACCTGATTTATTTCAAGAGACATGATGATATTAAACTTATCCAAGTCAACCTTCCGCATGCTGAAGGTAGAAAAATATTTTGCCACTCTCTCAACACATGATAAAAAATTGGGATCTCTAACCTAATTCAACTTATAATGTTATGACTCAACAAAGACAATGAAACTTTTGGACATATTCTCAAAGTCTCAAAACACTTGGAACATTTGGCCAAGGTCTCAAAGCACTTGGAACCTTTGGCCATGCTCTCAAAACACTTGGAACATTTGGCCATTCTCTGAAAACATGACAAAATGTTTATGTTCTCTCAAAACAAAAAATCGTGAGCTGTAACCTGATTTAACTTATAATGTTTTAGATTAACGAAGGCAATGAAACTTCTGGCCATGCTTTCAAAATATACCTTGGACCAATCTCTGTAAACTTGAGCAAAAAAATCATGACCTCAAACTTTTAGTCCTTCTTTCAAAACAAAATAAAAAATCGTGATCTCTAACCTATTTCAACACATAATGTTTTAACTTAACATAGGCAATAAAACTTTTGGCCATGCTCCCAAAACATTTGAAACCTTTGACAATTCTCTGAAAACATGAAAATATATCGTCATCTCTAACGTTTGACCCATCTCTCGAAACAAAACACAAAAAAAGGGATAGCAAATCTTATTATTCCAACTCATTCTTTAAAATCATGATAGTTAAAAAGGTAAAGATTTTATTGAATGTAATTTAACAAAGAGTATTTCTTTCTGTTGGTAATTCAATGCTGTACAGGGTTAAAATTTTCAGATGCAGCGGGAAAATACTTGAAGGATAATTAGTAAATAACTTTGGAGAATTATGAATGTCAAGAATGATGCAATGATTGAAGTGGTTGATGAGCTCTTCGATCACTTATATATCACGATAAAAATAAATATTTCACAGTCTTCTGACGAACTCTTTCTACGCGTTCCAGTAGTGTGTTAATTTTTTTCAGAGTGCGCTGAACTCCGCATTGTTCTTAATATAAATTCGGTTTGTTTGAATTAAGCCCACCTAGCTTAATGTTGATGTTGTGTGTTCGAGTGAATGATTAGTTTTTTGAGGAATTCATCGCAATGTATTTGTAACGCATATCCGAATGCTGAGGCTTTTCTAAAAAAAAAATTGTAACTGAGAATCTTGTGCCCCATAAACCAATTTTACACTTTGATAACCCAAACAATAGTTGTGTTCCAATAAAGAATTCTCCACGAGAGCAACTGAACCATTTATCACACTCTACTCTTCCTTTAACTTTGTTTTCATCCAACAATACAATAAATGTGGCAGCACGACTAAAAGTGAATCCATGAAGAATCAATTATACATCTTACAACAATAGACAAAACGTGGCACATTAGTCTACACCCAGCAGAAACCAATTATACACAGTCCTCAAAAATGAAAACGTTAACCTACTTTTAGACCAAGTTTACAACACAAACCTTCCAGCTTGCCCTAAATTTGGGTTTATGGTTGACCCAATGAAACAGGAATTTGCCTAAAAGTGTCAAAGAAGCGTGCAGTGTCATAAATTAAGTCTTACCCACAATGGTAGCAGACAAACTGAAAGATGGACTCCGGGTACTGCCGTACTCTTTGTTACTTTGTCGGCCACCGGCTAAATGAAAAAGTCAACTGATTTTATAGTATTTTACGATTTAATTGCTCTGACTTGCAGCTACTGCTTCCCAGAAAGAGCTTCCAAGCGCCCGAAAATTGGGTTAGGATCATTTTATGGTACTGTGGCACTGATGGCGACAATGTGAAATCTGCAACTATGTGGGAATTTTGGTCTGCCGTTCACCTTTGCAGATGATAAGGTTTATTGCTAAAATTGGGGTTATTTTCGGTGGACCTGTTTTATGGGTTTCAGAAGCTTGACTCTTCACCCATAAATCAAATTTTTATTTCCTTGAAATTCGCAGATAGGAGCTCGATATAGTCGGAATGAATTTCCGGTTGAGGCAAATTCAACAATGCATTTCAAATAAGTATCTTTAAAGTTCCTCTTCCCCATTTGATTCAGGTCAAGAAGCTATTTGACAGAAACCGATGAAAATTTTCCCACATAAAAATATAAAATAACATCACTTTAGAATGACGAATGTTGAACAAAATTGTGACATTGATAGAGTTCAATTTGCAATCAGAGTATAGACCTACCCCAATAACTAATGAAGAATTCAGGGAAGGCATTTCAGGTGAGTTGACATTGACAAATGATAATTTCATCATTTGTCAATGTCCGGGGAACATTCGTAAAATTGTTTAATAAGAAGAATTATAACTCAACACAACGAAACATTGTTCTATGTTTTAAAGGTACAGTTAGTGAAAGACCAACTATCAAAATACAACTTTACATTACTTTCGTTGCTGTTTTCTACTATTGAAGATGAATTATTTCGATTAATATTCATGATCTTCTTGTGGTTTTTTTATTGAGATTTGAGTATGGTTTTATAGAATTTTGATTGCTATGACCAGTAATTTTCAGCAATTGTGATTCTTGTACACCACTTTTCGCCAATTCGCTAACAGAAGGTGATCTATTCGACTCATTTGGTATATTTTCTTTCTTTACATTCAAGCCAATGGCCTCAGCAGCAGATTTAGTCCATCCATTTATAGAATTTCTTCCAATAGGTACGTTATCGTATCATTCGTCAGTTTAATTTTTCCAGTGTCGATTTGATTTGAAGAACATAATTGGTGAGGTGATATTGTCGCCTCCTTTTGATATCAGTTTATGGAAAAGACGTTCAGGATAGATTTGTCTTTCACTATTAATTGGAAACCAACCATTTAGTATTTGTAAAGCTTTGAGAATCACCTTGGCACATTCTACTGAGCACCGGATTGTATATAATGAGAATTATTGGATAGAAATCGATATTTTTCTCCATTTGACAAAAGAACACCAGAAGTGCAACTGTATCTCCACTCTGCCATGCTAATTCTACCGCAGCAATAGGCTAAAATCAGTTTTACCACATAGCAATATCATTCTAACTTCAGACAAATTTAACGAATCTGAATTGGTTTTACGTTTACAAGGATCTACTTGTAGTTTCTTCCTGATTGCATCTCATATTATTATAGTAATTTTTGTACTATCTTGCTAATGTTTGCACGAAACCTTCAACACTTACTTCACTGTTGCTTCTTCAAATTTGATTCCGTCTTTTTTCTCATGATGAGCTGAAATCTTTATTGTCATCAATTAAAAAACATGAGTTGCCAGTAACCCAAATATTTCATATTATGAAAATTAATTACGCAGTTTAGATTTAATGATAGACATATATATTTTCTAACTAAAACAAACACACACAATATTATTATTTTCAATTCAGAAACTAAACGTCTTTATAAAATTCCTTGGTTGAGAGTATATTCTTCATTTCCCGAAAAAAAAATTTAATTCGTCAATTCCACAATGCCTCATTGCTAGCAGTTGTGAAGTTTCACCTCCAAAAGTACGCATTTTGTTTCGTTTGCAATGTATTATAGTGGTTCATCCCAGTTAGTATTTTTTCAGTAACTACTGCTTTCATTTATGTGAAGCTATGCCCAATATAGGTATTTGTGTATGGTGGTGTATGTTTATTTTAAAACAATGAATCCGGTCTGTAATCTCTTTATTTGTGTATTTATTATTTATTTCGTTCTTAGTATTGAATCAACAATTGCAGAATTGTAGAATCTTTTTATTGGCAAATTTCGTTCGTGTTATTAACAATTTCGCTTCGATGAGCGAAAAAGGGTGCTTTTCACAACTGTAAAACCCGAATCCCTCCGAAATCTGAATCACGTGATCCCCCAAAACGAGCCATTATCTTCCCTTCCAGGTCCGCAAACTCCGTCGCTGGAATATATTCAATTTTCGATAAATAATAAGAGGCTCAGAGGAGAAACTAATGCCTCGGTAGTGTAAGTTATGCATGCCAACGAGAGATGAGGGGGTGTCGCAGCATAATCAAGGACGTCAGAGGATATCAGAGGGTGAGATATGATTGAGGGGTCGCCCACGTCCCCTATGTCTCACCCGTCGGCCCTCCCGGATCTAATCCTGGCCTCCTGGGTCAACCGAATCCGGAACATGTTTTCGATAAAGGGGGTGAGTATCTGTTAGGATCGGTCATTGAAAAAATCTGTGATCTCTGTGAAAAATAGGGGGTGAACTGCTGAATTATTGGCAGGGTGTATTTCGGGATCTCTAATTTTATTGCTGTCGATTCGTGATGGATGAAATTTGATCCGAGATCACATGGATTTAACATCATTGGTTTTATCGTCGAAGATACCAATCTGGAGATGTTCACTGTTGAAAATATGCAGTTTCAGAGTTCTCTGATTATGGGTGTGTCATACTGAAAAGATAACAGAGGCCTTTTCTAGTAGAAAAATCAAGATTTCGGAAAATTACTCGGACCCTTCATTTTGAGGAGTGACATTTTTTATATGAAAACATCATCATATTATTTTATTCCTCTGCGCGGCAACCTTAGTATGTAGGGCCCCTCACTTTTCGAGATATTCAATAATATGGTCACTTGAGAGCCGAATGAAGAAATAACATGCTTATGTCAATGAGATTTCGAAATGGTATAAGTCACTGTATTTTCAGCATTAAATTCGAAATAAATTCCTATAACAATGAGTGCTAAAATGTACTCCATACTGGAAATTAACTTAAAAAATACTGGAAAAACGAAAGAAAAAACAACTTGAAAATATCGTTTCATCAAATAGAATGCAACAGAAGTAGTTCAAAGTGACTCAAATCATGTTACTGAAATCAGATTGAAAAAAAATCCTCTATTTTAAGTCTTGTCACCAAAAAGATTGGCAAAGGGTGTAATTTGTTTTGATCAACTTCCATACTAAGGTATAAATTTGGCTCAAACGGTTTTACATTCTGCAGCATTTGGGGATGTCTATAAAGTTAGCAGTGCCACTTGCGAGAAAATCAATGAAACCTATTGCATTAATTGTCGAATAATTGTCGAGAATTTGTCGTGAAAGAAAAAAATTTGTCGCGTCCTTAGTTTTTTTTCTACGGGGTGGCTCTGCTAACTTAACGTTAAGTTAGCAGAATCACTTTCTCAATATCTACCAAATATCATGAAAATGGTTCTAAATAATTGTCGAGTAATTGTCGAAGTCCATATGAAGTAAAAAAAAACACCAAAAATCCATTCCTTCTTGTTTATTTTACGTCTTTTTCCCGCGAGTTTGAGATATTTCTGGAATTATCGCATTTTTGGCAACAGCGCATTCGTAATTGACTCCTTTTCTATTGCATTAATTGTCGAATACCAACCTTGAATTTGTCGTGAAAGAAAAAAATTTGTCGCGACCTTCGTTAAATTAGCAAAGCCACCCCATAGAAAAAAAATCAAGGACGCGACAATTTTTTTTCTTTCAAGACAAATTCGGGACAAGTTTTTCGACAATCAATGCAATAGAAAAAACAGTCAATTACGAATGCGCTGTTGCCAAAAGTGAGACATTTTCAGAAATATAGGAAAATCGCAGAAAAATGGAGTGGAAATTGCTAGAAAGATTAAATTTTTTGTGATTTTTTTACTTTATTTGAACATAGACAATTACTCGACAATCTTTCATGATCATCGTGATGATATTCGACCACTATTTGCCAAAATTATATAAAGTACCTAAGCAAAGCCACCTAATAGAAAAAAACGAAGGTCGCGACAATTTTTTTTCTTTCACGACAAATTCGAGGCAGGTATTCGACAATTAATGCAATAGAAAAAGAGTCAATTGCGAATGCACTGTTGCCAAAAAATGCGATAATTCTAGAAATATCTTGAACTCGCGTGAAAAAGACGTAAAATAAACAAGAAGGAATGGATTTTTAGTGTGTTTTTTTTACATCATATGGACTTCGACAATCACTCGACAATCATTTATAACCATTTATATGGTCGATATTGAGAAAGTGGTTCTGCTAACTTAACGTTAAGTTAGCAAAGCCACCCCGTAGAAAAAAAATTAAGGACGCGAAGATTTTTTTTCTTTCACGACAAATTCGGGACAAGAATTCGACAATTAATGCAATTAAGTCAAAAACGAATGCGCTGTTGCCAAAAATGCGACATTTTCAGAAATATAGGGAAATCGCGAGAAAATGGAGAGGAAATTGCTAGAAAGATTAAATTTTGTGTGTGTTTTTTACTTTATTTGAACATCGACAATTACTCGACAATCTTTTATGATTCTCGTGATGATATTCGACCACTAATTATTGCTATATTAATATAAGGTTCGTAGAAAAAGACGTAAAATAAACAAGAAGGAATGGATTTTTTGTGTTTTTTTTTTACTTCTTATGGACTTCGACGATTACTCGACAATTATTTATAACCATTTTCCTGATATTTGGTAGATATTGAGGAGGTGGTTTTGCTAAATTAACGTTAAGTTAGCAAAGCCACCCCATAGAAAAAAACTAAGGACGCGACAAATTTTTTTCTTTCACGACAAATTCTCGACAATTATTCGACAATTAATGCAAAAGGTTTCATTGATTTTCTCGCAACTGGCACTGCTAACTTTATAGACATCATTTAGGGGGTAAATCGGTTATATTAGTCGACAATTCTCCCAGATAGTGAGACAGGAGTTTGAGAGAAATAATACAAGTTATGGAAGTTGGGAGGGCTCAATTAAAGCATTTGTTAGAAAAAACTATTCAGGACACTCTTGATCAAACCAACAATTGATAACTATTGTAACTGGTTATTTGCAAACCATAATAACTATAGAAGAAGGAAAAATGAATGAATTTTGACTCCATAATTCAAATTGTTTCATCAACCGTATCCAAAGTTCTCAATAACTATTTTTTTCCTATCATTTGAATTTTGACTGAATACATACCGCATTATCGAAATTTGTGAATATTCAACTGACCCCGTATTCTCGGAAAGTGAACTTTTGGAACTTGCACTCATGAAATTCTCGTGAAACATTTATACAGGGCGTTTCAAAACATGTCCGAAAAATTCAAGAGGATGATTTCTTGTTCAAAATAAACGTAAGTTTGTTATATAAATGTTAGGTCAAAAGTTGAACGTTAGGGAGATATCGCGGTTCAAAGATGGCGGAAAAATTATGTTTTTATTTTGTATCTTAAAAACGAAGAGCGATAGAAGATGATATTTTATGGAAGTAATACCATTATGATAACATACCTTCTTTATATTCTTTTATGTTTTTAGAATGAGTGGAAAGGGTTGAAGTAGACTTCACCTATCATTTTTGTTGACTAAATTTTAAAAAAATACGCAACGACTCGGATAAAATTTTATTCGGATACTTGGTTTGGTTAGAAACTTTTTCTTTTTTGGTATTTTTCTCGTAAAATGTACCGTTTGGAAATAAAAAATCGAAATGTAAATTATTCCGTGTCGTTCTAAAACTTATTCCACTTTCCGGACACGTAATCATTTACATTTTATTTTTTTATTTCTAAACGGTACATTTTAAGAGCAAAATGGAAAAGAAGAAAAAGTTTCTATCCAAACCAGGCTATCCGAATTTAATTCTATCCAAATCGTTGCGTGATTTTTTTCTTCAAATTTTATTTTTCCGCCATCTTTGAACGCGGTTGACCTTGACCCAACATTTATATAACAAACTACCCTTTATTTTGAGCAAGGAATCACCTTCTTCAAAATTTTCGGGCTTGTTTTGAGACACCCTGTATATTGAAACAAATGTATATGAACTTCGCATGCTGAAATACGGGGGATGGCCATTATAATAACGACTGTTTATAGAAATGTCCTTGGAATATTCTGGTCGCGTGGAGAATTTTTATAAGGGCCGTAAATTTAGAAAGTGGGTCGATTCCGAAGACACAGTAAAAATTTCTCAATACGAACGTTTCGTCCATTATGTGGGTCATCAGAGTCCCCACTGTGCAGGGTAACAATTATTTCGTGAAGTAAATATTTTATGCTCTTGGTGTTGACTTGCAGTCAACTTATGGCTTTCTGTAGACATAAATCTGGTTAATACGTGTGCAAGGGCGTTTACTGGAAAACATCAATGCTGTGAAGATGTTTACAGCCAAGATTATGGGGGCTCATTTTTTCGAACTCCTTACAAAAGTTTATAATGCCTTTATTTACCCAGGAGACTGCTGCTTTCACTGGTGATGAGTCCATATAATCAACATCATCCTGACAGGGCTATATTTATGATGATTTTTCAACGCCTTCAATAATGATTGATTTTTTTTAAACTTCCAATATCAGTATGTCGAAGTATCACTTATAGGTATGTATTCTTTTCAATGACGTTTTGTGACGGTTTTCGAAAGATTTAACCGGAGTTTTTGCTTTGTAAATTGTTTTTGTGGCATTTTTTCCGTAGTATGTGATGCTTGAAAGAATTTCATCAGAAAGTGGCAAATTATCAATTAATTGTTGGTTCAGTCAATCTGAAATTCTTTAATACTCAACTGAAACACAGGTTTAGGTTAAATCTGTGATCCCGCCTTTCTCTGTTTCAATATTTGATGATCAGTATGAAGATGAAAGGCCCAAAAATACTTCCTTGAGGTACTCCAAGATTAATTTTTACTCAGGGGAAAATCTTCGATAGACCTTTCTTTCGAATTTCCATGTTCATTTTCTGAGAAGGTGTATGACAATATTGATCAAATACACTGCGCAAAAAAATTTACGTACATTATGGAAATCTCAAATTTATTCTACAACTGAAGGTGTTCTCAATGATAATTATTTTTATCAGAATTATGCATGCATATGTTATCCACTTTCAACGTTTTTCTTCAATACAGATGTTTTCTCCCAGCAGGAATAAAAAAAGATGATATTATCAGATTTTGAATGTATTGGCTCCATTCTAAAATCAGTTGTTCTCGATCAATTCTAATGATCAATAGTTTTTCTTTCGTTTGATTTTCTACACTCGATCGCTATGCAACGCGAAACACGCAATTTGACCCAAGAGGAATGTGCCCAAGCGGTAGTTTTGCGAGAAGAAGGGTGGACATACACAAGAATTGCAGAAAGGTTTGGAGTTTCCCATACAAGTGGGTCCAGAATGTTGCTGCGATTCAGGGAGACAGGTATGAATGTCCGAAGACCAGGACAGGGTAGACCACGGGTAACAAATGCCATTCAAGAACGTTACTTGAGAGTTTCTTCGTTGAGACAACGGTTTGCAACCTCTTACCCTAGCCCATCGAAGGGCGCGTTTGGATTTTGCGAGAGAGCATATCCATTGGGAAGAGGCCGATTGGGAAAGAGTTCTCTTCACAGATGAGTCTAGATTCTGCCTCTACCATTGTGATCGACGTTCCCTTGTATACAGACGTCTACATGAAAGATATGCTCAGTGCAATTTCCTGAATACTACTGGTTTCGTGGGAGGATCGATTATGGTATGGGGTGGAATATCTTTGACTGCTCGCACAGACCTAGTGGTCGTTGATAATGGAGCTATGAATGCTGATAAGTATATAAGGAACATTCTTGAAGAGCATGTAGTGCCATTTGCCCCATACATTGGTTGAAGTCTCTCGAATGGAATGGCCAGCAAGAAGTTCAGATCTCAATCCGATTGAGCTGGTTTGGGACAACCTCAATAGAAGGCTGATAAGTTCAGAAAATCATCCAGCTACTCTTAATGACTTAGGAATCCAACTAGGAGAGATCTGGGAAGAATTAGAATTCTGAATTTTTCTTCCATTTAATGTGTCTGGTTTCGTTCAAAACCTTCCCGAGAGAACATAAAAAATAAGTTATAAAGTCAATGTAGAGTTAAAATTGAGATTTTCAGAATGTGCGTTAATTTTTTTGCGCAGTGTAAATTCAAGACAAGTTTTTTTTAAACTATCAATACTCTTCCATCAAGGTTCAATGACATATATCAGGATCAATTTCTAATCCAATTCGTTAAAATTGAACGAAACTGGAGAAAAATCACCCCTAAAAGTCCGCTGGCATTCCACAACGTTTCTCTATCCCCGGAACTTGGTCGGGACTATTTGTTTTCTGGAACATTCAATTGTTTTACACAAAATAACCCCCAACAAACCAGAGGCGGTAATGAATGGAAACCGTTCTGGTCTAGCGGCTAGCCCGGGTATTGTTATTGAAGAGTTTCAAGGGGTTGAACATATAGAGGTCCGCTTTGCCCTTCTACGGTATATAATACGTACAAGAGGAAGACTGAAATGAATTGGGTTTAGGCTGGAGCTTTTCTGCTGATAATTCTACATAGATAGAAAATTTTTCTAAGTGGAGAAGATTTTGTTTTACTTTGTGTGTGTTCAACTGTTATTATTTTTAATTTTATTTATGACCAAGGCAAACTTCATTTCATAAACTTATGCTTATCATACTATACAGTGCGCGTCCAAATTATGGAACAAATTCATTTTCACAGAAGAAAAATATTTGGCAACAAAATCCTAAAACAGGTCAATTTTTGTTTCACTTCTACCAAATTTTTATGCATTTTTGAAGGATTTTTGCTGCACCCTGTGCCATCCCCATTAACCCTATAAATTTTTTAAGTAGGGAAGGTGGGTCATGTGGTACTTTTTTGGCAAGGTCTTTGTACCTTCTTTACAGGCGTGCCGAAAAATTTTTTTTTTAAATATTAGTAAGTTCAAAGAGGTTTTTAGTATGTGCACTTGTTATGGATCATTCACTTTGAGACGATGGTACCTGATGAAATTTGTCACCGAATGAAAGTCGACCATTTCAGTTTTGTTCATGCACAACTTTCAACCCCTTTCAACCCCCTCACGTGAAAAATTAGAATGTGTGAAACACTGCGCTTCAGTTATGATCTTAAGTAGGTATGTTATTAGTACGTTTCTATTGAATTGAAACTTTTCGATAAAATGTTTCAATTCAAAGAAAGAGCCATGATAAAGTGCACATAAAGAAAACCTCTTCGAACTAATTAAAAAAAAAAAATTACATTAGAAAATTTTGTTTTATCGTCATATATGTTGAAAATCATGGTACAATTGTTATTTCCAGTAACACAGATTTTTGATGATGAAAGAGTTGATACTGATGATGATGAACCATCTGTTGACTCAGAAACTGCTGAACTCGAGGACTGCAGAACATTTGTACCCTCCTTACTACCAAATAATTTGCTAGACATTTCGATTTTTTTGTTGACCGAATCATCGACATAACTCATCGCAATTTCGGTGCTCTTCCACCCTCCTGCACGCTTTAGTGCTAAAATATCTCCACCCGAATCCGCAACCATAGTGGCTCCAGTTCTGCGAAAAGAGTATAACTCTGGGTCTTTTAAACCTAAATATTTCGCTATTTGCTTTGGGACACCACCAATAGTGTGCTGGCCAGCATTAAGGGAAATGCACTTTCCATGTCGTTATGTCAAAAAAAATCTTAGGCTTTCTGTTCCAGGAGGCCGAAGATTTACATATTTTCTGTATAACATGCAGGGCTTGAAGCTGCAGCCATCATCGGTTATGGTGAATCTTCTTGTTGTTAAATTTTTTGTTTGCCGCAATGTCACAATAACGTATTTTCCCATATCTTCTACATCATTCATGTTTAAGGAGAGAATTTCGTCACATCGACAACATCCAAAAATCCCAAATATTGTTACAATTTTCGCCAGCAACCACTGGTCATCAGGAGCATGTAAAAGATATTGTTCAGCCTCTTCTTTACTTAATACCTTTGCCTTTTTTTGGCTTATAACGCTTATTTTTTCGTTTCAGAAACGCTATTACCTTTTGAAATCTACAAATGACCACTAAACGTCATATTTTTCAATAATTTTTTTAAGGAAAACAAACCTGCGAACAGGGGCATTTTCTTTCATTTCCAAGCAGCTTTTCAGTATAGACCATTTTGCCCATAAAGTATAAGGGCTGAATCTAGCTGATAGTTGATTCAAGTAGACCAACAAAACATCTTCAGTTACCCCAATCACACTATTTTTGTTTTGCCACTTTTTGAAGTCGTCGTATTCTCGCTCGTACCTTGAAGCTGATTTTGCAGGTAATAAACTTGAAGCTACACTGCTGGCTGCCTCAATAATTTCTTTTGGTACATTCATTTTCGCTTTCGCCAAAACAAATGTAAAGAAAAATAAACAGACATGTTCATGGCAACGCTTCCATAGCTTACGACATTGGCGACAAATTATTGAGATTTTTTTGGAATTTATCTAACCTTTTTACAAATGAGAAACAAATAAATTATAAAACAATACACGCAAGTTAACGGGTTTTACTGGCTCAAGGAGGTAACTGACTCGCCTGCAGCTCGTCAGTTATATCCTCCTTTCGCCAGTAAAAACCCTCTTACCTTGCTAGTAATGTTATATACTATTACAATCCCATAATATTCTTCAACATTCTTCTATCGAAATAGGCACGGCAACAATCATTGGTAATTTGACTTCCATGTTTTCATTTCATTCTTGTTGGGAATTTGATCTGAGATTCAAACGAAAACAGCGGTTAAATAAGGGTGTTTCGATAAAAGCTCAAGATCAGAATTGCGCGCTATGTTTATGTATTAATGTCACAGGATTATGACGTGACAGATCGAAAGTTGACAGATGGGAGTTAGTAAAAATGGAGTATTACACGATAGAACATCTGATTGCCTGAAATTATCAACAAAATGGTGAAATTTTGATAGCAACTGTTCGTGCATTATTGTAATGGGAGAACATGAAAGAATTCAAGATCCCATTGTCAAATTTATTAACCTCAGAACTGAAATTGGGGTAAGTTAAACCAAAGAGGAAAAGTCTTTGTTTACACTGCCATATCATTTGCCATTTTTATTTTACTCACTTATCTAGATTTTCTCACAAATATTCGCAGAAATTCAAGTAATTTGATTTGAAAATACACATTAGAAGTGTTACACCGCGAAGAAAAAATTTCTTCAACTTGTTGTTTCCGACATTATAACAATTTCTCTCGAAACAATAATTCAGATGATGAAAAAAAAATCATTCACGTTTGATAGGTGGGTGGGTTTTTTTACTATAATGAGTTCAAGCTAGGAAGGCTGCAGTGAAATATCAGTAGTAAATCTCACATATCATTGTTCTGGCCTCAACAGTGCCTCATGCAACCCCAATTCTGTGTGTACCCCCTAATGTTCGTATTTCCCCCACATGATCGCATGAAGTGATTTGATTAACAATATGTGTTGTACTCCTATTTTGTATTGTCGTCAGTGAAGCCTGAAAATCAATACTGAGCACACTTTCATATTCGTAGTTTGTTGCAAGCTCACAAGATGTAGAAACTTATCTCCTTTTTTGACAGGGATAGTATGAGCAATTCACAGTTTTATACGATATTTGTATTATTTTTTATTTATAGCATTTTGCCACACATGTCGAAAAGAATTCACGAGAGTTCCTATAAACTCAACAACAGCTTTTCTCAAAGCTTCTATTTCATCAATATAAATTATATCGAGTTTTTTTTTAGAGTGATTGGTAATTTTCGATAAGGATAACTGTGATTTGATAGAGGGTAGAAGCCATGTTGTTTTGACATTTCTGTTTAGTAAGCATTGACAAATTAGCATTGAAAGACTCACGCCGCAACCTTAAGGTGCATACAAATTGTTGTCACGTCACGTGAGCTCACACGAGGAAATGGGAAGAAGATATGGAGAATATAGCTGCTTTTACAGTTGCTGCTGATTCTCATAGAAGGGATTCGATTTACCAAATGAATCAACGAACAGAGGAAGTGGGGGAATTCCATCAACTAATTCAAGAATTATTGAATGAGCATCCTGATCGGTTTCAAATGTATGTCAGAATGACATTTCACAAAATATCAGACGCAATATCACGTGCATTCAGAAAATAAAAAATTGCGGAATATAGATCTTGCGTGCTTTCAGTGCTATAACGTGACAGCAGATACAATGTTGCAAAAATTTTTACTACATTTTGATTTCATAGTAGTATAATCACCCAGTTTAGTTCTGATGATTTGGTTTCACTATTTATTATTGATAGGTGTGTCTCTCTTTCTATGGTCTATGTTCCATGCATTATCGTGGTTGCACATTTTGGGAAGATGACGTGATGTGACGTGACGTGATAACAATGTGTCTGCACCTTTAATTTGTCTATTCGTCGACGTCCACAACAAGTTGGACTCTGTGCATCCACCGAATGGAAATTTTTGCGTAAAGGTCTTGGTCTACATGCATACAGGATCCAACTGGTTCAAGAACTAAAGCCACTTGACCATAATAAGCGTCGTTTGGTTGCTGATTGGGCCCTAGAACAGCTTGAAGTTGATCCACTTCTTTATGGAAAAATTGTGTTTAGTGATGAAGCTCATTACTGGTTGAACGGCTACGTAAACAAGCAAAATTGCCGTATATGGAGTGAAAACAATTCTCAAGAAGTTCTGCAGGTTCCATTGCATCCTGAAAAATGCACTGTATGGTATGCTTTACACGCTGGAGGCATCATCGGTCCATATTTCTTTAAAAACCTACATTATTGCAAAACAACTTTTCGGGTTTTGAATTAACATTGATTATAAGAACGTGAAACAATAAGTGATCCTAAATTCATAAGAATGCAATCGAAAAGAGCTTACCTGAAGCTGAAAAAGTTTCCAGAAGAGGAGCAAAAAAATCATTCAGACGCAAAAGAGTAAACATTTGAGATCTCATAAAAGAACTTCCTTGAGTATTGTGGAGCAGTATATTTCGCTATATTAGACTATCTTTCTGAGTTTATGGGGTTTTATGGAGACTCTTATCTTTAAAGAGTTTTCAAAATGAGCAACAATCTATAGCAGCATGTTGTAAAAGACACTTGCCAATTTCAACTACTTTCCAGAGGTATTGAGGTTTACCACTTCCTTCCATAAAAATTTGAATAACAGAGGTACACTATAACCCTAAATTTGCGAGAAGCAATAGTAAATTTTACGACTTGGGTGTAACCAATTGTAAAATCGGAAGATCTCAAAGGCAAAGAATTTGTGATACCTTCAGCCTTTTTATTATGGTTAGTTTCTGGAGTTTTCGAATTCATCTACCACTTCTCGGTAATAAATCCAAACTGTGGCCCTGGTACATATGTTGGCCCACAAACAAATGAATGCTACTTCTCGTCCACTAGAAACTGAATGAAGATATTAATAACACACCATTTACTTTCTAAACATGCGTCCCTACAAATGGCTATTCAGAATTCAGATCACCGGGTATCATGTTAGTCACCTGGACGCAGTTTTTTGTAACAAAAGCTTCCACGCTTTATACGTCAGAGTATCGAGGTGTCCCGAAAAATTATGAACAAAAAATGGTCAAGCGATATCAAGAGCATGCCACACTGGCCAACTGTGAAAAAAATTGGGGTAGTGGGTTTGATGGTAGAATGCATTTATCATTTCGGGTTTCATAGAGGTTGAATGTATGAATGGATTGGAACCTGGTTTTGTTTGGATCGAGCACATAACAGATAGATTTTATGGTGCGAACTAGCTTTTAGGAGGCACGGTTTCTTTCCTTTTCAAATGAGGATATAAAAATGGTTTTCGGCTGGAATCTTTCTTAGTTTAGATGTATTCAGAATATGAGTTCCAGAACGAAATAACCTAATATTCATAATATACTTTATCACTTATCTATGATTTCAATTCATTCAGCTAATTAAAAATTGATTTTCCAATAAGAGGTTTTACTTTTTGCCATTTTCTGGTAGAAACTACGCCATTAATAAAAGTGGAAAGACACGCTTCAACAACGCATTCAAATCATTAAAATTCACTATAAAAATGGTGAAAATTTGTCAGAGTAGGTTCATAAAACTCGAACATTTTTGGGTCGTCGTGAGAATTTTTTTTTAATGGCAATTCTAACTCTTGGTGCCAAAAATGGATAACTTTTGATGCACTGATAGGTGTTTGACAAAATGTGTGTACTCAGTTGTTGAAATGTTCAAATATAATTTTCGGCATTGTAATTCTTTTACAGGGGTAGTCAAGAGTACTCGTTCAAATCTACTAATCGCGCAAGCTAAAATTAAAAAGACTGAATATACGGTGCGCGTCAAGATTTTGAAACAAATTCATTTTCTCAGAAGAAAAATATTTGGCTCCGAGTACATATAAGATTCATGAATTTAAGTAAAAACAGAATCCATCTATCTCAAGCCAATTTCATGAAAACTCAGATTTGGTAAAATAAAATTCACTTGAAAATATTGGACAGGATGGACTGAGCTTCATCCGATGATAGTTGATCCTAATAATCTATATCTATATATATATATAAAAAAAAAAGATGTTGGTTACACCATTTATAACTCTAGATCGGATGGACAGTTTGTTATGAAACTTCATATATGGATTCGTCTACGGTCTGGTTATTATAAAATACAATAAAACTTTGAAAAAATCGATGAAAATTTTACTTATACAGGAAATGCTTTTTCTCCTTTTGAGTAAGGCCACTAGATGTCACTACAGTTACAGTTACGCTACCGCTTATTCGTTGGTACTTCATTTGATATTCTCCGCGTTAGATGGCGATATAAACAAATAGTGTATACAGTGACTATATTCCCTCTATAGTCACTGTAATAGTGTGTAACCAAAATGTCTTAGCGTAGGAGTACAGATGTCTAAAATGATAAGATTTCGTTGAGATATGAGAAAAGTTTCGTTCTTACCACTTCGGATGGCGCTATTCACACATTATGACTGATGATTATTAGTTGTTTTTATAGTTTTATTTATTCCAAATAACGTAATCGTGAAGGTACTATATTTCACATTATCTCAATTGAATGACGATGAATTTGTTTAGGCTTTCGCGGCCATCGATTGATGTCATATGATCTTTTTTCGAGCATTTCGATCGTCGTGGTTTGAAATGGTCGAAAAAATAACATATGACATCAATTACCGTGTAATTTACATAGGGCTTATAGTACCATGAAAGGCTATTAACAGATCAAAAAGCGGTTGAATATCACAGTGAATTTTTATCGAAATTTCAAGTAAATTGGATTTTGGCGATCAGTTTGAATCGTGAATATTCCGGTCTCATCTTTCCTCATAATTTTTTAAAAGTTTTTGAATTTCTGTTTGGGTAATAAATATATTTGCGGAAATAACTGAATCCAAAATTGCCATTATTAGTGATTGACATATTATGACATATTATTTTTGTGTATCTGTTCTGTGTGATAGCTCATATCCATGGAAACATTTTACAGTTCAAAAATCAGAGTGGATTTGTGAAATCCACCGTAAGTATCATTAGGGCGGAACAAAGTTCGCCGGGCAAGCTAGTAGATCATAAAAATTCACTGCAAAAACAATATCTAATGGATTCTTGAATAATTTGACCGATTTGAAAACACATTCTGTCAATGATATAGAAATCGACAATTAAGAAGATATTTTGGTTTGAATGCATTTCGTTTAGGTATTATTTTATATGACTTATGCAATAAAAAATGACAATATTTCTCTTGAATTATTTTTTCAACACCTTGCAAATGGAAAGAAAGACAATATTTCTCTTGTATTATTTTCCAACAAATTGCAAATTCATTGGAATATTTGGCAACAAAATCCTGAAATAGGTCAATTTTTGTTTCACTTTTACCAAATTTTTATGCATTTTCGAAGGATTTTTGTTGCACCCTGTGCCATCCCCATAAACCCTCTAAATTTTTTGAATAGGGAAAGTGGGTCATGTGGTACTTTTCTGGCAAGGTCCTTCTTTGTATATTCTTCACAGGCGTGCAGAAATTTTCAAGAAAAATATTTTTTTTTTGAAAAATTAGTTAGGTCAAAAAGGTTCTCAGTATGTGCACTTTGTCATGGCTCTTTCTTTGAATTGAAACATTTCATCGAAAAGTTTCAACTTCAGTAGAAACGTATTAATAACACCTACTTAAGATCATAACTGAAGCGCAGTGTTTCACACATTCTAATTTTTCACGTGAGGGGGTTGAAAGGGGTTGAATGTTGAACATGAACAAAACTGTAATGGTAGACTTTCATTCGGTGGCAAATCTCATCAGGTACCATCGTCCCAAAGTAAATGAGCCATGACAAAGTGCACATACCTACTGAAAAATTCACTTTGACCAAACTAATTTTTCAAAAAAAAAATTTCTGGAAAATTTCTGCACGCCAGTAAAGAAGATACAAAGACCTTGCCAAAAAACTACCACATGACCCACTTTTCCCATTCAAAAAATTTAGAGGGTTGATGGGGATGGCACAGGGTACAACAAAAATCCTTCAAAAATGCATCAAATTTTGATGAGAGTGAAATAAAAATTGACCTGTTTCAGGATTTTGTTGCCAAACATTTTTCTTCGGAGAAAATGAATTTGTTCCATGATTTTGGCGCGTATGAGGAACTTGAACATTAGCTTATGATTTTGTTATTTGTCTAACTATGTGCAATTGTTTTCATTTTGTTATTCTTTGACTTCATAGTATTTCTCTAAACTATAGCCAAATAAATATTGAATAATAATAATAATTTCTTCTTCTGTTTTCACCCATTTTGCCAAACAACAGCTAGGAGGGAGTTAAAATAATTGAAACTAATTATACTTTTAATCATATGGAGAATTTTCAAATTTTACAGTAAACTGCTGACTACACTTTCGTTAATTAGGAAATGAAATTTTTTCAAAAATCAACACATGGAATGTCCAACTAAATGTGGATTATTTCATACAATGAACTAGCAGTCAACACAAAATTTCAGAAAAATGTAGTATGAATTTTGGACATTTGAATTATTTGGATAGGGTGTCTTAGGGAATTGGACTAATAGTCAAGTTTAATTACAACTTCGTCGACGTTTCGGAACTTTTATGGTTCCTTTCTCAAGACTGAAAAATATTTATTGAAAACACATAATACATTAATTGGTTTCTGACAATGACCTCGTTGTGGTCACTTTGATGATTTAAAATTAAATAAAAACGAAAAATAGTTTGGGTTCTGGATTGGACCATCGGATTCCTTATAAATTCAAATTATAATCTTTAGTATACCTAATCTCGCTATTACACGTGGAAAAGACAGTCATCGAAACATCAAATATTAAACTTCACATTTTGACGCACGTCAACGTCACAGGCACAATGTCATAGATATGTACGATACGGTTCACAGAGTTCAGGCTCCAATGCGGTGGCCTCACGAGTTTTGGATTGGCCAGTGGTCAATCTCTTTCTTCTTTTCCCTTTCATTTCTCTTCTCTGTTATCTCTGGCATACCATTCCAGAGATAACGTCTTCTTTCTTGTTCTCTTCTCTTCTGTTATCTCTAGCATATCATTCTAGAGATAACGCAGTCGTAAAATCCACTTAGGCTGTTGGTGTCCTCTCTAAAGTTTACTGAGGAGTTGTGTTTCCTGATGTGGACCATTTCGCTGATGAGTCGTCTGGAGTAATTTTTCTCTTTGTCTAGAACCTTGACACTATCGAAATCGAACTTGTGTCCTTCATTTTTCATGTGTTGTGTCAGGGCTGTCTTGTTTTCACCAATAAGTAGTCGTGTTGCATCTCTCTTGTGTTGTCTCATTCTTTCTCCCAGGTATTGTTTGGTCTGTCCCACATACACTCCTTCACAATTTGAGCAGCCAATTTCGTACACTACCCCAGATTCTTTGTCTGGTGGGACTCTGTCTTTTATCCTGCTGAAAAATCTTTTTTTGTTGTCAAGAATGTTGTAGAATGCTGCAGTACGACCATTCTTGACAACAAAAAAAGACTCTGTCTTTTATCCTGCTGAAAAATCTTTTTTTGTTGTCAAGAATGTTGTAGAATGCTGCAGTACGACCATTCTTGACAACAAAAAAAGATTTTTCAGCAGGATAAAAGACAGAGTCCCACCAGACAAAGAATCTGGGGTAGTGTACGAAATTGGCTGCTCAAATTGTGAAGGAGTGTATGTGGGACAGACCAAACAATACCTGGGAGAAAGAATGAGACAACACAAGAGAGATGCAACACGACTACTTATTGGTGAAAACAAGACAGCCCTGACACAACACATGAAAAATGAAGGACACAAGTTCGATTTCGATAGTGTCAAGATTCTAGACAAAGAGAAAAATTACTCCAGACGACTCATCAGCGAAATGGTCCACATCAGGAAACACAACTCCTCAGTAAACTTTAGAGAGGACACCAACAGCCTAAGTGGATTTTACGACTGCGTTATCTCTAGAATGATATGCTAGAGATAACAGAAGAGAAAAGAACAAGAAAGAAGACGTTATCTCTGGAATGGTATGCCAGAGATAACAGAGAAGAGAAATGAAAGGGAAAAGAAGAAAGAGATTGACCACTGGCCAATCCAAAACTCGTGAGGCCACCGCATTGGAGCCTGAACTCTGTGAACCGTATCGTACATATCTATGACATTGTGCCTGTGACGTTGACGTGCGTCAAAATGTGAGGTTTAATATTTGATGTTTCGATGACTGTCTTTTCCACGTGTAATAGCGAGATTAGGTATACTAAAGATTATAATTTGAATTTATAAGGAATCCGATGGTCCAATCCAGAACCCAAACTATTTTTCGTTTTTATTTAATTTTAAATCATCAAAGTGACCACAACGAGGTAATTGTCAGAAACCAATTAATGTATTATGTGTTTTCAATAAATATTTTTCAGTCTTGAGAAAGGAACCATAAAAGTTCCGAAACGTCGACGAAGTTGTAATTAAACTTGACTATTAGTCCAATTCCCTAAGACACCCTATCCAATTAGACAACATGGACGAGAACACAACACAATTTGAATTATTTTTATTGTGACCTTCACTACTCTGTATCTTTGTTAGGGGCTGAAACATAAATTTTGTTCTTGAAATTGGTTAATTGAAGCTGAAGTTTGTCTGTTAAGATCTGACTCCTTTAGTTGAACTTTGCCTCAGCATCGTCAATTATAATACTGAGTACTGCCACCATGAAATAACCTCGTTGTGTATCCTGATGGAATAATTGGCCATTCGCGAAGGGTACCGATTCCCACATGCCAAACTTACCTCACGTCCCTCAAATCCAACGTAATACATGATAACTATTCATACATATTCCCAAATATGATTTGTCACGGTTTCGAAATTTTATAGCTAGGGTCGCGATATTCGACAAGCTCCTTTCAAATTGAGACGTTAACTTGACATGTGACCTTTTGTCCTGCATAATGTGCGAAAAATGAAATGCTTTATGTAACGAGGGTTTGAATACAATAACATTCACAAGGGTGAGCACACAATGTCATTTATTTGTGATGCTGAGTCCCCATCCTAAAAGATATCTTGCTATCAGGATACTGAAGGATAACGAGAACTGTTTTATTATTAACCGACTTTGGGAGCATCCATCGGTGAGATATACCTACAATAGAGGTGTTCTCGGAACAAAACATCCTGCAATAGTTATTTTTTTAACAAGTGCGCAAAGTGTAAATGTTCTGCAAGATTATACAGGCTGTTTCGGAACAAGTCCGAAAAATTTAAGGGGGTCATTCCTTGTTCAAAATAAAGGGTAGTTTGTTATATAAATGTTTGGTCAAAAGTCAAACGTGAGGAAGATATCGCGTTTCAAAGATGGCGGAAAAACGAAATATATAGAAAAACTTACGCAACGACAAGGATAGAATTAAATTCGGATAGCCTGGTTTGGTTAGAAAGTTTTTCATCTCTTATACACTGCGCAAAAAAATTAACCCACATTATGGAAATCTCAAATTTATTCTACAACTGAAGGTGTTTTCAATGATAATTATTTTTATCAGAATTATGCATGCATATGTTATCCACTTTCAACGTTTTTCTTCAATACAGAATACAGATGTTTTCTCCCAGCAGGAATAAAAAAAGATGATATTATCAGATTTTGAATGTATTGGCTCCATTCTAAAATCAGTTGTTCTCATTCAATTCTAGTGATCAATAGTTTTTTTTTCGTTTGATTTTCTACACTCGATCGCTATGCAACGCGCAACACGCCATTTGACCCAAGAGGAATGTGCCCATGCAAGCGGTAGTTTTGCGAGAAGAAGGGTGGACATACAAAAAAATCGCAGAAAGGTTTGTAGTTTCCCATACAAGTGTGTCCAGAATGTTGCAGCGATTCAGGGAGACAGGTATGAATGTCCGAAGACCAGGACAGGGTAGACCACGGGTAACAGCTGCCATTCAAGAACGTTACTTGAGAGTTTCTTCGTTGAGACAACGGTTTGCAACCGCTCGCCTTCTTCAAAATCAGCTTGAGCAAACTCATCAGGTGCAAATTAGCACTCAGACAATAAGAAATCGCCTCAGAGAATATGATTTAAGGCCTCGTGTAGCGGCAAGAGGCCCAGCTTATTACCCCAGCCCATCGAAGGGCGCGTTTGGATTATGCGAGAGAGCATATCCATTGGGAAGAGGCCGATTGGGAAAGAGTTCTCTTCACAGATGAGTCTAGATTCTGCCTCTACCATTGTGATCGACGTTCCCTTGTATACAGACGTCCACATGAAAGATATGCTCAGTGCAATTTCCTGAATACTACTGGTTTCGGAGGAGGATCGATTATGGTATGGGTTGGAATATCTTTGATTGCTCGCACAGACCTAGTGGTCGTTGATAATGGAGCTATGAATGCTGATAAGTATATAAGGAACATTCTTGAAGAGCATGTAATGCCATTCGCCCCATACATTAGTGAAAATTTCATTTTTATCGGCGATAATGCCAGACTCCATCGTGCGCGCATCGTTCAGGAGTACCTTGAAGAGGTTGAAGTCTCTCGAATGGAATGGCCAGCAAGAAGTCCAGATCTCAATCCGATTGAGCAGGTTTGGGACAACCTCAATAGAAGGCTGAGAAGTTCAGAAAATCATCCAGCTACTCTTAATGACTTAGGAATCCAACTCGGAGAAATCTGGGAAGGATTAGATCATAACATTTTAAGATCACTCATTTTGACTATGAACCGTCGTTGCCGAGTTGTAATTAACAGCATTTCAGTATTTTGAAAATTGTTCATTTCTCTTCTTTCACATAAGATTCGGTGAAATCCTGAATTTTTCTTCCATTTAATGTGTCTTGTTTCGATCAAAACCTTCCCGAGAGAACATAAAAAATAAGTTATGAAGTCAGTTAACTTTCATTGAAATTGAGATTTTCAGAATGTGCGTTAATTTTTTTGCGCAGTATATTTTTGTCGTGGAATGTACCGTTTTGTAATAAAAAAATAAAATGTAAATCGTTACGTGTCGGGAAAAGGCAATTTCATTTCAGAACAACACCTAATGATCCACATTTTATTTTTCACTTCAAAACGGTCCATTTTACGAGAAAAATACAATAGTAATAACATGAGAAAAATTTTTCAAGAATCATAGAAATATTCGAGGCACAATTGGAATTAGTGCTAGTCAGTGAAGCTTATGATAAAAATTTCAGATCAGTGTTAACCAAGTAATAACATAAATGTTCGAAGAAGATGAGCACCCTTTTGAAATATTTCGAATACATTTAATGAATTGTAAAAGGACGCCTATGAAAAGAACCATTTAAGTTTAAAAAAATACCCACCGATACACACTTCATCTTTTCAAATATAATTCCTTTCAAAAACGTTGGTCTGTTCATAAACGCAAAACTGGGCCATATTCCATTCCACCCCATTGACCAGAATTAAAATTTCTCACGCTACTTACTGAATGAAATAAAAAGCCAAAAAGCCATCTACACACCACATAAGACCTTAAGCTCAGGCACAAAGCCCCGAAATAAATCAAGGCTCACTCAGTGTTGACGGCAGAATACTGTAAGGCGTTGCGCAAAAGAAAGAAAAATCTTTAGAAGCGACAACAAATAAAGACTACACAAAACAAACATTAAGAAATTCAAAGAAACGCAGCGATGCTACTATGCGCAGAAATACAATCCCGATTGAGATATCCACCTGATGCATGAAAGAAAGTTGCCTCTGCCTCTAAATTTGGATTCCTTTGATGGCAGTCTGGAAATGTCGTAAAGGGCGTGCATCAAGCGGACCGCAAAGGTAATGAGATTTATTACCAGAGATCTCCAAATATTTATTCGAACCTGACGTTATTGACAAAGCCATATGTTGGCTTTTATTCTCTGGAAGTCATAATGGAATTTCCTTTTGAGATTTTTATGAATGGACCACGACTTAGATCTTCGCGGATAGATTTGTCAATGTTGCTCGGACAGTTGAATGAAATCGGTTTCGATAAAGCATGCTCAGGGAAGATTAGGCCAGGAAGTGATCAAGAATTTGACGCAGATGGAAGGAGAATTGGAGATATCCACGCTTCTTCAACTTTCTCATTTTATCTCCATACTATCCTTTCACTATACGAATAGTTGCGAAAAAACTTCTTGAAACTCGGCTGGACAGTTACAGTTACCTGAAGATGGCATTTTTCGTGAAACCCAAAATCTGACAATAAAATTAGTCAGCAATACTTATTATGCGAGTGAGAATAGTATATGTATAACATTACTAGCAAGGTAAGAGGGTTTTTACTGGCGAATGGAGGATATAATTGACGAGCCGCAGGCGAGTCAGTTACCTCCTTGAGCCAGTAAAACCCGTTACCTTGCGTGTATTGTTTTATATTTTATTTGTTTCTCATTTGTAAAAAGGTTAGATAAATTCCAAAAAAATCTCAATAATTTGTCGCAAATGTCGTAAGCTATGGAAGCGTTGCCATGAACATGTCTGTTTATTTTTCTTTACATTTGTTTTGGCGAAAGCGAAAATGAATGTACCAAAAGAAATTATTGGGGCAGCCAGCAGTGTAGCTTCAAGTTTATTACCTGCAAAATCAGCTTCAAGGTACGAGCAAGAATACGACGACTTCAAAAAGTGGCAAAACAAAAATAGTGTGATTGGAGTAACTGAAGATGTTTTGTTGGTCTACTTGAACCAACTATCAGCAAGATTCAGCCCTAATACTTTATGGGCAAAATGGTCTATGCTGAAAAGCTGCTTGAAAATGAAAGAAAATGCCCCTGTTCGCAGGTCTGTTTTCCCAAAAAAATTTATTGAAAAATATGACGTTCAGTTGTCATTTGCAGATTTCAAAAGATAATAGCGTTTCTGAAACGAAAAAATGAGCGTTATACGCCAAAAAAGGCCAAGGTATTAAGTAAAGAAGAGGCTGAACAATTTCTTTTACATGCTCCTGATGACCAGTGGTTGTTGGCGAAAATTGTAACAATATTTGGGATTTTTGGATGTTGTCGATGTGACGAAATTCTCTCCTTAAACATGAATGATGTAGAAGATACGGGAAAATACGTTACTGTGACATTGCGGCAAAAAAAAAATTTAACAACGATAAGATTCACCATAACCGATGATGGCTGCAGCTTCAAGCTCTGCATGTTATACAGAATATATGTAAATCTTCGGCCTCCTGGAACAGAAAGCCTAAGATTTTTTTGACATACCGACATGGAAAGTGCATTTCCCTGAATGATGGCCAGCACACTATTGGTGGTGTCCCTAAGCAAATAGCGAAATATTTAGGTTTAAAAGACCCAGAGTTATACACCGGCCACTCTTTTCGCAGAACTGGAGCCACTATGGTTGCGGATTCGGGTGGAGATATTTTAGCACTAAAGCGTGCAGGAGGGTGGAAGAGCACCGAAATTGCGACGAGTTATGTCGATGATTCGGTCAACAAAAAAATCGAAATGTCTAGCAAATTATTTGGTAGTGAGGAGAGTACAAATGTTCTGCAGTCCTCGAGTTCAGCAGTTTCTGAGCCAACAGATGGTTCATCATCATCAGTATCAACTCTTTCATCATCAAAAATCTGTGTTACTGGAAATAACAATTGTACCATGATTTTCAACATATATGACGATAAAACAAAATTTTCTAATGTAAATAATACTACTAACTTGTAAAAATTTTGAAAGTTAACTGTCAGTTTTACAAGTTAGTGACTTGATAAAATGAAATTTCTTGATTAATATTGTGTTTTTGGAAACTGACGTTTACAAATGAGAAACGAATAAACAATAATACAATTTTTGGTAGTGTTCATATCTCTAATTATGATTGTAAGGAGTAGAAAACGCCACCCTAAACCTTGTCTCGCAAAAAATATTTCTTCATATTTCCATATTTCTACAAAAAAAATTGTTGGTGAAAATAACAAAGACTCAGGCGTATTGTTTGTTGATGAATTATTCATTTCTTAAAAACCCTAAACTTTGGCAAGAAGACCTAAAGTATGGATTCTTTCCGTTTTATTCATTTTCTATTTTCATTAAATTTTTATTTTTATTGTCCACAAATTGCTCAATGATTTCAGTAGTGTATGGAAATGTTTTTAAAATTACTTACGTTTTTTCTTAACGTTCAATATTTGAATTGTTGTTTCAATTGAATACTTTTCAGTCGAAGAAAATGAAAACTTATTGGGACTGTATTGTTTTTGATAAATTAATCTGTTAGTTTTGAAGTGTCCAATGAAGGAACTTGTTTAATAAATTAGTATAGAAAATTGGGAGTAACGCCATATAACTATTTTTCTTATTTTCATGAAACTCAAAAAGCTAAACTCTTCTCATCCATAAACAAACGAAACAATCGATCGAATGAATTAATTGACGCTGGATAACAAGAATACTTACAAACTTGCTAACAAACGAAAAAATAAACTTCAAAAGAAAACAAATACGAACAAACCAGAAAAAAAAAGAACAGAACAAAAAAACAGAACAAGAATCGAACGGAAGCAAAAAAGAATATTTGAACGAAAAATAGAGACAAACAAGAAAGGACAAAAACAAACATGATCAAAATTAATCGAACATAAACCAACAGTGAAATAAACTGTTGACCGATTATGCCTCTGAATTGATTCATTGTTTCGCGTGCTGTGTGGTATTTGGAACCATCTTCTTGAACCCACAGGTCGTGCAAGTCAAGCTCATCCATTTTGGGCAAAAACAAATTGGATATCATCTCACGGTAGCGCTCACCATTCACAGTTACGTGGCGATTCGCATAAAAACAAACAATCAAGAACAGACAAAACCAAATATCAGGAACAAACTCAAAAACAAACCGACAAACAAATTCAAAAATAAACAATATCAAATAAAGTAATACACCAACAATAGATAAAAACGATAGAAAAAAACAAAAAAACAGAAATGAACAAAATAAAACACTAATCATTTATTCGTCAGCTGTTGTCACTTTTTTGAGAGGTTCCAATTTTTTTTTTAATTGATTTTTTGATTTTTTGACCTATGAAATGCGAATCTACTCTCAAGGTGGATTAGCAAGCCCTCAGAAGCTCCTAACCCAAGACTTTTTCCTATTTTCGCTCTCCAATACCATTTCATGTACTCAGTTCTATGGTGTGAGCTAACACAGAAAAAATCACAGAATTTCACTTGTACATGTCAAATTATCCTGTCAAGATCCTTACGTCTTCCAAATTCAACGTACAATCCCTGTTGTATTTTGTCTCAAATCAAATCATTCGTGTATGTACCTTTAATCAAAATGGCTCAACGTGCTGCCTACTGCCCCAAATTACCTTGGATGGTAGACTTCTACACTTCGGCAGATGGAAAAATCCAGAATCAACAATTGAAAGCAGCTTTCGCTAGAACTTACATAGACCATTTGTGTCACCTCACCCCTGAATCAGTAGCAGCCAAATACAGGACAACTCAAATGGTTTTCACAATTCCTGAAAACATAACAATAGCTGCCATTGATGAGCTACTCAATTGTGGTATGAGCATGGCAAGGATTCCTCTGACGATTTCTCAGGAAAAATGCATGGAAATCATCAACAGATTAAGACATACCTGTGACAGGCACAGCAAGAAGTTAGGACGTCTTTATCCTTTAGCTATAGCTTTAGAGTTTAGAGGAACGGAAATACGAACTGGACACTTGCAGAATCCCAGCAAGAAACCAATACGTTTGGAAAAGGGAAAAGAAACGAAAATCACGACAGATCCATCCTTCGAAAATTTGGTTACTTCAGAGCTTATTTACGTGGACTACCAGAAGATAAGTAAACTGGTCCAACCAGGCGACCAGTTGCTTCTGGACAACGGAAAAGTTACCCTATCAGCCTTAGAGGTAGCAGAAGAAATGATAAAGTGTGTCGTGGATAAAACTGGAGATTTGCACAGCAACGTTTCTGTAACTTTGGTTAACGCTCCAGTAGAAGTAGAACCCATTGGGGATGAATACATGAAAAACATCGATTTCGCTTTGGAAATGCAAGTTGATGCCGTCATCATGACCACAATAGTGGACGAAAGGAATATTAAACTCCTCCAAGAGAAGCTGCAGGATGAAGAAAGGAAGATGCTGGTTATTGCGAAGATCGGAAACTCCCAAGCTATAGAAAACTTCGACGATATCGTAAGAGTAGCAGATGGAATATTCGTAGGCTCTACTGAACTCATCGGAGAACTTCCAAGGGAAAAAATCTTCTTGGTACAAAAGTCCCTGATAGCTAGATGCAACAAAGTGGGAAAACCGGTAATGTGCAGTTTTGAGGTAGCCGAATATGGTGCTTTATCCGAAGCTGAAATTACTAAAATCGTCAGTTTCATAGACGATGGGGTTGACTGTTTCGTTTTGACCCAATGTGACATTGAGAACAACTTGTACTACGAGAGTATAAGGCAGATGAACCTGATTTGCAGAGAAGGAGAATCTGCCAGCCACCAACGGAGAATTTTCAGTGAACTCACAGATAACTTCGTATGGTCTGCAGAGCCAATATATTCCCTAGCTATATCAGTGGTTGAATCTTCTTTCAAATGTAACGCAGCAGCTATAGTCATAGTGACTAGGACAGGAAGATGCGCTAAAATTCTATCTAGATTCAGACCTAGATGTCCCATCATAGCTGTTATCAAATTGGAGCAAAACGCGAAGCAGTTGCAGATATACAGAGGGATCATACCCATCGTGTTCATTTCGAAATATGGATCCGATTGGAACGCAGAAGTTGAAGCTAGGATCCAGTTAGGAATTACTTTCGGTAAACTGAATGGGTTTATAAGGATGGGAGATATAGTTATTGTTGTATGTGGGTCGAAGAGGAGTTCTGGTTTCACCAACACCATGAAAATTGTGTTTGCTTCTGAGTTTGACGCCGTTAAAGCCAATGAGGAAGGCGACAGTTGAAAATCATTCAATATTTTGTCGTTGTGTAATGTCTGTGTAGTTGTTTTGTAATAAATAGTTTTTCTTTTTATGTATTGGATTGATTTTTTAAGGTTTATTCACTTAGGAAAAACTAAAATGTTTCTCCGCCGACTAATGAGCTGATTTCACTTAACTTGCTATTCTGTTAAATACTAAAATAGCTGAGACATGAATGGACAAATAGGGATCACATCTTTGTCAAAGCTACTCGTGGAGCTATTCATGGTGGGGTACTGGGGTAACATCTCTTGTCTTGTGGAGCCTGGTAGTAAATGAACTGCTACACAGGCTAAAGGTGCTTGGCCTCGAAAGTATATGCTATGCTGATGACATAGTCCTAATAGTTAGAGACAAAGCCGTAGGCACTCTTTGCGACTTATTGCAGAAAAGCCATAGAATAATTGGAAAGTGGTGCTTGTCAGTGGGACTGAACATCAACCCAACCAAGACCACAGTAATTCCGTTTACTCGGAAAAAACCTTAGATTCTTGAAGATGTTATCATGAAACGGAGATATCTTGGAGTGGATGTCTGATGTTAAATATCTAGGAATACCCTTGGATAGGAAGCTTCTGTAGAAAAAGCATGTTGATACTGCTACTAGCAGAGCCACATCAATAGCTCTATGCGGCAAGAATTGGGGTTGTAATCCAAAAGTACTGCTATGGATGTACATCATGCTTGTGGGACCTATAATCACGTAAGGGTCAGTATCCTGGTTAGCTAAAGCAAGAGGAAAATGCTTGACAAAGTACAGGGTCTGGCCTGCATGTGCATCACGGGAGCCTTGAGGACGTGCCCATTTAGGGCACTTGAGATCATTACAGATCTCACACCTCTTCATCTAGTGATTGATAGAGTACCTAGCACATGAGGGCATCCTCGGAAAGGAAAATACTCTCGCGGAATCTCCCAGAAATGGATCACACGAAAAAGTTCCTTCAGAAGTTTGAAACTGGAATATCCAAAATGTATCTGGATCTCCGAAAGAAGCAGCTACACATCCTCACTGGACATGACATTGTCGCCTCAGGAAGAATCTGGTGAGAATGCGTTTATTGGACACTGAAGAGTGTAAATTCTGTGGGGAGAAGGAAGAAACTCCTATTCACCTAGTTACGGAATGCCTTGCCATTGCAAGGACAGGATCCTCAGGGCAAAAGACTTGCAGCAGGGAGGAAGCAGTCTCATTGAAACCTTCCCAGATGTTGGATTTCATTAGATCTCTGGAACTGGAGGGCGAGCTGTAAAGTGCTTGGTGTAAGGGACACGATAGACCTTGATGAGATCGCAGTGAACTGTAACCCCTTTCTAACTATGCTACGTTTATCATGTATTCATCCATTCGTGAATGTAGGTCTCTCCCAATTGTTTCCCTTCTTCTCTATTTCTCGCTAATCTCATCCACTGCCTGCCTGCTATTACCCTCATGTCGTCTTCCCATCTCTTCTGAGGTCTACACATGCTCCTTTTTGTCTCTCTTGGTCTCCATTCTAGGATTCTTCGTGTCCATCTATTTTCGTTGTATATGGCCACGTGGCCAGCCCATATCCATTCCATTATTTTTGTTATGGTTCATTTTAAGGCCTACAGTCGCAGATACTTCATTATGTTGTTGCAGCATTTCGTATAGAAGCAGATATAGAGGAAAAGGGGGTAATGGCGGTCAGTTAAGCTCTTTTTGGAATAAAACTCAGATTATAAATCACAGCTCTATTAGGAACATAACATCACAACTCTGCATTTTAATGTAATAGTCCTTTAGGACTATTAATTGAGATCAGAGTAATAAGCTTTGGAGTTACGATTTATTAGTAATGATAGTTTGAAAAAAACAGCTTTTGACCACTATTGCACTCATCTGAGGGCAATGGTAGTCATAAAGTGGACAATGATGATTAAATAAACTGCTCCACATGAGTTAGGGATATCGACTTAAATAGCAAAAAAATATAGTTAAAATAAGATTTTTGTGATGAAAATTCATATTAATATGATTTCAAGTTGCAAATTGATTTTAGCCTGTAGGTCTGCAGCGTATACAGGGTGGTTAAGAAAAATCGAGTAAAATAACGAAATTTCGTTCCCAGAGAATTCAAGAATTTTAAGACTGTCAATAGGTACAATGTATGGACTCCACGGGCATCAATAACAGCTTGACATCTTCTTTGCAGACTACACACGAGGTTGTTGAACATTTCTTGAGGAATTTGGTTTCATAAACGGGGCAGAAGCTCTCTCAGATCATTTAAGGATTCTGGGGTAGGTTGATGAGTATCTGATTTTCATTGGAGCATATCCCATGCATGTTCTATGCAATTCAAATCTGGTGAGTGCGGAGGTATTGGTAAAGGTGGAATACCAAGCTCCTCGCGCGCATTCTCAACTATTTGGTGCGGTCTAGCGTTATCATCTAGAAATTGAAAAGTTTCACCAATAGCAGCGTGAAAATTTGGCACAAAATTGTCAATGACATGCTCCCTATAGTATAAGGCGGTCATATGCCCAGGACAAATGTGTAGATCTGTGCGCCCGTTGAAACTTATCCCGGCCCATACCATAACACTACCCCCTCGGAATGGATGGACTTATTGGACATAGCGACGATAACGGGGTATGCGTGGGATCGTCCATACCCTTATTCTTCGAGAATCTGAAAATCGTCCATATCTGGATTCATCAGTGAAAAGGACACTACGCCATTAATCGTTCCAATTGATATGTTGCCTTGCCCATTCCAGTCTTTGACGCTTATGGTCACGTGTTAATGGAACTCCTCTTAATGGACGTCTAGAACCTAGATTCACCTCTCTCAAACGTCGTCTGATGGTTAAGACGGAAACTTGGACCCCATCTGCATTTTGAAGAGTATTCCGTAGCATTCTACACGTAGATGTAGGGGTTCTTCTCGCCGAAACGGTGAGGAAACGATGCTGAGCAGGTGTTGTTTTTCGTCGCCCACCAAGCCTTGGTCTTTCCAACACGGAACCTGTCTCCCTGAACCTATTCCAAAGTCGAGATATCACACTTTGGCTGACTTGGAGCCTTTCCGCTACAACAACCACAGTTAGGCCACCCTGTAGCATTCCGATAGCCCTATTAGCCTCAGCGTTTGTTAATTTACGTCTTGGCATTTTCAGAAAACTCGTTTCAAATCGAAGCCGTTGATATACTGACTTCATTTCAAAATGAACATTCATGTAGCATATGCCAAGAACCAAACTTCAGAAAGAAGGCGATCAGATTGACGAAATGTCTCATACTGATTTTTATTGGATCGATTCAAGTTGTTATTGAGTTTTAAATGATTTTACAGTGATTTTCTCGCAGATTACATACTTTTAAAGATGATTGAATACGATATCCCTAACTCTTGTGGAGCAGTCTACTTCTAAAATTCGGAATCCAAGGCATTTCCAGCAAAGTGAGTCGTCCAAAGCCCACAGGAAGTGCATCGGTATCATACTTCGTTGTTTCGGCCAAATTCCCCGCATATAAGACAATTATTTTCTGAGTTATCTCCATCAAATATATCATTATCGACGCAGTGGTCGCCAATGTCTACGAGTCAATGAAGAGTCATTTTCTTCCTTTCAACCTTTTTAAGTCTTTCCTTCAACTCTTTTGGTTTTTTGTCCTTCCCCTTGCATTTTATTTTCCGTTCAATTTCTTGACCACAATTACCCGTAATAGAGTAAATCGTGAATAGAAAAAAGAATATCATATTTTGATTCAAATTGAACATTATTATGAATTTATGATAACAGTTTCAACCAACTTTCAAAGATTCACGTAAAAAAAGAGAAATTTCATAACTTACCTTGATAACTTAGAACTACGTTAAATAAGATCGATTAAGAGCGAAAACGAAAGACACTCGTCATATATGAATGCGTCGTGTGGACTCGGGGGTTGTCAATTATGTGAAGTTACCACACTTCGCAACTTCAATTTTTTCAGCTGTGGGCATGACCACCATTACCTGCTGACCACTATTGCCCCATCATCACCTAGTGATACAAAGATACTTGAGGGTTCATAAAATCTTCTACATCTATGCATGATTTTCAGGGTTTCCAAGGAGCATTTGTGTAGAAGCTAATTACATCCAAAATTGATAAATTTTCCATTTTGCCCCCAACTCGTCTGCCATCTTGGGTGTCACAGACGTCAGCAATGCAGCCAAAGTCTGTTTTACAATTTGTGTTCTGTGAGCGGTTGTCAACTGTCGAAGAGCGCTGTTCGCAAATTGCCACCGGAATCTAATTAAAAAGGTCTCTATTGAGAGTCCCGGTTATTAATAAAAGTGACAAAATATTCGCAGTACACGGAATTCGGTAGTGTTCGCGGTCGACGTCGAGTTAATAAAGTGGACCGGCTCAAAAAGGCTCCGTATTTGTCAGCGGCAGACGGCTCAGAATCGCCGTCAAAGCTCGATATGCAGTCGGCAGAGCGCGGCATTCGATTACGCGCCGCCGGGATCAGTTCTCGATCGCTGCACGTATTTTTGCCCATCTCGGTCCCATCCACCTAGGGCTCCTATACGAGGGTAAACAGCTCTTTATGAAAATCCAGGGCTCCCCGCAGTGGCAGCGCTAATTATACCTTTGAGTTCCCGTCACAATCACCCTAATCGCTAATCAAGTTAGCCTACCAGCCCAATCAAGGACTGTAAATATTGGGCGGCTTTGGCCGTTTGCAAATGAATCGATTTTCGTTCGTTTTGTTCCTGTTTTTGTCGGTTTTTGTTCTGGGTGGACGTAGTAATTCTGGAATGTCCGCGTTTCGCCCGTGTACCAGTCGGGATTCGTTTTTTTTCGGCCGAGCCGAGTTGTTTTGAAATACGTGGGTTCATGTTGGTGCGCTCTATAACTATGGGGTACAGTTCAATTTTGCAGATTGTGGATTTATCGATCTGACGCTGCGGAAAAATATTAGGGCTAAGAGCGGGACACTGTAGTCAAATTGAATGGGTGCAATTTTATCTTTTGTGTGGGGCAATGACGGCAAAATACGAGCATTATTTCGAACTATATATCTCTTTTTTCTGAGTAAATTTTCCACTCCTACATTATCTCTTTCAAATTGGTGTTCTTCTCATTCTCATGCACAAGGTAAATTGGGTGTTATTTCATTTTCCAGATAAAACGTTACGTAACGTTACCTTTACACGTTCGACATTCATATTATTCCTTTTTTATATGTTATTCAACATTGAGAAATTTTTTTGTTAATTGTTTTTCGAAATGATTTGAATGATATTTTAACTGTAGCTTCCTCTCATCAAACGAAACACTTGTTTCCCATACCATTTTTCGAAATTCGGTTTCGTTTGAAAGATACAGGGTGTTGAAAATCCATGAAAAAATAGCTATTTATGTAACAAGTACATAAATTAGATCTTTATGGACGAGTCCAAAGTTTATGGCAGAGCGAGCAAAGCGAGCGAGGCCAATAATTTGGGCAAGTCCATAAGCCTAATTATGTACGAGTTGCATACAAAACTTCATGTTTGACTGCAATGCAGACATTTTATTTTCTGAAATGGCAATTAATATTTTAGTCGCTTCATTTCAAGAAATACATTGAGTGTGCTTTTGCTTATGTTACCTAAGTAACCATCAGCGACCTAAGCAACCTCACTGAACAAAGTTGTTTACTTCGTTAATTCTGTGACAAACGTGATAATAATCCCAAAAATGGATAGTTCGGAAGAGTAAAGCTTGAATAATTTAGCCGCAAGTGCCAAAGAATCTCTCCTACCAACTAAAAGTAGTAATGAAAATTTGTATGCGGTCTATAACAAGTGGTGTGAAGAAAATTGCAAAATCGAGTGAAGACTGTGACAGTTGAGTCCAATAAAGTGGTGTCCAATAAAGTAGTCAATTATGGACGCTAAACTAATTCATGAATCGAGTGTTTATGAAGCAGTCGAACATAAACACTTTTCAGTTCATATCTTCAGAACCGTTCTTTCAAATGAACTGAATTTTGGTTGATTGTGTACTCTATATGTACATGGTGCGTATTCACCAATCAAAACTCATTCAATATATCTCCTGCTATAAAAGTTTTAGCGTAACCGATTCATAAATCCACGCTGAAATACTATAAAACCACTTGAAAAAGATAAACGGTACATATTTTCGAATAAGTCGATCATTTTACTAAATTAAAGTATACCTAGGTTTTTTTTAATGAAACGCGTCGCTTTCATGTTATTCCTAATTTTATTGGACAAAATTTGACGAAATGATCACGAATCTCAAGAATTATCTGGATGATTCCCTGGATGTTAAGTACCACTGAAAGCACTACCAGTTAACAATGCAGTCATAATGTTTATCAATTTTATCGAGACTAAAATCTAGATGGAAAAACGTTTGATGTAGTATGTAATAATGAAATGCCACAAATGTCGGAGATAAAATTGAACTAATACACACATTTTTAAACTTTTATTGTTACCGGTTCATATTATAGATAAATGTCAATGAAACACAAAATTCAGATACATGTATGAATAATGAATGTTGATACAAATTACGTATCAAATTGAAATTAATGAAAAATAAAATGATACTCAGCACCAAAAAATCTGTGGTGATGTTCCTATCTAAACACATTCCTCTTGGAATTTTATAAACTCGACACTACACGGTTAAAATTTCATTAATTCACTGTCTTCAACATGATCACGAGATCGAAAAAAAAACAGCAAAAATAATCAATTTGGGTCATGATGTTTTTGAAAGAGTTCGGCATTCTGCAGGGTTTATTTAAAGGTGATGCTTTCCTTATGACAGATGGTAGAACTCATCAAAATTAGTCATTTTACCAAAAATTTATATTTATGAATTATGCCCCTGTTTCGAGAAAATTAAACTAGAAAATTTTCTACTTCCTCTAAGAAATCAACCAACTTAGCGGATGTTCATAAGCCTGATGCAGAGATGTAGAGATATGATGAACAGAGAGATGCAGGCCAGAGTAGTAGGTATAAAGGTAATGATGCCCAAAATTTTTTATAAATTTTTTAAATTGAACATTCCTTATAAGAAATTTTCGGTGAAATGACTCATTTTGATGAGTTCTATCACCTGTCAAAAGAAAAGCCTCACCTTAAAATACACCCTGTTAGGAGAAGATTGGATGGAATGTTATTTCTTGAAAATTTGTTTCGTCCTATATCTTTGAATGAAATATTCTTAAAATAGTACCACGAACAACTTTTTCAATTTTTGCCGCATGTTTACCTCACACTCTGGATATACAGGCTGTCCCACTTACTAGTGCCGCAGCGGACCATATACGCGTAACGGTCTGAGTTTGGCAAAAATTTTTGATGCAGACGTGATATACTCCAAGAAGAGCACAACCTGAAAATATTTTCGAATATATCGGGTGGCTCACTGAAGAGGAACAGAGGGTGACTTTGTTTCTTCAAATGGGACACCCTATATTCAATAGTCTTTTTCAATTCTCTGAAACTTCCTGCATGCTTTCATATACTTTTCACATATTTTTATTCAACAGTTTTCGAAATATTGGCCATTTTGACAAAAAAATGATACTGGTAGAGGCTATGATATCCAATTATATTTCACGAACCCTTGCACATACCAATAACAGCTTTATATGGATTGAAAGACAAGACTTCAAAGTATCCTAGCCAGCTATAATAAAGCATCTCCAGCATACGGAGTGTCCACAAAGGGACTATCAACATGACGAATTTCAAATAAATTTTTCTTCATTTTTTCAAATGCAATGCATATAATTTTTTTCATCATTGTAATCACCATTCATTTTACTTCATTTTTTGTCAAATACATGATATACTTATTTTTAACAGAATAGAATTTTTTCGAGGATTTTTTACAGTTTTTCCTCTAAATTCATATTTACTTCTGAATTCAAAAAGCAGATTTGGCTTTTCTGTGGTTATTGAGAACTCTCAAATTATTCTATTCAGAATTAACATAATTGCAGCTTCAATTCATATCATCATAGTTCTTACGGATTGGATGAATACTCATACAATGATGTGAAAATTCAAAAAAATACCAATGAGTTTGAATGTACAAATTATGAATACTACAAAAAAACGAGTTTCGAAACTTTAGGATACAAAAAAGTGCCCGCTTTTGCCTTTTATCCTTATACCACTTTCTTCGAAAAAATGATATTCAGTTTCACAGGCACGCACGCAGATCTTCAAGCTGTTTGAAATTTTTGCAAGATTCGACTCTTAAAGTAGAAACATAGAAAATTATCAACAATGTATTTTGAAAAATGGGTACAGAAGGCAAGTTTCTGTCTTCGGTAACTGATTTCATCACATTTCTGAGTAGATACATCAAAACTTTCTAGTTCCTCATTTCGCTGTAATAGATAATATGAATTGAAGCTCCAATGAAACTCATTCTGAGTGGAATAATTCGACAGTTCTTAATAACCACAGAAAAGCCAAATCCGCTATTTGAATTCGAAGGTATATGTCAATTTTAGGGAAACATTTCGAAAAAGCTCTTAAAGATCCTTTTCTGTTAAAAATATGCATATCATGCATTCGACAAAGAATTAAGTAAAATGAATGCTTGTTACAATGATGAAAAATAATTATATGCATTGCATTTGAAAAAATGAGGAAGAATCGATTTGAAATTCGTCATGTTGATAGTCTTTTTGTGGACACTCCATATGCTGGAGCTACTTTATTATAGCTGGCTAGGATACTTTGAAGTCTTGTCTTTCAATCCAAATAAAGCTGTTATTGGTATGTGCAAGGGTTCGTGAAATATAATTGGATATCATAGCCTCTACCAGTATCATTTTTTTGTCAAAATGGCCAATATTTCGAAAACTGTTGAATAAAAATATGTGAAAAGTATATGAAAGCATGCAGGAAGTTCCAGAGAATTGAAAAAGGCTATTGAATATAGGGTGTCCCATTTGAAAAAACAAAGTCACCCTCTATTCCTCGTTTGTGGTCACCGGATATATTCGGAGGTAATATCCCGAGACCATGACAAATAGCCGACTATTATTTTCGACATAATTCTATCGAGAGCGTCTTGTATTTCGACAATTCAATAAGACCATATGAACATTATATTATATTCTTTGATTATTAATGTTCATATGGTCGAATTGAATTGTCGAAATACAAGTTGCTCGAGATGAATTGAAGAAAATAATAGTCGCTTTTTGTCAAAGTCGAGTGATATTTAGGAAGATTATTTAATGAACACGCTCCAAACGCTCGGATCCGCGTTCTTTTGTATTTTCGACCGAGCGATCGGACTTATTTATAATTATTTTGCAAAAAAATTGCTATCCCAACCAAGTTTTGAACTCGGGACCCTCCGTACATTTTCAATTCTGAATGAATGACGAATGTTATGCCAAAATTTGACATTTCAAATAGCCGCTGATATTTCTTTGTTTATTGCATATCGTGTGACTGAATTCGAGACTTTTCATTGGCGGAGCCATGTGTGAATGAAATAATCGGAAATATTTTTAGGTTGTGCTATTCTTGGAGTATATCAAGTCTGCATCAAAAAATTTCGCCAAACTCAGACCGTTACGCGTATATCGTCCGCTGCGGCACTAGTGGGACACCCTGTACAGTGTGATATGCTTTTCTTTCTGGAAACATCTTTTTCCCTGGATGTGGGATGTACATATTTTTTAATTGCATTTTCTTCTGAATGCTTCTTTTTTTCTAGCGGGACAGTTGGATGTACTTTTTTCTGGGAGCACGATCATAGTTTTTCCAACAATCCCTTAGAATTACTTCCCACTTAGGATAACTACCCTTTGGAAAATTTCATCGAGATGACCAAGTCACAAGCATTAAACCCGAAATCGACAATGCCGAAAGCAGAATTGAAACAAGACCGGTGTGATTGAAAAGGTATGCTCGGGCTGCCGCACATGTAAAGGCGAAACAGAGTTTCGAAAAAATCAAAGACCGAATATGTGTTACTGGAATCTCGCCGAATCCAGTCGATGCATCATGTAGTAGACAAGAGTGCCCCAAAGTACAGCATTCGAGTGGTGTATCGGTCGAATCATTCGACTCCCCCTGTTCGAAATTGCTGCGGGAGGCACAAAGGGCCCGCTGATCCGTGAAATTCGATGAAATGTGACGGCGTGCACATGTGACCACGCGAATGGACCGGCCAATCAACTATACTGATTTTCAGCAATGAAGCTCCACCGAAATTGGTTTGGTTTTTGCGCTACCGGTGTGAAGCGGCCCTATCGCACTTTTTCGCATTTTTTCAGGGCGTATTGAACGGAATATTTCATTCTTTTGGGGCACTCTGATTAAGCGCAAACAATGAATATGTCGGCGCGAATGGTGGATACTCGTATACAGGTCGAGATTTCAGAAGGATGTGATACTTTTCATTCGGAGACCATTGGTTTTCGGCCGTTCCTAGATTATCGAAAATGAGTTTTTATGTCTGCCAAAGTAAAATAATATCAAAATAGACATGATAAACTGGAGGTAGTGAAGGATGAAATGAAATTTATTTTATGTTTCATCAGCTTACAGGACTATGTAAAGGTGAATACAGACTATTCTGACGTGATCCCACGTCACGTCAGACGTGTAGCAGTGTTCCCATGGGCCTAATATGAACGTGAACGTCAAAATGTGAGTGATATAAAAATGCAACACATCCTTCTGTGCGTTCACGTTCATATCAGGCCAATGGGAGCACTGATGGTGCCTGACGTGACGTGAAATCACGTCACGTCAAGTAATGCTCATAAGCATCATAGGCTATTTACACCTTTTCCAATTGTAATTCAGAAAACGTAAAATGTAATTCAGAAAAGCAAATTGAATTTCAGAAAATGGAAATTGTAATTCTGAATAGTAAGTTGATATTCAGAAAAGGTAATTTGAATTTCAGAATAGTGATATGTAATTCAGAAAGGGTAATTTGAATTTCAGAATAATGATATGTAATTCAGAAACGGCAATATGAATTTCAGAAAATATAAATTGTAATTCAGAATTGGTGATTTGAAATTCAGAAATGGGAAATTTTAATTCAGAAAAACGAAATTGTAATTCAGAAAAAAGAAATTGTAATTCAATTGCTTTCCACTTTCTCTAATATTATGTATGTTATTGCAATGGATACATGATTTCATTTAAAATGGGCGGCGAAAAATATTAATTATGATTCTTGAGGTCATTTTCGACTCTCAAAGTACTTAGATACCTTCATAGAAGTAAGAAATACAATAACAATAACTTTATTCCCAAGAATAGAATGAAGGTATATACAGTCAAAAACGAAAACAGGAAAAAAAGAAATTTGAAAATACGAAATACTCAAGACAAGTTCGATGCCACATTTTCGTAGATTCCTATGTTGCATCACTTGATATCGAGCTCTATACTATTCTGAATTACATGTTACATTTTCTGAAATTGAATTGATAACTTCTGAAATATAATTTTTCTTTTCTGAAATTTGCCATTTCTAAATTACAACTTTGTTTTTCTGAATTACAACTTTCTAATCTGAATTTCAATTTCGTTTTTCTGAAATTGAATTAACTATCCTGAAATTCATATTCTGTTTTCTGAATTACATATTGCTATTCTGAAATACATGTTCCCTTTTCTGAAATTCAACTTTGAATTTCTGAATTACAACTGTCAAAGGTGTAGACCAGATTTAGTTACTCACTAATAGAGTCCCTAGATCTATCTTTCAGGTTATCTTTATCGTTTAAAGTTTGATCAATTTTCCTGAAGAAATGGGTAAATTATGGAAAATATGAATACCAAGCTACACTGCGCAAAAAAATTAACGCACATTATGGAAATCTCAATTTATTCTACAACTGAAGGTGTTCTCAATGATAATTATTTTTATCAGAATTATGCATGCATACTCGTATGTTATCCACTTCTCTTCAATACAGATGTTTTCTCCCAGCAGGAATAAAAAAAGATGATATTATCAGATTTTGAATGTATTGGCTCCATTCTAAAATCAGTTGTTCTCGATCAATTCTAGTGACCAATAGTTTTTCTTTCGTTTGATTTTCTACACTCGATCGCTATGCAACGCGAAACATGCAATTTGACCCAAGAGGAATGTGCCCAAGCGGTAGTTTTTCGAGAAGAAGGGTGGACATACACAAGAATGGCAGAAAGGTTTGGAGTTTCCCATACAAGTGTGTCCAGAATGTTGCAGCGATTCAGGGAGACAGGTATGAATGTCCGAAGACCAGGACAGGGTAGACCACGGGTAACAACTGCCATTCAAGAACGTTACTTGAGAGTTTCTTCGTTGAGACAACGGTTTGCAACCGCTCGCCTCCTTCAAAATCAGCTTGAGCAAACTCATGAGGTGCAAATTAGCACTCAGACAATAAGAAATCGCCTCAGAGAATATGATTTAAGGCCTCGTGTCGCGGCAAGAGGCCCAGCTCTTACCCCAGCCCATCGAAGGGCGCGTTTGGATTTTGCGAGAGAGCATATCCATTGGGAAGAGGCCGATTGGGAAAGAGTTCTCTTCACAGATGAGTCTAGATTCTGCCTCTACCATTGTGATCGACGTTCCCTTGTATACTGACGTCCACATGAAAGATATGCTCAGCGCAATTTCCTGAATACTACTGGTTTCGGGGAAGGATCGATTATGGTATGGGATGGAATATCTTGGACTGCTCGCACAGACCTAGTGGTCGTTGATAATGGAGCTATGAATGCTGATAAGTATATAAGGAACATTCTTGAAGAGCATGTAGTGCCATTTGCCCCATACATTGTTGAAAATTTCATTTTTATGGACGATAATGCCAGACCCCATCGTGCGCGCATCGTTCAGGAGTACCTTGAAGAGGTTGAAGTCTCTCGAATGGAATGGCTAGCAAGAAGTCCAGATCTCAATCCGATTGAGCAGGTTTGGGACAACCTCAATAAAAGGCTGAGAAGTTCAGAAAATCATCCAGCTACTCTTAATGACCAAGGAATCCAACTCGGAGAAATCTGGGAAGGATTAGATCAGAACATTTTAAGATCACTCATTTTGAGTATGAACCGTCGTTACCGAGCTGTAATTAACGCAAGGGGTGGAAATACCAAGTATTAAATCACTTATCAGCATTTCAGTATTTTGAAAATTGTTCATTCCTTTTCTCTCCCATAAGATTCGGTGAAATCCTGAATTTTTCTTCCATTTAATGTGTCTTGTTTCATTCAAAACCTTCTCGAGAGAACATAAAAAATAAGTCTAATTATTAAAGAATCCATTAGACATTGTTTTTGCAGTGAATTGTTATTATCTTTTATTAAGATCAGCTATCATCGGATGAAGCTCAGTCCATCCTGTCCAATATTTTCGAAGTGAATTTTTATTTTACCAAATCTGAGTTTTCATGAAATTAGCTTGAGATAGAATAGAAGGATTCTGTTTTTACTAAAATTCATGAATCTTATATGTACTCGGAGTAAATATCATCAGATGAAGCTGAGTCCACTACGTCCAATATTTTCGAAGTGAATCTCAATTTCACCAAATCTTGGTTTTCATGAAATTGGCTTTAGATTGAAGGATTCTGTTTGTACTAAAATTCATGAATCTTATATGTACTTGGATCAACTATCATCGGATGAAGCTGAGTCCATCCTGTCCAATATTTTCGAAGAGAATTTCAATTTTTTCAAGTCTGAATTTTCATGAAATTGGCTTGAGATAAAAGGATTCAGTTTTTACTAAAATTCATAAATCTTATATGTACTCGGAGTAAATATCATCAGATGAAGCTGAGTCCACTCCGTCCAATATTTTCAAAGTGAATCTCAATTTTACTAAATCTGGGTTTTCATGAAATTGGCTTTAGATAGAAGGATTCTGTTTGTACTAAAATTCATGAATCTTATATGTACTTGGATTAAATATCATCGGATGAAGCTGAGTCCATTCTGTCCAATATTTTCGAAGAGAATTTTAATTTTTTCAAGTCTGAGTTTTCATGAAATTGGCTTGTTATAGAAGGATTCTGTTTTTACTAAAATTCATGAATCTTATATGTACTCGGAGTAAATATCATCAGATGAAGCTGAGTCCACTCCGTCCATTATTTTCGAAGTGAATCTCAATTTTACCAAATCTGGGTTTTCATGAAATTGGCTTTAGATTGAAGGATTCTGTTTGTACTAAAATTCATGAATCTTATATGTACTTGGATCAACTATCATCGGATGAAGCTGAGTCCATCCTGTCCAATATTTTCGAGGAGAATTTTAATTTTTTCAAGTCTGAGTTTTCATGAAATTGGCTTGTTATAGAAGGATTCTGTTTTTACTAAAATTCATGAGTCTTATATGTACTCGGAGTAAATACCATCGGATGAAGCTGAGTCCACTCCGTCCAATATTTTCGAAGTGAATCTCAATTTTACCAAATCTGGGTTTTCATGAAATTGGCTTTAGATAGAAGGATTCTGTTTGTACTTAAATTCATGAATCTTATATGTACTTGGATCAACTATCATCGGATGAAGCTGAGTCCATCCTGTCCAATATTTTCGAAGAGAATTTTAATTTTTTCAAGTCTGAGTTTTCATGAAATTGGCTTGATATAGTAGGATTCTGTTTTTACTAAAATATAGATTAGGATTGTGTGAAATCAATAGAGGGCAAGTTTATAAGTACGCTTATGGTCGGTTTTCTGCAATTAATATTGCTGGGTTTAATACTTCAGTACGAATCTAGCTAAATAGAAAACTAACCAGAAATCTACTGAAATTTCTTCGATGCCCACTAGAATTTCTACCATCTACCAGATTTAGTAGAAATTCTACTAAAGTGGCAACCCTGCAAGACTCCACATAAGAGAATTTTCTGTTTTATGGATGGTATTTCTTAATCGATGCGCTAACGATTGTGAACTATATTTTTAGGGGAGCATGCATAGGTTTTTTAAACAAAGATCTAACTCAAATTTCATGTTTTACTCATTCAACCCAACGAAAAAAAGAAAAATTATTCCCGTTTCATGGAGATTTAGAAATGTTGTAACCAAAATTTCCAGCATTTTATAAGAAAAAATGAGTCTACAGTCTACAGTCTACAGCATTTTTGCTGAATTACTTCTATTTTAATTATTGCAGGGCCTTTTTTGTACATAAATATATATGGTTTCCTTAAATTCTGACTCTGGAATCCGAAGATGTTTGAAATTTGGCAAAAATCTTTCGCCGATTTATTGGCGTTCCTGAAAAAGCCTGGGTAACAAACCACCCCTTCTAAAGCTATCACTTCCGTTAGAGTTAGACCCCCTGTAATGCGTTCTAGTAAATAGTTAATTTAGGAAATATTCCTACAAAAATACAATGATCCTTATGTTTCGGTATCTTTGAAGCGAGCTTAGGAATCGTTCAGGTAAATTTACCTAATTGACAGATCCGTGTACTGGTGGAGTTTACAACAATTGGGTGGACACTGATCCTGTAGTAAATCTATGGGGTTGAATACAGATAATATTGAAAAATGGGATGGGGACTGCTTAACTAATAAAAGCAAAACGTATTTTGCTGTTTTGTTCGGTGATTATTTACAAATAACCTGTAGAAATAGCATGCTTGGAACTCATGTCAAACTGATGGTTGTCCGGAAAAGGTAGAATTTGTGACATTCTTCCGATACCATAAAGTTTTATGATTCTTACCACAAGAAATTTATTCTATATCTTCTTTACACAAACTGTAAACAAGTTGGTCAAGACATTGAAACTTTTTGTTAGGACTGGACTAATCTCCCTTTTCTTAAATGAAGTTTTAGAATTTCTGACCATATAATTTACCCTGTCGTGAGGCTTATGGTCAGGTTTAGTTAATCACATTACGGCTACAGTCTTCACGGACTGTATTCCTAGGATTTTTATGGGTATTTCTCTGTGAACTGGGCAACTTTTCTAAAAAAGATGTCTAGACGACTTTTTTGCTCATATATTCAATAAACCTAATTCAATAAATATATATTTACATTTTTATTAATGAACGAGAGATGAACCAAAAATATTTCCATTACTTTAGAAAATTTTAACAATATTCTGAAATGTTCGATACAGGGGACTGTGTCCATGTCAGGGGACTGTTTATTCAAATGAAAAATTCTATACCAAAATTATTCTATTTCAATTTTCATAAAAAATTTGCTTTCTTCTTTAGTCACGAGAAGCGTTTTTTGTACTTCATTATTTTCTTCTTCAAGACTCTAATTTCATCATGTTTTTTTTTTCTTTATCCTATATCTTAGGATCTTCTCTCTATAGAATATCTTTTTCGAATTATTTCAGCAACTTCAGGTTTTGGCATTTGAAATGTATTAGTTACATCAGAATCTGGACTATTCTCTCTCATGTACGAGTTAGTAATATTCGCTTATACTTTTTTTTTATTGCGGTACTTGGTGCAATGGTATTTCCACTTCTTCTAAGCTTCCCGGTGTTCTTGTGGGGTCATATTCTCAACAAGCTTCCTAGTTCCCTTTTCTTTTTTCTTAAGGTATTTAATACGTTCTTTCTCTCTAAGCTCTTTCCTTTTCTTTTTCTATTTTTATTACACTCATATCTCTTCCGCTCATTTCCTTTTTTCCTTTTCAAAATATCTTCCTCAGAGAGTTTTTTCTTCCTTCGAACCCTAGCCTAGTGGTTAAGGTGATTGTCTAGGACCCCGAAAGTCCCGAGTTCAATCCCGAGGCTAGGAAAGAATTTTTCTATTCTCGGTGATGTGCCTAAGGTGGCGTAAGGACACGGTAAGAAGGCCTACATAGAACACAGCTGATTCTCCTAACTCGCACAAGCTACAAGCTTCTGAGGGGTCTCCTCGGGAGACCTAGGAGTCTAGGAGATATCAGTATCATACTCAAACCACACATATATCTAAAACAATGATAAACATAATATAAAGGCAGTTCCTTGGAGACGGAAACAGTCCCCTGTCTACCAACAGGACAGGGGACTGTTTAATTTTACTTCATTGAAAGATAGCACAATTGGTAATGATCTCATGTTATTTCGCTGTACAAAATAAATATTCATCTATTACAACGATATAAAATTTGTAAGGTAAGAATAGAGTACTAGAAAAGAAATGAAAATAATCCTTGCCAGAGGACTGTTACCTGTCAGGTAACGACGTGACTTCCCTGGAAAGACGCTCGTGCAGCAATAAATGAAATGGCGTCTGGGAAGTAATGACAGCAACCATGCCAACTTTGATTGTTTGCGGTCTGTTACACAAAGCCATGGCGCTGTTTAACCTTTACAGTGCGTGGCGCGTAATTTGAAATATAGACAGGGGAACTGTTCACAAAATGTGGAGACATACTTTAATTTACCTTTTTAGTATAATGGAATATAAATTATAAAAAATTAACGGACCTTTTTGACCATGAAATAATGCTGTTCGAACATTCAAACAATTTGATTGGTTCCAATAGTTATTGTCTTAATTAATTTAGCATGAGGTGACTTACCTGCTTCAGTGACACGACAGGGGACTGTTTTTCGAGTAATTCAACATCGTTTTCAATACAATAAAGTTTATTTAATTGAATATTGAACACTGAGCAGGGGTAGATAAGATTATTATTTTATGATATTATCTACGAAATAAATATGATCTGTATTTTTTTTATATAATATTAGCCTGAGACAATGAGTTGCCCAGTTTACAGAGAAATACCCTTATACAGGTAGGCAACGTTATTGGTTTTTCACAAATTGGTAGATGAAAATGCGAAATATACAGTGCGCGTCAATATTATGAAAAAAATTCATTTTTTCAGAAGAAAAATATTTGGCAACAAAATCCTGAAACAGGTCAATTTTTGTTTCACTCCTACAGCCCGCTCCACACTCATGGCAAGAACCTCGGCCAATACCGCGAACGTGAGTGTAGATGACTTTCTTGTGTAACGTTCGCGCTTCGCGGCCTTCCCCGTTTGCGGTCTCCTGTCCCGCGACAAAGGCTTCGCGCCCAAGAACAAATGTTCCATCCACACTCACAGGGGTTGGCGGTACTTGCGCAGTAATGTTTTAATGCTTGTTCACTGACCTTTTTCGCTTTTGAAATGAATAATTCATGTAGCAATGAAGTGAAATTAGAATAGATTCAGATTTAGATAAGTGGAATGAGAATTTCTTGATTATTATCAGAATAAACCCTTTTTATAGCTGGCTAAACAGGCGAAAAGCCTTCGTAGACAGCGAGGATGCCGCGAACCACAGTGCGAATATTTGTGTGAGTGTGGATGACTTATTTGGCCGCGAATTCTTGGCCAGGTTCACGGCAAGAATTCTTGGCGCGATTCGCGCCATGAGTGTGGAGCGGGCTCATGGCAAGAACCTTGGCCAATACCGCGAACGTGAGTGTAGATGACTTTCTTGTGTAAAAGCCCGCTCCACACTCACGGCGCGAATCGCGCCCAGAATTCTTGCCGTGAACTTGGGCAAGAATTCGCGGCCAAGAAAGTCATCCACACTCGCACAAATATTCGCACTTTGGTTTGCGGCATCCTCGCTGTCTACGAAGACTTTTCGCCTGTTGAGCCAGCTATAAAAAGGGTTTATTCTGATAATAATCAAGAAATTCTCATTCCACTTATCTAAATCTGAATCTATTCTAATTTCACTTCATTGCTACATGAATTATTCATTTCAAAAGCGAAAAAAGTCAGTGAACAAGCATTAAATCATTACTGCGCAGGTACCGCGATCGCCTGTGAGTGTGGATGGAACATGTGTGCTTAGGCGCGAGGCCTTTGTCGCGGGACAGGAGACCGCAAACTCACGGGGAAGGCCGCGAAGCGCGAACGTTCGCGCGAGGTTTCAGTATGTGCACTTTGTCAACTCCAGTAGAACCGTCTACTAATAACATAACTTCTTAAGATCATAACTGAAGCGCAGTGATTCACACATTCTAATTTTTCACGTAAGGGGGTTGAAAGTTGTGCATGAACAAAACTGATTGGTCGACTTTCATTCGGTGACAAATTTCATCAGGTACCATCGTCTCAAAGTAAATGAGCCATGATAAATTGCACATACTGAAAACCACTATGAACTAACTAATTTTTCAAAAAAAAAATTTTTTCCTTAAAAATTTCTGCACGTCTGTAAAGAACATACAAAGACCTTGTCAAAAAAATACCACATGACCCATTATCCGTATTCAAAAAATTTAGAGGGTTGATGGGGATGGCACAGGGTGCACAAAAATCCTTAAAAAATTGACCTGTTTCAGGGTTTTTTCGCCAAATATTTTTCTTCTGAGAAAATGAATTTGTTTCATAATTTTGACGCGCATTGTAGAAATTGTGGTACACAAACATTGATGTTAAATGTTAAATCAAATTAAGTGAAATCTAAAAACTAAAGAAAAACTCAGCTCATCTCATGGTATTTTTTGAAAGTGAAACTTTAGCTTATAGATAATATAAATATACCTAGGTAATTAAATAAATTAGTGGCAGTCATAAATTTCGATCATCAATTAAAATTATTCCTATCGAATGACATGACACAATCATTGAACAAACAGCCTATTACAAGTATTACAATTACATGTGAACTAAAATTCTAAATGGTCTACAAACTAAGAATGTCAGCTATAATTTAAATGCGAAATAATTCGAAAAAGAAATATGTAGTGCGAAAGTTGTCCTCATTTTTTTTTAATATCATACTATTTTAATAAAATAGTCGAGTTCTTGAGAAGACTTCGAAAACTCCGAAATCCAACCATAATAAAAAAGGTTAAAGGTATGACCAATTCCTTACCTTTGAGATCTTCCGAATTATACAACTTGTTTCATCCAAGTCATAAAATTTACTATTGCTTCTCGCAAATTTAGGGTTAGGGTGTACCTTTATTATTCAAATTTTTATGGAAGCAAGTGGTAAACCTCAATACTCCTCGAACGTTGTTAAAATTGGCAACAATCTTTTACAACATACCGCTATCGATTGTTGCTCATTTTCAAAACTCTTCAAAAATTAGTGTCTCCAATAAATTGCCTCACAAGAATCCATCTCATCCAACTCAGAAACGTAGTTGAAGCCTCCTTCCATATCAATACAGGGTGTTTCAACATAAAATGGACAAACATATGACAGGCGAATGTTGAAGAAAATTTTTCTCTGTTAAAACTGGAAATATTTCACGTATAAAAATATGGTTTTTCTAGAACGGAAGTCAAGAATCGAATGTTGAAATTTTACTGAAAAATAATGGACCGAATATTCCGTTAATTTGTGATAGTTCATTGGAATAAAAATAAAAGCACTCGAATAACCCGACAGAAAAACTTCTAATCGAACAGAACAGACGCAACTATGGAATTTCGAAATTGTCAAGAAATAAGCCAACAGACGACATTTATAATTATTAATTACATATAAGTATACCTTTTGTCCCAACTTGAAATACTCCAGTATGAAAATGTAGTAGTACCACGATTCCTGTCTCATTTTTAAACTTTGAAAGAACTAACTCCATTTACAAAGTTGAAAAAGAGTGAATAGAAATAAGCATTGGCAACGTCTCTGAGAATTATTTTTACATCGCCGATATTTCACGAGTGCCAACCTGCGTCATTAAATAAAACACTTGATAAACCTAAATCTTGGCCAACCGGGATACTTTATATTTCAAAGCGTAGAACTTCTTCGTTTTCGAAAAAACTTTGACTCTTTGAGCAATACTCTGATAACTTTGGTGAGTCATGCGTGACATTTGAAAGAACGGTGTGCATGGTCACATCTTAGTATTTTGTAGTGCTCCATTCAATTGTGTTGTAGAATTGTGGAAATAAAATTGAAAAAGGCGGAAAAACTGCAAAATTGGATTTTTTTTCTCAGTTACCATTTTGGAACGCACTATTTCGACGTTTTCAATTTTCCAAGATTTTGCGTGGAAAAGTTTTTTCAACATTCGAACTCAACTCATTCTTGATAATTTCTAATTAAAAAAATTATTCGGCCGAAATTGTTGGAATTTTTCATGATTGAACTATCTTTTATTCTGAATACAGAAAACGACGCAACGACAGTGGCGTAGCTAGATAGTCCGGGGCCCTGGTGCAAAAATCGAAGAGGGACCCCTTAATGAATTGTTCTCGAGTCAAAATATAAATACGAAAAAGCAAAGTTACTTACTGAAGGTACAGTTGAGGAGTATACTTGAATAAATTATGTTGTTATTTATGTATTTGAGTAGGTATATTAAATTCATTATATTAATGTTATATTATTATATAATGTTATGAGTACCCTTGTAATAAGTACCCTTGTAATATTAATGTGGATGGAAACGAGGGCTTTGAAAACATTTTTTTGTAGATATTTACTATATGTACAAATATTCACGAAAAAATTGTCATTGTCACTATGACCTTCTAGCCTTATTTTTCTTATTGATACGTTAGATTATTTGGTGAAATCACAATAAGAATAAATTATTCAAGGAATTAATTCAAATTAATTATTGAGGATTCGAACCTAAAGGTCCATCAAGGCTAGATTTGAAGTCATTTATTCCTTCGGAAAAAATATGTTTACATTCTCTTTCTAGACCTACTCTTTGCGAAAGATTCAATGACTTCACTCAAATCTAGACTTGATGCAGCTTCATTTTCAATTGATAGGTATAAGCCATAAATGTCGCAGTTGAGCTTGGCTCATAGTGTTCAGCAAATAATTTTATATTATTCTTAATTTGCTGAAAAAGCTTTCAGCTTCTACAGAGGTGACAGGAAGATTGTATCGAACAGTAATATTGCTGTAAATACTTCTGTTAGATCGCATTCCAGGATTCCGTATTTCCTTATTATTTTCATAGAGAATTCATGAATTGTCCATGCCTTATTCAATTCAGGTAGAAATAGGTGATAAATATTAATAACTTGAATTGAAAAATTGGTCCCTTTCATATCGCAATATTCACTTTGAAATTGGTCGAAGCTTTGAATTACAGTTTTTTCGTCTACCTATATCTAGTAGAAATGATGGTGAAAATTCCAAATTTTGTTGACTGCAGTCATACACCCGAAACTTGAATTCAATCAATCAATCAAATCTTTATTGTACTACAGCGTGTACTCGTCCAGTTTCAGCATAAATAACACATTATTAAAATTAATATGGACATAAAATGAACTTACTGTCTAGGACAAACTAAACTTATATCACAGATAGGTTTGTCGCAGAAAAACTCTGAGAGCGAATAATACGCTCACAAGGAGCGCCTTCAATTCTCTTTTAAATTTAATGAAACTTAATGGTTTCCAATGATTCGGCTTGAAAACTGCAACCGAAATATAAGAAGGCACATCAACTTCTAAAATTGGGAAAGTATTATATCGAGCACTCTATTGAAAATATTTATTTAGGAAAATTCTCCCCTGCTTCGAAATCCGTGATCGGAAGCTAATGGGCGTTTCCAGTGATTTTCAAAAAATTCGAAATATTTTTTACCCTTTTTTGTCTCTTTTCTTCGAAATGGGGATCTTTACCATATGCTATGACATTTTCTCTAGCCTTGCACTCGAAGGACTCGAAGTCACTCCAACAAATTTTTTTCTTTGTATTAGTCTCTTCTAAAGCTCTGCATACGTCGTCCAAACTGACATCGCATTTTTGTAATACTTCAGATGCATAATTGATATCATTGAGAATGCGGTGCATTAAATCGCCGAGGAGAATAAATTCAAAATTCAAAATTTTTTTCAATTTCTGCTTGTTTTCTTATTTGCAAGAATTTTTCATAACTATTTCAGCTAATGCACGAATGATATGAAAAAAATGAAATTTGATTGCCGAAATTATGTTAACCCTACTGGACCATCTAGTCGGATTTAGTTTTTTTAGATAGGTGTCCGATTCACCAGTGAATTTTGGCAATAAATCCCTACATTTGATGATATTTCGGAAAAAACATTTTTCAACAACTGAATATAATAAAAACAATGTTAATCACATAATAGATCACAGAGAAAAATCAGAGTTTGAATTTTTTTCAAGTTCAAACGCGATTTGATGGTCAGCGCTTGGGGGCCCCCTGAGGTCGGGGGCCCTGGTGCACTGCACACCCTTGCACTCACGTAGCTACGCCGCTGCGCAACGACTTGGATCAGTAGCGGATCCAGACAGTTTTGCAGGGTGTGGGGGGGGGGGGGAGCATGAATTGATTAAAATCTTCTATCGACATTTAAGGAATTAAATAATTAAAAATTTAAAATGAAATATTTCATTGAAAATATTAGAGATCGATTGAACTACTATAAAGGGATTATTGCTAATTCGTGGTCCAAGGGTGTTCCATGGCCTCCATGCCTTTTACGAGAAGAATACAAGAGATAAAAAAGTTTGTAAGGAAATCAGGCTATCCAAATTTGATTCTATTCAAGTCATTTCAGAAGTATTTCTTCAAATTTCCTTTTTCAGCCTTCTTTGAACCCCCTCAAATTTTTCGGATTTGTTTTGGAACAATTTTTTGGGATGCGAAAATAAAATGCAGAAAATATCAATGATTCATAATTTATTTCACTATTTATTCGAGATTTTCACAGATATAGTTCAATAATTTGTACAAAAATATCTAAAAACTATTCTGCTATCACATTTGCAGCGTTATATAATTTATTAAAATTTCTTCAAAGAACTAACACAATATTTACAAGTAATGTACAACACGATCTATTATTTACATATTTACAAAGTAGAATGCACCTCATTTCATATCTACGAATCGATACATGTCAGTAATATTGCAACAGAATCTCCATTATTATTAACATTCAAGAGATTATACACTAATACGGTCGCCAGACGTTTTTCTTCGTACTTATCGTAGGCGAACTTTGCAACTTGGTACTGCTTGGCGACTTGACAATAAGTTGTCTTACACTCCTCGAGCTTGGAGCTTTGAGTTCATTCCTCGTCAACTCTTTATCTTGCACAGTCGAATCTGGATGCTGAATCTCTTGCAACATAACATTGGCTGGTTTGATCGGGACAAAAGCGGATTTGACCACATCAATATCTTCATCGTCTGAAGGCTCAGAGTTCGATTGGTCCACTGTAGAGTGGATCCTGGTTTCTTGCTGCACGTTGGAGGGCTGTGGACTAATGCTCAAGGTGCTCGACATTGGTGACATCCTCAAAGACAGTTGCTCCATTGGTGAAGGAGGTACAGATCTGAATTGGAGATGCTCAAGGTTCAGTTTGGGGACCTCTTGGAATCCTGGTAGGGCGTTGGAAGGCAGAAGGTGGCTGTGGTGGAGACTTGGTGGTGGGGGTACGTGTGGTCGGAACATGTCGGCGGTTGGTGGTAGAGAAGATTGAAGAGGTGATCCTGAAAGAGAAACATGGATGAGACTTTGAATTTTGAAAGGAAATCAGATTTTTGCTGAAAGTGAGCTTCTCAGAAGCTGAGAAATTACTTATTCTGTTTTTCAGATAATTATCAACGTTTTCTGCATTAGTTTTTCAATTTAAAGCTAGATATTTCGTGTAATTTTGGTCTGTATAAATATTTCCATGTAGAAATTATAATGAGATGATTTGGATAATAAAGAAATATTTTGGGATTATATTGAGAAAAAACCCAGCAGATGTTCCTATTGTTTGCCTCAGCATGCATATCAAGCTCAGATAATTTTGATGCATTTTATTATACACACCATCAAATAATGTAACATCAAAGTATTTGTTTTGAATTATTTACTCAAGTTTTTATATGTTTTATTTTTAATTGTTTTATGCATTGTCAGATATTCTTTGGAAACAGGCCAATTGAATGAGTAGTTTTTAAAACAGTGATATGTGTTTCTACATGAAAAAAAAATTGAAATTTTTTTCAATCAAAACTACGAATGCAATATCAACCGATTCAAAAGAATTGAAAATGAACTAAAGCTTACCTTTAACTAACGAAGGGTGAACACTGGGTTGCTGAATATTTGATCTGAGGTAATCAGGCCATGCAGCATACGACATATATGCTGCATCTAGCCAACCTGGATTCAAAAAGAATGGGCTGAATGATCCTGGCATTCCTGGCAGTCCATAGCCGAACTGATAACCTGTAAAAAACGAGTAATCAATGAAATGGGAGCTCAAAGAGAGGAATTACATTTGTTTTCATATCAGTATAAAATTTTTCGTATTCGTAGGTATAGAAATCGTAGAAAATTCAAAAGAATATCAAAATGGAGATAGTTATGGAGATCCACAATTTAGTTGAATATTTCAGCAAATATACCGACGATTCAACGAATTTTTAATGGAGATATAAATAAAAACCCTGAGTTATTTTTGACTTCAAGATTCAGCTTATATTCATGTATTTACTCGATTTATAATATTCAGGAGGTGCTTAAATTTTCGAAAAAATTTACAGCCAAATATAAAATATAATTTAACGATCATTTCTCGTCATATTTTTGGATAAAACCAGATAATCTCACAGAGATTCATAAATAAACTAAAATAACATAAACACCTCGAAAATATGAGAAACAAAATTACTTGGAAATAATACCAGACAATTAATAAGACAATATAACCTGGCTTCAGTACTTCTAAATTGAACATTAAATACACCAAATGTGAAGCACATGTCTAATAAACCCGATCTGAAAGCTCGGCATTTGATTACGACCAAACATAAAATTTTTAACGACGGCTCCATGCAGCAGAATGCAGTAGTAACTTAACGCTTTTGTTTATAATATTGTGTTTGTTGATGGAAGTTTTATATGGATTTTGGCTGTTTATTATAGAACCGGAATATAAATTTGGGTTTATTAGAATAGGAATTTTCGTTTGTTTTTTTGATCTTTACTGTTTGTTGAAAAAGTGAAAATTTGTTTCCTTCTTTTTTAAAATATTGTTGGTACTTACTCGACTTGGTTCTGGGTTCTCTAGGTCCATCGACTGTGACTTTGATGGCTTTGGTGTAAGTTGCAATTTGGTAAGGCGCCGAAGAAATAGTGATGATGAGGGTGAAAGATTTTCCTCTACCACTTCTGCCGACGAATCTAAGATCGTTAAACTTCGCCACTTGATTCTTCATAACCGCGGAACAGTTTCTGAGTTCCGCACAACAATTTTCGTCGTTTCCAGCCCTTAAGGTCACTACTGTCCCGTCTTGCACATCATCCAAGGCTACCACTTTAAAGGCGATCGGCAAACTTTTATTGGATCTCCAATGGTTCGGCAGAGCACTACATAAAATCGCAGGACTTCCAGTTTGTATAAGTTCACCGTGATACTCTTGCAAAGTATCTTGTAAAGAAGCGTACATTTCCGTCATGTTTGGCGCGTGCTGTCCGTTCGGCAGATGCATGGGTGTCCCAAAAAAACTCACGAAACTGAACCGATACGTCGTTTATTTCCCGAACACTGAAAACACTGAACTGCGAGCGTTTTAAAAACTGGTGTGGCGCATATCAAAGTCGCTGTCTGACTGGTGAAAGTTTTTCGTTGAGTGCCGAATATTAGCACCCCCGCTCTAAAGAGGGTAGTTTTTATAGAACGAACGTAAATAGGTAGCGGGACGAAAGAGAGGGATGTGATTTGTCGCCTTATAATAGGCGTTAGAGAGAGATAGGTGTGACCCTAGCTAGACCCAACTTTTATAAAATTGTGAAGGGAGATGTTTGTATTTTAAAAGTTGGTGAGGGAAAAGGACGCGCCGCGTCTTGTCAACTGGGTGAGAGAGAAAAAATATCGCTCATGAATGGTTGAAAGTGAGAAACATGCACGCGGGCCAACGCTTGACAAAGATCAAAGTATCGTTTACATTTGCTGAAGTGAGATATACGATTTGATACATTGAATGAGTGTGAAGTCAGGGCGGGCTTAGGGTCCACTGCTTACGTTCATATGATTTTTTTTTAACGATTCAGTCTCGATACTGTTATTATGGATCAATGAGCACTCTTTGCCAATAAGTTCATTCTTCAAGCTCTAAAACAAACTTTGGTAGATGATACAAAATAAAATTTTTGACGTCCAAATAACACAGGATCCACTTGTTATACAAACAAAAATAACAAATGCCATGAAAATGATTAATCAACGGTTTCAAATTATTGCAAATACCTACACTATAACGTCACTAACCCAAGTAATTTCAAGTTTTTATTAATATTTTCAACATTGTGAAGTTTGACATAGAGCGTCAACTAAAAGAAATCTTGTAGCTTGTGATTTGGAACCATTTTTTTTAATATTGAATTTATCAATTTTTGAACAAATTCAATATCTTCGAAAATAATCGCTAATTTCAATTGAAATTTCTCATGTACAGGGCAAAATTCATTGTCTACTGAAGTAATCTAATGAACAACAGCAGCTACAAGAAAAGTGATAACACATTCACGAGCTTTTTTTTCCACATCTGAAAACAGATCCAGCCTATCGTACATAGATTCTGAGTTATAAACGAAAATTGAGAAATTGTCATTTTAAATCATGCTGAATAACTCGCCTATTTTAACACGTATTCGAAATCGATTGTTACATTCTTTGATTCTTTAATAATCAGAATATATTTTTATTCTCCCTATTAAAGATATCGACATATAAAAGAAATAATTATTCGACTGTCGATGATTCCTATCACAGAAGGTCAAGTTCTCAAACTATAATGCATATTAGCATATTCAACGGTCGCTGGTACTGCCAGCCTACTTAACAGTGAATCGAAAAGCAAGACAAATTAAATATTTCCTTATGTTGTATTCATGTGAATATCGACATATGATACATTTTTGAAATCAGCAAAAAATTTTTAGCAAGATAAGATAATCTGCTTTCAGATTCTTATTAGTTAGGAAAAAAAAGTGTCATGAGTTTTCCTCTATACCTGCTGTAGTTTCCGAGATCCCTTCAGTAGACAACGAATTTTGCCCACCCTGTACATCAGTGAAATAGATAAAATGATGAAAATCGGGAGTGTGATGCCTTTAGACATCCGGTGTTAATTGTTTTTCTTATCTAAACAAAAGTTAAGCGGATTGAGTGTCTGAATGTTTGGCCGCTCTGGCTACGATTTCGGACAACTATATAAAAGCTTCTGATTTATTGCTTTTATGACTCAGAGCTCGGAGGCTTTATTATTTTGCCAAGATGGTATCAAAAGATAAGATCCGACTCACTGATGACGAATCGTCGCCAAATTCCATTCTGACCGCCTGGCCGTCGATAATTTTGTTCTGATGATTTGAGGGGCAGTATCACCTTTTGAATCGTGGTAAATCTCCATTCAAAAGTGGTCTCTTTATTTCACGAGTAAGTACCCTAATTTACGACGTAGAGACTTGATTTTTTTTTAAATTGAAGTTGAAGGACGTCCCGAGAGCAAATAGTTTCCTTTTTTCGATTTAATTAGTTTTTCAATTAAAAAAACCAGGGTAATCGTTAGATCTGGGGTTATTGCATATGTTTTTCGTTTTTCATGAGTACAAGCTATATTTTTGAAATAATAATAATGAAAATTTTTGTAGTTTATAGAAGATTAAATTGCCGAGGGCAAATAGGTGCGATTTTCTCGATTTAATTAGTTTTTCAATTGAAAAAAAACAGGTTGAACTTCAGCGTTTTGGAAACTACACTGAATGATTTTTTTCCGACGGTTATTCATCATTTTTTGAAAAAAATCGCAACTATTTGCCCTCGGCAATTTAATCTTCTATAAACTAAAAAAATTTTCATTATTATTATTTCCAAAATATAGCTTGTACTCATGAAAAACGAAAAACATATTCAATAACCCCAGATTACCCTGGTTTTTTTAATTGAAAAACTAATTAAATCGAAAAAAGGAAACTATTTTCTCTCGGGACGTTCTTCAACTTCAATTAAAAAAAAAATTCAAGTCTCTACGTCGTGAATTAGGGTATTTACTCGTTAAATAAAGAGACCACTTTTGAATGGAGATTTACCACGATTCAAAAGGTGATACTGCCCCTTAAGGAAAACGATCTAGAGAATGACGTATTCAAATTTTAGCGAGTTATCAAAAAAGAATTTTCGAATTCCCAATGTTTCTGTAACAATAATAGATCCGTTTTCATAGACGATATCTTTGACAGGTTTTAATGGTTTTATTATATAGAATTGACAGTTCAACTTTGTTTATTATCGTTAAGGAGCATCCTAGTTAATTAGTTGGTGCCCCCCTGTATATTGATTTCTGCAAATTTCATCCCAAATCGAAGTGACCAATTCTCAGATTCGCCATCATACGCCTAAGCCACCCCTGTACAACAGTTTAATAAAACGAGTGAGACCTGAAATTGGGATTAACAAGTAGCCGAGAGAGAGGGTCCTACAGGATAGACGGTGTCTGCTTTATGAGCGAAGGACGAGGAGGGAAAAAATCCTGGAAGCCGGATGCAGAGAGAGATGCAATATGGCCAATCCCAGACGCGGTTTTTGAGGCCTCACCGTGGTTAGTCCCTCCCCTAACATGCCACACACCAAGCCACCCCCTCAAAAATCCCACCCCTGAAATGTTGCTTTCAGCTGTTTCACCGAGTGACGTTTACTTGTTTTCGTTTCGGGGTGCGAACCCCGGAAAGTTTCGTGGAGTTGAAGACGATAAAATGATACATTTCAATGTTGCGTTGGATTTTTCTACGTGGAATTATTTGATTTGAGAGGGGTGGAAAGATTGTTTAGGGATAATATTCTCATAAAAAGGAATATTGAGAGTTCCCCTCATTTTTATAGGAATTCAGCATTCGTCAATTGGATATAAGAATGGGATCCCTCAAGGGACAGTTTCAGATCCCACGAATTTTCTTTGAAGCTAGGAGAAAATATTTCTGAATCTACAACCCAGATGGATAGGTTGATATAACTGCTCTACAAGGATGCTATGGTTATTGCTGGGTTTATTGTGAATATTTTTTTTGCATGGATCAGTTTATTCAAAAGTTCCTTGAATTCTTTTTTGGCGTTACACGGGGATGAATGGATGCTGTTTAATGTGACAATAGACAATAATTACTCTTATTGATCCTTCTTTCTGAGAAAATCACCTTCCACAACCTAAAAATTTCAGTATAGTCAATTGAATTTCAGAAAGCGTCAATTGTATTTCAGATTAGTCAATTTGATTTCAGAAAGAGTCAATTGTATTTCAGATCAGTCAATTGTATTTCAGAAAACATCAAATGTATTTCAGATTAGTCAATTGAATTTCAGAAAGCGTCAATTGTATTTCAGAAACCGTCATTTGTAATTCAGAAAGTAGGAATATCATTTCTCCACGACTGCATCGAATTTGACCAACGTATACTGCCCTGCTAAGACAGCAAGTCGTATCTACAAAAATGAAGTTTCGAGAAATTAAGCAATTTGTGAAATATGCTATGCCATCTGCGTATCTTCTTCATTAATGCTTTTTTTGGTATATTTATTTTGAATTCATAATTCGAATTAGATCCAAGATATACTACATAATATTAAAAGCCAATCTTGATTTAGAATTTGATTTTTGTCAGATACGACATTTTGTCTTAGTATTTTATATTCATATATGAATTAACACATGAAGTCGTAAGTTTTATATTTGACAAATATTAATACAAAAAATAACATTCTGTGGTCATTATATCAAGAAATATTAGTAATTAAAAAAACTAGTCACTATCGACGGCTGCTCCTTCTGCTTCAGGTAGGTTTTGCCAAAATTGTAACCTGTTTGGAGGAACAATATCTGGTAACTTTTGCAAAAGTTTTGATTTTCTATCCTTATCAATTCCTTTAGGAACTAATCGCACAGTGGGTTTCGGTAAGGTTTCTTTCAGGTGTTTTGCCACCATAAAGTTCAGTTCTATTAATTCGCCAGTGAATTTAGTTCTATACGAAAGGTTTTTCGATCCTCTTCTGAAATCAACTTCAACAAAATTGGCCAGATAAGGTTTGGGGTTGATTTTATTCATTTTAAATCGTGAAGAATAATCTTTGAAATCGTAGAAATTGTGAAGATTCATTTCAATCACTTCCAGCCTGGAATTATTAGATTTCTTCACACATAATTTGAAATCATCAAAATCTAGAACTTTTCCAGCTTGTTTCAATGATTTTTCCACCTGGTGGTGGAAAGAGTCAGCTGACATAAAGGTGTGTCCCGTTTGCAAATACTTCACTTTTAAGAAGTTTAGGTTCACTTCTGAAGAATTTATTAAATAAACAAAAAAGCAATAGAGTGCCCAATTTTTGTTTTGAGCAGCGCAATTATCTAGCCAAATTGTTATTTCTCTGGCGTCAAGGTGGAGCAAGAAAAAATTATAAAATGTAGAAATTATGTCCGATTTACTTCTTCCAGCCACCCCTTCATGCCAAACGGCAGCTACAGGCTTATTTGACGGGGACTGCTTGCCCAGAGGTACGAAACTTTCATTGAAGCAAATGATCCTAGGTGTAAAAATTATTTCTTTGTACATTTCACATCGGGGTAACATTATAACCTTGAAAAAAAACAGAGTTTGATCAATATTCAAATAGTGAAACATAAAAAGATTTAATACCTTACCTTTTGCAAGTCAGCTGAAAAATATAGGCATTCATTCCCTCCAGATGAAGAAACGTCATTTTTATATTCATTTCTGGCTTCAATGGCATCTTCATAATGGCGTTTCCATATTTGACAGTCCTCGCAATCAGGATTAGTATTTTTTTTTTCATGTTTTGAAATTTTTGAGTGAAGGTCAAATTTTTCGCATTGCCAACATTCTTCGTGACCTAATACGGCAAATGAAATATTCATTCCAGCTACTTGTTGCCGATACAGTTCATATGAAACATTCATTTGAGGGTGCTTCCTCAAGAAATCAGTATGCATTAATTTAATGTTAATATCACTCGGAAGGTATTTGCGGTTTGGCGCATGCTCTCTTCTATAATGAGAAATTCTCGGTCCAAAAGAATTAATATGATCAATTATGAGTTGTCTATCAATTTTTTTCTCAGACGGATGTCCCCTCTTCAAAGGATTAACAATCAAATCTTTCGGATCTGTTTTATTGAGAACCTCTCTAATGATCCTATCATTATGAAGTGGATACCCCAAAATGGCCAAAAAAAATTTCTTGCACACATTGATGTCCACCCCTGAATCAGATTTTACATAATAAAGAAACGTATTAGAACGCCTGGAATCTCCATCTTTAGTTTTCCTTTTTTTTTCAATTTTCTTCACAGAACTAATAATAAACTGTCGTTGTTGTTCATAGCTTAATTCCCAGAACTCATTATTCACAGCATTTTGTCTGTTTGTTTCAATTAAAGAAGAACATTTTTTTTTACAAGTATCCCCGCATGTTTCTTGAACGACGTGTTTTGCTATTGTCTCTTCCCGTTTCTGTTTTTTTCTTTGTTCTACCGATGTATCATACCTTTTTCTTTTTCGAGCTTTACCTTCTTTTGTGAACTCTGATAAATAATATTTTTCAATAATATTCAAAGTTGCTTCTACAATATCTTTCAAAATTTCAGTAACAAATTTATCAGCATTTTCAGTCACAAATTTATCAGCATTTTCAGTCATGTTTCGTTTTTCGGATTTTTTTTTAGGGTTGAGAGTCATCGTTTCAAGCGTGAACTCTGGATCGACATCTTTATTACGAACTACATCTTTTTTTTTAGCTCTATATGAGCACATCTTTTCGGCAAGCTGTTTATTCAATGCTAGGGTAACTAATTTTCTACTCCTATCCGACATCTACAAACAGAAACATAAAAATATTCAGACATAACCTACGAATTCGGCGGTACGGAAGGAAAAGCTTGATAATTTCTCAATAACTGCTCACCTTGCCTTGTCTCTATATAAAAAAGGTGATGAACAACTTCCAAAACACTCAAACACCACTCTCATGTATATTCAAAATGTAGAAACAAAAGAAAACTCACTAACAGTAGGAGCAATTAACGCCAAATAGCAGTTAAATAAAGGAATTATAACCTCACTTTTATACTGCAATTTTGTCCTAAGTGTGAATAATTGTTTCGTCTGCAGCGTCCACTACGAAATACCAAGTCTGAATGTCGTATCTAACATGCCTTAATTCAGATACGACAAAGTGACCTAGTATTGATCGATACGACTTTATGTCCTAGTAAAGGCTGCAGTTTCGTAGATAGGACAAATAAATTAGACCAAAATACGCTATTTCTATTGCAGATACGACTTTCAGACCTTGCCTACTTGTTGGAGCATGCCTTAAACTACCAGAAACCAGTTAAACCTAAAAACCGCTATTTTTGCAGATACGACTTCCTGTCTTAGCAGGGCAGTATAGGTATGTAGTATCGAGACAATCCCCCCATGCTCCATGAACCCCAAAGTCTTCCAGAAAACAGTTGTGGCGAATATTTGAAAAATGCTCGAATAAGAGTTTTCAAGAATTACAGTTTCTTGTTTTTTTCATTTCCCAAATACAATTGACGATTTCTGTAATTAAATTGACTGATCTGAATTACAAGTGATGTTTTCTAAAATGCAATTGATGATTTCTGAAATACAATTGACGCTTTCTGAAATACAATTGACTAATCTGAAATACATTTGATGTTTTCTGAAATTCAATTGACTGATCTGAAATACATTTGATGTTTTCTGAAATACAATTGACTAATCTGAAATACATTTGATGTTTTCTGAAATTCAATTGACTGATCTGAAATACATTTGATGTTTTCTGAAATACAATTGACTAATCTGAAATACAAGTGATGTTTTCTGAAATACAATTGACGCCTTCTGAAATACACTTGGGAATGGTGTAGAAGAGGAAACCAATGATTCACCCTGAGAAATTATAACATAGACAAACACCTGTGACTAAGTGAAAAACAAAGTTTGAGTGTATTTTGTATATGCATTAACTTTCTGGGGTGAACTATTGGTTTATTCTTCTGCACATGAATATATTCTTTATATCTATACTAATATTATAAAGAGGAAATATTTGTATTTTTGTGTGTTTGATACGACTTGACTCAGAAATTCTTTCACCCTCAGAAAGCTACATTATCTCTGAGTGACATAGGCTATACTTTTCACCCGAAAAAATTAAGGATACCTACTATAACTTCAATAATTACAAAAAAATCATCCATAATGAGCTATTTTCACGTGCGCTGCAAAAACCGTGAGTGCATACGAATTGTTGTCACGTCACGTGAGCTCACGCGAAGAAATGGGAAGAAAATATGGAGAATATAGCTGCTTTTACAGTTGCTGGTGATTCTCATAGAAGGGATTCGATTTACCAAATGAATCAACGAACAGAGGAAATGGGGGAATTCCATCAATTAATCCAAGAATTATTGAATGAGCACCCAGATCGGTTTCAAATGTATTTCAGAATGACATTTAACAAAATATCAGACGTAATATCACGTGCATTCAGAAAATGTAAATTTGGGGAATATAGATCTTGCGTGCTTTCAGTGCTTTAACGTGACAGCAGATACAATGTTGCAAAAAATTTTACTACATTTTGATTCCGTAGTAGTATAATCACCTAGTTTAGTTCTGATGATTTGGCTTCACTATTAATTATTGAAAGGTGTGCCTCTCTTCTTATGGTCTAAGTTCCATGCATTATCGCGGTTGCACATTTAGGGAAGATGACGTAATGTGACGTGACGTGATAACAATGTGTCTGCACCTTTAGTGCATACAAATTGTTGTCACGTCACGTGAGCTTACGCGAGGGAATGGGAAGAAGATATGGAGGACATAGCTGCTTTTACAGTTGCTGGTGATTCTCATACAAGGGATTCGATTTACCAAATGAATCAACGAACAGATGAAGTGGGGGAATTCCATCAATTAATTCAAGAATTATTCAATGAGCACCCAGATCGGTTTCAAATGTATGTCAGAATGACATTTCACAAAATATCAGACGTGTTATCACGTGCGGTCAGAAAATGTAAATTTGCGGAATATAGATCTTGCGTGCTATCAGTGCTATAACGTGACAGCAGACACAATGTTGAGAAAATTTTTACTACATTTTGATTCTGTAGTAGTACAATCACCCAGTTTAGTTCTGATGATTTGGCTTCACTATTTATTATTGAAAGGTGTGTCTCCTCTTCCTATGGTCTAAGTTCCATGCATTATCGTGGTTTCACATTTTGGGAAGATGACGTGATGTGACGTGATAACAATGTGTTTCCGCCTTTACGTGGTAATCAGATGTTTTCCAAAATTATGCACTATTTGGGAGTGTGTTTTTATACAATTACTACGAGTAGGTACATCAAAAGATATGGCAGGTTGAATTGTTGAAGATGAAACCGCCACGTGAAACAAATTTCTACCCGGGCGAAGCTTGTTGATATATATATTTGTGAACTATGGCAAATTGTCCAAGAAAAAATTAATATCAAGAAAATATACATACATAAAAATAGAAAACAATTATGTACCAATTTTTTGTGGCATTTTGATAATTCATCTCTAATCGGTGTGAAAATTCTGAATAAAAAGTGATTTATTTATTACTAATTGGTAGGCAGATATAGTGTGTCAATTTTCAATCTGATTCTTTTAGGTGTTTATCCACAGTAACATATGAAGTGGTTTACCATATAGGTAGCTCAGAGATTATCAACATCTTAATCATCAGTATTGAAATTTTTAACGCTATTGACGTTATAACCTAGGCTTGCAGCTTGCATTAAAGCCATGAGTGAACACTTCTGATATTTGTTGTCGATTTTAGATTTATACAGTTCGCGTCAAAATTATTGAACAAATTCATTTTCTCAGAAGAAAAATATTTGGCAACAAAATCCTGAAACAGGATAATTTTTGTTTCAGTTTTACCAAATTTGTATGCATTTTTGACGGATTTTTGTTGCACCCTGAGCCATCGCGATCAACCCTGTAAATTTTTTGAATTGAAAAAGTGGGTCATGTGCTACTTTTTTGGTCTTGTATCTTTACAGGCGTGCAGAAATTTCCAAGAAAAAATTTTGTTTTCCGAAAAATTAGTTAGATAGTTCAAAGAGGTTTTCAGTATGTGCACTTTGTCATGGCTCTTTCTTTGAATTGAAACATTTCATCGAAAAGTTTCAACTTCAGTAGAAACGTAACAAATAACATACTTACTCAAGATCATAACTGAAGCGCAGTGTTTCACATATTCTAATTTTTCACGTGAGCTGGTTGAAAGGGGTTGAATAATGTGCATGAACAAAAGTGTAATGGTCGACTTTCATTCGGTGACAAATTTCATCAGGTACCATCGTCTCAGTGTAAATGAGCCATGATAAAGTGCACATACAGAAAGTCTCTTTGAACTAATTTATTTTTCAAAAAAAAAATTTTTCTTGAGAATTTCTGCGCACCTGTGAAGAAGATACAAAGAAAGACCTTGCCAGAAAAGTACCACATGACCCACTTTCCCTATTCAAACAATTTAGAGGGTTGTTGGGGATGGCTCAGGATGCAACAAAAATCCTTCAAAAATGCATACAAATTTGGAAAAAGAGAAACAAAAATTGACTTGTTTCAGGATTTTGTTGCCAAATATTTTTCTTCTGAGAAAATTCATTTGTTCCATAATTTTGACACGCACTGTATAATTTTTCGGGCACATGCATAGTTTTTTTAACAATGATCTCACTCCAATTTTATGTTTCGCATATTTTTTCCTAACGAGATGTAAAAAAAAGATGGTCTACTGTGTGCCAAATTAAGAAAAAATATGCCTTGTTTCAATGGGATTCCGAAATGGGATAATTCACTGTATCGAATGAATTTCTATTATAATGAGTCGAGAGCTTTTTTTGAAAAAGTGCTGAAATACACAGATAACTATGGTTGACACAACCAGGTTTCCTAATTCCTCGGGTTGAAATTCAGTTGACTATTTTGTTACTGATGAGTATGTCGAAAAATGGCGATTAATTGGGAGATCCAGGAAAATATTCGGAAATGAAACACATACAATTTGATGCAAAGGCTAAAGCTTTTTTAATGGACTGAAAAAATAGCAAACATTCATTTTTTGAAGATTATTTCGGTTTCTGCTAAGCCTTAGATCAGTGGTTTTCAACCTTTTTCATGATGCGACCCCCCTGGCATGTAAAAATATTTCGCGACCCCCCGACCCTTCGCGTTTTTATCATGTGTGTTTCTGTATGTTACAGTGTTACAAATATTCATTCCATACATCGATGTGAAGTTAGCCACATCCACACATACACTCAAAGACAAAAAATTGCCAATGGAAAAAAATTAATAACTTAGTGAAATGAGATGGTATTGCAATCAGATTTGGATGTGAGCTTGATTGGTTGATAATAAATTGAATCCTGTTCCATTTGGAGACTTTCAAGACTCAGGGAGAGAGTTGTGGGGGTTGTTGGGGGTGGTTCCTGGCAAAAATCATATGTGTTTCTTGAATGCCGAAAAAATGAAATGTAATACCCCTCATAGTTTGTTAGCCCCCAGGTTGGGAGATTTTGGGGGTCGTTAATAAAAAATGATGAAAAAAATTCATATCTCGACGAAATTGGAGTGTTTCACGATCATATTCGAAAATGTGTTTCTTGAATGCCGAAAGAATGAAAAACAATAAACCCCATAGTTTTTTAGCCCCCAGGTTTGAAGATACAGGGGGTGTTTTTGAAAAATTATGAAAAAAATTAATATCTCGGAGTAATGAGAGTGTTCCACGGTCACGGTCAGATTCGAATATGCGTTTCTCGAATGCCAAACAGTGGCGACGCCAGCTTTGGAAGACAGGGGGGGGGGGGCAAAAGCGGGTCGGAATTTTTTAGGAGGGGCCAAAGTAAATAGAAATACAACGGGAAAATTGAAAGTCTTAGAATGTCAAAAAATTCTAGGTGGGGCCAGCAAAATTTTAGTGATGGCCCGGGCCACCCCTGGCCCCCTCTAGCGTCGCCACTGATGCCAAAGGAATGAAATACAATAAACCCCATAGTCCCCAGGTTTGGAGATTTGGGGTGTTGTTTATGCAAAATGATGAAAAAAAATTCATATCTCGACGAAATGAGAGTGATCCACGATCATGTTCGAATATGTGTTTCTTCAATGTCGGAAGAATGAAACACAAAAGATCCCATAGTTTGTTAGCCCCCAGGTTTGGAGATTTGGAGGGTTGTTTATGAAGAATGGTGAAAAAATTCTTATGTATCTCGAAAAAAGGAGAGTATTCCAGGATCAGATTCGTTATGTGTTCCTTGAATGGCGAAAGAATGAAATACAAAAAAACCCATAGTTTGTTAGTCCCCAGCTTTGGAGATTTTGGGGGTTGTTTATGAAAAATGATGAAAAAAATTCATATCTCGGAGAAATGAGATTGTTCCATGAAAAAAGAATTGTGTCATTTGATTAATCCAAAACAAGCACAACCTTCGCATGACTCTTGGGAGTTTATTCTTTGTTGATTTGTTTGTATTAACATACAAATGTTTATGAGTATTTGATTCTGTTGAAATTCTCTTACTAAAGTTCTCTCAACCTCTGGCGACCCCCCTACAGAAGCTTCGCGACCCCCCAGGGGGTCGCGATCCACAGGTTGAAAAACACTGCCTTAGATGATCTATTCATTTCCTTCAGTTATATATCGCACGGTTTTCAAAATGAAAAAGAATTTTTCCAATTTTTTTTTTGGTATTTTTTCAACAGCTCCTTCAAATGTGGGAGTACTAAATGCCGCACCCTGTACATAATGGCTCTATTAAAACAGAGATTTGGTTCGATTATATTACGAACAGTTTAGTTTTTCCTAATTTCCCAAATATATCGAAGTCATATGTCATGATTGCAAACATGCGTCGAGAATAAGAAAAACGAAAAATAAAAATGCAACAAAACAAACATTCCCTGTGTGAAGCACACCCCGAACAGCTGAACCATTCAGACTGGAATTGAAAACTGAAACTAATGGAATGCCCCCATTCTTCGGGGAACTGAAAGAGACGAATAATTATCAGGCAGCGTCTGTATTTTTATCCGGAAACGAACAATGGGAGGGGTGGAAACAATAAAGTGTTAAATCTTTCCGGTTCGAGTGTTTCGCTGTCTTTTGTTTTAACCCGCGCTTTCTTTCACTGCGACAATCTGAAGACCCTTGTTTACTCAATTAAGGGATGTGGCGCTCATTAAGGAGATTGAACAACACTTAGGTTGATTTGAGATTTCCTATCGGGAGATTAAAAACAACCAAGGCAAGTAAGAGGCAGGAAAAATTACCGTTCATTGAAAATTTTCAGATTTTCAGAGAATCAGTTGCAGTACACTTTTTGTTTAGTTAGTATTGACTAATTACTGTCCTAATCGGTAGATCTCTGCAAATCCGGTGATTTTATAGGCGAAATGTCTAGGTTTGATCAATTTTCCTGAAGAAATGGAAAAATTATGGAAAATATGAATACCAAGCAATTTTGCATTGACCTTTGCTCTTTCGATCCGTATATTTACCATCAAGGCTAAGATATCTGTGAAAAAAGTTTTATCGAGTTTAAAATTGTCCTTTTTGCTGGGTTTTTTCGCGATTTTCGTGATTTTTTTTAAATATTTCTGCATCGGCTAGAGAATGAAAATTTCACCCACGTATGAATCGACCGTATAAAAAATTCCTCACTGTATTCAAGCTTCGCTCCGATTTTAAGATTCTGGTATAGAACATTACAGGATTAATATAACTGTAGAAAATATTTCTATTAGCTCAAAAGTCATCGAAGCAGTACTACTGAAGATAAGTGTTTGCTCGATTAACTTTAAGAATTGTTTTGATGCATTGAGAATGTTCAACCAAGGGTACAAAGTGAGCCAATTTGAACACATTTAAATATCTTATTTATAAACTAGATAAATAAAAACTGATATGGGTGTCACGTAGTTTTAGTGTTCGAGGGTATTTTTTGCTGTGAAAATTCTACGTTTTCGTGAAAACATTTTTGTGGCACTTTCTCATGCACCATTCAATGTTGTTCTGTATAATTTCTAATTTGACCATTAAACCATTTGTTTTGTAACTTTACTGTTTGTGAAATAAATCTGAATTTGAATTTTAATTTTGAATGGTGTCGCTATATTTCCATGAAATAATGCTCAGCAATATTTGAAGGGTTTTCAAATTAGAGGTGTCATTTTGAAATTCAAAGAAAAATGCCATTTTTACAGATAGATGATCGGAAGTTTATTTCATTATGAAGAGAAAGTTATGCTGTTAAGGGGCAGTATCACCTTTTGAATCGTGGTAAATCTCCATTCAAAAGTGGTCTCTTTATTTCACGAGTAAGTACCCTAATTTACGACGTAGAGACTTGATTTTTTTTTTAAATTGAAGTTGAAGAACGTCCCGAGGGCAAATAGTTTTTTTTTTCGATTGAATTAGTTTTTCAATTAAAAAAACCAGGGTAATCGTTAGATCTGGGGTTATTGAATATGTTTTTCGTTTTTCATGAGTACAAGCTATATTTTTGAAATAATCATCATAAAAATGTTTGTAGTTTATAGAAGATTAAATTGCCGAGGGCAAATATTTGCGATTTTTTTCGATTCAATTAGTTTTTGAAGTAAAAAAATAGGTTGAACTTCAGCTTTTTGGAAACTACACTTAATGATTTTTTGCCGAAGGATTATTCATCATTTTTTGGAAAAAAATCGCAACTATTGGCCCTCGAAAATTTAATCTTCCATAAACTACAAAAATTTTCATGATGATTATTTCAAAAATATAGCTTGTACTCATGAAAAACGAAAAACATATTCAATAACCCCAGATCTAACGATTACCTTGGTTTTTTTTAATTGAAAAACTAATTAAATCGAAAAAAAAAAAACTATTTGCCCTCGGGACGTTCTTCAACTTCAATTTAAAAAAAAATCAAGTCTCTACGTCGTAAATTAGGGTACTTATTACTCGTGAAATAAAGAGACCACTTTTGAATGGAGATTTTCCACGATTTAAAAGGTGATACTGCCCCTTAATAATGGAAAATAACATCAGCCAAATGACCACCACGACCACGACTACAGGACCATTTCCTTTTCATGAAATTTTCCACAACCAAGTCGCAAAGTGGCCTATCTATGTCCTCGATAGCCTCACAAATTCCATATTTGAGGAATGTACGCTAGAATTTTGACGTAAACCTTCTCTTTCACATGGCCCCAAGGCATGTAGTCGCAAGGTATCAAATCACAAGATCTCGGTGGTCAATTGTGACTATCTCTTCGAGAGATAACACGGCCAGAAAACTTTTCCCGTAAAAGATCAATGGTTTAGTTGCTTGTGTGGCACGTAGCGCCGTCTTGTTGAAATTAACGTTGTCCAGATCAATAATAGAGAGTTGAAGTGCTGCCATGAACGTAAACGTTAACGTAATAATTGACATCTACGCACGCGCATTCGTCAGGTTTTTACGTTAACGTAGAAAATGAGTTTACGGGTCTACGTAACCAAACGTTCTCTCACGGATACGTTAAAAAGGAACGTACGTAAACCGAAGACTATACGAATGATACCGATAAGTTCCGAATAGCCGAATTTTGAATTCGAAGTAGATATCCATAACCTGGAAAATTCATGAAGAAGTTGTTTCATTTCAGATTAGTTTTTTTATTTACTTTATATTTAAGAAATGACTGAAACGTTTCTGTGATTATAATGTTTGTGGTAATACTACTGTGATTATAATTGATCTCATATGAATGGTAGTGATACTAGGACTTTCACTTTTTTTTGTAATATATTATATTTGTTATTAGATTACATTCAGTTGGAAAATGCATGAAGAAGTTATTAAATATTTGTTTTCGTTTTATTTCAGATTAGTTTTTTTATTTATTTTATATTTGAGAAATGACTGAAACGCTACTGTGATTATGTTTGTGGTAATATTACTTTGATTGTGGTAGTGATGTGAACTAGGACTTTCACTTTTTTTCAATATATATTTGTTATTAGAATACATTCAGTTGGAAAATTAATAAAGAAGTTACTAAATATTTGTTTTTGTTTTATTCCAGATCAGTTTTATTTATTTATTTTATTTATATATTATGTAAAGACAAAAAAAACTCTTCTAGTAGTTTAAACTTTTTTTATTAGGTATATAAGTATCATCAGAACATTAAATTCCCTAAATAATGTTCGAGCTGTGGAGGTTCCATGTTGAAGTATGTACCGGTCTGGCTTCCATATAAACAGGTATGGCAATTCGTCAAAATCATGCATGTTTTGTACATGGTGCCAATTTCCTGCAGTAAAAGCTTCTGATTTTTCTTAAAATCCACAAAAGCAAATTCCTGAACTATTTTTTGGAATCCCCATTCTACAGCAATTCTCAAACTACTCATAGTTGTATTAAAAATTTGACGGTCTGGGTGTCCTACTATTTCTAGTTCTGTATATGGCCTCAATAGTAATTCCCTCAAGCCATAGTCTTTGTCTCCATAAATGACATACTTCTGGTTGCCAAATATTGTATACTGGAGAAGTTCTTCATAAAGTCTTGACTCCCTTAGCATTCCTGCATCATGTCGGCGACCAGGATAAGCACCTTTCAGACTAATGATAATTCCATTAGGGCATAAAACTGATTGGTATTTCACACAATGAACTTTTTTGTATCCGGAGTAATACTCCTCTTGATTATCTGTTGGCCTACAAATCGGTCTGATAGTGCCATCTATGAAGCCCCAACAATTGTTCATGGGAGCACCTTTTTCCATTATTGCCTGAAAGTGATGAGAGTATCAAATTATATAAATTTATAAACTGAAATTTTTTGTATAATTTAATAATTTATAATTTGCTAAAATAATTCATAGAAATAAAATGGGTGTTGGCTATATGGCTATTTTTCGGTTCATAACACATTCAGGTTTTCTGTTTGTTTTATTTAATGTTTTTTATACATCGTTTCGTTTAAAATTAATGTATTTTTAGAATGTGAATTCACAAGCACCTGTAAATGATCTAAAGGACCTACACATGACAATATCATTTTTATAAGAATATCACATACCTCTGAATATGCTCTCAACTTGGCTTCATTCAACCATGGCACATTTCCAAGGTTTTCCAATAAATGGCTTTTGTTATTGCATATGACCATCATGACAGTGTTAATAATGCTGGAGATACTCTTATAACTGTAACCAAATATGCATTCCAAATCTATGAGGCGATTAGTATATGATATGCAAACCTTCTTAAGAGTATGCATAAACCATCCACATCTAGAAAATAATAAGGATGTTAAAACATTGTTATTGAACCTATAAAAAGAACATACTATTCAATGTAATGTTGTTTTCCGTCGTTATAGTTTCCGGAAGGCCTAATGCAATTGCAAGGCGAGGAATATGGTATTTTTCAAAGCGAAACCAATTTTTTGCCTCGGTATTGGATACATTGTCCAGAGTGAATCGTCCATAAAGCACTGCTCGATTCCCAACAGGATCATTGTTGAATATATGTAACAGGATTGCCTCATCCATGTCATCCTCGAAATCTGAAATCTGAATCCCCAAGTTGCGCTGCATCAAGAATACCTTCCATCTGGAATTAAATTTTCTGAAATATAGCCTAATTGAACATGTATAACGACGTGCTTACCATAAAATGTAGCTTCTATTTTCAGTAGAATTTCAACAAATTCAATTCTAAAATTTTATTATTTCGTTGACACAAAACAAAATACAGTAAATACACTCAAATTTATAGGTTAGGGCAAAGATCTTTGGGTTAGGGTTGTTAACGGTTGACAATATTTGTGTTCTGTGGTTGACATAACGTTAACGTTCATCAACCACGCATACACTTCAACTCAAATTTCGCTCAATCCGTAAACCAGACGTAAACGTTATATTTCCTACGTTAACGTGTACGTAAAGCCTTACGTATCGTGCGCACTTCAACTCTCTAACATCCAATTACGGCCATAAAAAATGATTAATAATTTTTCGATAGCGCAATTTATTCACCGTAACTGTAGATCCAGCCTCATTCTCGAAAAAGTAAGGTCCAATGACCCCACCGGACCATAAACCGCACCAAGCAGTCAGACGTTGAGGAAAGAGAGGCTTTTCAACAAAAACTCTAGGATTTTCCGAGCCCCAGAGATACGACAATTTTGCTTGTTGACGAAGCCACCAAGGTGGAAATGGTCTTCATCACTCAAGATGAATTTTCGATGGAATTTGTTACCATTTTCATGCATTTCAAGGCCTCAATCAGCAAATACACGACGTTGTTGATGATCGGTCGGCTTGAGTTCTTGTGTTAACTGGACTTTATAAGCCTTAAGACCCAAATCTTTATGCAAAATACGGTATAATGACGTTTGTGGTATGCCTTATTCTAAAGAACGACGAGGAATGGACAAACCTGGGTTTTCTTCAACACGGCTACAGCAGCAATATTCTCGGCTGTTCTTGAGCTACGTGCACGGGTTTTATTCTTCACATCACTAACTTGTCACCACAGCTCAAATTTTTCCACCAATTTATTCAATGCGATTCGACAAGGTGTTTCACGACGATCCAAAAATGTTCGAGTCTTACGAATTCTCTCTGCCAAATTTTCACCATTTTCATAGCGATTTTTATCTTTTCAATGCGTTTTGAAATATTTATCATTCCATTTTTATTAATGGCGTAGTTTCTACTTGTCAAATGTCAAAAAAGGACAGTTTAAAAAGTGACATCTACTGAGATAGGGGGCTATTCAAAATAACACCTCTTATTGGAAAACTCTTGCTTTTTAGCACTGGCAATTGCTAATCTTGAATCTACCCACAAGGTGAATCTACCTACAAGGTGAAAGAACTAGGGTTCAAGAATTCCTGTCTTCGCTCAGTGCCTTAGGTGACCCATTTTTTCATAATTCAGTCATAGCCCTATCTTAATCTAAATCACGAAGAAGTATCCAGCAATAAAACTGGCTAAAATTTTCGATCCATAAGCTACTTCCTCCAGCAACCCAATTTTTCTGACCCATCTCCCCGCTTATTAATCCCCCAAAGATCCCATCGAGTCCATAATTGATACGTACTCGTCCACCCCTCACGCCTGATTTATCTGCGCCAGATCGCAGTGACGGCGCACGTCATCTTCGAATAGGGGTCGCAATAACTACGTCACGTGTTCAAAAATTGACATCGTTACGATGTAAAATTAAAACAACATGAGGGCGATGTGTGTGAATTGTTACAGTCATTAACATACGTGATTTATGTAGAAATAAATGAGCTAAATGAACGATCGGATGCGTTTGATAAGCACGCCGGACGACCCCAAATGGGCGACCCGTTTTAGTACACCCTCGACTGTCGATAATCAATCAACCGTTGCCGAATGATATTGGGATATTTCCATTTTTTGGATGGAGGAGCTGACCGTTTTTTCTGTTAGTGGCAACTGTTCGTGATCGAGGACTGATTGATTGTGAAGCCTGTATACCGGGTCTCTCGAAGTGAACAATTGATAACCGAAACTTCTCTTCCGGAAGCCTTGAAGGGTCCTTTTTTGAAACATTTCTCCAACGGTAGCTTCATTTCACCGAGGCAACCTAATTTTTCCTGAAATTACCGGAACATGATTAAGAAAAAATTTATTGTCAGTTTTTTCGAGCCAGAAGGAGGGTATTGTTTTTCGAGTGTATGTACAGAGGGGGCAAAATTCGTTGTCCACTGAAGGAATCTCGAGAACTATAACAGCTAGAAGAAAACTGATAACACATTCTAGAGTTATTTTTTCCCGACTAAACCGAAACTGAAAACAGATCCAGCCTATCGTTCATAGATTCTGAGTTATGAACGAAAATGGTTATTTTCAATAATGCTAAATAACACGCTTGTTTGAACTCGTATTCGAAATCTGTTGTCACATTCTTCAGGAACTCCTTCATTAGTAATTCGAATGAAATATGGTTGAATTTTTAATCCAGCTATTTTCGAGAAATGTGAAGGATTTATGATTTATCAAATGTAAACTATAGTCGACAGTTCTCTTATCTTGCTGAAAAATTTTTTCTAATTGAAAAAATGTATCATATGTCGCTACTCACATGAATATTACATGAGAAAAAAATTCAACACTTTTATGTTGCTTTTCGATTCACTGTTGAATTATAAGTAGGCTGGCCTTACCATAGTGACTGTTGATGATGTATTATCTGTTATGAACTTGAGCCTTAATGATTTGAATCAACGATGACTGAAATTTCTTTGGTCAATTCGTCATCGTTTGTAGAAATGGATCAAGTTCACAAAAGATAATACGTATTCATCGGTCGCTATGGAAACGCCAGCCTACTAATGATTCAACACTGAATCGAAAAGCAAGACAAAAGTATAATTTTTTTTTCCTCATGTGATATTTATGTTAATAGCGACATATGATATACTTACGTGAAATGTAGAAAATAGAGACTTCACTAAGGCGCAGACGTTGAAAAATTTAGAACATAATGTACACAAATTGCACTTGACATGTCGTTTACAAAACCTGCAAAGTCTCATAAAGCAACTCAAAAAGGAGTCGATAGGAAATTATCATTAATGGAACTAAGATATTATTTTTAGAGTCAATCGAAAAAATCTTGAATGCAAACTGAATTTTTCATTTTCATTGTCAAATTGAAAAATAATGTCATGAGTTAGTAAAAATACAATAACCAGTAAATCCACATAAATCGAACAATCAACTATCAATTCATTAATCAACGTATTTATTGTGCAAGTAAATGAAATTTGCGAATGAATCATGAACGTCATTGATTAACAAACATCACAATGATGTTATGAACAGATTTGGAACTCAACTATTGGGCGGAGTAGAATTCAATGAGACCTCTGGCGGAAAATTTTTTGATTGAAGCAACGAGTAAAATAATTCGTATTGCATGGTTTTTATTCTATTTTTTGTCTTCATTGCAGATCAAGTTTGATTTTTTGTGTACCTTTTTTTAAATTTTATACTTTGAATTATGTCGCGCATAATCGCAACTGTTCTGTATTTGGTTGCATTAGCCGTAAGTGGAAAAATCCCGATTTATCTTTCCATAAATTTCCTCGCATGGGAAGAATGGTAAATATTGAAAATGCGTTTGGAGTTATGGAAAATATATCTCAAAGAAAGGCCTGGACAATGAAACTAAAAATGGGGAAACCAGTTACAGATAGGTATGCCCGTGTGTTCCTTACATTTTAAAAGGGAAGACTACTATAGTCAAGGTAAGTACCAAGTGTGTAATAGTTATAAGTTAATAGTGGATGGTATAGTTTATATTTCTGAATGTGAACAATATATAAATGAGTAACATATTCTTCAGGTCTTAGTAAGAAAAAGTATCTTCTTTTAAATGCAGTACCTTCCTTAAAACTACCACAGTCAAGCCACGAAGTATGTTCCAGAAAACGAAAACAACCAATAAGTCGGTATCAAAAATTTTAAATAATACTCAATACAAACGTACCTTCCCTGCAACTTTTGTAGATATGACTATATCAAAAATGAAATAAAAACACGAAAAACTAAACAGTTAATTGAACGCTTGTTGTACTTTTCACAAACATCAACCATACCTATTACTCCAAAAATAAAAATATTAGGGGTCAGAATTTAGTTGAACAACACAAAGCACTAAAGCACAATGAAAGAAAAACCAAAAGTTTTACAAAACACACACTGAAAATAACTAAAACAGCAAAATAAAACCACTTAAATATCAAAGGTTGTACGGCATCTGATTTGTTTTACTCGTTGCTAAGATGACATTGACATTTCAAAGCGCCACCTCTATCGAATTCTACTTTTCCCAATACTCCATTCACAAAAGTTAACTTTATAATAATAAAGTATCCAGATTGGTCTTGCATTCTGACACATTTCACCGTGTATATTTTGAAAATGCTAGGTTATAGGCATTGTCCTCTCAGATAAATGCGCAACGTTGTCCTCTCTACATAGAGATTGTAGTAATTACGTATTTATCAAAATGTTCATTTACTTTGGGAAAATTACCAACCTCACGGCGTTCGGCGGGTAAACTCAAGCTCGCCATGAAAAGTGACACTTCTCCTCCTTATGGAATATTATATAACTATACTCTGTTCAAATATAAGCGACTACGACGTAAACAAAGTCGCGCACACGAAGGATGGGCTTCGTTCAGGTAAACACTTGCTTTCAGGGCTCCAGGGTCGGATCGAGGATAGTTCACACAATCATATAAACTTGATATTATTCTCTGAATGGAATACACATGATTTGAATACACAAATGTGAACGTTTCGTTCTTTTTCGTGGTGGGCCCAATATACCACCTTCAGATGCAGTGTCCGTTTCTGAATTCGACATTATTGTCCGGAAAAGATAACTGTGAAATCGTTCTAAGCTTTAAGTACGATCCTGGCAGTCTTTTGGGGGCGTGAAAAGAATTATACAGCCGACCGTTTCACCAATCATATGTTAGTAATGCGCAAAACAAACCGATTTGGTTTGTTTGTTTACATTCTCTTATATTTGAACAGACTATAGTATGAGCTAGCAGATTTATCCCCATCGTAGAACTCGGGTGATTTTATTGGCGAAATGTCAAAGTTTGATCAATTTTCCTGAACAAATGGGAAAATTATGGGAAATATGAATACCAAGCTATTTTGCATTGACTTTTCCTCTTTCGATCCGAATATTTACATCACGGCCAGGATATCTGTGAAAAAAGTTTTATCGAGTTCAAAATGGCCCCTTTTGTCGGATTTTTTCGCCATTTTCGCGAATTAAAAAAAATACTTCTACATCGCCTAGGGAATCGAAATTTCACCCACAAATGAATCGATTATTCCTCTTTTCCTCACCGTATCGCAGCTTCGCTGCGATTTTGAAATTCTTCTGGACCCACTTTTCGACAGATTCCCTCGGGCCGGTCCACTAAGCTACGAAACGATTTTAGCTTAACATACCAGAACCCAAATTTTCAGATTTCGAATATAAAGCGAAGAATTCTGATAGGCCATTGGAACTTGGAACATTTATTGTACCGTTATGAGAATACATTTTTGGGGCGCAGCAATCATGAATCAAGAAATAAATAAATGTCGCACAGTCAACAAACTGGAACTTTTGTAGAAGAGGCCACGGTTCATTTAGCCGAAGGCACACGTCTTCTTATAAAATACGACCATCCACTTTCGCACATGGTCGATCAATTGTATAAATAAGAAATAAGAACAGCCCCTTTGATTTTTCCGCTTGACTCTGTCCACACAACCAACCGACGGTTGCATTTCTATGTTTCCTGCATTCTTCCCAACTCGAGTGTCCTCAAAATGCCATTGTGTTTCCTGAGAGTCACGAGAATGAAAAAACATGGGATAGATCTTTTTAATCTCAACAGACGGTTACTAAAGATATGGTTGCATGGATTTTTCTGAAGAATAAAAGGAAGGTAAACATTTTGAATCTTTGAGCTACCGGTAATCGTATTACCTTCTGTTTGAACACGACCCGAGTTACTTGAAACAAAACGAAGAGATGTCATTCGGTATTTGAGTATCTACGTGGTACCAGGTAGATTCCGCTTTATGTGAACATTGCCCTGGGATGTTTCTTTGAATAAACATGGATTTGTAAAATTACACTGGTTTAAATCTTGTCAACGAGCGGATCAAGTGAATTGGAGAAATGACCTATTTTTAGAAGTGTTCTGTTTCTTATTGTTGAAGCAGCATCATCGATTTGATCTCTGAAAGGACGAAAACATTACTCAATTGCCTGAAAAGAAGAATGACTTAGCCAAGGAAAAGAAGCTCAATTATGTTCTTCAGTTCTTTCGTTGCTATTTGGCTTGCACAAATCGAGAAGGAAAACTACTAGTTTATTCTTTCATTATTGACTTGTACATATACGTATTTTAACTGTAGATTCTTCAGGCCAAAAGAAATCTTTTGTTTCATTTTTAATTTTTTCGATTCTCTGGAATTGATCAGAGTTCATATTTCTCTATTGAAATTGAGGTGAGTATTAAATGTTCTGTTGTGATTCATTTAGGAAATACTCAAGCACTAACCTTTTTTGAATAAGAATGTTATAAACACGATATTTCCTTACAAAAACACTTAGTTTTGTCCGATTATTTCTGCAAGTGAGAAGCCATATTTCTCCCACCGAAATCAATTCATTTTTCGATTTTCCTGAAGGTTAGTTTGTCAAAACGAATAATTAGTTCATATTTTCCACGAAAGTCCAAAACTATCTCATAAAAAATAGTTTTCTCACTAACCTAACCTAACTCCATTAACCTAAGACATGAGATTCGAAGTCAATGATCTAACCTAACCCATCTTCTGTGATATTTCACAGAACTTGTGAGAATGCGATGCCAGATTGTTCAGAGAGATATTTTCCTGAAGGACCGGTAACAATAAATTTTTAATAGAAACTGTGCATATGAAATGTACCTATAATTTCATGCCTCTTAAACTTCAATCTTATCTCCCACATTCGTGGTATTTTGTTATTACATATCTCCACATCAAACGTTTTTTCATCATAGAGATTTTAGTCTTGACGAAGTTGATAAATATTCTGACAACATTGTTAACTTGTTAAGAGACCAGAGAAGAAATAATATTCGATGATATTTCATCCAAGGAAGCATCCAGATTATTGTTGAAATTCATGATTTTTTCCTCAAATTTCATCGTAAACAATTAGGAATAAGAATAGTGTTCATTTCATGGATCTTCGACACCCTGTATTTTTCAAACGAAACCAAATTTCGAAAAATGGCAAGGGAAACATGGGTTTCGTTTGATGAGAGGAATCCATAGTTAAAATATATGTATGTACAAGTGAACGACTCATCCTGTATTTTTATTGCAAATTTACAATCTATATTCTACGTCTGCATGAATACATAGTATAAAACAAAGTCGCTATCGCTGTCTGTCCCTATGTATGCTTAAATCTTCAAAAATACGCAACGGATTTTGAAACGCTTTTTTCAATAGATAAAGTGATTCAAGAGGAAGGTTTATGTTTATATGAATGATACTTGCATAATATTGTACAGAAACACTGATGAATTTACAGGTTTCTAATGTGATGTCCTAAATAAAAACATTTTTCTGCGTTTAAATTGCAAACGCTGACTGAACCCCACTAGATAAATCAAAATAATGTACTCGGTATTGTACACCCAAAAAAGATCAACAAAAAAGTCCGCGATGAGATATGTCTATCTCTTGGATAACCCACAATACCTAACCATTTTTTTATCCTTCACATTTTACGTGAAAAAATGGCCTATTTAGGAAGTTATTTTAAGCAATACAGCATTAATCCTTATCCAATTAAGTACCTTAAATACATTGTCTATTCAATATAGATAAATATGGCCCTTTACAGCATGTTATTTAAATGAATATTTCCGAAAATATTACAGATTTAAAATGCGGGGACATAGCGGTGCGGCGCCGGCAATACCGATCCGGATCCTGTAGTAGGTAGTAGGTATGTAGTATGAGCATTGCATCCGTGCGAAGCCGGGGCGGGTCTCTAGTGAGTAATAAGCAAATAGTTCATAAGAGTTAGGATTTGAGGCAGGTGTCGTCCAGTGGATTTCATCTACACAGATCTTCTGGCCATGTCATTATTAATCTTCTTTTGGTGGAATTAAATAGTTGGCTAATGAGTGTATTCTCATGATCATTGCTGCGACTCTCATGTTTTGATGATTGGTGTTTGTTTCTAAATGAGGCACAAGAAACAGGTTGCAGTGTTCTACCGTGTAATGCTCCATGTTTACTAACTCCCATCCGTCAACTTTCGATCTGTCACGTCATCATCATGTGATATTGTGACTGTCAAACGTAGCGCGCAATTCAAATGTTGTGTTATTTTTGAATTTTTGAAACACCCTTTACTACGAAACTAACAAAATCTTGAGAATTTGTAAGAAATTTGTGAAATAACGATGCCTCCCAAGAGGCAGTCAAATTGTTTATGATGTCCTGTGTCTGTTATGGACATTATCTAGTCATCTAGTGAATAGTCTCATGTGGAGTGAGCATGTGAATAGTTTCCACATATTATTTCGCTTCTTAGAACGATAGTGGGTTGCATATTCTCGGTGTTATTTCCATCTCTAGCTACTTCATCAATCTCCTCGAGTCTCCGAACAAGACATCCCATAAAACTTACAACAACCTCCACACCCAAAAGCACAAATGCATATTATATAACATAATCCCATCAATATACCTCGCGTAGCGAAATAGGTCTTTTCTCAAGCTGAGGAATATTTCATGCAGCCCCGGGAATCGTGTATAAGATCTGTTAAGTTCGAGTCTCCAGAGGGATCAGACACTGTCAGATAATTAATTCATGTTTCCACCCAAGTTGGGAGAGCTTTCGATCATCCAAACTAAACAACTAATTCCTAAGACGCGATCTAGGACCCTTGCCTCTATCTGTTGCTCCAGCGATTTGAACATAATGCCCTCTCATCTTACCAGTATATCGATGTCTGGAAGATAACTGTATCCATTAATATTGGTTCCTTGTTGATAATAGGGTTCGGGACTTTGAGAGTAGTTGGATCTATCGCGAAGAACGTAATCACGATAGCTTTCGAAATAAAGGACCTAGAATCTTGAATCAGGGTACTTTTAGGATCCAATTAAATTCGTGAATAATCGAAATCGGATTCATGGTTTCGGAGTTTTCAATTTTTGAAGTTTTATTTGCACAACATCTATCAGGAGGGTAATCAAGGAAGTGTAGTTTTTTTTTCGGAAATCGAAGTTGTATTGTAGAAAAACAAAAACACCCATACAATCAATTTTCAATGTTCTGTCCGTCGAAATTTGGAGAAAAAGAAGAAGGGGGATAACAATTTTTTTTAATAAATTTGTTAATAATGTGTTTGCACACCGCGATTATCTATACACTTCCCAACACGTCTTGGCATACCCCAGCCGTGGGGGCTGGGGTAAATTTTCAAGTCATGATGTTCCAAACATGCTCTATCGGCGAAAGATGGGGGATCTGGGCGGCCATGACAAAAGATTCACATGGGTCGCTTCAAAAAAGTTCAAACCAACTCTAGCAACATGAGGTCGAGCATTATCCTGCTGAAATATTGGATTCTCGAGCCTCTTAAGGTAAGGGAGAATATATGGCTCCACTATTTCTTGAAGGTTACTCAGCGCTGTCATGTTACCTCGAATAAAGACTAAAGGTGACCTACTTGCATGTACATTCACAAAGAGTGGACACTACTGTCCTCTCTTTGATAGCACCCCATACCATAACACCTACCTTCTCTAGAAAAGACGACCTGATGCCCTTCCACATTCGAATGCTGACGTTCTCTGCACCACTGTAATCGTTGCCGGCGATGCTGAACCGTCAGAGATAACACAAGATGGGGTCAATAAAACTGCTGTCCAAAAGACCTTAGCTGGCCTTAAAATATTCTGACAATTAGAGGATGGTCTTGTTCTCCTAACCACTCATCGGCCAAAGATCGTGTTGTCGCAAATCGGTCTCTGGCCAAAAGTCTTAGACGTCGATCTTGAACCACATTTGTGCCCTTTCGACGTCCGGTGCCTACTCTTCTTCGACTTTGGGCATTATCAAATCACGCTTGACAACATCTCATAACAATAGTTGGATCGAAATGACAACTCCGCCTCCCGTAGACCAATAATTCGACCTCTTTCAAATTCACTCAGCTGGCAATAAATTCCTCGTACACGTGCCTAGGCATTTTAACAGCAACTAAACATCGACTTCAGATCTCCTCGATCAGCTGGTTAGTCGAAAAATTCGAAAAATTTGCAGAAAACAACTACATACAATATTCAAACAACAAAAAATGTTCCCATGAAAAAACCTTCACGATTTTTTCGCCAAATTGCATCATTAACTCCTATACAATCTATGTTTTATCAAAAAAAATCAAACAGTTCCTTCTGGCTAAAACTGCGTCTACACGCAGTTTCTTTGTCAGTTAGTATAGTATTATTTCTTGAAAAATTGTCCTTTTCTAATAAATTATTTTTATAGAAATCTGCACTTTTTGATATTTGTTCCATTATAAAAAAAAGTAATCATTTTTATTTTCATTTTGTGATAAACTTGGATTGTGAATCAATCATTATTTTTGAAATTCCCCTACACTTTCTGACATAGATATCAATATAATCAATGTGGAGGATAATTCCTATAAAAAATTGGAATGACTCAGTATTCATGTCGATAAAACAGTGTGATACTGATACGAGTTCAATTCTTCGAAATCATTGCTGCAAATCCGTTATCGGAAAACTGGCGATGATCATACCCACGAATTCCGAGAAACGCAAAATTCTCGTCAACCCACACAGTTCCGCTACTGAATATTCGATTCCCATTACAGCTTTTGCGGCGATCATTTCACCCAGGAAAGTAGAGGAAGCGCTGGGAAACCTACTTGGGATGCATCAGGCTATATAACGAACTACACTATTATTCGCAGATCAAGTAACAATGATAACAATGTGATTGTTTCTCGTCAGTGCGCCCCAAAATGTTCCCGCCATAGGAGACGGCTATGTCCATTCACTTTTATAATGTATCCCGGTTGGTCATGACATTCTGACACATTTCACCGTGCATATTTTGAAAATGTTAGGTCAGATAACTAAGCAACGTTGTCCTTTCTACATAGGGGGTCGTAGTAATCACGTATTTATCGAAATGTTTATTTATATGGGGAAAATATGAATTTGAGAAAATATTATGTGAATTCAATAATTCCAAAGAACTGGCGAATGTTGAAGAAACTTTTGTCTATGTCCTGGAAATATTTCATGTCTATAAGCATGGTTGATTCAGTTATGCTATTTTCTTGTACGGAAATCAAGAATCGAGTGTTGAAATTTTCCCGAAAAATAATGGACAGGATATTTCATTACTTTGTGAGTGCCATCGAAAAAAAAAAGAATAACACTCGAACAACCCGATAGAAAATCTTCTATACAAACTGACGGACCAATGGAAATTTCCACTTTTCAAAATTCTCAAGAAATAAGACTTCAGAAGACATTCAAATGCCTTTTCGCACAATTTGAAACTGAACTGAACTGAAGAATTATTCTTGCTATATTCAGGGAATTTCATTGGTAAATGAACATAAGGTAACCTGAGCTAGAGCTACCCTAGACGAGTCACTGGTGGATCCAGCCAGTTTTTCAGGGGGGGGGGGCATGAAGTCTTTCAGAAGGGGCCATCAATGAACATTTTTTTTGCCAACGTTATAGGACTACTAATAAAGTCAATTTCGGCGTCCAAGGGAGGGGGGAATGGCCCCTATGCCCCCCCCCCCTTGTATCAGCCAGTGAGACGAGTTCAAAAAACCGATGGTATATGCATTCACCCAAAATTTTAATTTCTCATAACTTTTTAATCGATCAGTATAGTCGGTTGATATTTGGAACGTATGATCCACTTTCACATATCGATCGATTTACTTTTGAATTTCCCAAAAATTCAACATCCCTATTTGAAAAATATGGAACTTCTTCCAAGCTGAGATTCAACACCCTGTATATAAAGATTTGGGGATTTGATTGAGATATTTGAAGAGAGCGGAAAATTTTCAATGAGGTTCAGTAGATTTTATTGTCCCGCACGTCATTTTGCTCGAAGAAAGCTTCAGGGAAAGATCCAATTGATTATTGGAATTCCACTAATTCTCAGGAGAATCGTACATTGTGATCAAATTGAATTTTTTTGTCCCACTAATTGCACATTCGAATTTCATAGTATTCTGAGGAATCATTTCAAGTTATTTCCGGAAAACATTATTGATTGAGAAAAATTTATTTGAAGTCAACAAAGACGAATAAATAAATGAAGACATATAAAAACTTAACGTGAATTACAGAAGGTGCTCAAAAGTACCACCATTTTCTGCTATACACATTCTTGCCCTCTTCAAAATATGTCTGATACTTTTTTTTATCATGTCGGGATTATTACGTATATTATTACAAGCGACTTCGATACGTTGCTTGAGGATCTCCCTACTTTCTATTTCAGATGAATATACTGAACATTTCAAATAACCCCGAATGAAATAATCAACAGGATTGAAATCTAGTGATCCAGCGGGCCAGGCATGCGGTCCACCTCTGCCAATCCACATATTTCGAAAGTTCTGATCTCAAATTTGCCTGATAATACTCTGAAATGGGGTGGAGCTCCATCATGCTGAGAGTGCATTCCTGCAATGCCCCTAAGTATGGTGTGGCGTTTATAAAAATCGATTGATTGGACCACAGGTCCTGCAAAGACGGCATACGGGTGATCACTGATCTTTACTTAGATTTCCTCCAAAATCATCATCCTGTATTACTCGAAGACGGACATTGCAAGAATGCATTTTCAGCATATATATATATTCTTATGAAATGGAGCTGTACAGATTTGATTCCAAATATGGCATGTGTCTCGAAAAGGCAACAAGGAACAGATCATTAAAACAAACATATTGATCCATTCCCCGCTCCTAATCTCAGTATTAGCAGAGGGATGTCGAACGGGGCACCATACAGTTCTGCGTATGATGCAAGAGCACAGATAAAAACCTCAGCAAAAACTCTGTCTCCCCGTATAAGTGTAGGGATATTGGATTTGTGTACAAATATTCATATTGGAGGGCATCTTCTTCGAATGTAAATCCTTCTTCATTTCTTCAAAGGGGTTGACAAAGCATTTTTAAATAATCTGAAACAAAAACCAAAGGGAGAAAAAAGGAAAAGCAAAATCCACTAATATAATCAAATTGTTTTGAAGGTACCAACCCATCTCAAAAATGAATCAGATGCTGAATGAATAGAGTTGAAACCATCTGAAAATTTATATATTGGACAATTATTGACCAAATGGTCAATAGTTTGCTCTTCATGCCCACACTCACATCTCGGGCTATCAATGGCATTCCATTTGAAGAGCATACTATTACAACGTCCATGACCTGTTCTAAGACGATTCAGAAGACACCAATTTTTCCTAGACAGATGAAAACCGGGAACTTTCTCTGAAGGATCGAGAATTAAACTTTTATTGAAAAAATCATGTGAAGTCCATTCCGAACTCCAAATTTCTTTATGATTTTTTTTAGAATAAAGAAAATGATTTATCCATAGAGGCTTTCGAGATTTCAATCTAGCCAGTCTTGTATCTGGCATATAACTCATAATAGGAAATGAATTTGGAAAGGAATGAAATTTATCCCAAGACTTCATGGCAGCAACCTGTCTACGAATATGAGGAGGTATTATATTAGAAAGAACTGGTAACCAAGCTAATGGAGTAGATTTAATGGTACCAGTTATAATCCTCATAGAAATATTGAGTTGCCCATCAATTTTATGGACATGGGAACTATTCAACCAAACAGAACAGCAGTATTCAGCTGCAGAAAAAACCAAGGCTAAAGCAGCCGTACGAAGAGTGGTAGCATCGGCACCCCAGGATGTACCAGCTAATTTTTGAATTATATTATTCCTCGTCTTCAACTTTAAACGTAAACTTTCCAAATGAGCCTTAAAAGTCAAAGAAGAATCTAGTTTTATTCCCAGATACTTGGGAGTGAAATTATGATTTAAAACTGTATTGTTGAAACTAACCCTCAAAGTTTTATGTTTTTGATGATTATTCAAATGAAAACACGACACCTCTGTTTTAGTGAGACTCGGGCATAAACGCCACTCCAGAAAATAGTTCCTCAAAATTTCTAAATCTTCAGTTAAAGTATTCTCAAGAATGTTGAAATCAGAATGACGGAAGGCAAGAGCAATATCATCTGCATAGATAAATTTCTCGGAGGAAGTATCAGGAATATCACTCAAATATAAATTAAAAAGAAGAGGTGACAACACCGATCCTTGGGGAAGTCCGTTGTTCAAAGTTTTGAAACTACTACTATCACCATCAATAAAAACACGAAGTCTCCTATCCGTCAACATATTTTCAATTAAACCAACCATTTTCCCACATTTCAAATGCTTAAAAAGTTTGAAAATTAAACCATCTTTCCAAACAGTATCATAAGCCGATGATAAGTCGACGAATGCTGTTCCTGTTTTTAATTTCTGATCAAAACCTGATTCGATGAAAGTAGTGAGACTAAGAACCTGATCAGAACAATTCCTATTTTTCCTAAAACCTCCCTGACAATTCTGCAAACCATCTTCAACATGGGATTCAATCCTAAAGAGAATCAATCGTTCTAAAATTTTGAAAGGGACACTCAATAAACTGATAGGACGATAACTACTTGGATCTGAAGAATTTTTACCACGTTTAAGAATCGCTATAACTTTCGCTCTGCGAAATTCAACTGGAAAAAGACCAGAATTCAAAATACCATTATAAAAAGACAACAACCAGGATAAAGCCTTCTTTCCCAAATTTTTTATAAACTCAGGATAAATTCCATCAAACCCAGCTGCTTTTCTAGACCTAGTACATTTAATTGCAGATGTTAATTCTTCCATGTTGAAAGGACTAGATATAGCATCTGAAACAGATGTCGATGTTCTTAACCTATGCACATTTTTCTTCATTTCTTTTATTTTAGATCTAGAAATTTTAACTGAGTTCGAAACATTTAAAAGACGACGAGCAATTAATTCAGGATTTACTTTCGAAGAGGGCTTTGCAAGAGGAGCAGCTTCACCTAATTTTCTCAAAACATCCCATGAACTTCTACTGGAATGAGTAAAATTCATATTGCTCACAACATAATTCCATTTCTCCTTGCGACTAATGTTAATTGAATTTAACAACTTTTCTGATTTCTGATCTGTTGGAAAATTTTGGAAATCCTTATATAAATTCTCAGTATCATTTGACCACCCAGGAATATAGTTTTGACGGAAGCCTCTTGGAACGAATTTCTTTGCAGCAGCTTTAACTACACCAATAAATCTAGAATAATTTTTATATGTAGGACGAAACCATCTGATATCACTATCTATTTTTTCCCTGAATTTATCCCATCGAGCATGATGGAGCTCCACCCCATTTCAGAGTAATGGCCAGACTCAGACAATCTTCTTTTGTGTATTATGTATTGGGGAGGTGAATATGGAATACCTCAAAAATTACAAAGTTTTAAAACAACCAAAAGAAGGCTGTTTGATAATGTTTGACGTTTGAAAATGTACGGAGAAAAATTGAAAATGTTGGTATCTGAGGGGGGGGGGCTGCAGCCCCAATGCCCCCCTTCCCTTGGGTGCGCCACTGTTCTCAAATAAGCTTCTATATAGGTGAAAGGAATTGTATGGAACAGTAATACTGCTGTGAATACTTCTGTCAGATCGCATTTCAGCATTCCGTATTTCCTTATTATTGTCATACAGAATTCGTGAATTGTCCATGCCTTATATTCAATTCAGCGATGTTCTGGTTCGTGTCTTCACTGATTCTTGTTTTTTTCACTGTATCGTTTCAGAGCCCTGAAGAAGGTATTAAATATACCGAAACGTCGGCATTTCATTGAAGTAGAGTTTCCTAAATTGAGATCTCTACCTTTAAAGTGTAAAGAAGTTAACACAAAGGTCGTTAAAGACCACCATCATAATAATAACAATGTTATTCATGAAATAGATCACAGAAAATGTAATATGAATTTTATTTATTATTTACCAAGTTCATACCCGATTTGATGGTCAGAGCTTGGGGTCTCCCTGAGGTCGGGGGCCCTGGTGCACTGCACACTCTTGCATCTACGCCGCTGATAAACGCTTGATAAACCTAAATCATGGCCAACCGGGATACATTATAAAAGTGAATGGAGTATACGTTGTTTGGCATATGAGTAAAATATCAGAAGGAAACGAATGTTTTGGCATATCATAAAATTCTTCATTTATACACTACACCACTTAAAATACGCAGTAGTCTGTACCTATACCTCATATCCAACAATATCCTTCCTCAGATCCGTATCAATTTCAATACCGCCCCATGCATTGTTCCCTGAAGATGTTTGGGACCGCTTCGGGGACATTATGAACCCCATCAAGACGGATCCAAGGATGTTCCCTGATAAATGCGGAGATAAGGTACCAGTTTAGTGTAACAATGCGGCTGGTGAGGTAGCACGGGCATGTCTCTCCCCATTGCTCAGGAGATTGCCTTCGTCGTCATCGCGGGGGAATTGATTCATTTTGGTACACCAGCAGTTTATTTCGGCGCTGCCGCATCCTGTCGTTCCAGGACTCCCGATCCTTTCTTCGCTGCCGGCCGTATCCCCATGATCTATCGGCGCCGTGGATTAAAATCCATTTGCATACGAAGAAATCGTTGCTCGTCAAGCATTCTTAGAACAGCTTTCCGTATTTGAGGTCGCCGATCACAACGAGTAGGAAATCTAATCCGATTGAGGTGCAACCGTTGCATTTCATGAAATATTCCATTAAATGGTCTCCCTTATGAATGAAAATCGCTGAAAATCGGCCAGAATCTAAATAATATCATCGTAATCGTCCTCAAAACACCCCATCCGATCTATCCACTGCGAAATTTCACCTAATGGGAGTTTTTTTGACGATTTTCAGTTTGCCGCTATAACACTCAAAAAAATAGATTACTGGAATTTCCTGTTAATTGGATTCCTGGATCATAAAAACTACTTTTGTTGCAGAAACTGGAAATTTACTGTCAACCCAGCATTTCGATTCCTGATGTTGAGGTGTAATATGCCGTTTGAACAGAAATTGATGTTGGGTTCGCTGGAATCTAAACTTTAGAATTCTCTATAAAGATTCCTGTGATGGGAAAACAATATTTTGTAGATGCTGCTAGATTAAGATGTAAATGTAAAGAATAATTTTTTGAATAATGAAATAATGGAAATTGTGGTAAATAGTAACGCTAAACTGAAATATGTGATCGTAAGAAACAGCAAAGGGTATTTAGGAATATTTTTGTCCAGACATGTAGTATGTGGCTTGCACTTGCTCGAGATTGCGATTCAGTTATAGTGTTATGTGTTATAGTTATTCGTAGTTCGTACTGTTAGTTGTCGTGTACAGTGAGCTGGAAATTGAGGAAGTTTTCTCTAACAATGGATTTTTTCAATGATGACATTGGCGATTTCAACTTTCCCTTAGGAATTGCCATTTTCAGTTTGGATGTTCCTGTCGAGTTAGAAGTAGAAAACAGCTCTATTGACAATTCAGATATCGCTGAATATCTCAAAAGCTGGGACCTAAGCCAATATATTGATATATTTAGACGTAAGTTATGTTTCATTATTATCATATTGCCTACAATTATTACACATATGGGGATTTGGCTAGGTATCACATTAAGCACAATGAGTATTTTGGGAAAAAACAATGAAGAAAATACACAGAGTTGATTATATCTTCAAGCATAATTCATATCTTTTCCAGAGGCTTCTCCAAGTTCTCAATAAAAGTAATGATGGCAGAGCTATATTGGCTGAGCAGCAAACAAAGGGATGTCTGTCCTCGAATGCTAGGTCCACATATGACATGAATAATACTTTATAAATTCTGTTTTATTCGGGGCGAATTGATCCACAGAAATTTTTTTCGTTTTTTTTGTTGTACGATATAGAATATAACCAAATTTACTGTACATGTAGAAGTGATGATTATTTTGAATACGAACATATATAAATATTTCATAAATAAACTCATTTTTATAATTACCTACATATTTCTTCATTCGTTCCAATCTCGGTCCCACAAAATTGAAAGAAAAAATTCAATTTGAATGTTTTTTTCAGTTCACTTTTACTAATTGCCTTTTATTCCCTATAAGTCTTTACATTCAAAATACTGTTGCATAATGTATATAAAATGAATTAAAAATATCATCTTGTGTTATAAAGATATGTTTTTTTGCTATTGCTGGCGTTGTTCTGCTTACCAGTTTAAGTAAGTTTGAATTGGTTGTGTTAAGAATGGCAAATATCTCGAGCTAATTAACTTGAAATATTTGGAAAGTATTGTTACATTGTCAGGCTATTGAACCTACTGGAAATATTTATTTTCAATACAGTTCAATAACATTATGCAGTACAGGAAAGTCCTTATATTCTATGATGAGTAATGTATAAATAACAACAAATTCCAGTGTATTGAACAAAAAATAGGTTGCATGGTAGAGGAAAATCCTGATTTATTTACCAATAATTTCCTGCAAATTTATGAGGGCACTGGAATATTTTGTTGCACGAAACGAAGTACTGTGTTACATAATATACACTTTAGTAGATTGGATTGAACTTACAGGAATATATTCCTATTCTCTGTAGAGAAATGAATTCCTGTATTTGAAACAATGCATTTCCATTGTAATAGGATTTGTTCCCTTAACAGGAATTGAGGTAGGTACTGTGATCGTGTGTGGAATATAATAGGAAATAACTTTTGTGCCTATTTATATTAGAATTTCCTGTTCTACTTACTTCATTTTTGTAAGGGTTACAAGGTTATTTTTCTGAGTGAACTTTCGAAATGTTAACATTCGCCGTGATCTGGAAAAACCTCCTGACGCTTTAAACCTTTGCTTAAAAGTTTAAACATACGTTAGTCTTCGATAATCGACCAAAAACTCACCTCCAAATAGCGATTTTTTCCGAAAATTATGCATTTGAAAAATTTCGTTAAGGACCAATAATTTCATGTAATATATACATACGTTAAGTATCAAGGTATCATTGCTGTGGAACTAATAAATAAAAATTATTCTCTAGTGACAAATCTTGAGGCATCAATAAAATTCATGACATGAATTCAGTGAAAGGAAGATGAAAAAATGAAGTTTTTTGGAACATGCTCTTGTATCTATGCTCAAAATACGTATTCTAGAACCAGGGACAGTATCATCGAGGGGAATCAATAGAAAAACCACCCCGCACCCTCGCATCGTTAAATAGGACACCATATATATTCGCAATTGGTATCGGGTGAGCCATAAGTTAAGGAAACAATTTCGGGCGCGATTTCTGGTAAGCCAAAAGCCGGGATCAAGATTGCCTCCACGATATATGTGCAGATTTCGCAGACGATGCACTGTTTTACTGTGTCTTTACCGAGGTTTTACCGGAAACGAGTAAGATCGCGACAGTTTTATGGTTATCGGTTATCGAGTTGATCGCTTCGGAAGGGAAGCTATAGGGGAGTTTTAAGTCTCCCTTCTTCTTTGTTTTCTTTGCAGAAAATGTTTCTTTTTATCTTGGGTATTTCTTCCAGGATGTTTTCCTTACGCTGTAGAATACTGCAGTAATGAGAACTTGGAGAAAGACGAATTAATTCTCTGTTAAAGAAGTTGTTTCATTCAGAATAAAGGAAACCGCAATTTCCTTAAGGCAAATGGCGTTTCGTCAAATGTTCTAATACTTTGGTATAATGTAGTACCTGACCTACTGATCAAAAGTGTCCATGGCCCCAACTCAGTCCTACGACTAGTTTTTGAGATACAGCGCGTTGAAGTTGTGAATTACCCACTTTTACTACGCGCGTATCTCGAAACAGAAACATTGCATCCCCAGGCCCAGGGAGCAACCATATAGGATATACCCAAGAACCACCGTTTTATTTCATTACCCTCTTTTTTCATTACCCTCTTTTTCAAGATTAACTCCGTTGAGATGGGAGTTTTCTTTCACCACTGTATGTACTTGATATATAATCATCACTTCGTATGACCATATTTTTTTTATGTAGGTAATATGAAAATTATTAATTTGCAATTCTGATTGGAATCAAATAAAAAACCACTCTTGAAATCGAATCGAAAACTACTGATAAAAAACACTACATGCTGTTTAATACTATTTAGGCCACAATCGAGCCTCAAGTTACCATTCTTGTAGTGTTTTTTATCAGTAGTTTTCGATTCGATTCCAAGAGTGGTTTTTCATCTGATTTCAATCATAATTGCAAATTAATAATTTTCATATTACATATAAAAAAATCTTGTCATAGGAAGTGGATAAAAACTGTCAGCCGTATTGATGTCCATGGCCCCAACTCAATCCTACGACTAGTTTTTGAGATACAGCGCGTTGAAGTTGTGAATTACCCACTTTTACTACGCGCGTATCTCGAAACAGAAACATTGCATCCCCAGGCCCAGGGAGCAACCATATAGGATATACCCAAGAACCACCGTTTTTTTTCATTACCCTCTTTTTTCATTATCCTCTTTTTCAAGATTAACTCCGTTGAGATGGGAGTTTTCTTTCACCACTGTATGTACTTGATATATAATCATCACTTCGTATGACCATATTTTTTTTATGTAGGTAATATGAAAATTATTAATTTGCAATTCTGATTGGAATCAAATAAAAAACCACTCTTGAAATCGAATCGAAAACTACTGATAAAAAACACTACATGCTGTTTAATACTATTTAGGCCACAATCGAGCCTCAAGTTACCATTCTTGTAGTGTTTTTTATCAGTAGTTTTCGATTCGATTCCAAGAGTGGTTTTTCATCTGAGTTCAATCATAATTGCAAATTAATAATTTTCATATTACATATAAAAAAATCTGGTCATAGGAAGTGGATAAAAACTGTCAGCCGTATTGATGATTTTATATCAAGTACAGTGGTGAATGAAAACTCCCACCTCAACGAAGTTAATCTTGAAATAGAGGGTGATGAAAAAAGGTGGTTCTTGGATATTTTCGTGAGGTTCACAGTTATTTCATGACTGAATCACCCTGTATTCTTTGTCCATGATGATATGTTCTGAAAAAATCAAACAAACACCTTGAATCAACCCAAAAATACAGGGTGTCCACTTAACCCTCGTTGTGGATAGTTTCTATAATAATGGATCACCCAGTATGAATTCTGGGTATTGCAGGTTTTTTCGATGTAACAACAACATATCTAGTGAAATAGTTCATTTGGCGAACGTTTTCGCTCTGGAACTGACATATTTTATACTTTCAAAATCGGTCATGCGTTCAATTATGGATAACCCTGTATTTGTAACGGTTGCTCCCTGGGGATGGAAAGAAATGTTTCTTCATAAAAATTGATGTTCATTCGATTCTGTTTCGAGATACGCGCGTAGTAAAAGTGGGTAATACTCAACTTCAACGCCCTGTATCTCAAAAATTAGACATAGGATTGAGTTGGGGCCATTGACACTTTTGATCAATACGTCAAGTACTACATTATACAAAAATATTAGAACATTTGACGGAACGCCATTTGCCACAAAGAAAGTGCGGGGTCCTTTTTCTTCTGGATGAAAATATAAATTGTGTCTCAATAAAAGCACAAGATTTAAATTGCGCGACATGTTTGACTGTCATAATTTCAAATGATTATTACGTGACAGATCGAATGTTGACAGATGTACACAGTACAACGCGTCCTGATTGTCAAAAAATGCGATAACGGTGAACGGCGGACGTTATCGTGCTATGATTCTTGTGTCTCATTTGAAAAATATTGATCTTGACGGCATGTGGTTCAATGGGGACGGCGCCACATGTCACAGAGGCCGTGAAACGTTGATGATCTTGCACGAGTTCGCTTTTGGACGTGTCATTTCCTGATGTGATGACCAGAATTGGCCTCCACGATCTTGCGATTTAACGCCTTTAGATTTATGGCTGTGTGGTTATCTGAAGTCATAGGTTCATGCCAATAATCCTGCAGCCATTGAAGCATTGAAAGCCGAAATTAGAGGCTGTATCAATGAAATACCACTTGTATTCAATAACGACAATAACGTTACTGAAAATTTCGTCGAAAGGGTACGCAATACGCATATGCCAGCAAAGCCTTGGTGGCCATTTACAAGATATTTTGTTTCATACATAAATCCCATATGCATATTTTCCGAATCAATAAATAATTTGCTACAGAAAACCATATTTTATTGAACACTGCAATCTTGCATTCTTATTGAAACAGTCTTTATAAGCAGGTATTGACTGAATTCTCTAGGAATGTCAATATTCTGCAATAATACCTAACAGTTGACCAAACCAGGCCTAAAACCGAATATTAATTTCGGCAATATTGCCTCCATAACGTTCGGGTTACACTTGGGTTTATGGTATTGTAAATATAATCCGTTGAAATTTTTTATACCTGGTTTCAAGCTACTACTGTAAAATATGCAGTAAAACAATAAAATAACCCTGTCGGTCTCCTTGTGGTTTGACCCCTTGAAAATTCTAAAAAAAAGGATTTTTTATGGCGGAACCCTGTATAAACAGAAGCCTATGCAAGGACTGTAAATTGTCGGTTAAACTTGTCATATTTCGAGTTTTATTACCGAATTCTTGTATAAACGGTTCGGAAGGCCAGCACAGATTTCTAGCATATTGCGAAATATAAACGTTTCCAGGCACTGGCGGAGGTTTTCAGGGGGGGCATGAATTTTCAGCTAAGACACATTCCAATTTAAAGTCCTATTTCTAAATTACATAAACAAAATCTAGATAAAAAATCTGGTTTTGCAAATGTTCATTTTTGAAATGTGGCTGTAACTTTTTTCCTGTTGAAAATTCTGCATGCATGTGAAAACATTTTTGTGACACTTTGTTATGTACCATTCGATGGTATCAGTATATTTTCTTAAAATAATGCTTATCAATATTTAATTATAGATTTTGTTTCAAATGGGATTCTAGCAATAGGAAATTTTGTATATTTCAGTAGAGCTTGAGGTAACCATTCCAAAATTAAACTTGATATCGGGTGATCTGAAAAGTTATAGAATTTTCGATGGGGATATCCGTGATTTGACAGAAGGAACGAGCCATGTTTTTTGAACATTTCTGTTCAGTAAGCATTGGCAAATTATCATGGAAAGACTCACCCTGCAACAACGTTTACAAATTGTTGAAATTTATTTTCAAAATCAGTGTTCTATTCGCTAAACTTATACAGCACTTCGTGAAATTTAAGGTTCACCTAATCGTCCATCAGAGCAGCTTATTCGTCGAACTATCGATAGATTTCGGACAAAAATTTTTCTACTCGATGCAACAACATCAAGACAAAGAACTGTACGTACAGAAGAAAATATCGCTACTGCAAGTGATGGTGTTAATGTAGATCCAGATTTGTCTATTCGTCGACGTTCACAACAAGTTGGACTCTGTGCATCCACCACATGGAAAATTTTGCGTAAAAGATCTTTGTCTACACCCATACAAGATCCTACTGGTTCAAGAACAAAATCCACTTGACCATAATAAGCGATTTATTGAAAGAAAGATATGGCGATAACATTATTTCGAGAAATGGTCAAATTAAATGGCCTCCAAGATAATGCGACGTGACTCCAATGGATTATTTTCTTTGTGGTTATGTCAAAGCATTGGTTTATGCTGATAAACCAGAAACAATGGACTCTTCGGAAGACAACATAACTCGTGTTATTGCTGAAATTTAATAAGACCTGAATTACTCGAAAAAGTGGTCCTAAATTTGGTGGTGTAGGTACATATGCCGGAAATTATTTTCGAAACATAATAATTGTTCAATGAGCGGTAATGCAAGTCATAACACACGCAGATGAATTTTGCAGCCCGAGCCGTCAGGCGAGGGGTGTAATTCATCAAGTGTGTTATGGCCATTACCGCGAATTGAACACTATACTTTATCCTCGACTTCTTCAGTAAAATCCGAATTAATCTGCATTTTCAAAGTTGACAACAGTTGTCAAATGCGATTTATGTGGTCGAAAATCGAATCGATATCGAATCCTGTAGAAAACGTAAAAAGTTCACGTTTTCCAAATGCAATTTTTGGATATTCCGACCTAAGAAAATGTAGAAATGGATGGCGAGAACGTTACCTCGACGTCTGAAATAGAGTTCCCCAGTGACCCGACTTTTTTATTCATTTCGTAAGCTACAGTTTTCCTATTTGATTTAGAGTGAGTAAAAGTGCATACAAATTGTTGTCACGTCACGTGAGCTCACGCGAGGGAATGGGAAGAAGATATGGAGAATATAGCAGCTTTTACAGTTGCTAGTGATTCTCATAGAAGGGATTCGATTTACCAAATGAACCAACGAACAGAGGAAGTGGGGGAATTCCATCAATTAATTCGAGAATTATTGAATGAGCACCCAGATCGGTTTCAAATGTATGTCAGAATGACATTTCCCAAAATATCAGACGTGATATCACGTGCATTCAGAAAATGTAAATTTGCGGAATATAGATCTTGCGTGCTTTCAGTGCTATAACGTGACAGATCTGCTGTCAATGTTGCAAAAATTTTTACTACATTTTGATTCCGTAGTAGTATAATCACCCAGTTTAGTTCTGATGATTTGACTTCACTATTTATTATTGAAAGGTGTCTCTCTTCCTATGGTCTAAGTTCCATGCATTATCGTGGTTGCACATTTTGGAAAGATGACGTGATGTGACGTGACGTGATAACAATGTGTCTGCACCTTTAGAGTTACAGATCAAAATCAGTTGAGTAATGGATTTATTATTCTATGGGAGTGGATAAGTGTAATCAAATTATATTTCAACAAAAAAAATGGCTGCAATCCGATAGTAGAAATATTTACTTACAGTTTCTCGAGACTCACTCTGTAGTTTGTATATCTATTGATTTGATTACAGCTGAAAAAGGATCAAGAAAATATGTTATTCTATTTTCCTTATATTTATTCTGATGTAAATTTTGTGTCCCAATTTACGTTGATTTCTCCACAAACCCTGAAATATGCCAAGGAGAAATTGTCATCCCTCTCTGATAAATATGAAACTCTCTCAACCCAAAAAAGGTTATTCGGAGAAATTTTATTATAGAAAGTGCGCAGTTATATAGTAGCTGTAAAGTGAAAGATATATAACCATAACTGTAAAGTAGTTGAGTGTTGCCGAAAAATTAGACCTACTGGTTTTATTGGAAGGCGGTACCGCTGCCCTGTATATCTGGGTTGTTTCGGCGTTTTTCAAACAATTTTATTGCTGCAGATATTCACTCGGATGGTCCAGGGGAAGATGAGTCGAAAAATGGGAGAACAACTGTTAACAATCGGCACAATATCGGTCTATTACCAAAACTAAACGGCTTGCGGCAAATGGTTTTACTTCAGTGGGCTACTGTTGGTTTGTGTGCGTAAAGGTCTTCATACATATGAGGTTTCAGTGGATGAGTGAATATGGCAATATGTATTCTTATCAAAGAGAGCTATACAGATTTGTTTTGAGAAAATTTGATCTTCAAGGCATGTGTAATGAAATGGCAACAAAAAACTGATCGATCTATTCCTCGCCCCTAATCTCAGTATAAGCACAGGAAAGGTAAAATGGGACACCATACAGTTCAATGTATGATGCAAAAGTGCAGATAAAAACCTCGAGAAAACTCTGTCTCCCCGTATAGGTAGATATAGATATATAGATGAGGATATTTGATTTGTTCAGAGAATAAGCTAATATTTATGTTGAAGGGCATATTTTTCTCAGAATAGAATTTCACCATCATTTCTCTAAAGAGATTATGATTGATTGATTGATTGATAAGCTGACGAACAAGAGACCGGGTTAGCGCTTGGCCTCCCTGTGACACTGCGACCAACTTGGGTCTATTGTATCACTCTTTCGTCAGTGGTTCCTCACGAGAATAGGTTTGTGTCCTTTATCAGGTTCAGTAGCCTGTTTATGAGGTTTTTCGGATTCATTCCCATTTCCGGATTGATTTCGCCGAAGATTCTGTGGCGCCTTCTTCCCAGGGCGTCGCATTCAAAAATTATGTGAGAGGCTGTTTCTTCCTCTTCACCGCAGAGTCTGCAATCCACGGGTTCTCCAAGTATTCCTATGGTGTTCAGATGTTTTCTAAGGCCGCAGTGTCCCGTCAGTACTCAGTAGACCTACTATAATAGGTGCCTTTGTTCTGTTTAGATTCAAAAAGTCAGCCGTCAAGGTTTGGCTTGTGTGTCCTACCATGACTTTGCTGTGTGTTTGCCCGTCGCTCTGTTCCCAGTGTTGTCGGTGTCTTTGTTTTATCCACTCCTCAATCAGGGTCCTGCATCGGTTTTTGCTGATTCCAAGCACAGGCTCTGGCCCTGTGAACTTATACAGGGTGAGTCTTTGACTTGTACATATATTTCAACTGTAGATTCTCGAGGCTAAAGGAAACCTTTTTTTCAATTTCCATTTTTTCGAATTCGGCTCTGTTAAAGAGATATAGCCATTTCAAAACAAAATAGAGCTGAATACGGGCCTGATATTATTCTTTACAAACACCTCAAAGTTCATATTTTACGATTGAAATTGATGTGACTATTAGATATTCTGGGTGATACATTTAAAAAATGCTCAAGCACTAACCTTATTCGAATAAGAATGTTACAAACACGATATTTCCTAACAAAACACTTAGTTCAGTCCAATCATTTCGGCAATTGTAAAGCCATATTTCTCACACCAAAATAAGTTCCTTCTTCGATTGTCCTGAAGATTTGTTCATATTTTCCTCGATATTCTGAAACGATCTCATAAAAATGGGTTTCTCAGTAACCTATGCTAACTCCATTAATCAAAGTCATATGATTCGGGGTCAATGACCTAACCTTACCCATCCTCTGTGATATTCATCCAAAGAACTCTAGAGAAGACGATGCCAGATTGCCGATTTTCTCTTCAAACAATGGTATAGGCGAAACCAAGAAAGCAGTACGTCCCCTATCGTTAGCGGATGAACTATCACAAGCGCTAAAGGCGTCTAGGCGTTGCTCTTTGAAAATGCCAAACGAGTAGTTCTGATTCTCGCCAATATAGCGCTAAGTTCCTAATTTCAGTCGCCAAGGCCCACTCTTGCCTTCAGAAGGCCGTGGATATAGCCGCCACGCAAGACAAACCGTCGTTCTGTGTCTCCAACCAGTCCAACCTAAAACGTTAGTCAGTGATCCCATACACGGCATAAACGAAGTTCACGCTTTATTTATTTACAGAGAATAAAGAAAACCGGTGATTATTATGTAAATGACCTTCAGTGAATTGATGTAATAGTAGTGTCATTCTGGTGTCGAGTTATATTGTTTCGATAGATATTATGCTGAAGGACCGGTAACAATGAACTTTAAATAGAAACTGCCTATAAAATGTATAATTTCATGCTTCTTAGAATTCAATGTTATGTCCCACGAATGTGGAATCTTATTATTACATATCTCTACATCAAATGTTTTTTCATTATAGAGATTTTAGTCTTGACAAAGTTGATAAACATTCTGACAACGTTGATAACTTGTTGAGAGACCAGAGAGGAAATAATATTCGATGAGATTTAACTCAGGACAGCATTCAGATTATTCTTGAAATTAATGATTTTTTCTTTTAATTCAATCTTATACAATTAGGAATAACTTGAGAACGACGCGTTTTATTGAAAAAATATAAGAATACTTTTGTTTTCTAAAATAATTAATTCTTTCGAAAACGTGAACCGTTTATCTTTTTCGAGTGGTTTTATAGTATTTTTGCGTGAATTTATAAGTCGACTATACTGTAACTTTTTTACCAGGAGAAACATCAAATAAGTTTCAATTGAGGAATATGCACCATGAATAGAGTAAGCAATCAACCAAAATTCAGTTCATTCGAAATATCGGTTCCGAATATATGGAAAGAATAGTGTTAATTTCATGGATTTTTGACACCCTGTATCTTCCAAACCAAACCGAATTTTGAAAAATGGTATGGAAAAAAAGTGTTTCTTTTGACGAGAGGAATCTACAGTTAAAATATATGTACAAGTCAAAGACTCACCCTGTATATCCATAATCCCACTGTGTTGAAGATACTCGCCCATCTCAAAAACTGAATAAGATTCTGAATGAATAGCCTTTAAACCATCTGAAAATTTATACATAATGAAAAATTATAAACCAAATGGTCGCTAGTTTGCTCTTTTTCACCACACTCGCATCTCGGGCTATCAATGGAATTTCATTTTAAATGCATTCTATTGCTACGGCCATGACTTGTCCTAAGACGATCGAAAAACACGAAATTTTTCTTGGACAGATGATTCCTCAGAAGGATGAGGAAATAAACCTTTATTGAAAAAATCAAAAGTCCATTCCAAATTTCTTCATAGAGTAGAGACGTTCCTCGTGTGCACACCTTTAGGAACGAAAAGGCCCTCCACTAAGCCGGTGGGAACCAATACCCCAAATAAAAATCGGATTCAATAAGTAAAAGAAGCAAACATGCCCCATTCAAAACCACGGTAGCAGAAAACGTTCTAATATTTACTTTGACTCGATTTATTTCGGTATATGCTTCACAAATATTCAAGTTCAACAAATTAGGTATACATTCTATTCATCCATTTGTGTTCGTAACCATGACAGCATTATCTATCTATTAGGACCACCTTGGTTTGAGTTTTACGGACGTTTTTCGTAGTCCAGGTGAAGTTGTATCGAAAAGAACATTGATAATGATTACATGATTCATTCAATGGGACGAAGTGAAGCACAAATTAAATACTGCCTTCTATTACTTTCTTTCATATGGAGATATGAAAATGGATTGATTCGTGGATAGCTCTACCAGAAAGATGAGTAAAAGTTATAGCTTATAATGGGCAATACGCTGAATGATTCATCATTTGTAAACAGTTTCCTCAATAAAATTGCATTTCCATCGAAAATACCAACGACAACTAAGTTATGCACCTAATATGCAAAGCTTTGACCATCAGAACAATAATTGAAATGAAGAAAATGAGGATTTTCAATGTAGGGTAACTTCAATAAAAAACGGACCAAAAATCAATCAATTTTTAATAAACATCATGGCAAAATTTTGAATACTTAAAAGGTTCATCCCATATAACTTCCTCTGGAAGCATAACTTCCATTGTCAACGTAAGATCCACCTCTGGATGCACTCATTCCACGTCCATTACCACTGCCTCCATATCCTCCAGAATTAGCAGAACCTGAAGCGCACCTAGTTCCTTTTATGGCCTCTCTTACGCTCTGGACCCAAATCCTGAAATTTACCACATCATAGTCCAATCGGCCGTACAAGAAGCCTGGCATTGTGTTGGTCAGAAGGTAGATGTTGTCGTTGTAGACTTTCAGGTCGCAGGGATAAATCATTCTTTGGTCATCTTTCTGGACTATGGAGATGTCGTTCAATGGGCTGTTGATGTTCCAGCAAGCCAAAGCGTTCTGGTTAACCAGACCTAGGAGGAGTACTCCTGTGTTTTCATCCAGGGCTGAGGCTGAGGTTTGACTACCTTCTCCACGATCTCCAATGTTCTGGAAAAAGTAGTGAATTTAATCAATAAGCCTAAACAAGGAAGTTGAATGACGATTTTAGATAAGCTAGCCTTATGGTAGTGAAACACTGAGGAATTTTGAAGTTAGAAGTGTCCCAGAAAGTTGGAATAAGAAAGGATAGGGTCTGGACGAAACAAATGGATGAATATATACTTACCACAAAATCTCGACCGTGGTAAGATCTAGTAGCTGCCGTTTCATTTTTCAAAATACGCGTAGGAACTCTATACAAGTTGCTGCCAGCCATAGAATGGAAATACAGATCCCTTCGACCATTAGTGAGTGGACTCAAGGCGGTACTAAACACACCATCGTTCCATTGGAAAGTATGCCCAGCGATTTGGAATTCTCCTCTCAACGGTTCTAGGTAGAAGAAGTTGTGAGTGACCCTCCATGACCTGTTGTCTCTATAGCTGTAGACGACCAAACCATAGCCTCCAACATCAGGAATGTAGGCAAAGGCGTTGCTACAATCGTTTGGTTCAGTTTCTACGACAACGTGGGCGAAGAGAGATGCTTCTCTGAGGTCACTCTGAGGAAAGGTATACTCTCTGATGACTTTATCTGTTCGGAGATCCATGACGACGAGTTTGGGGGACTGTACTTGGATTGGTGCATCTGTAAGGAAGAAAATTCTTGTTGAAATGCCATTTATGAAGTCAATCTTTGACTTGCACCAGAATCCTCTCTCCAAGCCAAACATTTCCTATAACATTCTTCAAAATTATATCACCTAAACTCTCACCTGGAATTTCCAGTCTTCCGGTATCAACAAACCACAAACGATCGCAAGAGTCTACAGCAACCCTGTAGACTGACACAAAATGAGATCTATCAGAAGAGCTTAGGGAAGAGCTGTCGAAACTGGATGAGTTGTAGTTGTCTGGAAGAGCGTTCATTTCCCAGTTGGGGTACGGGATCAATGGGGTATTGTGCTTGTTCTGTGAGTTTAGGCTCACGTAGTTCAAACTTGAAGGAACTCCGTGTCGTCTTCTCGGTACAGTGATGAACAATTTGTCGCCCCATACGCCGGCACCCATGGGGATGTTGTTCTCTGGAAAGTGGAGAGACAGATATTACGGATTGAATAGAACCTCAAATGACATTTCAATGTTAGTATCGGTAAGTCAACTCAACTCCTTCAAAATCATCTTATATGTACAATAAATTATAATACAAGTTATAATACTCGCCCGGAAATTTGGTGTCGACCTGAAAAGATTACTTGTTCCCAAGTGAGATATAATCCGATAGTGAAATACACTTCTGGTTCCGACCATCTTGAGAATAGTATAAAATTGAAGTCGACCTCCTAATTTACTCTTCATTGAGATATCATCCGATATGGTCTAGTGGCTAGGATACCTGGCTTTCACCCAGGAGGCTCGGGTTCGATTCCCGGTATCGGAAAAAACTTTTGGATTTGGCCTATTTTCTTAAGAATTCAAGTCGACCTGTTAAGTTGCTCTCGAGTTTGATATAATCCGATATGGTCTAGTGGCTAGGATACCTGGCTTTCACCCAGGAGGCTCGGGTTCGATTCCCCGTATCGGAAAAAACTTTTGGTTTCGGCCTATTTTCTTGAGAATTCAGGTCGACTTGTCAATTTGCTATCAAGCTAGATATAATCCGATATGGTCTAGTGGCTAGGATACCTGGCTCTCACCATCACTGCTAAAAAATTTGGCTAATAACAAAGCACCCGGTATAGACGAAATAGATACGAAACTCATCAAAAACTTGCCCAAAAAAGCCATAGTACAACTGCATTATATAATTAATGCAATAATTAAATTTCAATATTGGCCTAAAACTTGGAAAACGGCTGTAGTAATACCCATCTTAAAACCCGGAAAAGACAAGACATGCCCCAACAGCTACAGACCCATAAGTCTATTGCCAATTATTAGCAAAATAACAGAGAAAGTAATTGTCAATAGAATGAAAAAAGTCACCAAAAAAATAAGAGACGATCATCAGTTCGGATTCAAAGAGAAACACAACTCGACACAACAAATTTGCCGCATTGTTACGGATGTCATACAAAACTTCAACAAAAACAATAACACTGTTATGTTGCTGCTGGACATCGAAAAAGCATTCGACCAAGTATGGATCGAAGGCCTAATATATAAAATGATGAAAATCGCCATATTTAACAAAACTTATACACTCTTACCTCACAAACCGCCAATTGGTGGTGAAAATAAACCAAACTCTCTCAACCCCAAAAAATATAGAATCAGGCATAGTACAAGGATCTGTTCTTGGTCCCAGACTATTCAATATATATATTTCCGATATCCCCAAATTCCCGGGCACAACCCTTGCGCTATTCGCGGATGACACAGCCATCTACGCACACTCTCATCACGCAGCCGCAGCTAACTCGCGGATAAAATATCACCTCAATTCCCTGTTGAAGTTTTATAAAACATGGAAAATCACCATAAATGAACGAAAAACAGAACAGATAGTCTTCAGCAGGAAGTTCACCAACAACAAAATATTTCAACCCATCAAAATCAACGACCACTCTATTATCCCCAAAAATTGCGTGAAATACCTGGGTATCGATCTCGACCGCCGACTTAACTTCCATACCCAAATAAAACACTCAATTAGCCGAGCATATGCGGCTAAAAGAAACCTCTACAGTCTACTATGCAGAAATAGTAGACTAAATCAAAAGAATAAGACCCTAATATATACATCTATGATTAGACCTATTCTCACATACTCCATTCCAGCCTACTGCCACCTTCGACCCTCTCCACTGAAACCCCTTCAGACCTTTCAGAACCAAATCCTGCGCCTGATCACGGGAAAAAATATCTACACCCGAATCACTGACCTCCACGACCTTACAGGCCTTCCCACAATTAGAGAACATATCGATCAAATTTCCAACAATTTCTACGAACACCAATGCCAAACAAATGATCTCACGAAAAACATGATTAAAACGAGGATAACAAATATAAATCCTCAGAACAAACACCCTCTCCCCTACCAATTCCTCCCAATATTCCTGAAAACCCCATAAGAATTTCTGTTAAAATCCATAACTAACAAAACAAAACTGAAATTAATAAATATATTTCAACACCTCCCCTGTAAATATCAACACTCCCCATGTAAATATCAACAGTTCCCCTGTAAATATCACCCAACTTAAAATTGTCATGAACAGGTTTTTTAACTTTTTAATTTTTCCTGTAAATTATACCAAAAATAAAGAAATTCACCATATCTATAATATTCAGAACAAGAACCATACAATTGCCAACAAAATCATTACTCTACTAATAGATTTAAAAATACCAAATAATAACTTAGCTTAGGTAGGAATTATTAAATTAACGATGTATAGAAGCAATAATATATACTTATGTATTATTTTGTAACATGTAATGTGAAATGCTGAAATAAATGATTTTTGACTTTGACTTTGACTGGCTTTCACCCAGGAGGCTCGGGTTCGATTCCCGGTATCGGAAAAAACTTTTGGTTTCGGCCTATTTTCATGAGAATTCAAGTCGAACCGTTAAGTTGCTCTCAAGTGAGATATCATCCGATATGGTCTAGTGGCTAGGATACCTGGCTTTCACCCAGGAGGCTCGGGTTCGATTCCCGGTATCGGAAAAAACTTTTGGCTTCGTCCTGTTTTCTCGATAAAAGTATAAAAATCAAGTCGACCTGTTTATTTGCTCTCAAGATAAATATACTCCGATATGGTCTAGTGGCTAGGATACCTGGCTTTCACCCAGGAGGCTCGGGTTCGATTCCCGGTATCGGAAAAAACTTTTGGTTTCGGCCTGTTTTCTTGAGAATTGTATAAAATTCAAGTCGACCTGTTTATTTGCTATCAAGCCAGATATAATCCGATATGGTCTAGTGGCTAGGATACCTGGCTCTCACCCAGGAGGCTCGGGTTCGATTCCCGGTATCGGAAAAAAACTTTTGGTTTCGTCCTGTTTTCTTGAGAATTGTATAAAATTCAAGTCGACCTGTTTATTTGCTATCAAGCCAGATATAATCCGATATGGTCTAGTGGCTAGGATACCTGGCTCTCACCCAGGAGGCTCGGGTTCGATTCCCGGTATCGGAAGAAACTTTTGGTTTCGACCTGTTGTCTTGTCGACCTGTTTTCAAGTGAGATATAATCCGATATGGTCTTGTGGCTAGGATACCTGTACTTAACCATAGGTCGCTGCCTGAACCTTGTGCCAATTTACATTGTTAATCTGAAGATTGAATTTTTTTCTTGAACATTGTCCCCTGCTTTCCGCCAGAATTTTTTTCTTGGTGAGCCACTGAAGCTTGGTTGTTATACCAAACTTTATGGTCTCTTGTAGTTTTCGAGAAACAAATTTTGAACGATTTACTTGAAATCCCCAGAAAATTCAAAATGGTCATAAAAATCCAGTTAGTCTAAAAAGAAATCTAAACTGTCTAGGGCTCTGGCGGGACATGACCGATGCGGCATTGCCCATCTAGTCCAATCCACTTGCTTTCATAATTTTTGTTCAAATACTCCCTAGTACACCCTGTATCTCAAAAAACAATACTGTGGCGGACTGCGGTCCCTTTGTTATGGGACTTTTTTTCTTGAAATTATACAAGAAATCTCTCCTTTTCGTTTGTACCTCCAATTAAGGAACATGACTCTTTTTTCATTTTTCAACTTGCCCTGATGTTGAAACCAACTTTATTTTGAATAAATTCATCTAGGATGATTCTTAATAGTTTTATGTTGTCCGTTACACTCTAGAGTCTAGGGACACTCCTAAATTCGTTTGGGAATCTCAATATCACTGTATGTTGAAAAAATAACTACATATTTTCGTATATTTCATCGGAAAACTTTATTCAGTTAGACAAAAATTCTGAAATTTCCGGGACTTGTATAGGCTATACACCTATACAGGCTGTATAGGTGTTTTAAAAAGGTGACCCTGTCTCTAAGATGGGTAGAAAACGCCATCCGCGTTCAAGATAAAGGGCGATGAAGCAATAAACATATAAATTTTTTACGATTTTGCCGAAACTACTGGCAACATTGCAATGTAACTTTCAATTCACCTAATGCTTACTAATTGATAATAATTATTACATATTAATAAGTTAATCAATACTTTATACCAGCATCGGTTATTACTTCATAATTTTCAAATCAAAATTTTGGTAGACACAGTATCGAGTTTTATCAAGGGTAACTTTTTGGTGTAAAATTAAATGATGTAAAGGTTCACTTGAATGTTTGCCTAATAAATCTAATTTAAAAAAAGGTTTGTTCAATACTACATGGTACGAACCGTGTAACTAGCGCCCTCTATGGGAGTCAGACATTAAAACAAATTCATTCCAAAACATATTCGTATAAAATTTCATTGGAAAGTTGCTCGGAGTTTCGGCAGAAAAATGTGAAACTATATATAATTTTTTTCTTCAACGCCCTTCATCTTGAATACGGATGGCTTTATGAAAATTGTTTACTGAGTAAACCCCAATTATTTTTCAGTTTTCTACCTATTGGGTGTGAATATACCCAAAAACTAATCTGGACACTCACGATAAATGTAATTTCCTCTCGTCTGGCTGCTAGAAGATCCCCCAGAAAAGCTTTGACTGTGTCCATGATTCCCTCCCTCATTGACCTGCCCATTTCCATGGTTTTGGTGGTACGGTTTCAGCGTTGGTTTCCTTCCATTAGTCCCACTAGGCCTAAAACCTGATCCAGAATTATACCCCGGCGCCGAGTCTGGGAAGTATAGTTCCTCCTGTTGTTGCTGAGTATGCGGCCTTCTCGTCGTTCTTTGGTTGGAACTGTACCCGTAACGTTCTTCGACTTCAACATCCCTAGTCCTCCTGTTGCTTCCCCAGTCGTAGTCTATCCTGGTCCATGTGAATTCTTCTCTCAGATTGTTCACGGCAATCACTGATGATACCGCGAAAAACGCGAAATAAAGTGTGGATAGCGGCGATTTCATGGTCAAACACTCGCGCGCTCGCGCCTTCGAAGATGACACTGGACTAAGAAGTTGTTTTGTGAATTCTTAATTTTATATCTTGGGGACATGGGCGACTCGTTTGATTGAACCTGAAGAAGCGTCTTATCGTAAGAGGGCCGGTCCCCGATTTGTTTACTTGCCGGTTGGTATCTCCGGAACAATAACATTTTAATTAATTGGACTGATTCAATGAAATGGGAAAATTGGTATGACCTCTGTTTTGCTGCGAATGATTCATGATTATTTCAGATTTCTTTTAGTCAACAGTGTATCTATTTGTTAAGTCACACATAAAGTTCACAAACCCGAACATTATTGACATACAATAACAGGTTATCAAATTGAGATATTAATTTTGAAATGGACATAAGAAAACAAACGAATATTCGATCATCAAAAAATTTCAATAACAACATATTCCTTTCTGAAGTCAGCACTCCTGATCTACCAAAAATGGTCCACTTTGTAGAAGCAGAACTTGAACAGTCGGGGTAAAACTTTTAAGAAAAAAGGTTCATAAACGCTTCTCTTCAAAATTTATTTTGAAACGTAAAAAAATTTTTTATAATTCAAATTACTTACCTCAACTTCTTAAAATATTCGAACCAAATGTAATACTCGGCATAATATTGTATTTCTGTAGTATGGAATTTTGAAAGATTTTTTCATAAAAAATGTTGAAGAATGAAACAAATGACGATATAGGTATTCAAATCATTGTAAATTTCGGCAGTGGCGCACCCAAGGGGGGAGCTTTGGGGCTGCAAACCGTAAGCCATCTTAGCAGGACGTGTGGTCCAATCAATCGATTTCTATAAACGCCACACAATACTTAGGGACATTGCAAGAATGCATTCTCAGCATGATGGAGCTCCACCCCATTTCAGAGTAACGATCAGGCAATTTTTAGATCAGAACTTTCGAAATATGTGGATTGGCAGAGGTGGACCGCATGCCTGGCCCGCTGAATCACCAGATTTCAATCCTGTTGATTATTTCATTCGGGGTTATTTGTAATGTTCAATATATTCATCTGAAATAGAAAGTGAGGAGATCCTCAAGCGTATCGAAGTCGCTTGTAATAAAATACGTAATAATCCAGAAATGATGAAAAAAAGTATCAGACATATTTTGAAGAGGGCAAGAATGTGTATAGCGCAAAATGGTGGTACTTTCGAGCACCTTCTTATATTTCTTTATTTATTTATTTATTTATTCATCGTTGTTGACTTCAAATAAATTTTTCTCAGTCAATAATGTTTTTCCGGAAATAGATTGAAATGATTCCTCAGAATACTATGAAATTCGAATGTGCAATTAGTGGGACAAAAAAGAATTCAATTTGATCACAATGTACGATTCTTCTGAGAATTAGTGGAATTCCAATTTTCAATTGAATCATTCCCTGAAGCTTTCTTCAAGCGAAATGACGTGCGGGACAATGAAATCTACTGAACATCATTGAAAATTTTCTGCTCTCTTCAAATATCTCAATCAAATCCCAAATTTTTTATATACAGGGTGTTGAATCTCAGCTTGGAAGAAGACCCATATTTTTCAAATATGGATATGGAATTTTTGGGAAATTCAAAAGTATATCGATCGATATGTGAAAGAGGATCATACGTTCCAAATATCAACCGACTATACTGGTTGGTTCAAAAGTTATGAGAAATTTAAATTTTTGGTGAATACGCAAACCATCCTCTATCTCGGTTTTGGATTTGATTAGACCTATCATATCCCAGTGGGCACGCGCACGTAGAAAATACGTTGAAAAGATGTTACATAACCAAACGTTGAAAAACAGTAAAAATGTCGCGGGAAAAAACGTTTTCTTGCATCGAGAATTTAGTTATAAATAAACGTTGTCTTTCAACGTATTCAATAAATATAAATTGGGCGCAATATTAACGTTAATTTATAACGTGTATGTATATTATTTTACCATACAAGTTTACTGTCAAACCGATAACGTATAAATAACGTTTATTTCCACCATATCATATATACTTCATAAACGTTGTCTTTCAACGTATTGATTAAATATAAATTGGGCGCAATATTAACGTTAATTTATAACGTGTATGTATATTATTCTACCATACAAGTTTACTGTCTAACCGATAACGTATAAATAACGTTTATCTCCACCATATCATATACCTATACATAAACGTTGTCTTTCAACGTATTATTATAATATACCTTGTGCTCAGTCTGAAAGTTAATTTATAACGTGTATATATATTATATTACCCTACGAGTTTATATGTTCAATCATTAACGTATCAATAATGTTTATTTTCACCATAACGTATATCCTCATTAACAGTTGTCTTTCAACGTAATGACTCAATATATTTTGAGCATAATCTGAACATTGTATTGAAACGTTGACCTATATTATACAAATTTCATAAAATAATGTATAATGTTCCTTGAACAAGAAGTCATTATTATGATAAACATCTTTCAATGGAAAAATATAAATCTTGCATAAATAATTCAATTGTTGAACTGAAACGTATGGGTATTTACCTATAAAGAATATATGGATTCTATATTTGAGTTTTCACAAATAGGTTCTAATAAATCATAATTGAATCGAAAGTTACCTTGTGTTTTCAAATTGGTGAACCTCAAGAAAAAAAAACATTTCTGATTATTATGAAAAATATATTATAAAAGGAGATATTCACTACAAGAGATCAAAGAAACAAAAATAAAATAAGAGTTTGTCTATTTCACTTTCTTCAGCCTTGCCGAGGCGAATTTCAGCCATTCTTTCATGACTGTGCAAAGTCGAAACTCATCAATTTCCTTGGTAGGGAAGGAAATCTTAACAGCCTCTATAAATATGAAAAAGAAAATCAGACACGAGCATTCTATTCTGAAATTTATATGAAAAATTTTTTCTGGTTAACACATCTATATCTAATAAGATTTTATTTCTTTTAAGAAAAGTATTTTAGAAAACTAGCATTTTCATACCATTCATGGAAAAAATTGGAGAAACAATATATAGATATTTCGAAAATACTAGCCCATAATTAATGATAAATAGTCAGTAAACTTCAATATAATTCAGATTCAGAGACTGGTGTATGGTGATTGCAGAAACAACATGAAGTATATTATTATTCAACCAAAAACTTATTGGGGGTGATGTCCTTAGATGCCTTGAAATGATTGATCTGGGGAGAGTCTATACAAGATATCCGTATACAATGCCTTCTACTTTCATTCGTGGGTGTCTGAATGAAAATGAAAGTCTAACAACAGCATTCTTGAAATAAATCACAATGTTACTCAATGTTGGTCGGGGTGTTAACCAAAAAAAATCATATTTCATAATAATTTTAGACAGTTTTATGTTAAGCTCCTTTACAGAAATACCTATATTCACCGCCTCAGGTGACTGATATAAGTTCTCAAATGGAACTGTTCATTCATTTTAAAATATCCCTTTTGCATAATATTAATGGGCAAACAATGCATGTATGTCAATGCAACCATTTATTGAAAATGAAAATAATAAGATTATTGGTTACCCAAAAGAGTCAGCCTTGGTTTAATATCAACTTGTATTTGCCATTATACGGAACACCATTACTCATTTTCAAATATAGATGTCAATATGTGCCTCATAAACTAGATTAGGATACTAAAGTATATTTTTTTTATTTACCCAACAGCAACTCCTTGGTTTTGTATTTTTCGAAGGCTATTTTGTCTCTTCCTTTCCAATTAAAAAGTTTGGCCACATCGTCAGCAATGAGGTATCGGAGCATTCGTCTGGTCAGGCCCTCTGACCCAGACCCTCCAAGACATGCCAATCTCCTTACCTGGAACAGATATGATTTATATTTACTACAGTGACAGGAAGATTTTTCTACAAATATTCAATTGAATATGATTTCTAAGAACAGTTCTACTGAAATCTTCATCTTTCCAACCTCAAAATGCACTAAATTAGTGCATTAGTGCAGTAAATTACCCTTATTTTTTAAATATAAAAAAAGTTTTTCCATCTCATCGAAATGTCAATATAAATATTATTCTGCTTGAAATAGTATTGCTACAAATATTGTTGTGTTCTTACCATATATTCCCAAACCATTTTATCAGCTAGTTTCTTCTCAAACTCTTGAAAACTGGAAAGAGTTTGAAATGGAAAAGTTTCAGACATGATACACTCTGGTGGATTCAAGTGTTCCGAGCCTGCCAAACTCGTTCGTCTGTTTATATCAGCCAGAATGATTGAGAGTTGGTCTACACTTGCCGATATCTTTGACAGAGCATTTAAAACAACACTCTCAAATTCTGAAAATATTAAAAAAAATATATAAAATATATATTTGTAATCAAATTAAAAAAAAAAGACTAAGTTATTTTGAGATGCTATAGGTTATTGAGTTTTTTTTTATTGCTTTGAGGTGTCAACAGACACATTATGGAGTCTTGGTTTTTAATATGTACTTGCTATCAATATATTATGAAGGAACACATTCAATTTACCTGCGTTTCGTGAAAGGGAGACATGTCTACCACCATCATTTGCAATGGTAGATGAAAATGAAGAGGATGTCGGAGACTTTCCTCCATCTCCACTTCTACTAGTAGAAGCTCCTTCAGTTGCCAGCGAAAGCGTAGAGTATGAGGATACTGTTGGAGACTTTCCTCCATCTGCACTTCTACTAGTAGAAGCTCCTTCATTTGCCAGGGAAAGCGTAGAGTATGAGGATACTGATGCAGCACATAAGTCATCCTCACGACGTGGTTTTTTAGCAGGAACAGGTTCAGAATCAGTGCTGGAGTTCGAATCATTCAAAAGTCCTTTTTGAGTCAAAGTTCTGACTGATTCTGCAGATTCATAATTATCTGCTATGATTTTATTTAATTGTTTCTCTGCTAACTCATAAGTTGCTGGAAACAGATCAGATGTGAACAGAATTTTACCAGTTTCAGGAAAACCTTACCACATGTGAAGCGGGTGTTAACCTTATAAGTGGGCCAACTTTTTTTGAAGGGGGTGAGATCTTCCACAAATTTTCTGAAGGGTACTTTATTAGTACGTATTGGCCAATAACATTTTTTCCCATTTTTCAGCAGCCAAATTAATGGCACAATAGATATTTCCCCTGTGGATTCCATTTCGGAATTCAGGAACTCCACTACCGCATACATTGCTTCACTGATGGAAATCACAGAATTTATAGTGGTTAAGAGGAAAAGCGGCAAAACCTTCTTTGAAAGGCATAATCATGCATTTGTGTGAAATGTCACCCAAACTGAATGTTTTTGCTCGAGATTCATCAATTTTCTTAATATAAAATATGCCCAATTTGGAAGATTGCAATGGTTCACTATATAAATCATCATAATATGTGAAAGGCTCACCACCAAGTACAAACGCGTCTTCAATGTATCTTATGAATTTGATAATATACATTTTTTTAGAATTCAACATAACACAATTGTCAGGCTTGTGAATAGATAAACATGTCTCATTAAATTGCAACTTTTCACAATTGTAAGAAATTAATTTACCCTGTGCATTATACAACTTCTTACATAGGTTTTTTGGTTCATGTTTAGAATTTTTTTTAAGATTGACATGTTCTGCTGAGACATATTCATGCTCATGGATTCTCCTATGCAGCTGCTGTAATGGATTATTTGAAGAGTGTAATTTCCTTTTCAAAAATGTCATGTAATTTTCAAAAGGAAAACAAGAATATTGATTGATTGTACCGTACAACTTTATATCATCAACCAAGTGCACCAAATTATGGATATTGAATACAACAAAATCTCTACCAAACACTTCAGCAGATTTTACAACAAATTTTTTTAAGCTTTCATCAGCAACAGATATATATTTTGAGATCAAGTTCTCATCTGTCAATATGAAAATAGCGCAATGTAATAATAAAACTAATTTGAATTGGATAGTATTCACAGCATTATAGAAAATGACTGGAAAAGTGTATAAAATGAAAAGTTTGAATTCTGTTGCTTTCCACCTTCGTATTTCTTTGAAGGTTCTGCATTTTCTAGGGAAATCTGATGTAATATACTCATGGAGAATGATAGTTTTATCATCAATTTCTTTCATTATTTTCTGGGATAACTTCACTGGAGAAGTGGCAAAAAAATAGTTCACTAATAGTCGCTTCACTACACCCAGGAATAGTAGATGCATGGGATCTATAGGAAACTGTGTTACCATTTTAATGTTTGCTCTAAGAAGAGGACTTTTTCCTTTGATATATGTAGGAAGTGGTTCAGTTATGAAGTCTTGGTCCAACTTAGAATTAAACAATTTGAGATTGTTTTGAGCATATATAATTCTGTGATTTTCATATTCACCAGCAATGTGGCATTTCTCACACCCTAATTTTGACGTATGACCTACAGTTTGGCGCAAGTAGCTCCTAGCAGGAGCATCACAAATGAAGAAATGTATATCGAATGTGTATACTTTTTCATTGTAATTTATTCCACGTTCTTTCAACGAAATAATTTCATCTATGAAATTTTGTAAATAAATTTCTAAAGGATCTGGTTTGCCAGTACCGCAAAATAAAGCAATGGTGAATGGAGAATTATCTTTCAAATCCTGACACATGCCCAAAATAGGATAGAACTCTGTAGAACTGCTTTTGAAGAGAGGCAAACCATCAATATTGATTTGTAATGAAATTTTCTTCACATTTTCTTTTATACCATATTGACATTTTTTCAAAATTGTATTTTCAATTCCGAAATAGTGCATGTTCCCATTATTCAGTTTTACAATTTCTGTGTGTCTCGGGGTCCCCATGAGTGTTCGAAAATCTTTAGGTATAAAAGGTAAAACTGGTTTTAGTATATGTAATAATGCAGTTGTAGAATTACGGGTTACATTATATGTATTGACCCATTCCCTCAGTTTATTCTTCAAATCGATAGCAATATCTACAGATTCTTCTAGTTCAATATCACTATCAGAATCAAAATCAGTTTGGTCTGTACCGATCTCCAGAAAATCAGTATTGCTACTAACATTATCAACCTCTCTATTATTATGTGAATCCAATTCGGAACTGATTAACGGGATTTTTAAATCCATATCATTATTGACAGCTAATATTGAACTAGAAGATTCCCCTACTCCATTGTTTATTTGATTTTGTAAAAGTTTGGTTTGGCGTTTTATTCTACGCTGCAACTGCCTTTTTCCCACTAATTTATTTTTGAACATTTCACCTTATGAATGAGTACCTACGAAGTTACCGCTTTCCGTTTAACCACTTAAAATTTATGACAAAAAGAGTTCGCCAATGTTTTGTATATCCTAAAAAAGATGATATTGTCAGTAATGCTGGATTTCCATACATCCGTCATCCGATGATACGATCGTCCGATCATCGTTGTGATTGGTTGAAATATTCAATTTTGAAAATTTCTGCCAATCGCAACGACGATCGGACGATCGTATCATCGCATGACGGTTGCAAGGAAATCCAGCATTATCTACTCATTTTCACAAGAACAAATAACTAAAATCATCGAATATACAATGCAATCAACATTTTGTGCATTATTTGATGATCAAAATGGATAGAAGAAATTTCTTAAATAATTAACAAACAGGAAGATCGAAAAAAAATAATTATTGAAGATTATTTGCATATCATTAGTTGTTGAATGATTGTTTGGGCTATTGTCACGATTTATTATATTGATGCTGATCTACACTGTGTTCCTAAAGTATGGAATTTTAGCTAAACTGGTCATTTTAAGAAATAATCCTGAAACATGTCGATTTTTGATGTTAATTTACCGTATTTCAAAAAAATAATAACGTCACCGTCATTTCTTTTTAATGGAACACCCCCATTTTGTCTCAATTTTCGGATTACTCTAGCTGAGCTGATTCCAATTGGTACAGGGTGGACAAAAATACAATAGTTTTTGTTTGTAAACAGCTCATTTGGTAATCCTGTTGTTTAATCATGTAGAATTAGAAGGTCGATTCGCGCATGCGCTAACCGGATTTTGTTGCCAGATTGTGCAAATCAATTCCTTCAGAGTGAATTGTAATGTCATAGAAAAGGAATAAGAATTATCAACTTATACTGCGTTCAGGAATTGGAAGGGTAATTTTTATTGGCCTCTCAATGGCAGGAATCACCACTAGAAAATATCTTCCGCATTTTTCGATGAAATTTGTTTTAATTCCATTAGAAACTAAATTATGTGTTAATAAATATTGGCTAAGTTGAATTAATCAACTACTGATCAGAAGGAGCGTAAATTTTGAAATTAGTGATTTGAAATTTTTTCGCACCTTAGTGGCATGAAATAACATGCGAGGGTAAAAATCCAATTCAATTTCACTTAATTGTTTCTTAATCTCGTCTATCGTCACGTTATAAAGATATTAGGAAATTCTAATTTGATAAATAATTAAATTCTAATTTAATAAATTAGAATTCAATTCTAATTCAATGAATAAGAATTGTTTTTGGATTTAACACTATATTGAAAGAAAATATATGATTTTTAATAATTTATTCAGGGTTGCTTAGTTCGAAGTGCTAATGAAGTAAAGAACTAAGCATAGAAAACCATCACTCATCAAGCACCTAATTAAAAAAAAATACATCATATTTGTTTGAAAAAAAGTTCCAGCATGCTATAACATTGGAATTACAATAGAGCATTTATAAAAAAGTTTAAATTACTGCCAGAATTGGTCGCGGAAAATTACCGTACTGTCAGATGAATGCGGTTCTATGACCTTTTCTTCAAATACCGGAATAATCGCCCGATCTGGCAACGTTGCGGCGAATTTGACGGACCCCCCCTCCACTACCCAAATTCTACTTGATTAAACAACGTCAGGATTACCAAGTATTATTGATAATATTGTTAATTTACCTAATAAAGAATGTTACGCGTTACTTTATGAGCACACACAAAACTATTGTATTTTCGTCCATCCTGTACCAATTGGAATCAACATGTGATACATTTTTTGAATCAGCTCAGCTAGAGTAATCCGAAAATTGGGACAAAATGCGAGTGTTCCATTTCAAAAAAATGACGGTGACGTCATTACTCGAACGTAATTCACCCTGTATATTAGATTATTATTTTAAAATACGGTAAATTAACATAAAAAATCGACGTGTTTCAGGATTATTACTTAAAATGACCCGTTTAGCTGAAAATGAATTTGTTCCATACGGACACAGGACACAGTGTATATCGGTATACATCTTCTACCAATTTCAAGGAATTTCTTCGAATAAAGCAGAAGAGAATTATTCGAAAATAATTCAATTTTCATGAAAATATCAAGATTATTATCGATATCCAAAATGCAGATGCAAATATTAACCAATATTTTATAATTGGCAATCAATAAAATACAACTTGAGGAAAAAAGCGAATTGAAACAGAATACTCACCTAAAATAAAACCGACGCTTGGCAAAATCAAATTGGTAGAAAATGGAGGTAGAACGGGCACACCCAGAAGTATAGTGATTCAACTGAAATTTCCAAGCATTTGCATCATAGGTGTTTGAATGATTATTATAGTACTCACCAACTCAAATGTAATTAACAACACTATTATAATAATTTATACAATATTCCAATATAAGCGAAACTCTGGAACTCAACACACTGAACCATCAACGAAACTAACGAGAGTATAGACCTGTTGCTTGCGAATGGCGGTTGCATTTGCGACCACTCAAGCACTCAGCAGTAGGCGCAGAAGCACACGCAAAACGCAATGTCATAAGTCAATCAGAGAGAAGCAGTTCCCGCGCATTCCCGAATGATGCGCCCGTCACAGACGAGTTGCGCTGTTGCGCATGCCGCGAAGAGTGTCGAAAGCTGATTTTGTTGCCAGATTGTGCAAATCCGTTCTTTGAAGGTGGATTGTAGTGTAGAAAAGGAATATAAATTATTATTGCGTTGAGGAATTGGAAGAGAAATTTTTTTGGTGATTCATTGGAAGGTAGCGCCACCTGAAAATATCTTCCTCATTTTCCGATGAAATTTGACAAATTTGTGCTAATTCACGAACTCTATTTGAAAATAAATTATGAGTGTCAATATTTATTGGCCCAGTTGTTAACACATGTCAGCTTTTCTTTTGTGTAAATCAATCTATTGAAATTTTTTTCACCCCTTTGAATTTTACCTCATTAGCGCGTGAAATGAAATGTAAAGGAAAAATATATTCAATTCGATTGCACCTTATATTGTTTTTCATCTCAAGTATTGTCACGTAATAACAGAGTTCTCTCTGCGTAAAAATTACTATTGATACCATTTTCTGCCAAAAATTCGAAAATTACAGACATTTGGGCAAATTAATATGCTCTCAGTTCAGCTCAACAAAAGCGCCAAAAATATCCTAATATGTAAAATAAAGAATAATTTGGTGACAAACTGTTGGCTGTTGATGAGTAGAATTTTCAACCTTTAATGCTGGATTTCCATGCATCCGTCATCGGATGATACGACCTTCCGATCGTCGTTGTGATTGGCAGAAATATTCAATTGAAAATTTCTGCCAATCACAACGACGATCGGACGATCGTATCATCGGATGCATGGAAATTCAGCTTAATGCCCTATTAAACTTAACGATAGACAGGAGAGGCAGAAAAACTGTCATCTTATCAAAATCGTGTCCAGAGTAGTCGATGCTTCTCAAACTTTTTGGAATTGTGACCCATTTTTGAAGTAAAATGAATATCAACAGAAGAATAAAATGTTCACAACTGCTGGTGGAGCCTGGCGAGGCACTCGGAACGTGTTTTTCGGCACGGGTAGACATAAATCAACTTTTATGAACCTTCCATCAAATCAATCAGAAATTTTGGAATTGTTCTTAGATAACGTTTAGTTGTGAACGTATTCGTATTGTTGACTGGATACATATTTTCAACAATTCAAATAGACTAGAAAGTTGAAGAATGGACGTTAAAAAAACGTTCAGAACACACGTTAAAATTCGATTTCAAAATAGAGTATTTTCAGATGAACTATTCTTCGGGAAGTAAGAAAAGTACGTTAAACATACGTAAATCATTAACGTATTCATATTGTTTACTAGATACGTATTTTAAACGATTCAAATTGATGAAAAATAGTGGAATTGTTATTAGATAACGTATAAATAACATTTTCCATAAACGTATTCGTATTGTTAACAGGATACGTATTTTCAACGATTTAAATAGACTAGTAGTTGAAAAATTGACGTTAAAAAAACGTTCAGAACACACGTTAGCAGTCTTTTTCATAATAACGTTTTTTCAGATGAAATATTCTTCTGGAAGTAAGAAAAGTACGTTGAACATACGTAAATCATTAACGTTTCCATATTGTTGAATTGATACGTATCTTAAACGATAAAAATTGATGAAAAATAGTGGAATTGTTATTAGATAACGTTTAAATAACGTTTTCCATAAACGTATTCGTATTGTTAACAGGTTACGTATTTTCAACAATTTAAATAGACTAGTAGTTGAAAAATGGACTTTAAAAAAACGTTCAGAACACACGTTAGCATTCTTTTTCATAATAACGTTTTTTCAGATGAACAATTCTTCTGGAAGTATGAAAAGTACGTTGAACATACGTAAATCATTAACGTATCCATATTGTTGACTGGATACGTATTTTAAACGATAAAAATTAATGAGAAATTGTGGATTTGTCATCAGATAACGTTTAAATAACATTTGCCATAAACGTATTCGTATTGTTGACTGGAGACGTATTTGAAACGTTTCTAATGAACTAGAAGTTGTGGAATCGTTACATAAGAACGTTAAAATAACATATTTCATAAACGTTATAATAATTTCGGGAGGAAACGTATAAGCACTCAATTTTATAACCGGTTATTGTAAAATTACGTTTAATATATGTTATTGAAACGTATTTAATTAACGTTATAAATCATAACTGAAATGACAACGTTGAAAAATCAACTGATAACGTATTTTTCTACCAATCAACGTTAAAAAAACATTTATTCAACGTGTGTGTGCCCACTGGGATATCGGTTTTTTGGACTCGTCTAGGGTAGCTCTAGCTCAGGTCACCGTATGTTCATTTACCAATGTAATTCCCTGAATATAGCGAGAACAATTCTTCAGTTCGGTTCAGCCCCCCATAACTAAATCCTGGGTACGCCACTGAATTTCGGTCAACCTGCAGAAATTACCGAATTTGGATCGAAACAATGGTATTTTCCATAGTTATGATGTTATTTCAATTCGAAAATTCCCACTGTCTTAAAAACATTTCCTCATTTCTATTGCCATATTTTTAATTTCTTTTTTGGTATTGTCCTTATAAGTTTAATTGATGAGCCATTCATGGCAAATTTTGATACGTATTAGGTATTGATGAATCTTAAAATAATCAGATATATGTAATTCAGAGATATTCTCGTGAATTCTTAATATTCTTATTTCGGTTACGAAATGCTGGAAAAAATTTGATACATCTTCTCAACGATATTATTGTCACACGTTATCATGTCAAAGTGACGAATTCTGTTATTTTCTGGACATGAATTTTCTTAATGGGCCGAAATTATGAGAGTGGGAAGTTAATTTAAAAATGCTATTTAACTCAATTCAGTAGAAGGTTAATGTCAATTCACACAAATGTGGAATATTTATTTATTTCAATGAAAGGGAAGAGATATCATACAGTAAACATTTTTTGATATGTTCATCCTCATTATCGAGCCATAACAATCGTATGCTAAGTTTCCACTAAAACGTGGAATTTTGATTTGATTGTCCCCAAGAATTTGAATAGAAACCTCATTTTTAACAGCACTCAATTTCCATTTTAGATATCTACGTACGATGAGTTTTTCAGATTAATCAGTCTACACTATCAGTGTTGAGTTTCAGTCTCTTTTATTTTTTCTGTTAATAGCTATGTAAGATCTGTCAAGAAGAAATACAAAAAAACCTGAAAACAATCAAAATAATCTTATCATTGAAAATATCGTAATTTTATCTGGAAGAAAACCGTTCAAAATATAATGCACTGAACCCAAATTTGAATTACCTATAGTTTACTCCTTCCTAAAGGCCATAAAAAAATTTGTGTCCAAAATAACATTCATAAAATCAAACCGAAAAGCTGCACTAAACAGTCAACATGCTTCCACTCATTTCTGAAAGCCAGTTTCGATGCTAATGTAATCAATTTCAATTCAAGAAAATATTTACTTTTTCAAAAAACTCTTTAAAGGAAGCAATAAGCGTATCCAGATTTTAATGAAAAATAAAACCAGTGCTCAAATCTATAAATAAGCTTCTCCAGCATTAAAATTTAAGGTTCAACTCAATACTAATTATACTATACAGGGTCTTTCACGAGGAACCTCACCCATATTTATACGGGAAACTACTGAACGTATTTTCATGAAATTCAGCACTTATAAGTATTTCACGATGCTGATGAAATCTAAAATATTTTCAAGGCATGAGCACCTCCGGTTTTTCCGGAAATGACGTCAACTTCCGTTTTTCAAATTAGAACACCATTTTTTTATTGCAGAAATAGATTCCTTAGAAAATTTCAAGTTATTTTGATGTAACATTTTTCAGTTTTGGTTGGAAAATTCTCTCTGAGCGGGAAAATTCGAAAAAAAAAATCGAAAATAGAGCTCCGCTGAAACAGGAATAACTTCGAGGTTTTTGGATGGAAAATTTTCATTTTTGGGATTTTTCAAGATGTAAGATTGATGTATCCACTTCAAAAATCGAAATCGCGATTCATGATACAGGGGGTGAAAAAATCGCTTTCAAAGTTAGGGATGACAAAATCGTGAAAAATCAATTTTTTCAAATTAGAACCCCATTTTTTATGACATATATTGAATCTACGTTGAAAAATAATGTGAGTGTATGCACACACCCTTGCCCTAAAGTGGATATTTTCTGAGTTATTCACAAAAAACTGTTTTTCGTCTTGAATTTTCAGCTATTTCTTTTCCCTTCACGCCAAAAAGATGAAATTTTCAGGAACTGTTACTTAAACCATGTTTTAGATTTTACTACCCTAATATGCAAGAAAAAAAAGTTACAGGTTGTTCCTAAATAGATGGCGAATTTGGATTCGAATTTGTATCGGAAACCTCTTTATTTCAACTAATCGGCCATCGGTTTTCTCTCCAGTGATAAATAAATAATTCCTTATGAACCATATGCAAAAACTTACCATGTTTTACATTCTTTTTTTTTAATGATAGATATCATTAATTACATGCTACTGAATTAAGAGGAATTTGGCAGATGTAATTAATGATATCTATCATTAAAAAAAAAGAATGTAAAACATGGTAAGTTTTTGCATATGGTTCATAAGGAATTATTTATTTATCACTGGAGAGAAAACCGATGGCCGATTAGTTGAAATAAAGAGGTTTCCGATACAAATTCGAATCCAAATTCGCCATCTATTTAGGAACGACCTGTAACTTTTTTCTCTTGCATATTAGGGTAGTAAAATCTAAAACATGGTGTAAGTAACAGTTCCTGAAAATTTCATCTTTTTGGCGTGAAGGGAAAAGAAATAGCTGAAAATTCAAGACGAAAAACAGTTTTTTGTGAATAACTCAGAAAATATCCACTTTAGAGCAAGGGTGTGATGCATACACTCACATTATTTTTCAACGTAGATTCAATATCTGCCATAAAAAAATGGGGTTCTAATTTGAAAAAATTGATTTTTCACGATTTTGTCATCCCTAACTTTGAAAGCGATTTTTTCACCCCCTGTATCATGAATTGCGATTTCGATTTTTAAAGTGGATACATCAATCTTACATCTTGGAGAATCCCAAAAATGAAAATTTTCCATCCAAAAACCTCGAAGTTATTCTTGTTTCAGCGGAGCTCTATTTTCGATTTTTTTTTCGAATTTTCCCGCTCAGAGAGAATTTTCCAACCAAAACTGAAAAATGTTACATCAAAATAACTTGAAATTTTCTAAGGAATCTATTTCTGCAATAAAAAAATGGTGTTCTAATTTGAAAAACGGAAGTTGACGTAATTTCCGGAAAAACCGGAGGTGCTCATGCCTTGAAAATATTTTAGATTTCATCAGCATCGTGAAATACTTATAAGTGCTGAATTTCATGAAAATACGTTCAGTAGTTTCCCGTATAAATATGGGTGAGGTTCCTCGTGAAAGACCCTGTATAGGTGCCAAAAATTCCTACTTTTAAACGCAAATACCTTTTTATTGTAAGAGCACAAGAAACAATAGTTAACCTGTCTTCGAATTCGAATATTGCTGAAACTATGTTGTTCTATCAAATGGTTTGCATAATATGCTGTGTTCCCTTTTTTATTCTTGTAGCAATTTTCAAATTCTCAGATTTTGGTTTCGAATATTTTTCCTGTCTGTTTCATATAAACTTAAGAGCAAGTAACACAGGTGAATCTATTATTTTTGGTGGTTTCATCATTTTTAAGTTTTATTGGTTATCCGTTTCGCGTTTTGTATGGAATTTTTAATGAGAAATTTCTGAGGAATTGACTGCAATTTCGTGTTATTTTTCTTGTTTTGGTGAAAAAGTGTTTAATGAAGTCTAGTCAAATGAAAAGTTTGTTTTTTGGCCTGAATTATTGTAGAAAAAGAGTCAGCTCTCCATTGGAAATATTGTAAAATTGAAATTTTGAATTAATACTTTTTCAAAGTTGTTTGGTCTGAATTCGAATTCAAGCTACCTTCTGAATTTTTTTCTTCATAAAATGATTGAACAGAATTGCTTGCCAAGACTGCTTTATTATAGTTTTGCGAACAATTGACACAGATGAAAGAAACATTCGGCAAAATTGTTAACCTCAACCTTGTGTATTTCCTTAATATTTTTTCCATTCTCAAGATGCGTAAATATTACCTGACGTCCAATGTAAACATATTCTTGACAATTCGCATGAACAACTCGAAAAAATCAATATTTATTGATTGAGTATAATATTTGGGATAACCGCGTATGCTGTGTTTGTTTTTATTATTAGAATGAACGTGTTTGGTGAATGCCATCACATCCTCCTTGATGGTTCCAGATATTGTACTTTACCAATAATCCGACGCTAACCCGGCTTTTATATGGCAATAATTACATCGCTTGCGGTCATATCATAACCTTTTACATCAAATGGTTCAATCCGGATCTTACATTCTTCGTTTGGATATAAAAAAGATTAAATACAGATGTTTGATTTTTTCTTGAAGAAGAGGATTGTTTGCTGAAAAAACTCATACTTGTCATCGAATCTTAAATTTATCGGTGAACATATTTTGTTGGTTAAGGGGCAAAATTAGATAATGCTCAATTTGCAAAATGAAGACATTCTAAATACCTATATTAAAAACCGGAATCTTTCTTGTTGGACCAGATAGCAAATAATGACACTGTTAGTTCTACTTATAATGAGAGGAGTTTGTCGTTTGTTCTCAAGCAAAATCAGGTTCCCAAGAATCCCGTAGACGATTTTCAAATTCCCGCAGTACAAACGAGATAATAAGAAACGGAAAAAATACAAATACGTGTATTTGATCACCATAATTTTCCCATTAAAATCCGCGTTAAACCGGTTGTTTATGTGCATCATGTAATTGTGTTTTCCGAAACTTCTTTTCCGTTTCACCGAATTTACAGAGTTGAGTTGAATTCTTAATACATTTAACTCATCATTTCCAACGAATTTTGCACACTGAAATGAACGCCAAAACGATTTTTTTGGGGATATTCATACATTGAATTGCAAAACTTTCAAAATGATGTGTCATTTAAAATTCTTGAGAGGATTACCAACTTGGTAATACGGCTGAGGTCCAACAATGAATAAGCCTTGATTGATAGGCTGACAAACAAGAGACCGGGTTAGCGCTTGGCCTCCCTGTGACACTGCGACCAGCTTGGGTCTATTGTATCACTCAAAGATAAGCCTTAAACGGAAAGGTTCTCAGTTGACGCGGATTTGGTTAGGTTTTGAATCGGAAGTTAGGAGTAGCTGGAGAAGCCTCAAACAGGAAGGTTCTCAGTTGACTCGGTATCGGTTGTAGGGTACTTCAGTGTTTGGAGGTACGGCCCCAAAGCGGAGACGAAAAATGTGTTATTCGGGGAATAGCGTAGTTGAGAGAAGCTGGAGAAGTCTTAAACGGGAAGGTTCTCAGTTGACTCGGGATTCGGGTTTTAGGAAGATTTAAGAAGTAATTCAGTTTTTTTCAAGTACGGAAAAGTGCTATCCGGGAAATAGCGGTGTGAGGTGTTAAATCGGGAGTTTAAGGTTAAAGAAATGCTCTGCTTAGTCGAGTATTGGTAGAAAGCTGCATGTATTGCCAAAAACATTTAGAGTCCGGTGTCCTCAAATCTCCCCAAGTTTTCGTTACTTTGAGTTATGTTATTTTGATAAATTCCCAAGTTCTTGATACTTTGAGTTATGCTATTTTGATAAATCCCCAAGTTTTCTGTACTTCGAGTTATGTTATTTTAACAAATCCCCGAGTTTTCGATACTTTGAGTTATGCTATTTTGATAAATCCCACTACTTTGAGTAGTGTTGTTTTGAAATCACCCCAAGTTTTCGGTTTTAGGTTGTTTTGGATAAATCACCAAATCTTTGAGAATTTGATTTTGTTTTGATTATTTGATTTCGTTTTGATTGACCAGAAATTTTGATAATTTATTCCTTCGACGTGAGTGAGTCATATACAGTGTGTATAATAGTATAATGTTCAATGAGCGGTAATGTAAGTCATAACACACGCAGACGAATTTTGGACCACGAGCCGTCAGGCGGTGGTGTAATTCATCAAGTGTGTTATGACCATTACTGTGAATTGAACACTATACTTTTTCGGCAACCTCTTAATGTTTCCATCGCACTCACTATCCTTTACAGAAAAAGGAACAGAATACATGTGTATCAGTTTATTCAATGTGTTACCTAGGAGAATACAATCGTTGGTGGATTCCAAATTGTTTAGAGGAGTAATCCTGGACTGCATTCTGCGAAGTGAGCCCCTACAGCATTCAAGAGTTCCTGAACTTCATAAAAAACGAAGAATGATTAGTGTATACAAATTGAACTAATGATAAACTAATTTGACCTGTTTTCCCATTCTCTAATATATCAAATGTAGCTGATGTGGAAAATAAATATTATTCGATTTGATTTGATTTGAAGTACCCTCTTCCCGGACGCTTTTTCTTTGAGAAAGTAGCATTTCCCGGCCTAGTCCGGAAAAAATCACGTCGTTGTTGTCATTGTTATGATTATCACAATAGCAACGAAATAACGGATGACAGTTCTGTTCTGTTCAAATAAGAATTAGAATGTATAATAAAGAGATGTGTCGTCTCATTTATTTGTAATTCTTCACGGTTGCCGAAAAAATATCGTATGCAACACACCCAAAAATAGTATTTTTGGACTCACAGACTTCCAGGACTCGCCTCCGGCTCGTCCTAGAATTTGGTCTATTCGTCCAAAAAAACCCTATTTTGCGGTATTGTTACGTAAATTACTATTATCTTCGATTTCTTCAGTGAAATGCGAATTAATCTGCATTTTCTAAATTGACAACTTTCTTATTCATTTCATAAGTAATTTAATTTTTCCTATTTGTATTAGAGTGAGTTATAGGCGTGAGTTATTATAACTCACGCTATTAGTTTATAGAGAATATTACAGATCAAAATCAGATGAATAATGGATATATTATTCTATGGGAGAAGATAAAACCGTTTATTTTATTTCAGTCTGAATATACGTCTAAAATTCAATTTCGAACTGAGTCATTTACCACCTTTCTCCCTGGGAAATAAATAAACACCAAGTCCTGTCCCTAGTGCGACGGGCTGGTCCCACAATTTCTCCCTCTGAGGAGAAAGATCTTCAAAAAAATTTTCCAAGTAATAACACCCCTTGATTGGTGGAAAGCCGCTCATCCGTTGCCTCTCAAAGGGGGTGTTTTCTACAGGTTGTAGCTTTGCAAACCTTCCATATCGTGCGGCAAGGGCGAATTTACGGGGGGGGGGTACTGTGGGTAACTACCCCCCCATGAGTATCGAAGGCCTAAGTATTTCATACATTTTATACCTGATTTTATGGTTTTCAATTGTAATAACCCCCCCCCCCATGATCGTTATTACCCCTCCCATGAAATAGAGCTATATCCGCCCTTGTCGTGCGGAAATTCCCGAACTGGAGAGAGGAACAGAATTATTTTTACACTTCGTCATATAAGCAATTCAAGCTCTAGCTGTGACTGGTACACATAGATGATGACGAATAATAATAAATGGACGGCATAAACCCTTCATATAATGTATAAGGGGAATGGGGTAATCGTGGTCAGCAGGCAATGGTGGTCATGCCCACAGCTGAAAAAATTGAAGTTGCCTATGCGTGCGAAGTGTGATAACCTCACATTCTTCACCACCCGAGAGTCCCCGAACAGCCTCGATCATTCAACACGACGCATATTGATATATGACAAGTGTCCTTCGTTTTTGCTCTTAATCAATCTTATCGTAGTTCTAAATTATCAAGGTAAGCCATGAAATTTTTTTTTACGTGAATCATTGAAACTTGGTTCGTCATAAAATCATAATAATGTTCAATTTGAATCAAAATATGGTATTTTTTTATATTCACAATTTACACTATTACGGGTAATTGTGGTCAATCAATTGAACGGAAAGGAAAATGCAAGGGACAGGACAAAAAAACCAAAAAGTTGAAAGAAAGACTGATAGGAAGAAAATGACTCTTCATTGACTGACGTAGACACTGACGACCACTGCGTCGAGATGATACTTTTGATGAAGATAACTCAGAAAATAATTGTTTTATATTCGGGGAATTTGTCCGAAACAACGAAGTATGGTACCGATGCACTTACTGTGGGCTTTGCTGGCACTGGCTTGGATTCCGCATGTTAGACGTATTTGATCATCATTGTCAACACCATGACTACCATTGCCCTCACGCGAGTGGTCAAAAGCTGTATTTTTTTAAACTATTATTACTAATGAATCGTAACCCCAAAGTTTTTTACTCCGACCTCAATTAATAGTCCTTCAATGGAGAATTGGGATGTTATGTTCCTAATAGAGCTGTGATTTATAATTTGAGTTTATTCCAAAAAGAACTCAACTGACCGCCATTACCTCCTTATCCCTTATGTTTATGAGAATGAATTAATCTATCTATCTATCTCATTCAGAGCTATTTTGTCGCTTTCCAAACATTGTCATCGCCTTAGCTTAAACAAGTATAATTAAAAACCTAACAATGCATGCTTCTAGATCTGACATAACCTGAAATGTTGGCGCATTATGACGCCTCAAACATCAATTCGATAACACTTTCGCGTTCTCATAACGGACAAATTGCCCAAATTGAGCCCTTTCGAGTTTCAATTAAACCAATACGTGTCAAAAAGTTCAGTGGGGAGAAAACCGAAACAGAAGGCGAAGCGGGGGGCAAAAAGGATAACGAACGAACGCCCTCCGTTTCCTGACAAGAACATCACGAGCAGCGTCATTCTCAGGCCATTACCTGGGCGGAAGTCGCTTTTAAGCGCGCCAGTTCTGGTCGACTTTTGTTTCCGGACAGGCCCATGTGTAACGATTCATTATCACTCATCCAGGTTCATTTATTTACATGCAATTATATTGTCGTTCCGAAATACTACACAATGTGGCCACCGGGCTGTTCGACCGGAAAATCGATGTGACTTGGGTTGGCAGCCTGGATATCCATAGACCACTTTGTTTTTCAGGGTTGTTCGATTTTAATTTTCGTCCATTGGTAATTGATTCGGCTGAGCTGGACAGGGTTAGATTGGAGTTAAGGCAGCGACTATAGAGGGATGGAAGTCTCTGGAAATTATAGGCGAAATAGCTGGACCAGTTGATCTTTTCAACTGAAGCGATAATTATTTCTCATGCTTGTTTACAAGTTAGGATCCATTATTGCGGAGTTTAAAGGCTTCTTAATTTCACCTGGATCTTTAGAAGGTTATGTTTGGAAACCAGTTTGGTTTTCGTTCATGATTATAGTTTAAGAAAAACTTTCAGGAATTTGGACAATTCTTTATTTTCTCGAACAACTTGATACTCTTGAGCCCTGAAGAAGGAGGAACTCGCCTCCGAAACGTCGGCATATGTTTGGAAAGTTTTTTGTGTTTTGTCAGAGTTCAAAATGACAAAATGATTCTTGCCATTTGTAATTGCTCCTCTTCCTGAAGATCTTCCACATAAAAGCTCGAAGTTCTTTAGATACTTTCCTAAAACTCGTAGAAGCTGCTACTTAAATTGCGTTCACACTTTCTTCCTCCTCTTAGAACAATGTTGTTAATACCTCGCTCTAGAACATTATGAATTGAAGCCAAGGGACGTCCAAGTCGTTTTTTTGCCTTCGTACAACTGCTTCAATGTCAGAAAAAGGCCTTTCTTCATCGCAATTTCGTTGTTGTTGTGGTTTTCACGAAAAGGAATATCCTGTCATGTTCAGAGAACATTGTGAGAACCAAGGGAAAGCAGGTAGGAATTGGTGTTCTTCTTGAATTTCTGGAGGTTATATGCCTCGGGGAACACCTCCCTAGGCAATGTGTTCCAAAGCCTCGTTGTTCGTTGGATGAACGAGTCTTTGAAGAGAGATGTTCTGCAGGTCTCCAAAGTGACCACGAAGGGATGTGAAGACTTAACTTGATGGGTTAGTCTTGAAGAGGCTGCCATATAGATCATAAGAACATGACAGCGAGTTTGTGAGCGAGGCATCACCGACGAGACGAATTGCCCTTTTTTGTACAGACTCCAAGAGTTTTAGGATTTGTTTAGGTGCAGCACTCCAAATATGGGAACAGTATTCCATTACAGGTCTAATCTGTGCCATATAGATCATAAGAACATGACCAGAGGTGAAATAGCCCATGGCACGAAACAGAAAACCAAGTTTTTGGGATGCACTTTTAGCAATGGATCTCACGTGATTGTCCCAAGAAAGGTAATTGCTGGACACAGTAAGATCGGCTTTTCTAGACAAAAGACATGCTTACCTCTTCGAAAGAAAGCACGGCTTGGAAAGTTTTCCCGTGAAAGATCAATGGTTTAGTTTCTTGTGTGGTGAATTTTAATAATTCCAATGCGTCGTTGAAGCGTATATTGTTCCATTCAAAGATTATAGAGAAGGAAGATTGGAAACGAAGCGACAACATTGACGTGAGCGCCGTCTGGTGAGAAGAAAGTCCTGAGATAGATAATAGGTGGCTAAGAGAAGTGACATTATGTTACCATGGTTACCACATATGGTACAATTCAAACAGACAAATTCAAATCAAATTTAGATTATTCTCCAGTTGAGTTCGTTTAGATTAGATCTACAAAGAATAATTAATAGTTGTATTCGTTAAGTTTAAGTTTAATTGAGTTTTCGTATTGTATTTGAGTTATATATCGTGTAGTGTTTGAGTTTTCGTTTAATATTTGTGTTTTCGTTATAATTTAGTTTGATTCGTGCTTATTAGTATTCGTTCCTGTGTTTCGGTTGTTAAATATTTGAAGACAAGATGCCATCCGGAGCATGCTGCATGGCAAAGCAGTGTACTAATAATAAAAGGAATAATCCGAAATTATCCTTCTTTAAATTACCGAAGAAAATGGAAATGTAAGTATTGAAACTCGAAAGGGGTAACTCTGTTATTCATTGCATTAATTTTCAGTGCTCAAGATACCACATCAAATTCATTGAGCGACGCGGGCATGGCGTCTGAATGGGATCTGATTAGTCCTTATACAAGTTTTACACCTCTACAAGATGTTTTTTAAATTGTGATTTTGAATATTCTGTAAAAAATATGTTCTAATAATTCTGTAACTCAGATGTAAAGATATTTTTGACATGTATTCCAATTTAAAATTGTATGTATATTTTGAAATAAAAATATGTAAGCAAATCTATTTGGTGTGTTTAATTAGTATCAATTGAATTAATATGTAGATCAAAAATATAATCCTGAGCATAACAGAAGCCCTGCTTTTGTTGTGTCACCCTGTATATTATTGTCTGGGCTCGATAGGTGGAAATCAAAATTATTACTTATGGTGGTATTCAAATTTCGCGCTCTTTCCAGTAACGGTAATCTGTAATGAAAAAAAAACTACAGTCACTGTAATCTGTAATGAAAACGCCATCTCGTGAGTAAAAAGTCCCGATATATACTCTCTGTATAAAAAGTACCCGGAAAATGTTATTTAAATGAACCGCCAAAAAGGAATCGGTAATTTTTTTTTTCTTAAAGTTGGTAGGACCTTCCTTCATTACCAAGCCAAATTTGAGCGCGATCTGTCAACTAGTGTGTTTACAACAGCTGTCAGTATCAGTCGACCTCAAAAGTGCTCTGCGAATTTTACAATGGAAAAAATAGTTGATCAAAGAGTTTGCCTCAAATTTTGTCTTGCAAACGAATTTTCTTGTGCCGATTCATTGAAAATGTTAAAAAAAGCCTTTGGTGATAATTGAATGTCAAAAACACAAGCATACGATTGGTACAAATCATTCAAAAAAAACCACGTCAAAGTCGATCGAAAATTAAAGTTTTGCTCACTGTTTTCTTCGATTATCGTGGTGTTGTGCACTCAGAATTTCTTCCTGAAGGACAGACAGTGAATAAGGAGTATTACTTGGGTGTATTGAGGCGTTTGCGTGAGAATGTTCGTCGTAAACGGCCAGATTTATGGAAAGACAATTCGTGGATTTTGCATGATGATAACGCGCCGTCGCACCGAGCCATAATTATTAAGGAATACAAGACCAAAAACTCAATAAATACCATCGAACAACCGCCGTATTCACCTGACTTAGCTCCGTGCGACTTTTTTCTATTCCCAAGACTCAAATTGCCCCTACGTGGAACGCGTTTTGAGTCCATTGAAGCCATCAAAACAAATTCGCAACGAGAACTGAAGGCCATACCTTTGGCGGCGTATGAGCGGTGCATGGAAAAGTGGGTTCGCCGATATCATAGTTGTATTGTAAGCAATGGGGACTATTTTGAAGGAGACAAAATAAATATTGATGATTAAATTTAAATTTATGTGTTTTTTTTTTACAATTCCGGGTACTTTTTATACAGAAGGTATATGCATAAAACGTAGTCGGTTTTTAGTACGAGAGATATGAGGGCGTTTCCTATCTTTGTACTCTATAATCTTTGGTTCCATTTTTATTAATGGCGTAGTTGCCGCAGTTTCTACTTGCCAAATCTCGAAAAATGTCACCTTCAAAAGTGACATCTACCGAAATAGCGGGCTATTCAAAATTTCACCTCTGATTGAAAAACCTTCACTACAAAAAATACATCTTCTGACAACAAATGATATCTTGGTGCAAAACATTGTTGAAACTAGAAAATTTTCAAGTTTTGCGAACTCTTTCCATCAGTTTCTATCGATAAAACCTGAATACGAGGCTGAAATTTACTCTTGACTAATAATTCTGTTGATTGTCCAATTAATAACACAGTCCGAAAATACATCGGAAATGCACTCATTCCCATTTAGTGGAATTGTCTAGGGATTTTCCGTGAAAACGGATAACGCCCTTTCATTTTTCATCGTGAAATGGAAATTGGTTGAATGTTTCAGTGCATTAGTGGTATAGCACTGGAAAATTATCATTTTTCAGTTTTTGCTGAAATGAAAAATCCAGAATATATTCACTAGCAATTGATATATTTTGTTAACGCCATGGGTTAATAATTTACTTGTCACTTGTTCTCTCCTTGATACATCACATACCAGCATATATTGAAAAATTCTTAGCCCACGATAGAACCAAACAAAATTTCAATGTCAAAATTTTTATTACTCAACATATTCTCCACTTAATTGAATACATTTATTACAGTGAACCTGCAACGTTTCTAGACCTTTCAAAAAAAAGTTTTTTCTTGCTCTGCAAACCAGTCCTCCACAGCTTTTATTACCTCCTCGTTGGAAGAAAATTTACGACCTTTACACGAGATTAGTGTCAGTACACGCCCCAGTGGGCGTTGTCCCGTGAAAACGAAATACCTTTGGATAGTTTTCCGCGTCTTTTCTCTTCGATTTTTTCCCGTATAGTGGTCAGTAATGAATAGTAATCTCCAGTTATTGTTCCACCCTTATCCAAAAAAATCAATTATGATTACTCCATGGCAATCCCAAAAAACTGAAGCAATATCTTTTCCGATAGATTTTTGGACACGAAACTTCTTAGGTCTTGGAAAACCAGAGTGTCGCCATTCCATCGATTGTTGCTTTGTTTCTGGATCTAAGAAATGCACCCAAGTCTCATCCATAGTAACAATACGGTTTAAGAAGTCTACAACGTTTTCAAATCGAGCACAGATCGAACGCGATGCTTCTACCCTTGCACGCTTTTGGTTAACATTCAAACATTTTGGGATACATTTTGCAGAAATTTTTCTCATGTCCAAATTGACGTGAACTACATGATGAAAGCGTTCGTATGAAAACTTCATTGCTTCAGATATCCGTTTAAGCCCAATTCGACGGTCTGATAAAATCATGTCATGAACTGCATCGATATTTTCGGAGACTGAAACAGAAACTGGCCTTCCCGATCGGTCATCATCTTCAATGAAAAATTTACCTCCTTTGAAGCTTTCAGTCCAATTTTTCACGGTCGCATACGGAATACATTGATCACCAAGGGTGTTAAGCATATATCTTCGTAAATCTACTTACATCTTAACCCTTTTAAATACAGGTACTTCATGATGGCTCGATACTCCAATTTTTCGATTTTTACAATTTCGGTGGACAACTTTTTTTTTATTTATTGCGTAACTCTGGTTTACTGGATATTATAGAACAGAAACATCACTGTTACATCATGTGGCCATTATTTGTATAACTATACGTTACAGATTTTTAAAAATTATCGGATAGTTACATAGCCTTCACAGAAAACTGATATGTACCAAAAATCACTGGTCTTCTTGATTATAACGCCAGAACCATAGAGACTCTGCAGACAGTTCCGAATTCAAAAACCAGTATCATCAACATTAGTCCTGGTTTCTAAAAAAATATTATGTAAATATTCTTTTGGACCAAGTTCGATCACTTTTTAATTACCAGAAACGTATGGCAAGTCAGCTGGTGGGCAACAAACGCAACTTGAAACCCAATTAAGTTTTATTAAACGGTAATAAATGATGGTCTATCTGTATATTTAACCCTTTGCCAACACCATGTGGTCGTTGGTTTAACTGCACTAATTGTAAACGATTTTTCAGGTCGGTTAGCGGGCAACCTTGTCGGTGTTTGAGGAGGAAGGGCCTAAATGTATATAATTTAATCTGGGGCAAATTGACAAGCATCCTTCGTCCTGAACGCATCATTTTTATTTATTCGAGAGTTCTGGTGGTTTCAACTGATGCGTGTGTTTAGAATTCTGTTTGTTGAATTTCTGTCGTTGAGTAGATCTAAAACCATCGTTCAAAATGAAGAAGAAATAATTTGTTATGGATTCATTTTTACTGAATGTCCTTTTCTTTCATATCGTTTACAGGAATTTTTTTTTATATTAAAATTTTACATTTTAATTTATAGCCTTTGTTGGCCATTGGAAAGATTTTCCTGTATCAAAACATAATTATGTTAAACTAGCTGGCCCGGCGAACTTTGTTTCGCCTAAATGATACTTGCGGTGGATTTCACAAATCGTAATCACCGGTGATCGGAAATCAACGACTTGGTTCTCTGATTTTTGAACTGTCAAATGTTTCCATGGATATGAGCTATCACACAGAACAGATACACAAAAATAATATGTCATAATATGTCAATCACTAATAATGGCAATTTTGGATTCAGTTATTTCCGCAAATATATTTATTACCCAAACAGAAATTCAAAAACATTTTAAAAATTATGAGAAAAGATAAGAATGGACATCTCGCGATTGGTACTCATCGCCAAAATCCGATTTACTTGACACTTCGATAAAAATTCACTATGATATTCCCCGCCTCTGGATCTGTTAATAGCCTTTCATGGTACTATAAGCCCTATGTAAATTACACACTACACAGTAATTGATGTCATATGTTCTTTTTCCGACCATTTCAAACCACGACGACCGAAATGCTCGAAAAAAGAACAGATGACATCAATGGATGGCCGCGAAAGCCTTAACAAATTCATCGCCATTTAATTGTGATAATGTCAAATATAGAACCCTCAGGATTACGTTATTTGGAATAAATAAAACTATAAAAATAACAAAAATCATCAGTCATAATGTGTGAATAGCGCCATCTGAAGTGGTAAGAACGAAACTTTTCTCATATCTCAACGAAATCTAATCATTTTAGACATCTGTACTCCTACGCTCAGACATTTTGGTTTTGCCCAACAGCGCAGAGTTGTAGGCAACTCAAATAACACACCATTACAGTGACTATAGAGGGAATATAGTCACTGTACACACAAAATTGCTTATATCGTCATCTAACGCGGAGAATATCAAATGAAGTACAAACGAATAAGCCGTAGCGTAACTGTAACTGTAGCGACATCTAGTGGCCTTACTCAGAAGGAGGAAAAGCATTTCCTGTATAAGTAAAATTTTCATCGATATTTTCAAAGTTTTATTGTATTTTATAATAACCAGATCGTATACGAATCCATATTTGAAGTTTCATAACAAACAGTCCATCCGATCTCGAGTTATAAATGGTGTAACCAACATCTTTCTTTTATATATATAGATGTCTGCATTACACAGGGTGTTTCCAAATTCGACGTAAACCTTGGCGGACGTGTTAGTATGACTGATTTGCTGTCGTTCCGGCCATATTTATTCGAAACCACAAATCAAAAGTTAACGGTTGTTATAGTTCTTGTGAGTTTTGGAAAATTTCTCACCATACTTAGTTTTTTTTCAATTTTTTCGACGTTGACCAAGTTGGATTATAATTTTGGATTATTTTCATCAGAAAAGGATATGATATGTATAAAAAAGCCAAACTTTGCTGTAATAAATGTTGTAAAAAAATAGTATGATTTGAGAGTGATATGAGGAGAAGAAGTCATTTGTCTAATATCAATTTGCCTTTAACTTTCGAATTCCACAAAATATATACACTGCGCAAAAAAATTAACGCACATTATGGAAATCTCAAATTTATTCTACAACTGAAGGTATTCTCAATGATAATTATTTTTATCAGAATTATGCATGCATATGTTATCCACTTTCAACGTTTTTCTTCAATACAGATGTTTTCTCCCAGCAGGAATAAAAAAGATGCTATTATCAGATTTTGAATGTATTGACTCCATTCTAAAATTAGTTGTTCTCGATCAATTCTAGTGATCAATAGTTTTTCTTTCGTTTGATTTTCTACAGTCGATCGCTATGCAACGCGAAACACGCAATTTGACCCAAGAGGAATGTGCCCAAGCGGTAGTTTCGCGAGAAGAAGGGTGGACATACACAAGAATTGCAGAAAAGTTTGGAGTTTCCCTTACAAGTGTGTCCAGAATGTTGCAGCGATTCAGGGGGACAGGTATGTCCGAAGACCAGGACAGGGTAGACCACGGGTAACAACTGCCATTCAAGAACGTTACTTGAGAGTTTCTTCTTCTTCTTCTTCTTGAGACCACGGTTTGCAACCGCTCGCCTCCTTCAAAATCAGCTTGAGCAAACTCATGAGGTGCAAATTAGCACTCAGACAATAAGAAATCGCCTCAGACTCTCAGAGAATATGATTTAAGGCCTCGTGTCGCGGCAAGAGGCCCAGCTCTTACCCCAGCCCATCGAAGGGCGCGTTTGGATTTTGCTAGAGAGCATATCCATTGGGAAGAGGCCGATTGGGAAAGAGTTCTCTTCACAGATGAGTCTAGATTCTGCCTCTACCATTGTGATCGACGTTCCCTTGTATACAGACGTCCACATGAAAGATATCCTCAGTGCAATTTCCTGAATACTACTGGTTTCGGGGGAGGATCGATTATGGTATGGGGTGGAATATCTTTGACTGCTCGCACAGACCTAGTGGTCGTCGATAATGGAGCTATGAGTGATGATAAGTATATAAGGAACATTCTCGAAGAGCATGTAGTGCCATTTGCCCCATACATTGGTGAAGATTTCATTTTTATGGACGATAATGCCAGACCCCATCGTGCGCGCATCGTTCAGGAGTACCTTGAAGAGCTTGAAGTCTCTCGAACGGAATGACCAGCCAGAAGTCAAGATCTCAATCCGATTGAGCAGGTTTGGGACAACCTCAATAGAAGGCTGAGAAGTTCAGAAAATCATCCAGCTACTCTTAATGACTTAGGAATCCAACTCGGAGAAATCTGGGAAGGATTAGATCAGAACATTTTAAGATCACTCATTTTGAGTATGAACCGCCGTTGCCGAGCTGTAATTAACGCAAGGGGTGGAAATACCAAGTGTTAAATCACTTATCAGCATTTCAGTATTTTGAAAATTGTTCATTTCTCTTCTTTCACATAAGATTCGGTGAAATCCTGAATTTTTCTTCCATTTAATGTGTCTTGTTTCGTTCAAAACCTTCCCGAAAGAACATAAAAAATAAGTTATAAAGTTAATGTAGAGTTAACTTTCATTAAAATTGAGATTTTCAGAATGTGCGTTAATTTTTTTGCGCAGTGTATCATCCTCATCCTTTAGCGCTAAAACCCTGGGTGGGTGTCTTGGCTGACTGCACTACTCTTTTCCACTCAATTTATATAGGTATCGAAATTTTTTTTAAAAGCATGATAAATTCATTCTTCATTTCCTGAAAAAAGTTTTCGTTTCAGAAGATTTTTTGATGAACTACCTTTTGAATGTAGTCATGAAAAACAGTGAATGTCTAATCGAAAAGACACGTTCTAGTATAAGGAATAGAGCAGATCTTGTCGAACATAATTTATAAATAGATTTTCTACTGAAATTTTGACTTTGATTGCAATAGGAAATACATATTATTTAATTCCTATTTTTTTTTCTTGCTCCTATCCCCTTTCGAATCAAGATCTGCTGAAACTAGTGCGTGCATTCTAATGAAAACTTTTTTTTTGGAATGGGTAAAGAACGTGGCAAGTATTCAAAATAATTTTGTCCTACATAAATTTTGAAATCTGAAAGTTGCAGGCAAATTGATATGAGAAATTGACAATTCTTCTCTTCATATGAAGGGTTTTCTGATAAGAAATGTTATTTTGACATTCAAAGGAAAATGCAATTTTTTGAGGAGAATGATCAGATGTTTATTTCATTAGGAGGAATGTATGCCGTTAATAATGGACAATAAAATCAGCCCAATTAATACCACGACCAACACTACAGGACCATATCCTTTTCATGAAAATTTTCTTAACCAAACCGCAAGGTGGCTGCCCTATGTCCTCGATAGCATAACGAATTCCGTCTTTGAGGTCTTGAACGCACGTTGGGCTCTTGGTGTAGACCATCTCTTTCACATGGTCCCAAAGTCGCAAGGTGTTAAATCACCAGATCTCAGTGGCCAATTGATTGATCACCCCTACGAGAGATTACACGGTCCGGAACCTTTTCCCGTAAAAGATCAATGGATTCGTTGCTTGTGTGGCACGTAGCGACGTCTTGTTGAAAGTAAAGGTTGTGCAGATCAATACCATACAATTCGGGCCGTGATAAATCTTCAATCATCTCTCGATAGCGCAATCCATACACCGTAACTGTTGCTCCAGCCTCATTCTCAAAAAAACTGAGGTCCAATGACCCCGCTGGACCATAAACTGCAGCAAACAGTCACAGATTGAGTATGGAGAAGCTTCTCGACAATAACTCTTGGGGTTTCCGAGCCTCAGATGCGACAATTCTACTTGTTGACGAAGCCACCGAGGTGGAAATGGGCCTCATCACTTAAAATGATTTTTCGATGGAATTCCGGATCATTTTCATGCATTTCAAGGAACCAATCATCAAAGACACGACGTTGTTGATGATGAGCCGGCTTGAGTTCTTGTGTTGACTGAACTTTAAAAGTATAAAGACCCAAATCTGAATGCAAAATACGTTGTAATGACATTCGTGGTTTGCCTTATTCCAAAGAACGACGAGGAACGGGCAAAACTAGATTTCTGCAACTCTTTCGACTACAGCAGCAATATTCTCGACTGTTCTTGAGCGACGTGCACGGGTTTTATGCTTGACATCAGTAACTTGTCCCATCAGCTCAAATGTTTGAGTTTTAAGAACCATCTCTGCCAAATTTTCTCTATTTTAATGGTGAATTTCACTAATTTCAATGCGTTGTTGAAGCGTGTATCGTTCTATTTGCATTAATTGCGTAGTTTCTACTTGTCGAATGTCAAAACATGACAGCTTCAAGAGTGACATCTACCGAAATAGCGGGCTATTCAAAATAACACCTCTTGTTGGAAAATCCTATAATAGCTATTTATGTAACAAGTACATAAATTAGGTCTTTATGGACGAGTCCAAAGTTTATGGCAGAGCGAGCAAAGCGAGCGAGGCCAATAATTTGGGCAAGTCCATGAGCCTAATTATGTACGAGTGGCATACAAAGCTTTATGTTTGACTGCAATGCAGATATTTTATTTTCTGAAATGGCAATTAATATATTAGTCGCTTTATTTCAAGAAATACATTGAGTGTGCTTTTGCTTATCTTACCTTAGTAACCATCAGCGATCTTAGCAACCTCACTGAGCAAAGTTGTTTACTTCGTTAATTCTGTGACAAACGTCATAATAATTCCAAAAATGGATAGTTCGGAAGAGGAAAGCGTGAATGATTTAGCCGCAAGTGCCAAAGAATCTCTCCTACCCACTAAAAGTGCTTATGAAAATTTGTATGCGGCCTATAACATTTCTGCATACTGCTTTACCTACTGAAAACAATTGAAAATTAATCCAATGTTCTGAAACGGTTTCATTTCTTCATTTCTCGATGCTCTTCTTACAATCAACACTGCAACCCATCTTCTCGAATATTCTTCGCACTATTCTCCCTTCACTACGAGCTCTCGTATCAGGTAATCAATTAAGAAACAAAAGGGGAGTTTCCGGGACTACGGGGATAGGGTTAGAATCCTCTAAATATGTATCATCCCCAGCGGGTACAAATGTTAACATTTAATTGTTTGTTCTCCTTACAACTATCGGACTATTTGACATTTGGATGTAAAGGTATTCGGAACGAGAAATCCGTTCATTACGAAAATGTCAATATTGACCTCCCTGTCCGAGCTGACCTGTCGTGTGCACCCTACCAAGTCGAGTTATATCTCCATCTGCGAATCGGCGTCAAGTCGGATACCAATCGGAACTTGGTAATGATTGCGAGTGTTCTGAAGGAGATCCGAAGGACTATGAGGTTCATCAGACGCTGATTGTAGTCGTCTTGCCGTAACCACTTCCTAATGAACTTGGTTATCTACAGGTTGTTCAAGGTAGTCGGGAATGTGTACATGGTCCATTCTTCATTGTAGTGATTTGACGTCATCAATCGCAGTCAAGTATTGTTTCCAGATAAACGAATTTTTCTAACACTATATGATGAAGATTCCCATCAAAGAGTATTTAGCTCAATTGTCACTAAAATTTGCTAATTCCAAATACACCCGAAGAATCGCAATCAAAAGATACCCAAAGAAAAATTAAACTGCCCCAGCATTATAAAGACTGAAGTAAATCCCATTCTCGTCGCCACTGGTATACTCTCAGCAGGCCCGGATCTACGATTTTTTCTGACCGGGGCAAAAATTCATGATGGCGCCCCCCCCCCCCCATTCGTGTAATATATGAATTCATAAAAAATGACAATAATAAATAATACAAATGAATATTAAAAATAAATACTAATGATAAGAAAAATATCGCAAGGAAAGAAATTAGATTTTTTTTTTCAAAACTTCACACGGCGTGATTTTCTTTCCAAGGACGCATCTAACAGCTCCTCGAAATATGTTTCGGAAGCCGTTTTGTTTTCTATAGCTAAGATCGAGAGACCATCATAGAGACGTTCCTGACTAATTGAGGAACGCAAATAATTTTTTTTATTCTCAATTTGCTGAAACTGGTAGGTGCAGTATATTCTTAAAGCTATACTGTCATTAGGAGAAGCTTCTTGCAGATCTTGCCTGTGAAGAATTTGTAGCAGGATTTATGAAGTCATCTTTCACTAATTTCAGGAACCCGCTCTTTGAAAACCGCTTGTTCCAAACGAAAATCTATTCAATATTTTTGCGCTAGAAGGGTCCCATTTTTCTGCAGATCTTCTTTTTGCATGTTTGAAAGGGCATGGTCATTGAGGATTGCGAAATTCGTATGCAGACTCCTTGCGCTTTCTAATCTTTTTCTGATTCCTGACAATAACCTGTCGAAAACAACCTTAATTTCCTTCGAGAATAAACCAAATAGATCTAGCGTTCTTGACTCATCCTCGCACATTTCGTCGACCTGCTTTTTCTTCTTGGAAGAACGTTTATTTCTAAGAATTGGCTTCACAGTCAATTCTTCTGAAAGAAGTGTCGCTTCTGAGATCCAGTTTTCAATAAGTTTTTCTTTAATTCCTTGCAAGATCTTCACAAGACCTTGCATCAACGATAATGTCGATAATGAACGTGAAATAATTATCCCCTTTCTGAATTTCCACGTTGACCCTATTGATCTCGCGCAGAATGTTATCTCAAATTGTTTTAGGTTCAGGATGAATCTGAAGCATGAAGCAATCCAATTTGTTTTCGTACACTTTTTCATAATTGTCCATCGTATGGTTGAACTAACAAAAAAAGAATACAGTTTTTGAACAACACCAAATAAAATTTAATGCTTCTGAACATGATGAAGCCAAATGGACACCCACAAGAATGTGCTTGGCATGGAACTAATACTGCCAGCTCGTTCATCTGTAGAATTCTGGATTGGACTCCTTTATTCTATATGCCAGCCATATTAGATCCGTTGTCGTAGGATTGCCCACGACATTTTTTGACATCTAAATCATCAGCTTGCAGTTTAGGTAGAATTCGCTATGATATTATCCTGCAGTTTTTCTGTCAACTTCTAAGAAGTCAATAAAACTTGCCTCTATCTCATATCCAGTCCTGACTCCGTTCTTTTTAAATATCGTATAACCTGATTCATTTGTTCTGTGTGAGATACATCTGGGGTGAAGTCAAACATAATTGTGAAATAGTTGGCCTCCTTGATCCCATTAATAATATTATTCCGAATTTTGGTCGCCATTAAATCGATAATTTCATTTTGGTTAGATTTGCAGAGATAGGATCCTTTTTCTGAGTGGTCAAGATGGCACTTCAGAGTCGGGACATATTTAATAATAATATCTTTTTCCGAGAATATCAAAAATGAAAAAAAAATAACCTCTGGTTGTTTTTGGCGCCCCTTTAAGCTGGCGCCCAGGGCAAGCGCCCCGCTTGCCCCCCCTTAGATCCGGGCCTGACTCTCAGTTTTTATTATGATTTGTATCTATATTCATTTATATGATGTAGGGAAAAAAAGTACAAAATGACATATACAGGCTGAGTCTTTGACTTGTACATATATTTAAACTGTAGATTCTTGAGGCCAAGAATTCAGCGTTGTTTGAAAGATATAACCATTTAGAAAAAATGGGCCTAGTACGTGCCTGATTTTCTGCAAACACCTCAAAGAACATATTTTCGATTGACATTGAGTTGATACATTTTGGGGATACTCAAGTAATAACCTTATTTAAATAAGAATGTTAAAAACACGATATTTCTCAACAAAAACACCTAGTTTTGTCCGATTAGATCTGCCATCAAAAAGCCATAATCCTCGCATCAAAATGAGTCCCCTCTTCGATTATTCTAAAGATTAGTTTGTAAACACTAATAAATTGTCCATATTCTACTTGATATCCCAAAAATATCTCATAAATAATGTCTTTCAATCAATTCATCAGAATTTATTGTTAATCAACTTGACCTAATCCATTTTTACCCATTCTGTGAATATTTCACAGACATTTTTATGTGGACGTTGCCAGCTTAACCTCAATATTCCTGAAACTACGTGAGATCGATGAATCGACCACATCAGACTTTTATAGAGGGTGTTGTGAATCCACCCACTATGTTAGGAGTTTTTCTTCGTTCTCGTGATGATTATGTGAAGAATTTCAGTGAATGCATGTAATGTTAACCTTTTAGTGCCGAGTTTATGAAATTCCCGGAGGAAAAATTTGAGGATTTTGTTCAGATAGTAACACCGCCACAGACTATTTAGTGCTAAGTATCATTTTATTCTTCATTAATTTCAATTTAATACGTGGTTTGTATCGACATTCATCAGTAATATCCGAATTTTGTATTTCATTGACATTTATTTTTAATGTGGACCAGTAACAATAAATTTTCAATAGGAACTCTGCGTGTTAAATGTATAACTTCATGATCCTTGGTGTTCAATTTTTCTCCCACATTTGTGGGATTTTATAATAACATATCTCTACATCAAACGTTTTTCCATCATTCAGATTTCAGTCTCGACATAGTTGATAAACATTATGACAATATTGTTAACTTGTCTAGAGACCAGAAAAGTAATAATATTCGATGATATATAATCCAGGGAAGTATTCAGATTATTTTTGAAATTCCTAATATTTTCCTCATAATTCATATTATAGGTACAATTAGGAATAACTCGAAAACTTTTTTTATTGAAAAAAAACATGAGGATACTTTTATTTGTGAAATGATTGATTCTTTCGAAAATATTAAACGTTTATCATTTTCAAGTGGTTTTATGGCATTTTGCATGGATTTATGAGTCGGTTACGCTGAAACTTTTATATCATGGGGATTATTGATTGAGAAATATGCACCATGAATAGAGTAACCAATCATCCAAAATTCAGTTCATTTGAAATAACGGATCAGAAAAGTGTTAATTATATGGATTTTCGACACCCTGTTTCTTCTTAACGAAAACGAATTTTGAAAAATGGTATACGAAAGAAGTGTTTATTCCGATGAGGGAAATCTACAGTTAAAATATATGTACTAGAAAAAAAACTCACCCTGTATAGACATTTGTCAGTAGTTTTGTTACTGTAGGACGTAACACTGCTGTTGCCTGTATGTCATTTTGCCCATAGCATATGGACAGAATGAATTTTCGTTTATCCCAATTTATCTAAGAATATTTTATGTATTGTTACATATATTTCATAAATGATAAAGAAGGGACCATGGGCGTAGCCAGCGTGGGGCAGGGGGGGGGCAGCTGCCCCGCCCCCCGGGGAGAAAAAATGAATTACATCTGCCTTTTCTCTTTATCCCAAAATTTCACATTTTGAACGACCTTGGACCATGACCATGGTTTGCCCCCCCTGTTATAAATCCTGGCTACGCCCGTGGAAGGGACCAAACATCATTGGTGTAGAATATGACATTACTGTGATTCACTAATATCAAGTTATGCCTCTGAAACACTTTGAACATCTTCTTCACTATCATTCATGATTTTTCAGCTACATTTTGTAGTAGATTTTAGTTTTTGATATCGTACCACATTTTGCTTCATTCTATTTTCAAACTAGGTATCATAAGCCCATCCTCCCTATTTCAAATATTGATGGTTGTACCTTTCTTTTGAAGGGGGTTGATGGTAGGGTTTGCATTTCTGGCTTTTCCATACTGTATTAATATTGCGACAGCAATAAAGAACTGTTATTATTATAAGTACCAAAACCTTCGGCAATTGGTATTTTCGATCCAAAGAAAGAAGTTCTAATAAACAACCTGTTCCTATCGACTTTTTCCCCCCCTCCAAAACCGTCTGGCCCAACTCCCACACACATCCATGTGTGTGTAGATCGAGTATAAATCTTGGCAACTCGTTGGTGGTGGCAACGGTTCAGCAGTGAACGCATGATAAAACTGTGCCTAACCCGAGTTTTACACGCTAATGAGGGCAGGCTGGCCAGTTACCCACCACAGGGACGCTGCACGGGCCCTCTCCAACGGCCCCCCTAAACCTCCCAGCCATTTGCCGTCCCCGATATGTGCTTTCTGCATGCATTCAGGGCACCACCGTCTGGCTCTCTCTCCGTGCTTTCTGTATTATACTATTATGCGAACTTTCCTCTCCTGTAATTAAATCCCTAATAGCTTTCGATCTCTTTTGAACTTGCCGGTGCATATCCAGAGTCTCCCTCGGGAATATGTTCGAATGAAAGATTACCGTAGGAAAAGGCTACCCGATAGTGTTTTAATACTTGGACGGTTTATCAGAGAGGGTTTTTTCAGAGAGAGTGGCATTTTTTGCGAGCCGGTGAGGGTTTTGCAGGAATTCAGGATTGTTCTGGTTCATGGGAAATTTTATTCCTTCGTTTGAATATTACGTTCGGTTCTTATTGAAATAGATGTTCTGCAGTTTTGGTGGGGTCATTCTGGAGTAACGAATTACACTGTATAAATACACTGCGCAAAAAAATTAACGCACATTATGGAAATCTCAAATTTATTTTACAACTGAAGGTGTTCTCAATGTTAATTATTTTTATCAGAATTATGCATGCATATGTTATCCACTTTCAACGTTTTTCTTCAATACGGATGATTTCTCCCAGCAGGAATAAAAAAAGATGATATTATCAGATTTTGAATGTATTGGATCCATTCTAAAATCAGTTGTTCTCTATCAATTCTAGTGATCAATAGTTTTTCTTTCGTTTGATTTTCTACACTCGATCGCTATGCAACGCGAAACACGCAATTTGACCCAATTGGAATGTGCCCAAGCGGTAGTTTTGCGAGAAGAAGGGTGGACATACACAAGAATTGCAGAAAGGTTTGGAGTTTCCCATACAAGTGTGTCCAGAATGTTGCAGCGATTCAGGGAGACAGGTATGAATGTCCGAAGACCAGGACAGGGTAGACCACGGGTAACAACTGCCATTCAAGAACGTTACTTAAGAGTTTCTTCGTTGAGACAACGGTTTGCGACCGTTCGCCTCCTTCAAAATTAGCTTGAGCAAACTCATGAGGTGCAAATTAGCACTCAGACAATAAGAATTCGCCTCAGAGAATATTAGTTAAGGCCTCGTGTCTCGGCAAGAGGCCCAGCTCTTACCCCAGCCCATCGAAGGGCGCGTTTGGATTTTGCGAGAGAGCATATCCATTGGGAAGAGGCCGATTGTGAAAGAGTTCTCTTCACAGATGAGTCTAGATTCTGCCTCTACCATTGTGATCGACGTTCCCTTGTATACAGACGTCCACATGAAAGATATGTTCAGTGCAATTTCCTGAATACTACTGGTTTCGGGGGAGGATCGATTATGGTATGGGGTGGAATATCTTTGACTGCTCGCACAGACCTAGTGGTTGTTGAAAATGGAGCTATGAATGCTGATAAGTTTATAAGGAACATTCTTGAAGAGCATGTTGTGCCATTTGCCCCATACATACATACATACAGAAACTTAGCACTGCTTGAACTACTCTTTTTGTGGCTTAACTCAGTCCCAAACAAGTTCAGATTTAATTTATGATGCCTTCAAAAAAACGTCAGTAGAAAATTTACTGTAAAGAAGGCACGTGTCTCCCATGACAAAGAGTACCATGAAGTGGATGGCAGAAAACTGTGTGGAATGTATTGATGTGCTATTCGGATACTTTGCCGATCACAATGAAAATTTTTTTCCGAGTTTTTCATGGTCTTAATATGAAATGATGAAGAAGACTTCTAATGGTAAACATGAATGTAAGCATCGCTTATTACCATAACTTGGTCGGATATTAAATTGCGTTGCTGTCACTACGCAGGCAACACGAGGATATCCCAGAGAAATCCCTGCGACTTCTTTTTAGGAGGTTGTGACGCCTTTTGTGATTTCTTTGGGAGGTCGCAGGGAGCTCTATATCTCCTCCAAGTGTCCGCCACAAAGAGTTCCCAGAGAACTCTTGACGATATCCTACGTGGATATTCTCAAACAAGCCACACTGAGAGTTCGCATACACCTCCCGCGGCGAGGACTTTGAGAACTTCTTATTAACCTCCGCATTGCGAGATGTATAAGATATTCTCAAACAGGTCGCATTGCGAGATTTATAAGAAGTTTCTACACAGGCCGCTTTGCACAGGTATATACAGGTCGCATTGCGAAATGTTAATAGAACATCAAAAACTAAATTTGTCCTATTTTTATGATGAGAATCTGTATATTAGCTATATTATTGAATTGATCTACACAACAAACAGTGTTCAAAGTTATTCATTATTTTGGCTGCAGCAGAAGGTAAACTAAAACAAGCGAATAAATCCTTCAATCTTTATTATCAACAAATTGCAACAAAAAAATTCAAAAACGAATTATTCAAAACATTACATTTTTCTCTTCCTCTGGGTACAATCTCTCAGCCAATATTGAGAAAAGACTCCTCTGTTGTCCTCCACGTATGCAGTGTTGCCACCCTCCGTACCTACAAGTTCGGAAAAAATCGGTAGATTTCGGTAGATTTTTAGAAAAAAAATATCTTTTCACATATTTTTTGTGTTGTTCAAGTTGAAACACCATTTATCCGAAATATTGGGCAAGAAGGTTATTTTACGAATGAAGCAAAATTGAAAATGGATCTAATTTATTCACAAAATTATTGTTCGAAAAACTAATCTTTCGAACAAAAAATGAGTATTCTGACAAAATAAATAGGTATTCAAAAAATTAACACCTATTTAAAACAGCAAACATGCGGAAAACAAACGCATGTACATCAAATTGCTTGAAAAAAATATAGATTTGTCAACGTATAACTCAACTAATGTATCAAATTATGGTATGCTTAGGAAATCTTCCAAATAATATCGTGAGAGTCATGATTTCCTAGAATATCAGAACATACATTCACTCCATCAAATTGCGGTAGATTTATGTGCTTTTTCGTTAGATCGGTAGATTGAGAAGAAAATCGGTAACACTTTTGTAAGGTCAGTGGTTCATGCATTAATCAAAACGTGAATAAACATTGTGTAGAGTTCTTTTGGAGCACAAATTGAACAAAGAGGATTTCAAAAACATTTCAATGCCCATTCATATATCAGCTTGAAACAAAATGAGATATAATTCCAGACAGTTCCCGCGGATCGTGAAAGTGTCGAATCATCACAATTCTCATGGAAGTGTTTTCTTTTATTACTATTGGAATTGCAATAATGGTTTCCACAGGAACTTGCAAACCATGTCTATTAAAAATTATCAATAATTTATTAGCTTGAATTTTGGGAATATTCGACTCTACTAACCATTCTTGTAAAATCTGTTGTGAAGTTATTCCTCTCATCCATACCATCTTAATACCAAGTAGAAAATCGTTTAATGTAAATTGATCAATTCCGTTATTGGTGGTTGAATTACTCGGATAACATAAATGGCGGTAAAAATGGTTACGGTAGGTATATGTCCTAATAGTTGGGAAAACTCCAGGATTTAATGAAAATAACGCTTACTTGGAGCACAAATATCCTCATCGAAATTTCACACAATAAGGAACCTCGCACAGCACAGTAACACCGATAAACACAACTGACTAATCTATCCACAAAACCCCTCTCGATGTCTTGGTGAACTTGCTGCTTATACAAGTCGATTTGATAGACAAATAGCACCTGCGTGAACAGATTGACCTTGTCAATCGCATGGTGCGCTCTCCTCTTCAAGTTACCGCATGGAGAGTTCCCAAGGATATCGCATGGCGAGGTCTCCAAGATATCGCATGGGCTCATCAGTGGGAAATTCGCTTAGTAACATCACATAGATATCTCTGGGACCTCGCGGTAGGAGCTCCCATAAAAGTCGCATTGTAACCACTCAGAGATATCGCGGAGAAGTCTGTGTTGCCTGGGTATCGCATTGCATGTCAATTCAAAAATACACTAAAAAATTTGTTACAAAAATATAAAATAGCAGTTCACAGATATCCAATACAAAAAGATACAATTAATTAATGGAGTTTCGTTTTTTACCCCACAAAAATCCCACCAAAAACACTTGCAGTTAAACAAAAGGAAACAATAGATTAGCTTCTGAGGTACCTTCAGTTTTCAGAAAAATTGCGAGAACCGACTGATTTCAGCTGCCAATTGTCACGGGTACTTTCTACGATTTGCGCATTTTCCCTTTTCCGCGACGCCGTATTTCCTACACTCGCGACGCACACTATAACCCTTTTCATATTGACGAAAATGTCGGAACTGGATTTGAAATGAATTTAAAACCAAAAAAATGGAATAATTCCTTCTGTTATTACCCAGGGTAGGTACTTCAGAATTGGTAACTTAAGATTAAGAAAGAATACCATCCTCCATTTTGAAGATCTCTGATTCTACCCAGTCTGCAATCAAATGTTTTTACATGCACTTAACTTTGTCTGTCTCCCTGTCAATTCTTCAGAGGTTAATGCGCTTTGAATTTTGTGCAATACGTTTCAAGATTCTTTGTTCCATTTGGAAATAATGAGCCTCATCATTCCAGACTCCGACTTGAGATTCCGTAATACTAGAATCGGTAAGTGTTAAATCCTTATCCTCCACCAAGAGAAGCCCGAAAATGCAATTAATTCGGATAAGAATTTCCCCATCGAAGCAGTATAAATGGATTAAGGAGGTTTCCAACTAACAGACCCCAGGGCGCCTAGAGATAGGCGAAGGTACTGGCAGCTATATGTCAGCGTTACCAATCGCAATTCATATTCCCCTAGGTGTCAGGGCTACCACTCTAGCCGCTTCTCATTAAAACACTGTCCAGGCTGCAATTAGTTTTAGGACCTACAAATTGCGTTATTCATCTTTGCCATTCTGTAGTTAAATTACTTATGCTCGAGTGAGCCATTCGACGCTCTTGTTCTGCGAATTTCGAAATTTGATATGTGCGGATGCTTTCCATTTTGAGAGCCTGTGATCTGGGAAAATCGAGGGATATTAAAATTCTTGATGGGGAGCGTTGTTGGACTGCTTTATCGAAAGGTTCAATAGGGCTCCAATGAATTTTAGACCTATTTGTGTTAGTGTCCGTATTGTAACAAATATTAGGCACTGATACTGCAGCCAACTAATAAATATACGGAGTGTTTGGTTTACCGATACACATTCGGAATGGGTTGAACCATGAGATCATTAAAGGTATTTGATCATGTACAGGCTGGCAGTCCTTTCAATTTTGTTGAATATTTTTTCTCATAGTATCTGCACTTCACAAGATATTCAACTGAACATGAGGTTAATTTGATGTGTCAAAATCAACAATGAATTGATTCAACACAGCTTAGCTACTAACTGTATATTCTTTCTTCAACTTTTGAGTGTTCCAATAGAAATTTCACGTGGACCACGGCTAGAAAACCCGGAATACTCCAGACAAGGGCGTAGCCAGGGGGGGGTTGGGGGTTCAACCCCCCCCCAAAATGTTTCAGAGTTATTTTTTGTTGCAGAATAAATCTTTCATTTTGAACTTAAACCTACTCATCTCCGAAACTCTAGTTAAAATTATCAATTCATATCAGCAATATGGATGATATCAAAGATTCATAACATCGCACACAAATGGATCCGTCGAACCAATAATTCCTTATTAATATTCATTTATATTTCTTCTGGTGGAAATCGTACCGAACGCTTTGCATCTTTAGGAGATTAGGAGATATGTATTACCCCATTACCATTAACGTCACCAGATGATAGCTTTAATTGGCGGCTTCTTTTTGAGCGACTTCTTCGATGTAGGATTCTTCATGTTTCCTGACATTTAAATAATAATTGTCCATTCTCCACTGAAGAATTTTTTTTCCAGAATAAGGATAATAGGAAATCATTCCATTTCTATTTCCCTTCTAGCGAAATAAGCATTCGAATTTGAAACCTCGTTGTGTGTGTGTGTTCTCTCTGTGTTCAGACCTTCAGAGTGAAAGTTCTCAATATTATCGACTTTTTTTGTGTTTTTGAATTTCAGGACTAATTATTCTCTTATTGAAGGTAAGTTCTATGATGAATCACGTGGCCGTTTTTTTCCGATAGGCGCTTCTCTTAATATGAAAAAATGCGGGGTAGTATTTGAGGACCTCTGATAGAATCTCGACGATACAATTGACAAGTTTCTTTGTTTTCACTTCTATCGGCAGTCCCCAAGAAATGCCCCGCATTTTTTTCCTAGGCGAATATAGGCAAAATTTCAAGTAGGTATTTATAGGGCTGTTTTCGCTCTTTCAGAAACTTGTTTTCCTACATTTAAAAAAAATTCCTATCAAAATCGGTTCGACAAAAAGAAGGGTTCTTTGTTCTTTAAACTCATATTGTACCTATTAGGTACAATCACAAATTGTATCCGAACATCTACATCCTACTACAAATTTTAGCTACGATTCCAGTTTCTACGGCTTCTCCAGAAAGAAGTTTTTCCAGCTTGAGGAGAATTAAAAATTACCTGCGCAATTCTTCTAGTGAAACTAGATTAAATGGGTTGGCGCTTATGAATATTTATTATAGTGTGAAAATTGATGAAAATGAAGTGGCTGACCAATTCGCTAGAAAAAAAAGACGGATAAGTTTTTAACTGAAGGAATTCATCATAATGAAATATTGTTTGAGTTTCCTCACTGTTTCATTTTTAAAACCTATTTATATGTTGTTGCCACTATTTTTGAATAAAACATTGAAAAACTCTATTTAGTTTCAATGAAAGCACACATCCACCCTAATTTCATATTGATTCATCCTGTAGGAAGTATTGTTTGGGAAATGAATATTGTTTTTCAAGTTTTTGTTTGAGTGAATAAAAATTAAATACTGAAGCATATTTGAAAAATAGGTTTACCTAACCTAACCAGGAATATCTATGTTGAATATTGTTTCAGTGTTTCAGAAGTAGGAAAAGGATTATTGAATTTTTAAAAACAACAAATACTTGCCACAGAACGCGACCCTCACAATTCCCGGCACTCACAAAGTCAATTGCCAAAATTTCAAAACCCCCCCCGAAATTAATTCCTGGCTACGCCCTTGACTCCAGATATGAAGTTGTATCCTATGTGAAACCCTTCATATAGCCATCATGAGTAGTAACTGGATTTTTATGACAATTTTTATTTTTTTGAGGATTTTGAGAGGATCGTTCAAAATTGTTCCCCAAATATGTAGCAGATGCGACAAAATTACAAGTATCCATAAAGTTTAACACAATGACAAAACTTCTTTTTACGATTTTTAAAACGATCAGGGGCACATCAGAAGAAAGTTCTGGAGTGAAACATGGATGGTGTTTCAGAAAAAATATAACCCTATAGTTTACAATTGAAATTGTGTCAAATGTTGCAAACTCTAAATTGTGATATCTACTCCTAATTTCAGTTGAATGTCTTATAGCACAGACACTATGGAAATAAATCAAACTTCAACGCCCTGAATTTCGAAATCGAAATTTGCAGTCCCTTTTTTATGGCGATATTATGCAGGGAATCTCTCATCCCTCCCCAATTTAGTAACACCCTGTATACACATTTACAAATAGATTTCCACGTCACGAAAGATGCACCCCAGGCAACACAGACTTCTCCGCGATATCTCTGAGAGGTAACAATGCGGCTTTTATGCGAGCTCCTACCATGAAGTCCCAGAGATCTATATGTGATGTTACTAAGCGAAGTTCTCACTGATCTGCCCATGCGATATCTTGGAGACCTCACCATGCGATATCTTTGAGACATCTCCATGCGATATCTTTGAGACCTCACAATGCGATATCTTTGAGACCTCACAATGCGATATCTTGGAGACCTCTCCATGCGATATCCTTGAAACCACTCCATGCGATATCTTGGAGAGCTCACCATGCGATTGACAAGGTCAATCTGTTCACGCAGGCGCAATTTGGCTATCAAATCGAACTTGTATAAACAGCGAGTTCAACAAGACATCGAGAGGGGTTTTGTGGATAGATTAGTTAGTTGTGTTTCTCGGTGTTACTGTGCTGTTCGAGGTTCGTTATTGTGCGAAATTTCGAAGAGGGTATTTGTGCTCTAAGGTGAGTGTTATTTTCTTTGAATTCTGGAGTTTTCTCACCTACTAGGACATAAACCGTAACCATTTTTCCGCCATTTATGTTATCCGAGTAATTCAACCACCAATAACGAAATTGATTAATTTCACATTCAACTACTTTCTACTTGGTATATTGGTGATCAGGATATATATTTTTATCAAGAATATGGATGACTGTAGTATCTCAACAACAGGTTTCACAATAATGGTTGGTAGATTAGATTATTACCAAAATTCAAGCTGATAAATTATTGGTAATTCTTAATAGGCTTGGTTAACATGTTCCTGTGGAAACCATTGTTGCAACTCTAAAAGTAATAAAACAAAACACTTCACATGAGAGTGGCGGACATTTGGAGGAGATATAGAGCTCTCTGCGACCTCCAAAAGAAGTCACATTTTCCTAAAAATAACTTATTTTAAATAAGTCGCAGGGATGTCTCTGGGATATTTTTGTGCTGCCTGGGACTATTTGGCGACGCGTTGGCTTTTTTATTGGGACTCCTTGCCTACCTACAGAACTACTAAATCCCAATATGTTACTTGATACTACCTCCCTGAAATTTGCCATCAAAATTTCCGAAATGAACTGAAAACTAAAGAAGCACATACACCGCTTTCTCTTACTTTTTGAAGCTGACCTAATTCAATTCCTAATATGTGATTCAACTATCTCCACCTACGGCTGGCCGGTCAAGCGCGTATTGTACGACGTTTGAATTTACTAGGAACTAGAAATATTTTATATTTTTATGGTCCGAAAATCACTGTATGTTCCATTAAACGGTACGAAAAGATGGGATGGGAGAGAACTTATCCTGTTCTAAGTGGAAATACAAGATTTCGAAGGCAATATGCGTTTTGAATTTCGGAGTTGATAATTCAGAATGTTGAAAATTCTTTTCTTTTACCGATTTTTTTTGCATACCAAGGTGAGCCGAGATAATGAATTTATTCCATTTGGCTTTGCCACCCTGTGCAAAGGTGAACACAACAGCCTGTTTAGTTACGAAATGAAGATTCAGAGGTCTGTTTGTTTCGTTTATGTCTCAGCAATCAAAGAAGAAGTCAGTGAGGATGATGCTCTAACATTTCGATCAATGAAAATCATTTTTTTTCCGATCGAATGGAGCAATATCCATCGATAATACTCCAGGTCAGTTTTATGAAATTTTGCGCTTGAGCCACAAATGTAGGTCGGCCCTTTCGGGACCATGTCGACCCCCTACATGCGACACAAGCACCCGTAAAAACAAATCATTTCATCCTATGAATCATAAAGTAGGAAATTATGGCCATTTTCAATTTGACCCGTCAACCGACATCGACGAAATTAAAATAAACCGCATCAAAACTGAACCGCGCTCTGCAAACGCAGGACGACCCACATTGCCGAAATCACATCGAAAAGTCCGCGGATCCGCTTTTGGTGCGTATCATTTTTATTATTCAAGAGACATGCAATTCCACTGAAACATCGATTGGGCGGACAATGGCAAAAAGGGGATTTTTCTGGCTGGCGACAGAAAAGGAAAAATACGTACTCGGTATCAAAGTGAGGGAAATCAAAATCCATTATATTGGTTTATCAAAGAATATTGTGACAATGAAAAGTGGCGCACAAAATTTACATTTTTTTGTCCCCATCCATCTCACTTCTGTAAGATCTCACCTACACTATTATTATTTATTCAACACATGACATTTATGTCATTTCAGACCAGTCAACTAGTAGATTCCCCAGATCTACCTACTAAGGGGAGGTGATACACGTCCGAGCTCGCGAGCTCCCTAAAAAATTGGGCTTTATATTTCCGTGATATCTCAGTTCCTATGCGGCGTAGACCAACAATTTTTTTCACAATTAAAGCATAATCATTTCTCTAGAATGTGTATTACTCGCTTTTCCGTTTTTCTTCGAAGATTAGGAAAAAAACTTGGTGAGCTGTAATTCCATAAAAATCTGGACAAACGATTTTATTTTCATGATATCTCCGTCAATTTTTGGGAAAATTTTTTGACAGTTCTAACAACAAATCCAATTTTATGATTTTGTATCATATGGAACCATTTCAGCCAATCATGTCAACATTACATTGAAAACTACATCCAATGCAATTTTCAATCCCAATGATAACACGATAGAGTTTTATAAAATTATATAATAGTTCCATGGCAACATCATTCCAAACAAATTTCAAAATGTCACGTTTTGGTAATGTTAAAAATATAAATGAGCTCATCAAAGAAAACATTCCCAGAAATACTTCCAAAAGCCACAAATATATTTGGGGAATATTTATGGAATTTTGCTACGAACGATCATACGAATTGAATGAACGAAGAAGCTTGGAAGAATTGGCGTTTATACTCAAAGATTGGGCTGTCAATATGAGAAAAAAAGACGAAACAGAATTCAAAGAAGCAACGGTAAAGACAATGTGGAATGTTTCGATCAAACTCTTACAAGATAAGTATTATAATATATAAGGACTACAACATTATGATTGACCCGTTTAATAATATAATATTTAAACCAGCCCGAGATGCCCACGATGCAATCAGAAAGAAATTGCAAGCAGACCCAAGTAAACGTAAATCCAGTTCAGTTTCGTTAAATTTGTCTGAAGTTAACAGAATAATATTGCTATGGGATGAAAATACTCCTGAAGGTCTTATGCGTAAATTTTATCATATTGCTAGCGTGGCGAGGAGGGGAGGCAGTTGCTTGTTTGGTGAATTTTTTTCAAATCGAGAATAATAACGATGGTTCTCCAACAAATCGCATTGAATACAATCCGGTATTCAGTAAAACGTGCCAAGGTGGTTCTTAAAGCTGTACAAGTAGTAAATGGTTGGTTTCCAATAGTGAGAGACAAAGATGCCCTGTACGTCTTTTTCATTAACTGATATCAAAACGAGGCGAAAATATTACCTCACCACGACTTTTCTTGAAACCAAATCGATATTGAAAAAATGAAACTGACAAATGGCACGATAATGTACCTGTTGGAAGGAATACCATAAATAAATGGACCAAATATGCTGCCGAAGCAATTGGCTTGAATGTCAAAGACAAAAAGATAACGAATCATTCAAATAGATCAACAGCTGTCAGTCAATTATCAAAAAGTGGTGTAGAGGAACAACAATTGCTGAAGATTACTGGTCATAGCAATCAAAATTCTATCAAACCATACCTTAACCTCGATCAAGAACACCACAACAAGATAATAAATATTATGCGTGGAAATAGATCTTCTATAAAGAGAACAGCAACGAATCTAATGTTGAGTTGAATTTTACGAATTGCACTTTCACTAATTGTACTTTCAATAAATAAATGAATGTTTTGTTGTGTTGAGTTATACATTTTTTCTATCAAAAAATTTTCTGCCGAATATTTCTCGGACATTGATAAATGCCTCATAATTTTATAACCAATATCTCAAGCTCGTTGCTTGGTAACTGCCCTCAGCCTTCGGCTTCGGGCTGTCACCAATGAACGAGCTTTCGATGGTCATAAAATTATCTCGTCTATTATCAAGGTCCTAGGGATATTACTACTGATAAATGTATGAAATTTTCACTATACATGCGGAATAATATTTTGCAGAATGTGTATTACTCGCTTTTCCGTTTTTCTTCCTATATTAGGAAAAAAAAACCTGGTGGAAATAACTACCAATAAAGTTCCTACTTTATAATTTATTTAAAATATCAGGGGGGGGGCAATAAACAGAAAAACTGATTAAAACACATCCTGCAATATACTATTCCGCATGTATACTGACTGAAAATTTCATACATTCATCCCGAAAATTGTCGGAGATATCATAGAAATAAAATCCAGATTTTTATGGAATTAGAGTTCACCAGGTTTTTTTCCTAATATACGAAGAAAAACGGAAATGCGAGTAATACACATTCTAGACTTCTAGAGAAATGATTGAGCTTTAATTAAAAAAAAAATTTTTCGTCTACGCCGCATACGAACTGAGATATCACGGAAATAAAAAGCCCAATTTTTGAAGGGATCTCGCGAGCTCGGACGTGTACCACTTCCCCTGTAGTTATCCTTATCGCTAGATCTCTGCAAATCAGGAGAGTTTTACGCGCTACGTCAAAGTTTGATCAATTTTCCTGAAGAAATGGAGAAATTATGAAAAAAAGGAATACTAATGTATGTTGCATTGATCTTTCCTCTTTCTATCCTTATATTTACATCACGGCCAGGATATCTGTGAAAGAAGTTTAATGGAGTTTAAAATTGCCCCTTCTGCCGAATTTTTTCGCGATTTTCTACATTTAAAAAAAAATACTTCTACATCGCCTAGAGAATCGAAATTTTACCCACGTATGAATCGATTATTCCTCAAGATTCTTCTGGACGCATTTTTGGATAGAACTCATAAAATACTTCATGAAATGTATGGATTACATAACTGCCTGCAAAGCAGCTTTATCGTCGAACTATCGCTAGACTTCGGACAATATTTTCTCTATTCGATGCAACAACAACAAGAAGACAAAGAATTGTACGTACAGTAGAAAATATCGCCGCTATGAGTGATAGATCCAAATTTGTCTATTCGTCGACGTTCACATCAAGCTGGACTGTGCAACCACCACATGCAAAGTTTTGGGTGAAGATTTTGTTCTACCCCATACAAGATCCAAATGGTGCAAGAACTGAAGCCACTTGACCGTAACAATTAATTTATTCAAAGAAAGATTTGGCGATAACATCTTTTCCAGAAATGTTCCAATTAATTGGCCTCCAAGATCAAAGATATTTTCTGTTTGTCAAGTCATTGGTTTATGCTGATAAACCAGAAACAATAGACACTTTGGAAGCCAACATAACTATAGTCTAATTGCTGAAATAAGTGATCCAAAATTGGTCTGGTCGAATGCGGTTCCACAGAGCTAGTCGTTGTGGACATATGCTGGAAATTATTTTTTAATCATAAATGTCATAAAATTATCTTTCAAATAAAATGGCTTCAATCTTCAATTTAAAGTTCTATCAATCTAAAAAAAACACCCAATATTTCGTAAGTCACTTGAGGATCTTTACCTTTTTCGTAGTATAAATCTTCTCGCGTGACTTATTTTCAACATTATACGCTAGTTCCATGAATACCTAATAATTAGAGAGTGATCTTCCGATGAGCAAGTTAGATAAAACTAATGGACATCATTTTCACCTCATGGGAACAGATGAGAACAGAGATATCTTGTATATTACACTTTTGTCGGTGCTACTGATCATCTCCGCAACACCGGCATCCCTTTATGGTTTTGTCCTCCAATTATCCTTGTACTCTTCTACTTCGATAGGTCCATTGCAAGTCGAGATCATCATCGTGACGTGTACCTTTACCGACAATAGATCGGTTATGTGGGGTTGTAAACAAACCTAATCAAATTAAAAGGATTTTTCGGTTGTTGATGAACATGGATAACATTCATTTTGCACTGTTGTCGTATCGGTAAATGCACGAATGCACAAATTTGGCTATAAGGTTTGTGACGAACCCACATTAGCTTTACTTTAGGTTCGGCCTCCTAATGCTTTTTCTTTCTACCGAAAAGCCTTAACAATAACAAGTAGAGATGGAAGGAAATTTGTAGTTTTAATTTTCAATAAAAAACTCGATAAAAACGAATACCAGACGATCTACTTTTTCCTGAAAATCCGATGTACGAGGATGTATTGATATCTACAATAGTTAGCCTAGAGCAGTTCCATGCATGAACAAATTATTGCGATACCATATCAACGAACAATAACTTATTAGAAGTATCAGTCTAGAGTTAGACGTCAAAAAAGTAAACCAGAGTTACGCAATAAATCAAAAAAAAAGATGTCCACCGAAATGGTAAAAATCGAAAAGTACCTGTATTTAAAAGGGTTAAGAGGTAAGCAGATTTACGAAGATATGCTCAATACCCTTGGTGATCAATGTCCTCCGTATGCGACCGTGAAAAATTGGACTGCAAGCTTCAAAAGAGGTAAATTTTCCATTGAAGATGATGACCGATCGGGAAGGTCAGTTTCTGTGTCAGTCCTCGAAAATATCGATGCAGTTCATGACATGAGTATCAGACCGTCGAATTGGGCTAAAACGGATATCTGAAGCACTGAAGATTTCATACGAACGCGTTCATCATATAGTTCATATAGAAAAATTTCTGCAAAATGGATCCCCAAATGTTTGAATGTTGACCAAAAGCGTGCAAGGGTAGAAAGATTGCGTTCGATCTGTGCTCAATTTGAAAACGATGTAGACTTCTTAAACCGAACTGTTACTATGGATGGGACTTGGGTACATTTCTACGATCCAGAAACAGAGCAACAATCGATGGAATGGCGACACTCTGGTTCTCCAAGACCTAAGAAGATTCTTCCAACGAGGAGGTAATAAGAACTGTGGAGAACTGGTTTGAAGAGCAAAAAGAAAAATTTTTTTTGAAACGTCTAGAGACGTTGCAGGTTCACTGTAATAAATGTATTCATTTGAGAGGAGAGTATGTTGAGTAATAAAATATTTTGACATTGAAATTTTGTTCGGTTCTATAGTAGGGTAAGAATTTTTCAATATATTGTATTGACTAAACTGTCTGAATATTTGGTCGATATTCTGCTGAGGAAATGATTAGCACGAAATTATTTTCAGAATTCTGAGTTATTTCCATCGATAAAATGCCTTAATATTTCAGTGAGAGTTTGATTGAAAATCGAGTTTATACTGATAGAGAATTCATTGCGTGGTAACCGATATACATAATTGGTATATTTTCGTTTATTTGTTGATGATTTCCGGCAATTCTGGATTTTCCCTCTTCTGAAATGAATTTTGTTTAGATTTAATCCTAATGTCTGTTCAAACGATAAAGAAATAAATGTCTTTTTCCTTATCTTTAACCAACAATTACGAAAATGAAAACGACCAAAGAAAACCAATGAGAAGAAAAAACATTTAATCTCGTTTGAACAGACATTAGGATTAAATCTAAACAAAATTCATTCCAGAAGAGGGAAAATCCAGAATTGCCGGAAATCATCAACAAATAAACGAAAATATACCAATTATGTATATCGGTTACCACGCAATGTTTTTCTATAATGTAGCTTTATGCAGTTATGGGTAGATAATGACATGTTTGAATTTTTTAAAGCTACATTTTACTGTTTCCATCTACGCTGCTGAAATATTTCATGTTTCGAAAATCGTATTATTTGTATCGTTTTTTCCACATCATGACCACATTCAAATCAGATGGCCACACAAAGAACTTATTCCCGGATAGATTGCCTAATTATACTAATCACATTCAGATTCGTGTCTTCCATATCAAATAAGACCAGGGAGTCGTTAAAAGGTGAAACAACCAAGGTCAAGCAGCCAATAAAAGATCAAGTGGATATCTTGTTTATGGAAATAACAAAACGCTCATTTATTGTAATTTTCCATCAGATTATTCCTTTCGAACCTTACACGCCATCTAGTGGGGACTGGATGAAGGACCGAGACGGAAAAATAATCAATACTCGTGCAGACTTTTCCAACGGATTCTTTAAATAAGTTGGGAACTCGTTCGTATTTTTAACCCTTTCGCTATCTGTTGGTCTTCCCTCGAAGTTTGGTCGAGTGAAAGGCGAACGTTTGGTTGCTGCGGCATCAATTGATTCTCGGATTTCAATTTGAATATCAACGAACTTCAGTTTTGAATTTGATCGAATGGAAAAGTATGAAATTTGGTGCACTGGTGTTATACAGGGTGTCCCAACTGGAACACACCATTCCTCATATCTAGTCACAATTGGTATTGGTCTTCAGATCCTTCAAATTTTGTTTGAAGTGAAAATGAGAATGCGGGTCTTTTAAAATATTCTGTAAAGGTCGTTTCAATCGGAGTATACAGGGTTACCATAATATAATAATCCGTACATCAGACGTTTCTCGGCTTCTATGAGGAAAAGATTTCTGAAATTTTATCGAAATCGCACTTCCGGTTATACCGGAAGTGACCATCAGCTTTGGTATTTCAAATGGAACTACCTATTTTTCTAACCAGAAATAGATTCCTTTTTGAATTTTACACATTTTTTAGCTGAAACATTTTTACGTTGTTGTCATGGTAACGAAGATATAAGGCCTTCTATGAGAAAATGGCCTTTTTCAGAGGTCCGCGAAGCGTATCATAGCAAGCATGCTATCCATAATGAAGAAACAAATGATGGATCTTACGAAAATTCAATAATTTTGCTTCGTATTGCATGGCTTTCGAATCATGTTATTCTATTGGAACTGTCACAATAAATTCATATTTCTGAGAAATTTCAAACTGCAATAACATAATTTTTTCAAATGGCGTGCCCATATTTTTTGTACGGAAAGTTTAATTTCAAACATTTTTCCGTTTAGCGGACCTCTGAAACAGGCCATTTTCTCATAGAAATCCTTATATCTTCGTTACCATGACAACAACATAAAAATGTTTCAGATGAAAAATGTGTAAAATCCAAGAAGGAATCCATTTCTGGTTAGAAAAATAGGTAGTATCATTCGAAATACCAAAGCTGATGGTCACTTCCGGTATAACCGGAAGTGCGATTTCGATGAAAATATTTTAGCATGATTTCCCCCTTTGAAAAACGGCCGTGTGCCAAATTTCAGAAATATTTTCCACATAGAAGCCGAGAAACGTCTAATGCACGGATTATTATGATAACCCTGTATTTATGTATGAATTTTAACGATTTTATTGTTGTCAATGAAATTGTGTAAAAAAATTATAAGCGAACAGTTATATCAATAATAACTACATATACCTATCTGTTCTCAAGGGCGCCCGCAGAAATTTTTCTCAGGGGGGGCATTTTTCCTTGCCCTTTGTATTGAGAAAGTAATATTGAGGCTCTGGTGCTAAGGCCATCAAAATCTTAGGGGGGCAATGACACCCCTGGCCCCTCTTGCGGGCGCCAATGTTTATTATGAAGTGTTCCTCCGTGAATATCAGTATGGATTTCATGATATTTTTCGTGACAGTCCACAATTTTGGATTTTTTGATGGCCATTACTCGAAAACCATATGTTATAAAGAATATCTGATTGCATATTCTTAATCTACGCCCTTGAATAAGTGAATCCAGCAACTTCGGTAGTTTTTTATGGAAATTTTGCCGAAATATCATTTTCTCAGATAGCCACCAAAGATACTGTATTCACCAATTCGAAGTCGTAGATTACGGATCTGTAATACGTTCCTTCCTAGGTTTGATACTTCGGATAATTTCCGAAAATTTGTGTATTTTTTGATGGTCATTACTCGAAATCTATATTTTATAAAAAATATCTGATTGTATATTCTTAATCTACACCCTCGAATAAGTGAATCCAGCAACTTTGATGGTGACCCGAGAGAATTTTTTATCTCAAAATAAGCGAAATTTTCCAACATGGAAATTTTGTCGAAATATCCTTTTCTCAGATAGCCACCAAAGTTACTGTATTCACTAATTCGAGGACGTAGATAACGAATCTGTAATTAGTTCTTTCCTAGGTTTGATACTTCGCGAAACTTTTTGTGGAAAATTTTCGTATTTTTTGATGCTCATTTGCATTTCTCAAAAACTATATTTTATGAATAATATCTGATTGCATATTCCCAATCTATGACCTAGAATTATAGGATCCAGCAACTTTGGTGGTGATCCGAGAATTTTTTTTCTCAAAATAACCGAAATTTTTCAACATATGGAGATTTTGTCGAAATATCATTTTCTCAGATAGCCACCAAAGTTACCTTATTCACTAATTCGAAGTCATAGATTACGAATCTGTAATTAGTTCCTTCCGAGAGGTTTGATACTTCAGGAAATTTTCAACTTTTTGTGGAAAATTTCCGGAAATTTTTGTATTTTTTGATAGTCTTCACTCGAAATCTATATTTTATAAAAAATATCTGATTGCATATTCTTAATCTTCGTCCTCGAATTAGTGAATCCAGCCACTTTGGAGGTGATCCGAGAAATTATTTTTTCTCAAAATACGCTAAATTTTCCAACATATGGAAGTTTTCCCAAATATCATTTCTCAGATAGCCACCAAAGTTACTGTATTCACTAATTCGAAGTCATATATTACGAATCTGTAATTAGTCCCTTCCTAGAGGTTTGATACTTCAGAAAATTTTCAACCTTTTTTGTGGAAAGTGTTGTATTTTTTGAGGGTCTTTACTCGAAAACTATATTTTATAAAAAATATCAGATTGCATATTTTTAATCTACGCCCTCGAATTAGAGGATCCAGTCACTTTGGTGGTGATCCGAGAAATTATTTTTCTCAAAATACGCTAAATTTCCCAAAATATGGAAATTTTCCCAAATATAATTATATCATTTCTCAGATAGCCACCAAAGTTACTGTATTCACTAATTCGAGCAATCAGATACTCAGATATTTTTTATAAAATATAGTTTTCGAATAATGACCATCAAAAAATTCTTCCTTGCCATTTGCGTTGACAAATTAATAATGAGAGTGTTGTGCTGAAAAACGATAAGGCCATTAGAATCTCACGGGGGCCATGCCCCCCTCCGCCCCCTACCCTTTGCGGGCGCCCATATCTGTTCTAGACGACCTCCTCCCTCAAAAACTCATGGAAAAAATGCTTTTCCAGAATCTTTTTTTGAATCATTGAAATTCTTTATGTTTCCACAATCTGATACTACCTATAATGTCGGAAAACAACATTCGGAAAAAAGTATTTTCTAGGAATATACCTAAATGAAAGAGAATTCTCCGAGAGAATATTTCTGCCTTTCGTGTTCGCCATTTGTTTTCATACAGCTCGGCGCATAACTTTCGACGTGAACACACAAATAAATACGACATTTCCAGGCTTTGAATAGACATAAACACATTGCATCACTCATCGTACCAGAAAAGCAAACCCCAATAACCCAATAAATTATTCTTCCCCTCGTCGCCGCTTGTAATGTAATCTCAAGAATCCAAGAGAAATACTGCCAACTTCCTAATTCCGTCATCGGCGAACAATATCTTCCGATGCTCCACCTTTACCAATAAACCCATACATCTGTTTTTGGTATAATCTCTGGTCATCCAGTTTACACAGCCTACTCCAAACTGCATTATAGGTAGGAACGTGACACATTTGCGTTAATTTTTAACACGTGCCCCATGTTGTTTGAGATAGATTCGGAAAACGGGGGTGTCAAACGTAAATTAAATATACTAAATATATACAAATTAGGGATCCACACATTCCTGGATGAATGGGGAGGAGTTGGGAATGTGAGAAGTCCTTCGGTGGCATTGGAGAACAGGGTGGTCGCGTGGAGCAAAAATTATAGTTTCTTTAATCTTTGGTGTGGATTATTTTGTCATCGGGAATTGACGTGGATGAGAAAACCAGCCCCATTGAGCTTACGCTGATTCGAATCAAACCCAATAAGTAAATTTGGTCTATTTGTGCCTTTCAAGATGTTTTGAGAACTAGGTGTTTTCACCTGTTCTTGCAGAACCTTAACATGTATCTGTTATATTTATGTACGAGGATATATTGAAAAATTCTTAGCCAACTATAGAACCAAACAAAATTTCAATGTCGAAATATTTTATTACTCATCATATTCTCCTCTACATTGAATACATTTATTACAGCGAACCTGCAACGTCTCCAGACCTTTCAAAAAAATGTTTCTTCTTGCTCTGCAAACCAGTCCTCCACAGCTTTTATTACCTTCTCGTTGGAAGTACATTTACGACCTTTTAAACTTTTTTTCAGTTGAGGAAAGAGATGATAGTCGGACGGAGCCAAATCTGGTGAATAAGGGTGTTCGAGAAATTCTAACCCTAAATCACGAATTTTTTGCATGGCAACATGAGATTTGTGTACTGGAGCGTTGTCCTGTGAAAACAAAATACCTTTGGATAGTTTTCCGCGTCTTTTCTCTTCAATTTTTTCCAGTAAAGTGGTCAGTAAAGTCGAATAGTAATCTCCAGTTACTGTTCTACCCTTATCCAAAAAATCAATCATGATTACTCCATGGCAATTCCAAAAAACTGAAGCAAAAACAGATTTTTGGGCACGAAACTTCTTAGGTCTTGGAGAACCAGAGTGTCGCCATTCCATCGATTGTTGCTTTGTTTCTGAATCGTAGAAATGTACCCGAGTCTCATCCATAGTAACAATTCGGTTTAAGATGTCTACATCGTTTTCAAATCGAGCACAGAACGAACGCGATGCTTCTACCCTTGCACGCTTTTGGTCAACATTCAAACATTTGGGGATCCATTTTCCAGAAAATTTTCTGATGTCCAAATTGACGTGAACTATATGATGAACTCGTTCGTATGAAATCTTCAGTGCTTCAGATATCCGTTTTAGCTCAATTCGACGGTCTGATAAAATCATGTCATGAACTGCATCGATATTGTCGGGGACTGACACAGAAACAGACCTTCCCGATCGGTCATCATCTTCAATGGAAAATTTACCTTTTTTGAAGCTTGCAGTCCAATTTTTCACGGTCGCATACGAAGGACATTGATCACCAAGGGTATTAAGCATATCTTCGTAAATCTGCTTACCTCTTAACCCTTTTAAATACAGGTACTTGATGATGGCTCGATCCTCGATACAATTTTTCGATTTTTACAATTTCGGTGGATATCTTTTTTTTTTAATTTATTGCGTAACTCTAGTGTACTTTTTTGACGTCAAACTCTACACTGACACTTCTAATAAGTTATTGTTCGTTGATATGGTATCGCAATGCATATTTTGCTTATGCGTTAAACTGGTCTAGGCTAACTAGATGTCAATACATCCAATTATGATTACGATTATAGTGAAAATTTTTTGACAGTTCCAACAACCAATTAAATTTCCTCATTTGATATCAGATGAACAATTTCACCCAATCATGTCAACATTACATCGATAACAGACCATGGGCTGTTTTCACGTTGCTATGGACACATATTGATTCATTTCGATTTTGAAGTTTCAAATATTTAATATTTCGAAATGTCACGATTTGGTTGCAATACTGACGATAATATTAATGAAATTATAGAATCGAACATACCAAAAAACACCGTTTACAGTAAGAAAGGACCCCGCACACTTACTTAGGAAAAGCGGGTTCAGTGAATTTTCCCCATTTCTACATATTATATTTATAACAACCTCAAGAACAATATATCAGATTTTCACGAAGGTCTTACATCCGGTTTGGTCTATAGGGCGTTCCAAAATTGCAGCTACGGAAAAATGAATCTTTAAATTTCGATGATAATTCTTCTAATTTTCAGAATTTCATCATGATGCCTTGGGTTCTGAATAACAAGATATCACAGATATCCAAACACCGCCCACCATGTTGAGTTTCGTTATACAGGCTGTTCCATGAAGCTGTATAAGTAATTGAATGTAACTTTGTTAGTGACTTTGGGACCACCCTGAGTTTTTCAAAATATGATACCATGATGTATATCCACCTCTGTAGAAAGTTTCATTAATGTACAAGGAACAGTTGCAAAATTATTCAGGTTTAAATTCGGATTTCTTACAATTTTTCTTTAAAACTTATCTGTAGTTGAGATTGCTGTCAAGGAATAGGTATAGGTTTTCATTCAGTATAATTATTATGATAGGTATTGACGGTCGGTCCAAGGGTGTTTTCATTCAGGAATTTACAAGATGGACATAATTCGGTATCACTAATATCCTCATTTCGCTATCTCAAAATCTGTTTATACAGAGTGTAACAGCCAAATGGAATAAATTCGATAACGAATAAATGAGGGCGTGTTGGGAAAAACGCTCGGACAAGTCGATTTGTAATTTTAAATGCGCATATTTTTCAAGAAAATAAAATTATATAGGGTGTTCTATGCGACCGTGGCCAATACCAACTTTCTTATTTCAAATGCAACCCCCTGTATATTATTTATTTTTTGGATTCTTCAGAGAATTCTAGACACAATTCATATGTACAATGTCCTATACCTATGTTTAACTATTTCGGAAGTAAGTGTTTTCAGATTTATTGCAGAAATCAACGTTCTAAATAAAAATTATTTTATTTCACAAATTCGGTACATTACACTTAAAACCTAATAAGTAATACTGATTATTTCTTAATTATGAAAAAAAACAAAAAAACCACATTAATGTCAATGTAGGAGGAAATGTTCAAAATGCTCGCCGCGAACGTCTTGGCAATATGCTAATCTGGTGAAGAATTGTCTTCTAACGTTACTCAACATTTCAGGCGTAATGGTTTTTGCTTACTTTCTTCATATCAAGAGGTAAATGTATTGAGTATTCAGTGAAATGTATCGAATTTGTGAAATAAAATAATTTTCATTTAAAATTTTAATTTTTGTAAAATATCTGAAAACACTTAGTATTTCCGAAATAGTAAAAGATAGGTATAGGATATTATGCATGAATTGTGTCTAGAATTCTCTGAAGAATCCAAAAAATAAATAATATACAGGGGGTTGCATTTGAAATAAGAAAGTTGGTATTGGCCACGATCGCATGGAACACCCTATATAATTTTATTTTCTTGAAAAATATGCGCATTTAAAATTACAAATCGACGTGTCCGAGCGTTTTTCCCAACACGCCCTCATTTATTCGTTATCGAATTTATTCCAGTTGGCTGTTACACTCTGTATAAACAGATTTTGAGATAGCGAAATGAGGAGATTAGTGACACCGAATTATGTCCATCCTGTACATTCCTGAATGAAAACACCTTTGGACCGACCGGCAATACATATCATAATAATTATACTGAATGAAAACCTATATTCCTTGACAGCAATCTCAACGGCAGATAAGTTTTAAAGAAAAATTGTATGAAATCCGAATTCAAACCAGAATAATTTTGCAACTGTTCTTTGTACATTAATGAAACTTCCTACAGAGGTGGACATACATCATGGTATCATATTTTGAAAAACTCAGGGTGGTCCCAGAGTCACTAACAAAGTTACATACAGTTACTTATACAGCTTCATGGAACAGCCTGTATAACAAAACTTAACGTGGTGGTCGGTGTTTGGATATCTGTTATATCTTGTTATCCAGAACCCAAGGCATCATGACGAAATTCTGAAAATTAGAAGAATTATCATCGAAATTTAAAGATTAATTTTTCCGTAGCTGCAATTTTGGAACTCCCTATAGACCAAACCGGATGTAAAACCTTCGTGAAAATCTGATATATTGTTCTTAAGGTTGATATAAATATAATATGTAAAAATGGGGAAAATTCACTGGACCCGCTTTTCCTAAGTAAGTGTGCGGGGTCCTTTGTATGGAAAGCATTTATAGACTTTTGCAACGATAGAAAGTATCAATTAGATGGAAATCGGACGGCGGAAGAATTGGCGTTGATTTTAAAGGATTGGGCTGTGAACATGAGGAGAAAAGATGGTAAAGAGTTCAAAGAAAGTACGGCCAAAACCATGTGGAATATAACAAGTAAGCTGTTACAAGAAAAATATTATAAAGAAATGAAAGTTATTATTGACCCATTCAAAAGTGTTGTATTTCAACAAGCGCGAGCTGCCCGTGATTCTATACGACGAAAACTGCAATCAGACCCAAGTAAAAGGAAGCAAAGTTCGGCAGCATTAAGTTCTGTGGAAATAACAAAAATGGTGAATTTATGGAATGAAAATACTCCTGAAGGGCTGCAACGGAAATTCTATCACATAGCCGCGGTAGAATTAGCTTGGCGAGGTGGGGAAGCTGCTGCTTGCTTGATTGAATTTTTTGTATCGAATCAAACAACGATGGTTCTGTAACCAACCGAGTGGAATATAACCCTGTATTCAGCAAGACTTGCCAGGGTGGTTCAAGAATGTGTACTGGAAGCAAGTTTTTAATAGAAAACGATGACAGCAACGTTTGTCCTGTCCGATTATTCAAAAAATTGATGTCGAAAAGGGGCCCAAATATTAAAACCAACAGATTATTCGTCAGACCAAATCATCAATGGAAATCCGAAAATGATCACTGGTATGATAATATGCCCATTGGAAGAAATACGATTCAAAATTGGACAAGATCGTCTGCCGAAGCGATTGGATTGAATACAAAGGAAAAAAAAATTACTAATCATTCCAATAGATCGACCGCGGTTAGTCGATTGGCCAAAAGTGGTGTACAAGAACAACAGCTTATAAAAATTACGGGTCACAACAATGCCAACTCAATAAAACCCTACTTGAATATTGACGAAGAACATCATAATCAAATTATTAACAGCATGCGTAGTGGAAATACATCTTCATCAGTTATAGAAACTAACACGTCTGGATCTTCATTTAACTATTCTAATTGTTCCTTTGTTAATTGCACCTTTAAATAAATTGTTTTAGCTCTGTATTTTTTCTATAATTAGCAAAAAATTTTCTATCCGAATAACCCTCGGACATTGATAAATGCTCAAAAATTCTATGACAACTTTCTCAAGCTTGTTGCTTGTAGACAACAGACCTCCGCCTACGGCGTCGGTCTGTTTCCAAGCAACAAGCTTTCGAAATCTGTCATAGAATTTTTTCGAACAATTATCAATGTCCTTGGGTTATTACTACTGATAACTCCTAGGTCTCTCTCTAGGAGACCCCTCAGCTTGTAGCTTGGTCGAGTTAGGAGAATCAGTTGTGTTCTCTGTTGGCTTTGTTAAGCTTTTGTTTCCAGTTTTCTATGAAGAAGATCTGTACTGTTAGAAGAGATTCTGTGTTTTAATAGAGATGGTGAAGGTCCTTGAAAATACATGAAAATATGAAGGGAATTCTATTTCAAAAATCACCTGTTTGTTGAACATATCTTTTGGGAACAGCCTTTATATCGGAAAATGATATATTGGGATGCAGAAATGGAAATAGAAGAAACCTTTTATCGAACGAAGTTTCCAAGATGTGTAGTTAGGCAGCTATGGAAGAAGAACGCTGTATTTAGGGACTTTGTATTTATATGGCCAAATACACTCCATTCACTTTTATAAAGTATCCCGGTTGGCCTAATTTAGGTTTATCAAGTTTTTTTTTACCCTTAATTGACGCAGGTTGGCACTCGTGAAATATGGGTCATGTCAAAATAATTGTCAGAGTCGTTGCCAATGCTAATTTCTCCTTTCAATAGTGGGGAATTCTATAGGTCCGTCTATTCGTTTAGAAATTTTTCTGTCGGGTTATTCGAATATTTTTATTCTTTTTTCGAATGAACTATCACAAAGTGAAGGACTTTCAACATTTCAACACTCGATTCTTGCTTTCGTTACAAGAAAATAACATAACTGAATCTACCAACCATGATACCGTGAAATATTTCCAGTATTATAGTATTAACGGAGAAAAAGTTTCTTCAACAATCCCAGGTCTTTGGAATTATTGAATTCACATAATATTTTCTCAAATTCATTAGTTTCCCAAAGTTAACAAATATTTGGATAAGTACGTAATTAACTACGACCTTTTATGTAGAGAGGACAACGTTGTGTAGTTATCTGAGAGAAAAATGACTATAACCTAAAATTTTCGATATATACACGGTGAAATGTGCCGTATTGTCATCGCCAACCGGGATACTTTATAAAAGGGAATGGAGTATACGTTCAAAGTGATCTCATTCTCCTTCCCATTTCAAAGACGTATCGGTAATCTAGACACCCTGTATTCTTCTCCCCGAATCAAACGCAATGCTCAAAAAACTAAAACCACATATTTAAACCTTTTCATTCTCACTCGACAGGAGGTTGTTGGACTTTTCTATCTTACGAAAAAAAACATATGTGGGTTTCGTCTTTTTCTCACCAGGAAGTCCCAAATATCGGTTAACCATTGTTTGGGCCGAGAATGGTCAGATTTCACTTTGTTATGCAATTTGGACCTAATATATATTAGTCGACAGCTTCCTGCTACCAGGGTGGTTGAAAGAATCAAGTATCAAATTACAACACTGTATTTCACAAAAACAACATTCAGTGTCGATCATCTCTTGACGACTTTGGTGGTCAAATATGACCACCAAGACTTCTTTCGCACAATATATTTCGTTAGGTATTACTCAATTATAATACCGAGTGAATTCTATAATGTATTGCAGGCGGGGACAAACTCCTCGGGAATTGATTCAGTAGGTTATAAAAAGAAAAGATCAATCTGATGGCCACTCTTCTGAAAGATTCTTCTATAGCCACTCGAGTGCTTTCCAGGCAGGATTACTGGCAATTCAAAGATGTCTAGAGATAAATCTAGAAAGAAAATGCGATATAGCCATACACTCAGATAGTCAAGCCGCTATCAAAACACTGAGCTCCTATGTCTCTGACTCAAAGTTGATTTCGGACTGAGGTAGGCCAGAAAAATAGGGTCTCTTCAATCTGGTTTCCCGGTCATTTGGGAATCAAAGGAAACAAAAGGTGGAAACTGGAAACACATTGTTGTCACGTCACGTGAGCTCACGCGAGGGAATGGGAAGAAGATATGGAGAACATAGTTGCTTTTACAGTTGCTGGTGATTCTCAAAGAAGGGATTCGATTTACCAAATATATCAACGAACAGAGGAAGTGGGGGAATTCCATCAATTAATTCAAGAATTATTGAATGAGCACCCTGATCGGTTTCAAATGTATTTCAGAATGACCAAAGTCGAATTCAATTTTTTACATGGGCTTGTTAAAAATGCTTATTAAAAAAACTTCAATCACTTCCCAAAATATCAGACGTAATATCACGTGCGGTCAGAAAATGTAAATTTGCGGAATATAGATCTTGCGTGCTATCAGTGCTATAACTTAATAGCAGATACAACATTGCGAAAATTTTTACTACATTTTGATTCCGTAGTAGTACACCCAGTTCGGTTCTCATGATTTGGCTTCACTATTTATTATTGAAAGGTGTGTCTCCTCTTCCTATGGTCAAAGTTCCATGAATTATCGTGGTTGCACATTTTGGGAAGATGACGTGATGTTGCGTGAGCTCACATGACGTGATAACAATGCCTTAAGAGGCCAATTTGCTTGTTTCTGGAGAAGGAGAAAACCCAAAGGGAAATACTCTAGCAGAATCTCCCAGGAATGGATCACTCCTAAGAATTCCTTCGGGAGATCCAGAGGGTATCTGGATCTCAGTAAGAACCAGCTACACCTCCTCATCGACTTTTTTCAAGACATTGTCGTCTCAGGAAGCATCTGGTGAGAATGGGTTTATCCGGCACTGAAGAGTCTACTTCCTTCAGTGTTCAAATTGTGGTATTGTTCCTATCTCAAAAAACTTTTGTTCTTTAATTCTCGTGGTGGAAGGAATTGTTACAGCAGTCCATTCTTCTCCCCAAGAGAGCTCTTGTATAATTAACAATCTCAAAACTTTGGTAGCATCGCAAGTACAACGTAAATATCACAAAATATCGTAATTTTCGCACCTCAACAACCCCATTAAAACCACCCCCTTATAAAAGTATCAGGAAACAATTGAACAACTTCTGAATGAACCCCGGTAACGCGATACTTACGGTGTCACCTCAACCTAATTTTCCGCAAATCATTCATTTTTCATCGGGCGCAGCCCCTAACCAGATGGGGAGCTTCGCACCCCGCTCACCGTACTCTGCTTCGGAACGATATATCTTCGTTATTCAGAAAGTATAATGAATGACTTCGGGCAACTTGATACGTGCAAAACACCGACATGAATCTGTATCTTTTCGACCACCCATTTAATTGCCGGAAACTTGTTCGGGATATAGCGGAAGTTAGTCTTCCCGAACACGAAGCGGAGGATTATAAGAATACAAATGATGTCACTGAACTTTGTGCTTTTAATGGAGTGTCGAAAACCGCAAATTTTCAGACTGCCATTTCAAATTTGAGGAATAGAAGATGCCCAATCAATGTTTGGTCAATTTAAGTTATTTGCAGCCTGATAAATCATCTTATGAGCCTTTTTATCCGACTGCTCCAGAAGGATGGTAATGTTTTTCGAATGTATGTATGTCTATTTCTCTTACACGCTCTACAGACCAAACTGCTAACTGCTTGATGCATTTTGACATATATTTCGAATATGTTAGGTTATAGTCATTTTCCTGTCAGATTACTAAGCAACGTTGTCCTCTCTACATAGAGGTCATGTAGTAATTATATACGCATTATTCAAGATAATGAATTTGAGGAAATATTATGCGAATTCAGTAATCCCAAAGACCTGGCGAATGTTGAAGAACCTTTTTCCTATGTTAATACGGGAAATATTTCAGGTATGGACCTATGGAATTCCCTACTTTTGAAAATTCTCAAGACATAAGTCTAAAGAAGAAATCGAAATACTTTTTTGCATGACTTGAAATACTCCATTATGAAAATGTAGTCGTACTGACTACTAAGAAACCTGTGTCACCGTTAAACCTTGAAGGAACTAACTCCATTTGCAAAATTCTTGGGAATCTATGTGAATAATGATACACTGAATTGGAAACAACATATTTTTAAACTGTGATTCAGCTTAGATTCAGTCTTCAGTATTTTATTTTTGGTTGTAATGACAAGATATCTGAATAAATTCTCCATGAAAACATTCTATCATTGAGAGAAGGAATAAGCATTGGCAACGTCTGTGAAAATAATTGTGACATCGTCTATATTTCACGAGTGCCAACCTGCGTCTGTTTTAAGTAAAACAACTTGATAAATCTCAATCTTGGCCAACCGGAATACTTTATAAAAGTGAATGGAGTATATGAGGTGTCATTGGATTTTGTGAGTGACAAAGTTATAGTTACAGTGAGAAAGGGGTTACAGTTCACTGCAAACTTAAGGTCTATTGTGTCCCCTGAATGAGGTGTTCTCACCACGCACTATACATGATACTTGCGGTTGGTCTGACTTGAACAGATGTACCTGCTCATTTTCTGGCATAGTGTATTGAATGTTCTTTCTGCGGACGCAACGAATTCAATTCATTAGATTCGAAATTAACGGGTTCCGGCGTGAGGGAGAATATGAGGTAAACTGTGATAGGGTGGAGAACTGAAGGCAGTCTTGAACGAAAAGAGATAGCGAACTGATAGCGCTGTATGACCTTTGCAAGACGAGTTGCAGAAGTTTGTAAAAAAACAGGTAGACTATTTTGTGGAGATCCAAGTGAATCCTCACAGCACTTCAGACCACAGAGGAAATGGATGAATCATAGAGCTCTGGGTCTTCTTTGTTACCGACGAAGACTATTCGCGTTATGAACTTTGTGTTATTGAAAATTAAAAAATGAGTTTTGAACAGATGTAGATGGACAAAAAAATCAGCTGGGTAAATATTTAGAATCAGAAATGGTTTTATTGTGATTCAAGATATTCTTTATTAGGTTCTATTCACAGTTTGGAAAAGCCGAATGGAATAAATTCATTATCTTGATTACTTCGAAAGACAGGTATACTCCATTCACAACTCTGGCCTTGGAAATTTGACACATTCCACTCTGTATCGAAGTTATGACGTTTTTCAAAATATTTTTATGTTCCGAGTCAACACTATGTTGCCCTTTCTACATTCTTAGCGTATTTCTCAGAATGTGAATTTATTCGGAAAATGAATAAATTGGAAAAGATGTGACGGACGAAAATAATTAACGTTTATATGAATTGATAGAAAGGATTCCTTTTCTAGTTATTTGCATGAAAAATACAAGAGATCACTGTTGAAATATATTATTTTTCGCCATGGAAGAAAATTGCATTGCTTTCACATGATTTTCATATGCATGCCTGTGAAGATTTAATGTTTATTATCCTCTTGAACTGAAAGTTCAAGACTTGACATCAATTGTTGAATCAAGAATAATGGAACATTATATCCCTCTACTGGAATCCAAATAGTTGAAGGGAGTTCTGATGCAACAGGAACTTTTTCTTGGAACATAACCTTAATAGCTAACTTAATAAAAATAAGAGTAGAAGATATACATTTCATTAATTTGATCTTATGAACAAGGAGTAAAATATTCTGACTGTATAGTAATTTATTAGTATAAAAAATATTCATACATTTTACAACCACATGCTTCACATTTATCATTCGCCTGTTCTAAAATAATACACAAACTCCTCCACATTATAGGGCCCCTACAGCATTAAAAGCTTGTGTCTCTTTTGAAAGAAGTAGCACTAGATATAATATATTCTTTCGATTAAGAGCAAATACCTACCGTTGAATGTTACATACACAAATTTCTTCAAAATGGGCTTATATGAAGTGGTTCTTTTTCTGAAACGTGAAAACGATCAACAATAATCATTTAGAGACCGATTATGGCCATCCAAAACCGTTTACTTACGAAAATCGTGCAATTTCATTCTGCATGTTCTTTCCTCATAATTCCTCGAAAATCCTACCTGAACCATATTTTCCGGTCGCTTTCGTGAAAAGATCGTATAAGGAAGCCTTTTTTGTCCATTTATACATTCTAAATAAATTTTGAGCACCAAAAACGATACCGAAACTAACCAAACTTCTGGGGGACCGGAATTTCGTTTGAAATCTTTCCTAACGGCCAGATACCTAAAAAAACTTCGTTATCAAGTGTAAAAAAGGCGATTAGTACTTACTTTTGCTTTATTCATGCTTATAAATCGATTTTTGGTCCAATTCAAATTTGCCGTTTGTTGCCATGTCAAAATATCTCTGATACTTTTACTTTGATGTAAACAAAGAAACTGGCAACGCCGTTTTGTCATTAAAGATATTCTCTGTACGCGCACAAATTTTTTATCAGGTGCACCAATTCCTGAAAACGAAACCATGGCCAGAGTTGTGATTTTATAATTGTGAATGGAGTATACAACCCCAATTTTTCAAAAATTTTCAAAAAGTTGCATCACTCTCATTCAGGAATGTGATCAGTTTCATGTTTCTTGCAATAATCAGAATAGACAAAATAAGTATTTGTCTCGCATTTCGATTCACTGTGGTTTATATCACAGAAGGATGAGTTCATGTAGAATTTATGTGGGGTTCATGAACTATATACTCGTAATGCAAATTGAACGGTCGCTATATGGTACCGCCAGCCTACTTATAATCCAACAGTGAATGGAAAAGCTAGACAAAAGTATTGATTTTTGTCCTCATGTATTATTTATGTGAATAGCGATTTATGATACATTTTCGAAATCCGCAAAAGTTTTGTAGCAAGATAAGAGAATTTTCGACTATGGTTCAGTTTTGAGAAATCATTAATCCTTCTCATTTCTCGAAAATACACACAAAAACAAAAGATATTCAGCATTATTGAAAATCACAATGTCTCAAGTTTCGTTCATAACTCAAAATCTATAAACGAAAGACTGCATCTGTTTTCATATTCGGATCAAAAAATAGCTAAAAAATGTGTTATCAGCTTTCTTCAAGCTACTACAGTTCTCGAGAACCCTTCAGTAGACAACAAATTTGGATTTTCAAAATATTCTCCATTAAGATCAATGTCATACGTGTCAGACGAGATTTCAATTAGATTCTGCCTTTCTGATTATTTTTCGATAAAAATAACCACTTAAAATTACCACTGCAGTACTCTTAGGATGATGGAGATTTTTATCAATCAATACCATAGTGTTGTGCCCTGAAGAAGTTAATTTATTTATGTAGTTTTTTTTCATTTATTCAATTTACAAACACCAAACATGCAGAGATTTTTTATAAAGACTGGATTTACAGTCTTAAAATATAAGATATGAAACAAAAACAATAGAGACAAAAAAAATAAATAAATAAAAGATGATAAAAGTAAAAGTAATAAGTAGAATTTTTTCATCCTGATGCAGAAAAATTCTGTATTAATTATTCAAGGTGAGCTTCTCAATATCGATCACTATCATAATTCCTTGAACCTCTTCGTCACCAGTCTCCGATTGACAAAATAACCTGTCGTCCCGAGCCGTAATTAATGAAAAATGTAGAATAGAATCGACGACGGCTGTGCCCGAAGTATATTATAAGCTTAATTAAAATCTTCCCCTACACGAAAATCTCTCATCGACACACATTCATTAAATATTTGCAGAAAGGAATGGTTCCTCGGAAATTAATATGGGAAATTATGAAATCTGTTCACGAAAATCCGTTTGTAATAAAAGCCGCGTTTGAAACTAGAATTTACATGTGATAAGGGCCCGGCCAGTGCGAAGGGTGGGTTCGAATGGCCACTGTCCAAGGGTGAATATATGAAGGAAGGGTTGGAAAGACGGTCAGTGGCGTGCGGGGAGATTTTGAAAGCATTGGCATAAGGAATTTGAAAAGATCCCGTTATTTAATAATGTCGAATATCTTAGGAGTGCCGTTGATTTATCAGTTCAAAAGTGGATTTACTTCGTGAAGATGTCTTCTGACTATGCTTGGTGCAACTTATAAATCCAAGGAATTTTTTCCTATATACATATAAAAATGGGATTCATCCATTATACAGTTCGCGTCAAAATTATGGAACAAATTCATTTTCTCAGAAGAAAAATATTTGACAACAAAGTCCTGAAACAGGTCAATTTTTTACCAAATTTTTATGCATTTTTGAAGGATTTTTGTTGCACCCTGTGCCATCCCCCTCAACCCTCTAAATTTTTTGAATAGGGAAAGTGGGTCATGTGGAACTTTCTTGGCAAGGTCTTTGTATCAATGTCCTAATAGTTTCTCATCTAACCTTCAAGAATATCCTCCTCCTCCTAGGTGCCTTCTCTTTTGAGGTTGGCGATTAAAATGGCGTAACTTTCTCTATCTTTACTTTTATGAAGTAGGTCATTTCCATTGGTATGAGTCCAGTCTCTGATGTTTCTTAGCCAGGATTTTTTTTTCCTACCGATGCCGCGTCTTCCGTCGATCTTTCCCTGTATAATAAGTTGGATCTGCTCATACTCACTATGACGCATCAAATGACCCAGATAGCTTGTTTTCCTAAGCTTGATGGTAGTGACTAAATGTGCCCTGGTATTCATTTTGTTTAACACCGTTTCATTGGTTGTTCTACTTGTCCAGCTAACCCTTAACATCCTTCTATAGAGCCACATTTCAAATGCGTTTAACTTTTTGATGTCGTCCTGTTTAAGTGTCCAAGTTTCACACCCATAGAGAAGAAGGGACCATATGTAGCACTTAAGAGTACGTAGCCTTGTGCTCAAAGACAACTTAAGGTGGCATAGCAGGTTTCTCATTTTTATAAATCCTGACCTAGCGATCTCAATCCTTCGTCTGATCTCTTTAGGGTGATCAAGATGCTCGTTAATTTCTCTGCCCAGGTATATGAAACTGTGGACATTCTGAAGGATCTGTCCGTTCAAGGTAATATCTCCATCAATACTTGCCCCATTCTTTGTAAACACCATGGTTTTAGTTTTGGCAGCATTCACTTCCAGTCCGGCCTGGTAACTTACTTCCGTAAGGAGACTCATTAACGTCTGCAGTTGTTCTTGTGTTTCTCCGATCACTACAGTATCGTCCGCATATCTCAAATTATTAACTACCACCCCATTTATCTTTGCACCCTCTGGTCGATTCTGAAGTGATGCCCTTATTATATATTCTGCATATATGTTAAACAATAAGGGAGATATAAGGCAACCCTGGCGTACACCTCTCTGTATGTTGATATAATCGGTATTGCCGCTCTCTGTTCGAACGCATCCTTTATGGTTCCAGTAGATATTCCGCAATATTATTATGTCCCGTCCGTCAAGACCTATCTCCTGTAGAATTCCAATCAACTTCGCATGCTCGATACGATCAAACGCTTTCTTGTAGTCGACAAAACAAACATACAGATCCCTTCGAACCTCAAGATATCTTTCAGCGATGAGTGATAACCCCAAAATAGCCTCCCTTGTGCCGGTCCCCTTTCTGAGTCCGTATTGCGAGCGGCCCAAATATTTATCACATTTACCCTGGATTCGGTTAAATATAATTCTCATGAAGATTTTGACGGCATGACTCATTAGACTTATTGTTCGGTGGTCTTCACACTTCCGGGCCCTGTTCTTTTTTGGCAGTGCTACATAGGTGGACTTAAGCCAGTCAAGTGGTATCTGAAAGCTTTCGTATATTTCATTAAACAGCCGGGTAAGTTTACGGATAGTGTTTTCGCTAAGATGTTTAAAATGTTCTGCCGATATACCATCTTCTCCAGGCGCTTTGTTAATTTTTGTGTCCCTAATTGCTTTCGTAACTTCTTCCAGCAAAATAGGCAAGCTTTCACCTTTGACGACTTCTGGCGCCTCTGTTGGTCTATTGTCGCCGAAAAGATCTCTGAGATACCTTACCCATATCCGCTTTTGCTTTTCAGGGTCTAATTCTATGTCGGCGTTTTCGTCAGCAATTATTGACAAATGTTTAGGCTTCCATATTCCTGTCACTTCCTTCACTTTCTGATGAAGTTCTCTGTCTCGATGTTGTTCCCTGAGGTTTTCTACTTCGCTACACTGGTCATTCATCCAGTTTTCTTTCGCCTCCTGGATTTGTTTTTGGATTTCAAGAATATGCAGCTGCATAATACCAATTTTCTGATATCAATATGTGAGTTCAAAACAATTATTTTTTTTAATTTCAGATATGGACCTGACATCCACATTGGTCAACAGCTATAAGAAGAGAAACCAAGTTGTAGCAATACTATAGAAAATTAATTAAGCAAAATAAGAAGGAAATCAAAAAATATTTGAATTTGAATGGAAATATACACTGCGCAAAAAATTAACGCACATTCTGAAAATCTCAATTTTAATGAAAGTTAACTCTACATTGACTTTATAACTTATTTTTTATGTTCTCTCGGGAAGGTTTTGAACGAAACAATACACATTAAATGGAAGAAAAATTCAGGATTTCACCGAATCTTATGTGAAAGAAGAGAAATGAACAATACTGAAATGCTGATAAGTGATTTAATACTTGGTATTTCCACCCCTTGCGTTAATTACAGCTCGGCAACGACGGTTCATACTCAAAATGAGTGATCTTAAAATGTTCTGATCTAATCCTTCCCAGATTTCTCCGAGTTGGATTCCTAAGTCATTAAGAGTAGCAAGATGATTTTCTGAACTTCTCAGCCTCCTATTGAGGTTGTCCCAAACCTGCTCAATCGGATTGAGATCTGGACTTCTTGCTGGCCATTCCATTCGAGAGTCTTCAACCTCTTCAAGGTACTGAACGATGCGCGCACGATGGGGTCTGGCATTATCGTCCATAAAAATGAAATTTTCACCAATGTATGGGGCAAATGGCACTACATGCTCTTCAAGAATGTTCCTTATATACTTATTAGCATTCATATAGTCCATCCAAGAATTATTGACATCAGAGCAGGCCTTGGAAGTCCAGTCGCAGCTTTATTTCTAGTTACAAAAAAGTAACTAAAAGTTTTCTGTGCTTTCATCATAGCAATAAAAAAATATAGATATAACCTGAAAATTCAATGATATTTTTTCCAAGATATGTAGAATTAGAATATCTTTGTATGTTTTCAAAGTACGGCAAACTGAACATGAAAATGTTTCCAATTATCACATACGATTACCAGCAAACTGAATGGATTGGGAAAATTGTAATAGACATCAAGACAGAAACAAATCTTAACGCATGGATTTATTTAATATAATATGAAGAATTTTATATGACATTGTAACTTTCAATATTTGGGAACAATGAAGGTGTAAAAAATGAAATGTAAATATTCCTACTGTTGTTTCAACAACCACAACTGTTATTTCCTCATCTGGGCACACCTCATCATGTTCATAATGAAAGATTTTATATCAGCATCATCCCATATATTTCGACTAATCTTCTCTCATTTCTTTTTATATGTGCTATAGAAAGCCTTTTCAATTATAAGCTGTACACTCTTCAAGAGCCTCATTCTGAAGATATTTATTTTCTTGCTCAATTATTTGCCAAATTTATGCGAAACATCAATGACAGAACAAAATGTCAGTGTTATTTCCAACAAAGATTATAATCTTTGATTTCCAACACCAACCTGAGTTCTACAATTCAGAATATCACTGAACAGGCATTACCAACCTAATTTCGATTTTTCAAAGCCCCTCGAGATGTCGATAATTCTTGGATGGACGATAGCTCCATTATCAACGACCACTAGGTCTGTGCGAGTAGTCAAAGATACTCCACCCCATACCATAATCGATCCTCCCCCGAAACCAGTAGTATTCAGGAAATTGCACTGAGCATATTTTTCTTTCATGTGGATGTCTTTATACAAGGGAACGTCGATCACAATGGTAGAGGCAGAATCTAGACTCATCTGTGAAGAGAACTCTTTCCCAATCGGCCTCTTCCCAATGGATATGCTCTCTCGCAAAATCCAAACGCGTCCTTCGATGGGCGCGGGTAAGAGCTGGGCCTCTTGCCGCGACACGAGGCCTTAAATCATATTCTCTGAGGCGATTTCTTATTGTCTGAGTGCTAATTTGCACCTCATGAGTTTGCTCAGGCTGATTTTGAAGGAGGCGAGCGGTTGCAAACCGTTGTCTCAATGAAGAAACTCTCAAGTAACGTTCTTGAATGGCAGTTGTTATCCGTGGTCTACCCTGTCCTGGTCTTCGGACATTCATACCTGTCTGCCTGAATCGCTGCAACATTCTGGACACACTTATATGGGAAACTCCAAACCTTTCTGCAATTCTTGTGTATGTCCACCCTTCTTCTCGCAAAAATACGGCTTGGGCACATTCCTCTTGGGTCAAATTGCGTGTTTCGCGTTGCATAGCGATCGAGTGTAGAAAATCAAACGAAAGAAAACCTATTGATCACTAGAATTGATCGAGAACAACTGATTTTAGAATGGAGCCAATACATTCAAAATCTGATAATATCATCTTTTTTTATTCCTGCTGGGAGAGCATCTGTATTGAAGAAAAACGTTGAAAGTGGATAACATATGCATGCATAATTCTGATAAAAAAATAATTATCATTGAGAACACCTTCAGTTGTAGAATGAATTTGAGATTTCCATAATGTGCGTTAATTTTTTTGCGCAGTGTATTTTCTTTCACAGTTATCGAATGTTTTTTGAATTCCTACCCATTTGTCCCAAACCGTCGAGAAACCCTCCTAAATCTACGCCGCTGCACTGAAAGGGTTGAAAATTGTTCTGAAAGCGGCGCGAACGGACCTTGTTAGTGAAATTTAGCTGGACGGTCGTAATTCAAGTTGAACTATGCACAGAACGATGAAACATACAAAAGGAAGACGCCGAAAAGACAGGAAGGGGCGAGAGAGTAGTCCAAAAATTTATATGGAGCGCAAAATACCCGTGCTTTCGTAAATTCTCCCTCAAAGTAAAAACGAAGGGTTTCCGTATGAAGATTTGTAGATATGCCGCTTTGAAATTGGTCCGTCGTGTGTACGGCCGGAAGATATATGCATTTTAACTTATTTGATGCCAGAGAAAGGGTGAATCTGCTGGGTTTCTAAGCTTGATGCGGTAATTTTGATTTCTGAGATTCATCTCGGTTGTTGGCTTCACGATGAACTGTTTTTCTTTTGGCAACACTGAATTTGACAGTTCATGCACGTTGGGGGTCACTGTCAAATATCTACAGAGTTTGTATCTGCTCAGATTTTGATATTGATCTTTCGTCAACGATTTCAAAAATACATATCATGATATATTTTCGAGTTCATCGAAAATTTCGAAAAGACACTTTCCGTTCAATAAAATCCAAGTAGGCTTCGATTCACTTCCATAGAGAAAGAAAACTGTCTCTGTTCACTTTCGCTCAACTAAGGAGGCCATAGAATTCAATATCTCAAAACTATTGTCAACTGCAAAATTCATTTAGGAAATATTATCAGTTTTATTAATACTCAGACCAATTGAGGGTTTCGCTGAACTCGTTGATTCTAGTATGATTTCACTGCTGAATTGAAAAATGTGAAGCATTTAAATACTTAGATGATTTAATGATGACAATCACACAAAGTTTTATGTAACCCTTTGATATCAGTACTGCTTCCATGATGGGCAAAAAAATGCTCCTTAAAAAAAATATGAGTTTATTTGAAAAAATAATATTCACAACAAATGTTTATATCGTTGTCCATTCGAGGAAATAAATAAATCGCATCTTTTAATGATGAGATATACAAGGTGTTTGGAGGGTGAGTAGCCATAGGTAAATGGTGGATGCTCTTGGCTTCTTGTTGCGCCTAATAAAATAACATTTTGCCCAAAGTTCAAAGTGTTATAATTTTTTTTGCCATTTTTCTAGAAATTTCTCATTAAAATCTTGAATTTTTTCAAATTTGATGCTCGAGGTGCCTATAAAATGAGCACGCTATTTTTAGCTGTGTTAGAATGCTCAATGGAATAGTTTTGTCGTCACCCTTTTAAGGCATCCTTGAAGACAAAACGGTTTTTTGTTGATTTATCTTATCATTATTATAATGTTACATACCATTGCAAAGAGTATTCACTAGAGAAGTTTTTAAAACCATTTTAAAACCCCACACTATGTATTTTTTTTTATTTTGTAAAGTGGACACAACATTATTTTTTTTTCATGTTGATGTTTGATACGACGCTGTAAGGTTTTTTGAGGACGTTTGTATGAAATTATGATTCAATATGAATAAGACAAGACTAGACTAAAAAAATAAATCATTTTATAGGCACCTCGAGCATTAAATTTAAAAAAAAATCAAGATTACAACACTTTGAACTTTGGGCAAAATGTTATTTTATTAGGCGCAACAAGTAGCCAAGAGCATCGCCTATCCACCATTTACCTATGGCTACTTACCCTTCAAACACCCTGTATAGCGAACTCGAAAATATATTATGATATACATATACATACAGTGTGAGTCTTTGACTTGTACATATATTCAAACTGTAGATTCCTCTCATCGAACGAAACACTTTTTTTCCATACACATTCGGTTTCGTTTGAAAGATAGAGGGTGTCAAAAATCCAAGGAAAAAAACTTTTCTGTTCATATCTTCGGAACCGATATATCGAATGAACTGAATTCTGGTGGATTTTTCACTTTATTCATGGAGCATATTCCTCAATCAAAACTTATTCAATATTTCTCCTAGTATAAAAGTTACCCTCGTAGCCGACTCATAAATTCATGCAAAAATACTATGAAACCGCAAATCAAATTTTCGAAAGAATCATTCATTTTAGAAAACAAAAGTGTTCCTACGTTTTTTCAATAAAACGCGTCGTTTTCGAATTATTCCTAATAATTGTATACGATCAAATTTGAGGAAAAAATCATAAATTCCAAGAATAATCTGGATATTTCCCAGAATGAAATATCATCGAATATAATTACTTTTCTGGCCTCTTAACAAGTTAACAATATTGTCAGAATGTTCATCAACTTTGTCAAGACTAAAATCACTATGATGGAAAAACGTTTGGTGAATAGATATGTAATATAATCCCACAAATGTGGGAGATAAAATTGAATTCTAAGAAGCATGAAATTATACATTTTATACACATAGTTTCTATTCGAAATTTATTGTTACCGGTTCATATAAAAAATAAATGTCGATAAAATTCAAAATTCGAATATTAATGATAATGTCGATACAAACCACGTATTGAATTGAAATTAATGAAACATAATAGCACTACATAATCTGCGGCAATGAATGTTTCTATCCAAAACAATATTCCTTAGGAATTTTAACTCGACACTACAAGGTTATTATTACGTCAATTCACTGAAAGTCTTCACATAATCGTCACCTGATTGCGTGCCGGCTAGCGCATCGTTATAGGCGACTGAAATTAAGATCGTAGGGCTATTTCAGCGAGATTCAGAACCACTCGTTGGGCATTTCCAGAGCAATGCCTAGACGCCATTTTAGCGAAAAGTAACCAAGAATATTGCCCTTGCGATAGTTCATCTGTTAACGATAGGGGATGTACTGCTTCCTTGGTTTTGCCTATACCATTTTTTAAAGAGAAAATTAGCAATATGGCATCGTCTTTCTCAAAAGATCTGTGAAATATCACAGAAGATGGGTTAGGGTTAGACTCGAATCCTATAGTTACGTCAGTTTAGTGAAAAAATAATTTTTTATGTGATAGTTTTTCAATATCGAGGAACATAATATATGAACAATTTATTTGTGTTTACAAACAAATCTTGAGGAAAATCGAAGAGGGAACTTATTTTGGTGGGAGAAATATGGCTTTTCAATTGCAGAAATAATCGGACACAACTAAGTAGGTATTTTCGTTAGGCAATATCGTCTTTGTAATATTCTTATTCGAATAAGAGTAGTTCTTGAGTATTTCCTAAATGTATCAAGACAGAATATCTAAAAATCACCTCAATTTCAATCGAAAAATGTGAAGTTGGAAATGTTTGCGGAGAATCTTATCAGGCACGTATTGGGGCCATTTTTTTTTTCAAATGGCTTTATCTCTTCAATAGAGCCGAATTCGGAAAAATGAGAAGAAGGTTTCCTTTGGCCTCAAGAATCTACAGTTAAGATAAATTTACAAGTCAAAGACTCAACCTGTATATTGAAATCGTCGAAGAAAGATCAATTTGAATAAATCATTTCTCATTATGTTTTCCATTTGAAGAAAAACCTGTTTTTGTTATTGCTCCGAAATTTGCACAGATACAAAAAATCCAAGAGCACCACTGAAAATCAGTAAAAAATGTGCTCTAAAGATGTGCTCATTTCGACAGCGTAGATCCTATAGTACGGAAGTTATAGTAATTATAAAAATGGACCAAATACCAAAATCGCCCTGCAGCTCGAAAACTAGAGGCCGAAGCCACTTGGGGTTTTCAGCAATTTGCTTCTCGAAAAAAGACGACATGGCATGTATACAGGGTGTCCGGAAAAATGTGTGAAATCTCTCGGATTCAGATCAAGTTCCCATAATTTTTTTCCTAGCGGCGCTCCCTACGGTGATGTAGCCTCCTGAATGACGTCACTGGAAATCCATTTTACTGGAATAAATCTGGAACTACTCAATATAATTCAGAAAAAAAATTGATATGATGAACATCAGTAAGGACCTCTCAAAATACTGCCCTTGAATTCAAATTAGCTCTTTTAGTTTGACAAGGGGGAATAAGTTGTTCATTTTGATGCTTACATTTTCAACAACCTTTATGATCAGGAGTAGAAAAAAACGAATTTGGATAGCTAGAACATTAAGCTTAAAAAATGTACTCTTGTTTATTGTCGATAAAATGAACCGTTTTCGAAAAACAAAATTACAAAGATCCTTAACTATGCATTTTTGGCATAGAAAAGCACGTTAACAAAAATAATTTTTTGGAAATGTACTCTCACTAAAGGTGAATACAGACTATTCTGACGTGACGTGATTTCACGTTACGTCAGGCACCGTCAGTGCTCCCATTGGCCTGATATGAACGTGATCGCACAGAACGATGTGTTGCATTTTTATATCACTCACATTTTGACGTTCACGTTCATATTAGGCCAATGGGAGCACTGCTACACGTCTGACGTGACGTGGAATCACGTCACGTCAGAATAGTCTGTATTCACCTTAAAGCTTGCAACGATTTAATATGAATACGCTATTTATAAATAATCTATGTATTAATAATATAAATTCTGGTTTTCCGCAGGGATCAATTCTGGCTCCAACACTATTTCTACTTCACATCAACGATTTGCTGGAAGCAACTTCGTGTCCAGTGCACAGCTTCGCGGATGATAGTACCCTCCATACCGCCTTTTCTTCTAGGGCTCCAATACCAGCCCGCCAAATCAAAAACGAACGAGGAAGAAATGTTAACAACATAAATATGGCAGCAATCCTTGAATGGGGATCTAATAACCTGGTAGAATTCAACGCAAACAAAACACAAGCATGTCTTTTCTCTAGAAAAGCCGATCTAACTGTGCCCAGCATAAAATTGTCGGGAGTGACCATACCATTGAAGACATCCATTTCGATGCTTGGCATTACTGTCGGCAGTAACCTTTCCTGGGAGAATCACGTGAGATCCATTGTTAAACGTGCATCCCAAAAACTTGGTTTTCTGTTTCGTGCCAGGAGTTATTTCACCTCAGGTCAGCTGCTTATGATCTATAAGGCACAGATTCGACCTGTCCTGGAATACTGTTCCCATATTTGGAGTGCTGCACCTAAACACACCCTAAAACTCTTGGATTCCGTACAAAAAAGGGCAATTCGTCTCGTCGGTGATGCATCGCTTACTAGCTCGCTCACTTCTCTGGAACACCTTAGAAAAGTTGGCGATCTGTCTCTATTTTATAGGTATTTCCATGGGCGATGCTCTTCTGAATTATCAGCAATCGTTTCCTCTCTGGCAGTCCCTTCCAGACTAACCCGTCAAGTTAAGTCTTCACACCCCTTCGTGGTAACTTTGGAGACCTGCAGAACATCTCTCTTCAAAGACTCGTTCATCCAACGAACAGCGAGGCTTTGAAACACATTGCCTAGGGAGGTGTTCCCCGAGGCATATAACCTCCAGAAATTCAAGAAGAACACCAATTCCTACCTGCTTGCCCTTGGTTCTCACGATGTTCTCTGAACATTACAGGATATTCCTTTTCGTGAAAACCACAACATTAAAAAAAAAAATTAAAAACTTCATAAGAGAAAATGTCTAAAAAATATTTTTTTACGTGTCTCTGTGCCAAAACTGCATAGTTAAGAATCTTTGTAATTTTCAAGCTATCCAAATTTATGTTTTTCTACTCGTTATCATACAGGGTGTTGAAAATGTAGGCATTAAAATGTACAACCTAGTCCGCCCCTGGTAAACTAAAAGAGCTAATTTAAATTGAAGGGCAGTATTTCAAGAGGTCCTTACTACTGTTCATCATATCAATTTTTTTTAATTATATTAAGTAGTTTAAGATTTATTCCAGGGAAATGGATTTCCAGTGACGTCATTTAGGAGGCCGTATCTCCGTAGGGAGGGCCGCTAGGAAAAAAAATTATGGGAACTTGTCATCTTACTTTTATTTATTATTTATCTTATTTTAATCTGGATCCGAGAGATTTCTAACATTTTCCCGGACACCCTTATAACTTTTGTGCTCTATCTCTTATAGTCTAGGAGCTATAGTACTAAATGATCGAAATCTGGTCCCCCTGTACACCCGTCAAGGGTACAATCGACATTGGACTACCCTGTATAAGAGTATGCTTCTCATCTCCTCTTACAATCAAATCCCCACGTTCCAATGGCCGCTTTCCGTAATCAACTCGTTTTGATGACCACCCATCTGGCTCCTTCTCCTCATCAGTCTGATGTACAGCTCGTTCGGCGGACTCAGTGAATCGAAAAACTCAGATTTATGCCCGGTGATATCAAGTGAACGAATTAACGACCCTGTGCCGATAGAAGTGAACCCTTTCCTCCTTCGTATCGGCCGTGCAAGTCGCGGTCGCTGGACTCCCCGAGTTTACCCCGTCCGGTAATTAAACTAACGACCAATGGCCGGGGTGGACAGTGCAGTAAAAATGCAGCTTCCCAGTCTTATTCCCCCTTGATTTAAGAACGCAATTAACCGACGCCGCTCGGACCTAAGCCGAAGAATTGATAATGCCGGCCCTTTAGTAAATCGCAGAAGGGATCTGGACAGGGTTCTGTGGGAGCTCGTCTGGAATGTTCAGAGGCGGAATGCGAATGTTATGATTTCGGTCGTCGTTGGATGTTTAGAGCCGGTATGCTGTGGATTATCGATTGGAGACCTAGGTGGCTCACTATCATGCTACATTTCACCATCCACTTCGAAAAAGTGAGTATGGTAGCTCATCCAGTACCTTGTGAAGAAGTTAATTTGAACTTAGAGTCCCAAACTTGTTTCCCTTCCATGCAGGTCACTCATATTGTAAGAGTTACAAAGGGAAAAGTTCACTGCGACCTACTGTGCCCCCTAAGAGACCTGTTCTTCTTACTTTACCGCCCGCCTTCCAGTTCCAGAGATCTAATCCAATATCCAGGAAGGTTGCAACGAGACTATAAATAGTCCCTCACTCCTGAAAGTCTCTTGCATAAAGGATTCTTTCCTTTGGCTTGCAATGGCAAGGCATTCCGTAACTAGGTGAAGAGGAGTTGTTTCCTTCTGTCCACAGCACCTACACTCTTCAGTGTCCCATAAACCTTTTCTCACCAGATGGTTCCTGAGGCGACAACATCCTGCAAGAAAGCCTGAAGAGGTGTAGTTGGTTTTTACCTACTGGGATCCAGATACTGTTTGGTTTTTGAAGTTTCGAAGTTCCGAAGGAACTTTTTGGAGTGATCAATTCCTGGTTTCCTTCTTCTCCAGAAACTCTATTTTATAGGTGCATTTTCCTATATGACAGAAAAGTTCTGGGCCAGAAATTGGCATTCGTGGGTCCTCTCTGGCAATCATATTGGCCTCTTCGTTTCCTTTTGATTCCCTAATGGCCGAGAACATATATTGAAAAGACCTCATTTTTCTTGCACACCTCATTGGGTTTTCTCCGTCTCTCCCACATTAACTTTGAGTCAATGACATACAAGATCTGTATAGCATTTTGTAGTGGATGTTTTCCCGTTCCCAGTAATCTCTTTTGCTTAGCATTGTACCGCTTATTTTTTTTTTGACCATTAGGTTACTAGGAGGGTTCGCAGATGGGATGACTCTTGATTCATGCAGGTCACTTCTAAAATATCATATCCAGGAATTGGTTATTTCTTGCGGTGTGTGAGTCGTTAATAGTCCTGTAGGAGAGACGAAGCCACTTTTATTGTCTTTGTTAGCCAATGAATGGCTATTCCAATCAGTGGTTCCAGACTGAAGGAGGTTCCTATAGCTCTTCCTCTGGCAAGGGTCTCAGATATTTAATTTTCCTCGATGCAAAGTAGCCTGAAACCCATATTAACTGCTGTTTATCACTTCCCGACAATTCTGACAGTCAAGCTGGTACAAAGCACTGAGATCTTATATTATCGATTTGAAGATGTTACAGAAGTGCCAGAAAAAACTGAAGGAATAGGAAAGAATAACAAAGTCTGTTTGGACTAGGTTCCAGTCTAACGCACTTGCCAGAAAAGAGATAGAACTTTTAACTGGCCAAGAATCTCTCTGTGGTGTGAAAAACCAAGAGGCACATCTTCCAGGGTTGGATAATTCCAAGAAGCATTAGAAACTTTGATACTGCGAGATCTAAAATGTATCTGGATGTTAACAAGAATATGCTACAGCTACACCTCCTTACTGCATTCCTCACAGAGCATTGCCGCCTTAGGGAGCACCTAATGAGAATTCGTCTAGCATAAAACGACGAGGGCAGACTCTGTTGCAAGAAGAAATAAACTTCGACCCACCTGGTAACGTAATACCTCGCCCTTGTTAACCAAGGCATTTAATGCTTTGGAAGTGTACAAGTGAGGAGGTTACCTTCCTTCAGCAACCTTAGATACTATAGAGTTCATTAGAACTGTAGAACTAGAGTTCGAGTTGAAGACTATGTAATGGCGAGTTGTAGACTAAGTAATTGCAAGAAAAACTCCGATGGTGCGCACAATAGACCTTATTGTCATAGTGTAATGAAATCCTTCTTAAATCTGAATCCAATGAGAGAGAAGGCAGCTGCTGCTCTTAAGCAGCTTGATCTTCACACTTCCAGGACATACCGATTCTCTGCATATCCTCTCTTGGAATTGCAAATCTCACTAGGCTGTGGAATTCTCCTGATGATGTGCCTCCACAGACTCTTGAGTCTTGGAGTAGTGTATGAAACAGCCTAGTGCCTGCAGTAGGAAGTCCCTCGAAGTGTTCCATTCTTCCCTACTAATTATCTAGATTTAATGACCTTAGAGTTCAGACACTTTTTGGTGTGTCTCAAGCTGAAGCTCTTCATCTGGTTCCAGAACTATGAAGACTTCCAATGTTCCAAGAAGGAACTTAGAAGGTTTCAATAGTGTTCGTTCAAGTCGACTTCTCACCTATCGAGTTCTTCATCGAGTGATGATTTTTTTTCCGAATCACTAGTTCTTCTGAGCTTCGACAACGGAGAGTCAGATTTGAATGGTTTAAAGTATCTTCCTCAACATTTTCTGAGGATTTCCATTGCATTGCCTGATGGTAGTACAATGATGGACTTATCGCCAATTAGACTCATTATAGCTTGGCGTGCTCTGGGGTTATGTTGCCCATCGAACATATTGCTGCTTCAACATTGGCTACGGTATCTTCAACAGACCTGTTATAATTTGTTCTGAAGGAGAAGGAAGATTCGAATAGGGTAGCATTATTATTATTACCATAAGACTATTATTTGGTACTGGAGAAAATGAGAAACTTGTATCTGAATTGAATAAAAACGATGATCAATTTGAATTCTGTAAATTATTGAAATCAAGAATCTTTTTGAGTTCGAATTCATTCATTTCAATTACCTATAATCCGAATATAAATTGTCTAGAACGTAAAAACAAGTTGGCTTCTTCGAAATTAGATTTTATCCATTCAACGACACCGACGCATTCGCCAATTTTTCAATGTATCGACCATTCTCATATCGAACAATTTCCTTGTCATTGAATGAAATATTGAGCATTCTGTGTGGTATTAATGTGAAGTAAGTCTTCACAGTAAGTTTTTTATCAACGATGAAAGCATACGAGAATTTGTAATAAATCAAACAGAAAAAAAACAAAACTTATATAAGTAAGGACTTATCTTTGGTGTCCACATTTATTTTTGAAGTTTTCGTTTGCCATTTCTTATCTTATATTTATGTTCTCTGTTGCTCCAAATTCCAAATGCTGTGGAAGATAGGAATATTGGAATATCGAAGAACTTATGATGTTTCAAAAGGAATAGATTGCAACTATATATAATATATAATAGTGTTGGAAATTAGATTGGATACAAAAAAGTACATTTCTAAAACAAATCAAACCTGACCCGCTTAGAATGATAACCCTTCCCAATAATCGTCTAAACCAAGTCAAAATATCTCGATTACGCCTAGGCCATACCAGGCTCACGCACGCCCATGTCTTGAATAGAGAAAATGCACCAGTATGCAGCACTTTTGATCGAACTATGACCGTCAAACATATTCTTGGTGACTGCCCCAACTTCAGACCTCAAAGAGAACAAACTGGTATGGTGGACTCCTTACAACAGGTCCTAGGACAAGAAGCCGCAACTTATCAATTTGATCAACACAATTTGATTCCTATATTTAGTTCGATATAAATTTTTAAATTATAAACTGCAAAATCTGCGAAATCGAAGCACAATAAACAATCAAATATGATCAATACATCTATAGTATATTTTTCTTTCTGTTAATATCCATATTTTGTGAAAATTTTTGTCTTCATCGGTAATGTAAAAATAGAATATTGAACTGTGTCAATGGCCTAGTTGCCGAGACACGATAATTTAAATAAAACAAAACTTTAGTTAAAAAAAATAGATTTTCTTATTGTTGTACAGGTTTTGTCTACCAACATCCCAAATGCATACTGAAATGATTTAGTGATGCAATATGATCTTCACATTCACTTCTACTCCTTGTATACGATCTATTTCCATTCGAGTGTCATATTGTTTGATTTTTTAATATTGCTCTCTTTCAAAAGAATATTGCTGTGGATAAAATGGAATACAAATATATTAGGTGCTTGAGAAAACGAGCATTCGATATCTGAACTTAGACAAGAAGATACATTAATCGATTTCTTGATGTTATATCAATATGAATAGATTATTGAGATTTTGTATGGGTTTTCTCAATTCAGATTTCAGTTGCCTTGTTTTTCTCCCTCCATATACTCTACTGTATATGAGAAATTGAAGAATATGTCACTGAAATACATGATATTCAAGCTCAAATTGGTCATTGTCCATTATATTGGTAGATTTGCCACTTAGGACGAAACCGACGCCTCCGCCAATTTGTTTCAATATCATCATCGGGTCAAAACATTTCTAGAATACTATAAGAACAGAGCGTTGAAGTCACGAAAATCAGAACTAAGAATATTATTAGTTTTCACAATGAGTAACATTTCATTATACATAAGGAGTTTTTATTATCTCAAATGATCTGAATAGTCGAGATATGAATAGGAATTGCCTTCTGCCATTTATACGACCCAAAATTTATATGAGCTACAATGAGGAATACCTTGTCATAGCCTAGCCACCAATTTATCTATTAAATTTATGTAGTGACATTTGATTCTGTGGCTTGAATTACATACTAAACATAATTAACGAAGCACGAATTGTCGAAACCATATATTCGCATTATTCAATTGATTAGTTATGGAATCACCAACTGTAGGAATACTTATTCATAATAATGAAATAACTGTGATTATTCGTTAATAATTAGATTTTCAGTAGTAATATCACAAGAGATTGAATTTCCGTGATAAGTCTATCGATTTATTTTCAAACGAAAATGAGTTCCTTGGAAACATCACGAGTCCGGAGGACGAGTGGTGTTTCCTTAAAGCAACTCATTTGAGTTTGGAAATAAAAGATAGACTTATCACGGAAATCCAATTTCGTGTGAAATTTTATAAGACTATTTCACGAACAGAATAAAAGGTCAGAAACTCCATATTCGAGAAAAGCAAGGAATAACTCATGTTGACGTCTACAATTTATATTTATCAGTGGTCAATCCGTTCGTATCCATAGTTCAATCACAGATTATTCTGTAGTTCAATCGTTGAAAACACCGAAGTTGTCAGACCAATCATAATTCAGAGACAGTTGGTATTATCACGATAATACGAGCTGTCTTTGGTCAGGTTTTGGAATGGGTGGAATAGTCAGGTAATAACGTCAAAAAAGTTGTTGACTCTTATCAAATATTCAGTCATGCTGATAATATTTTTTAACGAGGGAGTAATTATTTCGAAGATACTGAGTAGAAAAGTTAAAATCAAATAAAAAAAGAATATACGAGTTAAATGCCAAGATAACATTATGTATGAGCTGGAATGAAATTGTTCGATTATATCTTCAATTAAAAAGCCACAATTCTTTCTGCAGAATGCATTCATTTTCGATTTCAAACAAGATGTGTTAGTAACCATTAAACATTCATATTTTCTTGATAACTCAAAAGTACCCTACAGTTGAAGGAAGACCATTATATCGCAAATTTTACCGGAAAGGATCGAACTGCATCTGTAACAGCCCTTCGAAGTTATTTTTGAGGAACTTCAGACGGGTAGTCTCAATCAGTACCATAAGGAGGCCGTTGCATTCTTCAAATTTGAAGGCAAGGAGATCTTTCAGAGTACCTGGATATAGAGCTACTTGTCGGCAATGGACAGAACACCACCAAGATTGGCTTTTACCACAATGTCGCAACGTACTTTTTTCGAGGCCCGATTCGCGTCACGATTCGGTTTACAAAGTGATAGTCGACGAGAATGGGTTTGAAGAGGTCCAGGCAGACTAGAGCGACTGAATTTCGCCCAGGATGTTGTGCCTTTTCGAGTCGGATCAATAATGTGCTTGGGGGTATAATGTTCGGTCGCCGTACCCCTCTTATTACCGTTGAACGAACAATGACTGGTGTCATCTACTAAGAAAACATCATTGAACCAATCAACGTTCTTCAGAGCAACGAATTTGAAGATAATTTCAATTATTAGGATGATAACGCCCCACCACACCGCACACGAAGGGTTCAAAATATTCTTCAAGAGAACAATATCCAGAGAATTAACAGGCCAGCAAACTCACCAGACATGGATTCAATTGAGCACATATGGGATTACATAGGAAGAGCAATATACAATCGCCAAAACCTTAAACTTTTCAGGAATTGAGTTTAGTCCTTCAGGAAGAATGAAACGACATGCTTGCAAATTTCTATCCATGACTCGATTCGTGGGTAGCCTAGGCATATTTGGCAGTTGATTAAAAGAAGAGGTGGTAATAAGGACTTTTGAATTTGGATTCAATTGTGGAATAACGATAATTAATCAAAAATAAATAATCGATGAATTTAGACCTCTTCTCATTTCTCCTATTTTGCCTCATCCTGCATAAAGCAAAGAATAAAGATTTTCTGTAGTAATATTGTTTATTGAGAGAAATTATTAATCGGCATTCAGACAAATTTTTCGAATTTCGGAAAAAGTTTTCACTTCGAACGGAATTTGTCTGAATGCCGATTAATAATTTCTCTCTATATATATTTCACAGACATTAAACTTTATCAATATTGTTTATTGTTTATTGTTTATCCTGACTACTCCTAGGTCTCCTGTGGAGACCCCTCTGAAACTACAAGCTTCGAAGCTTGTAACTATCATATCACTAGAGATTTAATTTCCTATTTCACTCATTTCATAAACTGACCAATCACAGTCCAAAGACAGTTTCTAACTTCCATTTTATTAGTGAAATAGTCTGAAAAAATATCACACGAGATTGAATTTTCGTCATAAGTCTATCTTTTATTTCCAAACTCAAATGAGATGCTTTATTGAAACACAAGCAACTCATTTTCGTTTGAAAATAAATCGATAGACTTATCACGGAAATTCAATATCTTGTGATATTATTACTGATAAGTCTATCGATTTATTTTCAAATGAAAATGAGTTGCTTGAAAACATCACGAGTCCGTAGGACGAGTGGAGCTTCCTTGAAGCAACTCATTTGAGTTTGGGAATGAAAGATAGACTAATGTATGAGGTAAATGCAATCTCGTGTGATATTTTATAAGACTATTTCACGAACGAAATGAAAGGTCACAAACTCCATATGCGAGAAAAGCAAAAAAAAAACTGATGTTGACGTCCACAATTTATACACTGCGCAAAAAAATTAACGCACATTCTGAAAATCTCAATTTTAATGGAAGTTAACTTTACATTGACTTTATAACTTATTTTTTATGTTCTCTCGGGAAGGTTTTGAACGAAACAAGACACATTAAATGGAATAAAAATTCAGGATTTCTCCGAATCTTATGTGGAAGAAGAGAAATGAACAATTTTCAAAATACTGAAATGCTGATAAGTGACTTAATACTTGGTATTATAGTTCAATCGCAGATTATTCTGTAGTTCAATCGTCGAAAATACCGAAATGGTAAGACCAATCATAATTCAGAGACAGCTGGTACATATTATCGTGATCATACGAGCTGTCTTTGGACTGTGATTGGTCAGTTTTTTAAATGAGTGAAACAGTCTATCCAATTATATATCAGTTTAAGTAGAGTAAAATATTCATCTCATTTCCAGAACAAAGATTGTTTGTTCCTAGGGGGGCAAGCGCAAGGCTTTTGACGATGTGAGTATGGTGGATAAATTTTCAAGATGAATCTAATTACAAAATGCATGAACGAGCGCTCAAGAGCTTCTGAATTTACCTCAGTGCTTTATAGGATTTTCGACATACCGTATCTTCCAAACGAAGTCGAATTTGAAAAAATGGTAAAGGACAAAAGCTTTTCATTTGATGGGAAGAATCTACAGTGAAAGTAAATTCAACAAAGCAGAGATTCACAAAAGAGAAGACATGAGATCTAAATGAATCCGAGAATTACCTACCATATTTAGTTATTTGAGAAATATTAAGTAATGGAACTTTGATCAGTTTTCGTATGGATTATGAGTTTTTCCCATAAACCTAGGAGCCCTAAATATTTCCAGCTTGATAGTGAATAACCAAACCAACTATCTTCACAGCTACGAATGAGGACATGAAGAAATTTTATGTCCTCTCTAAGGGCAATCACAAATCCCCGAAGATGAATGACAACCTCTCAATTTTCCTGAGTATACCAAAATTGTAAAGTGCAATTGAGTGCACTGCAGTTTTTGAGTTCCTTCAAAAGGTCCAAAATTCTTATGAGAAGCGAATTCGCGAAAAAAATATGAAAATCATGAATACCTGGGTCTGGGACACCCCGAATTTCGTTTTCCCGATACTAATAGGCAGTTCGACAGGTGTTCAGCCTCATAGCGGCCACATCCCGAATGATTTCGATACGCAATCGAATCAACCTGCCAGTATGATAGTCATGAAAGTCGGGGATCCCGCCGACCTAATTGCGGCCTCGATCCAAATTTCCCGGCCAAAATTTCCACGCTACAACAGCCAAAGAGATTCGGGTTAGCCTCGCAACCGCGCCGGCAAAGACAAAACACATGACAATCGCGGTGAGGCGAAGTAAAAGGAGCCTTCCCCCTATCTCGTTTTACCATAGGTGACGCCTGCGTGCCGCAAACAATCTCTCTTCCAACATACTGAAACCTGAAAACCGCGCGGAAAATCTCTCTGTCCCGCACGGCGAAAGTTGTATATCCCGATCCTTTATTACACCGAGGCCCAACCTGCTCCGACCACAAAACTGCCGTCTCTCTCCATGGCGAACCAGACCGCGATCTGGCATCTTTCTCGAACATGTACCCCTTTATGTTAGCTTCTGTTTTAATCTGAAATTGTGCCATCCCTTTTCAGAGAGGTTTGCCTCTCTCGCTTCACTCCCCTGATAGTAAAGGGTTATCAGAAGCACCACTCGACCCAATCAACGACACATCTCCCTTCAACTCGTCTCGCACTCCCACAAACCCCTGGCTCCAAAAGTTGCCACGTACGTCTCCCCATGTGTTTTTGATAGTTAATCACCAACTTACTGTTTTAAATAGCGGTTCGTGTGGATTTCGTGCTAGAACGAAACGGAAGATGCGGATCCACGCGCACTGTGGGTTCCTAACGTCATATATACACTGGTATGTTTACTGCATGAAACTTCGTGTTTCTACAAAACGTTTAGTACTAAAACCTTGCTCGCCAAACGGTGATTTAGAGACAGCACTTCAGTGGCCATCCAAACCGCCAATTTTGAAGATCTCCCGCAGCTCCCAGCATCTCCCACCAACAACGTGTGCGTGTTTTTGAACTTTCCTGTGTCTTACCACTTCTCCCCCAGTAAAAACAACAATTCGGCATCCCTGATGATGAGTTTAAAAACTGTTCGAAACGGGTGAACACCTGAGCGCGCGCTGAGTGTGACGCGAGTGTGTGGCGTGTAAACGACAGGTTACTATTTTTCCACCCCACCCCCTGAAAAAGTTCCATTCAGAAAAAAGAGTTGTCGCTACGTCATGTGTTGCCAGGCAACACACATATCGTTGCGTGTGAATGTTCCGTTATGATTTTTGATTTTGCGAACTAATTTGGCCGTTGGTTTTATTTGGCGAAAAGGGGTTTCGTAAAGTTTCAAAGGAAGTTTAAATAGTTGAAGAAAACTTTCTGGAGAGTGTTGCATCTTGTGTTTTGGATCAAATCAAAGTCTGTTGAGTAGGTGAGTATCTCTTTCTCGAGTATCATGACCAAATTTCGCAGTTGCTTTATCAACATCATGAACTTGAATAATGGACTTTCAATATATGAAGCGAAAGATTCAAGAAGTGGAAATATTTTGTAATTATACCCATCCAATGAGATTAAACAAAAATGAAAAAATTATATCGAGAATAAATGAAGAAATTTCTATAAACACAGAATTTAACAAACTTCTTGACAAACAGTAACGGTTGACGATATACATTCATTTTTGGTCTCAAAGTACCCAGAGATTTGAAATAATCCATCAGGATCGAAAGTCATTTTAAATCAAAATAATAAATCTCGAGGATTACAATACAAGCTTATTGACAATGAATTGGACCATTTCTTATCTGATCAACTTTATCTCTGATTAAATTCAGTGCTACTTTCATCTTTGATTAACTAAGTCGTCGATTAACTTACCTGGTCAGTATTGATTTCTTTATGCTAGATTAGATGATCTGTCTATTCAAATGAAAATTTTGTTTGAATATTCACACAAATACAGTGGAATGAACAAAATGTCAAGAATAATGAATCTTGTCATATCAACCAACATTTATTCAATAGACTATTTCAGTTTCAAATTTAAAACTCTTCTTATTGAACTGCATTAATATGAATTAGACCCATGTTCACTCAAAAAAAGACGTTGGAAATAAAACCAATCGTCATCTTTCTAAGTTGGCATTAAGTTAATGGAACACCAGGTGTATACCTACTCCTATAACACGATAAGCAAAGTTAAATTTGAATGAAAGAGCCACTTTTTGAAAGACTTACTCTTTACTTGGCTTCCCTGTATAGATAGCACGCACATAAATTTGACAGTTTTACTAAAACAAATAGAATTGCTGGACTGCATCGAAAATGTTTTTTTCAGGATCGAAAAAGAATTTGGAATCTAATACTGATAGCATTGAGTACAATAATCACAGTTACTTCTGAAAAAAATGAATCAACGAAAAAGTATGAAATAAAGCGTAGAACACAGTTATTGATAAGAAAAAGTCGATACAAAATGTTGAAGAGTTGAATACCAAACAATAGTATGATACCACAACATATTCTCCTCTTAATTGAATACATTTATTACAGCGAACCTGCAACGTCTCTAGACCTTTCACAAAAAATGTTTCTTCTTGCTCTGCAAACCGGTCCTCCACAGCTTTTATAACCTCCTTGTCGGAAGAAAATTTACGACCTTTTAAACATTTTTTCAGATTAGGAAAGAGATGATAGTCGGACGGAGCCAAATCTGTTGAATAAAGGGGGTGTTATAGTAATTCTAACCCTAAATCACGAATTTTTCGCATGGCAATATGAGATTTGTGTATTGGGACGTTGTCCTGTGAAAACAAAATACCTTTGGTTAGCTTTCCGCGTCTTTTCTCTTTAATTTTTTTCCCGTAGAGTGGTCAGTTATGTCGAATAGTAACGTCCAGTTACTCAATCATGATAACTCCATGACAATCCCAAAAAACTGAAGCAAGATCTTTTCCATCAGCAGATTTTTGGACACGAAACTTCTTTGGTCTTGGAGAACCAGAGTGTCGCTATTCCATCGATCGTTGCTTTGTTTCTGGATCGTAGAAATGTACCCAAGTCTCATCCATAATAAAAATTCGGTTTAAAAAGCCTACATCGTTTTCAAATCGAGCACAGATCGAACGCGATGTTTCTACCCCTGTACGCTTTTGGTCAACATTCAAACATTTAGGGATCCATTTTGCAGAAATTCATCTCATATCCAAATTGACGTGAACTATATGATGAACGCATTCGTATGAAATCTTCGGTGCTTCAGATATCTGCTTTAGCCCAATTCGACGGTCTGATAAAATCATGTCATGAACTGCATCGATATTTTCGGGGACTGACGCAGAAACTGGCCTTTCCGATCGGCCATCATCTTCAATGGAAAATTTACCTCTTTTGAAGCTGGCAGTCCAATTTTTCACGGTCGCATACGAAGGACATTGATCATCAAGGCCCAAGGGTATTAAGGATATCTTCGTAAATCAGCTTACCTCTTAACTCTTTTAAATACAGGTACTTGATGATGGCTCTGGTTTACTTTTTTGACGTTGAACTCTACACTGACACTTCTAATAAGTTATTGTTCGTTGATATGATATCGCAATATTTGGTTTATGCATGGAAATGCACTAGGCTAATTAGATGTCAATACATCCTCGTATATCAGCAAGCTCAGATAATAATATAAATTCATCAGAATTAAAAAACAGAATATAAGTTCACAGTGGCAAGAGGAAAAAAATTTTTGTTATGGACACTACATACTAAGTGGACATCCACATACTAAGTGGTAGATAAAACCATATAGGTCTTGTGGCTACCAATGATTTAATAATTCTTTTTGCCGAATGCTTTTTTTTCGTAGACATGTTTTGAAATTATTTTCGTTATGTCAGAGTTTGGCCTTGTATTGTGAGATTTTCGAAACATGGAACGGCTTACCCGGCGATGTTGTGAATTCTGACTCAGTGAATGGTTTTAAAAACAAAATAGACAGTTGCTTGTTTGGTTAGTTGTTTCTGTTTATATAATAGTTTTTTTTTCTTTCTGCATGCACTGTATCAACTTATTGATTTCTTTTGTTCATTAGGCTTACATATGACTTTGTCCTCAGCTTTCATTTATGTGTAATAATAATAATAATGTATCAGATATACCTGACATAATTGAAAAATATAATTATTACACATCTCAAACTGAGAAAAATGAGAAGAAGATAATTATAAAAAGGTAGATCCACGCAGAGGAAGGTTCTGAAAGTGTAGAGCATTTTCCTTGATAAACCAATCGTATCTTATACGAGAACGTTTTCTTTAAACTTTAGAACAATAACAATCATACAATTTCCTATTCCCATGACATATTCATGAAACACCATAGATGTAGTCCTATTATTTGAAAACGTTATTCCATTTCATCCACCGACACCGTGTCTACAGCCGTCTTAAAAGCGGCTCTCAAGCGGCCATAGATAACCCTCATACTTCAGAAAATGTTCAATTATACCTTGATTGATTGTTTGTCAGGAACCACTAAGTTCTCACTCGACACGCATGTTATTGTACCATTGTACAAACTTGCCGTAAGCTAATCGAGGTCTAATTTGTGTGTTAACTCAAGATCGATTCGGTTCTATTGCGGATTGACATCGTCACCAATACAAGCAATCTTCATCGAGATGTGTAATGTTCTGATGAGATGAGATTGACATTCGTATTCGTCTGCATATTCCTGATGAACAGCGAGTGGTCAGTGGGACTCTTGAATATTGATTGATTCGTTTGATGCAACATACAGGGTCTTCTCTCGTGTTTGGTTTCATTTGAAAATGAAGTGTAATGAAAAAATTAACTTCTAACTCTTTTGGGGGAAATGCCTGGTGAAATTAATTATTGTTGCATTATCTATTGTTGCATTCTCTATTGTTTTTCGGCAAAAATAAAAGTTTATTGTTTCATAAGGAGAAGTGTCAGTTTTCATGTCGGGCTTTAGTTTACCATCTGAAAGTGATGCGGATAATTGAAAGCGAGTTATCAAAAGTCACTTTTCCTTCGATTGAAATATGTTATTTTAATTTCGAACGTATTCAAATCAATGAAAATCTGAATATCCACTTTTGGATTGATACACCGATACACGGTTGTCTTGCAAAATTTATTTATTCCATAGCTACACTTTTCCCACCGCTGCGCGCTGGGCGCAAAAGTGTGTCATAGTTGACATAGCAACTATATCTCCTCCTATCCCCTAGGAGGAGAAATATGGAAAAAAGTTACGCAATAAAAAGGTGAATTACAAAATTATCCCAAGGTGAATAAAGAAAACTTTCCAAATGACAGAGAGAACTATCTCGAAATGAAGAGAAAACTGACAGTATAATGCCTAACAAAATAAAATCAAGAAACCCCATAATACACAAAAATTACCGACTAAGCCAACGAAGCATTTGAAAATTTTTATGAGTCCAGAGGCAACTTGAATATATATTTCGAGTTATTGTTGCCAAAAATTTACAATTTGGAAAATTTCTCGCCCACAAGCGGAATTTATTTCATATTCATCTTGGCAAGCAGATTCAAGGAAACACTAAAACAGAAATTTTCGTTTCAGATTACGTCTCGAACAATTTTGGCAAGATGACTACTCTCATACTGGAACCACAGCACAAAATGTTGAAAGGAAGGTGATGCAGTTCTGGATCAGATCTTCTGAATTCCATAATACTAATAAAAATGCATCTAACTCCAAATTCTCAGACTGTGAGTGGAACAACATCGTCGCCAGAAGGTAATAATAATGTCATTTGGCCATCATTATCATAAAGGAAGATACATTTTGTTGTTTCGAAAGTGAACGTAAATAAATCAGACTTCTATTTAGAATGTCGATAAAATTTTTTTTCAATAATATGATGCTTGGATCTGGGCTTTTTTCGTGGAATACAACTTTATTCAAATGTCCTTCGCATGATCTCTTAGAGGGCTCGATCCTTGTGAGTTAATTTTCAATGACTCGTCGACACATTTCGGATAATATCTCAGCAGAAACCTGACGAATGTTAGTTTCCAAATCGTCAATAGTTTGATGATTGTCAGCATAACCCCACGAAAATTCCAAAGGCGATAATTTAAAAGATCCACAGAGGGGCCTCGAAAAGAACCTCAGGGGGGCGCATATCTTCATCACCACGGACAGCCAAAGGTCCCTGAAATCACACTGCCAGGGATCTCTGCTGACCTGGGAGTGCATTTCCCTTTGTATGTCGAAATAATTCCTCTTTTTGGAAAACCCTTAACGTCATTATCCAGCCAAACGCTAAATTTCAAATACCTACTTCGAATGTGTTGTCTTAAATTGCCAGAAAAATATTTTATTTGTTTCTCATTTGTGAACGTCAGTTTCCAAAAACACAATATTAATCAAGAAAGTTTATTTTATCAAGTCACTAACTTGTAAAACTGACAGTTAACTTGCGAAATTTTTACAAGTTAGTAGTATTATTTACATTAGAAAATTTTGTTTTATCGTCATATATGTTGAAAATCATGGTACAATTGTTATTTCCAGTAACACAGATTTTTGATGATGAAAGAGTTGATATGATGATGATGAACCATCTGTTGACTCAGAAACTGCTGAACTCGAGGACTGCAGAACATTTGTACTCTCCTTACTACCAAATAATTTGCTAGACATTTCGATTTTTTTGTTGACCGAATCATCGACATAACTCATCGCAATTTCGGTGCTCTTCCACCCTCCTGCACGCTTTAGTGCTAAAATATCTCCACCGAATCCACAACCATAGTGGCTCCAGTTCTGCGAAAAGGGTGGCCGGTTTATAACTCTGGGTCTTTTAAACCTAAATATTTCACTATTTGCTTTGGGACACCACCAATAGTGTGCTGGCCTTAAGGGAAATGCACTTTCCATGTCGGTATGTCAAAAAAAATCTTAGGCTTTCTGTTCCAGGAGGCCGAAGATTTACATATTTTCTGAATAACATGCAGGGCTTGAAGCTGCAGCCATCATCGGTTATGGTGAATCTTCTTGTTGTTAGATTTTTTGTTTGTCGCAATGTCACAATAACGTATTTTCCCATATCTTCTACAAAAATCCCAAATATTGTTACAATTTTCGCCAGCAACCACTGGTCATCAGGAGCATGCATGTGAAAGAAATTGTTCAGCCTCTTCTTTACTTAATACCTTGGCCTTTTTTGGCGTATAACGCTCATTTTTTCGTTTCAGAGACGCTATTACCTTTTGAAATCTGCAAATGACAACCAAACGTCATATTTTTCAATAAATTTTTTAAGGAAAACAAACCTGCGAACAGGGGCATTTTCTTTCATTTCCAAGCAGCTTTTCAGCATAGATCATTTTGCCCATAAAGTATTAGGGCTGAATCTGGCTGATAGTTGATTCAAGCAGACCAACAAAACATCTTCAGTTACCCCAATCACACTATTTTTGTTTTGCCACTTTTTGAAGTCGTCGTATTCTCGCTCGTACCTTGAAGCTGATTTTGCAGGTGATAAACTTGAAGCTACACTGCTGGCTGCCTCAATAATTTCTTTTGGTACATTCATTTTCGCTTTTGCCAAAACAAATGTAAAGAAAAATAAACAGACATGTTAATGGCAACGCTTCCATAGCTTACGACATTTGCGACAAATTATTGAGATTTTTTTGGAATTTATCTAACCTTTTTACAAATGAGAAACAAATAAAATATAAAACAATACACGCAAGGTAACGGCTTTTTCTGGCTCAAAAACCAGTAAAAACCCTCTTACCTTGCTGGTAATGTTATATACTATTCAACGTTTTTACGGGACTTATTAGAAAATTTTCCAATTTTCTTCAATTCTTCAATCATTTACAGATGCCCTTTTGTCTCGGAAAACTCCGAAACTGAGAAAAGTAGAATGATTTCCTAGAAAGGATCAAGAAAAGACCCTCACACTAATTATCAACTCCAATCGAATAATCTCAATATGTCTTCTCTTCCTCAGGCACGGTACTCCTCAATGACACCTACACCAAAATGACATCTGACATCCTGGCCGAAAGGACCCTCAACGACTTCCTCTCAGAGCATCCCGGAGAGCTGATCAGGACGGGGAGTCCTCTCTTCGTGTGCACCGTCTTACCACCTCATTGGAGGTCCAACAAGACTCTACCAGTGGCGTTCAAAGTGGTCGCTTTGGGGGACGTGGGTGACGGTACCGTAGTGACAGTTAGGGCGGGTAATGACGAGAACTATTGTGCGGAACTCAGAAATTGTACGGCGGTGATGAAAAACCAAGTGGCGAAGTTTAATGACTTGAGGTTCGTGGGTAGAAGTGGAAGGGGTAAGTTTGTTTTGGTTGATTTCAACTGAACGTAGACAAACTGTGGTTTTCTGCTCGCCTCAAACAAAAATCATCATTTGTCGACAGCTTTTCGTCCAAAGAATCTATTTAAATGGAACTATGTATCTGATATTGAGCTAAAGAAATTTCAGCAGCTATCTCTTTCTGATCGAAATTATAATTTTCATCCACCTTAGAAATGTACAGTAAAAAAAATTGTTGTGCCAACTTAGCGACAAAATGAATTTCGACAGTAATCACGAACTGTTGAGCAAGGCCTTCCTCAATTAGAGCTACAATTCTTGCACAGTCGATCTCAATTATCACTGTACTTTTCATACTATAACTTCTTATTCAATCTATTCCTAATATTTTAAATAAAAAAAATAATTTTCAGACTTCAACTCTTATAATGTAGGGAGAAATTTTTTATCAATTCATGACCCTCCTGAAAATTTTCATGATTTATGGTTGGGGGCCTTTATTGAGATGATTTGTCCGATTCGACAGATTTTTTTTATCAGAACTTTGATATGACTTCATCAATATTGATGACATTTTCAGTTTAGAACAATATGATTCTCTTCTTTCAAAAATTTTAACACTTTTTCAAAAATACGGGGTGGGAATTATGATAAGTTTAGATTAAATTTTCAGGTTGCAAAAATACCCTGTACATTCCGTTTTCGAAAATTCGCCACCTGCTTCAGATTCTACCATAAGTTTACACTACTGGAGCGTTTTTTTTGGGACACGTCCAGTTTTTCTACAAAATATTTTTTAAGATAAACAATATCGTTATTTCGCTCCGAGGCAGTGAGAATACTCTGAACTAGATAGTAAATCTCTATCGTCCAGTGATACAAAGCTACTACTGAGTCCTAAAGTAGTTTTTCCAAATTCGAAATTCATTTTTAATCACTTATATTCATATGTATAAAATCATTCAATCCAGAAGATATCTTTATACGTGTACCTAAGTAAACCAAAAAATCTACAACAACTAATCCCGAATAAACATTCGAAACATATTATGAAAGGCAAAACTAAGGATTAACACAAAATTTACAGAGGATGTTCAAAATGATTTAATCTTTTTTGAATACATATTCGCCACCTTTTTATTAAATTTCCAATTGATCTTCTAATGGGGAATTGATTTCGCTTTGATATTATCTACATTACTCGAGAATTCTTTCAACTACTTCTAATTTTCAACATTTGTTTTCCGATGTCCTCACACAAAATAATCTAACGGGTTCAAATCAGGCGATTTTTGTGACTTAGCATGGATCTTAAAGAACTTGATTTAAATTGAGATTTGAGTTTCATGGAAAATTTTCAATTCGATAACAACTATTTTTCATACTTTCGGAAGAGATACACCTCTACTATCTATAGTCCATTCAAATATAAGAAGGAGCTTTGTAAACAAACAGAATCGTCTGGTTTGCGCACAATATAGCTCCTATTGGTCAAGCGGCCATAACCACGGTCCACGCTCCTTTTTAACGCCCTAAGAGATTGCCAGGATCGTACTCGGAAGGGACTGTAGATGATACTGGATAGAAATGATTCAATAATTTGAGTCAGCAATTCCCACATTAGAACTTTTTTCCTCGGAAACTCGAGTGCAAAATTTCTGTTATGATTTGCATTTGTCATAAACATTTTATATCCGACGTACCTTATTTTTTTTATTTTGTTTTGTTTTTATATTCGTATCTACTAAATAATTTATTTTTTCGGATGCTCGAGATTGCGGCAAGGTAATTCCAGGAAACACCAGAGTTTAAGAGATATGGGTCGGAATCTTGCAAGATTCCGACAAAGGTATTCCAGGAAACACCAGATTTGGGTCCTTTTCCCTAATGGGTGGAAGCCATCTTGATTTGCATAAATATGGAAGTTTTCAATTGACAAGACTCGTAAAAGATCTCTGTTCAAATTTATAATGGTCATTTACTTGTAATATCCGAAATATATTTAGTTTCGTTCCAAAATTTTATATTATTTTGTACGGAACTCTTTGTCGGCTGCTCAAGATTCCGACAAGGTAATTCCGGGAAACACCAGTTTTGGGTCCTTTCCCTTAATGGGTTAAAGCCATCTTGATTTGCATAAATATCGAAGTTTTCAATTGACAAGACTAGTTAAAATACCTAGAGCTACTGTGAAGGTCTAGCTGTTCAAAGTGTTTATAGATTTTGTTGTGAAAAGTGTATTGTGTTGGAAAATCTTTCGACAAAGTGTATATAGTGTTTATTGAACAATGTCGAATTCGGAAACGGATACTGCATCTGAGGGTGATATGTGGGGACCACTGCGAAAAAGGTTCAAGAGGTACCTAGCCTTCTCTGCTAGAGAAAGAGATAATTTTGAACATTTCTCGAAAAGAATTGGAAGAACATCCTGATTTATCGAAAAGAGACTTAATAGGAATTGTTTCAAAATCCTCAGGGGTGAGTGATTCAGCTGTATTCAGAATTCTCAGAGAATATAAACAGAATAAAACACTGACGCCACCTCAGAGGAGAGCCCAGTCGTTAAAAATAATCGATTCGGTTGACGATTTCGATATGAACCTTATCAGGAGAATTGTCCACAGTTTTTTTCCGGAATGAAATCCCAACGATTTCTAAAGTACAAGAAATCGTGAATGATGGCGATAGTTTGCCAAATTTCAAAAGACCAACGTTCTATAAATTATTGAAAAAAATGGAATTCAAGTTCAAAAAACGTGGTCGTGATAGTCTACTGATAGATAGGGATGAAATAATTGTGTGGAGAAGAGATTATTTGAAGAAAATCCGCTCATTAAGGGAACAAGGCAGAAAAATTTATTAGCTGGATGAGACATGGACAAATAAACTGAACGATTGTGTGAAATCTCCTCGATTCTACTCTGGACGGAAAGTACCTTTACGAAGGCTCTCCTACCGCTGCGCCAAACATGTTATAATTGCTCCTTCTTACATTTGAACAGAGTATAGTTCAGAATATTCTCACTGCCTTGGAGCAAAATAACGATATTGTTTATCTTTAAAAAAAATTTCTAGGAAAACTGGACGTGCACCAAAAAAAAATAAAAACGCTCCAATAATGTCAACTTATGGTAAAATCTGAAGCAGTAGCGAATTTGCGAAAACGGAATGAAAAGTGTGTTTTTTCAACCCTGCAAATTTAATTTGAACTTATAATAATTCCCACCTGGTATATTTGAAAAAGTGTTAGATTCATTGAAATTAGACAATCATATTATTGTTCTACACTGAAAATTTCATCAATATTGATCAAGCCGCACCAAAATTATGAGTCAAAGAAAAATCTGTCGAATCGCACAAATCACCCTGTAGACCCCCAACCATAAACCAAACATTGTTTCGAAACTGCCTTGACTAGTGTAAACTTCGCCTAGAATCTGACGGTCTCCTCCAGAATCACCCTGTATAGAATATGAATCCGAGATAATATACAAGGCCTTAATATCTTTGAACGAGAAGAACAAGTACAATGATGATGAGTTTTTGTTACTACTATTTCCGGTTTCAATTAAAACCATTAAATATCTTCAAAACGAAAAGTTTCTGGAGACAAAGTCTTATTGTCTAAAATTTCTTGAGAAACAAATTAATGAAGTAACCGTTAATATAACTGAGAACACTGAAAATAAATAAAATACCAATGATAAAAAAGGAATAAGGAAAGAGAAATGACTGTACGCAATTCGAACAGTTCGTAAAATTACCGTAAAAGCCAAAAGAACTCCTTTCCGTTTTGATTCGTTCGCCTTTTCATTGTACACACGCAGTCGGAAACGGGCATTCAAGTTGCGAAAAACAAATTAAAAAATTGCCCTTACGAAAACACAAGCGACCGCTCTTCCATCCGCAACTAATGAACATTCATCAAATCGCCCTCAGTAGGAATTAAGCGGAGAAAAACTTTTCAAATATACTCTAATCATGGGGTGAAGCCGGCACGCCATTACGCAAACAGCTTCCCAAAACGAAAGAGCAAATGTTTTTTCGAGCTAATCCGCAGCTTCAACTTTTATATATATTTTAGAATTGAATCCAATCGGTTTTTATTCATGAGTCGGAAAATGAAGAGGGAGAAGGGTTCGCCGTACAAACAGCTTATTTCACGGAGGATTAACTTTCATAATCTGTTGACAGTTTTCCGCGATAAGTTTGTTCGGTTTTCCACCAGTGAATCTGAGTTTAAATCCGGTTGGAAGTTTTTGCGCCGTGTTTCTTCTTTGGCGGTGACTTCTGTCTTCGTCTCGCCTCCTGCTTTCCCTCGTAAGATTTGCGTCTTGTTCATCGTTGAAATCTCGGAGGAAAATCTTCTCTGAATTTTCCGGCGGCGAGTGGTCAAAAAAATAAAAATTTAAAACATACGGGCCATACAATATATTAGATGTACTTACATGCGGCAAAAATTATTCCTAGGACTATTTTAAGTATATTTTATGTACTGTAAAAACGGAAGAAGTGAAAGGCAATGTGCTGGACATGATAGAAGAAAATCCAGGTAAAGCAGATTTTTGGACACGAAACTTCTTAGGTCTTGGAGAAACAGAGTGTTGCCATTCCATCGATTGTTACTTTGTTTCTTGATCGTAGAAGTCTCATCCATAGTATATATATATTCTAATGAAATGGAGCTGTACAGATTTGTTTCCAAATATGGTATGTGCCTTGAAAAGGCAACAAGGAACAGATCATTCAAACAAACATATTGATCCATTCCCCGCTCCTAATCTCAGTATTAGCAGAGGAATGTCAAACGGGGCACGTTCTGCGTATGATGCAAGAGCACAGATAAAAACCTCAGCAAAAACTCTGTCTCCCCGTATAAGTGTAGGGATATAGGATTTGTTCACAAATATTCATATTGGAGGGCATCTTCTTCGAATGTAATTCTTTCTTCATTTCTTCAAAGGGGTTGACAAAGCATTTTTAAATAATCTGAAACAAAAATCCACTAATATATTCAAATTGTTTTGAAGGTACCAACCCATCTCAAAAATGAATCAGATACTGAATGAATAGAGTTAAAACCATCTGGAAATTTATATATTGGACAATTATTGACCAAATGGTCAATAGTTTGCTCTTCATGCCCACACTCACATCTCAGGCTATCAATGGCATTCCATTTGAAGAGCATACTATTACAACGTCCATGACCTGTCCTAAGACGATTCAGAAGACACCAATTTTTCCTAGACAGATGAAAACCGGGAACTTTCTCTGAAGGACCGAGAATTAAACTTTTATTGAAAAAATCATTTGAAGTCAATTCCGAACTCCAAATTTCTTTATGATTTTTTTTTAGAATAAAGAAAATTATTTATCCATAGAGGCTTTCGAGATTTCAATCTAGCCAGTCTTGTATCTGGCATATAACTGATAATGGGAAATGAATTTGGAAAGGAATGAAATTTATCCCAAGACTTCATGGCAACAACCTGTCTACGAATATGAGGAGGTATTATGCTAGAAAGAACTGGTAACCAAGCTAATGGAGTAGATTTAATGGTTCCAGTTATAATCCTCATAGAAATATTGAGTTGCCCATCAATTTTATGGACATGGGAACTATTCAACCAAACAGAACAGCAGTATTCAGCTGCAGAAAAAACCAAGGCTAAAGCAGCCGTACGAAGAGTGGTAGCATCGGCACCCCAGGATGTACTAGCTATTTTTGAATTATATTATTCCTCGTCTTCAATTTAAGACGTAAACTTTCCAAATGAGCCTTAAAAGTCAAAGAAGAATCTAGTTTCATTCCCAGATACTTGGGAGTGAAATTATGATTTAAAACTGTATTGTTGAAACTAACCCTAAAAGTTTTATGTTTTTGATGATTATTCAAATGAAAACACGACACCTCTGTTTTAGTGGGACCCGGTTTAAGAAGTCTACATCGTTTTCAAATTGAGCACAGATCGAACGCGATGCTTCTACCCTTGCACGCTTTTGGTCAACATTCAAACATTTGGGGATCCATTTTCCAGAAAATTTTCTCATGTCCAAATTGGCGTGAACTATATGATGAACGCGTTCGTATGAAATCTTCAGTGCTTCAGATATCCGTTTTAGCCCAATTCGACGGTCTGATAAAATCATGTCATGAACTGCATCGATATTTTCGGGGACTGGCACAGAAACTGGCTTTCCCGATCGGTCATCATCTTCAATGGAAAATTTACCTCTTTTGAAGCTCGCAGTCCACTTTTTTACGGTCGCATACGAAGGACATTGATCACCGATGGTATTAAGCATATCTTCGTAAATCTGCTTACCTCTTAACCCTTTTAAATACAGGTATTTGATGATGGTCCGATACTCCAATTTTTCGATTTTTACAATATTTTTTTTTATTTATTGCGTAACTCTGGTTAACTTTTTTGACGTCGAACTCTACACTGACGCTTCTAATAAGTTATTGTTCGTTGATATGGTTTCGCAATAATTTGTTTATGCATGGTACTGGTCTAGGCTAACTAGATATCGATACATCCTCGTATTAATACTTGATGTGGCAGTACCAGTAGATTGGTGATTTTGGGGCTGAGGAAGTCATTAGCAAATCAGTCAAGAGAAATCTCCAGAATATCCAATTATCTCAGAAGATCACCGGACATCATGCTCAACAGGGTGAACTTTGCAAACATGTTACATCAAATTCATAGTTAATTGTTAGTAAACTTGATAATATGAGCAATAATACCAGGTTGATCTGAGAACTTGAGGCCGTTGATTAAAAATTAACGATAAAAACAATTATACTGCCCTGAAAAAGTTAGGAAGGTTCAGAAATGTTGGGACTGTTTTTCACCAAATTTTCAAATATGAGAAATATAAATGTTTACTGACTCATTTATTTCTCTCTTCTGTTCATTTCTCCATAAGTTTTACAGTTTCAGTACCTATATTAAAACGTGAACTCATCTGCCAGTTTCACCTAAACCTTGTTGTAGCCGTTTATCACAAATATAACAGTCAGTTTCTTCAATATCAGCGGGTATATCCCCGTATTCAATTAAACAGCATCTAATCTAACCCCAATCGGAATAGAAAAGTACACATATTAATCTTCCATGAGCCATCCGTGCTCCAATCAACAAATCTCTCCGAAAAAACCGCCTCGAACCGACCCGATATTGCAGTGGTATGTTTGAGGTATCACACAAACCCTAATGGCGGGGGTTAAGCACATCAAGTGCTGCACATTTTTCACGGGGCAGAAAAAAAGCGGGTACGAGAATAATTCGATTTTGTACGGGACGAACGGGCCGTGAAATCAGCAGCGGCAGCGGGATATAGGTATCTGTCCGACGGAAGCTGATTATCAGCCGTTTCTATGTTGGCAGTATGAGTATCAGCCGGTATTAGTCCTTGTTTTGATGTGATGAAGGTCCTCTGGTGATGTCAGTAGGGTGAGAAGGTGTTCTAGGAGCTTTTCGAAGAACTTTGAAAGATGATAGATTTTTTTCAGATTATTTAAAAATTTTTTGAAGTAATGGCGAGCCCGATTCAACCTTGTTTTAAGGTTGCAATAAAATGATGAAACTACCATCATCAAGCCTTTGGAAATTTGAAATATCAGAAGTACCTATATAATATTACAATTCTTATTATTTGAACAGGGGTCGTTTTGGCTCGGTTAACCTTACGGAGACTGCGACCATGTAGATATTTTGTTCTCCAACCTACTCATTCATTGAAACCCAAGGGCCTGATCAATGGTGTTGATGAAACCGACAACATCCTTAGGAGCCTTGGCCGTTGCGGGCGTATCTGACAGAGGAATGACCATAACCTAACATTTTCAAAATATACGCGGTGAAATGTGTCAGAATTCCATAGCAAACCGCGTTACTTTATAAGAGTGAATGGAGTATATTTACACCCACTAGAGAAGTTCAGAAACTGGCCATTTATGATTGGAAATCTGAGATCAAGATTTCTTCTAGTGAACCGAATTAGTGTTGTTTGTCACTAGGGGTATTTCTGGGAGCAATGCTAGGTTTGTTATTCTGGTAATATTCGGGATATCTTTGGGAGCTCGCCAAATGTTCATATTCTCATCAGATTTAGATATCTTTAGGACGACGCATTAATAATTTCCAGAGAAAATTTCTAACTACTCATTACAAAGAGTATTCCGGGAAGCATTTTTCCGTTCCCTATACAGTCAGCGCGACAGGTCGCTCTCACCTTATAGGAAACGGAATGCGCAATGGAACACTCCGTTTCCTAGCAGATATGCGCGATGTGCTCACTGCCCTGTTAGTCATCTTGGTTCCGGTGGGACATATTGCAAATTATTAATAAAGTTTTCTTACTTTCTGTATAGTTTTATTATGTAGAGTCTACCACATTTTTCCTCTGTGAACATTTTTGTAGTCGCGGTTTTTTTTCAGCAAACCTGAAAATGCAATTGTCCGACAAAAAAATGTGACATTTTTCTTGTCCGACAGATGAAAATCGACGATTTTTTTGAGTATTTGAATTCATTAATATTTGTCGGACAAGAATGAATTTATATTTTAGAAAGATTCGTTTCATAGAAAAAACAACTGTCTACCAAAGAAAATGCGGCAAATCCTTAGTCTAGTTGAATATAAGTAATGGTTTTGTTTCAGAATCTTTTTTCGATTACTTTTGAAATGAAACTATTGATTTTGATTGAAAGTTTACAATTCAAATTGTTTACTGACATTTTTATTCAAATCTTTAATAAAAAAAACAATGAAAATACTCATTCCTCACATTGAATTCATTATAACAAGACGAATGGTATCCAGTAAAAGTATCACACTAATCGTCAGGTAGAATGACATCTTTATATTTGTGATTATGATGTTCTCTTGATGCCAAGAATATTTTACACAGTTTAGGACGTCACTTCCTCCTTTTTCGTTCTAAACCTACAGAAATTTTTTAAATATTTGCACAAAAAACACTCCATCACTACTAAGAATATTATATCGGCAACAACTGAAATTGCCGTACTTTATTCGTCGGACAGCTGGATGGTAGTATTGAGCACATCCTTCTTAAATGGTCCTCAAAAAAGCAAATGTTTATTTGTAACATGAGCAAAGGTATATCCGATAAATGCACATAGTCTATTCATAACCAAATTAGAGCAGTGAATTCTTTAATTTTTGAATGAACGCCACATTTTTTTTTGTCGGACAACTGGTGCCCTATATTGTATTTTCAAGGTGGAGAGCGAATACGAAAAAAAAAGACATTATTCATAATTTTTTATCCCAAAAAATCTTCGTTTTCCATTTGTCGAACAAGGAAATCGCCACATTTGTTTGTCGGACAATTGCATTTTCATACTTCATATGGTTGTATCAACCGATTCTGGAAAATTCGTGAGGGTATTAATGCTTTGAAAATTTTCAGTCATGTTTATGTTGGTAGACAATCATGTTTTCTCATTTCTCCCAAATTGTTTTTATGATTGCATTTTACAAAAAAGTGTATGTTTGATTCAAGAAAAATGAAAATATGGTCGATTTACGAGCTACTACAAAAATGTTCACATAGGAAAAATGTGGTAGACTCTACCTAATACCCTATACAGAAAGTAAGAAAACGTTATTAATAATTTGCAATTTGTCCCATCCGCACCCAGAAGACTAACAGGGCAGTGAGCACATCGCGCATATCTGCTAGGAAAAGGAGCATTGTGCATTCCGTTTCCTATACGGTGAGAGCGACCTGTCGCGCTGACTGTATGGGGAACGGAAAAATGCTTCCGGGAAACGGAGAGTGGTTTCGAGGTTTACTTTGAATCTCCTGGAAAATCAGTGTTTAATAATGTAACATACAATGATTTTAATCTCCACCGTCACGCGAAAACCGTAGATTACATTTAGCAACGTTCGACGGCTGGATAGCACTGATCCAATCTCAATTTTCCAGTTTTTCCATTTTCCCTGGCAGGCCGTCCGCCGTCCGAATCGTTACGCGGAATCGGGGTGGCTTTTTTCGAGCGTAAATCAAGCTTAATGTCAACTTACCGCGGCACTGGTCACCGTGGTCAGAGGAATAAATTCGAAAGTGTACATAATCGATTGAGTTTCGCGACTGTGTTTGACTTCTGGGCCAATCAGGCACTGTTTGGAATCGAGTTTCGCCACTCCAGCCCTCGGCAGTTCGTTGGGGATGCTGTTTTTCGATTTTGGGATATATCTGGCGTGTAGTTGGACAGGACAGAATTACGTGGAACTTGGAACTTAGTTATTTGATTTGACTGAATGTATTTTTGCAATTTGTCCATCGACGACCTTCTTGGGTTTCATTTAATGAATTACAAAATATCTACATGGTCGCAGTTCCCGAAAAGCTAACCGAGCCATAACGGACCTCGATTTAAATGAATGAGAAAATAATAATATACGCCTAATGCCACCAGAATAAGAAAGTCTCATCCAGAAAGACGACAAAGAAAGCGGCGAATTCTTATCTTTATTGCTCGATGGCTCCTGGGTTATATCACGTGCTCACATGCACGGAACGAATTAAAGTATTTTTATTTGAAATATTTATGTTATCATTATATATGAAATGCCATACGATTTTTTCTGATCGGGGCAAAAATTCATGATGCTCATTGTTTGATACATATATGAATTCATAAAAAGTAACAAAAATGAATTATGCAAATGAATAATAATAATGAAAATGAAAACTAATAATAAGAAAAATATCACAAGGAAAACAATTCGATTTCTTTCTTCATACGGCTTGATTTTCTTTTCGCGAACGCATCTATCAGCTCCTCGAAATCTGTTCCGGAAGCAGTTTTGTTTTCTATAGCTAAGATCGAGAGACCATAGAGACGTTCTTGACTGATTGAGGAACGCAAACAATTTTTTATTACTTCCTCTTTTGAAAACCGCTAGTTCCTAAAAAAAATCAACGGCATTCAAGTCTCTTCTATATTTTTGCGTTGAAAGGGTCCCATTTTCTGCAGAACCTCTTTTTGGATGTTCAAAAGAGCATGGCCATTGAGGAAAGCGAAATTCGTATGCAGACTCTCTGCGCTTTCTAATCTCTTTCTGGTTTCTGACAATAATCTGTCGAAAACAACCTTAATTTCCTTCGAGAATAAACCAACTAGATCTAGTGTTCTTGACTCATCCTCGCACATTTCGTCGAGCTGCTTTTTCTTCTTGGAAACACGTTTATTTCTAAGGAACGACTCCACAACCAATTCTTCTGAAATAAGTGTATAGCTTCCGAGTTCCAGTTTTCAATAGGTTTTTCTCTCATTCCTTGCAAGATCCTCACAAGACCTTGCATCAACGATAAATGAACGTAATATAATTTTATCCCCTTTTTGAATTTCCACGTTGACTCTATTGGTCACTCGCAGAATTATCCCAAATTGTTAGGTTCAGGATGAATCTAAACTCCATCACAGCATGAAGCAAATGACCAGCTTCATACTTGGATTCTGCGACTAGTGAGGATTCTTTGATTTCTTCCACAGCCTTCACAACTCCCGGTAAATTTTTGAGCAAGGCATTAACAGCTTGATGTTTAGCCCATCTTGTTTGACTACTTCCTTCAAAATTTTCGTGCACTTTTTCATAATTGTACATCGTGTGGTTGAACTAACAAAATAATAATACTGTTTTTGTAGAACACCAAATAAATTTACTGCTTCTGAACATGATGAAGCAGAATGGACACCCACAAGATTCAAAGAGTGTGCTAGGCATGAAACTAATACAGCCAGCTCATTTATCTGTGGAATTCTGGATTGGACTCCTTTATATATGCCAGCCATATTAGATTCGTTGTCGTAGGATTGCCCACGACATTTTTCGACATCTAAATCATCAGCTTCAGTTTATCAAGAATTCTATGATACAGGGTGCGGCACGGAGGATGGATGGTTTTAAAAAAATAATAAAAGCGTTAATTTTTACTCAAAAACACATTTATTGACGGAATCAGATTCTTAAGGAAATAGCATTTGAGACAGTCAAGTGTGGAAAATCACATCAGGCATGTGGTGGCCGAAATCGGTGATGCAGTGCTGGAGGCGCTCTTGGAAGTTCGCGTAGACTCTCTCCAACATCGCTCTCTCAACTTAGGCAACTTCCACGCGAATAGCCCTTTTCAATTCGTCCAGAGTTCGGGGCTTGGTCTCGTATACCCTAGCCTTGAGGTGTCCCCATAAGAAAAAATCGCATATGGATAAATCTGGGGACCGGGGAGGCCAATGAACATCGCCAAACCTGGAAATAAGGCGACCAGGGAAGAGAGGGCGAATAACGTCCATTGATGCTCTGGCTGTGTGGGCGGTCGCCCCATCCTGTTGGAACCACACACGTCGGATTGGAACACGTTGCCGTCGTAATTCGGGGATAAAGAAGTTGTTGATCATTTCGACGTACCGCTCTGAGTTCACGGTAACAGCACGACCATTAACGTCTTCGAAGAAGTAAGGGCCAATGATGCGAGTTTGCGATACAGCGCACCAAACCGTAACTTTTGGGCTGTGTGGTAAATAAATGCTAGGAACACACGAGTCTAACGGCACCTTCCCCACTTCTCTCGTCCTCAGTGGGGGAAAGTTATGCCCATCTGAAAAACGTCCGCCCTCCGTGCCGCACCTTGTATTATTCTCCAGTTTTTCCGTCAACTCCTAAGAAGTCAATAAAACTTTCCTTTATCTCATATACAGACTCCGTTTTCTTCAAATATCGTATAACCTGGTTCATTTGTTCTGCGTGAGATACATCTGAGGTGCAGTCGAACATAATAGTGAAAAAGTTGGCCTCTTTGATCTCTTTAAAAATGTTATTCAGAACTTTGGTGGCCATTAAATCGATCGATAACCAGGGCCGATACTAGGGTGTTGGCCGCCCAAGTGCAGAATCCTTATGTGCCGCCCCTAAGACAAAAAAATATATATTTTTTTTGACATATATATGAAAAATCTTCAATGGGCCTCCTTCTATTGTTAGGACAAAACTGTACATACAGTATAACCTCTTTAATACTAAAAGAAAAAACAGAAACAAACTAATATATAACAAAAAGTATAAATACGAACAGGAACAGTCTTTTATTCAGTCAGTAATGACAAGTATATTATGTATAATCAGGTACCTATGAAATAACTTTCCTAGCTTTTTGAGAAGCAAATAACAAATCAATAATTTCGCCAGTATCAATTCTTTCCGATATTTCAGATTCAATAGAGATAATGGCCAAATTCGAGAGTCCCTCCTGTGACATATTGTTCCTCAAGTAATCTTTAATTATTTTTCATTTACTGAAACTCCTTTTTCCTGAAGCAACAGAGGCAGGCAATGTTAATAAAATTCTTATGGCTAATGTGAAATTGGAAAAACAAGAAATCGAATACTTTTTAAGAATAATTCATGATTTTTCGATAGGTTGATCTTTACCCGGGAAAATATGTTTAAATGAATTATTTTCGTTGGAAAGTTGTACGCCATCTAAATCTTCAACAATATTTCCTTCCGCATTTACCTGTAATCTAATATCTAGTCCATGCAGGCTTCCATAAGATCATCTTCAGAAAAATTTTCGAACTCATAGAGGAAGCAAAATTGATTATAACATTCCGACAGTAAAGTAAATCTTTCCTGTACTGAGGATGTAGCGTGATCCAGAATTGTATAATAAAATTCAGCCTTGACTTTCTGGTAGGAATTAGAAATTGGTTCATCGCTGCCCTCATAATTAAATAAGCGAACATTATTTCTGGGTTCAGGGAGGAGAAAGTTTGGATCAATTTCTAAGTCATTGGCTAAACATGTTGCTGAATCAACAAATGTTTTGAAATTCTCATCAGATCTTTGTGGAATTAATTATTTTTTCAAATTATCTAAACCCTGTATACTCTCTGCAATACTAACTCTAAGATTTTGTAACATTTTACTTAAAGCGTCTATTCTTATTAATGAGTCATGCCACTCATGCCAAATTAACATTGAGCATAAAAACTTAAATGTTTTCATGTTTTTCACTAGAGTTTTAGCTGCAATTTTTGTCCTATTATCCTTCTTCCTTAGTGGGATCTCCAATTAAAGCATTTAAAGCTTTCACGATATTTTTAAAGTCTTCTTTCAAAGGTCTTATAGCATTTATGCGACTCTCTCACCGAGTGTCGGGTTTCATATTTTTTAAATATATCCAATCGATATGGATACCCAGAAAGGAATATATAATTCTTGCACTCTGTCAAAAAACCCGAAATTTCCCCACTAGAAGTGGCAGCATCATTAACCACTAGATTTAAGGTATATGAGCGGAACATGGAACATAAAATGCTCTAAGATTAATGGTAAGTATCCTTTTTTGAAGGCATACATTTTTCCTTTTCATATTTGCTTCATTATCATATTCTTGACCCCGAATATCATGAACGTCAAGCTGGAGGCTAGGTAGTAGCTTTTACAACAAAAAATTACATAAACCTTGTCCAGTGGTATCAGTTACTGCAAAAAAGCCTATAAAGTACTCTAAAATGTCTACTGTACTATTCGATAAGTCTACACACCTAATAACAAATGAATCTATAATGATGGCGTAATATTTGGCTTTTTTGACAACGCGTGTTATCTCTTTACGAATAGATTCGGCTAAAATGTCAATAATGTCGTTTTGAAAATGCTGCCCCAAATAGTGTGGAATACGGCTCACGTCCTCACCCTTAAATCTAGGTGTTCCGATATAATTGGATCAAATAAATTCAGGCAACATCTGTACTGCTTTCAAAAAATTTCCATTATCTCTACGATATAATTCTGAACTAGTTTCACTTAATGCCAAATTCTGACTAGCCAAAAGTTGTACTACAGCATTCCTTTGTTTCTTTTTGTCGGTAATGGGGAACAAGCTTTGAATAAAGAACCTATGGTTCTATGTTCTAAGGGAACAAGGAATATTTGATTTGCAAGATTGAAAAATATTAAATTTTTTTCTCGTCTCATTCAAAATTTGGATGATTAGAGTTGGAAAGTAGTAATCAAGAATTGAAAACAATTATCTCTTTAAGATTTGTTGAAAATCAGATTTTTTACAAAATGACATGAAAAAGTGGCGGCCTGCGGCCGCCCCTTGAGTTTGGCCGCCCGCGTGCGTGGCACGCGCTGCACACCTGCTAGGATCGGCCCTGTCGATAACTTCATTTTGTATAGTTTTGGACAGATAGGGTGTTGGTTCTTTTTTTGAGTGGTCAAGATGTCACTTCAGAGTCGGGTCATACTTTATAACAATGAACTCGTAAAACTGACAATCTTCTACCATATTCTCCAACTCGTCAATTCGTCGTTTAAACGGTTTAATTTAACGCCTCGTCTTCGTCGGTCTGACAATGTATCCGATCTCGGTCTGGGCTCACATGCGGGGTGCCGTCTCGGCTTGGCGAGGGCTAACCGTCCCAGGTTCACCGCAGCTTCTATCCGACGGAGAGGGTCACCACAGAGCCAGAGTTCCATTCTTGCGTGTTGCCAACGCGTTCGCTTCTAGTCCGCGAATATGTGGTCCTGAACGGTAATGAGCTGAGAATGTTAACGGTTCAGACTTTGATGTCGAACTTCGTGTTAATGATAATGTTTGAGTTCTTCAGTTGATTGAACTATTGAAGTTATAATTGATGATTTCGACTTATTTTATATCGGTATTCTTCGAACAGGATCAGAATTTGCTTGGGAGTGGATCATATGTTCTCTCCCTACTCTTTTTCATTGAAACTCTAGAAGGTCTTCAATGGTGTTGATAAAACCTACAACATCCTTAGGAGCCTTGGCAGTTATCTTGTGGGTATCCAGGACAGGTTTCCCAAGCCAGCTAGCTCTGGACACTTGCATACCATGTGTTCAGCTGTTTCTGCTTCTGATCCACAGAGCCTACAAATCTCATCTGCTGACTTCCCCATATGGTACAAATGATATTTGGAAAGGAGTGCCTCGTCAGTAGACCTACCATCACCCGAAGCTCAGCTCGTGACAGCTATAGGAGCTCACTGGAATAGGTCGGTGAAATCATCACGAAGTGCTTGAACTGAATAGCTTCAGGAGTGTTTCTTCAGAGGGTTATTCTGTTTTCCAACTCCCATTGTTGGACCGCTGTCTTATATCGGTCTTTTTCAAGCCCACAGCAAGTCTCAGGTTCAACAGGTGTTAACCTTGAGGCATTTTTTGCAAGCTCATCAGCTTTTTAATTTCCTTCAACACCACAATGCCTTGGCACCCATAGTAGGTATAGAATTATTTTATTAGAAAAATTGCTATCCGATTGGATTAAGCTTGTGTGAAAGTTATTTGTATCTCTGTGAACCCAGAAACATAGATTTCTCTAAAAAAGAAGACCTCGGCTCTTTTGCGAACATCTATTGGGATATCCCAGGAAATGTTATATAAGATGTTACTAAGCAAAATTCTCAATTCCTTTCGAGAATTCTTACTGTTCCCTTCACGAACGAAATTGGAAATTCTCATTCCGAGCTCTCAAAAATATCACGAATGTAACCAAAACAAGAAATTCTCATTGCGGGCTCCCGAGGATATCACGAATGCAACCAGAATACGAAATTTCCATTGCGAGCTGCCGAACTTATTTTGACTATTCCACTCGTTTCAAAAACTGACTAATCACAGTCCAAAGACAGCTCGTATTTTCGCGATAATATCAACTATCCCTGAATTATGATGGCTCTGACAACTTCGGTGTTTTCAACGATTGAACTAAAGAATAATCTGTGATTTAACTATATGGATACGAATGGTTTGACAACTTATAAATATAAATTGTAGACGTCAACATGAGTTTTTCTTTGCTTTTCTCGAATATGGAGTTTCTGACCTTGTATTCTGTTCGTGAAATAGTCTTATAAAATTTCACTCGAGATTGAATTTACCTCATAAGTCTATCTTTTATTTCCAAACTCAAATGAGTTGCTTTGAGGAAACACCACTCGTCCTCCGGACTCGTGATGTTTCCAAGCAACTCATTTTTGATTGAAAATAAATCGATAGACTTATCACGGAAATTCAATCTCTTGTGATATTACTACTGAAAATATCTTGATCCAGAAAATCTTGTCGAGGTTATACGGAATCAGTGGCGTAGCTACGTATGTGCAGTGCACCAGGGCCCCTCTGACCTTAGGGGGCCCCCAAGCGCTGACCATCAAATCGCGTTTGAAACCAAATAATTCATTAAAGAGCCCCTCTTTGATTTTTGCACCAGGGCCCTCAACTTTCTAGCTAAGCCACTGTACGGAACTTCAAAATATCGTCCATTTTCAGTTTGTGTGATTCATATTTCAGGATAGACTTCCGTCTCGTTTCAATCTCAACTTTTATAAGTTCATCTGTTGAGTAGATGTGTACCGCGATGCCCGATGTTAGTCTATATCTGAAAATAATGTTATCTTGAATGTGAGTAATATTTTTAACTGATTTTTGTTCTGAGGTATATTAATTCTATTCTTCTTATGCAATTATTACCATATCGTTATGGAATTGTTCAATCATTGAATACACACTGTTTCTAGACAAAATTCGATCGTTTTTCTGATTCAAAAAAATTTCTGTGTAATACTGAGATATTTCAATGAGAAATTGTGATTTTTTTCAAAATTCAACGGAATTCCTTCAAAAAATTAATCATTTTCTTAAAATTTCCTGATATACGGGGTGTTTCCAAATTAGACGTGAACCTTGGAGGAGTTGCCATTTGCTGCAGTTTGAGACTTATTTATTGATAACCTAAAATCAGTAGTTTTAGAGATATTTTTTTTATATCTCTCACCTAACTTCATTTTTCGTCAATTTTTTCTACAATTACCTACCATGTTCGATTATAATTTTTGAATTGTTTTCATCAGAACAGGATATGATAAAAATGAAAAAAGCAAAACAATGCTGTAATGTAAAGAATTATATATATATTCTTATGAAATGGAGCTGTACAGATTTGTTTCCAAATATGGCATGTGTCTCGAAAAGGCAACAAGGAACAGGTCATTCAAACAAACATATTGATCCATTCCCCGCTCCTAATCTCAGTATTAGCAGAGGAATGTCAAACGGGACACCATACAGTTCTGCGTATGATGCAAGAGCACAGATAAAAACCTCAGCAAAAACTCTGTCTCCCCGTATAAGTGTAGGGATATTGGATTTTTTTACAAATATTCATATTGGAGGGCATCTTCTTCGAATGTTATTCTTTCTTCATTTCTTCAAAGGGGTTGACAAAGCATTTTTAAATAATCTGAAACAAAAACCAAAGGGAAAAAAAAAAGGAAAAGCAAAATCCACTAATATATTCAAATTGTTTTGAAGGTACCAACCCATCTCAAAATGAATCAGATACTGAATGAATAGAGTTGAAACCATCTGGAAATTTATATATTGGACAATTATTGACCAAATTGTCAATAGTTTGCTCTTCATGTCCACACTCATCTCGGGCTATCAATGGCATTCCATTTGAAGAGCATACTAGTATATGATAAAAGAATTGGTATGTGGAGAAAAAAGTCTCAATTTATAATTTGCCTGCAATTCCAGAATTTATGTACCACAAAATTATTTTAGAAACTTGACAAATTCGTCCTTCATTCTCTTAAAAAGCTTTCGTTATAATTAAGGCACTAATTTCGTTTCAACAGATTTCGATTTGAAAGGAAATAAAAGCAAAAAAAGAAAAGAAATGAATCAAATATTTTTTATTGCAACTATACTCAAAATTTCAGTAGAAAATGTATTCAAAAATTATGTTTGAAATGACTTCCTCCATTCCTGATACGGTCCGGTTGTAATAATCAGTTTTCCTTTTTTCTGCAGCCAAATACTCAAGTAATTTTGTTTTGCTTCAAATTGTTTTTTGTTATCAACTGTAGGAATCACTGTTGTGAAGGCTGACCTAGGGCCAAGAAAAAATATTAACAATCACTGTTCATTTCAAACTTGTTATTCAGTTGTATTGTTCCACATTTTCAGAATTTTGATCAAGTATCTGTTACTTATCTACTATTGTTTGATGGAACGATTGTGAATAAATAAGTTCTATGGAATCGATAGAAAAAAACAATATCCCTAGGCTTATATTCTCATTATTGAAATTATTCCTACTTAGGTATGTTTTCAATTCTATAGCCTGGAGGGCCCGTCTCACTCTCCATAATTTCTTCAGAAGTTCTTTTCAGCCTATTTACTCTCAATTTTCTCGCTGCTTCGTCTATTCACTCTATTCTCTCCAGAAGTTGTGCACGTGTATGTATTTCTTTTTCACCATCGAACACAGGATAGTTCTGCTTTTTCATACATATCAAATCCTTCTCTGATGCAAATAATTCAAAATTATAATCAAATTTGGTCAAAGTAGAAAAAATGTATTAAAAATCACAAGAACTCAAATATCTCATGAATTCTAGATATGGATATTGGGTGAAATCAGGTTCTGATTTCCTCAAATAATTTCTCAAAAAACGCCGACATTGGAGTAGGTATTTGAATGCCCTTTAGAAAAAAGTGAACTGACAGGAGCTTGATTAGGAATTACATGGTCTAGTATTGCCCTAAGGGACCCATGAGTCTTCTCCCCTAGTGTATTCACATAACGTATACATCCATATTTCACATCAATGTTGAAACTTCGTTCTTTATTTTATTGATCAAAATTTATCGTCGGAACGGCTTGTCCTCGTTTCGTATACATGACACCGAAGGTCTACGACTACCAAGCGGGTTAACCTAACAGGGGTTCACCACGCCATTGGAGCCACCACGTACCTGTCGCGGTCTTGTCCATTTTAGCCCTCAAGTAGATCGCGTGAGTCAGCGCCACCATAACATAACGCCTCTGCGGTATGCCCTTCTCACCCATAAAAAAAGGTTCCAGAACAGACAGGCTGATTTACCTGATGCATCGCCTGATATTCCTGACTGGCGTCATTTTTGACAGGCAAGCAGTTTTCCTTGCCGATTTCGTGGTTTTTGCGTGTTTCTCGCCAATTAGAATGACGAAGGATACTATTCGATGGAAATGCTGTCGTAAGTGTTCGAGGGGTCAAAATAAACTATACAGGGTGGACCGGGGGTGAGCATATAATTGATACAAACATCTTTTTCACAATATACCAGGATATATTGAAAAATTCTTAGCCTACTGTAGAACCAAACAAAATTTCAATGTCACAATATTTCATTACTCAACATATTCTCCTCTTAATTGAATACATTTATTACAGCGAACCTGCAACGTCTCTAGACTAGACGTTTCAAAAATAATGTTTCTTCTTGCTCTGCAAACCGGTCCTCCATAGCTCTTATTACCTCCTCGTTTGAAGAAAATTTACGACCTTCTTTTCAGTTGAGGAAAGAGATGATAGTCAGACGGAGTCAAATCTGGTGAATAAGGGGGGTGTTCTAGTAATCATAACCCTAAATCACGAATTTTTTGCATGGCAACATGAGATTTGTGTACTGGGGCGTTGTCCTGTAAAAACAAAATACCTTTGGATAGCTTTCCGCGTGTTTTCTCTCTAATTTTTTCCCGTAGAGTAGTCAGTAATGTCGAATAGTAATCTCTAGTTATTGTTCTACCATTATCCAAAAAATCAATCATTATTATTCCATGGCAATCCCAAAAAACTGAAGCAAGAACTTTTCCAGCAGATTTTTGGACACGAAACTTCTTAGGTCTTGGAGAACCAGGGTGTCGCCATTTCATCGATTGTTGCTTTGTTTCTGGATCGTTGAAATGTACCCAAGTTTCATCCATGGTAACAATTCGGTTTAAGAAGTTCACATCGCACAGATCGAACGCGATGCTTCTACCCTTGCATGCTTTTGGTCAACATTCAAACATTTAGAAATCCATTTTGCAGAAAAATTTCTCATGTCCAAATTGACGTGAACTTTATGATGAACTTCAGTGCTTCAGATATCCGTTTTAGCCCAATTCGACGGTCTGATAAAATTATGTCATGAACTGCATCGATATTTTCGGGGACTGACACAGAAACTGGCCTTCCCGATCGGTCATCATCTTCGATGGAAAATTTACCTCTTTTGAAGCTTGCAGTCCAATTTTTCACGGTCGCATACGAAGGACATTGATCACCAAGGGTATTAAGTATATCATCGTAAATCTGCTTACCTCTTAACCCTTTTAAATACAGGTACTTGATGATGGCTCGATACTCCAATTTTTCGATTTTTAAAATTTCGGTGGACATGTTATTTTTAAATTTATTGCGTAACTCTGGTTTGCTTTTTTCATGTCGAACTCTACACCGACACTTCTAATAAGTTATTGTTCCATGATATGGTATTGCACTTATCGAGCGAATTCTCGTGCTCATTGGCTCGTTTCAATCGAAGTGGCATATGTTTTTGTGTTAATGGAATCTTTCTCAAAACTTGTCGAGAATTTAGATTAACTTCTTAAAGTCTTCGACGAACTGTTTTGATGGAAACCAAAAAACCATAGGGTTCAAAAGCTGCTGTTGCTGTTGATTCTGTAAGTACTCATCGAGTCTCTACGGGTAGACACAGAAACCGATCTTATGCAGGAGTGGTAGATCGTGGCGTCCACTTCTCGGTCTTTCGGTCGCGTTTCCAGTTTCTCGTTTACGATGGACAAGCCTGGAAACTACTCTTTCACAAACTTGAGAGAAATTTGCAACTTTCTCTGATTACGTACCGCCTCGATCATACCAATTGCCCTTTTATGTTCATCCGCATTAAGTATACGTTTAGGCATTATTGTTGAACAAATTTTCAGTTTTCGATTATAAGTTCATTGCAAAAATTTAGAATAATAACTGATCCAAAATTCTTAGAAACGGAAACGGCAAAAACACATTTCGATAAAAGAGAATAAACATCTTTATTTATTATAAATAAACATTATAAAAATACTTTTCCTTCTATATCTTCGGAACTGTTTTTTAAAATCAACTGAATTTTGGTTGATTGTTCATTATATTCGTGGTGCATATTACTAAGTCAAAACGTATTCAATATTTCTCCTTATGTGGAAGTTACAACGTAGCCGACTCATAAATCCCCGAAAAAATACCATAAAACCACTTGACAAATCGGATGAAATTTGACAAAATAATCACGAATCTCAAGAATTATCTGGATGCTTCTTTGGATTTAAATAGCACCGAATCGTAAAAAAATTCATCCCACCACAAGATAACAATGTTGTCAGAATTTTTGTCGAGACTAAACTTCAAATGATGGAAAAACGTTTGTAGATATATGAAACATTAAAATCCCACAATTATGGGAGTTAAAATTGGAGCCTGAAATTATAGATTAAATACGCACAGTTTCTATTAGAAATGTATTGTTACCAATTCATATTAAAGATAAATGTCAATGGAATAAAAAATTCCGATATATGAATGACGAATGTCGATATATACAAACACGTATTAAATTGAAACTGATAAATAAAATGATACTTAGCTCAAAATGATATGTGGCGATGTTTCTATCTGATTCACTGAAATTTTTCCACATAATCATCACAAGATCGATAAAAAACCTAAAATAATAAATTTCCCTTTTTATAACAACATAGTACTAGAAAAATGTTTAGGACATATCGTGTTTCAAACATTTTTATTCCAATAAGATTAGTACATGAGAATTCGCTAAATGTACTAACTCAATTTCAATCGAATAATTGAACTATGAGGTCTTTGCAGAAAATTATAAAATGTTTTGTCTTCCAGGAAAGAGCTTCACCCTCACTATTATGGTGTCCTCAACTCCACCACAAGTAGCCACCTATAATAAAGCTATAAAAGTCACCGTTGATGGTCCCAGAGAGCCTAGATCAAAAACAAGTGAGTATGTCAATTCATATTACACATATCGAATAATGCAGAATAGTCAACGACAAGACGGACAAACTTGCTATGAGGTAAGATGGTGAGAAGGCATGTGGGTGAGTCTAGAGATATCCATGTTAGGATCTTATATTTCGTTTGATAAGAAGAACCTACAGTTGAAAAATTTACAAGTCAAGATCCTAAAATGAATCTTTTTTTAGTTGTTCAACTTCATACCAAGTTTGTCCATCTACTCGTGGAATATACTGTATCTAGGTTATAACTTGATGCAAAGTTCTTTGTTATCCAAACAATAATCTCAGTGTCAACGAAAGCAATAAGTCTCTGGGTGGTCTGAACAGTTCCCCTCTATTGAGAATCTTACCTTTTAGTTATTTTTCCTCAGTTCAATACGGAATCAGTTTCTTCAAACTGCATATTCAAGCCGCTCAGAATTTTTTTTTGTTTTGAGTTTCGAAATCTGCCTATCAAATTCCTGTATTGTAACTTAATATAATACTACATTCTGGAAAGCGAGAGAATCCTAAGGTGCGGCCACACAGGAAGAACAAACGAACAAATGTGCCTGGCAAACACAAACAGTCTGCTAGATTAAACGAAGTCGCACATAAAACCGAAGTGAAATGAAGCTCACTCAAAGTTCTGAGGGAATGCCGCGTACACTTTATACCCCGCTGAAAAGGTTCATTTAAGTGCCGCGGGACGTCTTGAGAACACCCGGTTCAGATTGATGTATCCGTTTCAAAGGTCTCACCGCGCCATAATTATGACTTCAAGGGAAAAATTAAATCTGGACTGGATTTTTCGAACTATGAACTTCCTGATTCTGTATTTGTATAGATTGCATCAGAATAGAGGTCGTCGTATGGTCTCGAGAGAACACAGTAATATATTCTTCCCAAGAAATCTGTTTCTTTTGACGCTTTCGGAAGAGCTCAGTCCTGATTGGGCTTCGAATCTAGTCATAGTTTATAGTTTGTTAAGAGGGTTACATTCCAATGCGACCTCAAGGTCTTTTGTGCCCCACATCAGAGCTGTTCTCGTAACTGCAGATCGCCCTCCAGCTCCATAGCTCCAAAGAACTTCAGTGTCTGAAAGGGTTACAAGGAGGTATTTCTCTTGTCTATAACCAGGTTAACAGGAGTTTCCCCCTCTTTCTCCAAGAAACTGCACTCGATAGTTTCTGGCAAGCCCTTTCTCATTATATGCTTCCTAAGGTCTTGTGAGGAATCCAATCTTATTCTTACTGAGATCCAAATGATTCCAAATCTAGTTCCGAATCGTAAATGAACTTTTTGGAATGGTATATTCCTCCGGAGTGGTTCTTTTTCAGTTTCTTCCCTCTGCAAAAACAATTTCTTATAGGTGCAGCTGCCTTACCACAGAAAGGTTCTGGGCCAGTGAGTGGCGTTTCTGCTCCCTTTCTGGCTAGGGTGTTGCCCTCTTCGTTTCCTTTGATTCCTGATTGACCAGAAACCAATATTATCAAAAGACATTGTTGTTCATGCCTATATCAAGTTTTCTTCGTCATTCCCATATCAGATTTTAGTCGATGACATAGGAGTTCAGTGCTTTGATAGAGACTTGACTATCAGAATCGATCGCTATATCACATCCTTCAGAAATCCTTTAGGCCAAAAGAATCCTTTTTTTCATTTTCCATTTTTCGGAATTCGGCTCCTCTGAAAATATACAGGGTGAGTCTTTGACTTGTACATATATTTCAACTGTAGATTCCTCTAATCAAACGAAACACTTTTTTCCCATGCCATTTTTCAAAATTCGGTTTCGTTTGAAAGATACAGGGTGTCAAAAATCCATGAAGATAACACTATTCTCTCCATATATTCGGAACCGATATTTCGAATGAACTGAACTTTGGTTGATTGTCTACTCCATTCATGCATGGTGCATACTCCTCAATCGAGACTTATTCCATATTCCTCCTGGTAAAAGAGTTACAGCCTACTCGTCTCATGAATTCATGCAAAAATCACTCGAAAAAGATATTTTCGAAAGAATCAACTATTTTAGAAAATGAAAATATTCCTATATTTTTTCAATAAAACGCGTCGTTTTCGAGTTATTCCTAATTGTATACGAACAAATTTGGGAAAAAAATCATGAATTTCATAAAAAATCTGAATGCTTCCCTGAATTAAATATCATCGAATATTATTTCTCCTCCGGTCTCGTTAACAAATTAACAATGTTGTCAATTTTTATCAACTTCGTTAACACTAAAATCTCTATGATGGAAAAACGTTCGATGTAATTGAATTCTGAGAAGCATGAAATGAAATTACACAGTTTATAAGTACAGTTTCTATTGAAAATTTATTGTTACCGCTCCTTCAGGAAAATATCTATCTCAACAATATCCTCTTGGAGTTTTTAATCGACACTACACGGTCTGCACATCACAATCATCACCTGTTTGCTTTATTCTCGGCAAGTAGATAGATGAATATTAAATAAGGTTATCCCGTTTAAGCGTCGTTCATTGTATCATAGAATGGCCTGTGATGGGACTCGTTGGAGACACAGAAACAGAACAACGGCTTGTCTTGCGTGGCGGCTACATCGCAGCGGAGCGGACCGCGATTGAAATTAAGATCATAGCGCTAAATCGGCGAGAATCAGAACTCGTTTGGCATTTCCAAAGAGCAACGCCTAGACGCGTTTAGCGAAAAGTGAACAAAACTGGTGTCCTTGTGATAGTTCATCCGCTAACGATAGGGGACGTACTGCTTTATTGAGTTCGCCTATAGTGCTATACCATTGTTTGAAGAGAAAATCGGCAATCTGGCATCGTCTTATCTAGAGTTCTGTGGAATATATCACAGAGGTTGGGTAAGGTTAGGTCATTGACCTCGTATCATATGACTTTGGTTGATGGAGTTAGGATAGGTTTCAGAATATCGGGGAAGATATGAACAAATTATTAGTGTTTATAAACTAATCTTCAGGAAAATCGAAGAAGGAACTTATTTTGGTGGTAGAAATATGGCTTTTCAATTGCAGAAATAATCGGACAGTGTTTTTGTTAGGAAATATCGTTTTTGTTACATTCTTATTCAAATAAGGTTAGTGCTGGAGTATTTTCTGATTGTATCACCCAGAACATCTAATCACCTCAATTTCAAATATGAACTTTGAAGTGTTTGCAGAGAATAATATCAGACACGTAGTTAGCCCGATTGAATGGCTATATCTCTTCAACAGAGCCGAATTCGGAAAAATGGAAAATGAAAAAAAGGTTTCCTTTGGCCTCAAGAATCTACAGTTAAAATATATGTACAAGTCAAAGACTCACCCTGTATAGACATTTGAAAAAAAATTGGGCCAAATACGTACTTGAGACGATTTCATGTATTTCCTCACAAAAACACTCAGTATTGTCCGAATACTTTGCAATTTACAAGCCATGTTTCTCCCATAAAAATAAGTTTCTTCTTCGATTTGTTTGTAAACACTAATAACTTGTTTATATTTTCATCGATATCCTAAAAATATCACAAGAAGAAAGGTTTTTCATTCAATTTAGGTATTATTAGGATTATGCGAGCTAAATCTAGCCCTCGATATTGTCAAAAAACTATAATTGTAGTATCATAATAAAGACCTTATTATTATTATTATTTATGATTAAACAACCAAATCTTTCCCATGTTGCATTCTTACAAAAATCTTCTATGACAGAGCTTTCGAGAAGACGATGTCAGATTGTTGATTTTCCCTTTGAACAATGGTATAACCGTTTGTAGTGCGGGCAAGCATGCGCACAAGATACACACCGTAAGATCTATGAATCGACCCATCTCAAACTTTTATTGTTGTTCTATGTCTCAAACGTCAGCTTCTGTGAATGACGCATGCGTATAGCGACAGTCGGCGCAATCTGCAGGTGTGAACAAATATGGAGGATATCATTTCTAGAGCTATGTTGTTGTAAAAGAGAAAAGTGATTATTTTAGGTGTTTTTTTTCCGATCTCGTGATGATTATGTGAAGACTTTCAGTGAATTAATGTGAGATCAACCGTGCAGTGTCGAGTTTATAAAATTCCGAGAAGATATTGTTTATAAAGAAACATGGCGATAAGTTATTCAGTGCTTAGTATCATATTATTTTTCAATAATTTCAATTTGATACATGGCTTGTATCGGCATTCATATATCCGAATGTTGTATTTCATTCATATTTATTTTTATTATGGATGGGTTACAATAAATTTCTAATGGAAACTGTGCAATGTATAATTTCATCATTCTTGGTGTTCAATCTTATCTCCCGATTTTAATATTACATATCTCTACATCAAACGTTTTTCCATCATTTAGATTTTGGTCTCGACAGAGTTTATAAACATTCTGACAACATTGTTAACTTTTTTAGAGACCAGGGAAGTGATAAAATTCGATGATATTCAATCCCGGGAAGTATCCAGATTATTCATGGAATAATTCATGGTTTTTTCCTCAAGTTTTATCGAATAAAATTAGGAATAACTCGAAAACGATGCGTTTTTTGAGAACCATAAAAATTCATTTATTTCCTACAACGATTGATTCTTTCGAAAGTATGAACCGTTTATTTTTTTCAAGTGGTGTTTTGGTATTTTTGCGTGGGTTTATGAGTCGGCTACGCTGTAACTTTTATACCAGGAGAAATATATACTAAGTTCTGATTGAGGAATATGCACAAGGAATAGTGTAAACAAACAACGAAAGTTCAGAGTTCATTTTAAATAACAGTTCCGTAACAGAAGAGTATTTTTTTGTGGATTTTCGATACCCTGTATCTTCCAAATGAAACCTTATTATGATTAATGATTGTGAAAAAAGTGTTTCGTTTGATGAGAGGAATCTAATGGCATACACGTACTCTGTACAATAAAGAAACATTTATATGGTCGAATTACATTTATTCAACAATTGATCAGGAAAAACTTGAAACAAACATAAAACAATAATAAATTATCGTAGTGGAATCAAAGAGAATATGAAGAAAAAATCAATAGGATGGGTTCAACTGAATTAAATTACGATTTCATACTTCTAATAGAATAATTAACAATTTCAGCAAATAAATTAAATTCCACTTCCTCAATTCAAACTTCACAGTTATCTTAGCTGCTTCTATCTCCTTTCACCAAAATATCTTTCATACAAATCATACAATCGAAGAAAGAATCTATATCAGCTAGTTTTCCTATTTGGATTTGAAATTCCTTAAACATTTTTCCGATCTTGCTCGGTTTTGTAACTGAAAATCTTTGAAGAGTTTCAGTAGTACTGAAATCCATAATTCTCAATATTACAAGAGATGGTAAAGCGAAATGGGCAGACAAGAATTGAAACCCTGCCTTTTCTGCTTCAAATCGTTTGAGGCCTTCATCAAATTTAGATTTCACGTTCGATCCGTAAATAGAAAATTCTTCTTCCTTGAATTCAGCAAAAAAATTTCTTAGTTCGTCTTGTTTACATAATTTAGCTATAATTCTTTCACTTGGATCGGACAAGATCCTCGAAGGTATTCTTTTATCTGTTATTTTTGTGATTATTGTTTCTAATTCCTTCCTACATAATTTTTCGTATGCAGTAAATTCTGGGTCAGAATTTATTGAGATTGAAATATTTCGTTTGAGTTTGATTCCTCCAGCGATTTCTTGTAGTATCATGAATTTAACAAGCTTCAAAGTCCTTTCCCTATTTTTCAACTTCAGAATATCCAAGAAAGTTTCGTTATTTTCATTCATCAAGCCAGCATCAACACCTTTTCTAATTAAAAATTTTAGAAAGGATATTGGTTCCAAGTGACATTCAGCTACTGCATGCAATACTGTATTGCCAGTATCATCTTGTTTGTTTATATTTGCTCCATATTCTATCAATAATTCTGCACACTCCATTCTGTTCTCAATTTTTCCATTCGCAACCAGAACATGCAAAGGAGTTTGCTCATTATCCATGGCTATATTGGGGTCACATTCCAAATTCAATATAAACTTGAGCAGCTCCAAATTCACTTGCTTCTCATTTGAAAAAAGTATGTGCAGAATTGTCCTTCCTAAGTGACCTCTCACGAATAAGTTAGCTTTGTATCGAAGTAGTAATTTCACTTGCTCTATTTTGTTATATTTGATGGCATGTAGTAAAGGTGTGCAACTCCAAATGTCTTTTGCTTCTATGTCAGAACCATTTTCAAGAAGTAATTCTGTTATTTCTGTATTTTCCATACGTGATGCCATGTGTAGAGGAGTGCAATCAACAATTGTGCTGGATTTATTAATATCTGCTCCTCTTCGCAGTAAGTACTCCACAGCTGGTTTCATTTGGTACAATACAGCTAAATGGAGTGGTGTACACTCTGAATCGCCAAAATCCAAAAGAATGTCTATGTTTTCGACCCGACGAAGCATTTGCAAAAATACATCAGCGTCTGCAAAGAATATCGATAGTTAGGTCTTATATCACAATATAGAAGGATATGTAAGAGTAAAGCAAATAAAGAAGAATATGCCTGTTTCATTGAGATTCCGAAATGATATAACTAACTGTTTTTACATCATTTAAAATAAATTCCTTTTACAAGGTGCAGCAACTAGTTCTGAAAAAATGTATGCCCCCCCTGAAAAACGATCTGGATCTCCCAGTGCATCTTACGCTTTTACTGAAACACCCTCTATAAATGTATAAGCTACAAAATATAATAAAATTGATGAATAATATCCAATAATTGAAATATGAATTCAAATGAGTTAACTTACCCTTTTTCATTGCCATCTTGCATAATATTGAACATCCAGGGTAGTAGTATTGAAGTGGATCAGCTCCATATAATAACAAAAGATTAATCACCTCTCTATCCCTGGAACTGTACTCGTTTTTTTCCACTACAAAAACAGAAAGAGCCGATTTTCTTCCCGAATTTTTCGAATCAATATCATAATTCTTCGTCATTTTTGATGCAAGAAAATTCGATATTTGATCTACAGACCACGTATAAACTATGTTGTGAATAATTTCATCATGAGAAAGATTTTCGTAGTCACTATCCATTTTGTTTATTCAAAAAGCAATTATTTGCTTAAGTCAAGATGGACTTAGAAGATCACCTTCCTTCAGCAACACCCAACACACAAATATTAGGGACGAACGAAACCTTCCCTAGTTATAAGATTTCAGAAAAATGGGTTGATATATCCAGGTAATGTAGGTACTATTTGAAATTTGAAAGGTTAAGTTGAATGCATGCATAAATAACTCAAAAGATTAAGTCTGAACTTTACAGAAGGCTGTATCAAGTTGATTTATTGCTGTCATTATTTTTAAGCTTTTTACGACAGCTGTTATTATTGCCAAAGTAAAAGCTGTCCATTTTTGTATTCACCAGTGAAGGGGTTGCTTTTATTGGCAATATTTAAACTTTATGTAATGACGGTTGAAAGAAATAACGTTCCCAGTTTCAAAACGAACAAAAGAGTCATAAATTTTAACCACTCATTTCAAATTTCCAATAGAATTTTTTCAATTTATTAAATTTATTAATTCAATGTTTTATAATAATATAAATATCTGAAAAGAATTAAAACAAAGAAGAAATATAATTATTATGATTGATTCTGTTTCAGTACCTCACTGGATAGTACTATAGGAGTTATAAAGAATTGGTGAATAATAACTATTTATTCATGAACAGAAATTTAATTTTAATATACAAATGTCACTTACATATATACAGACCCTTCTTTAATGGGGTACACTCCAGACGAATATTAATTATGACAAAAATATTCACAAAATCGTCCCATAAAAAAATTCAATTTTCCAGATTACTACACATAATAGTTAAAATAACCTAATTAATTTTTTAAACAATGTCGTGATTCTTTGAGTGAATGTAGGGACAACATAAGCGCTCATAAACGCTTCTATTCTCTCCATATCTTCGGTTTTCAAAAATTGAATGACCTTCAAAATGGAACGATATTGCAAGACGCCTTTGGAAGCCTCTTTCAGAAATTGGAAACATGCAGATTCTGCTTTAAATCTTTTTTGTCCGGCTTCGAATCGTTGTTTTATTTCAGGTCCATAAATGGGAAAATCTTTTTCATTAAATGTAGATATCACACTGGCATAATATGGGTGCTTACATAATTTAGCTACAGCCCTTTCGGTGACGAAGAATAATTTGAAAGGGATGAGTTTCCCATTTTTCATTTTTGATGCATCCAGTGTATGTAATTCATTTCTACACGAATTTGTTAAAGTAGCCAATGTTTTTTCGACGAATAAGGAATTTGATGATCTGTATCCCAAGTCCAAATTTCCTTTGAATTCTTCCAGTGTTATAAATTTAATTATTTCCCTCAAGTTATGTGGATCATGCAGTCTATGAACTTGTATGAAGGTTTCTTTTCTTCTATTTATTTTCTCCACGTCTGCTCCATGTTTTATGAAAAGTTGAAGGATTGATAAAGAATTTCCATCATAAGAGTATTCAGCAGCTTTGTGCAATACAGTGTTACCATTATTATCTAATTTGTTCAACTTCGCTCCATATCTAATCAACAAATTTGCACATTTTTCTTTGTTTGAAATGTAATTTTTAGTGGCTAGTACATGTAATGGCGTGGATCCACATGAGGAAGTAGCATTTGGGTCACATCCCCATTTCAGCAATAAATTTAACAATTCCAGACTCACTTCTTTCTCAGATTGAAAGATAGTGTGCAAAAGTGTTTTTCCCAAACTATCCTCCTTGAATAACCTAGCCCCATAATGGAGGAGAAATTGAACAGATTCCATGTCATTCAGCTTCACAGCATAGAATAATGGAGTGCGGACAAATTGGTCTTCTGCTTCAACGTATGCACCATTTCGAACTAGTATTTCAATGAATTTTAGATGTTTCAAACGTACTGCTGAATGTAATGGTGTGCTTTCTTCTTTGCCTGATGGTTTGTTCAGGTCGACATCCCTGAGCAGAATGATGTATTTTACAACATCTTCCAATTGGAAAATGATAGCCAATTTGAGGGGTGTGTAATCCGATCCTTCAAACTCCAGATAAATGTTGATATCTTCCACGTATCGAAGCAATTGAATCATCAGACCAGACTCTGAAGAAAAAATTAATATAAAAACACTAAAAATTAAAAGAGAGAACAGTTTAAAGATTTATTCACACAGAGATTACAATTTAAGCAACATAACTAATACAGAGTGTTTCACCTGGGTGATTCATGAGAGGATTATTAGAGAACTGAACGAGACATCAACCTGCTGCTTTTCAATGTGCGCAGGAAATATAAGACCGCAAAATTGCTAAACGTATTATTCTTGGAAAAAGAGAAATGACCATTGAAAATTGGTGAAAGTTAAAAATATAAATGGATAATTAACATCTTCATGATTAGTGAGATATTAAATTTGAAATCATCAACAATTAACAGGTGTATAATGAGTGTTTCTCACATTTTTGGTAATGTCTCCGTTAATATCCATTTCAAAAAGAATTCTTGCCACATCTAATCAGGCAATGAAATTCCACTTAGAGTGGCCCGAAAATATTGTGGTAATTCCATTAGGAATTAGAAATCAATTGCCATTCATTTATGGACAAACTATCCAATGTGCATTTCCACTGGAATTTATTATGGATATAGCAATTTTTAGGGTTGCAAGAGGTAATATCACAAAAACGATTCCAAAAATACAGGGTGTTTGGAGGGTGAGTAGCCATAGGTAAATGGTGGATAGGTGATTCTCTTGGCTACTTGTTGCGCCAAATAAAATAACATTTTGCCCAAAGTTCAAAGTGTTATAATTTTTTGCCATTTTTCTAGAAATTTCCCATTTTTCTCATTAAAATCTGGAATTTTTTCAAATTTAATGCCCGAGGTGCCTATAAAATGATTTATTTTTTTAGTCTAGTCTTGTCTTATTCAGATCGAATCATAATTTCATAAAAACGTCTTCAAAAAACCTGACAGCGTCGTATCAAACATCAAAATGAAAAAAAAAATGTTGTGTCCACTTTACAAAGTAAAATAAAAAAATTACATAGTGTTGGGTTTTAAAATGGTTTTAAAAACTCCTTTAGTTAATACTCTTTGCAATGGTATATAACATGTACCATTAATAATCCGATAACTCAACAAAAAGCTATGTTAGATTAATTATTATCACCTCAATGGAATAGTTTTGTCGTCACCCTTTTAAGGCATCCTTGAAGACAAAACGGTTTTTTGTTGAGTTATCTGATTATTAATGTTACATACCATTGCAAAGAGTATTAACTAGAGTTTTTAAGTTTTTAAAACCCCACACTATGTATTTTTCTTTATTTCACTTTGTAAAGTGGACACAACATTATTTTTTTTTTCATTTTGATGTTTGATACGACGCTGTCAGGTTTTTTGAGGACGTTTGTATGAAATTATGATTCAATCTGAATAAGACAAGACTAGACTAAAAAAATAAATCATTTTATAGGCACCTCGAGCATTAAATTTAAGAAATTCAAGATTTTAAGGACAAAAATGGGAAATTTCTAAAGAAATGGCAAAAAAAATTATGACAATTTGAACTTTGGGCAAAATATTATTTTATAAGGCGCAACGAGTAGCCAAGAGCATCACCTATCCACCATTTACCTATGGCTACTCCCCCTCCAAACACCCTGTATAATTGTTTCTTTCAGAAAAATGACCGTCAAGCAAAACTGTTTACACTAAATGAAAATCTCACAAAGAAAATGCTCATAGAATGCAAAAACTCACGTTTTTTCTTGGCTACCAAAGATAACATCGACCATGCTTCTGATAATTTCTGTGTTGGATCCGCCCCATATGTTAAAAGGAGGTCGATAACATCCTCATCCCTGGAATTGTAATGCTCTTTTTCGAACACGAAAGAAGACAGAGCTGTTCGACCCAATGAATTTCTGGCATCGATTAAAAATATTTTTTCTGGAACCGTTTTCTCCAGAAAGTCGTAAATCTCTTCTGTCGACCACACATGCACAATGTTGAAGATAACTTTATCAAGAGTGAAATATTCGTTGTTAAACTCCATCTTAAGTGTTTTAAACAAACTAATTTTAGTGTATATTCGAATTCACAGAAATGTTACTATACCGAAGAAGTGTACCCAGCAAACAAGTTGAAGAGAACTCCTCTTTCAACAGATTTTTCGAAAGAATTTATAGTTTGAACGTTGTAAAATACCAGAAGTCTATTTAAAAATATTTATTGATTTCACCCATTATACTAATGAAACTGCATTTCAATCCCATTCAAGGTTAATGGAACTTAGGAGTATGTCCAAGAATGCTTTATTACACTGTTCATTCTGCCTACAGGCTGATTCTTTAGAGATTTGAAGAGAACCAAAGGGGACAAGAACTTGAAATTTTGTTCGTTTTTATACCAAGAGGAAATTAAATTTCTAGGAATATTCTCAATGATGTTCAACTGAAAGAGATAGTACCTATGTCTCGACTTCATGAACAGCCTGTATATTGCTTTTTTGAAGCGAAAGAAATCTTGGACTATTGCATTTTGGACTGTCTGTATTAACAATTTGAATTAATTGAAAATAAAACATTCATTTCGAGTATGTTTTTTGTGATTTCCTATATCATCAACTTCAGAGTTTTATCGAATAATAGAATATATAAATAAAAAACATCCTGATAAAAATATACAAGGTGTCTAAAGTTCGAGTGCCTTTTACACGTTTCTGGTGAACTGGACATACTGAAATCTGAAAATTGAGATTATGATATTGTTCTAAATTCTCTACTGAGCGAAATTTTTTTGCGGAGCATGAGCACCTCCCGTTATACAGGGAGTGAAAATAAATTTGTTTAAAAATTCTTTTTTCAATTTCTTTGTTCCTTCTATAATTGAGTATTCAATGATGAATACAATTCTTTTAAGATCATTGTTTTCATTTGAAAAGTTTTCAAAATATCTAAAAAAACCCTGGAAAAAGTCAAGTATTCAGTCAGTTTCATTATTTTTTTAATCTCAATATCCTGAGCGTAAAACAAAATCCAAAATTGGCCATAATCAATGATGGTAGCACTCTGAGATGCTCTTGCTCCTAAATTTAGTAATTTCTGTGTTATTTGAGATTTTCTGGATTTAAGATATACGTAGAGTCAAATTCATCTAATCTATTGCATCAGAGTATTCTGTAATCATAGAAGATAAACTATAATTCTAGTAACAGGTCTTATTAAAAATGCAAACATTTTCCCGAGACATGTTTATTATGTAACCATATAAACATATTTTTCTTTGCCACTCCGTATTATATAAAACTCACATCACACATTTACAGATCTAAAGTCTAAACAAATTTTTGGCTACTTATCAAGATATACGCTAAGAATTTTTTTGTTATATATTTTAAAAACAAATTTTTTATTTCGATTATGATTTTTTTTTTGGTTGTGGCGGATTTTTTTTTTCACTCCAATATCGCTTCTATTCTATAACTTTTCTGGTTATTAACTATAACCTTTTCTGGTTATTAACTCTAATATTTTCAGAATAGAGTTATGCCTCAAAACTCCCGTGAAAACTTCCATGGAGAACATAAAACACGTCTTTTCATTTCGAATCCCTTATAAACATATTTTTTTGCCACACTCCGTATTATATAAAATACATATCACGCATTCATAGATCTAAGGTTGAGATTTTTTTTTATATTTATAAAGATTTACATAATATGAATTTTTTCGTTATCTATGTTAAAAACAATTTTATAATTTCGATTATGATTTATTTTGCTTGTGGCTAATTTTTTTCCTTGATTCCAATATCGCTTCTATTCTATCTAAACCTTTTTTAGTTACTAACTCTAATATTTTCAAAATAGAGTAATGCCTCAAAACTCCCTTGGAAACTTCCATCAAGAACATATAGCACGAATTTTCTGCTTCTAACTGCTGAAGTATCATTTCAAATCGAACCATCAGGTGGGTTCCGTAGATGGGAAAGTCTTCTTCTACAAATTCGTCTATCGCAGACCACAATACATCATCGTATCGATAAGATCTAACGATTTTTCTCGCAGGATTATCGTAAATTCTACCCCATGGGAAAGGTTCACCATTTTCCATTTTTATTGCGACTAATCTGTTTGATTCACTTCTACACTTTTCTTCAAATTTTGCCCATTCTGGAACGGTGCGTATTTCAGTAAAAAAGGAAGTATCTAGTTTAAAGCAACCGAAAGCATCACGCAAACAATAATATTGTATCAGGGAGTAAACGGAGTGGATTTTATTTTCCTCCAATATATCGATGAATGTTATGTTTTCATTATTGAATTGAATAGTTTGAGCACCTGCATTTATAACTTTTTTGATGAATGGTAAAGATTCTCCTTCAGATTCGGCCGCTCTATGTAAAACAGTATCACCATAACTGTCTTGTATGTTTAAATCCGCTTTATATTTTAAAAACAATTTGAGACACTCTATTTTATTTTTGATTAAACCATTGGCTGCCAGTATATGCAAAGGTGTGAGATTTTTAGGATCACCTAAATTTGGGTCGCATTTCAATTCTAATAAAAGTTTGCATAAGTCCAAGTTTACTTTGTGTCTTTGCTCCATAAAAACTATGTGCAAGGCGTTTCTTCCGTAGCTGTCTCTTGCAGACAAATCTGCTCCTAATCGTATTAGTTCACGAACTTGCACTATATTGTTGTATCTTATTGCGTGTAGAAGTGGGGTATGGTAATTATTTCTTTCCTCCAATTCTGCACCATAATCAATGAGCTTTCTTGTTATTTTTACATTCGGGGTATGTGCTGCTACCAAGTGCAATGGTGTGTTTTTATCGCTTGGTGAAGATTTATTCACATTGGCTCCTCTTTCCAGTAAATAATCCACGGCCTCTTCATTTTGACGCAGACAAGCCAAATGAAGAGATGTCATACATTTGTTGCCATAAAACACAAAATCGTTGATATCTTTCAAACGATTCAGATACTCAAACATTATTTCGATTTCTGAAAAAGAGTGAAATAATTGTTGAAACAGAAAAAATCATTGCAAAACTTTTTTTAAATTTTATATATCGACCTTATCACAATGTTACTATCGATAAAGAAAGGTTTCAAATGAAATTTATGTCTTTATGTTTATTTTTGGTTTCTTGGAAACTATATGCGATACAAAAAAATTCAAATAAAATACCCTGTATATATCATTTTTCATATCCCCTTGTGATCAGCTTCCTACTCTTCTTCTGATAGTATCCTAACAAAATTCATTCATAAGAATTCAATTCAATTTTATACTCTTTTTTACTAGTTGCCTGGTTTTCGAAATTCTTTGTTTAACAATCGTTTTATTTTTATTATTGTTATGGTGAACAATTTCTATATCATTTCCTTGAAATTATATTGTTAACTGTAATAGACAACATATTGTCTTGTAATTGGGTTTTCTCCTGTTAGACAATAAAGGATTTTTTTTTTCATGAAGCTTGGAATATAATTGAAAGGGAAACAAGTATTATTTGTGAAGCCACTCTCGAATACAATTTCTGAATAACTCATTTCGAATAAGGACAAATTGGAATAAATAATTTGTTCAGTTAAAAAGCAGGAAACTACACTGATGAACAAGAAAAAAGTAACAGATATATTTTTGAAGAAACAATAACATTTCTAAAAACGAATTTAAATGTCCCTTCTGATTTAATTCAATCAAAAACTTATAAAGTTACACCTCTCTTTCTCTCTCAGATTTCAAGGGTACGAGTTATGTGCGAAGAACGTGAGGAATATGATCGAGATGCTATTTTTTAAAGGCCTTTTCTACTCGAAAAGGCCTTTTTGCATTAAAGCACTATTGCACACTGTATAACGTCGACACAAATCTTTAACATCCTTGTAGTAATTATTTCGGAATTTCTAAGGAAAAATGAGATATTCTCCGATTAGGATAATGAATGACCCTATAGGGCTATAAAAACGAAATGCAATATGTTTCAACGTAAGTCAGGTTATATCTAAAAGTATTGAAAAAATCGATGGACACTTACTAGAAAAATAATAGATAGAGAGATTGATTACCTTAAAATAAAACTGCAATATAAAAACTAGCTTCTTGAAAATACAAGAACAAATAATAAGATATTAAAAAATAACTATGAACCGAATTGAAACAATGCAACTAAAAGGTGTGAAATAAGACAATATTTCACTTCTTGATAGCTCGAAGTCATACAGGATCGAAACAGAAAATTACGCAGAAGAAATGGTACATTGCAACTAATTGTATGTCAAATGATAAAATATCTACCGAACGAGTGAAGAAATAGAAATGTGTTTTGTACGAAATCTAACCCTGCACGTATGTCAAACATGTTCAAAAGGTGAACATAACATTTTTGAAAACGATTGAATTATTGAAATGATGTTTGCATGATTTTGCTTTTTAACGAACAGTTTCATGTAAAACAATATAATAAAAACAACAACAAGTTCAATAGAAATCACTTATCTAATGTTAAACAGTGGCGGTTCAAGAGGCTAGTTGGAGCAAATTAATATTTTTGTAGTTTCCTTTGTCTGAGTTGATTTATTGAACTATTTAGATATCTCTGAGGAGAATATAAAAGACGAATAATTTCTGTATCACAAAATCTGAATCAATTTTGTATAGGATGATAATATGGCAATATATTTTGTTTTTCTAGTTCATAGGTCTTTTACACAAACTGCAGGCTCCAATTTCTATCCAATTTACATAGTTCCTGCCTACAAAATTTTTCAAAATTATTATTTTCGCCGAAAACTAGTTTTTTTTCAATATTTGATAATATTCAATAATAATAAAAGAATTCCAAGATTTTTTTTGTATATCAACAATTTATTGAAGAAAAGACAGAAACACCGGCTGCAAAAACATCTAACCGAAAAGAAATAAAGAAAAAACAAGACAGATACAAAAAAGATTTAATAAAAAAACAACTAAATCCATTTACTTCTGTGTGGTTAATGTATAGGATATACCATACCAAGCAATATTTATTTCTATGACTACCTAAGAAGTTAATAATATTAACTCCATTCACTTTTATAAAGTATACCGGTTGTCCATGATTTAGGTTTATCAAGTTCTTTTACCTAAAACGGAGGAAGGTTGGCACTCGTGAAAGTAAAATAATTCTGAGAGATGTTGACAATGCAATTATTCACTATTTACTCTTTTTTATTAACTTTGTAAATGGAGTTAGTTCTTTTGAGGTTTAACTCTGACACAGGTTCAGTAGTACCACTACATTCTCATACTGGAGTATTTCAAGTTGTGCAAAAAAGTAATTAAATGTCCTCTGTAGGCTTATTTCTTGAGAATTTTGAAAAGTGTGTAATTCAAATGTTCTTTTTTAAGTTTTTCTGTCGGGTTATTCGAGTACTTTTAATCTTTTTCTGAATAAACTATCACAAAGTAATGGACTATTCTGTCCATTATCTTTCAGTAAAATTTCAACACTCGATTCTTGATTTCCGTGCAAGAAAATAGCATAACTGAATCCTCATGTTCAAATACGTGAAATATTTCCAGTATTAACAAAGAAAAAGTTTCTGCAACATTCGCCAGTACTTTGAAATTATTGGATTCACCTAATATTTTCTCAAACGCACTATTTTCCCAAAGTATATTAACATTTTGATAAATCCGTTATTACTACGACTTATATGTAGAAACTACAACGTTGCTCATTCATTTGACAGAAGAATGACTACAACCTAACGTTTTCAAAATTAGGCAATCCAACGACCTGTCAAATATTTTTTTGAGGTTAGTTGGTGGGCAAACAAACCTAATTTAGCTTTGTTCATGTAGACATTAAAACCGTTTATTTGCTTGAAAAATTGTTTCATGTGGACATTTTTCTGATATTTCTAGTCAATCTTACTCTTAGGAATATCAGACCAGTGAAAATTATTTAAATTAAGTGCATTTTCAATAAAAACATGCCATAAATGAGTGCCAAACTTGGATGTGCAAGTCGTTCAAATTATGAGGATTTTCTTGAATATTTTGGAGAACCCAGTGTGTGTAACTTGGTGAATTATATACATATTAAGTGACTTATCAGGAAACAAAAGGAAATTGGGTCAGCAGTCATCAAGACTTGACAATATCGAAGATAAGAAACTAAAGTGAATTTGTCTTCGTAGACACTGAAATAAGCAGTATTCAGTTCATATAAAATGTAAAACTGATGAATATTTAAATTTATATCATATAAAAGGATAAAGAAGTTACAGGTACAGTGCTCTGATTAATATTCCTTCTCCAATACTTTCTCTTCAATCTCTTCGGGCTCCCAATACTGAAAGTTGTAATCATATGATTGAGTGAAATTTTCTTCGTCAGTGATACTTCAGGATACTTTTTGATATTAGAAATCATAAAAACTTACTCATGAAATGCATAAGATAATAAAATTCCTCATATTTACCTACTGCAAGCCAGCGACCTGTCAGAAAATTTTAGGTTATCTGGAGGCAGGGCGCCACGTGGTTTGGATTGCCTAATATACGCGGTGAAATGTGTCAGAATTTCATGGCCAGCCGGTATACTTTATGAAAGGGAATGGAGTATATGTATACTTTAATATGAATATGACGTGAATGCAATAATGTATTGCAGGCAGAGACAAACAAAAATTACGACAAAAATTGTTTTTCCCCTTCACATTACTCACACAAAATTATATTAATTGAGTTCTTGTTTCTTTTTCATTTTACTCTTTTTCAATTTGGATTTTCTACTGATATTCTGAGCTTTTCAGGTTAGAATTTGATGAACCAGTAAATTATGGCTCAGGAATCTCGAGTCATTCAATTATTGTATAAGGCTTGATGAAACAGTTGAATATGAACACTTTATTGAACAGTCGTGGAAAAACGGTCGTCTGCCACAAATTTTTTGATGCCGATCTTGACATAAACGCACGCTCATCCGCTACCTGACGGATCACATAACGAATGCAACAAAAAACCTTGGAACTAGGGTGCATATTCATCAGTGGGAAATTTCCCTAAATTCACAAAAGCCCTTGAATGGAATTAATGAATTGGATTGGCTGATTAATTAATTACTACTAGCTCATCTGGCATCGCTCTCCAGCATCCTTTCCCGCTCGTTCCAGCGGGAACAGTCGATCTACATCAATTGCAGAATAGTTCAGCACGCAGAATTTGATCTATTATCTTTCTAGTGTAAAATCATTAGCCGTAGTCGGGACTGGTAGGTTGGCAGGGTGAAACTCGTAGGGTTTCCGTCGTAATTGAATTCTGAAGTAGGACGATGGAGGATTCAAGATGGAGATCGAGGAAATGCTAGCGAGCTAATGAATAATCCGATTCCACAAGCCTTCTTCCAATTATTTCTGCGAACACATAGCGTGGGAAAGAACCTTTCTGTGGCATAGGGAAATGCACCTATAAGAAAGGGTCACTGGCGGAATCTGCCAGCAATGGATCTATCCAAGAAGTTCTTTCGGAACTTTGAAACTGCAAGATCCAAAATCTATCTGGATCTCAGTAACCAGCTACACCTCCTCAGCAGCTTTCTTACGGGACATTGTCGCCTCAGTAAGCATCTGGTGAGAATGGGTTTATCGGACACTAAGAGGGTAGATTCTGTGGAGAGAAGGAAGAACCTTCTCATCACCTAGCCAAGGAATGCCTTGCCATTGCATTCCAAAGAAAAGAATCCTTTGGGTCAGAAACTTGCAGGTGTGAGGAACTAGCGTCGTTGAAATCTTCAGATATTGGATTTCATAAGATCTCTGGAACTGGAAGGCCAGCTGTAAAGTGTGTGGTGAGAACAGCTCTGGTAGGGGGTACACAAAACCTTAAGGTCACAGTGAACAGTAACTCCTCTCTAATCAACCATAACTACACTGCGCAAAAAAATTTAAGCACATTATGGAAATCTCAAATTTATTCTACAACTGAAGGTGTTCTCAATGATAATTATTTTTATCAGATTTATGCATGCATATGTTATCCACTTTCAACGTTTTTCTTCAATACAGATGTTTTCTCCCAGCAGGAATAAAAAAAGATGATATTATCAGATTTTGAATGTATTGGCTCCATTCTAAAATCAGTTGTTCTCGATCAATTCTAGTGATCAATAGTTTTTCTTTCGTTTAATTTTCTACACTCGATCGCTATGCAACGCGAAACACGCAATTTGACCCAAGAGGAGTGTGCCCAAGCGGTAGTTTTGCGACAAGAAGGGTGGACATACACAAGAATTGCAGAAAGGTTTGGAGTTTCCCATGCAAGTGTGTCCAGAATGTTGCAGCGATTCAGGGAGACAGGTATGAATGTCCGAAGACCAGGACAGGGTACACCACGGGTAACAACTGCCATTCAAGAATGTTACTTGAGAGTTTCTTCGTTGAGACAACGGTTTGCAACCGCTAGCCTCCTTCAAAATCAGCTTGAGCAAACTCATGAGGTGCAAATTAGCACTCAGACAAGAAGAAATCGCCTCAGAGAATATGATTTAAGGCCTCGTGTCGCGGCAAGAGGACCAGCTCTTACCCCAGCCCATCGAAGGGCGCGTTTGGATTTTGCGAGAGAGCATATCCATTGGGAAGAGGCCGATTGGGAAAGAGTTCTCTTCACAGATGAGTCTAGATTCTGCCTCTACCATTGTGATCGACGTTCCCTTGTATACAGACGTCCACATGAAAGATATGCTCAGTGCAATTTCCTGAATACTACTGGTTTCGGGGGAGGATCGATTATGGTATGGGGTGGAATATCTTTGACTGCTCGCACAGACCTAGTGGTCGTTGAAAATGGAGCTATGAATGCAGATAATTATATAAGGAACATTCTTGAAGAGTATGTAGTGCCATTTGCTCCATACATTGGTGAAATTTCATTTTTATGGACGATAATATCAGACCCCATCGTGCGCGTATCGTTCAGGAGTACCTTGAAGAGGTTGAAGTCTCTCGAATGGAATGGCCAGCAAGAAGTCCAGATCTCAATCCGATTGAGCAGGTTTGGGACAACCTCAATAGAAGGCTGAGAAGTTCAGAAAATCATCCAGCTACTCTTAATGACTTAGGAATCCAACTTGGAGAAATCTGGGAAGGATTAGATGGGAACATTTTAAGATCACTCATTTTGAGTATGAACCGTCGTTGCCGAGCTGTAATTAACGCAAGGGGTGGAAATAACAAGTATTGAATCACTTATCAGCATTTCAGTATTTTGAAAATTGTTCATTTCTCTTCTTTCGCATAAGATTCGGTGAAATCCTGAATTTTTCTTCCATTTAATGTGTCGTGTTTCGTTCAAAACTTTCCCGAGAGAACATAAAAAATGAGTTATGCAGTCAATGTAGAGTTAACTTTCATTAAAATTGAGATTTTCAGAATGTGCGTTAATTTTGCGCAGTGTATAAACGAAAGAAAACTAGGCGTCTTGATGGCTCATCGATAACTTATCGTGTGAGGATCTCCTGGGAAGACATCGTCCAGCCTTTTAGTTAACGCTAGCCATCGGAATGAGGAGAAAGAGGACTCGTCTAGCGTCCAATCTCTGCTTCCGAGTACACCCTATACATTTCAGTGCACCTGGAAAATTCATCGTGAATCTCGACCGAACAACACAATTAGGTAAACTCGTATTGTTTTACCGGAACAACATTAAAATTTCAGAACGCAGCACTGACACATAATCAACCATGTAAAATAATTACAGGCAGGCAGAACGGTTTTGCAGGAAATGTAATTATTTCCTGCGCCGGAGTATATATTAATTAACGTCTGTAGCAGTTGGTATCAGCAGGAGGTGACAAACGTAGCAGGACAGGGGGGGCCGAACTCCTGCGACAGCTGGACATTTTCCTGCTGACATGTATTAGATTAGGGTGAGAATCCAGACACTTGTTCCTGCCGTTCGGCGTGGCGATGGCAAGCAATCTCCTTCAGGACTGGGGACTTTTATTTTTTACGTGCTAATTTCATTAACTGGAAATCTGCTCCGTCCGTCCTAACGAGTTTTTACGTGTTCGGGGACCTGTTTTTTGTGGGGTCGATTTAATCTTGGACCGCAGTCGTCAGTGCGATACCTGGTTGAAATTTTTCCTGATCAATCAGGCTATTATACTTAGACCATAGAAAGAGGAGACACAGCATCTCATTCAAAAATTCGGGAATTGATGAAGCCAAAATTCAGTCAGACTTCAATGAGTGAGACGAAGATAGCATAAAGGATAGCAATATCATTTTACATTATTGTGGCAACATTGCAGAATCTAACTTTGAAAAATCCAGTGGCGTGGAGTTATTGATTTTGAAGAATGGAAATAAAATAACGAGTGAATAATCTTTTTATGGCGAATTCTTTCAATATTGGTACGAGGGCGGTTTAGAGAAATGTGAAATTATTTTGTACTATAAATATATTTGAAAATTTGTAATTGATGCAAATGAATTATTGAACATATTAAAATGCGTAGCTTTTTATATTATTTGGAATTAGTGAAAATAAGTATGAAAAATTATAGAAAAACAATTGATTCTTTAGGAAGTCAATTTAGGTATATAAAATAAACTACACGATTCATTAAATGCTGAAACTGACCACAAAAATGTGTAAATTCATGTGAAGGAATCAGATTTTCCTCTTCAAGAGATTTTATAATAAATTGAGGTATTTTATCACGTTCTTACAAATATGATAAGTAATGGCTGCAAAAAGCATCATACCGAGTCATCAATATTTTAGATGAAAATCTACGGTGCGGCGAATTGCCGAGCGTACATTATATCCCTATAAACGGCGTTCAGTATGAAAAAAGCAACAATAATTCATGCCTTCTTTATTTATTCACAAAATTTAGCATAATTCCTCGAAGAAAATGAACCCCATTTATTCATCCACTATCCACATCATGAAGAAGAACATAATACAATCATAAAACCATAGTAAATCTACTGAATGCGATATTAAAATAAACATTGATATTGAAAACAGGTCCATTTGTTGTCAACTGCTCCTCTCAAAGCCATATATACATTCGATAGTCATAGTTCTATTTGGAAGGCAGAATCCAAGTTGGTACCAATATTAACATATCCTGTGAATCTTGTACCAGTACCAGGGATATGAAACTTCTTCTTGTCTTTGGACCAGAGCTTATTCTGATCCATCCCTCTGTTGAGTTTCCAGAGTACCGGCACAATGATGATTTTTTTGGTGAAATGGCTAATATTTGATTTCAATATTTTGGTTCTTTCTCTGGAAATTCCCAGAAACTTACCTTAGGGACGAAAGTTCGAAGATTGGTTTGGCAAGAAGGGGATTGGCATCATTTTTGAGATATCTGGTACCATTCACTCGAATAACGAAATCTTTTAGCTCAAAGTGTTCGGAACATACAAACAGTTTCTGAGAAAGATCATCAGAGTCAGTAATATTCAGGATTGAGAACCAGATGTTCCTCTTCTCAATATCAGAATGGAAACAGAAAAGTGAAATTCTAAAAATCTACGCCTCTGATACTAAGTAAGAAAAGATTAGAACATATACCTGTGCAAATTCAAGTTAGGATTCAAATAGACCAATTTACCACACACAAGACACTAATGAACCATTTTCATATCGTATTTAGCTGAAGATATTCAAAAATAAATCCAAATAACGCTTTTAACATACAATTAAGCCCAAAATCTTGTTGACAACACTGTTCGAATTGTCAGAAATTTCATAGAATAAAGATGGCGGCACGTAATTAATGAATGAACTGGACATAGATTCAAAAAACCGTATTGCCAAACGTTTTTATACATTAATCTAGGGCAAAAAGATCGATCCGTTTTGCGAACATTTACATATACTTAAGTATAGGTATGTAATGTGAAGAATGCACAATAGTTGAAGAAACCAATACTCGTTTCTGGCATTCACGCACAAATGAGTAAATGAATTTCAATTTAAGAAACTTTTCATTTTGATTGATAGTTTATTTTTTAGAAAATTCAACGAACGTCACAACGTTGCAAAAATTTCTACTACATTCTGATTCCGTAGTATTACAATCGCCCAGTTCAGTTCTGATGATTTTGAAACTTGGCTTCACTATTTATTATTGAAAGGTGTGTCTCCTCTTTCTATGGTCTAAGCTTCGATATTTGGCAACATTGACGTGAATATGTCAATTTTGACATTGTCATATCGAAATTTTTAATTTTTGAAGTGAATCTCAAATGGAATTTCTGACTAGGATGAATACTGAAAAGTTAAATTACCAATGATTGTTGCCGAAGCTACAAACATCGTCAGAAGTCTTGCCCCCCCTAGGTTTCTCAAGAAATAAACAATCTCTGTTCTGGAAATGAGATTAACGTTTTTCAACACCTGAAAAAGCAGTTGATGCGTTCAAAACTCATGTTTTGATGTCCTCGGTCAAAATAGAATATTGATTCAAACGCATGCGAAAATGTATTGATCTTAATAGAAAATATTTCGAAATTGAAGCCATTCGGATTATGAATATTTATTTTTATTTCTATCCCAAACCTGAAGTAGCCACCCACGTACCATATGCACGTTTATTTTGAATAGAATATTCTAAAACAACGGTGAATCAACTTTGTTTCATCCTAGTTTCTCCTAGAATGTGAATTATAAAGTTGGAATCCTGTGTAGAAGATTGTGGCTTTCGAATTCTCTCCCCCAAAACCAGTTGCCTTGTTTTCATAATTCTCAGAGCATATATCTTTAGAGTTAATTAATTAGACATGGTTATTCATTTCCGTTTGAAATTCATGGAAGTAGTTTCAAGTATTCTCTAATAGTTTGATGAGTTGATGAATTTAACTTAAAGTAGAATTATTCGGATTTTCTTCATTTCCCATTTCTAGTTTATATTTGTACTTGAAATCCTGTAGTCTACTTCACAAGAATATGTGGAATCTTGAAATTCAAAAGAATTTAATATGGTTTTTCTAGAAGTAAGTTGAGGTTCTAACAAATCAACAAAAAAAAAACATTTGGAACTTAATCTTCTTAATGGAAATGAGTGTTCTGTACGCTATATTAAATCGCAAATGGAACTTTCTGGATATGCACTGGGTCGATTTGCTTCCGTTGTGCTGTATTAGTAGTACCCTGGGTAGTAATAAAAAGAATTCTGAAAGAATAACAGTATTTGATATTCAGGGTTTAATATTATTCAAAATATAACGGTAATTGGCGACGTTTCGGGCAGTACCCTTTTTCTAGCCTTCGTTATATTTTGAATAATATTAAACCCTGAATATCAAATACTGTTATTCTTTCATAAGTCACACAGGGTAAATACTTATCATTCGATAAAAAGAATTCTTATCGTTTAAAATTGATTTTTAAATCCAGTTGCATCAATTCTAGATGAAAACATCCCAAACTTTACTAGAAACATAAATTAAAACTTCGACGGGTGTTAGAAGTTGTTAAAAACGCTGATAAGCGTTTCAGGGTGTGGATAATCCAAGGGGGAGCGCAGTCAACAGGTTTCTTTCAATCAAAGTTGTAGGATTTTTTTTGTTGGAACTAATAGTTGAAACCCACGTCATCTCAGATAATTTCCTTCTATACTCTGTTCAAATGTAAGAAGGAGCAATAACAACATGTTTGGCGCAGCGGTATGAGGGCCTTCGTATAGTTACTTTCCGTCCAGAGTCGAATCGAGGAAATTTCACACAATCGTTCAGTTTATTTATCCATGTCTCATCCAGGTAATATATTTTTCTGCCTTGTTTCCTTAATGAGCGGATTTTGTTCAACTAATCTCTTTTCCACACAATTCTTTCATTCCTATCTATCAGTAGACTATCACGACCACGTTTTTCGAACTCGAATTCCATTTTTTTCAATAATTTATAGAACGTTCTTCTTTTGAAATTTGGCAAACTGTCGTCATCATTCACGATTTCTAGAACTTTAAAAATCATTGGGATATCATTCCGGAAAAAAAAAACCGTGGACAATTCTTCTGATGAGGTTCATATCGAAATCGTCAACCGAATCGATTATTTTTAACGACTGGGCTCTCCTCTTAGGTGGCGTCAATGTTTCATTCTCTTTATTTTCTCTGACAATTCTGAATACAGCTGAATCACTCACGCCTGAGGATTTTGAAACAATTCCTACTAAGGCTCTTTTCGATAAATCAGGATGTTCTTCCAATTCTATTCGAGAAATGTTCAAAATTATCTCTTTCTCTTCAGCAGAGAAATGCGACCTTGTGGACCTTTTACGTGGTGGTCCCCTCATATCACCCTCAGATGCAGTATCCGTTTCCGAATTCGACATTGTTCTATAAACACTATATACACTTTGTCAAAAGATTTTCCAACACAATAGGTACACTTTTCACAACAAAATCTATAAACACTTTGAACAGCTAGACCGTCACAGTAGCTCTAGGTATTTAAATTTGTCAATTGTAAACTTCGATATTTATGTAAATCAAGATGGCTTTAATCCATTAAGGGAAAGGACCCAAATCTTGTGTTTCCCGGAATTATCTTGTCGGAATCTTGAGCAACGGACAAAGAGTTTCGTACAAAAAAATATAAAATTTTGGACCGAAACTGAATATATTTCGGATATAACAAGTAAATGACCATTATAAATTTGAACAGAGATCTTTTACGAGTCTTGTCAATTGAAAACTTCGATATTTATGCAAATCAAGATGGCTTTCACCCATTAGGGAAAAGGACCCAAATCTGGTGTTTCCCAGTATTACTTTGTCGGAATCTTGCAAGATTCCGACCCAAATCTCTAAAACTCTGGTGTTTCCTGGAATAACCTCGACGCAATCTCGAGCATCCGAAAAAGAAATTATTTAGTAGATAATAATATAAAAACAAAACAAAATAAAAAAATAGGGTACGTCGGATATAAAATGTTTATGACAGTTGCAAATCATAACAGAAATTTTGCACTAGAGTTTCTGAGGAAAAAAGTTTTAATGTGGGAATTGCTGACTCAAACTATTGAATCATTTCTATCCAGTACCATACGCAGTCCGTTCCGAGTACGATACTGGCAGTTCCTTAGGGCGTTAAAAGGGAGCGTTGTTATGACCGTTTGACCAATAGGAGCTTCATTGTGCGCAAATCAAACGATTCTGTTTGTTAACAAAGCTCCTTCTTATATTTGAACGGACTATAGAACGTTTAGAGAAGAGGAGATTTGCTCCAAATATGAAATCAAGACACAGATTAATGGGCTTTCGTATGTTGATAATGAACAGGTCTTGGCAATTGCTTAAATGCGTAATCACATATGCTCTTAATCGCACAGTGATTGAAATTTTCAGAGGATTATTGATGACCACCATTCTTATCGTTTCTTAAATTTTCGATTGTGCTATTCTTCATATAGTTCTCACTCAAGTTTTCTTTCCAGGACAACAGCAACAGTTCCATTTTGCCTTCGGTCAAAGACCTTTTCCTTTCGCCACATCAGATCCACTGTCCACATTCAGGATGCCACCTATCGGCAATTGTAACAGTAAGTATTTGAAAAATTGTAAATTGCATTCATTGAAAAATGGAGATTTGTATTACAAACTGAAAACTGTTGAATTTAAGCAAAAGAGTTCGAAAGAGTACAGTATCTCCAGTCAAAAAAACAGTAATAAATGAAACTAAACGAACTGGAACATATTATAATTTTAACAACTGAACATCTGAAAGATAAAATATGAAAATTGAACCTCTGAGATTTGGCTTTTTATCTCCATGATATTTCCGTTCGTATGCGGCGTAGAGCAACAATTTTTTTTTAAATTGAAGCTTTATCATTTCTCTAGAATGTGTACCTACTCGCTTTTCCATTTTTCTTCTCATATTAGGAAAAAAAACCTAGTGAGCTGTAATTTCATAGAAATCTGGACAAACGATTTTTTTCCATGATATCTCCGTTAATTTTCGGGATAAATGTATGAAATTTTCAGTATACATTCGGAATAATATTTTGCAGAATGTGCATAGTTCAGTTTTTCTGTTTATTGACCCCTGAATTTTTGAATAAATTATAAAGTAGGAACTTTATTGGTCATATTTTCAACCAGGTTTTTTCCTAATATACGAAGAAAAACGGAAAAGCGAGTAATACACAATCTGCAAAATATTATTCCGCATGTAGAAAATTTCTTACATTTATCCCGAAAATTGACGGCGAGATCATGGAAATAAAATCGTTCGTTCAGATTTTTAGCAATGTTGCCAAATCAAAATTGTTAAAAAAATTGTTGTAATGTTACAATGTTGAAATCTTCGACTCCTCTCTCGCAAACGGTGGTGAATTTCATGGGCCGTAAAGCATCCAAAATCCTCAACATTATCTGCCTTATTAAGCGTCTTGAATCGAAACTGCTTCATTTGGCACCCCTCAGCTTTCAACAGAAGAATAATGAATGAGTTTTTGTGTTCATTCGAGAGACAATTCCCGCTAGGGCAGTAAAAAGGGTTAGGCCAAATTAAGTACTAAGATTTAGCGAGGTTCGCTGTCTATTAGAATGTAAGAAGTGAAAGGAAAGTGAATAATCTTGGTGGATTACTTCTAACTTCATTAATGCGGACACAAACGGAATAAATGTGTCCAGAAAAATGGATGGAGATGAGAAGGGTTCACCCTTGTTTTACATAAAGTTGAAATTATTAATTCGGTAACCTGCAGGAATTTCAGAGATTCATAATTTTATTGTTGTAGCACACCTAGTCTAATATAATAAATCGAAATATTGCGGTTGAGCAATATAGAATTCCAAATATACAGGGTGAGTCTTTGACTTGTACATATATTTTCACTGTAGATTCCTCTCATCAAACGAATGGCTTTTTTGCCATACCATTTTTCAAAATTCGGTGTCGAAAATCCATAAAAAAACATTATTATTTCCATATAGGGGACGAGATGGCGCTTGAATCAGTTTAGACTGTGTTTGTTTGGGCTCCTCGAAATTCATTAAATTAAATATATCTCTTGAAGGATATTCGAAGTGTATATCACAGAAATATTACCAAACTGTCTGTTCATTATTTTATATTAATTTGGAATTAGTACATTCATCCGAACATGGGAAAATCGACGACGAGTGTGAAGGAAGTAAGTGAACGTGTTGACAGACTGTCGGAGGAATTCAGGAAAGGATTTGAGGACTTCAAGGTACAATTTCTAAAATCCCAATCTACATTTATACCGCCTGATAGTCCTAATATTTTGGAATTGTTCGAAACTTTCGAGACGAAAATAAATGGTGCAATTTCTGAGCTAAAAAGTGACCTGAATCAGCTGAAAGATGAAACGGTATGTACAAAAAGGAAGCTGAACGCTTTAGAAATCAAGAGAAATTCAAATATTCTACTGGTGCATGGTATTCCTGAAACAAAATCTGATATTTTCTTCGATGTTTGTGAAGTTTTCAAGAATCAGATGTGCATCGATATTAATAAGAATGATATAAATAATTGTCACCGTGTGGGTAGAAAAAAGGTGAACTCTGATAAGAAGCCTCGACCGGTGGCTGTGGACTTCTGTCGTCGATGGACTCGGGATATGGTGTTTGTAAATAAACGAAAACTGAAGGGTTCAAAAATGCTGATCACAGAAATGTTATCCATGGAAAGTTTGTTGCTGTTGAGGGAGACTAAGAAGGTTTTCGGAAAATCTGTGTGGTCTCACAATGGCTTGATATATTGCGATATTGATGGTAAAAGGGTGCACATAGGGAATGTGGAGGATTTGAGGAACTTTGAAAATCACGAGCTATGAGAGACTTATGGGTATAAACTACAGGTTGTTCATTCATTTATTTGTTGTTTCTTCTTTTCTTTGGGTTTTTTTTCATTAAAGTAGTATACTTATATTAAATTCAAGTTTTTATGTTTGAAATACAGAATTTGAAAATTGTAAAATTTTGGAGCCCTACATACCTTTCTTATTCAATTTTTGTCTGTACGGTTTGGGTATCAGTTTGGTGGGATACCCCTATAGAGCATTTGTATTTTGTTATTTCTTTATTGCCTTTGTTTTATGATTTAATTCTATTCAGAGATAGCTAAGCTAAATTCGATTTGGTCATGGAGCGCTGGTTCCTCTTCTCTTTCCCCACAGCAATCTATCCTGTATAATAATTAATTAACTTTAATACTAATTAATAAATCTTTTTTTCTTCACTTTTCTTATTCATGATGAAAATATCTCATTTGAACACAAGATCAATGTTAAATAATTTCAATGATATTTGCACATTAATTTTAGATTATGACTTTGATGTTGCAATCCTAACGGAAACATGGCTCTCTTCAGTTATTACTAATGATATAGTCCAAATTGATGGATATGATTTTTTGAGACGTGATAGGGATGGTAGAGGAGGTGGAATTGCTGCGTACATCAAGCAGGGTATTAGATATGAGGAATTTGAAGTTCAGCAACATATAGGTAATTGTGAATATCTTTCAATCAAATTCAGTATTAATTCTCGCACAGTGACTGTTGTTGCTTTTTATCGCGCGCCCCATCTTAGCTTGAATAATTTTATTGAAGATGTAGATAATATCTTATCCATTTTAAATCCTACCACTGATGAAATTTTGTGCCTGGGCGATTTGAATTTCGATTTTATGAGACCTATTGGTCCGCTGCCAACTTGTTTCGAATCATATGGATTAAAGCAGCTTCTAAATGAACCAACGAGAATAACTGAAACATCTTCGAAACTATTAGATCCAATTTTTTTCAGTAGTGAAAATCTTGTGAAGAAGGTAGACACACTCGATGCCTCTCATATCTCTGATCATAGACTAGTTTATATAAGTTTGAATCTTAAAAAGCAAAAAATGAAACCCAAAATATTAAACTATCGTAATTTCCGTAATTTCAATATCCAAGATTTTCAGTGCGATCTCGAGAGGCTTCCATGGTTTTATTTAATATCTGAAGAGAATGTTGATGCAAAGATCAAGCTTCTGAATTCCTTTATAGTCGAAACTTTTGATAGACATGCGCCCTATATTACCAGAAGGGTGACGAAACCGGCAGCACCCTGGTTAACGGACAATCTCAAGTCTATGATGAGGCAGAGAGACCTTGCCTTACAGAAATTTAAAAGAACTCGATCTCCTGAGGACTGGAAAGTTTATAAACAGCTAAGAAATCTCACGGTCACAGCCATACGTACTGAGAAGAAAACCTATCTGAATTCTGTTACTGATGGAGTTAATTCTAAGAGAGCATGGAAGGCCTTGAAAGACCTTAACGTTTGTGCATCGAAATCTACATTACTACCCTATTTTCTGAGCGATCCGGAGTCGGTAAGGAATTATCTTTCCTCAATTTCCAGTAGTCACAATCAAAACTGTGACTCCAAAATAGAATATTATTCAAACAACTCACATCCTAAAAGCTCTTCGTTTCATTTTCATATGACGACTTCTCAAGAGATTGAGAGTATTCTTGATGGGTTCCGTAGTAATGCCGCAGGTGTTGATGGAATAACTCTCAAGATGATAAAATATTGTAAACCAGTCATAGTGAAATACATTGTACATATACTTAATGTTTGCATAGAACGCAATTATTTTCCATCTTCTTGGAAGGTTGCTCTGGGAAAACCAATACCAAAAACTAGAAATCCTAGTGATTTCTCTGACTTGAGAGTAATATGTATACTGCCACTTCTTTCGAAGGTTTTTGAGAAAGTTTTGAGTATGCAAATAGAAAAATATTTCAATAGTAGCAAATTACTTCCAGAAGTTCAGTGCGGATTCAGAAAGGGGTATAGTAGTGCAACAGCACTTGCGACAGTGATAGGTGACATTATCGAGGCCTGTGATTCTGGTTTGGCGAGTGTTCTTATTCTACTCGATTACTCTAAGGCCTTCGATACCTTGAATCATCGGCTGTTATGCGCAAAATTACAATATTTCGGTCTCGATCCAGATTCAGTGCAACTGATGTATTCATATTTAACCAGTAGAACTCAATATATATCGATTGGCGATGCTGTGTCGTCCGCTTTGGATGTTGTTGCCGGGATTCCTCAAGGGTCCATATTAGGGCCTTTGCTTTTTATAATTTATACATCGGATATAATAACCAGTCCCATACATTGCAGTGCTCAGGCATATGCGGACGACACACAGCTTTATTACCGGTTCCCTAAAGATACATACGAAGAAGCTTCACGTAGAATCAATGATGACTTGTGTCATCTAGAAAAATTATCACGCGAACATAACTTAATATTGAATCCAGATAAGTCTAAGATCATGTGCTTCGCAAGTAAAAGACCGAGAGAACTTTTGACAGAGAATATGAATATAGTTTTGGATGGCCAACAGCTTTTGTTCACAGATCAGGCCAGAAATCTGGGCTTGCTTTTAGATACAGACATCCGCTTTACAGAACACGTCAAAAATTTGATTGTTAAGGCTTATTCCAACCTAAAGTTGATTTATCACAGCCGTCATTTTTTGGATGCTAGAACTAAAAGAACTTTGTGCGAGTCTCTTGTACTGTCACAATTCACATATTGTGATTTCATTTATGGCCCATGCCTCACCAGACTAGACAAGGGGATAATACAGAAAGTTCAAAAATCCTGCTTTCGTCTGATTCACGGTGTAAGAAAGTACGAACCCATTTCCTACAAGATTAAGGAAGACAGGTGTCTCAACATGGAATCCAGGAGATTATATCACTTGGGCTCATTCACTCATGGAATTGTCAATAATCCCAGTAGCTCATATTTTTTGAGACGCAGGTTCGTGAGGCATAGTACTGTACACTTCAGAGCCACGAGATATAATGATAAATTCATATTACCACATCATAAAACAGCTATGTTCTCGAGAGGTTTCACTTACCAGTCCATTTCACTTTATAATACATTGCCTTCAGACTTCAAAGTGTTAAACATCAACAAATTCAAATATAAACTGAAATCCTTCTTACTGAATAAGCAATAGACCATTTTATGACATTCATTTTGACCTTGATGTAGGTATCTATGTGTTTATATTGCTGTGTATAGTATATGTGAACATATTGTATAGGTGCTCTTGCTGTGGTGCGGAGGGGGGTTCTGGGTGCTCTATGATTCCCATATTATTATTTCATATTATTTGTTTTTCAGCCATCTCGTTAATACAGTTTATATTTAAATAATGCAATATTAGTCTGGCATCGTACATCACGTGGGGTTGAGTTGAATAGCTTGCTAGACTTCGCCCTGGATGTCACGATTGCCGGGCATGTAAAACTTCTTCTTCTCTGAATAAAGACGTTATTTATTTTTATTTATTTATTTATTTATATATTCGAAACTGTTATTTCGAATGAACTGAATTTTGGTTGATTGTTTACTCTATTCATGGTTCATATTCCTCAATTTAAACTTATTCAATATTCCTCCTGATAAAAACGTTACATCGTAGCCGACTCATAAATTCACGCAGAAATACTACAAAACGAATTGAAAAAGATAGACGGTTCGAATTTTCGAAAAAATCAATGATTTTTTAAGAAAATAATAGTATTCTTATTTTTTTTTCAATAAAACGCGTCGTTTCCGAGTAATTGCTAATTGCATACGATGAAATTTGAGGAAAAAATAATGAATTTCATAAAAAATCTGAATGCTTCCCTGAATTGAATATCATCGAATATTATTTATTCTCTGGTCTCTGAACAGATTAACAATGTCGTCAGAATGTTTATCAAACTTCGTCAAGACTAAAATCTCTAGAATGGAAAAACGTTTGATGTAGAGATATGAAATCTCACAAATGTTGGAAATGAAATTGAATTCTGAAAAGCATTTATAGCAATTTATTGTTACCGGTCCTTCAGGAACATATCTATCTAAACAATATCCTTTTGGAATTTTAACTCGACACGTCGACACTACATGGTTTATAACATCACTGAAAGTCTTCACATCGCAATCATCACCTGTTTGCTTTATTCTCAGTAAATAAATAAATCGAAGTCCATGGCGCAGGTTATCGCGTAAGCGTCGTTCTTGTGACCACAGACTGGCCTATGATAGGAACTAATAACGTTGGAGACACAGAACAAAGGTTTGTCTTGCGTGGCGGCTACATCGCAGCGGACCGTTATGAGCGACTGAAATTAAGACCGTAGCACTATATCGGCGAGAATCAGAACTACTCGTTTGGCATTCTCAAAGAGCAACGCCTAGACGCCTTTAGCGCAAAGTAAACAAAACTAGTGCCCTTGCGATAGTTCATCCGTTAACGACTGCTTCCTTGGTTTCGCCTATACCATTATTTGAAGAGAAAATCGGCAATCTGGCATAGTCTTCTCTAAAGTTCTGTGAAATATCACAGAGGATGGTTAGGTCATTGACCTCGAATCCTATGACCTAGGTTAATGGAGTTAGGATAGGTTAGTGAGAAACCAATTTTTTATGAGATCGTTTTGGAATATCAAGGAAAATATGAACAAATTATGAGTGTTAACAAACTAATCTTCAGGAAAATCAAAGAAGGAACTTATTTTAGTGGAAGAAATATGACTTTTTAATTGCAGAAATAATGGGACAAAACTGAGTGTTTTCGTTAGGAAATATCGTGTTTGTATTATTCTTATTCAAATAAAGTTAGTGCTTGAGTATTTTCTAATTTTTTCACCCAGAACCTATAATACTCACCTCGATTTGAATAGAAAAATATGAACTTTGAGGTGTTTGATACAGTTGAAATATATGTACAATTCAGAGACTCTCCCTGTTTTTTCATGACTTCGATTATTACTTTATTGCACAATGATATCAGGACATGAGAAACAGGATGTATGCGAGAATATAAGCAATAGAGCTGTTGTTTTCCGGGTCAAGTTTCCTCATGTCGCGCAAGCGAGAAATCAAAAATAAATTGTATCTCGAGACGGTGTCACCGAAGTCTGGGTGGTCGGGATACGAAAGCACCGTAAAATTCCGGACTAGATTGTGAGAATTGCAACATTGCAACTAACCGAAAATTTCATACGATTAAGAAATCTTTGCCGGTATTGTTGAATTGCTTTTGAATGCGAAGAAGTGACAGTAGCTGGAGAATTCTTAAACGGGAAGGTTCTTAGTTGACTCGGTTTCGGTTGTAGGAAAATTTGGGAAGTACATACTTCAGAGTTAGGACGTACGGTCTCAAAGCGAACAAAGGGTTATGACGTTTTTTTAAGGATTCGTTCATTATCCTTTGGATTAATTGTCAGAAGGACAATAAACTTTTTGTGGCGTTTCAACCGCCGATTTCTCCGAATGATAGAAGTTATGTCCGGCAAATGACGATTATTTGGCAGTACCATTTCCAGGAGAATGACAGCAGATGAATGAAAATAAATAATGTTTCGGTTCAAACTACGTTTTGTGTAAATATTCGAATTGTTTGACCTCAGATTCGCCGTAATGTACTGCAGACAGCCAGAGTGACCAGTCATGTAATCAGGCACATATCTACGTCCACTCGAAAGCTTGATTTCTCCACATGTATCGAAACTCGTCCCGACATTTTTTCAATCTATCATCCGGAGATTGGACGATTCCATCAGCGAAATTAGCCCTCATCCCTACGTCCACTTCATCGGCGAATTTGTTGCCAATTCCAGCCGAACAACGGAACGTTTAAAACCGAAGTAAAAAGCAATTAATTTGTTTTTGCGGCATGGGGCGGATTTAATAACATGTGGACAAAACGTAGGTCGGATATATTCGGTAAAAAACGGATGGACGTATGGTTTGACAGTGCGTGGCGGGCGACCCGGTCGATAGTATCATCAACTGCATTACCGACATGAACAAAGTACACTCGACGCCGATAGTGGAGCACTACTTCAGTTAACATGCCTATTTATTACTTCTGGCCGACTGGAATTTACGATTGGGCCATTGCAAGTAATTACAGGCGAACCTCTGTACGTGCGTTCATCCCTTATGTTCTTTATGGCATGATATGAATGTCGTGATCCACGATAAATACCTTTCATTGCGATTCTGTTTGATAAGTATGAAGTTCCATCGATGTGTCGGATGAATGCTATTCCTGGCTGTGAGTGATATTAGATCTTCCTGCAGGAAAGAAGGATGCAGAACATTGCTAATTGCTGGATTCAATTCCCACCAAAATAATCAGATGATTCGGAGCCTTTTCCTCAACTTTCTATACTCTTTTCAAATGTAGGAAGGAGCAATTACAACATGTTTGGCGCAGCGGTTGGAGGGCCTTCGTATAGTTACTTTCTGTCCAGAGTCGAATCGAGGCGATTTCACACAATCGTTCAGTTTATTTATCCATGTCTTATCCAGGTAATAAATTTATCTGCCTTGTTCCCTTAATGAGCGGATTTTCTTCAAATAATCTCTTCTGCACACAATTATTTCATCCCTATCTATCAGTAGACTATCACGACCACGTTTTTTGAACTTTAATTCCATTTTTTTCAATAATTTATAGAACGTTGTTCTTTTGAAATTTGGCAAACTGTCATCATCATTCACGATTTCTAGTACTTTAGAAATCGCTGGGATTTCATTCCGGAAAAAAAAACCGTGGACAATTCTTCTGATAAGGTTCATATCGAAATCGTCAACCGAATCAATTATTTTTAACGACTGGGCTCTCCTCTTAGATGGCGTCAATGTTTTATTCTCTTTATATCCTCTGAGAATTCTGAATACAGCTGAATCACTCACCCCTGAGGATTTTGAAACAATTCCTACTGAGTCTCTTTTCGATAAATCAGGATGTTCTTCCAATTCTTTTCGAGAAATGTTCAAAATATCTCTTTCTCTTCAGCAGAGAAATGCGACCTTTTAGACCTTTTTCGTGGTGGTCCCCACATATCACCCTCAGATGCAGTATCCGTTTCCGAATTCGACATTGTTCTATAAACACTATATACACTTTGACAAAAGATTTTCCAACACAATACACTTTTCACAACAAAATCTTTAAACACTTTGAACGGCTAGACCTTCACAGTAGCTCTAGGTATTTTAACTAGTCTTGTCGATTGGAAACTTCGATATTTATGCAAATCAAGATGGCTTTAACCCATTAGGGAAAAGGACTCAAATCTGGTGTTTCCCGGAATTACCTTGTCGGAATCTTGAGCAGCCGACAAAGAGTTTCGCACAAAAAAATATAAAATTTTGGACCGAAACTAAATATATTTATTGTTTGTGGAAATTAAATTTTATTTACCTGTTATTAAACATGAATTTCCATCAAGTAAAGACCGAATCCATGAAATATAAATATATTTCGGATATTACAAGTAAATGACCATTATATTATATTTGAACAGAGAGTTTTCACGAGTCTTGTCAATTGAAAACTTCGATATTTATGCAAATCAAGATGGCTTTCACCCATTAGGGAAAAGGACCCAAATCTGGTGTTTCTGGTGTCGGAATCTTGCAAAGTTGTTGGTTTACGCCACATACGAACTGAGATATCATGGAAATAAAAGCCCAATTTTTGAAGGGAGCTCGCGAGCTCGGGCGTGTACCACTTTCCCTTAAGCACAATGTAATAGGATATTATGTCGATATCATTGATATGATCCCTACATTTCGAAGAAAATTCGATGTCTCCGTCAAGTTAAACTTTACCCTGAAATCAAAAATAAATTGTATATCGAGACGGTGTCAGGGATTGGTTTCACGACCTGGGTGGCCGGGATGCGAAGGCAGCGTAAAATTCAGCACAATAGATGAAATACTAGGTTAGGATCTTTATAAGCAGTCAAATAAGGACTTACTTACAGCTCCAACTGGTGTCCAGAGTTATTCAATTTTATCAATCACTCTATACTACTGAGATATGAAAAGACGTTTAAGAACATCATTCCTGCTACAGTAGCGCAATTTGACAGTTAACAGGTAGATGAATATATCTGATGCTCTAAGATCTTTTTCTAGCTCCCCTATCAAGCTGGTAAAACTACAATCGAATGACCAAACTTTGGCGATACCTTCATTTTTCACTCATGAAGGTATTTAAGGTGGCAATAAAAAGAATCGAGCACTACAGAAGAAGTATCACAATATCACATAAAATTATTCACCACAAGATAAATGAATAAAAACTAATAAGTTGATGATGACAAACTATCGTTTCTGTGATAGAGAAGTGTCTTACAGCAGTTGTTTCCTCAATATTAATCTCTAAATTAATTTTTCGAAGGATGCATGAGGGTGCCATCCATTAATAAGAGTCATTGTGTGTCTATTCAACCCAATATATTCATATACGGAACAATAACCAGAGCAACATCAAATAAGATAAGAAATTGAATAAAGGCAAACTCTTTGATCGACATGGATACTATAATATTGAACATTTTTATTTCAGATATGACACAATTCGGACTCACGTCAACCAACTCTCACTGGGGTTATGGAGCAGCAGGAGCATATTCTCCATACTTCACTCCCAGCACGTTGGGATCCTGTGCAGCCCCTACAGCATCACAGTTCAACACTCCAGCTTTAGGTTTCTCTGGAACTACACCTGAACAATCTTCCACCCAAGATGCTTTTGGCAGTAGTTCTTCCGCAACAACACGTAAGAATTTCTCTTATGAAACGCTTGAAGATGAGCTTTTTCGAATCACACTTGAAGCATTTGGACATTTGTTCATGAGTCTTGAATTGCTTCGGAATTTTAGATTGTGATTGAAAATATGCATCTTCACTGTTGAAACTCAAAAATGTTCTGATCATTCATTTAAAACAAGACCAATCTTAATTTATCATTCCTATATCAATGAACCCTTTCTTTCTTCCAGTGATACCAGACTCCACAGCTTCAGATCTGGATCAGCATCTAGGTTTAGTTGGCCAGAATCACAACCACGTCCAGACGCACTCCTCCTCCCTCCTAGTCCCAAGGTACACGACCACTCACACAGACTTCACCTTGTCAGGTCCAAGATCCATATCCGACAATTCCAGTGCCGCAGAGAGTCCAGTCCAAGATGACCTCCTACCGTCCCACACCTCCCTCGGCTCTAACCACCTCAACACCGCCAACGTGCAGCTCCACCAAAACATGACTTCCAGCAGCGCGTATCCCAGCTCAAACTGCAACAACTCCATATACCCAGTCTTGCCAGCCAGTCTTCTGTACTCTCAGCTCTACTCAGCAGCCAACCAGAGCCATAACTTCCACTCCTTCCACTCTCACACCAGTCAGAGTCACCACAATGACATCCAGAGCATGATGGACCAACTTTCGACCAACCAGAGACATATGAACGGAAGCACTGATCTCCTGCTGGCGAACAACGTCACCTGCGCTGCTGCGGCTGCTCGACAAGACGAGGCTCACCCTAGGGGTCTCAGCTCTGGGACTCAGAGAGGACCTGCGCAGAATGGGGAGTCGGTGGTTTGGAGGCCCTATTGAAGTGATATTGGTTCTGTTGATATTGAAAAAATGTGATTTTATGTGCAATACTAGTTAGACCCTTTGAAGTTTTCGATTTTGAGGACGATGATGGTGATCCAAAGACTATGGTTTCGATTTGACTCAAATTTTAAGTATGTTACGTTATGTTATTGTTTGTGTTTGTATAGAAGCACTATCAGGAGTTTCTTGGTTGTTGAACTAAATATAATATGCTTCCATTGCTTGGACATTCGTGAAATTAACCCCATTAATATCGAAATGCGGAAAAGCCAATAATGAAATTTTTATCTAATTACCGTGAACCAATAGGAATATGGAGATGAAATCAGATTTAATAAGTACTGAAACTTATTAAACACTGAAAGCTCAGTCGAAAAAAAAGGACCAACTTTCAATTGGTTCTCTTGAATTTGAATTGGAACAATTGGGTATGAAATGCATCCATTGTTTTCGAATTAATACCGGAGAGTTTACTTCTCTGTATGAAATTTATCAAATGTTTCAAATAATGTAGCAAGCTGAAGGTATTATCAAACAAATCCATATATGATGACATAATATGATGTCTTGGATAATATACACAACCAACCTAATATAGAATCACCCAGTAATTTCGAGAAATAACATTCAATTAGAAAGTTAAGGTGCAGACACATTGTTGTCACGTCACGTGAGCTCACGCGAGGAAATGGGAAGAAGATATGGAGAATATAGCTGCTTTTACAGTTGCTGGTGATTCTCATAGAAGGGATTCGATTTACCAAATGAATCAAAGAACAGAAGAAGTGGGAGAATTCCATCAATTAATTCAAGAATTATTGAATGAGCACCCAGAACGGTTTCAAATGTATGTCAGAATGACATTTCACAAAATATCAGACGTGATGTCACGTACATTCAGAAAATGTAAATTTGCGGAATATAGATCTTTCAGTGCTCTAATGTGACAGCAGATACAATGTCGCAAAAATTTTTACTACATTTTGATTCCGTAGTACTATAATCACTCAGTTTAGTTCTGATGATTTGGCTTCACTATTTATTATTGAAAGGTGTGTCTCTCTTCCTATGGTCTAAGTTCCATGCATTATCGTGGTTGAACATTTTGGGAAGATGATGTTATGTGACGTGACGTGATAACAATGTGTCTGCGCCTTTAAGGTGCATACAAATTGTTGTCACGTCACGTGAGCTCACGCGAGGGACTGGGAAGAAGATATGGAGAACATAGCTGCTTTAACAGTTGCTGGTGATTCTCATGGAAGGGATTCGATTTACCAAATGAATCAACGAACAGGGGAAGTGGGGGAATTCCATCAATTAATTCAAGAATTATTGAATGAGCACCCAGATCGGTTTCAACTGTATGTCAGAATGACACATTTCACAAAATATCAGACGTGATATCACGTGCGGTCAGAAAATGTAAATTTGCGGAATATAGATCTTGTGTGCTATCAGTGCTATAACGTGACAGCAGATACAATGTTGCGAAAATTTTTACAACATTTTGATTCTGTAGTAGTACAATCACCCAGTTTAGTTCTGATGATTTGGCTTCACTATTTATTATTGAAAGATGTGTCTCCTCTTCCTATGGTCTTAGTTCCATGCATTATCGTGGTTGCACATTTTGGGAAGATGACGTGATGTGACGCGACGTGATAGCAATGTGTCTGCACCTTAACGTGACAGCAGATACAATGTTGCGAAAATTTTTACTACATTTTGATTCTGTAGTAGTACTATCACCCAGTTTAGTTCTGATGATTTGGCTTCACTATTTATTATTGAAAGATGTATCTCCTCTTCCTATGGTCTAAGTTCCATGCATTATCGTGGTTGCCCATTTTGGGAAGATGACGTGATGTGACATGACGTGATAACAATGTGTTTCCTTGCAATCGGTTGCGTATGGTGACCTATCTGTTTACTTCCACCATGCTAGAGATGCATAGGTGACAAAAAGGCGTCTTTTGCAGACCCACACCCGCTGTGGCTCTGGAATCTTATCTATGTGTTTCCACTAGTTGAGTTTACTAACCAGGGTAACACCTAGATATTTGCACTCACTAGAGAAGTTCAGAGTCTGGCACTTTTCTTCAGCCTATTGTTCTGGCTTACCAATTCCCAGAAACCATGCATAGGTTTATGAACCAATCCCTTGTGTGACCCACACAGTTGTATTTCTGCCTTTGTGACTCTGTTGAAGCAATAACTCTCCTCCTCTGAACAGTGAAATGGAAACTGCTAGGACAAATCTTATAAAGTTAATTGTATATCTTCCTGTTTTTAATAAACTTATGTACTATTTCATCGCTTGCAAGAAAAAATAAACGAATAGTCCATTTTAATACTGGGTGATTCCAAAAAAGTTGCGGTCGACTTATGTTTTAACCGAAAGTTGTGGACAATAGATTTTGTTTTTGCATGGAAAACTGAATCTAAAACCCTTGTGAATATAAAAATTTCCATAGAACAAGTGTCACAAGTTCACTACTGCCTTTTGAGAAAGATCCTGAATGTGAATTTGTGTTTCATACTTGAGGTGATACTGACAATTCAAAATGTGTTGGAGGAATCATCAAAGACGAGAAATTCCTATACAGAATTCCCTTTCTGCATCCCAATTCATTCGAAAGTTTCGAACTGTGAAACCGGCTTCAACTCGAACCGGCATTTAATGTATAAAGTTGATTTGTTATGTAAATTAACAACGATATTGAAATATACACTGTAAGAATTCCAGAGCTTTTCAATTTTCGAATTTCCCCAACTTTTCCCTACTCACGAATTGTTCCTGGAAATACTTCGGTTCGAAATGCCGGGAATTCTGGAAGTGGCGAGTGGCGAGATGGCCAGTTGGAAAAAGGAGGGCTAAACCTTTCAGCAAATAATGTTCTCAAACTTTCCGTCGACTGGACGATTGCGGTCGGAGACTTCAAGTGACAGAATTCAAAGCGAAATGGCAGGCGCTAAAGAAGCTCTCAAGGTAAGTTTCGGATTTTGTATCTGGGATGTTCGTACATCAAAAGGAGATGTAGCGAAAGAGTTCGACATGAAGCGGAGGTATTCATTTCGGTGTAAATACTTCGAATGCTTCAGGAAGGAGTGAAGGGTGGTTGAGTGAAAATGTTACAAGTGTAATGTAATTAAAGTATTCGTGTGAAGTGTCTATACTTATTACTAATTAAACAGGGTGTCCCAATGAAAAGGAGCCACCCTCGATATGTCTCGTATTATAATGATTTGCAGTCATTAATGTTGGTTGTCTTGAATACAAAACTCATTAGGAGGGGCGCTACCCAGGTAACACAAAGAGATCTCATAGATCTGCGGCTCCTTTTTAGGATTTCATGCATATCGATATGTGTTTTTGGACAATTTTCAGATTGTGTTGTTTATGTCGATTTTAAAATCCATTTTCATGGAATGCCGAGTCATGCATTCATGAAAAATCATTGAAACAATGTTTTCCATGACCTGATTGCAAAATCCCACTCCTCTCTCAAATTTGGATGCAGTTTTTATTATGTATTATTCAGGATGAGTCTTTTAATTGTACATTTATTTCAACTTCAGATTCTTGAGGCAAAAACAAACCTTTTTCAGTTTTCTATTTTTCCGGATTCGGCTTTGTTGAAAACATATATAGCCATTTGAAGAAAAAAATTGGGCCAAATACGTGCCTGATGCGATTCTCTGGAATCGATGCAGAGTTCATATTTCTAGATTGAAATTGAGGTGATAATTAGATGTTCTGTGGTGATTCATTTAGGAAATACTCAAGCACCATACCTTTTTCAATAAGAATGTTATAAACACGATATTTCCTAAAAAACACTTATTTTTGTCCGATTATTTCTACAATCAGAAAGCCATTTTTGTCCCACCAAGATCGATTTTCCTGAAGATTAGTTTGAAAACACTAATAATTTGTTCATATTTTTCTCGATATCCCACAACTATCTCATAAAAAATTGTTTTTTCGATAATCTAACCTAACTCCATTAATATAGGTCGTATAGGATTCGAGGTCAATGACCTAACCTAACCCATCTTCAGTAATATTTCACAGAACTTTCGAGAAAACGATGCCAGATTGTTGATTTTCCCTTCAAACAATGGTATAGGCGAAACAAGGAAGCAGTACGTCCCCTATGGTTAACGGATGAACTATCGCAAGGGCACTTGTTTTTTTCACTTTTCGCTAATAGTGTCTAGGCGTTGCTGTTTGAAAATGCCCAACGAGTAGTTCCGATTCTCGCCGATCTAGAGCTTCGATCGTAAATTCAGTCGCACCGTTAGGTGCGCTGCCTCGCAATGAGAGGTAGCCGGCACGCAAGTCAAACCGTTGTTCTGTGTTTCCAACGTTAGTCCCATCATAGACCAGTCTGTGGTCCCATGAACGACGCGCCATGGACTTCGATTTATTTATCTATAGAGCAAAATGCAAACAGGTGATGATTATGTGAAGAATTTCAGTATATTGATGTGATAATAACCGTGTAGTGTCGAGTTACAAATCCAAGACGATATTGTTCATATAGAAACATCGCTAAAGATTATTTAGTTTTAAGTATCATTTTATTTTTCATTAGTTTCAATTCAATACGTGGTTTGTATCGACATTTATGATTAATATTCGAATTTTGAATTTCATCGGACTTCATCTTTGAAATGGAACGGTAACCATAAATTATTTTTAATAGCGTAGAAAATGTATGATTTCATGCTTCTCAGAATTCAATCTCATCTCCCACATTTGTGGGATTTCATAATTACATATCTCTACATCAAACGTTTTCCCTCATGAAGATTTTAGTCTTAACGAAGTTGATAAACATTCTGACAACATTGTTAACTTGTTAAGAGACCAGGGAAAAAATAATATTCGATGATAATACATCCAGGGAAGCATCCAGATTATTCTTGAAATTCATGATTCTTTTTCCTCAAATTTCATCGTATACATCGTAGGAATAACTCGAAAACGACGCGTGTTATTGAAAAAACATAAGAATACTTTTATTTTCTAAAATGATTGATTCTTTCGAAAGTATGAACCGTTTATCTTTTTCAAGTGATCTTAATATTTTTGCATGAATTTATGGGTCGACTACGCTGAAACTTTCATACCAGGAGAAATATGGAATAGGTACCTTTGAATTGAGGAATATGCACCATAAATAGAGTAAACAATCAACCAAAATTCAGTTCATTCGAAATATCGGTTCCGAATATATGAAAAAAAAGTGTTAATTTCATGGATTTTTGACATCCTGTATTTTTCAAACGAAACCGAATTTTGAAAAATGGTATGAGAAAAAAGTGTTTCGTTTGATGAGAGGAATCTGCAGTTGAAATATATGTTCAAGTCAAAGACTCACCCTGTATATCCTCAAAAAAACAACAAATACACGTCACTAACCCGTTGTTCGCAGACGTGATCTAAATATTTCTAATTAATTTTTAAACCTCAATCTTCCGATGCAACACTTCACCCTGATGTTTCTCGAATAGCATTTTTCTCGTCTCCGCTTTGAGCACTTCCACACTTTGAAGTACTTTCTAAAACCGAATCCGGGTCAACTGAGAACCTTCCCGTTTAAGACCTCTTTAGGTACTGCCACTCCTTCGTTTTCAAAGGCAATTCACGATTTTCTTTTTCCCACCTCCGAAATCCGAGAAGGGTGCCGCAATTCGTATGAAACTTCCGGTTATTTGCAATGTTGCATGTCCCTCGAACTAGCCCTGAATTTTACGCTGTCTTTGCATCCCGACTACCCAGGTCGTGAGATAATTCTGATCTCTCACTTCGTTTCATGAGGAAACTTGACTCGAAAATCTTCAATTTCATCGCTTATCGTCTCGCCTACATCCTGTTCAATATCCATATGCAACAAAGTAATATTCGAAGCCATGAATATAAATTTTAGAAATCTATATTGTTTTACCGCAATATTTCGATTTATTAAACTGTCAGCAGTCCCACAAAACACCGAAGAATCTTCCTTGTATAAGACTATGAGAGCTGTACATATCTTTTCACTTCTCTTTGTCCTGGAGACCTTCTCCAGAGGAGTGTCATGAAAAAGCCAATGAGCTTGCAAAAAGTGCATTAAGATTAACACCTGCTGGACCTGACTGAGCCTTTCTGTGGGCTTGGAAAAGATCAATATAAGGGAGTGGTCCAACAATGAGAGTTAGACAACAGAATAACCCTCTGGAGAAACACTCCTGAACTAACTCAGTGTAGGAAAATCGACCATACCAGTAGGCTGCTAAAACTGTCACGAGCTGAGCTAAGACTGATGGTAAATTGAGATTTGCAGGCTTTGTGGATTAGAAGCAGGAACAGCTAAACACATGGTTTGCAAGTGTCCAGAGCTGGCTGGCCTAAAAACCATTCATATGAGGAAACCGTTCCTGTATACCCACGAGGTAGCGGCAAAGGCTCCTAAGGATGTTGCCGGTTTCATCATTTCCATGGATCAACTCCTTGAGTTTCAATGAATGAGTAGGGTAGAGAACAAAAGATCCACATGGTCGCAATTCACTGAAGTGTAACCGGGCCATAAGGACCCCGGTTCAAATAATATTAATAACAGAAAGGACACAAGTTTAGGAGTTATTCAGAAAATTTAATGAGTCATTCAAAAAGCTTCTGAATACTGATGATGTTTTATGCACAGTGACTGAAAACCTTTTTTTTACAGCTAAGTACGATACATCCAGGGAATGATCTCTTTCAAGAATAGGGGTACCTAGTCCTAACTGAAATCAGAGAGTGGCGTCCATAATGAAAAGGTCGATTGATAGACAATGCCGATCGGCTGAATATCGGAGACAAATCCCGGAAAGTGGGCATAGCAGTGTAATTGCCACGCCAGATTTTACAACCCCAGTTGGTCTCTATACGGTACACCTGCCACCGCTAATTAGTAGGCTATAATGGCCATCCGAATGTCGATTAAACCTAATATACTGCCACTACGGGGTCGCATGTATCCTCTACAATGGTTACTATAAGCGATATATCAACGTGCACTATTTATGACTTCATAATAACGCTGCACTAGGCCCAAACTACAACTAGATAAAACATGACAAAGTGTTGATGCGAAACGCTGTTACCGTCGATGGCGTCGCGACGACCTGTGAATACGTAATGTTGGGAATATTGGGCGAAATGATTTTGGAAGCTTGCGAACGTAGCTTTTTCGATAGAAGATATTGACTGGAGAAATATGAAGGGATTTTCAAAAAATCGAATCAATGATATTAGAAAACCAATCAAATCCAAATGCAAATGCAAATGAGATTGAATTCAAATGACCAAGAATCGAATAGGGATAGTAGAGAGTGATGATTCGTGACCAACAATAAAATAGGCAAAAATCAAAAAAGAACTTGAATTGTTATGTTCAAAATTCAGATAAGGCCTGAACGATAATAAATTCGCTACCACAAAAACGCTTATATCTTTTGAGCCACTGGACCGATTTCGAAAATCGAACTCATTTTCGAATCATCTTCTAATTCTAATGAAAACTGTTCTTACAATAAAAAAACCAAAACTATTTTTTACAAAATTCATGGATTTTTTCTGGAATTCTTCCCATCATGCTTCTTGTAGTTTTCTCAGTCACTTTCTGGGATGCTGTCTTCCACTTTTGCTTGAATTCCGCTAATGTTTTCGTTGATTTCTTAGTCTTCTTCAATTCTCTTCTTACCAGGGCCCAATATCTTCCGATTGGCTTGAGTTCTGGGCAATTTAGTGGATTGGCCTCTTTGAAACCACCTAATTAGCTTCGTATCATTCCTTGGTGGCCTTGCTGTAGTGGCATGAAGCTAGATCTGGCCAAAAGATTGTTGACACATCGTGCTCACGTAAAAATGGTAAAAGTCACTTCTTCAAGCATTCCTCGATGTATATCTTCGAGTCAACAGAGCCTTGGCCAACGAAAAATTTGCTCCTTTTCCCACAAGTGCAAATTGCTTGCCAAACCAGGAATTTTTCAGGAAACTTTGCTTGTTTCTTCACGCGAAATTGTTCGTCAACATTTCCATGAGAATCTGCAGTATAAAATTTCTGACCAGGAAGTTGCGAGAAATCAGCGAAGACATAGGTTTCGTCGTCCATCACGCAACAGGAAAAATGTTTCAAGAAATCTTTTTGATTTCTTTGCTCTTGATTTCGCTTCTTGATTGTTCACATCGTTCCTGTCTAGCACTTTCTGCACTTTGTATGTTCTAAGCCCACAACTCGACTTGATTTTCTGAACGGTTGACTGCGAACAACCAACTATTTGGGCCACATTCCGTCCTGAAAGATTAGGATTCTTCTGAAAAAGGCTGATGGCTTTCTTCACTTTTTTTGGGCTATGACACCCATTTTTTCTTTCCGGTTTGTTTTGTTATAGCGAATTTATTCTCGTTCAGGCCTTATTTATTTTTGATACCGCAAAGTTCATACTGCGAATGGATTTCGTCGGTAACAAAAAAGACCCAGCTCTAAAATTCACCCACTTTCTTCGAATCTGTGGCCTGAAGGAAACACAGAACCCCACAAAAGATTCTTCCTACTTATCTAGCAACGACTGCGTTTCTTTGTTTAAAGCGGCCTTTAGTTAGCCACTCTATCAGAGTTCACCTCATATTTTTCCCCACGTCGGAACCTGTTGGTTTAGAAACAAAAAAGTGAATTCGTTCTGTGCCAAGAGATACAATTCTATACAGAAAACCAGCAGATACATCTCTTCAAGTCAGACCAACCATTCCTTCAGTTTCAGTGTTTACACTGTGGTATTTGCTTGCAGTCCGTTCTTCTCTCTAGAAGGGCTCTTTTTGTTTGGAATATCAACACTATCAACAAACATTGGAAATGGCAGTAAGGATTCTAAGAAGTGAAGATCCGTTTCTGAAATTTGTTGCTCAGCATGAAATTGCGAACCATGGAGCCTTCTTATTTCGAGCTGTACGAAGGGACGTCGAGAAGCTCAGCATAACCGGAGTATCGATCAATCCTGAGCTCGCTGGAACACTGATCACTCAAGCGGACCAAAGAAGCCTAGCAAGACTGATCCGAAAGTTCAGTCGGATACATTACTGGAACATCATATGAGTAATAACTTGCACTCCATATATTTCAGGAGTTTAAAAGACCAGGACCTGTCTGAGGAATTGTCTTTCGCCTTTCTAAGACCAGCTAGTCTTAAGTCGGAGTTGGAGGGATTTGTGATGGCGTGTCAAGATGGAGTACTAAATACGAGATGGTATAAAAAGAACATTATGAAAATGGATACCCCAACAACTTTCAGGGCTTGCCATAGGCAACAGGAAATGATTATGCACATCCTTTCCGCCTGCAGAGCCCATGATCCATGAGGGTATGTAGAGAGACACAACGCAGCACTCCGAATTCTATACTTCCATCTGAGAGCTGAGTATGGGATAGACAAAGAACTGGTGCTACCATATGTGCCTCTGGAGAATGAAGCGGTGGTCCAGAATGAAAGAGCTCGCATATGCTGGAACTATCCTGTCTCAACAACACGGCAGATCAATGCTGTTAAGCCAGACATACTTCTGCTGGACAAGGAGCTGAAGGAGTTATTTGTCGTGGAATTCTCCTCCCCTGCTGAAAATAATGTTGTGATGAAAGAAGAACAGAAAAGGCAAAAATACAAAGACCTTATGTTCGAGCTTGGAACTTTATACCCAGGTCATAAAATTAGGATGGTCGTACTTATCATAGGATGTCTCGGTGGAATGAGAGCTAACTACGTGGATGAACTGAAGATTATCCCGGTCTGCAGATCACTGGCCGAGGTATTGGCGCACAGAATGCAGAAAGCAGTGTTGCTCGGGTCACTCCATATCATCAGGTCCCATGAACACTAGAAGCCTCTTGCAGCTCATCTCTTTTGTTAAGGGACGCTAGGAGGGCGGGATGAAGAACTCCTCCATGGAATGTGTGAGGGGTTTTTAGTGAGTAGCCAAACAAGATCTTGGACTCTCACACTACCGAGAGTGCGGGGACCATATCGGCGCCCATAGAGACCAGTTAGAGCACCAGTCACCAGAGACAATTGCTTCCTCTCGAGAATCAAGAGATTTTTGACCTCCGGCTTCGAAGAAGGCCCCTTGATAAGGAGTCCCGACTACCCGAGGCCCGTTCTCGTGCTCCACTCAGAGGAGAATTTCTCATCAATCCATCTCTTGAAGAGGTTTTTGATATACAGGGTGTTTGGTAATTCGACGTGAACCTTGGAAAGGGATACACTAGACGTCATTTGCAGTGAATTGCGTCGAGTAAAGCATGGTCCGAAAATGTATGGTTACGAAGATATGGCGATTTTTCAACTTTTTCGAAATTTTCTGCTTCGTTATCGAAAATAATTTATTTTGTGAAAACTACTCGACTCTAAATATTCAATGAATATTTTTTTCAAAGCTGAAGAGGTGGTCCTCATTTCTTGCGAAAAAGTATTCATTAAAAATTCAGATAACCCGAGATATACAGGGTCATAAATGGCTGCACCTTTTTTCCTCATAAAATCTTGATAAATCAATTGAGAATTACTCGTAAAAAGTATTATGAACTTGGTGTACAAATATAAGGAAAAACTTCCCTGTTTCATCAGCTTTCCAAAAAGGTACATATGTCAATAATTCCTTCATGCAATCTAAAAATATGGCCGGAAAACCAAGCAGACAACAGACTTTTTCGAGTCATTTAGTGATCGAACCATGGCCCGCTTATGGCTTACGAATCACGTCGAGTGAAATAAAGGATAATAGGATATCTGAATGACTCGAAAAAGTCTGTTGTCTGCTTGGTTTTCCGGCCATATTTTTAGATTGCATGAAGGAATTATTGACATATGTACCTTTTTGGAAAGCTGATGAAACAGGGAAGTTTTTCCTTACATTTGTACACCAAGTTCATAATACTTTTTACGAGTAATTCTCAATTGATTTATCAAGATTTTATGAGGAAAACAGGTGCAGCCATTTATGACCCTGTATATCTCGGGTTATCTGAATTTTTAGTGAATACTTTTTCGCAAGAAATGAGGACCATCTCCTCAGCTTTGAAAAAAATATTCATTGACTATTTAGAGTCGAGTAGTTTTCACACAATTAATTATTTTCGATAACGAAGCAGAAATTTTCAAAAAAGTTGAAAAATCGCGATATCTTCGTAACCATAGGTTTTCGGACCATGCTTCACTCGACGCAATTCACTGCAAATGACGTCTAGTATATCCCTTTTCAAGGTTCACGTCGAATTACCAAACACCCTGTATGTATGACAGATAGGGAGCGCGGGTTCCGGTCCAGTAAACGTCGAGCGAGCCCCTTCTTTGGCTAAGTTATCTGCTTTCATGTTACCAGAGATAGACGCATGCGCCGGGCACCAGATAACATTGAGACTGTTATGTGAGCCAAGCTTGCGCAGGGCCTTTCTGCATTCGTATACCAAGTTTGAGGTTACTTTTATAACAGAGAGGGATTTCAGTGTGCCCCGACTGTCGCAACATATGTACGAGTATATGTGTTTCCCTGAGTGTCCTCTGCGGATACTCTCCACCGCACATGCGAGGACGGCATATAGCTCTGCCTGTACTATTGAGCAGTCTTTTCCTAGAGGAATGGACCACTTTGTTCTTGGTCCAACAATCCCAGCACCGGCACCGGTGTTGCAAATCGAGCCGTCGGTGTACCAGGTAGGACCTTCAGGTTTTAGTAGCCTGTCTGGCTCACACTACTGATCTCTGGCAAGGACAACTACTTTGTAGGGCTCGTCGAAGCAGAATCGGGTGTCCCCAAGGTCCCCTCTGTGGAGGAGGGAAGGTTTAATGTCCTCCACCATCTTAAGAGCCATGGCGTGCCCCCTGTATTAAGTGTCAAGTGGTCAATTTCATTTTTGTTGATGTACTGAAGCAGATAAGAAGAATCATGGACCAAGAGTAGCTTGGGATATTACCCCCAAGAAGAAATCGACCATCTTAGTTTTTACTGATTTTAACCCCTTCTCTGGGAAGTTTCGGAGAGGCTTGGAACCTCAAATTTATATGCCTTTTCGTACATTTCAAGGTTATTCTTGAAACTAAGCCTCTTTTATCAACGAACCCACATTCATATGAACATTGCAAACTTTGATTGCTCTCTGATCATGCAACACCGTACCAATCTCCTCTCCTGCTTCCTAAGTCCCGGAACATACATACAATATCCTGAGTAATTGATCATATATTCACCCTTTCTTCGAACGTAACATCTTCCCGCATTGAATTTATGACACGTAAGATGTGCGTTTCCCCAGGAGCACCATAATAACCTCATAATCTTGATTAACACACGTACCTGCTTCCCGTTTTCATCCGACTATCTCATAGCAAACGTTATTGTGAACTATTATGGTATAATAGTCTGGGAGAAATGCCCCCCGTTAAATTTGCCTGTAGGAGGATAACTATAAATCACGAATTAACCAGCTTAGATGAACGCGGAAAACCTATAAATAATCACGCCGGAATTTAGACCTAGAATGTTTAATTATCGTTTTGAAGTTTGTGGTTTTCATTTGTTTTTGTGGATAATTTTGAGTTCGATTTCAAATTATCGTCAGGAAAATTTAGTAAGGGGACAAAAAATAATAAGAACATTCCAAGCGAGTAGTGTACGAACTCACAAAGCAACTGCAACACCCAGTAGGAGCTGTTTGAATTTCAATTTTTTTTTGTCAAACAGAGATGGCCTAGCAAGGAGTAAATGATTAAAATTTGGAAAAAAACGATAGGTTTACAATTTCTGTTCATAAATTTGTTAGGGATGTGTTTCTCCACCGCAATTATCTATACACGCTCCAACACGTCTTGGCCTTGATAATCTTTGGAACTTCTATTTTTACCACATTTTAATATACTGGTCCACAAAAGTTAGGAATATCGTATTCAATCGTTTTTGAAACTATATAATCTTCGAGAAAATCGGTGTAAAATCATTTAAAACTCAATAACCACTCAAATCGATAAAAATCAGTATGAGACATTTCGTCAATCTGGTCGCCTTCTTTCTGAAGTTTGGTTCTCTGCATATGCTTCATGAATGTTTTTATTTTGAAAGGAACGGTTTCGATTTGAAACCAGTTTTCTGAAAATGCCAAGACGTTAATTAAAAAACGCTGAGGCTAATAGGGCTATCGGAATGCTACAGGGTGGCCTAACTCAGATTGTTGTAGCGGAAAGGCCCCAAGCCCGCCAAAGTGTGATATCTCGACTTTGGAATAGGTTCAGAGAGACAGGTTTCGTGTTGGAAAGACCATGGCTTGGTAAGCGACGAAAAACAACACCTGCTCAGGATCGTTTCATGACCGTTTCGGCGATAAGAAACCCTACATCTACTTGTAGAATGCTACGGAATACTCTTCAAAATGCAGATGGGGTCCAAGTTTCCATCGAAACCCTCAGACGACGTTTGAGAGAGGTGAATATAGGTTCTAGACGTCCATTAAGAGGAGTTCCATTAACACGTGACCATAAGCGTCGAAGACTGGAATGGGCAAGGCAACATATCAATTGGAACGATCAATGGCGTAGTGTCCTTTTCACTGATGAATCCAAATATGGACGATTTTCAGATTCTCGAAGAATAAGGTTATGGACAATCCCACGCATACCCCGTAATCATCGCTATGTCGAAGAAGTCCATCCATTCCGAGGGGGTATAGTGTTATGGTATGGGCTGGGATATGTTTCAACGGGCGTACAGATCTACACATTTGTCCTGGGAATATGACCGCCTTACACTATAGAGAGCATGTCATTGACAATGTTCTGCCAAATTTGCACGCTGCTATTGGTGAAAATTTTCAATTTCTAGACGAAAACGCTAGACCGCACCAAGCAGCCATCATAGTTGAGAATGCGCGCGAGGAGCTTGGTACTCCACATTTACCAATACCTCCGCACTCACCAGATTTGAATTGCATAGAACATGCATGGGATATGCTCCAAAGAAGATAGATAATCATCAACCTACCCCAGAATCCTTAAATTATCTGAGAGAGCTTCTGCCCCGTTTATGGAACCAAATTCCTCAAAAATGTTCAGAAACCTCGTGTGTAGTATGCAGAGAAGATGTGAAGCTGTTATTGATGCCCGTGGAGGCCATACATTTGTATTGATAGTCTTAAAATGCTTGAATTCTCTGGGAATAAAATTTCGTTATTTTACTCGATTTTTCTCAACCACCCTTGAAACGCTGCAGACCTATAGGCTAAAATTAATTTGCAACTTGAAATCATATTAATATAAATTCTTATCTCGGACAGAAACTATTATCAAAATGATGATTTCGATATTAATCAAGAATAACATTCTTCTTATCAATAAGACACTTGTAATCTTCGAAAATTTACTGATGAATATGTTGAATTCCTATTCATTTTCCTCTGAATATATTCAACTAAGCTTGAACGAAAGTTCATTCCTTCTCATACACCTAAATGAACCCCATTGTAACGAGAAATTATTTCAACGTCAACATAAATATACCCCAATAATTATTTTCTCCAGAAAATGGGGAATGTTGCGGTTTCTTTGTAACTACGCGCTGATTGAAGATTCATCAAATTTCCCATCTGCCTTACTTTGTTGATATTTGCTATGCTTGCGCTACAACATGCTTGAATTGTTCCCGAAGTTGGAAGACAAACGAAGTATGGAAATTTTACCCGAATGAATTATCAGACGAACTATAAATTAGATGGGGTTGTACAGTCAGTCCTTTGATCAGCGTTGCTGCATCAGTGGAATTAATATTTTGTAATGAGATATTTGTCTGGATTTGGGATAACAAGATTGTAGTTGTCAGTTTTTTGGATGAGATAATTTTAGGATTGGATCATATAATTAGATGAATCGAGAATTTTATCCTACAATATCAGAATCTTTTTCTTGAAATTATGGTTTACACAAGAAGTTTCAGTGAAGTTTGAACATTTAGACAATGCAGACACAAAAAATACAGTTTCCGAGGATAATTTTTCATGAATCTCTAGCTAGATAAATTAACCTTCACTCTTGTCACAATAACTAATAAGTATAACTAGCATCGGTAGAATTGAAGGAAAAATTGTGACTTCGCGTTAGGAGAATGATTCTCTTACTTCTGCTCTTGGAAATTGAGGATTTCTAACGATTAGAACATTTTGGAACTGGCTCATTCACCATTTTGTAAGTTTTGTAAATTTCTTATTTATATGTGTATCAAGAGTTGGGCTAGGTCTTACCGATATTTGAAAGGGTGATTACTGTTCAATTTTCCACATCCGCAAAAGGGGAGCCATCTTCAATTTTTGAAGACCATTTCTTGATTCCAAGATCGAAAATGACAATAACTGCATAATTAGGTATCGGGTGTTGTTCGTAATGATAGAACTCTAAATTGGAATAAAACACATTTGAATTAAGATTGAAGCCAATTTTTTTTATTTGAAAGATGATTACATGACATTGATGTTCTATATTCTGTTCAACTGTGAGAAGGTGCAATAACAACAAGATTGGCGCAGCGGTAGGAGGGCCTTCGTATAGTTACTTTTGCCTTCCAGAGTCGAATCGAGGAGATTTCACACAATCGTTCAGTTTTAACTCAATATTATTATACGAATGCAATTCATACAATCTATCTAAGTGAATAGTGAAATATATATTTAAACATAACAAAGTTCATGGAAAAGTCTTCAATTAGGTATATTTTCACTAGTCTTGTCAATTCAGAACTCCGATATTTATGCGAATCAAGATGGCTTCAACCCATTAAGGGAAAGGGCCCAAATCTGGTGTTTCCCGGAATTACCTTGTCGGAATCTTGAGCAGTCGACAAAGAGTTTCGTACAAAAAAATAGAAAATTTTGTACCGAAACTAAATATATTTCGGATATTACAATTAAATGACCATTATGAATTCGAACAGGGATCTTTTACGAGTCTTGTCAATTGAAAACTTCGATATTTATGCAAATCAAGATGGCTTTCACTCATTAGGGAAAAGGACCCTAATCTGGTGTTTCCCGGAATTACTTTGTCGGAATTTCGAGCATCCGAAAAAGAAATTATTTAGTAGATAATAATATAAAAACAAAACAAAATAAAAAAAGAGGGTACGTCTGATATAAAATGTTTATGACAGTTGCAAATCATAACAGAATTTGCACTAGAATTTCTGAGAAAACAAGATCTAATGTGGGAATTGCTGACTCAAATTATTGAATCATTTCTATCCAGTACCATCCACAGTCCGTTCCGAGTACGATCCTGGCAATCCCTTAGGGCGGTCGAAGGGTGCGTTGTTATGACCGTTTGACCAATACGAGTTTTACTGTGCGCAAATCAGACGATTCTGTTTGTTTACAAAGCTCCTTCTTATGTCCACCACGACTTGCTCTTAGGCATTCAACCAGGCCAATTTTGGACCACCTTTTCGAGGAATGCAGGCCTTATTTCAGCGATAACACGAGTTATGTTGGCTTCCAAAAAGTCTGATGTTTCTAGTTCATCAGCATAAACCAATGACTTGACATAACGCCAAAGAAGATAATCCATTGGAGTTATGTCGCATGATATTGGAAGCCAATTAATTGGACCATTACTCGAAATGATGTTATCGCCAAATCTTTCGTTCTGTAAATCAATTGTTACGGCAGCAGCATGAGGTATGGCACCATCTTGTTGGAACCGAAACACTTCTGGGTCGAAACCATTCAAATTTTGAAACAAATAATCATTGATCATCGATCTGTAACGAGCACCATTCACTGTTACATAAGCTCCAGCATTGTTTTTAAGGAAATATGGACCGATGATACCTCCAGCGTGTAAAGCATTTGTACAGTGCATTTTCAGGATGCAATGGAACCTGCAGAACTTCTTGAGGATTGTTTACGTAGCCGTTCAACCAGAATGGAGCTTCATCAATAAATACAATTTGTCGATGAAAAGTGGATCAACTTCAAGCGATTCAAGGGCCCAATCAGCAAAGAAACGACGCTTATTTTGAGAAAGTGGCTTGAATTCTCAAACCAATTGGATCAGTAAGGGTGTAGACTCAAAATTTTCCATGTGGTGGATGCTCAACTTGTTGTTAACGTCGACGAATAGACAAATCTGGATCTTGATTAACACCATCACTTACAGCAGCGATGTTTTCTTTTGTACATACACTTTTTGCATCGAGTAGAGTAAATGTTGTTCAAAATCAATCGATAGTTCGACGAGTAAGATGCTCTGATGGCCGATTGTTTAAACCATCTATCTAAAATACATTCCAATATTTCTGTATCAACAGATGCTAAATCATGGGCGATTTCTGTGACTGCTGTCAATTCTTTTTCTTCATTTGGTTGCTATAACAGTAAAACGCGACAAAGGCAAGGTTTCAAAATCTCCTGGCCCTGAGACGGAAGCTTTTTGATTTTCATCATTGAATTCTCTCGGTTTTTTAATGAATCTCTAAAGGAAATAACCGCAATGATTTCTCGGAAGGAGCGTGAAGAAGTCAAATAAAGTTTGAAAAAAATTGCTTCTTCGCCTTTAGGAGCCTCTCATTCCTGCAGCACGCATTTAAGGACTATTGAAAATTTCTGAACCGGCTCATTCACCATTTTGTAAAAAAGCTAAATCATTTTCTTATTTTTTAGAAATCAACTGTTTGGCTGGGTCTAACTGATATTTGGAAAGGGCATTTTATTACCCAATCAACCCATTACCTGTGACATTCCGTACTCTTTCCAAGAGGTAGCCATTTTTAGTTATTAAATACTATTTCTTCAGTCCTCGTACGAAAATCACAATGACTGAATAATTAGGTTGATGAAATTAATAGTAGTCAGAGAATTGTGAATCATCCACCTTACTCACCTCAGACTATTAATCATTACCAATTCTAAAAGAACGTGTACGAAATTAAAGAGCTTTTCTCTATTTCAGTATCGTAATGAGTTCATTACAGTACTGAAAACAGTGCTGTAATGAATTCATTACAGCATCGTTTTCAGTTACATTTTTCGTTTAGTGGTTGTCAGCAATGACTTCCGATCCTTTTGAATTTCAGCAGACGTCAATTTGGAAATGTCAATTTTCGTATTTCCTAACATTCACACCAACTGCCAAGATACAATATGAAAGTCACTAGGACCTATAATTTGAATTTTTCATTGAATTTCACAAAATTTGACTGAAATAAAGAAAATATCATCTAATACTCGTTGAAGAATGCGATTCCAATACTCGCTCCTTCGCCGCTCGTTTTCGAATTTCGCATTCGTATTGGAATAGGAGCCCATTCTGCAACTAGTTTTAGAATATACTATTCCTCAGAATTTAAACCTATTTTGAAGGCTTCCACTTCAAAAACGATGTGAAACACTTTCAAAAGTTGAATCGAATCAGAATTTACCATGCGAAATAAAATTTATACAACTAACATGCTTTCAAATGATCATCAGAGTTTAATAAAGTGATTTTCCTACTCTTTTTTGAAAAAAGCTAAGCTTACGTTACCATTTTTTAAGCTCCATCAGAGGTCTAAAAAATAATAATAAACAAAAGTTTAGGTACTTTCAATGGAGGGTAGAAAAACCAATTTAAGCCTTTTGTGACTTCAAATACTTACCTTAGAAAGTTTCTCCAGTCTATAATAAAGTGATACCAAAGGTGTTCAAATGTTTTAATTCAAATAAAAAATGTATAAAAAATTATGTGGGTACCCCAGTTGTACTTTCTGACGAATTTTATTTCGTATTTTTCGATTAGTGCGCCTTCTAGCGTCACCCCCTCGAACTTCCATATAATGAGGGGACTTTCTTACAGCGAGGGCGTGAAAACTCTGCCCCTTGCTTTTTAAGAAAGCTTCCAAGGAAAAGTCGCCCTCTCGTTTCTTGCAAACAAGAGGAGATACGACTTCCTCGGGTATCTTCGTATTCTAAGGCTACACTAACGAATGAATTGAATATTCATTGTTAGATTTTCTTGAGAAATTAACGAAATATGTATTTTTAGCAAAAACCTGATTGAATGAGGTTAAAACTTTTTTTTTTGAAGCGATCACTAAATATTTATATATAATACATCAATGGAATATAATAAATCAATGTATAATGATCTCTTCAACAATTTTCTGAATGAAAATTCATTCGAGTTCAAATAAAAATTATGTAAAATTTCTTTTAAACCGCCCTGACAAGTTTATTTATTTTTAAGTTAGGCCAGAGATGCTTTTTCTCGAAATGGCTATAGAAGATTCAAAGATCATCGCAAGTTTACTCCAATCAATTTTACAAAGTATCCCGGTTGACCATTATTTAGGTTTATCAAGTTTTTTTTACATAAAACTGACGCAGGTTGGTACTCGTGAAATGTCGAATAATTCTCAGAGACGTTGCCAATGCTAATTTTAATTTACTTTTTTCATCTTAACAGAGTTAGTTATTTTGAGGTTGAAATGTGACACAAGTTTTGTAGTACTGCTAGATTTTCATACTGGAGTATTTCAAGTTGTGCAAAAAGGTATTTGAATGTCTTCTGTAGGCTCATTTTTTGGGAATTTTGAAACGTGAGGAATTCCACTGTTCGTTTATGAGTTTTTCTGTCGGGTAATTCGAGTATTTTTATTTTTTCCGGATGAACTACCACAAAGTAACGGACTATTTTGTCCATTATTTTTCAGTTGAATTTCAATACTCGATTCTTGATTCCCCTACGAGAAATAAGCATAACTGAATCATTAAACTAAGTTTTTATACGTGATATATTTCCAGTATTAACAGAGAAAAAAGTTTCTTCAACATTCGACAGGTCTTTGGAATTATTGAATTCACAAAATATTTTCTCAAATACATTTTTTTCCAAAAGTAAATAAACATATTCATTATTACGTAACTACTACGACCCTCATGTAGAAAGGACAACGTTGCTTGTTCATCTGACAGGAAAACGACTATAACCTAAGATTTTCAAAATATACACGGTGAAATGTGTCAGACACATTATTGAAGTGAATGGGGTATATAAGTATTTCATTTTTATTTTTCAGCGCTTACAGATCATGCAATCAAGAATATTCTCAGCGTTCCCATATAATAGCCTAGGAATAAACACAAATACATATATCGTGAATCATGGTAATACAAAATTCATCGATTTTTTTTGCTGTGGAACTTTCGATTTGGGAATCTCTGTGTATTTTACTTCGTACCTACATTTAAAATAGCAGAATTCATGATTGAATAAATGAGAATTGATCGTCCACATCATTTTTAATCGCACCGTTTTTTCTACCAGTTTAACAAAAATCGATACTCTGCTACCACGCTTTGTGGGTCATGCTCAACATTCAGCAGGGCTGCTGGAATTCTGGAGCCGAAAGTATTCTCCCTCCCTGTTTCGTTGCTAAGAAGGGACGACACATTCTTTAAGCTTCAAGGAGCGTTGGATTTCTTGTAAACTTTTCCTCTTATTCCACAGAGTGCGCCACTCACCCTGCTGGCTAAATAAGAATAAAAAAAAACATTTAGATGAATCCAGTTAGTATGTGAATCCAATGAATTTTTTGACGTGAAATTTTCATACTTTTTTTCTTCAGGACATTTAGTCCTTGCTATCATTAAATCCATTTCAGTATCTTCCTAGAAAGGTATTGATTTTTCTCGTATTTACGCCGTTACAACGAAAAGGTTGCTGGCAATGCTGGGAGTCTGGAAATAGCAAATCGTATTCGCGGAATACAAACTGACAATCAAGACGCCTGTGTACGTAGGTTTATCGACGTCTCGACGCTATCGTCTTGCGGTTGGTTTGCGGTTAAAATGGGCGGGGCTGTGGTCGGAAATCGAAGGTTTCATTGGTTGATTTTCTTGTGGTTTACGCATGTGGATGATTATTACATTTTTATTGGGAGGCCTACCTCCTCTGCGGTTGGATTTATGCCGTCTTTGGAGCGATTGGAAGAAAATTCTGAGGAATCGTAGCCTTGGATGTTCTCCCACAGGAATCGATAATGTATGCATGCCTGTTATTTTCCTGCTGGAATGAGAAAAGTGACAGATGGAGAGGTACAACTAGGTGTCCACAGAGTTTTCACATTTGTTCATCATCTGGAATAATGATCTTCCAGACAGTGGATCAGTTTGCCTGAATATCCATTATTACCATTAACTGGAAGACCACACTCTTATGGTCTTCCAGTTAATTTAGGTACGGGGAAAGGGGGCAATAGCGGCCAGTTAAGAGGAAGTGGTACACATCCTAGCTCGCGAGATCCCTTCAAAAATTTGGCTTTTTATTTCCAAGGTCTTGGGACGGTATATCCGTTTTTCAAGGATGCATTTTATTTTTTTTTAATAGGTTTAGTATCGATTCATGGCTGATATTAAATGTTGTGGGGGCATCTCTGCTTGATTCATGTCGATTTTCGTCAAACTCGAGCATCCCATCTAATTTCACATCCTCACACAGTGTTTTGGAAGCTGCTTTTTTAATCTGCCATGAAACTGCTTCTACATTTTACTCATTGTCCCTTGAGCGGCCAATCTGGAAATTTCTCATGAAACAAACGACCCAATTAGTTTTGTGTTCGGTTGTTATCTCCGTAACCGAAAATCGTAACGAATACAGGGTTAACTATAATTGAATGCATGCCCGATTTTGAAAGTATAAAATATGTCAGTTACAGTGCGCGTACGTTCTCAAAATGAACTATTTCACTAGATATGTTGTTGTTACATCGAAAAAACCTGATCCATTACTATAGAAACTATCCACAACGAAGGTTAAGTGGACACCCTGTATTTTTGGGTAGCTTTAAGGTGTTTGTTTGATTTTTTCAGAATATATTATCATGGACTGATCATAGGAAGTGTCAGCCGTATTGATGTTTCTATATCAACTACAGTGGTGAAAGAAAACTCCCACCTCGACGGAGTTAATCATGAAATAGATCGTGATGAAAAACAAGCCTAATTCTCAAAAAACATTTTTGAAGATAAGCTTTTATAACAACATTCATCCGCCATTTTGAAGCCACCATCTTGAATTCCTCGATTTTGAAGAATCGCAATTTCCGACCCAGAAAACCCCCATATACCAATTTTGAATAGAATATGATCATAATTACAAAACTCGCCCGCCATATTGTGGCCGCCATCTTGAATTTCCCAGTTTTGACAAGAGTATCATCATTCTCGAACCCAAATACCTCCAGATACTAATTTTGAATGGAATCGGATCATAATTACAAAACTTATCCGCCATTTTGGAGCCGCCATTTTGTATTTTTCTATAAAAAATATTTCATGATGCATTGTCATCAGGATTAGTTCCACCTGCAAGATTTCAAATCAATCGGACGATTAGAAGTGTGTCACATTTAACTTGCAAGATTTGATTGCAGACAGACACACAGACAGACAGACACCGGGACAGGTGAAACTAAATAAAACCTTATAAAAAGGTGGTTTTTGGGTATTTTTGTGAGGTTCACAGTTTATTTCATGACTGAATCACCCTGTATTCTCTGAAGACCATGATGATATGTTCTGAAAAAATCAAACAAACACCTTTAATCAACCCAAAAATACAGGGTGTCCACTTAACCTTCATTGTGAATAGTTTCTATAACAATGGATCACCCGGTATGAATCCTGAGTGTTTCAGATTTTTTGATGTAACAACAACATATCTAATGAAATGTTTCTTGAAAAAAATTGGGGTTCATTCGATTCTGTTTCGAGATGGTAAAAGTGGGTTATTCTCAACTTCAACGCCCTGTATCTCCAAAACTAGTCATAGGATGGAGTTGGGGTCATGGACACTTATGATCAGTAGTTCGAGTACTACATTATACCAAAATATTAGAACATTTGACGGAACGCCATTTGCCATAGAGAAAGTGCGGGGTTCTTTGCATTCTCACAGCAAATTCTGGTGCACCAATTGGTGTTTTACATATAAAAGGTACTCCTGGTTCATTACTCTTAAGTGAACTTTGCGAACGCATTGTAAGTTTCTTGTAATTGGAAAAAAATGGTGATAATTAACTATGATCGCTAAAAATAATGAAAAATAACTTTGTAATTCAAACTCAAAAACCTAGATGCCAAATTTTGTGGAAATTAATAAACTTGTTTATTATCACCACTCATTCTTCCAATTGAAGAAATTTATAATGCGTTAGCAAATTGTTTTTGATCATGAAATGCGTTTTTTTAAACGGCTCACTTTAGAGTACTGAATCAGGAGTATCTTTCTGATGTAAAACACATTGGCACATCGTAATTTGCTGTGCAAATGCAAATTTGTCCAGTGTTGTAAATGTTGGGGTTTAAAACCTTTGTGCAAATTCAATATCTCTATATCTCCTTCACTAGCACGACTAATGAAATCGAGTAGCTTGCAAGAAAGTAGCTTTTGTTAGTGACAATGTGTGTACAAAAACTCAATTCTGTATTTCAAACGTTTCTGAGATATTAGCAAAAAACTGGAAAAAATAATAAATTTTGACACCCTTTATTTCGGAAACAAAGACCAGGAGGAAAAAATAGAAGAAAAACAAATTGTTATTTTTTCATGAGGAATCCACAGTTTACCGTTGATACATTTATTTAAGAACACCCTATATTTTGTCCAAATCTCGTTATTAAATCGTTGTGAAATGGCGAATGCGCCAGTCACATCGAATATGAATCTTAGGATATCGTATCGAACATAAAAAGTTGACATTTTTGGAACACTTTTTTTCACGTTTCATATTGAATATTTCAGATTGAGAGTTCATACATAATATAAGGAACAACCGTGAACCGGTTCACTTTTGTCTAGTAATAAAATCTGCACTCGATTCGACATGATGAAAGATATAGGCTAACAGTATTGATTTTGCTATCCATTTGTGCTTGGAGATGAGAGCTCATTCATTATTCGAGTAGAATTAGGAGAATATTTTTGCTACGGTCTAGACTCTAGAAAGAATGATGAATAAATTATGAGGTCGAAGCAAGAAAGAGAGGGATTTCAGACTAATGTGAGGATAGATAAAGGCGCTGAAGCCCGAAAAATAAGTATTGATTGAAGAGGATAATTTGGGAGGAGCTTCGATATTATTTTGAATCTTTCTGGGTTTCCTCTCCCAATATTTGAGACATAATAAATAGAAGATTGTTTTTTAGAGGAATTAATCCTGCGTTATAGGTTATAGGTACACACACCTAAAATATTGAAAATAATGTTGGAACCATATTAATGAAGAAATTGTAGAAGGAAAATTAATAATTTCAGAAGGAATTAAAAATCCTCTGGCTGCATAACTTTCTGAGAAACAAAGCAGTAATTCATTTTATTTCCTGTAAACAATTGATTCAGAATATTTGGCAAAAAAAGAAGGAACTCCTTACTCCATTGGCTCCCCTCTAAACTATTGCAATAATATGAAAGACTCAAAGTGTCATAAAGAAAAAGAAATTATAAGCATGAATTTTTCACAATTGCAATGTGCATTTTATCATCAATAAATAGCATGATATATATGATATGATAAATTGTTTATACTGATTACTCCTAGGTCTCCTCAGGAGACCTTAAACTACAAGCTTCGTAGCTTGTACGAGTTCGGAGAAGCAGTTATGTTCTGTGTAGGCTTTGTTACTGTATCCTCACGCCACCTTAAGCATTTGTTTATCTATATTTATCATGATCTAGAGGGGGTTTAAATAAGAGCGCAGGTTTTCAGTGTTCAAAAGAACATTATTGCTTAGAATTGAAATATGTACTTATTGATTTAGAAAATACAGCGTGAGTCTTTGACTTGTACATCTATTTCAACTGTAGAGTCTTGAGGCCAAAAGAAACCATTTTTTATTTTCCATTTTTTCGAATTCGGCTCTGTAAGAGAGATACAGCCATTTGAAAAAAAATTGGGCCAAATATGTGCCTGATACCTCAAAGTTTTTCTTTGTTCTCGTGATGATAATGTGAAGACTTTCATTGGATGAATGTAATATAAACAGTGTAGTGCCGAGTTTATAAAATTGCAAGAGGATATTGTTCAGATGGTAACATCGCCACAGATTATTGAATGCTAGTTTAATTTTATCTTTCATTAATTTCAACTAAATACGTGGTTTGTATCACGATTCAGCTGATATTTCTGAATTTTGTATTTCGTTGACTTTTATTTTTTTAATCTGGAACGGTAACAGTAAATTTTCAATAGAAACTGTGCGTAAATGTATAATTTCATGACACTAAGTGTTCAATTTTATCTCCCATATTTGTGGAATTTTATTATAACATATCTCTACATTGAACGTTTTTCCATCATTAAGATTTCAGTCTCGACAAAGTTGATAAACATTCTGATACCATTGTTAACTTGTTAAGATACCAGAGTAGAAATACTATTAGATGATATTTCAACCAGGAAAGCATCCAGATTATTCTTGAAATTCATGATTTTTTCCTCAAATTTCATCGTATAAAATTAGGAATAACTCTAAAACGACGAGTTTCATTGAAAAAACTTAAGAATACTTGTTGACCAACGTCACACACAGTCACACAAAAAATGTCATACTCAAGAATTGGCACACAATATCAGCGTACACATCATTGGATAAAGCGACCTTCTTAAAATTAATTGATTTCCTTTTCCAATCCAGTTATTTTGTATTTGATGATGACACTTACCAACAGGTCGAAGGAACAACGATGGGGGGATTGCTAGTCCTGCATTAGCTGCTCTTGTGATGAATGACCTTGTCACAACAACAATTGGTCAATTACCATTCACGGTACCATTCTTCAGGTTTTATGTCGACGACTCTATCACAGCCATACCAAAAGATAAAGTGAATGAGACACTATTATTATTCAACCGTTACCATGATAGAATCCAATTCACCGTAGAAGTAGAGAATGGGGGATCACTACCATTCCTTGACGTATGTGTGCACCGAACTGAACAACAAAAACTTACAACTAACTGGTATACAAAACCCACGAGTTCGGGTGTTATATTGAATTATTTATCTACACATTCCCTTGGCTATAAAATCAGTGCCATTCACAACATACTGAATAGAGCAATCAACTTGAGTACACCTATATACCACAACCAGAATATAGAAAAAGTAAAGAATATACTACACAATAACAATTATCCAAAACATTTCGTCAACAAAATTATTTCAGAACTTTTACCGAAAATTAAAAATAAAAGTAAAAATAACAACACAATTGAAACAACTAAGAAATACTACAAGATACCATATATACCAGAACTATCACAAAAACTCAAAACAACTCTAAAAACAGATAACAAAGAATTAGTATTTTACAATATAAAAACCGTGGGCTTGTTATACAGCCATATCTATTAAAAAAGAACAAAAATCGAGTGTGATATATGAAATTCCATGCTTGGACTGTGATAAGGTATATATTGGACAAACAAGGCAATATTTGAACAACAGGATGAAACAACACAAATTCGACTTAATAGACACAAAAAACAGAGAAGAGACGGCACTATGCTCCCACTTCTTTGCGGAGAATCACAGGTTCGATTTTCCTAATGTGAAAATTCTTGAAAAAGAAAAACAATATAGGAAAAGAAATATCTTAGAGATGATTCACATTAATTTAAACAAATCTGTTAATTTTAGATCTGATACTAGTCATCTTAATTGTTTATATAACTCAATATTGTCTAACTATAAGAAGTTCACAAGAAGATAAATTGGTTAGTCCAGGTGTAAAATATTGTGACGTCACATTTATAGGCTGTGGTTTGTTTGTTTTCAACGTATTGAGAACTGGTGTACATTATTCATTCCTGCCTGATTTTATATTTTAACTCGTATATCGTATATTTATATATTTATTTTATGTAGTCGGAATTCGTCACCTTTAACATATTGAGGTATGTAATTTTCTGTCACTTTGTGTATCTATGTAAGAGAAAATGTTATTGATGTTTTTCATTCTTGTAGGCCTGAGGAAACAAATGTGAATTTGCGAAACGTCGTCAAATATACCTATGTACTAAATAATCTGACATATTCTAATTTGTCCTATTCCCCCAATTAATTTTCCATTATCTAATCTAGGAGGACACTAAGCAATATTTTAATTCATAAGAATACTTTTATTTTCTGAATTTTTTCGAAATTATGAACCGTTTATCTTCATCAGGTGGTTTTATAGTATTTTTCATTAATTTCTGAGTCGGCAACGCTGTAACTTTTATACCAAGAAAAATATTGAATAAGTTATAATTGAGGAATATACACCATGAATAGAGTGAACAATCAACTGAAATGCAGTTCATTCGAAATATCTTTTCCGGAGATATGAACAGAAAATAGTTTTTTTAATGGATTTTCGACACCCTGTACCTATGTTGCAAACGAAACCGAATTTTGAAAAGTGTTATTTGAAAAATATGTTTCGTTCGATGAGAGGTATCTATAGTTTGAATGTTTGTTCAAGTCAAAGACTCACCCTGTATACATTTGGGAATTGTATAAAATAAATACGTAATGCATCGGTGTATTCATGCAAGAATGATACCATTTCATTAGAAGAAGTCAAAAAAATTCTTGATAATTTATCTGTAGGGAAATTTCACCTTCAAGACACTGAATTATGGCAGCAATAATTCACCGAACTAAAAAATGAGTACCTCAACCCTTCTAATCATGCCGCCTTTAACCTGGCGGCTATAAATATGACGGAGGGCGTGCTGAATAACTACAGATATTTCTTGTTCGCATTTAGAACGTTTTCAACCCTTCTCTCATTAATTAGGGTAATTCCACCCCAGAGACTACCGCGCCCTTTCTTCAAGATGCTAAATATTAAGACTATGGCCGCCAAATGTCTTCCGCCAATTCCTCCTACCTGCCTGGGGAATTAAACGGGAATGAGAAAGTTGTGAAGGATATCACGGCCTTCTGTGATTAATGAACAGTGAATATTTTAGGTTTTCAATATACATATTTTCCATAGGATAGCAAGAAATTGTATTCACATGTTTGAGTAATATTGACCGATGTTCACTTTTAGATTTTCCAAATAGGGTCTTATGGTGAGTAAATTTTGTACGGGAGGTAAGGAAAACATGCGGCATAAATTCAAGAGGTTATTCCTTGGACTATTTTGATTATATTTTATCCTTTGATTAATTTTGAAAAAGCGCTTTGTTGCGAAGACATAGGACGAAAAACATTCAGGGTAAGAAGAACAAATTTCCTGCATTATATGCTCCTTTCTCGCTCTGTAGTATATCCTACGCCTTATTCTATTCTTGTTGAAAATTTTGTAATGAGATGATGGATGAGAGATGAGAGATGAGAGATGAGAGATGAGAGATGAGAGATGAGAGATGAGAGATGAGAGATGAGAGATGAGAGATGAGAGATGAGAGATGAGAGATGAGAGATGAGAGGTGAGAGATGAGATACTGAAGGTCCACCATGATGTACTTTTGTTCTTCTGCAACCATCGAAGACATGTGATTCTATGGAAGTAAACTTAACCTCGAAGAAAAAACAACTGGAGGAGACCACTTCATTTCGGCTTCACTTCATAATTTTATCTCCATTCGTTTTCAATTTTACTTGCATTCTAGTTTACAATAGGTATTCTTTGAAATCTTTCCAGGAATATACCATTTTAGTATATTTTCAAGATGCTTTCTTTGGTCATTGGTATATACACTTTCTTCATTTTAAAATAACTCTGTTTCTCCTTCTATTCACAGGATTCAATCTCATGTAAGCTTGTTTCAGTTTATTATTGCATTCCATATGAATTTGTGGAACTTCGTTCTGGTAACAACCCGTTTAGAATATTCTTATACCGTTGGTAATACTACTGCACATTCAACATTAATCAATGAGGGAAATGGACTATCAGAGATCTAATTTCAGAAGTACACCACTGGTGTCACCACCACAACTGACCTGTTTCTGGCTTGTTAGCCTTCGTCAGTGCCACATAGTCTTTCCGTGGTAGCAACTAACTGAAACGGCAGATCTCATATTACTCCCTAGCAGGAAAACCTGAGTACAGTTTAATAATGTACATTGTCACTCCTAGCGGGCAAATGTCTACGCCTCATCATAGAGGTTCCTTCAAAAACTAGATCTCTACTTACATTCACTTTTCCCTACGGAGTATCGCAAGAACTTAAATAAAGTCTCATGCATTTTTACTCACCCATATATTATACAGGGTGTCCCGAATAAGAGTAACTGATTTTAAACATAAGTGTCCAGCTTATTAATTGCTCCAAAGAGATGGGGTTTTCACTAGTTTCACTAGTTTATCAAAGAGATTTTTTAAGGCTTGGCTGGCATTTCATCTCATCAACACAGGGTGTTTTACTAATGTTGGTCAAATTCAAAGGGGAAAATATGTATTATTTCAAATGGAACACCCTATAATATTTGATCTCATTCGAAAGAGCAATCATTCTCCTTTCCAAAAATGTATAGCTTTCTATCTTTTGTTTCATTAACAACAAAGATATTCGATGTTTCATGTAGTAGTACATTTTTAATTAGTAGTTTTATATGAACGTATTTTGATGCCTAAAATCAGCTCAAAATTACTATTGCTGATTTTGTTGTCATGCGTCAAACGGTCACAGCATGGGCTGATTCTAGGCATCAAAATACGTTCATATAAAACTACTAAATAAAAATGTACTACCACATGAAATATTGAATATCTTTGTTGTTAATGAAACAAAAGATAGAAAACTATACATTTTTGGAAAGGAGAATGATTGCTCTTTCGAATAAGATCAAAAATTGTAGAGTGTTCCATTTAAAATAATACATATTTTCCCCTTTGAATTTGACCAACATTAGTAAAACACCCTGTGTTGATGAAATGAAATGCCAGCCAAGCCTAGAAAAATCTCTTTGATAAACTTGTGATAACCCCATCTCTTTGGAGCAATTAATAAGCTGGGCATTTATGTTTAAAATCAGTCACTCTTATTTGTATTATAATTATATTATTATTCAACATTGACATCGCCATTATGATATAATATGATATATTGTTTATCCTGATTGCTCCTAGGTCTCCTGAGGAGACCCCTCTGAAACTACAAGCTTCGAATCTTGTAACTTGTGCCGAGTAAGCAGTTGTGTTCTGTGTAGGCTTTGTTACTGTGTCCTTACGCCACCTTAGGCACAGCACTGTTAATTTTTGACCCAACAGTGAGAATGGTGGGCCCTACCGAGACTAGGAAATTTCTTTCCTAGCTCGGGATTGAACTTCGGACCTTTGGGGTCCTAATTTCAATGCTCTACCACTGAGCCAAGGGCACTTATTATGTTATAGGCATTGGTGTTGTTGCTTTTATGATAATATTTTACGTACAATGATGAATAGTTAGGGAGCCAACGATAATTTGTTCATATCGTCTGTGCCAGGGGAAACATCCTCCCACGAAGTGGCTTGGACACATTCCATCAGAGTTTTGTAAACGAACGTTCTCAGAAACATAGCCTCACCGTCTAGCCTTGGCGAGCTAGACAAGCATCCTACGGAAGGATTGCTTCGTTCTGGTTCCAACGTTCATCAGTCAACAGGAAATATAGGGAGTTTATCGCCACTTTCAAACCAAAGCGACTGATAGGAATTCACACGTAACACTTGGGAGGAAGGATTCTTACACTTGGAGCTGCTAGTATATGAGTTTTAATAATAATCAGGTGACACACTCTTTATGCCTGTCACCTTTGAACAACTTTTGAAGCATTGGATTCTGCCTTTGATCATGATTGTACCAGTAATAACCTTACCGGGGTATAGGAAGCTCCATAATCCATATTGTACATATCACCAGTTCCTGTCTTAAAAATTATAGATTTATGGAGTTATAACATCCGTAATTTATGATAAAAGTGTTTTTTGCTTTGAGTCTAACCTTGTTCGTTACTCTCCCTTCAAGGCAAGCCGTTCACTCGAACTGATTTGCTGGACCAATCAAGTGTTTTATTTACCTTTTTCACCTCATTATTTCCCATCTTATATTTCACTAATCGCAGTAGTTACGAATTACTACGACATAGCATAATGTACTACCTACCATAGACGATCACAAGCCAGGCCAAAAATATAAAGTTTAAAATCCACTTTAACTTATTTGTTCCTTTGGGTTCCCAAAGAAGGTTTCGCTCTTTCAATCTTTTCATGATATTTCCAGACAGAACATTTTCTGGATTGTTACACCAACAAAGATACACGCCACATAACATCTTCCTAGCCAAATCTCCATACGCAACCCATAATATGAACAATATCTTCCCTTCCCATTTTAATTTCCTCTCCTCCATTGTTTATTTTTTCCTCCGCCCGCATCCCAAGGCCGTTATCTCCGGAAAGTCAATTCCCTTGCCTCCATTCAGATCCAGACTGGCAATGCCCGAATAAAATCGAGAGCAAGGGGCTCCTGCGGCATTCATCAGAAAGACAGTTGGAAGTGACGCAATTACAAATCTGCTATTATCCGCATAAGTTAATCTTGCAAACGCGGGTTCGATCCGTCACTGTTGTTGCAGGGTTTCCTCGGTATGGTTCGGAATTAAAAATTGGATCCTTGCGAGTCGGTCGATTCGAAGATTGGGAAGGAGGTGAGGGGAGATGGTGTCGAAGTGAAGGGATTTTTTCGATTGGGAATGACTGATGCGGAGTCGGGTCTCGGAGAGGTTAGGAAATCGCAATTGACCTGTGAACCACTGCATTTTTAACTTTTCAGGTGGATGGACAACTGATGCTGATATTTTTAGCATTATACCGTACTTAGGTCCAAGTTCTGTGAGGTGCACCTCATGCAACCGCTCTAAACTACTAGAGGGTGTCATAGTGTCACCTTATGTTATGACGTGACAGATCGAATTTTGACAGATAGGAGTTTATGGGACAATAGCTGGCCCGGCGAACTTTGTTCCGCCTAAATGATACTCACGGTGGATTTCACAAATCGTGATCACCGGTGATCGGAGCTCAATGGCTTGGTTCTCTGATTTTTGAACTGTCAAATCGAGTTGATGCTAGATCAAGCTCCGATCACCGGTGTCATTTCATAATTCCAATATATGGGCAATGAACCAATGAAAATTGAATCTGGGCTTTGGTAAGAGTCCAGATCTGCGCTTGTGCGGCAATATTGAGAATATTAATTTACTAATTCAGTCTCTCTCTGACACATCGTAATATGTCGTGAATCATATGTTATTCATAACTTCATTTGAATAGATACTGTTGATCATAAACTTATAATTTCATGTGAAATGTTTGAATCGCTTCATTTCGTTTCAAGCCCTGAAAATCATTTCTAACTATATTCATATTTAAGAATTGAACTCGAAATATTTAAGTAACATATTTTCATCCTCGATATCTATTTTCTTGTCTATTGTCCTTCGAAATATACATAACCTCTACATTTCTCGCATTTTTTGAATTTCCAGTTGACGCAATTCTTACGAAAAATTCAGCTCCGCTTTGTGACTGTTGATAGCAGGAGTAAAAGCCATATTATACCTTTCCTCAGAAATAATTTGAATCAAAATGTCAAGAATATGAACACAAACTATTGCTTGAAAGAACTATCGACTATTAACACAACCCGTTCACCAGAATGAATTCAAATATTTAAAATAACTACTAACAATTAGAACTTATTTTGTGAATAGCGCTTTCTGAAATGGAAAAAAATGAAAATTTTTCTATAATAATATACTCAATGTTGGATAATCAAAATCTAATTAGTGCTCACACCATTATTTTAAACATCTTAGCCTTTTAGGGCTCAGCATAGAATAATTGGTAAACATCTCAGTTGGTGGAGCAGCGAGATTTCCATGTTTCCATGGATATGAGCTGTCACACAGGACAGATACACAAAAATAATATGTCAATTACTAATTATGGATTCAGTTATTTCAGCAAATATGTATATTTATTACAAGAAGAAATTCAAAAAAATTTTAAAAATCATGGGAAAAGATGAGAATGAAAGAAAAACTCACGATTGAAACTGATCGCCAAAATTCGATTTGCTCGAGATTTCGATAAAAATTCGCTGTGACATTCACCAGCTTCTTGATCTTGTAATAGCTTTTCATGGTACTATAATTTCCATGCAAATTACACAGAAATTGTATATACATCGTCTATCGTCATCTAATGGTGATAATTTAATATACATGGTGTCCCAGAAGTCCCGCACTTCCTTGAGGGGATCGAAAGGGAAAAATATTTTAAGCCCAAATATCCATGTTTGAAATTTTTTGATAACGTAGTTCATTAGTTATTAATGAATGAGGAGCGTAGGAGCGCCCTACAGAAGATTGAGTAAGCAGTGGGGACGCGAAAGTGAGACGCCAGTCTCGGTTTACTGCGTGAAAAGCCGGCAGCAGCTCTGGCGTCTCACTCTCGCATCCCCAACTGCTAACTCATTCTTCCATAGCGCGCTCCTGATTGGTAACTTTCATTAATTATTTACTGATTAACTACTTCATCAAATTTCAAACATGGATATTTGGGCTTAAAATATTTTTCACTTTCTATTCCCTCAATGAAGTGCGGGCATTCTGGGACACCCTGTATAGTACCTTCATGCTCACGTTATTGTGAATATATAAAACTGAATAAATAACTAATAATAATCATAATGTGTGGATAGCGTCACCTGAAGTGGTAAGAACGAAACTCCCCTCATATCTCAACGAAATCCAATCATTTCAGAGATCTGTAATCCTACGCTGAGACATTTTGGTTTTGGTCAACAGCGCCTTGTTGTAGGCTACTCAAATTACACACTATTACAGTGACTGTAGTGGGAATATAGTCACTCTACCTGTACACACTATTTGTTGACATCGCTATCTAACGGGGAGAATATCGAATAAAGTACCTACGAATAAGCTGTAGCGTAACTGTAACTGTAGCGGCATCTAGTGGCCTGACTCAAGAGAAGGAAAAGCATTTCCTGTATATGTAAAATTTTCATCGATTTTCTCGAAGTTTGATTGTATTTTATAATAACCAGACCGTAGACGAATCCATATATGAAGTTTTATAAGAAACAGTCCATCCGATCTCGAGTTATAAATGGTGTAACCAACATCTTTCTTTTATATATATAGATTATGGTCTGGAGGAATAATTGGACCTGCTTATGCAGTAACTGTGAATGGCGAACGTTATCGTGCTATGATACCACAGTTTCTTCTGTTTCCTTTGAAAGCTTTTGATCTTGATGATATGTGGTTTCATTATGACATTGCCATATGTCACACTGCGCGTGAAACATCGACGATCTTGAACGTGGTTGTTCCTGGTCGTGTGATTTCCCGATTTGATGACCAAAACTGGCCTCCCGGCTCTTGCGATTTAACGCCTTTAGACATCTAGCTGTGGGGTAATCTGCAGTCAAAGGTTATGCCAATAAGCACGTAACCATCGAAGCATTAAAAGCCGCTGTATCAATGGAATACCACCGCATGTTTTCCATACCGTTTTTGAAAATTCGGTCAAAAGGATACGCATATGCCAGCAAAGACGTGGCAGTGCCATTTACACGATATTTGGTTTCATACATAATGTTGGGTAGAGTGCGGTTCAATTTTATCGAATGAAAAATTTACCAAATTTCTGAATGAAAAGTTAAGAGAGCTAGTGGACTGTATATAATTATAAATAGTTATTGAAACCCAACACAAATGAAAGGATAAATGCATCCAAATCAACAATTGCAAGGTCTTACCTATTTCAGCAAAACGGTCAACCAGATACTGTCGGTTACTCCTATTTCCATGAACAGAGTGATCGAGCTCGACAAACGAACATGGAATGGAGCCGACGTGAAAATCCGTTGATAAAAATGTCAAAGTAGGAACACTTATCCTTGTGGCAGAATAATAACCACGCCACTGGTAACAGTACTTTTAGAACCAAATTCGCACAAACGAATGTTCTTAAATGAATGTAATTCGAATGAATCGAAATCACTAAAACTATGAATCACAAGAAAAACTGAACTTTTCTAAATTCACGAAAGGAAACAGAATAAATTTAAATAGGCGGTAGCAGATATATTCACGATTAAGGCAATCATGAACTGAATGAAAAATATTAAAAATGAAACAAACATGCGACATATGCGCTCCACAGCTGACGTTTTTTTCTCGCGCCTACACTACATATGGGATTTCCCCAAGTACGGAGAAATTAAATTAATTTTGAAGGGAATAAAAATGAAAAATTAAGAAAAGTTTATCTGAACCGTTCACTTGGCGTGAACACATAATTACTAATAAATGTATGTTTTCTGAATTCATAAATATGTCAACACTTTGCTACAGAAAACCATGTTTAATTAAACACTGGAATTTTATTGGAACATTCTTAAATATCCAGTTAGAGGATGTTTCCTAAGTAACTGTTTATTACGACAATGATGTGAGTTCCCCCAATATTTTATGAAATAGTATCAAATAAACTAACTGACAAAGAAACTGCAACACCTAGAAGGAGCTGTTTGAATTTTTTTTAGTAAAACATGGATAGTATAGCAGGAGTGAATGAATAAATTTGGAGAAAAAAATCGTGAAGATTTCTTCATGTAAAAATTTTTTGTTACATAAATATTGTAGTCGTTTTTTGCATAATTTTTTTAAATTTCATAACGAATCAGCTATTCGAGGAGATCTCAAGTCGATGTTAAGTTGTTGTTGAAATGCCTAGATCGTTATGTCCCACCTTTGTTGCTTGTAACGCAACGATTGACTGGTCCGAATTGGTGACGTAAGGAAACTTTATATGAACTTCCTCCCGCACCATGGGTGAAAAGCCCGAAATTCACCTTCGACAAGTTTCAGCGCCATTATATTCGAATCAGCGTGCCTTCCAGCAAACCCCTCGAATCAATTCAATCGACCTAAAATAAAATATTGAGACTTTTCATTTCCTCGAAAATACAAAAGAGACCCCGGAATGAACCAGCGTATTACGGAACACCTAATAATTCCGCACCCCGAGCTTCGAAAACCTGTTAAATGAACAGGAGCAGGGGATCGTATCTGGAATCAATTTATGTTGGCAATATCGCATATTTGTGTTTCCCCCGAGATGTGTCTGAATATCAAGTTGGTGCCGAAACCTCTGTTTCTAAATATTACAACGCGTAAGAAATATAGCGACGCACCCCTCATATGCTTTTTATATTGTTTTGATATTTTTCGTAACGGCTTCGCGCTCTCTGGGTATAACACGTTTTTTCGACATCGCACACGATGAAAGATGGGCGACAAGGCTTTCGGAATCGATAGCTGATATGTGAAGTAGCTGGTTGAATTTGAACGTTACTTCAATTCACACAAAACTCCATATTAGAGTCTAGAAACTCTACCACATTCTTTTCAATCACTTAAAATTAATGAAATTCACGGAAAAGAGCCCAACCAACCTAGGCTCAAGTTATCCTGATGATTATAAAGCGGGATTCAGTGTACTATTTCAAAGCCTCTACCAAATTTCCTTCCCAGTCTTCGAGGTATCTATCGACGCAAGGAAGACAGGAGCGGAAACTCCAGTGTAATTTAATCCCGAAGACAGCAACACGGGAACTGACACATCTCAAAGGGTTACAATTGAATTTTATTCCCTGAAGAGCCACTTGAACTTTGGTGGTGAATATACCCCTTTCTTTATCATATATTCATTATACGGCAATGAATTTTAGCAACTTCGGTGCTAATGATATTTCGTCGTCATTGACTGAAGGAAAAGGGCACAGTCGTTGATAATTACTTTGAATGGCAGTCTTGTTTGGGATTCTCAACAGAATCACGAGTTCCTTGTCAGAAATCAATATGAGTGAGGCAGTTTCAAAATAGTTATTTTTGTATCAAGGGCGTAAAATGGGTGTTTTTTCATGGCACATGAGAGTGTCAATTCTCTCGAATTTGCCATGAAAACACAAATTTTATATGCACGAAATACAAACAAAATTTTTTGTACAACTGTGAAAGCGATTTTACATCGTCTGAAATAAAATAATATGTTACCGGCCAAATCAAATAGTTTGACTTTGAAGTTTTTTTGATGCCTTTATTAATTACTAGCTGGCCCGGTGAACTTTGTACCGCCTGAATTATACTTAAAAGTTGTATAAACTTACCATTGATTTTTTTCGAGCAGGAAAAAAATTAGGCAAAATTAAGGTTCAAAATATACGAAATTTTAATAATTTTGTAATTCACATGGAAAGAATTCTCTTTATTTAAGCGGTAACTAATTGTTGAACTTTAACATATAACTTTTTTAATTATTGTACAGTTCTCTTTTCGCAGTACCTCATGTGACTGTGAATAGCAGGAGTATAATCCATATCATACCTTTCTTCTTATATGAATCAAAATGTCAAGAATATGAACAAAAATTATTTCTTCAATGAACTATCGACTATTAACACAGCCCGTCGACCAGAATTGAAAAATCAGTCATTTGTTAATAGCCCAACCTGAAGTGGCAAAAACAAAACTTTTCTTATAATCTCAAAATCTAATCAGTGGTCACACCATTATTTTAGACATCTTAGCTATGCTGCTAAGCAGGCTAAGCTCAAAATAATGGGTAAACATCTCAGTTGGTAGAGCAGCGCGATTCTCATTATTCCATGGATATGAGCTGTCAATCTCTCTTCAATTTGTTCAATTTAGTTGACGATATCAAGCTCGTTAGAAGACAAATCGAGATGTTAAAATGTCGATAGTACGATCGACACGTCAAAATTAAAAACTGTGAATTATGTTGAACTCATATTCAAATTTATTGATGGACATTCGACCAGATCAGATTAGGCAACCCATGAAACATTATTGTATATCATAAGTGAAATCCCGATGAGCAAACGTTTCAAAATTATTGACGCTTACAATACTGTCTCTGTGCGAACAGAAACACGAATATAATATGTCAATTACTAATTAAGGGCAATTTTGGATTCAGTTATTTCCGCAAATATATCTATTACCCAAACAGAAATTCGAAAGCATTTCAAAAATAAAGAAAAAAGATGAAGATGGCCAACTCACGTTTGAAACTGATCGTCAAAATCAGATCTTGATCTTTCGGTAAAAATTCACTGTTCCACCAACTTGAGATAAGTTTACCCGCTTTTTGATCTGGCAATAGACTTCCATGTTACTATGAGTTCTATGCGAATCACATATCGCCATCTAACAGCGATAATATCAACCTACGACTACGTACAGTGACTTGTCTATTCTCTGTACGCCTACGCATCAACGGTAGCGACACCCAGTGGCATTATTCGAAAGAAGAAAAAGCATTTCCTGCATAAGTAAAACTTTCATCAATTTTTTCGAAGTTTTATTGTATTTTATAATAACCAGACCGAAGACGATTCCATAAATGAAGTTTCATAACAAACAGTCCATCCGATCTCTAGTTATGAATGGTGTAACCAACATCTTTCTTTTATATATATAGATTAGGAGAATGTCACAAGGTACTGTCAAATAGTAATCATGGCCTGCCTACCAAATACCGAATGGGAATACCGTTCTGAAGGGACATTTTGACAAATAAATGCTCACAAGTCGAAAATTTGACTAGTTATAGTAGTTATAGTTATAGATATGATATACATTGAATGAGAGCAAATTTCATCAGCTTTCTGAGTTTCTAATAATATACAGGGCTTTCCATTCGAAATAAATAACATCCAGTCACTTTTTCAAGCAAACGAAAAGAATGTATTTTTCACCACCCTGTATTGAAGTAACATAGAAAATGCTGATGTGTTACAAGCATTCATGTATCACCTATCTCCAAACCAATTTTCAAGGCCATGTTGTTTCTCAACCCGAAGTTATCAGCATATTCCGAGGTCATGATTTCCGGTGAAAAAAATTTTAATTAATTTATATTTCGAAAACGGCAACAGATAGGTATAGGGAAATGTTGAGAAAAGTTGTCGAAAAGTTGTTGAAGATTCCAAAAATAACATTATATACCAGGTGTTCCATTTGAAAAAGCAAAGTTTGCTACTACTTTCTAATAGAAGTGGCAACACCGCATTGACGAAAATATTTTAGTTAGGTAGAGCATGTCCGATAATGCACTCCATCAAATTTTCAAACTGATCCGATATCTGGTTCACCAGATCAACGTCTAATGTTGCATCCACCGTGAATCACCCTGTATAACTTGAAGAGTTTATTCAGGAATTATTAATCATCAATAATTGACTTTGTAGGAAATAAATCTTTCAAAAAATTATATTTCATGTTTATTGTGTGAATAATTCTTTTTTTTTTTTCACCCCTCAGAAAAGACCTTTTTTCACCCTTAAAAAAATACTTTTTTTGACGGTTAAAAAAATATAATCATTTACGCATCCCTGGTGATGAAGAAAAGTCAAGTTTTTCTGGCAGTTGTACAAAAATAAGTTTTTTCTGAGTTGATTAATTTCTGACATTGACGATATAAACCTACTAGCCAAATAATTTTGGAAATGGGAAATGACTTAACAAGAAGAATTCGAATGGGAAATGAAAAAAGATGTTTTTTATGGCCCCTAGAATTTTGAATTCAAATGTACGAGTCAAAAACTTACCATGTACCTAAACTCCATTAACTTTCATAAAGTAAATTTTGAAAATGTAAGGTTATGGTCATTCCCTGTCAAAATGTTTATTTACTCTGGGAGAATAATTAATTTGAGAAAATATGTGAATTCAATAATTTCAAAGACCTGACGAATGCTGAGGAAACTTTTTCGCTGTTAATACTGGAAAAATTCCACGTATATAAAAATGGTTGGAAGATTCAGTTATGCTATTTTCTTGTACGGAAATCAAGAATCGAGTGTTGAAATTTTACTGAAAAATAATGGAAAGAATAGTCCGTTACTTTGTGGTAGTTCATTCGGAAAAAGAATGAGAGTACTCAATAACCCAACAGAAGAACTAAACAAACAGAACAGAAGGACCTATGGAATTCCCCACTTTTCAAAAATTCTCAAGAAATACCTACAGAAGACATTTTAATACCTTTTTGCACAACTCGAAATACTCCAGTATGAAAATGTAGTACAACTACGAAACCTGTGTTACAGTTAAGCCTCAGAAGAACTAACTCCATTTACAAAGTTGAAAAAGTGTCAATAGAAAGTAGCCTTGGCAATGCCGCTTGATTTTCACGAGTGCCAACCTGCGTCAGTTTTAAGTGAAATAACGTGATAAACCTAAATCATGGCTAACCGGGATACTTTATAAAAGTGAATGGAGTATGTAGCAATTCTTATCTATTGAAAACGTTCAAACGGTTTGAGAATATTCCATCCGCTCCCGCATGAACGTAGTGAACGGCATATAACACTTGAAACTTAGTACACGACTTTGGCCTTTGCAGCAGCATTTTAGGGTTTATATATTCATGGAAGCGCTCAAGATTAAGACAGAAAACGGGCCTCGGCCCACTGTGATGTGTGTAAGGGGATTAGCGCCAACTTACTACTTGATGGATAATTTTGGAGGCGGCGTAAACAGCAAACACTGTTGAATATTTATTATTGAATTGCAAATGGGCTGTAAGATGGAGTTTGAAACTTTCCCGGGATCCTTCGTCTATCATCGAGCTGTTATTCAAATTTATGTCAAACAGATCATCGTGTCGGACTCCGTTATTTGATGTCGCAAAGATATTCCATCAGGGGGCTGTTGAGATTGGAGATTGGGACTGCTGTACAGAGTAATTGACATACATTTTGAACTGTTCTTAGTTTCATTCCAATATACCTTGCAAGGTTTTTCAAGGCTGAAAAATTTAATTTCTGGTTCACACAACCAAATACACTTGAGATAAATCAGAATGCAATGAACACACACAAAAACGTGAAATTAGTATATTGTTCAATGAGCGATAATGTAAAAAAAGCTTAGTTTCAAGTGGAAGCCAGAATATCTCCATATACAACTAAATTATTCGACAGATTTTGCAATCGGAATTAAGGAAAAAGTAGAACACTCTTTCGACAATAAATAAAGAAACAAACCCATGAAACCATAATTAGAACTATTGGGGTAGTAAGTGAATAATCTAAACGGCAATGAATCCGAAAAACTTCATAAACAGGCTACTGATGAACCTGATAAAGGACACGAATTTACTCTCGTGAGGAACCACTGACGAAAAAGAGATACAATAGACCCAAGTTGGTCGCAGAGTCACAGGGAGGCCAAGTGCTAACCCGGTCTCTTGTTCGTCAGCATGGGCGTAGCCAGCGTGGGGCAGGGGGGGGCAGTTGCCCCCCCCTGGAAGAAAAAATGAATTAAATTTGCCTTTTCATTTTATCCCAAAATTTCACATTTTGAACGACCTTGGACCATGACCATGGTTTGCCCCCCCCTGTTATAAATCCTGGCTACGCCCGTGTTCGTCAGCCAATCAATCAATCAATCAATCAAGTGAATAATCTAATAAATAATCGAATAAAAATTATAAAAAAAATTGAAAATTAAAATTATCTAATTATATGGTTTCATGGGTTTTTTTCTTCATTTCTTGTCAAAGTATAGTTTTACTTTTCACTTAATTCCGATTGCAAAATTTGTCGAATATTTTAGTTGTTTATGCGTTGGAGATATTCTGGCTTCCACTCGAAACTAGTTTTTTTTTAATCGTTTCAGAGCCCTGAGGAAGATATTAAATATATCGAAACGTTGGCCTTTCAATCATAGCAGTTTTCTTAAACCAAAGACCTACACCTGTTATTTTTACAGATTTATCACATTGAAGGTCGTCATACATCACAATTGAAGAACTGAAGCCACTTGACCATAATAAGCGTCGTCTGTTTGCTGATTGGGCCCTAGAACAGCTTCAAGTTGATCCACTTTTTTATCGAAAAACGGTGTTTAGTGATGAGGCACATTCAATCCTCAAGAAGTTCTGTAGGTTTAATTGCATCCTGAAAAATGCAGTGTATGATGTGTTTTACACGCTGAAGGCATCATCGGTCCATATTTTTTTTAAAAACGATGTTGGAGCTATTGTTATATGTACAGTGAAATGTGCTCGTAACAGATCGATGATCAATGATTATTCGTTTCAAAATTTGAATGGTGAGAAGTGTTTTGGTACCGCAGGTTCTGATGATTTTGAAAATTGGCTTCACTATTTAGGTGCGTCTCTTTTTATAGTCTAAAATTTCATTCCATATTGGCAAAATATCCCACTGTGGTGTGGTTTTTATTGGGACTCCGCGCCTATAGCCCCACTAAAACCAAATTTTCATGGTCACAAAATAGCCCTTTTAAAAACCAATATGTTACTTGATACTACCTTCCCTAAATTGTCCATAAAAATTTACGAAATGAACTGAAAACTAAAAGAAACACATACACCACTTTCTCTTACTTTATGAATCTGACCATTATGCAGCTGGCCAGTCAAGCGCGTATTGTACGACGTTTGAATTTACTAGGAACTAGAAATATTTTATATTTGTATGGTCAGAAAGTCACTATACTTCTATTTAACGGTACGAAAACATTTTTTTCTGAAATAGAGGTTATATACACTGCGCAAAAAAATTAACGCACATTATGGAAATCTCAAATTTATTCTACAACTGAAGGTGTTCTCAATGATAATTATTTTTATCAGAATTATGCATGCATATGTTATCCACTTTCAACGTTTTTCTTCAATACAGATGTTTTCTCCCAGCAGGAATAAAAAAAGATGATATTATCAGATTTTGAATGTATTGTTCTCGATCAATTCTAGTGATCAATAGTTTTTCTTTCGTTTGATTTTCTACACTCGATCGCTATGCAACGCGAATCACGCAATTTGACCCAAGAGGAATGTGCCAAGCGGTAGTTTTGCGAGAAGAATGGTGGACATACTCAAGAATTGCAGAAAGGTTTGGAGTTCCCCATACAAGTGTGTCCAGAATGTTGCAGCGATTCAGGGAGACAGGTATGAATGTCCGAAGACCAGGACAGGGTAGACCACGGGTAACAACTGCCATTCAAGAACGTTACTTGAGAGTTTCTTCGTTGAGACAACGGTTTGCAACCGCTCGCCTCCTTCAAAATCAGCTTGAGCAAACTTATGAGGTGCAAATTAGCACTCAGACAATAAGAAATCGCCTCAGAGAATATGATTTAAGGCCTCGTGTCGCGGCAAGAGGCCCAGCTCTTACCCCAGCCCATCGAAGGGCGCGTTTGGATTTTGCGAGAGAGCATATCCATTGGAAAGAGGTCGATTGGGAAAGAGTTCTCTTCACAGATGGGTCTAGATTCTGCCTCTACCATTGTGATCGACGTTCCCTTGTATACAGACGTCCACATGAAAGATATGCTCAGTGCATTTTCCTGAATACTACTGGTTTCGGGGGAGGATCGATTATGGTATGGGGTGGAATATCTTTGACTTCTCGCACAGACCTAGTGGTCGTTGATAATGGAGCTATGAATGCTGATAAGTATATAAGGAACATCCTTGAAGAGCATGTGGTGACATTTGCCCCATACATTGGTGAAAATTTCATTTTAATGGACGATAATGCCAGACCCCATCGTGCGCGCATCGTTCAGGAGTACCTTGAAGAGGTTGAAGTCTCTCGAATGGAATGGCCAGCAGAAAGTCCAGATCTCAATCCAATTGAGCAGGTTTGGGACAACCTCAATAGAAGGCTGAGAAGTTCAGAAAATCATCCAGCTACTCTTAATGACTTAGGAATCCAACTCGGAGAAATCTGGGAAGGATTAGATCAGAACATTTTAAGATCACTCATTTTGAGTATGAATCGTCGTTGCCGAGCTGTAATTAACGCAAGGGGTGGAAATACCAAGTATTAAATCACTTATCAGCATTTCAGTATTTTGAAAATTGTTCATTTCTCTTCTTTCACATAAGATTCGGTGAAATCCTGAATTTTTCTTCCATTTAATGTGTCTTGTTTCGTTCAAAACCTTCCCGAGAGAACATAAAAAATGAGTTATAAAGTCAATGTAGAGTTAACTTTCATTAAAATTGAGATTTTCAGAATGTGCGTTAATTTTTTTGCGCAGTGTAGTTAATAATTAAAAATCGAAACTGCGATATTTATAACCGGGGTAAGGACATTATATGTATCAAGCAAAGTCCGAAGATCGAGGTATAGTTCCGTTCTAGTGGGAGGGAACTGTGTGAACGTATAGGTGTTGCATATTTCCATATACTGAAGCCAAAGAGTACTCTTTGCTGAAGCTCTCCGTCCTCTGGCCGAATCTGTATATTTCAAGCAGCGACTGAATATCGATGAATTGTACCGTTCTATTTGGCGGAACTGCGTGAGTCGTAGGACTCGTAGGTGTTATTATACCCTGAAGCGCTCGATCGACTGGCCGACCTGCGTGGTATATAGTATATGAAAAGATGAGAAGAGAAAGAACTTTTCCAGCTTTAAGTGGAAATATAAGATTTCGTAGGGAATAATCGAGATTTTAATTTCGATATTGATAATTCAGAATGGTGTTCAAAAAATAAAATGTTCAAAATTCTTTTCTATTTCTCTTTTATTTTTGGGTCGGCTGGCCAACCCTGCATTATCTGACGATTCGTCACTATGTTCCAATTTGTTTTCACATTCATTGTTGTTTCTAGAGAAGACCTGAAGCGAATCCAGCGTTCGAAAAGAAGCGAACAAAGAAAAATTAAAAGAGCTTCGTATTTACAACCCAATATATCTCGGCAGTCGCCCATAAGCGGCAAGTAGTTTGCATACGTTATTCTAACCCACCACATCGTCTAACCACGGTCGCCAGCCAGGCTAGACGCTCATCCAATCACTCGATATTGCAAACCAAATTGCCCCCCCTACCGATTAACGACTACACAACTGGGCCACACCGCTAAACATGGGGTAGTTTTTAATTAAGGCGACACAGTGAAAGCGCCAAGAATTCTTCGCATACCAGCTCGCTCTAATTGTGTTACAATTAGGAGGTTGTCTTTTTCGCTCGGCGTTTGGCCTTGGCGGCTGGAGAAGGAAGACCAGAGCGGCCATAAAGTAAGGCCAACGAGACCCTGGAACGAAACTGGAAGAAATGCAGATATGCATTTAATTAGGGATATTAAATTATAAATTCTGATTGGCGACTTGAGAGCAGTGAAGGAGGAAGAGATGGAGGGTATTCTGGGGCGTAATAATTATAAAAATAATTAAAATTGGATTTTTCAATGAGTTCGGTCGATGAGAGGGTGGAGTGACTGTTGCTTTAATTACTCTTGGTGAAAGAAGCCGCAGCTTACGATATTTTTATGCTTATCTATGATTAGCCTTATTCTTTTGGGTAGACCAATTATGTAGTTTCCCCTGTTTGCCACATTATTGTGAAAAAAAAAATTAAAAATGAATCATTCAAAATATTGCCCATTGTTATCTACAACTTTTTCCTATCCATCTGGTAGATGTCGAATATCTCAACGGTAAAAGTTTTCATCATTCGAGGCCATGATTCAAGCCATTTTCTGATATCTTCATATGATTGGAACCCAAAGGGGTCGTATATGGTGTTGATAAAACCATGAACATCCTAAGGAGCTTTGGTCGTTACCTCGAGGATATCTAGGGCTAGTTTTTCCATATGAATTGGTTCTAAGGCTCTGGACACTTGCATACCATGTGTTCAGTAGTATACTTCATTCACAATTATAAAATCACAACTCTGGCCTTGGAAATTTGACACATTCCACTCTGTATCGAAGTTATGACGTTTTTAAAAATATTTTCACAATTATAAAATCACAACTCTGGCCTTGGAAATTTGACACATTCCACTCTGTATCGAAGTTATGACGTTTTTAAAAATATTTTCATGTTCCAAGTCAACACTATGTGGCCCTTTCTACATTCTTAGCGTATTTCTCAGAATGTGAATTTATTCGGAAAATGAATAAATGGGAAAAGATGTGATGGACGAAAATAATTAACGTTTATATGAATTGATAGAAAGGATTCCTTTTCTAGTTATTTGCATGAAAAGTACAAGAGATCACCGTTGAAATATATTATTTTCGCCATGGAAGGAAATTGCATTGCTTTGTTTTCATCATGATATTGTATGTGATATGATTGTGATGGTGCATAACATTTCTATTTCTAATATTTCTTTATTTCAAATAAATAACAGTTTTATTCATTCATCACAAAGAAAATAAACAAAATATCTAAATTAACGAATTTGTTTACAGAGAAACTAATAATTTCAATGCAATAGTAAGTGAGTTTTGGTTATAAATTAATAGCAAGAATGTCAATTCCTGAAAGCTTTATACATTTCATTTATTTGATCTTATGAACAAGAATTAAAATATTCTGACTGTATAGTAATTTATTAGTTTAAAAAATATTCATACATTACTACCACAGTAGGTTTGTACGAATTAAATGGATCAGGTAAAACATATGCTTCACATTTATCATTCACCTGTTCTAAAATAAGACACAAACTCCTCCACATTATAGGGCCCTCATAGCATTAAAAGCTTGTGTCTCTTTCGAAAAAAGTAGCACTAGATATAATGTATTCTTTCGATTCAGAGCAAATACATATTAAATTATACACAAAATAAAGTAAGCTGGGTGGGTGCAATGGGATGCCATACCGTACTGCGTATCATACAAAAGCTCATGGAAAAACCTCATCAGAAAAGGCCCTCTATAAATAAATGGTCCTATGGAAATAACTGCAACTGCATTGTAGATTGTGATGGATATTCACAGTGATCAATTACTATTCAAAGCTTGCTTCAGATGTATATCCGCAGGTGTTGGCAACCTGGGGCTCTTTTGATGAGAGTTGTGGCTCTTCAGTTCCATCAGCAAAAAAAAGAGGTTCCAAAAAAGAGGTGAAATTGACATTCTGCGGGATCTTCAAAAAAATTCAGTGTTTCATGAAATATTACTTTTCGCTCTTCTGACTCAAAAGGTTGCCAACCCATGGTATATCATGATGGGCAGGTACCTGAGAACAATGGCTTCCATTGAAAAATTTGCATATTATATTATTCACCTCAAAAAACATTCTTTATTCCTTCAACCGAGCAATGTCAGAATATCAATTTTATTTTGTTGAAAATTTTTTGACAGTTCCAACAACCAATTAAATTTCCTCATTTGATATCAGATGAACAATTTCACCCAATCATGTCAACATTACATCGATAACAGACCATGGGCTGTTTTCACGTTGCTATGGACACATATTGATTCATTTCGATTTTGAAGTTTCAAATATTTAATATTTCGAAATGTCACGATTTGGTTGCAATACTGACGATAATATTAATGAAATTATAGAATCGAACATACCAAAAAACACCGTTTACAGTAAGAAATTTGTATGGAAAGCATTTATAGACTTTTGCAACGATAGAAAATATCAATTAGATGGAAATCGGACGGCGGAAGAATTGGCGTTGATTTTAAAGGATTGGGCTGTGAACATGAGGAGAAAAGATGGTAAAGAGTTCAAAGAAAGTACGGTCAAAACCATGTGGAATATAACAAGTAAGCTGTTACAAGAAAAATATTATAAAGAAATGAAAGTTATTATTGACCCATTCAAAAGTGTTGTATTTCAACAAGCGCGAGCTGCCCGTGATTCTATACGACGAAAACTGCAATCAGACCCAAGTAAAAGGAAGCAAAGTTCGGCAGCATTAAGTTCTGTGGAAATAACAAAAATGGTGAATTTATGGAATGAAAATACTCCTGAAGGGCTGCAACGGAAATTCTATCACATAGCCGCGGTAGAATTAGCTTGGCGAGGTGGAGAAGCTGCTGCTTGCTTGACTGAATTTTTTTGTATCGAATCAAACAACGATGGTTCTGTAACCAACCGAGTGGAATATAACCCTGTATTCAGCAAGACTTGCCAGGGTGGTTCAAGAATGTGTACTGGAAGCAAGTTTTTAATAGAAAACGATGACAGCAACGTTTGTCCTGTCCGATTATTCAAAAAATTGATGTCGAAAAGGGGCCCAAATATTAAAACCAACAGATTATTCGTCAGACCAAATCATCAATGGAAATCCGAAAATGATCACTGGTATGATAATATGCCCATTGGAAGAAATACGATTCAAAATTGGACAAGATCGTCTGCCGAAGCGATTGGATTGAATACAAAGGAAAAAAAAATTACCAATCATTCCAATAGATCGACCGCGGTTAGTCGATTGGCCAAAAGTGGTGTACAAGAACAACAGCTTATAAAAATTACGGGTCACAACAATGCCAACTCAATAAAACCCTACTTGAATATTGACGAAGAACATCATAATCAAATTATTAACAGCATGCGTAGTGGAAATACATCTTCATCAGTTATAGAAACTAACACGTCTGGATCTTCATTTAACTATTCTAATTGTTCCTTTGTTAATTGCACCTTTAAATGAATTGTTTTAGCTCTGTATTTTTTCTATAATTAGCAAAAAATTTTCTATCCGAATAACCCCTGGGACATTGATAAATGCTCAAAAATTCTATGACAACTATCTCAAGCTTGTTGCTTGTAGACAACAGACCTCCGCCTACGGCGTCGGTCTGTTTCCAAGCAACAAGCTTTCGAAATCTGTCATAGAATTTTTTCGAACAATTATCAATGTCCTTGGGTTATTACTACTGAAAACTTTCTTAAAATCAATGTTGGGGTATAAAACTTGGCTGCGTTTGTTCAAACAACATCTAAAGAAGACATTTTTCATCATCTCGATCTTGAAAGGCGTTTCTTTTAAGAGAATTAGGTCTGAGTTCCCCCTCATTAGTGAGGTACCTAACTTTTGCAAATCTGCTAAGATGTCGCCAAATTTCCTGGAAAAACTGAAAAATATCATTCTAATCGACCTCTACAGGCTCCATCGGATCCATCTACTGCGATATCTGTCCAAATAACAGCTTTTTCAACGAAATTCCCGTGTACCCCTTCAACTTCGAAATGTAAACATCCTGGTCTTGGAAATCGTCCTCACGCTACGAACTGGTGCTAAAGACAATAAACATACGTTAATCTTGGATATTCGACGAAAAACTCACCTGTAAATATCGATTGAATACCAAAAATCTGCGAACAATTTGTAAACCTAACAAAATGTGGAATATCTTTGATACTTTTACAAAACTCATCTGCTGACTTTCCCATATTTGTACCGACAGTGCCCCGTCAGCAGACCTACCATCCCCTGAAACTCAGCTCGTGACAGCTTCTGGAGCTCACTAGTATGGGTCGGTAAAATCACAAATTTCTTAGACTGAGTAAGTCCAAGAGTGTTCCTCCAGCGGGTTATTCAGTTGTCCAACTTCCATTTTTGGACATCTGGCTTATATGAGTCTTTTCCAAGTCCACAGAAAGGCTCAGTTCCAGCAGGGGTTAACCTCGATGTTTTTTTTTGCGAGCTCATCGGCTTTTTCATTTCCTTCAACACCACAATGCTCCGGCACCCATAGTGGAGTCACTTTGTTGCCTCTGGCCAGTTACTTTATAGTGTTACGGCTTGATCCAAAATTACTAGTTGAACGCCAATTGGTGTTTGATGAACGACCTGGGTTGTGCACTGCTTGGCGTTTTCAATGGTGACACTGCTTCGAATTTATATTCCCCCTGTTCCGAGACCTCCAAAGGTTGAGTTCGAAACAGGCGAAGGACTGATATTCGATGTTTGTACACGAAAGGTGGCTGCCGATAAAATTGGCAGAACTTGGTTAACGGATGATTTCGGTGACGATGTAGAAGTGGGAGGTGAAGTTTTCTTTGAACGACCGACTAATGTTCTAGAAAGGGACCTTTCGTCCTCATTCAATAATGTGTGGTGTTGACTTTATTTGCTGAAGCTAAAGCTTGCAAATTTGTGGTATCACGCATACAGATTCGTTTCAGGGTTGAATGTTTTTGCGTTGTCGTCATAATGTTATTCCAAGTGATATTACTGTGTCAATTATCCAGAAATAAGTTCAACAATCTTGTTTTTTAAGTTGTGGTTTTCACGAAAAGGAATATCCTGTAATGTTCAGAGAACATCGTGAGAACCAAGGGCCAGCAGGTGGGAACTGGTGTTCTTCTTGAATTTCTGGAGGTTATATGCCTTGGGAAACACCTCCCTAGGCAATGTGTTCCAAAGCCTCGCAGTTCGTTGGATGAACGAGCCTAGGAAGAGAGATGTTCTGTGGGTATCCAAAGTGACCACGAAGGGATGTGAAGACTTAACTTGACGGGTTAGTCTCGAAGAGACTGCTAGAGGGAAAACGATTGCTGATAATTCAGAAGAGCATCGTCCATGGAAATATCTATAAAATAGGGACAGATCGCCTACTCCTCTATGGTGTTCCAGAGAATTGAGAGAGTTTGTAAGCGAGGCATCACCGACGAGACGAATTGCCCTTTTTTGTACAGAATCCAAGAGTTTTAGGATATGTTTAGGAGCAGCACTCCAAAAATGGGAACAGAATATCAGGACAGGTCGAATCTGTTCTTTATAGATCATAAGCAGCTAACTTGAGGTGCAATACCTCCTGGCACGAAACTGAAAACCAACTTTTTGGGATGCACTTTAAGCAATGGATCTCACGTGATTCTCCCAAGAAAGATTATTGCTGATAGTAATACCAAGCATTGAAATGGATAACTTCAATGGTATGGTTACTCCTGACAATTTTATGCTGGTCACAGTAAAATAGGCTTTTCTAGACTAAAGACATGCTTGTGTTTTGTTTGCGTATTCTACCAAGTTATTAGATCCCTATTCAAGAATTGTTGCCAAGTCCATGTTTATGTTGTTAACATTTCTTTCTCGTTCGTTTCTGATTTGGCGGGTTGGTATTGGAGCCCTAGAAGAAAAGGTGGTATGGAGGGTACTATCATCCGCGAAGCTGTGAAGTAGAAATAGTGTTGGAGCCAGAATTGATCCCTGCGGAACACCAGCATTTATGGGTACAGAGTCAGATGAAAGTCCATCGACCACTACATGAGGAGATCTGTCTGAGAGAAAACTAGCCAGCAGAGAACATAGCTTTTGGGGCACGCCATAAGATGGAATCTTGGCGAGGAGTCCCTGATGCCAGACTCGATCGAATGCCTTGGAGATATCCAGTGCTACGGCTAGGGTTTCATCATATTTCTCAATAGATAGCTGCCATATATGTGAGATGTAAGCGAGCAAGTCACCAGTGGATCTCTGATGACGGAAACAATATTGTCTATCGTTGATAATTGCTGCGTGTTCCAGATGTTTCACGAGCTCGAAGTTGATGGCTTTTTCCATGATCTTCGAAATAATAGATAACAGAGCGATAAGTCTGTAGTTGCTAGCTAGGGTCTTTTCGCCTTTTTTAGGAACTGGTTTTACCCTTGCGATTTTCCAGTTGGATGGAAAAACACCCAATTTGTAAGAGTGGTTGAACAACTTGCAGAGGACAGGTGTTAGTTCGGGGGTGTTTCTCCAGAGGGTTATCCTATTATCCAGCGTCCATTGTTGGTCCATATTGGTCTTATCCAAGCCCACAGAAAGGCGCAGGTTTAGCAGGTGTTAACAACGATGCTTTTTTTGCAAGCTTATTGGCTCCTTCATTTCCAACACCACAATGCTCTGGCACCCATTGTAGAGTCACTTTCTTGCCTCTGGCTAGTTACTTTTTGCTGTTACGGCACTTCCAGGTCATCAGAAATGCCTGATGGCAGTGTGATGCCAGGGATCTCAGCGTGGTCTGGCCATCCATGGTGATGAAGATATGCGCCCCTTTGAGGTTCATTATAAGACACTCCTGGGCGCATACCTAAATATCGGACTGCAAAATACAGGGCTCACTTCCCAGAGCTTCAGAGATCCTCAGTTTTGGTCCATATATCCCAATGCCAGTGTTTCTCTCTGATTTATCAGGCTACATTTACTCACATGTAGATGTAGATGAGGTCAATCAAGTATCATCTCAAGCTGCTATAGGAGATATGCGCTTACTCCCGAGTCATCATCACATTCTAGCCTTTGCAGTTTCTGCAACCGGTTGCGTATTATTATTATTATTATTAAGATAATACAGAAGAGTTGAGATCGAAATCTATAAACTCACATAGAAAATAAAATTAATTCGAATTGACATTGTTAAGAGAAAAAAAAGAGTTTAACTAATGTACACAATACACTCCCGAAATTACAAACAGTTTTACGAGGGAACACTCGCGAGCCACCCGTCCGCATTTTTCCGTTCCCTATACAGTCAGCGCGACAGGTCGCTCTCACCGTATAGGAAACGGAATGCACGAAGGAACACTCCGTTTCCTAGCAGATATGCGCGATGTGACTGCCCTAGTCTTCTTGGTGCCGATGGGACAAATTGCAAATTATTAATAAGGTTTTCTTACTTTCTGTATAGGGTATTAGCTATAGTCTACCACATTTTGCCTCTGTGAACATTTTTGTAGTCGCGGTTTTTTTCAGCAAACCTCTAGTAAGTCGACCATATTTTCTTTGTTTTTTAATCATACGTACTGTTTTTTTGTGAAATGCAATCATAAAAACAGTCTGGAAAAAATGAGAAAACATGTGGCGTTTTTCTTGTCCGACAGATGAAAATCGACGATTTTTTTGAGTTTTTAAATTCATTAATATTTGTCGGACAAGAATGAATTTATGTTTTAGAGAGATTCGTTTCATAGAGAAAACAACTGTCCACCACATAAAATGCGGCAAATCCTTAGTCTAGTTGAAGATAATGGTTTTGTTTCAGAATCTTTTTTCGTTTATTATTGAAATGAAACTATTGATTTTGATTGAAAGTTTATAATTCGAATTGTTTACTGACATTTTTATTCAAATCTAATAAAAAACAATGAAAATACTCCTGCCTCACATTAAATTCGTTGTAACAAGACGAATGGTATCCAGTAAAAGTATCACACCAATCGTCAGGTAAAATGACATCTTTATATTTGTGATTATGATGTTCTCTTGATGCCAAGAATATTTTGCACAGTTAAAGGATGACACTTCCTCCTTTTTCGTTTTAAAGCCACGGATATATTTTAAATATTTTCACAAAAAACACTCCATCATATATCGGCAACAACCAACAACTGAAATTGCCGAACTTTATTAGTCGGACAGATGGATGATGGTATTCAGCACATCCTTCTTAAATGGTCCTCAAAAAAACAAATGTTTATTTGCAACATGAGGAAAGTTATATCCGATAAATGGATATAGTCTATTCATAACCAAATTAGAGCAGTGAATTCTTTAATTTTTGAATGAACGCCACATTTTTTTTGTCAGACAACTGGTGCCCTACATTGTATTTTCAAGGTGGAGAGAAAATAAGAGAAAAAGGACATTATTCATAATTTTTTCATCCCAAAAATCTTCGTTTTCCATTTGTCCGACAAGAAAATCGCGACATTTTCTGTCGGACAATTGCTTTTTCGTATACTTCATATGGTTGTATCAACCGATTCTGAAAAATTCGGGAGGGAATTAATACTTTGAAAAAATGCGATTTTCAGTCATGTTTATGTTGTTAGACAATCATGTTCATTTCTCCCAGATTGTTTTTATGATTGCATTTTACAAAAAAGAGTATGTTTGATTCAAGAGAAATGAAAATATGGTCGACTAACGAGAGGTTTGCTGAAAAAAAACCGCAACTACAAAAATGTTCACAGAGAAAAAATGTGGAAGACTCTACCTAATAAAGCAATACAGAAAGTAAGAAAACATTATTAATAATTTGCAATTTGTCCCATCGGCACCCAGAAGACTAGGGCAGTGAGCACATCGCGCATATCTGCTAGGAAACGGAGTGTTCCATCGTGCATTCCGTTTCCTATACGGTGAGAGCGACCTGTCGCGCTGACTGTATAGGGAACGGAAAAATGCCACCCGTCCAGAGCACTCTTGAAGCTGTTCACTGAGCGGGCATTCACTGCCGCCGTCGGCAGACCATTCCAGGAGATAAAAACCCTATTGGAGAGGAAGTGTTCTCTGCTGGTGGACCGGAACCTCTCCTTTGCCAACTTGAAGTTGTGGCCACGCAGACGTGTGTCAGCATTCAGGTGAAAGAGGTGGGACACATCAACGTTGAACAAGCCGTGAAGGGCTCTATATGTTGTGATCAAGTCACCCCTCAGACGGCGGTTTGCAAATGGAGTGAGACGCATTATAGAAAGTCTCTCCTCGTAGGTGGGTCTTCTTCTACCATATGGAATCCTGGTAATTCTTCGTTGGATGGACTCGAGGTGATTTACATCCCGGGCCAGCACCGGGGCCCATACTGGACCTGCATATTCAAGGATGGGCCGAATAAATGTGGTGTAGAGTATGGTGCAAGTGCGAGGATCACAACGTCCAAAGGTTTTCTGTAGAAGGAACGACATTCTCTTGGCTTTGTTGGAAACAGCTGCTATATGCTCCGACCAGGACAGATCCTCAGTGATAATGACCCCTAGATCCGACTGCGATGCAACTGATCCAATCACATGGTGGGACAAGTGGTAGGTGTGTTTGGGGTTATGTTTTCCCATATGAAGGACCTTGCACTTATCAAAATTAAGTGGAAGCTGCCAAGTGTTGGACCACCGCCAAATGGCATCCAGATCCTCCTGAAGAACTGATCCCAAAAATGGATTGCTGTAAATTTTGACGTCATCGGCAAATAGTACGCAAGATGATTTCACCTTAGCTGGCAGGTCTGACGTGAAGAGTAAAAAGAGAAGTGGCCCCAGAACAGAACCCTGGGGGACGCCACTAGACACTCCTCTAGCGGATGATACCGAGTCACCCACACGAACTCGAAAAACTCGGTTCGTTAAAAATGCCTCGAGCCACATCAGGAGGTCACCACGAATGCCGAGACTCTCCAACCTGAAAAGGAGTAGCCTGTGAGACACGCGATCAAAAGCCTTCGAGAAGTCCAGATAGATAACATCCACAGGAGTTCCTGCATCCAGCATTAAACTCCAGTCGTTGACACAAGTCAGAAGGTTGGTGATCACGGAGCGGCCTGGGAGAAAACCGTGCTGGCTGTCAGGTATAATACCATTGGCTAGTGCAAACTGTAACATCGACTCGTGAATTATCTTTTCGCAGATTTTGGCGACAATTGGAACAAGACTTATAGGCCTATAGTTATTAGGATCGAGCTTGTCTCCCTTTTTGAAGATTGGTGTGACTAGGGCTTCCCTCCAGCATTCAGGCAATGTTTGCGTGATCAATGATTGGGTGAAAATCATGGAAAGGAGCTTCGACAGCGAAGATGCACATCTCTTTAGGAGAAAAGCAGAAATTCCATCACCACCGGGGGCACCACCGACATCAAGAATGGATAGGTGTTTCTCAACAACCTCAGGAGGAAACTCCACATAGTCCAACTGGTTGACAGGGTTAGGGAGAACTAGCTTGGGGATATTGACAGGCCAAGAAACGAAAGATGATGCGAAAGTTTCACTCAAGATCTCTGCAGACTCCGAAGCACTGCCGCTCTGGCAACCATGACGATCTTTGACCAATGGAACGGTGACCTTGGAATTCAGGTTAGATCTTATATACTTAAAGAACTTTTTACGGTCACCAGATGAGGCGTATGGTGACTTTGAGAGGGCGTGCCACCGCTGTGTATAACAACAGTACCATTTTTGGCTTCACGTCCCATGTTTTTCCAAAGAGTCTCTTGCAGGCCCACATGGCCACCGTAACACTATAAAGAATCTTTTCTATGTGTTTCCTTCAGTTAAGTTTATTGGCTAGGAAAACCAGAGCATGTAAAACAGTTTGTTCACAATTTGTCCAAGCTAGTTCTGTTTTGGATATGTCAAAAACGACCAGGACACACTGCTGAAGACATCTATTGACAAACAGCCAATCCAAAATACAATTTTTTTCACTGAGTGAGTGTCAGAGAATCCTAAAAATCTTCATATCCTTAGACTTCAATCTTCATCTTACAATGCCGGTTGCTGCAAAACCTTAACAATCCTTGATATGAGTTTCCTCCTCCGCAATTCCATCCCATCTAATTCCGGATTTCCATCAAAAGCGTATACGATAAAATATTCTAAGCCCTCGACTTGGATCGCTAATTTCGCATTGAAGGCAAATACCGATATCCTTTTCATCGCATCCGTCTCGGGAGATATTGCCATGCTCTCTTACTCCTCAGCGTTGCCAATCAGTGGAAAAGTGGCACAAGTATTAGCGAGATCAAACGCCTCCGCTTTTCGGTCAATCGGTTTTTTGCTAACGAAGGCGAAGAGGGTCTCCCTTGAGCTTCTCGAATCTTTCACATCAAAGATCCTCCTTTGCCTGACAGATGATGCATGTATATTTTCGGAATGAATGTACAAGGAATATTTTAATGAAAGTGGGGTCGGTCCGTTCGAGCTTCGGATCAATTTTTTTTATTTAATACCATTGGTAGGTCACTGCAATATTTCTCTCAGGATTTTAGCTCAATTTCCTCGCCTTAAACAAAAAATGGTAAAGGTTTCCTAAAGCAGAAACTCTTGTCTTTACATTTCACTAAAATTACATGTAGCATGTTCAAAGCATGTCCACAACAATTAATTGGTGGAATATTATACATATTGAGCATTCAGATCATGAGCATATATAACGGACAATAATTAAGTCATTATCAGATCTATAAGGAAATCATAGAGAGAGCAAGCTCGTGCTTTACTTTAGTATATCAGATCATGCAGTTTTCTTACACCCTCACGCTATATTTGTGTATTTCCTTTTCAGAGACCCTACTAGCTGAACTGGCTAAGCAACAGATCCTCAGGATAGTTCATGTCGAGTGTCGCTCTGAAGGCAGATATGTATATACAATGAATCCTATGATCTGTGTAGATTCATTCCAACCCACATACGAGGATATATTGAAAAATTCTTAGCCCACTATAGAACGAAACAAAATTTCAATGTCAAAATATTTTATTACTCAACATATTCTCCTCTTAATTGAATACATTTATAACAGCGAACCTGCAACGTCTCCAGACCTCTCAAAAAAATGTTTCTTCTTGCTCTGCAAACCAGTCCTCCACAGGTTTCATTACCTCTTCGTTGGAAGAAAATTTACGATCGTTTTAACTTTTTTTCAGTTGAGGAAAGAAATGATAGTCGGACGGAGCCAAATCTGTTGAATAAGGAGGGTGTTCTAGTAATTCTAACCCTAAATCACGAATTTTTTGCATGGCAACATGAGATTTGTGTACTGTGACGTTGTCCTGTAAAAATAAAACACCTTTGGATAGCTTTCCGCGTCCTTCCTCTTTAATTTTTTTTTTCCGTAGAGTGGTCAGTAATGTCGAATAGTACCTAATCTCCAGTTATTATTCTACCCTCATCCAAAAAATCAGTCATGATTACTCCATGGAAATCCCAAAAAACTGAAGCAAAAACTTTTCCAGCAGGTTTTTGGACACGAAACTTCTTAGGTCTTGGAGAACCAGAGTGTCGCCACTCCATCGATTGTTGCTTTGTTTCTGGATCGTAGAAATGTACCCAAGTCTCATCCATAGCAGTGGCGGTTTTATTTATCTACTGAGGGGGGGGCGAAGTGAAAAATAAAAAAGCAGTTCGTGGGGATTTTTTTCAATGGGACGACAATGATAATGCTAAAACAAAAATTCTGAATGAGGTGAATAAAAATATACAGGGTGTCCCAAGTTCGAGTGCCTATTAGACGTTCCTGGAGAACTGGACTTTATTTGAAATCTGAAAAATGGGGTTTATGATATTGTTCAACATTCTCTACAGACCTGAAGTATTTCCAGAGGCGGTTATACAGGGAGTGAAAATAAATTCGCTCAAAAAATTTCTTTTTCAATTTTTTTCCTGATATGCTTGAATATTCAATGCTGAATACATTTCTGTTAAAACCATTGTATTCATTCGAATAGTTTCCAGAATATCGAAAAAAACCTGAAAAAAAGTCAAATTTTCATAGTCACTATTATGTTCATTTTTCTTATTCTGAACATCCTGAGTGTAAACCGTAATCACAAAATCAAAGTAGTAGAATATGGAAAGGTCATGCACCTTTTAAATTTCATGAATATCATCACTTAGTGTCAAAAACTATCGAAAATTGGCCATAACTTCTGTTTTTCAAATTAGAACCCTATTTTTCATTATCGCGTTGGATTCTGCGAAGAAAAATGGTGATAGCACTCTAAGATGCTGTTGCTTCTAAATTCAGCAATTCCCGAGATATTTGAGCTTTTCTCGATTCATGTTGTACGTAGAGTCAAATTCATCGAATCCAAACAGATTCGATGAATATTCTCATGAAACCATAGTAACAACTCATAATTTTATTACACCTGTCATTTGTGAATTATTAATGGGATCTATCTTCTATGGTCACAGAATATTCTCCAGTAAAAGATTGAATGAATTTGATTCTACGTACAACATGAATCCAGAAAAGCTCAAAGAACTCAGCAATTTAGAAGCAAAAGTATCTTAGAGTGATATCACTGATATCAGTACTTTTCCTCGCTGAATCCAACGCAATAATGAAAAAATAGGGTTCTAATTTGAAAAACAGAAGTTATGACCAATTTTCGATCACAGTTTTTGACACAAAATTTGAAACACCCTGTGATGATATTCATGAAATTCAAAAGATGCATGACCTTTCCACATTCTTCTACTTTGACGTTGTGAAAACGGTTTACACTCAGGATATTCAGAATAAGAAAAATGAAAATAATAACGACTATGAAAATTTTACTTTTTTCAGTTTTTTTCTTTATTTTGAAAACAACACAAATGTATTCAGCATTGAATACTCAATCATATCAGAAACGGAAAGTTTGAAAAAAAATATTTGAGCAAATTTATTTTCACACCCTGTATAACCGCAAATGCTCAGGATCCAAAAATATTTAAGGTCTGTAGAGAATTTCGAACAATATCATAATCCCAATTTTCAGATTTCAAATATGTCCAGTTCTCCAGAAACGTCTAATAGGCACTCGAACTTGGGACACCCTGTATATTGAATATATTTACTTTTCAGGTATCAGGGATCATGTCAGTCAGACCTATTTCATCCTATTATTATATTAACCTAATAAAATTAAAGTTTAGGGGGGGGGGGGGCGATCGCCCCTGTCGACCCCCCAGAAAACCGCCCCTGATCCATAGTAACAATTCGGTTTAAGCAGTCTACATCATTTTCAAATCGAGCACAGATCGAACGCGATGCTTCTACCCTTGCACGCTTTTGGTCAACATTCAAACATTTGGGGATCCATTTTGCAGAAATTTTTCTCATGTCCAAATTGACGTGAACTATATGATGAACGCGTTCGTATGAAATCCTCAGTGCTTCAGATGTCCGTTTCAGCCCAATTCGACGGTCTGATAAAATCATGTCATGAACTGCATCGATATTTTCGGGGACTGACACAGAAACTGGCCTTCCTGATCGGTCATCATCTTCAATGGAAAATTTACTTCTTTTGAAGCTTGCACTCCAATTTTTCACGGTCGCATACGAAGGACATTGATCACCAAGGTTATTAAGCATATCTTCGTGAATCTGCTCACCTCTTAACCCTTTTAAATACAGGTATTTGATGATAGCTCGATACTCCAATTTTTCGATTTTTACAATTTAGGTGGACATCTTTTTTTGATTTATTGCGTAGCTCTGGTTTGCTTTTTTGACGTCGAACTCCACACTGACACTTCTAATAAGTTATTGTCCATGGATTTGGAATCGCAATATTTTGTTTATGCATGGAACTGGTCTAGGCTAACTAGATATCAATACATCCTCGTATGAATCGATTATTCCTTTTTTTGTCCGTATAACAATCTCCTCAATGTATCGCAGCTTCGCTGCGACTCTGAGGATCTTCTGGGTAGTTACTATTTGAGTATATTATTATAGAATGATAGAATTCCATTGCTTTATGCTTGTATAATCACAACGAACTAGGGACCTCTAGAATACCTAAGTGAGATCGTGAAAAAAACAATGGAAGACGAATTTATATGTTGAACAAAGGGCTGTTTTAATATACAAAAATGGCGACTTTTACAGAAGGGAAGTAGGCACATTGTCCAACTATTTCGTGAAGTAATTTGACGAGGTCTAGTTAGCCTAGACCAGCTCCATGCGTAAACAAAATATTGTGATAGCATATTATCAACGAACAGTAACTTATAAGAAGTGTCTGGTCTGTGTAGAGTTCGACGTCAAAAAAGTAAACCAAAGTTGCGCAATAAATAAAAAAAAAAGATGTCCACCGAAATTGTAAAAATCGAAAAATTGGAGTATCGAGCCATCATCAAGTACCTGTATTTAAAAGGGTTAAGCGGGAAGCAGATTTACGAAGATATGCTTGATTCCCTTGGTGATCAATGTCCTTCGTATGCGACAGTGAAAAGTTGGACTGGAAGCTTCAAAAGAGGTAAACGTTCCATTGAAGATGATGACCGATCGGGAAGGCCAGTTTCTGTGTCAGTCCCTGACAATATCGATGCAGTTCATGACATGATTTTATCAGACCGTTGAATTGGGCTAAAACGGATATCTGAAGCAATGAAGATTTCATACGAACGCGTTCATTATATAGTTCACGTCAATTTGGACATGAGAAAAATTTCTGCAAAATGGATCCCCAAATGTTTGAATGTTGACCAAAAGCGTGCAAGGGTAGAAGCATCGCGTTCGATCTGTGCTCGATTTGAATACGATGTAGACTTAAACCGAATTGTCACTTTGAATGAGACTTGGGTACGTTTCTACGATCCAGAAACAAAGCAACAATCGATGGAATGGCGACACTCTGGTTCTTCAAGACCTAAGAAGTTTCGTGTCCAAAAATCTGCTGTAAAAGTTCTTGCATCAGTTTTTTGGGATTGCCATGGAGTATTCATGATTGATTTTTTTGGTAAGGGTAGAACAATAACTGGAGATTACTATTCGACATTACTGACAACTCTACGGAAAAAAATTAAAGAGAAAAGACGCAAAAAGCTATCCAAAGGTATTTTGTTATTACAGAACAACGTCCCAGTACACAAATCTCATGTTGCCAATAAAAAAAGCTCCGTCCGACTAACATCTCTTTCCTTAACTGAAAAAAAGTTTAAAAGGTCGAAAATTTTCTTCCAACGAGGAGGTAATAAAAGCTATGGAGGACTTGTTTGCAGAGCAAGAAGAAACATATTTTTTTTAAGGCTAAACCTTTAGAAAACGGTGCTGGTTCGCTGTAATAAATGTATTAAATTAAGAGGAGAATATGTTGAGTAATAAAATATTTTGACATTGAAATTTTGTTTGGTTCTATAGTAGGCTAAGAATTTCTCAATATATCCTCGTATGTCATTTTCCTGATTGTAGAATATAGAGTGTCACTTCAGCTATTTGTGATATTCAAATTAATTATTTTTGCCAAAAAATTAAAACGGTTTTTTGTATTTTCCACCTGGGATACCCTGTATAACTTGTAACGGTTACAGCTAGGTGCCATTGACCATGTAGCGTTCGATACCAGGTACAATTGGTTCAATATCACCCTTCCAGAATTTTGTGTTAAGTACCCATCGGTTCATTTTGTTGTGTCCTGAAATAATCCTTCTGGATTTTCAGGATGAATCCCTATGTATATTGTGAGAAGATGAAATCAAAATTTCTAAATTCGTGATAGTTGAACAATACTGCAATTATTTCACTATGTGTCTCTGAATTTCTGTGGCAACAAATTATTTTTGCCGACCCGGTTCCTGCACCATTTCGTACCTTATTAAATTGTGCTAAATAAAGTCACATTTCACCATGGATGGGTTCGAAATCTTACTTGATATTCACATATAGGGGAACTGAATGAAATCAAGTCCAGACTTTCATGTTTGCCATGTGTCAGTGAACAATGAGCATATTTTGAATCTGTTTAAATATTCATAAATATTCAGTTTGCCCTTTTGATCAGTTTTATTTATGTCAGTTAATTTCTTTTTCTGGAATTCTAATCGGCCAACGTCAAATTTATACATTTTCCACTATGAATTCTTGAAGTGGCCATGTTACTTTTGGTTCAGTTTTTCGAGACTTAGTGTTGACTCTGATTGGGTTAACATTATGCTTTTTCCAATAAATTGATTAATGAAGGTTGAAATTGCAGAAACATTAGTCAAGACTCCACTGAAGTTAGTTGTACCCTGTACATCACAAACGCGCAAAAAGCCTCAGGATGGACCTTCAACACTCTCTCCGAGAGGGTTATATATTACTACTTCTTCCACCCATACATCATGTGTTGTTGAGGGTCGAGAATGATATATGTTTCAGAAAACAATCCTCCAATTGCTCTTGGAAGACGCATGGGCCGATAGCTACAACGTTTGGGGTATTAATTAAGACACAGAGTGAGTTATGTAGACTTGGATATATATCTTTCGATGGGAGAGGAGAGGAGGTTAGATATTAGTTACTAAACTATAGGGCATCTTGTTCGGGAAAACAACTTGAATAGATAGGTTTTTCTTATCATCGCACTAATTCTCCAAAATCTATCAAATTTATTGGATTTGTATAACCTCAATTGAATCTACTAAGAAAATATTCCTTCAATAAATGGGTTCTGTTAAGGATTAACGTTTATGTAACCTTTTATGATTCTTAATGTTGTTAAACGTTGTTAAAGATACACAGAGCGGGAAGAATGGACTGATTTACCAATGTTTATCAAAACGAAACTTAAATTGAGGAAATAAATATATGTATCAGATAGAATAATACACCACAAAGTTAACACTGAACGAATGGTACTCACGGTTGATGAGGCTTGAGAGATAAAACTGATTGTCTGCTGGCCTCGTGTATGAGTTGTTCGAATCTGAGTCCCTTTGCTCACAGAGCGCATTTACATTATGAGAACAGTAGGGTTTTAACTAAGCATGTGAGAGCTTGATAGCGTTCTTGTGGCTAAAAACCAGAGAGAGAATGGTGACAGAGGGGTTTTGATACTTCGATTCTTGATAACTGTTGATAACAGAGTCGAAGAGATTGAGTTAACCATAGAAGACTGTATCTAATTCGTTAGCGACGAAGTCTATTCTAGTATCAACTTTGTGGTATCGAATATTAGTAATAAGAATAAACGTCTTCATTGGACAGATAGTACTATCTACTCAAGGGCGAAGTCTAGCAGAGCTATTCAACTTAATCCTCCGAGCAGAAGAGGAAAAAATGACATAATTCACTATGGAAACGATTCAAAATTCTAAATCGGAAATAGAACAAAATTCCATGACTGAAATACGAAAACAAATAGGAATACGATTCAAGATACTTACTCTGAACATTCTGCGTCGGGAAAATGCATCTATGTATTTTAAGAAACAAAGCAAGACGAGGAAATATTGAGAGAAACAAGCTTTTATAAAAATAAAAACATTTTTAAAGACAAGCTTTTATAATAACAACACTCATCCGCCATTTTGAAGCCGCCATCTTCAATTCCTCAATTCTGAAGAATCGTAGTTTACGACCCAGAGAACCCCCAGATACCAATTTCAATAGAATCATAATTGCAAAACTCGTCAGCCATATTGTAGCTGCCATCTTTAATTTTCCAATTTTGACAGAAGAATCATCATTGTCGAACTCAAAAACCCACAGATACTAATTTTGAATGGAATCGGATCATAATTACAAAACTCATCCGCCATTTGGTTTTTTTCTAAAACAAATATTTCATGATGCATTGTAATCAGAGTCATGTACACCTGTCAAATTTCGAATCAATCGGACGATTAGAAGTGTGTCATATTTAACTTGCAAGATTTCATTGGAGAGAGACAAACAGACACCGGGACAGGTGAAACTAAATAAAAGCTTGTAAAAAGAATTGTAGTGGTGAAATGGAAAAAATTTAAAACAAGTAAAAAGTGAAAGAAAGTTAAAATACTTACTAAACTTTCAGTTCTGCATCCGAGGTCCTGGCTTGTTCCGAAAAGAATGACGAGGAGGAAGATATAAATCTACGCTGGGTGTCTTAAGGCATAGTCCAAAATTACTAGTTGAACACCAATTGGTGTTTGATGAACGACCTGAGTTCTGCAGTGCTTGGCGTTTTGAATGGTGACACTGCTTCGAATTTATACTCTGTCTATTCCGAGACCTCCAAAAGGTGGAGTTCGAAACAGGCGAAGGACTGTTACCCGATGTTTGGACACGAAACGAAGCTGCTGATAAAATTGGCAGAACTTAGTCGACGGGTGATTGCGGTGACGATGTAGAAGTGAAAGCTGAAGTTTTTTTTTGAAAGACCGACTAAGGTTCTAGAAAGGGACGTTTTGTCTCCATTCAATAATGCAGTGGCGAAAATATTTTCGGGGGGGCCCGAGATGCTTACACCATCAAATGATCCAATGGTTAGATGCCATGCTTCTCGAGCCTGTTTAATTTATTATAGTAGTTCAGTTTTCTTTATCCATTTCGGGGGGGGCTGGGCCCCCTGGGCCCCCCCCCTATATACGCCACTGCAATAATGTGTGGTGTTGGATTTATTTGCGAGATCTTGCAAATTTATGATATCACGCATGCAGATTCATCTCAGTGTTGGGTGTTTTTTCTCAGTGTTGGGTGTTTTTGCATATTCGTCATATTAAAGGTATTATTTGTAACGATAAATACAAAGTACTAATGTCTGAGAATAGGTACCAAATTACCTGTGTTTCGACTGTTCTTGATAATAGGGCAATAAACCCTGTACAGAGTGAAATAGAATTTTATATACAGTAAGTCAAAGATCTTGTATAATCCTTTAATATACTTCACACTTTAATATACCTACCTATTTTATTATTATAAAAATTAGAAACTAGAACAAGTGTTGTTATGAAAATGCAAGTCATTTCCTCAAACTATAACCATTTCAATATCTTATTATCTCTACATATCGATACATAAAATAAATTCAAATAATGTTAGTCCAAGTGATATTACTGTGGCAATTATCTAGAAATAAGTTCAAAAACAATCATCTGAAAAGTGGCAACTAAGTTCGTCTAATTGCTTCCTATCGCTTTCCCCATGGGCTAATAATCCAGGTTCTAATTAAGCCTTAACTGCTCTGAATTATATGCTCCTCGAGTCCCCTGTCAAAACCTAGTTTATGACACGGATTCTCCTAGTAGGTGTATATTACAGTCACTGTCATGATTACAACAACGATATCATTCAATATATTCCGATCCTCATCATGATGGAACCACTACTACATGGATAAGGTAAATTTGAAATAATGTGACACTCCGTACCTATATTTTATTTGAAATTGAGAGCACTTTTATTATTCATAATTGGTTTTTACTTTCTACTTCTTGACCTCATCAAATTTCGTGCCAAAAAATATTTCCAACCAACTCGGATTCGAACTCGTTAACATATTACCTTGAACCGATGATTTATCGATCCAGCCACCAGAGGACTAAATTATCCTGATTGCCTCAAGGTATATAAGGACTGAACGAGAATAAATTCGCTATCACAAAAACGCTTATATCTTTTGAACCACTGGACCGATTTCGAAAATCAAACTCATTTTCGAATCATCTTCTAATTCTAATGAAAACTGTTTTCACAATAAAAAAACCAAAACTATTTTTTACAAAATTTATGGATTTTTTTGGAATTCTTCCCATCATGCTTCTTATAGTGTTCTCAGTCACTTTCTGGGATGCTGTCTTCCACTTTTGCTTGAATTCCGATAATGTTTTCGTTGATTTCTTAGTCTTCTTCAATTTTTTTTACCAGGGCCCAATATCTTTCGATTGGCCTGAGTTCTGGGCAATTTGGTGGATTGGCTTCTTTGGGGACAAAAACCACATTATTAGCTTCGTACCATTCCTTGGTGGCCTTGCTGTAGTGGCATGAAGCTAAATCTGGCCAAAAGATTGTTGACACATCGTGCTCACGTAAAAATGGTAAAAGTCTCTTCTTCAAGCATTCCTCGATGTATATATTCGAATCAACAGAGCCTTGGCCAACGAAAAATTTGCTCCTTGTCCCACAAGTGCAAATTGCTTGCCAAACCAGGAATTGTTTAGGAAACTTTGCTTGTTTCTTCACGCGAAATTGTTCGTCAACATTTCCACGAGAATCTGCAGTATAAAATTCCTGACCAGGAAGTTGCGAGAAATCAGCCAAGACATAGATTTCGTCGTCCATCACGCAACAGGCGAAAATTTTCGAGAAATCTTTTTTTAATTTCTTTGCTTTTGATTTCGCTTCTTTATTCTTCACAGCGTTCCTGTCTGGCACTTTCTGCACTTTGTATGTTCTAACCCCACAACTCGACTTGATTTTCTGAACGGTTGACTTCGAACAACCCACTATTTAGGCCACTTTCCGTCCTGAAAGGTTAGGATTCTTCTGAAAAAGGCTGATGACTTTTTTTGGGCTATGAAACCCCTTTTTCCTCCCGGTTCATTCCTTGCTGTTGATTGTAAGATCTTCGTTGATACCGTTTCCGGACGAACGCGAGCCTCTTTTGCAATACTTTTGAAGCTCCATCTTTGATCATTTTGAAAAAGTTTCACTATAAATTCTCGTGTTTTCACTTCGCTTGACATTTTGCAACAGAGAATTGGAATATCTATGAAGTAAATGTTCCACATGTTTCTGACGTTCATAACAAAGCTAACTATGATCAAATTTTGATTTTTCTCAAATGGTTCAAGAGATATAGGCGTTTTTGTGATAGCGAATTCATTCTCGTTCAGTCCTTATCACCTGAAAGTTATTCGGAAGCATCAATAAATAATGTTCAGAAAAGTATAATCTTTGAAAGCGAATCCGAGGTAACAGATGGATTATGGACACTTTATTCGATAGTCGTGGACAAAGTGAACTCACAAATTCCTTGAGTCATAAATTGAAATTGGTGAACAGAGGGTGCAAAAGAATGAGTTTTCCAAACAGCCATTTGAGCCACTGAATGAAAACCGAAAACCGGTACCCCATCGATAAGAAACACAAAATATGACTTCATTCCCGAATTGCCGCCTTTCTCGCAGTTCAATGCGTCTTTGTTTTATGTCCATTCTCCCATATTTTCCTTTCAGTTCCATCCGCCAGCGAACCTATAGATTTTTCACAGCACATGTTTCGTCGAACGGGAAATATTCAAGTCATTAAGTAAAAGCTTCTGGAGAGTAATAAATATTTGCAATTTTCAGCGGGTCAACGGAATCGTGGATCTCCCCTGTAGCCAGGGGAACGGAATAATTCGATTGGGCCGCTTTTGAGGGGCGAAATTCATACTACATTTAAACAAGACTTTTTGTCGTTTGCCGAAAGAGATTTTTGATTTATGCAAATAACCCTGAAGGGGAAAAGAAACGTCGAGATTCCGAATTTATATTTCATTATGAGCTATATCTCAACATCCCTGGGTTTTGGTGGACTGTTATGGTTTGTGTAGAAATGGCTTAACGGCCTCTCCTTCATTTATAGCGGTACATTTACATATGTGATTCATGAGAGGCTCTTTCAGTAGATGTAGGAGTTTGTTTTCTGGTTTGCCTTCGACCACCGATTTTCTTCACTGAAATTTTCAATTTTTTTTTCATGTAGAAGAGATTATGAATATATTTATAAATGAATATATAAATATTGTTATAGATAATAAACTGCTCCACATGAGTTAGGGATATTGACTTAAATTGCAAAAAAATATAGTTAAAATACGATTTTTGTGATGAAAATTCATATTAATATAATTTCAAGTTGCAAATTAATTTTAGCCTGTATGGGTCTGCAGCGTATACAGAGTGGTTAAGAAAAATCGAGTAAAATAACGAAATTTTATTCCCAGAGAATTCAAGCATTTTGAGACTATCAATACAATAAATGGCCTCCACGGACATCTATAACAGCTTGATATCTTCTTTGCATACTACACACAAGGTTGTTGAACATTTCTTGAGGAATTTGGATCCATAAACGGGGCAGAAGCTCTCTCAGATCATTTGAGGATTCTGGGGTAGGTTGATGATGATCTAACCTTCTTTGGAGCATATCCCATGCATGTTCTATGCAATTCAAATCTGGTGAGTGCAGAGGTATTGGTAAATGTGGAATACCAAGCTCCTCGCGCGCATTCTCAACTATGGCTGCACGGTGCGGTCTAGCGTTATCGTCTAGAAATTGAAAAGTTTCACCAATAGCAGCGTGAGAATTTGGCACAACGTTGTCAATGATATGCTCCTTATAGTGTAAGGTGGTCATATTCCCAGGACAAATGTGTGGATCTGTGCGCCCGTTGAAACATATCCCGGCCCATACCATAACACTACTCCCTCGGAATGGATCGACTGCTTGTACATAGCAACGATTACGGCGTATGCGTGGAATTGTCCATACCCTTATTCTCCGAGAATCGGAAAATCGTCTATATCTGGATTCATCAGTGAAAAGGACACTACGCCATTGATCGTTCCAATTGATATGTTGCCTTGCCCATTCCAGTCTTTGACGCTTATGGTCACGTGTTAATGGAACTCCTCTTAATGGACGTCTAGAACCTAGAATCACCTCTCTCAAACGTCGTCTGATGGTTTCGATGGAAACTTGGACCCCATCTGCATTTTGAAGAGTATTCAGTAGCATTCTACACGTAGATGTAGGGTTTCTTCTCGCCGAAACGGTGATGAAACGATCCTGAGCAGGTGTTGTTTTTCGTCGCCCACCAAGCCTTGGTTTTCAAACACGGAACCTGTCTCCCTGAACCTATTCCAAAGTCGAGATATCACACTTTGGCTGACTTGGAGCCTTTTCGCTACAACAACCTGAGTTAGGCCACCCTGTAGCATTCCGATAGCCCTATTAGCCTCAAAGTTTGTTAATTTACGTCTTGGCATTTTCGGAAAACACGTTTCAAATCGAAACCGTTGATAAACTGACTTCATTTCAAAATTAGAACATTCATGAAGCATATGCAAAGAACCAAACTTCAGAAAAAAGGCGACCAGATTGACGAAATGTCTCATACCGATTTTTATTGGATCGATTCAAGTTATTATTGAGTTTTAAATGATTTCACAGCGATTTTGTCGAAGATTACATACTTTCAAAAACGATTGGGTACGATATCCCTAACTCTTGTGGAGCATGATATACCTGTTCAAATAATCCACGATGTCAGAACTCTGTTTTGTCGTGTCATTAATTAACAAACAGCTGTTGCAGCTGTCATGAGACGTCAAAGGCGTAACTGTTAGAAGGTTTTGAGTAACGTTACTTGTAGACACCCTATATATCTAGCTTTAGCTACTTTTGAGCTGTGTTTTTGTGACTCTCAACTCCAAAACTTATGAGAAACCATACTCAAATTTCCGAAGATTTTCAAAAGTTTTGTTTTTAACAACGACTAAGTTTCGATGAAAGTTGAAAGATCTTCTGTTGATGCCAATCTACTGCCGACATTGCCCCATGTAGTCCCAATACTGCAGATAAATCAATAAAATTCGAAAGGCACCCTCATCGGCCCATAATAAATCTTCACCTTGAGAATAGGATTTGATGCGTTATAAATCCCTCTATCATAAATCATATCTCACCCCTGCTTGAGGAAAACTGCAATTGATTCTCAGGGAAAACGGAAAATCATGAACCCGTGGACTTCACTCCTCGGAGAAAGAGCAGTGAGATTGGCTAAAACTTCATTCGGTTTACTCAACTTTGAAATTAATGGTGGAAATAAGTTATGAAATTCACGTTTATTCCTTTTTGACTGGGGAAGCATGAAAATTATATGCAGGTGGTCCACATTTTTCTATAGAAAACGAAGTTTTAGCTAATTTCGAGGAGGAAATTTCATGTCAATATGTATTCAAAAAAAGAGGGTGGTTGAATTTTCTAGAGAAGGTCAACTATTGTTTATCATATACCATTTATAAATTTATTCAGGGTGTCATATTGAGAATGATACAGTGTTCTTTTGAACTGAGAGAATTCTTATGAAAAAAATGAAGTGATTTTCCGATATCTTCCTTTCTGCACTGAAAAAGACCTCTGTTTTCTTTTCTATGTGAAATCCTATGAGTGAACTTCTATTCATAAAACAAAATCAGAATTCAAACTGAGATACTCCGTAGGAAACATGAGTTCATTTTGGAAATATACCAAATCTATGGATTCTTTTAAACGAGAAGAAGAGGATGAGTCTTATCGGAAGAATCTTCTCAGATCAAGCTGACGATAAATCAAGGGTTGAATTTAATTAAATCTTGAGGGGTAAGAAGGCCAGTTGCTTGGCTGCGGTGACAGAAGGCGACAAGGTGTCGACGAAATGAGATCGTTTTTGAGATCATTGAACTGTAAATTTTCCATCCCCTTCTGAATCGGTAAACCGAAAAAGAACATTATCAGGCCTTACACTTTTTTATATACAGTTATCCATAATATTACGTAAATCGTAGTTTCTGCTATATCGTATAAATTTTACAGATCTGAAAATGTTTTTCTGTGAGATGATTATTCAACTAACACTTTCTTGGAATTGAATCTTTTAATATATGTGCTTTAATTTTATTAGCAGTTCTTCAATCGATTTGGACGAAGTTTTTCGAAACTTCATATGAAACAAAAAACAGGAATACAACAACGTTTAAATGTAATAAACACTAAACCGTATACTCTACATTCTGTAGAAAAACCCTTTCAAGATATTTTAATCTTTCTCCCCCCATCATTAACTTACCCTATAATTAAATATTTGATGACTCCGAAGTGTTGTAATCAGTATTTCCGTAATTAGATATCGAATAAATTAGTTGCAAAAATTGTAATTAGGGCCTTTCAAAGCACGCAATACGGGCTGGAATTCAATTAGCCCATCAAAGGGCTACCAATGGATCTTGTATGGATCATCGAGATAATAGTAGTTGCATTTGGGCAGGATATTGAATGCAGAATTTCACAGGAGATCAAAGCGTGTGTTTTCCGCATAATAACGTGCTGCTGTAATCATTAAACACACTTTGAATTCAACTATCGACGGAACGAAACGTAAAATAATTCAAAAATGACTGAAATTCATTCAGAATATCGGATCTACCGGAAAATATGACCAACTCCAATTGAATTTCATCGATTAAATCATGTGGTTTGTTGCTAGTGAACTTCATGGGAGAATTTTCCACTTTCTAGCTGTGATAAACTTGAAAACAACAGAAAGTAGTCGGAGTGGTCGTACTCTTTGAGCGGGTGGCCAAATTTCTCGGCCAATGCTCGGAAAATTAGCAATTGAAAAATCTACATGTCCCGCCACCCCATCGAGGTCGACCATCAACCCTTGATGAATGCTCAACCAATTTATAATATTCGAATTTCAGAAAAATCATTGAAATGAAATATATCAATTAAAATGTTTTTTCCCCTTATTTATTATGATTAATCAACCTAAGTGATTATGTTAGGTGTTTTTCTTCGATCTTGTGATGATTACGTGAAGACTTTCAGTGAATTAATATAATATTAACCGTGTAGTGTTTATAAAATTCAAAGGATATTGTTCAGATAAAAACATCGCCACAGATTATTTTTCATTAATTTCAATTTAATACGTGGTTTGTATCGAAATTATTCCTTGAAATTTATTTTCAATAGGGACCGATAACAATAAATTTTTAATAGAAACTGTGTATCCTGTGTTAAATGTATAATTTCATGATGCTTGGTGTTCAATTTTTTCTCCCACATTTGTGGGATTTTATTATTACATAATCTCTAAATCAAACGTTTTCACCTCATTTAGATTTTAGTCTCGACAAAGTTGATAAATATTCTGACAACAGTGTTTACTTATTTAGAGACCAGAGAAGAAATAAAATTCGATGATATTGAATACTATGAATACAGAGAAGCATCCAGATTATTCTTGAAATTCATAATTTTTTCCTCAAATTTTATCGTATACAATTGGGCATAACTCGAAAACGACGCGTTTTTCGTGAAAAACATAGAAATACCTTTATTTTCTAAAATGATTGATTCTTTCGAAAATAAGAAACGTTTATTTTTTTCGAGTGGTTTTATAGTATTCTGGTGTGGATTTATGAGTCAGCTACGCTGTAACGTTCATATAAGAAAAAAGTTTTAATTGAGAAAAAAGAAACTGTTTAATAAATAAATACTGATGAGCATTATCGAAAATAACAGAAAAAATAGAAAATATACCGATATCATTGGAATGGTACATGAAAAAGTGTCACAGAAATGTTTTCACAGATGTGCAAAATTTTCCTCAGGAAAAAATCTACTTTTCAAAATTGCACATTTACAAAATACACTCTCTAACACAGAGATGAGACACCATGTTCATCTAGTTACGAATATTCTTCTGGTTACAATCTGAATTGAGTAACTGGAGTAGGTTTTTAATTTACTGGGAAATACTAAAACTCCATTTAATCAGATTTAACAGTGGCAATAGCAGAGGCAGTTCCAGTTTTTCACTGAGTGTCAATAGAAAACCCAATCTGTTTCCAACCTCCGTTTTACGATCTGAATACAAATCGGAAGATATGGCCGATTTGCTCGTAAAACACATGTATATGTAAATCCACCAATTCAGTATTATATATTTCACAACGGGGGAACGCTTTAAGTATGAAGCAACAACCCTCGATGAAGACTACATTCGGGGCTCATCCCGTTTGCACCACAAGAAAACAACTAGATGGAAAGAAAAATTTTATACTTTGAAAAATAACGCAGAAGAAAATAATTTCTGAAACTTAGAATATAGATTCCTCAGTTTCAAATTGTTGAATAGTGTCGCATTCAACGTTTATGTAGCTCATCATAATTCATGAAAAAACTTTGAAGAAGAGCGATAAGGGAACGTATCATGATAATATTAACAAAACGTGGAGAAAATTAATTACCGAAACGTAGAATACAGATATTAAAAAGACTCCTCAGGTATTTGGACGTTTTACTTAATTGGCAATTCTCAATTCATACCAAAATTCACCGACGTTTCGATCACGGATCGGACCTTTATCAAGGAAGAATTCAGTCATAAATACATCAGGTTTCAAGAAAGGTCCATGAATCATTTGTGATTTTAGGCCCAATAAAAGAAATAAACAACAACAATAGTTGTTAATTTTATTTCAGTGAAGCTAGATATTTGCAATTCTGTTTTTTTCGTGCCATCGCACGTGTATTTTTTCAATATTTCTGCTACATTATAGGGGGTTGAAATTAGCAACCCTCACTTTATTTCATCATATCAAAACCCTCTTTTCGAGATGAAGTTTCATGAAATAATATTATAACTTGAAATCCTTGTTTCATATCACACAATTTTTATTCCTGAATATTTTTCCTAAAACCAATAGCTGAAGAGAAAATTATAAAAAGTCAATTTTAGTCACCACCTTTTAAGGGTGATATTTCGGAAAGGCGAAACAGCTTGTATATCATCTGATGCTTCGATTAAAAACATTGTAACATCTTGTTCAGTATAAAGTTTTGATTTCTTAGCCATGTGAATTTCGGATTTACGTTTTAGTGATGCGACTAGCTGTGGGTATTTACCTACTAATATCGAATTTTTTGTTGTTGATGGAATACTTCTTTTCATCGATTAATTGTGATTTATTATTTATCGGTGTGTATTCAGCTTTTTTATAACACTTAATAACACAGACGCAAATAGGAGTGGAAAAGAACAAGAGAGAAAAAGGCAAGAAAGCGAAGAACGAAAAAGAAATCAAGAGGAAAACTATCACTTGAAAAGAGAAGAACAGGATCAAGAAAATGGGGACGATGAAAACAAAAAGAGAGAAGGACAAGATAGACAAAGGCAAGAAGAAGAAGATCGTATAAAGAAAGAACAAGCTGAACATCGGAAAATTAAAGAACATGAATAAATTGTTGAAGAAACCCAAGAACAAGAAAAATGAAATCAGAAGAAGATAAAAATGCTCAAGAAGAACGCAAGCGTTTGTCAAAACGAATGCAAAGACTTTGGGATTCTGATTCAGCAAGGAGTCAGGATCAAAATGAAGAAAAAGAGAACAGTGAATAGGAAAAAAAAAACAAACGGAATCGTTAGATAGAACCGGAGAGGGACAATCTAAAAAGAACAACGAAAAAGATGAGGACCAACGAAGGCATGAAGATCGAAGACAGTGCCATAAGAATTGTGTCAAATTTCAGGAAACAAAATTACCTTAAAACAGTGATGATAAGGTGAAGACGGAAGGAAACAAAAGAACCGAAATTGAAAGAGGAGATGAACAGCAAAATCAAGAACGGTCGAAAGGAACTAAACACGATCAGAGAAAGAAAATAAAGACAGAAGAGATGAAAAACCAGGAACAACATAAAAGAAAGGAATCAGAAATTGCTAAGGGAGATGATAGAAGTCGTGGACAATAAAAAACTTGGATGCCAGTAATGCCACAGAGTTTGGAAAATTTACTAGTGTGTTGATAAAATGTTCTCAAATTGATAGAATATTTTTGATACTGTTCATATTTGTTTAGAGCATATATTTTTGATAATTATATATTTGCACTCTTAGAGGGGTGTGTTAGATTCAGTGATAAGACTGAAATATGTAGAAAATATTCTATGATAATAATAGTTGTCACTTAATTGTTATAATAAGATGAACGTAATAAAAATATCAGATTGAATTGTTCAACATTAATATAAATACGCCAAGTTATAGAATCCCGAATATCATCTAAAGAACAACAATTAATACCACCAGAGAGAAAATGCTTTTTTCCCTAGATCTTCTGGTATTTTGAAAACATTATTCTAAACCAAAATGTCAAGACTTCAAACCTGATGATGATAAATTTCTTCTCGTTTTTTGTCCTAGAATAATGTGTTCGTGTTTTAAAGCCAATCCCCTGCAAAATCCTCAAGATTCACACACCAATTCCACGTATCGAACCCCATTCCTGCATCTTCTGGTCACCACCAGCAAATCGAATCATTTTTCTCCAATGTCACGAGACCCCGTTAAAACGACGAAAAGACAACCCCCCTCGTGTACTCGCCCGCTCTCCTACAACATAATGGGGCAGTTATTTAGTTACCCCTGGAAGGTAAAGGGAGGATAAAGTAAGCTGAAAGAATGGGGATTGTAATTTAGAGGGATGTCGGAATTAAGGGTAGTTTATAGGTAAACCAGGCCAGTCTTTAGCGGATGCGAGAGCGCCCCGAACTTCCGCTTTGAATTCAACCTCCTCCTCTCCTACGCAACACTTCCGATGCTAATTTTTTTGGAACGTAAGGGAAGGTAGCAAGAAGGAGGGTGAGTTGGGATGCGTCGCTTGAGAGTTCTTCATTAAAGCCATTATTCTGTTGATGATATCGGGTTGTAGAACTTGTAGAGATAGTTATGAGCCTCGACCATGTGAAGAGGATCCCACTGAAACTAGCCTCTTCGCGTTCTTGTCTTTTTGTCCTTCTGTTTCTGTTCAATTCAAATCAATGAAGACAGTAGCTTTTTTAACATCTCGGGGAAAGAAAAAATTACACTGAACCTCTGCACTTTGCACATAACAATCGTCAGAGATAATAAAAAGCATCTCATAGCGGTTTCAAATGGAACATGATGAACTAATGTTTAAGTAACGCAGGGTATTGATGCACACCACAAACAAGCAAGCTATTCGTATTGATTCACACCAGGTTTGTGAAATATTCGAACGACTCATGCGAGAAATGCATATCTGACGCTGCACAATATAAGGTATGCAACAAATATTAACTCGCCAATATTCAGCAACGTACGGGAACTGCCTTCTCTTTACCTGTATCCAATCATCTAGGTCCATCTGAGTTTTATTGTCAATATTGGCTTCTGCGTCTCCTATTGTATTTTATTTTTTGACAAGCCGTGTATTATTTGATTGCTATTATTTATCATGTACAACACGTATTCAAGGCTTTCATTATTTCTGTTGATTTTATTGTTGTCAGGATGCGCATGTATAAATAAATAAAGAAAATAAATAATTAAATTAATGTAACTTCAGGTATATTTCAGAACTGACATCAAAAATTAAACATTCTTATAAACCTATAATATTATAATGGGGTAAATACTACACTGATAATTATGCTAGGGAATCCGATAAACTGGTTTTATTGGCAACGTCTATACCGAAAATGATATCTTACCTGAAGTCGGTTAAGGCGAAGTGGTACACATCCGAGCTCGCGAGCACCCTTCAAAAATTGGGCTTTTTATTTCCATGATATCTAAGTTCGAATGCGGCGTAGACCAACAATTTTTTTTTAATTAAAGCTCAACCATTCCTCTAGAATTTATATTACTCGCTTTTTCGTTTTTTCGTTTATTAGGAAAAAAACCAGGTGAGCTGTAATTTCATAAAAATCTGGACAAACGATTTTATTTCCATGATATCTCAGTGAATTTTGGGGATAAAGGTGTAGACACATTGTTGTCACGTCACGTGAGCTCACGCGAGGAAATGGGAAGAAGATATATGGAGAATATAGCTGCTTTTACAGTTGCTGGTGATTCAATTTACCAAATAAATCAACGAACAGAAGAAGTGGGGGAATTCCATCAATTAATTCAAGAGTTATTGAATGAGCACCCAGATCGGTTTCAAATGTATGTCAGAATGACATTTCACAAAACATCAGACGTGATGTCACGTGCATTCAGAAAATGTAAATTTGCGGAATACAAATCTTGTGTGCTTTCAGTGCCATAATGTGACAGCAGATACAATGTTGCAAAAATTTTTACTACATCTTGATTCCGTAGTAGTATAATCTGATGATTTGGCTTCACTATTTATTATTGAAAGGTGTGTCTCTCTTCCTATGGTCTAAGTTCCATGCATTATCGTGGTTGCACATTTTGGGAAGATGACGTGATGTGACGTGACGTGATAACAATGTGTTTCCGCCTTTGCAGTTTCTGCAACGGGTCGCGTATGGTGACCTATCTGTTTACTTCTACCATGCTAGAGATGCATATATAGATGACAAAAGGGCGTACTACTGGTTTGTATAACAGCAGTATCATTTTCGGTTTCACGCCTCTTGTCTTTCCCAAGAGTCTTTTGCAGACCCACACCCGCTGTGGCTCTGGAATCTTATCTATGTGTTTCCCCTAGTTGAGTTTACTAACCAGGGTAACACCTAGATATTTGGACTCACTAGAGAAGTTCAGAGTCTGGCACTTTTCTTCAGCCTATTGTTCTGGCTTACCAATTCCAGAAACCATGCATAGGCTTATGAACCAATCCCTTGTGTGACCCACACAGTTGTATATCTGCCTTTGTGACTTTGTTAAAGCAATGACTCTCCTCCTCTGAACAGTGAAATGGAAACTGCTAGGACAAATCTTATAAAGTTAATTGTTTATCTTCCTGTTCTTAATAAACTTATGTACTATTTCATCGCTTGCAAGAAAAAATAAACGAAAAAATAAATCGAATCCCTTCTATGAGAATCACCAGCAACTGTAAAAGCAGCTATGTTCTCCATATCTTCTTCCCATTTCCTCGCGTGAGCTCACGTGACGTGACAACAATGTCTATGCATAAAAATTGTTGTCACGTCATGTGAGCTCACGCGAGAAATTGGGAAGAAGATATGGAAAATATAGCTTCGTTTACAGTTGCTGGTGATTCTCATAGAAGGGATTCGATTTACCAAATGAATCAACGAACAGAGGATGTGGGGGAATTCCGTCAATTAATTCAAGAATTATTGAATGAGCACCCAGATCGGTTTCAAATGTATGTCAGAATGACATTTTACAAAATATCAGACGTGGTATCACGTGTATTCAGAAAATGTAAATTTGCGGAATATAGATCTTGCGTGCTATCAGTGCTATAACGTGACAGCAGATACAATGTTGCAAAAATTTTTGCTACATTTTGATTCCGTAGTAGTACAATCACCCAGTTTAGTTCTGTTGATTTGGCTTCACTATTTATTATTGAAAGGTGTCTCTCTCTTCCTATGCTCTAAGTTCCATGCATTATCGTGGTTGCACATTTTGGGAAGATGACGTGATGTGACGTGACGTGATAACAATGTGTCTGCACCTTAAATGTATGGAATTTTCAGCATTCATGCGGAATAATATTTTTCAGAATGCGTATTAATCAGTTTTTTGTTCATTGCCCCCTGAACATGGGTAGTCGAATTCAAGCTGGTGTATTGACACTTACGCATAACATCTTACTAACCGGCTTACCCGGATATCTTAGGAAACATTTCATTAGGAGAAGTCAACTATCGAGAAGTCACCACCTGAGAGATCAGGATAGTCTTCACCTGCCGAAATATAGCACAACGTTATTTCGGAAATCGTTTGTGTACAATGCTGTGAAGTTTTATAATGAGTTGCCCCTTGATTACAAGAGTCTTCCTGTAGCCAGGTTCCGAAATAAAGTCAAACACCTTCTGATGTGTAGCGGTAGGGTCAATGATGATTAATAAGTGTTCTAATCTGTTACTTGACTTGTATTGAATCTTTTATTTTGTCCACATTGTATGATAAATCTAAACACAACTTAGTCACACCTATATTGTATGTACTAAAATCGATTTGAATTGTTCTTTAATTTTGGAAATTTGTTGTTTATTCTCTATCGCTTCAGGGATTAAGTTGAATAGCTTGCTAGACTTCGCCCTGTTGTGATAATGATCTGCAAATAAAGACCAACTATCTATCTATCTAATTGTTAAATACATTGTAAAGTTGGAACTTTTTTGGTCATATTTTCAACCAGGTTTTTTCCTAATTTACAAAGAAAAACGGAAAAGCGAGTAATACACATTCTTCAAAATATTATTCCGCATGTATACTGAAAATTTCATACATTTATCCCGAAAACTGACGGAGATATCATGGAAATAAAATAGTTTGTCCAGATTTTCATGAAATTACAGTTCACCAGGTTTTTGCCTAATGAAAAAAAGAAAGGCGTGTAATTTTATTTATTTAGAGAAATGGTTATGCTTTAATTTAAAAAAAAAAGTTGATCTAAGCCTCATTCGAACTGAGATATCAATGAAATAACAAGCCCAATTTTTGAAGGGAGCTCGCGAGCTCGGACGTGTACCACCTCCCCTTAAACCTTCACAGAACTCTAGTACTTCTGAAACTCTGCTTGCTGTTTATGGATCCTAAATTGGGGATGGACTTCCCGTACCTCGTCTAGATAACCCCGTAACAATGTCGCGCAAGTGCCATCATGGAATTCTCCCCATTGTGTCATCTGTATCATAATTAACATTCCGATAACAACATTGTCAGACTTCGTTATTTTACTGGCATGACGAAAATTCGGAACGATTTTATTTGCGTTCGAAATATAATAAACATCCCACCGCCTCTTGCCCGTCGATTTTGAATTTTGGGTTATTGAAAATTATGTGCAAACATCCGCAGTTGTTACGAACAAATGGATTAGAAATTAATCACGGTGAATATGGTGAAATAATTGTTTATCGATTTCGAATATGTTTAATTTCGGAACGTCGGTTCATGTGATAAATTATGTATTATGAAAAAGAACTTGTTTATGAAGGGTGTTTCAAGCGCAGGGTTTGAATTGCCATGTTTGACAGTCATAATGTCACATGATCATGACGTTGAAGTTCGAAAGATGACAGAAAGATGACTTCATTTCCCTATGTCTTACAGCAAGCTTCTGAAAGAACATCGGGTAAATTTGCGTTGAAGCACAATTTAGAAGATTTCGAAAGCTATTTGTGCGAAGGATGGATGAGTAGGTATATACGAGGATATATTGAAATATTCTTAGCCTACTATAGAACCAAACAAAATTTCAATGTCAAAATATTTTATTACTCAACATATTCTCCTCTTAATTGAATACATCTATCACAGCGAACCTGCAACGTCTCTAGACCTTCCAGAAAAATGTTTGTTCTTGCTCTGCATATCAGTCCTCTACAGCTTTTATCACTTCCTCGTTGCGGAAGAAAATTTACGACCTTTTAAACTTTTTTTCAGTTGAGGAAAGAGATGATAGTCGGACGGAGCCAAATCTGGCGAATAAGGGGGGTGTTCTAGTATTTCTAACCCTAAATCACGAATTTTTTGCATGGCAACATGAGATTTGTCCTGTAAAAACCAAATACTTTTGGATAGCTTTCACGTCTTTTCTTTTCAATTGTTTCCGTAGAGTGGTCAGTAATGTCGAGTAGTAATCCCAGCTATTTTTCTACCCTTATCCAAAAAATCAATCATGATTACTCCATGGCAATCTCAAAAAACTGGAGCAAGAACTTTTCCAGCAGATTTTTGGAAACGAAACTTCTTAGGTCTAGTAGAACCAGAGTGTCGCCATTCCATCGATTGTTGCTTTGTTTCTGCATCGTAGAAATGAACCCAGGTCTCATCCATAGTAACAATTCGGTTTAAGAAGTCAACATCGTTTTCAAATCGAGCACAGATCGAACGCGATGCTTCTACCCTCGCACGCTTTTGTTCAACATTCAAACATTTGGGGATCCATTTGAAAATATTTTTCTCATGTCCAAATTGATGTGAACTATATGATGAACGCGTTCGTATGAAATCTTCAGTGCTTCAGATATCGGTTTAAGCCCAATTTGGCGGTCTGATAAAATCATGTCATGAACTGCATCGATATTTTCGGGGATTGACACAGAAACTGGCCTTCCCGATCGGTCATCATCTTCGATGGAAAATTTACTTCTTTTGAAGCTTGCAGTCCAATTTTTCACGGTCGCATACGGAGGACATTGATCACCAAGGGTATCAAGCATATCTTCGTAAATCGCTGCTTACCTCTTAACCCTTTTAAATACAGATACTTGATGATGGCTCGATACTCCAATTTTTCGATTTTTACAATTTCGGTGGACATCTTTTTTTTTATTTATTGCGTAACTCTGGTTCACTTTTTTGACGTCGAACTCTACACTGACACTTCTAATAAATTATTGTTTTTTGATATGCTATCGCAATATTGTGTTTATGCATGTCTTTTTTTTTTTTTTTTTTTTTTTAATTATAGGAGAGGTGAATCTTACATAAGACACCCAGTCTTTCTGGGTAGTGTCGGATTCTTATTTATTTTATGCATGGAACTGGTCTAGGCAAGCTAGATATCAATACATCCTCGTATTACTCGCGCGTCTGTTTCTTGGTTTTATATCGGTGTTAATTCTGATTTCGAACCAAATTTCCAAACTGGTAAACTGAGATGACGGACAGATTACATTCGCAACCGAGTTTTCATCCACAATAAAAACATGAAGCTTTTTCACCCATCCCCTATTCCTCCTTGTCTCAAAACCATCACTTTCAGTTGAAAACTCGACGAAAAACATGAAAATCCCTGGACACATCCGAGGAAACACCGACCCGACCTTCCTACCCGACCACGGACTCCGGAGGAGCTTAGCCGACAGCCAGATCAGAAAAGTTCCGTTTTGAAATTCAAAAAAATTCCAAGTGCTTTTTATCGGACAAGAGAAGTGAATTTACAATTTGTCTGCGAGGTTCCGACGGATCTCCTTTTACATCATCGCCAGCTGTCCATCCCCAGTGGATTTGTAAGTTGATTCCGCCGTCCGCGCGCCTTCCCGTCCCCGGAAAGCTCACCCCCGGGTCCCTTTACATGTGAGACAAGAATTACGGGTCCTGCCCCGGCTGCGACGTTGCGTGAATTTTGATTAGTTTGGAGCTTGGGATAAAAGTGCCGACACTATCGCGTATTCTGGGATGGAACTCCTGTGTAGGTGGATTAGGTGGGTGAAGGTAGTCGGCTGATAGGGGATTCAAATTCGGGAGCGGCAAGGTTGAAACAATAATATACTGGTTTGGAATATCCCCTCCGAATATAAAGACGATATGTAACTTGGTAGTTGATCTTCCTGAATTGGGGGTACAAGCGAAGGGTGACGAATGCTCGAATTATTTCGAGAATAAAAGTAACATAAACATTGGGCCACAATATGCAGAGAGTGTCTAACATTTCCGAATTTCCTACGCTGTAGGGAAATAAAATGCACCAATGCCAGACCTACTCACTTTCATGTGATACGAAATGGTGAAGGAACCGGGTTTAAATTAAAAATTATTTATTGACACAGAAATTTAGAGAGATATAGTTCAACAATAGCACGATTTTTCCCTCCAATTGAAGTAACGTCATATTTTCAATGTGTTGTCAACCAAAATTCAGTTCATTCGAAATATCGGTTCAGAACATACAGAGTGTAACAGCCGAATGGAATAAATTCGATAACGAATAAATGAGGGCATGTTGGAAAAAACGCTCGGACACGTCGATTTGTAATTTGAAATGCGCATATTTTTCAAGAAAATAATATTATATAGGGTGTTCCATGTGACCGTGGCCAATACCAACTTTCTTATTTCAAATGCAACCCCCTGTATATTATTTATTTTTGGGATTCTTCAGAGAACACAATTCATGCACAATGTCCTTACCTATCTTTAAGTATTTCGGAAGTATTAAGTGTTTTCAGATTTATTGCAGAAATCAACGTTTTAAATAAAATAGTACAAGGTGCGGCACGGAGGGCGGACGTTTTTCAGATGGGCATAACTTTCCCCCACTGAGGACGAGAGAAGTGGGGAAGGTGCCGTTAGACTCGTGTGTTCCTAGCATTTATTTACCAAAAGTTACGGTTTGGTGCGCTGTATCGCAAACTCGCATCATTGGCCCTTACTTCTTCGAAGACGTTAATGGTCGTGCTGTTACCGTGAACTCAGAGCGGTACGTCGAAATGATCAACAACTTCTTTATCCCCGAATTACGACGGCAACGTGTTCCAATCCGACGTGTGTGGTTCCAACAGGATGGGGCGACCGCCCACACAGCCAGAGCATCAATGGACGTTATTCGCCCTCTCTTCCCTGGTCGCCTTATTTCCAGGTTTGGCGATGTTCATTGGCCTCCCCGGTCCCCAGATTTATCCATATGCGATTTTTTCTTATGGGGACACCTCAAGGCTAGAGTATACGAGACCAAGCCCCGAACTCTGGACGAATTGAAAAGGGCTATTCGCGTGGAAGTTGCCCAAGTTGAGAGAGCGATGTTGGAGAGAGTCTACGCGAACTTCCAAGAGCGCCTCCAGCACTGCATCACCGATTTCGGCCACCACATGCCTGATGTGATTTTCCACACTTGACTGTCTCAAATGCTATTTCCTTGAGAATCTGATTCCGTCAATAAATGTGTTTTTGAGTAAAAATTAACGCTTTTATTATTTTTTTAAAACCATCCATCCTCCGTGCCGCACCCTGTATATTCTAAAACTAGTTGCAGAATGGGCTCCTATTCCAATACGAATGCGAAATTCGAAAACGAGCGACGAAGGAGCGAGTTTTCGAACGCATGCGTATTGGACTTGCATTCTGCAACGAGTATTAGACGATATTTTCTTTTTTTCACTCAAATTTTGTGAAATTCAATGAAAAAATTCAAATTATAGGTCCTAGTGACTTTCATATTGTATCTTGGCAGTTGGTGTGAATGTTAGGAAATACGAAAATTGACGTTTCTAAATTAACGTCTGCTGAAATTTAAAAGGATCGGAAGTCATTGCTGACAACCACAAAACGAAAAATGTAACTGAAAACGTTGCTGTAGTGAATTCATTACAGCACTGTTTTTAGTACTGTAATGAACTCATTATGATACTGAAATAGAGAAATTATTTCATTTCACTAATTCGGTACATTGCACTTAAAACCTAATGAGTAATACTGATTATTTCTTAATTATTAAAAAAACTACAACAAAAAAACACCGATGTCAATGTAGGAAATGTTCAAAATGCTCGCCGCGAACGTCTTGGCAACATGCTAATCTGGTGTAGAATTGTCTTCTAACGTTACTCAACATTTCAGACGTGACTGATCTAATCGCAAGCGTGATTCGGTTTCTTAGGTCGTCTAAGTCTAAGGGTTTCGTTTCGTATATAATACTTTTGACATATCCCCACAAAAAGAAGTCTAATGGTGTCAGATCAGGAGATCGTGCTGGCCATTCTATCGATCCGCGCCTCCCTATCCACCGATTCGGAAAAATTTGGTCCAAGTACTGCGGGATATTGATTTGGTAATGGGGCGGTGCTCCATCTTGCCGAAACCATATTATATTGGCAGGAACATGTGGATTTGCTGGATCAGGATTTAAGTTTATCAAAGTTGGTACGACATTCTTTTGGAGTTGTTCTAAATATTTTTCTCCATTCAAGTTGCCGTCAATGAAAAAGGGACCTTCGATATGATTTCCAACAATTCCTGCCCAAACATTAACAATTTCAGGATATTGCGTATGTTCTTCTCTCATCCAGTGAGAATTCTCAGCAGAACAATAGCGGCAATTTTGACGATTAACATGACCGTGTAGTGTAAATGTACTCTCATCAGAAAACAAAACATTTTCCGATTGGATCACATTGTTATCTAACATTGCCATCATTTGCTCACAAAAATGCGTTCTTCTATCGAAATCGTCTTTTATGAGTTCCTGAGTTGCCATCATTCAATAGGGATGCATCTTACTTTCCTTCAATTTTCGAAATTTTGACGTGTGGCTGACGGTGAACAGCGGGGCTACTTTTCGAACAGAATTATGTGGGCTTTCTTGAAACTCAAGCATAATATCCAATTTCGTATCATCACTTACTGCATTGGCAGCAATTTTTTTTATTTGTCTTACATGACCAAGCTCTCCAAACTGCTTTTCTATTTTGCTAATTGTTCCTTGGGATATAGGCGGCAAATTTGGAAATTTTTCGTGAAATAAGCGAGAAACTTTGTCCGTGTGTAATCTCCATAACCAATCATTTGAAGAATGGTTATTTTGTGCATTTCTGTTAAATGAACCATTTTTCTGATATTATTACGTATAGTTATCGAAATTCAAAAGACAATAGCACTTACACTGATCACTTATTGTCATGCAAACAGACAACGTGTTACTAAGGCTATGAGAATAAACAAATCTGTTTTTGTTTTTTTTAATTTCTTCTCAGTAATGGTTTTTGCTTACTTTCTTCATATCAAGAGGTAAATGGGAAATAAGTATTGAGTGTAGTGTATCGAATTTGTGAAATAAAATAATTTTCTTTTAAAATGTGAATTTTTGTAAAAAATCTGAAAATACTTGATATTTCCGAAAAAGTTGAAGATAGGTATAGGACAACATGAATTATGTCTATAATTTTCTGACGAATCCAGAAAATAAATAAAAAACAGGGGGTTGCATTTGAAATAAGAAAGTTGGTATTGGCCGCGGTCGCATGGAACACCCTATATAATTCTATTTTCTTAAAAAATATGCGCATTTATAATTACAGATCGACGTGTCCGAGCGTTTTTCCTAACACCCTGTCATTTATTCGTTATCGAATTTATTCCATTCGGCTGTCACACTCTGTATGGATAGAATAGTGTTAATTTCATGGATTTTTGACACCCTGTATCTTTCAAACTAAACCGAAATTCGAAAAATGGTATGGAAAAAAATTTTTCATTTGAGGAGAGGGAATCTACAGTATCTACAGTACAAATATATGTATAAGTCAAAGACTGAACCTATATAAAATAAAGACGTATAGCGAAAAAATTATTTACACTAATGAATTCAGGTGCTCTCATCAAAATCTACTCAAATCCCATCTTAAATTTCAAGTTTCCAAGATTATAAATCTGAACTCATTCTGATAGACCTTGAAGACCATTCAGGTGCATTTACATCAGACGAGCGAATGCTCATTCTAACCTCATTCTGTCAAATTCTTCTAGTTTTAACATACGAGGATCATTCTTTCGTCATTCTATCAGCACTAAAACTACTAAAAGATCAACAAAGAATGTTCTTGTTCTAGCTCTTGCTCTTTGTTTGTTTGGTTTAAACCCACCTTTATAAGATAGCTAGAACTCTTCCATAAATTCAAAAGATGAACGTTCGATAAGTTTACACACAAGTAGGCACAACAAATTACCACTTTCCTCCTTAAGACAGATACCCGGATTGATCCGCAAGGTTGTATATCTCCAGATATGAAGCTTATTAGTCTTGGCAATCTTCTCGAAATTGACTGTTATTGGTGGTGATATAGGATTCCATTCCTTTTATTGAGATTTCTTATCTCTTTTTTTCTGTTATTTCTTGCTCTCATCCAGTTATCTTTTTTCAAAACTGATTCAGATATAGGTCCCACTGATTAGACTTTAAAGGTTGACTAAGCAGATGAAGTGATGAATTGTCACCACAGAGAAACACACAGTATACACATCCCGTTTTCCGCAAGGAACATCCAATTTTGCCCCTATCGTTACTCTGGACGTAACATATCGCTTCTACCCCAAATTCGTCTTTGTTGAAGCGGTTAGACCTTTTGGACTTATTGGTTAAATTCACATACAGGCACGTTCTATAATGCCGCCCTAAATCAGAACAAATTAAGGGATTGTTGCAGATAAAGTTTTTCCAACTTGGTCCACGCTTATATTATATCACAAACTTAATTCAGAATATTTGTGTTTATGTCCCTTATTCTTAACTGAAATTAAGTGACAACGAAGTGTTGAGAGTTTTCAGAATTTGATCCTGCATTCTTATTCAGTTTTTAATGAGAAAAAAACTACTTCGAAACTATGAGACATGAAACCCCTTCATAAGCGACCTGTAACTTTCCCTGAATATCTGAAGAATCTTCACATGGAAGATCGAAAGTCCAAAAAAAATTGAAACTCCAATATAATCACTTATCAGTGCTTGTGATGATTTTTGGGGCACATTCTATCGAAGCAACGTATTCCATTGTAATTTACAGATTTAATGATAATTCCGTATGAAATTGCCTGTCGAAAACAGTAATGAGAAATAAATCGAAATATGTCAGTATGTATATGGAACGAATTATTATAATAATCAAACCTTGCTGAATGAAGTAGGGAAGATATTATTATCATTGTTCAAAATCGGAGTCGTATGATTTTGCAAGTTATTGTTGTTGACTATTACCCGATAATTGAGTTGGAGAGAGCAAAACTAAAACTCATATCTTCAACAATGAATAAATGAATCACATATCTCAAGTCATTATAACAACAAATATAGCCATATATATCAACAGCATCTAAATCAGAGATAATAAATTCACTGAAATATGGAGTCAAAGGAGAGTTATGAGAATCTTTCATCACTTTCCTTCAATATTTCTGAGTCTTCAGGAAGACATGAGAGATGGGACATTAGCAGTAGTTGGTTGATGAATAAACACCATTTTAGTATAGTGTAGACAATGTCAAGAGTGATAGAACAATTAAATACTGGGTGTCACATCAATAAAAAAAATGGAGGTCTTTTCCAGTAGAAATTTGATTCTTGAGAGAAGAAAGAAGTCACCGAAGGAGTTCTGTGGGACATTCGCATAAACCACGCGCGGCAAATACTTACAGAACGTCCCATAAACCTCCTTAGCTGAGATCTATAAGAGCTCGCATGAAACTCAGATTGGGATATTAGAAGGGAGAACAGATGCTTTTGTGATAAATCTCTAGAAATGTTGAGAAACGATGAACACTTATTCATAATATTGAAGCCGAGTAATGTAAAAATTATGTCGTGTAAATTCTTCAAATACTGAAATCATGCATTATTCTGTGCTGTAACAGAGGAATTGGTATATGGAAACAAGCAAAAACACATATGAACTTTATTCAATATAATAGCTTCTATTCACCTATCTCACATTTCCATATTCGTGGTATTGTTCCTATTCTAACTCCTTTTATTTTCTCATGTTAATATCTCGAACAAATTCTTGGTCCATGAACTTCATCTGCTTGAGTACATCTTCAGAAATGATAATGAGAAGTTAGAAAAAACTTTTATCAGATTTTGTGTACCCCTCGAAACTATCTTAGACTACAAATTGAATGAACAGAATATTCTCAAGTGAATAATGATTTATATGCTGAAATTGTCAAGCAGCACAAGTCTTTAGGAAAGCATTTTGGTGTCCACAAATGTTCTTTTGAATCGACTATTTGAAAAATCAACTTTTCTCTGGAAAAAAAATGATATTTAATAATGGAACCAATCAATAATAAAATTATTGTGATAATATACAAGAAGAATGGAATTTAAGAAAGTAAACCATTATATTTTACTTTACCAAATTGTTTATTTATTTTGGGAAAGTATTGAATTCGAGAAAATTTTATATGAATTCAATAATTCCAAAGACCTGACGAATGTTGAAGCAACGTTTTTCCCTGTTAATACTGGAAATCTTTCAAGGATATGAACATGGTTGGAAGATTCAGTTGTGCTATTTTGTTGTACGGAAATCAAGAATCGAGTGTTGAAATTTTACTGAAAAACAATGGACAGATATTCCGTTACTTTGTGATAGTTAATTTAAAAAAAGAATAGAAGTCCTCGAATAACCCGACAGAAAAACTTATAAACGAACAGACGGACCTGTGGAATTCCCCACTTTTCAGAATTCTCAATAAATAAACTTACAGGAGACACTTAAACACATTTTTGCTAGCTTGAAATACTCCAGTATGAAAATGTAGTGGTACTACTAAACCTTTGTCACAGTTAAACATTAAAAGAACTAACTCCATTCACAAAGTTGAAAAAGAGTAAATGGTGAATAAAAGCATTGGCAACATCTCTTAGAATTATTTTACTTCCACGAGTGCCAACCTACGTCAGTTTTAAGTGAAAGAACTTTATAAACCTAAATCATGACCAATCGGCATACATTATAAAAGTGAATGGAGTATAGGAAGTTTGGCTTTACGAAAAGTCGTTGAAAGGTCGCTTCATTCTCTATTCGGAAATGTTATCATTTGCATGTTTATTGCAGAAATTATAAAAGTCTATGCTCTTATGGTATAACTGAATATTTTATGGACTATGCATGCAATGATGCGTACTGTCGACCAAATATCATTCTTTGGAAACAATTCATAATTTTCAATGACTTCATCCTGCAATTTTCTTCGGCTGAACCATTTCCTCCCTAACCCTTTCTGATAAATTGGCAATCCATAACCCAGCTCAACCTCCAAAGTCGATGTATCCCGCCTGATCCGGCACTGCCTCCTGAAATATAACCTTTATGTCTCCCCCCACCTGAAACTCGCCCTTAAAACCCGGCGTCGAAAGATTCATATTAGCTCGCCGCCCGTACAAACAGATTCTGCAACATAGAGGAGATGCAAAGCTCCTGCGAAGCCGGTAAAAGCTCAGAAAGCTGGCTGAAAGCTTGCGCTGTTAATTAATAATTACTGACAAGTTGCTCTTCTTTTGCCTTAGTTCGTTCTGCTGCCGAAGCGGAGCTGCAATTAGTTGGTGATTTAATTATCAGTTTGCCGCACCGTTACTTGCGTTTAATTCGATGAAGTATAAGAAACTTTATTCTATGGATTATGAATAAGATGCGATGTATGGAGTTTGAGGGGCTGTTGGTTGAAAATATCGGAATTGGCTGAATAGAAGGCATTTTCGAATTGAAGGATTTTTCACGCTAAGGGCCGGTATATTCAACTTGTCTACGACTTTACACTTCTGAAATTCATATTCATGGCTCCAAAATTTCTTAGTTGCTTATCGGTATTGCACAGGATGCAGGCGAGACGATAACGATGCAAGTTATTGATTTTCGCTTCAAGTTTCCTCATGAAACTCAGCCGGTGTCAGAAAATCGTCTCACGGCATAAGTGGCCTCAGGGTGCTGAGGACAGCGGAAAATTCGAGGTTAAGATCGAGCGAAATGCAACTGGCCCAAAAATCTCAGACGATTATGATACCTTCTCGGAAGCCACCCACGGGAGGTGGGAAAAGGAAAATCTTTAATGGCTTTTGAAAACGGAGGATTAAAGGCATTAGCTGGAGAAGCCTTAATCGGGAAGGTTCTCAGTTGACTCGGGTTCGGTTTTAGGGTACTTCAAGTGTTTTGAAGTACGGTCTCAAAGCGGAGACGGAAAAAGGATATTCGGGGAATGGCGGGGTGAAGTTTTGAATCGGAAGTTAAGAGTATCTGGAGAAGCCTTGAACGGAAAGGTTCTCAGTTGACTCGGGTTTGGTTTTAGGGAGATCTAGGTAGTACTTCAGTTTCGGAAGTACGGTCTCAATCCGGAGACTCAATGAGAAACAACCATGCTGTTTTTGAAAGAGTTCGGCAGTCTATGAGGTGAAAATTGGATGGTTGCAACAATTGTTGTAGGTTGAGAAATGTTACATTCAATTCTAGTAATAAATTGATATTTGTTGAAAGGACCCCGCACTTTCCTTAGGGGAAATGGCGTTCCGTCAAATGTTCTGAAATTTTGGTAAAATGTTGTACTCGACCTACTGATCAAAAGTGTTTATGGCCCCAACTCAATCCTATGACTAGTTTTTGAGATACAGGGCGTTGAAGTTGAGAATTACTACTTTCAGTACGCTCGTATCTCGGAACAGAATCGAATGAACTTCAATTTTTCTCAAGAATCATTTCGTTTCATCCCCAGGGAGCAATCATATGGAGGAATATGACCGCAAATCGTTACCAATACAGGGTTTTCCATAATTGAATGCATGTCCGATTTCGAAAGTATAAAATGAGTCAATTTCAGAGCGAGAACGTTCGCAAAATGAACCATTTCACTAGATGTGTTGTGGTTACATCGAAAAATCCTGAAATATCAAGAATTCATATCTACTGGTTGATCCATTATTATAGAATCTATTCACAATGAGGGTTAAGTGGACACCCAGTATTTTTGGGTTGATTTGAGATGTTTGTTTGATTTCTTCAGAACATATCACCATGGATTTCGAAAAAAACAGGGTGATTCAGTCATGAAATAAACTGTGAACCTCACGAAAATACCCAAAAATCACCTTTTTTTTCATCACCCTCTATTTAAAGATCAACACCGTTGAGGTGGGAAATTTCTTTCACCATTGTACTTGATATAGAAACATCGATACGGCTGAGAGTTTTTATCCACTTCCTATGACCAGATTTTTTTATGTGATATGAAAATTATTTATTCATATTATTCTATTCTTATTCCAGCATAAAAAAAATCTGGTCATAGGAAGTGGATAAAAACTCTCAGCCGTATTGATGTTCTTATATCAAGTACAGTGGTGAAAGAAAACTTCCACCTCAACGGATCGTTAATCTCGAAATAGAGGGTGATGAAAAAAAAGTTGATTTTTGGGTATTTTCGTGAGGTTCACAGTTTATTTAATGACTGAGTCACCCAGTGTTCTTTAAATGTGATATGTTCTGAAAAAATCAAACAAACATCTTAAATCAGCCCAAAAATACAGGGTGTCCACTTAACCCTCATTGTGAATAGTTTCTATAATAATGGATCACCTAGTATGAATTCTGGGTATTTAAGGTTTTTTCGATGTAACAACAACATATCTAGTGAAATACATACTTCATTTTGCGAGCGTTCTCTCTGGAACTGGCATATTTTATACTTTTCGGGCATGCATTCAATTATGGATAAGCCTGTATTCGTAACGATTTTCGGTCATATTCCTCTATATGGTTGCTCCCTGGGGATGGAATGGAATTTTTCTTGAGAAAAATTGAAGTTCATTCGATTCTGTTCCGAGATACGAGCGAAGTAAAAGTGTTCTCAACTTCAAAGTTCAACTACGTATATCAAAAACTAGTCATAGGATTGAGTTGGGGCCATGGACACTTTGGATCAGTAGATCGAGTACTATACATTATACCAAAATATTAGAACATTTGACGGAACGCCATTTGCCATAAGGAAAGTGTGGGGTCCTTTGTTTCGTCCCATATCTTCGCAACAAAACGCTTTTTCGAAAATAATCAAAGGATAAAATATCCTTGAAATAGTTCAAGGAATAACCTCTTCAATTTTGGCCGAGTGTTCATCTAACACCTTGTATAAACGAGTATTTCCCGGTTTGTGAGTGTTCATCGGGACTCGAGACAAAAAATGTGATATTTTCAATGCGAGTGTTGGATGTGGAACTGACCGTTCAATAAATCTGATTAAACCCCGTCTGGAATATCGAAACCATACGGTCTTCGTCTGCGAACGCAATTTACACCTTGTCACTTCAGTAAATAGCACAGCGGCTGCTCTCGGATTCATATCTAGGTCTGAGATGGCTATGAAGGGGTGGCGTTGGTGGTGTCGTGATCCCAGGCGGCGGTGGCGGCGGCGAAATGAGGAAGGGAGGGGGAGGCGGTGACGCCTTAACGCCTTGTCGACAACAGCTGGTTTCCTTGCGACAGATGTTCTATGACTGCCGCATACTTTCCGAGATTTCCCGGAGTGAAAAATAGAAATATCCAGATGTATATTCGGATATTTTCGCTGAGGGGTATACTGAGGTGCGTGAAGGTCTGTGGAAAATTGGTTTCACTTCTGTACCTATACTTTGTAGGGGTTTTTATGAGGTATACCTGGCTGTATTTTTCGTCGAAAAAGAGGATTCGCATTTTTTTTCAGGCAGAAGATATTGAATTTTTCCATTTTTAAAGAATAAGTTGAAGTCGATACCGTTCCTTCATAATGAAGAAGCGTGAATATTTGGTCGATATGCCGTTGTAGAAGCAATCCCCATGACTTTCTTTCCTTCGGGTCACACGATGAGAAAACCCTTCCTTTTTTGCCGTTGATGCAGACGAAAAAACAACCAAGTTTTTTGATAATTCCCAACGCATAGAGTCGCTTGGAAAGGGAGGTCAAGCCCTTTCCAAGCGACTAATGCTGAAGAAAGATCTTTTTGAGTTTGGCACGAATCCCCATCGAGCAATACATCCAATTCAGCTAAGGCTTTTGGCCGTCCTCCACGCAGACGATTATCAACATCGAAATCACCGTCTTTGAAGAGTCTGAACCAATCATGGCACGTTGTTTCACTTAGAGCAGCATCTCCGTGAAGTTTTCATAGTTCTGGAGGAGCTGCACTCGCCGTTTCCTTCGAAGAAAAAGAAGTTATTTCGGAAGATACAAATTTTTTATGATAGAGGATGTATTGATATGTAGTTAGCTTAGACCAGTTCCATGCATAAACAAAATATTGCGATACCATATCAACGAACAATAACTTATTAGAAGTGTCAGTGTACAGTTCGACGTCAAAAAAGTAAACCAGAGTTAAGCAATAAATTGAAAAAAAAAGATGTATCGAGCTATCATCAAGTATTTAAAAGGGCTAAGAGGTAAGCAGATTTACGAAGATATGCTTAACATCCTTGGTGATCAATGTCCTTCGTATGCGACTGTGAAAAATTAGACTGCAAGCTTCAAAAGATGATGACCGATCAAGAAGGCCAGTTTCTGTCAGTCCCCGAAAATATCGATGCAGTTCATGACATGATTTTGTCAGACCGCCGAATTGGGCTAAAACCGATATCTGAAGCACTGAAGATTTCATCATATAGCCCACGTCAATTTGGACATGAGAAAAATTTCTGCAAAATGGATCCCTAAATGTTTGAATGTTGATCAAAAGCGTGCGAGGGTAGAAGCATCGCGTTCGATCTGTGCTCGATTTGAAAACGATGTAGATTTCTTAAACCGAATTGTTACTATGGATGAGACTTGGGTACATTTCTACGATCCAGAAACAAAGCAACAATCGCTGGAATGGCGACACTCTGGTTCTGCAAGACGTTTCGTGTCCAAAAGTCTGCTGGAAAAGTTCTTGCTTCAGTTTTTTGGGATTGCCATGGGAGTAATCATGATTGATTTTTTGGATAAGGGTAGAACAATAACTGGAAATTACTATTCGGCATTACTGACCACTCTACAGGAAAAAATTAAAGAGAGAACACGCGGAAAAGGTGTTTTGTTTTTACAGGACAAAGCCCTAGTACACAAATCTCATGTTGCCATACAAAAATTCGTGATTTAGGGTTAGAATTATCAGATTTGGCTCCGTCCGACTATCATCTCTTTGCCCAACTGAAAAAAAGTTTGAAAGGTCGTAAATTTCCTTCCAACGAGAAGGCAATGAAAGCTGTGGAGGACTGGTTTGCAGAGCAAGAAGAAACATTTTTTTAAGGTCTAGAGACGTTGCAGGTTCGCTGTAACAAATGTTTTCAATTAAGAGGAGAATATGTTGAGTAATAAAATATTTCGACATTGGTATTTTGTTTGGTTCTATAGTAGGCTAAGAATTTTTCAATATATCCTCATATCCTTATTGGAGATAATCTTCTTAAAACTAATTGAACGGTTGATACTACAATATTGCAGAGCTATTTCGAACCCATCCCATTTCTCAATCAACCCAGTATGCTATTCGCTATAGAACAGGGTGAAATCACCAGCCACCTCATCTGAGGGTACATATCTTGAAACTTTTCACGTTTTCTCTCCCAATATCTGAAATAAAGGGTTTTCCATTAAGAGGTGTTATTTCGCCTGTGGCGACTTGCCACCGGCGTGCAGAAGTCTGCGATCGCGCTTCACACGCCGCCCGCACAGAGGGCACCTCCTCCTAGGCAGCGTGGGTTACTGCGGTACCATATTCTTTATAGACCGACCAGGGCCTCTATTCTTGAAAACCAGGGAGTAGAACGATCGAGAGAACGGTGACGTGGCCCTACTAATCAGTAGGGCCACATCGCCGTTCTCTCGATCGTTCTACTCCCTGGTTTTCAAGAATAAAGGCCCAGGTCTACTACCCAGTACCCACGCTCGTCTCGAGCAGGGCAGCTGTAACACCTACGTCATTGGCAGGCCTCGCTTACATTAGCCAATCTGATGAGTCCATCGTAAGCGAGGCTGGGACGAAACGTAGCCCCATCCCGATTCACAATTAATAGCAACACGCTTCACGCCAAATGAAGAAAAATGCCATTCTTTCTGGATAAATGGTCGGATATTAATTTTGTTATAAATGCCATTAGTAATGAAAAATTACATCAGCCGAATGAACCACACAACTACAGGACCATATCCTCTTCAAGAAATGTTCCATAACCAAATTGTAAAGAGGCTGCCTATGTCCTCGATAGCCTCACGAATTCAATCTTTTCATTCACCGTAACTGTTGCTCCAGTACCGTCATCGAGAAAGTAAGGTCCAATGACCCGCCGGACCATTAACCTCACTAAACCACCACACGTTGAGGATAGAGAGACTTTTCAACAATAACTCTTGGGTTTTTCGAGCCCCAGATGCGAAAATTTGGCTTGTTGACGAAGCCACCGAGGTCATCACTCAAGATGATTTTTTGATGGAATTCCGGATCATTTTCATGCATTTCCAGGACCCAATCAGCAAAGACGGCGTTGTTGATGATCGGCCGGCTTGAAATCTTGTGTTAACTGAACTTCATGAATCTTAAAACCCAAATTTTTATGCAAAACTCGGTGTAATGACGTTTGTGGAATGCCTTTTTCCAAAGAAGTACGAGGAATGGACAAACCTGGGTTTTCTTCAACACTTTCAGCTACAGCAACAATATTTTCGGCTGTTTTTGAACGACGGGCACGGGTTTTATTCTTCACATCACTAACTTGTCCCAGCTGCTCAAATTTTTTCACCAAGTTCAGTATAGCGGTTCGACTAGGTCTTCACGACGACCCAAAAATGTTCGAGTTTTACGAACCGTCTCTGCCAAATTCTCACCATTTTTATAGTTTATTTTAATAATTTCAATGCGTTGTTGAAGCTTGTATCGTCCCATTTTTATTAATGGCGTAGTTTCGACTAGTCAAATGTCAAAAAATGAGAGCTTCAAAAATGACATCTACCGTAATAGCGGGCTATTCAAAATAACCTTTTTTTATTGGAAAACCCTTTATATTATCACAATCATTTCATTATAGATTTGATCAATTATAAAATACCATACTATTTCCTAAGAAAAGTTGATCTTTCGAATTTTTGATTCAAATAATAATTTGTGCGGTGCTGAAATGTTTTCATGAGGACTTGTGCTGCTTTGCAATACTATCAACAAACGATTTCACGCAGTTTTCCCGAATGAATTTCTTCATCTAAACATGTCAAGACGTTGTATTCATCTGTGTTCAAAATATAATTTTCCGTCGCGTAAACTGTTCCTGAAGAAATTCGATTAGGTCATACATCGAAACGGACCAGTATTAAACCCCCTGTGCAATTTCAAGGAACTGCTCTCAGTTTTCCGGACAATTTAACGCATAATGTGAATCGAGGTGTGTGAGGATACAGGAGATGAAGGGCATGGTCATATAATCCCAAACTGTCCGTGAACTATTAAGACTGAGCCTGAACAGGAACTGGCAGGGAGCAAGTCATGAAAAAGGGACAAAATCCCGTTCATGACACGGGGAATTTAACTAGGCGTTCAATAAGTTTCGAAATTTATGGACGAGACTAGGAATTATGTCTTGTAATGGTTCTTTCCCGGTCATTTTCTGACATTGGGGTGGACTGAGTTGGGATGGATACAGGTTCTCGCAGAGAAGGGCATGAGAATTTTCAACCAAGAGTAAAGAGTGAGCCAAACTAGACAAATTTGAATATAAAGTCCTATTTATAAAACAGATAAACGAAAACGGCTGTCAGTTTCTCATCGTTTTATTGCTAGAGTGTGTTTTTTGTAAATGTGCATTTTTGAAAAGTGGCTGTAACTTTTTTCCTGTGGAAAATTCTACGTTCCTACGAAATAATTTCAGTTGCACTTTTTTATGTCCTACCGTGTATACTAATACACTAGAGATACATTGAGGAAATTTGTATACGGTCGAAAATAGGATCATGGATTATTTCAAGAATTGGAGAATGAAAATCAACCTGAAGCAAAAAGTTTCTGTTCTTTCGGGTTCAAGTAGGTTTAAAAGATATAAATATAGATGTTCAAAAGATTTAATGGAAAAAAGAACCAAATATCTAGAGTAATACTGGGCGGAAAACTAAGAAAACAAGACAGTGATAATACAACATGGGAAACGACTGGAAAAAAGATCTTCAGAGTACACTCAACAGATTGATCAAATAATCAATAGGTAGGTACATACAAATAAGAGATGAACTTTCGAGGAAATAACAGTCAAACAATCTCAGAAGTTGATTTGAAAACTCAATTAACATGACAACGAGGAAATAAAAAAGGTATTGAAAATTCCTGTTTGAAAGACTAACAAGGAAGCATATCTCACGAATATGCAGAATTGTTGAGATCAAGTTGAAAACTAGGGAAAAGATAAACTTTTCTGTGTCCATGAGAAGAAGAAATAGGTTGGAGAAATGTGATGAGAGGGAAAAGGAACAAATTGATATCTAGTTAGCCTAGACCAGTTCCATGCATAAACAAAATATTGCGATACCATATCAACGAACAATAACTTATTAGAAGTGTCAGTGTAGAGTTCGACGTCAAAAAAGTAAACCAGAGTTACGCAATAAATTAAAAAAAAAGATGTCACTCGAAATTGTAAAGATCGAAAAATTGGAGTATCGAGTCATCATCAAGTACCTGTATTTAAAAGGGTTAAGAGCTCGGTTAAGAGGTAAGCAGATTCACGAAGATATGCTTGATACCCTTGCTGATCAATATCCTCGGTATGCGACCGTGAAAAATTGGACTGCAAGCTTCAAAAGAGGTAGGGAAGGCCAGTTTCTGTGTCTGTTCCCGAAAATATCGATGCAGTTCATGACATGATTTTATCAGACCGTCGAATTGGGCTAAAACGGATATCTGAAGCACTGAAGATTTCATACGAACGCGTTCATCATATAGTTCACGTCAATTTGGACATGAGAAAAATTTCTGCAAAATGGATCCCCAAATCTTTGTATGTTGACCAAAAGCGTGCGAGGGTAGAAGCATCGCGTTCGATCTGTGCTCGATTTGAAAACGATTTAGACTTCTTAAACCGAATTGTTACTATGGATGAGACTTGGGTACATTTCTACGATCCAGAAACAAAGCAACAATCGATGGAATGGCGACACTCTGGTTCTCCAAGACCTAAGAAGTTTCGTGTCCAAAAATCTGCTGGAAAAGTTCTTGCTTCAGTTTTTTGGGATTGCCATGGAGTAATCATGATTGATTTTTTGGATAGGGGTAGAACAATAACTGGTGATTACTATTCGACATTAATGACCACTCTAAGAGTTTTTCAATAAATCCTCGTAGTCGTGAGTTTGCACTGAAAGCATATACAGTTATTCACCCTGTCCAAAGAAGGAATCCTTTTTTTCAGTAGGGTGTTATCAGAGGGGACTTTTTTCGGTCAAATCGAAATCCCACGAAGTATTCGAATAAATCTCAGAATCACGAAAACACCCTCAAATCCTTCTTCCCTATAACTCCTAAAAAACAATTCAATTAAAGACAATGAGAACTGCAGATCAGAATGCAATTAACGGATCTTAATTCGAAGCACCCCAAAAAATTATAACCCCCAACTAGTGGTTAGCGAAGTACTAAATTTTTATGGTTTCCTATAAGGGCGCCGCAAGTATACTTTCCACAAAGAAAACTAATTAAAGACCACCTTATAGCCAGAGAGGCGAATTAAGAAACCAAAATAGTGTGTCGTATTGCCTTTCGGAATCTATGTCCAGGCAGGGGGAGTGTTAGAACTCTTTTCAATACGGAAGGTTTATGATGACATCGGCTTTCATTTCGAATAAGAGCAAATCGCTTGCAATTAGGCAGGTACCTGAGCTGAGTCGTAAGATTTTATTGTTATGGCTGTTGGGATCATCTTACGTCTGTTTTCATTAGAAATAGGTCTTTTATGTGACATTTAACTGCTTTCTGTTATCTCGATTGGAGCTATACAGCCAAATGATTGAGAGTCTCACGTGGGTAGGTTTAGTGAAGAACAGAAATTACTGTCATGATGAGAACTGATTAAGAGAATGTATTAATATCCAGTTAGCCTAGACCAGTTCCATGCATAAACAAATTATTGCGATACCATATCAACGAACAATTACTTATTAGAAGTGTCAGTGTAGAGTTCGACGTCAAAAAAGTAAACCAGAGATACGCAATAAATTAGAAAAAAAGATGTCCACCGAAATGGTAAAAATCGAAATATTGGGGTATCGAGCCATCATCAAGTACCTTTATTTAAAAGGGATAAGAGGTAAGCAGATTTACGAGATATGCTTAATACCCTTGGTGATCAATGTTCTTCGTATGCGACCGTGAAAAATTAGACTGCAAGCTTCAAAAGAGGTAAATTTTCCATTGAAGATGATGACCGATCGGGAAGGCCTGTTTCTGTGTCAGTCCCCGAAAATATCGATGCAGTTCATAACATGATTTTATCAGACCGTCGAATTGGGCTAAAACGGATATCTGAAGCACTGAAGAACGAACGCGTTCATCATATAGTTCACGTCAATTTGTACATGATAAAAATTTCTGCAAAATGGATCCGCAAATGTTTGAATGTTGACCAAAAGCTTGCAAGGGTAGAAGCATCGCGTTCGATCTGTGCTCGATTTGAAAACGATGTAGACTTCTTAAACCGAATTGTTACTATGGATGAGACTTGGATACATTTCTACGATCCAGAATCAAAGTAACAATCGATGGAATGGAATCCAAGACCTAAGAAGTTTCGTGACCAAAGATTTGCTGGAAAAGTTCTTGCTTCAGTTTTTTGGGAATGCCATGGAGTAATCATGATTGATTTTTTGGATAAGGGTAGAACAATAACTGGAGATAACTATTCGACATTACTGACCACTCTTCAGAAAAAATTGAGGAGAAAAGACTCGGAAAGCTATCCAAAGGTGTTTTGTTTTTACAGGACAACGCCCCAATACACAAATCTCATGTTGCCATGCAAAAAATTCGTGATTTAGTGTTAGAATTACTAGAACACCCCCCTTATTCACCAGATTCGGCTCCGTCCGACTTCTCTTTCCTCAACTGAAAAAAAGTTTTAAAAGGTCGTAAATTTTCTTTCAACGAGGAGGTAATAAAAGCTGTGGAGGACAGGTTTGCAGAGGAACAAGGAACATTTTTTTTGAAAGTTTTAGAGACGTTGCAGGTTCGCTGTAATAAATGTATTCAATTAAGAGGAGAATATGTTGAGTAATAGAATATTTTGACATTGAAATTTTGTTTGGTTTTATAGTAGGCTAAGAATTTTTAATATATATCCTCGTATTTTGGGTAGATGCTTAATTTTTCCTCATCAACTGAATCTTTATGAAAATGGATCATTGATATACTATTATAGAGGGTTTTAGGTTAACAAAACATTCGAGAGGTTATTCCTTGGGCTATTTCAAGGATATTTTGGAATTTTGTTGCGAAGATATAGGGCGAAAAACAATCAAAGTAATAAAAACAAATTTCCTGCATTATATGCTCGCTCTGTGGTATAACCCACGCCTCCGAAGTAGATAGTTCTTCACGCCATAATTCTATTTTGTGCATGAGTGTTAACCTAATTGACGTGTAAACGATTGTTAGTGAAGTCGTCTGCCATGGCTTGCTATATACGAATTTATGGACTTGTTGATAGCAATGCATTACAATTTAGGCGACTGTACGTTTAACGATTCCTGAGCGCATTTCACCCGATAGAAAAATATTTTAAAGTATTCTTCGACGTCTTCAAGAATCGGGATCATTGAAGCGAAGTGGAGGACGAGGAAAGCCGAGGACTATAAGAACGGTAGGAGTGGAACACAATGTGGACATGATAGAAGAAGATCCAGGTACTTCTACGCGAAAACTTGCAAAAACTTTGAATGTACGAGGATATATTGAAAAATTCTCAGCCTACTAGTAATAGAACCAACTCAATTGAATACATTCATTACAGCGAACCTGCAACGTCTCTGGACCTTCTAAAAAAAATGTTTCTTCTTGCTCTGCAAACCAGTCCTCCACAGCTTTTATTACCTCCTCGTTGGAAGAAAATTTACGACCTTTGAAACTTTTTTTTAGTCGGGGAAAGAGATGATAGTCGGACGGAGCCAAATCTGGTGAATAAGGGGGGCGTTCTAGTAATTCTAACCCTAAATCACGAATTTTTTGCATGGCAACATGAGATTTGTGTACTGGGGTGTTGCCCTGTAAAAACAAAATACCTTTGGATAGCTTTCCGCGTCTTTTCTCTCTAGTTTTTTCCCGTAGAGTGGTCAGTTATGTCGAATAGTATTCTCCAGTTATTGTTCTACCCTTATCCAAAAAATGTTTACTCCATGGCAATCCCAAAAAACTGAAGCAAGAACTTTTCCAGCAGATTTTTGGACACGAAACTTCTTAGGTCTTGGAGAACCAGAGTGTCGCCATTCCATCGATTGTTGCTTTGTTTCTGGATCGTAGAAATGTACCCAAGTTTCATCCATAGTAACAATTCGGATTAAGAAGTCTACATCGTTTTCAAATTGAGCACAGATCGAACGCGATGCTTCTACCCTTGCACGCTTTTGGTCAACATTCAAACATTTCGGGATCCATTCTGCAGAAATTTTTCTCATGTCCAAATTGACGTGATGAACTCGTTCGCATGAAATCTTTAGTGCTTCAGATATCCGTTTTAGCCCAATTCGACAGTCTGATAAAATCATGTCATGAACTGCATTGATATTTTCGGGGACTGACACAGAAACTGGCCTTCCCGATTGGTCATCATCTTCAGTGGAAATTTACCTCTTTTGAAGCTTGCAGTCCAATTTCTCACGGTCGCATACGAAGGACATTGATCACCATCAAGGGTATTAGGCATATGTTTGTTAATCTGCTTAACCCTTTTAAATACACTTGATGATGGCTCGATACTCCAATTTTTCGATTTTCACAATTTCGCTGGACATTTTTTTTTTAATTTATTGGGTAACTTTGGCTCACTTTTTTTCACGTCAAACTCCACACTGACACTTTAAGTAAGTTATTGTTCGTGGATATGGTATCACAATATTTTGTTCATGCATGGGACTGGTCTAGGCTAACTAGATATCAATACATCCTCGTAAGTAATTGGACTATTTGGAAAATTCTGAGAGATTATTTGTTTAATCCATACCACATTCAACGAGTTCGGGCACTTCTTTCTGTGGATTTTGCTTCACGTATTGCATTTTCGCAAAGGCTTTTGCACACAATGGTTGAAATCCCTCAACCACTCACGACTTTAGAACGCTTCTAGAGTTTTTATATCGATTGCAACGTTTCGTCGAAGACATTGAGACCTCAATCTACATTTTTCTGCAGTCTCAAGTATCAGCGATTGACGGTAGTCATCCACAGACGAAATATCTGAAAGTGAAAACAAGGGATCAAGTTACCTCCTCCTTCTCTTAAGGCCTCTTGCAACGACAGAGAATTTTCTGCCAAATTCACTGACCGAAAATTCTCTGCCGTTGCATACTACTTTCGGTAGAATTCTCTGTGGAATTCCATTGTTCCATCGTATGCCACGGCAGAGAATTTTCGGTCAGTGAATTTGACAGAGAATTCTCGCGAGAATTCTCTGTCGTTGCAAGAGGCCTTTAGCCGAGAAAACAGAAAATTGGCCATATAACTTAATAAGCCAGGTTAGGATGCACCGTTTTAAATCAAACGGCGGTATATAAATTGTAATTCGCTAATGGAAAGCCCCCGAGTTTGGCCTCGTAATTCACCACGAGGATCCCTGAAACCATTTCAAGTAGGGAAAGAGGAATACTTCCTGAAATAACCGAAAATATTCCTGTATGAACGAATATTCATAGAAAAAAATAACTTCACATGTACCTTCAATTTGAGTTTCATATAATGAGTTATGATTCTCATCAATACGAAAGAAGGTGATCAATTTATTTAATGAAGATTATACTATAGCCCTAGGAACAAGATTATTAAAATTTTGAGTTCGCATGGAGATATTAATATCGTTTTTCGCCTCTAAACGAAAAAAGGAAGAATTGTCTTCATCACATAGAGACGGTTGATGAAGCATGGATCTATTGCAGTAACCTGAAGAGAAAAAGTCGTGGGGACTGCCCGGTCATGCTTCTCCTACGTCGCCTCGACCGAATATTCTCGCTGCGAAAGTTATGTTCTCTACTTGGAGGAAAAGGTCGGTGTTATTCATTATGAGCTGTTGGAACCGAGTGAAACCATCACTGGGAGACGGTATCGACTTCAATTGATGAGATTTAGTCGGGTACTGCGCGAAAACGACCACAATGTGAGCAGAGGTGTTGAAGAAACCCTAGGTTTGTCCATGCTTCGTCCTTTTTCGAAATTAGGTATTCCACAAACGTCATTACACCGTATTTAGATCTGGACAACGTTTACTTTCGACCAGACGGCGCTACGTGCCACACAAGCAACGAATCCATTGATCTTTTACGGGAAAAGTTTCCGGACCGTGTTATATCTCGGAGAGGTGATCACAATTGGCCACCGAGATCTTGTGATTTAACTTCTTGCGACTTTCTTTGCGACCATGTGGAAGAGAAGGTCTACGCCAAGAGCCCAGAGTTGATTCAAGACCTCATACATGGAATTCGTGAGGTTATCGAGGACAAAGGGCAGCGACTTTGCGATTCGGTTATGGGAAATTTCATGAAAAGGTCGTGTTGGTCATTTGGCTGATGTTATTGCCATTATTAACGGCATACCTTCCTTTTCATGATGCAATATACATCCGATCATTTATCTAACACAATGGCATTTTTCTTTGAGTGTAGTAATAACACCTCTTATTGGAAAACCCTTTTAATTGTTTAAAATGGGCAATACTTTGAAAGATTCAGTTGTAAACATTTTTTCACAATGAAGTTGCATTTCCATCAAAAAAACAGTAGAAACTTAGTTATACACCGATATTTTCACATGAAAGATTTTACCAGCTTTTGACTGAAGGAATGTAGTGTTTGGAAGATGCTATATTTTGATTCCAAAGTAGCGTTGCCGCTTGTTAGTTAAGTTGGTTGGATGTTATAAACTGCTCCACATGAGTTAGGGATATTGACTTAAATTGCAAAAAAAGTTGAAATACGAGTTTTGTGATGAAAATTCATATTTATATGATTTCGAGTTGCAAATTAATTTTACCCTGTAGGTCTGCGGCGTATACAGAGTGGTTAAGAAAAATCGAGTAAAATAACGAAATTTTATTCCCAGAGAATTCAAGCATTTTAAGACTATCAATACAATGTATGGCCTCCACGGGCATCAACAACAGCTTGACATCTTCTTTGCATACTACACACGAGGTTGTTAAACATTTCTTGAGGAATTTGGTTCCACAAACGGGACAGAAGCTCTCTCAGATCATTTAAGGATTCTGGTGTAGGTTGATGATTATCTAATCTTCTTTGGAGCATATCCCATGCATGTTCTATGCAATGAAAATTTGGCACAACATTGTCAATGACATGCTCCCTATAGTGTAAGGCGGTCATATTCCCAGGACAAATGTGTAGATCAGTGCGCCCGTTGAAACATATCCCGGCCCATACCATAACACTACCCCCTCGGAATGGATGGACTCCTTGGACATAGCGACGATTACGGGATAGGCGTGGGATTGTCCATGACCTTATTCTCCGAAAATCTGAAAATCGTCCATATCTGGATCCATCAGTGAAAAGGACACTACGCCATTGATATGTTGCCTTATCCATTCTAGTCTTTGACGCTTATGGTCAAGTCTGCCAAAACGGTGATGAAACGATCCTGAGCAGGTGTTGTTTTTCGTCGCTCACCAAGCCTTGGCCTTTCCAACACGGAACCTGTCTCCCTGAACCTATTCCAAAGTCGAGATATCACACTTTGGCCGACTTACAGCCTTTCCGCTACAACAACCTGAGTTAGGCCAGCCTGTAGCTTTCCGATAACCCTATTAGCCTCAGCGTTTGTTAATGTACGTCTTGGGATTTTCACAAAACTCGTTTTATATCGAAGCCGTTGATAAACAGACTTCATTTAAAAATAAGAACATTCATGAAGCATATGCAAAGAACCAAACTTCAGAAAAAAGGCGACCAGATCGACGAAATGTCTCATACTGATTTTTATTGGATCGATTCTAGTTGTTATTAAGGTGGGCATTCAATGTAGTGTGTTATTATTTCAAGTTGATTTCGGAAACGGTTTCACTTTGAGAACTGAAATTTTGTGGGTGAACTCAGAAAGGATTAGGGTTTTTGTTGAAATAATTTTAATCGATTTCATTCCGACAGTCAATTTTTTTTCTTTCAAAAATAGAAGAAAATGAGCCAACCCATGCTTCTGTTTTATTTCAACAGAAAGACCCATGAAAATAGTTCAACTTCCGATTAAAAGTGAATCTACTGATAATTTCGTTCAGAAGATCAACTTGAAATACGGAATTGACAGAAAAGGGCCAAATTCAAATTTTGGCGGGAAAAAATTCCTGCTTTACCCACAAATTGACATATTTCATAGTTCGGCGATTTTCGGATAGAGAGCGCCATTGTACATTTCATTCATGATTAGAGAGATATTCATAGAACTTATAGTGATAATGTAAGTTCTATGGAGATCTGTCATAAAATGCACGGTGGCGCCTCTATCGGAGGAGATTTCCTATTCGCTTTAAACGCCGACCTTAAGTTTTGAATGATTTTAAAGCAATTTTCTCGAATATTACATACTTCTAAAAACGATTGAATACGATATCCCTAACTCTTGTGGAGCAGTATATTTTTCAAGCTTTTATTTAGTTTCACCTGTCTCGGTGTCTGTCTGTCTGTAATTCTTCTGTCAAAATTGAAAAATTCAAGATGGCGGCTGCAATATAGCTGTCGAGTTTTGTCATTATGATCTGATACTTCAAAATTGAGGAATTCAAGATGGCGGCTTCAAAATGGCGGATGATGTTATTATGAAAGCTTGTCTTTAAAAATGTTTTTTTCATATTCATACATACCTTGTTTTCTGGATGTTTTCACATTTTAGTTTTCTATTCTTATATTATGTAATAAATCTTCATCTTTAATTTTTTGGTTCTCTTCTGATTCAGGAAATGAAAAAATACAGTTACTTTCCAACTGATCCCTGCTTCGCAATTCTCTGTACTCTTTACCCAGCAATAAAAAAACCAATTTAATCCGAACTGAAGGCCACAATCCTATCCGGTAGGAGAGGAGGAAGACAAATTCAATCAAAACCGTAGAAAAACATTTCCTACATTCTTTTTCAAATGTTCTTTTGATTCTCCCGAAGGGGTGGAGAGAGATGCAAAGCAGCGGATTGTTTGAGGAAGGCCAAAGGACGCTTCTTGACAAATTCAGTTTGCATTCCTGCTCGAGCTTTCCACGTGACTAACTTCGGTCTGCCGAAGACTTCCCGCGGGCGACTCAGATTTATCATTTTCTACCCTTTGCTTTAAAATTCAGATCCGGAGGGGGGCGCTGCGCCTGCTGCACTTTTATTTACTCTTTTATTTATACGCCGGAACTTTTTGTTTCTACCCGAGTGCGAGGGGTGAGCCGGGAGAGGGGGCGGTGAATAGTGTATGAAGTTGGGCTGTAGGAATATTTCTTGGGAGTCCCGAGCCTATTGCGATATTCATTTTTTCTGTATGGTGCCACACGTGGGACGGGCTGCCGCTTCAATATTTCTATGTTTTGGATGCACAATGTGAAGTATCGAATATAACGAATGAATGATAAATTTGGCAACCGCGTCTTTGAAAGCCGGACTATACAAAGTATCGGGTGTTTTTTAGAGTGATAGAACCTAAAATTGAAATAAAACATATTCAAATTGAGATTGAATCCATTTTTTTTATTTAAAAGATGATCTTAAGACACTCATGTTTAAAAAAATAATTCCCGGTCTATTATGTCCACCACGACTAGCTCTGAGGAACCGCATTCGACCAGACCAATTTTGGACCCACTATAACACGAGATATGTTGTAACATTCCAGATTTGTGAATTCTAAGAACATTATGAAAAAGGGAGAGAAAAAGTGGATCCTGCCCTGCTCTGAAGAGCTGGTTACAGGTAGAATTGCGTTAAAGGGGGTTTTATGTTTATAATTTTGGCTTGTGATGTGATCGTCTAGATTGGTAGAACTCTATGTTATGTCGTAGTAATTCAGATTCGTAATAATTAGATTAGTGAAATATAGGATGGGAAATAATGAGGTAAAATAGATAAATAATACACTAGATTGGACATAAAGATGGAACAAGAGCCCTTATTCATCCAGCACCATACCTAATTCGAGGAACCATAGCCATATGAAGGAAAAACGAACAAGAATCAATTGAAACTCAAAGCAAAAAACCTTCTAGCATTACAGATGATATGTTTAGGTACAATCCATAGAACAATTATTAATAAGACGAGCAATGGTGATATGTACAATATGGAGCTTCCTATACTCCGGTAAGGTTATTACTGGCACAATTGTGATAAAAAGCAGAATCCAATACATCCAAAGTTATCCAAAGGTTGTAGGCATATAGAGTGTGTCACTTTATTGTTGCGTAGCGCTTTTACAGCTCCATGTGTAAGAATCCTTCCTTCCAAGTGTGTGTGTGTGTGTGATTCTATTCGCGTTGGTTTGGAAGTGGACAATAAACTCTTTAGATTTCCTGTTGACTGATGAACGGTGGACCCGGGGCGAAGCAATCCGGCCTAGGATACTTGCCCGGCTCACCAAGGCCAATGACCAAGGCTTGTTTAGCTGAGGATGTTCGTCTATAGAACTCTCAGAGGGAAGTCTCCTCCACGATGCTAGGGAGGATGTTTTCCTTAGGCACAGGCGATGTAAACAGTTTACCTTAGACCTCCAAACCATGTTTCCCGTGTACTTGAAATATTATACTGAAAGCAACAACTCCAATGCGTATACCATAATGTCGAGTGAATAGTTGAATGTGCAGTAGTTCTTATCGGATGTATAAGAATATTCCATGGAGATTAATGGAAGTAGAACGAAGTTCCACAATATTCAATAGAAATGCAATAATAAGATAGAATAAGCTTACATGATATTAAATCCATTTCAAAGGAACACTATTGTGAATCAGAATGAAAGTGAAAAACAGACAGCAGCAGTCGAGTGAAAGTAAAAAAGGCCCTTCCATTCGTTGTCGTTTCGCAAGTTAGTTTTTCTTCCACAGAATCGTATTTCTTCGATGGTCACAGAACAACGAGTTTACTTCATGATGGATCTTCGATATGATTAAAATCTCCTATTTATAAAGATGTGAATTGCCTAAAGTATTGCTTGAAGTCGTACTAATATTCCATCATTCATAGAATTATAAAATAATATCAAATAAGTTCATTCAACGTAGTTCCACGTTTCGACAATAGACGTTGCAAAGTTGGAAGCCATGGAGTAGTCTGGCAACGGTGCATTTTATTTTATTGTAGGGTAGGAAATTCAGATATGTTACAATGTTGTCTTCCAAAGCTTCTGTTGTTTCTGGTTCATCAGCTCAAACCAAGGACTAGAAATAACCCGAAAGGAAATAATCCTTTGGAGGTATGTCGCATGATCTTGAAGGCCAATTAATTGGACCATTTCTCAAAATAATGTTATCGCCAAATCTTTCTTTCAAAAATCAATTGTTAAGGTAGCAGCATGAGTTGTAGCACCATCTTGTTGGAGCCAAACACTTCTGGGTCGATACCATTCAAATTTCAAAACAAATAATCACTGATCATCGATCTGTAACGAGCACCATTCACTGTAACATGAGCTTCAGCATCGTTTCTGAAGAAATATGGACCGATGAGGCCTCCTACGTATAAAGCACACCATACAGTCAATTTTTCAGGAAGCAATGGAACCTGCAGAACTTCTAGAGGATTGTTTTCACTCCATATACGACAATTTCGCTTGTTTACGTAGCAGTTCAACCAGGAATGAGCTTCATCACCAAACACAATTTTTCGATAAAAAAGTGAATCAACCTCAAACTATTCTAGGGCCAAATCAGCAAACAAACGACGCTTATTATGGTCAAGTGGCTTTAGTTCTTGAACCAGTTTGATCTTGTATGGGTATAGGCCAAGATCTTTACGCCAAATTCTTCATGTGGTGGATGCACAGAGTCGAACTTGTTGTGAACGTCGACGAATAGACAAATCTGGATATTCATCAACACTATCACTTAGAGCAGCGATATTTTCTTCAGTATGTACAGTTTTTTGTCTTGTTGTTGCATCGAGTAGAGAAAATGTCGTCTGAAATCTATCGATAGTTCGACGAATAAGCTGCTCTGATGGACGATTATGTAAACCATAAATTTCACGAAGTGGTCTATGAGTTTGGCGAATAGATCACTGATTTTGAGAAGGAATTTCAACAATTTGTAAACGTTGTTGCGGCGTGAGTCTTTCCATGATAATTTGTTACTGAACAGAAATGTCAAAATAACATGGCTTCTACTTTCTGTCAAATCACTAATATCCTCATCGAACATTCTATCTTTCTGAAAAAAAATACACGATATTATAACCAGAAAATTTAGGGGTTAATTTGATTCATTTCATTCCTCTCTTTTTTTACAAAATGCCCCTTTGAATATGAAATATTTCATTCTCAAAAACTTTCACTGTCAGATTTAGAAGAAAATGACCTTCTCATCACAATATTGGACAACTTTTCTCTTTCAAATTTAAGGGGTAGTCACTGGAATGAAATGATATGATATTTTTCAAAATCTCTATTTTATATCAGAAATGTCTTCTTCGTGACATCCTGTATATTCGAAATCGAAAACATTTTTTTTGTGGGACTAGGACAAAATTTTTTTCGATTTCGTATATTCTTGGAGAACACTATAAGAAAGTATATAATCCTGTATATTTTCAAATCGAAAATTCCATTTCCAAACCAACGTTGGACGTTTTTCGAATACCCCATCAATTGTCGTCGGTATAATCGTGATCGGGAAAACAATTCGATTTTCCCGTAGCCGGAGTTCATCTCCCACAAGGGGCAGAGGCTGGAAACCTTCAGTGTGCCACATCGTCTGTACACAGTTGGGCTGGTAATTTAATAACCACCCCGTTGGTGGCAGCAGCGCCCGATACCCTCAGTCTTATTGATTTAATAAAGAAATGATCGCACAATGTGCCCTCATACACCCCAAGGCTGCATGTCTATGGTGCAGCTTTTCGCGGAATTTTCAGATTAAAAACATACCTCATGTTTGGCAGGAAAATGGATGACTTTCATTCCACACTCAGAAAATTAGAAGCAGGAGTTCCTCAAGGATCCATACTAAAACCGCTACTCTTTAATATACTGGCTGTGTCTTTGACTTGTTTATATATTTCAACTGTTGGTTCCTGTCATAAACGAATCATTTTTCTCCGAGGCCATTTTTTTCAAAATTCGGTTTCGTTTGACAGATACAGGGTGTAGAAAATACATTAAAAAAACTCTCTCCTTTTCATATCTTCAGAACTATTATTTCAAATGAACTGAATTCTGATTGATTGTTCATTCTATTCATGGTGCATATTCCTCAATCGAAACTTATTCAATATATCACCAGGCATGAAAGTAACAGCGTAGTCGGCTCATAAATCCACGCAAAAATACCATGAAACCACTTGAAAAGACGAACGGTTCATATTTTCGACAAAATCAATCATTTTAGAAAAAAAAAGCATCGTTTTCGAGTAATTTCTAATTTTATTGGATAAAATTAGACGAAATAATCACGAATCTCTAGAATTATCTGGATGCTTCCCTGTATTTTGATTAGCACTGAAAAGCAGAAAAATTAATTGTACTACAAATTAACAATGTTATCAGAACGTTTATCAATTTTGTCGCAACTAAAATTCAAATGATGTAGAGATATGTAATAATAAAATCCCACAAATGTGGGAGATGAAATTGAACACCAATATGCATGAAATTATAGATACATTTTAGCGGTTCATAAAAAGTATAATATATGAAATACAAAATTCAGATATATGAATGTCGATACAAATCACTTACTACATTGAAATTAATGAAAAAAAAATGGTATTTAGCACTAAATTATCTGTGGCGATATTTCTATCTAACCAATATCTTCTTGGGATTTTATAAACTCGACACTACACGGTTAATATTCCATCAATTCACCGAATGTCTTCTACATAATCATCACGAGATCGAAGAAAAACATCTAAAATGATCAATTTAATAGCAGCATAGCTCGAGAAAAGATTTTTTCCATATTTGTTTACACTGACAGATCGCGTCGGTTGTCGCTATACGCACGCGTGGTTCACAAAAGCTGACGTTTGATTCACAGAACAACAATACAAGGTTTGAGATGGGTCGATTCATAGATCTTACCGTGAGTCTTGCACTCCTGCTACCTAGCTCCATAATTTGAAGAGAAAATCAACAATCTGGCATCGACTTCTCAAAAGCTCTGTGCCTCTGTGATAGCTCTGTCATAGATGATTCTTGTTTGTACGCAAAATGGGTTAGGTTAGGTTGATTGAACATAAATTTGAGAAAAAACCTTTTCCTACAAGATATTTTTGGGATATCGAGAAGGATATAAACCAGTTATGTATTGGTGCTTACAGACTAGTCTTTAGCAAAATCGAAGAAGAAACATATTAAGATGGGAGAAATATGACTTTTTTGTACAACTGCCATTGAAAGTGACACTTTTAATGACAGCAAACAATGTTAAAATTTATTGTTTATGTGGAAGCGTGTTGAAAATATTTTCAACATTAGTGTTAAAAATATGCACTCCATTTTCTCATGATGAAATCAGATGAAGAAAATTCAGCAATTACAAATTTTGATTATCAATAACAATCATTACTTATGAACATTAATATTAATCGTAAAACTAGAACAATTACAACATTAATGCCCTGTGACGTTAGGGAGCTTCGCAACACATTATTATAATCCTCAGCACCATCAGTACTGGTAGAAACCGGAAATACAATATTGGATGATGATGATCCAAAACCTGTTGAGGTTGGGAGAATTTTTTCAGCAATGACATTTCTATGTGCAATGAAATGATCAACATAGCCCTCGGCTACCGTCGTAGACTTCCATCCACCAAATTTTTTTATATTTGTAATATTTGCTCCTGATTCTGCTAGCAATGACGCGGAGGATCTTCGAAAACAGTGTCCTGTATATTGCTTTGGTTCTGGTAGTTTGAGGAATTCGGCAACAATAGATGAAATTTTCCCCAATGTATTGATACCAACTGGATTGGCAGTGCATTTATTATTCATGTATTTCAGGAAAAAACGACGATGTTTGATGACAGAAGGGCGCAGTGCAAAGTACTTATAAATAGTCAACATACTTCCCAATAATACTGAAAGAACGACTGACTTCCGTTTTTGTGTTCGGAAGTTGTATAACCAGTGATTTATTTGTTATTTCGATGTCTTCCACTGATAAATTACACAATTCTTCACGCCGACAGTCTCCAAATAATCCGAAAATAGTTGCAAACTTAACCATAAGTATTTCAAATCTGGTGCCTCATTTATAAACTTTTCAACTTGTTCACGAGTGAGAATTTTTGATTTTTTGTGACGATATCCTTCACTTTTCCGTTTTAAATATGCTATTACCATAAAATATTAACAAACATCTACACCATTTTTAACAAGGGCGCTTGACTTTATCACTGAAAATTTGCTCCACAAAGTTGATGAATTCCATATTTTTTATTTTTCTTCTAAGTATGCCAGGAAAACAGGTTCACTGAAGTTTCCTTCTACATTTTTCAATTTACGCCAGGCCAGGAAATTGTTATATGCAATATCGTACTTCTGGACAGATTTTTTAGGTAGGAGTTCCAGATTTGCTCTTCTTGCAGACTCTTCAATATCCATAGGAACAACCAAATCGTCACTTTTATTAATAATTGGACTCTGGACAAACATCTTAAGCAGTTAAAAACCCAAGACGAAAATTGGAAAGGAACGAAATTCAAATGACAGCGTCTTTTCTCATTTGTTAGTAATCATAACGTTGGCAACGTTCGCCATTCACAACAACCTTTTGATTATTTTCATATTAAAATGCATTTTGAAATTTATTGTCATTGCAAATTCGCCCTTTTCATTATCAAAATGGGGCAGTTGTACAAAAAACATTGTATGGTATTGGTGTTAAAAGTGATTTTATTTTGTTCGTGAAATTTTCACTCACAGATTAAAACGTCACTTTTAACACTCATATCATAAATAACTATTCAATTGCAGATACAATTTCAACATTTTTGTTAATGTAAGGTTAGTACTTGGAAGTATTCCGTAAATGTATCAGCTCATTTTCAATCGAAAAATATAAACTTTGAGGTTATTGCAGAGAATCGTATCAGCTGCGTATTTGGCCCATTTCTTTTCAAATGGCTAAATCTTTTCAACTGAGCCGAATTCAGGAAAATGGAGAATGAAAAGAAGTTTCTTTTCACCCTGTATGAAATAAAATGGAAAAATTGGAATGTATCGAAACCCGACCTCATATTTCCCGGAAGATCAATGAAACCAACAAATCAAGTGGTATTTATACCAAAAATTTACAGCGTTCATAAAACCCACCGCCTGGCGTCCTTCGCACAAAACTCACATAAATTGGAATTTTAGTGCAGCCAAGGAAGCCAATAAAGCACTGGGGTAAACTGAAGCGCTGTTTGGCGTCTGAATAAAAAGCCAAATAGGTCCCGGGAACAATTCTAATATATCAGGGCTGTATTGCCTCTGGCGAATTAAGGACAAACAAAGATGAAATGTAATTACGTCTAGTCGAACGACGATGCAAAATGCAAAGGGAATGACAAACAGACAGACAGCGCGAACTTGTGAAAGCACAGAATTGGTCTCTCTGTATAAGGGCGGAGTTGTCTAATTCAGACCAGGGAAAATCTCCCTCATCGTTTAAGTTCGAAATGAATTTTTTGTGTTCCCGGGATTTGAATAGTTCGTTGCGGCTTTATACGTATGTAAATTTCCAACTACAAACAATCTGAATACTTATTTCTTTTTACCACAATAACACGAAGACCTGACGATGATACCAAGTGAACAATTTGGCTTCAAAAAACAACAATCGAATGAACAATAGCTCCTAAGTTGGTCAACAAGCTAACAATGTTGTCAGAATGTTTATCAACTTCGTCAAGACTATTAAATCTCTATGATGGAAAAACACGTTTGATGAAGAGATATGTAATAATATTCCACAAATGTGGGAGATAAAATTGAATTCGAAGAAAGATGAAATTAGACATTTTATAAGCAGTTTCTATTAAAAATTCATTGTTACCGGAAAATATCTATCTAAACAATATAACTCGACACTACACGGTTATTATCACATAAATTCACTGAAAGTCTTACATAATCATCACCTGCTTTCATTATTCTGTGGGAATAAATAAATATATAGATCAAAAACCATGGCGCAGGAACGTAAGCGTCGTTCATGGGACGGAGAAAAGAGACCGGTCAGTGATGGAACTAACGTTGGAGACACAGAACAAAGGTTTGTCTTGCGTGGCGGATACGATCCTAGGTAGCGCACCGTTATAGGCGAAATTAAGATCGTAGCGCTATATCGGCGAGAATCAGAACTACTCGTTTGGAGTTTCCAAAAAGCAACGCCTTGACGCCCTTCGCGAAAAGTAAACAGAACTAGTGTCCTCGCGATAGTTCATTCGTTAACGATAGGGGTGGTACTGCTTTCTTGGTTTCGCCTATACCATTGTTTGACTTGAAGAGAAAATGGACAATCTGGCATCGTCTTCTCAAAAGTTCTATGAAATATCACAGAAGATGGGTTAGGTAAGACAATTGACCTCGAATCCTATGACCTAGGTTAGTGGAGTTGGTTAAGGTCAGAAAGAAAACAATTCTTTCTAAGATATTTTTGGAATATCAGGAAAATATGAACAAATTATTAATGTTTACAAACTGATCTTCAGGAAAATCGAAGAAGGAAGTGTTTTTGTCAGGAAATATTATGTTTGTAACATTCTTATTCAAATGAGGTAAGTGCTTGAGTAAGTTCCTAAATGTATCACCCAGAACATCTAATAATCACCTCAATTTCATTCGAAAGATATGAACTTTGAGGTTTTTGCAGAGAATGGTATCAGGTACGTATTCGGCCCAATTTTTTCCAAATAGCTATATCTCTTTAACAGAGCCGAATTCGGAAAAACGGAAAATGAAAAAAAAGGTTTCTTTCGACCTCAAATACATGTACAAATCAAAGACTCATCCTGTACACATACTTGATATACCAATAGATGTATGAAGCCTATACGCAGACGATACGTGCATGGCAGTTAGGAACTGATATACGAAAATAATTCAAAAAAGACTTCAAGAAGCTGCAGATGATACGAGGATATATTGAAAAATTCTTAGCCTACTATAGAACCTTACAAAATTTCAATGTCAAAATATTTTAATACTCAACATATTCTCCTCTTAATTGAATACATTCATTATAGCGAACCTGCAACGTCTCTAGACCTTTCAAAAAAAAATGTTTCTTCTTGCTCTGCAAACCAGTCCTCCACAGCTTTTATTACCTCCTCGTTGGAAGACAATTCAAGACCTTTTAAACTTTTTTCAGTTGAGGAAAGAGATGATAGTCGAACGTAGCCAAATCTGGTGAATAAGGGGGGTGTTCTAGTAATTCAAACCCTACATCACGAATTTTTTGCATGGCAACATGAAATTTTTGTACTGGGGCGTTGTCCTGTAAAAACAAAAAAAATTGGATAGCTTTCCGCGTCTCTTCCCTTCAATTTTTTTCCGTAGGGTGGTCAGTAATGTCGAATAGTAATCTCCAGTTATTGTTCTACCCTTAGCCATAAAATCAATCACGATTACTCCATGGCAATTCCAAAAAACTGAAGCTAGAACTTTTCCAGCAGATTTTTGGACACGAAACTTCTTAGGTCTTGGAGAACCAGAGTGTCGCCATTCCATCGATTGTTGCTTTGTTTCTGGATCGTAGAAATGTACCCAAGTCTCATCCATAGTAACAATTCGGTTTGAGAAGTCTACACCGTTTTCAAATCGAGCACAGATCGAACGCGATGCTTCTGCCCCTGCACGCTTTTGGTCAACATTCAAACATTTGAGGATCTATTTTGCAGAAATTTTTCTCCTATCCAAATTGACGTGAACTTTATGATGAACGCGTTCGTATGAAATCTTCATGCAGTGCTTCTGATATCCGTTTTAGACCAATTCGACGGTCTGATAAAATCATGTCATGAACTGCATCGATATTTTCGAGGACTGACACAGAAACTGTCCTTTCCGATCGGTCATCATCTTCAATGGAAAATGTACTTCTTTTGGAATTTGCAGTCCAATTTTTCACGGTCACATACGAAAGACATTGATCACCAAGGGTATTAAGCATATCTTCGTAAATCTGCTTACCCTTTTAAATACAGGTACTTGATGATGGCTCGATTCTCCAATTTTTCAATTTTTACAATTTTGGTGGACATCTTTTTTTTAATTTATTGCGTAACTCTGGTTCACTTCTTCGACGTCGAACTCTACGCTGACACTTCTAATAAGTTATTGTTCGTTGAATTGGTATCGCAATATTTTGTTTATGGAAGGAACTGGTCTAGGCTAACTAGATATCAATACATCCTCGTATAAGCCTATGGTGTACCAGATCGAAAATCAAAATCAAGTTAGTAGAAAAACGTATAGATATGAGTAAAGATTCATTCATAAATCAAATAAGTCCCCGAATGTTCCTAATATATCACTAAGAAAGAGCAGCTCCTGAAGAAACCAAGCGATCGAAAACATCAACTTGAGTATGATTACGAAATTGGGAACACATCGTAAAGGGGAAGTAATAAAAAATAACGTGTGACCCGGATAATGTATTATCCGAAGGGTCAGCTGAATGACCAGCACTCGATCTAACAAGCAATCAGCCCTGACCCCTCGTTTGTGACACTGCTGCGATGATAATGTGACTTGGGATTTTCGGAAGGGAAAAAGGATATTAGGATAGGGATGAAAGAAGTTTCTCGGTTTCAACATTTAGAAGGAGTGAGGATCAGATATTTGCACTGAAAATTTTGAAGATGATTAATAAAATATGAAAAAAATTAAAGAAAAAAATTTTTATTTTTGATATTTTTCTCAACATTTTTCCCAACTGTAGAATCTTGAGTTAAAAGACATTTCTTTCATTTTTCGTGATTATTCCCTGATTCTTCGGTCCTGGACACCCACTAGGTAACGGCAAGGTTCCTAAGGATGTTGCCCGTTTTATCAACACCATTGACAACCATGGTTGCAGTTCCCAAGGGACTTACCGAGCCATAACGATATGATAAATCGATATATTGCGTTTAATTAATATAGATTTCTGAAATTTATAATCATGGCTCCGAAAATTACTTAGTTGCTTATCGGTATTGCACGGGATGTAGGCGGGACGATAACGATACAAGTTATTGATTTTCGGTTCAAGATTCCTCATGAAACTCAGCCGGTGTCAGAAAATCGTCTCACGGCATGGGTGGCTTGGTTTGGTTTTAGGGAGATCTAGGTAGTACTTCAGTTTTGGAAGTACGGACTCAAAGCGGAGACGGAAAAGTGCTATTCGGAGAATAGCGGAGTGGAGTGTTGAATCGGAAGAAAATTAGAATTATTTACATCTCAGGAGTGAAGTTAAACTGCGAACAAGGGTTTATTGACGTGTTTTTGTTGTTTTTTTTAGGATATATTCATCTTCCTTTGGATTGCCTGCCAGAAGGAGAAAGGTCAGGTAATTTTTAGTATGCTTTGCTTATTGTAGTTCTGTATGTAACTGTAAGGCTTCATGTTACGCCAAAAGCGTTAAGAGTCCAGAGTCCAGTCTCCTCAAGTTTTTGGTTTTTTGTTGTTTTGATAAATACCCAAGTCTCTGATAATTTGATTTTGCTTTGATAATTTGACTTTGTTTTGACAATTTGATTTTGTTTTATTATTTGATTATGTTTAGATAATTTGGATTTGCTTCGATAATTTGATTTCGTTTTGATAAATTGACCAATTATTTTGATAATTTATTCTTTTGACGTGATTGAGTCATACACAGGGTGTCTAAAACCCTTTATTTTGTTTCATTCTCAACACAGTTCTCAAAATTAGGATTTTTTTTTATATCAATACCCCTTGATTGGTGGAAAGCCGTTCATCGACTCTGAAAGGGGCTGTTTTTTTACAACGAGCCCGGTTCGAATAGTAGGTATTAATAATGAGCAACATGATAATATTCCAAATTGATTCACCAACAGAAAGACAAAACCAGTAACAAACTTCATTTCCAGAATCGATTCCCGAACATATAAACGATCACATTCTAACCAGACCTCGTCGGTTCACCAGCAAACAACTTCAGAAGTGGTATATTTCTTATTTGGAAATTTGATTTGCCGCGTTATCGACCGCGACTATAAAAGCTAACTTTGGATTAGTTTTGGATTTATCGTCCATACTCTATCCGGCTGTGTTTTCGACTGACAACGGCAATGATTGGACAGATTTACTGCCTTGTTTTGACTTGATTAGTCACAGACTGAAGGTTTTATGGATGCGATATTCCGGGAAAAGTTCCCAAGTTATTTTTCGAGGGAGTAATGTGGTCTAACAAAGATGTAAGTATACTTTGTTTACAAATGGAGAGCTCGTGCAGACTTTTTCGAATCAAAATTGTGAGCGGAACATCTTCATGGCATAATTTTTGGTTTCAGTTCCTGAAGAGATTTGTTGAATTTTCGACTCTCGCATTTTCTGTTCTATCTTAGTATTCGTTTTGAAAAATATTATGATTTAAAGAAAACTATAGTTCGTTTCAAATATCAAATTCAATTCAACTTAAATATTGCTAATCGTTTTTCTTAGTCCAATCAAAATTGAGGTAAGTTTAGAATAATTCGGGTAGAGCTAATTTTCAATATAAATCTTTACTATTATGAGTAAAATACTTAGACCCTACCTATCCCATGGGTACTCAATAATGTATTCAAAGTCCCAAATATCGATATTTCTGTATTTTCTGAACATGAAAATTTTAGATTTCATTCATGAAGTCTTGTTTTTTCTTTTTAGTTTAATTTTTGTTGTTGTTTGATTCTTGCGACACGGGTTTTCTTTCTTGAGATCTTGGGTCTTCATTAGAGGAACCTGGTTACTTCCATTCACCTCTCATCTTCAGTTTCTTGATTTTTCTACGTTTGCTTTGTGAGAATTATTTATTCTCCCCAGTTTTCTGTGTTTTCTACATCCATCTTTTTTCCTCTTTTCATTGTCTTTTCTTACTTCATGAGGTATTTCCTCTTTGCTTTTCTCACTGGAATCTTCAGTATGTCTCGCAGCTACTCATTTTTGTGTCCTTTTATCGTTTCTTCCAATTTCTGTGTCTGTTTATCCATTATTTCTTCTAGTGTGTCTATCTTAAGTTCTTTTCGGATCTGTTCGTTAGTTATATACCATGGGGCACTTATTGTTCTTCTTATGAATTCGTTCAAAGTGCTTTGGAGTTCTTTTCTCTTGTTAGTGTCTTGGTTGCTGTTCCATATATTACTTGTGTAGCTAATATTAGGAATAAGTATTGATTTAATTATGCTTACTTTGTTCTCCAAAGATAGTTCGCTCTTTACATTCAATATCGAGTAAAGACTACCATATATCTGTTTTGTCTTTTTTCTGCTCACTTCCATTTGTTTGCTATTCAGCTTTTCATTCAAGATAATTCTTACGTATTCAATTATTCCTTCCGTTCTATCTTTCGGTCGTTTATCATCACTTTTCCTTCGCCTTTTCTTACAATTGTTATTCCAAAGAGTATCGCCATTGTTCTATTCGAGTTGATTTTGATTTTCCATTCCTTGAAGAAGTTCATAATTCTGTTCATGCTCTTCTGAAAACTGATTGTTACGGATTTTCTGTTACTATTTGAGTAGTAAAGTGCGGTGTCGTCAGCGAATTGTGCCAGTTGGCTCTTCTTCAGTTCTGGTATGTCTGCCATGAATATGTTGAACAAGAGTGGCCCAAGGACGAAACCTTGCGGTACGCCAACTTTGATTCCTATTGTTGATGATGTCGTGTCTCTTATTTTACCCTGAAATTCTTTATCTTCTAACTATGATTTTTATATTTTTGGAGTTTCCAGGGAATTTAATTTGTTTCGTTTTGAGTATAAGCCCCTGATGCCACATATTGTCAATGGCATTTTCTATATCCAGAAACAGAGATCCTGTTTTCTTTGCGAGATTTAATTTCTGCTTCGTCTCTTCTGTCATTGTTGCTAGTTGTTGGACTGTCGAACGTTCGATACGGAATCCAAATTATTGGTCTGGTATTATCTTCTTATCATTTAACGATGTGAGAAGTCTCCGGCATACTTTCCTTTCGATGGATTTGCTCAATGCTGAAAGAAGACAGATTGTTCTGTAGATTCGTGGGTAATTTTTCTTCTTTCCTTTTTTCCATATAATATTGAATCTGCCTTCTATCATCTCTTTGGAAAGTATTCTGTCATCAATATCGCTTCATTGTAATAAATCGAAATATTGCGGTTAATCCATATAGACATCTGAATTGATAGTCATGACTTCGAATATGTATTACTCTGTTGCTAAAAGATATCAGTACGTGAGACACGGGATGTATGCGAGAAGATAAGCAATAGAGCTGTTAATTTTCGGGTCAAATTTCCTCGTGAGACGCAAGCTAGAAATCAAAAATAAATTGTATATCGAGATGTTGTCAGGGATTTGTCTCATGACCTGGGTGATTACGACACCCTTCTCGGATTTTAGATGTTGGAAAAAAAGTCTTGAATTGCTTTTGGAAAAACGAAGAGGTGACAGTGGCTGGAGAATTCTTAAACAGAAAGGTTCTCAGTTGGCTCGAGTTCGGTTGTAGGGAGATTTGGGAAGTACTCCAAAGTTAGGAAACACGGTCTCAAAGCGGTGACGGAAAAAGTTATTTTCTGGGAATAGCGGTGTAAAGTGTGATAGAGGCTGTTAAAGATTAAAGTTAATTGAAATATTTGGGATTTTTCAACACTTGCTGAATTCTTGAATGATTAAGTAGTTGACGGTATATCGAATTTCAAACTGATGCAACGAGCAAAGTTCAGTGCCAAAGTTGACGAAATAGTGGAACTTCGACAAAGAACTGTCACCGAGCAAATCAAAAAGACAGAAAACTCACTCAGCTGAATCGAGCAGGAAATGTAAAATAACATCAAAACATCGTTGCTTCCTCTGGAATAAGCAACAGCAAAACTCAAAAAACATATCGTTCCACGAATTTTCCTTTAATTAGCCCTTCATACCTGCCGCATCCCCGTATTTTGTTCCAAGTTTATAATGAGCATCTGGGGCCCAGCCACCTTACAGCAGAAATTCCAGGAAGGCACATAATTGAGAAGACTTGGGGTCTGGTTCTTTCATCGCCTAGGTGACACGAGAAGGTGAAAGGTTGCCATAGAAGTGCCCTCTCAGTCGGAAAGTCGCGTCGCCATTAGAAGACTCTAAATATCATTACGACCGCTGATCTGAAAAACTTGGATGGTGGAGGGCTCGGAGATATGGGAATATTGGGATAGAGTTAGGTGATATTGAGTTTTGCTTGGATGGAGGTGAAATACGTACTTTACGATGCGTTGCTGCTTGCCATATTTGATAAAAGATCTTCAGAATCGAGAGTGAAGAATTTCGGGACAATCTGAATTCTGATTATGAGACGAATGAAAATTTTTTCGTCGCCGATTCTGTAATGCTACTAGAATTTCATGCTAATGTGAAAAGTTAATGACTTGTTTCATTGGATACGATATTAAATCCTGCAATTTGACCTTATTGGACTAATGATGTGGAAAGCAATATCCCGTTACAAAAAGTATTTCGGATCATTCTACAGTCGGCCCGAAAGTCACTGTTTTTCTGAAATTACAATGGGTCACCTACATATCTATGAAGTTAGCAGTGCCACTTGCGAGAAAATCAATTAAACCTATTGCATTAATTGTCGAGAATTTGTCGTGAAAGAAAAAAAATTGTAGCGTCCTTAGTTTCTTTTCTACGGGGTGGCTTTGCTAACTTAACGTTAAGTTAGCAGAACCACTTTCTCAATATCTACCAAATATCATGAAAATGGTTATAAATAATTGTCGAAGTCCATAGGAATGAAAAAAAAACACACAATATCCATTCCTTCTTGTTTATTTTACGTCTTTTTTCCGCGAGTTCGAGATATTTCTGGAATTATCGCATTTTTGGCAACAGCGCATTCGTAATTGACTCCTTTTCTATTGCATTAATTATCGAACACCTGCCTCGAATTTGTCGCGAAAGAAAAAAATTTGTCGCGATATTGGTTTTTTTTTCTACTAGGTGGCTTTGCTAACTTTATATTAATTTAGCAAATAGTGGTCGAATATTATCACGATGATCATAAATGATTCTCGAGTAATTGTTGATGTTCAAAATCGAGGCAGGTATTCGACAATTAATGCAATATAAAAAGAGTCAATTACGCATGGGCTGTTGCCAAAAATGCGATAATTCCAGAAATATCTCAAACTCTCGGGAAAAAGATGCAAAATAAGCAAGAAGGAATGGATTTTTTGTGTTTTTTACTTCATATGGACTTCGACAATTACTCGACAATTATTTATAACCATTTTCATGATATTTGGTCGATATTGAGAAAGTGGTTCTGCTAACTTAACGTTAAGTTAGCAAAGCCACCCCGTAGAAAAAAAAACAAGGACGCGACAATTTTTTTTCTTTCACAACAAATTCGGCACAGGTATTCGACAATCAATGCAATAGAGAAAAAGTCAATAACGAATGCGCTGTTGCCAAAAATGCGATATTTTTAGAAATATGGGGAAATCGCGAGAAAATGGAGTGGAAATTGCTAAAAAGATAAAATTTTTGTGTTTTTTACTTTATTTGAACATCAACAATTACTCGATAATCAGTTATGATCATCCTGCTGATATTCGACCACTATTTGCTAAATTAATATAAAGCTAGCAAAGCCACCTATAGTAGAAAAAACGAAGGTCGCGACAAATTTTTTTCTTTCACGACAGATTCGGGACAGGTATTCGACAATTAATGCATTAGAAAGAAAGTCAATAAAAAATGCGCTGTTGCCAAAAATGCGATAATTCCAGAAATATCGCGAAATCGCGTGAAAATGGCGTGAAATAAACTATAAGGAATGGATTTTTTGTGTTTTTTTACTTCATATGAACCTCGACAATTACTCGACAATTATTTATAACCATTTTCATGAGATTAGGTCGATATTGAGAAAGTGGTTCTGCTAACTTAACGTTAAGTTAGCAAAGTCACACCGTAGAAAAAAAACTAAGGACGCGACAAATTTTTTTCTTTCACGACAAATTCTCGACAATTAATGCAATAGGTTTCATTGATTTTCTCGCAAGTGGCACTGCTAACTTTATAGACATATCAGGGAGGACTTAAGGAACTCGCAAAAACCATTAATTGATAATTTCGCCTAGAAGTTCGCATAAGATCTGAATTTCAACATTCAAAGATCTCTGTTATAAGTATTGTTTTATACATAAATTGATATCAGTCAAAAAACATTCATATTGTGGACCTATTGGTTTTGAAAATCAACAAAAATGGGGAGTTGCCATTAAAGAAAATAGAACAGAGAAATCGATTTGAGGAAATTGAACAAAAAATTCATGCATAATTACAGTTTATTCCATTGAAAAACTCCAAATCCTCCAATTGTCATGTGACACCTTTTGAATACTCAGTTAATGAAGCTTCCAGTGACCATATTCGAAGAAATAATCAAGTTATGAGTCTGAAACAAATCGAGAAAACTGAATCGGAATGAATCGCGTGAAAATCCCTACGAAAGAATGTTTTATTAATAGGGTTATGTCTCGCAACAGAAACGGAAATAAGGAAGCCTTCTCCCCCTCGAAAACAAAGTAAAAATGTAAATGGAGATATTCGACAATGAATGCAATAGGAAAGAAGTCAATTTCGAATGCCAAAAATGCGATAATTCCAGAAATATCTCGTACTCGCGGGAAAAATGGATTTTTTGTGTTTTTTTTTTACTTTTTATGGATAATTACTCGACAATTATTTATAACCATTTTCATGATATTCGGTAGATATTGAGAAAGTGGTTCTACTAACTTACCGTTAAGTTAGCAAAGCCACCCCGTAGAAAAAAAAACTAAGGACGCGACAATTTTTTTTCTTTCACGATAAATTCTCGACAATTAATGCAAAAGGTTTTATTGATTTTTTCGCAAGTGGCACTGATGCTAACTTTATAGACATGTCACCTACAGCTAGCTCTGACGTGGAATCAGGAGCTTTTAAGAGCTCGTTTATTTCCTTATAGGTAGATTCATCTTGTGAAAGGTAGATAAACCTTTTACGTAGATTCGCATTAGTCAGTGCGAGAATGAAAGTGTTCAACTTCAAAGTTATCGACTCTAGGAATTTTTTTCGGTTTTTTACACGGAAGATATGTGAGCTTAGTTAAGTATATGACACATGTTTGCTGTCGTAGTCGTATCTTTGGTCCCAACCAAATTTTCATCAAGCCAAGATGAATCCACGTCAGATTTCATTATCGCCTAATGATCCAGGCCTCCAGATAAATTCCATCATGTCATCCCGTTTAATAGATACTTCTCGGGGATCGACAACTCCCGGGATTATTTTTGTCGGGTTTAATTTTTCATGTATCGCCCGCTGGCGGCGCGTCATTTAACAGATATCAAGGGGTCCCCGGAAAATCGCAGTTGTCGCCGAGACGTTTTTCCGGGTTCGACTTTACGGCCTCGGTTTATATCAGCACCGCACGCGCCATTTAAGAATTTTAAAATATATCTCCATTTACATTCTTACTTTGTTTTCGAGGGGGAGAAGGCTTCCTTATTTCCGTTTCTGTTGCGAGACCTAACCCTATTAATAAAACATTCTTTCGTAGGGATTTTCACGCGATTTATTCCGATTCAGTTTTCTCGATTTGTTTCAGACTCGTAACCTGATTAATTCTTCGAATGTGGTCACTGGAAGGTGATCAAGTAACACGCAAAGCTTCATTAACTGAGTATTCAAAAAGTGTCACATGACAATTGGAGGATTTGGAGTTTTTCAATGAAATAAACTGTAATTATTCTTGTATTTTTTGTTCCATTTCCTCAAATCGATTTCTCTGTTGTAAATAGGTCACTTTTCTATTTTCTTTAATGGCAACTTTCCATTTTTGTTGATTTTCAAAACCAATAGTTCCACAATATGAATGTTTTTTGACTGATATCAATTTATGTATAAAACAATACTTGTTATAGAGATCTATGAATGTTGAAATTCAGATCTTATGCGAACTTCCAGGCGAAATTCTCAATTAATTGTTTTTGCGAGTTCCTAAAGTCCTCCTTGATATGTCTATAAAGTTAGCAGTGCCACTTGCGAGAAAATCAATGAAACCTATTGCATTAATTGCCGAATAATTGTCGAGAATTTGTCGTGAAAGAAAAAAAATTGTCGCGTCCTTAGTTTTTTTTCTACGGGGTGGCTTTGCTAACTTAACGTTAAGTTAGCAGAACCACATTCTTTCATCGACCAAATCTCATGAAAATGGTTATAAATAATTGTCGAGTAATTGTCGAAGTCCATATGAAGTAAAAAACACAGAAAATCCATTCCGTTTAGTTTATTTCACGACTTTTTCACGCGATTTCGCGATATTTCTGGAATTATCGCATTTTTGGCAACAGCGCATTCGTTATTGGCTTTCTTTCTATTGCATTAATTGTCGAATACCTGTCCCGAATCTGTCGTGAAAGAAAAAAAATGGTCGCGTCCTTAGTTTTTTTTTACGGGGTGGCTTTGCTAACTTTATATTAATTTAGTAAATAGTGGTCGAATATCATCATTCATCACGATGATCTTATATGATTGTCGAGTAATTGTCGATGTTCAAATAATGAATTTAATCTTCCTATAGCAATTTCCACTCCATGTTTTCGCGATTTCCCTATATTCCTGAAAATATTTCATTTTTGGCAACACCGCATTCGTTATTGACTTTTTTTCGATTGCATTAGTTGTCGAATTCCTACCTTGAATTTGTCATGAAAGAAAAAAATTTGTCGCGACCTTCGTTAAGTGAGCAAAGCCCACCCCGTAGAAAAAAAATCAAGGATGCGACAATTTTTTCTTTCACGACAAATTCGGAACAGGTATTCGACAATCAATGCAATAGAAAAAAGTCAATAACGAATGCGCTGTTGCCAAATATGGGATAATTCCAGAACTATCTCGAACTCGCGGGGAAAAGACGTAAAATAAAAAGAAGGAATAGATTTTTTGTGTTTTGTTTTCTTAATATGGACTTCGACAATTACTCGATAATTATTTATAACCATTTTCATGATATTTGGTCGATATTGAGAAAGTGGTTCTGCTAACTTTACGTTGAGTTAGCAAAGCCACCCCGTAGAAAAAAAATTAAGAACGCGACAATTTTTTTTTCTTTCACGACTGATTTGGTACAGGTATTCGACAATTATTGCAATAGAGAGAAAATCAATAACAAATGCGATGTTGCCAAAAATGCGATAATTCCAGAAATATCACGAAATCGCATGAAAAACTAAAAGGAATGGATTTTTTGTATTTTTTTGCTTCATATGGACCATTTTTGTGATACTTGATCGATATTGAGAAAGTGATTCCGCTAAATTAACGTTAAGTTAGCGAACACACCCCGCAGAAAAAAAATTAAGGACGCGACATTTTTTTTTCTTTCACGACAAATTCGGGACAGGTCTTCGACAATCAATGCAATAGAAAAAAGGCAAAAACAAATGTGCTGTTGCCAAAAATGCGACATTTTCAGAAATATAGGGAAACCGGCGAAACCGCGAGAAAGTGGCGTGGAAGTTGCTAGAAAGATTAATTTTTTTGTGTGTTTTTCACTTTATTTGAACATCGACAATTACTCGAAAATCTTTTATGATCATCGTGATGATATTCGACCACTATTTGCTAAATTAATATAAGGTTAGCAAAGCCACATAGTAGAAAAGAACTAAGGACGCGACAAATTTTTTTCTTTCAAGACAAATTCGGAACAGGTATTCGACAATCAATGCAATAGAAAAAAGTCAATAACGAATGCGCTGTTGCCAAATATGGGATAATTCCAGAACTATCTCGAACTCGCGGGGAAAAGACGTAAAATAAAAAGAAGGAATAGATTTTTTGTGTTTTGTTTTCTTAATATGGACTTCGACAATTACTCGATAATTATTTATAACCATTTTCATGATATTTGGTCGATATTGAGAAAGTGGTTCTGCTAACTTTACGTTGAGTTAGCAAAGCCACTCCGTAGAAAAAAAATTAAGAACGCGACAATTTTTTTTTCTTTCACGACTGATTTGGTACAGGTATTCGACAATTATTGCAATAGAGAGAAAATCAATAACAAATGCGATGTTGCCAAAAATGCGATAATTCCAGAAATATCACGAAATCGCATGAAAAACTAAAAGGAATGGATTTTTTGTATTTTTTTGCTTCATATGGACCATTTTTGTGATACTTGATCGATATTGAGAAAGTGATTCCGCTAAATTAACGTTAAGTTAGCGAACACACCCCGCAGAAAAAAAATTAAGGACGCGACATTTTTTTTTCTTTCACGACAAATTCGGGACAGGTCTTCGACAATCAATGCAATAGAAAAAAGGCAAAAACAAATGTGCTGTTGCCAAAAATGCGACATTTTCAGAAATATAGGGAAACCGGCGAAACCGCGAGAAAGTGGCGTGGAAGTTGCTAGAAAGATTAATTTTTTTGTGTGTTTTTCACTTTATTTGAACATCGACAATTACTCGAAAATCTTTTATGATCATCGTGATGATATTCGACCACTATTTGCTAAATTAATATAAGGTTAGCAAAGCCACATAGTAGAAAAGAACTAAGGACGCGACAAATTTTTTTCTTTCAAGACAAATTCTCGACAATGATTCGACCATTAATGCAATAGGTTTCATTGATTTTTTCGCAAGTGGTACTGCTAACTCTATAGACATCTCCCTGATATAAACAGAACTGGGTCCAAACTTTCTTGTGAATATTGAAATACCAGAAAAAATGAGAAAACAAAAATAAATAAGCATATTTCATGAAAATATTGAAATAGAATGAAATTGCTTTCAGTTTCATTCATGTTTTTTACGCAGGGAATTTTTTTTAGAAAAAAATGTGTCAACTGGTTCGTTCATCTGTAGATGATTCCAAAAAGCATTATAAAGCTTTCCAAGTCGTTTAACGAAATTTCAAATCGTTCCCCAGCCCATTAGATGGCCCACCTCTTTCTCATCGTGGAAGAAACTGAAAAAGAAAACTCACGAAAGAACCCAACTACCACGTTAACGGCGAACGCAATAATCATTTGCAAAAAATAACAATTACTCAGAGTGTTTTAATTCTGCAGAGACAGATTTTGCATTCTCTGTCACCCCCGAAAAAGAAAGGGTTGGATTGAATGAACTTCAAATTGACTATTCGAGGGGATTCGGTTCATTCGGGACAATTATTCAACATTTTGGATTAAATGGATTCGAAAGTTGAATCGACTGAGTGGATGGGTTTAGCGCTCACAATGTGTAGTTAAGCGACAATTGTGTCTGAAACATTGCCGATTGATGAAATGAGAAGGATGTACGGCACGAATGCGTCTCCTTTCTGCGAGCTTGTTGGCTGCAGGTTACTCTATATGGGAACAAATTGATGTCTTGTGATCATGTGCTCATTTAAACTGTTTGGCCCAATTCATAGACAGGGTGTTAGATGTGCATGAGGTTATTCCCTGGACTATTTTAAGGATATTTTATCCCTTGATTATTTTCGAAAAAGCGCTTTGTTGCGAAGATATAGGGCGAAAAACATTAAGAGTAAGAAAAACAATTTATCTGAATTCTAAGCTCCTTTCCTGCTCTGTGGTATAACCCACGCCTCCGAGGTAGATAGTTCTTCACGCTATTATTCTATTTTGTGCGTAAGTGTCAACGATTCTTTGTGAAATCCTCTGTCATGGCTCGCTATACGAATGCCGAGAAGGCTGATATGCATTTTATGTATAGACTTGCTGATGGCAATGAATTAGAAGCTAGGCGACAGTATATGTTGAGCAATTTCCTTACTGCATTGCAACCGATAGAAAAATATCACAAAGTATGCATCAACGTCTTCGAGAAACGGAAACATTGAAGCGAAGTGGAGGACCAGTAAAGCCAAGGACTGTAATAACGGTAGAAGTGAAAGGCAATTTGCTGGATACGATAGAAGAAGATCCAGGTACTACGCGATAAATTGCAAATACTTTAAAAGTATGTAATGGGATTGTTTGGAAAATTCTGAGGAATAATTTGTTGTACCCATACGATGCGGATGTTGCTCCACGTATTGCCTTTTGTTAATGTAAACATAAAAGTTACTTCCATAAGGAAAACAAATCAATAGATTAAGAATATCGATTAATCAGATGCACCACCGCGTTCATTGATATAAATATCAACAACCGCCATGAATCTGATTCGAACTTGCCATAAATCATCATCCAGGGAACCAGCGGAAGTTCCAACCTCATCGAAGCGGGTAGAAGTCGACCTATCGTCGTCCAGGACTACGAGAGGAGAGGAAATTTTTGGTCTGATTCTTAACTAGATGTCGCCTTGATGTAAACTGTACCTCAAGACTTTGTCTAGTTTTGTTTAAGAGGACCTTCGTTCCACTCCAATTCTCCAATTTTCATCGTAGTAGGGTTATGTTGTCCTGAAGAGATCAGAACAAGATCGAAACCTAGGTCGACTTCTACTCGCTTCGATGAGGTTGGAACTTTCGCTGGTTCCCTGGATGATGATATATGGCAAGTTCGAATCAGATTCATGGCGGTTGTTGATATGTATATCAATGAATGCGGTGTATCTGATTAATCGATATCCCATTTGTTAATGGTTTTTGCACAATGTTTGAATTCCTTCAAAGACCTACGCTGATTCCTTCTACCGATGAAGCCCGTTTAGACCTAAATGCAATAAGGAATTTTCACGAAAACCATGTGTGGACCGAAGAAAATCCACATGAGATTTGTGAAGATCAGTTTCAACATGAATTATCGTTGAACATTTGGTTTGAAATTAAGGGTGACTGGCTGATTCGACCAGTATTTCTACCATGCAGGAAGACTTGCGGCGAAGTATATCGTGAATTGTTAGTTCGTGGATCTCACATACGGCCTGCTCGATCTCAGGACTCAAATCCCCTGGATTATTTTCTATGGGGCCATCTGAAGTCATTTGTTTATATACTAGGCCCGTGGACGATGTGGACGATTTGAGAGATCGGATAATTGCTAGGTGTAACTCAATAAGAAACGAGCCTGGTGTTTTTGGAAAAGTTCGGCAGTCTGTGAGGAGAAGATAGGATGGTTGCATTTTCAACGATTGTTCCAATAGTGAAAGAAAAAGCGGTCCTGTACGTCTTTCCCATGAACTGATATCAATACGAGGCGACAATATCACCTCACCAAGCTAATTTGGTTTTAAGAACAAAATTGACACTAGAAGAGTGAAACTGACAAATGGTATGATACCTGTAGGAAGAAATACTGTAAAGGGATGAACTAAATCTGCTGCTGATGCAAATGGCTTTAATGTTAAGGACAAAAAGATAACAAATCACCCTAATGGGTCAACTGCTGTTAGCAAATGGGCAAATAGTGGTGTGAAAAACAACAATTAATGAAAATTGCTGGTCACAACAATCGAAATTCTTTAAAACCGCACTTGAATCTCGTTCTAAAACCACAACAAGATCATAAATAAACTTCTCCGCATGAGTTAGGGATATTGACTTAAATTGCGAAAAAATATAGTTAAAATAAGATTTTTGTGATGAAAATTTATATTAATATGATTTCAAGTTGCAAATAAATTTTCTCTATTTCAGTATCGTAATGTGTTTATTACAGTTCTAAAAACAGTGCTGTAATGAATTCATTACAGCATCGTTTTCAGTAACATTTTTCGTTTTGTGGTTGTCAGCAATGACTTCCGATCCTTTTAAATTTCAGCAGACGTCAATTTGAAAATGTCAATTTTCGTACTTAATAACATTCACATTAACTGCCAAGATACAATATGAAAGTCACTAGGACCTATAATTTGAAATTTTTCATTGAACTTCACAAAATTTGAGTGAAATTGAGAAAATATCGTCTAATACTCGTTGCAGAATGCAATTCCAATACTCATGCGTTCGAAAACGAGCGACGAAGGAGCGATTTGGCAATTTCGCATTCCTATTGGAATAGGAGCCCATTCTGCAACTAGTTTCAGAATATACTATTAGCATGTAGGTCTGCAGCGTATATACGGTTATGGTAAAGAAAGATCGAGTAAAATAATGAAATTTTATTTCCAGAGAATTCAAGCATTTTAAGACTGTCAATACAATGTATGGCCTCCACGGGCATCAAAAACAGCTTGACATCTTCTTTGCATACTACACACGAGGTTCTTGAACATTTCTTGAGGAATTTGGTTCCATAAACGGAGCAGAAGCTCTCTTATATCATTTAAGGATTCTGGGGTAGGTTGATGATTATCTAATCTTCTTTGGAGCATATCCCATGCAGGTTCTAAGGAATTCAAATCTGGTGAGAGCGGAGGTATTGGTAAATGTGGAACACCAAACTCCTCGCGCGCATTCTCAACTATGGCTGCACGGTACGGTCTAGCGTTATCGTCTAGAAAATGAAAAATTTCACCAATATCAGCGTGAAAATTTGGCACAACATTGTCAATGACATGCTCCCTATGGTGTACGGCGGTCATATTCTCAGGACAAATGTGTAGATCTGTGCGCCCGTTGAAACATATCCCGGCCCATACCATAACACTACCCCCTCGGAATGGATGGACTTCTTGGACATAGCGACGATTACAGTGTATGCGTGGGATTGTCCATACCCTTATTCTTCGAGAATCTGAAAATCGTAAATATCTGGATTCATCAGTGAAAAGGACACTACGTCATTGATCGTTCCAATTGATATTTTGCCTTACCCATTTCAGTCTTTGACGCTTATGGTCACGTGTTAATGGAACTCCTCTTAATGGACGTCTAGAACCTAGATTCACCTCTCTCAAACGTCGTTTGATGGTTTCGATGAAAACTTGGACCCCATCTGCAATTTGAAGAGTATTTCGTAGCATTCTACACGTAGATGTAGGGTTTCTTCTCGCCGAAACGGTGATGAAACGATCCTGAGCAGGTGTTGTTTTTCGTCGCCCACCAAGCCTTGGTCTTTCCAACACGAAACCTGTCTCCCTGAACCTATTCCAAAGTCGAGATATGACACTTTGGATGACTTGGAGCCTTTCCGCTACAACAATCTGAGTGAGGCCACCCTGTAGCATTCCGATAGCCCTATTAGCCTCAGCGTTTGTTAATTTACGTCTTGGCATTTTCAGAAAACTCGTTTCAAATCGAAGCCGTTGATAAACTGACTTCATTTCAAAATAAGAACATTCATGAAGCATATGCAAAGAACCAAACTTCAGAAAAAAGGCGACCAGATTGACGAAATGTCTCATACTGATAACTTATTGAAGTTGTTATTGAATTTTAAATGATTTTACAGCGATTTTCTCGAAGATTACATACTTTCAAAAACGATATCCCTAACTCTTATGGAGCAGTATATTATGTGTGGTAATAGATCTTCTATAGTAGAGAACAGCAACAAATCTTATGTTTAGTTAATGAAGTATCAAATAGGTGTTCTTTCACTAACTGTACTTTCAATACAAAAATAAATGTTTTTTTTTGAGAAATTTGGCTTCCGATTATAATAAAATCATCTCGTCAATTATCAAAGTCCTAGGGATATTACCACTAAAAATTTCCTGAGCAGTTCTTCGTCTAGTTTTTAGTTGAGTTGAGAAGAATTGGCTTTTTTTCCTTCTATTTTATACTGCTTCACACTTTTGTGCGAGATACATTTCACGTTCCTATCACTTCTTAATATTGAGTTAAATTCCTTTCCTCGGGGATAACCTACCGGATTAATCCAGAAGCCGTCCAGATTAAGAATTTCAATATCGGCAAGTTAAAACAAATTGTTAAAATAATTCACATCCGAGACGACGTCGGAGAGGAAGAACAGAGGGCCTAATCAAGAAATTGAAGTTTCAATAAAAGCCATCATTAATTCTGAGTTTGGGGTCTTTCTATCCTCTAACATGACGTTACAGGCAGTCCAGCGACCCCTGTAATTACTTCCCGACTTTGTGCCCCTTCAGGACCGACAACTTCCATGGTCCATTATCAGAAATGGTCGCTGCTGCGTAATTTGAACAAATGAACGTTGGCGAGCTAAGCAAATTAGATTCGCACATGTTTGTCTCGAGGAAGAGCCATCTAGGATCCACTCAATGAAGTGATCATGTTTCAGTTGGGATACATACCTCGTTTTGGTAAATTTGTTCGTGATATTCAAGAATAATTCCTCTTCATATAAAAAAGAATTACTAGGTGTAGCAGAAAAAAATCGGTTCCTACTCAACTCTACAAGGCTCAACTCACCAAGGCTCAACTCTACCAGGGTCAACTCTACAAGGGTCAACTTAACAAGGCTCAACTTTACAGCCTTAACTCAACAAAATCCACATTTTGATAGAAATATATGGGCTATTTCGTAATCAATATGAAATTAAACCCCAGAATTCGATAATTCAGAATTAAGCCACAGATGTCATCTGTATGTCATAAGGATGGAGACTAGGTACAAGAGTGGTTACTCCAGAGGAATTCTATCCAATGAATATTTCTGTCTAGTAAGTTGTCTTGTCGTTTGCGTTTCTTATAATTTTGGATCAGTTATATCGTTTCACGGTTTCACAATCAACTTCAAAATCTGAAAAGTTGTTTTGCAAAATATTGATCAATACTTGCTGAATCTGCAATGTCCATAAAGTTAGCAGTGCCACTTTCGGGAAATTCAATGAAACCTATTGCATTAATTGTCGAAAAATTGTCGAGAATTTGTCGTGAAAGAAAAAAATTTGTCGCGTCCTTAGTTTTTTTTCTACGGGGTGGCTTTGCTAACTTAACGTTAAGTTAGCAGAACCACTTTTTCAATATCGCCCGAATCTCATGAAAATGGTTACAAATAATTGTCGAGTAATTGTCGTAGTCGATATGAAGTAAAAAAAACCCAAAAAATCCATTCCTTTTTGTTTATTTTACGTCTTTTTCCCGCGAGTTCGAGATATTCCTAGAATTATCGCATTTTTGGCAACAGCGCATTCGTAATTGACTCTTTTTCTATTGCATTAATTGTCGAATACTTGCCTCGAATTTGTCGTGAAAGAAAAAAATTTGTCGCGTCCTCAGTTTTTTTTTCTATACGGGATGGCTTTGCTCACTTTATATTAATTTAGCAAAAAGTGGTCGAATATCGTCACGATGATCATAAAAGATTGTCGAGTAATTGTCGATGTTGAAATAAAGTAAAAGACACACACAAAATTTAATCTTTCTAGCCATTTCCACTCCATTTTCTCGCGATTTCCCCATATTTCTTGAAATATCGCATTTTTGGCAACAGCGCATTCGTAATTGACTCTTTTTCTAATGCATTAATTGTCGAATACCTGCATCAAATTTGTCGTGAAAGAAGAAAATTCTTTCTTGAAGGTATTTTCAGATGTCCATAATGTTAGCAGTGCCACTCTCGAGAAATTCAATGAAACCTATTGCACTAATTGTCGAATAATTGTCGAGAATTTGTCGTGAAAGAAAAAAAAACTAAGGACGCGACAATTTTTTTTCTTTCACGACAAATTCGGGACAGGTATTCGACAATTAATGCAATAGAAAAAGAGTCAATTACGAATGCGCTGTTGCCAAAAATGCGATATTTCAAGAAATATGGGGAAATCGCGAGAAAATGGAGTGGAAATTGCTAGAAAGATTAAATTTTTTGTGTGTCTTTTACTTTATTTCAACATCGACAATTACACGACAATCTTTCATGATCATCGTGACGATATTCGACCACTTTTCGATAAATTAATATAAAGTGAGCAAAGCCACCCCGTAGAAAAAAAAACTAAGGACGCGACAAATTTTTTTCTTTCACGACAAATTCGAGGCAGGTATTCGACAATTAATGCAATAGAAAAAGAGTCAATTACGAATGCGCTGTTGCCAAAAATGCGATAATTCTAGAAACATCTCGAACTCGCGGGAAAAAGACGTAAAATAAACAAAATAAATGGATGTTTTGGGTTTTTTTTGCTTCATATCGACTTCGACAATTACTCGACAATTATTTGTAACCATTTTCATCAGATTCGGTCGATATTGAGAAATTGGTTCTGCTAACTTAACATTAAGTTAGCAAAGCCACCCCATAGAAAAAAAAACTAAGGACGCGACAAATTTTTTTCTTTCACGACAAATTCGAGGCAGGTATTCGACAATTAATGCAATAGAAAAAGAGTCAATTACGAATGCGCTGTTGCCAAAAATGCGATAATTCTAGGAATATCTCGAACTCGCGGGAAAAAGACGTAAAATAAACAAAAACGAATGGATTTTTTGGGTTTTTTTCACTTCATATCGACTACGACAATTACTCGACAATTATTTGTAACCATTTTCATGAGATTCGGTCGATATTGAGATAGTGGTTCTGCTAACTTAATGTTAAGTTAGCAAAGCCACCCCATAAAAAAAAAAAACTAAGGACGCGACAAATTTTTTTCTTTCACGACAAATTCGGGACAGGTATTCGACAATTAATGCAATAGAAAAAGAGTCAATTACGAATGCGCTGTTGCCAAAAATGCGATATTTCAAGAAAGATGGGGAAATTGCGAGAAAATGGAGTGGAAATTGCTAGAAAGATTAAATTTTTTGTGTGTCTTTCACTTTATTTCAACATCGACAATTGCTCGACAATCTTTCATGATCATCGTTACGATATTCGACCACTTTTTGCTAAATTAATATAAAGTGAGCAAAGCCACCCCGTAGAAAAAAAACTAAGGACGCGACAAATTTTTTTCTTTCACGACAAATTCGAGGCAGGTATTCGACAATTAATGCAATAGAAAAAGAGTCAATTACGAATGCGCTGTTGCCAAAAATGCGATAATTCTAGGAATATCTCGAACTCGCGGGAAAAAAACGTAAAATAAACAAAAAGGAATGGATTTTTTGGGTTTTTTTACTTCATATCGACTACGACAATTACTCGACAATTATTTGTAACCATTTTCATGAGATTCGGGCGATATTGAAAAAGTGGTTCTGCTAACTTAACGTTAAGTTAGCAAAGCCACCCCGTAGAAAAAAAACTAAGGACGCGACAAATTTTTTTCTTTCACGACAAATTCTCGACAATTATTCGACAATTAGTGCAATAGGTTTCATTGAATTTCTCGAAAGTGGCACTGCTAACTTTATGGACATGAATCTGCACCATAACAAGGGTCTGTGTTGGAGTCAATTTCACAGATAACCATCTGGCTTTCCTCCTAGATACTCCCAACGAAATTCATTTCATGTACCTAATAATGAAAAATATCCCAGAGGGTACACATCATTGGAGTCTCACATCATCAATCAGGGATCGCAAAAAAGGAAGAAGTGACGTAAGGAAAACGCTGAGTTTCGGTAACAAAGGATGGGCTTGATGGATCGGTTCTACCACTCTTTTTGTCATTTCGCGAACACCAAATTCGATATGGTACGCATTGCAGATTCGTTAGTGAGGGAGAAGCTCATGCATCTTGATTGTGTCAATACGAATATGAACATGTTTTGTTGAAAAGATAATGATGGGCTACCAATTTATGGGAAGAATAGTAATGAATAGAAACACTGTTTTTTCCAAGTTTTCAGATGGTATTTATTATCGAAACTCACTTCAAAATTGGACTGAACAATATTTTTCAACATAAAAATTCATAATCTTGATGGTTTCTAGGCCAATCCAGTAAGTTATCCTTGAGGAAATCAATACTAAGGGGCTGTGGCGGATCTGATGGAGAAGCCCCAAAAAGGTTCTCAGTTTGGAAGTACGGTCTCAAAGCGGAGACGGAAAAAGTGCTATTCGGAGAATAGCGGGGTAAAGTGTTGAATCAGAAGGTTCGTAGCTGGAGAAGCCTTAAACGAGAAGATTCCCAGTTGACTCGGGTTCGGTTTTAGGGATATCTAGGAAGTGCTATTCGGGGAATAGTGAGGTAAAGTGTTGAATCGGAAGCTAAAGGTTTCACAATTGATAAGACTCATTTAGATCACGTCTCGCAGATAGAGTCCCGAAATCTCCCGAAGTTTTCGGTTTGTGTTGTTTTCATAAATCCCCAAGTCTTTGATAATTCGATTTTGTTTCGATAATTCGATTTTGTTTTGATTATTTGATTTTGTTTTGATTAGTTGATTTTGTTTCGATAAATTGACGAATTATTTTGGTATAATAATTCATTCTTTTGACGTGATTGGGCTATAGGCAGTGTATATAAAACCGTTTATTTTATTTAAGTCTCAATATACGTCTAAAGTTTGATCTCGAATATTTCATTTACCATTCTTCGCCCTAGAGAATAACTAACCACAAAGTCCTGTCCCTAGTGCGAGAAAGATCTTCAAAATTTTTTTTTACATGTTTTCTTTTTTCTAAGTACCTAATAACGCCCCTTGATTGGTGGAAAGAATCTCAAAGGAAGTGTTTTTCACAGTGCATGTCAAACTCCTGAATTAAACATTAAAAGTTACGTGATTCGAAATTAAAATTGATCTGTTCGAGCAATTTAAAAAAAAAGTGCATTACTTTTATCCATTCTGTATGAAGAGTAAGAAATTAATAATTCTGTATCATGGACCCGATTCAAAATGACTCAATGATAAAATTTTTTATAAAAACCATAATATACAGGGTGGCCAAGAGATAGATGTCAAAAAGGAAAAAACAGGTCCCTCGTGTCATGTGCTATTCGAATCACCCCCATGTATGTTATGCTATTTTTCACGGTTTTCGAGTTATGATTTTTTTTATGAACTTTGAGAATTTTCGACTTGACCGTCTTTAAAAAGATATAAAAAAAAGTACAAGACTTCTCTGTGAAATTCTTTTTGTAACTTAATCTCCATGAATTGTGCTTTTACACATAAAATAACCAGATTAGTAACTTTGATTAAAATCATGGAAATGTTGGTCTCAAGTGAAAAAGTTACGTAAATTGGATTATGATCTGAATTTTCGAATCGAAATTAAAAAGGTAAAAAGGCTAATTCACGGTTTCTTAGTATGCTTAAAAACTGCGCTCAACCGTCAGCTTTTAGAATCATTGATAAAAAATGGTACTTAACACTCTATTTTTGCTGGAATTAGCCTTCAAAGTCATCGAGGTGGAAAAATCAAAGAACTAGACATTTACTACAAAATTATTTTTTGCCATTTCAAGATATTCCTGATCAAGTTGTGATAGAAAATGCTGAAAAGTAATGAAACTCAGCTTTGGATGTTGGTCAAGAAAAGTTCTAGATAAAAAAAAGAAAAAGGTATGGCAATAAATCACACATCATAATGTAAATAAAAAGAAATTTATTTATAAAATTTACAGTAGGTGTTCAAAGTGGCCACCTCCAGCATACACATTCTACACCTTCTCAAAAAAATTTCTTTCAATCGCATAAAACCTGCCCTGTTCTCTCTTAGGACACGTTCGGCTTCTCTTATCTTCAGTCGCAGCTCGTCTTCACTCGAACATTCTCGGGCGTAAACAATTTCTTTGAAATAACCCCAAACGAAAAAATCGATGGGATTAAGGTCAGGTGAACGTGGGGGCCCCTTGGTCGACTGCGTCCGATCCATCTGTTCGGGTATCGTTCATTCAAGTGGTTAATCAAAAATTGTTCTCGGAAATTTGAATGATCCCGATCGGTTTTTCATTGCTGCGCAGCGGACCAATCAAGTGGCCCCCACGTTCACCTGACCTATGATTTGTTCGATCCGTTGTGTCAAATTAGTTAGTAATTTGACACAACGAATCGAACAAATCATATGGTTTTGACGTTTGAAGGAGCGGTAGCGGTAGCTGCTTAGTCGGATGAACGCACCCATTGATGAGTTGTCATTTCATTTATATTTTTCAAAATTTAATTTCCCACCATAGAAAATATCATTAGTTAAATGGATGATGGCATTTTGATCGAGTTTTGAATCGGCTATTCCGCCTTTTATTCAAGGCGATAATCGCAGTACTTGTCATCAATAACAACATCGCTTCCATCATGATTTCCTGGTCATCCATATTAAATATATTATGAACGATGATTTGAAAAAATATTCATTAAATTTCAGATTAGAAAACTAGAACTTGTCAAAAGTGTCAATACGGAAAAGATTGGGGAGTGGATTTGGGTCATGCGCACTATCATTTTCCAAATAAAATAAGCGAAAAAGATAAAAGTTGACCATCTCTTATTCTTATTCTTAATCCTTATTTTAGCTTATTTCCTGTATAAACGTATTGAAATGCATCAAGTGAACATTCTTATTTTATTTTATTTCAGTTCTTATTTTATTTTAGTTGCTGTATAAACTCGCCCTAAGCTACAAAAAGAATTTCACAAAGAAGTCTTTTTTTTAATATCTTTTCCAAGATGGTCAAGTCGAAAATTCTCAAAGTTCATAAAAAAATTCGTAACTCGAAAACTGTGAAAAATAGCATAACATACTCACATGGGGGTGATTCGAATAGCCCATGACATGAGGAACCTGTTTTTTCCTTTTTGACGTCAATCTCTTGGCCACCCTGTATAAACTATTGACGAACAAATATCACGCAGATTTGTTTCCATATTCCATATATCTGCAAACTCTTTTTTTGCAAGAAAGTAATAATAAGATACGTCTCCCAACATGCCAGTTCCGCCTTGAGAAGCATATGATGAGAATGGGCTTGTCAGAAACTGCCTAGTGCAGGTTCTGTGAGGAAGAGAAGAAAACTCATGATCACCTGGTTCCAGAATGCCTCTCCATTGCTAGTCTTCGAAAGGAATGTGTTGGACAAGAGAATTTTAGGAGGATGTAACCTTCTTAAAGCCCTCTGAGATAAGATACTGGAGTTCATTGGAGCTCTGGAGTTGGGGGCGAGCTGTAGATAGCGCAGTTGCAAAAATAGCCTTGATCAGGAGCACAATACATCTCGAGGTCGCAGTAGAATATAACGCCCTTACCAAACTATAAATTATTCAAACTATAATAGTTGCCCTCATTGAATATGGAAATAGAGACTCATACTTCTTTTTATGACACTTATCTTAGTTTTGAGAAATGAATAGATCAGATATTGCTCTTTAACTCTTCAGACTCCAATTTTACAAACATATGAGAGCATTCGAGTACCTGAACTTTTTATTGATCTATAGAATAATATGGAAATATCAACAACTATATGGTTTAAAGGTCATTTTTTGTGGTGAAATAGACTATTGGCTTGGTCCTTTTTTATGGGATAATCAACTTACACAACCTGAATCAATAAAGAAAGCAATGTGAAGTTTGTGGAAGGTGATTACCCAAAAACCTATCAAGAAAAATTAAAAAACGAATTCTACAACAAGATTTATTTCGTTTATTTACAGACAAATAATTCAATGAATATTGCCAAAACAAATAATTCAGGGTATATTAAATATGTCAACAATTATTTTTACACAAACATAATAGATCGATTTGAGTTTCGTTTAGTACAGGACAAATTCAGTTTCAGCTATTTACAAATATGTAATTTTCTCCACTGTTTATATTCTCATGATACACATCATTGAAACCATTCTCTCCAATCTTACCATAGAAGTATGACATGAAGTTTTCGAAATATTTCTCATCTCAGTTGTGCCCTCAAAGAAAAATGAATGGTCATTTTTCTTTGATCTTCATGGGAAGATCTTTGAAAATGCTCCAGAAAATGGAAATGACATCAGTTCTCAATTCGACAATTGTTCAAACTTTTTCACAATGCAAAATGTTTTTCATAAATAATAAACATGAGTGTTGTTCAAGATAGAGTCTTAGTAAATCTATGCAATTTTTCTTAAATTCTTGTGAAGGGGTAGGAGTTCAGAATTCAACAGTAACTTGACAATTATAGCATGATGAAATACATTGATAATAAGATTTTGCAGGTTTTGGTTGTGGAAATTGACAGTTGTGACCAGGTTTCTGATTCAATTACGTCTTTGTCCATTTGCCAGTTTCTAAATTAATATTGTAACATTCTTAATTTCAACTGACACATTCGGAAAAAGATTCGACGCAGTTTGATGTCTTGAATATTAGCTGGTTCTTCCATATTTCGACTGAGAAATCTGATATTCCATTTATATCTTTTGGTGTAGTCTTCTCATTGTCATTTCATCTAACGGGTGAGTTGGTAAAACCAAAAATACTCTTTTAAAGTAAACCAAAAACTCATTCATCTCTTTACTGAACACCACATTTCCTGGGCCCCTTGCTGAAACGTCAATATGGCCTCCACACATCAGAATTCTTTGAAGCAAGATTCTTAGACATCTTCATCTCTCCCTTCTCACTGGACGATACTTCATCCTTCTGTTTAATCAAAGTTATAGCAGCTTTTCTAGCTTTATTAGAACTTAGATTAACAGCAACTCTATCTTCATCTTCCGCTTTCCTCTTAGCTTTCAATTCGTTCTCCTTCCTTTCACTCACTTCAGAAGAATCGACATTGCTGGAGCTGGAATCTGGATTTTGCATCTGCCCCAAGTCCCTTGGGGAGTGTTTGGAGGGTAGAGAGTTCCGGAAGCCCATCCAGCTCCAGTCGTGGGGGTAGAATTGGGAGTACAGCCATTGACTGGGGGGAGGCAATAAGGGTGCGTTCAGGAATAAACTGGCTGCTAGGGCGTTGTTGAAGAGTTGGCTGTTCTGAATGGGGGGTGGGACCATGCCTGAGTAGTTTGGTGTGGGTTGTGGTGAAGGAGTAGGTGATCCGGTTACTGATATGTCGTCTTCTTTGGGGGACTCTGAGCCTGTAGCTGTGGTGAGGAGGCCTTCTTGGTTTGGAGAGGCTTTGGGGGACGTGGTGCTGTGGGCGTTGCTACAGTTGATGCTTATGGGGCCGAGGGATGTGGACGATGGTTCTGAAAATGAAGAGTTGATTGAGTTTGCTTCTAGAAGTGGAAGTTTTGGCATTTCATGGTTCTCTTTTCTCATCTGATATTTAAATACTCTCTTCGGGGATTTGAAGAAATATTGTAAAAGTGAATGATGTTTTGTGTCGTTCATTTTGAGTTCATTCACTCTTATGAAGTATCCCGGTTGGCCAAGATTTAGGTTTATCAAGTTTTTTTACTTAAAACTAACGCAGGTTGGAACTCGTGAAGTGTCAAATAATTTTCAGAGACTTTGTCACTGCTAATTTCTATTTACTCTTTTTCTACTTTGTAAATGGAGTTAGTTCTGTTGAGGTTTAACTGTGATACAGGTTTTGTAGTTCTACTATTTTTATACTGGAGTATTTCAAGTTGTGCAAGAAGGAATTTAAATGTCTTCTGTAGGCTTATTTCTTGAGATTTCTGAAAAATGGGGAATTCCATAAGTGCGTCTGTTCGTTAAGAAGTTTTTCTGTTGAGTTATTCGAGTACTTCATTCTTTTTCGAATGAACTATCAAAAAGTTACGGACTATTCTGTCCATTATTTTTCAGTAAAATTTCAACACTTAAGTCTTGATTACCGTACAAGAAAAAAGCATAACTGAATCTTCCAACCATGTTTATATACCTGAAATATTTCCAGTATTAACAGAGAAAAAAGTTTCTTCAACATTCGCCAGGTATTTGGAATTATTGAATTCACATAATTTTTTCTCAAATCCATTATTTTCCCAAAGTGAATGAACATTTTGATAAATACTCAATTTATACAACCTATATGGAAGGACAACGTTGCTTGATTATCTGACAAGAAATATACACGGTGAAATGTGTCAGAATGCCATGGCCAACTGGGATACATTATAAAAGTGAATGGAGTGTAGAAGAAAGTGTGAAATGGATTATACTTAAGTCAATTAATAGCATTAGAGCTTTACTCACCATTGGCTATTCTAGGAGATGTATTCATAGGGCGGTCAAGATTTGCAAACATGTGATGTGGGAAATGTGGGTGATGGTGGGGCATAAACTGTCCCGCAGGATATGGATGTCTCCCAGCTAAAATAGCCCATTCTGGATGATGCCCAGGGAGTCCAGCCAGATGATGTGCTATACCTGAAATCAAATGAAAGCAGTTGTAAATATGTAGTCAAACTTTGTTCAACTTTCGGAATACATGCTGGAGGTATTGGTGCAAAACGTATTCCTAATCCAAGTAGTCTAGTTAGTACTTTCTCATATTTTCCGATAACAGGGCCATCAGAGAAACTGAAATATGCTCTATGCTTTGATGGCTTTCCTTGAACCCAAATGAAAATATTTAGCGAATTTTTATTCCTGCTTTATGCAGTGGACGAGAATGAAGATCTCTTTCTGTTCTCAAAATTATGATATATCTCAGGTTTGGAACAAGCACTAACGGATCTAAGGAGGGGCCATGAATATTTCGAACCAATAGTAGGTACACAAAGAGTCAAATTGGACACTATTGAATGTAAAGTCCTATTCATAAGCTAGATAAACCAAATTGATGATCAGAGTTCCACATTCACCATTAACTTCAAAAACAATTGCAATTCTGTTCTTCACCATTTCAACTAGTATGCGAATAAACTTGTAATCTCTAATTTTCGAAGATGATTTCAGTATAATACCAATGTTGCATATTTTTGAGTATGAAGAATGTCATTTCATTTCAAATATCTTACATCACAGTGGACACCTGGCCGCCGGCAATTTTCTTATAGAAATTTCTAATGATATGTAAGGTTCTTGGAGAACCTAAGCAATTTTTTTGTTTCACAACTATTTCGAAAACATTTCAAAGTGAACGTCACTAGTTCGTGCATCGCTAAAATGCCACACAAAAACAAAATACAAGGAAGTATTGATATCTAGTTAGCCTAGACCAGTTCCATGCATAAACAAAATATCGCGATACCATATCAACGAACAATAACTTATAAGAAGTGTCAGTGTAGAGTTCGACGTCAAAAAAATAAACCAGAGTTAATAATTAAAAGAAAAGATAATTATTAAAAATAATTATTAATAAATAATAATAATATTATAATTAATTATTAAATATAATTAAAAGGAAAGATATCCACCGAAATTGTAAACATCGAAAAATTGGAGTATCGAGCCATCATCAAGTACTTGTATTCAACAGGGTTAAGAGGTAAGCAGATTTACGAAGATATTAATACCCATGGTGATCAATTTCCTTCGTATGCGACCATGAAAAATTGGACTACAAGCTTCAAAAGAGGTAAATTTTCCATTAAAGATGATGACCGATCGGGAAGACCAGTTTCTGTGTCAGTTCCCGAAAATATCGATGCAGTTCATGACATGATTTAATCTGACCGTCGAATTGAGCTAAAACGGATATCTGAAGCAGTGAAGATTTTATACGAACGCGTTCATCATATAGTTCACGTCAATTTCGACATGAGAAAAATTTCTGCAAAATGGATCCCCAAATGTTTGAATGTTGACCGAAAGCATGCACGGGTAGAAGCATCGCGTTCGATCTGTGCTTGATTTGAAAACGATATAGACTTCTCAATCCGAATTGTTACTATGGATGAGACTTGGGTACATTTCTACGATCCAGAAACAAAGCAACAATCGGTGGAATGACGACACTCTGGTTCTCCAAGACCTAAGAAGTTTCGTGTCCAAATATCTGCTGGAAAAGTTCTTGCTTCAGTTTTTTGGGATTGCCATGGAGTAATCATCATCATCATCATGATTAATTTTTTGGATAAGGTTAGGACATGTCCTAACCTTATCCAGTTATTGCAATAACTGGAGATTACTATTCGACATTACTGACCACTCTACGGAAAAAATTGAAGAGAAAAGACGCGGAAAGCTATCCAAAGGTATTTTGTTTTTACAGTACACAAGTATCATGTTGCTATGCGAAAAATTCGTAATTTAGGGTTAGAATTACTAGAACACCCTCCTTATTCACCAGCTTTGGCTCAGTCTGACTATCATCTCTTTCCTCAACTGAAAAAGTTTAAAAGGTCGTAAATTTTCTTCCAACGAGTAGGTAATAAAAGCTGAGGAGGACTGGTTTGCAGAGCAAGAAGAAGCGGTCTAGAGACGTTGCAGATTCGCTGTGATATGTTGAGTAATAAAATATTTTGACATTGAAATTTTGTTCTTTAGTAGGCTAAGAATTTTTCAATATATCCTGACGGAATAGTATTGAAATATTCACACGCGAAAAATCTGTGCCTCGCGCATTCACCATTTTGCAGCATTATTCTTTCATTGCCCTTTCTCCCTTGAAAGAAATCCTTATCGACGCTCCTGTCGTTATAATAATTCGAAAGGAGGGCAATATTTAGCTAAATCATATGTCGAACACCATATTTTATGAATATGTGGTGTGTAATAATCAAATTATAAATGATAAAATAGTATATTTCATGCAAATTCATATCGACTAAAATAGAGGTTTCAGAAACTTGAGGGTAGCACTGATCGATTTTTCATGGTGAAATCAACCTAGGTAATGATAAAAAATCAATCCAGGGCATAAGGGAACTTTTACCGTCCAATTTCGCATTCTTGATTCTCTAATCTCTCTCTGAGCTCACAATGATGCAACGCGAATATCGAAAGAGATTCCAAATGAAATTCTTAATTGAATGTCATGTTTCATCCTTGATCTGATGATACATCACAACCATGTAACAACGTGTTATATAGAAAAGTAATAGATCCGTTACATAATGTTTAAATGTATAGATCCAAGGTAAGTCAGAATTATCATATCAGTTACATAACCGTTATCAAAAACTCATATGTAACAAAATTACATAATACATATATACACACTTTGTATAGATCCAAGGTAAGTCAAAATTATCGGATCAGCTGCATAGCCGTTATAAAAAACTGATATGCAACAAAGTTCTTTATTTGATCTGTCTAGATTACATCAAGGAGATGTAACTGCAGTGCAATTACCACACCAGTGTAATAAGAACCCAGCATGAGGAATCTGTACCGAAATGACTATCCCAACAATCGCAGCGCTCTGCGACGAATGTATTTGACTAAAAATCAATATAGAAATAGAGCCCAACATTTCGTAATTGCGAATAGGGGGGAGACATAAAATCCACCCAAGTGGGTCCAAAGCGGGTCGGAATAGTAACCGAGAACGTGGCATATAATATTACAGCGGCCCCGCTCGTTTCTCGACCTCGTCGCCACTTCTGCCGGGACGAAAGGTAAAGGGTTGATTCTAAGACGCCTCATTGGTTGGGTGGGGCAGCCTCAAACCTCATTGGCCCGCCACAGTACTGCTGCTAACCTTTACTATAAAGATCTATACCGAGATCCTGGGCAGGATCCTAGTTTGCAAGATTGTTTGCAGGAAATATGGGATCGCCGGAAGTTGTTATCGAATTTAATAATATCGTTCCACACTCTGCAATCATGGGGGAGGGGGACTGTTATTTTTGTGAGATATTGCTTTTAAGACGTAATGAAGTGGGGAGATCGATCCGATATTTCAGTTCTGAAGTTTGGGTCTGAAATATGCCGCTAATCAATGAAATACACTTCACAATTATGCCCCATTTTATCTCTATACCAGCCAATCTTTGCAGTGGCTCACAGATGCTGTTACGAAGAAAATATTGCTATATGAAGTATGTTTGGAAAATATGTTGTCTAAGATAAGGTTTTGTGAGAGAAATCAGAAAATTGAGCCACTACGTACAATGACTATTCAACCTCATAGTAAGCAGCTATGAAACTGAAAAAATCCTTAAATAAACTGCTAGTTAGGGATATTGACTTAAATTGCAAAAAAATATGCTTAAAATAAGATTCTGGTGATGAAAATTTATATTGACACGACTTCAACTTGCAAATTAATTTTAGCCTGTAGGTCTGCCGCGTATACAGGGTGGTTAAGAAAAATCGAGTAAAGCAACGAAATTTTATTCCCAGAGAATTCAAGCATTTTAAGACTATCAATACAATGTATTGCCTCCATGGGCATCAATAACAGCTTGACATCTTCTTTGCATACTACACACGAGGTTGTTGAACATTTCTTGAGGAATTTGGTCCATAAACGGGGCAGAAGCTCTCTCAGATCATTTAAGGATTCTGGGATAGGTTGATGATTATCTAATCTTCTTTGGAGCATATCCCATGCATGTTCTATGCAATTCAAATCTGGTGAGTGCGGAGGTATTGGTAAATTTGGAAAACTGCACGGTGCGGTCTAGGGTTATCGTCTAGAAATTGAAAAGTTTCACCAATAGCAGCGTGAAAATTTGGCACAACATTGTCAATGACATGCTTCCTATAGTGTAAGGCGGTCATGTTCCAAGGACAAATGTGTAGATCTATGCGCCCGTTGAAACATATCCCGGCCCATACCATAACACTACCCCCTCGGAATGGATGGACTTCTTGGACATAGCGACGATTACGGGGTATGCGTGGGATTGTCCATACCCTTATTCTTCGAGAATCTGAAAATCGTCCATATCTGGATTCATCCGTGAAAAGAACACATACGCCATTGATCGTTCCAATTGATATGTTGCCTTGCCCATTCCAGTCTTTGACGCTTATGGTCCCGTGTTAATGGAACTCCTCTTAATGGACGTCTAAAACCTAGATTCACCTCTCTCGAACGTCGTCTGATGGTTTCGATGGAAACTTGGACCCCATCTGCATTTTGAAGAGTATTCCGTAGCATTCTACACGTAGATGTATAGGGTTTCTTATCGCCGAAACGGTGATGAAACGATCCTGAGCAGGTGTTGTTTTTCGTCGCCCACCAAGCCTTGGTCTTTCCAACATGGAACCTGTCTACCTGAACCTATTCCAAAGTCGAGATATCACACTTTGGCTGACTTGGAGCCTTTCCGCTACAACAACCTGAGTTAGGCCACCCTGTAGCATTCCGATAGCCCTATTAGCCTCAGCGTTTGTTAATTTACGTCTTAGCATTTTCAGAAAACTCGTTTCAAATCGAAGCTGTTGATATACTGACTTCATTTCAAAACAAGAACATTCATGAAGCATATTCAAAGAAACAAACTTCAGAAAAAAGGCGACCAGATTGACGAAATGTCTCATACTGATTTTAATTGGATCGATTCAAGTTGTTATTGAGTTTTAAATGATTTTACAGCTAGTGATTCTCTCGAAGATTACATACTTTTAAAAACGATTGAATACGATATCCCTAACTCTTGTGGAGCAGTATATTAAAAACGTTAATAATATCCGTGCAGTTGATAACACCAAGGCAGCAATAAAAATTTCAAGAAAAGATGTTAAATCCACACTTGAGTCCGAATTTCCTCTCCAAATAAGATAATCTGTTGAAACACCGAAAAAACACACAGCACAATAATCCACCCTAAAATAATAACGTAAAGAAGCTAAAATAATGAGTAATCCCGAATAAAACTGCTCGGATGGCAGTAAATAGGCAATTCAGGACGGTAGGGCGAAAACTCAGAAGATCCTTTCACAATTAAAGTAGCCCTTAAAGATAAGCCGGGGGCGTAAAAAACATCCCTTTACAACTGAAAAACTTCGTTAGGACCCTTCCAAGAAAAACTCCGTTAAAGCTTCTGAGACGGTGTTAACAATACCGTGGATTTTTGGGGGGTTTCCGTATAGATTTCGGGCCGTTGATTGCAGAAGTAATGAGGGAAGGAATGACATTTATCTTGGAGGACTTAGGTGTTTCTGAGCGATTATCCAAACCCTTTAGGAAGGGGCAGCCGACTAATACGGAGGAAGGGTATTAATGGGGTTAACATTAAGGGTGATATAAAATTGCATGGATTCGCTAGATAGATTTTCGTCTTCATAGTGGGCTCAATGTAGCGAAATGCTTGAAATTGTTCACCAATATCGAAGTAAATTAAAGTATGTTCAATATGAATTCAGTGATAATTGGATAGCAACATCAACATTCATAACATAAAACGTTGAAAGTTAGTTTCAATAATACAGTTCTAAATTATGATTTCACTCCTGGAATCTTGGAATAAAATTAGATTCTCTCTTAAATTTTAAGATCAGTTTCCGTCTCAAGTTGAAAACCAGGAATAATATTCTTCAAAAATTAGCAGGTACATCATAAGGTGTTGATGCCACCACTCTTTGTACGCTGCTTTAGCCTTGGGGTTTTCTGCAGTTGAATATTGTTCTGTTTGGTTAAGCAGTGCTCATGTTCGCAAAATTAATGGACAGCTTGGTGTTTCTATGAATATTATTAGTGAAATCATTAGATCTACTCCTTCAGCGTGGTACCCAGTTCTTTTAAACCTAGTATTCCCTCATATTCGAAGACAGACTATTGCCATTAGGTTTTGGGATAAATTTCTTTCCTTCCAAAATTGATTTCCAATTACAAGTTCATACCAGATACCAGATACAAGACTTGCTTGATTGAAGTCTGAAAAACCATTAGTGTATAAATTGTTCAAAATTCATATATTTATTTTCAATAGATAGATAGATAGATAGATAACTTTATTGGTGCAATTCCAACTTTACATTTTAGCACAGGTCAAGAAAACATCAACTCATTATACATGTAACCTACATAATTACATAATAGCGGAACGAGGAGAAAACAATATCATGTTAACCCCTCCACTATAAAACACATAACAAAAAAAATAAACAGTCATAAGCTAAATAACAAGTGAAGGAGCTGTTAAATATTCTTCAATCGAATAATAGCCCTCCCGTAATAAAAAAAGTTTCACATGCTTCTTGAACTTATTTAGAGTAAAATTTTTAACATAAAAAGGTAACTTATTATAAAATTTGAAACAGTAGAAATTAGGACCATTCTGTGCTCTACTCAGCCTACACCAGTTAGTACGAAGATCCTGTTTAGCTCTTGTGTCATATGAATGAATGTCAGAATTGAATGTTACTCCATTATTCAATTTCAATTTATGACAATAAATCAAACACTCTAAAATGTAGAGACAAGGGAAAGTTAGGATTTCCAAATCCAGGAAAGCACCCCTGCAGCAGGCACGGTAATCCAGGTTCCCCAAGATCCTGATACACCTTCTTTGGAGCCCAAATATACTCCCAGCCTCCGAAGCGCCTCCCCACACAACCACACCATATCTGATGTGAGACTCTACCAACGCAAAATAAGCAGCGCGCAAAGCAAATAACGATAGTGAGTTAGACAAATTTCTAATGACAAATACCCCCTTGACAATTTTATCAGATAACTGTTCCACATGTGTTTTCCATGTTAAACCCACATCAACATAAATGCCGAGGAATCTCACACTCTCATCACGATCCACCACCACAGTGTTCCGCCTCAAGCTGAACAACAGTGCCACAGTTTTATTGGCATTCAATGCTAATTTATTAGCATTAAACCACTCTACCACCCTCGACCACATCCCGTCACCCACCCTAGCCAAGCCATCCAGATCAGAACCAGGCACCGACAGAGTTGTATCATCGGCAAATAGCTGCATGACAGCTTCCGGCAAGTAATCAGGAAGATCGTCAACGAAGACAAGGAACAGCAGCGGGCCCAGTACTGAGCCCTGCGGAACCCCGATCTCCACCAAAGATCGCCCCGACCACTCACCATCCACTGCAACAGAAAAATATCTGTCCGTCAAATATGACTTGATCAAATTCAAGCTACCAGGCGTCAACCCAAACCTCCCCAGCTTGTCCAGCAGAATCGGATGAGAGACGCAGTCGAAGGCCTTGGTCAAATCCAAAAACACCGACAACGAGTGCAAACCCCGCTCAAAGCAACCAAGCGTTTGCTGCACAAAATTCAGAACCGCATCGATCGTACTCTTACCCTTTCTATATCCATATTGACATCTACTCAGAAGAAAATTATCTTCAAGATAAAGAAGCAACTGCCCACACATAATCTTTTCAATCACTTTTGAGAAAAAAGGGAGAATTGAAATAGGTCTATAATTAGTTTCATCAGTAATATCCCCTTTCTTATGGAGAGGTATCACTTTAGCAATTTTAAGACAATTAGGAAAAATATTATGTGACAAACACATATTGATCAAATTAGTTAATGGTATTATAATACTATTGATATTTCTCCTAATCAAATAAGAGGAAAGGCCAAAACTGTCCTGGACCCTACTACTTTTTATAGACATAACCATGTCCCTAACTCTTACCGGGGAGACCTCACAAAACGAAAAAGACAGGTTATTAGGAATTTTTTTCTTAAATACTTCACTGAAGTGCTTAGAATCTGGTGGGCAGTCATCAATCACTTTATTGGGAATTGATTCGAAGTAATCTAAAAATTTTTGAGGGGAAATATTATGCCTATTTATTTTACTTGAGTTATTTCTTTTTTTATTTATAAACGACCATAAAGTTCTATTCTTATTTTTAGAATTCAAAATAACATCGTCATTAGCCTTAATCCTTGCAGCTTTCACTGCAGCATTGTATGCTGCTCTTAGTCTGTTTCTAGCTAACTTAAGATTATTTGTTTTATAATGATTATACATGGAGTTTAACAGGTTCAAATTAGACCTCATCGACCTCAACTCACCCGTGAACCACTTTGTACCAGAATCCTTTTGAGGAGCTCTAAAGGTTTTCTCCGGAAAAGAGATTTTGTAGACATCAACAATATTCTGTTGAAAAACTTCAAACAAATAATTCGGATCACCACCCTCCTGAATGAAATCCCACGAAAGATTTTCCAATATACGGTGCATAACACCAAATCCATGCTCGGTAAGCGGCCTGCACTTGAAACTCAGGTCATTATCAATCCTAACCCCACTCTGAAATAACATAGTTACATCCTGAGCTCTGTGATCAGAAATATCAGTGTCCACCACTCTAGCTTGACTCACCAGGTTGAAATTGACAAAAATATTGTCCAGGCAATTATTACCTCTAGTTGGCTCCTGTATTAGTTGCGTAAACCCAAACATGCCGAGCAGAGCACAGAACTTGCCCGTATTCTTATCTGTAGAATTAAAAAGCAAATTAAAATCACCACAAATCAGAATCTTTTCATCAATATTATAACCACTTAAAATTCTCTCAACAATATCATAAAATACTTCAAAAGATCCACCAGGAGATCTATAGAAAGTTAAAATCAAAAGATTACAACTCAACAAACGTATCGCGGCAACCTCACATGAAATTTCGACAGATAAATCATTTATGGTTTTCTCAACGATGAAATTACTATCTCTAGTCAAAATCACTACTCCACCATGTATGTGGTCAGTTCTTGAAAAATAAGACGCTGTATGCCAGCCCTCCATCACAAAGTTTTCTGCTTCAATGGAAGTCAACCAAGATTCAGAGAAACATGCTACACTGTACCCAACTTCCTCAGACAGAAGTACCTCAAGATTGTTTATCTTGTTCTTTATACACTGAACATTTAGATGTATCAAACTCACAGAAATATACTCTTCATTATCATAATTTAAGGGTTTCCCTATGTTGTTGCTACTGGCTTTTGTGTCTTCCAAAAAAACTTCGAAACATAAGCTCCAATGGGCCAATTTTCAGCTTTTTGTGCCTTGTCCCAGCTAGATTCATCCAAGCACACCCTAAATGAGCTATAAATGTCTGGGTGTTTGGAGGTGAGTTTCTCACAGTTCGCCTCAGGAAAATTGATTTTGATTTCATGTGTAAAGTCTTCTATAGATGTAATAGGGTTGATACGTGATACAAATAAAGTAACCTTCCTAGAAACACTTTTTATAGGAATTTTATCAGAAGAACCCATAATAGACCACGGCTTTCTTTTGGAAGTTCCGGACCTTTGTTTACCAGTTCGAATAACTTCGCCTGTATTTACCTTCCCACCTGTTGAAATGAGATTCTTTGCAGTGCCAGTTACATTTTGTCTTTTACTACTGGAACTACTCCGGTACCCATTATCTACCGGATTGTCATTTGTCTTACTTTGGGACGCAGGCGTCTGGTTCCGCTCGTTCCGCTGGACCGGTTGTCGAATTTTGGAATTTATGTTTGTCTTTACCTTATCAGCGTAGGTGGTATTTTCATCGAACTCATTATCAGTTTTAACCACAGTCACTGAACCGACATTGTCCTTAGGCATTTCTTCCACATTGTGTTTATCCTCATGAACGCCACCTTTTATATTGATCGATTCCATACGCATATACAATAGCTTTATAATCTCATTCTTACTTGAAATTATAACATCTTTTTCACCAATAATTTTCTCTTTTTCACAAATTAATTGGTTTAGTAATTTCAATCTCATTTTTAACTGTGCTATAATGAAAGTCCCGTCCGCATAGGGTTTTGTCGAAGTATCATGGAACTCCTCTTCGTCATCACTTTCACAAGCACAACACATAAAATCATCTTCATCACACTCAACAGTAACATTATTTCTAGAATAGCAGAGTTTATGGAACATTTGTTCACACTTAGAACATTTAATTGTGTTGCTTATTGCTTTTTTACCACAAAATAAGCATTTTAATTTGGGATCAACCGACAACTGATCTGCACTCGGCGCCATGTTCAATATGAATGACCACATAGTTCATACTGGGATGGGACTTCGTCGGTAATGAAGAAGACTCAACTCTATGTGTTACTCCCTTTCTTCGATTTTGTAGTCTAAAACAATCACTCAGAACTCTACAAAAGATTCTAGCTGTTTTTATCGCATTTCTGCATTCACTTATGTGAATTAGTTCCATGACAAGAAAATACTATTCAAAACACGTGACCAGAAAACTAGCAGTGGTGTGGTATTTGATAATATTTAAAACATACATTTTTCTTTGATTCTCGTTGTAATAAGACTTGGTACAGCAGTCCATTCTTCTCTCCGAAAGAGCTTTTGTAAGATTAACATGAATATCCATATATAGTCCATCCAATTATTGACATCTCGGGCGGCTTTGGAAAATCGAAATTAGGTTGGTAATGCCCGTTCAGGGATATTTTGAGTTTCAGAATTCAGGTTGGTGTTGCAAATAACACTGGCGTTTTGTTCTGTCTTTAATATTCGAATAAATTTGGCTAATAATCGCGCAAGTGAAAAATCTTTGAAATGAGGCTCTTGAATAATTTGGGTACAGCTAATTAATAGAAAGTCTGCACAGAGAGAATATTGTTTTATATTGATTAATCCTTTATGTCTTATTCATCTCCATGGCCTTAATATTTGGTTAGTTAGGAAATGGAAATACTATTCAAGGATTTCACTTGAATTATGTTTCCTTGTTGAAAGACTACCTGAATGTTTTCCACAAACTAATATACCGTTAAAAATGGAATTCACCTGAAGGAGGTTGATGAACTGGACGATGTATACAGTCTGTTGAAAATTGATAATAATACCTTATTTTATTCGTCATATTCCTTTTCAAATTTGCCGAAGCGTTCATTTACGCGCCATCTATCGGGCAGGACCTAGAATTGTTTCGAATCCTGTATGAGGAGTGAGCAAAAGCAGAAACGTTTACTTCGGGAGTTCATATGGAAGTGTTCATCGATTTGTTCCAACCCTTCCCTCATGTAATGAAAGGGTTGGAAATCAGGTAGGAATCTTCCTATCGGGGTGTTGGTAGATCACTTGTATTTTGTACAGGTTGTACAGTGGTTATTTAACGCGTCTTTCGTCCATTCTGTTGCCCACACCTGATCATTGTATCAAAGTTACGGCGATTTTTAATTGATTCACATAAAGATATGTATTGTTGAATATGTGTTTGGTGGTGACTCCAATGCTAGTACCTTTTTATTTTGCGACAACATTTGGTCAATATCATTCCAAGTAATATTTTTAATGAAGGCTTTTTTCCCTGATCAATGCCTTTCTTTGCACAAAAATATGAGTTATGAAGGGTGTTTTTTGGGGTAGGTATAGAACTTTGAGATGGTATAAAACAAAAATGATTTTCTTTGAATTGACAAGAAATTTACTTTATTCGAAAGATAATCTTATGTCATTAAAATTTGAATATGATTTGTTGTATATAACCGCCACGACTGGCTTGGACGTAGTCGAATCTGGAGGTCCAATTTTCGATTACTTCTTCCAAAATTTGTGACTGTATATCACCAATAATGCGGCAGATGTGGTACATCATAGGGTCAACCTTTTTGGGCATTTGGGCGTAGACTAGTGACTTCACATATTTCCAAGCGGCGTTGTATCGCACGATATTGGAGGCCAATTCACGAGAATATTGATGCTGTAGCCGAAAGTGTTGAAGAAAATCCAGGTTTGTCCGTTCCTCGTCGTTCTTTGGAATAAGGCATTCCACAAACGTCATTACAGCGTATTCTGCATAAAGATTTGGGTCTTGAGGCTTATAGAGTACAGTTAAGGGGAGGTGCTACACTTCCGATCTCGCGAGCTCCCTTCGAAAATTGGACTTTTTATTTTCATGATATCTCAGTTCGTATGCGGCGTAGACCAACAATTTTTTTAATTGAAGCTTAATCATTTCTTTAGAATGTGTATTACTTCGTTTTTTTATGTATATTAGGAAAAAAAACAGGTGAACCGTAATTTCATGAAAATCTGGACAAACGATTTTATTTCCATGATACCTCCGTCAATTTTTGGGGTAAATGTATGAAATTTTCAGTAAACATGCGGAATAATATTTTGCAGAATGTGTATTAACCAGTTTTTTGGGTTATTGTCCCCTCAATTTAAAAATGAATTATAAAGTAGGAACTTTATTGGTCATATTTTCAACCAGCTTTTTTTCCAAATAAATGAAGAAGAACGGAAAAGCGAGTAAAGGTGCAGACACATTGTTATCACGTAACGTCACATCACGTCATCTTCCCAAAATGTGCAACCACGATAATGCATGCAACTTAGACCATAGGAAGAGAGACACACCTTTCAAGAATAAATAGTGAAGCCAAATCATCAGAACTGAACTGGGTGATTATACTACTACGGAATCAAAATGTAGTATGCACCTTAAAGGTGCAGACACATTGTTATCACGTCACGTCACATCACGTCATCTTCCCAAAATGTGCAACCACGATAATGCATGGATCTTAGACCATAGGAAGAGAGACACACCTTTCAATAATAAATAGTGAAGCCAAATAATCAGAACTAAACTGGGTGATTATACTACTACGGAATCAAAATGTAGTAAAAATTTTTGCAACATTGTTTCTGCTGTCACGTTATAGCACTGAAAGCACGCCAGATCTATATTCCGCAAATTTACATTTTCTGTATGCACGTGATTTTACGTCTAATATTATGTGGAATGTCATTCTGACATACATTTGAAACCGATCTGGGTGCTCATTCAATAATTCTTGAATTAATTGATGGAATTCCTCGACTTCCTCTGTTCGTTGATTCATTTGGTAAATCGAATCCCTTCTATGAGAATCACCAGCAACTGTAAAAGCAGCTATATTCTCCATATCTTCTTACCATTTCCTCGCGTGAGCTCACGTGACGTGACAACAGTTTGTATGCACCTTAAGGTGCAGACACATTGTTATCACGTCACGTCACATCACGCGAGGAAATGGAAAGAAGATATTGAAAATATAGCTGCTTTTACAGTTGCTGGTGATTCTCATAGAAGGGATTCGATTTACCAAATGAATCAACGAACAGAGGAAGTGGGGGAATTCCATCAATTAATTCAAGAATTATTGAATTAGCACCCAGATCGGTTTCAAATGAATGTCAGAATGACATTTCACAAAATATCAGACGTAAAATCACGTGCATTCAGAAAATTTAAATTTGCGGAATATAGCTCTTGCGTTCTCTCAGTGCTATTACCTGACTGCAGATACAATATTGCAAAAATTTTTACTACATTTTGATTCCGTAGTAGTACAATCACCCAGTTTAGTTCTGTTGATTTGGCTTCACTATTTATTATTGAAAGGTGTGTCTCTCTTCCTATGCTCTAAGTTCCATGCATTATCGTGGTTGCACATTTTGGGAAGATGACGTGATGTGACATGACGTGATAACAATGTGTCTGCACCTTTAAAGTTGAATACAGACTATTCTGACGTGACGTGATTCCACGTCACGTCAGGCACAATCAGTGCTCCCATTGGCCTAATATGAACGTGAACGCATAGAACGATGAGTTGCATTTTTATATCACTCACATTTTGACGTTCACGTTCATATTAGGCCAATGGGAGCACTGATTGTGCCTGACGTTACGTGGAATCACGTCACATCAGAATAGTCTGTATTCACCTTTAGGTGCATACAAATTGTTGTCACGTCATGTGAGCTCACGCGAGAAATTGGGAAGAACATATGGAGAACATAGCTGCTTTTACAGTTGCTGGTGATTCTCATAGAAGGGATTCGATTTACCAAATGAATCAACGAACAGAGGAAATGGGGGAATTCCATCAATTAATTCAGGAATTTTTCAATGAGCACCCAGATCGGTTTCAAAAGTATGTAAGAATGACATTTCACAAAATATCAGACGTGATATCACGTGCGGTCAGAAAATGTAAATTTGCGGAATATAGATCTTGCGTGCCATCAGTGCTATAACGTGACAGCAGATACAATGGTGCGAAAATTTTTACTACAATTTGATTCCGTAGTAGTACAATCACCCAGTTTAGTTCTGATGATTTGGCTTGACTATTTAGTTTTGAAAGGTCTCCTCTTCCTATAGTCTAAGTTCCATGCATTATCGTGGTTGCACATTTTGGGAAGATGACGTGATGTTACGTGACGTGATAACAATGTGTTTCCGCCATAATACACATACTAGAGAAATGATTTAGCTTTAATTTAAAAAAAGATTGTTGGTCTACGCCGCATACGAACTGAGATATCATGGAAATAAAATGCCCAATTCTTGAAGGAAGCTCAGACGTGTAGCACCTCCCCTTAACCCAGGAACTCAAGCTGGCTGATCGTCAACAACGTCGTGTCTTTGCCGGTTGTGTCCTGGAAATCCATGAAAATGATCCGGAATTCTTTCAAAAAATCATCTTGAGTAATGAGGCCCATTTCCAACTCCGTGGCTTCGTCAACAAGCAAAATTTTCGCATCCCCAAGAGTTAAACCCAAGAGTTATTGTTGGAAAGCCTCCCTATCCTCAACTTGTGACTATTTGGTGCGGTTTATGGCCCTAAGTGGATGGTATTGATCTGGACATCGTTTACTTTCAACGGCGCTTCGTGCCACACGAGCAAGGACACTATTGATCTTTAACGGGAAAAGTATCCGGACCGTGTTATCTCTCGAAGAAATTATCATAATTGGCCCACGAAACCTTGTGATTTAACACCTTGCGACTCCTTCCTTTGAGGCCATGTGAAAGAAAAGGTCTACGCCTAGAGCCCAGCATCGATTCAAGACCTCAAAGATGGAATTTGTGAGGCTATCGAGGACATAGGGCAGTCACTTTGCGATTTAGTTATGGAAAATTTCATGAAAAGGATATGGTCCTGTAGTCGTGGTCGTGGTGGTCATTTGGCTGATGTTATTTTCCATTATTAACGACATACCTTCCTCTGATCATTTATCTAAAAAAAATGGCGTTTCTTTCGACTGTCAAAATAATAACTCTTATTGGAAAACCCCTATATGTGCTAGGAGATCAAAAATGAATGCTTTTCAGAAGGTTCCTTTCCATGAAATGTCAACAACCCCCAAAGTCATCCACACAAGGCTTAACTTCTATTTACACTACTCAGACATAACTACAAATTGAAACATCAATATCCACTTATATGGATGTACTTAACGAAACTGCATGGCATCTTTACGATCGTTATATCTGTCGTTTTGCTACACGATCAAGTTGATAGTTAGATTTAAGTGGGCCAATTTAACAACCTCATTATTCCACTGCTGAGCTCGGAATATTCTGGAGATAAAGGTAATATTCTAATCTAGCTGGGATGATAACTTGCCCTTTATCCGAACTCACCTATCGCTCTGGAGTGTAATCCCCAGTTAATTATATCTTCTAATTACCAATTAAAGTGACACGGATGAGATGAGATGATTAGTTTCAATTAGCCAGACAGGTGCTAGTTAGCGAAAGGGTACTATGTGATTGTTTTTTGGATAGTGGGCGTTTGCGAGAGAATTCTCTATTTAATTTTTTAGTTTTCTATATGCTTATAATTAACTCAGGAAAAACATGTTGTGGAAATATTTATTGAGACTATGACACTGAGCATGTCATGAAATATATTCATTACTTTCCAAAAAATGGAATTTTGTTAGACAAGAATTCTCGCATGCAAAAAAGCGTGAAATCAACTTAATTAGCAGCTGCAGATTTTCAAGTATTGAAATAAATGGCACCTTTTTTAAATTTATGTTGCATGAATTTCGAACATTACTTATTTGTCAATGTATTCACGAAGCTTTTCTATGTTGAATTTTTTTTTTGTATTCATTCGATATATTTCTATTTTTCAACGTTATATGCACAAAATGACATATACAGTTAACGGACAAAACAACATAATAGAGGAAGAGCCAGTGACCAATTTTCATTTGTCATTTCATAACTCACCAAAATTTACTTTTTTAATATTCAATATCGGCTCGAAAATAAAAACCATTTCTGCCAGCTCATAATGGCCGGAGTAGACTACCATAAGCGCTCAAAGAGGCCAGAAAATTAGGTTCAACTATGTCATAGTATCACACACAAAACTTTCAGGAATTGTTATTGATAATATATTGAATCTAGAAAAAATAATGACAGAACTTTTTCGTCCCTCCTAAGTGTTGGCAGAACTCTTTGAAAATTCATTGAAACCAGCTGTACTTAGGTATGTCATTTCAGTACGCTTGAAATTTACAGGAAATAAAGAAAATGTGTCTAGAAAGCGAATTATAATCACGACAGAAATTTTTCACATCACGAACCATCTGCCAGAACGAGAAATGTTGCCGCGCAAATGCGAGCGAAATGAGCTTATTCATATTTGCAAGTCAAACCTAGAGCGCATATTGGGCATGTATTATTGTCAATTAAAGGAATAAATTGAAGGAATTAAAGGTGTCTATTTTTAACATTACAACAATTTATTTTGTAATGAACTATTCAAAAAAATATGCTCTTCCTAAGCATCCTCAAAATTTGTTTCCTCAAGAATTTTTCGAATGGATTGAGGAGATCTTGAGTATACCTGTGTGACTTACAAAACATTCAAAGAAGTGAAAGATCTCAGTCACATTGAGGGGTAAAAAATGAACCATCAGGGCATTTAAAACCCCAACAGTTGGGTAGACTAAGAGTAGTAAACGAGAGTATAAGACTTTCACAGTGAGCTTTAGTATTACGAGTACATAGCGAATACCCTTATCATCGGATCAGGTAAATGAAACTGAAAACAAATTCTATAATTTCATGAAAGAATTTTAGCTTCCTATCAACTTTTGATGAGTCTCGTAAATGCCCAATATGCGCTCTAGGTCTGACTTGCAAATATGAATAAGCTCATTTCGCTCGCATTCACGCGGCAACATTTCTCGTTCTGGCAGATGGTTCGTGATGTAAAAAATTTCTGTCATTATTATAATTCGCTTTCTAGACACATTTTCTTTATTTCCTGTAAATTTCAAGCGTACTGAAATGGCATACCTAAGTACAGCTGTTCTTAATGAATTTTCAAAGAGTTCTGCCAACACTTAGGAGGGACGAAAATGTTTTGTCATTATTTTTTATAGATTCAATATATTATCAATAACAATTCCTGAAAGTTTTGTGTATGATACTATGACATAGTTGAACCTAATTTTCTGGCCTCTTTGAGCGCTTATGGTAGTCTACTCCGGCCATTATGGGCTGGCAGAAGTGGTTTTTATTTTCGAGCGGATATTGAATATTAAACAAGTAAATTTTGGTGCGTTATGAAATGACAAATGAAAATTGGTCACTGGCTCTTGGTCTATAGGTATTTCAGCAGAATTGAAAGTACCGGACAAAAATCAAGGCAATGTATCTCAGGCTACATTCGCAAACAATGAACCAGGACTTGTCTTATCATATTCAGAACAAAAACATGCATCTGCGGCTAATACAGGCGATGCATCTCATCATACTATTGCTGTTTCTATGCGGAGATCTCTCCAGTCTCTAAAGAATGATTTATAAGTTGACGAGGAAAACGTGAGCCGAAGACTCGACAAATGTACAAAGTTTCAAGTTCTACTACACCTAATACGATCGCAATCAAATCAAAAAATGATATTCGAAAAAGGCAATGAATAATGAAGAATAATATGTAACAATTTGAGCATAGTTTATTTCATAAATGTTGATAATATTTCATAAAAAAGAGATCGAAGATCATGAGAGTAGAATATGACATGACTGTGATTCACTAATAACAAGTTATGCCTCTGGAATTAAACCATACGTCATTTTGTAGGTACTTCCCCTATTTTCAATATAGAACATTGAACGAATAAAGAAAAACGTTTGAAAATATAATATTTATAATGAATCAAGAAAGAAATGATCAATTTATGCTTTTAGTCTTCTTTCAAGAAAAATCAAAGATGGAATACATTTCGGAACAAGAAATGTAACTTTTACATAACTGGCATCAGAGAACGAATCTCAGTGTTTTGAGTGCTTTTTTCACTTACGCGAGGGCTTGAGCATTTCGTTCCAATATCTGTATTTTTAAAATTTTGTTCCAATACGATCACAAGGGGGAAAAGCCTTCATTTAATCATATTCCCATTTCCCATACGACCTGCGTCCTTCGCCATTTTGAATTGATCTTTAAAAAATTAAGATATAAACTCCAGATAAAAGAAACCTACTCCCACTTGTCGATTTTGAGAAATTTCCAGGAATTTGAAAAACAAAAAATCCATTCCGAAATGAATTTGCTTCGTTAAACTAAGTGATGAAGAACTCCTAAAAAAAAGTTGAATCAGAATTATCGAATTAGTAATAAATAAGAAAACGAGGCAAAAATTGATTCTGAGGATTTTAAAAAGCCTTAAATGAGAAATTAAACTTCAAAATTCCAATACGAAAGTAGACAGTTCCATTTGAGCAACACAGAGATTTGACATGGTCAAATACATAGCATCAAATTAGAATAGTTGGAAAAGAAAAATATAGAAATTCCTTTGCTTACCATTTAGTTTGAAAGGTAAACTGCCAGTGAGTGGATCTGGACCAAAGGGTCTTGGTCCGAAAGGAAAATGATGAAAGCCTTGCTGCCTCATCTTCGATCGTGGCTCCCTAGGTCCATCAACAGTCACTTTTATAGCTTTGCTAAGGGTTGCTACCTGCGGTGGACTCGTAGAGAAGATGATGGTTAATGTGAAGCTTTTCCCTGAAAAAAAAATGTTTTTCTGAGATAAAATAATAATAAGCAATTGCAATAAAACTAGTTATTCAAAATTCTTGTTTGTCTCATCTATGGTCTTGAATCACCCAGAATCCCACAAAGATTCTATCTTTTTTCATAACACTTCTGCTACTTGTCTAGCAATGTCCACATACGGCCTTCAGTTCGCCACCCTATCAGATGTCACCTCATATTCTCTCCCACGCCGGAACCCGTATCTAAAGAATAGATTAATTCGGTGACATGAAAGACTGTTCAATGAACAAGACAAAAAAGCAGTAGATACATCTCTTCAAGTCAGACCAACCGTGAGTACCATTCCTTCAGTGTTTACCTTGTTGTATTTGTTTCTATTTCAGACATACATTTTTTCTTTAATTCTTGTGGTGACAACAGTCCATTCTATTCTCCAAAAGAGCTCTTGTATAATCATTGGTTTTTATATTTCTTAAATACATGCATATTGCTTTGAACATGAAGATTGAGTTCGTTTCAATTGTGAATTGAACTCAAAGTCACGAGGGTTTCATTGATCGGCTTTCGAGGTCTTCAAGAAGTGTATCAATACCACATATCGGTTTAAGGTTTCCTGTCCCTGCTTAATTAAAACCACTCAAGGAATATCGGTTTGATAGACGTGACTTTTATCGGGAAGACTGATATTTCGTCCAATGAAATTCAATTCTTATTATACAAATAATAATAAGGATGAAATTAAATTCTTAATCTCATACCATTGTATGGGACTTGGCGGAGCTATATTTTAAGTTTCGTTAGATTAAATTATTAAGGACATTCATCTCGCTTCTCCGAACAAAATTCTCCAGCATTGCCTCTTGGAAATTGAAAATCTTCATATGCTTCAGGTGAATATAACATAAAATCATTTTCAGAAGGTGAGGATCTTTTCAACCACAAATCGCAAGGACTAGCGGATCTGGGGAGTTTTTCAGGGGGGTCATGAAAATTTCTAACCAAAAGTACAGAGTTCATTATATAAACTAGATAAACAAAATGATATCGAAGTCTCATTGTTTTAGTGTCAGAGGGTGTTTTTTGTAAATGTGCATTATTGAGTAGTAGCTGTAACTTTTTCCTGTAAAAAATTCTGGGTTTCTTAGAAAACATTTCTGTGGCACTTTTTTATGTACCATGATGTCGGTATAATACTGTCAATATTTATTTCTAGAACAATATTTTATTTCAAATGGGATTTTGGCACTACATTTCTTCAGGGGTTAAGGTACCCATCCAAAAATATACAAAACTTGATATTTCACCAGAAATCTTCAGTATCCAAATCAGAATTTTTTTACATTTGCCATCAATTCCAGAAAATGTTTCCATTCAGTTCTTCACCAACTCAATGATAAAAACAGTGGAAACTTGTACCTAATCTCTTATTTTCGAAGATTTCAGTATAATACCAAGCATGTCATATATTTTAAATTTCAATTTCAAGCGCTACTCCGTATCTGCAGCTTATTTTTTATCGATATATTTACTATTCATGCTTTTATATAAGATGAATTCGGAGCCTTTCGATACCTTTTTTATGATTCTCTGTTTGAAAAAGTCTAATCTAGATATGCAGAGAATAAAAAAATAATTATTTGAATGATTCGTCTGCAATTTGAATATTAGAAATTGGTTGATCAACCATCAAAAGTTTATTCTGTGGCCTCGAAGGGGGGCACGGCCCCCTTGGTTCCCCCTCAAAACCACCATCGATTGCAAAAGGGATGGAATGATATGAGCGTTTATCCACATTATATCATTTTATATTCATGTAATTTCTTTCTTCTTTGTTTGCAACATCTCAACAAGTTCATCAAATTGATTGAATAAAAAAACAAATAATATAAATATTGCCAATAATATAATTATTATATAAGAAGAAATTGAAAGAAAACTTATATGGTATTTTCTGTTGAATTTCCTGTTCTTCTCAAATACATTTTTTTTTTCGCGGCACTCGCAGCACAATTCCTCTTGAAATCAGAAGGATCGACTTTTCTTTGCGGTATTTAATTATTGAACAAATCAGTACTGAAATATTCGTGATAATATACGAAAATAATGGAATGAATTTGCTATAGAGAGTACAGGTTTTTATGTAGTTATTGACAGATATCAATCTTATCACAGATTTACTTTAATATTACGATATTCAAGATATCTATGGGACCTCGAAATGTGAATTTCTTATTCTGGTCGCATCAAGGATATCTAAGAGACCACACACCTATTCTGGTTGCAAGGGAGATATTTTTGGGACCTCTTAATTAGAATGTCTTTATTTGATTACGTTCGTGACACATTTCAGAGCTAGCAGAAAAATTTACATTTTTGCCTCCCAGAGATCTGGTGGAGAAGTCTGTATTTCCTGAGAATATTCAACGACTCCACTACATTCTTTTACACCCTCTGTTCGCAGTTTAAATGAAGCCTAGCCTCAAAGATTCAGCCATAAACTTAACACCGACCCCACAATCTAATTTTGATGAATCTCGATTGCGGCAGCAACGCAGTTCCTGCATGATTCGAAAGCGCGAAAATTGTGAAATCTTATTAATATTTCTGGTTGCAATTCCATTTTTACGGTTTTCAGGGAACACGAGGGAGCTAAGAGGTTGGAGGAGCCACAACATCATACCTGACAAAACATGGGGAATCCATGAATAAAATCTTACATTACTCGGTGTTATATATACGAGTTCGCCCCAATCTTTTCCTGGTTAGTTTGCAGTGTTTACTTTTCGTTATTTCGCGATTTTTCATTGTTATTTCTCTGACTTTGCGCATGATATCGATGAATAATGGAGTGCACGATGCACGTTGGCTTTTCAAAACAACCTTAATGTATCCCAGTCTTCTCGCATAGGGGATGTGTTTTTCCGCGGACTGGATGAGAAAAATGGTTTCGATATTTGGGTTTAATTGAAATTTTTCCAGGGGGTATAAGTTCTTCTATGCTGAAACTCAGTGGGCGATATACGCCCAGGAAAAATGAGACAAACACAACATGGATATTTTATGAATACAGCTAACAACGGATAATACGAGTATAGTCTTTTTCCATTAGTATATTTTCTTAAACCATTTGTAACAAATTTTGTTGAATTAATTTTCGCGAACTCAAAATGTTTTAAAGGGTATTCAATACGAGCGCAAGATTCGAATGGCGCGTCATGTTTGACAGTCTAATGTCACATGATTATGACGTGACAGATAGAAAGTCGACAGGTTTTCTTCGAAAACGAAGACGGTATTCCAGTAACGGTGAATGGCGAACGTTATCGTTCTATGATAACAGAGTTTCTTGTGCCTCATTTCATCTTGACGACATGTGGTTTCAGCAAGACAATGTCACATGTCATACCTCCCGCGAAACACTGACAATATCGCATGAGATTGCTCCTGGTCTTGTCATTTTCCGATTTGGTGACCAGAATTAGTCTTCACGCTCTTGCGATTTAACGTCTTTAGACCTCTGGCTGTGGGGTTATCTAAAGTCACAGGTTTGTGTCAATAAATCTGCAGCCAATGAAGCATTGAGAGCCGAAATTAGACGCTGCATCAATGAAATATTCAAAAACATTAATGGAACTTTCGTCAAAAGGGAACGCCTATGCCAGCAAAGCCACGGTGGCCAATTACAAGATATTTTCTCAATCAATGAATATTTCAATGCTTTGCAACAGAAAACCATGTTTTATTGAACACTAAAATCTTTCGCTCTGGACATATTTGAATTCAGAAAATAGGGATTTTGATATTGTCCGAAATACTCTACAGACCTAAAATATTTTTGGAGCCTGAGCACTTCTTCATACAAGGAGTGAAAATGATTTTGTTCAAATTTTTTTTTTATTTTTTCGTTTCTGATATGATTGAGTATTCAATGCTGGATACATTTCTGTTAAAACCATTCTTTTCAATAACATAGTTTTCAAAATATAGAAAAAAAAACTTAAAAAAAGTCGAAAATTCATTGTCAGTATTTTGTAAATTTTTCTTATTCTCAACATTCTGAGTGTGAAAGTGTGAAAAGGTCATTCATCGTTTGAATTTCCTAAAAATCATCAGAGGGTGTTTCAAATTTTGTATCGAAAACTGTGATCGAAAATAGGCCATAACTTTTGTTTTTCAAATCAAAACCATATTTTTTTATGATTGCGTTGGATTCCGTGGAGAAAAGTAATGATAGCACTCCGAAATTCTCTTGCTCCTAAATTCAGTAATTCCTGAGTTAATCGAGATTTTTTGAATTTATGTTGTACATTGTAACATATCTGAATTTCCTACCCTGCGATAAAATAAAATGCACCGTTGCCAGACTACTCCATGGCTTCCAACTTTGCAAAGTCTATTGTCGAAACGTGGAACTACGTTGAATGAACTTATTTGATATTATTTTATAATTCTATGAATTATGAATATTAGTACGACTTCAAGCAATACTTTAGGCAATTCGCATCTTTATAAATAGGAGATTTTAATCATATCGAAGATCCACCATGGAGTAAACTTGTTCTTCTGTGACCATCCAGGAAATACGATTCTGTGGAAGAAAAACTAACCTCCGAAACGACAACGAATGGAAGGCTCTTTTTTTTTACTTCACTTTCACTCGACTGCTGCTGTCTGTTTTTCACTTTCATTCTGGTTCACAATAGTGTTCCTTTGAAATGGAATTCCTCTTCTAGGAATCTGCCATTTTAGTATATTTTAAAGACGCTTCTTTGTTATCTGGTATGTACACTGTCCCCATTTTAAATAACTCTGTTTCATTTCACAGGATTCAACCTCATGTAAGCTCATTCTATCTTGTTATTGCATTTCTATTGAATATTGTGGAACTTCGTTCTACTGCCATTAATCCCCATGGAATATTCTTATACATCCGATAAGGACTACTGCACATTTAACTATTCACTCGACATTATATGGTATACGCATTGGAGTTGTTGCTTTTAGTAAAATATTTCACGTACAGGAGAAACATGGTTTGGAGGTCTAAGGTAAACTGTTTACATCGCCTGTGCCTAAGGAAAACATCCTCCCTAGCATCGTGGAGGAGACTTCCCTCTGAGAGTTCTATAGACGAACATCCTCAGCAAAACAAGCCTTGGTCATTGGCCTTGGTGAGCCGGGCAAGTATCCTAGGCCGGATTGCTTCGCCCCGGGTCCACCGTTCATCAGTCAACAGGAAATCTAAAGAGTTTATTGTCCACTTCCAAACCAATGCGAATAGAATCACACACACACACACTTGGAAGGAAGGATTCTTACACATGGAGCTGTAAAAGCGCTGCGCAACAATAAGGTGACACACTCTATATGCGTATAACCTTTGGATAACTTTGGATGTATTGGATTCTGCTTTTTATCACAATTGTGCCAGTAATAACCTTACCGGAGTATAGGAAGCTTCATATTGTACATATCACCAGTGCTCGTCTTATTAATAATTGTTCTATGGATTGTAAACATATCATCTGTAATGCTAAGAGAGTTTTTGCTTTCAAATCCAATGAGGAATTGGATTTGGTTCGTTTTTTATCCCTTCATAATGCTATGGTTCCTCGAACTTTGGTGCTGGACGAATAAAGGCTATTGTTCCATCTTTATGTCCAATCTAGTCTATTATTCATCTATTTTACCTCATTATTTTTCATCCTATATTTCACTAATCTGAGTTATTACGAATCTGAATTACTACGGCATAACATAGAGTTCTACCAATCTAGACGATCACATCACAAGCCAGAAATATAAGTATAAAACCCCCTTTATCGTAAATCTACCCTCAGCTCTTCAGAGCAGGGTTGCCCCTACAAACTTGGAATGCTACCACATACAGTAAAATTCTTCGAATCTAAACAGATTGGATGAATATATTCTTATGAAACCAAAGCAACAACTTCAAATTAGACCTGTCACTTGTGAATTATTGATGGAATAATTCATTTTGTAGTGTTATCACTATCTTTCTTCGCATAATTTAACGCAATCAAAAAAATATGGTTCTAATTGGAAAAACACACAGTTTTCGACACAAAATTTGAAACACCTTGTGATGCCCCCAATAACCTTCCACAGATAAATGAAGCGCGAATATCAAGCCTTGTTTCAATATTCCAACAAAGACAAAGTTGAAAAAACAAATCGACCATGGTCATTGTCTACTTTTGTAACAACTACGTTGGATGAAACGGAAGCCAAACGCAGGGTTGTCTCTAATTAAATACCAACACGGCAAAGCAAACATAACTATTTAAGTCATTTGCTTTGGAGATCCGACCGTCTCTAATCTATGAATTATGTTGGCAGCCCTGAAAATCCCTGATTTATCGACAGACAAAGTATCCGTAAATGCCCGTGCAACTGGAAGCGACAAAATAAAATCCATCCAAGCTGGCCATATTGCGTAAACGTTTTGCGCCCTATTTATATCATATTATAGGTCATCTCTGACGGATTCCTGATGATTGATCGTTATTTACGGGAACGAAACATGATCCGATTTTATCTGTGCGAGTTTTTGTTGCTTCAAAGAGCCAAACCATTGCGTTTTTGCAGATAGGGTCAACTTGTTGTGTTTCGTTCATAGTTTATGGATTAGGCCGTATGGAGCCAGAGTCTGATCCAGATGTATGCAGGTTTGGTCATATTTCTGCTTCACGAGTATCGCCAAAGGATCACACGCGAAATCGCGGAGATTAATGTTGAAAGCCTTTGCCAGTTTATTCTTCCGAAGTTACATCCTCAACGATTTATTAATCTCGGAGCGATACGACTTTTTCGGGAACTACATGACGTTTGACAATCATTCCATAGTTAGTTATCGAAAGGTATCACAATTTGATGAAGTTAAATATCAAATTAAAGATTGAATCTCAGACTATAGAGAGAGGATAATAAATAGTTTAGCCAATATGATATATACCCTATCTATCAGAATGTTCGCGAAACGGCTTGGCCGTTTTTGCCTCAGAAAATGAATGGGCACGTAATTTTGTACCACTATTCCAATTCTGTGTTACTAATGACGTTTTGAACAGTGATTTCATCACGATTTCGCGATTCGTTGCGTTTGAAAAGTGAAATTTGGATTTATTTCTGAATATTATTTGCAAAATACGTTGAAAAAATGGTTCCTATACTCCATTCACAATTATAAAATCACAACTCTGGCCATGGTTTCGTTTTCAGGAATTGGTGCACCTGATAAAAAATCTGTGCACGTACAGAGAATATCTTTAATGACAAAACGGCGTTGCCAGTTTCTGTGTTTACATAAAAAAAAAAGTATCAAAGATATTTTGACATGGGTACAAACGGCAAATTTGAATTGGACCAAAAATCGATTTATAAGCATGAATAAAGCAAAAGTAAGTACTAATCGCCTTTTTTACACTTGATAACGAAGTTTTTTTTAGGTATCTGGCCGTTTGGAAAGATTTCAAACGAAATTCCGGTCCCCCAGAAGTTTGGTTAGTTTCGGTATCGTTTTTGGTGCTCAAAATTTATTTGGAATGTGTAAATGGACAGAAAAGGCTTCCTTATACGATCTTTTCACGAAAGCGACCGGAAAATATGGTTCAGGTAGGATTTTCGAGGAATTATGAGGAAAGAACTTGCAGAATGAAATTGCACGATTTTCGTAAGTAAACGGGTTTTGGATGGCCATCATCGGTCTCTAAATGATTATTGTTGATCGTTTTCACGTTTCAGAAAAAGAACCATTTCGTATAAGCCCATTTTGAAGAAATTTGTGTATGTAACATTCAACGGTAGGTATTTGCTCTTAATCGAAAGAATATATTATATCTAGTGCTACTTCTTTCAAAAGAGATACAAGCTTTTAATGCTGTAGGGGCCCTATAATGTGGAGGAGTTTGTGTCTTATTTTAGAACAGGTGAATGATAAATGTGAAGCATATGTTTGACCTGTTCCATATTATTTGTACAAACCTACTGTGGTTGTAATGTATGAATATTTTTCAAACTAATAAATTACTATACAGTCAGAATATTTTACTCCTTGTTCATAAGATCAAATAAATGAAATGTATATCTTCTACTCTTATTTTTATTAAGTTAGCTATTAAGGTTATGTTCCAAGAAGAAGTTCCTGTTGCATCAGAACTCCCTTCAACTATTTGGATTCCAGTAGAGGGATATAATGTTCCATTATTCTTGATTCAACAATTGATGTCAAGTCTTGAACTTTCAGTTCAAGAGGATAATAAACATTAAATCTTCACAGGCATGCATATGAAAATCATGTGAAAGCAATGCAATTTTCTTCCATGGCGAAAAATAATATATTTCAACAGTGATCTCTTGTATTTTTCATGCAAATAACTAGAAAAGAAATCCTTTCTATCAATTCATATAAACGTTAATTATTTTCGTCCGTCACATCTTTTCCAATTCATTCATTTTCCGAATAAATTCACATTCTGAGAAATACGCTAAGAATGTAGAAAGGGCAACATAGTGTTGACTTGGAACATAAAAATATTCTGAACAACGTCATAACTTCGATACAGAGTGGAATGTGTCAAATTTCCATGGCCAGAGTTGTGATTTTATAATTGTGAATGGAGTATATGTGTCTTGTTTGTGGTCAAATTTGAATCCTGATTTGAGTTTACACAGGTCTGTTCTACTCTTCTGTTTCTAAGTAATAGTGGCAACGATTCTTCGATTTTCAGAATTTCACATTTCAGATTCCCTTCTCTTATTGAAAGGAGGAATATTGGGTTATCAATTCTGATTTTAGCTAAATCTGTTTACGTAACTAAGAATCTGTTGCAATGTTCGGAACATTGACTTCGTTGAGTTGATTTACTTGTAACTTTATTTTCATTTTTCAATACCTTTCGAAGTTATACGCAATATTGCCACGGTAATATCTAATGGTAGGTATTGCTCTCTTCATGTCACTCTACGGATTGGATAAATCTGCGTTTTTGTGGTACCTAGTGCAGATTATAGTTACTTCAAGAAATTATGCGAAAACTGGAGATTTTCCCTACATCTTCGTATCTACTGCATCATTACAATTATACCCATTGTTATTTCATAGTGAGTCTTTGACTTGTACATATATTTTAACTTTGAATTGTTTAGGCCAAAAGAAACCCTTATTCATTTTTCCAAGTGAAAAATGCTTAAAATATATAGCCGTTTGAAAAAAAATAGATCAAATACGTGCCTGATCCTCTGCAAAGGCCTCGAAGTTCATATTTCTTGATATAAATCGAGTTGATACATTTAGGGAATACTCAAGTACTAACCTTATTTGAATAGGAATGTTGAAAAAACGATATTTTCTAGCAAAAACACTTACTTTTATTTGATTATTTCCACAGTTAAAATGCCATATTTCTTCAACCTAAGTGAGTTCCTTCTTCGATTTTCCTGAAGATTATTTTGTTAACACTTATATATTGTTTATATTTTCCTCGATATCCCAAAAATATCGTTACCCATTTTCTATGAATATTTCACAGAGCTTTTAAGAGAACGATGCCAGGTTGTAGATTTTGTTTTTAAACAACGGTATAACGGTGTGTCCTGTGAGGAAGCGGGCGCGTAATGCAAGTCATAAGATCTATGAATTGATCCATCTCAAAACTTATATTGTTGTTCTGTGTCTCAAACGTCAGTGATACTCAGATACCACTTTTCAAATTTTTTGGGATGCCGTCTGGGACTTGAGAAATCCGAAAAATGACCCAGCAACGGTTTTCCTTCAAATTAAAACCTTCATATTTTCCAGAGATGAGTGTGTTCGGAAATGTTTTTCTTTGTGGAAGATGTGTTTTAGCATGCTCTATACGATACCACTCTCCAAATTTTTTGGGATGCCGTCTGGGACTTGAGAAATCCGAAAAATGACCCAGCAACGGTTTTCCCTCAAATTAAAACCTTCATATTTTCCAGAGATGATCGTGTTCGAAAAACATTTTTTTGTGGAAGATGTGTTTTTAGATTATCTACAAGTAACCACTTTCCAAATTTTTTGGGATACCGTCAGGGCTCGGGAAATCCGGAAAATGATCTGGAAACCTCCATATTTTCCAGAGATCAGCGTGTTCGAAAAAAATTTTCTTGTGGAATATGTGTTTTTGCAAGCTCTACAAGATTCCACTTTTCAAATTTTTTGGGATGCCGTCTGGGACTTGAGGAATCCGAGAAATGACCCAGCCCAGCAACGGTTTTCCTTAAAATTAAAACCTTCATATTTTCCAGGGATGAGCGTGTTCGAAAAAAATTTTTTTGTGGAAGATGTGTTTTAGCATACTCTACAAGATGCCACTTTCCAAATTTTTTGGGATGCCGTCTGGGACTTGAGAAATCCGAAAAATGACCCAGCAACGGTTTTCCCTCAAATTAAAACCTTTATATTTTCCAGAGATGATCGTGTTCGAAAAACTTTTTTTGTCGAAGATGTGTTTTTAGATTCTCTACAAGTAACCACTTTCCAAATTTTTTGGGATGCCGTCAGGGCTTGGGAAACCCGGAAAATGATCTGGAAACCCCCATATTTTCCAGAGATGAGCGTGTTCGAAAGAACTTTTTTTGTTGAATATGTGTTTTTGCAAGCTCTACAAGATACTTTTTTCAAATTTTTTGGGATGCCGTCTGGGACTTGAGAAATCCGAAAAATGACCCAGCAACGATTTTCCTTCAAATTTAAACCTTCATATTTTCCAGAGATGAGCGTGTTCGAAAAAAATTTTTTTGTAGAATATGTGTTTTTGCAAGCTCTACAAGATACCACTTTTCAAATTTTTTGGGATGCCGTCTGGGACTTCAGAAATCCGAAAAATGACCCAGCAACGGTTTTCCTTCAAATTAAAACCTTCACATTTTCCAGAGATGAGCGTGTTCGAAAAACATTTTTTGTGGAAGATGTGTTTTTAGATTCTCTACAAGATAGCACTTTCCAAATTTTTTGGGATGCCTTCAGGGCTTGGGAAATCCGGAAAATGATCTGGAAACCTCCATATTTTCCAGAGATCAGCGTGTTCGGAAAATTTTTTTTTGTGGAATATGTGTTTTTGCAAGCTCTACAAAATACCACTTTTCAAATTTTTTGGGATGCCGTCTGGGACTTGAGAAATCCGAAAAATTATCCAGCAACGGTTTTCCTTCAAATTAAAAGCTTCATATTTCCCAGAGATGAGCGTGTTCGGAAAAAAAATTTTATGGAGGATGTGTTTTACCATCCTCTACAAAATACCACCCTCCAAATTTCTTGGAATGCCGTCTGCGACTTGAGAAATCCGAAAAATGACCCAGCAACGGTTTTTCTTCAAATTAAAACCTTCATATTTTCCAGAGATGAGCTTGTTCGAAAAAATTTTTCTTGTGGAGGATGTGTTCTTAGATTCCCTACAAGATAGCACCTTCCAAATTTTTTGGGATGCCGTCAGGGCTTGGGATATCCGGAAAATTATCTGGAAACCTCCATATTTTCCAGAGATGAGCGTGTTAGAAAATTTTTTTTTGTTGAATATGTGTTTTTGCAAGCTCTAAAAGATACTTTTTCTCAAATTTTTTGGGATGCCTCCTGGAACTTGAGAAATCCGAAAAATGACCCAGCAACTGTTTTCCTTCAAATTAAAACCTTCATATTTTCCAGAGATGATCGTGTTCGGAAAACATTTTTTTGTGGAATATGTGTTTTTAGATTCTCTACAAGTAACCACTTTCCAAATTTTTTGGAATGCCGTCAGGGATTAGGAAATCCGGAAAATGATCTGGAAACCTCCATATTTTCCAGAGATCAGCGTGTTCGAAAAAAAATTTTTTGTGGAAGATTAGTTTTTAGATTCTCTACAAGATACCTTTTTCCAATTTTTTTGGGATGCCGTCAGGGCTTGGGAAATCCGGAAAATGATCTGGAAACCTCCATATTTTCCAGAGATCAGCGTTTTCGAAAAAATTTTTTTTGTTGAATATGTGTTTTCGCAAGCTCTACAAGATTCCCTTTTTTCAAATTTTTTGGGATGCCGTCTGGAACTTGAGAAATCCGAAAAATGACCCAGCAACGGTTTTCCTTCAAATTAAAACCTTCATATTTTCCAGAGATGATCGTGTTCGAGAAAAATTTTTTGTGGAAGATGTGTTTTAGCATGCTCTATAAGATATCACTCTCCAAATTTTTTGGGATGCCGTCTGGGATTTGAGAAATCCGAAAAATGACCCTGCAACGGTTTTCCTTCAAATTAAAACCTTCATATTTTCCAGAGATGATCGTGTTCGAAAAACATTTTTTTGTGGAAGATGTATTTTTAGATTCTCTACAAGATACCACGTTCCAAATTTTTTGGGATGCCGTCAGGGCTTGGGAAATCCGGAAAATGATCTGGAAACCTCCATATTTTCCAGAGATCAGCGTGTTCGAAAAAAATTTTCTTGTGGAATATGTGTTTTTGCAAGCTCTACAAGATTCCACTTCTCAAATTTTTTGGGATGCCGTCTGGGACTTGAGGAATCCGAGAAATGACCCAGCCCAGCAACGGTTTTCCTTAAAATTAAAACCTTCATATTTTCCAGGGATGAGCGTGTTCGAAAAAAATTTTTTTGTGGAAGATGTGTTTTAGCATACTCTACAAGATGCCACTTTCCAAATTTTTTGGGATGCCGTCTGGGACTTGAGAAATCCGAAAAATGACCCAGCAACGGTTTTCCCTCAAATTAAAACCTTTATATTTTCCAGAGATGATCGTGTTCGAAAAACTTTTTTTGTCGAAGATGTGTTTTTAGATTCTCTACAAGTAACCACTTTCCAAATTTTTTGGGATGCCGTCAGGGCTTGGGAAACCCGGAAAATGATCTGGAAACCCCCATATTTTCCAGAGATGAGCGTGTTCGAAAGAACTTTTTTTGTTGAATATGTGTTTTTGCAAGCTCTACAAGATACTTTTTTCAAATTTTTTGGGATGCCGTCTGGGACTTGAGAAATCCGAAAAATGACCCAGCAACGATTTTCCTTCAAATTTAAACCTTCATATTTTCCAGAGATGAGCGTGTTCGAAAAAAATTTTTTTGTAGAATATGTGTTTTTGCAAGCTCTACAAGATACCACTTTTCAAATTTTTTGGGATGCCGTCTGGGACTTCAGAAATCCGAAAAATGACCCAGCAACGGTTTTCCTTCAAATTAAAACCTTCACATTTTCCAGAGATGAGCGTGTTCGAAAAACATTTTTTGTGGAAGATGTGTTTTTAGATTCTCTACAAGATAGCACTTTCCAAATTTTTTGGGATGCCTTCAGGGCTTGGGAAATCCGGAAAATGATCTGGAAACCTCCATATTTTCCAGAGATCAGCGTGTTCGGAAAATTTTTTTTTGTGGAATATGTGTTTTTGCAAGCTCTACAAAATACCACTTTTCAAATTTTTTGGGATGCCGTCTGGGACTTGAGAAATCCGAAAAATTATCCAGCAACGGTTTTCCTTCAAATTAAAAGCTTCATATTTCCCAGAGATGAGCGTGTTCGGAAAAAAAATTTTATGGAGGATGTGTTTTACCATCCTCTACAAAATACCACCCTCCAAATTTCTTGGAATGCCGTCTGCGACTTGAGAAATCCGAAAAATGACCCAGCAACGGTTTTTCTTCAAATTAAAACCTTCATATTTTCCAGAGATGAGCTTGTTCGAAAAAATTTTTCTTGTGGAGGATGTGTTCTTAGATTCCCTACAAGATAGCACCTTCCAAATTTTTTGGGATGCCGTCAGGGCTTGGGATATCCGGAAAATTATCTGGAAACCTCCATATTTTCCAGAGATGAGCGTGTTAGAAAATTTTTTTTTGTTGAATATGTGTTTTTGCAAGCTCTAAAAGATACTTTTTCTCAAATTTTTTGGGATGCCTCCTGGAACTTGAGAAATCCGAAAAATGACCCAGCAACTGTTTTCCTTCAAATTAAAACCTTCATATTTTCCAGAGATGATCGTGTTCGGAAAACATTTTTTTGTGGAATATGTGTTTTTAGATTCTCTACAAGTAACCACTTTCCAAATTTTTTGGAATGCCGTCAGGGATTGGGAAATCCGGAAAATGATCTGGAAACCTCCATATTTTCCAGAGATCAGCGTGTTCGAAAAAAAATTTTTTGTGGAAGATTAGTTTTTAGATTCTCTACAAGATACCTTTTTCCAATTTTTTTGGGATGCCGTCAGGGCTTGGGAAATCCGGAAAATGATCTGGAAACCTCCATATTTTCCAGAGATCAGCGTTTTCGAAAAAATTTTTTTTGTTGAATATGTGTTTTCGCAAGCTCTACAAGATTCCCTTTTTTCAAATTTTTTGGGATGCCGTCTGGAACTTGAGAAATCCGAAAAATGACCCAGCAACGGTTTTCCTTCAAATTAAAACCTTCATATTTTCCAGAGATGATCGTGTTCGAGAAAAATTTTTTGTGGAAGATGTGTTTTAGCATGCTCTATAAGATATCACTCTCCAAATTTTTTGGGATGCCGTCTGGGATTTGAGAAATCCGAAAAATGACCCTGCAACGGTTTTCCTTCAAATTAAAACCTTCATATTTTCCAGAGATGATCGTGTTCGAAAAACATTTTTTTGTGGAAGATGTATTTTTAGATTCTCTACAAGATACCACGTTCCAAATTTTTTGGGATGCCGTCAGGGCTTGGGAAATCCGGAAAATGATCTGGAAACCTCCATATTTTCCAGAGATCAGCGTGTTCGAAAAAAATTTTCTTGTGGAATATGTGTTTTTGCAAGCTCTACAAGATTCCACTTTTCAAATTTTTTGGGATGCCGTCTGGGACTTGAGGAATCCGAGAAATGACCCAGCCCAGCAACGGTTTTCCTTAAAATTAAAACCTTCATATTTTCCAGGGATGAGCGTGTTCGAAAAAAATTTTTTTGTGGAAGATGTGTTTTAGCATACTCTACAAGATGCCACTTTCCAAATTTTTTGGGATGCCGTCTGGGACTTGAGAAATCCGAAAAATGACCCAGCAACGGTTTTCCCTCAAATTAAAACCTTTATATTTTCCAGAGATGATCGTGTTCGAAAAACTTTTTTTGTCGAAGATGTGTTTTTAGATTCTCTACAAGTAACCACTTTCCAAATTTTTTGGGATGCCGTCAGGGCTTGGGAAACCCGGAAAATGATCTGGAAACCCCCATATTTTCCAGAGATGAGCGTGTTCGAAAGAACTTTTTTTGTTGAATATGTGTTTTTGCAAGCTCTACAAGATACTTTTTTCAAATTTTTTGGGATGCCGTCTGGGACTTGAGAAATCCGAAAAATGACCCAGCAACGATTTTCCTTCAAATTTAAACCTTCATATTTTCCAGAGATGAGCGTGTTCGAAAAAAATTTTTTTGTAGAATATGTGTTTTTGCAAGCTCTACAAGATACCACTTTTCAAATTTTTTGGGATGCCGTCTGGGACTTCAGAAATCCGAAAAATGACCCAGCAACGGTTTTCCTTCAAATTAAAACCTTCACATTTTCCAGAGATGAGCGTGTTCGAAAAACATTTTTTGTGGAAGATGTGTTTTTAGATTCTCTACAAGATAGCACTTTCCAAATTTTTTGGGATGCCTTCAGGGCTTGGGAAATCCGGAAAATGATCTGGAAACCTCCATATTTTCCAGAGATCAGCGTGTTCGGAAAATTTTTTTTTGTGGAATATGTGTTTTTGCAAGCTCTACAAAATACCACTTTTCAAATTTTTTGGGATGCCGTCTGGGACTTGAGAAATCCGAAAAATTATCCAGCAACGGTTTTCCTTCAAATTAAAAGCTTCATATTTCCCAGAGATGAGCGTGTTCGGAAAAAAATTTTTATGGAGGATGTGTTTTACCATCCTCTACAAAATACCACCCTCCAAATTTCTTGGAATGCCGTCTGCGACTTGAGAAATCCGAAAAATGACCCAGCAACGGTTTTTCTTCAAATTAAAACCTTCATATTTTCCAGAGATGAGCTTGTTCGAAAAAATTTTTCTTGTGGAGGATGTGTTCTTAGATTCCCTACAAGATAGCACCTTCCAAATTTTTTGGGATGCCGTCAGGGCTTGGGATATCCGGAAAATTATCTGGAAACCTCCATATTTTCCAGAGATGAGCGTGTTAGAAAATTTTTTTTTGTTGAATATGTGTTTTTGCAAGCTCTAAAAGATACTTTTTCTCAAATTTTTTGGGATGCCTCCTGGAACTTGAGAAATCCGAAAAATGACCCAGCAACTGTTTTCCTTCAAATTAAAACCTTCATATTTTCCAGAGATGATCGTGTTCGGAAAACATTTTTTTGTGGAATATGTGTTTTTAGATTCTCTACAAGTAACCACTTTCCAAATTTTTTGGAATGCCGTCAGGGATTGGGAAATCCGGAAAATGATCTGGAAACCTCCATATTTTCCAGAGATCAGCGTGTTCGAAAAAAAATTTTTTGTGGAAGATTAGTTTTTAGATTCTCTACAAGATACCTTTTTCCAATTTTTTTGGGATGCCGTCAGGGCTTGGGAAATCCGGAAAATGATCTGGAAACCTCCATATTTTCCAGAGATCAGCGTTTTCGAAAAAATTTTTTTTGTTGAATATGTGTTTTCGCAAGCTCTACAAGATTCCCTTTTTTCAAATTTTTTGGGATGCCGTCTGGAACTTGAGAAATCCGAAAAATGACCCAGCAACGGTTTTCCTTCAAATTAAAACCTTCATATTTTCCAGAGATGATCGTGTTCGAGAAAAATTTTTTGTGGAAGATGTGTTTTAGCATGCTCTATAAGATATCACTCTCCAAATTTTTTGGGATGCCGTCTGGGATTTGAGAAATCCGAAAAATGACCCTGCAACGGTTTTCCTTCAAATTAAAACCTTCATATTTTCCAGAGATGATCGTGTTCGAAAAACATTTTTTTGTGGAAGATGTATTTTTAGATTCTCTACAAGATACCACGTTCCAAATTTTTTGGGATGCCGTCAGGGCTTGGGAAATCCGGAAAATGATCTGGAAACCTCCATATTTTCCAGAGATCAGCGTGTTCGAAAAAAATTTTCTTGTGGAATATGTGTTTTTGCAAGCTCTACAAGATTCCACTTTTCAAATTTTTTGGGATGCCGTCTGGGACTTGAGGAATCCGAGAAATGACCCAGCCCAGCAACGGTTTTCCTTAAAATTAAAACCTTCATATTTTCCAGGGATGAGCGTGTTCGAAAAAAATTTTTTTGTGGAAGATGTGTTTTAGCATACTCTACAAGATGCCACTTTCCAAATTTTTTGGGATGCCGTCTGGGACTTGAGAAATCCGAAAAATGACCCAGCAACGGTTTTCCCTCAAATTAAAACCTTTATATTTTCCAGAGATGATCGTGTTCGAAAAACTTTTTTTGTCGAAGATGTGTTTTTAGATTCTCTACAAGTAACCACTTTCCAAATTTTTTGGGATGCCGTCAGGGCTTGGGAAACCCGGAAAATGATCTGGAAACCCCCATATTTTCCAGAGATGAGCGTGTTCGAAAGAACTTTTTTTGTTGAATATGTGTTTTTGCAAGCTCTACAAGATACTTTTTTCAAATTTTTTGGGATGCCGTCTGGGACTTGAGAAATCCGAAAAATGACCCAGCAACGATTTTCCTTCAAATTTAAACCTTCATATTTTCCAGAGATGAGCGTGTTCGAAAAAAATTTTTTTGTAGAATATGTGTTTTTGCAAGCTCTACAAGATACCACTTTTCAAATTTTTTGGGATGCCGTCTGGGACTTCAGAAATCCGAAAAATGACCCAGCAACGGTTTTCCTTCAAATTAAAACCTTCACATTTTCCAGAGATGAGCGTGTTCGAAAAACATTTTTTGTGGAAGATGTGTTTTTAGATTCTCTACAAGATAGCACTTTCCAAATTTTTTGGGATGCCTTCAGGGCTTGGGAAATCCGGAAAATGATCTGGAAACCTCCATATTTTCCAGAGATCAGCGTGTTCGGAAAATTTTTTTTTGTGGAATATGTGTTTTTGCAAGCTCTACAAAATACCACTTTTCAAATTTTTTGGGATGCCGTCTGGGACTTGAGAAATCCGAAAAATTATCCAGCAACGGTTTTCCTTCAAATTAAAAGCTTCATATTTCCCAGAGATGAGCGTGTTCGGAAAAAAAATTTTATGGAGGATGTGTTTTACCATCCTCTACAAAATACCACCCTCCAAATTTCTTGGAATGCCGTCTGCGACTTGAGAAATCCGAAAAATGACCCAGCAACGGTTTTTCTTCAAATTAAAACCTTCATATTTTCCAGAGATGAGCTTGTTCGAAAAAATTTTTCTTGTGGAGGATGTGTTCTTAGATTCCCTACAAGATAGCACCTTCCAAATTTTTTGGGATGCCGTCAGGGCTTGGGATATCCGGAAAATTATCTGGAAACCTCCATATTTTCCAGAGATGAGCGTGTTAGAAAATTTTTTTTTGTTGAATATGTGTTTTTGCAAGCTCTAAAAGATACTTTTTCTCAAATTTTTTGGGATGCCTCCTGGAACTTGAGAAATCCGAAAAATGACCCAGCAACTGTTTTCCTTCAAATTAAAACCTTCATATTTTCCAGAGATGATCGTGTTCGGAAAACATTTTTTTGTGGAATATGTGTTTTTAGATTCTCTACAAGTAACCACTTTCCAAATTTTTTGGAATGCCGTCAGGGATTGGGAAATCCGGAAAATGATCTGGAAACCTCCATATTTTCCAGAGATCAGCGTGTTCGAAAAAAAATTTTTTGTGGAAGATTAGTTTTTAGATTCTCTACAAGATACCTTTTTCCAATTTTTTTGGGATGCCGTCAGGGCTTGGGAAATCCGGAAAATGATCTGGAAACCTCCATATTTTCCAGAGATCAGCGTTTTCGAAAAAATTTTTTTTGTTGAATATGTGTTTTCGCAAGCTCTACAAGATTCCCTTTTTTCAAATTTTTTGGGATGCCGTCTGGAACTTGAGAAATCCGAAAAATGACCCAGCAACGGTTTTCCTTCAAATTAAAACCTTCATATTTTCCAGAGATGATCGTGTTCGAGAAAAATTTTTTGTGGAAGATGTGTTTTAGCATGCTCTATAAGATATCACTCTCCAAATTTTTTGGGATGCCGTCTGGGATTTGAGAAATCCGAAAAATGACCCTGCAACGGTTTTCCTTCAAATTAAAACCTTCATATTTTCCAGAGATGATCGTGTTCGAAAAACATTTTTTTGTGGAAGATGTATTTTTAGATTCTCTACAAGATACCACGTTCCAAATTTTTTGGGATGCCGTCAGGGCTTGGGAAATCCGGAAAATGATCTGGAAACCTCCATATTTTCCAGAGATCAGCGTGTTCGAAAAAAAATTTTTTGTGAAATATGTGTTTTTGCAAGCTCTACAAGATACCACTTTTCAAATTTTTTGGGATGCCGTCTGGGACTTGAGAAATCCGAAAAATGACCCAGCCCAGCAACGGTTTTCCTTTAAATTAAAACCTTCATATTTTCCAGAGATGAGCGTATTCGAAAAAATTTTTTTTGTGGAAGATGTGTTTTGGCATGTTCTACAGGATACCACTCTCCAAATTTTTTGGGATGCCGTCTGGAACTTGAGAAATCCGAAAAATGACCCAGCCACGGTTTTTCTTCAAATTAAAACCTTCATATTTTCCAGAGATCAGCGTGTTCGGAAATTTTTTTTTTGTGGAATATGTGTTTTTGCAAGCTCTACAAAATGCCACTTTTCAAATTTTTTGGGATGCCGTCTGGGACTTGAGAAATCCGAAAAATGATCCAGCAACGGTTTTCCTTCAAATCAAAACCTTCATATTTCCCAGAGATGAGCGTGTTCGGAAAAAATTTTTTATGGAGGATGTGTTTTACCATCCTCTACAAAATACCACCCTCCAAATTTCTTGGAATGCCGTCTGGGACTTGAGAAATCCGAAAAATGACCCAGCAACGGTTTTTCTTCAAATTAAAACCTTCATATTTTCCAGAGATGAGCGTGTTCGAAAAATTTTTTTTTGTGGAAGATGTGTTTTTAGATTCTCAACAAGATACCACTTTTAAATTTCTGGGATACCGTCAGGGCTTCGGAAATCCGGAAAATGATCTGGAAACCTCCATATTTTCCAGAGATGAGCGTGTTCGAAAAAAATTTGTTTGTGGAATATGTGCTTTTGCAAGCTCTACAAGATTCCACTTTCCAAATTTTTTGGGATGCCGTCTGGGACTTGAGAAATCCGAAAAATAAACCAGCAACGGTTTTCCTTCAAATTAAAACCATCATATTTTCCAGAGATGATCGTGTTCGAAAAAAGTTTTTTGTGGAAGATGTGTTTTTAGATTCTCTACAAGATACCCTTTTCCAAATTTTTTGGGATGCCGTCAGGGTTTGCGTGTAGCGACAACCGGCGCGATTCGTAAATGTCGTAAACAGATATGGAGGAAATCATTTCTAGAGCTATGTTGTTATAAAAGGGAAAAGTCATGTATTGAGGTGTTTTCCTTTCAATCTCGTGATGATAATGTGAAGACTTTTAGTGAAGGAATATAATATCAACCGTGTAGTATCGAGTTTATTAAAATCCAAGTGGATATTCTTTAAATAGGAGCATCGCCACAGATAATTTAGTGCTGAGTATCATTTTAGTTTCATTAATTTCAATTCAGTATGTGATTTGTATCGACATTCATCATTCATATATCTGAATTTTGTATTTCACTGACATTTGTTTCTAGAATTGACCGATAAAAGTAAATTTTCAATGAAAACTGTGCGCATTAAATGAACAATTTCATAATTTGTGTCTCTACGTCAAACGGAATATGCACCATGGATAGACTAAACAATCAACCAAAATTCAGTTTGTTTGATGAGGTGATGGTTCCGAATATATAAACAAAAAAGGGGTTTTCTCATGTATTCTCGATACCCTATATTTTCAAACGAAACCGAATCTTGAAAAATGGTACAGGAATAAAGTGTTTCATATTATGTGAGTCAAACACTATATTTAGGAGAGCAACTGCATTGCCTTGAGAACCCAATGGTATGAGTAGTAATCTTCTATACATACTTAAAAATACGGGTATTCTCCATGGTGTAGCGTGCTACAACTTGTGTGAATAGTCCAGAAAGATTTTGAAATATGCAAAATAGTTATTTTTGTATCTAGTGCGCGAAATGCTCCTTTGGTGATCGAGAACTGCTTTCTTTTAACGAGGCGCAGTCGAGTTAAAAAAAAATAGTCGAGACCACCAAAGTATTTCGCGCATGAGATGCAAACAAAATTTTTTCTACGAACGTTCGTGCACTGGTTGCACCATAAATGTTAACATTGTAAATAATGAATGAAATTAGGTAGTGTTAAATTTTCTCACAATTTGCAAGCCTTAATCATTGTTATACATTAATAAATAAATGATTTCTTGGATTTTTGCTTGCTTGAGGAACATAAAGGTTAAAATGTAAAAATCCCATATAGTTTACATGCAGTGTGCGAAGTAAGTATTTCGCACACTACTTCGCGCACGGTGTCATGGTAACGAAGGAAAATGAAAAAAGGGTCACTTCGCATATTGTTGTCTATGCGCGAACCTTGTCATTTTTTGACGTTTGTAGAAAAAAATATGTTGGAGAAAACTGGACAATCTGTATCTTTCACACAATCACCAATCAAAATCTGTTTCATTAAATCTTCACCACTTATTTGTTCAACGGTCTGGAATGAAAAGGCATCGGTAATTTAAGGAGGTACAAGTGTTCAGTTCTTTTGAAATAACACTCACGTTATGAAAAAAATTATTTCCTTAATGGATTTTCAATACCCTGTATTTTTCAAACGAAACTTCTGTGAACTGATATAAGCGAAAACTAGTAGAGCCCCTATTTCTACCTATTAAGTAGTTGTCCTTATCGGTAGATCCCTGCAAATGATTTTATAGACGAAATTTCATAGTTTGATCAATTTTCCTGAAAAAATGGAAAAATTATGGAAAATATGTATATCAAGCTATTTTGCATTGACTTTTCCTCATTTGATCCATATATTTACATCACGTCCAGGATATCTGTGAAAATAGTTTTATAGAGTTTCAAATTGCTTTTTTTGCCGGATGTTTTCGCGATTTTCGGGAATTTTTTAAAAATACTTCTTCATGGCCTAGAGAATCGAAATTTCACCAGCGTATGAATCGATTATTCCTATTTTTTGAACATATAAGAATTTTATCACTGATTTTAAGATTCTTCTGGACCCATTTTTCCCTAGGGTCGGCCCAAAGATTTACCATTTTAATCTAGTAAAAGAATTGATTCAATTGATGAATGGAATCTACAGTTACAAATATGTACAATGTAAAGATTCACTCTGTATATCTTATAATTGTGAAAATTTAAGACCACTCTTGAAACCTTCTGGGAATTCGAGTGTTCAAAGACTTTTTCGCTACATACAATCTATTTAATAGGTTTATATGGTGCTGCACGGTGATACATTCAGAGTTTCGAAATTTAAATATAAGGAATCGCAATTCGTTAAAAAATTTAAAAAAATCGAATCAACTCACCTCTCCCACTCCTTCCAACAAATCTCAGGTCGTTGAATTTCGCCACCTGGTTCTTCATGACGGCCGTACAGTTCCGCAGTTCAGCACAAAAGTTCTCGTCATTTCCCGCCCTAACCGTCACCACAGTTCCGTCACCGACCTCCCCAAGCGCCACGACCTTGAACGCGACCGGCAGCGTCTTATTCGACCGCCAATGCGGCGGCAAAACCGTACAGACAACGTGCGGACAACCTGTACGCACCAGTTCTCCGGGATGTTCCGCCAGCAGACCGTCTATCGTCCTTTCCGCCAGCATTTCCGCGGTCAAGTTGCCGTAACTGCGGTCGTAGTGGCCTGTGGTCGAGGTGACTTCACTCGAGAGATGCATTTCGTCGTCAACTGATCACTGGAAGTGGGGTCACAGTCATCACGGTATCACTAGAACGGTGAATAGGACAGTTCTTGAGTGCGGTTCTAGAGCAGTTCCCGCGAGAGCGCTTCTCTTCGTGGAGTTATTAGGAGAGAAAACGCGAAAATATGATGAAAAATCACGCCTGTGGTGGGCCACCGCACAGTCGGAAAAGTGCGCGTCAGAGTTTTCCACTCCGCTTTTTACCCCCGCCAGTCAGCAATATGTTTTTCTAATTAGGTTTTTCATCTCACTTCCGGCAGTGGGGATGATGATCACTTTTTTCTCTTAGAGGACATAATCTGCTCATTATTTATTTGTGTTTTACACGGAGGGGTGGTGGCAGCCTGTTTCCATAATACGTTCCGTAATTTTTTGCTGTAATAGGGGATGTTGAAGTTTGTTCCTGAAAAAGAGAGCACGTTCAATATATCTGTTTCAGGATAAAATGAACTAAAATAGAATCTGATTGTGGGTGCTCGGTAATGAAGCAATTATGAAACTCCAATTTGTATAAATCGTAATTATTAATATATATTATTGAAACTCTGATTTCATCATAATTTCCAATATGCGTGCGTCAGTTTTGTTTTGAATTAAAAATTATTTTCAAGTTTATTACAAAAATCGAAATGGAAAAAATAAAATCAAACGGAATTCATTATAATATTCCCTTATCTTATTACAATAATACTCAACTCATTCACATTCAAGATGTGTTAAGAAGAAAATGAAAAAAAAAAACAATACTTCGTAGATGTTAACGTTCCCAGGACAAAGAATAATCAATGTATACCTAGTCCATCCAAGAATTATTGACATCAAAGCAGGCTTCATTTCTAGTTACAAAAAAGTCACTAAAAATTTTCTGTGCTTTCATCATAGCAATAAATGTAACCTTAGAATTAAATAGTATTTTTTCAAAGTAAACCACTTTGAACATGAAAATGTCCTCAATTGTCACATACGATTACCATCGTGTGAATCTTTATACCAGCAGTATTATTTGAATCTTATATTGATACATTTTCGAACGATCAATTATAGGATCATACAGCCTGGAAATTCTGGTCCGATAACGAAAAATATCGTGGATGATTAAAAAGCATGTTCCTTTCCAAAGTTCAATATGAATATCCGCTAAACCAGAAAGATCTAGTTGATAATTTGAAGCGTGTTGCTGCAAAGTAAATGGATTGGAAAATTGTAATAGATATCAAGACACAAACAAAACTTAACGAATGAATCTATTTAATATTTGAAGAATTTCATCATGACATTGTAACTTTCTATATTTGTGGACAATGAAGGAGTAAAATATTTAATATTAGAAATGTGAATATTCCTATTATTCTGCTTCAACAACCATTGTTATTATTTCCTCATCTGGGTAGAACTCGTCTTGTTCATAATTAAAGGATTTATGTCAGCAATATCATAACATCCCATATATTATGACTAATCTTCTCTTATTTTTTTTACGTTCTCTGTGCAGGCTTTCCATTTGTTAGCTGTACATTTTTCAAGAGCCTCATTCCAGAGATTTTTAACTTGCGCAATTATTCTCCAAATTTGTTCGAATATTAATGACAAAACAAAACGTCAGTGTTACTTCCAACACCAACCTGAATTCTGCAACTAAAAATATCACTATTACCAACATAATTTCGATTCTCCAAAGCCCCCCGAGATCTCAATTATTCTTGGATGAAAGAACGTCTTCGCAAATTTGTTCGTGCTGACAATGGTAGTTAATAAATAGTGTAATTTATTTTTGAATTTCATTAATGTCTATTTTGATTAATGGTTCGATTAACGAATATGCACAAACTTATAAAAGATAAATGTGATAGAAGAATAGATAAATGAGTAGACATTTGGTTTATCATTATTCAACATTTGGTTCATCATATTCAGACAATTGAGAAAAAACAGAACTTCTGAAACAGTCTCAACAATTCTGAACTTCCTCAACTTTGGTGGAGCAGTCTATTTCATGAAAATATTCAAATTTTCAAGGATCCTTTGGGCTCATCTTGCTTAAGCAGTGTACCAAGGTCGGCAGTATGTTGAGTCGTGAGCTTGGTGTGCTGCTATATATTATTTGTATTCCCTAAATTATCTGTTTTCCAATGATTTGAAACGCCTATGGGTGTGCGAAGGTTTTATGTGTGTAAATTTCATTGTCAATGAATTGAAAGACAAATTTCGGGCAAATATAAAACTCAATTTGATTTCCTGCTCTTCATTTTCTCTGATGACTTCACACTGGTGCATCTTTGTCAAATTTCCTGTCCTTAGACTATCCAGGGTGTATTTTGAGGTTCGACGCAAAAAACACGAATATTTCAAAACGGACGAAATAGTTTTAAAATATTGTCACGCGAAAATTCGGCTTTACTCTCATCGTTTCTAAGTAACAATGGCGTAGATTCTTCGATTTTTAGAATTTCACATTTCAGATTTCCTTCTGATATTGAGAGGAGGAAAATCCATTCTGAATTTAGCTGACTCTGTTCACCTAACTCAGAATCTGTTCCAATATTCGGAAAATTGAATGGATTCACCAAAAAAGCACTTCACTTGTAATTTTATTTCCATTCTTCAATATCGATAACACCACGCCACTGGACCTTTCTAAGTTAGATTCTGCAATGTTTCGACGGCAGTATAAAATGATATTGCTATCTTCGTCCCACTCACTGAAAACTGACTAAATTTTGGCTTCACAAATTCTTAAATTTGTGAATGAGATGCTGGGTCTCCTCTTTCTATGGTCTAAGTTCCTGCCATTTTCTTCGAAGAATGAGTGCACCTCGTGATCTCTTTATCAAAAAAGAATCCTCATTTTTTCTTAGGAAGATCGAACCAAATGAAAGTCCAAAGTTTGGTGAATCGACGTACCTATTTATTATTGTTAGTATTCATCCAATTCCATTGCAGCATCTGAGATTAAATTCACATTGTCATCATAGTCTTGAAGGCACTTTTTGTTCCTTTTTTCCTCGTTGAAACATGAAATTCACTTCTTTTTCTTCTTTCTTGGTCCAATTTGAAGACAATAAAAAATCTGCTCTTCTGAAACATCCATTTTCGGTATTCAGACGGATTTTCAATTCTGGAAAAAGTTTTCTATCAACCGGGACTCGAACCACGCATCTTTGGATTCTCAGCCCGACGTGCTACCAATCACACCAATTCGATGTAAATGACGCCGCTCAGACAAAGTGTTTAAAGGACCCCGCACTTTCCGTATGGGAAATGGCGTTCCGTCAAATTTTCTAAAATTTTGGTTTAATGTTGTACTCGACCTACTGATCAAAAGTGTCCATGGCCCCAACTCAATCCTATGACTAGTTTTTGAGATACAGGGCGTTGAAGTTGAGAATTACCCACTTTTACTTTTTACTTTTACTACATCTCGGAACAGAATCAAATGAACTTCAATTTTTCTCTAGAATCATTCCATTCCATCCCCAGGGAGCAACCATATAGAGGAATATGGCCGAAAATCGTTACGAATACAGGGTTATCCATAATAGAATGCATGCCCGATTTTGAAAGTATAAAAGGTGTCAGTTTCAGGGCGAGAATGTTAGCAAAATGGACTATTTCACTGAATATGTTGTTGTTACATCAAAAAATCCTGAAATACCAAGAATTCATACTGGGTGATCCATTATTATAGAAACTATTCACAATGAGGGTTAAGTGGACACCCTGTATTTTTGGGTTGATTTAAGATGTTTGTTTGATTTTTTCAGGACATATCACCATGGATTCCGAAGAATACAGGGTGATTCAGTCATGAAATAAACTGTGAACCTCACGAAAATATTCAAAAACCACTTTTTTTTCATCACCCTCTATTTCAAGATCTAATCCGTTGAGGTGGGAATTTTCTCTCACCAGTGTACTTGATATAAAAACATCAATACGGCTGAGAGTTTTCATCCACTTCTTATGACCAGATTTTTTTAAGGTAATATGAAAATTATTTATTTATGTTATTCTATTCTTATTCCAGCATAAAAAAAACCGAGCCATATGAAGTGGATAAAAACTCTCAGCCGTATCGATGTTTTTATATTAAGTACAGTGGTGAAAGAAAACTCCCACCTCAACGAAGTAGATCTTTAAAATAGAGGGTGATGGAAAAAAGGTGGTTTTTGGGTATTTTCGTGAGGTTCACAGTTTATTTTATGACTGAATCACCCTGTATTCTTCGAAGTCCATGGTGATATGTTCTGAAAAAATCAAACAAACATCTTAAATCAACCCAAAAATACAGGTGTCCGCCTAACCCTCATTGTGAATAGTTTCCATAATAATGGATCACCCAGTATGAGTTCTTGGTATTTCAGGTTTTTTCGATGTAACAACAACATATCCAGTGAAATAGTCCATTTTGCGAACGTTCTCGCCCTGAAACTTTCAAAATCGGGCGTCATTCAATTATGAATAACCCTGTATTCGTGACGATTTTCGGTTATATTCGTCTATATGGTTGCTCCTTGGGGATGGAATGAAATGATTCTTGAGAAAAATTGAAGTTCATTCGATTCTGATCAGAGATACGAGCGTAGTAAAAGTGGGTAGTTCTCAACTTCAACGCCCTATATCTCCAAAACTAGTCTTAGAATTGAATTGGGGCCATGAACACTTTTGATCAGTAGGTCGAGTACTACATTATACCAAAAAATTAGAACATTTGACGGAACGCCATTTGCCATAAGGAAAGTGCGGGGTCCTTTAATAGTGTAATTGGTAGCACGTTGAGCAGGAAATCCGAAGATGCGTGGTTCGACTCCCGCTCGAAGTGAAAACTTTTTACGGAATTCAAACTTCGTCTAAATACAGATTGATGATTTTCTCTCATATTCATTTCGCGGACGTTAATTCCCAACTAACCATCCATTTTCTTTCATTTCCAACCAACACTGCCTCGCCATCATCTCGACACAAGGGTCCATATCGCCTAGCCTAGGACGGAAGCAGTCGTTTTGTCGTCCTAATAGAATCCATAAACGAAGGGTCTGAGGGTGCAGATAACGAAACCTTGCGAAGGAGACGAGCAGCCCGGGGTGAGATGAATCAGATCAGCTGATTTGTGATTCCCCCCGCTACGACATCCATAGTTAACTGGACCAAAACGTGCGCTGACTGTCAAATATTCTAGTTCACCCTATTTTATAGCAAAGGGTGCGAGAGACGAGACTGTACGAGGGTGGCATAAAAAACTAATTATGTTGTAGTTGAGCGTCGTGTAGCGTTTGTTTGTGATGTGTTGTATGGGGTTTGAAAATGAATTGAAATATTTCGACTGGAATTTTATGTTTTCTTAAGTTACTCTCTGACCGAAAGTTACTCATTTTGTTATTATTAGTATTTTCTTTTCAGATTCGTTAATTCAGCAATTTCATTTTTTTTTAATTTTCTATTCGCAATAAAGTTTTTTCTTATTGTTTGATTAAGGTCGAAATATCGATTGCTAGATTCATAAATACCTAATTTTTTATTGCAATAAAAATAAATGGTTAACTCCTTTAAATGTCACGACAGTGTCACAGTCTACTTTATACCATGTAGGGCAGTGAAAAATTCCACAACAACACATGTCACATTTGTATCTTCGGAGCAGGTTCCATATAAACTATCGGGTGTTTTTTTAGAGTGATAGAACTTCAAATAGAAATAAAACACATTTAAATTAAGATTGAAGCCAATTTTTTTTCATTTTAAAGATAATTCTATGACATTCATATGTTTCAATAGTATATTCTAAAACTAGTTGCAGAATGGGCTCCTATTCCAATACGAATGCGAAATTCGAATACGAGCGACGAAGGAGCGAGTTTTCGAACGCATGAGTATTGGAATTGCATTCTGCAACGAGTATTAGACGATATTTTCTCTATTTCAGTCAAATTCTATGAAATTCAATGAAAAATTCAAATTATAGTTCCTATATAGTGACTTTCATATTGTATCTTGGCAGTTGGTGTGAAATACGAAATACGAAAATGGACATTTCCAAATTGACCTCTGCTGGAATTTGATAGGATCGGAAGTCATTGTTGACAAACACAAAACGAAAAATGTAACTGAAAACGATGCTGTAATAAATTCATTACAGCACTGTTTTTAGTACTGTAATGAACTCATTACGATACTGAAGTAGAGAATAGTAATTTACGTAACAAGTCCAGAAAATAAGGTTTTTTGGACAAATAGACAACCGTGAGGAATTACAAATCAACGAGACGACACATCTCTTTATTATACATTTTGATTCTTATTTCAATTAAACAGAACAGAACTGTCATCCGTTATTTCGTTGCTATTGTGATGATCATAACAATGACAACAACGACGTGAATTTTTCCGACCTAGTACGGAAAGTACGTACTTTCCGGACTAGGCCGGGAAATGCTACTTTCTCAAAGAAAAAGCGTCCTGGAAGTGGGTACTTCCCGGACGGTTGCCGAAAAAAATAATTTCCGGCATATGTTCACCACGACTAGCTCTGGAGCTAATGTTACAATGAATGGTACTCGTTACAGATCGATGATCAATAATTATTTGTTTCAAAATTTGAATGGTATCTACCCAGAAGTTTTTGTTCCAACAAGATGGTGCTACACTTCATGTTGGTACCGTAACAATTGATTTAATGAAAGAAAGATTTGACGATAACATTATTTCGAGAAATGGTCCAATCGGCCTTCAAGATCATGCGACATAACTCCAATGGATTATTTTCTTTGGGGATATGTCAAGCCATTGGTATATGCTGTTAAACCAGAAACAAAAGACGCATTGAAAGCCAACATAACTCGTGGTTTTGCTGAAATAAGGCCTGAATTACTCAAAAAAGTTGTCCTAAATTGGTCTGGTCGAATGCGGTTCCTCAGAACTAGTCGAGGTGGACATAAGCCGAAAATTATTTTTTTCTACAAACGTCATAAAATGACAAGGTTCGCATATTGTTGTCAATGCGCGAACCCTTTTTTTCATTCTCCTTCGTTACCATGACACCGTGCGCGCAGTGTGTGCGAAATACTTACTTCGCACACTGCATGTAAACTATTTGAGATTTTTATACTATTTTTAACCTTTATGTTCCTCAATCAAGAAAAAATCCAACAAATCATTTATTTATTAATATATAACAATAATTAAGGCTTTCAAATTGTGAGAAAATTTAACACTATCTAATTTTGTTTATTATTTACAATGTTAACATTAATGGTGCAGCCAGTGCACGAACGTTTGTAGAATAGTTATTTTTGTATCTAGTGCGCGAAATGCTACTTTGGTGATCGAGAACTGTTTTTTTTAACGAGGCGCAGCCGAGTTAAAAAAAATAGTCGAGATCACCAAAGTATTTCGCGCATGAGATGCAAACAAAATTTTTTCTACAAACGTTCGTGCACTGACTGCACCATAAATTATGGTGCAGGTCCATAAATGTCAATGTCAAATGTCAATAGATAAAATTAGGTAGTGTTAAATTTCTCACAATTTGAAAGCCTTAGTTATTGTTAAACAGTAATAAATAAATGATTTCTTGGATTTCTGCTTGATTGAAGAACATAAAGGTTAATTAAATATAAAAATCCCATGTAGTTTACATGCAGTGTGCGAAATACTTACTTCGCGCACGGTGTCAAGGTAACGAAGGAAAATGAAAAAAAGGGTCACTTCGTATATTGTTGTCTATGCGCGAACCTTGTCATTTTTTGACGTTTGTAGAAAAAATAATTTTGTTGGCATCTCATGCGGCGAATACTTTTGTGATCTCGACTATTTTTTTTAACTCGGCTGTGCCTCGTTAAAAAAATTCAGTTCTTGATCACCAAAGTAGGATTTCGCGCACTAGATACAAAAATAACTTTTAAAACATAAATATCATCAAATTATCTTTCAAAAAAAGTTGGCTTCAATGGTAATTTGAATGTGCTTCATTTCAATTTGAATAAGAGATAATAGATCAAAATTTCAAATAGTTATAAACGATAATAAAACGACCTCAGAGCAAATGTCCTGTATAAAATCAGAATAATCTTCTACAGAAAATGTATCTGTACATTTTTTTATATCTCTATTTGTTGGTTGAAAAATTTTTGTATTTATTCACTGGATGTAACATAATTCCACCTAAAAGTTTAGCTCAAAAAAATTGAGATGTTCTTCTACAAGTTAATGGACCTCTCTTCAAAAATTGAAAAAATATCAAATGGATTCCTGAAAGCATATAGACAGTAGAACGAGCAGTCAAAAACGCATACAAAATTGAATTTAAAGTTCTCAAGTACTAACTACTTTGTTCCGCAATTTATACACACTATCTCCAGGCCCATCTAATTCAAGATGAATATGAAGAAAATTCTAAAAATACAAAGTTGAAACAGAGAAAAGAGAAAAAAGTTAAAATCTAGAAATCTCAGAAGTGGAAACAGATGTTTCTTCAAAAAGTCTACATATCTGAGCGAAAAAATAATTTAACAAGAAGGAAATAATATTTTGCGGCATACATATTTGAAAAAAAAAACATGCCATTTCAAATCAATGTTATGTCTGCTAAATACATATTTTGATAAAACATTGGACTAAGAATGGCCTCAAAGATGGATGATAATTACATACAGATTATCCTCGCCGATCAGACTTTTTTGAAATTAGAAAAAAGGGGAGAATATGCCTCGAATTTTTGCCATCAATGTTCAAAAAGCTTTTCTATTGTTTCTATGTATATTCATATTTTTTTTCGTTCATGCTAGATTTCGTTGATCTGTAGAATATTTTTTTTAGAATAATAAAGCTTCGAATGTGATGGTTGGGAACTTTGAACTTTGGGTTATTTTAGCTCTTCAGGCACTTTTCTTTTCGTTCGCATGTATCTTGATTATATTGTATTTTTTTTGTGAGTTTATAGGCACTGCCTAAACTCTTTTCAAATTTGTAATAATAATAAAATAATGCATGGAATACAAATCTTGAAAATGAAATAAGAGATGAAATGTAAAGTTATTAAAAAGTTTTTGATTTTATTCTGTGCCAATAATTTCCTCAAGATGTATAAACTTATGCTTGACTACTCCTCATATGAAATGAAAACTTATTTTTTAGTTCAGGCATGAGTGCCACCGATGATGGCAAAGAGATTACTCAATTGAAGATTGTAAAAAGTGGATTTCCTGGATTTTCCGATTATTATTCTGGTAATTTAAGAGTTCAATTGGATACAAAACTGTGACTGCCTTAGGTTATGAAATCCTCAAATGTTTTATATATTTTGAGTATAAACTAAAATGTTTCTCCTTCGACGGCATTGAAATAATGTGCCAGTAGTATTCTTGTGTTTTATTGGTTTTACTCTTTTGTTATTTGTTCATATTCATTTGACTGCTGTGGTCATTAGCCGGATATCGGTTTTCACACTTTAGGTGAATGCGAATCTTTAATCCGAGTTTTTCCATTCGGGGGCAATCATGCTCCCGCAGAATAGGTGATCTCATCCAATAAAGAAACACACATATACACAGAAACATAAGTCACACACATACAACATCCACACTTACCACGAATAAAATGATCAATTAGATAAATAGGCGAATAGACAAACAGATAATAAATACATAAAATAAGTAGATAAAATAAATAGATAAAATGAATGAATAGATAATAAATGAATAGATGAGTGTATATAAATATTCACACAAATAAACAGCAGAATAAACCAGTCTGAAAAATAAGTGAGCAAGAAAATTATACGAGAGAATGAATATTCAGGTAAGTAGCAATGATCTGTATAAACTTAGTAACTTAGTAGCTTTTGTTTATATTCTCAGAAACAAAAGTGGCACCAATGGCACATCATGGCTTTATTCAACTTCTTTTTAATGTTGCCACCGTGTGAAACTTTTACGAATTCAATGCTTGCACTTATAATTTCGAAAACACTTGTCAAACCTGTAGATAATCGAATTTCCGTTCACAACTTAAGTACCATTTATTCCTGTTACCACAGAAACAGCCTGTATGTCATTCCCACGAGGGTTCAGTATGTTCTTAAGCCTCGTATGGGGTGAGAACGACAACAATTACAATAAGGGTGGCACGTTATCCGTATATTGGACCATAGGCGCTTGTCAAACTGGAACACCCTGTATGCGTGTGTTAAAACTAACCTAAAGATAGTCTCTGCGGCAACGAGAACTGAAACCAACCACCACAAAACCACAAGACGGCTACGCACCCGACTTTTCTCGAGTTGCAACGTTCTTTTCGCGTCGCGGCCCTATCTGACATTAAGAAAGAGTATAAAAGTAAAATCGCGGGGTCTTGTGGGTGGTAAGAGGTGGTTGGGGGCGGGGCCTGTTGAGGTAGACCGCCACCGCCGACGTCGCCGCCAACCAGGAAAGACGCCGGATTTTTACCCCCAAACCATCGTCGTTTCTTAGAGGTTTACCAAGGGAGGGACGCAAGCGCGAGCACTTCTTCAAGTCTTTTGCCCTTTTTTGTCGCGTCTGTCTCGCCTTCGCCACCCTGCGGGCCCAGGTTCTGTCCTTCTTGCCCACTTTCTTACCGAAGAAAACGTCTCTGGGTTTTTACTACCCCCGTCCTGCTCTGGTGCAAGCGGGGAGATTGCGTTGCGTCTCTGTCGGTTTCTTGCAAGATAACCTTAGGAGCCGGCATCGTTTTGTCATGTTCTGGCGTGTTTGTAACACATTTTTCACGTAAAATAATCATTTGGAGCGATTGCAAAAATTCAAGGCGGTCTACGAGTCCTTTAAGGATCAAATAGAAAAACAATGTTTTGCTGACAAATTCTGTGGGTCCACTTGAGTAGTAACTGGATTTTGCCGAAGTTATCCAACTACAAAAAGTAGAGAAAGTCAGTGATGGTCCACATTTTTAAATGATGCGTGAATTGAAAGAGTACACTCGAAATACAGATCTGATAAGACTTAAAGGGTTTTCCAATAAGAAGTGTTAATTTGAAAATCCTGCTATTTCAGTAGATCTCACTCTTGAAGCTGTAATTTTTTGACCTTCGACAAGTATAAACTACGCCATTAATAAAAATGGAACGATACACGCTTCAACAATGCCTTGAATTCATTATAATTCACTATAAAGATCGTGAAAATTTAGCAGAGACGGTCCGTAAAACTCGAACATTTTTGGGTCGTCGTGAAGCACCTTGTCATCCTTGTCCAATAGCAATACAGAAATTGGTTAAAAAATTTGAGCTGTTGGGACATGTTAGTAATGTGAAGAATCAAACCGGTGCTCGTCGCTCAAGAACAGCCGAGGATATTGCTGCTGTATCCGAAAATATTGGAAAAACCCAGGTTGGTCCATTCCTAGTCGTTTTTTGGAATATGACATTCCACAAACGTCAATACACCGTATTTCGCATAGATATTTGGGTCTTAAGGCCTATAAAGTTCAATTAACACAAGAACTCAAGCCAGCCGATCATCAACAACGTCGTGTCTTGGCTGATTAGGTTCTTGAAACGCATTAACATAATCCGGAACTCCATCGGAAAATCATCTTGAGTGATGAGGCTCATTTTCACCGAGATCTTGTGATTCATCACTCTGTGACCGCTTCTTTTGGGGCTATGTGAAAGATAAGGTCCACCGGTCCACGCCAAGAGTCCATCGTCGATACAAGACATCAAAGATGGAATTCGTGAGACTATCGAGGACATAGAGCATAGAGCAGCCACTTTGCGATTTGATTATGGAAAATTCCATGAAAAGGATATGGTCCCTTAATCGTGGTTGTGGTGGTCATTTGGTTGATTTCATTCTCCATTATTAACGGCTTCTTCTTCTCCTTGTGCGGTGCCTTTGGTCAGCCTTTGTTTAATAACACTAGAGAGACTCAGACCCGAACGCACGCTGACAAGAATGCCGCAAGTCGACAAGGAGGATTCCCTCTCACCATAGAGATGGAAGGAGTACCTTCCTGTTTGGGATAAAAAAAAACATCTGATCATATATTGAATGTCAAAATAACACCTCTTGTTGTTACTCCCTTTATCTATACTAATATTATAAAGAGGAAAGATTTGTATTTTTGTTTGTTTGATACGAATAGGCTCAAAAACTACTGGACCGATTTCAGAAATTCTTTCACCCTAAGAAAGCTACATTATCCCTGAGTGACATAGGCTATACTTTTTACCCGAAAAAAATAAGGATACCTACTATAACTTCAATAATTACAAAAAAATCAGCCATAATCAGCTATTTTCACGTGCGCTGCGAAAACCGTTAGACTTACGTGGATACAATGTGTGACGGAAATGTTCCTCTTAAATAGTTCTACAAAAAAGTCCGCGATAGCATATATCTATCTCTCAAGATTGACTTGCTATTACCTGTTTATGGTAATCAGATGTTTTCCAAAATTATGCTCTATTTGGGAGTGAGTTTTTATGAATTGAGTATTGATCCTCATCCAACCTTATACGTTATTTATCCCCAGTATTTAATTTAGAACGAAATTGGCCTTCACATCATAGAATTACAACGAGTACATCAAAATATATGGCAGGTTGAAGCGTTGAAGATGAAACCGCCGCGTGAAACAAATACACAGGCGAAGCTGGGACGGCCTGCTTGTCTTATATATTTTATGAACGAAAATTCGCATGATGAAAAGAAAACGATTTGGAAAGCAGAAGGAAAAACCGGCAGTGAATTTCAAACTGAACAATAATTGAATACTGGATCATGGCTGAACCGTTGTTAGTGTGCATCACAGTCTGATCGATTATATACAGGGTGTCCCAAGTTCGAGTGCCTATAAGACGTTTCTGGAGAACTGGACATATTTGAATTCTGAAAATTGGGATTATGATATTGTTCGAAATTCTCTACAGACCTAAAATATTTTCAGAGCTAGAGCACTTCCGGTTATACAGGGAGTGAAAATAAATTTGCTCAATTTTTTTTTCAATCTTTTCGTTTCTGATATGATTGATTATTTAATGCTGAAAGCATTTCTGTTGAAACTATTGTATTCATTCGAATAGTTTTCAATCTATCAAAAAAAAACCTGAAAAAAAGTCAAATATTTAGGGTCAGTATTATGTTCATTTTTTTTATTCTGAACATCCTGAGTGTAAACCGTTCTCACAACTTCAAAGTAGAAGAATGTGGAAAGGTCATGCATGATTTGAATTTCATGAATATCATCACAGGGTGTTACAAATTTTGTGTCAAAAACAGTGATCGAAAATTGACCATAACTTCTGTTTTTCAAATTAGAACCCTATTTTTTTTTATTGCGTTGGATTCTGCCAAGAAAAATAATGATAGCACTCCTAGATGCTCTTGCTCCTAAATTCAGTAATTCCCGAGTTATTTGAGCTTTTCTGGATTCATGTTGTACGTAGAGTCAAATTCATCTAATCTTCTACTCGAGAATATTCTGTGACCATAGAAGATAAGTTATTCCATTAATAATTCACAAGTGACAGGTCCAATTTTAGGTTTTATCTTTACTTTTCGATTTTATTCAATGGTGTCAACAATATTCATCTAATATTTTGCATGAGAATATTCTCTGAAAATAGAAGATAAATGATCCCATCAATAATTCACAAGTGACAGGTCTAATTATTACTTGTTACTATGGTTTCATGAGAATATTCATCGAATCTGTTTAGATTCGATGAATTTGACTCTACGTACAACATGAATCGAGAAAAGCTCAAATAACTGGGGAACTACTGAATTTAGAAGCAACAGCATCTTAGAGTGCTATCACTATTTTTCTTCGCAGAATCCAACGCAATCATAAAAAAATAGGGTTCTAATTTGAAAAACAGAAGTTATGGCCAATTATCGATCACAGTTTCTGACACAAAATTTGAAACACCCTGTGATGATATTCATTAAATTCAAAAGATGCATGATCTTTCCACATTCTTCTACTTTGACGTTGTGAGAACGGTTTACACTCAGGATGTTCAGAATAGGAAAAATGAACATGATGTTGACTGTGAATATTTGACTTTTTTTCAAGATTTTTTTCGATATTTTGAAAACTTTCGAATGAATACAATGGTTTTAAGAGAAATTCATTTAGCATTGAATACTCAATCTTCTCAGAAACGAAAAGATTCAAAAAAAAATTTTCAGCAATTTTTTTTTACTCCCTGTATAACCGAAAGTGCTCTGGCACTGAAAATATTTCAGGTCTGTAGAGAATTTCAAACAATATCATAATCCCAATTTTCGATTTCAAATATGTCCAGTTCTCCAGAAACGTCTAATAGGCACTCGAACTTGGGACACCCGGTATATTCAAGGTGCATTCCCACGATTTAGAAATAATAAGGTTGTTTGAAACACCTCAGAAAATAAAGCCTACATTGTAAGTAATTCAAACGTGTAACAATAATCACATATAAATCTCCCAAATCGATAGTTAACAAAATTAAATGGTGATCACAGATCTTTCTCGGCGTACACAGATTTATTCGACTCATGCACAATAATCGCTTCTTGTCAGCAGTTGAAAAGTTTTGCAAATCAGAAATTCAAGTATCGAGTATTTGGACAGAACTTTATAAAGATCTTATAACAAGGCCAACGTTTCGAAGTATATCGACTTCTTCATGGCTACAAGAGAATGCAATAATTCAGATTATGAAAATTTGGCAAAACCACGAAAGAAAAAGGTTACCTAGTTAATGTGAAATGAATGAAGAGTGATATAAATAAGCTTTTGTCCCGGTATTCCATGAGGCATGAGTAATAAGGAAATTTTCCACTACTGACTATTCACTTCTACTGGTAATTTTATTTTCTAATTATATCAAATTGATTAACAACATGTGAGGGATGGTCTAATCAATACAACATGTAAAAGGAAAGTAACCTCACTAACCTCACATGCAATGTCTCAAAAATGTGAAAGAATTTTTTGTTTTTTTTACAGCACTGGCTGATCCCGACAGTTTTTCAGGGGAGCGGGGGATAAGAATTCTTCCAGGGGGAGACATCAATAGACAGACATTTTTTGCCAACATTATAGGACCACTAATAAAGCGATTATTGTCAATTTCGACTTCCAAGGGAGGGCCATAGCCCCCATGGACCCCCCTGTGACCACCAGTGCTTTACACACCACCACATTGTTCATATGTGTCCACAAGACCTAGAGTGAAACCTCTCTATAGCTGCAGATTTGTAAATGTTCACCAGAACTGGCTCCTGCACCATTTTGCAAAAACCGCATTCATACATCTAGTACGCCATACAGTGGCGGATTAACATAACGAGGGGTCGTAGGCGCAAGAAGAGTCATGCCCCCAAATGTATATATAGGGTGAGCCTTTGACTTGCTCATTTTCTTCTCAAATTCACGCTTTTTTTACCATTTTTCAAAATTCGGCTTCGTTCGAAAGATACAGGATGTCGAGAATCCATGAAAAGTGGAGCTTCTCTTCAGCTGAAGGTTTGTTCACGACAGCATGGAAGTTGTCTCGAACTCCGACATATAATTCATGTATCAAAAAAACATTTCATTCCAAAATAAAAGAGTTTCCTCCTTTCAAAAAGGCAATTTCAGCACAGGAACTGCGTTTGATTCCTGCGCCAACATCACACATACTCTTAGGTTAAACGAATTCCCACCCTTCAGGCACCTGCTCCAGAATACTTCTGCTAAGTAATTACAAGAAGTTGTGAAATAATAATTATGCGTTCCCCCGCATATTTACAAGTAGTCGGAGGGAGAAAACTTCAACCCCTTTATTTCACTAAATACCCTATTTTGCACCTCCATCTCAAAGCTCTTTAGTCTTTATCCCTTTTCCCGGTCTCGCGACTGTCTTTGTCTTTCCAATAATATACAATTTGTCACATAATCTTCGCATGCTCCGTCTCTTTCGCTCTCTTTGTTTTCGCGTCGCGATTTTGTACCCTTCTGCCTTCCCCCTTTGCTAAGGCCGATAAGTTCAAAGCTCCCTTGTTACAATCCGCCGAGGAATCAATTTGAGTATACGGAAGTTTGGAAATGATTATACAAATCGTATTGCGAAGCTTTCAAATCGTTTATGGTAGAGAATATGACGGAATTTCTCTGCAGAAGCATGAGATTGTTCATTGTTTTCGATTTTCTGGATTTTTACTCAAGAGGAAGTTTTGTTGCATAGACTTCGTTATTTCAAGTGGCGAACGACCATATCGCAACGCAATACCGTGCTACTTTCGACCTCCAAAATCGCCCAGAAAGCTGATCGTTTTTTCGTGTCTTCAACACAAGTTTTGAATATGTTCATGTGTATCGCCATTTTGCAAAAATGGTATTTATACATTCGGGGATGCCATACAGTGGCGGATTTACTTAACAAGTGGCCTTAGGCGCAAGATCAATCTGAGGCTCCTGCTTTGTAGAACATGTTTTTTTTTTTTTTAATGTTGTGGTTTTCACGAAAAGGAATATCCTGTAATGTTCAGAGAATGAGAGAACATCGTGAGAACAAAGGGCAAGCAGGTAGGAATTGGTGTTCTTCTTGAATTTCTGGAGGTTATATGCCTCGGGGAATACCTCCCTAGGCAATGTGTTCCAAAGCCTCGCTGTTCGTTGGATGAACGAGTCTTTGAAAAAAGATGTTCTGCAGGTCTCCAAAGTTACCACGAAGGGGTGTGAAGACTTAACTTGACGGGTTAGTCTGGAAGGGACTGCCAGAGGGAGAACGATTGCTGATAATTCAGAAGAGCATCGCCCATGGAAATACCTATAAAATAGAGACAGATCGCCCACTTTTCTACGGTGTTCCAGAGAAGTGAGCGAGCTTGTAAGCGATGCATCACCGACGAGACGAATTGCCCTTTTTTGTACGGAATCCAAAAGTTTTAGGTTGTGTTTAGGTGCAGCACTCCAAATATGGAAACAGTATTCCAGGACAGGTCTAATCTGTGCCTTATAGATCATAAGCAGCTGACCTGAGGTGAAATAGCTCCTGGCACGAAACAGAAAACCAAGTTTTTGGGATGCACTTTTAGCAATGGATCTCACGTGATTCTCCCAGGAAAGGTTACTGCCGACAGTAATGCCAAGCATCGAAATGGATGACTTCAATGGTATGGTCACTTCCGACAATTTTATGCTGGGCACAGTAAGATCGGCTTTTCTAGAGAAAAGACATGCTTGTGTTTTGTTTGCGTTGAATTCTACCAGGTTATTAGATCCCCATTCAAGGATTGCTGCCAAGTCCATATTTATGTTGTTAACATTTCTTCCTCGTTCGTTTTTGATTTGGCGGGCTGGTATTGGAGCCCTAGAAGAAAAGGCGGTATGGAGGGTACTATCATCCGCGAAGCTGTGCACTGGACACGAAGTTGCTTCCAGCAAATCGTTGATGTGAAGTAGAAATAGTGTTGGAGCCAGAATTGATCCCTGCGGAACACCAGCATTTATGGGTAGAGAGTCAGACGAAACTCCATCGACCACCACATGGAGAGATCTGTTTGAGAGAAAACTAGCTATCAGGGAACACAGCTTTGGGGGCACGCCATAAGATGGAAGCTTGGCGAGGAGTCCCTGATGCCAGACTCGATCGAATGCCTTGGAGATATCCAGTGCTACGGCTAGGGTTTCACCATATTTCTCGGTAGAAAGCTGCCATATATGTGAGACGTAAGCGAGCAAGTCACCAGTGGATCTCTGATGACGGAAACCTTATTGTCTATCGTTGATAATTCCTGAGTGTTCCAGATGTTTCATGAGCTCGAAGTAGATGGCTTTTTCCATGACCTTTGAAATAATAGATAACAGAGCGATAGGTCTGTAGTTGCTAGGTAGGGTCTTTTTGCCTTTTTTAGGTACTGGTTGTACTCTTGCGATTTTCCAATTGGATGGAAAAACATCCAATTTGTAAGAGTGGTTGAACAAATTGCAGAGGACAGGTGTTAGTTCGGGGGCACATTTTTTGAGAACAATCGGTGGGATTCCGTCGGATCCACTGGCTTTGTTGGTGTTGAGACCCAACAGAATCTTTCTGATAGTACGTGGGCGAAAGGTTATCTCGGGCATATGGCTGTCAATGGATGTAATATTCGGGGGTTGTTTTCCAGATGAGTCTAGAGTGGAATTTTCAGCGAACAAATGCGCAAAGATGTTGGCTTTTTCCAGGGCAGTCGTTGCTAGTGTTCCATCTTCCTTGGTTAGAGGGGGAAACGAGCTGGAAGTGAAGTTTCTTCCTACAGCTTTGGCGAAGGACCAAAATGAGCGGGATCCGTTAGGGCATTCAACAAGTTTAGATCTTATTTTGGCATTGTGAGCATCTTTTGAAGATTTGATTGTCTCATTGCATATGCCTCTAGCCTCCACATATTCTGCTCTAGTCTCAGGGCCTGGATTTTTTTGCCATCGATGGTATGCTGCCTGTTTGGAAGCTACAGCTTTAGAGGAGTTCTTGTTAAACCAGGTCTTATCGGATAATGTTCTTCTTGCTGTGTTCGGTATGTAAGGATATATAGGGTGCGCCTTTGACTTGGCCATTATTTTCGAATGTTGATTCTTCTTATCGAACAAAACACATTTTTCCTTTGACATTTTTCAGATTTCGGCCTTCTTTCGAATGATACAGGGTTCCGAAAATCTATGCAGGAATGCTTTTTTGTTCGAATCTGTGGAACCGTTATTTTAAAACAACTGAATGTTTACTTTGTGCATGGTGCATGTTTCTCAATCAACAAATTGTAATAAATCGAAACATTGCAGTTAACCATTATAGCCTTCTGAACATTAAATTCATGGCTCCGAAAAATTATTTTCTTGCTTATCGGTTCGGCACATGATATTGGCAAGACGATAACGATGAAGTTATTGATTTTCGGGCCAAGTTTCCTTATGAAACTCAGTCAGCAAAATCTACCCAAGGCCTGAATTGCCAAGGCGCGACTCAGCATAAATTTGGTGCTCAAATATCGTGTGAATTGCAACTGGCCAAAAAGCTCAGACGATTATGTCATACTTTAGGAATCCGCCCACTGGAGGTGGGTGAAGGAAATCTATAATGGTTTTGGGAAAACGAAGAGGAGGTAGTAGCTGGTGAAGCCTTTAACGGAAAACTTCTCAGTTGACTCGTGTTCGGTAGTTAGGAGTAGCTGGAGATGCCTTAAACGGGAAGGTTCTCAGTTGACTCACGTTCGGTAGTTGGGAGTAGCTGGAGAAGCCTGAAACGGGAAGATTCTCGGATGACTCGGGTTTGGTTAAGTTTGGAATCGGAAGTTAAGAGTAGCTGGAGAAGCCTTAAGCGGGAAGGTGCTCAGTTGACTCGGGATTCGGTTGTTAGGAGGGTTGAAGAAGTAACTCAGTTCTTTTTAAGTACGGTCTTAAGCGGTGACGGAAAAGGGCTATTCGAGGAATAGCAGTGCAAAGTATTGAATCGAGAGTTGAAGGTTAAAGAAATTATTTAGAATCAATTAGATAAGGCCGGGAGTGAAGTAAGGCTGCGAGCAACGGGTTAGTGAAGTGTTTTAATTGTTATATTTTTAGGTATTTTCATCATCCTTGGGATTAACTGCCAGAAGGGGAAAGGTCAGTTAATTTTGTGTATTCTTTGCTTATTTGTGTATTGTTGGAAAGCTGCATGTGACGCCAAAAAAAATATTAGAGTCAAGAGTCCTGAAATCTCCCCAAGTTTTCGGTACTTTCAGTTTATGTTTTGTTTCAACCATCCTAAGAGTTTTAGATAATGTGATTTTGTTTGACCAATTATATTTGAATTTTTTTCTGACGTGATTGATTTATGGATAGTGAAAACCGTTTATTTCATTTTAGCTTCAATATACGTCTGAAGGTTACTGGTAGTGTTTTATTCACCACCTCTCTCCCTGGAGAATAAATAAACAGAAAGTCCTGTCCCTAGTACTACGGGCCGATCCCATCCTTTCTCAGTTCAAGAAGAAAGATTTTCCTCAAAATTTTTTAACATCTTTTTTTTTCTAAGTAATAACACCCCTTGTTGAAAAGCCGCTCTTCCGTCGAATCTTTTTACAAAATAATCAATATTTTTTCTGATATCAAAGTTACACCCGAGGCGACTCAAAAATCCATGAAAAAATACTATAACATTTACCTCAACTCTTCTTCTTTGTATAATAATACTTGAAACTACTCGAAAATACTCAACGGTTTCAATTTTTGAAGGAACATTCTGGTAAATGGATGTTTTCGTTAACACGCGCCATTAAAGAGCTTCTTCTGATTTTTAACATGAGGTAAAACTAGCTGTAGTTCTAGATTTCCAATTATTTGATCAATAAAATTCAATTTGAGTAAATCGGTAAATTCATATTGAACACTCTGTTGGAACAAAACCTCAGATGCTCACCGAATGATGAAGCTGGTACCTTAGGCTAACTATTTCAAAAATTTCGTCTATCTAGATGGAACACAGCGGTTGCTATAAGAATTTGGATAAACACTAAAACTATCCGAAATATATGAAGTATTTGGCAACGCCGTGATGAAATTTGAAAACAGAGGTATAAGTGTAAAACTCTTATTGTCCTCGAAAGAACTATGCCATGAAATACAGGGTGTTCCATTTGAAAAAACTACCTATTTTTTCATAACTTTTTTTTTATGCACCCTGTATATGTAAAATTATTTTTAGTTTGTAGATTTTTGCCAACCTAATATCCATGCCATATAAGTTTCTTCCACACGGTACAGTTTAGGCGCTATTTTAGCCGTACGCCTTGCTGACACATCCTGTATAAATTTTACCTGAAGTTTCGACTAGAACTACGGTGGGCTGAAGTTCTGGGATGGAAAATCCTCAAAATTCACGAAAACGATTTTAATAATGTTAAGATTGTGGAAGATCAAGAACGCATCATATTTGAGTTTTTCCTTACATCAGCAGCAGATAATTCTTCCATCAAATATTTTCCAGGCAAGTTTCAACGAAAAACCACCCAATATAATGAAACACATCAACAATACTCGGTGTGTGCCATTCCGAGAAGAACGTAATCCTCTTACATCCATAAAAGTGGAAAACGTGAAAGATCAATTGACTGTATAATAAAAAATCAAAATACACGGTTCGAATTGAAAAGGCAGATTTTCGTTTCCCCCATATGCCGGATACTGAAACACACCACCGATTTAGATATAAAGCCTCCCCAGGATCCGTAAAAGGTAATAAAATACTGTGTTTGCTGAGCTCTCACATGCTCTGAGTCTGAACCCACATAAAATAATTCCATCCTACTCGAGTGGAGTCTACGTCATAGAGATCTCTGTTTTACATTTATTCGAGGGCCAAGAAATTGGGGACAATTTGAATGGATCGGAGTTAAATCCAATTATTTCCACAACGCATTCATGTCCTCAATCCTCTTCAGCAAGGGATGGCAGAATATTTTTTGGCGATTCGCTCAAAACAGAATCTTCAAGTTGGTGCCTTGTGCGGGGCCTTTGTTCATAACGCATTTATGTAATACTAGAGAGACTCAGACCCGAAGGCACGCCGACAAGAATTCTCTCACCATACAGATGGAAGGTGTAGGGTTTCCTTGGTGTGTTAACCTCATAGCAGATAGATTACCCCACGCGAACACTATATGTTCCGCCGTTTCATCCGCGATTCCTGCACCAACGGCACAGGGAACACTCAGTTAGACCCCTTCTTTGCAAATATTTGTTGAAACGTATAAGAATAAACAACATTGAACAAGTGACATAAGAATGTAAGAAAACATGAGAAAGCATACATGAAGACAACTCTGTCTTGAAATGGACCACATATGGCCTTCGTAGTTTGACATTCAAGTTCGACAACCCCCTGTGGGGTCGTTTACATCACCTATCCCGCACACGATCTCTGTAGCGGTGATAACAACTCGAGGACGTCGTATTGGAAAGTAGCTTTTTATGGCTCCCCTGGCAATTCCACAGAAGGCCAATTAATTTGCAGTCATACGGAAACAAGGAAAATGGAAAACTTCCGTATCCCTATTTCATTGGAATTTCCTTGTAATCTAAGGCGAAATTTCTTTATTTCTCAACCAAAATGTGTCGATATTCAGGTTGTGAATATTGTGACACTCAACGTTCAAGGTCGCCATTCAGGACGAGTAGGAAAACTAATCCGATAGAGGCGCCACCGTGCATTTTATGGAATATCTCCATAGAACTTACATTATCACTATCAGTTCTATGAATATCTCTTCAATTATGAATGAAATGTACAATGGCGCTCTCTATCCGAAAATCGCTAAACTATGAAATTAATGTCGGTAAAGCAGGAACTATTTCCCGCCATATATTTGAATTTGGCCATTCTCTGCCAATTCCGTATTTCAAGTTGTTTTTCTGAACGAAATTATCAGTAGATTCACTTTTAATCGGATGTTGAACTATTTTCATGGGTCTTTCTGTTGAAATAAAACAGAAGCATGAGTTGGCTCATTTTCTTCTATTTTTGAAAGAAAAAAATTAACTTTCGGAATGAAATCGATTAAAATTATTTCATCAAGAACTCCACGATGGAAGAATACATATGTATTATTATATAAATTACTTAGGTGATTTTTAATCTCTCATCATGTTTCGAGCTTAATAACGCTCATCTTCAGGAGTAATCACGTGAGTGAAGCTGAAAAAATTGAGAGAACATAAAGAAAGCTCAAAAATAAAACAAAGTATAGAAAACAACAAAAAAATGAAAAAACAATGCAACTTAACGAGCAAAATGACATGACGGAATAATAATATGAAACAAAATTAACAAAAGTCAAAATGAACAAAAACTGGTTAAAGAATAAAACTGGATGAAAATGGTCAATACAAAATAGTAACAGTTCAGTTACATAATAGTTATTTATGATATGAGTGTTAAAACTGACGTTTTATTTTGTGAGTGAAAAAGTTTGTGAAATGAGCGGAATTGAACAATTTCACGAACAAAATAAAATCACTTTTAACACAAATACCATAGAATAATTTTTGTACAACTGCCCTATTTTGATAATGAAATGGGCGAATTTGCAATGACAATAAACTTCAAAATGCATTTTAATATTCAAATAATCAAAAGGTTGTTGTGAATGGCAAACGTTGCCAACGTGATTACCAACAAATGAGAAAAGACGCTGTCATTTGAATTTCGTTCCTGTCCAATTTTCGTCTTGGGTTTTCAACTGCTTAATATGTTTGTCGAGAGTCCAATTATTAATAAAAGTGACGATTTGGTTGTTTCTGTGGATATTGAAGAGTCTGCAAGAAGAGCAAATCTGGAAGTCCTACCTAAAAAATCTGTTCAGCAGTACGATATCGCATATAACAATTTCCTAGCCTGGTGAAAATTGAAAAATGTAGAAGGGAACTTCAGTGAACCTGTTTTCCTGGCATACTTAGAAGAAAAATCAAAAATATGGAGTTCATCAACTTTGTGGAGCAAATTTTCAATGATAAAGTCAAGCGCCCTTATTAAAAATGGTGTGGATGTTAGTAAATATTTGAAGGTAATAGCATATTTAAAACGGAAAAATGGAGGATATCGTCCTAAAAAATGGAAAATTCTCACTCGTGAACAAGTTGAAAAGTGTATAAATGAGGCACCAGATGAGAAATACTTGATGGTTAAGGTTGCAACAATTTTCGGATCATTTGGAGCCTGTCGGCGTGAAGAATTGTGTAATTATACAGTGGAAGATATCGAAATAACATATAGATCATTGGTTATACAACTTCCAAACACAAAAACGAAAGTCAGTCGTTTTTTCAGTATTATTGGGAAGTATGTTGACTATTTTCAAATGTACTTTGCACTGCGCCCTTCTGTCATCAAACATCGTCGTTTTTTCCTGAAATACATGAATAATAAATGCAATGCCAATCCAGTTGGTATCAATACATTTGGGAAAATTCCATCTATTGTTGCCGAATTCCTCAAACTGCCAGAACCAAAGCAATATACAGGACACTGTTTTCGAAGATCCTCCGCTTCATTGCTAGCAGAATCAGGAGCAAATATTACGGATAAAAAAAAACATGCATGGTGGATGGAAGTCTACGACGGTAGCCGAGGGCTATGTTGATCATTCCATTGCATATGTCATTGCTGAAAAAAATCCCCCAACCTCAACAGATTTTGGATCATCATCATCCAATATTGTACTTCCGGTTTCCACAAGTACTGATGGTGATGAGGATTCTAATAATGTGTTGCGAAGCTCCCTAACGTCACAGGGCATTAATATTAGTAATTGTTCTAGTTTTACGATTAATATTAATGTTCATAAGTAATGATTGTTGAATATTGATAATGAAAATTTGCAATTGCAGAATTTTTTTCAACTGATTTCATCATAAGAAAATGGAATGCTAAATATATTTTTAACACTAATGTTAAAAATATTTTCAACACGCTTCCACGTAAACAATCAATTTTAACATTGTTCGCTGTCATTAAAAGTGTCACTTTTAATGGCAGTTGTACAAAAAATTTTTAAAAGTTAATTAGCATTAAAATTCACGGAAAATCGGTCAGAGTCATGTAAATGATCAGAATGATTCCTCTAGGAAGTGGTCACTCAAAAGGGGGCTTAGTGCACAAAATAATATATAACGAATATAAGGGAACAAAGAAACGAACAAACATGACGAAAACACAGAAGAGGGGGGGAAGTCTGTAATATTAATGAGTTTGTAGCTTTCTGTAGCAGCTAAGATTATTTCTCTTTTTGTCTTACATGCGAACGCGAATTTTAATTTCGAATCGCAGGTACTGAAATTCTTAGAAATTTTTCAAGCTTATTAATACCATCATTTCGTGTAGAACTAGCAAATTTTATATTAATTTTGTGACTCATATCGCGTCGAAAGCGACACTCTCATTCGAGTCAAAGTGAACCGTGCTGCCTTCAAAGAGAATAAAATATTAACGTTTCAAACACTTCATAGCGTCTCAGTGTAAATCAATCTACATTAAGAATGCTCCTCTTTTCAGTTTAGGTGCATATATGATAACTCCCAGTCCCCCAACCAAATTCACTCTAGTTTCCCATAAAGAGAGATCCAATAATTCGACGGACAACTGGAGCTCTCCTCGTCCTGAAGTGGATCCTGTAAAGGTTTCCTATCTTTGTACTCGATAGGGGTGGATATTTGCATGGACGCCTGTAATCTTTCATGCAATCAATGTTGTAAATGTTGACTGATGCACTTGTCAATTTCCCCAGATTGTAGTATGTTTTTCGCGATTTTGATTGTTGTTTTCTTTCGGAATAGCATGTAGCACGATGTTTGAGGCGGCAAATATTTGCATATGTAGCGGGGTTGGAGTCTATGCATAAATTGATGGTTTCGGGACAGGAAAATCGTTCTTTCGAATGATCGCAAGAGAATAGGAAGGCTTCCAGAACGAATACAGTACACGTCTGTTGTAAATTATCTTCGAAAATTATCTCTCAGCATAAATCGAAAAAAAAAATTTGATTTCTAAGTAAGGTTTCCTAAGTAGGTACTCCATAGTATTCGTCAATAAACCAAACAAACTTATCTGTAAATCGATATCTTGTGAAGTCTTCTCACCTGTCATACAAGGCAGATGTATACAGAGTGTAACAGCCAAATGGAATGAATTCGATAACGAATAAATGAGAAGGTGTTAGGAAAAACGCTCGGACACGTCGATTTGTAATTTTAAATGCGCATATTTTTCAGAAAAATAAAATTATATGGGGTGTTCCATGCGTCCGTGGCCAATACCAACTTTCTTATTTCAAATGCAACCCCCTTTATATTATTTATTTCTTGGATTCTTCAGAAAATTCTAGACATAATTCATGTACAATGTCATATACCTATCTTCAACTTTTTCGGAAATATTAAGTGTTTTCTGATTTTTTACAAAAATTAACATTTTAAATGAAAATTATTTTATTTCACTAATTCGATATACAGGGTGGCCATTTGAAAACGAAACAGACGAGATTACAGACGAAATAAATTTTTTCGATAGAAATGCTCGGACAGGTCGATTTCTGTTTCGAGGGGGACAACTTAAGATGTAGGTTACGGACGCATAGCGCTTCAACCCTTGCTGCTACAACCCCCACCCCCAATTTTTGAATAGGGAAGATGGGGTGAATGATACCTCAATTCAAAGGTATTTTTATACTGATTTCAGCACAGTAATCGTTTTTTCATTTTATGCATTAGTTCTCGAAATATTCTTAACTAAGTATTTGAAAATGAAGTGGTGTTTTCATGGCACTTGTAGTGTTTTTTTGTGAAAAATCGACATCTTGATTAAAGATTTCTATGTCAGTGGATTGGAGGAAGGAAGCCACAGTCATGGTTGTTTTGAAGCTCAAAATGTCGATTTTTCACAAAAAAACACTACAAGTGCCATGAAAACACCACTTCATTTTCAAATACTTAGTTAAGAATATTTCGAGAACTAATGCATAAAATGAAAAAACAATTACTGTGCTGAAATCAGTATAAAAATATCACTCACCCCATCTTCCCTATTCAAAAATTGGGGGTGAGGGTTGTAGTAGCAAGGGTTGAAGCGCTATGCGTCCGTAACCTACATCTCAAGTTGTCCCCCTCGAAACAGAAATCGTCGTGTCCGAGCATTTCTATCGAAAATATTTATTTCGTCTATAATCTCGTCTGTTTCGTTTTCAAATGGCCACCCTGTATTACACTCAATACTTATTTCCCATTTACCTCTTGATATGAAGAAAGTGAGCAAAAACCATTACTGAGAAGAAATTAAAAAAAAAAACAGATTTGTTTATTCTCATAGCCTTAGTAACACGTTGTCTGTTTGCATGACAATAAGTGATCAGTGCAAGTGCTATTGTCTTTTGAATTTCGATAACTGTACGTGATAATATTGGAAAAATGGTTCATTTAACAGAAATGCACAAAACAACCATTCTTCAAATGATTGGTTATGGAGATTAACACGGACACAAATGGAAGTTTCTCGCTTATTTCACGAAAAATTTCCAAATTTGCCGCCTATATCCCAAGGAACAATTAGCAAAATAGAAAAGCAGTTTCGAGAGCTTGGTCATGTAAGACAAATAAAAAAAATTGCTGCCAATGCAGTAAGTGATGATACGAAATTGGATATTATGCTTGAGTTTCAAGAAAGCCCACATAATTCTGTTCGAAAAGTAGCCCCGCTGTTCACCGTCAGCCACACGTCAATATTTCGAATATTAAAGGAAAATAAGATGCATCCCTTCAGAATGATAGCAACTCAGGAGCTCATAGAAGACGATTTCGATAGGAGAACGCATTTTTGTGGGCAAATGATGGCAAAGTTAGATAACAATGTGTTCCAATCAGAAAATGTTTTTTTTTCTGATGAGAGAACATTTGGGTAATTCTCATGAAATTCCAAAATTATTCAGGAATTAATTCTCAAAAAAAATTTCAATAAATTTGAATTTTTTTGTGGCAGTTTTGTAATACATATGATACTTGATTTCACTCATATAGTGGTCCCCAGATTTAAGTCATTTAAATTATCAGGAGTAGATTTCATTTCTTCTCGGCGTTTCTTATCGTACTCTTTCTTTTTTAATTTTGCCTCTGTATCGGACAATTTCTTTTTGCTTGCCATTATTTGCTCCTTCCTTAAACGAGAAAAAACGATAAACTCACGTACCACATGACAAAAAAAATAAAAATCTGAGTTATCTTAGTTTAAAAGTCATTCCCTCACTTCAGTTTTAAATTAGGGAATGACGGTGAGGGAATGACGAAATAACACGGAAACTAAGATAACATAGATACATAGCCCTGACCTTATGAAAACATTTTGAACTATGAAAACTACCCCCCAAAACGCATCCAAATATAATGTATCTTTTACTCATACTCACCTTATTTTTTGATAATGTCTAATGGGGGAATGATGTGAGGAAAAGTAATATAGTAATAATTGTAACTGAATACACTATTGCACGAAACCGAGTTGAAGTTTAATAAGAATCACCATTGTAACATAATTCGCGCATTGACTGGCTAGAAAAACTCAAGCTACATTCATAGAATTCGCTCAATATGACCATAGATCGAATATTTGTAACAAGGTAATGATTTTATTCAAAGGGACATACATTGAAATCCCATAGTTATTAAATAAGTATTTGTCGTGGCTTGAATTGTTGTTTAAATATAACGAAAATTACCATTACAATATTTGACTAAAATTTGATTCACAAAAAAATTACTGAATAGGATGAAAATATTGAGTTTCAACAGGAAACTGGGGTAGTGGGACAACGTGAGGGAATGATTTTTATGATATAAAATTAGTAATAACTTTTTAATTGCATTTAATAATATCTTGTTTTTCGGGGTGATGGAAGAAAAGGTACCTAGCGTCAAAATAAAAACCTAACATCTATAATATTTACATGGGTATCTGTATCAATAGCGGTGGACTTAAATTTTGGAATTCGATGAGAATTACCCATTTACACTACACGGTCATGTTAATCGTCAAAATTGCCGCTATTGATGAGAATCCTCACTGGATGAGAGAAGAACATACGCAATATCCTGAAAATGTTAATGTTTGGGCAGGAATTGTTAGAAATCATATCGTAGGTCCCTTTTTCATTGACGGCAACTTGAATGGAGAAAAATATTTAGAACTACTCCAAAATAATGTCGTACCAACTTTGATAGACTTATATCCTGATCCAGCAAATCCACAAGTTACTGCCAATATAATATGGTTTCAGCAAGATGGAGCACCGCCCCATTACCAACAAAATTTTTCCAAATCGGTGGATAGGCAGGCGCGGATCGATAGAATGGCCAGCACGATCTCCTGATCTGACACCATTAGACTTCTTTTTGTGGGGATATGTCAAAAGTATTGTATACGAAACGAAACCCTTATACTTAGACGACCTAAAAAACCGAATCACGCTTGCGATTAGATCAGTCACACCTGAAATGTTGAGTAACGTTAGAAGACAATTCTACACCAGATTAGCATGTTGCCAAGACGTTCGCGGCGAGCATTTTGAACATGTTTTTTTTTGTTTTTAATAATTAAGAAATAATCAGTATTACTTATTAGGTTTCAAGTGTAATGTACCGAATTTGTGAAATAAAATAATTTTTATTCAAAACGTTGATTTTTGCATTAAATCTGAAAACACTTAAAACTTCCGAAATAGTTAAAGATAGGTATAGGACATTGTGCATGAATTGTGTCTAGAATTCTCTGAAGAATCCAAAAAATAAATAATATACAGGGGTTGCATTTGAAATAAGAAATTTGGTATTGGCCACGGTCACATGGAACACCCTATATAATATTATTTTCTTGAAAAATATGCGCATTTAAAATTAAAAATCGACGTGTCCGAGCGTTTTTCCCAACACGACCTCATTTATTCGTTATCGAATTTATTCTATTTGGCTGTTACACTCTGTATAATGGCTCATTATCAAGATTCGTGAATATTATATGTTTGTCCAATTAATTGTGCATACACAAGTCGAACAGTCACTGCTTTCCAAAGCATTGCCATCAAAAAAGACGATTTCCCTCCACGAGAACGCAATAAATAAAACCTCATTCCCAGTTGACTTCACGTCTTAAGAACTTTCCACCAGTTCTCCTAACCTGATCAGTTTGGATGTGAAGATCGCGTCAAGTTTCAACCCAGTCTAAGTTTCCGTATCTCAACTTTTCAAAACTTAATTTGGCGTTAGTCTCTTGCACACGGAAGACACCTCGAAGTGTCGCCACCAATTTCGAAGCAATTAACTAACTCAGTTAAGCAACCTTGTGCCGTTGACACGAAACTTTAGGATCTACGGATGGGGCTCATTTCAGTGTCAGCGAAAGGAACTTTGTTGTTATATGCAGGAATGATAGGGAAAATTCATTTCTCAAGTCAGCATCAACCGTGATTAGTACTCATTCAGTGTTTACTTTGTGGTTCATTCTCAGTCTCATACAGGGTGCGGCAACTAGTTCTCCTACATTTGAAGGAGCTTTTGAAAAAATACGAAGAGAGGTATCTCTCCAAAATCTACGTATAATCAACCTCCAGGGAAGCCTTTTTAACCTCATTTTCTCGAATTCGCTACCCGCACTCCAAAATCATCCCAAATCCATCAGGAATAAATATTAACCATAGGTCGCAGAGTATGAAGTGAAAGTATGTAATTCTAAATGGGGATCCAACGAAACTCAAAACTCCGAAACGAACGTATTTACCTTCATCAAAGTCAGCCGCATTAAGCTGTAGGAAAAACGTAAGAAAAATTCCGAATGAATAAATGAACGAAATTAGGAACTTTTGAGCAGGCCAAAAAGCAAGGGGATGTTGAATGTCTCTCATTAAAACCTCAATGATCTCTGATGTGTTGCTTCACATGACTGGTGGAAAAGAGGGAGAAAAGGACGGTTATTGACGAGGGAATGGGGAAGAGAGCAAAGGTAAGATATTTTTCTGTTTATATATTCACCGGAAAGGGTCTGGAGCAGCCATGATTTTTTGGGGAAAGTTTAGAGTGGATGGCAATTAAGGAGTTTGAATTATTTAGGTTGAGAGATTTGCTTCATTGTGTTTGTTTTTTGGGTAGAAACTGAAATGTTCGATGCGAAAAAAAATTATTGATAGTCTTCTTCAAAAGCGCCAGCTTCAAGCAGATCTTATAGGGGCTGTTATAAGTCCATCTTAATTTGGAAAGAAAAATCACAAGAAAGATTCGAAAAAGACAAGAATTTCAATTTAGTTTGAAGTCCTAGTAGCTTCCTAAGGCTACTAGATGGCTCTCAATGTATAACAATACCTCTTGGTACTACTACTACAAGTATCAGTATAACAAATGAGCCATGTTATATTTTTCCCAAGTCCGTTTGATCTCGGCTTTCTATTGGTCTGTATCATGCTAATTCATAATTATTGTCACTCTTTATCATTACTTCGTCCATTTATTTTTTTTCTTCTTGATTACTTGTGAATTATCTGTAAATTTTGAAAAATTATATCGTTATTATAATTTCAATTTGTTGGTTTATTTATTCCGCTGGTTTTATAATTGGTTTAGGTAATTGATTCTCTGGAATTCCAAACGGAATTTAATCGTCTACTACCTGGCCTGGCGAACTTTGTTCCGCCCTTATGATACTAACGGTGGATTTCACAAATGCACTCTGATTTTTGAACTGTCAAATGTTTCCATGGATATGAGCTATCACACAGAACAGATACACAAAAATAATATGTCATAATATGTCAATCACTAATAATGGCAATTTTGGATTCAGTTATTTCCGCAAATATATTATTTATTACCCAAACAGAAATTCAAAAACGTTTCAAAAATTATGAGGAAAGATGAGAACGGACAATTCACGATTGAAACTGATCGCCAAAATCCGATTTACTTGAAATTTCGATAAAAATTCACTGTGATATCCAACCGCTTTTTGATCTATTAATAGCCTTTCATGGTACTATAAGCCCTATGTAAATTACACGGTAATTGATGTCATATGTTCTTTTTTCGGCCATTTCAAACCACGACGACCGAAATGGCCGAAAAATGAACAGATGACATCAATCGATGACCGCGAAAGCCTCAACAAATTCATCGCCATTTAATTGTGATAGTGTCAAATATAGTACTTTCACGATTACGTTATATTAAATAAATAAAACTATAAAAATAACTAATAATCATCAGTCATAATGTGTGAATAGCGCCATCTGAAGTGGTAAGAATGAAACTTTTCCCATATCTCAACGAAATCTAATCATTTTAGACATCTGTACTCCTACGCTAAGACATTTTGGTCTTTCCCAACAGCGCAGAGTTATAGGCAACCCAAAAACACACTATTACAGTGACTATAGAGGGAATATAGTCCCTGTACACACTATTTGTTCATATCGCCATCTAACGCGGAGAATATCAAATGAAGTACAAACGAATAAGCGGTAGCGTAACTGTAACTGTAGCGACATCTAGTGGCCTTACTCAAAAGATGGAAAAGCATTTCCTGTATAAGTAAAATTTTCATCGATTCTTTCAAAGTTTTATTGTATTTTATAATAACCAGACCGTAGACGAATCCATATATGAAGTTTCATAACAAACAGTCCATTCGATCTCGAGTTATAAATGGTGTAACCAACATCTTTCTTTTATATATATCGATTACGACTACAATTTTAATACGTTTCGGGTTCGTGCCCTTTCTCAATCTGAAAATAAAAACATGCAACATAATACAAGACTTATTTCAGATAGAGACCTGTTACCTTTGGTGTTCAATATTCAATTCTCTAATTTTTAACTCATCAATCCTCAATTCTTCAATCTTCAGTTTAACTTTCTCTTTATTCGCCTTTCCACGCTTCGTCATATTATATTTTGAGGTTAGCTAGTCAGCTGTCATACTTGATGTTACTCTGTGTTCTCTTCTTCTTCCTGCTGTCTTCTGTATTAGTGATGAGTAAATTTTGTTTATAATTTTGTTTATAAAATTTCAACCGGGGTGATATGGTTCGGTTAGCCTTCCGGGGACTGTGACCATGTAAATTTTTTGTTCTCTATGCTTCCATTGAGTTTAAATATACATAGAGGCATAACCCAGTTCAACGATTTGAAGCTGAATTTAGTGTAGTTCCTTCACCGGTTTATAGATGGATAAGTGTGTTTCAGAGAAGCGGAAATTTTTACTCCCGCATCTGGCGGTAAGAAGCTGAACTATAAAGCACTATTTCCGAAGCCGAATGCGAAGACGATCAGGACCAGCGTAAGAAATATTGGATGTTCAGTTTTTCATCACACCTGATTTTCTGGATGCAATGAAACGACAATTAATTCTGCCTATAATTCATAGAACTATAGAGGAAAATAAATATCCTTCAGTAGCTACTCACTTTGTTGGATCACTGCCTTATATTGGTCTTTTCCAAGCCCACAACAGAGCTCAGGTCCAGCAGGTGTTAACCTTGATGCACTTTTTGCAAGCTCATCAGCTTTTTCATTTCCTTCAACGTCACAATGCCCTGGTATCCTTAGTTGAGCCTCTGGCCAGTGGCTTCATGGTATAACGTCACTCCCAGGTCAGCAGTTATCCCTGGCAGTGTGATTCCAGGGACCTCAGCGTGGATTGCCTGTCCGTGGTGATGTAAACACCCAGTATCTCGGTCTGTAAAATAGAGACCCACTTCCCAACAGTCCCACAATATACGGAAGCTATACCCTCATTAGCTGGACAAACTTTTTCGTATAAGACGGCCAGAAATCTACAAATCTTTTTCAGATGAGTGTCATGTTTTGCACCTCCCATTGCAGTAACGCTACCCTAAACTAGTCCTTTCTAAGGCCACAGAAGGGTCCAGGTCCAGCAGGTTCAACTTTTGAGGCACTTTTGTGCCATTTGCCTATCGAGCAATTTAAAGAAGAACAAAGCAAAATAAAAATAATAAATTATGATAGTCTCTTTTTTAACATTTCGGATAATAAATCCGTCGCCGTTTCAAAAACTTCTAACAACAACAACTAGGGGATGAAATTTGTTATGTTGCTCAGATGAGGGCGACAATAAGATCGCAATCATCGCCAGTATCTACTTTCTACGACTAGAAGGCTACCAAATAACACTAAATTCGATCATAGGAATCATTAACATCTTAACGCAAAACAAACTCATTCCGAACCCCAAAAATTGCTTATAACACTATAATTCCTCATCCTCCCCCAAAAAAATGCCGATTTTTCCTGACTCCAATCCCCTAATTCGGCTAATCCTCTCAGACGTCTTCGCGAAAGATTTGCTTGGAAGCCAAGAAGCACTTTAAGGAATTTAAAAATTGTACTCGTTAAGACTAACACACATCCCGATTAAAATACGACATGACGGGATCATCTGGAGGCGCTGCTGCGAGAAGATCCTGATGGGGAGTGAGTCGGAGATTAGGGCGCAGCTCGAACGTCATTAGCTTTAGATTTAATGATGTTTCACGCCCGGAGAGAATAAAGATGTTGAGTTCGGCATTCGAGCTTAAATTTAACGATTTTATTCGATGCTTTTTCGACTTCAAGCAGGGCAGTTGCGTATCGACATTTTTGTGGGTTATTCGCTCCAATATGCAGTCTTCAAAGCCTTCAATAAAGGTCGGAATATAAGTAGACTACAAGAATCCCAAGTCATTCAAACAATTTCTGTTTTTCCTTTGTATTCGAGCAGACAAACAATCATCTAAAATGGTACTTATTGATCGTTTCTCTTACTCGAGAGATGTTACGTTTTCGCCTCCTCATAAGACGCAATAAAGAAACAGAAAATAAATTGTATATCGAGACGGTGTCAGGGGGACTTTTGATCCACAACCTAGGTGGCAGGGTGCTGAGACAGCGCAAAATTCAAGGCTGAATAGTGGAAGCTGCTTAACTGAAAATCTCAGATAGGTAAGACATCCTTCAGGGTATACGGGTATACGGTTCGGTTGTAGGGAGATTTGGGAAGTACTTCAGAGTTAGGAAGTAAGGTCTCAAAGCTTAGACGGAAAAAGTGATATTCGGGGAATAGCGGTGTGAAGTATTGGATCTGTAGCTGAATGAGAATTAATTACAATATTTTAGACGACGTTTCATCGATAAACTCGCGATATAGGAATATACGTCGCGAAAGATCGGGAGATACGAGGGTGAAGTTAGCAGCGGAAGTGAGGTTAGCTCTAGGGGGGTGCTTATTACACCGATCCATTCCTTCAGAAAGGAGATATATTTGTTATTTTGGGAATCAATATCGATGTGACTAGAATATATACTCCATTCTCTTTTATTTAATCACATACGAGGTCATGGTTTCGTTTTCAGGAGTTGGTGCCCCTGATGAAAAGCACAGAACATATGATGAAAAGTCAGTGCGCGCATAGAAAATATCGTTAATGACAAAACGACGTTGCAAGTTTCTTTAATAATAATATATATTTAATTCAAAAGCTTATTGAAACAACAGTTACAATTAAGGTTGAATTCGTCAAATGAAAATCGAAAGATAATAAAACTTAAAACAGTTTCTTATTCTTACAATACTTTTAACATTCATCTAAAGAATATGGCTCACAGTCCATAATCATCCCATACAAATTTCTCTTAAACATTTTCAAGTTGGACGTAGTTTTCAGTTCGCGAGGAAGAGCGTTAAATAGCTTCTGACCCATGTACAAGGGCGATTTATCTGTGAGAGTCAAACAGTGACGTGGGTACAAAAATGGCTCCGCGTGCCTAGTGTTGTTACAATTCAAATATAATTCGAAGTATTCAGGAAGTACAGACATGAAAATGAGCACTCTATAAATATATAACCCATATAGTGTTAAAAAATTATTTTTTCTGAAATGTCCCCTGCATGATTCCCTAAATCCTAACCTTAACAAGACTCTCAGAATGAATTTTTGCCTCAAGACAAGGCCGTAGCCAGGGGAGGGTCCGATGGGGTCCGGACCCCCCCCCCCGAAATTTATTTTTTCAGAAATGCCAGATAATCATTCCACCGAAAATTCTTCGAATAAATTTTTTTCTAGCTACGGCCTCGGGCGGACCCCCCCCGAAATTTTTTTCTAGCTACGGCCTTGCCTCAAGAAGACAGAATCTTTGTTCACATCAAAGTAAAAGTATCAAAGATATTCCACATTTTGTTAGGTTCACAAATTGTTCGCAGATTTTTGGTATTTAATCGATATTTGCAGGTGAGTTTTTCGTCGAATATCCAAGATTAACGTATGTTTATTGTTTTTAGCACCAGTTTGAAGCGTGTGGACGATTTTCAAGACGAGGACGAATGTTTACACTTCGAGATTAAAGGGGTACACGGGAATTTCGTTGAAAAAGATGTTATTTGGACAGATATCGCAGTAGATGGATCGGATGGAACCTCGAGAGGTCGATAAGGATGATATTTTTCAGGTTTTCCAAGAAATTTGGCGATATCTGAGCAGATTTGCAAAAGTTAGGTACCTCACTAATGAGGTGGAACTTTGACCTAATTCTCCTATAAGAAACGCCTTTCGAAGGTCAAGATGGTGAAAAATGTATTCTTTAGATGTTGTTTGAACAAACACAGCCGAGTTCTATATACCAACATTGATTTTAAGAAAGTTATCAACAAAATAAAATCGACATTATTCTTGATTCTTGTAATTACCCATCAATTCATGATATATCTTTGGGTTGATTTTCTTTAATGAATTCTTGATTAGAATCCACAATTGATGTCGTCAAGTCTTGAACTTTCAGTCCAAGAGGATAATAAATATTAAATCTTCACGAGCATGCATATGATAATTATGTGAGAGCAATGCAATTTTCTTCCATGGCGAAAAATAATATATTTCAACAGTGATCTCTTGTACTTTTCATGCAAATAACTAGAAAAGGAATCCTTTCTATCAATTCATATAAACGTTAATTATTTTCGTCCATCACATCTTTTCCAATTCATTCATTTTCCGAATAAATTCACATTCTGAGAAATACCCTAACAATGTAGAAAGGGCAACATAGTGTTGACTTGGAACATAAAGATATTTTGAAAAACGTCATAACTTCGATACAGAGTGGAATGAAAATAATATACCCCATTCACTTTTATGAAGTATCCCAATTGGCCATGATTTTGGTTAATCAAGTTCTTTCTCTTAAAACTGACGAAGGTTGGCACTCGTGAAAGTCGAATAATTCTGAGAGACGTTGCCAAGGCTACTTTCTTTTTACTCTTTTTCAACTTTGTTCTTTCAAGGTTTAACGGTGACACAGGTTTCGTAGTACAACTAAATTTCCATACTGAAGTTGTGAAAAAAGGTATTTAAATGTCCACTTATGTATGTTTACTTCTTGAGAATTTTGAAAAGTGGGGAATTCCATAGGTCCATCTGTTCGTTTAGAAATTTTTCTGTCGGCTTATTTGAGTACTTTTATTCTTTTTTAGAATGAACTATCACAAAGTAAAGGACTATTCTGTCCATCATTTTTCAGTAAAATTTCAACACTAGATTCTTGATTTCCGTACAAGAAAATAGCATAACTGAATCTCCCAACAATTTTTATATACGTGAAATATTTTCAGTATCAACAGAGAAAAAAGTTTCTTCAACATTCGCCAAGTCTCTGAAATTATTGAATTCACATATTTTCTCAAATTCATTATTTTCACTAAGTGAATTAATATTTAGGTGAATACATAATTACTTGACGCCTGTGTATGCGTGACAACGTTGCTCATTTATCTGACAGGAGAATGACTATAACCTAACATTTTCAAAATATACGCGGTGAAATGTGTCAGAATTTCATGGCCAAACGGGATACTTTACAAAAGTGAATGGAGTATATACAGAGACATTCATTTCTTTGAAAGAAATGAAACTGTAACGTTTATAACTTCGGTACACATTTCAACTGTCGTATTCGGGTCATTCAGGCTAAGTCATAATTGCAGCTGCAGCAATCTAGCATTGAATTTTACACTGCCTCAGCACCCCGCCACCCAGGTCGCGGGACAAAAGTCCTCTGACACCGTCTCGATATACAATGTATTTTCAGTTTCTGTATTGCCTTTTATGAGGAAACTTGATCTGAAAATTAACAGCGCAGTGGTGGTCACTCAATGACTGATTAGTGGTCATGGCCACGTGGTGGTAAACATGGAACACAGCTAGTTTAACCCTGAAGTAGCCTACGCTTCTGATGAGGAACATCCGATATTGGTTCAAAAATTCAATAACTTCGAATTCCCTTGCAATGGAAAATTCCCTATCGATAACCCACACGAAAAACCAATTTAATCCTCACCAAATCAACGATTCCTCCAGGAAACCTCCCCCATTCTTCCCGTCCCCGAAAAATAATGAGACACGACTCCGAGTCATTGAAAGGAAAATCAACGGACAGCAATCTCGTGAAAAATTCACCGGTAAGACTCTCCGATAAGAATGGTGGCAATTTAAACTCCCCAAGCAATAAGCTAAATTTGCCTTTGATTCAATCAAGCATCCCGGGAAAGAAGAAGGCCGTGCAGACAATGGACAATCGAACTGTCGCATCTGCGTTTGCTCTTGCGACCGTATTCCGAAATATCCCAGGGGTCTAACTCGATTTGCTCAGTTGTTAAGTTCGGTTTGTTACACCGGAAAATTCCAGTTCCGGTAACTCATACGAAGGAGGAATTCTAATTGACCCTTTGGGTAAAAAGGACCTGGAGATTGATATGTGGAAACTTGGGGACATGATAATGTTGGCTGAGATGGTTTGATTATATCTACCTGAGAGAGTATGATTTCACCGAAAAAGAGCACCTGCCTTCAAAAGTATCCATACAGTGAATTCGTTCCGTGAGAGAAAAGACTATTCAGTTCATCCACACGAAGCCTGAAAACCAGCAGATAGGTACATCTCTCCAAGCCAGCAAGCGCGGATCCAGGGGGGGGGTCATGGGGGTCATGACCCCCCCCCCTGGACTGGACGAACCCTCAAATCTTGTGTTTGATGAAAAAATGTTTCGATTGAAAAAATAGAATTGAATCATATTTAAGTGATTATTTCATTCACACATGGCTCCGCCAATGAAAAGTCACGAATTCAGTCACGCGATATGCAATATTATCGACTATTTAGGTAAACAAAGAAATATCAGCGACTATTTTAAAGTGTCAAAATTTGGCATAACATTCATTCAGAATTGAAAATGTACGGAGGGTCCCGAGTTCAAAACTTGGTTGGGATAGAAATTTTTTTGCAAAATAATTACAAATAAGTCCGACCGCTCGGTCTAAAACACAAAAGACCGCGGATTCGAGCGGTCGGTGCGTGTTCATGAAATAATCTTCCTGAATATCACTCGACTTTGACAAAAAGCGACTATTATTTTCTTTAATTCATCTCGAGCAACTTGTATTTCGACAATTCAATTCGACCAAATGGACATTAATGATCAAAGAATTCAGATTATTAATGTTCATATGGTCTTATCAAATTGTCGAAATACAAAACGCTCTCGATAGAATTAGGTCGAAAATAATAGTCGGCTATTTGTCATAGTCTTGGGATATTCCCTCCGAATATTGGAGGGTAATTAGTTCCAATAATGAAAAAAATCTGAATTTTGGGAGAATAATTTGTCCACTTCTTTGAGTAGAATATTACAAACCAGCTCAATTGATTTGAAAAGAGCTACGGATGCCATAAAAGATACGATGAGTGTGTTACGAGAGAAAAGGCAAAAAGCGGACGTAGTTTTCCGACAGCTTTTTGAAGAGGCAAAGGAAGTAGCTGAGCAGCTAGATGTGACCATTAAATGCCCAAGAATAGTCAAAATACAAATACACAGAGCCAATAATCAGTCTGCCCAATCTGCAGAAGAGTATTTCTTCTTCTGGATTCAATAATAAACGACCTAGAGGATCGACTGTCATCTGAAGTAATGAATTTATTCAAATAAGGAGTTTTTATACCTAAAGTCGTTTATTCAAAAAATGAAAATGAAGATATTGAAATAGTTAATGAGTTGGTAAATCAGTACAAACTTCTATTATACAATCCTCCTGTTTCAATCGTTACGAATGAATATCGCTTATGGAAGATGAAATGGCAATGAGAGAAGAAGATTCCACAGACGATATTGTATAATCTCCTAGAAAACTGTGATTCTGACATGTATCCAAATGTGAGAAAATTTCTCAGTATACTCGCAACACTACCTGTTAGTGTGGCAACGGCATAGAGGTAATTTTCCACTCTGAGAAGGCTCAAAACACATGGTTAAGAGCTTCGATGGCAGAAGAACGACTTATTGGACTAGCACTTCTTCATATCCATAATGACATATCTGTTGATGTCAAAGATATTCCTTGTAGAATATCTTTGGTTGATGTAGAGGAAGTCATCACTCGTTTCGCAAGAAGGAGAAATAGAAAAATTCCCTTTGCTATTTAGTTATACCTTTGTTATTATTCTCATTAAGTTTTTGTTTTTGTAATTAATCAAATAAACTTCTTGTTTGTGTTAGACCTCATCAGAATTTTATTTTGGGGATACTGATTCGTCTCCAAAAAATCAATTGGAGGGTATGTAATCCACCTGACCGTGACCCCCCCTTTCTCGAGAGCTGGATCCGCCACTGCAAGCCAGATCAACCGTGTGTACCATTTTTTCAGTGTTGGCATTGTGGCATTTTTTTCTATCTCATACCTACATACATTTGTTCTTCAATTCTCGTGGTGATAAGAATTGGTACAGCAGTCCATTCTTCTCTCCAAAAGAGAGTATCCATTAATGGAGTATTTGATTCGAAAATCTGATAACTGTTAATTATACAGGAGCTCTCTCGGGGAGAAGAATGAACTGCTGTACCAATTCTTATCCCCACGAAAGTTAAAGAATAAAATGTGTGTATTAAATAGAAATAAATACCACGAAGTAAACCCTGAAGAGAAGCGCAAAGGTACTCACAGTCGATCTGAACTGAAAAGATGTTTCTGCTGGCGTTCGGCCTCATGTAGATGTTTATTGAATGGTCGCTATCTCACGGAAAGAACTCACTTTTTATAAACGAATATAAGGGATTCCGAAGTGGAGAGGAATACGAGAGTATATATCTGTGTTAGGGTGGCTGTGGCTAACTGAAGGCTGTATGAGCGTTGCGACTAGTGGCAGAGGTATGTTATCAGAAGAGGTAGAAAAAAATGTGAATGGGATTCTAGGTGACACGACCATAGAAGCGAGAACATAGAGGTCTAGGTTTTATTCTTTACCGATGAAGTGCATCCGCAATATAAACTTCGTGGTATTAAACCAATAAAAAATCTGAATTTTGAACAGATAACCTCTGCGAGTTGTTACTTGCAGCCTGGAATATTCGAATATCTGAAATAATGAGGATCTCCGCGTATGAATAAATTAGTGAAATAGTTAGACAATCGAACAAAGCATAAAAAACAAAGACCCAACTGCAAGAACGCTTGAAATAATTAAGTGTGAATAATGTAAACATTTAAAAAAATATGAATCCAAAGCTTCAATCTATTGCAGGCAGGGATAAACGTTTTCCTTATATGTTTCCCCACCTGCTGAAAATTAAAGCATTAACAGGAATTCAAATATCGGGTATTTGGACAGAACTTTATTGAAATCTTATAACAAGGCTAACGTTCCACCACCATCTCTCACATGTTGTTGCGCGATTTGATATAATTCGAAAATAAAATAAACAGCAAAAGTGAATAATCAAAAATAAAAAAAAATTTCTTAATGTAATGCCTCATGGAATACCGAGACAATGGCTTAACAATTACCACTCTACATTCATCTTTCATTAACTAGGTAACCTTTTCACTTTTTCTTGGTTTTGCCGAGTTTTCATGTTCTAGATTTTTGTATTCTCTCGTAGCCCTGAAGATGAAGTCGATAGACTTTGAAACGTTGGCCTTGTTATAAGATTTTAATAAAGTTCTGTCCAAATACCCGATATTTGAATTCCTGTTTCATACCATGGACGATACTGAATCTCAATTCAAAGCATTAACGTCATATTCATATTGAAGTATTTAAAGGGTGTTTCAATAAGAGTGCAAGATTTGAATTGCGCGCGCTATTTGACATTCTGTCACATGATTATGACGTGACAGATCGTGAGTTGACAGATGGTAATTAGTAAACAGGGAGCATTACACCTCACGGCAGTTCGCAAGAGTGTGGCAGAAAGGCCAGAAACGTCAATTCATCTTGGGCACAGTTTCTCCTGTCTTATTTGGAAGTTATGGATCTTGACGACATGTGGTTTGAGCAGGACGTTGCCACATATCATACCGCTCAAATATTGATGATCTTGGTCACAAGTTTATGCCAATAAGCCTACAACCAATACAATACATTTGGTATTCAATAACGTTATTGAAGATTTCGTCCACAGGGTACGCATATGCCAGCAAAACCGTGACTGCTCTGCTCAGTTAGGTATTGATAGAATAGATTCCTACATTTGAACAAGTGCCATCTACAGACGATTCCTCCAAGTTGAATCACAGTTCCGGGTCAATATTCAGTGGGGGAAGTTGTTCGACGGAATAAACAGAAAGCTAGTAGGGGCATGGAATCATGAAGAAGTATCCTTCATTGCAAACTCGAAATTGTCACCCTTGATTATAGATGGAATAAATTCAGAAAGACAAGTTTCATCCAGTTTTACAGTAGATTTCTATGTAGCAGAAATCTGAAGTGGAAATGATGCGTGTTTCTACATTATCTGCGAACATTTTTCTGTAGGTTTCGAATTGGAGAAAGCGATGTATATTTCAATCCTAACTCTGCTGTAAATTGTTTCCCACATTCACAATATCTACCAATTACCGATCGTAGCAATAATTGTTTCATATGATCATTGAGTTCAAATATACATATTTAAACTCGATGCTCTGATACAAATTGGTGAAGGGGCCGGTTGGCAATAAATTGTTAAACCCTGCTTAAAACTACTGGGGATAAAATTGAATGTTCACGTAACATAATTTTGGGGATGAAGTTTTTCAAATATGGATAATAACAAGAAGAAAAAAGTGTATATCCAATAACAACAACGAGAAGAAATTTGAAATTCGTTTCTTTGTGAAGGCAAAACCAATAATCTGGACGATTTTTGTATTAATGCAAGCGAAATAAAAAGCGATTGAGACACGAGAATCTGAATATTTATCTATATTGAATGAGGACCCCTGTATAGAACTAATAAAGAGAAGGATGCACTTTCAATTTGTCATTTGGTATCCGTCTGAGTAGCCACTGCACCTGGTAGGAATATGTAGAGGCATTCTTGACTTACCCTGTATGTTGCAAATTGGCGAATGCGGTGGTTAGCAATAAATTGTGGAGCCCCTTCTGAAAAATGTTGCAATCTGGGGGTAAAATTGAAAATTTACGTATGACTAGTTCCAAGATAAACAATTTCAACTATGGACAATTAATTACGAGAAGGCAATAGTTCATGTTTTTCATCAGATTTATTTGTTGTGAAAAAACTTCTGATAACTGAATTGGTGGCATTTGTACGGATGTTTTTTGATTTTCTCTTAGTGTAGATTCTCGAGATAGCTTTCAAGATCTTTATACTAACGATCTAAGAGAAAATGTGAGGTATTCAATTGTCTACATTATTGTGTAAAAAAACTGGGTGTTACATTTGAAAAAATGGAGAAATAGTAATTTGAAGTTCTTCATATTTAACCTTTATAAAGTACACCCTGTATATGACAAGTTGATCATTTAGGAACGGTGACAAGGAGAATCCTTCGATTGAAAAACTTTCAGATCAAATTCTGGTCACTATTGCTTCTGGAAATCGTCAGAAGACTTTTACTGAACTGCTTTTCCCTCATCTTTTTGCAGTTTTCTTCGAAAAAGATCTATACCGTTGGAAAAATGTCTTTAATATTTTGCGTCATGAAATAAGTAATGAAAATAATTAAAAATATGTGAAAATATATGGGGTGATCCAATAAAAAGATCATCCTTGTTGAATAACGTTTATCGGGGACATCCTGTTTATCAGAAAATAATTTCTTGAGATGCAGAAAGGAAGGAACAAGAGGTCTACTTTCCAACGAAATCCCTGAGATGTCCAGTTCGGCAGCTATGGAAGATTTTCACAATATTGCAGGACCCTGTATATAACATTCTAGGGAATCATCGAAAAAAGGTTAATAATTCTATATCAACAGATACCGGATCACAGACTTATTCTTCGACAGCTGCTGTCAAGTTTTTTTTCAATTGTTGAATAAGCAAGAGCGAATCTACCTCCAAGGAGTTATATAAACTGAAGAGTTTCTTAGAATGTAACCCTAGCAGAAGATTACTGGCATATCGAGATGAAACTCATTGTTGAAAATGCGAAGATTCGAGTTTTGTCCAATAACTCGAAAACAAAGAACAAATGATAATACTATCGATGAAGTGGCAGTGGCTGGAGAATTCTTAGACGGAAAGATTTTCAGTTGAGACGGGTTCGGTTGTAAAAAGATTAAGGGAGTACTTCAGAATAAGGAAGTACGGTCCCAAATCGGAGACGGAAAAAGCGCTATTCGGGAAATAGCGGAGTGAAGTGTTGAATCGGAAGTTAAAGGTTGAGAATTGATTGAAATATTTCAGATTACGTCTCGTCGATTAACTCGCGATACAGGAAAGTACGTCGCGAAAGACCGGGAATAACGTGTTTTTATTCATACATTCATCATCTTTTGGATTAACTGCAAGAAGGAGAAAGGTCAGATAAGTCTTAAGGTTGGCGTTCAATGTAGTGTGTTTTTATTTCGAGTTGCATTTGAGAATGGTTTAACTCAGAAAGAATTGGAGTTCTTAATGAAATAATTTGAATCGATTTCATTTCGAAAGTTCATTTTTCTTCTTTCAAAAATAGAAGAAAATGAGCCAACTCATGCTTCTGTTTTATTTCAAACGAAAGACCGATGAAAATAGTTCAACTTCCGATTAAAAGTGAATCTACAGATAATTTCGTTCAGAAAAACAACTTGAAATACGGAATTGGCAGAGAATGGCCAAATTCAAATATATGGCGGGAAAAAATTCCAGCTCTATCCACATATTCAGTTATTTCATAGTTCAGTGATTTTCGGATAGAGAGCGCCATTGTACATTTCAATCATAATCAGAGAGATATTCATAGAACTTATGGTGATAATGTAAGTTCTATGGAGATATGCCATAAAATGCACGGTGGCGCCTTTATCGGATTAGTTTGTCTACTCGCCCTGAACGGCGATCTTAAGTATGCTTCGCTTACTTGAGTATTGTTAGAAAGCTGCATTTTACGCCAAAAGCGTTTTGAGTCCAGAGCCCGGAAATCTACCCAAGTTTTTCGGTACTTAGATTTGGTTTCGCTAAGACGAGTAGTTGACGAATTATTGTCAAAATTTATTCTTCTGGCGTGATTGATTCATAGACACCTTTTTTTCATCATTTTCGACTTAATATTTGTCTAACACTAAGTCCTGTCCCTAGTGCAAAATCTTCAAAATTCTTAACATCTTTTCTTTTTTTAATAGGAACACCCTTTGATTGGTGGAAAGCCGCTCTTTCGTCGAATTTCCATGGGGGTGGTTCTTAACACTGTTCGCTAAAGCAGAGGTTATTTCCAACATCAAGAGTTATTATCCTAGAATGAATGTGGAGGCAATCGAAATCCACAAGCCCAAAAATAACATAAACAGGAAAGAGGAGACTTTTATTGTTCAAAGTCCGTGGTTGCCAGCGATCTGCTATGCTACTCGATATTCTTCAGAGAAATCGAATTTTGGCCACCCTGTTCACTTTAACGGGAAGAAAATCCTATGTACATGACAGTCGAGTTCCAGGATATGCTTCCGATGTCAGATAAATCTTAAAAATTAATCCGCTCCACGACGACAAGAATCTTTAAATCTCGCTCTAACCGGCCTGTCTTGAGGGGGCAACCAGTTGATTGCGTAAAAGGTGGGAGTTTGCGTCACTGCGTCATTCGCACGCTCCTGGATCACCGTCACCGGGGGCACCGCCGCCTCCGACGTCGTCAATCCCGTTTCTCAGTTCAAGTTGGGGCAGCGCCGAAAATGGGGTCCCGTTCCAGATTGCTCGTCCTGATTTTCTGCTTCTACGGATGCTGGGCCATCCCATCGTCCATGATCGAGGAGATTAACGCTAGGGAATTGAGGCCGAGTAAAGGTAATCTTATTTAAGGCGACTTGGCTTTCATTGAGGAAAAATTTCGAAAATAATGAACTTTTTCAATTAATTTTTTTTTTGGATTCCAAGTATTTTTAATCATGTAGTTATGAATGGCTAAGTGTAATCCAATTTCGAAAATTTTAGGGCAACGCACTGCTTTCGGATTTTGTTCATATTTCGAATGACGACAAGGTTTTAAATTGAGTAACTACTGCAATAATAATTCAAGGCTTTGAAGTGTTTTCAGTTTATTCCGAATTTGATTCGGATTTCTTCTGTATCTGATGAATTCAGTCTTACAATGGTCAATTTCGGTCGAGAATTTTTTTTTTAAACTGACACATCCATTGACAATAGAAAGTGGAGACGCACCTTTCAATAATAAATAGTGAAGCCAATTTTCAAAATCATCAGAACTAAAAAGGGTATCTGTACTACTACGGAATCAAAATTTAGTAGATATTTGTGACGTTCTTTGAATTTTCTAAATAATAAACTCTCAATCAAAATGAAGAGTAGGTACCTACTTTAGATTGAAATTCATCTACTCTTCTGTGCGTGAATGTCAGAAATCAGTATTTGTTTCTTCAAATATTGTGAACTCCTCACATCACATAAACTAAAGTATTGGAATGTTCGCGAAACGACTAGGCCGTTTTTGCTTCAGACAATGAATGGGCACGTTATGGCAACACCGTTTTCTGAATCTGTAGCCAGTTCATTCATTAATTTCGTTCCGCTATTTTAATTTTGTGTAACTAGTGACGTTTTGAACAGTGTTGTTATCAGGGTATCGCGTAGGCAAAGTGAAATTTTGATTTATTTCTGAATATTATCAGTAAAATACGTTGAAAAAATGATTCGTAAAGTGTCTTGTTTGTGGTGAATTGGACTCTTTGAATCCTGATTTGAGTTTATACAGTTATGTTCTACTCTAATCATTTTTAAGTGACAATGGCGTAGATTCTTCGATTTTTTGGATATCACTTATCAGATTCCCTTCTGATATTGAGAGGAAAAACATCAATTCTGAATTCAGCTGACTCTGTTCACCTAACTCAGAATCTATTTCAATGTTCGGAGCATTGTATGAAATCGTCAAAAGAATACCGATAACACCACGCCACTGGACCTTTCAGAGTTAGATTCCGCAATGTTGGCACGGCCGTATCTAATTAAATAGCTATCCTCCATGCCATGTTCGTTCCTCCCATTGAATATTAAATAAATGTTTGCTTCGACAATTCTCGAATTTACGAATGAGATGCTGTGTCTCCTCTTTTTAAGGTCTAAGGATACATCCAAAGTGAATATATCATCAAATCAAGATGAACCATCACTTGAACTATCCATATTCCATGAAAAGAGGCAAAACACTTTATTCATTTATTTGAATTGATTGATTAATTTGCCGTTTTCTGTCAATTATTCAGGTTAATTCAATTAGTGCGCTTAAGTATTTTTGAAAAAGGATACAACACAAGCATTTGTAAATTGCAAATTGAATTTGGCCTCGAATACTTTCGTTGGTTTAGAGTTCTTTTTGTAGGTCCATGGAAATGTTCTTCCGTTTTGTAGAAGTCCAATCAATTCAATAGGTTCTACAAGGAAGATTCTCTCCATTTTATGTCAGTGGCGGCTCGTGGGCATTCGGACTGAGAGGGTCATTATAGTCAACTACGAGGATGTATTGATATCTAGTTAGCCTAGGCAAGTTCCATGCATAAACAATATATTGCGATACCATTTCAACGAACAATAACTTATTAGTGTCAGTGTAGAATTCGATGTCAAAAAAGTAAACGAGAGTTACGCAATAAATAAAAAAAAGGAGTCCACCGATATTGTAAAAATCGAAAAATTGAAGTATCGAGCCATCATCAAGTACCTGTATTTAAAAGGGTTAAGAGGTAAGCAGATTTACGAAGATATGCTTAATACCCTTGGTGATCAATGTCCTTCGTATGCGATCGTGAAAAATTGGACTTCAAAAGAGGTAAATTTTCCATTGAAGATGATGACCGATCGGGAAGGCCAGTTTCTGTGTCAGTCCCCGAAAATATCGATGCAGTTCATGACATGATTTTATCAGATCGTCGAATTGGGATAAAACGTATATCTGAAGCACTGGAGATTTCATACGAACGCGTTCATCATATAGTTCACGTCAATTTGGACATGAGAATAATTTCTGCAAAATGGATCCCCAAATGTTTGAATGTTGACCAAAAGCATGCAAGGGTAGAAGCATCGCGTTCGATCTGTGCTCGATTTGAGAACGATGTCGACTTCTTAAACCGAATTGTTACTATGGATCAGACTTGGATACATTTCTACGATCCAGAAACAAAACAACATCGATGGAATGGCGACACTCTTGTTCTCCAAGACCTAAGAAGTTTCGTGTCCAAAAATCTGCTGGAAAAGTTCTTGCTTCAGTTTTTTGGGATTGCCAAGGAGTAATCATGATTGATTTTTTGGATAAGGGTAGAACAATAACTGGAGATTACTATTCGACATTACTGACCCCTCTACGGGAAAAAAATAAAGAGAAAAGACGCGGAAAGCTATCCAAAAGTGTTTTGTTTTTACAGGACAACGCCATAGTACACAAATCTCATGTTGCCATGCAAAAAATTCGTGATTTAGGGTTAGAATTACTAGAACACCCCCCTTAATCACCAGCATTGGCTCCGTTCGACTATCATCTCTTTCCTCTACTGAAAAAAAGTTTAAAAGGTCGTGAATTTTCTTCCAACGAGGAGGTAATAAAAGCTGTGGAGGACTGGTTTGCAGAGCAAGGAGAAAATTTGTTTTCAAAGGTCTAGAGACGTTGCAGGTTCGCTGTTATAAATGTATTCAATTAAGAGGAGAATATGTTGAGTAATAAAATATTTTGACATTGAAAGTTTGTTTGGTTCTCTAGTAGGCTAAGAATTTTTCAATATATCCTCGTATATTTAGTCCATTAATTTTTGACAATGCACCACTGTTTCATGTCATTTTTAATTAGTCGTTTTTGTCCCTACTGACTTCTGGATCATTATCTTTATACGGGTCATATTTATCCAATTTCTGCTGGGACCTAATCCATAAGGATGATTATGTCAATATCGAGGATCTAATGATAATTTGATGGAGATGATAATGTGTGTCAATTAGATCAGCCATTCCATATCTCCCCCAATCTTTTATTGATTATTTAGTTGGAGGATATCAAGTGGATCCCAATAATGATTGTCGGTATATGAGATACTGAAGTTTTACTGTTTGATAAAAGCATTGTTATAGACTGTTCGAATGTTCATTAAAAAGGAGCATACAGTGGAAAGATAAAGAAGAATGCAATGCATTTTTATTTTCTCCTTTTCTGATATTACTAATATTAAACGCATTTTGGTTTGCACTTAACGTTCAGCTTGATATCGATGGAAATTTTCGGTAAAGTCCAGTTTTCATACAATTTCTTGTGAATGCTGAATACTTCTGTTGTTCTTGAACAGTCATTCTGTAGATGTACTTGATGCCAATGGTAGTCCGGCAAATTATGGGCTTTCAGCTGAATGGTTCTTTACGACTTTTCGCTCGAAATGTTTCGAATATAGGTTTTTAAGCACCTATTCAATGGCTACCACACCTGCCACATTTAAAACCGATAAATTTTAGTTCAGAATAATGTTTATGCTGTTCCTATACTCGGCTGAAACATTGTGGTGACCCAGACAAAAGAGTTTGAGTATATTCTCAAGGGAAAAATAGGAATACAAAACCTGCTCTGTTACTTTAAGAGTCTTTTTTAATGAAGTGGATTTCATACATATATGTTTGGCCTAGCTTTGCAATCGTCTAATCATTTGGTGGGACTCTATGCTATGACGTATATATACTTTCATAAAGTATCCCGGTTGGCCAAGAATTAGGATAATCAAGTTTTTTACTTAAAACTGACTCAGGTTGGCACTCGTGAAACATCGGCAATGTCAAAATAATTCTCAGGGACGTTGCCAATGCTAATTTCTATTTACTCTTTTTCAACACTGTCAATGAAGTTAGTTCTTTTGAGGTTTAACAGTAACACAGGTTTCGAAGTACTACTACATTTTCATATTGGAGTATTTCAAGTTGTGCAAAAAGGTATTTGAGGCCTATTTCTTGGAAATTTCGAAAAGTTGAGAATTCCTTAGGTTCATCTGTTTGTTAGGAAGTTTTCTGTGTGCATGGTTATTCGAGTACTTCTATTCTTTTTTTAACTGAACTATCACTAAGTAACGAACTATTCTCTACATTATTTTCATATGTAATACCACTAGAGAAGGAATTTTGCCAGCAAAATTTCTCGATTGTAATATGAAAGCTTGTTGCTCGGAAATTTCGCGAATAATATTTGTATCAAAATCACGAGCCGTCAGGCGAGTGATTTTGGAAAAAATGTCAAGCTACAAACTTGAATATTACAAGAGAGAAATTTTACCTGCTTAAATTTCATCTCGAGTGGTATTCGGCATAACTATTCTGCGAGAAAATGTCTAACATTATAAGTTATATGGTCACATTTGACACGGATTGCGCTATTTGGCAAATTAGAATTCATAGATTAACTAAACGTTGTTTGTTTTCTCTATGATATTCATTTCTATGAATTAGAGAAACGCCAAAAATTTTATCGCTGGAAAACCAACTTGCTGGTTTTGCCGGTTTGAAAGTTTTATCGAGATGAAACGATAGTTGCTACGGAAGCTTCCTCAAAAATGGAAAGAGTGGAATATTCAGTAGAATGTGCCAAGATGTGATGGCCAACTGGGATACTTTACAAAAATGAATGGAGTATAGAATTTCAGCTTCGTGATCACTCATCTTAGTGAAATAATGGGTGGGAAATAATTAGGTGAAAACAAAGAAATAAAAAACTTTATTGGACACAAGGGATGATACTCCTATAATTAGTATTGTAGTTTTTGAGCCACTTGAGAGGGAAAATGAAAGAAGAACCAAGCAGTTGCCTGGTTCCTCTATACAAAAACCCTCGGACTTACAGTTGGATGAAATTGCATGTAGCAAGCATAAATCATTTTCGATAATAGAACAAATTTCTTGACAAATGCTGACCTACATGAGCACAAAACAAGAAACAAAAATATTTTTTCATAGAACGGCATCGTTTATCGAAAACCCAAATGAGTATTAAGTATTTGGCTGTTAAATTATTCAATAAAATACCAGAGAATATCAGAAAAGTGGGCAGAAAAAAATTTATAATGTCAATGAAGAATGTTTTGATTGAGAACTCATTCTATTGTGTCGAAGAATTCCTTTGTTATGTGGTTTAAAATTTCAACTTTTGGTTTTGTTTGCGATTTCAATTATATAAGATTGTGTTGTAGACTTACTGTTTTAGATCTACACTTACTATTGTTTTTATGAGATATTCTAAAAATTATTATATTTACTTGTATAGGGATAGGCTATATTATGAAAATTTTTGACGTGCCATGTCAATTAACTTGATGGCCAATAAAGATATTATCATTAAGAAAAAATTCTTGTTGGCAACAATGAATTGGTAGAATATAATGACAGCTTACTAGGTTGATAAATTATTTTTTTAACAAAAACCGTGAATTTTGGCAAGAAATTACAAGACACCTCATTTGGTAAGAATAGATTATTCTATCTTAAATTCGTTTTTTTGTTGTAAAATGTGAATTGCCATCATAGAGGAAAAACAACAAAATATTTTCGAGTGCTTTATGCTCCCATCAAATGTCTGCCTAGTTTTATTCTTGTTAGTTTTTTGGTTTTCAAGAGAATATTGAAAACTGTTCTTCAGGCGCCATCTTCAGGGGACTTTAACTAAGCAGAGGGGGCTCAAAAAGGAAGGTTTATATAAAAGGCTAAACTCCTAATTTTGTCACAACTATTCATTTATATTTTCGTCTGATCGATTTGAAATTCGAGCATGAACAACTGTTAATTAAGGGTTGATTTCAACATTATGTAAAGATCCTACTAATTTAAAAATGGTGTATTCATTAAAATGGAAATGTGTTTCGAACGCTTCCAGTTGAGTTATCTGAACATTTTTCATACTCCTCCCAGCACTGATATGACAACATGCCGGCTGTTCAAAGTTGAGGAGGAGATATCTCTCGAAAATCGATAGGACCTGTTGCGCAAGGAGCTTTCACCCCGAAACAATGTGTCGTTAATGCTGAAAACGCTCCCGTCCCCAGAGCCTGATGTACACAATAAAACTGGATGATACCCATACAAATGATAATCTAGCACAATGTTTCGTTAGCGTTGAGTTTCAAGAGGGTGGAAGCAGTTAACTTGAATTTTTTCTGTATTTTCGATGAGCATTAAAAAAATTATCGCTTTCGTTTAAATTGCTCATCTAGTGTTTGAATACCTGGAAAAGGAGCATAAAAAGATTCTTGGATGGAGATAAATACACTCTAGGACAAAAAAACTAGACAGAAAATATACTAACTCACAAAGAAACCCAGAAGGAGCTGTTTGAATTTTTTTTTCACGATTTTTTTCTTCAAATTTAATCATTTACTCCTTGCATCGATTTTGATCATTTTGTAGCCCATTTGTGGCATATTTCATCTACTTTATCGCTTGATGTGGAGTTTGTAAGAATTCCAAATGAATTCAATGTTATACACGGTAAAATTGCAAATTACAATTTTCTCCAAATTTCTGAACAGCCTCTAAAGGTAATTGGTGACGCAATGATGGAAATTTTAAATGAACTGTTATAGCCTGATCTTGTCTCTCAATAGTAGAATATAAGAATGTGTTGTTTAAATGATTTTATCTGTATATCCTTAATATTTATAAATTGTATAATTTCGTTTGAAAAATCGTAGTTCCTTTCAGGTGAATTAGACAATAAAATGTTGAGAGAAGATGAGGCGTAAAAAACTCATTAGAAGACCCATCATTTCGTTACTGATTACCTCTGCAGGGTGTCCAGATATTTAGAGGAAATTACAACTTTCAGTTCTACCCTGTGTACCGTCAAATTGAAATGGAATTCTGGCAGACTCGACATCAGGTGATGAACCAAATTAGATAGACTACAAAAAGACAACGAAATGATCAAAATCGATGGACACCTTAAAAAGTTATTTCAAAAATATGAATTCGGTGAACATTTTGTCTGTCCTGTTTTTTTTTGTCCAGGAGTCTAGTCACTGAAAAGTCTGTTAGCAACGACTTTTTTGAAAAGTCTTCAGCTTTTTGTTGTCGTAGTTTTTTGATTTACTGTGAGGTTCAAGACACGGTTGGAGATTTCAACTTCTAACAAATTGCACATTATTTTACTCCACGGATTTAGGTCCTAAAGGAATATACGCATCGGAAAAAGCAACGTGGTTCTAACAAAAAATATTGGAGCAGCAAATATGATCTTCAAAGCTTCATTCCATCCTGTCCAATTTTCCAAAGTTTTTCGTAACGATGGAGTTGCCTTTAATTAAGAACAACAAAGTTTGACACGTGCTGATTGAGTCAGCTTCCCAGTATATCGATCGTTAATTTAATCAGGCTGTCAATCGGCCACTGATTAAAGTCGAGTCTGAATTAAAGTGAAATTGTGTATTACTGTGAGCGCGGCAAGATTAATTAAGGAAATTATTTAAGAAATATTTTTGTTGTGGCCTGGCGCACTCACCATTTTGCAACCCACTGAATACATTCTATATAATGCAAGTTTTCTTTCGAAATTGAACGAATTGCTGTATCCATTGGCTTCATCTTGGTGAACGAGTCTAGAATGCATTCATAATATTTATATTTTTCACAAGATTACTTTTCTCGTAAATTGAAAGGTTTAGAGAAGCTCTCTACAAGGGATTCAGTTCCTCTGTCCGTTCCACGAAATGATATCAAATGAAATTATGGTCCAACTTATGCCATATGTTGAAAAGCTCCTGACATAATTTCTACTTCATTGAGTCAAAATTTCAAGGAAAATATTAAAAAAGGGTCACAAAAGCAATGAATTGAAGTAAGGAGTTTTTCAGTGTTCAACAAACTTGTAGGTAAATTCGTATCTGAGAATTCAAGAAACCATTCCAAAAGAATTGACAACTGTCACAAAAAAATAACAACACAGGGTGATCCAAGTTCTTGTGCCGAGGTGCATATACTACATTCACTTTTATGAAGTATCCCGATTGGCCATGACATTCTGACACATTTCGTATATTTCGTATATTTTGAAAATGTAAGTTAATAGTCATTTCCTGTTAGATAACTACACAACTTTGTACTCTCTACGAAGAAGTCGTAGTCATTACGTATTTATCAAAATGTTCATTTCCTTCGGGAAAATAATGAATTGGAGGAAATATTATGTGAATTATGACGTTTTTAAAAATATTTTTATGTTCCAAGTCAACACTATGTTGCCCTTTCTACATTCTTAGCGTATTTCTCAGAATGTGAATTTATTCGGAAAATGAATGAATTGGAAAAGATGTGATGGACGAAAATAACTAACGTTTATATGAATCGATAGAAATGATTCCTTTTCTAGTTATTTACATGAAAAGTACAGGAGATCACTGTTGAAATATATTATTTTTCGCCATGGAAGAAAATTGCATTGCTTTCACATAATTTTCATATGCATGCTTGTGAAGATGTAATGTAATGTTCCTCTTGAACTGAATGTTCAAGACTTGACGACATCAATTGTTGATTCAAATCAATAATTCAATAAAAAAAATCAACCCAAAGATATAAGATGAATTGATGGGTAATTACAAGAATCAAGAATAATGTCAATTTTATTTTGTTGATAACTTTCTTAAACTCAATGTTGGGGTATAAAACTCGGCTGCGTTTGTCCAAACAACATCTAAAGAAGACATTTTTCACCATCTCGACCTTTGAAAGGCGTTTCTTATAGGAGAATTAGGTATAAGTTCCACCTCATTAGTGAGGTACCTAACTTTTGCAAATCTGCTCAGATATCGCCAAATTTCTTGGAAAACCTGAAAAGTATCATCCTAATCGACCTCTCAAGGCTCCATCCGATCCATCTTCTGCGATATCTGTCCAAATAACAGCTTCTACTGCGATATCTGTCCAAATAACAGCTTTTTCAACGAAATTTCTGTGTACCCCTTTAACCTCGAAATGTAAACATTCGTCCTGGTCTTGAAAATCGTCCTCACGCTCCAAACTGGTGCTAAAAACAATAAACATACGTTAATCTTGGATATTCCACGGAAAACTCACCTGCAAATATCGATTAAATACCAAAAATCTGCGAACAATTTGTAAACCCAACAAAATGTGGAATATCTTTGATACTTTTACTTTGATGTAAACGAAGAAACTGGCAACGTCGTTTTGTCATTAACGATATCCCAACCGAGCTCCTTCATAGAAGTGAATGTAGTATACATTTCGAAACTCGTTAGTCAAGTCGAAAGTCCTGCTCAAGATGACGCATATCCTTTCAACGAATTAGGCCGAAGAGATGAAAATATCCTGCTGTTGAACCTCCCACGAACATTTCCAGAACACAAAAGATATCGTCGGCCCGCGTGATCCAATTAGTCTCAATTGTTTCCCGGAAGTGCCTCCATTTGATTTTGTTTCAGTGAAAAGAGTCTCGATAGCTGCTGAGGATCCAGAAGAAGGCTTGAAGATCGACAACCATTACTATGGAAACCCGACTGCTATCAAGAGAGGTAGGTATCTACTTCATTAGGAAATTATTGGATTGGGTAGAGTCGGAGAAGTGAATTTTGTTTTTGTTTTGTAGCTCCGCAATTAAGGAAATTCCTCTTATGGCCGTTTGCACCGTTTCACTGCTAAGCATGGTTAAACTAACCGATGTTAGATATTTAAACGTTGTTTGGGGCGTTGCCGATTGCACCGTCGAATCTTAATCGTTGTTCAGTTCAATCATCGATAGGTTTGGCAACACCACTCGGTTGAGAAAAATTTGAGCTTTCATCATAGAAGATAAAGAAAAATAATAATAATACACCACACGGGTGTGATTTGGTTTCTGCCACGCCACATATGGGGTGACGTCCCTACGGCCCGAGTTACCTGGGCCACCAAGGGTAAATGGTGGCAAACCCATGAACGAGAAGTGGAAACCGATATCCTGGCAGAAGATCGAGATGCCACTCCACCTGCTGGCTCGACCACCGTGAGGGACTGCCCGCTGGGGAGCTCGCAACGCACGTATCCAGTGAAGCCGCGAAATTAATATTGAAGTAATGCGAGCTTTTCATTACGTGAACAATTGCGAGGACAAACCACTTCCTGGATGGAGATACTCCCTCTATACCGAGTTCACCGGGGGGCATCCGGAACTTCAGAAGACGGAAGGGAATCATTCAAGAGAAATCTTCAAGGGATCGAGTTATCCCAGAAGATCGCGGGATGTACACAGCAGGCTGTGGATCTTCAAACCTATCACATCGTGCCGAAATTTCTGAACTAGTGGGAGGAACTGAATTGTTTTTTCACTGGTCCATAGAAGAATTACCAGCTCAAGCTGAGAACGGGAGACCGATGAAGAATAATAATAATAATGGTATAACTTTCTTTAGTGGCGTGATTGAAGTTTTGATGTCAACGACGTCAACGCGGGAAATTTGTTTTGAATTTAAAATTTCATTTCGAGTGTTATTGAAAAATGGAAAACGTAATTTCTAAACGAAGGATATTTTAGAAAATTTAAAAACGGACCACGTTTCAATCCACCAAGAAAACGTAGTTTGGGAGAAAATTGCGGAGGTAAATGCCTCGAATAGTGTTGGTATATTGCGTTCCAAACAGTGGCGCACCGAGGGGGGGGCTGTCGGGCTGCAGCCCCCCCCCCCCGAGCTGTGACAAAAAAAGTAATTCGAATATTTTCATCTTATTATTTTTCTAAAAGTGATGATAATTATTTTAGGACAGAATGGAAACTAAAACATTTCCTTTAGAGATAGAAATAGGGATTGATATTTTCACGCGCATCCTATTCGATATGCAAAACTGTGTGTTTTGGCCTTAAACATAGTGTCACTGCTTGTCGCTGCGTTGCAGCCATTGCGAAGGGCTGTTCTTGAAAGTAGAAGACAAATGTAAAGAATATGAAGTTCCACTGATAAAGCCTCGAATTGCAAAAAGACAAACAAAACGGTAATGTAGAATGCGAAAATGCAGAGACTTACTTTCGAATTTCAATATTTATCCCATTTCTTGACAATTTTATAGCACAAATTCAGAATCCATTCTTAAAACACAAAGATGTTTTGTCGTCATTTATGTGCAGCTTATTGCCAACGAACACTATTGATGAGTCTTACACTGATAATCTAAAAAAAATTTTCCTATTTTACGAACAGGACCTTTCTTCCGAAAACGATGCGTTCTTGAATGACTATTCCACTCATTTCATTTTTAGTGAGGAAGTTTCCGTAGCAACGATCGTTTCATCTCGATAAAAGTTTCAAACCGGCAAAACAAACAAGTTGGTTTTTCAGCGATACAATTTTTGACGTTTCTCCAATTCATAGATAGCTTCGGAAATGAATATCATAGAGAAAACAAACAACGTTTAGTTAATCTATGAATTGTAATTTGCCAAAAGCGCAATCCGTGTCAAATGTGACCATATTACTTATAATGTTAGACATTTTCTCGTGGAATAGTCATGCCGAATACCACTAGAGATGAAATTTAAGCAGGTAAAATTTCTCTCTAGTAATATTCAAGTTTGTTGCTTTTCGTAAATTTCGCTCATTTTTATTTTTGTAGAATTATTAATCAAGTTTTAGGCGCATCTTCTTACCCCCTTCACTTAGTATTTGTGAAAACAATAAAATATGCATTTTTAAAGCAATAATTCCCAAAATAACGAATGCGATATATCCAGAAGGTTTTCGCTTGCGGCGCATGTTTTAAATTATATAACTTACAAAAACCTGATTACTCTTGAGCAGCCCCCCCCGAAAAAAAATTCTGGGTGCGCCACTGGTTCCAAAGAAGTATGTAAGATTTTATGAGAATCGGAAGAGAGAGGTGAGGAAACTTGCGGCGGAAGAAAAAAAGAAATTTTTAAAACTGGTGGTGGTAGGACATTACTATCGAAGAAAGATGAATGCCATGATATCTTTCTGAATTTCATCAACAAGAAAACGGTGTACGGACTGAAATGTCAGATTGGAGGATGAAGAAATAAATGTTATCCAGTATGAGGAAGTGAATTCTGTTGTGGGTGACTTTGTCCATTATATGAAAAAAATATATTTTTACCTACTAATAATATATGAGTTTACTAACAGCAAATTATATATCCACTATAAATTTGAAATGCACTTTCGAACCTTACAACTTGTTGAAAACACTGAGTCACAGATAAACTAACTTCAAATCCTCGTTGTCAATAATATATCGAGCTTTAAACGAGCAAATTTCTGCGTTTAACTAAACCGACGTTAGAGGACCTTCTAATCAACGGTTAAGAACGGTGCAACGGTTTGAAAGTTGTTTAGGATTTATTCGTTGTTTAGACGAACGGTGCAAACGGGCATTAATGTATTAAATAAGAGCAGTGAATGCTGCAAAGAGTGTTGCAAATTTGTGTTTTTACTAAATATTATGATAATTGTTTCCTTTCAATTATTTGAATAGCATTTGATAAATCGTTGACTAGATTATAAAATATTTGGAGATTTAAAAAAGAAAATTTCGAAAATAACTTCTACAGTGTGACAAGAAAAACCTCGGACAAACTCTTTTTCATTTAACACTATTAAACAGAAGAAATTGAACAAAACAACAACAAATAATGATAGCTTGAACATTTGTTAATAATATATCTAAGCCGTTTCGAAGTGGCTTCAGACGCTTCTTGAAATTTTCGGCAATGGGCTGTAGCTCCTCGGGCGTTAATCGGTTCCATTTCCGGCGCAGAGATTGCCTCAGCGAATCAAAATTTTTGTGTTTTTTAGCACAAGCCCTGTGCTCCAAAATCGACCACACGCTTTAGTCCATTGGGTTGAGATCCGGTGAGTAGGGCGGCCATTCTGCAGATGAGATGAAACAAGGAAAATGGGTCTTACACCATTCTTGCGTCATTTTCGCTCTGTGAACCGGAGCGGAGTCCTGCTGCTAGGTCCAATGCGTATCGCCGAAGTGCTGCTTGGCCCACGGAAGTACTACGGCCTCGAGGATGTCGCAGCGGTAGACTTCTTGATTGATTTTGACCCCTCGATCCACGAAAACTAAGGGAGTTTTACCACTGCCGCAAATTCCGCCCCAGACCATGACGGATTGCGGATTTTGAAGGTGTTCGACGATAGCCGATGTACCGGGAGCCTCTACGGACCAGACTCTGTCGTTTTGGTGGTTGTGGAATTCTACGGTGAGAAGCTTCTCGTCTGTGAAGAGAATTCGCTCCCATTGCTGACCGGCGGCGAGACGAAGGAGTTGGCGGAACCTTTGGAGTCGTACGTGCTTGTTTTCCTCCCTGAGGAGTTGAACTTTTTGGAGTTTGTATGGCTTGAGGTTGAGCTTCTTTTTGTCAATTTGACGGACTGATTCGCGGTTGATACCGGTCTCACAGGCTATTTTCCTTATGGAAACCCTCGGTTTTCGATTGACTCGCTTCTTGACGATGTTGCGATTGGTAGGTGTATTGACAGTGCCACTTCCTGGACGACGACCATCATGGCCAAGCTCCTTGAAACGACGAATTGCATCGCACACGGTTTGTCGAGGCACATTGAGCAAACGAACAATTTCGCATTGACGCCTACCTTGACGAAACAGCTCCAAAATCGCACTACGTTTGTTTGGCATTCTAAAACTCTGTGAAATGAAATTATATCAAAATGAAAATTCACATATTAGTGCAGAAAAGTGTAGAGAAACCAGGAGAATAAAAATTATTTGGCTGGGCTAAAATACTTTTGTTCCAGTCCACAGCAAGATTTGTTCGAAGTTTTTCTTGTCACCTTGTATTTACTAAACAGAAATGAATAAAAAGAAGGCTGACTAGTGACTAGCCTGGAAAAGTTTTACATATCCACGAATCTTAAGTTGTTTTTTCAATAAAGCAATAATAACATAATCGTAAAATGCTGCATAATCGTTATTTGCCCAGTGGCTTCAATCATTGCTGATTAATAAGCCGTTTCACAGGTACGGAGATGAAAAATGAAGTTACTGATGACGAATCGTCCAATGACAGCGATTGGATGCCCAACGAACAGGGTATTTACCAGAACGTCGATAACGATTTTCAATCACCGGTGTACAACGACGAGTCATCCGAATCTGCAAAAAGCATGGATGATTACGACAAGGGCTTTCAGTATGGTGGGGACAGAGAAAAATTCGACGAAGCAATCGAGAATGCTGTGTTGAAGTCTGAATATTACGGAAATATGGACTCCGAGAAAAAGAAGAGGAAGAAACGGAATTCTAGGCAGTACAGGTGAGTCTTTGGCATTATTGGGTAAAGTGTACCTAATATAACTGCTCCACAAGAGTTAGGGCTATCGTATTCAATCGTTTTTAAAAGTATGTAATCTTCGAGAAAATCGCTGTAAAATCATTTAGAACTCAATAACAACTTGAATCGATCCCAGTAGCGGATTAACCGGTACGCTTAGTACGCTGCAGCGTATGGCCCCGAGGTCCATAGGGGTCCCCGGCGATCGAATTAATTTTTTTTCTAGAATAAAAATTCAGTCTGTAAGTGTGAAAAAAAATAGTCAGGCTGTACTATATTTCATAGGAAGCTCAGAGGCAACTTGTGAATTATGGATTAATACATTCACATGAAACGCAATGAAATAACAAAAGCGTCAGAGCAAAACTCCGATGTTTGAAAAAACACACCATTCGAGATTCAGCGTACTGTCCCTAATTTTCTTGTCTGCCTGCAATAAATTCCTTCAAGGGTGGCGGCCGAATTCCAATGTTGACAATTACATCATAATTCAATACATTTGTCGGCATTTCCTCTAAAATCTAGGAATGTGCTACAGAACGGCCGACCAGATGTTGAAAGTGAAAAATAACATATTCCGGCCCATACCATAACACTACATCCTCGGATAAAATATAAATATAAAATTGTTATGACAGAAAATAGATTTCAGTTTTTAGGAATACTTTCTATCGAAAGTGATATAACGAGCAGTCTCGATTATAATTCTGCAATAAAAGAATTTGCTGATATTAAAATAAGAAAAAAACAATTTTTTAGTGCAATTTCATATTGTAGGTAACGAATATGCAGCTTTACGATACTTGTATCTTTTGTGATGATTTTATTTATTCCCTAATTTCGATGCCGCAATAAAAAATTGGCAGATATGATATTCTAGAGATATTTTGTTTTTTAATTTTTGTGGTATTTTTCCCTTTTTTAAGATTTTTATTCATCTTTTATATTTTGTTTTGATATACATACCTTGTACTTTATTAATAAACTTTATATTTTGTTTTTAAAGAAGTGAGTTTTAATTTAAAAAATCTTTTGAAAAAAATCAAAAATGTTTCACAGGGGCCCCAGAAGTTTTGAAGCGTAGGGCCATTGAAATCGTAAATCCGCCACTGATCGATCCAATAAAAATCAGTATGAGACATTTCGTCAATCTGGTCGCCTTTTTTCTGAAGTTTGCTTCTTTGCATATGCTTCATGAATGTTCTTATTTTGAAATGAAGTCAGTTTATCAACGGCTTCGATTTGAAACGAGTTTTCTGAAAATGCCAAGACGTAAATTAACAAACGCTGAGGCTAATAGGGCTATCGGAGTGCTACAGGGTGGCCTTACTCAGGTTGTTGTAGCGGAATGGCTCCAAGTCAGCCAAAGTGTGATATCTTGACTTTGGAATAGGTTCAGGGAGACAAGATTCGTGTTGGAAAGACCAAGGCTTGGCGGGCGACGAAAAACAACAGCTGCTCAGGATAGTTTCATCACCGTTTCAGCGAGAAGAAACCCTACATCTACGTGTAGAATGCTACGGAATACTCTTCAAAATGCAGATGGAGTCCAAGTTCCATCGAAACCATCAGACGACGTTTGAGAGAGGTGAATCTAGGTTAAGAGGAGTTCCATTGACACGTGACCATAAGCGTCAAAGACTCGAATGGTCAAGGCAACATATCAATTGGAACGATCAGTGGCGTAGTGTCCTTTTCACTGATGGACCCAGATATGATATGGACGATTTTCAGTATGGACAATCCCACGCATACCCCGTAATCGTCGCTATGTCCAAGAAGTCCATCCATTCCGAGAGGGTAGTGTTATGGTATGAGCCGGGATATGTTTCAACGGGCGCACAGGTCTACACATTTGTCCTAGGAATATGACCGCCTTAAACTAAAGGGAGCATGTCATTGACAATGTTGTGCCAAATTTTCACGCTGCTATTGGTGAAACTTTTCAATTTCTAGACGATAACGCTATACCGCACCGTGCAGCCATAGTTGAGAATGCGCGCGAGGAGCTTGATATTCCACATATACCAATACCTCCGCACTCACCAGATTTGAATTGCATAGATCATGCATGGGATATGCTCCAAAGAAGATAAGATAATCATCAACCTACCCCAGAATCATTAAATGATCTGAGAGAGCTTCTGCCCCGTTTATGGAACCAAATTCCTCAAGAAATGTTTAACAACCTCGTTTGTAGTATGCAAAGAAGATGTCAAGCTGTTATTGATTCCCACGGGGGCCATACATTGTATTGATAGTCTTAAAATGCTTGAATTCTCTGGGAATGAAATTTCCTTATTTTACTCGATTTTTCTTAACTTTATACGCTGCAGACCTACAGGCTAAAATTAATTTGCAACTTGAAATCATATCAATATGAATTTTCATCACAAAAATCTTATTTTAACTATATTTTTGACAATTTAAGTCAATATCCCTAACTCATGTGGAGCAGTTTATTTAAACTAGACGCCGATAGGGTATCAACCCCTATGAAGGAAGCAAGAAAAATTTCCGAGGTTGAGAAATGAGTTTGAAAATAATAATTCTTGAAATTATTAGGTATTTCGAATATCAGCCTGTCTTTTATAGCATTTTTCAAGGCACTCTATTCCTTGTTCAGCCAACCGAGCATATCAGAATTTTATCTGAATTGAGGGAGCAAAATGGAATGAAAAACATAAAGAAAGTGTCGCAATTATAGTAATGGTGTTTTAAAGCTTTCGTCGTTTCGTCCAATGCGTAATAGAGTGGAAATAACGATTATTCATGAGTTTGTTGCAGGACCTCTGCTCCAAATGGTGTACACTCACTTTTTACGTCACATAAATTCAGGCAATATTACTTCGAATATGTGAACGTTATATTTTTGTCATAAAGAAATTTTTCGTTTTAAATCTTGATTTTTCTGAAAGAATAGAACTGAATGTGAGACCCTGTATCTTTTTTCTACATTAGTGCGGTTATATGAAACAAAATCTGTCGAATAGATGGAATATAATAATGGGTGGAAAATAATTCAAACGAAACATGAGAATCAGCTCACATCAAAACAGCATTTAATTAGCACAGCGGTAGGAAAACCGATACATAGAATAATGGCCTAATCAATCATGCTGATGTTTCAATCACATTACTTCCGATTATTTGACTAATGACCACCGTAATGGAGGGGATAAGTTATTTCAACAGATTAATCTGCAAGATAAATTAAGTGACATGAAAAACTGAAAAAGAACACCCAGTAAAAATTAATTAATTACAAATAATTTCAACGAATATATATTTTTCGATTTAGGTCAAGAAACGATCAGTTTTTCAACCATATCGATCACAGAAAAATAAGTAGGTAGTAGGTTGTATCTATAGGAAATTCAAAAAAATACATGAATTCAGACAAATGCAGATAATCTTTTTTTGAATCGATAGTTCAAATTGATCATGAAAAGGGAGGATAATGTCCCTAAGTTGTTCAAATTAATGTTTGAAGATTATTTCATGCATTATCTTCAGCCTTCAAAATAGGAATGGCAGTGCAGTGCATTAATTTCTATTTATATTTTATTGGATTATTCAGCTTAATAGAACAAATGTTGGGGCGCAGAAAATATTAACAAGAAATCCTACCCTGAACTAGAATCTAGATCTCTCACTGACTAATTTTCTTTCACCAGTCATCTGGGAGTAGATACCTGCGGGCGTATCATTTAAAAGAAATTCAATTCCATGTCATCCACAATTGTAAGAAACAATTAATTTTCACTAATCGACGGCTAAAACAAACCTTAATAAAATGTCTTTGATAAAAATGGATATTTATCATTTCGAATAAAAAAAATTCAAGGAAATGAATTTCGCGGAAACAACACATTTTTGTAATATTATTTACAAGAAAACGGTATATTCTGAAAGAAAAATGAGATAGACGTTTGATTAACTAAATGATAGACTTCCATACTGAAATGAAAAAACACAAAAATATTTGTTCGTTTTGATAGTGGAAATGTAGAAAAATTACCAAAAATCATGGGGAATATCCTTTTCAGTCATTCATTACTTGTAAAAGATTTTTTTTTAATTATTTTTATCATTATACACTCATACATCCCTTCATCAATCAGAAAAAAATTAATCGTTTCTGACTCCCTTTTTTTTTCAGGGACGTAGACCCTCAAGAGGTCCTTACTACTGTTTACCATATCAATTTTTTTTTTGAATTATACACTGCGCAAAAAAATTAACGCACATTATGGAAATCTCAAATTTATTCTACAACTGAAGGTGTTCTCAATGATAATTATTTTTATCAAAATTATGCATGCATATGTTATCCACTTTCAACGTTTTGCTTCAATACAGATGTTTTCTCCCAGCAGGAATAAAAAAGATGATATTATCAGATTTTGAATGTATTGGCTCCATTCTAAAATCAGTTGTTCTCGATCAATTCTAGTGATCAATAGTTTTTCTTTCGTTTGATTTTCTACACTCGATCGTTATGCAACCCGAAACACGCAATTTGACCCAAGAGGAATGTGCCCAAGCGGTAGTTTTGCGAGAAGAAGGGTGGACATACACAAGAATTGCAGAAAGGTTTGGAGTTTCCCATACAAGTGTGTCCAGAATGTTGCAGCGATTCAGGGAGACAGGTATGAATGTCCGAAGACTAGGACAGGGTAGACCACGGGTAACAACTGCCATTCAAGAACGTTACTTGATAGTTTCTTCGTTGAGACAATGGTTTACAACCGCTCGCCTCCTTCAAAATCAGCTTGAGCAAACTCGTGACTTGCAAATTAGCACTCAGAAAATAAGAAATCGCCTCAGAGAATATGATTTAAGGCCTCGTGTCGCGGCAAGAGGCCCAGCTCTTACCCCAGCCAATCGAAGGGCGCGTTCGGATTTTGCGAGAGAGCATATCCATTGGGAAGAGGCCGATTGGGAAAGAGTTCTCTTCACAGATGAGTCTAGATTCTGCCTCTACCATTGTGATCGACGTTCTCTTGTATACAGACGTCCACATGGAAGATATGCTCAGTGCAATTTCCTGAATACTACTGGTTTCGGGGGAGGATCGATTATGGTATCGGGTGGAATATCTTTGACTGCTCGCACAGACCTAGTGGTCGTTGATAATGGAGTTATGAATGCTGATAAGTATATAAGGAACATTCTTGAAGAGCATGTATTGCCATTTGCCTCATACATTGGTGAAAATTTCATTTTTATGGACGATAATGCCAGACCCCATCGTGCGCGCATCGTTCAGGAGTACCTTGAAGAGGTTGAAGTCTCTCGAATGGAATGGCCAGCAAGACGTCCAGATCTCAATCCGATTAAGCAGGTTTGGGTCAACCTCAATAGAAGGCTGAAAAGTTCAGAAAATCATCCAGCTACTCTTAATGACTTAGGAATCCAACTCGAAGAAATCTGGAAAGGATTAGATCAGAACATTTTAAGAACACTCATTTTGAGTATGAACCGTCGTTGCCGAGTTGTAATTAACGCAAGGGGTGGAAATACCAAGTATTAAATCACTTATCAGCATTTCAGTATTTTGAAAATTGTTCATTTCTCTTCTTTCACATAAGATTCGGTGAAATCCTGAATTTTTCTTCCATTTAATGTGTCTTGTTTCGTTCAAAACCTTCCCGAGAGAACATAAAAAATAAGTTATAAAGTCAATGTAGAGTTAACTTTTATTAAAATTGAGATTTTCAGAATGTGCGTTAATTTTTTTGCGCAGTGTATTATATAGTTTGAGATTCATTCCAATAAAATGGATTTCCAGTGACGTCATTTAGGAGGCCGTATCTCCGTCGGGAGGGCCGCTAGAAAAAAAATTATGGGAACATATCATCTTATTTTTTTATGTTTTAACCGAATCAGAGACATTTCCCACATTTTCCCGGACACCCTGTATAATCAACCATAAAGTGAATAATGACACAAAGGTACTAACGGTTCATGCTGGCTTGAAAGATATATCTGCTCATCAGCTGGCCTCGAATATGTGTTGTACGAATCAAAGTCTTTTTTTCTCACTGACCGAAGTCTCTCAACAAAAAACGTGGATTTTCCAATTGTTAAATAATTTACAGACAACGTGCTAAGCAAAACTTCCTCATAGATAACGGCAGCAGGCGAAGTTCTCTTTTACGGAATGCTGAATGACCTGGTTCAGAGCTAGGCCGTTTCTGGTCTAGCTGTAGACCACAGATTGTATTGAACCTTTGGTTTTTCTTCTTGTTCGCCGAAGAATTCCATTCAGAGTCTAGTAAAAGAATAGAAAGATTAAATATGCAAATTCCTCTCTTTCAGTTTCGAAAACAGGGTAGCATCAGACGACCTGTCCCCTGAAGAAGTCCTAGATCTCCTCAGTTTATACGAAACCGAAAGGCAAAAACCAGAAGCAACTCTGAGAGACCTAGAACAAGACAGCGCTTTATGGCTTGACGTTCCAGTGAGGCCAGGGGCACTTGTCCCAAGCTCATCAAACCTAATCCCTTCCTACCTTATGGACCAGAGCCCAGCCAATTTGGAAAAAGCGAGATGGCAAGACAACAGAAACAAGCATTTCACGGTGGCCAAGAAGCGAAACGATCCTACCAGGGAAATTCGATATCTTAATGGTCCTTCCAAACACGACTACTACTACCTTTCACAGCTGCTGAATAACAGGAGGGATACTAACGTTCCAGTTTATCACAGATATGTCCTCTAAGCCCAATGGGCTCTATTGGTGTGATTTGTTTGAGCTATATCCTTGAATGTGAAAACTATACTATCTGTGTTATTAGATAATTGATGTCTATTTTCTGATAATTGTTTATTCTTGAAATATTATTAGGTAATAAGAAGAGCAGTCAGTATAATATTTATATAGGTGGAAGTATTCTAAGGACCATTATATTTTATGTGTTGTAGTGCCGCAGATGTAGAATATATATTATCCCAAATGCTTAGCGTTCTTTTTTCGTGAAAACCACCTCGAAGCTATTTAGAGTTTTTTCTCTATTCGGGATCATCAAGAAGATGATTATAGTTTCCTTCCCTTCAACGTTAGGAAGACCTTATTGTCAGGAACTGTTATTGTTGTCAAGTTGTACTATATCCACATCGAGAGCTCTAAAAAGTTCACGGAGATGTTGACCTAAGTGAAACAACGTGCTGTGATTGGTTTATCGCTTCGAAATGGCTACAATACGAGCAGGCCACGTTGAGATCTCTGGAATTAGACCGCCATAGATCTCTGTTGACCTGGGAGAGCTGTAACATCATAAAGCAACTGGTCAGAGGCAATAAAGTGCCTATACTGATGAGCTTGCGGAAAGTGCATCAAGGTTAACACCTGCTGGACATGAGCCTTTCTGTGGGCTTGGAAAAGAACGATATAAAGGTGAATACAGACTATTCTGACGTGACGTGATTTCACGTCACCATAAGGCAGCGATCCAAGTAACATAACAACCCCAGTTCAAATAATAATAATAGAGGCACGATAAAGTAGTACAGCTTGATAACGCTTGGTCTCACATTGATTGATTGATTGATTGATGGCTGACGAACAAGAGACCGGGTTAGCACTTGGCCTCCCTGTGACACTTCTGTATGCATGCCCTGATGGCATGTGTTTCAGCTTGAAATATCGTAGCGTGTTTGCCGAAAGGTATTATCTTATCCCTTCTTGGCCTCACTCCATGTATTCCCGCTCCTGTTCCTTCATCTGTCTTTGAACCGTCTGTGTGCCAGACTATTTCTGCAAATGATTGTGATTCTATACTCAAGTCCCATCTGTTCCAGTCGAGCTGTATTTTGAATGGTCTCACATTGCGAAACCCGTTGAAACCTTAACCTACCTGGAAACGCACAAATGGGACGTCCCACCCCAACTGCCGTATTCCCCAGGTGTTGCGCCATCAGATTATTACTTGATGACATTAAAGAATGGCTTGATTCGTGGATAGCCTCAAAAAATGAACTATTTCACCGTAACTGGTTCTACCAGAAAGATGGGAAAAACTTGTAGCTAACAATAGGGATTAATTTGAATGATGCATTTGTAAACATTTTTTCACAAAAAGTTGCATTTTCATCAAAAAAACAGCAGTTACTTAGTTGCGAACCTCAAAAAGGATAATTATTATGCAAAACGAATCTAAACCCATTTCTGACGCTTTTTTTGAAGTCCTCATTATAAGAAAGGTAAGTTTTATTGTATCATATATTCTATACTTACTGGTCCCAACATGATTGATCAATCGTTGATGTCGATTGAATCTCAAATCAAATTTCCAACAAAAATGAGATGGAAACCTGAAAGTTAAATTCACCTATTTCCAGGAAATAATGTTGAGGAAGATAACGGATAAAAGAATTCAAAGTAATGTATCGAATAAACAGTAATGCTGTATACAGCTCATCAAAATAAGTCATCCTACCGAAAATTTCTTTTATGAAATGTTCAATTTAAAAAATTCATACAAAATTGTGGGCATCAATACCTAAATGCTAAATGCAACTCTGGCCTGCATCTCTCTGTTCATTATATCTCTACATCTCTGCACCAGGTTTGTGAACATCCGTTGGGTGATTTCTTGGCGGAAATCTTGTTCTGTACAACTTATACGCTGAACTAGCATTTTGTTTTGATTCACCATAAATTAGAAGCATATCAACAAGTTCATTATTTGAATAAACGTGCGGCATTTTCGAAAAAATAAACAATCGTACAATTTCCACCGTACTCTAGCCGTAACACGATCGAAGATTACTGATCACAATCGATATTCTGAGTCATGTATGATACGAAGACAAAAAGCAAGATGTTAATTTTGATATCTACGGAGAAGCAGGCGAGAGAGCTGGTTCGGACTGAGGAATTTTCTCGAAACAGAGACATAATTCATAAAAAAAAAATTTTTGGTAAAATTACTTCTGATGAGTTCTACCATCTGTCAAAGAAAAGCCTTAAATACACCCTGTATAAGTGTGAACCGCCATATTAGTTGAAATCATAAACATACTCCTATACCTGTAAATCAAAGAAAAATGATACAGAAACACAGACAGTCCATACTTATATTTTAAAACAAATTATCACAAATATAAATCCACCCACAATATCACTTAAGCCCTAAAAGAGAGGTACTACTAAGAAACATCGCAGACATAGTCAATCTCCTCAAACTCCTCGATAAATGCTTCAGACGCTCCTTGTAGAAGACGCGCCTCAAACACTTGGCCTTCAAGAAAAAATCTGCCACTGCTGTATTGCCATGTTCAGCTGCTACTACATCAGGGGTTCTACCAGATATGTCTACCTGCTCCAAATCAGCACCAGCGTTCACCAAGTATTCCGCTAAGGGTAAGAATCCGTTGATACCGTTAAGGTGGAGGCAATTTCTGTTAGAATATGGCTCCAGAATATTTACATCTACACCAGATTCCACCAAGACTTTTACCATTTCTAAATTGTTGTAGTCGGTACAACCCAGAACTGTCTCTGTAAGTGGGCAGATCAAGAAAACGGAATCATAATTATTGAAATATATAAAAGTTTTACTGAAACAATTTAAGTGATGGAATGAGGAATTGGCCACCAAGATCTTGTGATTTATTATGGGGATTTGCGAAAGATCCTGTTTGAAGTGTTGGAAACGATATCTGTGACTTTGAATTCGAAGGGGACCTAGAGTGTAACAACCTTAATACCCCAGTCCAGGCCACAATCAAGGCTTCAAGAGTTCTCTTTAATAATAATAATAAAAAGGGTTAACGTCTTTGAGGACAACATACGAGGATGTATTGATATCTAGTTAGCCTAGACCAGTTCCATGCATAAACAAAATATTGCGATACCATACAAACGAACAATAACTCATTAGAAGTGTTAGTGTAGAGTTCGACGTCAAATAAATAAACCAGAGTTACGCTATGAATTAAAAAAAAAGAAGTCCACCGAAATTGTAAAAATCGAAAAACTGGAGTATAGAGCCATCATCAAGTACCCACCTGTATTTAAAAGGGTTAAGAGGTAAGCAGATTTACGTAGATATGCTTAATACCCTTGGTGATCAAAATGTCCTTCGTATGCGATCGTGAAAAATTGGACTGCAAGCTTCAAAAGAGGTAAATTTTCCATTGAAGATAGATGCAGTTCACGACATGATTTTATCAGACCGTCGAATTCGGCTGAAACGTTTATCTAAAGCACTGAAGATTTCATATGTACGCGTTCATCATATAGTTCACGTCAATTTGGACATGAGAAAAATTTCTGCAAAATGGATCCACAAATGTTTGAATTTTGACCAAAAGCGTGCAGGGGTAGAAGCATCGCGTTCGATCTGTGCTCGATTTGAAAACGATGTAGACTTCTTAAACCGAATTGTTACTATGGATGAGACTTGGGTACATTTCTACGATCCAAGAACAAAGCAACAATCGATGGAATGGCGACACTTTGGTTCTCCAAGACCTAAGAAGTTTCGTGTCCAAAAATCTGTTGGAAATCTTGCTTCAGTTTTTCGGGATTGTCATGGAGTAATCATGATTGATTTTTTGGATAAGGGTAGAACAATAACTGGAGATTACTATTCGACATTACTGACCACTTTACGGGGAAAATTAAAGAGAAAAGACGCGGAAAGCTATCCAAAGGTATTTTGTTTTTACAGGACAACGCCCCAGTACACAAATCTCATGCCATGCAAAAAATTCGTGATTTAGGGTTAGAATTACTAGAACACCCCCCTTTATTCACCAGATTTGACTCCGTCCGACTATCATCTCTTTCCTCAACTGAAAAAAAGTTTAAAAGGTCGTAAATTTTCTTCCAACGAGGAGGTAATAAAAGCTGTGGAGGACAGGTTTGTAGAGCAAGAAGAAACATTTTTTTTAAAGGTCTAGAGACGTTGCAGGTTCGCTGTAATAAATGTATTCAATTAAGAGGAGAATATGTTTGTTTGGTTCTATAGTAGGTTAAGAATTTTTCAATATATCCTCGTAAAAAGGGTTAACGTCTTTTCCGAGAATTGGACTAGTAAAGATCTGGTTGCAATCATGGGTTGGGTTATGTGGCACTGATGACGTCATAACAAGCCAGAAACCCGTCTGTTACTATCCTCAACGATGGCAGCACGTGCCCTTGCTTTACTTCGGAATAAGATCTCTTCTAGTCCAATTCTCTCAGTTCTTTTAAATGTTTGACCATAAGGTACTGCGCTCCGCTTCTAGCTTAAAATTGACCTATCGGTCTGCGATTGAGAAAGCACCTTAAAATCGCTTTTCACGCGAATTTGAAATGAATGTTCTTATAAAATCAATTTCTCATTTTTGGAACCCTCACACGTTTTTTCACAAAATACTCTAAAACCTTGGTATTTATCCAATAAATCACCAGACGTCGGTTTTGGTTCTTTACAGTATTTAATTGGATTCTCAAATCTTATCAAGAAGAATAAGGTCTCTTTGATCTGTGTTCCCGGCGTTCCCGCCATGCACTGGCCCAGAACCTTTCTGTGGTATGGGGAAAGCCACCTATAAGAAAAAGTTTCTGGAGAAGGAGAAAACGGAAAGGGAATCACTCTGGCAGAATCTCCCAGGAAAAGACCGCTCCAAAAAGTTCCTTTGGAACTTCGAAACTAGAAGATCCAAAAGATATCTGGATCTCAGTAAGAACCAGCTACAACTCCTCGCCGGCTATCCTACAAGACATTGTCTCCTCAGGAAGCATATGGTGGGAATGGGTTCATCGGGCACAATGTGGATTCTGTAGGCAGGTGAAACAAACTCCTGTTCACCTAGTAACGGAATTCCTTGTCATATGCAAGCCAAAAGGAAGAATCCTTTGGGCAAGAAACTTGCACGAGTGAGGAACTAGCCTTTAAGGCCTTCCCAGATACTGTATTTCATTATATCTCTGGAACTGGAAGGCGAGATGGTAAGTGCGTGGTGTAGTTTTATTAGGTCACACTAAACTGTAACCCCTTTCTAACTATAACAACAATAATATCGGAGAAATTGAACCTACCTACCCAAGAAAGGATTCAGCCTGCTAGTCCCCTTCATTGGATTAGCTCCGTTCGACAACAACACCCTGACCATCGTCAGAATAGGCTTATCTGAAAGAGCCTCTTGCAAAGGAGTGTTCCCGAAAGCGTCAACGACATTCACATCCGCATGGTGATCTATCAACGTCTTGGTTATCCCTTCGTTGCCAGCTTGTACACTGAAACATATTGGTGTCCTTCCCTTCATGTCGGGAATGTTTGGATCAGCACCATGGTCCAGCAAGAGCTCGGCAGCATCGTCGTGTTCATTTATTATGGCTACCGATAGAGGCGTGAGACCGATTGTATTTTGCGCGTTAACGTTAATTTTTTTTAATGTCAGAAGGTATGATAGCATGTCTACGTCGCCTCTGTCGCTGACCATGTGCAGAACTGTATCTCCGGTATCATCGGTCGAGTTTATGTCCACATCGTGCTGTAAGCAAATCTCTAACAGTTCGAAATCAGCAGTGAAGACGGCATCCAGTAGGGTTTTTCCTTTCTGTTTGATGCCTGAAATCATCAACGTTTTCATGGTTTACACCGAGGAAATGTGTGGTACCACAGCAGGCTGAGCAGTACCAAATGACCTTCCTAGTCAACTAGAGAAAGCCGCACATTCCGCTAATACTCACATACACATTCGCGAAGAGTAGCACTCGGCTTGTAACCTAATGGAGTTATTTGATCCTTGATCGATATTAATGATACATCCGAATATACATCTTGTAATCGGCAGTTACAAGGTACCACTTTGAACGCTTCTTCATCTAAGGAAGTATCTGTAGCTTTATCCAACATCAAAGGCTTATTGGGCATCAACTGCCGAGGCACTTCCTCTTCAACCCAAGAAGGGGTCAAGTTTTCCTGCCGGTTTTCCCTCATTGTGTGTATTTTGAGAGTTTCAAGAAACCACCCCAAAATAAATTTGCCACACTGACAAACTACATCAAAAAAAGCTGAGGCCAAAACGGTTACGATTCGAACTTATGTACTGACAGTAGACCTGTTGACCCTACTGAATAGGTTAGAATGAAATTTGACACTTGAAATTTTTCTAACCAAATAATGGAAATATTTTTGTTATGAGGACTTTTTGTTGAAAAATTCGAGGAATTTAATGAATTTTTCAACATCTCATTATATTTGTAAGGATATCAAATCTAAATGGCGTCAGCAAATAGCTCAACACTTGACAACCAACATTTTACACTCGAAATAGATTATGAAGAAGTTCAATTCCTCAACAATCAGGTGAAAAGGATTTCTTGGCTTTCTAATCCTAAAAAACCCACCTCAATAATACTAAATTTTGAAAAATATGATTGTAGGCTGTTGGAGAAGGCACCTTTGGTGTTGTATATCGAGCACTTTGGAAGGATAAGTTAGTTGCTGTTAAAAAGATTACAAGAGAAAGTGAAAAGGAGGCTTTTAAAGTTGAAGTGCGACAATTATCGAGAGTGAACCATCCAAATATCGTAACACTATTTGGAGCTTGTACGAAGGGTCCCAATATGTGCTTGGTTATGGAATATGCAGAGGGTGGATCTTTATTCAATATCTTACACCATTCACCTCATATCAAATACTTTTTGAACCATGCAATGTCTTGGCTTTATCAGTGTGCCTTAGTGAGTTTTTTGAGTTAATAGTCTTCGTTATGAAAGTGTTCAATATATTTTAGGGTGTTCAATACTTGCATAATATGAAACCAAAACCCCTGGTACACAGGGATTTAAAGCCTCCGAACTTACTACTTGTAGATAGAGGAAAACATCTAAAAATCTGTGATTTTGGTACTGCAGCAGATCAGAAAACTTACATGACTAATAATAAGGGTTCAGCGGCATGGATGGCACCTGAGGTATGTGGAAAAATACTCTAAAACAATTTCATATATTTTAGCACATATGTAAATTGATATATTATAATGCGATAAGTTTGTTTCATTTCTTGTTACTATTTCAGGTGTTTGCAACTTCTAGTTACACAGAGAAATGTGATATATTCAGTTGGAGCATAATACTGTGGGAAGTACTGTCTAGGAGTAGACCGTATGATTCACCTGGAATCACCTCAATTCAAATTTTGTGGAATGTCCATCTAGGTAAACGCCCTCCTTGTATAAGGGATTGTCCATCGTGTATAGAAAATTTAATGATTCAATGTTGGGATCAGAAACCTGAAAAACGGCCTAGCATGGATGAGGTGAGATGTAACATATTTATTATTTCCCAGCTTCGCCCGTGTATAAATTTGTTTCACGCGGCGGTTTCATCTTCAACACTTCAACCTGCCATATCTTTTGATGTACTCGTTGTAATTCTATGATGTAAAGGGCAATTTCGTTCTAAATTAAATAATGGGGATAAATAACGTATTAGGTTGGATGAGGATCAATACCCAATTCATAAAAACTCACTCCCAAATAGTGCATAATTTTGGAAAACATCTGATTACCATAAACAGGTAATAGCAAGTCAATCTTAAGAGATAGATATATGCTATCCCGGACTTTTTTGTAGAACTATTTAAGAGGTACATTTCCGTCATACATTGTATCCACGTAAGTCTTACGGTTTTTGCAGCGCACGTGAAAATAGCTGATAATGGCTGATTTTTTTGTAATTATGGAAGTTATAGTAGGTATCCTTATTTTTTTCGGGTAAAAATTATAGCCTATGTCACTCAGGGATAATGTAGCTTTCTAAGGGTGAAAGAATTTCTGAAATCGGTCCAGTAGTTTTTGAGCCTATTCGTATCAAAAAAACAAAAATACAAATCTTTCCTCTTTATAATATTAGTATAGATGAATTCTTCAATCCCATATTGATATTTGTATCATAAGAGGGCTTGAAAACTTCTCATATCGAAACTGAATTTGTTTGTGACAAAGATTTATTTCCACCGCTTTCATTTCTGTAACATTAGTCCATAATTTTCCCCCCAACCAGTTATGATCGAGTTTTTTTGTTCCTTCTAGATAGTGAAAATTATGTATGATATCTGCAGCATTCTTCCTATAGTTGAGGATGTTGTGGAAATTGATGATGTAGATAGTTCATATTGTACTGAGGACGATTTCTCAAGGCCTGAAGAAGAAGAAATAACTTGTACTGACTATGATTCATTTCCACAAGATCTCCATGAACGAAGAGTGCAAACTTTACCTCAGCCATCGTTAAATTTGTTGAATCCTCTTGCTATTGATGTTGATCCTGTAAGTACATATTGTTTAAGGTCGCCGTTCAGAGCGAGTAGGAAAACTAATCGGATAGAGGCGCCACCTTGCATTTTATTGAATATCTCCAAAGAACTTACATTATCACTTTAAGTTCTATGAATATCCCTATCCTTATGAATGAAATGTACAATGGTGCCCTTTCTCCGAAAAGCACTAAACTATGAAATTAGTGAATATGTGGGTAAAGCAGGAAATTTTTCCAGCCATATATTTGAATTTGGCCATTCTCTGCCAATTCCGTATTTCAAGTTGTTTTTCTGAACAGAATTATCTGTAGATTCACTTTTATTCAGAATTTGAACTATTTTCATGGGTCTTTCGTTTGAAATAAAGCAGAAGCATGAGTTGGCACATTTTCTTCCATTTTTGAAAGAAAAAAAATTAGCATTCGAAATGAAATCGATTTTAATTATTTCATTAAGAACTGCAATCCTTGCTGAGTTTACCCACAAAATTTCAGTTCACAAAGTGAAACCATTTTCAAATGCAACTTGAATTAAAAACACACTACAACTACATTGAACAGTGTTCAATGTAGTTGTAGAACACCCACCTTAAATCAATCCATCTTTTTGAAGTAAACTTTTCCTACATTCTGTATTCTCTGATAATATCAATATTCTTTCCTTCAGTTTATTCTCTTCTGAATCTTTGATGGAATATAGTATTTATCAGAAGATTATCAAGAATTTTTTCCAGAATGCGTGGGAGCTTCCTAGTCCTGAAGAAGAACTTCAGAATATGGTAGACTTGAATTTGGAAGCAGCTATGGGTAAGTTTATGCTTTCAAATATTGAACAGGACAGGAAATCTAGAACTGTTGAACTATTCAGTTACTTATACATAAGATTCATGCAGTTTTTCTTTTTATGCTAGCAAGAGATGTTTGATTCCAAATCAATATATGAAATAAAATTTATACAGGGTGGCCATTTGAAAACGAAACAGACGAGATTACAGACGAAATAAATTTTTTCGATAGAAATGCTCAGACAGGTCGATTTCTGTTTCGAGGGGGACAACTTAAGATGTAGGTTACGGACGCATAGCGCTTCAACCCTTGCTGCTACAACCCCCACCCCCAATTTTTGAATAGGGAAGATGGGGTGAGTGATACCTCAATTCAAAGGTATTTTTATACTGATTTCAGCACAGTAATTGTTTTTTCATTTTATGCATTAGTTCTCGAAATATTCTTAACTAAGTATTTGAAAATGAAGTGGTGTTTTCATGGCACTTGTAGTGTTTTTTTTGTGAAAAATCGACATCTTGATTAAAGATTTCTATGTCAGTGGATTGGAGGAAGGAAGCCACAGTCATGGTTATTTTGAAGCTCAAAATGTCGATTTTTCACAAAAAAACACTACAAGTGCCATGAAAACACCACTTCATTTTCAAATACTTAGTTAAGAATATTTCGAGAACTAATGCATAAAATGAAAAAACAATTACTGTGCTGAAATCAGTATAAAAATACCTTTCAAATGAGGTATCACTCACCCCATCTTCCCTATTCAAAAATTGGGGGTGAGGGTTGTAGTAGCAAGGGTTGAAGCGCTATGCGTCCGTAACCTACATCTTAAGTTGTCCCCCTCGAAACAGAAATCGACCTGTCCGAGCATTTCTATCGAAAAAATTTATTTCGTCTGTAATCTCGTCTGTTTCGTTTTCAAATGGCCACCCTGTATATTGATTGCATTGATAGCATGAAAAAATCAAAGAGATTCATGAAGTCGCATACATCTATTAAAAAAAAACTGAAATAATGTTTTGAATTCAACAATTACAAAATTGAAATTTAATGGTTAATAATCAGGAGTTGGGGCATGGAACAGAGCCCAAACAATCTAATATCGTTCAAGCGACGTTTTCCTTTCTCTTTTTTTCCCACCATTAGACAATCCAACGACCTGTCAAATATTTTTTTGAGGTTAGTGCTGGTGGTCAAACATTGGGAATTTTGCTTTGTCCATGTAGATATTGAGAACGTTTATACGCTTAGAGAATTGTTTGATGGGGACATTTTTATATTTCTAGTCTAGTCTTAGGAACAACAAACCAGTGAAAATGATCAAAATTAAGAGCATTTGTGTTGAAAAAAAAGCCATAAGTGTGTGGCAAAGTCAGATGTGTAAGTCGTTCAAATTTGGAGGATTTTCTTCAATTGTTTAGAACACCCACTGTGTGTAACTTGCGCATGATACTCGAAAGAACAATAATATCACATCTAAATTTTTCACATGTTCTCACAATAGGTACGACGTAAATTATTATGGTCCCATGTTTTCCCATAGGTTGCCGAAGTGTGCAATCTCTGGGTTGTGTCGATTGTATTGAAGAGCTGAAAACGACTTCTTCATCATCTCGAAAGTTGCTAACAACATTTTATTCTTCATTCTTCAAGAATAGGAGAAAAGTCCCTAGGGCATTATTTAAAGATGAATAATGCCCTAGGACCTAACTCCTTCACTTTGGAGGAAGTGTGGGCTCATTTTTGATTTGATTACAATCATTAGGTGTAGAAGTTGAAATTAAGTACGGCTCACGTTTGCTTTGTCCACTTATGAAACGTCATTTAGGGACTGGAGAAATCTCCTCATAGGAACAGCAAGAGTAGGATGAGATGCATTGCCTTTATTAGCCGCAGATGATTGTTTTTGTTCTGAATATGCTAAGGCAAGTCTTAGTTCCTTGTTTGCTGAAGGGGCCTGGAATGGATTGTCTTGCTTTTGTCCGGGGTATACTGTTAATTCAGCATAATTACGCCATTATGTTCCTTGATTGTGAATGTCTTTTTGTTCCTATAGCGTTAGTGAATTAATGCAAAATATACTGCTCCTCAAGAGTTAGGGATATCGTATTCAATCGTTTTTAAAAGTATATGTAATCTTCGAGAAAATCGCTGTAAAATCATTCAAAACTCAATAACAACTCGAATCGATCCAATAAAAATCAGACATTTCGTCGATCTGGTCGCCTTTTTTCTGTAGTTTGGTTCTTTGCATATGCTCATGAATGTTCTTATTTTGAAATGAAGTCAGTTCATCAACGGCTTCGATTTGAAACGAGTTTTCTGAAAATGCCAAGACGTAAATTAACAAACGCTGAGGCTAATAGGGTTATCGGAATGCTACAGGGTGGCCTAACTCAGTTTGTTGTAGCGGAAAGGCTCCAAGTCAGCCAAAGTGTGATATCTCGACTTTGGAATAGATTCAGGGAGACAGGTTCCGTGTTGGAAAGACCAAGGCTTGGTGGGCGACGAAAAACAACACCTGCTCAGGATCGTTTCATCACCGTTTCGGCGAGAAGAAACCCTACATCTACGGAATACTCTTCAAAATGCAGATGGGGTCCAAGTTTCCATCGAAACCATCAGACGACATTTGAGAGAGTTGAATCTAGGTTCTAGGCGTCCAATGAGAGGAGTTCCATTAACACGTGACCATAAGCGTCAAAGATGGGCAAGGCAACATATCAATTGGAACGATCAATGGCGTAGTGTCCTTCTCACTGATGAATCCAGATATGGACGATTTTCAGATTCTCGAAGAATAAGGGTATGGACAATCCCACGCATACCCCGTAATCGTCGCTATACCCAAGAAGTCCATCCATTCCGAGGGGGTAGTGTTATGGTATGGGCCGGGATATGTTTCAACGGGCGCACAGATCTACACATTTGTCCTGGGAATATGACCGCCTTACACTATAGGGAGCATGTCATTGACAATGTTGTGCCAAATTTTCAGGCAACTATTGGTGAAACTCTTCAATTTCTAGAGTTCTAGACGATGACGCTAGACCGCACCGTGCAGCCATAGTTGAGATTGCTCGCGAGGAGCTTGGTATTGCATATTTACCAATACTTCCGCACCCACCAGATTTGAATTGCATAGAACATGCATGGGATATGCTCCAAAGAAGATTAGATAATCATCAACCTACCCCAGAATCCTTAAATGATCTGAGAGAGCTTCTGCCCCGTTTATGGAACCAAATTCGTCAAGAAATGTTCAACAACCTCGTGTGTAGTATGCAAAGAAGATGTCAAGCTGTTATTGATGCCCGTGGAGGCCATACATTGTATTGATAGTCTTAAAACGCTTGAATTCTCTGGGAATAAAATTTCGTTATTTTACTCGATTTTTCTTAACCACCCTATATACGCTGCGGACCTACAGGATAAAATTAATTTGTAACTTGAAATCATATTGATATGAATTTTCATCACAAAAATCTTATTTTAACTATATTTTTTTGCAACTTAAGTCAATATATCCCTAACTCATGTGGAGCAGTTATTTCCCCTATACTCTCAATAGCGACTATGAACTTTCAAAAAGCTCACACGCAACTAAAGGGCACATGACATCCTTATTTAATCACACCGTGCGATCGCGATGACGCGCGTTCGATTAATTCGCCAATCCCGACTTCTCGACAGGACCTTTTGCCGGGCATCTGACATTCTCAGCTGCCGTGTCTTCATAACAACAAATTCGCGGCCAGGAAATCTCGGACAACAACGCGCTAGTAGAATTAAACGTTCGCATTCGCGATCTCTTAGTCACCACGAGCGACGAGGGGAATAGGGGGATAAAAACGGGACAACACCGGGATAAATCTGGACCGTAGTCGTTCAGTCTGTCCCGCTAAATACGCGTATGATAAATCGTCGGCAAGAACGCCTTTCGATTTCTTCCGCGCGCGGGAAAAGCCAGAAGAGTGTTTTCCCGAAACATGAGTCAGGAGGCAGCGCCAAGTAAGTCGACGGATGTTGTAACGATTTTTGTTTGTTTTCCTTTGGTTTTGAGCCAGTCAGGCGCCTCGAATGGTCTTGAAGGTCTTCTTAGAGGCTTTACCCAAATACATGATTCTGAGGATTCGTTAGAGAGGATGGACTTGAACTTCAATCAATTAATCGAACACATTGTTTATTTTCTGTAACTATCCTCCTATACTGGCAGCACGATCCAGCGATTTACTTCGGAAATTGAAATCCAGTGAATAAACTACAAGTTACCGAGTTTAGATACTCAAAGGCAAGACGAAGGTCTCCAGCTGTCTGAATCTCCACAATGGAGCATGAAAGTTAATTCTCGAGTGACGAAGAATCCAATTGATTTATCAGTCATCAGGATCTCCCCATTCAACCGTAGACCACACCTAAAACTAAAAAATCACAAAAATGTCATTTGAACTTTCTCTAATCGGTCTATAGTACCTAGTGTTATGCAGGGGGTTCAACGTACCTTGACTTCAATACATAAGGAACCTAAGTAACCCCATGGAGTCGCCTGGAAATGGCTTGGCGAGTAACTCCTGATGCTCTTTTTGCATTTGGCACGGATCCTCATCGACCAATACCTCCACAGACGGTTTTCAACATCGAAATCACCCCCTTTGAAGCTACGGAACCAATCACGGCACGTTGTTTCACTTAGAGCAGCATCTCCCTAAAAATTTTGGAGCTCCCGATGGGCTGCAGCCGCCGTTTTCTGCGAATTAAAGAAGAAAATCAACACTTTCCGTCATTGATAATTCCATCAAAGATTCATTTCTCCTTACAAATTCCTTCTAGATCAAAATTTTCATCTTTGAAGAAAATTAATGCAGTCATAATTTCAAGCTAACGATTCCGACGATTGAGACTTCAATGCCATGTGGAAAAAACCTTCTATCTCGATATTTATTTCGATGCAAAAATCCACCGAGTGTGGTGATTCACGAGACAGATCGAGATGTGGGTCGGCAAGTGTTTCTGCTGCAACTGCTGATTGTCAAATATGTCTATTCATCTCTTGGAACGGTTCTCACGTGCCGGTATCTTTTTATCGATCTTCTTGATCTTATTTTACTCTAATTTTGTCTTCCGAGCGTTTATTTTGAGGCTGGTGACTATGCGGATTCTGATCGAGGATATTCATATGACTAATGTTGGGTGGTGTTAATTATTTTTCAGTATAATTCAAACGGCTAATGTCAAACTAGGAAATGGCACTTCAGAGGACACACAAATAGAACGAGGAGTCGAGGAGTGAGACAAGGGTGTGTATGTATAATCACGTCTTCTATTCAATTTGTACACTGAGAGCATATAACAATAGGCTTTAAAGTTAATTGAAGACCTATCAACAACATAAGGTATGCCAACGACACCTTACTCATTGCAAAGTCGCTAGCAGACCTTAAAATGATCTTGGATCAGGTGATTGAAAGCAGCTAACAAATGGGCCTCACGTTAAACGTGAAGAAAACTACATTCATGACCATAACAAAAGCCCAATAACGACCAGAGAGTTTATGGATTGAAGGACAGCAAGTAGAAAAAGTGAGGAAGTATGAATACCTGAGAACCATTGTTAATGAGAATAATGAGTGTATGGAGGAGATTCGAGTGTGGGCAAAATCAGAGAGGTATTTTGAGGATAACATATCACTTTACAGGTTGTTGAAGTGTTATATCTTCAATGTCCTCCTCTATGGCACGGAAGTAAGATATTAGTAATCGCCTGGAGGCATTCGAAATGTTGGTGTAGGTACAGAAGAATCCTTGAGATAAAGTGGATAGACAAAGTGCCAAATACAGAAGTGCTGAAAAGAATGGGTAAAGGAAGGAGATACTGAATAGTATAAAGATCATAAAGTTGCAGTATCTGGGTCATGTGTTGAAATGAAAGAAATATACCTTGTCCCCATTTTTTATTCAGGGAAGGAGGAATATCGGAAGAAGAAGAATCTCCTGATCGAACAACTTGAGGCAGTGGTACAAGTGTAGTTCTGTTGAGTTGTTCAGGGCTGCAGTATTGAGGATGAAAGTAGCCATTTTGATAGTCCACCTTTTGAGAGAAGATGGCATCTGAAGCCTTATCTCTTTAAAGCAAGCTCCTACTCGGTAACTGGATGGGACATATGAGGACCTTGAATGAATTAGACTCGAACCTCTTGGCAGAACCTACTTTTGATGTCGAAAAAATTAAAAATGTAGAAGAACAAATTTCATGAAACAGAAAAATACTGGGGGTTCCATTTGAAAAAATCGAGTCATCCCATATTTGATTTGAGTAAATTGGTAGATTAATATTAGACACTCTATATAAAAAAACTCCAGATGTTCACCGAATGATGAAGCTGATACCTTAAGCTAACTACTATAAAAATTCCGTTTATCTAGATTGAACACAGCTTGTGCTATAAGAATTTTGATGAACCCTTCGAAACACTAAAAATATCCTGAAAATACGAATTATGTGGCAACGCCGTGATGAAATTTGAAAAATGAGGTGTAAGTGTAAAGCTCTTGTTGTCCTCGAAAGAATTATGCCATGAAACGCAGGGTGTTCCATTTGAAAAAACTACATATGTATTTCACCGTTACTTTCTTGTCGCACCCTGTATATGTAAAATTATTTTCAGTTTGTAGATTTTTGTCAACCTTATAACCGTGCAATATAAGTTTTTTCGACACGGTATAGATTAGGCGTTATTTTAGCCGTACGCCTTGCTGACGCACCCTGTATTTGGTATGAGAAGCACGCAGTAAGTATAGACACATAGGATGATGCAAAGGTTGAACCCGTTGCACCTGAAACCTAATGTGGCCTTGGAAAGAACCCCTATAGGGCAGCGATGCAGCAATGGAAGATGCCAAACATGACATTCTTTTCGAGAAGATCTTAAGGAAAAAGACAATGGGAGATGCCAAACATGACATTCTTTTCGAGAAGATGTTAAGGAAAGAGACGAGCAGAAAGATTTGTAGAGTTCTCGCCGTCTTACACAAGGAAGCTTGTCCAGCTAAAGCGGATAGGTCTTCGCTGTATTTTGGGACTGCTGACAGGGCACTATCGGTGTAAGTACCTCAGGAACTTACACCTAACCTGGGAGAACATAGGCTTTAGTTTATGAGGATGATAGATGATCTCGTCTGGGATTGATTCGATAGGATCAAGGACAAATGATCAATATGGAGGCAGTTCTAAAAGGTTTTCCTATAACCAATTGACCCCATTATATAATAATATGCTGTCATTTGTATTCGATATAGTTCTACGTACGATTATTCCTTTTTCCTTGATGTATCGCAGCTTCGCTGCGATATTAAGATTCTTCTAGACCAACTTTTTTGACAGATTCCCTCGGGCCGGTCCACAGAGTTACCAGTTTAGTATAGTATAGAATCATTAAGGAAATCACACGCTTCACAGCATTGTCAGGGTACAGAAAGCTGTTCTGAAGCCTGAATAAATCAAATTGATGTCGGTATTCTTAGCAAGAGTGCTGATCTGACAGGCTCAGCTGGTCCAAAAAATACGCCAGAAAAGGGGTCAAACTAACGTCGTCACGTTTCGCCAAAGGGAGGATCGCCACACCGATACTGGCAGACCTGTACGGGACAGCCGCTTTTAGATCCAGTGACTCACCGGTCCGGATTTAGATCGTTTTGTTTAGAATTGTGGTGTTATACTTTTCGCGAAGTCAGGGTCGGACCCGAGAACGAGGACGGGAATGATTCAGAGACAGATCTTGGAATATCGAATATAGATTTTCAAGAGCTCAACGGAAGGCCTTCGGGTTGCAGATGTCAATTTTCGATACAGTGTGTCGCATTGAAAGGGAATCAAGTTTTGTTATTAAGGGGTAATTTTTTTTACATATAATCCATCATCATCCATCGACAATGGCGAATTCTGAGGAATACATTTTCGATTTTGAGTGGCCCCACAAGAAATACCTCCGAAATGCTCCAGAATGTGAGGCGAAAGTTTGAGCAAAATTTATGCCATTGTATGGAAGTTGGCAGGGTTCAATTTTAGCATTTGTCGGATTCAACAATTCAGGACACTTATTTCGTTTTTGTGAACAAATTTCCCCTCCTGCATTGTCTCTTTGAAAGTGGTAATCTTGAATCTACAAGTTCGATATTGTATCTGGTGTTTTTTTAGAGTGATAGAATTTTATATTTTAATAAAACTAAGAACTAAGAACTAAGATTGAAGCCAAATTTTTCTATTATTTGGAAAATAATTTTGTTGGAATCAAAACACCTCTGGGTCGATACCATTCAAATTTGGAAAACATTGATCACCGATCTGTAACGAGCACCATTCACTGTAACGTTGATTGATTGATTGGATGACGAACAAAAGACCGGGTTAGCACTTGGCCTCCCTATGACACTGCGACCATGTTGGGTATATTGTATCACTCTTTCGTCAGTGGTTCCTCACGAGAATAGGTTCGTGTCCTTTATCAGGTTCAGTAGCCTGTTTATGAGGTTTTTCGGATTCATTCCCGTTTCCAGACTGATTTCTCCGAAGATTCTGTGACGCCTTCTTCCTAGGGCGTCGCATGGAAAGATGATGTGAGAGGCTGTTTCTTCCTCTTCACCGCAAAGTCTGCAATCCCATGGTGTTCAGATGTTTCCTAAGGCCGCAGTGGCCCGTCAGCAGACCTACTCTTATACGTGTCTTTGTTCTGTTTAGATTCAGAAAGTCAGCCGTCAAGGTTTGGCTTGTGTGTCCTACCATGACTTTGCTGTGTGTTTTCCCGTCGATCTGTTAACAGTGTTGTTGGTTTTATCCACTCCTCAATCAGGGTCCTGCATCGGTTTTTGCTGATTCCAAGCACATGTTCTGGCCCTGTGAATGGCGTTTCAGATGCTTGTCTTGCCAACTGGTCTGCTTTTTCATTGCCCGCTATTCCCTTGTGACCTGGTACCCACATCAAAGTGACCTTGTTGTGTTTTGCCAGCTCCAGAAGGTCCTGGAGGCATTCCCAGACGAGTTTAGACTTTATCTGTGTCGAGTTGAGGGCTTTGATGGAGCTCTGGCTGTCAGAGAGAATGTGGATGTGTTTTCTTTGGTAGTCACTTTCCAGGTTCTTCTGTATGCGTGTCCTCATGGCATGTGTTTCAGCTTGAAATATCGTGGCGTGTTTGCCGAGAAGTATTATGTAATACCTTTTTGGCCTCACTCCATGTATTCCCGCTCCTGTTCCTTCATCCGTCTTTGAACCGTCTGTGTACCAGACTATTTCTGCAGATGATTGTGATTCTATACTCAAGTCCCACCTGTTCCAGTCGAGCTGTGTTTTGAATGGTTTATCGAATGAGTATAGGGGTTGCATGTAGTCTGAAATCATACCAAGCTTGGCTACGTCAGCTACATGATTCTGGTATGCCCAGTTGTGCGGGTTCTCCAGTTTTTTGTTTGGATCAGTCTGTATGCACCCATCCTGGCCTCTCCCATGACATGTATGTCAAGGGGTGAGAGGTTAAGGATGACCTCCATAGCAGCTGTTGGAGTGCCACCACAGGAGTGAGTCATAAGTGATTCTGGGTCCTTTTACCGCTGTGTAAAGCCAGTACATGGCTTTCGGTTGGAGTCTCCAGGTTTTACCAAAAGCTCTCCTGCACATCATAAGGGTCGTTTTGCTTTTGTTGGTTACATGATGTAGATGCGGGTTCCAGGTTAGTTTCTTATCGAGAATCAGCCCAAGGTATTTCACCTGTTCTACAACTTGTAATGTTTCGCCAAAGAATCTGGGAGATCTCCCATGTTTCTTTTGCGAGTGAAGGGAATGAGTGCTGTTTTGTTCGGATTTGCCCTTATATAAGCTCTCCCTGTTGCACCAGTTGGATATTGTATGGGTGTAGACCAAGATCTTTACGCGAAATTTTACATGTGGTGGAGTCCAACTTGTTGTTAACGTCGACGAATAGGCAAATCTGGGTCTTCATTAACACTATCACTTACAGCAGCGATATTTTCTTTGTCTTTTTGTTGTTGCATCGAGTAGAGAAAATGTTATCCGAAATCTATCGTTGGTTCGAAGAATAAGCTGCTCTAATGGACGATTATGAAACTATAAATTTCACGAAGTGCTCTATAAGTTTGGCGAATAGAACCCTGATTTTGAAAATGAATTTCAACACTTTGTAAACGTTGTTGCGGCGTGAGTCGTTCCATGATAATTTTTAAATGCTTATTGAACAGAAATGTCAAAACAACATGGCTTTGACCTTCTGTCAAATCACAGTTATCCCTATCGAAAAAAAAACACCCGATATATTAGTTAATTCGAATCCACTGAAATGTGATCCTTTTGTGAAGTCCTGCGGGAGTGAGTCAACACTTAGCTCAGCATTTGGTAGGCACTTGAATACCATAACTCCTTCCATGACACGTTTTCTATTACCTGGCCTCTTTGAAGGTCGCACGCGAATCAAACTACATTACGTACTATTAGAAGTCCTTATTAATGAAACCCACTCTGTTGCTTACAATTCCTTAGTTGCAAATAGCCGTTACAGTTTCTAGGAATCAAATGATTTATGTGTCATCTAGTTGTTTTATGGGAAAAGATGAGAGATTAAAGTCTATTCTGGGAAATATTATACATATTTTCGCGGTGATGTCTTTTTGATTTTTCGTAAGGAAATTTTACACTTTTCCTTATGTGTGAGTCTCATGAATTTTTCTAAGTAGGTTTTAATGGGGGGCGCAAGCTTCGGCCGAGCCTTATCATGCTGCTAAATAAATTTGTCATGTCAGTCGGCGTATTTCGGCCATTTTTCCCGCAATGCTTCATTATGGTCGATAGAATTTCCCTGTGTTCTTTTCGTTTTTAGTAGCCCATAATACCCCACACTTATATAGCAAGAAGTAAATGATTAAAATTTGGAGAAAAAGACGAAGGGTTTACAATTTTTTCAATAAATTTGTTAATAATATGTTTTTCCACCGCGATTATCTATACACTCCCCAACACGTCTTGGCATTGATGCAATAAGATGGTCTATTTATTGTTGAGGGATACTATCCCAAGCTACCTGTACATCATGTCTCAGAGCCGCCAAAGTCCGTGGGGGCTGGGATAAATATCCAAGCCTTCTATGCATGATGTCCCAAATATGATCTATGGGCGAAAGATTGGTGAATGTGGCCCTCCATGGCAAAAGATTCACATGGGTCGCTTCAAAAGAGTTTAAACTAACTCTGGCAACATGAGGTCGAGCATTATCTTGCTGAAATATTGGATTCTCGAGCTGGTTGAGATGACGAACAAGAGACCGGGTTAGCGCTTGGCCTCCCTGTGACACTGCGACCAACTTGGGTCTATTGTATCACTCTTTCGTCAGTGGTTCCTCACGAGAATAGGTTCGTGTCCTTTATCAGGTTCAGTAGCCTGTTTATGAGGTTTTTCGGATTCATTCCCGTTTCCGGATTGATTTCTCCGAAGATTCTGTGGCGCCTTCTTCCCAGGGCGTCGCATTCAAAAATTATGTGAGAGGCTGTTTCTTCCTCTTCACAGCAGAGTCTGCAATCCACGGGTTCTCCAAGTATTCCTATGGTGTTCAGATGTTTTTTAAGGCCGCAGTGTCCCGTCAGTAGACCTACTATTATACGTGCCTTTGTTCTGTTTAGATTCAAAAAGTCAGCCGTCAAGGTTTGGCTTGTGTGTCCTACCATGGCTTTGCTGTGTGTTTGCCTGTCGCTCTGTTCCCAGTGTTGTCGGTGTCTTTGTTTTATCCACTCCTCAATCAGGGTCCTGCATCGGTTTTTGCTGATTCCAAGCACAGGTTCTGGCCCTGTGAATGGCGTTTCAAATGCTTGTCTTGCTAACTGGTCTGCTTTTTCGTTGCCCGCTATTCCCTTGTGACCTGGCACCCACATCAGAGTGAACTTGTTGTGTTTTGCCAGCTCCAGAAAGTCCTGGAGGCATTCCCAGACGAGGGAATGCAACTCTGTTTCGAGTTGAGAGCTTTGATGGCGCTCTGGCTGTCAGAGAGAATGTGGATGTGTTTTCTTTGGTAGCCACTTTCCAGGTTCTTCTGTATGCATGTCCTAATGGCATGTGTTTCAGCTTGAAATATCGTGGCGTATTTGCCGAGAGGTATTATGTAGTCCCTTCTTGGCCTCACTCCGTGTATTCCCGCTCCTGTTCCTTCATCTGTCTTAGAACCGTCTGTGTACCAGACTATTTCTGCAGATGATTGTGATTCTATACTCGAGTCCCATCTGTTCCAGTCGAGCTGTGTTTTGAATGGATTTTCGAATGAGTATAGGGGTTTCATGTAGTCTGAAATAGGTAAGGTAGAACATGAGGCTCCACTATTTCTTGAAGGTAACGCAGTGCTGTCATGTCACCTCGAATAATGACGAAAGGTGACCTACTTTCATGTGGAATAGCACCCCATACCATAAGGCCTACTGTCTGGTTTACATGACGCTCAAAGTCAAACTGAGGTTCATGTCTTTCTCCCCGACGTCGTCTAACACTTCTTCGGCAATCATGTGCACTCAAAGAGAATCGAGGATCATCGGAAAAGTTGACCTGATGCCATTCCACATTCCAATGTTCACGTTCTCTGCACCACTGTAATCGTTGCCGGCGATGTTCAACCGTCAGAGGTAAGACAAGATAGGGTCGATAATGCTGCAGTCCAAAAGACCTTATCCGGCGGTAAACCGTTCGGACAGTAACAGGATGGCCTTGTTCTCCTAACCACTCATCAGCCAAAGATCGAGTTGTCGCAAATCGTTCTCTAATGGCCATAAGTCTTAGACGTCGATCTTGAACTTCATTTGTGTCCCTTCGACGTCCGGTGCCTACTCTTCTTCGATTTTGGGTATTATCAATCCACGCTTGTCAACATCTCATAACAGTAGTTGAATTTCTGTTCGTACGGTTAGCGATTTCTCGAAATGACAACCCCGCCTCCCGTAGACCAATAATTCGACCTCTTTCAAATTCACTTAGCTGGTGATAAATTCCGCTCTAGACATTTTAACAACAACTGAACATCGCCTTTGGATCTCCTCGAACAGCTGATTTGTTGTAAAATTCGAAAAATTTGCAAAAAACGACAACAATATTCAAGTAACAAAAAATATTTATACGAAAAAAACCTGTAAAAGAAGACCTAATGATGACACTTCAAAATGATGGTGTTGACAGGTGAAACATTATGATTGAGAGTAAACTAAAAAATTTTTATTGCTTGTCTCGGGGTTGAACTCGGAACCTCTGGGTGCTAGAACACCACTCTAACCACTGAGCTAGGAGAATGGAGTATTGAAGTGCACGAACTTATTCATACTTCTAGAGAAGACCTCTGTTTCTTTTGCAATGAGAAACCCTGTATTTTGAAAGGTCTATAATCTCATCTTATAATTCATCTGGCCAAAAATCCTTTATACCTGGACCTGGGCCTCTACCGTTGACTTTTCGATTCAAGGACGACATGCTTCGAAATGACCGACCATTGACGAACTTTCCGCCTTCGATAAACAACACCCCATTACTGGTTGGCACGATATTTTTTGAAATAATTCATCGCTGTTTTCCACCAATTAAACACGGTGTAGTTTTCTGGGCCGCCGACCAATCGTGTCCGAATCAAAATAAATGAGTAATCCCTTGGGACTTCTGGGACTGACATGGACAAACAGCAACAGGCGGATTGCAGTCCTACGGAACCTCTCAGAGCGGTGTGAACGAACGCGTACGACGGGAGTATTTCAGGTCCTGTTCAATAATATTTGCGAAACGGTTCACTCACCTGCTAGTTGGAAACGCGGTGCTGTGTGGAGTATTACGATAGTACAGGGGAGACCGTCTTCTATTTTGTGTTAGATGGTTCGGAAATAAGTGAAAATGTGCGATAATCAGAGTATTTTGGCGGTCGCCGCCCTGGCACAGAACTGGATCGCTCTGGCCAAGATCAAAGACGGTGAGAATATTAATTTTGATTGATTAATTTTTTTAACTACTCTCAGTTTTGTCTTTCTTCCGATCAGTCTAGTTATGTCCCTTGCGAGTGTAACTCGAAAATATTCTTTGTGTTTTGATTTCCCCTCTACTCATTCCTGATGGATTAATAATTCAAATAATGTAGGAGTAATTAGTTCACGTGAAAACCAAAAATTTTTATCTGCCTAGACCTGGTCAGTTAAAATTTGGCATGTCGATGCTAAAACCTAGTAAGGTTTAAACCACACCGCCAAAATCATTCCCTGAAAAGCTTGCTTAAACTATTTATCCCAACGCATTTTCAAAGAGTTATCAGATCTCATGTAGAGCTCATAACTCAACAAGGCCTAACTCCTACAAGCCCTAACTCAACAAAAGCTAAAATGATGGCTTGGCTGTGTCGCTGGTAGGCCCATTGCAAGAAATTAAGTTTCATGAAACTTAAAATACACCCCACAAAAATTCAATTGATTTAAAATAAAGCTCCCACAGATTTGTAAAGAAAAGTGTTTTTTCCATGGATCTTCGATATTAACAAGCATGATTGATTGTCAACAGTTTAACCTATCGTTTAAGAATTTTCATTGTTTTAGCAGATCACACTTAAGGGGCAGTATCACCTTTTGAATCGTGGTAAATCTCCATTCAAAAGTGGTCTCTTTATTTCACGAGTAAGTACCCTAATTTACGACGTAGAGCCTTGATTTTTTTTTAATTGAAGTTGAAGAACGTCCCGAGGGCAAATAGTTTTCTTTTTTTCGATTTAATTAGTTTTCCAATAAAAAAACAGGGTAATCTTTAGATCTGGGATTATTGAATATGTTTTTCGTTTTTCATGAGTACAAGCTATATTTTTGAAATAATAATCATGAAAATTTTTGTAGTTTATAGAAGATTAAATTGCCGAGGGCAAATAGTTGCGATTTTTTCCAAAAAATGATGAAAAACCGTCGGAAATAAATCATTGAGTGTAGTTTCCAAAACGCTGAAGTTCAACCTGTTTTTTCCAATTGAAAAAGTAATTAAATCGAAAAAATCGCAACTATTTGCCCTCGGCAATTTAATCTTCTATAAACTACAAAAATTTTCATGATGAATATTTCAAAAATATAGCTTGTACTCATGAAAAACGAAAAACATATTCAATAACTCCAGATCTAACGATTACCCTGGTTTTTTTAATTGAAAAACTGATTAAATTGAAAAAAGAAAACTATTTGCCCTCAGGACGTTCTTCAACTTCAATTTAAAAAAAAAATCAAGTCTCTACGTCGTAAATTAGGGTACTTACTCGTGAAATAAAGAGACCACTTTTGAATGGAGATTTGCCACGATTCAAAAGGTGATACTGCCCCTTAAAGAAATTTGAATTATTGACTGAAAACAATGTAAATCTATCAGTTTTTTTTTTAGTCATATCATTTTCGAAAGGGATAACTGTGATTTGACAGTAGGTAGAAGCCATGTGGTTTTGACATTTCTGTTCAGTAAGCATTGACAAATTATCATGGAAAGACTCACGCCCGCCGCAACAACGTTTACAAATTATTGAAATTCATTTTCTAAATCAGTGTTCTATTCGCCAAACTTAGAGAGCACTTCGTGAAATTAATTTTTTACCTAATCGTCCATCAGAGCAGCTTAATCGTCGAACTATCGATAGATTTCGGACAACATTTTCTTAGCTTGGCAAAGAACTATACGTTCAGAAGAAAATATCGCTGCTGTAAGTGAAAGTGTTGATGAAGATCCAGATTTGTCTATTCGTCGACGTTCACAACAAGTTGGACTCTGTGCATCCATCACATGGAAAATTTTGCGTAAAGATCTTGGTCTACATCCATGCAAGATCCAACTGATTCAAGAACTAAAGCCACTTAACCGTGATAAGCGTCGTTTGTTTGCTGATTAGGCCTTAGAACAGCTTGAAGTTGATCCACTTTTTTATGAGAAAATTGTGTTTAGTGATGAAGCTCATTTCTGTTTGAACGGCTACGTTAACAAGCAAAATCGACGTATATGGAGTGAAAATAATCCTCAAGAAGTTTTGCAGGTTCCATTGCATCCTGAAAAATGCACTGTATGGTGTGCTTTACACGCTGGAAGTATCATCGCTCCATATTTCTTCAAAAACGATGCTGGAGCTGATGTTACAATGAATGGTGCTCGTTACTGATCGATGATCAGTGATTATTTGTTTAAAAATTTGAATGGTGTCGACCCAGAAGGGTTTTGGTTTCAACAATATGGTGCTACACCTCATGCTGCTACCGTCACACTTGATTTATTGAAAGAAGATTTGGCGATAATATTATTTCGAGAAATGGTCCAATTGGATTATTTTCTTTGGGGTTATGTCAAGTCATTGGTTTATGCTGATATACCAGAAACAAAAGACGCTCTGGAAGCCAACATAACTCGTGTTATTGCTGAAATAAGGCCTGAATAACTCGAAAACGTGGCCCAAAATTGTTCTGGTCGAATGCGGTTCCTCAGAGCTAATCGTGATGGACAAATGCCGAAAATTATTGTTAAAACTGTCTTCAATCTTAATTTAAATGTGTTTTATTTCAATTCAAAGTTTTATCACTTTAAAAAAACACCCGATGTAATGAAATTGAAATTGTCGCAAAGTTTCAGCGTCTTTGATCTTCGTTCTCGAAAATCCTTAAGGGGCAGTATCACCTTTTGAATCAATCGCCACTATTTGCCCTCGGCAATTTAATCTTCTATAAACTACAAAAATTTTCATGATTATTATTTCAAAAATATAGCTTGTACTCATGAAAAACGAAAAACATATTCAATAACCCCAGATCTAACGATTACTCTGATTTTTTAATTGAAAAACTAATCAAATCGACAAAAAGAAAACTATTTAACCTCGGGACGTTCTTCAACTTCAATTAAAAAAAAAATCAATCGTAAATTAGCGTACCCTCTCGTGAAATAAAGAGACCACTTTTGAATGGAGATTTACCACGATTCAAAAGGTGATACTGCCCCTTAAGTTTGCAGATATGTGAGATAGGAGGATCCATTGTTTGGACAACGTAATTTGTTATCCCGCAAAATCAACAGGACAAAATCGATTGCATTATGTGGAGATGGCACTACGCCAGCCTTTCGTCGGTTAAAGCGGACAGATTGAGACTTCCGTGTCTATTTTGACGTCCGTTCTTTTCCGCTTTTGCACCCGCAAGTCGTTAATCCAGAATGATCTTTCATATCTTACACAGTCGACCGGATCGTCATCTTGATTTATAAACAGTCCCGGTTTAGATCGGGATCACCTCCAGAAAAATCGTAATTACATGTGTAATCCCATCGGATTTCAGTGAATACCTAATTGGACACCCTACAATTTTTGGTTAATCATATCTGATAATAGACCCTCAGATAAAACAAGAATTTTTTTTTGTATCTCACTTCAAATTAATAAACTGCTCCACATGAGTTAGGGATATTGACTTAAATTGCAAAAAAATATTGTTAAAATAAGATTTTTGTGATGAAAATTCATATTAATATTATTTCAAGTTGCAAATTAATTTTAGCTTGTAGGTCTGCAGCGTATACAGGGTGGTTAGGAAAAATCGAGTAAAATAACGAAATTTTATACCCAGAGAATTCAAGCATTTTAAGACTATCATCAATACAAATGTATAGCCTCCACGGGCATCAATAACAGCTTGACATCTTCTTTGCATACTACACACGAGGTTGTTGAACATTTCTTGAGGCATTTGGTTCCATAAACGGGGCAGAAGCTCTCTCAGATCATTTAAGGATTCTGGGGTAGGTTGATGATTATCTAATCTTCTTTGGAGCATTTCCCATATATGTTCAATGCAATTCAAATCTGGTGAGTGCGGAGGTATTGGTAAATGTGGAATACCAAGCTCCTCGCGCGCATTCTCAACTATGGCTGCACGGTGCGGTCTATCGTTATCGTCTAAAAATTGAAAAGTTTCACCAATAGCAGCATGAAAATTTGGCACAACATTGTCAATGACATGCTCCCTTTAGTGTAAGGCGGTCATGTACCATAACACTATCCCCTCGGAATGGATGAACTTCTTGGACATAGCGACGATTACGGGTTATGCGTGGGATTGTCCATACCCTTATTCTTCGAGAATCTGAAAATCGTCCATATCTGGATTCATCAGTGAAGAGGACACTACGTCATTGATCGTTCCAATTGATATGTTGCCTTGCCCATTCCAGTCTTTGACGCTTATGGTCACGTGTTAATGGAACTCCTCTGGACGTCTAGAACGTAGGAATTCACCTCTCTCAAACGTCGTCTGATGGTTTCGATGGAAACTTGGACCCCATCTGCATTTTGAAGAGTATTCCGTAGCATTCTACACGGTTTCTTCTCTCCGAAACGGTGATGAAATCCTGAGCAGGTGTTGCTTTTCGTCGCCCACCAAGCCTTGGTCTTTCCAACACGGAACCTGTCTCTCTGAACCTATTCCAAAGTCGAGATATCACACTTTGGCTGACTTGGAGCCTTTCCGCTACAACAACCTGAGTTAGGCCACCCTGTAGCATTCCGATAGCCCTATAAGCCTCAGCGTTTGTTAATTTACATCTTGGCATTTTCAGAAAACTCGTTTCAAATCGAAGCCGTTGATAAACTGACTTCATTTCCAAATAAGAACATTCATGAAGCATATGCAAAGAACCAAACTTCAGAAAAAAGGCGACCAGATTGACGAAATGTCTCATACTGATTTTTATAGGATCGATTCAAGTTGTTATTGAGTTTTAAATGATTTTACAGCGATTTTCTCGAAGATTACATACTTTTAAAAACGATTGAATACGATATCCCTAAATCTTGTGGGGCAGTATATTTAAATTTCCAATTGCTGTAGCCACTCACTTCTACTTTTGCCTATTATCAGGAATGGCAACCATCATGCTACTATCACAGCCGCTGGATTTCGATTTTCCTGCTTTTCAAATTCACATGAAAGAAACTTAGTAAGGGGACGGGGACATTTGAGCATTTAATATTTTCCAAGGGAATAGTATTTCTGTGACTTCTGAAGCTGTCATTTTTTGACATTTGACAAGTAGAAACTACGCCATTAATAAAGGTGGAACGATACACGCTTCAACAACGCGTTGAAAAGAATAAAATTCACTATGACAATTTGGCAGAGACGGTACGTAAAAGTCGAACATTTTTGGGTCGTCGAGAAGCACCTTTCGAACCGATATACAGAAATTGGTGGAAAAATTTGAGCTGTTGGTACAAGTTAGTGATGTGAAGAATGAGACCCGTGCACGTCGCTCAAGAAGAGCCGAGAATATTGCTGTTGTAGCCGGAAGTGTTGAAGAAAACCCAGGTTTGTTCATTCCTCGTCGTTCTTTGGAATTAGGAATTTTACAAACGTCATTACACCGTATTTTGCATACAGATTTGGGTCTTAGGGCTGATAAAGTTCAGTTAACACAAGAACTCAAGCCGGCAGATCATCAACAACGTCCTGTCTTTGCTGATTGTCTCCTTGAAATGCATGAAAATGATACGGAATTCTATCGAAAAGTCATCTTGAGTGATGAGGCCCATTTCCAAATCGGTGGCTTCATCGACAAGCAAAATTGTCGCATCTGGGGTTCGGAAAACCCAACAGTTATTGTTTAAAAGCCCCTCTATCTTCAACGTGTGACTGTTTGGTGCGGTTTAAGGTCTGGTGGGTTCATTGGACCATACTTTTTCTAGAATGAGGATGGAGCAACAGTTACGGTGAATGGATTGCGCTATAAAGAGATGATTAATGATTTTTGATGGCCGGAATTGAATGGTATTGATCTGGACAACTTTTACTTCCAACAAGACGGGGCTACGTGCCACACAAGCAACGAATCCATTGATCTTCAACGGGAAAAGTTTCCGGACCTTGTTATCTCTCGAAGAGGTGACCACAATTGGACACCGAGATGTCACCTTGTGACTTATTCCTTTGGAGCCAACATCAAGGCAGTTACATAAACAAAAGTGACCAGGAATCTTAGAAATTCAACTTAGTGATTGAATATCACTGACATTATGGTTTGAGGGGCAGTATCACCTTTTGAATCGTGGTAAATCTCCATTCAAAAGTGGTCTCTTTATTTCACGAGTAAGTACCCTAATTTACGACGTAGAGACTTGATTTTTTTTTTATTGAAGTTGAAGAACGTCCCGGGGGCAAATAGTTTTCTTTTTTTTTCGATTTAATTAGTTTTTCAATTAAAAAAACAGGGTTATCTTTAGATCTGGGGTTATTGAATATGTTTTTCGTGAGTACAAGCTATATTTTTGAAATAATAATCATGAAAATTTTTGTAGTTTATAGAAGATTAAATTGCCGAGGGCAAATAGTTGCGATTTTTTCCAAAAAATGATGAATAACCGTCGGAAAAAAATCATTAAGTGTAGTTTCCAAAACGCTGAATTTCAACCTGTTTTTTTTAATTGAAAAACTAATTAAATCGAAAAAATCGCAACTATTTGCCCTCGGCAATTTAATCTTCTATAAACTAAAAAAATTTTCATGATTATCATTTCAAAAATATAGCTTGTACTCATGAAAAACGAAAAACATATTCAATAACCCCAGATCTAACGATTACCCTGGTTTTTTTAATTGAAAAACTAATTAAATCGAAAAAAAGAAAACTATTTGTCCTCGGGACGTTCTTCAACTTCAATTAAAAAAATCAAGTCTCTACGTCGTAAATTAGGGTACTTACTCGTGAAATAAAGAGACCACTTTTGAATGGAGATTTACCACGATTCAAAAGGTGATACTGCCCCTTAAGGTTCCTTATTTGTGGTAATACCATATGCGGACTACCTTAGTCATCCTGCAACAGTAGATTACCTATTCGAGCCAGCTTCGCTGATTGATCTGGCAATCAAATGGGGCGTTAATCATTTGACAAGAAATAACGACGTTCGAAACCTTGGCCAACATTTTACTCGTGTTCAAACGCGATGCCGATAGTAAATCGTTGTTCTGCGATCGTTTTGAGTTATTTATTCGCGAATTCTCATTAGCTACGAAAATATATGTCGTCCGGATGGTAAACGTAAGGCGACGGTTTTTTTATTTACGACTGGCGAATATTGGACCGGCCATTAATTGCTCATATTTCGCCTTTCGAGGTCCGTAGTTTGTTTTCCGTGGCAATACGAGACAATCAAAAACTGCGATTAGTTCATCCAGAATTTTCCATAGTCTATCTATGCACTTAAGATTCAATATACAGTGTGACAAGAAAAACCTCGGACAAACTCTTTTTCATTTAACTTTATTAAACAGAAGAAATTGAACAAAACAACAACAAATAATAATAGCTTGAACATTTGTTAATAATATATTCAAGCCGTTTCGAAGTGGCTTCCTTTAGCGACGATACACAGCTTCAGACGCTTCTTGAAATTTTCGGCAATGGGCCGCAGCTCCTCGGGCGTTAATCGGTCCCATTCCCGGCGCAGAGATTGCTTCAGCGACTCCAAATTTTTGTGTTTTTTAGCACAAGCCCTGTGCTCCAAAATCGACCACACGCTGTAGTCCATTGGGTTGAGATCCGGTGAGTAGGGCGGCCATTCTGCAGATGAGAAGAAACAAGGAAAATGGGTCTTACACCATTCTCGCGTCATTTTCGCTCTGTGAGCCGGAGCGGAGTTCTGTTGAAAGGTCCAATGCGTATCGCCGAAATGCTGCTTGGCCCACGGAAGTACTACGGCCTCGAGGATGTCGCAGCGGTAGACTTCTTGATTTATTTTGACCCCTTGATCCACGAAAACTAAGGCAGTTTTACAACTGCCGCAAATTTCGCCCCAGACCATGACGGATTGCGGATTTTGACGGTGTTCGACGATGGCCGATGTACCGGGAGCCTCTACGGACCAGACTCTGGTGGTTGTGTGATTGTTCTACGGTGAAAAGCTTCTCGTCTGTGAAGAGAATTCGCTCCCATCGCTGACCGGCGGCGGAACGAAGGAGTTGGAGGCACCTTTGGAGTCGTACGCGCGTGTTTTCCTCCGTGAGGAGTTGAACTTTTTGGAGCTTGTATGGCTTGAGGTTGAGCTCCTTTTTGGCAATTTGACGGACTGATTCGCGGTTGATACCGGTCTCACAGGCTATTTTCCTCATGGAAACCCTCGGATTTCGATTGACTCGCTTCTTGACGATGTTGCGATTGCTAGGTGTATTGACAGTGCGTTTACTACCACTTCCTGGGCGACGACCATCATGGCCAAGCTCCTTGAAACGACGAATTGCATCGGACACGGTTTGTCGAGGCGCATTGAGCAAACGAACAATTTCGCATTGACGCCTACCTTGACGAAACAGCTCCAAAATCGCACTACGTTTGTTTGACATTCTAAAATTCTGTGAAATGAAATTATATCAAACTGAAAATTCACATATTAGTACAGGAAAGTGTAGAGAAACCAAGGGAATAAAAATTATTTGGCTGCGCTGAAATACTTTTGTTCCAGACCACAGCAAATTTGTCCGATGTTTTTCTTGTCATCCTGTACAAAATGGTAATGTCCATATTGGAAAACATAGTTTTCTATCTATAGTTTCCTGCCATCTTGAATAAATAAATCTCCGATAAATCCGCGATCGATACGACCGGCATCGGCTCCGACCGCTGCTTGGCTCCGAAATAGAATTTCCCCGTTTTCACCGAAAAAATAAATAAATATACGCGACTCGATTTGAGGAAATCCACGTATCGGACTTCGACACTGAAAAGATGCCAGCTATCTCGATCTCGCAGTTAAAACTTTTTCGTTGTGGTCCACGGACGGTCCGTGGATTATTCTGAGAGGATTCCTGGTTAGGCAGGATAGCCAGATTCGGTCCCGGGTGTGCGGTGTCCTTGAGTTAGGTTGTTGTGGTGAACGGTGGAAATCGGGGAAAATGAAAACTTTGTTTTATAGTTTGCGCGTCGTCAGGGAGGATAATGGATGCACCGAGTTTTGTAAGTGCATGTATACTCCATTATCTTTTATAAAGTATCCCCGTTGGCCAAGAATTAGGTTTATCAAGTTTTTTTTTACTTAAAACTGACGCAGGTTGGTGCTCGTGAAATGTCAAATCATTCTCAGAGACCTTGTCTATTTACTCTTTTTTTTTTCAACTTTTCAAATGGAATTAGTTCTTTTTATGTTTAAATGTGACACAGGTTTCGTGGTACTACTACATTTTCATACTGGAGTATTTCAAGTTGTGCAAAAAGGTACCTATTTTAATGTCTTCTGTGGGTTTATTTCTTGAGAATTTTGAAAAGTGGGGAATTCCATAGGTCCGTCTGTTCGTTTTCTGTCGGGTTATTCGAGTACTTTATTCTTTTTTCGAATGAACTATCACAGAATAACTACTACTATTTTGTCCATTACTTTTCAGTTACATTTCAACACTCGATTCTTGATTTCCTCAAAAGAAAATAGCATAACTGAATCTTCCAACCATGTTTATACAGGGTGTCTACTTTTAAAACGGCAAAACTTCAAGGAGAGATTATTCAAGTGATTTGCAACAAAAAATGTCATATAACACATGGTCGAAATCTCGACGGTTATTCTTCAATTTAACATTTCTCGTTTTCACGAAATATTTCAATTTTTTCCATGAAATCTTTATTATATCAGTTATGCTTGTAGCTTCATCGAATTCGATCACATATTTGGAAATGGTATTAAATCTTCTACAAGAAAAGAATTTCAGTGTGCCAAAAATATTTCTATTGCGGGTTTGGCGAGGAGATGAATATCACGATACTGAAGTGAACAAAATCAGTCATATTTTTCCAATGGGTTTTTCGTTGAAAAATTATCTATTATGGATATGTTTTCTTTTCAGCAAAAAATACCTCATTTAGTGTACTTTCGAATGACATATCAACTTTCTTGCTAACTGCTTGTTATCTGCCATAATATCATGGCGTATACGATGAAAACGAAAAAGTCGAAAAAGTTCAAACCTAAATTTGCTCCATTTTGAAACTCATTATGATTGAATATCGAAGTAATTCTAATGGAAATCATGAATTTATCAATGAAATGAGAATAATTCAGAACAATGAAAAAATTTTCAATAATACAGATTTGATGAAAAAATTCAAAAACCGGACTATTACTATTTATAACAATTGTTTGAAATGTCCACCTCCTTGTTCAATACATTTAACACATCTTTTTCGAACTGAATCAACAACCTTGCGAAGTTCGCAATGTTTCTGACGCATTTCTGCACAACACAATTCAATCCTTTCGATCAGAGCCTCTCGAGTCTGAACGCGAATTCGGTACACATTTTCTTTTAAGGTGCTCCAGACATAAAAATCCAAAGGCGTCAGGTCTGGGCTCCTTGGTGGCCATCTTACCGGACCGTACCTTCCAATCCATTTCTCCCCAAAATACCTACTCATTCATCAACTGTCGATATTCTATGTTCGAAAAAACTGTCATTATCTTCTCGATTCCTTCTCGAATACTTATTAATTATAAATCAAATTAATTCGTAGTATAATTAACTGTGAACTGTCAACTAACAGTGTAACTCTATTTATACCCCCCTCGCCATAGAATGTAAAGAAGATGAACAGAGAAGAAGAAGAGATAGGCGTTGACCCCAGAGAGGGTAGGCTGACCATAAAAATGTGATGATGTCTCAGCCGTCACTAAATAGCTCTTAACAAAAGTTAAGTGACAGAAACTGTCAGATTTCCATAAGAATTACTTCGATATTCAATCATAATGAGTTTCAAAATGGAGCAAATTTAGGTTTGAATTTTTTTTTCGTTTCATCTTATAAGCCATGATATTATGGCAGAAAACAAGCAGTTAGCAAGAAAGTTGATATGTCATTCGAAAGTACACTAAATGAGGTATTTTTCGCTGAACAGAAAACATGTCCATAATAAATAATTTTTCAACGAAAAACCCATTGGAAAAATATGACTGATTTTGTTCACTTCAGTATCGTGATATTCATCTCCTCACCAAACCCGCAATAGAAATATTTTTGGCACACTAAAATTCTTTTCTTGTAGAAAATTTAATACCATTTCCAAATATGTGATCGAATTCGATGAAGCTACAAGCATAACTGATATATTAAAGATTTCATGGAAAAAATTGAAATATTTCGTGAAAACGAGAAATGTTAAATTGAAGAATAACCGTCAAGATTTCGACCATGTGTTATATGACATTTTTTGTTGCAAATCACTTGAATAATCTCCCCTTGAAGTTTTGCCGTTTTAAAAGTAGACACCCTGTATACGTGAAATATTTTCAGTATCAACAGAGAAAAAAGTTTCTTCAACATTCGCTAGGTCTTTGGAATTATTGAATTCACATAACTTGTTCTCAAATTCATTATTTTCCAAAGTCAATAAACATTTTGATAAATACTCAATTACTACGTAGAAAGGACAACGTTGCTTAGTTATCTGACAGGAAAATGACTATAACCTAACATTCTCAAATATACACGGTGAAATGTGTCAGAATCTCATGGGCAACCGGGATACATTAAAAAATTTAGTATATTCGTTGCTTTTTAGCTCAATCCTCATAAGGGGTTAAGCAACTCCACTCTTATCTGCGTTTGAGTAGATTGAAATTTTGATAATCCCTGTACAAATTCTCACCTTGATCCATTCCATTTGAAATGAATGCGAAATGTCTTAACACCATGCCAAACCTGTGAATTTCAATGACAACAAATGTCAGAATAACTCGGACGAAAATTTTCTCGAAATGTCAAAATTTCTTGTGGACGTCCCGGAGAACCAAAGGACGAAAAATGCTTTGCGGCGGTGGACCAACAAGAATGCGTCCTTTCGATTGGCGAAAACTGCGATCTATCAAATGGCCCAGGAAAAAAGCCTTGGCTTGGGTTCTCGGGCGATCTTTTCGGACTTTTTCAGGAATTTTTAAAAAATACTTCCTGACGTCGCGTCGTGGTGAAAAATGGGGCCTCCTTCGGAGGCCCCTGGTCCTTTCCTTTCCGATGGTGACCCATCGAACAGTTATGCCAACTTAGAGACAAAAAAAGTCGATAATCCCTTCAAGGATTCGTTCTTGGATATGGAAGTTTTTCCAATGAAAGGTGTTATTTGGAATAGCCCGCTATTTCGGTAGATGTCACTTTTGCAGCTGGCATTTTTTGACATTGACAAGTAGAAACTACGCCATTAAAAAATGGAACGATACACACTTCAACAACGCATTGAAATTATAAAATGGGGGAAATTTGGCAGAGACGGTCTGTAAAACTCGAATATACACTGCGCAAAAAAATTAACGCACATTCTGAAAAATCTCAATTTTACTGAAAGTTAACTCTGCATTGACTTTATAACTTATTTTTTATGTTCTCTCGGGAATGTTTTGAAGGAAACAAGACACATTAAATGGAAGATAAAATCAAGGTTTTCACCGAATCTTATGTAAAAGAAGAGAAATGAACAATTTTCAAAATACTGAAATGATGATAAGTAATTTAATACTTGGTATTTCCACCCCTTGCGTTAATTACAGCTCGGCAACGACGGTTCATACTCAAAATGAGTGATCTTAAAATGTTCTGATCTAATCCTTCCCAGATTTCTCCGTGTTGTCATTAAGAGTAGCTGGATGATTTTCTGAACTTCTCAGCCTTCTATTGAGATTGTCCCAAACCTGCTCAATCGGATTGAGATCTGGACTTCTTGCTGGCCATTCCATTCGAGAAACTTCAACCTCTTCAAGGTACTCCTGAACGATGCGCGCACGATGGGGTCTGGCATTATCGTCCATAAAAATGAAATTTTCACCAATGTATGGGGCAAATGGCACTACATGCTCTTCAAGAATGTTCCTTATATACTTATCAGCATTCATAGCTCCATTATCAACGACCACTAGGTCTGTGCGAGCAGTCAAAGATATTCCACCCCATACCATAATCGATCCTCCCCCGAAACCAGTAGTATTCAGGGAAATTGCACTGAGCATATCTTTCATGTGTACGTCTGTATTCAAGGAAACGTCGATCACAATGGTAGAGGCAGAATCTAGACTCATCTGTAAAGAGAACTCTTTCCCAATCGGCCTCTTTCCAATGGATATGCTCTCTCGCAAAATCCAAACGCTCCCTTCGATGGGCTGGGGTAAGAGCTGGGCCTCTTGCCGAGACACGAGACCTTAAATCATATTCTCTGAGGCGATTTCTTATTGTCTGAGTGCTAATTTGCACCTCATGAGTTTGCTCAAGCTGATTTTGAAGGAGGCGAGCGTTTGCAAACCGTTGTCTCAACGAAGAAACTCTCAAGTAACGTTCTTGAATGGCAGTTGTTACCCGTGGTCTACCCTGTCCTGGTCTTCGGACATTCATACCTGTCTCCCTGAATCGCTGCAACATTCTGGACACACTTGTATGGGAAACTCCAAACATTTCTGCAATTCTTGTGTATGTCCACCCTTCTTCTCGCAAAACTACCGCTTGGGCACATTCCTCTTGGGTCAAATTGCGTGTTTCGCGTTGCATAGCGATCGAGTGTAGAAAATCAAACGAAAGAAAAACTATTGATCACTAGAATTGATCGAGAACAACTGATTTTAGAATGGAGCCAATACATTCAAAATCTGATAATATCATCTTTTTTTATTCCTGCTGGGAGAAATCATCATCTGTATTGAAGAAAAACGTTGAAAGTGGATAACATATGCATGCATAATTCTGATAAAAATAATAATCATTGAGAACACCTTCAGTTGTAGAATAAATTTGAGATTTCCATAATGTACGTTAATTTTTTTGCGCAGTGTATTTGGGTTGTCGTGAAGCACCTTGTCGAACCGCCATGCAGAAATTGGTGGAAAAATTTGAGCTGTTGGGACAAGTGATGTGAAGAATAAAACCCGTGTATGTAGCTCAAGAACAGCCGAGAATATTTCTGCTGTAGCCGAAAGTGTCGAAGAAAACCCTAGTTTGTCCATTCCTCGTCGTTCTCTGGAAGTACAGGCATTCCACAAACGTCATTACAACGTATTTTGCATAAATTATTTGAGTCTTAAGGCTTATAAAGTTCAGTTAACACAAGAACTCAAACCGGCCGATCATCAACAACGTCGTGTCTTTGCTGATTGAGTCCTTGAGATGCATGAAATTGACCCGGAATACTATCGAAAAATCATCTTGAGTGATGAGACTTATTTCTACCTCGGTGGCTTCGTCAACGAACAAAATTGTCGCATCTGGGGCTCGGAAAACCCAAGAGTACCTATTGTTGAAAAGCCTCTCTATCCTCAACCTGTGACTGTTTCGTGCGGTTTATAGTCCGGTGGGGTCATTAGACCTTACTTTTTCGAGAATGAGGCTGGAGCAACAGTTACGGTCAATGGATTGCGCTATCGAGAGATGATTTATGATTTCTTATGGCCGGAACTGGATGGTATTGATCTGGACAACGTTTATTTTCAATTACGGGCCACACAAGCAATGAAACCATTGATCTTCAACGGGAAAAGTTTTCGGACCGTGTTATTTCTCGAAGAGGTGATCACATTGGCCACCGAGATCTTGTGATTTAATACCTTCGACTTCTTCCTTTGGGGCCATGTGAAAGAGACGGTCTCAGACAAGAGCCCAGCGTCGATACAAGACCTCAAAGATGGAATTCGTGGGGCTATTGAGGACATAGGGCTGCCTCTTTGGTTATGGAAAATTTCATGGAACGGATATGATCCTGTAGTCTTGGTCGTGGTGGTCATTTGGCTGATATTTTTTTCAGCATACCTTCCTCTTTATAATAAAATAAGCATCATTTCTCTTTGAATATCAAAATAACACGATTTATTGGAAAGATTAATGCTGTTTGAAATGTCCCAGAAAAATTTTTGTCAGTCACTCTATCAAACATCCTGTAGACATCAATCCAGAGTACAATTTAAGCATAACAAGGCACAAAAACATTAATAAAAAATATTATTCAAATCGTTTTCGATCCAACAGTCGATCATTATGACCTTTTCTCATTGCAGATAATAACACGGCATCTCATTCAGGAATGCAACCCGGGAATTACCCGGTACCTGAGGAGCAATCGATATCGGACGAGATTTTAGAGAAAGAAGTGTTCCCTTTCTTGGACTCCCCCTTGAGACCTGCGACTCCAGACAAGACCGATTCGAGGTCGATGGCTCTTTACGAGGAACACATACAATTAGCTAAGGAGTATTTTAAGGTATGTAATTTGATACTTTGGAAAATTGAACACATATTTCGAACCTGAGATGGTTGAGAACGAATCCACGTATGGCATCTTGTACTCGTATACCTATGTCTGAGGTGTTTCTAAGAAATTCTTATTCTTTAATGAAATAAGACTTATCATATCTTTGTATTTTCAAGGTTCAATCTGAGCTTGTGCACCTGAATAAAGAAAAGAACAAAATGTTAGACCAACAACTGAAGGAAGAGCAACAGCAAGAAGAACTACAAAATGAGTATGATTCTCTCATACAATTAAAGAATTTCCTAGTGGCGCAAAAAGAAGGTACCAGTGTTAACAACAGAAACAGGGAAAACTGGAACAGCTCCAATAGGACTAATTAGTGAATTATTTGTGACAGAGAAGTGCAACTGACTGATTGAACTATTTTCGAATGATAGTCACTAATTTTGAATAGTGATATGATGAGAACAATTTGATTGATTTTATTCTGTCTGCTTATCTTGATTATCCAGCTTGATATAAGAGGAAGGTCATTTGAAGATGATGATGGTATTGTGTCATTTTTCGTACGTTATTCTGTTCCAAATTTTTATTGGCATTGAATTCTTGGAGAAAGTGATATGAACAAAATCAACATTCATTTGATCACTAATTAGTTTACATCAAATACCTTATTTCTCATTTTGAAGACTACATTTTCTTCATCATATGTTTTCATTCCATCAACTTTTATTTTGAAATTCTTAATAAAGAAGATCTTCATAGATAGAATGATGATGCTACTGGGCATTTCTGTTTTAAGGGGAATGACTGAGATATAATTATATCTATCGAGTATTTTTTAGGTTTATCTGTTTTGTATTTATGATATATTTTAGTTTGTAGACATTGATTGCAAATAAACTATTTTAAAGTAAGTTCTTTTTCATTCTAAATCTAAATCTTACTGATCTATAACACTATTTTAGATATTTCAAGACTAGGATTTAATCTCAATATACCTCAATACTGTTAGTAATTTTTTGACAAAGGATATATTTTGTTGCAATAGGTATGTATAATGAAACTCAATTTCTGTTACTGTGAATATTATAATCTTTTCATATGTTCAAACCAAGAAACATAATCTCATATAACTTATAACAATTCTATAGACATTTCCCAACATTGTGAATGTTTGGGGAAAATCCAATATAATTTCGAAAATTATACAATCAGATATAAAAATCTACAAATCTTCTAGATACAGTCTTCATCACATTGTTCAAGTACATTCATACCTAACAGTAAATTTGCTTAGAATACACAATAAATAAAAGCACATACCTATTGGTTTATCACAAAATTTGTAAAAATTTTAAATCATTAATACTCTCAATATACAATTTAGAGCACCACAATGTTTTCTATATAGGTAAAGTACTTGAAACAGAACTCGTAAACATTCTGGAGAAGAAACCTAAACCAGCTGAGCCTCCTGGAATATGAGACAACACCGTCCAAAATAAACTTATGATTTGAAATACTGCGAATAAAACTGTAAGTGGTGTACTTTGGAGGAACAGAGCACTGTACAAAGTTCCTGTTAATGTGCCTATATAAGACAAAGTCAGAAGTATCTTTTCCTTAGTAAACATGAGCTTCAAGTAGGACCATGGTCCCATAAGGAAAAAGAATCTGTAATTAAATGATTTAATATACGTCATTTCAATCGACTGATCACACTTACCCCAAAACAAAGAAGAAACTGCCCAATGTAAATAAAAGTGCGAATTTTCTAGCTTTCAATATTAACAAGGGTACATATAGCATCGAGAGGGAAAAACATATTCCTCCCATACATATACACAAACCGAAGAATGTCCACCTTTGGAACCGGCTCTGAAATGTCAATCTGGGAGATTTAATTTTATTTGGAATCATATAATAGTTACCAGACTAGGAAAACAATCTTTTTTTGTTTCTTGGAACCAACCATCCTCAGTTGGTTCCTCTTTATTGAACCACTTTGGTAAAGAAGGTTTGGGAATTGTTGGCATTTGTAGTTTGAAATTTTTCTTTTGATCGCTTTGCAGAAGGAGATATTCATCTAAGTCTTTCTTCAAGTCTGCCATTTTCGCAAAGATATGTAGGATATTATGCGTGAAGGTACTGTTAATTCCGGAAAATTGAGGAAAATTCTTATCACTTATGTCCACATATTTTGGAGGTTATGTATTTCTTCTTTTTGATCTGACATAAACGAGCTATTTGAACTACTATTCTACCAACTCCGCCATGTTGCGACATTTCGCCAGAAATCATGAAAATCTCAACTTTTTCTTCCTCAACAGTATGTCCTTGTCGTTGCCCATTTACTTATTATTGTCCTTCTGAGTAAATTTTTTTCATTGTCCAATGTCAATATGGAATAAAAGAATTGGTTTCCTTGGATCTTTTGACACAGCTGAAGATTATTTTTTTCTGATTAAACTAATCTCCCAAATTGGCTGAAATACACTGCGCAAAAAAATTAACGCACATTCTGAAAATCTCAATTTCAATGAAAGTTAACTCAACATTGACTTTATAACTTATTTTTTATGTTCTCTCGGAAAGGTTTTGAACGAAACAAGACACATTAAATGGAAGAAAAATTCAGGATTTCAACGAATCTTATGTGAAAGAAGAGAAATGAACAATTTTCTAAATACTGAAATGCTGATAAGTGATTTAATACTTGGTATTTCCACCCCTTGCGTTAATTACAGCTCGGCAACGACGGTTCATTTCATACTCAAAATGAGTGATCTTAAAATGTTCTGATCTAATCCTTCCCAGATTTCTCCGAGTTGGATTCCTAAGTCATTAAGAGTAGCTGGATGATATTCTGAACTTCTCAGCCTTCTATTGAGGTTGTCCCAAACCTGCTCAATCGGATTGAGATCTGGACTTCTTGCTGGCCATTCCATTCAAGAGACTTCAACCGTCTTCAAGGTACTCCTGAACGATGCGCGCACGATGGGGTCTGGCATTATCGTCCATAAAAATGAAATTTTCACCAATGTATGGGGCAAATGGCACTACATGCTCTTCAAGAATGTTCCTTATATACTTATCAGCATTCATAGCTCCATTATCAACGACCACTAGGTCTGTGTGAGCAGTCAAAGATATTCCACCGCATACCATAATCGATCCTCCCCCGAAACCAGTAGTATTCAGGAAATTGCACTGAGCATATCTTTCATGTGGACGTCTGTATACAAGGGAACGTCGATCACAATGGTAGAGGCAGAATCTAGACTCATCTGTGAAGAGAACCCTTTCCCAATCGGCCTCTTCCCAATGGATATGCTCTCTCGCAAAATCCAAACGCGCCCTTTGATAGTCTGGGGTAAGAGCTGGGCCTCTTGCCTCGACACGAGGCCTTAAATCATATTCTCTGAGGCGATTTCTTATTGTCTGAGTGCTAATTTGCACCTCATGAGTTTGCTCAAGCTGATTTTGAAGGAGGCGAGCGGTTGCAAACCGTTGTCTCAACGAAGTAACTCTCAAGTAACGTTCTTGAATGGCAGTTGTTACCCGTGGTCCGTGGTCTACCCTGTCCTGGTCTTCGGACATTCATACTTGTCTCCCTGAATCGCTGCAACATTCAGGACACACTTGTATGGGAAACTCCAAACCTTTCTGCAATTCTTGATCTTGTGTATGTCCACCCTTCTTCTCGCAAAACTACCGATTGGGCACATTCCTCTTGGGTCAAATTGCGTGTTGAGCGTTGCATAGCGATCGAGTGTAGAAAATCAAATAAAAGAAGAACTATTGATCACTAGAATTGATCGAGAACAACTGATTTTAGAATGGAGCCAATACATTCAAAATCTGATAATATCATCTTTTTTTATTCCTGCTGGGAGAAAACGTTGAAAGTGGATAACATATGAATGCATAATTCTGATAAAAATAATTATCATTGAAAACACCTTCAGTTGTAGAATAAATTTGAGATTTTCATAATGTGCGTTAATTTTTTTGCGCAGTGTATAATGGGTGTCCCAGAAAATCGTTTAGTATGTTTCATCTGGAAGCCAAGCAGTGGGTGACCGTATCCAAACAAATATATTTTAGATTTGCCATTTCATACTGTGTGTTGATTCCTTAGTTACCTATACTCCATTCACTTTTATAAAGTATTCCGATTCCCGGTTGGCCAAGATTTAGGTTTATCCAGTCTTTTTACTTAAAACTGACGCAGGTTGGTAATAATTCTCAGAGACGTTGCCAATAATAATGTCTATTTACTCTTTTTCAACTTTGTAAATGGAGCTAGTTTTTTTGAGGATTTGAGGTTAAACCAGAGATTTTCTACGGTTGTAGAATATCTTTGGGTTTAACTGTGTATTAACAGACAAAAAAGTTTTTTCAGCATTTGCCAGTTCTTTGGAATTATTGAATTCACTTTAGGTATATTTTCTCAAATTCAATATTTTTCCCAAGTAAATAAACATTTTGTTGAATACGTAATCACTGCGACCTCTATGCAGAAAGGACAATGTTGCTTAGTTATAGGACAGGAAAATGACTATAACCATGGGGGTAAAGGACCTGACTATTACCTAACATTTTCAAAATATATACACGGTGAAATATGTCAGAATGTCATATGGCCAACCGAAATACATTATGAAAGTGAATGGAGTATACTCATTACTCAATCAGTAGGTTTATTTAGTCTTAGATGCTATCATTATTATATTCTGGTTTCCAAAGAATAATACTGATCAAGTAATATTAAAAATCTTTTTATTCGATGAGAAATAAAATTCACAGTGCATAAAAATGAAAGGATAAAACAATACCTAAAATATAAAAGTGGAAAACTGGGAAATATATGTCAATACTTCTTGTTATTCCATAAAATTCTATAATTAAGAAAAATTAAATATAATGTCATTTGTCAAAATTCAAATGGGAGCTAGTAAAATTATCTTAATTTGTACATTCATTAAATCTATAATATTTACAAAATCAATAAAATTACGATGACTGGAAGAGATAGAGCAATAAATTTATTTCATAGCCGTGCTTTCTTATAAGCCAATGTATATCGGATAAGCATGGTGTATTGCAATTTGTGTCAACTCAAAATCCAGAGTGAATATCCATTCGCAATCTTAAAATAAGTCAGTCAAACTTTTTTCGAAATAAAATATGTAAAAATATTAACAAGCTTTAGAAACATCAATCTATTTGAACAGTGCTGCTTTCTCCAAGAACTGTTGTCTCCTTATTGCCCTCTCATCTTCTAAGCGTTTCCTTTCTTCTTGTTCTTCTCTGATTTCGTTCTCAAATTTGCTGAGTTTCTTTTGTTCCTCGATCTGTTGAATACAAAAAAGTGATTAAATATTTGCAGTAGACTCTATTTTTGTTTTTCTACATGATCATTTAATTAAGTTTGAAACTGAGTTAGATGAATAGTTAATATTCAACATAGAAAATCCTCAGCCATTTTTGTGTTTTCATACAATCCCTGATGATAATTCGACTGAATTATTTGAACACATATTGAATTTCTAAGTATAACCCCTTTATACCCAAAAAACTGTTCAATTTACCTTAGCTTCGAAAAAATTCTTAGCTCCGTTAACTCCAACCTTATCGACGTCTATTTCGGTCAATTTCGCCAATTGCGCCAGCCCAGAATCTTCATCCAGCTCTCCTGCTTTTGCTTTTCTATACACCAATAAGAATTCTCTGAACGATAAACTACCATCACCGTCTTCGTCCACTTCTTTGATCATGGTTTTGAGGCCGATGTGAGTTTGGGGAGCTCCAAGTACTTCCATCATCCGTTTCAGTTCATTCAGACTCAGGAAGTTGTCTTTGTTGGTATTGAATCTGGAAAAACAGAACATTATGAGGATATGACGTAGGAAACATTCTACAAATTTTGTCTCAAATGTTCCTGACTTCGTCAGTGCTTCAATAAGTCACGTCTTTTCTGGCATGAAACCTAAGTTTCCCAATAAAAAGTTTAATTAAACCCATTTGAGTGTAGCAATATCTAATCCAAAAACTGCCTGTAGTATCAGATTCATTGAGTCCATTTTCATTGGATAACTGTGATTTGACAAATGTAGAAGCCATGTTGCTTTGACTTTTCTGTTCAGTGAGCATTGACCAATTGTCATGGAAAGACTCACGCCGCAACAACTTTTATAATTGTTGAAATTTATTTTCAAAATCTTCTATTCGCCAAACTTATAGAGCACTTCGTGAAATTTATGGTTTACTTATTCGTCCAACAGAGCAGCTTATTCGTCGAACTATCGATAGATTTCGGACATTTTCTATACTCGATGCAACAACAACAACAGTACAAAGAACTGTACGTACAGAAGAAAATATCGCTGCTGTGAGTGATAGTGTTATTGAAGATCCAGATTTGTCTATTCGTCGACATTTACAACAAGTTGCACTCTGTGCATCCACCACATCGAAAATTTTGCGTAAAGATCTAGGTCTACACCCAAACAAGATCCAACTGGTTCAAGAACTAAAGCCACTTGACCATAACAAGCGTCGTTTGTTTGCTGATTGGGCCCTAGAACAGCTTGAAGTTGAAGTCCACTTTTGTATCGAAAAATTTTGTTTAGTGATGAAGCTCATTTCTGGTTGAACGGCTTCGTAAACAAGGAAAATTGCCGTATATGGAGTGAAAACAATCCTCAAGAAAGAAATGCACTGTATGGAGTGCTTTACGCGCTGGATGCATCATCGGTCCATATTTCTTCAAAAACGATGCTGGAGCTTATGTTACAGTGAATGGTGCACCTTAGAGATCGATGATCAATGATTTTTTGTTTCAAAATTTGAATGGTATAGACCCAGAAGTGTTTTGGTTCCAACAAGATGGTCCTACACTTCATGCTGCTAACGTAACATTAATTGAAAGAAAAATTTGGCAATGCCTTCATTTCGAGGAATGGTACAATTAATTGGCCTCCAAGATCATGCCACATAACTCCAATGGATTATTTTCTTTGGGGTTATGTCAAGTCATTGGTTTTTGCTGATAAACCAGAATACCAGAAACAAAATACGCTTTGGAAGCCAACATAATTCGTGTTTTTGCTTAAATAAGGGCTGAATTACTCGAAAAAGTGGTCCAAAATTGGTCTGGTCGAATGCGGTTCCTCAGAGCTAAATAGTCGTGGTGGACACATATGGCGGAAGTTATTTTTAAAACATAATCTAAAAAAACAGCCGATATAAGCTTGTCTGAATGGCCCTTAGACTATACAGGGGTTTAGACAAAGGAATGGCCTTAGAAGCCCTGGATCATCAGAAGACGTAATTGAACCAGATTCTGTGGTTGTTTTCAAGAAAATAGCAAATTCAATGCCCACCCAATATAGTGACACCATTTTACCTAATCAACGACTTGTGGTGTATGATTTATTTTCATTTGAATTGAGGGGAATTTCAAAACTGGTCTCAATGAACTAATGGAATGGAAGAATGATTTAATGATGGCTTCACGAAGGAATATCGCCCTGTATATCAAATATTTCGAGGATTCCCAAAGCCTCAGGCTGGGGACCACCGCTGAGACCGGTTTTACAGTTCCCAGAAAGAGTAAACAACATGAGTAGGTCAATAGATTTTTAGATCGTGACAAAAGTCACGCAATATTTCCAAATATTGTGGACAGTTTTTTACGGACGCCAACAATTTGGGAGGTGGACAGCTCATCAAAACTTCACTCCCCCGATTAGATAACTCAAAATTGATACGAGAAATGACCGAAACAGCTCCAATTTCGTATTACGCGGCGTCCAAGCCAAAGCTCGATCTCTGTCTCGCAAGTGCATAGTAAAGCAGGCGCAGAAAAGACAGAGCCAAATAACAGGATTCCCTCGGAACGCTTACGTGTACCTCTACCGTTCGATACTCCACACACAATCCACCGAACCATTCATTCATTCATATCCAGGCAAAACACAGCTGAAATTCGCATTCACTCTCAGTAAACCCGGTGCGCTATGTCACCAAATCGAATATGTTGACATTTACCAAATTACGTACTTTCATAACGTTGATTCTGATAGCAGAATGTCCCGCATTTTTCCATCGAGAGGAGGAAGACTGCTTCTGCGAGCTCAAGGGAAGCATCGAGGATTGTCAGTGCGAAGTCGACACTGTCGACGATTTTAACAACGTGAAAATCTACCCGCGTTTGCGCAGCCTGTTGGTCAAGGATTACTTCAGATATTTCAAAGTGAATTTGAGGAAAACCTGTCCTTTTTGGCACGATGACAGTAAGTGTTCTATGAGATATTGTTCTGTGCAGTCCTGTCAAGAAGATCAAGTTCCAATCGGTTTGAAAGGCACCAACAAGAAGCCGAAGACTGACAGTGGGTCAGTGTGCCAAATCTCCAAATCCTCTTGCGACCTCTCCAACCAGTGTCCTTGTGAAACAACAGATGACCCCAATAAACAACAAAGTCCTTGCAATGGCCCAGAAGCTCTTGGATACCTCAACACATCCCTCAGTGATAAAATAGTGAAGGACATGGAACGATGGGCAGCTTACGACAATGCCCAAGACAACTTCTGCATCTTGGACGAAAACGATGAAGATTCTGAATACGTAGACCTCCTCCTCAACCCTGAAAGGTTCACTGGATACAAGGGAAAATCAGCTGAAAGGGTCTGGAGAAGCATCTACACCGAAAACTGCTTCCAGACGTACTCTTGGGAGAAACCTTCCTTTTTCAAACTGGATCAAATGTGCTTGGAAGAACGTGTCTTCTACAGGGCGATATCCGGCCTTCACACCAGTATAAACATCCATTTGTGTGCCAATTATCTGCTGTCCGATCCTAATAAACCGAGTCTGATAAAACCAAATGGGCAGTGGGGCATGAACCTGAAAGAATTCGAGAGGAGGTTTTCACCTTCGAGCACTAATGGTCAAGGACCAAACTGGTTGAGGAATTTGTACTTTTTGTATTTGCTGGAACTGAGGGCGATCAAGAAGGCTACGCCGCTTCTGGAAAAGGAAGGATTTTATACAGGTGAGGAATGTCAACAAATACTATTATTAGCGATGGAATGATGATCCGGAGATGAATATAATGATAACAAACTTTCACGTTATACTTTTTGGATGTATGCGTCCAATGAAAGCGATCACTGAACCGAAAGAAATGATGAATAATGAAATTCATTGTTGTATAAATAATTGTTTTTAAAGGGTAGGATGGAAATAGTAATTCTGCCAAAATTGGGCTAATAATTCGATAGGAATAAACAAAGTTATGGGTGCCGAGAATTCAATGGACCTTGCAGGCAAATTTCGATTGGCAGTCACATTCTGCATTTATTTTTTGAGTCGCGGGGTTGACCGAAAATTTCAGGTCTCTAGGTTTATCTGTTCGGGAGTTATCGTGAAATTATAAAGTCCTCCCTCGTGCGAGCAGAACGAAAAAAGCCCTAAGAAAGTTTCATTTCTTCCCTACTAACTCAACAAACAATTCGCATGTGTTTTTCATTCATACTTTCGTTTTTAAGTGTGAAACAAAATAAGATATCGAATCTTGTTTCCGTCAGAAATTAATGGAAATGTAATTCCCATTTTCTTTTTGTATCTCTCGTTTCCTTTAGTATCTCTCATTTCCTTTGGTATCTTTCCTAGTTATCAGTTACCTTATTCTATTTTCTTATGGTGGATATTTTTTTCGGGATCTTATTCTCAATAACTTCGGAGTTAGGCATGTCCATAATTTCTTCAAAGGGTTTTGAACTATACTCCAATCACTTTAATAAAGTATGCCGGTTGGTCAAGAATTAGGTTTATCATGTTTTTTCACTCAAAACTGACGCAGGTTGGTACTCGTGTAATGTCAAAGACTTTGCCAATGCTAATTTCTTTTTACCCTTTTTAACTTAGCAAATGGAGTTAGTTCCTTTGAACATACTGGAGTATTTCAAGCTGTGTTTAAATGTCTTCTGTAGGCTTATTTCTTGAGAATTTTGAAAAGTGGGGAATACCATGAGTCCGTCTGTTTCGTTTAGAAATTTTTCTGTTGGTTTATTCAAGTACTTTAATTCTTTTTCCGAATGAACTATCACAAAGTAACGGACTATTCTGTCCATTATTTTTCAGTAGAATTTCAACACTCGATTTTTGATTTCCGTACAAGAAAATAGCAAAACTGAATCTTCCAACCATGTTTATATACGTGAAATATTTCCAGTATTAACAGAGAAGAAGTTTCTTCAACATTCGCCAGGTCTTTGGAATTATTGAATTCACATAATATTATGGAACGGAACATAATATTATCCCAAATTCATTATTTTCCCAAAATAAATAAACATTTCGATAAATACGTAATTACTACGACCTCTATGTAGAAAGGACAATGTTGCTAATTCATCTGACAGGAAAATTACTATAACCTAACATTTTCAAAATGTACACGGTGAAATGTGTCAGAATTTCATGGCCAACCGGGATACATTTCTAATTCTAAGGGAATTGAGTACATATATGCTTCTAAAAATCAGAAAAAATTATTCTGTCATCACAACGAGTGCTTCCATTCGATATGGTATTTTTTTATTTCCAAATCTTCTCCCCAAAAATCAGAATTCCTTTCAAAGAAAATGCTTCTAATTTAAAATTTTTTCGGCAAGATATAAAGAAAATTGGCGGTGACAGATAGATGGACAGGCAATGATCCTATGAGTGATGTTTTTTTCTTCAAACATATGGAACACTAATGAGAAACTTCATTTTCGTTATCTCGAATCTTTCATCGTTTTATGACATAGGTTTTCCTCTGAATTATGTTGGAGATAACCTTTATTATCATTATCGTCATAAGCATCGAGAATTGATCGTCATATTGTCGTGGAGTTTTATGTAAAAATGAAATTGTCCGTTCAATTGAGTGGGCTTTCACTTGATGAAAATTCATGTTATTTTCCCACTGAATTTCAGCAAGAAATTCTCCGAAAATACGGCATGGGTTTTCCAATAAGGGGTTTTATTTTGAATAGCCCGCTATTTCGGTAGATGTCACTCTTGAAGCTGTCATTTTTTTGACTTTTAACAAGTAGAAGCTACGCCTAATAAAAATGGAAAGATACACGCTTCAACGACGCATTAAAATTATTAAAACCCACTAAAAAATGGTGAAAATTTGGCAGAGACGGTTCCTATAACTAGAACATTTTTGGGTCGTCTGAAATAACCTTCTTGAACCGCAATACAGAAATTGGTGGAAAATTGGAGCTATTGGTACAAGTTAGTGATGAGAAGGATAAAACACGTGCACGTCGCTCAAGAACAGTTGAGAATATTGCTGTTGTAGCCGAAAGTGTTGAAGAAAATCCAGGTTTGACCATTCCTCGTCGTTCTTCGGAATTGGGCATTCCACAAACGTCATTACACCGTATTTTGCATAAAGATTTGGGTCTAAAGGCTTATGAAGTTCAGTTAATACAAGAACTCAAGCTGGCCGATCATCAATAACGTCGTGTTTTTGCTGATTGTGCCCTTGGAATGCATGAAAATGATCCGAAATTACATCGAAGAATTATCTTGCACCCAATAAGGGAAATTGTCGCATCTGGGGCTCGGAAAACCAAATAATTATTGTTGAAAAGCCTCTCTATACTCAACGTGTGACTGGTACGGTTTATGGTCCGGTGGGGTCATTCGACTCTACTTTTTCGTGAATGATGCTGGAGCAACAGTTATGGTGAATGGATTGCGCTATCGAGAGATGATTAATGATTTTTTATGGCCGGAATTGGATGGTATTGAGCTGGACAACGTTTACTTTCAAAAAGACGGCGCTACGTGCCACACAAGCAACGCAACCATTGATATTTTGGGAGAAAAGTTTCCGGACCGTATACTCTTCCGAGGAGGGGATCACAATTGGCCACTAAGATCTTCTGATTTAATATCTTGCTACTTCTTCCTATGGGACCATGTGAAAGAGAAGGTCTACACCAAGCCCAGCGTCGATTCAAGACCTCAAAGATGGAATTTGTGAGGCTAGAGTAGTCACTTTGCGAATTTGCGATTTGGTTATGGAAAGTTTTATGAGAAGGATATTGTCCTAAGGTCCTGTTGTTGTTATCGTGGTGGTCGTTTGACTGATGTTATTTTCCATTATCAACGGCCTACCTTCCTCTTTATAATGAAATACACATCCGAACATTCATCTGAAAAAATGGCATTTTTCTATGAATGTCAAAATAACACCTCTTTTTGGAAAATCCTTTATAATGCCACGCACACTGTGGACAGTGAGTCGCCACAGAATTATTATGGTACTTTAGATATGTCCACAATGCACAGTTCAATAAAACGTTCAGCACTTTTCATTATGTCATTATGTGAACCATTCAATAATTATATATCATTATCCGGAATGACCGAAATTAAAAAAGTTATTATTCCTAGGCCAGTTTTTCCATAATAATGTTAAGTGATTATGAGGAAGATAAAGTAAAATGCATGTCGACCTTGAGCTTGGGTCAACCTCAAAAGAACCTATTTTGATATTTCATGTTTCTAGATTCATGAAGAAATGAACGAATACAATTTTTAAAAAAAGAAAACTTTATAAAAATCGAATTCACGATAAAAAACTGATGAAATATCAATTTTTCTCCATACCTCATAAAAATTCAAATAAAAAACTAATTTCCCTTTGATAATTCCTTATCCTTTGATTACAGGAAATGACAGCGAAGACTGGGACACCAAAATGGCCGTGAAAGACTTCCTGGAGATCATTCGCCATATCCCCTCCCATTTTGACGAATCCACCATGTTCATAGGAGACGCCAACAAGAAGAAACTGAAGATTGAGTTTCGGGACCACTTCCGAAACGTCAGCAGGATCATGGACTGCGTAGGTTGCGAAAAATGCAAACTTTGGGGAAAATTACAAACCCAAGGGCTCGGAACAGCCTTAAAAATTCTGTTTTCCACCGAAAACAACTCCGTAGAAAACCTGAAGCTGCAAAGAAACGAGATCGTCTCGCTTCTGAACGCTTTCGGAAGATTATCTAACAGTATTTACAAACTGGACGATTTTAGAGAGATGCATAAACAGAAGGACACATCTGGCAAGAAGAGACTGAAGATTGAATTTTGAATTCTGGATTTAAGTACTTTAAATTGTTGATTTTTTGACTGTTGTATTTTTAGGTAATTTTTATTGACGGTTCGCGTTTTTTGAGCGTGGTAAGTTGGCAACTCTGATTTGAAGTTTGATGACCATCACAAGTGTTTACTTAAGACGTATTTGATTAGGTATCTCCAATTGTGATTTTTTATTATGAAGAGAAATATATATTTATACAAACTGTATATAAGAATTGAGAAATAAAAATATGCGACCAGCAGTGCTAGTTCTGTTATTTAAAAATTTGGTTTTCACAAACTTTACAAAGGCACAATTGATTGAAGTAAGTTCTTTGTGAGGAGTAATTTTTTTTCTTTGTCGTTTAACTGAGTAAATCACCTTCCATGTCCAGAACAAATTTTCAAAGGTATAAAGCGATATAGAAAAGTATGGATGGCAACCAAAAAAATTATGCTGAATAGTTATTTCGTTTGAAAATAAGTAGATTGAAACTTGTCAGTTGCTAGTTTTATTAAAAAAGATTGCCTATCAAGGAAATAAATGAAAATAAAGCTAATTACCTGCCAACAATGATAATCATTAATATTTCCTCAACTTTATAGGAGATTCTAGTTCAAAAATGTTTTTCGATAGGGGAGAAAAAAACTGTTTCTAAAATCTTCATAGACTTTCAATAATAAAAAGAAACAAAGGCATAGCTCTTTATTTTCTTTGAAAAGTAGTTTTTATTTAAGACGAAGTATAAGTGCATTAAAATCAAACAGTTTGTGTGTTTAAAGCCTGATTCATTGTAAAATGTCACATTTAAATTTTACCTTATATGGAATTCTCTAGAATGTGAAATGTGATACTATTTGTGGATTGCAATAATGATCACTTCATAATGAGAAATATTTCATCTGCAATAGTGCAGTCCGACTTCTTTGATTCAAAAAAAAATTCTTCAGCTCTCTTTAAAATTTTCCCATGCATAAACGTAAAATATGTTCCAATTATTCTCATTTTCTAGCGCGTATCATTCTACATGAACAGAATTTGCAGTATCTATATATAAGTTCAGTGATACTGAACTATCGCAAACTTTATCGAATCACATAAAATAATTATTGCAAACAATCACGATTCACAATGTTTGAAAAGTGACCTCATTTCATGAAGCTTATCAGATTTTATTATTGTTTTCATCAAAGGAATTTCTTAGGATGAAGAAATGAAGAAATAGAACTCGAGTACGAGAATGGTTCTTTACATTAGGTTCGGATGGAACTATATCGTAAAAATATAATCATGAACTAGGTAATCTTGAATTGGAAAAATTGGTAAAAAGATCTTCGTCTACCATATAGTGCGTTTAACTACGTAGATCTTCCTCTATTCAAAAAGAAAAGGTCATCAAGCAGAAGTTGAATTCGGATTCTTAGTTGTAGCTCACGAATAAGCACATCGTTTGTAGCGCATCCACCACAAACCCAAATCAGAATACTTGAGAATTTTGAAACCAAACCTTTTGAGCACATACAGGGTACCCCAACTAGTTCCCCCACATTTGAAGGAACTGTTAAAAAAATACGGAAAAAGATATTGAAAAAAGTCTTTTTCATTTTTAAAGTCTACATAATCAAGTTTTTTTCCATCTATGTCTTGAAAATAGTATCATCCAAATGACGGTCTATACAGGGTGATTTTTTTAAGTGTTTCATTAGACGTATTCGAGGAAGAAATTCAAAATTTTGTATTTTTGTTTTGGAGTACATGAACTCAGTTTCTGAAATATTTTCAAGCCGGATCTACTTCCGGTTCTACCGGAAACGATGTGAACTTCGTTATTTCAAATGCAACACCCTGTATATTTATACATATTTGAATTCTTCGTTCAATTCTGCAATGATGTATGATATGCGCAACCACATCAAGCGATTATTGAGTTATAGCGTGATTCTCAATTTTTTGACAGAAAGATTGTCACAAATTAGTGTTCATATCTCCAAAATCCCTCGTTGTAAGATTTTTTTTTGCAACAGTGGAACAAAAGAAAGTACGCTGATACTGCTTATTGTATGAATTATGAGAAAATACTATACAGGGTCTCTGAAGCGGGGCTTCAAAGTGAGCCTCAACAAAACTACAATATCTCATTATTTTCAAATGGGAACCATATATAATTTTGTAATTCCGATCGATTGCTCGTCAAAAACTAGCCGTGTGCCAAACATTTCATGTCTTTAAAATCAGTAGTTTTGCCGTTATCGAGTAAAATTCGCATTTAACAACTAAATCCAGGTTTCGCTCAGTCAAATTCATTGGTATGCATATCTTTTTCAAAGTAGACTATGTTAGGAATTGTCATTCTCACTTATTTTCATTAATCGAGCCCTATTTGGTCATCGTTCATTATCTGTTTTTTTATTTATCACATTCGCCGCGAATAGATAACAGACTTTAGAATCTTTAGATGAATCATTCTAGTGTACCTAATTATTATTCCATGTTCTGCATAGTGCTCGATCCATAAAAATAAGTAGGAATGACCATTCCTAACATAGTCTACTTTGAAAAGGACGTGCATACCAATGAATTTTACTGAGCGAAACCTGGATTTAGTTGTTAAATTCAAATTTTACTCGATAACGGCAAAACTACTGATTTTAAAGACATGAAATGTTTGGCACACTCTAGCTTGTTTTTGACGAGCAATCGATCGGAATTACAAAATTATATGGTTCCCATTTGAAAATAATGAGATTTTCTCTATTTCAGTATCGTAATGTGTTCATTACAGTTCTAAAAACAGTGCTGTAATGAATTCATTACAGCATCGTTTTCAGTAACATTTTTCGTTTGGTGGTCATTTGGAAATGTCAATTTTCGTACTTAATAACATTCACACCAACTGCCAAGATACAATATGAAAGTCACTAGGACCTATAATTTGAATTTTTTCATTGAATTTCACAAAATTTGAGTGAAATAGAGAAAATATCGTCTAATACTCGTTGCAGAATGCAATTCCAATACTCATGCGTTCGAAAACTCGCTCCTTCGTCGCTCGTTTTCGAATTTCGCATTCGTATTGGAATAGGAGCCCATTCTGCAACTAGTTTTAGAATATACTATTATAGTTTTGTTGAGGCTCACTTTGAAGCCCCGCTTCAGACACCCTGTATACTTAGTATTTTCTCATAATTCATACAATAAGCAGTATCAGCGTACTTTTGTTCCACTGTTGCAAAAAAAAATCTTACAGCGAGGGATTTTGAAGATATGAACATTAATTTGTGACAATCTTTCTGTCAAAAAAATTGAGAATCACGCTATAACTCAATAATCGCTTGATGTGGTTGCGCATATCATACATCAAATAATTGCAGAATTGAACGAAGAATTCAAATATGTATAAATGTACAGGGTGTTGCATTTGAAATAACGAATTTCACATCGTTTCCGGTAGAACCGGAAGTAGATCCGGCTTGAAAATATTTTAGAAATTGAGTTCATGTACTCCGAAACAAAAATACAAAATTTTGAATTTGTATCGCAATTCCTTCCTCGAATACGTCCAATGAAACACTTAAAAATATCACCCTGTATACAGTGCGCGTCAAAATTATGGAACAAATTCATTTTCTTCTGAGAAAATGAATTTGTTCCATTATTTTGACGCACACTGTATATAGACCGTCATTTGGATGATACTATTTTCAAGAAATAGATGAAAAAAACACTTGATTATGTGGGCTTTCAAAATAAATTTTTTTTTTTCCAATTTCTTTTTCCGTATTTTTTTAACAGTTCCTCAAATGTGGGAGAACGAGTTGCCGCACTCTGTATTACCAATTGTAACATGCTTTCAATAGGTAGATACAGAAAAAAAATCAAACCCTACTCGAAAAATCATCTTAATCTATGTTTGAAATCATTTTGGTAGGAGCATACCGTAGATAAACCCGTTGACCACACCAGAAACTTAATCTACGAAACCATTACCGACATGATAATTCGAAGATGATGCATTCAAGATATGAAAAATGTAGGCTGGTATGTCCATAATTAAACGATTCCTCATTCACTGATGGGGACATAATTCATCGATTAGCTTTTTTGAACTGTGAAAGTTGACCATAAGTGAAGTTCCGATGTAAATCTACCTGGAAAACCTTTCACTGTCCGATTAACTTCACTTTTGTTATACGACGTGAAGGTATAATCGATGCATGGGCACTGCCTGTATTTTTATTTTACATGGTTTATTGAAGAAAGTAATGGGAAACCCATTGATTTATGAGAAGATGGATCAAGAGCATCACACCCAGTGACTAAGCGTCGAAAGCAATTTCTCCTTCTCTTCAGACAAACAAGATTATTTTTCAATGTTAATTAAAAATTAAAATTAAATCCATTGTATGATGACTTAGAACTTTCGATCAATCTATAGGTAGAATAGGCCTACTTAAGGGAAATATGATCATTGTTTTCTGCTAATATTAAAATCCGTTAATAAGGAGAAATCCTGAATTGATATCAGTTATTGATCTTTTTTGCTTTTAATAATATCGGGTGTATGTTTTTAAAAGTGATAGAACTTTAAATTGAAATAAAATACATTTGAATTGAGATTGAAGCCAAATTTTTATTTATTTGAAAGATAATTATATGACATATTTGTTTTGAAAATAATTTCTTTCCTATGTCTACCACGACTAGCTCTGAGGAACCGCATTCGACCAGACCAATTTTGGACCACTTTTTCGAGTAATTCAAGGCTTATTTCAGCAATAACACGAGATATGTTGATTTCCAAAGCGTCTACTGATTCTGGTTTATCAGCCAATGACTTGACATAATTCTGAAGAAAATATTCCATTGGAGTTATGTCGCATGATCTTGGAGGCCAATTAATTGGACCATTTCTCGAAACAATGTTATCGCCAAATCTTTCTTTCAATAAATAAAGTGTTACGGTAGCAGCATGAGGTGTAGCACCATCTTGTTGAAAACCAAAACACTTCGGGGTCGATACCATTCAAATTTTGAAACAAATAATCTTTGATCATCGATCTGTAACGAGCACCATTCACTGTAACATTAGCTTCAGCATCGTTTTTAAAGAAATATGGCTGATGATGCATCCAGCGTGTAAAGCACACCACACAGTGCATTTTTCAGAATGCAATGGAATCTTTGTTGTTGGCCAAAAAGAACAACTTCTGTATAGCTTCATCATTGATCATTCTTTCTGGGTAGGTATACCCTGCATATAGATATTTTATGTGGTTTTACGTATGCAAGTGATACAAACTCAAAATATTTCGACGTTTCGATTTAGAACCAAACAAGCCTTTCTCCACGAGCTGTTCTTTAAAGTGAGAAGGGGTGAATTCTGCTTGCTTGATTCTTTCCAGTTTTGAGAATCCACGAAAATATTGCCTTTGTTGTAATTTAGTTGAACGATCATTGATGAGTCAATTTGTCCAGGTGTCCACTGCCCAGGTGATGGGGATTTAAAATTAACTCATTAGTAATCATGACAACCACAAAGAATGACATCGTGCTATGTGCTGGTGGCATAAAGATTTATCAGCTGAAGTACCTATGCTATATGTATAAGTACTGGACTAAGCATCAAAGCATCAGACAAATGGACTGTCCCACAAAACTTTAGATCTTATTATTTTTACAATTCTTTGAGTGAACTGATTTTGTACTCAAATACACTGCGCAAAAAATTAACGCGCATTCTGAAAATATCAATTTTAATGAAAGTTGACTCTACATTGGCTTTATAACTTATTCTTTATGTTCTCTCGGGAAGATTTTGAACGAAACAAGACACATTAAATGGAAGAAAAATTCAGGATTTCACCGAATCTTATGTGAAAGAAGAGAAATGAACAATTTTCAAAATACTGAAATGCTGATAAGTGATTTAATACTTGGTATTTCCACCCCTTGCGTTAATTACAGCTCGGCAACGACGGTTCATACTCAAAATGAGTGATCTTAAAATGTTCTGATCTAATCCTTCCCAGATTTCTCCGAGTTGGATTCCTAAGTCATTAAGAGTAGCTGGATGATTTTCTGAACTTCTCAGCCTTCTATTGAGGTTGTCCCAAACCTGCTCAATCGGATTGAGATCTGGACTTCTTGCTGGCCATTCCATTCGAGAGACTTCAACCTCTTCAAGGTACTCCTGAACAATGCGCGCAAGATGGGGTGTCTGGCATTATCGTCCATAAAAATGAAATTTTCACCAATGTATGGGGCAAATGGCACTACATGCTCTTCAAGAATGTTCCTTATATACTTATCAGCATTCATAGCTCCATTATCAACGACCACTAGGTCTGTGCGAGCAGTCAAAGATATTCCACCCCATACCATAATCGATCCTCCCCCGAAACCAGTAGTATTAAGGAAATTGCACTGAGCATATCTTTCATGTAGACGTCTGTTTACAAGGGAACGTCGATCACAATGGTAGAGGCAGAATCTTGACTCATCTGTGAAGAGAACGCTTTCCCAATCGGCCTCTTCCCAATGGATATGCTCTCTCGCAAAATCCAAACGCGCCCTTCGATGGGCTGGGGTAAGAGCTGGGCCTCTTGCCGCGACACGAGGCCTTAAAAAATATTCTCTGAGGCGATTTCTTATTGTCTGAGTGCTAATTTGCACCTCATGAGTTTGCTCAAGCTGATTTTGAAGGAGGCGAGCGGTTGCAAACCGTTGTCTCAACGAAGAAACTCTCAAGTAACGTTCTTGAATGGCAGTTGTTACCCGTGGTCTACCCTGTCCTGGTCTTCGGACATTCATACCTGTCTCCCTGAATCGCTGTAACATTCTGGGCACACTTGTATGGGAAACTCCAAACCTTTCTGCAATTCTTGTGTATGTCCACCCTTCTTCTCGCAAAACTACCTCTTGGGTCAAATTGCGTGTTTAGCGTTGCATAGCGATCGAGTGTACAAAATCAAACGAAAGAAAATCTATTGATCGCTAGAATTGATCGAGAACAACTGATTTTAGAATGAATCCAATACATTCAAAATCTGATAATATCATCTTTTTTTATTCCCGCTGGGAGAAAACATATGTATTGAAGAAAAACGTTGAAAGTGGATAACATATGTATGCATAATTCTGATAAAAATAATTCATTGAGAAGACCTTCAGTTGTAGAATAAATTTGAGATTTCCATAATGTGCGTTAATTTTTTTGCACAGTGTACATAGGTACTTAAAATAATTTATCCCCTGAAGCTCATTAAAAATGAACAAAAGAATGAGATAAGTGGGTATACCTACATTCTTATTTGTCGTATTTGAATAAATATGAAAAAAAAAATTGAACTTAACTCTTATAGAGCAGTATATTTATGTTATTAGCCTGTTTTCGAAAAATTATCTTCTTTGAAGTCGGTCTCAACTTTTTATTCGTAGTTAACACCTAAAAGTCCTAATAAACACAGTAATTATCTTATGAGTTCAAGGTTTAGTATATCTCTAGCTTGACAATGAACTTGAACAAAGAAAAATTGACCTCGAATATCGAGTACATTCGAATCTCAAAAAATGAAGATACAGCCATTTGTCACGTTGGAAAGAGATATCTGTACGCTATGTCAGCAGACATTTATCAAGCTTCGGATATTCTAAATAAAGAGACCCCATCTATTTAATGACGAATGTGATTAATATGCAGTCGTTCCCCTTCAGTGTCATTACTTTTATCAATGTTGTGCATGCATTGAAGGTACTGTGGTTGACAAGTAATCGGTTCAAAACCCATGACTCATTTCCCATTTCAATTTTGCGACATTACAAACAATGTTGAGTAGAAAGGGGTAGAATTCAGCGCAACTGTCTATTGGCGGAAAATAGTATATAACATTACTAGCAAGGTAAGAGGGTTTTTACTGGCGAATGGAAGTTATAACTGTCAGTTACCTCCTTGAGCCAGTAAAACCCGTTACCTTGCGTGTATTGTTTTATATTTTATTTGTGTCTCATTCGTAAAAAGGTCAGATAAATTAAAAAAAATCTCAATAATTTGTCGCAAATGTCGTAAGCTATGGAAGCGTTGCCATGAACATGTCTGTTTATTTTTCTTTACATTTGTTTTGGCGAAAGCGAAAATGAATGTACCAAAAGAAATTATTGAGGCAGCCAGCAGTGTAGCTTCAAGTTTATTACCTGCAAAATCAGCTTCAAGGTACGAGCGACAATACGACGACTTCAAAAAGTGGCAAAACAAAAATAGTGTGATTGGGGTAACTGAAGATGTTTTGTTGGTCTACTTGAATCAACTATCAGCTAGATTCAGCCCTAATACTTTATGAGCAAAATGGTCTATGCTGAAAAGCTGCTTGGAAATTAAAGAAAATGCCCCTGTTCGCAGGTTTGTTTTCCTTAAAAAAATGATTGAAAAATATGACGTTTAGTTGTCATTTGCAGATTTCAAAAGGTAATAGCGTTTCTGAAACGAAAAAATGAGCGTTATACGCCAAAAAAGGCCAAGGTATTAAGTAAAGAAAAGGCTGAACAATTTCTTTTACATGCTCCTGATGACCAGTGGTTGCTGGCGAAAATTGTAACAATATTTGCGATTTTTGGATGTTGTCGATGTGACGAAATTCTCTCCTTAAACATGAACGATGTAGAAGATATGGTAAAATACGTTATTGTGACATTGCGGCAAACAAAAAATTTAACAACAAGAAGATTCACCATAACCGATGATGGCTGCAGCTTCAAGCCCTGCATGTTATACAGAAAATATGTAAATCTTCGGCCTCCTGGAACAGAAAGCCTAAGATTTTTTTTGACATACCGACATGGAAAGTGCATTTCCCTTAATGCTGGCCAGCACACTATTGGTGGTGTCCCAAAGCAAATAGCGAAATATTTAGGTTTAAAAGACCCAGAGTTATACACCGGCCACTCTTTTCGCAGAACTGGAGCCACTATGGTTGCGGATTCGGGTGGAGATATTTTAGCACTAAAGCGTGCAGGAGGGTGGAAGAGCACCGAAATTGCAGCGATGAGTTATGTCGATGATTCGGTCAACAAAAAAATCGAAATGTCTAGCAAATTATTTGGTAGTAAGGAGAGTACAAATGTTCTGCAGTCCTCGAGTTCAGCAGTTTCTCAGTCAGCAGATGGATCATCATCATCAGTATCAACTCTTTCATCATCCAAAATCTGTGTTACTGGAAATAACAATTGTACCATGATTTTCAACATATATGACGATAAAAGAAAATTTTCTAATGTAAATAATACTACTTACTTGTAAAAATTTTGCAAGTTAACTGTCAGTTTTACAAGTTAGTGACTTGATGAAATAAACTTTCTTGATTAATATTGTGTTTTTGTAAACTGACGTTTATAAATGAGAAACAAATAAATATTTTATTCCCTTCACATTTTGCATTATGAAAGGTGCTTAGTTTTCACATTGATGCATGTCATTGAAACGACATATTTCTGAACATGAATGAGGGAATTAGATTGTTTCGTGCACGAATAAAATGCACAATTTCAAGAGTAAAATCGATAGTCAACGCCATTCAGCCTGGAGAAAGGTCACCTTCTTGCTATTCGTTTTATGCCAACGAACTTGACCTAGTGCCATATCAAAGCGCATTATACAAGGAGAGTCAAGTGCATTGCAAATCTGGTACTTTCATTGATTCAGTCAACTGTGGATATATATACAGATATTTATTCTCTTCCACGAGTCGACATGTACACAGATCGTCAAAAGTCTTGGCCCTCCTTGGTTTCTCAGGAAATAAACATCTATGTTCTGGAAATGAGATGAATATTTTCCTCTATTCCAACTGCAATATAGAGATATTTATTGCTTTAGCAATTGGCTAACGATCGGACTGCATATTCGAGGATGTATTGATATCTAGTAGGCCTAGACCAGTGCATAAACTGCAAAATATTGCGATACCATTTCAACGAATAATAACTCATTAGAAGTGTCAGTGTAGAGTTCGAAAATGTAAAAATCGAAAAATTGGAGTATCGAGCCATCATCAAGTACCTGCATTAAAAGGGTTAAGAGGTAAGCAGATTTACGAATATATGCTTAATACCCTTGGTGATCAATGTCCTTTTGTATGCGACCGTGAAAAATTGGACTGCAAGCTTCAAAAGAGGTAAATTTTCCATTGAAGATGATGACCGATCGGGAAGTCCCCGAAAACATCGATGCAGTTCATGACATGATTTTATCAGACCGTCGAATTGGGCTAAAACGGATATCTGAAGCACTGAAGATTTCATACGAACGCGTTCATCATATAGTTCATGTCAATTTGGGCATGAGAAAAATTTCTGCTAATGGATCCCCAAATGTTTGAATGTTGACCAAAAGCGTGCAAGGGTAGAAGCCTCGCGTTCTATCTATGCTCGATTTGAAAACGATGTAGACTTCTTAAACCGAATTGTTACTATGGATGAGACTTGGGTACCTACGATCCAGAAACAAAGCAACAATCGATGGAATGGCGATACTCTGGTTCTCCAAGACCTAAGAAGTTTCGTGTCCAAAAATATGCTGGAAAAGTTCTTGCTTCAGTTTTTTGGTATTCATGAGTAATCATGATTGATTTTTTGGATAAGGGTAGAACGATAACTGGAGATTACTATTCGAAATTACTGACCACTCTTCGGGAAAAATTAAAGAGAAAAGATGCGGAAAGCTATCCAAAGTTATTTTGTTTTTACAGGACAACACCCCAGTAAACAAATCTTATGTTGCCATGCAAAAAATTCGTGATTTAGGGTTAGAATTACTAGAACACCCCCCTTATTCACCAGATTTGGCTCCGTCCGACTGAAGAAAAGTTTAAAAGGTCGTAAATTTTCTTGCAACGAGGAGGTAATAAAAGCTGTGGAGGACTGGTTTGCAGAGCAAGAAGAAACATTTTTTGTGGAAGGTCTAGAGACGTTGCAGGTTCGTTGTAATAAATGTATTCAATTAAGAGGAGAATATGTTGAGTAATAAAGTATTTTGACATTGAAATTTTGTTTGTTTCTATAGTAGGCTAAGAATTTTTCAATATATCCTCGTAGTTTGGTAGATTTTTTTTTTTTTGTGTTTTGATAGAGCAATTATTTCTCTTTTCTCGTTGTGGGAATGTATTTTGAAGTTGGTATTATTATCCACTACTTTTGACGATGTGTGTATATTGGATACTACTTGGATTACTATAAAATTCTATAAAACTCTGAACTGCTTTTCCAATAAGATCTCTCTAGAGATGAAATACACTGCGCAAAAAAATTAACGCACATTATGGAAATCTCAAATTTATTCTACAACTGAAGGTGCTCTCAATGATAATTAGTTTTATCAGAATTATGCATGCATATGTTATCCACTTTCAACGTTTTTCTTCAATACAGATGTTTTCTCCCAGTAGGAATAAAAAAAGATGATATTATCAGATTTTGAATGTATTGGCTCCATTCTAAAATTAGTTGTTCTCGATCAATTCTAGTGATCAATAGTTTTTATTTCGTTTGATTTTCTACACTCGATCGCTATGCAACGCGAAACACGAAATTTGACTCAAGAGGAATGTGCCCAAGCGGTAGTTTTGCGAGAAGAAGGGTGGACATACACAAGAATTGCAGAAAGGTTTGGAGTTTCCCATACAAGTGTGTCCAGAATGTTGCAGCGATTCAGGGAGACAGGTATGTATGTCCGAACACCAGGACAGGGTAGACCACGGGTACCAACTGCCATTCAATAACGTTACTTGAGAGTTTCTTCGTTGAGACAACGGTTTGCAACCGCTCGCTTCCTTCAAAATCAGCTTGAGCAAACTCATGAGGTGCAAATTAGCACTCAGACAATAAGAAATCGCCTCAGAGAATGTGATTTAAGGCCTCGTGTCGCGGCAAGAGGCCCAGCTCTTACCCCAGCCCATCGAAGGGCGCGTTTGGATTTTGCGACAGAGCATCATTGGGAAGAGGCCGATTGGGAAAGAGTTCTCTTCACAGATGAGTCTAGATTATGCCTCTACCATTGTGATCGACGTTCCCTTGTATACAGACGTCCACATGAAAGATATGCTCAGTGCAATTTCCTGAATACTACTGGTTTCGGGGGAGGATCGAATATGGTATGGGGTGGAATATCTAGCTACTCTTAATGACTTAGGAATCCAACTCGGAGAAATCTGGAAAGGATTAGATCAGAACATTTTAAGATCACTCATTTTGAGTATGAACCGTCGTTGCCGAGCTGTAATCAACGCAAGGGGTGGAAATACCAAGTATTAAATCACTTATCAGCATTTCAGTATTTTGAAAATTGTTCATTTCTCTTCTTTCACATAAGATTCGGCGAAATCCTGAATTTTTCTTCCATTTAATGTGTCTTGTTTCGTTCAAAACCTTCCCGAGAGAACATAAAAAATAAGTTATAAAGTCAATGTAGAGTTAACTTTCATTAAAATTGAAATTTTCAGAATGTGCGTTAATTTTTTTGCGCAGTTTATTTAAAGATCGCAGCAAGTCAGTTATTCATGTCTATAAACTTAGCAGTGCCACTTGCGGGAAAATCAATGAAACCTATTGCATTAATTGTCGAAAATTTGTCGCGTCCTTAGTTTTTTTTACGGTGTGGTTTCGCTAACTTAACATAGAGTTGGCAGAACCACTTTTTCAATATGGACCGAATATCATAAAAATGATGATAAATAATTGGCGAGTAATTGTCGAAGTCCATATGAAGTAAAAAACACATGGAAAACCCATTCCGTAAAAAAAAAAACTAAGGACGCGACAAAGTTTTTCTTTCACGACAAATTCTCGACAATTATTCGGCAATTAATGCAATAGGGTTCATTGATATTCTCGCAAGTGGCACTGCTAACTTTATAGACATCAGTTATTCAGAAATGTTCTGGATTTGTTTTGAGACCTTTAAGAAGACCTTCAGCCTGAGCCTGATGATGTGATACATAATTCTTCTTAACAAAAGCGCCTAATGTAACCTTTAGAATTAGCTCACCGGCAGACACCTTTCTACAATTCGCACGAAAGAACACCCCAACATTCGCTTTGCTTTTTCCTACAGATTAATTTACCCACAATCTATTCTGAGTGGAAATATCGTGTAGCAAGGCGTTGCCTAACGGTAAAGTGCAGGAAATATCGGATAGCATAGGAAATCACTGCTAGGTTAAATCGTGATTTGTGCTTGTGGCGAAAAACTAGAGGTGCCCATTACATTGACCGCAACAACATGAGAATGTCGTAAAAAGTGAAAGACGTGATTTTGACGCAGTGGTTTTTAACGGAAATGGTAGGGAAAAAGGTTAAGCTTCGTGTTTCCCACAACAGTCTCAAGAATTATCCTTCGTTGTCATGTTGAGTTGAAATTGTCAAAATTGTCAGAATGACCCTGTAGATGACTGTATACTCACAGTTTTCGCCCCAATGATAGTATTTGTTTCATTGCACACCCTATAATCATTTTCATAAGTACAATATCGTAGCCTTAAAAAATCCGGTTTTTTAAAATCAACAATAAGCTGGTTCCAGATCACTGCCTTGAATTATGCACGAAGCAGAATTTTTCACGTCTTTTTCTCTCCTTACAGAGCGGTTCACTGAAACCCAACGTTCTGTTGGATGAATTCCAAGTTGATCAGAAAACCATAATTTATAGCAAGTGTAATTATTCGGTAAACGTTCAAGGAAGAATTGTGAGAATTGTGGTAAAATTCTCTGGGACCAACGTTGGTTATTACTTATTTCGATTGGGAGCTTATTGAATTGGGATTATTGGCACTCAATTCATTTAAATTCAAGGATTTTAATAACTGGCTTCAGTGGCTTCATTTAATAAAATAGAATCAATACATACTCATGGTGGACTAAATAGTGTGATGATAAATCAATTTTGCACACGAACTGACATTTGGTTTGATATATGACTGCATGGGATCAAACTGGTTCTATACAGGGTGGAACAGCTGTCTATTCTGGTAGAAGATCAAATATGATGTCTATCAAGTTAGCAGTGCCACTGGAGAGAAAATCAATAAAACCTATTGCATTAATTGTCGAATAATTGTCGATTATTTGTCGTGAAAGAAAAAAATTTGTCGCGTCCTCAGTTTTTTTTTACGGGGTGGCCTTGCTATAACTTGACATAAAGTTAGCAGAACCATTTTGTCAATACGGACCGAATATCATAAAAATGATTATAAATAATTGTCGAGTAATTGTCGAAGTCCATTCGAAGTAAAAAAACACACAAAAAATCCGTTCCTTCTAGTTTATTTCACGCCCTTTTTACGCGATTTCGTGCTATTTATTTGCTATTGAATTTTTTCAATTGCATTAATTGTCGAATAGGTACCTGTCTTGAATTTGTCGTGAAAGAAAAAAAATTGTCGCGTCCTCAGTCAGGCTTTGCTAACTTAACATAAAGTTAGCAGAACCACTTTTTCAATATTGTCTGCTATATTAACATGAAGTTAGCAAAGCCACCCCCTAGAAAAAAAATTAAGGACACGACAATGTTTTTTCTTTCACGAAAAATTCAGGACCGGTATTCAACAATTAATGCAACAGAAAAAAAGTCAATAACAAATGCGCTGTTGCCAAAAATGAGATAATTCCAGAAATTGCACGAAATCCCGGAAAATTACGTAAAATAAACTAGAAGGAACGGATTTTTTGTCTGTTTTTTACTTCATATATGCACTTCGACAATTACTCGACAATTATTTATAATCATTTTTATGATATTCGGTCTATATTGAAAAAGTGGTTCTACAAACTTTATGTTAAGTTAGCAAAGCCACCCCGTAAAACTGAGGACGCGACAAATTTTTTTTCTTTCACGACAAATTATCGACAATTAATGCCATAGGTTTCATTGATTTTTTCGCCAGTGGCACTGCTAACTTTATATTCAAATATGGCATAATCCTGATACATTTTCCACAGAATCAAACGTTAGTTCATTGAATTAATAGGAAATGAATTTTCGGAAATAACAAACTTAGGTATCACTCTTATTTGCAATACTTATTCTATTGAATCAACAGGAAATACGATTCATCCAACTAAACAATTGTTTTCTGAGCGATAACAGAAAATTGGCAAAATTTACACGAATCTTGTAAGTATTGCAAAAGAAGTGATTCATGCTCCGATTTGATTTAGTCATAACTGAGTGTTTACAAGGAGCTTTATTTTATTAAGATTTTATCGGGTTCATAACTTCGTTTGAATTCTGGTGACGAATCATGTTTCTGTTCTGGTAGATAAAATTGATAAAAGTTTATACACGAGTATGAGAATAGAATAATGAAATGAGAAGCGTGGGTTTTGTTTCGCGTTTATCGAACTTTCAAAGATGTATGTAATGGCCAATGGGTATCTTCATTTCATTCGAATGAAATACTTTAAATGTTCATTGTTTGCAAATAGTGAATTTGGAATTTCAGAAATCATTTTTTGTGGATATAAATTTAATTTTATTATTTGCAACAGATGTCGAGATGATTTTTAAACTGTGAAGTCATTTGGAATAAAATAAGTATTTCAAATATTTTTAATAGGTTTATTTTCCACTTATGGTTCCCGCCTATCATTATTGCACGAGAAAAACGGAAGAATTCACAATTAAAAGCATAATTATGACGATTTATTTCTCTTTGGAAAATTGATGGCTCATAAATCACAAAATAATGCGATTAAAATACTGTGGTAAATGTTGGAAATCCATCACCACACAATACAATTGAACAACACATTCTATTTTTAAATTTCACAAGGTGTTGTTTCATTCACTTTCAGCACTGATATCTTCCTCATGAACTGAACATGAAAGATTTATAAACTATAATTATTATAACGATTGGAACAATACATAATAATCCACAAGGAACTTAATTTTCAGAGTGTAGAAAGAGAAATGTCAATCGTGAGAAATCATTTCATTATGCTATACATCGATAGCTGAATAGAGAAATGTTCCGAGAAAAATAATAAAAATGCATTGGCGATTTACATAATGAAAAATATTTTTAAAAGATTTCCTATAATTAAGCTCGTGGGGAATTTAGTTGGATTTTGAAAATTCTTTAATTCTTGATTGAAAGAGCATGTCATTTGTATTGTCAAAAGTATCAAGTTTTTAAAAATATTGATGCACCCAATTCTGTAGTTGTTATAAATAAATAAAATTGAAGTAGGTACATAAAATATCCAATTGAAATGCACTAAACAATTTTTTTTTTAATTGTTCCATATTCTATAAATAATAGATTCAAAAGCATGTCAAGCAATAATTCTTTTTTTTCACTCGACAATCTTTTAAATCTATTATTCATAGGATAAACTCCCTCAGACAATTCAATTAATTATTTTTTAATTTCATTCAATTTGTATAAAATAATTTCAAACTTTTAAGGCAGAATTTTTTATTTTTTATTACATTCATTATGATCGACAAACTGTATTTTGATTTCTGATCACATTTTCATCTTAAATACTTTCAAAATTTCGTACAAATGAACTCGAATTATTTCGATTTTCCGAAATGTTCCGACAGAAACGTTAAAAATGCATTGGCGATTCACATAATGGAAAATATTTTTAAAAGATTTTCTATAATTAAGGAATTAAGTTGGATTTTGAAAATTCTTTAATTCTTGATTGAAAGAGCATGTCTCTGATTTGTATTGTCAAAAATATCAAGTTTTTGAAAATATTGATGCACCCAATTCTGTAGTTGTTATAAATAAATAAAATTGAAGTATGTATATAAAATATTTAATTGAAATGCACTAAAAAGTGAAACAATTTTTTTTTATTGTTACATATTCTATAAATAATAGATTCAAAAGCATGTCAAGCAAGAATTACTCTTTTTTTTTCAATCGACAAGCTTTCAAATCTATTATTCATAGGATAAACTCCTTCAGACAATTCAATTAATTAATTTCTCAATTTCATTCAATTTGTATGAAATAATTTCAAACTTTTAAGGCAGAATTTTCGAATCATCGACAAACTGTATTTTGATTTCTGATCACATTTTCATCTTAAATACTTTCAAAATTCCGTACAAATGCACTCGAATTATTTCGATTTTCCGAAATGTTTGAATCATTTCATAAACTTCTTCTCTTTTCGAGAGGTACTGGAACAAAGAATCACTCATAAACTTGGTAGCTTCAACAACCTCATAAAAACGAAGAGTGTGTTTCAAGAATGTTAATTAAATGGGCCATAAATATTTGTAAGTCGATTGCTCTTGTTTACATTGGTTCAATTTTACGATTATTTGTGTAGGTACTGTATATCAGAGCAAATTCACTTATCTCGATTTGAGGGATTTTGAAACAAGTGCACGAATAAACTTTCTTGTTTGCCAAGCTTTACGTAACCCTAATTGAAATGTTGGTTCATGGAAATGGTTAGAGAAGGATTTCCAATCTGGCTTCTGAGTTTGTTTCTGTAGATTTTGAATTGCGCCACCTTAAAATGGGATATTGGGTAAATTGTCAGATTTTCCATTCAGCTTGCTGTTCGTAGATTGTGAAGTTATAAATTATTCATCCCTATAATATATTTCAAAATAAATTAATATCGAAATATAGAATTCAGTCACGAATTCTCGGCTGTCAAATACCAGGCCATTTAAACTTTCGAATCATTAATAAGGTAGTTCAATTAACTTTTCCTTTCAATCGATGTAGTATCAAGAGTGATGCTACAGGCCCTGATCATGGTTGACTAGACACTATTTTAATTTTTTTAATTTGGCTGAAACTGAAGATTCCAGAAAAAAATAATTAAATTGTAGTTACTTGGCTGGGAAAACTGCCTTGGACTTGTCATAACAAAATAACAATAATATCAATTATTACTTATGAAATATTTCAGTAGAGTTCAGTGAACACGCAGATAAGCAAGCAACATAAAATTCCTAATCCAATTAGCGATTTTTGGCTAATTAATGAACCATTAGGGATGTCTTGAAGTTATTTCGTTATTATGAGACTCCTCTTCGATTATTTCATGAATAAACCATTCTCAATCATTCAAACAATTCATTATAAAAGAAATAACATAACCACATTTAGTTCCTACCGAAACTCAACAATCCGTAGCAGAAACATAATGCAAAGGTTAATATTGAAAAAAACATTTTGATTGATGCATAACAAGGAAAATAAAATTGAATTAATCGAAAGTAACAAGACCAGATGATGCTAATCATATCTTACATTGTTCTATAAATATTTTAGGATATTTTCAAGACATGCCATCGAAAAATTTCAACTTGTATATTACATTCGATATATTGATTCCCTCTGATCATTTTGTCACAAACTTAATTTAGGAACAGCAAGTAAGGTAACGAATGAGGAAGTAAATTAGCAAGGAGAAACTAATTACATTCGATTGACGTTATTTAGAACATTATTGGAACATTCAATTCACATATAAGATCAATAAATCATCATATCGAAGTGAAGACTGAATATACCTACTGATTCGTTGAAATATTTCATAAACGAGTTTGTTTGTTCTCAAGGATTATATGTTACTATGAATATTAATAAAAAACAAGTTATTCATTCGTCAATAAATCACTCATAAGTGCCTCAGACAGCGTTTTGATATTTTTATATTAACGAAAACCATTTTAAATATGGGTGGAAAAATCAAATAATTCATTTGATTGGTTGTTTGATTTTGAATAATTTTTTTGAAGTACATACATACATATATATTTTTATGCAATTAATTGAAAATTTTTCAATTAAATACGAATATATTAGAGAAACTGGCTCCTCAAATACCACTTATAAAAACATGTGGAAACAGAAAATATACCTAGATACGGATATGTTGACACAAACATGCACTGATGACAGGGACAGTGGTAAAATGACAACAAAGAGGTGTTCCCCAGGTAGCTCCCAGGAGATTATTTCTATACGTGTGTAGAAATGTAATAAAATAACATACGACATTCTTCTGTGAGAAATATCGACTCCATTCTCAGGATATTTCCAGAAAATGTGTCATTTGAATAATAAGATGAATTAATAAACAAAATCTACAAAGTTCTACTTCTGTACTGATTCAAAGTTGAATAAAAATTACTCTTTATTGTCATTGTTTTGAACAATGTTTCGATGACTTAATTTTGAGTTTTATTAATTATGAAATTACTTTGTTGCAATTTTTGAATTTTCATTCAAATGAATTCAGAGAATTTCATCGAAATGCAAATTTCAAGAGAATCAAATGAAACAATTAATTTATCTCAATAAACAAAAATATTATTTTATAATGAATGTAAGTAAGCATTTAATGAATAAAATATTGTTGCCGAACAATATATATTATAAATAGTTTTGTAATAAACATTTTGATTTTGAACTATGTATTTTAAAAACATGCCTTTGTAATAAAATTATATTATTTTTGAATTCATTCCTAGATTCGTCCAGAATTTTCTTGGAGAATTTTTTTTTTTCGTTAAATGACGTTTAAGTCCTTCGTACTCACCTCTTGAACACAGCCTCATACTGTTTGATCTCTTTCCTGGTAAACTCGTGAAACTCCGTATAAACATTGACAACCCTATATGTTACTTTAACACTATCCCCATTATCCAGAGCATTGTTGATCTCCTGTCTCCTCATCAGCACAGAATTCAACTCGGAATCGGCAGGCATCGTCTTCTTATTCAAAATTCTCTTTTCGAAAATACCGAATTGTTAAATACTTCGATCTTCGCGTTGGTAGCACGTGCCAGAAAGTGAGAAGCTGCAAGAGGAGCCGGTTCTTCCTCGGCGATTCAACGCGCAACTATGTTGTCCTATTCGGTAGGTAGGAATCGAAGTTGGCGTGGAATGCAATGCACGCTCGATTTTGAATTTGGCGCGGGCTGCGCACGCGTAATTTTTTTAAGCGGATGGTTATCGGCGGGCCTGGCTGTGGGGGCTGCTGCAAATACGAAACAGCGAAACTGAAAGGCCTTGCAGCGAAATATGGATTCGAAGTAGGCCTGATCGTTTTGCAGGTGCGTCGCCACTGGAAATGGACCGACCATGGGACATTTCACATGTGGATGTCGCCTTTCGAGATTCCACTACCAAATTGGCGCCCACATTATGTCCTCAGCTTGCCTTGCAATAAAATATCACAAATATTTGACTTAGCATCTAAATACGTATTTGTTCAATCGAAATCGAACGATAAATGATTTAATTTTTGAAAATAAAGTTGACTTGCCCAGCAAACTTCACGGTTCGCAAAAACTTATTGGATGGGCACAAAATATGCCAACTCTGCACATAAATCGCATCATATTTGATATTTGCACATAATCTCAGCTCTTGTTCATCAAAATCTTCAATTTTCAATGAAAAATTATTGGCGATTCCCCAAAAATTGTCTCTGCACATAAATTGAATCTAAGTTGCACATAATTTCAGAAACTATTTCGTCAAAATCAAGTAATAAATGATGCCGAGCAGGCTAACCCAATTTTTAATGAAAATTTATTGGTGAGTGCACAAAAAAATTGATTCTGCACATAAATCGTAATTTCAGCATTTATTTCATCAAAATCAAGTAATAAATGAATTAATCATTGGGAATTATATCAGCTCGCTGGGGGGGCTAGACAATTATCAATTATTACTGCACAAAAAGCTGATTGCACAAAAAAACTGATAGCACATAAGAACTCTTTGCACAAAACTAGCCCATAAGTTGCACATACATACTTCCAGCATTCATTGATAGAAATAGTGTGATAACACTGATAACTAAGTGAGATATTGAAAATTGTCCAGAAAAGGTACCTAACTAGGCACATATATCGCATCTAAATGGAACATAACTCCAGAATTTGTGTGATCGAAATAGGGTGATAAATGGTTTAGTTACTGAAAATTAAGCTGGCTTACCCGGCACAGTCACAATTTTCAATAAAAAACTATTGGTGAGTGCGCAAAATAAACTAACTCTGCACATAAGTTGCATCTGAGTTGCACATAAATTCATTCTTTGTTTCACCAGCATCTAGCACAGTTTTCAATGAAAAATTATTGATGATTGTATTAAAACTAACTGATCATAACTTGTATTTGAGTTGCACTTAATTTAAGCATTTATGTCAAAATCAAAGGACAAATTAATTAATTATTGAAAATTATTATAATATTATTATTATAAATTTATTGCCGGGCGGCTAGATAACTTTCTATAAAAAATTATCGGGGAGTGAATAAATAAACTCAATGCACAAAACAATTATTGCACATAAAAACCTACTGCACAAAACTACAGCACATAATTGCAGCATTTATTGATATGAATCGTGTGACAAGTAAGTTATTGAATTTGGTCCAAAAATGATAACTCTGCACATAACACGCTTCTTAAAGGCGCGTTACTCCAGAATTTGTCGAAATCGAGTGAAAAATGGGATAGTTATTGAAAATTAATCTGATTTAACCGGCATACAAGCACAATTTTCAATGAAAAAATATTGGCGAATGAGTAAAATAAACTATTTCTGCACATCGGATCTGAGTTGCACATAATTTTTGTTTGTTTCATCAACATCGAGCACAATTTTCAATAAAAAATTATTTCTGAGTGTATAAAACTATCTGCACATACAATAGATCGTCCATAAGTCTCACATAATTTCAGTATTTGTTTTATCGAAATCGTATAATTAATTAATTAGTCATTGGAAATTATGAAAACAGTTATTAAGGTCGGCGTTTAAAGCAAGTAGGAAAGCTCAGCCGATAGAGGCGCCACCGTCCATTTTATGGAATATCTCCATAGAACATGCATCATCACTATCAAGTTCTATGAATATCTCTCTGATTATGAATGAAATGTACAATGGCGCTCTCTATCCGAAAATCGCCGAACTATGAAATAAGTCAATTTGTGGGTAAAGCAGGAATTTTTCCCGCCAAAATTTGAATTTGGCCATTCTCTGCCAATTCCGTATTTCAAGTTGTTTTTCTGAACGAAATTATCAGTAGATTCACTTTTAATCGGATGTTGAACTATTTTCATGGGTCTTTCTGTTGAAATAAAACAGAAGCATCAGTTGGCTCATTTTCTTCTATTTTTGAAAGAAAAAAAATTAACTTTCGAAATGAAATCGACTAAAATTATTTCATCAAGAACTCCAATCCTTTCTGAGTCTACCCACAAAATTTCAGTTTCCAAAGTGAAACTATTTTCAAATGCAACTTGAAATAAAAACACACTACATTGAACGCCCACCTTAAGGATGAGTATAAAAGAAAATATATTCTGCACATGAATTACATCTGATTTGCACATATATCCAACATTAATTGTTTCATCGATAATCGAAATCTAGTAATAAATAAATTTGTTATTGAAAATTATGCTAACCATTCACAAAATAAATTTATTAGGCACATAAATCGCATGTGACTCGCACATAATTTCAGAATTTGTTTCATCAAAATCTAGTGATACATGAGTTATTGGAAATTTTTGGAGACTTGGGGTGCACAAAAAATTTTGCACATCGATTGCACATAATTTCAGCAATTGTTTCATAGAATCTAGTGATAAATGATTCTTGGCCAGCAAGTTACCAAAATTTTCAATAAAATGTTATCGGCGAGTGCACAAAAAAACCCAACTCTGCACATAAATCTAAGTTGCACATAATTTCAGCATACGAGATAATTATTGAAAATTATGCTAACTTGTTCAGATGGGTAGACAATAATTATCAATAAGAAATTATATATGAGTGTACAAAAAGAAAACTAACTGCACAAAACTAGCATATAGGGTGCAGATAATTCCAGTATTTGTTGATAAAAATCAGGCGATATTCATTATTGAAAATTGTGCAAAAAAGTTAACTATTTAATTATCGATCAAATTATCATAATATCTTGTATCATCAGCACAATCTTCAATAAGAACGAGATACAAAAATATTGGTGGGAGAACAAAAACCTGAAATTGTACAGAATTAACATCAGTGCATGAAAGAAGATTATTTTTATTTTTCTGAAATTTAAAATCATCACCAACAAAAGTTATACTGATCCGAAATATTTTTCCCTCATGTTTATGAATTTTACTATTGAATGAATTTTGTAGATAATTGCGCTTGCTTGGCGTACAAATCAATAGTGAATAAGCAGAAAAAACTGACTGGACATAAATTGCACATAATTCGCGATTAATTCCAGCAATTTTTTAATTGAAATCGAGTGAAAAAATCTCGGGAATATAGTTGATTGTCTAGTGTTACTTTCTAGATCCTGAGTATCGGATGATTCGAGGAAAAGAAATTGATTTGTAGCACAATTTCAATCAAGACTATTATTCAGCCTAATAGATGATCTATTTCATCGTACAATTATTTTTTTCTTCCGAATATTCAACATAAGAATCGCTTCAATAAAATGTATTTTCGTTTTCACAAGGTACTCACTTCCTTTCCCCTATGAAATAATACTAATGCAACCAATTAACAACTTCACAATTATTCTGTCACAAAAACCTGTTATGAATCTAATTGTTGTCTTCGGATATCAACAATTCTGTGGGAAATTTTTCCGCATTTCATTTCCTTCTACGTTTTAGAAAGCTCTCGATAATCGTTAACACCATAATGCACATTGAATACCTAATATGTACATCTCATAATCAAGAATTACAGCATTCTTGTGTAAATCAGAATCAAGTAGGTACATCAATGATATACCTTCTTTATTTGTTCATAACACGACAATTGAATCTTGATTTCCTGTTTCCAAATAAGCGGTCGGGAAATCACAAAACCTCAAATGTTTTTACGCATTTTCTATAATAAATGCTTCCGGGAAGATGGAAGATATGGATTACCACAAATTTAAGACATTCAAGTTTTAGCTCTTATAGTCTTCGCTGATTTTCCCCCAAAATTTTAATCTCGTTCAAGGAGATAACTGATAAATTTGAAACTGAAAACCCGGTTACCTAACTGGGTCTTATCTGCCCATTTTCCCGGATTTGTCGTCACAAAATATTTTCTTTGATAATTCGCTAGAATTATTTATGGTTTTGGTTAAGTGATCTGCACAACATTTAGCATGTAGTTTGAGTGCGTTTATCAGGAAAAAAATTTCGAACGCCCATTTTTTCAGAATTCCTTGTAGAATTTTGCTCATTGGTCTGAAGCTACCCTAAAAATTTCAAGTCGGTCAGACGAAAGAATTTTACCAAGGATTCTTAATCAGTCGAACCAAGTCCCAGTAAGGACCCATATTTGCAGAAAATTGTTCATATTTTCTTTAGCACTACCTACCCTCCCAGTTTGCTGCATCTACTCTGGAACCCCTGTATACAATCTTGAACAATTTTCTATTTGGTTGGTTCAGATGCAGGAGTATACTCCATTCACTTTCATGAAGTATCCTGACTGGCCATGAAATTCTGAGACATTTCACCGCGTATATTATTTTAAAAATGATAGGTTATAGTCATTCTCCTGTCAGTTGACTAAGCAACGCTGTACTTTGTACATATCGTAGTAATTGAGTAATTATCAAAATGTTTATTTACTTTCGGAAAATAACAAATTTGAGAAAATATTATGTGAATTCACTAATTCCAAAGACCTGGCGAATGTCGAAGAAACTTTTTTCTCTGTTAATACTGGAAATATTTCACGTATAAAAACATGGTTGGAAGATTCAGTTATGCTATTTTCTTGTACGGAAATCAAGAATCCAGTGTTGAAATTTCACTAAAAAATAATGAACAGAATAGTCCGTTACTTTGTGGTAATTTATTCGAAAAAAGAATAAAAGTACTCGAATAACCTTACAGAAAAACTTATAAACGAACAGTTGAATTCCCCACTTTTCGAAATTCTCAAGAAATAAGCCAACAGAAGACATTAAAATACTTTTTTGCACAACTTGAAATACTTCAGTATGAGAATGTAGTGGTACTACTAAACCTGTGCCACAGTTAAACCTTAGAAGAACTAACTCCATTTACAAAGTTGAAAAAAAGTGAATAGTAAATTATTGCATTGGCATTATCTCTCAGACTCATAATTATTTCACTTTCACGAGTGCCAACCTACCTAAAAGAACTTGATAAACCTGAATCATGGCCAACCGGGATACTTTATAAAAGTGAATGAGTATACATATCAGATTTAAGGTATCTACGTACGAGGATAGATTTTAATACTGACCACTCACAAAAAATCTCGTTATGGCTATTTGTGAAAGTTATCAGATATCTCCATGATACCATGAATAAATAACAAATATACAATGAAGATTCTCAAGCGGAATTATAAAAGGGGGATGAGATTTTAAGAGATAATATTGAAAATGAAAACGAGTTGAGATAGCAATTTGTGTAACTTTGATTAGATAAGAATTTTGAAATGAAATAAAGGAACATAATGGTTCTAAGGCCAGCCAGCAATTGAAAACTTTTTTTATACTGAATATAAATACTCAAACAAATACAAATTTTTTTCAGAAATATAATTTTTGGAATTTTGCATTTTTTGATTTGAAATTTTTGCATCTTAATTTAGCATTTGTAACATATACACCTTGAAGATATCTCTGTCTTTTCTTAAATCGATTATCAATATTCCCAAAAAACCACTTTGGGTACCTACAGAAAGAACAAAGTAGAAATGCTAATTTGAATTGAAAAGCCTTGTAAACTGGCAGATATCGATGAGTTTTCTACTCCCATGAAAAATTCTTCTCAAAACTCCATATTAAATGAAATATTTCCATCGAAAAAAATCTCATTCGTCAAAATGCAAAATTTCATCACGATCACGGATAGGAAGTGCATGTTGAAGAACCTTGAACGGTTGAAATAAATAAAAAAGTCAATCTCCTTGAAGTCCTCAAAGTCAAAATTCCGCAAACATCCATAGTTCATCCTTTTTTACCACATTCATGGTGATATATTTGTAAACATGAAACGAATTTATCAAACTACTAAGAAGCATTTTTATATCCAACTCCCTACATTATCAGTTGCTGTTGTTGATGAAGTGGAGTGGAAAACTTAAAACTTCATCATTCCATCAATATTACAACATGTTCCTATACATGCCATCCCAAAACTTAGTACAGAAAAACGAGTATTTCCCCAAAAAATGGAAGGGTATAAAGTGGACTGTATAAGTTCAAGCCTTCATCCAAATCCATATTTAGACGAAATGATTAAGTTGAAATCTGAACATTTTTTCTGGAATGGTGATTTCAATTAACCTTTTCACCATCGGTACATGAATGAAGCCACTCAAATGAATAGTATAGTGCATTACTAGCAAGGTAAGAGGGTTTTTACTGGTGAATGGAGGATATAACTGACGAGCCGCAGGCGAATCAGTTAGCTCCTTGAGCCAGTAAAACCCGTTACCTTGCGTGTATTGTTTTATATTTTATTTGTTTCTCATTTGTAAAAAGGTTAGATAAATTCCAAAAAAATCTCAATAATTTGTCGCAAATGTCGTAAGCTATGGAAGCGTTGCCATGAACATGTCTGTTTATTTTTCTTTACATTTGTTTTGGCGGAAGCGAAAATGAATGTACCAAAAGAAATTATTGAGGCAGCCAGCAGTGTAGCTTCAAGTTTATTACCTTCAAAATCAGCTTCAAGTTACGAGCGAGAATACGACGACTTCAAAAAGTGGCAAAACAAAAATAGTGTGATTGGGGTAACTGAAGATGTTTTGTTGGTCAACTTCAATCAACTATCAGCTAGATTCAGCCCTAATACTTTATGGGCAAAATGGTCTATGCTGAAAAGCTGCTTGGAAATGAAAGAAAATGCCCCTGTTCGCAGGTTTGTTTTCCATAAGAAATTTATTGAAAAATATGACGTTTAGTTGTCATTTGCAGATTTCAAAAGGTAATAGCGTTTCTGAAACGAAAAAATGAGCGTTATACGCCAAAAATGGCCAAGGTATTAAGTAAAGAAGAGGCTGAACAATTTCTTTTACATGCTCCTGATGACCAGTGGTTGCTGGCGAAAATTGTAACAATATTTGGGATTTTTGGATGTTGTCGATGTGACGAAATTCTCTCCATAAACATGAATGATGTAGAAGATATGGGAAAATACGTTATTGTGACATTGCGGCAAACAAAAAATTTAACAACAAGAAGATTCACCATAACCGATGATGGCTGCAGCTTCAAGCCCTGCATGTTATACAGAAAATATGTAAATCTTCGGCCTCCTGGAACAGAAAGCCTAAGCTTTTTTTTGACATACCGACATGGAAAGTGCATTTCCCTTAATGCTGGCCAGCGCACTATTGGTGGTGTCCCAAAGCAAATAGCGAAATATTTAGGTTTAAAAGACGCAGAGTTATACACCGGCCACTCTTTTCGCAGAACTGGTACTGGAGCGACTATGGTTGCGGATTCGGGTGGAGATATTTTAGCACTAAAGCGTGCAGGAGGGTGGAAGAGCACCGAAATTGCGATGAGTTATATCGATGATTCGGTCAACAAAAAAATCAAAATGTCTAGCAAATTATTTGGTAGTGAGGAGAGTACAAATGTTTTGCAGTCCTCTAGTTCAGCAGTTTCTGAGTCAACAGATGGTTCATCATCATCAGTATCAACTCTTTCATCATCAAAAATCTGTGTTTCTGGAAATAACAATTTTACCATGATTTTCAACATATATGACGATAGAACAAAATTTTCTAATGTAAATAATACTACTAACTTGTAAAAATTTTGCAAGTTGACTCTCAGTTTTACAAGTTAGTGACTTGATAAAATAAACTTTCTTGATTAATATTGTGTTTTTGGAAACTGACGTTTACAAATGAAAAACAAATAAAAAATATTCCAATGTTCTTGGCAATTTCAATATTGCATAATAAAAAATAACCAAGTCCCATCAATCTCCGTTCTCATTGCGTATTCAGACAACGAGTTCATAGATCGCATAAACGAATAGGAAGGATGTGATTTTGAGTTTGCACGTCATAGTAATTTCGTAAGTTTAACGTTCGTTGAGTCAATGTAGAGCACCTACAACAGGAAGGAAGTGAAGTCCGTAATTTGAACTGGGCGAACTGGATTTCATCAGTGATTGTTTGCCGACAATTCGCTAATTTAATGTAAATTTCACCTTCAGATGAGTCAGACATAAATAGATTGAAAGGTAATTGCACTTTTTATGCTCTTCTTATGAAAGAGATTGGCCTTATTGGAGAGGAAAATACCATGTTGCACTCCAAACACTCTACAGGTTGCAAAAAACTAAATGTCCGAAAAGTAAAATACAAAAAAACATAAAAAAAATCCCACCACAAAGAAATAACCTTCCAGCAATAATTTGTTATATACAGGGTGGCCATTTTAAAACGAAACAGACGAGATTACAGACGAAATAAATTTTTTCGATAGAAATGCTCGGACAGGTCGATTTCTGTTTCGAGGCGGACAACTTAAGATGTAGGTTACGGACGCATAGCGCTTCAACTCTTGCTACTACAACCCTCACCCCCAATTTTTGAATAGGGAAGATGTGGTGAGTGATACCTCATTTGAAAGGTATTTTTATACTGATTTCAGCACAGTAATTGTTTTTTCATTTTATGCATTAGTTCTCGAAATATTCTTAACTAAGTATTTGAAAATGAACTAATGAAGTGGTGTTTTCATGGCACTTGTCGTGTTTTTTTGTGAAAAATCGACATTTTGAGCTTCAAAACAACCATGACTGTGGCTTCCTTCCTCCAATCCACTGACATAGAAATCTTTAATCAAGATGTCGATTTTTCACAAAAAAACACTACAAGTGCCATGAAAACACCACTTCATTTTCAAATACTTAGTTAAGAATATTTCGAGAACTAATGCATAAAATGAAAAAACAATTACTGTGCTGAAATCAGTATAAAAATACCTTTGAATTGAGGTATCACTCACCCCATGTTCCCTATTCAAAAATTGGGGGTGGGGGTTGTAGCAGCAAGGGTTGAAGCGCTATGCGTCCGTAACCTACATCTTAAGTTGTCCCCCTCGAAACAGAAATCGACCTGTCCGAGCATTTCTATCGAAAAAATTTATTTCGTCTGTAATCTCGTCTGTTTCGTTTTCAAATGGCCACCCTGTATGACTATTTTTCAAGAGTTGGGTTGGGATAGATGCTTCAATATCCACAAGTCACAACCCTGGTAACTGGGTAACCTATTGGTTGTCCTATCAACTTTGAGCTTGCAACATTTCATGCTCTGATAACCGGATGCGATGAGGTGTACAAAGTGCACTCGAGAAATTGAATTTTCACTGGTGAATATCATTCTCTCCCCGGCGTCCCCTATTTTTAGCAGGTTTTACGAGGCCATCAACCCTTATCCGTATAATACCACCCTTCTGCCTTCCACCCATAATTAAAGGGGGCTATCCAGTGAATTGGATCAGTGATATAATAATTTAATCCCAAGCGCGCCCACCATTTTCATTTCGAATAATCTCATGAGATAATTTATGCGAGAATTTTCATTTATGGAATGAACTGTTGAAAATAAGATGAATTCATATAGCAAAGCAACCCTTTGGAATGTTTTGTATGGTAGAAATCCTAGCTTTAAATTATCAGCTGGCCTATACAGGCTGTCCTAAAAAGGACAGCACTCCCGATATTTCTCATAATACAGGGTGTATAAGTATAAAGGTGAGGCATTTCTTTTGACAGATGGTAGAACTTATCAAAATAAGTCATTTTACCAACAAATTTTTATATGAATTATGTCCCTGTTTCGAGAAAATGAAACTAGAATATTTTCTAGATGAATCTGAAAATTCCTCAGCTCGAGCCTGCTCCCAGGCCTGCTTATCCGTGTAGATATCAACATCTTTTGTTTTTTGTCTACTATCATACATGACTGACATGACTCAGTTACGGCGAGGGTACAGTGTAGATTGTACGAGTGTTTCGTTTATTCAAATAATGAACTTGTTGATGTCTTTCAATTTATGGTTAATCGAAACAAAATGCCTGTTCAGCGTATAAGTTGTACAGAACAAGATTTCCGCTGATGTTCAAGGATGTTCATAAAGCTGGAACAGAGAGATGCAAGCCAGAGTAGTATTGAGGTATAGATTGTAATATACGAATTTCCTATCCTGCGATAAAATAAAATGCACCGTTGCCAGACTACTTCATGGCTTCCAACTTTGCAACGTCTATTGTCGAAACGTGGAACTATGTTGAATGAACTTATTTGATATTATTTTATAATTCTATGAATGATGCATATAAGTTCGACTTCAAGCAATACTTTAGGCAATTCGCATCTATATAAATAGGAGATTTTAATCATATCGAAGATCCACCAAGAAGTAAACTCGTTCTTCTGTGACCATCGAAGAAATATGATTCTGTGGAAGAAAAACTAACCTCCGAAACGACAACGAATGGAAGGGCCCTTTTTTTTACTTCACTTTCACTCGGCTGCTGGCTGTTTTCACTTTCATTCTGGTTCACAATAGTGTTCCTTTCAAATGGAGTTCCTCTTCTAGGAATCCGCCATTTTAGTATATTTTTAAAGACGCTTCTTTGATATCTGGTATGTACACTGTCTCCATTTTAAATAACTCTGTTTCATTTCACAGGATTTAATCTAATGTAAGCTTATTCTATCTTATTATTGCATTTCTATTGAATATTGTGGAACTTCGTTCTACTGCCATTAATCCCCGTGGAATATTCTTATACATCCGATAAGGACTACTGCACATTTAACTATTCACTCGACACTATGGTATACGCATTGGAGTTGTTGCTTTTAGTATAATATTTCACGTATAGGGGAAACATGGTTTGGAGGTCTAAGGTAAACTGTTTACATCGCCTGTGCCTAAGGAAAACATCCTCCCTAGCATCGTGGAGGAGACTTCCCTCTGAGAGTTCTGTAGACGAACGTCCTCAGTAAAACAAGCCTTGGTTATTGGCCTTGGTGAGCCGGGCAAGTATCCTAGGCCGGATTGCTTCGTCCCGGGTCCACCGTTCATCAGTCAACAGGAAATCTAAAGATTTTATTGTCCACTTCCAAACCAACGCGAATAGAAACACACACACACACACACTTGGAAGGAAGGATTCTCACACATGGAGCTGTAAAAGCTCTGCGCAACAATAAAGTGACACACTCTATATGCCTATAACCTTTGGATGTATTGGATTCTGCTTTTTATCACAATTGTGCCAGTAATAAACCTTACCGGAGTATAGGAAGCTCCATATTGTACATATCACCAGTGCTCGTCCTATTAATAATTGTTCTATGGATTGTAAACATACCATCTGTAATGCTAAAAGGGTTTTTGCTTTCAAATCCAATGAGGAATTGGATTTGGTTCGTTTTTATCCCTTCATATGGCTATGGTTCCTTGAACTATAGTGCTGGACGAATAAAGGCTCTTGTTCCATCTTTATGTCCAATCTAGTGTATTATTTATCTATTTTACCTCATTATTTCCCATCCTATATTTCACTAATCTGAGTTATTACGAATCTGAATTACTACGACATAACATTGAGTTCTACCAATCTAGACGATCACATCACAAGCCAAAAATATAAGTATAAAACCCCCTTTAACGTAATTCTACCCTCAGCTCTTCAGAGCAGGGTTGCCCCTTTTCTCTTATTCATAATGTTCCTAGGATTTACAAACTTGGAATGTTACAAGATGCCCAAAATTTCTTATAAATTTTTCAAATTGAACATTTCATGTGAGAAAATTTCGGTAAAATGCCTTATTTTGATGAGTTCTATCACCTGTCAAAAGAAGAGCCTCACCTTAAAATATACCCTGTATACTGATTTAAAAAGGTAGAGATTGATCTTGCCTCATTGAATTCGAATCTTCTACGTGCCATCATTCGACCCCAAACCGGTATTCGGCAGGGTACAGTGCACGGACCTATTCTTTTTCTTCTGTATTCATCGCACAGCTGGTGCGCCTCTTGATGTGGAGCATATACAGGGTGGCCATTTGAAAACGAAACAGACGAGATTACAGACGAAATAAATTGCTGCTACAACCCCCACCCCCAATTTTTGAGTAGGGAAGATGGGGTGAGTGATACCTCAATTCAAAGGTATTTTTATACTGATTTCAGCACAGTAATTGTTTTTTCATTTTATGCATTAGTTCTCGAAATATTCTTAACTAAGTATTTGAAAATGAAGTGGTGTTTTCATGGCACTTGTAGTGTTTTTTTGTGAAAAATCGACATCTTGATTAAAGATTTCTATGTCAGTGGATTGGAGGAAGGAAGCCACAGTCATGGTTGTTTTGAAGCTCAAAATGTCGATTTTTCACAAAAAAACACTACAAGTGCCATGAAAACACCACTTCATTTTCAAATACTTAGTTAAGAATATTTCGAGAACTAATGCATAAAATGAAAAAACAATAACTGTGCAGAAATCAGTATAAAAATACCTTTCAAATGAGGTATCACTCACCCCATCTTCCCTATTCAAAAATTGGGGGTGGGGGTTGTAGCAGCAAGGGTTGAAGCGCTATGCGTCCGTAACCTACATCTTAAGTTGTCCCCCTCGAAACAGAAATCGACCTGTCCGAGCATTTCTATCGAAAAAATTTATTTCGTCTGTAAACTCGTCAGTTTCGTTTTCAAATGGCCACCCTGTATAAAGAAGACTATGATGTGGATAAATGCTGCGAGCTCCATATGGGCAAGTAGAATACCTAAACCGAATAATTAGATTTGCTGTTCATTGTGATCATTTTGTTGCTCAATTAATTGAATTGAAGTGTATAAGATACCTATTTGTAATTCAGTGTTGGTTTATTGTTTTTGTGGATTTCCTGTAACTGGGTTCTGTCTGTTGGAAATAAATTCTTATTATTATAACAGATTGTGAGGGAGTATTGACGAGTACTTTGATTTGGTATTTATACTTCAGAGAAATCAAATCTTCTCTGCAAAATTTGGTCAAAATCGCATAGACAGAATAGAAATTCTAGAGAATTATCGAAAAGAATTCTCTATATTTTATGTAACGACAAACCGACAGGATTGAAATTCAGTTTGTTTGTCTTTTTTTGGCAGTTATCAAATTTTTTTAATTTCTCCTTCTAGCAAATACGAATTCTTCCTCAAGGTGGATGAACGAGCTCTCAAAAGCTAGTAGGAGGCTTCACTTCAGTGCTTTTAGTGACCTTTTTCCATTATTGAATTCGATTTTTTGATAAAATTTGTCGAATACAAAAATATTTTCTATTCTTTCCATGATTGCCAAATTCTATAGGATGTATGGGAATTTCAAAGAAAAAATAGTATTACTCTTCACCATTTATTGGTATTGCTAGATTTCATCACTTCTTATAAAAATATGTCATGAAATAACATATTGTGGCGGACGAAGTCCTCTTGAATACGTCTCTGAACTGTCTGTGATTCCATGTACCGAAATTCTCGAAGCGTCTCGATCGTCTGGAATGTTCTCGAGCAGGGCTGGATCGATATTTAAAGACGCGCACGTTGGAGAACAGTCAGTTACTTTCCTGAATAGAGCCGAATCGAATTGTGAATAGCGAATTCCAAGTAGTGAATATAAATTAGCGAGTGTGTAAAAAAATCAGTAATAGTTATTGTCCATAAATTAGTGTGATAAGTTAGCGGTATTGTAAATAAATTAGACATTTAAACGAAGCAGACAATTTGATTAACCCCGAGAACGATACTATATAAAAAACTGATAGATAATCCAATACAAGGATATAAAAATATGTCTATTCATCATTTCACCACGATTTGAAACGAAATTTACATGCCTGATGTCAAGAATTTAGATCAATCCAAAGCAAATAACATTAATTGAATAAACAACAATAATTACTTCTGTTTTGGATGGACATAAGCGTCGTCATTGACCAATTCCGGTGAACCTGACCAATAGTGCCTTCCGAATTTCTTCATATTGCAGAACAATCTCAATGAGAGGAAGTAGACTATTTCAACAATTGAAAGAAAAGAAAAACCTACGAACAATCCAAGGAGACCCCCGCAATTAGCAAGAAAATCTGTCTGGCCATACAATTCGTTTCTTTCTGAAGTGATGAACTGTTGATCCTTGAAGAATATGTTCAACCGTGTCATTTGTATCCTGAAAAATATATCCGAAAGTAAGAAAACTTCTTTGAGTTTGGAACGATTGTGAGATTGATACTGGAGAAGTGAAAGTAAACTTTAATAAAAACACGAAAACATCGAGCACCACTGCCAATGATATTTTATCGTGTGGCTGTGTGAGTCGTAGCACCGTCCTGTTGGAACCAGACCTCATCATGATTCATCACAAACTCTTGCCAACTCATAGAATGTTCATGTTTTCATTCAATTTTTTGTTCCTGAACCTTCACTCACCCAGGAAATTCACTGAAATTTTGTTTGAATGAGTGAAAAACCTTTTCCCAATTGAATTCAGCTTGTGATGTTTCAGCATTGTACGTTAAGGTAGTGCAGCCTGGTAGGCAATCGCAATCGATAACCTCCAAGTCAACTTCTTCAGGTTCTAGATTTTGAGACAGGATGCCTTGGTTTACTCTTCGACTCAGCAGGCCATCTGAAATGTTTCATTGGTAAATTATGTGAATTTCCCATAATAAGAATGAATTTTTGATTTATTATATTCACTCACTTCTCGCATCAATCATGCATTTAATACTCCCAGATCCACAGATGTCCATATTTTCTTGACCTGAAAATTATTATGCTATAAACCACAAATCACATCTACTGTACTCTTTTGATGTAGATAATTTTGAATAAAATGAGATCCTTTTTTCGGAACGATACGAAACCAGCGTCTTCAGGCAAGAAGAGCGCCATAACAATATGCCTCGAACTATACTACTCCACAAGGGTTAGGGATATCGTATTCAATCGTTTTTAAAATCTCCGAGAAAATCGCTGTAAAATCATTTAAAACTCAATAACAACTTGAATCGATCCAATAAAAATCAGTATGAGACATTTCGTCAATCTGGTCGCCTTTTTTCTGAAGTTTGGTTCTTTGCATATGCTTCAGGAATGTTCTTATTTTGAAATGAAGTCAGTTTATCAACGGCTTCGATTTGAAACGAGTTTTCTGAAAATGCCAAGACCTAAATTAAAAAACTCTGAGGCTAAAAGGGCTATCGGAATGCTACAGGGTGGCTTAACTCAGGTTGTTGAAGCGGAAAGGCTCCAAGTCAGCCAAAGTGTGATATCTCGACTTGGAATAGGTTCAGAGAGACAGATTCCGTGTTGGAAAGACCAAGGCTTGGCTTGGGGGGCGACGAAAAACAACACCTGCTCAGGATCGTTTCAACACCGTTTCGGCGAGAAGAAACCCTACATCTACGTGTAGAATATGCTACAGAATACTCTTCAAAATGCAGATGGAGTCCAAGTTTCCATCGAAACCATCAGACGACGTTTAAGAGAGAGGTGCATCTAGGTTCTAGACATCCATTAAGAGGAGTTCCATTAACACGTGACCATAAGCGTCAAAGACTGGAATGGGCAAGGCAACATATCAATTGGAACGATCAATGGCGTAGTGTCCTTTTCACTGATGAATCCAGATATGGACGATTTTAAGATTCTCGAAGAATAAGGGTATGGACAATTCCACGCATACCCCGTAATCGTCGCTATGTCCAAGAGGTATTCCACATTTACCAATAACTCCGCACTCACCAGATTTGAATTGCATAGAACATGCATGGGATATGCTCCAAAGAAGATTAGATAATCGTCAACCCCAGAATCCTTAAATGATCTGAGATAGCTTCTGCCCCGTTTATGGAAAAAAATTCCTCAAGAAATGTTCAACAACCTCCTGTGTAGTATGCAAAGAAGATGTCAAGGTGTTATTGATGCCCGTGGAGGCCAACCTGCAGACCTACAGGCTCAAAGTAATGTGCAACTTGAAATCATATAAATATGAATTTTCATCACAAAAATCTTATTTTAACTAGAATATTTTTTTGCAATTTGAGTCAATATCCCTAACTCATGTGGAGCAGTTTATTTTATAGGACCTACCGGCCACTAGTAAAGCTGAAAGTCAAAACTTACGAGGCATATGGTAGGCAACACAACCGCATGCTCTGTAAGTGTAATTTGACAGGCACTCCACGTTACAACTTTCTTGAGTGTAAGACTTGAAGTAAAGCAGCTGGCGTTCTTCCGGAAAATAACATTGCCTCCTATGAGGATCGTAGTTTTTCAGTCCTTCAGATGTGGTCATCATGTCTGGTTTGATTGAGACCACCATTTCTTGGTTCAGAGGTGCTCTGAAATATTGTGTACCAACTTGCGGTATTGCAGCTGGATGATGAAGAAGGATCTGAAATATAACATTTTAACTTTTAGATTTTGAACTATTTCCTGTTATATTGTTCTTACTTTGAAACCTTGCACTGGACCGCGACAAATATAATCTAAATCTTGCTGATAAAGTCTGAGTAGCAGGAAGAAGCCAGCCTTGGCACCAGCTCCAATTGCTCGTCTCGGAAAGGTATCTTTTGGAGAGTTTGAAGGGTAGCCTTTTTCTAAAGTCCAGCCTTCTGAGCTTCTTCCATGTTTCATATTATCTCCGTGCAAAAAACTGTGGAAAAAGAAGAGAGTTCTATACTGAACCATGAAGATTCTTCGAGAATTATTAGAGGCCACATTTAAATCTCATATTCTACCTTTATGGGTGCTTCACCGCGCATGTAGAGATGTTATTTTGACATTCAAAGAAATCTGCGATTTTTAGATAAATGATCAGATGTTTATTTCATTATAAAGAGGCAGGTATGCTGTTAATGATGGAAAATAACATCAGCTAAATGACCATTACGACCACGACTACAGGACCATATCCTTTTCATAAAATTCTCCATAACCAAATTAAGGATCAATGGTTTCGTTACTTGTGATGTTTGTAAGGCCGTTTTGTTGAAAGTTAACGTTGTTCAGATCAATACCGTCCATTTCCGGCCATGAAAATCATTATTAATCTCTCGATAGTGCAATTCATCCACAGTAACATTCATCCTGGAGAAGTAAGGTCCCATGACCAATCTCACGTTGAGGATAGAGAGGCTTTTCAACAGTATAGGTAACTATTAGGTTTTCCCAGCACCAGATGCGACAATTTTGCTTGTTGATGAAGCCACCGATGTGGAAACGGGCCTAATCACTGAAGATGATTTTTCGATGGGATTCCGAATCATTTTCATGTATTTCTAAGGCCCTATCAGCAAAGACACGACGTTGTAGATGATCGGCCTGCTTGAGTTCTTATGTTATCTGAACTTTATGACCCTTAAGACCCAAATCTTTATGAAATATACGGTGTGATAACGTTTGTGGAATACCTCGGCCGGCTTGAGTTCTTGTGTTAACTGAACCTTATAAGCCTTGAGACCCAAATCTTTGCGCAAAATACGGTGTAATGACGTTTGTGGAATGCCTAATTCCAAAGAACGACAAGGAATGGACAAACCTGGGTTTTCTCCAACACTCTACAGCAGCAATATTCTAGGCTGTTCTTGAGCGAGGTGCACGGGTTTTATTCTTTTCATCAATAACTTGTCTCAACAGTTCAAACTTTTCCACCAATATCTGTATTGCGGTTCGACAAGGTGCTTCACGACGACCCAAAAATTTTCCGAGTTCACGAACCGCCTCTACCAAATTTTCACCATTTTATAGTGAATTTTAATAAATTCAATGCTTTGTTGAAACGTGTATCGTTCCATTTTTAATAATGGGGTATTTTCTACTTGTCAAATGTCAAAAAATGACAGCTCCAAAAGTGACATCTACCGATATAGAGGGCTATTCAAAATAACATCTCTTAAGGGGCAGTATCACCTTTTGAATCGTGGTAAATCTCCATTCAAAAGTGGTCTCTTTATTTCACGAGTAAGTACCCTAATTTACGACGTAGAGACTTGATTTTGTTTTTAATTGAAGTTGAAGAACGTCCCGAGGGCAAATAGTTTTCTTTTTTTCGATTTAATTAGTTTTTCAATTAAAAAAAACAGGGTAATCGTTAGATCTGGGGTTATTGAATATGTTTTTCGTTTTTCATGAGTAGAAGCTATATTTTTGAAATAATCATCATGAAAATTATTAAGTTTATAGAAGATTATATTGCCGAGGACAAATAGTTGCGATTTTTTCCAAAAAATGATGAATAACCGTCAGAAAAAAATCATTAAATGTAGTTTGCAAAACGCTGAAGTTCAACCTGTTTTTTTATTTAAAAACTAATTAAATCGCAACTATTTGCCCTCGGCAATTTAATCTTCTATAAACTACAAACATTTTCATGATTATTATTTCAAAAATATAGCTTGTACTCATGAAAAACGAAAAACATATTCAATAACCCCAGATCTAACGATTACCCTGTTTTTTTTAATTGAAAAACTAATTAAATCGAAAAAGAAAACTATTTGACCTCGGGACGTTCTTCAACTTCAATTAAAAAAAATGAAGTCTCTACGTCGTAAATTAGGGTAGGTACTACTCGTGAAATAAAGAGACCACTTTTGAATGGAGATTTACCACGATTCAAAAGGTGATACTGCCCCTTAAGGGGTAACCCTTTATTTTTAAATGGCCACTTACACTGCATTCGTCAGCAATTCATCCCTATCCAACATATTGAATGTGTAACAAATTCCATCTTCTGTCAGCGTTGGAACGAAGAAATTCTCACACGTTTCATTCATAGAAGTCCATTTACAAGACCATAGCATCTCTTGGAATGAAGGTGCAGCCTATACAAAGTGAATCAATGAAAATGTATACAATAACACTGGTTACGCAAGTTCCGCAATAAATTTCAGAAAATTTGAGCCAAAATTCTTGCATGGTCAAACTCAATTATCATGAGCATCATGATCGTTTTTCATTCAATTATCTCACCTCTTTGAGAAAATCTATGGATCCAAAGCTTGTCGTCATGTTACCTTGCTGATCCAAAAAATCATCACACACCAAAGACACCGTATGGAACCTCTCCAAACTGTAAACGATCCAATAATACTTCGAGCACCCAATTGAAAAAACGACTTACTCTTCTCCTGTGATATTCTGCTCCAAAAAATTCCAATATGCTTCTGTATAATTGAAAAAACGTTGTCGCGATTTAGTTTCTGGACAAACTGTTACTGCAGGAAATGGTATTCTCCAAACTGGCGTGGGACTTCGGGCAAAACTCACGAGAACTGGAGAAAGCTCCCATTTTTGCCATGTTTGGTAGATGAGTGACACACAGAAATAAAGAGATACTGCGAAGAATGAGACCCAATATATCCTTGAAATAAAAAATACAATATTCCTTCGGTTCCCAATCACAAATTTCATTTGGAATTTTCGTAGCAATTTAAGGACTAATAACATGAAAGACAATCTGAAACAAAGTTTAGGAGTGGCTTGTTCTACTCCTTGCAATCATAGAGGAACTCCGCCAAAAATTTTTTGAGTGCCTTCTCATTCCCAGAAAATGTCTGCTTAATTTTATTCTTGACAGTTTTTTGGTTATTGAGAAAAAAATACCTGAGAAGTCTTTTCAATAAAATTAAGAACTGTTTTTTGAGTTCATTCTTCAGGCGGCTGTAACAAAGCAAGGGTGGGGCTCAAAAAGGAAAAATTTACATGGAAAAACCACCCTATTTTTGGACAAGAAATCACCCCCTAAACTTTTTCCAAACTATTCATATAAAATAAATTGAAAGAATGAAATTAACATTCTCAATGAATTGTTTTTGGTCATGTTCCACAGAACAGGCCACTTAGCAACTTACTTTTCTAGTATGGTTCTACCACCTTCTCCCATATACTTGAAGCCATGGATACCAGTGTTGTTGGAGAATTCGCCGAAATATTCGCTGACGTTCTTTCGAAAACCAGGAAATTTTCTTTTCGGTTTGAATGTTCCGTTTTCCGTATTTTCCTTGGACATCTCGGTAAAGTTTCACACTGAAACGGTAACAATTTCTTGTACTTTATGGTTTCGGAGTTGTGATAGGTTTAATATAATCGATTCCAACGATCCGAACGAGCCACGCAGCCTATAAAACCTACAGAATCAAATCTCCAGAAACTAATGTATCGAATTAGTTTGTACTTATGCAGAAGTTTGGTTGAATAAATGTTATAGAAAATTTCATATGAATCTAGTATTCTAGTTCGATCATTATTGGTTCATTAATTAAACTCATACGTTTAAAATGACAAAATATTAAAGAAAAATCAGAAAACCCGACTACAAAAACATAGAACTGAAAAGAAAAAACAAGATGTGTACTGAGTAAAAAATATAAAATTTTTGACACCCTGAATCTCTGAAACGAAGACACGGAGGAAACAATAGAAAGAAAAAAAAATTATTTTTTTCTGAGAAATCTACAGTTGACCGTTGATACACTTTTTCAGACATCCTGTATAGGTTGCAATACTGAATGATTTTTTCGCTACCTATCTGAGCAGTTAATAAAATATAATTAAAATATGTAGATAGATTTTTCCCCGCCTGCAATACATTAAAGCATTCACGTCATATTTATATTGGAGAATACATACACAGGGTGTATTTCAAGGTAAGTTTTTTTTGACAGATGATAGAACTCATCAAAATAAGTCATTTTACCAAAAATTTCTTACATCAAATGTTCAATTTGAAAAATTTACAAAAAATTTTGGGCATCAATACCTTAATACCTCTCTGGCCTCCATCTCTGTTCATCATATCTCTACATCTCTGCAGCAGGTTTATGAACATCCGCGAACTTGGGTGATTTCTTAGCCGATATATTGTTCTGTACAACTTATACGCTGAACTGGCATTTTGTTTTGATTCACCATAAAAGCATATTAAAAATTTATTATTAGAATAAACGTGCGGCATTTTCGAAACAAAACACTCGTACCATCTACACTTTACCTTCGCCGAAGATTACTGATCACAATCGATAATCTGAGTCATGTATGATAAGAAGACAAAAACAAGATGTTAATTTTGATATCTACGGAGAAGCAGGCGAGGGAGCAGGTTCGGACTGAGGAATTTCCAGATTCACCTAGCAACTAGAAAATATTCTAGGGCATAATTCTTAAAAAAAAATTTTGGTAAAATGACTTATTTTGATGAGTTCTACCAACTGTCAAAAGAAAAGCCTCACTTTTGAATACACTCAGCATTATTAACTGATCAGGTAATTATCGAAATAGAACATTGCCTTGCGAATTCTTTACATTACTCACTATAAATTATATTGAGTGTGGTGTGGGTGTTGTTTTTTTCTTGTCAGTTGAATGTTTTTTGAATTGGGTTTTTGTTTTACACTTTCGTAATTTGTTTTCTAGTTTATTTAGTTCGAAGAGTTTTCAAAGATTCTTGTCTTGTCCTGTCTTATTGTATACAAAGAAATTGAATAAAAAACCAAGACCAGCCTGCAATTAATATAAAAAATTATTGATACTCACCACTTCAGACCATGATGCTTCAACTCGAACAGAACCTCAATGAAGAAACTCAGCCCACCACATCCCTCTATTTTATATACCCCCAAATAGCTCACGCATGAAATGAACAAAACTAATTAATTACCTAGTTATATTTTAGTGTTGATCGCCAACAATAATTGTCATCATGAAATTCAGATGTAAAAATTAGTAATCTACCACTCCTCAACCTCTGGGGATTTCAATATTATTGTTTACTTCATGAATATTTCCGCCCCCTTCTCTCAGGAAGAAGCTATACATTTTTTCCCAGACCTGAACACGAACTAATTGGAATGGAATTGGGGCAACGTATTCGTTATTCGTATAAAACTGTTGATGAGTTATAAAATAATGAATTATCTAATGATATTTATTTTGCGTGCTACACATTTGTTGTAGGTCATCACTCATATTCTCAGAACTCTTCACAGTAAAGGTTGAAGGGTTACTTTTTTCAAATAAGACCTGAATAACATATACTCCCTTCACTTCCATAAAGTATACCGGTTGGCCAAGATTAAGGTTTGTCAAGTTTTTTTTTAATTAAAACTGACGCAGGTTGGCACTCGTGAAACATCAGAAAAGTCAAAATAATTCTCAGAGTCGCTGGCAATGCTAATTTCTATTTACTCTTTTTTAACTTTGTGATTGAAATTAGTTCTTTTAAGGTTCAACTGTGACACAGGTTTCGTAGTACTACTACATTTAATTAATACTGGAGTATTTTATGTTGTGCAAAGCGGTATTAAAATGTCTTCTGTAGGCTTATTTCTCGAGAATTTAGAGAAGCAGGGTTGTTGCCGCTCAACGCCAGCAAGTGTCACGCTCTACACCTTGGCAGAGGCAATTCTAGATCCCAATATGTGGTCGATGGACACCGCTTGACTCCTGTTGACTACTATAATGATCTGGGCATCACAGTGTCCCATGATTTGAGCTGGTCTTATCATGTGGCGGCTGTTGCGGCTAAGGCCAGACAGATGACCTTTAAGCCCGCAACGGACGACGAGCGATAATATAATATATATTATAGCTTTGCGTTGACATATGTCATTTTAGTATGGAAAAATATCGTAATATCGGAATATATATTATAGCGTCGTCCATGGGGCTTGGTGCATTTTCATAGGGAGCGATATTGGTGAAATATATGAGATATAATATATCGCTCGCCGTCCGTTGCGGGCTTTATGATACAGAGATCGTTTAGGGGCTGCAGCTTGGCAACGTGTCGGGCTCTTTATTGCAGCTATGTGCGTCCTTTGATGGAGTATGCTGGACCGGTGTGGTGCCCCTCTCTCAGAGGTGATCAACTTCTCCTCGAGTCGGTACAGCGTTGGAACACGAGGCTCCCTTTGGACGGATAAGACATGACTATCACTCCCGCTTAAAACTACTTAATCTGCAGACTTTTGGAGATCGACGGGATAGAGGTGACCTTATTGTGACCTATCGGGCTCTACATGGTTTCTTTGGTGTGGAACTCGATCACCTTTACATGAGAAGCAGCACACAACTCCGTGGCCATGCCTTTAAACTAGCGAAAGAAAATTTCAGGACCACGCAACGCCAAACTTTCCTGTCTAACAGAGTTTTCGACCGATGGAATAGGCTGCCTCATAGCGTTGTTGGTGCAGCTTCGGTTAACTCGTTCAAGAACCGACTAGACCAGTTCATGCGAGACCAGAATTTATCTATTGAGTGACTCAATGACTGTGAATATGTGTGATTTTTTTGTTACTTTTTTTCACTGGTAGTTTATGAATTCCATTTTATTTTTATTTTGTAATATAAATTTGAGTTTATGGGTGTCAACCCCTACTCTTTTCCATTGTTAATAATAATAATAATAATAATAACGCACGGGTGTGGTTTCGTTTCTGCCACGCCACATGGGGGGTGACGTCCCCACGGCCCGAGTTACCTGGGCCACCAAGGGTAAATGGTGGCAAACCCATGAACGAGAAGTGGAAACCGATATCATAGCAGAAGATCGAGATGCCACTCCACCTGCTGGCTCGACCACCGTGAGGAGGACTGCCCGCAGGGGAGCTCGCAACGCACGTATCCAGTCTAGCCGCGAAATGAATATTGAAGTAATGCGAGCTATTCATTACGTGAACAATTGCGAGGACAAACCACTTCCTGGATGGAGAAGAGAAATCTTCAAGGGATCGAATTATCCCAGAAGATCGCGATGTGCACAGCAGGCTGTGGATTTGCAAACCTATCACATCGTGCGGAAATTTCTGAACTAGTGGGAGGGACTGAAATGTTTTTTCACTGGTTCATAGAAGAATCACCAGCTCAAGCTGAGAACGGGAAACCGATGAAGAAGAATAATAATTCCATAGGTCTGTCTGTTCTTCTAGGAGTTATTCTGTCATGTTATTTGAGTATTTTCATTTTATTTTCGTATGAACTATCACAAAGTATGGACTATTCTGTCCATTATTTTTCAGTAAAATTTCAACACTCGATTCTTGATTTCCGTAAAAGGAAATAGCATAACTGAATCTTCCAACCATGTTTATATACGTGAAATATACTGCTCCACAAGAGTTTTCTGAAAATGCCAAGACGTAAATTAACGCTGAGGCTAATAGGGCTATCGGAATGCTACAGGGTGGCCTAACTCAGGTTGTTGTAGCGGAAAGGCTCCAAGTCGGCCAAAGTTTGATATCTCGACTTCGGAATAGGTTCAGGGTGGACGACGAAAAAACAACACCTGGTCAGAATCGTTTCATCACCGTTTCGGCGAGAAGAAACCCTACATCTACGTGTAGAATGCTACGGAATAGTCTTCAAAATGCAGATGGGGTCCAAATTTCCATCGAAACCATCAGACGATGTATGAGAGAAGCGAATCTAGGTTCTAGACGTCCATTAAGAGGAGTTCCATTAACACGTGACCTTAAGCGTCAAAGACTGGAAAGGCCAAGGCAACGATCAATGGCGTAGTGTCATTTTCACTGATGAATCCAGATATGGACGATTTTCAGATTCTCGAAGAATAAGGGTATGGACAATCCCACGCATACCCCGTGGTCGTCGCTATGCATGGGCGTACCCAGGGGGGGGGGCAGGAGGGGCAGCTGCCCCCCCTTGAATATAAATAAGTGTTAATTTTCCTGGTTTCCTGACAATAAACCTGACCGACCATCTTCTCAGGTATGAGCTGCCCCCCCCCCTAGCTGAAATCCTGGGTACGCTCTTGTCGCTATGTCCAAGAAGTCCATCCATTTCGATGGGGTATTGTTATGGTATGGGCCGGGATATGTTTCAACGGGCGCACAGATCTACACATTTGTCCTGGGCCTCTATTGTTGAAAACCAGGGAGTAGAACGATCGAGAGAACGGTGACGTGGCCCTACTAATCAGTAGGGCCACGTCGCCGTTCTCTCGATCGTTCTACTCCCTGGTTTTCAAGAATAGAGGCCCTGGGAATATGACCGCCTTACACTTTACACTATAGGGAGCATGTCATTGACAATGTTGTGCCAAATTTTCACGCTGCTATTGGTGAAACTTCTCAATTTCTAGACGATAACGCTAGACCGTACCGTGCAGCCATAGTTGAGAATGCGCGCGAGGAGCTTGGTATTCCACATTTACCAATACCTCCTCACTTACCAGATTTGAATTGCATAGAACATGCATGGGATATGCTCCAAAGAAGATTAGATAATCATCAATCTACCCCAGAATCCTTAAATGATCTGAGAGAGCTTCTGCCATGTTTATGGAACCAAATTCCTCAAGAAATGTTCAACAACCTCGTGTGTAGTATGCAAAGATGATGTCAAGCTGTTATTGATGCCCGTGGAGGCCATACATTGTATTGATAGTCTTAAAATGCTTGAATTCTCTAGGAATAAAATTTTGTTATTTTACCCGAGTTTTCTCAACCACCCTGTATACGCTGCAGACCTACAGGCTAAAATTAATTTGCAACTTGAAATCATATTAATATGATTTTTCATCACAAAAATCTTATTTTAAGTATATTTTTTTGCAATTTGAGTCAATATCCCTAACTCATGTGGAGCAGTTTATGACTATAACCTAACAATTTTCAAATATACATGGTGAAATGTTGTAGAATGTCATGGTCAACCGGGATACTTTAGAAAAGTGAATGGAGTATATCTATACTTCATATTTCCAATTATTTAATCTTATTCATTTGACAATATTTCCAATTTTTGCATAAAATGTACCTATACTACAAAATTAACATAGGATTCTAAGAATAGTCTCTTTTCAATTCTACAATACCCAAACTGGTTCAGTCAACCATAAACGTTAGCCTTCATCTTGAATCTGCATGTTAATGTCTGTTACTTTCATGACTCTCATGATTGATCAAGACACTAAACAATGTTTTATCAACCTTTGTTGTTCTCTGTAACTTCAATCTGTCCCCTAAACTTTCCGATTGTTTTGATGACGAAGAAGTAAATCAGTTCTCCGAGTGAGATCAGAGAAAAACCAAGAAACAATCCCATCAAAGAGGCTGCTTGTGCAAATATTTTCGTAGGTCCATGCAGCTGATGCCTTATGCTTGGTAAGAAATGAGAAGTTTTGAAAAAGACTTGGACGCCATGAGCGTGGTATCTGAAACATTAGAGCTGAAGTCTTGTATATTTTCAATGTCAATTTCCCCCCAGATAACTCATGATTAATTTGATTAATGATCACGCACCTACCTGCTAATTAAGCCCAAATCAAGTAACACATTGAAGAATTTTGAAACGGTTAAAAAACATTCTCATTAAAAAAAGATTTCTTAGTGATTTTAAATTCTACTGAAGAGTCATACAGACAAGCTCAAGTATTTTCAATTTGTATCGCAGTGAACGCGTTCAATTGAGACGAAATAAGCATGAACCCATCAACGTGATATTATGAATCAAACATTCATCAATTTCTTGGTTCACAACAAATTCATTGTGCTTATTTATTCAGATGAGAAAAGGAATGTATATTTTATCATTAAATTAATATTTGATCTAATTCTTCTGGAAGGAATCTCATTTTATTCCTTTTTTGGTCCACTCCAGACACCATATTTTCTCCGATTTTCAATCAATCTTATTGATGCAAAATAGATTAATTCAGCTATGGAGAAAAGCGAGAATCCAGTGAAAAGTCCCAAGATACCTCCGAAGTTAGATATGAAATCGGTTGGCCCATAAAGTTCACTTCTTTGGTTGGGCAGGAAGAACGGATTTTTGAAGAAAATTTTGACAGCGGAAGCGTGATATCTGGAATACAGGAAATACAGGGTCAGGTATTGAAACCCGATAGTTTGTAATTTGAAGTGAACAAATTGGAAATGTATTTAAGTTTGAAGTTTGGTAAGTTGGTTACATTGAAGTTAGAAAAGCTGAATAAGGAAACAGAAAACACAACAACATGCAAATGTCAACAAACAACTGAAAACTGAAATAAGTATCAATACTCACCCCTGCAATTCAGTTAGATTTTTTCCTGTATTCAGTTGGTCTTGTTTTTCGAAAGGACCACTGGATATTTCTACATTGTAACTAAGATCGACGCAAATGGGAACGCAGAAACATTTGGCTTGCTCTGCTGCTGCTTTCCTCTCAATGTCATTTTTGGGTTTCGCCAAAGCAGCTGCGAACAAAGAAGTTACTTTAGGGTTCAATGTATTGATTCAATTAGGCGTACTCACATAATGATCTTTCTAAGCATTTCATCTTTTTGGGACCGCAAATTGGTGTGTTAGCATCCCCTAATTGGAAAAATAAAATATTGATCAGATTTTTCGTGACAAGTTTAAATAATATTGTATAAATATATAATATTCTTATGAAATGGAGCTGTATAGATTTGTTTCCAAATATGGCATGTGTCTCGAAAAGGCAACAAGGAACAGATCATTCAAACAAACATATTGATCCATTCCCCGCTCCTTATCTCAGTATTAGCAGAGGAATGTCAAACGGGGCACCATACAGTTCTGCGTATGATGCAAGAGCACAGATAAAAACCTCAGCAAAAACTCTGTCTCCCCATATGAGTGTAGGGATATTGGATTTGTTTACAAATATTCATATTGGAGGGCATCTTCTTCGAATGTAATTCTTTCTTCAAAGGGGTTGACAAAGCATTTTTAAATAATCTGAAACAAAAACCAAAGGGAGAAAAAAAGGAAAACCAAAATCTACTAATATATTCAAATTGTTTTAAAGGTACCAACCCATCTCGAAAATGAATCAGATACTGAATGAAATAGAGTTGAAACCATCTGGAAATTTATATATTGGACAATTATTGACCAAATGGTCAATAGTTTGCTCTTCATGCCCACACTCACATCTCGGGATATCAATGGCATTCCATTTGAAGAGCATACTATTACAACGTTCATGACCTGTCCTAAGACGATTCAGAAGACACCAATTTTTCCTAGACAAATGAAAACCGGGAACTTTCTCTAAAGGATCGAGAATTAAACTTTTATTGAAAAAATCATATGAAGTCCATTCCGAACTCCAAATTTGTTTATGATTTTTTTAGAATAAAGGAAATTATTTATCCATAGAGGCTTTCGAGATTTCAATCTAGCCAGTCTTGTATCTGGCATATAACTCATAATAGGAAATGAATTTGGAAAGGAATGAAATTTATCCCAAGACTTCATGGACTGTCTACGAATATGAGGAGGTATTATGTTAGAAAGAACTGGTAACCAAGCTAATGGAGTAGATTTAATGGTTGCAGTTATAATCCTCATAGAAATATTGAGTTGCCCATCAATTTTATGGACATGGGAACTATTCAACCAAACAGAACAGCAGTATTCAGCTGCAGAAAAACCCAGGGCTAAAGCAGCCGTACGAAGAGTGGTAGCATCGGCACCCCAGGATGTACCAGCTAATTTGTGAATTATATTATTTCTCGTCTTCAACTTTAGACGTAAACTTTCCAAATGAGCCTTAAAATTCAAAGAAGAATCTAGTTTTATTCCCAGATACTTGGTAGTGAAATTATGATTTAAAACTGTATTGTTGAAACTAACCCTCAAAGTTTTATGTTTTTGATGATTATTCAAATGAAAACACGACACCTCTGTTTTAGTGGGACTCGGGCATAAACGCCACTCCAGAAAATAGTTCCTCAAAATTTCTAAATCTTCAGTTAAAGTATTCTCAAGAATGTTGAAATCAGAATGACGGAAGGCAAGAGCAATATCATCTGCATAGATAAATTTCTCGGTGGAAGTATCAGGAATATCACTCGAATATAAATTAAAAAGAAGGGGTGACAACACCGATCCTTGGGGAAGTCTGTTATTCAAAGTCTTGAAACTACTACTATCACCATCAATAAAAACACGAAGTCTCCTGTCCGTCAACATATTCTCAATTAAACCAACCATTTTCCCACATTTCAAATGCTTAAGAAGTTTGAAAATCAAACCATCTTTCCGAACAGTATCATAAGCCGATGATAAGTCGACGAATGCTGTTCCTGTTTTTAATTTCTCATTAAAACCTGATTCGATGAAAGTAGTGAGACTAAGAACCTGATCAGAACAATTCCTATTTTTAAAACCTCCCTGACAATTCTGCAAACCATCTTCAACATGGGATTCAATCCTAAAGAGAATCAATATTTCTGAAATTTTGAAAGGGACACTCAATAAACGGTTAGGACGATAACTACTTGGATCTGAAGAATTTTTACCACGTTTAAGAATCGCTATAACTTTCGCTCTGCGAAATTCAACCGGAAAAAGACCAGAATTCAAAATATCATTATAAAATAATATTGTAATAAAAGACCACACAATCTAGAAACATAGAAGGTTTGTTCGAGAAAGGTATTTCTCATGAAAATATTGTATTTCGCACGATCAGTACTGGATATTCTAACCAGGACCGGCGTCGACAGTTTTGGCATCTAAAATAAAGAGTTTTTTGGCACTGCGAACATGAAACTATCATCAATGACCCCTTCCCAGGCTGCTGAACTTACCCCTAACATCCTGGCCCTAATTTTCTCTCAAGGCATCAATAATAAACGAACCACACCAAATATCTTGGTGTTAAATTCGATCAAAGACTCTCTTGGAGTCCACTCCTCGTGGCAATAATCAGTAAGGACCAGAGGCCCAGAGAGCTCCCTTCACATAACAGAGATTGGTCTGAAAAACGTGGGGTCTAAAACCTGAACTGACGAACTGGATCTATAAATCTATTGTTCGTCCAATTGTCAGCTATGCAGATCTTATTTGTTGGCCAAGAGCAAGACTAGTGTCAGGGCAATCAGACCTGGAAATACTACAATGAACAGCGTGTCTATCTATCACAGGAGCAACACGCTCATGTCCAACTGCTGCCATGCAAGTCATCTTGGACCTGCCTCCCCTAGATATCTTACTGGAGAGTGAGGCGGTCAGTTGGGCTCTCGGGGTGGTATAGAACGAGAACTGAAACCTGGCAAGGAGCTTCCTGGATGTGGGCACAGATGACCTACCACCGAGCCACGAGTTTCAGAAAAACTTCAACATCGCATTACCAAGTCATGAACAATGTGCTTATGATGAAGTGGTTTTCTATAGAGGATCTATGCATATGGTTCGAAAACTGAATCATCAACAGTCATCAAGCGATGGCTGTTAGGGAATGGGAACGAAAGAGGAAGCTTGTCTTCTGGCGCACGATCAATAGTCAAAGACATTTGTCTTCTTCTTTACGAGCTGCACTAAAACAGTTCTCTCACTCAGTAAACTGCAACTGAGGAACTTGACGGGAGCACTCACAGGACACTGTCCTGTGAGGTATCATCTGAAGATCAAGACATTGTTCATTCTGAAGACAGAAGACATTGACCGCTTCTCTCAAGAAGTCACTGAGACAGCCAAGAGCTAGCTATGCGATTTTGAAGCTGTTCATCGGAAAAGGCTACAACCCTCTTGGTTTTTAAAGCCAAAACAAGTGATGGATGTAGTCCCCAGAAAGGTGAGAAAGTTCATTGAGACACTATTGCCTGACTGGTAAACAGAACGGGGATGCACAATATAGTTATAGTTATAGTAACAGTGAAGAGGGGTTACAGTCCACTGCGACCTAAGGGTCTATTGTGTCCCCTGACAGAGCTGTTGTCAGAGGTTTGATGAAATCCAGTATCTGGGACGGCTTCAAGGAGGATAACTCCCCACTTCTACAAGTTTCTTGTCCAAAGCACTCTTTCCTTTGGCTTGCAATGGCATAGCATTCCGTAACCAGGTGAATAGGAGTTTCTTCCTCCTCCCCACAAAATATACACTCATCAGTGTCCGATAAACCCATTCTCAACAGATGCTTCTTTAGGCGACAATGTCCTGTGAGAAAGCCAGTGAGTAGGTGGAGTTGGTTTTTACTGAGATCCAGATATTTTTTGGATCTAGCAGTTTCAAAGTTCCGGAGGAACTTTTTGGAGTGATCCATCCCTGGGAGATTCCGCCAGAGTTTTTCTCTTTCGGTTTTCTCCTTCAGCATAAACTCCTTCTTATAGGTGCATTTTCCTATACCACAGAAGGGTTCTGGGCCAGCGAGTGGCGTTTGTGCGCCCTTTCTGGCCAGTGTATTGGCCTCTTCGTTTCCTACGATTCCCGAATGACCCGGAACCCAGATTAAAAAGACCTTATTCTTCTTGCCTACCTCATTGAGTTTGTTTCGGCACTCCCAAATCAGCTTTGAGTCAATGACGTAGGAGATCAGTGCTTTAATAGCAGCTTGACTATCTGTATGAATAGCTATATCGCACTTCTGATAGTTTCTTTTTAGATTTATATCTAGACATCTTCCGATTGCAAGTATTTCCGTTTGAAGGACGCTTGTACAGGAGGCTAACGATAGTGCACACTTGGTACTTGTCCCGTAAATCCCAGTGCCAGCTCCTGTAGCGGTTTTAGAACCATCTGTATACCATTTCATTGTATTTTCTTTGAGATTGTAGTTGGTGTATTCCCTTTCCCAATCCTCTCTTTTACTTAGCATTGTACTGAAGTTCTTTTCATTGCTTACTTTCTTGATCATTACATCACTAGGAAGGTTTGCAGATGAGGTGTAGTCATTCAGAGAGGACCAAGCTCTCTGAAACCCGACTCTCTCATTGCCTGCTCCTTCTTTAGATACTCTGAGATCTTTTTAGGTTAAGGTTCAATAGATGTCGGATGATATTCCCCCCTCTTCTAATCTAATCTACCCCTAACAAACCTACTGGCTACTATAGGAGTCTAATCCATCACAATTAAATATTAGAATAACTCACTTGGCATATAATAAGCTACACATCCACAAACGGTCCTTGTGAAGTTAGTGGTGCACTCCATGTTGCAGTTGTTTTGCGAGTAAATTTTGTAGTAGGCCAACTTTCTCTCTTTGGAAAAGTAGCAATTACGAACTTCTGGAGGAGTGTTCTTCACTGACTTCGCTGTGGACATCAGAGTAGGAAGTACTACTCCTGAGGTTATTCTGTCCAATCCAACGTTGAAGTAGACTTGACTGGGCCTGGGAATCCTTGAGGGCATATGGAGTGATACCTGTAAGATGGGTGAGGTGAATTGATAATTTCAAAACTACGGATTCAATCCAGATGAGAGATGGTGTCATCCCCATGATTGTTTTCTTCTGAACACTGAAAGTTAAGATTATACCTACTTTGAGGCCTTGATAGACGAAATCCCTGCAGTTGTAAAGAATATCGTCGGTTCTGGTGAAGAAAACAGCGGTGAGGGAATTCAGAGCTCCAGCCAATAATGCTCTTCTTGGGTATTCCCTTATCGAATCGTTCTTTTCTAGGGGATAGCCATCATCAGGATCCCAAGTTACGAATTTGTCATCTTCATCGAAATAATTTTTTGGTCTGAAATTAACAAACAATTTGAAGCATAATTTTTATGAATGCATATATATCTTCCATGTGAAACAAAATAAAAGAAGTTCTAATGAAGAAAAATGACAATGTTGTTTTATTAATATTTTTTCTCAGGAATATACAGGGTGACAAGAAAAACTTCGGACAAATTTTGCTGTGGTCTGGAACAAAAGTATTTCAGCGCAGCCAAATAATTTTTATTCTCTTGGTTTCCCTACACTTTCCTGTACTAATATGTGAATTTTCAGTTTGATATAATTTCATTTCACAAAGTTTTAGAATGTCAAACAAACGTAGTGCGATTTTGGAGCTGTTTCGTCAAGGTAGGCGTCAATGCGAAATTGTTCGTTTGCCCAATGTGCCTCGACAAACCGTGTCCGATGCAATTCGTCGTTTCAAGGAGGTTGTCCATGATGGTCGTCGTCCTGGAAGTGGTAGAAAACGCACTGTCAATACACCTAGCAATCGCAACATTGTCAAGAAGCGAGTCAATCGAAATCCGAGGGTTTCCATGAGGAAAATAGCCTGTGAGACCGGCATCAACCTCGAATCAGTACATCAAATTGGCAAAAAGGAGCTCAACCTCAACCTCAAGCCATACAAGCTCCAAAAAGTTCTACTCCTCACGGAGGAAAACAAGCGCGTACGACTCCAAAGGTTCCGCCAACTCCTTCGTCTCGCCGCCGGTCAGCAATGGGAGCGAATTCTCTTCACAGACAGGAAGCTTTTCACCGTAGAACAAACCCACAACCAAAACGACAGAGTCTGGTCCGTAGAGGCTCCCGGTACATCGACCATCGTCGAACACCTTCAAAATCCGCAATCCGTCATGGTCTGGGGCGGAATTTGCGGCAATGGTAAAACTCCCTTAGTTTTCGTGGATCAAGGGGTCAAAATCAATCAAGAAGTCTACCGCTGCGACATCCTCGAGGCCGTAGTACATCCGTGGGCCAAGCAGCACTTCGGCGATACGCATTGGACCTTTCAACAGGACTCCGCTCCGGCTCACAGAGCGAAAATGACGCAAGAATGGTGTAAGACCCATTTTCCTTGTTTCATCATCATCATCTCATCTACAGAATGGCCGCCCTACTCACCGGATCTCAATCCAATAGACTACAGCGTGTGGTCGATTTTGGAGCTCAGGCATTGTGCTAAAAAACACAAAAATTTGGAGTCGCTGAAGGGCTGAAGCAATTTCTTCGCCGGGAATGGAACCAATTAACGCCCGAGGAGCTGCGGCCCATTGCCGAAAATTTCAAGAAGCGTCTGAAGCTGTATATCGCCGCCAAAGGAAGCCACTTCGAAACGGCTTAAGTATATTATTAACAAATGTTCAAGCTATTATTTTTTGTTATTGTTTTGTTCAATTTCTTCTGTTTAATAAAGTTAAATGAAAAAGAGTTTGTCCGAGGTTTTTCTTGTCACACTGTAAAACATAAGTTCATATTTAAAAGCTCAATTCTCAACTTGTAAAATAGGGGTATGGTATGTCTAATAGCAACTCACACTACATCCGTGTGTATATCTTTGATATCGAAGCTGTTGAAGCTGTAACATATTCCTTCATCAGTCATCAAGGGTTTGAACAGTCGTGAACATGGCATTGGTTTGTTCATCCATTTGCAATAGCTCATATTCAGCTGTACTGATCTACACTGTAAATCAATTAGGGGTTAGAATGTCTATCGCACAAAGATAATGCAAGATTATTATAAAGAGCATTCAGAAAAATTCGTAAAAAATAGTGGTATTCACTTGTTTGAGGTGGTGATCTTATATTTCAAACTACTTTTGCTCGGCGCCCTATTCAACATTCTCCAAAACCTAGCGCAGCTCTCCGTTTTCCCTTACCACAGTCAGGAAATTGAACGCGTGACAGTAGTCGATATGGAAATCCACCGAATCATTCTACAGAATATTTCTATATTTGCCATCAATCTGGACTGAGATTCGAAAATAAAAGGCTTTCGCACTTCTGAAAAATCCATCTTTATCGAATGATACATTACATCTCCCAAAAATTCCGGATCATATGTTTGGGAGTCTTTAGTGAATATGCAGTCATTGAGTATTGAAGAAGAATCGATTTTATGTATTTTGTTACTCACCTCATACAAAAATTTATAAAAATCCTGGTTGAAGGTATCTGGTTTGTTAGGAGTAATTTTGTGATTATCTGCCTTGCAAAGAAGAGACATATAATCGAAACGCAATTGCCTGAAATGAAAAAAGGATTAATGTCAAAAGAGCAGAAAGGAAATTCTTACGTTTTTTCAATGCAACTAATGTTAAGTAAATAATCAAATCGAATTAAAAGCAAAGTATTCATTTATGACATTAATATTTTAAATATTTCTTTTCCTTTTGTTACCTATACATATAACTTTTTCTACTCACTTTTCTTCTGATATATTCTTCCCTGTTTGAACCTCTTTCAAGACCTCATTGTAATCGAAGCACTCCCTCTGCAACTTGGCTTCTGGACAAACTGTAATTGCAGGGAACGGTATGTCTGTTATTGGGGTATCTCTGGTTGCGAGTGATACCAGTACAGGACTATCGGCCCATTTCATATAAATCTCTGTTATCATATAAATACATCCTCCGATGCAACCACCAAGGACCAGTATCCACCAGATTCTAAAATACAAATTGAGATATTCATTTGTGAAGGTACTGTGGCATACAATCTTGCTTCTTGTATCAACGAGAAAACAGAGGAGTTTTATGTTGATGAGAAGTTTGATAAAATTTTGATTCAATTTATTTTGGTGAATCAGTCAGAAAACGCAGAAAACGAAGATATGCTCAATACCCTTGGTGATCAATGTCCTTCGTATGCGACTGTGAAAAATTAGACTGCAAGCTTCAAAAGAGGTCAATTTTCCATTGAAGATGATGACCCATCGGGAAGGCCAGTTTCTGTGTCAGTCCCCGAAAATATCGATGCAGTTCATGACATGATTTTATCAGACCGTCGAATTGGGCTAAAACGGATATCTGTAGCACTGAATATTTCATACGAACGCGTTCATCGTATAGTTCACGTCAATTTGGACATGAGAAAAATTTCTGCAAAATGGATCCCCAAATTTTTAAATGTTGACCAAAAGCGTGCAATGGTAGAAGCATCGCGTTCGATCTGTGCTCGACTTGAAAACGATGTAGACTTCTTAAACCGAATTGTTCCTATGGATGAGACTTGGGTACATTTCTACGATCCAGAAACAAAGCAACAAACAATGGAATGGCGACACTCTGGTTCTCCAAGACCTAAGAAGTTTCGTGTCCAAAAATATGCTGGAAAAGTTCTTGCTTCAGTTTTTTGAGATTGCCATGGAGTAATCATGATTGATTTTTTGGATAAGGGTAGAACAATAACTGGATATTACTATTCGATATTACTGACCACTCTACGGAAAAAAATTAAAGAGAAAAGCGGAAAGCTATCCAAAGGTATTTTGTTCTTACAGGACAACGCCCCAGTACACAAATCTCATGTTGCCAAGCAAAAAATTCGTGATTTAGGGTTAGAATTACTAGAACACCCCCCTTATTCACCAGATTTGGCTCCGTCCGACTATCATCTCTTTCCTCAACTGAAAAAAAGTTTAAAGGGTCGTAAATTTCCTTTCAACGAGGAGGTAATAAGATCTGTGGAGGACTGGTTTGCAGAGCAAGAAGAAACATTTTTTTTTAAGGTCTAGAGACGTTGCAGGTTCGCTGTAATAAATGTATTCAATTAAGAGGAGAATATGTTGAGTAATAAAATATTCTGACATTGAAATTTTGTTTGGTTCTATGGTAGGCTAAGAATTTTTCAATATATCCTCGTAAGTACATGATGCATGAGTCCAATGCAAGCAATTTATGCATCGGAACCAGTCTTCTCCAGGCATAGATTGAGAAAAGAGATCATTACAATAGATACATAAACAGTCGTCTTCATCATCTCGAAAGTTGCTAACTACATTTTAATCTTCATTGTCTTCTCTAAATAATGCCCTAGGGACTTGTCACCCTCTCTTTGGATGAGGTTTGGGCTCGTTTTTTGATTTGACCTCAATCATTTTAGGTGAAGAAGTTAAAACTTAGTTCTTTGGTCAATCTTCGGCTCACGTTTGCCTTTTCCATTTATGAATCGTCCTTAGGTACTGAAGAAATCTCCTCAGAGGAACAGCAGGAGTAGAATCGCCTTTATTAGACGCAAATGAACGTTTTTGTTCTGAATATGCTAAGGCAAGTCCTTGTTTGTTTGCTGATGGAGCCTGAGATGAATTATCTTGCCGTTGTCCAGTAGATACTGTTAATTCAGCTGAAATATCTGTCATTTTGTCTGCTAACTCTATATGTCATTTTGTCCATATAGAGTTATAAGAATAGAAATATATAGAATGAATACAAAAAGTATATTTAACATAAAAAAAATCTTCGAGAATACAATGACCAATGAGTTTAGTTTGAAATGGATGCAACATAAATTAGAAAAATGGTGAGACCTGACTATTTATTCCAGAAATTTGGCGCAATGACAAAAAGAACTCGTGACCTATTGATTCCTGTTATCACCCACAACGACCGAAGGAACTAGAGTAGCGCTTGCTAGTTTTCACTCAAACTATGATGCGTATGAGCATATGTCATTTTATTCGAATTTCCCCTACTTCTAGAATGATTCATCCCTAATTATTTTCATTATTCGATTTCAAGTATTCGAAATAGCGAAAAGTATCGAAAGTTTATGCAGTACTTGTAAATAGGTTCTCAATTTTATTCCCTAATATGGCACTCACCTCTCCATTATCGAGATTCCATCAGCCACAATATAGTTCAACCCCTGAATACTGGAATTCTCGCAGTACTCCTTCAGATAAGTCTTGGCGCTCTTGCATTTTGGCTTCTTCTTGACTGTCGTCTCGTCGTCCCCTGGACTTATTTCGATTTTCTCTACCTCGTTCATGGTGCCCATCAACCCGTTACACACAACTGGCCATTCGTTAAAACGCTGAAAATCAACCGAATTTGGGAAAACGATTCTCAGGAAAATCGCAGTTTTCCTTCAAACGTCGATATCGCGACCACAGTTATCCTGACCGCTTTTGAACTAATTTCACTATAACATGATCGTATCCTTAAAAATAGATACCTCAGGCTAGACTGGAAGGAACAAGTCCTTACTGTCAAATCTTTTCGAGTTGGAATATCTGAATTTTGGGAAAAACTTTTTGAAAAAATCGAAATTTGTTATATTGATAATTCATCATTCACTCAAGCCCTCTTCCTCAAATTCGAAATTTCGAGTCATAATTTGAACACTGCAACATCGGAGTTTTCAGGAAATTGGATTGAGTTATTGAGAATATTTTTTCACCGACATCAATGATACTAATGTTCATATGGATTATCCACCATTCAATAAAGCTAAGTTCTCCCCTGTCAAATATACTGCTCCACAAGAGTTAGGGATATCGTATTCAATCGTTTTTAAAAGTATGTAATCTTCGAGAAAATAGCTGTAAAATCATTTAAAACTCAATAACAACTTGAGTCGATCCAATAAAAATCAGTATGAGACATTTCGTCAATCTGGTCGCCCTTTTTCTGAAGTTTGGTTCTTTGCATATGCTTCATGAATGTTTTTATTTTGAAATGAAGTCAGTTTATCAACGGCTTCGATTTGAAACGAGTTTTCTGAAAATGCCAAGACGTAAATTAACAAACGCTGAGGCTAATAGGGCTATCGGAATGCTGCAGGGTGGCCTAACTCATGTTGTTGTAGCAGAAAGGCTCCAAGTCAGCCAAAGTGTGATATCTCGACTTTGGAATAGGTTCAGGGAGACAGGTTCCGTGTTGGAAAGACCCAGGCTTGGTGGGAGACGAAAAACAACACCTGCTCAGGATCGTTTCATCACCGTTTCGGCGAGAAGAAACTCTACATCTACGTGTAGATTGCTACGGAATACTCTTCAAAATGCATATGGGGGTCCAAGTTTCCATCGAATCCATCAGACGACGTTTGATTTGGAATAGGCAAGGCAACATATCAATTGGAACGATCAATGGCGTAGTGTCCTTTTCACTGATGAATCAAGATATGGACGATTTTCAGATTCTCGAAGAATAAGGGTATGGACAATCCCACGCATACCCCGTAATCGTCGCTATGTCCAAGAAGTCCATCCATTCCGAGGGGGTAGTGTTATGGTATTTGGTATGGGCCGGGATATGTTTCAACGGGCGCACAGATCTACACATTTGTCCTGGGAATATGACCGCCTTACACTATATGGCGCATGTCATTGACAATGTTGTGCCAAATTTTCACGCTGCTATTGGTGAAACTTTTCAATTTCCAGACGATAACGCTAGACCGCACCAGAGAGGTTATCTCTGACCGCACCGTGCCGCCATAGTTGAGAATGCGCGCGAGGAGCTTGGTATTCCACATTTACCAATACCTCCGCACTCACCAGATTTGAATTGCATAGAACATGCATGGAATATGCTCCAAAGAAGATAAGATAATCATCAACCTACCCCAGAATCCTTAAATGATCTGAGAGAGCTTCTGCCCCGTTTATGGAACCAAATTCCTCAAGAAATGTTCAACAACCTCGTGTGCAGTATGCAAAGAAGATGTCAAGCTGTTATTGATGCTCGTGGAGGCCAGACATTGTATTGATAGTTTAGAATGCTTGAATTCTCTGGATTAAAATTTCGTTATTTTACTCGAGTTTCCTTAACCACCCTTTATACGTTGCAGACCTACAGGCTAAAATTAATTCGCAACTTGAAATCATATTAATATGAATTTTCATCACAAAAATCTCATTTTAACAATGTATATTTTTTGCAATTTGAGTCAATATCCCTATCTGATGTGGGGCAGTTTATTTCCGACTGGAATATCACCAAATTCGCATGTAGCAAAAGATGATTATCAATTTCAAAGAGACAATGCAGAAAGAGAAGAAATCATTCAGAAAAAAGAGATGAGTGTCCTAAATAGTTGAAGTTAACAAATGTCCAAATTAAGCCCCGCCAACTTCCATACAATGGTACGAATTTTGCCCAAACTTTCGCCTTCTGGATCAATTCGAGAGTAATTCCGCTACATTCGTCGACAATTCGCTGGCGTTTTTCTTTGAGAAAGACATAAATTTGCGATTTGAAATGGCCCCACAAAAATGACCACCGAAATGCTCCAGAGTGTGTGGCGAAAGGTTCGAGTTGTTGAAAATAAAACTTACCCTCTCTTCAGTCTCTTTCACCACCATTTCAACACCGGAGTAGAATCAACCACTGAATCACATTTCTGAATGAAGCTCCCAGATTCTTCCGAAAACTTATGTAACGTAAACAAAAATGCGTGGTCATTCAGAAGAAGAAGATTGATGGCATTTTTGACATCAATGTATCACTGTAAAGTCGATAATATTTCCCGTCCACACACTAGATATGGGTGTGAGTCCTTATTATTCACACGATATTTCATTACGTATATGAGGATTCCCTCAGGACATTCTACCCGCCTGGTAGATTTTCGTTCATGCCAAAGCATATACGTTAAATGAGGTTGGTGTGTCTTGAAAATGCGCCCAGTAAAAATAGAATGTTTTCAGTGTGGCGATTGAACTGATAAAAAATGAATTAAAGTTGGTATTTTCAACATTCAGCACTGCAAAATAATAATTTAAATTCTCGAAAAGATTCTCAATCAACATTAAATACGCGGCAAAGCTCAATATAAATTCTCATGAAATTTATTGGTTGAAAACATTCTTCGTCATGCTTCGATTTTGATTTTTATCAAGACACAAATGAATATTGGCAGTTGCCACATAACCCTTACTGCGGTAACAACCAACTGAAACGGCAGAGCTTATATTACGCCCTACCAAGAACACTTTTTGAGTGTTTTTTTTATTTGGTGCTACAAAATGTTGATAAAAGCATTTGATTAAAATTAAATCATTGCGTAAAAACAAATGATCAACAATTTCAACATCTCAATACTTCAGAATCAGTTCAAAAACTCCAAGAGTTTTTCACACTGAAGAGAATTTTTATAGCATATTTATGAATAGAATATTGCTAGAAATGCTTTCCAAATGATGTACCACTCGACATCCATTGCTGTTCAAGGTTCTTGAGAGAGTTGCCACTCTGCTTAGGGGGATGATCGTAGAATCTCAAATTTGCAATGTGAAGATGTCCCCCTCCAAACAGAAATTTGTTGTTTTCTGGGGTAACCCATAGTGAAATATACAGCTGGACTATTACGTGAACTGCCCTGTATATCTGACCACATTATTTCATCATCAAGATCATGGATACATCCGAGGCAAGGAAAAACAATTAAATATATTTCCAAGTATAAAGGCAAACTGAGTAAAAACAGAAATTGATGTCATTGTGTCCTAAATTTTCCATGCCTTCCCTGGACAGGAGTGTCATACAATTATCCTTATAGAAAATGCTCCAGTTAATGAGCTATTTTTCCGCCTCTACTCACAATAACAATATTATAAAAATTTAGATTCATGTTTTCAAACGAAACTACTATCTGTGCCAAGTTAAAATTGGTTTCGGTTTTGTGGTTTTTGAAAATGTATTCCACGATATTATCGAGAACTTGTATCACGAGGTGATTACTATTCGAACTCGATTATAAAGATAATGATCATGAGTGTTGTGACTGATTTTTAATTATTCTTGAAGGTCAATTCCTTCTGGAGGAAAAATAATTATTTCTTCTGGGGTTAATAACTTCCACAAAAGGAGCAAATCATTATTAATTATTTAACAAAATCTGTACACGCGTGGAAGAGCTATTCGAAAAGTTAACCAGGAAAAGTTACTGCGTTCTGTAATATCCTATTTTCTTAGTAAAGAAAATAATCCAATATGTCATTTACTTGTCGTTAGGAAAATAGAATAAGATGAAAGGATGATATTCAATAATTTCAATTCAAAATGAACATAAACGAATTGTGGGATTGCGCAGATGTTCCTTCGAAAGCGTATAAAGAGTGTCCCAACGAAAAGGATGTTTGCCATGCGTAATTTATTCTTTTTGATGTTCCAGCCAACGTAAAAGGAGGATTCAGTCTTGCCGGAAATTTCATCTGAGTTAATCATAATCAACGATCGAAGTAACAGTTTTTAAGATTATAATTAACCAAGACGGTGTTTTTGTGGAGTTTTTTACAGTGGAGATTCCATCACAGTACACAGTTAGTGTTGATTTTTTTACCCGTCCGCCCCTTGTGCCCCCCCCCCCAGAAAAAAATCCTGGATCCGCCCTTGTAATTAATGGTCTTTTGAAGATTTAATACTTCTTTGCCTTGTGGGAATGAAAGATCAAAGAAAAGCTTCAAAAAATAATAAAGGAAAGAAATAACGGCATGCAGACAATTGAATATTTTTGAAATTCCGGAAAAAGTCACACACCGTGCAGGAATCGAACCTGCGTCTCCCTACTTTCCGGGCGGGGGCCTTGACCACTGGGCTAACGATGCATATGATACTTTTCCCGGAATTCAATATCCTGAGGTTCACCTCATATGTTGGTGAGAGGGGGGGGGATCCTAGTTGGGGAGCAATGTTTCACCATCATTGGTCAGGGGATTCCACTTATCCTTCACTCCACGTCATCGAATTTTTCGATTTCAGTTTTAAGATCGGATTTCGGATTCCGACCAATGATGTTATTTTAATAAGCCGAGAATAATACATGAGAATAGGTTTAACGTCTGTAAATATAATAAAGGAAAGAAATAACGGCATGCAGACAATTGAATATTTTTGAAATTCCGGAAAAAGTCACACACCGTGCAGGAATCGAACCTGCGTCTCCCTACTTTCCGGGCGGGGGCCTTGACCACTGGGCTAACGATGCATATGATACTTTTCCCGGAATTCAATATCCTGAGGTTCACCTCATATGTTGGTGAGAGGGGGGGGGATCCTAGTTGGGGAGCAATGTTTCACCATCATTGGTCAGGGGATTCCACTTATCCTTCACTCCACGTCATCGAATTTTTCGATTTCAGTTTTAAGATCGGATTTCGGATTCCGACCAATGATGTTATTTTAATAAGCCGAGAATAATACATGAGAATAGGTTTAACGTCTGTAAATATAATAAAGGAAAGAAATAACGGCATGCAGACAATTGAATATTTTTGAAATTCCGGAAAAAGTCACACACCGTGCAGGAATCGAACCTGCGTCTCCCTACTTTCCGGGCGGGGGCCTTGACCACTGGGCTAACGATGCATATGATACTTTTCCCGGAATTCAATATCCTGAGGTTCACCTCATATGTTGGTGAGAGGGGGGGGGATCCTAGTTGGGGAGCAATGTTTCACCATCATTGGTCAGGGGATTCCACTTATCCTTCACTCCACGTCATCGAATTTTTCGATTTCAGTTTTAAGATCGGATTTCGGATTCCGACCAATGATGTTATTTTAATAAGCCGAGAATAATACATGAGAATAGGTTTAACGTCTGTAAATATAATAAAGGAAAGAAATAACGTTATTTCTTTCCTTTATTATATTTACAGACGTTAAACCTATTCTCATGTATTATTCTCGGCTTATTAAAATAACATCATTGGTCGGAATCCGAAATCCGATCTTAAAACTGAAATCGAAAAATTCGATGACGTGGAGTGAAGGATAAGTGGAATCCCCTGACCAATGATGGTGAAACATTGCTCCCCAACTAGGATCCCCCCCCCTCTCACCAACATATGAGGTGAACCTCAGGATATTGAATTCCGGGAAAAGTATCATATGCATCGTTAGCCCAGTGGTCAAGGCCCCCGCCCGGAAAGTAGGGAGACGCAGGTTCGATTCCTGCACGGTGTGTGACTTTTTCCGGAATTTCAAAAATATTCAATTGTCTGCATGCCGTTATTTCTTTCCTTTATTATATTTACAGACGTTAAACCTATTCTCATCAAAAAATAATAAGAAATAAAACAATTTTTTTTAATCTTTAATTTTCAAGCGTATGGAATTATTGAAAAAAATCTTATATTTTTGTAATATCAGATTCGGGTTCATTGAGGATTTATCTGACAGCTATTGTCAATTTTTTGTCGGCAAATGTCAAAGAAAATTCATTAGTTCTTCCATGTAATTCTTTCAATATAGTATACAATATCATAACTAGCAAGGTAAGAGGATTTTTACTGGCGAATGGAGGATATAACTGACGATCCGCAGGCGAGTCAGTTACCTCCTTGAGCCAGTAAAACCCGTTACCTTGCGTGTATTGTTTTATATTTTATTTGTTTCTCATTTGTAAAAAGGTTAGATAAATTCCAAAAAAATTTCAATAATTTGTCGCTAATGTCGTAAGCTATGGAAGCGTTGCCATGAACATGTCTGTTTATTTTTCTTTACATTTGTTTTGGCGAAAGCGAAAATGAATGTACCAAAAGAAATTATTGAGGCAGCCAGCAGTGTAGCTTCAAGTTTATTACCTGCAAAGTCAGCTTCAAGGTACGAGCGAGAATACGACGACTTCAAAAAGTGGCAAAACAAAAATAGTGTGATTGGGGTAACTGATTAACTGAAGATGTTTTGTTGGTCTACTTGAATCAACTATCAGCTAGATTCAGCCCTAATACTTTATGGGCAAAATGGTCTATGCTGAAATGCTGCTTGGAAATGAAAGAAAATGCCCCTGTTCGCAGGTTTGTTTTTCTTAAAAAATTATTGAAAAATATGACGTTTAGTTGTCATTTGCAAATTTCAAAGGGTAATAGCGTTTCTGAAACAAAAAGATGAGCGTTATACGCCAAAAAAGGCCAAGGTATTAAGTAAAGAAGAGGCTGAACAATTTCTTCTACATGCTCCTGATGACCAGTGGTTGCTGGCGAAAATATTTGAGATTTTTGGATGTTGTCGATGTGACGAAATTCTCTCCTTAAACATGAATGATGTAGAAGATATGGGAAAATACGTTATTGTGACATTGCGGCAAACAAAAAATTTAACAACATAACCGATGAAACCTGCAGCTTCAAGCCCTGCATGTTATACAGAAAATATGTAAATCTTCGGCCTCCTGGAACAGAAAGCCTAAGATTTTTTTTGACATACCGACATGGAAAGTGCATTTCCCTTAATGCTGGCCAGCACACTATTGGTGGTGTCCCAAAGCAAATAGCGAAATATTTAGATTTAAAAGACCCAGAGTTATACACCGGTCACTCTTTTCGCAGAACTGGTTGCGGATTCGGGTGGAGATATTTTAGCACTAAAGCGTGCAGGAGGGTGGAAGAGCACCGAAATTGAATTATTTCGATGATTCGGTCAGCAAAAAAATCGAAATGTCTAGCAAATTATTTGGTAGGAAGGAGAGTACAAATGTTCTGCAGTCCTCGAGTTCAGCAGTTTCTGAGTCAACAGATGGTTCATCATCATCAGTATCAACTCTTTCATCATCAAAAATCTGTGTTACTGGAAATAACAATTGTACCATGATTTTCAACATATATGACGATAAAACAAAATTTTCTAGTGTGAATAATACTACTAACTTGTAAAAATTTTGCAAGTTAACTGGCAGTTTTACAAGTTAGTGACTTGATAAAATAAACTTTCTTGATTAATATTGTGTTTTTGGAAACTGACGTTTACAAATGAGAAACAAATAAATAATGTTAATCTACCTACAAGATGGATCTACTTACAAGGTCGATGAACGAATCTCAGAAGTACCTGAGTTCAAGTCAGTGAACCATTCTTATTCGACTTCTTCACTTATTTTCTAATTTTTGTGTCTCAATAAGCCCAAAAATTGGGTGTTTGAATCCACCCCTCCGATAAAAATTAATTTGGAAACTACAGATTTGAATAAAGATATTTTTTTATGAAATTTGCGTATCATGAAAAGTGTTCAGGTAAGGAAAATTCTCGACTCTTTTGAAAACTTTATTACTCACATATTAGGTGCATATCAATTTTATAAAAATCTATGTTTAATTTTTGATCTTTTCATTAAAACATTTGATTCTTCCAATTATGAATTAATGTTAAACATCTCTATTTTATTAATTCCCATCAGATTTTCACAGATGATCCCTTTTCATGCTGCTGATCTGCCTTCTTATTTATGTTTCAACAACCTGAGCATTCCTGACTTCTGGATTTTTTTGGAAGCTCTGGATCAGAGGTTTAGCCACAAAGTAAATTATTTCTGCCAAAGAAAACAGTGAGAATCCGGTGAAGAGTCCAAGGATACCACCGAAGTTGGAGATCAAATCAGATGTTTCGAAGAGTTCTCTGCGTTGTTTCGGTAGGAAAAATGAGTCTCTGAAGAATATTCTCACTGCAGAAACGCTATATCTGAAATAGAAAATTAAATAACAGTTTAGATTACTTGTGTATTTATCAAATTTGAAGAATGTAGTATCTATGGAGAAGAGAAATGATTCCCCAACATTCAAACTCTACTAATTGAAAACTTAAGTCATAAAATAATGAACAACAACACACTCAACACAATTAAGAAAAGAAACAGTGGGAACACATTTGATAAAGTAAATAACAAAATAACAATGTTTAGAAATGAATCAAAGTGCGTTGTGTACATTACAAAATAGTTATAGGTAATTGATAAAATGATATCTTACTCCTCAAGTGCCTTCAAAGTATCTTGATCTGTTTCTTGAACAAGCACTTGTTCGTACCAATGCCATTCGTCATCCGACAGTTCAACACCGTATGTTATATCTACACACAGGGGGCGACAATCACATTGATCAATTACAGAAACAATATCTTCGTCAGCATCTTGTCGAGTCAAGAAGGCTGAAAGAAGAAAACATTGGAGCTCTTGTCAACCCTTGTCTTAAGGTGGGCTATACTTACTAGAAGCTGTTTCCAAGCAACTCAATTTGGATAAGCCGCAAACGGAAGTATTACTGTCTTCTGGAAATAATTAAGTATTATTTGTTTGTAATGAATAAAGGTTTTGAGGGCACTGCATCTGAATAGCATGAACATATTGACTTACTTGGCATATAGTAAGCGACACAACCACAAGCACTCAACGTGTAATTGGTGTTGCACTCCATATTGCAATTATTCTGAGAGTAACCTTTGAAAAACCTCAACTTTCTTTCTTTGGCAAAGTAGCAGTTCCTCACGTCGGGATCGAAACTTTTAACGTCTGTCGAAGTGTAGGACATGGTTGGTAGAACTGAGGCTGACACCAAGGTCTCTAAACCAACGTGGAAGAATACCTCGCTGGGCCTGGGTATTCGGTTAGGCATATGAAGGGACACCTAGGAATAAAAAAAATCTCTGTATCTACTCCCATAGAATAATATATCCATTATTCAACTGATTTTGATCTGTAATAGTCTATAAACCAATATTGTGAGGTAATAATAACTCACGCCTATAACTCACTCTAATACAAATAGGAAAAATGTAGTTTACGAAATGAATAAAAAAGTCGGTTCAATGGGGAACTCTATTTCAGACATCAAGGTAACGTTTTCGCCATCCATTTCTATATTTTCATAGGTCTGAATATCCAAAAATTGCATTTGGAAAACGTGAATATTTGACGTTTTCTACGGGATTCGATATCGATTCGATTTTCGACCACAGAAATCGCTTTTGACAACTGTTGTCAATTTTGAAAATGCAGATTAATTCGAATTTTACTGAAGAAGTCGAGGATAAAGTATAGTGTTCGATTCGCGTTAATGGTCATAACACACTTGATGAATTACAACCCTCGCCTGACGGCTCGGGCTGCAAAATTAATCTGCGTGTGTTATGACTTACATTACCGCTCATTGAACAATAAACTATTATTAATAATGCTTCATGTCTTCACCCCCCTAACCTAATCAAACACCAAGGGCTGGAATTCCTCTGCAAAGAGTTATAATGACGATAGCTTTAATCAAACAATTTTCGATTCAACAACAAATCGACTTCTATTTTCCACAGATTAGATTTTTAGACCAAGAGCCAGTGACCAATTTTCATATGTCATTTCATAACTCACCAAAATTTAATTGTTTAATATTCAATATCTGCTCGAAAATAAAAACCACTTCTTCCAGCCCATAATTGCCGGAGTAGACTACCATAAGCGTTCAAAGAGGACAGAAAATTAGGTTCAACTATGTCATAGTATCATACATATATTGAATCTATAAAAAAATAATGACAGATGTTTTTCGTCCCTCCTAAGTGTTGGCAGAACTCTTCGAAAATTCATTAAGAACAGCTGTACTTATGTCATTTCAGTACGCTTGAAATTTACAGGAAATAAAGAAAATGTGTCTAGAAACCGAATTATAATCATGACAAAAATTTTTTACATCACGAACCATCTGCCAGAACGAGAAATGTTGCCGCGCAAATGCGAGCGAAATGAGCTTATAACATATTTGCAAGTAAGACCTAGAGCGCATATTGTGCATTTACCAGACTCATCAAAAGTTTATAGAAAATTATGTGGAGGAAGCTAAAAATTTTTTATGAAATTATAGAATTTGTTTTCAGTTTCATTTACCTGATCCGATGATAAGGGTATTCGCTATGTACTCGTAATACTAAAGCTCACTGTGAAAGCCTTATACTCCCTTTTACTACTCTTAGTCTACCCAACTTTTGGGGTTTTAAATGCCCTGATGGTTTATTTTTTACCCCTTAATGTGACTGAGATCTTACACTTCTTTGAATGTTTCGTAAGTCACACAGTTACCTATACTCAAGACCTTCTCAATCCATTCGAAAAATTCTTGGAGCTCAGTTCAGATTCGAGCATAAATTTTTCTAACAAAGTCAATGTTTATTAATAATCTGTTGGTGAAAATATTTTTAGTCATTTTTTGAGAACTAACCGACGACGATGAGGAAACAAATTTTGAGGATGCGTAGGAAGAGCATATTTTTTTGAATAGTTTATTACTAACTAAATTGTTGTAATGTTAAAAATAAACACCTTTAATTCCTTTAATTTATTCCTTTAATTGACAATAGTACATGCCCAATATGCGCTCTAGGTTTGACTTGCAAATATGAATAAGCTCATTTCGCTCGCATTTGCGCGGCAACATTTCTCGTTCTGGCAGATGGTTCGTGATGTAAAAAATTTCTGTCATGATTATAATTCGATTTCTAGACACATTTTCTTTATTTCCTGTAAATTTCAAGCGTACTGAAATGACATAAGTACAGCTGTTCTTAATGAATTTTCAAAGAGTTCTGCCAACACTTAGGAGGGACGAAAAAGTTCTGTCATTATGTTTTATAGATTCAATATATTATCAATAACAATTCCTTAAAGTTTTGTGTGTGATACTATGACATAGTTGAACCTTATTTTCTGGCCTCTTTGAGCGCTTATGGTAGTCTACTCCGGCCATTATGGGCTGGCAGAAATGGTTTTTATTTTCGAGCAGATATTGAATATTAAACAAGTAAATTTTGGTGAGTTATGAAATGACATATGAAAATTGGTCACTGGCTCTTCCTCTATTTTGTCAATGTGACACACTGTAAAATTCATTTTGAACTTACTCTCATCCCCTGGTTAGAGTAGTCGCGACAGGAGCTGATAATATCAGATTTTCTCGTAAATAAGGCCACCATCAGAGCATTCTTCGCACCTGGTTCTACTGAACGTTTGGGTGTTCCATTCAAGAAATAATCTTTGTCATATCCATCCTCTGGGTCCCAAGCATATGTAATGTTGTTATCCTTTTCCCATTCATGCTTTTTTCTGGGGCCAAAATAAAATTATTGAGAGAATTAGAAATTCACGAATAGTTCGGCAGAACGAGCACTTGACATTCACCGAATGGTCTGGCGTTCGAATCTCCCGCCGGGAAATGATTTTTTTCTTTCTAGAAGGAAAGTCATCATTTCACTGTTTGGTTGGAAAAAATCAGAATAAAGATAATGAACTGGAGGTAGTGTATGATGAAATAAAAAATCCCCCTGTTTTTCTCAAAACATCAATAATTATCAACTATTTAAAATTACCTCCAGTTTTCTCCTGCCATGTCCTTTGCCACAATTCTACTTCATTTTTGATGCCGCTCAAATTGTAAAATTGGCAGAAGATATTGCAAGCATCAGCGATAATTTGAAACGAATTGTTTGCATCTGAGCAGAGTTCAAATTAAGAGCACCACATTGTGAATTTCGTATATTAAGGACTGAACAAGAATGAATTCGCTATCACAAAAACGCCTATATCTCTTGAACCAATTGAGAAAAAATCAAAATTTTCCTGTTGCGTGATGGACCTATGTCTTGGCTGATTGCTCGCAACTTCCTGGTCAAGAATTTTATACTGCAGATACTCGTGGGAATGTTGACGAACAATTTCGCGTGAAGAAGCAAGCAAAGTTTCCTAAAAAATTCCTGGTTTGGCCAAGCAACTTGCACTTGTGGGAAAAAGAGCCAATTTTTCGTTGGCCAAGGCTCTTTTGACTCGAAGATATACATCGAGGAATGCTTGAAGAAGCGACTTTTACCATTTTTACGTGAGCACGATGTGTCAACAATCTTTTGGCCAGATTTAGCTTCATGCCACTACAAGGAATGGTACGAAGCTAATGAGATGGTTTTTGTCCCCAAAGAGGCCAATCCACCAAATTGCCCAGAACTCAGGCCAATCGAAAGATATTGGGCCCTGGTAAAAAGAGAATTGAAGAAGATTAAGAAATCAACGAAAGCATTAGCGGAATTCAAGCAAAAGTGGAAGGCAGCATCCCAGAAAGTGACTGAGAACACTAGAAAAAGCATGATGGGAAGAATTCCAGAAAAAATCTATGAATTTTGTAAACACTAGTTTTGGTTTTTTTTATTGTAAAAACAGTTTTCATTAGAATTCGAAGATGATTCGAAAATGAGTTTGATTTTCGAAATCGGTCCAGTGGTTCAAAAGATATAAGCGTTTTTGTGATAGCGAATTTATTCTCGTTCAGTGCTATTATTTGATGAGTTTTCGAGGGATCTTTTAAAGCTCTAGGGGGGGAGGCTCGGAGGCTGCCTCCCCGAAGGAGACGCCCATGGTCTTCTGCACGCCATTAATGCCCTTATCTCTCTACTAGTAGCTGCAATTTCAACATGCTTGTTCCACAGAAGCCTACTTTCTAATGTTATTCCTAGACATTTGACTTCAGACTTCCATTCAAAGATATCTTGATTCAACGAGATATATTTCCTAGCTGAGAGGGATTTTTTTTCGAGTAGAGGTAATCACCGAAGCCCCTAACTCGAACTACTCTAGGCTTCTGAGAAGTTTTATTCATATCCTTGCATACTTATATATTCTGGACTTAATGTAACATGGAAATATTGATTAATGTGTTTTTGCAATCATCATAAATTCTCAGTCCCTAATGTCTATTCTAAAAATACTCAGTACTTACACTTCATCGGTGTAAATATCATAGACATCAAACATGTTGAAATTGTAACATAATCCTTCGTCAGTAACCACTGGTTTGAGAATATCCTCACAGTTATACGTTCTTCCCATCCATTTGCAATAACTGAATTGCAAATCCACTGATTTACACTGCAATCAATGATTTCGAGTTTCTAAATATACACAGTTAATTTGTCTATGGCTTAAGAGAATACCAAGAATAATTCACAGTGCAGTGTAATTCTAATCAAATATTGCATACCTCATATAAAAAATCATAATACTCTTCATCGAAATAAGCAGGTCCTTCAGACAGATTTCCATAATTGCTGCCCAGGCAAGTCAGTGACATATAATCAAACATTCGTTGCTGACTAAAACAGAAGATATTATAATATATGCAACAACAAAACAGACACTGAGATGACGAACTTGGTAGAATTAAGAGGCACTCCAGCTCTTCTGGCTTGCATCGCTGCAGTATAGTTCAAGCAGGACTCAATATCAATTTTAGTTTCGGGACAAATTGTTGTTGCAGGAAACGGTATTTCCCAAATGCCCAGGTCTTTAGTTGCCAAAGATACGATTATGGGCTTCTCTATCCAGTTTACGTAATTTCCATAGCTCATGTAAATGCATCCTGCTATACACAAACCTATTGTCGTGTACCACCATATCCTGCAATGATAATGAAAATTGAAAATATGCACTTATTAATAAAGCTTGCATCTCATTCTGCCCACAAAAAAAAAATAAGAGAATTCTTTTTCGAGAATTTCGAGAACAGCAAAACTTCTGCAATCGAAATTTTTCAGAATAGTTCGTCTTCTTATAGTTTTTATAACTATTAGAAAATCCGCTTGTTCTATGGGTTAAATTTTTCCGCGCAAACAAAACTTGAATTCGTTCCATGCATGTGATACCACACACTGCTCATCAGCGACCTACCTTGTGATTTATCATTGGAGAAGAACTTCAACTCAATGCTATGTTAGCCTGATCTAGTAAGAAACTTTTCTCGTTAAGTGTACCGTTTTCTAATAAAAAAATAAAATGTAAATCATTACGTCTCTGGAAAGGGGCACTTATTTTAGAACTGATTCATTTTTAATTTTTTTTGCAAAACGGTACATTTTACGAGAAAAATTCAAGAGATGGAATAGTATATTCTAAAACTAGTTGCAGAATGGGTTCGTATTCCAATACGAACGCATGAGTGTTGGAATTGCATTCTGCAACGAGTATTAGACGATATTTTCTCTATTTCAATCAAATTTTGTGAAATACTATCGAAGTTCAATGAAAAATTCAGATTATAAATCCTAGTGACTTTTGTATTGTATCTTGGCAGTTGGCAATTTTACGAAAATTTACATTTCCATGTGTCATGTGTTGAATTTGATAGGATCGGAAGTCATTGTTGACAACCACAAAACGAAAAGTATATCTGAAAACAATGCTGTAATGGGTTCATTACAGCACTGTTTTTAGTACTGTAATGAACTCATTACGATACTGAAATAGAGAATAGTGTATTCTAAAACTAGTTGCAGAATGGGCTCTCATTCCAATACGAATGCGAAATTCGAAAACGAGCGACGAAGGAGCGAGTTTTCGAACGCATGAGTATTGGAATTGCATTCTGCAACGAGTATTAGACGATATTTTCTCTATTTCACTCAAATTTTGTGAAATTCAATGAAAAAATTCAAATTATAGGTTCTAGTGACTTTCATATTTTATCTTGGCAGTTGGTGTGAACGTTAGGAAATACGAAAATTGACGTTTCCAAATTGACGTCTGCTGAAATTTTAAAGGATCGGAAGTCATTGCTGACAACCACTGAAAACGATGCTGTAATGAATTCATTACAGCACTGTTTTTAGAACTGTAATGAGCTCATTACGATACTGAAATAGAGAAAGATTCTTACCAAATCAGCCTGATCGGATTTAGTTCAAAGTTTTTAATTTTTTTTTAAATTATAGGATAGTCTAAGGGCTGAGCGAGAATAAATTCGCTATCACAAAAACGTTTATATCTTTTGAACCAATGGACCGATTTCGAAAATCAAACTCATTTCCGAATCATCTTCTAATTCTGATGAAAACTGTTTTTACAATAAAAAATCCAAAACTATTTTTTACAAAATTCATGGATTTTTTCTGGAATTCTTCCCATCATGCTTCTTATAGTGTTCTCAGTCACTTTCTGGGATGCTGTCTTCCACTTTTGCTTAAATTCCGCTAATGTTTTTGTTGATTTCTTAGTCTTCTTCAATTCTCTTTTTACCAGGGCCCAATATCTTTCGATTGAACTGAGTTCTGGGCAATTTGGTGGATTGGCCTCTTTAGAGACAAAAACCACCTCATTAGCTTCGTACCGTTCCTTGGTGGCCTTGCTGTAGTGGCATGAAGCTAAATCTGGCCAAAAGATTGTTGACACATAGTGCAAAAATGGTAAAGTCGCTTCTTCAAGCATTCCTCGATGTATATCAACAGAGCCTTGGCCAACGAAAAATTTGCTCCTTTTCCCACAAGTGCAAATTGCTTGCCAAACCAGGAATTTTTTAGGAAACTTTGCTTGTTTCTTCACGCGAAATTGTTCGTCAACATTTCCACGAGAATCTGCAGTATAAAATTCCTGACCAGGAAGTTGCGAGAAATCAGCCAAGACATAGGTTTCGTCGTCTATCACGCAACAGGAAAAATTTTTCAAGAAATCTTTTTTTAATTTCCTTGCTCTTGATTTCGCTTCTTGATTCTTCACAGCGTTTCTGTCTGGCCCTTTCTGCACTTTGTATGTTCTAAGCCCACAACTCGACTTGATTTTCTGAACGGTTGACTGCGAACAACCCACTATTTGGACCACTTTCCATCCTGAAAGGTTAGGATTCTTCTGAAAAAGGATGATGGCTTTCTTCACTTTTTTGGACTATGAAGCCCCTTTTTCCTCCCGGTTCCTTCCTTGCGGTTAATTGTAAGATCTTCGTTGAAGCGCTTAACAACTCTTGATACCGTTTCCGGACGAACGCGAGCCTCTTTTGCGATTCTTTTGAAGCTCCATTTTTGATTATTTTGAAAAAGTTTCACTATAAATTCTCGTGTTTTCACTTCACATGACATTTTGCGACATAGAATTGGAATATCTATGAAGATAGATGCATAGAATACCTGGTGTAACGACTCCTTACTGAAAATCGTGACCAAAATTTGTAAATCAAAACGGCATTCTAGATTTCAGATTTTGGTCTAGTTCCAGAATAAATCCGCAATATTTATCGGTCGTGGCGCTACTGCGGTAACGAAAAAAGCGCGACCCCTTTCGAGAGAAATTACAAGCAGTACAAATTCTCATATTTTCGATCGACAAGAAAGTCTTAAACAAAATCTAATCAGTGCCAACACCAGGTATTCTATGAAGTAAATGTTCCACATGTTTCTGACGTTCATAACAAAGCTAGCTATGATCAAATTTTGATATTTTTCTCAATTGGTTCAAGAGATATAGGCGTTTTTGTGATAGCGAATTTATTCTCGTTCAGTCCTTACTTCAACCCCCTACACTCTTTCTAAAAATATGAAAAATATCAAGAAAGTGTGTTTTCATAATAGTAATACTTCCATAATTCTATCGCCTTTCGTTTTTAAGATACGAAATAAAAAGATCATTTTTCGGCCATCTTTGAATCGCGATATCTCCCTAACTTTTGACTATTGACTCAACATTTATATAACAAACTACCTTTCATTTTGAACAAGGAATCACTCTTTGACATATTTCGCATTAATGCAGAAACACCCTGTATATTTGCTGACGGATCTAAGGAAAATAGTGACCAGAAACGGATTGAATTCAAGCTTCCTGTAAACCAATGAAGGAATTATAAAACTATATCGATTCACAAATAAATCTAATGTAAAACCAAAAATTATCAATACTTTTTCACTCAAAACATAATTTGGTGTTTTCAAAGCAGCCATCCTGCAATTTTTTCGTTATTAATTATTATTTTTTTGACCGATTCTGAGCGAAATATAAAACTAAACGGAAATCTATTTGAAATATTACTTATAAGTATAAAGTATAAGGGTCAATTGAAACTGTCAGAAATGTGCTATAGTTTGCGATGACGTTCAACTAGTTCGTATGACGTTCAACTATAGTTCGGATGACGTTCAACTAGTTCGTATGACTTTCAACTATAGTTCGGATGACGTTCAACTAGTTGATGTTGAGATAAATCGTCTTTATTTATCCATTTTATTAGAAATACCTCATTAAGATGTTTCAAAGCACTAAAAAATCTACATACTTCTCGAACGCTGAAGACTCCTTGACCAGGTAGCTCAGCCCTTGTATCGTGGAACTTTCACAGTACTCCACGAAAGTTTTCTTCAAGTTCGGCGACACAGTTTTCGGCACAATCTTAGGCACCATCCGCGAGATGGTTTTCCGACTTCTCAGTCCAGAACTTACAGGTGTATTTTCTACCTCATTGTCCTCCATCTTTGGAATTCATTCACGCCACCGCTGACCACCAACTACATTTATTTGAATGGAGGAAAATTGGAAACAGGGAAACTTTTGCGCATGCAGCCCATGGCGAGACTTCTTTTTCCGATTTATCCACTTTTCCTGATCAGATAGCTTCATTACTCGGTCTACTGCTGAATATTTATAGATTGATATATCAAGCTTACGAAAACGGTTTGTATATTGTATATACATCGGGGTAATGAAGCATTCGTTTGGAGAATGTTGTCACGCTGTAAATAATGGGTAGTGTTGTTTCAAGACAATAGTAGGTACTTCAGGTGTTCATCAATCTCTACGATAAGAATCGAGTTTTTCTTTTCGAAAAACATCTATTATAAATTAATTAGCTATTCAGTCGGGAACTTTGAAGTGGAAAAGTAAAGAATTCAAAGAAAAATATAGACTTCCATAAGACTAATACTTGTTACGTCCGCATACAAGACTTTTGCGATTCTTGCATTGTTCCAATCACAAGGCTAATCGCTATATTATGTTTCGTCCGAATAGCTGTGGAATTCTTAGTTGTTTTCTACTAAACAACATAATTCTCGTATTATTTCCGTGGATCTGATGAAGTTCTGGATAAGTTACCCTGATGGGATGTATAGTTTCTTACAGCTATTTGAGCTAAAAACAGTCTTGCTTTGCGGCAGATTCCTCAATGTTTTTCGAAAGAATTAAAACATAAAAAAATTATATCATAATAATCACTAGACTATTCCCAAATCTTATTACAATAATACCAAATTTATTCACCAGACTATTCCACTCATTCCATTTGTAGTGAGGAAGTTTCCGTAGCAACGATCGTTTCATCCCGAAAAAATTTTCAAGCCGGCAAAACCAAAGCCGAATTTTCGCGTGAGAATATTTTAAAACTATTTGTGAAATATTCGTGTTTTCGCGTCGAACTGGTGACGTCACGCACCAAATCGTTCAAAATAATTTGAAGTGGTTTGAAAGCTGGTAGCGGAATAGTTCGAACTGCAGTTTGAAGTTTGGAATCAGCTGAGTGAAGAATATAGGTTATGTTTGTTGGATTTATTTTGTTTTCACCGTTTTTATTTTGAATAAATAATAATGATAACTATTCTTCATTGCATTGAATATTATTTGAATATGACAGCTTTGTTTTAAGAATGCATTGTAACCTGTAACTGTGAAGTAATAAATCACTTCGAGTAGAGCACACCTTTTATTTTAGAATTCTGAAATATTATTTAGTTTTGAAAATGTATGTTCAAATTTTTGAAATTGATTTTACGGCTTCTTCCTCTCGATTCAATCAATATTGCGTATATTTTTTTCAACAAGTCGTTAATCAGGACGAGAACATTCAAATTCATCATAAAATGATTGGTGTCCAATTTGAAAATACAAGATTTAATAATAATATACAAATAAACACACCTAAAATTATAAATATTTTTATTAGTATGTGCGTGTATCATGTTTCTAACTTTTAAATTCATGAATTGAATTGACATTTCTATGATGACGTCACCGTTTTGAAATTGTGGCATTTTAGCGATGCATGAACTGGTGACGTTTACTTCGAAATGTTTTTGAAATAGTTTTGAACCGTGATTCACGCGAAAAAATGGCTCAACATGTTGGTTTTTCAGCGACAAAATTTTTGACGTTTCTCAAATTCATAGAGAAAACAAACAACGTTTAGTGGTTTAGTTAATCTATGATGAATTATAATTTGCCATATAGCGCAATACGCGTCAAATGTGATCATATTTGATGGATTCAGTCTTTACTTGATGGAAATTCATGTTCAATAACAGGTAAATAAAATTCAAATGGTTTCAACCCAAAAATCATAGATAATATGATAACAAACAAACAGAACAAAATAGCATTAACCTATGTTTATCCAATCATAAAAGATCCCAACCCACAAAAATATATCCGAATCACATATATTAATAGATTATCTGAAAATATTGCCAATTATTTTAGAGACAATTTCAATTATACTTCAGCTTTCAGAACCTCTAACAACTTAGATAAATACATTAAAAATAACAAAGATAAGTCAAACAAAGATGATAAATCGGGTGTCTACAAGCTTACTTGTGATGATTGCCCATTGGTCTACATTGGTCAAACCGGCAGATCATTTAAAAAACGGATCCATGAACACCAGAAGAGTTTTACATCAAATAGTCCACATTCAACATACGCCGACCATTTAAGAGAATTTGGTCATAATTTCAACCACAATTACGAAATTATCCATATCGAGAGTAAAGGATCAAGATTAACACTATTAGAATCACTTGAAATTAACAGATATAATTCTCAAAAAATTTTGTTAAACGACCAAACGGATGTTAATAGATCGCCGTTGTTGAATATCTTCACGTAGATTGGAAAAACCAGCGGCAAAACTCAATAACTTTTATTGCCCCTGTCGGTACTTCTTCTTGTAACTTGTGAATACCATCTAAACAACCCCATGTATACCTGTATATCCCATATAATGGCCTGTTATTGTACCACCCAATTAGTTCAAATGTAGAACCTGACGAAGCCTCAGTGAGGCGAAACGATCGTTGTTCGAAATTATATATTTTTTGTGGAAATTGAATTTTATTTACCTGTTATTAAATGTGATCATATTACCGTATTTTCTCGTGGAATAGTCATGCCGAATTCCACTCGAGATGAAATTTAAGCAGGTAAAATTTTGCCGGCAAAATTCCATCTCTAGTGGTATTACATATAAGTAAATGATTAAATTCGGAAAAAAAATCGAGAAGGTTTTTTCATGTAACCTTTTTTTGTTACTTAAATATTGTAGTCGTTTTTTGCAATTTTTTTATTTTACAACAAACCAGCTATTCGAGGATATCCAAGGTCGATGTTTGGTTGTTGTCAGAATGCCTAAGTGAATGTGAAAGAGGTCGAATTAAGGTGCAGACACATTGTTATCACGTCACGTCACATCACGTCATCTTCCCAAAATGTGCAACCACGATAATGCATGGAACTTAGAGCATAGGAAGAGAGACACACCTTTCAATAATAAATAGTGAAGCCAAATCATCAGAATTAAACTGGGTGATTGTACTACTACGGAATCAAAATGTAGTAAAAATTTTTGCAACATTGTATGTGCTGTCACGTTATAGCACTGATAGCACGCAAGATCTATACTCCGCAAATTTACATTTTCTGAATGCACGTGATACCACGTCTGATATTTTGCGAAATGTCATTCTGACATACATTTGAAACCGATCTGGGTGCTCATTCAATAATTCTTGAATTAATTGATCGAATTCCCCCACTTCCTCTGTTCGTTGATTCATTTGGTAAATCGAATCCCTTCTATGAGAATCACCAGCAACTGTAAAAGCAGCTATATTTTCCATATCTTCTTCCCAATTTCTCACGTGAGCTCACATGACGTGACAACAATTTGTATGCACCTTTATTGGTCTACGTGAGGCGGGGTTGTCATTTCGGGAAATCGCTAACTGAACGAACAGAAATCCAACTACTGTCATGAGATGTTGTCCAGCGTGGTTTGATAATGCCCAAAATCGAAGAAGAGTCGGCACCGTGCAACCTTAATTTTATGATTTTAATTTAAAATGATTGATTGAGAAGGGTTACAAATTTTTCGACAGGCAGCTCTTATGCCTTTGGTGAGCCAGGTCGTGGGTACACTTAAATAAGCTTTAAAAATAAAGATGTTTAGGGCGCCACCAGATTTTACAATTGAAAAAATATTTAGCTATGCCACAAAAATCTGGAAAGTGGAAAAATAATATAATGTGTGAGGAGGAATAAGAAATTTACAAAGTTATGTACACTGCCTTTATTTTCCAAATTTCTGAAAGGCAAAAATTTACAGAGATTGAGAATGGTGAAATTTAATAAAGGAAGCTTTCTCCCCAGATTATCACTATATACTTAAATCTAATTATATACAGAGTTATATACAATGGAGATTTCACAAAAATCTCGAAGAAAAGACGGAAATCAAATTTACAGATCTGACCTTTTTGTGGGACGTCCAAAATTTTGAAGATCTTACAAACTGGATGATTTTGTGTCTTCGAAGTAGTAGGAGAAGATATTAGTCCCCTGGAATATTCGTGAAATATCCAGACTCGACAAATGGTCAAAATGTCGGCCCAGCCGTAGTTCCTATTCATTCCATTTGAACAATTGAATTAATATGCGAAATAAATTTGAGATACAATTTTATGGATAAAAAAGAAACTTACCTCTTATTTCAGAGGAAATTACACAAAGAAAGAGATAGGTAAATGTATTGAATCATACAATTTGTAGGTTGAAGATATAGATATATAAAATCGCAGGTAAATTGATAGCACATACGGCATCTATCAAATCAGCAGGAATGAGAAAACTCTCGTCTTGACCACTTCGTCACGAATTCGCGTCATTTGACGCAGACGCAGTGATCTTAATGCCAACTTTGAAAATGTAACATTTTTGAATGTTACACCCGAACGTCGAAGGAGCGCAAATTGAGTTCAAGCTCGAGGTCTAAGACTTATGGCCATTAGAGACCGACTTGCGATAACAAGATCTTTGGCTGGTGACTGATTAGGAGAACAAGGCCATCCTGTAACTGTCCGAACGGTTTACCGCCGGATAAGGTCTTTTGGACTGCAGCATTATCGACCTTATCTTGTGTTACCTCTGACGGTTGAGCATCGGCAGCAACGATTACAGTGGTGCAGAGATCGTCAACATTGGAATGTGAAAGGTCGTCTTTTCTGATGAATCTCTATTCTCCTTGGGTGCACATGATGGCTTGGGATAGTATCCCTCAAGAATATCTAAAAAAGGAGCCGGCAATGAGAGAGTCAGGTTTCAGAGAGCTTGGTCCTCTCTGAATGACTACACCTCATCTGCAAACCTTCCTAGTGATGTAATGATCGAGAAAGTGAGCACTGAGAAGAACTTCAGTACAATGCTAAGTAAAAGAGAGGATTGGGAAAGGGAATACATCAACTACAATCTCAAAGAAAATACAATGAAATGGTATACAGATGGTTCTAAAAACGCTACAGGAGCTGGCGCTGGGATTTACGGGACAAGTAGATACCAAGTGTGCACTATCGTTAGGCTCCTGTACAAGCGTCCTTCAAACGGAAATACTTTGGAGTCGGAAGATGTCTAGATATAAATCTAGGAATCAGAATTGCGATATAGCTATTCATACAGATAGTCAAGCTGCCATTAAAGCAATGAGCTCCTACGTCATTGACTCAAAGCTGATTTGGGAGTGCCGAAACAAACTCAATGAGGTAGGCAAGAAGAATAAGGTCTTTTTAATCTGGGTTCCCGGTCATTCGGGAATCGTAGGGAAGGAAGAGGCCAATACACTGGCCAGAAAGGGGCGAAAGGGCGCACAAACGCCACTCACTGGCTCAGAACCCTTCTGTGGTATAGGAAAATGCTCCTATAAGAAGGAGTTTATGCTGAAGGAGAAAACCGAAAGAGAAAAACTCTGGCGGAATCTCCCAGAGATGGATCACTCCAAAAAGTTCCTCCGGAACTTTGAAACTGCTAGATCCAAAGAATATCTGGATCTCAGTAAAAACCAACTTCACCTACTCACTGGCTTTCTCACAGGGCATTTTCGCCTAAAGAAGCATCTGTTGAGAATGGGTTTATCGGACACTGATGAGTTTAGATTCTGTGGGGAGGAGGAAGAATCTCCTATTCACCTGGTTACGGAATGCTATGCCATTGCAAGCCAAATGAAAGAGTGCTTTGGACAAGAAACTTGTAGAAGTGGGGAGTTATCCTCCTTGAAGCCGTCCCAGATACTGGATTTCATCAAATCTCTGGAACTGGAGGGCGAGCTGTAGGAGGCCGATGATAACAGCTCTGTCAGGGGGCACAATAGACCTTAAGGTCGCAGTGGACTGTAACCCCTTTTCACTATAACTATCCCTCAAGAAGAAATAGACCATCTCATTGCATCAATGCCAAGACGTGTTGGGGAGTCTATAGATAATCGCGGTGGACAAACATATTACAAATTTATTAAAAAAAAATTGTAAACCCTTCGATTTTTCTCGAAATTTTGAGCAATTACTCCTTACTATACTATGTTTTACCAAAAAAAAAATGAAATTTGAAATGCTCCTTCCGGGCGATGCAGTTCTCTGTCAGTTAGTATACAAATGATAAGTTACGGAGATAAAACCTGAACACAAAAAGCAGTTGCTTGTTTCATGAAAAATTTCCGGATTTGCCACTCAGATCCCAAGGAACAAATAGGGAATCACTTTCGCATTTTACGGAGAAGAATGACAATTCAAAATTTGAATTTGACTTTGGATTTTCCATAAATATTTAGATTAACCAATATAATTTATGTCTTCCACACTGTATAGTATCTATCCAGAAAATAAATTCATTTTGACGATTCTGAAACAGTGAAACGAAATACTTGAACGAATACCCGAAATAACCATAATATACAATATTTTCGACATAAACGTAAAAGTTGTTAATGTTTTCGTTGGATCTAATTCTACAAACTCTTGAATGATGACTGAGATTGAGCAATCATTCTATTTCTGTATTGGTTCACTTTATTCGATACTTCAAGTGTGGGTACTTGATTGCTTTCTTCTTAAATGTTAATCGTTTCGAATATATGTGGGATGCAACGATCCAAATACATAAGTATTTTTCGAAGTGCCAATATGATTTTCAGTGTAGCTGATCTAAAAAACTTTGTCTTATAGTTGAATGTTGCTCCAGTGAAAAGATGGTTCTTATTTCTTCATTTCGGTCATTTTAATGTTAAATTTTTCTGAGATTCTTCAATTGTATTTGCAAAATAATGAAGGCTCCTTTTTTCCGCAGTATCAGGATATAAATAAAAGGAATTTGTATGTAAAGACCATGTTTATTCAAGGAGCATTTAGCCATTTTCTTATAAAACTTTGTTATTGTCTATTTGTCACAACCAAGACTGCAATTATCTTAGATAATGGATTTCTTAAGTCAGTTAATTGAGCACAGATCATTCATCTTGACTCTGCCTTATTCCTCCCCAATATCCGTACTTTCTGTTGTTTTCTATGAGTTTTATACTCAGAAAATAGATGATTTCAGCCAATGAGAATAGGGAGAATCCAATGAACAGTCCCAATATTCCTCCACTGTTCGAAATAAAGTCAATAATTCCATATAATTCACTCTTTTCCAGGGGTAGGAAATAGGTGCTCTTGGAGAACACCTTAACTGCAGAAGCGTGATAACTACAATAGAAATAAAAGTATTTAACAAATTCGAAAAATAGCCACTCAAATTACCAAGTTAATGAATGTCTTCCACGCTGTATAGTATCTATCCAGAAAATAAATTCATCATTACGATTCTGAAACGAAATACTCAAACGAATAACCATAATATACAATATTTTCGACATAAACGTAAAAGTTGTTAATGTTTTCGTTGGATCTAATTCTACAAACTCTTGAATGATGACTGAGATTGAGCAATCATTCTATTTCTGTATTGGTTCACTTTATTCGATACTTCAAGTGTGGGTACTTGATTGCTTTCTTCTTAAATGTTAATCGTTTCGAATACATGTGGGATGCAACGATCCAAATACATAAGTATTTTTCGAAGTGCCAATATGATTTTCAGTGTAGCTGATCTAAAAAACTTTGTCTTATAGTTGAATGTTGCTCCAGTGAAAAGATGGTTCTTATTTCTTCATTTCGGTCATTTTAATGTTAAATTTTTCTGAGATTCTTCAATTGTATTTGCAAAATAATGAAGGCTCCTTTTTTCCGCAGTATCAGGATATAAATAAAAGGAATTTGTATGTAAAGACCATGTTTATTCAAGGAGCATTTAGCCATTTTCTTATAAAACTTTGTTATTGTCTATTTGTCACAACCAAGACTGCAATTATCTTAGATAATGGATTTCTTAAGTCAGTTAATTGAGCACAGATCATTCATCTTGACTCTGCCTTATTCCTCCCCAATATCCGTACTTTCTGTTGTTTTCTATGAGTTTTATACTCAGAAAATAGATGATTTCAGCCAATGAGAATAGGGAGAATCCAATGAACAGTCCCAATATTCCTCCACTGTTCGAAATAAAGTCAATAATTCCATATAATTCACTCTTTTCCAGGGGTAGGAAATAGGTGCTCTTGAAGAACACCTTAACTGCAGAAGCGTGATAACTACAATAGAAATAAAAGTATTTAACAAATTCGAAAAATAGCCACTCAAATTTCCATTGAGCATTTCATTTATTCCCTTTTTTTCTTGTAATAGTTTCAACTTACTCCTTTGCACTTTCGTCATCTGTTTGTTTGTAATATTTCCATTTTCCACTCGATATTTCAGCGTTGTAGGTCAAATCTGAACATATTGGTATGCAGTTACAACGCGTTTTTTGTGGATCACTTTCACCATCTCTAGAAGATAATCGCTCTGTCAGCATGGATATTGGATAGTTCACTGAAACACAGAATACGAGATGAGTCTACAACAAACTAAAACTGTCCAATCTTGAAGAAAAATATTCATTTCGTTATTTTCGTATTTTTAGACAAAATACTGCCTAACAAAAATCTTCTTTTTCGAAATAGACCCCCAAAAATTCAGTTGCAATTACCTCTTGCTTCTTCCAGACAAAGTCTTTTGTCCATATCACAGATCTGAGTGTCAGCATCCCCTGGAAAAAAATTTAAATTCAAATCTTTCCAAATTAAATCAGCAATAGTGAATAAATAAGAATTCTTCTTGAACAATGACCAATAACAAAGAAGAAATGTTTCTCCAATTGTCACATCTATTTGTGCACCTTCATAAGTTTCTCTTAAAAAAATTGTCTCCGATAAATCAAAACTTACTGGGCATATAAAAGTGCACACAGCCACAGTATTGAATTGTGTAATTCGTCCAGCATTCTAAATCGCAGTTGGCTTGGGAGTACAATTTGAAATATTTAAGTTTTCTTTCCGTTCCGAAGAAGCAATTTCTATCTTCCGGATCGTATTCTTTTATTGTTGGCGTTGTTGTCATCAGAGTTGGTGTAACGGCCACAGTTGTCAGACGATCGAGTCCAACGGAGAAGAATATTTGACTTGGTCTTGGTATTCTAGAAGGCATATGCAAGGAAACCTGAAAGAGTTACGTTTTATCAATGAGGATTCTGCATCATCGAGAACGTCTCTACAAATTGTACACAAAAGTTAAGAAGTTGAGAAAATTCGAAGCCGTTTCAAAAGTTGTCGATTCTTGCCCACCAAATGTTTATTTCTGATAAATCAAAAGTTTACTCTCTTCTATCTGCATGGTTCTTAACTTGAAGACTGAAGAGGCAATCAAGGAGGAAATCATCCAAATTGAAACCACTATGCTGAAGACAGTAAAGGAAAACTTCCGCGAAAGACTCCACAGCCGAGACCGTCATTGGGATGATGTTATTTTCGAAACATAAATGAGGAAAAACTTAATTATGTAGGCTTTCAAAATAAAAAAGAATTTTTCCAATATCTTCTTTCGTGTTTTTTAACAACTCCTTCAAATGTGGCCGATCTTATTGCCGCACCCTGTTGAATAATATACACGAGCTCTCTTGGAGAGAAGAAATGGACTGTTGTACCAATCCTTATCGCCTCGAGAATTAAAGAAGAAATGGATGTTTGATAGAATGAATACCACAAAGTAAATACTGAAGGAATGGTACTTACGTATCTGCTTCTGTCTTGTTTCGTAGGTGTTGTACTGGGTAAAAGTCTTTATCACATGAATTCACTTGTAATGTAAGGGTGGCGAACTAAAGGTCGACGACGTGGAAAACTAATTGTTGAGGGCTTCGAGCTAAGCCGTATAAAAACAATGCAACTGAAGGCAGGTATCTTGTTGAACTGAGCAGGTATATGCTTGTAGGGTTTTTGTAACAGCCATAGAATCGCATAGCGCACAGAAAATCTCGGTCTTATTCTTAACCGAGTAAGCCCATCCTATATATAAACTTTGTGGTGTATAATATAAAAGGTATGAATTTTGAACACCCTGTACTACAAATACTAAGAATAAAGTTCCACCTGAATCCGTGGAACTTATAAAGAAATGGTCAAGAATGGGTTAGATAAGTGAGTCAAATTGTATATTCTCACATTTAAAAAATTGATGAAAAAAGTGTGAATGGACTCAAAACTTCTGAACTTGCTTAACTTTTGTGGAGCAGTATATTCATCTACCTCTACCTCTACGAATTACCTTACCCTCACGCCCTGTAAAGCGAAATCCCTACAAGAATAGTATATTTCACTCTTTTTCGTGAAAAGCACAACAACCAATGAATTCTTAGCACCATTCAAGAAAGCTCTCCGTGGATATACATCATGGACCACCTCATCCGGATATCCATCATCTGGATTCCAGATGGGATTTCTCGTTGATTCTCTATAATACTGCATTTCGCTGAAAATGCAGGGAAATGAAAGGTGAAATTAGCTGATGGTAAGTTAGCGGAAGTTCGAAAAGTTCTATCAACTCACTTGACATCGCTATAGATATCTCGGACATCGAACATATTGAAACTATAACATAGCCCTTCGTCTGTCAAAATTGGAGTCAAAACATCTTCACACTTCATTTGTTTTCCCATAAATTCGCAGTAGGCTTGATCGAGTGAAACTGCTTTGCACTGGAATTACAAAGAATAATATTTTCACCCATGATTACTACGTATAAACACTGCGCAAAAAAATTTATTCTACAACTGAAGGTGTTCTCAATGATAATTATTTTTATCAGAATTATGCATGCATATGTTATCCACTTTCAGCGTTTTTCTTCAATACAGATGTTTTCTCCCAGCAGGAATAAAAAAAAGATGACATTATCAGATTTTGAATGTATTGGCTCCATTCTAAAATCAGTTGTTCTCGATCAATTCTAGTGATCAATAGTTTTTTTTTCGTTAGATTTTCTACACTCGATCGCTATGCAACGCGAAACACGCAATTTGACCCAAGAGGAATGTGCCCAAGCGGTAGTTTTGCGAGAAGAAGGGTGGACATACACAAGAATTCCAGAAAGGTTTGGAGTTTCCCATACAAGTGTGTCCAGAATGTTGCAGCGATTCAGGGAATGAATGTCCGAAGACCAGGACAGGGTAGACCACGGGTAACAACTGCCATTCAAGAACGTTACTTGAGAGTTTCTTCGTTGAGACAACGGTTTGCAACCGCTCGCCTCCTTCAAAATCAGCTTGAGCAAACTCATGAGGTGCAAATTAGCACTCAGACAATAAGAAATTGCCTCAGAGAATATGATTTAAGGCCCAGCTCTTACCCCAGCCCATCGAAGGGCGTGTTTGGATTTTGCGAGAGAGCATATCCATTGAGAAGAGACCGATTGGGAAAGAGTTCTCTTCACAGATGAGTCTAGATTCTGCCTCTACCATTGTGATCGACGTTCCCTTGTATACAGACGTCCACATGAGAGATATGCTCAGTGCAATTTCCTGAATACTACTGGTTTCGGGGGAGGATCGATTATGGTATGGGGTGGAATATCTTTGACTGCTCGCACAGACCTAGTGGTCGTTGATAATGGAGCTATGAATGCTGATAAGTATATAAGGAACATTCTTGAAGAGCATGTAGTGCCATTTGCCCCATACATTGGTGAAAATTACATTTTTATGGACGATAATGCCAGACCCCATCGTGCGCGCATCGTTCAGGAGTACCTTGAAGAGGTTGAAGTCTCTCGAATGGAATGGCCAGCAAGAAGTCCAGATCTCAATCCGATTGAGCAGGTTTGGGACAACCTCAATAGAAGGCTGAGAAGTTCAGAAAATCATCCAGCTACTCTTAATGACTTAGGAATCCAACTCGGAGAAATCTGGAAAGGATTAGATCAGAACATTTTAAGATTACTCATTTTGAGTATGAACCGTCGTTGCCGAGCTGTAATTAACGCAAGGGGTGGAAATACCAACTATTAAATCACTTATCAGCATTTCAATATTTTGAAAATTGTTCATTTATCTTCTTTCACATAAGATTCGGTGAAATCCTGAATTTTTCTTCCATTTAATGTGTCTTGTTTCGTTCAAAACCATCCCGAGAGAACATAAAAAATAAGTTATAAAGTCAATGTAGAGTTAACTTTCATTAAAATTGAGATTTTCAGAATGTGCGTTAATTTTTTTGCGCAGTGTATTTGGTCTGCTCCATATTTCCTCGTGGATAATCTACAGGTTATTTTACCACAAACTGGACGAAAATGTCGTGTAGATGAGGTAGGAACAGGCATTCATACCTTCAAAGTTCAGAGTGTCAAAATAATAAAAAGGGAACAGAGTTCTTTTCTGGTAAAATAAGATCACCAATAAGAAAATTTCAAAGAAATACGATTTTCTGTATTGTTCGTTAATAAATGACCATTTTTAATATTTGTTCTTGATTCGCAGATTACTGACCTCATCTAAGAATTCTTCATAATCGTCCATCTTGAGAATATCCTCTGTTTTAATGCCATCGAAAGCATCGATGGATTCGTTCAGTTCTTTACCATACTGAAGGTATAAAGCTTTGCTACTCTTCGCATGGTTTTCTGGTTTACAAAGCAGAGACATATGATCGAAATATATATTCCTGAAATATTAATACGAATTTTATTCTCGAAAAAAATCATAAAGAAATATATCCATAATTATTGGAAGTGTACCGCCCTTCTTTTGAAATTAACTTTTCCACTCACTCCTCTACATCTACATCGAATATTTCACCAGAATTCCTTTTTCTCAAAGCCTCCGTGTAATTCAAACATCGACTGGATATTTTTGTCTCTGGACATATGGTGACTGATGGAAATGGAATATTGTGGATACTAGCTTCTTTGGTTGCCATTGTTACCATCACAGGGGTTGTTATCCACTTATCGATGAGTTGATATACCATAATTGAACAGCCACCGAGGCATAAAACCAGTATCAGTATCCACCAAGCCCTGAAAATCATTCAGAGTTGATTTCATGAAAAAAGATTTTGGCACATTCTGAGTAGGTTAAGTCGTTAGGCTCGTTGTCATGCCTAGGTCAAAAAAATACAACAAATAGCCCCTCTCTCACTTTTTCGCTTGTTCTTAGTTCTCAAATAGGCCTGTAACAATCCAAGTATCTATCAAGGATAATAACCGGCCCCTTCGCCAATTTGTGTCGACAATTAAAAAAAATTCTTATATTTAAATTATGAACGTTTACTCCGAGTTTTGTCATTATTGCATGCTAAATATTGTCCAAAGATCCCATATACTGTGTTGTTTGGACACAAAATAAAGATATACGAAACCTGCATTCGATATTTTTCTATACAAGCGGTTCTGGCGAAGTTTTAGTACTGATTAATGGTTCACATTGCCTTACACATACAAGGTCCTGCAACAGAAGCGCAGCGTTCCATATCTCTATCCATCAAACAGATATAAATCTGTTCTTCTATAATGATACATAACTTACAATAACTGAAATTCATTATTCAATTAAAAATCCTACAATAGTTTTAGGAAGAATCTTTTTGTCAGTTTTTCTCTTTGATTACTAAGATTTGAATATTCCTCATCAAAAAATGGAAAAACTATAACAGTATGAAATTTTTCACAAAGAAAAAAGCAATCAAAATTTTTGGAGCCTTACTTGACTTTTCAGATTTCTGAATATATTGATTCCTTGGTACTTCAAGACTATTCTGAAACTTCAATTGATTCATAATCTATGATGGATCGAATTTTTCGTTGAAAACCGAAAATCACCCTGAATAAACGTTATGAAGAGCAGAAATACTGAGATATTTCACGTATATAAACATGGTTGGAAGATTCAGTTACAAGGGCGTAGCCAGGATTTATAACAGGGGGGGGGGCAAAATTTATAATAGGGGAGGGCAAACCATGGTCATCCTCCTTGGTCCTTCAAAATGTAAAATTTTAGTATAAAAAGAATAGGCAAATTCAATTTATTTTTTCTTACAGGGGGGGGCAGCTGCCCCCCCCTGCCCCTAGCTGGCTACGCCCATGTTCAGTTATGCTATTCTTTTGTACGGAAATCAAGAATCGAGTGAAGAAATTTTACTGAAATATCAGTGGCGCACCGAGGGGGGGGGCTGTCGGGCTGCAGCCCCCCCCCGAGCTGTGACAAAGAAAAGTAATTCGAATATATCCATCTTATTATTTTTCTAAAAGTGATAATAATTATTTTAGAACAGAATGGAAACTTAAATATTTCCTTCACAGATAGAAATAGGGATTGATATACATATACAGGGTGTTTCATTGGTGAATGAACATACGTTAACCTGAGCTAGAGGAGTCCAATAAACCGATATGTGATGGGTCTAATCAATTCCATAACCGAGATACAGAGTGGTTTATGTATTCACCTAAAATTTCAATTCCTCATAACTTCTGAACCAACTAGTATAGCTGGTTGATATTTGGAACGTATGATTCACTTCTACAGGTCGATTGATTTACTTTTGAATTTCCAAAGAATTTCAGGTCTGTATTCGAAAAATATGGGACACCTTCCAAGCTGAGATTCACCCTGTATATTGAAATTTTGGGATTTTATTGAGATATTTGAAAAGAGAAGAAAATTTTCAATGGGATTCAGTAGATTTCATTGTCCCGCACGTCATTTTGCTCAAAGAGAGCTTAAGGGAAAGATCCAATTGAATATTGGAATTCCACAAAATTCTCAGAAAAATCGTACATTATGATCAAATTGATCTCCAGAAGGTACAACGATTGGATCCAGGTGATGAAATTAGAAGAACTAACTTTAGTAGCTGGATTTTACGAAATGAAAGAATGGTCAACAGAATTTTATTATGCAATGAAATACGTAATAATCCAGACATGATCAAAAAAAGTGTCAGACATATTTTTTGAAGAGAGCAAGAATGTGTATTGATCAAAATGGTGGTACTTTCGAGCACCTTCTGTATTTCACGTTGAGTTTTTATGTTTCTTCAGTTATTTATTCATCTTTGTTGACTTCAACTAAATTTTTCTCGATGAATAATGTTTTTCCGGAAATAACTCCAAATGATTCCACAGAATATTATGAAATTCGGACGTGCAATTAGTGGGACAAAAAAAATTCAATTAGATCATAATGTACGATTTTTCTGAGAATTTTGTGGAACTCCAATATTCAATTGGAAATGATGTGCGGGACAATGAAATCTACTGAACTCCATTGAAAATTTTCTTCTCTTTTCAAATATCTCAATTAAATCGTAAAATTTCAATATACAGGGTGTTGAATCTCAGCTTGGAAGAAGTCCCATATTTTTCAAATACGGACCTGGAATTTTTTGGAAATTCAAAAGTAATTCGATCGACCTGTAGAAGTGAATCATACGTTCCAAATATCAACCGACTATACTGGTTGGTTAAAAAGTTATGAGGAATTGAAATTTTTGGTGAATACATAAAGCACCCTGTATCTCGGTTATGGAATTGATTAGACCTATCATATATCGGTTTTTTGGATCCGCCTAGGGTAGCTCCATCTCAGGTTACCGTATGTTCATTTACCAATGAAACACCCGGTATAATAACGAATGCGATATACCCATAACTTAAGAAGGTTTTCGCTTGCGGCGCATTTTTTAAATTATATAACTTACAAAAACCTGATTACTCTTGAGCAGCCCCCCCCGAATAAAATTTCTGGGTGCGCCACTGGAAATATAATGGACAGAATAGTCCGTTACTTTGTAATAGTTCATTCGAAAAAAGAATAAAATAACGTGAATAACCCGAAAAAATAACTTCCAAACGAACATACGGGCCTATGGAATTCCCCACCTTTCAAAATTCTCAAGAAATAAGCCTACAGAAGACATTAAAATACCTTTTTGCACAACTTGAAATACTCCAGTATGAAAATGTAGTAGTACCTACTACGAAACCTGTGTCACAGTCAAACCTTAAAAGAACTAACTCCATTTACAAAGTTAAAAAAGTGTAAATATAAATAAGCATTGGCAACGTCTCTGAGAATTATTCAATTCGACATTTTACGAATACCAACCTGCGTCAGTTTTAAGTAAAAAAACTTGATAAACCTAAATCATGGGCAACCGGGATACATTATAAAAGAAGGATAGAATAGGTATATATCTACCATATGAAACACCAACTAAGGCTCTACAAATTTCACTAGTGTTATCAAGGTCAACTTTACTTTCACTAGCTTGAAAACAGCTCTTTTTTCAAGAATGTATGTATTATTTAATCTCGCCTTAATTTTGAAGGGAAGTTATTACAAAAATCATGTACTGCAGGATGTTTGCCAGGACTGCCAGGAGGGAAATTCTCAAGCAAGTTATACATGTTTGTTTGGATTCAAACATTCCATAACTTGTTTTACTAAGGATACTCTATAGATAGGTAGGTAAAGATTTCATATTTTTTCCGAAAAAGAGGCAGATGATTTTAATTTTGGACTGAAATATACTTGAAGATTATTCAGGATTTCATAATAAAAAGAAATTAAAGGAAAGTAGAGGATTGTATTTCATAATCTTGAGTACCTACTACAGGATCAACCAATTTTTTTATAACGTTGTAACTTTAAAATTTTTTCATAATACCGCCAAAAATAAGTTGTTTCTCCTGAAGAATTCATTAACTTTTCAACAGTTTTCTGGTGAAAGGAAATATTCACAATCCTGCATTCACGATTAAATAATTTTCAGATAAATCACACTAAATCAAAAAGGGGCCTTATTCAGTAAGAGAATAATATTCACTTAGCTTGAAGTAAATATTTTTCATCTGTTGTTTAAATAAATAAATGTATTCAAGCGATCTTACATTCATCTCTACTGATTTCCAATATTAATTCCATTGAGTAGGAGAGATACTCTTGCTTCAAACCGGAATCCGTAATCTAAAGAAATATATTCTGATTAGTTGACAACTTGAATATCCAGAATATTCAACCAGAAGAAGAGAAGGTCAAGCTCATCAGACATTGAGAAAAATGAATCTGATTTCATTTCAATCTTCTCGTTCAGAAATTCAAACTGAAGGATTTCAACCAAATATTCTTCTCAAAGTAGTAGATTTTTCTATAGAGATTGAGGAAATTGTAACAGGGGTCAATAAAAATCACAAGCAGTTCGAAAGTGATTTGTTATTTCAATCTATTTCCTACAGACACGTTAAACTAAAATAAGAAATTCATAGATATTGTTTATTGTTCTATCAACTTGTATTCACATGATGGATTTGTTTACGAAGTTGTTAGACTGTAAAATTGTCTGCGTTCTCATTTCCGTATCGTATAATCACTTGTGTAAGACGCATTCATCTGCGATAATAAGATTTATAGTTTAATTTGAACAGGAATTGGATCGGCAACATTTTTGTTGCTAACCAGAAACGAGATGTGTTTATGTAGGGTTTAGTTCCTCCCAACTCTAGAACATTTATGAGCTCTCTTCACAACTACGCTTTCCGTAGTTTTCACGAAGGAAGAGACTGAAATAAAAAAAGAATTCACTTCGAATTTGAACCCTCATCCCTCTAAGAGGAGAGACCTTAAATGGCAATAGTTGTAAAAAAACGCATTGGAAGAGATGTACTTTTATCAGAATTTTGTAGATTTTGTTGTACTTGAATAAGTTCGTTGTTATTATAGATCCGAAAGGGCTACAAAATGTCGATAAAAACACTAAAAATGAATTGAATTACTACTAGAAAAAATCATAAGCAACATCAACATCTAAACGTTTTTCACACCGAAAAAATAAAAACTCATTAATGGAAATATCCATTTGGAAAATTTTATGTGGACCACTCGGTATACATTATATATATCGAAACATCGTAAACAAACTGTGTATATGGATGCTTCATAAAAACAGATTAACGAACATCCCAATTGATGTGACAAATCATATTGAGATAATTGCTTATGAGTTCAATTCAAAAGGTCATTAAATTAATGATCAAATGGAAAGATTGAGTGGTTTTCGGACTCATTCTGCCTGAAAAGATTTCAAAGAAGAGTATTTCGTGCTAACAATTCTCCCGTAGAAATTTGAGAAATTATAATTTTTTATATGCCTAATTCTTTTATAAATGCCTAATTCTTTTATAATTTTCATTGCCGTTAAAGTGGATAACTTTGCTCATTAATTTAAACTTCCTCAGCTGAAATCAGAAAATAAAAACCCTCTACTACAACTGTTGAAAATAAAAATAATTTTTTTCCCATTTTTGAAACCGTGTAACATTTCAAGGAAAGACCTAAGAGCTTTTGTTTATACAAAAGGCCCCCTTTAATTCTTGACAAGGAATCATTCCCACAAAATAACATCATGATGATGATGAAATTGAGTTTTAGTTACTGAAGAATATATTAAGGATTTTTATTATTGAAATTTTCCTTTTTTACTCGTAATTGTTATTTATATTACATTTATACAGGGTGTTTGGAGGGTGAGTAGCCATAGGTAAATGGTGAATAGGTGATGCTCTTGGTTACTTGTTGTGCCTAATAAAATAACATTTTGCCCAAATTTCAAAGTGTTATAATTTTTTTGCCATTTTTCTAGAAATTTCCCATTTTTCTCATTAAAATCTTGAATTTTTTAAAATTTAATTCTCGAGGTGCCTATAAAATGATTTATTTTTTTAGTCTAGTCTTGTCTTATTCAGATTGAATCATAATTTCATACAAACGTCTTCAAAAAACCTGACAGCGTCGTATCAAACATCAAAATGAAAAAAAAAATGTTGTGTCCACTTTACAAAGTGAAATAAAAAAAGTTTACATAGTGTTGGGTTTTAAAATGGTTTTAAAAACTTCTCTAGTTAATACTCTTTGCAATGGTATGTAACATGTACCTACCATTAATAATCAGATAACTCAACAAAAAACCGTTTTGTCTTCAAGGATGCCTTAAAAGGGTGAGGACAAAACTATTCCATTGAGCAGGTAAAATTAATCTAACATAGCTTTTTGTTGATTTATCTTATTATTAATGGTACATAGAGAAGTTTTTAAAACCATTTTAAAACCCAACACTATGTAATTTTTTTATTTCACTTTGTAAAGTGGACACAACATAATTTTTTTTTCATTTTGATGTTTGATACAGCTCTGCCAGGTTTTTTGAAGACGTTTGTTTGAAATTATGATTCAATCTGAATAAGACAAGACTAGACTAAATAAATAAATCATTTTATAGGCACCTCGAGCATCAAATTTAAAAAAAAAAGATTTCAATGAGAAAAATGGGAAATTTCTAGAAAAATGGCAAAAAATTAAAACACTTTGAACTTTGGGCAAAATGTTATTTTATTGGGCGCAACAAGTAGTCAAGAGCATCACCTATCCACCATTCACCTATGGCTACTCACGCTCCAAACACCCTGTATATTTATTTTCTAATCTCACTATATGTATTTTCATTATCCACCTACCTAATGTTCAACGATTTTATTCATATATAATTTTTGGAATAATTAACATTTTTTCATACATATTTAATTTATTTTTTTTCGTGTTTCAATTCACTACTTTTCTGTTATGAATGAAAGAATAAACAAACAAAATTCTCTTCTAGTTATATTCGATGAATATCGATAATGAATAACTTGTATCGATTTATTAAAAAAAATATGCCTCAGGGGAGCATTTTGAAAAGTCGAACCAGGTGCTAGAATCCCAGCTCCAGCTCTAAACTTCCGCACTCATTTGATAACACCCTGTGTATATATTCAACCAGAGAAAGATCTGGAGAAAATATTAATAGCATATTTTCGTGTCTAGGCAAAGTTGTAGGTACACTGGGTAGCTTTGTGTCACAATTTTATGTTTTCATTAGTGTTGGCAGCTATTATTATGATAATTTTAGTTAATTAATGTGGAAAATAGGTATTCATCTATTGTAGAATTGGCAAACTTATATGTATAGGTACCTATATATATGTAGTTTAGACTCTATTCACAAGAAACTGTTAAAAGGTGAGTAAATGTTGTGCACTTTTACTGGTAGGTACTAATTTTATTCCAATAATTAAACCTCATCATCTTCGGAAATACTGCGGTGAAGGCCAAATTTTTGCACAGAAATTTAAAAAAAAAGGATATTTGTTGACCTGACAATCAGAGCATTGATTTAATACTCATAAATGTTTATAACTTGTGTACCTAAATAGCAAAGTAAATTTAATCAACCTGCTGAATACGCGGTTCATATATTTCAATTCTGCTCAAGGTATTCATTTAGATGCAGGCACCCTTTCCCTAAAGAATTCGACGCCAACTGTAAAATAGTTTTTCAAAATCAATTTTTTCCTCTATTTAGTTTCTTCAAGTTATTTTTCCTTTTGAATTTTAACATCAAAAAAGTTTTAAATTAGCAAAGAAATTTTCTGCATTTGACTTAGATATTTGAGGTAAATTCCTTCCCAAAATTTCAACAATTGGCGCTGTCTGCAGTGATTTCACAAAAGGCAAGGACTATTACCTTTCAAAATTCGATATACCATCTTTTACAACATAATTTAATCCTTGAATGGAAGACACTTCACAATACTCTTTGAAAAGCCTCTTAACACCCCCCCAAAAAGTCCTCCTCTCAGGCACATCCAGTTTATATTCTTCCACTTTCAGTTCGTAATCTTTTTCCTTTTCTACTTCCATACTTTCCTCTATTCAGTCTATTCTTTCAATTCAAAGTATTCAAGGGGTCACGGTGCACCGATAATGCGAATCAAAATAAAAACGCATGACACCCGATTTATCACGGCTGGAGAATTGGTTTGGACTGAGCATAGGTACAAGTATCTGGCATAATTCAATAGTGACTGAGAGTGTATTTGAGTCTACCTATCCGAGTCCCGTTACTGGGCCTTGGCATCCCACGAACTCGAAAACAAAAGAGTTGGCTCTGAAGCAGGGGCAACGTTAAATATCAAAAGGGCATTCTGAAACTAATAATCCATGTCTTTTTCTACGATAACAAATAAAAGGCAAAGCTTGTCAACAAAATAACCATCAAGGCACGTAGGTACACAACCAAAGATATACCGGCTCACTCAGTATTTCGACGAAAACATTTCTTCACTGAGAAATTGAGACTGAAAGGATCCCTGGTTAATGCCCAATTGCTAGTGCAATGAATAACTGTTATTATTTTTTTAAAGATTTTTATTCTACCTATAAACGATGAGGACTATATCATTTAGGCACGATGTCTGTATTTTTCGAATTTTGGGCTCTCTGATCACAAATCCGTAGTCAAATTCAATTTTTTCTCCGTCTCCAATGGATAAGTTTCAATTTTGAGTTCGTTGACGGGCACAGTTTGACCAAGAATTCCGCGAATATCGCTGTTGGAAATTTTGATCTCCTGATGATTTCAAAACTACAGATTCGATAGAATCAAGCAACATGCAAAACTTTGTCCAGATCGTGTAGCAAGTAGGTACCAAACAAAATACTAGCGAATTATCGACTAAAATTTTCCCTATATTTCCGTTATAACATAAATCCAATGTCATGTACGGTTGCTCTGAAAGCTGCTGTGAAATATTTTTGATATTTCTATAAGGATGTCGCTCATTAATAATTTTGTAATTAAGGGGCAGTATCACCTTTTGAATCGTGGTAAATCTCCATTCAAAAGTGGTCCCTTTATTTCACGAGTAAGTACCCTAATTTACGACGTAGAGACTTAATTTTTTTTTTCAAATTGAAGTTGAAGAACGTCCCGAGGGCAAATAGTTTTCTTTTTTCGATTTAATTAGTTTTTCAATTAAAAAAAACAGGGTAAGCGTTAGATCTGGGGTTATTGAATATATTTTTCGTTTTTCATGAGTACAAGCTATATTTTTGGAATAATAATCATGAAAATGTTTGTAGTTTATAGAAGATTAAATTGCCGAGGGCAAATGGTTGCGATTTTTTCGATTCAATTAGTTTTTCAATTAAAAAAAGAGGTTGAACTTCAGCGTTTTGGAAACTACACATAATGATTTTTTTCCGACGGTTATTCATCATTTTTTGGAAAAAATCGCAACTATTTGCCCTAGGCAATTTAATCTTCTATAAACTACAAACATTTTCATGATTATTATTTCAAAAATATAATTCCAGACGTCACGTGAGTACCATTGTCACTGTATTTAGGAGATGAGGGAGAGTTTATCACACTTATCAGAAAAAAATGTTTTTTTTTTAATTAAAGTTTATTGTGCTTCGATTTCGCAGATCATTAGCACTACGGAACGGAAAAAATGTTCTTTCAGTTGTTTGGATACTTCGTTACAATTTTCATACAGTTAGGATTAAGCGTTTTGCACCACTTTGATGTAGTATACTTTCAATTTCAGACACAGCTTACCTGTTCATCTCAAGATGCCAGGTAATTTCAGACATCTTCACTTTTCGAATCTGATGGGTCCAAAATAAATTATGAAGCATCTCTGCATTAATCATAGAAAGAGAGTTCTTTGAAAAATAAATAAAAGGGGATGGTATAAAAAAGTCGAAGAAAATAATAAAACAATTTGTCATAATAGTTATAATAATGTATACTCACAATACACAGTATTTTTCATATATGTACAAAATATACAGTAATATATAGACATCACAATGTTCCCTATATTAATCATTTGTAACGCAGGCTAAATTATACTTACAGCTAAAGTACACTGTACATATAAAGAAAACCGAAAAGAAGCTTAAAGTAACAAACTAAAGACTATTTATTCACATGTATTTTACAATTTAATTTAAAAAAATGATTGATTTTCATATAATTTATGTATTCTACAATATTTATATATTATGTCTATATGCTCATTTATATTTGCCATTTTTCCTTCCAAACTACAAACGGGTAACGTTTAAATTTACACTGTTAATTTTGAAAAGCACCTTGAGGTTAGGTTGCAAATGTACAAAATTGTTGAAAGTAACCTCAAAACATCCACATAAACGTGGGAAGCAGTTAGGAGATAACTCTCATCCATGTATTATCAGGTTTCGATATTTCTATAATTCTCACAAAATAAACTAAAAAACAATATCAACAAAAACTCAACTCACTTAATCAAACTTTTAGTGAAAATTACAGAAAAATTAATATGTTCACTCTATCAACATCACAAGCAGATCTCACCAATCATGAGTAATAATTAGAAAAAAAGGTATAAATTTTTCTATTCGAAAAAGTTTATATGAACTTAAAATAACTGTGAAATTGCATGATTGGCATGATGTGAATGACATTGATCAAATGAAACAGGGTCAAATCAATGCATTAGCAAAACATGACGCTCTGTATCAGTCAAAACCAGTAATAAATAAATAAAACAACAATCTAAATGTAAAAAAATAAAGAAAGCAACAGAACCGCAAGGCAAATAGAAACGAAATCCAACATAGTCAAGTCACCCTTACGAAATCATCACAAATATTGCAACAACTTCATAAGAATAATAAAATTTTACAAGATATTTATGAAAATAAAGATCTTCTAAACAAGAAAAAATTGTATAACTAAGTTCAATATGAGATCTCTTAATAGGTAGTAAGTTTATTTTTTAGTATTTTTTATTCATTTTATTAATAGTAATAACATTCTTTTTTATTTCAAGAAATCACAGTGAAACTTTAAATATATTAAGTAATCTTATTAGGATTAATCCACAATTTCAGATAGGCTGAATTCGAAATTCAGCCAAAAGAGACACAAATTAGTAGTTAAGTCATAATCATGCAGAATGTTAAACGCTTCGATAAAATACGTGAACGAATAGAACGTACTGTTTCAAGAATGTGTAAGAGATGTGCTATCACACTGTGGTAATGACAATAAGCAGATGGGCAATGTCAGAGACGCATTCAAGAAGGCTTGGCGCTATTCTTCGAAGGTTCTCTTCGACAAAACTGCAAGTTGGGAATATGTGGACGACATAGGCCGGCTGAAAAGGAAAAAATTGGTCAACGAATTGCATAACACTGATGGCTATACTTTGAGAAATTCCGCAGGAATAATTTCAATTAGTCATCAAGTTTCTGTATTAAGATTTTTACTTACAGGTTGTGTGGTTCCAGGAGCGGCAACATTCACGATTCCTGCGGCCTGCTTTTGTTGCAAATAATGAATAAATCCGTTAGTCAAATTGTTGGACTGCTTAAGAACATCCATGTGGTCCATCCCGCAAGGTAGGGCCAGAAGCATGCAATGCTCTTTCTCCATCTGCAACAAAAGTCAAAGTTAGGAAATCTCTTCCAAATATAACTTTTCACAAAACTAGACACCACTATCTTCGATAACCTACCTGCATCTTTCTGGCAACGCCCTCCACTTGCAGTGGTTCTAACCTCATTCTTTGGAATATTCTTAGCGGTGGTGTTGAACCATCGGTGTTCTTGGGTAAACTACACTTGGCGACATAATCATTTCCAGATACATAGTACATATGAACAGCTGCCTGATCATTCTTCAGAGCCAACAGGCCTTGCCACATTTTAGGGTATTGCTAGAAGAAAAGAATTCAAACATAAATATTTCATTCAACAATTAAAATAAAAAACAGCAATTAATGCAGAAGACTTAAAAATAAATCTGACAAAAAAACCTGACATACCTTCAATAATATGTTGAGACTTTCCGCTTGAGGAGGAACTTGGCTAGCATGAGGTGGTGTGGCAGCCTGTAAGCCTCTTTGGCTGGTAGGAGCATCGACCCCGATGTGTCTTGCAACGGCTCCCATTAGGTTGCCAGCTGCACCAAGACCTCCCAGCGTCATAGTATGCGCTGATAATGGCCTGTCTGGGGTCGATATGCCCGACAGTCGATCTGCTGTTAGATGATTAGGTCTATCAGGTGGTAAATGACTAGATGTAGGTCTTTCCGGGTTACCCAAAGGTAAATGACCTGTCAAGGCTGAATGTCCACTAAGCGGTCTTTCAGGTGGCAAATGGGACCCCAAAGGTCTATCAGGTGGTAAATGAGATCCTAAAGGTCGATCTGGTGGTAAATGCGGCACCAAAGGTCTGTCAGGTGCACCCAATGCCGCCATGTGGGATAGAGGAGGTCTGTCGCTTCCCAAAGCTGCTAAGGAGCTATGGCTAGTGACTGGTCGGTGAGCTGGTGGTGGTTCTGCAGCTGGCTCATAGTATCGATTCAAATTATAGTGCTGCATTCTTGAGGTTGGCATGTTGTATACTTGACCTATTTGAGGGGAATCTGAAATAGAACAGAAAAGTTGAAGAGGCAACGAATAGCGAGATGATGACATAAATGATGTTTCCAAAGAATGACCAGTACCTGTAGCTCTGTCGTGCGGCGAATGCAAACTGTGAGGTACTGCAGCTCCCCTACTGGAAAGTGATAGACCCACAGAATTGGAAATCCTCAGTTCTAGAGGTGGTGATGAAGATGGAGCTTCCTCTCCTTCATGGCCATCTCCAGACTTTTCAATAGCTCCCGCAACGATAGACGATCTAGAAACAACAAAATCACAAAATAAACGAGATGTCTAAGAAGTATCACATATAATATTCAGAAACATTCCACCTAAAATTGATAATCTGAGAGCTCAAGCTTGAATCAGTCATCGACTTCAATTATGCCGAAGAAGCTTTCTTGATACATTACTTCAAGCCACTTCAAAACTTGCATTTACTGATATTAAATCAACAAAAGCAATCCTGCTGTTTTTAAATTCATTCAACTCACCTTGGGAAATGATAAGATTGCCTCAGATACTGTTGATAGACAACGTGAGATGGATGCATGTAATGTGGTGGTGGCAAGTCATGTGGACGTAGAGTAACAGATCCGGGTGGAAAATGTGGTATGGTTTCAGCCTAAAAAAATACATCGTTACATATCATTACAATCGAAAAATGTATTCAAATATTGTTGTGTGAATCGAATTTTTCCTTCTACCATTGTATCTACCACGGTATAAAATTAACAACACAAACATAACAAAGAATAATTTGGTACACAAACAATGCCTTCAGAGATAACGAACAGAACTAAAGAAAAAATATTTCATAATAACCACTAAAACAGAAACATATTTTCATTGTTTTAAAATCATAGAATCATTCTCAAATCATAAGACCAAAATTAATTGGGAATTTCACCTGAGGTGACGGAGAGTTTTGATGAGCTGGTGGTGGACTACGACTTCTATTATAAAGACCTTGTTCTCCGTGCTGCTTGTTTGTATAAAAATACCCAATTAGTGAGAAATCAGAAGAAAATCGATTATCACTAATCTGTATTTACGTGAAGCAAGACGAAAATTTCTTGTTTCAATTCTATTTACAATAAAGAGTCAAATTCAAACTCACCAAATTGGCTTCGTATCCAGCAACAGGTATGTTTGATTGTGGATGATGCCTGGGTTGTCCCTGCGGAGACAAACTTGACAATCCACGAACAGACATCAAGTTAGAAAGAGCCACATCCACTTTTGGTGGTTCCATTATGTTTTTCCCTTGCATCAATCTGGTTGCATTTGTGACCATAGTTTGAGATGGTAGCTTTCCAAGAACTGAAGAGCTTGGTACACCTGCTGGAATGTGCATTGGAAGAGTTGTCTTCGGCAATATTGCCGATTTGGGTAGAGGTACCTGCTTGATAATCGACTGTTGTTGTGTCATTATTGGTGCATTATGAACAATTCCCTTTGAAGGAACAGTTGATGTCGACAAAGACTTGTTCATTTGCATCATCTGTTGGGTGATGAGATTATACATCTGACTTGGAGAACTCACAGGTAGTTTCACTGTGGCAGGCTTGGGAGAGTTCGATGTTAAGTGCATCCTAGGAGACACATGTGCTGGTACAAAGTTGGGCATTGAGACATTGATGCTGAGATTTTGTTGGGTGTTTATTTTATTGTCCATACCAACCACTGATGGTGCCGTACTCACAATCACAGCATTCTGTTTCTGAGACGATATAATCTGCTGTGTGACCACAGCTTGGGCAGCTTGGGATGACAACACATGAGCTTTCAGACTTTGTGGTTTTGACTGTTGCTTAACTGTTGGTAAGGATGGTGTTTGATGAGATGACGTTATAACTGTTGGCTGTATCGGTTTAATCTCTGTACATGACGCAACAGTAGCAGCATTTGATGTAACAACAGCACCTGGTTTGTTCTCACCAGGTACAGGTATATATTTATTCTCTTCACATTCCCTCATTGGTGTCAGTAAACCTGTGACAGGGTCTATCAAGCTCATTGGTTCCTGTCCCATTTCACCTTTAATTCGTCTCAAAACAGCTGCTTTCAAGCCAATCGGCTGTTTTTCAACCACGTTTTCTTTCACTGGAACTTGAGGAAGTTTATTTTCAACTTTCTCAGCCACATGCGTATTACTCTGAGTTGCGGGTTCTTCCCTTGGTTTCTCAACCTCTACCTTTGTCTCTGGAGATGCCACAATCTCATCTGAAGGTTTGGATTTCTCCTCAAAAGTTTCTTCAGTAGCTTCTGATGCTCTACGACCAATTCTGCGTCCTCTTGCGGATTTTCTTGGAGCCTCAGGTGTGGCCTTCACTGTTGGAGCAGGTTGTCTAGCTGATCTTCGGGTTACAAGGGTGGAAGATCTAGTTACCACATTTTTAACCACCTCTTCAATCGTGTCATCGACAGTTGTTCTGAAAATATCCTTCTCTTGTAGTCTTTTTGACTTTCTCGTATTAGTGCTACCAGAAGGTTGAGTGAAGTCTTCAGTTTTTTCTTTGACCTCCACCAATTTCGGTGGTATCTGTACCGATGGGGATTCCTTAGGTATTTCTTTAACAACAGCAGATTGAACTGCAGATGAATGAGAGTTGGACTGCTTGATAGTCAATATAAGCCTTGGACGGTTCTCTTCATCTTCTCTAAATTCATATATATCTGCAGGCGATTCAGATTCTGACTTTGATGCTTTTCTTTCAACCTTGGCCCTAGCTCCTCGAGCACTGTTGTTACGCTTTGTTGGTGTAATGGGCTCTTTAGATTGAACCTTGGCGCGTCTAGTTTGAATTCCGCCTCGTTCGAGGCCTCCTCTAGCTTTACGACCTCTACCCCTTCCTCCTCTTCTTGTAGCTATTCTGGAGACAACTTCTTTCTCGTCATCTTCAACTGAATCATCCATAGTTTCTGTATCACTCTTGGTGTTATCTGCTTCCTTGCTATCCATTGATTCTTTCATGTCGCCTTCTGTTTCAACTGGTTCTATTGGTGGTATAATTTCTTTTTCTTTAGAATGGTCATCTTCTTTACATGATGTGTTGTCATTACTGTGATTGGATAACTCGTCCGCAGAACATAATGTCTTTAAAACTGAATCAATATTGACATCTTTAGGTGACCAGTAATCACTATCTTCCTTGTCTTCCCTTCCATCCAGTAGCAAATCTTTGATGGGCATATCAGCACTCGAATAATCTTTACTGATATCTGATACAATACTTTCAGAATCTGTTTTCTCCTCCTCAACTTTTTCAGGTTCCTTAACAGTAGGAGAGTCAATTTCAACTTTTGGTTTGATTTCTTCATTGTCTTCAATTTTGATGTCTGGTTTAACTTCCACAGTAGGTGCTTCTACTTCTTCTTTCACTTGTTTTTTATTTTCGGAATCCATAGCTTCTTTGAGTGTCTGATTCAATTCATCTGTGACCTTCTCGATTGCCAGTTTTTGTATTGGTTCGTCGTTTTCTTCTATTTTCACGTCAGGTTTTTCTTCTTTATGTTCTGGAACCTGAGGAACTTCTTCAGTAGATTTTTCTGATTCGACATCGATCTTTTGGGCAGGGATTTTCTCCTCTTCGACTTCTTTTACTGGTTCTTCAGATGGCGTTGTTCCTACAGCAGGAGTTGTTGCAACAACTGAAGTTACTACAACACCTGAAGTTTCTGCAACAGCTGAGGTTGCTGAAACAGTTGAAGTTGCTGCAACAGTTGAGGTTGCTGCAACAGTTGAAGTTGCTGCAACACCAGGAGTTGGTGCAACTGGAACTTCTTTATCTGATCTTTCCTTTTTGATTTCAATTTCAGGAGAATTATTGTCGGGGTTCGTTTGATTGTGAGAAGTTATAACTCCACTGGATGTTTCTGGTGCTGCAGATATAGCCACTAAACTTGGGGGATTATCAGGTATAAGAGACTTAATTAACTTTTGACTGTTGGCAACTGGTGAGATGTGGGAGTTCGGAGAAATTATTATCGATTGTGGTTTCATCTGTATAATTCTGGTTGGAGAATTCTGTCCTAAAGTGATGGGAATCGGTGCAGTTGGTGTCTTGGAAATTTCATTTGCCTTATCTGCAATATTAGTGTTGAAAGCAACTTGTGAAGGAATATAGTTGAAATGACCTGGCCTGGCAGGAACAAGCAAGCCTCGTGCCACTGGAATATTTGTTTGTACCAACATCTTCTGGTTTTGATTGAAAGGAAAAGATGTAGACATGCCAGCATTTTGAAATATCATTCTGGGTCTTGTCTCCTGGGTTGGAATCAACTTCGGTGGTTCTGACGTGAATGCTACCTTTGGTTGTGGTAAATTTATAGTAGTTGCTTGTAATGGTTTTGATACCATGACAGATGTTATTGGAAGACGAAGTTTCGAAATAGAAGTAGCAGTTTTAGCTGATCCAGTGGAAAACATATCTTGAGATGAGATCGATGGAGAAGATTGCTGTAATGGGGTTCTTGCTGGTAGATTATGAAGAGCAGGAGCAACCTGTAGTACTGGGATGTTAGCCATAGGAATCTCTGCCTTAGTTGTGGTTGTTTCATGTTTAGATATTGCCGAAAGTGGTGGATAAGATGGCTCAGAAATTTTAACTACTGGCGGCCTTAAATGCGACGAGGTAACAATGGATGATGCTGTTGAAACCAGTGACGACTGCTGTACTTTTGGTGAAGTACCTTTAGTAACAACTGATGCTTTAGTTTCCACTTTAGAAACAATCTCATCTACGTTTGTAGCCCAAGGATGTATAACTGATCTAGTAGGTTCAACCAAAGGTGGAAGTTCCAAAGAAGAAATCTTAGTAGGAATGTCAATCTTATCCAAGTTTCTTTTGGCACTAATTATCGATGATTGCTGTGTTATTGGTGCAAGTGATGGTGGACTTCCAATATTTGCTAGTGTTGTCTTGATAACCAGAGGTGAAGGAGTTAGTTTGGATTCTTCGGATCTAAAATACTTAGGAATATCAGGCGTTTTAGGTGGATGTAATAACTCTGACATATCTGGCGTTTTGGGTTGCTGATCAAACCTGAGGGAAATCTCATCTTGTTCTTCGGTATCTGTATCAATTTGCAACTCATGCTCGCTTTGTGGAGTTTCAGGCTTGATGTCAAGATCTGGGGCACCTAGACTTTGTACAGCTTGTCGCATTTCTTCATCATCTTGGACAGTAGGTTCTTCTACCAACGTTGTAGTTGAATCATCAACATTAGTATTGCTCAAATCGTCCTCAGTATAATGCTTTCCAAACTCATTTGAGAAACTCTCACCGAGAAGGGCAGCAACAGCGTCTTCTGTCTCTTCTTGGGATATAATAGCCCTAGGCTTTTCTTCTGGCGAATCTTCGGGCTTTTCTTCTTTGACGTCTTCGATTTTCGGACATCCTGGAGGTCTGATAGCATCGAAATCAGATATGGATTTAACGGCGTTCTCATGAATTGTTTCATCAATTTCAGAACCGAAACCTGGAATGAACTTATCTCTCTTCTTCTCTTTTGATGAAACGGGAGAAATCAGAGGTTGAATTTCTGGTTGTTGCTGAACACATGGCGTTGTTGGACTGATTGGGATATCAACTGGTTCTGATTTTACTGAACAAGCAATTTCAACTATTGTTGAGCTCTTCTCCTGTGGAGGACTGGGAATGTCAAGAAGATTAGGTAAACTCTGATTTTGAGTTTTGGATGCGTGTACATCTGGGGTGCATGGCTCTTCTTTCGGCAAAATAAGAGCTTCCTTCTTGTTATCATTTTTGACTTTGTTCTTTTCATGATGATGGTGATGGTGGTGGTGGTGATGATGGTGGTGGTTCTTCCTTTCTTCTTTGCTCTTCTTGCGTTTTTTCTTTTTCTCTCGAATTTCTTTTTTGTCTTCCTTCTTGAAATCTTGATAAAGGGAGTCATCATAATATTTGAAGATATCTTTCGGATTGTTCACCTCATTCTTCTCCACAGAAGTATCGTTCTGATTTACTGGCTCATCTTTGATGTTTGCTTCTAGTTGTTTACCCATATCTGCGAAATCCATACTATTTTCATTGAAGTGATCTGCTGCTTCAGCCAATGCTGCAGCTGCCGCAGCTTCTTGCAAGAGACGTTCTTTCTCTTTCCTTTTTCTTTCTTTTCGCTTTTTCACTCTCTGGTCTTCTTTAGAGTCATTTTCATCAGTTTTGGTACTCTTATCTTTCTCTATATCTGAATCGGTGTATCTAGATGGAATGTTCTCATCATTGAATCCTTTCATGAAAGAATTATTAATTTTATTGACAGGTGTTTCATGATCCCTCATACCATTTTCAGAAGAATCTGATAAAGAGCCAAATATGTTTTCCATTTTTCCATCATGTTTGAAGTCGTTCTTAGATGAAGATTTGCTTCTTCTTGATTTCTTAGATTTTTCTCTTTCCTTGCTCTTATCCCTCTTCTTATCTTTCTTGTTGTGTTGCTTCTTTTTATCATGAAGTTTGTTTCTTTCAGAAGAATCATTATGTGGAGAATCAGTAGGATCAAATTTATTGGAATCTTCACTGCTCGCAGAGTGTTTGGGCCTTTTCTGTTTCTTCTTGTGTTTTCTTAGCTTTTCCTTCTTGAATTCTGCACTTTCATCAGCAGATGAATTATCTGGGTAAGAATGTCTGTTGTTCATTTTCTCAGATTTGATTTCTGATAAGGGTGGTTTCGAGTCCTCTACTTCAGGATCTTTTTCATCGCTTGAATTGTCTTGTTTGGAAGTAATTTTCTCCTTCTCCACAGACCTTCTGAATTCGTCTTTGACCTTGAATAGATTAAGATCATAGTATGAGGAAATCTCCATCTTTGACAAAGAGAAAATATCGGATTTCATTGCACTCTTGTAATCGTCATCAGATGTCTCATTTACACATCTCGATGATTTTGGAGAATTATGCTGAATCATGTCATCATCACTCGCTTCTGTTAGTTCATTCTTGTGTTGTTTATTACGATCAGAGTCAGAATCTGTGAAGACACCTCTTTTCTTATGTGATTTTCCAAAGTCTGAAAAGTCGTCATCAGAACTCACAATGAGCATTTTGTGCCTTCTACTTTTGGAGTCTTTGTCAGTTCTTTCTCTGTCTGAGTCAGAATCGTCATCCCAGGATGTTGATCGTTTCTTCTCTTCCCTCTTCGCTCGACTTTGCTTCAGCTGACTGAACTTGGCTTTGATTTTTTCTTGTCGTTTTTCCTCTTCTTGCTTCTGCATGTTTTTGCAACTTCTGGCCTTGACTTTATCATACATTGAAATATAAGCGGGTTCATCATCCACTATGTCGAAGATAGAGTGTTTTCTGGGTTCATCAGAATCGGTATTATCGGAGCTATTGATGTTGGGTTTTCTTATTCTTTCCTTCTTCTGCAACTTATTCTTGTCTTCAAAACTTCTGTTGCTTTGATCATCTCTAGATCTATTCTTGTCGCACATCTTTTCTTTTCTCCTTAACTCAGCCCTTTTCTCATCTTTCTCTCTTTTCTCCGTATCAGTGTCAGTCAAGTCGTATCTCCGCTTTTCTTTTGTTTCTGGTCTCTTTTCTTTTTGCATCTCAATATCGTCAGTTGACCTAAGTTCTAATCTAGCCAAAAAGTCCTTATCTGTTAATTCTTTCGACGTGAGTGTAGTAGGCGATTCTCTCGGATCTTTCTCCCTACTTTTACTCTTGCACTTTTGTTTATCGAACTTCTGCTTATTTCGATGCCTTTCTTCTCTATCCTTCTCTTTATCTTTACGTTTCTCTTCGAATTCCCTCAGGAAATTCGATTTCTCCAAAGGAAACGGTTTATCTTCAAGTGATCTGGAAGTTTTCAACTTTGGTTTGATTTTTTCCTCCGATCTTGTGCTGTCTTTGGAATCTCGTCTTTCGGATATCCTCTTGTGGTCTGAGTGGAGCTTCGATCTCTTCGCTTCATGCTCGAAATTATCTTGAGAACTCATTCTTCGTTTTATGCCAACATTTGCTGGAGTGCTGTTGTCTTTTGATTTATTTGGATCTGATTTAGGCTTATCCATGTCCGTTGAGATGTGTCGAACTTCCGCCTCTTTGATTTTTTCATGAGTGTTGTTGTCTCTATTCTCTTTTATACTTTCTTTTCTTCGATAGTCGGATTCTTTGTCGGAATGTTTGATGTATTTCTCCGTGTTGTTACGCTCGTGAGAATCGTTCTTTCGGAAAATTTCGTGCATGATCTTTTCTTTTTCGTCTTTGCTGGCTTGTTTCAGATATTTATGTTCACTGTTGGATATCGATTTTTCGGAGTTGACATTGTTGTCTTTATGTCTGATTTCAGAGTGGTTTTCTCGATTTCTGTAATCATCCTTCCGTTTTTCGTGATTGTCTTCTTTGTGTTTCTTGTCTTCGTCCCGACGTCTCTCTTTCTCGAGTTTCTCAACATCGTGACGTTCTTTTTTGGCTTGTCGTTCCTTTCTAGCTTGTCGCTCTTCTTCGGCGATTTTGTCTTTTAGTTCTCGTTCTTTCTTCTCGGCTTCTTCTTTTTCTTTACGTTGACGTTCTTCGAGGGCTGCTTTTTCTCTTTCTGCTTCTTCTTTTTCGCGTCGAAGTCGTTCTTGTTCTTCTCGTTCACGTTTTAACCTTTCTTGTTCTCGCTTTTCCTGTTCTTTTTCTAGTCTTTCGCGTTCTGCTCGTTCTTTCTCTTGTTTTTCTTTGATGAGTCGTTCTTTCTCCAGCTCCTTTTCTCGTTCTTGTTTTTCCCTTTCCAGGCGTTCTTTCTCTAAGCGTTCCTTCTCTTGTTGTTCTTTTTCTAATCGGTCACGTTCTAATATTTCGTTTTCAAGTCGCTGTTTTTCTTTTCGTCGTTCTTCGCTTTTACAGCGTTCACTTTTACGGTCGTGCTCAGCACTTGTCTCACTAAATTTATCTAAGTCTTCTGTTCTTCTCGAACCGACATCACTGTTTCTTCTCGGTTTTACCTCACCGCGCGGCGAACCGTTGTTAGAATCCCTTCTACTCGATATTTTATCACTCTGTTTTATTGTTCTAGAGATTTTGGTTTCGACGTTCGTATTACCGACCGTCGCGGAAACATTTTGGTCACTAGAAATGTTACCTGAGTTCTTTTCACTTGATTTTATTGGTGCAGAATTGTTAAGTATCACACTTCTATTTACATTCACTTTGCTAGATAATCTATTATCACTAGAAGCACTCGCGCACGATTTCAGTCTGTTTTCACCGTGGTTCGCGCTTCTGGTAGTTGTACTTGCTGTTTGGATCTGCGGGTTGGGCGAAGCAATTGACGACGGCGTAGCCGGTGGCGTCTGCTGTAGAAGGGTTGCGGTGGCCGGCTGGATCGGCGGATGGGTGGGAAAGGGGTATTGCAGACCTTTGGCTGGGATCATGTTGTTTCCTGGAAAGATACGAAAACTGTTACATATCCGCAAAGTCAAGCAGGAATTGAACTTACCTGAAGACCTAGGGGAGAGCATCGAACTGATTTGCAAGCTGGGCGAGGTAATTTTGATAGAAGCTGGGGTTGCCGGCAAGGATGTGCTGGCAGTCTGTATTATAGATGCAGTTCGTGGAAACAGGGTAAAGTCCTTTGGTTCATACTTCTCACCAACGTTCTCCAAACGTTTCAAGTCTTCATCGAACACGGAACGTTTGGCCATCACAGATTTAACAATTTCCGATGGTTGTACCTCCTTCAGATCGAAATCTAGAAGTTTGTGCCTCAATCGGAATTTTTCTCTTGTAGCGTCGAGTTTCGCCAAGGCGTCACCGCCGGCAGCGCTCAAAGCTCTGCTTCCAGACCATTTCTCGTACTTCTCGTCCAGAGACTTGATCCTTTCGTCGAGCGAAGGGCTGGGTGGATTTTCGCTGTCGCTCGAGTTTGAACTCAAACTTGGAGGTCTTGGAGGCGGCGACGCTGGAGGAGGTACGTGTACAGGACTCGTTGGTTTCGGATTTGATATTCTCGGACTTGTAACGGCTGGAGGCGGACTGGATATAACTACGTCTTTCTGGCCTTTGATACCGGCGACGGATATACTTCCTCTACCTGGTATTTGCGAAGCGAATCTCGGGAGGGGTAGGGTTAGAGGACCGTTTCTTTCTCTCGGCACTCGTCGTGGTTCACTGGGAGGGAAATTTTCAGGTCTCTCGTCGCATAAAGGCGTACCAGGTCTCGACCCGCCTACGCTTTCTGATCCAGAGTGATCGTAGTGATGACTTCTGGATCCACTGTCGCTGCCTCCAGTTTTTCTCCTCTTGCAAATGCTGTGAGGAATGTATGTGCCTCTATCGTGGACCGTTTCTCTAGAATGTTTGTTGTCGGCCGACGATCTTCTGGAATGATGCTTCAAACTGACGTCCGACAACCGTCTCACCTCCATAACCTTCCTGTGGTCTCTGTTAGCTTCAATTATAACCTCGGTTCCGATGGCGTTGTCTAACAAGTCTAACTTCAGTCGTTTCTTGGAGACTATGTGTTCGTCCCCGGAACTCGGACAGTCCTCGAGTTGTTCAAGAAGGTGGACGCGCTCTTTCTGCAAGTTCCTGATGTCAGGGGGCGCATAGGGAACCGCTATACTATGATCTACGGAGGTAGCAATGGGCGCGGATCTGACTTCAACGACATCGACCAACATTGGACTCTCGTGGTTGTTGTAACTGTAGTCCGGATCGTAAGGATCGTCTTGCGACGCTGCAGACCCCTGGCTGTACTCGTCGTAACTGCGAAAATGACGATCGTTGGCATCGCCTCCTTCGTAGTAGTCGTTGAATCGTCCAACGCGGGTCTTCGAACCAGTAGCTCTGGGTGTGACCGATCCAGGGGTTCCCGGCGAAGGGATGGCCGAGGCTACTTGACTAGCTGCGATGCTCGAACGACTGCTGTAAGAGGACGCCCTCGGTCTTGTTGGGGTGTCGTACCTGCAATGAAAATCGAGGTCATCACTGCTCGAACCCAACCAATCTGGTAGATAATACAGGTTTTCGAGAGTCATCTTCCAGCGGCTTGTCAGCGATGGAGAATATAGCAGGTGGAAGATAAATATCGAAAATTATATTAAGATATTAGTAATGTCCTCTGCCGAATAGTCGATACGTTGTTTTATTGTTAGAGCAGATATAGCTTAGTCAAAATTTTAATATCAAGAATCCATCTTTGTTTTATACTATCAGTAGTAGCGATTATCAAATATCGAAGTGATACAGGGATTTGGTTTCTCATTCATCAAGGGTTATCTCATAAAATACTTATCACTCTTATCAGTTTTATAGAGATAAACACACATAACTACATATTCCAGTAAAATATTAATTTTGATGTAGATAAAGGGTTTTCCAATAAGACATATTTTGACATTCAAAGAAAAATGCCATATTTTTGGTAAACGATCGAATGTTTATTTCATTATAAAGAGGAAGGTAAGCCGTTAATAATGGAATATAACATAAGCCAAATGACCACCACGACTACAGAACCATATCCTTTTCATGAAATTTTCAATTAACAAATGGCAAAGTGGCTGCCATATGTCCTCGATAGCCTCACGAATTCCATCTCTGAGGCATTGAATCGACTCTGGACTCTTGGTGTAGACCTTCTCTTTCGCATGGCCCCAAAGGAAGAAGTCACAAGGTGTTAAATCACAAGATCTCAATTGTGATCACCTCTTCGAGAGATAACAAGGTTCGGAAACTTTTCCCGCGAAGAATCAATGGTTTTGTGTGGCACGTAGCGCCGTCCTGTTGAAAGTAAACGTTGTCCTGATCAATACCATCCATAAAAAAATCATTAATCATCTCTCGTAGCTGTTGCTTCCCCCTCATTTCGAAAAAGTAAGGTCCAATGACTCCTCCGAACCATAAATTGCACCAAACAATCACACGTTGAGGATAGAGAGGCTTTTCAACAATAACTTTTGGGTTTTCCAAACCCCGGATGCAACAATTTTGCTTGTTGACGAAGCCACAAAGGTTGAAATGGGTCTCATCACTGAAGATGAGTTTTCGATGGAATTCAGGACCATTTTCATGCATTTCAAGGGCCCAATCAGCAAAGATACGACGTTGTTGATGATCGACCAGCTTGAGTTCTTGTCTTGATTGAACTTTATAAGCCTTAAGGGGCAGTATCACATTTTGAATCGTGGTAAATCTCCATTCAAAAGTGGTCTCTTTATTTCACGAGTAAGTACCCTAATTCATGACGTAGAGACTTGATTTTTTTTAATTGAAGTTGAAGAACGTCCCGAGGGCAAATAGTTTTCTTTTTTTCGATTCAATTAGTTTTTCAATTAAAAAAAGAGGGTAATCGTTAGATCTGGGGTATTGAATATGTTTTTCGTTTTTCATGAGTACAAGCTATATTTTCGAAATAATCATCATGAAAATTTTTGTAGTTTATAGTTTATAGAAGATTAAATTGCCGAGGGCAAATGGTTGCGATTTTTTCCAAAATATGATGAATAACCGTCGGAAAAAAATCATTGAGTGTAGTTTCCAAAACGCTGAAGTTCAACCTGTTTTTTTTTTTAATGAAAAACTAATGAAATCGAAAAAATCGCAACTATTTGCCCTCGGCAGTTTAATCTGCTATAAACTACAAAAATTTTCATGATGATTATTTCAAAAATATATTTTGTACTCATGAAAAACGAAAAACATATTCAATAACCCCAGATCTAACGATTACCCTGGTTTTTTCAATTGAAAAACTAATTAAATCGAAAAAAATAAAACTATTTGCCCTCGGGACGTTCTTCAACTCCAATTAAAAAAAAATCAAGTCTCTACTTCGTAAATTAGGGACTTACTCGTGAAATAAAGAGACCACTTTTGAATGGAGATTTACCACGATTCAAAAGGTGATACTGCCCCTTAAGACCCTAATCTCTATGCAAAATAAGGTGGAATGACGTTTGTGGAATGCCTAATTCCAAAGAACGACGAGGAATGGACACACCTGGGTTTTCATCAACACTTTCGGCTACAGCACCAATATTCTCGGCTGTTCTTGAGTGACATGCAATTATTCTTTACATCATCAACTTGTCCCAACAGCTCAAATTTTTCCACCAATATCTATATTGCGGCTCGACAAGGTGTTTCACGACAATCCAAAAATGTTCGATTTTTACGAATCGTCTCTACCAAATTGTCACTATTCTGATCATTTCAATGCGTTGTTGAAGCGTATATCGTTCCATTTTTATTAATGGCGTAGTTTCTACTTGTCAAATGTCAAAAAATGACAGCTTCAAAAGTGACATCTACGAAATATATATTGTACATAATAGCATCTCTTATTGGAAAACCCTTTATATGCGTATAACAAAGCGACATTTTTGTCAAATCCACCGTTCACTTCATTGAGTGTCTCCGATATACATTCATAGAAACTCATGTTTTCTTATTTTTTACTTTGATGTTCTGGAGCAATGGTACAATATTTAATAAACCCTATAGATTGATGCCCTTGAAAAATAATCACTTAGAGTAAAACACAAGATTTTTCCCTGTTCACAACAATGGGAATTAATAATCAATAGAATTTATATCCGTTAGGAACGAGGTTATAAATGAGAGAATTCCAAAGTAAATTGCTGGATCATAGGATGTTAGTTATGCCTTCATCAGTGCCACATAACTCGACCCACGATAGTAGCCAAATGGAATATAAGTTCTGCTTTTTCGTTTGGTTGCTATCGTGGATTGGGTTATGTGACACTGACAGCATGAAAAGTCAGAAACCGGTCGGTCACTACCCTCCTACGATGGCAGCACGATCCAGCGGTTTACTTTGGAATTAGATCTCACTAGTCCAATTCACTCATGAGTTTTGATATCAAAAATTTCTCCTAGGGAGATAAAATTGAGTTGAAATCATGAATTTTCCAAATATCTTCCGGATGTTGACTGCAAGAATTTACATATTCCTCATTTCCTCAAATAAAGCACCTTGAAATGCGCATGAGAAATGGTGAACGTATTGTGAATGATAACAATGGCATGGTTGGATGAAAGGTGATGAGGGAATGAACGAAATAATAACTACTTTAAGTGTTACCTAAGCACAATTTCCTTCGGATACCGTTCTCGAAGGTAGTTCCGTTTGATCAACAACCACCCAAAGCATCAGACACAATGTAAGTTAGTTTATTCAGTCTAACATAAATACAATCTTAAGAGGATAATATTGATGCGGAAGGATCTTGCTCTTACCTTGCGAAACGGGAAGAATCGAAACTTCTGGAGGTGGAATCTCGCCTTTCTTCCACCCTGTCGATTACTGTTGGCGTTTGTTTTTCCAGGTGCTCGTAGAAGGACTGCTGGCACTCCCGACTGGCGAAATCGACTTGTATCTTGTTACCTTTCAGGTTATAACCTCGCATCTTGCTGACCGCAGATTGGGCGCCAACCATTTGCTCGTAAAAGATCAGCGCCTGTCCCCGATCCCTGTCGATGCTCACCTTGCTGATGGGCCCGAAGGGGTCAAACTGCATCCTCAGGTACTTTTCATTCACAATTTCCACGATCCCGTCCACCCACACCACGTTCGTGGGCATCGACTTGCCGAAGCCCAATTTGATACGATTGTTCCCTAAATGTTCCCCGTCCATTTTTCTGATGGCTTTCACAACACTCACTATGTCCGAGTATTGACAGAACGCGTACAAACTCACATTTCCCTGGTTTTTTATGTCGATCTCAATAATCTCCCCGAACTGGTCGAAGTGTTTCCTGAGGTCCGAGGCCGTGGTGTCCTTCTCCAGGTTTCCGATAAAGAGGGTGCGTGTGGCCTTTGGGTGAAATTCGTCAATGTCCGCCTCGTAAGGTCTGAGGTCGTTGTCTTCGACGTCGAACCCTTGGTAGGAGGCCACCTCGATTTTGCACCCGAAGAACAGTTTGTCGTAGCTGACCTCCAGAGCTTTTTCCACGTCCTCCGGTTTCTTGAAGCACACGATGGCGTGCCGTTCCGAGTTTTGACCGACAACTTTCACTGACGTTACTTTGCCGTGCTTCTTGTACTCGTGGTAGAGACCGTCTTTCAGGGAGGTATCGGAGGATCTTAGGGGTAGGTTCCGAACGCAGATAGCTAGCGGTCTCCTATCGTCCGAGTGAGCTAAGTGGCTGTTGGCGGCGGTTCTTCTAGATTTAGGGGTGCTGGTCGAGCTTGTTCTAGAGGTAGAGGAACTCGAAGAGCTACTACTGCTCCTAGATCGCGACCTGCAACGAAAATTAAGCTTGAGTGTGACATACGCGAGGCTAAATCGTCTCCGAAATCTTCAAGAAACTATCTCCTAAGGTTGGTCAACACTGCGACTGTCGATCCCGCTGATTTCTTTCTCGGATTCCTCCAACAATGGATTCGACTCGTATTCAAACAGAGCAGCGACTCTGAATCACGCATTGTAGCAGCAATCTGAAAACTCTTTCAGCGCCTTGTATCTGCGTTAAGTCACAAAGTAGGAAAAATGCTTAACGAATGGAAAATGAGGTGAATGGACTGAAATGAAATTAGTGATAGGCGCCATTTGCCCGAGGTGGAATGAATGGCGTTAGTTGAGGAAATGATAATGTTCGTTAAATTCACAAAGTGCTCAACAAAACAATGGCGAAAACAATCATGACACCAAATAATAAGTTGGCTTCGCACAAGTAGAATTGTCATTTTTGTTAAGGAGAAATCTTGTGCAAGGAAACCAAGACTGTACATTTGAATGAACACTCAAAATTGCAACGTTTCAAAACAAACCTATTCAAAACCGAAATTTCATTACAGCTTTGTACACATGTAATTTAAGAAGTGGGGGCTTTTAGGCGGCCCACTCACGAGGACTCTGTTTCGAGTATTTTAGGAGCCCATGTGGACGCCAGACATTTCAGGCGTCCACATGGGCTTCCAAGGTAACACCTAGAACGCCGAAGGGTAGTCCCGATTGACCATACACGGAGACTCTTTTCGAGCATTCGTGCGATGCCTGGTGCCGGAAAGTCCCGTAAAAAGTCTTCGTGAGTGGTCTACTTTAGATTTTATTCCCAGTAGATGAATAAGATTTGAATCATCTATATATAAAAAAGAAAGATGTTGGTTACACCATTTATAACTCGAGATCGGATGGACTGTTTGTTATGAAACTTCATATGTGGATTCGTCTACGGTCTGGTTATCATAAAATACAATAAAACTTTGAAAAAATCGATGAAAATTTTACTTATACAGGAAATGCTTTTCCTTCTTTTGAGTAAGGCCACTAGATGTCGCTACAGTTACAGTTACGCTACCGCTTATTCGTTTGTACTTCATTTGATATTATCCGCGTTAGATGGCGATATAAACAAACAGTGTGTACAGTGACTATTTTGATATTCCCTCTATAGTCACTGTTATAATAGTGTGTAATTTGAGTTGCCTACAACTCTGCGCTGTTGGGCAAAACTCGAGATCGGATGGACTGTTTGTTATGAAACTTCATATGTGGATTCGTCTACGGTCTGGTTATTATAAAATACAATAAAACTTTGAAAAAATCGATGAAAATTTTACTTATACAGGAAATGCTTTTCCTTCTTTTGCGTAAGGCCACTAGATGTCGCTACAGTTACAGTTACGCTACCGCTTATTCGTTTGTACTTCATTTGATATTCTCCGCGTTAGATGGCGATATAAACAAATAGTGTGTACAGTGACTATATTGATATTCCCTCTATAGTCACTGTAATAGTGTGTAATTTGAGTTGCCTACAACTCTGCGCTGTTGGGCAAAACCAAAATGTCTTAGCGTAGGAGTACAGATGTCTAAAATTATTAGATTTCGTTGAGATATGAGAAAAGTTTCGTTCTTACCACTTCAGATGGCGCTATTCACACATTATGACTGATGATTATTAGTTATTTGTATAGTTTTATTCATTCCAAATAACGTGATCGTGAGGGTTCTATATTTGACATTATCACAATTGAATGGCGATGAATTTGTTGAGGCTTTCGCGGCCATCCATTGATGTCATCTGTTCTTTTTTCGAGCATTTCGGTCGTCGTGGTTTGAAATGGTCGAAAAAAGAACATATGACATCAATTACTGTGTAATTTACATAGGGCTTATAGTACCATGAAAGGCTATTAACAGATCCAGAAGCGGGTGAATATCACCTTAAACAATGATATCACAGTGAATTTTTATCGAAATGTCAAGTAAATCGGATTTTGGCGATGAGTTCCAATCGTGAGATGTCCATTCTCATCTTTTCTCATAATTTTTAAAATGTTTTTGAATTTCTGTTTGGGTAATAAATATATTTGCGGAAATAATAATTGAATCCAAAATTGCCATTATTAGTGATTGACATATTATGACATATTATTTTCGTGCATCTGTTCTGTGTGATAGCTCATATCCATGGAAACATTTGACAGTTCAAAAATCAGTGATTACGATTTGTGAAATCCACCGCAAGTATCATTTAGGCGGAACAAAGTTCGCCGGGCCAGCTAGTGCTACTATAAAATTCACATTTAGATAAACCGCCTCAATTTGAACCTTACGCTGATCTCCCCACGATTCTTGCAATTATACAAGTTGTGAACTTGCAACCGAACCGAAAGTCTACTCCACACACTCGGTGCTAATTATAATAATTATCATACGTCCAAACCATCGGTCCTATAGAACGAAACCACGAAGCAAACACGTAACCTCTGGTGGATAATAACATATTTTCGAAATTATCTTCTCTCACGACATGATTTTTCACGAAGGGGAAAAGAAAACAACAACACAGCTCGCAACCTGTTTTGAAGTCGTTGCTAATAATGCCACCTGATATTGTCTATTCATCTGTAGCTTTGACCTGTACGTGATACCGTTCACCTTTAGATCGGACCCCGTTTGCTTATGCAACGACTACACGAAAACTAGGAGCTGCAAATAATATGGATTTGAAGGATGAATTCTCGGAAATATTTGTGTTCGACTACAGAAATCCGACGTAGCTAAATATTCCACCTAGAATTATTACGCAGAACAACGATATATTGAGTTTTTAACTTTTTTGAATACAGAAGCAGAAAATTGAGTTTTTAACTTTTTTGAATACAGAAGCAGAAAGTTTCTAATGATTTATCGACTGTGAGTAGCAGATTTAAATAACGCCCCACCCTGTACATTTTTTAATAATCTCCGTTTCATACCTGTGAAACTAGAGGCAATAGAGAAAAGCTTGATGTCTTGGAGATCAATGGATCAAATCATCGAATGCAACTCTTTCTAAGAAGTCTATTTTATCCGGTATCACAACTAGACCGAGAACTGTCATTACAAAACCAACGGGTCTTAGATGTATTCATCAACGCAACAACTGTTCTATTAGAGAGCAAAATCAGCTGAGTATGACTCAAGTGGAAACAAACCTTCACTAGTTCTTCGGTCCTCTTTTTAATCAAGTTGATTTTTTGAGAAAAATGCTACATGCCAAGGGAGACATGCAATTTTCAATTATTAACACCATTATTGCCATTTAAGATTCTTGAGCCGTCTTTATGTGCACCACCCTGTAAATAGTAAATTTGGACGAGATCTGATCGGATTTAGATCTCACAAAAATGTTAAAAGCAGGTAGATGTCCTTATACGAGGACGTAGTCGAAATGCTTTTGTAATGTTTGCATTCAAACTTTCTGACAAAACCTTCCATGAGAACAATGGGTTTGATTCTTGTTGCAACAGGAATGGACCAAAACTGAAAGCTAGCTTCCTAGTTAGAAACATATTTCGAGATATCTTGCTGTTTGAATGCAAAACTGAAAATCATTTCTATTTTTGTGTTGAATATTATTATCTTCCTATCTTTTTTATCTTTATTTACTGATCGATTATAAATTGAATATTACTCCATACCCATGATATCTTTGTTCGGTTATATAACAGTAAATTCTGTTTCTTATTGAGTTTGATGGCACATTGAGTCATTTCTAAAAAATAATCCACATTTTACATTTACAATGATTAAACACCATCAGTATCTCTTTTTTTATTATTATGAAGAACCTATTCATCTTGAATAGTTATGAGAATAATTTAATCTTTAGATAAATCATTAGAAAAACCTAAAAACAATTTTCAAATAAAAAACAAACTTATATTTCATACCACGGGAAAGATTATGATTACAAGTCAGCGGCCAAAATTTCTCCACCTATTGTAAACAAAATGAACGGTTTTCTCCTTGAATACTTGCCAACATCGATTGTGTTTCTCGGAAAGATTACATAAATTCGATTATATGCCAACCGATAATTCGCGTATGTACCTCCAAAACCGCTTGTAAACCCCTAGAAGGCAGGTTAGTAACAAAAACCGCCGACATCCAATTTGAGTAAAATGTTCCAATCGCCCGGTTATTTCCTTCGTCGATTCCTCGCCAAATAGAAAATTGCGACTTTTCTACAAGGATTTCCTGGAACGATACCTAGGAGGAAATTCGAAACCGGCAAACGGAAAACCCTAATTAATAATTTTCCCGACACAACATTTTTGGGACACCAATGATATTCGAGTTCATTGGAGGACAAATAAAACAATTGGATGATTTTTCGTACTATGATTTTTAGATTCGCAAATACCTATTTAATTATATGCGGAATCGTTCAGTCATGAGTTCTGGCAAGTTTCGTGTAACTTTCGGCTATTATACTACCGAAATTGTGTATTTAATGATGATATCCAATTATATTTCATGTAGATACTTAAAATTATATTCAGATAGTTAATATTGAGAATGCCCATTTATTTCATAGCACGGTACTGCATTCCTTCAATTCCGAAAATCGAAATTCAGTATTCCAATTCAGTAATTCACTCTGAAATAATGGATGCAGTATGTACAATACAAGGTGTTAATTACAAACGAAGAGAGGAAACAGAGAGGAAAACAGAGCAGAATCACACACACCTATCAGAAAAAAGGTGGAAAAAACTCACATTGCTGGATGGATCTATTAGTCATAAAATTTCTTCTAAGAAAACAGCGAAAAAGATCTTTAGAGCGATGAACATTTTATTAAAACGCAGTCGTATTAAAAGTAAAGATAAAAGAGAACAGGACTGATACAAAATTCAACTGCTATCTGTCATTTATTAGGCAAACTGTGGAATGGAAAAAGATAAAGACATTTTTTACTGAATTTTTATTTCTTTTCATATCATTTCATGTGAAAATGTACCTACATGAAGTTAGCAAAACAACTTTCGCGAATCAAACTCGGAATAGCTCAAAATTTTGCCGTTATTTATCCGTAATTTATCCGTGAAAAAATAAATTTTGCCGCTCTAATATTTTAAAAGATATTTGATGTGTCGCTAAGTTGATATCCACATAGCGAAACAACTATCCGAAAAATTCTTTCAGTCGAAATCAAACTAGCTCATCTTTTTCAATGATTTAACCGTAAATTATCCGTGAAGAAAAAAATGTCGCCACTCTTGTATTTTAAAAAATATTGGATGTTTCGCTAACTTGATATCAAGTTGGCGAAACAACTATTCGAAAAATGGTTTCAGCACGAAAAAAAAATAGCTCATATTTTCAAGTGATTTAACCGTAAATTATTCATGAAAAAAGAAAATTTGTATCATTCAAGGTTTCGAAGAAAAATAACAAAATCTGATTGATCGATCAGCAGCCGACGGGACATAAATTATGCATTTTTCTCGAAAACTACTCAGTCAATGTTGTTGAAATATGAAGAGAAGATGTATCTTTTCACCATTGATTTATCCGTGAAGAAAATAATTTTGCCGCTCCTGTTTTTAAAAAAATATCACGTGCACTGGTAAGTGTACATCAAATTACCAGGTGACATATTGAGAAAATGATTTCAGCAATCAACAGATAATTTAATTTTTTTCAATGATTTATCCGTAAATTATTCGTGAAGAAAAAAACATCGCCACTTTTGTATTTTAAAAAATATTGGATGTTTCGCTAACTTGATATCAAGTTGGCCAAACAACTATTCGAAAAATGGTTTCAGCACAAAACAAAATAGCTCATCTTTTTAAGTGATTGGATAAATCACTTAAAAAGATGAGTGAATTATCTGTGAAGAAAGAAAATTTGTATCATTCCAGGTTTCGAAGAAAAATGACAAAATCTGATTGATCGATCAGCAGCCGACGGAACAAAATTTATGCATTTTTCTCGAAAATTAGGCAAGCAATTTTGTTGAAATTTGGAAAGAAGAGTAAGCTTTTCATCTTTGATTTATCCGTGAAGAAAAATAATTTTGCCGCTCCTGTTTTTAAAAAAATATCACGTGCACTGGTAAGTGTACATCAAATTACCAGGTGACATATTGAGAAAATGATTTCAGCAATCAACAGATAATTTAATTTTTTTCAATGATTTATCCGTAAATTATTCGTGAAGAAAAAAACATCGCCACTCTTGTATTTAAAAAAATATTAGTTGTTTCGCCAACTTGACATCAAGTTAGCGGAACATCCAATATTTTTTTAAATACAAGATTGGCGAAGTTTTTTTCTTCACGGATAATTTACGGATAAATCATTGAAAAAGACGAGCTTGTTTGATTTCGGCTGAAAGCATCTTATATCTTTTAAAATATAAGAGCGGCAAAATTTATTTTTTCACGGATAAATAACGGCAAAATTTTGAGCTATTTCGAGTTAGATTCGCGAAAGTTGTTTTGCTAACTTTATGTACATCATGTAAAAGTATCTTTCGCTGTTTTCTTGTTAGAAATTTTATTACTTAAAGAACCAACCAGTAATGTGAGTTTTTTCCACCTTTTCTCTGATTGATGTGTGTGTGTCTCTGCTGATTTTTATTGTACTCATATTTTTGAGATTATATTGTTGTTTATTTATAGGCTGTGGACCTGTGAAATTGTTATTGTTTATACATATACGTGTGTTTTATTAACTTTGTATTCATCTGTACGATTGCTTATAGCCAATTTTATATTTACTCATTACTCTTTTTCGGAGTCTCTGATGAAGGTTTCAAATAAACCGAAACGTCGGCAAATTATTTAATTGGTTTTTGTTTGATTCGACCTGAAACCTATCAACCCTTGCTCAATGCCCGAATACAGAATAACACCAATCTTACCTTCAAACGTACCAACCAAAGGAGAGATAGAAAACAACATAAAAAAACAGTAAATAGAACCTTACCTAGACGGAGATCTGCTCGACGTGCTCCCAGACGGCGACGGGGACCGGCTGCCCGATCTGGACTTCGTCTTTTTCTTTGTACTTTGGTCCGAGGTGCCCCCCCGTCTCTCGCTGCCGACCGCGTCGGCGACCGCAGTGGCGGTCGTCGTCGCGGCCGTCGCCGTCGTCGTGTACCCTGTTTCGTTTTGACTATTGTAACGACCCCCCGTCCCCGCACCACCACCCCCACTGCCGCCGCCACTGTCGTAGCTCCAGGAATTGTTAAGCGTCCTATGAGATCCACGGTCCATGACGACGTTGTAGGGGCCGTTCCGAAAACCCCGGTCCCTGTTGCGGCTGCGGTTCGCGTCATGGTAGCCGCTGCGGCGGATGAACTCGCCGTCCGCTACTCGGCTGTTGGCGCGCTCGTAGAAGCGCTCGCCGAAGGGCCCATGCTCGTCGGTCGAACTGCAGAAGAAAAAACAGTGTTAATTCGGCTTTCACAAAAGGATTTAAAGATTCGCGGACCAAGAATGTCACCTTGTGGAACTCCAAAGTGAGGAGTTGCTGGCAGGCGTGATAGGTATTCAATGTGATGGATAATTGGTATTTCGCTCGAAACCAAGCCATGAGGATCGCGTATTTCCTTTCCCGTGTACAGTAGAGGACAGGTCCGTGCCGAAACGCACACGGTTTTGTATAACTCTAAATGCCTGCAAAACCGTGTGCATTTGAACGTCAGTAAAACACGGTTTCGGAATGATATTATATTCATATTGTGTTTCCTTTCCCGTGTACAGTAGAGGAAAGTTCCGTGCCGAAATGCACACGGTTTTGTAGAGAGAAAATGCGTTATAGGTCTTTACAAAACAGTGTCGAATTGAAACCTACAGTTTTGTTCAGCTGTTGAACATTATGTCCTCACGCCATCGCTTTCTACATGGGTTGCCTAAATAAAAAATAAAATATCACTCTTCTTCATCAAATTTCTTGGTACATTTTCATTTTGTGTAATAGAAATACTCATATTCCAAGTAGTATTCACAATCCTAATAATTAAAAGTAACATTTTCGAAGAATTCTAATTTCCAATAACAATAGCAATTGTGTAAGGATGTCACTGGACTTCTAGGTACGTACTAGATTTAACACTCATTACCCATAGAAAAAAGCGAATATATTTCAACCTGTTCAAGGGCGGATTTACGGGTGGAGGTGAGGTGTTATTACCTTCTCATGCCTACCTGAAAAAATAATAATGCACCCCCCCCCATGCAGCTTCTACCTTCAGTTATCTAATCCGTCAATACCGCTTGCTCCTTAATCACAGTTGGATGATTAATTGGTTCTCAATAAATATTACCCCTCCCACGAAAAATAGTATATTCTAAAACTAGTTGCAGAATGGGTTCCTAATGTTCCTATTCCAATACGAATGCGAAAACGAGCGACGAAGGAGCGAGTTTTCGAACGCATGAGTATTGGAATTGCATTCTGCAACGAGTATTAGACGATATTTTCTCTATTTCACTCAAATTTTGTGAAATTTAATGGAAAAATTCAAATTATAGGTCCTAGTGTCTTTCATATTGTATCTTGGCAGTTGGTGTGAATGTTAGGAAATTCGAAAACTGACATTTCCCAATTGACGTCTGCTGAAATTTAAAAGGATCTGAAGTCATTGCTGACAACCACAAAACTAAAAATGTTACTGAAAACGATGCTGTAATGAATTCATTACAGCACTGTTTTTAGTACTGTAAGGAACTCATTACGATACTGAAATAGAGAAAAGCTATAACCGCCCTATAACCTGTTTCGACATACACACGAATTAGAATAAAACATTTGTACACTACTTTTGCTGCCTTATCGATCTATAAAACTAACCCAATTTCAGAGCAGAACATACTGCAACCACACGTTAGTTGATATGATGAGAATCATTTACAAACCGTTCTTCACTGGCTTTCAAATAAACTCTGCTCTTATACAATTTCAAGTTCTACATAGGTAACCGTGAGTATTTCGGCACGGAACTGTCCTCTACTGTACACGGGAAAGGAAACACAAAAGGATATATAATATTATTCCGAAACCGTGTTTTACTGACGTTCAAATGCACACGGTTTTGCTGGCGTTTAGAGTTCTACAAAACCGTGTGCATTTCGGCACAGAACTGTCCTCTACTGTACACGGGAAAGGAAACACGCATGAGGATCAACAAGAATTGGACAATATTACCCTGAAAACGTCGATGATGCTGAGAAAATTATGAAATTGTATCTTAAATTGGGCTTTTTATTTCCATGATATCTCGGTTCGTTTGCGGAGTATGGCAACAATTTTTTTTTTTCAAATTAAAGCTTAATCATTTCTCTAGAATGTGTATTACTCGCTTTTCCGTTTTTCTTCGTATATTAGGAAAAAGCTATAATTTCATAAAAATCTGGACAAACGATTTTATTTTCATGATATCTCCGTCAATTTTCGGTTTAAATGTATGAAACTTTCAGTATACATGCGGAATATTATACTGATCCACAAGAGTTAGAGATATCGTATTCAATCGTTTTTAAAAGTGCATATATAATCTTCGAGAAAATCGCTGTAAAATCATTCAAAACTCAATAACAACTTGAATCGATCCAATAAAAATCAGTATGAGACATTTCGTCAATCTGGTCGCCTTTTTTCTGAAGTTAGGTTCTTTGCATATGCTTCATGAATGTTCTTATTTTGAAATGAAGTCAGTTTATCAACGGCTTCGATTTGAAACGAGTTTCCTGAACATGCCAAGACGTAAATTAACAAACGCTGAGGCTAATAGGGATATTGGAATGCTACAGGGTGGCCTAACTCAGGTTGTTGTAGCGGAAAGGCTCCAAGTCAGCCAAAGTGTGATATCTCGACTTTGGAATAGGTTCAGGGAGACAGGTTCCGTGTTGGAAAGATCAAAGCTTGGTGGGCGACGAAAAACAACACCTGCTCAGGATCGTTTCATCACCGTTTCGGCGAGAAGAAACCCTACATCTAGGTGTAGAATGCTACGGAATACACTTCAAAATGCAGATTGGGTCCAAGTTTTCATCGAAATCATCAGACGACGTTTGTGAATCTAGGTTCTAGAATATAGACGTCCATTAAGAGGAGTTCCATTAACACGTGACCATAAGCGTCAAAGACTGAAATGGGCAAGGCAACATATCAATTGGAACGACCAATGGCGTAGTGTCCTTTTCACTGATGAATCCAGATATGGACGATTTTCAGATTCTCGAAGAATAAGGGTATGGACAATCCCACGCATACCCCGTAATCGTCGCTATGTCCAAGAAGTCCATTCATTCCGTGGGGGTAGTGTTATGGTATGGGCCGGGATATGTTTCAACGGGCGCACAGATCTACACATTTGTCCTGGGAATATGACCGCCTTACACTAAAGGGAGCATGTCATTGACAATGTTGTGCCAAATTTTCACGCTGCTATTGGTGAAACTTTTCAATTTCTAGACGATGACCTTAGACCGCACCGTGCAGCCATAGTTGAGAATGCGCGCGAGGAGCTTGTTATTCCACATTTACCAATACCTCCGCACTCACCAAATTTGAATTGCATAGAACCTGCATGGGATATGCTCCAAAGAAGATTAGATAATCATCAACCTACCCCAGAATCCTTAAATGATCTGAGAGAGCTTCTGCCCCGTTTATGGAACAAAATTCCTCAAAAAATGTTCAAAAACCTCGTGTGTAGTATGCAAAGAAGATGTCAAGCTGTTATTGATGCCCGTGAAGGCCATACATCGTATTGATAAGTCTTAAAATACTTGAATTCTCTGGGAATGAAATTTCGTAATTTTACTCGATTTTTCTTAACCAGCCTGTATACGCTGCAGACCTACAGGCTAAAATCAATTTGCAACTTGAAATCATATTAATATGAATTTTCATCACAAAAATCTTATTTTAACTATATTTTTTTGCAATTTAAGTCAATATCCCTAAATCATGTGGAGCAGTTTATTTAGGAGAATGTGTATTAATCAGTTTTTTCCATTTATTGCACCCTGAATTCTTAAATAAATTATAGAGTAGGAACTTTATTGGTCATATTTTCAACCAGGTTTTTTTCCTAATATACGAAGAAAAACGGAAAAGTGAGTAATACACATTCTAGAGAAATGATTAAGCTTCAATTTAAAAAAAAATGTTGGTCTACTCCGCATACGAACTGAGATATCATGGAAATAAAAAGTCAAATTTGTGAAGAGAGCTCGGACGTGTAGCACCTCCCCTTAATGATGGCTGACAATGAACGAGTTCTCATCAACCTTTTAACTTGGTCTACACCTAAAATTTCCAACGCTTGGTTGCATAAAGCGTTGATTGGACAATAGGCTCTCAAATAAAGCCAAATCTCTGCTTCATCCTCTGACCAACGCTTTCTGCAACCCAGCAGTTTAACAGAAATTAGGAGTAAGCAGATAGTGCGCTTGTGTAAAAATCTTCAATGTTTAATGGCAAACGCTTTGGAGAACTAAGATAAACTAAGTCACTCGGGTCCCTTGTGGCCAAGAGATTTCATGGAGAAGTATCTCCATTTGGCTATAATGGTAGAGGTTTGATAAAATGGAATCTATTGAATGAGTGTCTAATGTCGAACACAACTTGTATCTCTGAATGCAGGAGATTTAGAGAGTTTATCCTCCACTGCAGAACATACGGGCGTAGCTGTTTCCCAAAAATAACTCGCCACAATTGCTCTACTGGTATCAGCAACTATACCTTCCGAAGAGCAATGAGGTGATACACTCGATCATGCATTGGGTGACCGTCTCGTTGGACAGTATCCAGCAGTTTCTGTATTATTGACGTATGAACTATGGTTTCAACAGAAGAGGTCACAACACGCAATCGTCAGCAGACACCGCAACAGCTGGTTTGTGTAAGTGTAAACGGAATCAACAAAACAACTCTCACAACAGCGCTAGAGGTCATACTAACTCTGCCTCCCCTATATCTACATATTAGGAAATGTGGCCTGCGAGACAGTAGCAGAATCTCATGAAACAGCAAGCTCCTACCCGCTATCTGGATAGGACATACGAGGATTCTGAATTAAAAACACTCGGACCTCTTGGAAAACCCCTCTGACGTTATACTTTTGACCCTTTGCAGCAGTCATACGTAACAGTCAAAGTGCAGTGGACCGCGTAAATCAATTATGCCTAAAGACAACCATGTGGTACACTACTGGATCCAAATATGCCGAACGCGAGAGGCCTAGCAGTATATGGTCCCCAAACTGAGGCTTTCTGGTCAATGGGACAAGAATGGCTATCTATGAGTGTGTCCAAAAGTGTTTGAAAATAAACCTTAAAGGAGCGTGCATAAATGAACAGACCATCGATCAGCACTAAGATCTGTGGAATCTAACTACCAGGGCCCATCTGGGAATGAAGAAATACCATAAAACAATTGGCCAGAGGCATCAGAGTGACTCTCTTGGTCTCCAGGGCACTGTGGAATTGAGGGGAATGAGAAGGCTGATGCATCGAAGGTTGAACATGCAAGACTTGAAGACTGGATTCAGTAGGGTGTCCTGGTCAGTTCTGACAGGTTCTTTTATAGCCAATCAACTAGTGTATCTCAGTCTCAAGACCTATTTTGATGACGCTTTCACAGTCAGTAAGAGAACAAAGCGGAGAGTGCTTTGAACCATTCTCATTCCATAAATACCAAAAATACGAATTACGCAGACGAATTTAGAGGAAATTACCGCCAGTAATTATTGTTTTAAATTCTCCCGTTTGATGCGTCGAGGCCCAGTGGTATTTACGGCATACCACGTGCTGCCCATCAACGAAACCATGAACTTTTACAACTGCAGACTTCAATGCAGACAGCAGCTGGTGCAGAATTTAATAACCTGCAATGAACTGTCGAATAAAGTTCACGGAACCTACACAGCCGACCAGGAAATTACAATCCGCCCGTGGGGGATTGAAAATTCGTTCGCCGTTCATGTGGAAACGTGTGTGTGATTTATCGATCCCGCAATTTGCGTACCGCCCGACGTGTACGCACCGGATGGTGACAGATGGCAACCGCCGAGCTCTCGATGTGGTAACGAGCACGGTACCGTTTATTTTTTACGGCGAACGATTAATGCGATTGAATAAGGAATATAAAGCAAGGAGATCGTTGAAAGTATGGCGAATCGGGTCATTCGGATCGAATATAAACATAAACATCGATCAGGATTAGTGTCAGGCTCGGCTGTCGTTCAAGATTCACACTTTTATCCTTTCTATAGATCTGGCTATCGAGATCTTGGGAGCGGGACTGGACAGCGGAATCTTATAGATAGGTGTTAGCAAACAACTCTTCGGCGTCAGGTTATATTTTTTTCAGTGCGAATACGGTAATAGCTAGCGGTACTCAGATAGGTGGACATCTGAATCAAGAACTTTTTTATGTAATGCTTATATTATAACGGTAACCCTTCAACATGATGACATTATTCCTCTGGTCCCAGAAAGTATCCAATTGAATCGGCCAGTTGAAGAACAGTCCTACTATAGTCCATTCAATAAAAGAAGGAGCTTTGTAAACAAACAGAATCGTCTGGTTTGCGCACAATAAAGCTCCTATTGGTCAAACGGTCATAACAACGCTCCCTTTTAACGCCCTAAGAGACTGCCAGGATCGTACTCGGAACGGACTGTGTAATGTGTATGGTACTGGATAGAAATGATTCAATAATTTGAGTCAGCAATTCCCACATTGGAACTTTTTTCCACAGAAACTCTAATGCGAAATTTCTGTTATGATTTGCAACTGTCATAAACATTTTATATCCGACGTACCCTATTTTTTTTATTTTGTTTTGTTTTTATATTATTATCTACCAAATAATTTCTTTTTCGGATGCTCGAGATTGCGGCAAGGTAATTCCAGGATACACCAGAGTTTTAGAGATTTGGGTCGGAATATTGCAAGATTCCAACAAAGTAATTCCGGGAAACACCAGATTTGGGTCCTTTTCCCTAATGGGTGAAAGCCATCTTCATTTGCATAAATATCGAAGTTTTCAATTGACAAGACTCGTAAAAGATCTCTGTTCAATTTTATAAGGTCATTTACTTGTAATATCCGAAATATATTTAGTTTCGGTCCAAAATTTTATATTTTTTTGTACGAAAGTCTTTGTCGGCTGCTGAAGATTCCGACAAGGTAATTCCGGGAAACACCAGATTTGGGTCCTTTCCCTTAATGGGTTAAAGCCATCTTGATTTGCATAAATATCGAAGTTTTCAATCTACAAGACTAGTTAAAATACCTAGAGCTACTGTGAAGGTCTAGCTGTTCAAAGTGTTAATAGATTTTGTTGTGAAAAGTGTATTGTGTTGGAAAATCTTTTGACAAAGTGTATATAGTGTTTATAGAACAATGTCGAATTCGGAAACGGATACTGCATCTGAGGGTGATATGTGGGGACCACCACAAAAAAGGTCCAAAAGGTCGCATTTCTGTGCTGAAGAGAAAGAGATAATTTTGAAATCTCGAAAAGAATTGGAATAACATCCTGATTTATCGAAAAGAGACTTAGTAGGAATTGTTTCAAAATCCTCAGGAGTGAGTGATTCAGCTGTATTCAGAATTCTCAGAGAATATAAAGAGAATACAACATTGACGCTACCTAAGAGGAGAGCCCTGTCGTTAAAAATAATCGATTCGGTTGACGATTTCGATATGAACCTCATCAGAAGAATTGTCCACGGTTATTTTTTCCGGAATGAAATCCCAACGATTTCTAAAGTACGAGAAATCGTGAATGATGACGACAGTTTGTCATATTTCAAAATAACAACGTTCTATAAATTATTGAAAAAAAAATGGAATTCAAGTTCAAAAAACGTGGTCGTGATAGTCTACTGATAGATAGGGATGAAATAATTGTCTGGAGAAGGGATTTTTTGAAGAAAATCCGCTCATTAAGGGAACAAGGCAGAAAAATTTATTACCTGGATGAGACATGGATAAATAAACTGAACGATTGTGTGAAATCTCCTCGATTCGACTCTGGACGGAAAGTAACTATACGAAGGCGCTCCTACCGCTGCGCCAAACATGTTTTTATTGCTCCTTCTTACATTTGAACAGAGTAAAGTCCAAAATTGCTATTAAGGGACAGTATCACCTTTTGAATCGTGGTAATTCTCCATCCAAAAATGGTCTCTTTATTTCACGAGTAAGAACCCTAATTTACGACGTGGAGACTTGATTTTTTTTTTATTGAAGTTGAAGAACGTCCCGAGGGCAAATAGTTTTCTTATTTTCGATTTAGTCAGTTTTTCAATTAAAAATACCAGGGTAATCGTTAGATCTGGGGTTATTGAATATGTTTTTCATTTTTCATGAGTACAAGCTATGTTTTTGAAATAATCATCATGAAAATGCTTGCAATTTATAGAAGATTAAATTGCCGAGGGCAAATTGTTGCGACTTTTTCCAAAAAATGATGAATAACCGTCGGAAAAAAATCATTAAGTGTAGTTTCCAAAACGCTGAAGTTCCCCCCTCTATTTTTTTAATTGAAAAACTAATTAAATCGAAAAAATCGCAACTATTTGTCTTTGGCAATTTAATCTTCTATAAACTACAAAAATTTTCATGATGATTATTTCAAAAATATAGCTTGTACTCATGAAAAACGAAAAACATATTCAATAACCCCAGATCTAACGATTAACCTGGTTTTTTTAATTGATAAACTAATTAAATCGAAAAAAGAAAACTATTTGCCATCGGGACGTTCTTCAACTTCAATTTAAAAAAAAATCAAGTCTCTACATCGTAAATAAGGGTACTTACTCGTGAAATAAAGACACCACTTTTTGAATGGAAATTTACCACGATTCAAAAGGTGATACTGCCCCTTAAGAGATAGCCACAAAAAACTTTGTAGTTCCTCATTCGTTGATTAAACATTGTTTGAAGCTTTCACACATTTGTTGTATGTAACTAGGTGGATAGATTAAAATCAGAATTTTGGTTTATTAAAATTAGTAATTGAAGAAATAAGAGCGTGGACATGTACTGTTCTTGAAGTGAATATTTTCAATGGAATATACTTTTAATCATTTATAGGTACTCTTCCCTGCTTTAAAGACCCTGTACCATAATATCAAATCACCTTAGAAATTCACCTTCAAACGATTTCGTTGAAAATTAATCAGAGATGATATCATCGCAGTTAATCGGCGATCAGCTCAATTATGTTAGGAAGCCACAGAAAATTGATCTAATTCAGCGTAGGTACTTCATAACACAATAAGCAACCTTGTACGACTACGCAATCATAACCATCGCTATACGTCGTTCAACTTTCAACCTTTACTTGTACGCTTTCGAACTTATCGATTTTCTTTCAATTTGATGAAGTAAGGTCGTGATAACACGTTACATAATGTCAAGGTCGATATTCAAACATCCGTTTGACTGGACGAGGTGGAATTACGACGTAACAAACAAAATTCCAGCGATTTGAGCGCCGATAAACTAGTTTTTCTGAGCTGATGCCCTCACCGAAATTACAGACATCAGACACGGTAGTACTTTGCGATAGTACAAGAGCACATGGTTTACATTATTTTATCTAAGATCGGAACAACTTTGTTACGTGAAGAAGCCTGGAATATTTGAATATCGATTGGCGTATAGGAAAAAAAAGTTTCTATTGTTCCGAATAAATTTAGATGCATATCACTTAGATCAGCGGTCCGCAACCTTTTTGATATTGCGACCCCAAAATTAAAAGGAGGGTTATGAGTGACCCCAGAAAAAAAAATCACAAGTGCAGAGGTTGGTTCAGGTAACGAAGTTAGCTGTTTTTATTTCGTAAATTATTTCTATTGAAGAGTTTATTTATTTTGGAAAGTAATATTAGAGCAAACAGGACCTTGTTGACTTTTTTGGCGATCCCATAAATATCTTTCGCGACCCCACATGGGGTCGCGACCCCAGGGTTGCGGACCGCTGACTTAGATCATTTTTCGCTTCATATCGACATTGTAGAATGCCTATTTCCAAAGAACGACGAGGAATGGAGAAACCTGGATTTTCTTCAACACTTTCGGCTACAGCTGCAATATTCTCGGCTGTTTTACGGGTTTTACTCTTCACATCCCCAACTTGTCCCAACAGCTCAAATTTTTCCACCAATTACTGTTTTGCGGTTCGACAAAGTGCTTCATGCACGGCGACTTGAAAATGTTCGAATTTTACGAACCGTCTATGCAAAATTTTCACCATTTTTATAGTGATTTTTAATAATTTCATTTCGTTGTTGAAGCGAGTATCGTTCCATTTTTATTAATGGCGTAGGTCTACTTGTCAAATGTCAAAAAATTACAGCTTCAAAAGTGACATCTACCGAAATCGCGGCTATTCAAAAAAAAACCTCTCATTGGAAAACCCTTCATTATTGATGAAAACAAATTTCTGAAAAATCAATTCAATTTGTGATACTTTCGAGTCCTTGAACTTCTGCATATATGGCATCTACGAGGATATATTGAAAAATTTTGAGCCTACTATAGAACAACCAAACAAAATATCAATGACAAAATATTTTATTACTGAACATATTCTCCTCTTAATTGAATACATTTATTACAGCGGACCTGCAACGTCTCTAGACCTTTCAAAAAAAAATGTTTCTTCTTGCTCTGCAAACCAGTCCTCCACAGCTTTTATTACCTCCTCGTTGGAAGAAAATTTACGCTTTAAAACTATTTTCAGTTGAGGAAAGAGATGATAGTCGAACGGAGCCAAATCTGGTGAATAAGGGGGGTGTTCTAGTAATTCTAACCCTAAATCACGAATTTTTTTTGCATGGCAACATGAGATTTGTTTACTGGGGCGTTCTCCTGTAAAAACAAAATACCTTTGGATAGCTTTCCGCGTCTTTTCTCCTTAATTTTTTCCCGTGGTCAGTAATGTCGAATAGTAATCTACAGTTATTGTTCTACCCTGATCCAAAAAATCAATCATGATTACTCCATGGCAATCCCAAAAAACTGAAGCAAGAACTTTTCCAGCAGATTTTTGGACACGAAACTTCTTAGGTCTTGGAGAACCAGAGTGTCGCCATTCCATCGATTGTTGCTTTGTTTCTGGATCGTAGAAATGTACCCAAGTCTCATCCATAGTAACAATTCGGTGTAAGAAGTCTACATCGTTTTCAAATCGAGCACAGATCGAACGCGATGCTTCTACCCTTGCACGCTTTTGGTCAACATTCAAACATTTGGGGATCCATTTTGCAGAAATTTTTCTCATGTCCAAATTGACGTGAACTACATGATGAACGCGTTCGTATGAAATCTTCAGTGCTTCAGATATCCGTTTTAGCCCAATTCGACGGTCTGATAAAATCATGTCATTAACTGCATCGATATTTTCGGGGACTGACACAGAAACTAGCCTTCCCGATCGGTCATCATCTTCAATGGAAAATTTACCTCTTTTGAATCTTGCAGTCCAATTTTTCACGTTCCTATACGAGGGACAATAATCACCAAGGGTATTAATCATATCTTCGTAAATCTGCTTACCTCTTGACCCTTTTAAATACAGGTACTTGATGATGGCTCGATACTCCAATTTTTCGATTTTTACAATTTCGGTGGACATCTTTTCTCAAATTTATTGCGTAACTCTGGTTTACTTTGTTAACGTCGAACTCTACACTGACACTTCTAATAAGTTATTGTTCGTTGATATGGTATCGCAATATTTTGTGTATGCATGGAACTGGTCTAGGCTAACTAGATATCAATACATCCTCGTAGCTTGTAGCTTCCATTTGGTGCACGCTTTCTTCCCAGTCCATTAAATTCCAAGGAAAATATAATAATTTCATTGAAATTCAAAGCTGAACACCCACATCTTGACGTTTGCAGCCGGGTATTTATGTTGGCAATAATTTATTGCCTACACTCACCACTGAAAACACAGAATCGATTCGATAAATATAGAAATTATCAGTATTTTCACGTATGTGTAGGCATCTGTAGGTACGATTCTATACCTACTGTGTGTTTATCTCCCACGTGTGCCTTGAATTATGTATGCGGGAGGGAGAGAAGAAGCCGAAAAATCAAGTATACATGGGTTTTAAGGTATTTTAATGCGGGGTCTAACCCCAGGGTGAAGCTACAATTTGATTTCTTGGAGCGGTCCAAGATTTTTCCTTCAAGAAATTATAATTCCTTCTCCTTGGTCCCAACGTTTTGTATTATTCATTAATTTATTACACAGGCCGTTTCATCGTTTCACAGAAAAACTTTCACCTTATATTCTAGCTGTTTGTCTATTTCCCTAAATTGTCGCAGACGAAGAATAATGCACACTAACATATGAGGTGAACCTCAGGATATTGAATTCCGGAAAAAGTATCATATTATGCATCGTTAGCCCAGTGGTCAAGGCCCCCGCCCGGAAAGTAGGGAGACGCAGGTTCGATTCCTGCACGGTGTGTGACTTTTTCCGGAATTACAAAAATATTCAATTGTCTGCATGCCGTTATATCTTTCCTTAATTTAAGGAAGGTTCAAACCTATTTTTCAACGAAATGGCTATGGTGGAAGATTTTACCGTCGTATGACGGGACCCCTATACACAAATATTTCCTTTTGGGATGACATAATACGTATACGCAAGATGTATGTGGTTTCCTTGATAATTTTTGGTTCTTATCTTCACAGGCCGAAAAAGAACAGGAAGTGGTTTTTCCTCATTCAGCACTAATGGACGGTGCAAGATAAAATTGGATGATTAAATGGGGAATTACTTAAAAATTATCTAACATTACGCAGTTTAGATTTTTAAAGAAGTTTGCCAAGAGGAGAAGGCCTTCTTTAAGTGCCTGGCATTCCCTGAAGATTCAATTCATTATCAAGAGTAATGTGGGTTAGTTTCGAGAAAGAAACTTTGGAATCCATAAATTTACTTTCATATACGGTGTGTGACGTGATGAATGGATGATGCGGGTAGAGGATTTTGTGGAGGTTCAAAAAAATATGTTCTATGTTTGTAAAAGTTTTAAGCAAAGATCTAGCTCAAATTTCATGTTTTGCTTATTTTTTCAGTTTAACTAACGTGGTTTGAAAAAAATATGGCCACCTCAGTGCCATTTCAAAGAAAAAACCCTTTCCCACTGATATTCTGAAATGTTATACCTCTGCTTTTCCAGCATTTAATCTATACTAATATTATATAGAGGAAAGATTTGTATTTTTGTTTGTTTGATACGAATAGGCTCATAAACTACTGGACCGATTTCAGAAATTCTTTCACCCTTAGAAAGCGACATTATCCCTGAGTGACATAGGCTATACTTTTTACCCGAAAAAATTAAGGATACCTATTATAACTTCAATAATCACAAAAAAATCAGCAATAATTAGCTATTTTCACGTGCGCTGCAAAAACCGTAAGACTTGCGTGGATACAATGTATGGCGGAAATGTACCTCTTAAATAGTTCTACAAAAAAGTCCACGATAGCATATATCTATCTCTCAAGATTGACTTGCTATTACCTGTTTATGGTTATCAGAGGTTTTCCAAAATTATGCACTATTTGGGAGTGTGTTTTTATGAATTGGGTATTGATCCTCATCCAACCCAATACGTTATTTATCCCCAGTATTCAATTTAGAACGAAATTGCCCCTCACATCATACAATTACAACGAGTACATCAAAAGATATGGCAGGTTGAAGTGTTGAAGATGAAACCGCCGCGTGAAACAAATTTCACCGGGCGAAGCTGGGACGGCCTGCTTGTACAAAATAAATATTAAAACGCCTAGATGCGTCCGATCTCCCAATAGAGTATGGACGTCTATAATTTCTTTATTCTTCTAGTTCTCAATAAGAAAACACCCACAAGTGCGCCCCTGATGTCCCCAAAAGAACCCAATACGATCTTGCTTACACCAGCCGACAACAAATAACGTAATTCCCAACCAGGTCACGTCTCCTTCAGATAGCACATAGACTGCAAAAAAAATCAAGATGTCCATTCCCATTTGACTACGTGCTTCATTGTGCCATTGTGTCCGACGCTACTGGTCATGGAAATGGAGCCGGCTAATTTATTTTATTCATTCGGCCAGCATTTTACGATACGCGCCGCGCGAACCTCGGAGAGAAACTCAAGAAAGGGGGGACGAACTTTTTCGAGATTGACTGTCCCGAGACGGTCCTCAATTGGACGTAGCTGCAGCTGATGAGTCGACCGTCCCACTTTCGAAACCATTATTCTCGAATTATGCCTCGACTATAAGGAAGGTTGTCGTTCTCGTAACCTGCATGTTTTTATTCTTCGACAGAATGCACTGGATATGAGCTTAACGACCATTAATGCATGCATGCGTGGTAGGAGTAGATTTTATATTCTGAAGCTGGACTTAATCCACCTTTGTGATACTTGGACTCGAGAGGTTTTAAATGGTTGATTTCGCTCGTTTTGATGACGAAATTAGGGACATTATGCTCAATATCTTCCAGTTTTCTGTATACTGCTCTTCGTTCCATTTAAATCAATAAGCTTCCCTAACACTCTTTCCTAGAAATAAGCACCGCAACAATCATTAGTAACTTAACTCTTGTATGCATTCTTGTTGAAAGCTTTTTTTATTTTTTATGTTAGGTTTGTTAGAATGTGATATTTTGTTAAATGCTCTATGGACCAATAAGGTTTTATCCGTTGTGTCTAATCGAGTGTTTTATTCATCTGTTTTCACCTCATTATTTTCCACCCATAATTTCATCGAGCTGTATTTCACGAAGCTGAATGACTTCTTCATGACTACCACAAGATTAGACAGAAGCCAGGCCCAAAAATATAAGTATTAAATACCCTTTGGTGTCATTTTATCTTCCTTTTGAAAATATGCTTAGGTTTTTTTGCCAGGGTTATTACAAACCCATAATTAAAAGCAATAATACAGGGTGAGTGTGAGTATTTGACTTGTACATATATTTCAACTGTAGATTCTTTTGAAGCTTCAAGAAACTTTCTTTTTCATTTTCCATTTTTTCGAATTCGGGTCTGTTTAAAAGACATAGCCATTTGAAAAAAAATTGGGCCAGATACGTGCCTGATTCGATTATCTGACCTTGAAGTTCTCATTTCTCGATTGGAATTAAGTAATTCATTGAGGGAATACTCAAGCACATACCAACATTATTTGAATAAGAATGTTAAAAACACGATATTTCTTAACAAAAACACTTAGTTTTGTCCGATCATTTCTGCAATTAAAAATTGCATATTTCTCCCACCAAAGTAGGTTTCTTCTTCGAATTTCCTGAAGATTAGTTTGTGAACACTAATAACTTGTTCATATGTTTCTCGATATCCCAAAAATAAACTGCTCCACAAGAGTTAGCGATATCGTATTCAATCGTTTTTGAAAGTATGTAATCTTCGAGAAAATCGCTGTAAAATCATTCAAAACTCAATAACAACTTGAATCGATCCAATAAAAATCAGTATCAGACATTTCGTCAATCTGGTCGCCTTTTTTCTGAAGTTTGGTTCTTTGCATATGCTTCATGAATGTTTTTATTTTGAAATGAGAAGTCAGTTTATCAACGGCTTCGATTTGAAAAGAGTTTTCTGAAAATGCCAAGACATAAATTAACATACGCTGAGGCTAATAGGGCTATCGGAATGCTACAGGATGGCCTAACTCAGGTTGTTGTAGCGGAAAGGCTCCAAGTCAGCCAAAGTGCGATATCTCGACTTTGGAATAGGTTCAGGGAGACAGGTTCCGTGTTGGAAAGACCAAGGCATGGTGCGCGACGAAAAACAACACCTGCTCAGGATCGTTTCATCACCGTTTCGGCGAGAAGAAACCCTACATCTACGTGTAGAATGCTGCGGAATACTCTTCAAAATGCAGATGGGGTCCAAGTTTCCATCGAAACCATCAGACGACGTTTGAGAGAGGTGAATCTAGGTTCTAGACGTCCATTGAGAGGAGTTCCATTAACACGTGACCATAAGCGTCAAAGAGTGGAATGGGCAAGGCAACATATCAATTGGAACGATCAATGGCGTAGTGTCCTTTTCACTGATGAATCCAGATATGGATGATTTTCAGATTCTCGAAGAATAATCGTCGCTATGTCCAAGAAGACCATCAATTCCGAGGGAGTAGTGTTATGGTATGGGCCGGGATATGTTTCAACGGGCGCACAGATCCACACATTTGTCCTGGGAATATGACCGCCTTACACTATAGGGAGCATGTCATTGACAATGTTGTGCCAAATTTTCACGCTGCTATTGGTGGAACTTTTCAATTTTTGGACGATAACGCTAGACTGCACCGTGCAGCCATCTGCCATAGTTGCGAATGCGCGCGAGGAGCTTGGTATTCCACATTTACCAATACCTCCGCACTCACCATATTTGAATTGCATAGAACATGCATGGGATATGCTCCAAAGAAGATTAGATAATCATCAGCCTACCCCAGAATCCTTAAATGATCTGAGAGAGCTTCTGTCCCGTTTATAGAACCAAATTCCTCAAGAAATGTTCAACAACCTCGTGTGTAGTAAGCAAAGAAGATGTCAAGCTGTTATTGATGCCCGTGGAGGCCACACATTGTATTGATAGTCTTAAAATGCTTGAATTCTCTGGAAATAAAATTTCGTTATTTTACTTGATTTTTCTTAACCAACCTGTATACGCTCCAGGCCTACAGGCTAAAATTAATTTGCAACTTGAAATCATATTAATATGAATTTTCAACACAAAAATCTTATTTTAACTATATTTTTTTGCAATTTAAGTCAATATCCCTAACTCATGTGGAGCAGTTTACTACAGAATAAAGATGTGGTAGTACTACGAAACATGTGTGACAGTTAAACCTCAAAAGAAGTACATTACTCCATTTAAAGATTAAATAGAAATTAGCATTGGCCACGTGAAGCTTTCGAATACATTGACTCTAGACTAGTTATACTTTAGGAACTGAATCAACTGATTTACTGAAGTATGGTACAAACTTGTTGTGCCTATGTTAATGTCCTAAAGCTGTAGGTTTTTATTAGTTCTCTTTCGTTTTCCCTCTCAAGAGGCTCGGGACTCCTGCCGCATGGACCAATAAAGGTAGCCTCCCTTGTGCCCAATCGAGTGTTTTATTTATCTGTTTTCATCTCATTATTTGCCATCCGTTATTTCACTAAGTCCTACCAGAAGATAATACGATCACAAAACTTGGCCCAGGAATATAAATAACAAACATTTGTTTCACGCGGCGGTTTCATCTTCAAAATTTCAACCTGCCATATCTTTGGATGTACTCGTTGTAATTGTATGATGTGAAGGGCAATTTTGTTCTAAATCAAATACTGGGGATAAATAACGTATTAGGTTGGATTAGGATCAATACCCAATTCATAAAAACACACTCCCAAACAGTGCATAATTTTGGAAAACATCTGATTACCATAAAAAGGTAATAGCAAGTCAATCTTGAGAGATAGATACATGCTATCGCGGACTTTTTTGTAGAACTATTCGAGAGGTACATACATTGTATCCACGTAAGTCTTACGGTTTTTGCAGCGCACGTGAAAATAGCTGATTTTGGCTGATTTTTTTGTAATTATTGAAGTTATAGTAGGTATCCTTAATTTTTTCGGGTGAAAAGTATAGCCTATGTCACTCAGGAATAATGTAGCTTCCTAAGGGTGAAAGAATTTTTGAAATCGGTCCAGTAGTTTTTGAGCCTATTCGTATCAAACAAACAAAAATACAAATCTTTCCTCTTTATAATATTAGTATAGATAGTATAGATAAATTCCCTTTAGTGTAAAATGTTTACTTAAAGTTACAGTGTAGGATTTGCCATTTTATCTCCCCTTTGAAAATATGCTCATGCTTTTTTGGCAGCGTGATTACAAGCTCATGATTCTTCTTGTGATTTTCAAGTTTATCATTTGGTCCTACGAACGAGAAACATCTATACCAAATTTTTAAAAAATGAGCTGAAAATAGCATGATTCCGCGACATAAAACCATGCTGTCTGTTTTCAGACAGCGTCAAGTTGTCTGGTATGTCATGGCGCTAACTAATGAAAAATCTGTTTGTTACACCGAACATCTATCGATTCCCTCCGTGTTTCCTCACGGAATACGGCGTGCCGATCAGCCTGACTGACGTCCGTTTCTTTTGTGGTTCTCCAACTCTGATGGATGTCGGGCCCATGGAGACCCGTCGCCTAGCGACAGGATCACGACGAAACGTACGGCTTCTCAATTTCCGAGCGATTTTTGTGGCATCTCGATCCGCGGTAACGCACGAGTGAAAATTGCCGTCGAGGAACACTCTGCCGCTCCGGGAAAAAATGCGGTACGTGCTTCCCTTGCTGCGAGCGGGATACAGTTGGGTTTTTTGCTGTTGCAGGCCACTACGCGATGGAATAAGGTGCACCCAGCGTATCGATTATGGATTTCACGGCCCAGGCAGTTGCCTGGGCATTTTCTGCATGTCCACAAAAACCTCTCGTAGTTCTCGCCGCCGTTCGAGTTTAATTATTGACCGTGTTGAATCGCGGTTATGAGGAGAAGCTGAAAAAAAGTCAACGGCGGAAGGTACTCGTAATGACGGTTCACGATGTTTACTTTCGAATTCCAACGTTAACCAAAAGGTAGAATGGACTGAACATACAACAGCACTTTGACATGCGATGGGTTGACTAGTAGTTCTCATGAAGCACACAAATCGCCGAATTCCTTCACTTCCAAGAGGATAGCAAATAAGATGAAGGAGAACACTGAATTATCTATGACAGCCACCCAGTCGAGCTACGAGCAACGAGGTCCGATAGTTAGAGAAACTGTGTAGTTCTTGTAGACTTTTAGAATGTACGAGGATGTATTGATTTCTAGTTTGCCTACACAAAATATTGCAATACCATATCAACGAACAATAACTTATTAGAAGTGTCAGTGTAGAGTTCGACGTCAAAAAAGTAAACCAGAGTTACGCAATAAATAAGAAAAAGATGTCCACAGAAATTGTAAAAATCGAAAATTGAAGTACTGAGCCATCATCAAGTACCTGTATTCAAAAGGGTTAAGAGGTGAGCAGATTTACGAAGATATGCTTAATACCCTTGGTGATCAAAGTCCTTCGTATGCGACCGTGAAAAATTGGACTGCAAGCTTCAAAAGAGGTAAATTTTCCATTGAAGATGATGACCGATCGGGAAGGCCAGTTTCTGTGTCAGTCCCCGAAAATATCGATGCAGTTCACACATTATTTTATCAGACCGTCGAATTGGGCTAAAACGGATATCTGAAGCACTGAAGTTTTCATACGAACGCGTTCATCATATAGTGCACGTCAATTTGGACATGGGAAAAATTTCTGCAAAATGGATCCCCAAATGTTTGAATGTTGACCAAAAGCGTGCAAGGGTAGAAGCATCGCGTTCGATCTGTGCTCGATTTGAAAACGATGTAGACTTCTTAAACCGAATCGTTACTATGGATGAGACTTGGGTACATTTCTACGACCCAGAAACAAAGCAACAATCGATGGAATGGCGACACTCTGGTTCTCCAAGACCTAAGAAGTTTCGTGTCCAAAAATCTGCTGGAAAAGTTCTTGCTTCAGTTTTTTGGGATTGCCATGGAGTAATCATGATTGATTTTTTGGATAACGGTAGAATAATAACTGGGGATGACCATTCGACATTACTGACCAGTGACCACTCCACAGAAAAAAAATTGAAGAGAAAAGACGCGGAAAGCTATCCAAAGGTATTTTGTTTCTACAGGACAACGCCCCAGTACACAAATCTCATGTTGCCATGCAAAAAATTCGTGATTTAGGGTTAGAATTACTAGAACACCCCCCTTATTCGCCAGATTAGGCTCCGTCCGGCTATCACCTCTTTCCTCAACTGAAAAAAGTTTAAAAGGTCGTAAATTTTCTCCCAACGAGGAGGTAATAAAAGCTGTGGAGGACTGGTTTGCAGAGCAAGAAGAAACATTTTTTTTGAGAGGTCTAGAGACGTTGTAGGTTCGCTGTAATAAGTGTATTCAATTAAAAGGAGAATATGTTGAGTAATAAAATATTTTGACAACAGTAGGCTAAGAATTTTTCAATATATCCTCGTATATACTTCGTAAATGAAAACATTGTCGAGGTCACGAATTCAAGGATGGCAAAAGCCGCTTTATGTCCGAGGTTCACCTAAATGTCAAGATATTTGAGAAGTTGAGTGACCAACTAACATTAATGGTAACATCCCATAATGTCCATCCGGCGTATTCAAGGATTGTTGAGCAATTAATGGAAGATTCTTGAAAGGTCTTTCTTGTGCACTGAAAGGATCTTCAAGTGTCTTCATTATTCTCTTTGTGAACAATTATGCCTTATTTAATCGATGTTGGTTTCATAATTTTAACAGCTTCTTCTGAAACCTCTGTAGGTTTCCAGCCAGGCAGTTCTGAATTGGTACAAGATACACACATCGTCTATAGTCTTCAAGAGAACAATATCCAGAGAATGAACTGTCCAGCAAACTCACCGGACATGATTTCAAGTGAGCACGTATGGTATAACTTAGGGAGAGCAATATCCAATCGCCAAAACCCACCTTAAACTTTTCAGGAAGAATGGAACGATATGCCAGAAAATTTCATTAATGACTCGATTCGTAGGATACCTAGTATCGGGCAGTTGATTGAAATTAGAGGTGGTAATACGGACTATTGAATTTGGAGTCAGTTGTGGAATAACTGAAATTCATCAAAAATAAATAATCGACAAATTAAGATTCTTTCTCATGTTTCCTTTTTCGTCTCATCCTGTAAAAAGCACACAAAGATTTTCTATCAAATATAATTACAGTTGAAATAAAGTAAAATATTCATCTCATTTCCAGAACATCGATTGTTTATGTCTTGAGGAACCTAAGGGGGCCAAGACATTCGACGTTGTGTGTACAACAAAGATCATGCTGGGTGTAGAGTGGCCTTGTATTCAGGTGAGAGGTCACCGAGTAATATGGTCGGGAATTCTGAAAATTCGAGTAACTGAAAGTCTAAAATGAACGCCTTGAGTCTGAAGGCCAAATCCAACTTCGAAGAAAAAAATGGCATTTTTCCGAGAAATCTTCGGTAACATGATTGCTATTTCCCTGGGAAGTTTGTACAGTATAAAATGGGAATTTTGATGCCCGCAAGCTTTGATTAACGCGCAAACGTTGAACCGTCGTAGATAATGAATAATGATATTCAAGAAACCGGTACAATACGGTACATACGCGGTGGCTGTACGGTATATTTTATTGCATACATATACAACACGAATTGTGGGATAATTGTTCCCATTTCATCATCGATTAAAACTTGAGATGTCCGAAACGGAATTTTGTCTTTTCGTGTAGAAGCAACATGGGAACATGGGACTAAAGAAGCATCACTGATTCATCAGTAAAACTACCTCAAAAGTAGTAAGAAGTAAATCAGATTATGACGAATCTTGGAATTTGTGGAAATCCAATATTTTCAGTAGTAATATCACAAGAGATTGAATGTCCGTGATAAGTCTATTTATTTTCAAACGAAAATGGGTTGCTTGGAAACATCAAGAGTCCGTAGGACGGGTGGTGTGTCAGTGTAGAGTTCGACGTCAAAAAAGTAAACCAGAGTTAATCAATAAATTAAAAAAAAAGATGTCCACCGAAATTGTAAAAATGGAAAAATTAGAGTATCGATCCATCATCAAGTACCTGTAATTAGGAGGGTTAAGAGGTAAGCAGATTTACGAAGATATGCTTAATAATATCCTTGGTAATCAATGTCCTTCGTATGCGACCGTGAAAAATTGGACTGCAAGCTTCAAAAGACATAAATTTTCCATTGAAGATGATGACCGATCGGGAAGGCCAGTTTCTGTGTCAGTCCTCGAAAATATCGATGCAATTCATGACATGATTTTATCAGACCGTTGAATTGGGCTAAAACGGATATCTGAAGCACTGAAGATTTCATACGAACGCGTTCATCATATAGTTCACGTCAATTTGGACATGAGAAGAATTTCTGCAAAATGGATTCCCAAATGTTTGAATGTTGACCAAAAGCGTGCAAGGGTAGAAGCATCGCGTTCGATCTGTGCTCGATTTGTCTAGATGTAGACTCTTAAACCGAATTGTCACTATGGATGAGACTTGGGTACATTTCTACGATCCAGAAACAAAGCAACAATCGATGGAATTGCGACACTCTGGTTCTCCAAGACCTTAGAAGTTTTGTGTCCAAAAATCTGCTGGAAAAGTTCTTGCTTCAGTTTTTTGGGATTGCCATGGAGTAATCATGATTGATTTTTTGGATGAGGGTAGAACAATAACTGGAGATCACTATTCGACATTACTGACCACTCTACGAGAAAATTAAAAGAGAAAAGACGCGGAAAGCTATCCAAAAGTATTTTGTTTTCACGGGACAACGCCCTAGTACACAAATCTCATGTTGCCATGCAAAGAATTCGTGATTTAGGGTTAGAATTACTAGAACGCCCCCCCTCATTCAGCAGATTTGGCTCCGTCCGACTATCATCTCTTTCCTCGACTGAAAAAAAGTTTAAAAGGTCTTAAATTTTCTTCCAACGAGAAGGTAATAAAAGCTGTGGAGGACTGGTTTGCAGAGTAAGAAGAAACATTTTTTTGAAAGGCCTAGAGACGTAGCTGGTTCGCTGTAATAAATGTATTCAATTAAGAGGAGAATATATTGAGTAATAAAATATTTTGACATTGAAATTTTGTTTGGTTCTATAGTAGGCTAAGAATTTTTCAATATATCCTCGTACAATTTATCTTTATCAGCTGTCAAACCGTACGTATCCAAAGCTCAATCACCGATTATTCTGTAGTTCAATCGTTGAAAATACCGAAGTTGTCAGACCAATCATAATTCAGACAGTCTTTGGACTGTGATTGGTCAGTTTTTGAAATGAGTAAAATAGTCTAAGCTATGATCAATGAAAAAAACTACTAAGAATGAGGCATTTCCGCTAAGGATGAGATGTTTAAGTTTTATAAATTACAGAATATTTGAGATGTATACACTACAACAACCTCAGTTGCGTTTCATATTTACGTCTTCCATTTTACGAGCGATAGAGCACTTTGCTTATATCTACGGACCGTATAACCGGCATTTCCGATACCTGAAATCGAAAGTTGCAGCATAGACTCACCCCAATGCATTCGAAAGAATCGCTTGTTCGAACACCTTATACGCACCAACGTGAGGTTGAGGTGAAACTTTCTAAACGACTTGAGCTTCCGCAACCGCCACAAACACAATCTGCGGTGTTTACACGTTTACAGCACCGAGTCCGCCGACGTGTATGTGTACCCTCGCGTGGTACGATTCGGTCGATCCGCCTCTACTCGAGTTAGCTTGCCTGTGCCGATGAATCAACATTCCCGAAATACAAATATTTTGCCGGAGCGTTAGGTCATACACGCCGAAAATCAACCCGGAAAAATATTGACCCAATGTAAAATCGCCGCTAGCAACCGTGCGACAAAAGCAGCTGACGGTCCAGAATGACGGTTACAAATTTCGATCTCGTAATACAGGGCGATGGTATCAACGCTACCTCAACCTCAATTATATGCTTCAGGAAGAAACAAAGTAACCAGCTAACTGGCGCCAGTACTCGTTGTGACTGGCGCCAGTTGGGGTAAAACCATGGAAGCGAACTTCTACTTCCACAAGGCTAACTGGACTGGATTGCTGGAACCTTCGATGTTGCTCACACGCATCCAGTAGACCACGCCAGTTATTTTCCTTCACTTTATCGAAGAGGCATATATTATCTTCATCACCACCGATAGCCAGGCCACACTAAGGTCCCTGGAATCTCACTGCTGACCTGGGAGTGCCGTAACACCATAAAGCAACAGGCCAGATGCCATAAAGTGACTCTACCATAGGTGCCAGGGCATTGTGGTGCTGAAGAAAATTGAAAAGCCGATGAGCTTGTGAAAAGTGCATCAAGGTTACACCTGCTGAGCCTGAGCCTTTCTAGGGGCTTGGAAAAGACCAATATAAGGCAGTGGTCCAACAATTGGAGTTGGACAACAGAATAAGCCTCTGGAGAAATACTCCTGGACTGACTCAGTCCAAGAAATTCATGATGATGTCACCGACCTATACCAGTAAGCTTCTTGGACTATCATGAGCTGAGCTTCGAGTGATGGTAGGTCTGCTGACAGGGCACTGTCGGTACAAACATCATTTGTACGTATGAGAAAGTCAGCAGATGATATTTGCAGGCTCTGTGGATTAGAAGCAGCAACAGCTTAATTCATGGTATGCAAGTGTCCAGAGCTGCCTGGCCTAAAAACCATGCCTATGGGGAAACCGGTCCTGGACATCCACGAGGTAACGGCTAAGTCTCGTTTGGATGTTGTCGGTCTTATCAACACCATCGACGATCTCCTTGGGTCTCAATGAGAGAACAAAAGATCTATGTGGTCGCAGTTACCGGAAGGCTAACCGAGCCATAACAACCCCGGTTCAGAATACCTCCACTCAAATTTGGATGCAAACACCAATTGGCCAATGGCCAGTAGCTTCACCAGATCTCATTCCTATTGAAAACATATGGGGACCAATGAAGTTTAAAACGGTAAGCGTTGAACAGAGGTTGTGTTGAGTAAAGGATATGGATGATTTGAATCTGAATCTTATCATATAATTAGATGAATATAATGTAACATTAAACAAGTATACAGGGTGTTTGGAGGGTGAGTAGCCATAGGTAAATGATGGATAGATGATGCTCTTGGCTACTTGTCGCACCTCATAAAATAACATTTTGCCCCAAGTTCAGTGTTATAATTTTTTTGCCATTTTTCTAGAAATTTCCCATTTTCTCATTAAAATCTTGAATTTTTTAAAATTTAATGCTCGAGGTGCCTATAAAATGATTTATTTTTTAGTCTAGTCTTGTCTTATTCAGATTGAATCATAATTTCATACAAAGGTCTTCAAAAAACCTGACGGCGTCGTATCAAACATCAAAATGAAAAAAAATAATGTTGTGTCCACAAAGTGAAATAAAAAAAAATTCACATAGTGTTGGGTTTTAAAATGGTTTTAAAAACTCCTCTAGTTAATACTCTTTGCAATGGTATGTAACATGTAAGTACCATTAATAATCAGATAACTCAACAAAAAACCGTTTTGTCTTCAAGGATGCCTTAAAAGGGTGACGACAAAACTATTCCATTGAGCAGGTAAAATTAATCTAACATAGCTTTTTCTTGAGTTATCTGATTATTAATGGTACATGTTACATACCATTGCAAAGAGTATTAACTAGAGAAGTTTTTAAAACCATTTTAAAACCCAACACAATGTAAATTTTTTTTTTATTTCACTTTGTTAAGTGGACACAACATTATTTTTTTTTTCATTTTGATGTTTGATACGACGCTGTCAGGTTTTTGAAGACGTTTGTCTGAAATTATGATTCAATCTGAATATGACAAGACTAGACTAAAAAAATAAATCATTTTATAGGCACCTCGAGAATTAAATTTTAAAAAATTCAAGATTTTAATGAGAAAAATGGGAAATTTCTAGAAAGATGGCAAAAAAATTATAACACTTTGAACTTGTTATTTTATTAGGCGCAACAAGTAGCCAAGAGCATCACCTATCCACCATTTACCTATGGCTACTCACCCTCCAAACACCATGTGTATATTTTTAGGTACTTTTTAGGCGAACTATGCCTTTCCTCCTCTTGGTGAATCCACATCAAGAGCCAGACCCATAGGCCATCTGATCCATGTTTGTGACCTCTTGGATAACATGCACTATTCTTTATCTCAGAACTATTGGACCATACCCAGCTAAATATGGCAGATTCAAATGCGATCCAATATATGTAATGTTATTTTTTTGGGGTAAACTTGCCATACGCTCAAAAAAATACCTTACCCGACCAACAAAAATGAGCATCTACACTCTACAGCTTGCCATTTCAACTGATCTTGCCGAGCTGTCAAATAGTGAACAAAATGGGTGGGCGTTCAATGCAGTGTGTTTTTATTTAAAGTTGCATTCGAAAATGGTTTCACTTTGAGAACTGAAACTTTGTGGGTAAACTCAGAAAGGATTGGAGTTACTAATGAAATAATTTAAATCGATTTAATATCGAAATTTCATTTTTTTTATTTCAAAAATAGAAGAAAATGAATCAACCCATCCTTCTGTTTTATTTCCAATGAAAGACTCATGAAAATAGTTCAACTTCCGATTAAAAGTGAATCTACAGATAATTTCGTTCAGAAAAACAACTTGAAATACGGAATTGGCAGAGAATGGCCATATTCAAATATATGGTGGGAAAAAGATCCTACTTTACCCACATTTTCACTAATTTCATAGTTCAGCGATTTTCGGATAGAGAGCGCCATTGTACATTTCATTAATAATTAGAGAGATATTCATAGAACTTATAGTTATAATGTAAGTTCTATTGGAGATATTCCATAAAATGCTCGGTGGCGCCTCTATCGGATTAGTTTTCCTACTCGCTCTGAACGGCGACCTCAATAATTCGAGTAAGATTATAGGAAAATCTGAGGTACGGTCTGTGGACATACCTGTGCCCGTTGGGGAACCTGGTGCTACCGGGGGAGGTAGAAAAAGGGGAGGTCGTTGTCTGCGGTGAGGCAGAGGACGGAATGGCGGCTGGCTCGTAGTACTCCGTTGTCAGAGTCCTATCGTCCACCTTGTGTTCGGTGTTGTGGGCTTTAGACGCGCTCTTGATATCCATGAACGCCACCGTGCACGCCATCGTGCCCTCGCCCGTCTCCTCCTTCGTACTTCTAGGCAGCAACTTGACACTCTGTACACGTCCATATCTGGAAAGAGTTAGTTTAATCAGTCGGAATGCTAAAACATCGAGACAAATTTGAAAAAAATCGGCTGGGAAACGTAGAAACACAGCGGCCCGAGAACAGTTCCCTGGGGACTCCAGTCTTTATTTCAAATGGGCCTGATTTATGAGCTATACCAATTAGGGTTCAGTCTAGAAAGAAGTCATTGGTCCAACGAGCTTTCGTCCAAGGGATGTTACGTTCAATAGAATATTACGGATTATTAGATTCTTGAGGCCAAAATAAACCTTTTTTTCATTTTCCATTTTTCCGAATTTGGCTCTGCTAAAAAGATATAGCCATTTGCAAAAAAAAATTGGGTCAAATACGTGCCTGACACGATTCTCTTCAAAGTTCAAATTTCTCGAGTGAAATTGAGTTAATACATTTAGGGAATACTCAACTACTAACATTAATGGAATAAAAATGTTACAAACACGATATTTCCTAACAAAAACGCTTAGTTTTTTTTATATCTCCCATCAAAATAAGTTCCTTCTTCTCAAGCCTTATATTGTTGTTCTGTGTCTCCAACGTAAGCGTCTGTGGACGACGCATTCGTATAGCGACAACCGGCGCGATCTGCGCTAGCGTAAACAATAATGGAGGAAATTTTTTCCAGAGTTATGTTATAAAAGGAGAAATTGATTAACTTTGGTGTTCTTCTTCGATCTCGTGATGATTATGTGGCAGACTTTCAGTAAATTAATGTGATATTAACCGTGTAGTGTCAAGTTTATGGAATTCCAAGAGGATATTGTTCAGATAGAAACATCGCCACAGATTATTTAATGCTAAGTATAATTCATTTTTCATTAATTTCATTTTTATACAGGGTGGGCAAAATTCGTTGTCTACTGAGGGGATCTCGAGAACTAGAGCAGCTAGAAGAGAATGGAGAACACATTCTCGAGAACTTTCTTCCTGAATAATCCAAATCTGAAAACAGACCCGACCTATCATTCATAGATTTTGAGTTATGAGCGAAAATTGAGAAATTGTCATTTTCAATCATGCTGAATAACTCGCTCGTTTGAACTCCTATTGGAAATCTGTTGTTACATTCTATAGGCACTTTTTTAAGAGTAATTCAAATATAATATGATTGATTTTTTTCATCCAGCTGTTTTCGAGAAATGAGAAGGATTTTTGATTTCTCAAATGTGATTTCGAGAATGTATCATGTCACAATTCACATTAATATTACCTGAGAAAAAAATTATAATACTTTTCCTGCTGTTCGATTCACTGTTGAATTATAAACAGGCTGGCGTTGCCATGGAGACCGTTGAATATGCATTATCTTTCGTGAACTCTATGCTTCTATGATTGAAATCATCGATTGCTGAAATAATATTTCTATAGTTAATGTGTCAGCGATTATTCTCAAGATTAGAAATAGTTTATCTATTAAATTCATTATCCAAAATGGCTAGAAATATTTCAAGTCATGAAAAATTGGTGTGCTATATTCTCTTTCGTGAACTCCACATAATTATGTGAACTCAACCTTCTGCGATAAGAATAATCGAATTTCATGATTTGGAATATTTCTAGCCATTTTGGATAATGAATTTAATAGATAAACTATTTCTAATCTTGAGAATAATCGCTGACACATTAACTATAGAAATATTATTTCAGCAATCGATGATTTCAATCATAGAAGCATAGAGTTCGCGAGGGAGAATGCGATGAATTCTGCAATTCGGTGCTATTTAAAATCCAGGGAAGCATCCAGATAATTCCTGAGATTCGTGATTATTTCGTCAAATTTTATCCGATCAAATTAGGAATAACTAGAAAACGACGCATTTTATCAAGATAATATAGGAATACTTTTATTGTCTAAAATGCTTGATTCTTCGGAAAATATGAACGGTTTATCCTTATCAAATTATTTTATGGCTTTTTTGCGTGGATTTATGACTCGTCTACGCTGTAACTTTTATACCAGAAGGAATATTAAATAAGTTTGATTGAGGAATATGCACCATGATTAGAGTTAACAATCGACCAAAATTCAGGGAATTTTTCAACCCTCAAATTCCAATATTCGATCCGAGTATCCATTTTTCTAATCAAATTGGCGTATTCGAATTATCATTGCGATACGAACAATTTATTGTCTCCTGAAGTAAGAGCTTTCGAGGGAGCTATAGGTATTTGGTTCACTTCTAAGCATTCCAATTATTTATAGCCACTATTCGGCTTTATAACATTCGTAAAACCGATAACTGGGCAATAAATAACTTCCGAGCCCAAAGTCAAACAGGACGTAAATACTTTTCGTTACCTTCGGTCGCCATATTCAATAGACATATTTCCGTTGGACAGGTATATTTCTCTGAAATCGAAACTCTAGGTAGGAGCTCTGACCGTAAGGTTAGGCGCATTTATTTCTTGTGCAGAACGAGCTTTACATGGCTGTTAATTCTCCTAGCCAGGCCGTTGTACCTGCAAGAAGGAGAATTATGTCCTGGTGTATTATCGGATTAGGAACAGCGCGCTTGTCGTATATAAAGGATAAATGCGACTGGTAAATGTGCAATTAACCAAATCTTGGCCATTAACGGTCATTCCAACGGTTTCCGAGCGCTAGCAAATTTTTTTTGACTAATGTTGGATTAAACTGAAATCCATTTCGGTTTAGGCGCTTATTCTCGGTGAACTCATGTGGAGATGCAATCTCTTAAAGCACAATATGCACTTCTTTCAGACAAGGCTCAAAGAGGTATTCTACAAAGGTCTGTCAACTGAGATGGGGCTGTTCAGAAATACCCAAAGTCATTGTAGGTCACTCAAAAACTCGCATAAAAAGAACCGAACAAAATGAGCCATTTAAAATTAAATGTATACAGGGTGTTAGGTTAACATGACGCAAAAATTCAAAAGGTTAATCCTTGGACTATTTTAAGGATATTTTATCCTTTCAGTCCATACATACAATGCATATTTGCCTTGAAAGAGGACTTCACTAACAATCGTTCACTCATCAATTATGTTATCACTTACGCACAAAAGAGAATAATGAACTATCAACCTGGGAGGCGTGGGTTATAACATAGAGTGGGAAAGGAGCGTATAATGCAGATAATTTGGTTTTATCACTTAGAATGTTTATCTCCCTATATCATCACAACAAAGCGCTTTTTCTAAAATAATCAAGGGATAAAATATAATACAAGGTGACAAGAAAAACTTCGGACAAATTTTGCTGTGGTCTGGAACAAAAGTATTTCAGCGCAGCCAAATAATTTTTATTCTCTTGGTTTCTCTACACTTTCCTGCACTAATATGTGAATTTTCAGTTTGATATAATTTCATTTCACAGAGTTCTGGAATGTCAACAAACGTAGTGCGATTTTGGAGCTGTTTCGTCAAGGTAGGCGTCAATGCGAAATTGTTCGTTTGCTCAATGTGCCTCGACAAACCGTGTCCGATGCAATTCGTCGTTTCAAGGAGCTTGGCCATGATGGTCGTCGTCCATGAAGTGGTAGAAAACGCACTGTCAATACACCTAGCAATCGCAACATCGTCAAGAAGCGAGTCAATCGAAATCCGAGGGTTTTCCGTCAAATTGCCAAAGAGGAGCTCAACCTCAAGCCACACGCTCCAAAACGTTCAACTCCCCACGGAGGAAAACAAGCGCGTACGACTCCAAAGGTGCCGCCAACTCCTTCGTCTCGCCGCCGGTCAGCAATGGGAGCGAAGTCTCCTCAAAGACGAAAAGCTTTTCACCGTAGAACAATCCCACAACCACCAAAACGACAGAGTCTGGTCCGTAGAGGCTCTCGGTACATCGGCCATCGTCGAACACCGTCAAAATCCGCAATCCGTCATGGTCTGGAGCGGAATTTGCGGCAGTGGTAAAACTCCCTTAGTTTTCGTGGATCAAGGGGTCAAAATCAATCAAGAAGTCTACCGCTGCGACATCCTCGAGGCCGTAGTACTTCCGTGGGCCAAGCAGCACTTCGGCGATACGCATTGGACCTTTCAACAAGACTCCGCTCCGGCTCACAGAGCGAAAATGACGCAAAAATGTTGTAAGACCCATTTTCCTTTTTATTTCATCTCATCTGCAGAATGGCCGCCCTACTCACCGGATCTCAACCCAATGGACTACAGCGTGTGGTCGATTTTGGAGCACAGGGTTTGTGCTAAAAAAACACAAAAATTTGGAGTCGCTGAAGCAATCTCTGCGCCGGGAATGGAACCGATTAACGCCCGAGGAGCTGCGGCCCATTGGTGAAAATTTCAAGAAGCGTCTGAAGATGTGTATCGCCGCCAAATGAAGCCACTTCGAAACGGCTTGAATATATCATTAACAAATGTTCAAGCTATTATTACTTGTTGTTGTTTTGTTCAATTTCTTCTGTTTAATGAAGTTAAATGAAAAAGAGTTTGTCCGAGGTTCTTCTTGTCACACTGTATATTGAACTGAAACAGCCATCAGAGATGTTCATACTTTTGGAATAAAACCATCATTTTTCGAGATCAAAAGCACATCGTCAGCATCAATTTTGCCAATTCTAGTCTTAACTTCGAAAGCCACAATTCGCTCATTGCTTGTAAGTGCATAGCCAACCATTGAAGAAACAACCTGTTTCATCAGGTAATTTGTTCGGTAGAAATATTTCATTCGTGTTGTGCAAATGACAGTTAACTCGTTCCGTGCATGTGACACCGCACGAGCGCCAATTAAATTGAGGTGTTCCTGATGCCACAGCAGCATCAGCCTCGAGTGTCATTGTCATTGTTTTCGTTTTGTGATACGTGTATATTAATTTCAATTTTCAATTTAAAAATACCTAAAAACAGTTCAAATAATTTTTGCGTTGATGATTTTCTTCATCGAATTGATACATCCAGAATGATACATTCTTCAGAATAATAATAATAATTTAACAAAGAAAATGATTGTATGGGATCATCAGCTGAGCAGGCAGCTACCTATACAGTGCTAGTCAAAAGTCCCCTACCCCCCTCGTATCTTTTGAACGGGTATACTTATAATAATGAAATTTGGAGGGTGGAAATAAATGGATGTAGGCTTCTCAACTGGTCATAACAGGTGACGCAATAGTCATAAATGACGTCACAAGGCCACTGTGACCAATAATTTTAATTGGGACCCTATGGCAAGTGACAGCTCGTTTGAAAGGTATTGAAAATACCTATTCAGTCATACCAATTTTGTTTGGGTTTCGGCTGATTTTGATTGATAAATTGAAGAAATACGAAAATTATTATTGGTCACAGTGGCCTTGTGACGTCATTTATGACTATGCGCACCTGTTATGACCAGTTGAGAAGCCTACATCCGTTTATTTCCACCGTCCAAATTTCATTATTATAAGTATATCCGTTCAAAAGATACGAGGGGACTTTTGACTAGCACCGAATAATTGAAAGAAATAAGACACAAATCATTTGCCATCATAAACAATGACAAACGTTGACGTTGGACCATTCGGTCTGGTAGGGTGAACAGTATCGGAGACCTAGTTCGTATTCACATTTCATTTGTCATAGTTTATAATGGCAAATGATTTGTGTCTTATTTCTTTCATTAATAATAATAATTATTCGGAATAATAATAATAATTCTTCGGTGAAAAGGCTTTATTTACCTAGAAGAGACGGCGGACGAGGTCTGTTGAACATCTATAAACTCTGCAGAACCCAGGAGAAAAACTTGAGGCAGCGACTACTCGAGTCTGAAGATAGCCTGATGAAATTGGTGATAACAGAGGATGAGGGATACACACCTCTGAACCTACAACACAGAGAACTGACGTTCGATATCACCACCAGAAGCGAAGATAGAAGTATATGGCGGGAACAAGCTCTGCACGGCAGATTTCCCAAACACTTTGAGGGAAAATGTCGATAAAATAGCTTCTTTGTAGTGGTTGAATGCGGGAAAACTGTATCCTGAAACTGAGGAATTTCTGACGGCTATCCAAGACAGAGTTATAAGAACTCGCAACTACGAGAAGCACTGTTTGAAGCTGAACGTGGAGGACAAATGTAGGAAGTGCGGCGCAGTTGGCGAGTCTTTTGAACATATAATCGCCGGTTGTCGAGTTCTTGCCGAGAACGCATATCTGGGCCGACACAACCAAGTGGCAGAAATTGTTCACCAGCAGTTAGCTCTTAGGCATGGATTTTTGGTTACTTGTCCGCCATATTATAAGTATCAACCTGCAGCAGTGTTTGAAACGGACCCAGCGGTTCTCTATTGGGGCATACCCATAAAAACAGATAGAACAGTGGACTACAATAGACCGGACCTTGTGTTCATTGAGAAGGATCAGAAGTATGGGTTGATAATTGATGTGGCAGTACCATTGACTAATAACGTCGGAAGAACGAAATAATAACGAAGTACGAGAACTTGGCAATAGAACTGAAGAATATGTGGCAGTTGTCGAAAGTCACTATTATACCGTTGGTGATTTCGGCTGAGGGAGTCATGTCCAAATCATTCAAGCGAAATCTTCAAAAGATTGAATTATCCCAGAGGATCGCGGGATATGCACAGCAGGCTGTAGCATTGCAAACCTGTCATATCGTGCGGAAATTCCTGAACTAGTGGGAGGAACTGAAATATTTTTTCACTGGTTCACAGAAGTAATACCAGCTCGAGCTGAGACCGGGAGAGACCGATGATGAAGAATAATAATAATAATTCTTCAGAATAATAATAATAATAATGAAACCGCACGGGTGTGGTTTGGTTTCTGCCACGCCATATGGGGGGTGACGTCCCCACGGCCCGAGTTACCTGGGCCACCAAGGGTAAATGGTGGCAAACCCATGAACGAGAAGTGGAAACCGATATCATGGCAGAAGATCGAGATGCCACTCCACCTGCTGGCTCGACCACCATGAGGAGGACTGCCCGCAGGGCATCTCGCAACGCACGTATCCAGTGGAGCCGCGAAATGAATATTTAAGTAATGCGAGCTTTTTATTACGTGAACAATTGCGAGGACAAACCACTTCCTGGATGGAGATACTCCCTCTATACCGAGTTTACCGGGAGGCAACCGGAACTTCAGAAGACGGAAGGGAATCATTCAAGAAAAATCTTCAAGGGATCGAATTATCCCAGAAGATCGCGAAATGTGCACAGTAGGCTGTGGATCTGCAAACCTATCACATCATGCGGAAATTTCTGAACTAGTGGGAGGAACTGAAATGTTTTTTCACTGGTTCATAGAAGAATTACCAGCTCAAGCTGAGAACAGGAGACCGATGAAGAATAATAATAATAATTCTTCGGATTGATGCGCATCAATATTCGAAATAAAATCATCGGCAATTTTATCAAATAGACTCAAAACTTCTGCATCGGCACCGAATTACTGGGCACGACATTTTCTCACAAAGAAAGGTGATTATGCAAAAAAACTCCAACCATTAAAACTCAATGATTTACGACATTTCCCACCCTATAGAAAATATCGGAACGTCATTCCCGTTCACCTGAAAGTGAATAGGAATGATTAATGAAACTCCCTTTTTTCATTCGACAGAAAGCTCGTCAGAAAATGTCATCGAACATGAAAAACGACTTGTTGTTGTTTACGTTCTCCCCCCCCTCCCTGCCGCGACAATACCAGCCCCGAACTTTCCGGGATTGCATGACAAAACGGGCTTTCGGGGGAGGGAAACGAGGGGAAGGGTTCAGAGTCCGTCGTACATTTCTTGAAAATCAATTTTATTCGACGAAGACCGGGCCATCTCGTCGGGCGATTCCAGGAATAATACGGGAGGCGAATGCGCGTGCGCGGGCCGTTCGACAGGAAAGTCTGGTTCGTGCGGATTTGTGGGGAGGAGGGACAGAATTTCCGGGTAGGTCCTGCAATCTTCACGGAAAATCTCGGAGGTGAGGCGGTTCGCAATTAGGCAAACGGCACAATTTGAGATTGGGCCCAAATAATTCCCGATATTCCCTGACCAATGAGAATTTCCCTTGAATCTTTAGAAAAAGAGGGTAAATTCATTTCCGAAAAAAAAATCTGCATCCCAATATGTCGCTTCATTCATTTTTATAAAGTATCCCGGTTGGCAAAGATTTAGGTTCATCAAGTTTCTTTTACTTAAAACTGACGCAGGTTGGTACCTACTCGTGTAAAGGCAAATCATTCTCAGAGACGTTGCCAATGATCTCTTTTTACTTTGTAAATGGAGTTAGTTCTTTTAAGATCTAACTGTGACAGGTTCGTAGTGCAACAACATTTTCATACTGGAGTATTTCAAGTCGTGCAAAAAGGTATTTAAATGTCATCTGTAAACTTAGTCCTTGGGAAAAGAGCCAAACTGAATCTTCCAACCATGTTTATATACGTGAAATATACTGCTCCACAAGAGTTAGGGATATCGAATTCAATCGTTTTTAAAAGTATGTAATATTCGAGAAAATCGCTGTAAAATCATTTAAAACTGAATAACAACTTGAATCGATCCAATAAAAATCAGTATGAGACATTTCATCAATCTGGTCGCCTTTTTTCTGGAGTTTGGTTCTTTGCATATGCTTCATGAATGTTCTTATTTTGAAATGAAGTCAGTTTATCAACGGCTTCGATTTGAAACGAGTTTTCTGAAAATGCCAAGACGTAAATTAACAAACGCTGAGGCTGATAGGGCTATCGGAATGCTACAGGGTGCCCTAACTCAGGTTGTTGTAGCGGAAAGAGTCCAAGTCAACCAAAGTGTGATATCTCGATTTTGGAATAGTTTCAGGGAGACAGGTTCCGTGTTGGAAAGACCAAGGCTTAGTGGGCGACGAAAAACAACACGTGCTCAATATCGTTTCATCACTGTTTCGGCGAGAAGAAACCCTACATCTATACGTGTAAAATGCTACGGAATACTCTTCAAAATGCAGATGGGGTCAAAGTTTCCATCGAAACCATCAGACTTCGTTTGAGAGAGGTGAATCTAGGTTCTAGACGTCCATTAAGAGGAGTTCCATTAACACGTGACCATAAGCGTCAAAGACTGGAATAGGCAAGGCAACATATCAATTGGAACGATCAATGGCGTAGTGTCCTTTTCACTGATGAATCCAGATATGGACGATTTTCAGATTCTCGAAGAATAAGGGTATGGACAATCCCACGCATATACCCCTTAATCGTCGCTATGTCCAAGAAGTCCATCCATTCCGAGGGGGTAGTGTTATGGTATGGGCCGGCATACGTTTCAACGGGCGCACAGATCTACAAATTTGTCCTGGGAATATGACCGTCTTACACTATAGGGAGCATGTCATCACCAAATATTCACATTATTCACGCTGCTATTGGTGAAACTTTTCAATTTCTAGACGATAACGCTAGACCGCACCCTGCAACCATATTTGAGAATGCGCGCGAGGAGCTTGGTATTCCACATTTACCAATACCTTCGCACTCACCAGATTTGAATTGCATAGAACATGCATGGGATATGCTCCAAAGAAGATTAGATAATCATCAACCTACCCAGAATCCTTAAATGATCTGAGAGAGCTTCTGCCTTGTTTATGGAACCAAATTCCCCAAAAAATGTTCAACAACCTCGTGTGTAGTATGCAAAGATGTCAAGCTGTCATTGATGCCCGTGGAGGCCATACATTGTATTGATAGTCTCAAAATGCTTGAATTCTCTGGGAAAAAAAATTCGTTATTTTACTTTTCTTAACCACCCTGTATACGCTGCAGACCTACAGGCTAAAATTAATTTGCAACTTGAAATCATATTAATATGAATTTTCATCACAAAAATCTTATTTTAACTATATTTTTTGCAATTTAAGTCAATATCCCTAACTCATGTGGAGCAGTTTATTTCCTGTATCAACAGAAGAAAAAAGTTTCTTCAACATTCGACAGGTCTTCGGTATTATTGAATTCACATAATATTTTCTCAAATTCATTATTTCCCCAAAGTATTTCTATGAATACGCAATTACTAAGACATCGATGAAGAAACGACAACGTTGCTCAGTTATCTGACAGTAAAATGACTATATCCTAACACTTTCAAAATATACACTGGAAATGTGTCAGAATGTCATGGCAAACCGAGATACATTATTAAAGTGAACGGAGACAACGGAGTATAATATGTGCCTCAGTAGATCTATGACAACATGCACAAATAGGACATCACGGATCTCACATATCTTCATCTGATGACAGATATCCAAGGAAGTATTGAGATAATTGAAAATCAGAGATCCAAGTACATCCCATCAGAAAGCCTTCCCAAAGACGAATTGATCAGTAAAATAAGCGTCGAAAATGGCTTAAAAAACTACAGGAACAGGAGCTAGATACCAAATACTATCTATCTTTGGACTCCTGTTTGGAAATATGTATGGAGACGAGCCTAAGATAAAACTATTGGTGATTCAACATCTCCTTCTGACAGTCAAGCTGCGACCAAAGCAGAGCCATTAAAAGGAAGAATGCGAAAAGGAATACAGGACCCAAAATTTAAAAGTAAATACTAGTAAATGGTATACAGGTGGTTCTAAAACCAGGCTTACTTGAAATCGAAAGATGTGTAGACGTAAACCTGGAAAGAAACTATCAAGGGAGTGGCATAGCGAAACATTCTGATAGTCAAGCTGCAATGAAAGCACTGAATCGACTCAAAACTGGTATGGCAGTGCCAAAGGAAAAACTAAATGGAGTAGGCGAAAACAATGAGGTCTTTCTTTTCAGTCTGGGTTCCTCAGGAATCAAAGAAAACGAAGAGGCCATCACACAAGCCAGAAAGAGAGCTCAAACGCCTTTTACAGGCCCAGAACCTTTCTGTGGTAAGGCAAATGCATCTATAAGAAGTTTTTGGAGAAGTGGGAAACTGAAAGAGGTGCATTCAAGAGGAATCTTTCATGAAATGAGCATTCCAAAAAGTTCCTTCGAGATTTTCGAGCTATAAGAACCTATTTGGATCTCAGTAAGAATAGGATTCGTCTCCTGACTGGTATCCTTACAGGACATTGTCTCCTCAGGAAGCATATGATGTGAATGGGCTTTTCAGAAACTGTGCAATAGAGAGGAATAGAAACTCATATTCACCTGGTTACAGAAAGCCAAGCCATTGCAAGCCTGCCAAAAGAATGTTCTGGAGAAGAGCATTCTAGGAGGAACAAGTATTTAACCTCCTCGAAGCCCTTTCAGATGGGGTTCATTTGAGCTGGGGGACAAGCTGTAGATAGTGCATTTTCAAAAACAGCTGTGATGGTAGACATAATAGACCTAGAGGTCGCAGTGGAATGTATCTCCAATACCAAACTTTTAATTAACCACTAAGTAACTAAGCACTGAGCTTTTATGGCATCAGTCGAAGATGATATTGGAGTGTCCTGAAAAAGTCAATGAACCAGGCAAGAACATAACAGGATTTTTTTAGTCTGGGTTACTGGCAACTCGGGTATCCAAAGAAACGCCAAATACACTTTGAAGAAAAAACCGCGAATCCCATTATCGGTCCAGAATCTTTCAGTATCAAGGAGTTAAAGAAGCAGGAAGAAACCTTAAGAGAAACACTCTTCCAGAGCTGGATCTGCATGCTGAGTAAAAATATGCTACAACCCCTCTTCGGCTTCCTGGCAGGTCTCTGCCGCCTCAAGAAGGGCATGATGAGTGATGGTCTAACAGAAACTGACCAGTGCAAATTTGAATATGGACTAGAATTTGAGGACGAATGCATCCAAGTTTGAGTTGAAGTACGGTAATAGTTGAAACTGCACCACACAGGTTGCAAGCTTCACTTCAAACCTTTGTCCTTCGTTGAAGAAACTATCGTGTCTTTAGGCAGATCCGACCAGGAATAAATCAAATACGACTGATTCGAACCAATCTGAAGATCCGAACTGAAATTTCCCCATCTCTAACTTCTGAAATAGACAGAAAATTCTGTAGATGATTGTTTTGAAGTTATAACCAAAATACAAAAAAGAATTCCGTCAACTAGTAATCAACATCAAGAATGATACAGCGACTGGAACAAATTCAATTCAGACCAGGTGGAATTGTTGATGTCAGTTTATTACCGTTCGACGCCAGTCCGTTCTGCTCTTTCCTTGCTCTCGGGCAGAACTCTAGAATTCCTAGCTCCCCTCCCGATAAATCCAACCGTCTATGGACTTTTGCTGAGCTGGCAGGGGGGGAAACGCGCATGTGTACCGAATCTTCTATAAATACGCTGGCTCGCGTCAGCGATCAGCATCAAGAAGGCCTGGTTAGAGAACCGTTTGGACTATCACACGAATCGTATCGTTGCTGAACGATCATTCCGTCGATTCCAGGGGAAAAAGTGTAGTGTTTTGTGTTTCACCATCTCGATTATGTTCGAACCGAATCTTGCATGCCAATATGTCACCTGGATTTCGACCGAGGGTGTGGTTGCGACCACACCACATTCGTAGATACGAAGGGTACAAAAAAACCAAATTAACAATTATCACATCTATTACTCCAAATCAGCAAATGAGGATTATGATTATGTGATGTGTATTATGTGTTGAAAAGGCTACAAACAGCCTAAACCTAGGATTACGAAATGCATGGAATTAAGCTAGCAGTAAGTTAGAATTGAAAAGAACTACTGAACAGCCAACTAACAGCAAGAAAGTCCTGTTCGCTTTCGGAAAACCCCTAGAAGGCCACAGAGCTGAATCGATTGTTGCTAGGTCGACCGAGAGGCGCGACATTTCAGCCTCCAGAGCCCCAGTCACCTCCCGCGTCCCAGCCCCCCTCTGCGGCGTTGCCGCGTCTACGCGCACTCGAGCTTTCCACTGGTATAATTGTATCAGCACAGTCGACCAGCCAGTTTCTGATCGCTGAAAGTATTAACTCAGGTCCGCGGAGTGAACGGTCCACAGCATGTATTATAGGACAGACAGAAAAGGTGTTTGTTTCTTTTTTTGCCCGAGATCCGTTGTGTTCGTTTTATGGTCTCGATTTAGACAACGGGTCTCGCAGTTCGTTTTATTTTCTTTGCAAACTCCGGACTTTCCGAGTGGAATTGTTTATTTTCTGCAGAAATTGTTTTTCGTTATGCAAACCGTCCTTCTGATTGGCAGCCAGAGACCCCTTACATCTGGAGGGTCACGCTGTTGAAGGGCGCAAATAAATTGGGTCTTGAGGTCCCTTGGCATCTAACGCCAAAGTTAAGAGTTTGGCATTTTCACTACGCACTCACTATATTATTGGGTGACATAAGTTTTCATGTACACCTTTTATATGTTTCATAATAAGGCCTTTTACATAATCTACATCGACTTTTGGATGCTTTCAAGAAGCCATAATGCGTTGTGGATTAGTTCGAGAGACCATAAAGACTTTTGCATTATCCAAAGGGCCATAACGCGTTGTGGATATATTCAAGGGACTATAACGCGTTGTGGATTATTTCGAGAAGACAGAACGCATTGTGAATGATTTCAAGAGGCCATAACACGTTGTGGAATAATTCAAAAAGCGTTGTGCATTAGTTCAAGAGTGCAAAACATTCTTTGGATATTTTCAAAAGACCATACCGCATTGTGGATGAGGTCATCAAGCCTTTGGGATACGGTCAAGAGGCCATAATACGTTGTGGATTAGTTCAAGAGGCCATAATACGTTATGGATTAATTCAAGAAGCCATGAGGCATTGTGGACTATTTCAAAAAACTAAAACGCGTATTGGAAACGTTCAAGAGGCCATAACTCGTTGCGGATAAATTATAGAAGCCATAACACGTTGTGGGTTATTTCAAATAGCCCAAACACGTTGTGGATTAGTTCAAGAAAGCAAAACGCATTGTAGATGAGGCCATCACGCGTTTTGGATACGTTCAAGAGGCCATAATACGTTGTGGATTAGTTCAAATGATCATTAGGCGTTGTGCATTAGTTCAAGAGGCCATAAGGCATTGTGGACTATTTCAAAAAACTAAAACGTGTATTGGAAACGTTCAAGAGGCCATAACGCGTTGTAGATTAGTTCGAAAAGCCATAACACGTTGTGTATTAGTTCAAGAGAGCAAAACACTTGGTGGATAATTTAAAAAAAGACCAAAACGCGTTTTGGATACGTTCAAGAGGCCAAAATACGTTGTGGATAGTTCAAATGATCGTAAGACGTTGTGCATTAGTTCAAGAGGCCATAAAGCGTTGTGCATTAATTCGAGAAGCCATAACGCATTGTGGACTATTTCAAGAAACTAAAACGCGTATTGGAAACGTTCAAGAGGCCATAACGCTATGTAGATTAGTTCGAGAAGCCATAACACGTTGTGGATTAGTTCAAGAGAACAAAACACTTGGTGGATAATTTGAAAAGGGCCGAAACGCGTTTTGGATACGTTCAAGAGGCCAAAATACGTTGTGGATTAGTTCAAATGATCATAAGGCGTTGTGCATTAGTTCAAGAGGCCATAAGGCATTGTGGACTATTTCAAAAAACTAGAACGGGTATTGGAAACGTTCAAGAAGCCATAACGCGTTGTAGATTAGTACGTGAAGCTATAACACGTTGTGGATTAGTTCAAGAGAGCAAAACACTTTGTGGATCATTTTGAAAGGCCATAACGCATTGTGGATGAGGCCATCACGCGTTTTGGATACGTTCAAGAGGCCATCACACGTTGTGGATCAGTTCAAACGATCATAAAGCGTTGTGTATTAGTTCAATTGGCCATAACGCGCTGTAGATTAGTTCGAGAAGCCATAAAACGATGTGGATTATTACAAAAGGCCATAACGCATTATGGATGAGGCCATCACGCGATTTGGATACGTTCAAGGGGCCATAATACGATGTGGATTAGTTCAAATAACCATAAAGCGTTGTGCATCAGTTCAAGAGGTCATAACGCATTGTGGACTATTTCAAAAAACTAAAACGCGTATTGGAAACGTTCAAGAAGCCATACAACGTTGTGGATTAGTTCAAGAGAGTAAAACACTTTGTGGATCATTTTAAAAGGCCATAACGCATTGTGGATGAGGCCATCACGCGTTTTGGATACGATCATAAAGCGTTGTGTATTAGTTCAAGTGGCCATAACGCGTTGTGGATTCGAGAAGCTATAACGCATTGTGGCCTACTTCAAGAAACTAAAACACGTATTGGAAACGTTCAAGAAGCCATAACGCGTTGTAGATTTGTTTGAGAAGCCATAACACGCTGTGGATTAGTTCAAGGGAGCAAACTACTTTGTGGATTATTTTAAAAGGCCGTAATACGTTGTGGATTAGTTTAAATGATCATAAAGCGTTGTGCATTAGTTCAAGAGGCCATAACGCGTTGTGGATTAATTCGAGAAGCCTCAACGCATTGTGGACTATTTCAAGAGACTATAACGCGTATTGAAAACGTTCAAGTGGGCCATAACGCGTTTTAGACTAGTTCAAGAGAGCAAAACACTTTGTGGATAATTTCAAAACACCTTAACGCATTGGGGAGAGGTCATCACGCGTTTTGGATACGTTAAAGACGCCATAATACGTTGTGGATTAGTTCGTATAACCATAACACGTTGTGCATCAGTTCAAGAGGCCATAACGCGTTATGGATTAATCCGAGGAACCATAACGCATTATGGACTATTTCAAGAGACTATGACGCGTATTTAAAACGTTCAAGTGGGCCATAACGCGTTGTAGACTAGTTTGAGAAGCTATAATACGTTATGGATTAGTTTAAGAGAGCAAAACACTTTGTGGATAATCTCCAAAAGACCATAACGCAATGTGGATTATTTCAAGAAACCATAAGGCGATTTGGAAACTTTCAAGAGGCTATAACGCCTTTCAATAATGTTAATTTTGAGAATACATTCTTCCTGACTTCCATGTGCAAGTTATAATTCCGCCTCAAAAGGCAGAAACCTACTGAACCCAGTATTGAGTAATGACCAGTTCAACACCCCTTAGTAGTTCCTTCATGAAAACGATACACGTCAATGTATCTTAATTTATTTGTACAGACTGCAGTAAATTAAAAATTCAACTTCAACGCTTTCATTGAGAACAGCTGAACAATAATTTCATTCTGCCTGAGGCTACCTCGAATAGAATTCAATTATTTTCTTTGAAGCACACGCAACGCTAGTTGTAAATGAATAATAAACAATGTTGAGTTTTCGGTTTACACAACAGTAGTACTTGGATTTATTCTTAGTTATTTGTTTACATTAGTTCGATTCCTGGAGGGATAGAAAGCAGATGACTTATGACGTTTTCGATTGGTTGTATGAACTGCGTAGTAGGCAGTCACAGGCAATATGCCTTTCAGTAAAAAAGAAACAAGAAACAAAGAATTTTGATAAGAGGACCATGTCATAGATTTTATATAATGTTTGTCTCTTTCTAAGGCGAAATACAGCAGCAAATACTTGGCGGTAACGTAAAACGCCTAGGTATGGGTTCCAACGTTCAACAGCAACGACAGAAACGCGTAATGTCCCATTAAAGTCCATTTTAAATTCGCAATAAACCCAATTCGGACAGTTTGTACAGTTTCGTCCTCGAAAGCTATCGAAACTGCTTTCTATAAAAGTGGACTCGTATTACTATATCTTATAACTGGGTATGCCACTTCAGACTGGAGCTGGAGTCGACCTGACAATCCCTCGGCTCCGAGACCGGCGACCGGGTCGTCAACTCCTCCGGTCCACAGTGCGACGTTGCCGAAAGTCCCGGATGACGTCACGGCACTCTTGTTGATTTATAATGAGAAACAACGAAGCCTGCATGTTTGTAGAGGTGTGTGCGGAATCAATATTCAATGGGATGGGATCTTTTCGTCCCTGGCTCTTTCAGCCCTGCAAGTTAACGCTTTTAGCTCGACGTCGGGTTTGGTGGAACGTTTTCTGTTTGCTTTCTATTTTTCATTTCCGCGGAATTGCCTGCGGCTTTCTTTTTTTCGATCGTCATGCTCCGCGTGCTAAATTGCGAAGACGATTTCACGTCGGGCGATATGGAAAATATGGGATTTTTAATGAGGAACGAGTTTTAGCAGAGATTCTATCCGAAAAATGTTTTCAGCTGAAATCAAATTAGCTCATCTTTTTCAGTGACTTATCCGTGGTGAAGGGAAATTTGTATCTTTCAAGGTTTAGTAGAAAAATTCCAAATCTGATAGATAGTTTTGCGGCCGTCGAAACGTATATCAGGTATTTTTCTCGAAAATATGCACGCAATATTGTTGAAATTTATAAGAAACATGTAGCTTTCCATCCTTGATTTAACCGCGAATAGAAAAAATTGCCGCTTGTTTCAAAAAAAATATAACGTGCACTGGTTAGTGTATATCAAACTACCAGGTTACAAATCATGGAAGAAGATGAGATGATATGCTGATTGCTAAAATAATTTTTTGGATATCAACTTAGCAGAGAGCATGGGTAATTTTTTTCAAATGAAAGTGGCAAAATTTTTCTTCACGGATAAATCAAAGATGGAAAGCTACATATCTATACTCATATTATGAAGAGGAAAGATTTGTATTTTTGTGTGTTTGATACGCCTTGACTCAAAAATTACTGGACCTATTTCAGAAATTCTTTCACCCTTAGAAAGCTACACTATCCCTGAGAGACATAGGCTATACTTTTCACCCGAAAAAACTAAGGATACCTACGATAACTTCAATAATTACAAAAAATAGGTAACAAAATCAGCCATAATCAGCTATTTTCACGTGCGCTGCAAAAACCGTAAGACTAACGTGGATACAATGTATGACAGAAATGTACCTACACAAAAGTCCGCGATAGCATTATCTATCTCTCAAGATTGACTTGCTATTACCTGTTTATGGAATCAGATGTTTTCCAAAATTATGCACTATTTGGGAGTGTGTTTTATGAATAGGGTATTGATCCTCATCCAGCTTAATACGTTATTTATCCCCAGTATTTAATTTAGAACGAAATTGCCCTTTACATCATAGAATTACAACGAGTACATCAAATGATATGGCAGGTTGAAGATGAAACCGCACAAGAATAGCGCGTGAAACAAATTTCTACCCGGGCGAAGCTGTTTCTTATAAATTTCAACAATATTGCATGCATAGTTTTCGAGAGAAATGCCTGATATACGTTTCGCCGGCCCCAGAGCTATCTTCCAAATTCCACCTACCAAATAAAAATAGAATCGGGGTGAAATTCGTTTCAACATACGAGCACAAAATATGACGATCATTCCATGCATTTACTGTAGTGTGATGATGAGTTTCATATAATTGACATTGCCGACAGGTTATAACCTACAAATACATTAATTATTCGAAATGACCATTGTTTTATGAATATGAGAGATTTCGCTGAACTCATAAATTAGGGTTGAAATTGATAATACCATTGAGTCTAAATATATATTTAAACTCAATGATAATACTAATGTGGTCGATCTATATTGTAGAGAGAAGACACAAACTAATAGTGTTGCAGACAACTATAATTTGCATTTTTAAAAAGATTAGGTTCATGATTCATTGCTTCCACTATAAAATAGGACTTTCATGGACAAAATAAGACTAGGTCACTGTATTTCAACTGGAAATTTCTTGAGTACATTTTTTTACAAAGCTATAGCTTCTCTAAAAGAGTTTTTTATTATTGTTCAAACGGCCAGTTTGATTTCTAGCAAGAAAGGACACCGCACTTTCCTTATGGAAAATGGCGTTGCGTCAAATGTTCTAATATTTCGGTATAATGTAGTACTCGACCTACTGATCAAAAGTGTCCATGGCCCCAACTCAATTCTATGACTAGTTTTTGAGATACAGGGCGTTGAAAGTGAGAATTAGCCACATTTACCACGCTCGTATCTCGAAACAGAATCGAATGAACTTAAATTTTTCTCAAGAAACATTTCATTCCTTCCCCAGGGAGCAACTAATAGAGAAATATGACCGAAAATCGTTACGAATACAGGGTTATCAATGATTGAATGCATGCACGATTTTGAAAGTATAAAATATGTCAGTTCCAGAGGGAGGACCTTCGCAAAATGAACTATTTCACTAGATATGTTGTTACATCGAAAAAACCTCAAAATTCATACTGGGTGATCCATTACTATAGAAATTATTCACAATGAAGGTTAAGTGGACACCCTGTATTTTTGGGTTGATTCAAGATGTTCGTTTGATTTTTTTCAGAACAAATCACCATGGACTTCAGAGAATACAGGGTGATTCGGTTATGAAATAAACTGTGAAACTCACGAAAATACCCAAAAACAACCTTTTTTTCCATCACCCTCTATTTTAAGATGAACTCCGTTGAGGTGGGAGTTGCTTTCACCACTGTACTTGATATCGAAACATCAATCTGGCTAAGAGTTTTTTCCACTTCTTATGACCAGATATTTTTTATGCTGGAATAAGAATAGAATGACATAAATAAATGATTTTCACATTACATTAAAAAAAGTCTGGTCATAGGAAGTGGATAAAAACTCTCAACCAAATTGATGTTTTGATATCGAGTACAGTGGTGAAAGAAAACTCCCACCTCAACGGAGTTCATCTTGAAATAGAGGGCGATGAAAAAAAAGGTGGTTTTTGGGTATTTTCGTGAGGTTCACAGTTCATTTCATGACTGAATCACCCTGTATTCTCCGAAGTCCATGGTGATATGTTCTGAAAGAATCAAACAAACATCTTTAATCAACCAAAAAATACAGGGTGTTCACTTCACCTTCATTGTGAATAATTTCTATAATAATGGGTCACCCAGTTTGAATTCTGGGTATTTCAGGTTTCTTCGATGTAACAACAACATATCTAGTGAAATAGTTCATTTTGAGAACGTTCTCGCTCTGGAACTGACATATTTTTATTTTATACTTTCAAAATCGGGCATGCATTCAATTATGGATAACCCTGTATTCGTTACGATTTTCGGTCATATTCCTCTATATGGTTGCTCCCTGGGGATGGAATGAAATGTTTCTTGAGAAAACTTGAAGTTCATTCGATTCTGTTCCGAGATACGAGCGTTGTAAAAGTGGGTTATTCTCAACTTCAACGCCCTGTATCTCAAAAACTAGTCATAGGATTGAGTTGGGGCCATGAACAGTTTGATCAGTAGGTCGAGTACTACATTTCACCAAAATATTAGAACATTCGACGGAACGCCATTTGCCATAAGGAAAGTGCGGGGTCCTTTTCATGTTCCGCAAAATGAGAGAAACTGCCAATCTAACGTATCGAATTTTAGCCGTCCTGTACTCATTGGACGTGGAGCTGACGCAGCATATTTCGCAAATCAAAGTTCGACACTCCAGTTCCAGTGCATTTGAACTAATTACTCACGATATAAATTCGAAACTGCTCCAATTGGATCCGTATACGAATCGAAACCATCCAGATCATTGAAGCGGCAATAAATATAAATGCCAACTGTACTTAAAACTTCTCATTATAAACAACAGAGACGGAAGATATAATTCGACTATCCACAAAAACAGGATATGGCGAAGATGCTAGACAGAGAGAGACTTCCCATACCTGCATTATGCGTGAAATTACCCAAGGACAAACGATCGAAAAAACACAATGCGGAGAGAAAGAAAGAGAGCGGTTAAAGAGAGAGCACCGGAGAAAAAAGACACGACCGTCCTCCACGTACATAAAACATCCGAGGAGTCCAACGTTTTCATGACGATAGTAGGTATGAGTCAGCAGCCATATTACGGTCCATGGAGTGCCATGCAAAAACAAGTGCCACCACAACGATGTACACGTTCATTCACCTACGTCACGTAGGCTACGAAACAATCGTGTCGCCTATGGATAGATTTCTTATGAGAATTTAGTCCTCGTTTTTTTTTTTTTCATGAGAAGTTTACGGAAGAACGCTACGTCCACTGTGCGGATGTCGCGGATTGGAGAAAAAGACGACTTGATGTGTAGAACTTGTTCCGGTGGATCTCATGTTCCTGGAACAATGCATTTTTTTCCCAGAGTGCCTGGTATTAATTTTATTATTTCATACATTTGAAGAACATTTTTCATCACTGATATACTGATAAGATTCAATTGACAGTTCTCACTTTTAGTATTTATATGCATTTCGGAAAAGAGTATAATATTCAACGAGTATATTACGAGGATGCATTGATATCTAGTTAGCCTAGACCAGTTCCATGCATAAACAAAATATTGCGATACCATATCAACGAACAATAACTTATTAGAAGTGTCGAAAAATTGGAGTATCGAGCCATCATCAAGTACCTGTATTTAAAAGGGTTAAGAGGAAAGCATATTTACGAAGATATGCTTAATACCCTTGGTGATCAATGTCCTTCGTATGCTACCGTGAAAAATTGGACTGCAAGCTTCAAAAGAGGTAAATTTTCCATTGAAGATGATGACCGATCGGGAAGGCCAGTTTCTGTTTCAGTGCCCGAAAATATCGATGCAGTTCATGGCATGATTTTATCAGACCGTCGAATTGGGCTGAAACGAATATCTGAAGCACTGAAGATTTCATACGAACGCGTTCATCATATAGTTCACGTCTATTTGGACATGAAAAAAATTTCTGCAAAATGGATCCCCAAATGTTTGAATGTTGACCAAAAGCGTGCAAGGGAAGAAGCCTCGCGTTCGATCTGTGCTCGATTTGAAAACGATGTAGACTTCTTAAACCGAATTGTTTCTATGAATGAGACTTGGGTACATTTCTACGATCCAGAAACAAAGCAACAATCGATGGAATGGCGACACTCTGGTTCTCCAAGACCTAAGAAGTTTCGTATCAAAAAATCTGCTAAAAAAGTTCTTGCTTCAGTTTTTTGGAATTGCCATGGAGTAATCATGATTGATTTTTTGGATAAGGGTAGAAAAATAACTGGAGATTACTATTCAACATTACTGACCACTCGACGGGAAAAAATTATACAGAAAAGACAAGGAAAGCTATCCAAAGGTATTTTGTTTTTACAGGACAACGCCCCAGAACACAAATCTCATATTGCCATGCAAAAAATTCGTGATTTAGGGTTAGAAGTAGGGATGGAACCGGACCGGAACCGGATTACTGAATCCGGCCGATCCGGCCCAATTTGCCGGAATCCGGTACGACCGGAACAATATGAAAATTCGGCCGGATTTTCCAAATTTGAATAAATATGATAGAATAGTAATAGAACAATCATTTGTAAATAAATTTAAAATAAAATAAACTCTGGAAGTGAAAATAACTTATGAATAAAAGAATTTCCTTAATAAAGTAAGAACTGAAAATATTGCAATTGCACTAACTAAATACATTATGTTCAAATCAATCCAAATGAGTATCCATATCCAAGTATTTGGAATTTCTTTGTAAGAAGAGAATTTTTTCTGCTACTTCTGGTGATAGTCTGGATCTGCAGTCAGTATAGATGTGTCTCATTTCTGAGAATAGTCTTGGACTAAAAAGAAAGCTTGTTAGGCTAGCGATGGATAATTTATTTTTTGGTTTTAGCAATCACTGGAAATGCCAAATAATCCACGACTTCTTGTTCAGAATAATTTGACGGGCTCTGCATTGATTTTTTTACCAACAAATGCCTTTTTTATCTTTTCAAAATGATCCGGCTAAAGATCCGGCCATATCACTGATCCGGTCCGGCCAAATCCTGAGAAATACTGAAATCGGGTCCGGTCAAAAATTACCGATCCGTTCCATCCCTAGTTAGAAGTACTAGAACATCCCCCTTATTCACCAGATTTGGCTCCGTCCGACTATCCTCTTCTCTTTCCTCAACTGAAAAAAGTGTAAAAGGTCGCAAATTTTCTTCCAACGAGGAGGTGATAAAAGCTGTGGAAGACTGGTTTGCAGAGCAAGAAACATTTTTTTTGAAAGGTCTAGAGACGTTGCAGGTTCGCTGAGATGTATTCAATCAAGGGGAGAATATGTTGAGTAATAAAATATTTTGAAATTGAAATTTTGTTTGGTTCTCTAGTAGGCTTAGAATTTTTCAATATATCCTCGTACGTTGTCTATTATCTACATGGATAATCCTCATTTAGCATGTTTCGTAGTTTTTCCTCGGGTCACCCTGTATGCTACTGTTGTTAGACAATCTCGAGTCAATTATACAAAATAGAAATATATTCTTTGTGTACAAAATACCAACACAGGGAACAGAAAGCATTAACGAAATAAAACCCACTGCTGAGTGGAAACAAAAAGACACCAGAACTAGTGTTGGGTGTGACATTCGATTTCTCCATGTGTAAATATCATTTGCATGTAGGGTCGACTAGGTAAATAGTCGACTTATTTACTCAATCATCTGATGGTTCGTTCCTCCACACTCAAACGACGACTCTGAACAAAAAGTTTTGGAATACTTCATACTATAGAAACTCCATTAACATATTCCAGAACTTCCAATAGATTTTCACTTTTCCAATACACCTTTTGCTCGGTCATTGAAAAATTGTTGAATGATTATGAATCGCAAAATCAAATGTCTCATTCTTCATTGAGACGGTTATAAAAAGTTATCAGAATACGGAAACAGTTTTTCTTTGCAGCAAAATCTTTTGTTCGAAATTAATATTTCTATTTTTGATACCACAGAAGAAGTCCCAGAGATCTATGATTTACTCACTCTCTCTGTGGTCTGAAGTTCTATAAGGAGTCATTCAGAACGCCACAAAATATTCTACCTGATTTAATGACACTTCTGCTTCTTGTCTAGTATCGGTTATACAGCGCTATCAGTTCGCTTTCTTTGTTTAACACGGTCTACAGTTCACCACCTATCACAGTTCACTTCATATTCTTCCCCACGCCTGAACCCGTTAGTTTTGTATCTAATGCAGTGTTGGTTTCTTGAAGAATAAATATACATCTCTACAAGTACCATTCCTTCAATGTTTACTTCGTGTTATTTTTTTAATATCTCATCCATACATTTTTTCTGGAATTCTTGTGGTGATAAGAATTGGTACAGCAGTCCATTCATCTCTCCAAGAGAGCTCTTGTATAATTAACGTATTAAGAAAACAAAGTATGAAATTATCTTTGCAATTCCAAAGTGAATACTGTCGATTGTTTTGTTTCATATAATTTTCAGAAAGCCTTATCCTTTTATTTTTATGGAGTAGACTTCCTTATAGTACAATCCTCGAGAATGTTAAGAAAAGAAACAATAAAAAAAATGAAAAACAAACCTTCAAAATATTCAGAAATGAGTTCTTCTTTGTAGCCAACTCTCCAGTTCTTTTCTTGTTATGGTTCATATAATTTTTCGGCAACCGTCCGGGAAGTACCCACTTCCCGGACGCTTTTTCTTTGAGAAAGTAGCATTTCCCGGCCTAGGCCGGAAAGTACGTACTTCCCGGCCTAGGCCGGAAAAACACGTCGTTGTTGTCATTGTTATGATCATCACAATAGCAACGAAATAACGGATGACAGTTCTGTTCTATTTAATTCAAATATGAATCAAAATCAATAAAGAGATGTGTCATCTCATTGATTTGTAATTCTTCACGGTTACCGAAAAAATATTGTACGCAGCACGCCCGGAAATAGTTTTTTTGGACTCACAGACTTCCAGGACTCGCCTCCGGCTCGTCCTAGAATCTTGTCTATTCGTCCAAAAAAACCCTATTTTCCGGACTTGTTACGTAAATTACTATTTCATTGATCCTTTCTGTGAAAATCGAGAGAAATATCCTGCAAAAAGGGCAATTTCAAACTCGATATAACTTTTCTTCACGGATATCCTTGATGTCAATATACGGATCAAAAGAGGAAAGGTCAATGCAAAATAGCTTGGTTTTTATATTATCCATAATTTTTCCTATTCTTCAGGAAAATTGATCAAACTTTGAAATTTCGTCTTCAAAATCACCCGATTTGTAGAGATCTACCGATAAGGATAACTACCTAGTAGGTAGATCTAGGGGCTCTACTAGTCCTCTTATATTAATGGAGTAGACATCTATAATACAATTCTTGAGACTTACGAAAAAGAACAAAAGATAAAAATAAACTACGATTGTGTTTATTTTTCGAATTTGATCTTCAGCAACAACTCCATCTCAACCGATAAATACGTTTCCAACAATAGAGAGGCAAATGATGAAGAGACTTGTCAGACTGGGTACTCCATCCGTCTACAGACCAGTAATAACGAAAGCGAATAATAGATTTTCCAAATGAAGCAAGCTTTCAATCATCATCTTTCCAACGTTAAGTGCACCAAACTGCCATTCAATCATTTCCAATGAGAGTCATTTGAAGTACCAAGGAATTCCAAATGAATGTTTGGATTGGGTGTTCAAAGAAGACCACCATAACCTTTGATTTTGAAGGTTATGCAGTGAGAGGAACGAACAAGTGGAAAAGGGATCACTAGAAGCACTCAGGTGATGTCAGGATATTTTGTGTTCTTGTTTTTCCACCTATTAGCAGTTGAGAAATACATTGGAAAAAAATTTCGTGTGTTGACAATCTATTTCCGTTAGTATAGTTCATTCAAGCTTGGAGAAGTCATAAGAACTGATCTTCCTCTGAAAGGACCATCATACCAGAACAAGATTTTTTCTGTACGTAATATTCATATGAAAGCTACCGGAACTACAATTTGAGTAACATTTGTATCATGCCACGTCATTGTATGGAGGCAACTACCATGTGCCATTTTTGACGTTTAGATTAGAACAATCCTGCGGTTGTCTCTATCCACATAAGTCATCGTTAAGGCCGAATGAACATGACGAGAAAACAGACAGAGGTTTCCTAGCGATTCGATCGTTTCCTTATTCGTTCTAGCGATGAGATAAGCCTTCTTGTCGGCATGGAAACGGCAAAACGAACGTTTTTGAAATATGTTCCATTGTTGAGAGCACACGGACCATGTCCGACGTAGCGATTTGGTGAGAACCGCCTTCGCATATCATGATCAACTACGTCCATATCGAAATAAGTACGTACGAGGATATATTGAGAAATTCTTAGCCTACTATAGAACCAAACAAAATTTCAATGTCAAAATATTTTATTACTCAACATATTCTCCTCTTAATTGAATACTTTTATGACAGCGAACCTGCAACGTCTCTAGACCTTTCAAAAAAAATTTTTCTTCTTGCTCTGCAAACCAGTCCACCACAGCTTTTATTACCACCTCGTTGGAAGAAAAATTTACGACCTTTTGAACTTTTTTCAATTGAGGAAAGAAATGATAGTAGGACGGAGCCAGATCTGGTGAATAAGGGGGGTGTTCCAGTACTTCTAACCCTAAATAACGATTTTTTTGCATGGCAACATGAGATTTGTATACCGGGGCGTTGTCCTGTAAAAACAAAATACCTTTGGATAGCTTTCCGCGTCTTTTCTCTTTAATTTTTTCCCGTAGGGTGGTCAGTAATGTAGAATAGTAATCTCCAGTTATTGATCTTCCCTTATCCAAAAAATCAATCATGATTACTGCATGGTAATCCCAAAAAACTGAAGCAAGAACTTTTCCAGCAGATTTTTGGACACGAAACTTCTTAGGTCTTGGAGAACCAGAGTGTCGCCATTCCATCGATTGTTGCTTTGATTCTGGATCGAAGAAATGTACCCAAGTCTCATCCATAGTAACAATTCGGTTTAAGAAGTCTACATCGTTCTCAAATCGAGCACAGATCGAACGCGATGCTTCTACCCTTGCACGCTTTTGGTCAACATTCAAACATTTGGGGATCCATTTTGCAGAAAATTTTCTCATGTCCAAATTGACGTGAACTATATGATGAACGCGTTCGTATGAAATCTTCAGTGCTTCAGATATCCGTTTTAGCCCAATTCGACGGTCTGATAAAATCATGTCATGAACTGCATCGATATTTTCGGAGACTGACACAGAAACTGGCCTTCCCGATCGGTCATCATCTTCAATGGAAACTTTACCTCTTTTGAAGCTTGCAGTCCAATTTTGCACGGTCGCATGCGAAGGACATTGATCACCAAGGGTATTAAGCATATCTTCGTAAATCTGCTTACCTCTAAACCCTTTTAAATACAGGCACTTGATGACGGCTCGATACTCTAATTTTTCGATTTTTACAATTTCGGTGGACATCTTTTTTTTAATTTATAGCGTAACTCTGGTTTACTTTTTTGATGTCGAACTCTACACTGACACTTCTAATAAGTTATTGTTCGTTGATATGGTATCGCAATATTTTGTTTATGCATGGTCTAGGCTAACTAAATATCAATACATCCTCGTACATGAAGTTAGCAGGTGAACTTCAGCAGCTAGAATTGGAAATTCGCAATGTTTCTCTTATTTCTCGAATATGAATTTGAAAAATTCGAGAAAAGCACTATCGATTTTGAGACAAAGCTTAACGTTTTTCCAAAATATTAAAACTACTTGGTTCACTATGACCTTTGGTAAAGATAAGGGCCAACTAGTTTTCAATTAAAAAATTAAGTAAACAAAAAAAAGCTACCTGCAAACTAATATTAGGTAAATAAGTAAATGAAATCTGCACTTCGCTTTTATTTGTTGTTAAATTTTCAATCGAAAAATAGTGTGCCCATAGGACCAATGCTGATATTGAACCACTAGTTCAAGTAATGTTGAATCTGCACATAAATTTGATTTATCGTAAATTTATTATCAACTGAAAAGTGTGTAAATTCACAAAGTTAGAAGACACACAATTTTTACGTCTCGTGCTAAATGGTAAACGAGTTTTGCGTACAAAGTTCATTCACTCGATGAAAATGCCATTTTCATCACATTGATATTTGTTAATAAATCAACGTTCTGCATCAACAAGCACTCCATAAAACGATAACACATACGTCATTGAATGAATGAGTTGAATTAAGTTTGAACCAGTTCGAGGGAAATGAAGGATTTCTCAAGGTACCAGTGAAATTGTGAAGTTTTCATTTAATATTTCCTTGTACCGATGAAATAATTCCTGTTTGATCAAATTTAAAAAAAACTGTTGTTCGGTATGAAATTAAGTGATCAGATGATTGAAAATTTGTGAGAACACCAAAGGGAATCAATAGCATCAATAATTTCCAAATGTCGAACATAATTTAAGAATGAACAATAGAAAAAAAATTAAAAATTGATTTTTCTCTGCCATAATTAGGTACTGTCAAATATTTGTTTTAGTTCATACACATGAAATAATCAGCTTTCTGGTATTTATCATAGGTGAATGTTTCCCAGTTTTCTATTCTTCAACAAACTCCATAAATTTTGTAGCAGAATAGCCACTCCATTTTGGATCAGCCTGTATATGAAACAAAGAACGCGTGTCCATTCACGTTTCCTCACTTTCAGGAAGCAAAATCCCGCCTGGGGTACTAGAGTTCGATGTCTGGCACGAAGTCATAAACATTTTACGATCTTTTTCTTCAGACATACAGAAATAATCTCAAAAGAAATTAAAAGCAGCTGTATAAAGAGTGAAACAAAAGTTGTTGTATCATCCTATCATAAAATGAATCCAACATCAAAATTATTTTCTTGTTTTTCATCTTCCTTCTAAATATAGATAAAGGCGAGAGATCAATATGAGCAAAATTTGCACATTTCAGTCTACAACTCATCGAAATAAAATGAAAAATACCCAAAAATTAGGTGTGACAGATTTTCAATTCGCCAAACAGCAATGACAAATGATTTATCTTTGAGTTTTGGATTTTTCGTGAAGAGAAGTTCATTATGCTTTCATAATTTATGGGGTCTTTTTTGATATCGTAGTAAGGCTGTGTAACAGACGAATCTTTTATTTACGTGAGAAAATTCGGTAGATTCTCATTTTCCAGTTCAAGAAACTACTGGAAAAAATTTGACAGCTATCAGAGAAGAATTGGCAGCTGTCAAAGAAGAATTGACAGCTATAAAAGAAGAACTGACAGCTATAAAAGAAGAATTGACAGCTGTCAAAGAAATACTCTATGGTCTCAGAAATAAACAAGAAGGAATGGATTTTTTTTGTGTTTTTTTTTACTTCATATGGACTTCGACAATTATTTATAACCATTTTCATGATATTTGGTAGATATTGAGAAAGTGGTTCTGCTAACTTAACGTTAAGTTAGCAAAGCCACCCCGTGGAAAAAAACTAAGGACGCGACAAATTTTTTTCTTTCACGACAAATTCTCGACAATTATTCGACAATTAATGCAATAGGTTTTATTGATTTTCTCGCAAGTGGCACTGCTAACTTCATAGACATAATTTATACGGTTCTGGTATCGATATCTGGACAAAATTTGGCATGTAGCTCTAATGCATCATTGTCTGTCAAAATGCAATTAATTGAAAACGCATAAAAGTTTCAGGGCTGGCCTTGATCCAAGTGTGCTATCTATTGCTTCATTCTATTTTTCCCAAATTCCATGAAAATATAAACTGAGGCATTTCGATCATTTGCACCATTTTTAAAACCTCACCTAAATAAAATAGTGACCGGTCGCCAAATAACATATCATAAAAAATTTTTCATTGAAGCAAAGCCAGCTACCACAACTCCGAACGAAAATAACCTCAACTCTACTTCAACCTTCAACAAGTGACCTTAGAGCCCTCGCAGTGAACTCAAAAGTAACAGTTACAATCCCGGCTCTTACGTGGAACTTTTAATCGCGATATTTATCACTTTAATGAAACTGTCAATTACATTACCATTCCTACGATTCCAGATAAACTCAAGCAACTCGTCAAGTTAACGAACATTGTTTCAGGCGTCGTCCAATTCTGCTGCTTGAAATACCGTTTTGAATTAATTGTACTCCATACACGGTTCCTCTAGATCTGACTCACAGTTGTCTTTGTTCGTTTTACACGGATGTTAACGTCGTTACCGAGCGGCAGATAAATAATCAACGAAAAGACAACAATGAAGAAGCCTACGTTGATGCTGTCGCTATCGGGGTATAAAGGTCTATTTGTTGTTGGCTGCGATAACTTGACGGATGGTCAGTCACTCAACTGGAGCATCAAGGAACACTAGCACCAGAAGAACGTTGACCTTGTGCAATCTAAAAATTGTTATCCATCGGCGATAGCGACCAAGAACAAAGAGGATTCAGGTTTGTACTAAATTCGTAATCAGTGCTGGGTTTACAAACAAGCACTGTTGGCATTAGTAATAAGTTTGAATGGTTGATATTATCGCTGATTGTTTCACTTTCTTTTTATCTTTATCGGTTCATACGTGGGTCAACGAAGAAGTGAAGAGTTACCTATTATATACTGCTCCACAAGAGTTAGGGATATCGTATTCAATAGTTTTTTAAGGTATGTAATCTTCGAGAAAATCGCTGTAAAATCATTTAAAACTCAATAACAACTTGAATCGATCCAATAAAAATCAGTATGGGACATTTCGTCAATCTGGTCGCCTTTTTTCTGAAGTTTGGTTCTTTGCATATGCTTCATGAATGTTCTTATTTGGAAATGAAGTCAGTTTATCAACGGCTTCGATTTGAAACGAGTTTTCTGAAAATGACAAGACGTAAATTAACAAACGCTGAGGCTAATAGGGCTATCGGAATGCTACAGGGTGGCCTAACTCAGGTTGTTGTAGCGGAAAGGCTCCAAGTCAGCCAAAGTGTGATATCTCGACTTTGGAATAGGTTCAAGGAGACAGGTTCCGTGTTGGAAAGACCAAGGCTTGGTTGGCGACGAAAAATAACACCTGCTCAGGATCGTTTCATCACTGTTTCGGCGAGAAGAAACCCTACATCTACGTGTAGAATGCTACGGAATACTCTTCAAAATGCAGATGGGGTCCAAGTTTCCATCGAAACCATCAGACGACGTTTGAGAGAGGTGAATCTAGTTTCAAGACGCCCATTAAGAGGAGTTCCATTAACACGTGACCATAAGCGTCAAAGACTGGGTATGGACGATCCCACGCATACCCCGTAATCGTCGCTATGTCCAAGAAGTCCATCCATTCCGAGGGGGTTAAGGTATGGGCCGGGATATGTTTCAACGAGCGCACAGATCTACACATTTGTCCTGGGAGTATAACCGCCTCACACTATAGGGAGCATGTCATTGACAATGTTATGCCAAATTTTCACGCTGCTATTGGTGAAACTTTTCAATTTCTAGACGATAACGCTAGACCGCACCGTGCAGCCATAGTTGAGAATGCGCGCGAGGAGCTTGGTACTCCACATTTACCAATACCTCCGCACTCACCAGATTCGAATTGCATAGAACATGCATGGGATATGCTCCAAAGAAGATTAGGTAATCATCAAACTACCCCAGAATCCTTAAATGATCTGAGAGAGCTTCTGCCCCGTTTATGGAACCGAATTCCTCAAGAAATGTTCAACAACCTCGTGTGTAGTATGCAAAGAAGATGTCAAGCTGTTATTGATGCCCATGGAAACCATACATTGTATTGATAATCTTAAAATGATTGAATTCTCTGGGAATAAAATTTCGTTATTTTACTCGATTTTTCTTAACCACAGCGTATGCTGCAGACCTACGGGCTTAAATTAATTTGCAGCTTGATATCATATCAATATGAATTTTCATCACAAAAATCTAATTTTAACTAAATAATTTTTTTGCAATTTGAGTCAATATCCTCAACTCATGTGGAGCAGTGCCAATAAGGATATTTGTGAAAAAAGTTTTATCGAGTTTAAACTATTCCTTTTTGCTGGATTTTTTCGGGAATTTTTTAAAATTACTTCTACATTACTAGATAATCGAAATTTTCTGTTCACGCACAAATGAGTAAATTGATTTCCACCTAGAGAACTTTTCATTTCGATTGAGAGTTTATTCATATGTAATACCACTGGAGATGGAATTTTGCCGGCAAAATTTCTCGATTGTAATATGAAAGTTTGTTGCTCGGAAAAAATGTCATGAGCGAAATTTCCGAAAAGCAACAAACTTGAATATTACCAGAGAGAAATTTTACCTGCTTAAATTTCATCTCGAGTGGCATCCGGCATGACTATTCCACGAGAAAATACGGTAGTATGTTCAAATTTGACGCGTATTGCGCTATTTGGCAAATTATAATTCATCATAGATTAACTAAACCACTAAACGTTGTTTGTTCTCTCTATGATATTTATTTCCGAACCTATCTATGAATTCGAGAAACGTCAAAAATTTTGTCGCTGAAAAACCAACATGTTGGTTTTCCCGGATTGAAAATTTTTTCGGTATGAAACAATCGTTGCTACAGAAACTTCCTCACTAAAAATGAAAAGAGTGGAATAGTCATTAGAAATATCAAGAAACGTCACAACGTTGCAAAAATGAATTTTTTCTACAAACGTCAAAAAATGACAAGGTTCGCGCATAGACAACAATATGCGAAGTGACTCTTTTTTTCATTTTCCTTCGTTACCATGACACCGTGCGCGAAGTAGTGTGCGAAATACTTACTTCGCACACTGCATGTAAACTATATGGGATTTTTATATTTTAACCTTTATGTTCCTCAATTAAGCAACAATCCAAGAAATCATTTATTTATTAATGTATAACAATAATTAAGGCTTTCAAATTGTGAGAAAATTTAACACTACTTAATTCTATTTATTATTTACAATGTTAACATTTATGGTGCAGCCAGTGCACGAACGTTTGTAGAAAAAATTTTGTCTGCATCTCATGCGCGAAATACTTTTGTGATCTCGACTATTTTTTTTAACTCGGCTGCACTTCGTTAAAAAAAATCAGTTCTCGATCACCAAAGTAGCATTTCGCGCACTAGATACAAAAATAACTATTTGATAGTCAGAGGGATGAATAGCTCAATCTGGCAAATACGAAATTTCAGTTTCGGAATACCCAGACATTAAAAAAGTTTACAACTTGTTCAAAGCCACTTCAAGACACGGACTATTGAATTCGTCGGGACAAACAACCTGGTAACGATCGTACGCCACGAAGAATAAATTACCGCACATATAACAATTTTACACGGTACCGAAAAACCCGGGGCCAACGAAGATATAAAAATTTCATTAGAGATTAGACATGCCGATCCGATCCGGCTAGATAAGAGCGTTTTAATGCCCCATCGACAAGACGGCTCGTATCCACGACAACGTCCGAAAGACGCTAAATAATTGCGCTCGAATTACGAAAATTCTCGTAATTCGTTTATAATTATAGCCCAGGCTTGCATCGTGATGAACAGCAATTATGCGCACACCGAGCGGAATACGGTTGAGGCGTATCAGGTTATATGAAGAAAAATTCAAAAATCGTGAGAAACCAATAATTAATTACGGCCAGCGTTTGTGAGAAACGGATCTGGAAAAACATACCAATTTAGCGGGTTAATTGAAATTTGAGATGCTCCGAAAGCTACACCTTCTGGGCACTCCATGAATCCGAGGTCAAATTCAGTCCTGTCCGGCCGTCAAGCTCTATTGGCGAATCTAAATATCGAAACGCCATCTTTCGGCGAAAATTCCAAACTAGAAAATGGGTATTGTTTTGAGAACTTGTATATTTCGAGCTATTCTTGAGGGATATTCAGAAGCTTTTATCGTGTTCTGAGCAGATTAATTAGTATTGAAATAAAAATTGTTGACAAAGTATTTATATCAGTGTTATTCATTCAAAATATTAGTTACAAGGTTACAAGGCGTCTTTTGTTTGAGTGCAGTTTTAACCGATGTGAAAGGTAAATACCATAATTATTACCAAGAGTGTTATGAAATTGATCATCGTGATTATCGACCCCATCTTGGGTTACCTCTGACGGATGAGCTTCGCCGGCAACGATTACAGTGGTGCAGAGAATGTCAAGATTGAAATGTGGAATGGCATCAGGTCGTCATTCTGATGAATCTCGATTCCCTTTGGGTGCACATGATGGCCGAAGAAGGGTTGGACGACGGTTGCTAACTTGATATAAAGTTAGCAAAGACCTCGTAGAGAGAAAATTAAGGACGCGACAATTTTTTTTTTCTCGCGACAAATTCGGGACAGTTATTCGACAATCAATGCAATAGAAAAAAAGTCAATAACGAATGCGCTGTTGCCAAAAATGCGAAAATTCCAGAAATATCTCAAACTGGCGGGAAAAAGACGTAAAATAAACAAGAAGGAAGGGATTTTTTGTGTTTTTTTTTTCACATCATATGGACTTCGACTATTACTCGACCATTATTCACAACCATTTACATGATACCTATTTGGTAGATATTGAGAAAGTGGTTCTGCTAACTTAACGTTGAGTTAGCAAGCCACCCCGTAGAAAAAAATTAAGGACGCGTCAATTTTTTTTCTTTCACGACAAATTCAGGACAGGTATTCGACAATCAATGCACTAGAAAAAAGTCAAAAACGAATGCGCTGTTGCAAAAAATGCGACATTTTCAGAAATATGTATAGGGAAATCACGAGAAAATGGAGTGGAAATTGCTAGAAAGATTAAATTTTTTGTGTTTTCTACTTCATTTGAACATCGACAATTACTTTCGCGACAATTTTTTTTCTTTTACGACAAATTCGAGGCAGGTATTCGATAATTAATGCTATAGAAAAAAAAGTCAATTACGAAGGCGCTGCTGCCAAAAATGCGATTATTCCAGAAATATCTCAATAGCGCGGGAAAAAGACGTAAAATAAACAAGAAGGAATGGATATTTGGTGTTTTTTTTACTTCATATGGACTTCGACAATTACTCGACAATTATTTATAACCATTTTCATGCTATTTGGTTGATATTGAGAAAGTGGTTCTGCTAACTTAACGTTAAGTTAGCAAAGCCACCACGTAGAAAAAAATTAAGGACGCGACAATTTTTTTTCTTTCACGACAAATTCAGGACAGGTATTCGACAATCAATGCACTAGAAAAAAGTTAAAAACGAATGCGCTGTTGCCAAAAATTCGACATTTTCAGGAATATGTATAGGGAAATCGCGAGAAAATGGAGTGGAAATTGCTAGAAAGATTAAATTTTTTGTGTTTTCTCCTTTATTTGAATATCGACAATTACTCGACAATCTTTTATGATCATCCTGATGATATTCGACCACTATTTGCTACATTAATATAAAGTTAGCAAAGCCATCTAGTAGAAAAAAACGAAGGTCGCGACAAATTTTTTTCGTTCACGACAAATTCGAGGCAGGTATTCGACAATTAATGCAATAGAAAAAAAAGTCAACTACGAATGCGCTGTTGCCAAAAATGCGATAATTCCAGAAATATCTCAAACGCGCGGGAAAAAGACGTAAAATAAACAAGACGGAATGGATTTTTTGTGTTTTTTTTTTATTTCATATGGACTTCGACAATTACTCGACAATTATTTATAACCATTTCCATAATATTTGGTTGATATTGAGAAAGTGGTTCTGCTAACTTAACGTTAAGTTAGCAAAGACACCCCGTAGAAAAAAATTAAGGACGCGACAATTTTTTTTCTTTCACGACATTTTCGGGACAGGTATTCGACAATTAATGCACTAGGAAAAAGTCAAAAACGAATGCGCTGTTGCCAAAAATGCGACATTTTCAGAAATATAGGGAAATCGCGAGAAAATGGAGTGGAAATTGCTAGAAAGATTAAATTTTTTGTGTTTTCTACTTGATTTGAACATCGACAATTACTCGACAATCTTTTAGGATCATCCTGATGATATACGCCACCTAGTAAAAAAAACGAAGGTCGCGACAAATTTTTTTCGTTCACGACAAATTCGAGGCAGGTATTCGACAATTAATGCAATAGAAAAAAAGTCAATTACGAATGCGCTGTTGCCAAAAATGCGATAATTCCAGAAATATCTCAAAAGCGCGGAAAAAGACGTAAAATAATCAAGAAGGAATGGATTTTTGGTGTTTTTTTTTTACTTCATATGGACTTCGACAATTATTTATAACCATTTTCATGAATTTGGTTGATATTGAGAAAGTGGTTCTGCTAACTAAACGTTAAGTTAGCAAAGCCACCCCGTAGAAAAAACTCTGAGGACGCGACAAATTTTTTTCTTTCACGACAAATTCTCGACAATTAATGCAATAGGTTTTATTGATTTTGTCGCGAGTGGCACTGCTAACTTCATAGACATGAAAAAACGTTTCATGGAATGTTGTGAACACCAATTGACTACCCCACTATTGCGTTTGGCCACCATGTTGAAAATGGAGGAAAACCTATCTCACTGATCAAAAACCTTAGGAAAAAGGTTGAAGAAATTTAAAATCCAAAACAGAATGTAGAAGCTCCATAACCAGTTTTCAACAATTTTCTACTTTCAAAATGGACGAAACAAAAATCCTTTTATTTCACCACGTAGAGCAATTTCACCAAACCAAAAAAAAGTCGAAATAGCTAACGAATCGTACGGATCTGATTGCAATTCGCGAATTACCGACTACGCTGCAATTTTCGATTATCGCAAATTGGTAGCAATCAATGATTCGTTAGATCACAGACTTGGTTGATTAGTCAAAAGAGAGTTTAATATTCCTGCTGACAACGTTGCACAGAATCTAGACTAGAGACTCGACCCTGTAGTCTATAATTCCGATTCTGATTCGATTGGACGACAAAAAAGATTGATTAATGGAGGAGTTTTCAGGATTTATTCCTTTGTTCATACTGATTTATAACTAGAGCAGGCGGGGGCATCAGAAGACGAAATGATATTGGAAATTCACGAAACGAATTTTCACTAATTACTAATTCGACAAAGAAATCTTACAACGTTGCAAGAGGACTAACTAAAATGGTTCATCATTGAACTTTTTCTGCACAACAATAAATGTATTCTCTTCACACGAAGATGACCCGGTATATGCGGAAATTTGTCACCTACACGTGGTACTTCGAGCAAGGTACCATTGGGAGTTCAACGATTCGTCAAGGTACTTGTCATACACAAACATCTCCGAACGCGTTTGGTATTTCCATAGGTAAATAGCGTTTTATCTTCCGATTGGCCCAATCAGTTTGGATTCAAGGTCGATACGCCACGTTTCCTTATTCGAATAAATCCGCCAAGATATGATCATATCATGTTCAGAATTTCAGACGCCACCAGTATACTCTGCCCGCAAGGTTGTCGGATTGTTTAATTCGTCAATAAACTTGAAGATATAAGATTGTGAGGAAACCAAAGTTTCGTCATCGCCAATCTTGAGATGTAGGTTTTAGGTGGATCTCACAAGGTCTCTACAACAACATCTGCAAGTAAAAGGTGATTCAATAGGAGCCCCATGACAGTCATAATGTCACACGATTATGACGTGACAGATCGAGAGTTGACAGATGGGAGTTAGTAACATTGCGCATTACAGAGTAGAACAACGCATTCTGTCAAAAAATGTGGCAGAAAAGCTAGAGACGTCAAGACCAGAATTTTCAGTGATGAAGTCCATTTTCACTTCGATAACTTCGTTATTATTTAATGAAAGCAGCTGAAGTTGATGAGATAGAAACAATTTGTTAAATGTAAGAAATAATTAAGATTGTTCCCAAAAATCTGCCATTCAAAAGTTGGAAGTTTCTGAATGCAAAATACGATTCTGAATCCAAAACCTGTTTCCAGTTTAGACGAAAATATCTCAATTAAGATTCAGAGTCATCAAGGAAATGATCGTCATTCAAGGCAAAATGAGGAAGACGCATATCTGACGAATTTCAACTCAAGTTAATTCGAAAGAAATGATCTTATCTGAAGTTATATTATGTTCTTCTGAATGATCGAGGTTGAATATTCCTAATTTCTAACCAACCCGAAAGAAGATTAAAAAAATATTCAATATCGATACGTAATTTTATTTGCAGCAATTTCTATGCATACAAATATTCTTTTAAATATCCAACGGAAGATTTTTCCGTATAAAGAATATCTTCATCAATTTACTTGAAATAAGTCTGACATATACAATGAGATGCGGATTTTAAGGTTATCTCTACATGTCTTAAAATAAAACCAGAGTTACTTATCTTTATTCCCAATAACCCACGAACTCGAAGAAGAGAAATGAAAGATAAACATATTTCGAAACTCACTGTTGCGTTGTCTACAATATTCACAACACAGTGAAGAAACTCAAATTCGAATGTGTATTTCAATAATTTAATTTGAAGAAGCCATCTATGGCATGGCTGTGGTAAGCAAAATTTTTAGTTCAAAAGAACTTCATGAAATCCTCGATGAAATACCAGTAAATGTGAAATAATATGAAATATACAGGGTGTCCCAGAAGTCGCACACCCCATTGAGGTGATCGAAAGTGAAAAATATTCTAAGCCCAAAAATCTATGTTTGAAATTTTTTGATAACGTAGTTAATTAGAAATTAATTAATGAAAGTGACAATCAGGAGCGCCCAACAGAAGAATAAGTAGGCAGTGGGTACGCGAGAGTGCGACGTCAGAACTGCTGCCGGCTTTTCAACAATAACTTTTGGGTTTTCCGAGCCCCAAATGCGATAATTTTCGTTGTTAACCACCGAGGTGGAGTTGGGCCTCATCTCCCAAGATAATTTTTCGATAGTATCCGTATCATTTTCATGCATTTCAAGGACCCACTCAGCAAAGACACGACGTTGTTGGTGATCGGCCAGCTTGAGTTTGTAACATATCTGAATTTCCTACCCAGCAATAAAATAAAATGCACCGTTGCCAGACTCCATGGCTTCCAACTTTGCAACGTCTATTGTCGAAACGTGGAACTACGTTGAATGAACTTATTTGATATTATTTTATAATTCTATGAATGATGAATATTAGTACGACTTCAAGCAATATTTTAGGCAATTCGCATCTTTATAAATAGGAGATTTTAATCATATCGAAGATCCACCAAGAAGTAAACTCGTTCTTCTGTGACCATCGAAGAAATACGATTCTGTGGAAGAAGAACTAACCTCAAAAACGACAACGAATGGAGGAGCCTCTTTTTTTAGTTCACTTTAACTCGGCGGCTGTCTGTTTTCACTTTCATTCTGGTTCACAATAGTGTCCCTTTGAAATGGAGTTCCTCTTCTAGGAATCCGCCATTTTAGTATATTTTAAAGACGCTTCTTTGTTATCTGGTATGTACACGATCTCCATTTAAATAACTGTTTCATTTCACAGGATTTAATCTCATGTAAGATTGTTCTATTTTATTATTGCATTTCTATTGAATTTTGTGGAACTCTGTTCTGCTACCAATCCATTTGGAATATTCTTATACTGTTCGTAAGGTCTACTGCACATTTAACTATTCACTCGACACTATGGTATAGGCATTTGGAGTTGTTGCTTTTAGTATAATATTTTACGTACAATAATCAATGGTTTGGAGGCCTAGGGTAAACTGTTTATATCGTCTGTGCCAAGAAAAACATCCCCCACAACAGTGGCAGTGAGAAATCCTCTGGGAGTTCTATAACGAACGTCCCCAGTAAACATAGCCTCGTCTTCGGGCCATGGCGAGCCAGGCAAGTGAAGGATTGCTTCGATCTGGTTCCACCGTTCATTAGTTAACAGGAAATATAAAGAGTTTATCGTCACTTCCAAACCAACGCGACTGCTAGGATCTCACACATAACACTTATAAGGAAGGATTCTCACACTAGGAACTACAAGGATACTGCTTATGAATTTCATTAATAATCAGGTGACACACTCTATATGCCTATAACCTTTGGATAACTTTGGATGTATTGGATTCTGCTTTTTATCACAATTGAGACAGTAATAACCTTACCGGAGTATAGGAAGCCCCATATCATACATATCACCAGTGCTCGTCTTATTAATAATTGTTCTATGGATTGTAAACATATCATCTGTAATGCTAGAAGGTTTTTTGCTTTGAGTTTCAATTGATTCTCGTTCGTTTTTCCTTCATAGGCTATGGTTCCTCGAACTATGGCGCTGGACGAATAAAGGGCTCTTGTTCCATCTTTATGTCCAATCTAGTGTTTTATTTATCAATTTTACCTCATTATTTCCCATCCTATATTTCACTAATCTGAGTTATTACGAATCTGAATTACTACGACATAACATAGAGTTCTAGCAATCTAGACGATCACATCACAAGCCAAAAATATGAGTATAAAACCCCCTTTAACGTAATTCTACCCTCAGCTCTTCCGAGCAGGGTTGCCCCTTTTCTCTTTTTCATAATGTTCCTAGGATATACAAACCTGGAATGTTACAAGTTCTTGTATTAACTGAACTTTATAAGCCTTAAGACCCAAATCTTTATACAAAATACGGTTTAATGACGTTTGTGGAATGCCTGATCCCAAAGAACGACGAGGAATGGACAAACCTGGGTTTTCCTTAACATTTCCGGCTACTGCAGCAATATTCTCGGCTGTGCTTGAGCGACGTGCACAGTTTTTATTCTTCACATCACTTACTTGTCACATTAGCTCAAATTTTGGCACCAATTTCTGTATTGCGGTTCGACAAGGTGCATCACGACGACTCAAAAATGATCGAGTTTTACAAACAGTCCTGCCTAATTTTCACCATCGTTCCATTTTCATTAATGGCATAGTTTCTACTTGTCGAATGTAAAAAAAAATGAAATAACACCTCATATTCGAAAACCCATTACCAAGGGACACTTTCATTGAAAACCAAGTTTTCAAATTGTCCCACTGTAGGTACCTGTATATTTCCAGATGAAGCCAGATGCTACAGTACTATTTTCACATCGATAGACCATCTAAAGAATAAAATCAACCTGCCAGGAATTAAAAAAATCTTCTATCCTGAACGCCATCAGTTTTGTATTCAATGAACCTCCTATAAGTAGAGTACCTGCAGCACTATTGCTTCCTTTCTATAACGCGGAAGAAGCACAATGTATCCAGTCACGGAATCAATATTTATTTCTTTCATTCAGAACTGGCGTTTCGTATCTTATTTATCCGCAAATTATTTTCCCCACCAAGAAAGACCGCCAAGATATTCTTAGGCGCGTTATTAAGGACGGCCATTAAAATGTGTAGAAGAGGAATCGCAATAAGTACCGAGAGTCAATGAGTACCGCTACGTTGCCAGAGCACCAGGAAGTAGACCACAAAGAGAAGCAGTTGTGGTTCACGGATTGTTGAAAATGGTTGGAACACAAGAAACGATTTGTACTTATGACTGCTCAACTGCTTACAATTATACTTCTGTTTCGTTTATGCTTTCAAATACAATGATAAAACGGGCTTTAATTCATCTTCTTCTTCATGATGTGCAATATCATCTATTGTAAAATACAAAAATCCATAAACAATTGTTCTTATCATACACGAGAGAAATCATAAAATGGCTGACAGAAATTCATTCAGATCTGTTGGAACAAAAAACTTACTGCTGTTGTACGCATCACATAATCCAGGCACACTAGATCTCGATCCATTTTCATATCCACAAATTTCTCGATGTATCCAAGTTGTAAGGGAGGACCAATAATCCTTTAATTCAACTGCACTCAGTAAACTTCCATTCGTTAATCCAATAAGGGCACAATTTATCCTCAACTTGCATCTCGTCACACAAAAAACGTAAATCCACTAAAACACAAACGCGTTTCGTCATTTCTCACATAAATCCATCCATGGGTGAGCTGAAACTTTGATATCCTTGTTCTAAACCTATAAATTTATTGCCACACCCTGTAAAATGAAGTCTGACGAATGAACTGTCAACCATTATATTTAGAAATTTTCAATATTGACTCGTGCATGATAAGAAAAATAAATGTTTACTTTGGATTGTGTATTTGCTCAGTGTTTCTATTCGTTCTACGTCTTACCACAACCACTGGGTATAGAAGGTGTTGGATCATTACCTGAAACAAAAAGTAATCGTTAATGTCAGAACTCTCAGTATCAATTTGTGATCAATTCGATTTACAATGCCATTTATAAATATTCAATTGAATCAATAGAGAATATAGCTAATTTTGATCAATTTCTGATTGATTCTGAAGATTCTACAGGAGGGTAGTTCCATTTCACTTTCAGGCATAATGTACTTAAAAGGTACTATTTTGAAATAACCTGATTGTTATCTAACTACCCAGAAGGAATTTCAGTGTGTTTATCAAAGCGGAAGGAAATGCATATTTATATAGGAATGCAACGAAGTGGTTCGACAAGGAAAATAACTGAACATTTCATGAAGTTTCTTCCACCAAGAATTCAAGGTAAACATAATCCTCCTTTTGGTAAAAAAAAAAATTGAAGAATTTATTTCAGAAATGTGTTCCTGTTCAACGCTGAATACAAAGTAACCATAATGGATTTTAGTGAATATTCGATTCGTAAAAGGGTGCTCAAATACCTTCCAAATTATAAGTTAATGTTTCATGGAAAACGACCATAATGCAGTAAATATTGATGAGTAGTAACTTGTGGCAGATAGGTTATCGAACAATCCATTAACGAATCTATCACTACCATTAAATCAAATAGGTCTGTAGTGTCCAAAATAGCATTATCGACCACAGACACTTGCGCATCAATCACATTCAATCAAATGAGTTTTTCGATTTTTCGAAAGTCCTATCTAGAATTGTGGAACTGTTACTAGATCATAATAAGCGTTGTGTATCTGCAGATTGGGCTTAAGCCCACATAAAAGAACAATTCAACGCAGTAATAATTTTGATCCACATTTTTATTCTTCATTTACATCTTTTACTTTTATCTAGATAAGCAAGGTTCAACTTTTAATTCAATGAGCAAAAGAAAATGTTAAATAAACGCATATTCCAATAAATACATACTTCAATAAAAAAATTTGGGGTACAAATTTGAAGTGCATTTTTAAGCAGTAACAATAATGTTGATCCACATTTTCATACTTCGGTTAGGTACATCTTTTACTTTTATCTGGAAAGGCAAGGTTCAAGTTATAATCCAATGAGCTCAAGAAAATGTTAAATAGACGCATACTACAATAGAAAAGATTTGTATTAAAAATTTAAAGAGCAATTTTAGGCAGTTACAATGATGGTGATCCACATTTTTATTCTTCAGTGACGTCTTTTACTTATCTGGAATTCAATGAACTCAAGAAAATGTTAAATATATAATGATAATAATAATAATAAATTTTATTGATCCTTTAAGACATATACATGTATAGGACAGGTCAAGAGATAATTATCAACTAGTCTCCACAGAGTCAGAGAGATAGTCTTTTACAGAGTAATAACATTTTTTCAATAAATGTGATTTGACAACTTTCTTAAACTTATTAATATTGAGTGTTTGTACAGAATATGGCAAATGATTATATAATCTAACACATTGAAACATCGGAGACATCTCAAACTTAGTAGTTCTATGTCTAGGAATGAATAAAGTTCCCTCATTTCTCGTGTTATAACGATGGAAGCTATTAAGCTTTTTGAATTTATCTTCATTTTCTTTCACATAAATGAGACATTTGAAAATAAATATAGAAGGCATTGTGAGAATGGCATTAGCTATGAAGAGTGGACGCATACTCCAATAAATACTTCAATAGAAAAGATTTGGAGTACAAATTTGAAGAGTTTTAGGCAGTAACAATGATGTTGATCCACCTTTTTATTCTTTAGTTACATCAGTTACTTTTATCTGGATAAGCAAGGTTCAACTTCTAATTCAGTGGGCCTGAGAAAATGTAAATAAACGCATATTCCAATCAAAAATTCAATAGAAAAGAGTTGTAGTACGAATTTAAAGAGCAGTTTTAGGCAGTAACAATAATGTTGATCCACATTTTTTTCTTCAGTTACATCTTTCAGTTTTCCTTGGAAAGGCAAGGTTCAACTTCTAATTCAATGAGCTCAAGAAAATGTTAAATAAACGCATACTCCAATAGTAAAGATTTAGAGTACAAAATTAAAGAGCATTTTTCGGCAGTAATAATAATGTTGATCCACATTCTTATTCTTCAGTCACATCTTTTACTTTCATCTGGGAAGGCAAGGTTCAACTTCTAATTCAATGAGCTCAAGAAAATGTTAAATATGTAAACGCATACTCCAATAAATACTTCAATAGAAAAGATTCAGAGTACAAATTTAGAGAGCAGTTCAAGGCAGTAACAATGATGTTGATCCACATTTTTATTCTTCAGTCACATCTTTTACTTTTATCTGGGAAGGCGAGGTTCAACTACTAATTCAATGAGCTCAAGAAAATGTTAAAGATGTAAACGCATACTCCGATATATATTTCAATAGAAAAGATTTGGAGTACAAATTTAAAGAGCAATTTCGGGCAGTAACGATAATGTTGATCCACATTTTTATTCTTTAGTTACATCTGTTACTTTCATCTGGAAAGGCAAGGTTACACTTCTAATTCAATGAACTCAAGAAAATGTTAAATAACGCATACTATAATAAATACTTCAATTCAAAAATTTGGGGTACATACAAAGAGCATTTTTAGACAGTACCAATAATGTTGATCCACATTTTTATTCTTCAGTTTCATCTCTTACTTTTATCTGGGGAGGCAAGGTTCAACTAATAATTCAGTGAGCTCAAGAAAAAGTTAAATAAACGCATACTCCAATAAATATTTCAATAGAAAAGATTTGTAGTACAAAAGAGCAATTGTAAGCAGTAACAATGTTGTTGATCCACATTATGATCATTAGGGTACACTTTCTCATTTTATATATATCAAGTTTTAATCTGTTTAAGATCCAGTCTGCTGAATGGACATTTCAAGTTAGAACCTGAAGAACAATTAAACTGTTTAAATATTACTGGCCCACATCATGATCCTTGGGGTACACCCCCCTTTTTATCCAAAAAACCAAGAACGTTGAAGTTCTAATTCAATTCGATCTCGATATTTAACCTAATTTCCGTTAGTACATTCGTCATCGTCACAACGTGGGCATCAAGGTGCATTCGAAAGTAAGGCCCCATCTGTGCCTACGTGGTAATTCAGCACCGTCCTATATTCTGAGTCGAGGGGATAAAGCCGGTTTTATCGTGGCACACCATCGCGGTGGTGGCTCAGTTTCGAAAATTACGATACACAGGTGCACCATACGGTCGTCCTCGTTTCGGTGAAAGTGGAGCTAGAGACCCTCCTCGTTGCCTTAAGTCGTTGGCGTTGTCACCAGGCCCTTCAGGGAGCGGTGACCTCGTGGAGGCGATTGGTGTCTGTGGAAGACTTTAGCCAAATCGAAGATAGCGGCAACATGCCGACAATTCTTTTCCTGCTCAGGAAATTGCCGAATAGTTTTTTACGTAGTGAGTCAACAGTGCTCGATCGGTCGATAAGAATTTTCGAAAGGGATCACGGGCATTCAGTTGCGACACTCGAAAAGCTTTGATCTTTTGCCGATTTTGACCACTCACAAGAGTCACAAGGCATTTGGAGACTCGGGCTTCCAAGCGGGATTCCAGTGCCTAGTCTCGATTGGCCATACACGGAGACTCTTTCCGAGCATTCATGCGATCCCGAAAGTCCCGTAAAAAGTGCTCGTGAGTAGCCTACATTATAATTACGAGGATGTATTGATATCTAGTAAGCCTAGACCAGTTCCATTCATAAACAAAATATTGCGATACCATATCAACGAACAATATCTTATTAGAGTAGAGTTCGACGTCAAAAAAGTAAACCAGAGTTACGCAATTAAAAAAAAAGATGTCCACCGAAATTGTAAAAAAAGAGAAAACTGGAGCCATCATCAAGTACCTGTATTTAAGAGGGTTAAGAGGTAAGCAGATTTACGAAGATATGCTTAATACCCTTGGTGATCAATGTCCTTCGTATGTGACCGTGAAAAATTGGACTGCAAGCTTCAAAAGAGGTAAATTTTCCATTGAAGATGATGACCGATCAGGAAGGCCAGTTTCTGTGTCAGTCCCCGAAAATATCGATGCAGTTCATGACATGATTTTATCAGACTGTCGAATTGGGCTGAAACGGATATCTGAAGCACTGAAGATTTCATACAAACGCGTTCATCATATGGTTCACGTCAATTTGGATATGAGAAAAATTTTTGCAAAATGGATCCCCAAATGTTTGAATGTTGACCAAAAGCGTGCAAGGGTAGAAGCATCGCGTTCGATCTGTGCTCGATTTGAAAACGATGTAGACTTCTCAAACCAAATTGTTACTATGGATGAGACTTGGGTACATTTCTACGGTCCAGAAACAAAGCAACAATCGATGGAATGGCGACACTCTGGTTCTCCAAGACCTAAGAAGTTTTGTGTCCAAAAATCTGCTGGAAAAGTTCTTGCTTCAGGTTTTTGGGATTGCCATGGAGTAATCATGATTGTTTTTTTTTTTGATAAAGGTAGAACAATAACTGGAGATTACTATTCGACATTACTGACCACTCTACGGGAAAAAATCAAAGAGAAAAGACGCGGAAAGTTATCCAAAGGTATTTTGTTTTCACAGGACAACGCCTCAGTACACAAATCTCATATTGCCATGCAAAAAATTCGTGATTTAGGGTTAGAATTACCAGAATACCCCCCTTATTCACCAGATTTGGCTCCGTCCGACTATCATCTCTTTCCTCAACTGAAAAAAAGTTTAAAAGGTCTTAAATTTTCTTCCAACGAGGAGGTAATAAAAGCTGTGGAGGACTGGTTTGCAGAGCAAGAAGAAACATTTTTTTTTAAAATGCGTTGCAGATTCGCTCTAATAAATGTATTCAATTAAGAGGAGAATATGTTGAGTAATAAAATATTTTGACATTGAAATTTTGTTTGGTTCTATAGTAGGTTGAGAATTTTTCAATATATCCTTGTATCACCCAAAATTTTCTCTACTGCCCATTGTCAACCTACTTAGTTATAGTTTTAGTGAAAAGGGGTTACAGTCCACTGCGACCTTAAGGTCTATTGTGCCCCCTGACAGAGCTGTCATCATCGCGCCTCCTACAGCTCGCCCTCCAGTTCCAGAGATTTGATGAAATCCAGTATCTGGGACAGCTTCAAGGAGGATAACTCCCCACTTCTACAAGTTTCTTGTCCAAAGCTATCTTTCCTTTGGCTTACAATGGCATAGCATTCCGTAACCAGGTGAATAGGAGTTTCTTCCTCCTCCCCACAGAATCTTCACTCATCAGTGTCCGATAAACCCATTCTCAACAGATGCTTCTTTAGGCGACAATGTCCTGTGAGAAAGCCAGTGAGTAGGTGAAGTTGTTTTTTACTGAGATCCAGATATTTTTTGGATCCAGCAGTTTCAAAGTTCCGGAGGAACTTTTTGGAGTGATCCATTCCTGGGAGATTCCGCCAGAGTTTTTCTCTTTCGGTTTTCTCCTTCAGCCTAAATTCCTTCTTATAGGTGCATTTTCCTATACCACAGAAGGGTTCTGGGCAAGTGAGTGGCGTCTGTGCGCCCTTTCTGGCCAGTTTATTGGCCTCTTCGTTTCCTACGATTCCCGAATGACCGGGAACCCAGATTAAAAAGACCTTATTCTTCTTGCCTACCTCATTGAGTTTGTTTCGGCACTCCCAAATCAGCTTTGAGTCAATGACGTAGGAGATCAGTGCTTTAATAGCAGCTTGACTATCTGTATGAATAGCTATATCGCACTTCTGATAGTTTCTTTCTAGATGTATATCTAGACATCTTCCGATTGCAAGTATTTCCGTTTGAAGGACGCTTGTACAGGAGCCTAGCGATAGTGCACACTTGGTACTTGTCCCGTAAATCCCAGCGCCAGCTCCTGTAGCGGTTTTAGAACCATCTGTATACCATTTCATTGTATTTTCTTTGAGATTGTAGTTGGTGTATTCCCTTTCCCAATCTTCTCTTTTACTTAGCAACCTACTTACTAAAATACATAGAATCCTTCGTCTAGATCTAGAACACTGAAATACAAAGAATCATCCGTTTACAGACGAGGCTGTGAGCCTGCAAAGTGGAAGAAAACTATAGCTCAAACTTCCGTTACACAAGCCTCCAAATTAGATTATAAAACAATAGCGACTAGAATTCTCCACCCGAAAAAAACTGCGCAAAAAATTTAATAAGCTCTCGCGAATATCCATCTCCACGCTTCGGAGACACAGACCCGAAGAGATCCGATAATAAAAAATTTCCGTCCCATCCGAGAAATCCGCGTTTCTTGCTAAATTTGAAGGAACCGTACTAATAATTTTTCGTTTTATCGAAAGAGCCCTCTCTGCGCGTTCCATGCGACGTGGTTATTCGCATTGTTCGCGATTAATTTCGATTCTTTCGTCTTGCTTCCGAGGGCGCAATTACGCCCTCGAAACGCTGCCCCTGTTCTATTATGGCAGCGAAAGGAGAAACCTTTTTGTGCGAGGGGAGGAAGAAACGCATTTGATCTCAACGGGCTAGGCTAGAGCTCCGCTGAAAGGTTCTGGATCGAACATCGTTCGCTGGGTTTGGTTGTTGAAACTGCTGAAATCTGCTTCCTGTACCATTCGAGTGGTTTAATTGCGGATATGCATATGGCTGTTTTTCGCCTAACGGTTTATTCGTATCCTCGCTGCAGTATGAAATTGCGCACTCTATCCGAAGAGGCTCTCATCTACACAGGCAGTCGCAAACTTGGCAGATTCATAAAACTAAAATGGCCAACATTTCGAAGTATATTCTGCCTCATACTGTTCCACATAATTTAAGGAAGGGGGGACTTGGAGGTAACCCTATTGCCCGTGTCTTAAGTTTCACAGCTTCATGAGAGAATTTCTTTTTTGTATTTGTGGTACGAAGATATATTGAAAAAATCTTAGCCTACTATAGAACCAAACAAAATTTCAATGTCAAAATATTTTATTACTCATATTCTACTCTCAATTGAACACATTTTTTACAGCGAACCTGCAACGTCTCTAGACCTTTAAAAAATGTTTCTTCTTGCTCTGCAGACCAATCCTCCACAGCTTTTATTACCTCCTCGTTGGAAGAAAATTTACGATCTTTTAAATTTTTTTTCAGTTGAGGAAATAGATGATAGTCGGACGGAGCCAAATCTGGTGTTGTAGTAATTCTAACCCTGAATCACGAATTTTTTGCTTGGCAACATGAGATTTGTGAACTGGGGCGTTGTTCTGTAAAAACAAAATACCTTTGGATAGCTTCCCGCGTCTTTTCTCTTTAATTGTTTCCCGTAGAGTGGTCAGTAATGTCGAATAGTAATCTCCATTTATTGTTCTACCCTTATCCAAAAAATCAATCATGATTACACCATGGCAATCACAAAAAACTGAAGCAAGAACTTTTCCTGCAGATTTTTGGACACGAAACTTCTTAGGTCTTGGAGAACCAGAGTGTCGCCATTCCATCGATTGTTGCTTTGTTTCTGGATCGTAGAAATGTACCCAAGTCTCATCCATAGTAACAATTCGCTTTAAGAGGTCTCCATCGTTTTCAAATCGATCACAGATCTAACGCGATGCTTCTACGCTTGCACGCTTTTGGTCAACATTCAAACATTTGGGGATCCAAGTGGTAGTTTTGCGAGAAGAAGGGTGGACATACACAAGAATTGCAGAAAGGTTTGGAGTTTCCCATACAAGTGTGTCCAGAATGTTGCAGCGATTCAGGGAGACAGGTATGAATGTCCGAAGACCAGGACAGGGTAGACCACTGGTAACAACTGCCATTCAAGAACGTTACTTGAGAGTTTCTTCGTTGAGACAACGGTTTGCAACCGCTCGCCTCCTTCAAAATCAGCTTGAGCAAACTCATGAGGTGCAAATTAGCATTCAGACAATAAGAAATCGCCTCAGAGAATATGATTTAAGGCCTCGTGTCGCGGCAAGAGGCCCAGCTCTTACCCCAGCCCATCGAAGGGCGCGTTTGGATTTTGCGAGAGAGCATATCCATTGGGAAGAGGCCGGTTAGGAAAGAGTTCTCTTCACAGATGAGTCTAGATTCTGCCTCTACCATTGTGATCGACGTTCCCTTGTATACAGACGTCCACATGAAAGATATGCTCAGTGAAATTTCCTGAATACTACTGGTTTCGGGGGAGGATCGATTATGGTATGGGGTGGAATATCTTTGACTGCTCGCACAGACCTAGTGGCCGTTGATAATGGAGCTATGAATGCTGTAGTATATAAGGAACATTCTTGAAGAGCATGTAGTGCCATTTGCCCCTTACATTGGTGAAAATTTCATTTTTATGGACGATAATGCCAGACCCCATCGTGCGCGCATCGTTCAGGGGTACCTTGAAGAGGTTGAAGTATCTCGAATGGAATGGCCAGCAAGAAGTCCAGATCTCAATCCGATTGAGCAGGTTTGGGACAACCTCAATAGAAGGCTGAGAAGTTCAGAAAATCATCCAGCTACTCTTAATGACTTAGGAATCCAACTCGGAGAAATCTGGGAAGGGTTAGATCAGAACATTTTAAGATCACTCATTTTGAGTATGAACCGTCGTTGCCGAGCTGTAATTAACGCAAGGGGTGGAAACACCAAGTATTAAATCACTTATCAGCATTTCAGTATTTTGAAAATTGTTCATTTCACTTCTTTCACATAAGATTCGGTGAAATCCTGAATTTTTCTTCCATTTAATGTGTCTTGTTTCGTTCAAAACCTTCCCGAGAGAACATAAAAAATAAGTTATAAAGTCAATGTAGAGTTAACTTTCATTAAAATTGAGATTTTCAGAATGTGCGTTAATTTTTTTGCGCAGTGTATATGTAGAAACCACAACGTTGCCTAGTTATCTTACAGAAAAATGACTATAACCTTTTATTTTCAAAATAAACACGGTGAATTGTATCAGAATTTCATGGCCAACCGGGATACTTTATAAAAGTGAATGGAATGATACTTAAAAACAGGGTTGAGCTAACTACGCAGTTACACAGATTCAGTCTGCCTCGATACCCGAGACAATCAACGTTCGCAAAGCCGTCTATGAGAAAAATAACCGCTTCCATAATACCCATAATCCCTCTCCAAACAAAACCATCAATCAGATAAAAACGTCTTTATCTAAATCGACGGGAGAGATATTCGCATGTGCCAAGGATGAAAAGGGCGAGACAACAGTCCTCAAAATTGTTCAATTCGATTAATTGCCAGAGCTCGCAGTTGCGACATTCAACTTTGGAGTTTTTGATTAGATTAATCTCCATGTCAAAGTCCCCCTCTGTATTATGTCACCGAGTTAATTCGTTCACTCGCCGACTCTGCGCCAATGCCCGCCGAAAACCCGAGAAAAAAACAATAGATCTATAGAAATTCGACATGAGATAAATATTTCCTATTTGCATAAAATCACAGAAAATTCTACACCAAAGGACTACAGTGTTCCTGACGAATCAGGAATGAGGATTCCGTTACTAATAACCGGAGAATGATTAAATATGCAACTGTAGAATTATGAGTTATTAAATCGAAAACAATATAAGGTACGAAGATGATAGACCTAGGTAATCTGTATAAAATAATGGCGATTTCGAAGATCACTGTTATTTTCCAGCAGGTAATCTGAAGAAATTATAAATATAATTTAAGTGTACAGTTTGTATGCTTTTGAGATCGTATTGTTTTCTCATTTCCTGAAGAAGAGGGACATATACTCCATTCTCCATTCATTTTTATAAAGTATCCCGGTTGGCCATGAAATTCTGAGACATTTCACCGTGTATATTTTGAAAATGTTAGGTTATAGTCATTTTCCAGTCAGATACCTACGCAACGTTGTCGTTTCAACATGGAGATCGTAGTAATAACGTAATTAATCAAAATGTTTAATTTACTTTGGGAAAATAATGAATTTGAAAAAATATTATGTGAATTCAATACAGAGTGACAAGAAAAACTACGGACAAATTTTGGTGTGGTCTGGAACAAAAGTATTTCAGGGCAGCCAAATAATTTTTATTCTCTTGGTTTCTCTACACTGTACTAATATGTGAATTTTCAGTGTGATATAATTTCATTTCACAGAGTTTTAGAATGTCAAACAAACGTAGTGCGATTTTGGAGCTGTTTCGTCAAGGTAGGCGTCAATGCGAAATTGTTCGTTTGCTCACTGTGTCCGATGCAATTCGTCGTTTCAAGGAGCTTGGCCATGATGGTCGTCGTCCAGGAAGTGGTAGAAAACGCACTGTCAATACACCTCTAGCAATCGCAACATCGTCAAGAAGCGAGTCAATCGAAATTCGAGGGTTTCCATGAGGAAAATAGCCTGTGAGACCGGTATCAACCGCGAATCAGTCCGTCAAATTGCCAAAAGGAGCTCAACTTCAAGCTCTACAAGCTCCAAAAAGTTCAACTCCTCACGGAGGAAAGCAAGCGCGTACGACTACAAAGGTGCCGCCAACTCCTTCGTCTCGCCGCCGGTCAGCAATGGGAGCGAATTCTCTTCACAGACGAGAAGCTTTTCACCGTAGAACAATCCCACAACCACCAAAACGACAGAGTCTGGTACATCGGCCATCGTCGACCACCGTCAAAATCCGCAATCCGTCATGGTCTGGGGCGGAATTTGCGACAGTGGTAAAACTCCCTTAGTTTTCGTGGATCAAGGGGTCAAAATCAATCAAGAAGTCTACCGCTGCGATATCCTCGAGGCCGTAGTACTTCCGTGGACCAAGCAGCACTTCGGCGATACGCATTGGACCTTTAAGCAGGACTCCCCTCCGGCTCACAGAGCGAAAATTACGCAAGAATGGTGTAAGACCCATTTTCATCTCATCTGGAGAATGGCCACACTACTCACCGGATCTCAACCCGATGGACTACAGCGTGTGATTGATTTTGGAGCACAGGGCTTGTGCTAAAAAACACAAAAATTTGGAGTCGCTGAAACAATCTCTGCGCCGGGAATGGAACCGATTAACTCCCGAGGAGCTGCGGCCTATTGCCGGAAATTTCAAGAAGCGTCCGAAGCTGTGTATCGCCGCCCAAAGGAAGCCACTTAGAAACGGCTTGAATATATTATTAACAAATGTTCAAGCTATTATTATTTCTTGTTGTTTTGTTCAATTTCTTCTGTTAAAGAATAAAATACTCGAATATCCTGACAGAAAAACTTCTAAACCAGAAGTTTTTCAAAATACTCAAGATATAAGCCTACAGAAGACATTTAAATTCCTTTTTGCAGAACTTGGAATAGTCCAGTATGAAAATGTAACAGTACTACGAAACCTGTGTCACAGTTAAACCTCGAAAGAACTAACTCCATTTACAAAGTTAACAGAGAGCAAATAGAAAGTAGCCTTGGCAATGTCGCTCAGAACAGTCAGAATTGTTTGACATTCACGAGTGGCAACCAGCGTTTGTTTTAAGTGAAAAAAACTTCATACACCTAAATCATGACCAACCGGGATACTTTAAAAAAGTGAATGGAGGCTACGTGTTTCCACTACACCCTCCAATTTTATTGTGTTTTCTCGTTGTACAGTTCCACTGCCTTCAATGGAACTGCCCAGCAAATGATCAATACAATCAGGAACATATCCTGGGAAATCATTTTCGAAAAACATGTTAAATCATTCACCACATCGCTATATACGCGAAAGAAATGGTCTTTTTGACTGGTAAATTTGTTTATATCTTGTCCACGTTCATCTAATGAATATTCCGGTCCCTCCAATATGGGTAGTCTGTACGTAGGCTGCACTACGAAGAGATGATATAAAACTTAAAAAGAATATGGATTTAGAGATCTTATTGTTTTGCATCGAGAAGGAGACCAACAAAAAGTCGATCGATTTGATATTTTCGATATGTGGGATATCATCGACAAGAAATCGCACCTGCACGTCGCCAAAACCCGCACCCAGACGAAACTTTCCCCAAATTGGCACATCCCCGGGAAGGGCGCTAAATTGCGAATGGAAGCGGGGTACGAAAAAGCTTCGGGCGTCCGGGGGCGTTGGACACGAAAGGGGGGAAGGGGCGCAAGAACGGGGTAATCGGGCGATCTCGCAGCCCCGACGGATGATGAATTTTCCCTTCCTCCCGCAAAATGCGGGCGGCCGATCGATACGGCGGCGTTGCCACGACGACCCGGCAACGCCGCGGAAGGGACCGTACTTCCTCTTCGTAACGACAGGAAAGCGGAATTCCATTTCTTTTTTTTTCTGTTACGGCGCGAAAGGATGGGCGTAGGGAAGATTCGCGTTTATTGCCAGCCATCGGGCGCGCCGTACGGCGAGGGAAAATTGAAAAATAATATTTCTCATCAGGACGGGAATTTATATCTGGCAATTTCTTGCGGTGCCGTCGAGTCTTGAGTTATGACGACACTTTATGGAAGGAGCTGAGATATGGGTCGGAAATGGTCTTGGAGGGGCCTTCCATCTCGCATTTCCTGGCATGGGAGGTGTGTTTTGAGCGCTGCAGCTTCGTTGAGGCGGCCAGATCTGTTTCTAGCATCGAATTCCGCAGAATGTACCATATACACCGATAGCTTAGAGGTATGCAAACCTAGTCCGGTCAACAGAAACGCGGGTTCAAGTCCTGCTCGGTGCTCAATTTTTTTTTTCGTTTCAAAAAATCTATCCACACGCCAATAATTTTCTTTCCCAATCATAAATAGCATTCAGCTCATAATTTTCTTCCCAACTACTTCGTGTCGAGAAAAACGACTAATTTATATGTCACCGCTATAATATCATTCAATGCATCAACACACATCGTTCTTGGACACGAGCCCAAAACCATTCAACGAATCTAACCAGCAGGCAACTTGTTGCAAACTAAAATCATGAGAAATAAGGTCGAATCGATAAACGTTCTAACGCATCTGTCTATGGAGAAATCGATATAATCCACATGTAACTGTTACGTCTTCACGCACAAAGGTTTTATATAAGCAACCAGTGGAGTTTATTTCATTCTGAAAATGGCTAGATAGGTCCTCATCTCCTGAATAAAAAAATCGATGGGGTTGAGGTCAGAGGAACGAGGAGGCGACATAATTATTCCACCTCGAACAAAATAGAGAAGAAATTTATTCGTAGACGGAGGTTATGCATTCCAATTGGATGGCGACACATTGATTATAAATTAAAATTCTTCATTACATAAACTGTGTTTTGTACTGAAATTAATACCTACTCCTTTTCAGCTGGGCCAAAGGAAATGAGGGCTATTTATGTATAACTAGCTGGCCTGGCGAACTTTGATTCGTCCAAATTATACTTACGGAGGATTTCACAAATCGTAATCACCGGTGATCGAATATCAACGGCTTGGTTCTCTGATTTTTGAACTGTCAGATCGAGTTGATTCTAGATCAAGCTCCGATCACCGGTGATTACGCTTTGGGGTTCAATCTCTCTTCAATTAAGATGACGATATCAAGCTTGTTAGAAGGCAAATCGAGATGTTCAAATGAAATCGATAGCACGATCAATCACATTCAAATTTATTGAATCTGATTAAAGAACCCTTGAAACATTATTGTATATCATTAGTGGTAGTCAAATGAGCAAACGTTTCAAAATTATCGACGCTTACAATACCTACTGTCTCTCTGCAAACAGAAACACAAAAATAATATGTCAATTACTAATTATGGGCAATTCTGTATTCAGTTATTTCCGCAAATATATTAATAACCCAAACAGAAATTCAAAAACATTACAAACTCACGATTGAAACTGATCGTCAAAATTCGATTTACTTGATATTTCTGTGAAAATTCACTGTTCCACCAACTCGAGATGTTTACCCGCTTTTTGATCTGGTAATAACCTTCCATGTTCTATGCAAATCACATAGTGATTGTATACATCGCCATCTCATAGCGGTATTATCAAATAAAGCACCTACGAATAATCCATCAACTGTAGCGACACCTAGTGGCCTTATTCAAAAGATGGAGGAGTATTTCCTGCATAAGTAAACTTTTCATGGATTTTTTTCAGAATTTTATTGTATTTTATAATAACCAGACCGTAGACGAATCCACAAATGAAGTATCATAACAAACAGTCCATTAGATCTCGACTTATAAATGGTGTAACCAACATCATTCTTTGATATACAGGGTGGCCATTTGAAAACGAAACAGACGAGATTACAGACGAAATAATTTGTTTCGATAGAAATGCTCGGACAGGTCGATTTCTGTTTCGAGGGGGACAACTTAAGATGTAGGTTACGGACGCATAGCGCTTCAACCCTTGCTACTACAATCCTCACCCCCAATTTTTGAATAGGGAAGATGGGGTGAGTGATACCTCATTTGAAAGGTATTTTATACTGATTTCAGCACAGTAATTGTTTTTTCATTTTATGCATTAGTTCTCGAAATATTCTTAACTAAGTATTTGAAAATGAAGTGGTGTTTTCATGGCACTTGTAGTGTTTTTTTATGAAAAATCGACATCTTGATTAAAGATTTCTATGTCAGTGGATTGAAGGAAGGAAGCCACAGTCATGGTTGTTTTGAAGCTCAAAATGTCGATTTTTCACAAAAAAACACTACAAGTGCCATGAAAACACCACTTCATTTTCAAATACTTAGTTAAGAATATTTCGAGAACTAATGCATAAAATGAAAAAACAATCACTGTGCTGAAATCAGTATAAAAATACCTTTCAAATGAGGTATCACTCACCCCATCTTCCCTATTCAAAAATTGGGGGTGAGGGTTGTAGTGCAAGGGTTGAAGCGCTATGCGTCCGTAACCTACATCTTAAGTTGTCCCCCTCGAAACAGAAATCGACCTGTCCGAGCATTTCTATTGAAAAAATTCATTTCGTCTGTAATCTCGTCTGTTTCGTTTTCAAATGGCCACCCTGTATATAGAATTTTGGTCTTATTGAAAGTCTCTGGAATTTTCAAGAAAGTTGAGGAATAATTTTTTACGACTTCTAGGTATACACGCTTCAACAAGGCATTGAAATTATTAAAATTCACTATAAAAATGGTGAAACTTTGGCAGAGACGGTTCGTAAAACTTGAACCCACGTTTGTCCATTTCTCGTCGTTCTTAGTCATTTCACAAACGTCATTACACCGTAGTTTGCATAAATATTTGTGTCTTAAGGCTTATGAAATTCATTCAACACAAAAACTCAAGCCGGTCGATCATCAACAACGTCGTATCTTTGCTGATTGGGACCCTGAAATGCATGAAAATGATCCGGAATTCCATCGAAATATCATCTTAAGTGATGAGGCCCATTTCCACCTAGGTGGCGTCATCAACAAGAAGAATTGTCGCATCTAGAGGGTCGAAAAACCCAGGAGTTATTAAAAAATGAGGATTACGTCCCTATAGTTAGGACCAACTGAATAAATGTGAGAAATGGACTAGTAGAGATCTTAATTTCCAGAGTACACCACCGGGTAGCATCACCGCAGCAGGATAATGATTAATGACATACCGGTTTCTGGCTTGTTAGCCATCATCAGTGCCATATAATCCAAAACTACGGTAGCAACCAACTGAAACGGCAGGAGTTATTGTATCGCTCTCCTACTGTTGAACGATTTACAATTTAAGCAAAATTCGACTAAAACTTGACGACTACTAAGTATAATTCTGAACGTATTTTGGACTCTGCGTTCGGAACACAATGATGGACGTGTGTTTTGAACTGTGTCAATTATAAAAATTAAGGAAATAGAATCCGAGACACTGCCCAAGCTGAAAACGGCCATTTGTAAATCACAAACAGTCTACATACCAGTACATCGAGTTGAAAACTTTGACGAGCAGTAAACAGAGATAAACGAGCAATGCAAACATAGGAATTTCCCCGTACTGCAGTCTGCTGAAGCTGGGAACAACGTCGAAATTAAGAAATTGACAAACTTTATCTCGACGATAAACAATCCTTATGCCAATTAGCGAAATGAATACTTGGCATTCAGAGCTGCAACCCGGTATCGTTATGATTCAAAATGGAACGAGAATAGCTGTTCGCGAACGATAGAATGCATTCTTATATATTAAGACCATTTGTTGTAACTCGAAATTGCCGCATAAACAATCACGTGTCGTTATTGATAATACGAGCCGTTTATGCTGCACAAAGCGGGTCGAGTAATTTTTGTCGGAGATAGGCGATGGTTATTGTTTCGTTGTCTCTGACACGACCTCAAATCGATATAATAAGGACTGAACGAGAATAAATTCGCTATCACAAAAACGCTTATATCTATTGAACCACTGGACCGATTTCGAAAATCCAACTCATTTTCGAATCATCTTCTAATTCTAATGAAAACTGTTTTTATAATAAAAAAACCAAAACTATTTTTACAAAATTCATGAATTTTTCGCATCATGCTTCTTATAGTGTTCTCAGTCACTTTCCGGGATGCTGTCTTCCACTTTTGCTTGAATTCCGCTAATGTTTTCGTTGATTTCTTAGTCTTCTTCAATTATCTTTTTACCAGGGCCCAATATCTTTCGATTGGCCTGAGTTCTGGGCAATTTGTTGGATTGGCCTCTTTGGAGACAAAAACCACCTCTTTAGCTTCGTACCATTCCTTGGTGGCCTTGCTGTAGTGGCATGAAGCTAAATCTGGCCAAAAGATTGTTGACACATCGTGCTCACGTAAAAAAATGGTAAAAGTCGCTTCTTCAAGCATTCCTCGATGTATATCTTCGAGTCAACAGAGCCTTGGCCAACGAAAAATTTGCTCCTTTTTCCCACAAGTGCAAATTGCTTGCCAAACCAGGAATTTTTCAGGAAACTTTGCTTGTTTCTTCACGCGAAATTGTTCGTCAACATTTCCACGAGAATCTGCAGTATAAAATTCCTGAGAGAAATCAGCCAAGACATAGGTTTCGTCGTCCATCACGCAACAGGAAAAATTTTTCAAGAATTTTTTATTTTTATTTCTTTGCTTTTGATTTCGCTTCTTGATTCTTCACAGCGTTCCTGTCTGGCACTTTCTGCACTTTGTATGTTCTAAGCCCACAACTCGACTTGATTTTCTGAACGGTTGACTGCGAACAACCCACTATTTGGGCCACTTTCCGTCCTGAAAGGTTAGGATTCTTCTGAAAAGGGCTGATGGCTTTCTTCACTTTTTTTGGGCTATGAAACCCCTTCTTTCCTCCCGGTTCCTTCCTTGCGGTTAATTGTAAGATCTTCGTTGGAACGCTTAACAACTCTTGATACCGTTTCCGGACGAACCTGAGCCTCTTTTGCGATTCTTTTGAAGTTCTCGTGTTTTCACTTTTTGAGTTTTTCTCAATTGGTTCAAGAGATATAGGCGTTTTTGTGATAGCGAATTTATTCTCGTTCTGTCCTTAGTCATACAATCTCTAATCTGAAAAATATTATATTTTCAAATAACACCTCTTATTGGTGAACCCTTTATCAACAAACAGCAGGAACTTAGTTGAGCACTACTATTGACTACTTTCGAAGATTATTCATTCGGTTTCGCTCCACAAAAGGAGCCTGAACCCACTGAGTCATCATTTTAGGACAGCTCTGCGTCGGCGGGACAATCCAACCTAGAGCACCCTTCATTATCCTTGATCGGAACGAGCGCTTCGAAATAGAACGAATGGCATATAAATCGTGATATTTTCTGATGCAACCGACAAAGCGTGATGCCTTTCGACATTTCGCTGACAATGAGCCGTCTTGGATCGGTGAACATTGAACGTGGGGCGAGCTGAATTTATAGAAGTTAGCGAGCAGACTTTTGACCTCTTCGGAGTTCGGACTATCATTAACGTTTCCCAGTTGGTATTTGAATCAAAGCTGTGTGAGGGTATGTCAGACTTCGGCGAGGATCGAAGAAAAGGCCACTGGTAATTGTACAGCATCGTCGATCCTTCATCAACATTGAGGGGTGCGTACAAAAGTGTTGAATCCTTAGACCATAGAAAGGGGAGACACAGCATCTCATTCATAAATTCGAGAATTGATGAAGCCATAAAAATATAAGATTTCTCGAAGGTCTTCATCGGAAGCTATAAATTTTTGTTTTCTTATGTTTTCATTAATGGAAATGATATAAATCTATGACTTTCGGCAAAAATTCCAACCTAGAAAACGAGTAATATGCTGTTTATTTTTTTACGTGCTTGTTAGCTGTGTTTCATATCCAGGTATTCTTGAGGGATATTTGAAAGTTTTTATTGTCTCCAGTGCAGATTAATTAGTATATTGGAAGGTATGTTTATCAGTGTTATTCCATTTGAAATAAAATAAATAAAAAAAAATAAAATTTTAGGTTACAAAGTGTCTAATTTGAGTTCTATTTTCTGGTGCCGTCTTAACTGTTGAGGAAGTTTAATTTCATTATTATCAACAAGAGTATTATAAAGTTGATCCTCGTAATTCGAGGTATTGAGCTCTGACTTAATCTTTCTAGTTTCTATAAGTTGGAAAATAAAAAAGGTGAAGAATCTGAGCGAAAGGATTTATGTTTCAATCCTCATGATATATTTTAATTTCAGACCAGTAGATTGATTATACAGGGTGTTTGGAGGGGGAAGTAGCCATAGGTAAATGATGGATAGGTGATGCTCTTGGCTACTTGTTGCGCCTAATAAAATGACATTTTGCCCAAAGTTCAAAGTTTTATAATTTTTTGTCATTTTTCTAGAAATTTCCCATTTTTCTCATTAAAATCTTGATTTTTTTTTAATTTAATGCTGGAGTTGCCTATAAAATGATTTATTTTTCTAGTCTAGTCTTGTCTTATTCAGATTGAATCATAATTTCATACAAACATCCTCAAAAAACCTGACAGCGTCGTATCAAACATCAAATTGAAAAAAAAAATGTTGTGTCCACTTTACACGTCAAGAATTGACGTCTTGCTATTTGATCGCACTCTTTTCTTTTCTCGTTGAAAATTTAATAGATCTTTATTATTTTCTTGATTATTGGGAGGTTGCTTTGCTGAGATCCAGCAAAACTTTCATGTATGCCATAAGCTTCTGACAATTGATCATTACTTGCAACCTGATGATGGCGTTAAGCGCCGAAACATGTAGTTGCAGTGACAATTGAATAGATAGAAGCAAACTGAGTGAGGAATAAGACTTTTATTTTTTCCCCCTTTTAAAGCTTTCAGGTAAGAGTTGGATCATTACGAAAAAAAGGAAGTGATTTTTAGGGAATTTTAAACAGTTGGTCAGCATGAAGGGACTCGTCTATTGCCTCCTGGAAAATTCAAATTGAGACACCCGCATCTACGTCTTATCACCAAGAGGAAGTGAAGCATCACGCCTATTAGACCAACAGATCCAAATACGTGGACCGATTCAAACGAACGAAATTGACTCAATCAGTCTATTCAAGAACACAATCTTCCAAGTTGTACGACCGTATAGGATGTCCTTGAAATTATATAATAACCTTATAACTTCGGCTCGAGATAACTGAACCGTGCTGGAAGATAGAGAACCACCCCTCTGCCCCTGGATCGATAAGGTGTGCAACTATTTGCCGTCAGCAAGGGGTTGAATGGGGTTAGCTAGACAAATAGAGGAACAAATACGCTTTACATCGGGGGGTGCAGCACGGGGAGAGGTATTCGCAGTCTGGATTAAATGGCTGCGATTCGGTTGCTATTCGCCAGTTGTGGTGATGGAGGATTTTTATGGCGGCACCCTGATTTTCACGATAGAACGTAGACAGCATCCAGTTAACTATGGGCACGATGAATGGAATAATAAAAGACATTCAGAAGGGAAAACACAAAAAATAACAGGCGAATAGATTGGTTTCCGAAGAACCAAGCATGTTTGATTTTATATTGGTCAAAACACGTTGTAAAACCTCTAGGTTAAAGTGAAAGGACAATTGACAATGACGTTGACAAGACAACTCACTGATGCTGGTAGACATAGAATTTATAGTACATGGAATGCTATTAGCCTTGCTGCTCAGAAAAATAATGGATAAACATCTCAAGGAATCGCGAGATTTCTATGTTCCCATGGATACGAACTGTCCATATACATATCTAGTAACATCAATACAGATTATACCCCTGCTTTTCACAGTCGCAAAGTGAAGCCAAATCTCTGGTAAGGATTGAGTTGTACGCTTGCGTCAACTGGAAAGTCAAAAATTGCGATAATTGCTGAAAGACAACAAGAAAATAGACATCAAGAATGAAAATATGTCACTTAAATACTTTAATTTTAGAATATGAATAGGAGGTAACAATGATATTTAGGACTTTGAGAAAACGGAATAAAGCGATTGAGACATTTCACATGGAATTGTGAGGTTATGATCGAAACTATTCACATGAAGTTAAGAATGACATACGTTAAACGATATAATATAGGATGCGTCGGACAGAGACAGAATCAAAAAAATATTTTTATTCTCAATATCGCCGCACAAGCGCAGATCTGGATTGTTACCAAAGCCCAGCTTCAATTTTGATTGGCTCATGGCCCATATAGGAATTATTAGATACTAGCTGGCCCGGCGAACTTTGTACCGCCTGAATTATACTTAAAAGTTGTATAAGTTCAAAATATACAAAATTTTGATAATTTTGTAATTCACATGGAAAGAATTCTCTTTATATGAGCGGTAACTAATTGTTGAACTTGAACATATAACTTTTTGTTTTTAATTGTTGTACAGTTCTCGTTTTGCAGTACCTCATGTGACTGTGAGTAGCAGGAGTATAATCCATATTATACTTTTCCTCTTATATGAATCAAAATGTCAAGAATATGAACAAAAATTATTCCTTTAATGAACTATCGACTATTAACACAGCCCGTCGACCAGAATTAAAAAATCAGTCATTTGTTATAATAGCCCAACCTGAAGTGGCAGAAACAAAACTTTTCTTATATTCTCAAAATCTAATCAGTGGTCACACCATTATTTTAGACATCTTAGCTATGCTGCTAAGCTCAAAATAATGGGTAAACATCTCAGTTGGTGGAGCAGCGCGATTCTCATTATTCCATGGATATGAGCTGTCAATCTCTCTTCAATTTGTTCAATTTAGTTGACGATATCAAGCTCGTTAGAAGACAAATCGAGATGTTAAAATGTCGATAGTACGATCGACACGGCAAAATTATCAACACTGTGAATTATGTTGAACTCATATTCGAATTTATTGATGGTCATTCGATCAGATCAGATTAGGCAACCCATGAAACATTATTGTAGTGAAAGCCCGATGAGCAAACGTTTCAAAATTATTGACGCTTACAATACTGTCTCTGTGCGAACAGAAACACGAATATAATATGTCAATTACTAATTATGGGCAATTTTGGATTCAGTTATTTCCGCAAATATATCTATTACCCAAACAGAAATTCGAAAGCATTTCAAAAATAAAGAAAAATGATGAAGATGGCCAACTCACGTTTGAAACTGATCGTCAAAATCAGATACTTGATCTTTCGGTAAAAATTCACTGTTCCACCAACTTGAGATAAGTTTACCCGCTTTTTGATATGGCAATAGACTTCCATGTTACCATGAGTTCTATGCGAATCACATATCGCCATCTAACAGCGGTAATATCAACCCACGACTACGTACAGTGACTTGTCTATTCACTGTACGACTACGCATCAACGGTAGCGACACCTGGTGGCCTTATTCAAAAGAAGGAAAAGCATTTCCTGTATGAGTAAAACTTTCATAATTTTTTTCGAAGTTTTATTGTATTTTATAATAACCAGACCGAAGACGATTCCATAAATGAAGTTTCATAACAAACAGTCCATCCGATCTCTAGTTATAAATGGTGTAACCAACATCTTTCTTTTATATATATAGAAGATATGGACCTGTCACACAGAACAGAAACACAGAAATACTATAAATCTAATCGTCTAAATCCGATTCACTTGGCATATCGGCAAACATTTCTGTGTTTCTGTTTGGCAAAGGCCCCACGTTGGGCGCCAAATTTTGTTTGTTTCTTGGAGACTTGATATACAGGGTGAGTCTTTGACTTGTACATATATTTTAACTGTAGATTCTTGAGGCCAAAGGAAACCTTTTTTTCATTTTCCATTTTTCCGAATTCGGCTCTGTTAAAGAGATATAGCCATTTGAAAAAAAAAGTTGAGCTTAATGCGTGCCTGGATCAATTCTCTGCAAACACTTCAAAGTTCATATTTTTTGATTGAAATTGATGTGATTATTAGATATTCTGGGTGATACATATGAAAAATACTCAAGCACCAACCTTATTTGAATAAGAATGTTATAAACACGATATTTCCTAACAAAACACTTAGTTCTGTCCGATCATTTCGGCTGTATGAAAAGCTATATTTCTCACACCAAAATAAGTTCCTTCTTCGATTGTCCTGAAGATTAGTTTATAGACACTAATAATTTGTTCATATTTCCTCGATATTCTAAAACGATCTCATAAAAATTGGTTTCTCACTAACCTATCCCAACTCCATTAACCAAAGTCATATGTTTCGGTGTCAATGACCTAACTATACCCATCCTCTGTGATATTCAACACAGAACATATTCAATTCACCCAGAGAACTCTGGAGAAGACGATGCCAGATTGCCGATTTTCTCTTCAAACAATGCGAACTCAAGAAAGCGCTACGTTCCCTTCAGATGGCCGTGGAATCCACGGCGTGGATAAAGCCATTGTAGCCGTGACGCAAGACCGTTGTTCTGTGCTCCAACCAGTCCAACCTAAAACTTTAGTCAGTGATCCCATAGACGAAGTTCACTCTTTATTTATTTACAGAGAATGAAGCAAACAGGCTTAGAATATAAAACAAATATTCTAAGCAAACAGGTGATGATTATGTAAATGACTTTCAGTGAATTGATGTGATAGTGTCGTTCTGGTGTCGAGTTATATTGTTTCGATAGATATTTTGCTGAAGGACCGGTAACAATGAATTTTAAATAGAAACTGCCTATTAGTGCCTATAAAATAATTTCATGCTTCTTAGAATTCAATTTTATGTCCCACGAATGTAGAATTTTATTATTACATATCTCTATACATCAAACGTTTTTTCATCATAGAGATTTTAGTCTTGACAAAGTTGATAAACATCCTGACAACGTTGGTAACTTGTTGAGAGACCAGAGAAAAAAATTATTTTCGATGAGATTTAACCCAGGACTGCACTCAGAGAATTCTTGAAATTCATGATTTTTTCCTCTAATTCAATCTTATACAATTAGGAATAACTTGAGAACGACGCGTTTTATTGAAAAAATATAAGAATACTTTTGTTTTCTAAAATAATCAATTCTTTCGAAAACGTGAACCGTTCATCTTTTTTAAGTGGTTTCATAGTATTTTTGCGTGAATTTATAAGTCGACTATACTGTAACTTTTTTACCAGGAGAAATATGAAATAAGTTTCAATTGAGGAATATGCACCATGAATAGAGTAGACTATTAACCAAAATTCAGTTCATTCGAAATATCGGTTCCGCATATATGGAAAGAATAGTGTTAATTTCATGGATTTTTGACACCCTGTATCTTCCAAACGGAACCGAATTTTGAAAAATGGTATGGGAAAAAAGTGTTTCTTTTGATGGGAGGAATCTATAGTTAAAATATATGTACAAGTCAAAGACTCACCCTGTAGAAGAAGTAGGTGAATGGAGTATAGAAAGAAATCTAGCTATGATTAACCGCTGAATAATATATCAATATTCTCAACTACCCCCGAAATGTCTGCCATTTTCCCGCCGGTTTTTACGTAAAAGGCAAAAAAAGTCCAGAATATGCCCGTTACGCCCATCCAAATGAATCGTTGCCGAGCCCGAGGCATCCAAAATCAACCCCGATATGCAAAAACGTAACTCAAGCGTACCGAAATCTCCGGCCCCCCCATCTGTCACTTTTTGCCCTCGTTGCAACGACGTCTCCCGACGTCGACGATGGCGGAAAATAAATTATCGTCGATGCCAAACGAATCGTAAATATGAAAATTCGGCCGTTCGTCCGTCCGTCCCCCCCATGCCCGAACCCGGACTTTTTTATCGCCGTTTCCCTGCTCCCCACCCTGCCACTCCGCTACGTTCCGTCGTGTCCGGGTCTGCACGGCGGAGTTACACATTCGATGCGTGGCCGGGCCGTGCCGAAATCGATAAAACTACAACGTTTCGTGCACGCCTACGCCGAATCCTGCGGTGCGGGCTCAGTGGCGTAGTCGGAAACCGAAAACGGCCCTTTTTTCCTTCTCCAACTCTTATACTAGCCACTCACGAAGACCCAGTTTCGGGCATTTCATGGGACTGCCGGCATCGCATGAATGCTCGAAACGAGTCCCCGTGAATGGTCATCGGGACTTCCCTTCGGCGTGCGAAGCGTTCGGGACCGCAGGTAGTAGAGTCTTGCTTGACAGCTCGATTCCCGAGATGCTTGGTGAGTGTATTTACTATGGAAAATTTAAAACAATTCTTAGAACAAGTCCCGGATGAAATCTATTTAGCAACAAAGGTAGAATGAAAATATAAGGTAATAGTTATTCGCAATTCGTTGAACAAATGTATTTTCAGGTTGCTCTTATCATTGGTGTCATGGGAGCATGTAGAAAAATAGAACTTTATAATTTGAAAATAACAGAAGTAAAAGATTTAGATTCAGCATTTCTAATATCAATTCCGAACACGAAAACTAATAAACAATCACTGAGAACTTCTACAACATTGTGAAAGAATATTCACTTTTAAGACCGCCAAATATGACTTTGGATAATTTTTTCGTTAATTTTCGAGGAGGGAGATGTACGAAGCAAGTAATCGGGATCAACAAATTGGGAAATATGCCCAAACAAATAGCTAATTATTTGAATCTTGAATACCCTGAACTATACACTGGACATTGTTACCGGCGTACATCAGCTCCAGTGTTAGTTGATGCAGGAGCCGATCTGACAACTCTCAAAAGACACGGGGGATGGAAATCATCAGAAGTTGCTGAAGGATGCATTGAAAATTCAATGAAGAATCGAATGAACATAGCGAATAAGTTAGTCTTTTCCATAACTGGCTCTAGCTCTGCATTGCAGATGCCCTCATCAAGTGCTACGCATACATGCAGAGTATCTCAGCTCCTTTTTTCAATTTTAATAATTGTCATAATATAATCAATATAAATGTCATTTCGAAATAGATTTTGACATTTGGAATTTTGGGTACTATATTTTTGTTGATTCTCAATAAAATAGACCTATTCTTTTTTCTTTTATTTCAACAGTCGTGGAGAAAGTATAGTCTGTTACTCGGTTAGAATGAAAATCCGATACTCGTGATTCCTCAGGCTCGCCTCCGGCTCGCCCTCGGAATGATTCACTCATATCGGATTTTCATTCTGCCCTTGTTCTATACTATACTAAACTGGTTACAGAATATACTATTCTATAAAAGGCTCAGGTGATAGAACTCATCAAAATAAGAATTTCTCATATGAAATGTTCAATTCAAAAAAATCATTTTTTTTGCATCAATACCTTAATACTACTCTGGCCTGCATCTCTCTGTTCCAGGTTTATGAACATCCGCGAAGTTGGATGATTTCTTAGCGGAAATCTTGTTCTGTACAACTTAAACGCTGAACTGGCTTTTTCTTTCGATTCGCCATTAATTAATAGTATATTCTAAAACTAGTGGCAGAATGGGCTCCTATTCCAGAAGGAGCGAGTTTTCGAACGCACGAGTATGGGAACTGCATTCTGCAACGAGCATTAGACGGTGTTTTCTCTATTTCAGTCAAATTTTGTGAAATTCAGTGGAACATTCAAATTATAGGGCCTAGTGACTTTCATATTGTATCTTGGCAGTTGGTGTGATTCGTAAGGAAATACTAAAATTGACATTTCCAAACTGACGTCTGCTGGAATTTGATTGTATCGTCATTATTTACAACATCAAAACGAAAAATGTAACTGAAAACGATGCTGTAATGAATTCATTACAGCACTGTTTTTAGTACTGTAATGAACTCATTGCAGCACTGTTTTTAGTACTGTAATGAACTCATTACGATACCGAAATAGAGAAAAGTATTTCAACTAGTTCATTATTTGAATAAACGTGGGGCATTTTCGAAACATAAAACACTCGGACCGTCGCCGTAACACGATCGAAGATTAGTGATCTTCCTTCATGTGCGGTGCCTTTCGTTGGCCGAACGTAGGCCTTATGGCCTATGCTCATACCGCATTTGTGTAATACTGGAGAGACTCAGACCCGAAGGCACGCTGACACGAATGCCGCGAGCCTACAAGGAGGAGTCTCTCTCACCTTCATAGAGATGGAAGGTGTAGGGTTCCCTAGGTGTGTTAACCTCAGTGTAGATAAGTTGCCGCACGTGAACAGTATATGCTCCGTCGTTTCATCCGCGTTCTTGCACCAACGGCACAGGGAACACTCAGTTAGACCCATTCTTTTTAAATGTTTGTTAAACAGATGACCAGATAGAGCACCAGTCACCAGAGACAATTGCTTCCTTTCGAGAATCAAGAGCATTTTGACCTCCGGCTTCGACGAAGGCCCCTCGATAAGGAGTCTCGACTGCCTGAGATCCGTTCTCATGTTCCACTCAGAGGAGAATTTCTTATCAATCCATCTCTTGAAGAGGTTTTTGATATATGTATGACAGATAGGAAGCGCGGGTTCCGGTCCAGTAAACGTCGAGCGAGCCTCTTCTTTGGCTGAAGATTACTGATCACAATCGATATTTCAGTTCTTATGTTCAATTATTTTTATATATTTTTTTTTTATATTTAATTCCTATTTGTTCTCGTTTTTCAATCAAAGATTTTTTTTTTTTTTCAGATTTGGAATATTGAATATTTTGTTTTCATAGTGAATATGTTATTTTATTGTTCTGCTTCTGCTCGGGGGATTAAGTTGAATAGCTCTGCTAGACTTCGCCCCTGAGTAGATATGTACTATCTATCAAATAAAGACGTTTATTATTATTATTATTATTATATTCTGTGTAATGTATTATAAGAAGATAAAAAACATGTTGATATCTACGGACGAGCAGGCGAGGGAGCAGGTTCGTACTGGGGATTTTTCGGATTCACCTAGAAACTAGAAAATATTCTAGTTTCATTTTCTCGAAACAGGGGCATACTCATATAAAAAATTTTTGGTGAAATGACGTATTTTGATGAGTTCTACCATCTGTCAAAAGAAAAGCCTCACCTTTGAATACTCCCTGTTTTGTGACCGTTTCAAAAGTTGACGAAATAAAGAAGACTTTATAATCCTTCACACTGTCTGAAGGACCATTTCATCAATTTCATCAAATATTATAAGACCCATTACTGTAGTCATATTCAATTATGCAGAAATTTGAATTTGAGAAATTCACGATAATAGTGTAAACGAAAAATGAAATTCGTCTCGAATAAAATACCTCATTTCGCGCATTTTCCACACAGGTACTAGCCATAATTTCATTAACCAAGTACTACATTACAAGCGGAGTTCCATATTTATGCATTTCGCAAGCCCATTATGCCATAGACATTCTTATTTAGTGTGTCGTTAATGATGCAAAGTGAATTGAGTAAATCATATATGTGTAAATTGCAGCAGAGGAAATTGGGTCCCAGGGTTGTTGGGAAATTATTGGTGGAATGATAAACGCTTATATGTTATCGGAATCTCACTGGTTCTTGTGGAATTGGAGATCTGACATGCTGTCAACGCATGTGATCCTAGTCAAATTGTTGACTCAAGTTATAGAAGAAAGAGAAAATTAGCAGGGTGCTCCAAATGTTAAGGGGCAGATTCACCTTTTGAATCGTGGTAAATCTCCATTCAGAAAGTGGTCTCTTTATTTCACGAGTAAGTACCCTAATTTACGACGCACAGTGGGGCAGAATACCTTGAAACCTGGCATTAAATATTTAGGTGTTTGTTTAGTTTGAAAATGCAATATATTATTATTTTTATATGTTAATTGGTAAAGGTAAAAGGCATTTTGGATCCTACAATTATTTATTAACATCGGAATCAATGTAATCACACATCATAACACAATTAAAGACCTTTTGGATGATGATTTCGATTCATTATTCGGATAAATCGGAAACACTGGAATATTCTGATGACTCCAAGTCTTCTTCTCAAATCCTGTAGTGGGACGCTAGCCAAGGGCGGATATAGCTGTTTTTCATGGGAGGGTTAATAACGATCTTGAGTGAGGGTAATAACGATTGAAAACCATTAAATCAGGTACACAATGTATGAAATATTGTATGTGCACCACCTTTTTCTAAGGTCTTCGATATTCTTTGGGGGGGGGGGGTGTTGGAGGCAACAGTTTCTGTAACACGTATATTTTATTTGGATAGCAGAGCTTCTTTGCTGCTTGGGCAGTCTTGTACGAAGGGAATATTTGAGGAGCACTATCATTCACAGCTCCATATTGATGTTGAGATAACTTTGCTGTTACAAATCAGCCAGACTCTAGAGCATCTTAGCCAGGCATAGATTTTGGTTGTGAATCAAACGAAGATATAAAGGCATTTCTATATTTAGTGGCCCGTTTTGGAGACGTAGAAGTTATTTCATGAAGAATTTTTGATGCATGTACTTACACTTACCCTTCTGACCTTAGACTCATCTTTGTTGTTATGTCAATACAGATACGTGAGTAGTATCCTAAAGTTCTTTAGTTTTAAACCATTTTGTTTTCTCATCTCTCTTAGCGATCATCAAAGGTATCTTCAGGACGATCAAGCCTTTTCTCACTTATACTAGGAAATGAATTCGACCTCTCCAGTCATTCTTTTTTGTAATTTTGGAAACGTACAACCATTCTTCGTGCTTTTGTGTAACGAGACTCATACTCTTCCTTCAAATATAATTTTTTTTTAGAAGCTCCTTCTCCTGCTCTGCATTATATTTCGTACGTTTTTTTTTTCATTTCTTCGTTCAAATAATCAATTTTCTTTAAATTTAACTGTTTCCGCAACTCCTCATATATCTATGAGCTCTTTTCCTTTGAAAATCATTGTGCTCGAAGTCATTACTAAAGGAGAAATAAATTTTAAAGAAATAATCGATGAGTGCCCACCTCGCTGTCTTAAATTGATTTTTCTGAAAAAAGGCAGAATATGGGCAACAAATTTTCATGATTCTAAAATGAGCATGGATCAAGCTTCGCAGAAATGTAAATATCAAACTTTGGACGGCCTTGGAACATAACTGAAAACCTTCATGATTCTGAGAATACGATAAAAATTTAAAGATTCAATCATAGACAACATCAACAAGAATTAATTATTATTCTATGTAAGTTTTTATTCATCCAAAGTTCTTAAATTATCAACACATACCTGAACTTGAAGCTGCCATCAAAAATACTCGTAACATTAGTGATCTGTTAACAAAGTGACGTTGTAAAACTACAGCAATTACGGAAAAATTTTGCAGGCGTATCGACTTGGCCAAAAAATGGCTACAAAGAAGAGATGTCGGGAGCGCAGTGGGGATCAGGAAGGGTTAGTATTGTGCTTTTTTATTGCTTACGGTAGTGATCTGTCGCTTCAACAAATGGCGGTATGGAAATATGCATTTTTAATTTTTTATTTAATGCCAGGTTACAAGGCGTTCTGCCCCACTGTGCGACGTAGAGACTTGATTTTTTTTAATTGAAGTTGAAGAACGTCCCGAGGGCGAATAGTTTTCTTTTTTTCGATTTAATTAGTTTTTCAATTAAAAAAAGCAGGGTAATCGTTAGATCTGGGGTTATTGAATATTTTTTTCGTTTTTCATGAGTACAAGCTATATTTTTGAAATAATCATCATGAAAATTTGTTTAGTTTATAGAAGATTAAATTGCCGAGGGCAACTAGTTGCGATTTTTTACAAAAAATTAAGAATAACCGTCGGAAAAAAATCATCAAGTGTAGTTTCCAAAACGCTGATGTTCAACCTGTTTTTTTTTTATTGAAAAACTAATTAAATCGAAAAAATCGCAACTATTTGCCCTCGGCAATTTAATCTTCTATAAACTACAAAAATTTTCATGATGATTATTTCAAAAATATAGCTTGTACTCATGAAAAACGAAAAACATATTCAATAACCCCATATCTAACGATCACCCTGTTTTTTTTAATTGAAAAACTAATTAAATCGCAAAAAAGAAAACTCTTTGCCCTCGGGACGTTCTTCAACTTCAATTTAGAAAAAATAAAGTCTCTACGTCGTAAATTAGGGTACTTACTGGTGAAATAAAGAGACCACTTTTGAATGGAGAATTACCACGATTCAAAAGGTGATACTGTCCCTTAACGACAAGCCGGGAACTGCAATAAAATAGTTAACAAGTATTTTTTGAAATAGGTACAAGTAAAGCTGCTAAAATTTCTGCATGAAGCCAAAATACTACGAAATACTAGGTATAAAGAAAGCGAAAGAGAGCTAGTCGTGGGACATATGCCAAAAATTATTCTTAAAACATAAAAATCATCTTTCAAATAGAGAAATTGGCTTCAAACTTAATTTAAATGTGTTTTATTTCAATTCAAAGTTCTATCATTTGAAAAAAAACACCCGATATCTACCATAACCAAGAGGGAAATGAACTAGAAGAGATCTAATGTCCGAAGTACACCACTGGTGTTGCTACCACAGCAGGATAATGACAAACCGGTTTCTGGCTTGTACGCCGTCATCAGTGCCACATAACCATTACTGCGGTAGCAACCAACTCAAACGGCATCCAACAAAAATCAGAGGTCCATTTTCCTTCGACCAAAACCGAATTAGACTTGCCCCCTTACAGGGTGGGGCCAAAAACGCTCACGTCCACGTTCCCCGACAAACACATTCTGTTTGTGTCACACAGGGACCGAGCGCCGACGAAAGACCGAATGTTCCGACTATAAATGCTCGGCCATAATTCACCGATCTTTTATGCGCGAAAACTTTCGGATTCCTGACTCACATTCGCCCCATTTCACCCCGATATAAATTCACGAAATGGCTGCCTGGAGCGAGGACGAAATAGGTTGGATTACTAACTGCCGGCGAGGCGAGTGAGGCGATGGCGGAGAGTACGGTCGTGGAGGAGGTTTCGGAGAAAATCAGGGTTGTAACGGAGAATTTATAAGGGGGCCCGCTTGGAAAGGGGCTTTTAGAAGGTTTTGATGGGTATTGCGGGTCCATAGCTTCTATGTTTCTGTCGAAAGTTTGATTGAACAACTATAGTCAGTTTATAAAGTATCCAAAATTTCAGGAACCCCTCCTAAGACACCTCTTTTCAGTGCTTTTGTTAAGAAATATCGTGTTTGTAGCATTTTTATTACAATAAGGTTAGTACTTGAGTATTCCCTAAATGTATTAACTCGATTTCAATCAGGAAACATGAACTTTGAGGTGTTTGCAGAGAATCGTATCAGGCACGTATTCGGTCCAATTTTTTTTCAACAGAGCCGAATTCGGAGAAATGGAAGATGACAAAAAGGATTATTTTGGCCTCAAGAAACAACAGTTGAAATACACTGCGCAAAAAAATTAACGCACATTATGGAAATCTCAAAATTATTCTACAACTGAAGGTGTTCTCAATGATAATTATTTTTATCAGAATTATGCATGCATATGTTATCCACTTTCAACGTTTTTCTTCAATACAGATGTTTTCTCCCAGCAGGAATAAAAAAAGATGATATTGTCAGATTTTGAATGTATTGGCTCCATTCTAAAATCAGTTGTTCTCGATCAATTCTAGTGATCAATAGTTTTTCTTTCGTTTGATTCTCTACACTCGATCGCTATGCAACGCGAAACACGCAATTTGACCCAAGAGGAATGTGCCAAAGCGGTAGTTTTGCGGACACTTTAGCTCGAAATTATTTTAAATTAGCTCGAAATTATTTTAAATAACCGTGATGCAGTTCTCCTTTTTGCATCATCATGTTTACAAAGGACAATTTGTGGACGTCTGTATACTGACCCACCTTGTATAATTATTATAATTTATGTATCTCGAGCACATGTATTCCCAGTGACATCAGAAAACGGTCTTGTACAGATAATTTCCTAATATTGGGGAATATTCAAGCATTTCCACATAATTTCAAGCATTTCCACAGAATTCCATGAATATCCATTATACAGGGTGTCCCAGAAGTACCGCACTTCTGTGAGGGGATCGAAAATGAAAAATATTCTAAGCCCAAATATCCATGTTTGAATTTTTTTGATAAAGTAGTTAATCAGTAATTAATTAATGAAAGTGACCAATCAGGAGCGCGCTACAGAAGAATGAGTAAGCAGTTGGGGACGCGAGAGTAAACCGAGACTGGCGTCTCACTCATTCTTCTGTAGCGCGCTCCTGATCGGTCATTTTCATTAATTAATAACTAATGAACTACGTTATCAAAAAATTTCAAACATGGATATTTGGGCGAATATTTTTCACTTTCGATCCCCTCAAGGAAGTGCGGGACTTCTGGGACACCCTGTAGAAATATTTCATCTTATGGACCACCTGAACATCTGGGGTCATTTAAAAAAAAATGGCATGTCTTGGAAATGCTTAGAATTATGTGGAAATGCTTGAATATTCTCCAATATTCGAAAATGTACACATTTTTTTATCCTGATCACCCCTCGCTTATAACTTGTTTCAGGTTGAAGATTTCAATGTAGGAATAAAGATGACAACTCCAAAGTTTCACAACTTTTTCACCTACACAAGAAACAAGCCCGATAAAAAATTCTATCTACCGATGCCTATCGCATCATGGCTTCATGAAAATCACAAAAACTTGCCGAGGGGCATAAAACGTCTTCGCCATTATTCATGAAAGTTACCAATTACATCCTAGTCATTACCAACTTGCTGAATACCATCTTCTGCATTTACCGGTAATCTTCCCGTTTTTACTCGAGCTTTTATGAATTTTACATAAGCTCTCCCTGGCCAGACTTGGTTATTATCGTCATTCCATACCGGATTAGCGAAGACGCTGGCAAGTTTGCTAACTAATTATGCAATCAGTTACGACAAATAATAAATAACGCATTGCGTTACCCAACAAACAGGTGCAACGAAGAAAAGTACCTCGAGGTTAATATACCCTTCGCAAAGGAGTTGCAGCCAACGATTAAAATAATAACAATGAATTATGGAGTTGTATTTTTGCTACTTTGCTACTACCTTTCAGTCTTGATCAATGAACTATACGTACTTACGGCTTATCTCTCAAATTTATTCGTACAAGGAATTTTAAGAATATTTAAGCATAAATAATGGATGTATTCAAATCAAAATTCACGTTGAAATTAATTTGACGTCATAGACATATCCCCAAAAATTGTTTCCAAAACAGGTTTGTTATAATTTAAGAGAAGTTTGATTATCTCCATTTCTGTTCGAGGTAGCAATAACATGCGAAAATTTCACGAAATATTGGTCCTAAATTTATTCGAAAGAATAGTACCATGCTTATTTAGAATTTAATTGGGTAATTATGAAGGCAAAAACCATTTTTTCATTATGGCCTTTAATAATTCACTGGATATTTCATTTTAATGCAAAATTACACAGTTCACTCATTTCATATGTGAATTATGCACTTACATGGTTCTACTCCTTGAATTGCTTCAAGTACCAACCAAATTCGAGGGGAATTTCAATTTACAATAATTTGTACAAAGCTAAATGATGGGACTTTGGTATAAGTACCATTTTAAGTAAAATTTCAAAATTCCTCCCATCCCATGTGTGATAAAAATTCAATAGAGTTTTTTTAGTAGATGTTATCACAAAAGTTGTATATCATGCAATTGTCCAAAATTGTTGCAATACTTTCATTCTCAAGGGGCAGTATCACCTTTTGAATCGTGGTAAATCTCCATTAAAAAATGGTCTCTTTATTTCACGAGTAAATACCCTAATTTACGACGTAGAGACTTGATTTTTTTTTAAATGGAAGTTGAAGAACGTCCCGAGGCAAATAGTTTTCTTTTTTTCGATTTAATTAGTTTTTCAATTGAAAAAAAAACAGGTTGAACTTCAGCGTTTTGGAAACTACACTTAATGATTTTTTTCCGACGGTTATTCATCATTTTTTGGAAAAAATCGCAACTATTTGCCCTCGGCAATTTAATCTTCTATAAACTACAAAAATTTTAATGATTATTATCTCAAAAATATAGCTTGTACTCATTTGTACCACTTTTGAATGGAGATTTATTTACCACGATTCAAAAGGTGATACTGCCCCTTAATGATATTTCCAAACTTCAAGAGGTTTAATTCTACATAAAAAAAATTGCTACTATGGACCAAAAATATACCGCGAAAAGAATACAGGGTGTTGAATTTAAAGAAAAACTCTCTATCAAATATTTTCGAATTGAATTTGATCCATACTCCAAATTATATTTCTAGTCGAGAGAACGCAAGTAAGAGGATCTGTACGATTCGTAATACTGCGTATTGTTTTTGAGTGTGTAATTCCATACAATGCCAGTCGCTGACATAAAACATCTAGGAAAGATCGTATCACATAAACACGACGTGTCAGCAGTTTCGGTTATATTACTACGAAACAGAGTCCCCCATGTCGTCATCCTTATCTGCATTGAATTGTATCTCTTTATCTTTCAAACAAGGCAAATTTGTGCATTTCGTAAAAATGGTTTCTTGGGTGTAAACTGTAGGGTGAGACTTTGACTTGTACATATATTTTAAATGTAGACTCTTAAGGTAATTTTCCATTTTTCGGAATTCGGCTCTGTTGAAAAGATTTAACCATTTGAAAAAAAATTTGGGTCGAATACGTGCCTGATACGATTCTCTAACACTTCAAAGTTCATATTTCTCGATTGAAATTGAGTTGATACATTTAGGGAATACTCAAGTAGTAACCTCATTGAAATAAAAATGTTACAAACATGATATTTCACAACAAAAATACTCAGTTTTGTCTGATTGTACCGGCAACTGAATAGCCATATTTCTTCCACCAAAATAAGTTCCTTCTTCGATTTTCCTGTAGTTTAGTTTGTCACTAATAACTTGTTCATAATTTCCTGAATATGCCAAAAATATCATAAGAAGAAAGGTTTTTCATTCCATTTATGATTAATAATGATCAATATAACCTAATCCATGTTGCAATCAAACAAAAATCTTGTTATTCTCCGATCTCGTGATGATTAAGAAGACTTTCATTGAATTAATGTAATATTAACCTTGTAGTGTCGAGTTTATAAAATTCCAAGAGGATATTGTTCAGATAGGAACATCACCACAGATTATTCAGTGCCAAGTATCATTTTATTTTTAATTAATTTCAGTTCAATACGTGGTTTGTATCGACATTCACCATTCATATATCTGAATTTTGCATTTTAGTGGCATTCGTCTTCATTATGTACCGGTAATGATAAATTTTTAATAGAAACAGTGCGTATTGAATGCTCCTTGTTGTACCATTTGTGGGATTTCATTATTACATATCTCTTCATCAAACGTTCATCCATCATTTAAATTCTAGTCTCGACAAAGTTGAAAAACATTCTGACAACATTGTTAACTTGTAGTGCGATCTATTTTTCTGCGATTCGGCACTATTCAAAATCCAGGGAAGCATCCAGATCATTTTTGAGATTCGTGATTATTTCGTCAAATTTTATTCAATAAAATTCGGAAACGATGCGTTTTACAAAAAAAAACATAGGAATACTTTCATTTTCTAAAATGATTGATTTTTTCGAGTATGAAACGTTTATCTTTTTCAGGTGGTTTCATGGTATATTTGCGTGGATTTATGAGTCCGTTTCGCTGTAACTACCAGGAGAAATATTCAATGGGTTTAGATTGGAGAATATGCACCATGAAAAGAGTTAACAATCAACCAAAATTCAGAGGAAAGTGCTTTTTTTCATGAATTTTTGACACCTGTATCTTTCAAACGAAACCTAATTTTGAAAGAAAAATGGGGAAAAAAGTGTTTTGTTTGATGAGAGATATCTACAATTAAAATATATGTACAAGACAAAGACTCCTAGTATACAGGTGAAAGTTGAAGAATTTACATAAGAAGTAAAAACTGACTGAAGGAGTGTACTTACTACCTATGTCTGATTCTTTTTTATAGGCCTTTTCTGACAAAGAAAGCGACGAGTGTTGTCGCCTTTGAAGTACAACAATCCAGGAAAAGTGGAAACCCAACAGACGAGAATCTCTTCCAAATCGGCCATTAAACATCCTCGAGTGGGGGCAAATTTGATTAACAATCGGGCCTCAACGAGATTTCGACGGATAGCCGACTTTCCCACTTCCAAAACGGTGTCTTACCATTCGGCCAAACGGTTTCATGACACGACAGTACGAATTTATGCCTTTATTTCTCCCCTGTAAACGGTCGTCTGCATGTTCGAATGTAATTTAGCAATCTACGCCGAGTCGTGCCAACAAAACCATGGCTGCTCTATCACGTCGTTGCTTATTGCATTCACCCACAAAGATTTCGCAATTGTCAAGGTGCACCTTCTGTACAAATCTGCACATTCGTTGAAGGCGACGTTTGGTATTGGCGATTTTGAAAAATTCGCTAATATCTGTTATTTCTGAGCAGTAACAGTAGATCCCGAGGCGATGAGCGTAAAAACAATCCTTCATCGCTGGTTAATTCATCAAAGTTGGAATTATCGAAAACGATGGTGCCTTGGGCAGTTCGTTTTGAATGGGAGAAATAATTTCTGATCGGACAATAACATAATTTCCGAACGGATTATTATTTGTACAAGCGAAGGCTAGTAGTGGGCAGGTCAAATCGTTTTCTATTTGATCAATATGGGAGAGATAAATCAAAACACATAATGAAGTAGGTACAAACGCACAATGTTATCGGAAAGTATGATTTTTGGTTGGGGGTGAGTTTGAATGAACGTATCGCAATACCGTAAAATTGATACAGGGTAATTTTATGGAGTTGGGGAATCGAATTTCCATTTTTAGTTGAACCCAGATCACTTTTTCCTTATATTGCTACAAAATTTTTGCTGATTTCAATAATGCATCATATATTATGTCGCTATTCACATGAATATTACATGAGGAAAAAATTTCATAATTTTGTCTCGGTTTATTATTTTTATTATAAGCAGGCTGGCGTTACCATAGCGCATTATCATTTGTGAACTTGAGCCTCGTTGATTGGAATCACCGATTGCTGTATAAATATTTTCATGGTTAATTTTTCATCGTTTGTTCTCAAGATTACAAATAGAAAATCCTGTTGATTATCCTTAATGGCCCGAAATATACTGCTCCACAAGAGTTAGGGATATCGTATTCAATCGTTTTTAAAAGTATGTAATCTTCGAGAAAATCGCTGTAAAATCATTTAAAACTCAATGACAACTTGAATCGATCCAATAAAAATCAGTATGAGACATTTCGTCAATCTGGTCGCCTTTTTTCTGAAGTTTGGTTCTTTGCATATGCTTCATGAACGTTCTTATTTTGAAATGAAGTTAGTTTATCAACGGCTTCGATTTGAAACGAGTTTTCTGAAAATGCCAAGACGTGAATTAACAAACGCTGAGGCTAATAGGGCTATTGGAATGCTACAGGGTGGCCTAACTCAGGTTGTTGTAGCGGAATGGCTCCAAGTCAGCCAAAGTGTGATATCTCGACTTTGGAATAGGTTCAGGGAGACAGGTTTCGTGTTGGAAAGACCAAGGCTTGGTGGGCGACGAAAAACAACATCTGCTCAGGATCGTTTTATCACAATTTCGGCGAGAAGAAACCCTACATCTACGTGTAGAATGCTACGGAATACTCTTCAAAATGCAGATGGGGTCCAAGATTCCATCGAAACCATCAGACGACGTTTAAGAGTGGTGAATCAGGAATCTAGGTTCTAGACGTCCATTAAGAGGAGTTCCATTAACACGTGACCATAGGCGTCAAAGACTGGAATGGGCAAGGCAACATATCAATTGGAACGATCAATGGCGTAGTGTCCTTTTCACTGATAAATCCAGATATGGACGATTTTCAGATTCTCGAAGAATAAGGGTATGGACAATCCCACGCATACCCCGTAATCGTCGCTATGTCCAAGAAGTCCATCCATTCCGAGGGGGTATTATAGTGTTATGGTATGTGCCGGGATATGTTTCAAGTTTCAACGGGCGCACAGATCTACACATTTGTCCTGGGAATATGACCGCTTTACACTATAGAGAGCATGTCATTGACAATGTTGTGTCAAATTTTCACGCTGCTATTGTTGAAACTTTTCAATTTCTAGACGATAACGCTAGACCGCACCGTGCAGCCATGCATAGTTGAGAATGCGCGCGGGGAGCTTGGTATTCCACATTTACCAATACCTCCGCACTCGCCAGATTTGAATTGCATAGAACATGCATGGGATATGCTCCAAAGAAGATTAGATAATCATCAACCTACCCCAGTTTTGCGAGAAGAAGGGTGGACATACACAAGAATTGCAGAAAGGTTTGGAGTTTCCCATTCAAGTGTGTCCAGAATGTTGCCGCGATTCAGGGAGACAGGTATGAATGTCCGAAGACCAGGACAGGGAAGACCACGGGTAACAACTGCCATTCAAGAACGGTACTTGAGAGTTTCTCCGTTGAGACAACGGTTTGCAACCGCTCGCCTCCTTCAAAATCAGCTTGAGCAAACTCATGAGGTGCAAATTAGCACTCAGACAATAAGAAATCGCCTCAGAGAATATGATTTAAGGCCTCGTGTCACGGCAAGAGGCCCAGCTCTTACCCCAGCCCATCGAAGAGCGCGTTTGGATTTTGCGAGAGAGCATATCCATTGGGAAGAGGCCGATTGGGAAAGAGTTCTCTTCACAGATGAGTCTAGATTCTGCCTCTACCATTGTGATCGACGTTCCCTTGTATACAGACGTCCACATGAAAGATATGCTCAGTGCAATTTCCTGAATACTACTGGTTTCGGGGGAGGATCGATTATGGTATGGGGTGGAATATCTTTGACTGCTCGCACAGACCTAGTGGTCTGGAACATTCTTGAAGAGCATGTAGTGCCATTTGCCCCATCCATTGGTGAAAATTTCATTTTTATGGACGATAATGCCAGACCCCATCGTGAGCGCATCGTTCAGGAGTACCTTGAAGAGGTTGAAGTCTCTCGAATGGAATGGCCAGCAAGAAGTCCAGATCTCAATCCGATTGAGCAGGTTTGGGACAACCTCAATAGAAGGCTGAGAAGTTCAGAAAATCATCCAGCTACTCTTAATGACTTAGGAATCCAACTCGGAGAAATCTGGGAAGGATTAGATCAGAACATTTCCAGATCACTCATTTTGAGTATGAACCGTTGTTGCCGAGCTGTAATTAACACAAGGGGTGGAAATACCAAGTATTAAATCACTTATCAGCATTTCAGTACTTTGAAAATTGTTCATTTTTCTTCTTTCACATAAGATTCGTTGAAATCCTGAATTTTTCTTCCATTTAATGTGTCTTGTTTCGTTCAAAACCTTCCCGAGAGAACATAAAAAATAAGTTATAAAGTCAACGTAGAGTTTCCTTTCATTAAAATTGAGATTTTCAGAATGTGCGTTAATTTTTTTGCGCAGTGTAGTTGCGGAGTGAGTCTTTCCATGATATTTGTCAATGCTTACTGAGCAGAAATGTCAAAACAACATGGCTTCTACCTTCTGTCGAATCAGTTATTCCTATCGAAAATTCTATCACTCTAAAAAACACCCGATAGTTCAGAGCATATTCAAGAAAATACTTACTGAGCGAATGATTTTGAAGAAATCATAAGTAAGGAAATTTTTCAAGTTCTACAGGAAGAAGTATAGGGCGGAAGCCCTTTTTGCGAGATCTACTAGCGCTTGACTCCACTTTTTCAACTAAACAAACCTTCTAAAACAAAAACGGGAGCTGACAACCTCGGGGTCATATTTTCGAAACCCATAAAACAGCGTTCGGTCCAGACGAGAATAATAATGCACAAACAACAATATTATTCGTTCCAAAATCGTTGTGTACGATCGGTAAATCTTACCGGAGCCGAACGAATGAAACCGATATAAAAGTAAATTCAACCACGGCTGACCACAATCAGAACTGGTTTGGATCGGGTCGAACCTGATCCAAAATCACGTTTGAAAAACTGACAAGACAAGCTTATTTGGAACAGATTTCGAGAGAAAGAGAGAACAGGTTCGCGTTACTCATTATTCGACCTGTGCTCGTCTAGCAAGACCTTTCGGGATTGTATACCTACCGTAGGTAACAATATACCCTCGGGTCTTGTGTCCCTAGAAAAGAAGGACAAAAGTGCACAAATTCCATTTCTGAAATTGTACGCCAGACACTGAAGCGAATCTTTCACAAAGACTGGAGACTGAAGTATTTCGAAAGGGACTATTCAGAGGCAATGTCAATTAACCTTCGTGCCTGGAAAGTTATTTATTGAGGTACAAGCAGTTTAGTTACGAAGCCAAGCGACTTATGACAGCCATATACAAAATGGGCGTGTTTAGTATAGTTTGACAATTCATGTTGGTAAAGTTTGGTTATCAATGTTACCCTCCAGAAAATATATTACAGAAAGATCGAAGCAAACTGAGAAATAATAATATTTACTGATAATTGAAGATTCACATCAGAATTCCCTACAATTTAAAACATCTTCAAATAGTTTTATGATTGTTAAAGTGAATACCTATCGAGTCTATACCGAAATTCAACAAGTATAGGGTTTTCCAATAAGAGGTGTTATTTTGAATAACTAGATGACACTTTTGAAGCTGTCATTTTTGACATTTGACAAGTAGAAACTACGCCATTAATACAAATGGAACCATACGCATGCTTCAATAACGCATTGAAATTATTAAGGGGCAGTATCACCTTTTGAATCGTGGTAAATCTCCATTCAAAAGTGGTCTCTTTATTTCACGAGTAAGTACCCTAATTTACGACGTAGAGACTTGATTTTTTTTTTTAATTGAAGTTGAAGAACGTCCCGAGGGCAAATAGTTTTCTATTTTTCGATTTAATTCGTTTTTCGATTTAAAAAAACAGGGTAATCGTTAGATCTGGGGTTATTGAATATGTTCTTCGTTTTTCATGAGTACAAGCTATATTTTTGAAATGATAATCATGAAAATTTTTGTAGTTTAAAGAAGGTTAAATTGCCGAGAGCAAATAGTTGCGATTTTTTCTATTTAATTAGTTTTTCAATTAAAAAAACAGGGTGAACTTCAGCGTTTTGGAAACCACACTTAATGATTTTTTTCCGAAGGTTATTCATCATTTTTCGAAAAAAATCGCCACTATTTGCCCTCGGCAATTTAATCTTTTATAAACTACAAAAATTTTCATGATTATTATTTCAAAAATATAGCTAGTACTCATGAAAAACGATAAACATATTCAATAAACCCAGATCTAACGATAACCCTGGTTTTTTTAATTGATAAACTAATTAAATCGAAAAAAAGAAGACTATTTGCCCTCGGGACGTTCTTCAACTTCAATTTAAAAAAAAGTCAAGTCACTACGTCATACATTAGGGTACTTACTCGTGAAATAAAGAGACCACTTTTGAATGGAGATTTACCACGATTCAAAAGGTGATACTGCCCTTAAAATTCACTATAACAAGTCTTATTATTTGAAAACTTTTTGAAAGACAAGCTTTTATAATAGCAACAACACTCATCCGCCATTTTTAATTCCTAAATTTTGAAGAATCGTGATTTTCGACCCAGAAATCCCCCAGATACCAATTTTGAATAGAATCGGATCATAATTACAAAATTCGTCCGCCATCTTGAATTTTCCAATTTTGACAGAAGAATCATCATTGTCGAACCCAAAAACCCTCAGTACTAATTTCAAATGGAATCGGATCATAATTACAAAACTCATCTGCCATTTTGGAGCAGCCATTTTGTTTTTTTTTCTCTGACAAGTATTTCATGATGCATTGTCACCAGAATTATGGACACCTGTCAAATTTCAAATCAATCGGACAGTAAGAATAACTTGCAAGATTTGATTTCAGACAGACAGACAGACATCGGGGACAGGTGAAACTAAATAAAAGCTTTTAACAAGCCTAATTCTCAAAAAACATTTTTGAAGATAAGCTTTTATAACAACACTCATCCGCCATTTTGAAGCCGCCATCTTGAATTCCTCTATTTTAGAGAATCGTAATTTCCGACCCAGTAAACCCTCATATACCAATTTTGAATAGAATATGATCATAATCACAAAACTCGTCCGCCATATTGTGGCCGCCATCTTGAATTTCCCAGTTTTGACAAGAGTATCATCATTTTCGAACCCAAATACCCCCAGATACTAATTTTGAATGGAATCGGATCATAATTACAAAACTCATCTGCCATTTTGGAGCCGCCATTTTGTTTTTTCTATGAAAAATATTTCATGATGCATTGTCACCAGAATTAGGTACACCTGCAAAATTTCAAATCAATCGGACGATTAGAAATGTGTCATATTTAACTTGCAAGATTTGATTACAGAGAGATAGACAGACAGACAGACAGACACCGGGACATGTGAAACTAAATAAAAGCTTGTTAAATGGTTGAAATTTGGCAGAGACGGTTCGTAAAACTCGAACATTCTTGGGTCGTCGTGAAGCACCTTGTCGAACCGCAATACAGAAATTGGTGGAAAAATTTGAGCTGTTGGAGCAAGATAGTGATGGAAAGAACAAAACCTGTCCACGTCGCTCAAGAACAGCCGAGAATATTGCTGCTGTAGCCGAGAGTGTTGAAGAAAACCCAGGTTTATCCATTCCTCGTCGTTCTTCGGAATTAGACATTCCACAAACGTCAGTACATCGTATTTTGCATAAAGATTTGGGTCTTAAGGCTTATAAAGTTCAGTTGACACAATAACTCAAGCCGGCCGATCAACAACGTCCTGTCTTAGCTGATTGGGTCCTTGAAATGCATGAAAACGATCCGGAATTCCCTCAAAAAATCATCTTGAGTGATGAGGCCCATTTCCACCTTGGTGGCTTCGTTAACAAGCAAAATTTTCGCATCCGGTGCTTGGAAAACCCAACAGTTATTGTTGGAAAGCCTTTGTATGGTGCGGTTTATGGGCCGGCTGGGTCATTGGACCTTACTTTTTCGAGAATAAGGCTGGAGCAACAGTTACGGTGAATTTATTCCGCTATAGAGGGATGATTAATGATTTTTTATGGCCGGAATTGGATGGTATTGATCTGGACAACGTTTACTTTCAACAAAACGGAGCTACGTGCCACACAAGCAACGAAACCATTGATTTTCAAGGAAAAAGTTTTTCATCATTAACGGCATACCTTCCTCTTCATAATGAAATAAACATCATTTATTTGAAAAAAACGGCATTTTCCTTCGAATGTCAAAAAACTCAGGGCTTAATTTAATTTCTACTGACCTATGACAATACTGAATGAATTATTTCTCAATCGTCTGATTTAGAATTTCAATTTACAATGGAACTATTTGTGTCGAATGAAATTTTCAACAGTGTAATCACGAAAAGTGTCGCAAACAAATTGATAAAATCGATTGATATGAAGTAGAAACATTAACATTGGCGAATTTATGAGAACATTTTTTGAATACTTCGAAATTTGACAGCAACAGAAAAGGGATGTAAACACTCATGCTCTTAACATTTATATCTGATTTGGGACAGGGAATACGATAAACAATATAAACAAAATTATCTGATACACTCAAATCTATCTGTCTGTGTGTCATAACTATTAATTTCTCTCAATTGACAAATAATTCAATCTCCAATCATCAAAATAAGAAAGTTTTATGAAACTTCTTCGGAATAAATACTTCACACACAGACTGACAGATGGGTAGACATCGAATCTCACCGGCATCCTGAGGGTTCCTTTTGTACCATTCGGTACTGAACCCTGAGAAATGAAAAAAAATATAAATACCAAATCAACATACACAGCAGAAATACGACAAAATGAATTGAAACAGATTTTTAAGTGGTCCACAAAGAATTATTGTTATTTTCCTGAATGGATAATGTAGTAAAGTGTAAAGCATATTTGAATGAGCTTAGATCACTAAATAACAACATAGGATAATTCAAACTCAAGAAAAATACCGGGTGTTTCTGAATCGATGCCAATGTTTTCGAAGAGTGATTCCTTGTTCAAAATAAAGGCTAGTTATTTATATAAACATTGGGTCAGAAGTTGAACTACCCATTACTTTGAACAAGGAATGACCTTTAGAAATTTTCGCATCAATTCAATAACACCCTGTATACATATACCAAATTTGATTCGATTATCTCCAGAGGTTCAGTTATTTTGAGTTAAAATCGATATTTCTTTGAACTTCAGCACCCTTATCTTTTCATGTTACTACACTGCGCAAAAAAATTAACGCACATTATGGAAATCTCAAATTTATTCTACAACTGAAGGTGTTCTCAATGATAATTATTTTTATCAGAATTATGCATGCATATATTATCCACTTTCAACGTTTTTCTTCAATACAGATGTTTTCTCCCCGCAGGAATAAAAAAAGATGATATTATCAGATTTTGAATGTATTGGCTCCATTCTAAAATCAGTTGTTCTCGATCAATTCTAGTGATCAATAGTTTTTCTTTCGTTTGATTTTCTACACTCGATCGCTATGCAACGCGAAACACGCAATTTGACCCAAGAGGAATGTGCCCAAGCGGTAGTTTTGCGAGAAAAGGGGTGGACATACACAAGAATTGCAGAAAGGTTTGGAGTTTCCCATTAAAGTGTGTACAGAATGTTGCAGCGATTCAGGGAGACAGGTATGAATGTCCGAAGACCAGGACAGGATAGACCACGGGTAACAACTGCCATTCAAGAACGTTACTTGAGAGTTTCTTCGTTGAGACAACGGTTTGCAACCGCTCGCCTCCTTCAAAATCAGCCTGAGCAAACTCATGAGGTGCAAATTAGCAGTCAGACAATAAGAAATCGCCTCAGAGAATATGATTTAAGGCCTCGTGTCGCGGCAAGAGGCCCAGCTCTTACCCCAGCCCATCGAAGGGCGCGTTTGGATTTTGCGAGAGAGCATATCCATTGGGAAGAGGCCGATTGGGAAAGAGTTCCCTTCACAGATGAGTCTAGATTCTGCCTCTACCATTGTGATCGACGTTCCCTTGTATACAGACGTCCACATGAAAGATATGCTCAGTGCAATTTCAAGAATACTGCTGGTTTCGGGGGAGGATCGATTATGGTATGGGGTGGAATATCTTTGACTGCTCGCACAGACCTAGTGGTCGTTGATAATGGAGCTATGAATGCTGATAAGTATATAAGGAACATTCTTGAAGAGCATGTAGTGCCATTTGCCCCATACATTGGTGAAAATTTCATTTTTATGGGCGATAATGCCAGACCCCATCGTGCGCGCATCGTTCAGGAGTACCTTAAAGAGGTTGAAGTCTCTCGAATGGAATGGCCAGCAAGAAGTCCAGATCTCAATCCGATTGAGCAGGTTTGGGACAACCTCAATAGAAGGCTGAGAAGTTCAGAAAATCATCCAGCTACTCTTAATGACTTAGGAATCCAACTCGGAGAAATCTGGGAAGGATTAGATCAGAACATTTTTAGATCACTCATTTTGAGTATGAACCGTCGTTGCCGAGCTGTAATTAACGCAAGGGGTGGAAATACCAAGTATTAAATCATTTATCAGCATTTCAGTATTTTGAAAATTGTTCATTTCTATTCTTTCACATAAGATTCGGTGAAATCTTGTTTTTTTTCCATTTAATGTGTCTTGTTTCGTTCAAAACCTTCCCGAGAGAACATAAAAAATAAGTTATAAAGTCAATGTAGAGTTAACTTTCATTAAAATTGAGATTTTCAGAATGTGCGTTAATTTTTTTTGCGCAGTGTATTTTCATGTTACTATGTTGATATTTAATTTCAATCTTAAAATAAGTTCTTTCTATAGCCAGTTAAAGAAAGCCCTGTTAATACGAAGTGAACCATTACTGTTATTAATCCATAGACAATTTGATTTAATATTGACGACACACTCAATAACGTTAATACACAGTGACTACAGTGAGTAATCAAAAATACGGTTCCATTCCACAAAATACGAAACCCCTCTTTCTCCTTGTTTCAATATACGCCAATCGAGCCAATAATTCCAATTTGAAAAACAATGAGTTATAAATAAACCATGCAACCAGTGACGACTATTTGGGAATCGGTACGACTTTCCAAAATCCTTGAGATGCCGAGTTAAATAAACAAACGCTCATTTTTTTGGAAACGTATCGATGAAAGAAGAACGCCTGCCAACGAAAATAGATCGAAATACCAGACTTTCGGTAGGTTCTGGGCCGATATTCCGACCGTCACATCTGTACACCAGACAAAATTAATTAAATTTGGAGGAAAAGAGACCAGGAGGGATATGAAATGAGGAATAAAACGTCTAAACTGCAGTGTTGCTTCAGATAAATCTTTGGGCGCGATATACAGGGTGACAAGAAAAACTTCGGACAAATTTTGCTGTGGTCTGGAACAAAAGTATTTCAGCCCAGCCAAATAATTTTTATTCTCTTGGTTTCTCTGCACTTTCCTGTACTAATATGTGAATTTTCAGTTTTATATAATTTCATTTCACAGAGTTTTAGAATGTCAAACAAACGTAGTGAGATTTTGGAGCTGTTTCGTCAAGGTAGGCGTCAATGCGAAATTGTTCGTTTGTTCAATGTGCCTCGACAAGCCGTGTCCGATGCAATTCGTCGTTTCAAGGAGCTTGGCCATGATGGTCGTCGTCCAGGAAGTGGTAGAAAACGCACTGTCGATACACCTAGCAATCGCAACATCGTCAAGAAGCGAGTCAATCGAAATCCGAGGGTTTCCATGAGGAAAATAGCCTGTGAGACCGGTATCAACCGCGAATCAGTCCGTCAAATTTCCAAAAAGAAGCTCAACCTCAAGCCATACAAGCTCCAAAAAGTTCAACTCCTCACGGAGGAAAACAAGCGCGTACGACTCCAAAGGTGCCGCCAACTCCTTCGTCTCGCCGCCGGTCAGCAATGGGAGCGAATTCTCTTCACAGAAGAGAAGCTTTTCACCGTAGAACAAACCCACAACCACCAAAACTACAGAGTCTGGTCCGTAGAGGCTCCCGGTACATCGGCCATCGTCGAACACCGCCAAAATCCGCAATCCGTCATGGTCTGGGGCGGAATTTGCGGCAGTGGTAAAACTCCCTTAGTTTTCGTGGATCAAGGGGTCAAAATCAATCAAGAAGTCTACCGCTGCGACATCCTCGAGGCCGTAGTACTTCCGTGGGCAAAGCAGCACTTCGGCGATACGACAGGACTCCGCTCCGGCTCAGAGCGAAAATTACGCAAGAATGGTGTAAGGCCCATTTTCCTTGTTTCATCTCATCTGCAGAATGGCCGCCCTACTCACCGGATCTCAACCCAATGGACTACAGCGTGTGGTCGATTTTGGAGCACAGGGCTTATGCTAAAAAACACAAAAATTTGGAGTCGCTGAAGCAATCTCTGCGCCGGGAATGGAACCGACTAACGCCCGAGGAGCTGCGGCCCATTGCCGAAAATTTCAAGAAGCGTCTGAAGCTGTGTATCGCCGCCAAAGGAAGCCACTTCGAAACGGCTTAAATATATTGTTAACAAATGTTCAAGCTATTATTATTTGTTGTTGTTTTGTTCAATTTCTTCTATTCAATGAAGTTAAATGAAAAAGAGTTTGTCCGAGGTTTTTCTTGTCACACTGTAATTATCGCCCACCTTTCCTATAGAAAAAAGAATTTTCTTCAAATAGTTACATCCAATTTGGATGACAAGACGAATTATTTTTCGTATGAATAAACACAGAAAATTTGGTACCATGGAAACGCCGATAAACTACAACTTCAGATTTGTACGCCGCATCGTCCAGAAACGTTCGTTGTCGAAACTGAACAAGTTCAGCGGAGCAAAGGAACAAATATGGAGTTCTGTTACTTCCAACCCATGTAACGCCTTCAACAATAAATAACGAAGCATAAGAAACTAGCGTAACCAGTCTCCATTAGTATGCTAATGGACTGATCGTTTCTTTCGCGCAGTTCTTAGAATCGAAGAGAAATATTAACGGTAAACGGTTTCAAGGAAATGACCGGATAGTGTCGTAGTACCGAACAGCCTTTCAAGTATTCGCAATTTAAAACAAATCAAGGACATGTCTCCGATAAGTCAGTTGTAAATATATTAAACCGACCCGTCTATATCGTAATTATCAATGTAGATTCATTTTATTGCCTGTAAAATATACACGAATTGAAAGCGCTGACAATCAGCAACCACGTTGATTCGTCTATTCTGTAATCTTAATTCCACAGAACTATCTCCAAAACCATTCATTCGGATCAATTTCTGTGATGATAAGCGTTTGGGTCTTATCTGTGTTCAATTACATCAACTGGAAATACATTAGAGGCTTCTGTTCAACATCGAACCAACGCGCCAAGGTTCCTACCAACAATTACAGAAAACCAGACGATACAAAGAAGAAGCCAAAATCGGACCCATGGAAGAACTACTAGATAGAGATGGATTCTTCACACAGCGAATGACGTCATACGACCTGGCACAGCTGCTTACATAATATCGACGTTGCCGCGCTTCTCTAAAGTTGCGGGGTTGCAACGGTTCACGGACCGTGAGCAAAAGCATGGGTGAAAAGTAGCAACAGACTACACAATGGATAGATGGTAGATAACTTGGGAAGGGAAACCACTATTCAAGTCCTGACAGTTGCAGTGTTCATTTTATTCATACAGATTGACAATTCGCACATATCTCCAATATTTGAAACTCGAGTTGTAACAAATCAAAAGAAATTCAATAAGTCAACGAAACTCAGTGTATTCATAGATTTACCTTAAATCCCTCAAAATTTGAGAGCCACGAGAATGTATAGTCATATGTAATACCACTAGAGATGGAATTTTGCCGGCAAAATTTCTCGATTGTAATATGAAAGTTTGTTGCTCGGAAATTTCGCTAATGACATTTGTATCGTTATTAGCGAAATTTCCGAAAAGCAACAAACTTGAATATTACAAGAGAGAAATTTTACCTGCTTAAATTTCATCTCGAGTGGAATTCGGCATGACTATTCCACGAGAAAAAAGGGTAATATGTTCACATTTGACGCGTATTGCGCTATTTGGCAAATTAGAATTCATCATAGATTAACTAAAGCACTAAACGTTGTTTGTTCTCTCTATGATATTTATTTCCGAAACTATCTTTGAATTCGAGAAACGTCAAAAATTTTGTCGCTGATAAACCAACATGTTGGTTTTGCCGGCTTGAAAATTATTTCGGGATGAAACGATCGTTGATACGGAAACTTCCTCACTAAAAATGAAAAGAGTGGAATGGTCATATGTAATACCACTAGAGATGGAATTTTGCCGGCAAAATTTCTCGATTGTAATATGAAAGTCTGTTGCAACAAACTTGAATATTACAAGAGAGAAATTTTACCTGCTTAAATTTCATCTCGAGTGGAATTCGGCATTACTATTCCACAAGAAAATAGGGTAATATGTTCACATTTGACGCGTATTGCGCTATTTGGCAAATTAGAATTCATCATAGATTAACCAAACCACCAAACGTTGTTTTTTTTCTCTATGATATTCTTTTCAGAAGCTATCTATGAATTGGAGAAACGTCAAAAATTTTGTCGCTGAAAAACCAACATGTTGGTTTTGCCGACTTGAACATTTTTTCGGGATGAAACGATCGTTGCTACGGAAACTTCCTCACTAAAAATGAAAAGAGTGGAATAGTCATTACAATGCCGTTAAAAATAAATAATTATCAAGCAGAAAAACAAGGACCTTATGTTTATATTTGTATATTTCTTTCAACAATTTCTAGCCAATGCAGTATAAAATTAATAAAATAATGGATATTTACATATAAAGCACTAAAGGCTTAAAATAACAATCAATTCAATCTGTATATAATCGACAATCGTCACACTGAAATCATTGTTTTCATTGAGCAAAATGCTTTTTCGTTAATATTTTAGATTCCCCAAAAACGACTTACGCAAAAAACGAATAGGTACACATATCTCTATCATTTAATCTTGATCTCCGTCTTCAAAATAGGTGATACAAAACTAGATAGAACACCTATCAGAGCTATTGACGCCATTACGAAATATGAGTCCAATGTTGCAGTTCATTCTGAACATCAATGCAAACGGAAAAAAACATTTCAAATTTCCGAAGCAAATATTTCGACAACTATCATGTTGCACTATTATAGAATATTTGGTCTCGCCAGGCATACTTCAACCGTATTTTTCTGAAATTGCAGTAGGTTACGTGAATCAAGAATTTTCATACAATTAAAACCTCAGTTCAGACAGTCGACGACCATTCTTTATAAAAGGTGAATGTACTGACGCATTTTGCAACATCGATTTCTATTTGAAAACAACAGGCAAGTATTTCACCACAAGAACGATTGGTAAACCTTCATGTGAAGTTTTATCTAACCATATATGGACCATCCTCAAGCGACATCACCAATAAGGTGAAACCGATTTTTAACAGTCCACTGTTCAGTAGAAATTTGCTGTCCACCTAGTTGCAACCAACCTAAAGATAGGTAAATTCTCTTCTCGTCATGAAAAACAGAATTCGTAGAGAAATTAACTGCAAGTCAATTGTGAATACACGTTGTCACATAGATAGGTACCGGTTACGGATTGTTCACAGTACCGCGACAATAACAAAGAGAAACTTTTCCATCAGTCAGGAATTAAATGAATTGCAGTAGGTACTCAAAAAACGCATTGTCTTCGTAACGAATTGTTTCAGATGTCATTGTTCCATAAAATCAAAACACAAGGAAGTTTTTTTTTATTTTAATAAAACATCAGAAATGGGTCGCATTAAAATATTGATGTGTACCAGTAAAATCGATACGAGAAAATGAATCATAACAGAAATGTATAAATAAGTGGAAGGAAATCGTTGTTTCCATTTCAACGTAGACTAAAAATCAATAAAAATATATCAGAGGCGTAGTACAGTAACCCAGGCGCAACAATACTCCTCAAAGATTATTTTGATATTCTACGCAATAAAACGCTGCAAATATCAACGTTTCTCTGTAGAAGAAGGTTGGAAACTTTTTCACTCGGCATTTTACGACATCCCAAAGCAACTACCATAAACATTTATGGCCCTTATTGCCTGGGTCCTAGGGGAGAGAGAACGAGGGACCCAAATGCAGATGTGGTGTTGGTTCGTCACCAGAAGGGAATCTTTCAACCTGCATCTAAATGACAATAACAAGGATGACGTTGAAGCAATTCGAACAATGCGGAGGGTAAATCTCCGTAAACGGCTTCTTCCCAAGATTAAAATTCTTAAAATATCCAATATAACCCCACCATTGAAAAAACGATCTTTTTTATATATTTTGTGAAGGATGGTACCTACATATATATCAAATACGAATAAGAGAATAGTATATGATAATATTTATTATGAATTTTCATTGTGTCCAAGAAAATAATAAAATATACTTCATTAATACGAAGATGGTAACAATGAAATCAACGTCTTCAACAAAGATACATTTCTTCTTGGTCTCAAAAACTGATCAATACTGTAGAGCTCCTCAGTCTGAAATTTTTACATAGAATAATCATAGTTGAGATTCGTTGTACTATTTCATGTACCTATCGATAGTAGAAACATAGGACATATTTCCCATATTAATCCTAAAACGACTCCAGATCTTTTTCCTGGAATTCTTCACAGCGCTTAAAGCTAGAGAGAAAGTTATAGCTATATGAAAATTCCCAGTGACGTGTTCCAGCATATTCAAGCTTCCTACTCGATTATCGAATCGATTCCTGGATCATGACTAGTAAATATTGCACTTCAATCCCCTAGATTCATTTTAAAACGAATAATTCTTGTTGTTCGAAAACAACGTATTTTTTATTATCATTAATCGACCACTGCCGTGTACGGTGAATAAATTAAATGAATAAAACAGTTGTCTCCTAAAAAAATTTTTGGGAAGAATATACCTTCTTGATATAGGTAAATGGTAAATATAAATTCTTTGCGTCAGTTCTGCATGATTAAGTTCTAAATTTATCCGAGAGAGATAGTACAAAAATCATTTGTTTTTTGGCAAACAGCCCAGTTTCTGGGAGTTAAATAAACATTATACATTTACATACTATAATCAGACGGTGGATACATCCATGCAGGTGAAATTTTCTAATCGAACAGTCGAAGTAACAGAATCTGTAATCAAATACCTGAACATCGATCGCATCTCGAACATCTCATAAACGAATTTTTTAAATGAAGAAACAGAAAAAATTGTTACCTTTGCCCGAATCTTCTCCATTATTCCACAATTTTCCAGATATACTTACCAAGATATTTCATATTTTCGAAATTGCGATAATCATATATTTCTTTCAGAGAAATTCGAGTTTTGTGAAGTACGAACAAAGGAACCTAAATGTAGTTCATAGAGTTTGAGTATTCTATGTAAATATTGTAGCTGGCTTCATTGATTGATGGCCAACCCTGATGCATTTTCAGAACCATGATCATGTAAGATCGATCCTTATCGCTCAAATTCAGATTCAATGAGATAATTCAATTGAAATAAGTAACATATGCAATGAAATACGCATTATAAATAATAATAAACCTCATGATTCTCAAATACTCACCTACCTGATTTGTCGAATAAAATGCAATGTACAGAAAACGAATCTAAATTGTTAGTGGTTCATGCAGTATATATTTAATGTATTACGTAGGAAATTTATCTTTACCGTTTGAAGTGCTCTCGTATTCGGTCTTCTCGTATGTTGTCGGGCAAATTTCCTACCCACAAATGCCTAGTCTCTCTGACCATTTTGCCCTAAACACCACATTGAGAAATATTTGTTTTTGGACGCACAAACACTATTTCACAAAAAAACACAGCCGTTTCAGCTTCATCGCGTATCAGGAAAGAGCACTGAGACCGATTCGGTAAACTTGAAAAAACACGATAACCACCCGAAATAGCCTTCACTCACATAACGACACCTCACACTTGAAATTTAATCGTGTAGCACTTTTACAATTTATTCCTTGGATTTGGTTTCACTCATTTTCTTGAAATAACACTTTTTGACACAGTGCGAGCGACTCCTCTTAATAATTTCGCTCTACACAACATGCTGGGGCTTATGCGATACTCTGGTACGAAATGATGCCTGCGCTCCGCCTATCCTGATCACCGACATACGTCCCAGAAAACGGAAGAGCTGCTCGAAAGCTAGAAGGAGAGAACCCGGCGAGTACGTCGAATATCAATCGGACGCTTTCGTGTAGCATTCTATTGCGATCCTTTATCTTCCCTCCCTGTTTAGTGGACTTTTCGGTCGCAAAGCTGCTGTACTACGCAGGTTATAAAATTTGTGTTATTCTTGGGAATCGAATCGTCCGATTTTATATATTTTACACAATTTGAAAAGAAATAATAATATATGCTATATCCGGATGTGATACAAACAGAATTTTCTTAATATACTTACGTCAATAAGCAATTTTTTGATATAAATGGGATTTGAATCCCAGAAAATCATATCATAGGAAATATCAAGGCATGTTTGGGAATTTATACCACAAAATTCATTTTTTCCTTTGTCACTTTGAGGAAATTCGTTTCAAGCATATGAAAATCTTGAAATTGTAAGGTATTTCACCTATCTATATGATTTACAGTATAGAAATATGCAAGTACGTTCCTTTGAACCAATAATTTGCCAATTCATGAAATATTTCATCTTCATCCATCACCTGTGGTTTATGTTTCCTACGGTAAATTGGAATTAGAATCAGGGAATTTCCATCAACAATCCGAAAATATACGTATTCTATTCCGACAATTATTTGATGTTTTGGTGAATAAGCACAACCACGCCAGCATTTTATGCGATGTTTTCTGGTTGGGTAGTATAACGCTTTAATTGAAGCTGGATGGACGAGTCTACTTCGTGCACAGGGTGGGTACGGGAGTGTTCGCTTTCGACTCGGTGGCCAACAACGGTACAAATTCAACGCATTCACGTTCGCTTCCAGGCAAGCCATGCCTACTCTTTCGAAAGTATCCTACATCGAATTATTCCATTGTTATTTGTAGCATAACTCGCTTCGCTTCGGTTCAATTCATATTACAAGTGCAAGGCTTAATGTATTGTTCGGAATTTTTTCAGCTATCGAATCATTTTGAATGCGTTCTAACGAGTCGGGTCCAGTTATATTGTCATATCAGCTAAAATATACCTATGGTTTTAGTTTCATTTTATGGATTACCTGATTGCGAAGTAGGTAGAACGATAACTTCTCGAACTCGATTGACTATGGTGTTCAAGTTTTTCGAATATTGAAATCAAAAAGATCACTCAGTCAGGGCCAATCTAATTAATCATCAACCAATCTAAAATTCTCACTTTTTTGAATAACCACGATTATTTAGCGGAAATGTTTAGGAATCAGAATAATCCCTAATAGTAATTTGTGTACTTTCAACAAACTATTTATGATTACGTAAATTACGTTACATTCGAGTATTCGACCAATTTTTTCAACAAAAGCTCCATCTATTTAGTGGCGAAGAAATTTTTTGCTACCATAATTTCTTGGGGTGACAATAGATGGCGCTTCATAAGTTGCCATAATCATAGAATATCGATGAAAATACAGAAACATTCCTGTTCTACAGAATTTCTTGAACGACATCATAGATGTCACCACCATCTATGAATACCAAGGAATTTAGACCTTTTTGGATTCATTTCGTTGAAATAGATGTTTATGATTATAAAAAATATGAGAACGCAAAAGCATAATGATTTCTATGTATTGTATGATTTTTTGAGAGCTTTATAGCTCAACTTTAGTGTAAACCTTATAAGACAAGGCAAAACCTGATTTATCAGAATCATCTCTATAAAGTTATTTCAAAAATCAAAACACTCTTTATTTATATTTTTATATCGTGTCTTACATAAGTCGTACTCTGAATTAATAACTAAAATCAAATATGAATTTATTTTATCTTTCTGCAGGTTTCCACAATACATGTATTACTTATATTTTCAGCTAATCGAATAGCTTTTTGAATTTGCAAAGTATCTGAAGTCCTATTGCACTTCAACCAAATTTTTCCATTCAAACCTACAGCAATTTCAAAGGCATATTTTTTTCCTAGAGTCCACAAAAGGGGATATTCAATATCTAATAATTTCTGCGCCATTCTCACACTGGTATTAAATGAGAATCCTTCGTTAGATAGTAATCCTAATTTCCCCGCTTTAAAGAATGCATCGACACACATTAGTTCTGGTTCCATTACTTTATGAGCATTATGTACTCTTGCATAAACTATATCACCAACATTTACATCCACTTTCTGTTTCTTGGTAGCTCCTTCAAAAGACAGCATTGACAAGGTGGCAAATTCACTGGTACCGATATCCACTTTCAATATATCTCCAGATTTTTTTATCACAATGCCAATAACGAGATCTCCACGTTTTGGTTGATATCGTTTCTCATTACTCTCTACCCAGTAAATATTAGGAGGTTTGAAACCTAAGGTTCCCACTTTTGTAACCATTATTGAATTGGGGACGTCGTCATTTCGTTGTAATCCTGGTCCAAGAACACTCACTAGTTTATTGGATTTCAAACCGGTTAGGATATCCCCTGGGAAAACTTGTTGGCCTTCTTCACATCCCATTATTTTGCAGAGAAAACGAATTTTATAACACCCAAAATTCGAATTCAAAACACATAATTTAAGACGACATAACCTCACAAAATCCAGGCTGTGTTTAAACCATAGACTGCCATAGAGAAAAAATAGGTTAAACCATTGAGTTTAAATATTTAAACCGAAGGGGGTTCGATCACAGACCAACAAGACTTGGCACTCTGTCAATTTAGTTCCCAGCTATTGGTCGCGTGTTTTGTAACCTTGTTGTGTTTTCTGTCCTTGTCTCAGCCGCCAGATTTTACATTAGAATGCATTCGAAAACGATTAAAACGGGAGGCGGCCAATCAGAGCGCAGACAGAACCGAATAAGACCGATGAGTTCTCGTGTCCATGCGAGATTGAAATAAATGAATTGTCATATCGATGTTTTGTTTACATATTTCGCTAATAAAAATTCTTGAATGGAGGATTTTTTGTTGAGAATCTATGCAATTATCTTCGATTCTTTATTTTTGTCTCGTCCTCGGTCTTATACAGCATTTCAGGGATTGTCAAGGAATACTTTCGGTTTGGAAAGTTTTGATTGCAGAACCGACCATATTTTGAATGCAAGATAAGTATTTCCACACATTATTCTTAACATTTGCGAACATATACTGAAAACCACCGTTGAACTGAATATTTGAAATATCTCCTCATTCACCTGGAATGTACAATTATCTTGATTTAAGGTCAGCTGGTTTCGAAAATTTAGTTAGTTAGAACCCATATCAGAATTAAAGGTTTTAATTAACATAAACTCCTAGATCATTAAATCCATTTTCATTATTCATTCGAGCACAATAATATTCAAATCCATTTGATTGCCAGTTATCAATACTTCTAATTCGGATAAACAGAAACAAGAATCGTTTCCCAATGACAGTTAGGGGTTATGTTATTTCGATTTGAATTTCGCGCTTCCTATGATTCTCTCCCACCAAGATTTTCATCACCCCACAATTTCTCAAGGACATTGTCGCTGATTTGGCGGAATTGGGTAAGTGGATTGTCTTGTTGGTCTGTGGTTCGATTCCTGAATGAAAGGAAGGTAATTTTTTTGAAATGCGAATTGAATTGCACCATTAAATCACCTTTCTCTTTTTCAGTAATCGACCCTCCAAAATCCAACGACAAAAATTGAAATCAGCTGTCAAATAAATCGCAAATATTGGGAATTTTTTCAATAATTCGCTTGGAATGATTAAGGTTCCGTTAACGCGATGCCGATACGAACATTTCTTTTTTCTTGGATCTTGAATGAGTAATTCTCCATCTAAATACCAGACTTCATCTCGATCGAGTCGATGGTTTTCAAACTATAAGAAAAACTAAATTTCAAACGGCCATATAAAATTTTCAAGTTTCTAGGTATATTCGTTCCTAGTCGAGGCCACTTACAGGCTCAAAATTCGAAAGACAACATGGTGACTCGTTTAAGTTGAATGGGCGCTCAAAATGTTGTTAATAAAAATTGTAATCTAATCATTTGGTTATCCTGAAAAAAAAAGATACCTCCTGATAAGTTAGGCTAGGAAACAAGAAAAAATCTGAAATGAAAAAAATAATTGGAAACACAATTCATATTTATAAAATAAAAATACACAATAAGAATATTCATTATTCATATCATTCCATTTTCAACTGAAGTTCTAGTTAAAAGAGAGAAAATTAACAATCAAACCATATTTACAACTTTCATGTTATTTTTCATTAATCAAAACCAATACTCTATCATCTACACAAACAGCAGTTATACTAGATTTTCAGGATGATTTGATCTACCATAAATTAAAATTATTATGAACAAATTCCTAACTATATTATAAAAATATACCCTATCAAAATGGGTTTGTACTTTCACCTATTTTGTTCAGAAAATATATTTCAACATAGCATATGATCATATGACAATGCTAAAGTTATCACTGAATGAATATAAGTCCTATTTACAAATGATATTTACATTAACTTTAATTTTTTATTGAATCTGGCTGTATATAAATATAATATAGATTTATACAACAATAACATAAATTTCACTCCTCAACTTTCAAATATATTTCTTTCTATTTTGTCCTCATAATTTTTTTTCTTGGAAGGGATCTGGAACAAGGCGAATAGTATGTAATTTAATAACACAAACTCTGACAAATTGAATTCTCTATTTTTCCACTTCCTTCATAGAAACTGCACAACAAAAATCAGAAAAATTGTTGAGTCATTGCAAAAATCGTTTTTTTTTTTCAGTTCTGACACATGATATCTTTGAAATAAAACTTTTAAGGACTAAGCTTAAGTGAAAGTTCTTTTTTGATGTACGTTTGTGTGAATGTTAAGTGAACCATTTTTTTCACATTGAAATCATTCTCAGAAAACTTACTCTGGTGAATACTCTTTTCGGGAACGTTTGCCTTGAATGCTTCTTCTCAAAGAACTCGAGGAAGAAGACATACTGATGGAAAGATTTTCTTTCTTTGATTCCCTAGATGTATTAATCAAGGAACTGCTAGTACTTTCTATAGACATATTACCCATGACCTGGAATACGAATTGAGAATTATTAATTGAAAATTTAGATGAAAAACACAACTTACTTCTTCATCGTCATGTAAGATAGTTTTAAGTATCGTTTCGTCAGAGAAGGATGAGGAATTCAATCGGCTGCTTGATGAAGTATTGGATTCATTGAGCTGACTCTTCATTTGAGATCCTGGACACAAACATTCAATAAAATTATAAGCTTTGGAAGGATCATTCAAAATAATTTCATTTCTATGAGAATCTATACCAACCAGTAATGAACAAAAAAGTTTAAGCAGTAATTCAAACACATTAATTCCTAGATTAATGAAGAAAATATTCCTCAATATAGAGGGCGCCTGGTAAGTAGGCAGCCGAAATTGATTACATTTGTTTGATTACAATTAGTAAAATAAAAGTATATAGATCTTTTTCTTCACATCAATGTATAATTTAGTGTAATAATGCATCCAATTAACTCCAAACTACGTGAAAAATAATCTGTATTAAGTTATTGGAAAAACCAATGTTTCCAAGAAATATGCCTGGGTTCCATGGGGTTAGAGGATATGGGATGAAAATGTTGTGAATCTTCAACATGCTCTAATTTACTATAATTGTCAATTACTCACTTGTCAAGGGTGAAGAAATTTTTATTACTTGTTGTAAATGTGCTTTGTTTATGTTCTTGTTTAATTGAACTTTTGTCGAATTTCTACTTAAAGATATAATCAAAACCTTTGGACTTTTATTATTAATCAATGGTGTTTTATTGGTGTCATTGATTAAATGATTTGAATTTCGAAGTACTCTATTGGTCCCCTTTTGCATGGAGTTCAATTTTGAATTCGTGCAAGCTTTTGTTTTATCTTTCAGCTTTTCATCATCCTTATCTTTTTGGTTACTGATATTTTCAAGTTTTTTGACTGATATCTCTGGATTGGTAGTACTTTCAGTCCTTTTCTTTTGAGGTAAATTATTTAACTTTGGTTTTGCTCCTTTTTTTTCGTCTGTATTTTCTTTTGTTTCCCTTTTATTATTTTTCTTATTTCTGATGCTACTTCTTAAACTTTTTCTGATTTCTAATATTTTATTAGGGCTCTTTTGTTTTCCAATTGAATTTTTACGTTTTTGTGGCTCTGAAGCTCCTTCATCTGATGACTCATTACTTACTTCAGCACATTCATTATTCAATTTTCGTTTTGCACCTTTATGAACTTCGACTTTTTGTTTCAGTTCAGCATCATTCCTTGTTACTTTCAGCTTGCTTTTTATTTTACTTTCTTCACCTTTTACCCTATTTTCTTTTCTTTTATCGAGTAACGCAAATTCACCTTTAGTAACTTCTTTGGAAGAGTTGTCACAATCTTTGGAAGAAGTTGATTGCAACACTTGTTTATTTACGTTATGTTGTTTGGTAAGCTGACTGTTCATTCGAGATCCTAGACACAAATATTCAATGAAATCATAAGCTTTCAAAAATCGATTTTATTCATTTCTATTTCTATTCATGCCATCCAGTAATAAGAGAAGCTGGTTAGTCAGTAAAACAAACACACCATACACTCTAGATTAATGATCAAAATAGTCCATTGTTAGCCAAAAATATTCGGTAAGACCAATAACCTGTCAACCCTAACATTTCGTTTGATTAGTAATTACGAAAATCTCTTTTATTTTCAATCAATCAATCATCTTTATTCTAGAATAATTTATTGTAAATAATGAATTCAGTACATTCCCAAATATGTAAAATTTAATATAAATTGAAACTTATCAGAAAAATTAATGGTTAAAATATGTCTTTGCTCCATGAAGTAGTTAGAGGTTATGGTTCAAAAATGTTGTTAATGCTCACCATGCACTTATTTTCTATAATTAGCAATTACTTACTTGTCAGAGGTGAAGAGTTTTTAATTACTTGCTGTGAGTGTATACGAATATCCTTATTAAGTTCAGCTTTTGTGGAATTTCTAGTCGAAGATATAACTGAAGCCCTTGTTTTACCGGATGCATTGTTCGAATGATTTGAATTTGGAAGTACTCCATTTTGAGTGGAATTTAGTTTTGAATTTTTACTGCCAATTATTTTCTCTTTTGGTGTTTCATTATCATCATCTTTTTGTTTACTAGGAATACTTCCTAATTTTCTGACTGATCTCCTTGAATTAGTACTTTTCAGTTGAGGTGAATTGTGTAACTTTGGTTTTGCCCCTTTTTTTTCTAGAGTATTTTCTTTTGTTCCATTTCTCTCCTCATGCTTATTTTTTGAAACAGTTCTTGAACTCCTCCGTATTTCTGATGTGTTCATCTCTTTTTTTTTGGGTGATTCTGAAGATTCTCCATCTGATGACCCATCACTTTCTTCAGCACTTTTATTGTTCCATTTTCGTTTTACACCTCTTTCATCTTCAATTATTGTTTCTAGTTTATTACCATTCCTTAGTACTTTTGCCTTTCTTTTTGTTCTGCTGCTTTCACCTCTAACTGTATTTTCTTTTTTTTTATCTAGTGAAGCATTTTCACTTCTAGTGACACGAATTTCTTCATCAGAATAGTCGTCACTATCTTTGTAAGTCTGCTCCACTTGACCATTCATAGTCTCTTGTTCAGGAACATCAAGACTTTCGCGCATTGTTGTTCCATCATTTGCGTCACATTCCAAATTTTCAACTTCTTTGTTTGAAGTATTTTCTTCGATCTTATCTAGCAGGGCATTTTCACAATCTTCATCAGAACAGTCATCACTATCTTTGGACGAAAATTTTTGCACCACTTCATCATTTATATTTTGTTGTTCTGGAACATCAAAACTTTCGTGCCTTGTTGTTCCATTCTTTGGTTCACATTCTGAATTTTCAACTTCTTTGAATGCTTGCATACTAGTCATTAATTTATCACGAAACTTCAATAGATTCTTTCTTGGAATTTTATCTATCAGATCCTAAAAGAAGATAAAATTGAATTTATAATAAAAGGAGAAGTATGTGAATACATACTGAAACTAACGATTCTGTTGAATTCAACAGGTTCTTGCATTTCTCTTCGTCTTCAATCTTGATTTCCAAATAGCTGAGTAATTTAACTAAATAGGGAGTACAGGCATCGTTTGGTTTATTCAACATCCTTTCGATGAGATCCACCGCTATATCATAGTGTATATTTTCTGTGTCCTAATGAATAAGAAATATATGAAAAAAATGTTTACGTATAAATTGTTTGCACTTACGTTATCATTAATTGTATTTGTTAAGGCAACCAAAAACCTCAGGACATTTTCTATATCAATTTCAAGCAAGGGACTTGATCCTGATGCGTTAACTATAGAAGATATTATGGATACAACCGATCTTTGAACCACTTTCTTCGCACCCTTGGTATTACTTGCAAAACATTGGATAATTGAACCCAGTTGTTGACGAAGTTTAGTATCTTGTTTCTCTGAAATGCATAATTTATCACATATTGAATACAAAATTGAAAAAATGGGTGAATTCAGACGCTTTTGAGCGATCGGTCATCCAACTTGTAGGTAGATTCGCATTTGTCAGTTCAAGAAACCAATTAGACAATCCAGAAAAAGTGAATATTCCACCAGTGTTAACCTCAAAACGTTTCTGACAGATCGTTGGTCAGCGGTAAGATGACTTGATTCTAGACATCTTAGTCAGCGGTAAATATGAAGAATTTTATTATTTTATGAGTGAATCAGAGTTTTTATGCTTTGTAACATAAAAAAAATCCTGAAGCAACACCAACAAACAAAATTTTACTCAATCATACAATAACAACTTTTAGCTCGCAGAGAGTGTCTAGGAAGTATTGGAGAAGAACTTCTTTAACCTTTTATGACATACAATTATATCTTCATCAGTTTCACATATAACATGAACTGATTAACAACATTCAACAGTATGGAATAAAAAAAAGGTCACAATAAAACGTTATAAATTGAAGTTCTGATAAGAATTTCAATCAGAGGATTTGATACTTACAGCATACTTTTTATGAGAGACTAAAATTAATTATCGTACAGTGAAAATAACTTACCCGTCACAGGACTGTACCATTTCAAAATGAGTCGACAAAATAGTTCAGGACTCACTGGGAAATTATTAACAATCAATCTACATATCGAAGTAGACGCTGTTTGACGAACTCCTTCATCCTGTAAAAAATAAAACAATTATAACATACGAGGTTTTAAATATTAAAAACATAGTGAAATGGAAATTATGAAATTTTCATCATTTCCTACCTCGTCGTCTAACATATCCAAAATTATGTCAATGATGAATTCGATTGTGATATCCTTCTGTGAAATTTCTGGTTCGTTGAAATCTTCAGTGTACAATTTGCGTCTAGAAGCAGTCGGATTGCAATCCTGATTTGTTTCAGACTGAGTGTTTTCTTCCACACCTATCACATTCACACCATATACACGAATCAGATCAGTGACGCATGCTACAGATGTTTTTAGAGCAATTTTATCGTAGTTCTGAATAGCCCTATATGTAGCTATCTAGAAGAGAAAAAATTATGGATCATACAAAACGATACTGAATAACTTATACTTACTGGTAAACAAAGGAAATTAGCATGCTTGAAGGCCAAATCTTTATCCAACAGAGAAAATAAACCGAGGCATAATATAAATCTCCAGTGAACTTCCGATGTGTTATTATTCAAAAGTGGCATTAAAAATTCATCCCTACAAGTTTGTAAGGCGGGGGATATAACATTCGTTATTTTCAATAGTCCTATAAGAATGTCCAAACATCTACAGAGCGTCTCCGGATCATCCTTAGCCACTCTCACTTTTTCAGATACACAATACATATTTTTCAGGGTATCTAATTGCCTTTGACATTCTTTGATTTCGTTTTGAACAATGTGAGCATGTTGGAAATCTTTCTTTTTCAAAGCTTCTTCTTCGTTAATTTCCAGTTGATGCATTTTCACTTTCAATTGAGTTATCTAGAAAAACATTCAATGAAAACTTTCTCTTCTCCATTTGTCCTGAAAAAAATATTGAAGGATAGTCACCTCAAAATTCTGTTTTCTCAATTTGTCTTCAGAAGGTAGTTCATCTATCAGAGGCTCTCTGATTTCTGATATAACCTGGCACAGGTCTATGCTGAGAGAGTCAATGTCTCTACTCAATTGCAAAGCAACTTTGATAATCTTTTCACTAACTTTCTGCTGAAATTTATTTGTTGTAAGAATTTGCAGCACCAACGAGTAGAGAGTTTTTCTGCCCACCTATAAGTGCAATATTACAATTAATCTTTGTGTTACTTGTGGTCTTCATAAATGATGAACGTGAACATCTTAGTGGCCGTAGAAAGTGTATAACCTTAGACGCAAAGACAGCAGCAATAGTGAAAAATTATATTTAAAGGGCTACTACGATGTTACAATCATTAATGAAGCCACCTGTCAATCATAAAGAAATTCACTAATACATATGTTTTGCATAAAAAGCATACCTCATCTGACATGTCAAAACCTGATGAAATTTCAAACAACTGGTATATCACAGTTTGAAATTCTAAATTCTCCCATTCGTCCAATAAAACATTGAACTTTTCTTTTACGATTCTGGAAAATGAAAAATAATTGTTGACTTCTAACATTATGGAAAATTTTAAACTGAAAATAATCATTGAAAAAAATTGCAGAACTTGCTTTTCTATATAATTGCTGAATGAGGTCAACTCTGGTAATATATTCTCCAAATGTTCCATCCCATTTTCTACTCCTCTGAGGTATCTGATAACTCCGGACCAATAAAATACACTCTCCAAACGTATCTGTTGAATAGGGATTAGTTTATCCACTTCATTGACAGGTAAATACTTCACTATATCAGTCAAGCTATTATGTCTGAAAAAAAGAATAATAATATACCACAAGATTAAATTTAAACGGCCTTCATGGAAAAAGTTCTCAAGTTTGCGTAGATAAAACTTCACTATACTAACCTCAAAAAAATATTTAAAAGCTCTGTACACAACTTTTCAAAGTTATTTATGTCATTTTCATCAGCATCCAGTCGTAATGATCTGAAGAAAAGTAAATAATTCCCTTCAAAGTGATTCAACCACTTCGGCAGTAGTTTCTCTGTCATTATATGGTTTATTTTCTTATTTGTATCAGCCAACCCGCATGATAAAACTGTGTTTCTATCAATAATTTTCAGATACAACTTCGGATTTACATCGGCGAATTTCAAGTATGCTGCTTGCCGAACACCGATATCTGTATCAGTTAGCCTCATTTTAATTTTGCTAAAACTTTGTGGATGAGGTGCTATATTGCTAATCACAGCTTTTCTCACCTGAAAAGAGAATATATGATATATAATCAAAGAGTTGAAAAACACGGTAAATTATCTTACTTCATTATTTGGATCAGTAAATAGAGAACAAAAAGACCTCAATACTATGCAATCTGCATTTGAAGGCTCTTGAAGTCTCACTAGTGCTTTAATGGCTTGAATCCTAACAATAGCTTTTGGATCCTGAAATATAATTGTAATCACATGATTACAACTGTGACCATCTAGGTAATTTTTCCCTAATATGGCTCCAGCATCTGCGGTAGGATTGGGTATCTCAAATTGATAGGAATAGTGAATTTAATTTCTTCTTATGAAGCCTGGTCTAATTTTAATGTTCCTTTCGTACCGATACTTTTTTCTGGTTTCCAGCAATTACAAGATACTCTTTGCCTACTACAGATGCATGAGAATTGGTAGATGAGAATCATAACCCATATTGAGTAAAATCATCATGATGTACAGTTATAACCGAATAAACATTCTACTCACATATAATAGTTCAACCAAAGAACTAGTGATGATATTACAGATACTGTAATCCATTTCAACATTATTTCCAATGTTTTGTAACAGAGTCGTGATAAAATAGCAAGTGTTGAACCTTACTTCAGTTTTTTCTACATTAGCAAACTGAAAAAAGATTGATATTTATAACATAATTTTAATATGAAACTCCTCATTGAAAAATGTTATGTGCAATTCACCTTCAAGCTATGCTTCAGAATATTAATAAAAAAAGGATCCAAAGAAATATCGTATACTTGAGAGCCAGTTCCATTAGCGTCTGTAATTTCTATAGGGTGTACACACTTCAAAGTTATCATCATCGCTACTTTGGCTAGAAACTCCAATGCTCTGGATACAAATGGATTTTTATTTGCACAATCATTTGAGTAACACCTATATAAAGCTTTCACGAAGGCTTCCAGTAATTTGTCGAGTTCCGACTAAAAAAGATTGTATCAAATGATTGTTTGGCAAATTGCAATTACTACTCACATTAACAAAAGCATTTTCAACCAATTTCATCTGTTTTTTATGGCAGAAATCTTTCTGCTGTGCCTTACTGACGGCATGTAAAAATATTTCCTCCATGGACATTTTAAATCATTTCAGAAAATCAATCTTTTAAAAAAGAAAACATTGCTCATTCAAAATATTGGGAGCAAGCGTCCTAAAAATCATAAAATTCAATTTTATGTCAACGGTTTCCGTCATGTCAACATATCAACAAGACCACAGAAGACCGCATTGCATAGTTCCGTGGTTTCGACAAGAGTAGTTCTACCACTCCTTCCTTTTGCTACCGAGTACCGACATGACTCGGTGAAATGAATAAATGTAAGCAGCAAAGATATTCTACAATATCTTTGGTAAGCAGTAACTAAGCTGAAACTTTTTCTCATGAATTTCAGAGGTAATTAGTTAATCTAAAAACAGTTTGTCCAAAGACCATTCCTCTTTGGTTTGATTTCGACGTAAAGTTGATTAGGCCTACAGACAGGGGCGGAACTGCTGAATGGCATCCGGGGCATTGACGAAAACTTGTATGAATGAGATATTTCGAAAATGAGAGCAAAATGGTAGCATGAAATGGGAATAGAAGTCAAACTAAATTTATGAAAAAATAATATTTTAATGACTGTCTTTCAAAATTGCGTCTGCAATTAACTGCCTCTGTACATCGTTAACACCGGCATATATTTCAGTTATACGGGCATCCCTGTAGTGCCTTTCAGCAGGCATATCAGTCACATATCCCATACCACCTAGTATTTGAATGGCACTGTGGGATATAAAAGTAGCAGCTTCACTCGCAGCAACTTTTGCCATTGACGATTCTTTAGTTGAGCGTTGAGGCTCGTCACACATCACTGCTGCCCTCCAGACTAATAATCTTGCAGCTTCTAATCTCAGTGCCATCTCTCCCAAACGCAACTGCAATTGAAATTTGAATCAGATAGTTTCACCAAAGAATTTCAGTTTCAGAAATCTTTGGTTTCAAGACAGTGGTTTGGGACTTTCTAAACTAAACTGTTTCAAGGTATCAACACACTCACCTTCACAGCCTGTAGATTACTAATTGGTTGACCGAAAGCTTTCCTTTGGCCTGAATATTCTATTGCAACTTCTAAAGCACTTTGAGCAATACCTAAAGCTTGAGCTGCTATACCAACTCGTGCTTTATCCAATTGCATCATAGCCATTTTGAAACCATCTCCAGGTTTTCCCAATATATTTTCCAAAGGTATCCTTACATCTTCAAGAATCAAATTACAAGTAGATGAAGCTCTTATTCCTAATTTATCTTCCTTCTTTCCAAGTGACAACCCCGGTGTGGACATTGGGATCAAGAAACCTGTGATTCCTATCAAAAAATGGTTACTTCATTGTCTCTTTAGTCTCCTGGAAGGTGGAAATGAAAACTCACCCCTGTGCTTTAATTTCTTGTCAACAGTTGCGAAAACAACTGCTGCTTTGCCTTCTGTACCACTGGTTACCCATGATTTTGTACCATTAAGAATATAACTATCACCTTCTAATACAGCGGTGGTTGACATTGCACCTACATCACTCCCAGCATCTTAAATACGAATTTTAGGATGAAATTGATACAAGTCATTCTTGGAATTTATAAACAGGTTGTCAATATGCAGACATTACCTGGTTCACTTAAAGCAAAACATCCTAAAGTCCCCTTAGTGAAGGGCCTCAAGAATTTCTCTTTTTGTTCATCTGTACCACACCTATCCAACAAATTTACATATAAACAATTGTGTACAGAGACTATTGTCCCTGTTCCTCCACAACCCCTAGCTATTTCTTCCACTGCTATCGCCATTGCTAAAGTATCCTGTCCTGAACCACCCCATTTTTCGGACACATTTATTGATAGAAGTCCAAGTTCCCCCATTTTTTTAATCTGCAATTGTGAAATGGTCTCAAAAAGGTGTGTCAGTGAGTTCGCATTTTAAAACTCATTTCAACGAAAATCGTAGACCATGCAGGGTGTGATATAATAGAGAAGGTGTAAATATATTTAGACATATGGTAATAAAAATCATTTTCAACAAAAATATTCTAGGAGTTTTTCCGTTATACTTGTACAGTTCGAAACAAGGAATAATATCAAAGATAATATTTGCTACGAAATTCGAATAATCTCTTACGAGTTTGATAGATGTCAATTACTGTCAAAAATATCTCTGGATACGGCCCTGTCCTCTAAATTCAAATTTACCTGTTCTGAAGGAAATTTGTGTTCTTTATCTAGCTGAGCTGCATGGGGTTTCAATTCTGCCTCCACGAAATCTCTGCATGTTTTTTGAAGCATTAGATGTTCCTCAGGTAATTTGTGGATACTGAAAGTCCTTATCAATTTTTGAGGATTGCCTATAAGATGAAAGTAAACCATTAGTAAAAATCATGAACGAAACAATTCTTCACCAATTTTGGTCCATTTTTGTATTATGGTACTTACATTTCAGTACGCTAGTTACTTTTCTCCACGTCATTTTATGTAGGATCGAATTTCTTGAAAGTGTTTGTTTAGATTTTTTATGGATGATATTCACTCAAAATACCTGAGGATGAAAAGACTGAAACAGGTTTTTCGAAATGACCTTCCTCTAAAAACTTGAAGTAGTTCTCGTGTATTGAAATTTATCTTGTTTGTTAAAAAATAAATTATTTCAGTTAACTTTCACAACTCCCCACATTGATAAATTGCCACATCAAGGATAACATTTTGGGATTTGAGAAATATATTTCGTAATGTTTGTACAATATTACTGACAACAAAAATCAAGATATCTTCAGAAATTACGCATGTAATGATAATAATCTATAAAAGATAACATAATGGAAAAGTTAACCTTATTTAATGTTTGTTTACGTCAATGGAGAAAAATCCTACTGTAACTACAAGCAAAATGTTATTTCTAGAGATTTGCCTGTATTCAGTAATGTAGTAGATACACTAAATGAATATGAGATTTGTTAAATTTCAGAATCTCGACAATGAATCAGCCCTAAAGCATTCAAATGAAACACTAATATTGAAAAACACTGAGCTTGACAAAATATGTTTTCACGTTATACTATTCAAATATAGTATATAAATATTAATGTGGAATAATTACCCTTTGTTTCGAAGGAATTTACCTATCGATGAATATACCTAATGTTTCAAATGGTCACCGTGTTCAAATTCAACACACTTTTATTGAAATCTCATATTCCTTATACACAATTCTGTTTATTTTCTCACCTAGGACATTTGAAGTCCATATAATTCATTATTGAAAGAAAAAATCATTGAAAATGGAGGTATAATTTATTCCGTTCACATCAGTAAGAAACCTAAACATTCTACTTTCTAAGTTTAAAATCTTATTTATATTTGTACATTTAAGAAAATTCAGTCACAGTAAAGCAGTAAATTCTAAATCCTATCGTATGCGTCTGATGAAGATAAATAATTCGTATTGCAACCTCCAAAGAGGAACAGTGTTCCATCCTAAAAGAAATGGTTAATCAGACTACCCTTACCATTTATGCTAGCTTTTACTTACTTTTATCAAACCTGGCAAACTTCTCCAGAAGTCAATATTTGGAACAACTTCAATTCCTCGTGCTCCCCTAACAAAATATAATAGAAAACCACCACCAACAAAATAGAATATGGAAGTTATGAGCAAAATTATCAACAGTGTAGCTCCAGTACTTGATTCTTCAGGGGCATTCATTACGCAAGCATGGGGAGAATTGAGTGTAAATTGCTGAAACAAAATTCTTAAAAATCATATATGAACTAATTTCTTACTAACTTACATGACTTTTAGGATCATCTATTATTTGGATGTAAGGTATTTCGAACTTGGTACATATTAAACGAAAAGAAGCTATTATGCTAAAATATGATTATATCGTTAATTTCCCTAGGGATCTGATATGTCAGGAGAAGATAGAATATAGTTTTATTCCTACCTATCTTTGTTTTGATAAATCAGTTCTAACGGCTCTGCTTCATTCGGTAAAACATGATATCTGATATCAGTCGGAGTCCCTAATACAGTGGAACTTTTATTCGTTTTATTATTTGTTTCGTAAACTATCAACTAAAAACAATTTGAAGTAATTTCCAATTACAATAAATATCAAATGAACATACAGAACCTGTTAATGTTTCATTGGAGTGAATATCATAATCTGAGGGTTTGAATTGGGCCGAAGTACATCCATGGAAAAAAAAACGAAAATTTTCTTTATCAGCCTCCAAAAATCTACCTGCAGAAGAGTTTTCATTTTCGGGTAATAAATTTGAAATGTCTATTTTTCTATCATCTTCGAAAAAACACACACAAGGGTTTTTCGGATCTCGAATGAGGCATTGTTCAGTATCATCACATCTAATATAAATTAATTTACACAAAAATAATAAAGCAAAAAAACACAATTTAGCCATGATTCATGTCTTCTCTCGAGAAAAAAGAAAAAACCCTTATTTGTTTTCTTGGAGCGGACGTCAGATGCATAAATGCCATTGACCTAGAATATTCTATATCTATGATAAATGCCGACAACAGAAAATAAACAAAAACAGATGACGGAATGAATCAGAGAATAAGATTATTAAATTAAACAAATGATGAAATTCTGGAATTTGATGCAAGCCAAATTGAAAAAAATCCTTACCCTATTCAAAGTGGGCCCCCAGAGCGCCGGATGACAAGGTGGGTCAAATTTATGCATGTTTCTATGAATCTATGCTAGTTCAAGAAGAAGAAAGGAATCATATGAATCTGACATATGTTTTCCAGTTTTGTTATCGTTGTCATCTGTTGTCATGTCAAACCACAATATAATTACCACAAAAAGGAAGGAAAGCGTCTAGAATTTTCCTAGAGGATAAAAATTTAATGACCATTGTTAGAGTTTAACATTTTCAAATATGTCGTTAAACACAGCACATATGAATGGTGGAGTTTTGATACATTCCGGTGAATGGTAAGAAAGAAAAACTTGTATTTTCTGAAAGAATCTAAATGTCTTTCGATTTCAGTATACTACTGTTTTGTGAAAATGTTACCATCGAATGGTCCGGCCAGAACGAACCTGCTTTCAAGGGTTCGAAGACAGGACGTATCTATTTAACGACCCATCGAATGATATTCAACAATAAGACCGGAGAAGATCTAATGCAATCGTTCAGCTTTCCATTTATAACTTTGAGCGAGGTATATATCAATTTGATTTACCCATTATAGCTCTTATTGATCTTCAATTGATGTAGGTTGGAGTTGAACAACCAATATTTGGGGCGAATTACATCAAAGGAAAAGTTCGGGCCCAGCCGAATGGAAACTGGGTAGGAGAGGCTAAGTTCAAATTGACTTTTAAAACTGGTGGTGCCATTGATTTTGGTGAGGCTATGTTGAAAGCCGCCCAACTAGGTGAGTTTTGTATGATGAATCAATGTTGCACAATATCACATCCTTCAAATTTTTATCTCTTATGGACAAATGACAAAGAATATGTGATTACTTTATTCCATTGTCCAATCAAGGAGAGGTGAAATATATTCTTTGTTTACATATCAGCTGTTCTTATGTTCAAGGAACCTTTTTAAGCATTCAAATTAAGAACAGTGGCCTTTTTGATTGGTTTTGATTTCCTTCAAAATTAACTTAAATTTTCACTCCATAAGGACTGAACGAGAATAAATTCGCTATCACAAAAACGCCTATATCTCTTGAACCAATTGAGGAAAAAATCAAAATTTGATCATAGTTAGCTTTGTTATGAATCTCAGAAACATGTGGAACATTTACTTCATAGATATTCCAATTCTCTGTCGCAAAATGTCAAGCGAAGTGAAAACACGAGAATTTATAGTGAAACTTTTTCAAAATAATCAAAAATGGAGCTTCAAAAGAATCGCAAAAGAGGCTCGCTTTCGTCCGGAAACGGTATCAAGAGTTGTTAAGCGCTTCAACGAAGATCTTACAATTAACCTCAAGGAAGGAACCGGGAGGAAAAAGGGGTTTCATAGCCCAAAAAAAGTGAAGAAAGCCATCAGCCTTTTTCAGAAGAATCCTAACCTTTCAGGACGGAAAATGGCCCAAATAGTGGGTTGTTTGCAGTCAACTGTTCAGAAAATCAAGTCGAGTTGTGGGCTTAGAACATACAAAGTGCAGAAAGTGCCAGACAGAAACGCTGTGAAAAATCAAGAGCAAAGAAATTAAAAAAAGATTTCTTGAAAAATTTTTCATGTTGAGTGATGGTCCTATGTCTTGGCTGATTTCTCTCAACTTCCTGGTCAGGAATTTTATACTGCAGATTCTCGTGGAAATGTTGACGAACAATTTCGCGTGGAGAAACAAGCAAAGTTTCCTAAAAAATTCCTGGTTTGGCAAGCAATTTGCACTTGTGGGAAAAGGAGCAAATTTTTCGTTGGCCAGGGCTCTGTTGACTCGAAGATATACATCGAGGAATGCTTGAAGAAGCGACTTTTACCATTTTTACGTGAGCACGATGTGTCAACAATTTTTTGGCCAGATTTAGCTTCATGCCACTACAGCAAGGCCACCAAGGAATGGTATAAGCAAATGAGGTGGTTTTTTGTCCCCAAAGAGGCCAATCCACCAAATTGCCCAGAACTCAGGCCAATCGAAAGATATTGGGCTCTGGTAAAAAGAGAATTGAAGAAGACTAAGAAGTCAACGAAAACATTAGTGGAATTCAAGCAAAAGTGGGAGACAGCATCCCAAAAAGTGACTGAGAACACTATAAGGCCCGGTTGTACAGTGCTAGCTCAATTCCACGCTCAACTGAACTCAGTTCACTCTTGAGCTAGGTTCAGATATGTCATTCGGTTGTACAGGTTACGTTTGAGTCGAGTTCAACTAAACTTTCCTTGAATGCAATTCTTCAGAAAATGGCAACGTCGCTTCCTCTGGGACATGCGTTTTCGATACGAATTGTGACAAATTTTGGACAAATGGAAAGAAAAAAACGTAATCCATCATTCGACAAACAGAATCTTTGCAAAAATGCAGTTTCACACACCTCAAAATGATTTATTCTCTCCCTATATTTCTTTGGCATTCTTCTCGATCATTGCAATATACACTGCTTCCACAAAATCTTAATCATCGGCCATTTCCGCAAGATTATTGCCGAGTTGAAAATCCATTTCTATCAATTTGATGTACAAAAATCTATGTTTTTGAGTGAAACACTCATTCACAAAAATAAATAATACTGACAAGAGAAAGCGGAGCGTTTCATCACAGGTATTCTGTGGTTTCAACTCTCAACTATTTGACATATAACCAATAAATTGTTAATTTGAAGTGACATTTCATCTGAACCAGGTTTGAGCGCCCGATTTCGGTAGCTCAACTTGAGGGTCGATTTGAGCGAAGCTCAGGCTTGAACTCGCACTGTACAACAGATGTTTCATGTTTGAGTAGGGCTCAGTCTTGAACTCGGTTTAAACTCGGACTGTACAACCGGGCCTAAGAAGCATGATGGGAAGAATTCCAGAAAAAATCCATGAATTTTGTAAAAAATTGTTTTGGTTTTTTTATTGTAAAAACAGTTCTCATTAGAATTAGAAGATGATTCGAAAATGAGTTTGATTTTCGAAATCGGTCCAGTGGTTCAAAAGATATAAGCATTTTTGTGATAGCGAATTTATTCTCGTTCAGTCCTTAGTACCTACATAAGAATGGAAATCATTAAAAGTTGGCTATTAGTTTAGCATTTACATTTACTCAAGCCTTTCAGGTTCATGAATAATTAATATGAAATTATGGTTATGATTGAGCCATATTGTTTTTCGTAATGTTCTTGGTATAAATGAAGTAAGATTAAGAGATTGGTATCTTTTGGTGTAAGAATCTGAAAGGGTTACTAATGAAATTAAGAACAAATTTCTCACAAACATGGATCCTAACTCTTTTCACTTTTGTTAATAAACAGAAACTTGACCACACTGTTGATTCCCTGAAATGCAAGTATACTCCATTCACTTTTATAAAGTATCTTGGTGGGCCATGGTTTAGGTTTATCAAGTTCTTTTACTTAAAACGGACGCAGGTTGGCGATCGTGAAAATCAAGCGACATTGCCAAGTCTACTTACTAATTGCCTACTCTTTTTTAACTTTGTGAATGGAGTTAGTTTTTTTAAGGTTTATCTGTGAGACAAGATTCGTAGTACCACTACATTTTCATACTGGAGCATTTCAAGTTGCGAAAAGAGGTATTTAATTGTCGTCTGTAGGCTTATTTCTTGAGAATTTTGAAAAGTGGGGATTTCCATACGTCCGTCTGTTCTGTTCGTCTAAAAGTTTTTCTGTCAGATTAATGAACTATCACGAAGTAAGGGACTATTCTGTCCATTATTTTTCAGTGAAATTTCAACACTCGGTTCTTGATTTCCGTACAAAAAAATAGCATAACTGAATCTTCCAATCATACATCATTCCAATCATACTCGTACACGTGAAATATTTCCAGTATTAACAGAGAAAAAGTTTGTTCAATATTCGTCAGATCTTTGGAATTATTGAATTCACATAATATTTCCTCAAATTCATTGTTTTCCCAAATTAAATAAACATTTAGATGAATACGTAATTTCTACGATTTATATGTAGAAACGGCAACGTTGCGTTCATATCTGACAGAAGAATGACTATAACCTAACATTTTCAAAATATACGCGGTGAAATGTGTCAGAATTCCAGGGCCTCCCGGGCTACTTTATAAAAGTGAATGGAGTATACAACAGTTTTCATAAACGCGATGTAAACCTTTCTGTTTCATCGTAGTTTTCAAGATGCTCCTACAAATTAACTGTTTACTCACCTTACTATTTACAGCTACAAGGAACGCCCAGAGGGACGCACCCCCACCGTACGTGCCGCCCCAAACCCAGTGGTACGCGGCCCCGCCTCCCGCCTACGCTCCTCCTCCCCAAGGTTACTACGGCTGGACCCCGCCCACCAACGTGTTTCCGCAGCAACCGCCGAACGGCGCCGTCTTCATGACGGACGCTCCACCGCCATATCCAGGTATAAACGTGCCCGGACAGGCCCCGCCGTCGCAAGGAGCTCAAGGATTCGGGTATCCACCTCAACCTCAAGGTTTCGGTTTCGTCCAACCGGGTTACGGCCCACCAGGCGCGGCTGGGGTGGCACCTGGCGCCTCTGGTGGCATGCAGCAGCCTGGGTTCAGCTCTGCTGGTGAGAATCTGAGTATAAAATGATTCGGGAGGGCGGTTTTAGTTGGATTTAGTCAATCATTCTTTGTGAAGGGGGGAAACTGTTTGGCAGGGGAACTGAGAAGTGAAAATTTTGACGATTTGAAAAAAATTAGACACGTATCGAGTGCTTTTTAGAGTGATAGATTTTTAAATTGAAAAAACATTCAAATTAAGATTGAAGCCAATAATTTTTTATTTTAAAGATATCTTATGACATTTGATAATCTTGGGACATTTATGTTCTAAATATAATTTTTGGTATAGCTCTGAGGAACCGCATTCGACAAGACCAATTTTGGACCACTTTTTCTAGTAATTCATGCCTTATTTCAGCAATAACACGAGTTATGTTGGCTTCCAAAGCGTCTATTGGTTCTGGTTTGTCAGCTCAAACCAATAACTTGACATAATATAACCCCCAAGAAAATAATCTATTGGAGCTATGTCACATGAATCATGATCTTGGAGGCCAATTAATTGGACCATTTCAGGAAATAAGCTTATCGCCAAATCTTTCTTTCAATGAATCAATTTTTAATTCCGGGTTTCCACCAAGCGGACAGGTCAAAGCAAAACACGAACTGTCCGTTCGGACAGAAATTTCGAACAGTTTTGTTCGGAAAATGTTCGAAGACTGTTGGGGTTCCCAACGGACTTTCTGTTTACACCAGTCACAGACAGAAATGAATGAAAACTGTTCGTGTTTTGTTTAAGTTTCATTCAGTTTACATAGAGACACCGGAAGTGTAGTTGTGAAAATGTGGCGCGATGCAAATTTCAGAGAACAAGACCACAAGGATTTATTTTTGCTGGCAGTTACATTTTGCATTATCAGAAAGAACAAAACTAAACCTCGGTTTTGGATTAGGCCATCCTTAAGGCAACAAGGAGGAAATGTGACGTGTAAACTGTTACATGATCTCAGAGGAGATGATATGAGTATAGGAGGTGAACTTCGATCAAGTTTCAAGAACTTTTTGCGAAAGTTGAGCAAAGAATTTTGAAAATCTGCTATGTTTAATTGGTCCTATCATCAACTACAGAGACTCTATCCCAGCACAGGAACGTTTTGCCATCACACTGAGGTTCCTAGCAACATGAGATTCGTACCATAGTTTAATGTATTTATTGTGTTTGGCATCCCATAAGCACCTACAATTTCTGTAGCCCCCAATTAGGTTGGAGGTTTCTTCCGTTGTCCATGATTTTTCAGAAGTATTCTAGAAGTGATACCTGTTCTTTGGTGTATTTTGATGTATTAAAATAGAATTCTGACTTCAGACATTACGACTTCTTCCCTTCACGCACCGAATCAAACTACCATTAAGCCGGCCCCAGACAATGCGTGTATTTGACGAATGTTCGGCATTCGCGGTGCTCCGAGTACTGTGCGGGAGCTCAACTGCGGGTATAGTTCGGCATTCGCCTGCTATCCGAAGTCTTGTCGGTAAAACGGCACGAATCAAAGGAAGACGAAGTACATTCGCGTTAGCTCCCAGACAGTGTGCTTAACTACGCGTAGTAGATTGCCTATTCTGTCTTCAGTCAGAGTCGCGCCAAACCGTGGGGCGAACGTTTGTCAACAGAGAAACGAATGTCGAACATTTCGCGTTTGCCGCAGTGTGTGGGAGGGTACCCGAAGGCGCACTACGAAGGCACATTCGTCAATACACGCATTGTCTGGGACCGGCTTTAGATCGCAACAACGTGAATAAAAACAAACTGGGCGTTTACACCAAGCTGACAAACAGTCCTAGAACTCGTAAATCCTTTGAAGTTTACCAACATTGGATGGGACTCTGTGTCCGTAAAAACGCAATTCGCGGACTCTCGAGTCCGGAAAACAATCCACAAGTTCTAGAACAGTTCGCAGACTGGCACAAACGGACCGAGTTCGTGTTTTGTTTTTGTCCAGTCCTCTTGGTGGAAACTCGGCATTAGGTAGCAACATTAGATATAGCACCATCTTGTTGGAACCAAAACACTTGGGTCGATACCATTCAAATTTTGAAACAAATAATCATTGATCATCGATCTGTAACGAGCACCATTCACTGTAACTTTATCTCCAGCATCGGTTTTAAAGAAATATGGACCGATGATGCCTCCAGGGTGTGAAGCACATCATACAGTGCATTAATCAGGATGCAATGGAACCTGCAGAACTTCTTGAGGATTGTTTTCACTCCATATACGGCAATTTTGCTTGTTTACGTAGCCGTTCAACCAGAAATGAGCTTTATCGCTAAACACAATTTTTCGATAAAAAAGTGAATCAACTTCAAGTTGTTCTAGATCCCAATCAGCAAACAAACGACGCTTATTATAGTCAAGTGGCCCTAGTTCTTGAACCAGTTGTATCTTGTATGGGCGTAGATAGACCAAGATCTTTATGCAAAATTTTCCATGAGGTGGATGCACAGAATCGAACTTGTTGTGAACATCGACGAATACACAAATCTGGATCTTCATTAACACTATCTCATATAGCAGCGATATTTTCTTCTGTACGTACAGTTCTTTGTCTTGTTGTTGCATCGAGGAGAAAGAATGCTGTGCTAAATCTATCGGTACTTCGACGAATAAGCTGCTCAGATGGACAGTTGTGTAAACCATGAATTTCACAAAGTGCTCTATAAGTTTGGCGAATAGACAGGCCCGGATCTAGGGGGGGCAAGCGGGGCGCTTGCCCTGGGCGCCAAAAACAACCAGAGGTTAATTTTTTTTTACTTTTGATTTTCTCGGAAAAAAATTTTATATTAAATATGACCCGACTCTGAAGTGCCATCTTGACCACTCAAAAAAAGGACAAAACATCCTATCGGTCCAAAACTATACAAAAAAAAATTATCGATTTAATGGCCACCAAATTTCGGTATTCCGAAATTGTTATTACATTATGAGATCAAGGAGGCCAACTATTTCACTATTATGTTCGACTGCACCCCAGATGTATATCTCACACAGAACAAATGAACCAGATATTTAAAGAGAACGAAGTAGCCAAACAAGATGGGCTAAACATCAAGCTGTTAATGCCCTGCTCAATAATTTACCGGGAGTTGTGAAGGCTGTGGAAGAAATCAAAGAATCCTCACTAGTCCCAGAATCCAAGTATGAAGCTGATCATTTGCTTCATGCTTTTAGATTCATCCTGAAACTAACAATTTGGGATAAGAGAGATCAATAGGGTCAACGTGGAAATTCAGGAAGGGGATATAATTATTCCACGTTCATTATCGTTGATGCAAGGTCTTGTGAAGATCTTGCCAGGAATGAGAGAAAAACCTATTGAAAACAGGACCTCGCAAGCTACACTTCTTTCAGAAGAATTGGATGTGGAGCCAATTTCATACAAAAAAAAGTATTTTCAAGAAGAAAAAGCAGGTCTACGAAATGTGCGAGGATGAGTCAAGAACGCTAGATCTAGTTGGCTTATTCTCGAAGGAAATTAAGGTTGTTTTCAACAGATTATTGTCAGAAATCAGAAAAAGCTTAGAAAGCGCACAGAGTCTGCATACGAATTTCCCATTCTTCAACGCTCATGCCCTTTTAAACATGCAAAAAGAGGATCTGCAGAAAAATGGGACCCTTTTAGCGCGGAAATATTGAAGAGACTTGAATGCAGTTGATTTTTGTTAGGAACTAGCTGGTTCCTGAAATTGGTGAAAGATCGACTTCAGTAGACCTGCTACAAATTCTTCACAGGCAAGATCTGCAAGAAGCTTTATTCCCTAATGTGAGTATAGCTTTGATGGTGCCCACTCACGGAGCGTTTTTACAGGACTTTCGAGCTACCAGCTTCGCCCGAAAGCTTGCTAAACTAAGAATGTTTACAATCTTTCGGGCGAAGCTGGTAGCTCGAAAGTCCTGTAAAAACGCTCCGTGAGTGGGCACCATAAGAATATACTGCACATTACCGACCACGTCTGCAAGATGTGAACGCAGTTTCAGCAAATTGAAAATAATAAAAAATTATTTGCGTTCCTCAATGAGTCAGGAACGTCTCTATGGTCTCTCGATCTTAGCTATAGAAAACCACACTGCTTCCGAAATAGATTTCGAGGAGCTGATAGATGCGTTCGCGGAAAGAAAATCGCGCCGCCTGAAGCTGTGAAGAAATAAATATAATTTCTTTCCTTATGATATTTTCCTTAGTATTAGTATTTATCTTTATTATTCATTTGTATTATTTATTTTCGTTATTTTTTATGAATTCATATATAACACAAATGGGGGGGGGGGCATCATGAATATTTGCCCCGGTCAGAAGAAATCGTAGATCCGGGCCTGCGAATAGAACACTGATTTTGAAAATGAATGAGTCTTTCCATGATTATTGGTCAATGCTTACTGAACAATGTCAAATCAAAGTTATCCACATCAAAAATTCTATCACTCTAAAAAAACACTCGATATTTGTTAAAATGGTTGATTGATCCAAAATTGTCTTATATAAAGTTTCTCACCTGTGGACATTAATCCTCTTTGGCATTTTTCCCTTGGGAATTATCTCATTCTGAAGCAATCCAAAAACAAACATCAAAATTAATTCAATAAAAAAACAAAATTTTTCAATTGGAGTAATTTTCATTATTTTTCTAGACGCTAAAGCAGCTGAGGCAGCACAATCAGCTTACTACGATCCTAATCAACCTCAGATGGCTTATGTACCACCACCTGCCTATTACGTGAGTAAAATTTTTTCGTAGTTGGCATCTTTATAATAATAAATTAATTTCCACCAGGAAAATCCACCTTCCTATAACAACACAACAAACAACAATAACAAGAAGGAACAATAAGCTGCTATATCTTGTTACATTTACTCATTATATGTTGATTACTCATATTGTTTATAAACTATTATTCCTTGAAAATTAGTGATATATTTGTTAAAGAGATATCGAATTATAAATATATTCTATATTTTCATGCATTTTTTACTTTAAGTGTGATATATCTGCATATTCAATTGGATTTGTGTATTCTTTCGTACTAAGTATTATAGGATTTCAAATAAATATATAGTTATTTCAGCCGAGCTTACTTTATTGGTCCTCACAAGTTGATCCTTCCCGAAAGATGTTTTCAGTGTTCCTTTTAGCTTTCTCTGGTTCATGAATGCAGAGGGGCTTTGCGCACGCTTGGCTCAGATAACACTCAATGTTGTCTGATCTCTGGAAATATAAAAGCAGCTTCTTCTCTGTCATGAATACCACAAAAACCTCTTCAAGAGATGGATTGATGAGAAATTCTCGAATGAATCTCAGGCAGTCGAAGTCAAAAAGCTCTTGATTCTCTAGAGGAAATAATTCTCTCTGGTCTTCTGTGCCGTTGGTGCAGTTACGCGGATGAAACGGCGGAACATATACTGTTCGCGTGCGGTAATCTATCTGTATGGAGGTTAACACACCTAGGGTACCGTACACCTTCCATCTCTATGGTGAAAGGGACTCCTTCCTGTCGGCTCGCGCCATTATTGTCGGCGTGCCTTCGGGTCTGAGTCCCTCTAGTATTACATAAATGCGGTATGAACAATGGGCCACAAGGCCTACTTTCGGCCACCAAGGGCGCCACACGGAAAGAAAGCTTTCCTTGGGAAATTCAATATATTGAAAAGGTTTACCGAATTTTTAGGAAGATTAACACAAAATTGTATTTTATATATATTTAATAATTATGATATTGAGTATATGTACACATCCATTATGAACGAAAAATATACTATGCATATCACTACTGGAAAATGAGAGAAATGATAAATATATAAATAATACAACTCTTCACTACATTCTGCCAATCTGAAAACCAAGAGCTCTTGTCGATTTGAGCTTCAGACTCCGGAGCAGATAACAATATTCATTAATTTGTACAATTCAATCACGAGGTCACCTTCAAATTCATCCTAGCCTCAACTACGAGAAATTTCCAACTAGTATTTAAAAATGAGACTTGAGTAGAAAACCTATTTTCAGTCTATTTCTTACTAGTTCCAATATTTAAAGGGTGCAAAATGATAAACCTGAGATCAAGCGTTCACAATCAAAGGTTTTTCTTTGGAGAATGTTTCAAACTTCATACCCCCAAAACATTCCTGCTATTTTCGGTTTTTAGAGAAAAATCGGTAGAACACATCAGTACATAAAAACAATTTTTCGATATTTAGAGTTACGCTTTCATAAATTAAGCGGATAAATTATATTAAATTAGTTAACTTAGACATCCAACATGCTATAAAATTATCACAACTAAAATAACATCAAGTTACATGGACAAAATTAAAAATATTCATTCTTCGGTGCTGTTTTCTTATATCTTCGATGAAAATGCAAAAATAATTAACTACAGTTGAATGGCAATGAGGCTATTAGCACAAAATATTTGTTCAATATATTTATAATTAATCAGTTCAAACAAAGTTCTTATAATAATATTGCAAGATACTTGGTGTTCAGTGGAATTCCCAGATTCACAATCATCATCAATTGCTGCAGGTATACAGGGTGGTTAATTCATGTCTAGTGAGGGGATTCCAAGAACTGAAGGAACTAGAATGAAACTGACGGCACATTTTCAAGCTCTTTTTACTGTCTAATCCAAAAACGGAACTATTCTGTTTTTGGATCTCAAAAATGTGTCAGCCATTTTCTTCTAGTTCTGTATTTCTTGAGATCCCTTCACTATACAACGAATTTTGCACACCTTGTATACATTTATTGACTAATTTCTTCTATATTAAAATAGTGATCTTCAGAAGACACTGTTTCGAAAAGGAAATAAAATGAAATAAGCATTATAACATTGAAATTAATGATTTAGTTCGAAAAATAATATAATTCGTCAGTGGAACGACTTATAATAGAGTGCTGCAAAATATGGGATCAAAATTAGTTTTTTAATAGTTCAGGACTGCCCAAGAGTTAATACTGGTCGATTTTATTTTTGTAATTCGCTTGAATACAACCTCAAGCATCATATGATGACATGCAGTAGTAACAGCTATTTACAATCGACCATAGGTCCTTCAGCAAGCTTTTTTCAAACATACAGTTTGAAAACAACTCCGCTGGGAAAAGTTGAAAAAATTGTGTTCCTGTATTGTGGAATTTTGCATTTATTTGAAAAATAATGGTGATTATTCACGAATTTTCGCCATAAAATTCATATTAAAGAATCCAACAAACGCTAAAGAATTCGATCAAACGCAAACTACAAAGAAAACAAACTCAACAAAACGATGTTAACACATTTGACGCAATTTCAAATAAAGATGAGGAGGATTTTGGGAATTAATGTATCGAATATTCCACCATGAACACCACTTAATAATAGAAATATAGCACAGCATGCATCATGTAGAATTTATGATTTTGATGAGAAACTCGAGTGAAAAATAGAAAAACATAAAAAGTATCGCTGTAAATCAGGAAAACATATTGCTCATTAGGAGATAAAGCACAATGAGCACCAATGGGGCGACATAAAGGAAAGTCATATTATGCGAATAATTTTTGACCGAATTGTACTCTTTTTTCAAACCGTCGATATCTTGTAGGAGTTTTACTTTCTCCGCGTTGACTTGAGACAGACATTCTTTGAGAAGCACCAATTCTTCCTCTACAGCTACAAGTTCTTTATGGCTCACCACTTTTTCACTGAACGACTGTTCGATAGATGCGACTTCTTCCTTTTCCGATATCGGTTCAGCCACGGAATCACCAGCACCGATTTCCTTCGATTCCAACAAAGTATTAACCTCGTTTTTCAAATCGTAATTTTCTTTGCGACACTTTTCCAAACTTTCGCGGCAAACACAAAGTTCTTCTTTCAATTCTTGGTTGTCCGATTCGAACTTGGAAAGAAGCTTTTTCTCCTCCTCGTACTTAGCATTCACTTCGTCCGATTTCTCTTGGTGGGATTTACAGAGTTGCTCTAACGTTTCGATCCTCTTTTTTAATTCGTTCTGAGTCGATTGGAAATGGTATTTTAATGTCTTGGAATCAATGTGATCCACCAGTTCGTTTTCTCTTTCTTCGTCCGATTCTTCATCGGTTTCCTTCTGGATAGTCTCGGTCGATTCATCGAAGTTTTTCTGTACAACAAAACATTAAATAGGACAACTCAACGACATTGTTATTTCTTTGTCACTTACATAATCCTCTTCCTCAGGAAAATCAAATTTCACACCTTTCTCTAACATTTCACTTGTTGCCTCCGACAATTCGATCTGGATTTCTTCAGATTTAAAGAATGGAACATTATCGCTATCTTCCAAGTAAAGAGTACCATTGCTTTCAGTCTCAGAAAGGCTACTATATTCATCACTCTCATCATCGGTGACTGATCTTACCTGCAGCAAATTAGGGAGTGGAAATGTGAAAATGGTTGTTAAAAAAAATTTTTTAAACTTACAGTGAGGTTTATGTTGTTTTGTTCATTGCTACCGATTATGTCTTGCTCTTCGTTTTCAAGCATTTCTTCTTTTATTTTCACATCATCTTCCGAACAAATATAGTTGCTATTCTGAAATGCAGAAATTGAATATTCTTAAAACGGACTTAACAAACTTTTATTCAAATAAAACATGGAAACAAGCCTAATTCTCAAAAAACATTTTTGAAGATAGGCCATTTCGAAGCCGCCATCTTGAATTCATTGATTTTGAAGAATCGTAATTTCCAACCCAGAAAACCCCCATATACCAATTTTTAATAGAATATGATCATAATAGACCAGTCCAACGAACTGTCACGATCAGCTGTTTAAAAATGACTGCTGGGTCAAACAAATAACAAACCGAGGTTTTTCAGTTACGAGGTACGTGTTTCAGGGTAGTTTCTTTTGGTTTCTCAATTTTCAACTTCAATGTCTTCAATTATGCCATGTAAAATGATAGTTATAATACAGTAACACTATAGCAGAAATGTTTGTTATTTGTTTGGCCCAGCAGCCATCTTGAAAAAAGGTGATCAGCTGTTTTGTTGAACTGGTCTATTACAAAACTCGTCCGCCATATTGTGGCCGCCATCTTGATTTTCCCAATTTTGACAAAAGTATCATCATTTTCGAAACCAAATACCCCCAGATACTAATTTTGAATACAATCGGATCATAATTAATAAACTCATCCGCCATTTTGGAGCCGCCATTTTGTTTTTTTCTATAAAAAATATTTCTTGATGCATTGTCACCAGAATAAGGTACACCTGCAAAATTTCAAATCAATCGGACGATTAGAAAAGTGTCATATTTAACTTGCAAGATTTGATTACAGACACACAGACAGACAGACAGACACCGGGACAAGTGAAACTAAATAAAAGCTTATAAAAAGATATTCATTCCAGGCCCAATTATGATCACATGGTCCGGAAACTTTTCCCGTAAAAAATCAATGGTTACGTTGCTTGTGTCGCACGTAGCGCCGTCTTGTTGAAGGTTAACGTTGTCCAGATCAATACCATCCAATTCCGGCCATAAAAAATCATTAACCATCTCTCGATAGCGCAATCCAATCACCGTAACTGTTGCTTCAGCCTCATTCTCGAAAAAGTAAGGTCCAGTGACCCCCCGCCAGACCATAAACCGCACCACTCACGCTTTGAGGATAGAGAGGCTTTTCAACAATAACTCTTGGGTTTTCCGAGCCCCAGATGCGACAATTTTGCTTGTTAACAAAGCCACCGAGGTGGAAATGGGCCTCATCACTCAAGATGATTTTTCGGTGGAATTCCAGATAATTTTTATGTATTTTAAGGACCCAATCAGCAAAGACAGGACGTTGTTGATGATCGGCCGGCTTGAGTTCTTGTGTTAACTGAACTTTATAAGCCCTAAGACCCAAATCTTTACACAAAATACGGTGTAACGACGTTTGTGGAATGTCTAATTCCAAAGAACGACGAGGAATGGACAAACCTGGGTTTTCTTCAACACTATCGTCTACAGCAGCAATATTTTTGGCTTATCTTTAGCGACGTGCACGGGTTTTATTCTTCACATCACAAATTCGTACCAACAGCTCAAATTTTTCAACTAATTTCTCTGCGTTGTTGAAGCATGTGTCCTTCCATTCTTATTAATTCAAAATAACCCTCTACTTTCCTCCATCATTTATATGTTAAAGACAACTTACCTCCAACTGTTCTATAATGTTACTGTTAGTCTTGCCATTTATATCCCTCTTTATTTCTAAGGCAGACATTTCTTCGTTCTTATCTTGAAGTTGTTTTTGTAAATCCTTGATTTTCATCTCATATTCTTTACGCATCTCCTCTGTATTCTTCTGTTCTTCCATAAACTTTTTCAATAAATCCTAAAACAAACACATTCAATTTTTTTGACAATCATATTTTGATGACTGATTTCAATTACATCTATTTCTTTGTGTAAATCCTCCACTTGTATTTTGGCAAGATTAGTTTCTTGTTGTAAGATATTTTCTTTGATTTCCATCTCTGAAACATACGCAACGGCATCCAATTTTTCATTGTGCAGTTTTTCCAGTGCTTCAATAGCAGCCATTTGATATGCAACATTGTCATCCTGTATAAAAAAAAATTAATTGTACAATTTAACTAAAATGAATTCAAACTCACTTGAATTTTGCTAAGTTCTTGCTTGCACCTGTCCTCAGTCCAATTCTTGTTGGCCTGTGTTAACTGAGTTTCCAATGTTGCAATCCTCGACAACAACCTTTCTTCACCAACGTAAGCGTCCCAACAGCTACTGGTTGCACTTTTAGCATTTTGCAACATGGCCTGAAGTTTGGTCAGCTTTTTTTGTAGACATTCTTCCCTATCACTGGCGTCCTGTATTATTTGATTTAGTTTGTATAGCTCATCCAGAGGCACCATTCCTATCACAGAAATCATAACGACTGACAATTTGAAAATGACAAATTAAAATAAACATAGAGATCCTTCCGAATTGATTGAATTCAATGGGAAGAATTTCGTGGGAATCTGATTGTATAGTGAACTTCAATTTGATAAAACAATGGGGAAAGTTCAATTCTCTGCATTCATGGGAATAATCTAGTTTGGGAAATTCTATTTAGACTTTTAAAGAGATTGGTATTGGTCATAACTTCATTCCAATGTATTTCAACATTTCAAGAAAAATATGTAGCTAAATACTGGGACTGTGACTATTTCTAAGATCGATTTACCATGTCTATTATTTTCTCCAGTACTTGGACTTGCTTTGGCTTCTTTTCCATCAGGTAAATATAGCTTGAGTGTAGCAATTATACAACCATGGGTAACTTTTCTATTATTTTCCACAACGTCTACACCAAACTGAACAATATCACCAGAGCTAACTTCATGGTGCTCTGTTTCGGGCGTGAGTTTATTATTATTTACAAATGTTCCATTGCTACTTTTAGTATCCTGAAATATCAGTAGAAAAGTATTCTTCGCACTTCAAAGAATTGACTACTGGACATTTTCATTAGATAATTAAAGAAAATGAAATATGAAACATGCTTGCAGTTTTCCTTCAATCATATGCTGATATATAATAAAAAAAAATCTGTTCCTGTTCACTTTTTTCTATTCAATTCAATAATTTTTGATCATATTCATTAAAGATAAAGAACATACCATTAACAGCCTATATTCAAGTACATCAAATGAAAAATAGAGAGCATTTAACCATTAAAATTCATGATAATAAAATATGAATCCGATGCAAATACACAAACTTATTCACTCATGTTTACCTGTAAAAAGAACTTCCCGTTTTCATACCATAGTACTGCATGATTCCTCGACAAAACTTTACAATCGAATATAGCATTATTGGGTTTGGCCCTTGCTCTAGCCACAGAACGTCCTACTTTAACATGCTCATCCAAAATTAGTGTTCGATCCTGAAAGGGATGTGAATTCTGTCTGCAAATGAGAATTGCCTTTGCCACCATTTTAGTCTCATTGTTTGGTATGATCATCTCCATTTCATTCATTCCTGAGGTAGGAAATGTTGCTACATATTTCACCCAATTATCACCAACAACAACCATTGCCTTCAATCAATAAAATTGTGAAAGTTGTGACTCTAAAGGTCACTTCATAGGAGTTCATGCAATGCAGGTATGTACCATGTCAAGAATACTTCCAATAACAAAATAGTATGATCAATTTTGATAAATATGTAGTGGGAAATGGGAAACATTTTATTAATACCTAAGAAATGGCATTCCAAAAATTCAATTGGTTTCTCTCATCTATGATCTATTTCTCATTGATGAAAAATTGCCCTTATCAGGGTATTATCCAATATAAATCATTTATTCCTATCCAGCTTACCTATCGAACGATTGATGGTAAATATTTCATTTGAAATTACCCAACTAGGTGTGAAATATCAAATCCAATTAAAAGATAGATAATTCACGTTCATGTTCCTTTACGAATCGTTAGTTGATATATGCTTTATAAAGATAACGAAACTTTTCTGAACTTACATATTCACTGATAGCAAGAAAGAAATATAAAAATTATATCGAAATCAAATCTCTTTGACATTTCCCTTTCGATTAAAATGGAAAAAAGTAGGAAAGGATTCAGGACGAACACAAATAATCGAAGGAGAAAGTAAAATTTCTGTGGTTTACAAATTTTAGATTTTTCATAAAGTTATGAATGGGGAAATGGAACCATTTATTTGTTGTTGATAGAAATATTCTTAATTTTTTTCATTTGGGAATGCATTTATGATTTCACGTTGTAGATATTTTAGAAGGAATTTATTGTATTCTATGGATTCCCATTTTGTCACTCTATGGTGTCCAAGTGCTTTTATTTATTCAAAATAAAATGTAAACAAATAACCTTGAACGTAAATAAAGTTTCTTACAAATAACAAATAATTTTGGTAATACAAAATGGATAGCGACGAAGAAAAAACAACGCAGAAGCGAAAACATATTGTTATAAAAAATTCAACTGATTTACAAAGAATGAAACTAGAGAAATTGATGAAAAATCCTGTGAGTAATATTCTTGTTTTCTTCTAAATAGGAAGGGTTGAAATTCCATTCCAGTCTGAATAGTAATCCAGACAATTTTTTTTAGGAAAAACCAGTTATAATACCAGAAAAGCCTAAATCTAGAGGAGTACCATCAGTTCCTGATTTTGTGAGAAATGTTATGGGATCCAGCGCTGGGGCTGGATCTGGTGAATTTCATGTCTATCGACATTTGAGGAGGAAAGAATATGCTAGACAAAAATATATGCAAGAGAAGGGAGAGAGGGTATGAAATATATCGCTATAATTTGTATCGATTTGTTGACACTATAATTTGTATCGATTTGTTGACACTATAATGAATTTGTATTTTTAGGAAAGGCTTGATGAAGAGTATCATAAAAAATTGGAGGAACATCGACTGATGGCAGAAGCAAAAACTGCAAAGAAGAGGGCAAAAAGATTGAAGAAAAAGGAGAAGGGAAAAAAGAAAAAGCCTAGGTTAGAGAAACAATCTTCAGAGTCAGAGAGTGAACCAACAAGTGAAGAAGAATGCACAGAGGGTGAAAATAATGATCAGAACACTTTGAAAGAAAATGATGAAATCAATGAAGACAATGAACAGAAAAATGATAAAATGGATACTTCAAATCAAGAATGTGAACCAACAAGTGTGAAAGAATATGGAGAGTTAAAAAATAAAGACCAAAGTGCTCTGAATGAAAACCACAATGAAATCAATAAAGACAATGAACCGAAAAATGATAATATGGATAATTCAAATCAAGAATGTGCAGAAGAATATGCAGGGTGTAAAAGTAAAGATCAAAGTACTTTGAATGAAATCAATGGACAAAATAAGGACAATGAAGATCAGAAAGATGCTAATTTGGATGATTTGAATCGAGAATGTGCTTAAAATGAATCATCCCAAGATTGCAACAACAAAACAATCCTTTAAAAATATTCATTTAATGTTGATGATTTGAATTTATATCAGTTTAGAAATGATGAGTGTATAGAATATGTGAGTGTATATTTGCAGTAATGACATTGTTATGTATTTCCAAATAAACTCAATTGTAAAATAAATAAATATAAGTTTTATGTTTTTTTTTTTAAGTGAAGAGCAAAGTTGAATAAGAGAGTAGTCTCTGGTGGAATCATTTTATTCAGTATTTAATGTTGGCAACTATGATAACTGATAAACGTCAAAATGAGAACATCGATTGTCATTCCTCCTTTCACTTGTCAAAACGCTGTCACTTCCACAACGTTTTCGTTTAGTTTTCTCGCTTGAAGTCGCGCAATCTCAATAGAATATAGTTCGAGTCCGGTCTTCAAGAGGATAGAAGTCGTGTTGTGTGAATTTGTAGGTTTATTACGTGGTAATATTGTGTCTTTCAGTGATAGGATACAATTTACTGCAAAACTGATAACTTGTAAGTTAATATGCACTATGTAAGAGTGGCTGAATATCATTTGGTTCTGATTTTTGCGTTCTGTTTCGAATGACAATTCCACCAATATGGCTGAAGGGTATCCTCTATTGATTTTTTGAATGTAAATTCCAAAAAAATGCTTGGAATGTTCTCCAAAAGTTCTGTTCATTTCAGTCTTGATATTTCAGAATCAGCTGTCACCTGCTTGTAATTATACGCTTTCTATATTTGCTAACAACAAACAATATCAGCATTGTAGGTCCTGTTGAGGTGTTTAATATCGTTTTGAGCTTTAAACTGGATTTTTCCTTGTGTATTATCGATGGAATTTGCACTGAAATAGCCTATAGAATTTAATCGTTTCGCAACACCTGTGATATTGATGTTTAATCCTTCGAAATGTGATTTCATTATTGCTAATTTGAAGTTATGGCCAAGCTTCACCTATGCTGGAGCACTTGTTCTAAATTTTGAATTTATTTGTTCAGCACAAACCGAATTTCTTGTCCTTGACTTGGCATTATTTTCAATATGTGATCCTTTTAATGCCATGAACGAATCTTTCCATTATTGATATTATTGTACCATGACGATGGCTAATCCGAAGTTTTGTACCTATTTCTTAGTGCTCAGTTCTGATTTTAAATATTTGCATTAATGGACATTTTCAAACATAATCAGAACTTATTGTTAGTGCAAGGGCAGTATTGATATAGAAATATATATGGGCATATTGCACTTGTTTATCTAAATGTTTTTATTCCAGGGAATGCTAATATATTAGAGTGATATTTATTGACAAAGGAGCCCCGGAAAAATTTATCATGAAAATGGTTCTGTCTCAACGCCAGCGAGAAGAGCTGTAAGTTGAAATTTTCTATTTACAGTTTTATCATTTAGTTATTACTTATGAGAGTTTAATCTAAAAAATAAGGGGTGATGATATATATTCCCTTTGTAGAAGTGCTCAAATTATCCGTTTATGCAATTAAGAATTGAATACGTTAATTATTTATGAATATAATTCCCTAGAATATCCTGAATCATCGGTTGTTGTGATAATCAAAGTTGAAGGTAAACTACAAACTTTGCACCATGAAATATGACCATTATTTTGAATACATTAGCAAATACATATGATATACTGTTACTTGGTAAAAAACACGGAAGTATGACAAACTATTTGACTGAGAGAGGATCGGGGATGAAGAAAATTTTTAATAGTTATTTGATTACTTCATACATACTCTAAAAGTTTAAAACATTGTGGATGTGTGCACATTTTTAACAAACAGCATGATGTAATTGATAATCAGGGTAATAGGTCAAAATAAATAATAATTTAAGATAAAAAAAAATTGTTCTATGGTGTGGTGGAAACTTGAACTTGATATGGTAAAGCAATGAGTTGATTAATTTCTTATTTAATCTACAAATAACGAGATGGATCACATCAGTAGCTGCATGCGAATAGGATTTCCTGAAAGTCAATGATAGGCTGGAAGAAAGAAAATAGTCTCTAGAAAATAGTAATGTAGAATAAAGTAGGTACCCATTCATTATTTCATTCTATGTCCACATTAAGTTTTTGTCATGGAAGTGAAACAGATTTGAGAAGATGACAAGTGACGTTGTTTATAGAAGCTGAATGTCAAAAGTAGGTACAAAGTTGAGTTTTGTACAGGGCCGTAATGGTAATTTTTGAAATTTTATGGTACCTAGTGAAACTTGTGGTACTTGATGTATAGTGACGTGATATTATTAGTGAATATGGAACCATACGATGTGATGTTGTATACTTAATTTTGTCCGGATATTTGCAGAGAAGACAAGAGGTAGACGGATTATGTTGCTAGAATTTGCCAGCGTTGCCACTTATAGGCCTTATTTTTAAGATATCTGTTGGAATATCCTGTGCTTTTTACTTTCCACAGGCAGGTTTTCTGCCTGTACAATTCTATGAATCCTGTTAAAAATTCTTTCAAAGTTGCTTCTGAATTTCAACTAGAAGATGTTCTGGAATCGACTGCCCAGTGCTGCCACACGCGTAACTTAAAAATGAGCTGAAAAAATTTGTAAGGTAAAATTATGAAAGAAACCAATAACGGGAAGTCAAACATACTTTTTAAATTGAATAAAAATGTCACACACCACAATGAATTTCCACAGAAAATGAGGAAGCTATCAGTAAGGAGGCTGAAGAAAGACTGAGTATAAAATGAATATATAATTCTTAGCGGAAATCACAGATGCAAACACAACAAAATCTTGATTACCCAAATTCGACCGTCTTCTCATAATAATAAGAGTGAAAATAGCGTACCTTCCTGTACAAGCACCACCAGTCTAGGTACAAAGGGTGCGAATTGTAAACAGATGTTTTTTTATGACATCTAATGCCAGCATAACCAATTTTGCAAAACTGATAAGAATTCAACTACCTGGTGCAATAATATTCAACAAAATCGGAGATGCCGTTGAAACTTTCTGAATTCCCTAATTCTACGGAAATTTTCGTAGAAGTGACTGACACAACTGCAAAAATTCCGATGTTCTTTATGGGAACTGATAGCATCTGCAATGGCACGCGCCGGATTTTATGGCCCTTTATTATCTTTGCCGCTTGTGTCCGGTTCGGTTGCCTCGTGAGTGGAGACCATTATAATTCTGCTAGTATATGTATCACATTAATTCTCAATAAGTGATTTAAATTTAATGTAGTGTGTATATTTTTGACAAATATCTGAATGAGTTGATGTGAGTGGAATAGATCCTTTATTTACTCTTGAATATCAAAATATAAACTGATTTCGCGTGTGAACTTCAGACCGTGACGATTATCATTTCCTGTAGTATGCAATCCGATACGGACCTGTCTTGTAGTTCAAGTATAAGTTACACCTACAAGTATTAATCTCAAGCTTCTACTCAGGAAGTGAACTCTAGGATTTCATTTGGATCCTTGGGGAAAACCTACGAGAAGCGTATTTAGCTACCTTAACGAAAACTAATTGAATTATAAAATTTAGGACGCGTTGAGGGCCGATTCACACTAGAGTTTTTGACGGGAAGCTTTATTTTGATTGTGAGATGAACTGACAGCCTTTGGAACATTCATGATGCTGTGTTTATTTTGTGCAAAACGCTATGGAGTCATTGGGTATTCGTGAATGCTACAAATGACGACAAATTTTCCGTATTCATTTATTCTCATTGTCAACTACAATATTCTAGGTTCAATTAGAACTAATGAAGTAAGTGAGTTTTGTGTCCTTAAGTATTTGTCCTTATTCCCACAAACAATACCCCCTATTAGAACTAATTATGAATGAAATGATAGATAGAAATAAGTCTTGAAAGGTCTTGAAGGTTGATCGTTAAAATAAATAGCCTATCTGGCCAAACATCTTCACTTTACCTTTCACTTTCAACAGTCGAAGAAAGTGAACCTTCCCTAACATGTCGGACTTCAAAAATTCAATAGGGACGTCCAATTAATTATTTTCAACAAGTCTGATCTGACGGGAACATTATCGCTAGCCGTCCGGTTCTAGGTTATGTCATTAGAAGTCGTTCATAGCTCGGCGGCCTCATAACGCCAAGATTTATGCAGATATGCACATATACAGACTTTCACTTTCGTGAATTTCGATTGCGTGGGATGAAGATCCAAAACAATGCCCAATCTGATGTATTCCGAGATATTTATCATTGTGTGTCGATGAAGAGTATACTCCATTCACAATTATAAAATCACAACTCTGGGCTTGGAAATTTGACACATTCCACTCTGTATCGAAGTTATGACGTTTTTCAAAATATTTTCATGTTCCAAGTCAACACTATGTTGCCCTTTCTACATTCTTAGCGTATTTCTCAGAATGTGAATTTATTCGGAAAATGAATGAATTGGAAAATATGTGTTTTGGACGAAAATAATGAACGCTTATATGATTTTATAGAAAGGATTCCTTTTCTAGTTATTTGCATGAAAAATACAAGAGATCACTGTTGAAATGTATCATTTTTCGCCATGGAAGAAAATTGCATTGCTTTCACATAATTTTCATATGCATGCTTGTGAAGATTTAATGTTTATTATCCTCTTGAACTGAAAGTTCAAGACTTGACGACATCAATTGTTGAATCAAGAATAATGGAACATTATATCCCTCTATGGGAATCCAAATAGTTGAAGGGAGTTCTGATGCAAGAGGAACTTTTTCTTGTAACATTACGTTAATAGCTAACTTAATAAAAATAAAAGTAGAATATATACATTTCATTTATTTGATCTTATGAACAAGGAGTAAAATATTCTGACTGTATAGTAATTTATTAGTTTAAAAAATATTCATACATTACAACCACAGTAGGTTTGTACAAATAAAATGGAATAGGTCAAACATATGCTTCACATTTATCATTCACCTGTTCTAAAATAAGACAAAAACTCCTCCACATTATAGGGTCCTCACAGCATTAAAAGCTTGTGTCTCTTTTGAAAGAAGTAGCACTAGATATAATATATTCTTTCGATTAAGAGCAAATGCCTACCGTTTAATGTTACATGCACAAATTTCTTAAAAATGGGCTTATACGAAGTGGTTTTTTCTGAAACGTGAAAACGATCAACAATAATCATTTAGTGACCGATGATGGCCATCCAAAACACGTTTACTTACGAAAATCGTGCAATTTCATTCTGCAAGTTATTTCCTCATAATTCCTCGAAAATCCTACCTGAACCATATTTTCCGGTCGCTTTCGTGAGAAGATCCTATGAGGAAGCCTTTTTTGTCCATTTACACATTCCAAATAAAATTTGAGCACCAAAAACGATACCGAAACTAACCAAACTTCTGGGGGACCGGAATTTCGTTTGAAATCTTTCCAAACGGCCAGATACCTAAAAAAACTTCGTTATCAAGTGAAAAAAAGGCGATTAGTACTTACTTTTGCTTTATTTATGCTTATAAATCGATTTTTGGTCCAATTAAAATTTGCCGTTTGTTTTGTTCCCATGCCAAAGTATCTCTGATACTTTTACTAGGAATACCTAACTACACAGAAGCGTCACTAAGCGTCGGCACTTTGATCTTCAAGGGGCAAATTTTCGTGACCTTCATTCCCTGTTAGGTAGTACATATGTCATTTTTGAGCGGATAATCACTAATTTAGGGTATTCTGTGACATAATTCTATGGGTCCATCAGGAAGTTTGAATTTCACGTTGACATTTGTACTACCTAGCATGGCACAAGCTTCATCAAATAAAGTTTTGGCGGGAAGGCGGAATGACGCTTCTGTGTAGTTAGGTATTCTGTGCTTTTACTTTGATGTAAACAAAAAAAACTGGCAGCGTCGTTTTGTCATTAACGATATTTTCTGTACGCGCACAGATTTTTTATCCAGGGCCACCAACTCCTGAAAACGAAACCATGACCTCCTATGTGATTAAATAAAAGTGAATGGAGTATAGTTTTGGTCTCAATATTTTTGATGTTGTCGGCGTACAACGACCTGGGGTTATAAAGAATTTGTTCCGCTATATCCAGATTTAGTTTTAACAATTCTAGCATTTTGGGGTCTATATAAATGATTGTAATGGCCATTGACATCATACAAACATTCTATGTAATGGTAACAAACTAAGAAATTCGATATTTTCATAAAGTGCGATGACATAGTCCAATGCTCCTATGAGAAATAATAATTGTAGGTCGCAGGTGTATGCTGTTGAAAACTTCATGAAACCGTGCAATTAACTAGTATTGTTCAGGTTGATGATTCATCTTTATTATTATTTAGCAATCGTTACACCTCGCCGAAATCGTTTCTACATTTTTCGATACCATCAACTATTTCGTCAAATACCGGTATATGAGTTTTGAGGCTTGTTTAATATTACTTTGTTTAGGTATGTTGTTGAAATATAACACAGCAAATCTCTATTTTCCCACAGAACGAAAGGTCATAAATAGGGTTCAATATTTATTCGTTATTTGGTTTATTTCTACTGCACACTGAAGTGTATGTGTTGATAGATTTAATCCTTATCCCGTAATGTAATCTGATACTTTGGTACCGCCATATAACTTATTATACAGTGTGACAAGAAAAACCTCGGACAAACTCTTTTTCATTTAACTTTATTGAACAGATGAAATTGAACAAAACAACAACAAATAATAATAGCTTGAACATTTGTTAATAATATATACAAGCCGATTCGAAGTGGCTTCCTTTGGCGGCGATACACAGCTTCAGACGCTTCTTGACATTTTCGGCAACGGGCCGCAGCTCCTCGGGCGTTAATCGGTTCCATTCCCGGCGCAGAGATTGCTTCAGCGACTCCAAATTTTTGTGCTTTTTAGCACAAGCCCTGTGCTCCAAATCGACCACACGCTGTAGTCCATTGGGTTGAGATCCGGTGAGTAGGGCGGCCATTCTGCAGATGAGGTGAAACAAGGAAAATGGGTCTTATGGTGCCCACTCACGGAGCGTTTTTACAGGACTTTCGAGCTACCAGCTTCGCCCGAAAGCTTGTAAACATTCTTAGGTTACAAGCTTTCGGGCGAAGCTGGTAGCTCGAAAGTCCTGTAAAAACGATCCGTGAGTGGGCACCATTACACCATTCTTGCGTCATTTTCGCTCTGTGAGCCGGAGCGGAGTCCTGTTGATAGGTCCAATGCGTATCGCCGAAGTGCTGCTTGGCCTACGGAAACGGAAGTACTACGGCCTCGAGGATGTCGCAGCGGTAGACTTCTTGATTGATTTTGACCCCTTGATTCACGAAAAATAAGGGAGTTTTACCACTGCCGCAAATTCCGCCCCAGACCATGACGGATTGCGGATTTTGACGGTGTTCGACGATGGCCGATGTACCGGGAGCCTCTACGGACCAGACTCTGTCGTTTTGGTGGTTGTGGGATTGTTCTACGGTAAAAAGCTTCTCGTCTGTGAAGAGAATTCGCTCCCATTGCTGACCGGAGGCGAGACAAAGGAGTTGGCGGCACCTTTGGAGTCGTACGCGATTGTTTTCCTCCGTGAGGAGTTGAACTTTTCGGAGCTTGTATAGCTTGAGGTTGAGCTCCTTTTTTGCAATTTGACGAACTGATTCGCGGTTGATACCGGTCTCACAGGCTATTTTCCTCATGGAAACCCTCGGATTTCGATTGACTCGCTTCTTGACGATGTTGCGATTGCTAGGTGTATTGACAGTGCGTTTACTACCACTTCCTGGACGACGACCATCGTGGCCAAGCTCCTTGAAACGACGAATCGCATCGGACACGGTTTGTCGAGGCACATTGAGCAAACGAACAATTTCACATTGACGCCTACCTTGACGAAACAGCTCCAAAATCGCACTACGTTTGTTTGACATTCTAAAACTCTGTGAAATGAAATTATATCAAACTGAAAATTCACATATTAGTACAGGAAAGTGTAGAGAAACCAAAATTATTTGGCTGCGCTGAAATAATTTTGTTTCAGACCACAGCAAAATTTGTCCGAAGTTTCGAATTTCGATTGACTCGCTTCTTGACAATGTTGCGATTGCTAGGTGTATTGACACCAATTTCTGTATTGCGGTTGGACAAGGTGCTTCACGACGAAGCGTGTATGTTTCCATATTTATTAATGGCGTAGTTTCTACTTGTCAAATGTCAAAAAATTATAGCTTCAAAAGTGACATCTACAGAAATAGGGGGCTATTCAATATTAGACCTCTTAAATTTTGTGATCATTGTAACAACGGCCGAAGTACATACTTGGGTCGAGGACGCTTTGTAAGGTTCTCACGATAAATATCTGTCACTTACAATCATAAATCTGAATTTTAACGAAACAGTTTCCTCTTTTTTAGCATCCGCAATTAAATTATAAGAACAATGTGCGATTTCATCACTTTCTCGTTTCAAAACTGGGTTCCACCGACGAAAAGATTTGTCTTCTTGGATCCACATTTCTCAATCATCAATCGTGATTGATTCTGTCTCTAGGCGTTACATATTCAAGAATTCAATTTAATTCAAATTTTTATTTCGAAAAACTTGAAAACCTAAGCAATTCCGATGATAAATTCATATTTCACATTATCTTGAGCTGGGTAAATAATTCCACATTTTGATTATAGCAATCGTCTGAATTTGTTGGATATATTGGACTCCGCATAAATCAGCTTTCACGTGATCGATTAGGTCATTAGAGAATCTCACATTAGACACTCCAAATTAAGCCGATAATGATTTTGCGATAGCTGTGATTAGAGTTTAAATGATCGAAATAGTGTTTTCTGATGGAATGTCATATTTATATGAACTTGTCTAAGACTCTAGGAGTATAAATATACTCCATTCACTTTTATGAAGTATCTAGATTGGCCAAGATTTCGGTTTTTCAATTTTTTTTTCTACTTAGAACTGACGCAGGTTGGTACTTTCAGAGACGTTGCCAATGCGAATTTCTATTTACTCTATTTTAACTTTGTGAATGGAGTTAGCTCTTTTAAGGTTTAATTGTGACACATGATTCGTAGTTCTGCTACATTTTCATAATAGAGTATGTATTTCAAGTTGTGCAAAAAGGTATTTAAATGTCTTCTGTAGGCTTATTTCTTGAGAATTTTGAAAAGTGGGGAATTCCATAAGTTGGTTCATTTAGAAGTATTTCTGTGGGGTTATTCGAGTATTCTTGTCTTTTTTCGAATGAACTATCACAAAGTGACGGACTATTCTGTCCATTATTTTTCAGTAAAATTTCAACACTCCATTCTTGATTTCCGTACAAGAAAATAGCATAACTGAATCTTCCAGCCATTTTTATACACGTGAAATATTTCCAGTATTGACAGAGAAAAAAATTTCTCCAACATTCGCCAGGTCTTTGGAATTATTTAATTCACATAATATTTTTTCAAATTCATTATTTTCCCAAAGTAAATAAACATTTTGATAAATACGTAATTACGATGACCTCTATGTAGAGAGGATAACGTTGCGTATTTATGGAAAATATACAAGGTGAAATGTGTCAGGAAGTCATGGCCAACCGGGATACTTTATAAAAGTGAATGGAGTATATTCACGGTTCGAGGTATTTCCTCGTATTCGGAGCATAACCATTGCTTTTGAGCGATGACAAATGGCTGATTGAGTGACTCCAAGTGTTTTTGATGCGAGTTCCTATTGCGTTTGTGATTGATCTTCATTGAGCCTCTAGTTCTTCATCCATAAACTTTGTTGTCGTTCTATGTCTTTCTTCGTCTTCCAAATCAGAATTGGCACTTTTACACCGGTCAAATTACTCCTGACAAGTTTATTCAGCTAGAACATCGTCACCATAAACTTCCACCGTCTTACGATGATTTTCGGCAGCCTTTTTCTACAAGCTTCTGAGCTTGTTCGAGTTAGGAGATTCAGTTGTGTTCTTTATTACTGTGTCATTACTCAAGCACAACACTGTTAATTGTCGACCCAATAGTGGAATAGTGGCTCACTACCGTTGACTAGAAAAGTTCTTTCCTAGCCTCGGGATTGAACTCAGACTATCTGCGTCAGAGACAATCGCCTTAACCACAGTGTTCATCGGAATGAAACAGCTCGCAAAAATACAAAAGTTGATATTTTTATAGCAGAAAAAACTATGCCGTTAACACTTGATCGAAATGAAAGATACTGAAAGCCTAAAGATGAAACGTCCAAATGACGGTGTTGCCAGATGAAACCATGGAAAAATAAACTAATAGCAATACAGGGTCTTTCACGAGGAACCTCACCCATATTTATGCGGGAAACTACTGAACGTATTTTCATGAAATTCAGCACTTATAAGTATTTCACGATGCTGATGAAATCTAAAATATTTTCAAGGCATGAGCACCTCCGGTTTTTCCGGAAATGACGTCAACTTCCGTTTTTCAAATTAGAACACCATTTTTTTATTGCAGAAATAGATTCCTTAGAAAATTTCAAGTTATTTTGATGTAACATTTTTCAGTTTTGGTTGGAAAATTCTCTCTGAGCGGGAAAATTCGAAAAAAAAATCGAAAATAGAGCTCCGCTGAAACAAGAATAACTTCGAGGTTTTTGGATGGAAAATTTTCATTTTTCGGATTTTTCAAGATGTAAGATTGATGTATCCACTTTAAAAATCGAAATCGCGATTCATGATACAGGGGGTGAAAAAATCGCTTTCAAATTTAGGGATGACAAAATCGTGAAAAATCAATTTTTTCAAATTAGAACCCCATTTTTTTTTCGAATTTTCCCGCTCAGAGAGAATTTTCCAACCAAAACTGAAAAATGTTACATCAAAATAACTTGAAATTTTCCAAGGAATCTATTTCTGCAATAAAAAAATGGTGTTCTAATTTGAAAAACGGAAGTTGACGTCATTTCCGGAAAAACCAGAGGTGCTCATGCCTTGAAAATATTTTAGATTTCATCAGCATCGTCAAATACTTATAAGTGCTGAATTTCATGAAAATACGTTCAGTAGTTTCCCGCATAAATATGGGTGAGGTTCCTCGTGAAAGACCCTGTATATCAATAACCTGTGGAAACCTTGGCAATTTCCTGAATTTTTGTTCAAAACTTTTTCTTGATAATTATTGTCATAACAAGATCTTCACAAAATGCCATTACAAGGTTTATTGTGCCTATCATTAGAACGTTTTTTTCTCAAATGCGCTACCTACAGCTCGCCCTTCAACTCCACAGCTCCATCGAACTCCAGTACCTGAGAGGGTTTCAAGGAGACTAAATTCTCATTCCTGCTCTAATTCTCTCGTCCAAGACGTTCCTTGCGCAGGCTTGCAATGGCGTGGCTTTCTGTATCCATGTGAAGAGGAGTTTCCTCCTTTCCTCGCAGAATCTGCACCCATTATCATTAGTCATTATATGCTTCCCAAGGCGACAATGTCTTGAGAGGAGCCAGCGAGGAGTAGTACTTATTCTTACTGGGATCCAAATAGTTCTTGGTTTTTCCAGTTCCGAAACCTCGTAGGAACTGTTCAGTTTCTCCCTTCTCTGAAAACCTTTCCTTATAGATGCATTTGATCATACCACAGAAAGGAACTGGGTTAGTAGATGGCGTTTGTGGTCCCTTTCTGGCTAGTGTGTTGGCCTCTTCGATTCCTTTGATTCCTGAGGAACCCAGACTGAAGAGACCTCGTTGGTCTTGCCTACTTTATTAAGTTTCTTTCGGCACTCCCATATCAGATTTGAGTTGATGACATAGGAGTTCAGTGCTTATGTTGTCTTGAAATTCTGTGGTAATTGGTTTTGGGGTTTGGGTGATATCACTTGCACGGATCGAATTATGGTCTTCATAGCGGCTAACTAGTGTAAGCTTGAAAATTTTCCAACATGCTGATGAATTTACAAAACCCAACATAAAAGTATACCATAACGATATAAAAACATCGTCTCTTCTGGGAACCCTTAACCCCCTTTATCCTCATTCTGCAATTCCATCCAGTCTCTCGATTTAAATCCATAAAGAAGCTGACGCAGGAACCTCGTCTGTATTCGAGTCGGCGCTGTCGCTCAAACGCAGGCGTTTTCCTTTTCCGTTATGTTTTTACGTGGTGCGTTGCGTACACCGCGCGATCATCACCTGTAACGGTACATTTCTTCGGGAATAACCTTTATCGAATCAAGTGCATAAACCCATTCAATTCCGATTACTCTCTTCCCAGGACCGTTGAATCCGTGAGATCTTTTCTCACGACGCACGAGAAGTAGGAAAGAAAATATTCGAGTCGAGAATTTGATTAAAATTTTTAAGTGTCTTCCTTTTACGGGATTTTCTTTAACAGTTGACATTATGTCATTCTACCTTCTAATGTCGATGTCTCTGCACCATATCAAACGCTAAGGACAGTGGCATTGGGTTTAAATCGAGGGGGAAATCAGTGTAGAATTTTGGTGTACACTCTACTAGAATTTAGTAGAATTTGATAGAATTTTCTAGAATTTGGTAGAATTTAGTAGAATTTAGTAGAATTCAATAGAATTTAGTAGAATTTATTAGGATTTGGTAGAATTTAGTAGAATTTAATGAACCAAAACATTTATGCGCATTCGTTATTCAATCGTTTACTTCAAACTCAGCGTCGATTCTCGATATTACCCGATAAAATGAATACCACAATCACTCCCCCCCCACCAACACCACTCTCTACCACTACAGTACATACACACAAATGCACATGCGCACGCATGCATGCCGTCGCCCAAAGTAATAGATGGAAATTCATTTTTGATTGCGTGCACTAGTTGCAACTTTCGACCTGCGATACCGAAAAAACTGTCCATTTTTAGGTCTCGGGCCCATGGAGACTATATTGATCAGAAAGACATAAACTGCAACAAATCCAAATTTCAGCCAATTCGACTGGGATCCATTTCCCAAAAAACAAAATGGCGGTTCAAAAATGGCGGATGACTTTTGTAATTATGATCCGATTCCATTCAAAATTAGTATCTGGGGGGTTTTTGAGTTCGACCATAATGATGATTCTTTTGTCAAAATTGGAAAACTCAAGATGGCGGCTACAATATGGCGGACTAGTTTTGATATTATAATCCGATTCTATTCAAAATTGGTGTCTGGGGATTTTCTGGGTCGGAAATTTCGATTCTTCGAAATTGAGGAATTCAAGATGGCGGCATCAAAATGGCGGATGAGTGTTGTTATTGAAAAAGCTTGTCTTTAAAAATGTTTTTTAATAAAAGCTTGTTATAAGCTTTTATTTAGTTTCACCTGTTCCGATGTCTGTCTGTAATCAAATCTTGCAAGTTAAATATGACACACTTCTAATCGTCTGATTGATTTGAAATTTTGCAGGTGTACCAAATTCTGGTGACAATGCATCATGAAATATTTTTTATAGAAAAAAACAAAATGGCGACTCCAAAATGGCGGATGAATTTTGTAATTATGATCCGATTCCATTCAAAATTAGTATCTGGGGGTATTTGGGTTCGAAAATGATGATACTTTTGTCAAAATTGGGAAATTCAAGATGACGGCCACAATATGGCGGATGAGTTTTGTAATTATGATCTTATTCTATACAAAATTGGTATATGGGGGTTTTCTGAGTAGGAAATTACGATTCATCAAAATCGAGGAATTCAAGATGGCGGCTTCAAAATGGCGGATGAGTGTTGTTGAAAGCTTGTCTTCAAAAATGTTTTTTGAGAACTAGGCTTGTTTATTTTAATGTGCTTTTAATTTTGATCAAGCTTCAATTTCAAGAAAACCATAGAAATTGTCTTTTCTTCAAATTTGAAATCATCCTTTATATATACATATAATATATACATACTCATTAATATGTGTTAACGGAAATTCATTGATTGTAAAAGCTTTTTGACTATTAAATGAGATTTTATACTGGACAAAAAAATAGTTCGTAAATTTAATTGTTCTAATAATTTCTTACTGACTATTCCAATCATTCCATTTGTAGCTCGATTTGTAGTGAGGAAGTTTCCGTAGCAACGATCGTTTCATCTCGACAAAATTTTCAAGCCGGCAAAACTAACAAGTTGGTTTTTCAGCGACAAAATTTTTGACGTTTCTCGAATTCATAGATAGCTTCGGAAATAAATGAACAAACGTTTAGTGGTTTAGTCAATCTATGATGAATTCTAATTTGCCAAATAGCGCAATACGCGTCAAATGTGAACATATTACCGTATTTTCTAGTGGAATAGTCATGCCGAATACCACTCGAGATGAAATTTAGGCTGGTAAAATTTCTCTCTTGTAATATTCATGTTTGTTGCTTTTCGGAAATTTCGCTCATGACATTTTTTCCAAAATCTTTTGATACAGATATCGAGGTTGCATAGAAATACCTGGTGTTGGCACTGATTAGATTTTGTTTAAGACTTTCTTGTCGATCGAAAATCCGAGAATTTGTACTGCTTCTCATTTCTCCCGAAAGGGGTCGCACTATTTTTCGTTTCCGCAGTAGCGCCACGACCGATAAATATTGCGGATTTATTCCGGAACTAGAACAAAATCTGAAATCTAAAATGCCGTTTTGATCTACAAATTTTGGTCACGATTTTTAGTAAGGAGTCGATACACCAGGTATTATATGCATCTATCAAATGTCATAGGTACGCGAAATTTCCGAGCAACAAACTTTCATATTACAATCGAGAAATTTCGTCGGCAAAATTCCATCTCTAGTGGGGTATTACATATGAAAAAATTTCACCAATTTTCGAAAACTGTAAAATCGTTGAAATTTAGGTGAATTAAGTCATTCAATTTGAGAGTATTTAGTAGAATTTTTTAGAATTTGTTAGAATTTATTAGAATTTGATAGAATTCAGTAGAATTTCATAGAATTCAGTAGAATTTGATAGAATTTAGTAGAATTTGATAGAATTTGGTAGAATTTATCACAATTTTTTCAGAATTTATAGAATTATTGCCCAAAAGTAGAATTTGGTGTACAAAATTTCAGTAATGATTTCCCCCTCGGTTTAAATATACGTAGAGGAACAACGTCATTGAACGAATTGAAGCCACTTTTAGTTGTAGTTCCTTCTCCCGTCCATAGTGGTGCAGTGATGTATCAGAGAATAGAATTTTTTTAGTTTTCAAGAAAAATGCCTGATAAACGTTTCGACGGCCGCAGATCGATCAATCAGATTTTGTCATTTTTCATAGAACATTGAGAGATACAAATATTCTTTCATCACGGATAATTTACGGATAAATCACTGAAAAAGATGAGATACTTTGTTTTTGCTGGGAACATTTTTTGGATAGTTGTTTTGCCAAGTTGATATCAAGTTAGCGAAACTTCTAATAATTTGTAAAATATAATATTGACGATGTTTTTTTCTTCACGGAGAATTAACGTATAAATCACTGAAGAAAATTAAATGATCTGTTGATTGCTAAAATCTATTTTTTTATTATGTGACCTGGTAGTTTGATATACCTACACTTACCAGTGCACTAGATATTTTATAACAAACTGAAGCAGCAAAATTTTTCTCTTCGCGGATAAATCAAGGATGGAAAGCTACATCTTTATTCCAAATTTTATCAATAATATCAATATTGCAAGTATAGTTTTCGAGAAAAGTGCCTGATATACATTCCGACGGCCGCAGATCGATCAACCATATTTTGTCATTTTTCTATAAAACATTGAAAGATACAAATATTCTTTCATCACGGATAATTTACGGATAAATCACTGAAAAAGATGAGATACTTTGTTTTTGCTGGGAACATTTTTTGGATAGTTGTTTTGCCAAGTTGATATCAAGTTAGCGAAACTTCTAATAATTTGTAAAATATAATAGTGGCGATGTTTTTTTCTTCACAGAGAATTAACGTATAAATCACTGAAGAAAATTAAATGATCTGTTGATTTCTACAAACATTTTTTTTATTATGTTTCCTGGTAGTTTTACATATACCCACTAGTACACGTGATATTTTTTTAAAATCAGAAGCGGCATAATTTTTCTCTTCACGGAAAAATCATGGATGAAAACCTGCATCTTTCTTCCAAATTTCAACAATATTGCATACATAGTTTACGAGAAAAATGCCTGATAAACGTTCCGACGGACGCAGATCTATCAATCAGATTTTGTCAATTTCATACACTTACCAGTGCACGTGATATTTTTGTAAAAACAGAAGCGGCAAAATTTTTCCCTTCTCGAATGACTCAAGGATGGATCTTTCTTCCAATTTCTACAATATTTCATAGTTTTCGTGAAAAATTCCTGATATACGTTCCGCAGATCGATCAATCAGATTTTGTCATTTTTCTACAAAACCTTGAGGGATACAAATTTTCTTTCATCACGGATAATTTACGGATAAATCACTGAAAAGTTGATATCATTAATTAAGTGATAGAAAACAAAGTAAATTTATTTTAATTATTCTTCATCATGAACTATCACAAAGTAACGGACTACTCTATCCAATATTTTTAGTTGATATCAAGTTAACGAAACATCTAATAATTTTTAAAGTACAATATTGGCGATGTTTTTTTCTTCACGTAGAATTAACGGATAAATCATTGAAAAAAATAAAATAATCTGTTGATTGCTAAATTCTATTTTTTTATTATGTGACCTGGTAGTTTGATATACACTTCCTAATACACGTGATATTTTTTTGAAGACAAAAGCGGCAAAATGTTATCTTCGCGGATAAATCAAGGATGGAAAGCTAATTCTTTCTCCCAATTTCTACGATATCGTATTAATAGTTTTCCAGAAAAATGCCTGATATACGTTCCGACGGCCGCAGATCGATCAATCGGATTTCGTCACTCCTCTAGAAAACCTTGAAAGATACAAATTTTCTTTCATCAGGGATAATTTACGGTTAAATCACTGAAAAAGATGAGTTACTTTGTTTTTGCTGGGAAAGTTTTTTGGAGAGTTGTTTCGCCAAGTTGATATCAATATGTTTTTTTCTTCACGGAGAATTAACGGATAAATCACTGAAAAATATAAAATGAAGTGTTGATTGCTAAAATCTCTTTTTTTATTATGTTTGATATACTGCACTTACTAGTGCTCGTGATATTTTTTTAAAGACAGAAGCGGCAATTTTTTTTCTTCACGGATGAATCAAGGATGGAAAACTACATCTTTCTTTCAAATTTCGACAATATTACATGCATTGTTATCGAGAAAAATGCCTGATATACTTTGCGACGGCCGCAGATCGATCAATCAGATTTGGTCATTTTTCTACAAAACCTTGAGAGATACAAATTTTCTTTCATCACGGATAATTTACGGTTAAATCACTGAAAAAGATGAGCTACTTTGTTTTTTGCTGAATACATTTTTTGGATAGTTGTTCCGCCAAGTTGATATCAAGTTAGCGAAACATCCAATAATTTTCGAAATACAATAGTGGCGATAATTTGTTGATTGCTAAAATCTCTTTTTTTATTATGTGATCTGATAGTTTGGTATACACTTCCCAATGCACGTGATATTTTTGTGAAAACATAATCGTCAAAATTTTATCTTCACGGATAAATCAAGGATGGAAAGCTACATATTTCTTTAAAATTTCAACAATATCGCATTCATAGTTTTCGAGAAAAATGCCTGATACACGATTCGACGGCCGTAGATCGATCAATCAGATTTTGTCATTTTTCTACAAAACCTTTCATCACGGATAATGTAAGGATAAATCACTGAGAAAGATGAGCTTGTTTTTGCTGGAACATTTTTTGGATAGTTGTTTCGCCAAGTTGATATCAAGTTAGCGAAACATCGAATATTTTTTGAAATGCAACAGTGGCGATGGTTTCTCTTCACGTAGAATTAACGAATATATCACTGAAAAAATAAAATAATCTGTTGATTGCTAAAATAATTATTTTCATTATGTGACTTGGTAGTTTGATATACTTACCAGAGCACGTGATATTTTTTTGAAAACAGAAGCGGCAAAATTTTATTTTCACGGATAAATCAAGGATGGAAAGCTACATCTTTCTTCCAGATTTTTACGATATCGTATTCATAGTTTTTGCTGGAACATTTTTTGGATAGTTGTTTCGCCAAGTTGATATCAGCTTAGCGGAACATCTCATTACGGGTAACATGAATAGTTTCTACAGGAATTCAAAATACGTTGATTCGCCCTGCAAGCTACCTTAATCTAGACTTCAAATCCACTCAGCATCCTTTCCGTGAAAGTGCGATAAATTGTCGCCATCACACCAGCGAGAAATCAATCGCAGCAAGTGTTGAAAAAATCGAAAGTGCTTCCTTTCTCGACGCTACTACAAGTCGGGCATTTTCCACATATAAGGATGGACCAGGTCCGTTCGGAAATTCTTTCAACGGATCAGGAGAAACTGCTTACTATCTAATCTAATCGGAAGAAATGCCTGTAGGGCATTTACGGCTACGTATGAAGCGGTCGAATTATCGAGAAATAACAGCTTGATGCCTAAATTTGTCGTAGGAAGATTACCGAACTGTTAAACTGTTTCTCGACACCCTGAAGAAAATTTGGGTTTCAGAACCTGTTCTTTTGGTATTGATGGCGATGATTATAGATGCATACGTTGACCCTACTTTATTACCGTTGCTCTTCGATGTATCCTTGTTAACAAGCCCCTGAAGATTCATTGTGAAGTATCTGAATCTGAAATTTGGGTTCATAAAGGGTTTTCCAATATGAGGTGTCATTCTGACATTGAAAGAAAAATGCAATTTTTTTTATATAAATGATCGGATGTTTATTTCATTATAAAGAGGAAGGTGCGACGTTAATAATGGAAAATAACAGGACTACAGGACCATATTATCCTTTTTATGAAATTTCCATAACCAAATTGCAAAGTTGCCCCATGTCCTCGATGGATGTACATAAAGTTAGCAAAACAACTTTCGCGAATCAAACTCGGAATAGCTCAAAATTTTGCCGTTATTTATCCGTAATTTATCCGTTAAAAAATAAATTTTGCCGCTCTCATATTTAAAAAGATATGGGATGTGTCGCTTAGTTGATATCAAGTTGGCGAAACAACTTTTCAAAAAATTGTTTCAGCACAAAACAAAATAGCTCATCTTTTTCAGTGATTTATCCGTAAATTATCCGTGAAGAAAAAAACATCGCCACTCTTGTATTTTAAAAAATATCGGATGTTTCGCTAACCTGATATCAAGTTGGCCAAACAACTTTTCGAAAAATAGTTTCAGCACGAAACAAAATAGCGCATCTTTTTAAGTGATTCATCCGTATGTTATCCGTGAAAAAAGAAAATTTTTATCCTTCAAGGTTTGGAAGAAAAATGACAAAATCTGATTGATCGATCAGCAGCCGACGGAACATAATTTATGCATTTTGCTCGAAAACTACGCAAGCAATATTGTTGATATTCGAAAAGAAGATGTAGCTTTTCATCTTTGATTTATCCGTGAAGAAAAAAATTTTGCCGCTCCCGTTTTTAAAAAATATCACGTGCGCTGTGGTAAGTTTACATCAAATTACCAGGTGACATATTGAAAAAATGATTTCAGCAATCAACAGATAATGCAATTTCTTTTAATGATTTATCCGCAAATTATCCGTGAAGAAAAAAACATCGCCACTTTTGTATTTTACAAAATATTGGGTGTTTCACTAACTTGACATCAATTTGACGAAATAGAAATTGCATTATCTGTTGATTGCTGAAATCATTTTTTCAACATGTCACCTGGTAATTCGATGTACACATACCAGCGCACGTGATATTTTTTTAAAAACGGGAGCGGCAAAATTTTTTTCTTCACGGATAAATCAAAGATGAAAAGCTACATCTTCTTTTCAAATATCAACAATATTGCTTGCGTAGTTTTCGAGAAGAATTCATAAATCAGGTTCCGTCGGCTGCTGATCCATCAATCAGATATTGCCATTTTTCTTCGAAACCTTGATTGATACGAATTTTCTTTTTTCACGGATAATTTACGGATAAATCACTTAAAAAGATGCGCTATTTTGTTTCGTGCTGAAACCATTTTTCGAAAAGTTGTTTCGCCAACTTGATATCAAGTTAGCGAAACATCCGATATTTTTTAAAATACAAGAGTAGCGATGTTTTTTTCTTCACGGATAATTTACGGATAAATCACTGAAAAAGATGAGCTATTTTGTTTTGTGCTGAAACCATTTTTTGAAAAGTTGTTTCGCCAACTTGATATCAACTTAGCGACACATCCCATATCTTTTTTAATATGAGAGCGGCAAAATTTATTTTTTCACGGATAAATTACGGATAAATAACGGCAAAATTTTGAGCTATTCCGAGTTCGATTCGTGAGAGTTGTATTGCTAACTTTATGTTATGGCCTCTCGAATTCCATCTTTGAGGTCTTGAATCGGCGCTGAGCTCTTGGCGTAGCTCTTTCACATTGCCCGAAAGGAAGAAGTCGCAAGGTGTTAAATCACAAGATCTCGGTGGCCAATTGTTATCACCCCTTCGAGAGATAACACGGTCCGGAAACTTTTCTCGTGGAAGACCAATGGTTTTGTTGCTTGTGTGGCACGTAGCGCCGTCTCGTTGAAAGTAAACGTTGTCCAGATCAATACCATTCAATTCCGGCCATATAAATCATTAATCATCTCTCGATAGCGCAATCCATTCACAGTAACTGTTGCTCCAGCCTAATTCTCGAAAAAGTAAGGTCCAATGACCCCGCCGGACCATAAACCGCACCAAACAGTCACACGTTGAAGATAGAGAGGCTTTTAAACAATAATTCTTGGGTTTTTCGACCCCACACATGCGATAATTTTTCTTGGTGACGAAGCCACCGAGATGAAAATGGGCCCCATCACTCAAGATGATTTTTCGATGGAATCATTTTCTCGCATTTCAGGGATACAATCAGCAAAGACACGACGTTGTTGATGATCGGCAGGCTTGAGTTCTTTATAAGCCTTAAGACCCAAATCTTTATGCAAAATACGGTGTAATGACGTTTGTGGTATGCCTAGTTCCAAAGAACGACGAGGAATGGACAAACCTGGGTTTTCTTCAAGACTTTTGGCTACAGCAGCAATATTCTCTGGTGTTTTTAAGCGACCTGCACGGGTTTAATTTTTCATATCGCTAACTTGTCCCAATAGCTCAAATTTTTCCTCCGATTTCTTTCTAGCGGTTCAACAAGGTGCTTCTCCCAAATTTTCACCATTTTTATAGCGAATTTTAATAATTTCAATGCGTTGTTGAAGCGTGCATCGTTCCATTTCTTTTAATGGCGTAGTTTCTACTTGTCACATGTCAAAAAATGACAACTTCAAATGTGACATCTATCTACCAAAATAGCGGGCTATTCAAAATAACCCCTCTCAGATTGGCAAACAGCCAAATGAATTCAGCGAAATACGCTACTACTAAATGCGTGTACCCAAAGGCGTCGAGGTCTAAATTTCAGCTTTCAACTACTACGTCTTCGGATTATTACAGTGGATGATCGAAATAATTCCCATAATTAATAGCAAACTCTTCTTTCACCTTCATCTCAGTGAAAGTTATCGACGTTTCTTATTCTCGATATTCATCATTACAGATTGAGCGGTCTTCTTGAGGTCGGTTGCACTCGAGTGGTCCAACAAGTCTGATTGACGAACTTCTCAGGCTGCTCAGAACCTACCGTGTGTGGGGCTCAGTAACATTTGCTTTTGATATTAGTTTAGCCCGCAGTTTCACAAGGGTCACCAATGTAAATTTTTTTTCAGGTAGATTCTGCGCTAAAACGTACAGGGTGATTGTTTGAAAGCGTCCATTCTCTAATGAAAATAATTTCGAGATGGTTATACCGAATGCTGCCTCACACGTTCGTATATATTCCGAATGCAATATAACTATTAAGGAACCTTTACATTATTAGTGGCAAAACTATTCATGCCGTTATAAAAACGACTAATAATACATTTTCTACAGTTAGAATAATTGCGCTTCATTTGTATGGGAAGAAAGACCACCACGGTGTAGAAATTAATGTGAAAGTATTAAGAGTTCTTGAAAAAGTTTCCAGGTAATACATCTTCGTTTTCACACGATTCAAATCAAGATTCTTCTCGTGACGAGACAAATCGTGAAACTGATCATTTCGAAACCACCAGTATTCAGAAATGTATTGCAATATGCAAATCGCATCATCTCTTTCGACAGATCTGCGCCCATATTTGGGTTTATTGTTTCCAGTAAGCAGTACTGGAATCTATATCAAGATTTATCTTACGTAATACCACTAGAGATGGAATTTTGGCGGCAAAATTTCTCGATTGTAATATGAAAGTTTGTTGCTCGGAAATTTTGCGAATGACAATTGTATCAAAATCACGAGCCGTTAGGCGAGTGATTTTGGAAAATATGTTACGAGCGAAATTTCCGAAAAGCAACAAACTTCAATATTACAAGAGAGAAATTTTACCTGCTTATAATTTAGCAAAAGACTTAGTTTCAAAATTATGTCGTGCAGCTATGAATTTATGTACCTCTCATTATTTTTGTGAATCTTTATGATTCAGGGAAAGAATTTTTCAGAATTGTGCTGAGTAGCTAGGTTTTTATTTTTCATTATTTTTTTGTAATCTCTATAATTTTGTTGAGAAATTTGTAATAGACAACATATTGTCTTGTAATTGGGTTTTCTCCTGTTAGAGTATGAAGGATTTTTTTTTATAAAAAACAATATTCCATTGCATGCCGATATCAAAACAACGATATTCTCAAGTTGTTTAAGTTGTGCAATTAGGTTGTCGATGTTTTTTTTATGAAAATGGTTACAAATGAATTATTCAAAGTATTGCCCATTGTTGGCTACAACTTTTTCCCATCTTTCTGGTGAAGCTCGAACACCGCTACGGTAAAAGTGTTAATATTTTGAGGCTATCCACGTATCAAGCCATTTTTTTATGGCTGCATATGAGTAGAACTGCTGATGAACGAGAACACATGACATCGACCGAAACAGGTACTAATCTGACAGTCCGATATCTGGGGAATACGGCTGGTTGGGTAGGACCTGCCATTTTAGCGTGTCTTGATAGGTTTCAACGGGCTTAGCAATGTGAGGCCGAGTGTTGTCATGCTGTAGAATCACTTTATCGTGCCTCTGCTCGTCTTGTGGCTTTTTTCGCGCAGTGATCGGCTCAATGGCATCGATTGAAGCCGTTCCTCAGTGATCGTTTCTGTTGGTGCCAAAAGCCTATAATAAATAACACCGACCTAGTCCCACCAAATACATAGCATAACCTAATCAGAAAGAAAAATAAACATTTGATTTCTTTAAAAAGGACCAAGCCCTTTCCTTATGGCAGATGGCGTTCCGTCAATTGTTCTAATATTTTGGTTTAATGTAGTACTCGACCTACTGATCAAAAGTGTCCAAGGCCCCAACTCAATGCTATGACTGGTTTTTGAAGTTGAAGTTGAAAATTACCCACTTTTACTACGCGTGTATCTCGAAACAGAATATATTGATCTTCAATTTTTCTCAAGAAACATTGCATTCCATCCCTAGCAAACATATGGAGGAATATAACCGAAAATCGTTACGAATACAGGGTTATCCATAATTGAATGCATGCCCGGTTTTGAAAGTATATAATATTTCAGTTCAAGAGCGAGAACGTTCGCAAAATGAACTATTTCACTAGATATGTTGTTGTTACATCGACAAAACCAGAAATGCCAAGAATTCATACGGGGTGATCCATTATTAGAGAAACTTTTCACAATGAAGGTTAAGTGGACACCCTGTATTTTTGGGTTGATTTAAGGTGTTTGTTTGATTTTTTCAGAACATATCATCATGGACTTCAAAGAATACAGGGTGATTCAGTCATGAAACAAACTGTGAACCTCACGAAAATACCCAAAAACCAACTTTTTTTTCATTACCCTCTATTTCAAGATTCTCCGTTGAGGTGGGAGTTTTCTTTCACTACTCTACTTGATATAAAAACATCAATACGTCTGAGAGTTTTCATCCACTTCCTTTGACTAGATTTTTTTTATGTTATTCTATTCTCATTTCAGCATAAAACAAATCTGGTCATAGGAAGTGGATAGAAACTCTGAGCCATTTGCTATAAGGAAAGTGCGGGGTCCTTTGCATCTTCGGGCAGTTCTTAGTTTAAAAATGAAAATAAGACTTCTCAAATTTCTCATAGGCTTTCAATTTTGTTACAATCGAGGTTTTGTGCATAAGTAGCACTTTGGCGGACTTGTGATAAGGTAAAGTGGTAAAGTGTTGAAACTGTTTTGAGCCATTATCAGCAAATGTTTATGACTTTACTCAGTTGAGTGGAATTGTTTGAAATTTGGGCGCCACTGATAAAGTCGATAAAATCCTCTTTGGCTCTTTATCTACTACCTTTGAAAGAACCTGTTGTGCTTATATAAGTCTTATCCTTACATGATCTAATACACAGGGTTCTCCCACTAAAAAATTAAACACGGTTTCAAAAACAAGACGTTCTATAAATGTAATACTAATTCTTCGGTACTGAGAATTCTTCAAAAGATCGAATTATCCCAGAGGATCGCGGGATATGCACATCAGCAGGATGTGGCATTGGAAACCTGTCACGTCGTGCGGAAATTCCTGAACTAGTGGGAGGAACTGAAATGTTTTTTCACTGGTTCATAGAAGTAATAACAGCTCAAGCTGAGAACGGGAGGCCGATGGAGAAGAATAATAACTGCCCAGTATATTCGAAAAAAGTTTCTTGAGATGCAAAAATAAAATTACAAGAAACCTTTTTTTGAACGAAATTCAAGAGTTGACGCTTCTTATCAATTCACGTTTTGTGGTGCTTTTTGTTACCAAAAACAGTTTTCATCTTCATACCATTAGGGAGTTACACCTAAAGCCTCAAAAAGTTCCACAAGTTTGTGATGTTTTACGTTACGTTAAAAGTGCTGATCTTTTTTTTCGTGAATTGTCATTAAGGCCATACGCCGACATTAACGGAGCTCCCTGTACCTGCCTCTGGGACTTGGGGAGACATGTGAAAAGCGACCGGGAAAAGGGCAGAACCTCATCCGAAAGGGCACAACGATTTCCTGAACGAAAGCAGACGGATCGATAATCTCGACGCTGTAAGCTTCATGGAAATGTCTCTGCGTCATCGCTTGGGCGGATCGTATCGGGTGCCAACTTGAAAATTGTTTTCCTCCACTTCGAATGAAGGTGTCAACCGCTTGATGATTGTATTATTGGAGATGACACGTTGAGTCTACCTGCATACACGTATAATTGCTTCAAAATCAAGTGGGAAGTGTTTGCAAAGGATAAAATGACCTTAGTCTAAGGACCGAACGAGAATAAATTCGCTATCACAAAAACGCTCATATCTTTTGAGCCACTGGACCGATTTCGAAAATCAAACTCATTATCGAATCATCTTCTGATTCTAATGAAAACTGGATTTTTTCTGGAATTCTTCCCATCATGCTTCTTATATAGTGTTCTCAGTCACTTTCTGGGATGCTTTCTTCCACTTTTGCTTGAATTCCGCTGATGTTTTCGTTGATTTCTTAGTCTTCTTCAATTCTCTTTTTACCAGGGCCCAATATCTTTCGATTGGACTGAGTTCTGGGCAATTTGGTGGATTGGCCTCTTTGGGGACAAAAACCACCTCATTAGCTTCGTACCATTCCTTGGTGGCCTTGCTGTAGTGGCATGAAGCTAAATCTGGCCAAAAGATTGTTGACACATCGTGCTCACGTAAAAATGGAAAAAGTCGCTTCTTCAAGCATTCCTCGATGTATATCTACGAGTCAACAGAGCCTTGGCCAACGAAAAATTTGCTCCTTTTCCCACAAGTGCAAATTGCTTGCCAAACCAGGAATTTTTTAGGAAACTTTGCTTGTTTCTTCACGCGAAATAATTCGTCAATACTTCCACGAGAATCTGCAGTATAAAATTCCTGACCAGGAAGTTGCGATAAATCAGCCAAGACATAGGTTTCGTCGTCCATCACGCAACAGGAAAAATTTTTCAAGAAATCTTTTTTTAATTTCTTTGCTCTTGATTTCGCTTCTTGATTCTTCACAGCGTTCCTGTCTGGCACTTTCTGCACTTTGTATGTTTTAAGCCCACAACTCGATTTGATTTTCTGAACGGTTGTCTGCGAACAACCCACTGTTTGGGCCACTTTCCGTCCTGAAAGGTTAGGATTCTTCTGAAAAAGGCTGATGGCTTTCTTCACTTTTTTTGGGCTATGAAACCCATTTTTCCTCCCGGTTCTTTCCTTGCGGTTAATTGTAAGATCTTTGTTGAAGCGCTTAACAACTCTTGATGCCGTTTCCGGACGAACGCGAGCCTCTTTTGCGATTCTTTTGAAGCTCCATTTTTGATTGTTTTGAAAAAGTTCCACTATAAATTCTCGAGTTTTCACTTCGATTGACATTTTGCGACAGAGAATTGGAATATCAATGAAGTTCCATATGTTTCTGACGTTCATAACAAAGCTAACTATGATCAAATTTTGATTTTTTCTCAATTGGTTCAAGAGATATAGGCGTTTTTGTGATAGCGAATTTATTCAGAATTTATGAGCTTTCGGAATCCATTCTGCGTTATCCGGGCCTGTAACCTGTTGTTTTTAGGTATATCGATTAATCCAATAAAACTTAGGTCACATATCCGTTAAAACTATTTGTGATGAATTTATCCTTGAACTTGATATTACTGGTTGTTCTTTTTTATGTCAGATGGTTAAGTTATTCAACTTCATTGATTCAAATCGAGGATTTTCGAATTAGTGGTGTTATTTTGACATTCAAAAAAGAATGAAGTTTTTTTAGATGCATGCTCGGATGTTTGTGTCATTATAAAGAGGAAGGTATGCCGTTATTAATGGCTTGAATTGACGCTGGGCTCTTGGCGTAGAGGGTAGACTTTCTCTTTCAGATGGGTCCAAAGGGGGAAGTCGCAAGGTGTTAAATCGAAAGATCTCGGTGACCAATTGTGATCACCTCTTTGTGAGCTAACACGGTCCGGAAACCTTTCCCATATAATATCAATGGTTTCTCGTTGCTTGTGTGTCAGGTAGCGCCGTCTTGTTGAAAGTAAACGTTGTCCAGATTAATACCATCCAATTCCGGTCATAAGAACCGTCGTAACTGTTGCCCCAGTCTCATTCTCGAAAAAGTAAGGTCCAATGACCTTGCCGGACCATAAACTGCACCAAATAGTCACACGTTGAGGATAGGAAGGCTTTTTAACAATAACTCTTGGGTTTTCCGAGCCCCAGCAGCGACAATTTTGCTTGTTAACTAAGCCGCTGAGGTGGAAATTGGCCTTCTCAGTCAAGATGATTTTCCGATGGAATTCCGGATCATTTTCATGCATTTCAAGGACCCAAAGACACGACATTGCTGATGATCGGCTGGCTTGAGTTCTTTTGTAAACTGAACTTTCTAAGCTTCAAGACCCGAATCTTGATTGAAAATACGGTGTAATGACGTTTGTGGAATGTCTGATTCCTAAGGACGACGCGAAATGGACAAACCTGCGTTTTCTTCAACATTTTCGGCTACAGCAGCAATATTCACGGCTGTTCTTCATCGACGTGCACGAGTTTTATTCTTCACATCACTAACTTGTTCCAACAGCTCAAATTTTTCCACCAATTGCTGTATTGCGTTTCGACAGGATGCATCACGACGACCCAAAAATGTTCGAGCCTTACGAACCGTCTCTGCCAAATTTTCACCATTTTATAGTGAATTTCAATAATTTCAATGCGTTTTTGAAGCGTGTATTGTTCCATTTTCATTTATATTCAAATGTCAAAAAATGACAGCTTCAATTGTGACATCTACCGAAATAGCTGGCGATTCAAAATAACACCTCTTATTGGAAAACTCTTTACATGAGTCTACTGATTAGATGGTAATATCGAAGAAAAAGTGGCCTAAATCAACGTGAAGATGTGGGCCGGGTTATATTTAAACGTCTCGTCTTCTTCTCTCTACTCAGGTTCAAATTTAACCGAGTATTTATACCGATTATGATGAAATTTTCGCTCCTGAGTTCGGATTTAGGATGTACCGCGAATTTAATCTACCCTAACTTGCTAACTTGATTTCTTCGTGGTTATTTGTTAAATTCCTACAAATAATGACCCTGTTTTCTATAGATTTGTAATGCATGGATGAAAGTACCTGGAATTGATTTTCGAAATACCTTTTGTCTTTAGGTTGGTACAGTGGTCCTATCTACACATCCACACATATAAACCACGTGATAGCACTGCAACCTGTAAATTCTTCAACTTTTTATATGATGTAAAATTCAAATACTCATCAGTTTTACATATAAGACCCGTTTCACATGCGACTGATGGTCGGTCCTGATGGTCGGTCTGGGCCGGCGTTTGAACTGGATTTTAAAATAATTTCACATGCATGCGTATCATCAGTCGACCGATCCAGTTCCAACCCGTTTCACATGCGACTGATGGTCGGTCCTGATGGTCGGTCTGGGCCGGTGACAGGTCGTTGTATTGCCTTATCTCTAAAAATGAAGGAACTTCCAATTGCTATCGTTGTTGTTGAATGATATTGTTGGAAGTCCAAGCTTGCTTTCTATTCCATTCCTTGCTATGACTGTCAATAAATGAGAAAAATATCATCTTGTTTCGTATCGACTTGAAGCCCAATGTTCGAAAGATACCTATCACAACGTGGAGTGGCATTCTGAAACGTCGAAGAGGTCGAGAATGACACTGCCGTTACCTCTGGAGCTTAAATGAATGTTGCAACATTATCGATGGAATGCAAGTGATGGTTATTATGTTGAAAAGTCTATTCGCATGCACATAAGAAACAATGGGTAATATGGAGGATAATATTATTGATGTGTCTTTCATTATTATTTTCCTGTGATGTTTTCCTTCTGATAACTCGTTTGACACATTCCCAGAAGACTAATGTCGGTTACCGTTCATTACTTCTTTCCACGACTCATTACCTGTAGTAAATTTTTAGACGATCTACTTACAGGTAATGTGAAAATTATGCTTTTAAATCGTACCAATGATACTTTAATCTTGTGTATAACGCGCATAACGAATGATAGCTTAACGCATCAGTTGGAAACGATCGTTAAGTTTAAACGGATAAGCATTGGAGAAGGAAATATTTATTGGTTGAAAGAAGTAATAGGTTTTGTCGGCGATTTTTGGTTGGAAGTTCGAGTTTCACGGAGGAGCGATCCATGCAGAACTACGTAAGAATTGAGTTGTACGCATGCGCCAAATGGGAAACACTCCAACGATCTGTCAAATATTTTTTGAGGTTAGTGCTGGTGGTCAAACAAGGGGCATTTAGCTTTGTTCATGTATGTAGTTGTTAAAATCGCTAATTTGTTCGAGAAAATGTTTTTTGGGGATATTTTCTTGGTATTTTCAGTAAATCTTCCACTCAGATATCAAACCTGTGAAAATTATTTAAATTAAGTGAAATTTTAATAAAAAATGCCGTAAATGTGTGCCAGAGTCGAATGTGGAAATCGTTCAGATTAAGAGGATTTTATTAAATATTTTAGAACACCCACTGTGTCTGTAACGTGCTGTTTTATTCACATATCAAGTGTATTAGCAGGAAACGAAGGGCAATTTGGTCAGCAGTCATCAAGACTTTACAAAATCGAAGTTAAGAAACTGAAGTGAATATTGCTTCCTAGATACTGAAATAAGCAGTATCTACTCAGTTCATGTTATATGTAAAACTGATCCTGATGTATATTTGAATTTATATTACATTGACGGTTAAATGAGTTTGATGTTGCCTTGCAGTGCTCTGATTCCTTCTCCAATACTTCCTCTATTATAGGAAGTGATTTATTTATTTGTATTCACTTTAAATACACCAAAGGTAGTTAGATGCTGAGGTTTTCAACTGAAACTCGATTTACAATCAAAAATATCCATAAGGAAAAGCAGCGAAAACAATGGAAACAAAATAATATAGTTACACATAGAAGGAATAATTTCTTTAATTCCAAGTACTGGCTTGAATGACAATATTTGAAGCATGTTTGCATAACAAAATAATCATTTTATCTTCGGTAATCTTCACGAAAACAAATTGTTTTGAGATGAAACCGGTCTTTGAGAGCTGACTAGGATACATATTGTAGATCCTTGGCCTCGGGTTAGTGTTGAGTTTCAAAAAGTGTCAAAATCATCACCATGATGATGCCTTCGAAATGTTGGTTGGTCCAATTTCGAAATTGTAATGCAATGACGGTAATGCGGGTGTGTCAAGTGTGGACAGAAGAAGGTAGAAGAACACGGAGAAGACCAACAATTTAAAAACATTCGTAGACTACGTACTTCAAAATAGAATCGACGTAACTGACAGAAGAAGGATATGTATATTGTTTACGAGCAGGTAGAAAAATGTCTGGTGAAGTCGAGGGTCCTCTTCGACACGTGAAGCGCAAATATATTCTCATAAACTTTATAGTGCCCATCCACGGGGGACACCGAATCGGAAACATTGTATCCCGATCTGCAATAAATCATGGCCAATAAAATGTGCCGCTTGGGTTTTGACAAGAGGTAGACGGATTATGTTGCTAGAATTTGCCAGCGTTGCCACTTCTACGGAATTCAGAACGCAGAACGGTTTTCTGCCTGTACAATTCTATGAATCCTGTTAAAAATTCTTTCATTTTAAGCAAAGTTGCTTCTGAATTTCAACTAGAAGATGTTCTGGAATCGACTGCCCAGTGCTGCCACACGCGTAACTTGAAAATGAGCTGAAAAAATTTGTAAGGTAAAATTATGAAAGAAACCAATAACGGGAAGTTAAACATACTTTTTAAATTGAATAAAAATGTCACACACCACAATGAATTTCCACAGAAAAGGAGGAAGCTATCAGTAAGGGGGCTGGAGAAAGACTGAGTATAAAATGAATAGATAATTCTTAGCGGAAATCACAGATGCAAACACAACAAAATCTTGATTACCCAAATTCGACCGTCTTCTCATAATAATAAGAGTGAAAATAGCGTACCTACCTGTACAAGCACCACCAGTCTAGGTACAAAGGGTGCGAATTGTAAACAGATTTTTTTTATGACATCTAATGCCAGCATAACCAATTTTGCAAAACTGATAAGAATTCAACTACCTGGTGCAATATTATTCAACAAAATCGGAGATTGAAACTTTCTGAATTCCGTAATTCTCCGGAAATTTTCTTAGAAGTGACTGACACAACTGCAAAAATTCCGATGTTCTTCATGGGAACTGATAGCATCTGCAATGACACGCGCCGGATTTTATGGCCCTTTATTATCTTTGCCGCTTGTGTCCGGTTCGGTTGCCCCGTGAGTGGAGACCATTACGATGAAAGGGCTTTGTTCAGAGGAACCGCCAGTAATGAAATAATGCCGGCCACTCACGAGGCTTCCTAGACGGGCGTTTTATGATGGTTTCTAAGGCCACGTGCGAAAAGAGTCTCCGTGATTGGTCAAGGGCTCTTAAAGTGTCATAAAAGGCCATAAAACGCCCGTCTCTGTAGCCTCGTGAGTGGCCGGCATAAGATTGGGTGCTAGAACTGGAGTGAAGTTGGCCTATCTGGTCCGGCTTTTATGTAACGTATTTCGAAAGCAAAATATACTTAAACGATAAAGGATAATTTGATCTCGATTGTGGAACTGTTAAAGAAGTTTTCCTATGGAAGAATGCGCTCTGAAATAATAATTATGATAATTCCTCTGCACATACGACGTTTAGCTGAATGCATAATACACATGAGTCACCTGTTTCTGAACCCACGCTTTTGTCTAGTATACAAGGGAACCGATACTGTCCTCGAAACATTTGTTTCGTTGGATTACGTTACTCAGATTTCATATTATCAGCTGTGTCCTCGACCGATGACTTATTTTTTCCTTGTTGGAATGTTGACTACATTCTTTCGAATGAACGCTCTTAATCTTTAAGTGATATTCCTCATGTAAATGTTTCAAATTCTTGGTAGGAGTTCTGCATACATTTATCTTCCTTTTTTTGCTTAGAGGAAAATTATTTATGCAGAATTGAAGTGCTGCCATTACAATCAGTTTGCTATTGTTGACCTTGAAGGCTTCCATATTAGGAAGAAACGTAGGCGTTCAGGATATGGGGAAGAATACCTTATCCCTATTCGATATACCAGGAGGCAACGAAATAATTTTCAGATTAGATATTCTGATCGAATTATATTAAGTCTTTTCTAATGACCCTGTATATTTTGATATACCATTCGCTCTGCATATTTTGATATACCATTCGTCTGGTATATTTTTATAGACCATTCGATATTAGAAACTCTTTTCTCTGAATCCTTACAAAAATGGTAGTTGGTTTTTGAAGTTTTCGGGAAAGTTCTTTGAAAGAGGTCGAATTATTGATCTACGGAAGGCGGGAGTGTCAATTCGAGAAATCGCTAACCGTACGAATAGAAATCCAACTACTGTTATGAGATGTTGTCAAGCGTGGTTTGATAATGCCCAAAATCGAAGAAGAGTAGGCACCGGTGGTCCAAGGGGTCCGAATGAAGTTCAAGATGATCGCCATTAGAGACCGATTTGCGACAACCCGATCTTTGACTGATGAGTGGTAAGGAGAACTAGGCCGTCCTGTAACTGTCCGAACGGTTTACCGCCCGATAAGGTCTTTTAGACTGCAGCATTATCGACCCAATCTTGTGTTACCTCTGACGATTGAGCATCGCCGGCAACGGTTACAGTGGTGCTGAGAACGTCAACATTGGAATGTGGAATAGCATCAGATTGTCTTTTCTGATTAATCTCGATTCTCCTTGGGTGCACATGATGGCCAAAGAAGGGTTGGAAGACGTTGGGGAGAAAGACTTGAACCTCAGTTTGATTTTGAGCGTCATATACACCGGACAATAGGCGTTATGATATGGGGTGCTATTGTACACGCAAGTAGGTCACCTTCAATCTTCATTCGAGGTAACATGACAGCTCTGCGTTACCTTCAAGAAATAGTGGAGCCATATGTTCTCCCTACCTTAACCGCCTCGAGAATCCAATATTTTAGCAAGATAATGCTCGATATTATGTTGCCAGAGTTAGTTTAAATTTTTTCAAGCTACCCATGTGAATCTTTTGCCATGGTCGCGCAGATTCCCCGATCTTTCGCTCATAGAGCATGTTTGGGACATCAAGGGTAGAAGGCTTGAAAATTTACTCCAGCCCACACGGACTTTGGCGGCTCTGAGACATGAAGTACAGGTAGCTTGGGATGGTATCCCTCAAGAAGAAATAGACTATCTTATTGCATCACTACCAAGACGTGTTGGGGAGTGTATAGATAATCGCGGTGGGCAAAACATTATTAATCAATTTATTGAAACAAAATTGTAAACCCTTCTTTTTTTCTCCAAATTTTAATCATTTACTCCTTGCTATACTATCTATGTTTTACAAAAAAAAAATTAAAATTTAAACAGCTCTTTCTGGACGTTGCAGTTTCTTTGTCAGTTAGTTTATTTTTATTCAGTATGAAAGTTCATGTGGCTATCTATCGGAGGTTGTACAGGGTGTCCTACGTATTATCGTTAGAGTACGTTCATCATCGTATAAGGACCAGGAAGAATTCTACCAACCCGTAGCTTTTCCACTGCCGCAGTCTAACCACTCTAACCGCATAAATGGCAACAACGAATGATTATACGGTTATGAAGCAACAGCGAAAGAGCGTTGTTCTCTATGAATCGCAGTTCTGGTTCAAGTATTCCGACAGGTCGGAATAGGATTTTTTGAAATCATCGCCATAAGAATGGCCTTGATACTGGCTGTTACAAATAAGGTACAACCTTTTAATTCAACCACCTATATATTGTCAAATAGCGCTACTGACAGGAATGCGGTTCGTAAGTATCCTTTCATCTGTCAGTAGGGGAGAGTGATTGGTAAATTTGTCTTAGCAAGTGGAAATATCTAGAGACCACCTAACTTATGTTTATTTATTTATTATTTACTAGCTGGCCCGGCGAACTTCGTTCCGCCTAAATGATACTAAAGTTGTATCAACTAATCATTGCTATTTTTTCAAGCAGGAGATAAATCAGGCAAATATACAAAATTTTAGGAACATTGTTATTCGCACCAAAAGAATTCTCTTTATTTAAGCGGTTTCTAATTATTGTTGAAATACGCAAAGAAGTTTTCTCATTTTTCTCCTTGACTAAGACAAATTACACACTATTTGTTTACATCGCCATCTAACGGGGTGAATATCAAATAAAGTACCTACGAATAAGCTGAAGCGTAACTGTAACTGTAGCGACACCTAGTGGCCTTACTCAAAAGAAGGAAAAGCATTTCCTCTATAAGTGAAATTTTCATCGACTTTTCCAAAGTGTTATTCTATTTTATAATAACTAGACCGTATACGACTCCATATATGAAGTTTCATAACAATTAGTCCATCTGATCCCGAGTTATAAATGGTGTAACCAAAATCTTTCTTTTATATATATAGATTTAATTCCTTCTCAAACTAGTAGAAAAAAGTTTGTCGTAGTAGGTGGACAGGCCACGAACGCCTTATTTCCGTGCGAAAGGTTACTGGGGACGCCGGTATCGATCGCGAATATTCCGAGACGGATGGAAGATTATGCAGGCATGTGGCGTAGAGGTACAATTAAATTCCGCCCGTTGTTATTAATTATTTCCAATCATCCATGAATAGGAAACGTCGTGCTTTCTGGTTACATAATTATCGGGTCACAGTGCGGAATTATGAAACGAGAAAGAGACCTGTCATCGGCTTTGTGCGTACTTCTGGTGCAGCAGCAACAACAATAATAATAGTATACTGTTTTTCTTTCGAATAATAAAAGAGCGTAAATGAACATTGTTAGGTTGGATCAGAGCTGATCGATTGAGTCGATACTCAATTGGTGTGGTTTCTTCGTTAAAATACTAATTGTTAATTTATTTATATACCTAAGTACCAAACCATCGGGAAGGTCCTATATCAGAACAAAATATCTTCTAGAGAGAAAGTGATTTGTATTAAGATACTGATAACTCGTAGGTCTCTCGAGGAGATCCTTCAGAAATTTGTAGGTAGTGAGAGTTAGAGGAATCAGTTATGTTCTGTGTAGGCTTTGTTAATGTGTCCTGACCTAAGACACAGCATTGTTTCGACCCAACAGTCAATAAACAAGAATGTCCAAAGGAAATTGTCACCAATGCCGTTGTTTTATTGGAGGTCTTCCTGGAACTCGAAAAGACCAAATTCATAGGGATGTTACCTGGAACGTTTATAAGGGCGAAGATTGTTTCAAAAACTCATAGTTTTTCTTAAACTCCAATCGGGGGAGTTACACTGTTTATTGATAGTTTTGAATTTGAAGATTCTTCAAATTTTTTCTGGTAACTTTTTATGGATGCAGCTGCAAAATCAGAGGAACCAGGCAGATATAGAATAATCTTGACAGTCATATAAAAAATAATCGTTGTATTGGTAGCAAGAACTAGAGCTGTTCATGGTTTTAAATACATGATTGGTGTGATAATCTTGCGATATTATTGATGTGTCCTTTTGAGGAGTCTTCAAATTTTTTCTGATTACTTTTTATGGATGCAGCTACAAGAACAGAAGAATCAGATAGATATAAAATAACCTTGACAGTCATTTAAAAAATAATCGGTGTTTTGGCTGCAAGAACTAGAGCTGTTCATGGTTTTATATACATGATTGGTGTGATAATCTTGCGATATTATTGATGTATCCTTTTGAAGAGTCTTCGAATTTTTTCTGATTACTTTTTATGGATTCAGCGACAAAAACAGAAGAACCAGATAGATATAGAATAATCTTGACAGTCATTCAAAAAATAATCGGGGTCTTGGCAGCAAGAACTAGAGCTGTTCATGGTTTTAAATACATGATTGGTGTGATAATCTTGCGATATTATTGATGTATCCTTTTGAAGAGTCTTCGAATTTTTTCTGATTACTTTTTATGGATTCAGCGACAAAAACAGAAGAACCAGATAGATATAGAATAATCTTGACAGTCATTCAAAAAATAATCGGAGTCTTGGCAGCAAGAACTAGAGCTGTTCATGGTTATAAATACATGATTGGTGTGATAATCTTGCGATATTATTGATGTATCCTTTTGAAGAGTCTTCGAATTTTTTCTGATTACTTTTTATGGATGCAGCTACAAAAACTGAAGAACCAGATAGATATAGAATAATCTTGACAGTCATATAAAAAATAATCGTTGTATTGGTAGCAAGAACTAGAGCTTTTCATGGTTTATATACCTGATTGGTGCAGGATCTTGAGCTGATTCATGTATTCAATACGTGATTAGTGTGGTTTCCCTGCCAAAGTAATCGCTGCCGTCATTTCAGGGCGATCATGCATTATTGTAAATCGCTTTTCAATAGGTAGAAACAAAAATTCAATGAGAAAAATATGTATCTAGTTCGATCTATGAATAATTCGCAGGATCTTGAGCTAATTCATGTATTCAATACGTGATTAGTGTGGTTTCCCTGCTAAAAAGTCGCTACCTTTACCATATGGTGCTCATGTTTTAATGTGATCGCTATTTCAATAGGTAGAAACAGAAATTTAACTAGAAAAATAATAGATCTAGCACGATCTACAAATAATCTGCAGGATCTTGAGCTGATACATGTCTTTAATATGTGATTAGTGTGGTTTCCCTGCTAAAAAAATCGCTACCTTTATCACATAGTGGTCATGCTAAATTGTGATCGCTATTTCAATAGGTAGCAACAAAATTTAACGCGAGAAATGAGCAGAATCTTGAGACGATACCAGGCCCGGATCTAGGGGGGGGCAAGCGGGGCGCTTGCCCCGGGCGCCAGCTAAAGGGGGCGCCAAAAACAACCAGTGGTTGAATTTTTTCATTTTTTATTTTCTCGGAAAAAAGTATTATCAAATATGACCCGACTCTGAACTGCCATCTCGACCACTCAAAAAAAGGACAAACATCCAATCTGTCCAAAACTATACAGAATGAAATTATCGATTTAATGGCCACCAAAGTTCGGAATAACATTATTAATGAGATCAAGGAGGCCAACTATTTCACTATTTATATTCGACTGCACCCCAGATGTTTTTCACACAGAACAAATGAACCAGGTTATACGATATTTGAAGAAAACGGAGTCTGGATATGGGATAAAGGAAAGTTCTATTGGCCAAAGAAGTTGACGGAAAAACTGGAATTCTAGATAAACAGCAAGCTGATGATTTAGATGTCAAAAAATGTCGTGGGCAATCCTACGACAACGGATCTAATATGGCTGGCATATATAAATCAGTCCAGAATTCTACAGATGAACGAGCTGGCAGTATTAGTTCCACTCTTTGAATCTTGTGAGTGTCCATTAGGCTTCATCATGTTCAGAATAGTAAATTTATTTGGTGTTGTACAAAAATTGTATTCGCTTTTTGTTAGTTTAATCACACGTTGAACAATTATGAAAAAGTGCACGAAAACAAATTTGAAAGGAAGATGGTCTAAACATCGAGCTGTTAATGCCTTGCTCAATACCGGGAGTTGTGAAGGCTGGTGGAGGAAATCAAAGAATCCTCACTAGTCGCAGAATCCAAGTATGAAGCTGGTCATTTGCTTGTGATGATTTTAGATTCATCCTGAATCTAACAATTTGGTATAATATTCTGCGAGAAATCAATAGGGTCAACGTGGAAATTCAGAGAGGGGATATAATTATTTCATGTTGATTATCGTTGATGCAAGGTCTTGTGAAGATCTTGCAAAGAATGAGAGAAAATCCTATTGAAAACTGGATCTCGAAAGCTACACTTCTTTCTGAAGAATTGGATGTGGAGCCAATTCTTAGAAATAAACGTATTTCCAAGAAGAAAAAGCAGTCGACGAAATGTGCGAGGATAAGTCAAGAACGCTAAGTTCTAGTTGGTTTATTCTCGAAGGAAATTAAGGTTGTTTTCGACAGATTATTGTCGGAAATCAGAAAAAGCTCAGGAAGCACAGAGAGTCTGCATACGAATTTCACATTCCTCAATGGCCATGCTCTTTTAAACATGCAAAAAGAGAATCTGCAGAAAAATGGGACCCTTTTAGCGCAAAAATATTGCCGAAACTTGAATGCAGTTGATTTCTGTTAGGAACTAGCGGTTTTCAAAGAGCTGTTTCCTTAAATTAGTGAAAGATCGACTTCATTAGACCTGCTAGAAATTCTTCACAGGCAAGATCTGAAGAAGCTTTTCCTTATGTCAGTATAGCTTTAATAATATACTGCCCATTACCTACCACGCAAGCTGCGAACGCGGTTTCAGAAAATTGAAAATGATAAAAAATTATTTGCGTTCCTCAATGAGTCAGGAACATCTCTCTGGTCTCTCGATCTTAGCTAAAGAAAACAAAACTGCTTTCGAAACAGATTTCGAGGAGCTGATAGATCCGTTCTCGGAAACAAAATCACGCCGCGTGAAGCTGCGAAGAAAAAATCTAATTTGTTTTTGATATTTTCCTCATTATTATTTTTTTTTATTATTTAATTGTATTATTTATTTTGTTATTTTTTATGACTTCATAAATTACACAAATTAGGGGGGCGCCATCAGGAATTTTTGCCCCGGTCTGAAAAAATCGTAGATCCGGGCCTGGACGATACATGTTCAATACGTGATCAGCGTTATTTCCCTGATGTCACAAGGTGGTCATCCTTCATTGTGATCGCTAAATAGCGATCACCTATTGAAATCAATATGCTGCAAACAAAATTTGAATCAAAAAATGATAGGTCTTGCTAGGGTCCTGTATGATCAAGAAATAATGTTGGTAGAGTTACTGATGGTAAAATGGATCGAAACCTTGAAAGTGTTTCAATGTAGCAAATGCAGGAAAGTGCATAGCGAGGATGAGCTGACTTTTTTTAAGGAAAAATATCATCAGATTATCTCCGTCTGCAAAAGAATTTTTAGGAGATACCTCATTCAAATGATACCTTGAAACTTATTTAATAAGAAGCAGGTGGAATGCAAGTTATCTTTATTGTGAGTTGACCCTCTGTTTGTACTAGGTGACGCCAGGTGTATAACAATACCCACTTGTACTTCTAGTTACCTTATAAGAAGTGCAGAGATTCTGTTTTAGATCGAAGATTACTTACGTTGTTCTGATGATGGACACAATAAGGCCGAAACCACGGTCATAATCTTTTCTTTTGGTTCGAGTCAGAGTGGGCCATGGCATTCGTAGATGTATGTGGATTTTTTTTTCACTTAAAAAATACACCCCTTGCCTTGAACCGAGTACCTACACCACAACTCACGAATATGATCAAAATAAAAACGTGGGAATGGCAGACAGGATTTCCTCTTTGTTCCCCTACTTATTGAAAATAGGAAATCCGAATGTTTTTCTTGAATTGGCTGCTATACATTTTATAACTCCATCCTGTATTAGATATCATTTTCTTGTAATCATGGACATCCATATTAAATTGAATTAATTCTTTTCGATGTTATCAACCGAAGTAGTGTTGCTTATCACAAATTATTACGTTTACTGGCTCTTCTTCAGAATAATACATATATTCGCATATTTCTTGACTAATTACTTCCACTTTCAATTAATTCTTCAAGCTTAGTTCGGTGCATGTGTGGGAGTACTGGCTAGGAATTCCAGTCTCGGGCATTATCTGCTGGCATTGAGTGTTTCATTTACGCCACTTTCATTCTCAGCGACTTCATAAAGGCGAGTTTTGATATTGTTAAGGTGCGTTGAGATAACGTTATAAACCTTGGAATTCTGTTGCACGTTCTTTACCTTTTAGTAGCTCATCACGATTTTGAATGATGAAACGATTCTACTCGAGATATTTTTTTATTTATTTAGTTTTTTATGGTTTTGCATGAGAGTGCAATATCATGAACCTTTTTTATATTCATTGAAAGCTCTGTGTTTCGTAGTAGTATTTTTCAGTAGTGTTGCAAATAGTTTCAAGGTTGAAAATTACCAGGAGATTTTTATGATGGCTCTAATTGATTGATTACATTTTATGCTTTGATGTATACATATGAAATTTCGAAAACAGATATCGTCAAAAGTGTTGGCCACAGGGTTTCTCAAGAAATTAACAATCTATGTTCTGGAAATGAGATGAATATTTTCTTCTATTTTAACTGCAATATTTTTGATGAAAATTTTTTGTTTGTTACTTTTTGTTTTATGCAGGAGGAGGCAAAATAGGAAAAAATTAGAACAAAATCTCATTTAATCGATTATTTATTTTTGGATAATGACGATTTGTGTATTTCAACGAGTTGTTCAATTTTATGTTTTATCCGATTATCTTATATACACTGCGCAAAAAAAATTAACGCACATTCTGAAAATCTCAATTTTAATGAAAGTTAACTCTACATTGACTTCATAACTTATTTTTTATGTTCTCTTGGGAAGGTTTTGAACGAAACAAGACACATTAAATGGAAGAAAAATTCAGGATTTCACCGAATCTTATGTGAAAGAAGAGAAATGAACAATTTTCAAAATACTGAAATGCTGATAAGTGATTTAATACTTGATATTTCCACCCCTTGCGTTAATTACAGCTCGGCAACGACGGTTAATACTCAAAATGAGTGATCTTAAAATGTTCTGATCTAATCCTTCCCAGATTTCTCCGAGTTGGATTCCTAAGTCATTAAAAGTAGCTGGATGATTTTCTGAACTTCTCAGCCTTCTATTGAGGTTGTCCCAAACCTGCTCAATCGGATTGAGATCTGGACTTCTTGCTGGCCATTCCATTCGAGAGACTTCAACCTCTTCAAGGTACTCCTGAACGATGCGCGCACGATGGGGTCTGGCATTATCGTCCATAAAAATGAAATTTTCACCAATGTATGGGGCAAATGGCACTACATGCTCTTCAAGAATGTTCCTTATATACTTATCAGCATCAACATCAACGACCACCAGGTCTGTGCGAGCAGTCAAACTTATTCCACCCCATACCATAATCGATCCTCCCCCGAAACCAGTAGTATTCAGGAAATTGCACTGAGCATATCTTTCATGTGGACGTCTGTATACAAGGGAACGTCGATCACAATGGTAGAGGCAGAATCTAGACTCATCTGTGAAGAGAACTCTTTCCCAATCGGCCTCTTCCCAATGGATATGCTCTCTCGCAAAATCCAAACGCGCCCTTCGATGGGCTGGGGTAAGAGCTGGACCTCTTGCCGCGACACGAGGCCTTAAATCATATTCTCTGAGGCGATTTCTTATTGTCTGAGTGCTAATTTGCACCTCATGAGTTTGCTCAAGCTGATTTTGAAGGAGGCGAGCGGTTGCAAACCGTTGTCTCAACGAAGAAACTCTCAAGTAACGTTCTTGAATGGCAGTTGTTACCCGTGGTCTACCCTGTCCTGGTCTTCGAACATTCATACCTGTCTCCCGGAATCGCTGCAACATTCTGGACACACTTGTATGGGAAACTCCAAACCTTTCTGCAATTCTTGTGTATGTCCACCCTTCTTCTCGCAATACTACCGCTTGGGCACATTCCTCTTGGGTCAAATTGCGTGTTTCGCGTTGCATAGCGATCGAGTGTAGAAAATCAAACGAAAGAAAAACTATTGATCACTAGAATTGATCGAGAACAACTGATTTTAGAATGGAGCCAATACATTCAAAATCTGATAATATCATCTTTTTTTATTCCTGCTGGGAGAAAACATCTGTATTGAAGAAAAACGTTGAAAGTGGATAACATATGCATGCATAATTCTGATAAAAATAATTATCATTGAGAACACCTTCAGTTGTAGAATAAATTTGAGATTTCCATAATGTGCGTTAATTTTTTTGCGCAGTGTATTAAAATGACAAACGGCAAAATTTTCCTCTGAAGAAAGATTAAAACTTCTCATGACATTCAGAATTGTGTTCTCATTCATGATGATTATCAGTAAAATAGATAATAATGTCTACATAAAATTCTATTGCGCAGGATCTTGTGCTGATCAACGACTTCATAGTTGATCCGTGTGGTTTCCCTGCTAAATTAAATGCTACCCTATCATATATGGTGGTCGTATTTCATTGTGAGCGCTGTTATATTTGGTAGCAACAAAAATTCAAAGGAGATTGTTAGAAAATTATTGAAAAAATAGGTACATTGGTAGCAAGAGCTAGAGCTGATCATTTTCTCGATATTTGATTAGTGTATATATCTTGCAATATTAATGCTGTTTACTTTTGAACTGTAGTAATTTCTTCTGATTACTTTGTTTGGAAACAGCTACAAAATAAAATGAGAATCATTAAAATTATCGAACCTAAAGAAGTGAACAACAATAATTCTTACAATTTGTTAAAATTTATTTCAGATAGATCTTTCAGATTGTTTTTTACTCTTGGATAGTTTTTCTATATTGCCGTATATTTATTGATTCGTTAAGGGGAAGTATCACCTTTTGAATCGTGGTAAATCTCCATTCAAAAAGTGGTCTCTTTATTTCACGAGTAACTACCCTAATTTACGACGTAGAGACTTTATTTTTGTATAAATTGAAGTTGAAGAACGTCCCGAGGGTAAATAGTTTTCTTTTTTTCGATTTAATTAGTTTTTCAATTGAAAAAAACAGGTTGAACTTCAGCGTTTTGGAAACTACACTTAATGTTTTTTTTTCGACTGTTATTCATCAGTTTTTGGAAAAAAACGCAACTTTTTGCCCTCGGCAATTTAATCTTCTCTAAACTACAAAAATTTTCATGATGATCAGTTCAAAAATATAGCTTGTACTCATGAAAAACGAAAAACATATTCAATATCCCAAATATTGCAGAGATCTAACGATTACCCTGTTTTTTTTAATTGAAAAACTAATTAAATCGAAAAAAGGAAAACTATTTGCCCTCGGGACGTTTTTCGACTTCAATTAAAAAAAAACAATCTCTACGTCGTAAATTAGAGTAGGTACTATCGAAATAAAGAGACCACTTTTTGAATTGAGATTTACCACGATTCAAAAGGTGATACTTCCCCTTAAGGTTGTGGTTAGGTTAGCAGTATAATCAGAATGGCAAGAAATAGAGCTAATCATTGATTTTCATGATTTGATCGGTTGACATAATCTTGCAATATTAATTGATGCTTCCTTTCGAACTGTAGTAATTTTTTTAATTACTTTGTTGGGAATCATCAACATCTTGAAATATTAACTTCACATTATTCATTAAAGTGAATATTAATTAGATTTTTATTGTGCATGGTCAATGTACTTGTTTAGTGTGGTTTCCTTGCTAAAAAATTAACTATCTTAGTTTTATCAATTCAAATTAAAGATGGATTGCAACAAGAATATCAACATTACATTCTGTTATCTAATAACCAAAATTTTTCAAATTCTCTTTTAGCAGTCGATTTTTATGAAAAGGGAAGAAAATTTGTCGAGTGCTTTTATCGAAAACCCCAGATTGAACAGTAGAAATACTAGAAATGTAAAATATAAAAATTTTTGGGGAGAATAACCACCTCTAGACCCTAACCCTAGAATGAGTGGATTTTAAATTAATCCAGACCTGAACATAAGAGCGGACTGATGTCATCAAACGTGCGGTCATCCAAAATTTTATTGCGCATTCGGTATGCTTTCTCCGTTTAATTCAACGTTTGCCCTTGCCAAAACGAGTAACTTGCTCCGAGCAAGTTGCTCTCTTACTATTTTCTTATGGAAATGATGTTCGCGTGATGGCTACTTGTTCGAAATGGAATTTATTCCCTTGAAGCGCTCAAGAATCGATTCCTGTGACGTCTGGGCCACATAAAAGGTTTCTTAAATCGAAGCCCGTTAAAAATAGCTGTCGTTTGATGTCCAGCGATTTAGTCGGTTCAGAAATTATAAATTTGCCCAGGAAACAACTTGACCAGGTCTTGAACTAGGATTATTCATGTTCTAAATTCTTAAATATACTTCAAACAAGATTAAAGAGATAATAGAGATAAATACTAATCTTGATCTAACAACTTTTAAACTTTCCTGCCAACAGAGAATACCTGGATAATAAATTCGAACCTTTGTTACAGAAATAAAGCCATCGCTGACTACTTGAGCACCCAGGGCTTCAGGGACTCCTTGGAAGCCTTCAAAAAGGAGGCCGATATGCCCGGAGATGTAGGAGTCAAATTCGGCGGACTCTTGGAAAAGAAATGGACCTCCGTCATCAGGCTGCAAAAAAAAGTGATGGAACTGGAGTCGAAACTGAACGAGGCAGAAAAGGAGTACATACAAGGCGCGCCTACCAGAAATAAGAGGAATCCAGCGGAATGGATACCCAGACCGCCAGAAAAATTCAGTTTGACAGGTAACGAAGTGAATACTCCATTCACAATTATAAAATCACAACTCTGACCTTGGAAATTTGACACATTCCACTCTGTATCGAAGTTATGAAGTTTTTCAAAATATTTTTATGTTCCAAGTCATGTTGCCCTTTCTACATTCTCAGCGTATTTCTCAGAATGTGAATTTATTCGGAAAATAATGAATTGGAAAAGATGTGATGGACGAAAATAATTAACGTTTATATGAATTGATAGAAAGGATTCCTTTTCTAGTTATTTGCATGAAAAGTACAAGATATCACTGTTGAAATACAGGGTCTTTCACGAGGAACCTCACCCATATTTATACGGGAAACTACAGAACGTATTTTCATGAAATTCAGCACTTATAAGTATTTCACGATGCTGATGAAATCTAAAATATTTTCAAGGCATGAGCACCTCCGGTTTTTCCGGAAATGACGTCAACTTCCGTTTTTCAAATTAGAACACCATTTTTTTATTGCAGAAATAGATTCCTTAGAAAATTTCAAGTTATTTTGATGTAACATTTTTCAGTTTTGGTTGGAAAATTCTCTCTGAGCGGGAAAATTCGAAAAAAAAATCGAAAATAGAGCTCCGCTGGAACAAGAATAACTTCGAGGTTTTTGGATGGAAAATTTTCATTTTTGGGATTTTTCAAGACGTAAGATTGATGTATCCACTTTAGAAATCGAAATTGCGATTCATGATACAGGGGGTGAAAAAATCGCTTTCAAAGTTAGGGATGACAAAATCGTGAAAAATCAATTTTTTCAAATTAGAACCCCATTTTTTCATGGCAGATATTGAATCTACGTTAAAAAATAAGGTGAGTGTATGCATCACACCCTTGCCCTAAAGTGGATATTTTCTGAGTTATTCACAAAAAACTGTTTTTCGTCTTGAATTTTCAGCTATTTCTTTTCCCTTCACGCCAAAAAGATGAAATTTTCAGGAACTGTTACTTAAACCAAGTTTTAGATTTTACTACCCTAGTATGCAAGAGAAAAAAGTTACAGGTTGTTCCTAAATAGATGGCGAATTTGGATTCGAATTTGTATCGGAAACCTCTTTATTTCAACTAATCGGCCATCGGTTTTCTCTCCAGTGATAAATAAATAATTCCTTATGAACCATATGCAAAAACTTACCATGTTTTACATTCTTTTTTTTTAATGATGGATATCATTAATTACATGCTACTGAATAAAGAGGAATTTGGCAGATGTAATTAATGACATCTATCATTAAAAAAAAAGAATGTAAAACATGGTAAATTTTTGCATATGGTTTCATAAGGAATTATTTATTTATCACTGGAGAGAAAACCGATGGCCGATTAGTTGAAATAAAGAGGTTTCCGATACAAATTCGAATCCAAATTCGCCATCTATTTAGGAACAACCTGTAACTTTTTTCTCTTGCATATTAGGGTAGTAAAATCTAAAACATGGTTTAAGTAACAGTTCCTGAAAATTTCATCTTTTTGGCGTGAAGGGAAAAGAAATAGCTGAAAATTCAAGACGAAAAACAGTTTTTTGTGAATAACTCAGAAAATATCCACTTTAGGGCAAGGGTGTGATGCATACACTCACATTATTTTTTAACGTAGATTCAATATCTGCCATAAAAAAATGGGGTTCTAATTTGAAAAAAACTGATTTTTCACGATTTTGTCATCCCTAACTTTGAAAGCGATTTTTTCACCCCCTGTATCATGAATCGCGATTTCGATTTTTAAAGTGGATACATCAATCTTACATCTTGAAAAATCCCAAAAATGAAAATTTTCCATCCAAAAACCTCGAAGTTATTCTTGTTCCAGCGGAGCTCTATTTTCGATTTTTTTTTCGGATTTTCCCGCTCAGAGAGAATTTTCCAACCAAAACTGAAAAATGTTACATCAAAATAACTTGAAATTTTCTAAGGAATCTATTTCTGCAATAAAAAAATGGTGTTCTAATTTGAAAAACGGAAGTTGATGTCATTTCCGGAAAAACCGGAGGTGCTCATGCCTTGAAAATATTTTAGATTTCATCAGCATCGTGAAATACTTATAAGTGCTGAATTTCATGAAAATACGTTCTGTAGTTTCCCGTATAAATATGGGTGAGGTTCCTCGTGAAAGACCCTGTATACAGGGTGTTTGGAGGGTGAGTAGCCATAGGTAAATGGTGGATAGGAGATTGTCTTGGCTGCTTGTTGCGCCTAATAAAATAACATTTTGCCCAAAGTTCAAAGTGTTATATTTTTTTTGCCGTTTTTCTAGAAATTTCCCATTTTTCTCATTGAAATCTTGAATTTTTTCAAATTTAATGCTCGAGGTGCCTATAAAATGATTTATTTTTTTAATCTAGTCTTGCCTTATTCAGATTGAATCATAATTCCATACAAACGTTTTCAAAAAACCTGACAGCGTCGTATCATACATCAAAATGAAAAAAAAAATAATGTTGTGTCCACTTTACAAAGTGAAATGAAAAAAAATTGCATAGTGTTGGGTTTTAAAATGGTTCTAAAAACTTCTCTAGTTAATACTCTTCGCAATGGTATGTAACATGTAGCATCAATAATCAGATAACTCAAGAAAAAGCTATGTTAGATTAATTTTACCTGCTCAATGGAATAGTTTTGTCGTCAACCTTTTAAGGCATCCTTGAAGACAAAACGGTTTTTTGTTGAGTTATCTGATTATTAATGGTACATGTTACATACCATTGCAAAGAGTATTAACTAGAGAAGTTTTTAAAACCCCACACTATGTAAATTTTTTTTTATTTGACTTTTCACATTATTTTTTTTTCTTTTTGATGTTTGATACGACGCTGTCAGGTTTTTTGAAGACGTTTGTATGAAATTATGATTCAATCTAAATAAGACAAGACTAGACTAAAAAAATAAATCATTTTAAAGGGCACCTCGAGCATTAAATTCAAAAAAATTCAAGATTTTAATGAAAAAATTGGAATATCTAGAATAATGGCAACAAAATTATAACACTTTGAACTTGGGGCAAAATGATATTTTATTAGGCGCAATAAGTAGCCAAGAGCATTACCTATCCACCATTTACCTATGGCTACTCACCCTCCAAACACCCTGTATTATTTTTCGCCATGGAAGAAAATTGCATTGCTTTCACATAATTTTCATATGCATGCTTGTGAAGATTTAATGTTTATTATCCTCTTGAACTGAAAGTTCAAGACTTGACGATATCAATTTTTGATTCTAATCAAGAATTCATTAAAAAAAAAATCAACCCGAAGATATAAGATGAATTGATGGGAAATTACAAGAATCAAGAATAATGTCAATTTTATTTTGTTGATAACTTTCTTAAAATCAATGTTGGGGTATAAAACTCGGCTGCGTTTGTTCAAACAACATCTGAAGAAGACATTTTTCACCATCTCGACCTTTGAAAGGCGTTTCTTATAGTAAAATTAGGTCTTAAGGCTTGTTCGGACTAGGCCAGTATTTTAGTCGAGTGGAGAGTAGAGAGTAGCTAATCTACTCACTACTGTCACACAACTGTCAGGAAATCGTTCGCACTTTGGTCAAGTCGAGTTCACAATTGAAATGAGAAGTGAGTGATGTTTCGAAGAACGAACAGCATGCAACACAATAAAGTAAACAAACTGGTTAACCTCATCGTAATGGCTATTTTAGAAGAGGTGGATGAGGAAATATGTGAGATACGTAAAAAGCAGCTTTGGCTGCGGAAATGGATCAATAGATACGAACTAGGAGCTACGAATTGTCTTCTGAAGGAATTGGCATTAGAAGATCCCAAAGAATACCTCGATACTTTGAGAATGTCAGAAAGTTGTGTAAATTTTCTGTTAATAAAACTTTATAGACGTGAAGAATATACAAACCTGATATTTTTAATTTTCGTTTTTATTTCTTTTTCTCCTAAAGCGGGTAAATGCATTTCTGATTCTATTTCCTCTAATGCGGATTTCCTCATCATTTTATTTTTGCAGTCTTTCGACTTAATGTTCCATAAAACATTCGTGATCCAAATATTTTTGAACAAATCTATATGTGATATCTTTGCTCCACGAAACATATTTGAAAAACGACGGACGGTATCTTTTCCTTTCGCCTGTGACAGTACGGTTTTGTCAGTACTAATGCACTCGACTATCATGAAATGTTCGGACTACTGTCTACTGGCGGTCCAGTGGCAAGTGGCGCGTGGTGGGGGAAGCTACTCGCCCGAGAAAATAGAATGGAATGGATCGACTCGACTCGCCCACTGACTAATCCATTCGACTCGATTGTTGGCGTTCGCACACGGCAAGTAACTAAATCACTCGCTACTCGACTAATCTACTGGCCTAGTCCGAACAAGCCTTAAGTTCCACCTCATTAGTGAGGTACCTAACTTTTGAAAATCTGCTCAGATATCGCCAAATTTCTTAGAAAACCTGAAAAATATCATCCTAATCGACCTCTCGAGGCTCCATCGGATCCGTCTACTGCGATATCTGTCCAAATAACAGCTTTTTCAACAAAATTTCCGTGTACCCTTTTAATCTCGAAATGTAAACATTCGTCCTGGTCTTGAAAATCGTCCTCACGCTCCAAACTGGTGCTAAAAACAATAAACATACGTTAATCTTGGATATTCGACGAAAAACTCACTTGCAAATATCGATTAAATACCAAAAATCTGCGAACAATTTGTAAACCTAACAAAATGTGGAATATCTTTGATACTTTTACTTTGATGTAAACAAAGAAACTGGCAACGTCGTTTTGTCATTAACGATATCTTCTGTGCGCGCACTGACTTTTCATCAGGTTCTAGCAACTCCTGAAAACGAAACCATGACCTCCTATGTGATTAAATAAAAGTGAATGGAGTATAAATTTTGTAAAATGGGTTTTGACAAATATGGACAAAAAAATGGAAGTCGAGGAAGGTTCAACGCTGCATGGTTTAACCATATCCTTTTTTTATTTCAGGTCATCGGGCTCCAGTAACAAGGGTTATTTTCCACCCTGTATTCAGTGTGATGGTTTCGGCCAGCGAAGATGCCACCATGAAAGTTTGGGATTTCGAAACAGGGGATTATGAAAGAACACTGAAAGGTCACACGGATTCTGTCCAAGATATCTGCTTCGATTCCACTGGTAAACTACTGGTATCTTGCAGTGCGGATATGACCATAAAGTTATGGGAATTTCAACAGGTTAGTGATCTAAGGTTCTTTTGAGTGCAGAAATTTGGAATCTTGTTGTTGTAGAACTACGAATGTATTAGAACAATGCTGGGACATGACCACAATGTATCTAGTATAGCATTCATGCCAGGAAACGATTATGTCGTCTCGTCGAGTAGAGATAAGACTATAAAAATGTGGGAGGTCCTCACCGGTTACTGCGTTAAGACCTATGTTGGACATAGGGACTGGGTAAGTTAACATAGTAAATATGCAATAGAATAGGTTTGCAAACTGTTCATTTATTCGACAGATAAGGATGGTTAGGCCCTCTCCAGATGGCACGTTGCTAGCGAGCTGCTCTCACGATCAGAGCATCAGAATTTGGGCAGCGGCTTCGAAAGAATGTAGGATGGAACTTAGGGCTCACGAACACGTTATCGAGTGTATCGCTTGGGCCCCAGAATTATGCGCTGGGGCGATCATAGAAGCCGTCGGCGTGGATAACAAGAAAGGGGCCGCTATGGGACCTTTCCTTGCTTCCGGATCCAGAGATAAATCCATCAGGTAGGGTACTCATTGAAAAAATTTGAAAGCACCATTGAATTGAATATATGCAGCTATTTACTTGTTTGTACATTATTTTCCCACCTAAATTCTCTTAAAAATGCTCCTTATCTGCCTATTGTCAATCTGATACACATTTTGGAGTGTCAAATCCAAAATCTTGTCCAAATGTAGTGCAAATTCCCATTTATTTCTAGTTAATTTGTTTTTGTAAACAGGATATGGGATGTGGGTGTAGGCTCTGCACTGTTCACCCTCATAGGCCATGATAACTGGGTCAGGGGAGTTGTTTTCCACCCAGGCGGAAAATACTTATTATCAGCGAGCGACGACAAAACCATTCGAATTTGGGACTTGAAGAATAAACGCTGCATGAAGAGCCTCGATGCCCATAAACACTTCTGCACATCTTTAGGTGAGTGAATGCCACTGTTCTATACTCTGCTAACAAAATTACTCTAAGACTGAACAAAATTATGGTTCAAAGACCATAAGTTTGATGGATACAAACCAGAGTTCGCTACTGTGTCATACCCATTATTTTTTGCCTCGAATTGTATGAGGTTGACTTCAATGATATGTACTTCGAAAGAGATGGTGTCACATGTCACTCAGCGGTCAAACATTTGATCTATTGGAGGGGAAGTTCGGTAACTGTGTAATTGTGTGGAATTATACAGGGTCTTTCACGAGGAACCTCACCCATATTTATACGGGAAACTACTGAACGTATTTTCATGAAATTCAGCACTTATAAGTATTTCACGATGCTGATGAAATCTAAAATATTTTCAAGGCATGAGCACCTCCGGTTTTTCCGGAAATGACGTCAACTTCCGTTTTTCAAATTAGAACACCATTTTTTTATTGCAGAAATAGATTCCTTAGAAAATTTCAAGTTATTTTGATGTAATATTTTTCAGTTTTGGTTGGAAAATTCTCTCTGAGCGGGAAAATTCGAAAAAAAAAAATCTAAAATAGAGCTCCGCTGAAACAAGAATAACTTCGAGGTTTTTGCATGGAAAATTTTCATTTTTGGGATTTTTCAAGATGTAAGATTGATGTATCCACTTTAAAAATCGAAATCGCGATTCATAATACAGGGGGTTAAAAAATCGCTTTCAAAGTTAGGGATGACAAAATCGTGAAAAATCAATTTTTCAAATTAGAACCCCATTTTTTATGGCAGATATTGAATCTACGTTAAAAAATAATGTGAGTGTATGCATCACACCCTTGCCCTAAAATGGATATTTTCTGAGTTATTCACAAAAAACTGTTTTTCGTCTTGAATTTTCAGCTATTTCTTTTCCCTTCACGCCAAAAAGATGAAATTTTCAGGAACTGTCATTTGAACCATGCTGTAGATTCTTCACCCCTTCTTGAAACCGACTTCAAGTTACTATTAGGAGAACCATGGCAAACTCTCGCGGTTATAACTAGAGAAGATGCTCAAAGTTTTGACCGTTAATTTCTAGACATACGTCTCAGGAATGCTTCGTGCGTTGCTCTTCTTATTTCATCGGGAGGAAGAGATCTGCAAAAGTGTTTAAAAACCAAATTGAGTTTCAAAACTATGAATCTAAAAATCTAAACAAACCTGAACGCATTTCTGACTCGTTCTATGCAGTCCTCTCTATCAGTCAGGGGAGTTGAGTAGACAATATTTTTTATCCTACCCCAAACATAATAGTCTAAAGGAGTTAAATCGGGAGAACGTGGTGGCCAAAGATGTGGACCATTGTTCGCCAACCATCGATCTTCAAATAGCCTGTAGAGGATATTTGACACATTGAGTGAATTGTGTGGAGGCGCGCCATCTTGTTGATACCATAAGTCATTATGGTTCTGTACTAGCGGCTCAATTATTTGAGTCAATATGTCAGAATATCTATCTCCTAAGGGAGAACATTCTTTAAATAATGCAAACATGTGTAGTGTTCTATCTTACCAGTTAAAGTCCCATCATAAATGTGAACATCGAGAATTGCATTATTTTTGATGGCGCAAAAAACATTGAAACTCCAGGTCTCTTGAAAGTTCCATTGTCTGAAGTGGTGGTTGTTCTCTTCATCCCATTAATGACTGTTATGCCTATTGAAAGAACCATTCTTTGTGAATTTAGATTCATCTGTCCAAATTATACAGTCCAAAAAGTTTTCATTCTCTTGAAATCGAATCATCATAGCTTCGCAAAACTCTGTTCTCCTTACGAAATCAGTTTCCTTCAAATGCTGTACCCTATTGAATTTATATGGGTGCATTTTATGTTTTTTTAATATTCTCCAAACACTCGATTGAGATAATCCCAGATCAATCTCGGCATCTTTGAGAGAATTTTGAGGATTCACACGAAAATATGCAAGAACTGTAATTTCGTTGTTCTCATCTTCTACTACACTTTTTTCTCTGTGTATAGTTTTCTTAACGAAAGATCCGACATTTCTCAAGTTTGTCATGGTTCTGTTAATGGTACCTCTCGTTGGTCTGGGTCGGTCAGGAAACCTCTCAATGAACAGTCGAATCGTTCTATCTACAACTTTATTACATTCTCCATGAAGTAGAATGAGATTTAAATAATCTTCATTGGTAAAATTAGGCATAGTGATCGATTTTATAACTTAATACGAATTATCACCAAATTAATAGTAAACACAAAATGCTACTGAATAAAGAGGAATTTGGCAGATGTAATTAATGATATCTATCATAAAAAAAAGAATGTAAAACATGGTAAGTTTTTGCATATGGTTCATAAGGAATTATTTATTTATCACTGGAGAGAAAACCGATGGCCGATTAGTTGAAATAAAGAGGTTTCCGATACAAATTCGAATCCAAATTCGCCATCTATTTAGGAACAACCTGTAACTTTTTTCTTTTGCATATTAGGGTAGTAAAATCTAAAACATGGTTTAAGTAACAGTTCCTGAAAATTTCATCTTTTTGGCGTGAAGGGAAAAGAAATAGCTGAAAATTCAAGACGAAAAACAGTTTTTTGTGAATAACTCAGAAAATATCCACTTTAGGGCAAGGGTGTGATGCGTAGACTCACATTATTTTTTAACGTATATTCAATATCTGCCATAAAAAAATGGGGGTCTAATTTGAAAAAATTGATTCTTCACGATTTTGTCATCCCTAACTTTGAAAGCGATTTTTTCACCCCCTGTATCATGAATCGCGATTTCGATTTTTAAAGTGGATACATCAATCTTACATCTTGAAAAATCCCAAAAATGAAAATTTTCCATCCAAAAACCTCGAAGTTATTCTTGTTTCAGCGGAGCTCTATTTTCGATTTTTTTTTTCGAATTTTCCCGCTCCAACCAAAACTGAAAAATGTTACATCAAAATAACTTGAAATTTTCTAAGGAATCTATTTCTGCAATAAAAAAATGGTGTTCTAATTTGAAAAACGGAAGTTGACGTCATTTCCGGAAAAACCGGAGATGCTCATGCCTTGAAAATATTTTAGATTTCATCAGCATCGTGAAATACTTATAAGTGCTGAATTTCATGAAAATACGTTCAGTAGTTTCCCGTATAAATATGGGTGAGGTTCCTCGTGAAAGACCCTGTATAGAATTCACAATTGTTATGTGGTATAATATTCTAAGATAAACAAACACATACAACAATGGATCTAACCTCGCTGTTACTGTTTTCTTAGACTTTCACTGATGAGTTGTTTTGTTTGCAGATTTCCACAGATCCCATCCGTTCGTAATTTCAGGCAGTGTCGATCAAACAGTAAAAGTATGGGAGTGTCGTTAAACGGATGGATCTCCTATTCTTCATGTCCTTTGGAAATTGACATAGTCAATATTGTGTAAAGTTATACTCTTTGCTCTCGGTAATAACAGTTTACCTGCGAATATTTGAAAAAAATTTCAAGTATTCGCCGAACGTAATTAAATGTTGAGCAAAAAGATACAACAATACATTAAAGCTATTAAAGTATTGAAATGTTTATTTATCAGGTAATTTAAGACACCTAAGTTTAAGTATGAAAATCAAATGATATAGTTCATAATTATTTTTTGCCCCATTTGATTTATGCCTTAGGTTTTGTTTTCTTGTTCATGTGATATTTTTTAAATGATATAACTTATAAGGCGGAATCTAATAATCATAGTCACCCTAGCTTCAAATATATTCAATATCACAATAAGCTGAAATTTATTTTGAAATTATCTGTCACCGAACGTAAATTTTACCTGTACTAATAAATGAATTATTTTATTTCTTTTAGTCTTTGAAACGTGGAAAAAAACTGTTCAATTTTAACGAGAATCAGATTGAAATTTCAATTTGATCCATTGAGCAAAGCTTCAATATATTCCCAGAAAATTATTTTTTTGGCCTTATACTGATACTCGATGTTTGTGAAATATTTTTTTAACAATCTGTTCCCTTAGGGGTAAGTCTTTAGGGCGGGTATGTTTCTGGTTCAAGAAAATCTCAGTCCTTAAAATGAAGAGAAATGAACTGAACAAATCTGGTAACTTGATGTATCGATTTCTGAAGAATTCATCACGACTTTCAGCTTGATAAGTCCTTGGTGAAATGAGATGTAAATGAGTGATGATTCGTTGATAATTTCAAAATATATAGGCTCAAACCTAAAATATAGCTAAAAAACATTGTAGTTGATGCTTGTTGCTGGAAAATAAGGTTCATAAAAAACTCCAAACATTTCTTTTTATAATCATAACAAATCCATAATGGGAACTTTTTGAAATAAATTATGTAGTTATGGCTGACATAGTTGAATTGTTGTACTTTCATCATTTAACCGCGATTAGAAGTGGTGTGTTGGATAATTATGTTGAAGTTCATATTTTGGAGTGCCAACTGCTTCGAATTTGTATTGGAGTAAATTTTAACAATCTTACATTGGAACAGTACTTACAGAGAATTCAGCTACTTGTCTTTGCTGTGGTAGGAAATAAATTAATGTTCTTTTTATGATTTTTTCAGGCTGTTTCAGATTTGGTATGAAATCGTTATTTTCATTGTATAAATTGGGCTAAAAAATGTATAAATGGCTTGCTTATATTATGCATGTGCACAATATAAAAATAACTTATGTACTTTGTGATGCATACTGTATTATCTAAATATTCTTCTGAATTATATTGTGAATATGTTTTCTTCTGTATATAATGAATTCATTCCTCTACAAATCGTTGTTTCATTTCTCTTTTCCGAGAAAATTCTCAAGTTTCGTGCAGAATATATGACTAGGCTGTCCAAAATCCGATATACAATAACAATATCTCCAATACCAGGAGATACACAGAACAACAAAAAATGGTGAAAAGGTGGCTAATTTTTTATTTTCCTTCAATACCTCTACGATCAAAAATTTACAAGCAAGATATTGAAAGAAAGTAAATACATACAGTATGATCAAGTCAACATACACTATCGAATTTCTGCATATACGGACACAAAATCACAAATATTGTGACGTAACTATTCATGACTGCCTAAAAACCCTGGTGTAGCGACTCCCACCTAAAAACCGTGACCAAAAATTTTAGATAAAATTGGCACTCAAGATTTGGCCTAGTTCCGGAGTGATCCGCAATATTTCACGGTCGTGGCGCTATTTTTTGTGAAATGGGTTATGTATGTTTTCAGAGAGATGACAGATGTCTTCATTGTGTTTATGCGCAGAACCACGGATACTCAAACACCGGTCAGCGCCCTTTCACCCCACCACTTTTTGGCATCCATGTTGTGACGTAGAATTAGCCAACAGATACGTTGTATACCTTGTAGTGTGTACTGTTTTTGAAGTTTTCCTGGTTTTGTGGGTGAAAAACGGTACTTTTTGATATTATTTCAGTTCATTAATTAGAGTAGGACTCAGAAATGAAACATTTCCAATGAGTCTTGATTGTGAAAATACAAGAAAACTGGCTAGAACTATGTATAACCTTACCTTCCAAACGTAACTTTGGGATTTTTTCTTGGAAAAACTAAAAGGATTGCTGAATTTTCGTTTTCATTTTCGTAATCTGGGACCCAAACTTGGTGAGTACAAATTTTTTCACGTCTCCAACACGGTTACTTTAGTTCTAAATGAATCGATTATTATTATTCTTATATTCTCATTCTAAATCTTCTCGTTTACAGATAATCTTCCATCTGCAGGAGAAATTGATTGGAAAATTAAATACGAACAGCTGCTAGAAAACAATAGTCAGCAACAGAAAGAAATTGAGATGCTAAGGCAGCTATTTCAATTTGTAAAACTTGAGACGAGCAGACAGCTCGAACAAATATCAAACAATATCTCATACACATGCTATATTTATGATCGATGTTGAAAATTTAATGCTCATTTAAAAAAACATTTTTACAGATTTGTTTTTTATTTAAGATAAAATTTACCAAATCAGCACTTAATAACCAAGTTGTCATATTTTCAATTCGAATATACCTTTTTTTAAGTTTCTATGTTAAAGCAGATTTTATATGAATTTGAAGAAATTTCTAGTGGTGAGACATAAAATGTACCATCTTTCAACATAAAATATTGCTGGTATTTATTTGCTCGTTGAGTGTACCTATAGCCCTTCCGAAGAACTAATTTTCTTAATGAATGCAAACTACTTTTAGCAGAATTTCGTTCTTGAATCAATGAATTTAGATTTACAATATCAGGTTTGGAATTTCCTGTTATTCTATTTGCTTGGATTAGAGTACTTTCGTACCTACCTAGCTCATTCATGGACCTAATTTTCTTAATAAATGCAAACTACTTTTACCAATATTTTGTTCTTGAATCAATGAATTTAGATTTACAATATTAGAATTGGAGCACCCTTTCTACGACCGAAAAATCATATATTTTTTCCGTGTTGTATAAGGCGAGAAGGGGGCAAAATAAGGTAGAATTTAATAAAAATATAGCTGCAGCAATTATATTTTCATATTAATTTGTTTTTTAGGTCAATAAGGTTTATTTTACAAACAAAATTATACTAGAAAAATCATTCATACGCGATTATTAGCGATAAAAGCAATTCATCTCATTCAAAAGTTTAAATCGTTGGCTAACTTGACGTCATCACATGCACATAGCTGCAGCAATTATATTTTCATATTAATTCGTTTTTTAGGTCAATAAGGTTTATTTTACAAACAAAATTATACTAGAAAAATCATTCATACGCGATTATTAGCGATAAAAGCAATTCATCTCATTCAAAAGTTTAAATCGTTGGCTAATTTGACGTCATCACATGCTTGCGAGAATGGAGGGGATGAAAGGGCGCGACCGGTGTTTGAGTATCCGTGGCGCAGAACACAATCAAGACTGTCTATGGTTGCAGAATCATAGCTCTGTGTTTTCGCACGGAAGTTTCAAAACATCGCTCAATGTTTTCAATATATTCTATGAACATGCGCATGACATAAAGAATTTACAATCACGCATGTTCAAACCGATATTCCTTTTAAATTCAAATTTTGACTTGTTTTGAAGGAGAATAGTTGATAAACAGAACAAAATGGCGATGCGAATAGCTGAAAAACAAGTGGTAGAAGTTGAAGTAGGGTCTTTCAATCAAATGGATTGAGTTTTTTTCACAATTTTTGATTTTGCAGACTGAGGATGATAAGGAACTACAAAGTGAACTAAAATTGCTGGTCGAAAGAATAATGGTAAGTAAGGTTTCTGGGCAGAATAAAGAATGGCATATACTCACCCTTCTAATCATCATTGATACAGGAGAAGGACGAAAAGTTGGTTGGACCAGCTTTGGATATGTTGAAGTATATCATTCGCACTTCCACAACTTCAATGACGTCAGTTCCGAAACCTTTGAAATATATGGCCCTATATTATCTCTCACTGAAGAACCTTCACAAAAATATGCATGATGGACCGAATAAAAAGCATTTGGCAGATGTTATTTCTATATTAGCTCTCGGAACTGCTGGCGGTGATATTGCCAGGAAAGAACATGACTGTCTGAATTATTGCTTGGCAGGTACAAATTTCAATCTTTATTTATAATTTTTCGAAAATGTCGACAGAAAAAAGTATGAAAAGCTACATTATGACACTCAGTCAGAGCTAAGAGCTCTTGAAAGAATATTTTTTTAGCTAAACATTTGGAAGATGACAGATAATGTATTTTGTATAGGCCCTGTGGTCAGTATGTTTGTACTGATTTGGGGTCAGAAATAAATAATCTTTGTTGTTGTACCAACTCTTGAATAAGAATCATGACCAAAAATTCCAGATCTGGGGTTCGATTCCTGAAAATAGGGAAGGCAATTTACTTTCCCAACTTCCAGGAACACTTGATGGTTGTTTCTCGACTAGTTCTCTAGAAATCCGCAATATTTTAAGGACGTGGCGCTATTTTTTGTGAAATAGATTTTTATAGAGATTTGTTTACCGACTGTGGCCTTTACTACGTACATAAATACATATTTTTCATAGGAACCATGAGTAACATTGGAGATTGGGGCCATGAATACATCAGGCAGCTAGAAAACGAAATCGTTGAAATGTGGGGTGACGAGAAGATGGCTAAGACCTTGATGCCCCTCATCAAAGACATCATGGAATTCAACTGTCACCATCACGCTGAAATACAAGGCTGCGATCTCCTCATGGAGATAGATCAATTGAATCTCCTTCCTCAGTATATAACTGAAGAAACTTACGATAGGATGTGTCTGTATCTAACTTCTTGCACGAAATACGTAGATGTGTTAGAAGCGAATAAAATAATGAATTTGGTGGCGGAACAGTACATGAAATTCCAGATTCATTCTAGGGCTCTTATAATAGCTCTGCAATCCCATAACAAGGAGTTGGTGACAACAATATTCAAGACGTGCAAGGATAAGTAAGTGAAAGGTTTGCTGATGGATCATTGAAATGATGAATAAATTTATCTTCAAGGGCAACCCTATACCAGTTGGCTTTCATTTGTGGACGTCACTTGTATCAAGTTGAAATAGATCAAGATGATGAATTATATGACGAATTGACGACCATTCTGGGGAACAATCATCTCAGTTCGAATTTTTTAACGTTTGCAAGAGAGGTGAGAATAAAACGAAAGAGTCATATAAATTTGGTTCTCTTTTAATGTTCAGTGTGTCAACTACTTTCTTATTATCAAGGACATCCATTCATTCATGAATTCCGCCAAGGGAATAGGCACTCGTTTCCACACCACCCTGTAGGTAGAGTGCCAGGCGCGTTTTGTTTTTAAGTGCTATTCCCAGTTGTAGGCCTATTCCACTTTATACTTGTTTTCGTATTTATTGGCGCATGTGTTCTCTAAGATCTTTCTGACATTAATGACAATACGAGGTCTGGCTATTAAATAACGAGACTGCGCGCGCAGAAGACGTCCTAGAGGGGTAGGGTGGGAAACGAATGCAGCATTGGATAGCTGGAAGTGTCTACTATTCCAGTACGAAAACACGTTTTCGTCGCTGTAGTAGTATTTTTTGTGTAGAGGTTAGAAACGAACGTGTTTTTTTCTCGTGCCGATAACGATGTGTGACGAAAAACACGAGCAACGGATCAATGTGAAATTTCTCGTCAAATTAAAAAAAACTCCGACTGAGTGCTATAAGTTGTTGAAAGAGGCCTATGGTGAGAATTCTCTATCTCGTGCGCGTGTTTTCGAATGGTATAAAAGGTTTTCTGAAGGCCGAGAGAGCACCGAAGATGACCAACGTCCAGGTCGACCTGTCTCTGTTTCAACTCCGCAAACAGTGACCAAAATAAATGAAATTGTGAAACTGTAAACCAAACTTACTATTTGAAAGTTTTGGCAACGCTGCGAGAGCGAGTTCGTAAGAAACGGCCGGAGTTCTGGAAAAGCAAATCGTGGATCTTGCACCAGGACAACGCACCTGCCCATAACGCGCTGTCTGTGAAGCGTTATTTAGCCGCTAGAGGCACTCCAGTGCTCGAACACGCGCCGTACTCGCCTGATTTAGCACCCTGTGACTTTTTCCTATTTCCGAAGATCAAGTCTGCCTTAAAAGGAACCCGGTTCGAGTCGATGGAAGAGGTAAAGCGAAAATCGGCGGAGCTCCTAAATGCTCTTACAAAAGAAGACTTCCAGCATTGCTTTGACCAATGGAAAAAACGAATGGAACGGTGTGTGGCGAGGGAAGGGGAGTATATTGAAGGGGAGCATTCGATTGTAGAATAATTTTTAAAATAAAACTCTTTTTCATAAGCAGTCTCGTTATTTAATAGCCAGACCTCGTATACCTTAAATTAACTACCACCAAAGACCCTAAAAGTAGAAATTCACTATCAAAATGGTGGAAATTTGGCAGAGACGGTCAGAGACATTTTTAGTTTGTCGTGGAGCACCTTGTAGAACCGAAATACAGAAATTGGTGGAAAAATTTGAGCTGTTGGAACAAGTTAATGATGTGAAGAATAAATCCGTGCACGTCGCTCAAAAACAGCCGAGAATATTGTAGCTGAAAGTGTTGAAGAAGGCATTCCATCAACGTCATCACACCGTATTTTGTATAGAGATTTGGGTCTCTAGGCATATAAAGTTGTATCTTTGCTGATTGGGGCGATTGGGCCCTTCAAATGCATAAAAATGATCTGGAATTCCATCGAAAAATCATCTTGAGTGATGGAGCCCATTTCCACCTCGGTTGGAAGACCTCTCTATCCTCAACGTGTGAGTGTTTGGTGCGGTTTATGGTCTTGCGAGGGGGTCATTGGACCTTACTTTTTCGTGAATGAGGCTGGAACAACAGTTACGGTGAATGGATTGCGCTATCGAGAGATGATTAATGATTTTTTATGGCCGGAATTGGATGGTATTGATCTGGAAAAAGTTTACTTTCAACAAGACTGCGCTACGTGCCACTCAAGCAACCAAATCATGGATCTTTTACGGGAAAAGTTTCCGGACTGTGTTATCTTTCGAAGAGGTGATCACAATTGGCCACCTAGATCTTGTGATTTAACACCTTGCGATCGTGAGGCTATCGAGGACATAGGGCAGCCACTTTAAGATTTGGTTATGGAAAATTTCATGACAAGGATCTGGTCCTGTAGTCGTGGTCGTTTGGCTGATGTTATTTTCCATCATTAACGGCATTACCTTCCTATTCATAATAATTCAATGTCAAAATAACACTTCTTATTGGAAAACCCTTTATATTATGTAGGGTGTATTTTAAGGAGAGGCTTTTCTTTTTACAGGTGATAGAACTCATCAAAATAAGTCATTTTACCGAAAATTTGTTAAATATTTGTAATGTTCAATTTAAAAAAATTATGAAAAATTTTGGGCATCAATACCTTAATAATACTCTGGCCTGCATCTCTCTGTTCATCATATATATACATCTCTGCACCAGGTTTATGAACATCCGCGAAGTTTGGTGATTTCCAAGCGGAAATCTTGTTTTTTGCAACTTATACGTGCGGCATTTTCGAAACATAAAACACTCGTACTCTCGCCATAACACGATCGAAGATTACTGATCACAATCGATATTCTGAGTCATGTATGATAAGAAGACAAAAAACATGTAGATATCAGGAATAGCAGGCGAGGGGACAGGTTCGGACTGAGGAATTTTTGGATTTTCTAGAAACTAGCAAATATTCTATACTCTGTTCAAATATAAGAGACATCAAAATAAACAAAGTCGCGCAGAGGTAGGATGGGCTTCCTTCAGGTAGAGACTTTATTTCAGGGCTCCAGGGTCGGATCGAGGATAGTTCACACAATCATATAAACTCAAATTCAAATTCATTTATTCAACATATTCAAATTACAAATGTCATAAGTTTGAAAAAAATAATGCAGCGTCCAAAATAATATATTATGTATTACCCCATTAAAAATTATTCCGAATTTTGTTGGTCTTCTTCTGTGTCACTTTCATCCAGATTCACCAGCACTCGCTCTATTGTTGACTCCATGATATTATCGAGCTGACACATTTTTTCTTCGACATCAGTTACAACATGATGTATGCATTTCTTCCATTTCTCAGCACCAATCGAGCCTATAGCTCCCAGAAACAAATTACGAACCTCAGCAATTTTAAATGAGGAGTTCTGAGCAGCTACTTTTCCTTTTACTTGAGCCCAAATGAGCTCGATTGGATTCAGCTCGCAATGATATGGTGGGAGTCTCAATACTGTTCTTCCCGTCTCATTGGCCATTTCATCTATAATTAATTTTTCATACCTCCCTCTATTTGCCTTGACCAGAGCAAGAAGTTCCGCCTTCAAAAGATCATTTTCGAAGGAAATATTTTTACTGAGCAACCAATTTTTGACATCTTCCTTGCGGGTTGAAGAAGACGGAATCGATTCCATTTTTCTCGAATGATAAACTGGCGTTGTCCATTACGATGACAGCGTTATGATCCAGAGTTGGCAAAATTGTTGAGAACCACTTTTCGAACGATTCCCCGTTCATTTCCTCATGGTAATCTCCGGATTTTTTCGATTCGAAAAACCATAGGCCGTTCTCTACAAATCCGTCTTCTCCCCCTATATGACATATAATCAGTCCTTTTCCTTTTCCACTTGGGTTTTTGAGACCAGTTGACAGACCTTCTCGAAAAGCCTGTCTGTTGGACCCAATCGATTCATCGACCCATATTGAATTTTTTGTACATCCCGCATTTATCCATGTCTCGTCAAGGTAATAAATTTTTCGCCTTGCTCCCTAAATTCTCGAATTTTCTTCAAATAATTTCTCCTCCAAACAACTATTTCGTCTCTATCAATCAATAAACTATTACGACCACGTTTTTTGAATTTGAATTTCATTTTTTTCAATAATTTATAAAATGTTGTTTTTTTAAAATTCGGCAGGCTGTCATCGTTATTAACAACTTCCAAAACCTTCGAAATTGTAGGAATTTCATTAAGAAAAAAAACCGTGAACTATTCTCCTAATTAAGTTCATGTCGAAATCGTCTATTGAATCGATGCTTTTTAGCGACTGGGATTTCTGCTTAGGTGGAATCAATAGATGATTTCGTTTATATTATTTTTCAGAAATCTCGTCAGATATATCGGGTAATAACCGTTGCGAATTTTAAAGGACCTAATTACAAGGGTTACAAGGGTGTAACAAAGACATCCAAAACATTCACTTGTATTCAAATTTCATAACTCTCCTGTACCTACTATCGACATTCCGTTCTAAGCTTTAAGTACGATCCTGGCAGTCTTTTGGGGGCGTGACAAGAATTGTAGAGAAGGCCCTTTGACCAATAAGCTGTTAGTATGCGCAAAACAAACCGATTTGGTTTGTTTGTTTACATTCTCTTATATTTGAACAGACTATAGTTTCATTTTCTCGGAACAGGGGCATAATCCGCATAATTCATATAAAAAATTTAGTTCATCATATAAAAAATTCTTGGAAAATGACTCATTTTGATGAATTCTACCATCTGTCAGAAGAAAAGCCTTACCTCTAAATACACGCCGTATAACTTTGATATAACCAGTCATTTATTCTTTTCAAGAGAACTCTCTGTACGTTTTTGCACGATAGAACGAAGTGAAAATAACTGAATATTCATTAAAATAATGAAATAACACAAACAATTTGAATTCAGTTCATTTAATATTGGAAGTGAAAGTTCAATTATTACAATTGCTGTTGGAAATACCACTGGATTCACAGACACACAAAAAGGTTGCAATTTTTGACGGCCAACTTCCAATTGTCCCTTTACTTGATTACTGCATTTCATCTCAAAAATAATTGCTCGCTCTTCGCATGTAAGGATTGCAAACTTGGATTTGTCAATACTGCTTTTCAACATTGAATATTCATCCCAAAGACTTCCAGGCGATCTCAGCTTCTCCATTCTTCGAACGAAATTTCATAAAACTCGCCAGAATTTTATTATTTCACGATGAGTCCTCCAAAACCGCAGTTTATGCACTTCTTCTCCTCAGCCCCAATTCATTCCAGCTCGACATCATGGACCCGAAAACTCCCGAGGACGTCTACAAGATATGGCTCGAACCTACGACCCCCTATTTCAGCATCCTTGGCGACAACATAGACAGCGCCAGGCAAAACCTGGCCTCTTCCTTCGTGAACGGCTTCGTCAACGCAGGTTTCGGCTGCGACAAACTGCTCACCACCGATACCAGCAGCAAATGGATATACAGGAACAAGGACCACGGGATGTTGAGCGCCACAGCCTCTCTTGGTATGCTTCATCTGTGGGACGTAGACGGCGGCTTGACCCCCATCGATAAGTACCTCTACAGCACCGAGGACTATATCAAAGCCGGAGCCTTGCTGGCTTTGGGTATCGTAAATTGCAGGGTGAAAAACGAATGTGACCCAGCACTGGCTCTGCTGTCAGATTATGTGAGCCACGAAAATGGCGTTTTTCAGACTGGAGCCGTGTTTGGTATAGGATTGGCTTATGTTGGTAGGTGCACTGATATACTCATAGTTTCCAAAGCTTTGCATAAAGGTGAACACAGACTATTCTGACGTGACGTGGTTACATGTGGGCACACGTCAAAATGTGCGTGATATAAAAATGCAACACCTCGTTCTGTGCGTTCACGTTCATATTAGGCCAATGTGAGTGTCAGAGACATAGATTAGGCAACTCAAGATACACGCGAGAATGTCTGCTCGCTGTTTATTTTAAATCCGTCAACGGATAATTCCGACTCGGCAAAAAGCTCTTGAAGCCCGTCGACAAGGAATAGGGGAAATAGTCCCAACTAGATATTTGAGCATGAATGTATGCATTAGTTTTCAGAATCCATTTCATTAGGAATTTTTCATTACACATTGTAAAGTGTAACACTATTCTTCACTGTCTGTAAATCGCAAAGTTGATCAAAGTGTATTTGTTTTCCATTTAGTTAAGGGGAATAAAGGGTTATTGTGCAAAGTGCCGAGTTATTTTTTATTCCCAAAACCCGTTCAACGCCTATAAGACGAAGTTATAAAGTCAAGTACAAAAGTCTTATTAGTGTGTGAAACAGTGAGCACTGCTACACGTTTGACGTGATCCCACGGTGCCTGAGGTGACGTGAAATCACGTCACGTCAGACGTGTAGCAGTGTTCACATTGGCCTAATATGAACGTGAACGTCAAAATGTGAGTGATATAAAAATGCAACACATCGTTCTGTGCGTTCACGTTCATATCAGGCCAATGAGAGCACTGATGGTGCCTGACGTGACGTGAAATCACGTCACGTCAGAATAGTCTGTATTCACCTTAAGATTCTCATACAAACGAAGTTTCCAATACAGGGTGACAATTTAAAAACTTGCCAGGCCAATTTCATCGCGATAAGGATATTTTCAGAGAAAATGCCGCAACAGGTCAATTTTTATCCGGAGGGGGACGAGAATATATTGAAAAATTCTTAGCCTACTATAGAACCAAACAAAATTTCAATGTAAAAATATTTTATTACTCAACATATTCTCCTCTTGATCGAATACATTTATTACAGCGAACCTGCAACGTCTCTAGACCTTTCAAAAAAAATGTTTCTTCTTGCTCTGCAAACCAGTCCTCCACAGCTTTTATTACCTCCTCGTTGGAAGAAAATTTACGTCCTTTTAAACTTTTTTTCAGTTGAGGAAAGAGATGATAGTCGGACGGAGCCAAATCAGGTGAATAAGGGAGATAGCTTTCCGCGTGTTTTCTCTTTGATTTTTTCCCGTAGAGTGGTCAGTAATGTCGAATAGTAATCTCCAGTTATTGTTCTACCCTTATCCAAAAAATCAATCATGATTACTCCATGGTAATCCCAAAAAACTGAAGCAAGAACTTTTCCAGCAGTTTTCTGGACACGAAACTCCTTAGGTCTTGGAGAACCAGAGTGTCGCCATTCCATCGATTGTTGCCTTGTTTCTGGATCATAGAAATGTACCCAAGTCTCATCCATAGTAACAATTCAGTCTACATCGTTTTCAAATCGAGCACAGCTTCTACCCTTGCATGCTTTTGGTCAACATTCAAACATTTGGGGATCCATTTTGCAGAAATTTTTCTCATGTCGACATTGACGTGAACGCGTTCGTATGAAATCGTCAGTGCTTCAGATATCCGTTTTAGCCCAATTCGACGGTCTGATAAAATCATGTCATGAACTGCATCGATATTTTCGGGGTCTGACACAGAAACTGGCCTTCCCGAACGGTCATCATCTTCAATGGAAAATTTACCTCACCAAGGGTACTAAGCATATCTTCGTAAATCTGCTCACCTCTTAACCCTTTCAAATACAGGTACTTGATGATGGCTGGATACTCCAATTTTTCTTTTTTTACAATTTCGGTGGACCTCTTTTCTTTTAATTATTGCGTAAGCGTAACTCTGGATTACTTTACAATTTGAAAACATGCCAGGCCAATGTTTAAAGGGAGATTAGCCAGCTCTTTTTCTCTTTTCTATAAGGATACACTGCCAAACCAGTCAATAATGAATATTTATTATAGTTTATTTTATTGTTTTCTGAATTACAATGTGATATTGTGGGGTAATTCTAATGATTCTCAAAGGGTGTTTGTAATGCAAAAAAGAATTTTACGTTTAATATTTAACTTGAAATCTAGGGATACCTGCAGAAATATTTTCAAGGATAATGAAATACTCCGTCTACCTTATCTTTTCATACTAAGAAGTTTAATCTACATAAAGGAAAATGAATATTTGGTGGTGAAGTTTTCCAGTTTTCACAGTAACGCTACAAGGTATATTACTATACTTAGCGTTCCTCTTCATAATACTTCGAAGTACTGTATATCAGGCAATTCTATTGTATAATCATCTGCATATGTATTAGACTGTTAGATATTAAGCTATTTATGAAAGTTTTAAAAAGTAATCTTTTTCGAAAAGGATGTAGGAGAATTCTTGGGTGATGATGCATTTTGCGAGAGATAGTATATTTTCTGTTTCTTTTTTTCATAATTGACTTGTCCTATACATGTTTATATGTCTTGAAGGATTAATAAAGTTCTATTCTATCACCCCTAAATTCTTCATAGGGAATAGAGGGTGAGCTGAACCTCAATAAAAATTTTCAAACCATAGTATTCATGTATAGAGGGACAAGTGATCTCTCAATTGAGGTAAAGCTCATTCCCTATTCCCTATTGAGAATTTAGGGGTGATAGCTCCTACACCTAGGGTTGAAAGGATTTCGGCTTACAATTCTACTCAAAATATGCCCCTCTCGGCCCTCTCCGAATAAAAATTTACCTTATCCATCCATGAACTGGTGAAGGAACTACACTAAAATCAGCTTCAAATCGATTAAGAGCGATGTACCTCTATGTATATTCAAACTCAATGGTAGTATCGATACTGCTCTAAAAATTCCTTGGATGTTGCTATTACAGGAACAGCACGCGACGACGTTCTCGAGCTGTTAGCCCCTATCATTCAAAGCACGCAATCCGCGGAGATCCTCGGCATCACAAGCCTCTCCTGCGGACTCATAGCCTTAGGCCGAAGCAACCACAGCGTCATCACCGTCATTCTCTCCAAAATCATCGAGGCCAACAACACCGAACAGCTTCGATCTCCTTTCATGCGTCTAGCCGGCCTGGGAATCGCCCTCTGTTACATGGGCTGCAAGGACAGCATAGAGGTACCTCACGCGGCGATGGACGTCTTCGTGGAACCGTTTAAAACCATGATACAGACCATGTTGAAGATGTGCGCTTATGCTGGAACCGGCGACGTTCTCATCGTTCAGGAACTGTTAAGGATCGTCGAGGAAAGAATTATATGCAAGGAGGAGAAAGCTAAGGATAAAGGAAAGAAAGATGCGGCCCACAAGAAGAAGGACAGGAGGAACAGTGTGGAGTGGGATTATTGCTTGGGGCAAGCCATTGCTGTTTTGGCGGTTGCTGCTGTTTCTAAAGGCGAAGAGATAGGTATAACTGAATTTTCTTGAATTTTGATCGATATGGGGAAATACCTACAAAATGACATACATAGAGTCTTTTACTCATACATATATTTTTTCGGCAACCGTCCGGGAAGTACCCACTTCCCGGACGCTTTTTCTTTGAGAAAGTAGCATTTCCCGGCCTAGGCCGGAAAGTACGTACTTCCCGGCCTAGGCCGGAAAAACACATCGTTGTTGTCATTGTTATGATCATCACAATAGCAACGAAATAACGGATGACAGTTCTGTTCTGTGTTCTGTTTAATTCAAATATGAATCAAAATCAATAAAGAGATGTGTCATCTCATTGATTTGTAATTCTTCACGGTTGCCGAAAAAATATTGTACGCAACACGCCCGGAAATAGTTTTTTTGGACTCACAGACTTCCAGGACTCGCCTCCGGCTCGTCCTAGAATCTTGTCTATTCGTCCAAAAAAACCCTATTTTCCGGACTTGTTACGTAAATTACTATTAACTGTAGATTCTCGAGGCCAAAAGAAACCTTTTTTTCATTTTCCATTTTCCGAATTCCGCTCTGTTTAAAAGATATAGCCATTTGAAAAAAAAATTCGGCCGAATACGTGCCTGATACGATTCTCTGAAAACACCTCGAAGTTTATATATCACGATTGAAATTGAGTTGATACATTTAGGAAATACTCAAGTATACTCCATTCACAATTATAAAATCACAACTCTGGCCTTGGAAATTTGACACATTCCACTCTGTATCGAAGTTATGACGTTTTTCAAAATATTTTTATGTTCCAAGTCAACACTATGTTGCCCTTTCTACATTCTTAGCGTATTTCTCAGAATGTGAATTTATTCGGAAAACGAATGAATTGGAAAAGATGTGATGGACGAAAATAATTAACGTTTATATGAATTGATAGAAAGGATCCCTTTTCTAGTTATTTGCATGAAAAGTACAAGAGATCACTGTTGAAATATATTATTTTTGCCATGGAAGAAAATTGCATTGCTTTCACATAATTTTCATATGCATGCTGAAAGTTCAAGACTTGACGACATTAATTGTTGATTTCAATCAAGAATTCATTAAAAAAAATCAACCCAAAGATATGAGATGAATCGATGGGTGAGAACAAGAATCAAGAATAATGTCAATTTTATTTTGTTGATAACTTTCTTAAAATCAATGTTGGGATATAAAACTCGGCTGCGTTTGTTCAAACAACATCTATAAAGAATACATTTTTCACCATCTCGACCTTTGAAAGGCGTTTCTTATAGGAGAATTAGGTCTAAGTTACACCTCATTAGTGAGGTACCTAACTTTTGCAAATCTGCTCAGATATCGCCAAATTTCTTGGAAAACCTGAAGAATATCATCCTAATCGACCTCTCGAGGCTCCATCCGATCCATCTACTGCGATATCTGTCCAAATAACAGCTTTTTCAACGAAATTCCCGTATACCCGTTCAACCTCGAAATGTAAACATTCGTCCTGGTCTTGAAAATCGTCCTCACGCTCCAAACTTGTGCTAAAAACAATAAACATACGTTAATCTTGGATATTCGACGAAAAACTCACCTGCAAATATCGATTAAATACCAAAAATCTGCGAACAATTTGTAAACCTAACAAAATGTGGAATATCTTTGATACTTTCACTTTGATGTGAACAAAGAAACTAGCAACGTCGTTTTGTCATTAACGATATTTTCTGTGCGCGCACTGACTTTTCATTATATGTTCTGTGCATTTCATCAGGGGCACCAACTACTGAAAACGAAACCATGACCTCCTATGTGATTAAATGAAAGTGAATGGAGTATACTAACCTTTTTTGAATAAGAATGGTATAAACACGCAATTTCTAAACACAAAACACTTATTTTTTTCGAAACGTATCTGCAAGTAAAAAGCAATATTCCTCCCACGAGATAAGTTCCTACTTCAATTGTCCTGGAGATTAGTTTGTAAACACTAATAACTTGTTCATACAGGGTGTATTTCAAGGTGAGGCTTTTCTTTTGACAGGTGATAGATCTCATCAAAATAAGTAATTTTAGCGAACATTTCTTATGTGAAATGTTCAATTTGAATATTTATAAAAATGTTGGGCACCAATACCTACCTTAATACTACTCTGGCCTGCATCTCTCTGTTCCAGGTTTATGAACATCCGCGAACATTAGCGGAAATCTTGTTCTGTACAACTTATACGCTTATACTGATTCACCATAAATTAAAAGCATATCAACAAATTCATTATTTGAATAAACGTAAACACTCGAACAATCTACACCGCATCCTCGCCGTAACTGAGTCATGTCAGTCATGTATGATAGGAGGCAAAAAACAAGAGATGTTGATATCTATCGATGAGTAGGCCAGGGAGCAGGTTCGGACTGGGGAATTTTCAGATTCACCTAGAAACTAGAAAATATTCTAGTTCCATTTTCTCGAAACAGGGGCATAATTCATATTAAAAATGTTTGGTAAAATGACTTATTTTGATGAGTTATACCATATGTCAAAAGAAAAGCCTCACCTTGAAATACACCCTGTATTTTCCTCGATATCCCAAAAATATCTCATGAAGAATTGTTTTTTCACTCTATGATTAATCAACCAAACTCATTGGATCCTCGGTCAATGACCTAACTTTACACATCTTTTATGAATATTTCACAGAGCTTTTGTGAAGATGATGCCAAATTGTTGATTTTCTTTCTAAACAATGGAAAAACGGTGTGTCTTGCGAGGTTGCGGGCGTGCAAGACAAACCGTAAGATCAATGTATCGACCCGTCACAAACCTCATCTTGTTGTTCTGTGTCTCAAACGCGAGTGTCTGTGAACGACGCATGCGTATAGCGACAACCGGCGCGATCCGCAAATGCCGTAAACAAATATGGAGGAAACTATTTCTGGAGCTATGTAGCTACAAAAGGGGAAATAGATTTTTTTAGGTGTTTACCTTCGATCTCCTGATGATTATGTGAAGACTTTCGGTTAATGAATGTGATATTAACAGTGTAGTGTCGAGTTTATAAAATTCCAAGAGGATATTGTTTAGATAGAAACGTCGCCACAGATTATTTGATGCTAAATATAACTTTATTTTTCATTAATCATTCATATATCAAAATTTTGTATTTCATTGACATTTATTTTTAGTATGGAACGATAACAATGAATTTTCAATAGAAACTGTGCGTAATAATGTATCATTTCATGACCAGTGGTGTTCAATTTTATCGCCCACATTTGTGGGATTTTATTATTACATATCTATATTCTATACAATATACATCAAACGTTTTTCCATCATCCAGATTTTAGGGTCGACAAAGTTGATAAACATTCTGACAACATTGTTAACTAGTTCAGAGACCAGAGAAGTCATAATATTCGATGATATTTAATCCAGGGAAGCATCCAGATTATTCTTTTCCTATGAGGAGATTTCTCCAGTCTCTAAAGGACAATTTATAAGTGGACAAGGCAAACCGAGCCGATGACTCAACAAAAGCACTCAGTTATTTCTACACGTAATGATTGCAATCAAATCAAAAAATGGGCCCACAATTCATCCAAAGAGAAGGAGATAAGTCCTTAGTTAGGGCATTATCCAAAGAAGACATTGAAGAATAAAATGTTGTTAGCAACTTTCGAGATGAAGACGACTATCTATGGAATTTTTCTAATGTTGTGGTTTTCACGAAAAGGAATATCCTGTAATGTTCAGAGAACATCGTGAGATCCAAGGACAAGCAGGTATAAATTGGTGTTCTTCTTGAATTTCTGGAGGTTATATGCCTCGGGGAACACCTCCCTACGCAATGTGTTCCAAAGCCTCGCTGTTCGTTGGATGAACGAATCTTTGAAGAGAGATGTTCTGCAGGTCTCCAAAGTTACTACGAAGGGACGTGAAGGCTTAACTGGACGGGTTAGTCTCGAAGAGACTGCCAGAGGGGGAACGATTGCTGATAATTCAGAAGAGCATCGCCCATGGAAATATCTAAGGACTGAACGAGAATAAATTCGCTATCACAAAAACGCTTATATCTCTTGAACCAATTGAGAAAAAAATCAAAATTTGATCATGGTTAGCTTTGTTATGAACGACAGAAACATGTGGAACACTTCATAGATATTCCAATTATCTGTCGCAAAATGTCAAGCGAAGTGAAAACACCTGATGGACGACGAATTCTATGTCTTGGTTGATTTCTCGCAACTTCCTAGACAGGAATTTTTTACTGCAAATTCTCGTGGAAATGTTGACGAACAATTTCGCGTGAAGAAACAAGCAAAGTTTCCTAAAAAATTCCTGGTTTGGCAAGCAATTTGCACTTGTGGGAAAAGGAGCAAATTTTTCGTTGGCCAAGGCTCTGTTGACTCGAAGATATACATCGAGGAATGCTTGAAGAAGCGACGTTTGCCATTTTTCCGTGAGCACGATGTGTCAACAATCTTTTGGCCAGATTTAGCTTCATGCCACTACAGCAAGGCCACCAAGGAATGGTACGAAGCTAATGAGGTGGTTTTTGTCCCCAAAGAGGCCAATCCACCAAATTGCCCTGAACTCAGGCCAATCGAAAGATATTGGGCCCTGGTAGAACGAGAATTGAAGAAGACTGAGAAATCAACGAAAACATTAGCGGAATTCAAGCAAAAGTGAAACACAGCATCCCAGAAAGTGACTGATGAGAACACTATAAGCATGATGGGAAGAATTCCAGAAAAAATCCATGCATTTTCTAAAAAATTGTTTTGGTTTTTTTATTGTAGAGACAGTTTTCATTATAATTAGAAGATGATTCGAAAATGAGTTTGATTTTCGAAATAGGTCCAGTGGTTCAAAAGATATAAGCGTTTTTGTGGTAGCGAATTTATTCTCGTTCAGTCCTTATAAAATATGACCTTTTTACCCAATCTAAGTCTGGAGAAGACTGGTTCCGATGCATAAATTGCTTGCATAGGTCTCACGCATCTTGTACCGATAATCCTAGAAGAACCAAGCTTTTCATTTATGAACTTTGTCAGTAGTTTTGTAACTATAGTTACAACACTACCGTTGCCTGTTGCCTATATCCCAATTTATCTAAGAATATTTTATTTCTTGTTATACTTTTATTTCATAAATGTTGATGAGATTTTATAAGGAAAGGACCAAAGATTATTGGTTAAAATATGACGTTACTGTGATTCACTAATAACATGTTACGTCTCTAAAAAATCCATATGTCATTTTGTACGTCTTTCCCTACGTTTTTAAGGCTTCGTGGTTGCCTAACAATTAATGATTATAACTTCAATGTCATAGGTGCAGAAATGGTCCAAAGGATATTCGGCCACATAGGCCGATACGGTGAGCCCATAGTCCGAAAGGCTGTACCCCTGGCAATAGCCCTCACGTCCGTTTCCAATCCCCAGCTATCCGTGATCGATATACTCACGAAATATTCCCACGATTCCGATGATGACGTGGCTTGTAACGCCATATTCGGGTTGGGTTTCGTAGGTGCTGGCACCAACAACGCTCGTCTTGCTGCCTGTCTGAGGCAGATGGCTGTATACCATACGAAAAACCCTTCTCAGCTCTTCATGGTGAGATTGTCCCAAGGGTTGTTGCATCTAGGGAAAGGCACCATGACGCTGAGCCCTCTCCATACTGATAGGCAGCTGGTGGACCCTGTGGCGATGGCTGGTATGTATCTTTGTCCTTTTCTTTATCATTGCTTTCAGTTGAAGAGTATCGCTGCTGATGGCACTAATTGTTCTTCCAGATCGTTAAAAGTTGCAATATCATACCTTCAGAACCTGATCTTGAGAAGCAGGTCTCCAAAGGGTCGACTGAATCTTTACTCACTCACTTACACTTGCAGGATTGCTGGTTCCTCTTGTGGGCCTAGTTGACCCTCATTCCTTGATTCTCGGTAAAGCCCACTACTTGCTCTACTCCTTGGTCGCAGCAATCCAACCAAGGTGGCTGTTGACTCTTGGAGAGGATCTCCAACCGTTGAGCGTAACTGTGAGAGTTGGACAAGCGGTGGATATAGTTGGTAAGGCGGGTACGCCGAAAACTATAGCAGGAATACATACCCATACCACGCCAGTGCTGCTGGCAGCTGGGGAGAGAGCTGAACTCGTCAACGAGGATTACGTTGTTTATTCGCCCACTTTGGATGGTATTTGCGTTCTGAAGAAGTGTTGATGTTTTGATTATGTTGTTTTGTAGTTGTTTGGATGGATTAATAAACTTTTCGATCCCCATAGTGTGTTTTAATGAGTTATTCCTATTGAAGCCTTCGCAGCTTCATATCCTTGAACCCAAGATCCCGAAATTTTTCGAGAAACAGAAATTGCTGAAGATCCCAAGTTGCTACGGCGTCTAGTTTCCGAGCTACAGGGCGATTTTTATTCGGTCCATTATTATAATTGGCTTCCGTATTATAGGACCTACGTTCTCGAAATGAACACATCTTTCGGGCACATTTTTTGCTGCTTTTCATCGGTGCTATTTTTTGTATCTGCCCAAATTTCGGAGCTATAACGAAAACAAAATTTTTTTCAAATGGAAACCATAGTGGGAAATGATATTTCCAAATTGATCGTTCTTCAACAATTTCAAAAATATACCGGGTCCCGCAATAGTGAGTTAGGCTTCTATAGCTGCTGAACCAGACGTTTTAGGAATTTAGTTGAAAAGCATTCCCTTTGTACTTGCAATTCTGCATCTCAGGAAATTATTTTATGATAAACAGGGTGTTCCCAAATAAAATTATTCAACAAATAAGTGATTTCTCAAATGGAACACCCCTTATATTTTTGCATATTTTCAATGCTCTTCAATACCTATACCATGATGCAAAATATTAGGGGTATTTTTCCAACAGTACGGATCTTATTAAGAAAAATCTGCAAAATTTCTACGAAACAGTAGTTCGGTAAAAGCCCTTTACCGATTTCCAGAAGCGATAGAAACATGATTTTGATCAGAATTTCTTTTAACTCAAGAATTTGACTAGTCATCGTTCTCAAATGATCAACCTCGCTTATACAGGGTTTCCGTTATCAATGTCCAAATATTTCCAATTGTTTATTCTCGATTTTTTCAAACGTAATATTCTGTATTTTTTTCCATGATTATGTACACAGTTACATTTTTTCAGAAGTAACCAAAGGGTTATTTTCACTCCTGCGTCCAGCAGGTACGAAAAATGAAATCAGAACGGAAAATTTTATTCAAATATTGGATATAAAAACAAACGGGCTTTGAAAAAGACAAAGAAAAATTGTGTCAATGATCCAAGAGATGTTCAAAGTGTCGTCCGCCTTCTCTGGAACACAAAGCGATCCAATCGTTGAATGTCCCACTAACCCTCGTCAGCATGGCTGGAGTAATGCTTCGGAAAGCAGTCACAATCATCTCTCGCATATATTGGAAGCTGTTGTTGGAACTTCATCATACACGATTCCCTTTATGTATCCCCACAAAAAAAATCTATTTTGGTGAGATCCGGTGATCTAGCAGGCCATCTTGTCGGTTCGCCCCTACCAATCCATCTATTTGGAAACTGTTGGTCCAGTAAATCCCTCACGAGAATAATGAGCGGGTGCTCCATCATGCTGAAACCATATTTCATTCCGTATTTCCGTAGGTAACACTGGTAACATTCCGGGAAGAATGTTCTGAATGTAAGTAAAACATGCAGCTCCATCTAAATTTCCTTCGAAAAAATGAGGGCCTATCACATGATTGCCGATTACTGCTCCCCAGACATTCAATGACCACCTGTGTTGATTGTCTATTTCCCTTATAATTCTTGGAATTTCTACAGAGTAATAATGAAAATTGTGCCTATTGACGGCTCCGGAATTGTGGAAGGTTGCTTCATCACTGAATAAAAAAAATTCAAAAAATGTAGGGTGCTGTTCAATTTGAAAACCTGCCCAGTTACAGAAATTCAGACGGTTTTCAAAATCGATATCGGTAAGCGCCTGATGCATCTGAATGTGGTAGGCATGATACTTATTTTTTTCAGGATTCTTTGAACTGAACTATAGGCTACACCAAGCTTCCTTTGGCTTGTGTGTGGATTTTCAGTTACATGCAGTAAAGCCTCGAGCTCCTTGTCCTCGTTAGTGGCCGATTTTATCCTCTCTTCTTTTTTATACTCGACATCTCCTGTCTACAAATCTGTTTAAAAGCCTCCGAAAACTCGATTCATGTGGATGTCTTCTTTCGGGATATTGATAACGGACACCCTGTATAAAAAGGTTAGAAACGCTGACTAGGCAAATTCTTAAGTTAAAAGAAATTCGGATCAAATTCAGGTTTCTATCGCTGCTGGAAATCGGTAGAGCGCTTTCACCGAACTACTGTTTCGTAGAAATTTTGCAGTTTTTTCTGAATAAGATTCGTACCTTTGGAAAAAAATACCCCTAATATTTTGCGTCATGATAGAGGTGTTCCATTCAAAAAATCACTCATTTGTTCAATAATTTTATTTGGGAACACCCTGTATATTAGAAAATAATTTCCTGAGATGCAGAATTGAAATTACAAAGGAAATGTTTTTGAAATAAATTTCTAAAACGTCTGGTTTGGCAGCTATGAAAGCCTAACGCACTATTGCAGGACCCTGTATATCATGAGATACTTCCGAGTTCATTATGTATAAGTATATCGAAAATTTCGAAAAAACACTTTTCGTTCAACAAAATCCTAGCAGGCGTTGATTCACTTCCTTCAAAACTGAGGCGCTGATATAATTTCATGTCTTATTTATTTTCACTGTCCAAATCAATTCAGTTTCATCATTGTTATATCGTCTGGCGCTTCTGAAGTTCTTATAAATTCATAGAATTCAATATCTCCCCATTATCAAATTGATTCAGGAAATATTAGCTTTATTACTCAGACCAATAGGGGCTTCGCGTAACTGGTTGTTGATTCTAGTATGATTTCTCGGCTATATTGAAAAAAGAAAAGCATTTGAATACTTATAGATGATCCACAAGCCATTAGATTATTCTTAAGCCTTGTGAATATACTTTTCTGCGGCTGAGTTCTTTCAGGATATCTCTCAAAATATATTTGTGATGCATTATCAGCGTCATAATTTGCTTGTATGAAACATTCTAGAATATTATATTTTTCATAATTCTCGTAAGGCATGATGTGATATGAATAAGAATTTTGGAAGCGCCAGACGATACAACAATGATCAAACTGAATTGAATTTGCCAAGTGAAAATAAATAAGACATGAAATTCTATGACCGCCCCAGTTTCGAAGGAAGTGAATCAAAGCCTGCTAGGACTTTGTTGATCGAAAGGTGTTTTTCGAAATTTTCGATAATCGAAATAGAGTGAACTCGGAAGTATATCATCATATATATTTTTGAAATCGTTGAAGAAAGATGTTTTTTTTCAAACTATTATTACTTATAAATCGTAACTCCAAAGCTTATTACTCTGACATCAATTAATAGTCCTTTGATGCAGAATTGTGATGTTATGTTCCTAATTGAGCTGAGATTCATAATTTCAGTTTTATTTCAAAAAGAACTTAACTGACCGCCATAACCCCCTTTTCCCCTACATTTTTTGCACTGGTGACGCGATAGTAATCAGTGTAAGAATTGTATACTTTGTTGTATACAGGGTGTTCCCATAAACGTAGGACCGCAAACGTTTCGTTTTCGACAGGGTCTTGAAGTTTGAATTGTTTTTTCTCATACGTGAGACGAATTGTTACGAATTCCTGGTAGCTGAAAGAATCATAGAGTCATCATAACAGAAAGATCAACCTGTCATATACACAGGATGTACGTTATTAATTGTCAAATTTGATGAACTCGAAATTGACATTTCTAGATTTTTTCGAACGCCCTATTTATTTTTTACTATAACGCAAAGAATTGAATGCTTCACATATTTCCAGAAGCAATCTTGGAGTTATTTTCACTCCTGTAGGCAAAAATCTCTGTGCACTAAAATAAATCAAAATAATAATTCCGAAATCTTTTGTGAAGAAATGATAATTTTCATGATGAATAATTGCATGCACATCGGAGGCGGTATAAAACCAGATACCGCCTCCATATTGTTGTAGGCGGGTATTCAGTCCGACTGACTAATGGAGCACCTTCCTCCCATATTTTCTCCTTTAGCCAGAAACTGGTTTTGAGCTAGGCATTCGAACACCTTTATGTTCTTGAGTTCTTTTGTGTGAAATTACATGGATACTAATTGAGTGAGATGGAAACCGCCCTGAATTTCGTCCCGAGAGCTGGTGCCCTCTGTAATAGTTTCCCAGAAGTTTTGAAGGATCAATAACTCTGGTTTACGACTACATATTTTATCCACGTTCTCGCACTGAACGGATTCTGTAGCCATTCAGTGAAACCATGAAAATGTTGGAGCAAAGCATGATTTTTCAACGATCTTCTTTGCTGGATACTGGAATATTGTTATTTTCCTAACTAGTGCGCAAAGTGCTACTTTACCTCACGTGAATAACACAAATGTAGAGGAACGACGCGAAGCGTGTCACAAACATATTTTTTCCTAAGATCCATATGGGATTACAATAATTAAAAATTATATTCAATACATGATTTTTAAATCAACTTGAATGGGGAAACTATTCAATAAAATTTATGTCAATAAAAAGAACTGACGTGATGTCAAGAACTTTTCAGCGCTCCATCCACCTTGTAGGTAGATGCACATTCAAGAATACAACAGGAAATTTTTTTGAAAGCTGTCAAAAAATTTTGTACTGAAGGAATGGTATTTTGTGGGCATGTTCTATCAATAATAAACAAATTATTAAAGAATAACCTGAAAGCCCGCCTGTAAAAACAATTTACTGAAAAGAAAAAACAAGACCTATCTATAATAGGTACTAATATTATAAAGAGGAAAGACTTGTATTTTTGTGTGTTTGATACGACTTGACTCAAAAACTTCTGGACCGATTTCAGAAATTCTTTCACCCTTAGAAAGCTACATTATCCCTTAGTGACATAGGCCATACTTTTCACCCGAAAAAATTTAGGATACCTACTTTAACATCAAAATTTACAAAAAAATCAACCATAATCAACTATTTTCACGGCTGCAGAAACCGTAGGACTTACGTGGATACAATGTAAACCAGAAAATAGAAATGTACCTCTTAAATAGTTCTATAAAAAAGTTGCCGATAGCATATATCTATCTCTCAAGATTGACTTGCTATTACCTGTTTACGGAAATCAGATGTTTTCCAAAATGATGCACTATTTGGGAGTGTGTTTTTATGCAAAGGGTATTGATCCTCATCCAACTTAATACGTCATTCATCCCCAGTATTTAATTTAGAACGAAATTGCCCTTCACATCATACAATTACTACGAGTACATCAAAAGATATGGCAGGTTGAAGTGTTGAAGATGAAACCTCCGCGTGAAACAAATTTGTACTTAATGAAGGTAATTTTGTGTCGATATTCCATTATATCGATTTTATTTAACCAATCACAAATCCGAAACTATAACTCCGAATTCTATTTTATTGAAGACAACTTTTGTATTAATTGAATGCCAAAGGTCCCTATCTTCATAATTTCAAGGAAAATTAGAACTGTGTCAGTCTAAACATCTACGAAAATTGAACATAAATCAACTTTGCAGAAAGAAACTTGAATATTGTGAGCTATCCTTAAGAGATAAATATATGCTGTCACGGCTTTTTTTTTAGTTTTTTTTGGAAGAATACAAAATTGTAGTGCATAATTTTCCAATATACCGAACTATTTGCTCAGCGCACGTTGATAAAGCAAAAAATTCTTCTATTCGAATCACATAAACAGTATTTCAACACTGAATGAAGAAAAATTAAGGGAACAAACAAAGCCCATGCCATTCCCACAATTCATACGAATCTAATGACACTTCATTTGTTGAAATCCATCAAGCCGTTCAAGATGTAGAGCCAGAAAAAAAAAGACTCACATACACACATCGTCAAAAGTCTTGTCCCCTTGAGTTTCTCAAGAAATTAACAATTTATGTTCTGGAAATGAGAAGAATATTTTTTTCTTTTTCAACTGCAATATATTTGATAGAAAATCTTTGTTAGTTAATCTTTGCTCTGAGCAGGAAAAATCTAAATTCATGAATCTGAATACAATTTCAATAGTCCTTATTACCACCTCTTCTTTCAATCAACTGCCCAACACGCCTAGGCTTCCACCGTTCCACGAATCAAGTCATCAATGAAATTTTCAGGCATATCGTTCCATTCTTCCTGAAGGGCTAAACTCAATTCTTGGAAAGTAAGGAGGGTTCTGGCCATTGGATATGGCTCTCCCTGTGCCATACGTGCTCAATTGGATTCATGTCCGGTGAGTTTGCTGGCCAATTCGTTCTCTGGATATTATTCTCTTGAAGAATGTTTTGAACCCTTCGTGTGCGATGTGGTGAGGCGTTATCATCTTGATAAATGAAATTATCCCCACATCCGTTGCTCAGAGGAACAATGATTGGGCGAATGATGTTTTCCTCGTAGATGGCAGCAGTCATTGTTCGTTCAACGATAATAAGAGGGGTACGGTGACCGAACATCGTACGCCACGGCACATTATTCATCCGCTTTGTGAGGGCACAACTTCCCGGGTGAAACTGAGTTGCTCCATTTCGCCTGCACCTGTCGAAGGCCTTTCTCGTCGACTATCACTTCGTGACCCGTCCGAAAAAAGTGGTAAAAGCCAGTATTGGTATTGTTCTCTCCATTGGCGACGAGAGCTTTATGTCCAGGTGATAGCCGAGGTACTCTAAAGGTCTTCTCGCCCTTAAATTTGAGGAATGCAACCCTCTCCTTATGGTACTGGTTGAGACCACCCATCTATAGGTTCTCAAAAAGACTTTGATGAGCTGCTACAGATACTGTTCGATTCCTTTCCTTGCATAAATGTTATTCTGGGTCGACCAGCCACCGGCCTCCGGGCAACGCTGCCGGTTACCTATGTGCAAATAAAACATATCAACCACATACAAGATTTTTTCGATTCCATTTACGGAAGATCCATTCATGAACAATGTTGTATTTCATTTTTCATCAGGAAACTATTGGTTTTACGGATACAATACAAGAGTTAAACGATACCATCCTTCTGACACAGTCGAGTAAAAAAGATTTGCAATGAATAGTTCTGTTCAACACATATTTTTAAAATGAAAAATTCTGTTTGTTGAGAAGTTTCTTTCCATCTCAAGAAAAAATTTAAATCTCCTTTTTGAAAGCGTTTAACTTTTCGAGGAACTTTAGTTTACATGCTAGACTCCCTGAGATTATCGACTTTAAACTTATTCGGTAACTGTTTACTATGGTTTTTAGATGAGCCTAATTCTTTTCCGATATACACAAAAGGGGAAAAACGCACACATGTAAAAACTTCCATCTCTTGACGAAAACGCATAAAATTTAATGCCCACAACGATATTCCCCTCGCTGTAGAGAAGGACACTTACATGTGGGAGGCTTTAAAGGACGAAAAAAAGATGGATAGAGCATTCGATACCGGGGATGCAAAAAGAAGAAGGAAACAGAGACTGGGTTTCGAGACTGAGAAAGATGGAAGATTTTATCGCTTAGTATACGACTGGAAACTGGTTATAAGCTGCAAGCAAGAGGCCTGTGGCGTAGTGCGACCAAACTTACTGAGAAGGTAATGAAGGAATAAAAGCTTCTTCTAGGGGCGATCTTTGAATACTTATTATCAGTATCGAACAAAATCATGTGCATAAGCGTAATACGTACGTAAGATTATATGTATTTCCAATGACGCTGTTAAGATGAAGGAACGATAATCAAAAACAAAATATAGTTATCTACACTGCGCAAAAAAATTAACGCACATTATGGAAATCTCAAATTTATTCTACAACTGAAGGTGTTCTCAATGATAATTATTTTTATCAGAATTATGCATGCATATGTTATCCACTTTCAACGTTTTTCTTCAATACAGATGTTTTCTCCCAGCAGGAATAAAAAAAGATGATATTATCAGATTTTGAATGTATTGGCTCCATTCTAAAATCAGTTGGTCTCGATCAATTCTAGTGATCAATAGTTTTTCTTTCGTTTGATTTTCTACACTCGATCGCCATGCAACGCGAAACACGCAATTTGACCCAAGAGGAATGTGCCCAAGCGGTAGTTTTGCGAAAGGAAAGGTTGGACATACACAAGAATTGCAGAAAGGTTTGGAGTTTCCCACAAGTGTGCCCAGAATGTTGCAGCGATCCAGGGAGACAGGTATGAATGTCCGAAGACCAGGACAGGGTAGACCACGGGTAACAACTGCCATTCAAGAACGTTACTTGAGAGTTTCTTCGTTGAGACAACGGTTTGCAACCGCTCGCCTCCTTCAAAATCTGCTTGAGCAAACTCATGAGGTGCAAATTAGCACTCAGACAATAAGAAATGGCCTCAGAGAATATGATTTAAGGCCTCGTGTCGCGGCAAGAGGCCCAGCTCTTACCCCAGTCCATCGAAGGGGCGTTTGGATTTTGCGAGAGAGCATATCCATTGGGAAGAGGCCGATTGGGAAAGAGTTCTCTTCTCAGATGAGTCCAGATTCTGCCTCTACCATTGTGATCGACGTTCCCTTGTATACTGACGTCCACATGAAAGATATGCTCATTGCAATTTCCTGAATACTACTGGTTTCGGGGGAGGATCGATTATGGTATGGGGTGGAATATCTTTGACTGCTCGCACAAACCTAGTGGTCGTTGATAATGGGGCTATGAATGCTGATAAGTATATAAGGAACATTCTTGAAGAGCATGTAGTGCCATTTGCCCCATACATTGGTGAAAATTTCATTTTTATGCACGATAATGCCAGACCCCATCGTGCGCGCATCGTTCAGGAGTACCTTGAAGAGGTTGAAGTCTCTCGAATGGAATGGCCAGCAAGAAATCCAGATCTCAATCAGATTGGATAGGTTTGGGACAACCTCAATAGAAGGCTGAGAAGTTCAGAAAATCATCAAGCTACTCCTCATGACTTAGGAATCCAACTCGGAGAAATCTGGAAAGGATTAGATCAGTACATTTTAAGATCACTCATTTTGAGTATGAACCGTCGTTGCCGAGCTGTAATTAACGCAAGGGGTGGAAATACCAAGTATTAAATCACTTATCAGCATTTTAGTATTTTGAAAATTGTTCATTTCTCTTCTTTCACATAAGATTCGGTGAAATCCTGAATTTTTCTTCCATTTAATGTGTCTTGTTTCGTTCAAAACCTTCCCGAGAGAACATAAAAAGTAAATTATAAAGTCTATGTAGAGTTAACTTTCATTAAAATTGAGATTTTCAGAATGTGCGTTAATTTTTTTGCGCAGTGTATTTTGGAAGCTTTTTCAGAAGTTTCTTTATTGTGGTTTGGCTCGAGGAAGTGAAATTGGTTGAGAGAAAAAACACTGAGTTACGACTAGATTCACCTTTAAAATGTAGCAGAATTCTGAAAAAATTATATAGGAAACTAGGAAAGAAGTATTTCGTTAATGATGATATGACGAATATATAGTCAGAAGAATCTACAAGTACAGTAAAGAGGATAAAAATAATTTGCGATGGCCGGGAATCGAACCCGGATCAACTGCTTGGAAGGCAACTATGCTGACCATTACACCACCATCGCACGATAATATACAACTGCAAAAAAATCTTGCAGGATTTCCTGGAGACAACTGTGTAAAGTGTAAAAACGTTTTTGCGATGGCCGGGAATCGAACCCGGATCAACTGCTTGGAAGGCAACTATGCTGACCATTACACCACCATCGCACGATAATATACAAATGCAAGAAAATTTTCTAGGTTTTCCTGGAGACAACTGTGTAAAGTGTGAAAACGATATTGCGATGGCCGGGAATCGAACCCGGATCAACTGCTTGGAAGGCAACTATGCTGACCATTACACCACCATCGCACGATGATATACAATAGTAAGAAAATCTTCCAGGATTTCCTGGAGACAACTGTGTGAAGTGTAAAAACGTTATTGCGATGGCCGGGAATCGAACCCGGATCAACTGCTTGGAAGGCAACTATGCTGACCATTACACCACCATCGCACGATATTATACAACGGCAAGAAAATCTTGCAGGATTTCCTGGAGACAACTGTGTAAAGTGTGAAAATGTTATTGCGATGGCCGGGAATCGAACCCGGAACTGCTTGGAATGCAACTATGCTGGCGATCACACCACCATCGCACGATGATATACCATAGTAAGAAAATCTTCCAGGATTTCCTGGAGACAACTGTGTAAAGTGTAAAAACGTTATTGCGATGGCCGTGAATCGAACCCGGATCAACTGCTTGGAAGGCAACTATGCTGACCATTACACCACCATCGCACGATAATATACAAATGCAAGAAAATTTTCTAGGTTTTCCTGGAGACAACTGTGTAAAGTGTGAAAACGATATTGCGATGGCCGGGAATCGAACCCGGATCAACTGCTTGGAAGGCAACTATGCTGACCATTACACCACCATCGCACGATAATATACAACTGCAAAAAAATCTTGCAGGATTTCCTGGAGACAACTGTGTAAAGTGTAAAAACGTTATTGCGATGGCCGGGAATCGAACCCGGATCAACTGCTTGGAAGGCAACTATGCTGACCATTACACCACCATCGCACGATAATATACAAATGCAAGAAAATTTTCTAGGTTTTCCTGGAGACAACTGTGTAAAGTGTGAAAACGATATTGCGATGGCCGGGAATCGAACCCGGATCAACTGCTTGGAAGGCAACTATGCTGACCATTACACCACCATCGCACGATGATATACCATAGTAAGAAAATCTTCCAGGATTTCCTGGAGACAACTGTGTGAAGTGTAAAAACGTTATTGCGATGGCCGGGAATCGAACCCGGATCAACTGCTTGGAAGGCAACTATGCTGACCATTACACCACCATCGCACGATAATATATAATTGTACAAAAATCTTCCAGGATTTCCTGGAGACAACTGTGTAAAGTGTAAAAACGTTATTGCGATGGCCGGGAATCAATTTTCAATTCAATGCTGACCATTACACCACCATCGCAAGATATTATACATCTGTAAGAAAATCTTCCAGGATTTCCTGGAGAGAACTGTGTAAACCTGAAGTGTGAAAACGATATTGCGATGGCCGCGAATCGCAACTGAATCATCTGCTTAGAAGGCAACTATGCTGACCATTAGACTACCATCGCACGAAAATATAAAAAAGTAACAAGATCTTGCATATTATCGTGGAGACAACTGTGTTTGCTGTAAAAACGATTCTGTGATCGCCAGCAATTGAACCCGCATCAACTTCCTGGAATTCAACTATGCTGACCATTACACCACCATCGCACGATAATATAACTGTGTAACAGGATTATGTATATTATCGTGAAGACTGTGTTTGTTATAAAAACGGTATAGCGAACGCCGACAATTGAACCCGGATTAACTTCTTGGAATTCAACTATCCTGAGATCATTACACGACCATCGCACGATAATATAACAGTTTAACATGATTATCCATATTATCGTGGAAACAAGTGTGTGAGGTTTGAAAACAACATTGCGATCGCCAGGAATCGAACATAGATCAACTGTTTGGATGGCAATTATACTGACCATTAGACCACCATCGCACGATAATATACAAACGTAACAAGATCTTGCATATTATCGTGGATACAACTATGTTTGCTGTGAAAACGATACTGCGATCGCTAACAATTGAACCCGGATAAACTGATTGGTATTCAACTAAGCTGACCATTACACCACCATCGCACGATGATATAACTGTGTTATATAACAGGATTGATTATGCATATTATCGTGAAGACAACTGTTTTTGGTGTAGAAATGGTATTGCGATCGCCTGCAATTGAACCCGGACCAAATCGCACGATAATATAATTATGTATCAAGATCTTCCAGATTTTGCTGGAGACAAATGTGTGGATAGTGTAAAAATCATATTGCGATGGCCGGTTGTCGAATTTGAATCAACTGCAGGGTTGTGAGGCAACTATACCCGACATTTTAGGCATCGCACGATAATATAATATTGTAACAAGACCGTCCACATTTTCCTGGAGACGAAAAAAGTAAATTTCAGGTCTCAGAGTTTTTGAGTCTGAGAAATTGTCCTATATCTTTTATTGTCTATGCAGAAAATGCATGTGGTTTTTCTTATGACATGTTTCGTATTCGAATATTTGAATAAATTATTTTAAAAATGATTTTTCGAAAATAAATGAATTTTGTTGTTTGTTTTTACAATTTTGGCTAAATAACTAGTTTTCGTGTTGGTTCATTGATTGTTCGATGTATTTTTAGAAGTTTGTTAGTTTTGCACATCACCGATAGAATGAAAGGTAAATATGCTATCTTTGGTAAATGATTTCCGATGGTTCATTTTTCCATATTGTTCTCTCTGATTCCAAGGCTCGAACGATCTCTGTCGAGTTGTACTACACTATAACGACTAAGTAGTAAGTACTATGGTTGTACCTATTGGAAATAAATGCTTGTCGCAGATGCTCCAGTAATTGGATCATAACCAGCTTTTGATTGGATGGTGATTCGAATCATTGTGTGTGGACATCTGTTTGCATGAGCTTCTTATTTTGACGAATGTATGTATACTGGGTGGTATATGTAAAAGTACATAATTGGCTGAATATAAGTTTTGTTTTATGGACGTCGTTTACATGCCCTTTCCATATATTTTTGATCAGCTCAATCTGCTATAGGATTCAAAATGATTCTATAGGGTGGAAAGCAAAAGCTGTTTAGTTCGACAGTTGTTTTATCAGGGATTCGGTTTATTAAGACTCGCAATAAGGGATTTCGAGATGTGGGAACTTGAGCTGAATATTTGCGTATAGGGATGAATGGCGTTATTGTGATCAATATCTATATTACGTTCGGCGGAATATAAAAAGATTTTCCTTTTTCTTGATGAGTGATACTTGAAATCGCTAGTTGGACATACGAGGATAGGTATATTGAAAAATTCTTAGCCTACTATAGAACCAAACAAAATTTCAATGTCAAAATATTTCATAACTCAACATATTCTCCTCTTAATTGAATACATTCATTTCAGCGAACCTGCAAAGTCTCTAGACCTTTCCAAAAATATGTTTCTTCTTGCTCTGCAAACCAGTACGCCACAGCTTTCATTACCTCCTCGTTGGAAGAAAATTTACAACCTTTTAAACTTTTTTTCAGTTGAGGAAACAGATGATAGTCGGACGGAGCCAAATCTGGTGAATAAGGGTGGTGTTCTAGTAATTCTAACCTTAAATCATGAATTTTTTGCATGGCAACATGAGATTTGTGTACTGGGGCGTTGTCCTGCAAAAACAAAATACCTTTGGATAGCTTTCCGCGTCTTTTTTTTTAATTTTTTTCCCGTAGAGTCTCGAATAGTAATCTCCAGTTATTGTTCTGCCCTTATCCAAAAAATCCATCATGATTACTCCATGGCAATCCCAAAAAACTGAAGCAAGAACTTTTCCAGCAGATTTTTGGACACAAAACTTCTTGGCTCTTGGAGAACTAGAGTGTCGCCATTCCATCGATTGTTGCTTTGTTTCTGGATCGTAGAAATGTACCCTATAGTAAAAATTCGGTTTAGGAAGTCTACATCGTTTTCAAATCGAGCACAGATCGAACGCGATGCTTCTTCCCTTGCACGCTTTTGGTTAACTTTCGAACATTTGGGGATCCATTTTGCGGAAATTTTTCTCACGTCCAAATTGACGTGAACTATATGATGAACGCGTTCGTATGAAATATTCAGTGCTTCAGATCCGTTTTAGCCCAATTTCATCAGACCGTCGATCTGATAAAATCATGTCATGAACTGCATCGATATTTTCTGGGACTGACAAAGAAACTGGCCTTCCTGATTGGTCATCATCTTCAATGGAAAATTTACCTCTTTTGAAGCTTGCAGTTCAATTTTTCAGGTTGCATACGGAGGACATTGATCACCAAGGGTATCAAGCATATCTTCGTAAATCTGCTTACCTAGTAGCCCTTTTCAATACAGGTACTTGATGATGACTCGATACTCCAATTTACCGATTTTTACAATTTCGGTGGATATCTTTTTTTTAAATTTATTGCTTAACCCTGGTTGACTTTTTTGAAGTCGAAACTATATACTGATTACTGACACTTCTAATAGGTTATTGTTCGGTAATATTGTATCGCAATATTTTGTTTATGCATGGAACTGGTCTAGGCTAACTAGATATCAATACATCCTCGTATGACCCATTCGAAAAAGCATAGTTGAAAAATCATTGCAGATGCAGAAGCAATCTATAAGAGATGTAACTTAGAAAAATCCTGGAATTATCTAAGTTGAATTTATCCGGATCGAAGGACCATAAATGGCATTACTCGTGCTAAAATCTGACTTTGTTGAGAAGGCAGAGGAGAGGACATAGGAGAGCACAAAGAACCAGAGACCCCAGCGTATAGATCTCTTCCCGATCGTTTCCGTAAACGAACGAAGCCGAGCTGTTTTGCCCGGAGTTTAGCTCCCGAACACGAACGAACTCAGTGACCGTATACCCGCGAAAGTAAGGGGGGTGTTTCGAATGTTACCGCGAAAATTAATTTAACCGGAAAATAAAAAAAAATTTGTGCGACTCCCGAAAAGTGCGTTGTGCCTATTTCAACTTATTGCCGTCGAGTTTTCGCTTCTCCAGAGGTTTAAGTGAGATGTGACTGGTGATTATTGAAGGGCTCGGATCTTGTGAGCTTTCTCAAGTTGTGCTTCAGTGAATTTTTTTGGTTTTAAGTGCTTAATTTATGGATTTTACTGATGGTCACGGAATATAGGAATTCTTGCATGGTTAGTATGACTTTTATGAATTCTGAACGATGCAATGTTAATTTTGTGGTATTTGTAGTGACCCATCAAAGATTCTTTAGGGGTAGGTCACTGAGCGCGCAGGAAAATGTAATCCCAGTTGAAATGGAAATTTCGTCCAATTTCTCTTGAATGCCACATAATTCAGATTAAAAACCAAAGGCCAATCACTCTAGGCCTACTGCGTAACTGAGAATTAAAAATCATTGGATATATTGTCAATCGAACAAAAAAGTATAAAATCATTCAATCGGGTATTGGACAATTAATAACTACAGCAGTAGAGTATGAAAAATAAAAAGAATACAGATTACAGAACAATTTACATACATCATCTAGGAAATTTGACGAATTTTCTAGAAATATTACATTGGGTTACCCCGCCTCAGGCGTATGCTGATTAAAAAAATATGGATGCCTCAGCGAAGTGAATACGATATGTTTGTTCCGAGGTTTGTTTGTAGCCAAAAATATTGAAAAATGAAATCCATTCTATTTATATTGAAATGTGCAATTACCAGGTAAGACCAATACTATTCAAAATAACGCTAATACAGAAAAGCTTATATTTTATTTCGATACTCCTGTAAAACAAAATTGAACCAGAGAAATGAGTCGATAGAAGTTACTAGAAATAATGAAACCGTAATTCAGTCTTCCAAAATGAGTTCGTTTCTTACAGATATGCAGTAACTTATCTATACTAATATTATAAAGAGGAAAGATTTGTATTTTTGTTTGTTTGATACGAATAGGCACAAAAACTACTGGACCGATTTCAAAAATTCTTTCACCCTTTGAAAGCTACATTATCCCTGAGTGACATAGGCTATAATTTTCACCCGAAAAAATTTAGGATACCTACTATAACTTCAATAATTACAAAAAAATCAGGCAAAATCAGCTATTTTCACGTGCGCTGCAAAAACCGTAAGACTTACGTGGATACAATGTATGACGGAAATGTACCTCTTGAATAGTTCTACAAAAAAGTCCGCGATAGCATGTATCTATCTCTCAAGATTGACTTGCTATTACCTGTTTATGGTAATCAGATGTTTTCCAAAATTATGCACTATTTGGGAGTGTGTTTTTATGAATTGGGTATTGATCCTAATCCAACCTAATACGTTATTTATCCCCAGTATTTAATTTAGAACAAAATTGCCCTTCACATCATACAATTACAACGAGTACATCAAAATATATGGCAAGTTTTGAAGATGAAACCGCCGCGTGAATCAAATTTCTACTCGGGCGAAGCTGGGACGGCATGCTTGTATTCTATAAAACAAAGTGGGCAAGTATACACCAAAATTGTTAAATCATTGTATGACCTAAAGATGAATATATGTAAAATAAGTCGTAGGTTGTGTTTGTTACGAGGTTTGTTATCAATTTTATCTTTTGTGGCTTTCCTTGTTGGTATAGAACAAAAATACGTTTTTCATCTCGTTTTTCATATTTATTCTTCAAATATAATTGTAAATTTGTAAAACCGATTTTGACGAATTATTTAGTGTTGTAATCTCGGTTGTAATTCTGAATCTGATCTACTGAGTTTCAGTCTCGGTTTCAGTTTATTTGAATCAATAACATGAATAAGTTTCACACATTCTGTTATTCAACTGAGAAAAAAAAAACCTACCATTTTGTTTATAATTAGATCAAAATAATGTCACTTACATTATTTTCAATATTATTTATACCTATAGTAATCTCGATTAGCAAAATTGAATAAAGATATTTCATTTAATCTAAGTTGTAGGCGCTTATTCAGTTTGAATTTCCACGTTATTCGGGATAAATTAAAAAAAATTTCTGTGTAGCCAATAAACTAAAAAAAAATATTTATTAGGATGAAGTCAATTTTATAAATCGAATGAATTGATAACAAATATTTTAATTTTCTTATAGTTTCTCAAACTTCATGAAAGACCTCTTATTTCACATTACATTGAACAAACATGTGATTATAATTTTAAAAAATTCAAAGACTTCTGGAAATCATAAGGTTCACAATGTGTGGAGTATTTTACCCGAGATTTTACCTAAAATTATTGAATTCATTGATAATTTGCAACTGTTTGGGAGAGCATTAAATACTTTCAATATATAGGGTGCTTCTGAATTGATGCGATAGATTCCGAAGGGAGATTTCTTGTTCAAATTGAAGGGAAGTTTGTTATATAAATGTTGCGTCAAAAGTCGAACGTTATTGAGATATCGCGGTTCAAAGATGGCCGATGTTTTTATTTTGAATCTTAAAAACGAAAAACGATAGAATGATGATATTTTATGGAAGTCTCGATGGAAGTATTACTATCATGAATACAAACGTTCTTGATATTTTTTCATTCTTTTAGAATGAGTGGAGGGGGTTGAACTAGACTACCCTTATCATTTTGCTTAACTAAATTCAAAGAAAAACTTAAGGGGCAGTATCACCTTTTGAATCGTGGTAAATCTCCATTCAAAAGTGGTCTCTTTATTTCACGAGTAAGTACCCTAATTTACGACGTAGAGACTTGATTTTTTTTTAATTGAAGCTGAAGAACGTCCTGAGGGCAAATAGTTTTCTTTTTTCGATTTAATTAGTTTTTCAATTAAAAAAAACAGGGTAATCGTTAGATCTGGGGTTATTGACTATGTTTTTCGTTTTTCATGAGTACAAGAGTACAAGCTATATTTTTGAAATAATCATCATGAAAATTTTTTTAGTTCATAGAAGATTAAATTGCCGAGGGCCAATAGCTGCGATTTTTTCCAAAAAAAAAAAATCATTAAGTGTAGTTTCCAAAACGCTGAAGTTCAACCTGTTTTTTTTAATGAAAAACTAATTAAATCGAAAAAATCGCAACTATTTGCCCTCGGCAATTCAATCTTCTATAAATTACAAAAATTTTCATGATGATTATTTCAAAAATATAGCCTGTACTCATGAAAAACGAAAAACATATCCAATAACCCCAGATCTAACGATTACCCTGGTTTTTTAATTGGAAAACTAATTAAATCGAAAAAAAGAAAACTATTTGCCTTCGGGACGTTCTTCAACTTCAATTAAAAAAAAACCAAGTCTCTACGTCGTAAATTAGGGTATTTACCTCGGTACTTACTCGTGAAATAAGATGAATGAAGATTTACCACGATTCAAAAGGTGATACTGCCCCTTAAGCATCCACTTGGAAAGAATTAAATTTGGATAGCCTGATCCGAGGTCTGATCTGGTTAGAAACTTTTGAAATAAAAGAATTAAATGTATATAGGTAAGTTCTGAAATAAATTGCTCTTTCCCGTCACATAACGATTTACATTTTATTTTTTCATTTCGAAACGGTACATTTAAAAAAAATACAAGAGATGAAAAAGTTTCTAACTTCTAGTGGTTGCGTTAGTTTTTCTTTAAGTTTCATGTTTTCGCCATCTTTGTCTTTTGACCCCATATTTATATAACAAACTACCCTTCATTTAGAACACCCTTTTAAAATCATCATCAAAACAGAAACAACCTGTATATCGTGATATAACTACGTATGACATATGAATGAAAAAAAATTAAATAAAATTCAATATATCTGAAACCAATAGCCCAATTTTGCCGAAATTCATGTACTTACTTGTAAACGATCTTGATACGAATTTGAACAAATGAGCAAAAGGTTCTAATTTAAAATTGTTCCGTTTATAATTTTAAAAAAATTGTCGATGAAAAAACAAGACTCATCGAATTGTAGACACAAAAACAAATCTGCTAAAACTTTAATACGTATACGTATGGTATTAAGTCAGCTGATCAGTTTATTGTTGTAAACATCCTCTCCCAATTTTCCATTCTGAATTAAGGTTACGAAACAGTATGAGGTAACCGCCTATTTAACCCAACTTCCGAAAACTAACCTCTTGTTAAAATTAAATTCTAGGCCAGGCAAATCTACCTGAATCGTCGAGAAGTAAACTAACAGTCTTCAGGTAGGTATATGTACATAATCTTTCTCGGAAGAACTGTTGACTCCAATTCACTTTGAATGACTTGGAATGGTTCTGAAGAGCCATATAGCTGTTATCTGCATAAATATGCCATCCAATCAGGACTTTTAACAGAGGTCCCTTTTGTGTTTTGAATGAGAAAACTAAGAGGGGTCAAGTTATGTGAATGCTATTTGGGCCTTGCTCAAAATTTATTTCTGTCATAATTGGGCACGAGCTCCTTTTCAGTTCTTCACATTGACTGATAATTTCCATTGCGATTCGATTTAAAATATAAATTCCTTAAGGGGCAGTATCACCTTTTGAATCGTGGTAAATCTCCATTCAAAAGTGGTCTCTTTATTTCACGAGTAAGTACCCTAATTTACGACGTAGAGACTTGATTGATTTTTAAATTGAAAAAAAAAACAGGGTAATCTTTAGATCTGGTGTTATTGAATATGTTTTTCGTTTTTCATGCGTACAAGCTATATTTTTGAAATAATCATCATGAAAATTTTTGTAATTTATAGAAGATTGAATTGCCGAGAGCAAATAGTTGCGATTTTTTCCAAAAAATGATGAATAACCGTCGGAAAAAAATCATTGAGTGTAGTTTCCAAAACGCTGAAGTTCAACCTGTTTTTTTAATTGAAAAACTAATCAAATCAAAAAAAATCGCAACTATTTGTCCTCGGCAATTTAATCTTCTATAAACTACAAAAATTTTCAAGATGATTATTTCAAAAATATAGCTTGTACTCATAAAAAACGAAAAACTAATTAAATCGAGAAAAAGAAAACTATTTGCCCTCGGGACGTTCTTCAACTTCAATTTAAAAGAAAAATCAAGTCTCTACGTCGTAAATTCGGGTACTTACTCGTGAAATAAAGAGACCACTTTTGAATGGAGATTTACCCGAGGATTTACCACGATTCAAAAGGTGATACTGCCCCTTAACTCTTGACTATTTCTTAATTTTCGCGATGTCAAATTATTCAATTTTAATTTTGGTAAATTTAAGAGGTGAAACATGTTATACAAAAACGTTTTGATTTCTGATGCTCCATGTTTCGAGAAGAAAAATATATCTGTGTAAGAGAAAGAATATTATAAATTTAGGTATTAGCGAGGGTATTAGACATTCTGCGTAAAATTTTTCATTCAACATCATACCCGCAAATTCAATTGTTCTCGAAATATTCATGATTCAGTTCTAGGTCCTCATAGCCCCAGCGTCTTTTTTTTGACCGGCATAACGAATAACCATAATTAAAATTGTTTATTCATGATGTATTTCAATTTTTTTTCTGGTCAATATACACAACAAAATAACTTTTCTATTCACAGACAAGTTTTCATTGTCTTCAATGCGTAGCTACATATAAGATTTTATATTTACCTTCATATTTCACTCTGAAAACTGAAAATACAAGTGGCCACGTCCGAAAATTCATATTCAATGTGATTTTCATGAATAAAAGAATGAAGAATTCTTGAAAATATACAAAAAATAAAGAAAAGAGGGAGCCATCTTTGAAAGTGATGCTCTATTTTTGCGAATGGATTGCGAAAACTATATATAAATATGCACATTATACAGGGTCTTTCACGAGGAACCTCACCCATATTTATACGGGAAACTACTGAACGTATTTTCATGAAATTCAGCACTTATAAGTATTTCACGATGCTGATGAAATCTAAAATATTTTAAAGGCATGAGCACCTCCGGTTTTTCCGGAAATGACGTCAACTTCCGTTTTTAAAATTAGAACACCATTTTTTTATTGCAGAAATAGATTCCTTAGAAAATTTCAAGTTATTTTGATGTAACATTTTTCAATTTTGGTTGGAAAATTCTCTCTGAGCGGGAAAATTCGAAAAAAAAAATCGAAAATAGAGCTCCGCTGAAACAAGAATAACTTCGAGGTTTTTGGATGGAAAATTTTCATTTTTGGGATTTTTCAAGATGTGAGATTAATGTATTCACCTTAAAAATCGAAATCGCGATTCATGATACAGGGGGTGAAAAAATCGCTTTCAAATTTAGGGATGACAAAATCGTGAAAAATCAATTTTTTCAAATTAGAACCCCATTTTTTTATGGCAGATATTGAATCTACGTTAAAAAATAATGTGAGTGTATGCATCACACCCTTGCCCTAAAGTGGATATTTTCTGAGTTATTCACAAAAAACTGTTTTTCGTCTTGAATTTTCAGCTATTTCTTTTCCCTTCACGCCAAAGAAATGAAATTTTCAGGAACTGTTACTTAAACCATGTTTTAGATTTTACTACCCTAATATGCAAGAGAAAAAAGTTACAGGTTGTTCCTAAATAGATGGCGAATTTGGAGTCGAATTTGTATCGGAAACCTCTTTATTTCAACTAATCGGCCATCGGTTTTCTCTCCAGTGATAAAAAAATAATTCCTTATGAACCATATGCAAAAACTTACCATGTTTTACATTCTTTTTTTTTAATGATAGATATCATTAATTACATCTGCCAAATTCCTCTTTATTCAGTAGCATTTTGTGTTTACTATTAATTTGGTGATAATTCGTATTAAGTTATAAAATCGATCACTATGCCTAATTTTACCAATGAAGATTATTTAAATCTCATTCTACTTCATGGATAATGTAATAAAGTTGTAGATAGAACGATTCGACTGTTCATTGAGAGGTTTCCTGACCGACCCAGACCAACGAGAGATACCATTAACAGAACCATGACAAACTTGAGAAATGTCGGATCTTTCGTTAAGAAAACTATACACAGAGAAAAAAGTGTAGTAGAAGATGAGAACAACGAAATTACAGTTCTTGCAAATTTTCGTGTGAATCCTCAAAATTCTCTCAAAGATGCCGAGATTGATCTGGGATTATCTCAATCGAGTGTTTGGAGAATATTAAAAAAACATAAAATGCACCCATATAAATTCAATAGGGTACAGCATTTGAAGGAAACTGATTTCGTCAGGAGGACAGAGTTTTGCGAAGCTATGATGATTCGATTTCAAGAGAATGAAAACTTTTTGGACTGTATAATTTGGACAGATGAATCTAAATTCACAAAGAATGGTTCTTTCAATAGGCATAACAGTCATCATTGGGATGAAGAGAACACCACTTCAGACAATGGATTTTTCAAGAGACCTGGAGTTTCAATGTTTTTTGCGCCATCAAAAATAATGCAATTCTCGATGTTCACATTTATGATGGGACTTTAACTGGTAAGATAGAACACTACACATATTTGCATTATTTAAAGAATGTTCTCCCTTAGGAGATAGATATTCTGACATATTGACTCAAATAATTGAGCCGCTAGTACAGAACCATAATGACTTATGGTATCAACAAGATGGCGCGCCTCCACACAATTCACTCAATGTGTCAAATACGAGGTCAAATATCATCTACAGGCTATTTGAAGATCGATGATTGGCGAAAAATGGTCCACATCTTTGGCCACCACGTTCTCCCGATTTAACTCCTTTAGACTATTATGTTTGGGGTAGGATAAAAAATATTGTCTACTCAACTCCCCTGACTGATAAAGAGGACTGCATAGAACGAGTCAGTAATGCGTTCAGGTTTGTTTAGATTTTTAGATTCATAGTTTTGAAACTCAATTTGGTTTTCAAACACTTTTGCAGATCTCTTCCTCCCGATGAAATAAGAAGAGCAACGCACGAAGCATTCCCGAGACGTATAAATAAATGTCTAGAAATTAACGGTCAAAACTTTGAGCATCTTCTCTAGTTATAACTGCGAGAGTTTGCCATGGTTCTCCTAATAGTAACTTGAAGTCGGTTTCAAGAAGGGGTGAAAAATCTACAGCATGGTTCAAATAACAGTTCCTGAAAATTTCATCTTTTTGGCGTGAAGGGAAAAGACATAGCTGAAAATTCAAGACGAAAAACAGTTTTTTGTGAATAACTCAGAAAATATCCATTTTAGGGCAAGGGTGTGATGCATACACTCACATTATTTTTTAACGTAGATTCAATATCTGCCATAAAAAAATGGGGTTCTAATTTGAAAAAATTGATTTTTCACGATTTTGTCATCCCTAACTTTGAAAGCAATTTTTTCACCCCCTGTATCATGAATCGCGATTTCGATTTTTAAAGTGGATACATCAATCTTACATCTTGAAAAATCCCAAAAATGAAAATTTTCCATCCAAAAACCTCGAAGTTATTCTTGTTTCAGCGGAGCTCTATTTTCGATTTTTTTTTCGAATTTTCCCGCTCAGAGAGAATTTTCCAACCAAAACTGAAAAATGTTACATCAAAATAACTTGAAATTTTCTAAGGAATCTATTTCTGCAATAAAAAAATGGTGTTCTAATTTGAAAAACGGAAGTTGACGTCATTTCCGGCAAAACCGGAGGTGCTCATGCCTTGAAAATATTTTAGATTTCATCAGCATCGTGAAATACTTATAAGTGCTGAATTTCATGAAAATACGTTCAGTAGTTTCCCGTATAAATATGGGTGAGGTTCCTCGTGAAAGACCCTGTATAATAAATACTTATTATATAATTTTTATAATACATATCATAAAAACTTATTACGTATATACTTTTTGAATTCTCCCCTAGATAAGAAGATTTACAGAAATTTGAAATATGTCGGACCATTATAGCGAAATTTGGATAGTACATATGTGAAAAGATCAATGTGGATATTTCTCGGGATATTTTTATTATATCAAGTAAGAGTTGTGCCGCCCCTTATACATATATCCATTCATCCATTTTCGTTGATAAGCTTTAATTCAATCCAATTATTTTCACACTATCTAGTTCGTTAACAAAATGAATTAATCACAGAATATTTACTTCGATTAATTGTGAACTCTGCTATGCCAGTTCGATCAATTGTGTTCAATGAATTATGTAAATGGGAGAATTAGGAAATGTAGGGGTTTTCAGTCGGTCGCAGTATATTTGAATTATAATGAATGTAATCTATATCAATCTATAGATTTGAGAAATTGTAATGTCTTTACTGTACTCTGATGATTTTTACAAACAAATCAGTGTGTCGTATTCTATTAATGCATTTTTTTAACATTCAATACATTTATCAAAATGCACTGCAGACTCGACTGCAGATCGTTTATCGTGATAGTAGGAATAAAGTACCTATACTATAAATACTTCTATCAGATCACACCAAAGACAATAAATACGAAAATAATTCACAAAACTAAGGAAATAGAACGAAGACTCAAATGGAAGATTTTAAAACTGCAATGTATGATATTGAACCAGTAAAACAAGTTATCAGGAATCAGACAATATATTCTCTCCTTCACAAAGTCTGCAGTTAGTGCAGATCGAGGTGCAGATATACCTAGTCATCCCCTCATTTTAGTCAATTTTGATATTTTTATGTCAACAGACAACGTTATTTTATTTAACTGATGTTTGTTCTCGAGTTTGTTCTTCTTTGAGTCGTAGATATAATGAGTTCACATATCTCCATGCAGAATAAAATGAAAATTCAATGAAATTACTGGATATTTCTTAAAATGACCATGAAGATTCAAGTTCTATGCGAACATAGAATGGAGACTATGGAAACATCTTGTGAGATTTCCTCGTCAATTTCCTGATTTCTGATTTGGAACGGATCCAGAAATTCAGAAGTCAAAACAACAATTTGAACATACTGCCAATTATCAATTCATATGAGAAATAAAGTTTAATTCACGTTGAAGGCATAATTTATGTACATAGAATGATGGTCAGAATAATAAACAACTTAATGAACTTATTAAAACTTTAATACATATGTAATATTATCTTTTCATAGTAATTCTTCATCAACTCTAGCAAATGGAATTCGGAACGGAGTTTAAAACTTTTGGCCTTTATTCCGTTGATTATAGGACGTGAAAAACAATTTATGTTTTTGGAAAAATTATAGATGCCCTTCTAACGTCGCACAAAATCAACAGGTTATGTACTGAAAAATAAAAGGTAAAACAAGTACAAGTACATTTTTTGTTACCAATTTATAACATTATTATTATGGCTGATCAAGGACTTAAAAATATTCAAGTGTGAGCTTATTCTCTTCGCCATTTCTTTTTTTTTAAATATGCGAAACCTTGATTTATTATTATTTCTTGTATATTACCGAGTATATTACTAACGATTTGTCCGTTACGATGCTTCGAGAAGTCTGGCCACAATAGCTGTCTGCTCTAAAAAAATCTACATTCTTCTTCAAATTAGAAAGATGGAGAAATATAATCCCGATGGAATCATCCAATTGTTTGTGGTCATGAGGAGATTGTATCTATCATGAAGTAGGTTTGATGCAAAACAATAGCCTACTGGTAACGAATAGAAGAAAGTTAATGATATCTGAATTGAATTTGATTTTTATTTATATAGAGAGAATATAGAATATAGAATGGCATTTTTTTCACACCTAACAAAGGTTTTTCCATTGATTTTTGGTTGAAAAATGTGAATCTACCTGAAAGGTCGATGCATGAGCGGTCAAAAGTTCCAGACTTCACGTCAGTTCTATTTAGGTTCTGTGATAATGAGTAGTGTTGCTTATCTATTTGACAGCAGATTGCCATCGAAACTCAGATAATTTCTTAACGGTTTTGTAAGTTACCACAGATTTCCTTCCAGTTTTTTGGAAATAATTAACACCGTTATTGAACCTAGTCAGATAGGATATTGCTCAGACCATCACGCCTTCTATACAGGGTCTTTGACTTGTAAAAATTTCACGAAATAATCACGAATCTCGAAAATAATCTGAATGCTTCCCTGGATTTCAACTAACACCGAATCGCTGAAAAATTCATCGCACTACAAGTTAACAATATTGTCAGAATGTTTATCAACTTTGTCGAGACTAAAATTCAAATTAAGGAAAAACGTTTGATGTAGAGATATGTAATTATAAAATCCCACAAGCCACAAATGTAGGAGATGAAATTGGACACCAATGAGGACACCAAGGATCATGAAATCATACATTTCATACGGACAGTTTCTATTAAAAATTTATTGTTACCGCTCCATATTAAAGATACATGTCAATGAAATCTCGAATGAAATACAAAATTCAGATATATGAATGATGAATGTCGATACAAACCATGCATTAAATTGAAATTAGTGAAAAATAAAATGATAATTAGCACTGAATAATCTGTGGTGATGTTTCTATCTAAACAAAAACCTCTTGGAATTTTATAAACTCGACGATACACGGTTAATATTACATTAATTCACTGAAAGTCTTCCACATAATCATCACTGGATCGAAGGAAAACATCTAAAATAATCAATTTCTCTGTTATAATAACATAGCCCTAGAACTAGACACAGAACACAGGTTTGAGATGGGTCGATTCATGAACTCACGGGGGAACTTGCGCGGCCGCTACCTCGCACCATTGTTTAAAGAGAAAATCAACAATCTGGCATTGTCATCTCAAAAGCTCTGGGATAGCTCTGTCACAGAAGATTTTTGTTTTGTACCTTTGTGCGCAAATTGGGTTAGGTTAAGTCGAGGGTTGAGTTGATTAATCATAAATTGGATGAAGAACCTTTTTTACCAGACATCTTTCGGATATGAACAAGTTATTTGTGTTTACAAACTGATCTTTAGGAATATCGAGAAAGGAACTCATTTTGCTGGGAGAAATATGGTCTTTTTCTCGGTCTTTTTATTGCAGAAGTAAAACTAAGTGTTTTTGTTAGTAAATATCGTGTTTCTAACATTCTTATCAAATAGGGTTAGTACTTGAGTATCCCCTAAACGTATTAACTCAATTTCAATTGAGAAATATGAACTTTGAGGTCGTTGCAGAGAATCGTATCAGGCACGTATTTTGCCGAATTTTTTTTTCAAATGGCTATATCTTTCTAACAGAGCCGAATTCGGAAAAATGGAAAATGAAAAAAAGATTTCATTTGGCCTCAAGAATATACAGTTAAAATATATGTACAAGTCAAAGACTCACCCTGTATTTCTAACAGTTCACAATATGTAGTAGGTATTGTTGAAGGGCGTGGCATATTGCGTTTAGCATTTTACTAAATTATCATCGAGATTATCATGGAAGTTTGTAAATTTCGATGGCAGCATTCTAAAGGTTTCCGAGCTGCCATCACACACGTCATATTCCCGGGTGTCTCCTGTTCATATGCAAACTGTCGGTTGAATTTGTGCACAAGTGAATGCTTTTAAAAAGGAAAGAGAGGGTGTAAAAACAACGGGCATCATAAAGGGAGATAGCTCAGCGGACCTACCCCTAGAGATATTTAGGTATCGACCGTGTTGATAATCCTAACCTAACCTAACCAGTTCACGCATCCGTGAGCTGGCCTGGTGGGCGGATATTAAAATTCCGAACCTACGGCTTCAGGGCTGATGTAGGAAGTGGAGTTTTGGAAGCCATTTATTGTGGGGTTTCTGGTCGAACTCATCGAAAAGAACGCGTTTGGAATACTAACAAGCGGATAATTCATATTTTAAATTGAGTAGGATGGTTTCTATTGAAAAATACTTCAATATAAAATTGATGGTATCGGTCAAGGAACAAAAACAAAGAATACTATTCCTTCATCGACGTTTCGGCTCCTTTATTGGGCCTTCTTCAGGCTAAAATAGAAAAACTCATGAGCCACAATGCAATTTACAAATAAAAAATAACAATGATATAAATAATAAGCAAGGAAACACTGACAACAAATGAATACAATGAAATAACAGGTCGGCAAGAACAATCAAAGATAGACATATATGGTTCAACATCAGAATGTGAGCAAATAAACACAATTATGACTAAAATACACCTAAAATGGCAAATAACAAAATTCACCATCGGTGGATTTATTTCGACGTAGTGGACTGTATAAACTTATTTTCCTGCGCTGATTAATTTAAATAAAACACGTGTGTACTAACACTAAAAAGTTTTACTTCGAAAAATATTTATTCACAGAACCAATTTAGGTTATGTTTACAACCAAGATGCCTGCAACTCACAGTACATCTCACAACAGATCGACAAGAAAATGGTCTACTCTTTAGTAGATTGAAGAAGAAGAAGAGAGTTATTTTAAATATTTGAAATAGGCACATCAACATTTGACTAATACATAGAACTTTAACATGGAAAAGAAGAAGAGATCAAAGCACATGAACATGAAATTAAGAAAGTTATTAAGCATTAAATTATACAGAATGTACCACAAGAATGGAAAATATACCTACATGAAAGATAATACAATTAAGAAATGAAATTAATGAATTACTGATGATGCCTATCGAGGCTGGCGCCATCTATCGGACTACTTTCCGAATACTAGATATAAATGCAGGAATCTAAATTTCTCCATGCCGCCCCACTTGACAGGCTGTAAGGCTTCAACCCAAAAACAAAATTAAAAAATGGCTCTCAAACATGATATACAAGTTCAAATATTTAAGAATTTAAAATTGCAAAATTTTCATAATACACAAAAAGAAAAAATAGTACAAATGGTGAAAAGAAATCAATCAGTCTTTTTTCATATTTGGCAACGGGCACAGTTTAACCACTGGGCGTTTGATAACACCTTTGTTAGTTTTTACACTCACTACACGGGTAACGCCATTTCCACCGGGATGAAGTTCAATGATTTTTCCGAGATCCCACTTCGCTGGAGGGCACTTGTCACTCTTTATAATGACCATGGTTCCGACAGAAACATTGTTGGAGCCAGTAGTCCACTTCTTTCTCTGTTGGAGGGAAGTCAAGTAATCCCGAGACCAACGTTTCCAAAAACTTTGATGAAGCTGCTGCAGTAGTTGGTACCTCGACAAACGATTTAGATGAATCGACGTGACATCAGGATCTGGTACACTTTGATAAGGGCGGCCAATCAGAAAATGAGCTGGAGTCAAAGGGGTTAAATCATTGGGATCTGATGAGAGGGGATACAAAGGTCGAGAATTGAGGACAGCTTCAATTTGAGTCAACAAGGTGCCGAATTCCTCAAAAGTTAAAATGGTTTCGCCTATAACTTTAGACAAATGTCTTTTAAAAGATTTCACATTAGCTTCCCAAATCCCTCCAAAATGAGGAGAACTAGGTGGAATGAAATGCCATCTCATGTTATTTTCATCAGTATAATCAACAATGGAAGATTCATTTAATTGGAGGAATTGATACATTTCTTTCAACATATTATTTGCGCCAACGAAGTTAGTCCCATTGTCAGAAAATATGTGGGAAGGAAAACCTCTTCGTGATGAGAATCTTCTTAGACACGCAATAAAGGCTTCTGAAGTTAAATCTGAAACTAATTCAAGATGGATTGCCTTAACACTTAAACATATGAACAGGCAGACATAAGCCTTAGATACTTTGCATCCTCTTGTTTTTCTGTCCTTTACATTGAATGGACCTGCGTAATCAAGACCAGTTGATAGGAAAGGAAATGAGCTATTGACTCTGCACTCAGGAAGATCACCCATTATTACAGAAGTCGATTTTGGTGAAAACTTGAAACATTTTAAACAGTTTCGAACAATCCTTTTTGCTAAATTCATTCCTTTTAGTGGCCAATATGTTTGTCGAACATTACTCAAAAGAAGTTGTGGGCCTGCATGCAGCAATCTAATATGCTCTGAATGAAATATCAAACTAGTTAAGGGATGCTGAGCATCCAATATGATGGGATGCTTCACATCGTTGCTCAAGTTTGACAAACGGAGTCTACCACCAACTCTTATAAAACCCTTTTCATCTATGAAGGCTGATAACCCTTTGAATCTCGTTGCTACATTTCTAAGATTATTATTCATTAGGGAGTTATATTCTTCAGAAAAACTCTGTCTCTGGCTCAATTTTATCAAACAATCTTTAGAATTTTGAATTTCATCGGGTGAGAGTCTATCCGATAGCCTAGTTCCCTTTTTTGATGAATTGAAATAAAACCTACGGCAGAATGCAACAACCCGTACTAACTTCTTTAAGCTCGAATATTTATTGAAAATATCAAAGTCTGGATTTAATGAATTGAAAGCATACTGATCCTTGCTGAGCTTTAATTCAGGAATTTCTTTAAGTGAAGGTTTAAACTTAAAATCATAATTTTTTTCGTTGAAATCTTGCAGCCAACCAGGACCTGACCACCATAGTTGACTAGATTTCAATTCAGAAGGAAATAGACCCCTGGATGCGATGTCTGCTGGGTTTTGTTTTGACTCAACGTAGTTCCACTTGTAATTACAAGTTATCTCTTGAATTTCCGCTATCCTTGTGTTGACAAACTGTTGCAGCTTGAAGGGTTCCGTATGAATCCAATGTAAAACAATCTCGGAATCAGACCACAAATAACAATTAGTAATTGTTGTCAAACATTCCGTGACAGATTTAACAAGCCTAGCCAACATCAAGGCGGCAAGCAATTCTAACCTTGGCATAGTTAAAGGTTTTAATGGAGAAACCTTTGTCTTGGAACATAAAAGAGACACTTTTGTCTCTCCCTTTTTATTGAACGATCTCAAATAAATGACTGCACCATAAGATCTGTTGCTCGCATCTGCAAATCCAAAGAGTTGCACTCTCAAGGGATCTAGGACCAACGAGAATCGAGGAATATGAAGTGAATTCAAATTGGTCATATCCTTTTGAAAAGCTAGCCACTTATCCTTTAAATGATCGGGTATCTCATCATCCCAATCCAATCGAAGACTCCACAACTTTTGGATCAACCTTTTGCAAACAATGACAGCAGGGGACAATAAACCTAATGGATCAAAAACCTTCGAAATCTCCGACAAAACACGACGTTTAGTGCATCGACTCGCAACAATGGGTTTGGAAAATTGAAATGAAAGTTCATCACTTCCAGAAGACCATTGGATTCCTAAACATTTTGTATCTTTATCACAGATAGTAAGGACATCTGGAGAATTCGATTGAACTTTAAAATGGTTCAAAATTGTTGTGCTATTTGATCTCCATTTTCTCAAGTTGAAACAACCGGAAGTCAATATTTTGGAAATGTCGTCGCAAATTTGAACAGCTTCAGATTCACTGTTGAATCCAGTGATCAAGTCATCAACATAAAAATCTTCTAAAATAATTTTTGAAGCAACAGGATATTGATTTTGAAAATCTAACGCTAACTGTTGAATGCATCTCATGGCTAGATAAGGTGCACTGGTGAGACCATATGTAACTGTATTTAGATTATATACTTGAATATCGTGATCCTGATTAAATCGCCAAACAATTCGTTGCAAAGCTCGATCATCAGGATGAATCAATATCTGTCGATACATTTTTGTTATATCTGAAGAGACAACAAATGGGAACTGACGAAATTTTATCAGAATCTGAAACAGACTTCCAAGAATTTGAGGTCCGACAAACTGAAGGTCATTCAATGAGTAGCCTGAACTTGAAGACGATGAACCATTAAAAACTACTCTGATTTTGCTTGTTAAGCTTTCCTCTCGAAGAACAGCATGATGAGGTAGAAAGTATGATACTTTTTCATGTGACAAATCAGTCACCAAGCTCATGTGCCCCAACTCTAAGTATTCTTTCATGAAATTATTATATTCATGCCTCAGAACAGAGTTTCTTTCAAATCTCTTTTCTTGAGACAGTAACCTTTTGATCGCTATTGTTTTGGAATCCCCTAACTTTGAAGTGTCATCTCGAAAAGGAATTTTTACAACAAATCGACCAGAATTATTTCGGGAGAAAGTGCTCTTGAAATTCTCCTCACACATGAGATCATCTTTAGAAGAAAAAACCTGTTTTTTGCCACTTTCTTCAACCAACCAGAACCTTTGAAGCATGGAGTTCAATTCATCATTTTCCGAGGTTGAGAAATAATTCACAGACCTAGAGTTATGCACCTGATGAGTGGTTAAACAACCCGAAACTATGTAACCGAATATAGTTTTTTGTAAAACTGGATATCCTTTTCCGAGCTTGATTTGATGTGGTTCCAGACATTCCCAGAAATTTGATGATCCAATGATCAAATCAATACGTTTTGGTTTATTGAAATCTGGATCGGCCAATTGAACATTATTAGGAATCTTAATTCCTGAAATGTTCAAGGGGGCATTTGGTAATCGGTCAGCTATCTTTGGCAAAATCAAACATTTCAAATGCATTTCATAATTTCTAATCATTGATTGTATGAGAACCCTGCTCTGTTTATTTAAATGTGAAACAGAGTTTATTCCAGTGACCGTAATATGAGAATTGGATTGGGGTAATTTTAGTTTGGAAACTAGATCTTTTGAGATAAAATTTGACTGGGATCCCGAATCCAATAGAGCATGGCAAATGTGTTTATTACCATCATTATCTATAATTTGAACCCTGACTGTGGATAAAAATACATAAGAATCCGTCAAACTACTGAATGCTACACTCTCATTCACTGTGTGTAATAATTTGTTGTGCATTTCTTTACATTTAACACAAGGAGCTGATCTACAGACATCAGTGGTGTGATTGTTGTATAGGCAATTTTGACATAAACCTAACTCATCCACTTTAGTTATTCTTTCTGGAATACTTAATTTTAAGAATTCTGAACAATTATAGAGAGTATGACCCTCACCACACAAAAAACACTTAAATGACTTGGAAGTCTTACCTAAAAAACTTCTTACAGGCTTGCCTTTGACATCTTTTACAATATTTTCCTTATCATTCTCAAATTTATGCTCCAAGGATTCTAATAAATCCGCTCTATTTGTTAAAAAGATTGTGAACTCCTTTAAGGTTGGCATGTCTAAATTATTTTTCACCTTCTCCCATTCACATGCTGAAACTTTATCAAGTTTAGTCGTGATTAAATAGATGAGTAATGGATCCCAAGAATCCACATGTAAACCGAGATTTTTTAATGTTCTCATATGTTTGAACAAAGAATCTACAAGTTCTCGAATTGACTTGGAACATTCTTTTTTCAACGTGGGCAAATTAAAAAGGCACTTTATGTGGTTGTTGATCAAAAGCTTCTTGTTATCGAATCTTTTGCACAGCAACTCCCAAGAAGTTAGGTAATTTTCTGAGGAGAATTCAAGCGAGTCTATTATTTTGGATGTGGTATCATTCAAACTTGCACGCAAATAATGATATTTTTGGATATCATCGATCAAATCATTGGAATGAACTAGCGATTGAAAGATGTCTTTGAAACTTAACCATCCTTCATATGTTCCATTGAATTTTGGCAAATTGATTACTGGCAATTGTATTCTGGATCCAGTATCAGATTTTACCTTGGTTTTATTGACTTTATCATTCTCACTGATGATGAACTTAACTTTATTTAGGGCCCTATCCATAATTTCGAAAAATGCTTCTCTTTCTTTAAATTGATCGTCAACTTGATCTTCCTCGCATGTCTCTTCGATTGTTGATTGAACTTCATCAAAACTTTCATCAATCAACGTTAATTTATTTTGGTAATCTCTCATTGAATTGATTTCTTCACTACTCAATGAAGATGAATCGTTCTCAAATTTTTTAATTAATGGATCTACCTTTGAAGAAATCATTGTTAACTTACGCTTCACAACACCACGCTTTCTGATATGTTGTTTATCCATATTGATGATTGAGATAACCGGATTATTGAGGTACTAATACAATTTTTTTTTTAATTCGGAATTTATATAGAGAAAATAGCTCGAAATTGTTGACTCAAATAAAAATAAGGAAGGAATAGAAGGATACTTAACAGACTGTTTTCTTTGGCACTTTCTTGATTCCCTCTAAGTCTTGAGTCTTCGAAGATGGATTTAAACTTCGATTTTATTTGGCACTTCCTTGTTTTCCTCTGAATCTTCAGTCTTCGAAGATGGATTCAAACTTCGATTTTCTTTGGCACTTCCTCGATTTCTTGAACTGAACTTCAATTTCTTCTTTGAAAGTGAACTTCCTCTGGCACTTTTCTTGGTTTCCAACGGTTGGAATTTCTTCGCACTCACGAACAGAAAGATTTACCAAATGAACACTTAAATTTAACCAGAATTCGGCACGTAGGACCATGGATTTATTTCGACGTAGTGGACTGTATAAACTTATTTTCCTGCGCTGATTAATTTAAATAAAACACGTGTGTACTAACACTAAAAAGTTTTACTTCGAAAAATATTTATTCACAGAACCAATTTAGGTTATGTTTACAACCAAGATGCCTGCAACTCACAGTACATCTCACAACAGATCGACAAGAAAATGGTCTACTCTTTAGTAGATTGAAGAAGAAGAAGAGAGTTATTTTAAATATTTGAAATAGGCACATCAACATTTGACTAATACATAGAACTTTAACATGGAAAAGAAGAAGAGATCAAAGCACATGAACATGAAATTAAGAAAGTTATTAAGCATTAAATTATACAGAATGTACCACAAGAATGGAAAATATACCTACATGAAAGATAATACAATTAAGAAATGAAATTAATGAATTACTGATGATGCCTATCGAGGCTGGCGCCATCTATCGGACTACTTTCCGAATACTAGATATAAATGCAGGAATCTAAATTTCTCCAATCGGAATACAGGAAAAAATTAAAAGTTAAAAATTGAATATTTCTGTCAAAGAAAATCGTCGATAACGTAAAAATAGGTTCATATAACAAGGGGAAAAAACCATCGATGTACATGGAAACAACCCGGTCAATACAAGAATGCAGACAATCAGAGCGAAAACTGAACTATTTATATCATTGTTATTTCTTATTTGTATATTGCATTGTGGTTTATGACGTTTATGAGTTTTTCTATTTTAGCCTGAAGAAGGCCCAATAAAGGAGCCGAAACGTCGCTGAAGGAATAGTATTCTTTGTTTTTGTTCCTTGACCGATACCATCAATTTTATATTAAGTTTGGAACGACACTGGAAGTAATCATAATACTTCAATATGTTGCATATCAGCAATTGATACATTAACTTTTAAAAAGTATCCCGGTTGGCCAAGATTTAGGTTTATTAAATTCTTTTACTTAAAACTGCCGCAGGTTAGCACTCGTGAAATGTCAAATAATTCTGAGAGACGTTGCCAATGTTTATTTCTATTTACTAATTTTGAAAGTGGGGAATTCCATAGGTCCGTCTGTTCGTTCAGAAGTTTTTCTATCGGGTTATTCCATTAGGTACTTTTATTCTTTTTTCGCATGAACTATAACAAAGTAACGGACTATTACGAGGACTATTATGTCCATTGTTTCAAACACTCGATTATTGATTTCCGTGCAAGAAAATAGCATTTCTGAATCTTCCAACCATGTTTATATACGTGAAATATTTCCAGTATTAACAGAGAAGAAAGTTTCTTCCTGATTCGCCAGGTCTTTGGAATTATTGAATCCACATAATATTTTCTCAAATGCATTATTTTCCCAAAGTTAATAAACATTTTGATAAATACTTAAATACTACGACCTCTATGCAGAAAGGAGAACGTTGCTTAGTTATTTGACAGGAAAATGTCTATAACCTAACATTTCCAAAATATACACAGTGTGAAATGTGTCAGAATGTCATGGCTAACCTGGATAAAAGTGAATAAAGTATAAGTCGAGGTATAAGTGTTGATATTCAATTTGTTTTCTTGGTCGATATTTGGGTTTCTTTGAATAAGTAGGCTTTGGAAACATAGAAAAATATGTATAAGGTGCCCCACTCGAAAAATTAATATGATTTTTCCCCCTTTTTCAATTTTCCGAATACAAATTGCTCTCTACTAGAATTGTATAGAAAATGATAGTCTACTATTCCCTCGACTATTCCGCATGCTCTTGTGATATTACCTGCTATAATTTGGATGCAGTATATTGACCAGATGTGAGGAAAAGGCAGTGAAAAAGTTTGAGAAAAAAACTAGTTTCACCATCTTTTTCTTTTTCTTTTTCCTTGTTTTGTTGAAATTATTTATATAATTTTGAAGAGTTTATGTTAAATTGGATCGAAGGGAAGTTCATTACGCTCTTTATGTTCTTCATTTATTTCGTTTGGGCTCTACCCAACAACAGGAAAAGTTTTTGAGAGATATGGAGGCATAAGGGCTAGAGAGAATTTGAGAAAACAAATTTTTATTGTTGTATTTTATATTATATTCAGGCGCTTGTCGAAGAATCATTCCCTGTAATCGCTGTAAATGTTATTTCAACTAGTCGTTCATTTCCCGTATTGTGTCTGCATCATTCACTCTTAAACTAGGACGTTGTCGTAACTTGATCTGACCTTGATGAACTTCCAAAAATAGAACCTATAGTATAGTACTCGTACTCGATCCACATTAGATATTTGGCTTGATCATTGATACATCACTCAGGCTTCGCCCCAGATTATTTAATTGATTAAACTGTTGTTCCTTTTTTATTTATAAACTGAATAAAAATTGATGTAAGAAGTGAACCATTGGGAGCTTTTGCGCTCTTGTTTAGTAGCCTACGAGGTAGCCTACTGGGTTGCTCATTCAAGTACCAAATCTAATCTAGTACTGCTTGGCTTACAGAAACAATTTCTCGAACTGCACGGTGATAACCAAATTTTTTGAGCTACTCTTTTATCTATTTCATGAATTACCTTCATGAGAATTTCAGTTGAATTGGGCGATTAAATACGGGTAATTTTTCCTCTGAAGAGACATGAAACATAATATGTAATACACTGCGCAAAAAAATTAACGCACATTCTGAAAATCTCAATTTTAATGAAAGTTAACTCCACATTGACTTTATAACTTATTTTTTATGTTCTCTCGGGAAGGTTTTGAACGAAACAAGACACATTAAATGGAAGAAAAATTCAGGATTTCACCGAATCTTATGTGAAAGAAGAGAAATGAACAATTTTCAAAATACTGAAATGCTGATAAGTGATTTAATACTTGGTATTTCCACCCCTTGCGTTAATTACAACTCGGCAACGACGGTTCATACTCAAAATGAGTGATCTTAAAATGTTCTGATCTAATCCTTCCCAGATTTCTCCGAGTTGGATTCCCAAGTCATTGAGAGTAGCTGGATGATTTTCTGAACTTCTCAGCCTTCTATTGAGTTGTCCCAAACCTGCTCAATCGGATTGAGATCTGGACTTTTTGCTGGCCATTCCATTCGAGAGACTTCAACCTCTTCAACGTACTCCTGAACCATGCGCGCACGATGGGGTCTGGCATTATCGTCCATAAAAATGAAATTTTCACCAATGTATGGGGCAAATGGCACTACATGCTCTTCAAGAATGTTCCTTATCAGCATTCATAGCTCCATTATCAACGACCACTAGGTCTGTGCGAGCAATCAAAGATATTCCACCCCATACCATAATCGATCCTCCCCCGAAACCAGTAGTATTCAGGAAATTGCACTGAGCATATCTTTCATGTGGACGTCTGTATACAAGGGAACGTCGATCACAATGGTAGAGGCAGAATCTAGACTCATCTGCGAAGAGAACTCTTACCCAATCGGCCTTTTCCCAATGGATATGCTCTCTCGCAAAATCTAATCGCGCCCTTCGATGGGCTGGGCCCCTTGCCTCGACACGGCCTTAAATCATATTCTCTGAGGCGATTTCTTATTGTCTGAGTGCTAATTTGCACCTCATGACATTGCTCAAGCTGATTTTGAAGGAGGCGAGCGGTTGCAAACCGTTGTCTCAACGAAGAAACTCTCAAGTAACATTCTTGAATGGCAGTTGTTACCCGTGGTCTACCCTGTCCTGGTCTTCGGACATTCATACCTGTCTCCCTGAATCGCTGCAACATTCTGGACACACTTGTATGGGAAACTCCAAACCTTTCTGCAATTCTTGTGTATGTCCACCCTTCTTCTCGCAAAACTACCGCTTAGGCACATTCCTCTTGGGTCAAATTGCGTGTTTCGTGTTGCATATCGATCGAGTGTAAAAAATCAAAAGAAAGAAAAACTATTGATCACTAGAATTGATCGAGAACAACTGATTTTAGAATGGAGCCAATACGTTCAAAATCTGATAATATCATCTTTTTTTATTCCTGCTGGGAGAAAACATCTGTATTGAAGAAAAACGTTGAAAGTGGATAACATATGCATGCATAATTCTGATAAAAATAATTATCATTGAGAACACCTTCAGTTGTAGAATAAATTTGAGATTTCCATAATGTGCGTTAATTTTTTTGCGCAGTGTATCACCTACTAAATATTGCTTAGTTTTGACGAATTCCTGTCGATATTAATTGGGGCAATATTGCAAACTTGCGGATGCCAGTTTCAGAAGATGAAGAGTAAAGTGAATCTTTTAGTCCTTAAAATCTAAAAAAATATTATAATTATGACCGAACCCCCTTATTACTGAAATACTGGGCGAACCCGTTCAAGAATTACCGAACGCCTTCCCAATTTACGATTCCAGGAACGAATTAACAATAAGAGCACAATCGACGGATATATCTCTTGCGCCGAAGAGTCCGTCACTCCATCAATAACTTTCTCGATGGAACAAAGGGAACACGTAACGAAGAGTACGAAAGTCCTCTCTTCGGTACCTCCTCAGCCGCCTGAACCAGCAGACCTTGAGCACTGAGCAGACGTAGATGTATTTAGGAAAGACGAAGACGAGGCCAACTTCGGTTCGGACTTCGGAGACGTTGACGATAAAAACTTGTATGCATTATTCTTCGGTGACGATTTATGGTGTATCCAAAATTGTGGTGGATACTATTACGCAAGCTATGGGAATTGGCGAATTTTATTACGAGAATGACTTTAGACCTTTAGAGTTCACTTTCCATAAAGATCGTATTCCTCCTTGATATATCTTGTGGATGCTAACCAAAAAGATATTTTACATTGATAATGCTGATTGTTCTCCATTTAGAAAAATGATGGAGCAGAGTAACTTGTTCTTGCAAGTATGTAGCATCGACCTGTTTGATGTCAGTAATGCCAAAGAAATTAAAAAAACTTACTTCCTCTTACAGCAGTGAACTATTTTTTATTAAGTTTTGTGTTCAGTTTGTTAACTATATACAGGGTGTCCGGTAAACCATGTACAATATTGAAACTGGTGATAGACCGGGTCATGACTGTTCAGAATATCAGAATTTCACCTCAGTAAAAATATCACCATTTTCGAGATAATTGGCATTTTCTAAATATCTAGAAAATAACTACCTCACCTCCGTTTTTTGAGTGCTATGTCTAATGTGTCAAGTTCTGAAAAACTGTTTTGTACGTCTGAAAGCATCACTCATCATTAATCTTCAGCAACAAAGATATTTGAATTAGTCTCAATTTGTAGACATAGCACTCCAAAAACGGAGGTGAGGTAGTGATTTTATAGATATTTAGAAAACGCCAATTATCTCGAAAATGGTGATATTTTTACTGAGGTGAAATTCTGATATTCTGAACAGTCATGACCTGGTCTATCACCAGTTTCAATATTGTACAAGGTTTACCGGACACCCTGTATATATATATATATATTTTTTTTTCTCTTTGTCTCTTTCCTATAATAACAATTTATATTTGTGTTGGTTTGAGAATAAATAAATTTTTTACGTTTTCTACGGGATTCGTTATCGATTCAATTTTCGACCATAGAAATCGCTTTTGACAACTGTTGTCAATTTTGAAAATGCAGATTAATTCAAATTTAACTGAAGAAGTCGAAGATAATGTATAGTGTTCAATTCGCGGTAATGGTCATAACACACTTGATGAATTACACCCCTCGCCTAACGGCTCGGGCTGCAAAATTCATCTGCGAGTGTAATGACTTACATTACCGCTCATTGAACAATATACTATTATTTTTGCTGAAAACAAACATCGGTTAGTTGTTTCGCTAAGTTGATATTGAACTTAGCGGTACATCTCATATTTTTTTAATGAAAGAGCGTACATGTACTTCATGTACATGAAATTTGGTCACAATAGCCCGAATATCCGCTTCAGTGGTTCGATTGAAGTGACGTTAAGGGGCAGTATCACCTTTTGAATCGTGGTAAATCTCCATTCAAAAAGTGGTCTCTTTATTTCACGAGTAAGTACCCTAATTTACGACGTAGAGACTTGGACTTTTTTTTTAATTGAAGTTGAAGAACGTCCCGTGGGCAAATAGTTTTCTTTTTTTTCGATTTAATTAGTTTTTCAATTAAAAAAAACAGGTTAATCGTTAGATCTGGGGTCATTGAATATGTTTTTCGTTTTTCATAAGTACAAGCTATATTTTTGGAATAATCATGATGAAAATTTTTGTAGTTTATAGAAGATTGAATTGCCGAGGGCAAGTAGTTGCGATTTTTTCGATTTAATTAGTTTTTCAATTAAAAAAAACAGGTTGAACTTCAGCGTTTTGAAAACTACACTTAATGATTTTTTCCGACGGTTATTCATCATTTTTTGGAAAAAATCGGAACTATTTGCCCTCGGCAATTCAATCTTCTATAAACTACAAAAATTTTCATGATGATTATTTCAAAAATATAGCTTGTACTCATGAAAAACGAAAAACATATTCAATAACCCCAGATCTAAAGATTACCCTGATTTTTTTAATTGAAAAAATAATTAAATCGAGAAAAAGAAAACTATTTGCCATCGGGACGTTCTTCAACTTCAATTTAAAAAAAAAATCAAGTCTCTACGTCGTAAATTAGGGTACTCACTCATGAAATAAAGAGACCACTTTTGAATGGAGATTTACCAACATTCAAAAGGTGATACTGCCCCTTAAGTTAAAATGGAAGAAGCGCGCGATGACTTTCTTAACAGTACACGCCTTTTCATAATAAAATTCAATGATTTAATGATTTGCAAGCGTTGTTTGTTTGTAAGACGATTCATCATGGTTAAATCATTGACCAAACTGAAGATGTTTGACAGTGACACGAATCTTGCGTGAGCTGTCAAAATCAACTGCTATCAGGGGATTATTATCAATTTCGAGGTCCAAGGGGGGCATGACCCCTCCCCCTGGATTTTACAGCTTCCAACCTAAAAAAGAATGCGAATTTGCTCGCGATTCAGCAGTTCAATTCACATGGACTTAGTAGTATCCGAAGACGTTCAGGAATGTCAACGACCATAGTACGTCCGCATATGATGAATAGACAATTGGTCACTTATTCAGCGGTCCTTTTCTCCGAAGCAGAAATATGATCAAGTTTATTGCTGATGTCATTACCGCGCCATATTCGATTCAACGAGTGCATTGTTCAGGGTTTATATTTACATAACAATGTACGCCAACAATTTATTTTCATGACTCATTTTGTTTATTCTATCCTAGACATCGAAGGCTTTCCGTTGCGGTAGGTGTATGCCAGATTGTTATTGCTTCTAAATGTGTTATTCAGCAACGCTTATTAAAATGGCGGTAAAAGCCTACATGAATGTCAGGCTTGATGAAGGAAGGCCACTGGCAGAATTTTTTCACTCGCAGTTTGAAAGAACGTTTAGAGTCTTCCTCTTGTTTTAGTCAATTCTGACTTAAGGGGAGGCGGTACACGTCCGAGCTTACGAGCTCCCTTCAAAAATTGGGCATGATATCTCAGTTAGTTGGCGGCGTAGACCAACAATTTTATTTTTTAATTGAAGCTCAATCATTTCTCTAGAATGTTTATTACTCTGTTTTTCTGTTTTTCTTCGTATATTAGGAAAAAAACCTGGTGAGCTGTAATTTCATGAAAATCTGGACAAACGATTTTATTTCCATGATATCTCCGTAAATTTTCGGGATAAATGTATTAAATTTCCAGAATACATGCGGAATAATATTTTGCAGAATGTGTATTACTCGCTTTTCCATTTTTCTTCGTATATACGGAAAAAAACCTGGTTGAGAATATGACCAATAAAGTTCCTACTTTATAATTTATTTAAGAATTCAGAGGGCGATAAACAAAAAAACTGATTAATACACATTTTGCAAAATATTATTTCGCATGTACACTGAAAATTTCATGTATTTATCCCAAAAATTGACGGAGATATCATGGAAATGAAACCGCGAAAGACTCCATATCTGTTTTCGTATTATTTTGACAGCTCCTTCAAATTTGGGAAAACTAGTTGCCGCACCCTGTATAACTGATATTTGTCTTTCCTTGAGTGGAACTGCACAACAAAAGAGCAATTTGAGTCAAACCAAATCGAGGGACAACTACATACCTACTTCTAATCCTCGAGCTTTGAGAGCTGAAGATGGAAATCATATCGACAAAACCACACTGTCTAAATATTACGTCAGAATGGCACTCAATATTCCCAGGATTGACATAATCTACCGTGTTGGTTCCAGAAATTTCATTTCCTGGTGGCTTATCATGGCTTTATTCAAAAGATTCTCTGTGGATATGTGTCAAGATAACGCTTTTCTATTCATGTTAGGGCCTTTTGAATGGTATAGCAAACAAAGCCGTCAAACTGACAATCCCAACTTTCTGCAGAGGAAACCAGAATATAAGGATGCTATAATACGAGTCTTGGATATCTTTTTCCTTTAATCCCGTTTTAAATTGAATATCTGAGTCTCTCAGGAAAAATTATTATACCAAATAAACGTAGAATCTGTTCCGACTCATCTCTAAATTTTGATGAATAGCGTTTTGCTATAGATTTTGTATCGGGATGGGGTTAACGTTTCGTCCCAGCTTCGTTCATAGAACTCATCAGAGTTGCTATTGTGAGCGAAGCCCTCCAATGAGTAATGACCCATCTGTTGAAAATCCAACAAGTGATTACAGTCATTTTCTTCATCAATATAAGCAATTTTCTCTTCAATTTCTCCATTATTTCAGTGGATTCGTTGTTTATTCTTGTTGGAAGATGATTTACTGAGTTCGAGGGGGAAAGATATTCTGCAATTTCTTTCTGTAGGAACCATTAAAGAAAAGCATTACTCTTTCGTTATCAAAAACAGAACATTGGCATCAGTGGCGTAGCTAGATAGTCCGGGACCCTGGTGCAAAAATCGAAGAGAGGCCCCTCAATGAATTGTTTTCGAGTCAAAATATAAATACTTCGAAGATGCAAAGTTACTTACTGAAGGTACAGTTGAGGAGTATACTTGGATAAATTATGTTATTGTTATTTATGTATTTGAGTAGGTATATTAAATTCATTATATTAATGTTATATTAATGTGGATGAAAACGAGGGCTTCGAAAACACTTTTTATAGATATTTACTATACGTACAAATATTCAGAAAAAAATTGTCATTGTCACCATGACCGTCTAGCCTTATTTTTCTTATTGATACGTTAGATTATTTGGTGAAATCACAATAAGAATAAATCATTCAAGGAATGAATTCAAATTAATTATTGAGGATTCGAACCTAGAGGTCCATCGACCATCAAGGCTAGATTTGAAGTCATTTATTCCTTCGGATAAAATATGTTTACAACCTCTTTCTAGACTGACACCGCGTTTACATTAGTCAAGTGAGTTGATCAAGTCAGTTGAATTGAAAGCGAATTGAATGTGTAAACCCCCCAATTCGTTTCACTCGATCGGCTGAATTGAACGGCTTCTAAGTTGAAGCACGGTCAACTTTGTGGAAGTCACTTGAATTCAACTGACTTGATCAACTCACTTGACTAATGTAAACGCGCCACTACACTTTGCGAAAGATTCAATGACTTCACTCAAATCTAGACTTGATGCAGCTTCATTTTCAATTGATATAGGTACAAGCCATAAATGTCGCAGATGAGCTTGGCTCATAGTGTTCAGCCAATAATTTTATATTAGAGATTCTTAATTTGCTGAAAGATCTTTCTGCTTCTACAGAGGTGACAGGAAGATTGTATGGAACAGTAATATTGCTGTAAATACTTCTGTTAGATCGCAATCCAGCATTCCGTATTTACTTATTATTTTCACACAGAATTCATGAATAGTCCATGCCTTATTCAATTCAGGTAGAAATAGGTGATAAATATTAAGAACTTGAATTGAAAAGTTGGTCCCTTTCATGTCGCAATATTCACTTTGAAATTGGTCGAAGCTTTGAATTACAGTTTTTTCGTCTACCTAGTAGAAATGATGGTGAAAATTCCAAATTTTGTTGACTGCAGTCATACACCCGAAACTTGAATTCAATCAATCAATCAAATCTTTATATAGCGTGTACTCGTCAATTTTCAGCATAAATAACACATTATTAAAATAAATATGGACATAAAATGAACTTACAGTCTAGGACAAACTATACTTATATCACAGATAGGTTTGTGTCGCAGAACTCTGGGAGCGAATAATACGCTTTTGTTACAAGGAGCGCCTTCAATTCTCTTTTAAATTTAATGAAACTTAGTTTCCAATGATTCGGCAGTTTGTTGAAAACTGCAACCCAAATATAAGAAGGCAACTTCTAAAATTGAGAAAGTATTGTATCGAGCACTCTATTGAAAATATTTATTTCGGAAAATTCTCCCCTGCTTCGACGTCGGTGATCGGAAGCTAATTCATCGAAATATTTTTTACCTTTTTTTTGTCTCTTTTCTTCGAAATGGGGATCTTTACCATATGCTATGACATTTTCTCTAGCCTTGCACTTGAAGGACTCGAAGTCACTCCTATAAATTTTTTTCTTTGTATTCGTCTCTTCTGCCTCTGCATACGTCGTCCAAACAGACATCGCATTTTGTAATACTTCAGATGCATAATTGATATCATTGAGAATGCGGTGCATTCTCGGGTGCATTAAATCGCCGAGGAAAATAAATTCAAAATTCAACATTTTTTTTTAATTTCTGGTTGTTTTCGCTCTTATTTGCAAGAATTTTTCATAACTATTTCAGCTAATGCACGAATGATATGAAAAAAATGAAATTTGATTGCAGAAATTTTGTTAACCCTACTGGACCATCTAGTCGGATTTAGTTTCTTTAGATAGGTGTCCGATTCACCAGTGAATTTTGGCAATAAATCCCTACATTTGATGATATTTCGGAAAAAACATTTTTCAACAACTGAATATAATAAAAACATTGTTATTCACATAATAGATCACAGAGAAATATCAAAGTTTGAATTTTTTTCAAGTTCAAACGCGATTTGATGGTCAGCGCTTGGGGGCCCCCTGAGGTCGGGGGCCCTGGTGCACTGCACACTCTTGCACCCACGTAGCTACGCCGCTGATTGGCATTATCATGTCAATTCCAATTGCAAGAGACCACAGTTTTAGACTCGAGAATTGGCACCTGGCTTGGAGTAGTTCAACAGGTGTTACTTCTTTTACATCATCCGCTTCTTAATTATTCGAAAAATCGAAATTATTGTAGGGAATTAATTGGACATGGAAGTAGTCCCTCTTAATTGCTTAAGAAACATTTTCAAACGTATGATTAAACTTTTGAATTCTTTATTATATTATATTTTCCATTCAGCAGAAGGATATAGATGAAGCTATAGATGTTTGCCATAATTCATTGATCATTAATTCATTATTCAACGGAAATAAGATAATAGGTTGAATTTAATTCGATATTTCTTGACAATATCAGATATCTCTTTTGGTTTGGAATATTCAGATCGTTCATGCTTCTACGTCGCACCTCGACCGAATATCCACGATTTTAAGAGGGGGCATGCATTTTTTCAGGGGGGGGGCATGAATTGATAGAAATTTTCAACCAACATTATAGGAGTTAAAGACTTAAAAAATCGAATTTTTGTATTGATAATATTATATTAGGGATCGATTGAACTACTATAAAGAGATTATTGTCAATTCCGAGGTACAAGGGTGGGGGGCATATAACTCTTGGGTTTTCCGAGCTCCAGATGCGACAATTTTGTTTGCTGATGAAGCCATCGAGGTGGAAATGGTCCTCATCACTAAAGATGATTTGTCGATGGAATTCCAGATCATGTTCATGCATTTCAAGGACTCGATCAGCAAAGACACGACGTTGTTGATGACTTGAGTTCTTGTGTTAAATGAACTTCATAAGTCTTAAGAGGGGTTTATAGTGCGGAGCATTCTCAGTGTACGTCAAAGTCTACCTACTTCTTACCCCTCACCACCCCTAAGATCCTAAGAAATCGTCGATTTGCAGGACGTCCGAAGATATCTCAGACATTCCTCGTATTTACCGTCCTTTTCTTCCACATGCGAGAATTCTGTTACGTACAGCCTTTACCAAAGGGAGGACGGAAGTTGCCGAATGCCCTCGTATATTCACGAATGAAGTGGAATTATTCACGAAACTGCGACAACACTGCAAATTCATAGGACAGAGATCCTTACGTTTTACCAGATGGAAAGAAGTAATAGGGAATTCCTTAAAACTGAGGGAATTCCCACTTTCAAGGTTGCGGTCTATAATATTGATTTTAGCTGAAGGACAACAGACAGGAATGTTACCTGTTTTGGTAGATGTGAAGGAACAAAATAAGAATATATTACTCCTTCTTGGTTGTACGAATTTATTGCGAATTTCTGTTTTGGTTGTAATTTAGGTTCGGGTAAAATCATGCACATATGAACCTACAGTAAAAAAAATGTGATTGAGACTCAAAACCTAAAATAATTTTTTTATGAATTTAAATTTGTTTATTGTATGACATGCTGTATCAGAGGAATTGCATATACATACATATACATTATTAGTTACAATCAATATACGAGTAGGTAGGTATATGAAATTTTTCGTCCGAGAACAAAATATCGAAAAACGTTTTTCAAATAAGTATCCTATTTTTTATGATTGCGTTTAATCGTGCGAAAAAAAATGATGATAGTTCTCTAAGTATTTTCCTTTTTTTTTCATTGGAGTAAAATCATTATTTTCCTTTGCAGAATCCAACGCAATCATAAAAAATAGGGTTCTAATTTGAAAAATATAAGTTATGGCCAATTTTCGATCATAGTTTTCGACACAAAATTTGAACCACCCTGTGATGATTTTTCTGAAATTCACAAGATGCAAGGCCTTTCCACATTCTTCTACTTTGATGTTATGAGGACTGTTTACGCTCAGGATGTTGAGAATAAGAAAAATGAACATTATACTTACTACGAGTAGTTGAGTATTTGACTTTTATTCCGGTTTTCTCTTGATATTTTGAAAACTATGGTTTTAACAGAAATGTACTTATTCAGAATTGAATACTTAACACAGGAAAAATTTTCTTTAACAAATCTATTTTCACTTGTTGTATAACCAAGAGCGCACAGACTCCAAAAATATTGTAGCTCAGTAGAAAATTTCGAACAATATGATAATCTCAATTCTCAGATTTCAAATATGTCCATTTCTCCAGAAACTTCTAATAGGCACTCGAACTGGGGACATCCTATATATTCAAGTTAGACTAATTCCTGTATGTAATTCATTTGAAATAGCTTTTTTTATGTTAGTGACTATAATATCAAGAATTTCGGAAAGTTTTTTAAATTTGATGGATTTTTTCATGAACTCAGATCATGGATCAGTATACATATATATCATTATTGTATGAAATTGAAAAGATAAGGTACCTAATTCAAGAAGGAGGAAGGATTGTATGAAATTCTAAAAGATCTCGAGAATTTTCTGATCCCATCATAGCTAGCCATATAAAAAAATCTAGGAAGGATAAACATCACATAACAAATTCAATTGTTAGAAACACCAATTTATTGATTTGGATTTTTGAGATGAATGAATAAAATCAAAATCAGACAAATATATTTGTATAACCAAGATTATTTTACAGAAGTTGATGAACATAAGTTTTCAAATGACGTTATGAAAAAAATTATATAAAGATCAAGTGAAAAGTCACGACTCTCGTCTCTCGTCACAAGATCTAAAAAAGTAAAGACCGAACCAATTTGCTTTCGGCTTGCCGGTCCAACAGAAATAATAAAGCACATATTTTCACACTTTTACTCTTCACTGATAACAGACGCCTTACAATAAAACAATAAATATTTGCCTCTGGTATTTACCGAAAGCCCCAAAGTGCATCCTAAAATGTGCAGTATTGCCAGATAGATGAAACGATCAGTAGAAGATGGAAATATCCAAGTTCGTCGATTAGGTGGCAGCACTTTACGATCGTTTAATTTTAATTTTACTGAATCGGTCTTTAAGCAATTGGAAACAACTTTTTGTGTTGTATTTTGAGTGGGAATTCATAAAAAAATCAGAAAGGAAAAAAAAGTTATGCACTTTCCGACTTGAAGAACTCTTCAAATTGAATAATAGTGAAAACCCCATATAAATCGGTGGTCTCTATCGTGAGAAATCCCGAATCGCGTTTTGAACTGAACGTCAGAACGGTATAGGCCCCTCTTAAGACCCAAATCTTTATACAAAAAGCGGTGTAATGACGTTTGTGAAATGCCTAATTCCAAAGAACGGCGAGGAAGGACAAACTTGGGGTTTCTTCAACACTTACGGCTGCAGCAGCAATATTCTCGGCTGCTTTTGAGCGACGTGCACGGGTTTCATTCTTCACATCACTAACTTGCCCCAACAGCTCAAATTTTAATAATTTCAATGCGTTGTTGAAGCTTGTATCCTTCCATTTTTATAAATGGCGTAGTTTCTACTTGTCAAATGTCAAGAAATGACAGTTTCAAATGTGACATCTACCGAAATAGCGGGCTATTCAAAATGACACCTCTTATTGGAGAACCCCTTAGATGACAAATAGATTGAGCTATTTTGGATGTGGAAACTATTTTAAACGTAAACAAGTTGATCACTTGCACATCTCACATCTCTTTATTTGGACAAATTAAAAAAACGACAAGACAAACGGATCCCAAGCTAAAATTTTGAACAACAACAAGGAATTCAAGGACAGAATAATCATCATAATCTTGAAGTATGAAGACATGTTAACGTTGACCACGATGTTCTGATTGAAGTTCCTCCACATGTTCTCCAACACTCCGTTGTCACCTTGCCCCAACAAATATGCCATTCTCAGACTCTCATCCTGGGAATGGATGTCGTTGATTTCTGGCTCAACGAGAGGGAAATCTGGAGGAGGACGAAAGGAAAAATTGTTGAGAATTTGTCTTCTGCCTCGAATAAGCAAGAGCCTCTCTGACATCTGAGTTATGCATTCGTTTTGGTCCTCTGAGCTCACATTTATTTCTGCGCTTTCCAAGGATGGTACTTGAGGAATGGTCGATGTTTCCTCCGTGTCAGCTGGTGATGCGAATTTTTCCTCTACTCCTGTTTCCCTAATGCTATCAGATTGATCGTCAGCCATATTAGTATATTTGAGATACTTTAGGTAGCTTCTTCAATTCGATGTTTTCTAGAATGGACGTGGTAGTTCTGGAAATGGTTTGAGTTTCTTGGTTCCTATTGGTTAAATCAGCTTTCAAGTCTTTTTCATATCGCTGCTTCAGAAGATCCTCCAACATGTCAGCACATGCTCTCGAGATGGTCGAACGTTTCATGCACAATTTTGAAATATCTATTGCTGGTGTTTTTTGATTCATAATATACTTGAAATTTTGAAAATCAATATGACGTAGAAGTGGTGTCAAGTCTGAAAGTTGGAAGACAATGGAATGGCGATCACAGATATTCAACATATCATGTTACGATCGCTATGGGATATGAAAATCCTGATTTCTTCTTTCATTTTGTGTTTTGGGTTCACTAGTTCGAAATGGGAATTTCCTATGAGCGTGCGCAAAGGAGTATTCCATGAGACCTGCGTTCTCCATGGATGCACCAGTAATTCATGTAACCGCTGTACGATCTTCCCATAGATTATGGGCCTTAGTCTCATTTGTAACTATTATCATTATTATTATTTGAACCGGTGTCATTATGGCTCGGTTAGCCTTACGGGTACTGCGACCATGTAGATCTTTTGTTACGAGGATGTATTGATATCTAGTTAGCCTAGACCAGTTCCACGCATAAACAAAATATTGCGATACCATATCAACGAACAATCTTATTAGAAGTGTCAGTGTAGAGTTCGAAGTCAAAAAAGTAAACCACAGTTACGCAATAAATTAAAAAAAAAGATGTCCACCGAAATTGTAAAAATCGAAAAATTGGAGTATCGAGCCATGATCAAGTACCTGTATTTAAAAGGGTTAAGAGGTAAGCAGACAAAGATATGCTTGATACCCTTGGTGATCAATGTCCATCGTTCATCATATAGTTCACGTCAATTTGGACATGAGAAAAATGTCTTCAAAATGGATCCCCAAATGTTTGAATGTTGGCCAAAAGCGTGCAAGGGTAGAAACATCGCGTTCGATCTGTTCTCGATTTGAAAACGATGTAGACGTCTTAAACCGAATTGTTACTATGGATGAGACTTGGGTACATTTCTACGATCCAGAAACAAAGCAACAATCGATGGAATGGCGACACTCTGGTTCCCCAGGACCTAAGAAGTTTCGTGTCCAAAAATCTGCTGGAAAAGTTCTTGCTTCAGTTTTTTGGGATTACCATGGAGTATTCATGATTGATTTTTTGGATAACGGTAGAACAATAACTGGAGATTACTATTCGATATTACTGACCACTCTGCGGAAAAAAAATAGGGAGAAAAGACGCGGAAAGCTATCCAAAGGTATTTTGTTTTCACAGGACAACGCCCCAGTACACAAATCTCATGTTGCCATGCAAAAAATTCGTGATTTAGGGTGAGAATTACTAGAAAACCGCCCTTATTCACCAGATTTGGCTCCGTCAAAAGCCAGTATCTCGGACTGCTCATTTGTAACTATGTCTACTATATCAAGAATTCTAATAAATTCACTTTTGGCATCGCATGATAGCCATAAATTTTTCGAGTTAATGCAATAAATAGCTGAACTGAATGGCAGCGGAGATATAATTTTCATTTTTCGACCTTGGAGCGGGGCGTTTGTAAAGAGATTATTCACTCATTTCTCAGAATAACATTAATGCTCATGCATGTCACTGTGTGTCGCGTTACATCACCGGTACCACATGAATAATACGTCTACCGAGAAACTGAAACTAGTTAAGTCAATTAGTATGGTGTGGTAAAACCTACACACATTGAAAGACTTATAATTTATCATTCAATAACAACCACAAAAAAAACCTGTGAATTTCAATTTCATAAGAACGAAAACAAAGGATGAATATACGAGGATATATTGAAAAATTCTTAGCCTACTATAGAACCAAACAGAATTTCAATGTCAAAATATTTTATTACTCAACATATTCTCCTCTTAATTGAATACATCCTATATTACAGCGAACCTGCAACGTCTCCAGACCTTTCAAAAAAAGTTTCTTCTTGCTCTACAAACCAGTCCTCCACAGCGTTTATTACCTCCGCGTTGGAAGAAAATTTACGACCTTTTGAACTTTTTTTCAGTTGAGGAAAGAGATGATAGTCGGACGGAGCCAAATCTGGTGAATAAGGGGGGTGTTCTAGTAATTCTAACCCTAAATCTCGAATTTTTTGCATGGCAACATGAGATTTGTGTACTGGGGCGTTGTCCTGCAGAAACAAAATACTTTTAGATAGCTTTCCGCGTCTTTTCTCTTTAATTTTTTCCTGTAGAGTGGTCAGTAATGTCGAATAGTAATATCTAGTTATTGTTCTACCCTTATCCAAAAAATCAATTGTGATTACTCCATGGCAATCCCAAAAAACTGAAGCAACAACTTTTTCAGCAGATTTTTGGACACGAAACTTCTTAGGTCTTGGAGAACCAGAGTGTCGCCATTCCATCGATTGTTGCTTTGTATCTATAGAAATGTACCCAAGTCTCATCCATAGTAACAATTCGTTTTAAGAAGTTTACATCGTTTTCAAATCGAGCACAGATCGAACGCGATGCTTCTACCCTTGCACGCTTTTGGTCAACATTCAAACATTTGGGGATCCGTTTTGTTGAAATTTTTCTCATGTCCAAATTGACGTGAACTATATGATGAACGCGTTCGTATGAAATCTTCAGTGCTTCAGATATCCGTTTCAGCCGAATTCGACGGTCTGATAAAATCATGTCATGAACTGCATCGATATTTTCGGGGACTGATACAGAAATTGGCCTTACCGATCGGTCATCATCTTCAATGGAAAATTTACCTCTTTTTGAAGCTTGCAGTCCAATTTTTCACGGTCTCATATGAAGGACATCGATCACCAAGGGTATTAAGCATATCTTCGTGAATCTGCTTATCTAATAACCCTTTTAAATACAGGCACTTGATGATGGCTCGATACTCTGGTTTACTTTTTTGACGTCGAACTCTACACTGACACTTCTAATAAGTTATTGCTCGTTGATATGGTATCGCAATATTTTGTTTATGCATGGAACAGGTCTGGGCTAACTAGATATCAATACATCCTCGTAAAATACGTCAGGTAAAGCAGTCTTTTGGGTAAATAAAGAAGTAACATTTTGGAAATCTCCATATCAATTTATAATTATACAGGTTGTTTCCAAATTAGACTCAAGTCTTGGAGGAGGTGTTAGTATCACTCATTTGATGTCGTTCGAGACATATTTATTGATAACCGAAAATCAACAATTTCCGAGTTATTTGAGTTCTTGTGTTTTTAAAAATTTCTTTATACTTTATTTTTCGTCAAGTTTTTCTACGATGACCAAGTTTGATTAAAATTTTTGGATTATTTTCATCACGAAAGGATATGATACGTATGAAAAAAGCAAAATTATGCTGTGATAGCTGTTGAAAAAAAAATTAGTATGATTCGAAAGTTGGTATAGGAGGGAAAGAAGAGTTCCTCCTTTATTTCCTAAAACGGTTTGTTAGCCCTCAGGATTGGAGATTTTTTGATGAACAAAATTCATATATTGGGGAAATCAAAGTGTTCCACGATCAGCTTCGAATATGTGATTCTTGAATGCCGAAAGAATGAAATGCATCACCTCTCATAGTTTGTTAGCCCCCAGGATTGGAGATTTGGGAGGTTGTTTATGAAAAATTCATATTTCGGAGAAATGAGAGTGTTTCACGATCAGCTTCGAATTTGATGTCTATGAAGTTAACATTGCCACTTGCGAGAAAATCAATAAAACCTATTGCATTAATTGTCGAATAATTGTCGAGAATTTGTCGTGAAAGAAAAAAAATTGTTGCGCCTTTTTTTTCTATGGGGTGGCTTTGCCAACTTAACGTTAAGTTAGCAGAACCACTTTCTCAATATCAACTAAATATCTTGAAAATGGTTATAAATAATTGTCGAAGTCCATATGAAGTAAAAAAACACAAAAAATCCATTCCTTCTTGTTTATTTTACGTCTATTTCCCGCGCGTTTGAGATATTTCTGGAATTATCGCATTTTTGGCAACAGCGCATTCGTAATTGACATTTTTTTTATTGCATTAATTGTCGAATACCTGCCTCGAATTTGTCGTGAAAGAAAAAAATTTGTCGCGACCTTGGTTTTTTTTCTACTATAGGTGGCTTTGTTAACTTCATATTAATTTAGCAAATGGTGGTCGAATATCATCAGGATGCTCATAAAAGATTATCGAGTAATTGTCGATGTTCAAATGAAGTAGAAAACACAAAAAGTTCAATCTTTCTAGCAATTTCCACTCCATTTTCTCGCGATTTCCCTATATTTCTGAAAATGTCGCATTTTTGGCAACAGCGCATTCGTTTTTGACTTTTTTCTATTGCATTAATTGTCGAATAACTGTCCCGAATTTGTCGTCAAAGAAAAAAATTGTCGCGTCCTACATTTTTTTTCTACGGGGTGGCTTTGCTAACTTAACGTTAAGTTAGCAGAACCACTTTCTCAATATCTACCAAATATCATGAAAATGGTTATGAATAATTGTCGAAGTTCATATGAAGTAAAAAAAAACACAAAAAATCCATTCCTTCTTGTTTATTTTACGTCTTTTTCCCGCGAGTTTGAGATATTTCTGGAATTATCGCATTTTTGGCAACAGCGCATTCGTTATTGGCTTTGTTTTCTATTGCATTGATTGTCGAATAACTGTGCCGAATTTGTCGTGAAAGAAAAAAAATTGTCGCGTCTTTATCAATTTTTTCTGTACGGGGTCTTTGCTAACTTTATATCAAGTTAGCATAACCACTTCTTCAATATGAGTCGAAAATCATAAACATGATTATGAATAATTGTCGAGTAATTGTCGAAGTCCATATTAATTAAAAAAACATGTCTATGAAGTTAGCAGTGCCACTTGCGAGAAAATCAATAAAACCTATTGCATTAATTGTCGAATAATTGTCGAGAATTTGTCGTGAAAGAAAAAAATTTGTCGCGTCCTTAATTTTTTTCTACGGGGTGGCTTCGCTAACTCAACGTTAAGTTAGAAGAACCACCTGTTAGAAAAAAAAATTTGGGACGCGACAATTTTTTTTCTTTCACGACAAATTCGGGACAGGTATTCGACAAATAATGCAATAGAAAAAAAAGTCAATTACGAATGCGCTGTTGCCAAAAATGCGATAGTTCCAGAAATATCTCAAACGCGCTGGAAAAAGACGTAAAATAAACAAGTAGGAATGGATTTTTTGTGTTTTTTTACTTCATATGCACTTCGACAATTATTTAAAACCATTTTCATGATATTTGGTAGATATTGAGAAAGTGGTTCTGCTAACTTAACGTCAAGTTAGCAAAGCCACCCCGTAGAAAAAAAACTGAGGACGCGACAAATTTTTTTCTTTCACGACAAATTCAAAAATAGGTTTTATTGATTTTCTCGCAAGTGGCTCTGCTAACTTCATAGACATTAGAATATGTGTTTCTTGAATGCCGAAAGAATGAAATGCAATACCCCTCATAGTTTGGTAGCCCCCAGGATTGGAGATTTGGGGGGTTGTTTATGAAAAATGATGAACAAAATTCATATTTCGGTGAAATTAGAGTGTTTCACGATCAGCTTCGAATATGTGTTTCTTGAATGCCGAAAGAATGAAATGCAATACCCCTCATAGTTTGTTATCCCCCAGGATTGGAGGTTTGGGGGTTGTTTATGAAAAATGATGAACAAAATTCATATATCGAAGAAATGAGAGTGTTCCACGATCAGCTTTGAATAATATGTGTTTCTTGAATGCCGAAAGAATGAAATGTAATACCTACCCCTCATAGTTTGTTAGCCCCAGGATTGGAGATATGGGGGGTTGTTTATGAAAAATGATGAACAAAATTCATATTTCGGTGAAATGAGAGTGTTCCACGAGCAGCTTCGAATATGTGTTTCTTGAATGCCGAAAGAATGAAATGCAATGCCCCTTATAGTTTGTTAGCCCTCAGGATTTGAGATTTGGGGGGTTGTTTGTGAAAAATGGGGATGTGTGGATGTGGCTTACCTCTCATCGATTACTTTGAATGATTCATTTACAACCTTTTTTTTACCATTGAGATCGAGAAAATGGAAGATTTAGATGTACCTACCTAATTGAAGTATTTCTTTTATTCCCTAGTGCAGAAGATTAGAGAAGCTAGAAAATCCATGGCTTCTCTCTGCTCTCACCATGTGGGCTTCGACCTACGCGACGAACTATTATCAGTTCGACTCGAAGCCCCCCTCGGGACTCCCTACCAAGCCGTTGCCGCCCATCTACCATGCGGTCGTCCCACTACTCGCATACGATTCACATCCGACTTCGGTTGAAATAGCCATAATTATATGCCTTACCTCAACAATTTTAGCGATGTGGCACGTTCACTGGAAAATGTTTATACGATTACCTCGCTATATTTCGAAATAAGTCTCACCTTACTGCAGGTATCGCTTTACAGTATTACTTTACCTGACCAATGTGCCGATTGTAGAATGATCCAAACAAAAAATTGCAGTTGAGCTAACTTATTGTGACGTTCTTGCAGAATTCATTCTATACCATACTAAAATGTTAAACTGTGGACTGACTCGAGGGGATCTGAAGAAAAAGTGGGTCCAGAAGGATCTTGAAATCGCAGCGAAGCTGCAATAGAGGGAGGAAATTTGTATACGGTCGAAAAGAGGAATAATCGATTCATACGTGGGTGATATTTCGATTCTCTAGGAGATGTACAAGTAATTTTAAAAAATTCGCGAAAATCGCAAAAAAATCCGACAAAAAGGGCAATTTTAAACTCGATAAAACTTTTTTCACAGATACCCTGGCCGTGATGTAAATACACGAATCGAAAGAGGAAAGGTCAATGCAAGATATCTTGGTATTCATATGTTCCATAATTTTTCCATTTCTTCAGGAAAATAGATCGAACTTTGACATTTCGCCTATAAAATCACCCGATTTGCAGAGATCTTCCGATAAGGATAACTAAGGACTGAACGAGAATCAATTCGCTATCACAAAAACGCTTATATCTTTTGAACCACTGGACCGATTTCGAAAATCAAATTCATTTTCGAATCATCTTCTAATTCTAATGAAAACTGTTTTTACAATAAAAAAACCAAAACTATTTTTTACAAAATTCATGGATTTTTTCTGGAATTCTTCCCATCTTCATCTTCTTATAGTGTTCTCAGTCACTTTCTGGAATACTGTCTTCCACTTTTGCTTGAATTCCGCTAATGTTTTCGTTGATTTCTTAGTCTTCTTCAATTCTCTTTTTTACAGGGCCCAAAATCTTTCGATTGGCCTGAGTTCTGGGCAATTTGATGGATTGGCCTCTTTGGGGACAAAAACCACCTCATTTGTTTCGTACCATTCCTTGGTGGCCTTGCTGTAGTGGCGTGAAGCTAAATCTGGCCAAAAGATTGTTGACACATCGTGCTCACGTAAAAATGGTAAAATTCGCTTCTTCAAGCATTCCTCGATGTATATCTTCGAGTCAACAGAGCCTTGGCCAACGAAAAATTTGCTCCTTTTCCCACAAGTGCAAATTGATTGCCAAACCAGGAATTTTTTAGGAAACTTTGCTTGTTTCTTCACGCGAAATTGTTCGTCAACATTTCCACGAGAATCTGCAGTATAAAATTCCTGACCAGGAAGTTGCGAGAAATCAGCCAAGACATAGGTTTCGTCATCCATCACGCAACAGGAAAAATTTTTCAAGAAATCTTTTTTTAATTTCTTTGCTCTTGATTTCGCTTCTTGATTCTTCACAGCGTTCCTGTCTGGCACTTTCTGCACTTTGTATGTTCTAAGCCCACAACTCGACTTGATTTTCTGAACGGTTGACTGCGAACAACCCACTATTTGGGCCACTTTCCGTCCTGAAAGGTTAGGATTCTTCTGAAAAAGGCTGATGGCTTCCTTCACATTTTTGGGCTATGAAAACCCTTTCTCCTCCCGGTTCCTTCCTTGCGGTTAATTTTAAGATCTTCGTTGAAGCGCTTAACAACTCTTGATACCGTTTCCGGACGAACGCGAGCCTCTTTTGCGATTCTTTTGAAGCGCCATTTTTGATTATTTTGAAAAAGTTTCACTATAAATTCTCGTGTTTTCTCTTCGCTTGACATTTTGCGACAGAGAATTGGAATATCTACGAAGTAAATGTTCCACATGTTTCTGATGTTCATAACAAAGCTAACTATGATCAAATTTATATTTTTTCTCAATTGGTTCAAGAGATATAGGCGTTTTTGTGATAGCGAATTTATTCTCGTTCAGTCCTTACGTAATAGGTAGATCTAGGAGCTCTACCAGTTTTAATTAAAACAAGTGAGGAAAATACCAAGCGGAAGAGATACCACAAACCGTCGTAGTTCACAAATGGCGTTGATATCGTTTTACGTATTTTATACTTAGTTCACCACAAAGTGAGGTGAAATTTCAAATTAACACGAAATTTTAATTAATTAATCCAAATTCATTTGGTAGCACCGGACGTAATATAATTTCATTCAATATTATACTTCCGCCAAGGGCAGATCCAAGATTATCCTTGGGGCAACTTCAGAAATAAAATAAAATTACATAAAGTGGGCACATCAACTCTTGCAAACCAAATTCGGGATAGCATTTGTCGGTTTCAAAAATGTGAAAAAAATTACCGATTGTTTTAACTCAGTAGAAATTATGGAGGTATACATATTACATTAAGGTTGCCGTTCAAAGCGAGTAGGAAAACTTATCCGATAAAGGCGCCACCGTGCATTTTCTGAAATATCTCCATAGAACTTACATTATCACTATAAGTTCTATGAATATCTCTATCCTTATTAATGAAATGTAAAATGAACAATGGCGCTCTCTATCCGAAAATCGCTGAACTATGAGATTAGTGAATATGTGGTTAAAGCAGGAACTTTTTCCGGCCATATACCTATTTGAATTTGGCCATTCTCTGCCAATTCCGTATGTCAAGTTGTTTTTTTGAACGAAATTATCTGTAGATTGACTTTCAATCGGAAGTTGAACTATTTTCATGGGTCTTTCGTTAAAAAACATTTATAAAACAGAAGCATGAGTAGGCTTTTTTCTTCTATTTTTGAAAGAAAAAAGAAGAACTTTCGAAATGAAATCGATTCAAATCATTTCATTAAGAACTCCAATCCTTTCTGAGTTCACCCACAAAATTTCAGTTCTCGAAGTGAAACCATTTTCAAATGCAACTTGAAATAGAAACACACTGCATTGAACGCCCACCTTAAAATTGTAATTTTACATTCGTGTTAATTATACAAGAGCTCTCTTGCCGAGAAGAATGGATTGCTGTACCAATTCTTATCACCACGAAAATTAAAGAAAAAAATTATGTATGAGAGAAATACTACAAAGTAAACACTGCTAGGATTGGTACCCTTGATGGAATACCTATACTTACTGTTGGTATGGCTTGAAGACTTCTCTTTTTTGGCTTCGTGTAGATGAATTAAGAAGAGTCTTTTTCTCAATATATAAATACTTTGGTACGTGGTATGTCGCGTATGAAACAGATTGAAAAAATTTTCACCAAATTGAGAGGCAATGATGCCACCAGCCCATAAACCGCACGATACAGTAACTTTTTCTGCATGCATGTAGATCTTGCAATGCTTCTGCCTGCTCTTCACCCCAAAACCAACAATGCTGCTTATTTACGTATCCTTTGAGCCAAAAATGAGATTCGTCGCTGAACAAAATTTTTCGATAAAAAAGTGGATCTTCCGCCAACTTTTCAAGAGCCTATTCTCCAGAAGTTCTGCGTTGTGGTAGGTCGCTCGGCTTCAATTCTTGCACCAGCTGTATTTTGAGAAGCTTCACACCGAAATCCTTCCGCAAAATTTTCCACGTTGTTGAAAAACGAATGCCCAATTGACTCTTCGTTTGTAATACGACTCATGGTTCAATTATACAGGGTGTCCGGTAAACCTTGTATAATATTGAAACTGGTGATGACCAGGTCATGACTGTTCAGAATATCAGAATTTCACCTCAGTAAAAATATCACCATTTTCGAGATAATGGGCATTTTCTAAATATCTAGAAAATCACTTATAATCGAAATACCACTCCTTCCAAAAATAATTATATGTACATACCAACTTTCATACCATTTTAGAGTCTAGACAAAATGGGCATTCTTTTGTTATGAATGTTCACCTCCACGTGGTCCAGACAATAATGTCAAACTTTTGTTAATAGAAATTGGTGGGATTCCAATCTGGCATTTTACCTCTATTTCTTGAAAAATGTATCAAGTTCTGAAAAACTGTTTTGTACGTCTGAAAGCATTACTCATCATTAATCTTCAGCAACAAAGATATTTGAATTAGCACTCAAAAAACGGAGGTGAGGTAGTGATTTTCTAGATATTTAGAAAATGCCCATTATCTCGAAAATGGTGATATTTTTACTGAGGTGAAATTCTGATATTCTGAACCTGAACAGTCATGACCAGTTTCAATATTGTACAAGGTTTACCGGACACCCTGTATACCAAACTGAAGATGTTTGACGGTGACACAAAGCACGAAACGTGTGTGGCCTGTCAGAATCAGTGTTGTCAAAAAGACAATAGTTGAAAAATCCCCCGTTAGTTCGAAAAATCATGAATTGTCCTCTAGTGACTCCCTCAATTGTTTCCCTCATGACGTACGCCAATGATTTTTCCGTCGGTCGAAACATTTATGGTACCTATTTTATTCATTTTTCTTTGGTTTCTTCCGATCGTTAAAGCACAAACTTTGCGTGAGGGATACATTAATCGCTTATCAAAATTCTCATATCACTTCATGATTAACTTGCGTGCAGTTCATTTCCATTTTTTCCGGTTGAGCAGTGAAAATTTAATGTCGTGCACCCATTTGTTATGTTAAGGTGTATTTCCACTGACTTGCTCAAACTGAAAACAAGGAATATTCAAAACCTTACGCAACTCCATTCACTTTTATAAAGTATCCCGGTTGGCCAAGATAAAAGTTTAGTAAGTTTTTTGTACCTAAAACTGACGCAGGTTGGCATATCGGCAATGTCAAAATAATTCAATCTCAGTACATTTTCATACTTACTGGAGTATTTCAAGTTGTGCAAAAAGGTATTCAAATGTCTTCTGTATAGGCTCATTTCTTGAACATTTTGAAAAGTGGGGTATTCCATTGGCCCGTTGTTCGTTTAGAAGTTTTTCTGTCGGGTTATTCGAGTACTTTTATTCTTTTTTCGAATGAATTCTCACAAAGTAACGGACCATTCTGTCCTTTATTTTTCAGTAAAATTTCAACACTCGATTCTTGATTTCCGTACAAAAAAATCGCATAACTGAATTTTCCAACCATGATTATATACGTGAAATATTTCCAGTATTAACAGAGAAAAAAAGTTTCTTCAACATTCGCCAGGTCGTTGGAATTATTGAATTCACATCATATTTTCTTAAATTCATTAATTTCCCAAAGTATATGAACATTTTGATGAATAGGTAATTACTACGACCTCAATGTAGAGAAGACAATGTTGCGTAGTTATCCCACAGGAAAATGACTATAACCTAACATGTTAGTTACATATTTTTTTTTCATTTTTTGGGATCTTTGGTGAGTGAACTGAGAACTGATCGTTTCGTGTGAAAGGGCCTGTCACTGTCGAAGTTGGTATGATAATTGTTAGGGGACACAATGGACCTTCAGGTCGCATTGAACTGTAATGGACCCAATACACTTCCCTGTGGAACTCCTGCTCTCATATGAAGGAAAGGGAACTTCTCACCGAAATAGTTTGAAAATAAGAGTGTATAATGGAATTATTTATGGTAGTAACAAGATGATTTGCTTTTCTATTGTAAAATCATTTGTTCTGAACTACATAAAACAAAGTTCACGTCTTATAAAGTAAAAATTTCGATTCAGTCTTCGGCGTTGCGGCTAATGTATTCGTCGGATAGAAATCGTTTTCAAGTTCAGGGTCATGCTAAATTGTGTAGCGGGTACGATTCGAACCAACGCTCAATGACGAAGTCATTTATTTGGTGGAACAAAACGCGAATTATTCGGGATATATTATGGGATACAATGGCAACGGGATAACCTATTTGGAGTAGGTACTGTAATTTTAGTTCTACATAATATTATACTTTTGATATGAGCCTAGTCTATATTTAGTAACGTTAAAAGGGCATTGAAGACTTATTGAAGCTGTAGCGTCATTCATTCGATCCTTGGAATTGTTTTGCATTGTCAGGGATTTTTTCACTTCGAAAGATAGAAAAATCAATAAATGAAGGGGTACTTTTAAATATACATAGAGCTCTCTTGGACAGAGGAATGTTCTGATAATAACAATTCTCATCAGAATGGAAAAAAGTATACCACCAAGTAAACACTGAACACTGTTTTAACTGAAGTTACTACTACTCGAGCTACTACTACTAACTGGTTCGGGCTCGTGACATCAGGACTATATAACTTTGCCTAAATCCTTGAAATTTCTAAAACCGAATGGAATTGATAAAGAAATCCTGCCACTGCTTTTGAGGAAGTCTCCACCAGAGGTAAATTTGAAGTCAATACGTATAGTAATGGACCCAGGACACTTCCCTGCGGGACTCCAGCTCTTATATGAAGAAAGGCGAAATAGTTCTGAAATAAGAGGGTAGACGGAATTATTTATGGTAGTAACAACCATTTTCAAAATGATTTATAGTTTGAGTCAAAATTGACTTAACTAACTTAACTTTGAGCGAGTATCCAAGAGGAGACAGAGAAAACCTTGGTCAATTGAATTATTTTGAAGTCTTAACAGGAATTGCCACTGAATGTCGATCTGTAAATGTAACTTTTTTCTTCAGATAAAAAAGTTGTATTATTTTTTTCCTGATGGCCCTATTAAGATTTTGGATTGAAAAAATCCGAAAACCAAGTATCGTTAGGTGGATCTAGTACCTGAATAAGTGATCGTTCTGGATAGTTAATTGGAAAAAGCGTGTAAAGCTCCTTATTTTAATTTTGTGCCTTATTCTTGAAGAATTTTAATTTTTCTCGTGTCGTCAGCATCGTATACTGTGCAAACATTATGTCAAATAATTTGAGTTTTTCTTTCTAGGTTTTCAAGAAAACGAACACACCATTACTGCGTTTTAGACAAAGGTGAGTTTTAAGTCGAAATGAAGATTTTTTTGAAATTTCTTGTTTTTATCTATTCTTTATTTATAGTGGAAATGCAGGATGAATTCCATTAATGAAGCTTATATTAACAATGTGTCAATCTACAGTAAAATTCAAAAATCACAAAAAAGAGGAAGGAAAAAAATATCCACAATCGAAGAAAACTTTTAATGAAAGCTTTATAAGTTTTTTTCTAATTTTGTTCGAACTACATATCTGTAAAAGCAAAAAAGCCCATAACAATTGAACAATTATATGTGCATGTGCCCTACACATGGTGTTCCCAAAGGTGTATCATTCAAATGAAACATTGGACCCAAAATCTTACATATATTGAACCTTCAACATGGGTCACAATAATAGAAAAGTATACTCATAAGCAACAAACAATCTATTTAGTCACAAGTTAATCATAAGAATGAAGGATTGATTTTTTCTGAATTACGAGAATATATAGAAAAATTCTTAGCCAACTATAGAACCAAACAAAATTTCAATGTCAAAATATTTTATTACTCAACATATTCTCCTCTTAATTGAATACATTTATCACAGTGAACCTGCAACGTCTCTAGACCTTTCAAAAAAAATGTTTCTTCTTGCTCTGCAAACCAGTTCTCCACAGCTTTTATTACCTCCTCGTTGGAAGAAAATTTACGACCTTTTAAACTTTTTTTCAGTTGGGGAAAGAGGTGATAGTCGGACGGAGCCAAATCTGGTAAATAAGGGGGGTGTTCTAGCAATTCTAACACTAAATCACGAATTTTTTGCATGGCAACATGAGATTTGTGTACTGGGGCGTTGTCCTGTAAAAACAAAATATCTTTGGATAGCTTTCCGCGTCTTTTCTCTTCGATTTTTTCCCGTATAGTGGTCAGTAATGTCGAATAGTAATCTCCAGTTATTGTTCTACCCTTATCCAAAAAATCAATCATGATTACACCATGGAAATCCCAAAAAAACTGAAGCAATAATCTTTCCAGCAGATTTTTGGACACGAAACTTCTTAAGTCTTGGAGAATCAGAGTGTCGCCATTCCATCGATTGTTGCTTTTCTTCTGGATCGTAGAACTGTACCCAAGTCTCATTCATAGTAACAATTCGGTTTAAGAAGTCTACATCGTTTTCAAATCGAGCACAGATCGAACGCGATGCTTCTACCCTTGCACGCTTTTGGTCAACATTCAAACATTTGGGGATCCATTTTGCAGAAATTTTTCTCATGTCCAAATTGACGTGAACTATATGATGAACGGGTTCGTATGAAATCTTCAGTGCTTCAGATATCCGTTTTAGCCCAATTCGACGGCCTGATAAAATCATGTCATGAACTGCATCGATATTTTCGGGGACTGTCACAGAAACTGGCCTTCCGGATCGGTCATCATCCTCAATGGAAAATTGACCTCCTTTGAAGCTTGCATTCCAATTTTTCACGGTGCATACGAAGGACATGGATCACCAAGTGTATTAAGGATATCTTCGTTAATCTGCTCACCTCTCAACCCTTTTAAATACAGGTACTTGATGACGGCTCGATACTCCAATTTTTCGATTTTTACAATTTCGGTGGACATCTTTTTTTTTAATTTATTGCGTAACTCTGGTTTACCTTTTTGGCGTCGAACTCTAAACTGACACTTCTAATAAGTTACTGTTCGTTGATATGGCATCGCAATATTTTGTTTATGCATGGAACTGGTCTAGGCTCGGGTCTAGGCTAACTAGATAATATCAATACATCCTCGTAGCTGAGTAGTGCATCTTACTGAATCAAAACAATTATGCTCAGACCTGATACCAATGCCCTATAAAAAATTGTTGAATCTCGAAAAAGTTTGAAAATTTACAGATACGTCGTTGAATGAACACAATATACTCGAACTCTTAAATGGACAGTAACAATAAAAAGTTTTGAAACAGATAACGTCATTTTATTTCTGTTCGACCATTTAACTCGACAACTATGCAAAATGGTATAAGGAGCATGATGGTGATTCGAATAGCTCACGGGCTGTTCTACCATTGAATTGAACCGTTTATCCAAATTTCTGGGCCACCCTGTACAAGCAAACTGGAAATAATGGGTCATTTGGAATTGTATGAAAGCACAATATGATGAACTCGTGTCTTTCTTCAATTCAATAGTTTGAACCTCTCAACTCTCCTCTCTCTATGTCAGAATCGGGAGTAGGTTTGACACTTTGACCCCTCTGACGATACATGAGCCTCATTTATTGATGTCAGCGCCAGACTTGAACACACAATGCACCAGCACTCTCGAAGCTGTGCAAACATGGGGGACTGATGAATAGACGAGATGCATAGTGGATGTCTAGCTAGATCTTTCGATTTTTAAATATGAGAACTGGCACTGGGATATGAAGCCTTCAGCCATCATTCATGGAGTTCAAAACCTTTCGTGGAAACTGCAGTTCAACTTCTTGTTTGACTTGTATTCAAGAGAATCTGTGGTCAGACATGAGGGTACTAATTGAATTCTATGTTATTTTATTCTATAATATGGAAAATGCAAAAATTTCGGTATTCATGAAATAGAAATTCCTCGATACTGAAACACATATAGCCCAGATTAAAGAAACGAAAAGAATTTGCTAAGAAAAAACATTTATAACAAAAAGAACAACAACAAACAATATGAAATGTTCAAACTGATAGTAGACAAACAAATTGAACAGAAATGATCACTTTTCTCATAACCATGCAAATTTGGGTGTTTTTCAGTTTTCACACAACTGCTCTTCCTCTATTCTCCATCTATTATTATACACGAAGTGTATAAGATTGAATCATATACCATGCACAAACTAAACACTGAAAGAATGGTACTCAAGGTTTATTCTGCAGAGATATACTTGGGTCTTTGACTTGTACATAGGTATATTCTGTAGATTCCTCCCCTCAAATGAAACACTTTTTTCCTATACAATTTTTTAAAATTGGGTTTCGAAAGATGCAGTGTGGCGAAAATCCATGCAAAAACACTTTTCCTTCCATATCTTCGGAACCGATATTTCGAATGAACTGAATTTTGGTTGCTTGTTTACTCTATTCATGGTGCATATTCCACAATCAAAACTTATTCAATATTCCTCCTGATATAAAATTTACACCGTAGCCGACTCATAAATCCACGCAGAAATAGCACCACTTAAAAAAAAACAGTTCATATTTCTGAAAAAATCATTTCAGAAAATAATATTCCTATGTTTTTTAAATAAGGGGTTTGTTTTCGAGTTATTCCTAATTTTACCAGATGAAATTTGACGAAATAATCACGAATCTCGAAAATAATCTGTATGCTTCCCTGGATTTTAAATAGCAACGAATCGCAGAAAAATTCAGCGCACTACAAGTTGACAATGTTGTCAGAGTGTTTATCAACTTGTCTAAACTAAAATTTAAATGATGGAAAAACGTTTGATGCGGAGATAAATTATAATAATAAAATCCCACAAATGTGGGATATAAAATTGAACAATAAGGAGCATGAAATTATACAATCAATATGCACAGTTTCTATTGAAAATTTATTTTTACCGGTCCATATTGAAGATAGATGACAATGAAATACAAAATTCATATATATGAGAGATGAATGTTGATACAAACCACGTATTGAATTGAAATTAATCAAAAATAAAATGATACAAATAATCTGTGGCGATGATTTTATCTAAACAATATCCTCTTGGAATTTTATAAACTCGACACTACACGGTTAATAATACATTAATTCACTGAAAGACCTCCACAAAATCATCACGAGATCAAAGGACGTAACTCTCGAACGAATGTCCCCCATATTTGTTTAAACTTGCAAATCGCGTCGGTTGTCGCTATACACATGCGTCGTTCACAGAGGATGACGTTGGAGACACAGAACAACAATATCAGTGCGCGACCTCTGGGACACCCAGTATAAATAAAATGATACCTAGCACTAAATAATCTGTGGTGATGTTTCTGTCTAAACAATATCCTCTTGGAATTTCATAAACTCGACGCTACACGGTTAATATTACATTAATTCACTGAAAGTCTTCCACATTATCATCACTAGATCGAAGGAAAACACCTAAAATAATCAATTTATCTGTTTATAACAACATAGCTTTAGATCTAGAAATAATGTCCTCGATATTTGTTTACACTTTGAGACACAGAACAACACAGGTTTGAGATGGGTCGATTCATAGAACTCACGGTGTGACTTGCGCGCCCGCTACCTCGCACTTTTATTTAAAGGGAAAATCAACAATCTGACATCGTCTTCTCAAAAGCTTTGTGATAGCTATGTCGCAGAAGTTTTTTTTGTACCTTTGTAGGCAAAATGGGTCAGGTTAGGTTGATAAATCATAAATTGGACGAAAAACCTCTTTTCACAAGCTATTTTTGATATATCGAGAAGGATATGTACAAGTAACTAGTGTTTTCAAACTAAGCTTTACTAAAATCGAAGAAGGATCTTATTTTGATGGGAGAAATATGGCTTTTTAATTGCAGATATAATCGGAGAAAACCAAGTGTTTTTGTTAAGAACTATCTTGTTTTTAACATTCTTATTCGAATAAGGTTAGTACTTGAGTATTCCCTAAATTTATCAACTCAATTTCAATCGAGAAATATGAATTTTGAGGTGTTTGCAGAGAATCGTATCATGAACGTATTTGGCCCAATTTGTTTTTTCGAATGGCTATATTTTTTAACAGAGCCGAATTCGAAAAAATGAAAAAGGCAAAGAACTCGGCAAAGAACGTTTCTTCTGGCCTCAAGAATCAACAGTTAAAATATGTGTACATGTCAAAGGTCCACCCTGTATTTGCTGATCCTCTGGCTGGGTATATGTTACACGAATTAGAGTCCTTTCCTCACGGAACAAATTCCCTTCATGTAAACGTGAGCTTACTTGCTGCTAACTGCTAACTTTGTGGTATCAAATGTGATAAAAAATGAAAATATGGGGTGTCCTATTTGAAAGAAGTGGAGCTCCGTTTCCGTAAATCGCAAATTATTCGAACTGGAAAGATTTCCATGAAAGCCAAATATTCAGAATACACGTGGGAACGAGAAGTTCCCCACATACATACATATATAACTCAGTTAGTCGTCAAAGCCCCTCTATATCCTCCTTCCCATCTCAATCCAAACTTTCCTTCGGTTGGTAAGAATGAGGAAAACCCTGAAATCGAACATCACGTGCATTGAAGCGCACGATCCTGGCAGGCTTGCGAATAATGTCATGGAAGAAACGGCACGCGATTTATGAAACTTCAGGGGATCCACGAGCCAAATGAAATTACGTAAATTTTCGTGAAGGAAGTGCCGTATGGAATTTTAACACACCTTATTCGGAGACAGATCAATTCTGACAAATGATGGGATTTAAATGAAGAATAATGTAAGCTCCATTCGTTATTTCGATTTAATCTTTCGCGATTCGATTTAATTTTTCGCATGGCAACATGAGATTTGTGTACTGGGGCGTTGTCCTGTAAAATCAAAATACCTTTGGATAGCTTCCCGCGTCTTTTCCCTTCAATTTTTTCCCGTAGAGTGGTCAGTAATATCGAATAGTAATCTCCAGTTATTGTTCTACCCTTATCCAAAAAATCAATCATGATTACTCCATGGCAATCCCAAAAAAACTGAAGCAAGAACTTTTCCAACAGATTTTTGGACACGAAACTGTTTAGGTCTTGGAGAAGCAGAGTTTCGCCATTCCATCGATTGTTGCTTTGTTTCTGGATCGTAGAAATGTACCTACCCACCCAAGTTTCGTCCATAGTAACCATAGACTTATCAAAAATGGGACAATATGTCTATGACAGTAACTATTCGGTTTAAGAAGTCTACGTCGATTTTAAATCGAGCACAGATCGAACGCGATGCTTCTATCCTTGAAAGCTTTTGGTCAACATTCAAACATTCGGGGATCTATTTTGCAGAAATTTTTCTCATGTCTAAATTGACGTGAACTATATGATGAACGCGTTCGTATATCTTCAGTGCTTCAGATATCCGACGGTCTGATAAAATCATGTCATGAACTGCATCGATATTTTCGGGGACTGACACAGAAGAAACACGAGTGTGAAAACAGCAACGGTTTTGCTAGCAACGGTTTTAGCGGGTGCACCGTAACTATTGATTCCAGCTGAGAATATGCCTCGTTGAAAGATTCGCTATTGAAATTTCGCTGGCGACTGCAGAATTATTAGAGAATATTCAAACTCTCAATGATATCATCGACATTCATTCGAGATCGATTAAATAAGGTGGTCATAAGAGGGTGCAAAAATAAAACACTGCTGAATGTTACGTTCCCTTAAACCTAAAAACAAATTGACATGAATTATATTGATATTTTAATATATTATGTATATGTGATTGATATTGATATTGGATCGGATATCAAAATGGTGAATAAAAATCGACGCTATCCATTGCCGTGCGCTAGAAGTGGAACGAATGTACTTTGAAAATTTCGAATGGTCAGTACAATGAAATTCGAATTAGGAGTTGTCGCTCATCTTGAGGTAGTTTTTGGTGTTGACTGAAAAGAGAAGAGAAATTCCTAATGGATGGATCCCATTGTCGGGCTTCAGGGGCGGCGCAGCAGGACTTTGAAAATTTCCAATGGTCAGTACAATAAAATTCAAAACAGGGGTTGTCGCTCATCTTGAGGTAATTTTTGGCGTTGACTAAAATGAGAAGAAGAATTCCTAATGGATGGATCCCATTGTCGGGCTTCAGGGGCGGCGCGGCAGGACTTTGAAAATTTCGAATGGTACGTTCGATAAAAATCAAAACAGGAGTTGTCGCTCATCTTGAGGTGGTTTTTGGTGTTGACTAAAATGAGAGGAAAAATTCCTGATCAATGAATCCCATTGTCGGGCTTCAGGGGCGGCGCGGCACGACTTTGAAAATTTCGAATGGCCAGTACAATAAAATTCAAAACAGGAGTTGTCGCTCATCTTGAGTTGATTTTCGGTGTTGACTGTGATAAGAACAAACTTTTCTAATCGATGAATCCCACTGTCGGGCTTCAGGGGCGGCGCGGTAGGACTTTGAAAATTTCGACTGGTACGTTCGATAAAAACCAAAACAGGAGTTGTCGCTCATCTTGAATTGATTTTCGGTGTTAACTGTGATAAGAACAACCTTTTCTGATCGATGAATCCCATTGTCGGGCTTCAGGGGTTGCGCGGTAGGACTTTGAAGATTTCGACTGGTACATTCGATAAAAACCAAAACAGGAGTTGTCGCTCATCTTGAGATAGTTTTTGGTGTTGACTGAAATGAGAAGAAAAATTCAGGAATTTTTCCTCTCATTTTAGTCAACACCAAAAACCACCTCAAGATGAGCGACAACTCCTGTTTTGATTTTTATCGAACGTACCATTCGAAATTTTCAAAGTCCTGCTGCGCCGCCCCTGAAGCCCGACAATGGGATCCATCCATCAGGAATTTTTCCTCTCATTTTAGTCAACACCAAAAACCACCTCAAGATGAGCGACAACTCCTGTTTTGATTTTTATCGAACGTACCATTCGAAATTTTCAAAGTCCTACCGCGCCGCCCCTGAAGCCCGACAATGGGATTCATCGATTAGGAAAGTTTGTTCTTATCACAGTCAACACCGAAAATCAACTCAAGATGAGCGACAACTCCTGTTTTGGTTTTTATCGAACGTACCATTCGAAATTTTCAAAGTCCTACCGCGCCGCCCCTGAAGCCCGACAATGGGATTCATCGATTAGGAAAGTTTGTTCTTATCACAGTCAACACCGAAAATCAACTCAAGATGAGCGACAAATCCTGTTTTGGTTTTTATCGAACGTACCATTCGAAATTTTCAAAGTCCTACCGCGCCGCCCCTGAAGCCCGACAATGGGATTCATCGATTAAAAAAGTTTGTTCTTATCACAGTCAACACCGAAAATCAACTCAAGATGAGCGACAACTCCTGTTTTGAATTTTATTGTACTGGCCATTCGAAATTTTCAAAGTCCTGCCGCGCCGCCCCTGAAGCCCGACAATGGGATCCATCCATTAGGAATTTTTCTTCTCATTTATGTCAACACCAAAAACTATCTCAAGATGAGCGACAACTCCTGTTTTGATTTTTATCGAACGTACCATTCGAAATTTTCAAAGTCCTACCGCGCCGCCCCTGAAGCCCGACAATGGGATTCATCGATTAGGAAAGTTTGTTCTTATCACAGTCAACACCGAAAATCAACTCAAGATGAGCGACAACTCCTGTTTTGGTTTTTATCGAACGTACCATTCGAAATTTTCAAAGTCCTACCGCGCCGCCCCTGAAGCCCGACAATGGGATTCATCGATTAAAAAAGTTTGTTCTTAGCACAGTCAACACCGAAAATCAACTCAAGATGAGCGACAACTCCTGTTTTGAATTTTATTGTACTGGCCATTCGAAATTTTCAAAGTCCTACCGCGCCGCCCCTGAAGCCCGAGAATGGGATCCATCCATTAGGAATTTTTCTTGTCGTTTTAGTCAACGCCAAAAATTACCTCAAGATGAGCGACAATCCCTGTTTTGAATTTTATTGTACTGACCATTCGAAATTTTCAAAGTCCTGCTGCGCCGCCCCTGAAGCCCGACAATGGGATCCATCTATTAGGAATTTTTCTTCTCTTTTCAGTCAACACCAAAAACTACCTCAAGATGAGCGACAACTCCTAATTCGAATTTCATTGTTCTGACCATTCGAAATTTTCAAAGTACATTCGTTCCACTTCTAGCGCACGGCAATGAATAGCGTCGATTTTTATTCACCATTTTGATATCCGATCCAATATCAATATCAATCACAGATACATAATATATTAAAATATCAATATAATTCATGTCAATTTGTTTTTAGGTTTAAGGGAACGTAACATTCAGCAGTGTTTTATTTTTTCACCCTCTTATGACCACCTTATTTAATCGATCTCGAATGAATGTCGATGATATCATTGAGAGTTTGAATATTATCTAATAATTCTGCAGTCGCCAGCGAAATTTCAATAGCGAATCTTTCAACGAGGCATATTCTCAGCTGGGATCAATAGTTACGGTGCACCCGCTAAAACCGTTGCTAGCAAAACCGTTGCTGTTTTCACGCCGATCACAGAAACTGGTCTTCCCGATCGGTCAACATCTTCAATGGAAAATTAACCTCTTTTGAAGCTTGCAGTCCAATTTTTCACGGTCTCATACGGAAGACATTGATCACCAAGGGTATTAAGCATATATTTCTAAATCTGCTTACCTCTTAACCCTTTTAAATAAACTTGATGATGGCTCGATGCTCCAATTTTTCGATTTTTACAATTTCGGTGGACATCTTTTTTTTCATTTATTGCGTAACTTTGGTTTACTTTTTTGACGTCGAAGTCTACACTGACACTTCTAATAAGTTATTGTTTGTTGATATGGTATCGCAATATTTTGTTTATGCATGGAACTGGTCTATAGGCTAACTAGATATCAATACATCCTCGTATTCTCCATTCACTTTCATAATGTATCCCGGTTGGCTATGAAATTCTGTCACATTTCACGTGTATATATAGTCATTTTTCTGTCAGTTAGATTGAGCAATGTTGTCCTTCCTACATAGGAGTCGTAGTAATAACGTATTTATCGAAATGTTTATTTACTTGTGGAAAATAATGAATTTGAGAAAATATCATGTGAATTCAATAAATCCAAACACCTGGCGAATGTTGAGAAATTTTTTTCTCTGGTAATACTGGAAATATTTCACGATATAAACATGGTTGGAAGATTCAGTTATGCTATTTTCTTGTACGGAAATCAAGAATCGAGTGTGGGAATTTTACTGAAAAATAATGGACAGAATAGTCTTTTGCTTTGTGATAGTTCATCAGGCAAAAGAATAAAAGTACTCGAATTACCCAGGAAAAAGAAACGGAACAGACGAACCTATGGAATTCCCCACTTTTCAAAATTCTCAAGTAATACCTACAGAAGACATTTAAATACCTTTTTGCACAACTTGAAATACTCCAGTATGAAAATGTAGTATAGTTCAACGAAACCTGCGTCACAGTTAAACCTTAGAAGAACTAACTCCATTTACAAAGTTGAAAAAGAGTAAATAGAAGTATAAATAGAAAGTTTGATTTTCACGAGTGCCAACCTTCATCAGTTTTAAGTGAAAGAACCTGATAAACCCAAATCATTGCCAAACGGAATACTTTATAAAAGTCAATGGAGAATACACAGGACTTTTTTCTACCTCATCCATAACTATAAGGTGAACAACTCGAAAAATATTCATGAAATTCATTTTCAATATAAGAAATCATTTTTGATCGGTAATCAGACAAATTTTTTGAATTTCGGAAAAAGCTTTCACTTCGAACGGGAATCGAACCACGTATCTTTGAATTTCCGGTCCAACGCATTAGCTTACCTTCGACTCCCGTTCGAAGTAAAAACTTTTTCCGAAATTCAAAAAATTTGTCTTATTACCGATTAAAAATTATTTCTTATATTTATTTCACAGACATTCATTTTCAATGTTCAAAGGGACGCAGAGGAAATCTGAAATCCTTTCATGTTTTTGTCACTTCCGGTCACACTGGAAGTAGCTATCAATATTTCTCTGTTTCAAATAACATTTCTAGCTTTCCACAGTTTTTTGAGCTTCGGGCAAATTTTCTTTATCGACGATCAGAAGATGGTCTTAACTACTTCACCTTTAACAGCCTTCTTGCTGATCACATTGTCTTAATGGAATGGAATAAATTGGAGGGTTACCCATAAGTTTTGGCACGAATTTCATAGACCAATATAGTGGTGATAAGAAGAAGACAATAGGTTGCTATTGAAATGAAAGTTTGTTTGTAACCGTTACTTCACTTTAACACTTCAGTTGTTGTAGTGGTTAAAAAAGCAAAAAAGAAATTCGGAAAAGTGTTTATAATTTAGTTGGGCGATTTAATGAGGCGTGATAATACGCATTTTAGAAAATCAGAATATATCATGTAGAATTATTCGTCGAACAATTGCTGAATGTGAGCAAGGTATTCCTTGTATGAGCCTTGCAAAAAGACCTAGAATTTTTGCCCAAGCAAGGACCGTATGACTGGTAAGATGAGCGGAAAACAAGGTTGGTACTTCGCTAATAAAACTAGCACTTCAATATAGGACATCTAAGTATATATCGCTAGTTAATTTTATTGAAGCAGAACACGCTGGAGATGATATTATGTTTTGGCCAGACCTTGCGTCCAGGCACTATGCAAGCCGACCAAAAAAAACCATTTGTTCCGCGAAACGGCAATCCCCCTAATCTTCCACAGTTCACAGAAGCACCTTTCTGATTTTTAGTACAGTGAAAGTTTTTCAACAGACGTTCATTGAAAGAATTCTCTACACAGCCTTATTTGAGAAAAATTCTACCTAACCTCATCTCAATCCTTTACAATTGTACATTGACTAAGATAGAGATACAGGACTCATCATTTCGTTTTTCATTTTGACCCCGAAAACAAACTGACCTAACAATTGATTCACCCCAGATAACGATTCTGCTTCAGTGTAGTCCATGCATTATTTAAGGGAAGAGGGAAATCGATAAACGATATTTTCAAGGTAATTAGCATTACTGATTTTCCAATCGCAGTGCAACTCTCGTAGGAATACGATATTAAGATCTCAACTGATATCTATCTTTTGTGAAATTTGGTCTCTTGGTTTGCTTATTAAAATTTGGATTGTATCAACTTTGGCGCTTTGTAGGGAAAAAGTATTTACCATGAAATGACGTCTTAGCTTTCAAGCGACGAGGATCGTTTTGACATTCTTGTTCAGGATGTCACAAGGGTAGTTCTTCACCATGAAAATGAAATCGGACTTCCATTACAACATTCTTTTCATTCAGTTGACAAGCAGAGCATTTCTGACATCAATAAACAGAATTCTTCATAAATCTTTCATAGGCATTAGTTAATTCTACGAAATTTAAAGCTACAATGGCAACTGAGGTATCCTCAGCAAACAAAACTACGAAAGATGTTCTCAGGTGGGATTGTCGATGATTGATGAACTATATAAACATCAGGGGCCCGAGAACAGATCCCTGGGGAACACCCGAAGTGGTATGATACTCATCAGAGGTTGGATCTTGCTGATAAGGGCACAAATAACACTGTGAACACTGCAACTGTTTCCCAAATAGCATTGGAGCCTGCCAGTTTTGTTTCCAATCTCAGAATTGATCACCAAGAGCAGCTTTGTAGTGTTTTTATGTCCAAAACATTGGAAATCAATGCCAAAGAGTTGGGGAGTTTTGCAACTATGGTCTGGTTAGAGAAGGCTAACTCCCGTACAGTTTTGAACCCATTGAGAAGACGAAATAGAACTAATTTATAAACTAAATATTGTTGCATGTTTTGCTTGACAGTTTTGAACTGTCGTTCATTAATATTTGGAGAACTCTTCGAAATAATAAGGGACAGAATGATATAACATTCCCAGGACCCATCACTCGGAATGTACGCTCCTAAAATACTATAACCTTGGCTGCTTTTGTGAAGAGGACAATGACGTACGTGCCATTATTGCGAAAATACAGGCTGGCGCATTTGACGGGCTCAGCACGACATGGCATGCATTGAAGGCTAACCGGCTTAATTCTCCGTTTATAATTACAATATCTGCTGTTTTGTAGGAACGGAAGATGGATAGGATCGATAAGGGAGAAGATCGCTACGTTGTGAAATCGGGCGAGGAAGAAAGGCCCTATTGTCGGTAACATTATACATTATGCGAATTTGATTAAAGTGTATGGAAAGGTTCCTCCTTCATCGTATGCAATATGAGATTAACATGCGAAAATTCCTGTATTTCTACAAACATTGTGATCTAAAGGCGTTAGATCGGGCGAATACGGTGACCATTGTTTGTCAAAATTCTATGCAAGTTTTTTGCGTTTTAATAGAGAGGGTGAAGGTCATTGAATATACATACATATCGAGTGTTTTTTTTAGAGTGATTATAAATTGACATAAAACACATTTAAATCAAGATTGAAGCCAAATTTTTTTATTTGAAATATAATATAATTTTATTATATTCATGTTGTATAAGTATATTGTTCAATTAGCGGTAGTGTCAGTCATAACCCACGCAGCCCGAGCCGTCAGGCGAGGGGTGTAATTCATCAATTGTGTTATGACCATTACCGCGAATAGACGAGTCCCTTCATGCTGGCCAACTGTTTAAAAATACCTGAAAATCACTTCCCTTTTTTTCGCAATGATTCAACTCTTACCTGAAAGCTTTAATCCTAATGAGTGTTTCCTGAAAATATTAGATTTCACGAAGGTCTTCATCAAAAGCTATAAATTTTTCTTTTCTTATGTTTTCATTAATGGAAATCTATGACTTTCCAACCTAGAAAACGAGTTGTTTATATTTTTACTTGCTCCTAAGATGTTTCCATTGACTTAGAAATTAGAATATCTATTCTAATTCAATGGCTGTTTCATGTATTCTTGAGGGATATGATCCTCGTAATTCGAGGTAGGTACTGAGCTGTGACTTCATCTTTTTGCAAGATGGAAATATTCTAGTACTGGAAAAAACTGTTTTTAATTGCTCTTCAAGGAAAAGTAAAAATATGGCTTTTCGTTTTGATGAATTTCCTGAGAAAGATGCCTCAACACCGAATATCACTAATGCCTTTGGCATATTGCATAAATTGGACTGGAGAAAAGCATGGATAGACAAACTATTGATGGGAACCTTTCTGCAAAGAATATATGTGTTTGTTTCCTTCACGTGGAAGATTATGTCAAGTTAATTTCAGATTTATATCCAGATTGAAAAATCCATAAATAGATTGCTTAAGAGAGATTAGTATTAGTATTAATAAAACTGAAACTGTTTGTGAAGTAGCCATTTTTTAGGGAATTTCTCAATCAACTGCAAACAATATTTTTAGTAGGTAAATATATTGTGTGTATTTAGCTGATATTTTGAGATGTGGTATTCACTGGCCAAGTTATGATGTTGAATTAATGAATTTACCACTTTACATATTAAGGATATACTATGATTTCGAAGTGATACTTGATTATAATGATTTTCCATTACAATGATCCTAATTTCTCCTGCGGCATCAGAACTCATTCACATCCAGATCATAGTCTATGACAGTTGTAAATACTTTTGTGTTGTTATTCTGTAGTAAGTTTCCTTGTAAATAAAGAACATTCAAAACAATCATTTATTTCCCTAATTTCTTTTGAATTCCTCGTAGAATTACTATCCAATTAGATGGGAAAAGCCATTTATACACCTATATTTAATAAACTCCACAATACAGAGTTAATAATACATTAATTCACTGAAAGTCTTCCTATGATCTCTACGAATTCAAAGAAAACACCTATAATAATCAGTTTTACATCTTGCAACAGGTCTTTAAACAAGTGCTCCTTCTTCGGAAATTAATGAAATTTTAATTTGATATTTCTGCAGTATCTTGAATTATTTTTACACTGTTAATAGAAACATCTCATTCATCAGAAAAGTTATTATAAAAAACAAAGACTAGCGAAATCCTCATTTGATTCGAAAAATTCAAATTCTCCATTCAAACATTTTGGTGGGGATATTTATTTTCCATTGATGAAACTCTAAGAAAACAAAAATTTATAGCTTTTGATGAAGACCTTCGTGACATCTAATATTTTCAGGATACACTCATTAGGATCAAAGCTTTCAGGTAAGAGTTGAATCATTGCGAAAAAAAAGGAAGTGTTCTTCAGGTATTTTTAAACAGTTGGCCAGCATGAAGGGACTCGTCTTGAACACTATACTTTATCTTCGACTTCTTCAGTAAAATTCGAATCAATCTGCATTTTCAAAATTGACAACAGTTGTCAAGAGCGATTTCGGTGGTCGAAAATCGAATCGATATCGAATCCAGTAAGAAAATGTAAAAAATTCACGTTTTCCAAATGCAATTTTTGGATATTCAGACTTAAGAAAATGTAGAAATGGATGGCGAGAACGTTACCTTGATGTCTGAAATAGAGTTGACCCGACTTTTTTATTAATTATTTCATTACGTAAGCTACATTTTTCCTATTTGTATTAGAGTGAGTTATAGGCGTGAGTTATTATTACCTCGCACTATTGGTTTATAGAGACTATTACAGATCAAAATCAGTTGAATAATGGATACATTATTCTATGGGAGTAGATAAAAATAATTTCTGCGCTCTGAAGAACTGCATTGGACCAGACCAATTTTGTACCACCTTTTCGAGTAATTCAGGCCTTATTTCAGCAATAACACGAGTTATGGTCCAAAACGTCTATTATTTCTGGTGTATCAGCATAAACCAATGACTCGACATAAGTAATCCATTGGAGTCATGTCGCATGATCTTGGAGGCCAACTAATTGGACCATTTCTCGAAATAATGTTATCGCCAGATCTTTCTTTCGATAAATCAATTGTTACGGTAGCAGCATGAGGTGTAGCACTATCTTTTTGGAACCAAAACAATGCTGGGTCGATACCATTCAAATTTTGAAACAAATAATCATTGATCATTTATCTGTAACGAGCACCATTCACTGTAACATTAATTGCAGCGTTGTTGTTAAAGAAATATGTACCGATGATACCTCCAGCGTGTAAAGCACACCTACAGTGCATTTTTCAGGATGCAATAGAACCTGCAGAACTTCTTGAGGATTGTTTTCACTCCATATATGGCAATTTTGCTTGTTTACGTAGCCGTTCAACCAGAAATCAGCTTCATCACTAAACACCATTTTTCGATGAAAAAGTTGATCAACTTCAAGCTGCTGAGAAAAAACGACGCTTATTATAGTCAATGGCTTAAGTTATTGAACCAGTTAGATGTATGGGTGTGGACCAAGATCTTTACGCAAAATATTCCATGTGGTGGATGCACAGAGTCCAACTTGCTGTGAACGTCGACGAATAGACAAATCTAGATATTCATTAACAATATCACTATCACAGCGATATTTTCTTCTGTACGTACAGTTCTTTGTCTTGTTGTTGCTGCATCGAGTAGAGAAAATGTTGTTCGGGATATATCTATACGAGTAGTTCGACGAATAAGTTGCTCTGATGGACGATTAAAAAAACCATAAATTTCACGAAGTGCTCTTAAAGTCTGGCGAATAGAACACTGATTTTGAAAATAAATTTCAACAATTTGTAAACGTTGTTTCGGCGTGAGTCTTTCCATGATGATTTATCAATGATTACTGAACAGAAATGTCAAAACAACATGGCTTCTACCGTCTGCCAAATCACAGGTTTTCCTATCGAAAATTCTATCACTATAAAAAAACACCCGATACATATTATCTTGCTACCTATATTGATTTTCACAAAATATTTCGTAGTTTCCATTTGTCCCCGCCTACAATACATTACAGCATTCATGTCGTTTATATTATTAACTTCTCAAGAAGGTAACGCAAAAATCATTGCGTAGTACATCCTTTACTTTCATTGCTCACAAAAATTATATTATATAGGTCTTGTTCCTTTCTTTTTAGTTCGATTTTTTTGTAGTGAGGTTTTTTGTTTTTCTTATATTTTCTATAAAATTATATCTCAAAAATAGACAATTTTTAAGTCAATGTTAGGCAAATGGTTGATAAAATATTTGGGTTTCCATGTGAGAAGATGAAATTTTTGAAGGAAATTGAAACTGAAATACGTCATGCTTTTGTGCATTCCTCGAAGAATTTTTCATCGAAATCAGAGTGAAGAAGTACAAAATAGCTTCAATAATAATTACTTATAATTTCATCTTTTTTACGTTGACATATTTTAGATTTTCTCGGCAGGATAACACATTGAAATTGAATCTCTTGAAAATATCTTCAGTAGTTCTCCCTATAATTCTGGGTTAGGTAGAGAAAGAATCACCCTGTATAGTACGAAGTAGACAGACGGTCAATAAATCAGGTTAAAAGATATCCTCCATTGGAAGAGATGTCTTCAGACCTTCATCGATGTAATGAATAATAATCCCCTTTCAGCCATTTGTGAAATGTAATTAAGGGGAATGATTTGTAACTTTCACAATGTTTTGTTACAGCTTTGCCTGAATCAAGGGTGCACTTCATCCATGTTGGGTAGCCCTGCTGGGCCAGGGGCGCCCTCGCAGCGAGGGCTATGGACTTCTGCTCCAATTCCTTCAGCCACAGGCTATAGTGCTGATGGTGAGTATTGTTTCAAATTATTAAGTGTGACAGATGATATTTTGGGGACATTCACCAAATCTCAATAGAATGTGAAATACATAATATGTTACGGGCAATGTAATTATTTAGATCAATATTCATAATGCTTGATTATTATGAATAATGACCATTGAAAGTAGGCAAGTTGATAAACTTGAATTACTTTACGATAATTTTTCACATTGTCCGGTCATTATAAATAGCGCTATTATTTCTTTGGGCACTTTGATTAATTGCCAGCAGTGGAACAACCACGTGTGGTGTGATTCTGGCTCGCCAATCAGCATTCATTTTCGAAAGCTCAGAATACACAAATTCTCACACAGTCACAATACTTGGAGTTAATAGAAAAGGTTAGAACATCTAGAAGCAAAGTGACAAATAAAAAAACCCGAGGATTTGTTTTTTTTTTGTTTGTTACTTTGTCAGTTAGGTTATGGAAAATTTGTTATTTTTTAAGAGAAATATGAATGAAAATGATTTTCGAATAGCCCATTTGACTTTCAGCATTATGCAAAATGACCGGGCAATGTAATATTCGCAACATAATTTATCATTTTGTCATATCCTTTTGGGCACTTTTTAAATTGCCCGGGCATTATAAACAATGCCCAATTATCTACATTGCCCGTAACATATACATAGTTTATTTCGAAACTGGAATATGTAGGTACATAAAGTAAGCAAAACAACTGCCGCGAATGAAACTCGAAAGAGCTCGAAATTTTGCCGTTTTTTATCTTTTTTATCCGTAATTTATACGTGAAAAAATAAATTTTGTCGCTCTGATATTCGAAAAATATGAGATGTGTCGCTAAGTTGATATCAACCCAGCGAAACAACAATCTGAAAAAGGTTTCTGCAAAAACCAAACTAGCGCTTGTTTTTCAGGAATTTATCCGTAAATTATCCGTGAAGAAAAAAATCACAGACATGCTTGTATTAAAAAAAAAACAGATGGTTCGCTAACTTGATATCAACTTGGCGAAATAACTACCCAAAAAATGTTTTCAGCGAAAAACAAAGTAGCTCATCGTTTTCTGTGATTTATCCGTAAATTATCCGTGATGAAAGAGATAGTGTATCTTTCAAGATTCTGTAGAAAAATGAAAAAACCTTATTGATCGATCTGCGACCGTCGGAACGTATATCAGGCTTTCTTTAACACAATGCATGCCATTTTGTTGAAATTTGAAAAAGAGATGTACTTTTCCATTCTTCATACGTAAAAAGAATTGGCACCTTTCGTTTAAAAAGCCATCCAATATTTTTTGGAGAGTGGCGATGTTTTTCCCTTCAAGGATAATTAACGGATAAATCACTGACAAAAATAAAATGTTCTGCTGATTGCTAAAATCATTTTTCATGTGACCTGGTAGTTTGATATACACTGATATGTTTTTCAAAACAGAAGCGGCAAAACTTTCCTCTTCACGGATAAATCAAGGATGGAAAGCTACATCTTTCTTCCGAATTTCAACAATATTGCATGCATAGTTTTCGAGATAAGTGCCTGATTTATATTCCGACGGCCGTAGATCGCTTTATCAGATTTTGCCAATTTTCTACAAAACCTTGAAAGATACAAATTTTCTTTCACCACGGATAATTTACGGATAACTTACTGAACAAGATGAGATACTTTGTTTCTTGCTGAAAACATTTTTTGGATAGTGTTGAGCTATTTTGTGAAATACAAGAGTGACGATGTTTTTTCCTTCACGGACAATTCGCAGATACATAACTGAAGAAGATGAGCTGGTCTGATTTTTTATGAAAACATTTTTCGGATAATTGTTTCGCTAAATTGTTATAAACTTAGCGGCAAAATTGATTTTCTCACGGATGAACTACGGATAAAAAACGGCAAAATTTTGAGCTATTCCGAGTCTGACTCGAGAGAGTTGTTTTACTAACTTTACGTACATAAATTGAATGGACTATAAGTGGAACTATCCTGTAAGCTTCCCTGTACTAGTAGTTGTGAGTGATACCTATGCTCTCAAACTAGATCGTCCTCCTACTCATTATTTCTACAGCCTCACAAGAATACGAGAATATTCGAGGCGTAGCATGGAATTTTCAATTATTCCGTTCTAATTGTCGCATCAAACCACTGAACCGTCAAATGAACATCTTGATGGTAATACATAAAAATGCAAACAGGAATTCCTCATTGTTTCTCTTTGTTACTCCACGAACACAAAACTCCCGTTGTTGAACTTTATCAATAAGTGAACTGGATCCATCGAAGTTGAAGCAACCAACTTCCGGATCTAATTTCCATATGCCGTCATATGAGAATAAGGCACAATTACGAAGAAGAAAAATTGCTTTTGAAAAGGACCATATACAGGGTGTACAGTTTTCGCCGTTTTTTTTTTATGATAATGCAACTTTATTGTGACAAAGTGGTGTTATTTTGAATAGCCTTCTATTTCGGTAGATGCCACTTTTGAAGCTGTCATTTTTTGATATTTCACAAGAAGAAACTACGACATTAATAAAAATGGATAGATACCGAGATAGATACACTCTTCAACAACGCATTGAAATTATTAAAATTCGCTCTAAAAAAGGTCAACATTTGACAACTAGACGGTTCGTAAAACTCGAACATTTTTGTGTCGTCTCGAAGCACCTTGTCGAACTGCAGTCTGCAATTCGGAAATTGGAGCAAATATTTGAGCAAATGCTCAAATAAAACCAGTTAGTGATGTGAAGAATAAAACTCGTGCACCTATCAAGAACAGCAGAGAATATTGCTGCTATAGACGAAATTGTTGAAGAAAAACCAGGTTTGTCCATTCAGTTCTTTGGAACTAGGCATTCCAGAAACGTCATTACACCCTATTTTGCGTAAAGATTTGGGGCTTGAGGCTTACAATTACAAAGTTCAGTTAACACAAGAACTCAAGCCGGCCGATCATCAACAACGTTGTGTCTTTGCCGATTGGGTCCTTTAGAATTTAGATACATGAAAATGATCTGGAATTACATCGAAAGATCATCATGAGTGATGAGGCCCATTTCGGTGGCTTCGTCAATGAGCAAAATTGTCGCATCTAGGGCTCGGAAAACATAAGAGTTATTGTATAAAAAGCCTATTCTCAACGTGGGACTCTTTAGTACGGTTTATGGTCTGGCGGGGTCATTGGACTTTTTCGAGAATGAGACAGTTGCGGTGAATGGATTGCGCTATCGAGAGATGATTAATGATTTTTCTTGGCCGGAATTGGATGGTCTTGATCTGGACAACGTTTACTTTCAACAAGACGGCGCTACGTGCCACACAAGCAACGAAACCATTGATCTTTTACGGGAAAAGTTTTTGGACCGTGTTATCTCTCGAAGAGGTGATCACAATTGGCCACCGAGGACTTGTGATTTAACACCTTGCGACTTCTGCCTTTGAGGCCATATGAAAGAGAAGGTCTACGCCAAGAGCCCATCGTCGATTCAAGATCTCAAATATGGAATTGATTGAGGCTATCGAGGACATAGGGAGCCACTTTGCGATTTCGTTATGGAAAATTTTATGGAAAGCATATGGTCTTGTAGCCGCGGTCATTTGGCTGATGTTACTTTCCATTATTAATGGCATAGTCTTTATAATGAAATAAAAATTTTACCATTTATCTAAAAAATTACATTTTTCTTTGAATGTCAAAATAACACCTCTTAGTTGAATACCCTTTATATTGATCTAACCTTGAATATATTCCAAGCATATATTTAATAATTCCAATATGAGGAATGAGCCAATCAAAACTGAAGCTGGGCTTTGGTAGGAATCCAGATCTGCGCCTGTGCGGCAATATTGAGAATCAAAATAATTTTTTAATTCTGTTTCTCTCTGACACATCTTATTATGTCGTGAAACGAATGTCATTCATTACTTCATGTGAATACTTTCGATCATAACCTCACATTTTCATGTGAAATGTTTCAATCGCTTTATTCGGTCTTCTTCAAGTCCTGAATATCATTGTTTACTTTTACTCCTATTCATATTTTAAAATTGAACTGGAAGTGTTCAAGTGACATATTTTCATTCTCGATATCTATTTTCTTGTTGTATTTCAGATCATACATAACCCCTACATTTCTCGCAATTTTTGAATTTCCATTTGGCGCAAGCGTACAACTCAATCCTTACCAAAGATTTGGCTTCACTTTGTTAGTGTGAAAAGCAGGGGTATAATCCATATTGATGTTATTAGATATATGATTTCAAGTTACAAACAGAAAAAAATTCCATAACAGGAGAACTTTTAACTTGAACAATCGCTATCTCGCACTGTCAAATGCGAATCTACCTAAACGGTGAATCTACATTTTACAAGCTGAATCAACCTACTTTATGTTAGTTCTTTGAGTGACCCATTTTTTCTCGTCAGTGTTCTATACTCTGTTAAAATGTAAGAAGGAGCAATAACAACATGTTTGGCGCAGCGGTAGGAGGGCCTTCGTATAGTTACTTTCCGTCCAGAGTCGAATCGAGAAGATTTCACACAATCGTTCAGTTTATTTATCCATGTCTCATCCAGGTAATAAATTTTTCTGCCTTGTTCCCTTAATGAGCGGATTTTCTTCAAATAATCTCTTCTCCGCACAATAATTTCATCCCTATCTATCAGTAGACTATCACGACCACGTTATTTGAACTTGAATTCCATTTTTTTCAATAATTTATAGAACGTTGTTCTTTTGAAATTTGGCAAACTGTCGTCATCATTCATGATTTCTAGTACTTTAGAAATCGTTGGGATTTCATCCCGGAAAAAAAATCGTGGACAATTCTTCTGATGAGGTTCAAATCGAAATCGTCAACCGAATCGATTATTTTTAACGACTGGGCTCTCCTCTTAGGTGACGTCAATGTTTTATTCTCTTTATATTCTCTGAGAATTCTGAATACAGCTGAATCACTCACCCCTGAGGATTTTGAAGCAATTCCTACTAAGTCTCTTTTCGATAAATCAGGATGTTCTTCCAATTCTTTTCGAGAAATGGTCAAAATTATCTTTTTCTCTTCAGCAGAAAAATGCGACCTTTTGGACCTTTTTCGTGATGGTCCCCACATATCACCCTCAGATGCAGTATCCGTTTCCGAATTCGACATTGTTCTATAAACACTATATACACTTTGTCAAAAGATTTTCCAACACAATACACTTTTCACAACAAAATCTATGAACACTTTGAACAGCTAGACCTTCACAGTAGCTCTAGGTATTTTAACTAGTGTTGTCAATTGAAAACTTCGATATTTATGCAAATCAAGATGGCTTTAACCCATTAAGGGAAAGGACCCAAATCTGGTGTTTCCCGGAATTACCTTGTCGGAATCTTGAGCAGCCCACGAAGAGTTTCGTACAAAAAATATAAAATTTAGGACCGAAACTGAATATATTTCGGATATTAAAAGTAAATGACCATTATAAATTTGAACGGAGATCTTTTACGAGCATCCGAAAAAGAAATTATTTAGTAGATAATAATATAAAAACAAAAAAAAATAAAAAAAATAGGGTACGTCGGACAGTTGCAAATCATAACAGAAATTTTGCACTAGAGTTTCTGAGGAAAAAAGTTCTAATGTGGGAATTGCTGACTCAAATTAATGAATCATTTCTATCCATGATACTAAAATAGTATCATGATTTCTATCCAGTACCATCCACAGTCCGTTCCGAGTACGATCCTGGCAGTCTTTTAGGGCGGTCGAAGAGAGCGTTGTTATGAAAGTTTGACCAATAAGAGCTTTATTGTGCGTAAACCAGATGATTCTGTTTGTTTACAAAGCTCCTTCTTATATTTGAACGGACTATAGAAGGCCCATTTTTCGTTAACATTGAAAGTTCCCGAAACTTTCTTGAAACATCAGAAGTACCTATTTCCTCAAATCGCACTCAATCCACAAATTCGAAAGATCCTCAGATGTGTTAAACTCTTATATGAGTTGTATTTTTTTCATATTGTAGGCCTAGGCTATACTCATCAGTTTGCTGGCTTTGAAATAGATATTTACTCTATCCGGTCCTGCAAAGATACCCCAAACGATCTACCCACTCATGACACAGACACCAGTAAAATTAATTTTAGACGTCAGAAACCTCAAGACTGACATCTAGTTAGCCGCGGAGATCGTTTTACCCAGTCCTTGCCAATAAAAAGAGATGCCTCTCCAAATCACTCCCCATTCCTACCGAAGCGTAATAAGTTGCAGGCACATTCAAAAATAGACCGAGGTTGACAGAAAGTCGTATCTCACGAAATTGATGGATTCCCTCTGGATGGGTATGAAGGAATAATCTCCGGTTTAACTGCTCCATCTGCCAAGGAACGATCGAAGCAATCAGGAAGGCAATTCTTGGATGTTGGAAACAATGGTATTTAACCGGCATGAATGGCAATTCCTGAAAATTGTTTTGCGTTCGGAATGGACGCTTCGCCAATGAGAAGTATGGGATTGATCACCCCCGCATTATGGGGAATGCATTCTCTTCAAATTTCACGGTGTTTGCTTTTATGGATCACCGTGAAACCTTTGGTGATATTAATTTTGGTAATAGTTAAAAAGCTCGAGTTATAGATACGTACGGACGACTGTGTTTTATGTAGTGGTCACTACGTGAAACAGTTCCATTTCTGTCTGTCTCCTACTCTATGGTTATGACACCCTCTGTGTTAAATTTTCATGCAAGAAAGAAAATTCAACACACTGAATGAATAAACGTTGAAAATTTACTCATCACATTTGATCATTGATACTATAGTCCATCCAAGAATTATTGATATCAAAGTAGGCCTTGGAAGTCCAGTTGCAGCTTTATTTCTAGTTACAAAAAAGTGACTAAAAATTTTTTTAGCGATGAATATATAAATACACTGTGCAAAAAAATTAACGCACATTATGGAAATCTCAAATTTATTCTACAACTGAAGGTGTTCTCAATGATAATTATTTTTATCAGAATTATGCATGCATATGTTATCCACTTTCAACGTTTTTCTTCAATACAGATGTTTTCTCCCAGCAGGAATAAAAAAAGATGATATTATCAGATTTTGAATGTATTGGCTCCATTCTAAAATCAGTTGTTCTCGATCAATTCTAGTGATCAATAGTTTTTCTTTCGTTTGATTTTCTACACTCGATCGCTATGCAACGCGAAACACGCAATTTGACCCAAGAGGAATGTGCCCAAGCGGTAGTTTTACGAGAAGAAGGGTGGACATACACAAGAATTGCAGAAAGGTTTGGAGTTTCCCATACAAGTGTGTCCAGAATGTTGCAGCGATTCAGGGAGACAGGTATGAATGTCCGAAGACCAGGACAGGGTAGACCACGGGTAACAACTGCCATTCAAGAACGTTACTTGAGAGTTTCTTCGTTGAGACAACGGTTTGCAACCGCTCGCCTCCTTCAAAATCAGCTTGAACAAACTCATGAGGTGCAAATTAGCACTCAGACAATAAGAAATCGCCTCAGAGAATATGATTTAAGGCCTCTTGTCGCGGCAAGAGGCCCAGCTCTTACCCCAGCCCATCGAAGGGCGCGTTTGGATTTTGCCAGAGAGCATATCCATTGGGAAGAGGCCGATTGGGAAAGAGTTCTCTTCACAGATGAGTCTAGATTCTGCCTCTACCATTGTGATCGACGTTCCCTTGTATACAGACGTCCACATGAAAGATATGCTCAGTGCAATTTCCTGAATACTACTGGTTTCGGGGGAGGATCGATTATGGTATGGGATGGAATATCTTTGACTGCTCGCACAGACCTAGTGGTCGTCGATAATGGAGCTATGAATGCTGATAAGTATATAAGGAACATTCTTGAAGAGCATGTAGTGTCATTTGCCCCATACATTGGTGAAAATTTCATTTTTATGGACGATAATGCCAGACCCCATCGTGCGCGCATCGTTCAGGAGTACCTTGAAGAGGTTGAAGTCTCTCGAATGGAATGGCCAGCAAGAAGTCCAGATCTCAATCCGATTGAGCAGGTTTGGGGCAACCTTAATAGAAGGCTGAGAAGTTCAGAAAATCATCCAGCTACTCTTAATGACTTAGGAATCCAACTCGGAGAAATCTGGGAAGGATTAGATCAGAACATTTTAAGATCAGTCATTTTGAGTATGAACCGTCGTTGCCGAGCTGTAATCAACGCAAGGGGTGGAAATACCAAGTATTAAATCACCTATCAGCATTTCAGTATTTTGAAAATTGTTCATTTCTCATCTTTCACATAAGATTCGGTGAAATCCTGAATTTTTCTTCCATTTAATGTGTCTTGTTTCGTTCAAAACCTTCCCGAGAGAACATAAAAAATAAGTTATAAAGTCAATGTAGAGTTAACTTTCATTAAATTGAGATTTTCAGAATGTGCGTTAATTTTTTTGCGCAGTGTATATCCTTAAAATTAAATGGTATTTTTTCAAAGTAAGGCCCTTTGATCATGGAAATGTCCTCAATCACCACATACGATTACCACCGTGTGAATCTTTATACCAGCAGTATATTATTTTCATCTGGTATTGAAACATTTTCGAACGATGAATAATAGGACATTACATCCTGAAAATTCTGGTCCGATAACGAAAAATATCGTGAATGAGCATGTCCCTTTCCAAAGTAATATTCGCTAATACATGAACATCTAGTTGATAATTTGAAGCGTGTTGCTGCAAAGTGAATGAATTGGATAAATTGTAATAGATATCAAGACATAAACAAAACTATACGAATGGATCTATTTAATATATGAAGAATTTTGTCATAACATTGCAACTTTCAATATTTGTAAACAATGAAGGAGTAAATTATATAATATCAAAATGTAAATATCCCTATTAATCTACTTCCACTGTTATTATTTCCACATCTGGGCAGAACTCGTCCTGTTCGTAATTGAAGGTTTTATGTCAGCAATATCATGACATCCCATATATTTCGACTAATATTCTCTTATTTCTTTTTCAACGTGCTCTGTGCAGGATTCTCATTTCTTAGCTGTACATTCTTCAAGAGCCTCATTCCAAACATCTTTCACTTGCGCAATTATTTGCCAAATTTGTTCGAATATTGATGACAGAACAAAACTTCAGTGTTATTTCCACCACCAACCTGAATTCTGCAACTCAAAATATTACTGAATGAGCTATTACCATCAACATAATTTCGATTTTCCAAAGCCCTCCAGGATGTCAATAATTCTTGGATGCATACATGATTTCAAAGTGGAATTCAGAAACCTTCAAGTTTATTTATTTATATATTTATTTATTCTCAAACCAACACAATTATACACAATACAATAATTGAAGGAAAGAGACTAAAAAAAAAACATATATATGATTAACAAACTGAACACAAACCTTAATAGAATAGTCAATTTTATAACAGAATTGGTCATTTGACATTCAGTTCAGTCATATTTATTTCAGAAACCGTCAATTGTATCAAGATAAGTCACATTTATTTTAGAAATCATCAATTGTAATTCAGATAGATTCATATACCGGGTTTGAGTGAGTTATGGTATTGGACTAGGACCCGGCAAGTCAGAGTTCAATCCCGAGACAAGGAAAGAAATTTGCTAGTCGCGGTAGAGGGCCAGCATTTCACTGTTGAGTCGAAAATGTACAGTGCTGTGCCTAGTGGTGCCCATCCACGGGGGACACCGAATCGGAAACATTGTATCCCGATCTGCAATAAATCATGGCCAATAAAATGTGCCGCTTGTATTTTGACAAGAGTTAGACGGATTATGTTGCTAGAATTTGCCAGCGTTGCCACTCATAGGCCTTATTTTTAAGATATCTGTTGGAATATCCTGTGCTTTTTACTTTCCACAGGCAGGTTTTCTGCCTGTACCTACAATTCTATGAATCCTGTTAAAAATTCTTCCATTTTAAGCAAAGTTGCTTCTGAATTTCAACTAGACGATGTTCTGGAATCGACTGCCCAGTGCTGCCACACGCGTAACTTAAAAATGAGCTGAAAAAATTTGTAAGGTAAAATTATGAAAGAAACCAATAACGGGAAGTCAAACACACCTTTTGAATTGAATAAAAATGTCACACACCACAATGAATTTCCACAGAAAATGAGGAAGCTATCAGTAAGGAGGCTGGAGAAAGACTGAGTATAAAATGAATAGATAATTCTTAGCGGAAATCACAGATGCAAACACAACAAAATCTTGATTACCCAAATTCGACCGTCTTCTCATAATAATTAGAGTGAAAATAGCGTACCTACCTATACAGGCACCACCAGTCTAGGTACAAAGGGTGCGAATTGTAAACAGACGTTTTTTATGACATCTAATGCCAGCATAACCAATTTTGCAAAACTGATAAGAATTCAACTACCTGGTGCAATAATATTCAACAAAATCGGAGATGCCGTTGAAACTTTCTGAATTCCCTAATTCTACGGAAATTTTCGTAGAAGTGACTGACACAAATGCAAAAATTCCGATGTTCTTCATGGGAACTGATAGCATCTGCATTGGCAGGCGCCGGATTTTATGGCCCTTTATTATCTTTGCCGCTTGTGTCCGGTTCGGTTGCTTCGTGAGTGGAGACCATAAGGTGGCGTAAGTACCCAGTAACAAACTGCACCTCCGAACTCGTACAAGTTACAAGCTTCGAAGCTTGTAGTTGCCAGATTGATTGATTGATTGATTTATAAACTGACAAACAAGAGACCGGGTTAGCGCTTGGCCTCCCTGTGACACTGCGACCAACTTGGGTCTATTGTATCACTCTTTCGTCAGTGGTTCCTCACGAGAATAGGTTTGTATCCTTTATCAGGTTCAGTAGCCTTTTTATGAGGTTTTTCGGATTCATTCCCGTTTCCGGATTGATTTCACCAAAGATTCTGTGGCGCCTTCTTCCCAAGGCGTCGCATTCAAAGATTATGTGAGAGGCTGTTTCTTCCTCTTCGCCGCAGAGTCTGCAATCCACGGGTTCTTCAAGTATTCCTATGGTGTTCAGATGTTTTCTGAGGCCGCAGTGTTGCCAGAACATATTAACATAGAGTGTTTATTTCTTGAGGAACCTAGAGTGGCAAGACTTATGACGATGTGTGTAGTTCTCATTATAATTCCGAAAAAGTTGGGTACCCGCATAAAACAATTGACGCAGACAGCTGATAGACGCATTGACTGATAACACAGAATATACTATGAATAAATGGTTCCACAGCTTATGAAATACATAAAAAAACACTTATTTCATTCAACCTTCTAACATACATCAGTATTAAATCCTCATAAGAAATGTAGTACTCCATGCATCCTGCAATGTTCGAAATCATTTTCACTTTGGTTCCACTATAAATCAGAACGTTAAAAACCAATTTTCACGTCTCGAACTAAGTGGAGTAACAAAATAAAAACTGTTCTACGAATCCGTTCTAACAAAGTTTTCTTTTTGCCGCAGGCTTCAGCAAGTACGGCGTTTACTCGCTTTTCCCCGGAGGACCTACGTTCGGCAGCGCCCTCTACTCTCATGCCAACGCTTTCAGCCGATTCACTTCAGGACAATTTCAGCCCAGTCCAGGAAATATATTTCATGCGAGTCATAAAGGTGAGTTTCTCCAGATTGTATTCAATGAAAAGCAGCAATGAATGTTGCACAATTCCCTCGAGTGAGGTTCACCTCCGATTATGTGGGTAGGAATGTAGGAAACGGAAACGATGATAAAAACAATGAATAATTATGTAGCAAGAAGATGGAGTTTTCAGGGTTTATACTGACTTAAAAAAAAAGGAGATTATGAGATTTATTAGAAACTACTTTTGATCGAGAACCTTTGTTGAAACAACCCTGATGGGGACAAAATAGACTTTGAAGATATAGACAATCCTGAGGATCTGAGCGGCGTGTCTTATTCGGATCAGCTAGTGGGGCCATGACAATATTATGTAAAAGGCTGCAAGACGGACTTGCAGGGTATTTATACTCTGAGAATTGAATAAACTGATTTACTGATGTAGAACACGATCTTGCTATTTCTATTATGTTCTGATTGCTGAATCCATAATATTCTACCAATTTATTGTTGTCCATTTGATTTTTAATTGTTACATGAAATATACTAACTGACAAAGAAACAGCAACCCCAAAGAGCTGTTTAAATTTAAATTTTGTTTCGGCAACCGTCCGGGATATACCCACTTCCCGGACGATTTTTCTTTGAGAAAGTAGCATTTCCCGGCCTAGTCCGGAAAGTACGTACTTTCCGGCCTAGGCCGGAAAAACTCATGTCGTTGTTGTCATTGTTATGATCATCACATTAGCAACGAAATAACGGATGACAGTTCTGTTCAGTTTAATTCAAATAAAAATCAAAATGTATAATAAAGAGATGTGTCATCTCATTGATTTGTAATTCTTCACGGTTGCCGAAAAAATATTGTACGCAACACGCCCGAAAATATTTTTTTTGGACTCACAGACTTCCAGGACTCGCCTCCGGCTCGTCCTAGAATCTTGTCTATTCGTCCAAAAAAACCCTATTTTCCGGACTTGTTACGTAAATTACTATTTTGGTAAAATATAGATAGTATAACAAGAAGTAAATTTGGAGAAAAAAACCTGAAGGTTTTTTTTATGTAAACATTTTTTGGTACTTAAATATTGTAGTCGTTTTTAGCATTTTTTTTTTTAATTTCACAAACAATCAGCTGTTCGAGGAGATCCAAAGTCGATGGTTAGTTTTTGTTAAAATGCCTAGAGCACGTGTACGAGGAATTTATCGCCAGCTAGGTGAATTTGACAGAGGTCGAATTATTGGTCTACGGGAGGCGGGGTTGTCATTTCGAGAAATCGCTAACCGTACGAACCGAAATGCAACTACTGTTATGAGATGTTTTCAAGCGTGGTTTGATAATGCCCAAAATCGAAGAAGAGGCACCGGACGTCGAAGGGGTACAAATGAAGTCTAAGACTTATGGCCATTAGAGACCGATTTGCGATAACTCGATCTTTGAGTGATGAGTGGTTAGGAGAACCTACCTGTAACAGTCCGAACGGTTTACCGCCAGATAAAGTCTTTTGGACTGCAGCATTATCGACCCCATCTGATGGTTGAGTATCGCCGGCAACGATTACAGTGGTGCAGAGAACATCAACATTGGAATGTGGAATTGCATCAGGCCCTCTTTTCTGATGAATCTCGATTATCCTTGGATGCACATGATGGCCGAAGAAGGGTTAGATGACGTCGGGGAGAAAGACGTGAACTCAGTGTGATGTTGAGCGTCATGTACACCGGACAGTAGGCGTTATGGTAAGGCGTGCTATTTCACATACAAGTTGATCACCTTCAGTCTTTATTCGAGGTAACATGACAGCGCTGCGTTACCTTAATGGAATAGTGGAGCCATATGTTCTCCCTTACCTTCCGGCTCTAGAATTCAATATTACAGCAAGATGATGCTCGACCTCATGTTGCCAGAGTTAGAGCATATTTGGGGCATCATGGGTAGAAGGCTTGGAAATGAATCCCAGCCCCCATGGACTTTGGCGGCTCTGAGACATGAAGTAAAGGGAGTTTGGAATAGTATCCCTCAAGAAGAAATAGACCATCTTATTGCATCAATGCCAAGACGTGTTGGGGAGTAGGTATATGTATACATACCTAATCGCGGTGGACAAATATATTATTAATAAGTTTATTAAAAAAAATTGTAAACCTTTCGTTTTTTCTCCAAATTTTAATCATTTATTTCTTGCTATACTATCTATGTTTTACAAAAAAAAATATTTAACCAGTTCCTGGTGAGTGAATTTTTTAATCCAGCAATTTCCGAGAAATATGAAGGATTTGTGATATCTCAAATGTAAAGTATGCTCGAATGGCTTAAAAATTTTTGCTGATATGAAAAATATATCATACAAGCAGCCCGTCCCAGCTTCGCCCGGGTGAAAAAGATTTCTGCTCCCGCTTCGTATTGAGCCTGAGAAATGATCCACGCGGCTACTCTTACTTATAGATATGCATGTCCCCCTCTCACACTTCGGTGTCAACTACTACCCGCCTACTTAACACGGAGACGCATTTTGGTGCGGCCGTGCAGTTTTATCTTCAACATTTCAACCTGCCATATCTTTTTATGTACTCGTTGTAATTGTAAGATGTGAAGGGCAATGCTGTTCTAAATTAAATACTGGGGATAAATAACGTATTAGGTTGGATAAGGATCAATACCCTATTCATAAAAACACACTGCCAAATAGTGCATAATTTTGGAAAATATCTGATTACCGTAAACAGGTAATAGCAAGTCAATCTTGAGAGATAGATATATGCTATCGCGTACTTTTTGTAGAACTATAAGAGGTACATTTCTGTCATACATTGTATACACGTAAGTCTTACGGTTTTTGCAGCGAACGTGAAAATAGTTGATTATGGCTGATTTTTTTGTTACTATTGAAGTTATAGTAGGTATCCTTAATTTTTTCGGGTGGAAAGTATAGCCTATGTCACTCAGGGATAATGTAGCAATCTGAGGGTGAGATAATTTTTGGAATCGGTCCAGTAGTTTTTGAGACGAGTCGTATCAAACACACAAAAATACAAATATTTCCTCTTTATAATATTAGTATAGATATACAGGGTGTTTGGAGTTTTGAATTTTTCAAATTTTAATGCTCGAGCTGCCTATAAAATGATTAATTTTTTTAGTCTAGTATCGTCTTATTCAGATTGAATCATAATTTCATACAAACGTCTTCAAAAAAAACTGACAGCGTCGTATCAAACATCAAAATGAAGAAAAAAATGTGTCCACTTTACAAAGTGAAATAAAAAAAATTACATAGTGTTGGGTTTTAAAATAGTTTTAAAAACTTCTCTAGTTAATACTCTTCGCAATGGTAAGTAACATGTACCATTAATAATCAGATAACTCAAGAAAAAGCTATGTTAGTTAATTTTACCTGTTCAATGGAACAGTTTTGTCGTCACCCTTTTAAGGCATCCTTGAAGACAAAACGGTTTTTTGTTGAGTTATCTGATTATTAATGGTACATGTTACATACCATTGTAAAGAGTATTATCTAGAGAAGTTTTTAAAGGTGGACACAACATTATTTTTTTCTCATTTTGATGTTTGATACGACGCTGTCAGGTTTTTTGAAGACGTTTGTATGAAATTATGATTCAATCTGAATAAGACTAAGACTAGACTAAAAAAATAAATCATTTTATAGGCACCTCGAGCATTAAATTTTAAAAAATTCAAGATTTTAATGAGAAACCGAGGAAATTTCTAGAAAAATGGCGAAACACTTTGAACTTTGGGCAAAATGTTATTTTATTAGGCGCAACAAGTAGCCAAGAGCATCACCTATCCACCATTTACCTATGGCTACTCACCCTCCAAACACCCTGTAGATTAATACTTTTGTCTTGTTTTTCGATTCACTGTTGAATTATAAGTAGGCTGGCGGTATCAAAGTGACCGTTTTCAGATACAGATTAGTCTGGAAAAAAGAGCTCAAGAATATGTTTTCAGTTTTCTTTTAGCTGCTAAAGTTCTCGAGATTCCTTCAGTAGAAAACGAATTTTGCCCACCCTGTACAGCACAACTACCATTAGGGACCCTCGCTTTTAAAATAATTCCAAACCTCCGCTTCCATTCTTGCAGCTTCCCATCCCCGACCAGATCCCCCTAATATGCCCGATTCTATCAATCCCGTGTTCTCGCCAACTTGGGGTAACAGCACGCAGCAGAAGCAGACAAAGGGGACATGCATAAGTGATGGAATTTAATCAACATATTTAATCAGTTAGTTCCACACCCACGTAGAATGTTTCTCGTTGCGTTGCAAAACTGATGCTTGTGCTAGGGTAGGGGCCTCAAGAGCACGAACACACAAAAGCCCCAGCTGGAGTTTCGCATGGACCAAAAATGGCGGAAGCGAAATGGACAGCTGAGGCAGGGCAACGTGGCCTGTGTTCAGTAACAGAGAATCTTGAAAGAAAACAGTGGACGAACATGTCTTAATATTTTTTTGATATAGGTACAGCTTACAACGATTTTGAAATGATCTCGATAACTTAAAAGTATGGCATTATTTCTCCTAGTCCCATAGTCCTAGTCCCATAGTTATCTCAACCTCAATTGACATGTCTAAGACATCAATGATTTGATTATATCGAAGTAATGCAGATTTCTGATAAAAAAAGCAAAAATTCAATAGTTGGATGGCTGCTTTTTCGATTCCATATTGAATTATGATGTCTCACACTCTTTTATCATGATAATACTTCTTTAGTTCTTTATTATTCAAAAACCTACAAAAAAAATATACAAACACTCATGACCAAGTCAGCAAAGGCAAAGTTTATCATACTACTATTCAAACTTAACCTCCCACTGACCAGCAATGAGCATATACAACGATAATTCTAAAATAAAACTGAAGCAGCATAAGAATAAATCAAATGAAATGTAGTCTAGCTCACAAAAAATGCTCCAAAAAGTATTGTTTTCATATATGTAAAGTATTAAAACACCTAAGTATGGTTAACGATTATGTATTTTATCTACGGTTGACAAAACTGTAACTCAGATACATGTGTTAATGCAGCATTAGACTTATGAAAAAAAATTGTAGGTTTAGTCACAATTACCGTGCACAGCTTCAAAAGGTTATAAGGGGTTTTCCAATAAGAGGTGCTATTTTAAATAGCCCGCCATTTCGGTAGATGTCGCTTTTGAAGCTCTAATTTTTTGACATTTGAGATGTAGAAACTATACGCCATCAATAAAAACGCAAGGATACATCCACTATAAAATGGTGAAAATTCAGCAGAGACGGTTCGTAAAACTCGAACATTTTTGCGTCGTCGTGAAACACCTTGTCGAACCGCAATACAGATAAGTATTGGCGGAAAAATTCGAGCTGTTGGGACAAGTTAGTGATGTGAAGAATAAAACCTGCACACGTCGCTCGAGACCATTCGAAAGGGTTGAAGAAAACCCACCCATTCGGTTTGTCCATTCGTCGTCGTTCTTTGGAATTAGGCATTGCACAAACGTCATTACCACATATTTTGCATAAAGATTTTTTTCGAATTACCTATATGGTCCATAATCCTTCAATGAAATATTTTTGAGATTGAACAGAAAAACGAATATTTTGTCAAAATATCAGGGAACTAGGAACGTCACTCTATTTGATGATGAGATTCGGAATTTGAATTCCAAATGACACATTTGACAATATAGTTATTTATGATATGAGTGTTAAAAGTGACGTTTTATTTTGTGAGTGAAAAAGTTTGTGAAATGAGCGGCATTGAACAATTTCACGAACAAAATAAAATCATTTTTAACACAAATACCATACAATGTTTTTTGTACAACTGCTCTATTTTGATAATGAAATGGGCGAATTTGCAATGACAATAAACTTCAAAATGCATTTTTATATTCAAATAATCAAAAGGTTGTTGTGAATGGCAAACGTTGCCAACGTTATGATTACTAACAAATGAGAAAAGACGCTGTCATTTGAATTTCGTTCCTGTCCAACTTTTCGTCTTGCGTTTTCAACTGCTTAATATGTTTGTCGAGAGTCCAATTATTAATAAAAGTGACGATTTGGTTGTTCCTGTGGCTATTGAATAGTCTGCAAGAAGAGCAAATCTGGAACTCCTATACCTAAAAAATCTGTTCAGCAGTACGATATTGCATATAACAATTTCCTGGCCTGGTGTAAATTGAAACATGTAGAAGGGAACTTCAGTGAATCTGTTTTCCTGGCATACTTAGAAGAGAAAAATCGAAAATATGGAGTTCATCAACTTTATGGAGCAAATTTTCAATGATAAAGTCAAGGGCCCTCATTAAAGATGGTGTGGATGTTAGTAAATATTTTAAGGTAATAGCATATTTAAAACGGAAAAGTGAAGGATATCGTCCCAAAAAATCGAAAATTCTCACGCGTGAACAAGTTGAAAAGTTTATAAATGAGGCACTAGATGAGAAATACTTGATGGTTAAGGTTGCAACTATTTTCGGATTATTTGGAGCCTGTCGGCGTGAAGAATTGTGTAATTTATCAGTGGAAGACATCGGAATAACAAATAAATCATTGGTGATACAACTTCCAAACACAAAAACGAAAGTCAGTCGTTCTTTCAGTATTATTGGGAAGTATGTTGACTATTTTCCTAAAACCCCTGCGCCCTTCTGTCATCAAACATAGTCGTTTTTCCTGAAATACATGAATAATAAATGCACTGCCAATCCAGTTGGTATCAATACATTTGGGAAAATTCCATCTATTGTTGCCGAATTCCTCAAACTGCCAGAACCAAAGCAATATACAGGACACTGTTTTCGAAGATCCTCCGCGTCATTGCTAGCAGAATCAGGATCAAATATTACAGATAAAAAAACATGGTGGATGGAAGTCTAAGGGCCGGTTTTATAAAACAAATTCAAACCTCGGTTACGCCCGAATCCGGGGTTGACTGTCGATTTCCGTATTATAAACATTCAACCTCGGGTTCAACCCGAGATTGGCTCAACCGCTGAAAATAGCTCGGTTTGAGCTTTGAATCGAGGATTGAAACGTTTGACGTTTCTAGATGGCTGATAACTAACCTCACTTCACGTGGCAAAACAAGACAAAACATTTCGCTTTGGAACATTGATGTAACTTGGATTGGAAGGAATATATCATAATATTAGGTATAGGATGCCTGATATTAATCAGTCTTTTTGTAGGTTGGCTATGTATTAATAATTCATCTTTGGTATCTGGAAAGACATTCCTAAATTTTTGTGCCAGGTTTCTGTGTGAATATAAGATCGGAAATGACTCTGGTTGAAATAATAATGAAATAACTGCAAGGCATTCAAAAGATAGTAACGAAAGTGAATAAGAGAGTTACAAATCGAATGATTTCACATTTCGTTTCGACCACTTCAAAGATGGCACGAAGAAGAGAACTCAATCAAATAAAAACTCTTTTATCGAGTGGATGAAATTACTCTGAATTAGCTGGATCATTCCAGAGTTGTTAACATATTCGAAGTTTTTTGTGGTATTCATAAATCAACGTCAGAAAGTTGTGAAATGATCAGAACACACTCACCGTTCTAGTAGGATTTCTTGATTTTTATTACATAGTACAAGTGCATGTTTATTTTAATGGGTTGTTAAAATGCTGAATGCTTCAGATGTGAAAAGGATTACTTTTCTTCAAATTTCCAAGTTGCTAAGCTTAGAAATTTTGTAATTCTAGTTTTAAATATACTCTAAAGACAGTATTGAGGACACCGATCCCATCTCGCAGATCAATGTATGGTAAATTTTTCAATAAAGCTCGTGTATGAACCATGAATTGAATTTAAAGACTCTCTGGCATGTAAAAGAACATTCCCCATTCTTTCATTCGGGATTTGACTATATTTGAAAACGACTATTATTTTTATGGCTTGAGAAGTTCTGCATGATATTACCAGAGATTATCTCTGATAATACTATAGAAATGAAGTGAACTGATACTATTCATGACTCTGAACCTGAATAAAGAGGAAGTTAATCAAGAAATAAATGTGATCTTTCAATTTAATGTGTACTTCATGTAGGTACATCGAACAAGATGAAGAATGATTTGTACTTATCCTAAATATAATTACATTTTTGTATGAATAAATGCAATTTCATTGGATGTTTTGTATTGACCTTGCTTTTATTTGGTTACTTGGCATAAGGGTTTGAGATAAGAGTGATAAGACTTTCCAGAATATCAAAATATAGGTAGTACAAACTTAGATCATTAGGTATAGTCTTAAGTTGACAAAAGTGATAATGACTAGAGCGTATTTTCCAATAGCTTCGAGTGGAAAAATATTAAAAAATTCCTACGAAGTCGGTCCTCATTTCAAAATATTTTTATTGATTTCTTTTGATGTAGGAAACCAGATTCAAATTCTCCGCCGTGATGGTGACAAAACACGAGAATATTTTCGAATTAGCTTCTTGTTTTTTCATTAGACTGCGATTATTGAATTTATCCTAACATGGTATAAAAAAAAACGTGTTAAAATACTTCAAGAAATAAGATTCAGGTTAGCCAACCCAAGAAAAGCGATCTCAATCCGAGGTTGTTCAACCGAGGCTGCAAAGACGTTTATAATACCGAACTTTTTTCAACCGAGAGTTGAAATCCAATCCTCGTTTGAGTAACCTCGGATTGAACGTGCCCTTTATAAAACCGGCCCTAAGACGGTAGCCGAGGGCTATGTCGATCATTCCATTACATATAGAAATGTCATTGCTGAAAAAATTCTCCCAACCTCAACAGATTTTGGATCATCATCATCCAATATTGTACTTCCGGTTTCTACAAATACTGATGGTGCTGAGGATTCTAATAATGTGTTGCGAAGCTCCCTAACGTCACAGGGCATTAATGTTAGTAATTGTTCTAGTTTTACGATTAATATTAATGTTCATAAGTAATGATTGTTAAATATTATTAATAATAAAAATTTGCAATTGCTGATTTTTTTTTTCACTTGATTTCATCATAAGAAAATGGAGTGCTAAAAATATTTCAAACACTAATGTTAAAAATATTTTTAACAAGCTTCCACGTAAACAATCAATTTTAACATTGTTTGCTGTCATTAAAAGTGTCACTTTCAATGGCAGTTGTACAAAAACAATTTTTTGGGCAACGCTGTACATGGAATTATATAAGAACATATTGGCGAAGAGTTCTTGTTGCAGAACATCCAACTCGCAGCAGCTGAATCTGAAACTTCCAGCGATAGCCATTCTGAGAAGCTTAAACTGCAGCACGAAAATTGATGATGCTATCATTTGTTAATTTGAATTCCAGCGTTTTATAAATTATGGACCACGTTCACTTTCATGCTACCCGGTTGAATAAGTGACGTAAGAGGTAATGGCTTTTCTGTTTAAGATAAGCTGCGGTTCCCAGAATGAGCTTATTGATCGATTTTTATTTTATAAGGACGATTTGTCAGGTCCCATGACTCATGATAGTGGGATGAAGAATTGAGTTCTATTAGTTTGGGGATGTCAGTCAAGTGCAGTTACACTGAAAACACTAGATCTGTCTAGCGTTATTTCTTCAATAAGGAATAAACAATTTCTTAGGGCTTGTTCGGACTAGGCCAGTAGATTGGTCGAGTAGCGAATGATTTTGTAATTTCCCTTGTGCGAACGCCAGCAATCGAGTCGAGTAGAGTCACAGGATGATGTACCTACTACCTTATACTGTTTAAGAGTCTTTGATACTGTGGTAGGGTAGTCAGTGGGTGAATCGACTCTCCACTCGACTAAAATACTGGCCTAGTCCGATGAAATTTGATTTAGAGCTTGATTTTTCTCCGTTGAAATCAGTTTTGACGGATGCACGAAATAGATAAATAGTACACGTAAATACATGGAATTCAAAGTGAAACGTATTTGAGTAATAGAAATTTTTTTTGTGAAAATAGATGATGTTCGTTCCACACTCAAATATTTAAAAGCAGGAGTTCCTCAAGGATTCATAGTTTCATACTAGGACCGCCACCCTATAATGAATACATACATGATATGCCAAGAAATCCAAGAAGCCTGCTCAATCTATACGCAGACGATACAGGCATAGCAGTTTGGTACAGAAATACAAACATAATTCACAAAAAAACTTCAAGAAACTGCAGATGAAATAAGTCAATGATGTATCAGATGAAAAATCAAAATCAATGGGTGAAAGAGTCAAGTAATTCTACTTCAAGTGAGAAGACTGAAGATGGAATCGAAGATACCCATAGACGATAATGATATAGAATGGCAGAATGGAGCTGAATACCTAGGAGTAATCTATATATATAAAAAAAAGATGTTGGTTACACCATTTATAACTCGAGATCGGATGGACTGTTTATTATGAAACTTCATATATGGATTCGTCTATGGTCTGGTTATTATAAAATACAATAAAACTTTGAAAAAATCGATGAAAATTTTACTTATACAGGAAATGCTTTTCCTCCTTTTGAGTAAGGCCACTAGATGTCGCTACAGTTACGCTACCGCTTATTCGTTGGTACTTCATTTGATATTCTCCGCGTCAGATGGCGATATAAACAAATGGTGTGTACAGTGACTATATTCCCTCTATAGTCACTGTATGACTGTAATAGTGTGTAATTTGAGTTACCTACAACTCTGCGCTGTTGGGCAAAACCAAAATGTCTTAGCGTAGGAGTACAGATGTCTAAAATGATTAGATTTCGTTGAGATATGAGAAAAGTTTCGTTCTTACCACTTCAGATGGCGCTATTCACACATTATGACTGATGATTATTAGATATTTTTATAGTTTTATTCATTCCAAATAACGTAATCGTGAAGGTACTATGTTTTACATTATCACAATTAAATGACGATGAATTTGTTGAGGCTTTCGCGGCCATCGATTGATGTCATCTGTTCTTTTTTCGAACATTTCGGTCGTCGTGGTTTGAAATGGTCAAAAAAAGAACATATGACATCAATTACCGTGTAATTTACATAGGGCTTATAGTACCATGAAAGGCTATTAACAAAAAGCGGTTGAATATCACAGTGAATTTTTATCGAAATTTCAAGTAAATCAGATTTTGGCGATCAGTTTCAATCGTGAATTGTCCGTTCTCATTTTTCCTCATAATTTTTGAAACGTTTTTGAATTTCTGTTTGGGTAATAAATATATTTGCGGAAATAACTTAATCCAAAATTGCAATTATTAGTGATTGACATACATTTGACAGTTCAAAAATCAGAGTGGATTTGTGAAATCCACCGTAAGTATCATTAGGGCGGAACAAAGTTCGCCGGGCCAGCTAGTATTAGACAAAGGACAAACGTAGGAACAGCATATTAAGTATGCAGTAGATAAAATTAATGTAGCAATGAAAAGACTATACCCGATTATAGGCAGAAGAAGCCAACTGACCAGAAACACGAAGTTGAGGATCATAAAAGCAGTCGCCAGACCGCAGCTAACATATGGATGAACACCATGAGGATATCCAGGGAGAGCCAATAAAAAAAGATAAAAAGTGAAGAAAACAAATTCAACATTAGACGCCCTGGTTTATAAGGACTGAACAAATTCAAAGACAAAATGGGAGTTAATTTCTACGTTCATCGAACGAGAAGCTGAAATAGCCTTTGAAAGAGCTAAGGAACATCCAACTGAAGACCTTAGAACATTTGTAGATTAGGAGAAAAAACAGCCAGAATTTACGGCTAAAGACCCAAAGACCAATTGCGAAAATGAAGAAACAGAACTCCATACTTAGAGAGAGATATCCAAGTGAGGAATAATCATAAATATTCAGCATAAACAATGCGGAAGAGAAAAGATACAGATGAGAAGATGAAAGGTTTGAAGTCTAATGACAGAAAAAAGAGAGGACTAGAAACAGCAATACACCCACTACAATCTCAAAGAAAATACCGTCATTTGGTATACAGAAGGTTCTAAAACCACGATGGGGTCCAGCGGTGGAGTATACGGGGCAAGAATTCGGGCAGAATTACTGGCAATTGAAAGATGTCTAGACATAAACCTAGAAAGAAACTATCAGAAGAGCGATATAGCCATTCACTCGGATAAACAAGCCGCTATTGAGCACTGAGCTCCTTTGTCATTGCCTCAAAGTTTATTTTTGAGTGCCGTAGAAAACTCCATGAAGTAGGCAAGCAAAATAAGGGCTCTTCAATCCCGCTGATTCGGGAAACGAAGAGGCCAATATGCCTGCACGAACGCCAATCACTGACCCAGAACCTTTCTGTGGTAAAGAGGACGCACCTGTAAGAAAGAGTTTCTGGATAAGAAAAAAAACGAAAGGGAAACACTCTAGCGGAATCCCCCAAGATTTAATCGATCCAAAAAGTTCCTTCGAAACTTTGAAACTGTGTGATCCAAAAGGTATCTCTGGATCTCAGTAAGAACCATCTACACCTCCTCTTACAGGACATTGTCGCCCAGGAAATTAACATCTGGTGAGAATGAGTTTATCGCACACTGAAGAGTGTAGATTCTATTGGGAGGAGGCAGAAACTGCTAATCACCTAGTCACGGAGTACTTTGCCATTGAAACCCAAAGTAAACAAACCATTGGGCAAGAAACTTGCAGGAGTGAAGAACTAGCCTCGTGGAAACCTTCCCGAATATTGGACTTCATCAGATCTCTGAAACTGGAAGGTGAGCTGTAGAGTGCGTGGTGAGAACAGTTAGGGGGGCACTATGGACCTTCCACAGGAGTGGTGTTTGGTCGGTAAGAATCAGACTGGGTGTCTGATTTGAGATTCACCTCTTCTGTGACAAAAAAGAGTGAAACACGGTTTTGTCGTTTTACCATTGGTTTTAAGTTCTGTCTTCTGTTTCGTTTTTACTATTTACATATCTTAATTTTATCGCTCTCAAATATTGTTCTTGTTTTCGTTAACGACAAGTATTCATAATTGATATTCCCATGTCCTTAGTGTGATCTTATTTCCCAAACTTGCATTTTTGTTCCCTCAATTATATCAGACTACAATAAGTTCATTTCCAAGTTATTCCGACAATTACTCCGAATAACTATTATTAAATCCACATCGTCTGCATCTTCCGATATAACTTGTTTATTTAGTCCAATTAAAAATATACAACAGACCTAATATGATATTCAAATCAGAATAACAGTATAGACAACAGTTTTCCAACTTGCACATAAATTATTCCGCTATCTGATAACGACGAACGTGTTTAATCGTTAATTGGTCGGTACAATGATCAAGTATCCGGCTCAACATCTAACCGTGTGAGGGACTTTCCACTTCCGTCCTCCGGATTTGAATAATGTCCACCCCCTTTTCTCCTTGGGAAGTCCGTCGGGTGAGTTTCGAATTAATTCTGATGACGAATGAGTCTACGTTTTCTTTGTATCGTTTCGTGAGCTTTGTGCATTCGGAGTATATTTAAGGTTGACGGATATTCTGGTTTTGCTTTGGAACATTGGAAAAAATATGAGGACAAGTTTTTCTATATATACTTATATCTTATATATTTTACACTTTTCGATCCGAACCGTTAAAGTTGTATGAACTTATCATTGCTATTTTTTCAACCAGGACATAAATTAGGCAAAATTTACAAAATTTCAATACCATTGTTATTCGCACGAAAAGAATTATTTTTATTGAAGCGGTATATAATTTCTGAACATATAACTTTTTGTTTTTAATGCTTAACAGTTCTCTCATTGCAGTGCCTATCTTGTGATGAACGACACCACGAATACAAATATGAATCACGATCGAATTATATGGATGAGAAATAGTTCCAATGATGAATTACCTCTTATCGCTCTTATCACTGTATGAACCACTTTAGTTCTGCCAATAAAACGATGAAAATTCGAATTGAAGTACCTACTTTGGCTATGGTACTTCAACTTCACTTCACAGAATACAAATACGCTAGGACGTTTTTTTATTCTGCTTCTTGACTGAGACATTTTTGTTTTGGTCCATCACAGAGTTGGAGGCAACTCAATTTACCATAGAATTTACATTATAATGGAATGATATGAGCCTTGCTTGATGAAAACATGGGGTATGCACTTGTCAATTTTTGAAAGCACAGACCAAATCGAAAATACACTGCGCAAAAAAATTAACGCACATTCAGAAAATCTCAATTTTAATGAAAGTTAACTCTACATTGACTTTATAACTTATTTTTTATGTTCTCTCGGGAAGGTTTTGAACGAAACAAGACACAATAAATGGAAGAAAATTTCAGGATTTCACCGAAACTTATGTGAAAGAAGAGAAATGAACAATTTTCAAAATTCATATTCTCTGAGGCGATTTCTTATTGTTTGAGTGCTAATTTGCACCTCATGAGTTTGCTCAAGCTGATTTTGAAGGAGGCGAGCCGTTGCAAACCGTTGTCTCAACGAATAAATTCTCAAGTATCGTTCTTGAATGGCAGTTGTTACCCGTGGTCTACCCTGTCCTGGTCTTCGGACATTCATACCTGTCTCCCTGAATCGCTGCAACATTCTGGACACACTTGTATGGGAAACTCCAAACCTTTCTGCAATTCGTGTATGTCCACCCTTCTTCTCGTAAAACTACCGCTTGGGCACATTCCTCTTGGGTCAAATTGCGTGTTTCGCGTTGCATAGCGATCGAGTGTAGAAAATCAAACGAAAGAAAAACTATTGATCACTAGAATTGATCGAGAACAACTGATTGTAGAATGGAGCCAATACATTCAAAATCTGATAATATCATCTTTTTTTATTCCTGCTGGGAGAAAACATCTGTATTGAAGAAAAACGTTGAAAGTGGATAACATATGCATGCATAATTCTGATAAAAATAATTATCATTGAGAACACCTTCAGTTGTAGAATAAATTTGAGATTTCCATAATGTGCGTTAATTTTTTTGCGCAGTGTATTAGAATTGTTTCGTGGAGGCGCCGCAATGTCATACGTGTCATTTCATAATTCCAATATAGGCAATGCGCCAATGAAAATTGAAGATGGTCATCAATATTGAGAATGAAAATAATTTACTTATTCAGTCTCTCTCTGACACATCGTAATATGTCGTGAATCATATGCCATTCATAACTTCATGTGAATACTTTCGATCATAACCTCACAATTTCATGTGAAATGTTTCAATCGCTTTATTTCGTTTACTTCAAGCCCTGAATATCATTTATAACTCCTATTCATATTTTATTATGGAACTCAAAATATTTAAGTAACATATTTTCATCCTTGATATCTATTTTCTTGTCTATTCTCTTCCGGAATATACATAACCTCTACATTTCTCGCAATTTTTGAATTTACAATTGACACAATTCTTACTAAAAATTTGGCTTCGCTTTGTGACTGTCACTTTTTACCTTTCCTCAGATCTAAGATGAATCAAAATGTCAAGAATATGAACACAAATTATTGCTTGAAAGAATAATTAGCTATTAGAACTACCGATTCACCAGAATGAATTCGAATATTTGAAATAACTAATAAAAATTATAACGTAATTTGTGAATAGCGCTCCCTGAAGTGGATGAACATATACTTTTCTAATATTGTCAAGGTTGGCTCATCGAAATCTAATCAGTGCTCACACCATTATTTTAGACATCTCAGCCTTCTGGTGCTCAGCTTAAAATATTGGTGGAGCAGCGAGATTTCCATGTTTCCATGGATAGGAGGGGTCACACAGAACCGAAACTTAAAAATAATATGTCAATTAATAATTATGGGCAATTTGGCATTGAGTTATTTCCACAAATATATTTATTACCCGAACAGAAATACAAAAACATTACAAAAATTATATTACGATTGAAACTAATCGCTAAAATCCGATTTACTTGCCATTTCGATAAAAATTCACTGTGATGTTCACCCGCATTTCGATCTTGAAATAGCCTTCCATGTTACTATAAGTTCTATGCGAATTACACAGTAATTGTATATACATCGCCATCTGATGGTGATAATATCAAATATAGTTTCTTCACGATTATGCCATTAACCGTAGCGACACCTTATTCAGAAGAAGGGAAAGCATTTCCTGCTGTTGGGTAGAGTTTCAGTTGAACAACTGAAGTGCGGTTCAATTTTATTTAATGAAAAATTTACCAAATTACTGAATGAAAAGTTAAGAGAGCTAATGGACTGTATATAATTATAAGTTTTTATTGAAACCCAACACAAATGAAAGGATAAATGCACCCAAAATAACAGTTGAAATATTGTCTTACCTATTTCAGCAAAACGGTCAACCAGATCTTGTCGGTTACTCCTATTTAAATGAACACAGTGATCGAGCTCGACAAACGAACATGGAATGGAGCTGACTTGAAAATCCGTTGCTAAAAATGTTAAATTAGGAACACTTATCCTTGTGGCAGAATAAAAACCACGCCACTGGTAACAGTCTTTTTCGAACGAAATTCGCACAAACGAATGTTCTTAATTAAATGTAATTCGAATGAATCGAAATCACTAAAATTGTGAATCACAAGAAAAACTGAACTTTTCTAAATTCACGAAAGGAAACAGAAGAAATTCAAATAGGCGGTAGCAGATATATTCACGATTAAGGTAATCAATGAACTGAATGAAAAATATGAGAAATGAAACAAATATGCGACATATGCGCTCCACAGCTGACGATTTCTTATCGCGCCTACACTACATAGGTATGGGATTTCCCTAAGTACGGAGAAATTAAATTAATCCTGAAATGAATGAAAATGAAAAATTCAGAAAAGTTATCTGAACCGTTCACTTGGCGTGAACACCTGCATGAGCTAATTTTTCATCGAATTTTTCAGAGTTTTAATGTATTTTATGATAACCAGGATTTAGAAGAATCCATTAACGAAGTTTCATAACAAACAGTTCATCCGATCTTGAGTTATAAATGGTGTAACCAACAATTTTGTTTTATATCTGTTTAATATGGTACCTTTGGGTGTTTCACGAAGCTAGACTGTAGTTGAGCAATTCGTCATCAAAGTAGCCATTATTCAACCAAATTTTTTTCCTTTTTTTCATTCATCTGCTATAATTTATTGAACATTAAGGATTTCAGTCATCTGGAAGTACATATATCTATGGAAATTACACTCTGATAATCCATAAAGTGTTTAACTATATTTTTCTTCTTGCCCCGACAAATTCCTGTGAATTCTAAATCTTTTTCTGATTCAAATGACTCAGGCAATTAATCAAAAATGTTTATTCAGTTTCAGATTCCCTGTTCTCCTCAGGCGGATACAACTTCGGCGCGCCCACACCCCCGCCCGGCTCGCCCTACTCGCCCATACCCGTTACCCAGCTGGAACTCCTCACCAAGGGCATAAATTCCAATATCATAATCCAGCAGGCGACGGACTACTCCCTCAGCCCCAAGAAACTCCAGATATCCGAGGGACGATGCGAAGAGAAATGCTGCAACGTCAAGCAGAAATCCTGCCTCTGTCAGGATGACTCAACCCATGCGTTCAGGGGAAAGTTTTCGAATGGCAGCTCTGGATGCTCCAGGACGAATCCTATCGAGTGGGGAAGTGTCAACGTTAAGAAAGAGCCGGGAAATCCCTGTCAGGTGGCCGAGATAACGACCAGCCTGTCCCCCGTGATCAAAGTTGAGGTAGCTTCACCCACGCAGAGAAATGGAGGCGAGAAAGAAGCCGGAATTGCTAATGGTGAGTAATTATGTACATTTTCTTAGGAAAAGAAGCAGAACATATTTGTTTGGGAAGAAAAAAATTAAATACCATGGCACGTGTAATGGAAAGGCAACAAGGAATAGGTCAGTCAACAAACAGATTGATCTATTCCCCGCTCACAATCTCAAACAAGGGTTTTCCAATAAGAGGTGTTATTTGCAATAGCCCCCAGGCAACACAAAGATATCCCAGAGACATCGCCTCTTGCGACTTCTTTGGGAGGTCGCAGGGAGCTCTATATCTCCTCCAAATGTCCGCCACAAAAGAGTTCCCAGAGAACTCTTGGCGATATCCTACGTGGATATTCTCAAACAAGTCACACTGGGAGTTCGCATACACCTCCCGTGGAGTATACATTGAGAACTTCTCATTAACCTCCTTTAGTGAGATCTATGCGAGCTCGCATTGCGAGATGTATAAGATAGTCTCAAATGGCTCCTACACATTGCGAGATGCATAAGAAGTTCCTACACAGGCCGCTTTGCACGGGTATATTCAGGTCGCATTGCGAAATGTATAAGGTATTCTTGCACTCAACGAGACCGGTAAGAGATGAATTCAGAATATCAGAGGGGGTAAATTTAGAACGTCAAAAACTAAGTCAGATTTGTGCTATTCCTTTGATGAGAATCTGTATATCAGCTATATTATTGAATTGAACTACACAACAAACACTGTTTAAAGTTATTTATTATTTTCGGCTGCAACAGAAGGTATACTAAAACAAGCGAATAACTCCTTTATCTTTATCATTAACGAATTGCAAGAAAAAATATGGAAGAAAATTATTCAAAACATTCTATTTCTTTCTTCCTATATTGGTACAATGTCTCAGCCAATCTTGACTAAATACTCTTCTGTTGTCCTCCACGTCTGCTTAATTACATCTGGAAGAATAAAAATGACACAGTAATTAACTTTTGTAAGGTCAGTTGTTGATACATTCATCCAAACGCAATGAACATTGTGTCAAGTTCTTCCGGAGCACAAATTGAACAAATAGAAAATAGGATTTCAAATACCAAAAATTCAACGCCCTTTCATATAATATCAGTTTGAAAAAAAATGAGATTTTATTCCAAACAGTTCCTGTGAAAGTGCCGAATCATCACAATTCTCATGGAAGTGTTTAGTTTTATTACTATTGGAGTTGCCACATAGTTCCCACAGGAACTTGTAAACCATGCCTATTAAGAATAACCAATAATTTATCAGCTTGAATTTTGGAAATATTCGACTCTACCAACCATTCTTGTAAAACCTGTTGTAAGATTTTTTCGGGATTGAGATTAGTACCTATCTGATGAATCATCATATCTCTCACTGGAATGATTCCTATATAAATCTCTTGAACTATCAAACAGAAATGTTAGTTTGAAGAGACTTAATATTACGATTTTGGCTTTTCATTCACGATTGGTGCCTTTTTGCTGTTTATTCAGATATCTGAATGGCTTATATTATCCTGTTCCAGGCATACTTTACACGAATAAACGCTAAATACCAACTTAAGATATTAGTTATTACACTCATCCATATTCTCCATAGAAATAAATATCCTGATCACCAATATACCAAGTAGAAAATAGTTAAATGTAAATTAATCAATTCTTGGTGGTTGAATTACTCGAATAAACATAAATGGCGTTAAAAATGGTTGCGGCATATGTCATAATAGGTGAGAAAACTCCTTTTTAATAATATTTAATAAAATTAACACTTAACTTGGAGCACAAATATCCTCTTCGAAATTTCACACAATAACGAACCTAGTACAGCGTAGTACACAAGTGCGATTCGATAGCCAAATTGCGCCTGAAGATTGATCTTGTCGATCGGATGGTGAGCTCCCCCAAGATATCGCATGGCGAGGTCTCCAAGATATCGCATTGCGAGGTCTCCAAGATTTTCGGAGAGGTCTCAAAGATATGGCATGGTGAGGTCTACAAGATATCGCATGGGCACATCAGTAGGAACTTCGCTTAGTAACATCCCATCAGAGATATCGCGGAGAAGTCTGTGTTGCCTGGGCCGTTATTTCGGTAGATGTAACTGTTGAAGCTGTCATTTTTGACATTTGACAAGTTGAAACTACGCCTTCTGATAGATTTGATTGATTGATAGGCTGACAAACAAGAGACCGGGTTAGCGCTTGGCCTCCCTGTGACACTGCGACCAGCTTGGGTCTATTGTATCACTCTTTCGTCAGTGGTTCCTCACGAGAATAGGTTTGTGTCCTTTGTCAGGTTCAGTAGCCTTTTTATGAGGTTTTTCGGATCCATTCCCTTTTACGGATTGATTTCACCGAAGATTCTGTGGCGCCTTCTTCCCAAGGCGTCGCATTCAAAAATTATGTGAGAGGCTGTTTCTTCCTCTTCACCGCAGAGTGTGCAATCCACGGGTTCTCCAAGTATTCCTATGGTGTTCAGATGTTTTCTAAGGCCGCAGTGTCCCGTCAGTAGACCTACTATTATACGTGCCTTTGTTCTGTTTAGATTCAAAAAGTCAGCTGTCAAGGTTTGGCTTGTGCGTCCTACCATGGCTTTGCTGTGTGTTTGTCCGTCGCTCTATTCACAGTGTTGTCGGTGTCTTTGTTTTATCCACTCCTCAATCAGGGTCCTGCATCGGTTTTTGCTGATTCCAAGCACAGGTTCTGGCTCTGTGAATGGCGTTTCAGATGCTTGTCTTGCTAACTGGTCTGCTTTTTCGTTGCCCGCTATTCCCTTGTGACCTGGCACCCACATCAGACATCAGACCTTGTTGTGTTTAGCCAGCTCCAGAAGGTCCTGGAGGCATTCCCAGACGAGTCTAGACTTTATCTGTGTCGAGTCGAGAGCTTTGATGGCGCTCTGGCTGTCAGAGAGAATGTGGATGTGTTTTCTTTGGTAGCCACTTTCCAGGTTCTTCTGTATGCATGTCCTAATGACATGTGTTTCAGCTTGAAATATCGTGGCGTGTTTGCCGAGAGGTATTATGTAATCCCTTCTTGGCCTCATTCATGTATTCCCGCTCCTGTTCCTTCATCTGTCTTAGAACCGTCTGTGTACCAGACTATTTCTGCAGATGATTGTGATTCTATACTCGAGCCCCATCTGTTCCAGTCGAGCTGTGTTTTGAATGGTTTTTCGAATGAGTATAGAGGTTGCATGTAGTCTGAAATCATATTGAGCGTTCACTAAAAATGGAACGATATACTCTTCAACGACGCATTGAAAATATTAAAATTCACTATAAAATTGTGGAAAATTTGGCAGAGACGGTTCGTAAAACTGGAACATTTTTGGGTCGTCGTGAAGCACCTTGTCGAACCGCAATACAGAAATTGGTGGAGAAATTTGAGCTGTTGAGACATGTTAGTGATGGAAGAATAAAAACTGATGGGACAAGTGGGTGATGTGAAGAATAAAACCCGTGCACGTCGCTCAAGAACAGCCTAAAGTGTTGATGAAAACCCAGGTTTGTCCATTCCTCGTCGTTCTTTGGAATAAGGCATTCGACAAACGTCATTACATCGTATTTTGCATAAAAATTTGTGTCTTGATGCTCATAAAGTTCAGTTGACACATCAACAACGTGGTGTCTTAGCTGATTAGGTCCTTGAAATGCACGAAAATGATCCGGAATTCCATCGAAAAATCAACTTGAGTGATGAGGCCCATTTCCACTTCGGTGGCTTCGTCAACAAGCAAAATTGTCGCATCTGGGGCTTGGAAAATCCAAGAGTTCTCTTTCCTCAACGTGTGACTTTTTGGTACGGTTTATGGTCCTGCGGGTCATTGGACCTCACTTTTTTTAGAATAAGGCTTGAGCAACTGTTATGGTGAATGGATTGCTATCGAGAGATGATATATGATTTTTAATGCCTGGAATTGGATAGTATTGATATGGACAACAATCGATTCCAACAAGAAGGCGCTACGTGCCACACAAGCATCGAAACGATTGATCTTCTACGGGAAGAGTTTCCAGACCGTGTTATCTCTCGGAGAGGTGATCACAATTGACCACTGAGATCTTTTGATTTAACTACCTTGCGACTTCTTCCTTTGCGGCCATGTGAAAAAGAAGATATACGCCAAAAGCCTAGCGCCGATTCAAGACCTCCAAGATGGAATTCGTGAGGCTTTCGAGGACATAGGGCTGCCACTTTGCGATTTAGTTATGGAAAAACATCCGATCGTTTACTAAAAAAATGGCATCTTTTTGAATGTCAAAATAACACATATCATTGGAAAACCCGTTACTTCGAACAGATTGAATGCAATATTGAGCTTCTCAAAATGAACAGAACGAAATAGTAAGTTTTCAATCGATTCTCCAATATCAAAACACCTAAAGAAAGGATGGTCAACATAAAACGAACAAATGAGAGACTAGATAAACAGATTCATATTACACAAATAAATTCTTGGCAAGAATAGTCTAGCTAGACTCTAGCTTTTCACAACACATAATTAACTCAAATGATAACAACTCTCATATCTCTTGTAACGCAAAGTTGCGATTTTATAAGAAGCTCGTATAACTTATTACGCATTCATAATTCATTGCCAAACCGCGAGCACTTTTTGCAATATACACTGCGCAAAAAAATTAACGCACATTATGGAAATCTCAAATTTATTCTACAACTGAAGGCGTTCTCAATGATAATTATTTTATCAGAATTATGCATGCATATGTTATCCACTTTCAACGTTTTTCTTCAATACAGATGTTTTCTCCCATCAGGAATAAAAAAAGATGATATTATCAGATTTTGAATGTATTGGCTCCATTCTAAAATCAGTTGTTCTCGATCAATTCTAGTGATCAATAGTTTTTCTTTCGTTTAATTTTCTACACTCGATCGCTATGCAACGCGAAACACGCAATTTGACCGAAGAGGAATGTGCCCAAGCGGTATTTTGCGAGAAGGAGGGTGGACATACACAAGAATTGCAGAAAGGTTTGGAGTTTCCCATACAAGTGTGTCCAGAAAGTTGCAGCGATTCAGGGAGACAGGTATGAATGTCCGAAGACCAGGACAAGGTAGACCACGGGTAACAACTGCCATTCAAGAACGTTACTTGAGAGTTTCTTCGTTGAGACAACGGTGTGCAACCGCTCGCCTCCTTCAAAATCAGCTTGAGCAAACTCATGAGGTGCAAATTAGCACTCAGACAATAAGAAATCGCCTCAGAGAATATGATTTAAGGCCTCGTGTCGCGACAAGAGGCCCAGCTCTTACCCCAGCCCATCAAAGGGCGCGTTTGGATTTTGCGAGAGAGCATATCCGTTGGGAAGAGGCCGATTGGGAAAGAGTTCTCATCACAGATGAGTCTAGATTCTGCCTCTACCATTGTGATCGACGTTTCCTTATATATAGACGTCCACATGAAAGATATGCTCAGTGCAATTTCCTGAATACTACTGGTTTCGGGGGAGGATCGATTATGGTATGGGGTGGAATATCTTTGACTGCTCGCGCAGACCTAGTGGTCGTTGATAATGGAGCTATGAATGCTGATAAGTATATAAGGAACATTCTTGAAGAGCATGTAGTCCCATTTGCCCCATACATTGGTGAAAATTTCGCATCGTCTCTCGAATGGAATGGCCAGCAAGAAGTCCAGATCTCAATCCGATTGAGCAGGTTTGGGACAAAATCAATAGAAGGCTGAGAAGTTCAGAAAATCATCCAGCTACTCTTAATGACTTAGGAATCCAACTCGGAGAAATCTGGAAAGGATTAGATCAGAACATTTTAAGATCACTCATTTTGAGTATGAACCGTCGTTGACGAGCTGTAATAAAAGCAAGGAGTGGAAATACCAAGTATTAAATCACTTATCAGCATTTTAGTATTTTGAAAATTGTTCATTTCTCTTCTTTCGCATAAGATTCGGTGAAATCCTGAATTTTTCTTCCATTTAATGTGTCTTGTTTCATTCAAAACCTTCCCGAGAGAACATAAAGAATAAGTTATAAAGTCAATGTAGAGTTAACTTTCATTAAAATTGAGATTTTCAGAATGTGCGTTAATTTTTTTGCGCAGTGTATGTTCGCCTTACTAATCCGTTACAAATCTACCATCAAGGTCGCTTGTTGAGGTACAAATTAAATAACGAACTGATCTTCCAATTCCGGTACGAAATGGGCGGAAATCCATCAACCACGAGGGTAGAATCAATAATCCACCGGGAAACGCTAAAACTGTCGATAACGTTCGAATAACTCATCTTCAAATGCGGCCTGGAACGCTCGGAATGAAGTGTGATATTTTTTATCAATCGCAGGTAACATCCCGGTGGGGATAGCTGTAGCCAGGCAGCGGATCCAGCAGCCGGAGCTGATCAACTCACCCTCCCTACCCCCGGCAGGTCTGCTCACCACCGTGAACGCCGCCGGCCAGATTAAAGAAATTGCAAGGCTGTCAGAAATCGGTGAGTAAAATATCACTTGGGAGAGAACGCTGAGCGTGCGTTTATACGGCTTCCGTTCAGTGGCAGAGAGGTTTTTAATTTCATCGCTTTTTATGAGCAGTCCAAGGTTTCTGACTTTATATTACTAGGCGCTGAAATAATCCACAAGGTAGAAAAAAAGTTTAATAAATCGCTACTGAAACTTTCAATGGAGATGTGTAATTTTGATCATTCCTCGAGATTCTACGCAGTTGAGTTTCAGTCCTATTACTCGCCACCTTGTAGATATTACGAGGATATATCGAAAAATTCTTAGCCTACAATAGAACCAAACAAAATTTCAATGTCAAAATATTTTATTACTCAACATATTCTCCTCTTAATTGAATACATTTAATACAGCGAACCTGCAACATCTCTAGACCTTAAAAAAATGTTTCTTCTTGCTCTGCAAACCAGTCCTCCACAGCTTTTATTACCTCCTCGTTGGAAGAAAATTTACGACCTTTTAAACTTTTTTCATTTGGGTACTGGGGCGTTGTCCTGTAAAAACACAATACCTTTGGATAGCTTTCCGCGTCCTTTCTTTTTAATTTTTTCCCGTAGAGTGGTCAGTAATGTCGAATAGTAATCTCCAGTTATTGTACTACCCTTATCCAAATAATCAATCATGATTACTCCATGGCTATCCCAAAAAACTGAAGCAAGAACTTTTCCAGCGGATTTTTGGACACGAAACTTCTTAGGTCTTGGAGAACCAGAGTGTCGCCATTCCATCGATTGTTGCTTTGTTTCTTGATCGTAGAAATGTTCCCAAGTCTCATCCATAGTATAGTTATAGTTATAGTGAAAAGGGGTTACAGTCCACTGCGACCTTAAGGTCTATTGTGCCCCCTGACAGAGCTGTCATCATCGCGCCTCCTACAGCTCGCCCTCCAGTTCCAGAGATTTGATGACTTCTTAGGTCTTGGAGAACCAGAGAGTCGCCATTCCATCGATTGTTGCTTTGTTTCTGGATCGTAGAAATTTACCCAAGTCTCATCCATAGTAACAATTCGGTTTGTGAAGTCTTAACCGTTTTCAAATCGAGCACAGTTCGAACGCGATGCTTCTACCCTTGCACGCTTTTGGTCAACATTCAAACATTTGGGGATCCATTTTACAGAAATTTTTTTTTATGTCCAAATTGACGTGAACTATAATGATGAACGCGTTCGTATGAAATCTCCACTTCTTCAGATATCTCTTTTAGCCCAATTCGACGGTCTGATAAAATCATGTCATGAACTGCATCGATATTTTCGGGGACTGACACAGAAACTGGCCTTCCGGATCGGTCATCATCTTCAATGGAAAATTCACCTCCTTATTTGAAGTTTGCAGTCCAATTTTTCACGGTCGCAGACGAAGGACATTGATCACCAAGGATATTAAGCATATCTTCGTCAATCTGATCACCTCTTAATCCTTTTAAATACAGGTACTTGATGATGGCTCGATACTCCAATTTTTCGATTTTTTCAATTGCGGTGGACATATTTTTTTTTTTATTTATTGCGTAACTCTGGTTTACTTTTTTTGACGTCGAACTCTACACTGACACTTCTAATAAGTTATTGTTCGTTGATATGGTATCGCAATAATTTGTTTATGCATGGAACTGGTCTAGGCTAACTATAGATATCAATACATCCTCGTATTACGTATTCCTAAAAACATTTTCGAGTGCTATCAAGCTAGCTCTACACCTTTCACCTTTGTAATTCAGAAATTCAAAGTTGAATTTCAGAAAAGGGAACATGTATTTCAGAATTGCAATATGTAATTCAGAAAACAGAAATTGAATTTCAGAATAGTTAATTGAATTTCAGAAAAACGAAATTGAAATTCAGATTAGGAAGTTGTAATTCAGAAAAACAAAGTTGTAAATCAGAAAAACAAAGTTGTAATTCAGAATAGTGAATTGAAATTCAGAAATGGCAAATTCAATTTCAGAAAAGGAAAATTGTATTCCAGAAGTTATCAATTCAATTTCAGAAAATGTAAACATATAATTCAGAATAGTATCGTGCTCGGTACAAGGGATTCAACATAGGAATCTATGACAATGTGGCATCGAACTTGTGTATTTGGTATTTTCAAATTTGTTTTTTTCCTGTTTTTGTTTTTGGTATATACCTTTATGTTATTCTTGGTAACAAAGTTATTTTTATTATATTTCTTCCTTCTATGAAAGTATCTACGTACTTTGAGAGTCGATAATGACCTCAAGAATCATTATTGATATTTTTCCATTTTAAATGAAATCATGTCTCCATTCGAAATACATACATAATATAAGAGAAGGTGGTTTGGGTACCAAGCAATTGAATTACAATTTCTTTCTTCTGAATTACAATTTCGTTTTTCTGAATTAAAATTTCCCATTTCCGAATTTCAATTCACCAATTCTGAATTACAATTTATATTTTCTGAAATTCAAATTACCGTTTCTGAATATCAACTTACTATTTTGAATTACAATTTCCATTTTCCGAAATGCACTTTGCTTTTCTGAATTACATTTTACGTTTTCTGAATTACAATTGGAAAAGGTGTAGCTTGTGGTCGATTACTTCCAAGCAATCCCATAATGAGCTTCCTCAACAAGACGTTAAGATCATTGTAACCTCCTCTTGTTGGTCCCGCGCATTTGCCTATAAACCTTCCATCTTCTCATCTGTATTCTTTTCTTTCGCATTGTTAATCCTGGATGTTTGTGATTATCCTTCAATTGGATATCTCTCTCAACTGTGAAGTTCTATTTCTTCATTTTCGCGATTGGTCTCTGATGGGTCCTTTGCACTGAATTCTCGTTTTTTCTTGCATCTTCAGCGGGGTCATAATCAACTAGCCTTCTGAGGTCGTCATTTAGATGTTCACTAGCTCTTCCAAAGGCTTTTTCAGCTTTTCGTTTGATGAATGTAGAAGTTGTCTCCCATTTTATGTCATTCCTGATTATTTGTTCATTCCTAACAAACCAGGAGGCATCTTATACCTATCTCAAAAATTGGTTTGCTGTACTTTGTATCCTCTTTATATAGATTATCGCTTCAGAATCCCATGCTCTTGGTCCATATGTTAGCTGCGTCTTGGAGACTTCTTTAATGATCCTCAACTTCGTGTTTCTGTTCATTTGACTCCTTCTGTCTATAATCGGGTATAAACTTTTCTTTGCTACATTCGTTTTATCCACTGCATACTTAATGTGCTGTTTCCACGTTAGTCCTTTGACTGATATTACTCCTGAATATCTAGCTTCATTCTGCCATTCTATTTCATTATCGTCTATGGATCTCTTTTTTTCATCTTCAGTCTTCTCTTTTGAAGGAGAATTGCTTGACTCTTTTCTCCATTTATTTTGATTTTCCATTTGTTACACCAATGACTGATATAGTCTGCAGCTTCTTGAAGTCTTTTGTGAATCATTCTTGTATTTCTGTGCCTAATTGCTATGCCCGTATCGTCTGCGTATAGACTATATGCAAGCAGGCATCTTGGATTTCTTGGTATATCATGTTTGTAATATATTATAGAGTAGCGGTCCTAGTATGGATCCTTGCGGAACTCCTGATTCTGAATTTCTGAGTGTGGAATGAGCATTATCTATTTTCACACAGAAGTTCCTTTCCCTCAAATAATTTCTTATTATTCTGTATAGCTTGGGTGAATTACCTGCGGTTATCATTTTATATGCTAATCCTTCATGCCATACTCTATCAAAAGCTCTGGTTACATCTAGAAATAGTAGTCCTGTGGCTTCTTCATTCTGAAATCCTTCTGTGATATACTCGGTCATTCTTAGGAGCTTTTGTTCAGTTAAACGTTGTTTTCGGAATCCTAATTGTTCACTCTGTATCGTCGCCATGGCTTCGTCTGGCTAATACTCTCTCCACAATTTTTCTTAGGGCTGGCAGCAGGCTTATTGGTCTATAGTTCTGTGGAAACTTTTTGTCTTTACCTGGTTTATTGAAAACAATCACTTCGGCAGTTTTCCATCTTTTCGGAAAGATGCTTTGTTCTCATCACTCCGTTTGATATGTTAGTGAGAGCTGCTGTTCCTTTCTTTGACATTTTCTTCAGCATGAGGTTTGTGTTTTTATTTTTTTCCCGGAGCATTTCTTGTTTTTAAATTGTTGATTATCTCTTTGATTTCGGCTGGAGACATAGGGTGAGGTATTTTGCCATCGTATATGGTGCTTCTTTCATTTCTTCTTCATTATCTTCAATTAATTCTTCTACTTCGACTCTCTTTCTATAGTATCGGCAAGAGCGTTAGACTTTTCGCTTTTTGAATATGCTTTCCATGCAGTGCTGGAATTTCTGTTTTTTTCATTGCGTACATTTTTCTGCATTTTCCATGCAGAGTGGTCATCTGTGTTAAGATTTCTAATTACTACGTTTTTGAGTATTTGACTATGTTTATTCAGTCTCATACTATCATTATCTGTTTTATACATCCTGTAATTCTTTCTTAGTTTTCGCCATATGGATGTTTGGAAGTAGGTTCTGTTGACTGCAAAAAACGACATGCAACGTGCTATTGTTGTTGCCGGTCAAGTCGACGCAATGAAGTTGACGGAAGTTTGAAATTTTATCTGCTCCTATTCCACAATAATTCTCCTCTCAATAGTTCCATAATTATGCAGATATTTTTTAGGGAATAAAGAAAAGCAGTATTATAATATCAACGGAACCAACTGAATTTCTTTGATGTCGAGAATACTATCGGATGCTCTGTTTAAATACCATCCACCACTTTTATCTTGTCAGTATAATCGTAGGCATTTTTTTTCGCTATGTTCAATTATATACTTCATCTGAATAATCTGTTTTATGGTAATGCAGACATTACGAACGTTAATTAGAAGCATTAATTCATGAACAGAAAGTTTCTAGACTATGTGAATTAATTGTTACTTCGTTAACATGCCAAGACTGCATGGTATTTCAGAGTTGTTATTATTTTGCATTATGAAAAAATGTGAAAATAATGGTGATTAAGTTAAGTATTATATTTCATTTAGAGAAAAGTTCAAGTAGGTGAGCCACATAAGGCAAAAAGTATTGACATTGACATTTTGTCAACCTTTTATTGCTATTCTCACCAAATGCTTGAGACTGTGCTTTGAAAAATTTCAGACAGAGAATGTGATCATTTTTGTCAGGCTTAGGCTTTATTGCAGAGCTTCAAGCAATCCTCAATTGTTGTCAATAGGAAAAATAGACGATCTCTGATATTGAAAACATCTTTTCAATAATACAAACTCAAAAATTGTCAATTCCACATAGTTTCTTGATAATACTGGGATTCGAGTTAAGGTTATTATTTTTAGTCCTTTACATTCCACTTCCACTGCAGCTTCGAGCGAAACTTGATCTCAGTCGGACAACAACGCAGCAGGAAAACTATTTCACACGCTAATCTGATCCTGCAACACTATTATTATTGTGTTATGTCAGAATATGAATGGGTGTTTGACTTCAAAAGTTATGGAAAGACGTGCCAGAATAAGGATTCCGGCAAATATGGCATAAAGGATTTGCATCGTTCACCCAGGAAGGAAAAGAAGGATAATTATAATTTGCAGGAGGAAAAATTGAGAAAATTCAAATTAACACAAAAAATTTAACGAGTTATTGATAACAATATTTCAAGAAATTACCGGGAACCATTTTAAAAGGGATCTTTTTGTCCTTCAGCCGCCATAACTGTCGGTCGAAATCCAACATTTATAATTGAAAAATAAGAAAAATATAACATACTCCAGTTGTCGATATTCACCCACAATCAAAGTATAAATCAAACTACACTGCGCAAAAAAATTAACGCACATTCTGAAAATCTCAATTTTAATGAAAGTTAACTCTACATTGACTTTATAACTTATTTTTTATGTTCTCTCGGGAAAGTTTTGAACGAAACAAGACACATTAAATGGAAGAAAAATTCAGGATTTCACCGAATCTTATGTGAAAGAAGAGAAATGAACAATTTTCAAAATACTGAAATGCTGATAAGTGATTTAATACTTGGTATTTCCACCCGTTGCGTTAATTACAGCTCGGCAACGACGGTTCATACTCAAAATGAGTGATCTTAAAATGTTCTGATCTAATCCTTCCCAGATTTCTCCGAGTTGGATTCCTAAGTCATTAAGAGTAGCTGGATGATTTTCTGAACTTCTCAGCCTTCTATTGAGGTTGTCCAAACCTGCTCAATCGGATTGAGATCTGGACTTCTTGCTGGTAATTCCATTCTAGAGACTTCAACCTCTTCAAAGTACTCCTGAACGATGCGCGCACGATGGGGTCTGGCATTATCGTCCATAAAAATGAAATTTTCACCAATGTATGGGGCAAATGGCACTAAATGCTCTTCAAGAATGTTCCTTATATACTCATCAGCATTCATAGCTCCATTATCAACGACCACTAGGACTGTGCGAGTAGTCAAAGATATTCCACCCCATACCATAATCGATCCTCCCCCGAAACCAGTGGTATTCAGGAAATTGCACTGAGCATATCTTTCATGTGGACGTCTGTATACAAGGGAACGTCGATCACAATGGTAGAGGCAGAATCTAGACTCATCTGTGAAGATAACTCTTTCCCAATCGGCCTCTTTCCAATGGATATGCTCTCTCGCAAAATCCAAACGCGCCCTTGGATGGGCTGGGGTAAGAGCTGGGCCTCTTGCCGCGACACGAGGCCTTATTAAATCATATTCTCTCTGCTAACTTGCACCTCATGAGTTTGCTCAAGCTGATTTTGAGGGAGGCGAGCGGTTGCAAACCGTTGTCTCAACGAAGAAACTCTCAAGTAACGTTCTTGAATGGCAGTTGTTACCCGTGGTCTACCTTGTCCTGGTCTTCGGACATTCATACCTGTCTCCCTGAATCGCTGCAACATTCTGGACACACTTGTATGGGAAACTCCAAACCTTTCTGCAATTCTTGTGTATGTCCACCCTTCTCGCAAAACTACCGCTTGGGCACATTCCTCTTGGGTCAAATTGCGTGTTTCGCGTTGCATATAGCGATCGAGTGTAGAAAATCAAACGAAAGAAAAACTATTGATCACTAGAATTGATCGAGAACAACTGATTTTAGAATAGAGCCAATACATTCAGAATCTGATAATATCATCTTTTTTTATTCCTGCTGGGACAAAACATCTGTATTGAAGAAAAACGTTGAAAGTGGATAACATATACCATAATTCTGATAAAAATAATTATCATTGAGAACACCTTCAGTTGTAGAATAAATTTGAGATTTCCATAATGTGCGTTAATTTTTTTGCGCAGTGTAGTTTCTTGATAATACTGGCATTCATGTTATTAGGTTATTATTTTTAGTCCTTTACATTCCACTGCAGCTTCGAGCGAAACTTGATCTTAGTCGGACAACAACGCAGCAGGAAAACTCTTTCACACGCTAATCTGTTCCTGCAACACTATTATTATTGTCTTATGCTAGAATATGAATGGGTGTTCGACTTCAAAATTTATGGAAAGACGTGCCAGAATAAGGATTCCGGCAAATATGGCAGAAAGGATTTGCATCGTTCACCCAGGAAGGAAAGAAGGATAATGATAATTTGCAGGAGGAAAAATTGAGAGAAATCAAATTAACACATAGGAATTTTTAACGAGTTATTGATAACATTATTTCAAGAAATTACCGGAGACCATTTTGAAACGGACCTTTTTTTCCTTTAATCGACATAACTGTCATCTATTCACAGTGCTTCATTTTGTCATTCCCCTTTGCGATTGGGACCTGAGAGCATGATTTCGTCCTCATTTGGACTCACCAGGTACGACTATTCCGAATCGATAGGAGCAGAACTATTCAGTTGTCCCATAAAATAAGGACGAAACTATGATCAAATATTGGCTATGGTTCTCAGTCTGATTACTAGTAATGACCGTTTGTTGAGATACAAATCGATAAAAATCGATTACATAAAATGCAAATCGATATTGTTATGGGTGTGAAATGTTTCCAAGAAATTTCCACAGGTCATAAATCAACGCCCACCTACTTACTGAAAATTATCCATTTATCTCTAGAACTTCCACTGGATATTAAATTCTGAAGGACGAATCATTTTTCGTCCTCTTTCATTCTCATTCAGTCCTATCTTTCGAATAAAATATAATGGCATTAAATCGAAGCTAATGTCAAGGATCAGATATGATTGATTATAGCGTGATGATGGGAATGGCAAAAGCCAATTGTCACGCAAACGGTTATAGTATGTTCAATCTAGGTTTATCGAAAAAAGTTCAATAGTAATTTGGTTTTGAACTACTCGGTTAGTATTTTGAGAAAATTTTCCCTGTATTTATTAATATTGTCTTTTTCGATTGAATTCTACTGATCTTTCAACTTTTAGATGCCGGCCAAATAGACGAAGCATCTCTGTAGGTATTATTTATTAACTATCGAATTGCAATTGCTATTATCAATATGCAAGAAATTCTTCAATATCATCGGAATACAACCTCTCTGGCTGTCGTAAACACCCTATTTTGAAAAAATTCAAATCATCTAATTATTCTTGATCATTGATTTGCAAGATATTATTTAACTTATATAAGGACAAAGCAATGCTTCAGGTATAGGCTACTACGACTGCAAATACCCCCTTGATTTCAAAAAACAAATTCAACCTATAAACGGAGAAATTATTCATTATGAATAATTCTCAATGAAAATAGCACCTTGGTTCCTAGATAGACATTCTTATTAGCGATATATTCAATTTTGAACTATTCATTTGCAATCGCTAACATTAAACATCTCCTAATGATGTTATTCTACGCCAATCTCACAATACTTCACATTCCTATTCGCGATTTATTCAATTTAGAATGATTTATTGATGGTATTCGCAAACATTAAATTTAATTATGACCAAAAAATTCTTTACTTTAATTATGAAATATGGAATATTCGGTTCATGCAACATTGTTAAAATAACAACTTTTTTGTTTTCTTATTATTCATATTGCTAGTTAGTTTTGAACCATCGGATTGCAGTTGCTAACATACAATTTAGACTGAACTGACTGAAGAAGACATTACATGTATATAATATATAATGATTGAGGATATCACTTTGCTCTCAACCTTATGGACCGATCCATATTTTCGAACCATTGTATTGCAATGGCTAACATACCACTTAGTCCGACAAAGATATTCCATGTATATAATGATCGAGAATGATACCTTGATTTCAATTTTATGAATCGATCCATATTAGCGAAAAATCGCGAATCATTGAATTGCAATTGCTAACATACCTTTAACTCAGACTGAAGAGGAAATTCCATGTATGTATGTTCCTAATGATTGACAAATTAATCTTTTCTATATATACCTTAGAATGAAGAAGAAATTCCATGTATGTATGTAATGATTGACAATTACACCTTTAATTTCGTAATTATGCATCCATATTGCAAAGTTCTATTCAGTTTCGAACTATTGAATTGCAATTGCTAACATAAAGGTACAACTTAAATTGACGAAGAAACTATGTAGGTATATAATGATTGAGAATAACAGCATGATTTTCAAAATTTTATATCCATATTTGCAACGTATTCAATTCCGAACCAATGAATTGCAATTGCTAACATACAATTCAGACGGACGAAGAAATTTTTTGTATATAATGATTGAGAATGACATTGATTTCAATATTATGGAACGATCCATATTAGCGAAATATGTAGTTGCGAACCATAGAATTGCAATTGCTAATATACAACTCAATCTGACGAAGAAATTCCATGTATATAATGGTTGAGAATGCCACCTTGATTTCAGTTTTATGGATCGATCCATACTAGCGAAAAATATAGTTGCAAATCATTGAATTGCAATTGCTAACATATACCTTAGACTGAAGAAGAAATTCCCTGTATGTATGTTCCTAATGATTGACAAATTAATCTTTTCTATATATACCTTAGAATGAAGAAGAAATTCCATGTATGTATGTGATGATTGACAATTACACCTTCAATTTCGAAATTATGCATCCATATTTGCAAAGTCCTATTCATTTTCGAACTATTGAATTGCAATTGCTAACATAGGTACAACTCAAATTGACGAAGAAACTATGTAGGTATATAATGATTGAGAATTACACCATGATTTTAAAAATTATAGATCCATATTTGCAACGTATTCAGTTCCGAACCAATGAATTGCAATTGCTAACATATACAATTCAGACGGACGAAGAAATTCTTTGTATATAATGATTGAGAATGACATCTTGATTTCAATATCATGGAACAATCCATATTAGCGAAATATGTAGTTGCGAACCATAGAATGGCAATTGCTAATATACAACTCAATCTGACGAAGAAATTCCATGTATTTAATGGTTGAGAATGCCAGTTTTATGGATCGATCCATACTAGCGAAAAATATAGTTGCGAATCATTAAATTGCAATTGCTAACATATACCTTAGACTGAAGAAGAAATTCTATGTAGGTATATAATGATTGACAATTACACCTTTAATTTCGTAATTATGCATCCATATTTGCAAAGTACTATTCAGTTTCGAACTATTGAATTGCAATTGATACCATAGGTACAACTTAAATTGACGAAGAAACTATGTGTACCTATAATGATTGAGAATAACAGCATGATTTTCAAAATTTTATATCCATATTTGCAACGTATTCAATTCCGAACCAATGAATTGCAATTGCTAACATACAATTCAGACGGACGAAGAAATTCTTTGTATAAAATGATTGAGAATGACATCTTGATTTCAATATTATGGAACGATCCATTTTAGCGAAATATGTAGTTGCGAACCATAGAATTGCAATTGCTATTATACTACTCATACTGACGAAAAAATTCCATGTATATAATGATTGAGAATGCCACCTTGATTTCAATTTTATGGATCGATCCATACTAGCGGAAAATATAGTTGCGAATCATTGAATTGCAATTGCTAACATATAACTTAGACTGAAGAGGAAATTCCATGTATGTATGTAATGATTGAAAATTACATTTTTAATTTCGAAAGTACTATTCAGTTCCGAACTATTGAAAATTGAATTGAAATTGCCAAAATACAACTCAAATTGACGAAGAAATTCCATGTATATATAATGATTGAGAATTACACCATGATTTTCGAAATTATGGATCCATATTTGCAAAGTATTTAGTTCCGAACCAATTAATTGCAATTGCTAACATACAACTTAGTCTGACGAAGATATTCCATGTATATAATGATTGAGAATATGACACCTTGATTTCAATTTTATGAATCGAACCATACTAGCGAAATATTTAGCTGCGAATCATTGAATTGCAATTGCTAACATATAACATAGACTGAAGAGGAAATTCCATGTATGTAATGATTGAGAATGCCACCTTGATTTCAGTTTTATGGATCGATCCATACTAGCGAAAAATATAGTTGCGAATCATTGAATTGCAATTGCTAACATATAACATAGACTGAAAAGGAAATTCCATGTATGTATGTAATGATTGACAATTACATCATTGATTTCGAAATTATGGATCCATATTTGCAAAGTACTATTCAGTTCCGAACTATTGAAAATTGAGTTGCCATTGCTAAAATACAACTTAAATTGATGAAGAAATTCCATGAATATAATGATTGAGAATTACAGCATGATTTTCAAAATTATGAATCCATATGTGCAAAGTATTTAGGTCCGAACCAATTAATTGCAATTGCTAACATACAACTTAGTCTGACGAAGATATTCCATGTATATAATGATTGTGAATGACACCTTAATTTCAATTTTATGAATCGACCCATACTAGCGAAAAATTTAGTTGCGAATCATTGAATTGCAATTGCTAATATACCTACCACTTAAACTGACGAGAAATTCCATGTATATAATGATTGAGAATCACACCTTGATTTCAATATTATGGATCCATATTTACAATGTATTTACTTTCAAATCATTGAATTGCAATTGCCAACATACAACTCGGGTTGACGAAGAAATTCTATGTATATAATGATTGAGAATGACACCTTGATTTCAATATTATGAACCGATCCATATAAGCGAAATATTCAGTTGCTATCCATTGAATTGCAATTGCTTGCAAAGAACTTAGACTGACGAAGAAATTCCATGTATATATAGTGATTGGGAATCACACCTTGATTGGCTTGTTTTCAGTATTGTGGATCCATATTTGCAATGTATTTAGTTCCAAATCATTGCCCACATACAACTCAGACTGACGAAGAAATGCCATGTATAAATATAATGACTGGGAATGACACCTTGATTCAAAAATGATTGACCGATCCATATGAGCCTAATATCCAGTTGCAAATCATTGATTGCAATTGCTAACTTACAAAACCTACACTGACAAAGAAATTCTATGTAGGTATAATGATCAAGAATGACACCTCGGTTTCAATATTATGAACCGATCCATATTAGCGAAATATTTAGTTGATATCCATTGAATTGCCATTGCTTACAAAAAAGATCTTAGACTGACGAAGAAATCCCATGTATATAATGATTATTACACATTGATTTCAATATTATGGGCCTATCCATATTAGCGAAATATTGAAAACGGCTATTTCTATTGTTGAAGATTTCTTTTATCGAACTTCCACTGAATCAGAATCTAACTCTGGATTTGCTAGATGAAATAATGGGAATCATAATCTTGGATTGCAGTAAAAACGTTATGTAATTCGAAGTTTCATCTCGTGAAACTGCCAAACTGTAGGAACCTATTCATGCATACGTAATATTCTTGTTTCTCTGCCTCTGCTCATAAATCTCCGATTATGACCACTTGTAAAGAATGGCTTTACTTATACACACAGAATCGACACAAGCTGACATGGCTGCAAGTATGACAGCAGGAGGAGTTGCAGGAGGAACACTTTTACAATGTTCGGACGACCGGAATACCGCATTAACGAGTTGGCCAATAGGAGCCGCTCAAGGCTCCTCCCTCTCCGCGCCCACTTTATGGCAATATCCCGGTGAGTATATAATGCTTTTATAAATAAAGTATAACGTTTCAGCCTCATAATTATTAACCTCACGCTTATGATGATGCCTTTCAGCTGGAGAATCTTATACTAACAAATGCGTAGTTAGGATCTGGTTTGGTAATTTTTTTTTTTTGAGTTTCGAATTACGAATTGGGGATTGTGTCTTGTGTCACACATTTATTGTGAGCTACTAGGTACATATCTCAAACAAACTATGGAATTCTACATTCATTTCGCCTTGTGTTGCAAGAATCTTTTTTTGCATCGATTATTTTTATGCAAACGAATTCATTGCTTTCAACTTTTACAATACGTCTTCAGGTACAATAAAATAGATGTTTCACTTAAAATTAAATATTACATGTGAAGCCCAATTTAAATTCACTGCTCCGGGCCCTCCAAGGGCCTAGTCCGCCCCTGCGACCTGAAAAAAAAACAGAAATCGAACATGAAGTTAACTACACACGGTGATTACTTTTTCACACACATCGGAACTCAACCTGAAGGTAAATCACCTTTTGAGAAAAACAGAAATATCGAAGATTAATGCAATTGGGTGCTTTGATTCATATAGGGTGAGTCTTTGGTTTGTACATATAATTTAACTGTATATTCTTGAGGCCAGAAGAAACTTTGTTTTCATTTTCCTTTTTTCCGAATTCGGCTCTGTTCAAAAGATATAGCCATTCGAAAAAATTGGGCCAAATTCGTGCATGATACGATTCTCTGCAAAGACCTCAAAGTTTATATTTCTCGATTGAAATCGAATTGATACATTTAGAGCATACTCAAGTACTAAACTTATTTGAATAAGAATGTTAAGAACACGATATTTCTTAACAAAAACACTTGATTTTGTCCGATTATTTCAGCAATTAAAATACCATATTTCTTCCAACAAAATATACATATTCCTCTTTCGATTAGTTTGTAAACACGAATAACTTGTTCATATATTTCTTGATATCTCAAAAATATATCATAAAGAATTGTTTTTTTCACTTTATTCATAATCAATCAACCTAACTCATAGCATATTCGAGGCACTGGTGGATCCAGACAGTTTTTCAGGGGAAAGCCATGAACTCTTTCAGGGGGGCCATCAACAGATAGAAATTTTTTACCAACGTTATAGGACTACTAATAATTTCTGGGTCCAAGGGAAGGCCATGGCCGCCATGGCCCTTCCCCTGTATCCGCCAGTGCTTCGAGGTCAATGACCTAACCTAACCCATCTTCTATGAGTATTTGACAGAGCTTCTGAGAAGACGATGACAGATTGTTGGGCGGCGCAAGACAAATCGTAAGATCTATGAATCCACTCATCTCAAACCTTATATTGTTTTTCTGTGTCTCAAACGTGAGTGTCTGTGAACGACGCATGCGAATTGCAACATCCTGCGCAATCCGTTAATGGCTTAAACACTAAACAAATATAGGGGAAATCATTTTCAGACCTTGTGAAGACTTTCAGTGAATGAATGTAATATTATTCGTGTAGTGTCGAGTTTATGACATTTCAAGAGGATATTGTTTGGATAGAAACAGCCACAGATTATTTAGTGCTAAGTATCATTTTATTTTTCATTAATTTCAATTTAATTCGTGGTCATTATCCAAATGCATCATTTATATATTTAATTTTGTATTTCATTGACAATTATTTTTAATATGGACCGGTGACAATAAATTCTCAGTAGAAACTGCAGTGCGTATCAAATGTATAATTTCATGATCCTTCTTCAGTTTAATCTCCCACATTTGTGGGATTTAACAATTACATATCTCTACATCAAACGTATTTCCATCATTTTGATTTTACTGTAGATAGGGGTGTTGGAAATTCTAACAACATTGTTAACTAACTTGTTTAGAGACCAGAGAAGTAATAATATTCGATGATATTGAATCCAGAGAAGCATCCAGCTTATTCATGAAATTCATGATTTTTTCCTCAAAAATTATCGTATACAATTTGGAATAACTCCAAAACGACGCGATTTCTTGGAGAAACATAAGAATACGTCCTTTTATTTTTCAAAATAATCTATTCTGTCGAAAATGTGAACCGCTTAACTGTTTCAAGTGTTTTTTTGGTGATTTTGCGTGGATTTATGAATCGGCTACGCTGTAACCTCCATACCAGGAGAAATATTGAATAAGTTTTGATTTCGGAATATGCACCATGAATAGAGTAAACAATCAACCAAAATTCAGTTCATTTGAAATAACGGTTCGGAAGTTATGAGCAGAAAAGCGTTTTTTTATGGATTTTCGACATCGTGTATCTTTCAAACGATACTGAATTTTGAAAAATGGTATCGGAAAAACGTGTTTCGTTTGATGAGAGCAATCTAGAGTTAAAATATATGTACAATTAAAAGACTCACCCTGTATAACAATATCCTTACAATCTCTGTACTTGTTACTTCTGAGTTACTTCACTATACTTGCCACTTATATTTACATACACAGCTTAAGCTTTGATTTTATTTTGCTTCGGTTTCTTTTTATATGTTTTATTTTATTTTTTTGTTTTAGCCCCCGTCCCAATGGAATCTATGGTTCCACTTTCGGTACCTATGCCTCCTGTAGGCTTTCAGTTAGTTCGAGATCCTACAAGTGGAGGGTTTTTACTTCTGCCCACTACCACAAGCTTAGGTTAGTTAGATATTTATGTTAACCCAAGTCTTTGTCCTCCGTAAACTTTTGCCGCTTCTCTACATTAGCTGAATCAACAATAACACCACCTACACGTTGACCAAAAGCTGATAAATGTGAATTCCTCATCTCCCAACGACAGAATCATGTTATGGACTTGTTCATATTGAAGGTTTTCTAAGGCGTCATGATTTTTCTGTTTCAGAACCGATTCAACAGGCTGTAGTTTGGCCGAGCTATACTCAACAGTCTCCTTTATTATTACCTCCCCTACCCCCTCCACCACTTCAACTCTTGAGTTCGGCGACGTCAGATTACCTTTCGAGTAGTGCAACGTTTCACCAGCAGACCCAAACCCACAGCACCAGACTTTTAGCAGTTACGACAGATACAAAGCGAAAAATTCCTCTAGCGCCTACCACTCTGATCAAGATAGAAGCTGATGCGTCTTCTCTCGACCATTCGAAAACCATCAGTTCGATTTCGAGCAATTCTGGTGCAGTTTTCTCCGATCAAAATATGGCTCCCCTGGTCACAACTCATGTTATTTATCAGCATCCACCCAATCTGATACTCTCTCAACCTGCACCAGTGGAAACATCCTGCAAGTCCCAAGTAACGTCACCTTTACCATGCTTGACTCCACCTCCGGAAATATCCAGTCAAGCTGAGGAGCCCCCTCTAGTGGTGGACGCTAGCAATCAAACTGAAACACCAATTTGTAGTGAAGACGACAATACCTTACAAACACTACCAGAAGTGAATTCAGAGCCTGACCATGCTTCCAAGTATCAAGAGGAAGATATTCAGACGGAAATCATTCAAACTGATCAAACAGTGCAGGTTGAACCAATGCCTGTGGAGAAGGAGATGCAGACAGAGTTGAGGATAAATGTGGAACCTGAAACTCCAGTAGTTGAAGAGAAAGAACAATCAAAGATTGAAGATCAAAACGTTACTGAGAAAGAAACAGCTAAACCAGATCTGAGTGGTTTAGAATTGCTCTCTAACAGCATCGTGGAATTTGAATCTTGTCGTGTGGTGAAGTCCGAAATACGTTCTAGTATTGACGAACCAATCAGTCCTCAGATTGAGGAGGAAAAGAGTAATGATACCGAGGAAGTTACCCGAGGCATTATCCGGCACAATCCAAGTGAAGACAATCTAGGAGGTCTTGACTTGTTGTGTGCTTTAGCAGAACAAAGGATTCTGGAGGAATCCACTGAAATTGATGAATCTAAGAAGGCGAAACTATCGAGAAAGGAGAAAAGGAAGTCTAGAAGACATTCAGATGAGCCAAGACACAAGAAACGGAAAAGTGATAAAAATAGTGATGAGGAACATAGACATAAGATAGATGTAGGTTTAAAGAAGAGTAAATGGAAGAGATCGGCTAGTGAAGGAAACAGTTGTGATAATGAGGTTGATATTAAATGTAAGTGTGGCTCGGAAAATTATAAATCCTATAAACCACAAACGGAAGAATTGATGGCCAAGTTAATGGCCAATAAGGGTAACACGAGATGTTGTATGGCAGAATGGCCTTGCATGAACGCCATGGAATTGGACATGAGGATGAGAATAGCTGATTTGCAGCGTCAGTTCAAAGAGAAACAGAAAGAATTGAAGAAGTTAGGAAAGCACCGACATCATTCTAAGAAGAGGTCCAGGAAGAGGTCCTCCCATTCTGATAATTCTGACACACCACCACCCCTACTGGATCCAGAAGAAGTACCAAATCCTACTGAAGTGAAAAGTACGATTCTTCTGAAGCCACCAACGCTTTGTGTAGCTGAAAGAGTTGAATCATCGAAACTCATAAAATCAAAAACTGAGAAGAGTGGAGAAAAAGATAAATTTACTTGGAATGTGGAAGAACCAAGTAAGAGCTTGAAGAGAAAGTGTTCTGTTGAAGGAAGACGAGATTCTCACGACAAAGATAAGAAATCTGCTTCGAAGAAAAGGAAAGTTGGAAGACCAAGAAGGATATCAGAACATTTTATTCCAACTGAAACCATTGTGGCTAAAAAACCGAAGACAGGTAATTTTATTGGATACTTGATGGCAGCCAAGGAGAAGTTACAAATGAGGTCGTCATCGTTTTCAGACAGTCCTCCTCGTTTTATAGACGACAGCAGCGTTTTTGTGGAGAAGAAAAATAAAAACAACAATAATATACAAATCGAAGAAAATACTAAGAAATCAGATCCAGAATCTTACGAAGTGGAATCCAATTGGGAGACTGATGAAGATGAAGAAGGATACAGCGATCAAGACACCAAGTCATCAAAAATGGAAGAAGAAGAAGCAGAAATAGTAGCTAAATCAGAGGTCCAAGATGAAGAAGAACAAGAAGAAAAAGTACCACATGTTTGTACCTTGACACCTGAACACCTAGAGATCGAAAATCTGAGGGTTCTAACGGCCATGGGAGGTCTGTTTTATGCTGGAATGATGCATGCAGTTCAACCTCCAGATGTGTATTCTATAACGCTGGATGGGGAGAGAGGCAACCGTCCTCATATCATGTCGAGGGAAGAAATTCTTAGAGATGCTGTAAGTACTTCTGATCCACCACAATTTTACTGATGATTTTGGATAAAATACTTTATTGAATTTTGAACTTTACAGCCTCTTTCCACTCCCTATGCGGATCTGTTTGATCTAGACGGATATGATTATCAGGCACTCATATATAAGCTTGAGATTAAATATTATTACTTATGTCAATAAGAAAATTAAAACTTTCCATTCACGATTTTCGAATGATGATTCAGATAACTTGGTACAACATGTCTTGTGGAATTATTACCACAATTACCTTCTTCCCTGAGAGTGATATGAAGGTTCATTAACATAGACAATATTTTTATGTAATTGAATGAGATGCAAAATTTTCGAAATCAACACTTTTTAAGTAGTCTCTACGACTATTATTATCTGTTGATGAATTATTCACCTTTTTTGTTGAGAATGGATCAAACCAAAAATAATTCTTTTATTGTGAATTATCTTTATGAAAAAAGTTTCTTGTGGCACAGGGTTCAGGGGTGGCTTTTTCCACCCCTTGCAATCATAGAGGAACACCACGAAAAAAATTTTTGAGTGCCGTCCCATTCGCATAATTTATTTTTACAGTTCTTTGGTTTTTAAGAAAAAAAATATGAACTGTTTTTCTTGCACCATCTTTAGGGGGCGCAAACTAAGCTGGGGGGGCTATAAAAAGAAAAGTTTATATAGAAGAACCACCTTATTTTTTTCCAAGATTTCACCCCCTCAATTTTTCGCAAATATTCATACGAGTATATAGGGTGATTTTTTAAGAGCTATAGGAAATCTTCAAAAGAAAACACATAAAATTCAGAAAATTTCATGAAACCTTCATTTGAATCGATAATACGACCCATATAATTCAATGTTTGATGATTATATGTACAGGGTGGCCAAGAGATTGACGTCAGAAAGGAAAAAACAGGTCCCTCGTGTCGTGGGCTATTCGAACCACCCCCTTGTATGTTATGCTATTTTTCACGGTTTTCGAGACTTTGAGAATTTTCGACTTGACCATCTTAAAAAAGATATTAAAAAAAAGTACAAGACTTCTCGGTGAAATTCTTTTTGTAACTTAATCTCTATGAATTGTACTTTTATACATAAAATAACCAGATTCGTAACTTTGATAAAAATTATGGAAATGTTGGTCTCAAGTGAAAAAGTTACGTAAATTGGATTATGATCTGAATTTTCGAATCAAAATTAAAAATGTAAAAAGGCTAATTCACGGTTTTTTAGTATGCTTAAAAAACTGCGCTCAACAGTCTGCTTTTAGAATCATTGATAAAAAATGGTACTTAACACTCTACTTTTGCTAGAATTAGCCTTCAAAGTCATCGAGATGGAAAAAATCGAAGAACTATACATTTACTACAAAATTATTTTTTGCCATTTTAAGATATTTCTGATTAAGTTATGATAGGAAATGCTGAAAATTAATGAAAATTAGCTTCAGATGTTGGTCAAGAAAAGTTCTAGATAAAAAAATAAAAAGGTATGGCAATAAATCACACATCATAATGTAAATAAAATGAAATTTATTTATAAAATTTACAGTAGGTGTTCAAAGTGGCCACCTCCAGCCTCCATACACATTCTACACCTTCTTAGAAAATTTTCTTTCAATCGCATAAAACCTGCCCTGTTCTCTCTTATCTTCAGTCGCAGCTCGTCTTCACTCGAACATTCTCGGGCGTAAACAATTTCTTTGAAATAACCCCAAACGAAAAAATCGATAGGATTAAGGTCAGGTGAACGTGGGGGCCCCTTCATTGGTCGACTGCGTCCGAACCATCATTCCTTCAAGTGGTTAATCAAAAATTGTTCTCGAAAATTTAAATAATCCCGATCGGTTTTGCATTGCTGCGCAGCGGACCAATCAAGTGGTCCCCACTTTCACCTGACCTTAATCCCATTGATTTTTTCGTTTGGGGTTATTTCAAAGAAATTGTTTACGCCCGAGAATGTTCGAGTGAAGACGAGCTACGACTGAAGTTAAGAGAAGCCGAACGTGTCCTAAGAGAGAACAGGGCAGGTTTTATGCGATTGAAAGAAAATTTTTTAAAAAGGTGTAGAATGTGTATTGACGCTAGAGGTGGCCACTTTGAAAACCTACTGTACATTTTATAAATAAATTTCTTCTTATTTACATTATGATGTGTGATTTATTGCCATACCTTTTTCTTTTTTTATCTAGAACTTTTCTTGACCAACATCCAAAGCTAATTTTCATTTCATTTTCATTTTCTATCATAACTTGATCAGAAATATCTTAAAATGGCAAAAAATAATTTTGTAGTAAATGTCTAGTTCTTTGATTTTTTCCACCTCGATGACTTTGAAGGCTAATTCTAGCAAAAGTAGATCGTTAAGTACCATTTTTTATCAATGATTCTAAAAGCCGACTGTTGAGCGCAGTTTTTAAGCATACTAAGAAACCGTGAAATAGCCTTTTTACATTTTTAATTTTGATTCGAAAATTCAGATCATAATCCAATTTACGTAACTTTTTCACTTGAGACCAACATTTCCATGATTTTTATCAAAGTAACGAATCTGGTTATTTTATGTATAAAAGAAATTTCATGGAGATTAAGTTACAAAAAGAATTTCACAGATAAGTCTTGTACTTTTTTTTAATATCTTTTTTAAGATGGTCAAGTCGAAAATTCTCAAAGTCTCGGAAACCGTGAAAAATAGCATAACATACAAGGGGGTGATTCGAATTGCCCATGACACGAGGGACCTGTTTTTTCTTTTTTGACGTCAATCTCGTGGCCACCCTGTATTGTCAATATTTCAATTCCAAATAATTAGGAACTCATATACGTCAGATGTTGTTCTAAATTTCTAAAATATTCGACAGAGAGAGCTTTATTTGATAATAAATAATCCATATGGGTAAACATTAAAACATTATTGTTATTGAAATCGGTGAAATCATAGGCCTACTTATCTAAAGCCAATTTCCTGAAAACTCCGTTATTGAACTGTTCAAATTTTCATTCGAGAATATTCAATTTGAGCGACTGATGGGCTTGAGTGAATTATAAATTTTCAACATAGTTAAGAAAATAATAGATATTGGAAAAAGCAAATTCCGAGTATTACAAAGAAATTCTCCCAAAAATTTCAGATTTTTATTTATTGATATTAAATTGATAATTAAATTTTCAATAATTTCAATAAGGATTTCAGATGAGGTTTAACCACTCTTGCTTCTCTCTGACTTTTTCTGAACAGGTAACTTGAGGTAAAGAACTAAAATATGAACTAAACATGTCCTGAGTCATAACATTTTTGACTACCTGAGAAAAGAACGATTATTGAAAAAAATCTGGATGATGACCAAATGATGTTTATGCGTCTAGTTTTGTTAAACTATACTAAATTATATTTTGAAGACATATCATCTCTTTTGGTAAACTCTCATAACACTTTTATTTCTTGATGGTTTTTTCATTGAAGGAAACTGAATAAGAATTTTCTGGATTTATTTATCAAACAAAGCGAAAGCATACAGCCAAATGCGGAACCAAAATTGAAAATCTTTTGGCGAAAATGGTGGTTCATTCTGAATATCTTATCAACATTCTTCGTCGTACCTCACATACAGTGAATTCCCCAAGTCATACCACGTAAGCGTAAGCAAACAATACATATACGAGAGCAAAAACTCGGACTGGGTATTTAAAATCTAGATTTTATTCGGAGATAAGAAAGACTTAGTGAAGCTGCAAGACCGGTTTCCATCCTCCTCTACACGCTACGAAGGAGATTAAAATGAAATATGTAACATTTGGTCGGATCAACGTATTAACATAGATAATATATTACGTTATGGGCAATTCAAGCAATAAGGATCCTCTTATCATTTCTTCATGCCTCTATAATTTGAAATTTCTCTTTCCAATGTTTACATCGAATTATAATGACTTAAAGGGTTACTTATAATCGAGTATGTTGAGTCAGTTTTAGCTCAAAGACAGAGTTTACGTAAGTTGTGCATGAGCATTTCGAGAGAACTTCAATCCAGTTTCAAGTAAGTCTTGTATTATCGACGTTTTTCAACCCTTTATTTGCGAACCTTCTTCAAACATAAATATAGTTGGGAATTAATTCCATTGATATTTTTCCATATATAATATTCAAGTTTATTCAGTTTTGAATAATGTCAACGTCCAAAGAATTGAATCCTCAAAATATCATTTTCGGGACAAACGAATAAAATATTCGACTTTGAATGCTACAAGATTACAGGAACCTAGATTACAAAGTGAGTTTTGAGAAACACCTGCGTAAAAACTGAAATGCTCCTGTTTGTTTACCACATACATAACCTTCAGGTGAACTACAAGAAGTCAGCATATTCAGCAGAGCTTCCCATGATGAAAGCTTTTGATCCATCCGAAGCAACCTTTTGCGATCCTCCATAGCTTTCGATAGTTCTTGTCCATAACTCCTCATGAGGTTTTCAAAAGACTGATGAGAGAGTGTCTGTCACTGGTAATTGTCAGTTATTTGACCAGTTCCAGGTCAATAACTTCTTCCATGAAGAAAGAATGAAGAAGATTCTTCCTTCATATCGAGAGGGAAAATATATCAGGATTGTAGGAGATGGTGGAAAGTAGAAAGCTAATCCTGGCGATCACTTCTTTGACAAGGTGCTCCTACAGACTACGATGGAGTTTTTAGCAATCTCCTATAAACTCTTCAAGTGAATTCTGGCTGATTTCAGAGTTTATATCGACTGATCGACACATAGGAGTACTTTTGGGTTGAAAGAAAGAAAAAGATTTTAATAGTAACGTTTTACTCTGTACAATTCTTGAAGGAAAATGATAGGATCTCACTAGGAGTACCAGATAACCATTTTTCACAAATTCATCAATATTTTCTCATGTAAAGTTGACTATGTCCAATTCGATAAAAATATTTTCATTTCAATTTCAATTCTGGTTCTTCCAGATAGATCTGTCATTCCAAATGGAAAATTAATTGAATAATTCGATTCAATTGACAATTTCTTCGAACAAACACTTTTTTGAAGATTACCACCAAATTCTAGACATTAGAGGGTCAGGAAACCAATCTTCGAGATGGTATTTTTCATTTCTTCATACAGGAATTTTCAATTTTGAAGCATGGAGAAACTTATTTTACTTATGACTGGCGTATCCATAAACATGCCATCTTGAGGTCATCAAAGATCGCACTCCTCTACATCTATGGATAAATAGTAAAGCCCATGAGAATATCTAGGGAAGGAACATGAAATGCGAGGAGAATTGAAAGTCAGAGAGTCTGGTAAGGACTGAACGAGAATAAATTCGCTATCACAAAAACGCCTATATCTCTTGAACCAATGGGGAAAGAATCAGCATTTGATCATAGTTAGCTTTGTTATGAACGTCAGAAACATGTGGAACATTGGGCGCGTTCATCCGACTAAGCAGCTACCGCTACCGCTCCTTCAAACGTCAAAACTATATAATTTTTTCGATTCGTTGTGTCAAAATTACTAACTAATTTGACACAACGGATCGAAAAAATCATATGGTTTTGACGTTTGAATCATATGGCGGTAGCTGCTTAGTCTGATGAACGCGCCCAATTACTTCATAGATATTCCAATTCTCCGTGGCATAATGTCAAGCGAAGTGAAAACACGAGAATTTATGGTGAAACTTTTTCAAAATAATCAAAAATGGAGCTTCAAAAGAATCGCAAAAGAGGCTCGCGTTCGTCCCGAAACGGTATCAAGAGTTGTTGAGCGCTTCAACGAAGATCTTACAATTTACCGCAAGGAAGGAACCGGGAGGAAAAAGGGGTTTCATAGTCCAAAAAAAGTGAAGAAAGCCATCAGCCTTTTTCAGTAGAATCCTAACCTTTCAGGACGGAAAGTGGCCCAAATAGTCAGTCAACCGTTCAGAAAATCAAGTCGAGTTGTGGGCTTAGAACATACAAAGTGCAGAAAGTGCCAGACAGGAACGCTGTGAAGAAGCGAAATCAAGAGCAAAGAAATTAAAAAAAAGATTTCTTGAAGAATTTTTCCTGTTGCGTGATGGACGACGAAACCTATGTCTTGGCTGATTTCTCGCAACTTCCTGGTCAGGAATTTTATACATACTGCAGATTCTCGTGGAAATGTTGACGAACAATTTCGCGTGAAGAAACAAGCAAAGTGTCCTAAAAAATTCCTGGTTTGGCAAGCAATTTGCACTTGTGGGAAAAGGAGCAAATTTTTCGTTGGCCAAGGCTCTGTTGACTCGAAGATATACATCGAGGAATGCTTGAAGAAGCGACTTTTACCATTTTTACGTGAGCACGATGTGTCAACAATCTTTCGGCCAGATTTAGCTTCATGCAAATACAGCAAGGCCACCAAGGAATGGTACGAAGCTAATGAGAGGCCAATCCACCAAATTGCCCAGAACTCAGGCCAATCGAAAGATATTGGGCCCTGGTAAAAAGAGAATTGAAGAAGACTAAGAAATCAACGAAAACATTAGCGGAATTCAAACAAAAGTGGAAGACAGCATCCCAGAAAGTGACTGAGAACACTATCAGAAGCATGATGGGAAGAATTCCAGAAAAAATCCATGAATTTTGTAAAAAATAGTTTTGGATTTTTTATTGTAAAAACAGTTTTCATTAGAATTAGAAGATGATTCGAAAATGAGTTTGATTTTCGAAATTGGTCCAGTGGTTCAAAAGATATAAGCGTTTTTGTGATAGCGAATTTATTCTCGTTCAGTCCTTACTCTACTCTCTGATGTTATAAATAAAAGAGGAATGCCCAGTGTTTTATTGAATAATTCAACTTACAGATGTTGACAATATCTTCAAATTGTTGACCAATGAAGTAGTCAAGAACAACAAGGTCTCTTTATTCTGGTTTCCTGGTCACTCAGGAATCAAAGGAAACAAGAGACTAGAACTAGTCAGAAAGGGACCACAAACGCCATTTACTTGCCCAGAATTTTTCTGTGGTATAGGCGAATGCACCTATAAGAAAGAGTTTTTGGAGAAGGAAAAAACTAAAAAAGAACCACTTCAGAGGAATCTTCCAGGAATCGAATGCTCCAAAAAGTTCCGGAATTTTGGAACTATAAGAACCCTCCCTGTACGATGTTCCATTTGAAATGATAATGTAGAGTACAACATTGAAAGAAAATGTTTTCATTAATCTAGGCACAAATAGTCGAAAAACTACAGAGATACAAAGAAAGAGAAAATATTAGTTAAATAATCAAAAACGGCTATTTGGGTCTCCTTGTGAGACACCCTGTACATCCTAACCAAATAAACTGAATATCTTATATCATGGAAAAATACCAAGATCGCGAAGAAGGCCTCGTGATGATACGGGGTTGAAAAATTAATATAGTTGATAATGTCTATGCTGAATTTCAAACGTTTATCTTTCAAAATGTTCTGGGTGTTTAGAGCAGGTAATTCCAAACGAGATATTTGAATGCGAGCATTAAAAACAAATTGAAAGATGAAGGTTATGTTGCAGAAGAGAACATCAACTATGAGTAAGACCAACAAATCAAAAAAATATGTGGTGTCTCAAATGTTAATTTTTCTAGTAGTTATAAATGCATAGTTGATATTTTCATTGAGATAGTTCAAGGGGTTCTTGGAATTGCATTTTGAATTTTTCTGAAATTCAAGTGCTTTATTCTTCTCTACCTCAATATAAGTTAGTTATTTCTATGAAAATATTAATCTTTATAATTACTTTTGAAGTAAACCTAATTTTGGGGCACCATATATTACTGTTTGTTGCTTAGTTGCTTTAGATGTTCTAGATTTTCTTTTCAGTTATAATTATTGCATGCTTCATTCGGAATATATTTAATTAAGAACAACATATTTATGTAAAACACATTTAAAATGATTACAATATTGTTGGTTAGAACGAAAATCGATAAATATAAAACATTTGTATGTGTACATGAATTATATACTGCATCTTTATAATCTAACAGTAGTACTTATTTTACATTTAACATTTCTTATATTTTCCTTTCAAATTAATAATAATTTTTAATTTCGCTATAGAAGTAATTTTTGTGATGTTGAGAATGACAAATTCTTCTGAATATATTCGCTTAAAGTTTTCGAAATGTAATTTGACGAATAATGCATACAACTGATTATTGAGATACAGGGCGTTGAAAAAAGCAATTTTGGCTTGAGTAGTTTCTCCGCTTTCACCTTAAGTTAAAGAAAAAATATTCTCGTTTGGAAATAATTATTTAACAACAAAGAATTAACTTAGAACTACGTTTAAAGGATTAAAATATTTGAGAGCTCAATCACAACATGATAGGCAAAGTGAATAGAAGGAGATTTTACTGATTGGAATGAAAAGCTGGACTTTGGCAGCGTGAAGTTGATTCGAAAGAACATTCGAGCGATGCAGCGTTTTTGGTTTTGATAAAGAACAAGAATTATAATGTGAGGTGTTTGTATTTGATGAAAAAAAATGGGAAGAAACAAGTAATGAAATTTAACTAATACTTCTGGAGTAAAATATGGGTAATATTTCGAAAACCATACTGAGTATATAAGATATCATTAACCGAACCCATTTTCATCATAATTACCCATTGGCAGTTGGTGTTGACTTTTTTGGCCAATTTAACCCTTCCAAATTTCACAGGAAGATCAAAAAAGAGTCGAAAGTACCTACGTATGTTTGGGATGAAGGTTCATTAATTCTGGCGGCAAAGTTAAGAATGATTTTGTGTTGAGATGTTCATATATTGGAGAAAATTTGAAAACTAACCTGTCTATAGGAAAGTTCTTGGAACTGCAAATCCCAACGTTACCCTTTTTGATGTTCTATATCTGGAAAGAAGTCAGTTTTGAAACGCATTTTTTTCGAATTATCCACACACTTCACTCGCTTTCCTCTGGATGACAGCTCGACTTGCATGTTTATCCTGTTTCATGACCAATTTCTGCAGTTTCTATAAATCGTACCGACCTTGCAGATTGTGGAGATTGCTCCAAAAAGTACGGAAGAACTTCAACCTGGCACCCGCTTGTGTGCCTACTGGAGCCAACAATACAGGTGCCTTTATCCAGGAAGTGTAGCTGAACCAGGAACTCCAAACCCTGAGATGGATTCCAAATTCGTTTGCGTTGAGTTTGACGATGGCGACAACGGGACAATTGCATTAGAAGACATCAGGTTTCTACCTTCGAATCTTCCTATTATGGGTGAGTCCAGTTCTTCATTGCTCTGAAGTTTTGGTCATAACAATCTTATCATTTTCCAGAATACGATCCAAATCCACTCCTGAGTCTAAGTCGTAGGAAAAGACGAAGATCTTCCAGCAATACCAACGCAGCGGAAAGACGACAAAACGAGAAGGCAGCATCTCTGAACGAAGATAAGGAGCTCGACCAAACTCAAATGAAAAAAGGAGATATTTCCTCCGAAGATCAACATAAAGAACGCAAAAGGTTGAAGAAGAAGAAGAAGGAAAAGAAGAAGAGGAAACACCGTTGCGAAGAAGAAAACTGCACGCATAAAAAACACCACAAGAAGCATAAGAAACATAGGAAACATCACCACGATAAAGAAAACTCAAACTCAGAAAAGAGTTCCGTGGAGATCAGTTCTATTCATCCTAACCTAGCTCCACAAGAAGTTGAAGATGTTAAACCAGTCATATTGCAAGAGGTTTTAAGTGATGCAGCAAGAGATGTAGAGTCGCAATTGCGTTTTGATAAGACGGAGGAAGCAGAAGAAAATGAGGACACGAACCTTGATGATGCTTCCGATGAAAAGACGGAAGATGATGACGATGATGATTATATCCCAAGTCCTGAAGATGAAGTCACTATTGATGATATACAGAAGATTCAACAGGTGAATATAACCATAATGTATTTTGTATTTTGGCAAGCCTTTATCTGCCAACCTCCGGGAAGGCTTGAGAAAGACCTTTTCTTGTATAGCTTCTGTTTGGACTTTTTCATTCATCAAATTTCATATGTTTTCTCATGCTTTTTTGTCACACTATCCAAGGACTTGGAACTCAGAAATTCTTTAGCAGTTTTGGCAATGCAATTCGGCATTATCAACACGAAAGTTTGTTCCTTTATCTTCCTCTGATGTTCAGTTCTTTGCATTTCAGATATTATGAAAACGTTCTCGCTGTGAATCCTATGATATTTTTTCCAAGAGTTATGAGCCATCCTGGTTATTCTGGTGTCTCTAAGACGAGCCAGTTTTGGTTAATCTCTGACTCTTATTCTGATTTTGTTTCGTTTCTTTTTCGAGGTTTAAGCTATGATATCTATTTTCTTTTATTATGTTTCGAGGATTCTACTTCTTCTTCTTCTAATTTGGTATTCAAAGGGTTGTGCTCTGAATGGGTTGATTTGAAGTGGAGATAATATTTCTCTAGCTTTCTGTGGATTCTGCTTCGTGGTATTCCATTCTATTTGTACACATGCCGTATGTTGTTCTCTTCTATCTCCTTCTTGAATCGAATGTAGGTAGTTCAGAAAGCCGTACATATTTCGATGATAGCATTGGTAGAGATTATTGAAAGACATTCACTACTCTTAAGAAAATGTTTGTCGTGCTCCAGGCTTCAATTTAATATAGAATTAGTTGTTGAGATTTGTGTTAGAAGTACCTTAAATTTTCCTAATTTCTCAATATTTCTTACAGTTGAAGAAGATAAGGAATCGTCAAGCTTCTTGTGAGAGCAGCAAAAGTAGAATGAGCGCTTTTCTAACTGAAAAACATATATGGAGCTGGTCTGGCAAGACAATGAAACGTGTACGAGGCAAAGGAAGGAAGATAAAGTGTTACTACAGTGCCATTGAACGTGGAAAAGAGAGGATTTCGGTAAATATTCATTTCAAAATTTTCAATTATTATACCATTAAATTGTATCTTTGACTTGCGTTAGCTTCTATTTACTTGGAATTGTTTGTTTTTCAACCAAACTTCATATTATACTTTGACAAAAATCAAGGTTAGGTACCTCTTTATATTTTGGTTGAAGTCAACTCTTTCAGCAGCCTAACGATGATTTCTTTTCAGCTTCATGATACTGCAGTATTCTGTTCTACAAGCAAACCTGAAAGGCCCTATATTGGCCAGATCACATCGTTGTACGAGAAAAGCGGTGGAAACAAATACGTCAAAGTTAAATGGTACTACCATCCCGAAGAAACTGATGTGAATCCTTCTCTTTATTATGCGGTAAGACCATTTTTGCATCTGTTTGCTTTGAGGCACAAAGATTCATTATTTTGTTGCCCTTGCCAAAATTGCAGCTTTTTAACGATTTGACCCGGCACAAGCTGAACAGGTCAAAACAATGTTGAGATCACTCTTAGGCTATAGTTATAGTGAAAAGCGGTTACAGTCCACTGCGACCTTAAGGTCTATTTTCCCCCATGACAGAGCTGTTATCATCGTGCCTCCTACAGCTCGCCCTTCAGTTCCAGAGATTTGATGAAATCCAGTATCTGAGACGGCTTCAAGGAGGATAACTCCCCACTTCTACATGTTTCTTGTCCAAAGCACTCTTTCCTTTGGCTTGCAATGGCATAGCATTCCGTAACCAGGTGAATAGGAGTTTCTTCCTCCCCCCCACAGAATCTACACTCATCAGTGTCCGAGAAACCCATTCTCAACAGATGCTTCTTTAGGCGACAATGTCCTGTGAGAAAGCCAGTGAGTGGTGAAGTTGGTTTTTACTGAGATCCAGATATTTTTTGGATCTAGCAGTTTCAAAGTTCCGGAGGAAATTTTTGGAGTGATCTATCCCTGGGAGATTCCGCCAGAGTTTTTCTCTTTCGGTTTTCTCCTTCAGCATAAACTCCTTCTTATAGGTGCATTTTCCTATACCACAGAAGGGTTCTGGGCCAGTGGGTGGTGTTTTTGCGCCTTTTCTGGCCAGTGTATTGGCCTCTTCGTTTCCTTCGATTCCCGAATGACCGGGAACCCTGATTAAAAAGACCATATTCTTCTTGCCTACCTCATTGTGTTTGTTTCGGCACTCCCAAGCTTTGAGTCGATGACGTAGGAGCTCAGTGCTTTAATAGCAGCTTGACTATCTGTATGAATAGCTATATCGCACTTCTGATAGTTTCTTTCTAGATTTATATCTATACATATTCCGATTGCAAGTATTTCCGTTTGAAGGACGCTTTTACAGGAGCCTAACGATAGTGCACACTTGGTACTTGTCCCGTAAATCCCAGCGCCAGCTCCTGTAGCGGTTTCAAAACCATCTGTATACCATTTCATTGTATTTTCTTTGAGATTGTAGTTGGTATATTCCCTTTCCCAATCCTCTCTTCTACTTAGCATTGTACTGAAGTTCTTCTCAGTGCTTACTTTCTTGATCATTACATCACTATAGGAAGGTTTGCAGATGAGGTGTAGTCATTCAGAGAGGACCAAGCTCTCTGAAACCTGACTCTCTCATTGCTTGCTCCTTCTTTAGATACTCTCAGGATGGCCTCATGGGCTACCCTATCAATCACTACATGTAGAGGTGTGAGGTCTGTGATGATCTCAAGCGCCCTGGTTGGGCACGTTCTCATAGCTCCCGTGATGCACACACAGGCAAGCCTTTGTACTTTGTCGAGCATTTTCCTCGTTCTTACCTGACTTGCCTTAGCAAACCAGGATACTGTCCCATATGTGACTATAGGTCTTACAATCATGACGTACATCCATCGCAGTATTTTTGGGTTACAGCCCCAATTCCTGCCGCATAGACGCCTGCACGCCATCAGAGCTCTTGTAGCTCTGCCAGTAGCATTAGCAACAGGCTTATTCCACAGATGTTTGATATCTAGTGTTATTCCTAGGTATTTTACTTCAGACCCCCACTCCAAGAAATTTTCCCATTTTCACGGCTGGAAGTTTCCTCTTCCGAGTGAACGGAATTAATGTGGTCTTAGTTGGGTTGATGTTCAGCCCCACTGACAAGTACCACTGCTCAATAATTCTAAGGCTCTTCTGCAATAGGTCCACTCTTAGGCTAACATGGCTTGCGATTTTCAAACACTACTTTCTTCACAATTTTGTGTATCATCCATATTTGTTATGTAACTATCGTGGTCTATGGAGAATGGTAACTTACTTCTTGGTTGTCTTGAAATCCTAATGTGATCTGCTTGATAGCGCTTCTGTGTGATATCACGTGCACGGATCGAATCAGTGTCATAGAGTATTGCGTTATAGCGAAGAACGACTAGCTGTTTGGAAATAGTAACCACTTGGTTTTCGACACTTGTACGTAGACCTTGCTTAGTGGTACGAATTTTTCGAGAAATAATCTGCATTGCAGAATGGATGTGCTGTATGTATAGTTCTCGAGAACAATTCGGCCTCGCGTGCTTGGTCGAAGACACTAGTCCATAGAGGAGGGTGATCACATATTCTGAACAACTTACATCACTTTTTCCCGAATCACTGTTTTCATTCTCAGCATCTTCATTATCATTACATAGTAGTTATCGAAACTCGAAAATCTCCAGTTTCTTTTTGATGAATTCAGAATCAATAATTTTTACAGGGTGGTGTGTTTTCATCACTCCACTACGACGAGAACGACGTTCAGACAATCTCCCACAAATGCAAGGTCGTGTCATTGAAGGAATACCTAGAAATTCTCAGAACGAATCCCCGACTCAGCAAAGAAAGCAGTTTGTACTATCTAGCAGGCGAATATGAGGCCCGTGACAAAGTATTGACTATTTATCCGGACGTACCAATTAACAACACAACAAAATAAAAATCCAGCAATAATTTTCGAAATTATTCCCAGGTTAAATGTTACTGTATATAGTAATAGTGATTTTTGGTGCTATATTCAATCATTAATGATGGATGGTAGATATGGTAGATATTCGTTGTCTATTATCTTTCAAGTGATGTTATTTTTATCAAGTGAAAATGTCGGACTTTTATCCATTGTCAGTATGCTGTATACTATGTAGATGTAGGTTGATTAGTTGTCGATATATGCGCTTCATTAAAACTTATTGGTTTTTGGAAAGGGTTTATGAATTCGTCCAATGACAAATCATTTTTGCAAACATTTTCACATCAAATGTTGAAATATTTTCATTACTATCTTTTTTCGATTAATTTAAAAAAATGTCGAATGATTACAGTATGATTCTTCCTTGGGATAAAGTTCAATAATTTACTCTTTGCTCTTACTTTATCATTCTTATAGGACAAATTCAACAGATTAACTCAATAATAAACATATATAAAACCCTTTCGAAATATTCGTTTTCATCTCCTGTGCAATATTTTTTCGAATGTCAATGTTTTTTGGAATTTTCCAAATTTGCGATTATGATGGGTTTGGCTTATCCGAATGATTTTACATAAACCCTTTCCAGAAACGAAATCAGTAGCCTTTTCGATGTGTCGAACTTTGACTTCCACTGAAAAGCAATATTATCTTGGTGTAATTCAATAGTTCAAAAACAATAGTATTATATAACTTAGAATAACTTGATTCTTTTATGTGACAATCGGCTACCAAACCAATTTACCGGTTTATTTCGATATCCATTCGAAACTTACATTATTCGTCTTGTATACGTGTTATTTCCTCTTTTAAAAATGATTTTTAATTCATTGTTGTACATAGTATTGATTGCACACTACATAGAGAGATATAATTATATATTTTCATAGTTATTATTACCAATACGAGTCATCCAGGGTCAGTAAAACAAAATTTGAAACTTTTGATCCGTGTTTTTACGAAATTCCGAAATACAAGGACTGTTTCTGGTGCCTAATAAACTAACTATACTGTATGACTTAATATTGGCATAGATTTGTGGATAATAGTGGCTAGGAACCTCTCTATTCCAGGATATATACTTAATAATTAATAATCATATGTGCAATGTACCTTATGTCATTACAAGAAAAGTAGGTACTTTAAGATACGCAGAACGATTCAACATATCGCTTTTTTTTATTTAGATCTCCTCGATCTTCCATTAGAGCACTTATAATTTTGCTTTATTATGAAGAGTATAACATTTGGTGGAGTAGATCAGTGTCTACTATTATCCAAATATAATTGATGTTACATGATAGCATTACATGGAATAATATTTCGTTTCCAATGATAATGTTTTAAATATACAATTAGTCTCGTAAGATTTGTTGCTTTATTAATTGGTGTTTATTATAACCATGAGTCCTTCGAAAGTACATTAAATGAAACATTGTTCTGTATTTTAAAACAATGGCATATGTTGTTTCTTACTTTCAGAATAAAACTGAATAGCAAGTGATTGCTTTTTATTTTTTTAATATGATGAGAGACCAAACTTGTTTAGATATCATGTAAATATTATATATATTGATTATTTCATTTGAAGGTGAGTCAATCAAAGTCTATTGTACCATAAATGGTGCATATTCGTTGCTTCCAGCTGCAATAATTCTTGAAGTAATATTTTCAAGGTTATTAAATGCTTTTATTTGGAAATAATTCATGCTTTTTTATATAATCAGATGTTGTATACGTAGAATCAGTTTTGAGAGTTGAATTTTACTCTTAAAAGTGGGGTATATTGTGAGAACTTGTATATATACATTTCTATTGAGAGAAAATCTATTTTAGATATTGAAAAAGCAATATTTTTGCATATTTTTCAGACAATATGGAGTTGAGCATTGCTTTGATTATATTTCTAATACGAACATGTATATAAAAAGGGATCACTTTATGCCTATATATTATATTCAACAATATTCTCCGCAAGTATTGAATAAAATGAAACCGAATTTTTAGTTTTCATATCCCAATTCAACTATCCTTATTTTTATCTCTCAAACATCCAGTAGTCCTGTCAGGAAATTAAAAATTGGAAAAATTCCCAGGTGAGGCTGTAAAGATATAAAAAATAAATATTTAAAACAATATGACAACTTAAATTTTCGTGAAAATGGTGGTTTTCGCGATACAGCGATGAATCAACAAAAAAAATGTTTTAACCGCCTTTTGCTACAAATTCTTAACGAGTTACGAACTTGAAATGGGATTTCCTCACACCTGAAAAAAAGAGAACGTATTAGAAGAATCCCCCGCACATTTGGCTTTGACGCCGATAAATGCCTAACTAGATGGCAGCACAGTATACGAGGTGATCCACTTTATACTAGCAGGATTCTAACATAGAGATGTATAAGTTGGCTATGATTCCAACAGCCGATAGAAAATCTTATTTTGAGAGAGCTTTCTACTACATGGCGTTCTCGGTCGAAAAGTACCTGAACCTTTTACACATAGAGTGGTTGTAGTTCTGATTTTAATGCTCAAAACGTCACGAAGATACGAAAATTAATCCGACGAATATTTGAGTGCGGCGATGAAAATGCCAGTAATTAATGTTTTTTATTCTTCGGCGTAAATTCTATAAAATATATGTATTTTAATATTTTATGATTTATTATGAGATTTCATCCAAATAGTTTTCGCTTCATTGCATGTGTGTGTACGTACATTTATCTCTTCCCACAAATCTTGTACACTTTCATCTAAAAGTCTTACAACCACGAAAAAACGCAAGCTGACCCATGATGCGAATATTAGGGTAAACGCGACAACGAAAATAGTATTGGATACCCTTATAAGGAATTCATGAGCCGAGACAATGTCGAGACATCCTCTACAGCCCTTGAGATAATAGGAACGCTTTTAGGGTAGCTAGGAAAACATTCCCTTAAAAGAGGTTTTCTGCAATACTCACAAGGCGTCCTGTATTTTCTGGGCAACTGATGATCAATAAGAGACTAAAATTGTCCACGTTTTATTTGGATACATCGACAATATCATTCGAACGAACATTGTTGTGTACCTAACCCAGTATTTTCCACCATATACAACTATTCATTATTCATGCTGACTTCACAAAATGTTCCTTACTGTCGACTTTCTTATATCTTATTGAGAAAATATTCGATGAACTCATATATGGACCAGATTTCGAAACAGTGACTCTGTGACTGCTTCTTTGTTTATATTCAATTTCAATCATTATCTATCCCAATTAATCGATAATTTCCAATGAATTATAAAATTTTTATAATAAAATTAAAACAGTTTTGATTGAAAAAAATCATACCACAAAATGATTACATATTAATTATTAATTCATCAAAATGATGATTACTAATTATGAAAAGATCCACAATTATTTATTGAGGAATTCAATTCAATCCATAGTCAATAATATTAATGATATCCAACTATATTACATTATAGCATATGTAGTAGGTATATATGAAATTTCAAAATGATTTTCAATTTCAATGAATTGTTTGAAATTATTATTTACCAATGTTTAAAAATTATTGTTCGATAGCCATGAAGAGATACTGAATATTAAATGAAAATTATAATTGAATTTTAATGAGAATTAACTATCAATAATCCATTGGATCATAACTATATTGATTGAGGACTACCGACATAATTAAAAACAGCTATATTTTATATGTTAAATTAATATGATTAGTGAACCTATGTGTATTTGATAATTGACAAATCATTTTATATTCATAATAATTAATGATTCACCATTTAATACTTTAATTTTTTATTCAGTATTTACCACTCAATTCTTTATTAACGATTTTCATTCCAGATTTCATGAAAAAAAATTGATTACCTGCATTCATGCTGCAAACAAAAACAATTTCTTTCACTGTAAAGTTTGATACTTTGTTTATAAATCGAAATATTGCGGCTAATCAATATAGACATCTGAATTTACATTCATGGCTTTGAATATTATTTTGTTGCATAAGGGTATCAGTACGAGAGAAACAACCTTACTTGAAACAGCCTGTATACCTGAAAATGTACCAGATCAATCAATGGAACGTGCACTCACGCAACTATGAAGCACGACACAGAATAAGAAAATTGCATTTTGTGAACTTTTACGCTATACAAGAACTTTTATTGTTCTCTGCATGAATAAAAATATGTTCGACTGAGGAAAATCTAGGAAAGTTGGTATGTACTCGATCAACGAATTGTTTTCAGAGTTATACGAGTAGGGATATACATACAACTTTTTTCAGACAATTTCATGGTACAGTTAACTCGTCAATTATGAATGTGAAACAAAAAAGTTTTCGTGTTTTTCGAATATATAATGATTTTTAGTTTTCTCATTTGATGCTGTTGGAGTTTTCTTGGAAAAGTTGAACAAGAGTGAGATAGTTACTGCACGTTGTTTATTCGAGTTTTTCGATGTTTTATTGGGAAGATACTTGAATATTGTTCATTAGTTTATAGATTTTATCATATTCTAACTTAGTGTTTATATATTATTCATATATACATTGACGTTGGTTGAAAAAAAATGTTGTATCTAGCAGAATAATATCTATTAAATATTCCAACAATAATTAGGTGCTGTACAAAATTGAAAAAAGTTTCCTTCGGGCCGGATTTGAACCAGCGACCTATGGATGTCTCATATGTGATCCTACTACAGTCCACCGCTCTACCAACTGAGCTACCGAAGGTGTATATATATATTGGTTGCCGGAACGAGTATAAATAGCATTCACAGGCTCTAACGCTACATCATCCGATGTATGTTCACTTTATACAGGGTGATTCTTTGACTTACTTGTACATATACAGGGTGTTTGGTAATTCGACGTGAACCTTGGGAAGGGATATACTAGACGTCATTTGCAGTGAATTGCGTCGAGTAAAGCATGGTCCGAAAATCTATGGTTACGAAGATATAGCGATTTTTCAACTTTTTTGAAATTTTCTGCTTCGTTATCGAAAATAATTAATTTTGTGAAAACTACTCGACTCTAAATATTCAATGAATATTTTTTTGAAAGCTGAGGAGATGGTCCTCATTTCTTGCGAAAAAGTATTCACTAAAAATTCAGATAACCCGAGATATACAGGGTCATAAATGGCTGCACCTGTTTTCCCCACAAAATCTTGATAAAACAATTGAGAATTACTCGAAAGAAATATTATGAACTTGGTGTACAAATGTAAGGAAAAACTTCCCTGTTTCATCAGCTTTCCAAAAAGGTACATATGTCAATAATTCCTTCATGCAATCAAAAAATATGGCCGGAAAACCAAGCAGACAACCGACTTTTTCGAGTCATTTAGTGATCGAACCATGGCCCGCTTACGGCTTACGAATCACGCCAAGTGAAATAAAGGATAATAGGATATCTGAATGACTCGAAAAAGTCTGTTGTCTGCTTGGTTTTCCGGCCATATATTTTTAGATTGCATGAAGGAATTATTGACATATGTACCTTTTTGAAAAGCTGATGAAACAGGGAAGTTTTTCCTTACATTTGTACACCAAGTTTATAATACTTTTTTCGAGTAATTCTCAATTGTTTTATCAAGATTTTATGAGGAAAACAGGTGCAGCCATTAATGACCTGTATATCTCGGGTTATCTGAATTTTTAGTGAATACTTTTTCGCAAGAAATGGACCCATCTCCTCAGCTTTGAAAAAAATAATCATTGAATATTGAGAGTCGAGTAGTTTTCACAAAATTAATTATTTTCGATAACGAAGCAGAAAATTTCAAAAAAGTTGAAAAATCGCGATATCTTCGTAACCATAGATTTTCGGACCATGCTTCACTCGACGCAATTCACTGCAAATGACGTCTAGTATATCCCTTTTCAAGGTTCACGTCGAATTACCAAACACCCTGTATTCTTGAGGCCAAAGGAAGCCTCTTTCCATTTTTCCGAATTCGGGTCTGTTAAAGAGATATAGCTATTTGAAAAAAAATTGTGCCAAATACGTGCCTGATACGATTCTCTGCAAAAACCTCAAAGATCATATTTTCCGATTGAAATTGAGGTGATTATTGAATGTTCTGGGTGACAGATTTAGGAAATACTCAAAAGCACTAACCTTATTTGAATAAGAATATTACAAACACCATATTTCCTAACAAAAGCACTTATAGTTTTGTCCGATTATTTCTGCAATTGAAAAGCCATATTTCTCCCACACCCACCTTAATAATTTTCTTCTTCGAGTTTTCAACTATTTTATGTTTGTCTTTCTTCACCGAACCTAGAATACAATGTAGTTCTTGGATACAGCCATGTGTAAGGACTTTTAGGAGGTATAAATAAATTAACAGATAAATAATTGGATAAATTATTCGAGGTGGATGTTTTACTGAATTATTTTTAATATTTGTATTCGTAATGAACATATAAATTCTAGCTACTTGTCCGTAATTAAATATAGTTTTATTTCATTTTTATAATAATTTCCATTATAACTGACTGGCAGAATCAGTGGCGCACCTGGAAATTTTATACGGGGGGGGCTGCTCAAGAGTAATCAGGTTTCTGTAAGTTATATAATTTAAAAAATGCGCCGCAAGCGAAAACCTTCTTAAGTAATGGCATTCGTTATTATACCGGGTGTTTCATTGGTAAATGAACATACGGTAACCTGAGCTAGAGCTACCCTAGGCGAGTCCAAAAAACCGATATATGATAGGTCTAATCAATTCCATAACCGAGATACATGGAGCTTTACGTATTCACCAAAAATTTCAATTCCTCATAATTTTTTAACCAACCAGTATAGTCGGTTGATATTTGGAACGTATGATTCACTTCTATAGGTCGATCGAATTACTTTTGAATTTCCGAAAAATTCCAGGTGCGTATTTGAAAAATATGGGAGAGATTCAACACCCTGTATATTGAAATTTTACGATTTGATTGAGATATCTGAAAAGAGAAGAAAATTTTCAATGGAGTTCAGTAGATTTCATTGTCCCGCACGTCATTTCCAATTGAATATTGGAGTTCCACAAAATTCTCAGAAAAATCGTACATTATGATCTAATTGAATTTTTTTTGTCCCACTAATTGCACGTTCAAATTTCATAATATTCTGTGGAATCATTTGGAGTTATTTCCGGAAAAACATTATTCATCGAGAAAAATTTAGTTGAACTCAACAAAGATGAATAAATAACTGAAGAAACATAAAAACTCAACGTGAAATACAGAAGGTGCTCGAAAGTACCACCATTTTGTTCAATACACACTCTTGCCCTCTTCAAAAAATATGTCTGATACTTTTTTTGATCATGTCTGGATTATTACGTATTTCATCGCATAATAAAATTCTGTTGACCATTCTTTCATTTCGTAAAATCCAGCTACTAAAGTTAGTTCTTCTAATTTCATCACCTGGATCCAATCGTTGTACCTTCTGGAGATCAATTTGATCATAATGTACGATTTTTCTGAGAATTTTGTGGAATTCCAATATTCAATTGGATCTTTCCCTTAAGCTCTCTTTGAGCAAAATGACGTGCGGGACAATGAAATCTACTGAACTCCATTGAAAATTTTCTTCTCTTTTCAAATATCTCAATAAAATCCCAAAATTTCAATATACAGGGTGAATCTCAGCTTGGAAGAAGTCCCATATTTTTCAAATACGGACCTGAAATTCTTTGGAAATTCAAAAGTAAATCGATCGACCTGTAGAAGTGAATCATACGTTCCAAATATCAACCAGATATACTAGTTGGTTCAGAAGTTATGAGGAATTGAAATTTTTGGTGAATACATAAACCACTCTGTATCTCGGTTATGGAATTGGTTAGACCTATCATATATCGGTTTTTTGGACTCGCCTAGCTCTAGCTCAGGTTAACGTATGTTCATTCACCAATGAAACACCCTGTATATGAATATCAATCCCTATTTCGAAATGTAAAGGAAATGTTTAAGTTTCCATTCTGTTCTAAAATAATTATTATTACTTTTAGAAAAACAATAAGATGGAAATATTTGAATTACTTTTCTTTGTCACAGCTCGGGGGGGGGGGGGCTGCAGCCCGACAGCCCCCCTCCTCGGTGCGCCACTGGGCAGAATTCAGGGTCAGCATTGACCAATATACGAGGATGATCATCTGTCTAAGGGATCAGAGGAAATTTTCCCAGAATCCTAGTTCAATTTTTAATTTGTAATACTCTGAGACAATATCTGCTAACTTGTGCCTTGTCAGGAATATGTAAGAATTGAATATCATTATTTTTTTTATCGGACGGAATTGAATTCTGAAGCAGTTCATTTGGGTTAACATTTTTTTTCCATTTCAGCCTTGATGAATAATCAAGTTTTCAAGTACTTAAGGTTCGAAACATTGGCATGTTGGGAATGTATTAAAATGGAATTCAATAAAACTAAAATCAACAAAATCAAAATCAACAAAATTAAATTCAATTCAATAAATTGAATTCGATAAAATTGAATGCGATAAAATTGAATCGATAAAATTAAATTCAATCAAATTAAATTGAATAAAATTTAATTGAATCAAATTAAATTCTAAAAAATTGTGCAATTCCTGCAGAGATTTCAATTAACGTAAAAAAATACAATGGAGGATGAAAATCAACAATATAAAATTGACTGTTTTGAATCAAAGTTAGATTCAAAAAACTATTTTCGCTACAGCCAATTGGTAAGTGATCTGAGAAAAAAATGATGTATGTATGTAGAACGTTAGTTGGAAGAATTTTAGGTCAATTATTTCAATATGCCATTGAATGAAAAATTTACAGACAATGACGAAGAGTTAATAAATGATTCCATACTCAAATTCGGATTTGGTTGCGTATAACAGTTAGCACTGGATATAAGTTTTATATTGGTATTATACCTTCTTGAATGCACGTTTTTCGAATGAAATTCAAAAATATGATTCGTATTGTGTGTTTAATTCCTGATTTTGTATCCGCGCTGTTTCCTAGAAGAAGTGGATGATACGGAATGAACTGATATCACAGATAAAGTTCTCATTCAATCGTATTTTTACAACTTTAGGTAGAATTTCATCATTGTGATTTTCCAACGACAAAAAATTGGGAGGGGGCTGAATAGAAAGTACCAAACATTATAACTACGTATCATAATAGTACACGAATCCAAAATTTTTTCTACGTGATATCTCCTGATCGCGTAGTAGAACGGTTACTCATTCATAAAGCTATCGCTCCATACCCCCACCATACCATTTTGCACCTATCAACGGCGTCCCAAAGTGGCGTGACTTCTAATAGAACAGATATGTGATTAAATGGTGATTGTGGAATTATATAGAATAGCACAATGATAGTATTGCTATTGCTCGTCTTTTTCTATCTTTTGTTTTCTGATACTACCTGTCGACCTATGTTGTAAAGGACTCAGAAACTTTGCAACTGAAAATAGAACGAAATTGCCAACTTGTGGCACGCGACGTTGCCAGATTTCCTAGACAATAGTCTGAAATATACACCTGCAGGTGTGAAAAATAGCATTTTTCAGGTGAGGCGGGTTAGCCAAGAGAAGATAAGGGGGATGAAAGAAACAACTTTGGCTTCTTTGAAGGATCATGCATGAAATAGCATTTATTCAATAATAGGTATATATTATTTTGTATCTAGGTTTTTTCGTTAGATCTGCGAACCTAAAAAGAATCAATTGAAAAAGTAATTTAGCCATTATGATGAATATGAATTTCATTCGTTATATTTTTAAATCGAATTCAATTAACTATCATGAATTTCAGGTTTTTTATGTTTATTTAGTTTAAACTTATTTGAATTGTGATTTTCTGAAATTGAGTCAACTTATCTGTATCTCAATTAATATTTTTCAAATTAAATCAACTTATCTGACTTTCCGTTGAGATTTACAAGAATGTCATTAAATTATCTGAATTTCAATTAATATTTTTCGAATTATCACTGACTCATGTGAAATCAATCAATTTATTTATAAATTGAATTTACAAATCTGAATTCCAATTGTGATTTGCTTAAATCTGCTGGAGTTATGTGAACAACAATGAATGATTTCAGGAACTAAATTCACTTCTCTCAATTTCTGCTATTATGTATATACTATAATTGAATTGAACGAACTGAATTCACTTCATATTTTTTGTAATAATGAAATTTTTATTAGCCAGGCAACATTTTACAAGATTGTGACTTTAAATATTTTCAGAATATATTCTAACTTAACACCTATGCTAATATGCAGAGACTACACAATTGGCTTTGAGGCCTGTATCCCTGTATGTGCACATCTCCTTCATTAAATAAACATTCTACTTCTAGGTTATGAAGGGCAATATAAAAAATAAAAAAATATAAAAAAAATAATAACGAACTTCAACAAAACTATTTCTTCTTTGGCAATCTCTATGGCAAAAAATAATTTCGATCATTTCAATTAATTATTCTGAAATTCCATACATTTTTCCTCAAACCATTCGATTGAGAATTTCTGGAAATACAAATTAATATTTTTTGGAATTGAATTTAATACCATGAATTTCGCTTTCATTTTTTTTATATTAATTTGAAATGAATTAACTAATCAGTGTGATTTTTAGAAAATGGGTTACCTAATTTTTCGAAATTGAATTAATTCAACTGAATTTCAGTGGAGATTCACTGGAATTTCACTGGAATAATATTCATTTGAATTTGAATTCAAATTTTCCGATTAAAAAATGACTTGACGGAATTTTAATCGAGATATTCTTGAATTGATCAGAGTAATCTGCATTTGAATTGTGATTTTCTGAAATTTTATGAACTGATGAATGAATAACAATTAATAAATTCAGGTATTGAATTCACTCATCTCAATTCAAGTCGTAATTTACTAGAGTTGAACTGAATAATTTGAATGTCAGAACGTATTTTCTGAAATTAAATCAATCATTCAGACATTCAATTCATGATACATATTTGGAATCATATAAACTTTTTTGTAATTCAATTGAGATTTCGTGGGAACTAAATTGAAAAATCTGAATTTCAATTTATGTTTTTGGAATTTCACTTTAATGTCATGAATTTTAGTTGAGGTCTGAAATATTTTTGATATCCTATTATATATTTTTTCCTATTTCACATATTTTTAAATTTTATATTTATTTGAATTCATTTAGCTAATCTGATTTTCAAAAATGTTGAGCTTATCTGAATAAGGATCAATATTATACGGAATTGAATAAGCTTAACATTATTTCTGTTGAGATTTTTTGAAATTTATCTAACTATTAAATCAACAGTCTGAAGTGAATTCATATTTGAATTTCGATTGTAATTTACTGAAATTGACTGAACACTGAACTAATGTGACTGAAATTTTTAAATTTAGGTTTAGAATTGAATCATCTGAATTTCAATTCACATTTTTTGAAATAACCAATATGAAGTAAATTTGAATTAATTAGTTTTGTTATTATTTATATCAAAATTGACTCTGAATTTGTCTGAATTTCAATAGAGAACTTATCTGGATTTACAATTACCATAGTAATTTGTTGAACCCATGTGTACTTGAATTCAGGTTTAGAATTGAATTATGTATCTGAATTCCAACTCCTATTTTTTGAAATGACCAGTGTGAACTGAAATTGATTAAATATGAAATGCAAAATTTATATTTTTTTATTATTTATATTGTACTTGACTTTCAATTTGACAGAATTAGAAATAGAAAACTTATCTGAATTTCAATTGTGATTTAATGAAATTGACTGAACTAATGTCAACTTGAATTTCTGAATTCAGGTTCAGGATTGAATCATCTGAATTTCATTTCAAATTTTTGAGAAAGTCAATGTGAACTGAAATCGAATTGAAATTTTTGTTATTATTTTTATCAAAATTGACTGAATTTTAATTGAGAACTTATCAGAATTTGAGAATTTCAGTAGTAATTTACTGGACCAATGTGAACTTGAATTTGGAATTCAGGTTCAGAATTGAATTATCTGAATTTCAACTCATATTTTTTGAAATAGCCAATGTGAACTGAAATTGATAAATCATGAAATTGGATTCATATTTTTCAATTATTTTTTTTAGAATTAACTTTGAATTTAACTGAATTGTAATAGAAAACTTATCTGAATTTCAATTGTAATTTATCGAAACTGACTGAACTCATGTGAACTTAAATTTTTGAATTCAGGTTTAGAATTTAATTACATATCTGAATTTAAATTATTACTTTTTTGAATAATCATAGTGAACTGAAATTGATAAATTCTCAAATTGTATTAACTTACCTGATTTCACTGAGATGGATTATTCAGATCATCAGATCAGTTTCGGAATACATATTTTGAAGTTCAGATTGAATCTTAATTCTCGAATGGAATTGAATTCTGAATATTTGGTGCGAATTTCTGAAATTTAACTGAATACCTACTACTGGAATTTTAATTTCTGAATTTCAATTTTTCTGAATATCAATTTTTCTGAATTTCGATTTTTCTGAATTCCAATTTTCTGAATACCAATTTTTCAGAATTTCAATCTTTCTGAATTTGAATTTTTCTGAATTCAAATTTTTCTGAATTTCAATCTTTCTGAATTTAAATTTTTCTCAATTTGAATTTTTCTGAATTTCAATTTAGATTTTCAGCGAAATGAATGTTGGCGGATTTTTTAATGGAATAATCAATAAAAACGTTAAAATCCGATATGTTGGACCCCGCTTCCTCCAACAATATCTCGACAGTTTGTCGGCTTGTCGATGGTATGATTTCAGCTGGAGTTAGACCAATCTTTACGTAAGGCAACGCTGTGGCCACGTTACTTTTAGAATACGCGCGTCGGTTTCGCTTCGAACCCCGAAACTCGCTAGACTCGCAACTTTTCAACTCGCGCGAGTCGTCCATTAACTCTGAGGGAGTGTAGTCGTTTCGCTCGGGACAGCTTGTAACACGTGACAAACGTAATCCGGAAGGTGTAAATTTTCGGAAGTTTGTGAATCCAGAGTTTTCAACCGAGTTACAGCGAGACGACATATTATGCATCCAGTTCTTCAGTCTTTTACACGCAGTTTTGCATTGTTTTCAGCGGTTTTTATAACAGGTGAGTGATTGTAGCGCATCTGTACGAAAAATATTTTCGCGATGTTTTGCGGTTTTTTTCAGGACCGTCGGGCGCGGAGAGAAGAAGTTATTTTTGTCAGTTTTCGTTTATTCATGTTTAATTTGGTGTGTCACAGAAATCAGCGCCAATCCAACAGGTCCTGCTCGGAACTACGCCAATATTTAACTCATTATCTACGTAAATTTCTGAAGATAACGAGGATTGTATGAATATGAAACATTGACTCGAATATTTGGCAAAATGAGGAAGTTACTTTGCTAATCGGCGGTTTGAGGAATTTCCTGATTAAAAAATTTAAAATCTCTTTCTTTCATTATTTATGCATTTTTTTTCATAGGTATCATGTTAATGTTTACATTTTTTTGTTATTTTTGGGGCATGACTAATTATAGTTTACTGCACAAGGCCGCATCCATACTATTTATATAAATAATTATAATGAGTAGAACGTAGTAAGTAGGTAGTTATTTCTAAATTGAACGAATAGAAATAGATCAAAATTAGATGCGCATCTTATTTGTGAAAATGTTGTGTCCGATGTTTGTAAAGCAGTAATTGCTATTTGGTTCCAACTCTTCTCAGGTGAAACAAACAGAAAGTTTGGCACAGTTTTGGCTGACTTCAATAGGATATTCGACTACTTTTGCTTATGGTGTTCCATTACTAGCAGGACTCCGGAAACTCATAGAACAACTTATTTTAAGAAGAAAATGTTATATTAACGTAGGTCCAAAAACGCTTCGTTTCAAAGATATTGCCAGGCATTGATATCTCCAGAAACGTGTATTTTAATTGCATGATACCTACCTCAATTTCTGGAGTTATTCGAACCAAAAGTGTTATCGGGCATCACATTGTGTGGCGGCATATTCAGTGGTGTATCACGGCCCTATAGGAAGCAGTGCCGGAGTTGTGGGGTTTCACTGCCATACAATTTGAGATATAACTGATGTGGCTCTATCTCAAATAAAACATTGTGATTTTCAAAAAACCAGTTGGTTCTTCAGTCATAAAAATTCTACATTCCTCAAATTCAAGATAGAAATGAATGTCAAATAGTTAATTGTAGATCTCATCATAGAAAATATCTGCTCGAAAGAAATTCAGAATAAAATTGCAAAACGCCTAGTGGAATTCTGCTCAAATCTTTAGATTGAGAAACAGCTCAAGAAAAATAAAGTTACACCCTGAGTAGGAATCGAATCTGCACACCTTGTTTGTCGGACAATTTCCATCTCTTTTGTGTTATTACATATGAAAAATTGAAATTAGTTATGCAACCAAGGTATATACCAAAAAATGCGAGAAAAAATGTACAGGAGACACATTTGACAGATGAATTGGTCAATCGAACAAATATGCATAACAAATTTATATTATAATACTTTGGGCCAACAGATCCACCTTGTGGGTAGATCCGCTTTGGTGGTAGATTCCCCTTTGAAGGTAGATTCGCATTTAACATTAAAAGAAACTAACGGGTCTGAGATGATAAAAATGTCATTTACATGTCATAATATTCTGGCATTATTCATAGGCATCGATAGGAGTTATACCACGTCAAGAAATTTCGAAAAAATCCAACGTCAAGACGGTCATCTGTCTCAAATGAAACATTGTAATTTTCAAAAAACCAGTTGGTTTTTCAGTCATAAAAATTCTACATTCCTCAAATTCAAGATAGAAATGAATGTCAAATAGTTAATTGTAGATCTCATTATAGAAAAGTGAATTGATTAAAAAATATCTGCTCGAAAGAAATTCAGAATAAAATTGCAAAACGCCTAGTGGAATTCTGCTCAAATCTTTTGATTGAGAAACAGCTCAAGAAAAATAAAGTTACACCCTGAGTAGGAATCGAATCTGCAGACCTTGTTTGTCGGACAATTTCCATCTCTTGTGTTATTACATATGAAAAATTGAAATTAGTTATGCAACCAAGGTATATACCAAAAAATGCGATAAAAAATGTACAGGAGACATATTTGACAGATGAATTGGTCAATCAAACAAATATGCATAACAAATTTATATTATTATAGTTTGGGCCAACAGATCCACCTTGTGGGTAGATCCGCCTTGTTGGTAGATTCCCCTTTGAAGGTAGATTCGCATTTAACATTAAAAGAAACCAACAGGTCTGAGATGATAAAAATGTCATTTACATGTCATAATATTCTGGGATTATTCATAGGCATCGATAGGAGTTATACCACGTCAAGAAATTTCGAAAGAATCCAACCTCAAGACGGTCATCTGTGCGTCGCGCCAAACTTTGAATGCCGTTGTCAAGAACCCTAACCTATATCTAACGTCACCTGTAAGCTGTGTCGTCTCGAAACGTCGAAAAAATCAAACCTCAAAACGGTCATTTGTGCGTCGCGTAAAAATTTGAATGCCGTTGTCAAGAACCCTAACCTAAATTTAACGTCAAAAGTCATCGAAATAACAAATATCCCTGCGCGATATCGACCGTTTTTCGCATTTTTTTTTAAATACTTCCCGGGGTCCTAGAAAAAAATCAGAAAACACCCACGCGTGCACCCCTTCTTCCACTTTCCGATGAAGCCATCCCCTCGCCCATAGGGCGTCACAAGCGACAGGGCTCGCGACTTCGGCTCGAGCGTTTCAACAGCGAAACCTCAGAAATTCTATGTTCCTTAAATTTTCATTATATAGGAGGATTTGTAATAGAAGTAGTGAAGTTAGGTCATCGGCTATCTAAGACAAAAAAAATGCGGCAGTGGCATTGAGGAAGACGCTATCTTCCTCACTCAATGAATTGAACCATCCGAAAGCAGTGATGAAATTTTCGTTTATATACTTCTGACTGAAGACAGAGACAACTTCTTGTTCGGTAATTCCAACATTTGAACAAGCCTACGAGAACATTAATAAGTTCGTCATTTCAAGTTCTGTTTGGAAAATTCTAGAAGGAATTTGCTGTCGCGTATGCTGAATTCCAAATTGATTCCCTGTCTGAGCGGCTCAAAGGCAGGTTCTGGTTTTGCATATACATAATGTTGCCTTTCAAGATAATAAGGACGTGTATAATTAAGTAGGCGTCCATTCTATGTTAAAACGGAGCTGCATTATTTGCGTGATACTTTCCGAAAAATGTCGATTTGAAGGTTATATTGAAAGCAGCGCGTTGTTTGACACAATGTTCACAATGCATAACTGATTTCAGCAAAAACTAAAATAGAAGAAGAACATTATATATTCAGCAGTTTAACATTAATTCCTTCAAGAACGAATTTATCAAAAATTAATCCCATAAATTTAATGAAATATATGAAAAAAATATGTATTAGAAACAAAACAGCATAAATTTAAACATTAAAAGAATGATGGATACGAGTTATAACAACACTATTCACCAGAAGCAATTTTTAAACATTGTTGCCTACAAAATAATATAATTGCTCATTGTAAAAAAAAAAACATGAAATGTTTCAAGCAAAATTCATAATTATTATCTTTTATTCAAAGGAAAAATTGCTTTCTAGTGATATAGAATGCATATTTTTCTTATTATAATATACATAGTAAAAAATAGAAATTTATGTACGATATTTTGTTTCCATCTAAAGTTTGTTTTCAGGTTGGTTATTTTTGGTAGTTCAAACTCAATATACGACTCGTCGGTTGAACGCAAGTATTAGAAGAACTATAGTAGAGCCCCTAGATCTACCTATTAGGTAGTTATCTTCATCGTTAGATCTCTGTAAATCGTGTGATTTTATAGGCGGAATGTCAAGGTTTGATCATTTTTCCTGAAGAAATGGGAAAATAATGGAAAATAAGGATACCAAGCTATTTTGCATTGACTTTTTCTTTTTCGCTCCATATATTTACATCAGGTCCAGGATGTCTGTGAAAAAAGTTTTACCGAATTTAAAATCGTCCTTTTTGCCGGATTTTTTTTGCGATTATCGCGAATTTTCAAAAATACTTCTACATCGCCCTCGACATCGCCTAGAGAATCGAAATTCACTTTTTCAACAGAAAATAAATCATCAATTTTCGATAATTATTGACATTTATTGCTTTCACATTACGACGATTAAAAAAAAACATCCAATTGTAGAAAAACGTTTAATGAGCCTGCAATTTATTATTTATATACCATAATTCGAATTTTTATGTAGCTATTTCATTTGATTGATGACACTTGCTGTAAAATTGAAATGTTTTTTATTTAAGTATCTTTCCTCCTCAAATTTTCTGTTCCTTACCTGACTTCTTATTTAGGTTAGGTGTCCTTGCAAAATTTGCAAAAAAAATTTCACGTGCTTGAGAAATAATTGTAATCCTCTAAATTGAACCAATTGTATACAAAATCTCATTAAATATTCTACAGGAAACTGAAGAAGCTATTGACGACAGAAGTTCAATTGCAATTCAATTCATTAGTAAATTTATGCAGATTAGCATCATTCAAGTTATTTCAATTATTTCCATCAGAAGTATTGAGAAAGCAAAAATATTGGAAATACAACATTCCGTACGTCAATACGTTGAAATTGACTAGGAATTGAACTGATTTGCCACGAATAGGGAAGAAATAAAACGTAACTTAATTTGTGAAGCCAGGTCAAAGTACTTGAAAGGATTCACATTGATTTCTCTTTTGTCGAGATCAAATTACATAAACATATCGTAAATCTGAAGCTATTCTACGAAACTTGTGACCTCATTGGATTTAGCCAAAAATTCACCAGGGGAAAATCCTCTTGATCTTACTATTCCCGAAAAAATTCCATAATACTTGATATCCACTTTTTACGACTGTGGGAGTCTGACATCCGTGGTAAACTACGCAGTTCGTAGAATTCTGTATTTTAATTTGAGTTCTAGTCAAATAACCTGTTGATAACCTGTTCATTTCAGATAATTATTGATCGAGAACAACTGTAAATCGTTTTCTACGTCGTGTAGGATCAAAATATGCAAAAAAAGCGGATTCAACAACAGAAAAAAGTCGGATCCTGTTGATCGAAGTAGATAATTGCAAAATACAAAGTAACTTCCACAAAATATATATAATCATCCAGTTTGTACAAGCAAGACTTTCACAGTAGATAGAAAAACTTATTGTGATAGAAAATCTCATGTCAATATGAAATGAAATTTTTCATGCCTAACGTTTGGAAGTACAAACTTTCGATAATTTGTTTGTCATTCTTCGAAGTGCATTCCCTAATGTTATGTCTATCTCCAATAATTTTGTTCAAACAGTAGAATGGAGTGACCGATAAGAAGCTCAAAAAAATTATCGACACTTGGGTAGGCGATTCATAAGAAAATACTCACTACTCAGGAGTTTGTAAAAATTGTAGACAGTGATAAATTGTTTATCTATTCATTTCTAACTAATCTATTCCCTCATCAGATAATAACACTGAAAGCCTTGAGCAGGCTGCATGCAATTATTTATGTAACTTTCAGATACTCAACTAGTTTACCACTGCTGTCTACTACTTTTACTGGACAGTGGTCGGTTTCCTCATTTAAGTTAAGCTACCTACAATATATCGTTGGAACTTGATGTTGAATAGCCTTATTCGATTCATGGTAAGCGAGGACATAAGTTCTTGTTTTCGATCTCGTTCGATAGGTTTTTATCATGTTTTTCATGCCTTAAAATGTTGTTTGAATTTGACAGATTCGTAAAACGTTTTTCACCATCTTCCAAAGCCTAGTCATACGATTAGAGTCACTTTTAAGACTGCCATCATGAATATTCGGTTTATTTTATTTGGATTTGATTTTCATAAGTTTATCGACAGGCAATTTTTTAATCAGTTCGGACTCTTAAAATCAGTATGAACCTCACTGTATCTACTTTTCAGAAATTTTCGTAAATAAACATTTTATGAAGAAAAGTCCAATAAACATGTTTCGTTTTCGAGTTGAAGGTGCTGAATTCGTACGTGCCTCCGATTTGGGAGCACCCTGTATCGATACAGAGATTAATTCGGTTGTATTTTATTCCACGAGTCTATTCTCCCGGAATTCCCCTTTGCTTCCGTTTCGGAAAGTTTTCAATTTAGTACGGAGGAAATTCAACATTTGAACCAAATGAAATGCTATCTGGCTTGTTGAATTTCAAGGTTGATAATGTCTTTCTCAACAAACTTTTGCCATAAATACAAACTGAATTTATATTTGTCGATCAGGTTCGTACACTGAACGTGTTTTATGTCTGATGAAGTAAATAATGTTTTATTGGAATCAACCTTGGAATTTTTTTTATGCAGTGAAGAACGACTACACCATAATGTAAATATCTACATGTAATTAGGTAGGATCATTTGCACATAATTTATTATCGCAAGAGATTATGAGACTTCCCAATTTTTTATCCGAGAAGATTATTAAATTTAATGGAAAATGGCACAGTACAAGAAAATAGTTATTGGATTCCTTTTCCGGAAATTAAATTAATCTGAAAGCACCGAAGACTTCGGTCTGTTATTGGAAAACGCTGCAGAATATTTTGCACAATGGATCATTTCTTGACGACGCTACAAAAATTCTTGCTGGACACAGAAAAATCAGAAAAAATGTTCTAAATTGGAATTTCATTCCGATGATATAAACATATTCTTGGATAACTTCCAGGAAGAAAAATTCCAATTTTGTGACTCTTCTGTTAATTGGAAATTGAATCGTCATACACTGTATGTATGTATTGTATTTCGTTATTAAAGTGAATTGTCGTTTTTTACCCTCATCAAAATCTCTCTGAAATCGGACGAAAAACTAGTTTTGTTTCTTCAAACACCATGTAAATATTATATCAGCCGTCAAAAATGCAACTATATCCGCTGTATTGCAGTAAATGTAAATAAAGAGGCTCTCCACGAAGGAATGACCTTAAGGGGCAGTATCACCTTTTGAATCGTGGTAAATCTCCATTCAAAAGTGGTCTCTTTATTTCACGAGTAAGTACCCTAATTTACGACGTAGAGACTTGATTTTTTTTTAAATTGAAGTTGAAGAACGTCCCGAGGGCAAATAGTTTTTTTTTTCGATTTAATTAATTTTTCAATTAAAAAAAAAAACAGGGTAATCGTTAGATCTGGGGTTATTGAATATGTTTTTCGTTTTTCATGGGTACAAGCTATATTTTTGAAATAATAATCATGAAAATTTTTGAAGTTTATAGAAGATTAAATTGCCAAGGGCAAATAGTTGCGATTTTTTCCAAAAAATGATGAATAACTGTCGGAAAAAAATCATTAAATGTAGTTCCCAAAACGCTGAAGTTCAACCTGTTTTTTTTAATTGAAAAACTTATCAAATCGAAAAAATCGCAACTATTTGCCCTCGGCAATTTAATCTTCTATAAACTACAGAAATTTTCATGATGATTATTTCAAAAATATAGCTTGTACTCATGAAAAACAAAAAACATATTCAATAACCCCAGATCTAACGATTACCCTGTTTTTTTTAATTGAAAAACTAATTAAATCGAAAAATAGAAAACTATTTGCCCTCGGGACGTTCTTCAACTTCAATTTAAAAAAAAATCAAGTGTCTACGTCGTAAATTAGGGTACTTACTCGTGAAATAAAGAGACCACTTTTGAATGGAGATTTACCACGATTCAAAAGTTGATACTGCCTCTTAAGGTTTAGTTGTATAATTGTATTTCCTGGGAATCGATGCCCCATTGCTTCAAATTTTTTTGAAACTCCTTATATTCATATCCGAAAACAATGAAACACAAGGAAATATTTATCTTTGGTTGAAAACATCAATTAGTCTTTCCTGTATATAATCTCTACACGTTATTCATTTTAACGAAGGCAATTTGGTTTGAACAAATATTGCTACTTCAAAAGGTGAAGGTATGAGGATAAGTCACACAGAGAGATTAAAGAAAAACACCATTGTTCAAATCAATTGATGGCGTTTCAAATCTCTCAATTCCCTGCTTAAATATTTGCCTTAGATTATTAATTTCTGCTTAAATATGATAGGTATTTAAATGAAAAAATCGATGGGACTCATATTTCTTTGGTTCCAATACAAATATACAATCTCAGAATGTCAAAAGCACATTAAATATATCAATATTTTCATTATGTTGTTCTTTTCCTTGTTTTCACGAGGAATTTGTCAAAGAATTATTTTGGAAAATGAGGAAGACTTGTCTGGAACCCCGCAAAATTTTTTCGAACTGAAACTAATTAGATAACATAGAAAGAGATTATAATTAATTTAGCTTATTAATTAATTCACAACAAGAGTTGTGAAATTTGATGGAAGTCGTAGTGAATGAAATACTGTATAGCCACTTCGCTAGAAGAGTGAAATTCCACATATTTGGCACAAATATCTCTGCTGCTGCTTTCCTCTTCTGTTTCAGTATTCAATCATCTGCAGTATTCAAACGGTTCATCGAACCGTTCCACTGTGTACGAAACAGATTGATGTTTTTATTACTTCAGTACTTATGAAGGCACTGAAGGTAGGAACGAGAGGAGCTACTTATGAAACAGGTTATGTATATAAACAGTTGCAAAAAAGTTAAGGGGGTGATTCCTCGTCAAAAAATAGGGTGGGTCTTTCATATAAACTTTTCTTTTTTGTGCCCTCCCTGCTTATTTACAGCCCTTTGAAGAGATGGCACCCGTAAAACATTTTAATTTTTTTTTAATTCAAAAACTGACTTGTAAGGGATAGCAAAAGCCACCCCTAAACCTTCCGCCTGAAGGATTGCTGATTCCAGTCTCCACGATTCAGGCGTATTATCTGTTGATAAATTATTTTTTCTCGAAAACTGTGAGATTTAGAAAGAAATTACAAGACACCTTATTTGTTGAGAATGGATCAATCTATCTCCTGTATATAGTATCTGATGATACTGATAAACTTTTTTGACGAAATTATCTTGTCGCTGACTTCATTTCAATTCCGTCTACAGAAAATTTTGAATGAAAAATGTATGAATAAAAGATACCATATTATCATTAAGTTCGATAAAGCTCTACGTGGACGATATATAGCATGCACTATTCCACTTTAAAAAACATCAATCAAGAGAGCGCACCTTTTAAAATCGATCAGGTAATCTACAAAATGAAAGCATGAATTGACGCTTGAGATTATGCGACCAGGACGAGGACCACTGTGTACGGAAAATACCGTCAAGGGCATTGATTCGCCGCCAAAAAATTCCATGATGAAAACCTATTTACGCTTCTCCGATTATCCAAATATCAGTCACCTGACGATTTCGCTGTTTAAATTGCGTATCGTCATCGTATTTCATTCATTTCGGAATTCACGCAAAATCAACTCTGAGGCAATGTTTCTGTTTGTTCTTTCTCGACAACGTAGCATCTGTTTTGTGGACTACCCGGAAAATATTTGTGTTGCGAGATATGGAAATCAGGTGGCCGAGCCGCAAATCGGCCGACCGAGAATCTAAATTTTCCTGGCTTTATCGGCGCCGTAGAAAGTGGCGATTTAAAAACGAGAAATTGTAAATATTGCTGTTTCCATTCCTCATCTCATTGCTGCAGAAAATGCTGTATTTTATTCGGCATCGATTGTGTTAATAGAGATTCAAAAATGTTCCGAATATACGCAGAGCGGTGGTATAAGAAAACGCACCTACAAGAAAAGGCACAGAAGAAGGTTTGAGACTTGCCCTTATCCAATTTTCATAGCGAATATCATCTGAATCCTATTTCTGCAATATACAGGGTGGCCAAGAGATTGACGTCAAAATGGAAAAAACCCCCATGTATGTCATGCTATTTTTCACGGTTTTCGAGTTATGAATTTTTTTATGAACTTTGAGAATTTTTGACTTGACCATCTTAAAAAAGATATTAAAAAAAAGTACAAGACTTCTCTGTGAAATTCTTTTTGTAACTTAATCTCCATGAATTTTACTTGTATACATAAAATAACCAGATTCGTAACATTGATAAAAATTATGGAAATGTTGTTCTCAAGTGAAAAAGTTACGTAAATTGGATTATGATCTGAATTTTCGAATCAAAATTAAAAATGTTAAAAGGCTATTTCACGGTTTCTTAGTATGCTTAAAAACTGCGCTCTACAGTCAGCTTTTAGAATCATTGATAAAAAATTTAACTCAACACTCTATTTTTGCCAGAATTAGCCTTCAAAATCATCGAGATGGAAAAAATCAAAGAACTAGACAGTTACTACAAAATTATTTCTTGCCATTTTAGGATAATATTTCTGATCAATTTATGATAGAAAATGCTGAAAACTAATGAAAATTAGCTTCAGATGTTGGTCAAGAAAAGTTCCAGATAAAAAAAAGAAAAAGGTATGGCAATAAATCACACATCATAATGTAAATAAAAAGAAATTTATTAATAAAATTTACAGTAGGTGTTCAAAGTGGCCACCTCCAGCCTCAATACACATTCTACACCTTCTTAGAAAATTTTCTTTCAATCGCAGCTCGTCTTCACTCGCACATTCTCGGGCTTAAACAATTTCTTTGAAAAAACCCCAAACGAAAAAATCGATGGGATTAAGGTCAGGTGAACGTGGGGGCCCCTTGGTTGGTCGACTGCGTCCGATCCATCTGTTCGGGTATCGTGGTTAATGAAAAATTGTTCGCGAAAATTTGAATAATCCCGATCGGTTTTTCATTGCTTTTTATGTTTGAAAACGATGAAATGTGTTATAAATATTCGCGACTTTGCAGATAACCGCGTTTTTTGTAATGAAGGGCCGATAAGCCGGAATCAAGACGTTTTCATCGACGCGACTTCGTCTGAATTTTTGAACATATGAGCATTCATTTTCACCTCCCCTCCGGAAAAATAAAACCAGATTTTTCCCTGACCATCAGTTAATTCTGATTCCGCCGATCGAGTGTCAAGAAGTGTTTGAACCGAATTTTCCAGTTTTCTAATTTTCACCTTGATTTTCTCAGTTTTTCTTTTGAATTAAATTTTTAGTTTTCCGAGTAAATTTTCAGTTTCCGAGTTAGTTTGGAGGTGGCCACTTTGAACACCTACTGTAAATTTTAAAAACAAATTTCTTTTTATTTACATTATGATGTGTGATTTATTGCCATACCTTTTTCTTTTTTTATCTAGAAGTCTAGAACTTTTCTTGGCCAACATCTAAAGCTAATTTTCATTAATTTTCAGCATTTTCTATGATAACTTGATCAGAAATCTCTTAAAATGGCAAAAAATAATTTTGTAGTAAATGTCTAGTTCTTCGATTTTTTCCACCTCCTTTGAAGGATAATTCTAGCAAAAGTAGAGTGTTAAGTACCATTTTTCATCAATGATTCTAAAAGCTGACTGTTGAGCGCAGTTTGTAAGCATACTAAGTAACCGTGAAGTAGCCTTTTTACATTTTTAATTTTGATTCGAAAATTCAGATCATAATCCAGTTTACGTAACTTTTTCATTTGAGACCAACATTTCCATAATTTTTATCAAAGTTACGAATCTGGCGGTTATTTTATGTATAAAAGTCCAATTCATGGAGATTAAGTTACAAAAAGATATTCACAGAGAAGTCTTTTACTTTTTTTTAATATCGTTTTTATGATGGTCAAGTCGAAAATTCTCAAAGTTCATAAAAAATTTCATAACTCGAAAACCGTGAAAAATAGCATGGGGGTGATTCGAATAGCCCATGACACGAGGGACCTGTTTTTTCCTATTTGACGTCAATCTCTTGGTCACCCTGTATAGTGGCGGGGCTTAATCATACGGTTGTATTTCAGCAACACAAAACAACACATAATTTTCCTCAATCAGAATCAAAAGTACTTCATAATCAAATCAGTAATAGTGATGACCTAAATGACAGATCATTATCCTACTCCTTACTAATCCAGTGATTCAAGTCTGAAATCACTAACCTACGCTCAACATCACCGAAGCGTACGGTCCCAAACAAACGCAAGCGAAAATTTTCCACGACGTGGTAACAGACCACGTCACCTGACTGTGTTATTTGGTACCGCTGTAAACTTACTTAGCAGGTAAATAAAAGGTGAAGGTCTTCCGATATGACGTGTGCTGGGGGACGCCAGAGAGAGTAGACGAGCCCACTGACTACGGCTTCTGATTGGCTGGATATAATCGTACGATTGCCCGTTTTGTGTGTGGAAGGGGCGCTAGTTTTGTATGGGACAGTTGGCATAACTTCGTTCTGGCAACATAAGTAGTTCTATTAGCGATTGACGTCACGAGGTGCGAAGCTCCACACACGACACTGTTTGTGGTACGGCAAGTCTTCGATTCGAACAGAATGGCACCAATCCATTTTTTCTTCGAAACTGGTCACTCAGAATTCGAAGGAAACGAAGAGGCCAACACCCTAGCCAGAAAGGAATCACAAACGCCACTTACTGGCCCAGAACTTTTCTGTGGTTGTGGAATGTAACCCCCTTACCAAACTATAACTCCAATAAAAGCATGGTTTTAATTTATTTATGGGGACGAAATCTTTAGGACAGCTGTGATTTCACTTGTGTTTATATGCTTTTTATGTGGAATTAAAGATTATTTTGATTGTTAATATAATTCACTTAGAACATAGTGTAAGATCGAGTGAAATATCATAAGCAGACATTCCTTGGGCATAATAAGATATTTTATCTACTCCCATAGAAAAATATATCCATCATTCAATTGATTTTGATCTGTAATATAGTCTCTATAAACCAACAACGTATGTGTTATAATAATAACTCACGCCTATAACTCACTCTAATACAAATAGGAAAAATTAAATTACTTACGAAATGAATAAGAAAGTCGAATCGTTTGGGAACTCTTATTTCAGAAATCAATGTATCGTTCTCGGAATCCATTTCTACATTTGCTTGGGTCTGAATATCCAAAAACTGCATTTGGAAAACGTGAATTTTTGGCGTTTTCTACGGGATTCGATATCGATTCGCTTTTCGACCACAAAGATCGCTTTTGACAGCTGTTGTCAATTTTGATGAATTACACCACTGCGTGTGTTATGACTTACATTACCCTTATTGAACAATATACTATGATCCTTGAAACAACTTTTTTTGTTATTTTTGCTGTGAACTACTCATAACAGATTTGCCTGCGTTACAAGTCTTTGAGTGGGTACCTAGCTTTAGTATCCTAGTCTAATATTAAATGCACACAAACGGTATGAACAGTTATTAATGGTTATTTAACTCCTAACGAATCCGAATTGAAGGCAAATGGAATTGATTAATAGATAGAAAAGCACACAATGGCCTATTTCTTGAAATCAATGGAAGGCTTTGAGTGCTATCGAAGGACAAACTAGGTACCCCTATCGTCAATGCTGTGTTTTTTATTCTTCATTCTAGGAGCCAAGACGTCAAATTTTGGACTCTGACTCAAGAAACTGCAAGATTCCCTCTGCGAATAGTGTCAGAATTAGGAAAAAATATGGTAGCCAGCACCGGTATCTTTTTCTTTGATGTACATGAGGAATTTCAGCTAAATTGTAGTTTTTTCGATGTTCCTTCACTCTTTCAAGAACATGATCTTCACTAAATGTATACACCAAAATAATATTCTTCAGATCAATGACAAATTTTGGAACAATCGGATATAAAGCTAACTCCAAAACCGTTTGGTAAATTTTCTGAAACTTAACAGGCGCTTGGAATTTCATTATTAGCATTTTATTTACCAAGTTTTCGTGTTACCGACCGGAAAAAATTGAATTTGTTCAAGTATTCTTCATTTCGATCGATCTGTAATCGATTTTTTTCGAAATACTGAAAGATAAAGTGTCTCCAGAGGTTATCTGACCATGTCGGCACGAAAACCTGTCAACGAGAGTATTTTTTCTGTAATTCATTGATAACGCCGTTGAAGTTTTTTACATATTTAGAAACTTGAGCTCTGAGTTTTCAACATTAAAAAGTTTGCCGCGTCAAATCTTTCATATCGCCGACAAAATTTTGCGTCTACTGATAAGAACCGACTAACTGTAATTACTCAACGAAAGTATCGCAATCATAGCGTATTGTTTGATCCGTTTACGTCCTCAGATTGAGATATTTCAATGTCAACAGTTGATGCAAATACACACGTGTTTTGACTAAATAATTTTGCGAATTTGATATCGATCACCAAAATACTATTATAGTAATCCTTATTTGGGTCAATTACTATATGAGTCACGTTTTGAGCGATGCTAAGCTATTATTGAATGTCTAGATTGTTTCTTGGAGTTGATTCACTTTGGCATTTTGGATATATTGAAAAATTCTTAGCCTACTATAGAACCAAACAAAATTTCAATGTCAAAATATTTTATTACTCAACATATTCTCCTCTTAATTGAATACATTTATTACAGCGAACCTGCAACGTCTCTAGACCTTTCAAACAAAATGTTTCTTCTTGCTCTGCAAATCAGTCCTCCACAGCTTTTATTACCTCTTCGTTGGAAGAAAATTTACGACCTTTTGAACTTTTTTTCTGTTTAAGGAAGAGATGATAGTGGGACAAGGCCAAATCTGGTGAATAAGGGGGGTGTTCTAATAATTCCAACTCTAAATCACGAATTTTTTGCATGGCAACATGAGATTTGTCTATACTGGGGCGTTGTCCTGTGAAAACAAAATACCTTTGGATAGCTTTCCGCGTCTTTTCTCTTTAATTTTTTCCCGTAGACTGGTCAGTAATGTCGAATAGTAATCTCCAGTTATTGTTCTACCCTTATCCAAAAAATCAATCATGATTACTCCATGGTAATCCCAAAAAACTGGAGCAAGAACTTTTCCAGCAGATTTTTGGACACGAAACTTCTTAGGTCTTGGAGAACCAGAGTGTCGCCATTCCATCGATTGTTGCTTTGTTTCTGGATCGTAGAAATGTATCCTAGTCTCATACATAGTAACAATTTGGTTTAAGAAGTCTACATCGTTTTCAAATCGAGCACAGATCGAACGCGATGCTTCTACCCTTGCCCGCTTCTGGTCAACATTCAAACATTTGGGGATCCATTTTGCAGAAATTTTTTTTAAGTCCAAATTGACGTGAACTTTATGATGAACGCGTTCGTATGAAATCTTCAGTGCTTCAGATATTCGTTTCAGCCCAATTCGACGGTCTGATAAAATCATGTCATGAACTGCATCGATATTTTCGGGGACTGACACAGAAACTGGCATTCTCGATCGGTCATCATCTTCAGTGGAAAATTTACCTCTTTTGAAGCTTGCATTCCAATTTTGCACGGTCGCATACGAAGGACATTGATCATCAAGGGTACTAAGCATATCTTCGTGAATCTGCTTACCTCTAAGCCCTTTTAAATACAGGTACTTGATGATAGCTCGATACTCCAATTTTTCGAATTTTTACAATTTCGGTGGACATCTTTTTTCTTCAATTTATTGCGTAACTCTGGTTTACTTTTTTGACGTCGAACTCTACGCTGACACTTCTAATGAGTTATTGGTCGTTGATATGGTTTCGCAATATTTTGTTTATGCATGGAACTGGTCTAGGGTAACTAGATATCAATACATCCCGTATATGTGTATCTTTCACATGATTCATGATAAACTTTTTTCTGCAATGACATTGGACCTTACAAATTGGATCTAACCCATTCCCAGAAGTCCCCTCTTTTTTATGCAGTATGCACCAGCATGCCAAACTCAATCAATTCCAATAACGTCGTTCGAAATGCAGAGCTTGCTTCCGACACAAACAGAACAATTATTCCTATTATTTTAGTGCCACAACGTAGATCCTATATTTTTGCGTCATTTCCAGATAGAGCAGAGATTAAATCAACTTCAAATTGGTGTAATTGACAGGAATCTCATTCATTCAACTGTGTAGATGCATCAGACTATAACCACTGATAACATGGAATGTCGGCAGTCTATTTTTAGTAAACCTCCTCAGGCATTACGTCCTTTCACGTATCTATCGGGTCTGCATACCCGTACCAACTTGGCACGCAGAATCGAGGTCCATGATGTAATGCCTTTATGCCTGATCTTGAATGGTACCTGCACCGTGTTCTTGTACATGCACAATGGCTATTATGTTGTGGGGATCTATGAATCTTCAGCGTTTGGGGAACCAACATGCGTGTTTTTCATCAAAAGTTACCTTGTTCAAAGTTGGGAATATTCAACCAACTTTTCACACAATACAGGATGTTTCTGAATTCATGCGAAAGATTTCAAAGGGTGATTCCTTGTCCAAAATAAAGGGTAGTTTGTTATATGAATGTTGGGTCAAAAGTCAAACGTTAGAGAGATATCGCGGTTTAAAGATGGCGGAAAAATTATGTTTTCTTTTTTTATCTTAAAAACAAAAAGCGATAGAATGATGATATTTTATGGAAGTGTTACTATTATGAGAACACACTTTCTTGATATTTTTTCATATTTTTAGAATGAGTGGAAGGGATTGAAGTAGGAAGTAGACTACCCCTATCATTTCTGTCAACTAAATTCAAAGAAAAACTCAGGCAACCACTTGGATAGAATTGAATTCGGATAGCCTGTTTTGTTTAGAAACTTTTTCATCTCTTGTATTTTTCTCGTAAAATGTACCGTTCTGAAATGAAAAAATAAAATGTAAATCAGTTATAAAATAAATTGCCCTTCCCGACACGAAATGATTTACATTTTATTTTTTTATTTCAAAACGGTACATTTTACGAAAAAAATGCAAGAAATGAAAAATTTAATTTTCCGTCATATCTCCCTAACGTTTGACTTTGGACCCAACATTTATATATAAGAAACTAGCCTTTATTTTGAACAAGGAACAGTGGCGACGACAGCTTTCGAAGACAGGGGGGGCCAAGAGGGGGCCGGAAATTTTTTAGGAGGGGCCAAAGTAAGTAGAAATACAACGGGAAAATTGAAAGTCTTAGTATGTCAAAAAATTTTAGGGGGAGCCAGCAAAATTTTAGGGGGGCCCGGGCCCGGGCCCCCTGACAAGGAATCACTCTTTGAAATCTTTCGCATCAATTCAGAAACACCCTGTATATCGTTCGTTAAGGGGCAGTATCACCTTTTGAATCGTGGTAGTTCTCCATTCAAAAGTGGTCTCTTTATTTCACGAGTAAGTACCCTAATTTAGGACGTAGAGACTTGATTTTTTTTTTAAATTAAAGTTGAAGAGCGTCCCGAGAGCAAAGAGTTTTTTTTTCCGATTTAATTAGTTTTTCAATCAATAAACAAGGGTAATCGTTAGATTTGGGGTTATTATTGAATATGTTTTTCGTTTTTCATGAGTACAAGCTATATTTTCTAAATAATCATCATGAAAATTTATGTAGTTTATAGAAGATTGAATTGCTGAGGGAAAATAGTTGCGATTTTTTCGATTTAATTAGTTTTCCAATTGAAAAAAACAGGTTGAACTTCAGATTTTTGGAAACTACACTTTTTTTCCGACGGTTATTCATAATTTTTTGGAAAAAATCGCAACTATTTGCCCTCGGCAATTTAATCTTCTATGAACTATAAAAATTTTCATGATGATTATTCCAAAACTATAGCTTGAACTCATGAAAAACGAAAAGCATATTCAATAACCCCAGATCTAACGAATACCCTGGTTTTTTTAATTGAAAAACTAATTAAATCGAAAAAAGAAAACTATTTGCCCTCAGGACGTTCTTCAACTTCAATTTGAAAAAAAAATCAAGTCTCTACGTCGTAAATTAGGGTACTTACTCGTGAAATAAAGAGACCACTTTTTGAATGGAGAATTACCACGATTCAAAAGATGATACTGCCCCTTGAACATGTAAAGCTTCTGCAACATTTGAACCAAAACTCATCATGTTTTTTGTCAAAATTTTTTCTTGCAGTTAAAAATGTTTGGAAATGTACACTGTATATTGACAGCTGAAAGTGGATCTCCCTCTATATTTCAAAATATTTTTGAGAGATGCAGGTTGTTGAAGTATGTAAAATAATACTTGAAACAATTTTATTTCATAATAGTGGTTTCACACTGTATGTATAGATTAAAATTATCAGAATGTTGTATCGTAAAATTGCATTGTGTGTCGTACCACAACAATAATCGAACACACGTTTTATCTTCTCTAACTGATATTTAAATGAGAATAATTGAGTTAAAATGGAATTCAAGGTGAAATATGCAAATGATAATTGAATTTGAAAGTGCCAGTAAACCGATCGCCAAATAAATTTTCATTAACACCAAGTTATATTTCATGCACAATAATTTTTTATTATCGAACCAACGATTATTGTCAGTTATCTTCTGATTTATCGTCAATTTTCTGAAGATAATCGACACAATACTCGATTGTTTGAATGAGGCGCGAAATTGCCTTTTGTCTAAGCGGTTGATACCGAATATCAATTCTTAATATTTGAGTCACAACCCGTTGGAGTTATTTCATCAAAAAATAAACCTAAGACATCGTAGAGAAGCTTCCAAAAATATTTGTGCTAGCATGGATTCATAATACAACCCTGCACATTAAATTAAATATCTTCTAAACCACATGAGACCCAAGAAGCTGGTCAAGTCAACTAGACGTTTAAGCTTAATCCTACGACACATTTCAAAAGACCTTGTATGGTAGGTAGAATTAATAGAACGAGATTGTTACTGGACAATAGGGAATACATAAATAATTTCCAGAAATAGGTTGAAACGAAACGAATTAATAAAAGAATTGAATCAGTTAGAAACTTGAGAATTCCGAACGAAAGTTGCTAGATGTTGAGTCTTTATTTTTTCAATGGAATTTCATAACATATTATACTTACACTTGTGTTTACACAACGTGTTTATATATGATTTGAGTAGATTGATCAATCGGAATGAAAGTATACCCGGACTGCTATCTTTCGGGTGTTGTTTTAGAGTGGTAGAACTTTAAATTGAAATAAAACACATTTAGATTAAAATTGAAGCAAATTTTTTTTTTCTTTGAAAGATCATTTTATGACATTCATGTTTTAGAAATAATTTCCGGCATATGTCCACCAGGAGTAGCTCTGAGGAACTGCATTCGACCAGAACAATTTTGGACCACTTTTTCGAGAAATTCATGCCTTATTTCAGCAATAACACGAGTTATGTTGGCTTCTGGTTTATCAGCATGAACCAATGACTTGACATGACCCCAAAGAAAATAATCCATTGGAGTTATGTCGCATCTTGGAGGCCAATTAATTGGGCCATTTCTCGAAATAATGTGATCGCCAAATCTTTCATTCAATAAATCAATTGTAACGGTAGTAGCATGAGGTGTAGCACCATCTTGTTGGAACCAAAACACTTCTGGGTCGATACCACTCAGATTCTGAAACAAATAATCATTGATCATCGATCTGTTACCAGCACCACTCATTATAACATCAGCTCCAGCATCGTTTCTGAAGAAATATGGACCGATGATACCTCCAGCATGTAAAGCACACCATACAGTGCATTTTCAGGATTCTTGAGGATTGTTTTCATTCCATATACGACAATTTTGCTTGTTTACGTAGCCGTTCAACCAGAAATCAGCTTAATCACCAAACATAATTTCTCGATGAAAAAGTGGATCAACTTCAAGCTGTTCTAGGGGCCAATCAGCAAACAAACGACGCTTATTATGGTCAAGTGGCTCTAGTTCTTGAACCAGTCGGATCTTGTATGGGTGTAGACCAAGATCTTTAGGCAAAAATTTCTAATGTGGTGGATGTACAGAGTCCAACTTGTTGTGAACGTCAACGAATAGACAAAGCTGGAACTTCATTAACACTATCACTTACAGCAGCGATATTTTATTCTGTACGTACAGTTCTTCGTCTTGTAGTTGTTAATGCATCGAGTAGAGAAAAGGTTGTCCGAAATCTATCGATAGTTCGACGAATAAGCTGCTCTGATGGACGATTATGTAAACCATAAATTTCACGAAGTACTTCATAAGTTTGGCTTAGAGAACACTGATTTTGAAAATGAATTCCAACAATTTGTAAACGTTGTTGCGGCGTGAGTCTTTCCATTATAATTTGTCAATGTCTACTCAACAGAAATGTCAATACAACATGGCTTCTACCTTCTGTCAAATCACAGTTATTGGTATCGAAAATTCCAGCACACTAAAGTTGCAGACACATTGTTGTCACGTCACGTGAGCTCACGCGAGGAAATGGGAAGAAGATATGGAGAATATAGCTGCTTTTACAGTTGCTGGTGATTCTCATAGAAGGGATTCAATTTACCAAATGAATCAACGAACAGAAGAAGTGGGGGAATTCCATCAATTAATTCAAGAATTATTGAATGGGCACCCAGATCGGTTTCAAATGTATGTCAGAATGACATTTCACAAAATATCAGACGTGATGTCACGTGCATTCAGAAAATGTAAATTTGCGGAATATAGATCTTGCGTGCTTTCAGTGCTATAATGTGACAGCAGATACAATGTCGCAATAGTATATTCTAAGACTAGTTGCAGAATGGGCTCCTATTCCAATACGAATGCGAAATTCGAAAACGAGCGACGAAGGAGCGAGTTTTCGAACGCATGAGTATTGGAATTGCATTCTGCAATGAGTATTAGACGATATTTTCTCTATTTCATTCAAATTTTGTGAGATTCAATGAAAAAATTCAAATTATAGGTCCTAGTGACTTTCATATTGTATCTTGGTAGTTGGTGTGAATGTTATTAAGTACGTAATTTGACATTTCCAAATTGACGTTTGCTGAAATTTAAAAGGATCGGAAGTCATTGCTGACAACCACAAAACGAAAAATGGTACTGAAAACGATGCTGTAATGAATTCATTACAGCACTGTTTTTAGTACTGTAATGAACACATTACGATACTGAAATAGATAAAAATTTTTACTACATTTTGATTCCGTAGTAGTATAATCACCCAGTTTAGTTCTGATGATTTGGCTTCACTATTTATTATTGAAATGTGTGTCTCTCTTCCTATGGTTCCATGCATTATCGTGATTGCACATTTTGTGAAGATGACGTGATGTGACGTGACGTGATAACAATGTGTCTGCACCTTAAAAACACCTGATATATGTAGAAAAAGTTGGCCCCCCTTACTTAGTCCCGAAAAAGAGTTTCTACTTTTTTCTTGAAAAACAAATAACTGACAAGAATAAAACTAAGCAAACGTTTTATGCAAGCGAGAAGGCAACAAAAAAAGAGTATTAGGTCTGAATTGGTCGAAGGGTTTCAAAAGTTACAAGTTACCTGATCAAGAATAGAATAAATAAAAACATCCAGAAACATAGTAGCAGTAAGTAATCAAAAATCCTGCAAGTGACTGCACACCATCAGAGGTTGTTTGTATACAAGAGCGTCAAAAAACCGAACACAATTTCACGAAAGTTGTGTTACGTAAGTTGAAGCAGACGTCAACTACATTACCCTTATCTCGTTCCCGCTGTTTGAACGAGAAGTTTTCAATTAACCCAACTGCAAGTTTGCCGTGTACACAACGTGTCCAAAAAAACGGGGATTGTCAAACGTAAATCGCGAAATATTCGAAAATCGCGTTCTTGACAAGCTTGTAGTTTCCGTTGAGATTAGATTAGTTGTTCCGGCAAGAATAATTGGGAATCTGAATATTCATATCACTCTGTATTCGGTGTATAAAGCTCACAATGTTACGACGGAAGTTTCAGAAAGCGACGGAATTGTTGAAAGTTTTAGTCTTCTATGAAAGCTTGCAAGCAATACTTGGATTCGGGGTTTCTATTTGAATGGTGGAAAACAGGAAGTCATGTTTTTTTAACGCTATTATTTCTCAACCTCATCTAAAACTATGCTGCTAAATACACACATCGTCCTGAATTAAGTTCTTAAGGATCTAGAGTTTTTTCAAAATTCTCCCGAACGTTTTATTATGAAAGGTTTCAAAATTCTGCAAGTTTTTCATAATTCCATAAGTTTTTTTGATGACAAGACGAATCAAAATTCTGCATGTTTTTATGATTATCTTGTAGATTTTTCTCGACAAAATCCGAGTGAAAAACATAAAAGACTGTTTCAATAACAATTCCTGAAAATTTCATCCTTCTAACTTTGAAGGATAAGTACCTATGATCATGTTCATCCTTAATAATAGTATATTATTTCCTTAGGAGGAGAAGTGTCACTTTTCGTGGCGAGCTTGAGTTTATCCGCCGAACGGAGTGAGGCGGATAATTGAAAGCGAGCCACGAAAAGTCACTTCTTCTCCGAATGAAATATGCTATTTTATTTCCAAACGTTTTCAAATTCATGAAAATTGTACATTTAATGCAACTTTATCAAATAAAAATGACGTTTGAATTGGAAGTTTTTGTATTCTATGCATCTATGTTGATGGTAACCAATGAATCTTTTTCGTAGCAACCACTTTTCCTGCCGCCGGAGGGAAAAGTAAATATTTCTCCGCCTAGGCGGAGAAATAGAACTTTTCTATGATCCTGTCAGTCGAGAACTGACGTTGTTATCGTACGTTTGGAAATAAACAATATTTGTCTGGAATCTCAAATAGCTCAGGAAAGCTCCGGAATATTACGAGGATATATTGAAAAATTCTCAGCCTAGGTACTAAAGAACCAAACAAAATTTAAATGTCAAAATATTTTATTACTCAACATATTCTCCTCTTAATTGAATACATTTATTACAGCGAACCTTCAACGTCTCTAGACCTTTCAAAAAAAATGTTTCTTCTTGCTCTGCAAACCAGTCCTCCACAGCTTTTATTACCTCCTCGTTGGAAGAAAATTTACTACCTTTTAAACTTTTTTTCAGTTGAGGAAAGAGATGATAATTGGACGGAGCCAAATCTGGTGAATAAGGGGGTGTTCTAGTAATTCTAACCCTAAATCACGAATTTTTCGCATGGCAACATGAGATTTGTGTACTGAGGCGTTGTCCTGTTAAAACAAAATACCTTTGGATAGCTTTCCGCGTCTTTTCCCTTTAATTTTTTCCCGTTGAGTGGACAGTAGTGCCGAATAGTAATCTCCAGTTATTGTTCTACCCTTATCCAAAAAATCAATCTTGATTACTCCATGGCAATCGCAAAAAACTGAAGCAAGAACTTTTCCAGGAGATTTTTGGACACGAAACTTCTTAGGTCTTGGAGAACCAGAGTGTCGCCATTCAATCGATTGTTGATTTGTTTCTGGATCGTAGAAATGTTCCCAAGTCTCATCCATAGTAACAATTCGGTTTAAGAAGTCTACATCGTTTTCAAATCGAGCACAGATCGAACGCGATGCTTCTACCCATGCACGCTTTTGGTCAACATTCAAACATTTGGGGATCCATTTTGCAGAAATTTTTCTCATGTCTAAATTGACGTCAATTATATGATGACGCGTTCGTATGAAATCTTCAATGCTTCAGATATCCGTTTTAGCCCAATTCGACGGTCTGATAAAATCATGTCAGGAACTGCATCGATATTTTCGGGGACTGATACAGAAACTGGCCTTCCCGATCGGTCATCATCTTCAATGAATAAATTACCTCTTTTTCGAAGCTTGCAGTCCAATTTTTCACGATCGCATACGAAGGACATTGATCACCAAGGGCATTAACCATTTCTTCGTAAATCTGCTTACCTCTTAACCCTTTCAAATACAGGTACTTGATGATGGCTCGATACTCCAATTTTTCGATTTTTACAATTTCGGTGGACATGCCATTCGAAAAAACGAAGTTTATAGATACTTCCGGTAAAACCGGAAGTGACAATAGCAATGATATCTTGCCCACCTCGGATAAAGAACTGAAAATCAGTTTCATGAAAATATCGTCATCAGTTTTCTCGGTATAACTTGAGGTGTTTTGTTACGGTAACCAGTTCCTCCACCATTTCGCGACAACTTATCGTAAAAATGGATATTTTTGAATGTTATACTTTTACGGTATTTCACATTTGGCACAATTTAATGGATTTCGAGACTTTTTGTCCAAAACTCTCTCCACTGAATGTAGCTGTTGAAAATCTTTGGGGCTAATGGAGTTTATTATATCCCATTCCTCTACACTCGGAGGTTCAAACATATTGGTTCTAATTGAAAGAGCAGCGCTCCAAATTCAAAAGGCAGCGGTAGAAAAGGGTCTGAGGTTTCCGCCGTAATAAAGTAGAAGTGTCAATTACCCTTAGGAGAAATACTGATAGAACTGCGGACCATTCGCGTTTTAATGGTGCTAGGAATTAGTCCAGTTCGCCACAATAAAGTTAAATAAAGCGATAACTGTTTCTTTACCGAAATTTATAACCCATCCTTGGTATTACCCAATTAAGTTTAAGACGGGAGCTCTATTGTATCCTGCGAAGCTTAACAGTTTCTCATCCTTGAGGATTTAATCAATTTACATTGTGAAGAGGATGGACAGAAATTAGAGCTGGGATATCGTAGAAATATTCTGGAAGCAAAATGATATTTCAGTCATATACATCGAGTAAATACTCCTTCAGTCATTTTTATTTCGATTTTTCTCGTAAACGTAGGATTTAATATCCCCAGATCAGTTGAATGTTGACGTTGTGTTTCCTTTGTTTTCGTTCGGAACTTGTGTGGGAGCCTTTGCATCTTGGAGATTAATAGCGATCACAGTTTAAGAAGGAATTGTTATATTGTTTGCAGAAATGAATGAAATACTTTATAGTATGTTTATGAATGAGTTTTTCCCATTCACTGGAACTGGAAATAGTTTTTTCAGTGTAAAAAAGAGGAGATCCTCATCTTATGTATACAGTGTGGAAATGCCAAATGGAGAAACCGTGTTAGGTTAAGATGCGGCAAAAATTCAAGAGGTTATTCCTTGGATTATTTCAAGAAAATTTAGCCATTGACAAAATGCAATACCAGCACAACTGGGCACACCAGAATCACTCATGTAGCTGACGTAGCCGAGCTTGATATGATTTCAGACTACATGCAACCTCTATACTCATTCGAAAAACCATTCAAAACACAGCTCGACTGGAACAGATGGGACTCGAGTATAGAAACACAATCATCTGCAGAAATAGTCTGGTACACAGACGGTTCTAAGACAGATGAAGGAAGAGGAGCGGGAATACACGGAGTGAGGCCAAGAAGGGACTACATAATACCTCTCGGCAAACACGCCACGATATTTCAAGCTGAAACATATACCATTAGGACATGCATACAGAAGAACCTGGAAAGTGGCTACCAAAGAAAACACATCCACATTCTCTCTGACACCCAGAGCGCCATCAAAGCTCTCAACTCGACACAGATAATGTCTAGACTCGTCTGGGAATGCCTCCAGGACCTTCTGGAGCTGGCAAAACACAACAAGGTCACTCTGATGTGGGTGCCAGGTCACAACGAAAAAGCAGACCAGTTAGCAAGACAAGCATCTGAAACGCCATTCACAGGGCCAGAACCTGTGCTTGGAATCAGCGAAAACCGATGCAGGACCCTGATTGAGGAGTGGATAAAACAAAGACACCGACACTGGGAACTGAGCGACGCCGACGGGCAAACACACAGCAAAGCCTTGGTAGGCCACACAAGCCAAACCTTGACGGCTGACTTTTTGAATCTGAACAGAACAAAGGCACGTATAATAGTAGGTTTACTGACGGGACACTGCGGCCTTAGAAAACATCTGAACACCATAGAAATACTTGGAGAACCCGTGGATTGCAGAATCTGCGGTGAAGAGGGAGAAACCGCCTCTCACATAATTTTTGAATGCGACGCCCTGGGAAGAAGGCGCCACAGAATATTCGGAGAAATCAATCCGGAAACGGGAATGAATCCGAAAAACCTCATAAACAGGCTACTGAACCTGATAAAGGACACAAACCTATTCCCGTGAGGAACCACTGACGAAAGAGTGATACAATAGATCCAAGTTGGTCGCAGTGTCACAGGGAGGCCAAGCGCTTACCCGGTCTCTTGTTCGTCAGCTTATCAATCAATCAAATGCAATACGTGGAGCAAAAGAAGTGCCTGATTGCGTTGAATGTGGTATGGGTACAACAAATTATCTCTCATAATTTTCCAATTAGTCCAATTTACTTACTTACATTCAAAGTTTTTGCAAGTTTTTGCCTAGAAGAACCTGGACCGTCTTCTGTCATGTCCAGCACATTTTCTTTCACTTCCTAACAGTCCTTGTCCTGGTTCTTCACTCCGCTCCAATAATCTAAGGATAAAATAACCAAGGAATAACCTCTTGAATATTTGCTATTATTTACTATGAACTTATATGCAAAATATGCATCGACCCTTAGAAATTATCCATCTGAGTGTGACAGTTCCAATGTCACTGAGTCTACCAGCCGTTTTTAGAACATTCCTGGTCCCTGAGGCCTCGGTCTACTAAGACGCGAAGAACTGGGCCAAAGACAAATAACTCACAATTTCTAGTCGTGATGACAGCGAGAGCAAAACAACATTTTGCCGTCCGTCTCGGTCTTAAGGGGCCGAAGAATGAATGAAGCCAAAGTTAAGGGTAATATAGTTCTCCAACTTGCCACTCCCTCGAGTTTCACAGATTTGTCATCTGGAAATGGTAGCAAGATGTTTAATGTTGAATTTTGACTTGTCGCCGATTCGTTTTCAGCTTAATGACTTTTGTTCCGCTTCTAGCTATGAGAGAATTATCATTCTACACTGCGCAAAAAAATTAACGCACATTATGGAAATCTCAAATTTATTCTACAACTGAAGGTGGTTTTAATGATAATTATTTTTATCAGAATTATGCATGCATATGTTATCCACTTTCAACGTTTTTCTTCAATACAGATGTTTTCTCCCAGCAGGAATAAAAAAAGATGATATTATCAGATTTTGAATGTATTGGCTCCATTCTAAAATCATTTGTTCTCGATCAATTCTAGTGATCAATAGTTTTTCTTTCGTTTGATTTTCTACACTCGATCGCTATGCAACGCGAAACACGCAATTTGACCCAAAAGGAATGTGCCCAAGCGGTATTTTTGCGAGAAGAAGGGTGGACATACACAAGAATTGCAGAAAGGTTTGGAGTTTCCCATACAAGTGTGTCCAGAATGTTGCAGCGATTCAGGGAGACAGGTATGAATGTCCGAAGACCAGGACAGGGTAGACCACGGGTAACAACTGCCATTCAAGAACGTTACTTGAGAGTTTCTTCGTTGAGACAACGGTTTGCAACCGCTCGCCTCCTTCAAAATCAGCTTGAGCAAACTCATGAGGTGCGAATTAGCACTCAGACAATAAGAAATCGCCTCAGAGAATATGATTTAAGGCCTCGTGTCGCGGCAAGAGGCCCAGCTCTTACCCCAGCCCATCGAAGGCCGCGTTTGGATTTTGCGAGAGAGCATATCCATTGGGAAGAGGCCGATTGGGTAAGAGTTCTCTTCACAGATGAGTCTAGATTCTGCCTCTACCATTGTGATCGACGTTCCCTTGTATACAGACGTCCACATGAAAGATATGCTCAGTGCGATTTTCTGAATAGTACTGGTTTCGGGGGAGGATCGATTATGGTATGGGGTGGAATATCTTTGACTGCTCGCACAGACCTAGTGGTCGTTGATAATGGAGCTATGAATGCTGATAAGTATATAAGGAATATTCTTGAAGAGCATGTAGTGCCATTTGCCCCATACATTGGTGAAAATTTCATTTTTATGGACGATAATGCCAGACCCCATCGTGCGCGCATCGTTCAGGAGTACCTTGAAGAGGTTGAAGTCTCTCGAATGGAATGGCCAGCAAGAAGTCCAGATCTCAATCCGATTGCGCAGGTTTGGGACAACCTCATTAGAAGGCTGAGAAGTTCAGAAAATCATCCAGCTACTCTTAATGACTTAGGAATCCAACTCGGAGAAATCTGGGAAGGATTAGATCAGAATATTTTAAGATCACTCATTTTGAGTATGAACTGTCGTTGCCGAGCTGTAATTAACGCAAGGGGTGGAAACACCAAGTATTAAATCACTTATCAGCATTTCAGTATTTTGAAAATTGTTCATTTCTATTCTTTCATATAAGATTCGGTGGAATCCTGAATTTTTCTTCCATTTAATGTGTTTTGTTTCGTTCAAAACCTTCCCGAGAGAACATAAAACATAAGTTATAAAGTCAATGTACTAATGTAGAGTTAACTTTCATTAAAATTGAGATTTTCAGAATGTGCGTTAATTTTTTTGCGCAGTGTAATTCTTCAAGAGTTTTACTTCTTGTCAGTTGCTTAAAAACGCGTTACAATACGCTCTTCAGCAGGCAAGGGCATAAATTAGTTTATGTAGCACCGACGCATCCACCATTTAGCACCTTAGAAACTTGTAATCCGATAAATTTATACTTTCGCCTGCTCGGCGCAGGAAATGAATTCAAAACTGCCGGTCCCTATTCAATACGAGCTGAGGCATTTATTCAGTGTCCCACAAGCCCTAAGACCGTCGCATTGAGTGGGACTCGACATTAATTTGAATAAGAATAGGAAGGAATCCGCTTCGTTAACAGCCGATTGTCCTTCGAAACAATACAAGATTTGGGAAGCGACCACCTGAGCACTTGTAAAGCGTCCTTTGATGTTTATTGAATTAACGCGCGCATCCGATTAGTGAATACAATCCCGGACATACTTAAACTTTCGTACAGCAGACGTGTGGTGTTCTGAGACGACTTATTCAACTAGACTTCGCCACAAAAGGTCCAAATTTTCAATACGCCACAATTCCGGGGGTATTTGGAAGTTGGGCGTTAAGAGTGATGTCGAACTTTCGTAACTTTTAATGCCTTCATCAAGAGACGCAGATATCGCCACGCGGGGCGACAATGTAAACGAAGTTATTCGGAGGAAATTGAAATGAGAATTCGTCTTTTAGATCAGAAGCAGAGGGTGTGGGGGGAAGTTGTGTGAAAATAAACATTTATACTTCAGGAATATTCATTTGAGGAGTTTGTTTTTTCTCCGGGACTTCTTCAGTTTGATGTTATTCCTCAGAGACAAATTAATATATGAATATTTTCAAATTGGACAGGACCATTTGTCAAGATCATCTCTTTCCCTGTTTTCCCTTTTAAGAGCGGAAAATCCACCTGAAAATTCCGCCTGCTCGAGTTGGGTTTCCATAAGTTGATAAAATAGACAGAAAGTCATTCATATGGTACACTGGTGGATTAAAATTTGCTGAGAGAACAGACATAGGAGTAAAATCGAAATTTTGATATACATATATGCCTAATTTCAGTTGAATATACAGGATGTTCAGTAGAGGAACAAAATTTTTCTGTGTATTGGTAGGATTAACTGTAACATTTTATTCAAATAAACTTTTGTCCTAAGTGTTATAGTTTTTGAGATAGAATTTTTTTTCGGTTTTAGTTCGATTTTTTCTGAATTTCTACAAAAACCTCTACGACTATTTTGTTTGCAGCTGTATGTGCGTCAAACTTTTTGTATTCTATTCTGTAATGTATTGCCTTACAGGATAAATTATTCCTTCAGTCATAGAGTACCGAAAAATTCAGTTATAAGACTTCAAATTCCCAAAAATAATTTCAAACAGTGAAACTCAAAACTTTTTTATTTTTTAGAAAAAAAACCAAAAGCTGCAGAGGGCTTCGTTTTCATTTGAAAAGTTCTATGGTTTATCCTTTATTTGAAGTTTTGAGTTTTTTTACTCACGTCGTAATTTACTGGGAATAAGAAACATTATCATGGTCAGAAAATCACTAAACTTCTATTAAAAGTGAAAGATTCGATTGCTTTTCAACGATTCAATCAGAAGAATGTAATACTTGAAAAGTAGATTTATTCTTGGTGCAAATGGTTTCATTTTTTCGCGTCTTTCTGTCAGGCTAATCTTCGGAAAAACTGAAAGTTTTACTACAATTTGTTTTTCTCAAGATGGCGTTCAAACGCCCTGAAAATTTTAAGTCTGTATACAGGTGAATGAACATACAGTAACCTGAGCTAGAGCTACCCTAGACGAGTCCAAAAAAATGATATATGACATGTCTTATCAATTCCATAACCGAGATACAGGGTGGTTTATGAATTTACCAAAAATTTCAATTCCTCATAACTTTTGAACCAACCAGTATAGTCGGTTGATATTTGGAACGTATGATTCACTTCTACAGGTCGATCGATTTACTTTTGAATTTCCAAAAAATTCCAGGTCTGTATTTGAAGAATATGGGACTTCTTCCAAGCTGAGATTCAACACCCTGTATATTAAAATTTTGGGATTTGATTGAAATATTTGTAGAGAGCCGAAAATTTTCAATGGGGTTCAGTAGATTTCATTGTCCCGCACGTCATTTTGCTCAAAGAGAGCTTCAGGAAAAGATCCAATTGAATATTGAAATTCCACAAAATTTTCAGAAAAATCGTACATTATGATCAAATTGAATTTTTTTTGTCTCACTAATTGCACTAATTGCTCTTTCCAAATATCTCAATCAAATCCCAAAATTTCAATACACAGCTTGGAAGAAGTCCCATATTTTTCAAATACGGACCTGGAATTTTTTTGAAATTCAAAAGTAAATCGATCGACCTGTAGAAGTGAATCATACGTTCCAAATATAAACCGACTATACTGGTTGGTTCAAAAGTTATGAGGAATTGAAATTTTGGTGAATACATAAACCATCCTGCATCTCGGTTATGGAATTGATTAGACCTATCATATATCGGTTTCTTGGACTCGCCTAGGGTAGCTCTAGCTCAGGTTGTATGTTCATTTACCAATGAAACACCCTGTATATCCTCAACTTCTACTGACGAACTTTTGTTCCGGAGGTTTTATGTTTCAATACAGACGAAAGCAGTGGAAATTTGCTTTTGTTGATCTTCTCCCTGTGCTTACATGCATATCTTTACCAAACGTGAAGCCATTCTTCCCAACGCAACGTTTAACACAAAAACAAGCCTTGGAATTACGCACAGATTTTTTCCACCATAAAATACTGAATTATTAAAACTTGCCGCAAACTGAACAGAACAAGCGGCATTGAAAGTGTGTTGGAAGAAACTTTTCCTTACATATTTTATGGCTCAAAAATCTCCAAGCACCTAACCCCTTTGCGGGATACACCACATGATTACAACGCTCCCATTTATTCTTCCCTTCACAAATTCCAGAATAACACATTCACCAACACAAAACCTGTAGGATGTTTACGTTTACCCAAACTTCTGCCAGTTTTCCTCGACGCCAGCTCTAATTAATTTTGTAGCTCTATGAAGACGTATATATTTGCGTCAAGTAGACGTGTGTCGGAGTTTTTGGTTGATCCAGGAGTTGACACCGGATTAAACCACGTGTCATGAGTTTGAACCGCACTATAAGGACATAAAGGGAATGCCCCCAATTATAAGAATAATGGGAAGCTCGGCTTCTTGAGCGTTTAGCTTATTCAACGCGATACGGTGGCAGCTTGTTGAACAAATTGGATTTGCAAGGCAGATAGTGTTTGACGTAGAAGTGTCAGGGGATGATGGACTGACAGCTGCATGAGTAGCTCGAGTATGTTCAGGATATGACGGAAAATAATAATGTGCCAGATGACTTGAGCACTGTGGTTACTCACATTCAGTTTCCTTCATCCTGCAGTGAATTATATATGGGCTCATTGCTGGCGTCCTAATGATGCCTGAGATAAATTTTCTTGCTTTTGTCAGGTAGATACTGTTAACTCAGTTAATTCATAAAGCCTATTCGATTCGTGAGAAAAAAGACTGATAAACGAAGATATATTGAAAAATTCTTAGCCTACTATAGAACCAAACAAAATTTCAATGACAAAATATTTTATTACTCAACATATTCTCCTCTTAATTGAATACATTTATTGCAGCGAACCTGCAACGTCTCTAGACCTTTAAAAAAAATTTTTCTTCTTGCTCTGCAAACCAGTCCTCCACAGCTTTTATTACCTCCTCGTTGGAAGAAAATTTACGACCTTTTAAACTTTTTTTCGGTTGAGGAAAGAGATCTGGTGAATAAGGGGGGTGTTCTAGTAATTCTAACCCTAAATCACGAATTGTTTGCATGGGAACATGAGATTTGTGTATTGGGGCGTTATCCTGTAAAAATAAAATACCTGTGGATAGCTTTCCGCGTCTTTTTCCTTTAATTTTTTCCGTAGAGTGGTCATGCAGTAATGTCGAATGGTAATATCCAGTAATTGTTCTACCCTTATCCAAAAAATCAATCATGATAACTCCATGGCATTCCCAAAAAACTGAAGCAAGAACTTTTCCAGCAGATTTTTGTACACGAAACTTCTTAGGTCTTGGAGAACCAGAGTGTCGCCATTCCTGTTGCTTTCGTTGCTTCGTTTCTGGATCGTAGAAATGTACCCAAGTCTCATCCATAGTAACAATTCGGTTTAAGAAGTCTACATCGTTTTCAAATCGAGCACAGATCGAACGCGATGCTTCTACCCTTGCACGCTTTATGTCAACATTCAAACATTTGGGGATCCATCTTGCAGAAATTTCCAAATTCCAAATTGACGTGAACTTTATGATGAACACGTTCGTATGAAATCTTCAGTGCTTCAGATATCCGTTTTAGCCCAATTCGACGGTCTGATAAAATCATGTCATGAACTGCACCGATATTTTCGGGGACTGACACAGAAACTAGCCTTCTAGAGCGGTCATCGTCTTCAATGGAAAATTTACCTCTTTTGAAGCTTGCAGTCCAATTTTTCACGGTCGCATACTAAGGACATTGATCATCAAGGATATTAAGCATATCTTCGTGAATCTGCTCACATTAACCCTTTTAAATACAGGTACTTGATGATGGCTCGATAGGTACTCCAATTCTTAGATTTTCACAATTTCGGTGGATATCTTTTTTTTTATTCATTGCGTAACTGTGGTTCACTTTCTTGACGTCGAACTCTACACTGGCACTTCTAATAAGTTATTGTTCGTCGATATGGTATCGCAATATTTTGTTTATGCATGGAACTGGTATAGGCTAACTAGATATCAATATATCCTCGTATCTCTCAAGCCAGCATCAACCGTGGGCACCATCATATTATAATATATCCAACACTCTGCGTTCATACTTGACCATATTATTCGAGTGGAGTTTGAATGCGAATAGACAGTAGGGATGAATCCTGCAAGAAGCACAGTTCCTGCTAATGATAATACCTGTTTTTATGAAATCATGACTGTTTAAGGGCCCTACATCGGTCCGTTTTACAAGTGTATGGGTCTCAGCTGACTAATATGTGGCCGAGTGAATGATGATCCTGGCCAGGAGACCGCCGTGTCCTGTGCGGAGCTGACAGCCTAATGCATCATTCGGGAAGTGGCCAGGATAACTGATTAGTCTCCCTACTCTCATCCCGAATCGGATAGTGGCGATTCATCGGGAGCTCTAATGGAAAGTTTGGAAATCCATATCGACTGATAGTGGGCGATCTAACTGGTTAATCCGGCAGGTTTTTCGGAAAATTTGTTAAATTCCCAATCCTCCGATCATCCGGCTTGTCTAATGGATGCTGGGGTTTGAGTCGGCGGAGTAATTGAGATTTAGGAGGTTCTGACGGGTTATTGATGATATGGAAGGATCATCTCATCAATTTTTGGGCCATATTTTGTAGTCAATGAGGGTATTATCCCATCCTCGTCGTCAATGAGTGTTATATCCCATCCTCGTCGTCAATGAGTTTATTATCCCATCCTTGTCGCCAAAATTGTACTATTTTGATGTCTTCGTTGGATTTTAGTTCCAGAATATTGTTATCTCTTCTTAACTATGGCTTTTTCTTAATTCTACCGAAAACAATTTGTACCTACACTCACTTTTATAATATTTCCCGGTTGGCCATGACTTAGGTTTATCAAGTTTTTTTTCTTTAAAACTGGCACAGGTTGGTACTCGTTGAATGTCAAATAATTCTCAGAGACGTTGTCAATGCTAGATTCTATTTACTCTCTTTTAACTTAAATGGAATTGGTTCTTTCAAGGTTCTACTGTGACATAGGTTTCGTAGTACAAATACATTTTTATACTGGTGTATTTCAAGTTGTGCAAAAAGGTATTCAAATGTCTTCTGTAGGTTTATTTCTTGGGAATTTTTAAAGTGGGAAATTCCACTTCGTTTTTCTGTCGGGTTATTCGAGTACTTTCATTATCTCTCGATTCTTGATGTCCATACAAGAAAATAGCATAACTGAATATTCCAACCATGTTTATACAGTGCGCGTCAAATTTATGGAACAAATTCATTTTCTTAGAGAAAAATATTTGGCAACAAAATCCAGAAATAGGTCATTTTTGTTCAACTTTTACCAAATTTCTATGCATTTTTGAAGGATTTCTTTCGCACTCTGTGCCATCTCCATCAACCCTCTAAATTTTTTGAATTGGGAAAGTGGGTAATGTGGTACTTTATTGGCAAGATCTTTGTATCTTCTTTACAGGCGTGTAGAAATTTTCAAGAAAAAATTTGTTAGTTCGAAGAGGTTTTTAGTATAACATTCGCAGCGCGAATATTCGGCCGAGGTGACGACATTGAAGCATAATCGGACAATCTCTATGATATTTTTGTTGGGTTGCACTAATAGATACTTTTTTCATCACCCGTCACGATGCGATGAAAAAACCTTTTTTTTTGCCGCTGAACAGTAAATATTACATTATTTCCCATACGAGAAAGAACAAGGTAGATCTTTTCGATCAGATCAAAAGCGACCTAATTCTTTTCCATTTTCCGCAAATGGCAATCAACTATAAATTCACTCGAATTGAATATATACAGTCATGCAACTTTTGTGCGTCCTTTCCCAATGTTATTTATCGCTAATGTCAGAGCCTCAAAGAATGTATTTTTATAATATCGTGGTGGCGTGACCGACAGTGATTTAGTCAATGCAATTTTGGTTGATCCCACCGAATGTGTTTGGCAAACATGGCAATTTTCGTAGCGTATTGTTAAAAACACGCATCAGGTTACATCACTTATTTGTTGATTATTGATTAACAAACCTCAATCAGAGGGTAAAGGATAATAATAGTTCAAAAGGGTAAATCGATAGTGTTCACACCAAATGCGGTCATTATGTTCCTAACTTCGTTTTTATTTTTGATAATGACTTTCGATTCGAATGAATAAATCCATAAATATAAGACCGCGAACGTTTCGTTCCACATAATAATCTTCAAGTATACTGAACTGACAAAACTTAAGGAAATAAAAATTGCAAAAGGAAAACAATAAAAGGGTAAGACAGTAATTTATTCGATAAAGGCCATCGAACATGATAAAAGGAACCTCTTCCTAAAACATCCCCAATTAGACAGGATTTTCCTGAAAAAGCCTCAGCAGTATTGCCTCATATTCAATAAAAGGACGAAATAAAAACCCTTGGATACACCAAATCGACTCGGACTTCATATTGGACTATTCAGTACAACGTATCTCTATTTATTTTCCTGCATAAGACGCTTTCAACTCCCCATTCCTTGAATCAAATTTCCCTGCAGAAGCGACTGTTTTTATTTTTCCTGGCAATTGTCCTTTTCCAGGACAAACAAAGATGTTTAACATGACCCCTTCGGCTTGGAATTCGCTGCATATGGGGATGAGAATGGCGAAATTGTTGTATTATGAGAATTTGTCCACTAGATTCGTGTTTAAACCAATGGAGAGAGTGTTATTTCGAAAACAATTCCAACAAGGTGAATTATTTTTATAGTTTCGAATTCTCAGAGAAAGAAAACCCATTATGTGCTATTCGAAGAATGAAAAAGGATACCCTTCAAGTCTACGAGAAAGAAAGTTAGTTCGATAACAGATGTATCCGGACAAAGTTGTTTCCCCATAATTTTTAAGAGGCTTGTTCCAGTTGAACCGTATCACCTCTTCTTCAAGTAATCTGTGTTGTCGCATTGAAATAGAGGATAAAGGAAGTTTGTAGGCTGGCATCGTCTGGGAAATCACTGATGGAAGTTTCATGGCACAATAAAAATCTTCTCCAGAGTTACGAGAATCCACCTACATATTCGTAAATTCAGTTCGAAAGAAATACAGAGTTAAATAATTATAAAGGCACTAATTGCTCCTATAGTTTTTTCCTCTGGCTTTGCGTAGGTGTACGAATTAGATTCCTTTCTCACGGAACGAATTCATTTTATGGATACGAAACTAACGGGTCATGCGAGCGAACTCTGTTCGGGCACAGCGAACTGAAAATGGATGGCGAACTGATGGCGTGCCATGGCAATTCGAGGAGAGAGAGAGAGAGAGAGCCGTGGCGAGACGAGAAAAGAGGGGATTCCAGTTTAAAAGAACAAATTATGAATGAAATAATTATAATGCTTCAATAGTTTTTTCCAAGTCACTTAGTATACTTGACATGATTCTCTTTCTCCAGTTAGTCCTGCAGGAAAAACGCTGTCATTCCTAATGCCTCGCTGAAATAATTAAGGCTCAAAATCGACGTTGCTAATTCTCCCTTAATTTCCTCGTATTCGGGAAATCGAACCGAGAATATTTGATGGGAATTTTTCCATTAATTGAATATTCGCTGAATACGGTCTTTTCCGAGGAAATGATAATATTACAGCAGACGAGTTGAGACGTATTTATTACTCTTTAGACGTTTCTCTTCATCGCTTTCGGCAATTTCACGATCAAGTCGAAGTTATGCCAATTGGACTGCCAATAAGACTAAAGTCTTCCAGATCTGATAAGGGAAATTTGGCATGTCTTAATTTCGTTCGTTCGGCTGCTTTGAGCTGAGGACTGATGAAAGCTGCCAGAATTTGTTATTTTTGGGTTTTCCCAACTCAACTTGAAGGATTTTATCGGATCTGTATCAATCGAATAAACAGAACCATTCCTAACTATTAATAATAAATCTGCGTGACCTCGTCAGTTACTCTTCAAATCTTATTCCTTTTCATTTTCTCGATATCCCAAAAATATCTCATAAAGAAAGGTTTTTCGTTTAATTTGTGATTAATCAAGCTACGAGGATATATTGAAAAATTCTTAGCCTACTATAGAACCAAACAAAATTTCAATGTCAAAATATTTTATTACTCAACATATTCTCCTCTTAATTGAATACATTTATTACATCGAATCTGCAACGTCTCAAGACCTTTTAAACAAAAACGTTTCTTCCTGCTCTGCAAACCAGTCCTCCACAGCTTTTATTACCTCCTCGTTGGAAGAAAATTTACGACCTTTTAAACTTTTTTTTCAGTTGAGGAAAGAGATGATAGTCGGACGGAGCCGAATCTGGTGAATAAGTGAGGTGTTATAGTAATTCTAACCCTAAATCACGAATTTTTTGCATGGCAACATGAGGTTTGTGTACTGGGGCGTTGTCCTGTAAAAACAAAATTCCTTTAGATAGCTTTCCGCGTCCTTTCTCTTCAATTTTTTTCCGTAGAGTGGTCACTAATGTCGAATAGTAATCTTCAGTTATTGTTCTACCCTTATCTAAAAAATCAATCATGATTACTTCATGGCAATCCCAAAAAACTGAAGCAAGAACTTTTCCAGCAGATTTTTGGACACGAAACTTCTTAGGTCTTGGAGAACCAGAGTGTCGCCATTCCATCGATTGTTGCTTTGTTTCTGGATCGTAGAAATGAACCCAAGTCTCACCCATAGTAACAATTCGGTTTGAGAAGTCTACATCGTTTTCAAATCGAGTACAGATCGAACTCGATGCTTCTACCCTTGCACGCTTTTGGTCAACATTCAAACATTTGGGGATCCATTTTACAGAAATTTTTCTCATGTCCAAATTGACGCGAACTATATGATGAACGCGTTCGTATGATATCTTCAGTGCTTCAGATATCCGTTTTAGCCCAATTCGACGGTCTGATAAAATCATGTCATGAACTGCATCGATATTTTCTGGGACTGACACAGAAACTGGCCTTCCCGATCGGTCATCATCTTCAATGGAAAATTTACCTCTTTTGAAGCTTGCAGTCCAATTTTTCACGGTCGCATACGAAGGACATTGATCACCAAGGGTAGTAAGCATATCTGCTTACTTCTCAACCCTTTTAAATAGAGGTAGGTACTTCATGATGGCTCGCTACTCCAATTTTTCGATTCTTACAATTTCGGTGAACATCTTTTTTAATTATTGGTTCACTCTGGTTTATTTTTTAAACGTTGAACTCTACACTGACACTTCTAATAAGTTATTGTTCGTTGATATGGTATCGCAATATTTTGTTTCCGCATGGAACTGGTCTAGGCTAACTAGATATCAATACATCCTCGTATATCAATCTATTTTGCATTCAAAACAATAATCTTCTATGAACATTTCGCATTGATCGGTGAACATTCGGATTCGACATCAATTATTGCTCATTACACCTGAGTTCTGTATGTGACATAAAAAATTTCGAGTGATTTGAATCTCACGGAGTTATGAATATTTCATTTGTTGCATGTCGTATCGAATATCTCCTGGCGAGGTTTCCATTTTCAAATTGAGTTACGTGACTCGGAAGTTAAACTATGAAATTCCTTAGAAAGAGGTTACTTCCAGGATGAGCAAAGAATTCTTCCCTTTTTAACATCTCATGTAATTGAAATTTATTCCTCAAGCGATGTTTTCCTGTGAATCTTCACGTACATTCGTGGACATCTTATTAGTTCTAGTTATTGGAGGAGATGAGGAATATAATGAGAAACCAAGGCAGAAAGGCTGAAACTGTATAAAAAGTAGTTTAAGCTATAGAGTTGATGAAAAATGTTGAAAAGTATCGAATTGTGGATACTGGAACTGTTCGATTGATTTTCATCATGACTAGATTGATGACCAGTCTAGCCGAAAAATCCGAATAGACATGGAATCCTAGAGATCAATAGAGTCCTGATCTGTATTCGGATCCTGTCAGGACGAAAACACATTTCTATGAGCCTTTGTGCCACCAAACATACAATTATCACTTCGGAGAAAGCTCCACGAAGAATTTGAGTTATTGTGATATCGGAACGCGGAGAAACGGATGCTTTTATTATATTTTGGCGGTATTCACGGTTGGTCGATCTGTCCTGGAGGTATTCCACACGTTTGGGAATTCGCTGCTCCTATCCTGACATACGATTTCGAATTATTTAAGAAATAGAAGTTATATTTTCCTGCTGTGGCACGGCGCTCTGTGAGTGTTTCACGAATTCAATAAATTTTATTGATAGTCTTATTACTCGCCGCATTCGACCAGGAACGAAATAAATGGCTGCCTTTTTGTGGCCACGAAGATATAGGTTGAGCCCTGGAACTTTGATCCCACACAGAGAGAGTCCTAGACTTGTACAGGTTGGGCAAAATTCATTGTCTACTGAATCTCGAGAACTATAGCAGAGAGAAGAAACGACGGTCACTATGGCACCGCCAGCCTACTTATAATTCAACAGTGAATCAATAGCAAGACGAAAGTATTGAATTTTTTTCTCAAGTAGGTAATATTCATGTGAATAGTGACATATTCGAAATCAGCAAGATAAGAAATCAGGTTGCATATAGCCCTCATTCCAAAAAAGGTCCCATGTGGACCTAGTCAAGTTGAAGAAGCGACATGATCTCAGGTTCAAGCTCAATGAATTATTTCGACTATTAGAAAGATTAATTCGTGCAACTTTCAGAATGTCTCACCCCCCAGGAAGGGTGCTGATAAGATGAATGTTCCCAACTAAGTTACAGCTCCTTAGTGAATCCGTTTGTGGTAGGCTCAACTTGTTCGTCCAGAGAGACTAATATATTAATTTAGTTCTCGGTTTCTCGGCGGTCGCTAAAAGCTGGAGATCTGAGTTAATTAGTTAAATCCTTGCCATTATAATATTGAGGTGAATGTTGGTATATTGGAGTAAATTAAAGGATGGGGTAGGCGGTGGCATTGTTTTGTATCCGGTTAAATTAACCGACGTTAGTCGAATAGTTCGAAGAGAAATGTGGTTCTGTTCGAATGAGGTAGAAAAAGCACCACAGTTTGTGATTAATACCTTCTTTCTTTTTCTATACCTACTATACGAAAATGGTAACACTGTGGACCGAACCGAGGGAATCTGTCGAAAAAGTGGGTCCAGAAGAATCTTAAAACCGCCGCGAAGCTGCGATACAGTGATGAAATTTTGACACGAGAAGAGAAATATGGATTCATACATGGGTGAAATTTCGATTCTCTAGGTGATTTAGAAGTATTTTTAAAAAATTCGCGAAATCAATTTTAAGCTCAATGAAACTTTTTCACAAATATCCTGTCCGTGATGTACAGCGTGGCCAAGAGATTGACCTCAAAAAGGTAAAAACAGGTCCCTCGTGTCATGGGCTATTCGAATCACCCCCATGTTTGTCATGCTATTTTTCGCGGTTTTTGAGTTATGAATTTTTTTATGAACTTTGAGAATTTTCGACTTGACCATCTTCAAAAAGATTTTAAAAAAAGTACAAGACTTCTCTGTGAAATTCTTTTTGTAACTTAATCTCCATGAATTGTACTTTTATACATAAAATAACCAGATTCGTAACTTTGATAAAAATTATGGAAATGTTGGTCTCAAGTGAAAAAGTTAATTAAATTGGATTGTGATCTGTAAAATGTAAAAAGGCTAATTCACGGTTTCTTAGTATGCTTAAAAACTGCGCTCAACAGTCAGCTTTCAGAATCATTGATAAAAAATGGTACTTAACCCTCTACTTTTGCTAGAATTAGCCTTCAAAGTCATCGAGGTGGAAAAAATCAAAGAACTAGACATTTACTACAAAATTATTTTTTGCCATTTTAAGATATTTCTGATCAAGTTATGACAGAAAATGCTGAAAATTAATGAAAATTAGCTTAAGATGTTGGTCAAGAAAAGTTCTAGATAAAAAAAAGAAAAAGGTATGGCAATAAATCACACATCATAATGTAAATAAAAAGAAATTTATTTATAAAATTTACAGTAGGTGTTCAAGCCCAATACACATTCTACACCTTCTTAGAAAATTTTCCTGCAATCGCATAAAACCTTCCCTGTTCTGTCTTAGGACACGTTCGGCTTCTCTTATCTTCAGTCGCAGCTCGTCTTCACTCGAACATTCTCGGGCATAAACAATTTCTTTGAAATAACCCCAAACGAAAAAATCGATGGGATTAAGGTCAGGTGAACGTGGGGGCCCCTTGATTGGTCGACTGCGTCCGAACCATCTGTTCGGGTATCATTCATTCAAAAATTGTTCTCGAAAATTTAAATAATTCCGATCGGTTTTGCATTGCTGCACAGCGGACCAATCAAGTGGCCCCCACTTTCACCTGACCTTAATCCCATTGATTTTTTCGTTTGGGGTTATTTCAAAGAAATTGTTTACGCCCGAGAATGTTCGAGTGAAGACGAGCTGCGACTGAAGATAAGAGAAGCCGAACGTGTCCTAAGAGAGAACAGGGCAGGTTTTATGCGATTGAAAAAATTTTTTTTAAGAAGGTGTAGAATGTGTATTGAGGCTAGAGGTGGCCACTTTGAAAACCTACTGTACATTTTATAAATACATTTCTTTTTATTTACATTATGATGTGTGTAGGGGTGTCCACTTAGAAAATACATCGATGTTTTTTTTCGATGCAATGCATCGAGAGTGTGCATCGATGTTTTCCGAAGCATCGGTTAAATACATCGATGTTTTCTGAAAATCGAATATTTTTTTCTAATATTACACAAAACTGTATTAAATCCCCTAAATATAGGGAAGATTATTTCATGGTTGAATTCATAGTTATTTACTGTGAGTTCCATAAAAAAATTACCTTATTCGCACGCCTTTTGTTTGTGTGCTTGAGGATGTCGAAGAAATCTTTGACCTATGTAACTAAGAAAGAAAAAACGACATTTATGAAAAAAGTATATTCCTTTTTAATACAAAAAGTAGGTATATACAGGGTCTTTCACGAGGAACCTCACCCATATTTATACGGGAAACTACTGAACGTATTTTCATGAAATTCAGCACTTATAAGTATTTCACGATGCTGATGAAATCTAAAATATTTTCAAGGCATGAGCACCTCCGGTTTTTCCGGAAATGACGTCAACTTCCGTTTTTCAAATTAGAACACCATTTTTTTATTGCAGAAATAGATTCCTTAGAAAATTTCAAGTTATTTTGATGTAACATTTTTCAGTTTTGGTTGGAAAATTCTATCTGAGCGGGAAAATTCGAAAAAAAAATCGAAAATAGAGCTCCGCTGAAACAAGAATAACTTCGAGGTTTTTGGATAGAAAATTTTCATTTTTGGGATTTTTCAAGAGGTAAGATTGATGTATCCACTTCAAAAATCGAAATCGCGATTCATGATACAGGGGGTGAAAAAATCGCTTTCAAAGTTAGGGATGACAAAATCGTGAAAAATCATTTTTTTCAAATTAGAACCCCATTTTTTTATGGCACATATTGAATCTACGTTAAAAAATAATGTGAGTGTATGCATCACACCCTCGCCCTAAAGTGGATATTTTCTGAGTTATTCACAAAAAACTGTTTTTCGTCTTGAATTTTCAGCTATTTCTTTTCCCTTCACGCCAAAAAGATGAAATTTTCAGGAACTGTTACTTAAACCATGTTTTAGATTTTACTACCCTAATATGCAAGAGAAAAAAGTTACAGGTTGTTCCTAAATAGATGGCGAATTTGGATTCGAATTTGTATCGGAAACCTCTTTATTTCAACTAATCGGCCATCGGTTTTCACTCCAGTGATAAATAAATAATTCCTTATGAACCCATATGCAAAAACTTACCATGTTTTACATTCTTTTTTTTTAATGATAGATATCATTAATTACATCTGCCAAATTCCTCTTTATTCAGTAGCATGTAATTAATGATATCTATCATTAAAAAAAAAGAATGTAAAACATGGTAAGTTTTTGCATATGGGTTCATAAGGAATTATTTATTTATCACTGGAGAGAAAACCGATGGCCGATTAGTTGAAATAAAGAGGTTTCCGATACAAATTCGAATCCAAATTCGCCATCTATTTAGGAACAACCTGTAACTTTTTTCTCTTGCATATTAGGGTAGTAAAATCTAAAACATGGTTTAAGTAACAGTTCCTGAAAATTTCATCTTTTTGGCGTGAAGGGAAAAGAAATAGCTGAAAATTCAAGACGAAAAACAGTTTTTTGTGAATAACTCAGAGAATATCCACTTTAGGGCGAGGGTGTGATGCATACACTCACATTATTTTTTAACGTAGATTCAATATGTGCCATAAAAAAATGGGGTTCTAATTTGAAAAAAATGATTTTTCACGATTTTGTCATCCCTAACTTTGAAAGCGATTTTTTCACCCCCTGTATCATGAATCGCGATTTCGATTTTTGAAGTGGATACATCAATCTTACCTCTTGAAAAATGCCAAAAATGAAAATTTTCTATTCAAAAACCTCGAAGTTATTCTTGTTTCAGCGGAGCTCTATTTTCGATTTTTTTTTCGAATTTTCCCGCTCAGATAGAATTTTCCAACCAAAACTGAAAAATATTACATCAAAATAACTTGAAATTTTCTAAGGAATCTATTTCTGCAATAAAAAAATGGTGTTCTAATTTGAAAAACGGAAGTTGACGTCATTTCCGGAAAAACCGGAGGTGCTCATGCCTTGAAAATATTTTAGATTTCATCAGCATCGTGAAATACTCATAAGTGCTGAATTTCATGAAAATACGTTCAGTAGTTTCCCGTATAAATATGGGTGAGGTTCCTCGTGAAAGACCCTGTATATAAATGAAAATATTGTATTATGTAAAGTTCTACTTCCAGTGTTCATTTGGAAGACTTTGTAAAAACAAAAGTTGATTCAATCGTTTCCCTTTGAGTCTATTTCGTTGCTGATTGACGATTTGTGCGGCTTTGGAAAATAGACGCTCAGATGGAACTGAGGTCCCTACTATGGTAAGATATTTATAAGCAATTGAATGAAGTTTTGGAAGCTGGATTTTGAGATCACTCCAAATTTCCAATGGGTTTTCATTGAGTCTCCCCACTGGACTTCTCAAATAAATGGACAACTCATCCGAAATTGCATCATCAGACTTCGCCGTTTTCCAACTTTTGTTGACCAATTTATGATGATCATCCCACAACGAAAAGCTTTCTTCTGCTTTGTCAGAAAGATCTGAAGTATCAGATTCCACAGCTTCATTTTGTAGGATGGTCCTCATCAGCTCCTTGACTTTTGCCACAGCCGAAGAGCAAGCAAGTGGGTCCGTGAAATGCATTTTTTTGAACCGAGGGTCCAATAATGTGGCTACAGCTAGGGGAGTCACTCTCTCTATCACGCCCATTCTCCTGTCAATCTCTTTCAGGACCAGTGACTGCATTTCTTTGGCAAGAGAATCTTCGAGTTTAAGAGGTTTAATTTTCAAAAGAAGGCAATGAATTAGTGGTATTACTTTACTGCTAGTGCAGTACTTATCACCTGACACCTCCTTGGTTGCAGCTTCAATTGGTCGTAGAACATGTATTACTGAAGAAAGAATCGATAGTTCTGATGCAGTTAGCATTGGTGGTGCATTTTTATGGCGAAAGATTATGTCGTTTACAATGGTACGAAGTTCCAAAAATCTCTCGATCATATAGTAAGTACTGTTCCATCTGATCTGGACGTCTTGTATTAATTTTGTTTCTTTCTGGGTTGCTTTGCTCAATTCGCTACTAGCTATATTGCTCTGTTTGAACCATGTAACAATATCTTTGACTTTAGATATCAAGTTTCGCAGCTCTGTGCACTGCTGCAAAGAATTTTGTACAACCAAATTTAAAGTATGTGCAAAACATGGTATATGTTTTTTCCCAAAAGCTAAATCCACAGCCTTTACCATATTGGCTGCGTTGTCTGTCACTACAGCTGAAACTTTATCTCTGTAGATACCCCAGTCACTACAAGTTTTCAACAGCATTTCAGCTATGTGTTCTGAAGTATGTCGTTCAGTTGACTGGTAAACTCCAAGGGTAATTGAAAATAGTTCAATACCAATACCAAAGTGAGCTGTTACTCCCAAAAAACTTCTCATGCTCATTGTTTCGGACCACATGTCAGTTGTAAGTGTAACATTATCAATTTTAGACAACTTTTCCTTGAAAACTATTGATAATGCTGCGTATTTATCATCAACCCATCGAGTCAACGTCGTCTTACTTGGAAGTTTATAATGTGGAGCTATAACTTTAATCAAATTGCGAAAACCCTCATTTTCAACAATTGTAAATGGTTGATTGTCTTTACATATCATATATATTAAAGCATTATTTATTTTCAAAGCTTTATCACCACTCTCTGAAAAAGAGTAAATTTCTTCAAAACATGACATAATAGATTGTTGAGTCTTTTGACGTTTTGGAGCTGGACCATATTCGCTGTCTCTTGAACAATCAGATTTCTCATCTGCTTCTTTAGTCAATTCTACATCAGCAGAGCTCGTTGACGGTAGCGAATCAGCAACTTTAGGGAATAATTGTGTGGTTTTTTTTGTTGTATCGCTGTCCACCTTTGAATTTTTTTTTTCACTATCTAACTCACGAAAAGCAGCCTTATGAACATTTTTTATGTGACCAATTAGGTTGGTTGTATTGCCACTAGATTTTATAGTTTTTTGACAAAGTCTACATTTTGCACAATTACTGTCCCCTTCAATTTTATCATAAAACTTCCATACACTACTCTTCTTGGAAGGTGCCATCTTATTATCCAATCAATTTGCAAAAATAAACAGCTGAAATTAAAAAAAATTACTGTAACTATTGTTCACAAGAGAAATGAGTTAACATTACCTGCTCTATTCAATCTCTTCAAGTTCCAGCCCTGTCCAATCAAACTTGAAACTGATAATTTACACAAAACACAAATAATATCCACTCAAAATGTACAAATTTTTCGTTCTGTAAAGTGTTATTCAAAATTTAACGTATTTCGGTTTTTGTTCCAAATCAAACATAACCAAACAAGCTTACGCTCACGGAATCAGTCATGCTGTGTACACCATAGAATATAAAATTCTTCTTTATTCTGAGGTGTAAACTGTACTACAGAAACAGATAACCACTTTGGTAACCCAAATTCGTAGATTCTTCTATCTACGCTCCCAAGAGCAGGGAACTGAATCAAGTCGATATTTTATTAAAAACATCGATACATCGAGTAAATCTATGGCTTTCCAAAACATCGGATAGATTCGATGCATCGTTTTGTAAACATCGAGTGAATTCGATGCATCGATGTATATCGAATATCACACTGTGATTTATTGCCATACCTTTTTCTTTTTTTTATCTAGAACTTTTCTTGACCAACATCTAGAGCTAATTTTCATTAATTTTCAGCATTTTCTTTCATAACTTGATCAGAAATATCTTGAAATGGCAAAAACTAATTTTGTAGTAAATGTCTAGTTCTTTCAGTTTTTCCACCTCGATGACTTTGAAGGCTCCTAGCAAAAGTAGAGAGTTCAGTACCATTTTTCATCAATGATTCTAAAAGCTGACTGTTGAGCGCAATTTTTAAGCATACTAAGAAACCGTGAATTAGCCTTTTCACATTTTTAATTTTGATTCGAAAATTCAGATCATAATCCAATTTACGTAACTTTTTCACTTGAGACCAACATTTCCATAATTTTTATCAAAGTTACGAATCTGGTTATTTTATGTATAAAAGTACAATTCATGGGGATTAAGTTACGAAAAGAATTTCACAGAGAAGTCTTGTACTTTTTTTTTAATATCTTCTTTAAGATGGTCAAGTCGAAAATTCATAACTCGAAAACCGTGAAAAATAGCATAAGATACATGGGGGTGATTCGAATAGCCCATGATACGAAGGACCTGTTTTTTCCTTTTTGACGTCAATCTCTTGGCCACCCTGTATATACAGTGCGTGTCCAAATTATGGAACAAATTCATTTTCTCAAGAGAAAAATGTTTGGCAACAAAATCCTGAAACAGGTCAATTTTCGTTTCACTTTTACCAAATTTTTATGCATTTTGGAAGGATTTTTCTTGCACCCTGTGCCATCCCCATCAACCCTCTAAATTTTTTGAATAGGGAAAGTGGGTCATGTGGTACTTTTTTGGCAAGGTTTTTGTATCTTCTTTACAGAGGTGCAGAAATTTTCGGGGAAAACATTTTTTTTTAATTAGTTAGTTCAAAGAAGTTTTCAGTATGCCAAAAAAGTACCACATGACCCACTTTCCCTAATAAAAAAAATTAGAGGGTTGATGAGGATGGCACAAGGTGCAACAAAAATTCTTCAAAAATGCATCAAATTTGGTAAAAATGAAACAAAAATTGACCTGTTTCAGGATTTTGTTGCCAAATATTTTTCTGCTGAGAAAATGAATTTGTTCCATAATTTTGACGCGCACTCTATACGGAAAAGTCAATGGAAAATAGCTTGGTTATCATATTTTCCATAATTTACCCATTTCTTCAGGAAAATTACTAAGCCTTTCGTTTCTGACAACGAATACTACTGGACAAAAATGCCCTAACGATTGTGTCAGCCTAGAAATTTTCTCCGGAAAATTCTCAACATTACAACGTAGGGTCTAAACACTCTAAACAAACGAAGGTGAATTAAAAATAACTGGAACGAAATAAATTTGCAGTCCTCTAGAGAATTGGCCTAAATTTGGATAAACCTTGTGTATTTGATATGTTTCACTTTGTCGAGTGACTTTGAACATACTCAAAGCAGCACGAATCATTTCCAGACTGATACGAAGAGTTAAATGAAAACCATTTGATTTCTGATTGCTTGAAGATAAACATTCTAGAAAAATAAGAAAATAACCATTTCATCCTCTCAACGAAGACCTGTTCAATCTTGAGATACACGTTGAGTCGAAATAGACCGAATACGATCTCTCAAAACACTGCCGACCAGCGTGTAAATCCTTTGTACAACAAATTTCATGAGGGTTGCAGACAAGCGACGAAATATGTTCGCAGGATTCCGGCAGCAACATAATCAGTGGAGTCAGTCTAGTGTATGTTATCAACTTCCATGCCAGTATGCGTTCAATTGAGTACAATTATAATGTAGCCATGCAACCGTGTATACAGTTGAGCCATCTTTATCGAAGATATGCACCGCGCATCACACACGAACGGATTCGTATGATGAGATAGTGGATCCGGAGATTCGCAGGTCTGTTATGGAATTGTTAATCAATTAGGCAATTGTGCTAGCTCACGGCGGAATAGGGCTTGTGGTAGAGGATGTGTTTGCCATTGTTTGCTGAGATATTTTCCGGAAAATGAAAATGTGGTAAATTCAGACTTTGAGGGCACATTGGGAGGAAGCTCAATACTGAACCTGCAGTTCTCTCCGCTGTTGGATAAGAAATCAAAAACCACATCTCCCTTTCAGACATATTTCAGGAATACAAGGATAGTAATCGAGAAAAATGCCTGATATACGTCTCGACGGTCGCAGAATGATTGAAATGATAACAATTAGATTTTGTCATTTTTCTACGAAACCCAAAAAGCAACAAGTTTAGTTCTGAATATGTCACCTGGTTATTTGATATCAACTTAGCAGAGCACGAGATATTTTTCCAAATGCAGGATCGCGAAATTTTTCCCTCCGCTGTGGAATGAGGGATCAAAATTTACAGCTCTCTTAGAGACAGATTTCAACAATACAAGGATAGTATTCGAGAAAAATTTCTGATACACGTCTCGATGGTCGCGGAATGATCGAAATGATGAGAATTAGATTTTGTCTTTTTGGGTTTCTTCGCAAAATGATCGAAATGATGAGAATTAGATTTTGTCATTTTGCGACGAAACCCAAAAAGCAACAAGTTTAGTTCTGAATATATGACCTGGTAATTTGATATCAACTTAGCAGAGCACGAGATATAAACTGCTCCACATGAGTTAGGGATATTGACTTAAATCGCAAAAAAATATAGTTAAAATAAGATTTTTGTGATGAAAATTCATATTAATATGATTTCAAGTTGCAAATTAATTTTAGCCTGTAGGTCTGCAGCAATAGTGGTTAAGAAAAATCGAGTAAAATAACGAAATTTTATTCCCAGAGAATTCAAGCATTTAAGACTATCAATAAAATATACGGTGCTAGTCAAAAGTCCCCTCCCCCCTCGTATCTTTCGAACGGGTATACTTATAATAATGAAATTTGGAGGGTGGAAATAAACGGATGTAGGCTTCTCAACTGGTTATAACAGGTGCGCATAGCCATAAATGACGTCACAAGGCCACTGTGACCAATAATAATTTTCGTATTTCTTCAATTTATCAATCAAAATCAGCCGAAACCCAAACAAAATTGGTATGACTGAATAGGTATTTTCAATACCTTTCAAACGAGCTGTCACTTGCCATAGGGTCCCATTTAAAATTATTGGTCACAGTGGCCTTGTGACATCATTTATGACTATTGCGTCACCTGTTATGACCAGTTGAGAAGCCTACATCCGTTTATTTCCACCCTCCAAATTTCATTATTATAAGTATACCCGTTCAAAAGATACGAGGGGGGGAGGGGACTTTTGACTAGCACTGTATAGCCTCCACGGGCATCAATAACAGCTTGACATCTTCTTTGCATACTACACATGAGGTTGTTGAACATTTCTTGAGGAATTTGGTTCCATAAACGAGGCAGAAGCTTCCTCAGATTATTTATAGATTCTGGGGGTAGGTTGATGATTATCTAATCTTCTTTGGAGCATATCCCATGCATGTTCTATGCAATTCAAATCTGGCGAGTGCAGAGGTATTGGTAAATGTGGAATACCAAGCTCCTCGCTCGCATTCTCAACTATGGCTCCACGGTGCGGTCTAGCGTTATCGTCTAGAAATTGAAAAGTTTCACCAATAGCAGGGTGAAAATTTGGCACAACATTGTCAATGACATGCTCCCTATAGTGCAAGGCGGTCATATTCCCAGGACAAATGTGTAGATCTGTGCGCCCGTTGAAACATATCCCGGCCCATACCATAACACTACCCCCTCAGAATGGATGGACTTATTGGACATAGCGACGATTACGGGGTATGCGTGGGATTGTCCTAAACCTTATTCTTCGAGAATCTGAAAATCGTCCATATCTGGATCCATCAGTGAAAAGGACACTACGCCATTGATCGTTCCAATTGATATGTTGCCTTGCCCATTCCAGTCTTTGACGCTTATGGTCACGTGTTAATGGAACTCCTCTTATAATGGACATCTAGAACCTAGATTCACCTCTCTCAAACGTCGTCTGAAGGTTTCGATGGAAACTTGGACCCCATCTGCATTTTGAAGAGTATTCCTTTGCATTCTACACGTAGATGTAGGGTTTCTTCTCGCCGAAACGGTGATAAAGCGATCCTGAGCGGGTGTTGTTTTTCGTCGCCCACCAAGCCTTGGTCTTTCCAACACGGAATCTGTCTCCCTGAACCTATTCCAAAGTCGAGATATCACACTTTGGCTGACTTGGAGCCTGTCCGCTACAACAACCTGAGTTAGGCCACCCTGTAGCATTCCGATAGCCCTATTAGCCTCAGCGTTTGTTAATTTACGTCTTGGCATTTTCAGAAAACTCTTTTCAAATCGAAGCCGTTGATAAACTGACTTCATTTCAAAATAAGAACATTCATGAAGCGTATGCAAAGAACCAAACTTCAGAAAAAAAGGCGACCAGATTGACGAAATGCCTCATACTGATTTTTATTGGATCGATTCGAGCTATTTTCTCGAAGATTACATACTTTTAAAAACGATTGAATACGATATCCCTAACTCTTGTGGAGCAGTATATTTTCAAATGCAGGATCCCGAAATTTCCGCCGCTTCTGAATAAGTCATCAGAAATTAGATCTCTCTCCCAGTCAGATTTCAACAATACAAGAAAAATGCCTGATATACGTCTCGACCTCCGCAGAATGATTGAAATCTCTAAAGCACTAGATCTTTGAAGTTTTGAAGAGTCAAACAGAAGGGAATCTTCTGCATTGAATTTTCATGTAGACCCACCTGGACCTTTCAATAATCCTTCCCCGTTAGGTCCACCCTTCCCAGCGGATGCTCAAATTTCATCAAGGATCCTGAGCGAAATCCCAGCGAGCAAACATCGATATCGCATGTCCTGCACTATCAATATAATCCTGTAACGTTCGGCCAAGAGTGCAGTCCACTAAAATTGAAATTCGATATCCAATCAACCGATAATCCATTACCCGCGATCAAATTAACAAAGACATTACGAACGAAGTAATCGCAGTATGAAACCCGGCTGTTATGAAGGCCACGGCAGCGTGGAATATGCATCTATTTCGCAGGGATTAGGCCTAGAACGTGGACAGCGAGCTAGCGCGCTTTCGTTCTGGTGAGCACCGAACACATCGGCATAATTCTGTAGAAATTAAATTTTAATATATACGCCAACATGGCTGGAACCAATAGCGCTTGCTGGGATAGGAATCTAACCACCTGTTATTAACAGGAAATGAGCATAGAAATTCGCATTTTTGGAGGACGGATGAGGAGAGTTTGCCCATGGCAGTATTCAACCACCTACATCGAAGGAAAGCTACAAACATTCCTTGAAGATCATCATGTGAAGAACGTTCATTCTTTCTTCAGATTGGTAAGGGAGTTACATTGTTCCCTCCAGAAGAGCTGTTTTTGCAACTGTGCTATCGACAGCTCCCCCTCCAGCTCAAGAGCACCAATGTACTCCAGCATCTGAGGACTGAACGAGCATAAATTCGCTATCACAAAAACGCTTATATCTTTTGAAACACTGGACCAATTTCGAAAATCAAACTCATTTTCGAATCATCTTCTAATTCTAATGAAAACTGTTTTTACAATAAAAAAACCAAAACTATTTTTCACAAAATTCATGGATTTTTTTGGAATTCTTCCCATCATGCTTCTTATAGTGTTCTCAGTCACTTTCTGGGATGCTGTGTTCCACTTTTGCTTGAATTCCGCTGATGTTTTCGTTGATTTCCTAGTCTTCTTCAATTCACTTTTTACCAGGGCCCAATATTTTTCGATTGGCCTGAGTTCTGGGCAATTTGGTGGATTGGCCTCTTTGGGGACAAAAACAACCTCATTAGCTTCGTACCATTCCTTGGTGGCCTTGCTGTAGTGGCATGAAGCTAAATATGGCCGAAAGATTGTTGACACATCGTGCTCACGTAAAAATGGTAAAGGTCGCTTCTTCAAGCATTCCTCGATGTATATTTTCGAGTCAACAAAGCCTTGGCCAACGAAAAGTTTGCTCCTTTTCCCACAAGTGCAAATTGCTTGCCAAACCAGGAATTTTTTAGGAAACTTTGCTTGTTTCTTCACGCGAAATTGTTCGTCAACATTTCCACGAGAATCTGCAGAATAAAATTCCTGACTAGGAAGTTGGGAGAAATCAGCCAAGACATAGATTTCGTCGTCCATCACGCAACAGGAAAAAATTTTCAAGAAATCTTTTTTTAATTTCTTTGCTCTTGATTTCGCTTCTTGATTCTTCACAGCGTTCCTTTCTGGCACTTTCTGCACTTTGTATGTTCTAAGCCCACAACTCGACTTGATTTTCTGAACGGTTGACTGCGAACAACCCACTATTTGGGCCACTTTCCGTCCTGAAAGGTTGGGATTGGTTGGTTCTTACAGCACCAATATTCCGAAGGAAATTTTTGGAATAATCCACTCCTGGAAGATTCCTCCTGTCTCTTAAAGGTGCATTTGTCTTCACCACCGAAGGATTCTGGGGCAGTAAGTCGCGTTTGTTCTCTCTTTCTGGCTAGTGTGTTGGCCTCTTCGTTCTCTTTGATTCCTGAGTGACCAGTAACTCAGACTGAAGACACCTTGCAGTTCTTGCATACTTCATTAAGTTTCCTTCGGCACCCATATCAGTTTTAAATCTATACTGACCAGTGACCATTACTAAACGCAGCCAGTAATGAAAAATTTCAATTTCAAGTGTGAGAAAATCAGACGGTTAAAATTTGAAGATTAATCTTATCAGTTTTGGATCTCTGTCCATGGTGTGCTTTGCACGTATTGGATAGCCTACATCACCTCATGAATTCGCATATTCCTCTTAGCAAAATTGGAAGTTTTCCCTATTTATGATGAATCTTTTAAGTCCTCAATATCGCAATGTGACAGATTTTAATCCCCACAAAAGTGGAAATAACACTAGAATATCATTGATGAGGAGCACTTTCCCGATTGGTTTTTTAGGTTGCGTTCGCTGAACGTGATGAAGAGAATAATCAAGGGGTTTTCAGAATTGCTTACACCTGACATACAAGTTTGCATATTATGAAGTTTACCAATTTAATATACTGCTTCACAAGAGTTAGGGATATCGTATTCAATCGTTTTTAAAAGTATGTAATCTTCGAGAAAATCGCTGTAAAATCATTTAAAACTCAATAACAACTTGAATCGATCCAATAAAAATCAGTATGAGACATTTCGTCAGTCAGTTTATCAACGGCTTCGATTTGAAACGAGTTTTCTGAAAATGCCAAGACGTAAATTAACAAACGCTGAGGCTAATAGGGCTATCGGAATGCTACAGGGTTGTTGTTGCGGAAAGGCTCCAAGTCAGCCAAAGTGTGATATCTCGACTGTGGAATAGGTTCAGGGAGACAGGTTCCGTGTTGGAAAGACCAAGGCTTGGTAGGCGACGAAAAACAACACCTGCTCAGGATCGTTTGATCACCGTTTGGGCTAGAAGAAATCCTACATCTACGTGTAGAATGCTACGGAATACTCTTCAAACTTGGACCCCATCCAAGTTTCCATTGAAACCATCAGACGACGTTTGAGAGAGGTTAATCTAGGTTATAGACGTCCATTAAGAGGAGTTCCATTAACACGTTACCATAAGCGTCAAGGACTGGAATGGGCAAGACAACATATCAATTGGAACGATCAATGGCGTAGTGTCCTTTTCACTGATGAATCCTGATATGGACGATTTTCAGATTCTCGAAGAATAACGGTATAGACAATCCCACGCATACCCCGTAATCGTCGCTATGTCCAAGAAGTCCATCCATTCCGAGGGTGCACAGATCTACACATTTGTCCTGGGAATATAACCGCCTTACACTATAGGGAGCATGTCATTGAAAATGTTGTGCCAAATTTTCACGCTGCTATTGGTGAAACAATTTCTAGACAATAACGCTAGACCGCACCGTGCAGCCATAGTTGAGAATGCGCGCGAGGAGCTTGGTATTCCACATTTACCAATACCTCCGCACTCACCAGATTTGAATTGCATAGAACATGCATGGGATATGTTCCAAAGAACCTACCCCAGAATTCTTGAATGATCTGAGAGAGCTTCTGCCCCGTTTATGGAACCAAATTCCTCAAGAAATGTTCAACCACCTCGTGTGTATAGTATGCAAAGAAGATGTCAAGCTGTTATTGATGCCCGTGGAGGCCATACATTGTATTGATAGTCCTATAATGATTGAATTCTCTGGGAATGAAATTTAGTTATTTCACTCGATTTTTCTCAACCACCCTGTATACGCTGCAGACCTACAGGCTAAAATTAATTTGCAACTTGAAATCATATTAATATGAATTTTCATCACAAAAATCTTATTTTAACTATATTCTTTTGCAATTTAAGTCAATATCCCTAACTCATGTGGAACAGTTTATTTCTATAATCATGACAATATTTCCCTACTTTATTATTCCATCTTCATTGGATAAAAATAGTCATATCAAGAGATGGTCCAGAGATTCGTAGATGTTGAAATTGAGAAACTAACAATATGCGAAACTGCAAGTCTGATATTTAGTCCCTGCGAGAGGTTGGAGCAAAAAGTTCGGGAAAGGAACATAATGCCGAAAATAGAATTCAATCTGAAGTTCGTCTCTCATTTCGCAGGACATGACAATTGGAATGGAAAATTCGATTATGTTCATCTGAATTTTCTGAGGTTAGTTCAATGCCGTGACAGAATGACATGAAATGATTTTCACGCTTTACAAATGCTGCACTTTTTTTTATGTTTGCTCGAAAAGGAATATTTTCCGTGGCCATATTTTCTCTAATGGAATAGGTTTTTTTTTGAGAGTTTAATACTCTTTTTAAGAAAGACCCAATTTTTATGAAAATGAGTAGATCCCCGAAGGCATTCCAAAGGATTGAATTTAATTTTTTGCAGCATTATCTAGGGGAATTGATATTATCGTTATGGAAGAGCAAATGCATGGCTCATTTTGTTTGGCAAATAGTTTAGTAGAATTTTTAATTGTTAATACATTTTCATCTGGTGCACTCTCAAAGAAATCACAGATTCAATCGTCAACTGGAATTTTCCTTACAAAGGAAGGGATATGACTGTCGCCTTCTTAGAAGTTTGACTAGAAGAGCCCCCAGATCTACCTAGTGAGTAGTTATCCTTATCGGTAGATTTCTACAAATAAAGTCAAAGTTTGACCAATTTTCCTGAAGAAATGGGGAAATTTTGGAAAATATAAATACTAAGCTATTTTGCATTGACTTTTCCTCTTTCGATCCGTATTTTTACCTCACGGCTAGGATAGCTGTGAAAAAAGTTTCATCGAGTTTAAAATAGCCCCTTTTTTTCGGATTTTTTTTGCGATTTTCGCGAATTTTTTAAAAATACTTCTTCATCGCCTAGAGAATCGAAATTTCAGCCATGTATGAATCAATTATTCTTCATTCCTACAGTATAAAAATTTCCCCACTGTATCACAGCTTCGTTGCGATCTTAAGATTCTTCTCAAGCTACTTTTTCGACAGTTTCGATTCGCTCGGGTTGGTCTACAGAGTGACCATTTTAGTATAGTCTAGAATGCTGCTTTTCGAACTGTTTCTGTTAAATAACGGCACGAATTGCATATTATCCCTTTGAAGACAGTTAAACCTTGTCTATCACTGCCTGTCGTGCTTTTAGATCCTTTTTTTGCAATCACTTCAAAGTGACCCAATTAAAATTCTTTCTTTCATGTTACATTCCGAGACGTTTTTACGAATCTAGGTGCATAAGATACTTTCCAATTATTATTCCCTGTGAAACGGAGACGGGTTCCGATCAGATAATTGATAGGGATGGAAGAGTGAAATTCGTTTTCTTCCCTCAGGCACCTCTTCCAATTATTCACTTTGAGGTGAGCGAATCGGTGTGCGCAAAAAATTCTTATATTTTTAGTGCTGCAGGCTCTCTTTAGCGAAAAGGAAATCTTCAGTATTTCTGCGGTTGATTTCACTTCGGAGAGTCTTCAGCCTTCGAAATAGGAAACGCATACCGCCAGATGGCGGTGCATTAATTTTTATTTATTGTATTATTCCGCTTAATAGAACTGGGGCGCAGGGAATATAAACAAGAAATCCTACCCTGAACTAGATTCCACACTGACTGTATAATACACTAATTTTCCTTCACCAGTCATCTGGGAGTAGATACCTGCGGGGCGTGTCATAAGAAATTCAATTCCATGTCAAAATCCGTAATTGTAAGAAACAATTAATTTTCACTAATCGACGGCTAATAAAATCCTCAATAAAATGTCTTTGGTAAAAAAGGATATTTATCATTTCGAATAGAAAAATTCAAGGAAACAAATTTCGCGAAAACAACACATTGTTGTGATGTTATTTACAAAAAAAACGGTGGATTCTGAAAGAAAAAGGAAATAAACATTTGATTAACTAAATGATAGACTTCTATACAGGGTCTTTCACGAGGAACCTCACCCTTATTTATACGGGAAACTACTGAACGTATTTTCATGAAATTCAGCACTTATAAGTATTTCACGATGCTGATGAAATCTAAAATATTTTCAAGGCATGAGCACCTCCGGTTTTTCCGGAAATGACGTCAACTTCCGTTTTTCAAATTAGAACACCATTTTTTTATTGCAGAAATAGATTCCTTAGAAAATTTCAAGTTATTTTGATGTAACATTTTTCAGTTTTGGTTGGAAAATTCTCTCTGAGCGGGAAAATTCGAAAAAAAAATCGAAAATAGAGCTCCGCTGAAACAAGAATAACTTCGAGGTTTTTGGATGGAAATTTTTCATTTTTGAGATTTTTCAAGATGTAAGATTGATGTATCCACTTTGGAAATCGAAATCGCGATTCATGATACAGGGGGTGAAAAAATCGCTTTCAAAGTTAGGGATGACAAAATCGTGAAAAATCAATTTTTTCAAATTAGAACCCCATTTTTTTATGGCAGATATTGAATCTACGTTAAAAAATAATGTGAGTGTATGTATCACACCCTTGCCCTAAAATGGATATTTTCTGAGTTATTCACAAAAAACTGTTTTTCGTCTTGAATTTTCAGCTATTTCTTTTCCCTTCACGCCAAAAAGATGAAATTTTCAGGAACTGTTACTTAAACCATGTTTTAGATTTTACTACCCTAATGTGCAAGAGAAAAAACTTACAGGTTGTTCCTAAATAGATGGCGAATTTGGATTCGAATTTGTATCGGAAACCTATTTATTTCAACTAATCGGCCATCGGTTTTCTCTCCAGTGATCAATAAATAATTCCTTATGAACCATATGCAAAAACTTACCATGTTTCACATTCTTTTTTTTAATGATAGATATCATTAATTACATCTACTGAATAAAGAGGAATTTGGCAGATGTAATTAATGATATCTATCATTAAAAAAAAAGAATGTAAAACATGGTAAGTTTTTGCATATGGTTCATAAGGAATTATTTATTTATCACTGGAGAGAAAACCGATGGCCGATTAGTTGAAATAAAGAGGTTTCCGATACAAATTCGAATCCAAATTCGCCATCTATTCAGGAACAACCTGTAACTTTTTTCTCTTGCATATTAGGGTAGTAAAATCTAAAACATGGTTTGAGTAACAGTTCCTGAAAATTTCATCTTTTTGGCGTGAAGGGAAAAGAAATAGCTGAAAATTCAAGACGAAAAACAGTTTTTTGTGAATAACTCAGAAAATATCCACTTTAGGGCAAGGGTGTGATGCATACACTCACATTATTTTTTAACGTAGATTCAATATTTACCATAAAAAAATTGGGTTCTAATTTGAAAAAATTGATTTTTCACGATTTTGTCATCCCTAACTTTGAAAGCGATTTTTTCACCCCCTGTATCATGAATCGCGATTTCGATTTCTAAAGTGGATACATCAATCTTACGTCTTGAAAAATCCCAAAAATGAAAATTTTCCATCCAAAAACCTCGAAGTTATTCTTGTTTCAGCGGAGCTCTATTTTCGATTTTTTTTTCGAATTTTCCCGCTCAGAGAGAATTCTCCAACCAAAACTGAAAAATCTTACACCAAAATAACTTGAAATTTTCTAAGGAATCTATTTCTGCAATAAAAAAATGGTGTTCTAATTTGAAAAACGGAAGTTGACGTCATTTCCGGAAAAACCGGAGGTGCTCATGCCTTGAAAATATTTTAGATTTCATCAGCATCGTGAAATACTTATAAGTGCTGAATTTCATGAAAATACGTTCAGTAGTTTCCCGTATAAATATGGGTGAGGTTCCTCGTGAAAGACCCTGTATACTGAAATGAAAACACACAAAAATATTTGTTCGTCTTGATGGTGGATGTCACAAAATAACCAAAAATGATGGCGAATATCCTTTTCATTCGTTCAATACTTATAAAATGTTTTTTTTATTATTTTTATCTTTATACACTCATACATCCCTTCATCAATCAGAAAAAAATAAATCGTTTCTGACTCCCTTTTTTTTCAGGGACGTAGACCCTTTTGAATCGAGGTAAATCTCCATTCAAAAAGTAGTCTCTTTATTTCACGAGTAACTACCCTAATTCACGACGTAGAGACTTGGATTTTTTTTTAAATTGAAGTTGAAGAACGTCTCGAAGGCAAATAGTTTTCTTTTTTTCGATTTAATCAGTTTTTCAATTAAAAAAAACAGGGTTATCGTTAGATCTCTGCAATATTTGGGTTATTGAATATGTTTTTCGTTTTTCATCAGTACAAGCTATATTTTTGAACTAATCATCATGAAAATTTTTGTAGTTTATAGAAGATTAAATTGCCTAGGGCAAATGGTCGCGATTTTCCGCAAAAAATGATGAATATCCGTCAAAAAAAAATCATTAAGTGTAGTTTCCAAAACGCTGAAGTTCAACCTGTTTTTTTTAATTGTAAAACTCATTAAATCGAAAAAAAAACTATTTGTTCTCGGGACGTTCTTCAACTTCAATTTAAAAAAAAATCAAGTGTCTACGTCGTAAATTAGGGTAGTTACTCGTGAAATAAAGAGACCACTTTTTGAATGGAGATTTACCACGATTCAAAAGGTGTTACTTCCCCAAGTTATGGGGTAAGAAGAGGAGGAGGCACTTTTAAATTTTCATTTGTACAGTTGCTCGTGTTCCACCCTGTATGAATGCAATTCTAATACAAAACGAGATGCAGATGCAGTTCGTGAAGCTCTCGCAACGAACAAACTTATGAGAGCGCTTACTAAACTCCAAAATACGTGTATTCAATAAACGGGGAATGCCGAATCAAAACCCATGGAGCGAGAATGTAATCCACAATCCGAAAACTCCGTTAAAATTGTGCAACTTTCTGATGAAGTATTATAGTTTATTGTGTCGGTTTAAGCACCGCTTGCCGGAAAACTACATGAAAGCAATGAAGTTTGGTCCGATGATTAGAGTTGGTGATCACGTAGTTTCGAACAGGAGGCCAATTTGATCCTTATGTCCTTTCAATTAAAACGGAACGGAAATAGCGAGTGGTCGTTCAGTTTGACTTTTTGGTTTTGAAGGCGCAGTGAAAGAGTCCAATCAGGAGTAGTGGATTTTTTTGTTCTTGTGAGAAGGGTGTTCATTCTAGACAAATTATTTGTCTCGATACAGTGGAAGTTCTTCACTGTTGTCCGGTCACCTTCATCCTTTTATAATACCTATAGGATATGCCCAGAAATCGACAGATTATTTTATACGAAAAAACATCCTCCCATGTGAAGAGTTTCTTAATTCTAGTCATACTTGAAATGGTAGAAATGTCACTATCTGTTTCGCTGATTCGCGAATTCAGAGGCCTCCTTCACTTTTATAAAGTATCCCGGTTGGCCATGGCATTCTGACACATTTCACCGTGTATATTTTGGAAATATTAGGTTATAATCATTTGCCTGTCAGTGTCAGATAAATACGCAAGGTTGTCCTTTCTACCTGGAGGTCCTAGTAATTACGTATTTATCAAAATGTTTATGTACTTTGGGGAAATAATGAATTTGAAAAAATATTATGTGAATTCGATAATTCTAAAGACTTTGGGAATGTTGGAGAAACTCTGTTAATACTGAAAATACGTATATAAACAAGGTTGGAAGATTCAGATGAAATTTTACTGGAAAATAATGGACAGAATAGTCCGTTACTTTGTGAAAGTTCATACGAAAAAAGTATAAAAGTACTCGAAAAACTCGACAGAAAAACTTCTTAACGAACAGAGAAAAATACGGACCTATGGAATTGCCCCTTTTTCAAAATTCTTAAGAAATAAGCCTACAGGGGAGTACTTTCATTAAGATCTATAGGAGCTCGCATGAAGATCAGATTGGGAGTAGGGAGAGCAAATGTTTTTGTGATATATCTGCATGAATTTTTACAGTGTGACGAGAAAAACCTCGGACAAACTCTTTTTCATTTAACTTTACTAAACAGAAGAAATTGAACAAAACAACAAATAATAATAGCTTGAACATTTGTTAATAATATATTTAATCCGTTTCGAAGTGGCTTCCTTTGGCGGCGATACACGCTTCTTGAAAATTTCGGCAATGGGCCGCAGCTCCTAGGGCGTTAATCGGTTCCATTCCCGGCGCAGAGATTGCTTCAGCGACTCCAAATTTTTATGTTTTTTAGCACAAGCTCTGTGCTCTAAAATCGACCACACGCTGATGTAGTCCATTGGGTTGAGATCCGGTGAGTAGGGCGGCCATTCTGCAGATGAGATGAAACAAGGAAAATGGGTCTTACACCATTCTTGCGTCATTTTCGCTCTGTGAGCCGGAGCGGAGTCCTGTTGAAAGGTCCAATGCGTATCGCCGAAGTGCTGCTTGGCTCACGGAAGTACTACGGCCTCGAGGATGTCGCAGCGGTAGACTTCTTGATTGATTTTAACTTTTTGATCCACGAAAACTAAGGGAGTTTTACCACTGTCACAAATTCCGCCCCAGACCATGACGGATTGCGGATTTTGACGGTGTTCGACGATGGCCGATGTACCGGGAGCCTCTACAGACCAGACTCTGTCGTTTTGGTGATTGTTCTATGGTGAAAAGCTTCTCGTCTGTGAAGAGATTTCGCTCCCATTGCTGACCGGAGGCGAGACGAAGGAGTTTGCGGCACCTTTGGAGTCGTACGCGCTTGTTTTCCTCTGTGAGGAGTTGAACTTTTTGGAGCTTGTATGGCTTGAGTGTTGAGCTCCTCTTTGGCAATTTGACGGAATAATTCGCGGTTGATACCGGTCTCACCGGCTATTTTCCTCATGGAAACCCTCGGATTTCGATTGACTCGCTTCTTGACGATGTTGCGATTGCTAGGTGTATTGACAGTGCGTTTTCTACCACTACCTGGACGACGACCATCATGGCCAAGCTCCTTGAAACGACGAATTGCATCGGACACGGTTTGTCGAGGCACATTGAGCAAACGAACAATTTCGCATTGAACAGCTCCAACATCGCACTACGTTTGTTTGACATTCTAAAACTCTGTGAAATGAAATTATATAAAACTGAAAATTCACATATTAGTACAGGAAAGTGTAGAGAAACCAAGAAAATAAGAATTATTTGGCTGCTCTGAAATACTTTCGTTCCAGACCACAGCAAAATTTGTCCGAAGTTTTTCTTGTCACCCTGTAGAATCAGTTAACTTCTATTCATGATATTGAAGCCGAGTAATTCAAAATTATTGTTGTGTGAATACTAAAATCATACATTATTCTGTGCTGTAACAGAGGAATTGGTATATGGAAACAAACAGTCGAAAAACACATATGGACTTCATTAAGGATTCAATTCAATATAATGGCCTCTATTAAATTATATTATTCTATATTCAGGGTGTTGTTTCTATTCTATCTCTTTTTTCTCTAATGTTAATACCTCAATAAGTACTGGGAATTATTTTCAAATTCTTTTTCCATTATCTTTCTTATCTGCTTGAGTACATCTACAAAAAATTAAAATGTTAATTCAGAAGAAAATTTTATGACATCAGGTTTTCTTGTACCCATCCGAATCATCTTAAAATTACAAATTCTCAAGAAAATAATGATTATATTTATTTAAATGAAAAATTTGAAAGATAAATTTTCGATGGAAATAGTATGCTATTTGATAATTGAACAAAGCAATTATAAAATGATGGTGGTAATAAACAAGAAGAATGGATTGAATTTACCTCCGAAAGAAAACCAGCAATATCGAGCTTCGTGGACACATCCACTCAACAGATGAACTGAAACTAGTTTAGATTGAAACAAGACGAAGGTCTCACCCTAGGGCCTAGATACTAGGAGAATTAGCTTTTTCATCTACTGTTAAAGTCCTGATAGGACAGAGTGGACCACTGTGTATACGCATTGATTTGAGGAGTTATTGGAAGTTCAAAAACCTAGAAGGTTAATAAATACATAAACGTCTAATTTCGGTCACATTCCTAACATCTATTGTTCGGAAAATTTTTGCAATTCACTGGACAATGGAAATGGCAATGACTTTCAAATTTGTGACATCTTTATTCATTTATTAAGATTGATAGTATGCAAATGCAATTGAACAGTTAGTTCGAATAAAATTGATCATGATCATGTATGAAATTACATGACTTGCTTCCAACGTAGCTGGCAATGAATAATAAACTAAGATTGTATAAAACAATGTCCACCACGAAAGCTGAAAATTTTTCCTTGCTTCAAGACTTTGAAACCAGAGAGAGTATCCCCAAATTAGCTGTCTGGTAAAATAATCGTCTTAATTGAAAATTACTACCTCATTCCACGTAAGAACCTGAAAGAAAGGAAATTTTAAAACTCATTGAAACTCTTTTATTCCAACCCTTACTCGAGGAATCTATTAGCAGATTATTATTGCAGAGGCAAAGGGAACAATGAGATTTTTAAAATACAACAATGTTCTTTCTCTCGAATGCTACAATAGAAGGGAATTAAATCATTCAAGACTTTTTATCAATCCCAAATGAACCTTTGTGTTGCAGCGAAATATCAAAGAAGAGTACGCGAAGCTGAATTTCTGTTATTAGACTTAAGAAGCTCTTCCGTTCATTATAAAGTGAATTAGGAAATCTTTCGGCGAAGCTACTTACATGTTCATAATGCTAGTAGCTCAAAGAAAAAGATGATTACATCGGAAAACATGAAGAAGTAGGAAGTTCGTTCACTTCATCACTCAGAAACATTTTTTCCGTCAAAGTTGAGGGATGTTTTCTCATTTCCTCATATTCAGCTACTGAAAATGGATATGTTCAACAAAAAATGTAAAAGTTCTTTCATGAGAATATCAACGCCTAGTATCTATGAAACGAAGCATTTAGAACCTAAGTTCATATGAAATATTCTTCTCAAAAAAAATTTGAGTGTGTACTCGCTCGCTGCTCAAATTTATTCTTTTCAGTTTTTTGATTTTCAGAACAAAATAAAAAACTATTTTTCGGGCGCCATCTCAAAAAAGAACATTTTGTATGGAAGACTTGCCCTATTTTTTGACAAGGAATCTTACCTACATTTTTTCGCAACTGAACATATACACCCTGTACATCAATGTAATTTTTCTGGAAATATTACTTCACCTACCCCTGATTATATTTTCTGAAAAACACCATACGACTGTTTGGAAATTAAAAAAAAAATATTTAGTGGATTCCAACCTCCCCTATTTTCGTTATATTGCCATCGGAAATGCATGAAGGTATACAACATTGAAGCCCTGGATGCTTTCCGAAAGAATTGTCAAGAATGCCACGACCTGGAATGTGATGTGAAACGGGAAAACCCACCGATAACGGGTATTTCTCTAGGCCATATCGTGATATCAAACATTTATTGGGTTGTTTCTTCTGAACTTTTTTCATTTTCAGGACAGCCTTGACATTCAACCAATTAGGGTACAATTTTTCTCTCGAGATATGACGTAGATTTAACCCATTCTTTAGATTATTACTAAACTTTATTCCATAATTGATCACAACAAGAGCGGGTCTATGAATTTTTAATTAAATATTCTGTTGGCCTGAAAGCCCTTTCTGCATTTTTGACGTTCGATGAAAATTTCATTTAGTTTTCCGAAAAATCAAAAGGTACGGAATATTAAATAATAAAATTGAGAAACGAGCATTGTGGGCGTATTCAAATTAAGCCAGTTAGAAATGCAAGCTTTCAGTTCAGTGGGCGAACTTCAATTTAATTTAATCATCACAGGTGTCTTCAAGCTTATTAACTGACGAATTATAAGAAGAGACACATAAAATAGATAGATACTCATGTTACCAATTTTGTAGATAAGGTTAGTACTTGAGTATTCCCTAAATTTATCAACTCAATTTTGCTATATCTTTCAAACAGAGCCGAATTCGGAAAAATGAAAAATAAGAAAAAGGTTTCTTTTGGCCTTAAGAATCTACCTACAGATAAGAAATATGTACAAGTTAAAGATAGTTGCATAGTTAGAATGAGCGCTTGTTGCCTTTGATTATTGAAGAAATTTAAAGTTTAGTTTTATATAACTGCATTATTTCGCAGTCATCCTATTTTTTGCTCATATATTTTTTTATTTGCAGTTATAACCACCAAGGTCAGGGGGCAGCAGAATTGTAACACCGCATTTATGCAGTGTGCTCGTCCTCTGTCTGTTTTAACCGATTCCGGTCTAAGTTTTGTCACCACCAAGGAAGATCTAGACAGGACATGCCCGTAAGTACCATTACATTTTTTGTGATAATCAGGAAATGCTGTTTTTTTTTAATGATGAGGAATGACTTTCGAGATCAAGTAGCTTCTTTTGTTGCTCGATCAAAATGGCACAAAAATATTAGCTATACTCCATTCACTTTTATAAAGTATCCCGGTTCGCCAAGATTTAGGTTCATCAAGTTTAATAAAAAGTTATTCTCAGAGACGTTGCTAATGCTGATTTCTATTTACTCTTTTTTAAGTTTGTGAATGGAGTTATTTATTTTATCGTTAAACTGTGACAAAGGTTTCGTAGTACTTACTACTAAATTTCATACTTGAGTATTTCAAGTTGTAAAAAAATATTTGAATGTCTTCTGTAGGCTTATTTCTTGAGAATTTGGAAAGTGGGGAATTCCATAGGTCCGTATGTACGTTTTAGAAGTTTTTCCGTCGGGTTATTAGAGAACTTTTATTTTTTTCGAATGAACTATCACAAAGTAACGTACCTACTATTCTGTCCATTATTTTTCAGAAAAATTTCAACACTCGATTCTTGATTTCCGTACAAGAAAATAGCATCCCTGAATCTCCCAATCATGTTTAAATACGTGAAATATTTCCAGTATTAATAGAGAAGAAAGTTTCTTCAACATTCGCCAACTCTTTGGAATTATTTAATTCACATAATATTTTCTCAAATTCATAATTTTCCCAGAGTAAATGAACATTTTCATGAATACGTAATTACCACGACTCCTACGGAGAAAGGACAACGTTGCGTAGATGAAGGGATGTATGAGTGTATAACGAAAAAAATAATAAAAAAAAATATTTTATAAGAAGGTATGTTTTAAATGAATGAAAAGGATATTCCCCATGATTTTTGGTAATTTTTCTACATTTCCACTATCAAAACGAACAAATATTTTTGTGTTTTTTCATTTCAGTATTGAAGTCTATCATTTAGTTAATTGAACGTCTATCTCTTTTTTCTTTCAGAATTTACCGTTTTTTTAGAAATATTATAACAACAATGTGTTGTTTTCGCGAAATTTATTTCCTTGAATTTTTCGATTCGAAATGATAAATATCCATTTTTACCAAAGATATTTAACTAAGGATTTTATTAGCCGTCGATTAGTGAAAATTAATTGTTTCTTACAATTACGGATTTTGACATGGAATTGAATTTCTTTTAAATGACACGCCCAGCAGGTATCTACTCCCAGATGACTGGTGAAGGAAAATTAGTGTATTATACAGTCAGTGTGTGATCTAGTTTAGGGTGGGATTTCTTGTTAATATTCCCTGCGCCCCAACATTTGTTCTATTAAGCTGAATAATCCAATAAATAAAAATTAGTGCACTGCACCGCCATCTGGCGGTATACGTTTCCTATTTTGAAGGCTGAAGACTCTTAAGGAAGTATTGTCTCTCTTACTCGAGCTACAGACTTAATTCTAATGAGTATCTACATCGGACGAAGGTTTAAGCATGCGAGCCTTTATTGACTCTGATCAAACCTGACCCACAACTTTGGAAACTACTTAACAATTCAAGGAAATGCTCTGAAGTTCGAACGTGTTTATTTGTAACACATCTTTATTGGTTTTAGGGGTTCAATGGGGTAGATTAAACTGACTACAAGGTTAATAATTCCGTAGCTTGAATTCAGTGACTGAATTACGGAGGTTAGGTTTGACATTAATGGCAGTTGGCAGGTAGTCAATATCCAAATAACCGTTGAATTGATTGTACGACAATCGATGTAATTGTGAGCACTTATCTATTCAGATTGGAATACATGCTGCTAATACAGGCAAATTGCAGGGGTTAATTTATGAGCTTGCATCGTGGTAGCGTCACAAAATCACCTATACTCCATTCACTTTTATAAAGTATCCCGGTTGGCCAAGATTTAGGTTTATCAGGTTTTTGTTTTACTCAAAACTGACGCAGGTTGGGGCTTATGTTTTTGAGATTATACCTACGTCTTAATGGAGATGGTGAAGATCATTGATCATTCATGAAAATATACAGGACAATTCATTTGAAAAATCACCCGTTTGTTGAATATCTTTTCTTGAGAAAATCCTGTATACTGTAACTTGAATCGATCCAATAAAAATCAGTATGAGACATTTCGTCAATCTGGTCGCCTTTTTTCTGAAGTTTGGTTCTTTGCATATGCTTGATGAATGTTCTTATTTTGAAATGAAGTATGTTTATCAACGGCTTCGATTTGAAACGAGTTTTCTGAAAATGCCAAGACGTAAATTAACAAACGCTGAGGCTAATAGGGCTATCGGAATGCTACAGGGTGGCCTAACTCAGGTTGTTGTAGCGGCAAGGCTCCAAGTCAGCCAAAGTGTGATATCTCGACTTTGGAATAGGTTCAGAGAGACAGGTTGCGTGTTGGAAAGACCAAGGCTTGGTGAGCGACGAAAAACAACACCTGCTCAGGATCGTTTCATCACCGTTTCGGCGAGAAGAAACCCTAATACATCTACGAGTAGAATGCTACGGAATACTCTTCAAAATGCAGATGGGGCCCAAGTTCCATCGAAACCATCAGACGACGTTTGAGAGAGGTGAATCTAGCTAGGTTCTAGACGTCCAATGAGGAGTTCCATTAACACGTGACCATGGTCACGTCAAAGACAGGAATGGGCAAGTCAACATATCAATTGGAACGATCAATGGCGTAGTGTCCTTTTCACTGATGAATCCAGATATGGACGATTTTCAGATTCTCGAAAAATAAGGGTATGGACAATCCCACGCATACCCCGTAATCGTCGCTATGTCCAAGAAGTCCATCCATTCCGAGGGGGTAGTGTTATGGTATGGGCCGGGATATGTTTCAAACTCATGTGGAGCTGTTTAATTTCTTGAGATGCAGAAATAGAAATACAAGAAACCTGTTTTCGAACCAACTTTCTAAGGTGTTTGATTCGGCAGCTATGGAAGAAGACCGCACTATTGCAAGATCCTGTATAAGAATGTGAATTAATGATCTTATAACGATAAAAAGGGATACTAAATGACATAAAATAAAATTTAGAAATTTTTTCACGAAATTCATCTTGTTTGATGGTAATACTTGTGAAGGAATAGAATTTCTTTTTATCCTTTTTTGGGTGAATTACCTCACCTGAAAAATTACATTCGATTCAGAATTTCACATAGAAAAAGTTCAATTTCGCCCAACTTTCCATAATATATATGATTCCTAGTTTCAAAATCAGAATGTGATTTGTAAAAAATTCTTTCAATCTACAAAAATTTCAATTTTCAATAATTTCCGGATTTCCAGGCAATTCAGAATTGTGTGCCAATAAGTTTATCAAATACTAGCTGGCCCGGCGGCGTATTGGCATTGCTTACTATGGTGCAACGCATACATGGTGTTGGAACGCAGTAAAGAATGGCTGAACCAATGCTCTCTCTACCCAGCCATATCTTACTACGACTCAGCGCAGAGTGTTGTTAAAGCGTAATAACTATTGTATTATGGATACGCGTTCAATGCTTGTGCCCTATTGGATTTCGTTTCCAATGTTTTCGAGTCCTATCAAAGACGCCACTTTCTGTCATTTGCAAATTTCCGGAACTCAAAGAATAAGGTACTCTTCAGAAAAATGTCACATTCTGCTAATGTCACATTCTGTCTAATGTTGAAAGAATCGACGAAAATACCTTTTTAGTCTGTAGTTTCTTCGGAGACCGATGATCACATGTTTTATACTGCATATGTAGATATTGCATTTTGCGACTGTGTTTTTGGACAGGGTGGAAGGTATTGTAAGCATCTTTGCGCCATACTAAATAAGTATGGAATCACTTTTAGGACCTGTATGCAAATAAACGCTAACGACAGAAAATAATAGGCAAAATAAGCTCTAGGAGAAAACACATCCTCAGAATTTCATGACGACATATCAACTGATGTGGGTATAGAAAATGACTTGCAAGTAGGCATTACAAAGCAACAAAACAATGTTTCTACCCAACAAGATAATTTTTCTGTACCTAGTACCAATAAACTGTCGATAATGCCAATGAAACGAATTTAGGTGAAAAATATTCAGCTGCTGCTGCAGAACTAACAGAAAAATTCGAACTCATTACTAAAATAGCCTGCAAAAATAAAACGGTTGATATGGTTAATGCCATAAGAAAATTTAATCAGACTTTAAACAAAGTTGTTACACCATATGACTTATTAAATTTTATTCTTGCATTCAAAAAATATCCCACGAAAAAAGAATATTTCTCTTCAGCCAACATCAGTGAGCCGAAGAAAAATTAGACGTGGTTTTTCATGCTGGTAGGTCATCCAACAAAGAAATGACATAAAATCCTAAAAGGCACAGATCTTTAAAGAAAAATATTGATCTTACTAGATCAAATGCAGAATCACGTGGAAATGCACACTAGGATTATACGTCATTTGATTTTACATTTTATGTAGTTGCTTTCAGCGATACTGAAATTATACTATTGTTATTTTTATGTATCATTTTCTATATATTATTCTTTTTTTATTCAAGTATGGTTCAATAAACTATTTTTGGCGATAGTATATTATTGTTATCTTTATGAACGATGGTTGCAAAATTGCGGAAGAAAGCAACTTTGAACGTAGTTGGAATGCGGTAAACAATGACCCGAGAATAGGCGCGTATCCATAATACTACGCCTGAACACCTCGCTGCGCTGAGGCGTAGTAAGATATGTCTGGGTAGAAAGAGCATTGGTTCAGCCATTCTTTACCGCGTTCTAACACCATGTATGCGTTGCACTGTAGTAAACAATGCCAATACGCGGCCCGGCGAACTTTGTTCCGCCTAAATTATACTTACGGTGGATTTCACAAATCGTAATCACCGGTGATCGGAGATCAACGGCTTGGTTCTCTGATTTTTGAACTGTCAAATGTTTCTATGGATATGAGCTATCACACAGAACAGATACACAAAAATAATATGTCATAATATGTCAATCACTAATAATGGCAATTTTGGATTCAGTTTTTTCCGCAAATATATTTATTACCCAAACAGAAATTCAAAATTATTTTAAAAATTATGAGAAAAGATGAGAATGGACATCTCACGATTGTAACTCATCGCCAAAATCCGATTTACTTGACATTTCGATGAAAATTCACTGTGATATTCACCCCCGCTTCTGGATCTGTTAATAATAGCCTTTCATGGTACTATAAGCCCTATGTAAATTACACAGTAATTGATGTCGTATGTTCTTTTTTCGACCATTTCAAACCACGACGACCGAAATGCTCGAAAAAGAACAAATGACATCAATCGATGGCAGCGAAAGCCTCAACAAATTCATCGCCAATTAATTGTGATAACGAAACTTTTCTCATATCTCAACGAAATCTAATCATTTTAGACATCTGTACTCATACGCTGAGACATTTTGGTTTTGCCCAACAGCGCAGAGTTGCAGGCAACTCAAATTACACACTATTACAGTGACTGTAGAGGGAATATAGTCACTGTACACACTATTTGTTTATATCGCCATCTAACGCGAAGAATTTCAAATGAAGTACAAACGAATAAGCGGAAGCGTAACTGTAACTGTTGCGACATCTAGTGGCCTTACTCAAAAGGAGGAAGAGCATTTCCTGTATAAGTAATATTTTCATCGGTTTTTTCAAAGTTTTATTGTATTTTATAATAACCAGACCGTAGACGAATCCATATATGAAGTTTCATAACAAACAGTCCATCCGATCACGAGTTATAAATGGTGTAACCAACATCTTTCTTTTATATATATAGATAAATTAAAAACGATATAGAGGCTATCATGTGAAATTCTGTTATACCAATTAGAGCACTTATACATTTGTTACTCTCGCTGGACCGTTTTATCGATCTCAGAGTATTGGAAAAAAAGATGGAAGTTGGAACAAATTGACCATTTCCCTTTGTTATAGAATCGATTATATACGCACACAAAATGCATGGTTGCAAAGGCCATCCTTTGAGGTGTGTATCTGTTGCCCCGTTTGCAAAATTGCGAATCTAACGGGTAAATCCTCCGTAGAGGTACATGGGTAAATACCCAGTAAAACAAGCGGGTATGTATAAATATCTATGCAACAATGGGTAAAGCAAATCCATTCTCATATGCGTTTTTCATGAAACACGAATACAGCCAGCGTCAGTTCCTAGATTCATAGCTGTGATACCGCTGAATATATGTTTGTTCATTAAATTAATTTTGAAACGAACGCTATGTCTGGAAAATTTGTGGATTTTCCGCTAATATAATTATCTCGTCCTCTCTCGTGTCCAGAAAAATCAGCTACTGATTCCGCTGTGTGTTATCATGTTGTGATGAGTATAATATGGAAAATATTCCGTGTTTCTGATCCTAATGGACCTCTCGAAGGCTTCAATGTGAATTTCTCATTCTGGGTCCACTCAGGATATCCCTGCGGGCTCGCAATCGAGAGTTCTTATTCTGGTTGCATACAAGACATCTTTGAGAGCTCGCCAAAAGAATAAATTGAGAATTTCGCTTAGAAACATCACATTGCGACCTATGGCAAATCGCTTAAGGGGAAGTATCACCTTTTGAATCGTGGTAAATCTCCATTCAAAAAGTGGTCTCTTTATTTCACTAGTAACTACCCTAATTTACGACGTAGAGACTTGATTTTTTTTTAAATTGAAGTTGAAGAGTAACTACCCTAATTTACGACGTAGAGACTTGATTTTGTTTTTAAATTGTAGTTGAAGAACGTCCCGAGGGCAAATAGTTTCCTTTTTTTCGATTAAATTAGTGTTTCAATCAAAAAAACCAGGGTAATCGTTAGATCTCTGCAATATTTGGGTTATTAAATATGCTTTTCGTTTTTCATGAGTACAAGCTATATTTTTGAACTAATCATCATGAGAATTTTTGTAGTTTATGAAAGATTAAATTGCCGATGGCAAATAGTTGCGATTTTTTCCAAAAAATGATGAATAACCGTCGTAATAAAATCATTAAGTTTAGTTTCCAAAACGCTGAAGTTCAACCTGTTTTTTTAATTGAAAAACTGATTAAATCGCAAAAAAGAAAACTATTTGCCCTCGGGACGTTCGTCAACTTCAATTTAAAAGAAAATTCAAGTCTCTACGTCGTAAATTAGGGTAGTTACTCGTGAAATAAAGAGACCACTTTTTGAATGGAGATTCACCACGATTCAAAAGGTGATACTTCCACTCAAGAGCCGCAGTGTAACCTCTCAGAGATCTCGTGGAGAAGTCTGTCTTTCCTGGGTTCCTCAAGTTCGAATCATCCTATAAGATATAATAGAGTGGGAATTCTATTGACGAACGTGTTCAAGTGACGCTTCAAAAAAATTGTCACTTAGTGTATTTCTGCTTCTATTTCGAAGTTTTTGTATTCCAGTAACTGTTCCACTTAATTTTCGTATACTACATCAAGATTTATACAGCATCATTCCCCACAATTCGCTTCGACATACAGAATAAAAATTCTTCCGGTAAAAGGACCGGAGTAAAGCACAAATACAACTGAATTACTTTCCGGAGCAAACAACTCCCTGACAACGCCTACGTTAAATTCAGCCATCCATAAATGAAGCTCACGCCTAGGGGGTTCGTGAATTGTCAAGGTAATTTTTACTAGCACGTCTTCATTAAATCTTGATGACTGAGGCGGATTGTTCGGGCAATTGAAAAAGAAAACAATAAGTCAGGCGTAACGGAAATTTTTCCATGAATGAAAATAAAGTTTGGCCGCATATAAACTGGATGATTAGTTTCACGCTGAAGATGAGGTATGTAATTGGAAAAAGTTTCGGTGCGCTTCCTTATTTCGCGCGTACTGTTCCAATTACTGGAATATCCATGGAAATATTGCCCGAATTTTTTCTGGAAAAGGTTTCGAGAAACTTTTGGAGATCACCTGCAAGGAAAAGCGATTTCGTATTTTACCGTTCTGTATTTTTGCTGCAGGGAACCATTCTAGAATCCATTTCTCACCATTATATTATGGTGGATGAATTCAATAAAAATTCAAATGAAATTCAAGGACACAGTACCAAAACCTACACAGAAAACAACTGATTCTCCTAACTCGCACAAGCTACAAGCTTCCTCGGAAGAGGAGTTATCAGTATAATCCTAATCATATAGTAGGTCTTACTCCTGGCCTTTTGAGTGCTTCTCTGACAGACCCATGTGTTGTTTTGTCAAAGGCCTCAGATTTTTTTGTTATTCATGTTTTTTTGGATGACCTCAGTCAATTTCCACAGAGCAGCTAGCAAAATATGCGAGTGCCAAAAGGAAGAGGCTGAATCAAATATGTCTGACTCCACTTCATGTTCCTCCTTTATTTTCCAGAAACTTCCAAGAAGCCCTCAGATGTATCAGAGCTTACACTCGACGTTGCATGAGTTACGATCAGCGCAAACACTTCAAGAAACTCTTCCACGGAACGACTCTGATGGTTCACGAGTTATGCAAAAATGGAACATACCAAGAAGGTAAGCTTCCATTCTAAGTCACACCAAGATGAATAGCGGCTCAATTCTCCACAGATTTTTCACGATTATATCGATTTTACAGAATATCTAACCCACGCACCATGTATGAAGAACGTAGAAAGTCAAACGAAAGGTTGCTTCAACAAGTATGCCACAGCTATGCAAGAGATTCAGACCAAAACAAATTTAGAAGAAGAAAGAGAGGAGATCATGGACACAGATATATTTATGTACGAAAAAAGAAAAAGAGAAACAGCGGATAAGGGCATCAGAGATGTTTGTTGGTGAGTACTCTCAACAATTCTTAATTTCGATAATTTTTAATAATGAAAATTCGGAGTCCAGCAAGAAGAAACATTTCTCTGCCTTTCTCAAGACCACAAAGGAACCCTCAGCTGATTGCCCATTTTTATGAAGGTGTGTGAGATATCTTCCTTTTTTTCAGTGTCAGTTTATAATAATACTGGGAGGTATTATGATTTGTAATATTCTCTTGTATTGGGCCCTTATGTATTTTTCATTAAAACTACTTAATGCTTTCATATCTTTATTCTAACTCGAGATCCGAGTACCTGCATTTAAAAGGGTTAAGCGGTATAAGCAGATTTACGAAGATATGCTTAGTACCCTTGGTGATCAATGTCCTTCGTATGCGACCGTGAAAAATTGGACCAAAAGCTTCAAAAGAGGTAAATTTTCCATTGAAGATGATGACCGATTGCGAAGGCCAGTTTCTGAGTCAGTCCCCGAAAATATCGATGCAGTTCATGACATGATTTTATCAGACCGTCGAATTGACCATATTCACCGTCGCCATACTGTTGTGCGACAATACCAACTACCCAGGGTTCTAACATCGAATAACGAAAGTCACTAATTTCTTAGGACCGCGAAAGTTTAAATGGAAATATTTTGATGTCAGTTTTTTATTTTTAGATCTATTTCTTGCCGAATGAGATGTCTCATTGCCGATTAATTACTGACAGAACAATCATGGCCTCCCCTATACTGATATCTACCCATATTTCCTGGATTTAATCACAAAATACTTAACCAAAGTTTACCACCAATTTTATATAACCTCTCATACCACATACGATACTAAAAATCTGATAGTATTTTTGATAAACTCAATATTTCTCCGTTGGAAACACTGGGTAGTTGGTATTGTCGCACAACAATATGGCGACGGTGAATATGGTCAATTGGGCTAAAACGAATATCTGAAGATTTCACACGAACGCGTTCATCATATAGTTCACGTCAGTTTGGACATGAGAAAAATTTCTGCAAAATGGATCCTCAAATGTTTGAATGTTGACCAAAAGTGTGCAAGGGTAGAAGCATCTCGTTCGATCTGTGCTCGATTTGAAAACGATGTAGACTTCTTAAACCGAATTGTTACTATGGATGAGACTTGGGTACATTGCTACGATCCATAAACAAAGCATCAATCGATGGGATGGCGACATTCTGATGGTTCTCCAAGACCTAAGAAGTGTCGTGTCCAAATATCTGCTGGAAAAGTTCTTGCTTCAGTTTTTTGGGATTGCCATGGAGTAATCATGATTGATTTTTTGGATAAGGGTAGAACAATAACTGGAGATTACTATTCGACATTACTGACCACTCTACGGGAAAAAATTAATGAGAAAAGACGCGGAAAGCTATCCAAAGGTATTTTCTTTTTACATGGCAACGCCCCAGTACACAAATCTCATGTTGCCATGTAAAAAGTTCGTGATTTAGGGTTGGAATTACTAGAACAACCCCTTTATTCACCAGATTTGGCTCCGTCCGACTATCATGTCTTTCCTTAACTGAAAAAAAGTTTAAAAGGTCGTAAATTTTCTTCCAACGAGGAGGTAATAAAAGCTGTGGAGGACTGGTTTGCATAGCCAGAAGAAACATTTTTTTGAAAGGTCAAGAGACGTTGCAGGCTCGCTGTGATAAATGTATTGAATTAAGAGGAGAATATGTTGAGTAATTAGTTATTTTTGTATCTAGTGCGCGAAATGCTACTTTGGTGATCGAGAACTTAAAAAATAGTCGAGATCACCAAAGTATTTCGCGCATGAGATGCAAACAAAATTTTTTCTACAAACGTTCGTGCACTGGCTGGACCATAAATGTTAACATTGTAAATAATAAATAAAATTAGGTAGTGTTAAATTTTCTCACAATTTGAAAGCCTTAATTATTGTTATACATTAATAAATAAATGATTTCTTGGATTTTTGCTTGATTGAGGAACATAAAGGTTAAAATATAAAAATCCCATATAGTTTACATGCAGTGTGCGAAGTAAGTATTTCGCACACTACTTCAAGCACGGTGTCATGGTAACGAAGGAAAATGAAAAAAAGGTTCACTTCGCACATTGTCATTTTTTGACGTTTGTAGAAAAAAAATATTTTGACATTGAAATTTTGTTTGGTTCTTTAGTAGGCTTAGAATTTTTCAATATATCCTCGTATGACATGATTAAGGTGGAACAATTTTCCTGAATTGAAGAAATAAGCTTGTATTATTCCTTTCAGAAATTAAGGTTAATCGAAAACTTTTCGTTATTCATCAGATGCAGATTGCATAATGGAATCAACAAACTCCATTCAAAGAAACTCTTGTAGTATTCGTGTTAATTCAGCGCCGTTTCAAGTTCGAATTCCAACTGGAATATTCTACTCCTGTAGTAAAACTTGGGGAAATAGCCATTAAATAGCATCTATTCCACTTTCATTAAACTAACCACGTCCTGGCCTTATCTGCCTCTAGTTGAATCCCACTTCCACTAACGCAGAGGCCACTTCCAAAAGTGGCGGTTAAATTGTGTTAAATATTAATTTCAAGTAGATAAACATAGCATCGGTGTGGCCTACATTAAAAGTACATGCTCTTCAAATTCGACTTAATGAAAAGTTAATGGAGCGTAACCCTTGAGATTACGTGCTCCTGTGCTGGACTAAGCCAAAATTCATATTAGGAAATCACCCTTGCAGGAAGCTCTTATCGATAAGGGATCCTCAAAAAAGCGTAATTACGGGGAATGAAATCTGGAGTACGTATTTTCATGAGGAACTTGTGCAGATTCAGACATTTTTCAGGGTTTTAGGGTATAATTAGAACGGATTTAAAGTGTGCCTCACATCCAAATGAAAACAGCACTTTTCGGATGGAAAAATAATCGCTGGGATAGGGCAATCATGTCACTCATTTGCACAGCAAGCCCAACACTTCAAATCTGAACAGGAAAAATACGAGGATATATTGAAAATTTTTTAGCCTACTATAGAACCAAACAAAATTTCAATGTCAAAATATTTTATTACTCAACATATTCTCCTCTTAATTGAATACATTTATTACAGCGAACCTGCAACGTCTCTAGACCTTTCAAAAAAATGTTTCTTCTTTCTCTACAAACCAGTCCTCCACAGCTTTCATTACCTCCTCGGTGGAAAAAAATTTACGACATTTTAAACTTTTTTTCAGTGATGAAAGAGATGATAGTCGGACGGAGCCAAATCTGGCGAATAAGGGGAGTGTTCTAGTAATTTTTCTAACCCTGAATCAAGAATTTTTTGCATGGCCACATGAGATTTTTGTACTGGGGCGTCGTCTTATGAAAACAAAATACCTTTGAATAGCTTTCCGCGTCTTTTCTCTTTTCCCCGTAGAGTAGTCAGTAATGTCGAATAATAATCTCCAGTTATTGTTCTACCCTTATCCAGAAAATCAATCATGATTAACCCATGGCAATCCCAAAAAACTGAAGCAAAAACTTTTCTAGTAGATTTTTGGACACGAAACTTCTTAGGTCTTGGAGAACCAGAAGGTCGCCATTCCATCGATTGTTGCTCTGTTTCTGGATCGTAGAAATGTACCCAAGTATCATCCATAGTAACAATTCGTTTTCAAATCGAGCACAGATCGATCGCGATGCTTCTTCCCTTGCACTCTCTTGGTCAATATTCAAACATTTGGAGATCCATTTTGCAGAAATTTTCTCATGTCCAAATTGACGTGAATTATATGATGAACGCGTTCGTATGAAATCTGCAGTGTTTCAGATAGCCGTTTCAGCCCAATTCGAGGGTCTGATAAAATCATGTCATGAACCGCCTCAATATTTTCGGGGACTGGCACAGAAACTGGACTTCCCGATCGGTCATCATAACCAATGATGATTACCTCTTTTGAAGCTCGCAGTCCAATTTTTCACGGTCGCATACGATGGACATTGATCACCAAGAGTATCTTCACAAATCTGCTCACCTCTTAACCCGTTTAAATACAGGTACTTGATGATGGCTCGATACTCCCATTTTCCGATTTTTTCAATTTCGGTGGACATCTTTTTTTTCAATTTATTGCATAACTCTGGTTCACTTTTTTGACGTCGAACTCTACACTGACACTTCTAATAAGTTATTGTTCGTTGATATGGTATCGCAATATTTTGTTCATGCATGGAACTGGTCTAGGCTAACTAGATATCAATACACTCTCGTAGGTTGTGCGATACATTATGCTAAAGTAAATTTTTCTCCAGTTCGAGACCTGTTTTAATTGGTATACCTCATGGATCAGTGTTAGGTTCCCTTCTGTCTCTATTTTATGAAGATGTTGAGTAAATTCCAACTCAGTATCTCATTCTAAACATAATCTTGTGTTTTTTTCAAAAAATTGTTGGGTCCTGAAAAGGAAGGTTTCAGGAATTGAAATCCCGACAAGGGATGCTTTTCGATGTTTGCATCGGGGTGGAATGCAAATTTTGGTCCCAGCACACACTTCTTGCTGCATTCCATGTTTTCAAACATATGAGTTAGAAAATCTAAGGAAATTTAAAATTAATTTTCAAATTCTTTCAGCAATTTCCAAGAATACGTGGAATGCTCTTCTAGCACGATGCGACAGCATTGCGGGGAAGGTGCAGAGAAATTCAGTAGAAAGTTCCTAGATCAAATGTCCTCAGCTATGATCAAGGTGAGTATCTATATAGATCAAAATTCAGTTAACACAACATCCATCGTTCGAGACAAAGCTGAAAGCTCAAAGTTTTCTAAACCCTAGATTCATCGACAACAGTTATATGTGAGTCACCCTGTAGATTAAAACTCAATGAACACGTCAACAATCTTGCGAGACAATGCCGTCTGGATGAGATTTCTGTGGTGACATTTTCGTAGTTCCCTGAATTCTAGTTTCCTCAAGCATTGAATTCTTTGCGACATATTTCGAATGCTGTTTGATATCCAGATAAATATTTTTATCGGTTTTTAATCAAGTCTGCCACTGCCAATATATGGAATGAAAACATGCCATATTTGTTCAGGATATATAATCCCAACATTGGGGAATTCAGAATGATGATATTTATACAACAAAGAGTCGAATTCCAACAACGATATGTTCGTAATGGAAGAATTTTAAAAATTGGGGTATCATTTTTTCGAATCTATTGGCAAGCACAATTTGCGTTTTCCTCTCAAACTGATGCTGAACTATGCACAGTTAGTATTCTGTTCGAGAATAGCAATTTTCTGCGAATTCCAAGAAATTACAATAATTATAATCGACTAAGAACATATACAGGGTTTTTTTTTTAATATTTTTGGGGATGTTACCTTCCACAACCTCAACATAGATTCAACTTGTCAGTTACCTGTCAAATGTGGGTCCTTTCTCGAAAAAATATAGTTTTTCGAAACAAATACAAGCAAGAGACATCTTCATTCCGACAACTAATGTTATGAATTATAAGTTCTACAATTATAGAACAGCTGACATGCTTCCCCACCTGATAAATAATTTTCCAATCGAGCAAAGCAACGTGGGATAAAGGGGTCAATCAGCAGATAAACACTTTAATCAATCTCGCAAATTGGACCCGACAAAGCTTCAATTACATTCATTTCCAGACGATGAGTTGACCGATGATCTTAACCTGTCGGTTGCTTCAGTTCAGTTTTGCAGGAGACCTAGTGGGAAAATTATTAATCTTTGTCGTCAAATTGGTTTCAACCTCTTTATTCCCTTATCTTCATATCTTGGCGGTTTCTTGTATTTCCGAATTCTTTTAAGACATATACTCAGTGAAATAAGAAATAGATATCAGAATTGGACTAGAAGAGATGTAGTTTCCGAAGCACACCACCAGGTGGCACCACCACAGGAAGACAATGCATTACCGGTTTCTGGCTTATTGGCAGTCATCAGATGCATGTAGCCTTAAGCTGAGTACAGATTACTCTGACGTGACGTGTAAGGACGTCACGTCAGACGTGTACTGTGCTCCCATTGGCCTGATATGAACGTGAACGCACAGAACAATGTGTTGCATTTTTATATCACTCACATTTTGACGTTCACGTTCATATTAGGCCAATGGGAGCACAGTACACGTCTGATGTGACGTCCTTACACGTCACGTCAGAGTAATCTGTATTCAGCTTTATCCTGAGATGAATGCCAACTGAAACGGCAGAACTTATATTACTCCCTAGCAAGAACTATTGAGTACAGTTTTGTACAGTAGTTCCACCTAGGGGGCAAATGTCTACGCTTCATCCCGGAGGTTACCTCAAAAACTAGATCTCTACGTACATTCATTTTTCCCATTCGGAGTTTTGCAAGTACTCTCTGTATAAAAAGTACCCGGAAAATGTTATTTAAATGAACCGCCAAAAAGGAATCGGTAATTTTTTTTTTTAAGTTGGTAGGACCTTCCTTTATTACCAAGCCAAATTTGAGCGCGATCTGGCAACTAGTGTGTTTACAACAGCTGTCAGTATCAGTCGACCTCAAAAGTGCTCTGCGAATTTTACAATGGAAAAAATAGTTGATCAAAGAGTTTGCCTCAAATTTTGTCTTGCAAACGAATTTTCTTGTGCCGATTCATTGAAAATGTTAAAAAAAGCCTTTGGTGATAATTGTATGTCAAAAACACAAGCATACGATTGGTACAAATCATTCAAAGACGGTCGTGAGGTGGTCGAAGATTTGCCCCGTTCTGGACGGCCTTCAACGTCAACAACCGACGATAACATCATCCAAATCAAGAATTTAGTGCTCGAAAATCGTCATTCAAGTGTTAGAGAGTTGGCTCGAGAGTTGAGCATTGATAAAATGACCGTTCATAACATTTTGACTAATGTTTTGTGTATGACACGCGTCGCAGCAAAACTCGTTCCAAAAGAGCTGTCGCACCGAGCCATAATTATTAAGGAATACAAGACCAAAAACTCAATAAATACCATCGAACAACCGCCGTATTCACCTGACTTAGCTCCGTGCGACTTTTTTCTATTCCCAAGACTCAAATTGCCCCTACGTGGAACGCGTTTTGAGTCCATTGAAGCCATCAAAACAAATTCGCAACGAGAACTGAAGGCCATACCTTTGGCGGCGTATGAGCGGTGCATGGAAAAGTGGGTTCGCCGATATCATAGTTGTATTGTAAGCAATGGGGACTATTTTGAAGGAGACAAAATAAATATTGATGATTAAATTTAAATTTATGTGTTTTTTTTACAATTCCGGGTACTTTTTATACAGAAGGTACTTTTATGAAGTCTCATGCACTTACCGAGGGAAGTGGAATACGCCCGGTTCATACGGTTAAGGAGCCCGCAATTATTAAACATGAAAAAGGAGGATAATGTCCCTAAGTTGGAACAAACTAGAATAAATATCAGAATTGGACTAGTAGAGATCTAGTTTCCGAAGCACACCACCGTTTCAGTTGGCATTCATCTCAGGATAAGGCTACATGCATCTGATGACGGCCAATAAGCCAGAAACCGGTAATGCATTGTCTTCCTGTGGTGGTGCCACCTGGTGGTGTGCTTCGGAAACTAGATCTCTACTAGTCCAATTCTGATATTTATTCTAGTTTGTTCCAACTTAGGGACATTATCCTCCTTTTTCATGTTTAATAATTGCGGGCTCCTTAACCGTATGAACCGGGCGTATTCGACTTCCCTCGGTAAGTGCATGAGACTTCATATAAGTACTTGCAAAACTCCGAATGGGAAAAATGAATGTACGTAAAGATCTAGTTTTTGAGGTAACCTCCGGGATGAAGCGTAGACATTTGCCCCCTAGGTGGAACTACTGTACAAAACTGTACTCAATAGTTCTTGCTAGGGAGTAATATAAGTTCTGCCGTTTCAGTTGGCATTCATCTCAGGATAAGGCTACATGCATCTGATGACGGCCAATAAGCCAGAAACCGGTAATGCATTGTCTTCCTGTGGTGGTGCCACCTGGTGGTGTGCTTCGGAAACTAGATCTCTACTAGTCTAATTCTGATATTTATTCTAGTTTGTTCCAACTTAGGGACATTATCCTCCTTTTTCATAAGAAATAGAATTTCAAAGCCGAAATGGTGTTTCCAACTTTTGCCGTTTAAGATTCTTGAGAGGGTTGCCACCTCGCTTAGTTTCATGTGGGTTACCTTGTATATTCATCCACTTGAGACGTAGATCTAGTGGCTCACTCCACTCGTGAAATTAACTAATGGAAGCTGAATATCAGCAGAAGTTTTATGATTGAATTGAAAAGTTATAGCTATTGAAATTCTGGTTTAGGTTATCAATTTTTGCCCATAATTTTGTCATTTCTTGAAAAGGCAATTTCAATCAACTCTGGTACTGTATTGAATGGATTACATTCATCCTTTTCTCAATTTCGATAATGGAATCTTTATCGTTTTTTGTGAGGAAGGAAATCAAGTTCAATAAACGTACCTTTCTTTCATAAAGATTTTTCCAATGAGAGATGATATTCTGACATTAAAAGAAAAATGCTAGTTTTTCAGACAAATGATCGGATGATCTCATTATAAGGAGGAAGGTATGCCGTTAATAATGGACAATAACATCAACCAAATGACCACCAAGTGCTTCACAACGAACTAAAAATGTTTATAGTGAATTTTAATAATTTCAATGAGTTGTTCCATTTTTATTAACGGCGTAGTTTGTACTTGTCAAATGTCAAAAAATGACAGCTCCGAAAGTGACATCTACCGAAATAGCGGGCTATTCAAAATAACACCTCTTATTGGACATCCCTTTGACCTTTAGTTGGAGCCTCCTTAAAATAGCCGCTGACGTTTGTGTGAAGCTCTGGATCAGACCCTGTTCGAAATTATGATATCCTGGCATGGGAAACAACAATATTTTCAAACTCAAATTTAAAAACATGAGCTGTTGAATTTTCTAAACGGCGAACGCCAAGAATAGGCGTCAATAAATGAAGCCTTCATGTGAAATTTATATCCATCGACGGAAAAATATGATGCGGGATCTAAAATATGCCATCAAATTTTCTTCTGCCCATAAATCTCCTCATTTGACGAAGCCAACGAAGAAACAAAAGGGGATGTGAATAATAAAACTTGTATAAATAGATACGTCGTAACGTATAAGGATATACAATATATGGTATTTACGTGATTACGCTTGATGGTTTTATTACGTGGATTCGCGTGTAATCCTTCAACTGAAAAGGTTACATCGAATGCAAGATTTCAGTTTTATTGTGGGTTATGAGAATTTTGGGATAGGAGGAACGACGGAATTGCTATTGCACGTAATTTGAATGGTTGGTTTAGAGGGAATTCACCTATTCAGAATTTCATTATTTGAAGAATTCATGTAAGCTTCCTATTTTTCAATTTAAAATAAGCTTGTATTATACCAATTGTTCAAATTGTGTTTCAAATTCATAACGATTTTTTTCAGCACTTTGCTCTGAAACAAAATTAATTTTGGAAAGAATAGAATCAATAATATTCGTAGAATACAAAAAACTATTTTAAAAGATTATCGATACTTCATTTCTAATTTTGAGAATGGTCATTAAATTCAAGAAAGGAAGAAAGGATTATAAAACTTGTAAAGTTTTCCCATTCTCTCAAATACTATTTACTAGAATCTTAAAATTTTCTGTTTAATCATTCAATGAAATATTTCATGGTGTTGTTTGCTTCATTTATGGGTATCCTGCAAAAATAATATCAAATTAAGTAGTTTCTAGCTATCTTCAGGAAAAACAAGATGACAAGTTTTCGTAATTTTCTGAGCACTTTGAGAATGGAGTTTATTCTTATCACCATACTAGAAGATACATGAAATTCTGACAGTTGTACAACCTTCACTGAGAGTAATTGGATTTCTAAATGTTATGACTAGTATTTTCCTCTAATTTTTTAATGCTATTAAATGAATCGTTGTATTAATCGAAAAAATGTTTGGTTACTCAAGAAAAAGAAACTCCTACTGAAATGAGCTCAGCTTTTTATAAAACGGTCTTCCTTTTACATGTTTAGATCCGCAATGGACATATTCAGAATATGGGCATGTAACAACTCAAAAAAAAATTGGTGTATTACTTTTCGAACATCCATGAAATGAAAATAATGATATACCTACCTACTTACTACAGCAAAAGACATTTTGCGGCAAATCAATAAAGTAGCTAGATCTCATGAATATGATTCAAAGGTGAACTGGGACAACTAAATAATTAATCAGATAAAATTATACTGTCGTCTTTCAGTTTTGGAATTCTATCTCTCATACTTTCTAAGGTGATCGGAAGATGAAAACTAAATATGGATAATAGTATATTGTTCAATGAGCGGTAATGTAAGTCATAACACACGCAGATGAATTTTGCATCCCGAGCCGTCAGGCGAGGGGTCTAATTCATCAAGTGTGTTATGACCACTACCGCGAATTGAACACTATACTTTATCTTCGACTTCTTCAGTAAAATTCGAATCAATCTGCATTTTAAAAATTGACAACAGTTGTCGACAACGATTTCTGTGGTCGAAAATCGAATCGATATCGAATCCCGTAGAAAACGTCAAAAATTCACGTTTTCCAAATACAATTTTTGGATATTCAGACCTAAGAAAATGTAGAAATGGATGGCGAGAACGTTACGTTGATGTCTGAAATAGAGTTCCTCATTGACCCGACTCTTTTATTCATTTCGTAAGCTACATTTTTCCTATTCGTATTAGAGTAAGTTATAGGCGTGAGTTATTAATACCTCACACTATTGGTTTATAGAGACTATTACAGATCAAAATCAGTTGAATAATGGATATATTATTCTATGGGAGTAGATAAATTAACATAATTGAATCAATATGAATAAATATACGAAGGTATAAGAAAGTGAAAATAAACAAATAAAATAAAAACAATGTGTGGCAGTAAAAATAAATTTGTCTGTTATATATTTGATGCCAAAAATGGTCAATTCAGGAACTTACAAGAAAAATTAATTTGCCACCCTATTCGTTTGTCTTCAATCCTAATTACGTAATTAATTTTTTAAACTTCCCCCCAGCAAATAAAGGCTGTTAATGCTCGACGTTTCATAATATAAAAGCATGAAAATTCTAATACCAAAGGAACTTTACAGCACTATACCCATACGCATCGTTAACGCTGTGTAGCCTTAATTTTTATGTCAAGTTTTAGTCCATGGATTGGTCGGAAGAGGCGCCAGTAATTCCTTTTTATGGCGGCAGAATTGAAGTGGAAAGAAATATGAAACAGTCATTTCGGCTTGCGAAATTTTAAGTAGGTACGTGGAATTATCGAGTTTTGGTCAGTTGGTGAAGTAGAATGAATTGCTAGGAGTAGCTGCTATCAAACGTACATCAATAGTTAAATTCTTCATTACCTAGCCATTTTTAAATGCATAATTCCGAAGAAGTTTCACGAAGATGAATAAGTTTTAATTTTCCGAAAGTTGTTTGAAAGATATGAGCAATATTTAATTAATGAAAAAGAAGAATAAAATGAAAGAAGATGGAATATGAAGTGTTATACCTAAATAATGAATTTTGGATGTTGTGTTTTCTATGATATTATACGTTCTCATAAGAAATCACCAGCTATAATGACAGATGATAATTAATGTTTTTTGTTTCAGAGTCATTGCCATGAATATACCCCTCAAGTGTGTGGCATCGATGTCTCATCAGCTTCAAGAGTATCATTGTCCATAATTGTGTCAATATTGATCACATTATCCCACTTCCTGCGATAAACCACCAAATATTAGCAATATAAAACTTTTATATTCTGTAAATTCTAAATGAAATGTAAAGGTGTGAAGATGGAGCAGTTTTCTCACTCTTGTTCCCTGCCATGTTCATTGATTCAAACCTCATTCATAATCAGATAGCTAGCAAGGAACAAGGGAGATAAAACTGTGATAAAAATCGAAATTTTCCCTAAATTCGATTCAAAAGACTGATGGTACATGTGACAGTGTTAATACCTTAGAGAATGGGTAGGAATCTCATATGTTAAGCTTATAGTTGTTTCGATGTCGAGGCAATAATAAGTGATTCTATTTTTATGTTATGTGCAATTAAGTAGCAATATGTTTCATGCAGTCATCTCATCCTCATCAAGCCACAAACAAGCCATTTCGTATTATTCACCTCGGACTTTAGTCAAGGAACGGTTTATTCATCGAGCTGTCGCGCTTAACTTATTTATTATTGCTTCCCAGACCTGAATCAAGATTCCAAGTTATCAATTTTCAAACCATCCATTCTCCCCTCACTATAGACTGATATGGTGCAGTAGTTTCTCCTTTTTCACATTATATAGTGCAATTTAATCCAAACAACATTTTCTCCATGTCATTTCCGATCAGCAGTACGTATTCCGTCAGAAATTTATAGTTTTGCACGTTGCGATAAGAGAAGGACTTTTCTTCATCTCTGAATGGTCTATAATCATAAAGGAGGTGCTTGAAATACCTCACGGAACAGCCAAATCAACCGAACTATGCAAATTTCTGCCACAAACGAAAGAATTGAAGGTATACCAGCATATTCCACCGCAATTACTGGAAAATCAACGTCTGGCATGCAAAATACCAATTCATTTATAGAAAAGGAGCTGGTCTCAACACGTGAATTGGAATTTTGTTCCTGATTATGTTTTTTTAATTGTCGGTTTTCCTTATTGTTATTTATGTATTTTATGACCTGTACTCGTATGTAGTTAATTAGCCAACTACAGGTATTAGTACTAAACGGAATCGTGAGAAATTTTATTCATGTTAAGGTTCAATTTAGATGGATCAATTTTATGCCATATTTTAAACGATAAGTATGAAAATGTTATTCTGGAAGCTACTCCAAAATGTTGAATCAGCGATTGTGCATCTATGAAATTGAACAACTCAACCCATAATCTGCTATTGGATCTGGAGTTTTTTTTTCTTCATTATACATATCTATCTATACATATTTATTTGTTCCTTGAAATAAACTCGAGATTGTAAATATGTTAGAAAGTCCAATTTCGCATTTCCGCGATTTGTAGTTCTAATATCTCATACTTCATTTTTCATAATGAAAATTCTGTATAATTCTATATTTTATTAAGCAAATGTAAACCTACACTAAGGCTGTATATTTTAAAGCACACCCATGTCAATATTACTTGACCTGTGTGCAAAATATCATGCGTTAAGCGAAATCATCACATTTACATATCGAATTTCCATAATTTTTCTGAAAACTAGATTTTGTCAATTGTTGGTAGATACCTAATACTCATATCATCATTACGGTGAATAGTTCAGATCAAATAATATAAATTTCTATAGCTCTAGTTGAATGGAAAAGAGAATTGTTAATGCTGTACATACTGAAATGAAAATAAATTATTGAGTTATTAAATGATTTTCTTCTCTTCCTTTTGTTTCATGATTCACACCAAGAATTGCAAGAACAGGGTTGTTGGTTGTGGGCATTATTGTTATTTATCATTATTAGTATGAGGTCCATTGGATATACGAGGATGTATTGATATCTAGTTAGCATAGACCAGTTCCATGCATAAATAAAATATTGCGATACCATATCAACGAACAATAACTTATTAGAAGTGTCAGTGTAGAGTTCGACGTCAAAAAAGTAAACCAGAGCAAAAAATTTAAAAAAAGATGTCCAACGGAATAGGAGTATCGAGCCATCATCAAGTACCTACCTGTATTTAAAAGGGTTAAGAGGTAAGCAGATTTACGAAGATATGCTTAATACCCTTGGTGATCAATGTCCTTCGTATGCGACCGTGAAAAATTGGACCACAAGCTTCAAAAGAGGTGAATTTTCCATTGAAGATGATGACCAATCGGGAAGGCCAGTTTCTGTGTCAGTCCCCGAAAATATCGATGCAGTTCATGACATGATTTTATCAGACCGTCGAATTGGGCTAAAACGGATATCTGAAGCACTGACGATTTCATACGAACGGGGTCATCATATAGTTCACGTCAATTTGGACATGAGAAAAATTTCAGCAAAATGGATCCCTAAATTTTTGAATGTTGACCAACAGCATGCAAGGGTACAAGCATCGCATTCGATCTGTGCTCGATTTGAAAACGATGTAGACTTCTTAAACCGAATTGTTGCTATGGATGAGAGTTGGGTACATTTCTGCGATCTAGAAACAAAGCAACAATCGATGGAATGGCGGCACTCTGGTTCTCCAAGACCTAAGAAGTTTCGTGTCCAAAAATCTGCTGGAAAAGTACTTGCTTCAGTTTTTTGGGATTGCCATGGAGTAATCATGATTGATTTTTTGGATAAGAGTAGAAAAATAACTGGAGATTACTATTCGACATTACAAATTGAAAAGAAACGACGCGGAAAGCTATCCAAAGGTATTTTGTTTTTACAGGACAACGCCCCAGTACACAAATCTTATTGTGCCATGAAAAAATTCGTGATTTAGGGTTAGAATTTCTAAAACACCCCCCTTATTCACCAGATTTGGCTCCGTCCGACTATCATCTCTTTCCTCAACTGAAAAAAAGTTAAAAAGGTCGTAAATTTTCTTCCAACGAGGAGGTAATAAAAGCTGTGGAGGACTGGTTTGTAGAGCAAGAAGAAACATTTTTTTTGAAAGGTCTAGAGACGTTGCAGGTACGCTGTAATAAATGTAAGTAATTGAGTAATAAAATATTTTGACATTGAAATTTTGTTTGGTTCTATAGTAGGCTAAGAATTTTTCAATATATCCTCGTAGAAGAGCCTGCCAGAACTGCGATCAGATATACAGCATAGACTGACATCTATGGAGAATTTTTCAATTCAAATAACGAACTAAAGGATTACTGTTGAATAAAGTGATAGTAAAAGGAATGATAGATGGCCATCTAGAAGATGCGCTGAAAAATTTCCTCAATTCTGAAATATCGTAGTTCTTAAATTATATAATGAATAATCTCATTGCATGTCAGTAGATATTTTTTTACATGGTTCGCAGAAAAAATTATGAACAATCGAAACTATAGTCTTGGCCTACCGTGTATCCTCGAAAACTCTTGGGTGGGGCAACATAATTTGTGAAAAAAAAGTCAGGGTTCGGAATGTTAATTATTTATTTCATTCTGTTAACATTGAATAAATGGAATATGCATATGCATTCTTATGATGACACATATTAATTTTGGAATGCAACGCTATCGAATCGACTCACACCATCTTATAAAGCGAAAACTTATGTTTTGGTCTAACTCCATTCAATTGAAAGGAACGAATACAAAGCAAAACCCTCATTGAAGAAAAAAAATCACCAAAGACCAATAGCAGTTGATGTAGGAAATTCGAAAGGCTTTTATAGGCTGGAGTTCTGAATATAATATATAATTATTTTAGAATGCATGTAAATGAAGAAAAAGCTCTTAATAATACTCATCGAGAGGAATTCCAAGAGTCGATCCTATTTCGTTTTGAACAAAATATCAATATAAAATTAGTTCTCTCTACTTTCCTATCTACAATTTAGTTTAGGTATATTCATTAGGACATAAGATATTTGATATAGTTGTCAATTTTTTTGGAGCCTGAATACAGATGCTCTTTCGAAAACATGAATACTTTTAATTTTTCCAATTTAAGATATCATCGATTCTTATAAAGTCAAGGTTGGATCTTTTTAAAATTATTCACAACAATTGTCAGACATTATTAATAGTAAGTTGCTTCGAAACCAAGTACACAATATTTATAATAAATGAACCACGAAAATAATAATCTGAAGGTGTTTTGTTGATTAGCGATGTTGAATAGGCAGCTAAGGCTGATAGTCACAGATTTTGCTGATATTTGCAGAAATGTTGTGTTTGGTTAGCTGTTAAGAAGTCTCTGGCTAAGACAATATTTGCAAAGAGTTTATGATTCTGAAGAAAAACTTGGCAAAAGAAACACTGCCATAAATTACTGCTCTCGGCACACTGACGGATACAGGGGGATGAGGGGGGCATGTCCCCTTCCCTTGAACCTCGAAATTGACAATCATCCCTTTCAAAGCAGTCCAATAACGTTGGTAAAAAAATTCTATCTACTGATGCCCCCCCCCCCCTGAACAACTGTCTGGATCCGCCAGTGCCTCGGCATGATTATATCACTAATGCTGACATCAAAATATAGATATCGAAGTGATACCATGAAATGAAAATTACAATAAGAACTATGGAAAGATTCAGTAATTCTATCAAAATATACAATTATAAATGAGAAATTCTGTGGAGCATCATTGTGCTTGATCATTACTAGTCGGAAGAAAAGAAGACCTTATACTTAATGCCAGTTTTGTTGTCCTACTTTGGTTATACCATAAAAACTTAAAATTCCTTAATATTTTCTTGAACTGAGGAACATGCTGGATCCAACTGGATTACAATTGAATTAACAAATTAATGTCTTCATTCACAAAGTATATGCCATTCCTGTCGTTGTTCCATGGGGTTTGAGATGGCTATGTTCCATTGGTCGAGAGCTTTTCCCTTTGCAAACATGTAGGATCCAAGTACACACTTTCCAATTAGTTTATCTGGAATGGAAACAATATAAAAATAAAAAGTAACGGAGAAAAGACAGTACAAAATAATTGGAGTTAGAAACAACACATAACAACAATAACTTTTAAACATGTTCGAATGCAAAGTGTTGATATGTAAATATTCGAAGCAATTGAAGCTACTAACAGAAATGTGAGGTAGTGTGCAATTCAATCATTTGATTGTCCTCTAGATGTGCAATTTCATTTTTCGCCTTATCTACAACTTTTCTTGACCAACATCTAAAGCTAATTTTCATCAATTTTCAGCATTTTCTATCATAACTTGATCAGAAATATCTTAAAAGGGCAAAAAATAATTTTGTAGTAAATGTCTAGTTCTTTGATTTTTTCCACCTCGATGACTTTGAAGGCTAATTCTAGCAAAAGTAGAGTGTTAAGTACCATTTTTCATCAATGATTCTAAAAGCTGACTGTTGAGCGCAGTTTTTAAGCACTAAGGAACCGTGAATTAGCCTTTTCACATTTTTAATTTTGATTCGAAAATTCAGATCATAATCCAATTTACGTAATTTTTATCGAAGTTACGAATCTGATTTTTTTATATATAAAAGTACAATTCATGGAGATTAAGTTACAAAAAGAATTTCACAGATAAGTCTTGTACTTTCTTTCAATATCTTTTTCAAGATGGTCAAGTCGAAAATTCTCAAAGTTCATAAAAAAATTCATAACTCGAAAACCGTGAAAAATAGCATAACATACATGTGGGTGATTCGAATAGCCCATGATACGAGGGACCTGTTTTTTCCTTTGACGTCAATCTCTTGGCCACCCTGTATAGGTACCCGGTGAAATGTATCAGAATTTCATGGCCAGCCGAGATACAATATAAAAGCGAATGGAGGATAGATCTGTCTCAAAAACACTCGAGTGGGGGCCGAACAATAGTTCTAGGTTCTTTTTTGAACCATCTTCATACCATTTAATAGTATTTACATACTTTGAAACTTTGGTTAATAATAAGGTACTTAATAAAATTTCAGTATGTCATCGATGACGGTCACCCTGTATAGCACAAATCGGGACAGGTTTCCGTTATGTTTCGGACGAGATGCAAATAATCACCTAGACCCTATAAACCTCAATCAGTGCCTTAACAATTTCTTTTCTCCCACAGAAACGTCATTATGTCACTCTCTGTTATTTGCATGGATCGAATTGCGTAATGAGAGCTTGAATTTCCGTACAGACTTTCTCCTTCCTACACAGCTCACCTATATCGGTTATATTATTCTTCGAAGTGGAACTTCGTTTGAATATAATGGATGTAGTAGTGCTAGCTTGCTAGCTAGCTACAATCTATTTGGAGCAAATGTAAATGGAAATATTCAATGACCGATGAGAATATGCTCATTGTCAATCAGAGACTTGACGCGATTTGATTGTTAAAATTGGAATGGAATGTTGATCTATAAATAATATCTGCCAAAATGTCAGAGAAAATGTAGTTGAGGTCTGAGGTGCTCATCATTCTGCGAATATTTTCACATTTGTGAATAAAAAATCTAGAGTGACTTTCAGGGTATACTTAGGTACATTTGATGTCGAAATATTTGTATATTGGCAAAATAGGTCCAATGATTTTGAAGTTATAATAAATAGTTCTGAAGATATCCCGAATTTTAAAGACTGAGAAATTCTTTTTGCGAGCTCCCAAAAGTCCCAAAGACATAAGGAATGTGACCAAAACAAGGTATTTCTATTGCGAGCTCTCAAAGATATCTCGAAAGCATTCAGAATCAAAAATTCCCATTGCAAGCTCGCAGAGATATCCCGAACATAACCAGAATAAGAAATTCACATTGCGAGCTCCGAAGATAAGGTAAGAGAGAAGAAAGGGCTCCACTATTTCTTGAAGGTAACGCAGCGCTGTCATGTTACCTCGAATGAAGACAAAAAGTGACCTCATTGCAAGTGCAATAGCACCACATTCCATAACGCCTACTGTCCGGTGTACGTGACGCTCAACATCAAACTAAGGTTCAAGTCTTTCTACCCGACCTCGTCTAACCCTTCTTCGGTCATCATGTGCCCCAAAGGTGAATCGAGATTCATCAGAAAGAAAAGACGACCTGATGCCATGCCACATTTCAATGTTGACGTTCTCTGCACCACTGTAATCATTGCCGGCGATGTTCATCCGTCAGAGGTAACTCAAGATGGGGTCGATAATGCTGCAGTTCAAAAGGTATTTTCCGGCGGTAAACCGTTCGGTCATTAACAGGATGGCCTTGTTTCCCTAACCACTCATCAGCCAAAGATCGAGTTGTCGCAAATCGGTCTCTAATGGCCATAAGTCTTAGACGTCGATCTTGACCTTCATTTGCGCCCCTTCGACGTCCGGTGCCTACTCTTCTTCGATTTTGGGCATTATCAAACCACGCTTGACATCTCATAACAGTAATCAGTATATAGTTGGATTTCTGTTCGTACGGTACACCTAGCTGGCGATAAATTCTGCGTACACGTGCTCTAGGTATTTTAACAACAACTAAACATCGACTTTGGAACTCCTCGAACAGCTGGCTTGTTGTAAAATAAAAAAAAATTTACTTCTCCCTATTTATTCTGTTTTACCAGAAAAAAATTTTCTTTTTCAGAAGAATATACTGAACATTTCAAATAACCCAAAATGAAATAATCAATAGGATTGAAATCTGGTGATCCAGCGGGCCAGGCATGCGGTACACCTCAGACTCAGACAACCGTCTTTTGTGTATTATGTATTGGGGAAGTGAATATGGAATACTTCATGAATGACAGAGTTTAAAATCAACTAAAAGAAGACTCTTTGATAATGTTTCAAATTTGAAAATGAACTGAGAAAAATTGAAAATGTTGGTATCTTTCGGTCTTTGGGGGGGGGGGCTGCAGCCCCAAAGCCACCCCTCCTTGGGTGCGCCACTGTAGTCCACGTGTAAGTTGAACACGCGCTCAAAAAGGTTACAAAGGATCAGATCATAATGATTGTCAATTTTGAGTGCAAAAAAAAACACAATTCATTCCCGACATCAAATTTAGTGCTGCAAGCATACACATGGAACATAAATATAAAAAATTCTACTATCGCATGTACAGAAAGGTTTATAAAGAAAATAAATCTGCAGAAGCCTTCTAATATCAACACGTACCCCTACCGTAACCAGAAGTTGCTTGAAAAACGTGGAATGCAACACTGCTGATATCCACTTGATTCGGAGCCAGTTTGAAATTAAACCCTTCTGTAAAAGTCACTTCTCCAGCCATGGAAGGTCTTGCAACCCTGGTCCTCTTTTCCTTGATGCTCCTGTAGTGCTGATTTAGAGTGATCCTGACGTAGGCTTCAGGTTTGTCACCCTGGAACTGGAAATTCAGAGATGAAAATTACAAATTTAGAACTTCTCAGCTTTTCTATATTTCAATTTCGGTTGGTCCTTTTGTGTTTTTACTGAATGTTTCGATATTGACAGTTCTATCTTGTCTTGTCCTTATTGGAAAACTCTATATTCAATCAACGGTCTAAACTCAAAGTCTTCATGAGTAAGCCATTAAGCAGTTCCAGTGTCAATCAATTTATTATCACTGTTATTTTTTTAATAGACATTTTATTCATAATTAAAAAATGCTCGGCTTTCTAATAACATGGCAGGATTCTAGGAGAATCCTTCAGCACCATTAATGTTTGACTGGTGTGGAGAACTATCCTGTGCTCATAAATTACATTTATCGAGAAACCTTTATTCAATGTTGATAAAATCGCTGAACACAAAGTAATACTCGTATTTCTCCAACTGAATTAACCTTCCGTTGTCATAACAATTAATTCTCCATTATCTGTTGAAGCCTTGATCTTTTTTCATTTATTTATGTGGAACTGTTGGGTCGAGGTGAACTGAGCATTTGAAAAAAATTAGAGTTGCTTCGAAAAAAGCCTTGTTCGATTGAAAACATTCATCATATTGTTGTTATTCAAATGGGATTGAAAATTTAATTTGCGACAAATCATTTTCCACTATTTTATTATTACGAATATAATTATTGTAGCCTTTTCAAAATGGAATAACAGCAGTCTTTATGTTCTCGAAGATATTTTTATGAAGACATAACAATTCGAGAGATCATAAAAAAATTTAATTTATTGTTTTCAACTATGTTTACTGATTAGCACCCATTTACGTCGACATATCCTCATCAATTATCCTTCTATAAATAACTGCAATAATATTTTCCAGAATTTTTTGCTTAGTAGAGAACCTGTTGGAAATTATAATGCTGGCATCAAAGATCGAAATTATTATTATTTAATATTCATATTTTCCCAATGTGTGCAATGTGCGAAAATAAGAATGATAGTTTATAATGAAATATTCAAAATGGAAATAATGCATTGAAAGGATAAGTTTATCAATTTTTATATTTACATGAGATCAAAGGGTGAACAATATCGTAAAAAAAATCAATAATGCTGGTCATCAAGTTGAGACGAAAATACTTTTATTTCTGATACAGAAAACTATGATACTCTTCATTTCGAGTACAGAAATCAATTCACAGATTCATTACTGCTATCAATAAAAAATGAAATTAAAATTCTCTACACCCAATAAACTTTCCACAAAAAATAAATAAAACACAATAGAGCCTTATGAAATATCACCATTTGCACCTTTTGATTAGAATTCTGACATCTGTATCTCAGAATATCGCAAATTTTGGTCTGATTTTGAGGCATATTGTTCCACAATACCACAAATTTTAAAAACTATTTCGAATAATCTCTTGTCACTTTTCTTCTCAAGTCTTCAAATTTCTTCGTCATGTATGGACATCCACAAGAAATAAGCTCCTATTGTTGTGATTATACCCAAAAGAAAACAGAAAATTTGAGGAAGGAATGGAAAGGATATCCCTCTCCTCTTTTCCATGGCCGTTTGCATCAACATCAGCTTCTTGTTACTATATGGAGGATATTTCAAAGCCTGAATCTTGTCAGGTATACCAGCAAAATTCTTCCTCAACACACTCTTTTTATGGACGAAAGTATCAAAGGTGTTCTTTCCATGATAAGCTCCTATACCACTACTACCAACTCCACCAAAGGGTAAAGATTCAACAGCGATATGCATGATGACATCGTTTACTGAAACACCACCACTTGAAGTGTTATCCAGTATTAGTTTAGTATCTTTCGAGTTACTGGAGAATATATAGAGAGCTAGTGGTTTTTCTCCTTCATTTATGAATCTTATAGCATCATTCACGTTTTTGACGTTCACGATTGGCAGGATTGGACCGAATATCTCTTCTTGCATCAAGGGTTCATCTGGTAGAACGTCTATAACAACTGTTGGGCAGATGAACAGGTCAGTGGCATCAGTGTGTCCACCAATCGCTATTTTGGCATCCTTGAGCAACCTGACAAGTCTATTGAAGTGGTATTCGTTGATGATCCTTCCGAAATCTGGTGAATTCTTGACGCTGTTTCCGAAGAACTCTTTGATGGCTTTTTCGGCGTAAACAAGGAACTTTTCTTGGACTTCCTTGGTGCAAAGGATGTAATCTGGGGCCACACAGGTCTGGCCAGCGTTCACGCACTTCCCCCAAAGAATCCTTTTGACTGCTATTTCTATATCTGCTGTGTTGTCGATGTAAACTGGAGATTTGCCTCCTAGTTCCAAGGTGACGGGAGTCAGATGTTTTTGGGCAGCCTCATAGATGATTTTACCAACCGCTGTGGATCCGGTGTAGAATATGTAATCGAATTTTTGTTTCAATAGGTCGGTGGTCTCAGGTACTCCACCGCAGAGGACTTGGCAGCACTCGGAACTGAGGTAGTTGGGTAGGAGTTTTGCTATCAGTTCTGCTGTTGCTGGGGCTTTTTCTGAAGGTTTGAGGACCACACAGTTTCCTGCAGCTATGGCACCTGAAGAATAATCAATGATTATGTTCTGTTGTAGTGAAAGTCGAAAGGAAGAGAATTTGTATGAATGAACTATTTCAGATCACAGTGCATGGTATCCACAAAAACTATTCACGAAATACTCCAGAATGTGTGGGGAAAATTTGAGGAAAACGTATGCCGCTGTATGGAAGTTGGTGAGGGTGAGTTTAACCATTTGTTAGATTAAACTATTCAGGACTCTCACCTCGTTTTTCTGAATGATTTTTTTCTTTCTGCATTGTCTCTTTGAAATTAGTAATCATTTTATACTCCAGGGTGACATTTCATTAGAATATCACGTAAACGTAAATCTTATGAAATATGAAAGATCTTTCTCTATTTCAGTATCGTAATGAGTTCATTACAGTACTAAAAACAGTGCTGTAATGAATTCATTACAGCATCGTTTTCAGTAACATTTTTCGTTTTGTTGTTGTCAGCCATGACTTCCGAACCTTTTAAATTTCAGCAGACGTCAATTTAGAAACGTCAATTTACGTATTTCCTAACATTCACACCAACTGCCAAGATACAATATGAAAGTCACTAGGACCTATAATTTGAATTTTTTCGTTGAATTTCACAAAATTTGAGTGAAATAGTGAAAATATCGTCTAATACTCGTTGCAGAATGCAATTCCAATACTCATGCGTTCAAAAACTCGCTCCTTCGTCGCTCGTTTTCGAATTTCGCATTCGTATTGGAATAGGAGCCCATTCTGCAACTAGTTTTAGAATATACTATTTCAACACAAAAATCAATTCTGAAAAAGACGAGTACCCATAATCAGACGCAGACTCTGATCAAACATGACTTATACTACCAACTGGCACTTCCGAGAGGAGAATCAAATTAAGGCGGCATCAGCATTAAATCAATGAGGAAATCACAATATGCACCAAGAAACGTAAACCAACTAAATGAAGAAGAATTGTATGAAATGATAAGAAAATACAACAGACTAACCTCAACTGGACAAAAAATAGAAGAGCAGAGCAACGAAAAGCTCTGAAGTAGAGTAAAAACCAAATTCGACATCATAATAATCAAAAATACACTGCGCAAAAAAAATTGACGCACATTCTGAAAATCTCAATTTTAATGAAAGTTTACTCTACATCGACTTTATAACTCATTTTTTATGTTCTCTCGGGAAGGTTTTGAACGAAACAAGACACATTAAATGGAAGAAAAATTCAGGATTTCACCGAATCTTATGTGAAAGAAGAGAAATGAACAATTTTCAAAATACTGAAATGCTGATAAGTGATTTAATACTTGGTATTTCCACCCCTTGCGTTAATTACAGCTCGGCAACGACGGTTCATACTCAAAATGAATGATCTCAAATCTTAAAATGTTCTGATCTAATCCTTTCCAGATTTCTCCGAGTTGGATTCCCAGGTCATTAAGAGTAGCTGGATGATTTTCTGAACTTCTCAGCCTTCTATTGAGGTTGTCCCAAACCTGCTCAATCGGATTGAGATCTGGACTTCTTGCTGGACTTTCCATTCGAGAGACTTCAACCTCTTCAAGGTACTCCTGAACGATGCGCGCACGATGGGGTCTGGCATTATCGTCCATAAAAATGAAATTTTCACCAATGTATGGGGCAAATGGCACTACATGCTCTTCAAGAATGTTCTTTATATACTTATCAGCATTATGAACGACCACTAAGTCTGTGCGAGCAGTCAAAGATATTCCACCCAATACCATAATCGATCCTCCCCCGAAACCATTAGTATTCAGGAAATTGCAATGAGCATATCTTTCATGTGGACGTCTGTATACAAGGGAACGTCGATCACAATGGTAGAGGCAGAATCTAGACTCATCTGTGAAGAGAACTCTTTCCCAATCGGCCTCTTCCCAATGGATACGCTCTCTCGCAAAATCCAAACACGCTCTTCGATGGGCTGGGGTAAGAGCTACACCTCTTGCCGCGACACGAGGCCTTAAATCATGTTCTCTGAGGCGATTTCTTATTGTGTGAGTGCTAATTTGCACCTCATGAGTTTGCTCAAGCTGATTTTGATGGAGGCAAGCGGTTGCAAACCGTTGTCTCAACGAAGAAACTCTCAAGTAACGTTCTTGAATGGCAGTTGTTACCCGTGGTCTACCCTGTCCTGGTCTTCGGACATTCATACCTGTCTCCCTGAATCGCTGCAACATTCTGGACACACTTGTATGGGAAACTCCAAACCTTTCTGCAATTCTTGTGTATGTCCACCCTTCTTCTCGCAAAACTACCGCTTGGGCACATTCCTCTTGGGTCAAATTGCGTGTTTCGCGTTGCATAGCGATCGAGTGTAGAAAATCAAACGAAAGAAAAACTATTGATAACTAGAATTGATCGAGAACAACTGATTTTAGAATGGAGCCAATACATTCAAAATCTGATAATATGATCATTTTTATTCCTGCTGGGAGAAAACATCTGTATTGAAGAAAAACGTTGAAAGTGGATAACATATGCATGCATAATTCTGATAAAAATAATTATCATTGAGAACACCTTCAGTTGTAGAATAAATTTGAGATTTCCATAATGTGCGTTAATTTTTTTGCGCAGTGTAGTTGTAAACGAAAGAGTACAAAATTAATATAATCACATCAATATCGCTATCAAAGAAAAAGAGAAAAAAAAATTCACGGCTGGAAACGATTCAAGGGAATTTGAGAAACAACTTAAGAAATTTAATGAACAAAAAATAAACGAGAAGTAATATACTGAGAAAAAAAAGAATAAAGAAGTCAGTAAAGGAAATATTCATTGAAAATTGAGTAGGCGAGAAAAAGACTAAACTATCAGCCTGGTGAAGTAATTGCTATTGGATATTATGTAACTAAATAATTACTGAACCCTAAACGCAAAACCGTACTAAATCAGCCCAACAATATGAATTGAAGTGTCGCAGAAGACAATCAGTCATCGTGAAATCTTGTGAAGGCATTTTTTGTCTATTTCGCGTCAACTTATCATATACAGAGTGTCCGGTAAACCTTGTACAATATTGAAACTGGTGATAGACCAGGTCATGACTGTTCAGAATATCAGAATTTCACCTCAGTAAAAATATCACCATTTTCGAGATAATGGGCATTTTCAAAATATCTAGAAAATCACTACCTCACTTCCGTTTTTTGAGTGCTATGTCTACAAATTGAGACTAATTCAAATATCTTTGTTGCTGAAGATTAATGATGAGTGATGCTTTCAGACGTACAAAACAGTTTTTCAGAACTTGATACATTTTTCAAGAAATAGAGGTAAAATGAGGTGAGGTAGTGATTTTATAGATATTTAGAAAATGCCCATTATCTCGAAAATGGTGATATTTTTACTGGGGTGAAATTCTGATATTCTGAACAGTCATGACCTGGTCTATCACCAGTTTCAATATTGTACAAGGTTTACCGGACACCCTGTATTTATCGTTTTTATTTCTGAATTTAAATGAACCCAATAAATGTATTTTAACCACGAAGAATATCATTTGCACTTAATGTGAATGGGTTCATAATTTTTCTATGATTGTAGATCTAGGGCTCTACTAATCTGAACTACTAAATATATTTCGTTGGCCACCCTGTAATATAGATTCCAGGGTATTCCCGTAGCTACAATTTTTTATACACCATTAACGTATTCTCGGTAGTAGGTCAATACTATACAATCCTTAATAATATATCAAATTATCAAGAGACAATGCCAAAAGTTCTCTCAAACATGGTGATCTGCATACTTTTCAACAAATCATTGACGCCCCTTGATTTGATATTTTTCAATGCCATTATTTATACGCAACGAAAATAAATTAAAGAGAGGTCTGGGTCAACCAAAGACTGGCGATGAGCATAATAAACAATGAAGTTACGGAATATAATGCACCATTTACGAAAACACACCATATATGGTTCACACCAAAACCACACCTCGATTATTCTGATTATTTATTCGAATCATCAGAATTAGGCCTCAACTGTAATTTATTTGAATTTTTTGAACTCGATGCAGAATATTTAAAGAAATAATAAAAAAATGGTCGACTAATCAACACATTTGTCTTTGCTAATGCTAATGGTTCTCTTGATGAATTTTGAAAACGGAAATAAAATCGCGTTCCCACGTAGGTTAACTATTTGATTTAATTGCATGAATATTGAACCTATTGCCCATTTACGGAAATGCTCGAAATGACATTGTTATGTAACGAAACATTGAATCAGTAACTACCCAGAAATTATTATGAACGCTCTGCTTTGATTACACATGTAATTATAAATGCGTTACTCTGATAGGTAATTGGAATTTGTCTAATGACATTCACAAGTTTTTCCCCAATCATAATTATATATACTTTTACAGGGAGATTCGCAAAACTCGAGAGGAAATAGAAATGAAACTCTGTCTAAATTGCGCAGATGGAATCAAAATTCGACAAAAACAATTACTCAAGGTGAGGAGCTTTCAACACTCATTCATCCACTATGTAGGCAGATTCGCATTTTCCAATTCGAGAATCCAAAAGAAAAAGTTTTCGAAATATCTAAAAGAATTAACGTCTAGAGCTTCTGAGAGCTCTTCAGAATTATTGGGATTTTATTTTGTTAATTCGGTTTGATTTTACATTGTTCAGGTTAAAGACATCGTGTCAAAATGTTATAGCTCTCGTTCAAGTCAAGGGCACAAAAGTTATTATTATTATTAGCTATACTGCATTAAATTATATTTAATCACATAGGAGGTCATGGTTTCATTTTCAGCACAGAACATATGATGAAAAGTCAGTGCGCGCACAGAAAATATCGTTAATGACAAAAAGACGTTGCCAGTTTCTTTGTTTACATCAAAGTAAAAGTATCAAAGATATTCCACATTTTATTAGGTTTACAAATTTCTCGCAGATTTTTGGTATTTAATCGTTTTTGGTCGAATATCCAAGATTAACGTATGTTTATTGTTTTAAGCACCAGTTTGGAGCGTGAGGACGATTTTCAAGACCAGGACGAATGTTTACATTTCGAGGTTGAAGGGGTACACGGGCATTTCGTTGAAAAAGCTGTTATTTGGACAGATATCGCAGTAGAAGGATCGGATGGAGCCTCGAGAGGTCGATTAGGATGATATTTTTCAGATTTTCCAAGAAATTTGGCGATATCTGAGCAGATTTGCAAAAGTTAGGTACCTCACTAATGAGGTGGAACTTAGACCTAATTCTCATATAAGAAACGCCTCTCAAAGGTCGAGATGGTGAAAAATGTATTCTTTAGATGTTGTTTGAACAAACGCAGCCGAGTTTTATATCCCAACATTGATTTTAAGAAAGTTATCAACAAAATAAAATTGACATTATTCTTGATTCTTGTAATTACCCATCAATTCATCTTATATCTTTGGGTTAATTTTTTTAATGAATTCCTGATTAGAATCAACAATAGATGTCGTCAAGTCTTGAACTTTCAGTTCGAGAGGATAATAAACATTAAATCTTCACAAGCATGCATATGAAAATTATGTGAAAGCAATGCAAATTTTCTTCCATGGCGAAAAATATATATTTCAACAGTGATCTCTTGTACTTTCCATGCAAATAACTAGAAAAGGAATCCTTTCTATCAATTCATATAAACGTTAATTATTTTCGTCCATCACATCTTTTCCAATTCATTAATTTTCCTAATAAATTCACATTCTGAGAAATACGCTAAGAATGTAGAAAGGGCAACATAGTGTTGACTTGGAACATAAAAATATTTTGAAAAACGTCATAACTTCGATACAGAGTGGAATGTGTCAACTTTCCAGTGCCAGAGTTGTGATTTTATAATTGTGAATGGAGTATATTTAAAATAACACATCTTATTGGAGAATCTAAATCTCCAGTGACTCTTTCAAATCCTATACATGAGATGATTTTCATAATTCGTTTAGTACCTAGCGCATAGAAAATGAATGGCTGATACGAATTCACTGGTCTAGAATAGAAACAAATAGATGAAAGTAAAAGGGAATCAGAAGTTCTCCGGGAAATGAAAGTGAAACAATATGGTATAATTTATGCCTCTACAGTCTCAACACTACTCTATATTGTTCACCAAGAACAATGCTAATCTCTCAAGAAAATGACTGGTGAATAAATTGAACGACAACGTTTCCTAAACGGCTTTTAATTTTTTAACTATCTCTTACATCAAGGGTAATTTATTCACAAAGAATCAATTCCCAATTAGATATGGTTTGTTTGATTTCTGAAGATTAGTTTTGTAAGGGAAGTCATTGAAGAGTAATTGGTTTATCCCCAAAAATGAAGAAGAGTAATACCATATTACATTCTCGATATAGAAACGAAAAAATCGATTTTTCAAGAGACAATATAATGTACAAGGGAAAGGAAACGCAATTTTTCAAATGTTGAGTTTGAAAATGGGATTTTTTTTAATTGAAATTATCGTGTCTCGGCAACTAGGATTTCTGAATATTAATGAAGTTCTTGATCAATATGAACATTCTGATAACAATGTGTTTGTGGTCTGCTCAATAAGAGCTTTCATTCGATATGTCACTTGATATGCTTAATAATTTTTTCAATTTTCCAATATCGCTCCTAAAACTTGCTTCCAAATAAAACTGTATTTTTAAAATTTCAATCGATTCTAACGTATGTCAGTGATAAGAATTCCATTTCCTCACCGGATGTACTGAACTTCGAAAATGACAATAAATAAATTAATTGAGCTAGAGAAGAGAATATTCAGAATTGGTAATTTCATTTATAATAATTACCCAATTAACAACTCTTAATATGGTCTCCCCTCAACTAATTCATTATTGCCATTAATGACTCAAGTTTATTAGGGAGAAGACATAGGCCACATTAGGAAATAATTAACTTTTGGTGTCGTTTCTCTAATTAAAGAGAATACCAATATTTCGTTGCTTCTATGTCCACTTATATTAAAAATATTTCCAGTTTTTTCCAATTGACAGTTGCATAATTTTAAGCTGCAGAAATCTGGCATTGTTTCCTTCAATTTCCCCATGGTAATTGGTTTCAACTTGAGTTTTTGTTGAATCCCAATCAAGAATGAGATTTCCATTTTTTTTTGGCCAAAACGTAATATTTCATTTGCAGTAAATTCGATATCGAGTAGACTAAACAAATTCAATTTTATCGTCATGTGATTTTTTTCATTTAATTACCCAATTATATTTTTATGAGCACCTATTAATTCCAAATATAACCAATGACTTGAGCTTTCTGCATCGGTATAATTGAGAATATACCGAATGTCATTGGATGGATAGGCTTCCATATACAAAATAATTAACAAAACTTGTTTTTCAGATCCCGGAACAGAAACTTCTCCTGCTTGGTGAACTTGAAATTTGAGGAGGTTATATGGTGAGACTACGGTCCACAAATCCTAAATCATGAATAAAAGTAACTCAATCTCATATGTGGTTCAAAAGTACTTGGAGTCACTTGAAGAATTATCACTTAAATATGTGTAGGTCCTTATTTTAACACCTTGTATGAAATTTTTTTTCGGTAATCCTTTTTTTCTTGAAAATAATTACATATACTCCATTCACTTTCATAAAATATCCTGGTTCGCCATGACATTCTGACACATTTCACCGTGTATATTTTGAAAATGTTAGGTTATAGTCAGATAAATAAGCAACGTTGTCCTTCCTACATAGAGGTCTTAGTAATTACGTATATTTATAAAAATGTTTATTTACTTTGAGAAAATATTATGTGATTTCAATAATTCCAAAGTCCTGGCGAATGTTGAAGAAACTTTTTCTCTATTGATACTGGAAATATTTCACGTATATGAACATGGTTGGAAGTTTCAGTTATGCTATTTTATCTACTCCCATAGAATAATATTTCCATTATTCAACTGTTTTGATCTGTAATAGTCTCTATAAACCAATAGTGAGAGGTAATAATAACTCACGCCTAGAACTCACTCTAACAAAAATAGGAAAGATGTAGCTTACGAAATGAATAAAAAAGTCGAGTCAATGGGGAACTCTATTTCAGACATCAAGGTAACGTTCTCGCCATCCATTTCTACATTTTCTTAGGTCTGAATATCCAAATATTGCATTAGAAAAACGTGAATTTTTGACGTTTTTTACGGGATTCGATATCGATTCGATTTTCGACCACAGAAATCGCTTCTGACAACTGTTGTCAACTTTGAAAATGCAGATTAATTCCAATTTTACTGAAGAAGTCGAAGATGAAGTATAGTGTTCAATTCGCGGTAATGGTCATAACACACTTGATGAACTGCGTGTGTAATGACTCACATTACCGCTCATTGAACAATATACTATTCTTGTACGGAATTCAAGAATCTTGTGGTGAAATTTTACTGAAAAATAATGGACAGAATAGTCCGTTACTTTGTGATAGTTCATTCGAAAAAAGAATGAAAGTACTCGAATAACCAGACAGAATAACTTCTTAACGCACAGACACGCCTATGGAATTCCCCACTTTCCAAATTCTCAAGAAATAAACCTGCAGAAGACATTTAAATACCTCTTTGACCACTTGAAATACTCTAGTATGAAAATGTAGTACTACTACAAAACATGTGTCACAGTCAAACCTCAAAGGAATCAACTCCATTTACAACGTTAAAAGAGAGTATATAGAAATTAGCATTGGCAACGTCGTTGAGAATTATTTGACATTTCACGAGTGCCAACCTGCGTCTGTTCTAAGTAAAAAAACTTGAAAAACCTAAATCTTGGCCAACTGGGATACTTTATAAAAGTGATTGGCAGTATATGTATTCTTCAAATATGCGGTTCAAAATAACAATACATCAATTATCTTTGATTCAGTGAAACTACACTCGTATTTAAAGAGAATGAGACTTTTTTCAAAGTGATCATTATGATGATCTTTTATTTTGTTCATCAATTTCAAGGTAATGACTCTGAAATTACACTCTACGGATACGGAAAGAGACTCATTTGCAGTCAAAATATAGCGAAGGAGAGCATGTTCTGCAACATTAAAGTTGAGGTCAATGTCAAAGATGTTAATAATAGAGTCTTCGAGTCTTGTTTCGAACATAGTGTGGACATAATGCTACTTCCGTGTTTCATGTCTATATAATCATAATTTTTATTCGTAGGTAATCAACTATTGCCCCATGATTTGCTACATTATTAAAACTACCTGTGAGAAATATAATCTGCGTTAATTTATTATTAGGAATGAAGACTAAGCATGTAAATGAAAAACGAAGTTTAGGTACAATAATGAATTCTGCCACTGTATATATTTTTTCGAATCTTGAAGGCATATAGTTCAGAAGATATTTTAGAAAATATGCAAAAATGGGCCATTCTATGATACTTAGTAAGTACTAAGTCATTTCTGCGGAAGAAAGAAGCACTTAACAAGTTGATTACATATTTGCTGGAATATTACTAGCATTAATCGAAAATTAGATGAGATAATGCATTTCATTGCAAGACTGACACAAACACAAATCATAATGCAATTGAAATTGATCTTTTGTACCTATAATATGAATTATTTCACCTTTCAATCTAATTTACACAACAGTAATCATCATGTACTTTCATTAGTAGGCATTATTCATTTTAAGAATAACCAACTTCATTATCTTCTTGTAGGATTGTTGCATTCGAAAATTGTTTATCAGAAACCTCCATTCCAGATTCACACTCCTTTTTGTTCTTAGTCTGAATAGTCTGAGTAGTATTAAGAAGTGAAGAAGGAAGTAGGTACTTTTTTAATTCACCTATTGTATCAGTTTGAACTTCGATATGACTCCAGTATTGTTTACCTATGCAATAATGAAGCATGGAGTTGAATGCCATAAAATTCACTAGAGGATTGTTTGCTTTGTTTCTAAAATTGAACTGTACATAAGACACTCTTTCGAATTGAAAACAATGTTTTCAAATCGGGAAAATAATTCATGAAATTCTAGGAAACTGCATGGAATTATTTGAATATTGCCACCTGAATACAATAGTTATATTGTTTTATAATGAATCACATGGTTACATAACACAATAAACTCACCAAACAAGAACTATATCCAAACATGGAAGTCAAAAAGTGCAAATAAACTAGCCTAAAAAATAAAAGAAACAATGAACACATCGTTCGAAAAAGTGTGTTCTAAAACTAGAATTACCAAAAACTCTGAAATCCTACCAAACACCCTAACACCCAGGAATTTCTCAATAAAGACGAGGAAGAACAGATCAAACAATAGACAGTTTCAAAACTCAAACAAGGAATTGGAAAAGTAAACAAGAGGTATTAAAAATTATATTAACAAACAAAGAAGAATGTACGTTATGTAAATAAACTGCAAAATAACGATTAAAGACACTAAATTCGAGAAGCAGAATCAAATTTCAAAACAACGTGCGAAACAAACAAAGCAACAATAGAAACAAACAAAGCAACAATAGAAACAAACAAAGCAACAACAGAAATGAAGACTGTTGTATTATGAGTAGGCTGGCGGTACCATTGCGACAGTTGATTATGCATTATTTGTTGTGAACTGAAGCCTCTATGATTGGAATCAACAATTGCTGAATGAGAATAATGATTATAGTTAACTATCGTATATTTTTCAATATTATTGAGTTTTTAAATTTCTTTCATGAAAAGAAAAAAGATAATTGAATAATTTTTTTATTTGATAATCAAATGTTTTTACTCTCTTTTGAAGGCTATCTATACAGGGTGTAACTGAATAAGTGTAAAACATTTAAGGAGGTGATTCCTCATCGAAAAAAAGATAGGATCTTTCATATAAAGAAACTTCATTGGAGCATCCCTTGTTAAGATACAGCCCCTTAAAGGGGGTACATAAAATTTGTATAACCATTTTTTTCACAAGCACTGAAAAAGTTACAATATTGAAATTAACCTGACGTTTTGTACTACCAAAAAGACACTTAGCCAGTAATTTATTTGGTTTACCCCATGGTTGTAAGGGGTGAAAAACGCAACCCCTAAAATTTATTTCCAATGTAACTTCAACAGTGAATCGAAAAGCAAGAAAAAACCATAATATGATACATTTTTGAAACCAGCAAAAACTTTGTATCAAGATAGGTGAACTTTCGACCCTAGTTTACATTTGAGAAATCATGAATCCTTCTCATTTCTCGAACATATACAGGGTGGTCCAGATCGTAACCAAGAAATTTTAACCACGTATTGTACATCAAAAATAAGCCCTAGTTTGTCATATAAACATATGTCGAGAAATGTTTCCTCTCCGAGATACGGGGTGTTACAATTATAGAAAAAAAATGTTTATCAATAACTTTCACACTGCTTGAAATATTTTTATGAAATTTGAGACAAAGGTTACAAAGGTTATGAGAGTCAAGGATCACTTTTTGCATAATTTCATTTCTTTTCTATTCTTCCAGTGGCGTCCGTACTGCAGCGAGACTGAATATTTTCAGATAAAAAATGATACGCTACTGGTTTTTCCGACAATAAAAATTACTATTTTAATCCTTATTTAATTAGGAGCAAATTCGGTCTCCTGACTTTTTGCTGTACGAGGCACCGTTTCCGTTTAAAAAAATAAAACACATTCTCATGCATGAAGAAATCGCCAAAATTTGATATAGCAATAAAAAGCTTACTACGGTTTTGTAGCAATTTTCTAAGATTAGATAAATTCAACACACACCCAACTCCTATTTTTAGGGTAGAATAATTTTATTAAAAAACTTAAATGACAGTTTTGGTTCGTTCACAAAAATAGTCTCATTTTTATTATGTACCTACCATATCAAATTTTGAGGATTTCTTCATGCATGAGAATGTGTTTTATTTTTTTTAACCGGAAACGGTGCCTCGTACAGCAAAAAGTCAAGAGACCGAATTTGCTCCCAATTAAATATGGATACCAATAGTAATTTTTCTTCTCGGAAAACCAGTGGCGTATCATTTTTTATCTGAAAATATTCAGTCTCGCTGCAGTACGGACGCCACTGGTAGAATAGAAAAGAGATGATATTATGCAAAAAGTGCTCCTTGACGCTCAAAACCTATGTCTCAAATTTCATAAAAATATTTCAAGCAGTGTGAAAGTTATTAATAACAAACATTTTTTTTTCTATAATTTCAACACCCCGTATCTCGGAGAGGAAACATTTTTCGACATGTGTTTATATGACAAACTAGGGCTAATTTTTGATGTAGAATACGTGGTTTAATTTTCTTGGTTACGATCTGGACCACCATGTATATACTATAGTTCTCGAGCTTCTTTCAGTAGACCACGAATTTTGCCCATCCTGTACATACAGGTGATTTGAGGTCTAAATTTTTTGGAATTCAACTTACAAGCCATTCTGTATTTTGAATATTCGAATGGATAATCATCAGATTAATTGCAAGAATTCCATATTTATACCAGGGTCGATAATTTTTGAAACAAAAAAAAATTATAGTAGGATGAAACCCATTAAAAAAGGAGGGGAATATGATCAAAATGAAAGGAAAAATAAATTACGGTCGATCCGAGTTCGGGAAGTGGGAGGGGGTGAGTTTTTAAGGGTAAAAAATGGTTTTCCTTGATTTCCGGCAAAACTACAAGTCCTATGGAAAAAAGTTAAAGGGCAAAGTTGTAGGTAATAAAAAGATCTACAACTTTTGTATTCGCAATTTTTTCACATAACCTCAAAATTTATATGAAAATTTCAAAAAACCAAGTTTTATTTATTATTTATCTTTTTCAAAAAAATTTTTTTTTCTACGAAATTTGGTGGAAACTTACCTTATTATATCCCGAATACACTGTAATTTATTTGATTCAAAATATTTATGTTTTCGTCTTATTTAAACTTAATATCAAAAAAGCACCCTAATTTTCAATCGAAAATTCTGACGTCAAAATATCAGCTTTTTTCAAAAAGTTTGGGGGCTTTTTGTTCGTTGAAATATCTACTCTCTGATGGTGTGAAAAAAATATACATTACTATAAGGAGTGTTCTCAGAAAATGCAAAAAATTGAAAAAACTCAAATTCGAAATTTTTTTTTAATCACTTTGTACAATTTCATCAAAAAAATGTGATTGCTGCATTTTTTTTTAGGATAAAGAGTTTATTTATTTAATTCGAATTACACTCATGTCATAGAAAATCTTATACAATATAAATATACAGGTAAATCGTACTATTGAATTTAGATACTTAATTCTGAATACGCTTTTCATTTTTTTTCATACCAGTTTTTGCAGAGTTTCTTGCTTGCGGTACTATTTTTGTACAAAATTATCGAGTCTCTTCTAATTAAATGACAATCGATATCGTTCTGAAAGTGCTCTTTTAATTTATTTTTAATAGTTGTATAGTCTGGGAGATCTCCTGAAAATCCTTCTTTTATTTATTTAACAGAAAATTGACATTCTGTTTCGTAGTCAACGATATAATTAATAAGATAATTAATAAAACTCTTAGTGTTTTCACATGCTGAGCGACCCCTTTTTCTCTCCGTCCTATTGTTATAAAAATTAGCCATACAAACAGTGTGATAATGAGCTTTTACTGCAACTAAATCAGGCACATTTCTTAAACGAGCTGAAATGTTTTTATCGCAATGATTTAATGTGTTTTGTTTTTGAATATGCTGTAATATATTATCTCTTGTATCGTTACTTTGAACAGTTGAAATTTTATCTTTTGAAATATTACCGAAGAACCCACCGCAGAGAAAGCAATGAGACTGAAAATTAAATGTAAGAGCGACCTTATTTATTTCTTTTCCTTCCTGTGATTTCCTACGTCTTGAGCTACAGAATGTAGCTATTGCAGTCTCATCATTATAGTGACTTTGACAAGTTCGATGAATAAAAGCTGATTTTAAAACTTCAAATTTTTTGTATTTATTGTCGATTCTCTTCTTGCTAGACGCCACTAAACGATTCAAAGCTGTTTTTTTTATTTCAAACACTTGCTTGTCACCTATCTTATTGCAGATTATACAAACAGATTCATCCATACTGACAATCTGAAAAGACAAAATCAAATTAATAATGCCTTCAAAGTTTTATCATGAGTATAACTAAATTTGTTTGTACAAAATAAAACGAAATTACTAATTTTTATTCTTGTACTAAAATATCATTCAATTTTAATTTTTTAGGTTAAGTTACGTTAAACATACTATTTATGAAAGAAAATATTTCTATTTTTATTTAAAGTTGATTAATATAGATTAAAATACAGATAGTATTTACCTTGCTATGCAGATTCCAAACAATTCTTTGAATAAAGTTAATTTCTCACAACTCACTCAATCAAGCAATTGTATGCTAAAAATTTCTAAAATTAGAAATCCTATTGGTTGATTCGACAATTTCGTCGAATAATTCTGTGATTTGTTCAATCAACGATTTATGAAACCCACCATTAAAGTAACTCAGTCCCCACTTCTCTATGAAATAACTTACAATGGGTTAAAAATTAACCAAAGGTCACTCAGGTATATGAATTATCTTAAAACAGCAATAAATAGTCATCTAAAAATATTATTTAAACAAGATTCTACAACTTTTTCAAAATATTGTAGATGTCTCATTAAATATTAACTTTATTAACTTATTTTTTTGTTAATTATAGAAGTATATTTCAATTTGAAATTTTTTCGTTTATAAATGAAACAGGAAATCTTACGTTTTTTGAGTAATTAAAGAGTAAATTTTAATGAATACCTCAAAATTGTACATAATGATTAAAAAAAAATTTCGAAATTGAGTTTTTTCAATTTTTTGCATTTTCTGAGAACATTTCCTATAGTAATGTATATTTTTTTACACCATCAGAAAATGGATATTTCAATGAATAAAAAGCCCTCAAACTTTTTGAAAAAAGCTGATATTTTGACGTCAGAATTTTCGATTGAAAATTAGGGGGCTTTTTTGATATTAAGTTAAAATGAGGCGAAAACATAAATATTTTGAATCTAATAATTTACAGTGTATTTGGGACATAATAAGGTAAGTTTTCACAGAATTTCGTAGAAAAAAAAATTGTTTTTGAAAAAGATATGAATAAAAACCAAAAACTTGGTTTTTAGAATTTTTCACCTAAATTTTGAGGTTATGTGAAAAAATTGCAAATACAAAAGTTGTAGATCTTTTCATTACCTACAACTTTGGCATTTAACTTTTTTCCATAGGACTTGTAGTTTTCCCGGAAATCAAGGAAAACCATTTTTCACCCTTAAAAACTCACCCCTCCCCCTTCCCGAACTCGGATCGACCGTAATTTATTTTTCCTTTCATTTTGATCATATTTCACTCCTTTTCTAATGGGTTTCATCCTACTGTAATTTTTTTTCATTTTTTACCATTTTTGAAGGTTTCGGCACGGGTCTAATTAGACTATATTAACAATGCTTTCATCCTCATTAAATAAATATTTGCTAAGTGATGTGATAGGTATACAGCATTAATAACTAAGAGAAGACAGACCCAAATATTTCGTCCCATGAAGTAGTGAATAAACCATTCAATTAGAAGGGTGAAAATATTTTATTAACTGGCATAGATGTTATACTTTACTCATTAGTCATTAGAAATAGTTGGAACGATATCGAATAATTATGAAAATGAATGTGTATAAATCTGATGCTTCTCTTCAGTATGTAGGAGAAATGGTTGAGGTTCTTGACTAAAAATAGGAAAAATCTTATGATCTCATATTCCAAAACCCTACTCTCCCTTAAACCTTTCCAAAAAAGGGGTCGTTACTGACTTTTTATTTATTTCTCAATATTGAGGAAAAGTAATAAAATTCTAAGAGCGCAATCTACAAAAAAAAAGCTATGAGAATCATTTCTCCAGCCCCCCTCAGTGTCATTACAAGGGAATCGAATAAGCAACCCCTTCTATTTTTTATAGAAAATTTTTCAATAATATTATTTTTCACGAAAATAATTCAGAAACTTTTAAATTCCTGTAATATTTCCTTGAATAAATTGTTTCCGAGAAACTTTTGAAATTTTCATAATGCAGCAAAATTAAATAATTCTTCCAAACTTTGGGAAAAAATCAAAATCTCTATTTCAATCCCTGCTCCAAGAAGGTTGAAGTGTCTGATTCTTCTAATTTTGGCAATTTTTGGGTTCGACTTGAATCCACATCTTGATTTCACCCTTTAACGATGAGCTAGGAAGTTCAACTGAACCATCATCGTATAAGAACAACTGGAGATGAAGATTAAGGAGATGAACTGATACAATGACAAGAAAGAAAATTTTCACTCACCTGCCAAGGGATTCAATGCAATATTCAATGGATAATTCCAAGATCCGATAACTAAAACGACCCCATAAGGATCCTTGCGGATTTCCACAGCATCAAACATATTCACCAACCCCTTTTCAGGGTATTCAGGCTTTGCGTACTCGTCCAGATTCAAAAGAAGGTTTTTCACCTCGTTGAGAGTGTACTGAATCTCGCAAAGGATGGATTCGGTCTTCGGTTTCCTCAAATCTTTGTACAGGGCGTCGCAAAGGTCATCCCGATTGTCCTCGAAGAACTTCACCAGGTTCTTCAGCTGGGCTTTTCGAAATTTCAGCGATCGGGTTTTGTTCGCGTGGAAATTTTGGCGTAGGGTGGCCACCACATCAGCCGGATTCTTCAGGGAGACCGGAAGCATGTCGATCACTGCTTCGGAAGTCGGCTTCATTGTTTATGTATGATAATGAGCGGTGTTTGGCTTTCTGATGGTTCGTGGTTGGTGTTTACACTTCCATTGACACGCGACGATTGTCGATCTAGTAAACTCGACGCCGGTAACTTTGCAAGTAATGGCGCATAATGGGTTTTGCAGAGTTCCCTGATTGCTTCGCTGGTGATTCTGGTTCACTCCTTCCTCTTGAACTTGCTCGGGCAGCTTTGTCAAGGACGAAATTTTGATTCTATTTTTAAAGAACAGTCGATGGCAACATGTACGCGAATATCGGTTTGTTTTGATTATGGATATGATAGAATTCCCAAATTTCTTTTACACAACTTTACAATCGAATTGGGTATTTTTATTCTCATGTATTCTTCACTGGAAACTTTATGAAAGTATTGTATGGCACACTGCCGTGAATATTAATTTATAACGGATATTTTTTGCTCGATTTTGCACACTACTTTCTAGCAGAGAGAAGGTTATGATTTTGCACAATAGTCTGTTTTTCCCAAATTTTGAACCGAATTACAGGATGTTCCAAACAGCCCATATCTCAGCTCTCAGACAAGGTAGAAAGTTCCAACAAAAAGTTTTTCAAATGGCATCAAAAACTCTACCTGAATCCGTCGTTAAAATTCTGTTTCTAATTACCACTCCTGAAAAACTAACCCCAGATATTTTTTTTCAAACGGCACCCTTATATTTTTCTCACTCTAAAAGATTTCTTAGTGAAAGAAGAAATATGTTAAAACAATTTTTCATCATTTCACATAAATTCAACCCTCAAAAAATTATTATAATTTCCGGCACATTCACCATTTTCCTCAGTCCATTCTCTATGTCTATGTTCTAGGAGAAAAATGGTGAATGTGCCAGAAATTATAATTATTTTTTTAGGGTTGAATTTATGTAAAATGATGAAAAATTTTTCTAACATATTCCTTCTTTCACTAAGAAATCGTTCAGAGTGAGAAAAATATAAGGGTGCCATTTGAAAAAAATATCTGGACGTAGTTTTTTCAGGGGTGGTAATTAGCAACAGAATCTTAAGGGGCAGTGTCACCTTTTGAATCGTGGTAAATCTCCATTCACAAAGTTGTCTCTTTATTTCACGAGTAACTACCGTAATTTACGGCGTAGAGACTTGATTTTTTATTAATTTAAGTTGAAGAGCGTCCCGAGGCAAATAGTTTTCTTTTTTTCGATTTTATTAGTTTTTCAATTAACTAAAACAGGTTATTGAATATGTTTTTGGTTTTTCATGAGTACAAGCTATATTTTTGAAATAATCATCATAAAAATTTTTGTAGTTTATAGAAGATCAAATTGCTGGGGGCAAATAGTTGCGATTTTTTCCAAAAAATGATGACTAACCGTCGGAAAAAATCATTAAGTGTAGTTTTCGAAACGCTGAAGTTCAACCTTTTTTTTTAATTGAAAAACTAATTAAATCGAAAAAATCGCAACTATTTGCCCTCGGCAATTTAATCTTCTATAAACTACAAAAATGTTCATGATGATTATTTCAAAAATATAGCTTGTACTCATGAAAAACGAAAAACATATTCAATAACCCCAGATCTAACGACTATCCTGGTTTGATGTTCGAAAATTATCTTCTCTTCTTTATATATAAAAGAAAGATGTTGGTTACACCATTTATAACTCGAGATCGGATGGACTGTTTGTTATGAAACTTCATATATGGATTCGTCTACGGTCTGGTTATTACAAAATACAATAAAACTTAGAAAAAATCGATGAAAATTTTACTTATACAGGAAATGCTTTTCCTCCTTTTGAGTAAGGCCACTAGGTGTCGCTATAGTTACAGTTACGCTACCGCTTATTCTTTGGTACTTCATTTGATATTCTCCGCGTTAGATGGCGATATAAACAAATAGTGTGTACAGTGACTATGTTCCCTCTATAGTCACTGTAATTGTGTGTAATTTAAGTTGCCTACAACTCTGCGCTGTTGGGCAAAACCAAAATGTCTTAGCGTAGGAGTACAGATGTCTAAAATGATTAGATTTCGTTGAGATATGAGAAAAGTTTCGTTCTTACCACTTCAGATGGCTATTCACACATTATGAGTGATGATTATTGGTTATTTTTATAGTTTTATTTATTCCAAATAACGTAATCGTGAAGGTACTATATTTGACATTATCACAATTAAATGACGATGAATTTGTTGAGGCTTTCGCGGCCATCGATTCATGTCATCTGTTCTTTTTTCGAGCATTTCGGTCGTCGTGGTTTGAAATGGTCGAAAATAGAACATATGACATCAGTTACCGTGTAATTTACATAGGGCTTATGGTACCATGAGAGGCTATTAACAGATCAAAAAGCGGTTGAATATCACAGTGCATTTTTATCGAAATTTCAAGTAAATCGGATTTTGGCGATCAGTTTTAATCGTGAATTGTCCGTTCTCATCTTTCCTCATAATTTTTTAAACGTTTTTGAATTTCTGTTACGGTAATAAATATATCTGCGGAAATAACTGAATCCAAAATTGCCATTATTAGTGATTGACATATTATGACATATTATTTTTGTGTATCTGTTCTGTGTGATAGCTCATATCCATGGAAACATTTGACAGTTCAAAAATCAGACTCCATTTGTGAAATCCACCGTAAGTATCATTAGGGCGGAACAAAGTTCGCCGGGCCAGCTTGTTTATAATATATACAGCTGGGATATTTGTAATATCCAAAACACAAGAAAATGCACGACTTACCAATTGATTATTTATTATTATTTCCGCCATTTTTCGAACTCCATTTCCGAATAATTGCAGTGTATTTCGGACCACCTGTAGAGTGATTCTGTAGAGTGATCCGTAAAACTGCAGAAGACTGGAAAACTACTTCGGGAATTCAATACAAAAATCATACATTTATCTCGAACAGTTTTCAAAATATGATCTTTTGATTATCATGAAATTTGTCGAGAAAGAGCCCTACGTCAAAAACTATCTCAGATAAATAATAACAAGTGGAGTATTCAAAGGAGGAGTAAGAATTTCATGGAGATTCAGAATTTATATGAAAATTCGGCATCCACATTTGAAAATAAAGGTGGCATCGTGTTTGACCACTTTCAGACCAGCCTATAGAGGCAAAAATAATTTTAACTGATACGCTGAGGTGAGAAGATTCCGCCAAAATTCAATCATTCTCCTAGCTCAATATTTCGGACTTATTGAGCAATATTTATTCACCCTATATATTTGGGATCAGAAGTAGAAGAGCTAAATGAAGAATTTATCATTAAAGAATTGAGAGAGATCTAGAGATGAATTTCTAGCAGATTTCGAATATTTGAATACTTTGTTTAGTTGAAGAATCCAACTAACTTTCAGTTTCAGACTTCACGAAAAATATCAGAAATATGTAAGAACCTGTAAAGCTGATTAAAAAAATTGGACTGAGTTTTTCTATTTGATTAACTTTATTCTGCTCCTTCTGTAACTAGACATAATTTCAAAGGAAAATATCCAATAACTTCCAAATGTTGCACTTTGCAATGGAAAACAGTTGACGAGCAAGCATCCATGTGCTGCCACCTGTTGGAGAGGTAGAAATCTAGTTGATCGCATAGCTGAAATTCTACTCATTTCCCATCGTTAAATTGAAATTCTTGTTCTTCAAATCAAGATTCCTGAATGCGTCTACAGAGCATGGCATAAGTTGGATACTTTGATGAAGAATTCGTGAAAACCTCAATTCTGTCCGTCCGTCAGTTAGTAGCCACGATACCTTTCGAAGGAAGAAACTTGGAATTGTCTGGGAAGATCTGAGTGCCCCTTTATCAATGTTTTAACTCAATATTCCGAAAATAACAAGGATGAAAAAAGTGTAGTAGGTCAATTCGCCCAGAATTCCTCATGTAAATCAATAAAAGAGATGAAATGAGTAAAAAAAAATTGTTATTATCGTGGTTTTCAAGAATTTCTTAAACAGAACTGTCAAAACTGCATAACATTCCAAGCAGTAGTTTCTGTGTGATGCTCAAAAGAATTTACATAGACAGGCAGACAGAAATTCTACAAATGGGTGTTTTTCCTTCTAATACCCTAATAAGAGCTCTTAAGGGGCAGTATCACCTTTTGAAGCGTGGTAAATCTCCATTCAAAAGTGGTCTCTTTATTTCACGAGTAACTACCCTAATTTACGACGTAGAGACTTGATTTTTTTAAATTGAAGTTGAAGAACGTCCCGAGGGCTAATAGTTTTCTTTTTTTCGATTCAATTAGTTTTTCAATTAAAAAAACCAGGTTAATCAATCGTTAGATCGGGGGCTATTGAATATGTTTTTCGTTTTTCATGAGTACAAGCTATATTTTTTGAATAATCATCATGAAAATTTTTGTATTGATAGAAGATTAATTTGCCGAGTGCAAATAGTTGCGATTTTTTCCAAAAAATTATGAATAACCGTCGGAAAAAATGAAAAAAATCATTAAGTGTAGTTTCCAAAACGCTGAACCTGTTTTTTTTAATTGAAAAACTAATTAAATCGAAAAAATCGCAACTATTTGCCCTCGGCAATTCAATCTTCTATAAACTACAAAAATTTTCATGATGATTATTCAAAAACAATAGCTTGTACTCATGAAAAACGAAAAACATATTCAATAACCCCAGATCTAACGATTAACCTGTTTTTTTTAATTGAAAAACTAATTAAATCGAAAAAAAGAAAACTATTTGCCCTCGGGACGTTCTTCAATTTAAAAAAAAAAATCAAGTCTCTACGTCGTAAATTAGGGTACTTACTCGTGAAATAAAGAGACCACTTTTTGAATGGAGATTTACCACGATTCAAAAGGTGATACTGCCCCTTAACATACGTTAAGACCTGTTACAGCTTTTTTATACAGAGTGAGTAGAAAAGTAACGCACTTCAATCATACGAATACTGTATTTTTCGTTAACATTTCAGAATACATAAACCAGGAAAAATTTGAATACAATTTAAGCATTTCATTCCAAAAATATGAAAACCCCAATCAATGATCAAATCATTCTCAGCAACAAAACAGTGCCTTTCGATTTGAAATTCATTTCGATTGAAAAGTTTGTCGTGGAAAAAGTTGTCGCATATTTGGAATTTCACATGTTATATCTTAGTTATATCTCATATCTAGCAGAAATCATTCATTAGCTTGAGTTGTACTCGCTAGAAGTTCCACTGGTACTTGAGTAACTGGACCATAATCAGGTTTCAAGTCTACTTTTACAAAATTCGAGAATATTACGAAAGTCTTTCAATATAAAATGTAGGTTCTCAAAAAAAACGTATATATCATTAAAAGATCACAGCGATTCGAACGGTAAGTGAATGAAGCAATATGCAATTTTTATGGAAAATTTCATCAGAAATTCATAGGGAATGAATAAAGGTTACATTCTTCATTTATCAGCAATATTAAAATGATCATTCATATCGTGTATATTGTGGATATCATGATCTCTCGATTATCGAACGATATCACATTGAAGTGAAAAAAATGATTGAATTAAGCAACAAAATTGGACAGTAATATTATAAAAAAATATGGTCGAGCAGATTTGAAGTTGTCTAAAACTATTTCGGAAATAAACAAAAAAAATCTGTGTTTACCTTCTCACCAGTCCATTTTTATCATAACTCTAAAGAAAATGATCATGTTCATAATAATAACAATAATCATTGTCGAACTATATTCATGTTCAAATTGGAGAAAATGAAAAATATAACACTATATGGATATAAATTATATTCGCAGAGATATTCCATTTATTATTTATTAATTGAAAGTGCTGTTGGCAAAAATATAATGGCTGTGAAATGTACATACATGTCTGCTCAAAATTTATCATCTACAATAGATATTAGAGCTATTTGCTACGATATTGATGTTTACAAACTTCACTATATGAAGTTCTTTTTCTTTTTCGTATTTTTTCTACCTAAAATCTACGAATTCAAGTTCGAATAACCAGCTTCAACCATAAATGCTTAGTCAAATTTGACTTCTCTGAGATCTCACTTTATGTCGATGTAGGGTTGAAGGGCCTATCTATCCCCTCCAACCACCAGCCCACCCCTCAAACTGCTCTCTTGTAGTGTTTTGTTCTAATTTGGTTTCAAATTCTATTTTTTTTAACGAATATCTATCATTCATTGACTAGTATCAACGTTGAACAATGATATATCGGAATTGTTACGTATTTCGATGAAAATAAAATCAAAAATCATTTCCAAATATTCCTCAGGCGTGTAGGAAAACAATTCCAATTCCATTCAATTATCCATCCATTCTTCATCAATTACAAACTAATCAGAGCTCTCTTTGTGATGGCTGAATAACCAGTGACAACCATAAGCTACACCAAACCCAAGCAAAAATATCAATGTGTTAGAGATGTATCTCAAAGGAATTCCTCTTCTCTTCTTCACCAACAAATTCAACATAGTTGTTTTAGCTTGACTGTATGGTGGATATCTGGACTGCAACCCCATTTCCGTTAAGGAATTCAGCATGGTTTTCAGCACACTCTTCTGGTGAGAAAAGGTCTTAAATCCTTCTTCTCCGTGGTAAGATCCCATTCCACTGCTACCTACCCCTCCAAAGGGTAGATTCTCTATACAAATTTGCATGATGGTGTCATTGATAGAAACAGATCCACTGGAGGTTTCTGTCAAAAATCTCTTCTGTACTTTCTTATCTTGAGAAAATACGTAAAGAGCTAAAGGTTTCTCATTTTCATTTATATACTCAAGAGCTTCATCGCAACTAGAAACAATCATTATAGGCAATATGGGACCGAATATTTCTTCTTGCATCACCTTATCTGATTTCTTTATGTCGGTCAAGATTGTTGGGGATATGAAATTTTGGGACTCGAGGTATTGGCCACCAATAGCTACTTTCGCACCTTCCAGAAATTTAAGCAGACGTTTGAAATTGTTTTCTGATATGATTCTGCTCATATCTGAAGGAAATTTTTGGTTTCCATAGAATTCGGCCAAAACAGTTCTTGCAGCTGTTAAAAATTCTTCTTGTACGTCTTTGGTGCACAAAATATAATCTGGACATATACAAGTTTGTCCAGCGTTCAAAAATTTCCCCCAGAGTATTCTTCTCGCTGCCAATTCCATGTCAACAGTGTCATCGATGTAGCATGGGCTTTTCCCTCCCAATTCCAAAGTTGTTGGCGTCAAATGCTTTGCGGCAGCTTGATGGACAATTCTGCCCACAGTCGTTGATCCTGTGAAGAAGATATAATCGAATCTCTCCGCTAGGAGCTCAGTTGTTTCAGGAATACCTCCTAAAACCACGTAAAAAGTTTCTGGATCCAAGTATTTGGTGAGCAGTTTGTAAAGGAGGTCTGCTGTGGCTGCTGACAGCTCTGAAGGTTTCAAAATGACACAGTTCCCAGCAGCGATGGCACCTAAAATCAGAGGATAAAATTCATTCTGATCTATATGAAATTATTTATATATTTTAGGTAGAGCATGTTTAAGGAAAATTATATGAAACTTGGTGATAACGTACTATGGATTTCCGTTTCCTTGAAATTAATAGATACCTTAATCATTCAAGGTGAACTTTTCATTGGGAGATGAATTTGAATCAGTATATTTATTTTATGTCTGCAGTGTCTCCCCAATTCGGTAGAGGATATTAAAAAAAATGTATAACACGTTTTGAAGCTTTTTTCGCCTAATGGACATAATGAAAGTATTAGCATTTTTCAGTATAATTAAAGAATTGTCAGTTTACTATTAAAAAAATCCATTCTTCCAAAAATAAATTTAAAAAAATTCTTAGTGATGATATAAATCGGAAATAAACAACAATCTATTTTGAGTAGTACTTCATTACATAGAGTGTTTATTGTTTATTGCAAAAATCAAAATAAAAAAATAAAATCAGGTGATAACCGAAATTCATTGTAATATCCCCTCGAATATTTCCAAATTTTATTGCATTAATACTAAACTTATTTACCGTAGTGTTATTAGGAAAATGAAAAAAAAATAACATTGTGTTTTCCAGATGGTACATACCATGAAAACCTGTGGAAATATTTGTTTATCTAAAACGCCTTCACAAATTGGTTTGTGCTGATGAGTTGTAATTTATAAATTTTTTGTTTAGTGTTTGAATTACACCGTCTCTGCCAAATTTTCACTATTTCCATAGTGAATTTTAAAAATTTCAATGCGTTGTTAAAGCGTGTATCGTTCCATGTTTATTAATGGCGTAGTTGCTACATTTCAAATGTCAAAAAATGACAACTTCAGAAGTAACATCTGCCGAAGAGTTGGCTATTCAAAATAACACCACTTATTGGACAAACCCTTTATAAGTCCTATTGAGCGTTAAGGAAATGAGGTCAAGTGGGCTATGGACAGAGGACATACTTTTCAGATATCCGGAATAAAGTCCAAAAAAAACGATTAACTGAAAGAAAATTCATATTTTGAAAAGAAATGCTATTCGGTCCACTATTGAAGGAAATGAATAATTAACTGACAATGAAAACTTAAAAAGTCTATGAGTTTTCTTGAATAGATCCGATAAATGATATTCTGAACGATTGTCAGATAATTGTCTCATCCATTTCATTTCAGGAAAAAACATAATGAAGATTTCAAAAGCATCGATCCAAATTTCTAATGGCTGTTTCCATTATTTTGCATGCAAGGATATTTCAAAAACTATCTACGATAATAATCATTGCACACTAAACTGTGTTGCTCTAAATTTGTTTTTAGAATCTGATTCAAAGGGTATTTGATTGAAAAGGAAACGGAGGTATTTCGTAGCAAGAAAAGCAAGATTCTGGAAAATCGCTTTGACCCGTCAGTTATGTTAGTGGGAGTCATTTTTGGACATAAAAACCATCATTATATCATATCATATGTTGTTGAAAAGGTCGTTTTCTTTTTCAAATGACAGCAATTTTTTTTGTTAGATTTGATTATCCATGAAAGACTCTTCTAACTTGAGCATAACAGACGAAAACCTTTGCATGAATTTGAAAGCAAGATAAAACAAGCAGGTGGATTTGGAGCTCAGGTAGACTGTTTCACCTAAACTGAATTAATTAAAACTTGAACCCGGTGAACGCGGAATAACTGGGAAAATTACAAAGTTAAGACCGTATCAAAAACTGGTTCCCTTGCCGATTATGCCTCTCATTTCAGATTCGAAAATAGCAGGTAATGTTATGGTTGCACAACTGCATTACAAAACAGACCTAAGGTTTTGGAGCTGTGTCGACAATTTCGTGTGAGCATATAGTTTGTTTAATTGATCGATTAAAATATTTCCAATGTTACTATTATGTAATAACTGCGGATTATTCCATTTGAGGAGTTTGTTCAAGATATAACAACGTAACAGTTCTATGGAGATTTTGAACAATTTAGAGGGATATTAGTCGAGCTTTTTTTTTCTGGGTGAATTATAAAATCTGGGCTTGATGATCAGTGTCGTCAAACTATTTCGATAATTTGGAAATTATCTTCAGAATTTTTTCGATTTGGTTGAAAATCATCTCATTTTAAAGCTCCTTTGGTTCAAATTCTTCAGCTTCCCAGATTCAAACTATTCATCCTAATTATTGATTAATTTACAAAGCGAAAGAAGTCTTTGATGAGTATCCATAGTAATTACATGAGCAAGCATATTTTTCTTATGGAAAGCTGGAAATAGACGATATTCTTTCGTATATTCCAAGTTAATTTCTTTCTTAAGGGGCAGTATCACCTTTTGAATCGTGGTAAATCTCCATTCAAAAGTGTTCTCTTTATTTCACGAGTAAGTACCCTAATTTACGACATAAAGACTTGATTTTTTTTACATTGAAGTTGAAGAACGTCCCGAGGGCAAATAGTTTTCTTTTTTTCGATTTTTTCAATTGAAAAAATCAGGGTAATCGTTAGATCTGGGGTCATTGAATATGTTTTTCGTTTTTCATGAGTACAAGCTATATTTTTGAAATAATAATCATAAAAATTTTTGTAGTTTGGAGAAGATTAAATTGCCGAGGACAAATAGTTGCGATTTTTTAGATTTGATTAGTTTTTCAATAAAAAAAACAGGTTGAACTTCAGCGTTTTGGAAACTACACTTGATGATTTTTTTATGACGGTTATTCATCATTTTTTGAAAAAAATCGCAACTATTTGACCTCGGCAATTTATTTTTCTATAAACTACAAAAATTTTCAGGATTATTTTTTCAAAAATATAGCTTGTACTCATGAAAAACGAAAAACATATTCAATAACCCCAGATCTAACGATTACCCTGGTTTTTTTAATTGAAGAACTAATTAAATCGAAAAAAAGAAAACTATTTGCCCTCGGGACGTTCTTCAACTTCAATTTAAAAAAAATGAAGTCTCTACGTTGTAAATTAGGGTACTTACTCGTGAAATAAAGAGACCACTTTTGAATGGAGATTTACCACGATTCAAAAGGTGATACTGCCCCTTAACTCACTTTGATCTTTCAGGCTAGGAATTCATTAGTAGCAGATGTAGAATCATTTCTCATTTTTCACAGTTGATTCTAATTTGAAAAATTATATTTAATTCACGTTATGTGGAAGGAAATGGAATGCAGATTTTTTTTCACAATAATTTACAGAGCATACTCAAAAGCATAACCCTCAATATTGAGCCTGTGGAACATATTTCATGAATTTTACTCGTTTCTACGATGTCCTTTGAAAATAATTTCATGAACTCATACCCATACCCTGTTGTTGGGTTATTCCCAAGAGATGTACCATCCTACAAAATGCAAACTGTTCTCATAAGCAGAATATATATGACTTTTGTTGAATGCTAATTAACAAATGAAGAACTGCAAATTAAAGCCGGTTCATAACACATAACTTTCTTGAATCAATTTTTCAGATCTGTTTAGAGTGATAGAACTTTAAATTGAATAAAAACACATTTGAATTAAGATTGAAGCCAAATTTTTTTAATTTGAAAGATAATTTCATGACATTTGTGTTTGAAAAATAATTTCTACCACGACTAGCTCTGGAGCTGATGCTCGTTACAGATCGATTATCAATGATTATTTGTCTCAAAATTTGAATGGTATCGACTCGGATGTGTTTTGGTTCCAACAAAATGGTGCTACACCACATGCAGCCTCCGTAACAATTGATTTATTGAAAGAAAGATTCGGCGATAACAATTAATTGGCCTCCAAGATCATGCGACATAACTCCAATGGATTATTCTTTTTCGGGGTTGTGTCTAGTTATTGGTTTATGTTGATAAATCAAAAACAATATAATTTTTGGAAGCCAACATAATTCATGTTATTGCTGAAATAAGGCATGAATTACTATAGAAAAGTGGTCCAAAAGTGGCCTGGTTGAATGCGCTTCCTCAGAGTTAGTCGTGATGGACATATGCCGGAAATTATTTTTAAAACATAAATGTCATAAAATCATCTTAAAAAAATTTGGCTTCAATCTTAATTTAAATGTTTTTTATTTCAATTTAAAGTTCTATCACTCTAAAAAAACAACAGATACAAATGTTTACTGTTCTCTTATAATTATTTTTTTCTCAATGTAAGAACAGCTTTTTCAACCAGAAGTTATGGTATTAAATACTGAAAAAAAATCTTAAATGAACTTCTGAATATCATCTTATTGGCTTCCTTCAGCCTAAGTCTAATGAAGTTTGTATTAACACCAAGTAATAAGAAAATTTCAGAAATTTTTTATATTTCAGAATTTGTATTTTTTTAATTAGCAAAGGTTTAAAAATGAAAAATTAGGTACCTACTTCCCAATTCCGATAATTTTTTGACGACATATGAGCAAATTTAGAGATAAATTGTCAGAGCAACTACTATAACATAATTATAACATAAACGACAGAAATTTCACAAAAGGGTTAATCATAAATTTAAAAAAAGCTGCTCAATGATTTTTTCCTCCAAATTTTCCTTTAAGACCAGCTTAATTGAGGAATTGAGAGATTAAAGTTGTATGAAATCATTTTCAAATGAGGTAAACGAGAAAAAATTGCCAGTTAACGTATAAAATGGCAAACATTAATGCTATTTCTAGAGAGATTAACTGGTGTTAGTATGTTGTCCTTCTGCTTACTCATTAGCTTTTCCAAACATTTCCTAAAGTATTCATTCATTATGAGAAACAGGGAATAGTCTTTTTCATCCGATGTTTCCTTCAAATAATTAGCTCTGGAGGATTCATCGTAGAAGTTAAAACAAAAAGTAATTTCAAAATGAGGTAAGAAACTCACCTACTAATGGTCCCAAAGTCAGAAGTATCGGATAGTTCCAAGCACCAATAATGAGCACAACACCATAGGGATCACTGTATATTTCCACGTCTTCCAGGATGTTGATCAGACGCTTCGAAGGCCTTTTGGGCTTCGCCCATTCATCCAAATCCATCAAAGTATGCCTTATATCATTGGTTACCAAGAATATTTCTGTTACATTCACCTCCTGAGGGTGCTTCCTCAAGTCTTTATAAAGGGCGTCCTCAATCTCCTGCCTGCATTCCTCGAAAAACCTCAGCAAGGCTTTCAGCTGCTCCTTGCGATATTTCAACGGTTTGGTCTTGCCAGTCCTGAAAGCAGCCTTGGCAGCTCGCACCACGCCAGGGGTGGTCATCAAGGGTTTCGGCATGTTCTGGTTCCTGACGAAGAGTGGATCTACGATGTCTATAACTGCCGGATGCCCGTTTGAACCGTCGGTCATCTCTACCCGTGGTAGAATGAAGTCTTCTTTTGTATCGGTCATCTCGGATGGCCCCACGTTTTTCAAATGGTCCGTTCAGGTCGACTGAACCAACCAGTTGCCCGATTCTGGGTGGAATCCGCTTCGGAAACGAGAACGGTCTGATATCGATACGAGATTCAAGTTGCGCGCCAAGTTTTGAGTGGAAGCTCCATTTAGTTACATTCAATGAGCGGATATTAAATGGTTCGTTCAACAAATGCGAGGAAAATTAGTATTTTCGATTTGACGCGTATGTTTTATAACTGGTTGATAGAGGATGTTGGAATGGACTCATTTTATCATTAAGTCCTTTCATATCGTGTTTCTTATGTTCTCACTATACAGGCTGATTCCTGCAAAAATGCGTTTTTCTTTTATACGAGGATGTATTGATATCTAGTTAGCCTAGACCAGTTCCTTGCATAAACAAAATATTGCGAAACCATATCAACGAACAATAACTTATTAGAAGTGTCAGTGTAGATTTCGACGTCATAAAAGTAAACCAGAGTTACAAAATAAATTTAAAAAAAAGATGTTCACCGAAATTGTAAAAATCGAAAAATTGGAGTATCGAGCCATCATCAAGTACACGTATTTAAAAGGGTTGAGAGGTAAGCAGATTTACGAAGATATGCTTGATACCCTTGGTGATGAATGTCCTTCGTATATGCGACCGTGAAAAATTGGACTGCAAGCTTCAAAAGAGGTGAATTTTCCATTGAAGATGATGACCGATCGGGAAGGCCAGTTTATGTGTCAGTCCCCGAAAATATCGATGCAGTTCATGACATGATTTTATCAGACCGTCGAATTGGGCTAAAACGGATATATGAAAAGCACTGAACATTTCATACGAACGCGTTCATCATATAGTTCACGTCAATTTTGACATGAGAAAAATCCAATCAAGTACCTGTATTTAAAAGGGTTGAGAGGTAAGCAGATTTACGAAGATATGCTTAATAATCTTGGTGATGAATGTCCTTCGTATGCGACTGTGAAAAATTGGACTGCAAGCTTCAAAAGAGGTACATTTTCCATTGAAGATGATGACCGATCCGGAAGGCCAGTTTCTGTGTCAGTCCCCGAAAATATCGATGCAGTTCATGTCTCTATTTTATAGGTATTTCCATGGGCGATGCTCTTCTGAATTATCAGCAATCGTTCCCCCTCTGGCAGTCCCTTCCAGACTAACCCGTCAAGTTAAGTCTTCACACCCCTTCGTGGTAACTTTGGAGACCTGCAGAACATCTCTCTTCAAAGACTCGTTCATCTAACGAACAGCGAGGCTTTGGAACACATTGCCTAGGGAGGTGTTCCCCGAGGCATATAACCTCCAGAAATTCAAGAAGAACACCAATTCCTACCTGCTTGCCCTTGGTTCTCGCGATGTTCTCTGAACATTACAGGATATTCCTTTTCGTGAAAACCACAACATTAAAAAAAAAAAACATGATTTTATCAGACCGTCGAATTGGGCTTAAACGGATATCTAAAGCACTGAAGATTTCATACGAACGCGTTCATCATATTATAGTTCACGTCAATTTGGACATGAGGAAAATTTCTGCAAAATGGATCCACAAATGTTTGAATGTTGACCGAAAGCGTGCAAGGGTAGAAGCATCGCGATCGATCTGTGCTCGATTTGAAAACGATGTAGGGGGAGTCCGGGAGAGTTAACCAGGGGGGAGACTATAACCACAGCTCATCAATACATTGTGTCACTATGTATAAGACTAGGTCCCCACTTCTTGGATGCCCTTTCGCCATCCCTTCATTCTCCCGCGACACCATTGCGTTCTTAAGTTAGATTTAGGAGTGCGAAGTGATAACGTGATTTTGAGTCTGGTAAGTGAATTTTCTCGATTTTTAACATTTCATTGCTGTTTTCTTGTATCTATAAATTCCACCAAATAACTTATGCAGATGGTAAGTGTATGTATCCTACTAGTACTAACAGGATAAAGCTTTCATGAATGTCGCATGTATATTTTTCAAAATTAAACAACAAACAGATAGGCGTGGGGTGGGAGACATTAGTCATATGGGGGGAGGAGACTTTACCCAGGGTAATCTCTCCCAAAATTCGCTATAAAGATGATTTTTTACATTTTCAGATGAACGAACACCCAAGATGCCCTTAAAATATAAAAAAAATCCATGAAATGTGTATCGGACTAACTAAATATGACAAGGAAGAGTTCATTTGCCCTCATTGCTCCAATTGAGAAAAGGAGAACTTGAATTCATAGAATTTGTTCATGTTCAATTTTCTTTTCAGATTTATTCCATATTTCGATATTTTATTTCTCGTTTACAATGAAAAGCAAGGTGTAGTCTGTGAGAGGTTATTCACTATAAGCTAAGATATAGACAGATGAATTTTTACATTATTTGCCAAAAATTAGAAAGCAGGTCTTTCTGTTCTGTGATCTTGAGAATATTATTCAGTTTTTCATAGTATTCAAATATATGTATTATTATTGTTGGAAATGATTTTGAAATAAACTATTCTGGTCATGGTAAATATGACTCAAATGAAAACATGTGTGATAATCATTAGTTAACAAAATAGGTACTTATATCAGTATTTATGGTTCATATTTTCTCTTTTTTTACGTTATACTTGTGCCTTAACAAAAATGTTGAATTTTTCAATAAAGTTATTATTTCAAATCTGTATTTCATCTAGTATTGAATTCGATCAATGGGTCCCTATAAGGAGGGTAGAGTGTCCCATCCAGGCGGGACAAATTAGCCAAAATTGTTTTTGCGAGAATTCGCATATAACTGTCAAATTATTTGAGGTACACTAGTCGTTGTTAGGACAAAATGTAGCTTAATAGTGCAGCTTCAAATTAAATAGACAAAAATTAGCAATATGTTACCCTAAAAAAAATATGGGTGATTAAGTGGAGAGCGGGTCAACTCTCCCGGACTCCCCATTGGTAAGCAGGTTTACGAAGATATGCTTAATACCCTTGGTAATCAATGTCCTTTGTATGCGACCGTGAAAAATTGAACTGCAAGCTTCAAAAGACGTAAATTTTCCATTGAAGATGATGACCGATCGGGAAGGCCAGTTTCTGTGTCAGTCCCCGAAAATATCGATGCAGTTCATGGCATAATTTTATCAGACCGTCGAATTGGGCTAAAACGGATATCTGAAGCACTGAAGATTTCATACGAACGCGTTCATCATATAGTTCACGTCAATTTGGACATGAGAAAAATTTCTGCAAAATGGATCACCAAATGTTTGAATGTTGACCAAAAGCGTGCAAGGGTAGAAGCATCGCGTTCGATCTGTGCTCGATTTGAAAACGATGTAGACTTCTTAAACCGAATTGTTACTATGGATGAGACTTGGGTACTTTTCTACGATCTAGAAACAAAGCAACATTCGATGGAATGGCGACACTCTGGTCAGTCTGGTCCTCCATGACCTGAGAAGTTTCGTGTCCAAAAATCTGCTGGAAAAGTTCTTGCTTCAGTTTTTTGGGATTGCCATGGAGTAATAATGATTGTTTTTTGGATAAGGGTAGAACAATAACTGGAGATTACTATTCGACATTACTGGCCACTCTACGGGAAGAAATTAAAGGGAAAAGACGCGGAAAGCTATTTTGTTTTTACAGGACAACGCCCCAGTACACAAATCTCATATCCGTCCGACTATCATCTCTTTCCTCAACTGAAAAAAAGTTTAAAGGTCGTAAATTTTCTTCCAACGAGTAGGTAATAAAAGCTGTGGAGGACTGGTTTGCAGAGCAAGAAGAAATATATTTTTTGAAAGGTCTGAAGATGTTGCAGGTTCGCTGTAATAGGATGTATTCAATTAAGAGGAGAATATGTTGAGTAATACAATATGTTGACATTGAGCATTCGTGCATTCAGAGCCCAGAAGAGGACCATTCGGCCCGTTTTCAACCTGAGACCTCAGGATCAGGATTCATGTAGACCAGTTTTCAAGGAACACAAGATTTTAACACTTCCCTGTATATCCATCTTACATTGTCTTTTGTATGTACATTCAAATTCAAAGTATCTAATTAAATGTTCAGAATTTTCACAAATACAATACGAGACATAATAATATACAGGGTCTTTCACGAGGAACCTCACCCATATTTATACGGGAAACTACTGAACGTATTTTCATGAAATTCAGCACTCATAAGTATTTCACGATGCTGATGAAATCTAAAATATTTTCAGGGCATGAGCACCTCCGGTTTTTTCCGGAAATGACGTCAACTTCCGTTTTTCAAATTAGAACACCATTTTTTTATTGCAGAAATAGATTCCTTAGAAAATTTCGAGTTATTTTGATGTAACATTTTTCAGTTTTGGTTGGAAAATTCTCTCTGAGCGGGAAAATTCGAAAAAAAAAACGAAAATAGAGCTCCGCTGAAACAAGAATAACTTCGAGGTTTTTGGATTGAAAATTTTCATTTTTGGGATTTTTCAAGATGTAAGATTGATGTATCCACTTTGAAAATCGAAATCGCGATTCATGATACAGGGGGTGAAAAATTCAAAGTTAGGGATGACAAAATCGTGAAAAATCAATTTTTTCAAATTAGAACCCCATTTTTTTATGGCAGATATTGAATCTACGTTAAAAAATAATGTGAGTGTATGCATCACACCCTTGCCCTAAAGTGGATGTTTTCTGAGTTATTCACAAAAAACTGTTTTTCGTCTTGAATTTTCAGCTATTTCTTTTCCCTTCACGCCAGAAAGATGAAATTTTCAGGAACTGTTACTTAAACCATGTTTTAGATTTTACTACCCTAATATGCAAGAGAAAAAAGTTACAGGTTGTTCCTAAATAGATGGCGAATTTGGATTCGAATTTGTATCGGAAACCTCTTTATTTCAACTAATCGGCCATCGGTTTTCTCTCCAGTGATAAATAAATAATTCCTTATGAACCATATGCAAAAACTTACCATGTTTTACATTCCTTTTTTTTATGATAGATATCATTAATTACATCTGCCAAATTCCTCTTTATTCAGTAGCATTTTGTGTTTACTATTAATTTGGTGATAATTCGTATTAAGTGATAAAATCGATCACTATGCCTAATTTTACCAATGAAGATTATTTAAATCTCATTCTACTTCATGGAGAAGGTAATAAAGTTGTAGATAGAACGATTCGACTCTTCATTGAGAGGTTTCCTGACCGACCCAGACCAACGAGAGATACCATTAACAGAACCATGACAAACTTGAGAAATGTCGGATCTTTCGTTAAGAAAACTATACACAGAGAAAAAAGTGTAGTAGAAGATGAGAACAACGAAATTACAGTTCTTGCATATTTTCGTGTGAATCCTCAAAATTCTCTCAAAGATGCCGAGATTGATCTGGGATTATCTCAATCGAGTGTTTGGAGAATATTAAAAAAACATAAAATGCACCCATATAAATTCAATAGGGTACAGCATTTGAAGGAAACTGATTTCGTCAGGAGAACAGAGTTTTGCGAAGCTATGATGATTCGATTTCAAGAGAATGAAAACTTTTTGGACTGTATAATTTGGACAGATGAATCTAAATTCACAAAGAATGGTTCTTTCAATAGGCATAACAGTCATTATTGGGATGAAGAGAACAACCACCACTTCAGACAATGGAACTTTCAAGAGACCTGGAGTTTCAATGTTTTTTGCGCCATCAAAAATAATGTAATTCTCGATGTTCACATTTATTATGGGACTTTAACTGGTAAGATAGAACACTACACATGTTTGCATTGTTAAAAGAATATTCTCCCTTAGGAGATAGATATTCTGACATATTGACTCAAATAATTGAGCCGCTAGTACAGAACCATAATGACTTATGGTATCAACAAGATGGCCTCCACACAATTCACTCAATGTGTCAAATATCCTCTACAGGCTATTTGAAGATCGATAGTTGGCGAACAATGGTCCACATCTTTGGCCACCACGTTCTCCCGATTTAACTCCTTTAGACTATTATGTTTGGGGTAGGATAAAAAATATTGTCTACTCAACTCCCCTGACTGATAAAGAGGACTGCATAGAACGAGTCAGAAATGCGTTCAGGTTTGTTTAGATTTTTAGATTCATAGTTTTGAAACTCAATTTGGTTTTTAAACACTTTTGCAGATCTCTTCCTCCCGATGAAATAAGAAGAGCAAAGCACAAAGCATTCCTGAGACGCATAAATAAATGTCTAGAAATTAACGGTCAAAACTTTGAGCATCTTCTCTAGTTATAACTGCGAGAGTTTGCCATGGTTCTCCTAATAGTAACTTGAAGTCGGTTTCAAGAAGGGGTGAAAAATCTACAGCATGGTTCAAATAACAGTTCCTGAAAATTTCATCTTTTTGGCGTGAAGGGAAAAGAAATAGCTGAAAATTCAAGACGAAAAACAGTTTTTTGTGAATAACTCAGAAAATATCCATTTTAGGGCAAAGGTGTGATGCATACACTCACATTATTTTTTAACGTAGATTCAATATCTGCCATAAAAAAATGGGGTTCTAATTTGAAAAAATTGATTTTTCACGATTTTGTCATCCCTAACTCTGAAAGCGATTTTTTCACCCCCTGTATCATGAATCGCGATTTCGATTTTCAAAGTGGATACATCAATCTTACATCTTGAAAAATCCCAAAAATGAAAATTTTCCATCCAAAAATCTCGAAGTTATTCTTGTTTCAGCGGAGCTCTATTTTCGATTTTTTTTTCGAATTTTCCCGCTCAGAGAGAATTTTCCAACCAAAACTGAAAAATGTTACATCAAAATAACTTGAAATTTTCTAAGGAATCTATTTCTGCAATAAAAAAATGGTTTTCTAATTTGAAAAACGGAAGTTGACGTCATTTCCGGAAAAACCGGAGGTGCTCATGCCTTGAAAATATTTTAGATTTCATCAGCATCGTGAAATACTTATAAGTGCTGAATTTTATGAAAATACGTTCAGTAGTTTCCCGTATAAATATGGGTGAGGTTCCTCGTGAAAGACCCTGTATTGTGCATACCGAGACATAATACTACGAAATATGAAATGTCACCTTCTTTCACAGGCCTCAAACTTTATAACAAACGGCCCAACGACTTGAAAAATCTTAATGATAGGCAGTTCAAGAATGAAGTGAAGTTATTACTGCTGAAAGAATGCTTCTATAGCATAAGTGAATATTTTTTGTACGAATTCTAATTATAGCTTTCTTTTTTGTTCACACATTTTTCTCTCTAGTTTTAATGAGTTATATATTGGACGTGTCCAATACATTTCTTGAATGTATGAAAGGATAAAATAAATATCATTATTATTATTGAAATTTTGTTTAGTTCTATGGTAGGCTAAGAATCTTTCAATATATCCCCGTACCTGCCGAATCCGGCATCTTAGAATTTCAGTTCCAAAGCAGGTTTCTTGTATTTCTATTTATACATCTCAAGAAATTATTCTCCAACACGCAGGGTGTTCCCAAAAAAATAAATTCAACAACATTTTTCAAATAGATTGCCACGTATAACTTTATGTTTTTTCAAGGATCTTCACCATTTCTATTGAAACGCATTATTTTAGGCATATTTTTTAACGGTTCAGATCTTATTCAGAGAAAACTGGAAAAAGTTGAGCGCAAATCACCCACGGTTGCGAAAACAAGACGTAAAACGAATTCTTGATTACTGAAAGATTACAGGAAAAATTAATCTGCCATGCACACTTACACAGGATGTCCGTTTTGATCGCCAAATATGATGAAATCGAAATTTGTGAATTTTTCAAAATGTAACGCCCTATTTACTATTTTACTTCATCTAGTCCATTATTCAAATGATTTTGAGGTGTAATCGAATCGGTCGGGAACTCTATTTCAGACATCAAGGTAACGTTCTCGCCATTCATTTCTACATTTCTTTTGGTCTGGATACCTATCCAAAATTTTGATTTGGATATTTTCTCTGCGATTCGACAACTGTTCTCAGTTTTGAAAATGCAGAATATGTAATTCGAATTTTTTTGACGAAGTCGTAGATAAAGTATAGTATTCAATTCGCGGTAATGGACATAACCCACTTCATGAATTACCCCACTCGCCAGACGGCTACTATCAAACACATGACAGTTGTGACTGTCATTGTTAATGTCATTTTAGACAAGAAAACTATCAAATAACACACTAATGTGTTATAATATTATAATCCATAACTCACAAACTTTCATATTCCAAATAGTATTTATTTTATTTATTTATCTACTCCCATAGAATAATATATCCATCATTCAACTGATTTTGATTTGTAATAGCCTCTATAAATCAATAGTATCACTACAGTGGCCCCTGTGATCGAATATCCATAGATTGTGAACAGAAGAAAACCAAGGACTCTATCCTGAGGAGCACCCATAATAACCCCCTTGAGTTTTCAGGCCTAATTGCAATTTTTTGTTTTCTTTTACTTGAGTAACCCTTCACGATTCTAATATAGAACTAACTATCTCCATTTAATTTTCAATCCTAATACCAATGGAAATGATCGAACAAAGTTTTCCTCTATTCCTCGAAAATCTCTATTCAATATCGTTATTCGAAGGAAATGATCGAACAAAGTTTTCCTCTATTCCTCGAAAATCTCTATTCAATATCGTTATTCGAAGGATTTCGTCAAACATCTATTCCTGTTGCTTCTACATAAATAACATGATTATAGTCCAGAACGACTGAAACCCGTTATTGAAATAATACTTAAAGAGGGAGTTTCTGCGAAGATAATGGATTATTCAAAAGATTTTGAATAAGTGACGTTGAAAATTGTGAATAATTCAAAACTTCGGCAGGAGTTTGTGTGAAATTACCAATTAGAATAGTGGTGCCTGCTATAAAGAGGTATTGAGGAAATTTCAGAAGCGAATTTTCATTATTGATCAAGCTGAGGAAGTTTTCCCAAATGGAGCTTAAATTTTCAAATGTTTCCCTGGTAATTGGCAGGTATCAGTAAAGAGTAACTACAGGGTGCGGCACGGAGGATGGATGGTTTTAAAAAAATAATAAAAGCGTTAATTTTTACTCAAAAACACATTTATTGACGGAATCAGATTCTCAAGGAAATAGCATTTGAGACAGTCAAGTGTGGAAAATCACATCAGGCATGTGGTGGCCGAAATCGGTGATGCAGTGCTGGAGGCGCTCTTGGAAGTTCGCGTAGACTCTCTCCAACATCGTTCTCTCAACTTGGGCAACTTCCACGCGAATAGCCCTTTTCAATTCGTCCAGAGTTCGGGGCTTGGTCTCGTATACTCTAGCCTTGAGGTGTCCCCATAAGAAAAAATCGCATATGGATAAATCTGGGGACCGGGGAGGCCAATGAACATCGCCAAACCTGGGAATAAGGCGACCAGGGAAGAGAGGGCGAATAACGTCCATTGATGCTCTGGCTGTGTGGGCGGTCGCCCCATCCTGTTGGAACCACACACGTCGGATTGGAACACGTTGCCGTCGTAGTTCGCGGATAAAGAAGTTGTTGATCATTTCGACGTACCGCTCTGAGTTCACGGTAACAGCACGACCATTAACGTCTTCGAAGAAGTAAGGGCCAATGATGCGAGTTTGCGATACAGCGCACCAAACCGTAACTTTTGGGCTGTGCAGCGGTCTTTCGTGTAAGTGTTGCGGATTTTCATTAGCCCAATAACGGCAATTCTGCCGGTTAACCATGCCGTTGAGGTGAAAATGGGCTTCGTCACTCATGAACAAAATGAGGTTCTCATTTTGATCGATCAGTGCTTCCATCTCACGTGCGAAGTTCATTCGTTGTTCATAATCTCCGGGTAAATAAATGCTAGGAACACACGAGTCTAACGGCACCTTCCCCACTTCTCTCGTCCTCAGTGGGGGAAAGTTATGCCCATCTGAAAAACGTCCGCCCTCCGTGCCGCACCTTGTATATTGGATCATAATAATTGGGACATTATTGATCAAGAAAACTTTCGACGCGCCATCTACGCGGGAACTAGGAGCGGCTAGGGCGATGTAGATCGCTACATTCTCATAAGTGCATTTGCCTACAGCTAGGAAACTGTAGCTAAGAGTATCCTAGCATACAGTGACTAGATATTGAAGAGACAGTGCCGCCATCTACGCGGGAAGGAGGAGCGGCTTGGGCTTTAATATACAGGGTCTTTCACGAGGAACCTCACCCATATTTATACGGGAAACTACTGAACGTATTTTCATGAAATTCAGCACTTATAAGTATTTCACGATGCTGATGAAATCTAAAATATTTTCAAGGCATGAGCACCTCCGGTTTTTCCGGAAATGACGTCAACTTCCGTTTTTCAAATTAGAACACAATTTTTTTATTGCAGAAATAGATTCCTTAGAAAATTTCAAGTTATTTTGATGTAACATTTTTCAGTTTTGGTTGGAAAATTCTCTCTGAGCGGGAAAATTCGAAAAAAAATCGAAAATAGAGCTCCGCTGAAACAAGAATAACTTCGAGGTTTTTGAAAGGAAAATTTTCATTTTTGGGATTTCTCAAGATGTAAGATTGATGTATCCACTTTGAAAATCGAAATCGCGATTCATGATACAGGAGGTGAAAAAATCGCTTTCAAAGTTAGGGATGACAAAATCGTGAAAAATCAATTTTTTCAAATTAGAACCCCATTTTTTTATGGCAGATATTGAATCTACGTTAAAAAATAATGTGAGTGTATGCATCACACCTTTGCCCTAAAGTGGATATTTTCTGAGTTATTCACAAAAAACTGTTTTTCGTCTTGAATTTTCAGCTATTTCTTTTCCCTTCACGCCAAAAAGATGAAATTTTTAGGAACTGTTACTTAAACCATGTTTTAGATTTTACTACCCTAATATGCAAGTGAAAAAAGTTACAGGTTGTTCCTGAATAGATGGCGAATTTGGATTCGAATTTGTATCGGAAACCTCTTTATTTCAACTAATCGGCCATCGGTTTTCTCTCCAGTGATAAATAAATAATTCCTTATGAACCATATGCCAAAACTTACCATGTTTTACATTCTTTTTTTTAATGATATCTATCATTAAAAAAAAAGAACCATATGCAAAAACTTACCATGTTTTACATTCTTTTTTTTTAATGATATCTATCATTAAAAAAAAAAGAATGTAAAACATGGTAATGATATCTATCATTAAAAAAAGAATGTAAAACATGGTAAGTTTTTGCATATGGTTCATAAGGAATTATTTATTTATCACTGGAGAGAAAACCGATGGCCGATTAGTTGAAATAAAGAGGTTTCCGATACAAATTCGAATCCAAATTCGCCATCTATTCAGGAACAACCTGTAACTTTTTTCACTTGCATATTAGGGTAGTAAAATCTAAAACATGGTTTAAGTAACAGTTCCTGAAAATTTCATCTTTTTGGCGTGAAGGGAAAAGAAATAGCTGAAAATTCAAGACGAAAAACAGTTTTTTGTGAATAACTCAGAAAATATCCACTTTAGGGCAAAGGTGTGATGCATACACTCACATTATTTTTTAACGTAGATTCAATATCTGCCATAAAAAAATGGGGTTCTAATTTGAAAAAATTGATTTTTCACGATTTTGTCATCCCTAACTTTGAAAGCGATTTTTTCACCCCCTGTATAATGAATCGCGATTTCGATTTTCAAAGTGGATACATCAATCTTACATCTTGAAAAATCCCAAAAATGAAAATTTTCCTTTCAAAAACCTCGAAGTTATTCTTGTTTCAGCGGAGCTCTATTTTCAATTTTTTTTTTCGAATTTTCCCGCTCAGAGAGAATTTCCCATGCAAAACTGAAAAATGTTACATCAAAATAACTTGAAATTTTCTAAGGAATCTATTTCTGCAATAAAAAAATGGTGTTCTAATTTGAAAAACGGAAGTTGACGTCATTTCCGGAAAAACCGGAGGTGCTCATGCCTTGAAAATATTTTAGATTTCATCAGCATCGTGAAATACTTTTAAGTGCTGAATTTCATGAAAATACGTTCAGTAGTTTTCCGTATAAATATGGGTGAGGTTCCTCGTGAAAGACCCTGTATATGATCCTTCCAATCAACATCGTAAACAGGAAAATCTATACCTCATTTCTCATTTATGCATATATATAGAAAATGAGTTCTCGTTTTTCTACAAAAATGGTATTTTTTGGTATTTCCTGAACTGATTTCATTTCATATAAATAGTACGCTTGTAGTTGAGCATTTTCTGATTTCTCAACTTTATGAGTGCATGTGAATGCTGATTGGTTTCCGGTGGGGTTATCGATGAATAATTACAAAGTTCCTACTGAAAAATCAGCTAGAACAACCATTACGTCCATGAAGTTCTTCCATTTTCTTTTATGTGTAAACCTATTAATGTAACGGTTGAATAATAAAATATAATCTGATGTTGGAAATGTAGTAGCCATTTAACTATTATCAGATGAATTTCGAATGAGAGGACATTGTCTTTCTTTTGTTGAATATTTATCCGTAATTAAAAGTTATAATTCGATGAAATTCGTTGACATGCATTTTCGTATCAAACAAAAAAGAATTGAAAACAATTCATGCATCGATTTAAGTTTTAATTGATATTTCGAACTTTTTGAGAATAAACAAAAGTTTATTACCTACCTGGGACGTTTCACAAAGAAAAATGTTATAGTACTGCGAAAAAAAGTATGTCAAGAATATTAAAGTAGGCTATATGTATAAGTACTGGAATATTGGTTGTTCTGGTAATTGCCTTTTAGGTCTTTCAGGGTGGGATATATTATGTATTTGTGGTTCAATTGTTTTAATATGTAGTGAATTTCTTTTTTAGTCTCTGTATTCTACCACATTATTGATATTCGTTGGCTGGGATATGTAGCGGATTGTTTGGATGTCTTGTTTTAGTGATCTCTCGTAGACTAGTGCGTTCAGCTTCTTTCTACAGGGTGATTCCGGAGGAGACCGTCATATTTTACACTAGTCAAGGCAGTTTCGACACAATGTTTGGTTTATGGTTGGGGTCCTTCATTGAGAGTCTACAGGGTGATTTGTCCGATAGGGGTGTTTTCCTGAGCTGGTTGGCGGATTATCTTGAGAAACGAAAGATAGCTGTTAAAATAGAGATTGTTCTCTCTGATACATACGATATGGATCTTGGGGTTCCTCAGGGATCTGTGTTGGGACCGCTGATCTTTCTTTTATTCGTCAATGACTTACCTAGAGGAATTATGACGGATATGTTAACGATGTTCGCTGATGACACATCCTTAGTGGTGTCGGCGGGACCAGTTGATGAATTGGTGGACAAATTAAATTTGTCTTTGTGTATGTTTGTCAGCTGGTGCAGGGAGAATGCCTTAATGGTTAATGTTGACAAAACTCAATGCGTGCAAACAGTTCCACAGAAAAAAAATATTAAACTCCAATTCGAGCACATGAACATTCAGTCATCTAACTGCATCAAGTTTCTGGGGATTTATGTTGATAATAACTTACGGTGGGACGATCAAATTCAGTTTTTATCCAAGAGAATCAACCAGTCCTTTTACGCCATATCCTGTTTGAAGCAATATATGCCACAAAATTCACTCCTCACCGTTTATTATGGCATGGTCTACTGTCATCTTGTGTATAATGTGATTTTTTATGGTAACGCGGTGAACAGTGGAAGAATATTTGTTGCCCAAAAGCGGACCATTCGTTCAATTTTTAATATCTCCTACATGGAATCTTGCAGACCCTCTTTTTTGGCACACAATGTCTTGACATTTCCATGTAGGTATATACATTTATAAACTTCCATTATATATCAGAGCAAATTTGAAATACATCAGGAAAAATGCAGACTTCCATGATTACAGTACGAGGCATTCAGGTATATGCTCAGTGTTCCTCGTCATAAAACCAAGAAATTTGAAACATCACCTCTGTATATAATCATCTCTCGCCATCGTATAAGTGTTTAAATGAAAAAAAAAATAAAAATAAAATCAAAGCAATGCTATTAAGGAAAGCATTTTACAGTGTTCGGGAATATCTGAGTGATGGAATTTAATTGGATAAGTACCTAACTTATTTGTTTTTTTAATTATATCATACTCTCTATGGATTGTATTTAAATATTTATGAATTACATGTGTATGTGTGTATATTTACAATGACGTGTCCTATGCATTATTGTATGTCTTGGAGGACGAATAAAATTATTATTATTATTATTATTCATTCATAACTTTGGTATTGATAAGTTCAGATTAAATTTGCAGGTTGGAAAACCACCCTCTACATTCCGTTTTCAACAATTCGTTACCTGCTTCAGATTCTACCATAAGTTTACATTACTGGAGCTTTTTTTATTTTTTTTTGCACATGTCCAGTTTTCCTAGAAAAATTTTTTAGAGATGAACAATATCGTTATTTCGCTCCAAGGCAGTGAGAATATTCTGAACTAGATAGAAAAGCTGTATCGTTCAATGATACAAAGCACTTATTAAGTCCTAAAGTAGCTGGTGCGAGTTAGGAGAATCAGTTGTGTTCTATGTAGGTTTTGATACTGTGTCCTTACGCGACCTTAGGCACAGTACAGTACTATACAGGGTCTTTCACGAGGAACCTCACCCATATTTATACGGGAAACTACTGAACGTATTTTCATGAAATTCAGCACTTATACGTATTTCACGATGCTGATGAAATCTAAAATATTTTCAAGGCATGAGCACCTCCGGTTTTTCCGGAAATGACGTCAACTTCCGTTTTTCAAATTAGAACACCATTTTTTTATTGCAGAAATAAATTCCTTAGAAAATTTCAAGTTAGTTTGATGTAACATTTTTCAGTTTTGGTTGGAAAATTCTCTCTGAGCGGGAAAATTCGAAAAGAAAATCGAAAATAGAGCTCCGCTAAAACAAGAATAACTTCGAGGTTTTTGGATGGAAAATTTTCATTTTTGGGATTTTTCAAGATGTAAAATTGATGTATCCACTTTAAAAATCGAAATCGCGATTCATGATACAGAGGGTAAAAAAATCGCTTTCAAAGTTAGGGATGACAAAATCGTGAAAAATCAATTTTTTCAAATTAGAACCCCATTTTTTTATGGCAGATATTGAATCTACGTTAAAAAATAATGTGAGTGTATGCATCACACCCTTACCCTAAAGTGGATATTTGCTGAGTTATTCACAAAAAACTGTTTTTCGTCTTGAATTTTCAGCTATTTCTTTTCCCTTCACGCCAAAAAGATGAAATTTTCAGGAACTGTTATTTGAACCATGCTGTAGATTTTTCACCCCTTCTTGAAACCGACTTCAAGTTACTATTAGGAGAACCATGGCAAACTCTCGCAGTTATAACTAGAGAAGATGCTCAAAGTTTTGACCGTTAATTTCTAGACATTTATTTATACGTCTCAGGAATGCTTCGTGCGTTGATCTTCTTATTTCATCGGGAGGAAGAGATCTGCAAAAGTGTTTAAAAACCAAATTGAGTTTCAAAATGCTACTGAATAAAGAGGAATTTGGCAGATGTAATTAATGATATCTATCATTAAAAAAAAAGAATGTAAAACATGGTAAGTTTTTGCATATGGTTCATAAGGAATTATTTATTTATCACTGGAGAGAAAACCGATGGCCGATTAGTTGAAATAAAGAGGTTTCCGATACAAATTCGAATCCAAATTCGCCATCTATTTAGGAACAACCTGTAACTTTTTTCTCTTGCATATTAGGGCAATAAAATCTTAAACATGGTTTAAGTAATAGTTCCTGAAAATTTCATCTTTTTGGCCTGAAGGGAAAAGAAATAGCTGAAAATTCAAGACGAAAAACAGTTTTTTGTGAATAACTCAGAAAATATCCACTTTAGGGCAAAGGTGTGATGCATACACTCACATTATTTTTTAACGTAGATTCAATATCTGCCATAAAAAAATGGGGTTCTAATTTGAAAAAATTGATTTTCCACGATTTTGTCATCCCTAACTTTGAAAGCGATTTTTTCACCCTCTGTATCATGAATCGCGATTTCGATTTTTAAAGTGGATACATCAATTTTATTAATGAATTCCTCCATTAGTGCAAAGGTAATTTGAAGAGGTAAAGAAAAACACACTAATTTAGTTTTATAAAAATCTCTTGGCGATCGATTTCGGCATACATGCCATCATCAGGCCAGCTGAAACACACATAAAATTACAAATTAGTCATATTCTTGCATGGGGAATCTGTTCTACATGACCTAACGAGATACAAAAACAACAAGGGATAACGTGAGTGACCTCAAACATGGACTCACCGTCAATTATGAAGAAATATTGATAAAAGAGTCATATATGTATCATTCAATAAAATCCTCATCAATATCTACTGTCGGATGTTAATTTATTCTCCAAGAAGTACATCAATTTTACATCTTGGAAAATCCCAAAAATGAAAATTTTCCATCCAAAAACCTCGAAGTTATTCTTGTTTCAGCGGAGCTCTATTTTCGATTTTTTTTTTCGAATTTTCCCGCTCAGAGAGAATTTTCCAACCAAAACTGAAAAATGTTACATCAAAATAACTTGAAATTTTCTAAGGAATCTATTTCTGCAATAAAAAAATGGTGTTCTAATTTGAAAAACGGAAGTTGACGTCATTTCCGGAAAAACCGGAGGTACTCATGCCTTGAAAATATTTTAGATTTCATCAGCATCGTGAAATACTTATAAGTGCTGAATTTCATGAAAATACGTTCAGTAGTTTCCCGTATAAATATGGGTGAGGTTCCTCGTGAAAGACCCTGTATATTCTTGATCCAACAGTGGATGATGACCATTACCGTCTCACTAGAAAATTTCTTTCCTAGCCTCGGGATTGAACCCAGTACTTCCGGGTCCTAGAACAACACTTTGACCACTGAGCTAGGGGTACCCCTGAAATGAATAGGGATACCAGAAAAAAATTGATTAAGTGGTGACAACTATTTCAATTCTCTTCGAAATGACCTATTACTATACCTGACGTTGGGTTTTAAGTACTTACTTTGAGTCTGAATACTTACCCTGCATGATCAGGAAATCTCTGAGAAGTACCTACCTACTATAGAGTAAAGAATAAACCTCTCAGCTATTCTTGGAGACATTTTTTTCATGTTTTTCGATTGAGATAAGATTTTTTTTTAATACCACGGGCAAAGTCCTTTGGAACGATTACAACACAACAATATATGAGGAATATTTAGTGCATGGTCCTTTCGCATAATTTTGTTAAATTATTTTGTGTTATTACTTTATCAAATTTATTGTTGGGTTAATTTTCCTTTACTAGGAATAAATCTTATATGACTTGTTTTATACATCTTTTTTTTCTTGTTATGTCGAAGCGATTAATGAAGAGTATTATTATTATTTAGTTGATGATTTTCATCAACTTCTTCAGCTTCAGGCTTTTATTTAGGCCATTTTCGATTAAATAGTTTATTTTGATTTGTTCTACCTCCTGTTGAAGAAAAGACTTAGGTATCATTAAGACGTATGCATTCAATTGTATTAATCTGCGACAATATTTGATGAACACAACATTTTTTAAAGTAATTCTTGGAGCTCCTAAAGCTTCGGTTATATTCATCAAGTTACGCATGCAGTAATTTTCTTACCTTTAATCTTCGTGCTTCTATAACTGTAACTGACAATCGATTCAGATTTTCATTGTAGACTAAAGATATGAGCAGCTCCCCAAGATCAGATCTTATTTCATGTGGTTCCTGAAATAATTAGTTTCTTTAGTTCGAAAATGATTAACATGAAAAAAAAAAGAAACGAAAGAAAGCATTGACTGGAGTGAAGATTTAACAGAGCTTCAATAATTATCGCACAAATCACGCATCAAGAAAGGATATAGTATAAAATTAGTAAAAGTAACTTCGGTATTTACTAAAAAGAATCCAATCGTTGTCAGCAACAAACAGTTGACATTAAAAACACCCAAATATTCTCCACTCCTCATTATACATGAAAAGTTGCTTAGTTTAAATAAAAATTGACCTATTGAAACATTTTTGTACAAAATAGCAAACACCAAAGTACCCCAGGACTCTATTCAGGGGTCATTGATGATTGATGTACATTCTTCATACAGTTCATTGTACTTCACGATGATGATATAAAAATTGCATGTAGTCTTCATTGAATGATATAAATGAAGCAATAATGTCACAATTCCTTTTAATGTATAAGATATTGATAATAGTCACCTTCTCTAAATCCATTTTGAATAGTTGTTGCTCTGATCCATCCCCAAAATCGAGATTATTCAAAGGATAAGTGATGTGTCCAATTTCACTTCTTTTCTTCGTTCTTCCCCCATCTATGACTGTGAGCTTGAGTAATCTTTCATGCATTTCCTTGGATGATACCTGAAGTCAAAAGAATACATAATCCTTCGAAATATCAACTCACATTCAAGTGCACTATCTTAAATATTCAGAATCCACAAACGAAAATCTTCGTTCTCATACAAATAAAAGAATAATTCGAATTCGATACTCTCTAAACTATTCAATCATTTCTTTTCATTTTCCTTCTTCTTTTATCTGCAAAGAAATACTATCTGAGCAGATGACTATATTTAAGTAGGGTTGAAAAGAATTACAGTGTTTATATGAATAGAGGGTAAAAAATTCGAATTGGACTTTTATTGAACTCTTATTTGTGTTATATTCATTCGAGTTATCCTTACGATGTTCTGTATTATTTTTGTTTGGAAATCCTGTATGTATTTTCTTTTACCTGGAACACTAGTGTTTCATCGAAATATGGATTACAGGTCTTTTTCTTCTGTTTAGATTGCAGATATCTTCGTTCATCTGGCAGGAGATGAAGTCTGAAAAAAAGAATGAAAATATTGGTGAATAAGAAGGAATACTATAAATCACAATTAAAAGGACGACAACTATTGAATTTAGAAGATACTGAAATGATAACCTAATTCAAATCCAGGTATTCTACATGAATTGCTATGAGTTTTCCTAGTTTTTGGCCTTGACTCAATTGATTTGAAAAATTTCAGTATATTGTAAAAAATACATAATGAACGAACGAAAATAGGAAAACATTCATTATTGATTGGAAGGTTTCATAGGAATCCCAAATAATATAAATGGGCTAATAAAAAATTCTTGATGAATACAGGGACAAATATGTAATTTGATAGCCATTTTTTCTTTACTTACCTAACAAAAGGATCGCAGCTATTGACTGTGCCCACTGTTCGAGATGGAAGATTTTTCGCTTTCAAAAGTGAAACGAGCAGTTTTTCAGTGGACGGTTCGTAACGTAGAGAAAACCACAAACGTCCTATATGTCCTTCAGGCCATTGTATTTCGTCCATATCCAAGGTGTTCTTGTATAGCGCTGGTTCTATGACACCTAGACCATAACAACCTGAAAGATGGACAATTTGAGCTGAATAAAATGTCGAAATCGTCACTTGATGCTTATGCTACATGTATATGAAATAATATACGAGTATTATGATATATTCAAAAAGAAACTCTTTCAAGGTCTTTCCACATTAAGCATTCTCGAAGAGTTTGCAGTTCACAGTCACCAAAAAGGAGTCAATGAATAGTTTGTTAAGTTTTTACACCGACAACTCCGACAAGTACCTTGATCTGTGAGTAAAAAATCTTAACGCTCTAGTTGCATAAAGATAGTAGGTATACTCCATTCACTTTTATTTAATCACATAGGAGGTCATGGTTTCGTTTTCAGGAGTTGGTGAACCTGATGAAAAGCACAGAACATATGATGAAAATTCAGTGCGCGCACAGAAAATATCGTTAACGACAAAACGACGTTGCCAGTTTCTTTGTTACATCAAAGTAAAAGTATCAAAGATATTCCACATTTTGTTAGGTATACAAATTGTTCGCAGATTTTTGGTATTTAGTCGATATTTGCAGGTGAGTTTTTCGTCGAATATCCAAGATTAACGTATGCTTATTGTTTTTAGCACCAGTTTGGAGCGTGAGGAGGATTTTCAAGACCAGGACGAATGTTTACATTTCGAGGTTGAAGGGGTACACGGGAATTTCGTTGAAAAAGCTGTTATTCACAGATATCGCAGTAGATGGATCGGATGGAGCCTCGAGAGGTCGATTAGGATGATATTTTTCAGGTTTTCCAAGAAATTTGGCGATATCTGAGCAGACCTTATTCTCCTATAAGAAACGCCTTTCAAAGGTCGAGATGGTGAAAAATGTATTCTTCAGATGTTGTTTGAACAAACGCAGCCGAGTTTTATATCCCAACGTTGATTTTAGGAAAGTTATCAACAAAATAAAATTGACATCAATTCATCTTATATCTTTGGGTTGATTTTTTTAAATGAATTCTTGATTCGAATCAACAATTGATGTCGTCAAGTCTTGAACTTTCAGTTCAAGAGGATAATAAACATTAAATCTTCACAAGCATGCATATGAAAATTATGTGAAAGCAAAGCAATTTTCTTCCATGGCGAAAAATAATATATTTAAATAGTGATATTTGGTACTTTTCATGCAAATAACTAGAAAAGGATTCCTTTCTATCAATTCATATAAACGTTAATTATTTTCGTCCATCACATCTTTTCCAATTCATTCATTTTCCGAATAAATTCACATTCTGAGAAATACGCTACGAATGTAGAAAGGGCAACATAGTGTCGACTTGGAACATAAAAATATTTTGAAAAACGTTCTAACTTCGATACAGAGTGGAAAGTGGAATGTGTCAAATTTCCAAGGCCAGAGTTGTGATTTTATAATTGTGAATGGAGTATATATTTATGCATATATTCAATTAGGATAATTATGGTTGGAAGGCAAATATGAATCATTATCTCCTGAAGAATGGGATTAATTTATATGACAGATTAAACATGAATTAAAGAAAAAGTATGAGTAGGATTCTATCTACATTAATGGACAAATACTCACTGAATGAATTTGACCGTTGATTGTGTGTTGTAGGTAGAAGAAGGCATTCAGTATCCACATCTGAATCATCGATACTAGGCTCATTAAGATTGCCCATGGACGAACTCCTGAGTGGAGGAAGACTAAAATGGATCTCTTTCGTTCTGAAATATAGTCAAGTGAAACAATTAAAGAAGTAGACAAAATAATGAGTAAAGAAAAGAGGATGCATTTAGATTTATCATATTTGAAACTTCTGAAACAGCCTCAAAATCTGATCTGATCTTCCCCCACTTATACCAAGCAGTATACACGTTGATTTTTCTAAGTGTCTCATTAGACGTCTTCGAGGAAGGAATTGCGATACAAATTAAAAATTTTGTATTTTTGTTTAAGAGTAGGTACGTGAACTCCATTTGTGAAATATTTTCAAGCTGAATCTACTTACGGCTCTACCGGAAACGAATATGCTATTTCAAATGCTACACCCTGTATATTGATACATATTTGAATTCTTCGTTTAATTCTGCAATGATTTGATGTATGATATGCGCAACCACATCAAGCGATTGTTGAGTTATAGCATAGCCCGATTCTCAAATTTTTTGACAGAAAGATTTTCACAAATTTGTGTTTATATCTCCAAAATCTCTCATTGTAAGAAAGTTTTTTCGCAACAGAGGAACAAAAGATAGTACGCTGTATAAATTATGAGCAAATATTATACAGGGTGCCTGAAACAGGGCTTCAAAGTGAGCCTCAACAAAACTTTGAAATCTCATTTTTTTTCAAATGGTAACCATAAACATAATTTTTTAATTCCGATCGATTGCTCGTCAATATACAGGGTGTTGCATTTGAAAAAACGAAGTTTACATTCGTTTCCGGTAGAACCGGAAGTAGATTCCTCCTGAAAATATTTCACAAATTGAGTTCATATACCCGTAAACAAGAATACAAAATTTTGAATTTGTATCGCAATTCCTTTCTCGAATACGTCTAATGAAACTTCAAAAAAATCACCCTGTATATCATCTGTAATTCTAAACGTATTGAGAAGTTTGAAACATCTCATGGAGGACTGCCTGTTTTGAATACAGTCACCACCTCAACACCTCTTTGCTCTTTTAAAGCCCCTCGTAACCTTTGGATGGTGATCCATCAAATTCTCCATTAATCATTTATTCAATCCATAAAATATTTTCTGTTCGTGTTGTCTGCAGTAAAACAGCAAAAGGTCATGAAATACACCCGGGTAACCCACAAATTGATAAGTATCTAGAGAAAATCCTCATGATCTCGCTATTGAACTCGGTATTGAAGGCTAAATAAATTTTTCATTTTCCTCTTTCTCTTCGAACAAAGGGAAATGTCTCCGAATACGGGAATAGGTACTTACAGAAAATGTGCGGTATTTCCTTGATTCGATGGGTAAACTAGAATAGATCCGGATTTTTCTTCATCCTTGTTCCTTTTCCTCTTTATGAAAAGAAGAGATGCGATGAAGAGGAATATGAGTACACAGGATGCAACCACAATTGAAGAGTATAATATTTCTAAAAAAAAAAAAGTTATTGGTTAATTCACTCAAGTATACAGAGGGTGAGCAACGAGCGAAGATGCCTTGGACTTTCACACTGAGAACGAGATAAAAAATTTGCACCTATTCAAGAATGAAGCTTTAGGCAAAATTTCAGCTTATTAATTTTTCGATTCTCGTGTTCATCACTTACCGTAGGAGTCTTTTTTCGGTTCTGCGACCACCGATTGCACGAAGGTTTCCCTAGTGGCTTCTACGAAATCGTTGAGAGGACTCTGCGAGGATCGAATGTTGAATGGTCCCCATGGATCTGCTTGGTTGACGTTCCAGTTGAGCGGAATTTTCTTCACGTATAACCTCATTGTGCGATGTTGTTCACATTTCTGATCTGAAATTAGGGTTGAACATGAAATGTTGGGTATATAAAATATACGTTGTAGTAAGGAAGCTCGAATCTATACTCAGAGTTTTGGTTGTTGAAAATGTTAAGCAATTTTTAAATTATCAATCGTACAGTATGGCATGAAATCAACTTAAGGGATATAACTTAAATGGTCTAGCTTTTGGTAAATATTCAGAGGATATAGTAGAAATCTGCTTCTTTGTACCATGAATTTCTTACTCTGCATTTTTTGTCGGTTTTTCTCTTTCTTAATTTTTAATCAATTTCCAGATAAGCTAGAATCTTGAAACTTTTGAAATAGCTTGGAAATGAGACACACTAAAGAATAAAATCAACATTCTGTGTCTATTCGTGTTATCTTTGTGTTTAGCGTAAATTTGAAAATATTTATGTAACCGGCTCATTCACCAATTTGTAACAAACCCTTTAACTGTATGAGCTGAAGCTGAAAGTTCAGCACCGTACCTATACATTGACTTGTATACTCCATTCACTTTTATTTATGAAATCGTTAATGACAAAACGACGTTGCCAGTTTCTTTGTTCACATCAAAGTAAAAGTATCAAAGATATTCCACATTTTGTTAGGTTTACAAATTGTTCGCAGATTTTTGGTATTTAATCGATATTTGCAGGTGAGTTTTTCGTCGAATATCCAAGATTAATGTATATTTATTGTTTTTAGCACCAGTTTGGAGCGTGAGGACGATTTTCCAAACCAGGACGAATGTTTACATTTCGAGGTTGAAGGGGTACACGGGAATTTCGTTGAAAAAGCTGTTATTTGGACAGATATCGCAGTAGATGGATCGGATGGAGCCTCGAGAGGTCGATTAGGATGATATTTTTCAGGTTTTCCAAGAAATTTGGCGATATCTGAGCAGATTTGCAAAAGTTAGGTACCTCACTAATGAGGTGGAACTTAGACCTAATTCTCCTATAAAAAACGCCCTTCAAAGTTCGAGATGGTGAAAAATGTATTCTTAAGATGTTGTCTGAACAAATGCAGCCGAGTTTTATATCCCAACATTGATTTTAAGAAAGTTATCAACAAAATAAAATGGACATTATTCTTGATTCTTGTAATTACCCATCAATTCATCTTATATCTTTGAGTTGATTTTTTTAATGAATTCTTGATTACAATCAACAATTGATGTCGTCAAGTCTTGAACTTTCAGTTCAAGAGGATAATAAACATTCAATCTTTACAAGCATGCATATGAAAATTATGTGGAAGCAATGCAATTTTCTTCTATGGCGAAAAATAATATATTTCAACAGTGATCTCTTGTACTTTTCAGGCAAATAACTAGAAAAGGAATCCTTTCTATCAATTCATATAAACGTTAATTATTTTCGTCCATCACATCTTTTCCAATTCATTCATTTTCCGAATAAATTCACATTCTGAGAAATACGCTAACAATGTAGGAAGGGCAACATAGTGTTGACTTGGGACATAAAAATATTTTGAAAAACGTCATAACTTCGATACAGAGTGGAATGTGTCAAATTTCCAAGGCCAGAGTTGTGATTTTATAATTGTGAATGGGGTATAGCCATAAACTCTTTATGTTTTGATAAAATCACGAAACTCTCATTCGAAAAATTTCCATAAAAGAGTTATTTCGACCAATATTTTGATTTCTACGCGATTGCTTCTATGGGAAGTTGATGTTTTTGTACATATATTTCTTCTTCTCACTCTTATTTCTGAACGGCTTGATGGATTTTAACATATGAGGTGTCATGAGATTCGTATGAATTGTGAAAAAAGAGAGAATTGATTTGAGATTTTATTATACACAATTGTCAATATCCATTCTTCTCCAAATAACTGAAGGGTTTTCCAAAAAGAGGTGTCATTTTGAACAGCCCGCTATTTCGGTAGATGTTACTTTTGAAGCTGTCATTTTTTGACATATAACTCATAAATTGTTCATCATTCAAAAAAGCTAGTCCTCGCTGTTGAATATTTTCGAGTCAATTTGAATTTTACAATATCTGAATTTTTGGAGAAACTGCTTGAAATTAACGGAATTTGCTTTTGCTAATACCTGTTATTCTCTAAAATATGTTTGAAATTCTTCATTCACTCAAGCCCACTTTCTCAAATCAAAAACTACTATGGTCCGGGAAAAAAAACAAATGGAATACCCTGTACACTAGAAACAGCATTTTCAAGTTTTTGTTCTTAATAGTGACCTATTTTATGTTTCATCTTAATGAAAAAGGAAAGGAATGCGAGTAAAAAATTATTATAACAAGCCAATTGAAAATTATTGAACCAAAATTATGTGACGAAATATTAGACACAGGTCCTCAGTTAAGAAAAAATAAGCAGGAAATTAGAGACAAAAAAACAACAATTAAAACATTTTTATTTAATATAGATTCTATATACAAGCGTCTTCATCTAACTGAAGTATAATAAAACATTCCTTTTTGTTTATCTTTCGAAATAACAAGTTTTCTGTTGGTTGTATCACCATTATGTAAGGAAACTTTCGAATTGTCAGTATCGAAATATTCCTCTTTACTTTCCAGATCATCTTCGTTCTTGCTGTCTGGATAATCAGAAACCATTTCCTCTACGTTCACTTCCTTCAAACGATTTATGTTTTTCAGGATTTCATCAACACTAACTCCAGCATCCTTTCCCTTCTTTGAAGCATCAGAATCAGCTTGGGAGAACTGTTCTTTTGGAATCATCGGTCTGTCAGTCTGTATAATCGCCTCCAAAGAAATAATTTTCGGATTCCTTTCCACCACATTATGCCTTCTTATCACAACTTTCTTGGATTCTTCTGAGGCGGCGTCCTCAGGTTTCTGAGTTGTTGTTCGCGTTCTGATGTGTGTTGGTCTTCTTCTCGGGTAAACCCTTCTTGGTTTCTCATGTGCAGCTATATCCACCTTGGTATTTGTTGCTGAAGAAACAATCGATCTTTGAGTTGTTGACGGTCGTCTTCTTCGCAGTTTTTGGAGTTTTGAGGTTGTTGAGTAGCTAGAAGTAGTAGTAGTGGCTGGTGTAGTAGACCTGCTTACTTCAAATATCTCAACTCTTCCTTCGGTAGATGTTTCTGAAGGGCTTTCCTCAGATTCTGCGATTATCACTAGGGGATTTGGTTTTGTAATGGTCTCTGCTTCATCAGAAGAATCAGTGGTTGTTTTAGGCCGAGGACGTTGAATGGTTTTGTATTTGGAATAATCGATTTCAGTTCTTGGAGAATAAGTTTTAACTTTTGGCAAGAAATCATTGACATCAAATATTTTCAAATTCTGACCAATATCTACAGCTCCTCTTCCAGGCGAATTTTGCACATTACTCAAAGCTGTGTCTGTATCTTCATATTCATCTTCTATTGCCTCAGTTGTAGGAGCTGTTGTGGTAGTCTTGTTCTTTTCCTCAATGGGAATGTACGCATTGTTTTGTCTCAGTTTTGAAACGAACGACAAGAATTCTGGTGGAGTTGTACTTTCTGATTTAATAGTGGTAGTCTGACTTATTTCCATTTTAATCCCGTCCTTGGTAGTGGTTGGATCAGGAATACTGACGTAATCTTTCTTACTTCTCAATATTTGTACAAAATCCACGTAAGAAGGGCCATTTATTGGTGTTGTACTCGTGATCGTTCTTCGAGTTGTGGTCTGTTGAATATTCTGCGGAGTAGAATCTTCCACTACAACATCTTCAACATCATCCTCATCATCATTTGCGTTAGAATCGTCTTCAGCTTTGGGATTGTCATAAACAATTTTTTTCAACTTCTCATCCCAATGCCAGTTTTTGGGTCTATGAGGGACGTAATCGTCTTCTTCATCTTGGTGTCTTGAAGATTCATCATCTGAGTTTTGCCCTCTTACAACTTCAAAATATGACTTTCTATTAGGACTTCGTTTTCCTCTTCGGAAGTTGTGATATTTGTGATTATCATTTTTGGAGGCTAAGAGTCTCTGGAATTCGCTATAATCATAAACTTTTTGTTTTGTAGACGGTGGTTTCATACCAACCACGTGGTAATTATTGATAACTTCACTACCAGATACAACTGGTTCCGTGAGTGGTTCTTCTAGGGGTTGCTGGATGGTTCTATAGTCATACTTAGATGGAGGTACAAGGCCAATGATATCAACCAGTTTCTTCATTGGAACTTTATAGACAGTCTCTGTTGTATGTGTTCCAGAGACTTCACTGTCCACTTCTTCTACATCTGCTGTCAACACAGGAAAAGATGTGGATGATTGTACCACTATCTTCTTCCCACCATATTGTGAATCATCCTCAGCATCAGCATAGTCATCATATTCTTTCTCAGTGGTCACAATATACCTGATCGAACCTCTTTTCGTTTTTGTAGTAGGGCTTAAGGTTGTAGGAAGGGTTGATGTTTTATAAAACAACTTTCTTTCATTCGAATATTTAATGGCGTCAGGTACTTTAATGTGTATTTTCTTCGGTGGTACCCTCATTCGTATACCAGGATTCTTGTACATATAATTTTGGTTTGGTTCGTTCTCAGTGGAGGCTTCCACTCGAAGGGGATCATTTGAACCATTCCTGATGTTATTGATCACATCTGCAAATACATTCAACTGATCCAACGGCGTTTGTTCATAAGCTATATTGTAGTCACTTCTGTAACTGTTAGGAGTTACCGCAACTCTTCTGGATGTATCCTTCACGAAGTTTTCAACATTGAACTTTGGTCGACTTCTTGTTATTTGAAGAGGTCTTCTATGCTTGTAGTTTTGGTAGTTTGGTCTCATTTTCCACTGAGATGTTTCAGTCGCATCTTCAACTTGCTTTCCTTTTCTAGGATTCTCAGTTATGCTAACTGTTGCTTCAGTACTGTGGGATGGTAGGAATTCCATTAGTTTGATCTGGTCGTAAATATGATTTGGTGTTATATCGATAGAGTATTTCGGGTTGGTGATAAGGCTGACAGAAGGGGATTCTGTTGTGAAATGGTTTATGCTCTTGAAAGTATCCACGTTGATTACTTCAACTTCGGGGGTAAAATGTTCATTATCAAAATATTGTTTCTCATTTTTTGTTTTCATAGTTGGTTTTTGGTGAATCCTAACATCATTAACAATCTCTTCAGAATCTAGTTCATCTTCATTATCTTCTGAGTATCTTTGTCTGTTGTCGCTAGGATGATTTTGTTTAGGTCTTAATGAAAATTTGCTGTGGTACTTCTTCTTAAACTTACTGTTAGTTGGTTCTTTTGTTTGCTCATGGTGGGCTTGAAAGCCTGCACTTCTTTCGTGAAGAACCTTGAATAGTGGTCTTACAGGTGGTACTTCTTTCTCTTGGAAGAAAGGACTGTCCAGTGGGTTCTCCCCGAAATATTTCCGTTTAAAGCAGTCAATTCGTTGTCCAAGTTTGCCTAATCTGGGAGATTTACCAGCCTCTTCACTATCTTCAAGTTTTTCTCCACTATTCACAGATTTCTCAACTTCTTCTATTCTTTCAGGAATGGCTTCAATATCTTCATCGACTTCTGGACATTGAATCCTATTAGCTTGTTCATAGAATGCCATACGTCCCTCAGTTTTTTCAGGAATATTGTCGTAACTTTCAGAATATTTCAAGGGTGAACTTGGATTTATATTTTTCGAAGTGTAGTATGGATATTTTTCTTTTTCTTTTTGTTCGTAGGTTTTCTGATGGTCATCCCGCACTACTCCGTTAATGAAGTCAGTTTTAACATTGATTTGAGGAAAATCGTTTGTGAACCTTTTCCTTCTTATATTTTGGACAGACGTTGAAGTTAGTTCTTCAGGTATTACTGTTTGATTGGGTGAGGTCAATTCGTTCAACTCGTAAGGACTGGTGTATTTGATTACTTCAGGTAAAACTTGAACAATTTCTTCAGGGTTTGTCGTTTTTGTTAATCCACTAGTAATTTCCATTTGTGTTCCATCAGGTTGTTGTTTCAGTTTCCTTGTTATTGTTGATTCAGTTTTGAATAATTTGTTGTGTTTCTTTGGCATGAACTTCTTCCTTTTCGATACATTAGGATGATTCACCTTCTGATAAATCTTCAAACTTCCGTCCCCATTTAGATCCCCTTCATTTTTATGATTCTTGTTCTGGTTTCTTTCTTTTTCTTCTTCCTTGTTGTATTCTTTGTAACCTTGTGAGTCTTCTGCTTCCTTTTCATGACCTGCGTGGTCGTAGGCGCTATCTTCGTAACCTTCTTCAGTGTAAACTGTTTGAATCTTGGAATCCTTAATCACTTCCTTCAATCTACCACCTTCTGAATCTTCCGAATTAGAGGGTAAGTGTTCCTCATCTTCACTTCTTCTCACTTGGACATACATCGTTGATGGTATAAAATCTTTTTCTTCACTCGATTCCGATTCTTCCTTTTCAATTTCTTCTTTATCTTGTTTGTCGGTTTGTTTTTTATAATCTTCTTTTTCAGGGTATATTTTGCTCCTAGTGTGATCAAACTTTTTATTTTTCTTGTCGTATAATTTTTTACCTTTCAGGAAAATTTCATATCCATCTGGTTCTTCTGTATCTTCTGGTAGTTCTTCATATTTTTGTTTAGAGACGTACGGCTTGTATTTTGGACCTGGTTTTGCCCATTGCCCTTCTCCAGGATAAATTGGGGCTGTTGGAATATCACTGGGGGTTTCGTGATCACTCTCGACTGTCGAAGGCCTCTGAATGTCCAATGCAGGTTCTGTTATCTTCTCATCGTCCTTTTGTTCATATTCATACGTTTTATCGTCTCTGTAGTTTTTGTAGAGGGGTGAGCTTCTACTAGTTACGTATTCGCTAGACGATGGTAAGTAGTAAGTATTGGGCAATTGTCTTAAACTTATGTTTGGTTTTGAGGGCACTTTTGTACTTAATCTATAAGGTGCGATTGGAGTCCAAACAAATTGCTTTGGTCTGTGTTTCTTGAATAATTTATATGGTTTGGACTGGGAATAATAAGGTCTAGGAGGTAACTTCGCTAGTTTCTGGGGTCTTTTAAAGGAGTTGTAATGTTTTCGTAACTGAGGATATATTCTGAAATCCTCTCTATTATTATTCGTGAATTTCTTGTGATAACTTCCATATCCAAGTGGTTTGAGATGTTTTACTTCCGATTGTTCTTCGGGCCATACTGTAGGTACTCTTATGGCGCTGATGGTGACGACTGATGTGAATACTACAAGGATTATATTCATTTTAGACAAATGAGAAAGTCCTTATTTCATTGGGTGATGCTCTAAATTCTCTTGATCATCTCTGAGGAGTTTCACATCGCGTTGATCCCGTAGAGCAAAGAAATAAAATTCTCTTCATTGTTTAGATGTTGAAGGGTCTCCTGAAATAAACGAAAAAAAAAAGTAAATACAAAATAAAAAAAAACTGAGATTGAATTTGATTAGGGATACGATGCAATATACATATTATCGATCGATGAGATAATATCGCTACAGTTCGAAATGAACTCGTATTTACCCCTTTTTGTTAACGATTTTGAGCGTGTTTCATTGCCGTGGCTTTACTGCAGACTATTTAATCTTGTGCCACCTGTGCTAAAAAATTTATTAAAAGCAGGAAGATATGGATCAATATTGCGTTCCAATTTCATAGTGGATATGAAAGTTTATACCACCGGTTGACCGCTTTATACTGGGCTTTATGAAGCTGCCATGTATATAGATTTTATTAATGTCGTTAATATTAATGGCGGTTATATCCGTTCCTGAGAATTATGTGATCGTTTCATGAATGGGAAAGCTGTTGAATATTGCTCAAGGTTGGAAAGAATTGGCCATTTCCCGACAGTTGTTCCTAAAATGAAAAGAAAATGATGAGTACTCAAAAATCTACTTTATCTAATCACCTAGTCCAATTTAAAAGTTTGAGGCTGGTTTGTCCTTCAAAGAAATAGCTATGAGAAAGCACAGATGTGTGTTTATCTCAGACAACCTTGCTCTTTTTAGAATTTTAACTGTTTTAGAAGTCGGAGAGGATGAATGGAATTATCAAAGGCTAATGAAGATGACCGACTACTCTGTTATCTATGTCTCTATACCTCTGACGTAGACGGAACTCTATGGCTACAAACACATCGATCAAACTTCATGAATCTTACAGCGTTGAAGTTTTCCACTGCCTGAAATGTCTAATCGAATGTACAGGGGCAAAAAGAATACAAAAAAGAAAAGCCAAACCCTAATAGGGGTTCCAGAGCCCCCGAGGGATTCTTTACTCGATGTACTTTGCGATAACCTGGATCAAGCGGGAAAAACTATTTATGTCAACAGGATAATCTACCTTGGGGAACATTCCTTCGATAGCGATGGAGCAGATGCCGTTACCGATATTTTTCGGACGATCGTGAAGGAAATAAACAGTGGTTACAATGACGAACCGTTGAGTGGTAAGTTTTTTCCACCTATTTTTCATTTAAATATGCAATATGGTAAGCTGGGGTAAGATGGGCAGTGGGGTAGTTTGAGACATCGAAAAATTAACAGTTCGTTGCAATAGATATCAATGTTTCGTAATTTAACCCTCTAATGCATAGCGCCGCCTCAAGGCGGACCTTGTTCAAACTGCTCTAAATGTAATAAAATGAAATGAAATGTAATTCAAGTTATGAACAGTTGAATCCAAAGATAGACTATATGCGTTAATTCGGTGTACTTTTAGTTGCCACCATGTTTACTGTTGATACCATGTCCGAATGATGCTTCTACAATTTTTTTAATTTGAAAAAAAAATATATGCATTAGAGGGTTAACTAAGTTATGAATAACTCATGGTTGAGAACTGCATTTTTCAACTACGTGGAGTCTCAGATAAACAAATCATCAAAGAAAGAAAAAAAACTTGACGGCAAAAACTTTCAACTGAAGAAAGACATAAGTACTATACTTAGGCTAGGAAATTTTATGTGAATACTGTATGGGCACACTTCGAATTGTTTTTGCTACCTATCTGAGCAGTTGATAGCATACAGGGTGAGTCTTTGACTTGTAAATATATTTTAACTGTAGATTCCTCTCATCAAACGAAACACTTTTTACCTAAACCATTTTTCAAAATTCAGTTTCGTTCGGAAGATACAGGGTGTCGAAAATCCATGAAATTTTTTTTTCTGTTTATATCTTCTGAACCGTTATTTCAAATTAACTGAATTTTGTTTGATTGCTTACTCTATTCATGGTGTATATTCCTCAATCCAAACTTATTCGATATTTCTCCTGGTATAAAAATTATAGTGTAGGCGACTCATAAATCCACGCAAAAATACCATGAAACCACATGAAAAAAAAAACAGTTCATATTTTCGAAAGAATCAATCATGTCAGAAAATAAAATTATTTTTATGTTTTTTCAATAAAATGCGTCGTTTTCGAGCTATTTCTAATTGTATACCATAAAATTTCAGGAAAAATCATGAATATCATGAATAATCTGGATGCTTCACTGGATCAAATATCATCGAATATTATTATTTCTCTGGTCTCTATACAAGTTAACGATGTTGTCAGAATTTTTATCAACTTTGTCGAAACTAAAATTTAAATGATGGAAACGGTTTGATGTAGGGATACGTAATAATTAAATCCCACAAATGTGGGAAATGAAATTGATCACCAAGGATCATGAAATTACTGTATTTATCTAATGCGCACAGTTTCTTTTATGAATATATTGTTACCGGTCCATATTAAAAATACATAAATGTCAATGAAATACAAAATTCGGATATATGAATGATGAATGTTGATAAAAACTTAGTGTTAAATTTAAATTGATGAGAAATGAAATGATACTTAGCACTTAATAATCTGTGACGATGTTTCTATGTTAATAATATCCTCTTGGGATTTTATAAACCCGACACTACACGATAATATTACATTAGTTCACCAAAAGTCTTCACATAATTATCACGAGATCGATGAAAAACACCTTAAATAATCAATTTCTCCGTTTATAACTACATAGCACTAAAACAATTGTCCTCCATATCTGTTTACACTTGGAAATCGCGCTGGTTGTCTCTATACGCATGCGTGCGACACAGAACAACGATATGAGGTTTGAGATGGGTCGATTCATAGATCTTACGGTGTGTCTTGCGCGCCCGCTACCTCGCACCATTGATTGAAGTGAAAATCAACAATCTGGCATAGTCTTCTCGGAAGCTCTGTGATAGCTTTGTCATAAAAGATTCTTGTTAAGTACCTTTGTAGCTAAAATGAGGTAGGTTAAATTGATTAATTATAAATTGTATGAAAACTTGAAAAGCCCTTTTCTACAAGCTATTTTTGGGATATCGAAGAGGTTATGAACAAGTTATCAGTGTTAACAAACTGATCTTTCGATGAGAATGGCTTTTTCATTGCAGATATAATCGGAGAAAAGTGATTGTTTTTGTTGAGAAATATCGTGTTTCAAACATTCTTATTCAAATAAGGTTAGTACTTGAGTATTCCCTAAATGTACTAGCTCAATTTCAATCGAGAAATATCAGGCACGATTTTGGCCCATTTTTTTTCGAATAGCTACATCTTCTTAACAGCGCCGAATTCGAAAAATGGAAAATTAAAAAGATTTTTTTTGGCTCAAGAATCTACAGTTAAAATATATGTGCAAGTCAAAGACTCGCCCTGTATGCAATCAACGCTCGATAGAAATAAATATATTTATTCCAAATTCCAAGGACCAAGAGGAAATCTCTCAAAATGTTACAAACATTAATATTGTTACAAAAATAATGAAGTTAAACCAAATATACAACTGGAAATGAACTGACCTACCAAAGTACATAAATTGTTTACTTAAATGAAGTTTTCAGGCATTTTCCTTCACTACAAGAAATACTTCGTTCACATGCTCGAAGGCTCCGAGGACAGCATAATGAAGCACTTCCAGCTCCTAATGGAGGACGATTCCTTCAAGAAGTTCTCGAAAATGAAATTAGTGCTCATTATAAACCACATCAATCAACGTTTCGTCAGGGTTTGGATGGATATACCTGGAAAACCAGCCACACTCCTCGAGAAAATCGATCCCGACTGCGACATGGAAAAATCGGGTAGATACATATTCAACTGTGTGCAGAAAGTTTATCAGTTATGCCGAGAAGTGCGAGAGATGAAGGCGAAGCATGAAGACGACGAGGATTCTTTGGAGGTCAAGCAGAAAGCGATCATGACATCGAATATCAGTTTTGACGGCGTTCGTTATGAAGAAGTTCTCAAAGCTTACTACCCAGAGATAAACCTGTTGCAGTTTTTGGTCCAGACAAGGTTCTTGAAGAACTTGGAAGACTATATCAATATTTATGGATGCCCTGTAGTACCTGATTCGTATCAGAATGACGTCTGGCCCATTCCCAGTACGATGGTTCCTTACACAATCTTTGAGAAGCCGAAAGATCCTTGTGTAGATCTACCAACACATAAGGTTGAACAAGTCGAAGAAATAATAATAGACGATGAAACCCAAATGGAATTATCTGAACAACAGTGAAAAACGAAGTGAATTTTTACTCCTACTTGGTTTTTATTCAACAAGTCTTTTCGAATGAATAATTTTTGGATTAATAAATAATTTCTAAGATTTTTTCCTTTCTCTGATTTAATTTTAGCTCATTATCCTACTATCTTCTACTAATAGGTTTCTTTTCAGTTGGGTAAAAGGGTAAAACTCCACCTCAAGTTCTATTGTGTCCTTCAGCTGTTTTTGCAACTGATCTATCTACAGAACATTACATGAAAAACAATTTTTATTCTGAGGCAATTGGCATACTGTTGATTTTAAAATCGATAAAATAAGAATTGAGAATGTACGTACGACAACATGAATATAATATATACTGCTCCACAAGGGTTAGGGATATCGTATTCAATCGTTTTTAAAAGTATGTAATCTTCGAGAAAATCGCTGTAAAATCATTTCACTATTTCAGTATCGTAATGAGCTCATTACAGTTCTAAAAACAGTGCTGTAATGAATTCATTACAGCATCGTTTTCAGTTACATTTTTCGTTTTGTGGTTGTCAGCAATGACTTCCTATCCTTTGAAATTTCAGCAGACGTCAATTTGGAAACGTCAATTTTCGTATTTCCTAACGTTCACACCAACTGCCAAGATAAAATATGAAAGTCACTAGGACCTATAATTTGAATTTTTTCATTGAATTTTACAAAATTTGAGTGAAATAGAGAAAATATCGTCTAATACTCGTTGCAGAATGCAATTCCAATATTCATGCGTTCGAAAACTCGCTCCTTCGTCGCTCGTTTTCGAATTTCGCATTCGTATTGGAATGGGAGCCCATTCTGCAACTAGTTTTAGAATGTACTATTATTTTCGACTGCTTCATAAACACTTGATTCATGAATTCGTTTAGCGTCCATAATTGACTATTTTATTGGACACCACTTTATTGGACTCAACTGTCACAGTCTTCTCTCGATTTTGCAATTTTCTTCGTTTCACACCACTTGTTATAGGCCGCATACAAATTTTCATTAGCACTTTTAGTGGGTAGGAGAGATTCTTTGGCACTTGCGGCTAAATTATTCACGCTTTCCTCTTCCGAACTATCTATTTTTGGGATTATTATGACGTTTGTCACAGGATTAACGAAGTAAACAACTTTGTGCAGTGAGGTTGCTAAGGTCGCTGATGGTTACTAAGGTAAGATAAGCAAAAGCACACTCAATGTATTTCTTGAAATAAAGCGACGAATATATTAATTGCCATTTCAGAAAGTAAAATGTCTGCATTGCAGTCAAACATAAAGCTTTGTATGCAACTCGTACATAATTAGGCTTATGGACTTGCCCAAATTATTGGCCTAGCTCGCTTTGCTCGCTCTGCCATAAACTTTGGACTCGTCCATAAAGACCTAATTTTTATGTACTTGTTACATAAATAGCTATTAAAACTCAAAAACAACTTGAATCGATCCAATAGAAGTCAGTATGAGACATTTCGTCAATCTGGTCGCCTTTTTTCTGAAGTTTGGTTCTTTGCATATGCTTCATGAATGTTCTTATTTCGAAATGAAGTCAGTTTATCAACGGCTTCGATTTGAAACGAGTTTTCTAAAAATGCCAAGACGTAAATCAACAAACGTTGAGGCTAATAGGGCTATCGGAATGCTACAGGGTGGCCTAACAACTCAGGTTGTTGGTGTGGAAAGGCTCCAAGTCAGCCAAAGTGTGATTTGAAATAGGTTCAGGGAGACAGATTCCGTGTTGGAAAGACCAAGGCTTGGTGGGCGACGAAAAACAACATCTGCTCAGGATCGTTTCATCACCGTTTCAGCGAGAAGAAACCCTACATCTACGTGTAGAATGCGACGGAATACTCTTCAAAATGCAGATGGGGTCCAAGTTTCCATCGAAACCATCAGACGACGTTTGAGAGAGGTGAATCTAGGTTCTAGTCGTCCATTAAGAGGAGTTCCATTAACACGTGACCATAAGCGTCAACGACTGGAATGGGCAAGGCAACATATCAATTGAAACGATCAATGGCGTAGTGTCCTTTTCGCTGATGAATCCAGATATGGACGATTTTCAGATTCTCGAAGAATAAGGGTATGGACAATCCCACGCATACCCCGTAATCGTCGCTATGTCCAAGAAGTCCATTCATTCCGAGGGGGTAGTGTTATGGTATGGGCCGGGATATGTTTCAACGGGCACACAGATCTACACATTTGTCCTGTGAATATGACCGCCTCACACTGTAGGGAGCATGTCATTGACAATGTTGTGCCAAATTTTCACGCTGCTTTTCAATTTCTAGACGATAACGCTAGACCGAACCGTGCAGAGAATGCGCGCTAGGAGCTTGGTATTCCACATTTAACAATACCTCGGCACTCACCAGATTTGAATTGCATAGAACATGCATGGGATATGCTCCAAAGAAGATTAGATAATCATCAACCCACCCAAGAATCTGTAAATGATCTGGAGAGCTTCTGCCCTGTTTATGGAACCAAATTCCTCAAGAAATGTTCAACAACCTCGTGTGTTGTAGGCCAAGCTGTTATTGATGCCCATGGAGGCCATACATTGTATTGATAGTCTCAAAATGCTTGAATTCTCTGGGAATAAAATTTCGTTATTTTACTCGATTTTCCTTAACCACCCTGTATACGCTGCAGACCTACAGGCTAAAATTAATTTGCAACTTGAAATCATATTCATATGAATTTTCATCACAAAAATCTTATTTTAACTATATTTTTTTTGCAATTTAAGTCAATATCCTTAACTCATGTGGAGCAGTTTATTTCACAATGGATGTGATCTTCCTGGATTACTTCAACTTTCAGCAATTCAACAACAAGAGTTTAATCTATTACCATCATAAGATTTCATTATTCATTAACACAGTGTTGAGTACTTCTCAATAGCATAGCTCTCAAGTAAATCTATCAGTTTTTCTGAATTTGAAGCAACTCTGGGCTTTACTCAAACCAACATTGTCACTGATGCAAATCCTATTATTTCGATTCCATAAACCCTCGGAGAAATGTGAAATAATGTGGAGTTCCATAATTTTTCCAGCAAAAACTCAGAAGTTAATAAAAGGAAATAAGAAAGATAATTTCCCTAACATATTTCATCATTAGTGGTACGTTTATTGGCTTTTTCCTCCTCAGCGATGTAATTCTAGGAAAATACTCCAACAACAAAAATCTGCTTTCCGTGGAGTAGCAAAAACGAAGAAATAAATTCCCTCGAGATATTTCCACGAAAAATCATTTATGTAGTGCAGTTCAGATCTGTGAAAAATATTTCACAGGTACCCGAAAAGGTCATACCGGTGGTCTGAAATCTGGATATTTCTGTTCTCTCTTCACACCTATATTTTCATTCCCTGGTGATGGGATTACTTGATTCGATTAAATCCCTCGAAATAAAACATAAGGGATTTATTATGAATAACGGACATATCACTCATAATTGAACTGTAGCTTTCTCATGAAAAAATAACATTTTTTTCCTTTTCCATTTTTTCCCCCGAGTCTTCGTTTCCGAGATGCAGGGAGTCAAAAATTCATATTTTTTCAAAGTTTTTTGCTAATATTTTTTTAACCGTTTGAATCATAGAATTGAGTTTTTGTACACATATTGTCACTAATAATAGCTACTTGCACTTTACCGGGTTTTATAAGACGTGTGCCAGTGGCGGAGATATTGAATTTGCACAAAAAGGTTTTACCCCCCAACTATTACATCACCAGACAAATTTTCACTTGAATAGCAAATTCTGATGGGCTAATGTGCTTTACATAAAAAAGGACTCCTGGTTCATTACTCTAAAGTGAACCGTTTTCGAGAAAACTGGCATTTTTTGATCAAAAACAGTTTGCTATCGCGTTGTTGTAAATTTCTTGCAATTGGAAAAATGAGTAGTTATAATGGTCGCAAAAGAGAATGAAAAATAACTTTGCAATTTAAACCCAGTTTGTCAAATTTTCTGGAAATTGATAAACTTGTTAATTATCACTACTCAGTTTTACAATTACAAAAAAATTTCAATGCTTTAGCAAATTGTTTTCGGTCATAAATGCCAGTTGTCTCGAACACGGTTATCTTTATACAGTGTGACAAGAAAAACCTCGGACAAACTCTTTTTCATTCAACTTTATTAAGCAGAAGAAATTGAACAAAACAACAACAAATAATAATAGCTTGAACATTTGTTAATAATCTATTTGAACCGTTTCGAAGTGGCTTCCTTTGGCAGCGATACACAGCTTCAGAAGCTTCTTGAAATTTTCGGCAATGAGCCGCAGCTCCTCGGGCGTTAATCGGTTCCATTCCCGGCGCAGAGATTGCTTCAGCGACTCCCAATTTTTGTGTTTTTTAGCACAGGCCCTGTGCTCCAAAATCCACCACACGCTGTAGTCCATTGGGTTGAGATCCGGTGAGTAGGGCGGCCATTCTGCAGATGAGATGAAACAAGGAAAATTGGTCTTACACCATTCTTGCGTCATTTTCGCTCTGTGAGCCGGAGCGGAGTCCTGTTGAAAGTTCCAATGCGTATCGCCGAAATTGCTTGGCCCACGGAAGTACTACGGCCTCGAGGATGTCGAAGCGGTAGACTTCTTGATTGATTTTAACCCCTTGATCCACGAAAACTAAGGGAGTTTTACCACTGCCGCAAATTCCGCCCCAGACCATGACTGATTGCGGATTTTGACGGTGTTCGACGATGGCCGATGTAGCGGGAGCCTCTACGAACCAGACTCTGTCGTTTTGGTGTTTGTGGGATTGTTCTACGGTGAAAAGCTTCTCGTCTGTGAAGAGAATTCGCTCCCATTGCAGACCGGCGGCGAGACGAAGGAGTTGGCGGCACCTTTGGAGTCGTACGCGCTTGTTTTCCTCCATGAGGAGGAAAACAATGTGAACTTTTTGGAGTTTATATGGCTTGAGATTGAGCTCCTTTTTGGCAATTTGACGGACTGATTCGCGGTTGATACCGGTCTCACAGGCTATTTTCCTCATGGAAACCCTCGGCGGATTTCGATTGACTCGCTTCTTGACGATGTTGCGATTGCTAGGTGTATTGACAGTGCGTTTTCTATCACTTCCTGGACGACGACCATCATGGCCAAGCTCCTTGAAACGACGAATTGCATCGGACACGGTTTGTCGAGGCACATTGAGCAAACGAACAATTTCGCATTGAGCCTACCTCGACGAAACAGCTCCAAAATAACACTACGTTTGTTTGACATTCTCAAACTCTGTGAAATGAAATTATATCAAACTGAAAATTCACATATTAGTACAGGAAAGTGTAGAGAAACCAAGAGAATAAAAATTATTTGGCTGCGCTGAAATACTTTTGTTCCAGACCACAGCAAAATTTGTCCGAAGTTTTTCTTGTCACCTTGTACGTACAACACATTGGTGCATCAGAATTTGCAATGCAAATGCAGATTTGTCCAGTGGTAAAAAGTTGGGCGGTAAATCATCTTTGCAAATTCAATATATAAAACCACTGGCACGTCTAATAAAACCGAGTAAAGTGCTATTATTAGAGTGACAATGTGTGTACAAAAAACTCAATTCTTTAATTCAAAAGGTTCCTGAGATATTAGCAGAAAACTGAGAAAAATATAAATTTTTGACACTCGAGTATTTTGTAATGATTTCAGTTATGACGTAAGTTCCTCTAATGTTCTCAAGATCAGTAAGTGCACTGAGGAAAGTAAAAGGCGAACGCTAAAACAGGAAATAATTTAATTCAATGCAGGTCGGTATTGCAAACTGGTTATAAATATCACGGCATGGGAAAAAGTTCCAACTGTGAACTGCGGTAATCTTTTGGTTTCATTTTGCATGCTACTGGAAGTGAAGCTCATTTTTCCGCAGATTTTTCATTGTATGTGAGTTTTCCACAGGAAGTTTCAATTATCTATAAAACGTCTCGAGTTTTACATAACCCATTTTTCATGAATAATAAAACTACGTCAATTACATATTTATGCCGAGAACAATGAAGACTGCACATTTACTGAATTTGAAGAAATTGTATGCAAACTTTTCTGGAGAAAGAGAAAATTCGAAATCCACTAGAGAACCTGACTATTTTAGAATTAATTTGCATGGGACTTCTAACAATCCAGATACCTATGATATAATTTCAAGGTTGGTTGATATTGAAATAGCGAGCTGGGCAATAAAGATTCACGCTTCTTTGGATGGCAAACGAGGCATCAAATATGGATTTGGCCAAATTTTCAATGCTTTCTTTTCTTTCTTCGGTTGACTAATGATTAGTTTCATTGTCCCTTTCATTGCCAACACCTTCTATGCATTTTTTCAGTAGAAATTCTAATTTTAATTCAGTATAAAAATGTATAGTTGATGAGAATCGTCTTCAATCCCTACTAAGATTATGGATCTTCCAAGCTTAAACGAAATAACAATTTGATGTTGTCCTATTTCAGAAGATAATATCCACCCACATCTGCAGATTTACCAGCTGCAGATCTTGAAGTTCTTCTGTACATAATTCAATGTGAACTTTACAAAACTGATATTTATCTACGAGGATGTATTGATATCTAGTTAGCCTAGACCAGTTCCATGCATAAACAAAATACTGCGATACCATATCAACGAACAATAACTTATTAGAAGTGTCAGTGTATAGTTCGACATCAAAAACCAGAGTTACGCAATAAATTAAAAAAAAAAGATGTCCACCGAAATTGTGAAAATCGAGAAATTGGAGTATCGAGCCATCATCAAGTACCAGTATTTAAAAGGGTTAAGAGGTAAGCATATTTACGAAGATATGCTTAATACCTTTGGTGATCAATGTTCTTCGTAAACGACCGTGAAAAATTGGACTGCAAGCTTCAAAAGAGGTAAATTTTTCATTGAAGATGATGACCGATCGGAAAGGCCAGTTTGTGTGTCAGTCCCCGAAAATATCGATGCAGTTCATGAAATGATTTTATCAGACCGTCGAATTGGGCTAAAACGGATATCTGAAGATTTCATACGAACGCGTTCATCATATAGTTCACGTCAATTTGGACATGAGAAAAATTTCTGCAAAATGGATCCCCAAATGTTTGAATGTTGACCAAAAGCGTGCAAGGGTAGAAGCATCGGGTTCGATCTGTGCTCGATTTGAAAACGATTTAGACTTCTTAAACCGAATTGTTACTATGGATGAGACTTGGGTACATTTCTACGATCCAGAAACAAAGCAACAATCGATGGAATGACGACACACCGGTTCTCCAAGACCTAAGAAGTTTCGTGTCCAAAAATCTGCTGGAAAAGTTCTTGCTTCAGTTTTTTGGGATTGCCATGGATAATTTTGTTTGGTTCTATAGTAGACTAAGAATTTTTCAATATATCCTCGTATATGTCATTTTAAGTTCCTATTCAATTTGTATTTCATCCTCAGCTATTTCCACCAATTGAGAGAACACATTTCGAAATTGAAGTTGAAATATTATTTTTATTTCTTGGTCCTGACAATGAGGAAATTGAAAAACCTGATATTCACATGAGACAAAGCTATCTTCCTCAGGGCTGATATTCCACCCGAAGCAATCTCCATGTTTGTCACTAATTGACTTTATAGCAGGATAGCGAAACCATCTAGGTGAGAAATTGAGCATTTCCACGTAAACAAACAAGATGAATGTGTATATCCTGTATATACATAGGTTCGAAACAGGAAATTATATATCGAAACATGGAGTGTGACAGATCCATTCTGTCGATTGCCTGCGATAATGTCTACGTCACGTGGAAACAGTTCGCCAGGATTATCTTTCACGCTATATCTACCTCAATAAAAAGAAATAGTTTTTGATGAACAAAAGGAAGGAACGAGAATAGTCCATCGAAATAGTTTTTGAATTTCTCGATGCCTCCAGGGTTCGACTTTTCTCTTTTGTATTTTTGGACTCTTGATCCTTCTCCTAATCCATTATTCAGTTGCGTTCGGTAAATATACAGGGTGTTAGGTTAACAAGCGGAAAAAATTCAAGAAGTTATTCCTTGGACTATTTTAAGGATATGAATCAAAAGATAAAATATCCTGAAAAGATTCCATGAAACAATCTCTTTAATTTTTGTTGCATTTTCACCTTACACCCTTTATATTCGTCAACTCCCTTTGCTCGGGATATATAGCCTATTGCAAGTTTTTGAATCCTTCGTACTACTTCCTTTGTTCATTTCCATAATTCAGACTATTTCGTAGTATTAATTGTAATTCAACGAATAAAAACTTCTACGAGGGTGTATTGATATCTAGTTAGCCTATACCAGTTCCACGCATAAACAAAATATTGCGATATCATATATATCAACGAACAATAACTTATCAGAATTGTCAGTGTAGAGTTCGACGTCAAAAAGTTAACAAGAGTTACGCAATAAATAAAAAAAAAGATGTCTACCGAAATTGTAAAAATCGAAAAATTGGATTATCGAGCCATCGTCAAGTACCTGTATTTAAATGGTTAAGAGGTAAGCAGATTTACGAAGATATGCTTAATACCCTTGGTGATCAATGTCCTTCGTATGCGACCGTGAAAAATTGAACTGCAAGCTTCAAAAGAGGTAAATTTTCCATTGAAGATGACCGATCGGGAAGGCCAGTTTCTGTGTCAGTCACCGAAAATATCGATGCAGTTCATGACATGATTTTATCAGATCGTCGAATTGGGCTAAAACGGATATCTGGAGCACTGAAGATTTCATACGAACGCGTTCATCATATAGTTCACGTCAATTTGGACATGAGAAAAATTTCTGCAAAATGGATCCCCAAATGTTTGAATGTTGACCAAAAGCGTGCAAGGGTAGAAGCATCGAGTTCGATCTGTGCTCGATTTGAAAACGATGTAGACTTCTTAAACCGAATTGTTACTATGGATACATTTCTACGATCCAGAAACAAAGCAACAATCGATGGAATGGCGACACTCTGGTTCTCCAAGACCTAAGAAGTTTCGTGTCCAAAAATCTGCTGGAAAAGTTCTTGCTTCAGGTTTTTGGGATTGCCATGGAGTAATCATGATTGATTTTTTGGATAAGGGTAGAACAATAACTGGAGATTAATATTCGACATTACTGACCACTCTACGGAAAAAAATTAAAGAGGAAAGATGCGGAAAGCTTTCCAAAGGTGTTTTGTTTTTACAGTACACAAATCTCATGTTGCCAGGCAAAAAAATTGTGATTTAGGGTTAGAATTACTAAAACACCCCCCTTATTCACCAGATTTGGCTCCGTCCGACTATCATCTGTTTCCTCAACTGAAAAAAAGTTTGAAAGGTCGTAAATTTTCTTCCAACGAAAAGGTAATAAAAGCTGTGGAGGACTGGTTTGCAGAGCAAGGAGAAAGGTCTAGAGACTTTGCAGGTTCGCTGTGATAAATGTATTCAATTAAGAGGAGAATATGTTGGGTAATAAAATATTTTGACATTGAATTTTTGTTTGGTTCTATAGTAGGCTAAGAAATTTTGCAATATATCCTCGTATCACGAATAAACCGAATTTTAAATTTCCTTTGAGTGGCTTTTCTACTTTCCTTAAAATCATTTCAAACGTTCGAAGCAAGAAAAAATATATTTATTATTGAAATTAAATCATCACATTCGAATGCGTACAGCGAAATGAAGATCATCGTTGAAGAATGCTAACTCTCGGACAATAAAACTGAGAATGTGCATAACGGTATACTCAGCATGAAATTATTAATTAAAGTGCCTCACATTCACCTAGAAAAGATGCCTCCGGTATCTTAAGACGCCATATGTTGTCGTATGAATTGAGACTAAATAAGAGTACTACTACTCTTCGCCATTGGTTCCTATTCATGAACTTCGACAAGAGAAATTTGTTTTGTTGATTATTCGTACACAGCAGCTGTTGAGATGTGTGACTTACACCTAGATACTTTTGAAGAAAATGAAATTGCAAAGCAATCGTATTTCCATTGTAAGTTCATTATTGTCTGAGGTTTCAAATGGTTATATTAATCAAGAGAAGTACTCAAGTGTCCGATAAGTACCTACCAATAAATCGGTCGATGAGTAAGGAGGATTTTATAGTCTGCAAAGTAGGCCCCTTCGAAATAATAACGTTCTCAAAAAGAAATTTAGATTAAATATAGTTACAAAATTTTTTCTGCTCCTATCGAATGAAAAGGTCACCAGAGTGGAAATATGTGATTTGGATTGAGAAAAAGTCGGACAGGGTAATATCCGGGAAATAAGGTTGTAGTTCGATATGATTCGTTGACGTTTTGGCCAGAAATGTGTTCTCAATGATAGATTTGTGAGATAGTGAGACAAAAGCACAATGAATATACCTACACAATACTGTGGTTGGTCAGTTCCAATAAAGAAAAAAATCGATTTGAGGTGTGTACAGGGTGGCCAACATTCGTTTTCTACTGAACGAATCTCGAGAACTATAATAGTTGCAGAAGAAAACTGATAACATATTCTCGAGCTCTTCTTTCCTGACTTATCAGAGTCTGAAAACACATCCAGCCTACCGACATATGAACGAAAATTCAATTCAATTTTCAATAATGCTGAATAACTTGCTTGATTGAACTCGTATTCAAAATGTTGCTACATTCAACAGGCAATGTTTTAGGAGTAATTCAAATACATATAATATGATTGAATTTTTTAATCCAGCAATTTTCGGGAAATGAGAAGGATTAGTGATTTCAAAAATATGAACTTTATTCTGAAGTTCTCCTAACTTGCTACAACATTATTGCTGATTTAAAAAATGTATAATATGTCATTCACATGAATATTACATGAGAAAAAGAATTAATACTTTTGTCTTGCTTTCAGATTTACTGTTCAATTATAAGTAGGCTGGCAGTACCGTAGCGACTGTTGAATATACATTATAGTTCGTGAACTCCACATAATTTTCTATGTGAACTCAACCTTCTGTGATATAGAAGTCACCGGTTGTCGAATAATTATTTCTTTTATGTATCGATATCTGAGACCATAAGGGATAATGAAGAGATTCTCTATTTCTAATCTTGAGAACAAATGAACCATAAAATTACACTGCGCAAAAAAATTAACGCACATTCTGGAAATCTCAAATTTATTCTACAACTGAAGGTGTTCTCAATGATAATTATTTTTATCAGAATTATGCATGCATATGTTATCCACTTTCAACGTTTTTCTTCAATACAGATGTTTTCTTCCAGCAGGGATTAAAAGAGATTATATTATCAGATTTTGAATGTATTGGCTCCATTCTGAAATCAGTTGTTCTCGATCAATTCTAGTGATCAATAGTTTTTCTTTCGTTTGATTTTCTACACTCGATCGCTATGCAACGCGAAACACGCAATTTGACCCAACAGGAATGTGCCCAAGCGATAGTTTTGCGAGAAGAAGGGTGGACATACACAAGAATTGCAGAAAGGTTTGGAGTTTCCCATACAAGTGTGTCCAGAATGTTGCAGCGATTCAGGGAGACAGGTATGAATGTCCGAAGACCAGGACAGGGTAGACCACGGGTAACAACTGCCATTCAAGAACGTTACTTGAGAGTATCTTCGTTGAGACAACGGTTTGCAACCACTCGACTCCTTCAAAATCAGCTTGAGCAAACTCATGAGGTGCACTCAGACAATAAGAAATCGCCTCAGAGAATATGATTTAAGGCCTCGTGTCGCGGCAAGAGGCCCAGCTCTTACCCCAGCCCATCGAAGGGCGCGTTTGGATTTTACGAGAGAGCATATCCATTGGGAAGACGCCGATTGGGAAAGAGTTCTCTTCACAGATGAGTCTAGATTCTCCCTCTACCATTGTGATCGACGTGCCCTTGTATACAGACGTCCACATGAAAGATATGCTCAGTGCAATTTCCTGAATACTACTGGTTTCGGGGGAGGATCGATTATGGTATGGGGTGGAATATCTTTGACTGCTCGCACAGACCTACTGGTCGTTGATAATGGAGCTATGAATGCTGATAAGTATATAAGGAACATTCTTGAAAAGCATGTAGCGCCATTTGCCCCATACATTGGTGAAAATTTCATTTTTATGGACGATAATGCCAGACCCCATCGTGCGCGCATCGTTCAGGAGTACCTTGAAGAGGTTGAAGTCTCTCGAATGGAATGGCCAGCAAGAAGTCCAGATCTCAATCCGATTGAGCAGGTTTGGGACAACCTCAATAGAAGGCTGAGAAGTTCAGAAAATCATCCAGCTACTCTTAATGATTAGGAATCCAACTCGGAGAAATCTGAGAAGGATTAGATCAGAACATTTTAAGATCACTCATTTTGAGTATGAACCGTCGTTGCCGAGCTGTAATTAACGCAAGGGGTGGAAATACCAAGTATTAAAACACTTATCAGCATTTCAGTATTTTGAAAATTGTTCATTTCTCTTCTTTCACATAAGATTCGGTGAAATCCTGAATTTTTCTTCCATTTAATGTGTCTTGTTTCGTTCAAATCCTTCCCAAGAGAACATAAAAATAAGTTATAAAGTCAATGTAGAGTAAACTTTCATTAAAATTGAGATTTTCAGAATGTGCGTTAATTTTTTTGTGCAGTGTATTTATTCAGCAATCCGTGATTCCAATCATAGAGACTCAAGTTCACAGAAGATAATGCATATTCAACGGTTGCTATGGTTACGCCAGCCTACTTATAATTCAACAGTGAATCGAGAAGCAAGACAAAAGTATTAAATTTACCAAAAAATCAAGCCACGAACGTACCTACTCATTTCTTTAAAAATGGCGTTCTTTAGACCTCAAGAATCTATAGTGGCAAAAATAAACAATTCAATCACTCATCCTGTATAATAAAAATTATATTCTGTCAATATGAAATACATATGAATTTATTTTTTAGCTCTGTACTCTGTAGCATCTTCAGCTTCCATCAAAGCAAAGTCAGGATCTTCATAATAAGCCAACAAAGAGTCAATTATAATAATGCCTATCTTTGGAGGTTTCCTTGATCAACAATCTGACGAAGATTGCTTCTCCATGACAGAGATTTTCACTGTGAAAATCCTTGAATATGAGGGAAATTCACAGCCGTGAAAGGCGTAATTGACACATCAATTAACGTGACCCCAATTTTGTTGGTATTTTCTGGCAGCATTAGATAGAAAATATGGCAGGCAGTTCGTAACATAATTAAGTTTGGAAGAGCCCCCTTATCTTTGATCAGCCTGACAAGGGACGGCGGAAAAGCCATTTCCTCTCAAATAACTGGATCTGTGGCCACGGTTTGAAGTTCTCGAGATTCAGAATCTAATTTCACTCAACATTCGCGGGGAAATATAGGTATAATTGAGAACATTTTTTCTGCGCTTTCAAATTGACTAATAAAATGAATCCTTACTCAATCATACCGACTGAATGCGAATGAATTTTTGATCTCAATAAGTCTGAATGTTTCTGAGAAATTCAAAATAATAAAGGGTTTTCCAATGAGAGGTGTTATTTTGAATAGCTCGCTATTTGTAATTTTTTCACAGTTGGCAACTATAAACTACGCCATAAATAAAAATGGAACGAAACACGCTTCAAGAACTCATTGAAATTATTAAAATCTATATCTATATATATATATATATATATATATATATATATATATATATATATATATATATATATATATAAAAGAAAGATGTTGGTTACACCATTTACAACTCGAGATCGGATGGACAGTTTGTTATGAAACTTCATTTATGGATTCGTCTACGGTCTGGTTATTATAAAATACAATAAAACCTTGAAAAATTGATGAAAATTTTACTTATGCAGGAAATGCTTTTCCTTCTTTTGCATAAGGCCACTAAGTGTCGCTACCGTTTATGCGTGGTATTAGGTTCTTTATTTGATAATACTGCTATTGGATGGCGATGTGTGATTCGCATAGAACTCATAGTGACATGGAAAGCTATTACCATCAGATCAAAAAGCGGGTAAACATCTCAAGTTGGTGGAATAGTGAATTTTTACCGAAATATCAAGTAAATCGGATTTTGACGATCAGTTTCAGTCATGAGTTGTCCATCTTCATCTTAATTCTTTATTTTTGAATTTCTGTTTGGGTAATAAATATATATGAGGACATAACTGAATCCAAAATTGCCCAAATTGCCCCAATTAGTCCAAAACCAAAATGTCTCAGTCGAGAAGTAGAATAAGAAAACGTCCAAATGTATTTGTATTCTGTGAAATAAAGTGAAAGTACCATAGGCAAAGTATTTCAATTCGAATTTTCAGCATTGTATTTGCAGAACTAACGTGGTTTATACATAGATCATCCATTTAATTCGATCGTGGTGTCGTTCATCACAGGGTACTGCAAAGAGAGAACTGTAAAACATTAAAAACAAAAAGTTATACGTTCAGCAATTAGGTACCGCTTGAATAAAGAGAATTCTCTTCATGTAAATTACGATATTATTGATATTTCGATATTTTGAACTTTAATTTTGCCTAATTCATCTACTGCTTGAAAAAATAGCAATGGTAAGTTTATACAACTCCAACTGAGATTTTGATGGCCCTAACGTTTTTCAGCACGACACCTCAATAATACCTTCTAATCTCTATTTTGGCCCCCCCTGAGAAAAATTTCTACGGGTTTCTGCGGGCGCCCATGGACATAGGGCATCCACTTTGCGATTTGTTCATGGAATATTTCATGAAAAGGATATATGATCCTGTAATCGTGGTGGTCATTTGGCTGATGTTATTTTCCATTATTAACGGCATACTTCTTCTTTATAGAGAAATAACAACTCGATTATTTATCTGAAAAAAATGGCATTTTTCCTTGAATGTCAAAATAACGCCTTTTATTGGAAAACTCTACAGTTCTCGTCGTGAAATATCAAAGACCCTGTATTTCGAGTTCTCAGGCTTATTCCGAGTTTCCTTTATGGGCTTCGAAACGTTTAATGCAGAATATGAAGAAAAAGCTGTCTCCATGAAAGACAACGTCAATTACCTGAGTAATTCGCTCAACGAGAAAGTACTTCGGGAAAATTAGAACTTCAAACAGCGGCAAATTGAAGAGGGTGAAGTATATAGTGCATCAGAGCAGAAGTGAATATAATGCGATGTTCATTTGATGCGTTTAGCATTGATGAAATGTAGAACGGATAAGATGAAGTTTATTCATTTCTTTCGTGCTGTCGACACTCGACAAGATGGATTTTACAGAAGAAAACGGCAAATTTATTTCAGTTCAGGTCCATCCCTTCAAAATATGACCCAAAAGTTCTCAACTGATTCCACAGAGCTATAACTTAATCAAGAAGTAGAATATGTTGGGTTTATTAAGTTTATGCAAAAGTTTGGTTCCATTTGATAGAGAATCCGTCGCATAGAAGTCAGTGGCGGCCCGTTGTCATTTGGTCTGAAGAGGCTCGGATTGTGAAGTCGAAAATTTTGAGTTCTATTGAATAGGAGCAGTGAACATTACAATTGATATTTATTGAAAAAGGTGTATCAATAACAGCCATATTTTGCATGTTTTTGTTAATAACCTGTTAAATTTTTTCGCAAAAATTATAGTGAAAAATTAACCTACATAATAGCTTCAATAATAGTTTCAAAAAAAAAGGCGAGTAGCTACGAGGATGCATTGATATCAAGTTTGCCTAGACCATTTACCATATCAACGAACAATAACTTATTAGAAGTGTCAGTGTAGAGTTCGACGTCAAGAAAGTGAACCAGAGTTACGCAATGAGTTAAAAAAAAGATTTCAACCGAAATTGTAAAAATCGAAAAAATGGAGTATCGAGCCATCATCAAGTACCTGTATTTATAAGGGTTAAGAGGTAAGCAGATTTACGAAGATATGCTTAATACCCTTGGTGATCAATGTAATTCGTATGCGACCGTGAAAAATTTGACTGCAAGCTTCAAAATTTTCCATTGAAGATGATGACCGATCGGGAAGGCCAGTTTCTGTGTCAGTCCCCTAAAATATCGATGCAGTTCATGACATGATTTTATCAGACCGTCGAATTGGGCTAAAACGGATATAAGAAGCACTGAAGATTTCATACGAACGCGTTCATAATATAGTTCATAATAGTCAATTTGGACATGAGAAAAATTTCTGCAAAATGGATCCCCGAATGTTTGAATGTTGATTGTTGACCAAAAGCGTGCAAGGGTAGAAGCATCGCGTTCGATCTGTGCTCGATTTGAAAACGACATAGACTTCTTAAACTTAGACTTGGGTACATTTCTACGATCCAGAAACAAAGCAACAATCGATGGAATGGCGACACTCTGGTTCTCCAAGACCTAAGAAGTTTCGTTGTCCGAAAATCTGCTGGATAAGTTCTTGCTTCAGTTTTTTGGGATTGCCATGGAGTAATCATGATTGATTTTCTGGATAAGGGTAGAACAATAACTGGAGATTACTATTCGACATTACTGACCACTCTATGGGAAAAAAATTAAAGAGAAAAGACGCGGAAACTTTTTGTCTAAAAGTTGAAATATCTCTGAAAAGTTTCGGAACATTTGTGTAGTCGTATGATCAAAGTTGCATTAAAACTCGATGGAGAATCCAAAAATTTGATAATTTATGGGACCTGGCACATGAGAATATATTTGACTTTCTTGGCATTCCAAATAATACCAAGAAATTGAATTTTTTGAAAAGATGTAGAAAAGTTCTTGCTGAAATTTTGGTGGGACAAGAAAAAATGATCCAGCTCATACTATGGGTGGTATTCATATGTCAATGTGTAGAGTAGAATATTAGTAGTTCTCAGATCTTTGTGAACTGATCAGCAGAGAAACTCCCTATACAAAAATGAACGATTGCATTCAAGTTTCTCAACCCTACAGCTTCTTGTTTGTGCAGGAAAAGCTTGTTTTGAATAGATAAGAGGGATAAATGCATTTTGTTTGATGCATATCAATAATATCAATTTTTTTAGAAAGGAAATCTTATAACGTCTGATAATTATGAGCTGATAATCACATTGTTTTTTCGATCGTTGGAAAGTTTGTCTGGTAGAGAACTAATTTAGTCACGCAATCACCGATTGAGTTCGAGATCAATTCCAAAGCGGAAATTGAAAACAAATTATTTATCAACCAACCTCCACAAAATCGCGATTCCGGTGCTCCAACTCAAATCCAAAGTTAGGTAACCAACCAGCCAAGTCTTGCAAAAAATAACTTTTCGGTTAATCCAAAGGGTATGCGGCGAAAAACTATCACTTTCACAATTCACATCACTTCGCAGTGTGTCAGGGGACAGCAGCAACCTGTTGACGCTTACTTCTTCGGCAAACAAATGAGGAGCGAGCATTAAACTATGAGCTTAAGTAGGTACTCGCTCTACTTGACGGAAAGACAGTGGTTTGACGGTAAATTTACAATGTTTAATTCTTTTTAAACGCCAGCTCCGCCAGCGGGTGAAAGTGAGATTGCGATTCTGATTCTCACCCAGCTACTTATCTCTGTGTCTGTGACCGTTACGTCTTTTAAACGCGGATTAAACTCCGTCTAAGGTGCAACCGAAATATACAGGGTGTTAAGTGAACATGCGGCCAAAAGTGAAGAGGTTATTCCTAGCACTTTTTAAAGATAATTTATTCCTTGGTTATTTTCAAAAAAGCACATTGTGGCAAAGATATAGGACGAAATAAATTTTCAACAAATAATAATTAAAAAAAAAGAGATGATATGAGATCATCGAGCTGAAAAGGCAGCTACCTCATTAATAAAAAGAATAAAGACACAAATCATTTGCCACTATAAAATATTAACCAATGAACTGTGAATACGAACTATGTCTCCCATACCGCTCACCCCATCAGACCGAATGCTCCAACGTAAACTTTGAGAATCGCAACGACTGCAGTTTCGTCCTATTAGGACTCATCAGGATGGAATCTCTCAGAGTTGACCCTATATTCATTTCGGTATACACTGCGCAAATAAATTAACATACATTCTGAAAATCTCAATTTTAATGAAAGTTAACTCTACATTGACTTCATAACTTATTTTTTATGTTCTCTCGGGAAGGTTTTGAACGAAACAAGACACATTAAATGGAAGAAAAATTCAGGATTTCACCGAATCTTATATGAAAGAAGAGAAATGAACAATTTTCAAAATACTGAAATGCTAATAAGTGATTTAATACTTGGTATTTCCACTCCTTGCGTTAATTACAGCTCGGCAACGACGGTTCATACTCAAAATGAGTGATCTTAAAATGTTCTGATCTAATCCTTCCCAGATTTCTCCGAGTTGGATTCCTAAGTCATTAAGAGTAGCTGGATGATTTTCTGAACTTCTCAGCCTTTTATTGAGGTTGTCCCAAACCTGCTCAATCGGATTGAGATCTGGACTTCTTGCTGGCCATTCCATTCGAGAGACTTCAACCTCTTCAAGGTACTCCTGAACGATGCGCGCACGATGGGGTCTGGCATTATCGTCCATAAAAATGAAATTTTCACCAATGTATGGAGCAAATGGCACTACATGCTCTTCAAGAATGTTCCTTATATACTTATCAGCATTCATAGCTCCATTATCAACGACCACTAGGTCTGTGCGAGCAGTCAAAGATATTCCACCCCATACCATAATCGATCCTCCCCCGAAACCAGTAGTATTCAGGAAGCATATCTTTCATGCGGACGTCGATCACAATGGTAGAGGCAGAATCTAGACTCATCTGAGAAGAGAACTCTTTCCCAATCGGCCTCTTCCCAATGGATATGCTCTCTCGCAAAATCCAAACGCGCCCTTCGATGGGCTGGGGTAAGAGCTGGGCCTCTTGCCGCGACACGAGGGCTCAAATCATATTCTCTGAGGCGATTTCTTATTGTCTGAGTGCTAATTTGCACCTCATGAGTTTGCTCAAGCTGACTTTGAAGGAGGCGAGCGGTTGCAAACCGTTGTCTCAACGAAGAAACTCTCAAGTAACGTTCTTGAATGGCAGTTGTTACCCGTGGTCTACCCTGTCCTGGTCTTCGGACATTCATACCTCTCTCCCTGAATCGCTGCAACATTCTGGACACACTTGTATGGGAAACTCCAAACCTTTCTGCAATTCTTGTGTATGTCCACCCTTCTTCTCGCAAAACTATAGCTTGGGCACATTCCTCTTGGGTCAAATTGCGTGTTTCGCGTTGCATAGCGATCGAGTGCAGAAAATCAAACGAAAGAAAAACTGTTGATCACTAGAATTGATCGAGCACAACTGATTTTAGAATGGAGCCAATACATTCAAAATCTGATAATACCATCTTTTTTATTCCTGCTGGGAGAAAACATCTGTATTGAAGAAAAACGTTGAAAGTGGATAACATATGCATGCATAATTCTGATAAAAATAATTATCATTGAGAACACCCTCAGTTGTAGAATAAATAATGAGCGTTAATTTTTTTTGCGCAGTGTATATCCAACTGTCTAGTCTTTCGAACGAGGAGAACAGAGAAGGCATAGAGATGTCAAAAACCACTTTGTCTGAAATGAATACATCCTTATGGAAATAAATAGCGAAGCCCACTACACAGAATGAAAAAAGAAACAAATTGATATCAATAAACAGAACGCAAAGAATACAAAATACAATATGAACGAAACCTATAAGAAAACTATTTTAAGAATAAAGAACACAAAAATAATGAGTAGAGCATGTAACTTCAGGACTTAGAGTCGACAACAAAAACTTCTGGTTTCATCTTTAGTGGCTGGTGAATAATTCGTAGAACAGTTTAAAACTTTTAATGATGTCCTGGCTTCAAGCGTATAAGATGTCACCTTTGCTCATGTCTTCATTATCGGGCGAAAAAGGAATAGAAGGATATCTTGAACTATAGGCAATATAGTTGGGTGAAATTGTTGTTGGATGAAATTAATTCGCAAGACAGACACCGCCGATACAAATATGTAAACTGCTCTACTTGAGTTAGGGGATGTTGATTTAAATTGCAAAAAAATATAGTTAAAATAAGATTTTTGTGATGAAAATTCATATTAATATGATTTCAAGTTGCAAATTAATTTTAGCCTGCAGGTCTGCAGCGTATACAGGGTGGTTAAGAAAAATCGAGTAAAATAACGAAATTCTATTCCCAGAGAATTCAAGCGTTTTAAGACTATCAATACAATGTATGGCCTCCACGGGTATCAATAACAGCTTGACATCTTCTTTGCATACTACACACGAGGTTGTTGAACATTTCTTGAGGAATTTGGTTCCATAAACGGGGCAGAAGCTCTCTCAGATCATTTAAGGATTCTGGGGTAGGTTAATGATTATCTAATCTTCTTTGGCGCATATCCAATGCACGTTCTATGCAATTAAAATCTGGTGAGTGCGGAGGTATTGGTGGAATACCAAGCCTCTCGCGCGCATTCTCAACTATGGCTGCACGGTGCGGTCTAGCGTCATCCACTAGAAATTGAAAAAATTCACCAATAGCAGCGTAAAAATTTGGCACAACATTGTCAATGACATTCTCCCTATAGTGTAAGGCGGTCATATTCCCAGGACAAATGTGTAGATCTGTGCGCCCGTTGAAACATATCCCGGCCCATACCATGATACTACCTCCTCGGAATGGATGGACCTCTTGGACATAGCGACGATTACGGGGTATGCGTGGGATTGTCCATACCCTTTTTCTTCGAGAATCTGAAAATCGTCCATCGCCCACCAAGCCTTGGTCTTTCCAACACGGAACCTGTCTCCCTGAACCTATTCCAAAGTCGAGATATCACACTTTGGCTGACTTGGAGCCTTTCCGCTACAACAACCTGAGTTAGGCCACCCTGTAGCATTCCGATAGCCCTATTAGTCTCAGCGTTTGTTAATTTAGGTCTTGGCATTTTCAGAAACCTGTTTTAAATCGAAGCCGGTGATAAACTGACTTCATTTCAAAATAAGAACATTCATGCAGCATATGCCAAGAACCAAACTTCAGAAAAAAGGCGACCAGATTGACGAAATGTCTCATACTGATTTTTATTGGATCGATTCAAGTTGTTATTGAGTTTTAAATGATTTTACAGCGATTTTCTCGAAGATTACATACTTTTAAAAACGATTGAATACGATATCCCTCTTGTGGAGCAGTATATTTTACATCGCATGAATATGTCAGCAGATGGAATATGTAAGAAGGTCGTTGAGTATTTCTCTTGAAATGGAACCCATAATTCGTTTCGTCGAAGCCGAAGGGAATGAACCTATTCGTATTTCTCTATTCTGGAGACATTTGGAATCAAAAGCCGTCAAATCTTGAACTAGAAACGCTTTCGAACATTAAATGAACTTATACCTGATTCATTGCAAAATACTCACCGTAAAATCGATTACTTGAAAGCGATTCCGTGAACGATGTTGTGGCGAATATTTGAATGATGTGTTAACCAAAATACGTATACTTGTTCTAAATTGGATCTCAAATGAAAAAATTCTGCTCTCATCTTGGAAGATGAGTGGAAACATTAATTTTTCAGTAGGTTTCGCCTGAAAATATCTGTTTCCAACCACAGCAGTCAAAATATTCTCTGATCTCTGAGTTAATATTATCCAGAAGACACAATTTTCATTTTAAGTAGCCAGATCACGTCCTCATCCTCAGGATCCACTAATTACACAATTCCCTCAGGGAATCTTGTACCGTAGGATGTACGTTACCAGTAACCACTGGTTTAATTAGCTGAGGACGGTAATTTATCCATCCATATTTCATACACGAAAATTAACATTGTGTGATGGTGTTGATCCTGAATTATTATCTGCTACTGTGAATAGAGATCGAACGAAACAAGACATTCAGAAGACAAAATTCTACAGAAATAAATAGCTTACTTATGTAGAAATTAAATACTGAGATGGTATGATTGTGAAATCAGTAATATCAGGTGTTTTTTTAGGGTGATAGAATTTTCGATAGGGATAACTGTGATTTGACAGAAGGTAGAAGCCATGCTATTTTGACCTTTCTGATCAGTAAGGATTGACGAATTATCATGGAAAGTCTGTCTCACGCTGCAACATAGTCCACAAATTTTTGAAATTTATTTTCAAAATAAGTGTTCTATTCGCCAAATTTATAGAGCACTTCGTGAAATTTATGGTTCACATAATCGTCCATCAGAGCAGCTTATTCGTCGAACTATCGACAACAAGACAAAGAACTGTACGAACAAAAGAAAATATCGCTGCTGTAAGTGATAGTGTTAATGAAGATCCAGATTTGTCTATTCGTCGACGTTCATAACAAGTTGGACTCTGTGCATCCATCACCTGGAAAATTTTGCGTTAAGATCTTGGTCTTCACCTATACAAGATCCAACTGATTCAAGAACTAAAGCCACTTAACCATAATAAGCGTCGTTTGTTTGCTGATTGGGCCCTAGAACAGATTGAAGTTGATCCACTTTCTTACCGAAAAATTGTGTTCAGTGGTGAAGCTCATTTCTGGTTGAGGCTACGCGTAAACAAGCGAAGTTGCCGTTTATGCAGTGAAAACAATCCTCAAGAAGTTCTGCATGGTCTATTGCATCCTGAAAAATGCACTGTATGGTGTGCTTTACACGCTGGAGGCATCATCGGTCCATATTTCTTAAAAAGGATCCTGGAGCTAATGTTACAGTTAATGGTGCTCGTTACAGATCGATGATCAATGACTCTTCGTTTCAAAATTGTAATGGTATCGACCCAGAAGTGTTTTGGATCCAACAAGACGGTGCTACACTTCATGCTGCTACCGTAACAATTGATTTATTGAAAGGAAGATTTGGCGACAAATTTATGTCAAGAAATAGTCCAATTAATTGGCCTTCAAGATCATGCGACATAACTCCAATGGATTATTTTCTTTGGGGTTATGTCAAGTCATTGGTTCATGATGATAAACCAGGAACAGTACAGAATTGGTCTGGTCGAATACGGTTTCTCAAAGCTAGTCGTGGTGGACATATGCCAGAAAATATTTTCAAAACAGCATGAAATTGTAAAGGAAAAAAAGCCTCAATCTTAATTTAAATGTGTTTTGTTTCAATTTGAAGTTCTATCACTTAAAAAAAAACATAAAAAGTATATGATAAGATCTAGAACAACTTCTTCAGATCCACATCCCTGGTCTAAAATTTCAAACGAAATTATGTGTTTAATTACTATCTTTTCAATGGAATCTTTTCGTCATCCAGACTTTCATATTTATTCGGTGAAAATTTCTGATGGTTCTTCAACTTAATTCCCCTTTGTCTATTTGATGCTCCATTGTGACAATTCATCTTGAGAAAATTACAAGTTCCTATGTAATCCGTTACGATTAAAAAATAATCTGCATAGTTGGGGTCATTAGTTCATTTGAGACACAGGGTTTAGTTATTACTGTATGGTCTGAGATAATAATTCGGGAAAAACTTCCACTACTTTTATAATGTATCCCGGTTGGACTTGATTTAGGTTCATTTAGTTTTTTTATTTGAAACTGACGCTGATTGGTACTGGTTGAATGTCAAATGATTCTCAGAGACGTTGCCAATGCAAATTTCTATTCACACTTACTTAACTTCGTGAATGGAGTTAGTTCTTTGAAGGTTAAACACGGGTTTCGTAGTACTACTACATTTTCATACTGGAGTATTTCAAGTTGTGCAAAAAAGTATTCAAATGTCTTCTGTAGGCTTATTTCTTGAGAACTTTGAGAAATGGTTCTATTCACACTTACTTAACTTCGTGAATGGAGTTAGTTCTTTGAAGGTTAAACACGGGTTTCGTAGTACTACTACATTTTCATACTGGAGTATTTCAAGTTGTGCAAAAAAGTATTCAAATGTCTTCTGTAGGCTTATTTCTTGAGAACTTTGAGAAATGGAGAATTCTACTGCTCGCTTATAAGTTTTTCGAGTACTTTTATTATTTTTTCGAAAGAACCATCACGAAGTAACGCACTATTCTGTCGTATTATTTTTCAGTAAAATTTCAACAGTGATTCTTGATTTACGTACTAGAAAAGCATAACTGAATCTTCAAAACATCTATTCTTTATATACGTGAAATATACTGCTCCACAAAAGTTAGGGATATCGTTTTAAAAAGTATGTGATCTTGGAGAAAATCGCTGTAAAATCATTTAAAACTCAATAACAACTCGAATCGATCCAATAAAAATCAGTATGAGACATTTCGTCAATCTGGGGCCTGATTCTCAAATGTCTATTGGGTCAATGTCGCATGCGACATCACCAGATTGTCGAATGAAATCAAAAATTGGTATGCTCAAATGTCGCATTAGACAAATTTCGATAGACACGAAGACGAGTGGGTCGGAGCCACTCGACATTGCTTTTATCAACCTTATTGTCAAAAATGAAAATGAAGTGTCAGAAGTTTTTTCAATTTGCTTTTGCTTTTTTGCTGATTTTTCGCTAAAAACAACCACTCTAATCTATGGGAGATGGTACCCCCAACATAAGGGGCCTGTAGCGTTCCTCGAACACCTGAAGAACAGAAGAATCATCACATGGAAGATCGGACCAGTGTGTTTGTTTACTTTTTCACTTTCGACATTGTCATTTTCTGCGAATGAAATAAACTTTGTACGTTTGCGAATCCTTTTGAAAATGATGGACGAAGAAGTAGAAATCCTACAAGCTATTCAAAACCTGGGGGATAATGAAGAAGCTGCAGAATTTGTTAGGCATACCCATTGTTATTATGACTATTTCAGGACATTAAATGATAACATGTTTGTTAAGAGATTTCGATTATTTGAAGATTTAGTAAGAAATCTAATAGATACCCTGTCTCCCTATGTGGAACCTAGGACTAATGAGTCTGCACTGAATCTAGAAGAAATGGTAACATCGAAACACGTATCTTCTTCATTTTGCAGTATCTGAATTAATTTCGATTTCTGTTTTGCCGAGTAATATGTTTTCTTAGTAGTTTCCACCTCGAACCTCGATTGCAATGAAATTTTCTTTAAACTATTTAAACTTTAACCATTGAGTTAATATATTCCAATGCTTCAACGAACTTTATATTCTTCTTTGATTCTCAATGCAGATGTAATGGATTGAGACTACTTCTTACTTAGAGTATCTTTATTCGAATGTTATTCTACCTATAATTCAATGAACCCGAATTGGTGTTCTACATTAGTAAAATGCAAGATTGTCATATATTGTTGACTGATTGCTAACTTGACTAAATATACAATTCTATTCCAATTTCAATTGGGAAATCGAATATACAGGTTCTTTAGGCTTTACACCTTCCCTTCCTGAAGATGTCTGTTGCAACGGCCGTTTGCAACGACATCCTGAGAACTATAAGTTGTGAAATACAGCAATCGAACAAGAAATAAAATATAACACATACAACTCTGCTCAATCTAGAACCATGATCTACTATCTACCAAATTAATTAATTTATTTATAATAACCACCTTAAATCTAAAACTTTTGTGAACACTTAATTAAAATCGTTAAAATAATTATTATTATTATTAAACAAGATTACAGAGTACTGGTACATTAGAACTGAAAACAATATACAATAAGAAAACAATGAATATAAATGTTTCTCGTAAATAATAGGGTGGTTGCAACCGTTGGGTGAATAATAAAATAGTTAACAGGTATACCTCTTTACTGCGCAGGAAAATATTTCTTCATTCTATTTTTATGCATGGTAATATGCCTACCCTTGTCATCTTCAATTGTGCAGTTAACACCTTGTGTTCCTACTACTCTAAAGGGACCGTCAAACCATGAATCTAATTTCTTTCTATCTTCGTTTGACGTCAGCACGAGATCACCGGGTAGTAAACTTAAATTGTTTGACTTTTGGTCTAGTTTTACTTTTCGCTCTTTCTTCACTCTATCTAGGAAAACTTTTGTTCTATTCAAAGCAAATTGAAGTCTGTAACGAGTTTCTTGGTCAAAAGCATCAAGATTGTATACTGGATCTATACGAACTTCAGTGAACAATTCGGCATCTAAATTTGCTTTTCTTCCGAAGACTAGTTCAAAAGGAGTATAATTATGATAAGTACTTGGGGTAGTATTATAGCAGAATGCAAAATGTTTGGTCCAGATATCCCAGTCTGAAAATGTTTCGTTAGCATACATCCGAATAAACTCATTTAGGACACGATGATTTCTTTCACAACCACCTATAGTTTGGCTGTGGTATGCTGTCGAGGTTTTATGACTCGAATTTATCAATTTAATAATATTTGTGAATACTTCGTTCTTATATTCGGTACCCAGATCTGTTCTAACTTCCTTCATGGGACCGTATATGAGAACAAAGTCTTCTACTATTGCCCTCGCAACAGTTTTAGCCTCTTTGTTCGCAATTGGTATGATGATTACATATTTCGTCAGTTCGCATTGAATAGTTACTGCATAAGAATTTCCAATATCTGATTTTTGAAAAGGACCTATTGTATCGATGGATACAATATCGAAAGCTTTTTGAGGTGTGGGAGTCAAGACAAGTGATTCTACATGACCTTTACCCTTTTTATTGATTTGACACTTATGACACTCTCTTGTGTATTTAGCTACATCACGCGACATGCCTTTCCAGAAATAGTGAGATTTCAATTTTTTGAGCAGTCTTTTCTGTCCACTATGACCACCGTAAACAGGATTGTCGTGAAATTTTGTCATCAGTTGATACCTTTCTCCCTTATCTTTAATTACTCTTCGCGGGCTACATAGTACAATTGTTACATTTTTCAAAATATTTTGTCCTACTTCCTTAAATTCATTCACAGAGTACTGTGTAAATAGAACATCATTCAAATTCATTCTTAATTGACTCAATTTTCTGTCACCGGCGAAACGATTCAGCTCAGACAAAATTTGTGCTAACACAGGAATTTTGCCGTTAGTGATTGAAAACGAGGCGAGAGCGCTCTTCTTTCTGTTATGAATAATTGTTACTGTAATATGATCTCGCGACATTATAAATTGTGCTTGTGGTAATCTCAAAACATAGAAGTTATTCAATGCCTCCTGAACTCGACACTCGGGTAAGGTATTCGAAGTATTTGAAATTGATGATGAAGCTTTAGTCTCCTTTTCATTATGATTCGACCTTGACATTGACCTAGTTGTTGCTAGTATCTGTGAGTTATCAGTATTCAATTTTTTCAGATCATCTATAGATATGCGTGATAAGGCATCTGCGATCACGTTGTTTTCTCCTTTAACATATTCAATCTCGAAATCATATTCTTCCAAATCCAATCTAATTCTTGTTAATTTTGAAGAGGGATCTTTCATTGAAAAGAGATGAACTAGTGGACGATGATCAGTTTTTACTAAAAATTTTTTTGTTCCGTATAGGTAACATCTAAAATGCTTTATTCCAAAATGAACTGCTGTTAATTCCTTGAGGATTGTGGGCTTATGACTTTCTCCCTTAGTGAATGTCTTCGAGGCGTATGCTATCGGAAGTTCATTACCATTGAAATTTTGACATAACACTGCTCCGCACGCAGTGTCGGAAGCATCTGTGATTAATATAAATTGCTTGGAAAAATCCGGATACTGCAAAAGTTGTGGACAAATCAATGCTTTTTTCAATTTTTCGAAAGAATTTTGACATTCTTCAGTCCAAATGAATTGATTTCGTTTTCTGGTGAGCCTATTCAGAGGATAACATATTTCGGCAAAATTTGGGATGAATCTACGGTAGTAATTGCAAAAAGCAACAAATCTTTTGACCTCGTCGCTACTTTTTGGTATAGGGTATTTGTTTATAACTTCGAATTTTGATTCGTCCGGAAGAATTCCTTTATCTGTTATTTTATGACCTAAGAATGTTACTTCATTTTGGATAAAATTACACTTTGAAGGGTTTAGCTTGAGATTGAATTTTCTACATGTTTCGAATACTTTTCGCAAATTACTCAGATGATGTTGAATGGAGCATCCGATTACTATCAAATCATCCATATAAAGAAATGCTTTCTCAGGACTCAATCCGGCAAATGCAATAGACATCATTCTTTGGAAACTAGTTGGACTGACTGATAGGCCAAAAGGAAGTCTTGTAAAGCGGTATACCTGTTAACTATTTTATTATTCACCCAACGGTATGATTGAGAATCCACACTGAATGACGTGATGTCTCTTGATTCCTCGTCTAAGGGAATTTGATGAAAACTACTCAAAAGGTCAATAACTGAAAAAACTTTGGAGCGACCAAGACTGTCAAGTACGTCCGAAATTCGTGGCAAGGGAAATTTCCATGCCACTAGTTTCTTATTTATACCTCTAAAATCTACCACTAACCGATATTTCTTACCAGAACTTGACTTTTTATCGACAAGCAGTAACGGGCTGTTGTAAACTGAAAAAGATGGTTCGATAATTTTGTTATCTAAGAGATTTTTGACCTGACGATTGATTTCATCTTTTTGGGAGATAGGCAGCCTATAGTTTTTTCTATAAACTGGTGTATTATCTGTCATTTGGAGCTTTTGAGTATAAAAATTATTTGTCGATAGTATATCCGTTTTCAATCCAAAGATATCTGAAAATTCCGAACAAAGTGCAAGTACATCTTCCTTAGCATAATCTGGTATGTTTGTATTAAGTTCACTGATTAATTGTGATTCTCGGTCATTTTTCTCAATTTCTACATTGTAAATATAAAATTCATTTAAGTTTCTTGTTTCAATTTTAGAAGTATCGACCAGTGCATCATTTAATGTTGTGTTTACTATGCGGACAAGTGTATTGGATGGAGTTATTATGGTTCTTGCTACAAAAATTCCGGATGCAAGTTCCTTATTCAAGACTAACATATCTTCGGATATATTGCCCAAGCAGTTTATGTTTCTGACAACTTCGCATCGAGCTGGAATGAAAACTTGATTCTTGGTGGGACCATTCAAAATTGGTATAGTTATTTGGTATCCATCCATTCTGAGACTCAAAGTCCAATTGCCGTAATCGATAGTAGCGTTATATTTTGTGAGAAAATCTCTACCTAAAATTCCATCCCCTGGTATCGGAAAGTCGTCATTGACTACGTGAAAAGTTTGTTTTAAATCGTATTCTTCGACTGAAATGAATGTTTCAACAACTCCCCATGATTCGGTGAGCTCATCAGTAATTCCTCGAATGTTACTCGCTTTTGAATTATCTACGACTATGTTTGGCCGTATTCTACCTTTTTTGAAAATTGAAATATCAGCACCTGTATCGACAAAATACATATTTTCCACTCCTGTCATTTCGGTTTCAAGAATAACGATGTTTGAAAGGGACAAATTGATAGAGAAAACATTATCTAGTTTATTTAGTTGCTCTGATTTTCCCCCAATCGGACCGGTTGGGGGACCGATTGGTTTTCCGAATTATTTTCAATATTTTCAAGGAATCTAACTTCTCTAGGTGCGTTTCCATAACGCCTATTTCCTCTCGAGCCTCTACGTTGATTTTGATTACGAGTGTTTTGTTCGGAGAAATTGTTATTATTTTGACGGTTATTCTGATTATATCTGTTTCTAAAATTATGTCTATTGGGAAAACCTCGCCTACGCCGATACTGTCCAAAATATAGTACATTATTGGAGGGCTGATTGTTCGCAGAACTGACAAATTTTGCAAGGACTTCTTGCACCGACTTGAATGAACCAGCTTCAATGACTAATTTTGCTCTTTCGTTATTAGAATTCTGAGAAAGTGAGCGTACCGTGGCTTCCACAGAGTAATTTTCCGCGACTTCTCTGGGCACTCCTTCGCTGATATAAGCGTTTTGTAGTTTTTCAGATAAAATTTCTATTTCGGAGGCATAAGAAGCAGGATCTTTATGATTTTGTCTACAATTTGAAAGTTTAGCTGATAATAAACGAGAACTTTCTCCTTTAATTCCATTCCTCCACTTGGAAATTATAGCATCAATATTATCTTCTTCAGTGATCAAATCGCGAGCTTTACCTGTTAACCTTGTCTTTATAAATGCAACTGCGTTGTTTTGATTGTTTTCACTAATATTTTTTAAAAGCTCTAATGAATCTAGAAATGATCGTAAATTTTCAATTTTGCCATCGAATTGAGTGGGAAGTAACCTACTTGCTAAACTGAGAAAATCGCTTGTTGTGGTGGTCATAATGTCTGATGAGTTTTTTTCTTCTATTTCCTCGTCGAAAATTAATGGGTCAATTTGTACTGGGCATGAAGTTGGAACTTTTATTTTCACTCCCAGCACTTGAAATGAGCGTACTACTTTATCTCTAATATAAAGAAAAGAAGTTTTGCAATTATGCTTATCTACGTTGTCTAATGTATCCCAAGTATTTATCAAAATCTGCGTGAACTCATTGAATAAACTTACCAGATTGTCTTTAATATCATTTCTCGTTACCTCTGTTTTAGGGATTTCCTTCTTCAAAACTCTCTTGGCGGTATTTTTTAATGCAAATGTTACCTGCTCTATCCTTGAATTTAGCTCTTCATCTTTAGTTTTCATGAGTCTTCGACAATGGTAGGCAGATTACTTACAAGCTTACTCATCTATGACCAATACAATAAAAATAGTTATGATGGTTTTGCCATCCTTAGACCTTAAACACATAAAGTAGTTAACTAACTATAACATAATTAGAATATTTATAATCAAAGTCACTGAAAAATCACTTCAGATGGAACATAATGTTGAGTTTACTCACAACCTTGTTGTTCTTAAATAGTTCACTCACATCTACCACTCTTGTCTATATTGCAGCAACAGAACCCAGGGATGCGTTGAGGTTTCTTCTAACTCGTTTCTCTATATTCTTCTTATGGGCTTTATATAATTTGAAAACAACATCCAATACCAATATAGCCAGTATCAAGAAAAGGACAACCTTGACATCTTTGGTGATGTTATATTCACTCTCCTGTACGATGAAGTTTGAGTTTAGGGCACCATTTTCGGAAACTTCTTGTTTCGTATCCTTCGAGTTGGAAGATCCCATTTCAAATTCAGAAAATCAAACGATCTCGATATATGTAGTTGTTAACTTCTTAACATTTTTGGGCAGGATCTCAATATAATATGTAGTTGTTAACTTTTCAACATTTTTGGGCAGGATCTCAATATAATTATGTAGGTGTTAACTTTTCAACATCTTTGGGCAGGATCGCCAAGTAATGGATTGAGACTACTTCTTACTTAGAGTATCTTTATTCGAATGTTATTCTACCTATAATTCAATGAACCCGAATTGGTGTTCTACATTAGTAAAATGCAAGATTGTCATATATTGTTGACTGATTGCTAACTTGACTAAATATACAATTCTATTCCAATTTCAATTGGGAAATCGAATATACAGGTTCTTTAGGCTTTACACAGAGTTGCCAGATATCCTTACTCGACATAAAATGTCGAGTGACTTCCCAATGTCGAGTAGTTCACGAGAATACCTAATTCGAAAGTCAGTAGCCATTTGCACTCTACATATTGTCGAGTTCTCCATTTCTGATAGACATTTGAGAATCGGGCCCCTGGTCGCCTTTTTTCTGAAGTTTGGTTCTTTGCATATGCATATGCTTCATAAATGTTCTCATTTTGAAATGAAGTCAGTTTATCAACGGCTTCGATTTGAAACGAGTTTTCTGAAAATGCCAAGACGTAGATGTTGAGGCTGATAGGGCTACCGGAATGCTACAGGGTGGCCTAACTCAGGTTGTTGTAGCGGAAAGGCTCCAAGTCAGCCAAAGTGTGATATCTCGACTTTGGAATAGGTTCAGGGAGACAGGTTCCGTGTTGGAAAGACCAAGGCTTGGTTGGCGACGAAAAACAACACCTGCTCAGGATCGTTTCATTACCGTTTCGGCGAGAAGAAACCCTACATCTGTATCAAAATGCAGATGGGGTCCAAGTTTCCATCGAAACCATCAGACGATGTTTGAGAGAGGTGAATCTAGGTTCTAGACGTCCATTAAGAGGAGTTCCATTAACACATGATCATAAGCGTCAAAGACTGGAATGGGCAAGGCAACATATCAATTGGAACGATCAATGGTGTAGTGTACTTTTCCTGATGAATCCAGATATAGACGATTTCCAGACTCTCGAAGGATCCCACGCACACCCCGTAATCGTCGCTATGTCCAAGAAGTCCATCCATTCCGAGGGGGTAGTGTTATGGTATGGGCCGGGATATGTTTCAACGGGCGCACAGATCTACACATTTGTCCTGGGAATATGACCGCCTCACACTATAGGGAGCATGTAATTGACAATGTGGAGCCAAATTTTCACGCTGCTATTGGTGAAACTTTTCAATTTCTAGACGATAACGCTAGACCGCACCGTGCAGCCATAGTTGAGAATGCGCGCGAGGAGCTTGGTATTCCACATTTACCAATACCTCCGCATTCACCAGATTTGAATTGCATAGAACATGCATGGGACATGCTTCAAAGAAGATTAGATAATCATCAACCTACCCCAGAATCCTTGAATGATCTGAGAGAGCTTCTGCCCCGTTTATGGAACCAAATTCCTCAAGAATTGTTCAACAACCTCGTGTGTAGTATGCAAAGAAGATGTCAAGCTGTTATTGATGCCCGTGGAGGCCATACATTTTATTGATAGTCTCAAAATGCTTGAATTCTCTGGGAATAAAATTTCGTTATTTTACTCGATTTTTTTTAACCACCCAGTATACGCTGCAGGCCTACAGGCTAAAATTAATTTGCAACTTGAAATCATATTAATATGAATTTTCATCACAAAAATCTTATTTTAACTATATTTTTTTGCAATTTAAGTCAATATCCCTAACTCATGTGGATCAGTTTATTTCCAGTATTAACAGAGAAAAAAGTATCTTCAGCATTCGCCAGGTCTATTGAAATATGAAATTCACATAATATTTTCTCAAATTCATTATTTTCCCCAAGTAAATGAACATCTCGATGAAAACGTAATGACTACGACCCCTATGTAGAAAGGACAACGTTGCTCATTCATCTGACAGGATGACTATAACCTAACAATTTCATACAGCTCTCATAGGGGGCACAATAGACCTCAAGGTCACAGTGAACTGTAACCCCTTTTCACTATAAACTATAAAAAAGTTCATGATTTATACTGTGTTTCGTCTTAGGATGTACGAATCCATGAAAAGATAGTTAAATATTTTGTACCAGATTGCTTAGAATTTCATGACGTGGCTCAAGTGAAAAACATTCTTAGTCACCATCACCAACTATTTTAATTTCAACCATGGTTACTGGAGACGTGAATAATTAAGTTATTGTGTCCGGTTAAATGAGAAAGAAAATACAGATTTCTCTTCATATAAACTCTGCAATACTATCCGCTGCGTCCATTGATCAGCATCGACAATCATCATAGCAATTGAATATTTCGAATGGATTAATAATTTATCTATCTGTTGACCATACCAATTCATAAATCTGAAATTTCACCGGTCGAAACGAAATTATTGATATCTTCATGCGCATCTAAAACAGATATTCGAGTACTTGACAGGCAATTAATTTAACCGACTCTGACATACGAATTATCGTTATGCTAATTTCACAAATTGAATCCTTGTATTTTCGTCTCCTCTCCCAGATGTTGAACAAGCCGAACTTAGAACTTTACTTATTCAATACGCACTTCGACGAAAAAAAAAACATTCTAGATGTCTAGCAAATGTGGTGAATGCCCGATTGAATTTAATGCTAGAAAATTGTCTCTCGCATATTGCGGATAAACGTGAGAATTCGACGTTTCGGGCAATTTCAATCTATTCTTGCATTTCTAAGTTGGAATGCCTTCTACCACGGTGAATTTGAATACTGTCAACAAATCGAATTTTACCTAATCAATAATTGACTGAATGAAGGAGAAAGTAACGTAGAATACCGATTATTCAATTGTTTTTTCATTGGAGAAAGAAGTCATGCTGCACAGAAATAACAGAAATAGAGTACCTTGCTCATGTTTTTGTTTTTGTGTAGGAAATAAGTGTACAGCTCTTTAAGTAGCTATTGATATTATCCAATGTTTTGATGGTATCCTATAATTTGATAAATTCTCCATTGGGAAGGAAGCCTACATTGAAGGAAGTAGGCAAGTAGGAGGCAAATTTAATGATATGGAACCTTAACTGAGTGGTCGAAGACAAGGAGAAAACATTGAGCATTCAGTATATTCCAACTGATATCTAGAATAGCACAATTTGAATTTTCTATGATTTGCTTCCATGTTTTTTGAAGGAGATCCATGGAAAATGTTCGAAAAGCGTTTGATAACATAATAAACTGCTCCACATGAGTTAGGGATATTGACTTAAATTGCAAAAAAATATAGTTAAAATAAAATTTTAAGTGATAAAAATTCAAATTAATATATGATTTCAAGTTGCAAATTAATTTCAGCCTGTAGGTCTGCAGCGTATACAGGGTGGTTCAGAAAAATCGAGTAAAATAACGAAATTTTATTTCCAGAGCATTCAAGCATTTTTAGACTATCAATACAATGTATGGCCTCCACGGGCACCAATAACAGCTTGACATCTTTTTGCTTACTACACACGAGGTGGTTGAACATTTCTTGAGGAATTTGGTTCCATAAACGGGGCAGAAGCTCTCTCAGATCATTTAAGGATTCTGGGGTAGGTTGATGATTATCTAATCTTCTTTGGAGCATATCCCATGCATGTTCTATGCAATTCAAATCTGGTGATTGCGGAGGTATTGGTAAATGTGGAATACCAAGCTCCTCGCGCGCATTCTCAACTATGGCTGCACGGTGCGGTCTAGCGTTATCGTCTCGAAATTGAAAAGTTTCACCAATAGCAGCGTGAAAATATGGCACAACATTGTCAATGACATGCTCCCTATAGTGTAAGGCGGTCATATTCCCAGGACAAATGTGTGGAACTGTGCGCCCGTTGAAACATATCCCGGCCCATACCATAACACTACCCCCTCGGAATGGATGGACTTCTTGGACATAGCGACGATTACGGGGTATGCGTGGGATTGTCCATACCCTTGTTCTTCGAGAATCTGAAAATCGTCCATATCTGGATTCATCAGTGAAAAGGACACTACGTCATTGATCGTTCCAATTGATATGTTGCCTTGCCCATTCCAGTCTTTGACACTTATGCTCACGTGTAAATGAAACTCCTCTTTGGACGTCTAGAACCTAGATTCACCTCTCTCAAACGTCGTCTGATGGTTTCGATGGAAACTAGTACCCCATCTGCATTTTGAGTATTCCGTAGCATTCTACACGTAGATGTAGGGTTTATTCTCGTCGAAACGATCCTGAGCAGGTGTTGTTTTTCGTCTCCCACCAAGCCTTTATCTTTCCAACACGGAACCTGTCTCCCTGAACCTATTCCAAAGTCGAGATATCATGGCTGACTTGGAGCCTTTCCGCTACAACAACCTGAGTTAGGCCAGCCTGTAGCATTCCAATAGCCCTATTAGCCTCAGCGTTTGTTAATTTACGTCTTGCCATTTTCAGAATACTAGTATCAAATCGAATCATTTCAAAAATAAGAACATTCATGAAGCATATGCAAAGAACCAAACTTGAGAAAATAGGCGACCAGATTGACGAAATGTCTCATACTGATTTTAATTGGATCGATTCAAGTTGTTATTGAGTTTCACATGATTTTACAGCGATTTTCTCGAAGTATACATACTTTTAAAAACGATTGAATACGATATCCCTAACTCTTGTGGAGCAGTATATTTTCAGGTTATCATGGAAAATATTAACAATTTATAAGAGTTCACAAGCCAATTTTCAGAAAGAACTGTAAATTTTTAATTTCAAAGCTTTCCTTTACTTGAAGAATCAACTCTTGAAATTTATTTGTAGTCTGAGATCCACCCTATGTGTTAATTCAATCAGTTTTTCACTAAATTTCCTTTCAGTTCTCTTTATTTAGTATGTTGATATTTTTGAAAATAATCTTCATGGCACGAGTTGACGTTTATTTCGTTAAAATAGATGAGGCCATCAAAATTTCCGCGGTTCATTTCACGAAACTATCGTAAATAACTATCAAACTTCTGCGGTATAAAACTTCTTAATTTAAATCTCCTTCGAACTGTCTAAACCGTAGCAAGTTCATTTAAATGCAAAATGGGTAACTGGAATTATCTTTCATGAAATTTCCTCCAGAATAAAAGGTTCACTTCGTGGAATTCATGCACTGAAAATATTCCGTAACCTGTTTCGACTCGAAGTTTCAATTTCAAGAAGGCCTCTGTAAGTAACACCTGGCATCCCTCAGGAAATCCATTTCTTGACCGAAAAAATTCCCCGGATACAAAGTGAATCGTTTTTCTGTTGGATCCTTCCAGAACACTATACCTTGAAGCAGAACAAGTTGAAAAATGTTGGAATAAATTATTCCTTCTCGTGTCAGACTACAATGATGTATGTTCTTTTTGTACTTCGCACTTTATATTGTTTATTGTTTAAATTATATCTGACACTGAAAATTTCATTGGAGAATATTCAATATTTTCGAGTTGAAATTTGATTATTACAATATCTGAATTTTTGGAAAACTTCTTGCAATGTTCGGAATTTTCTATTCATGATATCAAGGACACTCTTAAGGGTCTACATCCCGGAAAAAAGGGAGTCAGAAACGATTTATTTTTTTCTGACTGATGAAGGGATGTATGAGTGTATAAAGAAATAATAAGAAAAATATTAAAAAGTATTAAATGAATGAAAAGGATATTCCCCATCATTTTTGGTAATTTTTCTACATTTCCACCATCCGAGAATTTGGGTAAGTTCACCAATCTTTCCAGTTTCCATCAATACAATACAAGAAACCCAGAAGTACTGCTGCTACCGGCGCACAGAACTTCAAAATATGAATCTTCACCATCCTATAGGGAAATTAAATTGTATAATCGGTTACCTTACTCACTGAAATGTTTACCTAAAGCTAAATTCAGGAAAGAAATAAAGAAATTCTTAATCAGCAAATGTTACTACACAGTAGATGAGTTCTTAAGTAATAACAGCTTATAATTGCAAATACTGTAATATTGACGTATCCTATGCATGTAAATGTCCCAAAGGATGAATAAATATTATTATTATCAAACCGAACAAATATTTTTGTGTTTTTTCATTTCAGAATTGAAGTCTATCATTTAGTTAATCAAATGTCTATCTCCTTTTTCTTTCAAAATCCACCGTTTTTTTTGTAAATAATATTACAACAATGTGTTGTTTTCGCGAAATTTATTTCCTTGAATTTTTCTGTTCGAAATGATAAATATCCATTTTTACCAAAGACATTTTATTAAGGATTTTAAAAGCCGTCGATTAGTGAAAATTAATTGTTTCCTACAATTGTGGACTCTTACATGGAATTGAATTTCTTTTAAATGACACGCCCCGCAGGTATCTACTTCCAGATGACTGGTGAAGGAAAATTAGTGTATTATACAGTCAGTGTGAGATCTAGTTCAGGGTAGGATTTCTTGTTAATATTCCCTGCGCCCCAATATTTGTTCTATTAAGCTGAATAATCCAATGAATAAAAATTAATGCACTGCACCGCCATCTGGCGGTATACGTTTCCTATTTTGAGGGCTGAAGACTCTTAACTGATGGGTTTTCCAGAAGAAGGTGTTATTTTGACATTCAAAGAAAAAAGCCATTTTTTAGATAAATCGGATCGGATATGTTTATTTCATCTAAAGAAGAAGGTATGTCATTAATAATGGAAAATAACATCAGTCAAATAACCACAACTACAGGACCATATCCTTTTCATGAAATTTTCCATAACCAAATCGCAAAGTGGCTGCCCTATGTCCTCGATAGCCTCACGAATTCCATCCTTGAAGTCTTGAATCGACGCTGAGCTCTTGGCGTAGACCTTCTCGTTCTCATGGTCTCAAAGGAAGAAGTCGCAAGGTGTTAAATCACAAGATCTCGGTGGCCAATTGTGTTAACCTCTTCGAAAGATAACACGGTCTGGAAACTTTTCCTGTAAATAATCAATAATTTTGTTGCTTGTGTGGCACGTAGCACCGTCTTGTTGAAAGCAAACGTTGTCCAGATCAATAAAATCCAATTCCGGCCATGCAAAATCATTAATCATCTTAAAATAGTGCAGTCCATTCACCGTACCTGTTGCTTCAGCCTCATTCTCGAAGAAGTGATGCCCAATGACCCCGCCGGACCATCAACCTCACCGAACAAATACACGCTGAGGGAAGGAAAGCTTTCAACAATAATTTTTGGGTTTTCCGAGCCCTAGATATCACAGATTTGCTTGTTGACGAATTCACAGAGGTAGAAATGGGTCTCATCAACGAAGATGATTTTTGGATGGAAATCCAGATCATTTTCATTCTTTTCAAGGACCCAATCAGCAAAGACACGACGTTGTTGATGATCGGCCGGCTTGAGTCCATGTGTTAACTGAACTTTATAAGCCTTAAGACTTTATTCAAAAAAAGTTTGGACAAACCTGGGTTTTCTTCAACACGGCTACAGCAGCAATATTCAGGGCTGTTCTTGACGAAGTGCTCTGGTTTGAATCTTCACATTACTAACTTGTCCCAACATCTCAAATTTTTCCACCAATTTCTGTATTGCGGTTGGACAAGGTGCTTCACGACGACTCAGAAATGTTCGAATTTTACTAACCGTCTCTGCCAATTTTCATAGAGAATTTTAATAATTCCACTGCGTTGTTGAAGCGTGTATCGTTCCTTTTCATTAATGGCGTAGTTTCTACTCGTCAAATGTCAAAAATGAAAGCTTCAAAAGTGACCAAATAGCGGGGTATTCAAAATAACATCTCTTATTGGAAAACCCTTCACATTGATAATTCATCATCCACTCGAGTCAAGTCCATCAAATTCAATATTTTCGAGTTAAAATTTGAATATCATAAAATCTACGTTTCGGGGAAAACGTATTGACATAATGGGAGTTCGCTCTCACCGATATCAAGGGTCCCTACTCTTAACTTCATTGATAATTCATCATCCACTCAAGCCCAGATCCTTAAATTCGATATTTTATCAGTATGAACTGATGAATTTTGAGTTACTTCTATTTCATATTATGTTGTTTCTAGCTCAGCTCTGATTTCGGTTTAATAGTAAAGAGCTTTTGATTCCGTCAAATATAGTCCACCTCTATCCAAATCATTAATGTATCTGCCAGAAACTCAATATGTGGATTGCTAACAATTTTCCTTCCAATATTGGAAATTCAACCTAGATATAATAGCAATGCGTGTCCCCATGAGATCCAACTGATGTTATTATGTTATGCTAGGCTAGATTATGTTGCCCATCACAGATTTGTTACTAATACAGTTCGAATTTCCAAATCAAAGGCTCAATCCTCAGAGCACGTCGAAAATTACCGAATATATCTTTCTATAATTGAGACGAAACGTGGAAATGTAGTTCAATATAGTATTCTGATATACAAGTGCGCTGAAGTAAAATATCTCATTACCTACCGTAGTTACGAATGGATGATCCAGGCAAAAGTTGTTGCTTTTGCATCGATGCATCGTCTTGGAATGATTTCAATCATACAGTGTGTTCGTTTGTAACGTTTTTTTTATGTTGTGGTTCTCACGAAAAATCCTGTAATGTTCAGAGAACATCGTGAGAACCAAGGGCAAGCATCAGGTAGGAATTGGTGTTCTTCTTGAATTTCTGGAGTTTATATGCCTCGGGGAACACCTCCCTAGGCAATGTGTTCCAACGCCTCGCTGTTCGTTGGATGAACGAGTCTTTGAAGAGAGATGTTCTACAGGTCTCCAAAGTGACCACGAAGGGATGTGAAGACTTAACTTGACGGGTTAGTCTCGAAGAGACTGCCAGAGGGGGAACGATTGGTGAAAATTCAGGAGAGCATCGCCCATGGAAATATGTATGTAAGCAATGTGAATTTTGTACCCCCTTATGAATTGATATAATAATAAGCTGAGACCATATCTACCGAATCTATAGCGTAGGCCTAATGTCAAACACTCTGTGATCTGAAGTGATGGCTTTCGATGATCCCTCTCTATGGCTCTCTCTCTCTCTCTCAGTACCTCGCTCTCTAACCAGACGCAAGCAAGGTCAGAGCAAGTAAACAACACAACATAACCCCATTTTGTATTCCCTGACGGAACGTACATTGTATTAATCTGTACGAATAAAGCCCACTGATAAACTGTGAATAAACAACACGTTATCCACCAAGAAGTGTTTTATTATTTTACATCTATAAAATAGTGACAGATCTCCTACTCTACTACGGTGTTCTAGAGAAGTGAGCGAGTTTGTAAGCGAGGCATCACCGACGAGACGAATTGCCCTTTTTTGTACAGAATCCAAGAGTTTTGGGATTTGTTTAGGTGCAGCACTCCAAATATGGGAACAGTATTTCAAGACAGGTGGAATCTATGCCTGAGGTGAAATAGCTCCTGGCACGAAACAGAAATCCAAGTTTTCGGGATGCACTTTTAGCAATGTGATTCTCCCAAGAAAGGTTACTGCCGACAGTAATACCAAGCATCGAAATGGATGACTTCAGTGGTACGGTCACTCCCGACAATTCTATGCTAGGCACAATAAGATCGGATTTTCTAGAGAAAAGACATGCTTGTGTTTTGTTTGCGTTGAATTCCACCAAGTTATTAGATCCCTATTCTGAATTGTTGCCAAGTTCATATTTATGTTGTAAACTCGTTCATTTCTGATTTGGCGGGCTGGTATAGGAGCCCTAGAAGAAAAGGCGGTATGGAGGGTACTGTCATCCGCGAAGCTGTGCACTGGACACGAAGTTGCTTCCAGCAAATCGTTGATGTGAATTAGAAATACGTTGGAGCCAGAATTGATCCCTGCGGAACACCAGCATTTATGGGTAGAGAGTCAGATGAAACTCCATCGACCATTACATGGAGAGATCTGTTTGAGAGAAAACTAGCCAGCAGAGAACACAGCTTTGTGGGCACACCATAAGATGGAATCTTGGCGAGGAGTCTCTGATGCCAGACTCGATCGAGTGCCTTGGAGATATCCAGTGCTACGGCTAGGGTTTTACCATATTTCTCAATAGATAGCTGCCATATTTGTATGACGTAAGCGAGCAGTCATCACTGGATCTCTGATGATGGAAACCATATACAGGGTGAGTCTTTGACTTGTACATATATTTTAACTATAGATTCCTCCCATCAAAAGAAACACTTTTTTCCCATATCATTTTTCAAAATTCGGTTCCGTTTGGAAGATACAGGGTGTCAAAAATCCATGAAATTAACACTATTCTTTCCATATATTCGGAATCGATATTTCGAATGAACTGAATTTTGGTTTATTGTCTACTCTATTCATGGTGCATATTCCTCAATTGAAACTTATTTCATATTTCTCCTGGTAAAAAAGTTACAGTATAGTCGACTTATAAATTCACGCAAAAATACTATGAAACCACTTGAAAAAGATGAACGGTTCACGTTTTCGAAAGAATTGATGATTTTAGAAAACAAAAGTATTCTTATATTTTTTCAATAAAACGCGTCGTTCTCAAGTTATTCCTAATTGTATAAGATTAAAATAGAGGAAAAAATCATGAATTTCAAGAATAATCTGAGTGCTGTCCTGAGTTAAATCTCATCGAATATAATTCTTTTCTCTGGTCTCTCAACAAGTTACCAACGTTGTCAGAATGTTTATCAACTTTGTCAAGACTAAAATCTCTATGATGAAAAAACGTTTGATGTAGAGATATGTAATAATAAAATTCTACATTCGTGGGACATAAAATTGAATTCTAAGAAGCATGAAATTATTTTATAGGCAGTTTCTATTTAAAATTCATTGTTACCGGTCCTTCAGCAAAATATCTATCGAAACAATATAAATCGACACCAGAACGACACTACTATCACATCAATTCACTGAAAGTCATTTACATAATCATCACCTGTTTGCTTAGAATATTTGTTTTATATTCTAAGCCTGTTTGCTTCATTCTCTGTGAATAAATAAAGAGTGAACTTCGTCTATGGGATCACTGACTAAAGTTTTAGGTTGGACTGGTTGGAGCACAGAACAACGGTCTTGCGTCACGGCTACAATGGCTTTATCCACGCCGTGGATTCCACGGCCTTCTGAAGGGAACGTAGCGCTATATTGGCGAGAATCAGAACTACTCTTTTGGCATTTTTAAAGAGCAACGCCTAGACGCCTTTAGCGATTGTGATAGTTCATCCGCTAACGATAGGGGACGTACTGCTTTCTGGAGTTCGCATTGTTTGAAGAGAAAATCGGCAATCTGGCATCGTCTTCTCTATAGTTCTATATCACAGAGAATGTGGTAAGCTTAGGTCATTGACCCTGAATCATATGACTTTGGTTAATGGAGTTAGGATAGGTTAGTGAAAAACCATTTTTTATGCGATCGTTTTAGAATATCGAGGAAAATATGAACAAATTATTGGTGTTTACAAACTAATCTTCAGGAAAATCGAAGGAGGAACTTATTTTGGTGTGAGAAATATAGCTTTTCAATTGCCGAAATGATCGGACAGAACTGAGTGTTTTGTTAGGAAATATCGTGTTTGTAACATTCTTATTCAAATAAAGTCAGTGCTTGAGTATTTTCTAATTGTATCAACCAGAACGTCTAATAATCACCTCAATTTCAATCGAAAAGTATGAACTTTGAGGTGTTTGCAGAGAATTGATCCAGGCACGCATTAAGCTCAACTTTTTTTTCAAATGGCTATATCTCTTTAACAGAGCCGAATTCGGAAAAATGGAAAATGAAAAAAAGGTTTCCTTCAGCATCAAGAATCTACAGTTAAAATATATGTACAAGTCAAAGACTCACCCTGTATACAGGGTGGCCATTTGAAAACGAAACAGACGAGATTACAGACGAAATAAATTTTTTCGATAGAAATGCTCGGACAGGTCGATTTCTGTTTCGAGGGGGACAACTTAAGATGTAGGTTACGGACGCATAACGCTTCAACCCTTGCTACTACAACCCTCACCCCCAATTTTTGAATAGGGAAGATGGGGTGAGTGATACCTCATTTGAAAGGTATTTTTATACTGATTTCAGCACAGTAATTGTTTTTTCATTTTATGCATTAGTTCTCGAAATATTCTTAACTAAGTATTTGAAAATGAAGTGGTGTTTTCATGGCACTTGTAGTGTTTTTTTGTGAAAAATCGATATCTTGATTAAAGATTCCTATGTCAGTGGATTGGAGGAAGGAAGCCACAGTCATGGCTGTTTTGAAGCTCAAAATGTCGATTTTTCACAAAAAAACACTACAAGTGCCATGAAAACACCACTTCATTTTCAAATAATTAGTTGAGAATATTTCGAGAACTAATGCATAAAATGAAAAAACAATTACTGTGCTGAATCAGTATAAAAATACCTTTCAAATGAGGTATCACTCACCCCATCATCCCTATTCAAAAATTGGGGGTGAGGGTTGTAGTAGCAAGGGTTGAAGCGCTATGCGTCCGTAACCTACATCTTAAGTTGTCCCCCTCGAAACAGAAATCGACCTATCCGAGCATTTCTATCGAAAAAATTTATTTCGTCTGTAATCTCGTCTGTTTCGTTTTCAAATGGCCAGCCTGTATATATCATTGCTAACTACTCTTGATTTCGAAACACCATTTTGTTATATCAACCGTGTAGTGTCGAGTTTATGAACTTTCAAGGGAATATTGTTTTGATAGCAAGATTGCCACAGAATATCAAGTGCTAAGTATCATTTTATTTTCCATTAATTTCAATTTAATAAGTGGTTTGTATTGACATTTAAACTTCGAAAGTGGATGAATCCTAATCCGAAAACTTGGAAGTTCACCCTCGAATCCTGTTTTACCCACAGCAATTTATCGAAGAATCCAAAATCCTGCACGTATGCATTAATCCTTCTGAGTTGTCTGTATCCATCATTCATTGCCTGGTGGAATCCTTCAACTAAGTTTGTGATATCCGAAAACCTTCCCTTCATATCAAATTAGATACCGGCAGTAAGGAACAAACTGAGTTACGTACATTACTGAACAAGATTCCCCTTGACCTCCCTTGAATTAGATTCTCTTCCACATCCTTCGATAACATCATTTCCGTCAATCCTTCAAGAACATCTGCCATATCTGGGAGACCAATTACTGTTCCGTATGATATCGCTGTGATGCGAATGGGGCACGGTAGCCATTCCTGTGTTCATTCCAGTGAAATCTGGTTAGGCATTGCCCGCTTTTTGATTACACGATTTGACGTTCAGATTTCAAATGGGATCCGATAAACTTTTTCACTGCGCATCAAATGATTCTTTATTGTTCGAGTCAAGAGCTTTCTTGGAGGGAAAAAATGGACTGTATAATATTTAACTCCATTTGTTGACTTCATCTGCAGTCCGTTCAAATATAAGAAGGAGCTTTGTGAACAAACAGAATCGTCTGGTTTGCGCACAATAAAGCTCCTATTGGTCAAACGGTCATAACAACGCCTTTTAACGCCCTAAGAGACTGCCAGGATCGTACTCGGAACGGACTGTGTATGGTACTGGATAGAAATGATTCAATAATTTGAGTCAGTAATTCCCACATTAGAACTTTTTTCCTCAGAAACTCTAGTGCAAAATTTGCAACTGTCATAAACATTTTATATCCGACGTACCCTATTTTTTTGTTTTGTTTTGTTTTTATATTATTATCTACTAAATAAATTATTTTTCGGATGCTCGAGATTGCGGCAAGGTAATTCCAGGAAACACCAGAGTTTTTGAGATTTGGGTCGGAATCTTGCAAGATGCCGACAAAGTAATTCCGGGAAACACCAGATTTGGGTCCTTTTCCCTAATGGGTGAAAGCCATCTTGATTTGCATAAATATCGAAGTTTTCAATTGACAAGACTCGTAAAAGATCTCTGTTAAAATTTATAATGGTCATTTACTTGTAGGTAATATCAGAAATATATTTAGTTTCGGTCCAAATTTTTATATTTTTGTGTACGAAACTCTTTGTCGGCTGCTCAAGATTCCGACAATGTAATTCCGGGAAACACCATATTTGGGTCCTTTGCCTTAATGGGTTAGAGCCATTTTGATTTGCATAAATATCGAAGTTTTCAATTGACAAGACTAGTTAAAATACCTAGAGCTACTGTGAAGGTCTAGCTGTTCAAAGTGTTTATAGATTTTGTTGTGAAAAGTGTATTGTGTTGGAAAATCTTTTAACAAAGTGTATATAGTGTTTATTGAACAATGTCGAATTCGGAAACGGATACTGCATCTGAGTGTAATATGTGGGGACCACCACGAAAAAGGTCCAAAAGGTCGCATTCTCTGCTGAAGAGAAAGAGATAATTTTGAACATTTCTCGAAAAGAATTGGAAGAACATCCTGATTTATCGAAAAGAGAGAAGGAATTGTTTCAAAATCCTCAGGGGTGAGTGATTCAGCTGTATTCAGAATTCTCAGAGAATATAAAGAGAATAAAACATTGACGCCACCTAAGAGGAGAACCCAGTCGTTAAAAATAATCGATTCGGTTGACGATTTCAATATGAACCTTATCCGAAGAATTGTCCACGGTTTTTTTCGGAATGAAATCCCAACGATTTCTAAAGTACTAGAAATCGTGAATGATGACGACAGTTTGCCAAATTTCAAAAGATCATCGTTCTATAAATTATTGAAAAAAATGGAATTCAAGTTCAAAAAACGTGGTCGTGATAGTCTAATGATAGATAGGGATGAAATAATTGTTTGGAGAAGAGATTATTTGAAGAAAATCCGCTCATTAAGGGAACAAGACAGAAAAATTTATTACCTGGATGAGACATGGATAAATAAACTGAACGATTGTTTGAAATCTCCTCGATTCGACTCTGGACGGAAAGTAACTATACGAAGGCCCTCCTACCGCTGCGCCAAACATGTTGTTATTGCTCCTTCTTACATTTGAACAGAGTATAATTGCAGAAATGCATCGATCGGAAGGGGCTGTAATCCGAAGGAGCAATGTCTGGGCTGTGATGCGGGTCAGGTAGGACTTCCCATTTGAGCGTTCCTAAGTCCATCTTTTGGCCTCAGTCCATGCGGCATCCAATTTCTCACTTGTTGGATCATTCCCATGGCTTTTAAACGATTGCAAATGGCTGGTTGAGCGACTCCAAGTGTTTTTGTGACTTCCTCTTCTATCTGTGATGGATCCTCATCGAGTACTGCCTCTATAATTCTTCACAAATAAACTTTGGTGGCGCTCCTGGTTGGTTCTTCCCAATCAAAATTAGACAAAACACTTTCGTTCAGCTAGACCATAAACTCCTAATAGAGGTTTCGTTGCTTGTGTGGTACGTAGCGCCGTCTTGTTGAAAGTGAATGTTGTCCGCATCAATACCATCCAATCCCCGCCATAAAAAATCATTAATCATCTTTCGATAGCGCAACTCATTCACCGTAACTGTTGCTCCAGCCTCATTCTCAAAAAGAATAAGGTTCGCCGGACCATAATCCGCACCAAACAATCACACGTTGAGGATAGAGAGGCTTTTCAACAATACCTTTTGGGTTTTCCGAGCCCCAGATGTCACAATTTTGCTTGTTGACGAAGCCACCGAGGTGGAAATGGGCCTCATCACTCAAGATGATTTTTGGATGGAATTCCGGATCATTTTCATGCATTTCAAGGACCCAATCAGCAAAGACACGAGGTTGTTGATGATCGGCTGGAGTTCTTGTGTTAACTGAACTTTATGAGCCTCAAGAGCCAAATCTCTATGCAAAATACGTTTTAATGACGTTTGTGGAATGCCTTATTCCAAGGAACGACGAGGAATGGACAAACCTGGGTTTTTTCAACACCTTGGGCTACAGCAGGAATATTCTCGGCTGTTCTTGAGCGACGTGCACGGGTTTTATATTTCACATCACTAACTTTCCAAAGAGCTCAAATTTTACCACGAATTTCTGTATTGCGGTTCGACAAGGTGCTTCACGACGACCCAAAAATGTTCGAGTTTTCTGAACATTCTCTGCCAAATTTTAACCATTTTTTAGTGAAATTTAGTAATTTCAATTCGTTGTTGAAGCGTGTATCGTTCCATTTTTATTAATCGCGTAGTTCCAACTTGTCAAATGTCAAAAAATGACAGATTAAAAAGTGACTAATCTACCAAAATAGCGGGCTATTTGAAATAACATTTCTTTTCAAGTGAGATCCTGTATATCTCTTTCATATAAATTTTGGAGCAATGCGAATAGAGACTGAATAAAAGAAATCCTTAATTCCATATTATCATCATACTGAAGATAAGATATCCGAGTATCAATGGAAATAAAACTCGGTAAACATATAATTAGAAACACAAATATTCCCTCCTACTTAATTATGGTCCATCCTCGGCTGAAGTTCAAGTTCAAAGTTCATCGAATTTCGTGGGGAATACCTAGGTTTGAGAAAAATCAATTTCAATATTTCACTCCCAACCGAAGGATATCATTAAGCAGCTGTCACGATACTGTCGTAAATAACTTTTACTTGTGATGGGTTTTTTTCGTGAATTATATTATGCTCTTACAAGACGGGATTTTTATAAAATGAGTGTGCTGTGAAAATATGTTCATCTTCGTGGTCTTCCATCCAAGCACGAGATGCTCCGGAGTTTCTACAATTATTTTGTATTTACCGTTAGAGAAATGACCCATGATCACGTTTGCATTGTAAACAAACGAAAATCCATTTTTAATAAGTGTCAGTGTGAATATTCAGTGATGAATTCGTAACTTTCGTCCGGGAATTGGAGATATGAATGGATTCGTTGACTCGACGAAATTCTAAATAATGGGTGATTTCTTTAGAGATAGAGGATTTAAAAAAAAACGTAAAATTCAGAAAAATACATAAATCTTCATTTGAATCGATAGTTTGGTTCATATAATTTGATGTTTAATTGAAGATTATATCATTCAAATGTTGCCTCAAATGGTTCATCCGCTTAGTCCAGTTTGTATATTTTTTCGGCCGGTATCTCACGAATAAATGCTACAATGTTGTCTTCCAATGCGTCAATCGAAGCGGGCTTATCAGTTTAGACATGAGCCTTAACATAGCACAACAAAAAATAGTCTAAAGGCGACAAATCGCACGATCTTGGCGGTCCCAAACGTGAAATAAACTGTTCACCAAACTTGCCTCCCAATTGTTTCGCGTGCTGTGTGCCATGGGGCACCGTCTTTTTGAAACCACATGTCATGCAAGTCAAGCTCCCCGATTTTGGGCAAAAAAAGTTGGATATCGAAAAACGTAGGTTCGATTCCTGCTCGTTGTGTAACTTGTTCCGGAAGTTCGACATTGTCTGCATGCTGTGAAAACTCTTTCTATCTCCACCGATAATTGGTGATCATCACCGATACTGGCCGATACAGCTGAGATATTTTCTTCAGCTCGTTCAGTGTACGTAAGCGTGTTGGTGGCGAAATGCATAACAATGTTTTGGTGCGAAATTTAGTCACAATAGCCAGAATTGCCGTTTCAGTGGGTCGATTAAACTGACCATAAAATGGAAAAAGCGCGCGATGAACTTTCCTAACAGAGCACGCATTTTGATAATGAAATACACTGCGCAAAAAAATTAACGCACATTCTGAAAATCTCTATTTTAATGAGAGTTAACTCTACATTGACTTTATAACTTATTTTTTATGTTCTCTCGGGAAGGTTTTGAACGAAACAAGACACATTAAATGGAAGAAAATTTCAGGATTTCACCGAATCTTATGTGAAAGAAGAGAAATGAACAATTTTCAAAATACTGAAATGCTGATAAGTGATTTAATACTTGGTATTTCCACCCCTTGCGTTAATTACAGCTCGGCAACGACGGTTCATACTCAAAATGAGTGATCTTAAAATGTTCTGATCTAATCCTTCCCAGATTTCTCCGAGTTGGATTCCTAAGTCATTAAGAGTAACTGGATGACTTTCTGAACTTCTCAGCCTTCTATTGAGGTTGTCCCAAACCTGCTCAATCGGATTGAGATCTGGACTTCTTGCTGGCCATTCCATTCGTGAGACTTCAACCTGTTCAAGGTACTCCTGAACGATGCGCGCACGATGGGATCTGGCATTATCGTCCATAAAAATGAAATTTTCACCAATGTATGGGGCAAATGGCACTAAATGCTCTTCAAGAATGTTCCTTATATACTTATCAGCATTCATAGCTCCATTATCAACGACCACTAGGTCTGTGCGAGCAGTCAAAGATATTCCACCCCATACCATGATCGATAATCGATGTATACAAGGGAACGTCGATCACAATGGTAGAGGCAGAATTTAAACTCATCTGTGAAGAGAACTCTTCCCCAATCGGCCTCTTCCCAATGGATATGCTCTCTCGCAAAATCCGAACGCGCCCTTCGATGGACTGGGGTAAGAGCTGGGCCTCTTGCCGCGACACGAGGCCTTAAATCATATTCTCTGAGGCGATTTCTTATTGTCTGAGTGCTAATTTGCACCTCATGAGTTTGCTCAAGCTGATTTTGAAGGAGGCGAGCGGTTGCAAACCGTTGTCTCAACGGAGAAACATTCAAGTAACGTTCTTGAATGGCAGTTGTTACCCGTGATCTACCCTGAACATTCTTATTTTATTTTATTTTAGTTCTTATTTTATTTTAGTTGCTGTATAAACTCACCAGTTGTTACCCGTGGTCTACCCTGTCCTGGTGTTCGGACATTCATACCTGTCTCCCTGAATCACTGCAACATTCTGGACACACTTGTATGGGAAACTCCAAACCTTTCTGCAATTCTTGTGTATGTCCACCCTTCTTCTCGCAAAACTACCGCTTGGGCACATTCCTCTCGGGTCAAATTGCGTGTTTCGCGTTGCATAGCGATCGAGTGTAGAAAATCAAACGAAAGAAAAACTATATTGATCACTAGAATTGATCGAGAACAACTGATTTTAGAATGGAGCCAATACATTCAAAATCTGATAATATCATCTTTTTTTATTCCTGCTGGGAGAAAACATCTGTATTGAAGAAAAACGTTGATCGAATTAACATATGCATGCATAATTCTGATAAAAATAATTATCATCGAGAACACCTTCAGTTGTAGAATAAATTTGAGATTTCCATAATGTGCGTTAATTTTTTTGCGCAATGTACTTTGATTTGCAAACGTTGTTCGTTTTAAGACTATTCATGGTTAAATTATAGACCAAACTGAAGAAGTTTGACAGTGACACAAAATACGAAACGTGTGTAAAGTGGGGGTTGAGTTTTCTACAGAGAATATACATTGGGATAAAGTTTGGCACCAAATTAACATCTTTAAAACGAAACGGGCGATATTTTTGAAATTTGGCAGCTGAGTGTAATGGACCACAATGCATCTGATGAGCATATTTTCATTAATGAGATACTTCCGGTTTAACCGGAAATGACAAAAAAAATTATTTGAATGGGACACCCTGCATATTTCTGCAGATTCTGAAAGTACACCTTGTTTCGGATCTGTCTATATCGGGTTCCATGCTTTTCATGACGTATTTTTTATGAAAATCTATAAAGAGAAGAAATACAGGGCTTTTACTAGTAGAAAAAATTTATTGGAAATAATTAAAAAAAAATCATTTAAAATGTTCGAAGTGCTTGCCATTCAGTCAGCTGCCAAATTTTTAATTTGGTGCCAAACTTTATCCCAACCCTGTATATCTATTTCCTTATCAATGTGACACCCCTTATACGTATGTTCTGTCATGTAAGTTGGGAGGAAATTGCCTGTGACAGGCATGCGAGTGATATATGGAATCTTGAAAACCATCGTCATCTCATTTCACCCCTTCGCACAGAAACCTCACCCCCTGAATTTGAATAAGGAAGAGGGATCGAGAGATGCATCGTACAAAGTTTTTTCGATATACTGCAAAAAAAGTTTTGTTGTTTTCTGATTTTCTTGTGTTTTCAAATATTCAACTTTGGAAATTTTTTAATACCTCCCAGTTCTTCAGAAACTTAAATAAATTATCTTTATCTACTCCCATAGAATAATATATCCATTATTCAACTGAATTTGATCTGTAATAGTCTCTATAAACCAATAGTGTGAGTTATTAATAACTCACGCCTATAACTCACTCCAGTATACAAATAGGAAAAATGTAGCTTACGAAATGAATAAAAAAGTCGGGTCAATGGGGAACTCCATTTCAGATTTCAAGGTAACGTTCTCGCCATCCATTTCTACATTTTCTTAGGTCTGAATATCCAAAAATTGCATTTGGAAAACGTAAAATTTTTGACTTTTTCTACGGGATTCGATATCGATTCGATTTTCGATCACAGAAATCGCTTTTGACAACTGAAGTCAATTTTAAATTGCAGATTGATTCGAATTTTACTGAAGAAGTCGAAGATGAAGTATAGTGTTCAATTCGCCGTAATGGTCATAACACACTTGATTGACTTGATGAATTACTCCCCTCGCCTGACGGCTCGGGCTGCAAAATTCATCTGCGTGTGTTATGACTTACATTCAATGTAGTGTGTTTGTATTTGTAGTTGCATTTGAAAATGGTTTTACTTTGAAAACTGAAATTTCGTGTGTAAACTCGGAAAGGATTGGAGTTCTCAATGAAATAATTTAAAACGATTTCATTTCGAAAGTTGAACAACTTGAAATACGGAATTGGCAGAGAATGGTCAAATTCAAATATATGGCGGGAAAAAGTCTGATTTACCCACATATTTACTAATTTCATAGTTCAGCGATTTTCGGAAAGAGAGCGCAATTGTACATTTCATTCATAAGGATAGAGATATACATAGAACTCAAAGTGATAATGTAAGTTCTATGGAGATATTCCATATAATGCACTGTGGCACCTCAATCGGATGAGTTTTCCTACTCGCTCTGAACGGCGAAGGATAAAAATAGGAAGCTTTTGGAGGAACCTGTATCATAATACGAGCAACTGTTCAAATCTTCAACTCACATTGTTGAGCTTTCCAATAATAAATTTACAGGATGGCATTTCGAACGCCTCAAATCAGGTGTTTTTATCACAAAAATAATTGCAGAAATTCCAATGTGAGGCGTAACATACACTCCTGGACAGAAAAAATGTTCACCGAATTCATTTTGAAATATCTTATTAAGATGTCCATCGATTTTGATCCATTTATTGTCTATTTCATCTATTTTATCACCCTATTGAATCTGCAAGAATCCCAATTAAATTTGTTGGTATACAGGGTAGAACTTAAAGTTGCAATTTCCTCTGAATTTCTGAACACCCTGTAGAGGTAATTAGTGACGCCACGATGGGTCTTTAATTTAATTATGTTTTTCGAGCCTGATCTTCTCTTAACATTTTCTTGTTTAATTCACTACAATAGCTCTTTCCTGAAAGGAAATATGTTTTTTTCAACGAATCCACGCAAGCCCGTACAAAGCTTGTTATTTTGGAAAATGGAGCTTCAACTACTGACCGTTACATCGAAAAATGTTAAGCAGGTCATGTTATTCCTTGCGCTCCCTTTGGCCAAATTGCCGCATTCAGCGAGAATTGAAGCAGATTATTTCGATGAGATGAATATCAATCGATTAGACTGGCCTCCAGAAAGCCCCGATCTAAGCCCGATTGAGCATTTGTGATACATGTTACGGAAAGACTGTACGCAGCCGGAAACCATTCCTACCCTCAGAACAGATCTTCTTGAAGAATGGGAAAACATTCCATAACAGGCAATTGCCAATTGTATTGAAAGCTTACCCTGCCGCATTGAAGCAGTGATAAATGATAATAGCACCTGGAGGCAATACTCAATATTAAAATATAAGAACGAGTTCATTTTCTATACCTTTATCTGTATATTCTTAATGTGTTTTGTTCACAAATGTTATACATTTCATAGTTTCGTTTGAAAAATCGTATTTCGTTTCAGGAAAGATCTATTGACGTGAATTAAACAAGAAAATGTTAAAAGAAGATCAGGCTTCGAAAACTCTATTAAAGATCCATCATTTCGTCACTAATTACCTCTACAGGGTGATCAGAAATAAGAATAAGAATTTTTGCAAACTCAACACCAGGTGATAAACGACACTCCGCAAAAAAATTAACGCACCTTCTGAAAATCTCAATTTTAATGAAAGTTAACTCTACATTGACTTTATAACTTATTTTTTATGTCCTCTCGGGAAGGTTTTGAACGAAACAAGACACATTAAATGGAATAAAAATTCAGGATTTCACCGAATCTTATGTGAAAGAAGAGAAATGAACAATTTTCAAAATACTGAAATGCTGATAAGTGATTTAATACTTGGTATTTCCACCCCTTGCGTTAATTACAGCTCGACAACGACGGTTCATACTCAAAATGAGTGATCTTAAAATGTTCTGATCTAATCCTTCCCAGATTTCTCCGAGTTGGATTCCTAAGTCATTAAGAGTAGCTGGATGATTTTCTGAACTTCTCAGCCTTCTATTGAGGTTGTCCCAAACCTGCTCGATCGGATTGAGATCTGGACTTCTTGCTGGCCATTCCATTCGAGAGACTTCAACCTCTTCAAGGTACTCCTGACGATACGCGCACGATGGGGTCTGGAATCATCGTCCATAAAAATGAAATTTTCACCAATGTATGGGGCAAATGGCACTACATGCTCTTCAAGAATGTTCCTTATATACTTATCAGCATTCATAGCTCCATTATCAACGATCACTAGTTCTGTGCGAGCAGTCAAAGATATTCCACCCCATACCATAATCGATCCTCCCCCGAAACCAGTACTATTCAGGAAATTGCACTGAGCATATCTTTCATGTGGACGTCTGTATACAAGGGAACGTCGATCACAATGGTAGAGGCAGAATCTAGACTCATCTGTGGAGAGAACTCTTTCCCAATCGGCCTCTTCCCAATGGATATGCTCTGTCGCAAAATCCAAACGCGCCCTTCGATGGGCTGGGGTAAGAGCTGGGCCTCTTGCCGCGACACGAGGCATTAAATCATATTCTCTGAGGCGATTTCTTATTGTCTGAGTGCTAATTTGCACCTCATGAGTTTGCTCAAGCTGATTTTGAAGGAGGCGAGCGGTTGCAAACCGTTGTCTCAACGAAGAAACTCTCAAGTAACGTTCTTGAATGGCAGTTGTTACCCGTGGTCTACCCTGTCCTGGTCTTCGGACATTAAGCCTTCGGGTAGGTGTGCCACGTTAAACAATTTCTTTCTTTCTTTCTTTCTTCTTTGGTCTTCGGACATTCCTACCTGTCTCCCTGAATCGCTGCAACATTCTGGACACACTTGTATGGGAAACTCCAAACCTTTCTGTAATTCTTGTGTATGTCCACCCTTCTTCTCGCAAAACTACCGCTTGGGCACATTCCTCTCGGGTCAAATTGCGTGTTTCGCGTTGCATAGCGATCGAGTGTAGAAAATCAAACGAAAGAAAAACTATTGATCACTAGAATTGATCGAGAACAACTGATTTTAGAATGGAGCCAATACATTCAAAATCTGATAATATCATCTTTTTTTATTCCTGCTGGGAGAAAACATCTGTATTGAAGAAAAACTTTGAAAGTGGATAACATATGCATGCATAATTCTGATAAAAATAATTATCATTGAGAACACCTTCAGTTGTAGAATAAATTTGAGATTTCCGTAATGTGCGTTAATTTTTTTGCGCAGTGTAGATAAAATAGGCTACAAATAGACAATAAAATGATCAAAATCGATGCACACCTTGAAAAGTTATTTCAAAATGAATTCGGTGAACATTTTTCTGTCCGAGTTTTTTGTACAGGAGTGTATTATGAAATAACGATTTCATTCTTAGGTCTGAAAGTTAAAAAAAGTGAAATTCACTACTTACCTTTGAATGTCTAGCTTCGAAAACTTCACGACGCAAATTTTCACTTCATTAGTATGTGATGATGATTACTAAATCAAGTAATTCATTCATTTCGCATCGTTCTTGCTCAATTAATTATATTCGATATCAGCAAACAAGTCAAATTTTCCCTACCTTATTCAACCTCTCTTCAATCTCTTCTAGTAGCTTTTTTTTCGGTTATAGCTTAGATTTCAAAATAATTATCTCAGAAAATAGAAATGATATGACAATTGCAGTAGTCTTCATTTTCCCATCCTCCACTCAGAAAAACTCACCCAAAAATAGAGGAATATCGTCCGAAAACGACGAAAGCGCGATCTCAGATTCGCTCAGCACTTCACCGGCTGAAACACTGAAACACCCTGCCGTGGCCGCAAACGAGGAACGGAAGAGAAGAGCAATGAAATGCCAGCCTACGCTTACTCCCTGTGCGCCTGAAGTCGAATTACCACGATATTTCTCGATTCAATCCCCTGGAAGAGGATTTTTTCGTGGAAAACGGTTCTTCGGGTCGTTTCCTCCAGCTTTACAGCGGAATATGAATTGTTAATTTTCTGCATAGTCAAAACTGCTTTCATTACCTGAATTCAGAATGTGGTTATCCTAAGATGTTGTTCCGAAAATGCCGATATTGGGGGACAAGAATGACCTCTAGAAAATGGTGAGCTGAGTAGACTCATCTTGAGCAAATGATATATATTGATCCACAAGACTTCATTAATTTTGTGTCCTTTTCAAAAATTGCCGATTTTTGCCCATCAAAAGAAACTGCAACACCCAGAAGGAGCTGTTCAAATTTTAATTTTTTTTTTGTAAAACATAGATAAGAACGAAGAGTTTACAATTTTTTTTTAATTTGTTAATAATGTGCGATTATTTAAACACTCCCCAACACGTCTTGGCATTGATGCAATACAATAAGATGGTCTATTTCCTCATAAGGAATACTATCTCAAGCTACCTGTACAGGTCTCAGAGCCGCCAAAGTCCGAGAGGGCTAGGGTAAATTTCTAAACCTTCCACCCATGATCTCCCAAACATGATCTATGGGCGGAAGATCGGGGGATCTGGGCGGCCATGGAAAAAGATTCACATAGGTCGCTTCAAAAAAAGTTTAAACCAGCTCTGGCATCAGGAGATCTCACACCTCCCAGATTCTTCGGCGAAACATTACAAGTTGTAGAACAGGTGAACTACCTTGGGCTCATTCTCGATAAGAAACTTACCTGGAACCCGCATCTACATCATGTAACTAACAAAAGTAAAACGACACTTATGATGTGCAGGAGAGCTTTTGGAAAAACTTGGGGACTCAAACCGAAAACCATGCACTGGCTTTACACAGCGGTAATAAGACCCAGAATCACTTATGGTTCACTCCTGTTGTGGCCAAAAACAAGTCAAAGACAGGCAAAAACCAATCTTGGGAAAATCCAAAGGCTTGCCTGTCTCTGCATCACGGGTGCAATGAATAGCACTTCAACAGCCGCTATGGAGGTCATCCTTAACCTCTCACCCCTTGACATACATGTCATGGGAGAGGCCAGGATGGGTGCATACAGACTGATCCAAACAAAAAAGTGGAGAACTAGCACATCTGGGCACACCAGAATCACTCATGTAGCTGACGTAGCCGAGCTCGATATGAATACATGCAACCCCTATACTCATTCGAAAAACCATTAAAAACACAGCTCGACTGGAACAGATGGGACTCGAGTATAGAATCACAATCATCTGCAGAAATAGTCTGGTACACAGACAGTTCTAAGACAGATGAAAGAACAGGAGCGGAAATAAATGGAGTGAGGCCAAAAAGGGACTACATAATACCTCTCGGCAAACACGCCACGATATTTCAAGCTGAAACACATGCCATTAGGACATGCATACAGAAGAACCTGGAAAGTGGCTACCAAAGGAAACACATCCACATTCTCTCTGACCTCCAGAGCGCCATCAAAGCTCTCAACTCGACACAGATAAAGTCTAGAGTCGTCTGGGATTGCCTCCAGGACCTTCTGAAGCTGGCAAAACACAACAAGGTCACTTTGATGTGGGTGCCGGGTCACAAGGGAATAGCGGGCAACGAAAAAGCAGACCAGTTAGCAAGACAAGCATCTGAAACGCCATTCACAGGTCCAGAACCTGTGCTTGGAATCAGCAAAAACCGATGCAGGACCCTGATTGAGGAGTGGATAAAACAAAGACACCGACAACATTGGGGACAGAGGTCTACTGACGGGACACTGCGGCCTTAGAAAACATCTCAACACCATAGGAATACTTGGAGAACCTGTGGATTCCAGACTCTGCGGTGAAGAGGAAGAAATAGCCTCTCACGTAATTTTTGAATGCGACGCTTTGGGAAGAAGGCGCCACAGAATCTTCGGAGAAATCAATCCGGAAACGGGAATGAATCCGAAAAACCTCATAAACAGGCTACTAAACCTGATAAAGGACACAAACCTATTCTCGTGAGAAACCACTGACGAAAGAGTGATACAATAGACCCAAGTTTGTCGCAGTGTCACAGGGAGGCCAAGCGCTAACCCGTTCTCTTGTTCTTCAGCAAATCAATCAATCAATCAGCTCTGGCATCATGAGGTTGAGCATTATCTTGCTGAAATATTGGATTCTCGAGTCGGTTAAGGCAAGGCAGAACATATGGCTCCGCTATCTCTTGAAGGTAACGCAGCGCTGTCATGTTACCTCGGCTGAAGACTAAAGGAGACCTACTTGCATGTGCAATAGCACCCCATACCATAACGCCTAGTGTCCGGTGTACATGACGCTCAACATCTAAGTGAGGTTCACGTCTTTCTCCCCGACGTAGTCTTACCCTTTTTCGGTCATCGTGAGCACCCAGGGAGACTCGAGATTCATCAGAAAAGACGACCTGATGCCATTCCACATTCCAATGTTGACGTTCTCTGCACCATTGGAATCGTTGCCGACGATGCTCAACCGTCAGAGGTAACACAAGATGGGGTCGATACTGCTGCAGTCCAGAAACCTTTTCCGGCGGTAAACCGTTCGGACAGTTACAGGACGGTCTAAAGATCGAGTTTTCGCAAATCGGTCTCTGATGGCCATATGTCTTAGACGTCGATCTTGAACTTCATCTGTGCCCATTCGACGTCCGGTGCCTACTCTTCTTCGATTTTAGGCATGATGAAACCACGCTTGACAACATCTCATAACAATTGTTGGATTTCTGTTCGTACGGTTAGCGATTTCTCGAAATGACAACCCCGGCTCCCGTAGACCAATAATACGACTTCCTTCAACTTCACTTAACTGGCGATAAATTCCGCGTATACATGCAACATTGTGATTGGAGAGTTCTGCAATCAGACCATTTTTCTCTTACTATTTATTATCAAGAATTGAGGGATATTCACGAATCCATGGATTTGTAATTTCGAAAGCAGGTCTCCCTATGCTTTTTTGAATTTACGCTCCATACCCCTCGACTGTTTTTTTCAAATTGGAATATGGATTGTTATACAGGGTCCTGCAATGGTGCGAAAATCTTCCATAGCTGCCGAACCAGACATCTCAGAGATTTCGTTGGAAAGTGGACCTCTTTTATCTTCAATTCTGCATCCCATGAAATTATTTTCTGATATACAGGGTGTCCCCGATAAATGGAATTCAACAAGTGGATGATTTTTTTAATGGATCACCATATATTTTCACATATTTTCAATGATCTTCATTACCTCTTTCATGACGCAAAATATTATAGACATTTTTCCAACGGTACAGATCTTATTCGAAGAAAACTGCAAAAAGGTGAGGGAAAAGCAGTTCAGTCTTCTGACAAATTCCAGAAGCGATAGTAACAGGAATTTGATCTAAAAGTTTTTCCTAAATGATCAACCTGTCATATATAGGGTGTCCATTATTGAGGTCCAAATATGAAGAACTTCAAATTATTATTTCTCGATTTTAATATGTAACACCCTATATTTTGTTCCACAGTAATGTAGACAATTGAATACCTAACATTTTCTCAGAAGTAACCTTAGGATTATTATTATGAATGATTTTATCGTCTGTGAATTTAATTAGAAAGGAAGATTTTTAGCGGCATGCAGACAATTTTTGAAATTCCGGATTATTTTCATTCCCGCATCCAGCAGAGACGAAAAATTATATCGTAACTGAAAATTTCTTTGAAATAATAACATAATGAGAACTAACGGATGTTAAAAATAGACAAAATGAAACTTTGGAGGTATTATTCAACTCAGCATTACTCATCATATGGGAATCTTCGATAGACAGGCTGTTCGAAATCGATAACTGAATTATTATGTTCAAAAGAAACTTTGAGCTCTAAATAACAATAAAATAATCAATAATCCTGCCTCTACAAGCGTGTTAAAAAAACCCGAAAACTCGATTATTTTGAATGTTTCCAATCGGGATATTGGGCAGCATAAGTTCGACTTCATAAAAAACAGGTTCTGTGGCACTGTCCTAACATGAAAATCATATCAACCATCCCATTTTTTCCAAAAATCCATATGAATTCACTCTATTCGAATGTGACTTCGAGCTCTAAGTAGCAATAACTTGACTCGTATTTTTTTTGGAAAGCCGATACAAACTGATATAATTGGTTGAATACGTGATCAATATGATTTGATTGTACGAAAAAAAAACATGATTTTTATGTTGATGCTCAGGAAGTATGATTCTGGAAGGTTTTTAAGTTTATCAATAATTATTCATTTAGTTTTATTTCATTGTTTGACCTCTTTAGGATGTCCGTTAGTTTTAATATTATCACTTATTATTTGAATGAAATTTTCATTTGCGATATCGTTTTTCATGTCTGCTGGATGCGGGAGTAAAAATAATCCTAAGGTTACCTCTGAGAAAATCTCGGAGAAAATGTAAGGTATTGAATTGTCAATTGTCTACATCATCGTGGAACAAAATACAGGGTGTTACATTTGAAAAAATCGAGAAATAATAGTTTGAAGTTCTTCATATTTGGACCTTAATAACGGACACCCTGTATATGACAGGTTGATCATTCAGGAACGGTGATGTGGTAAATTCTTCAGTTAAAAGACTTTCAGATCTAATTCATGTTACTATCGCTTCTGGAAATCGTCAGAAGACTTATACTGAACTGCTTTTCCCTCGCCTTTTTGCAGTTTTCTTCGAATATTTTGCGTCATGAAACAGGTAATGAAGATCATTGAAAATATGTTCCATTAAAAAAATCATCCATTTGTTGCATAACATTCATCGCGGACACCCTGTATATCAGAAAATAATTTCCTGAGATGCAGAAATGAAGGTACAAGAGGTCTACCTTCCAACGAATTCTCTGAGATGTCTGGTTCGGCAGCTATGGAAGATTCTCGCACTATTGCAGGGCCCTGTATATCAAATGAAAGGACATTCGATTGCACATTGAGCCGTTTGACTGAAAAAAGAATTTGCTGAGCTATTTTTTTTTATCACGGAATTAACAATTTGTGATTGGTGTCAGGTTCATATTCTTATTCAATACCCGACGATTTCTATTTTCGAAGTTTGAGAAATGCACGCAGTTTTGAAGTTGGGGGTTTATACCCTTAGCCCTCAACAATTTTTAATACATTAAAATTATTTTCCATCCTTGAACAGGAAACTCATCGTTTTCAAAAAGCGAGTAACCATACCCAATTGATTATTTTCTTACAGCACAACCAATTTTCCTTTCATTCTCTCCGTTGAGATGGTCATCGATTGAATTAAACATTTGATTTTTTCTTTCTTTATATTTTGTACTGTCCAATTAGAGAATGTGACTGATTGGTATGTACCTATTGCTCACAATTTGTTATTGATAATGCTGCTGAACATTTACTGTGCTGAATAAGGATAACTTATTTCTAAAACATATTCTATTATCTATTCTATCTTGCACTTTCATACATGAAGGGGTAGAAATTATTCCTTCAATTATTAATTCATCTGAGCTCAGGAAGAAGCCCAATATGGAACTAACCTATTATGCCGGGCTTCCACCAAGCGGACAGAACAAAAACAAAACACGAACTCGGTCCGTTTGTGACAGTCCGCGAACTGTTTGCGAACTGTTCTAGAACTTGTGGATTGTTTTCCGGACTCGAGAGTCCGCGAATTACGTTTTTACGGACATCCAATGTCGGTAAACTTCAAAGTATTTACGAGTTCTAGGACTGTTTGTCAGCTTGGTGTAAACGCCCAGTTTGTTTTTATTTACGTTGTTGCGATCTAGTGGTAAGAATCGTAATGTTTATTAAAACTTGATCGAAGTTCACCTCCTATACTCATATCATCTCCTCAGAGATCTTGTAACAGTTTAGGCGTCACATTTCCTCCTTTTTTCCTTAAGGATGGCCTAATCCAAAACCGACGTTTAGTTTTGTTCTTTTTAATAATGTAAAATGTAACTGCCAGCAAAAATAAATCCTCGTCGTCTTGTTCTCTCAAGTTTGCAGCGCGCCACATTTTCACAACTACACGTCCGGTGTTTCGATGTAAACTGAATGAAACTCAAACAAAACACGAGCAGTTTTCATTCATTTCTGTCCGCGACTGGTGTAAACAGAAAGTCCGTTGGGAACCCCAACAGTCTTCGAACATTTTCCTAACAAAACTGTCCGAAATTTCTGTTCGAACGGACAGTTCGTGTTTTGTTTTGACCTGTCCGCTTGGTGGAAACCCGGCATTAGGATTCTACTAATATTCATTGCATAAAAATGATGCAATCCTCAATATGGAATGCTGTAGTGTTGGTTGCATCTAGATTCTAGCATCATGAAAACGAAAATAATAATAAATAATATGCATAACAGCCACTCATGAAAAATTGTTTTGCCCAAAATGAAGTTGACACGTTCGAGTTTTTCTCTACAATATGGTAAATGCCGAAGATATGAATTTTGTGTGTTACTTTCCACTCACTCAGTAGAAAACATGATAAGGACCACTGTTTTACCTGGGTAGGAACTTCCGACCAACTAATGCGCCCATTTATCAAGGAGTTACTCCGGATGTAGCCAGATGACATAAGTAAGAATAAGTATCGTTGTATCGTGCACGAAAATAGTTTGTCTGCAGCTTTTATGCTTCTATTGCTTCTGACCCTTGAAAGAAAATACTAACGAGCACTGGTATTCTCTGGGAACTCACTGACGAAGCTGTGAAGTAGCACCAACAGGAACAAAAAGGGTGGATACAAGCCTTTCATCAAGTACTTGCGTTACAGAGATAATCCAGCTCAGCCTACAACCATATGTATCCTATTTTGATGTCATTGTTGAGCCACGTTGATTCAGGAATGAATATGCCCAATCTTTCATTCGTCAAGAAATGAAAATTGATGGAATCATACTTTATGGGGATTTAGTTAGGATGACCGTATTAAGACAGGGAACGATGTCGCTAAAAGGTCGTGACAAAAACTACCCACAACTGAATGTATAGAGCGCAAACTAGCATTTAGGAAATTTCTGTTATCCTCCTTTAGATTATGCGTTCCTGCTGGGAATTGTATAACACGTGGGGTAAAATGACACAACTAGATGTTGTGTACACACACATGTGGGTAACCCACATGTATCGTTATATTTTGGTTATGTCGTAAAAGGCCATGATGATAAGGATGATAATAAGTGACTCCTCCATTTTGTTCCGTTCTCCCCATTCCCATTGTGATCGATAGAGATGACCACTGAATTCTAAGGAAACTGTATCCTCTTAGATTTCATGTGCTCCTGACATTATGGGACAGAAAACTGTTCGGCATTGTGCGATGATCGCACTCGGCACTGGGGCATCCTTTGAACCTCTCTCATCTTTTACATATCCTGTGCTCTCTCTCCTTTTATTCTTTCTGAATTCGCTAGTTTTCGCATGATATTTCTGTCTCTCCAATGTGTGGAATATTGTCACGCCACTGTTATTATTTATATTTTCTATTCCTGTTCAAACTAATACTTACTGCATCTATCATATGTATCAGATGTTTTTTTAGGATGATAGAACTTTAAATTGGAACAAAAAACACATTCAAATTAAGATTGAAGCCAACTTTTCTTTATATGACTTTATATTCTAAATAGTATATTATTTCATTAGGAGGAAAAGTCACTTCTTCTCCGAATTAAATATGCTATTTTATTTCCAAACGTTTTCAAATTCATGAAAATTGTACATTTTTTATATTGTAACTTTATCAAATAAAAATGACGTTTGAATTGGAAATTTTCGTATTCTATGCATCTATGTTCATATTGTTCATGGTAACCACGGATACTCAAACACCGGTCAGCGCCCTTTCACCCCACCACTTTTTGGCATCCATGTTGTGACGTAGAATTAGCCAACAGATACGGTGTTTACATTGTAGTGTGTACTGTTTTTGAAGTTTTCTTGGTTTTGTGGGTGAAAAACGGTACTTGATTGAGAAAATACTAGAAAACTGGCTAGAACTATGTATAACCTTACCTTCCAAACGTAACTTTGGGATTTTTTCTTGGAAAAACTAAAAGGATTGCTGAATTTTCGTTTTCATTTTCGTAATCTGGGACCAAAACTTGGTGAGTACAAATTTTTTCACGTCTCCAACACGGTTACTTTAGTTCTAAATGCATCGATTATTATTATTCTTATATTCTCATTCTAAATCTTCTCGTTTACAGATAATCTTCCATCTGCAGGAGAAATTGATTGGAAAATTAAATACGAACAGCTGCTAGAAAACAATAGTCAGCAACAGAAAGAAATTGAGATGCTAAGGCAGCTATTTCAATTTGTAAAACTTGAGACGAGCAGACAGCTCGAACAAATATCAAACAATATCTCATACACATGCTATATTTATGATCGATGTTGAAAATTTAATGCTCATTTAAAAAAACATTTTTACAGATTTGTTTTTTATTTAAGATAAAATTTACCAAATCAGCACTTAATAACCAAGTTGTCATATTTTCAATTCGAATATACCTTTTTTTAAGTTTCTATGTTGAAGCAGATTTTATATGAACTTGAAGAAATTTCTAGTGGTGAGACATAAAATGTACCATCTTTCAACATAAAATATTGCTGGTATTTATTTGCTCGTTGAGAGTACCTATAGCCCTTCCGAAGAACTAATTTTCTTAATGAATGCGAACTACTTTTAGCAGAATTTCGTTCTTGAATCAATGAATTTAGATTTACAATATCAGGTTTGGAATTTTCTGTTATTCTATTTGCTTGGATTAGAGTACCTTAGTACCTACCTAGCTCATTCATGGACCTAATTTTCTTAATAAATGCAAACTACTTTTACTAATATTTTGTTATTGAATCAATGAATTTAGATTTACAATATTGGAATTGGAGCACCCTTTCTACGACCGAAAAATCATATATTTTTTCCGTGTTGTATAAGGCGAGAAGGGGGCAAAATAAGGTAGAATTTAATAAAAATATAGCTGCAGCAATTATATTTTCATATTAATTCGTTTTTTAGGTCAATAAGGTTTATTTTACAAACAAAATTATACTAGAAAAATCATTCATACGCGATTATTAGCGATAAAAGCAATTCATCTCATTCAAAAGTTTAAATCGTTGGCTAATTTGACGTCATCACATGCTTGCGAGAATGGAGGGGATGAAAGGGCGCTGACCGGTGTTTGAGTATCCGTGCATGGTAACCAAGTAATCTTTTTCGTAGCAACACTTTTCTTGCCGCCGGAGGGAAAAGTAAATATTTCTCCGCCTAGGCGGAGAAATAGAACTTTTCGATGATCCTGTCAGTCGAGAACTGACGTTGTTATCGTACGTTTGGAAATAAAATAATTTTCCTCATTATGTCCACCACGACTATCTCTGGGAAACCGTATGCGACCAGACCAATTTTGGACCACTTTTCCGAGTAATTCAGGCCTTATTTCAGCAAATACACAAGTTATGTTATAGCTTCCAAAACGTCTAATATTTCTGGTTTCATAATGGAGGAAAAGAAGTCGACGAAGTTATGTCCAAAGATTTAAATTTTTTACAACTCATCTGGTCCCCTTTCAACTTGGATAGAAAAATCAAACTTGAATGTGGTCATCTACTTCTACTGCAAGCTTCTGCTTAATGCTACTGAATATCAGGAGGTCCTGATCCTGAAACTCATTTGAAATTCAGCGTAGCGTGCTGCCATCTGTATGTTTGTAGGTCAACTAAATTCCTCAACTGTTCAGTTAGTGTTAGGGTTCAGTTCTTGTTAGAAAGAGAACCCCACAAATAATTCACGAAAATGAGAAAGAAAACTTAAGAATTTGGAACTGAATTGATTCAGCAGTAAATGATGTTTTTCAACCAAGTCGAGGCTACTGAAAGTACCAAGCTTGATTGAATGATAATTAACAATGAAGTCGAGAGTATTGCCAGATCATGAGCTTCAATTTGAGTACATCTTTTTTCGATCAAAAATCACTCATTTTCTAATTCGAATCCTGAAGGGTTTATTAATTGGCCCTTCAAACAAAACTCCATCTGATTTTATAACATTGCTTCTAAAGAAAGTCAGAGCTCGAAAAACCTTCCCTGTTCAGGAAAAAACTGTTTTTAATCTTTGTAGGTAGGGCTGAACTATATATCTTGAAACTCTTGAAAGATTTTCCAAATTTTAAGAAACTTAGATATTCCTGAATCATTTCGATAGTTTTCTGATAAATGAATATGGTAAAAAATTTTCCATACATTTATAATTCCTTCTTGGAATAATGTTCATCTTTCAAAAATATTGAAAAATGACCAGGAATCATAATAGATGGAATTACTTCAGTTTATGAACTAACAAGTAATGTTCCTTCAAACTTGAATGCTGATTTTTTCAGTTTGAAGGGATTTCTCAGGATTGAGAACTCTGACTATTCACCGGTTTTTCTCAGAATAAACCAATTGTTTGATAAGAGCGAAAATAAAGTGTGTCGAATTGGGATCTTGGAAATATTGATTTTAGAACACTTCGTTCAATGTTTATTATATTTTATTGGTTCAACGTCTTAAAACTATACAATATAAATAAATCTCAGTACAAACATTTTATAATAGTATATACATTTATACACTCTTTTGTCGTGACAATATATTATTACGTAAAATTGTGTTTTTATTCATGTAACACTTGTAATAATCATCTTTGGTAAAAATTGAAAAAGTGACTCGTTTTTAGTCCATTGAATGGGATTATATCGAATTTGTTCCATATTTCTATACCTATATCACAGGGGCAACTAAATTCGATTCAAAAATACGTATTTGAATACAGCATTTTTTCTAATTGGCACATTGAGATATTAGTTTTTGTATCAGTACCACTGAGTTTTGTAACTCTTTGATTATGATTTTTTTCACCTATTCATGTAGGTGCATCACAATCTAGGCAACATCTTGAGATATTCAAGACCAAACTAATCATTTGTCTAAGTCTAGAATATTTCTTCATAACAACGTCAATTGAAAAATTTACCGGCGTAATGAAACGATAACAATTAACATAATCAGATATTTCAACTCAGGTTTGATAGTAGAAGATATCCCAGAAGTGTTCAATGTATGTACAATCTTCGCTGACGTCAAAGAACTAAGGCTCAATTCGCTAGCAATTCTGGGACTTTGTAAGTTTATAAGACTAGCCAATTTCTCTGCCTCCCGGACACATGTTTCAAGCTGTATATCAGTGGGATTTCTTTCTGTAGATTGCACACTGACGAAAATATCCAATTCTACCGTCAGATACCCACGTAACGAACATTGTACGACCTGTATCTGTCTCTCCAGTGACTTGAGAAGAGCTCTAAGTGTTAGGGAGTCTGTGCTTCCATTTTGGAGTGCATAGAGTGCACGATCTATCTGTTTCCTGGAATATAGAAGCCTCAAGGCACCTCCACATACCGGGCAGCAAGCACCAGGTGGTGTTATACCAAGACAGTTCGGATTGGACAGTTCTTCACATATAACATTGGGACAACTGGGACTCTTGGAGTCAGTAATGAGTCCAATAGCCACGCAAGGTCCTAGGTAATCTACAGAAACCATGTCAGCGAAAGCAGCGCATTCGGAGAGGTATGTTCTTCCGTTGATGCCGCATACCTGTCCACTGTGCTGGCAGTTCATGAGACACGGGCCTTTGTAGGCAAATCTTGAGTTATTGTGAGCCAGGAAGCAAGAGTTGGGATATTGGCGGTTTTCTGTATCGCAAACTGGATCTTCTGGGAAATTTTTGCAGTTGGTGGAACCATTCACTGAAACAGAGAAGATAAATCAAGATAAAGTAAAACTATTTATTTAATCACATATGATGTCATGTTTTCGTTTTCAGGATTTGGTGAACCTGATGAAAAGCACAGAACATATAATGAAAAGTCAGTGCGCGCACATAAAATATTGTTAATGACAAAACGACGTTGTCAGTTTCTTTGTTTACATCAAAGTGAAAGTATCAAAGATATTCCACATTTTGTTAGGTTTACAAATTGTTCGCAGATTTTTGGTATTTAATCGATATTTGCAGGTGAGTTTTTCGTCGAATATCCAAGATTAACGTATGTTGTTTTTAGCGCCAGTTTGGAGCGTGAGGACGATTTTCAAGACCAGGACGAATGTTTACATTTCGAGGTTGAAGGGGTACACGGGAATTTGGACAGATATCGCAGTAGATGGATCGGATGGAGCCTCGAGAGGTCGATTAGGATGATATTTTTCAGGTTTTCCAAGAAATTTGGCGATATCTGAGCAGATTTGCAAAAGTTAGGTACCTCACTAATGAGGTGGAACTTAGACCTAATTGTCCAATAAGAAACTCCTTTCAAAGGTCGAGATGGTGAAAAATGTATTCTTCAGATGTTATTTGAACAAACGCAGCCGAGTTTTATATCCCAACATTGATTTTAAGAAAGTTATCAACAAAATAAAAATGACATTATTCTTGATTCTTGTAATTACCCATCAATTCATCTTATATCTTTGGCTTAATTTTTTTAATGAATTCTTGATTAGAATCAACAACTGATGTCGTCAAGTCTTGAACTTTCAGTTCAAGAGGATAATAAACATTAAATCTTCACAAGCATGCATATGAAAATTAAGTGAAAGCAATGCAATTTTCTTCCATGACGAAAAATAATATTTTTCAACAGTGATCTCTTGTACTTTTCATGCAAACAACTAGAAAAGGAATCCTTTCTATCAATTCATATAAACGTTAATTATTTTCGTCCATCCCATCTTTTCCAATTCATTCATTTTCCGAATAAATTCACATTCTGAGAAAAACGCTAAGAATGTAGAAAGGGCAACATAGTGTTGACTTGGAACATAAAAATAGTTCGAAAAACGTCATAACTTCGATTCAGAGTGAATGTGTCAAATTTCCAAGGCCAGAGTTGTGATTTTATAATTGTGAATGGAGTATAGTGAATATTTCAGCTTCAGAAATATTATAATGTCGAAGAATTTGGTACTTACCACACATAAATTGCTTGCAGGGTTTGTGCATCAGAGAAAGACATACTTTAGGATCTGGAACACATTTGTATCCTATTGGACATTTCTGACTTTTGCAGGGATCTTGGCATGGGAGCAGATCAATATTTGAATCACTGAGCATTGCACATCTGGAAATAACAAGAAAATTTGATGTTTTATCCTCATTGCCATGATTTCAACTCAGAGAAAGATGAGATATGAATCTGTGATGAAATATCAGGTCATCTTCAGGGGTTATTCAGATAAACATCATTGAAAAATTCAATATGTGGACTTCTCTAGAGAGAACAATTACCTGATTTCGTATATCAGTATGTTTTTCAGGAACCAAAAGAGTGACCAAAATTATGCATTTGTTCATTGTATTGTAATACACATTTATATACGTTTCAGAAGCAACAAAACTAACAATTCAAACTGAATGAAGAGGGCCACTATCTTCCACCGATTGCAACTTTCTGCGAACTCCCAGCATCAGGTTTTGGACGGTATATACAGGGTGACTGGTGACGTAAGGGACAACGGCTAAGTGGAGATAGAGGACCTCAAACTGAATGAGAATTTGGGTTTCAAATGTCCCATAAGGGTATTCCTTTCGGAGATATAGGGTGATTAATGAAAAAATGCTAAATCTATGAACTCCCATATCTTCGTTATTATGATATGTTTTTCGCTGATATTTTACATGTTTGTTCATACAGGCATTCTCTGTCAGCATAAGAAAAAAAAATTGGAAAACATTGGCGGCCCGTACTCAAAAATTTCAATTTACATGTCAATTGAGAAATATCACACGGTATATGAGATAAAATAAAATCAAATTGAAATTTGGAAAGAGGGAAAAAAAAGTGATGAAATATCTGTTTTTTGTTTGAATGGCACAAATTTTCTTTCGTTTCTATGATATGTTGAAGTAAGAATATTACAATATTTTTATATTCCCATCACGAAAAATAATATTCTTGATAAAACAAAAACAGAGCTGTTCTCACCACGCCCTGCACATGTCGCCAAAGATAAATAAAATGCAAACAACTACAATAGGGAGTTTCCTGACAGGTGGATTGGTCGGGAAGGTTCTAGGAATTGGCATACTAGATCACCCGATCTAACTCCTCTGGATTATTTCCTATGGGGTCATCTTAAGGATACGGTGTATAAAGAAACAATAACAAGCCGTGAACATTTGAAGAGCAGAATAACTGAAGCATGCGAGGCGAAAGAAATTAAAACAAATATTCCTCTGACTAGAAAAGCTGTGCTTCATTTGTTCAAGAGAGCCAATAAATGTATGGAGGTGAACGGCTCTCATTTCGAACATTTGCTTACTTGATTTTTTTATGAATTATATTTGCGACTTTTTCTATTTTTGTGTTTGAGTATACAACTCTTTCATCACCCCATCTACAACAAATTTTATTTTGAAATTTTATATGGCATCGAAATATTAATTGATAAAAATAGATTTCAAGATTTGAAGGAATATTTTGATGCCAGGCTCATTCTAGCGCCTCGAATTCAAGGTTTTTTCTATCAGTAGTACTAATTTTCATGATTTGAATATAAAAATATTGTAATATTCTTACTTCAACATATCATAGAAACGAAAGAAAATTTGTGCCATTCAAACAAAGTTTTTCCACTTTTTGCAAGGTTCGTACAAGGAATACCTTGCTTACATTCAACGATTGTCCGATAAATAGTTCTACAGGATATATTCTGATTTTCAAAAATGCGCATTATCTCGGCTTTATCGATTCGTTAACTAAATTATAAATACTTGTCCGAATTTCTCTTTTGTTAGCCATATCGACTTAACCACTTCAACAACTGAAGTGTTGAAGTGAAGTCAAGGGTACAAACAAACTTTTATTTCAATAGCAGCCTATTGACTTCTTCTTATCACCACTATATTGGTCAATGAAATGCCAAAAGTGCCAAATCTTATGGGACATAGGTTAGGAGAGCCATTTTAGCAACCTTCTACATTGATTGCAAAAAGCCCCAGAACTAATGTGTATAAAGAACTGGGTAGGGAAAAATTTTAAAAATAATCTCTGATCAAATACTCACTTTGCCAAACAAGCTGATGGATACGAATTACCATTGCTACCACAAACAGGTATGAAGTGTTGAGGACAATTGCAAGGCAACGTAGTATAAGCAGTATTCCTACCACTGAGAGAGCTCGTCTCGCATTGCTTCTTACTGCATATGACTTCTTCAGCAAAACAGCTGCAATGGTTGCAGTCAACTTCAAATGAGGATCCATGAGGTTGTTGGGTATTTCCGAGAAGACAAGGCGTCAATGGTATGCATAAAAGTGGCTGGCACTCTTCAATTCGTCCTTTGTTACACTTGCATATCTTCAGACATCCCCTTGGGTTGTTTGGAATTGGGATCCTAACGTAAGTACCGTGAGGTACCATATACTCGCTCACATTTCCAAGCTTGCAACCTGGTTCGCAAGTATATGGGGAGCAGCGAGTGCCATGCACGCACTTGTGGTTAACCACGCATACTTCATTAGCCTCGCATGGGTTGCCCTTGCAGGGAGACGAAACTTGCGCTGCTATTCTCTGAGGAACGTTCTTCAATGGCATTGTGAATTCCTCCAAACTGATACAAGAAGCTGTAGGATCTTGTGGCGATATGCTGGAGCAGATAGTGTCGGCAGTATTCTCCATATCCATTTCGGCCCAATCCACACATTGGGACAAGATGTCCAAACAGTCCCTTCGGCAAATTTGGGTCGAGTGAGTGTGACGAGAGCATGGTTTGATCTCTAGAGTGCAAGCAACCGTTTGCCAGAGGTTTGGCGAGCAGTTTGTGGAGTTTCTGAGGGGTAGACTCAATCCGAAAAGGGAGAATCTGTTTTCGTTTTGCCAATATCTGACGTCGTTTCTGGCAGCGTCGTCTGCTTGAGTGGTGCAGGATCGGAATAGCTGGGTTGGTCTGTTGTTGAAGTTCGTGCAGAAGCTTAGTCCATCGCATCCCAATTCGCAGGGTTCGTCCACTGAAAAAAAGAAGAAATGTTAACAACATAAATATGGACTTGGCCACAATTCTTGAATGGGGATCTAATAACTTGGTAGAATTCAACGCAAACAAAACACAAGCATGTCTTTTCTCTAGAAGAGCCGATCTTACTGTGCCCAGCATAAAATTGTCAGGAGTAACCATACCATTGAAGTCTTCTATTTCGATGCTTGGTATTGCAATCAGCAATAACCTTCCTTGGGAGAATCACTTGAGATCCATTGCATTGCATACCGAAAACTTGGTTTTCTGTTTCGTGGTAGCAGCTATTTCACCTCAGGTCAGTTGCTTATGATCTATAAGGTACAGGTTCGGCCTGTCCTGGAATACTGTTCCCATATTTGGAGTGCTGCACCTGAACAAATCCTAAAACTCTTGGATTCTGTACAAAATAGGGCAATTCATCTCGTCGGTGATGCCTCGCTTACAAACTCGCTCACTTCTCTGGAACACCGTAGAAGAGTAGGCGATCTGTCTCTATTTTATAGATATTTCCATGGGCGATGCTGGACTGAATTATCAGCAATCGTTCCCCCTTGGGCAGTCTCTTTGAGACTAACCCGTCAAGTTAAGTCTTCACATCCCTTCGTGGTCACTTTGAAGACCTGCAGAACATCTCTCTTCAAAGGCTCGTTCATCCAACGAACAGCGAGGCTTTGGAACACATTGCCTAGGGAGGTGTTCCCCGAGGCATATAACCTCCAGAAATTCAAGAAGAACACCAATTATTACCTGCTTGCCCTTGGTTCTCAAGATGTTCTCTGAACATAAGAGAATATTATACGCACGCAAAGCAAGGTTTCAAGCTACTTTTGTTTCAGCTTATTCTGCCTCTGATCACCAGAGCCTACAAATCTCTTCTGCTGACCTTCCCATACGGTGCAAATGATGTTTGTACCGAAAGTGCCCTGTCAGCAGACCTGCCATCACCTGAAGCTCAGCTCGTGACAGCTTTAGGAGCATAGGACTTGTCGAAACTGATCTCAGGGCTTGGCACTTATGCCCTGGACTCTGTTAGTCTCAGTAGAGTACAAATTTTGACCTCGTCACGATGAGCAGTGATCGTTCTTACTACAATACATATAATATTGGCTTACCTTCGTCAATGCAGTTCCGTAGACTTTCCTCAGATGACTGATTCAAACATTTTGTCTGAAAATCTTTCCAATACGTAATCCAAGACTTGCTGAAGGTTTTGGAGCACAATCGTTGACATTGGGGGTTGTTGGCTTGCTGACAACAATGCCATTTTGCGCTGTCTATTCCTACCCTGGATATGATTGATCCCCCTACTGAAGTTGTTGGAGATTCTGGGGATTGGAAAAAGCACTGCCAGAAGAAATCCTGCAGAGAATGAGAGTTGAACGATTGGAATCATCGATTTTCAGATTAGTTTACCTGTAATAAAATTGGCCCACATCCCCCCACCTCTAGGTCGTCTACTAATGATTGCAGGGTGGTTTCAGTGGTTGATAAAATTCTTCTGCACGTATCTCTACATTTACTCTTGTTGGACATATCACAGCAATGGCTTACTGCAAAAACATGGGAAATATTCTGGTGCTCTCAATCAGCAAAATGCTACTCACGTCTTTTTGGATTGATTGGTGTAACTTGTACGAAATCTTTGATGCACTCGCTGACATCTTGACTAGTGGTATCACATATATCTTTGACTCTTTGTCGTTGGTAATCGCTTGGACTTAGCCTACTACGGAAAATATCCAAACAGGCATCTCTGCAATCATCAGTTCTGGCATTGGCGCAGCAGCTATCTCCCTCTCTTTGGCGATCCAGGCAGCTGTAGAAGGCTATCTCGTCGCTTTGTCGACATCCTTGGGCCAGATCGTATGGAGAGATCGCTGTTATGCAAGCTCTTCGACAGCTTTCGCTATTTGGCACTTGGCAGCAATATCTGCCCGACCAGTTTTCTCCTCTGGAGATATCTGTAAAAAAAATGGTTTGAGACTTTCATATATTATATTATTGAATATGGTAGAGCTGATGTGATGCTACTTTTGAGGGGTGCACACAAATATTGCAAAAGACAGTCAACCAGCACTGAGAGCTCTGGAATATAAGTGCCAGTGCTCATTGCTCACCTGGGAATTCCGTAATACCATAAAGCAACTGGCCAGAGGCAACGAAGTGACTCTCTTATGGGTGCCAGGGCACTATGGCATTGAGGGGATAAGAAGGCTGATCCACTTGCGAAAAGTGAAACAAAGGTTCAACCCGTTGGAGCTGAACCCTTCTGTGGCCAAGGAAAAGACCATTAAAGGCAGCGTTATAGCAATGTGTGATGCAAAACATGACATTCCTCTGGAGAAGATCTTTAGGGTCAAAACATGTGAAGATATTTGTAGAGAACTTTGCAGGATGAAAAGTGGATATTGCGAGCTATCCTCAGGCGATATCAATATGCTGTCTTTTTGTGGATCTATTGAAAACCTACAAAAATGTATTGCCTTGTTTTTGGATAGGATGAATAGGGATGATAACATGAAATTGCATACTATATGATTTTTATGTTAAATTATCATTGTGAACTAATTTCATTCAATACAGAAATAACCCGAAATGTCAAGCTCAAACCTATGAAATAATAACAGTAAGATAACCTACAACCTCGCTCTCTACGTCTGGTCATGAATTGCGCTTCAACTGTTATCTCTTGGTGTTGCCAATATCGTGCTGTTGTATTCGCTATTTTCATTCATAATTCATGGTTCTACCGCTCAGAAATGAATGCAATACTGAAGAAAAGAACAAGAGAACGAATCTCATTGTTTTTGAAAGGAGGACTCCATCCGAAGATTGACCATACCATAACTTCAGAAGGTACGCTGTTCAAATGACTTGATGATGGTTCTTCATGCAGAAGGGCAGATTTTCGGGTTTTCGTGTCCAATACATCATTCGATGTTTTATAAAGGAGGAATGGCAAAAGGAATACAGTTTCCAGAATGTCAATATTAATACCATCAAATGGTTACAGATGGTCCTAAAACCATGACAGGGGCCATCGCTGGAATATACGGGACAAGAACCAATTGTAAACTATCGTTAGGCTTCTATACGAGTGTTTTTCAGGCAGGAATACTTGCAGAATTGGAAAGAAACTATCAAGGGTGTGACATAGCGGTTCATTCTTACGGTCACGCTACTATAAAAGCACTGAACTCCTATGTGGTCGACTCAAAGCTGCTATGAGAGTGCCGAAGGAAACTTAATGAAGAAGGCAAGAACAACAAGGTCTCCTTAGTCCGAGGTCCTGGTCACACAGGAATCAAAGGAAACGAACAGGCCAATACACCTGCCAGAAAGGGGGCAAAAACGCCACTTACTGACCGAGAACCTTTTGGTGGTATAGGCTTATTCACTTATAAGAGTGAGTTTTTGGAAAGATATTCACTCTGAGGAGTCTTCCAGGAATGGGTCATTCCGAATCTGGATCTCAGTAAGAATAAGTTATATTATTACTTTTTGTTTGGAGACTGCGAAAATAAAATCAGGAGTTCTTTACTTTTTCGCAAGAGTGATGGATCCAGATTTTCTGAATCTCTTTTCATAGTATTACCTTTCGTCATTATCATCATTTGGCTGTTATTATTTCAATTAACAAGGACGAAGATATAGAGTTAAGCATGAAATGAAATTTCTACCTATCAATTCCTTCAACAACTGAGGTGAAATACATAAAGAAAGCAAAAAATAGAACATCACAATTTCGTCATAAAACTAAGAACAATTTCGGAGTTTCGCCAAGAGTACCCTAGGAATTGTGTCATTTTGAATATCCTGCTATTCCGGTAGATGTCACATTTGAAGCTGTCTTTTTTTGACATTTGACAATTAGAAAATACACCATTAATAAAAATGTAGCTTCAACGACGCATTGAAATTACAAAATTTACTATAAAAATGGTGAAAATTTGGCAGAGACGGTACGTGAAACTCGAACATTTTTGGGTCGTCGTGAAGCACCTTGTCGAACCGCAAAACAGAAATTAGGGGAAAAATTTGATCTGTTGGGACAAGTTAGTGATGTGAAGAATAAAACCCGTGCACGTCGCTCAAGAACAGCCGAGAATATTGCTGCTGTAGACAAAAGTATTGAAGAAAACCAAGGTTTGATCATTCCTCGTCGGTATTTGGAATGAGGGCATTCCACAAACGTCATTACACCGTATTTCGCATAAAGATTTGGCTTATAAAATTCAGTTAAAACATGAACTCAAGCCGGCTGATCATCAACAAAATCGTGTCTTTGCTGGAGGTCCTCGAAATACATGAAAATGATCCTGAATTCCATAGAGCAATCATCATGAGTGATGAGGCCCATTTCCACCTCGGTGGCTTCGCCAACAAGCAAAATTGACGCATCTGGGATTCGGAAAACCGAAGAGTTATTGTTGAAAAGCCTCTCTTTCCTCAACGTGTGACTGTTTATTGCGGTTTATGGTCCGGCGGAGTCATTAGACTCCACTTTTTCGAGAATGGGGCTGGAGCAATAGTTACGGTAACAGGATTGCGTAATCGAGGGATGCTTTTTGATTTTTTATGGCCGGAATTGGATGGTATTGATCTGGACAACGTTTACTTCCAACAAGACGGCACTACGTGCTACACAAGCAACGAAACCATTGATCTTCAACGGGAAGAGTTTCCAGACCGTGATATCTCTCGAAGAGGCCATCGAGATCTTGTGATTTAACACCTTGCGACTTCTTGAATTGGAGCCATGTGAAAGAGAAGGTCTACGCCAAGAGCCTAGCGTCAAGACCTCAAAGATTGAATTCGTGAGGCTATCGAAGACATAGGGCAGCCACTTTGCGATTTCGTTATGGAAAATTTAATGAAAAAGATTTGGTCCTGTAGTCGTGGTCGTTGTGGTCATTTGGCTGATGTTATTTTCCATTATTAACGCCATACCTTCCTCTTTATAATGAAACATTTACATTGTTTTTTGAATTGCATAATACGAGGATATAATGAAAAATTCTTAGCCTACCATAGAACCAAACAAAATTTCAATGTCAAAATATTTTATTACTCAACATATTATTCTCCTCCTAATTGAATACTTTTATTACAGCGAACCTGAAACGTCTCTAGACCTTTAAAAAAAATGTTTCCTCTTGCTCTGCAAACCAGTCCTCCACAGCTTTTATTAACCCCTCGTTGGGAGAAAATTTACGACCTTTCAAACTTTTTTTCAGTTGAGGAAAGAGATGATAGTCGGACGGAGCCAAATCTGTTGAATAAGGGGGGTGTTCGAATAATTTTAACCCTAAATCACGAATTTTTTGCATGGCAACATGAAATTTCTGTACTGGAGCGTTGTCCCGTATAACCTAATACCTTTGGATAGCTTTCCGCGTCTTTTCTCTTTAGATTTTTCCCGTAGAGTGGTCAGTAATGTCGAATAGTATTTTCCAGTTATTATTCTACCCTTATCCAGAAAATCAATCATGATTACTCCATGGCAATCCCTTAAAACTGAAGCAAGAACTTTTCCAGCAGATTTTTGGACACGAAACTTCTTAGGTCTTGGAGATCCAGAGTGTCGCCATTCCATCGATTGTTGCTTTGTTTCTGGATCGTAGAAATGTACCCAAGTCCCATCCATAGTAACAATTCGGTTTAAGAAGTCTACATCGTTTTCAAATCGAGCACAGATCGAACGCGATGCTTCTACCCTTGCACGCTTTTGGTCAACATTCAAACATTTGGGGATCCATTTCGCAGAAGTTTTTCTCATGTCCAAATTGACGTGAACTATATGATGAACGCGTTCGTATGAAATCTTCAGTGTTTCAGATATCCGTTTCAGCCCAATTCGACGGACTGATAAAATCATGTCATGAACTGCATCGATTATTTCGAGGACTGACACAGAAACTGGTCTTCCCGATCGGTCATCATCTTCAATGAAAAATTTACCTCTTTTGAAGCTTGCAGTCCAATTTTTCACGGTCGCATACGAAGGATATTGATCACCAAGGGTATTAAGCATATCTTCGCGAATCTGCTTTTTAGATTAGATTAGATAAGAGGAGGGGCGGAAGATCATCTGAACTCGCATGCACCTTGACTTAAGATCTATTGTGCATCCCCGCGCTGTTTACCAGTCAGGCAATAGTGTCTCCATGAACTTTATCACCTTTCTGGGGACTACATCCATCACTTGTTCCGGCTTTAGAAACAAGAAGCCAAGGTGTTGTAGTCTTTTCCGATGAACAGCTTCACATTCGCATAACAAGTGTCTCAGTGGCTTCTTGACAGAAACGACATGTGTCTTCTAGCGACTTACCCATGTTCTTCAGGTGATACCTCACGGGACAGTGTCCCGTGAGTGCGCCTGTCAGTTTCCTCAGTTCCTGTTTACTGAGTGAGAGAACTTTTTTAGTCCAGCTCATAGGCGGATTTAGGGGGGGGGGGCACGGGGGCACGTGCCCCCCCCAGACGGTAGTATACTCTATATTTTACTGTATAGATACATTCTTGTTATTTTTGACTTTTTGCCCATCCGCCTCTTGTGCCCCCCCCAGGCCCTTGTGCCCCCCCCTGGAAAAAATTCTGGATCCGCCCCCGGTCCAGCTCGTCTAGTAGGAGAGAAATGACTTGGCCTGTCTTTGGCCATTGATCGTTTGCCAGAACTTAAGCTTTCTCTTTTGTTCCCATTCCTTAACTGCCATCGCTTGATGGCTGGCTGGGAAACCACAAAATGGCTCTGGACCGGTGAAGGGAATAGACCCCCCTTCCCTGGCAAGTCGGTCTGTCGCTTCATTGCCATCTATCCCGGAGTGGCCAGGTACCCAAATAAGGTTGACCTGGTTTGTTTCTCCGAGTGTGTTGAGGGATGTTTTACATTCCCAGACTAACTTTGACCTAACTAGTGGCGAGTCGAGCGCTAGCAGTGCTGCTTTACTATCCGATATTATGTATATTCTTGCCCTCCGGTAGTTGCGTCTTGTACACAGCGCAACGCATTCCCTAATGGCAAATGTTTCTGCTTGAAATACCGAAGGGCAAGAACCCATGGGTATGGCTAATTGGACCAAGGGACCGTGTACGCCAGCTCCCACTCGCCCATCTTCGGCTTTCGAGCCATCGGTATAGAATACCGCAGAACCTCTGGGGAAAGCCACTTCATTATTAGTCCATTGTTCACGAATTGGAAATGTCGTGTTGAAGTTTTTCTGAAACTCGAGTCTCAGTGGTAATTTATCTGTGACCACATCCTGGAGCCCCTTTCACTCATTTAGAATGCGAAGGTGTCCTGAGTAGTCGCCAGTTTTCAGTTCTTGTTCTTTTGCCACCCTGAGAGCCCACCTGGCCGCCTCGCTTTCCAGAAAGATATCTAGGGGAGGCAGGTCCAAGATGACCTGCATGGCAGCAGTTGGACAAGAGCGTGTTGCTCCTGTGATAGATAGACACGCTGTTCGTTGTAGTTTTTCCAGGGCTGATTGCCCTGACACTAGTTTTGCTCTCGGCCACCAAATGAGCGCTGCATAGCTAATGATTGGCCGAACGATGGATTTGTAGATCCAGTTGGTCAGTTCTGGTTTAAGCCCCCACGTTTTTCCGACCATTCTCTGGCATGTGAAGAGAGCTCGCTGGCCCTGCGAATCTGCTTACCTCTCAACCCTTTTAAATACAGCTACTTGATGATGGCTCGATACTCCAATTTTTCGATTTTTACAATTTCGGTGGACATCTTTTTCTTTTAATTTTTGCGTAACTCTGGTTTACTTTTTTGACGTCGAACTCTACACTGACACTTCTAATAAGTTATTGTTAGTTGATCTGGTATCGCAATATTTTGTTTATGCATGGAACTGGTATCAGTTTTCCACCACGTATCCTCGAAAAGCCATGATCAGATCGTGACATCCATAAACCAACACTGTGTACCACACCAATAATTGACCCCAAAGACAGTTCCCTAATGGAAAGTAGTCTCAAACATCCAATTAATTCCGTAGATGCGTTTCGTCGCGCCTAATGAGCAGACAACAGGAATTTTCGTTGGCGGATTGATCAACATCGTAAACTGCTAGACGTCGTGATCGTCGTGACGGGGTAAGCTTCCAGTCAGGAGGGTAGGCAGGCATGCAGATGTGTGCGATACGATGCTACCAGGACCTGCGGTCGAACTTGCCGATGTCCACCGGGTCAGATTTATGGTCTTCGGGAGAGGTATCGTGGTGCACGTTCGGACGACGGTATTCCAGGCTCATGGGCGTCCCCAGGGGGAGGCAGAGGGGCAGCTGCCTCCCTAGAGCTTGTAATCCTTGCAAATTCATCAAATAATAGCATAATATACGAAACTCACAATGTGGTGCTTTTAAATTGTGTGAATGAACGCCGGCGTATACGAGGATGTATTGATATCTAGTTAGCCTAGACCAGTTCCATGCATAAAGAAAATATTGCGATACCATATGCGAAGTGTCTGTGTAGGGTTCGACGTCAAAAAAGTAAACCAGAGTTCCGCAATAAAAAAAAAGATGTTTACCCAAATTGTAACAATCGAAAAATTGGAGTATCGAGCCATCATCAAGTACCTGTATTTAAAAGAGTTAAGAGGTAAGCAGATTTACGAAGGTATGCTCAATACCCTGGGTGATCAATGTCCTTCGTATGCGACCGTGAAAAATTGGACTGCAAGCTTCAAAAGAGGTAAATTTCCATTGAAGGTGATGACCGATCGGGAAGGCCAGTTTCTGTGTCAGTCTCCGAAATAATCGATGCAGTTCATGACAAGATTTTATCAGACCGTCGAATTGGGCTAAGACGGATATCTGAAGCACTGAAGATTTCATACGAACGCGTTCATCATATATAGTTCATGTCAATTTGAACATGAGAAAAATTTCTGCAAAATGGATCCCCAAATTTTTGAATGTTGACCAAAAGCGTGCAAGGGTAGAAGCATCGCGTTCGATCTGTGCTCGATTTGAAAACGATGTAGACTTCTTAAACGGAATTTTTACTATGGATGAGACTTGGGTACATTTCTACGATCCAGAAACAAAGCGACAATCGATGGAATGGCGACACTCTGGTTCTCCAAGACCTAAGAAGTTTCGTGACCAAAAATCTGCTGGAAAAGTTCTTGCTTCAGTTTTTTGGGATTGCCATGGAGCAATCATGATTGATTTTTTGGATAAGGGTAGAACAATAACTGTAGATTACTATTCGACATTACTGACCACCCTACGGGAATAGTAATTTACGTAACAAGTCCGGAAAATAGGGTTTTTTTGGACGAATAGACAAGATTCTAGGACGAGCCGGAGGCGAGTCCTGGAAGTCTGTGAGTCCAAAAAAACTATTTCCGGGCGTGTTGCGTACAATATTTTTTCGGCAACCGTGAAGAATTACAAATCAATGAGATGACACATCTCTTTATTGATTTTGATTCATATTTGAATTAAACAGAACACAGAACAGAACTGTCATCCGTTATTTCGTTGCTATTGTGATGATCATAACAATGACAACAACGACGTGTTTTTCCGGCCTAGGCCGGGAAGTACATACTTTCCGGCCTAGGCCGGGAAATGCTACTTTCTCAGAGAAAAAGCGTCCGGGAAGTGGGTACTTCCCGGACGGTTGCCGAAAAAAAATTAAAGAGGACAGACGCGAAAAGCTATCCGAAGGTATTTTGTTTTTACAGAACAACACCCCAGTACACAAATCTCATGTTGCCATGCAAAAAATTTGTGATTTAGGGTTAGAATTACTAGAACAACCCCCTTATTCACCAGATTTCGCTTCGTCCGACTATCATCTCTTTCCTCAACTGAAAAAAAGTTTAAAAGGTCGTAAATTTTCTTCCAACGATTAGGTAATGAAAGCTGTGGAGGACTGGTTTGCAGAGCAAGAAGAAACATTTTTTTTAAGGTCTAGAGACGTTGCAGGTTTGCTGTAATAAATGTATTCAATTAAGAAGAGAATATGTTCAGTAATAAAATATTTTGACATTGAAATTTTGTTTGGTTCTATAGTAGGCTGAGAGTTTTTCAATATATCCTCGACTGCACCCTGCACAGATGAAAAACAATTAGTTCCAAAGTATCACTGATGCTTGCGATACCTTCAGCGACTTTTACAATTTGAGCGGCAAAAATGATAGAAATGGTAGAATTGTAACAAAGGACATGCCAGGAGAAATCTGTGATAATTTTAAAGAGCTGACAATTATTGAAGTTTTGAGAGAAACAGGGGAATTTTTTCCAAGACGGAAAAGGCTTCAAATAAATATTTCGATCCCTCTACCGTGCACAACTTGCACTGTGGAGCGATCATTCAGAAATCAGCAGCCTTCCTAGAATCAGAACCTGGCTAAGAAGTACGATGGATGAGAATCGACTTAAAGGTTTGGCGATGATGAGCATTCGTCGTAAAGGCCTGAGTGAAAACTTCGAAGACTTCAACAATAGATTTGTTGAAGAATTCGCGGAGAATCCAAGAAGGTTGTGTTTTCGTTCTTTTTATATTTTTATTCGGTTTTATTTTGATATAATTTTTTTCTGTCCCTCCCCCGCAGCTCAAAGGCTAGGGACGCCCTTGCCCAGGCACCAGCAGTCTGGTTGATATAACCTCGAGGTATATCTTTCGCTGGAGTCGTATCTGATACAACGTTAATAGAAAATCAGGGGAGAAAAGGTTTCAGTAATGAAATACTCATAATCAATAGAAATTGATCTTCATTAATTGTTTATTTTCATTACTCAACAAAAACCTTCGACTTGATTACTTTGGCGATTCTTGTATATAGCGTAGCTCAAATAAAGGATTTCCCAATAAGAAGTGTTATTTTGACATTCAAAACAAAATTGTCGGACCTTCATTTCATCATAAAGAGGAAGGTGGGCCGTTAATAATGGAAAATAACATTGGTGGCATGTAGCGCCGTCCTGTGTAAAAATAAACGTTTTCCAGATCAATACCATCCAATTCCGGCCATGAAAAAATCACTATCTCTCCATAGTAACTGTTGCCCCAGCCTCATGCTGGAAAAAGTAAGGTCCAATGACCCTTCCGGGCCATAAACCGCACAAAACAGTCACACGTTTGAGGATAGAGATACTTTTCAACATAACTCTTGGTTTTTCCGAGCCCCAGATGCGACAATTTTGCTTGTTGACGAAGCCACCGAGGTGGAAAAAGGCCTCATCAATCAAGATGATTTTTCTATGGAATTCCTGATCATTTTCATGCATTACATGATCCCATCAGGAAAGGTACGAGGTTGTTGATGATCGGCTGGCATGAGTTCTTGTGTTAACTGAGCTTTATAAGCCTTTATACCCGAATTTGTCTACAAAATTTGGTGTAATGACGTTTGGGTTTTCTTCAATACTTTCGGCTACAGCTGCAATATTTTCGGCTCTTTTTGAGCGACGTGCACGGGTTTTGTTCTTCACATCACTAACTTGTCCCAACAGCTCAAATGTTTCCACCAATTTTTGTATTGCGGTTCGACAAGGTGTTTCAGGACGACCAAAAATGTTCGAGTTTTACGAGTCGTCTCTGTCATATTTTCACCATTTTCAAGAGAATTTTAATGTTTTTCAATGCGTTGCTCAAGCGTGTATCGTTCCATTTTTATTAATGGAGTAGTTTCTTCTTGTCTTATGTCAAAAAATGCTTCAAAAGTGGCATCTACCAAAATAGCGGACTATTCGGAATAACTCCTCTCTTTGAAAAATTCTGCATTATAAATTCCAGTTGCAATCTCATTGAGTCCTTTCTGAACTGGCGGATGGAAATTTGGCCGCGGTGCAGAGGTAATGGGGTTCCTCAAGGCTCGGGTGTGGTCCCGATACTATTTTAATGAAAAAGAAGACATATTCCATGGGCCGAGAATCATCGGAAAAAACAGTATGGACGGAAACATGTCATTCGTCCATAGAATTGAGAGGTATAGGTGAGAAGTGCTTCTTTTTCTGCCACTAGATTCTCTAATTGTCTTACTACGAATAAATGATTGGCACCACCTATTCAGATGATCAGTTCAGGTCCAATTTCCACTGGAGGAAATCGCAAGAAGAGGAATTTTCCCCATGTTGAGGCGTCTAGTTTTAATTACTAGCCATTCTGTACTAATATTATGAAGAGGAAAGATTTGTATTTTTGTGTGTTTGATACGAATAGGCTCAAAAACTACTGGACCGATATCAGAAATTCTTTCACCCTTAGAAAGCTACATTATCCCTGAGTGACATAGGCTATACTTTCCACCCGAAAAAATAAGGATACCTACTATAACTTCAATAATTACAAAAAAATCAGCCATAATCAGCTATTTTTACGTGCGGTGCAAAAACCGTAAGACTTACGTGGATACAATGTATGACGGAAATGTACCTCTTAAATAGTTCTACAAAAAAGTCCGCGATAGCATATATCTATCTCTCAAGATTGACTTGCTATTACCTGTTTATGGTAATCAGATGTTTTCCAAAATTATGCACTATTTGGAAGTTTGTTTTTATGAATTGGGTCAATTGATCCTCATCCAACCTGATACGTTATTTATCCCCAGTATTTAATTCCTTTACATCATACAATTATAACGAGTATATCAAAAGATATGGCAGGTTGAATTGTTGAAGATGAAACAGCAGCGTGAAACAAATTTCTACCCGGGCGAAGCTGGGACGGCCTGCTTGTCTGGAATAAAAGGAAACGAAGGGGCCGATGTACTTGCCAGAGAGGGCAGGACGCATAAACGCCACTTGCTGACCCAGAACCTTTCTGGAGAAAACCGAAAAGGAAACAATCAGGCGGAATTTCCCAAGAATGGATCACTCCAAAAAGTTCTTTCGGTACCTACTTTGAAACTGCAAGATCTAAAAGGTATTTGGATCTCAATAAGAACCATCCACTCACCAGCTTTTTTACAGGAACTTGTCGCCTCAAGAAGGATCTGGTGAGAATGGGTTTTCGGACAAAGTGTAGAGTGTAGATTTTCACGTAATGCCTTGCCATTGCAACCCGAAGGGTATTTATGAAAATTTTGAGGATTTCGGGAGAATCGTTCAATTTTTTCTCGAAATCGGTAGCAGATACGACAAAACTGCAAGAGTACACAAAGTGTAGTATAACAACAATGCTTCTTTTTATAATTTTTCAAAATAAAAGTGGTTCACCAGAAGAAGTTCTGGAGGAAAACAAAGGATAGTGCTCCGGAAAAAATATAACTGTGTCTATTTGCAATCGAAATTACCATTTCACATGGTGTAAACTTAAAATTGTAATATCTATGCCAAATTTCATTTGAATATCTTGTGAGATGCAGATGAGAAGAAAAACTTGAAACCAAATTCAAACCTAAGCATCTTGTATCTCAAAAATGAAACTCTTTCACTCCCATGTTTATGGAACTTTTTATTCTTGAAATTACACAGGGAATCTACCCTCTTCGTTCGTAACTGGAATGCAGGAACACCCTGTATAGGGACACTCATCGCACGGAGACATTACTCAATAAATTTTCGATGATCAAATAAATTTCAACAGTTTTCCATGAATCGAAAAACCGTACCTCCGAAATCCGTTAGTTACATTCACATAAATCGAAACCTGATGGTATCAAAATTGAGCGTCTTCTAAGACACTCACTCCACTGAATAGGATCGGTCGTTGACGTTCCTCGGACTCCAAAGTGTCATGCAAATAAAATAATATCAATTACTCGAAACACTCACCTCTGAACGTAGCGTTGAGACACTCCCAAAAAGTTGTCTGTAAGGAAGAAAAAAATTTTATTAATTGAAATGACAAAATCGATAGCATCTCGGGTGATATTTTATTTCACTCTCGAGTCCGTTGCCCACGCGTTAAATAAAGTATACACCAGAGTCCAACCGTGTTAAATCCGTTGGTGCCCACTTTATCAACTGTAGACCAAGTTCGCTTACATGAGTCGCCACAAGATATTTCTGGTCTTGGTACAGAATGAACATAACATGCAGCGTTAAATATTCCAGAGGAAAGATCATACCGATTGGAATCCGATATGTAGTACCTAAACTTTCAAATGTACGTTTTAGTTAAGTACGAGAAAGGACCCCGCACTTTTTCTATGGCAAATGGCGTTCCGTGAAATTTTCTAAAATTTTGGTATAATGTAGTACTCGACCTTCTGATCAAAAGTGTCCATGGCCCCAACTCAATCCTATGACTAGTTTTCGAGATATAGGGCGTTGAAGTTGAGAATTACCCACTTTTACTACGCCCGTATCTCGGAACAGAATCGAATGAACTTCAATTTTTCTCAAGAAACATTTCATTACATCCCCAAGGAGCAGCCATATAGAGGAATATGACCGAAAATCGTTACGAATACGGGGTCATCCATAATTTAATGCATGCCTGATTTTGAAAGAATAAAATATGTCAGTTTCAGAGCGAGAACGTTCACAAAATGAACTATTACACTAGATATATTGTTGTTACATCGAAAACGTCTGAAATACCCAGAATTTATACTGGGTGATCCATTATTATAGAAACTATTTTCAAGGAGGGTTAAATGGACACCCTGTATTTATGGGTTGATTCAAGGGGTTTGTTTAATTTTTTTAGAACATATCATCATGGACTTCAAAAAATACAGGGTGATTCAGTCATGAAATGAACTTTGAACCTCACGAAAATACCCAAAAACCACCTTTTTTTTTCATCACCCTGTATTTCAAGATTAACTCCGACGAGGTGGGAGTTTTCTTTCACCACTGTACCTGATATAAAAACATCAATAAGGCTGAGAGTTTTTATCCACTTCCTATGACCAGATTTTTTGTTATGCTGGAATAAGAATAGAATAAACTACCTAAATAAATAATTTTCATATTACATTAAAAAAAAATCTGCTCATAGGAAGTGTATAAAAACTCTCGGTCGTATTGATGTTTTCATATTAAGTACAATGGTGAAAGAAAACTCCCACCTCATCGGAGTTAATCTTGAAATACAGGGTGATGAAAAAAAAAGGTGGTTTTTGGGTATTTTCGTGAGGTTCAAAGTTCATTTCATGACTGAATCACCCTATATTCTTTGAAGTCCATGATGATGTGTTCTAATAAAATTAAACAAACACCTTGAATCAACCCATAAATACAGGGTGTCCATTTAACCCTCCTTGAGAATAGTTTCTATAATAATGGATCACCCAGTATAAATTCTGGGTATTTCAGACGTTTTCGATGTAACAACAATATATCTAGTGTAATAGTTCATTTTGTGAACGTTCTCGCTCTGAAACTGACATATTTTATTCTTTCAAAATCAGGCATGCATTAAATTATGGATGACCCTGTATTCGTAACGATTTTTGGTCATATTCCTCTATATGGTTGCTCCTTGGGGATGTAATGAAATGTTTCTTGAGAAAAATTGAAGTTCATTCGATTCTGTTCCGAGATACGGGCGTAGTGAAAGTGGGTAATTCTCAACTTCAACGCCCTATATCTCGAAAACTAGTCATAGGATTGAGTTGGGGCCATGGACACTTTTGATCAGAAGGTCGAGTACTACATTATACCAAAATTTTAGAAAATTTCACGGAACGCCATTTGCCATAGAAAAAGTGCGGGGTCCTTTAGAAAAAGTTATGATCATCAGATGCTCTCCAAGATTTTTTTGAAGAGAAAGAAGAAGTTTCACATATCAAAACGTTTAAACGATGAAAAAAACTAAACGAAATTATTTCAGTCCAGAGGAAATGATTAGAGACAATTTTAAAATTTCCACCAACATCTACACTGCGCAAAAAAGTTAACGCACATTCTGAAAATCTCAATTTTAATGTAAATTAACTCTACATTGACTTTATAACTTAGTTTTTATGTTCTCTCGGGAAGGTTTTGAACGAAACAAGACACATTAAATGGAAGAAAAATTCAGGATTTCACCTATTCTTATGTGAAAGAAGAGAAATGAACAATTTTCAAAATACTGAAATGCTGATAAGTGATTTAATACTTGGTATTTCCACCCCTTGCGTTAATTACAGCTCGGCAACGACGGTTCATACTCAAAATGAGTGATCTTAAAATGTTCTGATCTAATCCTTCCCAGATTTCTCCGAGTTGGATTCCTAAGTCATTAAGAGTAGCTGGATGATTTTCTTGATAGCCTTCTATTGAGGTAGTCTCAAACCTGCTCAATCGGATTGAGTTCTGGACTTGCTGGCCATTCCATTCGAGAGACTTCAACCTCTTCGAGGTACTCCTGCACGATGCGCGCACGATGGGGTCGGCATTATCGTCCATAAAAATGAAATTTTCAACAATGTATGGTGCAAATGGCACTACATGCTCCTCAAGACTGTTCCTTATATACTTATCAGGATTCATAGCTCCATTACAACGACCACTAGGTCTGTGCGAGCAGTAAAAGATATTCCACCCCATACCATAATCGATCCTCCCCCGAAACCAGTAGTATTCAGGAAATTGCACTGAGCATATCTTTCATGTGGACGTCTGTATACAAGGGAACGTCGATCACAATGGTAGAGGCAGAATCTAGACTCATCTGTGAAGAGAACTCTTTCCCAATCGGCCTCTTCCCAATGGATATGCTCTCTCGCAAAATCCAAACGCGCCTTCGATGGGCTGGGGTAAGAGCTGGGTCTCTTGCAGCGACACGAGGCCTTAAATCATATTCTCTGAGGCGATTTCTTATTGTCTGAGTGCTAATTTGCACCTCATGAGTTTGCTCGAGCTGATTTTGAAGGAGGCGAGCGGTTGCAAACCGTTGTCTCAACGAAGAAACTCTCAAGTAACGTTCTTGAATGGCAGTTGTTACCCGTGGTCTACCCTGTCCTGGTCTTCGGACATTCATACCTGTCTCCCTGAATCGCTGCAACATTCTGGACACATTTGCATGGGAAACTCCAAACCTTTCTACAATTCTTGTGTATGTCCACCCTTCTTCTCGCAAAACTACCGCTTGGGCACATTCCTCTTGGGTCAAATTGCGTGTTTCGCGTTGCATAGCGATCGAGTGTAGAAAATCAAACGAAAACAAAACTATTGATCACTAGAATTGATCGATAACAACTGATTTTAGAATGGAGCCAATACATTCAAAATCTGATATCATCTTTTTTATTCCTGCTGGGGAAAACATCTGTATTGAGGAAAAACGTTGAAAGTGGATAACATATGCATGCATAATTCTGATAAAAATAATTATCATTGAGAACACCTTCAGTTGTAGAATAAATTTGAGATTTCCATTACGCGTCAAAATTATGGAACAAATTCATTTTCTCAGAAGAAAAATATTTGGTAACAAAATCCTGAAACAGGTAAATTTTTGCTTCACTTTTACCGAATTTGTATGCATTTTTGAAGGATATTTGAGGCATCCTGTGCCGTCCCCATCAACCCTCTAAATTTTTCGAAAAGGGAAAGTGGGTCATGTGGTACTTTTTTGGCAAGGTCTTTTATCTTCTTTATAGGCGTGCAGACAGTTTCAAGAAGAAATTTTTTTTTTGAAAAATTAGTTTGTTCAGATGTTATCGGTATGTGCACTTTGCCATGGCTCATTTACTTTGAGACAATGGTACCTGATCAAATTTGACACCGACTGAAAGTCGACCATTACAGTTTTGTTCATGCACAACTTTCAACCCCCTCACGTGAAAAATAAGAATGTGTGAAACACTGCGCTTCAGTTATGATCTTAAATAGGTATGTTATTAGTACGTTTCTACTGAAGTTCAAACTTTTCGGTAAAATGTTTCAGTTCATAGAAAGGGCCATGGCAAAGTGCACATACTGAAAACATCTTTGAATTAACTTATTTAAAAAAAAAAATTTCTTGAAAATTTCTGCACGCCTGTGAAGAAGATACAAAGACCTTGCCAAAAAATTACCACCTGACCCACTTTCCCTTTTCAAAAAATTTAGAGGGTTGATAGGGATGGCACAGGGTGCAACAAAATCCTTCAAAAATGCATACAAATTTGGTAAAAGTGAAACAAAAATTTAGCTGTTTCAGGATTTTATTGCCAAATATTTTTCTTCTGAGAAAATGAATTTGTTCCATAATTTTGACGCGCACTGTATACAAATTTTCTGTATGATCTAACCTTGTCCATGGCAGTATTCGAATAGTCATACATGAATTGATAGGAATTTTCTACCAACATTATAGGAGTTAAAGATTTACATAAAATGAAATTTTTTTATTGAGAATATTAAGGATCGATTAAACTACTACTAACGTACATTTTTCGGAATTTTATGTGTCTTTTTTTATTTCTCATAGCTCCTTGAAAATCTATTCAGTTCTATGAAAACAAATCTAAAAATTTTGTGTAGGAATCGTTTATCTTCGGAGGCGCTGTATATTGTCAGAGAACAGATAAGTATAAGCCCTAATTCATTGAAGAAACCATCAATATAAATATTCCGGATATGCTGAATGAAAGAAAGCATGTGATGCCTCATCTAGACGACTTCATGTTTCACTCATCACAACAATCTGCAAAAAGAGAAAACTCTTCTAAAGACTGCTGGAATTGACTTCAACATGCCCTTATCTCTTTAAAAACTATTAACATTTCTGAAACGTCAAATGAAAACATGAAGGTTCACATCTGGGTGCCTTCATTTCCCTGCACCACCTCTTGAAACAACGACCTGCATTAAGTGGAACCATTGAGATCGCCTGTTGAAAATGATTAACGTCTTCTTAACGTCACAATGTCAATCTAATTGGATAAGGGGAGGATGGCATTTTCAAGTGATAAATTCCGGGCACTCTACATTGTTTCTGATATTCTGGTTTAACTCGGCTGACACGAAAAATAAAGTAGAGATAAAATCATATCTTCAAGAATATTTCGTTTATCAGCATTTTTGCGCTCTTAGTTACAAGAGTGTTTTTTGCCCATATTGTGGGATTTTAGGTCCTTATACAACAATATTGACAGTGGTTCCTTTTCAATGGGACGCCCTGTATAAATCATCTCTAATTTTGATGCTTATTTTAGTGACGATGGCTAAAATACGTACCAACTGAGATGGGCAATATTTTTGTACTTCTAGAGTTGTTTGATTCCTTAGTCCACTGTTAGCAGCTAAATCCACTAATGCTATCTGCAAAAAAAAAATTTTTGATGAAGATCTATTGAACAACAAAATGAAAATGAAAACATGGAAACAAATAAAATATTTTCAGGGTTCTTCATTATTATTATAATTGTTGAACATTAGGTTGAAAGATGACGGAAAAATGAAAGGACCCCGCACTTTTCTTATGGCAAATGGCGTTCCGTCAAATGTTCTAATATTTTGATATAATGTGGTACTCGACCTACTGATCAAAAGTGTCCATTGCCCCAACTCAATCCTATGACTAGTTTTTCAGATACGTTGAAGTTGAGAATTACCCACTTTTACTATACGCGTATCTCGAAACAGAGTCGAATGAACTTCAATTTTTTTCAAAAAACATTTCAATCCACCCCCAAGCAACCATATAGAGGAATATGACCGAAAATCGTAACGAATACAGGGTTATGCATAATAGACGAGTCCCTTCATGCTGGCCAACTGTTTAAAAATACCTGAAAATCACTTCCTTTTTTTTCGCAATGATTCAACTCTTACCTGAAAGCTTTAATCCCAATGAGTGTATCCTGAAAATATTAGATGTCACGAAGGTCTTCATCAAAAGCTATAAATTTTTGTTTTCTTATGTTTTCATTAATGGAAATCTATGACTTTCCAACCTAGAAAACGACTTGTTTATATTTTTACTTGCTCCTAAGCTGTTTTCATCGACTTTGAAATTAGAATATCTATTCTAAATCAATGGCTGTTTCAGGTATTCTTGAGGGATATGATCCTCGTAATTTGAGGAACTGAGCTGTGACTTCATCTTTCTGTAAGATGGAAATCAGAAAAGGTGAAGTAGGTATCTGCACGAAAAGATTTTTATGTTTCAATCCTCATGATATATTTGAATTTTAGGCCAGTAGATGATTATATAACAATGTAAGCAAAGTACTAATACTGGAAAAAACTGTTCTCAATTGCTCTTCAAGGAAAAGTAAAAACACGGCTGTTCGTTTTAATAAATGCCTGAGAAAGATGCCTCAACACCGAATATCACTAATGCCTTTGGCATATTGCATAAATTGGACTGGAGAAAAGCATGGATAGACAAACTATGGATGGGAACCTTGCTGCAAAGAATATATGTGTTTGTTCCCTTCACATGGACGATTATGTCAAGTTAATTTCAGATTTATATCCAGATTGAAAAATCCATAATTAATTGCTCCAGAGAGATTAGTTCTAGTATTAATAAAACTGAAACTGTTTGTGAAGTAGCCATTTTTAAGGGAGTTTCTCAATCAACTGCGAACAATATTTTTAGTAAATAGATTGTCTGTATTTATTATTTTGAGATGTGGTATACACTGGCCATGTTCTGATGTTGAATTGATGAATTTACCACTTTACATATTAAGAATATACTATGATTTCAAAGTGATACGTCATTATAATGATTTTCCAGTACAATGATCCTAATTTCTCATGCGGCATCAGAACTTATTCCCATCCAGATCATAGTCAATGGCAGTTGTAAATACTTTTGGGTTGTTATTCTGTAGTAAGTTTCCATGCAAATAAAGAACATTAAAAACAATCATTTATTTCCCTAATTTCTTTTGAATTCCTTGTAGAATTTCTATCCAATTAGAAGCGAAAACCCAATTATGCACCTATATTTAATAAACTCCACACTACAGGGTTAATAATACATTAATTCACTGAAAGTCTTCCTATGATTTCTACGAATCTAAAGAAAACACCTATGATAATCAGTTTTACATCTTGCAACAGGTCTTTATACGAGTGCTCCTTCTTCGGAAATTAATGAAATTTGGCTTTGATATTTCTGCAGTATCTTGAATCATTTTTACACTGTTAATAGAAACATCTCATTCATCAGAAAAGTTATTATAAAAAACAATCTCAAGCGAAATCCTCATTTGATTCGAAAAATTCAAATTCTCCATTCAAACATTTTGTTGGGGATATTTATTTTCCATTGATGAAACCCTAAGAAAACAAAAAATTATAGCTTTTGATGAAGACCTTCGTGACATCTAATATTTTCAGGATACACTCATTAGGATTAAAGCTTTCAGGTAAGAGTTGAATCATTGCGAAAAAAAGGGAAGTGATTTTCAGGCAATTTTAAACAGTTGGCCAGCATGAAGGGACTCGTCTATTGAATGAATGCATGCCCGATTTTGAAAGTATTTATAAAATATGTCAGTTCCAGAACGGGAACGCTCGCAAAATGAACTATTTCACCAGTTATGTTGATGTTACATCGAAAAAACCTGAAATAGGTACCCAGAATTAATACTGGGTGATCCATTATTATAGAAACTATTCACAATGAAGGTTAAGAGGACACATTGTATTTCTGGGTTGATTTAAGGTGTTTGTTTGAATTTTTCAGAACATATCATCATGGACTTCAAAGAATACAGGCTGATTCAGTCATGAAATAAACTGGGAACCTCTCGAAAATACCCAAAAACACTTTTTTCCATCGCCATCTATTTCGAGATTAACTCCGTTGAGGTGGGAATTTTCTTTCACCACTGTACTTGATATAAAAACATCCACACGGCTGAGAGTTTTTATCCACTTCCTATGACCAGATTTTTTTATGTCATATGAAAATTATTGATTTATGGTATTCTAGTCTTATTCCAGCATAAAAAAAATCTGGTCATAGGAAGTGGAAATTTTTTTTTTCTGTTTCATTATCAGAATTTTTAACTGCAAATGGTACTTTTGTCAGTATCAAATTTGAAAAGTTATCCCAAAGTGCCAAGAAACCAATAAGAATACATAATATTTCAGTGCTTAAAACGAAGTGTTCTTAAGTCCTGTTCACATTCTTAGCATATAAATGACGGAACAACACATGCTGCTTGAGTTATTTCAGTCCTGGTTGAAAGACAAATAGGTTACATTTCCTCTTTTATGAAGTATCCCACTGAATAGTTCATTTCACAGCGCGATTGTTCATTGCAGTTAATGATTCTGAAGTGTCTCTTATTTCAATTATTTTTATCTTCAATTCGTTCTATCCAGGAGGTGTGAAAATTAAATTGAGGAAATTTGAATTGTATGGTAGAATTTATTCGATTTCAACAATTTTTATGACTAAGCCACAATAGATTCGAAGAAATCGGAATCAAAAATTTTTTTATTTTTTGAGTGACTGAAATAAATCAACAATTTTTTTTATTTCAATTTCTCTGTTCAACAATATTCAAAATACAAACTTCATTACCATTTTCGAAACCCTAGGATACAGTGCGATAAAAACTACTTGTTCGTAAATAATTGTTATAATTCAAAACAGAGCTGAATGAGTGTCTATCGAATCTGCATATGCGAGTATTTTACGGCACCTTTTTGAGGATCACTGGGGTTCAGGCATGATATATTGAGTGACCTTCTTCAAGCTCGGCGCTACATGGTGCCACAATTCAGTGGAACCCTATGAATGTGAAATAAAACAGGATCTGCTATCTGTCAGAGAAGAGACAGAAACATATCTTGTTTCTTCATGAGAAATTGGTGATTTGGTCCCAGCATTCGTTAAATTTTTGGTGATCGAATTCATACAGGCGGTCTTCAAGTCGAAGCATATTTTTAAAGAAGGTATAAAAAAATATCTCAACAAATATTTCAAGAATTGTTTCGTCCAAAACTAAGAAATAAGAGAGAAACAGTCTTTCAAAGTTCAATTACACTCCAAAATCTGAGTGATTTTGTAAAAGCCTTCATGACTTCTCTCATAAGAACGATAAAAACTACAACTCACTATTTTACATATTGAACATCTTGCATTAATATGTGCGTGATGCTACCATTGCTACCATTCAAATTTCAGTATCGTTTGTGGTTGTATTTTTTTTGAGAAAGGAATTGCTCCATCCTCAGCACAAGTGTGACTGCAATTTCAAATCCTATCAAATTCTAGGAATGCGAAGTACATGATAAACATTCATTCCGTCATTTGCTTATAAAGTAGTAAGCTGCTTGGGTAAGGTGTTGAATAAATGAATATCCGATAAACCAATGGTTGCTATCGAGTAACTGTTACAAGAAAACGAAGTGAAGAACGTGAGGGTGAATATTTTATTGTTTGACTGTAGTGAACTCTGAAACATGTTTATCTCTTGTTGAAAAACTATGATCTATTGAACAAAAGAGTCGAAAAAATACTGATTTAGACTCTTTATACATATATCTACGATTTAAAATGAAGAATTTGGACGAAAAAACATTCTGGGCATGAAATTTTTGTGAATCAGGAAAGATTCATGTTTGTCACTGAAATCCTGAAAAGCACCTTTCATTGTTTCCCTTCGGTAAAACGCAGTTCAATCATTCAGGCATTCACTTATCCGTAGTCAAAATATAATCAGAATTCTTCAGCTGCTTGGTGTTAGTTAAATGGACAAGGTGACTTATTCGGCATCGTTTGTTTATTCTTCGGTTGATTAATTTAAACTTGTCACGAATTCGAATTTATAATTCGAGGAGGTTGTGACATAAAACACGAATGAAATATTTTAAACAATGACTGCTCACAGGAGAGAGGTAGGATTAACTACTTTTTTTATGTGTTTTGGGTGACAAGACTTTGTTTACTACCTGGCATCGAATAAAACTTTATTATATTCTGGTCACCTCTCGGTAGGTAGTGGAGTGTTGGAAGATAAATGAAGATATAAGTAGTCGAAATCCTTACTTTTTTTAAGAACCTATTTTACATCTTCACGATTCATCTTGACCACATTCTCGAACGGATTTATATTTCGGATTTTTATCTGAAGTTTGATGAAGATTGTCATCTTCTTCGGAATTTGCAAGATTCATTACACAAAACATAAAATGTCTACAAATCTACAATTGATAAATCGATGTTATAAAATTTCTACTTTTGTAGACAATCAATGGTGTTCAGTAAAACGTGCCAAGGTGGCTCTAAAAGCTGTACAAGTAGTAAATGGTTGGTTTACAAAAGTGAAAGACAAAGCTGCCCTTCACATCTTTTTCCCAAAATTATATCAAGACGAGGTGACAATATAACCTCACCACGACTGTTCTTAAAACCAAATCGACACCGGAAAAATTAAACTGACAAATGGTATGATAATGTACTCGTGGGAAGAAATACAATCAATGGATGGACTAAATCTTCTGATGAGGAAATTTGCTTGAATATTATGGACAAAAAGATAACAAATCACTCGAATAGATCAAGAACTGTTAGCGAATTGGTTAAAAGTGGTGAGGAGAACAAAAATTGCTGAAAATTACTGGTACACCACAACAAAATCACACAAAATATAATGAAGAACAGCAGCGAATCTAATGTAAAATTAAATCTTAATTATTGTACTTCCACTGATTGTCCATTGAACAAATACATAAATGTTTGTTTGTGTTGAATTATACATTTTTATAAATGTCCTAGGGATATCACTTCTGAAAAAGAGGTACAGAGCAAAATAGTTATTTAGGTACCAAGTGCGTTATATGGATCTAATAACGCTCGTGGTGCATATATCATTTAATTACAATAAAATTCGATTGCTCCTATGATTTTTTTTCCATTTAACTTTCAGTAGTAACCATGGCACTTGTTAATATTTTGAAATAGATGCATAGAAATACCTGGTGTTGGCACTGATTAGATTTTGTTTAAGACTTTCTTGTCGATCGAAAACGTAATATTTTGTACAGCTTTTCATTTCTCCCGAAAGGGGTCGCATTTTTTGTCGTTGCCGCAGTAGCGCCACGACCGATAAATATTGCGGATTTATTCCGGAACTAGTCCAAAATCTGAAATCTAGGATGCCGTTTTGATCTACAAATTTTGGTCACGATTTTTAGTAGGGAGTCGTTACACCAGGTGTTCTATGCATCTATATTTTGAAGTTCGTTATTGCTGTCATCCTTTTATTAAGTGAATGTAATTACTGTTTTCGTTGTGAAGATTTAAAGAAATAACAGAAATGAATAGCAATTTGCCAAATAATATAATTGAAAATGCAGCCAAAGCTGCAAATAATCTATTACCAAAAAAATCCAGACTCGTCTACGACAAGGACATTCCATCAATGGAAGTTGAAAAATGAAATAATTGCTATAGATGAAACGGTGTTATTGGCGTACTTTCAAGAATTGGTATGCTATTTTATTTTTCATTTTGTTCATGTGTGGGTAATTTTTTTTTATTTCAGTCTGAAAAATTTTGTCCTGCGTCATTGTGGACGAAATATTCTATTTTGAAATCTACACTGATTGTCCATGAAAATATCAATATTTCACAATTCTCCCGGCTAGTAGCGTTTTTAAAAATGAAATCTAAAGGATATATTCCAAAGAAATCCAAAGTTTTGACAGCAGAACAAGTTCATACATTCATCAATGAAGCTCCTGATGAAATTCATCTTCTTCATAAAGTAGTTCTAATAATGGGTGTTTTTGGAGGACTAAGGAGAGATGAATTAGTGAAAATGTCTATCAAAGATATAGAAGATAAGGGTAGCTGTTTACTTGTTAAAATACCCGAAACTAAAACCGGTATGTCAAAAGGATTTAGCATTGTAGAGGAAGAAAAAATAGGAGCTTTGGGGCTGGTCAGAAAATATATATCCTTGAGACCCAGTGGAGTGAAGAATCCTAGATTTTTCCTCACGTTCCGAAATGGTCGGAGCACCATCCAACCTGTTGGCAAAAATACCATAGGGAGTGTGCCTTCGATGATTGCCAAATACTTTAAATTGGATAATGCAAATGAATATACAAGACAATGTTTGAGACGGACTTCAGCAACTCTTTTAACTGAGGCTGGTGCATCATATGAAACGTTAAAAATGCACGGAAGATGGAAGAGTGCATCTGTGGCGGAAGGTTACATAGAGCAGAGCATTTTTTCCAAAAACAAAGTATCGACGATGATTGTGAATTCGGTAACAGATTCTCATGAATTCTCTAGTGGTTCTCTTGTGAACGAACTTCCAAGTACTTGTGGTCAAGTTTTCGCTCCTCAGGTTTCGAAAACATCCCAAGATTCACGATTGAAGAATTTTTCCGGGAAATTCGAAAACTGCACTTTTAATTTTAATTAAGAAAGACTTTGTTTTCGTTTGTTGAGTTGTCGTTGTTTTAGTATTAAAATTCTGCGAAATAAATAATTTCTTTCTATAGCTTATTTTGCTTCTCGCACAACGAGCGGGCGTTATGATCCATAATGCCCGCTAAAATGCCCACGGGCATAATAAGTGTATTTATAGCAACCGTTTCTAAGGTAAAATAAACATATAATGTACAAGTGAAAAATAAAATCATTAAGGACTGAACAAGAAGAAATTCGCTATCACAAAAACGCTTATATCTTTTGAACCACTGGACCGATTTCGAAAATCAAACTCATTTTCGAATCAACTTCTAATTTTAATGAAAACTGTTTTTACAATAAAAAACCAAACTATTTTTTACAAAATTCATGGATTTTTTCTGGAATTCTTCCCATCATGCTTCTAATAGTGTTCAGTCACTTTCTGGGATGCTTGAATCCCGCTAATGTTTTCGTTGATTTCTTAGTCTTCTTCAATTCTCTTTTTACCAGTTCCTCAATGTATATCTTCGAGTCAACAGAGCCTTGGCCAACGAAAATTTGCTCCTTTTCCCACAAGTGCAAATTGCTTGCCAAACCTGGAATTTTTTAGGAAACTTTGCTTGTTTCTTCACGCGAAATTGTTCGTCAACATTTCCACGAGAATCTGCAATATAAAATTCCTGACCAGGAAGTTGCGAGAAATCAGCCAAGACATAGGTTTCGCCGTCCATCACGCAACAGAAACAATTTTTCAAGAAATCTTTTTTCAATTTCTTTGCTCTTGATTGACACTTTCTGCACGTTGTATGTTCTAATTCCACAACTCGACTTGATTTCCTGAACGGTTGACTGCGAACAACCCACTATTTGGGCCACTTTCCGTCCTGAAAGGTTAGGACTCTTCTGAAAAAGGCTGATGGCTTTCTTCACTTTTTTTGGGCTATGAAACCCCTTTTTCCTCTCGGTTCCTTCCTTGCGGTTAATTGTAAGATCTTCGTTGAAGCGCTTAACAACTCTTGATACCGTTTCCGGACGAACGCGAGCCTATTTTGCGATTCTTTTGAAGCTCCATTTTTGATTATTTTGAAAAAGTTTCACTATAAATTCTCGTGTTTTCACTTCGCTTGACATTTTGCGACTGAGAATTGGAATATCTATGAATTTAATGTTCCACATGTTTCTGACGTTCATAACAAAGCTAACTATGATCAAATTTTGATTTTTTCTCAATTGGTTCAAGAGATATGGGCGGTTTTGTGATGGCGAATTTATTCTCGTTCAGTCCTTACAATGTGCATGTCTAATAAACATGGACGAAAAACTTGATTAAAACTTGACTGACGATGAACTAGAAAACGTTTTTATAATCTTTATCACTGTAGATGAAGAAAATTTGATATGATACAGAAAATATGCATACTTATTCGGAAACCATCAACATCCTTAACATTTGACGGGCAGTTTATTTTGTGGGGATATATTCCTAATGTTACATCAAACTAAAAATATCTACAAAGGACACCTTCCCGAAAAACACATTGAGATTTATGGGCCCACTATTTTGTATCCCTACATGTTTTAAAGCGGCAGTCAATAAACCTTAATCTCACATCTTTTGGCCTTTGAGAGTTTTCCAACTTGTCAAAGATCAAAGCAACCGATTTTGTCGCTGAAAGAAAAGTGTGCCGCATTAATAACAGAGATTATTTCGGAATGTCATATGACGAATTGAGAGAAACGTTTCAAGGACCCAATCAGCAAAGACACGACATTGTTGATGATCGACAGTTCTCTCAATTTCGTAACCAGTAAAGAAAAAAATTTTGCTGCAAAATAATCAATACGTACCTAAGGATTCCAACGCTGAAGAATCTTTAGAACTAATAAAATACACGAGACATGTTTTGAATCCCTGAAGACCAAACATGCCATTCTACTCCTAATTTACTACTTCAACAAATGCCTTAATCCTAAATCGAAGGCGTTCGTGACGATCTGAAATCCTCAGAACTCCGATCTTACGATAATCTGCATCCCATTTCACCTTATCCTTCATCAACACCCCTCTAAATTCAATAAATTTGAGGGGGCATTAATCCCGCCTAATCTCCGATTCCACAGATTCAAAGATAACTGTTTCCGCTTGTGAGAAATGTATGACAGATTCAACATAAAAGAACTATACAAGAATATAATAATAGAACGGTAATTCTACGCTAAACGTCGTACAATAGAAGCATTCAATATTCGCACGAAGGTGTGAAAAACCGAATTGAAACCGTCCAAATATTACCGCTATACTGCACCTTTGTGCAATTTAGAATCGTTTAAATCGTGAAAAGATGGGATAACTACAAAAGAACGATCTTGCTCAGGTTTCCATTGTCGAGAATCCTGAATCGGGAAAGGTTCTTTTGATATGCCGATAATATTCCCCTTACTAGAAGATTTCGAAGACGAATTTCAGAAAATATTACGAGGATATATTGAAAAATTCTTAGCATACTATAGAACCAAAAAAAATTTCAATGTCAAAATATTTTATTACTCAACATATTCTCCTCTTAATTGAATACATTTATTACAGGGAACCTGCAACGTCTCTATTCAAAAAAAAATGTTTCTATTCGTTGGAAGAAAATTTACGACCTTTTAAACTTTTTTTCAGTTGAGGAAAGAGATGATAGTCGGAAGGAGCCAAATCTGGTGGATAAGGGGGGTGTTCTAGTAATTCTAACCCTAAATCACGACTTTTTTGCATGGCAACATAAGATTTGTGTACTGGGCGTTGTCCTGTAAAAACAAAATGTCTTTGGATAGCTTTCCGCGTCTTTTCTCTTTGATTTTTTCCCGTAGAGTGGTCAGTAATGTCGAATATTAATCTCCAGTTATTGTTCTACCCTTATCCAAAAGATCAATCATGATTACTCCATGGCAATCCCAAAAAACTGAAGCAAGAACTTTTCCAGCATATTTTTGGACACGAAACTTCTTAGGTCTTGGAGAACCAGACTGTCGCCATTCCATCGATTGTTGCTTTGTTTCTAGATCATCCATAGTAACAGTTTCGTTTAAGAAGTCTACATCGATTTCAAATCGAGCACAGATCGAACGCGATACTTCTACCCTTGCACGCTTTTGGTCAACATTCAAACATTTGGGGAGACATTTTGCAGAAATTTTTCTCATGTCTGAATTGACGTGAACTATATGATGAACGAGTTCGTATGAAATCTTCAGTGCTTCAGATATCCGTTTTAGCCCAATTCGACGGTCTGATAAAATCATGTCATGAACTGCATCGATATTTTCGGGGACTGACCCAGAAACTGGCCTTCCCGATCGGTCATCATCTTCAATGGAAAATTTACCTCTTTTGAAGCTTGCAGTCCAATTTTTGACGGTCGCATACGACCAAGGGTATTGAGCATATCTTCGTGAATCTGCTTACCTCTTAACCCTTTTAAATACAGGTACGTGATGATGGCAATTTTTACAATTTCGGTAGACATCTTTTTTCAATTTATTGCATAACTCTGGTTTACCTTTTTGACTTCGAACTCTACACTGTCACTTCTAATAAGTTATTGTTCATTGATATGGTATCGCAATATTTTGTTTCTGCATGAAACTGGTCTAGGCTAACTAGATATCAATAATCAATACATCCTCGTATTATTGTTTAGAAATTTGCAGTGTGAAAATTAATTAGGAAATACTTGGTTGAATGATTGAGTTCAATCCATCATTCTACTGTCCAGATTTCACTATCCCACAAGTCCAAACACATCCACATTATTTTGTAACAAGCAACAATAAGACATTCAATATTATCAATGGCAAAACAAGTCCTATGAAAGAATTTCAACCTTTTGATAACGACGTTTTGCAAGCTCACAAATTAACCACAATATTTTTATGAACATAATTCTTATCTCATCGTTGTCCATGAAATTCGCTCTAACGACATGTTATCAATATAACGTCGTCGTCCACGTTAATAAAACGTTGTTCTCATTGAGTTATAATAAGTCCTCCCATAAACTCATAACATGAAATACGATTAGTATTACCAGGAAGCCATTATGGGAGAAGATCAAACCGGAATTTTAATTGAAAACATATCTGATTTGAATATTTATCGAAATATGTACAGTATAAGATCATTTGCAAGTCTATTCCACATGTTCGTGCAAAATCATAATTTTTTTCATTAATTGTGAAAGAAAAATACTATTAATAATTTTCTTAATGATTCCAAGACCTCGAGGAATGCAACAATCGCATATTCATCGATTTTTGATGTCTCACTCAAAGCTTGAAATTGGAGAGGATGTGTAAAACCGTCTCTACTAATCGTCTCAGACAGCAAATCGTTTCCTCTCACGTCCTGACGTCTATTTTTCTATTACCGCATTGTGTATTCAAGGCGTAGAAAAGTTTTATTGCATTCATGAGACGGTTTTTCCTCTCCACTCGAATATTTATTCAGTCAGTGTTCTAGGTTTCTCAGAAAACCAATCATTTTAATACAGTGGAGTCTCAGGAATGAATGTCAAATGAGTTCGAATTATTTGATAGAGATTTCAAGCTGATTTGGATTGAAATTCGAGTTTCATTCGATTCATGGTCCAAATATAATGAGCCTTTAACATGTAGGTACGTGGGATTCCTAATACCTTGAGTATTGCTCGTAGGGAAAACTATACTGGGATTTTTAAGAGCTATAGAAAATTTTTTCAGAAGAAAAAACATAAAATTAAGAAAAATGTATGAAATATACTGCTCCACAAGAGTTAGGGATATCGTATTCAATCGTTTTTGAAAGTATGTAATCTTCGAGAAAATCGCTGTAGAATCATTTAAAACTCAATAACAACTTGAATCGATCCAATAAATATCAGTATGAGACATTTCGTCAATCTGGTCGCCTTTTTTCTGAAGTTTGGTTCTTTGCATAATATGCTTCATGAATGTTCTTATTTTGAAATGAAGTCAGTTTATCAATGGCTTCGATTTGAAACGAGTTTTCTGAAAATGCCAAGACGTAAATTAACAAACGCTGAGGCTAATTTGGCTCCAAGTCAGCCAAAGTGTGATATCTCGACTTTGGAATAGGTTCAGGGAGACAGGTTCCGTGTTGGGAAGAACAAGGCTTGGTGGGCGACGAAAAACAACACCTGCTCAAGATCGTTTCATCATCGTTTCGGCGAGAAGAAACCCTACATCTACGTGTAGAATGCTACGCAATACTCTTCAAAATGCAGATGGGGTCCAAGTTTCCATCGAAACCATCAGACGACGTTTGAAAGAGGTGAATCTAGGTTCTAGACGTTCATTAAGAGGAGTTCCATTAACACGTGATCATAAGCGTCAAAGACTGGAATGGGCAAGGCAACATATGAATTGGAACGATCAATGGCGTGTCCTTTTCACTGATGAATCCAGATATGGACAATTTTCAGATTCTCGAAGAATGAGGATATGGACAATCCCACGCATACCCCGTAATCGTCGTTATGTCCATCCATTCCGAGGGGGTAGTGTTATGGTATGGACCGGGATATGTTTCAACGGGCGCACAGATCTACACATTTGTCCTGGGAATATGACCGCCTTACACTAAAGAGAGCATGTCATTGACAATGTTGTGTCAAATTTTCACGCTGCTATTGGTGAAACTTTTCAATTTCTAGACGATAACGCTAGACCGCACCGTGCAGCCATAGTTGAGAATGCGCGCGAGGAGCTTGGTATTCCACATCGTTATTTTACTCGATTTTTCTTAACCACCCTGTATACGCTGCAGACCTACAGGCTAAAATTAATTTGCAACTTGAAATCATATTAATATAATTTTCATCACAAAAATCTTAATTTAACTATATTTTTTCTCAATTTAAGTCAATATCCCTAACTCATGTGAAGTAGTTTATTTTTTTGAATCGATATTACGGTCCATATAATTTGATGTTGAATGATTTCATTATATTTATATTATATCCGCTTTGTCCAATTTTGGCATATTATTATTCTTTTCAACAGTTCGGCCGGTATCTGACGAATAAATCTTTCAATTATGTCTTTCAATGCGTCAATCGAAGCGATGTACGTAAAGTTAGCAAAACAACAATTACTACAGGAAAAAAGTTACAGCCGCTTTTCGAAAAATCTCATTCACAAACAAACACCCTTCAAACACTAAATCCATGAGACAACGTCATCTGTTTCTGTTTATTTAATCAATAAATAGGACTTTGAATTCAATTTGTCCAACTGTACTCTTGGTTGAACATATTTTTATGGCCCCCCTTGAGAAACTCTTTAGATCCGCCAGTGTGGAAAACAATGATGCCTCTTTCTCAATTGAAAAGGTCCTTCATTTGTGTTTCTCAGAAAATTGTCTTTTCTGGGATCTGTTTCACTTCGAGACACACCCTGTATACCTAGAAGTACACCAATCAATCCAAGTGTACTCCGACAATTAAAACAGACAGTCCACACATTAGCAACACGAAATAGACACCATCGGGTACAGCCGTCTCTGTAATAATAGTATATCTTTAGAATAAGACTGTAAAATACCTTGGCTGCATGAGAAATTATCAGACATTAACATTGCAAATGTATGTCCTCCCTCAGCCGATTTGATAATAAATTATTGAACAATAACCACCCACTCTACACTCTTATACTTAGAAAGAGAGAGAGAGAGAAGTGTAAAGAGATGGATCCATGTGACCGGATGTGCTGGTATCTACCATCAGTAGCATTTAGTATGTTCATGAGCTTCCTCCTCATGAAGACTGCATGAGTGATGAGCTTACACTCGTGTGTGGTGCTAACTAGCGTAATGTACAGGGTGGAGAAATATAGAGAAGTACAACCGGGAGGAATAATTTTTTTGAATGTTTTCTTTGACCTGAGGTCTTCAGAGAAAGTATTGTTGTTCTGAAAATTTTCTAGTTTGTGTTTTCACCAAATTTGCATACTTCAGATCCTCCGAATTATTCTTCTTAATCTTGTAATCGCTAGACCATTTGGACGAAATGATAACAAGGAAAAATAATCTTTCCAAACATATTTCATGAAACTATTCTCACGCCTATATTTCCTTAGCAGCATTGAAAAAATTGCTCGATAAGAACGGCTTCTGTTGAATAACAAGTCGACTATAACCAGCCACCATCCGAATGTCCAGATATGAAGACAAGTAATATGATATCTGATGTCAAATACTTCATGCTTCGTTCTTGAGGAAGTCAACATCTGGTTGATAATTTGATCTACCATATCGAATTGGATGTTGACCATATTAACCCAGTAAATAAAGACAAGATGTGGTGGAAGTTACGAAATAATCCGACAAAGTTGATTTTTTGTGAAGACCTTTATTTTGATGATTCCAACAAACCTTGAATATGAAAAATGCGGTCTAGTTATTTGAACCGTTAGATATTGTTTTTAATGAGATGAATTAAAATTTTCAGTATTCTGATACTCTTTCAACAAAATGTAACGACACTTTTTTTAACTCGTTTAACTCGGAAAATGTCTAATCTGAATGTTCTTTACTTATATTTTCTGCGTTAAAAAAGTGGCGAATGGCTGAATGGAGCACCTACTCTTATTTCAATGAAAACTTTCGATCTTCTGCCATTTGTTAAAAGTCAATTATGTATACTGACTGACAAAGAAACTGCAACACCCAGCAGGAGCGGTTTAAATTCAATTTTTTTTTTTTTGTAAAACTTAGATAGTATACCAAGGAGTGAATGATTAAAATTTGGAGAAAAAAAGAAGGAATTTCATTTATTTCAATAAATTAGTTATAATGTGTTTGTCCTTCGCGATTATATATACACTCCCCAACACGTCTTGGCATTGATGCAATAAGATGGTCTATTTCTTCTTGAGGGATACTATCCCAAGCTGCCTGTACTTCATGTCTTTGAGCCGCCAAAGTCCGTGGGAGCTGGGGTAAATTTCTAAGCCTTCTACCCATGATGTCTCAAACATGCTCTATGGGCGAAAGATCAGGGGACCTGGGCGGCCATGTGAAAGATTCACATGGGTCGCTTCAAAAAAGTTTATACTAACTCTGGCAACATGAGGTGGAGCATTATCTTTCTGAAATATTGGATTCTCGAGCCGGTTAAGGTAAGGGAGAACATATGACTCCTCTTTTTCTTGAAGGTAACACAGCGCTGCCATGTCACCTCGAATAAATACTAAAGGTGACTTTCTTGCATGTGCAATACCACCCCATACCATAACGCCTGCAGTCCGGTGTACATGACGCTCAACATCAAATTGAGGTTCACGTCTTTCTCCCCAACGTCGTCTAACCTTTCTTCGGCCATCATGTGCACCCAAGGAGAATCGAGATTCGTCAGAAAAAACTACCGTATGCCATCCCACATTCCCATGCTGACGTTCTCTGGACCACTGTAATCGTTGCCGGCGACGCTCAATCGTCAGAGGTAACACAAGATGGGGTCGATAATGCTGCAGTCCAACTGGCCTTATCCGACGGTAAACCGTTCGGACAGTTAAGGGGCAGTATCAATTTTTGAATCGTGATAAATCTCTATTCAAAAGTGGTCTCTTTATTTCACGAGTAAGTACCCTAATTTACGACGTAGGGACTTGATTTTTTTCCAAATTGGAGTTGAAGAACGTCCCGAGGGCAAATAGTTTTCTTTTTTTCGATTTAATTTGTTTTTCAATTGAAAAAACCAGGGTAATCGTTAGATCAGGGGTTATTGAATATGTTTTTCGTTTTTCATGGGTACAAGCTATATTTTTGAAAAAATAACCATGAAAGTTTTTGTAGTTTATAGAAGATTAAATTGCCGAGGGCAAATAGTTGCGATTTTTTTCAAAAGATGATGAATAACCGTCGGAAGAAAATCATTAAGTGTAGTTTCCAAAACGCTGAAGTTCAACCTGTTTTTTTAATTGAAAAACTAATTGAATCGAAAAAATCGCAACTATTTGCCCTCGGCAATTTAATCTTCTATAAACTACAGAAATTTTAATGATTATTATTTCAAAAATATAGCTTGTACTCATGAAAAACGAAAACCATATTCAATAACCCCATATCTAACGATTACCCTGGTTTTTTTAATTGAAAAACTAATTAAATCGAAAAAAATAAAACTATTTGCCCTCGGGACGTTCTTCAACTTCAATCTAAAAAAAATCAAGTCTCTACGTCGTAAATTAGGGTACTTACTCGTGAAATAAAGAGACCACTTTTGAATGGAGATTTACCACGATTCAAAAGGTGATACTGCCCCTTAAGGGATGGCCTTGTTCTCCTAACCACTCATCAGCCAATGATCGAGTTTTCGCAAATCGGTCTCTAATGGCCCTAAGTCTCAGACGTCGATTTTGAACTTCATTTGTGCCCTTTCGACGTCCGGTGCCTACTCTTCTTCGATTTTGGGCATTATCAAACCACGCTTGAAAACATCTCATAAAAGTAGTTAGATTTCTGTTCGTACGGTAAGCGATTTCTCGAAATGACAACCCCGCCTCCCGTAGACCAATAATTCGACCTCTTTCAGATTCACTTAGCTGGCGATAAATTTCGCGTACACGTGCTCAAGGCATTTTAACAACAACTAAACATCAACTTTGGATCAGCACGGACAGCTGATTTGTTATAAAATTTAAAGAAATTTGCAAAAAACGACTACAATATTTAAGTAACAAAATATGTTTACATGAAAAAACCTTCACTATTTTTTTCTCCAAATTTAATAATTTATTCCTTGCTATACTGGCTATGTTTTACCAAAAAAAAAAAAATTTAAACATCTCCTTCTGGGTATTGCAGTTTCTTTGTTAGTTAGTGTATTACCCTCATGGTTAACTAGTGAATAGATATTAAATATCTAGAGATGGTTGAGAAATCAACACATTGCAATGAAATAGTATCTTGTTGCTATAGCTATCCCACGCTCATCGTCTTCACGGTACCCGAAAAAGTACATATTTGAATATTAATTGAAGAAATTCTTGTACAGAAACCAATGAACATGTAGAGAAGACAACATGCAAGTTGTCAGTTGGGAAATGTATAGAATTAAGTAGTTGACTAATGGCTCACCAGATAAATTAAGTTCCTTGACCGCATACTTCTCGAGACGTTCATATTAGCTTCAATTAGCTATTTAAATTCATTAAATCTAGTCTGGTCCAAAATAAACGTTTGTGTTGGTTTTGGCTGAATGTTTTTCAGGAATACACACATCGGCAAAAGTCTTTGGCCATCTATCAACTCTCAACTTGTTGAATGTAACATGACAATTTTTTGTGTGTGGAATCTTCACTATCTTATTACTTAGATGAAAACAATAAACCAGCAAAAATGTTTCTTATTCGGTAGAATACAAGTGTATTCGAAGTTCATCAGTTTTCAGCGAATGAAGAGAGTAGTAATATTGCGAATATTCCTTGGAAAATATCGGGACATCCAATTGCCGGTTGTATTGCTCAAATTTAAAGGCCTTAAGACCGCCTCCGCTATCACCTGGAGATAGAGCTACCCGTCAGCAATGGGCAGAACACCACCAAGACTGGCTTTTACCACAATGGCACAACAAACTTTTTTTAGACGAGTCACTATTCGGTTTACTAAGTAATTGAACCAATTATTGTTTCTCTGCGCAACGAATTTGGGGACAATTTAATTATCAGGATGATAACGCCCCACCGCAAACGAAGAGTTCAAAACATTCTTCAAGAGAACAATATCCAGAGAATGAAGTGGCCAGCAAATTCAAAGGAGATGAATACCATGAGCACGTATGGGATTACGAGGAGATATTGAAAAATTCTTAGCCTACTATAAAACCAAAAAAATTTCAATGTCAAAATATTTTATTACTCAACATATTCTCCTCTTAATTGAATACATTTATTACAGCGAACCTGCAACGTCTCTATACCTTCAAAAGAAAAATTTCTTCTTGCTCTGCAAACCAGTCCTCCAAAGCTTTTTTAACCTCCTCGTTGGAAGAAAATTTACGACCTTTTAAATTTTTTTTCAGTTGAGGAAAGAGATGATAGTCGGACGGAGCCAAATCTGGTGAATAAGGGGAGTGTTCTGGTAATTCTAAACCTAAATCACTAATTTTTTGCATGGCAACATGAGATTTGTGTACTGGGGCGTTGTCCTGTAAAAACAAAATACTTTTGGATAGCTTTCCGCGTCTTTTCCCTTCAATTTTTTTCCCGTAGAGTGGTCAGTAATGTCGAATAGTAATCTCTAGTTATTGTTCTACCCTTATCCAAAAAATCAATCATGATCACTCCATGGCAATCCCAAATAACTGAAGCAAGAACTTTTCCAGCAGATTTTTGGACACGAAACATCTTAGGTCTTGGAGAACCAGAGTGTCGCCATTCCATCGATTGTTGCTCTGTTTCTGGATCGTAGTAATGTACCCAAGTCTCATCCATAGTAACAATCCGGTTGAAGAAGTCTACATCGTTTTCAAATCGAGCACAGATCGAAAGAAATTTTTCCCATGTCCAAATTGACGTGAACTATATGATGAACGCGTTCGTATGAAATCTTCAGTGCTTCAGATATCCGTTTTAGCCCAATTCGTCGGTCTGATAAAATCATGTCATAAACTGCATCGATATAAACGGGGACTGTCACAGAAACTGGCCTTCCCGATCGGTCATAATCTTCAATGGAAAATTTACCTCTTTTGAAGCTTGGAGTCCAATTTTTCACGGTCCCATACGAAAGACATTGATCACCAAGGGTATTCAGCATATCTTCGTAAATCTTCTTATATATTAACCCTTTTAGGTACAGGAACTTGATGATGGCTCGATACTCCAATTTTTCCAATTTCGGTGGACATCTTTTTTTTTTAATTTATTGCGTAGCTCTGTATTACTTTTTTGACGTCGAACACTACACTGACACTTCTAATAAGTCATTGTTCGTTGATATGGTACCCCAATATTTTGTTTATGCATGGAACTGGTCTAGGCTAACTAGATATCAATACATCCTCGTACTTAGGGAGAGCAATCGCCAAAACCAACCTTCAACTTTTCAGGAATTGAGTTCAGCCTTTCAGGAAGAATGGAAAGATATGCCTGAAATTTTCATTAATGACTTCATTCGTGGGATACCTAGGTATATTGGGCAGTTGACTGAAAGAAGAGGTGGTAAAACAGACTATTGAATTTGGATTCAGTTGTGAAATTAATCAGAAATAAATAATCGATAAATTTAGATTCTTTCTCACCTTTCCTATTTTGTCTTCATCCAGCATAAAGCAAAGATTAGCAAAGAAAGATTTTCCATCAAATATATATCAAATGAAATAGAGGAAAATATTCATCTCATTTCCAGAACATAGATTTAGTTTATTTCTTGAAAAACCTAGAGGGACCATGGCTTTGGACGATGTGTGTATGTCTGTGGGACAATATTGAAAATTTGGTCCTACTTTCCTACATTTACTAAGACCAATTTCTAGATTTCATAACAAGAAAAGTTCTTGGATTAAATGAGATTTGTGAAACTTAACACTGGCGCAGTAGGATTGAGTTGCAGGTAACAGTTAGTGCCTTGAAATAAACCCATTCATTACTTTACACCCTCGTTAATTCATCCTGAAATAGCCAGTATCTCTTCCACTATTTCCACACCGCAATTGTCAGACTCGTCCAATTTATTGCGACAAAATATGCCATAATTAATATGATAGAGGACACGACAAAGGTACCAGCGTTAATGTGAAGATGAAAATACACACTTGGCCATCAGCCAGGCCGAAGCCCGTCTTAGATCGAGCTGTTCCTTTTTCATTCTCCTAGAAATAAATAGCTCAGAAGGCTCTGTCTATTCATTTCATATATACAGTGTGTCTCAAGTGGAGACAATTCAGTACTTCATTACAGTTGAATGAATTCAAAATTTGTCTTCTATAGCTATAGTTCTTTTATATAGCTTTACCTTCTGGTATAGCTATGCATTATTCGGAGCCTTTTTCATAGACCACTAAAATATCGAAGTAAGCCACAAAAACGACGTAAAATGGGTAGGGATTCTTTTGGAGAAACCCATAGCTTTATGCCCAAAGCACTCTGGCTCTCCCTCAAGAACGTTTACGTGCGAAAAGAGATACCTATTGTTATCTATTGCTCGGCTTAAAATGTAAGTTTAGGGTAAGAATTCACGGATAAGCTATAATCATCTCGCATAATTCAAATTCTTACCTTCTCACAGACATTTCTGCATGAACCAGTAGCGTGTAAACAGCACATCAGATCTGTAAAAAACACATTCAGTCAAATTCAATATTTTTATATTATTTTCAACCGAATCAAAAAGAGTTTCGTTAGATAATTTGAAGAAATTGAGTATTGACGAAGAAAATCGTTTGAAGTCGTAGCAAAAGTGCTTTCTCAAATCTATGAAACCATCTTATGAAGTTTTGACATCAAGAAATGAATCTGGGAAGGATCCAGGGAAATATAAGCCATATAATAAAATCTAAGATCACTTTGATCCTGGAATATGAAGAATAATATCATCTAAAACAATCACAATATTGTCACAACATTTCTAATATGAGACAACTTCAAATAAAATGTTTGCATACTTTTCAATCTTCGCTTTGAAGTAGAAATAAACTATTTTCCGGGTTGTTAAACTGCCAAGAATGACTTGAGCCTTTATTATTCAATAATAAGCGAGAATTATTCCTAGCCCACGTCTCGTCGACATGAAAAGGCTATAAATATATTTTTGATTGGATTGGCAATTCTCTCTGCAGCTTCAAACGCTTATGGTTACCGAAATCAATCAGCATATAAGCAATGCAATAAGCATTTTTGCCGTGCCTTTTATTTCGAGTTATTGGTCATTCTTCTCATCTCTCATCATATTTTTCTCTTTTAAATTTTTTTTCTGTTTTAATTGGTGCATATTGAGCAAGGTTTTGTTGTTCCTTAATGAAATTTCACAACAGAAACATCCTTGGCAGGCTGCAACTGCAGCAGCATTTCCTTCGCAGCAACACAAAACCTGCTCTAGAAATTTCGCTTTAGGTCAATTTTCATTCACAAAATGACCTTTCAATACTGAAGTATGGGAATGTTGAACGAAAATAAACTGCTCCACATGAGTTAGGGATATTGACTTAATTTGCAGAAAATATAGTTAAAATAAGATTTTTTGTGATGAAAATTCATATTAATATGATTTCAAGTTGCAAAGTAATTTCAGCCTGTAGGTCTGCAGCGTATACAGGGTGGTTAAGAAAAATCGAGTAAAAAAAAAATTTATTCCCAGAGAATTCAAGCATTTTAAGACTATCAATACAATATATGGCCTCCACGGGCATCAATAACAGCTTGACATCTTCTTTGCATCCTACACACGAGGTTGTTGAACATTTCTTGAGGAATTTGGTTCCATAAACGGGGCAGAAGCTCTCTCAGATTGTTTAAGGATTCTGGGGTAAGTTGATGATTATCTAATCTTCTTTGGAGCATATCCCATGCATGTTCTATGCAATTCAAATCTGGTGAGTGCGGAAGTATTGGTAAATGTGGAATACCAAGCTCCTCGCGCTTATTCCCAACTATGGCTGCACGGTGCGGTCTAGCGTTATCGTCTGGAAATTGAAAAGTTTCACCAATAGCAGCGTGAAAATTTGGCATAACATTGTCAATGACATGCTCCCTATAGTGTAAGGCGGTCATATTCTCAGGACAAATGTGTAGATCTGTGCGCCCTTATTCTTCGAGAATCTGAAAATCGTCCATATCTGGATTCATCAGTGAAAAGGACACTACGCCATTGATCGTTCCAATTGATATGTTGCCTTGCCCATTCCAGTCTTTGACTCTTATGGTCACGTGTTAATGGAACTCCTCTTAATGGACGTCTAGAACCTAGATTCACCTCTCTCAAACGTCGTCTGATGGTTTCGATGGAAATTTGGACCCCATCTGCATTTTGAAGAGTATTCCGTAGCATTCTATACGTAGATGTAGGGTTTCTTCTCGCCGAAACGGTGATGAAACGATCCTGAGCAGGTATTGTTTTTCGTCACCCACCAAGCCTAGTTCTTTCCAACACGGAACCTGTCTCCCTGAACCTATTCCAAAGTCGAGATATCACACTTTGGCTGACTTGGGGCCTTTCCGCTACAACAACCTGAGTTAGGCCACCCTGTAGCATTCCGATAGCCCTATTAGCCTCAGCGTTTGTTAATTTACGTCTTGGCATTTTCAGAAAACTTGTTTCAAATCGAAGCCGTTGATAAACTGACTTCATTTCAAAATAAGAACATTCATGAAGCATTTGCAAGGAACCAAACTTCAGAAAAAAGGCGACCAGATTGACGAAATGTCTCATACTGATTTTTTTTTGGATCGATTCAAGTTTTAAATGATATTACAGCGATTTTCTCGAAGATTACATACTTTTAAAAACGATTGAATACGATATCCCTAACTCTTGTGGAGCAGTATATTTCTATTCAACTGATGCAAAATCTTTTTCTGCATCATCATTAGTTCCTTCAGCTTGAAACGAAATACGAACAATATATCAGTACCAAACTCCATTTCGAATAAAATAGAGTAACTTGATAGAATTATGGTTAATGAAGTACCAAATTAATGGCCTGATGGATCATTTGTACATCAGTATTGTGCTCGCTCTGACAGTGGAATCAAGGCTGTATCTTCCATCCCACATACAAACATTTTATTCACATTGCAGACCCAATATAAGTAGATGTTGACTTATTTATGGATCAAATATATACAGTCGCGCCAGGAGCGAATTAAGATTAAACGATTTAATAACTCTCAATATTGATGATGCCATTAATTCTATTATGGTTTGCGGTTTATTGGTTTTGTTGAGTACAGTTCATCTCGATGTTATTGTTATATCAACATCGTTATCCTGTACTACAATGGTACAATACGTTTATATGGTTGTTAGTACATTGGCAATATAATTGTCCTTATAGTCGTCGACAAACATTGACAATATCTCCGATAGTTTTATATCTCCACAATTTTCACTCATGAATAAAAACTTGCATGAATGGAATTCAATTGAAATAATTTAAAATTGAACAAAAATTCGAAGATAATTTTTATTTGGAAAATCCCTCTCTGTATAATGTTTTCATTGAAAATTTTGGAAATCAGCTTTTTTGGAACGCCACTGGTGATATTTTTTGTTGTGAAGAATGTGCACCTTTATTATCGGTTGATATATGTACATACTTAAAATCAATGAACTTCAAAAGCAGCATCGAAAATATTAATTTTTTCCGTTTTTTCTTTAGGATTTGAGAATAGTTGCGAAAAAAATTAGGGGGCTGTGGAAAAATAGGGTGGGTATTTCATATAAACTTTTCATTTTTGAGCCCCCCTGATGCTTAGTTACAGCCGCCTAAAGAGATGGCGCCCGTGAAACAGTTTCTAATTTTTTTCTTTAAAACCAAAAACTAACGAAAATAAAATGAAGTAGACATTTTATGCCAGAAGGCATTCAAATTAATTTTTGGTGATTTTCCTCTATGACTGAAATGAAAAAAACACTCCCAAACCTTGGTTCGCAAAAAACTTTTCTCCTTTTTCATAATTCACATTAAAAAAATTAAGTTTGGATAGCTTGATGCATTCTTAACAAATACGTTCTCTTGTAATTTCTTACTAAAGATCATGGTTCATTTTTACTAATGAAGTCATGGTTCTAAAAAATTATGATAATGAATTAGAAAAAAAACTTTGAATAATTGTTCATTTTTCTGAAATATTTTTTAATATTATTTTTATTAATTTCATGTTGGCAGATTGTAACATTCGAAGCGTTGAAATTTCTGGAGATCTGTTATCATAAAATGGTGAGTTATGAAAGATCTAAGTCTAAGGCATTTTTTATAATGCTTGTGACAGTTATGAAAAAAAAGGAACAATCAACTGAACAATTAGCTCCATCGAAGGCCTTCACTGTCAAGATACAATTAAGATACGAACAAGTATTACATATTTCTCATTATGAAGTTAATGCATACCGTAAGTATTAAGTATTCAACTTTCTAATTCATATCTAAATCATTGTCATCTGTAATGGAAAACACGAACCAGCAATTAAAATGATACTTTTCCTGCAAATGGCACGTATTTGAAATATGAAGAAGCATTATAAAATCATGAGATATGATATGCTCGGTCCTCTGCAAAGACTATATTCAGCTTGATTGAATTTATATTAGACAGATTATAATTTTATGTTGCTCCCATACTAAATCATTCAATTAATTCTGTTGGTATATCCCCCAATGTATTCACCAGGGTATATTTACACAATGTGAAATCGATAGCTGTTCCATTAATTTTTAAGATAGCAGGGTCTTGTTCATATTGATTTTCTTGTATAATGAGTTTCTGACAGTTCTTCAGGAGGATTGATGGTTGATAAGTTTTATAAAATGCTTTCGGTAGGAGATTAATAGCTTCGCATTTCTTGGGATCCAGTTCATCAACGAGAAATTTAACGAACTGATAATCCGGCAGTTATCAATTTGTTTGATAATTTTGAAAGGGACACAAGATAAAAGATCACAAACAAACGAGTTAACGGTCGACAAACCAATCAAAGTTATAATAGCGCTGACAGATAAGATTCAAGACATACAGTTGCGCACATCATTTTAAGGTTTCAATTCCGATTATGACAAAGAAGTTTTTCCCAAAATTCAGATAAAGTTCGAAATTTTACAGAGAGGACTTTATTGGTTGATTGATAATCCAGATTCAGGGTGTTTTTGGATTTATGTGAATGATTTTGAAGGGTGATTCCGTGTTCAAAATAAAGGGTAGTTTGTTATATAAATGTTGGGTCAAAAGTCAAACGTTAGGGAGATATCGTTGTTCAAAGATGGCGGAAAAATTATGTTTTTATTTTTTATTTCAAAAACGAAAAGAGAGACAATGTTGATATTTCATGGAAGTACATATTACTATTATGAAAACACACATTGTTGATATTGTTTATATTTTTAGAATGAGTGGAGGGGGTTAGACTTTTTCATATCTTGTATTTTTCTCGTAAAATATTTGAGAGAAAAAAAGATATCGAGAAAAGCTAATTCTGATTATTTCAAGAAGATCTCCCAAAAATACAGATATTGCTCGAAAATATATGACAGAGAGGACGTAGCTATTTTCTATTAATTTTTGCACTGGAAATCTATCTAATATGAATCTACCCACAAGGTGCATGAAACAGCTCCTGACTCAGTCAATGCTTATCTGTATTTATTTATCGAGTATAATTTTGCTAGTTTAATGAGCTTTATTTTTTTAGTTATAAATTAAAACTGAATCTGCAAAGGATGTGCTAATAAATCGCACGTATTTTGCACAAAGCTCAGATTTATTTCATGGAATAAATGAATTAAATATTGGGAATTGTGCTAGTTCGCCCAATAAGTTGGAAGAAAAATAGAATAAATAAATAATATTAATAATTAAGGAAAGATATAACGTTAAACCTATTTTCAAATATTAATAATGAAAAATTATTGGAAAGTGCAAAAAAAACTGACTCAGCATAAAAATCATTTGCACAAATTGTGAAATGAGTTAGTAATTGATAATTGTTCTAGCTTGCTGGTAAGTGCACAAAAAACATACTCTGTAAATAGATAAATTGCATATAATTTGCACATAAATGCAGCGTTTGTTTAATCGTGTAAACTTAATTGGATTTCAAAGCAAATTACTGACGAGTGCACACAAAATCGAGCTTTGCAAATAATAATAATTCGCACCTAATAATATGTATTCAAATGTCCAATTAATATTGTTTCAATTCCCTTCTCCAGACATTATTCCCTTATAAAGAAAAAACAATTATGAAACAGGGGGCCTTGATGCTTCTTCGAAAAATTCACCAAATGAGATAAAACACAATAGTCACAAATATCACTCAAAAATTATTGACACGAAATCTAATCTAATTGTAAATTTTGAAAATATATCAGTATGGCGAGTGTGTGAATAACCTTATGAGTTATGTTATTGTTTTTATTGTATTTGAGAGAATCGAAATTTTATATTCTTATTGGTAAACAAATGTCATAGGTATATAATTAACTATGGTCTTCTCCAGTGTTGCGAAAAAATAAGGAAATTATTGTTCTCTTGTTTTATACAGGGATGAATCTAAATGTGATAGGGGTAAAAATTCCGAAATATCCTGTAGTGTCTTCTGATCTTCGGCACTTGAGGATGGGTGGTCAAGCGGAAAATGGAGATTTTTTTATTGTTGCCCACATTGACTTCTCTAATCAATTCATGCACAATCGTCAAAATCCAAACTTCATACGTTATTAAATATACAATAAAATGAGCAAATTTTTCTGACATAATTTTGGATGAAGACACAAAACAAAAACAAGAATTTTTCCCAACCTTGTGCCCGGACACTGCCACCGGACCACAAAACTGTCAAAAAGCAAAAAATCCATATGGCACTTGAATGAGTCCCTATTGTCATTTTGACGTCTACGCAAAGGCACGTGACCGCGGTCCCACCGGTATGATTACAACAGTTCTGCTCATCCCGAGTTCATTAACGAGACTGAATCTGGAGTCCGAGAGCTGGGGCACCGTCTCCAGAGGAGTCCACGCCTTAACGCTAAAGGACCTGGCACACGGCGCTATGTAAACAACGAATTGGTAAAGCTCCTAGGGTACTCACACACATCGGTTTTGTCCGAAAACTGCACCACAAAACTAATTGAAAAGAATTTCTGAAAAGACCCATACGAATTGGCGCCCATCCATCAGTCAAATCCCAGGGGGCATGATGAATTTTTTTCTGAACCTTTTTCTTCTTTGTAACAGTTGATGTTGAGTCTCCAAAGTCCAAAGTGAATTTCAAAAAATATATAATCGCTAAAAAAAAATTTTTCAATTAAATATTTTAAATGTAGGATGAAGAATATATTTTCCTGCAATTAAAGTACAAATACTAAAGATCAATGAGATGATCCGTCAACTGGAATTTTGAAAAATAGAAATTTGCAGAAAAGAAAACCTACAAAACTTATCAGTACGATATCTGAAATAGACCTATATGATATTTTTCCATGTAATATCCAACCTAATTTTGTTTTGGTCGCTATTGGTGCATTTTCTGGACCTTGGGCAATTCTTCTTGGCAAAGTCAGATGTATGTTATCTTGACCAATCAGTATCATAGGAGTTCTCTTCACCGAGCTTATTGGAAGCCCGTTCAAATGTGGATATTTTTGCCATTCTTCAATTCTCGTTTTTTGTGTTGGTAGAGCTATATTCTCGACTGTTCTCACATTTTTCAATTCAAATCTATTTGCATCATTGTAATCACCAGATATTTCCAAATCAAGACATTCAGAATCCTCCCGATGTGATATGTTATTCGTCCATTGAATGCACAAAGGTTGTTTGATTCCTTTCACGTCTAATTCTTTTAGAATAGAACGGTCAACTAACGTTACAGTGGATGCTTCATCACAAAGAGCTGCTGTCTGGATACATCGATTGTCAGGTCCATATAATTTCACATTAACAATTCTCAATAAAACTCGGTTTTCACCATTTTCCAGAGTATGTACTCTTTCAGTTCGGGAGCTGGATGATGGCTCATTAGAACTTTCACCCAAATTTTGTCTTTCCTTGTGCAATAATTTATTATGGAATAATTCACAATTATCTATTCCACAATGTTTTTTTGTCGGGCATGCATACGTTCTGTGTTTATTCTGAAGACATGAAAAACACAGTTTGTTCTGACTCACAATAGTCCAACGTTCGTCAGAAGTTCTTGACTGGAATTTTGTACATTTTTCCAGATTATGACCTTTTTTTCTGCAGTCAAAACAAAAAATTGATGGTGACCTAGAAGTTAAAACAAGTGAACGTTCATTTCTTCTGGTTTGATGGCTTTCTCGACTTGATGGTTTGTTATTTGAAATATAACAAGCTGCATTCGCTAAGTTTGTCAACCACTTTGCGAAATCTGCTAAGGATACATTGCCATTTTGACTGCATATTTCTTCTCCCCATCTCAACTTGAGCATGTCCGGTAATTTATGACACAATTTCTTTAGCAGATGTGGATTCTGAAGGTGCATATCATAATGAAGAGATTTTATCGTACTAACTAAGCTTGTCACATTATTTGAAAAAAGAATCAGTTGTTCCATTTCGTTATCACGAATGGCAGGCAATTTTTCAATTTTGAATATCATAGTATCTATAATTTGGTCTGGTCTTCCAAATCTAGTTTCAAGTGTTTTTATAACATCATTTAAATTTTCAGGACACATCATCATTCCCAATACAGCGTTTTTTGCCTCTCCTCTTAAACATTTTTGTAGTTTTATCATGGATTCTTCAGGAGAGTATTCACACAATGACGAAATTTTCCGAAATTGGTAAATGAAAGTTGGCCAATCCTCAGGTTTGCCGTCAAAAATTGGAAAATCTCTTTCAATAGTATTTCGCGTTAACATCTTTTCAGATCTTTCATTGCTGCGTCTATTATCTATACTTTTGAAAGCATTTGTCATGGCTACACATAAATCATTAATTCCAATACGATTATTATCTAGTTTTGATTTTTCTTCATTTAATGTTTCCATTTTTATTGTCTCTTCCACCCATTCACCGACAAAGGATTTGGCATTTCCTTTAAATGACCGAATTTTGTCTATACTCTCTTCAAATGTAGAATCTGTGGACATAACATCTTGTTGGCTTTCCGCTTCTTCATTCAATAGTTTATTTTCTTCCATTTTTCTATCAAGTTCCAATATTTGTAATTCACTGAGATGTTTTTCAATCTCCAGTTCCTTGATTTTCTTCTCCAGTAATAGTCTTCTTTTTTCGGTATCATTATTCAGTTGTTGCAATTTCACAGAATAATGACTTTTTTGAGAAACACTTTTCAAGCTCCTCTTCTTTCTTTTGTCGATTTCATCCATAGATGTTTTTGTTTCAACATCAGCGTTGTCATTCAAGTCAGGTTCATTATTCGATCCAAAATTAGTAGGCCATACAAAGTTAGGATTCAAGATTTTCTTCCCAGCCGTTTGTCGACGACTTTTTGAATTTCCTTGATCTCCTTCTTCGTTAGACATAACCACAGGACTTTTCTTTAGCTCGAAGGACCAATGTAAACTGTTAAATTCGTCTATTCAGCAGTTTTTTATTAAGAGAAAAGAAAATCGTGACAATTCTAGTCTCTTTAATTCGTCTATCTATTTTTTGACACAACTTGTCATAAGGTCACTGAAAAAATTCAAAATGAATAATATAGGTCACGACGACGTTACAACTGGAGAATATATCCTTCCAAATAACTAACTCAATTATAACTGGAACCATTAAATCTACTCCATTAGCTTGGTTACCAGTTCTTTCTAGCATAATACCTCCTCATATTCGTAGACAGGTTGCTGCCATGAAGTCTTGGGATAAATTTCATTCCTTTCCAAATTCATTTCCTATTATGAGTTATATGCCAGATACAAGACTGGCCAGATTGAAATCTCGAAAGCCTCTATGGATAAATAATTTTCTTTATTCTAAAAAAAATCATAAAGAAATTTGGAGTTCGGAATGGACTTCATGTGATTTTTTCAATAAAAGTTTAATTCTCGATCCTTCTGAGGAAGTTCCCGGTTTTCATCTGTCTAGGAAAAATTGGTGTCTATTGAATCGTCTTAGGACAGGTCATGGATGTTGTAATAGTATGCTCTTCAAATGGAATGCCATTGATAGCCCGAGATGTGAGTGTGGGCATGAAGAGCAAACTATTGACCATTTGGTCGATAATTGTTCAATATATAAATTTCCAGATGGTTTTAACTCTATTCATTCGGTATCTGATTCATTTTTGAGATGGGTTGGTACCTTCGAAACAATTTGAATATATTAGTTGATTTTGTTTTTCCGTTTTTTCTCCCTTTGGTTTTTGTTTCAGATTATTTAAAAATGCTTTGTCAACCCCTTTGAAGAAATGAAGAAAGAATTACATTCGAAGAAGAAGATGCCCTCCAATATGAATATTTGTAAACCAATCCAATATCCCTAGACTTATACGGGGAGACCGAGTTTTTGCTGAGGTTTTTATCTGTGCTCTTGCATCATACGCAGAACTGTATGGTGCCCCGTTTGACATTCCTCTGCTAATACTGAGATTAGGAGCGGGGAATGGATCAATATGTTTGTTTGAATGATCTGTTCCTTGTTGCCTTTTCGAGACACATGCCATAATTGGAAACAAATCTGTACAGCTCCATTTCATAAGAATATATATTTATAACTCAATTAACAAATATCAGAAATAAAAAAAATATTATAATATATATAAATAAAAAAAATAATATAACTATATATTTAGGCATTAATTGAGGAATGATATTTCAATATTAATGGAGATCCAAAAATAGTTAATATTCAGCCAGTAGAAAATGAAGAAAAGAGCATTTTATTGAAAATACTTTCTCATTCGTCGAATCAAAATACTCAGTATTATTTTCATAGCATGCTTTACCGTTCGAGTTATCTTCGAGTCTATGATGAACTTTAACAACTCAGAGGCATTTACGACATTCTCCTCTCTGTCAAGTACGCCTTGACCATAACCACCTACTACTTTTGCATACCGCATGCCAATTATTCGCGAACCAGTTGTTGCAAGAAATATACAAATATTAATATTCGAACTCCTTTCATTTTCACTCGTGTTAACATACAAACGTACAAGAAAAAGCTACAGCACACAGGACAAGGAAAATCGTTTCATATTCTCATTCAGATTTAATAAGTACATATATGGATTTTATTTTTATTATACATATACAGGGTGTCACGTGGAAAGGAGGAAAATATACAGGGTGACTGGTGACGTAAGGGACAACGGCTAAGTGGAGATAGAGGACCTCAAACTGAATGAGAATTTGGGTTTCAAATGTCTCATAAGGGTATTCGTTTCGGAGATATAGGGTGATTTATGAAAAAATGCTAAATCTATGAACTCTCATATCTTCGTTAATATGATATGTTTTTCGCTGATATTTTACATGTTTGTTCATACAGGCATTCTCTGTCAGCATAAGAAAAAAAATTGAAAAAATTGCTGGCCCGTACTCAAAATTTTCAATTCACATGTCAAGTGAGAAATATCACACGGTATATGAGATAAAATAAAATCAAATAGAAATTTGGAGAGAGGGAAAAAAACTGATGAAATATCTGTTTTTTGTTTGAATGGCACAAATTTTCTTTCGTTTCTATGATATGTTGAAGTAAGAATATTACAATATTTTTATATTCAAATCATGAAAATTAGTACTACTGATAGAAAAAACCTTGAATTCGAGGCGCTAGAATGAGCCTGGCATCAAAATATTCCTCATTTTGCAAATGAAGTAAAGAATTTTCTGAATAGGGAGTTTCCTGACAGGTGGATTGGTCGGGGAGGTTCTAGGAATTGGCCTGCTAGATCACCCGATCTAACTCCTCTGGATTATTTCCTATGGGGTCATCTTAAGTATATGGTGTATAAAGAAACAATAACAAACCGTGAACATTTGAAGAGCAGAATAACTGAAGCATGCGAAGAAATTAAAACAAATATTCCTCTGATTAGAAAAGCTGTGCTTCATTTGTTCAAGAGAGCCAATAAATGTATGGAGGTGAACGGCTCTCATTTCGAAACATTTGCTTACTTGATTTTTTTATGAATTATATTTGCGACTTCTTCTGTTTTTGTGTTTGAGTATCCAAGTCTTTCATCACCCCATCTACAACAAATTTTATTGTGAAATTTTATATGGCATCGAAATATTAATTGATAAAAATAGATTTCAAGATTTGAAGGCATATTTTGATGCCAGGCTCATTCTAGCGCCTCGAATTCAAGGTTTTTCTATCAGTAGTACTAATTTTCATGATTTGAATATAAAAATATTGTAATATTCTTACTTCAACATATCATAGAAACGAAAAAAAAATTGTGCCATTTAAACAAAAAACAGATATTTCATCAGTTTTTTTCCCTCTTTCCAAATTTCTATTTGATTTTATTTTATCTCATATACCGTGTGATATTTCTCACTTGACATGTAAATTGAAATTTTTGAGTACGGGCCAGCAATTTTTTCAATTTTTTTTTCTTATGCTGACAGAGAATGCCTGTATGAACAAACATGTAAAATATCAGCGAAAAACATATCATATTAACGAAGATATGGGAGTTCATAGATTTGGCATTTTTTCATAAATCACCCTATATCTCCGAAACGAATACCCTTATGGGACATTTGAAACCCAAATTCTTATTCAGTTTGAGGTCCTCTATCTCCACTTAGCCGTTGTCCCTTACGTCACCAGTCACCCTGTAGATTATGGAAAATCGCATTGACCCATCAATTTTGTTCGTGAGGGGACATTTTTTTACATCAAATCCGTCATCATATCATTTCATCCCTCTGCTTTACAACCCCAACTCCTCAAATTTGAATAGGGAAGATGGGTCGTGTGATATGTTGTTGACAAAGTCTTTTCCTCGTGAATGTGACTATTAACATTTTTTTTGAGACCTGATTATTTTTTAACGTAATGCTTGGATTTGAAAATGAAACACCTATCAATGTATCTTCCACAAGGACAAGAATTTTTCAATAAAATTTTTCTTTAAATTTTTTTTGTGTCCGAAGTATATCGATCTATGAGTTTTTAGCCCCAGTGTCTGACTGACACCAAACGTCAGCTCTGACGAAATGATTTTTTATTCACCTTCAAGTCTAAAATCATGAGATATTTCGAAAAAAATTTACTTCTAGTGAGTAATACACTGTTTATAGAGAAATTTCTCTATAAATGCTAGTAAATAAGATGAATTGAATAAAATAGAATAGATGTTAATTATAGGAACTCCTGAGATTACAAAACCTCGGAAAATCATGTCTTTATCGTTCAATCCGCGAATTCTGCTGCGATAAGGGTGCAAAGGCGGATTTGGCGATAATAGGGGTTGGACCGGCAGGACTTTTTGGAGCACTAAGGGCTGCCCAAAATGGGATCAAACATGTAAGTACGTTTACTCGAATTGACTGAAGTATTAACAAGTACGTGCAGTTGCTATAGTCTTCGTCCATTGCCATAAATTCTCTTTTTTCACATTTTCCAATTTTCATTTTGAATGTCCAAAAAAGTTTCCTTAATATTTCGGTGAATTTCTGATGTTTTCCTCCAATTTTCAAACATAACACCTAGCCTACCCAGAGAATAGAGATCCTCAGTTTTGAAAAGAAGGTTAACAGTGGTCAATAAAGTTTGTACAATACTGTAGTGTATTTTACTTAAAATTCGCCAATAAGACTATTGGAGATAGAGGGTGATGCAAATAGTCTTAGTTTTGAAGGCTCCTTGAGTAATTTCTTATTTCAGATTGTTGTAATCGACAAATATCCAACGATGGGTGGTACTTGTATCAATTATGGTTGCATTCCCACAAAATGTTTGTTAAAATTCACTCACACCTATCACCAAGCGAAGACAGGATTTCTTGCTGTACAAGGAGTAATAAGTAAGTGAAAACTTATCATAATATCCAGGTTGGATTCAACTAAAAAAATTTTGTTATCAACGCAAGCTCTTTATTTATCGTATTTAGCTGCATCATAACTAAACGTAGGTTGATGAGTTCAGTCATTGTCAGTCATTGAGAACCGGATGACATCTTTTGACTCGATATTTTCAGCTTCTGAGCCGAAACTAGACCTGGACCAAATGATGCGGACCAAACAAAACGTGATGAAAGATTTAAGCGATTACATGCAGAACCAATTCAAAACTCTAGGTATAAACATAATCAGGGGCAAAGCCAGACTAGGCGGTTGCAACAAAATTTCAATTGACGGAAATGACGGAAAGCAATCAGTTATAGAAGCTGAGAACATTCTTATAGCTACAGGTTCAGCTATACGACAGTTTCCTGGAGTAGAGGTGAGCTGTGACAGCGATGAATTGCATCTGGTCAACACTTTGTTTCAGATCGATGAGGAGCAAATAGTTTCATCGAATGGCGCGATAAAAATGAAGGAAGTTCCTAAGAGTATGTTCATCATCGGAGCAGGAATAATTGCTGTAGAAATGGTGAGCATTCGCTATAAGGATTGTTACATCCTAATGACCTAGTAGCCAATGACAAAGGCCACTACAATCATTGATGAAGACCATGTGCTCATTTGTTCACATAATAGTCAATTCCCGAAGCACACAAGTAGTTCTCCTCAAAAATAAACATCTGTCATATAAACTTTTTAGTTATAATTTCACCAGAAAACAAAGAGGATGGAATACCCATCAGAAAACGAACATGAATTCGATCATTTACATTGTGACAAGAAAAACTTCGGACAAATTTTGCTGTAGTCTGGAACAAAAGTATTTCAGCGCAGCCAAATAATTTTTATTCCCTTGGTTTCTCTACACTTTCCTATACTAAAATGTGAATTTTCAGTTTGATATAATTTAATTTCACAGAGTTTTAGAATGTCAAACAAACGTAGTGCGATTTTGGAGCCCTCTCGTCAAGGTAGGCGTCAATGCGAAAATGTTCGTTTGCTCAATGTGCCTCGACAAACCGTGTCCGATGCAATTCGTCGTTTCAAGAAGCTTGACCATGATGGTCGTCGTCCAGGAAGTGGAAAAAAACGCAATGTCAATACACCTAGCAATCGCATAACATCGTCAAGAAGCGAGTCAATCGAAATCCGAGGGTTTCCATGAGGAAAATAGCCTGTGAGACAGGTCTCAACCGCGAATCAGTCCGTCAAATTGCCAAAAAGGAGCTCAACCTCAAGCCATACCAGCTCCAAAAAGTTCAACTCCTCACGGAGGAAAACAAGCGCGTACGACTCCAAAGGTGACGCCAACTCCTTCGTCTCGCCTCCGGTCAGCAATGGGAGCGAATTCTCTTCACAGACGAGAAGCTTTTCACCGTAGAACAATCCCACAACCACCAAAACGACAGAGTCTGGTCCGTAGAGACTCCCGGTACATCGGTCCATCGTCGAACACCGTCAAAATCCGCAATCCGTCATGGTCTGGGGCGGAATTTGCGGCAGTGGTAAAACTCCCTTAGTTTTCGTGGATCAAGGGGTCAAAATCAATCAAGAAGTCTATCGCTGCGACATCCTCGAGTCCGTAGTACTTCCGTGGGCCAAGCAGCACTTCGGCGATACGCATTGGACCTTTCAACAGGACTCCGCTCCGGCTCACAGAGCGAAAATGACTCAAGATTGGTGTAAGACCCATTTTCCTTGATTCATCTGCAGAATGGCCGCCCTACTCACCGGATCTCAACTCAGTGGTCGATTTTGGAGCAAAGGGCTTGTGCAAAAAACCACAAAAATTTGGAGTCGCTGAAGCAATCTCTGCGCCGGGAATGGAACCGATTAACGCCCGAGGAGCTGCGGCACATTGCCGAAAATTGCAAGAAGCGTCTGAAGCTGTGTATCGCCGCCAAAGGAAGCCACTTCGAAACGGCTTGAATATATTACTAACAAATGTTCAAGCTATTATTATTTGTTGTTGTTTTGTTCGATTTCTTCTGTTTAATAAAGTTAAATGAAAAAGAGTTTGTCCGAGGTTTTTCTTGTCACACTGTATATAGCATTAAAGTTGGAAAGTTCAGGGTTTATTCCTCATTCTTTTCAGGGATGCATTTGGACTAGGCTTGGCTCTAAAGTGACCATCATAACTCATGATGACAAAATAATTGGTACAAGTATTGATAAGGATATCAGAGAAAAATACCAGAAAATATTGGAAGGTCAAGGACTAAATTTTATGTTCAACACCAAAATTTTGAAGGCTTGCAAAGGCAACAACTGTGTAAAATTCCAAATAGCTGATAAAGATGGGCACAACAAAAAGGAGGTAAGTAACATTGATCTTCATCTTCTATGATGTCTGATTCAGCTGTAAAGTTATTCTTCAGTAGCTGCAACTGATATGCTTTATAGCTACAGCTATTATAACTGAAAGACTTCTGCTCTATATTCCCAACAAGATGTTTTGAACTCTACAGCATGATCTAATTCATATGGTTTATCATGATTGATCAATATGGCAGAAGAATCAGCAGTACTTCAGAATACTCCCCTTCTGTTTCAGCTAGAATGTAATGTCTTGATGGTGGCAGTAGGAAGAATACCCTCTACAGCTGGTCTCGAATTAGAAAGGGTTGGAATCGAAACCACTGAAGCCGGTTATATTCCTGTGCAGAGCAACTATCAGACATCTGCTCCTAACATTTACGCCGCTGGAGATGTCACTCTTGGACCAATGACAGCTCATAAAGCGATAGAAGATGGTATTTTTCGATATTGTTCTTGTAGTTCCAAGTATATTTCATTTATTCCGAAGGTATATTGATGGTGGACGGTTTGTGTGGTCGAGAGGTGCAGTTGGATCTAAATCATATTCCAATGGCCATCTATACCCATCCAGAAGTTGCCTGTGTCGGCAAAACGGAGGCACAGCTAGAGAAAGAGAATCATCCATACAGGGTTAAATATTATTGGTTTTCATTCTAGTTTTTTATATGGAATGGAGAAACATGCATTTCTTACAGATTCATATTTATTTTTGGCTGAATGTATTATTTTCAGGTATCGTGGACTACATTCAAGACATGTGCAAGAGCTCGTACAGATTTGGACACAACTGGTTATATAAAGGCTCTGATTTGCTCTAAAACTGATCGTATATTGGGTACCCATATAATAGGAGAGCAAGCGGGAGAAATTATTAATGAAGTAACTTTAGCCCAGCAGTACGGTTTGACAGCTGAGCATGTGGCAAGAGTTGTTCATGCTCACCCTACGTATGCAAAAATGTTAAAAACCACTTTTTCTCATTAAACACATTTTAAGAGAACCTTGTGATATCTTATCTTTGAGTTTCTGCTTGATCAGCACATAATTCAACGATGCTGCCATCATTTGTGAAAGATTAACTTGCCCTAATTTGATTTAAATCTGCCTCCTCCACATCTACATGTTTGGTAATGTGGCCTGCGAGACGCTTGCAGAATCTAATTCAACAGCAAGCTGTAAAAAACACCAATTTGGAGATTCGATGAAAGAGCGGCTTTCCACCAATCAAGGGGTGTTATTACTTAGAAAGAAAGGATGTTAAAGAAATGTTTGAAGATCTAACATCTTACACCGCTATTCCCCGAATAGCACTTTTCCGTCTCCGCTTGAGACCGTACTTCAAAAAAAAACTGAATTACGTCTTAAGGTCGGCGTTTAAAGCGAGTAGGAAACCTCATCCGATAGAGGCGCCACCGTCCATTTTATGGAATATCTCCATAGAACATGCATTATCACTATCAAGTTCTATGAATATCTCTCTGATTATGAATGAAATGTACAATGGCGCTCTCTATCCGAAAATCGCCGAACTATGAAATACGTGAATTTGTGGGTAAAGCAGGAACTTTTTCCCGCCAAAATATGAATTTGGCCATTCTCTGCCAATTCCTTATTTCAAGTTGTTTTTCTGAACGAAATTATCAGTAGATTCACTTTTGATCGGATGTTGAACTATTTTCATGGGTCTTTCTGTTGAAATAAAACAGAAGCATGAGTTGGCTCATTTTCTTCTATTTTTGAAAGAAAAAAATTAACTTTCGGAATGAAATTGATTAAAATTATTTCATCAAGAACTCCAATCCTTTCTGAGTTTACCCACAAAATTTCAGTTTTCAAAGTGAAACCATTTTCAAATGCAACTTGAAATAAAAATATGCTACATTGAACGCCCACCTTAAATCTTCCCAAAAAACCTAATCCCGAGTCAACTGAGAACCTTCGCGGTTAAGACTTCCCCAGCTATTCTCAAATTCCGATTCCAACACTTCACAACGCTATTCCCCGAATAACACTTTTTCCGTCTCCGCCTTGGCACCTTGAGACCTTACCTCCAAACACTGAAGTACCCTGAAACCGATCCCATGTCAACTGAGAACCTTCCCGTTTAAGGCTTCTCCAACTACTGCCTCTTCTTCATTTTCGAAATCAATTAAAGGTTTCCTTCACCTACCTCCCGTGGATGAATTCCGAAAGTATGAGGTTTTTGGGTCAGTTGCAATTCTTAGCCCCGAATTTTCTGCTGTCGTCAAAAGAACAATCTGCTCGCAGTTCTTAAAGGTTTTTCTAGAGCTCGTCGACCAAATTAAATAATGGTCAATTGAGACCAATCTTGAATCACTTCGAAAAATACATCGTGACAAAATGAGTGAACTGAGTGTTCAAAAATCATACGAAATTATATTGTTGCATCCTTTCTATGGCCTAAGGTTGCATCCAGATCTTATTTAGGATCATGTCGTCTTCTTTCAATTTCATAATTGACAGTATATTTATTCAAGAGTGATAATTTTGTTTGAAATTCTTGATTTTCAACACTTTTGTGAATAGATTTTTGAGTTTTTTGTAGACATGAAAGATAAAGAGGTTGGTTCTCTTCTATTTTTGACCGATACGAGTTATTCTAGGATCATGGGACATCTGCAAAGGAATCGAATAGAAAAGGAGACACTCGAAAGAGAAATGATTTACAAGAAGCATTTGAAGCAAGAATCCGATAAGATGGCTAAGAAATGGCCAGACTCTGTACAAGTAAGCATGAATAATCTCAATTGTGTATGCTCAATAAGATTTCAAGCCTCCCTCGAGAATGGTAAACTGGAAGTACCTGGCTCGAGTATATGTTATTCATATTTATGTCTTCCATTCTAATAATTCAACTGGAATTCATTATATTGAGCAGAAATTATTTGGGCCTTTCCTATATCCCTTGGATTCCGATTACAACATCACCTGTCTTCATATTTGTGGTGGAATGATTATTAATTCAAAATTGTAGAACATCAAGAACAGAGAGCAAGAACGAAGAATAATGAAGGAACAACAAATCGAAGAGATGCGCAGAGAACAGTCCGAGTATTACAAAGAATTTCATAGACAAGAACGAGAAAAATTTATCGCTGAAATACGGGATAAAATGAAAATGAAGAAAGAACCAAACTCTGCATTGTCGAACGCTCTTCTTGAGTCTCAAATTAAAGCTGAGAACCTGGCTAATCTAAAATTGAGAAAGGAGATACAACTGGATGAGGACAAGAAAGAAGAAGAATGGGTTGAATTGGTTCACAAGACTGTAGAAGAGTTCAAACGGAACGAAGAAGAAGAAAAATGCAAAGCTCGTGAGAGGTCTAAATCGGTTCAGGCTTTCCAGTTGAAACAGTAAGTCAAGGTTCAAACTTATACCATCATCTTTGAATATAGCTTCACTTCCTTGGTATGCTGAACTGTCTGGTAGGACTAACATTTATAGTGTACTAACAAGGTTAGAAGCTAGAACTTCTTAAAGTTGTGTAACTAACATCTAGTGTGTCCTGTTTTTACTTAGAATTGAAGAGAAGCTGAATAAAGAGCTCCAAGGCAAAATGAATAGATTGAAGGAAGAGCAAGAAGATTTGAAGAAACTGGGCAAAGAAATAAAAGATCGAAAGGATATCGAAGTGCAAGATGTAAGTGCCAAGGTTGCTCAGTACTAAGATATACCTCCATCTCTGGTTTGAGTATAGGGTTGGTTATACAAGTGCTTCAATAATTTGGCGCTCGATCTTAACATGAATACTTTTTTCGATTATTTTTTCACTATTTCTTTCAAGGTACAGGGTCTTCTTGCATTTCCTCAACATTCCATAAAACTTATTTTTCTCTATTGAAACATTGTCAATTGTCTGAATATAGTTTTCAATTATTTCTACAATGTTTGCTGCTTACAGTTTAAAAATCGTAAAATAGAAGTTAAGAAGTATTTGTCTTCTGAAGCCCATAAAAAAGAGAAAGAAAAAAATACCCGCAAGAATGAAGAAGCAGAACTACAAGAAGTTTGTGGCATATATAACGATTCTTACAGAAACAGGTGTTGCAGAATACGTAAACAAAGGAATGAAGTGAGTGTGGGGATGAAATAATTCTAATTTACCTACTCGTAAAACTCTACTCATCCTGATAACAATAATTGGAAATATGTAAAATTGATACATTACTATAAAGATTACATATAACTTTCAGGAGATTGAAGATACCACTGAAGCCAGACGCAAATTAGGTCTTTTGAATAAAGAAGCAGATGATAATAAGGAAGAGAAACAAAACCAAATTATAGTGAAGCAACAACTGGAAGAAGAAAAAAAGTAAATCATAAAAAATAAATAACATGATTGAATGAATTCTTTATGATTAATTCAAAATAAGAGACATCTTCTAAACATCGAAATAATAATATCGCAATTCAAGGTACCAACAAAACAGAGAACAGAGTGCAAAAAAGAAAAATGAAATGCAGTATGAAATGGATGGTTTCTTTAAAGACATAAAAATGAAGAATCAGAAGAGAGAAGAAGAAAGAGCAGAAATATTTCGCTTGAAAGTAGCAGAACGTTTCAAAAACACTGAGCAAACTGAAAAGTATGAAGAAAAAAAGATGAAGCAAATCAAGGAGAGCGGAATCGTATTTTCAAAGGAATGGGATAAGCAAATAGTAAAATGTTTATTGTTTTTGAAGCATTCATTTCTTTACTGGTGTTTTTAGAAAGAAAAGGAAGAAATTAACAAACGAATTGTTCCTGAAAAACTGGAGAAGGATTATCATGGAATTGAAGACGATAATTTCTTTTCTTATGCTAAAGAGGTGTTGGATTATGCACGAAGCAAAGGGATGGATGACTATTCTATAAGAAGAGAAATAAATGTATGAAAAAATTACTTATTTATAAAATTCAATTTAAAAGAACGAGAAACATTTTTAAATCATTCTTGGAAATCGAATTATCTTCAGAATGATGTCCTATTTTTCTGATTCTTGTCTTGTTTCTTTTTCAGAAATACTGCAGAAAAAATCAACTACAAATACCAGAGTTTCCACAAGGTTCAAGCAAGGGTAAAACTACAAGAAGTGAAGTTAAATTACCAAAAATATAATATGATTTATCATGGGAGAAAAATTGAATATGCTGGTGCTTGTGTGTGGTATTTAGCATTGTTTCAAAAACAATGATGATAGCTTTAGTTCATAATAATAATCACTCATGTATCTGATGATTTATCATCATGATACACTTTTGTACTTATATTATACTATATTTTTGTTCGTTTTGTTCAACCGAATATTTACTGTGTTTTATAATTTATATATATTTATTTATCATATCAGAATATATAATAATGATAATAAACAATGGATTATTCATTGATTACATCTGTATTTTCTACTCAGTTTTCACATACCGACCATTCATCGTATTCTGTCCATGAAGTTTTTATGTAATTTATTTTTTTGGTATATCATAGACCTTACAGTATTTTAATCTCTATGGGTTGTACTATTTCTCATGAATGCATAGAAACATCGATCTTCTATCCAAGCAACGAACAAAACCATGGTAATATTGATTCAACAAGAGAAGCTGTCATAAGATTGAAGTTGTGCTGTTCATTGCTGATCACTAACAGTAGATCCAAAATGGAAATAGAAAGAGAAATCTGTCTCATACCAAGAAAAAAATGGAACTCCATTACCAATTGGTTAACTGAAAATGAACTTCGTCAAGCGAGCCTAGAGAGAAAGAATGCCTATTTGAAATACATGAAGGAACTAAGTACTCAACTGGTGGCCGGGAATGACTCACTAAAGGTAGAATTATGTACTGTCTTCTAAAAGTTTATAGCCTGGGGGTATCAGTACAGCTTCAATTTTATTCAGCAAATAGATTATTGTCCAATTTTTATAGGAAGCAGCCAGTAAACGCCTGGAAGAAAAACGAAAAGAGCACGACATTAAAGAAAAAATTATTGTGAGTGATTATACACGTATTAGACAAAATCAGAAGATTGAAAGAGACAAAATAATAGGAAAGTACCAAAGGCAAAAACTCATCAGCAAAACACCTACATTAGAATTAAGCAGGGCATTGAGGGAAGCCCAAGTTTTAGGTGAAAGGGAAGAGGAGCTCAAATTAAAAAAAGCCCTCAAAGAGAGGGACAAAGAAATGGAAAGAAAAGACCAAAATGAGCTTCAACATCAATGGGAAGCATCGAACATTTTCCATAGAAAAAAGGAAGAGATCAGGAGATGTAGATTGAACGAAGTTAAATTCGAAGTTTGGAAACAGTATGTTTCAAAAAAAATGTATGATGAGCTTTTCAGTCATTTCGTTTATATTTTTAGATGTCAGGATACTCGTAAGAAAAGGCAGGAGGAATATACTGATATGGTTGATCAAGAAAGAGAGGAACTTCAGAGAATGGCTGAAGAATTGGAAGAGAAGAATAGAGTGAGAAAAGAACGGGTAAGTTCTTGAATTTATTGAATCAAGTTCTTTTTTTCTGAGGAATCTTTCTTGGTGAAGAGCTCACTGATAGAGCTTAGAGCCAATTCAAGCAGGTCTTACTCACCTGCGTTACCAGTATGAGTCAGTCAGAAAAGTCCTATCAAGATTCAAATCGATTTTCTCAAGGTATACAACAATCTAAAATATGAAATATTTTCCAAAGCAACTCTCAAATAAGAAGAAAGCATTGTCTCTTCTCAAGAAGGCGGCTGAAGATGCCCATCGCCGACGCTTTTCCGAAAAGAAGCATGACCAAGAGCTGTATAAGGTCAATGAAGTCATCAACAATGCTTTGACCACAAGAAGCTGCCAAATCAAATCGAAAATGAAGAAGGTACATTGTTGCAATTCAGTTTATTTGGTCTCTTTCAGTTTGAATTAGATGGTCTAGCTTTTGGGGCAAAATATCTTAGCTTTCTATCTGGCTGCTCTTTTAGTCTTTGTTGCTCTTCTCAGCTCTATGTATTATTACAGGAAGCAATTGATAGAGTTGAACAAAATGTGGACGTATATGTGAAATACATATCCCAATTGCCACCCATGGAACCAAGTGAGGAAACTATATATCAGAATGGAGTACGTAAAAATCAGGATGAGTAAGTAGTCATTCAGTTTTCTTAGACTCCTTCAGGCCATTTTTGAGCTAATGGCATGAGATAGGTATCAAATTGAATTTCATCAAAGAAGTTGCAACTCACCACTTTTAATCAATATGAAAGAACATCCTGAAACGCTATTCCTTGTAGCTCTAGTCCTCTAGAATCCATTGAAAAAAGTAACCCACATTCTAGAGAAACAGAACTCTTTAGGTTTTAGTTCAGTGCCTCACCTACTCTCCATTCTCCAAGCTATTCTTTCAAATTCCAACAGTTGATTCCAAAAAGCAAATCTCTTCGTAGTTTGGAGCAGTAAATTTAGCAACTCATGGAAATTCATAATGTTTATTAGGTATAATAGAAAAATGGAAAAAAAGAGGGCAAAACAGAATAAATTCGCTGAAGACAAAATAAAGAATTATAAAGAAGACATGCGTCGACAGAAACTGAAGGAAGAAGAAGAAGCAGAATTGAAACGTATGGAAATGATGGAGAGGTACAAAAAAGCTGAAGCTATGAAATATCTTGATGAACTCAACGGAAAAGAAGAAATGAAGCAGAAGAAAGTATACGGCAAATATCTCCTGGATCAAGCGGTCAGTTGAGTGTTGTAGAATCGAAAAATGTTAACAAGTTTAACGATTTTCAGGAAGAACAGAAGAATATAATGAAGCTTGAAAATAAATTGGAAAATGATTACATCGCATATAGTTTTGCTAGAGAAGAAGATCATTTTGATGAATATGCAGATGAAGTTATGAAGTATGCGAAAGAAAAACATTGGCCGACTAATCCAATCAAGAAAGCAATACAGGTGACAATCATGAGGATAAAGTTTCATTATAGACCAAGAGCCAGTGACCAATTTTCATATGTCATTTCATAACTCACCAAAATTTACTTGTTTAATATTCAATATCTGCTCGAAAATAAAAACCATTTCTGCCAGCCCATAATGGCCGGAGTAGACTACCATAAGCGCTCAAAGAGGCCAGAAAATTAGGTTCAACTATGTCATAGTATCATACACAAAACTTCCAGGAATTGTTATTGATAATATATTGAATCTATAAAAAATAATGACAGAACTTTTTCGTCCCTCCTAAGTGTTGGCAGAACTCTTTGAAAATTCATTGAACAGCTGTACTTACCTATGTCATTTCAGTACGCTTGAAATTTACAGGAAATAAAGAAAATGTGTCTAGAAATCGAATTATAATCATTAAAGAAATTTTTCACATCCCGAACCATCTGCCAGAACGAGAAATGTTGCCGCGCAAATGCGAGCGAAATGAGCTTATTCATATTTGCAAGTCAGACCTAGAGCGCATATTGGGCTTTTACGAGACTCATCAAAAGTTGATAGAAAATTATGTGGTGGAAGCTAAAATTCTTTTATGGAATTATAGAGTTTGTTTTCAGTTTCATTTATTCGCTATGTACTCTTAATACTAAAGCTCACTGTGAAAGTCTTATACTCTCTTTTACTACTCTTAGTCTACCGAACTTTTGAGGTTTTAAATGCCCTGATGGTTTATTTTCCACCCCTTAATGTGACTGAGATCTTACACTTACCATCAATTCTCAGTTCAACACAGAAACATTAAAATCAACACGAAAAGTACTGCATTGTTTCTCACTCGAAAAATATTTTTCAACAATATTATAATGGTTAGTTCTCAAAAAATGAGTAAAAATATTTTCACCAACAGATTATTAATAAACATTGACTTTGTCGGAAGAATTTATGCTTGAATCTTAACTGAGCTCCAAGAATTTTTCGAATGGATTGAGGTCTTGAGTATACCATACCTGTGTGACTTACGAAACATTCAAAGAAGTGTAAGATCTCAGTCACATTAAGGGGTAAAAAATAAACCATCAGGGCATATACACCCCAATAGTTTGGTAGACTAAGGGCCGATTGCACCGTAGACAAAACTGTAGATTAAATCTTAAACCTCGATTAGTGTCTATTGATTATCATAGACACTAATCGAGGTTTAAGATTTAATCTTCAGTTTTGTATACGGTGCAATCGGCCCTAAGCGTAGTAAAAGAGACTTTCACAGTGAGCTTTAGTATTACGAGTACATAGCGAATACCCATAATTTTCTATCAACTTTTGATGAGTCTCGTAAATGCCCAATATGCGCTCTAGGTCTGACTTGCAAATATGAATAAGTTCCTTAGACCATAGAAAGAGGAGACACAGCATCTCATTCATAAATTCGGGAATTGATGAAGCCAAAATTCAGTCAGAATTCAATGAGTGGGACGAAGATAGCAATATCATTTTACATTTATGTGGCAACATTGCAGAATCTAACTTTGAAAAATCCAGTGACGTGGAGTTATTGATTTTGAAGAATGGAAATAAAATAACGAGTTAATAATCTTTTTATGGCGAATTCTTTCAATATTGGTACGACGGCGGTTTATAGAAATGTGAAATTATTTTGTACTATAAATATATTTGAAGATTCGTAATTGATGCAAATGAATTATTGAACATACCAAAATGCGGAGCTTTTTTATATTTTTTGGAATTAGTGAAAATAAGTATGAAAAATTATAGAAAAACAATTGATTCTTTAGGAAGTCAATTGAGGTATATAAAATAAATTACACGGTTCATTCAATGCGGAAACTGACCACAAAAATGTGTAAATTCATGTGAAGGAATCAGATTTTCCTCTTCACGAGATTTTATATTAATTGAGGTATTTTATCACGTTATTACAAATATGATAAGTAATGGCTGCAAAAAGCATCAAACCGAGTCATCAATATTTGAGATGAAAATCTACGGGGCGGCGAATTGCCGAGCGTACATTATATGCCTATGAACGACGTTCAGTATGAAAAAAGCAACAATAATTCATGCCTTCTTTATTTATTCACAAAATTTAGCATAATTCCTTGAAGAAAGTGAAACTCATTTATTCATCCACTATCCACATCATGAAGAAGAACATGTAATCATGAAACCATAAGTAAAACCATAGTAAATCTACTGAATGCGATATTAAAATAAACATTGATATTGAAAACAGGCCCATTGGTTGTTAACTGCTCCTCCCAAAGCCCTATATGAATTCGATAGTCATAGTTCTATTTGAAAGGCAGAATCCAAGTTGGTACCAATATCAACATATCCTGAGAATCTTGTACCAGTACCAGGGATATGAAACTTCTTCTTGTCTTTGGGCCAAAGCAGTCAATGCTTCTTTTATGATACCTGGACTTCCATCTACAGATCTATACTTTGAGATAGTTTCTAAAAGGGGAGGGCTGTTGATGAATTGTATTCTTGGGGAAAAAAGAGGCCAATGTTAATGCAAAGGCTTTCATTGATGGGTTGTACGTTGTACTCCTGCTTGCTTGGATCTTTCAACATTCTTTGAAATGAATCTCTTGCAACTCCTGAATTAATGAATGCCTGAAAAGAAGAGAAGATTTTTTGATATGATCATGACTTAGTTGTCAGAGTTAATGGAATTTGAGAGATTTGAGATGAAATATTCACCTTATTCTTCTAATTTTAGAAGAAGATGATGCCTCAGTGAAACGGGAAGATGAATCTCATTTCTCCACTGGCTCAATTTTTTCAACCCTGCAAAACAGATTACACCAGATATAATTAATCACTAATGCAACAAAAATTACAACCATTCCACCTGCCGGTAGGAGAACAGGTACTGGGAAGAGACTTATCAATTTATCGAATTTATCATATGTGAGATGCTTATATCTGATCCATCCCTCTGTTGAGTTTCCAGAGTACCGGCACAATGACGATTTTTTTGGTGAAATGGCTAATATTTGATTTCAATATTTTGGTTCTTTCTCTGGAAATTCCCAGAAACTTACCTTAAGGACGAAAGTTAGAAGATTGGTTTGGCAAGAAGGGGATTGGCATCATTTTTGAGATATCTGGTACCATTCACTCGAATAACGAAATCTTTTAGCTCAAAGTGTTCGGAACATACAAACAGTTTCTGAGAAAGATCATCAAGTAATATTCAGGATTGAGAACCAGATGTTCCTCTTCTCAATATCAGAATGTAATCTGGAAAGTGAAATTCTAAAAATCTACGCCTCTGATACTAAGTATGAAAAGATTAGAACATACCTGTGCAAATTCAAGTTAGGATTCAAATAGTCCAATTTATCACACACAAGACACTTACGAACCATTTTCTTATCGTATTTAGCTGGAGATATTCAAAAATAAATCCAAATAACGCTTTCAACATACAATGAAGCTCAAAATCTTGTTGACAACACTGTTCGAATTGTCAGAAATTTCATAGAATAAAGATGGCGGCACGTAATTAATGAATGAACTGGACATAGATTCAAAAAACCGTATTGCCAAACGTTTTTATACATTAATCTGGAGCAAAAAGATCGATCCGTTTCGCGAACATTTACATATACTTAAGTATATGTAATGTGAAGAATGCACAATAGTTGAAGAAACCAATACTCGTTTCTGGCATTCACGCACAAATGAGTAAATGAATTTCAATCTAAGAAACTTTTCATTTTGATTGAGAGTTTATTTATTAGAAAATTCAACGAACGTCACAACGTTGCAAAAATTTCTACTACATTTTGATTCCGTAGTATTACAATCACCCAGTTCAGTTCTGATGATTTTGAAACTTGGCTTCACTATTTATTATTGAAAGGTGTGTCTCCTCTTTCTATGGTCTAAGATAAGTTCATTTCTTTCGTATTTGCCCGGCAACATTTCTCGTTCTTATAATTCGCTTTCAGTTTCTTTATTTCCTGTAAATTTCAAGCGTACTGAAATGACATAGGTAAGTACAGCTGTTCTTAATGAATTTTCAAAGAGTTCTGCCAACACTTAGGAAGGACGAAAAAGTTCTGTCATTAATTTTTATAGATTCAATATATTATCAATAACAATTCCTGGAAGTTCTGTGTATGATACTATGACATAGTTGAACCTAATTTTCTGGCCTCTTTGAGGGCTTATGGTAGTCTACTCCGGCCATTATGGGCTGGCAGAAATGGTTTTTATTTTCGAGCAGATATTGAATATTGAACAAGTAAATTTTGGTGAGTTATGAAATGACATATGAAAATTGGTCACTGGCTCTTCCTCCATTGAGAAACATTCACAACAATTTCTTCTTACATTGCAGAATTACAAAAAGACCCAACCATTGATGCAAAGGAAGAAGACACCAATATTGGCTTCTACAGTTTCTACTCAAGTTGAGTAGAAAACCAGGTTTATTTATGTTAAGTACAACTATCTTATATTCAATAATTTATATTTTATATATTAATTTATATTCTAATTTTAACCTTATAAAGAATGAATAATAGTTTTGTGTTTTACTTCTGGTGTATTAATTGACTAATTTTTTTTTGGATATTCTCAATAGATAGGGAAAGATAGAAAAGAAATGTCAAAGGGAATTATTTAGGAGGGGAATCTTTGACTGCATCCCCCCAAGTATGGTGGCTGCATAAGAATTCGTTTATTCATTCATATTTCCCCGTCAATTTAAAAGAGTATGGAGGTATTTTCTTTCTAAAGTTATCATGTTGACATGTTTACGAACGAACGGACAGAATAGAAATAGTCCACGAATTCTTCATCAGTGAGTCCAACACAAAATGATAACGCAACTCAAATCATCGAAACAGAGACGCATCGAATATAATTTCGAGGAAATCAATCAATTCTGACAATTTTGTTAAACATTATTCGTCAACCTTATTTGTCTTATTCTGTTTTTTTTTCATGATGGAAACTAGATATTATTCTGAGAAAGGACGACCGGGGGGTGAACACAAACTTGCCCTACATGCAAGTAGAAGAGTGTTCGATAGAATAACTGGACATCTTTACAGGAAAGATAGAATTAGGGAAGATTTAGAAAAGGAAGCAGCCCACAGGAAATATCACAGAGATGAGACTAAAGCTATGACCTCCAAGTGGGAGAACTCTGTTGAGGTAAGTGGGACAGTCGAGAAAGCATTTAATTCTCATGAAGATGTTGAAATTCATGTGTTTCTATCATTTGATATACCAAAATACTGATACCGTAACTGCACTCTTCAAAGAACTTGAGGAAGAAAAAAGAAGAGGCTCGACAACAAAAATTAGCCCAAAAAGCAGATGACAGAGTGGAGCAGTACTTCAAAGTACTAAAATACCAAGCAGCTGAAAGGGAGGCTTACAACAAGGAAGTTTCAAAAAAGCTGTTTTTGTTGAGAGGAGCTCAACGAGAAATAAACTCAAGTGTTCTTTATTCTGAATGTTTATACGCTAACAAAAAACATATAGAACACAAAAATAGAGAGAAGGAAAAAGCAGTTAAGGACTGGAAAGAGTACGAGCAACAAATAATAGAAGAAGACAGGAAATTTAAGGAGGAGGAGTTGATGAAAGAATGTAAAAGACGAACAGCTGCCGAGAGACATTTGCATTTCCTAAAAAAACAGTAAGTTTCTGGAAAATAGATAAAGAATAAGTAAAAATAATATGTTGATGGAAAACTGCAAAAAGAAATTTTTTTCAGAATGTCGGAAAAAGAAAAAATTCGAGCTGAGGAAGCGAAAATAAAACTCGAAACAGAAACAACAGATATTGCAAAACAGGAAGAAGAACTTAAAATCATCAGAAAAAACAAGGAGGAAGACGTAATTATTTTTTTAATTCCCTATGCGGGCAATATTTTGATATCTTATTTGAATATACAGGGTGTCCTATCAGACGATTCTAGAGAACTGTTCTTATTTGGATTATAAGGTTGATCGAAATTCTAATAATATTTTTTTCTTCTCTAATATCAGGAGTATAAATAACAGATATCGCTTCAAATTTTTTTTTCATTATTTCATCTATAGGTACTCCATTCACAATTATAAAATCACAACTCTGGCCTTGGAAATTTGACACATTCCACTCTGTATCGAAGTTATGACGTTTTTCAAAATATTTTTAGTCAACACTATGTTGCCCTTTCTACATTCTTAGCGTATTTCTCAGAAAGTGAATTTATTCGGAAAATGAATGAATTGGAAAAGATTTGACGGACGAAAATAATTAACGTTTATATGAATTGATAGAAAGGATTCCTTTTCTAGTTATTTGCATGAAAAATACAAGAGATCACTGTTGAAATATATTATTTTTCGCCATGGAAGAAAATTGCATTGCTTTCACATGATTTTCATATGCATGCCTGTGAAGATTTAATGTTTATTATCCTCTTGAACTAAAAGTTCAAGACTTGACATCAATTGTTGAATCAAGAATAATGGAACATTATATCCCTCTACTGGAATCCAAATAGTTGAAGGGAGTTCTGATGCAACAGGAACTTTTTCTTGCAACATAAGCTCAAGAGCTAACTTAATAAAAATAAGAGTAGAAGATATACATTTCATTTATTTGATCTTATGAACAAGGAGTAAAATATTCTGAGTGTATAGTAATTTATTAGTTTAAAAAATATTCATACATTACAACCACAGTAGGTTTGTACAAATAATATGGAACAGGTCAACATATGCTTCACATTTATGATTCACTTATTCACTAGATATAATATATTCTTTCGATTAAGAGCAAATACCTACCGTTGAATGTTACATACACAAATTTCTTCAGAATGGGCTTATACGAAGTGGTTCTTTTTCTGAAACGTGAAAACGATCAACAATAATCATTTAGAGAACGATGATTGCCATCCAAACCCCGTTTACTTACGAAAATCGTGCAATTTCATTCTGCAAGTTCTTTCCTCATAATTCCTCGAAAATCCTACCTGAACCATATTTTCCGGTCGCTTTCGTGAAAAGATCGTAGAAGAAAGCCTTTTTTGTCCATTTACACATTCCAAATAAATTTTGAGCACCAAAAACGATACCGAAACTAACCAAACTTCTGGGGGACCGGAATTTCGTTTGAAATATTTCCAAACGGCCACATACCTAAAAAAAACTTCGTTATCAAGTGTAAAAAAGGCGATTAGTACTTACTTTTGCTTTATTCATGCTTATAAATCGATTTTTGGTCCAATTCAAATTTGCCGTTTGTACCCATGTCAAAATATCTTTGATACTTTTACTTTGATGTAAGCAAAGAAACTGGCAACGCCGTTTTGTCATTAAAGATATTCTCTGTTCGCGCACAGAATTTTTATCAGGTGCACCAATTCCTGAAAACGAAACCATGGCCAGAGTTGTGATTTTATAATTGTGAATGGAGTATAGCAACACCCTCATTTGGAAGTGTCATCATTAGGCTCCCTTTTTCAGTTTTTTGTCGTTTCGCTGAAAATATAGTTTCTGAGAGGTCTGAAAATGTCAACTTTTGTACCGAATTGTGTGTTTTTGTGAAGAGTTTTACTTCATTACTGAAATATGAATATGAATATAGCAACATTGTACCTTATTTCGTAGTTTCTGAAAGCAAAACGTTGCTCCATGAAAATTCTGGAAGACTCAAGGAAAGAAATGGTTAAAAATCGAGAGATTGCTGAGGAACAAGATGTAGAACTTGAAACCGTTTGTGGTATATACAGGGAAGCCAGAACGAAGATGAACTGTGCAAGGGAGCGTATGAGGAAGCAAGTAAGTTCGAAAAATTCCCCATGCCTTTCTCGTCGATGGATTATGATATGATATGATATGATATATTGTTTATCCTGACTACTCCTAGGTCTCCTGAGGAGACCCCTCTGAAATTACAAGCTTCGAAGCTTGTAACTTGTGCCGAGTTCGGAGTAAGCAGTTGTGTTCTGTGTAGGCTTTGTTACTGTGTCCTTACGCCACCTTAGGCACAGCACTGTTAATTTTTGACCCAACAGTGGGAATGGTGGCCCCTACCGAGACTAGAAAATTTCTTTCCTAGCTCGGGATTGAACTCCGGACCTTTGGGTCCGAATTCCAACTATATTCTATTCCAATTATATAAAACTAATCTACATACAAGGTGGATGAGCAAGCTCCTGACTCATGTCAGTCCTTTATTCAGCATTATTATAATCATCCTTCCCCTTTTCCAACAGGGTATACAAAAGAGACTAGATGATCAAGAAAAAGCTTTTAAGAAACTGGAAGAAATTCAGAAGCAACAACTTGACGATGAGGAAAAAATAATCGCCAAAGCAATAGCTGAAAAAGATGAACAGTACATTCTTCGCTCATAAGTTAAAAAAGAAATCTGTTTTCATCCTAAATTTTTAGAGACATGCTGAAAAAGCAACTACGTGAAGAATACGACAAAAGACTATTGAGGGAAAGGAAGGCAAATTATGATAACGCTCTTCAAGAAGAGAAGAACAAAGAAGAGACCGAGAAAGAAAAGCGTAAAATAGAAATGTTAAACAGGATAAAACTGATGGAAATTTGTGACATGGAGGAAAAACAGAGACAAGAAACTAAATTGAACCAAATTAAAAAGTACACAGGAATGTTGGATGAGCAAGTGGTAACAAAATAACGTTTTGGGATATGCAATAATAGATTTGCACACCATCTAATAATCTTGCACTTGAGTGTAGTTTTACAAACTCTTACTCTTTTTCCAGAAAGAAAATGAGTCAATTCGAGCTGAGGAAAAGGCAAAGAATGATGCGTTCAAATGGAATGATTTTCCGGAGAAAGATCAAAAGTTCTTAGAATACGGTGAGGAAATGCTGGAAAAGCAGAGAGCTGCTGGAAAATCGACCTATCCTATCGAACGTGCGATTATGGTAATTAATGAGTGCCCATAGCTCAGTGGTTTGGGCGTTGTTATTAGACCCGGAAGGACCAGGTTCAATCCCGAGGCTAGGAAAGAAATTTTTATAGTCAGAAGGGTCACCATTCACTGTTGGGTCAATTAAGAGTGCTGTTACTGCTGTTCCTAAAAAGGTGTAAGGACACAGTAGCAAAGTCTACACAGAACACAACTGATTCTCCTAACTGTCACAAGCTGCAAACTCAGAAGCTTGTAGTTTTTGAGCGATCTCCTCAGGAGAACTAGGAGTTATCAGTGTAATCATATTCATCTATCTATTTGAGTCAATTTAATGCCAACATGCGTGAAAAGACAGGGAGGTACTGAAGGATTTTAGCCCCTCTCCTACTAAATTACATGTGGTAACACTGAATAAGCATGAATGGATTTCATACTCGAGAATTTTCAGGATTACAAGAAGAAGCACTGTCTGATACCAGTGAAACCAAAAAATTCTGTGACGAAAGGATCAGGGGCGCAAGTTAAACTTCCTATGATCACAAGAAGAATTTGTCCAAATAAGAATATATCAACAGGCGTCCAAGACTGTTTTTGTGCTCAGTAAAGTCACATATTGTTTTTTCTTCATCCAAAATATATTTTTTTCCACTGATTAAATGCGACTTGCGTTGTACATGAAATATTGCTTTCATTGTTGGGAAGAATGCCAATTTTTGTAATTTAATCTCATGTCGTATATTCAAAAATGAAAAAGTTAAGGATCAAAAAACAGATCTCAAGGAAAGATTTTGGTTATTCCCAATGCTTTATATCTGATCTTAGATTGATGTATTTCGTGAATCGTGTAGCTAAGACACAAATTATAAGTGCGATAAATAATTCCAACCCTACCAGGTAGGTCAAAAAAATAGAGAACTTAATATTTTCTCTATGGTCAAGCTCATCCACCCAACCTGCCACAAGTGGACTGTATTTTATAGGGACTCGTACAGCGTCATCTGTTGTTCCAAGTGTATATTGAAGCTTTCCAAAGGATAAGCTGTCCCCTATCGATTCCAAAAACCAAAGATAAGAATATCTTTGCCAAAAACTCGTTTCCGCAAACCTAGGAGTATAGAATTCTATACTCCTAGTGCACACAATGCTGATGAATAATTGGTAGTCGTCACGAACCAAGAGATGGCGTTGGGAATATCAAATCTTTTGAGGGTGTGCTCATAAGCAAAGTCAAAAAGCAGCCGCCCTTATACTGGCTTATACGCCTTTTTAGCACGGAGCCAACTGAATGAAAAACAAAATGTCTTTAGAAAGTTAAAAGAAAAAAAAACTTTCCATGAGGGCTATATCCGGTTCTGGTATTTGCAATTCATGGGTGTACGACGCTATTTACTGGAGTATTAGCAACAGGTCGCGCCACCTATGAGTAAGCTTTTTCCTGCCTTATTATGATGTATAGGACTCTGTTACACTAAGTATGAAAAAGAGCCTCTTGAAACTGCATATATTCCTTCGTAAATAGATTACGGAAACAGTACATGTTCTGAGTTTGGAATCTGGGGTAAGTTTTATTGCGAGCCATTGCATAAATCGGAAGATACAGCCGTTTTTCGTGTTGATTGAACTTTTGAAACACACCTCTAGATGTCACTAAGTTTGTCTCTATATATATATGAGTTATCGAAATAGGTAACACGATTATAGATGGCGGTAGAGTTCGTAACTGACATTCCAGGGACTTCAATTTTTAGCTCGGAATTGTCTACTTGGGTAAAATCACAACTGGTCTGTGATAAAATTATGGACCTCAGCTAATATGAATATAGAAGTTGAAAGAAGAATCACAGTTTCTGTTTATATTCATCTTGTGAAATTTTGATTTAATTCGACCTATGTAAAAAATCTTTATTGTCATGAAAACTATTTTTAATACTGAACGTTTGACGGCTTGAGTCCCCCTGTTTATCCTTGGACATAAAGTAATTCAATATAATCTTATCAAGAAGTTTAATTTCTAAAAAATTCAGTAAATATTTTTTATCGCTCATTGTACTTATATTATCAATCAAAAATAAATATTAAACTGATTATTTTCTCAAACCGAGTACATCTGCACCCGAAATATGATTATTGATTAAAGTTCTGCCAGGTGTTTTGATCTCAAGTATACCACAGCCTAATCTGATAAAAGATAAATAATATTTTTGTTTCTCTAGCATAATGTAGAGCGATAGCACGTTAAAATCAACCTAATATTTTTGCTGATGCATTCTTCATAATAACATTTATTATCAAGGATATGTCTGAAACTCTGGTGCAAAATTGAAACAGAATTGTTGGGAGATCCAGGGTTTTTACAAAAAGTGCTTTATTTTGAAAAGAAATAACATTTTGAGTTCATTTATTGGTGTAGATTAAAGGTTTCATCATTGATCATAGGGGGGCACTAACAATATTTCAGGATTCTGATGAAATCTCAAAAATTATACCTTTTTTATTTTAACCTTTATCACAAGGCCTGAATTCATTCGATCAAACTATCGAAAATATTTTAACCATTATTTTTCCGGGGAAAAAGAATCACGCTTTGCTGTATCGAGCTTTTATAATAAATATACTACAATTGCACTACAAACCTAAGAAACCACCGTTATATTATTTTATTCCTTTCTATTTATTGACAGTCATTTTGAATTGATGCTTTCATATTTTTTCAATATCTATATTTCCAGGTATCCATATTTTCAGGTTCAAATTTCAAAACGAAAATACAATAAATAATGAAACGCATTCTCATTCTCTCAATTGTAATAAAATGAAATTGGTGTAAATCCAGAACAATGAAATTCCCAACAGAAAGACTGCAATAAAATTTTATTTACGACTTATAGTTATGTAGATGAAAACAAAAACATTTCCCTTCTTATTGAAGAATTTTAGCTTAGTTGAAATATTCAGTTAGAATAAGAAATTGAAGCAACACTTTGTGGACACTCTTGCATATTGTCAAGAGGTATGGCTATGGTTATTATTTTGAACATTTGCAATGATTTTGTTGAAATTATCATTCTCATTAATCCAAAATAAATGAAATTGGTGTTTCTTGTAACTGACAACAAGCAGGATTTATCGAAATATGCAAAAATATACCAGTTTAAATTAAAAGTTCGGGATTTTTTTTGGATAATGGAACGAATATTACTAACAACAAAAATCACATGAGGATTTTTGTTTTAAAGATATTCACTTGTTTCCATGATATATTACAATCCTATTTATATTTTCATGAACTCATTACCTATCGACATTTAAGTAATTTTTTACAATAGAAACTGCTGATCCGAGCAAATAATAAATAAAAATGACCACTTTCAAGGCTACAAAAATTGTACGGAATGTTCATCTCACAAGCTTCAGATCGATCAACTAAAGATAACATCAGTCACGGATAAGATTTGGATAGGTTATCAACTTAACAACTACTTTAGGATTCAGGATTATATCCAATCACAAAAACTCGGTGTGAATGAATCTATTTTGTAGAGCTCGATTAACTGAATCGAGGGTTATATCCATAGACATACTATCCAAGTCTATGGTTATATCATTTCGTCACGATTTTTCAACAGAAAATCGTGAATCTACCTACAAGTCAGGGTTGCCATGTTTTAAAACATGTTTTAAACACAATCCTCTGTTTATGTTTAAAATATATTTTGCAGATTCGTTTCTTTATACTCTTTAGAGTGAATTGTAATGTCGTAGAAGAGGAATAAGAATTATCAACTTCGTTCAGGAATAGGGAGAGTAATTTTTATTTGGTTGCGCTACCTAGAAATATCTTCTTGATGAATTTGAAATTTGAACGAACTGCAGTTGAGAAAAAATTATGAGTATTAATAAATATTGGCCCAGTTGTCGAAATGTTGGCTTTTTTTTTGTGTAAATGAATCTAAAATTGTGTCTTAATTTTGAAATTAGTAGTTTTAAATTTTTTTCACTTCTTAGACAAAAGAACCTATTTTTTGCCATTTGTTCTTTGAAATTCACCTCGGCGTGAAATAAAATGCAAAGGAAAAATATATTCAATTGCACTTTATTGTTTCTCATCACATCTATTGTCACGTAATAAAGGTATTATTAATTCTAATTTAATCAATTATAATTGTTTTGGAAGAGTTTTTTCTTAGCAATGCTGCCAAAGCTTTTGTATTAAACATGTTTTAAATCATGTTTTTTGAATGTTAAAAAAAACATGATTTAAATCAAATAAAACAGTTTAAAATAAAAAAACACAATGTTTTGTTTAAAAAAAAAAAAACATGTTTTTTGCCAACCCTGCTACAAGTCCTAACCCAGGTAATGCTTTTTCATCTGTAGTAGTTGGATTAAATTCTTGATCGGCTTCTAAAAATTATTAGAGGGAGGAAATACCGATTTCACATATAAATTAAAAATAATTCCAGCATTAAGGTTTAATCGGATTTGGGTTATAAATTAATTAGTTAATGAGTACTTGTCCTTTCAAAAATAATTGGTGAGTGCACAAAAAAACTGAAACTGCACAAAACACAGCTTGGTTCCATAGAAATCGAATGATAAATAAATTAGATATTGGAAATTGGTCTTTTCATATTAAACTACCTGGTATCCAGGGGCGGATCCAGAAATTTTTCCAGGGGGGGCACAAGGGCAGTGGGGGAGGGGGGGCACAAGGGGCGGATGGGCAAAAAAGTATGTATCTATAAAGTAAAATTTAGAGTATACTACCGTCTGGGGGGGGCACGTGCCCCCGTGCCCCCCCCCTAAATCCGCCTATGCTGGTATCGATTGAAAAAAAGTTATACTTGATATAAAAGATATCGCTCAACTCGAAGCATTCGAGTATTTCAATTCTGATTGGAATCAACATTTACTATCATTCACCTACATTGTTTCGAGAAATGGATCAGGAACATAATATTGACAATGGCTGCAACATCAACTTTACTAATTGCCAATTAATTTCATATCATCATCCTTGGTATTGATGATATCGTTATCAATGAATTTGGCGTCTACTGAAGTGTGAATCGAACAAAACAAAGGCGCCAATGCTGGGAAGGAAAGTTTCACGTGTCTAAGAAAACATTTTTCTTATGGATCGAAAAATACATTCCATATTAGGGGGACGCGAATTCAAACACATATTAACATCAACCTGTATATATTTATAAATAAATAAAATTTTCAATTCGCTATTTACAATATTACATTTTCACGAAACTATTGGCAAGATTCTTTCCAAAATTATTCGAGTATTTTTGGATTTATATCAATATAGGAACAGCTTTCCATTCGACCAGATTTTGAACTTCAACATTATTGTCATCTCTTTTAATTTTTCACGGAAAATATCCCGATTTTGGCACATGGAGATTCACCTAGTATATCTACACTTGAGGGTTACATCCTAAAAACACTTGAAGACCAAGTGTTGGGAAATGATTATATGGCACTCGGAAATATGGAGATTTGGCCCTTCAATCGTTGTCGTCTTTTTTCTTGCGTAATTTCCCTTCCTTCTGTATCGTTTGAGTGATCAAATCTACGCTTTCCGTTAGCATCGCTGGATCATCGTCTTTAACAATATTCGATAGCGTCATTATATACGAACAAGCTATCCTTAACACAGACAATTTTGACAGTTTCTGGTTGTGGGAGTACGAAGGAATCGACTTCCTTAATGTATCGAAGGCTGCACTTATGGTGTGTACCCTTGTCCTTTCTCGAGCGTTGGCTTCTATCCTTCTTTCTCGCGTCATGTTCTTATAGTTCCTTTGTTCCCTCTTTCCTGAAGTGCTTTCTGGTCTTTTCAAGGCTGGAAAGGCTTCGGAACTGTTTATAATCAACCTTTCAGTCTCGTGTGTTGTCAGACAAGAAGCTTGCGGGTGGAGGGGGACTCTGGGTATCTCATGTCTCGACGTGCAGACTTCCGACTCGTTCTTAACACTAATTTCAGTCTTTTGGCACTTTTTGATTAAAGCTACGGGTTGGTCAGAGTCTTCCTCAGGCGATGGCGGCCTAAAATAACCGTTGGGTATCCCTGACGTCAGTTCCAGAGGGTTGGGAAACCCGTAAGGGTGCAGAATAGGTACTGGAGGAATGACAAATCTGGGTCCGATCACATTCTGCGGTACAGCGTCCTCCTTTTCAGATTTCACAACGGACACTAAGTTCACTTCCGGTTTCTTAACCTCCGGTTTAGTTTTGGGACTCCACGGACGAAAGGGAGCACTCTCACTGTGTTTCTCCGAATTTTTCTCGGACTGGACTTTGAGGCACATTCGTTTCTTCAAGGGACCCGTGAAAATCTCCGGTACTTTGCGAGGTTCCGAGCATTTCCTCTTGTTTCTGGATGATATGGGGGTTACTTTGACTTCGACGCTGTCTTCGCTGTTGTCTGTGGGGGAATGGATGTCCTCGAAGAACTCTTCGTCCTCCGTCGAGCCGAAATCGGCCTCTTGTATCTTGGACATGGCGAAATCTGGAAAAAAAACGGAATGTTTAGATAATCGTTCGAAATTTGGCGTTTTAGAAAAATTCATTCGTCTTCGCATCATGTCAGTTTAACAAAAACACATACAGGGCGTTCCTAAATGAGTGTATCAACGGTCAACATAATTTTTTTGTGCTTTTCCGTTTTTTCCTTCGGGTCTTCATTTCAGAGATGCAGGGTGTCAAAAATTTATATTTTATTCGGGTTTTTGGTAATATCTCAGGAACCGTTCGAATTACAGAATTGAGTTTCTGTACACACATTGTCAGTAATATTAGCTACTTTCTTGCACTTTACTCGGTTTTATAAGACGTGCCAGTGGCGGAGAAATTGAGTTTGCACAAAGGTTTCAGCCCCAAGTTTCACACCACTGGAAAAATTTGCATTTGCACAGCAAATTGTGATGCGCAAATGTGTTTCACATAAGAAAGGTACTCCTGTTTCATCACTCTAAAGTCTAAAGTGAACCGTTTTCGAGAAAACTGGCATTTTATGATCAAAAACAATTTACATTGTAAATTTCTTGTGATTGGAAAATTTCTTGTATCTTGTTAACTATGGTCGCTAAAAATAATGAAAAATAACTTTGCAATTTAAACTTGAACACCTAGTTGTCAAATTTTTTCGAAATTTATAAACTTGTCAATTATCACTACTTATTTTTCCAATTACAAGAAAATTATTATTATATGATCATAAAATGTCATTTTTCTCGAAAACGGTTCACTTTAGAGTAATGAACCGAGAGTACCTTTTTTATGTAAAACACATTGGCGCATCAGAATTGATGCAAATGCAAATGTGCAAATGCAAATTTGCCCAGTGGTGTAAAAGTTGGGGGGTAAAACCTTTGTGCAAATTCAATATCTCCGCCACTGGCACGTCTAATAAAACCGAGTAAAGTGCAAAAAAAAGCTATTATTAGTGACAATATGTGTACAAAAATTCAATTCTGTAATTCAAATGGTTCCTGAGATATTAGCAATAAACTGAAAACAATATAAATTTTTAACCCAGAGAAAAAATGGAAGAGAATTTTTTTTTTATTTTTCATGAGAAATCTACAGTTGACCGTTGATACACTTATTGAGGAACACCCTGTATGTGTTGTATGTTGTGTAAATGTAAATGGTGCTTTGGCAAGGAAATGGGAACGCTTTAGAATAAATACGTTCCATTTTTCGGTATCAATTCAGAGCTTTTCTTTGCATGTTTCATTAGGAATTTTCGTGATTCAGGCTTCAAACGATTTATTTTGCGATATAGTTCCAATCAATTTGCTATTGTTCTATTTGTGGCATTTGTTCGCCGTAGTCATTCCATAAAACTGGGTATTGTTGATAAAAACCAATAATTTTCGTGGAAAGTAACATAAAATTATTACCTGCCGATTATCATTGGAAAAACTCATTTTTTCTTTAATTCAATTACTTTCATCTTGAATCTAAGTTATGGTGTGATCTTGTATCTTATTCTTTCGACTCGAAAAGTCAACAGAAAAAGTTATGAACTCAATTTTCACCTTCTGGCATAAGTTCTTCGTTTATTTTTCGAACTAGAGTAAATATGGGTCTTCTTTATCTTGGGTTTAAACGAAAAATGAATCATTTTTTTATTTGGAAACGATGATTTGAGTATAGAACTGAATAGTAGAGAACCAACTAGTTTAATTCTTGGAGATGTTCTTTAGGTCAATGAATTTCTCACTGTATTACGTATTGGCAATAAAAATGGTTTCGCAACTTGAATTGACGGAAAAGTTCATGGTTTTGGAATGTTATTTTTGGGAAAAACATCGCTGCGTTAAAAACATAAATTTCCTTAGTGATTATCAACAATTTCGAAACAAAAAATCAATTATGTAATGAGTTATTCTTGAGAACAAAAATAGACCCAGACGAAGATAAATTAAGAAATATCGTGGACAACCTCCTCACCTTCTTGTAAACAGCTTAGTTTCCTTAATCCATACGTCATAATATAAGAAAACACATTTAAAATATCACAAATAATTGTTCACACATTAAGAACTGTTCAGCACAATGCATGGAACTTTTCGCGTTGCAGGTGCACAGAAAATTGAGGATTATCCACCTCGATGGACCAGATGTTGCACTTTGCAGGATCTTGACGCATACGTGTATTGTTTCAGAATGATGATAGTCGGGGTCCGAGCTGACCGATTTATGAGCAAGTTACCAAAGCGAAGGTCCAAAGAACACTAAGTCGACATGGATATTGTGTTGTAAAAGGTTGAAGGCGGATCGTAGGCGCCGTGCATTGGCGCCAGCTGTCTCGTCTCCAGGCTGGGAGTGTGAGAAGTTACAGTCGTGCTGGGCTTGGAATGTAGACTTTTGGCAGGTGCTCGTTCCGATATAGGATATACCCCTAATCTACGGATGTTTTCCACGCGGACAGGTCCGTATTTATTGGATTTTGAACTGGGATTCTTTTGTTTTCGCAGCCACAAAGACTTTGGCCGCGACGGCACAGTCATTTGTTTCGTTATTAGTATTCAAGTGGCGCGGTAGAACTGATTTGGATTGGGCTGATTTACATGTGCTCCATTAGGAAAAGTTCTATATATGATGAGTAATTAAGTTGGTACTTAAGCAGAATATTGAACGATGAGAATATTCATTTTAGATATCCACAACTAGTTTCGGAGTTAGGCGTATAGATTCTCGTTATGGCTCTGTTTCAATGCCACAATTCGTAGATTCATAAAAAATTCTGGATGTATACATAACTAGCTGGCCCGGCGAACTTTGTACCGCCTAAATTATACTTAAAAGTTGTATAAACTTACCATTGCTTTTTTTCAAGCAGGAAAAAAATTAGGCAAAATTAAAGTTCAAAATATACAAAATTTTAATAATTTTGTAATTCACATGGAAAGAATTCTCTTTATTTAAGCGGTAACTAATTGCTGAACTTGAACATATAACTTTTTGTTTTTAATTGTTGAACAGTTCTCTTTTTGCATTACCTCATGTGACTGTGAATAGCAGGAGTATAATCCATATTATACCTTTCCTCTTATATGAATCAAAATGTCAAGAATATGAACAAAAATTATTCCTTTAATGAACTATCGACTATTAACACAGCCCGTCGACCAGAATTAAAAAATCAGTCATTTGTTAATAGCCCAACCTGAAGTGGCAAAAACAAAACTTTTCTTATATTCTCAAAATCTAATCAGTGGTCACACCATTATTTTAGACATCTTAGCTATGCTGCTAAGCTCAAAATAATGAGTAAACATCTCAGTTGGTGGAGCAGCGCGATTCTCATTATTCCATGGATATGAGCTGTCAATCTCTCTTCAATTTGTTCAATTTAGTCGACGATATCAAGCTCGTTAGAAGACAAATCAAGATGTTAAAATGTCGATAGTACGATCGACACGGCAAAATTATCAACACTGTGAATTATGTTGAACTCATATTCAAATTTATTGATTGTCATTCGACCATATCAGATTAGGCAACCCATGAAACGTTATTGTATATCATAAGTGAAAGCCCGATGAGCAAACGTTTCAAAATTATTGACGCTTACAATACTGTCTCTGTGCGAACAGAAACACGGATATAATATGTCAATTACTAATTATGGGCAATTTCGGATTCAGTTATTTCCGCAAATATATCTATTACCCAAACAGAAATTCGAAAGCATTTCAAAAATAAAGAAATGAGATGAAGATGGCCAACTCACGTTTGAAACTGATCGTCAAAATCAGATACTTGATCTTTCGGTAAAAATTCACTGTTCCACCAACTTGAGATAAGTTTACCCGCTTTTTGATCTGGAAATAGACTTCCATGCATGTTACCATGAGTTCTATGCGAATCACATATCGCCATCTAACAGCGGTAATATCAACCTACGACTACGTACAGTGACTATTCACTGTACGACTACGCATCAACGGTAGCGACACCCAGTGGCCTTATTCAAAAGAAGGAAAAGCATTTCCTGCATAAGTAAAACTTTCATCAATTTTTTCGAAGTTTTATTGTATTTTATAATAACCAGACCGAAGACGATTCCATAAATGAAGTTTCATAACAAACAGTCCATCCGATCTCTAGTTATAAATGGTGTAACCAACATCTTTCTTTTATATATATAGATAGATGAAGAACCAGAAGAACCGAGAATTGGTCAGTTAAAGGGTCTTTCAATAAGAGAGCAAGTTTTGAATTGCGCGCCTTGTTTGACAGTCATAATGTCACTTGATTATGACGTGACAGATCGAAAGTTGACATATGGGAGTTAGTAAACATGGAGCATTACACGGTAGAACAATGCGTCCTGATTTTCAAAAAATGCAGTAACGGTGAAGGGCGAACGTTATCGTGGTATAATAACACAGTTTCTTGTGCCTCATTTGGTAGCTAATTATCTTGACGACTTGTGGTTTTAGCAGGACGGTGCCACCTGTCATTCCGCCCGTGGAACATTGATCATCTTGCACGAGTTTGCTGCTGGTGTCATTCACCAATTTGGTGACCAGAGTTGGTCTACAAGTTCTAGGTACTTAACGCTTCCAGATTTCTGAAGTCACAGGTTCATGCCAATAAGCCTGCATTAATGAAAAACCACAAATTGTCTTCAAAAGGATACGCATATGCCAGCAAAGCCGAGGCTGCTGCCATTTACGAGATATTTTGTTTCATACATAATTCCCAAATGTATATTTTCTAAATCGATAAATAATAGTATATTGTTCAATGTGCGGTAATGTAAGTCATAACACACGCAGATGAATTCATCAAGTGTGTTATGACCATTACCGCGAATTGAACACTATACTTTATCTTCGACTTCTTCAGTAAAATTCGAATTAATCTGCATTTTCAAAATTGACAACAGTTGTCAAAAGCGATTTCTGTGGTCGAAAATCGAATCCCGTAGAAAACGTAAAAAATTCACGTTTTCCAAATGCAATTTTTGGATATTCAGACCTAAGAAAATGTAGAAATGGATGGCGAGAACGTTACCTTGATGTCTGAAATAGAGTTCCCCATTGACCCGACTTTTTTATTCATTTCGTAAGCTACATTTTTCCTATTTGTATTGGAGTGAGTTATAGGCGTGAGTTATTATTACCTCACACCATTGGTATATAGAGACTATTACAGATCAAAATCAGTTGAATAATGGATATATGTATTATTCTGTGGGAGCAGATAAAAAGGTATTATCTTGACATTCAAAGAAAAATGCCATTTTTGTAGATGAATGATCGAATGTTTATTTCATTATAAAGAGGATGGTATGCAGTTGATAATGGAAAATAACATCAGCCATATGACCACCACGACTACATCAGGACCATATCTTCTTCTTCTTCTTCCACTTATTCTTAAGACTTGTCTTGTTATTTTCTGTTTATCCAGCCTCCTGTGACGTAGATGTCCAGCTCTCATGCCATCTTTTTGGTGGTCGTCCATATCCTTTTCATGAAATTTTCCAAACTTAACCAAATCGCAAAGAGGCTGCCCTATGTCCTCGATAGCGTCACGAATTCCATCTTTGGGCTCTTGGCTTAGACCTTCTCTTTCACATGGCCCCAAAGTAAGAAGTCGCAGGGTGTTAAAACACAAGATCTCGGTGGCCAGTTGTGATCACCTCTTCGTGAGATATTACGGTCCGGAAACATTTCCCGTAAAAGGTCAATGGTTTCGTAGCTTGTGTGGCAACTAGCGCCGTTTTGTTAAAAGTGAACGCTGTCCAGATCAATACCATCCAATGCCCACTATAATCATGAATCATCTCTAGAAAGCGCAGTCCATTCAACGTAACTGTTGCTCCAGTCTCATTCTGGAAAAATTAAGATCCAATGACCCGCCGGACCATAAACAGTCTCACATTGAGGCCAGAGAGGCTTTTCAACCATTATTCTTGGGTTTTCCGAGCCCAGATGCCACAATTTTGCATGTTGACGAAGCCACCGAGGTGGAAGAGGACCTCATCACTCAAGATGATTTTTCGATGGAATTTCGGATCATTTTCAAGCATTTCAAGGACCCAATCAGCAAAGACACGGCGTTGTTGATGATCGGCCGGCTTGAGTTCTTGTGTAAACTGAACTTTATAAGCACTAAGACCCAAATCTCCATGCAAAATATGGTGTAATGACGTTTGTGGAATGCATAATTCCAAAGAACGACGAGGAATGGAAAAACCAGGGTTTTCTCCAACACTTTCGGCTACAGCATCTATATTCTCAGCTGCTCTTGAGCGACGTGCACGGGTTGTATTTTTCACATGACTAACTTGTCCCAACAGCTCAAATTTTTCCACCAATTTTTGTATTACGGTTCGACAAGGTGCTCCACGATGTCTCAAAAAAGTTGGAATTTTACGAACCGTCTCTGCCAAATTTTCACCATTTTTACCGTGAATTTTAATAATTTCAATGCGTTGTTGAAGCGTGCATCATTCCATTTTTATTATTGTAGTAGATTCTACTTGTTTACTTGTTTATAAAACATCTGAAAAGAATGTATTATTTTTGTCGCAAAGTTGGTAAAATTGTCTTGTTTTAGTTCGTCAAGTGTTTCGAGATTTTTACATTGGAAAGGTATGTCAAAAAGAATCAGCCTTGTATGTATTATCAAAGGGGGCCATGAATATGTTACTTGCAAGGGCGGATATAGCTTATTTCCATGGGAGGGGTAATAGCGATCATGAGGGGGGTAATAACGATTGAAAATCATTAAACCAGGTACACAATGTATTATGAAATATTTTATGTGCACGACCTTTTTCTCAGGTCTTCGATACTGATGGGGGGTAGTTACTCCAGTTACTCCCCCCCCCTCGTAAATCTACCCTCGGTTTCTTGTATCATACAGTAAATCGACTTAAATAGAACGAAACATTGTCAAAAAAATGGTAATCTACAGAACTGACTAGAGACTGATTCATAACGGCAATTAATTGAAGAGTTTTATTTTTTTAAGTTTCAAGTTATGATTACCTATAAATCGGGAATATTTCCAAATCCATCTCTTCAGAATGTTTAAAAAAGCCCCACACGCGAGACCAAGATAAAAACGAGAACGAGCAGGTCAAGTTATTCATCATGGTACTTACAGTTGTAAAACCTGGCAACTTCTGCTATTGGTGGATTTCATAATGTCACACTTGGAGGAGGAAATTTTGCGGTCCATTTAACGAACAAACACTTATTCAGACGGAAATAACTTGGAGGAACATTTCTATTTCGATGCAGGAGCCAACTTCCTAGATTGGATCTAAAAAAAAACACGTAACATCTTCTTTATATTTCTAGTTTTCAGTTTTTTTAGGGAACTCAATTTAGGTATGCTCTTTCATTGTATTTACTTGATATTTTTTCCGTTGTCTCAAGAATGGGTAATATTTTCATAGCTTGTTGTTGGAAATCATAGTCTTTATTTGAATTTACATCTTGTTATCCACAGTTAATTGCTTTTTATATTTAATTTCGAGTTAAATTATATTGTTTAATCTATATACTATGAGCGAGTGATAATCCTTCTCCAATAATATTAATTCAATTTTAACTTTCCATTTTAGTTAAATTTATATTTAGCACTTTTCCCTCCAGCAATAAATGTAAAAATTTATGATATATGAAATCAAATTTCCACATTTAGTGTTGAAAATGCGTATCGAAAAAATAAATGTGCCCGATACGGTCCTGTTTCGGGAGGCAGGTTCTTTCTTTCAGAAATCTCTGCACCTGTAATGAGGACTAAGAGGACCTACCCAACATTTAAGCATAATAATATCTCAAGGATAATGAACGTTATTCATATGAAGAGCTAGTCCTATCATAATAGCGCTTTTAAGGACTATTTGATTTCTGTCGTTCCCCGTTTATTTATCACTAGTGACCCACCAGTTTTTGAGCAAGTAGCAGACAGGTACCACATTGTTCGATTTCGTGTGGGATAACCCATATTTGTGTAGCAAAAATCGCACTTTCGATAGCAGAACTACCTGCTGGTTAATCGCAGAGAAATTCACAATAAGATTATTAGTCATGGTAAGGATCAAAATAAAGTTGGTTTATTTATTTTAAATGAAAATTGGGATTTTGATGACAAATGACAATGGGACTCATCAATTTGTCACTACTCAGTTTTAACAATCATTGATTTCTCAGAAACTTTTTTTCAATTTCCATTCTTATTCAATAAGAATAATATTCCAAAAATTCAAATGGAATGTTCTCTCGTGTAGAACCATAAAAAATTGTAGCGAAATTCTGTATTGTGGTTCGACAAGGTGATTCACGACGACCCAAAAAGGTTCAAGTTTTACGAACCGTCTCTGCCAAATTTTCACAAATTTAAAAGTGAATCTCAATGATTTCAATGCGTTGTTGAAGCGTATCGTTCGATTTTTATTGACCGCGTTGTTTCAAATTGTCAAATATCAAGGAGTGACAGCTTCAAAAGATATGTCTACCGAAATAGTGGGCTATTCAAAATAACACCTCTTATTGGAAAGCCGTTTATATAATATTACACTGCGCAAAAAAATTAACGCACATTATGGAAATCTCAAATTTATTCTACAACTGAAGGTGTTCTCAATGAAAATTGTTTTTATCAGAATTATCCATGCATATGTTATCCACTTTCAACGTTTTTCTTCAATACATATGTTTTCTCCCAACAGGAATAAAAAAGATGATATTATCAGATTTTGAATGTATTGGCTCCATTCTAAAATCAGTTGTTCTCGATCAATTCTAGTGATCAATAGTTTTTCTTTCGTTTGATTTTCTACACTCGATCGCTATGCAACGCGAAACACGCAATTTGACCCAAGAGGAATGTGCCCAAGCGGAAGTTTTGCGAGAAGAAGGGTGGACATACACAAGAATTGCAGAAAGGTTTGGAGTTTCCCATACAAGTGTGTCCAGTATGTTGCAGCGATTCAGGGAGACAGGTATGAATGTCCGAAGACCAGGACAGGGCAGACCACGGGTATAACAACTGCCATTCAAGAACGTTACTTGAGAGTTTCTTCGTTGAGACAACGGTTTGTAACCGCTCGCCTCCTTCAAAATCAGCTTGAGCAAACTCATGAGTTGCAAATTAGCACTCAGACAATAAGAAATCGCCTCAGAGAATATGATTTAAGGCCTCGTGTCACGGCAAGAGGCCCAGCTCTTACCCCAGCCCATCGAAGGGCGCGTTTGGATTTTGCGAGAGAGCATATCCATTGGGAAGAGGCCGATTGGGAAAGAGTTCTCTTCACAGATGAGTCTAGATTCTGCCTCTACCATTGTGATCGACGTTCCCTTGTATACAGACGTCCACATGAATGATATGCTCAGTGCAATTTCCTGAATACTACTGGTTTCGGGGGAGGATCGATTATGGTATGGGGTGAAATATCTTTGACTGCTCGCACAGACCTAGTGGTCGTTGATAATGGAGCTATGAATGCTGATAAGTATATAACATACTTGAAGAGCATGTAATGCCATTTGTCCCATACTTTGGTGAAAATTTCATTTTTATGGACGATAATGCCAGACCCCATCGTGCGCGCATCGTTCAGGAGTACCTTGAAGAGGTTGAAGTCTCCCGAATGGAATGGCCAGCAAGAAGTCCAGATTGAGCAGGTTTGGGACAACCTCAATAGAAGGCTGAGAAGTTCAGAAAATCTCCCAGCTACTCTTAATGACTTAGGAATCCAACTCGGAGAAATCTGGGAAGGATTAGATCAGAACATTTTAAGATCACTCATTTTGAGTATGAACCGTCGTTGCCGAGCTGTAATGAACGCAAGGGGTGGAAATACCAAGTATTAAATCACTTATCAGCATTTCAGTATTTTGAAAATTGTTAATTTCTCTTCTTTCACATAAGATTCGGTGAAATCCTGAATTTTTCTTCCATTTAATGTGTCTTTTTTCGTTCAAAACCTTCCCGAGAGAACATAAAAAATAAGTTATAAAGTCAATGTAGAGTTAACTTTCATTAAAATTGAGATTTTCAGAATGTGCGTTAATTTTTTTGCGCAGTGTATTTTTTTTTTCATTATGGATCAGATCTTTTTTATTCATATTTTCTCTCCTCCCATGGTAAAATCCTAAATCCGTCACTGGTACAATCGACGAAATAGATTTGGATAATGAAAAATGAAGCACCGTTGTTCTGAAGTACCTACCGACTAGTACTTCGAAGTGATAAATTTCGAGTTCACTTGCACTTACTGGCCTATTGAGATAATCATTTATCATTATTTGCTTCGTTGTTTGATATCGTCAGTATCGTGCGTAATGAAGTTTCTTCACATTTGAAATATGTGAGAAGGCATATCAGAAATATCCCACACAATTCAATAATGAAGAAATAGATAACATAAAGCCGGCATTAGACTCTTTACGAGGCAGACCGAAAACTACTGAAGGCTTTGAACCCTAAACATCTGGTGCTTTGCCGAATAGACCCAATAAACCAATAAATGTTGGTTTCAAGGTCCCTGGGTCTAATCCCGTCATTAAAATGTTTGGTTTATTTGGCCTTTTCAAAGGTACCGTACCAGATGTAGGGTGCTCCCGGACTAATTCGACTAGTGTCTAATACCGCCATAATAGACTGGTCAACAAATAAGGTGTAAAGATGGAAATTTTCAACCTACATTTTCGGCTGAAACGTGAAAAGAATCTTGGTGTAGTCAATTCCAGGTGGCTAAAATTAGTGGTGGTGGGTCAGAAATTTTGAAATGCACACTTTCGCACGTCCATACTGTAAAACCAAGATCAAATTGACATTATATTTATAGACGCGCCAGTTATCTGCAGTCTGTTTTCACGTTAAGGGGAGATGCAACACATCCGAGCTCGCGAGCTCCCTTCAAAAATTGGTCTTTTTATTTCCATGATATCACAGTTCGTATACGGCGTAGACCAACAATTTTTTTTTAATTGAAGCTAAATCATTTCTCTAGAATGTGTATTACTCGCTTTTCCCTGTATTAGGGAAAAAAACTGGTGAACTGTAAAAATCTGGACAAACGATTTTATTTCCATGATATCTCCGTCAATTTTCGGGATAAATGTATGAAATTTTCTGTATACATGCGGAATAATATTTTGCAGAGTTTGTATTACTGGCTGCCCCCCCCCCTTGAAGATAAAATCAATGTTAATTTTCCTGGTTTACTGACAATATACCTGACCGACCATCTTCTCAGGTATGAGCTGCCCCCCCCTAGCTGAAATCCTGGGTACGCTCTTGCTGTATAATATACCGGACATTGTTTTCGGCGATCGTCAGCTTCATTTTTTGCCGATCAGTGTAACGTAAAACGCCATGGCTGATGGAAAAGCAATAAAGCTAAAGAAAAGAGCCTAAGAATACAATATCAGGAGCAATTTTTGTACATAGCCGGTGATTTTTTAACCATTTTCCTTTTGGGTACAACTGATTTTGACAGCTCACGGACTTGCATGGGATGGGGTTCCAACAAGACGGTGCCACATGCCACACAACCCGCGAAACAATGAACTAATTGACAGGCAAGTTCGGTGAACAGTTTATTTCACGTTTGGGACTGGTCAATTGGCCGCCTATAGATCGTACGATTTAATGTCATCGGACTATTTTTGTGGGGCTATATTAGGGCTCATGTATATACTGACAAGCCCGCTTCGATTGACGCATTTGAAGACAACATTGAAGCATTTATTCGTGAGATACCGGCCGAAATGTTGGAAAGAGTAGGTATGCCAAAATTGAACTAAGAAGATGGACCATTTTAGGCGCAACCGCGGTCAACATTTGCATGAAATAATCTTCGAACATCCAAATGTATGGACCGTACTATCGATTTCATGCATTTTTCTGAATTTTATGTGTTTTTTTAATTTTCTATAACTCTTAAAAATCACCTATTACTTTAACGGAAGTGTCGAGACCCTTTAGACCGGAAACAGGACAAAAAAGCCTTGGCATACTGAGGATGCTTCCCAGCAAACAGCATTCTATACTCTGTTCAAAGTTCAAATGTAAGAAGGAGCAATATCAACAAGTTTGGCGCAGCGGTAGGAGGGCCATACAACACATCTAAGTGAAATATATATTCAAACATAACAAGTTTATGGAAAAGTCTTCAATTATACATATTACATGTGTTCAAATCAAAATCAGTTCTTCTGATAAGGTTCATATCGAAATCGTCAACCGAATCTATTATTTTTAACGACTGGGCTCTCCTCTTAGGTGGCGTCAATGTTTTATTCTCTTTATATATTCTCTGAGAATTCTGAATACAGCTGAATCACTCACCCCTGAGGATTTTGAAACAATTCCTACTAAGTCTCTTTGCAATAAATCAAGATTTTCTTCCAATTCTTTTCGAAAAATGTTCAAAATTATTTCTTCCTCTTCAGCAGAGAAATGCGACCTTTTAGACCTTTTTCGTGGTGGTCCCCACATATCACCCTCAGATGCAGTATCCGTTTCCGAATTCGACATTGTTCTATAAACACTATATACCTACACTTTGTCAAAAGATTTTCCAACACAATACACTTTTCACAACAAAATCTATGAACACTTTGAATTGAACAGCTAGACCTTCACAGTAGCTCTAGGTATTTTAACTACACCTTTCACAGTTGTAATTCAGAAATTCAAAGTTGAATTTCAGAAAAGGCAACATGTATTTCAGAATAGCAATATGTGATTCAGAAAACAGAACTTGAATTTTAGAATAGTTAATTCAATTTCAGAAAAACGAAATTGAAATTCAGATTAGGAAGTTGTAATTCAGAATAGTGAATTGAAATTCAGAAATGGCAAATTCAATTTCAGAAAAGGAAAATTGTATTTCAGAAGTTGTCAATTCGATTTCAGAAAATGTAATATGTAATTCAGAATAGTATCGAGCTCGGTATCAAGTGATGCAACAACATAGGAACTTGTCTTGAGTATTTGGTATTTTCAAATTGGTTTTTTCTTGTTTTCGTTTTTGACTGTATATACCTTTATGTTATTCTTGGAAATGAAGTTATTATAATTATATTTCTTGCTTCTATGAAGGTATCTTCGTACTTTGAGAGTCGAAAATGACCACAAGAATCATTATTAATATTTTCTCTATTTCAGTATCGGAATGTGTTCATTACAGTTCTAAAAACAGTGCTGTAATGAATTCATTACAGCATCGTTTTCAGTAACATTTTTCGTTTTGTGGTTGTCAGCAATGACTTCCGATCCTTTTAAATTTCAGTAGACGTCAATTTGGAAATGTCAATTTTCGTACTTAATAACATTCACACCAACTGCCAAGATACAATATGAAAGTCACTAGGACCTATAATTTGAATTTTTTCATTGAATTTCACAAAATTTGAGTGAAATAGAGAAAATATCGTCTAATACTCGTTGCAGAATGCAATTCCAATACTCATGCGTTCGTATTGGAATAGGAGCCCATTCTGCAACTAGTTTTAGAATATACTATTTCGCCACCCATTTTCAAATGAAATCATGTCACCATTTGAAAAACATACATAATATTAGAGAAAGTGTTTTGGGTACCAAGAAATCGAATTACAATTTCTTTTTTCTGAATTACAATTTCGTTTTTCTGAATTACAATTTATATTTTCTGAAATTCAAATTACCGTTTATGAATTCCATTCCACTATTCTGAAATTCAAATTACCGTTTCTGAATATCAACTTACTATTCTGAATTACAATTTCCATTTTCTGAAATGAGATTTGCTTTTCTGAATTACATTTTATGTTTTCTGAATTACAATTGGAAAAGGTGTAGTCTTGTCAATTGAAAACTTCCATATTTATGCAAATCAAAATGGCTTTAACTCATTAAGGGAAAGGACCCAAATCTGGTGTTTCCCGGAATTACCTTGTCGGAATCTTGAGCAGCCGACAAAGAGTTTCGTACAAAATAATATAAAATTTTGGACCGAAACTAAATATATTTCGGATATTACAAGTAAATGACCATTATAAATTTTAACAGAGATCTTTTGCGAGTCTTGTCAATTGAAAACTTCGATATTTATGCAAATCAAGATGGCTTTCACCCGTTAGGGAAAAGGACCCAAATCTGATGTTTACCGGAATAACGGTATCTTGCAATATTCCGACCGAAATATCTAAAACTCTGGTGTTTCCTCAGTTTCCTGGAATTACCTTGCCGCAATCTTGAGCATCCGAAAAAGAAATTATTTAGTGGATAATACTATAAAAACAAAACAAAATAAAAAATAGGGTACCTACGTCGGATATAAAATGTTTATGACAGTTGCAAATCATAACAGAAATTTTGCACTAGAGTTTCTGAGGAAAAAAGTTCTAATGTGGAAATTGCTGACTCAAATTATTGAATCATTTCTGTCCATGATACTAAAATAGTATCATGATTTCTATCCAGTACCTACCATCCACAGGGCGGTCGAAGAGAGCGTTGTTATGAAAGTTTGACCAATAAGAGCTTTATCGTGCGCAAACCAGACGATCCTGTTTGTTTACAAAGCTCCTTCTTATATTGGAACGGACTATAGTATATGAACTACATGTAGCATGTAGTACCTACATCTGTTACATGGAGGAGTCATAAAATCGTTCACACAGATGTTCCTTCGATATTTTGCCGGTTTCGAAGGGATATTTGTAGAAAGTTTTCGAGTATCTTCAAATCGACTATACCTGCATACGAGATGCACAACCGCATCACGAAAATTTCGGTATGGAGCACCGTAAAACCGTCGGAAAATATTCCGACATGGAAATATTGACTCCCCCCCAAAACCATATAACCCGTAGGTGTCAAGTCGACTAATGTATCCCCAGCGATCAAAAACAGCCTGTCAGAACCTATAAGCGCCTATTAATTACCACACTACTGCCATAAAAGCAATCTGGTGAGCTATTTTCCCGACGTATCGGCTCTTGGCGCCTAACCGGCCACGCAACAATATGCATTCCTCTGTTTATAATTACGTTCACACAATCGACCAGCCTTTGTGTGGAGAACAGTTCGGTACACACTCCAGGTTCTAGTCTTTCAGTTCAGTATAGTACATCCAAGAATTATTGACATCAGAGCAGACCTTGGAAGTCCAGTCGCACCTTTATTTCTAGTTACAAAAAAGTAAATGAGAATTCTCTGTGCTTTCCTCATAGCACAAAAATATTTAAACAAAAAAGCATATTCGTTTCAATATGAATATTCGTTATCCACTTAATAATTTGAAGCGTGTTGCTGCAAAGTGAATGGATTGGGAAAATTGTTATATACATCAATACCGAAAAAGAACGTTAGGAATGGATCTATTTATTCTCTGAGGAATTTTATCAAGAGATTGTAACTTTCGATATTTGTGAACAATGAAGGTGTAAAATATCTATACTAATATTATAAAGAGGAAAGATTTGTATTTTTGTTTGTTTGATACGAATAGGCTCAAAAACTACTGGACCGATTTCAAAAATTCTTTCACCCTTAGAAAGCTACATTATCCCTGAGTGACATAGGCTAAACTTTTCACCCGAAAAAATTAAGGATACCTACTATAACTTCAATAATTACAAAAAAATCAGCCAAAATCAGCTATTTTCACGTGCGCTGCAAAAACCGTAAGACTTACGTGGATACAATGTATGACGGAAATGTACCTCTCGAATAGTTCTACAAAAAAGTCCGCGATAGCATGTATCTATCTCTCAAGATTGACTTGCTATTACCTGTTTATGGTAATCAGATGTTTTCCAAAATTATGCACTATTTGGGAGTGTGTTTTTATGAATTGGGTATTGATTCTAATCCAACCTAATACGTTATTTATCCCCAGTATTTAATTTAGAACAAAATTGCCCTTCACATCATACAATTACAACGAGTACATCAAAAGATATGGCAGGTTGAAGTGTTGAAGATGAAACCGCCGCGTGAAACAAATTTCTACTCGGGCGAAGCTGGGACGGCCTGCTTGTGTAATATAAAAATGTAAATATTCCTTTTATTCTGTTTCAACAACTACAACGGTTATTCTTTCCTCATCTGGGCAGAACTTGTCATGTTCATAATGAAAGGTTTTAGATCAGCAACATCCCATATAAACTTCTCCACATGAGTTAGGGATATTGACTTAAATTGCAAAAAAATATAGTTTAAATAAGATTTTTGCGATGAAAATTCATATTGATATGGTTTCAAGTTGCAAATTAATTTTAGCCTGTAGGTCTGCAGCGTATACAGGGTGGTTAAGAGAAATCGAGTAAATTAACGAAAATTTATTCCCAGAGAATTCAAGCATTTTAAGACTATCAATACAATGTATGGCCTCCACGGGCATCAATAACAGCTTGACATCTTCTTTGCATACTACACACGAGGTTGTTGAACATTTCTTGAGGAATTTGGTTCAATAAACAGGGCAGAAGCTCTCTCAGATCATTTAAGGATTCTGGGGTAGGTTGATGATTATCTAATCTTCTTTGGAGCATATCCCATGCATGTTCTATGCAATTCAAATCTGGTGAGTGCGGAGGTATTGGTAAATGTGGAATACCAAGCTCCTCGCATTCTCAACTATGGCTGCACGGTGCGGTCTAGCGTTATCGTCTAGAAATTGAAAAGTTTCACCAATAGCAGATTGAAAATTTGGCACAACATTGTCAATGACATGCTCCCTATAGTGTACGGCGGTCATATTCCCAGGACAAATGTGTAGATCTGTGCGCCCGTTGAAACATATCCTGGCCCATACCATAACACTACCCCCTCGGAATGGATGGACTTCTTGGACATAGCGACGATGACGGGGTATGCGTGGGATTGTCCATACCCTTATTCTTCGAGAATCTGAAAATCGTCCATATCTGGATTCATCAGTGAAAAGGACACTACGCCATTGATCGTTCCAATTGACAGCGGCGGCCTTACCAATTGCGAGGCCTCGGGCGGCAGGTCTTTGCGAGGCCCTTTGTCCTTCGTGAAAAGTATGTCATTCGAATTTAAGGTCGTTTGGTTTAGGTATTTTGTCATGTTTGATAAAAACTGCCATAGTTTTACAACTAAATAAAATTTGTGCTTCAAAATATTTTACTTCGAAAGGTTTACAAATTGAACAAATTTGGAGAAGATAAATTTTAAAATTTATGTTAAATTTCAAAATTGATGTTCGCGGCTTTTTCTGAGACTCAAATCTTTAATTAGAACACAATAATCCAACGAATGAGATACGTCATTTTCTATTGAGAGAATAGCAAGTACTGAAAGCCGATCTTGAATTCTTCTTTCAGCAGACGCAACTGCAGCAGGTGTGGTGGCAATAAGAGCCGTTTCACATGCGACTGATGGTCAGTCCTGATGGTCAGTCGGGACCGGCGTTTGAACTGGATATTGCAATACTTTCACATACATGCGTATCATCAGGCGACCCATGAAACAAGCATGAGCATCGGTTCGGCCTGCTGCGTTTGCGTGTCGTCGGATCGAGTCGCGGCAAAAGGCACAAAGGAGGTTTTCATATAATGCATGCGCACCGTCAGTCCTGATGCGATTGCGGTGTTGCGCATGTTATTATTGAATATTCTTAGGAATTTCTACATTATTCATCAATAATAGTGGATAATAGTCAATGGGTAGGAAAAAGTTAATTTTGAAACTGAAATGCTCATTAGTGCCATAAAAAAAATGGAAATATGGAATACATCCCCAGAAAATTATAAAAATATTGATTTGAATATTGGGAGAATCTGGCTCTGATCTGTGTATGTCAGGAAGATTTCAAGAATCTTTTTCAATGACGAAGCAAGTTTGCATATTCATCAACAGATTGATCGTCGATAATGTTCTCGCTCCTCAATTTTTTGTCTGAGGTCTTTGGCTTTTTATATACAAGATGATAGAGTAAATTTTAAAACTTCAAAAAAACTTGAACCAATCATCAAGTAGATTTTCCATATAACTTTTCAAACAAAGAATCCACACAATAATAATTCCAATATAAGAATTTTGAAATACGAAAAAAGTTTTCACTTCGTGCGGGAATCGGACGGTTCTCGTACAAAGCAATTACACACTAGAATGGGGATCTTGGCTTCAGGACTGCTTTAGGGTGAATAACACACTCTCTTCAAATTGTCGACGTTTCGATCCTTTTTGGGATCTTCTTCAGGACTGAAAATTTATTTCAATTTTAGACGAGTAACATACAAAGGAACAATACTACAACACATGCTTTCTTTCTCTGAACACCTTTTTGACAAAATTAATTTATCTTTAAACATGATAAAACGACAGGAACACTTAAAAATTGAAATGACTCACATTCAGGTGGAATTTGGATTTGTTTTTAATATATTACATGTCATTCAATAATTATTCTATTTTTCCTTCACAATATTAGTTTCGTAAGTTGTTCGTAACTTATGGTCTTACCAATTTAGTCAAGTGTCTTACGATCACGATGTGATAAAAGTTGAATTTCATTGGAACTGTTTGTATTTTTAATTTCTTTTTATATTATTTATTAGTTGTTTTTCAAGAAACGAGTGCGATTATTCTTCTGACTCGGTCAATGTGATACTGGTTTCCTGCTGTCCTGTTTTCTAATGCAATGTCGTTGACCTCCTAAACGTATTGGGTTGAAGTTCACACCGATGGGGATTCACTATTTGATTTCTCGCAGTAGATTATTATAAATTATGCTTAATTTTTGAATGTCTGTTCTGACATCCACAGTATCATTTCTGGAAATATGTATCACCTCACTGATACATCTTTTGTGGTAATTGCTTTCTTTATCTAAAATTTTCACTTCGTTGAAATCAAAATTATGTCCTTCCTAAAAAAGCCATTACAGTGTCACGCTCCAAATCCATGGCAGCAAATGGTCTTTGATTGCGGCGACTGACGATACTCATCGATGTGAAAACAAATACCGCCGACTGATGATCGGTTCGACCGACCATCAGGACTGACCATCAGTCCCTTGTGAAACGGCTCTAATTCTCAGGACGATTTCGATAGTGGGGTAAACTTCAGTTATATTTTTTTGCTCTTATGTATTTCAGCACCGGGATAATATCGTCGTTTTCCTCATACGCACTGATGAACATATTCTATTCTTCGTACAATTCATGTCCATCAATATCACATGATTCTCCTACTGTCACGGACATTTGCAAGTAGCTACATTGTTCAAAAAATTCACTATTATTGATTCCCTTCAATTTTTTTACACATGAAGCCAAATATGCTCTCATGCTTGGGTTCTTGCGCGAGGCCCCTCCAAGAGCGAGGCCCAGGGCGATTGCCCCGTTCGCCACCCCCTAAGGCCGCCTCTGCCAATTGATATGTTGCCTTGCCCATTCCAGTCTTTGACGCTTATGGTCACGTGTTAATGGAACTCCTCTTAATGGACGTCTAGAACCTAGATTCACCTCTCTCAAACGTCGTCTGATGGTTTCGATGGAAACTTGGATCCCATCTGCATTTTGAAGAGTATTCCGTAGCATTCTACACGTATAGATGTAGGGTTTCTTCTCGCCGAAACGGTGATGAAACGATCCTGAGCAGGTGTTGTTTTTCGTCGCCCACTAAGCCTTGGTCTTTCCAACACGGAAACTGTCTCCCTGAAGCTATTCCAAAGACGGGATTTCACACAAGCTGAGTTGGGCCTCCCTGTAGCATTCCGATTTTTTGTTAATTTACGTCTTGACATTTTCAGAAAACTCGTTTCAAATCGAAGCCGTTGATAAACTGACTTCATTTCAAAATAAGAACATTCATGAAGCATATGCAAAGAACCAATCTTCAGAAAAAAGGTGACCAGATTGACGAAATGTCTCATACTGATTTTTATTGGATCGATTCAATTTGTTATTGAGTTTTAAATGATTTTACAGCTATTGTCTCGAAGATTACATACGATATACGATATACCTAACTCTTGTGGAGCAGTATATTTTGACTAATTTTCTCTTATTTCTTTTTATACGCTATGTTATCAGGCTTTCCATTTATTAGCTGTACACTTTTCAAGAGCCTCATTCCAAACATATTTATTTCAATTGTTCAATTATTTGCCAAATTTGTTCGAAACATTAAGGTCGCCGATCAGAACGAGTAGGAAAACTAATCCGATAGAGGCACCACCGTGCATTTTATAGAATATCTCCATACTACTTGATTATCACTATAAGTTCTATGAATATCTCTCTAATTATGAATGAAATGTGCAATGGCGCTCTCTATCCGAAAATCGCTGAACTATGAAATTAGTGAATATGTAGGTAAAACAGGAACTATTTCCCGCCATATATTTGAATTTGGCCATTATCTGCCAATTCCGTATTTCAAGTTGTTTTTCTGAACGAAAGTATCTGAAGATTCACTTTTAATCGGAAGTTGAACTATTTTCATGGGTCTTTCGTTTGAAATAAAACAGAAGCATGAGTTGGCTTATTTTCTTCTATTTTTGAGAGAAAAAATCAACTTTCGAAATGAAATCGATTTCAATTATTTCACTAAGAACTCCAATCCTTTCTGAGTTTACCCACAAAATTTCAGTTCTCAAAGTGAAACCATTTTCAAATGCAACTTGAAATAAAAACACACTGTCAAACAACAAAACGTCAGTGTTATTTCCAACACCAACCTGAATTCTGCAATTCAAAATATTACTGAATGAGCTATTCCCAACCTAATTTCGATTTTCCAAAGCCGCTCGAGATGTCAATAATTCTTGGATGGACTATATGTATAGAAAACATTCGGCCCTGAACCGGCCCAACTCTGGATTTCATCCGAATTGGGGTGGTGCCCTTGTGGGTTTTTTCATTTTGTCGTCATCTTAGGAAACAGTCAAAAACGAGAACAAGTTTCGAAACCTGTTCGTATTCAAATCCTCTCCGTTCGTGAAATATCCAACCACCTCGAGAGATTCACGAGAGATGAGGATCATGGTAACACGTTTTCTGGGGGCTCTTCAGTTTTTTCCATTCTCCAATTCTTTTCAAGTGCCTAAGAATGAATATTTTATCCTATGGAATTCTAGATCTAGATGTGGGTATGGGTCTCGCCCTACCTTGCCTATTCAGCCATTTTGTCTAGTTTCAAATGGAAGAAGAAATACGTCCACATTAGTTGTACAATAAATTGTCAATTCGAAATCACCGTGGGGTCCATGCATCCCCCTCGAAAACGACAATAAACCCTAAAATATGTTCAGACAAATCATTCAATAATTATTTATTCCCTGCATATCACTGAACTCGAATGAAAAGAAATAATCTTATATACGAGGATATATTGAAAAATTCTTAGACTACTATAGAACCAAACAAAATTTCAATGTCAAAATACAAGGTGATTTTTTTAAGTGTTTCATTAGACGTATTCGAGGAAGGAATTGCGATCCAAATTCAAAATTTGGAATTTTTGTTTTAGAGTACATGAACTCAATTTCTAACATATTTTCAAGACGAATCTACTTCCGGTTCTACCGGAAACGATGTGAACTTCGTTATTTCAAATGCAACACCCTGTATATTTATACATATTTGAATTCTTCGTTCAATTCTGCAATAATTTGATGTATGACATGTGCAACCACATCAAGCGATTATTGAGTTATAACGTGATTCTCAATTTTTTTGACAGAAGGATTGTCACAAATTAGTGTTCATATCTTCAAAATCCCTCGTTCTAAGAATTTTTTTTGCAACAGTATAAAAAAAGAAAGTACGCTGATACTGCTTATTGTATGAATTATGAGAAAATACTATAAAGGGTGTCTGAAACGGGGCTTCAAAGTGAGCCTCAACAAAACTATAAAATCTCATTATTTTCAAATGGGAACCATATAATTTTGTAACTCCGATCGATTGCTCGTCAAAAACTAGCCTGAGTGTGCCAAACATTTCATGTCTTTAAAATCAGTAGTTTTGATGTTATCGAATAAAATTCGAATTTCACGACTAAATCCAGGTTTCGCTCAGTCAAATTCATTGGTATGCATGTCTTTTTCAAAGCAGACTATGTTAGGAATTGTTATTCTCACTAATTTTCATTAATCCAGCACCATTTGGTCATCGTTTTTTTTTTATTTGTCACATTCGCCGCAAATAGAGAACAGACATTTGATGAATCATTCTAGTGTACCTAATTATCATTGCATGTTCTGCATAGTGCTCGATCCATAAAAATAAGTAGGAATGACAATTCCTAACATAGTCTACTTTGAAAAAGACAAGCTACCAATGAATTTGACTGAGCGAAACCTGGATTCAGTCATGAAATTCGAATTTTATTCGATAACATCAAAACTACTGATTTTAAAGACATGAAATGTTTGGGACACTCTGGCTAGTTCTTGACGAGCAATCGATCGGAATTACAAAATTATATGGTTCCCATTTGAAAATAATGAGATTTTATAGTTTTGTTGAGGCTCACTTTGAAGCCCCGTTTCAGACACCCTGTATAGTATTTTCTCATAATTCATACAATAAGCAGTATCAGCGTACTTTCTTTTTTTATACTGTTGCAAAAAACATTCTTAGAACGAGGGATTTTGAAGATATGAACACTAATTTGTGACAATCTTTCTGTCAAAAAAATTAAGAATCACGCTGTAACTCAAAAATTGCTTGATATGGTTGCGCATGTCATACATCAAATCATTGCAGAATTGATCGAAGAATTCAAATATGTATAAATATATAGGGTGCTGGATTTGAAATAATAAGTTCACATCGTTTCCGGTAGAACCGGAAGTAGATTTCACTTGAAAATATTTTACAAATTGAGTTAATGTGCTCTAAAATAAAAATACAAAATTTTGAATTTGTATCGCAATTCCTTCCTCGAAAACGTCTAATGAAACACTTAAAAAAATCACCCTGTATTTTATTGCTCAACATATTCTCCTTTTAATTGAATACATTTATTACAGCGAACCTTCAAAGTCTCTAGACCTAGAAAAAATGTTTCTTCTTGCTCTACAAACCAGTCCTCCACAGCTTTTATTACCTTCTCGTTGGAAGAAAATTTACGACCTTTTAAAATTTTTTTCAGTTGAGGGAAGAGATGATAGTCGGGCGGAGCCAAATCTGGTGAATAAGGGGGGTGTTCTAGTAATTCTAACCCTAAATCACGATTTTTTTTTGCATGGCAACATGAGATTTGTGTACTGAGGCGTTGTCCTGTAAAAATAAAATACCTTTGGATAGCTTTCCGCGTCTTTTCTCTTTAATTTTTTCCCGTAGAGTGGTCAGTAATGGCGAAAAGTAATCTCCAGTTATTGTTCTACCATTATCCAAAAAATCAATCATGATTACTCCATGGCAATCCCAAAAAACTGAAGCAAGAACTTTTCCAGCAGATTTTTGGATTCGAAACTTCTTAGGTCCTAGAGAACCAGAGTTTCGCCATTCCATCGATTGTTGCTTTGTTTCTGGAACGTAGAAATGTACCCAAGACTTATCCATAGTAACAATTCGGTTTAAGAAGACTATGTACATCGTTTTCAAATCGAGCCCAGATCGAACGCGATGCTTCTACCCTTGCACGCTTTTTGTCAACATTCATCAAACATTTGGGGATCCATTTTGCAGACATTTTTCTCATGTCCAAATTGACGTGAACTATATGATGAACGCGTTCGTATGAAATCTTCAGTCCTTCAGATATCCGTTTCAGCCCAATTCGACGGTCTGATAAAATCATGTCATGAACTGCATCGATATTTTCGGGGACTGACACAGAAACTGGCCTTCCTGATCGGTCATTATCTTCAATGGAAAATTTACCTCTTTTGAAGCTTGCAGTCCATTTTTTCACGGTCGCATATGAAGGACATTTTGATCACCAAGGGTATTAAGCATATCTTCGTAAATCTGCTTACCTCTTAACCCTTAAATACAGGTACTTGATGATGGCTCGATACTCCATTACTCCAATTTTTCGATTTCTATAATTTCGGTGGACATCTTTTTTTTCAATTCATTGCGTAACTTTGGTTTACTTTTCTTTTATATCAATACATCCTCGTACATATAATGCCCTGTCAGCAGTCTCACAATACACGAAGTTCTATCGACGATAGCTGGACAAGCCACCTGATGCAAGACGGCGAGAGTCCTTGTTTTACTCCTGGGCCTTTATTCTTGAAAACCAGGGAGTAGAACGATCGAGAGAACGGCGACGTGGCCCTACTGATTAGTAGGGCCACGTCACCGTTCTCTCGATCGTTCTACTCCCTGGTTTTCAAGAATAGAGGCCCTGGTGATCTTCACAGAAAGATTCTGGTCCAACGGGTCAAACCTTTGATGCACTTTTCGCCAATGCATCTGCCTTCTCATCAGGCACGTAGCCAGGGGGGGCGGGAGCCCGAGCCCCCCGAAAGTTTTGACAACACTGGACGACTACGCTAGGATTATGACGCGAAAGGGGCCCTATATTTAAAAAAAATTGTATTGTGCCCCCCCCCCCGAAAAAAAATTCTGGCTACGTGCCTGCTTCTCATTACCCTCAATGTCACACTCAGGCACCCTTGGGAAAGACTGTGTATGTCCAATAGTTCAACATATCACAATCCAATTTCCAGTCCAGAAAAGCATAGCGTGTGTGTCCAGCCTCTAACGTACCTATCTGATCTAAATGGCTTCGAAACTAGCTGGTAATCTAATCATGATTTCACCTTTTGGATCTCCGATTGTCTCTCCTTGAATGATAGTTAAAAACTATTGTAGGTGGCATGAATAGCGTGTGTCTTTTGTTGGTCGCAAACGCAACGGAATTGGCTTGGTATGAGTATGAATCAGTGGATAAGTTATACTTATAGTTATACCCACCCATTATTACTCTAATCGTCTAATCCAATGGGCATTTCGCAATGCACATTTCAGTTCATTCTATCTATCAATGGATGTGAATTACCGGTAGAGAAAGAATGGGAGAATTTTCTGAGAACTGGATTGACGTAACATTGTGATATAGTGATTGAGAGAATTGATGCAAGCTGGAGTAGTAGCGTAATAGGTGTTCTTCCTGGTATGCACGTTGTGCAAAGGTCCTAAGTTTTACATAGTCAATGGTTCAAAATGGTACACAGAAATTTCAGCCTCTATTTCTCCAAGACATCTACGATTTTCAGTCAACATCTCCTTTAATTTAGGCGAACTCCTGTTTAGTGTGAGAGGTTCTTCGTTGGATATTTTTCTCCATTATTAAGAACGCAAAACAATCTTGAAATAAACTGACAAAATGGAGTGTAAGCAAACTTAACGACAGTTATCGTGTAGTGGACAATTGTGACAAGGCAGCGACAAAAAAGTACATATATGGACAATTGAATGTAGATTGTAGAATTCCTTTTTTGAGATTGTGTACAGGGTGGCCAGATTTCGATGGTTCAGTTCTACATCTCTTAAACTATAAGAGATAGAAAAGAAGTAATATACAAGTCATGTCCTCTTTTTTCGAGAAACATAAATTGCTGAAAACCCCAAGTTGCTACGGCGTCTAGTTTCCGAGCTACAGCGCGATTTTGACATTTGGTCCATTTTTATAATTGACTATAACTTCCGTATTATAGAATCTACGCTCTCACATCTTCAGGGCCCTTTTTTAAATGCTTTTCAGCGGTGCTATTGGATTTTTTGTATCTGCTCAAATCATATCACATCATACCTTACGAGAATTATGAAAAATATAATATGCTAGAATGTTTTATACAAGCAAATTATGACGCTGATAATGCATCTCAAATATATTTTGAGAGATATCCTTATTCCTGAAAGAACTCAGTCGCAGAAAAGTATATTCACAAGCTCTTTGAGTCAATGGCATAGGAGCTCAGTGCTTCAATAGCGGCTTGACTATGCATGAAGTAGTTGTGTAGTTTTGGAAATAACAGCGCTATATGCCTTTGTGCCATTTTGTTATTTCTTACTACTTACTTATATTGTAGGAAACGAGGTTTATTTTCAAATTGGAAATTTGAGTTGACCCACTCCCAATAAATTGTTGAATTCAATTAACTAAAAGTGAAGATAAGCATTAGTCGAACATCATCATTCATGTGGTATTCTTATCTGGATAATGAGTGAAAAAAATTGGTATGTTTCTAAGATACTCTATTATGCTATGCTATTTCATGAAGGTAAACAAACGTTTTCAATAAGCTAGACATGGAAATTTTCGGCCAGTCAATCTTTACGTCAGTTGCATTCCAAACAAGAATTGGGGCATATGACCTTATCGTCAATATGCAACACCGTTTGTATTGAACTCGAATATTTTGAAAATTGAATGGAACGTTTTTCTTTTCAATTTATATTGCTATAGGGAACAATGGCAAAAATGGGAATATTTAGTGTGACCAAACCTCAAGTGAGATTTCAATTGAAGAATTTATGCATATGGCATTGGCCTCTAGATATCGATAAGTTCTCAAGTGAAAATTTTCAAATAGGAAATATGGACTGGTGATACATCGTTTGAAAGGTTGTGTCATTCTCTATGCAGAAATTTTATCATTTTACCTACAGGATGTGATGAAAATGAAAAAAAAAACACTACGTGGAACACTTTCTGTGGCAATGTTAGTTTCATTAGAACGCCTTCGCAAATTGTTTTGTGCCCAAAAAGATATGTCGATTGAAATGTTTCTGATAATGTGCACGCCGTTTTTTCAATTCGTGTCGTTGGTAGCATAAACCGACTGGTAAGCAACGCATTTAGGGTGAATAACAATGGCGAAGTGTAGCTTCATGTACAAAAATATGTTCGATGTATGGGTTGTCACGCATATATACTCCATTCACTTTTATAAAGTATACCGGTTGGCCATGGAATTCGGACACATTTCACCGTGTATATTTTGAATATGTTAGGTTATTATAGTCATTCTTGTGTCAGTTGAACAAGCAACGTTTCTACATTCATGTCGTAGTAATTACGTATTAATCAAAATGTTTATTTACTCTGAGAAAATAATGAATTTCAGAAAATATTATGTGAATTCAATTCAATTCAAGACCTGGCGAATGTTGAAGACACTTTTTTCTCCTAAATACTGGAAATATTTCACATATATAAACATGGTTGGAAGATTCAGTTATGCTATTTGCTTGTACGGAAATCAAGAATCGAGTGTTGAAATTTTACTGAAAAATAATGGACAGAATAGTCCGTTACTTTGTGATAGTTCATCCGAAAAAAGAATAAAAGTATTCGCATAACCTAACAGAAGAAATTGGAATACCTTTTTGCACAACTTGAAATACTCCAGAATGAAAATGTACTACGAAACCTGTGTCACTCAAAGTTCTTGAGAAAACGGTATTACAATAAAGAAATTGGTTTTGATACATAATGAAAAAACTTCAATAATTTTCCATCAGAAATATCCATCACAATAATTTCTGTACATGTTTCTTTTTGAGAAAGAGCAATAGATTCTTTAATGTATCAAATAATATAGCATGTTCGAAGCAATTACAGTATTAGGAAAACATATTTGAACAGGACACCATTACCATACATTTTTACCTATGATACATGAGCAAAGATAAAAACCTCTGAATAAGTATAGAGATTTTGTAATTTTTTTCATAGAATAGGCTGACATATTTATAAAGGACAGAATCTTCTTCAGGAACAACATTTCATCTTTCTTTTGGATTAAGACTGACAAAATATCTTGAAATCTGCAACAGGAAGTTAGATAGTGAGATATAAAATCATCAGGAAATACACTGCGCAAAAAAATTAACGCACATTATGGAAATCTCAAATTTATTCTACAACTGAAGGTGTTCTCAATGATAATTATTTTTATCAGAATTATGCATGCATATGTTATCCACTTTCAACGTTTTTCTTCAATACAGATATTTTCTCCCAGCAGGAATAAAAAAAGATGATATTATCAGATTTTGAATGTATTGGCTCCATTCTAAAATCAGTTGTTCTCGATCAATTCTAGTGATCAATAGTTTTTCTTTCGTTTGATTTTCTACATTCGATCGCTATGCAACGCTATACAGACGTCCACATGAAAGATATGCTCAGTGCAATTTCCTGAATACTACTGGTTTCGGGGGAGGATCGATTATGGTATGGGGTGGAATATCTTTGACTGCTCGCACAGACCTAGTGGTCGTTGATAATGGAGCTATGAATGCTGATAAGTATATAAGGAACATTCTTGAAGAGCATGTAGTGCGATTTGCCCCATACATTGGTGAAAATTTCATTTTTATGGACTATAATGCCAGACCCCATCGTGCGCGCATCGTTCAGGAGTACCTTGAAGAGGTTGAAGTCTCTCGAATGGAATGGCAATGGCCAGCAAGAAGTCCAGATCTCAATCCGATTGAGCAGGTTTGGGACAACCTCAATAGAAGGCTGAGAAGTTCAGAAAAACATCCAGCTACTCTTAATGACTTAGGAATCCAACTCGGAGAAATCTGGGAAGGATTAGATCAGAACATTTCAAGATCACTCATTTTGAGTATGAACCGTCGTTGCCGAGCTGTAATTAACGCAAGGGGTGGAAATACCAAGTATTAAATCACTTATCAGCATTTCAGTATTTTGAAAATTGTTCATTTCTCTTCTTTCACATAAGATTCGATGAAATCCTGAATTTTCTTCCATTTAATGTGTCTTGTTTCGTTCAAAACCTTCCCGAGAGAACATAAAAAATAAGTTATAAAGTCAATGTAGAGTTAACTTTCATTAAAATTGAGATTTTCAGAATGTGCGTTAATTTTTTTGCGCAGTGTAGTATATAACCTACATTTGGTCTTTGACAACGAAGGTCTTCCGACCATATCTGGTCCTCCAAAAGCAATTATTTTTGAGATCCTCAGGTTTACGAAGAAGCTTCATGTCCCTTATAATGAGAAAGCATTTCCCAAAGTTTCCAAATTGGTTATTTTTCTATCTAGGTGGTTTGCAGCAACTTCCTCTTCCATATCCATAATATAGACTTTTTTTCATTTTGTTTGATTCAGTTGAACCTCCTTGATCGTAGAAAATCTTCGTTACAGTACTAGTTGAATAAGGAGGATATTCGACATTCTTGCAATACCATATAGAAAACCTAAATTTTAGGTCTTTCACACTGCATAAAGGGTTCTGTTGAAAAAGGCAGCTCTTTCGCAAAAGTGAGTAGTGTATCAATCGAAAAGTGTCCATTTTTCAAATAATAATTCCAAATTTGTCATTGCAGTTCTTTTTTCGAAATAAATTCCTCAGTGTCTTTTTGGGTGCCCCAATAGTAGGAAATTCTTTGTCGTATCTTTCACTTAAAATCCTCCTTATTATGTTTATGTGTAGCTAAAAAATAAATATCTATTCATATAAAATATAAAACCTTGGTTTTCACTCACATACGTCGAAAATGTTGGATGGCTGGTGATGAACTGTCGATTCCAAATTATCAGGGTTACTTTTAGAATGCGCAGATTTCAATTCTAAATAGCACTTCCTTATACTTTGCCTCTGCTTTTTCGAAACTACCTTCGGCATTCCTAGTTTCGAGGCTTGATAATTAATAATGAAAAATAAACGTCGGCAACTTTTCCGAGATTTATTCATTGACGTAATGTCATTCAGAAGTGCTAACCTGCGATTTTTTCAGGTGAAAAAACTTGATAAACCTAAAACTTGGCCAACCGCTATACTTTATAAAAGTGAATGGCGTATAATTACCCCCATTTACCCCTGCAAATAGTCCTTGTTAATTTTGGACCATGGAGTAAGGCTCATGTTGAATCGGGTACATGTAAAACGAACCAACGCTGCTTGAAACTCAATCTGAGTATCGCAGGCTATAATTAGTCTCAGTCTAAATACAACAGATATTTCTGTTCCAGCTGAATTTGGTATAGCGTCCACTCCTATCTCCACATGCACCGCAACGGCAAAAAAGCGGAGATTTATTTGTTTATGAGCGCCCCTATTTCAGCTCTGACGGCCCGAATCCTCACTCCCCGAACCACCCTCATCAATAGCAAGTGTCAAGGGGGGTGGAGAAAAAGATGATATGCGAGATGAAATCGGCAAGAACGGCGTCGCCGCTGCGCCAATGGACAGAACCTCGTCTCTCCGATGGATCAGTGACCGTGGCCAGCTGGCGCCATAGTCGCGCCATAAATAATACCGCACAAGTAGTGCTACAACATCGGAATGCCACCGGCCAGATGGTCGCCTGTCGGTGGGGACACGTCAGATGGACCAGGTTAGCGCTCTTCCGAGCTCGGATCGGCTTTCGCTTGCCAAGCGCTATTCGATTCGCTACCGGAAATTACCAATACTTTCCCGATTGTTTTTGTCTAGTACAGATTAGTTTTCCGGGAAACAAGTAACTGAAGAATGTACGAATTCCGAATTTCTCACACTCAAATGGGGGCCACTCACGAGGCATCTGCTCTACATTTTATGCGTCCACATGGGCTTCCAACGCCGAAGGGTAGTCTCGATTAACCATACATGGGGACTCTTTTCGAGCATTCGTGCGATTCTCGTGAGTGGCGTAGGTACATAAGAAATATCAAATGCACTGATGCCAGGCCTACTTCATTGCTCCCAACTTTGTCTATTATCGAAACGTTGAACTACACTCCATTCACCGGTTGGCCATGACATTTTGACACATTTCACCGTGTATATTTTGAAAATGTTAGGTTATAGTCATTTTCCTGTCAAATAACTAAGCAACGTTGTCCGTTCTGCGATAGAGGTCGTAGTAATGTTTATTTACTTTGGGGAAATGATAAATTTGAGAAAATATTATGTGAATTCAATAATTCCAAAGGCCTGGCGATGTTGAAAACCCTTTTTTCTCTATTAATGCTGGAAATAAACTGCTCCACATGAGATCGCAAAAAAATACATATATGTAGTTAAAATAAAATTTTTGTGATGAAAATTCATATTAATATGATTTCAAGTTGCAAATTAATTTTAGCCTGTAGGTCTGCAGCGAATACAGGTTACGAAAAATCGAGTAAAATAACGAAATTTTATTCCCAGAGAATTCAAGCATTTTCAGACTATCAATACAATGTATGGCCTCCACGGGCATCAATAACAGCTTGACATCTTCTTTGCATACTACACACGAGGTTGTTGAACATTTCTTGAGGAATTTGGTTCCATAAACGGGGCAGAAGCTCTCTCAGATCATCTAAGGATTCTGGGGTAGGTTGATGATTATCTAATCTTCTTTGGAGCATATTCCATGCATATTCTATGCAATTAAAATCTGGTGAGTGCGGAGGTATTGGTAAATGTGGAATACCAAGCTCCTCGCTCGCATTCTCAACTATGGCTGCACGGTGCGGTCTAGCGTTATCGTCTAGAAATTGAAAAGTTTCACCAATAGCAGCGTGGAAATTTGGCACAACATTGTCATTGACATGCTCCCTATAGTGTTAGGCGGTCATATTCCCAGGACAAATGTGTAGATCTGTGCGCCCGTAGAAACATATCCCGGCCCATACCATAACACTACCCCCGCGGAATGGATGGACTTCTTGGACATAGCGACGATTACGGGGTATGCTAGGGATTGTCCATACCCTTATTCCTCGGGAATCTGAAAATCGTCCATATCTGGGTTCATCAGTGAAAAGGACACTACGCCATTGATCGTTCCAATTGATATGTTGCCTTGCCCATTCCAATCTTTGACGCTTATGGTCACGTGTTAATGGAACTCCTCTTAATTGACGTCTAGAACCTAGATTCACCTCTCTCAAACGTTGTCTGATGGTTTCGATGAAAACTTGGACCCCATCTGCATTTTGAAGAGTATTCCGTAGCATTCTACACGTAGATGTAGGGTTTCTTCTCGCCGAAACGGTGATGAAACGATCCTGAGCAGGTGTTGTTTTTCGTCGCCCACCAAGCCTTGGTCTTTCCAACACGGAACCTGTCTCCCTGAACCTATTCCAAAGTCGAGATATCACACTTTGGCTGACTTGGAGCCGTTCCGCTACAACAACCTGAGTTAGGCCACCCTGTAGCATTCCGATAGCCCTATTAGCTTCAGCGTTTGTTAATTTACGTCTTGGCATTTTCAGAAAAGGAGTAAATGATTCAAATTTGGGAAAAAAAAGGAAGGGTTTACAATTTAATTCAATGAATTTGTTAATAATGTGTTGTCGACCGCGATTATCTATACACTCCAAGCCTTCTACACATGTCCCAAACATGCTCTATAGCCGAAAGATCGGGGGATCTGGGCGGACATGTCAAAAGATTCACATGGGTCGCTTCAAAAAAGTTTTAACTAACTCTGGCAACATGAGGTCGAGCATCATCTTGCTGAAATATTGGATTCTCGAGCCGGTTAAGACTGCACGATTTCTTGAAGGTATTGCAGCACTGTCATGTTACCTCGAAAAAAGACTAAAGATGACCTACTTGCATGTGAAATAGCACCCCATACCATAATGCCTACTGTCCGGTGTACATGACGCTCAGATTGAGGTTCATATCTTTTTCCCGACGTCGTCTAACTCTTCTTCGGCCATATTCAATATTGTGCATATCATCAGTTGTCTTCTTATTAATAATGGATTTATACATTGTTAGCATTTCATCTGTAAGGTATGCTAAAAAGGGTTTTTCGCTTTGAGTCCAATTGTAATTTTGATCTCATTCGTTTTTATCCGTTTACTCCGCTCGACCAATAAAGGCCTGTTCCACCTTTGTGTCCAATCAAGTGTTTTATTTCTCTTTTCCACCTCATTATTTCTCATCCTATATTTCACTAATATGAGTTATTTCGAATCTGATTTACAGCGACATAACATAGATTCCTAGCCACCATTGACGATAACAAGCCAGGCCAAAAATCTAATTATAAAATCCCCTTTTACGTAATTGACCCTGTATACACAATAATCAATAGGATGAAAAAGTCAGAAAGATTTCTTGAAAAATATGCCATCGTTATCAAGAGCTAACTGCTGTCAATTTATTTATTAATTTTATTATCAAAGTAGCTCAATACATTAAGAAATGTTGTCCACCTTCATAATGCAATTTCAAGTTTTATATTACACCAATTCGGTGCAAACGAAATTCGGGACAGTTGAAATCCTGAAGAAGGAAATATTCAACGAATTCGTTTCTGGAAAACCGCTTTAACCAACTCAACAACGCAGTTCTGTGAGTGGGTCACATTTCGTACTCTTTGTCTGACAAAACCACAGGTGCTTCAGTTCTTTCGCCACCTGAAGAACAGGTGCGCATCTCAGGATTAAGCAGGTTCTTGCTTTCGCAGATGGCAAGGAAATGAATTATGTTTACCTCATTTCTCGATAAACACTGTTAAAAATTGACTCCTCTCCAAACTGGAAGCGTGAAAGTCCCAAAACTAGCAGATGCATTTCATTACCAGAAGTTAAGTTGATGAATAAACAAAAAAGATGTAGATGTAGATAAAGGAGAATGGAGTGTTTCAGTTTTGAATAGGTATATAATAAAACTTTCCCAAATTTTTTTATTCCCTGCCCTTTTTAGTTCCTTCGACATTTTCGAATTGACATAAGTTCCGTTTTTTGTTGAAAATTGAATGGAGAAATTTTATAAAATTTGGTCTAATGTTCATTTGCTATGTCCACATGACAATCAAAAAGTGACAAGAACCGTCCTGATAGATAGACAGATAGAGAAATAGATAAATGGGTAGATGAATCAAGAAAATCAAAAACTTGCAAGAAAAGTCATGAAAGATCTATGATTTCGGAATTATGTCGTCGAGATATATCAACTAGAGATCAAGCACGTAGCCAGGGGGGAGGGCGGGGGCCCGGGCCCCCCTCGAAACTTTTTCATCGGTTGAAGCAAAACAAAAGGGGCCTGTATATTTGAAAAAAAATGTATTGTGAAATACAACCGAAAAAAAATTCTGGCTACGTGCCTGCTAGAGATAGATAGAAAGATATAGAGACTGATAGATAGAGAGACAGGTAGAGAGGCAGATAGAGAGATAGATAGATAGAAGACAATCCTGAGAATCAAAAACAGGTAAGAATCGTCATGATGATATATGATAAAGAGACAGAGAGATAGATAGAGAGATACATGGAAAGAAAGATAGATAGAAAGATAGATAGATGGACAGATGAGAATCAAGAACTGTCAAGAATCATCTGAATACATATACTCCATTCACAATTATAAAATCACAACTCTGGCCTTGGAAATTTGACACATTCCACTCTGTATCGAAGTTATGACGTTTTTCAAAATATTTTCATGTTCCAAGTCAACACTGTGTTGTCCTTTCTACATTCTTAGCGTATTTCTCAGATGTGAATTTATTCGGAAAATGAATTAATTGGAAAAGATGTGATGGACGAAAATAATTAACGTTTATATGAATTGATGGAAAGGATCCCTTTTCTAGTTATTTGCATGAAGAGTACAAGAGATCACTGTTGAAATATATTATTTTTCGCCATGGAAGAAAATTGCATTGCTTTCACATAATTTTCATATGCATGCTTGTGAAGATTTAATGTTCATTATCCTCTTGAACTGAAAGTTCAAGACTTGACGACATCAATTGTTGATTCTGATCAAGAATTCATTAAAAAAATCAACCCAAAGATAAAAGATAATATGGGTATTTACAAGAATCAAGAATAATGTCAATTTTATTTCGTTGATAACTTTCTTAAAATCAATGTTGGGGTATAAAACTCGGCTGCGTTTGTTCAAACAACATCTAATAAAGACGTTTTTCACCATCTCGACCTTTGAAAGGCGTTTCTTATAGGAGAATTAGGTCTAAGTTCCACCTCATTAGTGAGGTACCTAACTTTTGCAAATCTGCTCAGACATCGCCACATTTCTTGGAAAACCTGAAAAATATCATCCTAATCGACCTCTCGAGGCTCCATCCGATCCATCTACTGCGATATCTGTTCAAATAACAGCTTTTTCAACGAAATTTCCGTGTACCCCTTCAACCTCGAAATGTAAACATTCGTCCTGGTCTTGAAAATCGTCCTCACGCTCCAAACTGGTGCTAAAAACAATAAAAATAAGTTAATCTTGGATAGTCGACGAAAAACTCACCTGCAAATATCGATTAAATACCAAAAATCTGCGAACAATTTGTAAATCTAACAAAATGTGGAATATCTTTGATACTTTTACTTTGATGTAAACAAAGAAACTGGCAACGTCGTTTTGTCATTAACGATATTTTCTGTGCGCGCACTGACTTTTCATCATATGTTCTGTGCTTTTCATCAGGGGCACCAACTCCTGAAAACGAAACCATGACCTCCTATGTGATTAAATAAAAGTGAATGGAGTATATATCTATAATTTTGGAATTTTATTGTCGAGATATCTGAACTAGAGATAGACAAGTGAAGTGACAGATAGAGAGATAGTTAGACACATAGATAGAGAAATAGATAGATGGTTGGATGAGAATCATGTTAATCAAAAACTTGCAAGAATCGTCATGATTATCTATGATTTCGGAATTTTGTCGTCGAGATATCACAACTAGAGATAAATAGACAGATAGAGAGACAGATAGATATAGAGATATATAGAGGTATAGATGGATAGATAGAGAGATAGATGGAAAGAAAGATAGATAGATAAATAGATGAATCATGAGAATCAAAAACTTCGAAGAGTCATCTAGATATATCTATAATTTTGGAATTTTATTGTCGAGATATCTAAACTAGAGATAGACAGATAAAGAGACAGATAGAGAGATGGACAAACAGATAGATAGAGAATAGATGCTTGGATAAGAATCAAACTGGCAAGAATTGTCATGATATATCTATGATTCCGGAATTCGGTCATCGAGATATCTCAACTAGAGATAGATAGACAGATAGATAGAGAGATATATGGATAGATAGATAGAAAGATGGATAGATGTGAATCCTGAAAATTAAAAACTGGCAAGAATCGTCATGATCTATGATAAGGAGACAGATAGAGAGATAGATAGAAAGATAGATAGACAGATCGAGAAACAGGTAAATACATAGTTGGATGGTCCGATGGATAGATGAATGAATGGATAGACAGGTCGACAGGTGGACGGATTAACGGATGGACGGATAGGTAAAGTGTTTAGTTGAGTCACATTTTACACTTGTGGGAGGGTAGGAATCATTCTCAAGACTCGATTAAGCTGATGACATGCCTGGCTTCGGTCGTAAATTCAGCTGGACCGGGGTTTTCTGTAAATGGAGCAGGATCAAGTTCTTCCAGTGCGAACGACATCTGAGCGAAACGGATTCATCTCTTTTCCCCTCAGCATTCACTTGCTCCATCCATAGGTCTGATTTACGGCCACGCATCTGTGTTCTCTGGCACAGATGTGATGCCCCACACATTAACATTACGTTTTACAGATTTGTTTTCAATTTGTACGGAATTGTATCGCCACATGGGAAGCTTCTCTCTAAAAATATCCCGAAATATACATAGGAAAGGATTGCGATGTTCTCCCCTCGTTTGCTTCCGAGGAAATGATGAATCTTCGATTGGTTGCTTCATTTTGAAGAATTCATTATGAAACTTCAAGGTTTCTGCCTATTCCACAATGCTACAGGTGGTGAAACTATATCAAAAACAGTTGCGAGCAGAACCGGAATTTCATAATAAAAATTCAAAGACTTCTGCAGTATACTATAAACAGAAGAAATGTGAAAGAGGTACTTAACAATTCTACGTATAATGCAGTAGCTCAGATATAGAAACCTCTGCATAAACTGTGTCTCCCATTATAAAGATTAGTGACAATTAGTTTATTTTCAGTACAAGCTGATCTATTTAAGTTACAGGGCTTTATCGACTTGAAACAAAATGTTCCCGCCAAGTTGGACTAAATATCTTGAAATTACAACAGGAAGAAAAACGAGACGAAAGCAAAATAACTTCACCTACTAAAAAAATCCTTTCACGTAGTTTGCTCACTTCATTCACAGAGTGACTAGAACTATGGACAACCTTTATTGAAGTTTGTTTATTAAATAGGTATTCAATTTTCAATTGTGTGTTTTATAAATGGGTACCTACGTTTTTGAATATTTTCATTGTAATTGTTGAAATCCTTTTTTTATACAGTGTGAGTCTTTGACTTGTAAATATATTTTAACTGTAGATTCTTGAGGTGAAAAGAAATCTTTTCTTCATTTTCCATTTTTCCAAATTCGACTCTTTTAAAAACATATAGCCATTTAAAACAAAATTGGGCCGAATAAGTACCTGATACGATTCTCTGCAAAGACCTCAAAGTTCATATTTCTCGATTGAAAATGAGTAAATACATTCAGGGAAGACTCAAGTACTAAGTACTAACCGAATAAGAATGTTGCAAACACGATATTTCTTAACAGCAACACTTAGTTTTTTCCGACTATATCTGCATTTAAAAAGCCATATTTTTCCCATCAAAATAAGTTCCTTTTTTGATTTTCCTAAAGATTAGTTTGTGAACACTAATGACTTGTTCATATCATCCTCCATATCTCAAAAATGTCTCGTTAAAAAAAGTTTTTCATTCAATTTATGATTAATCATCCTAACCTAACCCATTTTGCGTACAAACAAAAATCTTCTGACACAGTTATCACAGAGTTTTTGAGAAGAAGATGCCAGATTGTTGAGTTTCTCTTTAAACAATGGTACGATGTAGCGGGCGCGCAAGACACACCGTAAGATCTATGAAACGACCCATCTCAAACCTTATATTGTTGTTCTGTGTCTCAAACGTCTTCGTCTGTGAACGACGCAGCGTATAGTGACAACCGGCGCGATTTGCAAGTGTAAACGAATATGGAGGACATTTGTTCTAGAGCTATCTTGTTAAAAACGGGGAAAATGATAATTTTAGGTGATTAACTTCGATCTCGTGATGATTATGCGGAAGACTTTCAGTGAAGTTATGTAATATTAACCGTGTAGTGTTGAGTTTATAAAATTCCAAGAGGATATTGTTTAGATAGAAACATCCCCACAGATTATTTAGTGCTAAGTATCGATTTATTTTTCATTTATTTCAATTAAATCGTGGTTTGCATCGACATTCATCATTCATATATCTGAATTTTGTATATCATTGACATTTGACTCTAATATGGACCAGTAACAATAATTTTTTTATTTGAAACTGTGCGTTTTGAATGTATAATTTCATGCTCCTTAGTGTTCAATTCTATCTCCCTCATTTGTGGGATTTTATCATTGCATACAGGGTGTAACAGGCAAATGGAATAAATTCGATAACGAATAAATGAGGGTGTGTTAGGAAAAACGCTCGGACACGTCGATTTGTAATTTTAAATGCGCATATTTTTCAAGAAAATAAAATTATATAGGGTGTTCCATGTGACCGTGGCCAATACCAACTTTCTTATTTCAAATGCAATCCCCTGTATATTATTTATTTTTTGGATTCTTCAGAGAATTCTAGACACAATTCATGCACAATGTCCTATACCTATCTTTAACTATTTCGGAAGTATTAAGTGTTTTCAGATTTATTGCAAAAATCAACGTTTTAAATAAAAATTATTTTATTTCACAAATTCGGTGCATTACACTTAAAACCTTATAAGTAATACTGATTGCTTCTTAATTATTAAAAAAAAACATTAATGTCAATGTCGGAAATGTTCAAAATGCTCGCCGCGAATGTCTTGGCAACATGCTACAGACAACGTGTTACTAAGGCTATGAGAATAAACAAATCTGTTTTTGTTTTTTTTAATTTCTTCTCAGTAATGTATTTTGCTCACTTTCTTCATATCAAGAGGTAAATGGAAAATAAGTATTGACTGTAATGTATCGAATTTGTGAAATAAAATAATTTTCATTCAAAATGTTAATTTTTGTAAAAAAATCTGAAAACACTTAATATTTCCGAAAAAGTTGACATTGTACATGAATTATGTCTAGAATTTTCTGAAGAATCCAAAAAATGAATAATATACAGGGGGTTGCATTTGAAATAAGAAAGTTGGTATTGGCCACGGTCGCATGGAACACCTTATATAATTTTATTTTCTTGAAAAATATGCGCATTTAAAATTACAAATCGACGTGTCCGAGCGTTTTTCCTAACACCCCCTCATTTATTCGTTATCGAATTTATTCTATTTGGCTGTCACACTCTGTATAGAGATGTAGATGTAGAGACATCGAAGATTTTTTCATCATTCAAATTTTAGTCTCGACCAAGTTGATGAACATTCTGACAACATTGTTAATTTTTAATGGGATGTGTTTTTCCATTCAAAATCCAGGGAAGCATCCAGATTATTCTCGAGATTCGTGATTATTTCCTCAAGTTTATCCAATAAAATTAGGAATAACTCAAAATCGACGCGTTTCATTGAAAAAACATAGGAATAATTTTATTTCCTAAAATGATTGATTTTTTCGCAAATATGAACCATCTTTTTCGAGTGGTTTTATGAGTCGACTACGTCGTAACTTTTACACCAGTAGAAATATTGAAAAAGTTTTGATTGATGAATATGCACCATGAATAGAGTGAACCTTCAACCAAGATTGAGTTCATTTGAAATAATAGTTCCGAAGATATGGAAAGAAAAGGTTTTTTTTAATTTTCGACACCCTGTATCTTTCAAACGAAACCGAATTTTGTAAAATGGTATAGGAAAAAAGAGTTTCTTTTGGCCTCAAGAATCTACAGTTTAAATATGTATATGTACAAGTCAAAGATGTGGTATGCTTGTTCTGGATATTTTTAAACGATCGAGCGGGTCTTTTATGGTGTTTTTGTTCAGTCATAAAGATGTCCTGTTCCGTTCCGGAAGCGGGAAAATCATTGGCTTCGAAGCAGATGCAACCGCCCACTGTTTTACAGAATTCCAGATGTGCACTTGACTTGGTGTTTAGGTTAACTTTCCTATTAGATTACGGTTAAACATCTGGAGACGTTCGCCGTTGTTTCCGTTTGTCTTCGCCTTTTCCGTACCGTACCCCATTATCCATTGTCGGACTGTCGAGTGTCGGGTCTTGTTGCTGGCCTGGTTTGCTGTAAATAGAAATGCGACAATGCCTACAATAGCGGAGATGCAGTTTTATGACGGCGGGGTTCATATGTTGCACAGATGTTAGCCTATTTGGCCTAAACCAACAATTTGTATGGTGAAATTAGGAAAATTGGGTGTTTTTTTGAGTGATAAAATTTTCGATAGGGATAACTGAGATTTCACAGAAGGCAGAAAGAAGCCATGTTGTTTCGACATTTCTGTCCAGCAAGCATTGACAAATTATCATGGGAAGACTCAAGCGTCAAGCCGCAACAACGTTTACAAATTGTTGAAATTCAATTTCAAAATCAGTGTTCTGTTCGCCAAACTTATAGAGCACTTCGTGAAAGGACCCCGCACTTTTAGTAGGTAAAGTGGCGACCGGTCAAATTTTCTGAAAATTTAGTATGTTGTTGTACCCGACTCAGTGACCAAAAGTATCAATGGGCCCAACCCAATCCTATGGCTAGTTTTCTAAATACGGGGTGTTAAAGTTGAAAATTGCCCAGATTTTCGGATTTATTTGCTAATTATTAAGAGTTACATTGGATTTCTGTTGCATACACACGTTTACTACATGTTCTAGGTATGAAGTTAGAGGATACGTATGATTAAAAATATTTATATTTACCGGGTGATTCACGAATATATGACGGTAGTTTTTTCCCAAAATTCACTTTTTCTACTGTGACGTCAGAAGGGCATATTTTTGAAATGTTCTTTCCGATTTAGTATTATGACGACAAAATATTGCACAGTGCATATTTTTTATACAGGGTGTTTCACAGAGAGAACCACTAGACATAATCATATTTTTTTAGGATTAATTCGAAATCCTTTATTTTTGAATTGATTTTTGGGAAAAGTGATACCACAAACATATGTGTGTCTCTAATCTCCAAAATATTCAGGGTGGTTTATTCATAGAAAGGTATTCAATTTTGGGAAAAGTACAAAAAACATGAACACCCTGTATTCGAAAATTTCCTCGGTCAAATGCCACTATTTCATCACTTTTTATTGATTCCCACAACATCTCCAGAGGTATGAATTTTAAATCCGATACTATGACCAGTTTTCGAGATACAGGGGGTAAAAGCGGAGAATAACTTATTTCATCAATTTTTTTTTTAATTGAAAAGCCGAATTTATTTTATGTTGCGCCCATGAGTTCAGTATGAGAGCAGATCAGATGACAGATGCACATGGGAAGATTTAGCTAAAATATTTACTGTTACAGGGTGATTCATGAATAAATCACAATAGCTTTTGCAAACACTCGATAATTCTAAAGTTTCGTCACAGCGAAATTATTCCATGAAGTTAATACCTATAGTCGTTCACAATTTTCAGTCTGAAATACTTCACTTGATGTAATGTTAGACAGTTATTCAAAATTCACCAGAAAAGTTCTCCTTTCAATTATTTCAAAGCATATTATTTATGACTCACCCTGTATGAAAAGTACCTAATTATTATGAAGTATTTCAGACTGAAAATTGTGAACGAGGAGGTATTAACTTCATGGAATAATTTCTCTGTGATGAAACTGTAGAATTATCAAGTGTTTGCAAAAGCTATTGTGATTTATTCGTGGATCACCCTGTAACAGTAAATATTTTAGCTGAACCTTTCCTTGTGCATCTGATCTGTAATCATACTGAACTCATGGGCGCAACATCAAATCAATCTGGCTTTTCAATTTGAAAAAAAAATGATGAAATAAGTTATTCTCCGCTTTTACGCCCTGTATCTCGAAAACTGGTCATAGTATCGGATTTAAAATTCATACCTCGGGAGATGTTGTGGGAATCAATATATAGTGATAAAATAGTTGCATTTGACCGAGGAAATTTTCGAATACAGGGTGTTCATGTTTTTTGTACTTTTCCCAAAATTGGATACCGTCCTATGAATAAACCACCCTGAATATTTTGGATATTAGAGACACACATATGTTTGTGGTATCACTTTTCCCAAAAATCAATTCAAAAATACAGGATTTCGAATTAATCCTAAAAAAATATGATTATGTCTAGTGGTTCTCTCTGTGAAACACCCTGTATAAAAAATATGCACTGTGCAATATTTTGTCGTCATAATACTAAATCGGAAAGAACATTTCAAAAATATGCCCTCCTGACGTCACAGTAGAAAAAGTGAATTTTGGGAAAAAACTACCGTCATATATTCGTGAATCACCCGGTAAATATAAATATTTTTAATCATACGTATCCTCTAATTTCATACCTAGAACATGTAGTAAACGTGTGTATGCAACAGAAATCCAATGTAACTCTTAATAATTAGCAAATAAATCCGAAAATCTGGGCAATTTTCAACTTTAACACCCCGTATTTAGAAAACTAGCCATAGGATTGGGTTGGGCCCATTGACACTTTTGGTCAATGAGTCGGGTACAACAACATACTAAATTTTCAGAAAATTTGACCGGTCGCCACTTTACCTACTAAAAGTGCGGGGTCCAAAATGGTTTACATAGTCGTCCATCAGAGCAGCTCATTCGTCGAACTATCGATGGATTTCGGACAACATTTTCTCTACTCGATGCAACAACAACAACAAGACAAAGAACTGTGAGTACAGAAGAAAATATCGCTGATATAAGTGATAGTATTAATGAAGATACAGATTTGTCTATTCGTCGACGTTCACGACAAGTTGGACTCTGTGCATCCACCACATTGAAAATTTTGCATCAAGATCTTGGTCTACACCCATACAAGATCTAATTGTTTCAAGAACTAAAGCCACTTGACCATAATAAGCGTCGTTTGTTTGAGGATAAGGCCCTAGAACAGCTTGAAGTTGATCCACTTTTTTATCGAAAAATTGTGTTTACTGATGAAGCTCATTTCTGGTTGAACGGCTATGTAAAGAAGCAAAATCGCCGTATATGAAGTGAAAACAATCCCCAAGAAATTCTGCAGGTTCCACTGCCTCCTGAAAAATGCACTGAATGTTGTGCTTTACACTCTGGACGCATCATCGGGCCATATTTCTTTGAAACGATGCTGGAGCTAATGTTACAGTGAATGGTGCTCATTACAGATCGATGATCAACGATTATTTGTTTCAAAATTTGAATGGTATCGACCCAGAAGTGTTTTGGTTCCAACAAGATGTTGCTTCACCTCATGCTGCTACCGTAACAATTGATTTATTGAAAGAAAGATTTGGCAATAACATTATTTCGAGAAATGGTCCAATTAATTGGTCCCCAAGATCATGCGACATAACTCCAATGGATTATTTTCTTTGAGGTTTTGTCAAGTTATTGGTTTATGCTGATAAACCAGAAACAGTTGACGCTTTGGAAGCCAACATAACCCGTGTTATTGCTGAAATAAGCCCTGAATTACTGGAAAAAGTGGTCCAACATTGGTTCGGTCGAATACGGTTCCTCAGAGCTAGTCGTGGTGGACACATGCCGGAAATTATTTTTTAAACACAAATCTCATAAAATTATCTATCAAATAAAAAAAAAGTTCCATTACTCTAAAAAACACCCGATATTTTGAAGGACTTTACTGATCCACAGAACTAAAAAACAGGAAGCCGAACTGAAAAGTAAAAATATGTTGTATGTTCAGTATAAGTTCTCAAGTTTCGAAATATTCGACATTTTCCAATTTTCAAAAAAATTACACCCATTGTCATTTTTTTTTTAGGCAACCCTCCAAATGAAGGAATGTTTTCAATTTGTTTTTTGAATAATTTTCCTCATTTCCTGGATAGATGCGCTATCGAATGTTAGTTATAATTTTTGGGACGAATGCATTGAGTTTTAGCTCAATTTTATGTTTTGATTATATTTTTCTCACGTCAACCAAGCGTGGTTCAAATGAAAATACAGTAACTTGAGTACCTGTTTCATTGAGATTTCGAAATGGTATAACTCACTGTATTTCTAGCATTTGATACAAAATAAATTCCTATTACAATGAGACAATATCCATTTTTCTTTGTTGAAAAATTGAATTCGATTATCGATAACTTCATTTCTTCATTTAAATGTATATTTCTGAATATTTTATTCAAAACTTATACCAATTATATCAAGAAACAGAAGAGATTCAAAGATGATACAAGTTGACATAATTTCCAAAAAGCATGTAAAAAAATTAAAATTTCCATTCTAATCGGACGTCTTGAGGTTGTATCGTGTAACTTGCTTTGAAAGATTCCATTTCCATTGCCGACATAGATAAATATAAATTATATAGATAGATACCAGTGAAGAAAATGAAAGCCTATGAAAATCGACCTGGCTGTGCATTCTTTATTCTGTTCGTCAAAGCCTAAAGGAAATACATACATAGGAATTTTATTCGTAAGAACGTTACAAAATGGCGAAGGATCCTGGTCACAAAGGAGTAACGTAAAATAATAATTTTTCCTCATACGTTAGATACAGAGTTGGGATAAAGTATTGATCCGAGTTGTAATCTTCAAAATGAAAAGGACCGTATTTATGAAACTTCACAGGCAAATACAGTGGGACAAAACGCATCTGATGCCTTATTCTTGTAACTACTGTACTTCTGGTTTCGCCGGAAAATGTACATTTACACATCGTCAAAAGTCAACTCTCAATTTGTTGAATGAAACATGACAATGTTTGTGTCTGGAATCTTCACTATCTTATCACTTGAATCTTGAATGAAATCAATAAACCAGCAAAAAATGTGTTGCGTCTCACTACGCAATATCTGGACCAGATAAATTCCATCTCCTTTGTCCACAAAAAATGAGCAGTCTCCTGCCAAATGGGATCGAGGACTTGTACTGCAATATTTATTTCATATGCTTTGATTCACAATCCTCCTTTTTTGTGTAACAACCCCTTTGGACGGATTTATGGGTTATCTATTGAAAGATTTTTAATTTTTTTTTTATTATTATATTAACCATGTCCTGTGATCTTCATTCAGTTTCTCAGCACAAACTCATAAAACTAAATATTTGTTTCGAAATGATTTCCTCTTTTTTGAATATATATTCGCGACCTTTTTATTAAATTTCCAATTGATCTTCTGATGAGGATTTGATTTTACCAAATCTATTGAAAAATGTACAAATCCGCTCTATGTACTTTCAACATGACGGAGCACCACCTCAATTTGCATTGAATGTGAGAAATCACCTGGATGTAAATTATCCGAACAGATAAATTGGTCGTGGAGGCCTATTGCTTGGCCACAAAGATGGCCTGATTTGAACCCTTTAGATTATTTTGTGTGAGGACATGAAAATAAAAATTCATAAGGTTGAAATTAGAAGTAGAGAACACCTAGTTGAAAGAATTTTCGAGGAATGTAATATCTTAAAGCAAAATCAATCCCTCATTAGAAGGTCAATTAGAAATTTAATAAAAAGGTATGTATTCAAAAAAGAGGAAATCATTTCGAAAAATATATTCAAATTTTGTGTTAATCCTTAGTTTTGCCTTTCATAATATGTTTCGAATGTTCATTCTGTATTAGTTGTTTTAAATATTTTTTGGTTTACGTCGGTATACGTATAAAGGTATTTTCTGGATTAAATGATTTTATTTCCAAACGTACGATAACAACGTCAGTTCTCGACTGACAGGATCATCGAAAAGTTCTATTTCTCCGCCTAGGCGGAGAAATATTTACTTTTCCCTCCGGCGCACAGTGGGGCAGAATACCTTGAAACCTGGCATTAAATATTTAGGTGTTTGTTTACTTTGAAAACACAATATATCATTATTTTTATATGTTAATTGGTAAAGGTAAAAGGCATTTTGGATCCTACAATTATTTATTAACATCGAAATTAATGTAATCACACATCATAACACAATTAAAGACCTTTTGGATGGTGATTTCGATTCATTATTCGGATAAATCGGAAACACTGGAATATTCTGATGACTCCAAGTCTTCTTCTCAAATCCTGTAGTGGGACGCTAGCCAAGGGCGGATGTAGCTGTTTTTCATGGGAGGGTTAATATCGATCTTGAGTGAGGGTAATAACGATTGAAAACCATTAAATCCGGTTCACAATGTATGAAATATTGTATGTGCATCACCTTTTTCTAAGGTCTTCGATAATAAATCTGCCCTTGACGAAGGCAACAGTTTCTGTAACACGTATATATTATTTGGATAGCAGAGCTTCTTTGCTGCTTGGACAGTCTTGTACGAAGGGAATATTTGAGGAGCACTATCTCTCACAGCTCCATATTGATGTTGAGATAACTTTGCTGTTATCAAAACAGCTAGACTCTAGAGCATCTTAGCCAGGCATAGATTTTGGTTGTGAGTCCAACGAAGATATAAAGGCATTTCTATATTTAGTGTCCCGTTTTGGAGACGTAGAAGTTATTTCATGAAGAATTTTCGATGCATGTACTTACCCTTCTGACCTTAGACTCATCTTTGTTGTTATGTCAATACAGATACGGGAGTCGTATCCTAAAGTTCTTTAGTTTTAAACCATTTTGTTTTCTCATCTCTCTTAGCGATCATCAAAGCTAACTTCAGGACGATCTAGCTTTTTCTCAGTTATACTAGGAAACGAATTCGACCTCTCCAGTCATTCTTTTTTGTAATTTTGGAAACGTATAACCATTCTTCGTGCTTTTGTGTAACGAGACTCATACTCTGCCTTCAAATATAATTTTTTTTTCAGAAGCTCCTTCTACTGCTCTGCATTACATTTTGTACGTTTTTTTTTTTTTCATTTCTTCATTCAAATAATCAAATTTTTTTTCAATTCAACTGTTTCCGCAACTCCTCATTATATCTATGAGCTCTTTTCCTTCAAAAATCATTGCGCTCGAAGTCGTTACTAAAGGAGAAATAAATTTTAAAGAAATAATCGATTATCAATGAGTGCCCACCTCGCTGTCTAAAATTGATTTTTCTGAAAAAAGGCAGAATATGGGCAACAAATTTTCATGATTCTAAAATGAGCATGGATCAAGCTTCGCAGAAATATAAATATCAAACTTTGGACGGCCTTGGAACATAACTGAAAACCTTCATGATTCTGAGAATACGATAAACATTTAAAGATTCAATCATAGACAACACCAACAAGAATTAATTATTATTCTATGTAAGTTTTTATTCATCCAAAGTTCTTAAATTATCTACGCATACTTGAACTTGAAGCTGCCATAAAAAAACTCGTAACAATAGTCATTTGTTAACAGAGTGACGTTGTAAAACTACAGCAATTACGGAAAAATTTTGCAGGCGTATCGACTTGGCCAAAAAATGGCTACAAAGAAGAGCTGTCGGGAGCGCAGTGGGGATCAGGAAGGGTTAGTATTGTGCTTTTTTGTCGCTTACGGTAGTGATCTGTAGCTTCGACAAATGGCGGTATGGAAATATGCATTTTTAATTTTTGATTTAATGCCAGGTTTCAATGCATTCTGCCCCACTGTGCGGCGGCAGGAAAAGTGGTTGCTACGAAAAAGATTACTTGGTTACTATGAACAAAGATGCATAGAATACAAAAACTTCCAATTCAAACGTCATTTTTATTTGATAATGTTGCATTAAATGTACAATTTTCATGAATTTGAAAACGTTTGGAAATAAAATAGCATATTTCATTCGGAGAAGAAGTGACTTTTCGTGGCTCGCTTTCAATTATCCGCCTCACTCCGTTCGGCGGATAAACTCAAGCTCGACACTTCTCCTAATGAAATAATATACTATTATACATCAGAACATGAGTGATTAAAAATTAATTTGGAAAAACTACTTTAGGACTCAGGAAGAGCTTTGTATTATTGGACGATACAGCTTTACTATCTATCTAATTCAGAATATTCTTACTGCCTTGGAGCGAAATAACGATATTGTTCATCTTTGAAAAATGATTCTGGGAAAAGTGGACGTGTGCCAAAAAAAAATAAAAAGGCTCCAGTAATGTGAAATTTTTGAATTTTTGAAAACGGACTGTTTTTTCAATCTACAAATTTAATCTGAACTTATCATAACTCCCACCCTGTATTTTTAAAAAGTGTTGAAAAAAGTTATGAGTAAAAGAAAAATCGGTTGAATCGGAAAAATCACTCTGTAGACTCTCAATAAAGGCCCCCATCCATAAACCAAACATTGTTTCGAAACTGCCTTGACTAATGTAAACTTCTCCAAAAATCTGACGGTCTCCTCCGGAATCACCCTGTATATTTGTTGATTCAGGTTGTGGAAGGTGGTTAGCCCAAAAAAAGATCAAGAAAACATTCTATTCCTCCACAAAAATGTCCTTTAAACAATGTTTTGTAATATCTTTTCGAAAACTCAATTTTAGTAATTTTTTCGCTGTAATTCCTAAAAGCGTAAAAATTGATATTACATAGTGCATCTTATAATTTAACAGAAAACTGTCGCCCCCATTTGAGAATGAGCTCTCACTCGAAAAATACTCGAGACTTTTTAAGAAAAAACGTATTTCAACTAGAAATGTGTTGTTTGTTTTTGTTTCCAATCTCTAACTTTCATATCAGAGTAGGTAGTTATTGATGATAAAAGCCAGAATTGCTACCGAACATGGCTCCCACCGAATTGAAAAAAAAAACTTCCTCCTAATATACCCATTATGAACAATAATTATAGATAATTTCGTCATTTCCTAACAAAATTTAACAAAGAACAGATTGATTCTATGAAGTGATGACTCCACCAAGATCCCGTAGGTATAATCTTTCTGAATCGACCAAAAAAATGCAGCCATATGTCTTTCCATTGACTCTCATGGTTGATTGTATCGGAAACAAGCGAGGTCGAGCCCAATTCGGCTTAGTTTTTGTGCCCCCTAATACCTACCTCTTTCTGCCGATCTGCGGGACAGGTGGGTGAAGACTACCAGACTGACTGAGCCACCTGAAGATACCGCGAAACACCTGATTACCTGAATTAATTTGGGGTAGGGCTGCAGTAGACACTTTAATGACTCCTGGCAACTGCGCCCGTCGCATCTGTTACCATCTCGGATTATCGTTTCGATAATTTTTCAGAATGGATTTGCCGCAGACTGCAAACAAATAGGTATAATAAGACAGGTGTACCGATGCTCTAAGTTTCGAGTGATCATCGTAGATTTGTGAGGATAACATTGATCATTTGGAGTTTTCGTTCGATTTTTCAATTTGGCCTTACGCAAAAGGACCTATGCATCACTGAAAAATAGTGAGAGAAAGATGGGCTATGTGTCAATACCAGAAGATCACCCTTAACTCTTATTCCTTTCACATGAAGAAGGAGTCCTAGTCATACATCAATACATGGTCCGATCCAAAATTTTTCCATAGAGGTTAAATCATAGTATATTGTTTAATATGAGCGGTAATGTAAGTCATAACACAAGCAGATGAATTTTGCAGCTCGAGCCGTCAGGCAAGTGGTGTAATTCATCAAGTGTTATGACCATTACCGCGAATTAAACACTATGTTTTATCTTCGACTTCTTTATAAAAAAATTCGAGTTTATCTGCATTTTCAAAATTGACAAAAATTGTCAAAGGCAATCTCTGTGGTCGAGGATCGAATGGATATCGAATCCCGTAGAAAACTTCAAAAATTCACGTTTTCCAAATGCAATTTTTGGATATTCAGACCCAAGAAAATGTAGAAATGGATGGCGTGAACGTTACCTTGATATATCTGAAATAGAGTTCCCATTTGATTTGACTTTATTATTCATTTCGTAAGTAATTTAATTTTTCCAATTTTTATTAGAGTGAGTTATAAGCGAGAGTTATTATTATTATAACTCACGCTATCGGTTTATAGAGACTATTACGGACCAAAATTAGTTGAAAAATGGATATATACTACTCCAGAAGAGTTGAGGATATCGTATTCAATCGTTTTTAAAAGTATGTAATCTCCGAGAAAATCGCTGTAAAATCATTTAACAATTTTAAAACTCAATAACAACTTGAATCGATCCAATAAAATCTGTATGAGACATTTCGTCAATCTGGTCACCTTTTTTCTGAAGTTTGGTTCTTTGCATATGCTTCATGAATGTTTTTATTTTGAAATGAAGTCAGTTTATGAGTTTATCAACGGCTTCGATTCTAAAAAAGTTTCCTTAGAAGGCCAAGACGTAAATTAACAAACGCTGAGGCTAATAGGGCTATCGGAATGCTACAGGGTGGCCTAACTCAGATTGTTGTAGCGGAAAGGCTCCAAGTCAGCCAAAGTGTGATATCTCGACTTTGGAATAGGTTCAGGGAGACAGGTTCCGTGTTGGAAAGACCAATGCTTGGTGGGCGACGTAAAACAACACCTGCTCAGGATCGTTTCATCACCGTTTCGGCGAGAAGAAACCCTACATCTACGTGTAGAATGCTACGGAATACTCTTCAAAATGCAGATGAGGTCCAAGTTTCCATCGAAACCATCAGACCACGTTTGAGAGAGGTGAATCTAGGTTCTAGACGTCCATTAAGAGAAGTTCCATTAACACGTGACCATAAGCGTCAAAGGGATGGGCAAAGCAACATATCAATTGGAACGATCAATGGCGTAGTGCCTTTTCACTGATGAATCCAGATATGGACGATTTTCAGATTCTCGAAGAATAAGGGTATGGACAATCCTACGCATACCCCGTAATCGTCGCTATGTCCAAGAAGTCCATCCATTCCGAGGGGGTAGTGTTATGGTATGGGCCGGGATATGTTTCAACGGGCGCACAGATCTACACATTTGTCCTGGGAATATGACCGCCTTACACTATAGGGAGCACGTCATTGACAATGTTGTGCCAAATTTTCACGATGCTATTGGTGAAACTTTTTATAGACGTTAATGCTAGACCGCACCGTGCAGCCACAGTTGAGAATGCGCGCGAGGAGCTTAGTATTCCAGATTTACCAATACCTCCGCACTCACCAGATTTGAATTGCATAGAACATGCATGGGATATGCTCCAAAGAAGATTAGATAATCATCAACCTACCCCAGAATCCTTAAATGATCTGGGAGAGCTTCTGCCCCGTTTATGGAACCAAATTCCTCAAGAAATGTTCAACAACCTCGTGTGTAGTATGCAAAGAAGATGTCAAGCTGTTATTGATGCCCGTGGAGGCCATACATTGTATGTATTGATAGTCTTAAAATGCTTGAATTCTCTGGGAATAAAATTTCGTTATTTTACTCGATTTTTCTTAACCACCCTGTATACGCTGCAGACCTACAGGCTAAAATTAATTTTCAACTTGAAATCATATTAATATGAATTTTCATCACAAAAATCTTATTTTAACTATATTTTTTTGCCATTTAAGTCAATATCCCTAACTCATGTGGAGCAGTTTATTTATGCAAGATACGGTGTAATGACGTTTGTGGAATGCCTAATTCCAAAGAACGACGAGGAATTGATAAACCTGTGTTTTCTTCAACACTTTCGGCTACAGCAGCAATATTCTCGGTTGTCTTGAGCGACGTGCACGGGTTTTATTCTTCACATCACTAACTTGTCCCAACTCAAATTGTACCACCAATTTATGTATTGCGGTTCGACAAGGTGCTACACGACGACCCAAAAATGTTCGAGTATTACGAAGCGTCCCTGCCAAATTTTCGCCATTTTTAGAGTGAATTTTAATAATTTCAATCCGTTGTTGAAGCGTGTATCGTTCCATTTCTACTTGTCAAAGGTCAAAAAATTACAGCTTCAAAAATGACATCGACCGAAATAGCGGGATATTCAAAATAACACTTCTGATTGGAAAACTCTTTACAAATACAAAATAAAAATTCATTTTCCCAAAATTTCGAAAACAACGATTCCGATGGTGTTTTAACTGGATAAAAGGCTGTATAATAACGACTGAGAGTACAATTATTGCGCGGATTTCACCTATAAATCCATCGGCTAACTTCTAGAAGCGCGACCCTGAATCCGATAACGTGCTAAGGCTGGAGACGGCGCCACTGCGCCGCCAACGCTGCAGTTTTCGAGCGCCAGACTCGCGAACACCTGGCAAAACGCTGGACCACTCTTTACTTGTCACACGCTTTTTCTCATTTAACGACGAGAACATCGGGTTCCGAGAAACACCCACTTTCTATCTATGGTCTCATGCCCGGTAACTGCATTGCTATGCACAAAACAGAGGCGTTACGTTTCACATTCGCGACAACCGGAAAAAATATCTTGAACGCAATGATCAAAGTTCATTTGAAGTTCTTGCTTGTTCAATTTCAACATATGTATTTCGTCACTATGTCCGTATTTTTTTTATTATGTGCCAGAAATGGTCTCTATCGAATCCATGGTCAAATTCGATTCTATACGTCCGACCGTCCGTAAAGAGGCTTAAAATTTCTTGGATAGGTTCGAATCTCGAATGCATAGACTATGTGCCGAATTTCACCTTTCTAACAAGTACTTTATCATAATAAGACATTTTATAAACATATAGGAACTTCCCTACAATGATGCTCAAAAGGGTAGACAAACTGCTCCACATGAGGAATATTGACTTAAATTGCAACAAAATATAGTTAAAATAAGATGTTTTGGATGAAAATTCATATTAACATGATTTCAAGTTGCAAATTAATTTCAGCCTGTAGGTCTGCAGCGTATACAGGGTGGTTAAGAAAAATCGAGTAAAATAACGAAATTAGATTCCCAGAGAATTCAAGCATTTTAAGACTACCAATACAATGTATGGCCTCCACGGGCATCAATAACAGCTTGACATCTTCTTTGCATACTACACACGAGGTTGTTGAACATTTCTTGAGGAATTTGGTTCCATAAACATTAAACGGGGCAGAAGCTCTCTCAGATCATTTAAGGATTCTGGGTTTCTGGGGTAGGTTGATGATTACCTAATCTTCTTTGGAGCATATCCCATGCATGTTCTATGCAATTCAAACCTGGTGAGTGCGGAAGTATTGGTAAATGTGGAATATCAAGCTCCTCGCGCGCATTCTCAACTATGGCTGCACGGTGCGGTCTAGCGTTATCGTCTAGAAATTGAAAAGTTTCACCAATAGCAGCGTGAAAATTTGGCACGACATTGTCAATGACATGCTCCCTATAGTGTGAGGCGGTCATATTCACAGGACTAATGTGTAAATCTGTGCGCCCGTTGAAACATATTCCGGCCCATACCATAACACTACCCCCTCGGAATGGATGGACTTCTTGGACATAGCGACGATTACGGGGTATGCGTGGGATTGTCCATACCCTTATTCTTCGAGAATCTGAAAATCGTCCATATCTGGATTCATCAGTGAAAAGGACACTACGCTATTGATCGTTCCAATTGATATGTTGCCTAGCCCATTCCAGTCTTTGACGCTTATGGTCACATGTTAATGGAACTCCTCTCAATTGACATCTAGAACCTAGATTCCCTCTCTCAAACGTCGTCTGATGGTTTCGATGGAAACTTGAACCCCATCTGCATTTTGAAGAGTATTCCGTAGCATTCTACACGTAGATGTAGGGTTTCTTCTCGCCGAAACGGTGATGAAACGATCCTGAGCAGGTGTTGTTTTTCGTCGCCCACCAAGCCTTGGTCTTTCCAACACGGAACCTGTCTCCCTGAACCTATTCCAAAGTCGAGATATCACACTTTGGCTGACTTGGAGCCTTTCCGCTACAACAACCTGAGTTAGGCCACCCTGTAGTATTCCGATAGCCCTATTAGCCTCAGCGTTTGTTAATTTACGTCTTGGCATTTTCAGAAAACCCGTTTCAAATGTAAGCCGTTGATAAACTGACTTCATTTCAAAATAAGAACATTCATGAAGCATATGCAAAGAACCAAACTTCAGAAAAAAGGCGACCAGATTGACGAAATGTCTCATACTGATTTTTATTGGATCGATTCAAGTTGTTATTGAGTTTCAAATGATTTTACAGCGATTTTCTCGAAGATTACATACTTTTAAAAACGATTGAATACGATATCCCTAACTCTTTTGGGGCAGTGTATATTTGAAGATCCCTAATTTTTTCGAAGTGTACTCTATATACCAAACTTCAGCTTACTAGGCATTTTGGAAATATCTATCCACAGTTATATAGACACCAGCATCATCATTTTAAGGGTTGAAAGTCGAACGTTACAGTTTTCTTACTTTTCTCCTTTTATTCACTATTATTATTTATAAACCAGGGTCGTTATGGCTCGGTTAGCCTTCAGGGGACTGCGACCATGTAGATCTTTTGTTCTCTACCCTACTCATTTATAGAAACCCAAGGAAGTCGTCAATGGTGTTGATAAAACCGACAACATCCTTAGGAGCCTTGACCGTTACCTCGTGGGTATCTAGACACTTGCATACCATGCGTTCAGCTGTTTCTGCTTCTGATTCACAGAGCCTACAAATCTGATCTGCTGACTTTCCCAAACGGTACGAATGATATTTATACCGACACTGCTCCGTCAGCAGACCTACCATAACCCAAAGCTTAGCTCGTGACATCTTCAGGAGCTTGCAGGTATAGGTCGGTGAAATCATCACGAATCCATAGACTATAAGAAAGTCCAGGAGTGTTTCTTCAGAGGGTTATTCTGTTATCCAACTCCCATTGTTGGATTGCTGCCTTATATTGGTCTTTTCCAAGCCCACAGAAAGGCTCAGGTCCAGGAGGTGTTAACCTTGATGCACTTTTTGCAAGGTCATCGGCTTTTTCATTTCCTTCAACACCACAATGACCTGTCTCCCATAGGAGAGTCACTTTATTCGATAATTTTATCCTACAAACCAAATTTCAGCTTTCTGTCCTGGGATATGTATACCCTAGAGGTATTGATATGATCAGTTAGAGCCAGTAACGCAATCGATGTATTTTACTATTCTAGTAATCAAAAATATCTAGGTTATGTGAGCTAGACAAATAAATCTTTGGATATTTGATTAGCACACCGACCTCATCTTATCCTGAGAATTTGAGCTCTATATCATCATTCAGACGCAGACCGAACTGAGGGGTTTTCAAAAAAACGACGAAAAGCTTCGAGAAAAGGTTTAAAACCTACCAAGCCTTCAGGTACGGAAATATTCAGCTGGACAGTTTTGTGTCCACAGCCTGTATATTGCAGGGTGTGCTCACGTTTGGTTATATGAAGCGTACAAGAGATGGTAATTTCAACTTCTTAGGAACGGTTTTTATTAATGTACCTAGTATATCTGTACCGGAGAAAGTATGACTTGCTTTACAATGTTGTTACCTGCAACTTTGATTTGAATTAAGGTAGTCCTGGACGTATAAAGAAAAAAAGTATGATCGCTTTTGAAGCTAAAGATACTATTTTTCTAATTTTGTTTGTGCAAATTATTCGAGGATCAAAACAAAGGTAGGAATTTAGGATGTTAACGCTTTTTCATCTTTCGCTTCATATCAATTTATTTGTCTCAAAAACTTAAGCGTCTAAACTGATCCCCATTTTATCCACTATCCACACGCAAGAAATAAAACAAAGAATATGGTTATATCTAGATACTGTATTTGAGGTGGGCGTTCAATGTAGTGTGTTTCTATTTCAAGTTGCATTTGAAAATAGTTTCACTTTGAAAACTGAAACTTTGTGGGTAAACTCAGAAAGGATTGGAGTTCTTGATAAAATAATTTTAATCGATTTCATTCCGAAAGTTAATTTTTCTTCTCATGCTTCTGTTTTATTTCAACAGAAAGACCCATGAAAATAGTTCAACATCCGATTAAAAGTGAATCTACTGATAATTTCGTTCAGAAAAACAACTTGAAATACGGAATTGGCAGAGAATGGCCAAATTCAAATTTTGGTGGGAAAAAGTTCCTGTTTTACCCACAAATTTACTTATTTCATAGTTCGGCGATTTTCGGATAGAGAGCGCCATTGTACATTTCATTCATAATCTTGATAGTTCTATGAATATCTCTCTGATTATGAATGAAATGTACAATGGCGCTCTCTATCCGAAAATCACTATCAAGTGATAATGCATGTTCTATGAAGATATTCCATAAAATGGACGCTGGCGCCTCTATCGGATGAGCTTTACTACTCGCTTTAAACGCCGACCTTAAATACAAATGTAATACGAAATAAATCATGAAAACAAATCAAAGTTTCTTTTCATTACGCTGTTCTTTCTCTCATATCGAATCATATTTCCCATCTGGAATATTTGAATCCTGGGCTCGAATAGAATGCGCACTCATCCGTGTTGAATGTTGTAATTCTATCTCTATTGTAAACTAAAGTGTATCATTGAAATACAGAAGTGACAAACATTGATCATCTTAATTTAACTCCTGAAAGGAGAACGAAGATATATAAGATACGAGTAATGAAACATTGGAAGCGACCTGTCAGATAGCACTGGTGGTCAAATAATCAGACAATCCAAACCTTATTATTCAAAGTATTCTGTAAAATATCTTTGTTATTATTCCACCATTGTTAACCTCAAAACATTTTTGACAGGAAGCTGGTCAGCGGTAAATATTTTGATTGTTATTTCATGCATTGAGTAAATCAATGAGTTATTCTGCTTGGAATTATCCTCATATGATAAGAAGTATCATCATAAGGTTGCAGAGATTGGAGAATGAATAATCACTATCAGAGAACTGCAACCAGTAGCTTCTTCATAAGTTATTATATTTAAATATTCATCAGTTTTACTTTCACATATAACATCAACCGAATACTGCTTATTTCAGTACCTACGAATAAATGTTCTCTTAAGTTTCTTATCGATTTTGTTAATCATCTTGATTACTGAAGACCAAATTTTCCTTCGTTTCCTAGTAAGACCAGAGAAATAAATTCTGCTCGCAGTAGGTGTTCCAAAATATTCAAGAAAATCCCCTTGGTTTCAACTACTTTGCACTAATTTTTTGTAGTTGGTATAACACAACAAACAAACCTAAAGACGACCTCTTGTATGGTGTAGATAGTGGTTGTTGTTCACTTCAGAACATGTTGCCTATGTTTTTTTTCCTGAACGAGTGCCTATTGTGGATTAAAACACTGTGTTTACTTGAAAATATTTCTAATAATTTCAATATTGCAACCAAGTCATACATGATTATGTCCAGATGGAGAAATTGACCTCAACTATAAATTTCTTTATCAGATGATGTTTCAATTACTTATTTTTTCACGCTGTTACTATGGCTCAGCATTCCATGATAAACAATAAATAAAGCTAGGAAAACTTAACGAAGGAATGTGATATTGTTGGATTATTTAGGAACACACATTAAGACTTGTTCAACTTAACTCCCATTCAATGACAGAAATAAAAACAAAATAATTTCACCATATTTTGAAGCTCTTACATTTCTTCACATATACATTTTATACAAGGTGACAAACATCGAATTTTATAAAAATCTCTTTTTACATCTAAAGTATAATCAATGTATACTAAGGAAATACATATTAATTACAGGTTAAGTCAGTCCAGATATGTACAACTGTTAAAAGTATCCTCTTTCAATCAAAAGAACCAGGTTTGGAAAGTAAAGGTTCTGTTGATATATTGGAATATCATCATTCAATATAACATTAACAAAGCCATATACTTGAATAATTTAAATTATGCTCACCTTATATCGAGTAACCATATTGGCACACAAACTTCTAATAATGAAAACCAATTTTGCCAACTTTAAATTCACGACAATTATAATTTCAACCTACAGATTTACAAGCAAACTGGTCAATCATCTGTATTGAACTGTATGTTTTTACTTCACAGTTATCGAAATGTTCATTTCATTATCTAGAAAATAATAATATGAAAATGAACAGATTAACATTTATGTATGTAAAAGAAGTTAACGTAGTTCAATAACAAAAATAACAGATCAATAACTAAATAATCAAACAAGATACCTCCAAGAGTGTTTTGGAAAACTCAATTTCGGAAGGAGAATAACATACAGAGAAAAAAAGAAATCAACAAGAAATGAAAAAAGTCTTATTCGCAATTGCATAAACTTTTACAAAAGACACTGTAAATTTTCAGATTTCATTTCATTCTCAGAACAACGTTGTTACAAACAAATAAAATGCTTCGGAAAATGTATACTCACACGAAATTTGGTTGAATTCTAATCCTAGGTCATAACCTCAACTGAAAATATTTCAAAATCAACATGCAATTCTTTTTACTACGTTCAGCATATACAAAAAACGAAATTCTAATGATTAAACAAAACTCACACCGAATTTGTGGTTCAGTATGGAAATGTAGATCAGTCATTTGTTTCAATTTCAAAAATCTAGTATCATTTTTCAGTTACTCAAAATCAACATAAGATTTTGTCAATCAAGTTAATGATAACAAACACAACCATAACTTCATGTATTTTCCAACTGAAGAAATTCACAATTGTTTTTACTTTTGGAATCGATAATAACATTGATATTGTATCCTTTTCTATACAAAATACTTCTGTCCAATTGACGTTACGAAACTAAACATATCCTTACAATAAGAGCTCGCCTAGGACAATTAATCCAGAATGTTTGTCTGAATAATTTCAAACGGCTCATTTCTTCATTCTCGAGGAAGGTGGATCCTTCGATGAGCTACCCCTCCTGGGGAGGCCTATCTGAGCTGTTGTCTGACTAGGGGGCGCCATGGGTAACCCGGAGGCGCTTCCAAAACAATAAAACATTATTAATAATTTTCTATCTCTCAGGGAGTTCTTATGGGGAAAGTCACATAATTTCTGGTGAAATTAGTTCTTCACAGTATGTCCAGAAAGTGGTGTGATGTTGAAGACCACAGAAAGAGCACTTCTTACCCTAATCACCCATGTGCTTGCATTCAATTGTTATAGACTTAAGACTCAGAAGAAATGCAAACCATAGAGACAGAAGTAATTAAACAAGCCGGTTGCAAATTGTTAAAAAAATACCTTCACTACAGAAAATTATAAGGATGATCTGAGTTATCGCAAAAGATTGCAAACTAAAAAATCATCACAATTTGTTCGGAATAAAAGGTGACAAAGTATATTTTATGTACAAACAAGTTCAAAAATAAAATGATGAATAGATAAATTATAAATTTCATATGTACACTAGTAGATCAATTCGGAATTGGTTCGTTGAAAATAATAATATCAAGATTTATAATTTTTTGCTTCACTTGCAGGTACTCCAAAAATAAAACTGAAAGTTTTTTGAGGCAAATTTTTTTCGTGAAACTTCCTTTTTAAAAAAAAATAATTTTCTTGAAATTTCAAATCCTCAAAGAAATAGTTTCTTTTTATTAACAGTGAATTTTGGTGCCATTTTTTGCATTAATATTGGAAAATTTCTGATAATTCTCGATTTTTGAAAATAGAAAGAAATTTTGGAAATACCTACTTTGATACTCAGGTGTTGAGTAATTTCATACATAGTAGTAATTTTAAGGTTTTTTAGGTTTTCTTGATGTTAAACGTTGTAGGAAGCTGAAAAATGTTAGAGAGTATCGATGTGAAAATAGTTATTTACATTAGTTTTTCAAGATATTAACTCACTTTGTTTGTTTAGTAGCATGGTCTGAGGTAGGTAAGTTCTGTGCTCCTTGATTAGCCCTTAACCTTATGGAAACTCTACGTTCATAACTATCGTATAATCTAGGGGAATCTGTAAAAATGGTTAGTATCAAAGGTAGAACCAGTCGTTTGAAGAACTAACACATGCCTCATCAACTTCAACTGTTCTTAGTTGGGAATTCATAAAAATTTGAAGAAATTGATTGAAGAATTATTGAAACACCGAATTGTTCATTCGCAAATAGGTTAATAAGCAATCCAAAGCCCAAGAAACTGTTCCTTATATCCATATATGTTCAAAGTGATTCAAAATATAAACATCCTTCGTTTCAGAATAATCGAAGAAGAAAAATAATGAAAACTTATTTCTTCCATTCATTTTTCACATTAATATTATTTCGTAAAAAGAGAACCTCAACCTTAGAAAAACCATTCCCCTACCTCCAACTATTTTAAATGCTGTAATAATTTATTTTAAGGTAAAACAAAAGAACAAAAAACTAAAAAGAAATGTTTTATTTTGAAAACTTCAAACAGAATTCACTAGAAATGATATCCAATGTAATTAAGACATTAAAATATAAAAATACTTATCTTATTTACATAATTCGTAAAACCTAAGTGTTCAGAAAATCAGGTGGTAAGTGAAATTCACTTGGACTGGTTTTGCACCAATCCAGTATAGTCGAGTTGTGTTACATCAAAAAATGACCAAGCCATTATTAATAGGGTAAATTTATGATCCCGCAAACCATTTTCTTTCACTTTTCCAGAAAGTATCGCCCAAATATCTGTTCAGTCAAACTAGATTGAAATATCGAATGAACATTTTGACCTGACTCAACTCAACTGAGATGGTTTGGTGCAAAAGAAGTCCAAATGGAATATATCCTGGCAGTAGAACAGATTTCAAACGTAAATTAATTATTGTACAAGTAGTACAATCGGAGATGTGGTTGAACAGGTTTATTCAGTACCAATTTGCAGAGTTTCATATCACTCAAAATATTCTTATCACTTCATTCAACCACAACGCTAAGGTCATAGCAAGAATGAGATTTTCTTCTTTAAAATTGAAAAAATTACCGATTGTTACTGAGCAACAATCCTAAAATAAAAACACACTTATTGTCCATCGTAGTTCAAATGTCCTGATTGCGCATCTTTAAAAATCCACAGTTTTTAATTTATTGTACAATTTCCATTGAGTAGAGCTCATTTTAGATAAGAACAATAAGGAACATTTTTGGGAAGAAATATTTCAAGAACTAGCTGATAAACAGAACACGGCTTGGGTACCTTCTCTCAGCTTTAAGAGTGTTTATGGAAAAATAATAAACAATTTCTTGAGTTTGAATTTTTTCAATCAGGATATTACACATTATCACAATATGTAGAAAATGAGCCTTCATTGATGATTGTTTTGGTCAATTAGTCCTCATCTCTGACCAACAAGTTTACCGATCTAACGCTCTTAGATAAACAATAAAGATAAAAATATGGTACATTTACTTACCGATAGACAACGGCATACTAATTGTCAGAAATGCTTTAAAGTTCGTTTTTAATGAGCAATAACCTTTTTATAAATTTATCCACCCATGAACAAATGCCTTGACGTGGACGGTAAGAACTTTGAGCATCTCCTTAACTATTTCCCTATTTAATCCTTACCGTCAATCTACACATTTGGTTGATAGCAATTAGTGAAATATTATTTTTCAGGAACAGAATCGTAAAATTCAATATAGAAATAATGTGTTCGTATTTGAAATAAGTATGTATTTGATTAAAAGTAGAATCGAAATTTTGCATGTTTTTGTGTATACCCTGTAGAACTTTTACGTCGAAATCAAAGTTCAAAACATTCAACATGTCTTCGGTAACAGTTCCTGAAAATTTCATCCTTCTAACTTTAAAGGGCAAGTAGATATAACCATTTTTCTGATCATCCAGAATAGAGAATATTTGACCTACAGTTTAATTAACTATTGAAGTAACGTACTGAAATTGCCATCAAATTTCGATGGGCGATCAAGAAACGTGATAATTTATTGAGCAGTCCGATATAAAAAGAATTGACAAAACCATGAAAATATCTCAAGTAGTTTGATAATAAATTACATATGTATACAGGGTGAGTCTTTGACTTGTACATATATTTTAACTGTAGATTCTTGAGGCCAAAGGAAACCTTTTTTTGATTTTCCATTTTTCCGAATTCGGCTCTGTTAAAGAGATATAGCCATTTGAAAAAAAAAGTTGAGCTTAATGCGTGCCTGGATCAATTCTCTGCAAACACTTCAAAGTTCATATTTTTTGATTGAAATTGATGTGATTATTAGATATTCTGGGTGATACATATGAAAAATACTCAAGCACCAACCTTATTTGAATAAGAATGTTATAAACACGATATTTCCTAACAAAACACTTAGTTCTGTCCGATCATTTCGGCTGTATGAAAAGCTATATTTCTCACACCAAAATAAGTTCCTTCTTCGATTATCCTGAAGATTAGTTTATAGACACTAATAATTTGTTCATATTTCCTCGATATTCTAAAACGATCTCATAAAAATTGGTTTCTCACTAACCTATCCCAACTCCATTAACCAAAGTCATATGTTTCGGTGTCAATGACCTAACTATACCCATCCTCTGTGATATTCAACACAGAACATATTCAATTCACCCAGAGAACTCTAGAGAAGACGATGCCAGATTGCCGATTTTCTCTTCAAACAATGCGAACTCAAGAAAGCGCTACGTTCCCTTCAGATGGCCGTGGAATCCACGGCGTGGATGAAGCCATTGTAGCCGTGACGCAAGACCGTTGTTCTGTGCTCCAACCAGTCCAACCTAAAACTTTAGTCAGTGATCCCATAGACGAAGTTCACTCTTTATTTATTTACAGAGAATGAAGCAAACAGGCTTAGAATATAAAACAAATATTCTAAGCAAACAGGTGATGATTATGTAAATGACTTTCAGTGAATTGATGTGATAGTGTCGTTCTGGTGTCGAGTTATATTGTTTCGATAGATATTTTGCTGAAGGACCGGTAACAATGAATTTTAAATAAAAACTGCCTATTAGTGCCTATAAAATAATTTCATGCTTCTTAGAATTCAATTTTATGTCCCACGAATGTAGAATTTTATTATTACATATCTCTACATCAAACGTTTTTTCATCATAGAGATTTTAGTCTTGACAAAGTTGATAAACATCCTGACAACGTTGGTAACTTGTTGAGAGACCAGAGAAAAAAATTATTTTCGATGAGATTTAACCCAGGACTGCACTCAGAGAATTCTTGAAATTCATGATTTTTTCCTCTAATTCAATCTTATACAATTAGGAATAACTTGAGAACGACGCGTTTTATTGAAAAAATATAAGAATACTTTTGTTTTCTAAAATAATCAATTCTTTCGAAAACGTGAACCGTTCATCTTTTTTAAGTGGTTTCATAGTATTTTTGCGTGAATTTATAAGTCGACTATACTGTAACTTTTTTACCAGGAGAAATATGAAATAAGTTTCAATTGAGGAATATGCACCATGAATAGAGTAGACTATTAACCAAAATTCAGTTCATTCGAAATATCGGTTCCGCATATATGGAAAGAATAGTGTTAATTTCATGGATTTTTGACACCCTGTATCTTCCAAACGGAACCGAATTTTGAAAAATGGTATGGGAAAAAAGTGTTTCTTTTGATGGGAGGAATCTATAGTTAAAATATATGTACAAGTCAAAGACTCACCCTGTATATACTCCATTCACTTTTATTTAATCACATAGGGGGTCATGGTTTCGTTTTCAGGAGTTGGTGTCCCTGATGAAAAGCACAGAACATATGATGAAAACTCAGTGCGCGCACAGAAAATATCGTTAATGATAACACGACGTTGCCAGTTTCTTTGTTTACATCAAAGTAAAAGTATCAAAGATATTCCACATTTTGTTAGGTTTACAAATTGTTCGCAGATTTTTGGTGTTTAATCGATATTTGCAGGTGAGTTTTTCGTCGAATATCAAAGATTAACGTATGTTTATTGTTTTTAGCACCAGTTTGGAGAGTGAGGACGAATCTCAAGACCAGGACGAATGTTTACATTTCGAGGTTGAAGGGGTATACGGGAATTTCGTTGAAAAAGCTGTTATTTGGACAGATATCGCAGTAGATGGATCCGATGGAGCCTCGAGAGGTCGATTAGGATGATATTTTTCAGGTTTTCCAAGAAATTTGGCGATATCAGAGCAGATTTGCAAAAGTTAGGTACCTCACTAATGAGGTGGAACTTAGACCTAATTCTCCTATACGAAACGCATTTCAAAGGTCGAGATGGTGAAAAATGTATTCTTCAGATGTTGTTTGAACAAACGCAGCTGAGTTTTATATCCCAACATTGATTTTAAGAAAGTTATCCACAAAATAAAATTGACATTATTCTTGATTCATGTAATTACCCATCAATTCATCTTATATCTTTGGGTTGATTTTTTTTAATGAATTCTTGATTAGAATCAACAATTGATGTCGTCAAGTCTTGAACTTTCAGTTCAAGAGTATAATAAACATTAAATCTCCACAAGCATGCATATGAAAATTATGTGAAAGCAATGCAAGTTTCTTCCATGGCGAAAAATAATATATTTCAACAGTGATCTCTTGTACTTTTCATGCAAATAACTAGAAAAGGAATCCTTTCTATCAATTCATATAAACGTTAATTATTTTCGTCCATTACATTTTTTCCAATTCATTCATTTTCCGAATAAATTCACATTCTGAGAAATACGCTAAGAATGTAGAAAGGGCAACATAGTGTTGACTTGTAACATAAAAATATTTTGAAAAACGTCATAACTTCGATACAGAGTGGAATGTGTCAAATTTCCAAGGCCAGAGTTGTGATTTTATAATTGTGAATGGAGTATATGTACTTCTTTCTATTCTTTTCTTTTAAGTGAAAAATAAACTTCAATGGAATCATCATTATTATTTTTCTTCTCTGCAAATAAAAATGGTACACATTCCTTCTATTTTTGTGAGTTAAGGCTAGCAAATATTGATTTTTCAAATACATTATTCCGATCTCCACCTCACAACAATTTAGCTACATTTAGAGATTATCATTATTCAGATCCAACGAGAGTTTACCTTTATCGAAATAAATATGATTATTAAAAAAGCAAAATAATACCCAATAATATTTATGCACAACAGTGGTCCCATTGGTACTCTTTTCGTTCCCAATTTGTGTTCAAACTAAGCGACCAAACATCATCAATCAAGGCCCCGAATTGTCAATATCAACGAGCTCCGGATCACACTAGATTGTTAATAATAATATGAATGTCCAACTTCCGTAAATTCATTCATTTATGAAATCAACGGGTAACAGTCGAAGTTAAGAGGTACTTAGCTTTAAGGGGCTTACTACTAGTGATCACGTCGTCCAATGGATTTGCAACCACTGCGTTATTTGGCGGGGCCATCAATTCTAAACCATGGGGCCTTCTCGACCTTGTCGGTAGAGCAGATGTGGTCGAATCCCCAGGAGTGGCAACGTGGGATCCGTAGCGAGCGTTCCTCTGCTGTTGTTGCTGTTGCTGGTTGTTTTCATCACCGTGACTTCCTCTTGAGCATCCTATGGATAAAGGAAGAAACCATTTAATAATAAGTTAGAATCATTCAAATTTGAAAGGATTGAGAGACGATATTGCGGCTACTCACCAAATTTAAGCATATTCCAGTCAAAAACATAATCGTATGTGAAACCTTGCCGGTGGAAAAGCGTTCTGAATAGTTGCCTCAAGTAGTTGTAATCAGGATTCTGTTCAAACTTTAGTTGTCTGCAATAATGTAAGTATCTGAAGAATTCTCCAGGATATCCCTATAAATCAAATTGCATTGGCTTTAGGCAGGCGTAATAATTTTCATACACCAAGTAAATTAATGTTTTTGATTTTACAAAGCGATACCAAAAGATGAATATATATTTTATACTGAATAGTTCAGTACGTTGCTAAGAATAAGATGTGAAAAAAGAAAACTTCAGAACTTAATCTATGACAGAAAAATAAAATTTAGCTGATCGGTATCTGAACAAATAGTTCCAGTGGTATTATCAATAATTATAAAAGAACTTACCTTGCACAGTTCCTCGAGAGGCGTCGACATTTTTTTCTCTGATATTCTTTCGTATTTCTGTCTTTTTGTTGCTGCTTTGAGTCCTTGCCAGGGCAGTGAACCCCTATTGAAGTACATTAATACATAACCTAATGACTCAAGATCGTCTCTTCTTGATTGTTCTATGCCGGAGTGTGTGTTTATACTAGCGTATCTTGCAGTACCTGTAACAATAAAAAAATATTTCAGATAAGTTCATAGAGTCTTGATGCTGCTGACCAAATTTCCCTACATTTCCTAGTAAGTCACTTAATATAAGGATGATACACTAAGTTCCTCACAGTGGGTGAGGTTGACTAAGAATAAAAGAAACGAATGTCCCAATAGAACAAATTTTCAAGCTAACAAACGATCTACATGAACACAGCTAAATTTTCATTGTTTGGCCACCAGCACAAACCTCAAATATACTGCTCCACAAACAAGAGTTAGGGATATCGTATTCAATCGTTTGTAAAAGTATGTAATCTTCGAGAAAATCGCTGTAAAATCATTTAAAACTCAATGACAACTTGAATCGATCCAATAAAAATCAGTATGAGACATTTCGTCAATCTGTTCGCCTTTTTTTCTGCAGTTTGGTTCTATGCATATGCTTCATGAATGTTCTTATTTTGAAATGAAGTCAGTTTATCAACTGCTTCGATTTGAAACGAGTTTTCTGAAAATGCCAAGGCGTAAATTAACAAACGCTGAGGCTAATAGGGCTATCGGAATGCTACAGGGTGGCCTAACTCAGGTTGTTGTAGCGGAAAGGCTCCAAGTCAGCCAAAGTGTGATTTCTCGACTTTGGAATAGGTTCAGTGAGACAGGTTCCGTGTTGGAAATGCCAAGGCTTGGTGGGCGACGAAAAACAGCACCTGCTCAGGATCGTTTGATCACCGTTTCGGCGAGAAGAAACCCTACATCTACGTGTTGAATGCTACGGAATACTCTTCAAAATGCAGATGGGGTCCAAGTTTCCATCGAAACTATCAGACGACGTTTGAGAGAGGTGAAACTAGGTTCTAGACGTCCATTAAGAGGAGTTCCATTAACACGTGACAATAAGCGTCAAAGACTGGAATGGGCAAGGCAACATATCAATTGGAACGATCAATGGTGTAGTGTCCTTTTCACTGATGAATCCAGATTTGGACGATTTTCAGATTCTCGAAGGATATTGTACGAGGTCTGGCTATTAAATAACGAGACTGCTTATGAAAAAGAGTTTAATTTTAAAAATTATTCTACAATCGAATGCTCCCCTTCAATATACTCCCCTTCCCTCGCCACACACCGTTCCATTCGTTTTTTCCATTGGTCAAAGCAATGCTGGAAGTCTTCTTTTGTAAGATCATTTAGGAGCTCCGCCGATTTTCGCTTTACCTCTTCCATCGACTCGAACCGGGTTCCTTTTAAGGCAGACTTGATCTTCGGAAATAGGAAAAAGTCACAGGGTGCTAAATCAGGCGAGTACGGCGCGTGTTCGAGCACTGGAGTGCCTCTAGCGGCTAAATAACGCTTCACAGACAGCGCGTTATGGGCAGGTGCGTTGTCCTGGTGCAAGATCCACGATTTGCTTTTCCACAACTCCGGCCGTTTCTCACGAACTCGCTCTCGCAGCGTTGCCAAAACTTTCAAATAGTAAGTTTGGATTACAGTTTGACCCTCTGGAACCCATTCAGTCATCACGATACCGTTGATGTCGAAAAAAACGATTAGCATGGCTTTAAATTTTTTGGTCATCTTCGGTCATCCTCGTATATGGACAATCCCACGCATACCCCGTAATCGTCGCTATGTCCAAGAAGTCCACCCATTCCGAGGGGGTAGTGTTATGGTATGGGCCGGGATATGTTTCAACGGGCGCACAGATCTACACATTTGTCCTGAGAATATGACCGCCTTACACTATAGGGAGCATGTCATTGACAATGTTGTGCCAAATTTTCACGCTGCTATTGGTGAAACTTTTCAATTTCTAGACGATAACGCTAGACCGCACCGTGCAGCCATAGTTGAGAATGCGTGCAAGGAGCTTGGTATTCCACATTTACCAATACCTCCGCACTCACCAGATTTGAATTGCATAGAACATGCGTGGGATATGCTCCAAACATGGTAAGATAATCATCAACCTACCCCAGAATCCTTAAATGATCTGAGAGAGCTTCTGCCCGGTTATGGAACCAAATTCCTCAAGAAATGTTCAACGTGTGTAGTATGCAAAGAAGATGTGAAGCTGTTATTGATGCCCGTGGAGGCCATACATTGTATTGATAGTCTTAAAATGCTTGAATTCTCGGGGAATAAAATTTCGTTATTCAACTCGATTTTTCTTAACCACCCTGCATACGCTGCAGACCTACAGGTTAAAATTAATTTGCAACTTGAAATCATATTAATATGAATTTTCATCACAAGAATCTTATTTTAACTATATTTTTTTGCAATTCAAGTCAATATCCCTAACTCATGTGGAGCAGTTTAGTTTTTGGAATGTCCTGTTCAAGGAGGATATGGAGATTTGTTCAGATTGGTAACCAGTGCTTTTTTCGCCTATAATTCTCGTTGTGGAAGGATAAAGCCTCACTTTTTTTCGGGACCACCTACAACTTACAACGTCCAAAGAAAATAACAAACCTGATTGTGAGTTTCGCAGGTTTCAGTATCTATTTAAAATTCCAATCACCTTCAGTGATATCGGAACGAATCTGGGAAAAAATGAATGATCCTAAATGGAAGCAGAATATATAATCAAGGAAATCCTAGAGTAGAATGCAAGAAGCATTGCCCTTGTACCAACACGGTGTCCTATAATGTACACACGCATTCATCATTGCTTCAAGAGTCTCTCCTGAGCGAAATTGCTACAATCAACGTCCGCTTTTAAGGCTATTACAGAAGCGGAGAGTTATTACATCGCGAACGGGTAAATGTTGTCCATCCTTGACAATGCAACAATCATATAATATTTCATTGCGCAAATGACATACTAATAGGAAAAAAGACGGAGCTCATGGGAATGAGAGGTCGGCAACAGACAAACCTGACTAACGTAGACGGATATTATTATGGTACCATCAGAGTAACTGTTTTATATGTACTGTCAAGTCTGGGGCCACTGGACGATAGGATTTCGTGACTGCGTTTCCTGCTTTTCGGCGTCACTTTGGAGGTACTTATAATTGTATAAACATCTTCGAAGTCATTTCTTACGGTAATTTGTCAAAATTTCTTGATGTAGGTCCGTTAATCTAGAAAAACCATTACAAATTGTAACGAAACCATTTCTAGGAATTGGCGCTTGCTGACAAGATCAGCAGCTGAGGAGTAAAATGCACACCACACTTGGCCACTTGGGTATATGTGGGTTTATTGCTGCCAATAACGCATATTTCGCCTATAGACAAAATTTTTTCCATGATTTTTTCTATGAAATTAAGGACTGATATTGCTCATTTTGAACAAGAAGACCTAGGCGGCCTGTACGTTGTCGAAATGACACAGGAAAAGTCCGACAGGTACACTCAGCCAATCTGGTGGAACGATTATTACGAAATAAGAATAGAAGCTCTTAAAGTTGAGACCAGTGACTTAATAAATTCCAAACTCTGTTCGACAGTGAACTTCACCTGGACTGACGCTTCAACGTCGATAGATCATTGAAAACATTCAAAGTTGCTTTCCTATTCCAATACAGGGTGACAAGAAAAACTTCGGACAAATTTTGATGTGGTCTGGAACAAAAGTATTCCAGCGCACCCAAATAATTTTTATTCTCTTGGTTTCTCTACACTTTCCTGTACTAATATGTGAATTTTCAGTTTGATATAATTTCATTTCACAGAGTTTTAGAATGTCAAACAAACGTAGTGCGATTTTGGAGCTGTTTCGTCAAGGTAGGCGTCAATGCTCAATGTATCTCGACCAACCGTGTCCGATGCAATTCGTCGTTTCAAGGAGCTTGGCCATGATGGTCGTCGTCCAGGAAATGGTAGAAAACGCACTGTCAATACACCTAGCAATCGCAACATCGTCAAGAAGCGAGTCAATCGAAATCCGAGGGTTTCCATGAGGAAAATAGCCTGTGAGACCGGTATCAACCGCGAATGAGTCCGTCAACTTGCCAAAAAGGAGCTCAACCTCAAGCCATACAAGCTCCAAAAAGGTTCAACTCGTCACGGAGGAAAACAAGCGCGTACGACTCCAAAGGTGCCGCCAACTCCTTCGTCTCGCCGCCGGTCAGCAATTGGAGCGAATTCTCTTCACAGAAGAGAAGCTCTTCACCGTGGAACAATCCCACAACCACCAAAACGACAGAGTCTGGTCCGAAGAGGCTCCCGATACATCGGCCATCGTCGAACACCGTCAAAATCCGCAATCCGTCATGGTCTGGGGCGGAATTTGCGGCAATGGTAAAACTCCCTTAGTTTTCGTGGATCAAGGGTCAAAATCAATCAAGAAGTCTACAGCTGCGACATCCTCGAGGCCGTAGTACTTCCGTGGGCCAAGCAGCACTTCGGCGATACGCATTGGACCTTTCAACAGGACTCGCTCAGGAGTCGCTGAAGCAATCTCTGCGCCGGGAATGGAACCGATTAACGCCCGAGGAGCTGCGGCCCATTGCCGAAAATTTCAAGAAGCGTCTGAAGCTGTGTATCGCCGCCAAAGGAAGCCACTTCGAAACGGCTTAAATATATTATTAACAAATGTTCAAGCTATTATTATTTGTTGTTGTTTTGTTCAATTTCTTCTGTTTGATAAAGTTAAATGAAAAAGAGTTTGTCCGAGGTTTTTCTTGTCACACTGTATATATGTAATTGTTATGTCCCTACTGTAAAGCCCTATAGAAGGAAGTAGTAAATTTACGCTGTTTCTTCCTCTTTAATGTGTTTCCATCGTCCAAAGTAATACAAATAAGCAGAATTTCGTCGATAACTTTGTATCATTATGCGATAAGCCCGAATTGTTATATTTTTCTAATTTTCTCCGCAGAAATTATCGATAATATGTCGATTCAAATTCCAATCCTGTGCAGATGTTTATTTTTATGAATTTATGTAAAGGTCAAGAACACTTTCGAAGACTATAAATAATTCTGTTTGCAAATGAGAGTAGCTTGAATTACCTTATGTAATATTTGCAATTAGAATATTGTTCTTATCATAATCAAGATCTATTGAATAACAGTGATCGTTCATGTTGATATAACTCCGCAAAAAATTAATTTGAATCGTTCTAACATAGTTCAATCCGGCCAAAATTAGTATTCATTCATTAAGGTCATACTATCGGCAATTAGAGCCAGCGGCCTTAGTAAGTACTCAAAACTTTTAGCTTTTCCAAAGCGACAAATATCAGCCATTTGTCCAATATTTTGAGCAAGATAGAAACCATACAAATCATATTTTTCTTCAAAATACTATTTGTGATACTTGGCTCTAATACTGGCCATTAGAGTGATTATAAGTCTTCGTATATACCATGTTGATAAAGATCTTCCTCTTCTCTTAGTAAGTATCACAAGAAGAGCCCCTAGATCAATCCTAAGTAGTTATTCTTATCGGTGGATCGCTGGAAATCGGTTGATTTTATAGACGATATGTCAAAATTTGATAAATTTTTCTGAAGATGGGAAAACTATGGAAAATATGAATAACAAACTAAACTGCTCCACATGAGTTAGGGATATTGACTTAAATTGCAAAAATATAGTTAAAATAACATTTTTGAGATAAAAATTCATATTAGTATGATTTCAAGTTGCAAATTAATTTTAGCCTGTGGGTCTGCAGCGTATACAGGGTGGTTAAGAAAAATCGAGTAAAATAACGAAATTTTATTCCCAGAGAATTCAAGCATATTAAGACTATCAATACATATATGGCCTCCACGGGCATCAATAACAGCTTGACATCTTCTTTGCATATTACACACGAGGTTGTTGAACATTTCTTGAGGAATTTGGTTCCATAAACGAGGCAGAAGCTCTCTCAGATCATTTAAGGATTCTGGGGTAGGTTGATGATTATCTTATCTTCTTTGGAGCATGTCCCATGCATGTTCTATGCAATTCAAATCTGGTGAGTGCGGAGGTTGGTTAATGTGGAATACCAAGCTCCTCGCGCGCATTCTCAACTATGGCTGCACGGTGCGGTCTAGCGTTATCGTCTCGAAATTGAAAAGTTTCACCAATAGCAGCGTGAAAATTTGGCACACATTGTCAATGACATGCTCCCTATAGTGTGAGGCGGTCATATTCCCAGGACAAATGTGTAGATCTGTGCGCCCGTTGAAACATATCCCGGCCCATACCATAACACTACCCCCTCGGAATGGATGGACGTCTTGGACATAGCGACGATTACGGGGTATGCGTGGGATTGTCCATACCCTTATTCTTCGAGAATCTGAAAATCGTCCATATCTGGATTCATCATTGAGAAGGAAACTACGCCATTGATCGTTCCAATTGATGTGTTGCCTTGCCCATTCCAGTCTTTGACGCTTATGGTCACGTGTTAATGGAACTCCTCTTAATTGACGTCTAGAATCTAGATTCACCTCTCTCAAACCTCGTCTGATGGTTTCGATGGAAACTTGGACCTCATCTGCATTTTGAAGAGTATTCCGTAGCATTCTACACGTAGATGTAGGGTTTCTTCTCGCCGAAACGGTGATGAAACGATCCTGAGCAGGTGTTGTTTTTCGTCGCCCACCAAGCCTTGGTCTTTCCAACACGGAACCTGTCTCCCTGAACCTATTCCAAAGTCAAGATATCACACTTTGGCTGACTTGGAGCCTTTCCGCTACAACAACCTGAGTTAGGCCACCCTGTAGCATTCCGATAGCCCTATTAGCCTCAGCATTTTCAGAGAACTCGTTTCAAATCGAAGCCATTATAAACTGACTTCATTTCAAAATAAGAACATTCAAGCATATGCAAAGAACCAAACTTCAGAAAAAAGGCGACGAGATTGACGAAATGTCTCATACTGATTTTTATTGGATCGATTGAAATGGTTATTGAGTTTTAAATGATTTCACAGCGATTTTCTCGAAGATTACATACTTTTAAAAACGATTGAATACGATATCCCTAACTCTTGTGGAGCAGTATAGTTATCCTCATCGGCAGATCTCTGCAAATCTGTTGATTTCATAGACGAAACGTCAAAGTTTGATCAATTTTCCTGAAGAAATTTACATCACGACCAGGACATATGTGAAAAAAGTTTTATCGAGTTTAAAATTGCCTTTTTCGCCGGATTTTTTTAGCGATTTTCGCGAAATTTTTAAAAAGACTTCTACGTCGTCAAGACTCTAGAGAATAGAAATTTCACCCTCGTATGAATCGTTTATTTCTCTTTTCGACCGTAGGTCCACAGGGTTACCTTTTAAGAAGATTATAGAATAACCATGGTGACGTTCCCTTAGTGCCACCAATCATCTTTGAATTCTGGGCAACGCCGCTCACCTGTTAAATTCTTATTTTCCCTGTAAGGTATGTGCTCATTCGTCTTGCCGTCCCTGTATTTTTTGGCCAGTCCAAAGTCAATTATGTAAACTAGATTGCCCTTCTTGCCAAGGCCCATGAGGAAGTTGTCAGGCTTGATATCCCGGTGGATGAAGTTGCGAGAATGAATGAAGTCGGTGCGAGATATCAATTGGTCGGCCAAGAGGAGTACAGTCTTGAGGGAGAACCTTCTCGAACAAAAGTTGAAGAGGTCCTCGAGAGACGGACCGAGGAGTTCCATCACCATCACGTTGTAGTCACCTTCCGAACCGCACCATTTTATCTGCGGGATACCGACTGAAAAAGAAAGGAAACAAGTGTTAAGATTTTCTTCAAGCTACACAATTTATCAAATATTAAAAAATTTAAAGGAAGTGCTCATCATGTAATATTTTAATTATTTATTTCTGACCCTTAAACAGCAAAAAAGCTGGTATGAGAGCCTACATTTTATTGTTATCTCTCATAATAATTCTTAGCAATAATAATAAAAAAAATAAACAAAAACAAAAAATACAAAAATGAAAATTGAATTAATCAATTATGGTGTGTGTATTAACTACTGAAATTCAAGTACATGGTGGCCAGATTTCGATGGTTTAGTACTACAACTCCTAAACTGTAAGAGATAGAGAAAAAGTAAGATAAAATATGTCATGTTCTCATTTTTCGAGAAACATAAATTTGTGAAACCCCCAAGTTGCAACGGCGTCTAGTTTCTGAGCTAGATTTTGATATTTGGTCCATTTTTATAATTGACTATAACTTCCGTATTATAGGATCTACGCTCTCGAAATGAACACATCTTAAAGGCACTTTTTGCTGCTTCTCAGCTGCGGTGCTATTGAATTTCTTGTATCTGCTCAAATTTCGGAGCTACAACAAACAATTTTTTTTTCAAATGGAAACCATAGTGGAAAATTATATTTCCAAATTGATCTTTCTTCAACGATTTCAAAAATATATAAATATCATGATATACTTCCGAGTTCACTGTACAGGGTGACTGGTGACGTAAGGGACAACGGCTAAGTGGAGATAGAGGACCTCAAACTGAATGAGAATTTGGGTTTCAAATGTCCCATAAGGGTATTCGTTTCGGGGATATAGGGTGATTTATGAAAAAATGCCAAATCTATGAACTCCCATATCTTCGTTAATATGATATGTTTTTCGCTGATATTTCACTTGTTTGTTCATACAGGCATTTTCTGTCAGCATAAGAAAAAAAAATTGAAAAAATTGCTGGCCCGTACTCAAAAATTTCAATTTACATGTCAAGTGAGAAATATAACACCGTATATGAGATAAAATAAAATCAAATAGAAATTTGGAAAGAGGGAAAAAAACTGATGAAATATCTGTTTTTTGTTCGAATGGCACACATTTTCTTTCGTTTCTATGATATATTGAAGTAAGAATATTACAATATTTTTATATTCAAATCATGAAAATTAGTACTACTGATAGAAAAAACCTTGAATTCGAGGCGCTAGAATGAGCCTGGCATCAAAATATTCCTTCAAATCTTGAAATCTATTTTTATCAATTAATATTTCGATGCCATATAAAATTTCAAAATGAAATTTGTTGGAGATGGGGTGATGAAAGAGTTGGATACTCAAACACAAAAATTGAAAAAGTCGCAAGATTTCAAGTTTTGAAGGAATATTTTGATGCCAGGCTCATTCTAGCGCCTCGAATTCAAGGTTTTTTCTATCAGTAGTACTAATTTGCATGATTTGAATATAAAAATATTGTATATTCTTACTTCAACATATCATAGAAACGAAAGAAAATTTGTGCCATTCGAACAAAAAACAGATATTTCATCAGTTTTTTTCCCTCTTTCCAAATTTCTATTTTATTTTATCTCATATACCGTGTGATATTTCTCACTTGACATGTAAATTGAAATTTTCGAGTACGGGCCAGCAATTTTTTCAGTTTTTTTTTCTTATGCTGACAGAAAACGCCTGTATGAACAAACATGTAAAATATCAGCGAAAAACATATCATATTAACGAAGATATGGGAGTTCATAGATTTAGCATTTTTTCATAAATCACCCTATATCTCCGAAACGAATACCCTTATGGGACATTTGAAACCCAAATTCTCATTCAGTTTGAGGTCCTCTATCTCCACTTAGCCGTTGTCCCTTACGTCACCAGTCACCCTGTATATCGAAAATTTCGAAAAAACACTGGTTTCCATTTGAAAACATTTTTTTTGTTATAGCTCCGAAATTTGAGCAGATACAAAAAATTCAATAGAACCGCTGAAAAGCAGTAAAAAAAGTGCCCTAAAGATGTGATCATTTCGAGAGCGTTGATCCTAAAATGCGGAAGTTATAGTCAATTATAATAATGGACCAAATATCAAAATCGCCCTGTAGCTCGGAAAGTAGACGACGTAGCAACTTGGGGTTTTCAGCAATTTATGTTTCCCGAAAAATGAGAACATGACATGTACCTTACTTTTTCTCTATCTTTTTGAGTTTAGGAGTTGTCGTACTAAACCATCGAAATCTGGACACCCTGTACATAAACGCCTTCCAGATCAGATGGAATAGCATATCTGGCTAATTTCTTGACTGATATATGTAGAATTCCTCAATGCAAATGATACTCTGGATTTTGAAATAGGTCTGTCTAGCTTTTGTGAACAATCAAAGTGATTCAATATTGGATTGGACAAATATAATCAGTGCTGGTTTTGCATAATAGAGGAAATTAATTTCGAAACATTAATTAATGTCATGAAATTATCTTTCAAATTAAAAAGAGCTTCAACCTTCATATATGTTTCATTGAATTACTATACAAGATTATCATCATGATCAGATATTATTGGTCGTTGCAAAAGCTTTCGATTAGAGTGAATTGAGTGAGAATTCAAGAATTCAACATTTCCCTGGGAAGTTGTATAAATCGCATATTGTTTGGAAGTTTGAATACGTATTTGACGCATGTTCAACAAACAAACGTCGGAGTCCATGAAAAACACCCGTTGACGTCAAGCGACATCATTGAAACACCCCTTCCCCTCACATGTTATGGAAATACAGGGGCAGATAGATATGGACGTAACGACCCATGGTTTGAAACTTTGTCGAATTATTTCTCCCCTTCGATTGGAACCCTTTGTCCTCATTATAGGTCCAAAAATACATCCAATTACGTCAGATCTAGCACGAAGCACCGACGAAAAATGAAGAGGACGTCAAGACGGATAAGGTTTGGAGGGCTTCCGAGTAAGACTTTATTTCTTCATGATACCCAAGCTGTATGCTTGTTTTCAAGTACATGAAGCTCTGTAACATGGATATCAGCATATTATTCGACCAAATTCAGTATCACTACACATATTCGGGGGGACAGAGTTTCTTCTCGTGTATCATACGCAGAATTATATGGTACCCTATTTGCATACCCATCAGAAATAAAAATCAGAGAAAATGTAGCATTCGACAAGAGGGCAGAATATTCGACTTTCTTACATGAATTTCAAAGAATAAAACTTCTCGCAAGTGAAAATTTTAATTAAATTGGCGAATCCAAAGATCACAACGCCCTCTTTCGGCAAAAATTCCAAACTAGAAATTGAGTACTGTTTTGAGATCTTATATACTGGGTGATTCACGGTGGATGGCACATTAGACGTTTCTGGTGAACCAGATATCGGATCAATTTGAAAATTTGCACGAGTGCATTATCGGACATTCTCTACCCAACTAAAATATTTTCGTCAATGCGGTGTTGTCACTTTCATTAGAAAGTAGTAGCAACTTTGCTTTTGCAAATGGAACACCTGGTATATTACATTATTTTTGGAATCTCCAACAACTTCTCGACAACTTTTCTCAACATTTACCTATACCTATCTGTTGCCGTTTTCGAAATATAAATTATTTTCAGTTTTTTTCGCCGAAAATCATGACCCCAAAAAATGTTGATAACTTCGTGTTGAGAGACACTGTGACATTGAAATTTGGTTTGGGGTTAGGTGATACATGAATGCTTCCAACACATCAGCCTGATCTACGGTACTTCAATACAGGGTGGTGAAAAATACATTATTTCCGGTTGCTTGAAAAAGTGACTGAAGTTGTTTATTTCAAATGGAATGCCCCGTATATTATTAGAAATTCAAAAAGCTGATGAAATTTGCTTTCATTCTATGTATATCATGCCTATACCTAACTAGTCAAATTTCGGACTTATGAGCATTCTTTGTCAAAATGTCCCATCAGAATGGTATTCCCATTCGGTATTTGGTAGGCAAGACATGAATACTGTTGGACAGTACCTTGTGACGATCTCCTAATAATAAATTCACCACGAAACTTGAAAGTTAAATTATTTTTATGAATTATTATAAAAAAGTAGAACAATCATGTCGAATATTTCAAAGTATGTTCGAATCGCTGGCCGTTCACTTCCAAGCACTTCAAAATGCGGGTGTTAACTGCTTTCGTCGTGGCAGATCGTATTTCTTTGAAATCCAAATCTTCAAATGCTTGGGTAATCCTTTCCAATAATTCATCTCTAGAATGCACGGGTTTGTTGTAAACTTTTTCTTTCAACATTCCCCACAGATAAAAATCTAATGGACTAAGATCGGGTAATCTTGCTGGCCAATTCCATGGTCCCAAGCGCCATATCCACCGGTCGTCAAAAAGTCTCTCCAGTTAATAATAAGAAACAAATTCATGAGCACTTCGTCTTAATAGTTTTCTTCCATCGTTTCGAGGGTATTTGCAACTTCTGAAATGACGAAAATGTCTTGGTGCCTTTATTATTAGGGGAATGTCTCAAGGTACTGTGGAACTGTAGTCAGATGTTCCTACCAGGATGTAATATAAGTTCTACCGTTCCAGTTGGGTAATACCACGATAAGGGTTATGTGGCACTGAAGAAGGCTAATAGGCCAGAAACCGGTCTGTCATTATCCTGTTGTGGTGGTTCCACCAGTGGTGTACTTTGGAAATTAGACCTCTGCTAGTCCAATTTCCTCATTATTATATTAGTCCTAGGACGTTATCCTCTTCGTTGTAAAAATACAAATCTTTCCTCTTTATAATATTAGTATAGATTTGGCAAATATTTTGGAAGGTTGTATTCAGTGGCCAAGTTCTGAGGATGAATTAACCGCTTTACAGTTTGGGAATAGTCAAGCGATACTTGATTACAAGGGAACAACATACACAGATCTTCATGTTTTTCATGTCGCATCAGAACTTCTTCACATTCAGATCATAGTTTATGGCAGATGTAAATCTTTTTGTGTTGCTATTTTGTAGTGTATTTATATGAAAATAAAGAACATTCAAAATAATCTTTCATTTCTATAATTTCCACCGAATTCCTCGTGAGATGTCGATCCAATTAGAAGGGAAAAAGCCAATTTGTACACCAACATTTTATAAACTCGACACTGCACTGTCAATAATACATTAATTCAGTCAAATTCTTCTCAAAATCATAACGAGTTCCAAGAGAAATACATACTTAAAATAATCTGTTTTACATATCAAAACATAACTTTAGAAAAGAATACTAGTTTCCCTCCATGTTTGTTTACAGTCAGAAGCGCCCACATCGGTGGTTGAAATCGCCAAATGAGTTTGTCCATTTCATCCCTATAACAATAAAAGGGTTGATTTGACCTGTTTGAGCATTGTTCTGCGGAATTGTAAATACCGAGTGTAGGGATTTCAATTGTGCGTTACTTTTTATTCACTCTGTAATTTAGGGAACTTGTTACAATACTATCCAATTTCTCAATTTGTTTATTTCAAAACGTACTCAATTATTATTTCCACCAACCGATTAAATCAAAACTTGCCACTACTCCGAGTTTTCATGACAGATTGGAAAATGTAAAAGTGAAAGGAGGCTGAAGAATAGAATTTCCTTCCATAACAGTTCGCTAATTCGGGATCTCATCGGGATAATAGAACCTTCTTACAAGGCCTCTTCAGCATGTATTTGAAAACATCAATTATAATCGTGCATTTTTGAGACAGCTCGTCAAAACCGAAGGGTGATTGAAATTTTCGATGCAAAATCGATGAGAAACAGCGATTTATTTTCGTTTGTTCACTTCTCAGAATCAGAATCGATATTACCAGTGCTTAGGCTGTTTTGTTGGATTCATGTCGAACTTTTAATAATGGAATATTATACTTTGTACCTAGTCAAAGAAAGAATTGGAATATGGGGTACCCTACTGGAGGATAACGATGAAAGGACCCTTTGTTGGTCTTCCACAATTCACAAAGTTGCATATTCTATAGTCTACACCGATTCATGTAGCTCGAGTTATTTACCAGTTTGAAGAATACATAACTGTAGACGACCGCTCAAGTTATCGATTGTTCAGTTATGGTGTTCCACAAAGCAACATTCTCGGCCCCCTATTTTTCTTGATATGTGCAATATAAATTATAAGATATAGCCTCAGAAGTTATTAGAATGCTCGAGGCTAACCCAATGAATTCTACTCATTTAGCAGCACTTAAAGTTGCATTAAGTTGATGTATTTGTTGTGAGAATCGAATTTTCGGATTTCTCATACAATATTCGTTAAATAACTTTAAAAAAAGGGAATTTGGAATATGGACCGGCCTCAGCTCAGAAGATGAGCATTTCCACACATTATACTTCTCGTAGGAAATAATTTACTCGATTAATAAATCTTAAGAATTAGGTACATACCTTAAGAGTCTACATCCCTAAAAAAAGGAGTCAGAAACTATTTATTTTTATCTTATTGATGAAGGGATGTATGAGTGTATAAAGATAAAAATAACATTGAATGAATGAAAAGGACATTCCCCATCATTTTTGGTAATTTTTCAACATTTCCACCATCAAAACGAACAAATATTGTTGTGTTTTTTCATTTCAGTATTGAAGTCTATCATTTAGTTAATCAAATGTCTAACTCCTTTTTCTTTCAAAATTTACCGTTTTTTCGTGAATAATATTACAACAATGTGTTGTTTTCGCGAAATTTATTTCCTTGAATTTTTCTATTCGAAATGATAAATATCCATTTTTACCAAAGACATTTTACTTAGGATTTTATCAGCCGTCGATTAGTGAAAATTAATTGTTTCTTACAATTGTGGATTCTTACATGGAATTGAATTTCTTTTAAATGACACGTCCCGCAGGTATCTACTCCCAGATGACTGGTGAAGGAAAATGAGTGTATTATACAGTCAGTGTGAGATCTAGTTCAGGGTAGGATTTCTTGTTAATATTCCCTGCGCCCCAACATTTGTTCTATTAAGCTGAATAATCCAATAAATAAAAATTAATTCACTGCACCGCCATCTGGCGGTATACGTTTCCTATTTTGAAGGCTGAAGACTCTTAAAACTAACGAGAAGGAAGAAATACTGAAGAATAAGAGTTCCTAGCGTATAATTCATGTATGATTCGCAAATTAGGAGAAATTTCGGTTATATATGATATTGTTTAACAACCGCAATGTTTTTTTGGTATCCGTATCCATGAATTAATCGAGTTCTTAGGAAATTACCACAAGCATTCGATGTTATCTTGATATTTCTTAAATTAGCATTGTGAAATTGTCGGACTCATTACTTACTGTATGATTAATAATTTTTCAAATGGAACTTCAGTAGATTCTATTGAATATATGTATTATCACATAAACGAAATTTTGCATTCAGTTGGAAAATTACCACATGCAAAGTTTGTCCAGATCATGTTAGTATAACTACATGAAAATCTCGCAAATTATAACTTGGCTGTTTTTATCTGGAAACTTTGGGCGATTTCAATGTCAGTACGAAGTACCACAATTGCGCAAAAGCTCCTAACTGCAGTTTAGACGTTTTATAAAATATTCTTTATTGTATTTTTGGAGACAGACATGCACTGCGCAAAAAAATTAACGCACATTATGGAAATCTCAAATTTATTATACAACTGAAGGTGTTCTCAATGATAATTATTTTTATCAGAATTATGCATGCATATGTTACCCACTTTCAACGTTTTTCTCCAATACAGATGTTTTCTCCCAGCAGGAATAAAAAAAGATGATATTATCAGATTTTGAATGTATTTGCTCCATTCTAAAATCAGTTGTTCTCGATCAATTCTAGTGATCAATAGTTTTTCTTTCGTTTGATTTTCTACACTCGATCGCTATGCAACGCGAAACACGCAATTTTATTATTTGACCCAAGAGCAATGTGCCCAAGCGGTAGTTTTGCGAGTTTCCCATACAAGTGTGTCCAGAATGTTGCAGCGATTCAGGGAGACAGGTATGAATGTCCGAAGACCAGGACAGGGTAGACCACGGGTAACAACTGTCATTCAAGAACGTTAGTTGAGAGTTTCGTCGTTGAGACAACGGTTTGCAACCGCTCGCCTCCTTCAAAATCAGCTTGAGCAAACTCATGAGGTGCAAATTAGCACTCAGACAATAGGAAATCGCCTCAGAGAATATGATTTAAGGCCTCGTGTCGCGGCAAGAGGCCCAGCTCTTACCCCAGACCATCGAAGGGCGCGTTTGGATTTTGCGAGAGAGCATATCCATTGGGAAGAGGCCGATTGGGAAAGAGTTCTCTTCACAGATGAGTCTAGATTCTGCCTCTATCATTGTGATCGACGTTCCCTTGTATACAGACGTCCACATGAAAGATATGCTCAGTGCAATTTCCTGAATACTACTGGTTTCGGGGGAGAATCGATTATGGTATGGGGTGGAATATCTTTGACTGCTCGCACAGACCTAGTGGTCGTTGATAATGGAGCTATGAATGCTGATAAGTATATAAGGAACATTCTTGAAGAGAATGTAGTGCCATTTGCCCCATACATTGGTGAAAATTTCATTTTTATGGACGATAATGCCAGATCCCATCGTGCGCATCGTTCGGGAGTACTTTGAAGAGGTTGAAGTCTCTCGAATGGAATGGCCAGCAAGAAGTCCAGATCTCAATCCGATTGAGCAGGTTTGGGACAACCTCAATAGAAGGCTGAGAAGTTCAGAAAATCATCCAGCTACTCTTAATGACTTAGGAATCCAACTGGGAGAAATCTGGGAAGGAGTATCAGAACATTTTAAGATCATTTTGAGTATGAACCGTCGTTGCCGAGCTGTAATTAACGCAAGGGGTGGAAATACCAAGTATTAAATCACTTATCAGCATTTCAGTATTTTAAAAATTGTTCATTTCTCTTCTTTCACATAAGATTCGGTGAAATCCTGAATTTTTCTTCCATTTAATGTGTCTTGTTTCGTTCAAAACCTTCCCGAGAGAACATAAAAAATAAGTTATAAAGTCAATGTAGAGTTAACTTTCATTAAAATTGAGATTTTCAGAATGTGCGTTAATTTTTTTGCGCAGTGTATTATCGAGAGGTATAACCACACAAGTCAAAGTAAGGCAGTGCTAGGAATCCTGAAAAGATCGAAATCTAGTTGGATTTGAACCGAACGGTCAAAAGTTCTCATACGAAATGAGGAAGCATTAATTAGGAATAAGTATCGGACCCGGCCGAAGTTCTTTGACATCACCTGGGTCAAGAGAATGACAGAACTACATTTTATCCACTCACAACAGAAACCTGCTTTCGAAACGAATCGGACGACTGATATATGAAAACTATTTTTTTGTCTTTATCTATCCCAAATCATCTATTAACTTTTAAATGAGGAAACAAATTCAGGGACTGTAAAAAGTGTTTGTTAGAACTGGATGATTACTGATAAAACGATCATTAGTACCTACTTGTTCTGGGAATTTCTGTTGATTTTTAGAAAACATTTTGATTAGTATCATGGTCGTAGAGCGACACGACATAAGATTTTATATTGTCATCTGAAAATAATATATTTATTTTGTATTTTCTAAAATTGGAAAATCAAAAGTGGCTTTAGCTTCAGACCATTCAATCAGTAGATCAAATAAATAAGGTAATAAGACAATCACAAAAAAAAAGTTGTGATAAATTTTTATTATATCCATTCTGATCAAAGTGTTTTTCATCAACACTTTGTAGCACTTCGTGGTGTTGATACTTTGTTATTTTAATTGTTCGAACATACAGAAACCTTCAAACGATATCACTTTAATGGTTGCAACCCCGCTTAGGGAGATGATAATACACCAACAAAATGGCAATTGAAAGACGTCTCCTCATAAAAATTCATATTTTTCGTTTTCTAATAGTTGCGTTCGTTAAATACATATCCGCGGATTGAAGGGAGAGAATACGATCACAGAACATCTAATTAATTCGGATAAGAATATACAATTAAGTGACTTCGGAGCAGAAACTGTGAGAGAAGTGTCCACGTTGGGTTCCTTCATTCCATCTGTGGACACTTTCCTCACCGTTTCTGCTCTGAAGTCACTTAATTGTATATCCGTATCCGAATTAATTAGATGTTCTGTGTTCGTATTCTCTCCCTTCAATCCGCGGATATGTATTTAACGAACGCAACTATTGACACAAAGTTCATACATCGAATGGGCTTACTCGGTTAAGAATAAGACCGAGATTTTCTGTGTTCCCGATTCTATGGTCTTGTCGCAAAAATCCCACGAGCATTCTTCTACCTGAGCCATTTTTTCGCGTGAATCACGGTTTAAAACTATTTCAAAAACATTTCGAAGTAAACGTCACCAGTTCATGCATCGCTAAAATGCCACAATTTCAAAACGGTGACATCATAGAAATGTCAATTCAATTTATGAATTTAAAAATTTGAAACATGATACACGCACATAATAATAAAAATATTTATAATTTTAGGTGTTTATTTGTAAATTATTATTAAATCTTGTATTTTCAAATTGGACTCCAATCAGTTTATGATGAATTTGAATGTCCTCGTCCTGATTATAGACTTGTTGAAAAAAATATACGCAATATTCATATTGATTGAAGCAAGAGGAAGAAGCCGTAAAATCAATTTCAAAAATTTGAACATACATTTTCAAAACTAAATAATATTTCAGAATTCTAAAATAAAGGTGTGCTCTACTCGAAGTGATTTATTACTTCACAGTCACAGGTTACAATGCATTCTAAAAACAAAGCTGTCATATTCAAATAATATTCAATGCAATGAAGAACAGTTATTATTATTATTATTTGTTCAAAATAAAAACGGTGAAAACAAAATAAATCCAACAAACATAACCTATATTCTTCAATCAGCTGATTCCAAACTTCAAACTGCAGTTCGAACTATTCCGCTACCTGCTTTCAAACCGCTTCAAATTATTTTGAACCATTTGGTGCGTGACGTCAGCAGTTCGACGCGAAAACACGAATATTTCAAAACGGACGAAATAGTTTTAAAATATTGTCACGCGAAAATTCGGTTCTGCTCAGTTCGATGACACCTCTGCCACTACTCGCAACCCTAACACAGACTTATACCCGGTACAACATTGCACGAAACCAGACAGCCAGCAGATGAATCTCTTTTAGTCAGAACAACCGTAAGTGCCATTCTCACAGCGTCTACTTTGTGGTATTTATTTTCTATTCCATACATCCATTTTATTCTTTAATTCTCGTGGCGATAAGATTGATACAGCAGTCCATTTCTTCTCTACAAGAGAGCTCGTGTATATAATTCACCTCCTCCTAATAAAAATTGATCCAACTCATACATGTTTTATGTGGGCCACCCTGTATATCCTTATTCTTGTTATTATTTCCTACGATTCCGGTTTTCCTCGATATTGGTTCATACCGAATATGGGAATCCACATTGATCGATTTCAATGACGCATCCGAATAAAATCATTCTATGCATTGTTTCAACTGAGTCAACAGGAAAGTCAGTGATTATAAATCACCAACCCGTATTTGTCAGTGAAAAATTATCCTGAAATGGGATCATTTTGCATGGAACACCGATAACTCTACCATGAAATTTTCGAAAACTGTCAACCATTTTATTAATTCGCATGTTCCTTTTGAACCAACTCAATTCGTGAACTTCATTCAGCAGAATGAATAAATAAACCAGGACAACAAACCAACGGTTAGTCATAATCCAGTGAATTGCGATAAAAGCACAAATTATCATCATTCAACTCTATTTATCTAGAGAGAGTTCCAAATAAACGGGACAAGATTTCAAGAATTGATTTCAATGGACTTCCTTTGATTACTCATAGCTCATAACTGTAAGGATATTCAACATTGCCTAAGAATACTCAATGAACTGTTTTGAAGGAAATGATTTATTTAATTCTCGATGCGCTTGAAAGGAAAGAATTCACGGTTCAACATTGAACTTCTGCCAACTCTACGAAATAAACAAACGAGATTCATTCGAAATGTGATCGTACTACACAATATCCATCACGATTCAAGTCAATAATGATAATAAATAGAAAATGGCAATCACCAATGCTTGAAACTTGTGGATCCATCAGACATTCGCCGTGCAACACTTTCAGGAAGTAAGTACGTCTCACAGTAGGCCCCATCAACGACGTGATTTAAATACACCAGAATTTTTCAAGATAATAGGGACAGAAAATCTTGTTTTGAATTAAATTCCAAAAAGTTTCCATCACATCATAACTTATTTTGTAATTGGAATCCCATCTTTAATCGAGGTATAAAATTTTAATTTTCAAAAGGCAATATAATGCCGGGTTTCCACCAAGCGGACAGAACAAAAACAAAACACGAACTCGGTCCGTTTGTGACAGTCCGCGAACTGTTTGCAAACTGTTCTAGAACTTGTGGATTGTTTTCCGGACTCGAAAGTCCGCGAATTGCGTTTTTACGGACACAAACAGAGTCCCATCCAATGTCGGTAAACTTCAAAGGATTTACGAGTTCTAGGACTGTTTGTCAGCTTGGTGTAAACGCCCAGTTTGTTTTTATTTACGTTGTTGCGATCTAGTGGTAGTTTGATTCGGTGCGTGAAGGGAAGAAGTCGTAATGTTTATTAAAACTTGATCGAAGTTCACCTTCTATACTCATATCATCTCCTCTGAGATCTTGTAACAGTTTAGACGTCACATTTCCTCCTTTTTCCTTAAGGATGGCCTAATCCAAAACCGGCGTTCAGTTTAGTTCTTTTTAATAATGTAAAATGTAACTGCCAGCAAAATTAATCCTCGTCGTCTTGTTTTCTCAAGTTTGCAGCGCGCCACATTCTCACAACTACACGTCCGGTGTAAACTGAATGAAACTTAAACAAAACACGAACAGTTTTCATTAATTTCTGTCCGGGATTGTTGTAAACAGAGAGTCCGTTGGAAACCCCAACAGTCTTCGAACATTTTCAAAACAAAACTGTTCGAAATTTCTGTCCGAACGGACAGTTCGTGTTTTGTTTTGACCTGTCCGCTTGGTGGAAACCCGGCATAAGGAGTGATATCGTCGAAAGTCTTGCCCCCCCTAGGTTTCTTCATATAGTATTCGGGGAAAATGCCTGATATACGTCTCGACGGTGGCAGAATGACTGAAATCATAAGAATTAGATTTTGTCATTTAGCTACGAAACCCAAAAAACCAAAAGTTTAGCTTTGAATATTATGTGAACTGGCAATTTACTTATCAACTTAGCAGAGCACTAGATATTTTTTGTAATACAAAATCGTGAAACTTTTCCCTCCGCTGTTGAATCACGGATCAAAAACTCCATCTCACTTTCAGACAGATTTCAACAATACTGCAAAAATAGTATTCAGGGAAAATGCCTGATATACGTCTCGACGGTCGCAGAATTACTGAAATCATAAGAATTTGATTTTGTTATTATGCTACGAAACCAAAGAATATGTGAACTGGTAATTTGCTATCAACTTAGCAGAGCACGAGATATTTTTTCTAATACAAAATAGTGTAACTTTTCCCTCCTCAGTTAAATAACGGATCAAAAACTACATCTCACTTTCAGACAGATTTCAACAATACTGCAAAAATAGTATTCGGGGAAAATGCCTGATATATTCTCGATGGCCGCAGAATGACTTAAATCATAAGAATTAAATTTTGTTATTTTGCTACGAAACCCAAAAAGCAACAAGTTCAGTTTTGAATATGTGACCTGGTAATTTGATATCAACTTAGCAGAGCACGAGATATTTTTTGTAATACGAAATCGTGAAACTTTTCCCTCCGCTGTTGAATAATGGATCAAAAACTACATCTCACTTCCAGACAGATTTCAACAATACTGCAAAAATAGTATTCAGGGAAAATGCCTGATATACGTTTCGACGGCCGCAGAATGACTGAAATCATAAGAATTAGATTTTGTCATTTTGCTACGAAACCCAAAAAGCAACAAGTTTAGCTTTGAATATGTGACCTGGTGATTTGCTATCAACTTAGCAGAGCACGAGATATTTTTTGTAATACAAAATCGTAAAACTTTTCCCTCCGCTGTTGAATAACGGATCAAAAACTACATCTCACTTTCAGACAGATTTCAACAATACTGCAAAAATAGTATTAGGGGAAAATGCCTGATATACGTCTCGATGGCCCCAGAATGACTGAAATCATAAGAATTAGATTTTGTTATTTTGCTACGAAACGCAAAAAGCAACAAGTTTAGCATTGAATATGTGAAATGGTAATTTGCTATCAACTTAGGAGAGCACAGATCAAAAACTACATCTCACTTTCAGACAGATTTCAACAAAAGTGCAAAAATAGTATTCGGGGAAATGCCTGATGTACGTCTCGATGGCCGCAGAATGACTGAAATCATGCGAGAATTCGATTTTGATATTTTGCTACAAAGCCCAAAAAGCAACAAGTTTAGTTTTGAATATGTAACCTGGTAATTTGACATCAACTCAGCAGACAACGGGATATTTTTCAAATGCTAATTCGCGAAATTTTTTTCTCCGCTCTTGAATAAGGAGGGAAAAACAACATCTCTCTTTCAGACAGATTTCAATGAAACTGCAAGATAGTATTCCAGAAAAATGCCCGATATACGTCTCGACAGCCGCTGTTTCGTTTTCACGGGGCCACTCTGTATTCCCGGTAAGCAAACACGACGCGAGTCGGACACAATCGAGTATCCACTGAATAACAATATTCCCCCTCCGGAAACGGTAAACAAAACAATCCTTCGGACTCAAAATAAAGCAAGGCCTCCTCTATCCTAATCTCAAAATACGCACACTGATTAACTTCACCGGAGAGTTAGATAACCGAAATTTCGGTCGCCGAATCGAAACGATATTCGAGTACTCGAGGTGCCTTGTAACCGAGAAATGTTACAGAACCGTTATACTTTAGCGGACCCGTGCACGGAACATTTTTCCACACTTTTTTTTATTGATGTTAGCATGACGTACGTAATTCCTGTGAAACGCCTTACGTAACGTTCACAATTCACTGCAAGAAATCCTATTGTTTATTCTATTTAAGTAGAGCGAAAAGAAGATTTCATTTCTCGTTAATTCATTCTTTTTAGGGAGACCAATAAAAAAAATGAGTGGTTGTTTCAAAGCTGGATGGGAAATAATTTTTCGGAAGCAGACTTCGTCCAATATCATTTTTCTACTGCTAATTCTTGGGATCCAAAGCCTTTTGTTAATTTCCATTTTTATGGAATTGGCAGAGAATGGTCAAATTAAATTAGATATGGCGGGAAATAAACTGTTCCACAAAAAAATATAGTTAAAATAAGATTTTTGTGATGAAAATTCATATTAATATGATTTCAACTTACAAACTAATTTTAGCCTGTAGGTCTGCATCGTATACAGGGTGGTTAAGAAAAATCGAGTAAAATAACGAAATTTCATTCCCAGAGAATTCAAGCATTTTAAGACTATCAATACAATGTATGGCCTCCACGGGCATCAATAACAGCTTGACATCTTCTTTGCATACTACACACGAGGTTGTTGAACATTTCTTGACGAATTTGGTTCCATAAACGGGACAGAAGCTCTCTCAGATCATTTAAGGATTCTGGGGTAGGTTGATGATTATCTAATCTTCTTTGGAGCATATCCCATGCATGTTCTATGCAATTCAAATCAGGTGAGTGCGGAGGTATTGGTAAATGTGGAATACCAAGCTCCTCGCGCGCATTCTCAACTATGGCAGCACGGTGCGGTCTAGCGTTATCGTCTAGAAATTGAAAAGCTTCACCAATAGCAGCGTGAAAATTTGGCACAACATTTTCGATGACATGCTCCCTATAGTGTAAGGCGGTCATACTCCCAGGACAAATGTGTAGATCTGTGCGCCTGTTGAAACATATCCCGGCCCATACCATAACACTACCCCCTCAGAATGGATGGACTTCTTGGACATAGCGACGATTACGGGGTATGCGTGAGATTGTCCATACCCTTATTCTTCGAGAATCTGAAAATCGTCCATATCTGGATTCATCAGTGAAAAGGACACTACGCCATTGATCATTCCAATTGATTTGTTGCCTTGCCCATTCCAGTCTTTGACGCTTATGGTCATGTGTTAATGGAACTCCTCTTAATGGACGTCTAGAACCTAGATTCACCTCTCTCAAACGTCGTCTGATGGTTTCGATGGAAACCTCATCTGCATTTTGAAGAGTATTCCGTAGCATTCTACACGTAGATGTAGGGTTTCTTCTCGCCGAAACGGTGATGAAACGATCCTGAGCAGGTGTTGTTGTTCGTCGCCCACCAAGCCTTGGTCTTTCCAACACGGAACCTGTCTCCCTGAACCCATTCCAAAGTCGAGATATCACACTTCGGCTGACTTGGAGCCTTTCCGCTACAACAACCTGAGTTAGGCCACCCTGTAGCATTCCGATAGCCCTATTAGCCTCAGCGTTTGTTAATTTACGTCTTGGCATTTTCAGAAAACTCGTTTCAAATCGAAGCCGTTGATAAACTGACTTCATTTCAAAATAAGAACAAAAACTTCAGAAAAAAGGCGACCAGAATACCAGATTGACGAAATTTTTGATACTGATTGTTATTGGATCGATTCAAATTGTTATTGAGTTTTAAATGATTTTACATCGATTTTCTCGAAGATTAAATACTTTTAAAAACGATTGAATACGATATCCCTAACTCTTGTGGAGCAGTATATTTCCTGCTTAACCCACATATTTACTAATTTCATAGTTCAGCGATTTTCGGATAGAGAGCGCCATTGTACATTTCATTCATAATTAGAGAGATATTCAGAGAACTTACAGTGGTAATGTAAGTTCTATGGAGATATTCCATAAAATGCACGGTGGCGCTTCTATCGGATTAATTTTCCTACTCGTTATGATCGGCGATCTTAACTTCAGCCTTCAAAATAGGAAACGTATACCGCCAGATGGCGGTACAGTGGCGGTGCAGTGCATTAATTTTTATTTATTGGATTATTCAGCTTAATAGAACAAATGTTGGGGCGCAGGGAACATTAACAAGAAATTCTACCCTGAACTAGATCTCACACTGACTGTACAGGGTCTTTCACGAGGAACCTCACCCATATTTATACGGGAAACTACTGAACGTATTTTCATGAAATTCAGCACTTATAAGTATTTCACGATGCTGATGAAATCTAAAATATTTTCAAGGCATGAGCACCTCCGGTTTTTCCGGAAATGACGTCAACTTTCGTTTTTCAAATTAGAACACCATTTTTTTATTGCAGAAATAGATTCCTTAGAAAATTTCAAGTTATTTTGATGTAACATTTTTCAGTTTTGGTTGGAAAATTCTCTCTGAGCGGGAAAATTCGAAAAAAAAATCGAAAATAGAGCTCCGCTGAAACAAGAATAACTTCGGGGTTTTTGGATGGAAAATTTTCATTTTGGGGATTTTTCAAGATGTAAGATTGATGTATCCACTTTAAAAATCGAAATCGCGATTCATGATACAGAGGGTGAAAAAATCGCTTTCAAAGTTAGGGATGACAAAATCGTGAAAAATCAATTTTTTCAAATTAGAACCCCATTTTTTTATGGCAGATATTGAATCTACGTTAAAAAATAATGTGAGTGTATGCATCACACCCTTGCCCTAAAGTGGATATTTTCTGAGTTATTCACAAAAAACTGTTTTTCGTCTTGAATTTTCAGCTAAGTATTTCTTTTCCCTTCACGCCAAAAAGATGAAATTTTCAGGAACTGTTACTTAAACCATGTTTTAGATTTTACTACCCTACTATGCAAGAGAAAAAAGTTACAGGTTGTTCCTAAATAGATGGCGAATTTGGATTCGAATTCTCTTTATTTCAACTAATCGGCCATCGGTTTTCTCTCCAGTGATAAATAAATAATTCCTCATGAACCATATGCAAAAACTTACCATGTTTTACATTCTTTTTTTTAATGATGGACATCATTAATTACATCTGCCAAATTCCTCTTTATTCAGTAGATGTTATTAATGATATCTATCATTAAAAAAAAAAGAATTTGCATATGGTTCATAAGGAATTATTTATTTATCACTGGAGAGAAAACCGATGGCCGATTAGTTGAAATAAAGAGGTTTCCGATACAAATTCGAATCCAAATTCGCCATCTATTTAGGAACAACCTGTAACTTTTTTCTCTTGCATAGTAGGGTAGTAAAATCTAAAACATGGTTTAAGTAACAGTTCCTGAAAATTTCATCTTTTTGGCGTGAAGGGAAAAGAAATACTTAGCTGAAAATTCAAGACGAAAAACAGTTTTTGTGAATAACTCAGAAAATATCCACTTTAGGTCAAGGGTGTGATGCATACACTCACATTATTTTTTAACGTAGATTCAATATCTGCCATAAAAAAATGGGGTTCTAATTTGAAAAAATTGATTTTTCACGATTTTGTCATCCCTAACTTTGAAAGCGATTTTTTCACCCTCTGTATCATGAATCGCGATTTCGATTTTTAAAGTGGATACATCAATCTTACATCTTGAAAAATCCCAAAAATGAAAATTTTCCATCCAAAAACCTCGAAGTTATTCTTGTTTCAGCGGAGCTCTATTTTCGATTTTTTTTTCGAATTTTCCCGCTCAGAGAGAATTTTCCAACCAAAACTGAAAAATGTTACATCAAAATAACTTGAAATTTTCTAAGGAATCTATTTCTGCAATAAAAAAATGGTGTTCTAATTTGAAAAACGGAAGTTGACGTCATTTCCGGAAAAACCGGAGGTGCTCATGCCTTGAAAATATTTTAGATTTCATCAGCATCGTGAAATACTTATAAGTGCTGAATTTCATGAAAATACGTTCAGCAGTTTCCCGTATAAATATGGGTGAGGTTCCTCGTGAAAGACCCTGTATAATACACTAATTTTTCTTCACCAGTCATCTGGAAGTAGATACCTGCGGGGCGTGTCATTTAAAAGAAATTCAATTCCATGTCAGAATCCACAATTGTAAGAAAAAATTAATTTTTACTAATCGAAGGATAAAACAAATATCAATAAATTGTCTTTGATAAAAATGGATATTTATCATTTCGAATAAAAAAATACAAGGAAATAAATTTCGCGGAAACAACACATTGTTGTAATATTATTTACAAAAAAACGGTATATTCTGAAAGAAAAATGAGATAGACGTTTTATTACCTAAATGATAGACTTCAATACTGAAATGAAAAAACACAAAAATATTTGTTCCTTTTGATGGTGGAAATGTTGAAAAAGAACCAAAAATGATGGGGAATATCCTTTTCATTAATTCAATGATACATACATACTTATAAAATATTTTTCTTATTATTTTTACCTTTATACACTCATACATCCCTTCATCAATCAGAAAAAAATAAATCGTTTCTGCGATTGATTTGTTCTCGCCACCAAAGCGACAATCAAATTATGATCAGACAGAAATCCACTTCTCGTTATCCACAATACCTTCCCTGAAATATTCGACATATATTTTTTCCGCGCACTTCCTAGAAAAAGATTAAATAAAAAAATAGAGATCCTGATGTATTCACCGAAATCTCAGGTATTTCGTGCTTTTTATCGTAGACAAAGGGGCAAAACGAAACAATCTCGTCGCCGGCGCACACCTGACGGTAGCGGCACCACAAGCAGGTACCATTGCATAACTCGGGGTCTACCGCGAAGGATTTCACCTTCACGAGAGCACCGGGACATCGACCATTCAAGACGAAGGTTCGCTCCTCCGCTAGAGAAACGCGAAGATGCCGAGGAGGCACCGACGATATTATCTACCTTTTCCCGGACATTCCTTTCTCGGCCGCCTCGGAGGCTTCGGCACAACACAAAAAAATCGACGACGGTGTACGCACCTGAGGTGGAGTTCCGCATGGATAGACTCCGACGTGAATTATTATCGACTTGTTCTTCGTGCAAGAGGACCCCGACCGGAAGGCAAAAAGCGATCGATTTCGTCTCGAACAAAAGAGATATTTTAATCAAAATTCTCTCTTTGGAGTTTGGACCAAGTAGAAGAAACCGATTCATTAATTCCACGGCTCAATGCTGTGAAAGTTCAACTAATGTCTTTTCACAAGTCTAAAATGCCATCAGATTTCGAAAAACGTAAAGGATAATACAAGGTACATGCCACTTCAGACGTTTGAGGCGAGCTAAAGTTTGTAATTTGGTTTTTCCAATAATCAGTCCTGCTCCGAAATATACTGCTTCCCAAGAGTTAGGGATATCGAATTCAATCTTTCTCAAAAGCATGTAATCTTCGAGAAAATCGCTGTAAAATCATTTAAAACTCAATAACAACTCAAATCGATCCAATAAAAATCAGTATGAGACATTTCGTCAATCTAGTCGCCTTTTTTCTGAAGTTTGGTTCTTTGCATATGCTTCATTTTGTGGGTGAACTCAGAAAGGTTTGGAGTTCTTAATGAAATAAACTGCTCCACATGAGTTAAGGATATTTATTTTAAATTGCAAAAAAATATAGTTAAAAAAAGATTTGTGTGATGAAAATTTATATTTATATGATTTCAAGTTGCAAATCAATTTTAGCCTGTAGGTCTGCAGCGTATACAGGGTGGTTAAGAAAAATCGAGTAAAATAACGAAATTTTATTCTCAGTGAATTCAAGCCTTTTAAGACAATCAATACAATATATGGCCTCCACGGGCATCAATAACAGCTTGACATCTTCTTTGCAAACTTCACATGAGGTTGTTGAACATTTCTTGAGGAATTTGGTTCCATAAACGGGTCAGAAGCTCTCTCAGATCATTTAAGGATTCTGGGGTAGGTTGATGATTATCTAATATTCTTTGGAGCATATCCCATGCATGTTCTATGCAATTCAAATCTGGTGAGTGCGGAGGTATTGGTAAATGTGGAATACCAAGCTCCTGGCGCGCATTCTCAACTATGGCTGCACGGTGCGGTCTAGCGTTATCGTCTAGAAATTGAAAAGTTTCACCAATAGCAGCGTGAAAATTTGGCACAACATTGTCAATGACATGCTCCCTATAGTGTGAGGCGGTCATATTCCCAGGACAAATATGTAGACCTGTGCGCCCGTTAAAACATATCCCGGCCCATACCATAACACTACCCCCTCGGAATGGATGGACTTCTTGGACATAGCGACGATTACGGGGTATGCGTGGGATTGTCCATACCCTTATTCTTCGAGAATCTGAAAATCGTCCATATCTGGATTCATCAGTGAAAAGGACACTACGCCATTGATCGTTCCAATTGATATGTTGCCTTGCCCATTCCAGTCTTTGACGCTTATGGTCACGTGTTAATGGAACTCCTCTTAATGGACTTCTAGAACCTAGATTCACCTCTCTCAAACGTCGTCTGATGGTTTCGATGGAAACTTGGACCAATATGCATTTTGAAGAGTATTCCGTAGCATTCTATACGTAGATGTAGGGTTTCTTCTTGCCGAAACGGCGATGAAACGATCCAGAGCAGGTGTTGTTTTTCGTCGCCCACCAAGCCTTGGTCTTTCCAACACGGAACCTGTCTCCCTGAACCTATTCCAAAGTCGAGATATCACACTTTGGCTGACTTGGAGCCTTTCCGCTACAACAACCTGAGTTAGGCCACCCTGTAGCATTCCGATAGCCCTATTAGCCTCAGCGTTTACGTTAACGTCTTGGCATTTTCAGAAAACTCGTTTCAAATCGAAACCGTTGATAAACTGTCTTCATTTCAAAATAAGAACATATGGAAAGAACCAAACTTCAGAAAAAAGGCGACCAGATTGACGAAATGTCTCATACTGATTTTTATTGGATGGATTCAAGTTGTTATTGAGTTTTAAATGATTTTACAGCGATATTCTCGAATTATTATGTAATGTGAGGAATTCACGATATTTGAAAAAACAAATACTGATTTCTGGCATTCAAGCACAAATGAGTTCATGAATTTCATTCTAAAGTACTTTTCATTCTGATTGAAAGTTTATTTAATAGAACATTCTCAAAGAACGTCACAACGTTGCCAAAATTTCTACTACATTTTGATTCCGTAGTAGTACAGTTACCCAGTTTAGTTTTGATGATTTTGAAAATTGGCTTCACTATTTACTATTTACTCTTTCTATAATCTAAGTATATTTTTGTATTTGTGATTGGAGGATCTTTTGGTTATTGCTAGAATCCCGAAATAATTTACCAGTTCTTATTTTTGGTTCGTATCATTACCTGATGTAGGAGAACCAGCCCCTTACACATCTCCTCATAATAAGACAATAGCTACATTTTGATAAATAATTCCTTGTATCTCCTTGAATAAAGAATTAAACGACTATGGGTATTTCACTTCCAAGAATATACTAACTTGGAAACAACTATGAATAATATTTATACAGATTAATTTATTTCCTCATTATTATGATTGTCTGCACAACAGGTTTTGATAAACCGATAAACCTATTGAATTTTGAGAATGTTAACACAAATTTTTGAACTAAAATCATGCTTTGTCAAATTCTGAAAAGAGCAATGCTTTTGAAGTTGAAACAAAGCGAGGAGATCAATTTAATTTCATAATTTCCCTTATCCATTCGCTCCGTTACCGTTCGGCAATTACCTTGCTATCCACTCTCAAGGGCTGAATCTATATATATAAAAGAAAGATGTTGGTTACACCATTTATAACTAGAGATCGGATGGACTGTTTGTTATGAAACTTCATTTATGGAATCTTCTTCGGTCTGGTTATTATAAACTACAATCAAACTTCGAAAAAATTTATGAAAATTTTACTTATGCAGGAAATGCTTTTCCTTCTTTTGAATAAGGCCGATGGGTGTCGCTACCGTTGATGCGTAGTCGTACAGTGAATAGTCAATGTACGTAGTCGTAGGTTGATATTACCGCTATTAGATGGCGATATGTGATTCGCATAGAACTCATGGTAACATGGAAGTCTATTGCCAGATCAAAAAGCGGGTAAACTTATCTCAAGTTGGTGGAACAGTGAATTTTTACCGAAAGATCAAGTATCTGATTTTGACGATCAGTTTCAAACGTGAGTTGGCCATCTTCATCTTTTTTCTTTATTTTTGAAATGCTTTCGAATTTCTGTTTGGGTAATAGATATATTTGCGGAAATAACTGAATCCAAAATTGCCCATAATTAGTAATTGACATATTATATTCGTGTTTCTGTTCGCACAGAGACAGTATTGTAAGCGTCAATAATTTTGAAACGTTTGCTCATCGGGCTTTCACTTATGATATACAATAATGTTTCATGGGTTGCCTAATCTGATCTGGTCGAATGACCATCAATAAATTTGAGTATGAGTTCAACATAATTCACAGTGTTGATAATTTTGCCGTCTCGATCGTACTATCGACATTTTAACATCTCGATTTGTCATCTAACGAGCTTGATATCGTCAACTAAATTGAACAAATTGAAGAGAGATTGACAGCTCATATCCATGGAATAATGAGAATCGCGCTGCTCTACCAACTGAGATGTTTACCCATTATTTTGAGCTTAGCAGCATAGCTAAGATGTCTAAAATAATGGTGTGACCACTGATTAGATTTTGAGAATATAAGAAAAGTTTTGTTTTTGCCACTTCAGGTTGGGCTATTAACAAATGACTGATTTTTTAATTCTGGTCGACGGGCTGTGTTAATAGTCGATAGTTCATTAAAAGAATAATTTTTGTTTACATTCTTGACATTTTGATTCATATAAGAGGAAAGGTACCTATGATATGGATTATACTCCTGAGTCCTGCTATTCACAGTCACATGAGGAACTGCAAAAAGAGAACTGTACAACAACTAAAAACAAAAAGTTATATGTTCAAGTTCAACAATTAGTTACCGCTTTTATAAAGAGAATTCTTTCCATGTGAATTACAAAATTATTTATTTTGAACTTTAATTTTGCCTAATTTTTTCCTGCTTGAAAAAAAGCAATGGTAAGTTTATACAACTTTTAAGTATAATTCAGGCGGTACAAAGTTCGCCGGGCCAGCTAGTTGAAAAATAAAAAATACTGAGAGTCGTTGGCGGCGATAGTAATAAAGGGTTTTCAAATAACAGTGAATTTTGGTCTGCCAATACCCGACAAATTGCGCTCGTTGCATTACGCATTACTCAAACAGCTACAAAACAAAACACTCTGACGAATAGCAGCTTATCAGTTATTCATTATGACCGAAAGATAACGAAAAGATACAAGAGATGTCAACGTCCTATTAAAAATACACGATTACCATCAAAACAATGAACGGTAGAAAACACCGTCTTCCGACAAAAGCGAAATTGAAGAAAAAAGTAACGAAACTAACAACGGTAACGATCTAAATAATATTTTGTGTTTCGACTTCGAAGGAACGGTGTTGTGGTATCGATGATGACTGTTATTGAGCTCCTGAGCGCTTATACCGAGTAACGGTTTTCGATAGTTTCATTGGCCTCTGGACTATGGGTATTGAAAAAAGGGTCTTCGATAGGAGAAGCCCGTTCTAGGTTTTTCTTTAAACGCTGTAGTAATCCAGAAAAACATTGATTTTGCCACACCCCTAGTTGATTTTTTATCGATACAGGAAAGGCTTTTACTTTTACATTATCGCAGTATGAACTATATACACTGCGCAAAAAAATTAACGCACATTATGGAAATCTCAAATTTATTCTACAACTGGAGGTGTTCTCAATGATAATTATTTTTATCAGAATTATGCATGCATATGTTATCCACTTTCAACGTTTTTCTTCAATACAGATGTTTTCTCCCAGCAGGAATAAAAAAAGATGATATTATCAGATTTTGAATGTATTGGCTCCATTCTAAAATCAGTTGTTCTCGATCAATTCTAGTGATCAATAGTTTTTCTTCGTTTGATTTTCTACACTAGATCGCTATGCAACGCGAAACAAGCAATTTGACCCAAGAGGAATGTGCCCAAGAGGAATGTGCCCAAGCGGTAGTTTTGCGAGAAGAAGGGTGGAAATACACAAGAATTGCAGAAAGGTTTGGAGTTTCCCATACAAGTGTGTCCAGAATGTTGCAGCGGATTCAGGGAGACAGGTATGAATGTCCGAAGACCAGGACAGGGTAGACCACGGGTAACAAATGCCATTCAAGAACGTTACTTGAGAGTTTCTTCGTTGAGACAACGGTTTGCAACCGCTCGCCTCCTTCAAAATCAGCTGGAGTAAACTCATTAGGTGCAAATTAGCACTCATACAATAAGAAATCGCCTCAGAGAATATGATTTAAGGCCTCGTGTCGCGGCAAGAGGCCCAGCTCTTACCCCAGCCCATCGAAGGGCTTGGATTTTGCGAGAGAGCATATCCATTGGGAAGAGGCCGATTGGGAAAGACTTCTCTTCACAGATGAGTCTAGATTCTGCCTCTACCATTGTCATCGACGTTCCCTTGTATACAGACGACCACATGAAAGATATGCTCAGTGCAATTTCCTGAATACTACTGGTTTCGGGGGAGGATCGATTATGGTATGGGGTGGAATATCTTTGACTGCTCGCACAGACCTAGTGGTCGTTGATAATGGAGCTATGAATGCTGATAAGTATATAAGGAACATTCTTGAAGAGCGTGTAGTGCCATTTGCCCCATACATTGGTGAAAATTTCATTTTTATGGACGATAATGCCAGACCCCATCGTGCGCGCATCGTTCAGCAGTACTTTGAAGAGGTTGAAGTCTCTCGAATGGAATGGCCAGCAAGAAGTCCAGATCTCAATCCGATTGGGCAGGTTTGGGGCAACCTCAATAGAAGGCTGAGAAGTTCAGAAAATCATCCAGCTACTCTTAATGACTTAGGAATCCAACTCGGAGAAATCTGGGAAGGATTAGATCAGAACATTTTAAGATCACTCATTTTGAGTATGAACCGTCGTTGCCGAGCTGTAATTAACGCAAGGGGTGGAAATACCAAGTATTAAATCACTTATCAGCATTTCAGTATTTTGAAAATTGTTCATTTCTCTTCTTTCACATAAGATTCGGTGAAATCCTGAATTTTTCTTCCATTTAATGTGTCTTGTTTCGTTCAAAACCTTCCCGAGAGAACATAAAAAATAAGTTATAAAGTCAATGTAGAGTTAACTTTCATTAAAATTAAGATTTTCAGAATGTGCGTTAATTTTTTTGCGCAGTGTAATTCACATGTATGACTAATAATGTAGCCTCAAGTTGAATCATCGCATAATCTATGCATCTTTCCTGAAGTGATTAGACGATCGGCAATCGGAAGAAATCATCCTCGATGGCAATTTTCGCTCATCAATATTAATAGGAATAGTAAGAGTGAACCATCCACCAGTAACAGACAACTTTTTTCTTCGTACAATAATTATCATTTCACTTTCATCCTCAATGCGGCCAAACTACTATGCAACCGGCAACGATTTATGGAATTGAAATGAGCAAGATATCCAACGATGATCCCAATGAATTTTCTATTTTTCACGGTAATGAGTTCGGTACAAGGTCAATTCGTTAGGTTTAGTGAGAAGTTTTGGATTAAAATACCTCCACAAGATAAAAAACAATAAAAATTTCTATTGATGGTCGATGTTGACAATAAATTTCGATTCACATCCTTCAACAGTCAATTTTAATTGTGAGAGCAGTCGCGAAATGAAAAAATAAACTAGTCATGTAGCGGATGAATCATTGGTAATAATAGACACAAAAGGAGCCCAATTATAAACAAGCACAAAAGCCTAAACCAAAAATATACAAGAACATGTCAAGTAGCAGCAAGTGCTTCCACTATCGGTGTCAACGTCCTAATAGGACTTGTTGCAACACATATGATACTCATGAAACTCATTTTTTTCGAATGAAGTTCTAAAGTTCTTGCATCCAGTCCCTATCTCTGTCGCTATCAAAATGGAACGGGCTGAAGAAATAAACGATTTGTCTGCCGTTTCCTTATAAACACGCGGTTGAAGAATGTCAAGACGACAATCTTTCTACCGAAGGGCAATTATGATATGCACAGCGGAAATAAATCTGAGAGAACAAAATGCATACGGAATATTTCGAATGCCAATTACATTCTACCATAAATTTGTAATTAAATCGTTTTTAGGGTCTAATATGGCGAACGCCTTTCTCAAATTAAAGGATTCTGATGTCAGGGGAAATTTTCAGGAGAAAATTGGAAAATGGAAGAAAATCATGTCCCTACACCAATACATGCCAAATTCCAATGATATTCATGAGAATAATCGAAAAGTCGGCGATCGTATTCTACAGAAAAATTACAATAAAAATCTCAAGAACAAAATTCTAAAATGATAAAATGATTCTGCAATTTTTTTGTAACCACGCTAGTGCGTAATTGATACATTCAAAATCATTTACAATGAAATTAAAGAGACCAATAACTTTAGATGAAATATTGAATCTCTAAAGAATTTATTATTTATTCACCTATTTATACTCCATTCACTTTTATAATTTAGGTTTATCAAGTTCTTTTACTCAAAACTGACACAGGTTGTTACTTGTTAAATGCCAAATTATTCTCAGAGACGTTGCCAATGCTAAATTCTATATCCTCTTTTTCAACATTGTGAATGGAGTTGGTTTTTTTAAGGTTTAACTGTGACTCAGGTTTCGTAGTACTACAACATTTTGATAATGGAGTATTTCGAGTTGTCCAAAAAGGTATTTAAATATCTTCTGTTAGCTCATTTCTTGAGAATTTTGAAAGATCTTTTATAAGTTTTTCTGGTGGGTTATTCAAGTTCTTTCATTCTTTTTCCGAATGAACTATCACAAAGTAACGGACTATTCTGTCCATTATTTTTCAGTAAAATTTCAACACTCGTTTCTTGATTTCCATACAAGAAAATAGCATAACTAAATCTTCCAACCATGTTCAAATACGTGAAATATTAAGAGTGTTAACAGAGAAAAAAGTTTTTTCAACATTCGCCAGGTCTTTGGAATTATCGAATTCACATAATATTTTCTCGAATTCATTATTTTCCCAAAGTAAATAATCATTTCGATAAATACGTAATTCCAACGAACTTTATGTAGAAAGGACAACGTTGCTTATTCATCTGACGGGAAAATTACCATAACCAAACATTTTCAAAATATACACGTTGAAATGTGTCAGAATTTCGTGGCCTACTGGGCTACATTATAAAAGTAAATGAAGAATAGGGGTATTATCACCAATATCTTTGTGCAACGAACAATAACAATGAAGCTGAATCTATAATATATGTCAACATGAAAAGTTTTCTTTGTTCAGAGTACCTTGACAGAGTAACACTAAGAAATGCTGATAATAATAAAGATATAAATTTCCTTCATTCATCTAATCGAAACTTCTTTTTAAGATCACTTTAAAAGGGGAGTTTCTCCAAAATCTGGGGATATCAGTATAAATAGCAAACAATAGTTATCCCTCCAAATTACAATCCTTATCTTTTGATGATAGATATCAATATTACATAGTCTATTATATACTCAGTTGATTATATCTCCAAATAAACCCAATAGTATATAATTATTAGTAAGACAATCAACTTAAAATTGATCTGTTAAAAGAAAATTACAAATCATGACATGAACGAAAACCACCGACTTTATCATTATAAGTTGATCGAACCATGAAACATTTTATTGTGTCAGACGAAGTGTTATGCATGATGCACATAAATAAATGTTACCAATTGAGGAAGAAAGAACAAGGGTAAAATAATCTTGAAAACCATTGAAAATAGCAAATAAATTTCAAATATTGTTTTCCTGCCACATATTCGCAACTTTAGGCAATAGCGAAAAATAAACTCCACATCAGTGTGAGGAGAAATGCATAAATGGCTTATTCGAAAACGCCTTCCCACATAACAATAAGTCCTCTTATTGACATTCAACTCTGTGGCAACAGCATTGAGCAATCTGATCATGAATCAAACCCACAAATGGATAACAGATAGTCAAAAAACACTCACCTCCACCCTGCATCATTTTGTAAAATTTCGATTCTATATGAAGTTGTGGATGTCTTGTTTTGATACATTCTAATTTAATAGCTACTTCTTCACCAGTCGATATATTCGTTCCTAAAAATCAAGCAAGGAATTGTTTGTCATTATCATTGTCCTGAGTACAATCACTTTGTTTACCAATGTCAATAACAAAAAACATGGATGAAACATACCTAAATATATATCTCCGAATGAGCCAGAGCCAATTTTTCGTCCTAATCTATATTTATTTCCAACCCTTAGCTCCATTCCTAGGCAATGTTCACTCTAACACATTTATGAAAACCTGATAGTGCCGTATACTCAGGCGGCCATGTTCTATTCAGCCTTTACCTAATCGAAGATATTTAGACGTAACACTGTCTTATAATCAAAGGGCGATATTTAGCAACTCGGGTCAATAATTAAAACTACTTTAGAATTCCTGGATTATCACAGATAAGTTAGTTATTAAATTCAGTTACCAAAATTTCGAAGTTCTTTCATAGTTCAATAATTAACTACGTGAATATCGTTCGTAACAAATTAGACAACTGAGGAAATCAAAGAATATAAAAAACTGACGGGAGTGTACAATGACAGTAATGACATTGACACTTCGGTTTTCTGTGACTGCAACAATTGACCTACGATAGATCCAGTCACCAGTGCACCATAGTGTTTCGAAAAACCCCCGAGAACCGAGGGCATGTTTGATTTCATTTCCGATTATTAATATTGAATTCATTCCTTGTATATTTCCCCTGAATAAAGATATACGTTCAGTAAAAAACATACTCTAAAAGTTGATTGCTATTTTGAAATAAATGGCCATCGATTTGCAGCAATTTTGAAAATGAAACTAGAGTCAGGAATACATTTTTCAAATTCATTATTATTCGGACAAAAGTTAAAATCAATTAGGGTGGATCAAAACAAATATATGTATATAATATAAAAAAATTAAATATCTCACTTTTGAGAAAAAAATTAATGGAAATAGATAATTTAAAGTGTATTTTTATACATAAAAATAATTTTTAATAGCTATTGTCTTAAGTATTAAGGGCCAATGTAGAAGCAATAGAAAGGGAAACTAGAGAATAAACATATAATTTCACAACAGATTAATTGTCTTCATATCAAAACATAACCATTTCCATCAGATGAGTAATTGTTTTAAGCCTTGATTTGAAATTGTCGGCCATATTTCCTTGATCTTTTGTTGATGGGAAAATCAAATAAAACAAGGGTTGCATAATAGTTAAGAAGCGATGTAGGATAATAAGAACCACCTTTAGGAGAAGTCCAGTATCTTGCTTTTGGACTATTTCCACAATCTTCGTTAATGTGGAAATAATATCTCCTCTGAGTAAAGAGTTAGCCAAATGGAGCAATGTATCGATCGGGTTTTCTGGAAAAATATTATTTCATTAACTTTGTCTTATATACTTCAAAACATATGAAAATTTCGAGATCATCAGCAGCCAGGCGACCAGCAAAAAATAAAACAGATGCAAGCGACTAATATTAAATTATTGAATCAGAACCACTGCATGTATCAAACAAAATTGGGTGTTATGGTAGATTTTTGCCAATTAGCATGAACAATATTTTATAATGGGCGTCGCAGATGGGGATGATGAGACAGCTCTTCATTTCTAAACAATTTCAAATTGGAAGATTTCAACGTGAAAAGCTTCGAAATAGTTTGTGCAATAAATGAGCCCCTCTGATGGTCCTTTCGATTCTGTCTTTTATCCATGATTTTGTCCCAATGGCTGGTGATGCCCATGAAGCATGAAGATTATTATAAAAATCTTTTAATGTGGTTAAAGCATACCTTTTTTGACCTCTGTTTTCTTTTGATCCTTATCTGAAACAAAGCATAAGAAATATCGAATTTGTATATTGAAGAAAGGTAGCAAGGAATGGTCCACTCTGTATATTATAAAATATCCAGGAAATCACCCTGAGTTCTTCTCAACTAATGTAATGTATTTTTTTAAATCATATTGTGTTCAAATGCAGCATTATATTTATGGACAAGTAAATATTTTGTCTATACCAAATGAAGAAAAGACTTATCCTCCAAAAAACATCAAATAAATAAGAGGAACTAACATTCTATAACGTTAAACCGCATATTGTTGATTCAAAAGATTGTGTAGAATAAAATTCAGTTAATCTCAAATATGAATGTTTGATTTATGAAGATGTAGATAAGCTTGCCTTCTTTTTTTCCAGTTATTTGATGAACACATATTAGAAACAAGAACAAAATGAAAATCCTCATATTGTGAATACGGAGGTTAAAATTTTGTTAATTCATGGAAAGCATAATTTCGGTATCTTGAAAAAACGGGTAATTTTCAGTTCCATTACGTAAATAAAAGTGCGAGCAGATAACAGAAAGAATAGTAAACCATTATTTCAATGGATATCTAGGAAATAATATTAGTAAGTGTTATGAGTCACGATGACAATGGTGAACATTTTTCATTGGGAATATAAAGATAAATTTTCGAAACCGTTAGCTTCATCACACATTATAGGTAATAAAAATTATTGGATCATATGGATTAGAAAAATATCCAATATTGAATTGGTGTATTTTAATTCTCCTTCATTCCTACTATTCATTTTCGAAAAAAGTAAGCAGAGAACCGATATAACACATACAGGGTGACCAACTGAAAACGAAAATCTTTCACTTCTTGACCGATTTTAATGCACTGTACCACTCATCCGCACGTGTTTTTAATAAAGTCTATTCACTTTCAGTACCTCCAAACACCCAATTCTATTTTCAGTGCCCAATTTAAGACAGATATTCAGTGTTGATATCAAGCGAAAAAATCACAAAACAAACTTTCGAACTGCACTTGCGTATAGAGGTCAGTTGTGCCAACATACCTATAAAACAACTGAAAAACTTTGATAGGTGTCACGAAAACAACATGATAATAATAAATTCATTTTATTTTCAACACAAAATTTATATCGAAGATGGAAATCCTTATCACATTATAAGCATTACAAATTAAAGCAACAGGGATGGATTACGAAAGAAAAATATTTCTAATAAAACGAATTTTGAGGCTGACGGCAGTCTGTTACATTGAAATGCAAAATGAATTTGAGAAATAATCTCGAAAATGAACACCCTCAAAATTCTAACTTGAGATGCTAGTAAAATAAATTAATTGAACATGTCCATCACACTAATAAATAACATTTTTGTCAATCAATTTTAAGAATTAATCATTTCAATAACATTATCCTATTGAAACAATCGACATTCAAATTTTTGAACTTCATAACAGAGTAATGATAATTTCAATAAATTTTGAGTGAAAAAACAGTCGATAAACTTTGGAGAAACTAATCGGAATCACATTTTAAAATAAAATAGTCTTCATCTATCAAGTAACCAGTATCAAATGGACCATTAATCTTCATCCAATTTGGATTGAATGCAGAAATATGGTACACAAACAGGTTTGCCTCGTAAATAAGTATGAGAAAAACTGCTCCAATTCAGTGTAACTCGATTCAAATTTTCTATTTTCTGTGATGTATTCCGAAGTTCCGGTCCTGTGCATTGGTTTAAGTTTCAAGCTTGATTGAAACAACGTCTTATTTTATGTTGCTGACTTTTCATTATGTTTCAGCGGAAGGATATAAAAATTGTTTTTATTTCTTATGTTAGGAAAATTCTCAAGGACCCAGTATATACAATGTAATTTTGAGCACTATTTGTTTAGAAAATAATCACTTAATGCAAATTAAACTAAGGCATTGAATTGATTACATAAATACTTGTTTATTGTGATATGGTTCAAAAATAGTCGTATTAAAACTAAGAATAACATCAATAAAAAACGAAATGTTGTACAGCAAAATCGTATTTAGAATAATCAAAATAATTTGGCGAATTCAATGAGATAAATTAAAAATTTTCGAAAATGACTAGAAAACCTATCACATACTGAAATAGCCATTAACAATTTGGTCCACTGGCAGAACTTCATCGTTATTTTCCTCCATTTTAACTTGCCTACGGAGTCTTCGCCATTCTCTCATTTTTTGTTCATAAAACTGTACCATTTCTGTATTGAGCAATTTCACATAAACATGCATGATGCCTCTGTAATCATATTCCAATCCGGAATAAGCTTCTCCAAATAAATCAACGTTAATTTCTATGGATCTCTTGTATAATTCTTCTGCGTCTCTGTGACGACCCATCTGGTAATTGTATAGTGAAGCCAAATGCCCCACACTCAAAGCTACTTCATAGTCGTACCGCCCCAGTAGTGCTTCTTTAATGGTAATGGCCTTGAGATGCATTGCTTCTGCTTCTTTCAACTTTTTCATACTCTGATACAGCCTCCCTAGATTACCATATTGTTTTGCTGTCAGCACATTATCTTGCCCAAACGTCCTGAAGGAAGAGTTCAAGGCTTCTTTGTGGAGACCTTCAGCTTCCTTCAGATATTTTTCTTGAACTTGGGAATTTTCCAAAACTGGGAGATCCAATGCAATTTCTTCTAAAATAAGAGCCTTCACTCTTTTAGCGGACGCCATTAGAAGATGATCCGGAGGTAAAATTTTGTTCATTATTTTTAGTGCCGTTTCTCCATGCTCGCTGTAAATAAATTGAAGAATTGAAACAATGTCGCAACTTGCACCATTTCTGAAATTTTTCAGTGAAATCCACAAAGGTAAGAAACATATGAATTTACCTTGCCTGAGCAAAACTTCCAGAACTGTATTCATGAACATACAATACATAAGCTAGATCTTCATGTGCAAGAGCTACATTTATGTTATATTTCTTGAATATCGATTTCCTGATTTCCAGTGCTTGTTGATAAACATTGACACTTTCTTCTGTACAATCTGAATTTAACAGATAGAACCCATAATCACTCAATGTATCTGCAAAATGAGGATGCTGATCTATAATATACAATTTGGAGGCAAGATTTAGTGCCTGTTTGATCAGAAACCCCGCTTGATTGAAGCACCTTTTCACGATACATGACTTGGCTGCCTGTCTCACTACATCAATAACAGTTCTGAAAAAGTAGGTTATGCAGATCGTGAAGGAAATATAGTGTCAAAATACAGGGTCTTTCACGAGGAACCTCACCCATATTTATACGGGAAACTACTGAACGTATTTTCATGAAATTCAGCACTTATAAGTATTTCACGATGCTGATGAAATCTAAAATATTTTCAAGGCATGAGCACCTCCGGTTTTTCCGGAAATGACGTCAACTTCCGTTTTTCAAATTAGAACACCATTTTTTTATTGCAGAAATAGATTCCTTAGAAAATTTCATGTTATTTTGATGTAACATTTTTCAGTTTTGGTTGGAAAATTCTCTCTGAGCGGGAAAATTCGAAAAAAAAATCGAAAATAGAGCTCCGCTGAAACAAGAATAACTTCGAGGTTTTTCGATGGAAAATTTTCATTTTTGGGATTTTTCAAGATGTAAGATTGATGTATCCACTTTAAAAATCGAAATCGCGATTCATGATACAGGGGGTGAAAAAATCGCTTTCAAAGTTAGGGATGACAAAATCGTGAAAAATCAATTTTTTCAAATTAGAACCCCATTTTTTTATGGCAGATATTGAATCTACGTTAAAAAATAATGTGAGTGTATGCATCACACCCTTGTCCTAAAGTGGGTATTTTCTGAGTTATTCACAAAAAACTGTTTTTCGTCTTGAATTTTCAGCTATTTCTTTTCCCTTCACGCCAAAAAGATGAAATTGTCAGGAACTGTTACTTAAACCATGTTTTAGATTTTACTACCCTAATATGCAAGAGAAAAAAGTTACAGGTTGTTCCCAAATAGATGGCGAATTTGGATTCGAATTTGTATCGGAAACCTCTTTATTTCAACTAGATTTGAATAATCTTCATTGGTAAAATTAGGCATAGTGATCGATTTTATAACTTAATACGAATTATCACCAAATTAATAGTAAACACAAAATGCTACTGAATAAAGAGGAATTTGGCAGATGTAATTAATGATATCTATCATTGAAAAAAAAAAGAATGTAAAACATGGTAAGTTTTTGCATATGGTTCATAAGGAATTATTTATTTATCACTGGAGAGAAAACCGATGGCCGATTAGTTGAAATAAAGAGGTTTCCGATACAAATTCGAATCCAAATTCGCCATCTATTTAGGAACAACCTGTAATTTTTTTCTCTTGCATATTAGGGTAGTAAAATCTAAAACATGGTTTAAGTAACAGTTCCTGAAAATTTCATCTTTTTGGCGTGAAGGGAAAAGAAATTGCTGAAAATTCAAGACGAAAAACAGTTTTTTGTGAATAACTCAGAAAATACCCACTTTAGGGCAAGGGTGTGATGCATACACTCACATTATTTTTTAACGTAGATTCAATATCTGCCATAAAAAAATGGGGTTCTAATTTGAAAAAATTGATTTTTCACGATTTTGTCATCCCTAACTTTGAAAGCGATTTTTTCACCCCCTGTATCATGAATCGCGATTTCGATTTTTAAAGTGGATACATCAATCTTACATCTTGAAAAATCCCAAAAATGAAAATTTTCCATCCAAAAACCTCGAAGTTATTCTTGTTTCAGCGGAGCTCTATTTTTGATTTTTTTTTCGAATTTTCCCGCTCAGAGAGAATTTTCCAACCAAAACTGAAAAATGTTACATCAAAATAACATGAAATTTTCTAAAGAATCTATTTCTGCAATAAAAAAATGGTGTTCTAATTTGAAAAACGGAAGTTGACGTCATTTCCGGAAAAACCGGAGGTGCTCATGCCTTGAAAATATTTTAGATTTCATCAGCATCGTGAAATACTTATAAGTGCTGAATTTCATGAAAATACGTTCAGTAGTTTCCCGTATAAATATGGGTGAGGTTCCTCGTGAAAGACCCTGTATATTGAAATGGGTATAGTACTTACTTTGTAGGTACCTCATTATTAAGGCATCTTAGTGCTTCTTGGGACCACGACATTGACTAAAAAATAATTCATTTCAATAAAGTTCTACATGTGCATTATTATTAAAAGAAAAAAAGACTATATCAATCAAAAATTATTACCTCAGGGTAATCACTTTTCATATAAAATAATCCAGAGAAATTTGAATAAATTGCAGCAAGATTTGGGAGTGCATTATTCGTCTTCAACTCTTCAATAAGTGTATTCATCGATTCAAATGTATCTTCTGCAGCATCCAATTCTTTGAAAGCTACTTCAGCATATAATTTCCTAAAATATAACATGCAAAAAATATAGTCAAACCTTGAAACAATTTTTATAATAAAAAAATCTAGAGACGTAACCTGTATTTTGCTGCGGAAACAATATATTCAAGTTTTATTTTGTCCAAAGAAAACATAAATATTTGACATAAAAGTAAGAGCACAATCAAGAATTTATCAGATACTGTATTTAACTAGAAGATAGACCAATTCACAGCTAAATATTTTTGAGTGTGTATCTATATCATGTTTGTTTTGATGAATCAAGTGAATTTAATAATCGGCATTCCGTATCATTTATTTTTCGTCAATTTTGTCATTGAGAAAGATAACTATTATCTTTAATTCTGTGAAATTGGACGTAATATCGTATCAGAACAATGAAATGTAAATTATTGATTATTTTTCAAACACAACTAAAGTTTGTAACAATCACAGATTTGGTACACGAAAGAATATCTCACCTATGATAGCATTCCAATAGTTTCTTCAATATTGATACATCTTCTCTAGGAAATTCATGACATAAGGCCTCTGTTGTAGCCATCAGTTCCATACAGCTGTCGTACCAACCTCCTTCATTGAAGAAGGCTCCTAATTTCAGTCCAATATCGATCAAATCTTTATTTTGACTTGTTTGGGAAACTGCGAGCGTGTCATAATGTATAACTAAAGTTTTATATATACTACTGCATTTATTGCCATGATCAAGTAGGGCTTGATACATTTTCAATAGTTTTGTACGTTTGCAAGGGACTGACAAAAGTCTATTGAGAATATTCACATCGCCCAACTCCGGACCCAGCAAACACAAATGTTGTCCAGAATACAACTAAAAAAAGAAATCACAAAGTTTCAAATTAAAGAATAATCTTTTTTTATAGAAGTTTTGATCTTCAGATCAATTCTTAGAGTAATCATTGAATTTATACAAGAAGGTAATTAAAAGTAGCTGATTTGCCAAGACAATAAGCATACTTGAATAATGGTTTCATTTTGATAGTACAATTAAAGTCAGCACTTTCATGTGGAAATATACATTCTCAAATACGTAGTGCCAAACACAGAGATTAGACATTATTTTTCCATAATAAATTCATACAATTTTCGAAAAAATGGAAAATACCAAACATGGTGGATGGTAAATATTTATTGTGGCCAACAGATCTGAATTTATTGCAAGATTTAATCATTGTTATCCTGATGAAATTGGCTAGGAGCAAAATGAAATATGGCAAATTTGTACTCTGATAACCACAAACAAACCAGCAAATAAACAAAGTAATGACAACATCCAATTGATAATTTTCTTATAAATATCCATTTTAATTCACAATTGTATTACAACATTTCTCCTAACAATTAAAGGATACTTAGCATTCTATATTAAACTGTTATTACGGATATCAGACTAAAAAAACCGTTAATGAAAGTGAAAGAGAAAGTTGTACCTACCTCATAACAACAATCAAAAAGAATTTTGTTTGGAAGACCTCTAAGTTCTTTTCCACATAATCTGTCTCTGTATCCCCGAACAGCGTTCTCACTAGTCACCTTTAAACTTATTTCGTACAATGAAGGCGGTGTATGTGTCATTTTTAAATTCAGAACAAACACTGGGTATTTGGAAAGAACTGGCAAAATTTAACAAACATCCAAAAACAGCTGATAAATTATCAACAGATGAAGTGTTTACGGTTGCACATAGAACAATAAAATAAGTTGGCTACATGCCATCACAGAACATCGATAATTGTGCACTCTTCTTTTTTAAGCTGTACAGGACACTCTTGAACGTGCTCGTTCATTCGCGATTCAGGGGTAGGCAGCGCCCTCTACTACACGTGTATACGGGAGTGGGTAAGATTTGTAAACATTAGTTCTGACATAAGGTAATTTGCGGGGAAAAAATAAAATGGAAAGTGAAAAGAGTGCTTTTCTAAGCATAAGCGAATATTTCCGATATTTGGAAGCAACTCCAAATAGTAGGAAGGCTCTTTGGGTCTAAAGGAATGAGTAGCTTTGAGATTATAAAAGAATTCAGATAGCTGAAGGAAGGTGTACTTAGGTATTTTGTATTAATTGTATTGCATAAGGTTTTACTCTGTATCAAGAAATATAGGTATGTAATATCAATATTTCACCAAATATTTATGAATAAAATTCATGGTCTATTCTATAAAAACTTTTATTAACGTATCCTGATAACTTGATAACATTGGATTAAAAAAAACAATGGGACATATTATAGTTAATACAATGAATTTATACATGGATATTGAAAACTAATCATTACACTCGGCAATATAAATTAATGATATATAGTTATGGTAAAAAGGGGTTACAGTCCACTACGACATTAAGGTCTATTGTACTACTTATCATAACAGTATATTAAAGTATATTAAAAATCGACGTTGAGATTTCACATGTTTGTGATGATAGTAACCATGACACAACTTCAAAACACGTTCTGGTAAGAAGCAAAATAAGGTACCTACCTATAAAATTACAGTTATTTCTAGTTTACAACTTTTGTACTTGGGAAAATAATGAAATGAGACTGGACCCCTGTTGGCTTTACTATTGCATCCATAAACGCAACAAAACGCATGTGATTTCGACATTTCAGGGCAGTAATCACTCATCACAATGTTCAAACGTATATAAAACAGAATCTCGAACACAATTGTTCTAACTCACTTCACTAAAATAGAAAAATTAACCGGTAATTAATGTAGAAATCGAAGTTTTCCATATACTAACCTACAAACCTACCCACTCCCGTTACTGCTGTTTCTGTCGCAAGGTGGCTTGGGAGATGAACTTGAATCGCCAATATGTCACATTTTTCAATGTTCCATTTCGCATTCATCTATGATCGAGGAAAATTGTGAAAAACAAATAAATTGGACTTTTCAATTCCAAGGTATATGGATTATTACCAAAACTACTATATATATAGAATTAAAGTAAAATACGTTTCAGAAGTAATTTTCAGGTAAAAAACAAGAATTACCATCATGCCAGCCGAAGTGAGAAATCTTAAATTGAAGGTAGAGTTGATGATTTCCACTTTTCGCCTTCATATTTTGATCACCTAATTTTACAGATTGTGTTTGCGGTCCACCTAATATTAATATCATTAAGTGCAATGGGGTATTGGAGTACATCAGCCTACTTATTTTATAACTCCATATTTTGTTTGATGCTAATATGGGGAATTCATTCCCATGAAAGTGAAGAGCCTATACAAATGGTAACTTATTCTTGTACCTAATTTTTTTATGTCTAATCATCTCCTCTTTTTGTTCAAGGCACTTATAGTGAACGTTATAGCAATTGCTTTGGATATATTCTTATTTATTTTCTCATATCCGGCAGATCGTAAGTTTATAGATATTGATTCTAACAAGAACTGAATTCATAGCTATTTCAGATGCAAGTGCAAGGGAGAAATTTTCAGCTGTTATAGCTATCTTCAACTTACTGGCACGGCCTGCATCTTCAATGATTCTTTTCAGGTTAGCCCAACAAAGAGGATCAAGTACAGGTAATACTTATTATTGTTTTCGGTAAATCAACAAACATTGTCATGGCTGCCTACAAGGATCAGAGCTGTGATATTGGTTGATTCACATCTGTATCTATGCTCCTTCTAGCCACCCATGATGATTTACCAGGCACATACAAATATTTATTTCTTTCATGGTTATTTCCTTATAATTTTTTGATATAGATACTTTGGCTGAAATTTTCACGAGAGGAGCTACTAATCAGTCCAACTACGAAGATATGGATAGAAGTACTCCACCAGCCCAATCGTCAAATTATGATTTTGCTTCTGCTGAAAGAATTTAATGATTTTTTAGTCAGGTTTTGTGAAAAAATCTTATTTATACTGTAGTTGGCCATTATTTTAAAGTTATATAATTGTTGTGTATTCAGAACTTTGTTTTATATTGATTTTAATCTTCTTATCAGTTTAAGATTTTATGAAATGTGCCTTCTTCATTGATAACATCTCATTTGAATATTCTTAAGCGTGATGCAAAAACTCAAGAACATTTCTTACAAATTTTTCATTCATTGGTATAATTGAAAATCATCGAAAAAAAATCATTGCAGCCAACTTCTTCATTTAATGGTTGAATAACGCAAGGAGTGAAAAAATCATTTTCATGGTGAAGTGTTGGTAGTTACGTTTTGATCTTTCGTGATATTTCGTAAACTATTCAAATTTTGCAACTTTTTGCGCATTTGGGTTGAAGGAAATTGATGTGAATTGTATTTCAATTGGGAAATGATTCTTTTGTATATACCAAGGCATGTGTACTAAGTGTAAATACGTCACCTCCAATTAATTTTATGTTATTTTTAAAAAATATTTGTTTTGTTTGTTAAAAAAAATCCTTTTATTATATCATACTTATACACACTATCATATTGAAAATTGTCTATTTAATCATCTAACGATACTTGACTTGACTTTTTGTTTTAAATACAATATTGTGTCTATAATTTTTATTATTTTGAGCCAAACTGAACCGGTTTAAATACGAGAAAAGAAAATTTCTAGGCAGAATTTGAACTCAACCATAGAAGACAAAACCACAGAACACAAACTGGTAGGTCCAACAGCTCTAACCAAAGAGGAGTCTTGGCTAATGTTTTTAAGTCTGTGGCTAATAATAAGATTAATAACAGACTTTGTAATAAATAAATAAATGCTTAGATTTATTACATATCAAAAAGTAATGATAATATAAAGAAAAAACCTCGTTTCCCATTCCACAACGCAACAAGATTGATTTTGATATTGCTCTGCAAATAAATTATATTTGCATGAAATCGATTGACGAATGGAATTTTGAATATTAATGAGTCTGATGTTAATTCAAAGATCATATGATTAATCACTTTCGTTAAACAGCAAAGTAACAACAAACATGTTGAGTTTATGTGCTATCCCTCTTATTCTATATGGTATCAGAAAATATGTCGAGAGCAAATGGGGCAAGTGTAAAAACAAAATTCAATTAGATGGAAAAATTGCAATTGTTACTGGTGCCAATTCTGGGATTGGTTTTGAAGTGGCTAAAGAACTGGCCTGTAGGAATGCTACTGTCATTTTTGCATGTAGAAATTTGAGCAAGACTGAGCTTGCAATCGACAACATCAGAAAAGAAAACAAGAGCTCCGCTACTTTGATCCCTATGGAGCTGGATTTAGCTTCACTAAAATCCATTAGAATCTTCGTTGAGAAATTCAAAGATAAGTATGAGCGGCTTGATATTCTAATCAACAACGCTGGAGTATCCATGACGGAGGGAACAAAACATGAATTGACCAATGATGGGCTGGAAGTTCATTTTGGGGTAAATTACATAGGCCACTTCTACCTTACTAATTTACTTCTGGACATTTTGGAAAAATCAATTCATAGCAGAGTTATTATTGTTTCTTCGAAACTCCATGAGAAAGGACAGATAAATTTGGATGATCTGAATTCTATAGCCGTTAAGTCTAAAAGCCTTTATTCAAATTCGAAACTAGGAAATGCCTATTTTAGCAGAGAACTTGCAGAAAGAACAGTTGATAAAGGTATAGATGTTTTTTCAGTCTGTCCAGGTTGGGTGTATACAAATTTATTTAGGCACCATATCAAATGGTATCATTATATTATTTTATCCCCAATAGCATTCTTGTTCATGAGAAATGCGAAACAGGGTGCACAAACTATAATTTATTGTGCTACAGAACCTGGTCTTCAATCTGGAATAATGTACAGGGATTGTAAAATGTATGAATCTAAACATAAGTTTGATCCCGTTGTTTCCAAGGAGTTGTGGAAAAAGTCTGAAGAGATCATTGAAAGAATTGATAAACATGTCTAGCTTTAGCTCTTTAATTGTTCAAAGTGCAAATTAATATTTATTTTGGTTGATTATATTTAGGAATGTTACAAATTGTGTTATTTTTTAATGAAATCATTTCTTGATTTCTTTGTTATTGAAATGAAATGAAGGATTGAATTATGTTCTTTTCAATAAAGGATCAAATAAAGTGCATTATTTACTATATGATGCTTAGAATGTAAGGTTTCTGCCTTGCCTATGCTCGAAGTGTTTTTTTGTCAAATACAATGTTTTAGGTTTTGAAGTTTTATGGGAAAATAATTCATAACTGGATAAGAATTTTCAGTAATTTTAATCTGTTGAATAATAAACAAATTATTTACAAAATATTACTTTCAGAGAGAATATTCAAATTTCCAATAGTGTTTCATTCACTGATGTGAACAGTGCATTCAAGCTTTGGTTTTCAATATTGCGTTTAAAATTATTGATATTTTCTCAAGCATTCAATGAAGTGCTTAAATTTTTCATTCCTAGGGAGATAATCTGAAAACGATATGGTGATAATAAATACCATTCCACTGATTCATTAATGATATTTTTTTAATTGTTAAGGGGAAGTATCACCTTTTGAATCGTGGTAAATCTCCATTCAAAAAGTGGTCTCTTTATTTCACGAGTAACTACCCTAATTTACGACGTAGAGCCTTGATTTTTTTCTAAATTGAAGTTGAAGAACCTCCAGAGGGCAAATAGTTTTCTTTTTTCGATATAATTAGTTTTTCAATTAAAAAAACAGGTTGAACTTCAGCGTTTTGGAAACTACACTTAATGATTCTTTTTCGACGGTTATTCATCATTTTTTGGAAAAAATCGCAACTATTTGCTCTCGGCAATTTAATCTCCTATGAACTACAAAAATTTTCATGATGATTAGTTCAAAAATATACCTTGTATACCTGGGTAGTTACTCGTGAAATAAAGAGACCACTTTTTTAATGGAGATTTACCACGATTCAAAAGGTGATACTTCCCCTTAAGAGCTCTTATATCGAAGAAATATTACACTTGATTGAAAAGGTAACATTTCTCATATAATCTTATTGTATATAAAAAGAAGAGAAACTCATATTAAATAGAGATTGTCTATTTGTTTCCAGAAATAAGATCTGAGAAGAAAGAATCATCATATAGATTATCTTCTGTGTTACTTGGCTCATCATAAAGATTATCCAAAACATTGGAAATCTGCTGAAATGATTCACTTCTAGCCATCAATTCTGTATCATCTTCCAAAAATGAAGAAAATCTTTTACCACTTTGAGATGACTCTGATGAGTTGTGTTCATTAGGTATTATGACATTAGGTGGTTGGGAGTAAATTATTGATAAAATTGGTTCTTCCTCATCTGATTCCACACTTCTATCAACTTCCGTCTTCACTTTATCGGTGGGATTAGAATTTAATAACACATTTTCATCTTTTTCACCTGTTGGTTGTTCAGCTTTCACACAAATCTGTGTAGATGAATGAAGTACCTCCTCATCTACTTTTTGTAAATCTTCACATTCTGAATCTTCAGAATTTGGTATGCTCGGTTTGATTTCATCCTGGGATGGAGGTAGTAATATTGGACCTGAGTTTGATTTTCTCCTTTTCGCTGGGTTTTTCACATTTTTAGTTCTCTTAGAGCCTCTCTTAACTTCACAACTGTTTCTAATATTATGAAGATCACCCCATTCTTTCAGTTTCCGTTGGTATGCCTAGAATTAAATTCATCAAAATGAACAAACTCCAATAATCAACAAGATTCAAATTGTTCATACTTCCAAATCATCTTCCTTGGGAGGTTCAAAAGAATCACAAAAATTCCAAGTGAGTCTATTCCACCAAAATCTATAATTGTCTGCAAACGCTAATGAGTGCAAGTGATCGATCCTAAATAAAATTGTTTCATTAACAAAAGGAACATTAAAGTCTCCTTGCTAACCTGTAAAAATCATTCAGTTTTCCAACACATCCAGGACTTGCCCAATTCAGCATGGACCATTTAAGTTTTTGGTCAGGGTGCTTCTGTTGAATAAAATGAAAAACCACTTTATCACTTTCATAAATACGTTCTTTGGCTAGAACTCTAGCCTTTTTTTCAAATCTGTGTTCAATGGAAAAGATTTGAGGATTGCAATCACTAGAAAAAGCATAGACCTACTCACATAAAAATTTCTTTTAGTTAGACCTACATTGAAGCTGCCTTTAAATTTTTTTATAAGAGGTTTTGTTGCTAGGACATCAAGATCATCCACCACAACACAGAATAAATCATCATCTAATAATTTTTCTGCCAATTTTATTGAGTCTGAGCTTAGAAGACAAACACCCAAATGTTCCAAGTCTGTAATAAGTACAAAATTAATATGAGTGTTAAAAACAATACACTATATTTACTGTTTGGAGTGATTATTTTTGGCTCAAATCCTACTTCACTGGCATGATAATGCCATTTGCATAGTGAATACTCTGAGGAAATAATCAAAACGAATGATCTTCTATCAATCTTATGTTTAAATGAACTTAAAAATGCACAAACTTGTAGAGGCATGTTCGAGTCTTCATCTTGGTTCAGAATAGCACCACTTCTCTAAAAAAACGATAAATGATGACAATTAGATGCTTTTCTCTCTCCACAATCTCAGAAAATTACTTTTTTTATAAAGTTTTCAAATAAAAATTGAATTCCTATAATATGGATGTTTGAAATAGTTTTCAGAATTTCATTGGGTATTCTTTCTGGGTGTTTGTTTTTGTTGCCGAAGTACCAATCAGTGGTCAAATCAAATGGCTGAAAAAATTCTCATTCAGATACGAAATGTACCTATTAGATAAATCTCAACATTACTTCCACAAAGGTAAACATGATGATCAAGTATTATTGGTACATTTCTTGAAATCTGCACATGACGTAAATGCTTATTATTTGTATATACAAAATCATTAAATACAGAATAGCTACAAAAATCGAAAAACTCGTTTTCGTATTATTTTCGTTATCAATCAAATAATCGTAGACACTGTTCATTTTGAATTTCCATGGATGTTTTGAAGATGAAATTGTCAATGTGACATTTACAAATGGGGTTAGAATACCTGAAATTTGTTTATAAGGAGTTCTTGATCTACTACTGCCACAGCTGTCATCTCGAAAAAATTCAAAATGTTAGAACATTTGATCCTTATGATCAATCTCTTGAATTTAGCTACAAGTGCTCTTGAACAAATTCTGCGAAAGTAATGTCTGCAATATTGTTCAATTATGATTTATATTTGCACGTATAAAATAAGTTTCGTCATCCTAGAAGCAAAGCTAGAAGTTAGGACAGTAGTTCATTTCTCTTGTGAGCTAAAAAAGATGACGTGTAAGACGTCAAAACATGAAACCTTAACCCTACTTTTCACATGTAAATTTGTCTTGGGAAGATTACGATTAATTGAATTAAGGAATGCTACGTTCATTGATGCTATTATTTCCAATGTATTTATAAAAACACATGTTATGAAGACTATTGGTTATGTCATCTGCGGACTCAGAACCCCATCTGGAAGATACGTCGTCTGTAGACGATCATGAAAATGATTTTGATGAGAACCCAGAAAACCGGGATATTTCAGAAACTGAACAGAAAAACAAGGTTGAAAAAAAATTGAAAAATAAGTATCTCAATAAGATGCTTTATTTACTGAAGGAATTCCTTATTATGGTTGTTGTTGCCATGGCATATGCTGCAATAACAAATGAGTAAGTCTTTGAATTGAAACAATTTTGGAATACAGTTTAATTTCAACATAAATATTCCAACAGCATTCCTAAGGTTGGTAAAAGTCCAGCTGCATATAGGTTTTTCTCAGAGGACCCTTATATAACAGATTGGTATAGAGGAGAGATAAGTGATGCCATTAGTCAAGCAAAAAGTGCAGACATAGCATTTGTTATGTTTTATGCTCCTTGGGATGCTGAATGTCAACATGCACGGAAAGAATTTCAGGTTTGTATTCCAACTAGTCAGAAGATATTCTGCAGACAATTCCTACCCATTTGTTATGTACATTGTTTTGTATGTTTTCCCTATTGTGAATGCAGTTTCTTAGTGTTCCAGAAGTAGAGAGGATTTATCTAAAATTATCATTGAATTTTTCAGATAGCAGCCAGATATATGCATAAGCAGGTTACATTTTCAGCTGTAAATTGTTGGCAACCAGGTAGTGAATGTAAAACTCAGTATAGTAAGGTACAAAAATGGCCAGTCCTTGTTGCTTACCCTACACATGGAAGGGGTATTCAGTACAATGGACCTCTTGAAGCTGTTCATATAATTGCCTTTCTTAAAAAATTGATTTCTCCTTTTTCAAACAGTAATGTAAGTACTTAACTGAATTTGACGTTGAATTTTAGACACCTGCATACAGATTCTTCGGAAAGTTCACTCAGCATATTATTTTCCTAGGCTTTTGTAGTTGGTGAAATGAACGCTGCACCCTTTAGTAGAGAATATAATATTTTCTATCAAGTGGCTGTAAGACTATTAGAAAGAGATCCATTTCAAGAAATAGCCATTTCTGTTCATCCACATCGTCCATATTTTGAAAATGGTGAGGAAAATGTTCCTTATCTCTACATTCGTATATGGAATGGAACCTTCGTAAGTATCTTAGTTCTTGAATCCTCATACAGTTCTAGTTGCGTTTGTTTGTCCCCTGAAAAAAATCCTTCACATCAAACTATTATTCATACCAATTGATTGAATTTTTGTTCCAGATTTATAGTGATGGTGTTTGGGAGGTGGAACCTATATTAAATTGGATAATAAAACATGTCCACCAAATTACTGCCTGGATTTCACCAAGTGGGTCTAAAAGTACATCATTATCTTATTATTTGCAACCGGGACCTGCTCTTATACTTTTCACTCCTAGGAATCCATTAGCAATCCATAATGACTTCTACAGTATGGTAAGTATTTTGTTTATCATGCTACTTCATTGGGACCTGAAGAGTTTTTTATTTTCAGTTGAGAGAGATCGCTTATGAGTACAATAATTGCGAGGATAATATCAGAATAACTGCTGGCCAGAAACTTATACACTTTGACCGATCGAGTAGGGCTCAAAATGATCTTATATTATTTATAATCCTTACATTGTTTGTATAATTGTTTTTACAGAGAAATATGGTCAGCAAATCAGACTAATTAATGAATGCAAGTTTAAATTGCAAATGAAAACGTCTCCCAATCTTTGGAGCAATATTTCATACTGTTTTGAAAACAAATATCAAAAGACTGAAAATATAAAGGAGAATGATGAATATGACTATGGTGAAAAAAATAGTTTATGTGTGAAGTTGCTTGAGAATTTTGAGCTTGATGATGAACATTTGAAGTACAACAGATTAAGCAGCGGCAATACCCTGTATAAAACATCTAAACTGTGTGGTAATAGTTGATGTTTTTCATTAGATATTTTTACATTATAAAATTAATCATTTTCAGACGTGCCCGATGAAAGATCTCCAGTAAATCTGAAAAAAAGTGTGGGTGTAGAAACTTGCAGGTCGTTTCTGATCGCTCAGAGGTATCAGCAACTTGTATTCTCCAAAGAATTATTCGAATATGATTCTAATAGTTTGGATGTTAAAGGATTCAAGTGCAAAACGAATAAAACACTTCAATTCATTGCCATGGATAGTCTGTTTCATCATCATTTCGCTGAGAAGTTGGGTATCGATCTCTCAAAGAGTCCCGACAAAACAGCAATGGTGATATTGGACGAAAAAGTATGCATACTTTAACTTAAATTTCATTGACTTTGATGATTTTTTTGTAGATGGAATCGCATTATATAATGAGGGGTGAGGTCATAGAATCTAATGTAAGAAATTTTATTTATAACTATACTGCTGGTTCACTTGAGCGTGCCTTAAGCTCATTGGCTACTGTCAAGTCGGAAACCACTCATTCCTATCCAAATAATCGCCAATGTAGTTTTGACAATGCCAAATTTTGTGTGATGGATTTATCTGCTACTAATTTTAGAGAAACCATTTCCCAGACAAATAAGGTGAGAAAAAATACAGTTTATACAGTAACCGTTCATTTCAGCGACTGAAATTTCGAGATGACAATATTCGGCGCCAATTTCTGAGCACCCTGTATGAATTTTCAACTTTTTTCTAATTGTGCTGAAAGCTTAATTGTTATGGTGTTATTCAGGCGAATCTTGAAAATTTTTGATTTGACTGTCTTGGATCTTAAAATATTAAATGTTGTGTTCAGTGCAGTATTAATATCAAGGGAACCTTATTCCACATCTTCTTTTTTCTAGGCTGTGATAATTTTCTACTATTCGAAACAGTGTTCATTCTGCAATGGTATTTCATATCGTTTTTTGACTGTTGCCAAATACTTTTCATTGATGGAAGAACTGCAGTTTGCCAGAATAGATGGTGATTTGAATTTGTTACCCTGGGAATACACAATGGAAGTATATCCTACCATATTATTCATTCCGGCCAATCAGTAAGTTAAAAATGTAACAATTGCAGAAATATTAGAAATTTTATTTTTCAGGGTTTCGGAAAGTAGAGTATTTCCTATGGATATGTCAATAACTGTGCCTAATCTAGTTGGATTCATTTTGGCCAATTTACAATCTAGTTTTAAGTTGAAGGCAATGTGGGTCCTTTGTGAAATTGTTAAGGTAATTTTCAACTTGCTCTTTAATATTTTTCTTTTCTTTTCATATCAATTAACGTGGCTCTTGATTCATCTTCTTTTTGTTCCATTTTTCCTCTTTGTTTCATTCCTTTTTATTTTGTTTTATTCAATCAGAAAATGAATATTTTTTATTCTATTTCAGTTTAATCCTGATAATATGGACTGTATCTCATCTTTAAGATTGCACATCTCTCAAGTCATTGATAAAACTCTTCAAGAATGGAGAACTGTAGGTAAACCAGAAAAATTGCTGATATCTTTGAAGCTCCAACATTTACATGATTTACATTTCCTTTTTTTGAAATATCCTTGCAATATTACTTTGGTAGAAAATATATTTGATGGACTGAAGTTACTAGAGTTTCACCCACTCGAGTCTGCTGTTTGAAAAAAAAAATAATCCTTCTATGTAGTGACAGATAAGAGATTGGAAAATATTGAACTCAAAGGATATGAAAGACTACTAGAAAGTTAAGCTCACTTTTGAATCTTTTTTTGAATTTCACATTGAAATAAAAACAAACTTCTTGCAACAAATCAGCCAGAAATTATCATAATATTGAAATTTGAAATACAAAGATCGCATATTGTTGCTTGAATGAAACAACAATAATATTTTCATTATTTGCATTGTTTGAAAAGTAAAACGAAATAAATCTTTTTTTTATGCTAGTTCTAACTATTGTATTAGTTAGTGTATGTTATTATTATTACTTTACATTCAATTCATTCCATTAGATGTATTTTCAAAATGTGAAGAAGTAAATCAAACAATTTTTAATTTCTTAGTCATTCATATTTCAAGTCTGGTTTTATTGAGGGGCCAATTTGATGACTTGATATAGTTTAAGTCTGTATAATTCAGATTTAAGTTTAAATTTGTTTGAAACTGAGACTTCCCCTGATTTAAAGTTTTGTAGAAACGATATATCAGGCATATGAATGTTAGTTTTTTTTTCTCTCAATTAGGTTTATCTCAATTTCTCCAAAACTCACTGATGTAATTCATTATTTTTGCAAATTATATTCTTCATGATTGTTGTGTATACATACATAAATGATCAGACATCTGTGATACAGCCCAATTTTAGGAAATAAATATTATCATAGTTGATACCTAGGAAATTGTAGATTTCACTGAAAATTATACAAATAGGTATCGGCTATTATATGTACTATTGTAAATAATTAGATAATCTTAATATATTGTCATTAAATTATTCTTCATATTTTCTTTGAATCAACTTCTTCCACTATTGGATCCATGACCTTTTGTTCAAGTAGTCTTTTTGTGTTGTGTGAAAGTTGGTTGTATACTACCTTATACTGTGCCTGAAGAAGTAGTTGATGCGTTCACATCAAGTGTTTTGGAGGTACCTCAATCGGAATGGAAAAAGTGCTTCGAAAATTGGTTCATACGAGTGATAATGTGTATTGGTCTTAGGGGAGAATATTTTGAAAAACAATAAAGCGATTTCCAATTATACAATATACAAGGTGACACGAAAAACTTCGGACGAATTTTGCTTTGGTCTGGAGCAAAAGTATTTCAGCGCAGCCAAATAATTTTTATTCTCTTGGTTTCTTTACACTTTCCTGTACTAATATGTGAATTTTCAGTTTGATATAATTTCATTTCACAGAGTTTTAGAATGTCGAACAAACGTAGTGCGATTTTGGAGCTGTTTCGTCAAGGTAGGCGTCAATGCGAAATTGTTCGTTTGCTCAATGTGCCTCAACAAACCGTGTCCGATGCAATTCGTCGTTTCAAGGAGCTTGGCCATGATGGTCGTCGTCCAGGAAGTTGTAGAAAACGCACTGTCAATACACCTAGTAATAGCAACATCTTCAAGAAGCGAGACAATCGAAATCCGAGGGTTTCCGTGAGGAAAATAGCCTGTGAGACCGGTATCAACCGCGAATCAGTCCGTCAAATTGCAAAAAAGGAGCTCAACCTCAAGCTATACAAGCTCCAAAAAGTTCAACTCCTCACGGAGGAAAACAAGCGCGTACGACTCCAAAGGTGCCGCCAACTCCTTCGTCTCGCCGCCGGTCAGCAATGGGAGCGAATTCTCTTCACAGACGAGAAGCTTTTCACCGTAGAACAATCCCACAACCGCCAAAAAGACAGAGTCTGTTCCGTAGAGGCTTCCGGTACATCGGCCATCGTCGAACACTGTCAAAATCCGCAATTCGTCATGGTCTGGGGCGGAATTTGCGGCAGTGGTAAAACTCCCTTAGTTTTCATGGATCAAGGGGTCAAAATCAATCAAGAAGTCTACCGCTGCGACATCCTCGAGGCCGTAGTACTTCCGTGGGCCAAGCAGCACTTCGGCGATACGCATTGGACCTTTCAACAGGACTCCGCTCCGGCTCACACAGCGAAAATGACGCAAGAATGGTGTAAGACCCATTTTCCTTGTTTCATCTCATCTGCAGAATGGCCGCCCTACTCACCGGATCTCCACCCAATGGTCTACAGCGTGTGGTCGATTTTGGAGCACAGGGCTTGTGCTAAAAAACACAAAAATTTGGAGTCGCTGAAGCAATCTCTGCGCCGGAAATGGAACCGATTAACTCCCGAGGAGCTGCGGCCCATTGCCGAAAATTTCAAGAAGCGTCTGAAGCTGTGTATTGCCGCCAAAGGAAGCCACTTCGAAACGGCTTAAATATATTATTAACAAATGTTCAAGCTATTATCATTTGTTGTTGTCTTGTTCAATTTCTTCTGTTTAATAAAGTTAAATGAAAAAGAGTTTGTCCGAGGTTTTTCTTGTCACACTGTCACTGTATACATAGATCGTCAAAAGTCTTGGCCCTCCCTATCAAATCTCAACTTGTTGAATGTAACATGACATTTTTTTTGTGTGTGGAATCTTCACTATCCTATATTATTACCAGTTTAGTATAGTATAGAACTAAAATGAAAATAATAAACCAGCAAACCATGACGGATTGCGGATTTTGACGGTGTTCGACTATGTACCGGGAGCCTCTACGGACCAGACTGTCGTTTTGGTGGTTGTGGGATTGCTCTACGGTGAAAAGCTTCTTGTCTGTGAAGAGAATTCGCTCCCATTGCTGACCGGCGGCGAGACGAAGGAGTTGGCGGCACCTTCGGAGTCGTACGCGCTTGTTTTCCTCCGTGAGGAGTTGAACTTTTTGGAGCTTGTATGGTTTGAGGTTGAGCTCCTTTTTGGCAATTTGACGGACTGATTCGCGGTTGATACCGGTCTCACAGGCTATTTTCCTCATGGAAACCCTCGGATTTCGATTGACTCGCTTCTTGACGATGTTGCGATTGCCTACCTTGACGAAACAGCTCCAAAATCGCACTACGTTTGTTTGACATTCTAAAACTCTGTGAAATGAAATTATATCAAACTGAAAATTCACATATTAGTACAGGAAAGTGTAGAGAAACCAAGAGAATAAAAATTATTTGGCTGCGCTGAAATACTTTTGTTCCAGATCACAGCAAAATTTGTCCGAAGTTTTTCTTGTCACCTTGAATGTATAGATATTGAAAAATATTTGATCTTTCTTATTAAAAGTCTGTTCACTGAAAAAAATATACCTAAGTGGTTCCCGAAAATTTGATGGTTTATATTAGCTCATCCAGCTCGAGGACAAAGCTTCTGTCCCGATATTAAGCAATTTTGATAATTTTTTCCAACAGGGTATTCAGAATCCAGATGTTTTTTTATTGCTCCTCAATTATTTTATTCAGATCAATCAAATTGTGGCTGCTGTCTGTATTTCTATTATTCCAGCATCCCGTTTAGATGCAGACTTTAAATTCTTCATTCAACATTCAGTAAATTACATCAAATTATCAGAAGATAAACAGACAAAGTGAGCAGATATTATAAGACAGTTGGTGGTCTGCATCACGACATGCAAGAGGCCGAGGGGGCCCTTCCTCGGGCTGAAATGGGTGGGACGGGGCTCTGTAACATGTAATTTGTATGTCAACAAATGATAATAACGGATGAGCTAACGAGTTTTCGACTTATTTATTTCTTCGAGCGAGCTGGGGCGTTGCTTGTTCGTTCCAGACATTCTCGAAGCCTCGCTATTAACTCTGGAGAGGCAATGAGGTACTGGTTATCGATTGGTAGGTACCAAAGATATTCTATTCTTGTAGAATATCTTTGGTAGGTACCGTAGGTACTTGGAAACAGTGGCGTTTGATATTCTTGAGGTTCGATGAAAATTGAGATCTACAGAGTGTTTAAATTGATTGGCGACAATTTAATATTTCACAACAGAAATATGTTTTAGCCGGCTGGACCTGAAATATTCGTATACTCCGACCTCGAATTAGTGAATTCAGTAACTTTGGTGGCTATCTGAGAAAATTATATTTCGGCAAAATCTCCAAATTTCGCGTATTTTGAGAAAAAAAATATCCCGGATCACCTCCAAAGTTGCTGGATTCACTATTTCGGGGGCGTTGGTTAACAATAAGCAATCAGATTTTTTTTATAAAATATAGTTTTGTAGTAGTGACCATCAAAAAATTACAACATTTTCGGAAAATTTTCACAAAAAGTTGAAGTATCAAACCTAGGAAGGAACTATAAATCATAATCTACGACCTCGAATTATTGAATACAGTAACTTTGGTGGCTATATGAGAAAATGATATTTCGGCAAAATTTCCATGTTGGAAAATTTCGCGTATTTAAAAAAAAAACATTTCTCTCGTATCACCATCAAAGTTGCTGGATTTACTAATTCGTGGGGGTAAATTGAGAATATGCAGTCAGATATTTTTTATAAAATATAGTTTTCCAGTAATGACAATCAAAAAATGACTAAAGGACCCCGCACTTTCCTCATGGGAAATGACGTTCCGTCAAAGCAAGGGCGGATTTACGGGGGGGGGGTACTGGGGGTAACTACCCCCCCATGAGCATTGAACACCTAAGAAAAATGTGGTGCACAAAAAAAATCATACATTTTGTACCTGATTTGATGCTTTTCAATCATTATTACCCCCCCCATGATCGTTATTACCCCTCCCATGAAAAAGAGCTATATCCGCCCTTGCGTCAAAGGTTCTAAAATTTTGGCATAATGTAGTACCTACTCGACCTACTGATCAAAAGCGTCCATGGCCCCAACTCAATCCTATGACTAGTTTTTGCGATACAGGGCGTTGAAGTTGAGAATTACCCACTTTTACTACGCTCGTATCTTGGAACAGAGTCGAATGAACTCCAATTTTTCTCAAGAAACATTTCATTCCATCCCCAGTCAGAAACCATATAGAGGAATATGACCGAAAATCTTAACGAATACAGGTTTATCCGTAATTGAATGCATGCCCGATTTGGCAAGTATAAAATATGTCAGTTCCAGAGCGAGAACGTTCGTAAAATGAACTATTTCACTAGATATGTTGTTGTTACATCGAAAAAACATGAAATACCCAGAATTCATACTGGATGATCCATCCTTATAGAAACTATTCACAATGAGGGTTAAGTGGACAACCTGTATTTTTGGGTAGATTTAAGATGTTAGTTTGATTTTTTCAGAACATATCACCATGGACTTCAAAGAATACAGGGTGATTCAGTCATGAAATAAACTGCGAACCTCACGAAAATCATAGGAAGTGGATAAAAATTCTCAGCCGTATTGATCGTTTTATATTAAGTACCTACAGTGGTGAAAGAAAACTCTCACCTCAACGGAGTTAATCTTGAAATAGGGGGTGTTGAAAAAAAGGTGGTTTTTGGGTATTTTCGTGAGGTTCACAGTTTTTTTTCATGGCCGACCGAATCACCCTGTATTCTGTGAAGTCCATGGTGATATGTTCCTATAATAATGGATCACCCAGTATGAATTCTGGGTATTTCAGGTTTTGTCGATATAACAACAACATATCTAGTGAAATAGTTCATTTTGCGAACGTTCTCGCTCTGGAACTGACATATTTTATACTTGCCAAATCGGGCATGCATTCAATTATGGATAAACCTGTATTCGTTACGATTTTCGGTCATATTGCTCTATAGTCTATATGGTTGCTCCCTGGGAATGTAATGAAATGTTTCTTGAGAAAAATTGAAGTTCATTCGATTGTGTTCCGAGATACGAGCGTAGTAAAAATGGGTAATTCTCAACTTCATCGCCCTGTATATCTCAAAAACTAGTCATAGGATTGAGTTGGGGCCTGGGACATTTTTGATCAGCAGGCATGGGCGCCTGCAGGGGGGGCAGGGGTGCCGTGCCCCCCCCTGAGATTTTGATGACCCTAACGTTTTTCAGCACGGCACCTCAATATTACCTTCTAATTTCTATTTTGGCCCCCCCTGAGAAAAATTTCTACGGGTTTCTGCGGGCGCCCATGTCAGTAGGTCGAGTACTACATTATACCAAAACATTAGAACATTTGACGGAACGCCATTTGCCATAAGGAAAGTGCGGGGTTCCTTTCAGAAATTTTCACAAAAAGTTGAAAATTTCCTGAAGTATCAAACCTATACGAATATGTTGTTAGTTTCTTAACTACATATTCGTAATCTACGACCTCGAGTTAGTGAATATATTAACTTTGGTGGCTATCTGAGAGTAGGTATACTCCATTCACAATTATAAAATCACAACTCTGGCTATGGTTTCGTTTCCAGGAATTGGTGCACCTGATAAAAAATCTGTGCGCGTACAGAGAATATCTTTAATGACAAAACGGCGTTGCCAGTTTCTTTGTTTACATCAAAGTAGAAGTATCAAAGATATTTTGACATGGGTACAAACGGCAAATTTAAATTGGACCAAAAATCGATTTATAAGCATGAATAAAGCAAAAATAAGTACAAATCGCCTTTTTTACACTTGATAACGAAGTTTTTTTTAGGTATCTGGCCGTTTGGAAAGATTTCAAACGAAATTCCGGCCCCCCAGAAGTTTGGTTAGTTTCGGTATCGTTTTTGGTGCTCAAAATTTATTCCTTCCTTATACGATATTTTCACGAAAGCGACCGGAAAATATGGTTCAGGTAGGATTTTCGAGGAATTATGAGGAAAGAACTTGCAGAATGAAATTGCACGATTTTCGTAAGTAAACGGGTTTTGGATGGCCATCATCGGTCTCTAAATGATTATTGTTGATCGTTTTCACGTTTCAGAAAAAGAACCACTTCGTATAAGCCCATTTTGAAGAAATTTGTGTTTGTAATATTCAACGGTAGGTATTTTCGAAAGAATATATTATATCTAGTGAATGATAAATGTGAAGCATATGTTTGACCTGTTCCATATTATTTGTACAAACCTACTGTGGTTGTAATGTATGAATATTTTTTAAACTAATCAATTACTATACAGTCAGAATATTTTACTCCTTGTTCATAAGATCAAATAAATGAAATGTATATCTTCTACTCTTATTTTTATTAAGTTAGCTATTAAGGTTATGTTCCAAGAAAAAGTTCCTGTTGCATTAGAACTCCCTTCAACTATTTGGATTCCAGTAGAGGGATATAATGTTCCATTATTCTTGATTCAACAATTGATGTCAAGTCTTGAACTTTCAGTTCAAGAGGATAATAAACATTAAATCTTCACAGGCATGCATATGAAAATCATGTGAAAGCAATGCAATTTTCTTCCATGGCGAAAAATAATATATTTCAACAGTGATCTCTGTATTTTTCATGCAAATAACTAGAAAAGGAATCCTTTCTATCAATTCATTTTTTTTATTTTCGTCCGTCACATCTTTTCCAATTCATTCATTTTCCGAATAAATTCACATTCTGAAAAATACGCTAAGAATGTAGAAAGGGCAACATAGTGTTGACTTGGAACATAAAAATATTTTGAAAAACGTCATAACTTCGATACAGAGTGGAATGTGTCAAATTTCCAAGGCCATAGTTGTGATTTTATAATTGTGAATGGAGTATATATACTCGAAATTTTGCCGAAATATCATATACATATCATGTATATATGTATACCTACATATTTTGAAAAAATAGTAATTTACGTAACAAGTCCGGAAAATAGAGTTTTTTTGGACGAATAGACAAAATTCTGGAAGTCTGCGAGTCCAAAAAAACTATTTTCGGGAGTGTTTCGTACAATATTTTTTCGGTAACCGTGAAGAATTACAAAGCAATGAGACGGTGATCTCTTTATTATAAATTTTGATTCTTATTTGAATCAAACAGAACAGAACTGTCATCCGTTATTTCGTTGCTATTGTGATGATCATAACAATGACAACAACGACGTGATTTTTTCCGGCCTAGTCCGGAAAGTACGTACTTTCCGGACTGGGCCGGGAAATGCTACTTTCTCAAAGAAAAAGCGTCCGGGAAGTGGGTACATCCCGGACGGTTGCCGAAAATTTTTTTTTTTCAGATCACCACCGAAGTTTCTGGATTTACTAATTCGAGGGCGTAGATACGCAATCAGATATTTTTTATAAAATTTAATTTTCGAGTAATGACCATCAAAAAATGACTATATTTTCCGCAAAAAATTGAAAATTTCCTGAAGTATCAAACTTATGAAGGAAGTAAATAACAGGATCGTACTCTACGATCTCGAATTAGTGAGTACAGTAACTTTAATTGAATACAATAACTATCTGAGAAAATGATATTTCGGCAAAATTTCCATATGTTGGAAAATTTCGCGAATTTTGAAAAAAAAAATTTTTCTCGGATCACCACCAAAGTTGCTGGATTCACTAATTCGAGGGCGTAGATCAAGAATATGCAATCATTACCCTTCCAATGATCGTTATTACCCCTCCTAGAAAAAGAGGTATATATCCGCCCCATTGATGTAGAATATTCTAGGTCAATGATCCGCAATTGTTTGACATTCACGAGTGCCAATATGCTTCAGTTTTAAGTAAAAGAACTTGTTAAACCTAAATCATGGCCAACCGGGATACTTCATAAGAGTGAATGTACCCCTCCACATTCGTAGACAGATTGCTGTCATTCTTTCAATGAAAGTTGAATTCTAGACCATTCCAAAAAAGTTCCTGGTTCTCAAGTTTCCAAAAAAACTTGGGTGTGTCTTCAAATCATCTTTAAGATTTCAAGAACGATGTTGTTGAACATTTAGTCGTCTCAGGTAGGTAACAGGCTTCAGGGAAAAACAAACATCTCGTTTGCCTGTGAGGATGCGATGTATAATTAAGAGAATACGTAATCCTATATCTTTATGAAATATAGATATGGGTATACAGCGGTGGTTTTTGATCGAATAGAAGAAAACTGGTTTCGGCTTCGAGGAATATGATCCTAATGAAAGATGATTTTTTTCGTGATACCTACTCATATCTACATGATTCATCTTTAGTGACGGGTTCTGTAAATACGATACAATCGATAAAATGATGGATTGGTTCAGGACTTCCAACCTAGTTATTATAACTTGTTTCAGCAGTACCAACGTATTCTGTATGATTAAGTTACGTACTTTTAGTTTCAAGTCGGATAATCTGCCTGGGCCCTGACAGGAGGGAGAATTAATTAATTCTTTTCTATGTTCCTCTTCGAGTGTGGTTGTTCAACCAATTTCTAATATTCAAATTTCAGACAAAAACTACGCCATTAATAAAAATGGAACAATACACGCTTCAACAACGCATTGAAATTCACTATACAGGGTGGCCATTTGAAAACGAAACAGACGAGATTACAGACGAAATAAATTTTTTCGATAGAAATGCTCGGACAGGTCGATTTCTGTTTCGAGGGGGACAACTTAAGATGTAGGTTACGGACGCATAGCGCTTCAACCCTTGCTACTACAACCCTCACCCCCAATTTTTGAATAGGGAAGATGGGGTGCATGAGTGATACCTCATTTGGAAGGTATTTTTATACTGATTTCAGCACAGTAATTGTTTTTTCATTTTATGCATTAGTTCTCGAAATATTCATGCGTTAGTTAATTTTATCACTTAAATTAATTTTTTGCGAATAATTGACATTTCGTGCTTCCGAAACACCAAAATTTCCATAGTTGTATTTGAAATTGGAAAACATCTACCACTGGGCAAATAAAGTCATACCGTACGTGTTAATGCTTCTAGGGTCAGATGTTCGACTAGCTGTTTTATTCACTGAAATCATTCTCCAACTGTACGGTATCAGAACGATTTGAAGTATTGATCTAAGAAATAAGACTTTTCAAAGTAAAGTAAATAATTTATCAAAAACTCACATCAATTAATTAAATATTCAAATTGTTCACCATTAGCTTCCATACAATGAAATAAATTTTGTTCGAAACGATGGCGCACATATTGCAGCATTTCTGGAGTGATTTGACGACATTCGTTCACTATACGTGCCATGAAAACACCACTTCATTTTCAAATACTTAGTTGAGAATATTTCGAGAACTAATGCATAAAATGAAAAAACAATTACTGTGCTGAAATCAGTATAAAAATACCTTTCAAATGAGGTATCACTCACCCCATCTTCCCTATTCAAAAATTGGGGGTGAGGGTTGTAGTAGCAAGGGTTGAAGCGCTATGCGTCCGTAACCTACATCTTAAGTTGTCCCCCTCGAAACAGAAATCGACCTGTCCGAGCATTTCTATCGAAAAAATTTATTTCGTCTGTAATCTCGTCTGTTTCGTTTTCAAATGGCCACCCTGTATATAAATATGGTGAAAATTTGAGATATTTTGAATAGCCCGCTATTGCGGTATATGTCACATTCGACATTCGACAAGTAGAAACCACGCCATTAATAAAGATGGAACGATATTCGCTTCAACACGGCATTGAAATTATTAAAATTCACTATAAAAATGGTGAAAATTTGGCAGAGACGGTTCGTAAAACTCAAAAATTTTTGGGTCGTCGTGAAGCACCTTGTCGAACCGCAATACAGAAATTGGTGGAAAAATTTGAGCTGTTAGGACAAATTAGAGATGTGAAGAAAAAAACCCGTGCACGTTGCCTGAGAAAAGCCGAGAATATTGCTGCTGTAGCCGAAAGTGTTGAAGAAAACAAAGGTTCATCCAATCCTCGTCGTTCTTTGGAATTAGGCATCCACAAACGTCATTACAGCGTATTTTACATAAAGATTTGGGTCTTAAAGCTTATAAAGTTGAGTTTACACAAGAACTCAAGCAGGCCGATCATCAACAACTTCGTTTCTTTGCTGATTGGGTCCTTGAAATGCATGAAAATGATCCGGAATTCCATCGAAAATCATCTTGAGTGAAGAGGCCAATTTCAACTTCAGTGGCTTCGTCAACAAGCAAAATTGTCGCATCTGGGACTCGGAAAACCCAGAGTTATTGTTGAAAAGCCTCTCTATACTCAACGTGTACCTGTTTATGGTCCGGTGGGGTCATTGGACCTTCCTTCTTCAAGAATGAGGCTGGAGCAACAGTGACGATGAATGGATTGCGCTATCGAGAGATGATTATTGATTTTTCACGGCCGGAATTGGATGGTATTGATCTGGACAACGTTTACTTTCAACAAGACGGCGCTACGTACCACACAAGCAACCTAACCCTTGATATTTTACGGGAATAGCTTCCGGACCGTGTTACCTCTCGATGAGGCGATCACAATTGGTCACCGAGATCTTGTGATTTAAGACCTTGCGACTTCTTCCTTTGGGGCCATGTGAAAGAGAAGGCTTACCACCAAGAGCCCAGAGTCGATTCAAGACCTCAAATAGGCAATCGAGGACATAAAGCAGCCACTTTGCGATTCGGTTATGGAAATTTTCATGAAGAGGATATGGTCCTGTAGTCGTGGTGGTCATTTGGCTGATGCTATTCTCCATTATCAACGGCATACCTTCCTTCTTATAATGAAATAAACCTCCAATCATTTATCTAAAAAATGGCCCTTTCTTCGAATGTCAAAATAACACCTCTTATTGGAAAACCCTTCACCTTCTTTCGTTTTTCGAAGTAGACATCCTCAATATTTCAGTAAAACTTGAAATTTCAATTTAAGAAATATGCCATACTTGGTATTATACTGAAATGTTTCCAATTCTAATCCTGTGGAAATAGTCTCCAATTGAAATATAAAAAAAGTGTGCCATGACCACAAAGAATTACTTGAACTTCGGTAATTTCTTTGTATATAAAGAACTAATGTTTTGTTTCTGCTTGTAGTTATGTATTTTCTATTTTTGTTTATTTTTTTTCATTTTACAATGCTGATATATTATTGGTAAGAATTATTGTAGTATATGGGAGTCAGGAATAAATTAATAATGTTAAAAAAAAATGAAATGAAGAAAAAACATCGTCAAAAATTAGAGATTACAATTTTCCTGGTGTCTATTATTGAAGTGGTGAAGAACAGACTTGAATTTTTTTGAGTTAATTGTAAATGTGAAATTCTGATTCAGATAGTGAAGATTTTAAGCAAAATCTCAAGTTTTGTATATTTCAGGAATGGAAACCCCAATCTCTTCTGAAATATACAAAAAACTTCAGTGTCCGAATCCAATTCGAAATGAAATACCTATATACTGTTCTATAAATAAATATTGATATATAAGCATTATATTAGGAAAAAGACCCCGCACTTTCCTTATGGCAAATGGCGTTCCGTCAAATGTTCTAATATTTTGGTAAAATGTAGTACTCGACCTGCTGATCAAAAGTGTCCATGGCCCCAACTCAATCCTATGACTAGTTTTTGAGATACAGGGCGTTGAAGTTGAGAATTACCCACTTTTACTACGCGCGTATCTCGAAACAGAATCGAATGAACTTAAATTTTTCTCAAGAAACATTTCATTTCATCCCCAGGGAGCAACCATATAGAGCAATATGACCGAAAATCATTACGAATACAAGGTTATCCATAATTGAATGCATGCCCGATTTTGAAAGTATAAAATGTGTCAGTTCCAGAGCGAGAATGTTCGCTGAATGAACTTTTTTACTATATATGTTGTTGTTACATCGAAAAAACCTGGATTACCCAGAATTCATACTGGGTGATCCATTATTATAGAAACTATTCACAATGAAGGTTAAGTGGACAACCTGTATTTTTGGGTTGATTTAAGGTGTTTGTTTGATTTTTTTCCGAACATATCATCATGGACTTCAAAGAATGCAGGGTGATTCAGTCATGAAATGAACTGTGAACCTCACGAAAATACCCAAAAACCACCTTTTTTTTCATCACCCTCTATTTCAAGATCAACTCCGTTGAAGGTGGAGTTTTCTTTCACCACTGTACTTGATATAGAAACATCAATACGCCTGAGAGTTTTTATCCACTTCCTATGACCACATTTTTTTATGCTGGAATAAGAATAGAATAACATAAATAAATAATTTTCATATTACATAAAAAAAAATCTGTATCCCAAAAACTAGCCATAGGATTGAGTTGGGACCATGGACACTTTTGATCAGTAGGTCGAGTACAACATTATACCAAAATTTCAGAACATTTGACAGAATGCCATTTTCCATAAGAAAAGTGCGGGGTTCTTTAAGGACACCATTGAATGGAAGTAATGGTACTTAAACTAGTGCAAAAGAAATGTTTCCACAGAAAAGTAGAATTTTCCACAGGAAAAGGGTTACCTACACCCACTTTTCAATGATGCACAATAAAAAAAAACACTAAAACGATGAGACACCGACATCAGTATTGGTTTATCTAGTTTTTATACAATAGAACTTTACATCCAATGTGTCCAATTTAGCTCATTCTATACTCTTGGTGGAAAACTTTCATGCCCCCCCTGAAAAACTACCTATAGATCCGCCAGTGATTATTATTCAAAAAACAAAATTGTCTTCAGTTTCAAGGGATGTGAGCTGGGTCACTGTGAATGAGTGAATTTATAGATGAAATGTCCCATTAAATATTTGTAATCCGTACCTACAATGGCTCACTCACTCACTGTGTACAATTTCACGCTAATTCTCCCATGTTTTCTTAGGGAAACACAGGAGAAACATTCAATTATTTCATTCACTGTTCCCAATAATACATAATTCAATCCAAAACATGTAAAACACCCATTTTAAAGACTTGTTTGCTGGAGATATCAACAGTGCGTTAGAAGCGAAACCTGCAAGCGGCATCGGTACTCATTTTCGAAATGCAAGAAAACTATGAGTACTCATGAGATTACCGTGATATACGACTCTTCGGGGTTCTATGATGGCCTTATTTGTCTATAAAAGTTCCCGAAAAGCTTGTTGATCGATGACTTAACATCATTGTTCTAAGTAAAGTAATCGGGTACTTCAAACCGCTTATAATCCTTGTTCTAAAACGACAATAATCCGTAGATAATTTCACATGATAAGGGCATTTCGGGTTCCGCTAATGGAACAGTTGCCGCTTCTTCGGCTCACCCAAAAAAATCTCATCAAACATCGGTAGAACGTTATTGAAAATTGTTTACGTCGAATAAATAAATATATCTGCGGTTCTACTCAAGAAAAGATCCTTTAGAAAACACCTTGTTATTACCCACCGGTTCTTTTCGATAAGAAGTAGCGTCCTTTGGAGAATGAAGATCAAAGAGGCCGCCTGTTTATTGAAATTTATTGGTCCATAAACAGAAGGGATTGAAAGTCCGCATAGGTGATTATCAGTCCATTGTGCCGTGTGTGGAATATACACGTGTATTATTTAATTTCTATGAAGTTTGTTATGGTTAAATTCAGAAAATAAATTGCTGAATGGCCTTCGGGATGGAAGTAGCTGCGAAACTTGTTTTTATGGGATAAATGGGATGGTACCTACCTTTGTCAAACCCATGGGAGAGGTCGAGTCAGAATTTGAATATGGAATATAATTTTTTTTATCAGTATTTCTACATTCTATAAGTTCAGGATTTCTATAATAAGAAAATAACAATTTCGACTCTAGAATGCGTTTCATGTGTATATGTCAATTGGATCATTTGGTTCATTTGTTGATTGGTAAACTTTTTGGTTCAAATTTTGATTTTGCAATTTTTCGAGAAAACTTTGGTTGTCTTGAAAACTTTTTTCTTATCTGTTAATAGCTTCAAGAATTATATTAAATATTTCGCTGAATTTTGCACGAGGTTTCTGATATACACTGCGCAAAAAAATTAACGCACATTATGGAAATCTAAAATTTATTCCACAACTGAAGGTGTTCTCAATGATAATTATTTTCATCAGAATAATGCATGCATATGTTATCCACTTTCAACGTTTTTCTTCAATACAGATGTTTTATCCCAGCAGGAATAAAAAAAGATGATATTATCAGATTATGAATGTATTGGCTCCATTCTAAAATCAGTTGTTCTCGATCAATTCTAGTGATCAATAGTTTTTCTTTCGTTTCATTTTCTACACTCGATCGCTATGCAACGCGAAACACGCAATTTGACCCAAGAGGAATGTGCCCAAGCGGTAGTTTTGCGAGAAGAAGGGTGGACATACACAAGAATTGCAGAAAGGTTTGGAGTTTCCCATACAAGTGTGTCCAGAATGTTGAAGCGATTCAGGGAGACAGGTATGAATGTCCGAAGACCAGGACAGGGTAGACCACGGGTAAAAACTGCCATTCAAGAACGTTACTTGAGAGTTTCTTCGTTGAGACAACGGTTTGCAACCGCTCGCCTCCTTCAAAATCAGCTTGAGCAAACTCATGGGGTGCAAATTAGCACTCAGACAATAAGAAATCGCCTCAGAGAATATGATTTAAGGCCTCGTGTCACGGCAAGAGGCCCAGCTCTTACCCCAGCCCATCGAAGGGCGCGTATCCATTGAGAAGAGGCCCATTGGGAAAGAGTTCTCTTCACAGATGAGTCTAGATTCTGCCTCTACCATTGTGATAGACGTTCCCTTGTATACAGACGTCCACATGAAAGATATGCTCAGTGCAATTTCCTGAATACTACTGGTTTCGGGGGAGGATCGATTATGGTATGGGGAATATCTTTGACTGCTCGCACAGACCTAGTGGTCGTCGATAATGGAGCTATGAATGCTGATAAGTATATAAGGAACATTCTTGAAGAGCATGTAGTGCCATTTGCCCCATACATTGATGAAAATTTCATTTTTATGGACGATAATGCCAGACCCCATCGTGCGCGCATCGTTCCGGAGTACCCTGAAGAGGTTGAAGTCTCTCGAATGGAATGGCCAGCAAGAAGTCCAGATCTCAATCCGATCGAGCAGGTTTGGGACAACCTCAATAGAAGGCTGAGAAGTTCAGAAAATCATCCAGCTACTCTTAATGACTTAGGAATCCAACTCGGAGAAATCTGGGAAGAATTAGATCAGAACATTTTAAGATCACTCATTTTGAGTATGAACCGTCGTTGCCGAGCTGTAATCAACGCAAGGGGTGGAAATACCAAGTATTAAATCACTCATCAGCATTTCAGTATTTTGAAAATTGTTCATTTCTCTTCTTTCACATAAGATTCGGTGAAATCCTGAATTTTTCTTCCATTTAATGTGTCTTGTTTCGTTCAAAACCTTCCTGAGAGAACATAAAAAATAAGTTATAAAGTCAATGTAGAGTTAACTTTCATTAATATGGAGATTTTCAGAATGTGCGTTAATTTTTTGCGCAGTGTATTTCAGGACCGTCATATATGTATACTTGCTGACCCCGCGAACTCCGTTCCGCCTTAGAGGCAATAAATATATGTTATATACCACGTTCCCGTTAGGTGAAGATTTAGGGTTGTATGTAGTTTTGTGTGCTGTATCATAAAAAAATTAAAATAAAAAATGTTGTCCATAAAAATTGAAAAAAAACTTAGGGGTAGACCACTCTTAACATTTAGGGGGATGAAAAATAGATGTTGGCCGATTCCCAGTCCTACCTGATATGCACACAAAATTTCACGAAAATCGGTCTAGCCGTTTCGGAGGAATTCGGCCACAAAGTGCAGACAGGAGAAATTTATATACAGGGTGTTTGGAGGGTGAGTAGCCATAGGTAAATGGTGGATAGGTGATGCTCTTGGCTACTTGTTGCGCCTAATAAAATAAAATTTTGCCCAAAGTTCAAAGTGTTATAATTTTTTGCCATTTTTCTAGAAATTTCCCATTTTTCTCATTAAAATCTTGAATTTTTTAAATTTAATGCTCGAGGTGTATTGTCAACCGATGATAGAGAGAGCACGCTATTTTTAGCTATGTTAGAATGAGAGAAAACATTTTACCGGCTCAATGGAATAGTTTTGTCGTCACCCTTTTAAGGCACCCTTGAAGCCAAAACGGTTTTTTGTTGAGTTATCTGATTATTAATGGTACATGTTACATACCATTGCAGAAAGTATTAACTAGAGAAGTTTTTAGAACCATTTTTAAACCCCACACTATGTAATCTTTTTTTTATTTCACTTTGTAAAGTGGACACAACATTATTTTTTTTTTCATTTTGATGTTTGATACGACGCTGTCAGGTTTTTTTGAAGACGTTTGTATGAAATTATGATTCAATCTGAATAAGACAAGACTAGACTAAAAAAATAAACGATTTTATAGGCACTTCGAGCATTAAATTCAAAAAAATTCAAGATTTTACTGAGAAAAATGGGAAATTTCTAGAAAAATGGCAAAAAAATTATAACATTTTGAACTTGGGGCAAAATGTTATTTTATTAGGCGCAACAAGTAGCCAAGAGCATCACCTATCCACCATTTACCTATGGCTCCAAACACCCTGTATAAGATCAAAATGTGGAGGTTCACTATAAGAGGAAATGAAAGGTGTTTTCTGTTTATACAGTGCACGTCAACATTATGGAACAAAATCGTTTTCTCAGAAGAAAAATATTTGGCACCAAAAGCCTGAATCAGGTCAATTTTTGTTTGACTTTTACCAAATTTGTATGCATTTTTGAAGGATTTTTGTTTCACCCTGTGCCATCCCCATCAACCCCATGAGTTTTTTGAATAGGGAAAGTGGTACTTTTTTGTCAAGGTCTTTATATCTTATTTACAGGCGTGCAGAAATTTCCAAAAAAAATTATTTTTTTTTTAATTAGTTGTTTCAAAGAGGTTCTCATTATGTACACTGTGTCATGGCTTATTTACTTTGAGACGATGGTACCTGATGAAATTTGTCGCCGAATGAAAGTCGACCATTACAGTTTTGTTCATGCACAACTTTCAACCCCCTCACGTGAAAAATTAGAATGTGTGAAACACTGCGCTTCAGTTATGATCTTATAAGTAGTTATGTTATAGTACCTACGTTGCTAGTGAAGTTGAAACTTTCGATAAAATGTTTCAATTCAAAGAAGGAGCCATGACAATATGCACATACCGAAAACCTCTTTGAACTAATTTTCAAAAAAAATGTTTTCTTGAAAATTTCTGCATGCACGCCTGTGAAGAAAATACAAAGACCTTGCCGAAAAAATACCACATGACCCACTTGCCCTATTCAAAAAATTTAGAGGGGTTGATGGCGATGACACAGGGTGCAAGAAAAATACTATATAACCTTGAACTTGAACAATCGCTTTTCCCGAACTGGAAAATGCGAATCTACCTACAAGGTGTATCTACCTAAAAGATTGATCTACATCTACCTAAAGGTGAGCTACTGACTTTATGTCAGTGCTTTTTCATTAACTGTGTTTCAGAAATTTGAAGAGAATACCATCGAAAAATCCTAAAAAGGTTCAAAATAATATGCAAGCTCCTCCCAAATTATCCTTTATGCTTGTCGACATAAAAAAACATTAACAATTAATACTTATCGGTTTTGTAAGAAATTGTATCAATTTGGACGATAATACATTCAGGTGAACTCATATTAGAAGTATTAGAACATTATTGCTCTCAAAAAGGTAAACAATTCTAAATAGTTAATAAACGGTAGGAGCTAAAAAGTTAACGTGCTACTTAAAAAGGGATTTGTTATATCCGGCAACCTGACTGAAATAGCTAGAATGTTTGCTTTTGAAGACAGGGCCGGACCTACCTGCTATAACGTATGCAAGCATTCAATTTTTGTGTTACAGCCAATTTATTTTCACTAAAATGTAAAATAACATAAATGTACTATGTAGCTGAGTTTTAGTGAAATTGAATACATACTGCTCATTTTTAAATAATTCTATTGCCGTGGCTCACCCTGTGCATAGTTTGATAAATAAAACTTTGGGTATCTAGAATTTCACTCAGAAAAATAAAACAAGAAATATGTCTTCCCAAAATAAAATATAGAAAAGCAGAATCGAAATTTAAAAAAAAATGGAGAAATAAAGGGAACTCTCAGTTTACTGAGTTATCCTTCATACAGGGTGTCACAATGAAAAGAAAACATAGGTCTCTTCTAGTAGAAAAATCCAGATTTTGAAAAATCACTCAGGACTTGTCAATTTTGTTCATGTGATGGACATATTTTTCGTAAAATATTAACCAATTCATCTATACCATTTTTGACAAGTCAATGATATCGAAGGTAAAACAAACCATTTGTTTACATCAATTACATCGATGGTATCCACATTACTATTCATGAAAGAATAAAAAGATAAAGATAAGAGACCTGAAAAAAATAGTAGAGTTCACTTTGAGTAACATTTCAGTGAATTTCTGATTATTTCAACATTGGAAGTGCTGTATTTCTCGGAAATTTGAAACAGTGCATGCCAAAGACCATTCAGGTTCAGATCATTATCAATTTTTATTAATGTGATTCTGAAACTTTTTTAAACGCTTGCGAGATTTCTTCTCATAAATTAGCACTGGAAACTTTCAATTCAAGTTACCCAAAGAATGCTGTATTGACTTCATCAGTTTCTTTCAATTTAATTACCTCTATTCTCTTCTCTTCTCCTGCAAAAACCAGGTATACTTTATAAGGTACCAATAATTATGGAGCCGTCAGTACGACGTCAACCATGCAATCTGAAAATGTATTAACGATACAATTCGAACTGAAATGTTTATTCATGACACGTGCAAAATGTACGAGGTATCAATTATAACTCGTATTGAGATTGTATCAACCGAGCCAATTGTGAATGGCATTACCATCATAAAAGAGAAGCTCGATTTTGCATTCACGATAAAACAATCGATAGCATTATCGCGATGCATTACAATTTATGTATGTAAATATACCCAGCTTTCAGGATGGAAAGAGGATTGGTTTAACCATTTAACCTTAATCATAATTTTCATTGCATGAATGGTTCACGCTACTGAGGTTTGGTTATAAAGAACTAAAAGAGGCATCAACCTGAAATTTTGTTCTGAAAAGATACTTAATTCGCTGTCAAGAACATCTTCGGTCGTTGAATTTCCTCTTGTACGAGGATATATTGAAAAATTCTTAGCCTACTATGGAATCAAACAAGATTTCAATATTTTATTACTCAACATATTATCCTCTTAATTGAATACATTTATTACAGCGAACCTGCAACGTCTCTAGACCTTTAAAAAAAAATGTTTCTTCTTGCTCTGCAAACCAGTCCTCCACATCAGCTATTATTACTTCCTGGTTGGAAGAAAATTTACCTTTTTCTCAGTTGAGAAAAGAGATGATAGTCGGACGGAGCCAAATCTGGTGAATAAGGGGGGTGTTCTAGTAATTCTAACCCTAAATCACGAATTTTTTGCATGACAACATGAGATTTGTGTACTGGGGCGTTGTCCTGAAAAAACAAAATACCTTTGGATACGAGTTTGGATAGCTTTCCGCATCTTTTCTCTTTAATTTTTTTCCCGTAGAGTGGTCAGTAATGTCGAATAGTTCCAGTTATTGTTCTACCCTTATCCAAAAAATCAATCATGATTACTCCATGGCAATCCCAAAAAACTGAAGCAAGAACTTTTTCAGCAGATTTTTGGACACGAAACTTCTTAGGTCTTGGAGAACCAGAGTGTCGCAATTCCATTGATTGTTGCTTTGTTTCTGGATCGTAGAAATGTACCCAAGTCTCATCTATAGTAACAATTCGGTTTAAGAAGTCAGAAGTCTACATCGTTTTCAAATCGAGCAAAGATCGAACACGATTCTTCTACCCTTTTGGTCAACATTTGGGGATCCATTTTGCAGAAATTTTTCTCATGTCCAAATTGACGTGAACTATATGCTTCAGATATCCGTTTTAGCCCAATTCGACGGTCTGATAAAATCATGTCATGAACTGCATCGATATTTTCGGGGACTGACACAGAATGGCCTTCCCGATCGGTCATCATCTTCAATGGAAAATTTACCACTTTTGAAGATTGCAGTCCAATTTTTCACGGTCGCATACGAAGGACATTTATACAAAGAGTATTAAGCATATCTTCGTAAATCTGCTTACCTCTTAACCCTTTTAAATATAGGTACTTGACGATGGCTCTATACTCCAATTTTTGGATTTTTACAGTTTCGGTGGACATCTTTTTTTTATTTATTGCGTAACTCTGGTTTACTTTTTTTACTTCGAACTCTACACTGACACTTCTAATAAGTTATTGTTCGTTGATATGGTATCGCAATATTTGGTTTATGCATGGAACTGGTCTAGGCTAACTAGATATCAATACATCCTCGTAAGAAATCGCATCTTCTGCTCAGGACATTTCCTTGTGTTATTTGGTGTTGGTCCACTTTCATTCAAAAATTTATAGTCGATCGGTATTAGGTCAGGAGATCATGGTGGCCATTCCATTGTTCCACCTCTTCGAATCCATCTATCATCAAAAAACAGACCTAATAGATAAGATGGAGACTTGTGACACCCACTGGGTGTAATTTCATAATTCATAAGGCCCAATACATTGTATGGAAGAAAGGATAAAAATAACTTCTCGCAAAAGCTCAATGCATTTAACGATTTTTTGTTATAGTTCTTTTTTGTAAGAATATCATGGCGAATTCTGAAAAATCATTGTTTTCCTGAACTTTCTACTTAACCTAATATAGAATTCATGATTTGAATTTAATTTTCAATTCATGCGATGGTCGAACCTTTAGTTCTACAGGCTGAGTCTTTGACTTGTACATACAGTGCGCGTCAAAATTATGGAACAAATTCATTTTCTCAGAAGAAAAATGTTTGGCAACAAAATCCTGAAAAAGGTCAATTTTTGTTTCACTTTTACCAAATTTTTATGCATTTTTGAAGGATTTTTGTTGCACCCTGTGCCATCCGCATCCCCATCAATCCTCTAAATTTTTTGAATAGGGAAAGTGGGTCATGTGGAACTTTTTTCAGTTTTCAGTATGTGCACTTTGTCATGTCTCATTTACTTTGAGACGATGGTACCTGATGAAATTTGTCACCGAATGAAAGTCGACCATTACAATTTTGTTCATGCACAACTTTCAACCCCCGCACGTGAAAAATTAGAATGTGTGAAACACTGCGCTTCAGTTATGATCTTAAGTCAAGGGCGTAGCCAGGATTTATAACAGGGGGGGGCAAAAGTTATACAGGGGGGGGCAAACCATGGACATCCTCCATGGTCTTTCAAAATGTGAAAATTTAGGGATAAAAAAATAGGCAAATTTTATTCATTTTTTCTTTCAGGGGGGGGGGGGGCAACTGCCCCCCCCTGCCCATAGCTGGCTACGCCCATGTCTTAAGTAGGTAGGTTATTAGTACGTTTCTACTGAAGTTGAAAAATTTCGATAAAATGTTTCAATTCAAAGAGCCATGACAAAGTGCACATACTGAAAATCTCTTTGAACTAACAAATTCTACAAAAAAAAAATTCGTCTTGAAAATTTTTGCACTCCTGTAAATAAGATACAAAGACCTTGCCAAAAAGTACCACATGACCCACTTTTCCTGTTCAAAAAATGTAGAGGGTGGATGGGGGTGGCACAGGGTGCAACAAAAATCCTTCAAAAATATATAAAAATTTGGTAAAAGTGAAACTAAAATTGACCTGTTTCTGGATTTTGTTGCCAAATATTTTTATTCTGAGAAAATGAATTTGTTCCATAATTTTGACGCGTATTGTATATTTTAACTGTAGATTCCTTTCAACAACACTTTTTCCTAAACCATTTTCCAGAATTCGGTTTCGTTTGAAAGATACAGGGTGTCAGAAATCCACGAAAAAACACCGTTATTTTAAATGAACTGAATTGTGATGAAGTGTCAAAACTTATTTGATATTTCTATCGGTATGAAGGTAACAGCGTAGCAGACTCATAAATCCACGCCAAAATACCATAAAACTACTTGTAAAGAATTAAATGTTCATATTGTCGAAAGAACCAATCGTTTCATAAAATAAAAGTATTCATAAGTTTTTTCAATCAAACGCGTTTTCGATTTATTACTAATTTTACTCGGTGAAATTTGACGAAAAAAAAAATATCATAAATCTCGAGAATAATCTGGATGCTTCACTGGATTTTAAATATCACCGAATCGCAGAAAAATTATGAACTCTTTGATCCCACTACAAGTCAACAATGTTGTCAGAATGTTGATCAACTTTGTCGAATTCTCATTTGGAAATTACTGACCTGGTGAGTAGGTACTAAAATTTCTATGATGGGAAAACGAAGATGTGTTATAATGAAATCCCACGAATTTGGGAGATAAAATTGAATACCGAAGAGTATGATATTTCTCAAAGATTCACCTTACAACAGATATTTTTTCGAAATTATACGTTTTATACGTCCAGTTTCCATAAAGTTATAGTTATAGTAAGAAAGGGGTTACAGTTCACTGCGACCTTAAGGTCTATTGTGCCCCCCAACAGAGCTGTTCTCACCAATCTCGCCTTCCAGTTCCAAAGATTTAATGCAATCCAATATCTGGGTTGTCTTCAAAGAGGCTAGTTCCTAACTCCAACAAGTCTCTTGCCCAAGAATTATTTCCTTTGGCTTACAATGGCGAGGCATTCCGCGACTAGATGAATAGGAGATTATTCCTCCTCCTCACAGAATCTACACTCTTCAGTGTCCGATAAACCCATTCTCAACAGATGCTTCCTGAGGCGACAATGTCTTGTGAGGAGGTGTTATTGGCTCTTACTGAGATCCAGATACCTTTAGGATCTTGCAGTTTCAGAGTTCCAAAGGAACTTCGGCGTGATACATTCCTGGGAGATTCCTTCAGAGTGTTTCCTTTCGGATTTCTCCTTCTCCAAAAGCTCTTTCTTATAGGTACATTTCCCTATACCACAGAAAGGTTTTGGGTCAGTGATTGGCTTTAGTACTCTCTGACATATTGGCCTTTTCGTTTCCTTTGATTCCTGAATGATCGGGAACCCAGATTAAAAAGACCATTAATTACAACTCGCCCTGCATAGATTTCGGCATTTAATAATTGCATAAGAAATCGATTGTTGAAGTATCTATATATATAAAAGAAAGATGTTGGTTACACCATTTATAACTCGAGATCAGATGGAGTGTTTGTTATGAAACTTCATATATGGATTCGTCTACGGTCTGGTTATTATAAAATGCAATAAAACTTCGAAAAAATCGATGAAAATGTCACTTATACAGGACATGCTTTTCCTCCTTTTGAGCGAGGCCACTAGGTGTCGCTACAGTTACAGTTACGCTACCGCTTATTCGTAGGTACTTGATTTCATATTCTCTCCGTTAGATGGGGTGTACAGTGACTATTACCACTATAGTCACTGTAATAGTGCGTAATTTGAGTTGCCTACAACTTTGCGCCGTTGGCCAACACCAAAAAGTCTTAGCGTAGATGTCTAAAATGATTAGATTTCGTACCACTTCAGATGGCGCTATTCACACATTATGACTGATTATTAGTTATTTTTATAGTTTTATTTATTCAAAATAACGTAATCGTGAAGTAGGATGTCTAGAATAATGGTGTAGGCACTGATTAGATTTTGTTGTGACCAAATTGATTATTGACGTCCAGGCGACTTCTTTTTCAATGCTGAACTCGTCTGTCTAAAATTTGACACCCACACTTTAATCGTAGCGTGATGTGGAACAGGATCATGACGCCCGAGTCCGAAATGAATTCGAAAAGCACGTTGTGTAGCAATTATCGAACCGCCGCATTCGATAAACCGCTCAATAACAAAAGCACGATGTTCACCAGACCAAGGCATGTTGACTACTGACAAATGGCATAAAACCAGCTTTCTAACGGGTTTTACCCCACTACTCTACCTGCTCTCTCTTCTGAGAAAAAGGGATTTGAAATCGGATAGGTTCTTCTGCCCCACCCTGTATTAGCAATGTTTCGTTCTTTCCACTTCAGGTGGCGCTATTCACAAATTATGACTGATTTTTATCAGTTATTTCAAATACTTGAATTTATTCTGGCGAACGTGGCGTGTTAATGGTAGATAATTCTGTCAAGCAATAATGTTTGTTTATATTCCTGATATTCTGATGTATATTAGTTCTTAGGAAAAGTAGAAAACTTTCATTATAAAAAGATGCCATTCTGCTGTCATGTCATAATTGACTTTAGCAAATCAGCTGTTGATACATCCATCAAATTGACAACGAAAAATACACTGAAATGATATTGCGGCGCCGCCACGTTGCTAATATTTTCGATTTGGTCGAACGTCATTCCATTCAAAAATTGACGGGTGCCTACACCCTTATTCTAGACATCTTATCGTGAAGGTACCATATTTGACATCAGCACCATTAGATGGGGATGAATTTGTTGAGGCTTTCGCGACCATCAATTTATGTCATCTGTTTTTTTTTTCGAGAATTTCGGTCGTCGTTGTTTGAAATGGTCGAATAAAGAACATATGACATCAATTACTGTGTAATTTGCATAGGACTTATAGTACCATGAAGGTCTATTAACAGATACAGAAGCGCGTGAATATCACAGTGAATTTTTATCGAAATGTCAAGTATATACGATTTTGTCGATCAGTTTCGATCGTGATATGTCCATTCTCATCTTTTCTCATAATTTTCAAAATGTTTTTGAATTTCTGTTTGGGTAATAAATATGTTTGCGGAAATCACTAAATCCCAAATTGCTATAATTGGTAATTGACATATTATTTTTATGTATCGGTTCTGTGTGACAGCTCATATCCATCGAAACATTTGACAGTTCAAAAATCAGAGAACCAAGCTGTTGATCTCCGATCACCGGTGATTACGATTTGTGAAATCCACCGTAAGTATCATTTAGGCGGAACAAAGTTCGCCGGGCCAGCTAGTTGTCTTCTAAAAGATGATTCACGCTGTTATTTTTTTTTGAGATACTGAGTTCAGAAGATTTTTTTTCTGAAGCATAATCCTTCACCCAAAATACCTCAGCCCGAACAAAATCTCAGGTACGGCTCTGCTAACCAGAGAACAATCGCATCTCTTTACGATCCTCCATACGGGGAAAGCAGAGAGCAGGGCGGGCAGCTTTGGACCGAGCTTATTTACATGATCGGGCAAGATCGTGTCGCTCGCAGAGCTTTCGGAACGACTACATTCCTTGAACCCGAACGCAACCATCGGCCGTCTACCTACTAAAGCAACCTTTCCTCGAAGATCTACCAGAAACGCACCAGCCGGTCAAAGAAGTCAAACCACTCCAGCAGTCCAGCAGTGTTGAGCGTTCTTCGGTCGCGGTACAACGTGGGTGAACTTCTGTGTTTACGCGCCTACCAAAATGCCGTCAATTTGGTTGATACCATTGCTTTTTTCCGTCGCCGTCGCTGAACCCTTAAGAACCTGCGAACCCATCCGGATAGACCTTTGTTCGGGCCTTGGTTACAACATGACAGGCATGCCGAACCTTGGAGGCAACGACCAACAGCACGAGGCTGATTATACCCTTAAATCCTTCTCACCTTTAATTCAGTACGGTTGTAGTTCCCAGCTAAAGCTGTTTTTATGTTCGGTGTACGTTCCTATGTGTACTGAGAAAGTGGCGAATCCTATTGGACCTTGCAGAGGACTCTGTGAAAGTGTCAGGTCGAGATGTTACCCTGTGCTCAGAGGCTTTGGCTTCCCTTGGCCAGAAGCTCTAAATTGCTCAAGGTTCCCAGTGGAAAACAACCATGAACATATGTGCATGGAAGGCCCTAAAGACAAGGGTATAGATGTGACAGCTCCTGTTGATCCTGCAGTGCAGAAGTTCAATTGCGCTCCCTCCTTCACCAGGAATGAGTTTGGGGGATGCGTGCCGACTTGTGAGACGAATTCGTTGTTTGAGGAACACGAGAAGAGGTTTGCAGAGGTGAGTTTGACGTCTCAAAGAAAAGAATATGAATTATATAGAAGATAATGTTTGATCTTCATTATTTACCCTGGTCGTGGGCTGATGTTCGATTCAGATGAGTCCTTATAAGGACGAAATCATGGTCCTGTCGATAAGAAAAACCTTCTGGTTAATTGTTTCAAGTAGGCTAGGGACTAGGTTGATTTATACTGTGTTGGTAAATATTGACAGGTGAACTACCTTTCATGAAAGGAATAATGTTATGATGACAAGACATTGGACAGAAACATTTAGGTAACAACGAAAAAGAGGAGCGAATTGTTGAATACTTGAATATGAATTAGTTGTGACAACTTAGAAACGCAAAATATGAGGAGGTTTGGAAGAAGAATTTGTCCAATTACAAGAAACTTCAGGGTACAATGTCTGAATGTCAAATGACTCATAAGAAAGTCTGACCATGGATATTTTGGAAATCGCTGACAATTTAGGATAAAGTAGCATATTATGCAGGTCTGATGAAATGTCTCCTGGGCACAACGAGAGAGTTGTTTTTGAGATACAGGGTGTGTAACTGTGTAACATGCGAAGATGGAGTTGTTTTGTTACTTACCTTCAGAAAATCATTGATGTGGCGATTATTTGGTTTCAAAAAATTAAGGATAACAACCATAATCCTAATATTAACGACAAACTAGTAGAGCCCCTAGATCTACCTAGAAGTTATCCTTATAATCTTCAATTTTCAAATAGTAATTTCAAGGGAGCAAGGTTTGGAGATATTGCTGGCTATTATGATATCTTTCGCCATGGTTAAGAATTTAAATACAGGGTGATTCTGGAGGAGACCGTCAGATTTTAGGAGAAGTTTACACTAGTCAAGGCAGTTTCGAAAAAATTTTTGGTTTATGGTTGGGGGCCTTTATTGAGGGTGATTTGTCCGATTCGAACGATTTTTCTTTTATTCATAACTTTAGTATGGCTTGATCATAATATTGATGAACTTTTCAGTGAAGAACAATATGATTGTCTACTTTCAATAATTCCAATAGTTTTCAAAAATACAGGGTGGGAATTATGAGATGTTCAGATTAAATTTTCAGGTTAAAAAAACCCCTGTACATTCCTTTTTCAAAAATACGCTACCTGCTTCAGATTCTACCATAAGTTTACATCATTGGAGCTTTTTATTGGCACAACTCCAGTTTTCCTAGTAAAATTTTTAAAAGATAAACAGTATGTTTATTTCGCTTCAAGGCAGTGAGAATCGAGGTGAGAATATTCTTAAATATATAGATATCAACTAGATATACAGGGTGTCCGGTAAACCTTGTACAATATTGAAACTGGTGATAGACCAGGTCATGACTGTTCAGAATATCAGAATTTCACCTCAGTAAAAATATCACCATTTTCGAGATAATGGGCTTTTTCTAAATATCTAGAAAATCACTACCTCACCTCCGTTTTTTGAGTGCTATGTCTACAAATTGAGACTGATTCAAATATCTGTTGCTGAAGATTAATGATGAGTGATGCTTTCAGACGTACAAAACAGTTTTTCAGAACTTGATACATTAGACATAGCACTCAAAAAACGGAGGTGAGGTAGTGATTTTCTAGATATTTAGAAAATGCCCATTATCTCGAAAATGGTGATATTTTTACTGAGGTGAAATTCTGATATTCTGAACAGTCATGAACTGGTCTATCACCAGTTTCAATATTGTACAAGGTTTACCGGACACCCTGTATAGATATTAACTAGATAGATATTAAAGCTGTATCATTCAATGATACAAAGCTTCTCCTGAGTCCTGGGCCTCTATTCTTGAAAACCAGGGAGTAGAACGATCGAGAGAACGGTGACGTGGTTCTACTGATAATCTATAGAACCATGTCACCGTTCTCTCGATTGTTCTACTCCCTGGTTTTCAAGAATAGAGGCCCTGAAGTGGTGTTTGTAAATTCGAAATTCATAAATACTGATGTATAAAATCATTTAATCCAGAAAATATATCTATTGGAAAATGTCTCGGAAAATGTACATATCCGCTCTATGTACTTTCAGCAAGACGGAGCCCCACCTCACTTTGCATTGAATGTGGGAAATCACCTGGATGTAAATTATCCGAACCAGATGGGGGCCCTATTGCTTGGCCACAAAGATCGCCTGATTCGAACCCTTTAGATTATTTTGTGCGGGGACATCAGAAAACAAATTTATAAGGTTGAAATTAGAAGTAGAGAACACCTAGTTGAAAGAATTTTCGAGGAAAGTAATATCTTAAAGCAAAATCATTCCCTCATTAGAAGGTCAATTGGAAATTTAATAAAAAGGTCGGAATATGTATTCAAAAAAGAGGAAATCATTTCGAACATTCTATGTAAATTTTGTGTTAATCCTTAGTTTTACCTTTCATAATATGTTTCGAATGTTTATTCTGTATTAGTTGTTGTAGATTTTTTGGCTTACGTAGATATGTATAAAGATATTTTCTGGATGAAATGTTTTTATACAGCAGAATATGAGTGATTAAAAATGAATTTCGAATTTGAAAAAAACTACTTCAGTAGTTTAGGACCCAGGAAGAGCTTTGTATCATTGGACGATACAGCTTTACTATCTAGTTCAGAATATTCTCACTGCCTTGGAGCGAAATAACGATATTGTTCATCTTTAAACATTTTAAATAAAAACGCTTCAGTAATGTAAACTTATAGAAGAATCTGAAGCAGGTAGCGAATTTTAGAAAACGGAATGTACAGGGAGTTTTTTCAACCTGCAAATTTGAACTTATAAAAATTCTCACACTGTATTTTTGAAAAAGTTTTGGAATTATTGAAAGTAGACAATCATATTGTTCTACACTGAAAATTTCATCAATATTGATCAAGCTATACCAAGGTTATAATAAAAGAAAAATCGGTCGAATCGGACAAATCACTCTGTAGACTCTCAATAAAGGCCTACAACCATAAAACAAACATTGTTTCGCAACTGCCTTGACTATAGTCTAAACTTCTCCTAAAATCTGACGGTCTCCTCCAGAATCACCCTGTAGATTGCAGATCTGTTATTATTAGTCTTCGAGAAGGTCATTCTTCGCCAGCTGTCACAGAAAGTTGTGGATGAAGATCGACATGTGGCAGATGTGTGATTCGGGTATGCTGGCACTTGTGGGATTCTCTTCCGGTCTATGGTTTTCAAAAATACCGCTTTATCTCTGGGGCTTCGGTTTCAGACGTTTCAGTAGCCGGATATTCATTATTATGAGTGGTTTTTGCACAAACATAAAATGCACCCCTGAGGTCTTGCCAACTTTAGATCTTAGTGAAGAAACCAAGAGAATAGAGTTTCACAACTTCCCATAAGTTATACCCACTTTGAATATTTTCTCTCAAACTCAATTTTTATTGTATTCGGGAAACTAACGGTCTTATAAAAAATCGGAACTAGCAGTAGGTAAATCAAAATAAGGGTATACTCCGCTGAAACCAATGAAAAAATACGATAGCAACAGCAACTGGCAACATATGTCCCTTGTTTAATTCTCATGTGAACTGGAAATTTATCGTGTAAATAAACGGGAGTTCTAGTTGATATCTGGATAAGCAGAAACCACGGGTAAATATTTATGCACACCGTTTTTATGGATGCAATAAAGCCAGCGTTGATATTCGATTTTGAACGTCGAATACGTGATTCTATTTTGGAAGCCACAGATATCCTCGAACCTTCAATTATGGATCAACGTACTCTCATTATCTAGAAATTGTATTAGTGATGTTGTACAGTTATTTTATTATTAGCGGGCATTAGATTCTAAGAATATAACTTCCGATCACATCAACAAATGTTAATATCGACATCTGTAATATCTAGGTTGAAGGTTTCAAAAAAAATTAATTTTTGTTTGAATCAAAATGGAAGATGGGATAAAACAGAATTCAATAAGCATTGGAACAATTCAGATTGAATAATAATAACTGAAGAATCAATAATAATAAAAAACCCGACTAAAAAGAATAAAACAAGACTTATACTTAATATATACAATTTTCGGTGAATTATGTAAGCAATATAATAAATAGTTATTGAATTCAAATTGAAATAAAACTCATTCAAAGTAAGATCGAGGCCAATTTTTTTTATTTCAACATTTATGTTTTAAAAATAGTTTCTGGCATCTTATGTCCATCACGACTAGCTCTGAGGAACCTCATTGGATCAGACCAATTTTGGACCACTTTTTCGAGTAATTCAGGCCTTATTTTAGCAATACCACGAGTTATGTTGGCTTCCACTGCGTCTATTGTTTCTAGTTTATCAGCATAAACCATTGACTTGACAACCTCAGAGAAAATAATCCATTGTAGTGATGTCGCATGATATTGGTGGCCAAAATTCGACCATTTCCCGAAATAATGTTATCGCCAAATCTTTCTCTCAATAAATCAATTGTTACGGTAGCAGCATGAGGTGTAGCACCATCTTGTTGGAACCAAAACACTTCTGGGTCTATACCATTCAAATTTTGAAACAAATCATCATTGATCATCGATCTGTAACGAGCACCATTCACTGTAACATTACCTCCAGCATCGTTTTTAAAGAAACATGAACCGATTATGCCTCCAGCGTGTAAAGCACACCATACAGTACATTTTTCAGGATGCAATGGAACCTGCAGAACTTCTTGAGGATGGTTTTCACTCCATATACGGCAATTTGGCTTGTTTACGTAGCCGTCTCGGTAGCCGTTCAACCAGAAATGATCTTCATCTTCATCACTAAACACAATTTTTCTTTAAAAAAGTGGATCAACTTCAAGCTGTTTTAGAGCCCAATCGGCAAACAAACGACGATTATTATGGTCAAGTGGCTTTAGTTCTTCAACCAGTTGGATCTTGTATGGGTGTAGACTAAGATATTTATGCATCATTTTCAATGTGGTGGATGCACAGAGTTTAACTTGTTTTGAACGTCGACGAATACATAAATCTGGATCTTCTTTTACACTATCACTTACAGCCGCGATATTTTCTTCTGTAGGTACTGTTCTTTGTCTTGTTGTTGTTGCATCGAGTAGAGAAAATGTTGTCCGAAATCTATCGATTGTTCGACGGAAAAGCTGCTCTGATGGACGATTATGTAAACCATAAATTTCACGAAGTGCTCTATAAGTTTGGCGAATAGAACACTGATTTTGAAAATAAATTTCAACAATTTGTAATCCTTATTGCGTTGTGAGTCTTTCCAGGATAATTTGTCAATGCTTATACTGAACAGAAATGTCAAAAAACATGGCTTCTAGCTTCTGTCAAATCACAGTTATCCCTATCGAAAATTCTATCACTCTGAAAAAAAAACACCTGATAGGTACAAATTTCGATAAAGATAATACGTGAAATCTGTAATATATTGCAGGCGGGGACAAGCTGATATCTATTTCAATTTTAAAAATGCATACATTGTCAAAAGTCCCGCTGTCCCCTCGATTTCTCAAGTAAAAAACAATCTTTGTTCTGGAAATGAGACAAATATTTTCCTCTAAGTAAAAGCCTTGTTTTTTCCTTTTCAATTTGTTTTTGGTGGCGGGTTTTTTTGTTTTTTCTTCAATAATTTGTTTGTTCCAATCTCTTGATTCTCGAATTACAACGAAAAGTTAAGAGTTAGAGACATAACCGACAAAACTGTCCCCTACAAACAAATAGTGATAAAGGATTTTAGTTGGATCGCCCTGTACATATAGATTCAGATTGGCGTTGGATCGAACCGTATGCTATTTGGGACTGAAACTTTCTGGTGAATCCTCTCGAACCTGCCTCAAGCTACCACAGTATTTCTTCATCATCTCAAGAGTTCATCGAGCCTTGTTTCACAGTCGTGGATCTAGTTCGATCAGTACCTCGTTAAGCCGTCTCACAACCGTACAAAATGCAGTACAAACAACATCAATATTCCAAGATCGAAGACCTTGAGGCCTGACAATCAACTATATCAAGTTCAGTCTTCAATCATACTATACCCGAGCATTCCTCAGTATTTATCGACTCGGACGTATCGGCCAGAAAATCACTCTGCGGTTATAATGGGCTGTGGTTCCGACCCAGCGCACCGCGATGGTCTTATGGTAGAGGTTCGTTTCACACCACCCATACTGCACGATTTCGATTCGATTTTTTGTGAAGTTATTCGCTTCACGCTCGGCTTGACCGTATAAAAACTGGGGCTTATCTATCTTTTTCAACGTGTTCTGTGGTTCGTTAAACGCCCGAGGATTTGAATGTAAGAACTCTAGTTTCATATCACTCGCCGTTGATCTCAATAAAAATTAAATGAAAAAAATAAAATTAGATTTGGAAAATTTCAAGGGCACAGGGTTATGGAAAAAAAACAGATAATACAATAACCCTAAATGTATCATACGAGAAATATGCAACATCATAAATCTGCACTCCCCAATACTATACGATCGCAATTGTAAAAATGTAACCTCCCTAAAAGTTAAGGAAGAGCAGAATTTTTGAAACTGCTTCAAAGCTTTCCATTTTTTCTCACCAACTTTTCAAATATGACAAATCTAAATGTTTACTCACTTATCTCACTCATATTTTTGCCTATTTCTTCATGAGTTTAACCCTTTCAGGTAAAAATGTACTTTCAGTATTTATAAACGCATATGACAAGAACTTGCCTGAAACTGAAAAAGATATCAAACGAGGTGCAAAAAAACCATTTAGATATGAAAGAGTAAACATTTGATTTCTGATAAATGAACATTTGGTAGACAAGAACCAGCAACTTTTGAAACCGTCACAAAACCTCTGCTCTTCCTTAAGGGGCAGTATCACCTTTTGAATCGTGGTAAATCTCCATTCAAAAGTTCGTTTATTTCACGAGTAAGTACCCTAATTTACGACGTAGAGAGTTGATTTTTTTTTAAATTGAAGTTGAAGAACGTCCCGAGGGCAAATAGTTTTCTTTTTTTCGATTCAATTAGTTTTTCAATTAAAAAAATCCAGGGTAATCGTTAGATCTGGGGTTATTGAATATGTTTTTCGTTTTTCATGAGTACAAGCTATATTTTTGAAATAATCATCATGAAAATTTTTGTAGTTTATAGAAGATTGAATTGCCGAGGGCAAAAAGTTGCGATTTTTTCGATTTAATTAGTTTTTCAATTAAAAAAAAACAGGTTGAACTTCAGCGTTTTGGAAACTACACTTCATGATTTTTTCCGACGGTTATTCATCATTTTTTGGAAGAAATCGCAACTATTTGCCCTCGGCAATTTAATCTTCTATAAACTACAAAAATTTTCATGATTATTATTTCAAAAATATAGCTTGTACTCACGAAAAACGAAAAACATATTCAATAACCCCAGATCTAATGCCTCAATTACACTCAGCCACTTCCACTGCTACTCGCGCTGCCAGAAATATTTCCCGGAATACTTCTGCGGCAGTATGGAAAGGCAGTGAGTATTTACACTCAGCTCAAACATTTCTCTCGCGATCAAGTTCTGGCAATGGCGGACGACGAAATTGCACCTGATCCAGATTTCAGAAGAGGTCTGAATGTAGCCCTAAGTGACTTTTTTCTCACTTTAATTCCTCAATTCCAAACATCCTTCCAACCATCGTGCACTTTGTGCTTAAGTTTATGGTTTTCATCAGAAGAATCCCATATCACTCTTTCACTCTCAAGGTTATCTAGAAATGATATTATTTTTTCGTTGCTCCACTCCGTCGACATTTTTCGCAACAATTAACGACTTTTAATCAATTAATACGACAACGTACGCAACGCTCGCACGACAGTAACTGGGTAGAATGTGATCACTCCCTGCCACTTGCGCTGCCGATCCTTTGACTGCCGCACGAAAAACCGTTAATTTAGGGAGTGACCGGCAGTGCGAGTAGCAGCGCGAGTGGCAGCAGAAGTGAGGTGATTACATTCTCACCCTGCTCATTTCCTTGCTCACTTCCCTGCTTCCTGCCGTGGAAGAGGGCTGAGTGTAATTAACGGGTTACGATTACCCTGGTTTTTTTTAATTGAAACTAATTAAATCGAAAAAAAGAAAACTATTGAACTTTTGAATCGTGGTAAATCTCCATTCGAAAGTTGAGTAAGTACCCTAACGAGTATTATTTCACGAGTAAGTACCCTAATTTACGACGTAGAGACTTGATTTTTTTTAAATTGAAGTTGAAGAACGTCCCGAGGGCAAATAGTTTTCTTTTTTTCGATTAAATTAGTTTTTCAATTAAAAAACCGGGGTAATCGTTAGATCTCTGCAATATTTGGGTTATTGAATATGTTTTTCGTTTTTCATGAGTACAAGCTATATTTTTGAACTCATCATCTTGAAAATTTTTGTATTTTATAGAAGATTAAATTGCCGAGTGCAAATAGTTGCGATTTTTTTCAAAAAATGATGGATAACCGTAATTGAAAAACTAATTAAATCGAAAAAATAAAACTATGTGCCTCGGGACGTTCTTCAACTTCAATTTAAATTAGGGTAGTTACTCGTGAAATAAAGAAACCACTTTTTGAATGGAGATTTACCACGATTCCAAAGGTGATACTGCCTCTTAAGGGGAATTGGTACACGTCCTAGCTCGCGAGATCCCTTCAAAAATTGGGATTTTTATTTCCATGATATCTCAGTTCGTATGCGGCGTAGACAACAATTTTTTTTTAAATTAAAGCTTAATCATTTCTCTAGAATGTGTATTACTCGCTTTTTCGTTTTTCTTCGTATATTCGAAAAATACCTGATATGCTGTAATTTCATAAAAATCTGGACAAACAATTTTATTTTCATTACACCGCTCTGAAAACCCTATCAAAACATGTCGATTCAGGGCACCGAAAGTGACCCTTTTCAGTGCGCTGAGACATAGATGCATCTATGCTGAGACACAAAGCAACGATTGCGTGATGACAGTAGAGGTCAGTGTTTCGAATAATTATTGTTTTACAATATCGAAATGCTTTCTGTCGAAGAACAAATATCGTTGGATTGTTTTAGGAGAGGTGTAATGAAAAATATCGTTCATTACACGTCCAGAAAGGCTTTTTCCGTGCTTGCACGAATTCCCGTGTTCGGCTCCGCCTCACACGGGAACTCTTCGCGAGCACACGGAAAAAGCTTACTTTTTGGACTGGTAAAAATTCCATGATATCTCCGTCAATTTTCTGAATAAATGTATGAAAATTTCAGTATACATGCGGAATAGTATACATATTGCAGGATGCGCATTAATCAGTTTTTCTGTTTATGGCCCCCCTGAATTTTCAAATAAATTATAAAGTAGGAACTTTATTCGTCATATTTTCAACCAGGTTTATTTCCTAATATCGGAAGATAAACGGAAAAGCGAGTAATACACATTCTGCAAAATATCATTCCGCATGTGTGCTGAAAATTTCTTACATTTCATCCTGAAAATTGACGGAGATATCATGGAAATAAAATCGTTTTTCCAGATTTCTATGAAATTACAGTTCACCAGGATTTTTCCTAATATCCGAAGAAAAACGGAAAAGCGAGTAATTCACATTCTTGAGAAATGATTAATCTTCAATTTAAAAAAAATTGTTGGTCTACGCCGCATATGACCTTGGATAACATGGAAATAAAAAGCCCAATTTTTGAAGGGAGCTCACGAGCTCGGACGTGAGCACCTCCCCTTAACCTCAGCACCAAAAAGGTGCTTCAGTAAAACGACAGGACGATCTATTAATTGTTGATATCACTTTTCCAGGTTTGGGTATCCCTCTGGGCACTCATTTGCTTTGTAACCAGCTTCGGGGCCGGTTTGACCCTCATAATAGGAGGCGGAAGGGCTAGAGCACCCCCTTTGGTCAGCATGGCGCTATGTTACTGCCTCATTAGCATCGGCTGGGCCCTCAGAATGTTTTCCGGAAGAATGACAGGTGGATGTCAAACTGGGGATGTCAGTGATGGACTGGATAATGTGAACTGCTCCTTCGTTTTTCTGCTCATCTACTACTTTGGAATGGCCGCTAAGGCTTGGTAAGTAGCATCTGATAGAACTTTTCAATATGGATGTGGTCATCCTTATATTTATTTATTTATTAACGGTATAAACCCAATTTTACAGTTGAATAATAATATATAATAATTATTGATACATAATACAACCTAAAACATATTAAAAAAATAAAAAAATAATGCAAAACTTCTAGAAAGCATTAGCAGAACATAACAAATTCCGATTGACATAACGCATATATTAATTTCATAGGAATACAGTGGAGTCAATGCTTCTGCATTAACTTCATGAAGCATTAGAAATGAATCAACATGAGAAATTGTCCTATACGTATAAGGTATTTCTTTCGAGTGATATAAATTAAAATTGGAATAAAACAAATTTAAATTAAGATTGAAACCAATTTTTTTTATTTGAAAGTTCAGACCTTATTTCAGCAATAGCACGAATTATGTTGGCTTCCAAAGCGTCTACTGTTTTTGGTTTATCAGCATAAACCAATGGCTTGACATAACTCCAAAGAAAATAATTCAATGGAGTTATGTCGCATGATCTTGAAGGCAAATTAAATGCACCAATTCTCGAAATAATTTTATCGCCAATTCTTCCATTCAATAAATCAATTGTTACGGTAGCACCATGAGGTGTAGCACCATTTTGTGGAAAACAAAACACTTCTATGTCGATACCATTCAAATTTAGAAACAAATAATCATTGATCATCGATCTGTAACGAGCACCATTCACAGTAACATTAGCTCCATCATCGTTTTTAAAAAAATATGGACCGATGATGCCTCCAGCGTGTAAAGCACACCATACAGTGCTTTTTACCGGATGCAATGGAACCTGCAGAAGAACTTCTTGAGGATTGTTTTCACTCTATTACGGCAATTTTGCTTGTTTGCGTGGCCGTTCAACCAGAAATGAGCTTCATCACTAAACATAATTTTTTGATGAAAAAGTGGATCGACTTCAAGCTGTTCTAGGGCCCAATCGGCAAACAAACGACGCTCATTATGGTCAAGTGGCTTCAGTTCTTGAACCATTTGGATCTTGTATTGGTGTAGACCAAGATCTTTACGCAAAATTTTCCATGTGGTGGATGCCCAGAGTCCAACTTGTTGTGAACGTCGATGTATAGACAAATCTGGATCTGTGTTAACACTATCACTGACAGAAGCGATATTTTCTTCTGTACGTACAGTTCTTTGTCTTATTGTTGTTGTTGCATCGAGTAGAGAAAATGTTGTCCGAAATCTATCGATAGTTCGACGAAAAAGCTGCTCTGAAGGACGATTATGTGAACCATATACATATACAGGGTGTTTGGAGGGGGAGTAGCCATAAGTAAATGGTAGATAGGTGATGCTCTTGGCTATTTGTTGCGCCTAATAAAATAACATTTTGCCCAAAGTTCAAAGTATTACAATTTTTTTGCCATTTTTCTAGAAATTTCCCATATTTCTCATTAAAATCTTGAATTTTTTTGAATTTAATGCTCGAGGTGCCTATAAAATGATTTATTTTTTTAGTCGAGTCTTGTCTTATTCAGATTGAATCATAATTTCATACAAACGTCTTCAAAAAACCTAACAGCGTCGTATCAAACATCAAAATGAAAAAAAAAATAATGTTGTGTCCACTTTACAAGTGAAATATAAAAAGAATGTACATAGTGTTGGGTTTTAAAATGATTTTAAAAACTTCTCTAGTTAATACTCTTTGCAATGGTATGTAACATGTACCATTAATAATCAAATAACTCAACAAAAAGCTATGTTAGATTAATTATTAACACCTCAATGGAATAGATTTGTCGTCACCCTTTTAAGGCATCCTTGAAGACAAAACGGTTTTTTCTTGAGTTATCTGATTATTAATGGTACATGTTACATACCATTGCAAATAGTATTAACTAGAGAAGTTTTTAAAACCATTTTAAAACCCAACACTATGTATTTTTTTTTATTTCACTTGGTAATGTGGACACAACATTTTTTTTTTTTTCATTTTGATGTTTGATACGACGCTGTCAGGTTTTTTGAGGACGTTTGTATGAAATTATGATTCGATCTGAATAAGACAAGACTAGACTAAAAAAATAAATCATTTTATAGGCACCTCGACCATTAAATTTAAAAAAATTCAAGATTTTAATGAGAAAAATGGGAAATTTCTAGAAAAATGGCAAAAAAATTATAACACTTTGAACTTTGGGCAAAATGTTATTTTATTAGACGCAACAAGTAGCCAAGAGCATCACCTATCCACCATTTACCTATGGCTACTCACCCTCCAAACACCCTGTATATTCTGTGTAACACCTCTAGATGAACTTAAAAAACGGATGAGCAAGAAGTTTCACCAAAGCATAAGCTTTGGTGAAACTTCTTGCTCACCCGTAAATATATAAGTTTATTTCCAGCTGATGGATTAGCTATAAGCTAATCCATCAGCTGGAAATAAACTTATAAAATATAACTTATATATAACTTATAAATATAACTTATATATTTTCCAAATCATTGGATGATACGGGTAATTTGAATTCAAAGACGGATTTACAGAATTCAAATTATCCTGCATTTCCTTGAAATCCTAAAGATGAATTCCGAACTTGGATCCTATGCAAATAATAACAACATTTTGCGATGTTTATTCAGCAGTCCCATATAACGTCCAGCTTCCAAATTTTCTTGTTGAATCTACAAAGAATAGAGATTAACCTTTTGTTTGCCAAATTTGTTATTCAAACAGCGAAGAATGGAACGAAAAGCTGTGGGATGATTCTTTCTTCGCAGTGACCTTCTGCAAATCGGGCGCCCTTTGAAGTTCGCCGCCTTTAACGAACATCATAAAATACGACACAATTTTCCGATGACTTCCGTTTCTTCTCATTGGGGTGGATTTCGAATCAGGTCGAAACATCGTTAAAATTTGGTCCAGACTAATTTTATGGGATTCAACTGATTTATGGTGAATGCGTGTACAAATCGGGATATATCCGGAGGTAGAAAGTTAATTTTTCGGTTTCGGTTTGCGGTATGACTGTGGATGCGTTCAGGTACGAATTCATTCAACAAAAAAGGTTGAAATATGTGAAAAAGTTTATTATTTCGTTTACAAAAAAATTTCGGCACACCGAGTCGGTTTTGGGTAAAGCTCTGTTATTATTCTCTTGATGTTACCGATCGTCAACGGGAATCATAATCCTACTATCTCAAGACAATTTCCTAAAAACTCAGGTTTTGCACTGTTAGAAATTGCACTGTTGAAATTATACAGAATAACCAAATGAAATCATATAATTAAGTTTCTGAGAGATAGATAAATTCTTAGTTAAATTTTCAACACGGGGTAAATTTATGTTCCTCATTTATTTTTCTTGCCTTTGAATGTCTTGGCTGATTTGAAGACCTGAAGATCCCTCTCAACATAAAAGGCGAAACGTCGATGTAGTATTCAATCGGCTCTTTAAGGGGCAGTACATATCACCTTTTGAATCGTGGTAAATCTCCATTCAAAGGTATGGTCTCTTTATTTCACGAGTAAGTACCCTACTTTACGACGTAGAGACTTGATTTTTAAATTGATGTTGAAGAACGTCCCGAGGGCAAGTAGTTTTCTTTTATTCCATTTAATTAGTTTTTCAATTAAAAAAAGTTGTCAAAAATTGGTCTGGTCGAATGCGGTTCCTCATAGCTAATCGTGGTGGACATATGCCGAAAATTATTTTCAAAACATAAATGTCATGAAATTATCTATCATAAAAAGAAATTGGCTTCCACACAGTATATGTGAGGACAGTTGAGGGGCAGTATCACCTTTTGAATCGTGGTAAATCTCCATTCAAAAGTCGTCTCTTTATTTCACGAGTAACTACCCTAATTTACGACGTAGAGACTTGATTTTTTTTTTAATTGAAGTTGAAGAATGTCCCGAGGGCCAATAGTTTTCTTTTTTTCGATTTAATTAGTTTTTCAATTAAAAAAACCAGGGTAGTCGTTAGATCTGGGGTTATTGAATATGTTTTTCGTTTTTCATGAGTACAAATTATATTTTTGAAATAATCACCATGAAAATTTTTGTAGTTTATAGAAGATTAAATTGACGAGGGCAAATAGTTGCGATTTTTTCGATTTAATTAGTTTTTCAATTAAAAAAAAACGGGTTGAACTTCAGCGTTTTAGAAACTACACTTAATGATTTTTTTTCGACGGTTACTCATCATTTTTGGAAAAAAATCGCAACTATTTGCCCTCGGCAATTTAATCTTCTATAAATTACAAAAATTTTCATGATCATTATTTCAAAAATATAGCTTGTACTCATGAAAAACGAAAAACATATTCAATAACCCCAGATCTAATGATTACCCAGGTTTTTTTAATTGAAAAACTAATTAAATCGAAAAAAAGAAGACTATTGGCCATCAGGACATTCTTCAACTTCAATTAAAAAAAAAATCAAGTCTCTACGTCGTAAATTAGGGTAGTTACTCGTGAAATAAAGAGACGACTTTTGAATGGAGATTTACCACGATTCAAAAGGTGATACTGCCCCTCAACTGTCCTCACATATACTGTGTGGAAGCCAATTTCTTTTTATGATAGATAATTTCATGACATTTATGTTTTGAAAATAATTTTCGGCATATGTCCACCACGATTAGCTATGAGGAACCGCATTCGACCAGACCAATTTTTGACAACTTTTTCGAGTAATTCAGGCCTTATTTCAGCAATAACACGAGTGATGTTGGCCTTCAAAGCGTCTATTTTTTTCTGGTCCATCGGCATAAACCAATGACTTGACCGCAAAGAAAATAATCCAATAGTGATGTCCCATGATCTTGGAGGCCACTTGATTGGACCATTTCTCGAAATAATGTTATCGCAAAATCTTTCTCTCAATAAATCAATTGTTATGGTAGCAGCATGAGGTGTAGCACCATCTTGTTGGGACCAAAACACTTCTGGGTCGATACTATTCCAATTTAGGAACAAATAATCATTGATCATCGATCTGTAACGAGGACCATTCACTGTAACAGCATATTTTTTGAAGAAATGTGGACCGATGATGCCTCCAGCGTGTAAAGCACACAATACAGTGCATTTTTCAGGATGCAATGGAACCTGCAGAACTTCTTGAGGATTGTTTTCACTCCATATACGGCAATTTTGCTTGTTTAGATACGTATATTATGTTCAACAAGAAATGAGCTTCATCTCTAAACACAATTTTTCGATAAAAAAGTGGATCAACTTCAAGCTGCTCTAGGGCCCGATCAGCAAACAAACGATGCTTATTATGGTCATGTGGCTTTAGTTCTTGAACCAGTTGGATCTTATGTGGGTGTAGACCAAGATCTTTTCGCAAAATTTTCCATGTGGTGGATGCACAGAGTCCAACTTGTTGTGAACGTCGACGAATAGACAAATCTGGATCTTCATTAACACTATCACCTACAGCAGCGATGTTTTCTACTGCTCCTACAGTTATTTTTCGTGGTTGTTGCATCGAGTAGAGAAAATATTGTCTGAAATCTATCGATAGTTCGACGAATAAGCTGCTTTGAAGGACGATTATGTAAACCATAAATTTCACAAAGTGCTCTATGAGTTTGGCGAATAGAACATTGATTTTGAAAATAAATTTCAACAATTTGTAAACTCGGTTGCGGCGTGAGTTTTTCCATGATAATTTGTCAATGCTTACTGATCAACAGGAATGTCAAAACAGCATTGCTTCTACCTTCTGTCAAAACACAGTAATCCCTTTCGAAAATTCTATCCCTCTGAAAAAACACCCGATATTTCATTTGGCTCTTCACACTGCCTAACAAGTTAACACTTCCACTTCAAGTGTAGTTGAACTCGAAAAGAATCCTTGAAACTGTCCAGGTGAAAACAGATGTGAGAAACGCTTTCAAACCTTGTTAGTTCCAATCGTGAGACCATCGTTTTTAATTGTTTTCTGGTTGGAGTCCACGCGATCGGTGGAACCTCGAGGAGGCATCGCTCAATCTGTTAACAAGAGTGATTGTCTCACTAACCGCACGTTTGGATAATGTGAGGTGAACATGCGGAGATACTTGAAAGAATGGACAGGATCGGAGTCAGACTCGAAGTGACCCATTTCTCGACAAAACTCCTTAAGGGGCAGTATCACTTTTTGAATCGTGGTAAATCTCCATTCAAAAGTGGTCTCTTTATTTCACGAGTAAGTACCCTAATTTACGACGTAGAGACTTGAGTTTTTTAAAATTGAAGTTGAAGAACGTCCCGAGGGCAAATAGTTTTTTTTTTCGATTTAATTAGTTTTTCAATTAAAAAAACCAGGGTAATCGTTAGATGTGGGGTTATTGAATATGTTTTTCGTTTTTCATGAGTACAAGCTATATTTTTGAAATAATAATCATGAAAATTTTTGTAGTTTATAGAAGACTAGCTGGCCCGGCGAACTTTGTTCCGCCTAAATGATACTTACGGTGGATTTCACAAATCGTAATCACCGGTGATCGGAGATGTCAACGGCTTGGTTCTCTAATTTTTGAACTGTCAAATGTTTCCATGGATATGAGCTATCACACAGAACAGATACACAAAAATAATAGATCATAATATGTCAATCACTAATAATGGCAATTTTGGATTCAGTTATTTCCGCAAATATATTTATTACCCAAACAGAAATTCGAAAACATTTTAAAAATTATGAAAAAAGATGAGAACGGACATCTCACGATTGGAACTCATCGCCAAAATCCGATTTACTTGACATTTCGATAAAAATTCACTGTGATATTCACCCGCTTCTGGATCTGGTAATAGCCTTTCATGGTACTATAAAGGTGAATACAGACTATTCTGACGTGACGTGATTCCACGTCACGTCAGACGTGTAGCAGTGCTCCCATTGGCCTAATATGAACGTGAACGTCAAAATGTGAGTGATATAAAAATGCAACACATCGTTCTGTGCGTTCACGTTCATATCAGGCCAATGGGAGCACTGAAGATGCCTGACGTGACGTGAAATCACGTCACGTCAGAATAGTCTGTATTCAAGTTAAGCCCTATGTGAATTATACAGTAATTGATGTCATATGTTCTTTTTTCGACTATTTCAAACCACCAGGACCGAAATGCTCGATAAAAGAACAGATGACATCAATCGATGGCCGCGAAAGCCTCAACAAATTCATCGCCATTTAATTGTGATAATGTCAAATATGGAACCTTCACGATTACGTTATTTGGAATAAATAAAACTATAAAAATAACTAATAATCATCAGTCATAATGTGTGAATAGCGCCATCTGAAGTGGTAAGAACGAAACTTTTCTCATATCTCAACGAAATCTATTCATTTTAGACATCTGTACTCCTACGCTAAGACATTTTGGTTTTGCCCAACAGCGCAGAGTTGTAGGCAACTCAAATCACACACTATTACAGTGACTATAGAGGGAATATAGTCACTGTACACACTATTTGTTTATATCGCCATCTAACGCGGAGAATATCAAATGAAGTACGACTGAATTAGCGGTAGCGTACCTGTAATTGTAGCGACATCTAGTGGCCTTTCTCAAAAGGAGGAAAAGCATTTCCTGTATAAGTAAAATTTTCATCGATTTTTTCAAAGTTTTATTGTATTTTATAATAACCAGACCGTAGACGAATCCATATATGAAGTTTCATAACAAACAGTCCATCCGATCTCGAGTTATAAATGGTGTAACCAACATCTTTCTTTTATATATGTATATAGATTTTATAATAACCAGACCGTAGACGAATCCATATATGAAGTTTCATAACAAACAGTCCATCCGATCTCGAGTTATAAATGGTGTAACCAACATCTTTCTTTTATATATATAGATTAAATTGCCGAGGGCAAATTGTTGTGATTTTTTCCAAAAAATGATGAATAACCGTCGGAAAAAAATCATTGAGTGTAGTTTCCAAAACGCTGAAGTTCACTCTTTTTTTTTTATTGAAAAACTAATTAAATCGAAAAAATCGCAACTATTTGCAATTTAATCTTCTATAAACTACAAGAATTTTCATGATTATTATTTCAAAAATATAGCTTGTACTCATGAAAAACGAAAAACATATTCAATAACCCCAGATCTAACGATGACCCTGGTTTTTTTAATTGAAAAACTAATTAAATCGAAAAAACTAAAACTATTTGCCCTCGGTACTTTCTTCAACTTCAATTTAAAAAAAAATCAAGTCTCTACGTCGTAAATTAGGGTAGTTACTCGTGAAATAAAGAGACCCCTTTTGAATGGAGATTTACCACGATTCAAAAGGTGATACTGCCCCTTAATGTCACCTGGTCTTTTTCGAGCATTTCGGCCGGCGTGGTTTTTATTTCATTCAAGTGATAAGATAGTGAAGATTCCACACACAAAACACTGGATACTGAATGACATTTGTTATTGCAAAATGTGCATTTCTCAAATCTCTATTAAGGTGCATACAAATTGTTGTCATGTGAGCTCACGCGAGAAATTGGGAAGAAGATATGGAAAATATAGCTGCTTTTACAGTTGCTGGTGATTCTCATATAAGGGATTCGATTTACCAAATGAATCAACGAACAGAGGAAGTGGGGGAATTCCGTCAATTAATTCAAGAATTATTGAATGAGCACCCAGATCGGTTTCAAAATGTATGTCAGAATGATATTTCACAAAGTATCAGACGTGGTATCACGTGCATTCAGAAAATGTAAATTTGCGGAATATAGATCTTGCGTGCTATCAGTGCTATAACGTGACAGCAGATACAATGTTGCAAAAATTTTTACTACATTTTGATTCCGTAGTAGTACAATCACCCTGTTTAGTTCTGTTGATTTGGCTTCACTATGTATTATTGAAAGGTGTGTCTCTCTTCCTATGCTCTAAGTTCCATGCATTATCGTGGTTGCACCTTTTGGGATGATGACGTGATGTGACGTGATAACAATGTGTCTGCACCTTTATAGCGTACCTAATGGTAATTTTTATTGAAACTTCATTTGAATTAATTCTGCGATTCTACCCTTGTTGATTTCCAGGGAGAAAAATGAGAAAATTTACATCAACGCCAGAGTGATGAACCTCTAAAACACAATTTTTCGAACTTATTTATAACTCCTGGTTCTTCCATTCTACTCCGTACCTGCACCAACGTAAAACCACTAAAAACGGACGATCTAAACGTGAAGGTGATGATCCAAAATGGTAATGGGTTTGTTGGGAGCCATGACCATCTCGCAGACCGGACCAAAGTTTCGTTGGTGAAGGGTAAAGGGGGCGATCCTAAAAAGTCCAATACCAATGGATCCTGACAGGGCCCTCTATCATAATTTATAACCACGGTCCAGCCTAGTCGGGTCCGCTCGTAACAGGTTGGGAAATATCAATAATTTTTGATAATTTATACTCGGGATGGCTGGTAGGACTGTTTATTTACACAAAGGTATAATTGGCTGTTCTCCTAAATTAAAGATTTAATGGGCATCGCAGGATCTATTGGTTTTGAGAATGTTGAAAGATTGCGATCACGAAATACCCTCGTCGTGTCCGATGTAATAAGGCATTAATCATGAATTTTTTTATGGGTACGAGGAGAGTTGGATGATTAATAGGTCTACTAAATGAAGTTTTCCATTTGGATCCATGTTAACTAAAGGATCTTTCAATATTTCTTCCTACTTTTCGAAAGCCTCCTGGTGTTTTCTCTATTCGATAATTGTAAGACAATGAATTGTTGAGATTTATTAGTTATCTCTGTGTGGATTCTTGAATTTCTCAGAAGACCACTGGTTAATTTGAGAGGGGTGCTCTGGAGTCCATGCCCCCCCTTCGAGGTCGACAATAAACCCTTGGTTGGTTGTTCAACCAATTTATAATTTTCGAATTTTAGACAAATCATTCAAATAATTTTTTTTGTATTCTCTGCATATCACAGAAGTCCAATGAAACGAAAGAATCTAATATAGATCCGACTTTTTCAAACTGCAAGACTCAACGAAATCATAAATGCAGACAAAAATGTCAAAAAGCTCCGATTTCATTTTATGTATACTCCCAGATCATTGAAATAGCAATAAATAATGAATATATCGATGAAAAACAAGCAGCTACGGGCTGGAGGCTGGAAGTTGATTTTTATGGTGAAAACAGCTTATCTATATATATTGCTATAACTTTTTCCTTGCCAAACCAATTGACCTAGAGCACTTTTTTACATAGAATTCAATGATATCAATAGTTTTTTCCAAAAACAGTACATACCAGGTGTTTTTTTTTAGATTAATAGAATTTTCGATAGGGATAACAGATTTGGCATAAGGTAGAAGCCATGTTGTTTCGACATTTCTGTTCAGTATAAACAAAATGTCATGGAAAGACTCACGCCGCAGCAACATTTACAAATTGTTGAAATTTATTTTCAAAATCAGTGTTCTATTCGAAAAACTTACAGAGAACTTCGTGAAATTTATGGTTTACAAAATCTTCCACCAGAGCAGCTCATTCGTCGAACTATCGTTAGATTTCGGACAATATTTTCTCTACTCGATGCAACAACAACAACAACAATACGAAGAACTGTACGTACAGAAGAAACTATCGCTGCTTTAAGTGATAATGTTAATGCATATTCAGATTTGTTTATTCGTCTACCTTCACAACAAGTTGGACTCCACCATATGGTAAATTTTGAGTAAAGATCTTGGTCTTCATCCATACAAGATCCAACTGGTTCAAGAATTAAAGCCACTTGACCATAATAAGCCTCGTTTGTTTGCTAATTGGGCCCTAGAACAGCTTGAAGTTGATCCACTTTCTTATCGAAGAATTGTGTTTAGTGATGAAGCTCATTTCTGGTTGAACGGCTACGTAAACAAGCATAATTGTCGTATAAAGAGTGAAAACAATCCTCAAGAAGTTCTGCAGGTTCCATTGCATCCTGAAAAGTGCACTGTTGGGTGTGCTTTACACGCTGGAGGCATCATCTTTCCATATTTCTTTGAAAACGATGCTGGAGCTAATGTTTCAGTGAATGGAGCTCGTTATAGATCGATGATCAGTAATTATTTGTTTCTAAATTTGAATGGTATCGACCCAGAAGTGTTTTGGTTCCAACAAGATGGTGCTAGACTTCATGATGCTACCGTAACAATTGATCTATTGAAAGAAAGATTTAGCGATAACATTATTACGAGAAATGGTCCAATTAATTGGCCTCCAAGATCATGCGACATAACTCCAATAGATTATTTTCTTCGGGGTTATGTCAAGTCATTGGTTTATGTTGATAAACCAGAAACAATAGACGCTTTGGAAGCCGACATAACACGTGCTATTGCTGAAATAGGGCCTGAATTACTCGAAAAAGTGGTCCAAAATTGGCCTGGTCGAATGCAGTTCCCCAGGGCTAGTCTTGGTGGATATATGCCGGAAATTATTTTTGAAACATGAATGTCATGAATTTACTCTGGAATTGAAATAAATTTGGCTCTAATCTTAATTTAAATGAGTTTTATTTCAATTTGAAGTTCTATCACTCTAAATTAAAACACTCAATATAATTGGATATTCATAAAAAACATTTCAGTAGAGCTTGGAATTCTAATTTCAAAAATATGCCATACTTGGTATTATACAGAAATCATCTTAAAAAATTAGAGATTACAAGTTTCCTCGTGTATCATCATTGAAGTGGTGAAGAAATGAACTGGAATGTTTTTTGAAGTGAATGGTAAATGTGGAATTCTGGTTTAGATAGTGAAAATTTCAGGCAAAACATCAAGCTTTGTATATTTTTGGAATGGTAACCTCAAGCTCTACTGAGATAAACAAATATCTCTAGTGTCAGAATCCCATTTTAAATGAAATATATAAAAAAGTGCGAAAGAAATGTGAAGAGTTTTTCACAGGAAAAAGTTACCTACAGTCACTATTGAAAAATGCACATTTACAAAAAACACCATCTAACACTAGAACGATGAGACACCGACAAATGTGTCTAATTTGGCTCACTTTGTACCCTTGGTTGAAGATTTTCATTATCCCTCTGAACAATCTTCCTAGATCCATTGGAAAGGAAAGAGAGATCTTTCAAAGGAGAAAATCAAGATTGTGGAAATCGCTGAATTTTGTTCATGTGACGTTTCGTTTGGAAGACAAAATTTGAGGTATTTTGACACATATTTTTCCTACATTCTGACGCTTTCATTCCAGTTCTTTCGTAGAAGTACACTGAAGACACAATACGAGCTCGGTCAATAATATTCGATCGTTCTCGGTCAGACAACAATAAAACGAATCAAGTCTCAAGTTTCACAAGCAATCACATTAATCAAACAACGGTCTGTGACAACCTAACCACTTTTTCTTCGAGACTTACGACTCCAGCCGTTCATTCCCAACCCTTAAACGCCAATAATGGCTCATAAAGTCAACACACACGTGAAGTTTATTACCTCGGACGTAATATCGGAAAATTCTTGTTAACCCGGCAATCCATCATCCATGATGGATTCATGCAGTGTACAAACAAGCTTTTGGAAGCCGTACAAATGTTTCGTTATGCGATCCGCAATTGTTAGACGGCAGGCTGTCGGTTTCCTTTCAGATCCACCTTTATGGTAAGTGGCATTGTTCGAGAAACAAAAGGACATTAATTATTATAAAGCGAGCGAAATATGAAAGCTATTCAATTCTGGTTATGGCTTCGGACAAAGGGTTTATTCACTCCTACTTGATGGTCTTCTATTGAACGATGCTGCTACCACGAAGAAATTTATTTTTTCATTTTCCAGTTTTTAAGTCAGGTTTTTCACCATTTTGCGGCGTCATGAAACGGTTTCTGAAGTTAAAGAAAGAACCCCAAAGCACTTGGAGCAAAGTCATAAGAAGTAGAATAGCTGCCCCATGGTATATAACTAACGAGATCAGAAAAGAACTCAAGATAGAAACACTAGAAGAAATTGTTAACAAACAGAAACAGAAACTGAAAGAAGCAATAAAATAACACAAGAATGAGCTACTGCTGAAAATTCCAGTGAGAAAAGTAGTTAAGAGAAAACACCTCATGAATTGAAAGATAAAAATGAAAAGAAGAAGGAAAGGAAGAACAATACATCGAAAATTTAGAGAATCAATGCTTCTCACAAAGCAAACGTAGAAAAAACAGGAAACATAAGATGAGAAGCGAATGGAATAAAGTCTGGCCCTCTAATAAAAACCAAAGATCTCAGAGAATCCTAGTTTTCCTAGTTTGGAAGCTGGATGCTCCTATTAGCGACTGTCTGTCTGTTCCGGAATAAAAAGTGAATACTTCTCAAAATAAAGAAAGCTCCAAACTGACAGATTATAATAAGAAATGGTTCCTACAGATATTTCGAATATACCGCCACTGTCAAATAGACAAAAACATTCCCAACGAGGATTTTTCGAATCCGCTTATAGCAAACACCCTAATGACAGCTCATGTCACGTTTGTTCAGTTCGAAAATACAGGTACAAGAATCAGCTTCATTGAAATCACAAAAGGTGGCTTATAAGAATCGGAAAGTACAAAGATTATGATTGATTAAGAGATGAAAGGTTATTCTGAAAGATACAAAAATTCAAAATTTTTCACGTTTTAACTGGTCTTAAAGTGTTTCATTCAATGGTTGGTTCCACTAATATATTTTGTCATGACAATGAAAAAGAAACCAATGAAGCATTATGTCTAAGTCTAATGTACAAATCTAAAAATTATGAAAATAAAAAAAAAAGTATGTTGAAAAAAAAATTTCTTTCTATTTATGCATAGTAGTAGTTTTTATCACAGTCCTCTATTTATTTAAACATCTACTTCCCACTGTTTTGTCTCAATTACCAACACTCTAGCTACCGCATTCTATTTTTTCGTTAACAAGCGTCAAATATTTCGAGTCCTTTTTTATGTCCCGAATAAGAGGGCGAGCAGGTAGGTCAAGAGCCGGTTTTGATGATACACCAGTATAGTAGAGAGAGATAAAGAGTTCCCAAACACCGAAGGATTGCCAGACGTTCTGAAATCTTTGGGATTTCGGCCATACTGGAAGTCTTTTCCTCATTCTATTTTGCTGGTTCGTTATTTCTCTTTTGGAAACCTCTCGGTTGCCATTTAGATTTTTTTTCATCATAGGTACAATTCTTATTATTAATTCTTGTTGTTTTAAACTCTACCTAATGTGATGGTGCACTATTTTTGATAAGTTGAATTGTTTTATGTTTTATCCCTCTTTGTTTTCACTGTAAATTTCTATTTTTCTCTGCGAAGGTCTCAATTTAAATCGTACCACATTTTTGATTTGATCTCAAACGAAATAAAATCATAAATGTAAGGGTATTGGAAATAAGAATACATATACCATATAGTTATAAGGACTGAAAGAGAATAAATTCGCTATCACAAAAACGCTTATATCTTTTAAACCACTGGACCGATTTCGAAAATCAAACTCATTTTCGAATCATCTTCCAATTCTAATGAAAACTGTTTTTACAATGAAAAAACCAAAACTTTTATTCATAAAATTCATGGATTTTTTCTGGAATTCTTCCCATCATGCTTCTTATAGTGTTCTCAGTCACTTTCTGGGATGCTGTCTTCCACTTTTGCTTGAATTCCGCTAATGTTTTCGTTGATTTCATAGTCTTCAATTCTCTTTTTACCAGGGCCCAATATCTTTCGATTGGCCTGAGTTCTGGGCAATTTGGTGGATTGGACTCTTTGAGGACAAAAACCACCTCATTAGCTTCGTACCATTCCTTGGTGGCCTTGCTGTAGTGGCATGAAGCTAAATCTGGCCAAAAGATTGTTGACACATCGTGCTCACGTAGAAATGGTAAAAGTCGCTTCTTCAAGCATTCCTCGATGTGTATCTTCGAGTCAACAGAGCCTTGGCCAACGAAAAATTTGCTCCTTTTCCCACAAGTGCAAATTGCTTGCCAAACCAGGAATTTTTTAGGAAACTCTGCTTGTTTCTTCACGCGAAATTGTTCGTCAACATTTCCACGAGAATCTGCAGTATAAAATTCCTGACCAGGAAGTTGCAAGAAATCAGCCAAGACATAGGTTTCGTCGTCCATCACGCAACAGGAAAAATTTTTCAAGAAATCTTTTTTAATTTTTTTGCTCTTGATTTCGCTTCTTGATTCTCTACAGTCTACAGCGTTCCTGTCTGGCACTTTCTGCACTTTGTATGTTCTAAGCCCACAACTCGACTTGATTTTCTGAACGGATGACTGCGAACAACCCACTATTTGGGCCACTTTCCGTCCTGAAAGGTTAGGATTCTTCTGAAAAAGGCTGATGGCTTTCTTCACTTTTTTTGGGCTATGAAACCCCTTTCTCCTCCCTGTTCCTTCCTTGCGGTTAATTGTAAGATCTTCGTTGAAGCGCTTAACAACTCTTGATACCGTTTCCGGACGAACGCGAGCCTCTTTTGCGATTCTTTTGAAGCTCCATTTTTGATCATTTTGAAAAAGTTTCACTATAAATCTCGTGTTTTCACTTCGCTTGACATTTTGCGACAGAGAATTGGATTATCTATGAAGTTCCACATGTTTCTGACGTTCATAACAAAGCTAACTATGATCGAATTTTGATTTTTTTCTCAATTGGTTCAATAGATATAGGCGTTTTTGTGATAGCGAATTCATTCTCGTTCAGTCCTTAGTTAGAAAGGTTCAGTATATTGTGGTGTTCTCACCACGCAGATGTAGTTCCTCAGATATTGTGAGGATGGCCTTATGGGCTACCATATCAATCAAAGGTTGTAGAGGTGTGAGATCTGAAAAAATATACATACCATGAAGGCTATAACACAAATCAGCAATTCCATAACTGAATTAAAAATTTCAGTATTCCTTGTAGCAACATTCATTTCAGCGATTTAAAAAACCATAAGGATATTTTAGTTTAGGGGTGAACCGATTGAAGAAAAGCTATTTCACAAGATGATTTTCTGCTCCTCCTATAACTCTAGAAATGAACCATACAAAAATTACACGATGAAGAAAATTGGCGAAATGACTGAACCCTCGATTCAATCACTGATTCGAACATGCCAACCGAAGACGCTGTTTGATAAAACTCTTTCTCATCCTCTTAAGCCGTAAAAAGACCATCTCGAAATCAGATAACCTGCGAGAGAACTGGAGCTTTCAAAAACAACCTGTTCCTCTATCTACAATCTGAGTAACATCCATTGTAGGATTGTCTTCTCCATGCTCTTTTTAAGCCCAGGCCGCTAGTCCTGTCCATTCATTTATCAGATTGTATCTTTGGCCGACACTCCGGTCCAATCCATTATCTCCTTGTATAAGTTATAAACAGGCTGTTATTCTGTAGTGACAAGGAGATGCCTTTCGGAAAATGGCACATAACGGGCGATTACAGTCCCTGATTTAATTTCGTGTCAATCAAGTAGATGAATAATGTTAATGTAATTTTCAACTGACCTGAGATGAATGTTATTACTTGGATGGAATGACGGCTTCTTAATGGGCCCAGAAAATCCATGAGAAACAACAGTTTTCCCCGAAGTATCAGCCATTCAAAGTTTGTTTCTTCATACACCATTATCCTATAATTTAGAAAAATGTGAACCATTTAATATCATGAACTGAGTGCCCTGAATTTGTAGTTCAATCTAACTAGTGGCTCCCCTAGATCAACCTATTCAGAATAGTCTGAGTGCCGGTGGGACAAATTGCAAATTATTAATAAAGTTTTCTTACTTTCCGTATATCTTCATTAGGTAGAGTCTACCACATTTTTCCTCTGTGAAAATTTTTTCAGCAAACCTCTCGTAAGTCGACCATAGTTTCAATTTTTTTAAATCATACATACTCTTGTTTTGTAAAATGCAATCATAAAAACAATTTGGGAGAAATGAGAAAACACGATTGTCCAACAAAAATAGTGTGGCTTTGAGCGTGTCTACCAACATGAACATGACTGAAAATCGATTTTTTTAAAATTATTAATACCCTCCTGATTCTTTCAGAATCGGTTGATATAACCATATGAAATATGAAAATGCAATTTTCCGTCAGAAACAATGTGGCGTTTTTCTTGTCCAACAAATGAAAATCGACGATTTTTTTGAGTTTTTAAATTCAATATTTGTCGGACAAGAATGAATTCTTATTTCAGAGATATTCGTTTCATAGAAAAAACAACTGTTCACAATATAAAATGCGGCAAATCCTTAGTTGGACAAAAAACTTCTTGGAAAATATGCTTTTGTTTCAGAATCTTTCTTCGATTATTATTGAAATGAAACTATTGATTTTAATTGAAAGTGTATATTTAAAATTGTTTACTGACATCTTTATTCAAATCTAATAAAAAAAAATGGAAATACTCCTTACTCCCGTTGAATTCTTTTTAACAAGACGAATGGTATCCAGTAAAAGTATCACACCAATCGTCAGGTAGAATGACATCTTTATATTTGTGATTATGATGTTTTCTTCATGCCAAGAATATTTTACACTGTCTAAGGATGTCAGCTGTGAATTTTTTCACTTCCTCCTCTTGCATCTTGTAGGCAGGTTTATTTTCAAATATTCAAACAAAAAACACTCCATCACTACTAAGAATATTATATCGGCAACAACTGAAAAACTGTCAAATAGAATAGAACAAGAATTACCCCAAGAAGAGCAAATTAGGCAACACACTAAAATTCGTCTACGCAGAATCAGACTGCAGAGGACTACGGTGCAAAACCGAAGCAGCACTCATATTTATATGGAAAATTACCAAACTACTTTTACAACCCTTGGTATTCCTCAGAATTCCATGAAACTACCACTTCCGTTTGGAAGAATTCGCGACTTCGACCTGGGTTGGATGTTCCATATTCAACTGGGGCAGGAAAAATTCAGTATGTGCATTTTTATTTTGATCGTCCATTTTCTCATACTTATTATCACAGGTTCAGCCTTTAAAGTAAATAGCTACAAGGATAAACAATTGAAAACATTATTTTCATACCCAGTGGTGTTACAGAAACACTGTCCCATGTACCTTCTACCACTTCGCGCAATTTTCACTTCTAGAGTAGAATTTACGTATCCAACGAAAAGTATGAAAAAATGCAACTTTCATCACAATTTTAATATAATGATTGAAAATGTAAGTTATGAAAACGAGAGCAATAACTATCATTCGATGGACTGAGAAATGGCCGAACTTTTTTCGTCGGACAGTTGAACGATAGTCTTCCGAACATCCTGCTTAAATGATCCTCAAAAATTCAAATGTTTATTTATAACATACGCAAAGTTATATCCGATAAATCCATATAGTCTATTCATACCCAAAATAGAGCATTGAATTCTTTAATTTTTGAATGCACGGCATATTTTTTATGTCGAACAACTGGTACACTACATTGTATTTTCAAGGTGAAGAGAGAATTAAAAAAGAAAACAACATTATTCATGATTTTTTTCATTTATCGGACAAGAAAAACGCTACATTTTTTTTTATAGGACAATTGGATTTTCATGATTCATATGGTTGTATCAACCGATTTTGAAACAATCAGGAGGATATTAATAATTTAAAAAAATGCGATTTTCAGTCATGTTCATGTTGTTAGACACGCTCAAAGCCACACTTTTTTTTGTCGGCAATCATGTTTTCTCATTTCCCCCAGATTGTTTTTATGATTGCATTTTACAAAAAAATATATATATGATTTAAAAAAGTTGAAAATATGGTCGATTTACGAGAGGTTTGCTGAAAAAAAGCCGCGACTACAAAAATTTTCACAGAGGAAAAATGTGGTAGACTCCGCCTAATAAAGCTATACAGAAAGTAAGAAAACTTTATTGATATGTAATTTGCAATTTGTCCCATCGGCGCCCAGACTAGAGTTATCCTCATCGGTAGATCTCTGCAAATCGGGTGATTTTATAGGCGAAATCTCACAGTTTGATTATGGAATTATGGAAAATATGAATACCAATCTATTTTGCATCAATCTATCCTCTTTCGATCCGTATATTTATATCACTGCTAGGATATCTGAGAAATTTTTTTTATCGAGTTTGAATTTGCCCTTTTTGCCGGATTTTCGCGGATTTTTTAAAAATACTTCTACATCGCCTAGACAATCGAAGTTTCACCCACGTATGAATCGATTATTTCTCTTTTCGACTGTACGAAAATTTTCTCACTATATCGCAGCTTCGCTGCGATTTTTAAATTCTTCTGGACCCACTTTTTCGACAGATTCCCTCAGGTCGGTCAACAGAGTTACCATATGTAGTATACAAGTATAGAATGGAAGGTCTAAATAGGCTGAGGTTTTTCACTGAATTATTCAAACTAAACTTAACTCTCTGGAAAGGAATCAAAAGCGTGCATAAAAACTTTCTCAACTGACATCTTGTATCGTAAAATTCCCAACAGCCAGTCTCAATGTCAAATAAAAATTTTTATACCGTTTCAATTCGGTAAAACTCCAATTTTCAATTAAGATTTATATCCGACCAGTCCATTCTGCCCGACTAGGCCGGTCTCTTAGAACATTACTTCTCGCCATCGCTGGCTCTTAAATTGGCTCCAGATTTACGATGTTATAAGCCGCCGGCAAGAATATTTGACTTGGCACGCCGGCTCAGTAATAAGAACAAAACTTGAACGAAACAAACGATCAGGCAAAGTTCATAAAGCCCTATTCTTCGGTAACGCAACGCTTAACTTGGAGGAACGCCTTTACGAACGTTACCTGACTGGTCTTAACGAGGTTCTCGTTTATCAGTTTTTCAAGTTCACGTTGCAGCCGTATACGGTGTGTACGAGAGAAAACGCCAGAAGAACTTGTGGGAAGTATGTCACCAATCAGGATATGTTTACGGAGGTACGCAGAAAGTATTCAATTTTCTTGGTTGTTTTATTCGATGATCAAGCAAAAATTATTCCTTAGAAATTTGGGTGCACATAGCTTCTTTTCTTCTGCTGTTATTATTATTTTGAACCAGGCTCGGTTAGCCTTCCGGGAACTGCGACCACATAGATCTTCTGATCATTCATTGAAGCCCAAGAAGATCGTCAATGGTGTTGATAAAGCAGACAACATCCCTAGGAGCCTTGGACGTTACCTCGTGGGTATCCAGGACCAGTTTCCCCATATTAATGGTTCTTAGGCCTTAGGCCAGCCAACTCTGGACACTTGCAAACCATACGTTCAGCTGTTTCTGCCTCTGAACAGTCTGAACCACATTTACCACATAGCCTACAAATCTCATCTGCTGATGAGTATCGAAGACCTAAGTATTTCATACATTTTATACCTGATTTTATGGTTTCAATTGTAATTACCCCCCCATGATCGTTATTACCCCTCCCATGAAAAAAAGCTATATCCGCCCCTGTATTTGGTGGATGTAATTGGTCAGGTCAGAGTCACAAAATTGTCAAAAAACGTTTGAATAACTATTTCAAAGGCATCTGAACTTGATAATTTGTTGTTATTTCACTGGATTTTTTCTTTTCCGTTATTTTTCTCAAGAAAGTTAAATAGAATATACACTGTGCAAAAAAATTAACGCACATTATGGAAATCTCAAATTTATTCTACAACTGAAGGTTTTCTCAATGATAATTATTTTTATCAGAATTATGCATGCATATGTTATCCACTTTCAACGTTTTTCTTCAATACAGATGTTTTCTCCCAGCAGGAATAAAAAAAGATGATATTATCAGATTTTGAATGTATTGGCTCCATTCTAAAATCAGTTGTTCTCGATCAATTCTAGTGATCAATAGTTTTTCTTTCGTTTGATTTTCTACACTCGATCGCGAAACACGCAATTTGACCCAAGAGGAATGTGCCCAAGCGGTAGTTTTGCGACAAGAAGGGTGGACATACACAAGAATTGCAGAAAGGTTTGGAGTTTCCCATACAAGTGTGTCCAGAATGTTGTAGCGATTCAGGGAGACAGGTATGAATGTCCGAAGACCAGGACAGGGTAGACCACGGGTAACAACTGCCATTCAAGAACGTTACTTGAGAGTTTCTTCGTTGAGACAACGGTTTGCAACCACTCGCCTCCTTCAAAATCAGCTTGAGCAAACTCATGTGGTGCAAATTAGCACTCAGACAATAAGAAATCGCCTCAGAGAATATGATTTAAGGCCTCGTGTCGCGGCAAGAGGCCCAGCTCTTACCCCAGCCCATCGAAGGGCGCGTTTGGATTTTGCGAGAGAGCTTATCCATTGGGAAGAGGCCGATTGGAAAAGAGTTCTCTTCACAGATGAGTCTAGATTCTGCCTCTACCATTGTGATCGACGTTCCCTTGTATACAGACGTCCACATGAAAGATATGCTCAGTGAAATTTCCTGAATACTACTGGTTTCGGGGGAGGATCGATTATGGTATGGGGTGGAATATCTTTGACTGCTCGCACAGACCTAGTGGTCGTTGATAATGCAGCTATTAATGCTGATAAGTATATAAGGAACATTCTTGAAGAGCTTGTAGTGCCATTTGCCCCATACATTGGTGAAAATTTCATTTTTATGGACGATAATGCCAGACCCCATCGTGCGCGTATCTATCGAAGACCTAAGAAAAAGGTGCTGCACATAAAGTATTTCATACATTTTGCACCTGATTTTATGGTTGTCAATCGTTTTTACCCACTCTCATGATTGTTATTACCCCTCCCATGAAAACGAGCTATATCCGCCCTTGGCCAATGTGCTCCGTATATATATCGCGCCGATTCCTTTCTCGTAAAGCCTGGATGCGCCTAGAAATGGAAAACTTCAGAACGTAAAAACTATCGCACGTGGGCGCTCTGTCGGATGGAAGGGTACATTCTGCAGGCGTCCAGAAAGTTCGAGATCACAGAGGCGCCTAGTGCACAGGGCCGCACTTGTCACAATACCAAAACTGAACACTTTTCAGTTTTCCTTGTAACCACACGCAAAAATTGAGTCTAGACGTATACTAGACGGTTAAACATATAACCAATAGGTCTAGAAGATGCTGCATATGACCTTCCTTGTCTCTTATTTCATTTATTTATCTTTGTTTACGCTAACAGAACCACACGGGTTATATGAGATACAGGGGGAAATTAAGTAAACATCTGAGTTTGATTGCAGTTGCATTAACATCATGAAGATACCAGGTGGCTTTTCTCATTCCATGTTAATTTGTTATATAAGATGGTTTGGATGCATTTGGGGTTTGAAAATGATCGTTCCCCCGATGGGATTATGTAATTTATCTCTGAAGTGAAAAGAAAGAAGTTTGAAGAAAATTATAAACATAAAAGAAAATTCTGCATAATTTCAAGAAGGCAGCAAGGAGAAGTGCTTGTAAAACAGTTTTCTCTCGATTTCGAAACCGACAGAGAAACGAACAAAATTCCGAACAACTTCGTTTACGATTCCGTAAAAGTAGAGATAATTGAATAGCTCATATACCATTGCGAACGTGCAAAAAAGAAAAGCCTTTAATTATCCCGATAGCTGTATAATCTGTTATGATTCGCTTATCAATATTCATAAAACGTACTTGCATTCGTTCAAACTGGTCACTCATCTCATTCCCATTAAATTTAAGTATCAGAAGTCCGCTCTGAAAGCTGGCAAGTCATACTACATGAAAAACTGGCAGTTAAGGATATACTTTAACCTCAACCAGTTCCATCCATGATTGTTAAATTATCGTTCGTTTCAACGAAGCTGTGATATTATTGGTTTTTCAGCGAAAGCATGCCGTAAGGTCTCTACCATGAAACAAACTACTGTGCGTTAAATTTTATGGGACTTCTGTTTAACGAATAAATAAGGAAGTTAATATCAGGTTACTTGAAGAAAGAGTCCCCATAATACAGAGTCTGGCTACTTCCCCCACCACTGAAGAATCTAGATCTGCAGTGCGCGTCAAAATTATGGGACAAATTCATTTTCTTCAGAAGAAAAATATTTGGCAACAAAATCCTGAAACATGTCAATTTTTGATTCACTTTTACCAAATTTTTATGGATTTTTGAAGGATTTTGTTGCACCCTGTGCCATCCACATCAACCCTGTAATTTTTTTGAATAGGGAAAGTGGGTCATGTGGTACTTTTTTGGCAAGTTCTTTGTATCTTCTTTGCGGGCGTGCAGAAATTTTCAAGAAAAATTTTTTGTTTGAAAAATTAGTTAGTTCCAAGAGGCCTTCAGTATGTGCACTTTGTCATGGCTCTTTCTTTGAATTGAAACATTTTATCGAAAAGTTTCAACTTCAGTAGAAACGTACTAATAACATATGGCACAGGGTGCAACAAAAATCCTTCGAAAATGCATAAAGCTTTGGTAAAAGTTAAACAAAAATTTACCTGTTTCAGGTTTTTGTTGCCAAATTTTTTCTTCTGAGAAAAGAAATTTGTTCTATAATTTTGGCGCGCACTGTATAGTTAATCGGTACGCAAGCTTTGAAAATTTCATTAGAATACTTCAGAATTGTTCTTTCGTTGTTTGATAATAGAATAATTTATGAAACCTCAGCTACCTCGTTATCTACTTATATACAAATTATTTTTAAGACCTATTCTGGTTGTATTTACAACTTTTCCTGAATATATTCAAGGCTCCACCCGTATTTTATTTGCAATTCAATGAGAGCTTTGCACAGTTACGTAATTAGTTCGATATAAATTATATTTGATATGAAGATGAAGTTTTTTTATTGAAAGTCATTAGATTAAATGAACATTCTTGAAGATATACATACAGGGTGTGGTGTGATGAATTGATAATATGGTACCAGCCGGTAGATGAAAAATATTGTTTATGTTCAGTAAAAGTGTAAAGAATAAAACCACTGCTCGTCGCTTAAGAACAGCCGAGAATATTACGGATGTTTCCGAAAGTGTTGAAGAAAACCCAGGTTTGTCCATTCCTCGTCCTTCTTTGGAATCAGGCATTCCACCAGCGTCATAACACTTGATATCAAGTTAGCGAAACATCCAATATTTTTTAAAATACAAGAGTGGCGACCTTCTTCTCTTCACGGATAATTTACGGATAAATCATTGAAAAAGATGAGCTGGTTTGATTTCGGCTGAAAAAGTTTTTCGGATAGTTGTTTCGCTAAGTTGATATCAACTTAGCGACACATCTCATATCTTTCAAAATACAAGAGCGGCAAAATTTATTTTTTCACGGAAAAATTACGGATAAATAACGGCAAAATTTTGAGCTATTCCGAGTTTGATTCGCGAAAGTTGTTTTGCTAACTTTATGTACATAAGATATGGGTCTTAAGGCTTATGAAGTTCATTAACACAACAAATCAAGCCGGTCGATCATCAACAACGTCGTGTCTTCGCTGCTTGGGGTCCCCGAAATGCATGAAAATGATTAGGAATTCCATAGAAAAATAATCTTGACTCAACTAGCAAAATTGTCGCATCTGGGGCTTGGAAAACCCAAGAGTTATTGTTGAAAGACCTCTCTATCCTGAAAGTGTGACTGTTTTGTTGCGGTTTATGGTCCGGCTCGGTCATTGGACCTAACCTTTTCGATAATGAGGCTGGAGCAACAGTTACAGTGAATGGATTGCGCTATGAAGAGATGATTAATGATTTTGTATAGCCAGAATTGGATGGTATTGACCTGGACAACGTTTACTTTCAACAAGACGGCGCTACGTACCACACAAGCAACCTAACCCTTGATATTTTACGGGATAAGTTTCCGGACCGTGTTAGCTCTCGAAGACGTGATCACAAATGAGATTTTGTGATTTAACACTTTGCAACTTCTTCCTTTGGGTCCATGTGAAAGAGGAGGTCTACGCGAAGAGCCCAGCGTCGATTCAAGATCTCAAAGATGTACTTCGTGAATCTATCGAAGACATAGGGCAGCCACTTTGCGTTTTGGTTATGGACAAATTTCATGAAAAGGATATGGTTATGTAGTTGTGGTCGTGGTGGTCATTTGTCTGATGTTATTTTCCATTATTGGCAAACCTTCCTCTTTATAATGAAATGAACATCCGATCATCTCTTCCAAAAAAAAATGGCATTTTTCTTTGAATGTCAAAATAACACTTCTTATTGGAAAACCTTTTACCTTGAAAATCGTAGATACTTCGAGAAGCTTGGGAACGTATTTCGTAGATATGTAATTACTACTGTGAAGAACACGCTCTTGTTGATGTTAAAGCCCATTTCTCACATTTATCTCAGGATCGGTAAATCTTGAGAGGAACCGTTCGAGTCAACAAACTTTCCAACGCCTTCTATTTGCTTCTCTCATGAACATCTGAGAGAACGAGAAAGAATAAATACCTACTTCTTGAAATGCATGACTCCGACATAAATCAAACAACTACCATAACCCGAGAAAATTGATAAACAGGTGTCTACGGCTCAAATATTTGAAGAGGGGCTTCTTCATTTTGCCTTGGTAATTACATGTCCATGTGCCTACACGAAGGTTCCACAAGGGGCCTAACATATTGTGCGGCTCAAGGGTCCAAATTATGTTTATCCACCACTGGATCTATTTAGTAACACGATAGTTTCTCGTATCCTATTTCCTCTTCGATGTTTGCATAATGAACTACAGAAGCTTTTATAAGCTCGTTTCCTGTTTCCAATGTATTCCACAAATTATACAATAAATTAAAACAGGCGGGATAGGAATGAATAGGGATGGAGATTGTTGAAAAGATCTCTTGCTGGAATGCTTGACAAACTGCATTTCAACATTTTTCTGTACTATACCCAAATGGTAACTCTGGACCGATCCGAGGGAATCTGAATCAAACTTGGAATAGCTCAAAATTTTGCCGTTTTTTATTCGTGAAATAATAAATTTTGCCGCTCTTACGAGGATATATTGAAAAATTCTTAGCCTACTATAGAACCAAATAAAATTTCAATGTCAAAATATTTCATTACTCAATATATTCTCCTCTTGATTGAATACATTCATTACAGCGAACCTGCAACGTCTCTAGACCTTTCAAAAAAAATGTTTCATCTTGCTCTGCAAACCAGTCCTCCACAGCTTTTATTACCTCCTCGTTAGAAGAAAATTTAAGACCTTTTAAACTTTTTTTCAGTTGAGGAAAGAGATGATAGTCAGACCGAGCCAAATCTGGTGAATAAGGGGGGTGTTCTAGTAATTCTGACCCTAAACTAAATTACGAATTTTTTGCATGGCAACATGTGTACTGGGGCGTTGTCCTGTAAAAACAAAATACCTTTGGATAGCGTTCCGCATCTTTTCTCTTTAATTTTTTCCCATAGAGTGGTCAGTAATGTCGAATAGTAATCTCCAGTTATTGTTCTACCCTTATCCAAAAAATCAATCATGATTACTCCATGGCAATCCCGAAAAACTGAAGCAAGAACTTTTCCAGCAGATTTTTGGACACGAAACTTCTTAGGTCTTGGAGAACCAGAGTGCCGCCATTCCATCCATTGTTGCTTTGTTTCTGGATCGTAGAAATGTACCCAAGTCTCATCCATAGTAACAATTCGGTTTAAGACGTCTACATCGTTTTCAAATCGAGCACAGATCGAACGCGATGCTTCTACCCTTGCACGCTTTTGGTCAACATTCAAATATTTGGGGATCCATTTTGCAGAAATTTTTCTCATGTCCGAATTGACGTGAACTATATGATGAACGCGTTCGTATGAAATCTTCAGTGCTTCAGATATCCGTTTTAGCCCAATTCGACGGTCTGATAAAATCATGTCATGAACTGCATCGATATTCTCGGGGACTGACACAGCAACTGGCCTTCCCAGGTACAGGTACAGGTACTTGATGATGGCTCGATACTCCAATTTTTCGATTTTTACAATTTCGATGGACATCTTTTTTTTTTAATTTATAGTGCAACTCTGGTTTACTTTTTTGACGTCGAACTCCACACTGACACTTCTAATAAGTTATTGTTCGTTTTGATATGGTATCGCAATATTTTGTTTATGCATGGAACTGGTCTAGGCTAACTAGAGCCGAATTTTCGCGTGACAATATTTTAAAACTATTTCGTCTGTTTTGAAATATTCGTGTTTTCGCGTCGAACTGGTGACGTCACGCACCAAATGGTTCAAAATAATTTGAAGCGGTTTGAAAGCAGGTAGCGGAATAGTTCGAACTGCAGTTTGAAGTTTGGAATCAGCTGATTGAAGAATATAGGTTATGTTTGTTGGATTTTATTTTGTTTTCACCGTTTTTATTTTGAATAAATAATAATAATAACTGTTCTTCATTGCATTGAATATTATTTGAAAATGACAGCTTTGTTTTAAAAATGCATTGTAACCTGTGACTGTGAAGTAATAAATCACTTCGAGTAGAACACACCGTTATTTAAGAATTCTGAAATATTATTTAGTTTTGAAAATGTATGTTCAAATTTTTGAAATTGATTTTACGGCTTCTTCCTCTTGATTCAATCAATATGAATATTGCGTATATTTTTTTCAACAAGTCGTTAATCAGGACGAGAACATTCAAATTCATCATAAAATGATTGGAGTCCAATTTGAAAATACAAGATTTAATAATAATATACAAATAAACACACCTAAAATTATAAATATTTTGATTATTATGTGCGTGTATCATGTTTCTAACTTTTAAATTCATAAATTGAATTGACATTTCTATGATGACGTCACCGTTTTAAAATTGTGGCATTTTAGCGATGCATGAACTGGTGACGTTTACTTCGAAATGTTTTTGAAATAGTTTTGAACCGCGATTCACGCGAAAAAATGGCTTAGATATCAATACATCCTCGTAGCTCAAAATTTTGCCGTTTTTTATTCGTGAAAAAATAAAATTTGCCGCTCTTATATTAAAAAAACTTGAGATTGGTCGCTAAGTAGATATCAACTCAGAGAAACAACTATCCGAAAAATGTGTTCGTGAATTATACGTAAAGAAAAAAACAACGCCACGCTTGTATTTAAAAAAAAAATTGGATGTTTGGCTAACTTGATATCAACTATTCAAAAAATGTTTTCAGCAAGAAAAAAAGTAGCTCATCTTTTTCAGTGATTTATCCGTAAATTATACAGCAATTACGTATCAGCTGCCGACCTAACATGAATCATGCATTTTTCTCGAAAACTATAAATGCAATATTGTTGAAATTTGAAAGAGTGATGAAGCTTTTCATCTTTGATTTATCCGTGAAGAGAACAATTTTGCCGCTTCTGTTTTAAAAAAAATATCACGTGCTCTGGTAAGTGTATATGAAATTACCAGGTCACATATTGAGGAAATAATTTCAGCTATCAACAGATTATTAAATTTTTTTCAGTAATTTATCCGTTAATTATCCGTGAAGAAAAAAAACATCGCCACTCTTGAATTTTGAAAAATATTGCATGTTTCGCTAACTTGATATCAACTTGGCGAAACAACTTTTCAAAAAATGTTTTCAGCAAGAAACAAAAAAGCTCATCTCTTTCAGTGATTTATACGTAAATTATCCGTGAGGAAAGAAAATTTGTATGTTTTGTAGAAAAATGCCTGTTTCATTGAGGTTCCGAAATGGTATAACTCACTGCATTTCCAGCATTTAATACAAAATAAATTCCTGTTATATGCAATGGGTCAAGAGCTTTTTTCTTGATGACAATAAAGTGCATAATATTGATCATTTCTGTTTTTTTCAGGTGGGGTTGCTTGTGTGCCTGGTGGGTAGCAAGGGTGGGCCTCCAATGGGCCACTGAGAAAATGAGGAGTCTCGAGACCATTTTACACGTTTGCGCCTGGGGGTTCCCTGCAGGTCAGACAGTCGTAGCCCTTGTTCGTAGGGATGTTGATGCAGACGATCTCACAGGTAGGTCCTTGCCATATATTATATTATATCTTTCGGTTAATATGAACGTCTGTTTTATTTATTAATATTGATAACTCCAAATTATATATTTTTGAATTAAGAGGGCTGTGGATGAAGTATAATGAACCTTTTTATAATTCTATACCTGCATTGATATTTTGAAACGTTATTCTAGCTATAGTTCTTATGGAATTATAAAAAACAGATGAAGGGAAATGATACACATGATTCCCAGCAACAACCTAATAAAATAAAAAGCGTATATCAACAGTTGGTAAAATTATGAATCTACGCTGGACATAAAAGTGAAATTTGGTTTGAAATCTATATATATAAAAGAAAGATGTTGGTTACACCATTTATAACTAGAGATCGGATGGACTGTTTGTTATGAAACTTCATTTAAGGAATCGTCTTCGGTCTGGTTATTATAAAATACAATAAAACTTCGAAAAAATTGATGACAGTTTTACTTATGCAGGAAATGCTTTTCCTTCTTTTGAATAAGGACACTAGGTGTCGCTACCGTTGATGCGTAATCGTACAGTGAATAGAGTCACTGTACGTAGTCGTAGGTTGATATTACCGCTGTTAGATGGCGATATGTGATTCGCATAGAACTCATGGTAACATGGAAGTCTATTGCCAGATCAAAAAGTGGGTAAACTCATCTGAAGTTGGTGGAACAGTGAATTTTTACCGAAAGATCAAGTATCTGATTTTGACGATCAGTTTCAAACGTGAGTTGGCCATCTTCATATTTTTTCTTTATTTTTGAAATGCTTTCGAATTTCTGTTTGGGTAATGGATATATTTGCGTAAATAACTTAATCCAAAATTGCCCATAATTAGTAATTGACATATTATATTCGTGTTTCGGTTCGCACAGAGACAGTATTATAAGCGTCAATAATTTTGAAACGTTTGCTCATCGAGCTTTCACTTATGATATACAATAATGTTTCATGGGTTGCCTAATCTGACCTGGTCGAATGACCATCAATAAATTTGAATATGAGTTCAACATAATTCACAGTGTTGATAATTTTGTCGTGTCGATCGTACTATCGACATTTTAACATCTCGATTTGTCTTCTAACGAGCTTGATATCGTCAACTAAATTGAAGAGATATCATGGTGGACGCCAAAGGGTTCAGAGATATTAAATTGAAGAGAGATTGACAGTTCATATCCATGGAATAATGAGAATCGCGCTGCTCTACCAACTGAGATGTTTACCCATTATTTTGAGCTTAGCAGCATAGCTAAGATGTCTAAAATAATGGTGTGACCACTGATTAGATTTTGAGAATATAAGAAAAGTTTTGTTTTTGCCACTTCAGGTTGGGATATTAACAAATGACTGATTTTTCAATTCTGGTCGACGGGCTGTGTTAATAGTCGATAGTTCATTAAAGGAATAATTTTTGTTCATATTCTTGACATGTTGATTCATATAAGAGGAAAGGTACCTATAATATGGATTATACTCCTGCTATTCACATGAGGTACTGCAAAAAGAGAACTGTTCAACAATTAAAAACAAAAAGTTATATGTTCAAGTTCAACAATTAGTTACCGCTTAAATAAAGACAATTCTTTCCATGTGAATTACAAAATTATTAAAATTTTGTATATTTTGAACTTAATTTTGCCTAATTTTTTTCCTGCTTGAAAAGAAGCAATGGTAAGTTAATACAACTTTTAAGTATAGTTCAGGCGGTACAAAGTTCGCCGGGCCAGCTAGTTGGACATAAAACGACAAACCGAACATCATAAGGTCCTCAGAACCCACAGTTAACCATCTGAAATATCCCCAACGAGAGCTATCATCACGTCATCCATAAAATCCACTTGGCCTCAGGCCAGAAGTTACATGCCCTAAAAATTATAGAGAAGTACGTGAGAGAAAAAGCCGATCTCGAATGGCCGAATCGCACTGTTGGCATTCCATCAGATTTAGCGACTTGTTAACCACTCAATCTCGACAACTCGTCGAGTTGTCCTCGTGGATTTCAGATGTCCCGTGTCCCAAAACAACGCCAAGAATTCCAATGGACAGAATGCGTCCAGTGGAATTCAGAGTTGAAAAATTGACGTCGTGCTCAATTATGTAGCTCTGGGTGATGCGGTCATAATTCATGACTGCTGTGGAGATGAAGAGTTACACACCTTAGAGCAGAATGAAATGTTATTTTTGAATCATTTATTCTACCGATCAACAACCTTTGTTTTGATTATTCTCGGTTAACTTCAAAGAAATGTAATTCGAAAAAAGGTCTCACTGGAGTTTTGACAACGCATAACTAATTTTCGTTATTTTTATTATTAATCAAAGCCCAAAACTCATAATTATGCTATCATTCATAAGCTATTTGATTTCTCTATCAAGAAAAACACTCCACAATTCACAACAAGAGCATTTGAATTGAAATCAAAACAATGAACGAATTTCAAGAATTTTCCCTTCAATACTGAATTTATGCTTCTTGCAAAACCTATAATTTAGCTCAGTTCATCAAGAGAAGATTAATAAATACTCTTAAACTATAAACTCATACTCATGTTTGTAACCCTGTATCTAACAAAAAAGCCATATGGAATTTGCGGACATGTACTGTCTATACTGGGTGAGTCTTCGACTTGTACATATATTTTAACTGTAGATTCTTGAGGCTGAAGGATACCTTTTTTCATTTTCCATTTTTCCCAATTCGGCTCTGTTAAAGAAATATAGCCATTTGAAAAGAAAATAGGGCTAAATACGTGCCTGATATTATTCTCTACAAACACCTCAAAGTTCATATTTTTCGATTGAAATTGATGTGATTATTGGATATTCGGGGTGATACATTTGAAAAATGCTCAAGCACTAACCTTCTTTGAATAAGAATGTTACAGACACGATATTTCCTAACAAAACACTTAGTTTTGTCCGATCATTTCGGCAATTGAAAAGCTATATTTCCCACACCAAAATAAGTTCCTTCTTTGATTGTCCTGAAGTTTAGTTTATAAACACTAATAATTTGTTCATATTTCCCTCGATATTCTAAAAAGATCTCATAAAAATTGGTTTCTCACTAACCTATCCTAACTCCATTAACCAAAGTCATATGATTCGGGGTCAATGACCTAACCTTACCCATCCCCTATGATATTCACTCACAGAACTCTAGAGAAGACGATGCCAGATTGCCGATTTTCTCTTCAAACAATGGTATAGGCGAAAGCAAGGAAGTAGTACGTCCCCTATCGTTAGCGGATGTACTATCATGCAAATTTGCAAATGCCAAACGAGTAGTTCTGATTCTCGCCAATATAGCGCTACGTTCTTAATTTCAGTCGCCACGGCCCACTCTTCTCAAGGCCGTGGATGTAGCCGACACGCAAGACAAACCGTTGTTCTGTGCTCCAACCAGTCCAACCTAAAACGTTAGTCAGTGATCCCATACACGGCATAAACGAAATTTTCGCGATGGACTTTATTTATTTCCAGAGAATTATGCAAACAGGTGATGATTATGTAAATGACTTTCAGTGAATTGATGTAATAGTAGTGTCGTTCTGGTGTCGAGTTATATTGTTTCGATAGATATTCTGCTGAAGGACCGGTAACAATGAATTTTTAATAGAAACTGCCTATGAAATGTTTAATTTCATGCTTCTTAGAATTCAATTTTATGTCCCACAAATGTGGAATTTTATTATCACATATCTCTACATCAAACGTTTTTTCATCATAGATATTTTAGTCTTGACAAAGTTGATAAACATTCTGACAACGTTGGTAACTTGTTGAGAGACCAGAGAAGAAATAATATTCGATGAGATTTAACTCAGGACAGCTGAGGACAGCATTCAGATTATTCTTGAAATTCGTGATTTTTTCCTCTAATTTAATCTTATACAATTAGGAATAACTTAAGAACGACGCGTTTCATTGAAAAAATATAAGAATACTTTTGTTTTCTAAAATAAATAATTCTTTCGAAAACGTGAACCGTTTATCTTTTTCAAGTGTTTTTGCGTGAATTTATGGGTCGACTATACTGTAACTTTTATACCAGGAGAAATATGGAATAAGTTTCAATTGAGGATTATGCACCCTGAATAGAGTAAACAATCAACCAAAATTCAGTTCATCCGAAATAACAGTTCCGAATATATGGAAAGAATAGTGTTAATTTCATGGATTTTCGACACCCTGTATCTTTCAAACGAAACCGAATTTTTAAAAATGGTATGGGAAACAAGTGTTTCTTTTGATGAGAGGAATCTACAGTTAAAATATATGTACAAGTCAAAGACTCACCCCGTATATGGCAATGAATTATGATTAAATGATGACCATTCAACTAAAATATTTCAATGAAAATTACAAAAATCCAACAACTTCTTTTTAATATACAGCTCTCAATATATCCTAAGGAATCCCTGTCTCAACTGGTGAACATACATTGATTCTGGTGTTAATTAATGTCCGACTACGTATAAACATAAATTATTCATGATTTTAACCCATCGCAAGCTTCTCGAGATGATCCAAAAAAAGTTTAAAGCCGGACGAAATTAAATTTAATGATTTCATCAATATGAAGACTAGTTTTTTATAGAAATGTCGAAGGGAAGTTGAAAATTAAATTACAGGGTTTCCACATATGTGATGATTGTTGTTAATGTTATTCATTTGCATCTTTATTACCCGAAGTTGTTAGTCGAAAAATGATCAATATTATTAAATATCGATCAAGAGCCATGTTAAGTGCAGATTGTGACCAATTCAATTGTCTGATGACGAAATTATTTTTGTACTTTCATTTTTGAAATATTTTTTTATGCAGGTGATCCTGTTATAAAATACATTGGATAGGTATCTCATATCTGCAAAAAACGGAAAAAATCAGTCAGTATTGACATATTTCAACTTGATTTTATGTTGCTCCTGTGTAAACGCGAGAAATTCGATTACTGCAGTCAATCTTTTACTCTCACTACAACAGCCTCTCATGTTTAACACGTGTCACTTTCAGAGTCATTATACCGTGCAACTCAATTAAGCTCAATCAAAGAAAACATTAATTATGAGATGTCCGCAATGTCGGCACCCTTTTGATCTTTCCAGCCGGTATAAAGATGCTATTTATGGAGCTTGAAAATGTTGCCTCCCAGGAAAACGAGAATGATGAATATTGAAAGATATGAGGAGTTTTCATTTTAATATTTTAACATTTCGAACACCTTTTCTATTGAAATATCTCGAACCTATTCACAATCAACAGTATGAAATTTCAAATGATTTTTAGACGAACTAAGTATACTCCATTCACAATTATAAAATCACAACTCTGGCCTTGGAAATTTGACACATTCCACTGGCACTCTGAATCGAAGTTATAACGTTTTTCAAAAAATTTTTATGTTCCAAGTCAACACTATGTTGCCCTTTCTACATTCTTAGCGTATTTCTCAGAATGTGAATTTATTCGGAAAATGAATGAATTGGAAAAGATGTGATGGACGAAAATAATTAACGTTTACATGAATTGATAGAAAGGATTCCTTTTCTAGTTATTTGCATGATAAGTTCAAGAGATCACTGTTGAAATATATTATTTTTCGCCATGGAAGAAAATCGCTTTGCTTTCACATAATTTTCATATGCATGCTTGTGAAGATTTGATGTTTATTATCCTCTTGAACTGAAAGTTCAAGACTTGACGACATCAACTGCTGATTCTCATCAAGAATTCATTAAAAAAAATCAACCCAAAGATAGAAGATGAATTGATGGGTAATTACAACTATCAAGAATAATGTCAATTTTATTTTGCTGATAACTTTCTTAAAATCAATGTGGGGATATAAAACTCGGCTGCGTTTGTTCAAACAACATCTAAAGAATACATTTTTCACTATCTCGACCTTTGAAAGGCGTTTCTTATAGGAGAATTAGATCTGAGTTCCACCTCATCAGTGAGGTACCTAACTTTTGCAAATCTGCTCAGATATCGCCAAATTTCTTGGAAACCCTGAAAAATATCATCCTAATCGACCTCTCGAGGCTCCATCCGATCCATCTACTGCGATATCTGTCCAAATAACAGCTTTTTCAACGAAATTTCCGTGTACCCTTTCAACCTCCTGGTCTTGAAAATTGTCCTCAGGCTCCAAACTGGTGCAAAAAACAATAAACATACGTTAATCTTGGTTATTCGACGAAAAACTCACCTGCAAATATCGATTAAATATCAAAAATCTGCGAACAATTTGTAAACCTAACAAAATGTGGAATATCTTTGATACTTTAACGTTGATGTAAACAAAGAAACTGGCAACGTCGTTTTGTCATTAACGATATTTTCTGTGAGCGCACTGACTTTTTATCATATGTTCTGTGCTTTTCATCAGGAGCACCAATTCCTGAAAACGAAACCATGACCTCCCATGTGATTAAATAAAAGTGAATGGAGTATATATAAATTAGTCATGGCTCCCCCAGATCCCAGGCTTAAATATTTTAGGTTGGTTTTTATACCAACTGGATTGTTGAGTCGATTCCAATTTCAAGAGAATGGTCCGAAATTTTTTACCAAACTCTGTAGCAGATACGACAAAACTGCAAGAAAACATAAAGTTCAGTATAACATCAAAGCTTCTTTTTATAGTTTTTGAAACTAACAGTGGCTCACCAAAAAAAGTTCTGGAGGAAAACAGGGGACAGAAAAAATATCACACTATACATATGCAATCGAAATTGGCATGTCACATCTGAATTGTAAAAGCTATGCCAAATTTCAGTTGAAACACCCTGTATTTCGAAAACGAAAAGTTTGCGGGGCCATGTTTATAGGACTTTTTTTCTTGGAATCATATATTTTTTTGTACCTCCAGTTTAGGAACACCCTGTAGTGACTGCTTCTGCGAAAAACCAAAAAATGCATTGAACAAAAACGAAGAACAATCTGCTTGCAAGTAATCAAAATGAGGACTCAAGTGGAGCTTCCTCGAAAACCTTTGCAAATACGAAATAAATTACTACGTAATCTCGATCTTGGCAAGTTTCCACTCGATTTTTTTCAAACCTGAAACAAGATCGATTATCATGCCACAGAAGAACCAGAGGACATCTTAAAACAACATTATGCAGTCGCCATGCATAATAACTATGATTTGGACATCATAATTTCAACAATTTCATGCGTACAGGTTGTGGGGTGGCTTCGTATCTCATTACCAAGATAAATATCTCGCAAGTAGCCTCGGAAGAAACGTCCGGCTGATGCGAAAAATTAACTGCTAACTTGAGTGTACTGCATTATAATAAGTAATGGATAAATATCTTTATTTTATTCATGAGATTCGCAGTAAATCCTGAAATAATTAGCTCAATTTAGAGAACAGGAAACTGATGTTCTGCCTCTTTATGATGTAGGCAGCAAAAGTACACAGTTGTTTTTCGTACAAACTTATTTTGGGGAGTTTTCATCGTCTCAGTCATTCACCTTATTCTGTGAGACTCACAGAATACAAAAGGATGTATTAATTCGGGGAAAGGAAAATATTTGTTGACCGGCAATACTAGATCTTTGAGAATGTAGATTCCTAACATCTTGTCGCCCACTTGTCCCAACAGCTCAAATTTTTTCAGCAATTTCTGTATTGGTGTATCGATCCAAAGACGCTTTTTTCAACTTTCCTACTTGGTTTCTGCATAATCGTTGTGGTTTTCTATTCTTTGTTTGGGAAATATATTTATACCGAAGTCGTTCGCCATAAAAGTTAAGCAAAGGCGAAAGTTCTGAACGCCCAGATTCTTTAACGAGATGCAAACGATAATCCATCAACACGTAGGACGGTTCTTATACATTCGAAATTGCTTCGTAGGGATCATGGCTGGCTTTTCGATTAACGAGAAGCTTTAAGAACCGGCTCTCTTGTCACCACCGCGAGTGCCGTAACGAGAAGCGAATCGTATGCAAAACAGCCGCCGGTTCTTTAGCGGCTCTAGTCAATACCAGCCAACCCATTATTCAGAAACTTGTTGCAATAACAGTGGCGTGAGCTGTGGGAGGAGAAGTTTTGGTTCAAGTCGATATCTTTTCGAGTAATTGCCATGCATTGTGTTCTAGGTTCTTAGGTTTATCAAGTTTTTTTTTACTTGAAACTGACGCAGGTTGGTACTCGTGAAATGTCAAATAATTCTCAGAGACGTTGCCAATAGACCAGCCACTGATCTGTCACGATCAGCTGTTTAAATGGCAACATAAAACAACAAACCGATTGTTTACTTTGTGTTTTGAAGTTTTGTCACGCAATTGCTTCTTTTTGTCTTACATAAGTATGCTATTATTTTGTTGTGTGGTTAATTGGGGAAGTGGCGTTGTGAAATTCCTGCTACTTCATTTTAAACCATAAAAAACAACCGCAAGTTGAGGAGATAGTTATCAGCTATCAAAAGAGCTGATTAAACTGAGAAGAAATTGAAATATACTTTTGTATGTTGAAAACCTTTTATCACAGTTAGAGGCACCTGATATTTGTGTATTTTGTATCATAATTTAAAATGTTCCTTTGTCATTTCTTCAATCAAGGTACATACACAAACTTTTTTATGCATATATATATATATATCATATTATGAACGATAAGTCAGTTTACATTCTGTAATTTTGAATTGCATTTTCTTATGTTTACGAATTGCATAAAATATTAATTAAAATTAACCCAACTTCAGAGAAAATGATAGAAATAATAGAGTTGCACTCTAGCAGAAATACTAATCCCAAATGTTTGTTGTTTGTTAGCTCCCAGCAGCCATCTTTAAAAGGTGATCAGCTGTTTTGTTGGACTGGTCTATGCTCATTTCTATTTACTCTTTTTTAACTTTGTAAATGGAGTTAGTTGTTTTAAGGTTCAACCGTGGCACAGGTTTCGTAGTACTACTATATTATCATATTGAAGTATTTCAAGTTGTGCAAAAGGTATTTAAATATCTTCTGTAGGCTTATTTCTTGAGAATTTTGAAAAGTGGGGAATTACATAGGTCCGCCTGTTTGTTTAAAAGTTTTTCTGTCGGGTTATTCGTGTACTTTTTATTTTGTTCAAATGAACTATCACGAAGTTACGGACTATAGGTATTCTGTCCATTATTTTCCAGTAAAATTTCAACACTCGATTCTTGATTTCCTTACAAGAAAATAGCATAACTGAATCTTCCAACCATGTTTATATACGTGGAATATTTCCAGTATTAACAGAGAAAAAACTTTCTTCAACATCTTTGGAATTATTGAATTCACATAATATCTTCCCAAATTCATTATTTTCCCAAAGTAAATAAATATTTTGATAAATACGTAATTACTGCGACATCTATGATGAAAGGACAACGTTACGAAGTTACCTGACAAGAAAATGACTATAACCTAACATTTTCAAAATTTACTCATGTGTCAGAATGTCATGGCCAACCGGGATACATTATAAAAGTGAATGTATACCTTTCGGCGCAAAGAGTTCTGAATGCTTAGATTCAGACCTAGCCTATAATTGAAAGGAATACGAACAAACGTATTGCCAACATAAAAAGCTAATGAAAAAGAACCTACATTCTTATTCATTCCGGAAACTGGCTCACATGTACGTTTCAAAAGCAGCAACAACCATTTCATCATAAATTACAATATTTAATAAATAGGAGCAATCCGTTATCATTACGCCGACTTTAATTCAACAAGGGTTTAAGTATAGGTTTCTTCTTTTCGTGAAGCAGTTAACAGATGAAGAACTGGATAAATAATTTATTCTACGAGCTACGGGAATTGCTTTCAGATCCAACGATAGATAGGTGGTTATTACGTGAACAAGTTGGAATTTTATTCGCGAGAAATATTATAGAGTGAGGGTATTGTTATTGAGTTATCGCCTATTTTGTCATGTATTCACCTGAAGAACAGTATAGATTAATTCTACAGCAAGAAGAATTTCGTTAATATTCAGAGATGGACTGGTAACATCGAAAGCAACTTTCGACATGTCATAACTCTTTTTGAATCAGTTTTCCTAGACACTACCACATCATATTTGAGCTGATGACATCAAAACTCAGCGTTATATTAGCCACATTATGCTAGCACAACAATTACAGCACAATCGACCAAAAACATATAAATTATTATGTACGAATTATGTGCAAATGATGAACATAGTCCAATGTTTTATGAAATCCCCAATAATTTCGATAACTGAATGATTTACCACTCAATTTAACAAATGGTGGAAATATGTGCTTATTATGTAAGATATTTAAATACTTCCTTTTTTTCTGCATTCTTTCTTATAATTTGCGATAATTTATAAACTGATTTCGATTGTCAGGATTTATATACAGTGTGATGTTTTTGTGCACCCACCAGTTATGTTTCTTTGTCAATTATTTGCAACTGAATACATACAGAAATACAGATGATATGATTCGCTTCGATTTATTATTTTTTTAAATTAAATATCTATTATATTAATTTTCTATTGGCAACTAATGTGCAAATTATTGGTGATTCCAGCGTGCATAGCAAGTTGGCACAATTCTCTTGGCTAAATTATTATCTAGTGCAACAAAAATCAGAATGTGCACATAACTCTATCTTTTTTTTTCGAAGAAGATCTTGATACAAATTTCGTTCTTGAAAATTACACTACGTTGAAAATCAAGCTAGGACAATTTTCAATAAAAAAGCATTGATTATTACAGAAAAATTGAGTTCATAAACACATATAATTTGCTCATAATCCTCGCATTTGTGACATTGGAATAAATCACATATAATTCGCACATAATTCCAGTGAAATTGAAATCGATTCATAGAATGTGCTATAGCACAATTTATCGAAAATATTTCATCAGTACAGGAAAAGCTGAAACATTAAACACATATAATTTGCACATAATTTCAACATTTATGACTAAGAAATCGATCGATGAAATATGCTATCACAATTCTCAATAAAATCATTTATTGGTGCAAGAAAAACAGTAACAAGAATCACATATAATTTGCACATAATTTCAGTGTTTTTTACATTGAAATCGAGAGATAAAGGAAATAGTTATTGTCTGCACATAATTTGCACCTAATTCGTACTAAATAATAGATATGTTTGACGAAATTATTGCACATAATTCCATCTTTTTTTCATCAAAATCGTTGGATATACAGGGTGGCCATTTGAAAACGAAACAGACGAGATTACAGACGAAATAAATTTTTTCGATAGAAATGCTCGGACAGGTCGATTTCTGTTTCGAGGGGGACAACTTAAGATGTAGGTTACGGACGCATAGCGCTTCAACCCTTGCTACTACAACCCTCACCCCCAATTTTTGAATAGGGAAGATGGGGTGAGTGATACCTCATTTGAAAGGTATTTTTATACTGATTTCAGCACAGTAATTGTTTTTTCATTTTATGCATTAGTTCTCGAAATATTCTTAACTAAGTATTTGAAAATGAAGTGGTGCTTTCATGGCACTTGTAGTGTTTTTTTTGTGAAAAATCGACATTTTGAGCTTCAAAACAACCATGACTGTGGCTTCCTTCCTCCAATCCACTGTCATAGAAATCTTTAATCAAGATGTCGATTTTTCACAAAAAAACACTACAAGTGCCATGAAAACACCACTTCATTTTCATATACTTAGTTAATTATATTTCGAGAACTAATGCATAAAATGAAAAAACAATTTCTGTGCTGAAATCAGTATAAAAATACCTTTGGATTGAGGTATCACTCACCCCATCTTCCCTATTCAAAAATTGGGGGTGGGGGTTGTAGCAGCAAGGGTTGAAGCGCTATGCGTCCGTAACCTACATCTTAAGTTGTCCCCCTCGAAACAGAAATCGACCTGTCCGAGCATTTCTATCGAAAAATTTTATTTCGTCTGTAATCTCGTCTGTTTCGTTTTCAAATGGCCACCCTGTATTATTTCGTTATTGAAAATTGCTCTAGCTTGTCCATTTTTAGAATATAACAAAAAAACTTCATTCATAAATGAATCACTTATGATTTGATCATAATTCCAGCATTAGATTCGAGTGATATATGCTAGAAGAATTCTCTATAAAAGAGTGTAGAAAAAATCACATATAATTTGCACATAATTCAATCATTTCTTAATCGAAATCGATGGATACATTATTTCTTTATTGAAAATTGCACTAGCTTAACCTTCAAGCTAGCACTATTTTGATTAAAAAAATTTTTTGAAATCACAGAAAAACTAAATTCGTAAATGGATCACTTATAATTGGCTCATAATTCCAACATATGCAACAATGGAATCGAGTGATAATTGCTAGCCCAATTTCCTATAATAAAATAATGAAGAGTGCAGAAAAAACTGACTTAGAGTATAAATCACTTATAATTTGCACATAACTCCTGTTTTTGTGGTATTGAAATCGATTGATAAAATATGCTAGAACAATTCTCAATAGAATCATTGACTGGTGTAGATAAAACTGAACCATAAATCACATATAATTTGCACATAATTCCAGCATTTGTTGCAATGAATTCGAGTGATAGATTAAAAAGTTTTTGCCTGCACATAATTTGCACAATTCGTACATAATAACTGATGTGTTTCGGATCGATTGTGCAGTAAAGGTTGTGCTATATACCAATGTGAGTGGCTATAATAGCTGCCAGCTTAACGGCGTGTTTTACGTGGGAGATTCACGCAAGTGAATGAAGGGTAGTAGTATGATGCACCAGGTTGAAGAATATCTACTGATTTCAATGGTTTTTGGATTAGATGACGCAGATATTGGTTATTTATGGAGTAATTCACCAATTGGCACACAGAGATCGTTCGCCTGTATTGTCTCAAGAACCAGACGCAGTATATCTCGGACTACGCCTATGTCACCTGCATTATTCAGATTTTCGCATTGGTTCTCGCGGACGATATGCAAAACGCGAATACCTTCATGGCTGGGCGGATAAAATATATCACATATCCGATTATGCTAAACCAAAACATCCGAGTAGCCCAATCGTCTTGCATAGCGGCCCATTCAGATGTCAGAGGAACAATTTATCTGAGAGCCAGTTTTAATCTGGCTGAGTTTATGTAACCCGAGACCAGACGACTAGACCGTCCTTAATTATGGAAACAATGGTCCACTGTACGACATATGCGAAAGGTGCTGGCCTTAACAATGGGAGCCTGGTGTCTTGGTTTTTTTCTCGGCTCACCAGAAGGTCGGGAGGAGGAGATACTGGCGAATTCATGAGTTGGCGATGTTAATGAGGATAGTTAGATGCTAGCTTCTGGTGTTGGGAGCTGAAAATTCCTTTCTGCAAGAATAAATTTCTTTAAGCTATCCGTACTGGTATTTACATAACGAATTCTGCGGAATGTGTCCAAATGTGTCCATTTTCATTATGATTGTGATGTTGTGAAGGGTTTTTCAATAAGAGGTGTTATTTTGAATAGCCCGCTATTTCGGAAGAGATTAATAAAAATGGAACGATACACGCTTCAAGAACGCATTGAAATTATTAAAATTCACTAAAAAATGGTGAAAATGTGGCAGAGATGGTTCGTAAAACTCGAACATTTTTGGGTCGTCGTGAAGCACCTTGTCGAACCGCAATACACAAACTGGTGGAGGAATTTGAGCTTTTGGGGCAACTTAGTGATGTGAAGAATAAAATCCATGCACGTCGCTCAACAATAGCCGAGAATAGTCGAAGAAAACCCAGGTTTGTCCATTCCTCGTCGTTCTTTGGAATTAGACATTACAACGTATTTTGCATCAATATTTGGATCTTAAGCCCTATAAAGTTAAGTTAACACAAGAACTCAAGCCGGCCGATCATCAACAACATCGTGTCTTTGCTGATTGGGTCCTTAAAATCCATTAAAATGATCCGGAACTCCATCGAGAAGAAAAATTGTCGCATCTGAGGCTCGGGAAACCCTTCCTGTTTTCTATACGTTACCTTGCGACTACGAGATAGTTTACATTGGGACCACTAAAAGGAACACGAATGGTGTTGTCGACTGTATAAAACGCAGAAGTCTGTTCTCGCTGAATATGCTTGGATGGAAGGACATTACATTCTGTTCGCTTAAACAGAGGTTCTCTCCAACTTCAAGAGTTATTAACCTAGGATGAATAAGAAGGCTATCGAAATCTATGACCACAAAAACAACATGGACAGGAAAGAAGAGACTCTCAGGGCTGCGGCTATGAATACAGCGATAGATACAGTGACACCACCACACCAATTCTGAGGAGTCAATCGTTGGGTTACAAGGACCTACCGAGATACTTCCAAAAATGCATACCGCAGTATTTGACGAGATGATAGAAGAAATTCCTATTGAACCGGAAGAGTCTAAATTTGAAATTCGCATTCAATTGTCTACAACCATGTTGGCTATGAAATGAAGAATTCTGAAGACAAGCAAAGGACCCCGCACTTTTTCTATGGCAAATGGCGTTCCGTCAAATGTTCTGAAATTTTGTTATAATGTAGTACTCGACCTACTGATCAAAAGTGTCTATGGCCCCTACTCAATCATATGACTAGTTTTTGAGAATTACCCACTTTTACTACGCTGTATCTCGGAACAGAATCGAATGAAATTCAATTTTTCTCAAGAAACATTTCACGACATCCCCAGGGAGCAACCATATAGAGGAATATGACCGAAAGTCGTTACGAATACAGGGTTATCCATAATTGAATGCATGGCCGATTTTGAAAATATAAAATATGTCAGTTTCAGAGCGAGAACGTTCACAAAATGAACTATGGCACTAGATATGTTGTTGTACATCGAAAGAGTCTGTAATACCCAGAATTTATACTGGGTGATCCATTATTATAGAAACTATTCGCAAGGAAGTTTAAGTGGACACCCTGTATTTATGGGTTGATTCAAGGTGTTTGTTTATTTTTTTTAGAACATATCATCATGGACTTCAAATAATACAGAGTGATTCAGTCATGAAATGAACTTCGAACCTCACGAAAATACCCAAAAACCACCTTTTTTTATCACCCTCTATTTCAAGATTAACTCCGATGAGGTGGGAGTTTTCTTCAACTATTGGACTTGAAATAAAAACATCAATACGGCTGAGAGTTTTTATCCACTTCCTATGAACAGATTTTTTTTATGTAATATGAAAATTATTTATTTATGTTATTCTATTCTTATTCCAGCATAAAAAAAATCTGGTCATAGGAAGCGAATGAAAACTCTCAGCCGTATTGATGTTTTTATTTCAAGTCCAATGGTGAAAGAAAACTCCCACCTCATCGGAGTTAATCTTGAAATAGAGGGTGATGAAAAAAATGTGGTGTTTGGGTATTTTCGTGAGGTTCAAAGTTAATTTCATGACTGAATCACCCTGTGTTCTAAAAAAAATTAAACAAACACCTTCAAACAACCCATAAATACAGGGTGTCCACTTAAACTTCCTTGCGAATAGTTTCTATAATAATGGATCACCCAGTATAAATTCTGGGTGTTTCAGACTTTTTCGATGTGACAACAACATATCTAGTGTAATAGTTCATTTTGTGAACGTTCTCGCTCTGAAACTGACATATTTTATACTTTCAAAATCGGGCATGCATTCAATTATGGATAACCCTGTATTCGTAACGATTTTCGGTCATAATCCTCTATATGGTTGCTCTCTGGGGATGTCATGAAAATTGAAGTTCATTCGATTCGGTTCCGAGATACGGGCGTAGTAAAAGTGAGTAATTCTCAACTTCAACGCCCTGTATCTCAAAAACTAGTCATAGGATTGAGTTGGGGCCATGGACACTTTTGATCAGTAGGTCGAGTACTACATTATACCAAAATTGTACAGGATAACGTCCCTGGGACATACCTTAAGGTCTCCGTTCAAAGCGAGAAGGAAATCTAATCCGATAGAGGCGCCACCGGGCATTTTATGGAATATCTCCATAGAACTTACATTATCACTATAAGTTCTATGAATATCTCTCTAATTATGAATGAAATGTACAATGGCGCTCTCTATCCGAGAATCGCTGAACTATGAAATCAGTGAATATGTGGGTAAAGCAGGAACTTTTCTCGCCATATATTTGAATTTGGCCAATCTCTGCCAATTCCGTATTTCAAGTTGTTTTTCTGAACGAAATTATCTGTAGAATCAATTTAAATCGGAAGTTGAACTATCTTCATGGGTCTTTCGTTTAAAATAAAAGAGAAGCACGAGTTGGCTTATTTTATTCTATTTCTGAAGGTTTTTTGACAGAAAAAAAGGACTTTCGAAATGGAATCGATTTAAATTATTTCATTAAGAACTCCATTCCTTCATGAGTTTACCCACAAAATTTCAGTTCTCAAAGTGAAACCATTTTCAGATGCAACACACTGCATTGAACGCCCACCATAATAAGTGAGAGAAATGGACTAGCAGAGATCTGATTTTCGGAGTACACCACAGCAGGATAATGACAAACCGGTTTCTGGCTTGTTAGCCATCATCAGTGCCACATAACCCTTATTGAGGTAGCAATCAACTCAAACGGCAGAACTTATATTAAGCCCTAGCAGGAACATTTGGGTACAGTTTTAATGTACAGTGTCAAACCTAGCGGGGCTAGATCTCTACTTACATTCATTTTTTCCTACGGTGGTTTGCAAGAACTCACTTTGGAGTCAACTGTGGGAAGTTGAATAGGCTCGTTCAGAAATTAGATCTCTGCTAGTCCATTTCCCTCCTGTATGATGAAATTGTTGATATTGTTTATACATATCTGTATAATTTTTCTCTTTCTTCCAGGAACTTGTTACGTTGGCAACAAGAACTCAGACACCCTACTCAGCCTGGTGCTGATCCCAGACATCGCCTACTTCGCTGTTGGAATCACCCTACTGATCTTCGGTTGCATATGCGTAATCAGAAGACCTGCACAATCTGCTGCCGCTCCCCTCACCGCTGCTGCCCCAAGGAAAGAAAGTGACTTCTTAGGCGCCATCTGCACCCTCTACGCCATTCCCACATTCTGCGTGATGGCCACCGTCTACTACGAGTACAACGAACGCGAACTGTGGATTTCTGGACGTGCGAAACCGGCCTTATGTGCATTTCTGATCCGTTACTTGATGTCTCTCTTCGTGGGGGTCAGCACAGTGTTTTGGATCTGGTCTTTCAAGACTGTGACTGCTTGGAGGTCGGTGCTGAAGAGGTTTGGGCCTAAGCAACAGCCACCTCTAAAGGTTCCTAATCTTCCGGTTTTGAGATATGTACCTCCTCCACAAAATTCGATTTCGAGCACTTTGAGTACTGGTAGCAGACATTCTATTAGGGCTCATCCCCACAGGAAGCCTAGGTTGCATCATCTGAAAGGTCCTGGAGGGGAAACTATAATATAGGAGTCGAGAGATAGATGAAATAGACTAGTTTTATCGAAAATGAAGAATCATTCGATGGTATACTATTTTTTACCCGGAAAACAATATAGAAAATTCCTTTGCTTTGAACAATGTTAAAGCTACTTTATTTACCTCGCAATAAAATTAAACCAATCTAAAATGTAGATATTTGTAAATAGTTTCGGTAGATATAGATTGTAATAAAATAAGTAAATATCACGAAATTCCTAAAGCTTGATACTAATGAATGTATCTGTATTTATTTTGTTATACTGTATTGTGTATTTCCTAGCGAATGAACAAACAATTATTTTATGTTGGAAGCCATGAAACGACTGAAATTCCTATGATTATTCGTTGGAATAATTATTTGAAATCAATTAATACTTTTTTAATCCACATTAGAGAACTGTGTTATGTAAAACCATATTGGTATTTTCTTAATGAATCAGAAATAATTTCTTCCAAATGAAATATTTGTACATATTTCAGTATTTTGCATAAACTGTATTATGGTAGTATAGTTGTAAATATTTGGTGCCATAGTGTATGTACTTACTATCATTTTTATCCTTCCATTTGTTGCATTATAGTTGGTAAATCCTATTTATTTCGAATATACATTGTTGTGATATATCTTTTGTAAATAATAAATAGATTAAATATTTTTAAAGTTGTTGTTTCATTTACTATTGCTCCCTGGAATACGAGGATGTATTGATATCTAGTTAGCCTAAAGCAGTTCCATGCATAAACAAAATATTGCGATACCATATCAACGAACAATAACTTATTAGAAGTGTCAGTGTAGAGTTCGACGTCAAAAAAGTAAACCAGAGTTACGCAATAAATAAAAAAAGATGTCCACCGAATTGTAAAAATCGAAAAATAAGAGTATCGAGCCATTATCAAGTACATGTATTCAAAAGGGTTAAGAGGCAGGCAGATTTCCGAAGATATGCTAAGTACACTTGGTGATCAATGTCCTTCGTATGCGACCGTGAAAAATTGGACTGCAAGCTTCAAAAGATGTAAATTTTCCATTGAAGATGATGACCGATCGGGAAGGCCAGTTTCTGTGTCAGTCCCCGAAAATATCGATGCTGTTCATGACATGATTTTATCAGACCGTCGAATTGGGCTAAAACGGATATCTTTAGCACTGAAGATTCCATATAGTTCACGTCAATTTGGATATGAGAAAAATTTCTGCAAAATGGATCCCTAAATGTTTGAATGATGACCAAAAGCGTGCAAGGGTAGATTTGAAAACGATGTAGAATTCTTAAACCGAATTGTTACTCTGGATGAGACTTGGGTATATTTCTACGATGCAGAAACAAAGCAACAATCGATGAAATGGCGACACTCTGGGTCTCCTAGACCTAAGAAGTTTCGTGTCCAAAAATCTGCTGGAAAAGATCTTGCTTCAGTTTTTTTGGATTGCCATGGAGTAATCATGATCAATTTTTTTGGATAAGGGTAGAACAATAACTGGCGATTACTATTCGACATTACTGACCACTCTACGGGAAAAAAATTGGAGAGAAAATACCCGGAAAACTATCCAAAGGTATTTTGTTTTTACAGGACAACGCCTCAGTACACAAATCTCATGTTTGCATGCAAAAAATTCGTGATTTATGGTAAGAATTACTATTCACCAGATTTGGCGCCGTCCGACTATCATATCTTTCTTCAACTGAAAAAAAGTTTAAAAGGTCGTAAATTTTCTTCCAAAGAGGAGGTAATAAAAGCTGTGGAGGACTGGTTTGCAGAGCAAGAAGAAACCTTTTTTTTTAAGGTCTAGAGACGTTGCAGGTTCGCTGTAATAAATGTATTCAATTAAGAAGAGAATATGTTGAAGAATAAAATATTTTGACATTGAAATTTTGTTTGGTTCTTTAGTAAGAAATTATTCCTTCAAAATAGATTTCTCTCTATTCATTGAACTATTCAATATGAAGGTTGGAAAAACCATTTCAGTGTGCATTTGGTCCTTTGAACCTTGAGATTAGTTATGCTATTGATGTCCGATGTTTGAACTGAAGAAGTTCTTGGGTTAATGAGGTGAACTTCGAAAAAAAAAAACTAAATCAAACCAATTATCGTGAGTGATAAAAGAAACAGATTTTCCATAGCTAGTTTCATATCGTCATTTCTTGTGACATATGGAAGCATCGATGCCTAACTACACCTATACATGCCATCAGTAGATTATCACGAAATAAAAAGAACGTTCAATAATATAAGGCGAATGGATGTCAAAGAGAAACGCAATATATTCAATTCTCTTTTATGCTAATAATTGAGATTGATAGTATTTTCACTGCTGTCGTGGTCGAATTTATAATTTATATGATCTTAACCTAGCCCAAATTCCTTTCAAGTCATTTGTCCGCTTGCCTGGTGTGCTATTACAGAAAATGCAATTTTTGATAGTCCCAGCTCCTGCACCATTTTGTTCCATTCAATGGTCTTTCTTTTGAAAATCTCTGAAATTAATTTTGCAGCCTTTATTTCTACTGAGCATTGTAGTGAAGAATTTGCTGTTCATTTCAGTCTTCACTAGGGAGGTTTGGTCATGAGAAGTACTTGGTTAGAGAAGATAAGTAACTCCGATTTTTGATTCTCTCATTACCTCTACCTGCCTTAGATATTCTGAGGACATCCTGAAGGGCTCATCTATCTAATACTAGATGAAGATGTGGGATCTGTGATGATGTCAAGAGCCCTATTTATGCTGCTTGAACTGTCGTACAAATTCGCAATCTAATTCTTTCTATACTATATTGAAATGGTAACTCTGAGGATCGACCCGAGGGAATCTATCGAAAAAGTGGGTCCAGAATAATCTGAAAATCGCAGCGAAGCTACGATACAGTGAGGAAATTTTTATACAGTCGGAAAGAGAAATAATCGATTTATACGTGGGTGAAAATTCGATTCTCTAGGTGATGTAGAAATACATTAAAATAATTCGCGAAAGTTTGAAAAAATATCCGGCAAAAAGGGCAATTTTGAACTCGATGAAACTTTTTTCACAGATATCCTAGCCATGATGAAAATATACGGATTGAAAGAGGAAAGGTCAATGCAAAATCGCTTGGTATTCATATTTTCCAGAGTTCTTCAATTTCTCCAGGAAATCTGCTCAAACTTTGACATTTCGACAATAAAATCGCCCGATTTGCAGAGCTCTACCGATGAGGATAACTACTCAATAGGTAGATCTAGAGGCTCTACTTGTTCAAATTCAAATTGCTAACAAAACTTTCAACCAATGTCAAACTTACATTATTTTTTCGACTAGAGTTCATTCTTTCTGGATACCCGCAGGAAAAGAAGTATCAGACAAGGATGAAACGGTTCAATTCTCCGCAAGCAATTCATGTATGTCACTTCAATAATTGTTCGTTCTGAATCTACCCTGGAGAGGATCAATTTCTGAACACAGACATCCGTAACGTGCAGAATTTGGATGGAGGTTATTAATTTTAGTACACAGCATCGAACAGAAAGCGACTCTGTGGTTGAGAGTGGCTATAAATTGCTGCAGGCAACGCAAGGACTAATTTTGCTATTAGGCTAGGATGGAGGATAAACTCTCCAAGTTTTGGTAATAACTCAGGTGAGAAGGTTAAGACAGCGATTAGGATAAAGCTGCAGTAGCTAGTATAAAACGAAGAAATAAAGGAGGTCAATAAATTCCATCTTTTAATAACCTTTAATGTTATTGTGATATTTCTTGGTTAATCCTTGGTCCTTTAGGATCTGGAAAGGTTTAGCTACCAGAAAGACTGGGAAAATTCCATGTGATGAAATTTCAAAAATTCCAATACTTTCTGTTTTTTGGGTCTAAAATCTTCCAAAATAAATTCTTCTGCATATACGTATTCATAACATCACTTTACATAGCTAAACCTTTTACGGTAAATAATTTCACACATATGAAATATACTCTCACACTAATGAAAACTAATTTCACATAAATGATAACAGAATTCACGAAAACAAACATCTATTTCAAATTTGAGAAAATAAATATCGAAGTAGCGAAAATGAATATTGATCATTTATGAATTCCTATTTCGTATTCATTGAATCAGATTTTTCATATGGTTTTGCAAACTAATTTATTGAAAATATTATTGAATTTTAAAACAAATCAACAAAAAATAAAATACAAAATACAGTTATTTTGATCTTTTTCAATAATGGCTTCTTGCCTTAAGGAAGCATCATAATGTTGTTGAATATCATAGTTACATTATCATCGGCGATATATTTTGTAACGCGCGTTCTAAATTCCTAAATGGTTGGCTTTTTTAGTTCTATATTTCGTTATTCATTGGATTCAATGAAAAGCAGTATGGGGCAAGACGGACTAGGTGTTCTTAAGGTCTTGGTACACAAGATTTGCGTGAATTTTGTCAACGTATTCATTTTTGCTTCGAGTTTCTCTTTTCACCACTCTTTCGAGTGATTCAGGCCTTATTTCAGCAATAACACGAGTTATGTTGGCTTCCAAAGCTTCTGTTGTTTCGGTTTTATCAGCATAAACCAATGACTTGACATAACTCCAAAGAAAATAATTAATTGAAGTTGTGTCGAATGATCTTTCAGACCAATTAATTGAACCATTCTTCGAAATAATGTTATCGCCAAATCTTTCCTTCGATAAATCAAATGTAACGGTAGCAGCATTAGGTGTAGCACTACCTTGTTGAAAACAAAACACTTCTGGGTCGATACCATTCGAATTTTGAAACAAATAATCATTGATCATCGATCTGTAACGAGCATTATTAACTGTAACATCATCTCCAGCATCGTTTATAGAGAAATATGGGCCGATGATGCCTCCAGCGTGTAAAGCACACCATATAGTCCATTTTTCAGGATGCAATGGAAGCTGCAGAACTTCTTGAGGATTATTTTCACTCCATATACGGCAATTTTGCTTGTTTACGTAGCCGTTCAACCAGAAATGAGCTTCATCACTAAACACAATTTTTCGATAAAATAGTGGATCAACTTCAAGCTGTTCTAAACTCTATCAGGAAACAAACAACGTTTATTATGGTCAAGTGGCTTTAGTTCTTGAACCAGTTGAATTGTATGGGTGTAGATTAAGATCTTTAAGTAAAATTTTCCATGTGGTGGATGCAGAGTCCAACTTGTGGTGAACGTCGACGAATAGACAAATCTGAATTCACATTAACACTATCACTTACAGCAGCGATATTTTCTTCTGTACGTATAGTTCTTTGTCTCGTTGTTGTTGTCGCATCGAATAGAGAAAATGTTGTCCGAAATCTATCGATAGTTCGACGAATAAGCTGCTCTGATGGACGATTATGCAAACCATAAATTTCACGAAGTGCTCTATAAGTTTGGCGAATAGAACACTGATTTTTCAAATAAAGGACCCCGCACTTTTAGTATGTAAAGTGGCGACCGGTCAAATTTTCTGAAAGTTTGGTATGTTGTTGTACCCGACTCAGTGACCAAAAGTATCAATGGGCCCAACGTAATCCTATGGCTAGTTTTCTAAATACGGGGTGTTAAAGTTGAGAATTGCCCAGATTTTCGGATTTATTTTTTAATTATTAAGACTTAGATTGGATTTCTGTTGCATACACAACGTTTACTACATGTTCTAGTAATGAAATTAGTGGATACGTATGATTAAAAATATTTATATTTACCGGGTGATTCACGAATATATGACGGTAGTTTTTTGCCAAAATTCACTTTTTCTACAGTGACGTCAGGAAGGCATATTTTTGAAAAGTTCTTTTCGATTTTGTATTATGACGACAAAATATTGCACAGTGCATATTTTTCATACAGGGTGCTTCACAGAGAGAACCACTAGACATAATCATATTTTTTTAGGATTAATTCGAAACCCTGTATTTTTGAATTGATTTTTGGGAAAAGTAATACCACAAACATATGTGTGTCTCTAATCTCCAAAATATTCAGGGTGGTTTATTCATAGGAAGGTATTCTGTTTTGGGAGAAGTACAAAAAACATGAACACCCTGTATTCGAAAATTTCCTCGGTCAAATGCAACTATTTTCTCACTATATATTGAATCCCATAACATCTCCCGAAGTATGAATTCTAAATCCGATTCTATGACCAGTTTTCGAGATACAGGGCGTAAAAGCGGAGAATTACTTATTTCATCAATTTTTTTTTCAAATTGAAAAGCCGGATTGATTTTATGTTGCGCCCATGAGTTCAGTATGAGTACAGATCAGATGCACATGGAAAGGTTCAGCTAAAATATTTACTGTTACAGGGTGATTCACGAATAAATCACAATAGCTTTTGCAAACACTCGATAATTCTACAGTTTCGTCACAGAGAAATTATTCCATGAAGTTAATACCTAGTAGTTAACAATTTTCAGTCTTAAATACTTCATAATAATTACTTTTCACACAGGGTGAGCCATAAATAATATGCTTTGAAATAATTGAAAGGAGATAATTTCTGGTGAATTTTGAATAACTGTCTAACATAACAGCAAGTGAGCATAACCGCAAGAATTTTTAAATATATAAGTATACAAGGTGATTTAGGAATAATCACCTACCAAAAATACACATTTCTTGCATGCGTAGATCATCCTAAATAAACTTTTTTCTGTTTGAAAAAAGTATATTTATAAAGTAATAACCGAGGTTATGACTATAATGAGATTTGAACTTTTCGATATACCTAGTTTTAACTCACTCAACACGAATATTGTGGACTGTGGAGTACCTACCAACAAAAAAATATTCGTATTTTACCTACATAAGAAGAAGGTTTATTGTCATATTTTTGGGGGTGATAGCGCAATTAGTAAGCGCGCTCATAAAGATACTCAAAATTCACTAAAAAGTTCTTATTTCAATCAATTCAAAGCATAAGTATTTTCGGTATGGTTGGCTGTATGACTCACCCTGTATGGAGAGTAAACATAATGAAGTATTTCAGACTGAAAATTGTGAACGACTAGGTATCATGGAATAATTTCTTTGTGACGAAACTCTAGAATTATCGAGTGTTCGCAAAAGCTATTGTGATTTATTATTCGTGAATCACTCTGTATAACAGTAAATATTTTAGCTGAACCTTTCCATGTGCATCTGATCTGCTCTCATACTGAATTCATGGGCGCAACATAAAATCAATTCGGCTTTTCAATTTAAAAAAAAAATTGATGAAATAAGTTATTCTCCGCTTTAAGCCCTGTATCTCGAAAAGTGGTCATAGTATCGGATTTAGAATTCATACCTCTGGATATGTTGTGGGAATCAATATATCGTGGGAAAATAGTTGCATTTCACCGAGGAAATTTTCGAATACAGGGTGTTCATGTTTTTTGTACTTTTCCCAAAATTGAAAACCTTCCTATGAATAAACCACCCTGAATATTTTGGAGATTAGAGACACACATATGTTTGTGGTATTACTTTTCCCAAAAATCAATTCAAAAATACAGGGTTTCGAATTAATCCTAAAAAAATATGATTATGTCTAGTGGTTCTCTCTGTGAAACACCCTGTATAAAAAATATGCACGGTGCAATATTTTGTCGTCATAATACTAAATCGAAAAGAACATTTCAAAAATATGCCTTCCTGACGTCACAGTAGAAAAAGCGAATTTTGGCAAAAAACTACCGTCATATATTCGTGAATCACCCGGTAAATATAAATATTTTTAATCATACGTATCCACTAATTTCATTACTAGAACATGTAGTAAACGTGTGTATGCAACAGAAGTCCAATCTAACTCTTAATAATCAGCAAATAAATCCGAAAATCTGGGCAATTTTCAACTTTAACACCCCGTATTTGGAAAACTAGCCATAGGATTGGGTTGGGCCCATTGACACTTTTGGTCACTGAGTCGGGTACAACAACATGCCAAACTTCCAGAAAATTTGACCGGTCGCCACTTTTCATACTAAAAGTGCGGGGTCCTTTCAATAATTTGTAAACGTTGTTGCGGCGTGAGTCTTTCCATGATGATTTGTCGATTGTTACTGAACAGAAATGTCAAAACAACATGGCTTCTAACTGCTTTCAAATCACAGTTATCCCTATCGAAAATTCTATCACTCTTAAAAAACACTCGATACTATCTTGAAACCTTTCGTGTCAAGCAACCGAATTCAAGCTTTTTCCTTTGCCCAAGTAGAGGAAGCATCGATCAAAGCTAAACACTTCAGGAAATGGCAAATCACCAGTTTGGATATGCAGAATTACCCTTGATGGCTCACCTCAAAATAGCTTATTATTAGCTCTGACTTTTGTCAGAGCCATTTACATGTTCATTGTAGTATATCGCTGCATCAATGAAAAGCCCCTCGTCCCCTGCTGCTACTGCGCTAGCGCATCCACTTGTTTATCGACTGGAGCCAACTCCGGCACCACACTACACCAAAACTCCGGGAACGCAGGTTGCGTGATCCCCCTTTTATATTAGTTCCGGATCGTTCTCAATAGGAGGTATTTGCTTAATCTTGACCTTTATGGGTTCATTTTTCATCGCCTGCAAAGCGGTCGGAAATTGTCCGTCAACATGTCCGTCGGTTCATGACCGCCTTGGCGCGAAAACAGTAAAGTTTCATTGATCTTTTTACCGTGAAAGATGAGTGAAAATGAGAGTCCAGCCAAAACAACCTGTGCACACGGAATCGCACTCATGGGTGAGTTGTTTTTCCAAATTTGTAGTCTCTCGTTGAAATTACGTTTTTTTCAGCTTCTTGGAGGTTGTGTAGTTTTCGGATTGGCAGTTATTGGTTTGACACTTCTCCTGATTCGAAAATGCAGGTAAGATACAGTCTCTAAATCACATTATTTCCTTATTGAAAAATACAGTGGAATTTCATTGATGAAGTTATGAGAATTCCAAGTATGAAGTCACTGATCAGGTATAACTTCGTCCAATTGTGTGAGTCAATGAACACCTACATAATAATTCAATTTTATCTACCTACATGACATTCGACGCTTATTTAATGAGCACAAATTATTCAATACAAGGTATCGATATCTTGCGAAGCCATGTTCTCACAAGTATATTATAATGGAAGGTTATTCAATTGGAACTTCGTCTCTTACAGACATCCATATTTGTATATGAATTCACGAATTAGAGTTACTTGAAATAAATTCGTATACATCAACGATGATGAGTCAAGGAGTTCATCTCAAACTGAGCAGAAAAATAGAACATGAAAATGTAATTCTATATATGAGACAACGAATCTTAGACACAAAGCACATAAAATTGATTATCGTGAAAAACAACCAGCTGACAACTTTATTCAAACAGAGCAAAGAAAGATTTAATGGCATTTTAATTTCAAAAAAATTGAATTGTCTACAAGGAGTTATAAATCTTTCTCTAATTATTATCACAGACGTTAAACCTATTCAAAAGTTATTTGTGTTCAAAAAGCAGACCTAAAACCTCTTTTTTAGTCTCTATATAGATGACCTTTCTACGAATTGAAATCGATTTCTACCACAATTGGTATCGGTTTTTTATTAGAGTTATACTGATAGAATTTTCGATAGGGATAACTGTGATTTGACAGAAGGTAGAAGCATTGACAAATTATCATGGAATCAATCACGCCGCAACAACGTTTACAAATTCTTGGAATTTATTCTCAAAATCATTGTAATATTCGCCAAACTGATAGAGCACTTCGGGAAATTCATGGTTTACATAATCGTCCATCAGAGCAGCTTATTCGTCGAACTATCGATAGACAACATTTTCTCTACTCGATGCAACAACAAGACAAAGAACTGTACGTACAAAAGAAAATATCGCTGCTGTAAATGATAGTGTTGAAATGAAGATCCAGATTTGTCTATTCGTCGACGTTCACAACAAGTTGGACTCTGTGCATCCACCACATGGAAATTTTGCGTAAAGGTCTAGGTCTTTCCCACTACAAGATCCAACTGGTTCAAGAACTGATGCCACTTGACCATAATAAGCGTTGTTTGTTTGCTGATAAAACCCTAGAACAGCTTGAAGTTTATCCACTTTCTTATCGAAAAATTGTGTTTAGTGATTAAGTTCATTTCATGTTCAACGGCTACGTGAACAAGCAAAACTGCCGTATATGGAGTGAAAACAATCCTCAAAGAGTTCTGCAGGTTCCATTGCATCCTGAAAAATGCACTGTATGTTGTGCTTAACACGCTGGAGGCATCATCGGTCCATATTTCTTAAAAACCGATGCTGGAGCTAATATAACAGTGACTGGTGCTCGTTACAGATCGATGATCAATGATTATTTGTTTCAAAATTTGAATTGTATCGACTCAAACGTGTTTTGGTTCCAACAAGATGGTCCTAAACCTCATGCTGCTACCGTGACAATTGTTTTTTTTTGAAAGAAAGATTTGGCGTTGACATTATTTCGAGAAATGGTCCAATTAATTGGTTTCCAAGATCATGCGACATAACTCCAATGGATTATTTTTTTTGGGTTATGTCAAATCATCGGTTTATGTTGATAAACTAGAAACAATAGACGCATTGGAAGCCAGCATAACTCGTGTTATTGCGGAAATAAGGCCTGAATTACTCGAAAAAGTAGCCCTAAATTTATCTGGTCGAATGCGGTTCCTCAGAGCTAGTCTTGGTGGACATATACTCCATTCACAATTATAAAATCACAACTCTGGCCTTGGAAATTTGACACATTGCACTCTGTATCGAAGTTATGACGTTTTTCAAAATATTTTTATGTTCCAAGTCAACACTATGTTGCCCTTGCTACATTCTTAGCGTATTCCTCAGAATGTGAATTCATTCGAAAAATGAATGAATTGGAAAAGATGTGATGTAAGAAAATAATTAACGTTTATATGAATTGATAGAAAGGATTTCTTTTCTAGTTATTTGCATGAAAAGTACAAGAGATCACTGTTGAAATATAATATTTTTCGCCTTGGAAGAAAATTGCATTGCTTTCACATAATTTTCATATGAATGCTTGTGAAGATTTAATGTTTATTATCCTCTTGAACTGAACGTTCAAGACTTGACGTAATCAAATCAATTGTTGATTCTAATCAAGAATTCATTATAAAAAATCAACCTAAAGATATGAGATGAATTGATGGGTAATTACAAGAATCAAGAATAATGTCAATTTTATTTTGTTGATTACTTTCTTAAAATCAATGTTGGGATATAAAACTCGGCTGCGTTTGTTCTAACAACATCTAAAGAAGACATTTTTCACCATCTCGACCTTTGAAAGGCGTTTCTTATAGGAGAATTAGGTCTAAGTTCCACCTCATTAGTGAGGTACCTAACTTTTCCAAATCTGCTCAGATATCGCCAAATTTCTTGGAAAACCTGAAAAATATCATCCTAATCGACCTCTCGAGGCTCCATCCGATCCATCTACTGCGATATCGGTCCAAATAACAGCTTTTTCAACGAAATTCCCGTGTACCCCCTTAACCTCGAAATGTAAACATTCGTCCTGGTCTTGAAAATCGTCCTCACGCTCCAAACTGGTGCTAGAAACAATAAACATACGTTAATCTTGGATATTCGACGAAAATCTCATCTGCAAATATCTATTTAATACCAAAAATCTGCGAACAATTTGTAAACCTAACAAAATGTGGATTATCTTTGATACTTTTACTTTGATGTGAACCAGGAAACTGGCAACGTCGTTTTGTCATTAACGATATTTTCTGTGCGCGCACTGTGTTTTCATCAGGTTCACCTACTCCTGAAAACGAAACCATGACCTCCTATATGATTAAATAAAAGTGAATGGAGTATATGGCGGAAATTATTTTCAAAACATGACTGTCATGAAATTATATGTCAAATAAAAAGAAATTTGGCATCAATCTTAATTTAAATGTGTTTTATTTCAATTTGAAGTTCCATCACTCTAAAAAAACACACACGATGAGATTATTTTTTATATCGGTTTTATTTGGTGACTCATTTCTGAAATATGCTATGAAAAATCTAGAATGTTGTAGCACTCAATTTACTAAACATGAAATATTTAGAGATTCTTGACTGCTTGCTTCATTCCTCGATTCACATTATTTTTTATTTCCCATGCTATTCTTATGAGGACGAAACTACAATATATGGAATATTCGATCAATATTGACAGCTTGTCCTCTTGTCCACATATTTGTATAGTTATAGATAAAGCACAAAAGGAATACTGAAACAATGGTAACTCACTTTTGTTGCTTTCTCTTTCTCTTCCTCTTGAAGTCCTTTCTTGATTGATATGTTACGGGCAATGTAATTATTTAGGTCAGTATTCATAATGCTTGGTTATTATGAATAATGACCATTAAAAATTGGGAATTTGATAAGTTTTAATTACTTTACGATTATTTCTCATATTGTCCGGTCATTATAAATACCGCTATCATTTCTTTGGGCACTTTGATTAATTGACAGGAATGGGACAACCACGTGCGTGTGGTGTGATTCTGGCTGGCCAATCACTCCAACCAGCACTCATTTCATTGATGTTTGTCTTAAATTTACTTTGGGTTCTGTTTATTTATTGTTAGTGTTTTTTCTATAAAATGAATTGCAGGAACAGTAAGTAACTGACGTCAGTGACATGAAGCATCGTTTTAATGAACGTCTGGATGAATTATGTTTATCAAAAGCTCAGAATACACAAATTCTCAAAAAGCCACAATACTTGAGTTAATATAAAAGGTTAAAACATCTAGAAGCAAAGTGGCAAATGAATCCCGAGGATTATCAGCTTTCACGTGGGTTTGACGTAATGACTATTGGAGAGAAGGAAAAGTTGGAAGTTCCTGTAGAGGAAGGTAAAGAGCAGATAGGATTTTACGTACATCGGGAAGAGATATTTCAACTCTTACATGATGCACATACAGTAATTGGGCACGTTGGTCGAAACCGTATGGAAAAAGAGCTAAATTCAAACATTACAGGGGAAATGATTGTTACATATCTAAATTTATGTATGACATGCAAAAAAAAAGTTGTTATACCGATACTAAGTAAGAATATAAATTCAAGATGTCAAGTCGATTTAATTGACATGCAGTCACCAGCTGATGATCAATATGAATTCATACTTGTATGCCAAGACCATCTTACTACATTTATTGCCCACTTGAATTTTAGAATAATACATAATAACCGGGCATTGTAATATTTGCAACATAATTTATCATTTTGTCATATCCTTTTAGGCACTTTTCAAATAGCTCGGGAATTATAAATAATGCCCAATTATTTATATTGCCCGTTACATGGCGCCTGGCTGATATCACGTACACGGAACGAATCAAAGGATATTATTAAATCAGTAAAGTTTTATTTGGGGTTGATCACTAACGGTTTATTTCCACAAATTTTATGCCTAATATTTAGTTTTTTCAAAACTTCAGTTCCTAAATTAGAATGAACCTGAACAAAGACGAGTGGTTATGTCCCATTCCACTAATAGAGCATTGTTTCAAAACGCCGAATAATGAAACAAAGCACAACACCTTGACCGACATTTGCACATCTGTAAATAGGTCAAGAACTCCGGGAAATGGTGCTGAGGGCTTAGCGGGAATATTGTCCAATTTACTCGACGACTAGATCTCGAGAATAACGCTCAGCCCTTAGGGCCTCCATCAGTTTCCATTCTGCTAGACTAACTCTTTTCTTCGGCTCCGAATAAAAAGTGTTTTTTCGACATTGACGGTGATCCGGGGAAAATTTAGTCCGGGAAATGGGCTATATTCGAGTGTTTCCCAAGCGCACAATGCTGCAGTTAGCTTTGAGTACGGAGGGTTTCTGGATTGTTTGCTGAAATGCGAACGCTTAGAATAGAGCTGGATGAATTTAAATCGCCCTGAAATGTGGAAAAGTAGGTATAGAGATACGAGGATATATTGAGAAATTCTTAGCCTACTATAGAACCAAACAAAATTTCAATGTCTAAATATTTTATTACTCAACATATTCTCCTCTCAATTGAAAACATTTATTACAGCGAACCTGCAACGTCTCTAGGCCTTTCAAAAAAAATGTTTCTTCTTGCTCTGCTAACCTGTCCTCCACAGCTTTCATTACCTCCTCGTTGGAAGAAAATTTACGACCTTTTAACCTTTTTTCAGTTGAGGAAAGAGATGTTAGTCGAACGCAACCAAATCTGGTGAATAAGGGGGTGTTCTATTAATTCTAATCCTAATTCACGAATTTTTTGCATGGCTACATGAGATTTGTGTACTGGGTCGTTGTCCTGTAAGAACAAAATACCTTTGGATAGCTTTCGGCGTCTTTTTTCTTTAATTTTTTTCCGTAGAGTGGTCAGTAATGTCGAATAGTAATCTCCAGTTATTGTTCTACCCTTATCCAAAAAATCAATCATGAATACCCAATGGGAATCCAAAAAAAAAACTGAAGCAGGAACTTTTCCAGCAGATTTTTGGACACGAAACTTCTAAGGTCTTGGAGAACCAGAGTTTCGCCATTCCATCGATTGTTGCTTTGTTTTTGGATCGTAGAAATGTACCCAAGTCTCATCCATAGTAACAATTCGGTTTAAGAAGTCTACATCGTTTTCAAATCGAGCACAGATCGAACGCGATGCTTCTACCCTTGCCCGCTTTAGGTCAACATTCAGACATTTGGGGATCCATTTTGCGGAAATTTTTCTCATGTCCAAATTGACGTGAACTATAGGATGAACGCGTTCGTATGAAATCTTCAGTGCTTCAGATATCCGTTTTAGCCCAATTCGACGGTCCGATAAAATCATGTCATGAACTGCATCGATATTTTCGGGGACTGACACAGAAACTAGCCTTCCCGATCGGTCATCATCTTCAATAGAAAATTTACCTCTTTTGAAGCTTGCAGTCCAATTTTTCGATTTTTACAATTTCGGTGGACATCTTTTTTTTTTGCGTAACAATTACTCTGGATTACTTTTTTGACGTCGAACTCCACACTGACACTTCTGATCAGTTATTGTTGGATGATATGGTATGGCAATACATATTTTGTTTATGCATGGAACTGGTCTAGGCTAACTGGATATCAATACATCCTCGTATTTCAGTGCCTTTAATGTTGATTTAAAGCAGTACCAGAGAGACAAACTTCACTACGGATCTAGTGCCTAATCTAGGAAATAACAATAGAGTATATGCAGAGTTATGAAAAAAAATTATCTGGTAATTCCTTGTCATCAAAAAATAGTGTGGCTCTTTCATATAAACCTTTTGGAGCCCCTTTGCTGATTTACAGCCCCCAAAAGATGGCATCCGAAAAAAAGTGTTCACATTTTTTCTTGGAAACGAAAAAAATTGATTAGAATTAGATTAAGCAGACATTTCATGAGAGCGAGAAAAAATACTCTATTATTGCATTATTTAGCCACCCCTAAATATTGTTCGGCAAGGAACTTTTTTCCAAATTCATATTTTACAATGAAAAAGTTAATTTTGGATAGCTTGGTCCATTCTTAAAAAATGAAATCTCCCCTGGACGAAGTACAAGAAAAAATATTTGATGTTTCAGTTATTTTGAAGTGTATTTCGCTTCTTCAGCTTCAAAGGTTTAAATTATTCTTGTTCTTCGTATATTAATGATAAGTCGAGCCATCATGCATCAATTTCATTAAACATATCTTTTCGGGCTTACATTTTTTGGTTATGTCGAGAAAGGACGAAATTTGGCGTGTTATAATACTCGCAGTTTGATTAACTTAATGAAAATTTGCACGACAGTACACTTTCAGGTTTTATATTTAGAAACCCAATCATGAATAAATCGCATAAATTAGGAAACTGCGTTTTTTTAATCTTAAGGTTCACACTGTGTTCTTTCCAGAGGCATTTCCATAAAACAATCTCCGAAGTTCACGATACTGTTTGTTTCTCAATTTCCGAGTTTATTTAACCTTCAGGTATAAACTGGAATCTTTATTTATCACGTGAGCAAACTCTGGGTTTCGATAGCCATATATCACGGTATGTGTTGGCCAAGGGATTATGGATGAGTTGAAAAAAAATCGATGGTGAATATGCTGATTTACTGAGTGCCTGTTACCTCTTTTTGATTTCACTTCTTGGAAATCATTTCAATAAAATTTCAAATAAAACGATTTTGATTAACATCAGTTCGGTTTTCATCCATACTATTTGTTTAAATTAAAGTACTTATTATTGATTTCATAAAAAATTATTTACATCGTTGTTGGTTGCTAGAAAGCTTTCGAATTTTAGAATATTATGAATTGTAGATCTTACAGATACCCAAATGTTAAATCTCTGAATAATTAATAATCTTAAGCCCTGAAGAAGGAGAAAATATTGTCTCCGAAACGTTGGCTCTGTAGATTTAATTAGAGAAATAAACTGTCCACGTTTCTGATAAGTACTTTAATTTAGATTTTGATTAATTTACAAGCAAATCCTCGAAAATGTTCGAACGAATTTGATGTTCTTCGTTAATAAATTTCTGAAACGTTATAATTATCCCACCACTTTGACATAGGAAAGTGTATACGAGAGGCGTAACACAATTTTGCCATATTTTATTGAAATGCGTGAAACTCGAATTAAAAACTACAGAACGGAATGATCTCATTAGTCTTCATTGTAAAGTTTGATTCAACACATTTTGCTGTTGAGAATGATATGTGGCAGTTGCTTATTAAGTGCATAATTCAGGCAAGACTGCAATTAAAAGCAAACTTCAGCACCATCCAATTTAACTTTCGAGTTCAAAGTTGGATTCATTTAAATGTCGAGGAGATAATCCATGTAGTGGTGGTATAAAATGAAATTCTTTCATTGAGAATTATGCTAGCTTCCGGGCTTTTTTATAGTGATAGAATTTCCGATAAGGATAACTGTGTTTGGACAGAAGGTAGTCCCATGTTGTTTTGACATTTCTGTTCAGTAAGCATTGACAAATTATCATGGAAAGACTCACGCCGCAACAACGTTTACAAATTGTTGAAATTCATTTTCAAAATCAGTGTTCTATTCGTCGAACTTATAGAGTACTCCGTGCAATTTATAGTTTACATCATCGTCCATCAGAGCAGCTTATTGGCCGAACTATCGATAGATTTTGTACAACATTTTCTCCACTGGATGCAACAACAACAACCAGACAAAGAACTGCACGTACAGAAGAAAATATCGCTGTTGTAAGTGATAGTGTTAATGAAGATCCAGATTTGTCTATTCGTCGACGTTCACAACAAGATGGACTCTGTGCATCCACCATATAGAAAATTTTGCGTAAAGGTCTTTGTCTACACCCATACAAGATCCAACTGGTTCAAGAACTGAAGCCACTCGACCATAATAAGCGTCTTTTGTTTGCTGATTGGGCCCTAGAACAGCTTGAAGTTGGTCCACTTTCTTATCGAAAAATTGTGTTCAGTGATGAAGCTCATTTCTGGTTGAATGGCTACGTAAACTAGCAAAATTGTCTTGAGGACTGAACGAGAATAAATTCGCTATCACAAATACGCTTATATCTTTTGAACCACTGGACTGATTTCGAAAATCAAACTCATTTTCGAATCATCTTCTAATTCCAATGAAAACTGTTTTTACAATAAAAAAACCAAAACTATTTTTTACAAAATTCATGGAATTCTTCCCATCATGCTTCTTATAGTGTTCCCAGTCACTTTCTGGGATGCTGTCTTCCACTTTTGCTTGAATTCCGCTATGTTTTCGTTGATTTCTTAGTCTTCTTCAATTCTCTTTTTACCAGGGCCCAATATCTTTCGATTGACTTGAGTTCTGGGCAATATGGTGGATTGGCCTCTTTGGGGACAAAAACCACCCCATTAGCTTCGTACCAGTCCTTGGTGGCCTTGCTGTAGTGTCATGAAGCTAAATCTGGACAAAAGATTGTTGACACATCGTGCTCACGTAAAAATGGTAAAATTCGCTTCTTCAAGCATTCCTTCTTCGAGTCAACAGAGCCTTGGCCAACGAAAAATTTGCTCCTTTTCCCACAAGTGCAAATGGCTTGCCAAACCAGGATTTTTTTAGGAAACTCTGCTTGTTTCTTCACGCGAAATTGTTCGTCAACATTTCCACGAGAATCTGAAGTATAAAATTCCTGACCAGGAAGTTGCGATAAATCAGCCAAGACAAAGGTTTCGTCATCCATCACGCAACAGAAAAATTTTTCAAGAAATCTTTTTTTAATTTCTTTGCTCTTGATTTCGCTACTTGATTCTTCACAGCGTTCCTGTCTGGCACTTTCTGCACTTCGTATGTTCTAAGCCCACAACTCGACATGATTTTCTGAACGGTTGACTGCGAACAACCCATTATTTGGGCCACTTTCCGTCCTGAAAGGTTAGAATTCTTCTGAAAAAGGCTGATGGCTTTCTTCACTTTTTTTGGGCTATGAAACCCCTTTTTCCTCCCGCTACCGGTTCCTTCCTTGCGGTTAATTGTAAGATCTTCGTTGAAGCGCTTAACAACTCTTGATACCGTTTCCGGACGAACGCGAGCCTCTTTTGCGATTCTTTTGAAGCTCCATTTTTGATTATTTTGAAAAAGTTTCACTATAACTTCTCGTGTTTTCACTTCGCTTGACATTTTGCGACAGAGAATTGGAATATCTATGAAGTATATGTTCCACATGTTTCTGACGTTCATAACAAAGCTAACTATGATCAAATTTTTATTTTTTTCCCAATTGGTTCAAGAGATATAGGCGTTTTTGTGATAGCGAATTTATTCTCGTTCAGTCCTTATATGGAGTGAAAACAATCCTCAAGAAGTTCTGCATGTTCCATTGCATCCTGAAAAATGCACTGTATATGGTGTGCTTTACACGCTGGAGGCCTCATCGGTCCATATTTCTTTGAAAACGATGCTGGAGCTACAGTTACTGTTATTGTTACAGTTACAGATCAATGATTATTTTTTTCAAAATTTTTATAGTATCGACCCAGAAGTGTTTTGGTTTCAACAAGATGGTGCCACACCTCATGCTGCTACCTTAACAATTGATTTATTGAAAGAGTGCTGATAAACCGGAACCAAACGAGGCTTAGGAAGCCAACATAACTCGTGGTAATGCTGAAATAAGGCCCGAATTAGTCGAAAAAGTGGTCCAAAATTGGTCTGGTCGAATGCGGTTCCTGAGAGCTAGTCGTGGTGGACATATGACGGAAATTATTTTTTGAAGAAGAATGTCATAAAGTTATCTCTCAAATGAAGAAAAATTGAAAGTACTATCATTCTAAAAAAAACACCGGATATAAGCAGAGGTCACTTCTGGTAGAAAAAAAAATTTGGAGAAAGAACACGAACGGCGTTGTCGGCTGTATTAAACGGAAAACTCTGCACTCGCATGCCTTGATAGATAGAGATAACCTTCTGCTTGCTAAAGCAGAGGAAATTTTCAACATCAAGAGTTATTATCTTAAGATGAATACGAAGGCCATCGTAATCTATGAGCACGAAACAACTTGAACAGAAAATAGAGGAGACACCCATTGTTCATAGTCCTTAGTTGCCAGCAAATCTGCAATGCTGAAACTAAATCTGTCCGAAACGAAGGGAATAAAATGACCGGCCTCGCTGGCGGTGGGGCTAAGGCTATAATTACAGCGATAGATTCAGTAACATCACTATTTCGGAGCAGTTATTCGTCGGGACGCAATCTCCGACTGAGAAACCTCTGGAATGCCCGAGATATTCTAAATTTTAAGTTGAATCTATGTCTATTCAGGATAGAGGATACACCAAATGATTGAGATTTGGATTCAAACATTCCTCGTCCTATGCTTCTTCGTTATTCTAAAAATTCACTCAAGAACAATCACTTAAATCCTCCTAGTGGAGATGATGTGGCTTCATGAATTATTCCCATCATAAAATATTTCCTCTCTAATGACCCCTTCCACGCAGATTCCTCGGAAAGTTCCAAGAGAGTGAATATCGGCATTGAATTCGGACGAAAATGTATCCGGTGGGGGAAATTCCAAGATTAGAAGGGCCACATTTCCATTGAATTGCCTCAGCAGGAAAGTTGAGCTTTTGTGAGAACAAACATACTGTGGATACGAAAGCGAGAACTGGGCTGCGAATTGAATCCTTAGAGGTGAAAGAACGCCCAACTTTGGATCGAATGAATTATTATTCAATGCGTATTTCACTTCTGACCCTCTATAGAGCCATCTGTAAAATATGAAATGTCCCCGGTGAACTTTCTATACTGGCCAAACTTTTCTCATTGACGTCATTTCCACAAGAAAAACGCTGTACAGTTGTTCGATCTGAAAAGTGTCGCTACTGAATCACTAGTCTAGGACAGTTCCTTATTATTATTTGAAATTTTAATGTTCAAAATTAGTGTTCTATTCGCCCAACTTGTAGAGCACTTCGTGAAATGTATGGTTTATACTAGCCGACCCGGCGAACTTTGTTTCGCCTGAATGATACTTACGGTGAATTTCACAAATCGTAATCACCGGTGATCGGAGATCAACGCCTTGGTTCTCTGATTTTTGAACTGTCAAATCTAGTTGGTGCTAGATCAAGCTCCGATCACCGATGATTACGCTTTGTGAAACCTACCGTTGAAGTTGTATAAACTAATCATTGCTATTTTCTCAAGCAGAAGTTAAATTAGGCAAAATATTCAAAATTTCAGTACCATTGTTATTCGCTGGAAAAGAATTCTTTTTAATCGATTAATCAGATACACCGCGTTCATTGATATAAATATCAACAAACCGCCATGAATCTGACTCGAACTTGCCACAAATCATCATACAGGGAACCAACGAAAGTTCCAACCTCATCGAAAGCGGGTAGAAGTCGACCTAGGTTTCGATCATTGTTTTGATCATCATCAGGACAACATAACCCTACCTCGATGAAAATTGGAGTGGAACGGAGGTCCTCTTAAACAAAACTAGACAAAGTCTTGAGGTACAGTATACATCAAGGCGACATCTAGTTGAGAATCAGACAACCAATTCCCTCTCGTAGCCCTGGACGACGACAGGTGGCATACCTCTCATTTGCCCGTTCAGCTGCAGGAATGTGATTTTTCACATAATCATAAACCTGCGAGCTGGGAGCTCGCTGTTTCCTTATGGAAGAAATCTTTTTGATTGAAGAATTCTTTTTATTTAAGCGGTATCTAATTGTTGAACATATAACTTTTTGTTTTAAATGCTTTTCAGTTCTCTCATTGCAGTACCTATATTGTGATGAACGATATCACGAATGCGAATATAAATCACGATCGAATTATATGGATGAGAAATAGTTCCAATGATTAATTACCTCTGATCTGATAAAAATTTGAACTTATTTTGTGAAAAGCGCTTTCTGAAGTGAAAAAAACGAAACTTTTCTAATATTCTCAATGTTGGCTAATCAAAATCTAATTAGTGCTTACACCATAAACATCTTAGCCTTTTGGTGCTCAGCTTAAAATAATTGGTAAAAATCTCAGTTGGTGGAGCAGCGAGATTTCCATGTTTCTATGGATATGAGCTGTCACACAGAATAGAAACACAAAAATTCACTGTGATATTCACCCGCTTCTTGATCTGGTGATAGCCTTCCATGGTACTATAAGTTCTTTGCAAAATACATAGTAATTGTATGTACATCGCCACCTAATGATGATAATAACAAATATAGTACCTTCACGATTGCGTTATTCTGAATAAATAAAACTGTTGAAATAACTAATAATAATCAGTCATAATGTGTGAATAGCGCCGCCTGAAGGGGATAGAACGAAACTGCTCTCATATCTCAACGAAATCTAATCATTTTAGAGATCTGTATTCCTACGCTTAGATATTTTGGTTCTGGTAAACAGCGCAGAGTTGGAGCAGGCCCGCCGCTAGCTGTCTGAGCTCCCGCGTGCAAATACTGTTATGCCGCCCCCAATAGGGCGCTACATCAGGGGCGTATCCAGAGAGCTATTCGGTGGGGGGGGTAGTGGCAAGTTTTAGCGAGGGACCTGAACTGTTCTTGAGTGAAAAGGGGGGAAAGGGGGGGGGTAGATCATTTCCATTCGAAGATTTAGAGTGAAAAACTCTTTCTTGGGGGGAGGGGGGGGTCAACTCTTCGAATCTATTTTTCAAGGAATTGATTGTTTGATCTAGTATCCTAAAATAAAACTCCACTAGGTATTTGGTTTTTGGGTCGGATAAAACTTCATCACTGTGTTCATATTGAAATTGTGTAGGTTTTCTTCTTGGTCTGATTTTATTGATTGGTGGAAAATCTGTTTCTACATTGAGTTCGTGGGCCACTTTGCAAGATTCTGCTAACACAATTTCAAAATGTTCAGCCGTACGATATTGTTTGAACTTATCAATCAACGTCTTCAACAAATTCATGCAAATTTGGGTATTCATGGTGGGGCTCTGCATCATTTTATTAGGGCATTAATTTCATTTAGGATATCAAACCAAATTACTACCTATAAAAAAAATAATAAATCTATAATTTTGTACGTTTAAGGCCAGCGAATGAGCTTTGTGGGAAGTAGTACAATTCCATTCTGAGGAATTATCAGATATTTCTAGCAAAGCATCAAAAATTTTTTCGAGGTGATAACGTAAGGGTTTAACTGCATCGATTCTGCTTGACCATCGCGTATTACTTAAAGCTTTTAATTTTAACTTTGGTAAATGTTTACAGATAACAGACCACCTTTTTGTAGATGACGTAAATTTCTTGAATTATATTGAAGAAATTCACAGTTTCGTGCGTAATACTTGCTGCATCATTCACTACCAAATTCGAATCGAATTATAGACAAGAGACAAGTTTCAATTTCGAATGCAAAATGCAACTGATCCTAGGGGGTGTATATTCCGACAAAGACCCTCATTCTGTGGAACTTCGGGGGGCGGCAGTGCCCCTCCCGGAAATATACCTGAAAGAAACACTGCAGTGAGTTCACGGAATTCCGTGGATATACGGAAATTATCGATGTTGGCCGCCTGTCCTCCCGATCCTTCAGAGAAAAAGTCTCTCTAAGGGGGATGGGGAGACCTTGCCGCCCCCAATGTTAAACGGAGTTGGAGAAATTTCAAAGCAGTTGGCAAAGTTTCGATCGCATATGGCAAAATTTCTATGTTTCTATGACAGTTGGCATAATTTTAAAGCAGTTGGAGTTGGACAACCGCCCCCCCTTTTTTTCTCCCCCCCCGCTCACCACGTTGTTTGTCCCCTCCAAAAAAAAATTCAATTTCACTGGATTTGCCGCCCCCCTGGACGTGCCGCCCTTGTGCCGGGCACGCCTTGCACGCCCGCTTACGGCGGGCCTGAGTTGGAGAGAACTCAAATTACACTATTTGTTTACGCCATCTAACGGAGAGAATATCAAATAACGTACCTACGAATGAGCTGTAGTGTAACTGTAACTGTGGCGACATCTAGTAGCCTTACTCGAAAGAAGGAAAAGCATTTCCTGTATGAGTTGAATTTTCATCGATTTTTTCAGAGTTTTATTGTATTTTATAATAACCAGACTGTAGACGAACCCATCAATGAAGTTTCATAACAAACAGTACATCTGATCTCGAGTTATAAATGGTGTAAACAACATCTTTCTTTTATATAGATATAGATAGATAATCTTCCATCAGAGCAGCTTATTCGTCGAATTGTCTATAGATTTCGGACAACATTTTCTCTACTGGATGCAAGAACAAAAACAAGACAAAGAACTATACGCACAGAAGAAGATATCGCTGGTGTAAGTGATAGTGTTAATGAAGATCCAGATTTGTCTATTCGTCGACGTTCACAACAAGTTGGACTCTGTGCATCCACCACATGGAGAATTTTGCTAAGAACTGAAGCCACTTGACCATAATAAGCGTCGTTGACTTGCTGATTGAAGTTAATCCACTTTTTTATCGAAAAATAGTGATGAAGCTCATTTCTGGTTTAACGGCTACGTAAACAAGCAAAATTGCCGAATATGGAGTGAAAACAATCCTCAAGAAGTTCTGCAGGTTCCATTGCATCCTGAAAATGCACTGTTTGGTGTTCTTCACACGCGATGCATAAGCTACTGTTACAGTGAATGGTCCTCGTTACAGATCGATGATCAATGATTATTTGCTTCAAAATTTGAATGGTATCAACCCAGAAGTGTTTTGGTTCCAACAAGATGGTGCTATACCTCATGCAGCAACCGTAACAATTGATTCATTGAAGGAAATATTTGGCAATAACATTATTTTGAGAAATGGTAATTTCTCAAAATTATTTTTTTTGGGTTATGTCAACTCATTGGTTTATGGTGTTAAACCAGAAACAATAGATGTTTTGGAAGCCAACATAACTCGTGTTATTGATGAAATAAGGCCTGAATTACTCGAAAAGATGGTCCAAAATTGGTCTGGTCGAATGCGGTTCTTTAGAGCTAGTCGTGGTGGACATACGCCAAAAATTAGTTTTAAAACATAGTAAAATGTTAATAAATTATCTTTCAAATAAAGAAAAAAATGACCTTAGCTTAATATACAAGGAAAAAAGAAAAACTATTTTTTTGTTGATCTTCGGAGGGGTGTAACTTTTTTGGGGGGATGTTTTTCAAAAAATTTTATACTAAATACTCACTTCAATTTTCCTCAAAGAATCACCCCTTTCATTTTTTCGGTGTTATTCAGATACACCCTGTTAACTATTTTTTGAACGTCAAGTCACATTCTTTTACAATTGTAAAAGCGGATTATTTTGAAAAGTTCAGGTTATCGGTGGTAGTTTATGACCAGCTTGTGACCTTATCTTACTTCTTTAACGATGGGAAATCGAATTTCGAAGAGAACAGCGAAGCATTTTATCCACCGAAAGTTATCAGGCAATACAGTACGGAATATCGTGCCACCCACATCCCTAAGTTCCCAATTTTCGTCCCTGTGTTCCATATAACTTTCACATGATCCATCATGATATTTCCGAACAAACACTGAACTTTAGTCACGAGTTGAACATATCGGAAATTCGATTTCGGTATGGGATATTCAGTGGATCGAATGAGGAACTCATAAATCTCAAGCTGTATACTCTCTATCTAGGAAATAATTCAAACATTGTCCCATCAAACTGATCGAAATACAGTTACGTATTATGACAGCACTTACAATCATGTGAAGTGGGTGAATTTGACAGGTGATAGAACTCATCAAAATAAGTCATTTTACCGAAAATTTCTTATATGAAATGTTCAATTTAAAAAATTTATAAAAAATTTTGGGCATCAATACCTTAATACTACTCTGGCCTGCATCTCTCTGTTCCAGGTTTATGAACATCCAAAAACATTAGCGGAACTTGTTCTGTACAACTTATACGCTGAACAGGCATTTTGTTTTGATTCACCATAAATTAAAAGCATATCAACAAGTTCATTATTTGAATTCACCTAGAAACAAGAACATATTCTATTTTCATTTTCTCGAAACAGAGGCATAATTCATGTAGAAAATGTTTGCTAAAATGACTCATTTTGATGAGTTCTACCATCTGTCAAAAGAAAAGCCTCACCTTTAAATACCCCCTGTATTATATCTATAAATTTTAATACTAAATACTTGGATTGCTTTTATCTCCAAAAATTTGCCTTACATTCTACGCACGTCCTATTAAAGTTGCCTTTTGTGGAATCAGGGCCGAAATAGTTTAATCAACTTGGTTATTACTAAATCGTTTGATACCACTGGGATTCGTGCCTAATCGAAGTTTGCTCTACCCCTCTTCCACAGAGCGCAATAAAGCTAGGATTAACTGAGGAGTGTGGGAAATTGATATTGTTTCGTGAGGAATTCAATCAGAGCGATGGTTTCTTCCAGGAAGAGTTTTTTCTATTATCTTGTTCCACAAGATCGGTACAAAATCGTTATTTATCAATTGCAATTATACTCTTCTTCATAACAAAACGTAGAAAGATGGTTATCACTGTTCTCACCACAGGCTGACCTGGCACTTAAATATACTACACATTATACTATGCACTGAAATAAGAGGATGTATTAATATCTAGTTAGCCTAGACCAGTTCCATGCATAAACAAAATATTGCGATACCATATCAACGAACAATAACTTATTAGAAGTGTCAGTGTAGAGTTCGACGTCAAAAAAGTAAACCAGTGTTACGCAATAAATTTAAAAAAAAAGATGTCCACCGAAATTTGAAAAAAATCGAAAAATTGGAGTATCGAGCCATCATCAAGTACCTGTATTTAAAAGGGTTAAGAGGTAAGCAGATTCACTTGGTGATCAATGTCCTTCGTATGCGACCGTGAAAAATTGGACTGCAAGCTTCAAAAAAGGTAAATTTTCCATTGAAGATGATGACCGTTCGGGAAGGCCAGTTTCTGTGTCAGTCCCCGAAAATATCAATGCAGTTCATGACATGATTTTCTCAGACCGTCGAATTGATCTAAAACGGATATCTGCGAACGCATTCATCATATAGTTCACGTCAATTTGGACATGAGAAAAATTTCTGCAAAATGGATCCCCGAATGTTTGAATGTTGACCAAAAGCGTTCAAAGGTAGAAGCATCGCGTTCGATCTGTGCTCGATTTGGAAACGATGTAGACTTCTTAAACCGAATTGTTACTATGGATGGAAATTGGGTACATTTGTACGATCCAGAAACAAAGCAACAATCGATGGAATGGCGACACTCTGATTCTCCAAGACCTAAGAAGTTTCGTGTCCAAAAATCTGCTGGAAAAGTTCTTGCTTCAGTTTTTTGGGATTGCCATGGAGTTATCATGATTGAATTTTGGATAGGGGTAGAATGATAACTGCAGATTACTATTCGAAATTACTGATCACTCAACGGTAAAAAATCAAAGAGAAAAGATGCGGAAAGCTATCCAAAGGTATTTTGTTTTTACAGGACAACGTCCCAGTACACAAATCTTATGTTGTCATGCAAAAAAATCGTGATTTAAAGTTAGAATTACTAGAAAACCCTCCTTATTCGCCAGATTTGGCTCCGTCCGACTATCATCTCTTTCCTCAACTGGAAAAAAGTTTAAAAGGTCGTAAATTTTCTTCCAACGAGGAGATACTAAAAGCTGTGGAGGACTGGTTTGTAGAGCAAGAAGAAACATATTTTTGAGGTCTAGAGAAGTTGCAGGTTCGCTGTGATAAATGTATTCAATTAAGAGGAGAATATGTTGAGTAATGAAATATTTTGACATTGAAACTTTGTTGGTTTCTATAGTAGGCTAAGATATTTTCAATATATCCTCGTATGTCATCGAAATCAACTTAATGAAGAAGGCAAGAACAACAAGATCTCTTTAGTCTGGATTCCTGGTTAGTCAGGAATCAAAGAGAATGAAGAGGCCAACACACAAGCCAAAAAGGGAGCACAAACACCACCTACTAGCCCAGAACCTTGCTGTGGCATATGCAAATGCACGTATAAGAGAAAGTGTTTTTGGGGAAGGAAGAAACGAAAATAGAAGTAAGGACTCTGGAGGAACATCCTTTTACGTTTCGTGTCATCGTCCCAGACATACTTACCGTGCCTTTTAATCCTTTTTGTTAACATAAACTCCATCAAACTGCGTTTTATTCCACAGAACTGGACAATTCCAGCAAATACGGGATCCAACCAGTCGATAATAATCCGTACTAATAGAGAATCCTTACAAAATCAGCACTAATTCCAACACAAAGAATCACAGTAATTTCGTTAACGGGATAAAAACCATAAAATATCAGTTCACATGTTGTTCTTCAAGAGAAAGCACGCCGTTTTTCCTTTGAGTGTACCAATGTTCAACCTTTACCAATCCATCAACAAGAAAGAGGATGAGAAGGAATCGAGCGTGATTGGCCATGATAGATGGTACCAGGAGAGAACTGGAAGGTCCAGTATGAAGAAGAAGAAGAGGCCGCCGAGAAGAGCACAGAGTGCTGCAGAGTTTTCACCGCAGACTTTGAACGCTGCTAGCAGGAGGGCGGCGTTCAGGACCAGGAGTCAGAGTTCTGAAAATAAGGAAGCGGAATGCACCAGCGGAACTACCACGAAGTCGACGCCAACTCTGACAGATTCGTTCGCTAAATTATTGTTCACAAAGAGGTATGAAGATTGCTCGTTCTCGTTGGTCTATAAGTAGCTTAGATTATTTGTACTGGAGAACCATTGGTTGTATTGGAAGTAGCTATCAACATAATTGTACCTGTCAATGAATCCATTCCATTTGGTTTTTCCTCACATTATCTGGTCAGAATATTCCATGGGGAATCTAAAGATCTAATAATTTATTGAGCAATAAAAGTAAAAGAGTAATAAGATGATGTTCCTCGACCCAAATGGTAGGAATGCTCGAAAATAACCATTGATTTTAGACTAAAAACGAATAGTAGACATTTTTCGTTGTTTAACATTGAGTTCTGAAACAAGGAAATTGTTTACGATCCAGTATTTTCGAAGACTGTTGAACCAAGGCCGACAATAAATCGTAATTATCATTGTTTTTTTGGAGTTGAACCGCTGAGTATAACATAGTCAAATCATATACATGTAGTAGATAAAGATGGACTTTATACGATAATGTCGATAATTACTGAAAACAATACTTTTCTTGCATTGTCCCGTAGATATACGTCAATTGTGAATGTTTTTCTAAGGACCAGTTGTACTTTTTTTCACATATCAATGCAGTTCAACAATTAAGTAATTAGGAATCTACATTTCCTTAACTGAGGAGTCTTTATTGGGACCGGCACATTCGCCATTTTGCGACTCAAATTGAAATAAAACCCATTTTAATTGACATTGCAGCCAATTTTTTTTATTTGACTATTCCACTCTTTCCATTTTTAGTGAGGAATTTTTCGTACCAACGATCGTTTCATCTCGATAAAACTTTCAAACCGGCAAAACCAACAAGTTGGTTTTCCAGCGATAAAATTTTTGACGTCTTGTCGAATACCACTCGAGATGAAATTTAAGCAGGTAAAATTTATCTCTTGTGATATTCAAGTTTGTTGCTTTTCGGAAATTTCGTTCATGATTTTTTTCCAAAATCACTCGCCTTACGGCTCGTGATTTTGATACAAATATCATTCGCAAAATTTCCGAGCAACAAACTTTCATATTACAATCGAGAAATTTTGCCGACAAAATTTCATCTCTAGTGGTTTTACATATGAAAATTTATTTTATGACATTTATATTTTAAAAATAATTTCCGGCATATGTCCCCCTCGACAAGCATTCGACCAAACCAATTTTGGACCACTTGAAATTCAGGCCTTATTTCAGCAATAACTCGAGTTATTTTGGCTTCCAAAGTGTCTATTGTTTCTGGTTTATTAGCATAAACCAATGACTTGACATAACCCCTAAGAAAATAACTCATTGGACCATTTCTCGAAATAATGTTGTCGCCAAATCTTTCAATAAATCAATTGTTACGGTAGCAGCATGAGGTGAAGCTCCATCCTGTTAGAACCAAAACACTTCTGGATCGATACTATTCAGACTTTGAAACAAATAATCATCGATCTGTAATGAGCACCATTCCCTCTCACTGTAACATTAGCTCCATCATCGTTTTCAAAAGAAATATGGATCGTTGATGCCTTCAACGTGTAAATCACACCTTACAGTGCATTTTTCAGGATGCAATGGAACCTGCAGAAGTTTTTGAGGATTGTTTTCACTCTATATACGGCAATTTTGCTTGTTTACGCAGCCGTTCAACCAGAAATGAGCTTCATCACAAAACACAATTTTTCGATAGAAAAATGGATCATTTTCAAGCTGTTTTAGGGCCCAATCAGCAAACAAACGACGCTTATTATGGTCAAGTGGCATTAGTTCTTGAACCAGTTGGATCTTGTTTGGGTGAAGATCAAGATCTTTACGCAAAATTTTCCATGTGGTGGATGCACAGAGTCACAACTTGTTGTGAACGTCGTGGAATAGACAAATCTGGATCTTCATCAACAGGAGTGAAATTTTCTTCTGTACGTACAGTTTGTCTTGTTGTTGATGTTTCACGAATAGAGAAAATGTTGTTCGAAATCTATCGATATTTCAACGAATAAGCTGCTCTGATGGACGATCATCTAAACCATAAATTACTCGAAGTGCTCTATACGAGGATATACAGGGTGTTTGGAGGGTGAGTAGCCATAGGTGAATGGTGGATAGGTGATGCTCTTGGCTACTTGTTGCGCCTAATAAAATAACATTTTGCCCAAAGTTCAAGGTGTAATAATTTTTTTAACATTTTTCTAGAAATTTCCCGTTTTTCTCATTAAAACCTTGAATTTTTTCAAATTTAATGCTCGAGGTGCCTATAAAATGATTTATTTCCTTAGTCTAGTCTTGTCTTATTCAGATTGAATCAAAATTTCATACAAACGTCTTCAAAAAACCTGACAGCGTCGTATCAAACTTCAAAATGAAAAAAAAAATAATGTTGTGTCCACTTTACAAAGTGGAATAAAAAAAAAAAATTACATAGTGTTGGGTTTTAAAATGGCTTTAAAAACTTCTCTTGTTAATACTCTTTGCAATGGTATGTAACATGTACCATTAATAATCAGATAACACAACAAAAAACCGTTTTGTCTTCAAGGATGCCTTGAAAGGATGACGACAAAACTATTCCATTGAGCAGGCAAAATCTTTTCTCTCATTCTACCACAGCTTAAAATAGGGTGCTCTCTCTATCATTGGCTAACAATACTTCAAAGGGCGTCGCCAGGGAGAGGGCAGCTACTGAATAGAAATGTCAAAACAGCATGGCTCTCACCTTCTGTCAAATCACAGTTATCCCTATCAAAAATTCCATCATTCTAAAAAAACCGATACATACTTCGTTGTTCCCTTTCGTCCTTAGTATTGAGCTGTTGAAATTGTTTATTATACAGGGTGTCCCAGAAGTCCCGCACTTCCTTGAGGGGATCGAAAGTGAAAAATATTCTAAGCCCAAATATCCATGTTTGAAATTTTTTGATAACGTAGTTAATTAGTTATTAATTAATGAAAGTGACCAATCAGGAACGCGCTACAGAAGAATAACTAGGCAGTGGGGATGCGAGAATGAGACGCCAGTCTCAGTTTACTGCGTGAAAAGCCGGCAGCAGCTCTGGCGTCTCACTCTCGCGCCCCCACTGCATATTTATTCTTCTGTAGCGCGCTCCTGATTGGCCACTTTCGTTAATTAATGACTAATTAACTACGTTATCAAAAAATTTCAAACATGGATATTTGGGCTTGGAATATTTTTCACTTTCGATTCCCTCAAGGAAGTGCGGGACTTCTGGGACACCTGTATATTTTCAGGATGTGATTAAATTCGCATTCTATATTGTCATCAACATTTTGTAGTTACGGTTGGAGCCTTATAGTATTGGGAAATTGCTGAATGTTATTAGTTTACCTGGAGAATAATTTTTTGGTTGTCCAATTTCTTTGTTGATAATATAAAGGTGATTCTTAGAGAATCAAGGTTTTTATTGTTATTGACTTCTATGTCCTCCATGTGATCAACCTTAGAAAAACCATCGTTAATTTTTTATGTATAGCTGCCATGAAACTATTTGCAACTTCAGAATTGAATTGTTGAATATTCCGGTATCAGAAATCATTGTGTGCCATCATTATTCCAAAGCCTGGAACAATATTCAGCTGAAACACGAAACAGAAGTGAATTATGAACAAAAACATTGTTTCAACCCACGCAAACTCACGTCATTCACTCAGCGATTTCAATTAACCACATATTACATGGAAAATAAATTTGTTCAGATTAATGGAAAACCCAATTCCAGCACATAGTTTAATTAGGTTAATAGAGGGGTTACAGTTCCATGCTCTTTCACACCAATGACTTGACGCAAACAGCTTATTAAGCTTGAAGTAACGAGCTTCGTTGGGGTCATGACGACAAGAAAGAGGAATAAGTGGCAAGATAAAGGCGTTTCGGTTTCATTTTCCCCTTATTTCCAGGTCCTTTTTCCTTTGTTCCCTGTGACCTGGGTTGAAGTTTCTACATCACAGGGATTGATCGATGATCCTTCCTCTCATCCTGACATATCACCTCAGGAAAATATGTGTTTGCTTTGGGATAAAAATCTGTAGTTTAGAGATTCTGCACTCTCCAGGAATGAAAGTGTTGATTGGGTTCTATGAATTCGTAATTCATACACCTTTAATTATTTCTTTTTGGGGCTTCGAATTTATCGATCATTAGGTATTCTATAAATACCACTAACCTTCAAACTAAAGAGACGCTTTGAATGCTTGTATTACTCATTCAACTCAATATTTCCTCAATGGTCTATGTTGAATACAGTCAGCGTCAAAATTATAAATATTTGGCAACAAAACCCTGAAACAGGTCAATTTTTGTTTCACTTTTACCAAATTTTCATTCATTTTTGAAGGATTTTTGTGAGTCATGTGGAACTTTTTTGGCAAGGTCTTTGTATCTTCTTTACAGACGTGCAGAAATGTTCAAGAAAATTTTTTTTATTTAAATCAGTTAGTTCAAAGAAGTTTTCAGTATGTGCACTTTGTCAAGGCTCATTTACTTCGAGACGATGGTACCTGATGAAATTTGTCACCGAATGAAAGTCGACCATTACAGTTTTGTTCATGCACAACTTTCAACCCCTTTCTACTCCCTCACGTGAAAAATAAGAATGTGTGAAACACTGCGCTTCAGTTATGATCTTAAATAGGTATGTTATTAATACGTTTCTACTGAAGTTGAAACTTTTCGATAAAATGTTTCAATTCAAAGAAAGAGCCATGACAAAGTGCACCTACTGAAAACCTCTTTGAACTAACTAATGTTCCAAAAAAAAAATTGTCTTGAAAATTTCTGCACGTCTGTGGAGAAGATACAAAGACCTTGCCAAAAAAGTACCACATAACCCACTTTCCCCATTCATAAAATTTGGAGGGTTGATGAGGATGGCACAGGGTGCAACGAAAATCCTTCAAAAATGCACAAAAATTTGGTTAAAGTGAAACAAAAATTTACTTGTTTCAGGAATTTGTTGCCAAATATTTTTCTTCTGAGGTAATGAATTTGTTCCATACTTTTTGACGCGCACTGTATACAAGAGCTCTTTTGGAGAAAAGAATGGACTGCTGTACCAATTCTTATCACCGCGAGAATCATATGTATTAAATAGAAACAAATACCACAAAGTAAACACTGAAGGAATACTGAATACTTACGGTTGGTCTGACTTGAAGAGATGTATCTGCTGATTGTTAGGGAGACAAACAGAGGGCTGTTATTGACTGACGTGTCGCAGAGGAACGTAAACAGGTAGGACCTTTTTTGGGATTCTAGCTGAGTCCTCGTAGAATCACAGAGAAAGTGGTTAAAGTCATAAAGCTGATAGGGGGCAAAATATAGACCTTGAGTTCATAGAGGAATGTTACCCCCTTAACAAACTATAAACTTTTTATTCAAGTCCCATCGGTGGTCTATATACCAGCTGTATAGCGATCCAATTTCCTGTATTGTTTTTAGAATGACCAACTTATTTATATTCGGTACTGTACACACCTATAAATTCGATTGCTTTCACGGTAGCAAACAAATCCATAAATGAAACAATTATAAGCTTAGCTCCTGTACATCAATTTTTCATGTGGCTCCAATTTTAGACGTCTATTGATTGATTGCATGTCGGTTTGCTTCGTCGGTATCACAACACCGCAATGCCGTTACGAATTCGAATTCAATTTTCGTACAAAGGAACACTTCCTTCACAATATTTTCTCGCCTTATATTCGTTGTAGCAATCGAATATAATAGGATTTGTTAGAGGAATTTTCTTCGAATGATGTTTGCCAATACTTATAGAGGGTGTTTCTGAATTGATGCGAACGTTTTCAAAGGGTCATTTCTTGTTCAGAATAAAGGGTACTTTGTTATACAGGGTCTTTCACGAGGAACCTCACCCATATTTATACGGGAAACAACTGAACGTATTTTCATGAAATTCAGCACTTATAAGTATTTCACGATGCTGATGAAATCTAAAATATTTTCAAGGCATGAGCACCTCCGGTTTTTCCGGAAATGACGTCAACTTCCGTTTTTCAAATTAGAACACCATTTTTTTATTGCAGAAATAGATTCCTTAGAAAATTTCAAGTTATTTTGATGTAACATTTTTCAGTTTTGGTTGGAAAATTCTCTCTGAGCGGGAAAATTCGAAAAAAAAATCGAAAATAGAGCTCCGCTGAAACAAGAATAACTTCGAGGTTTTTGGATGGAAAATTTTAAATATTTGGGATTTTTCAAGATGTAAGATTGATGTATCCACTTTGAAAATCGAAATCGCGATTCATGATACAGGGGGTGAAAAAATCGCTTTCAAAGTTAGGGATGACAAAATCGTGAAAAATCAATTTTTTCAAATTAGAACCCCATTTTTTTATGGCAGATATTGAATCTACGTTAAAAAATAATGTGAGTGTATGCATCACACCCTTGCCCTAAAGTGGATATTTTTTGAGTTATTCACAAAAAACTGTTTTTCGTCTTGAATTTTCAGCTATTTCTTTTCCCTTCACGCCAAAAAGATGAAATTTTCAGGAACTGTTACTTAAACCATGTTTTAGATTTTACTACCCTAATATGCAAGAGAAAAAAGTTACAGGTTGTTCCTAAATAGATGGCGAATTTGGATTCGAATTTGTATCGGAAACCTCTTTATTTCAACTATTTAGGAACAACCTGTAACTTTTTTCTCTTGCATATTAGGGTAGTGAAATCTTAAACATGGTTTAAGTAACAGTTCCTGAAAATTTCATCTTTTTTGCGTGGAGGGAAGAGAAATAGCTGAAAATTCAAGACGAAAAACAGTTTTTTGTGAATAACACAAAAAATATCCACTTTAGGGCAAGGGTGTGAAGCATACACTCACATTATTTTTTAACGTAGATTCAATATCTGCCATAAAAAAATGGGGTTCTAATTTGAAAAAATTGATTTTTCACGATTTTGTCATCCCTAACTTTGAAAGCGATTTTTTCACCCCCTGTATCATGAATCGCGATTTCGATTTTTAAAGTGGATACATCAATCTTACATCTTGAAAAATCCCAAAAATGAAAATTTTCCATTCAAAAACCTCGAAGTTATTCTTGTTTCAGCGGAGCTCTATTTTCGATTTTTTTTTCGAATTTTCCCGCTCAGAGAGAATTTCCCAACCAAAACTGAAAAATGTTACATCAAAATAACTTGAAATTTTCTAAGGAATCTATTTCTGCAATAAAAAAATGGTGTTCTAATTTGAAAAACGGAAGTTGACGTCATTTCCGGAAAAACCGGAGGTGCTCATGCCTTGAAAATATTTTAGATTTCATCAGCATCGTGAAATACTTATAAGTGCTGAATTTCATGAAAATACGTTCAGTAGTTTCCCGTATAAATATGGGTGAGGTTCCTCGTGAAAGACCCTGTATAAATGTTGGGTTAGAAGTCAAACGATAGGGAGATATCGGGATTCAAAAATTGTGGAGAAATGATGTTTTTATTTTGTAACATAAAAACGAAAAGCTGTAGAATGAGGATATGAGGATACCATTTAATAAACACACCTTCTTGATATTTTTTCATATTTTCAGAATTAGTGGAGGGGGTTGAAGTGAATTACCCCTATCATTTTGTTAACTAACTTCCTATTGGATAGAATTATATTCGGATAGCCTGCTTTGGTTAGAAACTTTTTCATTTATTGTAATTTTCTCGTAAAATGTACCGTTTTAAAATGAAAAAGTGAAATGTGAGTGCCCCTACATACCATAGCCAGAATATAAAGAAAGTAAAGAGCATACTTGAAGATAACAGATACCCCAAAAATTTCATTAACATGATAGTTTCTGGTTTCTTCATGAAAATCAAGAACAAAAAAGAAAACATAATCAAAGAAACCATAACCTATTATAAGATACCGTATGTCCCAGATCTTTCACAAAAAATAAAAAGACATTTAAAAAGATCAAATAAGGAAATAGTTTTCTATAACATGAAAACTGTTGAGACTTTATACAGCCATATCGAAGACGCTAATAAAAATTATCAAAAATCCGGGGTAATTTATGGAATTCCATGTTTAGATTGCGAGAAAATATATGTCGGACAAACTAGACAACATTTGTGCAACAGAATGAAGCAGCATAAATATGATGTGAGGGATATAAATAACAAAGAGAAAACTGCAATATGCTCACACTATTTCCAAGAAAACCATACTTTCGATTTTAAAAATGTTAAAATTCTTGATAGTGAGAAACAACCTAGAAAAAAAATATTTTGGAGATGATTCCCATCAACTTGAATAATTCCGTCAATTTTAGATCAGACACAAATCATCTCAGTGTATTATACAACCCAATATTGAATAAATATGAAAGCATAAAAAAGAAGATAGACTAAGTAAGAATAAAAATGAAATTTTTGGAAAATTTGGAGAGCTGTTACATTGTTCATTACGTCATTTTGATTGTAGATCATGATTGATGGTTGTTGTAATTAATTTTATTTATTTATTATCGCTGTGAAAATTCTTATGCCGTTGTTTCCACTTAATTTGCTGTACATTTTGAGATCGTGCTATTTCTGGCATATAGAGGTATATTATTTGTTCTGTTTGTGTAGTGCATTGAAATTGTTCATATTTTATATTGTGTAATTTTGTTCAATTTTATGCCTGATGAAGTAGACGTGAATCTGCGAAACGTCGCTGAATATATGCTGTAAAGACTATTAAGCATTCATTTGTCCTATTCCCACAAATCCATTTTCAATATTATTCTTGGAGGACATTAATTTGAGATTAATTCACATAAGAGTGGATTCCAAACTATATTTTTCCAATAGGAATTTTTCCTGTAATCTACAGATAGACCCCTATATTCAAGATTCTTCAAAATCTTTTTCGAATCTTGGTTTTCCTTCAACAAAAGATTCTCTGTTTTCTTTTAAGTGTGACACCCTGTATACGTCCATTTATCTGTTGTTTTTCGGGAAGGCGTTCGTGGTACAAAAAAGAACAATTTTCTCGAGGATGAGTGATGGAAACCGTCCAGGAAATGAAAAAAGAAAGCACTCGAGAGAATGATACTGTTCTTTTTCTTTCAATCTCGATTCCTCGAGTTGGAATCGAAAACATTCCATAAATATATGTCGGGCGAAAGTTTGTTGCCTTCTCGATATTTATGTCTCTGTATGTGTGTACGCCGATCGATATACTGTGGAAACTGGTCTACTATTTATAGTGTATTTCGAAGAGTTTTCCTGCAACATCCTAAAAAATTTTCACTATACATCATCTGTAATGACCCTGTCAGATAAGAAGTCAAATAAAAAGTTAATCGAAGAAATATTCCGAGAATTACAAAATACACACATCTTCAAAAGTCTTGGCCCCCCTAGGTTTATCAAGAAATTAACAATCTATGTTCTGGAAATGAGACAAAATAGGAAAAATGGAAAAAATCTAAATTTATCGATTATTTATTTTTGATTAATTATAGTTATTCCACAACTGAATCCAAACTCGATAGTTCGTATTACCACCTCTTCTTTCAATCACACACTGGCGAATCCAGACAGTTTTTCAGGGGAGGGGGGGTTGCATGAATGATAGAAATTTTTTTATTGAAAATATTAGGGATCGATTGATATACTGTCAAGGAATTATTGTCAATTTCGAAGTCCAACAACTCCACTAAACCCCTATTGTCATTTAAGATTCATACTCTTATATATTCAGCTATTCTGTTTTATTTGGTCCATCCTGTAGATAAGGACGTATATTAACAAAATATCTCCTGTATATTTCGAGAGAAACATAATTCACGACAAAATGTAAATCCCTCAAGAAAGCGAGTTCTCAAAGAAAATATCAAAGTTTCATAAAATATTCCCCGCTTTGAAACTTATGATATGAAAGTCTAACGACTAAAACTACTTTTATTTTCAGGTCTGCATCAACGCAAAAACATGAATACAGTGCCCTGAAAACAGATGGCGGATGCGAGAAATATAGACTGGAGAAGCAAGTGAAAACTGGAGCTTTTCTTGCTTGCAAGCAATATTTAGCAAATAATGACAGATACGAGCTCAACAGCCAATTATGCAATATTGGCTCCAGAGTAGATAGGCATTGGTGAGTTTACTTATGCAATTCTCCGGATTGCTATTTACCTAATCGATATGGTGCAGTTAGGGGATGTTTTGATAGAGAATCCAATGAAAAGTGTTTATTTTTCTGGGAAATGAGGATATCTGTACAGTACTGCACTGTTACAAATTCGTTTTCCGTGGTCTAATAGTAATTTCTTCATGAATAAACTAACAGATATGCAGTAAATCGTAGGACACATTTAAAAAAAAATCAACCCAATTTTCAGCATGAAATGTGGAATTCAACACATGAAGCCTGCAGTATTGATTCTTTGTTTGTATAATGTTAGTTTAAATTTTTTCCTGAATAATAGTTACTTTTGGACTGTGAAAGCAATAGTTTGCTGTTTATATTATTGTTGTTTTTTATATACAGGGTGAGTCTTCGACTTGTACATATATTTCAACTGTAGATTCTTGTGGCTAAAAGGAACTTCTTTTTCATTTTCCATTTTTCCAAATTCGGCTCTGTTTGAAAGATGTAGCCATTTGAAAAATTGAGCCAATAAATACGTGCCTGATACATCGTATCAGGCAGAGAATCGTCTCTGCAAAAACCTCATGGTCCATATTTCGCTATTGAAATTGAGTTGATATATTTAGGGAATACACAAGTAGGACTAACCTTATTTGAATAAGAATGTTAAAAACACGATTTTTCTCAACAGAAACACTTATTTTTGTCCGAATATATCGGCAATTGAAAAGCCATATCCCTCCCACCAAGATAAGTTTCTTTTTCGTTTTTTCTGAGGATTAGTTTGTAAACACCTATAATTTGGTCATATTTTCCCCAATATCCCAAAAATATCTGATTGCTTTTTCACTCTATTTATGAATTTATGAACCTTACCCCTAGGATTCTAGGTCAATGAGCTAAATCAAATCTTCTATGAATATTTCACAGAGCTTTCGAGAAGACGATGCCAGATTGTTGATTTTGTCTTTGATCAACGGTCGTGCGAGGTATCAGGCGCGTAAGACAAACCGCAATACAAACCTATCTCAAACCTTTTATTGTTGTTCTTTGTCTCAAACATAGTGTCTGCGAACGACGCATGCGTATAGCGACAAACGTCTTGAGTTATGTTGTTAGAAAAAAGGAAAGTGTATTTCATCGATCTCGTGATGATTATGTGAAGACTTTCAGTGAATTAATGTAATATTAACCGTGTAGTTTCGAGTTCATAAAATTCCAACATGATATATTGTTTAGATACCCTCAGGGACCCAGATTATTTAGTGCTAAGTTTCATTGTATTTTTCATCAATTCCAATTTATCACGTGGTTTGTATCGATATTCATTCATATATCTGAATTTTTTATTTCATTGACATTCATTTTCAACCTGGACCGGTAAAAATAACTTTCCAATAAAAACCGTGCGTATTAAATGTATAATTTCATGAGCCTTGGTGTTCAATTTTATCTCCCACATTTTGGAATTTTATTATTACATATCTCTACATCAAACGTTCTTCTATCATTCAGATTTTAGTCTCGACAGAGTTGATAAACATTCTGACAACATTGTTAACTTGTTTAGCGTCCAGAGAAGTAATAATATTCGATGATAATCAATCCAGGAAAGCATCCAGATAACTCTTGAAATTCATGAATTTTTCCACAAATTTTATTGTATACAATTAGGAATAACTCTAAAACGATGCGTTTCATTGAAAAATACCAATATTTTTATTTTTTAAATAATTGATTCATTCGAAAATGCGAACCGTTCATCTTTTTCAAGTGGTTATATGGCTTTTGCGTGGATTTATGAGACGGCTTCGCTATAACTTTTATACCAGGAGAAATATTGAATAAGTTTTGATTGAGGAATATGCACCATGAATAGAGTGACAATCAACCAAATTTCAAAAGTGGTATAGGAAAAAAGTGTTTCATATCAATCGATTATTTCTTCACAGGTTCACCGTCCTGGATAACGTACTTGGAGCTGAGAGACTCCTAGTCCTCATTCCATTGCCGTCCACTTGTCCAATTCTTCCTAATGAGAGCAATAAGAAGAATTTACTGGAACTTTTCAGAGGTCTCCAACATCCCTATATCCACCCGATCCTAGATATCGAGTTCTGGGAAGCTGGAACAGCCTTAGTCACCCCACTGAACCCCGATGGTAGCTTGAGAGACCTTATATACGCAACGCCTTGGCAAGAAGAGTACAGTGAGAAGTATCATGGTAGAGGAGTAGGGTTACCATTGAAGACGGTGAGAGAAATTGGTCAATTTGAGTGAAGACTCGTCTGGCACAAAGATCAAGAGATATTTCACCATGTATCAATGTTAGGAAAGCTTAGAGTTTATTCGTTTCAGATTCAATGTCTTGGTCGTCAGATCCTGGAAGGTCTCCTCTTCTTGCGAAGCAGAGATTTCCCCCCGTTTCACCACCTCCATTCCGGAAACATTATAATTCAAAATGGAGTAGCCAGAATAGCTGGTTTGGAGAACACACTCTTCGGCCTTCCTCCAAAACCTCCAAGTCCCTTCGAAACCATCGCCTTCGGTTATTTGCTCTTCGAGATGGCATCAGGATACGACCTGTCGTCACCTCCAAGTCCAGCTCATCTCCAGCTGGAGTTGGAGAGGCTGCCGAAAGTGGCGGAAACGATAGATCAGATTTTCCAGAACACCAGGCCTCCAAGCATAGAAGAAGTAATTTATAGTGAACTGTTCAGAGGAGTGGAACTGAGGGAGTTGAGAGGGGCTGCTATAACCCAGAATCGCATGTCGCCAAATGTTAACGAGTTGTTGGAAGTTGTTAGGAATCCTGTGCCACCTTCTCCTGTGAGGCGGTAAGTGAGAGAACTGTAAACATTGGTTTTGACTTTTTTGGAATGGGATAAGGCTCAAGTTCGATATGATGGTCAACATTTCAATTCGTGGGAAGAAGGAACCTAAGGGGTAGAAGTATATACAAGTCAATGACTCTCCAAGTATACAGTCAAAATTATGGAACAATTTTTTTTCTCAGAAGGAAAATATTTGGCAACAAAATCCTGAATTTTTGTTTCACTTTTACCAAATTCTTATGCATTTTTGAAGGATTTTTGTTGCACCCTGTGCCACCCGCGTCAACCTCTAAATTTTTTGAATAGGAAAGGTGGGTCATGTGGTACTTTTTTGGCAAGGTCTTTGTATCTTCTTCACAGGCGTGCAGAAATTTTCAAGAATTTTTTTTTTAATTAGTTAGTTCAAAGAGGTTTTTAGTACGTGCACTTGTCATGGCTCATTTACTTCGAGACGATGGTACCTGATGAAATTTGTCACCGAATGAAAGTCGACCATAACAGTTTTGTTCATGCACAACTTTCAACCCCTTTCAACCCCCTCACCTGAAAAATTAGTATGTGTGAAACACTGCGCTTCAGTTATGATCTTAAGTAGGTATGTTATTGGTACGTTTCCACTGACGTTGAAACATTTCGATAAAATGTTTCAATTCAAAGAAAGAGCCATGACAAAGTGCACATACTGGACTAACTAATCAAAAAAAATTTTTTTTCTTGTAAATTTCTGCACGCCTGTAAAGAAGATACAAAGACCTTGCCAAAAAAGTACCACATGACCCACCTCCCCAGTCAAAAAATTTAGAGGGTTGATGGAAATGGCACAAGGTGCAACAAAAATGCATACAAATTTGGTAAAAGTGAAACAAAAATTGACCTATTTCAGGGTTTTGTTGTCAAATATTTTTCTTCTGAAAAAATGAATTTGTTCCATAAATTTGACTCGCACTTCATACATATTTATTAATTCAATTTTGTTTGATGATCTAGTATAGAACCATCATTATTGAACTTGGACTAAGTGACTATTTTCACTTTATCTTCATCTTTATTAGATTGAAATAACTTTTGGTTTTGCATGCCCATAGTCGACTTTACGAAGATAGTCTCGCACCTTGGTTCTCCTGAGAATTGGTGAGATTAATGCGTATTCACCCTTTTCGAATATGCTTTCTGCTATTTTGATGAAGACATGTAAAGCTGTTCAGTAGAAGTTGTAGAGATATTTCAATTTGCAAGCACATTTAAACCATAAATCTGGAAGTACATGTGGAAAAACAAGAAGGCTAACTGCATTATGTCCTTCTACACCAAAATTCTGAGACTGTTTCAAAAGTTTCCATTTTTTTTTTCACCAATTTTTTTGATAAGAGAAATCTAAATGTTTACTCACTTATCTTACTCAGTCGTTTGCCCATTCAGATAAGACACAGTCAGAAACCGATCTTGTGTGGGAGTCCTACGCTTTAACTAACCTGAAAAAAATCGCAACATCTCTCTGTGAATAATATACACAAGCTCTCTTGGAGAGAAGAAATGGACTGTTGTACCAATTCTTATCGCCTCGAGAATTAGAGAACAGAATAGATGTTTGATAGAAAACAAATACCACAAAGCAAATACTGAAGGAAATGAAGGAATGGTATTTCACATGGTTATTCAGACTAAAAGTTACGTATCTGCTTCTGTCTCGTTTCATGTGGTGTTGTGCAGGGTAAAAGTTCTTATCACACAAGAATTCACTTTATAAAAGGTGGCGACTGAAGGCCGACGAAGTGGAGAGTATTTGTTAAGGGCTTCGAGCTAAGCCGTGTAAAAACAATGCGACTGAAGGCAGGTAGCTTGTTGAGCTGAGCAGGTATATGCTTGTAGGATTTTTGTAACAGCCATAGAATCGCATAGAGCACAGAAAATCTCGGTCTTATTCTTAACCGAGTAAGCCCATCCTATATATAAACTTTGTGGTATACAAATATAAAAAGTATGAATTTTGAACACTCTGATTATTGCAAAACATTTTTTTTTATTTCGAAGAACGTGTTTAAAAGTAAAGCAATGATCCGAAATTTTTAGAAACTCAACGACAAGTACTTGCCTGAAACTGAAGAAGTTATCAAAGGAGGAACAAAAAAATTCATGCAGACATGAGAGAGTAAACATAAGATTTCTAATGAATGAAAAAGATCTTGCTACGAAATTATGAAATATATTCAAGAATTCGAAAAATCTCGTCTTCATCGTCATTCCTTCTCCCTCAAGCTCCAGCTTTTCACTTAGGAACTGGGCTCCCTTCAGTTTTGCTTGCTTGTAGTTCCCAATTCAACCAGTATTCAGAAATTATCTTCTTCTAGAAAAGATGTGATCGTGGTCATAGAAGAAAGGAGATTAGAGGACATTCTAGAAGAAGACAACGAAGATAGTGATACAAATAGTAACGCTGACGCTAGGTAGTAATAGAGAAATATGTAGGTCTCAGGATTTAGCAGTAGAGGTAGATGGCTTCATTTTAAACTTACACTCGTGGCCAAATTCTGGACCAAGATGTCTTGTCCGAAAAATTCTTAATGTTTCAATTTTCTGGGGCGTAAATTATTTTGGAGTACGGTAATAGCAGAGCACTATGGTAGTTTACTAAGAAATGTTATGTTGTATGTCGAAAATTCTTCAATATTTCCTAGCAAGGTTATTTCCTCATGCACAGTCATAAAAAAAACATTTCGTAGTAACTTAAAAACGTTCAAAATTAAAATTAAATTCATTTTCCATCATCACTCAACTATGTATATAATTTTGAATTAAGGTTGATCCATTGAGAGTATATGAGAAGGGTACATTCTATGAAGAATTTTCAATATACAAACATATTCAATTAGTGTATAAAAAATATGTGAGCAGAACAAGCAATATATTGATGGTTGTAAGTTAAAAATAATGTTTTCGAAGATATACAAATGTCCGAATTATATTTTTGCATGCAAATCAATGGAACGTTTTCAATTACTCTCAATTATCGGATACTCGGGTCATTCTTATAAAAATTCAATCTTTCCAATTTTTGATTTGCACAAATATTATCAATTATCGAAACTTTTATTTTAATTTGAATAGAAAGGCTTTATTTTCACTACGAAATGAATATTAATACATATTTTCTTTCTGCAGACACGCCTATTTTCGTCAACTGCAACAAAATGTAAATATGAGATATAAATACAACTGAAATTTGAGCTTGCAATAAAATTAAATTGTGAAACGATGTACGTATTTTAAAACAATCAAGTGGCGTTATGATGTTGATGATTGGTGTACAGATTAATAGAGATAGTTTACTTAAACTCATAGATATTTTTCAATGGCAGAATTAGCTTTTTCCTGTTTTGGTGATAAATTAAGTCTAGCCGTCCTTTAGAACTTCCAAGCAAGTACGCTAGCTCATTATCTCACTTAATGAGATATCTGGAGAAATCCACCATATTTCTCATTCCTGAAAAGATCCTGATTTGGTTAAAATATCTAGTCGACCTATACCTATGGGGTTTTTCTAAATTGAGGGTGCAAACGGAGAGGGGAGATTCCTTGAATAATTTGAAGAAAGAAAAGTTCCATATACATTGGAACGCAAATGTTTCGTTTTCGAGTTACAGGGTGTTAAAGTTTGAATTTTGTTCCAGTTTTTGTCTCATAGTACCTTAATTTCACAAGATATTCAACTGAAATATGGCATAGATATTACAGTTTAGAGTTTACCTCATGTCACATGCCAATTTCGATTGCATATCTACAGGGGGATATTTTTTTGGAACACTGACCAGAACTTTTTTTGGTGAGCCACTGTTAGTTATAAAAAGTGCAAAAAGAAGTTTTGTTGTTATACGAAACTTTATGGTCTCTTGTAGATTTGTCGTATCTGCTAATTATTTCGAGAAATAAATCAAAATTGTCATAAAAATCCATTTAATATATACTCCATTCACTTTTATAATGTATCCCGGTTGGCCATGAAATTCTGACACATTTCACTGTGTATATTTTGAAAATGTTAGGTTATAGTCGTTTTCCTGGCAGATGAATAAGCAACGTTGTCCTTTCTACATAGAGTGCGTAGTAATTACGTATTTATCAAAATGTTTATTTACTTTGGGAAAATATTGAATTTGATAAAATATTATGTGAATTCAATAAATCAAAAGACCTGGCAAACGTTGAAGAAACTTTTTTCTCTGTTAATACTGGAAATATTTCGCGTATATATACATGGTTGGAAGATTCAGTTATGTAATTTTCTTGCACGGAAATCAAGAATCGAGTGTTGAAATTTTACTGAAAAATAATGGGAAAAATAATGGAAAAAATAGTCCGTTTCTTTGTGTTAGTTTGCTCGAAAGAATAATAAAAGTATACGAATAACCCGACAGAGAAACTTTTAAAAATTGAAATTGTCCACTTTTCAAAATTCTCAAGAAATAAGCCTACAGAAGACATTTAAATACCTTTTTGCACAACTTTAAATATTCCAGTATGAAAATGTAGTGCTACTACGCAACTTGTGTCACAGTTGAACTTCAGGAGAACTAACTCCATTCACAAATTCAAAAAGAGTAAATAGAAATTAGTATAGGCAACGTCTCTGAGAATTATTTGAAATTTCACAAGTACCAACCTGCGTCAGTTTTAAGTACATATTTCGAAAACGAAACCTTTGCGGTCCTAAGTTTATTGGATTTTTTTTTAATTAGCAAGAAATCTCTCCTCTTTGTTGGACTTCCAAATGAGGATCACCCTGTATGTATATAGTTTGGCCACTTATCTTTGTATTATCTTAACTGGTCCTAAACCAGCAGAACGATGAATGGAGATTTCAGTTTGTATTCCTGATGGAATTGAAGTGTATATATCTTCTCCAGGTATCTCTTTTTCGTAGAAAAAAATTGCTAAGAACATATCTTCGCCGTCCTACACACCGAAAAGTCAATTTGTTACTAAGACAATGTTTTCTCACAGATTGCAGGTACATATGTTCAGGAGCAAAAAGAAATCTAAATATATTTGTCTACATTATTGAATAATGAATGATATTTTCATTTCGACAATCAATATTTCGAAAACTAATGACAATATAGAAGTTATTTTATTCATTGTTAGTAATGGCAATTATATTCGCCTACAGCGTTTCAATTCTTTCAGATAATGGTCATTTAATGTCGAATATTGTATTTACCTATTATTTTCAATAAAATGTATAATGAATGGTGTTCTTCATTTGGTCTTTGTTACCTTTCAAATAATGCCTCAAGACATTCAGAGAACATGACATGCCATCAGTAGGTGATGAGAAGCTGATTGTACTGAGCTTCAGTGAATATTTTTCAGATGCAAATTCTTCTTTGTTGCACTTCAACATTCTCAAAAACCTCAAATTTCCGGATGAAGAATAAGCAGTGGGTAGGATCACAAATTTAAAAGCACAACTCAGCAATGAATATTGATATTTTTTATTCAACTTTCAATTGTTCAAACATAAAAAAACAAGTTTTTATTTCGAGTAAAAATTAAATACTGAACCAATAATCATGTAGCTACAAAACAAAGAATAATAAATAATAACAGTGATGTTTTTCTAATCGGATTTCTGTGTCAATAGATTTTTAAATTCAGTAAAATTTGTATGTGCTTGATACAGAGTTTAAGGTTGGCATTGCTGAAACCTTCTGATGTTTCTTATAACGATTTCAAAAAATTATGGATATTTCAATCGGTCTTATGAATGTTTATGACAGTCTTCTTGGTAAAAATCTGACAGCTCTCTGACCGTACTTTGTCTTTGGTCCAGGTTTAGGATTACCATTTTTCTTTATGCCAACGAACCAATCAGGATACTTCACTGACTTGTAAGCATTGTAGAGACCTTCCAATGTTTCATGAAAAACGGTTCCGTCATGAGAGTATTCTTGCTGGAAAACAAAAACTGAGTAAATGAATGTTTCGATCTTTAGAACTCACTTCTCCGTATAGATGACCTCCATCATTAAAACAAAGGCAGAGATTGCTTTCCATACCTTTTATCTGTACGAGCCCAGGGCCTGCAGTCAAGAGTTCCAAGAAACCTGATGAAGATATGGCAATTCAGTATCTTTCCACCGATGTTTAATTCATAAAACTCAATTTTTAAGAATACTAATAATGTTTATGATAATTATACATGTTATGCATATACTGAATGATCAGTATAACCACGATGCCCAACAGAGTTTCGTTTTCTTTGGTTGATTTATACTAGATCTAAGAGGGGTTTCCTTTCAATCCTTTCACTATTGTACCCCACCCGCCGTATTCCCCAGATATTGCGCCGATAGATTATTACTTGTTTTGGTCGATGGCACATGGTACGGCTCATCAGCAGTTTCACTCATATGAAGAAATAAAAAAAAGGCTTGATTTGTGGGTAGCCTCAAAAGATTAACACTTTTACCAAGTTCTAACAGACATATGGGAAACAGTTGTAGAGCTTTCAATGGACAATACTTCAAATAATTAATTTGTATCCATTTTTTCAGAATTAAGTCATATTCTCATCAAAAACGGTTGAAGTTGGGACATATCATGTAGGTGAAGCTTCTGAATTTATAGCAAATGGAAATGATAACTCACATTCAGGATCATCATCCTCTTGTGAACCCTCAACTGTTCCATCATTCCTTATGGTCAGATGATAGCCAGTTTCAGAAAATAATTTCATTTTTTGTCCATTCCAATGTGTTTCACTCATGCTTTAAGGTTGCACACTGAAAATGTAAAATATAACAACATTATTAAAACAAAAAATGAAGAGATCTACTTATATTTAACTTCATGAGATCATCATTTGATCAGAGAAAATCGATCTGGATTACGAAGCCAGTTCAGTTTTCGAATTTATCTATGAGGGTATGTTTTATTCAGGTGATTATGCACAATAATTGTTTATCCAACCTGTTCTTGAAGAGACTTTTTGGGTCCCATCTCGAATTGTTGAATTTGTATTTTGAAGAGAAAGGAACAAAAGGTCCTCATGTTTATGAAGCGAATGTAATATAAATCCAATTAATTATATCTCACCTCTGAAAATCAATTAACACATTATTCTTTGATTTTGGTTAAATAATCCAATGAAGAAAATACGAGGATGTATTGATATCTAGTTAGCCTAGACCAGTTCCATGCATAAACAAAATATTGCGATATCACATCAACGAACAATAACTAATTAGAAGTGTCAGTGTTGAGTTCGACGTCAAAAAAGTAAACCAGAGTTACGCAATAACTTGAAAAAAAAGATGTTCACCGAAATTGTAATAATCGAAAATTTGGAGTATCGAGCCACCATCAAGTACCTGTATTTAAAAGGGTTAAGAGGTAAGCAGATTCACGAAGATATGTTTAATACCCTTGGGGTTCAATGTCCTTCGTATGCGACGGTGAAAAATTGGACTGCAAGCTTCAAAAGAGGTAAATTTTCCATTGAAGATGATGACCGATCGGAAAGGCCTGTTTCTGTGTCAGTCCCCGAAAATATCGATGCTGTTCATGACACAATTTTATCAGACCGTCGAATTGGGCTAAAACGGATATCTGAAGCACTGAAGATTTCATACAAACGCGTTCATCATATAGTTCACGTCAATTTGGACATGAGAAAGATTTCTGCAAAATGGATCCCCAAATGTTTGAATGTTGACCAAAAGCGTGTAAGGGTAGAAGCATCGCATACGATCTGTGCTCGATTTGAAAACGATGTAGACTTCTTAAACCGAATTGTTACTATGAATGAGACTTGGGTACATTTCTACGATTCAGAAACAAAGCAACAAACGATGGAATGGCGACACTCTGGTTCTCCAAGACCTAAGAAGTTTCGTGTCCAAAAATCTGCTGGAAAAGTTCTTGCTTCAGTTTTTTGGGATTGCCATGGAGTAATCATGATTGATTTTTTGGATAAGGGTAGAACAATAACTGGAGATTACTATTCAACATTACTTGCCACTCTACGGGAATCAATTAAAGAGAAAAGACGCGGAAAGCTATCCAAAGGTATTTTGTTTTTACAGGACGACAATCCAGTGCACAAATCTCATATTGCCATGAAGAAATCCGTGATTTGATTTAGGGTTAGAATTACTAGAACACCCCCCTTATTCACCAGATTTGGCTCCGTCCGACTAACATCTCTTTCCTCAACTGAAAAAAAGTTTAAAAGGTCGTAAATTTTCTTCCAACGAGAAGGTACTAAAAGCTGTGGAGGACTGGTTTGCAGAGCAAGAAGAAACATTTTTTTAAAGGTCTAGATACGTTGCAGGTTCGCTGTAATAAATGTATTCAATTAAGAGGAGAATTATGTTGAGTAATAAAATATTTTGACATTGAAATTCTGTTTGGTTCTATAGTAGGCTGAGAATTTTTCAATATATCCTCGTATTTCGTATTTCATTATCAAATTCCGATACCAACTTCCATCGGCGATCATTATTCTTATTCTAAATTCCACCACAAAAGGCAACTCACCACTCATCCCATTTAGACATTATTATTGAGCCTTCATTAACACAGAACTGTCTACATCTAATCAAACGCGTGAAAATTCAAGCAATGAACAACAATGACTCCTTAAATCAATGAACAAACTTCCTCGATTGCATCCACTGGTTCACTATTTCCACTCATCGAACGCCCAAATATTTATTTTCAGATAAAGTTTTCCATTCTTATCCCAGAGCGTGACTAATGTAACTTTTAGTGAATATTTCAATTACTTATAATCCAGATATTTTGCTTCTGAACATTCATTTATATCAACCATATACCTACTCGATGGATAGTTATTTATATGCATGAATAAATATACTAGACATACAGGGTGTCCCAGAGATACCTCTGAAGATGCCTACAGCGGTTGTAGACGAAACGTTAGGGAGAATTCTGATTGGACCACGCCTAGAGAAATTATGTGAGGATATTCAGGAAAATAATAAAATGGAGATAAATCACAAAATATAATTATGTACTCTCTGTATAAAAAGTACCCGGAAAATGTTATTTAAATGAATCGCCAAAAAGGAATCGGTAATTTTTTTTCTTAAAGTTGGTAGGACCTTCCTTTATTACCAAGCCAAATTTGAGCGCGATCTGTCAACTAGTGTGTTTACAACAGCTGTCAGTATCAGTCGACCTCAAAAGTGCTCTGCGAATTTTACAATGGAAAAAATAGTTGATCAAAGAGTTTGCCTCAAATTTTGTCTTGCAAACGAATTTTCTTGTGCCGATTCATTGAAAATGTTAAAAAAAGCCTTTGGTGATAATTGTATGTCAAAAACACCAGCATACGATTGGTACAAATCATTCAAAGACGGTCGTGAGGTGGTCGAAGATTTGCCCCGTTCTGGACAGCCTTCAACGTCAACAACCGACGATAACATCATCCAAATCAAGAATTTAGTGCTCGAAAATCGTCATTCAAGTGTTAGAGAGTTGGCTCGAGAGTTGAGCATTGATAAAATGACCGTTCATAACATTTTGACTAATGTTTTGTGTATGAAACGCGTCGCAGCAAAACTCGTTCCAAAAGAGCTGAATTTTTTGCAAAAAGAGCATCGAAAGCAGGTCTCTGAAGACATGGTTTCTCGAGCTGCTAGTGATCCAAATTTCATGAAACGAAACATAACTGGCGATGAGACATGGGTCTATGAGTATGACACGTTAACAGTTCAACAATCGACCGAATGGCGCCTACCAAACGAGCCGAATCCGAAAAAACCACGTCAAAGTCGATCGAAAATTAAAGTTTTGCTCACTGTTTTCTTCGATTATCGTGGTGTTGTGCACTCAGAATTTCTTCCTGAAGGACAGACAGTGAATAAGGAGTATTACTTGGGTGTATTGAGGCGTTTGCGTGAGAATGTTCGTCGTAAACGGCCAGATTTGTGGAAAGACAATTCGTGGATTTTGCATGATGATAACGCGCCGTCGCACCGAGCCATAATTATTAAGGAATACAAGACCAAAAACTCAATAAATACCATCGAACAACCGCCGTATTCACCTGACTTAGCTCCGTGCGACTTTTTTCTATTCCCAAGACTCAAATTGCCCCTACGTGGAACGCGTTTTGAGTCCATTGAAGCCATCAAAACAAATTCGCAACGGGAACTGAAGGCCATACCTTTGGCGGCGTATGAGCGGTGCATGGAAAAGTGGGTTCGCCGATATCATAGTTGTATTGTAAGCAATGGGGACTATTTTGAAGGAGACAAAATAAATATTGATGATTAAATTTAAATTTATGTGTTTTTTTTACAATTCCGGGTACTTTTTATACAGAAGGTATATTAAAATTAAATGAATAATATTTAACTTGTATCGCGATACGTATAAAAATAACTTCGTAAATTATCAATACTGACATAAATAAACAATAATGATCTAATCTTAACCAAATCTAAGTCTAGAATAGTATACAAAAAACAATTAAATGCTTTCATTCTTGGAGCTTCGCCCTTTTTGGAAGAAATTGAATGGCCTTCTGAGTATAACCAGTCTTAGGACCACGTTTGAAATTTCCAGATTTCTTGATACCAATATACCACCCCAAATGTGCATATTTTCTGGATAAGTAAATGTTGTATAATCCTTTGAGGGATTCTATGAAAACTGTATTCTCCTCATTCATGCCAAACTGGAAAATAATATTTCATGAAAATTAATTTTAGTTTCATTTTAATAGTTAAGTATACTTCGGTATATAGACGTCCTTTTCTATCCATGCCAATAAAAGCGTTGGTGGCAGTACCCTTGATTCGTACATGACCCGGTTCACCAGCGTTTATAAGCTCCAAATATGCTAAAAAAAAATTAAATTATTCTCACAAAATAATTATAATCTTGTTTGGATGAAACCAGAAAAGAAGTTAGCCAAATGAGCAAGTTACTTGATCGATGAACGAGGATGTATTGATATCTAGTTAGCCTAGACCAGTTCCATGCATAAACAAAATATTGCGATACCATATCAACGTACAATAACTTATTAGAAGTGTCAGTGTAGATTTCGACGTCAAAAAAGTAAACCAGAGTTACGCAATAAATTAAAAAAAAAAGATTTCCATCGAAATTGTAAAAATCGAAAAATTGGAGTATCGAGCCATCATCAAGTACCTGCATTTAAAAGGGTTTAAAGCTAAGCAGATTTACTAAGATATGCTTAATACCCTTGGTGATCAATGTCCTTCGTATGAGACCGTGAAAAATTTGACTGCAAGCTTCAAAAGAGGTAAATTTTTTATTGAAGATGATAACCCATCAGGAAGGCAAGTTGCTGTGTCAGTCCCCGAAAGTATCGATGCTGTTCATGACATGAATTTATCAGACCGTCGAATTGGGCTAAAACGGATATCTGAAGCACTGAAGATTTGATACGAACGCGTTCATCATATAATTCACGTCAATTTGGACATGAGAAAAATTTCTGCGAAATGTATCCCCAAATGTTTGAATGTTGACCAAAAGCGTGCAAGGGTAGAAGCATCGCGTTCGATCTGTGCTCGATTTGAAAACGATATAGACTTCCTAAACCGGATTGTAACTATGGATGAGACTTGGGTACATTTCTCCGATCCAGTAACAAAGCAACAATCGATGGAATGGCGACACTCTGGTTCTCCAAGACCTAAGAAGTTTCGTGTCCAAAAATCTGCTGGGAAAGTTCTTGCTTCAGTTTTTCGGGATTGCAATGGAGTAATCATGATTGATTTTTTGGATAAGGATAGAACAATAACTGGAGATAACTATTGGACATTACTGACCACTCTACGGCAAAAAATTAAAGGGAAAAGCCGCGGAATGATATCCAAAGGTATTTTGTTTTTACAGGACAACGCCCCAGTACACAAATCTCTTGTTGCCATGCAAAAAATTCGTGATTTGGGGTTAGACTTACTAGAACACCCCCCTTATTCACCAGATTTGGCTAAGTCCGACTATCATATCTTTCCTCAACTAAAAAAAGTTTAAAAGGTCGTAAATTTTCTTTCAACGAGGAGATTATAAAAGCTGTGGAGGACTGGTTTGCAGAGCAAGAAGAAACATTTTTTTTGAAAGATCTAGAGACGTTGCAGGGTCGCTGTGATAAATGAATTCAATTAAGAGGAGAATATGTTGAGGTATAAAATATTTTGACATTGAAATTTTGTTTGGTTCTATAGTAGGCTAAGAATTTTTCAATATATCCTCGTAAACAAGTAAATATCGATTTGTCCGTTGATTGAGACAAGGTAAATATGAAACAAACTTCCAGGCAACTGGGTAAGAAAGTCAAGTAGAGGGTTTTCCAATAAGAAGTGTTAGGTATTTGGAATTATTTAGAATAGTTAGCTATTTCCGAAGGTGTTATTTTGAAGCTGTCATTTGACAAGTAGAAACTACGTCATCAATAAAAACGAAAATAAACCCGCAATAGAGACATTGGTGGAAAAATTTGAGGTTTTGGACATACCTTCCTCTTTCATTTATCCAAAAAAATGGCATTTTTATTTTAATGTAAAAATTGTGGGAAAACCTTCCTACTGAAAGTATTTGCTGATAAGTTGAGAGATGCTTGCTAGTCACAAAAAGACACAAGATATTGAAATTGGTCGCTGTCCCGAATAATTCTTTTTTTCTTCACAAGCAATTTTCGTAAATCTTCATTAAAGTCAAAATAAAAATTTTAGTGTTATGGGTTTGTCTCAAAATCGTTATCGAGAAAAACATACCCAAACATACTCACTGTGTAAATCATCCTCATTTTGAGTACCACGCACACCATGATTATGGTAAATTGCTAACAAAAACCCATTCCTACAATATAACTGCATCCTTTGTCCATATTTTGGGTTTCCAAACTGAACATGTCTGAGGTTATTTCTCCAGGACCCAGAGGAGGTTGATGGAGGTGGCCATTCGATCCGTAGAGATCGCTTGTCATGGGTACTATTGGATGCATCGCAATAGCTTAAAAATTTGGTTGAAATCACTCAGAAATCAATGAAAGAAACATATAGAGTGTTAAAAAGCCAATTGGGATAAATTCATCACTGTTTTTATTCATGAAATACCCTGAAACAAGTCCACCTTAAAATTTAAATTTTGATTGGTTACGGAGATAACACCCGAACATATAAAGAGGTAAAATCACATATCCCAAGAGACTATGAGTAAAATAGAGAAGCAAATTCATTTCTAGGTTTTTTCTTAGACCATAGAAAGAGGAGACACAGCATCTCATTTATAAATCCGAGAATTGCCAATTGGTGAATCCAAAATTTAGTCAGTGTTTAATGAGTGAAAAAAATAGCATAAAGGATAGCAATATCATTCTTCCTATACTATTGTAGTACCCTGGGTAATGAATAGAAATTATTTCATCTTATAAAAGAAAAAAATTCAGTTTTACCATAATTCTAGAGGAAAGTTATTCAAACATGTGGGAACAATCCAAGACAGATAAATTAAAATTTCGACAGGCGTAAGCCGTTAGGAACTCTGATAAACAGTTCAAGGGGTCGCGTAACCCAAGGGGAGCGTAGTCAACGGTTTTTTTCTGCTTATCGTCAGATTTTATGGTTTCTTAACCAATAGTGTAAGAACACGTCGTCTCAAACAAATTCCTTCTAGAATATTCCAAGGTGTCATAGAGGCAGGGGGGAGTTTGATTTAAATAGACAAATTTTCAGGAACTAAAGAGAGATCCGAAGGTGGTTTGACGGGAGTTCCGACAGTGTCGTGATGTGAGAAGCACAGCGTGTGCTACGCGGGGAGGGAACATGCGAATACAAAATTCGTAGGAAGTGCCTATATTAATTGGAAGTAAAGTTCGGTCGGTTCTTCAAAATTTTAAAAGTAAATTAACGGTAATTTGAAAGTTGATCAATTTGTTTTATTTTGTGACTGTCGGCAAGTGTTTTCGGGAATGTTTGGTCTGGTAAGAGACATTTTCTTTAATAAATGATTATTTGATAAAGGTATACATATACCAGAAGGTACTGCGTCGCTCTCTATTTTATTGATTTTCTGTTCTATTGTTTTTCTTTATGCTTACTGTTGGGTTTTTGAAAAGGTAGAAACATAGCAGCTTTGTCTTTTTTGCTCAGTAAATGTAGAAGAGATATTTTGTTTAAATTATTACATTGTTGATTTTAATTACAGTTTCTTTTTATTTCATCCCCTCTCAGAAAACGATTGAATTGTTCATAAGACCTTCCGTTTGCTCAAGGCACGAATCCAGGTTCCCTTTCGGCTGGAAACTACACTATACTAAAATGGCAACTTGGTGGACCGGCCCGAGGGATGCGGTGAGGAAATTTTTATACGGCCGAAAAGAAGAATAATTTGTTCATAAGTGGGTGAAATTTCGATTCTCTAGGCGGAGTAGAAGTAATTTTAAAAATTCGTGAAAATGGCGAAAAAATCCGACAAAAAGGGCCATTTTAAACTCGATGAAACTTTTTTCACAGATATCCTGGCCGTGATGTAAATATGAGGATCGAAGGAGGAAAAGTCAATGCAAAATAGCTTGGTATTCATATTTCCCATAATTTTCCCGTTTCTTCAGGAAAATTGATCAAACTTTGACATTCCTCCAATAAAATCACCCGATTTCTACGATGAGGATAACTACTTAAAGGGTAGATCTCCTGGTCCATACTAGTTTTATGACGACATTGCAGAATGTCCCTTTGAAAGGTCCAGTGGCGTGGTGTTATCGTTATTGAGGAATGAAAATAAAATTACATCACAAGTGAATTAACTCTTTTTAACGGAGTTATACAATGCTCCGAACATTGAAACCTATTCTGAGTTAGGTGAACCTCTCAAAATCAGAAGGGAATCTGAAAAGTGAAATTTAAAAAGTCGAACAATCTACGCCATTGTTGCTTAGAAATCAAAGGAGTAGAACATACCTGTATAAACACAAATCAGGCTTCAAATAGTCCAATTTACCACAAACAAGACATACTAATCATTTTTCAACGCATTTTGCCTTTAATGTTCAGAAATTAATCCAAATTTCACTTTACCTACACGATTTCCTGATGACAACACTGTTCAAAACGTCATTAGCTACACAAAATTAAAATAGCGGAACCAAAATAATGAATAAGCTGGCCATAGATTCAGAAAACAGTGCTACTACAAAGTGCCTATTCAATATCTGAGACAAAAACGGCCGAGCCGTTTCGCGAACATTCCAATACTTTAGTATACCTACAGGGTGTCCCAAGTTCGAGTGCCCATTAGACGTTTCTGGAGAACTGGACATATTTGAAATCTGAAAATTGGGATTATGATATTGTTCAAAATTTTTTACAGTCCTTTAGGTATAACTGAACCGGAAGTGCTTTGGCTCTGAAAATATTTTAGGTCTGTAGAGAATTTCGACCAATAGGTATAATAATCCCAATTTTCAGATTTCAAATATGTCCAGTTCTCCAGAAACTTCTAATAGGCACTCGAACTTGGGACACTCTGTATGTAATGCGGAGAAAGAATGCTTAATGTTTGAAGAAACAAATACTCATTTCGGACATTCACGCACATATGAGTAAATGAATTTCAGTGTGAAGTACTTTTCATTTTGATTCAGAGTTTATTTATTAGAAAATGTCTACTACATTTTGATTCTGTAGTAGTACAGCTACCTAGTTTAGTTCTGATGATTTTGAAAATTGGCTTCACTATTTATAATTGAAAGGCGCGTCTCACCTTCTATAGTCTAAGGTTTTTCATTCGAAAATTTCAAAAATCATTGCGAATTCTATTCGAGAGTTTTAGCTCATAAATCAATTTCGCTCTTCTTTTAGTTCGAGATGAAATAGTGTTTGACGTAACATACATGTGGCTTGACTCAATTTGAACCATAACAATCAATCAATTTCTGAATATTTCCGAATCTATAAATATTTATACAAACTTAACACCGTGATCGATTTGAAATAGTTTCTGTTTAGACATCCTACTTACCAGTTTAATTCTCTTTTTTCTCTCAATTTCACAGCACTGTCGTCCACTTCGTCACTTTCACTATCACTGCTGGATGGAGGCGATACTGTGCCTTTGGGACAACTCATGTTTTTGGCTGGCTAGTACTCAAACCTTTTCTAATTGAGCCTTATAATAAAGCAATTTAGCTCACTTTATATGAGATCATACTCTGCATACACAATTTTCATACAAGGTGATAGCAGGATATTAATTATTCACTTCATTTACCGAAGCTCATAAAGACAGCGTTGTTTATACGAACAGAGCTTCGGCAAGTTTGAATTTGGATGGATAAACATGAATGGCTTTAAAAATAGAACCAAAACTATTACGAGAGGAAGTCTACATGTTTTCTTAATTTAGTTCCTTTCGATATGCCGATTTCATAATTCTTCATAAGCGAGACTGAAATGAAAACAGCGGCTGAACTTACCGAAATCCACGGATGATGAAGTCACATAACTGGACTAGGATTTTAAAAATCTGACGAGGTTTTTCTCATCTCGGTGCGAACTTAACCTAGAAATAGTGTGAGGAAGGGCTAGATCGATAGTGTTGGAGGCAGGAAAAGCGAATGATAGCCGACATTATTCAATGAGCTGGATAATTTAGGTTCATTCCTTTGCTTGAGTGGGATGAGATCCTGGGCAGCATCAAATGAACTTATAATATTTTGGAAATTATGACACACAAATCTTCGGTTGTTTTGGCTTTGTGTTTTCCAAACGATGTAAAGAGTTTTCCAGGAATAAGAGACGTTATTTTGATATCAAAAAGAAAAATGATTTTTTTTCAGATAAATGATCGGGTATTTATTTTATTATAAAGAGGAAGGTATGCCGTTAATAATGGAAAATAACATCAGCCAAATGATCACCACGTCTACAACTACAGGACCATATATTTCATGATATTTTCCATAACCAAAGCGCGAAGTGGTTGCCCATGGGCGCCCGCAGAAACCCGCAGACATTTTTCTCAGGGGGGGCAAAATAAAAATTATAAAGTAATATTGGCGTGTCATGCTGATAAACGATAAGGCCATCAAAATATCAGGGGAGGGGGCATGAACCCCCCTCCCCCCCTGCGGGCGCCCATGTGGTTGCCCTATGTCCTCGATAGCCGCACGAATTCCATTTTGGAGGTCTTGAATCGACGCTGAAGTAGACCTTCTCTTCCACATGGCCCCATCACAAGACCCCAGTGGCCAATTGTGATCACATCTTCGAGAGATAGCAAGGTCCGGAAACTTTTCCCGTTAAAGATCAATGGTTTCGTTGCTTGTAGAGCACGTAGGGCCGTCTTGTTGGAAGTTAACGTTGTCCAGATCAATACCCTCCAATTCCAGACATATCTAAAAATAGTATATAATATTACTAGCAAAGTAAGAGGGTTTTTACTGGCGAATGGAGGATATAACTGACGAGCTGCAGGCGAGTCAGTTACCTCATTGAGCCAGTAAAACCCGTTACCTTGCGTGTATTGTTTTCTATTTTATTTGTTTCTCATTTGTGAAAAGGTTAGATAAATTCCAAAAAAATCTCAATAATTTGTCGCAAATGTCGTAAGCTATGGAAGCATTGCCATGAACATGTCTGTTTATTTTTCTTTACATTTGTATTGGCGAAAGCGAAAATGAATGTACCAAAAGAAATTATTGAGGCAGCCAGCAGTGTAGCTTCAAGTTTATTACCTGCAAAATCAGCTTCAAGGTACGAGCGAGAATACGACGACTTCAAAAAGTGGCAAAAGAAAAATAGTGTGATTGGGGTAACTGAAGATGTTTTGTTGGTCTGCTTGAAACTTGAATCAACTATCAGCTAGATTCAGCCCTAATACTTTATGGGCAAAATCGTCTATGCTGAAAAGCTGCTTGGAAATGAAAGAAAATGCCCCTGTTCGCAGGTTTGTTTTCCTTAAAAAATGTATTGAAAAATATGACGTTTAGTTGTCATTTGCAGATTTCAAAAGGTAATAGCGTTTCCGAAACGAAAAAATGAGCGTTATACGCCAAAAAAGGCCGAGGTATTAAGTAAAAAAGAGGCTGAACAATTTCTTTTACATGCTCCTGATGACCAGTGGTTGCTGGCGAAAATTGTAACAATATTTGGGATTTTTGGATGTTGTCGATGTGACGAAATTCTCTCCTTAAACATGAATGATGTAGAAGATATGGTAATAGTATATTATTTCATTAGGAGGAGAAGTGTCACTTTTCGTGGCGAGCTTGAGTTTATCCGCCGAACGGAGTGAGGCGGATAATTGAAAGCGAGCCACGAAAAGTCACTTCTTCTCCAAATGAAATATGCTATTTTATTTTCAAACGTTTTCAAATTCATGAAAATTGTACATTTATATTGTAAGTTTATCAAATAAAAATGACGTTTGAATTGGAAGTTTTCATATTCTATGCATCTATGTTCATATTGTTCATGGTAACCTTAGACCATAGAAAGAGGAGACACAGCATCTCATTCATAATTCGGAAATTGATGAAGCCAAAATTCAGTCAGACTTCAATGAGTGGGACGAAGATAGCAATATCGTTTTACATTTATGTGGCAACATTGCAGAATCTAACTTTGAAAAATCCAGTGGCGTGGAGTTATTGATTTTGGAGAATGGAAATAAAATAACGAGTTAATAATCTTTTTATGGCGAATTCTTTCAATATTGGTACGAGGGCGGTTTATAGAAATGTGAAATTATTTTGTATGTACTATAAATATATTTGAAGATTCGTAATTGATGCAAATGAATTATTGAACATATTAAAATGCGTAGCTTTTTTATATTACTTGGAATTAGTGAGAATAAGTATGAAAAATTATAGAAAAACAATTGATTCTTTAGGAAGTCAATTAAGGTATATAAAATAAACTACACGATTCATTAAATGCTGAAACTGACCACAAAAATGTGTAAATTCATGTGGAGGAATCAGATTTTCCTCTTCACGAGATTTTATAATAAATTGAGGTATTTTATCACGTTATTACAAATATGATAAGTAATGGCTGCAAAAGGCATCAAACCGAGTCATCAATATTTGAGATGAAAATCTACGGGGCGGCGAATTGCCGAGCGTATATTATATGCCTATGAACGGCGTTCAGTATGAAAAAAGCAACAATAATTCACGCCTTCTTTATTTATTCACAAAATTTAGCATAATTCCTTGAAGAAAATGAACCTCATTTATTCATCCACTCTCCACATCATGAAGAAGAACATAATACAATCATAAAACCATAGTAAATCTACTGAATGCGATATTAAAATAAACATTGATATTGAAAACAGGTCCATTTGTTGTTAACTGCTCCTCTCAAAGCCATATATACATTCGATAGTCATAGTTCTATTTGGAAGGCAGAATCCAAGTTGGTACCAATATTAACATATCCTGAGAATCTTGTACCAGTACCAGGGATATGAAACTTCTTCTTGTCTTTGGACCAGAGCAGTTAATGCTTCTTTTATGATACCTGGACTTCCATCCACAGATCTATACTTTGATATAGTTTCTAAAAGGGGAGGGCTGTTGATGAATGTTTTTCTCACAGAATTGTATTCTTGGGGGAAAAAGAGGCCAATTTTAATGCAAAGGCTTTCAATGATGGGTTGTACGTTGTATTCCTGCTTGCTTGCTTGGGTCTTTTAACATTCTTTGAAATTAATCTCTTGCAACTCCTGAATTAATGAATGCCTGAAAAGAAGAGAAGATTTTTTGATATGATCATGACTTAGTTGTCAGAGTTAATGGAATTTGAGAGATTTGAGATGAAATATTCACCTTATTCTTCTAATTTTAGAAGAAGATGGTGCCTCAGTGAAACGGGAAGATGAATCTCATTTCTCCACTGGCTCAATTTTTTCAACCCTGCAAAACAAATTACACCAGATATAATTAATCACTAATGCAACAAAAATTACAACCATTCCACCTGCCGGTAGGAGAACAGGTACTTGGAAGAGACTTATCAATTTATCGAATTTATCATATGTGAGATGCTTATATCTGATCCATCCCTCTGTTGAGTTTCCAGAGTACCGGCACAATGATTTTTTGGTGAAATGGCTAATATTTGATTTCAATATTTTGGTTCTTTCTCTGGAAATCCCCAGAAACTTACCTTGAGGACGAAAGTTCGAAGATTGGTTTGGCAAGAAGGGGATTGGCATCATTTTTGAGATATCTGGTACCATTCACTCGAATAACGAAATCTTTTAGCTCAAAGTGTTCGGAACATACAAACAGTTTCTGAGAAAGATCATCAAGCAATATTCAGGATTGAGAACCAGATGTTCCTCTTCTCAATATCAGAATGGAATCTGAAAAGTGAAATTCTAAAAATCTACGCCTCTGATACTTAGTAGGAAAAGATTAGAACATACCTGTGCAAATTCAAGTTAGGATTCAAATAGTCCAATTTACCACACACAAGACACTTACGAACCATTTTCTTATCGTATTTAGCTGGAGATATTCAAAAATAAATCCAAATAACGCTTTTAACATACAATGAAGCTCAAAATCTTGTTGACAACACTGTTCGAATTGTCAGAAATTTCATAGAATAAAGATGGCGGCACGTAATTAATGAATGAACTGGACATAGATTCAAAAAACCGTATTGCCAAACGTTTTTATATGGGGCAAAAAGATCGATCCGTTTCGCGAACATTTACATATACTTAAGTATATGTAATGTGAAGAATGCACAATAGTTGAAGAAACCAATACTCGTTTCTGGCATTCACGCACAAATGAGTAAATGAATTTCTAAGAAAGTTTTCATTTTGATTGAGAGTTTATGTATTAGAAAATTCAACGAACGTCACAACGTTGCAAAAATTTCTACTACATTTTGATTCCGTAGTATTGCAATCACCCAGTTCAGTTCTGATGATCTTGAAACTTGGCTTCACTATTTATTATTGAAAGGTGTGTCTCCTCTTTCTATGGTCTAAGATGGTAACCAAGTAATCTTTTTCGTAGCAACACTTTTCCTGCCGCCGGAGGGAAAAGTAAATATTTCTCCGCCTAGGCGGAGAAATTGAACTTTTCGATGATCCTGTCAGTCGAGAACTGACGTTGTTATCGTACGTTTGGAAATAAAATACGTTATTGTGACATTGCGGCAAACAAAAAATTTAACAACAAGAAGATTCACCATAACCGATGATGGCTGCAGCTTCAATTAAGCCCTGCATGTTAGGTATACAGAAAATATGTAAATCTTCGGCCTCCTGGAACAGAAAGCCTAAGATTTTTTTTGACATACCGACATGGAAAGTGCATTTCCCTTAATGCTGGCCAGCACACTATTGGTGGTGTCCCAAAGCAAATAGCGAAATATTTAGGTTTAAAAGACCCAGAGTTATACACCGTCCGGCCACTCTTTTCGCAGAACTGGAGCCACTATGGTTGCGGATTCGGGTGGAGATATTTTAGCACTAAAGCGTGCAGGAGGGTGGAAGAGCACCGAAATTGCGATGAGTTATGTCGATGATTCGGTCAACAAAAAAATCGAAATGTCTAGCAAATTATTTGATAGTAAGGAGAGTACAAAAAATGTTCAGCAGTCCTCGAGTTCAGCAGTTTCTGAGCCAACAGATGGTTCATCATCATCAGTATCAACTCTTTCATCATCAAAAATCTGTGTTACTGGAAATAACAATTGTACCATGATTTTCAACATATATGACGATAAAACAAAATTTTCTAATGTAAATAATACTACTAACTTGTAAAAATTTTGCAAGTTAACTGTCAGTTTTACAAGTTAGTGACTTGATAAAATAAACTTTCTCGATTAATATTGTGTTTTTGGAAACTGACGTTTACAAACGAGAAACAAATAAAATCATTTATCATCTCTCTATAGCGCAACCCATTCACCGTAACTGTTGCTTCAGCCTCATTTTCGAAAAAGTAAGGTCCAATGACCCTCCGGAACATAAACCATACCAAAACAGTCACACGTTGAGTACAGGGAGGCTTTTCAATAATAACTCTTGGGTTTTCCCAGCCCCCAGATGCTACAATTTTGCTTGTTGACGAAGCCACCGATGTGGAAATAGGCCTCATCACTCAAGATGATTTTTCGATGGAATTCCGGATCATTTTTATGCATTTCAAGGGCCCAATCAATTGAGGAGATTCGAGAGAGGAAAACTAAAGATACACGTAATTTCACATTTGTATAATGTATATTCATAAAATAATACTTTATTCTTAATTTCTCATAACTAAGATCTCTTCTTGTAAGCGTACCCTTATCCAGGCATCCATTTTCAACGCTGAGGTAATTGCTCTATGGAATCACTCGAAATATCAGTCCTGGAAAAACAGGAAACAAATAATTGCAATTCTAAAAAAAGAAGTAGAAGATTGTGGGCATCAGCTCCTTAGCAATAAGAGTTCAAATTTTGAAAAAATCAAAAACTCTTTTCTTATAGGACATTTTTCACTTGAAATCAATGAAATTCATAACATTTTCTATTACTGCAGATAAAAGTTGGATTAAACTTCATGAGTTCACGCACCTTCCAGTTTCCTCTGTTGCTAAATCACTCTCATCGCTGTAACAATGAGCCTGTGAATCCCCCTGTAAATTACGAATTAGCATTGAGTTTAAATATACATAGAGGTACAGCGTCCTTGAACGATTTGATGCAAATAATGTTGGCCGTTTACTGCCAACTTTAGTGGCGGCACATAGTAGCTACTGAAGAAACTATAAAGGGAACTAAGTATATAGTGTTATAGTGAAAAGGGGTTACAGTCCACAGCCTTAAGGTCTATTGTGCCCCCTAACAGAGCTGTTATCATCGCGCCTCCTACAGCTCGCCCTCCAGTTCCAGAGATTTGATGAACTCCAGTATCTGGGACGGCTTCAAGGAGGATAACTCCCCACTTCTGCAAGTTTCTTGTCCAAAGCACCCTTTTCTTTGGCTTGCAATGGCATAGCATTCCGTAACCAGGTGAATAGGAGTTTCTTCCTCCTCCCAACAGAATCTACACTCATCAGTGTCCGATAAACCCATTCTCAACAGATGCTTCTTTAGGCGACAATGTCCTGTGAGAAAGCCAGTGAGTAGGTGAAGTTGGTTTTTACTGAGATCCAGATATTTTTTGAATCTAGCAGTTTCAAAGTTCCGGAGGAACTTTTTGGAGTGATCCATCCCTGGGAGATTCCGCCAGAGTTTTTCTCTTTCTGTTTTCTCCTTCAGCATAAACTCCTTCTTATAGGTGCATTTTCCTATACCACAGAAGGGTTCTGGGCCAGTGAGTGACGTTTGTGCGCTCTTTCTGGCCAGTGTAGTGGCCTCTTCGTTTCCTACGATTCCCGACATGACTAGGAACCCAGATTAAAAAGACCTTATTCTTCTTGCCTAACTCATTGAGTTTGTTTCGGCACTCCCAAATCAGCTTTGAGTCAATGACGTAGGAGCTCAGTGCTTTAATAGCGGCTTGACTATCTGTATGAATAGCTATATCGCACTTTTGATAGTTTTTTTCTAGATTTATATCTAGACATCTTCCGATGGCAAGTATGTCCGTTTGAAGGACGCTTGTACAGAAGCCCAACGATAGTGCACACTTGGTATTTGTCCCGTAAATGCCAGCGCCAGCTCCTGTAGCGGTTTTAGAACCATCTGTATACCATTTTATTGTATTTTCTTTGTGATTATAGTTGGTGTATTCCCTTTCCCAATCTCTTTTGCTCAGCATTGTACTGAAGTTTTTCTCAGTACTTCCTTTCTTGATCATTACATCACTAGGAAGGTTTGCAGATGAGGTGTAGTCATTTAGAGAGGACCAAACTCTCTGAAACCTTACTCTCTCATTGCCTGCTCCTTCTTTAGATACTCTGAGGATGGCCTCATGGGCTACCCTATCAATCACTAGATGTAGAGGTGTGAGGTCTGTGATTAAAGGGAATTATAATCTGCTTGCTATCCAGTTACAGAAATCTGTAGGATTTTTATTTTCCTCTAGTTCTATGAATTATAGGCTAAATTAATTGTCGTTTCAACGCATCCGAAAAATCCGGTGTGAAATATTGAACAGTTCCATACAGCGATACTGATTGTCATCGCATTCGGCTTAGGAAATACATAGTGCTTTATAGTTCAGCTATTCACCACAAGATGCGAGGTTAAAAATTTTGGATTTTCTGAAACACACTTATCCATCTATGAACCGGTGAAGGAAGTACACTAAAATCAGCTTCAAATCGTTCAAGGGCGATATACTGCTATGTATATTCAAACTCAATGGAATTAGGTTAGATTTTTCCAACTGCTATTGCTTTTTAAACTCAAATCTGACTTCACTCAACAAAGAGATCAAGGTTTTGTCATAAATCAAATTGGAAAAATTTTTATTGTAGGTACTCAAGGATCATCGTGCGCAGGATTGAAAATTTCGAAATTTCTTCCATTTGCAAAATACAATGAAAAATGAATATATCAATTACACTCACCTGTATACTGCCAGATTTCCTGTAAGAATATTGAACTGAATGAATAATGATGAATAACATTTCTTCATTCATTTGGATATAAATTTCCACGAAGAAATAATACAAGGTGTTTCATTGGGAACGGAAATATTTGGACGTCAAAAAGAGCTTTCTGGCTTAGTGTAAGAAAGAAGAGTTTGTTCACACTATTAATTATTATCAGATTGTACAAGAATGAAGAGAAATTTGAGGAAGAATACAGATACTACGAATTTCCAACCAGACCTCCTTTATTTCATCCCCAAGTCTTAAAATCCCATCATATTTACCCAGAATCTAAGCTATCTTCCTTCGTAGACCTTTGAGCTTTCCCTGGTATCGACTGGGACGATCCTAGATCAGACAGTGAGTCTTGCTTATCCGTGCCTGATGCACTTTCACCTGAAAAACAATTAACCATATGACTCCAAACTGGACACACTGAGAAAACAGAACTACTAGAACTCAATCTTAACATGTTCCTACCGGTGACCGACATTCTCGACACTGAAGGTCCAAATTTCACTTTTCCCTTGCTGTCAGCTGCGGAAGACCTTTCGGACATCTCAACGATAGGAGGAAGGCCTCTGGATTCTCCAGACGTACTGCTTCCCTTGATGATGGACACGGATTCCTCCACAGCGGAATAGGCCTGGATGTCTCCTCTGGAAGACCGCGATTGGGAATCTGAGCTGAAGTAAGTTCTTGGAGAGCTCGACTTAGGGCTTGATGGTAAAGATTTCGGACTGGAACCTTCCGATTTTGGACTCGAAGTTTTTCCTCTGCTGGTGTCATCGGTGAGGGAGTAGTAGGCTGGAGGAAAAAGTAAAATGAATCCATTGAAGAATTATTAATCAGTAAAAAAACGCGACGAAGTACCTATCAGGAGTATAAGTAAACGAGGAATATTCAGAAGAATTCAACACTGTTAAGAAAATGAATGGACTGAAGTAATTTACTGAGATTTTATATAAACGGAATTTTTTCAATAGAGTACGTAATGAGCCAAAAGTGAGCGTATCATATTAGGTAAAAGTGGTCAATCGAATACACTGCGCAAAAAAATTAACGCACATTCTGAAAATCTCAATTTTAATGAAAGTTAACTCTACATTGACTTTATAACTTATTTTTTATGTTCTCTCGGGAAGGTTTTGAACGAAACAAGACACATTAAATGGAAGAAAAATTCAGGATTTCACCGAATCTTATGTGAAAGAAGAGAAATGAACAATTTTCAAAATACTGAAATGCTGATAAGTGATTTAATACTTGGTATTTCCATCCCTTGCGTTAATTACAGCTCGGCAACGACGGTTCATACTCAAAATGAGTGATCTTAAAATGTTCTGATCTAATCCTTCCCAGATTTCTCCAAGTTGGATTCCTAAGTCATTAAGAGTAGCTGGATGATTTTCTGAACTTCTCAGCCTTCTATTGAGGGTGTCCCAAACCTGCTCAATCGTGCTGAGATCTGGACTTCTTGCTGGCCATTCCATTCGAGAGACTTCAACCTCTTCAAGGTACTCCTGAACGATGCGCGCACGATGGGGTCTGGCATTATCGTCCATAAAAATGAAATTTTCACCAATGTATGGGGCAAATGGCACTACATGCTCTTCAAGAATGTTCCTTATATACTTATCAGCATTCATAGCTCCATTATCAACGACCACTAGGTCTGTGCGAGCAGTCAAAGATATTCCACCCCATACCATAATCGATCCTCCCCCGAAACCAGTAGTATTCAGGAAATTGCACTGAGCATATCTTTCATGTGGACGTCTGTATACAAGGGAACGTCGATCACAATGGTAGAGGCAGAATCTAGACTCATCTGTGAAGAGAACTCTTTCCCAATCGGCCTCTTCCCAATGGATATGCTCTCTCGCAACATCCAAACGCGCCCTTCGATGGGCTGGAGTAAGAGCTGGGCCTCTTGCCGCGACACGAGGCCTTAAATCATATTCTCTGAGGCGATTTCTTATTGTCTGAGTAATAATTTGCACCTCATGAGTTTGCTCAAACTGATTTTGAAGGAGGCTAGCGGTTGCAAACCGTTGTCTCAACGAAGAAACTCTCAAGTAACGTTCTTGAATGGCAGTTGTTACCCGTGGTCTACCCCGTCCTGGTCTTCGGACATTCATACCTGTCTCCCTGAATCGCTGCAACATTCTGGACACGCTTGTATGGGAAACTCCAAACCTTTCTGCAATTCTTGTGTATGTCCAACCTTCTTCTCGCAAAACTACCGCTTGCGCACATTCCTCTTGGGTCAAATTGCGTGTTTGGCGTTGCATAGCGATCGAGTGTAGAAAATCAAACGAAAGAAAAACTATTGATCACTAGAATTGATCGAGAATAACTGATTTTAGAATGGAGCCAATACATTCAAAATCTGATAATATCATCTTTTTTTATCCCTGCTGGGAGAAATCATCTGTATTGAAGAAAAACGTTGAAAGTGGATAAAAATAATTATCATTGAGGACACCTTCAGTTGTAGAATAAATTTTAGATTTCCATAATGTGCGTTAATTTTTTTGCGCAGGTATTTTTCATGCTGTACTTACTTTTACTTCCACAACTACACCACAGTTTTCGTCTTCTTCCCCTGAAATAAGCAATATTGAATATTGTATATCAACTGTAACATCATACAAATCAACTTACTTCTCACCAAGAATCTTGTCAAGTAGAGTTGAAGATCTCCCTATAAAAATATCGAATAGTCAGTGTACTGAGTAATGCTGGATTTCCTTGCATCCGTCATCCGATGATACGATCGTCCGATTGTCGTTGTGATTGGCAGAAATTTTCAAAATTGAATATTTCAACCAATCACAACGACGATCGGACGATCGTATCATCGGATGACGGATGTATGGAAATCCAGCATTAGAAGTATCTGATAGAATTCATATGCCATGCATGAAATCCAGTGAAGTTTTCCAAAAAGGATTTGTTTTTTGGTTCAGTAAATGTCTATGATATACACATAGGGTCATATGATACATTAAGCCCAAAAATAGACTTTGTACTTTCAACCAAAATTGTTTAAGAATTTGTCAAATAAAGGAAAATGGTTTTCAATGTGGTTCTGCCTCTGAACTAATGTCTTTCTTATTTGTACGGTTGAATTAATATGATTCCAAATTATACAAATAACAGAAGTTTAAAAAATTAACGAAGTTAACTCACTTGCAGGACCAGATCTTCCAGATTTGCTGAAATACGTTTTCATTAAATTAAGATCGTACAAATTTTATCAGAAAAACTCACCTAGAATCACTCCTTGCTGGTTTTCCGCAAGTGCACCTTTCTGATGTTTAAAAGTAAATCAAAATTATCGAAAAAGTTTTGTTTTAAATAACTTACTTCTTGCCATCCTGCAGCATATTATGCATGACGCCAACAAGAACCACAGTAAAAGAACAATCAGCAATGCTATCAGTATTACTTTGAGTTTGTGTCTGGTATACTGAAAAATCATTCAATGAGAAGAATAAAGGGGAATTTTTAGACTACTTACTTCAATAAACGGATCTTCGCTAACTCCAGCCATCCTATTGTAACACTGTCTCTCATGTAGCAAATCAACGTGCTTAACACCTACAACGAAACGTTATTAAAAGTAATTATACTCGTCTAATTGTTCATTCTTTCGGAGTGGTTCATATACAAGGTGACAAGAAAAACTTCGGACAAATTTTGCGGTGGTCTGGCACAAAAGTATTTCAGCGCAGCCAAATAATTTTTATTCTCTTGGTTTCTCTACACTTTCCTGTACTAATGTGAATTTTCAGTTTGATATAATTTCATTTCACAGAGTTTTAGAATGTTAAACAAACGTAGTGCGATTTTGGAACTGTTTCGTCAAGGTAGGCGTCAATGCGAAATTGTTCGTTTGATCATTGTGCCTCGACAAACCGTGTCGTTTCAAGTAGTCAATACACCCAGAAATCGCAACATCGTCAAGAAGCGAGTCAATCGAAATCCGAGGGTTTCCATGAGGAAAATAGCCTGTGAGACCGGTATCAACCGCGCATCAGTGCGTCAAATTGCCAAAAAGGAGCTCAACCTCAAGCCATACAAGCTCCAAAAAGTTCAACTCCTCACGGAGGAAAACAAGCGCGTACGACTCCAAAGGTGCCGCCAACTCCTTCGTCTCGCCACCGGTCAGCAATGGGAGCGAATTATCTTCACAGAAGAGAAGCTTTTCCCCGTAGAACAATCCCACAACCACCAAAACGACAGAGTCTGGTCCGTAGAGGCTCCCGGTACATCGGCCATCGTCGAACACCGTCAAAATCCGCAATCCGTCATGGTCTGGGGCGGAATTTGCGGCAGTGGTAAAACTCCCTTAGTTTTCGTGGATCAAGGGGTCAAAATCAATCAAGAAGTCTACCGCTGCGACATCCTCGAGGCCGTAGTACTTCCGTGGGCCAAGCAGCACTTTGGCGATACGCATTGGACCTTTCAACAGGACTCAGCTCCGGCTGACAGAGCGAAAATGACACAAGAATGTATAAGACCCATTTTCCTTGTTTCATCTCATCTGCAGAATGGCCGCCCTACTCACTGGATCTCAACCCAATGGACTACAGCGTGTAGTCGATTTTGGAGCACAGGGCTTGTGCTAAAAAACACAAAAATTTGGAGTCGCTGAAACAATTTCTGCGCCGGGAATGGAACCGATTAACGCCCGAGGAGCTGCGGCCCATTGCCGAAAATTTCAAGAAGCGTCTGAAGCTGTGTATCGCCGCCAAAGGAAGCCACTTCGAAAGGGCTTAAATATATATTTAACAAATTTTCAAGCTATTATTATTTGCTGTTGTTTTGTTCAATTTCTTCTGTTTAATAAAGTTAAATGAAAAAGAGTTCGTTCGAGGTTTTACTTGTCACACTGTAGATGTCGTTTGAGATTTTCAACGGTTTGCAAATGCACCAATCTGATTTTCAAATGAAATATCATTAAATGTTATGAAAATTGTTCAAAACCTTCTGTATCAGCATAATGGACAAACCTTGGCATTCCAACGTTTTCAGCAACCTTATAACCCCACCAAAAGCCACATAAGTCTTGTCGTCATTGAACCTGGGCACCACCTCGTCCAAAAGCCAGGTGTAGAAGTTGTCTCTGAAGATCCTCAGACAATCGGCGTGGTTGCACTTGCAAAACAGGCACCTGTAACTCTGCACGTAGAACCTGATCAGCACGTAAGCCGATCGAGCTGAGTTCACGTCGAAGATTGGACAGTTCTTGAACGGAACTGCCAAAGCGTGAGGTTTCATCTTGCAATCGAAGAAAGGTATTGGTACAGCTACTTTCATGCATCTTCCGCACGTTTTCATCTCATCGCAGCATTTGAGGCGACGATAGAGTCTGATGTTGCTGCAGGGTACTTCTCCTTGGAGGCAGGCAGCTTTTGGACGCATCGGGAGTCTTCTGGCGTCGTAGTTTTCCCCTTAAATGAATCTGGATCAGTTTTCAGGTAAATAATGTTGGATGCATAGACATAAACCTTGAAAGAAACTATCAAGGGTGTCCCATAGTCAAGCTGCTATCAAAGCACTAAACTAACTAAAAATGAATGGCTGAGGAAGAATAGAAGAAGAAGAAAGAATCAAAGTTGATTGTCAAAGAACAACTGAAATTCTCAGGAACGCAAACGACAAGATCTTGCCTGATAGTGACAAGTTATCAAACAAGAAGCAAAAAGCTATTCAGATACAAGAGAGTAAACAATTGATTTCTCAAAAATAACATTTGGTGGACAAGAATCGGCAACTTTTGAAACTTTCATAAAATTGTGGAGCGGTATGCACATATACGACGATGTATTGATATCTAGTTAGCCTAGACCAGTTCCATGCATAAACAAAATATTGCGATACCATATCAACGAACAATAACTCATTAGACGTGTCAGTGAGTTCGACGTCAAAAAGTAAACCATAGTTACGCAATAAATAAACGAAAGATTGTAAAAATGGAAAAATTGGAGTATCGAGCCATCATCAAGTAACTGTATTTAAAAGGATTGAGAGGTAAGCAGATTTACTAAGATATGCTTAATAAACTTGGTGATCAATGTCCTTCGTATGCGACCGTTAAAAATTGGACTGCAAGCTTCAAAAGAGGTAAATTTTCCATTGAAGATGATGACCGATCGGGAAGGCCAGTTTCCGTGTCAGTCCCCGAAAATATCGATGCAGTATGCAGTTCATGACATAATTTTATCAGACCGTCGAATTGGGCTAAAACGGATATCTGAAGCACTGAAGATTTCATACGAATGCGTTCATCATATAGTTCACGTCAATTCGGACATGAGAAAAATTTCTGCAAAATGGATCCCCAAATGTTTGAATGTTGACCAAAAGCGCAAGTGTAGGAGCATCGCGTTCGATCTGTGCTCGATTTGAAAACGATGTAGACTTCTTGAACCGAATTGTTACTGTGGATGAGGCTAGGGTATATTTCTACGATCCAGAAACAAAGCAACAATCGATGGAATGGCGACACTCTGGTTCTCCAAGACCTAAGAAGTTTCGTGTTGGAAAAGTTCTTGCTTCAGTTTTTTGGGATTGCAATGGAGTAATCATGTTTCTGTGTCAGTCCCCGAAAATGTCGATGCAGTATGCAGTTCATGAGATGATTTTATCAGACCGTCGAATTGGGCTGAAACAGATATCCGAAGCACGGTAGATTTCATATGAACGCGTTCATCATATAGTTTACGTCAATTTGGACATGAGAAAAATTTCTGCACAATGGATCTCCAAATGTTTGAATGTTGACCAAAAGCGCAAGTGTAGGAGCATCGCGTTCGATCTGTGCTCGATTTGAAAACGATGTAGACTTCTTGAACCGAATTGTTACTATGGATGAGACTAGGGTATATTTCTACGATCCAGAAACAAAGCAACAATCGATGGAATGGCGACACTCTGGTTCTCCAAGACCTAAGAAGTTTCGTGTTGGAAAAGTTCTTGCTTCAGTTTTTTGGGATTGCAATGGAGTAATCATGTTTCTGTGTCAGTCCCCGAAAATGTCGATGCAGTATGCAGTTCATGAGATGATTTTATCAGACCGTCGAATTGGGCTGAAACGGATATCCGAAGCACGGTAGATTTCATATGAACGCGTTCATCATATAGTTTACGTCAATTTGGACATGAGAAAAATTTCTGCACAATGGATCTCCAAATGTTTGAATGTTGACCAAAAGCGTGCAAGGGTAGAAGCATCGCGTTCGATCTGTGCTCGATTTGAAAACGATCTTAAACTGAATTGTTGCTATGGATGAGACTTGGGTACATTTCTACGATCCAGAAACAAAGCAACAATCGATGGAATGGCGACACTCTGGTTCTCCAAGATCTAAGAAGTTTCGTGTCCAAAAATCTGCTGAAAAAATTCTTGCTTCAGTTTTTTGGGATTGCCATGATTGATTTTTTGGATAAGGGTAGAAAAATAACTGGAGATTACTATTCGACATTACTGACCACTCTACGGGAAAAAATTGAAGAGAAAAGACGCGGAAAGCTATCCAAAGGTATTTTGTTTTTACAGGACAACGCCCCAGTACACAAATCTCATGTTGCCATGCAAAAAATTCGTGATTTGGGGTCAGAATTACTAGAACACCCCCCTTAATCACCAGATTTGGCTCTGTTCGACTATCATCTCTTTTCTCAACTGAAAAAAAGTTTAAATGGTCGTGAATTTTCTTTCAACGAGGAGGTAATAAAAGCTGTGGAGGACTGGTTTTCAGAGCAAGAAGAAACATTTTTTTTGAAAGGTCTAGAGACGTTGCAGGTTCGCTGTAATAAATGTATTCAATTAAGAGGAGAATATGTTGAGTAATAAATTATTTTGACATTGAAATTTTGTTTGGTTCTATAGTAGGCTAGGAATTTTTCAATATATCCTCGTATCTAGAAAATTTGTGAATGCTCACAGTTTTGGGGCCTTGGTGGAGCCCAGCCTTGTCCCTCGGTCCTCAGAACCTCCTTGAGCTGATTGTAGTAGCGATTCAATCTTCTCATGCTTTTCCAGTTGATGATACCGGCGTAATAGGAAAAACGAGCAATTGGCAGGATAAGAGAATGGAAATATCCACCTATGAAAATCAATATAAATACTCTACGAGGATGATCAAATGAGAAAGAAGGTTAACCAAGACAATCTCTTAATTCATACCAATTATATCCTGCATCGCGTAGATGCTCAACTGTTTTTTCCTCCCTTCTGGAAAGGAATGCATGGTGGTTAATATCAGGCTGAAATACTTTATCAAGTCCGAAGCAAACTCATTGTCGAGCTCATACAGGATTCTTGGACATGGTAACAGCAGCTCCAAGAACATTCTGGAGTGGAGGAGAGAGATGCTGTCTGAATCCCAGCATTGTTTGTTCAGATCGGATTCGGTGAAGAGTGTGGTTCCAACGTTTGGTGCACGGAATGTGAAGCTGTATGGAATCAATAAAATAAATATTGGTAAAGTTTCAAACATAATGACATGTTCGGTCACTGTCTGAGGGTATTTGTCAAAGTGACTTTGAGGTGCTTGATTCTATTTGAATGAAATCTCCTCGTGTTCACCTGGAAATGGTTGAACTGAATCTCAACCTTATCCTGGGAAAAAGGAAATATTTTTACTCCAGCTCATCGAGAAGAAGAGAAATAACTTGGACTGTCTTTTACCATTGATCGTTCGCCAGAGCGCAAGCGTACTCTTAAGCCATAAAATAGCTCTGGCAGGGTGAAGAGGATTGACCCTCCTTCCCTGGCTAGTCGGTCTGCTATCCCGGAGTGTCCATCCAAATAAGACTGGCCTGATTTCTTTCTACGAGTTTGTTGAGGGATATTTTACATTCTCAGACTGAATTTGACCTCTCTCTTGCCCTAAGGACTGAACGAGGATAAATTCGCTATCACAAAATCGCCTATATCTCTTGAACCGATTGAGAAAAAAATCAAAATTTGATCATAGTTAGCTTTGTAATGATCGTCAGAAACATGTGGAACATATACTTCATAGATATTCCATAGATGCATAGAAATGTTCTATGCATCTATGATATTCCAATTCTCTGTCGCAAAATGTCAAGCGAAGTGAAAACACGAGAATTTATAGTGAAACTTTTTTAAAATAATCAAAAATGGAGCTTCAAAAGAATCGCAAGAGAGGCTCGCGTTCGTCCGGAAACGGTATCAAGAGTTGTTAAGCGCTTCAACGAAGATCTTATAATTAACCGCAAGGAAAGAACCGGAAGGAAAAAGGGGTTTCATAGCCCAAAAAAAGTGAAGAAAGCCATCAGCCTTTTTCAGAATAATCCTAACCTTTCAGGACGGAAAGTGGCCCAAATAGTGGGTTGTTCACAGTCAACCGTTCAGAAAATCAAGTCGAATTGTGGGCTTAGAACATACAAAGTGCAGAAAGTGCCAGACAGGAACGCTGTGAAGAATCAAGAAGCGAAATCAAGAGCAAAGAAATTAAAAAAAGATTTCTTGAAAATTTTTTCCTGTTGGGTGATGGACGACGAAACCTATGTCTTGGCTGATCTATCGCAACTTCCTGGTCGGGAATTTTATACTTCAGATTCTCGTGGAAATGTTGACGAACAATTTCGCGTGAAGAAACAAGCAAAGTTTACTAAAAAATTTCTGGTTTGGCAAGCAATTTTCACTTGTGGGAAAAAGAGCAAATTTTTCGTTGACTCGAAGATATACATCGAGGAATGCTTGAAGAAGCGACTTTTACCATTTTTACGTGAGCACGATGTGTCAACAATCTTTTGGCCAGATTTAGCCTCATGCCACTACAGCAAGGCCACCGAGGAATGGTACGAAGCTAATGAGGTGGTTTTTGTCCTCAAAGAGGCCAATCGAATAATATTGGGCCCTGGTAAAAAGAAAATTGAAGAAGACTAAGAAATCAACGAAAACATTAGCGGAATTCAAGCAAAAGTGGAAGACAGCATCCCAGAAAGTGACTGAGAACACTAAAAGAAGCATGATGGGAAGAATTCCAGAAAAAAATCCATGAATTTTGTGAAAAATAGTTTTGGTTTTTTTATTGTAAAAACAGTTTTCATTAGAATTAGAAGATGATTCGAAAATGAGTTTGATTTTCGAAATCGGTCCAGTGGTTCAAAAGATATAAGTGGTTTTGTGATAGCGAATTTATTCTCGTTCAGTCCTTATTACCAGAGCCGGATTAACCATTAGGCATGGGCCCCACGTGCCACATGCACACAAATAATTGAATGTTTTATGCGGGGAAGATTGCAATGCTTAGGGCCCCCCACATGGTCAATACGGTCCTGCCTCTTACACGTATGAACTAGTGATTCATTCCGTGAGAGAAAAGACTATTCAGTTCATCTATACGAGGCCACAGAAAACCAGCAGATACATCTCTTCAAGTCAGACCAACCGTCAGTACCATTCTTTGAGTGTTGGCTTTGTGGTATTTTGTTCAATCTCAAACATTTATTTAATTCTCGTGGTGACAAGAATTGGTACAGCAGTCCATTCTTCTCTCCAAGAGAGCTCTAGTATACCCATTTTAGAACCGGTGACGTTATGGCTCGGTTAGCCTCCCAGAACTGTGACCACGCAAGCTCATCGACTTTTTCATTTGCTTCAACACCACAATGCCCTGGCACCTTCAGTGGGTCACTTTATTGCCTCTGGCCAGTTGCTTTATGGTGTTACGGCACTCCTAGATAACTGTCAGTGTGATTTCAGGGAGATCAATGTGGCCTGGCTGTCCAAGGTGAAAGGTGTGTAGTCTGTGAAGAAGGTATGTCCCCCTTTGAGGCTCATTTTAAGACACTCCAGGGCACATGCGTAAACAGCCAGTTTTCGAACTTTTCAGGTGAAAAAATTGGTTACATTTTTCAAATATCGTCTGACACATTACCAGAAGCTTCTACATGCGAAATATGCGTTAAAATAAAACAAACAGTTGATCATTTGACATCTATGTATTGGCACTTCGAAGTATACATTTGATAACTAAGATTTTATTAGACATGAATTGTTCAGCTCTTGCTATGGACATATTTGATCAGATCTACAACCCTACTGGAATAACCGTACTCGTTGTCGTACCAAGAAATCAATTTGACGAAGTTGTTGTTCAACGAGATTCCAGCTTTGGCATCGAATATAGACGAGTGGGTATCACCCACGAAATCGGTGGACACCACTTCGTCTTCGGTGTAGCCCAATATCCCTTTCATGGATCCTTCTGATGCTTCTTTGACCACCCTCTTGATGTCGTCATAGGAGGCACCCTTACCTGTCGAGAAAGAGTTGTTTTAGAGCTTATTCGTCTACGATTTTATGGTAACTAACCAAGGCGGCAGGTCAAATCGACGACTGAGACGTCGGGAGTTGGTACTCGGAAAGCCATGCCAGTTAGTTTTCCTTCCAAAGATTTTATGACTTTGGTCACTGCTTTGGCTGCACCAGTAGCAGCAGGGATGATGTTTTGGGCTGCACCTCTGCCGTCTCGCCACAATTTTCCAGAGGGACCGTCCACTGTCTTTTGCGTAGCCGTTGTTGAATGCACAGTGGTCATCAAGCCTTAAACGTGAAGATTCATCAGATATTACATTAATAAGAGTGTAATAAGCAAGAAAATCGAAGAATAATTGAGATTGTAGGCTACATCAGTTTTAAACTTTCATCTTACCTTCAACAATCTCGAAATTGTCATGGATTACTTTGGCCAAAGGTGCCAGGCAGTTTGTGGTGCAGGAAGCGTTCGAAATGACAGGAGCGTTTGGGTCATAGTCATCCAAATTGACACCACAGACGTACATAGGGGCGTCGGCAGAGGGGGCTGAAATTATAACTTTTTTCGCACCACCATCAATATGTGCCGAAGCTTTATCTGTTGTTGTGAAGACACCAGTAGACTCAACCACGTAGCTGGCACCAACTTTGCCCCAAGGGATTTGCTGAAAATTTAGCCATACATAAAAAGAGTGGATCTCTAAAATGATTATTTATATGTTCTAATCGATTATTTCAGTTGGGATACTCTAAATATCTCATTTGGTTGAGGCTTAATATACATGGTCTTCCTGAATTGGTAGTACAAACGAAATGAGGTGATTACTTGAATGATAAAGGGTAATTTAATAAGAGTGCAAGATTTGAATTGCGCCCCACGTTTGACAGTCATAATGTCACATGCCGTGACATATCGTAAGTTGACAGATGGGAGTTGGTGAACATGGAGCATTACACGGAGAACAGCGTCCTGATTGTCGAAAATTATTATCAAAATAATTAGGTACTAATTTTGCAGAATCATTTTCACCTCGATTACTTCGTTAATAGGCACAACTGTCTCATTTTGGGCTTAGAAAATCCAGGAATGATTCATCAGAAAGCAATGCATCCACTACGGGTCACTGTCTGGTGTGCATTATGGTCTGGAGGAATAAGAAGGTAATGCAGTAACGGTGAATGGCGAACATTATCGTGCTATGATAACAGTTTCTTGTGCCTCATTCGGAAGCTATTGATCTTGACGACATGTGGTTTCAGCAGGACGGTGCCACATGTCATACCGCCCGTGAAACATTGACGATCTTGCGGATCTTGCACGAGTTTGCTCCTGGTCGTGTCATTTCCCGATTTGGTGACCAGAATTGGCTTCCAAACTCTGCTTTGAGTTGAAGCCTTTGGACTTCTGACTGTACGGTTATCTGAAGTTGAAGGTATATGCCAATAAGCCTTCAACCATCGGAGGCGGCCATTTACAAGAAATTTTGTTTCATACATAATTCCCAAATGTATATTCGTATACTTTGCTACAGAAAACCATGATTTATTGAACACTGAAGTCTTACGTGTTATTGAAACACCCTTCATCAAGAATATACGAGGATGTACTGATATCTAGTTAGCCTAGACTAGTTCCCTGCATAAACAAAATATTGCGATACCATATCAACGAACAATAACTTATCATAAGTGTCAGTGTAGAGTTCGACGTCGAAAAAGTAAACCAGAGCTACGCAATAAATTTAAGAAAAAGATGTCCACCGAAATTGTAAAAATCGAAAAATTGGAGTAGCGAGCCATCATCAAGTACCTGTTTTTAAAAGGGTTAAGGGGTAAGCAGTTTACGAAGATATGCTTAATACCCCTGGTGATCAATGTCCTTCGTATGCGACCGTGAAAAATTGGACTGCGAGCTTCAAAAGAGGTAAATTTTCCATTGAAGATGACGACCGATCGGGAAGGCAGGTTTCTGTGTCAGTCCCCGAAAATATCGATGCAGTTCATGACATGATTTTATCAGACCGTCGAATTGGGTTAAAACGGATATCTGAAGCACTGAAGATTTCATAAGAACGCGTTCATCATATAGTTCACGTCAATTTGGATATGAGAAAAATTTCTGCAAAATGGATCCCCAAATGTTTGAATGTTGACCAAAAGCGTGCAATGGTAGAAGCATCGCTCGATTTGAAAACTATGTAGACTTCTAACACCGAATTGTTACTATGGATGAGACTTGGATACATTTCTACGATTCGGAAACAAAGCAACAATCGATGGAATAGCGACAGTCTGGTTCTTCAAGACCTAAGAAGTTTCGTGTCCAAAAATCTGCTGGAAAAGTTCTTGCTTCAGTTTTTGGGGTTGCCATGGAGTAATCATGATTGATTTGTTGGATAAGGGTAGAACAATAACTGGAGATTACTATTCGACTTTACTGACCACTCTACGGAAAAAAATTAAAGTGAAAAGACGCAGAAAGCTATCCAAAGGTATTTTGTTTTTACAGGATAACGCCCCAGTACACAAATCTCATGTTGCCATGCAAAAATTCGTGATTTAGGGTTAGAATTACTAGAACACCCCCCTTATTCACCAGATGTGGCTCCGTCCGACTATCATCTCTTTCCTCAAGTGAAAAAAAGTTTGAATTTTATTCCAATATGGAGGTAATAAAAGCTGTGGGGGACTGGTTTGCAGAGCAAGAAGAAACTTTTTTTTTAAGGTCTAGAGACGTTGCAGGTTCGCTGTAATAAATGTATTCGATATACAGGGTGTTGGAGTTTTAATTTTTCCGATAAGAAATTCGAAGAAAATTAATAAATAAAACTTGCGATGTCCTTACAAATATTGACATTGTTAACATACTTTGGGGTCTTTCTCGTTGAATATTGGTATTTTCCTTCCATTGATAACTAAGGCTTTGTCTTCGTGACTTACGTCACCTTTGAATCTACCATGGGTCGAATCGTATTTGAATAAATACTCCATATAGGCAGCATCTAAGAAAGGATCGTTGACTCCAACGCATTCAGCCCCTCTTTCCATCGACGTCCTCAGCACCAAACGTCCAATTCTGCCAAATCCATTGATGCCGAACTTGGGAACTCCTAAAAGATTCAGTCGCGATTCAAATATGTCATATTTTTTTTAAAAAAATGTATAGCTCGGTTACTACTGTTTTTTACCTCCCCCACCAGTTCCTCCGGTTGTACACTGACACTGTCTCTTAGATCTGTCCCCCATACTGTTTTATTCTCTTATTTTCCCCGTGAAAAAATAAAAAAATACGAAATGTCGACTTGAACACTAACAAAATTCCACGAAAATCGTTATGTTTCCAAGGAAATAGAAATGAAGCTGACAATTTTGCTTTCCCTTTCGAAACAAAATTGGATATTTCGCGAAAACACAATTTCTTACCTCCAGCTCCTGATCGTCCAGAACACTGGCAATGTTTTTTCGCAGCGGCCATTGATTTTCAGGGGTAAATTGTTGTAAAACTACAAGGATTTAGAGGATCTTTCCAAAATGAAACTGAATTAAACGGAATACAAGTACTGAAAGGATATGTCACTGAAGTTTTTGAAGTGAAATTTCCATAGCTACACTACAAACGCTCTTGATGTTTCATTTCGCTTCATTTGCTTTCAGGGGGTAATTTTTCGGTGGAACTCAAAGTAAATTACTATGAATTCCACCTTAAAATTACCTTCTCTGCTTGTAGAAATGAATGGATATAAGCCTGTTGGATTGCATAAAATGGAATCAGATGAATAAATTACGAATACCGTCCTTTGGTGTAAACTTGGACAGTAGGGGTGAATTGGGACACCCCGTCTTTTATTGCAAGTCTGTTAATAATAGGAGCGGTCATGAGATTTTCAAGTGAGTAGATGAATAGACCACAAGGATGGAAATGTTAGTTTATGTTTGAAATGTTATTTACAAACAACAATTGAACATGAAAATATTATGGCATTTGACTTTCGCTTTCAGATAGGGGATTATTTCAAAATGTGACCTAATTGTTGGGGCATATGATTCGCTATTACAAATATATTATTATTCATCATTGATTTGGTACACAGGAGTTTTTTGATATGCTCAATCTCGAGGTGCTACCGATTCTGCGATAGAGACCCTTGAGACACTTTTTACTGGACCATAATCTCTTCGAAACCACCAAAAATCAACCGCGGAATTGAATTCCTTAAAAATTATCAAACCATAAGAAGGCCCATTCCATTGCCTCGCATTTTCTTCAAGAAACGCAAGATTTTTGACAAAAAACCAAAAATGTTATTGAAGGTATTTCGAAATTCGTATGGAATTGATAGAGACAAGAAAGTTTGTCAATTGAATGGGCTTTTTAACGATTCAACAATTTTCAAGCAATTCAAGTACGTTAATAGGTAAACTGCTCCACATGAGTTGAGGATATTGACTAAAATTGCAAAAAATATAGTTGAAATAAGATTTTTGTGATGAAAATTCATATTAATATGATTTCAAGTTGCAAATTAATTTTAGCCTGTAGGTCCGCAGCGTATACAGGGTGGTTAAGAAAAATCGAGTAAAATAGCGAAATTTTATTCCCAGAGAATTCAAGCATTTCAAGACTATCAATACAATGTAAGGCCTCCACGGGCATCAATAACAGCTTGACATCTTCTTTGCATATTTCACATGAGGTTGTTGAACATTTCTTGAGGAATTTGGTTCCATCTTCCATAAACGGGGCGGAAGCTCTCTCAGATCATTTACGGATTCTGGGGTAGGTTGATAATAATCTAATCTTCTTTGGAGCATATTCCATGCATGTTCTATGCAATTCAAATCTGGTGAGTGTGGTGGTATTGGTAAATGTGGAATACCGAGCTCCTCGCGCGTATTGTCAACTATGGCTGCACGGTGCGGTCTAGCGTTATCGTCTAGAAATTGATAAGTTTCACCAATTGCAGGGTGAAAATTTGGCACAACATTGTCAATGACATGCTTCCTATAGTGTGAGGCGGTCATATTCCCAGGACAAATGTGTAGATCTATGCGCCTGTTGAAACATATCCCGGCCCATACCATAACACTACCCCCTCGGAATGGAAGGACTTCTTGGGCATGCGACGATTACGGGGTATGCGTGGGATTTTCCATATCCTTATTCTTCGCGAATCTGAAAATCTACCATATCTGGATTCATCAGTGAAAAGGACACTACACCATTGATCGTTCCAATTGATATGTTGCCTTGCCCATTCCAGTCTTTGACGCTTATGGTCACGTGTTAATGGAACTCCTAATAATGGACGTCTAGAACCTAGATTCACCTCTCTCAAAAGTCTTCTGATGGGTTCGATGGAAACTTGGACCCCATCCGCATTTTGAAGAGTATTCCGTAGCATTCTACACGTAGATGTAGGGTTTCTTCTCGCCGAAACGGTGATGAAACGAGCCTGAGCAGGTGTTCTTTTTCGTCGCCCACCAAGCCTTGGTCTTTCCAACACGGAACCTGTCTCCCTGATGAACTCATTCCAAAGTCGAGATATCACACTTTGGCTGACTTTGAGCCTTTCCGCTACAATAACCGGAGTTAGGCCACCCGGTAGCATTCCGATAGCCCTATTAGCCTCAGTTTGTTAATTTACTTCTTGGCATTTTCAGAAAACTCGTTTCAAATCGAAGCCGTCGATAAACTGACTTCATTTCAAAATAAGAACATTCATGAAGCATGTGCAAAGAACCAAACTTAAAAAAAAAGGCGACCAGATTGACGAAATGTATCCTACTGATTTTTATTGGATCGATTCAAGTTGTTATTGAGTTTTAAATGATTTTACAGCGATTTTCTCGAAGATTACATACTTTTAAAAACGATTGAATACGATATCCCTAACTCTTTTGTGGAGCAGTATATTAAGTTCTGCCCAATAATAAGTGTCTTAAGGCCAAGACCTCCAAAATAGGTAGTACTCAGAGATTTCGCATATTATGAAACTCTTGCATACCAAATTTAGGAATGTTTTGGGGCCGGCTTCTAAGATAAAAAGGAAAGACTGTTTCTGTGGGACAAATTCAGGGAGCAGTATCTGTGATAGAGGAGGGGGTCTCCTGGCAAAAATCGAAGCTATATAAATATAATATAAAAGAAAATACAACTTCCTTGTCCCCAGACTCAGATCCCATGGAGCGAAGTTTGTCAGTCTGGCACGGCCTTTATTTGGGCATGAGAATTGAAACGGGTATTCCCCATCATGCGATCCGATGATCAGCTGAATAAAAACCGATAAAATTACGGGTGAGTATCTCTGGGAATTACAATCGATTCATTATCAATCTACGTGCGAAAACTCAACGGTTTGTTAATCTTCCTCGGAATTCATTTGTTTCATTCCTTACTTGGAAAGATGAATTGCCGATATCAGTATAATTAAACTGGACATAAAAATATATATTCACTGTGTTATTCGAATCAATCGACAACGCTCATATCTTTGTGATTCCTATAAAACCAACCAGCTTCACGCTACCCAATATCAAAATTAATTTAACTGAACGTCAGTGTAGCAATGATGAGTGAGTTAAATTTATTCACAAAAGAAGAGGTTTCGAACCATAATGGAAAGAATAACAAAGATACTTGGATTATTATTTCTGGAGATGTGTACGATGTAACCAAATACATGGCAGACGTGAGTAAAACCATTCATACTTCTGCCTTTTTTCAAGAAGAAATGAAAATTTGTTTTACTTGAATTCGTGTTCAAATCCAGTTTCTTTAATTTCGAAAACGAAGAAAAAGTTTTTTTATGCCGATATTGTATTGAGATGAATTGAATTTATGCAATTTGTATCTATTCGGACTGTCCTTAAGGAAATTTTGAGGGATGCACTTTTTTTATTGTTTCGGGATTTTCCATGAATACAGTAGCCAAGATAATGAATTCATTCCATTTATTCCACGCTGTATTGAGATGAAATAAAATAGGGTCGATCGCTAATCATTGAAATTCTTTACAGCACCCAGGAGGAGCTGAACTCATAGAAGAATTTGCGGGAAAAGATGCCTCATCAGCATTTTCTGATGCAGGTCATTCCAGTGACGCAAGAAAAACTCTGAAAAGTTTGAAAATTGGAGAAATAGTTAAGGTGAGCACGTTTGATATTTTGATTCACATACAAAAATATGCCTATATCATTCTGTAGAAGAATAAAATCATACTTTTAAACCTTAGACTTTCCTTTGTCTAAGTTTTAAACGTAAAGAATAAATATCTGTGTTTCTTCGATTTATGTTATCTTCCTATTGATTCAACAACTTAACTTTCAGGAAGCACCGAAGGAACTTCACAAAAATGATGAATCTTCAAAACAAGCCAGGTAAATTTCATGGTCCTTAACATTGACAATGATGTCTGTATTTTTATTAATTATTGTTGTTTTAAATTATTTCCATGATTAGTTCTATGTTATTATGAATTATCTTCAGAATGTTCTCTGACATGTATTTTAATGATTTGCAGGAGTTTTCTCGACATTATATCGTGTGGACTATTCGGAAGAAAGCTTTGAGAAATAACAAGTGGCATCTGATGAATCAACAAGACTGGCCTTTTCCTTTCAAGATTGAAGCGAAAAGTTTTGGGTTATGCGTGAAGCTCCCAAATACACAAACCAAAGAAATGAAGCAGCGGAGCAGATGGGAATATTGAAGAGAATATGGCGGTTTCAGTGCTGTTCAATAAATGAAATATTTAGACTTATCAGAGAATAAAATTTTTATTTACATGAAATTTAATATCTATATTTCCCATTTACCTACCCTGCGTTTGAGTATGAACTCAACTGAATATTAAAGTTTGTCAGCAGAAAAATACTAACAATATTTTATTTGTCAGTTCCAGTGGGAAATTTAGATTTATTCTGGAATAAGAATTTATGAATGTTTTCGGTAACAGAAATCCAACAGAACATCTGTCATTTTTATTCTCAAAGGTGCAGAGGTGCAGAGTATACAGTTCCACTTTTCGGATATAATTGCAATAGTCCTGAAAATATAATATGTACATATATAGTTACAAAAAATATTGAGCTCCTCATGGCTATTTAATAAAGGGTTAAATGGATTGCGCTATCAAGAGATGATTAATGATTTTTTATGGCCGGAATTGCATGGTATTGATCTGGACAACGTTCACTTCCAACAAGACTGCGCTAGGTGCCACACAAGCAACGAAACCATCATTCACGGGAAAATTTTCCGGACCGTGTTATCTCTCAAAGAGTTTATCACAGTTGGCCACCGAGATCTTGTAATTCAACACCTTTCGACTTCTTCCTTTGGGGCAATGTGAAGGAGAAGGTCTACCCCAAGAGCCCAGCGTCGGTTCAAGACCTCAAAGATAAAATTCGTTAGGCTATCGAGGACATAGGGAAGCCACTTTGCGATTTGATTATAGAAAATTTCATGAAAAGAATATGGTCCGGTAGTCCTGGTGGTCATTTGGCTGATATTATTTTCCATTATAAACGGCATACCTTCCTCATTATAATGAAATAAACATCCGATCATTCATCTGAAAGAATGTCATTTTTCTTTGAATGTCAAAATAACACTAATAGCACATTTTATTGGAAAACCCTTTATTAAGTATATTTTTCGAATAGGAATTGAAAAAATCTCACAATAATTGTCGGAAAATAGAATTTTGACCACCCTTGTGTATTTGTTTTGTTTGAAATATTTTAGAAGAGTCTAAAATGAAAAAAAAATTATAATAATGTCGCATTTTTCTTTCAATTATGTGTTTCCTTTCAATCACAAATCGCTAAAAATTCATTAACTATATTTATTCTCAGACTTCATACTATTTTCTCATAATTACCTTGAAATGATGCATTTTCAGGGCTATACCTACTGTTATGAAATTTTGTTACAAAAATGATTTTTTTCATCAGCGACTGTTGAAATCCTGTTTTTAAAAAGTTGACCAACCTGTAAAAATTCATATTTTACAACAAGTCTTATAATACACTGCGCAAAAAAATTAACGCACATTCCGAAAATCTCAATTTCAATGAAAGTTAACTCTACATTGACATTTTTTATGTTCTCTCGGGAAGGTTTTGAACGAAACAAGACACATTAAATGGAAGAAAATTTCAGGATTTCACCGAATCTTATGTGAAAGAAGAGACATGAACAATTTTCAAAATACTGAAATGCTGATAAGTGATTCAATACTTGGTATTTCCACCCCTTGCGTTAATTACACCTCGGCAACGTCGGTTCATACTCAAAATGAGTGATCTTAAAATGTTCTGATCTAATCCTTCCCAGATTTCTCCGAGTTGGATTCCTAAGTCATTAAGAGTAGCTGGATGATTTTCTGAACTTCTCAGCCTTCTATTGAGGTTGTCCCAAACCTGCTCAATTGGATTGAGATCTGGACTTCTTGCTGGCCATGCCATTCGAGAGACTTCAACCTCTTCAAGGTACTCCTGAACGATGCGCGCACGATGGGGTCTGGCATTATATCGTCCATAAAAATGAAATTTTCACCAATGTAAGGGGCAAATGGCACTACATGCTCTTCAAGAATGTTCCTTATATACTTATCAGCATTCATAGCTCCATTATCAACAACCACTAGGTCTGTGCGAGCAGTCAAAGATATTCCACCCCATACCATAATCGATCCTCCCCCGAAACCAGGAGTATTAAGGAAATTGCACTGAGCATATCTTTCATGTGGAGGTCTGTATACAAGGGAACGTCGATCACAATGGTAGAGGCAGAATCAAGACTCATCTGTGAAGAGAACTCTTTCCCAATCGGCCTCTTCCCAATGGATATGCTCTCTCGCAAAATCCAAACGCGCCCTTCGATGGGCTGGGGTAAGAGCTGGGCCTCTTGCAGCGACACGAGGCCTTAAAACATATTTTCTGAGGCGATTTCTTATTGACTGAGTGCTAATTTGCACCTCATGAGTTTGCTCAAGCTGATTTTGAAGGAGGCGCGCGGTTGCAAACCGTTGTCTCAACGAAGAAACTCTCAAGTAACGTTCTTGAATGGCAGTTGTTACCCGTGGTCTACCCTGTCCTGGTCTTCGGACATTCATACCTGTCTCCCTGCAACATTCTGGACACACTTGTATGGGAAACTCCAAACCTTTCTGCAATTCTTGTGTATGTCCACCCTTCTTCTCGCAAAACTACCGCTTGGGTCAAATTGCGTGTTTCGCGTTGCATAGCGATCGAGTGTAGAAAATCAAACGAAAGAAAAACTATTGATCACTAGAATTGATCGAGAACAACTGATTTTAGAATGGAGCCAATACATTCAAAATCTGATAATATCATCTTTTTTTATTCCGGGTGGGAGAAAACATCTGTATTGAAGAAAAACGTTGAAAGTGGATAACATATGCATGCATAATTCTGATAAAAATAATTATCATTGAGAACACCTTCAGTTGTAGAATAAATTTGAGATTTCCATAATGTGCGTTAATTTTCTTGCGCAGTGTATTTCCACGATTGCTGTGAATTTGGAAAAATTAAATTTTTCCTCAGTTTCATTTCTTAGATAAGGTCGAATTGATGTTGAAATATCGATCATAAAAGTTTTTGTGGTAACCCAGCTGATGGTGTAGGTTCACAAATCACCACACTATGTTAGTATGTTATATGTTAAATATAATTTATTGAAACTTTTCCTTTGAAGTGGAGTAGGCCTTCTGGGGATACCACTCAAAAACAAAACGCGCCGGGCACTCTAACTACAGGGTGGTGTGAAAACGAGTGCATTAATATCGCGTTCATATTCCCTTGGTGGAATTCGTTCAAGTAGCCGAGCACTCTACCCACAGGGTGGTGTGAAAACGAGTGCATTAATATCGCGTTCATATTCCCTTGGTGGAAATCGTTTAACTGGATAATACGGAGCCAGTATGCGCACAAAATTCGTAAACTGTATGCACCAAAAATGCGAAACCAATATGCGCCACTAAATGCGTAACCAATAGGGCCAATAAATGCGGAAAAGGTATGCGCCAAAAAATAGTTAGAGGTGGCGTCTATTTTTTTCAGTTTTTTTCAGGTGGAAGAGAAGGTAGGTCCCAGAGAACCCTCGGCCCTTTAGGGCTGAGTTCTGGTTGCCATTCCCAACTTCAGCCATCGATGGGCTACCAGCGAGTCGTCAATGTGAGTAGCTTTTAGGGTCTTTGGCGGTGGTTTATTTCATTAATGTCAGAAAGGTCATAGAAAACACATGCGGCAATAAATGCGGAGTAGGCCTACAGGGTGGTGTGAAAACGAGTGCATTAACTTTCGCGTTCAACATCTGGATAGTGCGGAACCAGTATGCTCGAATAAATGCGGAAAATGTATGCGCCAAATACTCTATCTACAGAATTGCACCGATTTAGGGAGAAACACTTTCCAATAATTCTGTAATATCAAATTCGGGATCAAAGCGATTTATTTGACAGCCCATAAATTTTTTATGACCCTGCAATGGAGTCCGATTTTCCGATCATAAAATCGGCCTTCATTTTAAATTAATTTTTCCGGATTTTTATTTCAAATTCCTGCATTTCATTTCCGTTCAGAATTAAACCGAGAAGATCGAATATGGTCCGTTCGATATTGTTTTGCATGCAGAGAACATAGTAAAAAGAGTCATAAGAACCACGTAGAATGTAGATAACGCCGTTTTTCTAGTTCATACATACGATAAGCCAGATTCGAAGAAGTTTTTACCAGAGTACTTTTCTAGAAAAGTAGCATTTGTGCGCCTGCCGTTTCCGTCCCCCTCAGGGAGATTATAGAAGGCGATTTTCCCCTCATCTCTCATCCATTATTCACTTTTGCTTCGTCTTGAGTAGAGTACTTTTCTTTTCTTTTGCGTCTCGAGTTAATTATCCTTTCTGATTTAAAAGTATAGCGATTATAGAGTCAGTAGTCAGCAAAAGCCGATTTACCGTCATTGCTGCTAGTATTAATTTCTTATTTTTGCATTTACCGAGTGAGTATCAGTGCACCGAAATCGTAAGTACCGATTCAATTCATTTCAGTCCTATTTTTTTGTATCTTCGTTGAGTCTATCAAAATAGCTGTTACGTCGAGATCCGTATTAAACCTTCCTTTACTCGTTCAGGACTCCGTCTAGCACGTGTATCCGAGTAAGTCGGTGCCCGATTAGTGTCTGTCCTTTATGGTGAGTAATCTCATAGTCAGACTGGAGGGCCCATGCAAACCAATGCTATAGAACGTGCAGTCGAATTCCTATTCGGTACCGATCCTTCGCGCCCCTAGTTCGGTGCGTCCTGTTTGACCATTTAAATTTAACCTGGCCAAACCCGACCTTTCTAGACGTGAAACAAGCTAAGTAGACAAGATAACTCTTTTGAGTTTCCGGACTGAAAGAATATCGGACAAAAAGTAATCACTGTACATTTTTATATCCGTTTCACATTTTGCAACTGTAGATTTAAATTCTCCGTTTAATTCAATTCCCCCCCCCCCTTTCTATTCTGGCTGACTCGTACCGTGAAATATTTCTTTTGAATGAATGCTCGCAGTCAGACAAAACTGAACCATTTTTTCTTTACCTGTGTATATTTTATTGGGATTAAAGGCTTGTTCGGACTAGGCCAGTGAATTAGTCGAGTAGCGAGTGATTTAGCAACTTGCCGTGTGCGAACGACAACAATCGAGTCGAATGCATTAGTCAGTGGGCGAGTCGAGTCGATCCATTCTATTCTATTTTCTCGGGCGAGTAGCTTCCCCCACCACGCGCCACTTGCCACTGGGCCGCCATTAGACAGTAGTCCGAACATTTCATGATAGTCGAGTGCATTAGTACTGACAATACCGTACTGTCACAGGCGAAAGGAAAATATACCGTCCGTCGTTTTTCAAATATGTTTCGTTGGAGCAAAGATATCACATAGATTTGTTCAAAAATATTTGGATCACGAATGTTTATGAAACATTAAGTCGAAAGACTACAGAAATAAAAAGATGAGGCAATCCATATTAGAGGAAATTTAATCCGAAATGCATTTACTCGGTTTTGGGGGAAAAGGAATAAAAACGAAAATTGAAAATATCAGGTTTGTATAAACTTCTGTAAAGTTTTATTAACAGAAAATTCACACAACTTTCTGACATTCCCAAAGTATCGAGGTATTCTTTGGGATCTTCTAATGCCAATTCCTTCAGAAGACAATTCGTAGCTCCTAGCTCGTATCTTCTATTGATCCATTTCAGTAGCCAAAGCTTCTTTTTCCGTATCTCACAGATTTCCTCATCCACCTCTTCTAAAATAGCCATTACGATGAGGTTAACCAGTTTGTTTACTTTATTGCGTTGCATACTGTTCGTTCTTCGAAATAACTTGTGAACTCGACTCGACCAAAGTGCGAACGATTTCCTGACAGTTGTGTGACAGTAGTGAGTGGAATAGCTACTCTCTACTCTCCACTCGACTGAATTACTGGCCTAGTCCGAACAAGCCTTAATACATGTTTGATGATTTCTTGATATTAGTGAATATTTGATATTTTCTTATTATTGCATATTTGATATTTTCTTGACATTATTGCATTTGTAACACTATTTCTACAACTTGAATAAATTGTGTGAATTGCTCTATTTTCGATTTCTTAGTTATCGCTAACATCCTAGATACAACCGAACTCTGTCTCCGGCTTAGCAGCTATCCTGGCAGGTTTGCTATTCTACCTTATAAGCAAAAAGAATAGCTGGCGCTCGAGGTAAGATTTCTACGAGAAAACCCCATTACAACCCCTGCCAAAAATTTTTTTACTTGGATTGTTGAAGGCAAATCTACCTACAAGGTTGATCTCACAAGTTTCAAAATCTCCTGATTTTCGTCAGTGCTGAAGATGACCCTATTTTCAATTTGTTCATTTCGTGTTATAGATTTTAAGAATTAAGTATTTTCTAGAAGTATATCCTATATTTTCATATATATTTTCAAAAAAAAAGACCCCAAAAAATATGAGTTCAAATAAAAAAACAATGTCCAAACTGAATTTGTATCCTTTCAATTTCAAGCTGAATGAGTAAATTCACAGCCAGAACAATATCCATTTATATATTATATGGCGATACATTGTCAAAATTATTTAAATTTACACTTTCACTCATGTACCTGTATGCAAAATCTACACATATCTAAATGAAATGAACTTTTCTTATTTTCAGAGTCATTCACACATAATACTCTAGAAAATAAGTTCAACATTAAAAACAAAAACCTATTTTAACGATTTCGATAATACATATTCAAATCACCATCTGTTATGGGGATTATAATTATTATTTCCAGGATGTCTTGGGGCTGGTGCAAAGTTGTTCTGTCGGTTAGGATGATTAAAGTTTCCACCTTTAAAGGGTTGACCGCCTCTAGGAAAGTTGAAGTTGCCTCCAAACTCATCCCCTTTGTTTCTCATATCATCGACCGGCCCTTGGTTATTTCCTTGATTTCCTCTCATCTCTCTAAAATCGTTTCCCCTATAACTTTTCGGTCCATCCCTAAAATCATCCGGGCCTTCTCTGTAGTCCGTCCTGAAATTACCCACAGGACCCCTGAGGTCAGACATTCCTCCTCTGAAGTCATCACCTCTCATTCTGAAGTCTCCTCGTCCAACATTTGATTCGAAATTATCTACAGGTCTTTGTTTACCAGTAAAAGGCATTCCTCTCTGAGGATATTGGTTTGGGAAGGTTTGCAATGGTCTCTCGTGAATGGTATTTCCTCTAAATGGAGCTCCTTGGACATTAGAATATGGCAAGTTTGCCTCAAGTTGGTGCAGTCTGTCTCCCCCTTGCACATTTGAATATGGTAAATTTGCCTCGAGCTGGTAAGATCTGTCTGGGAAAGCTGAGTTGACGGATGGGCGCATATCTGGAAATTCTGAAATGATTGAATATTGCTTTTACTGAAAAACGAGAATTTCAAAGGAAGCACAAACTCAGCAAGATCACAACAAAATAATATTATTTATTTTTATATCAAAATCAACAAAATAAGTACTGTTTTGAAGAAAAAAACAAACAAAAACAGAGAAAAAACTTATAGGATGCAGTGAATCTTGAAACATGGAGAATCGAATAATTTTCTGGTGGGATATCTTCAAGAATGGTTGAGAATCTTAAAAGACAAGAAAAATGTTGAAAGATGAAAAGATAAACTATATTGACTTTATTAGCGAACTGAAGTGTCAATCTGTCTGATAACTTGATTACAATATTTGACATAACCTTCCAGATAAATTGAAATAGACTCACCTTTTTCAGGCATTCTGTTTGAAGGTCCGAGCAGTCTATTATCTTCTTTAACATCACGACAAATAGGTTCTATGTTAAATTCGTCATAAGGCTTATTTTGCCGACCTCTATTGAAAGCCTGTGAATTATATTCTGGGTTTTTCATTTCTCTCTGAATCCCAATGTCGAATTCGTTATAAGTATTCCTGGGAATACTGGACGGACCTGAAGGTACCTTGCTATTGTCTGGGAATGATTGGGGTTGAATATTTAGCTTTGGTTCTTGCTGCGGTTGTTCTGGCTGATTTCTTATGTGAGAGAGGTTTTTAACGTTACCCAAAATATTTCCTGAAATGAAAGAAACGCCTTTGAATTGTGTTCTTCGAAGAATTCACTGGTTGCGATGCTATAGAAGGTGTCATCATGAATCAGTACCGTTTGGGCTATTTCGGTAGATGTCAGTTTCGAAGCTTGCATTTTTTGACATTTGAAAAGCAGAAACTACGCCACTAATAAAATGGAACGATACTCACTTCAACAACGCATTGAAATGATTGAAATTCACTATAAAAATAGTGAATATTTGGCAGAGAGGTTTATAAAACTCGAACATTTTTGAATCGTCATGAAGCAACTTGTCGAACCGCAATACAGAAATAGGTGGAAAATTTGAGCTTTTGGGACAAGTTAGTGATGTGAAGAATAAAACCCGTGCACGTCGCTCAAGAACAGCCGAGAATATTGCTGTTGTAGCCGAAGGTGTTGAAGAAAACCCTGTATCATTAGTAGAGAAATAAAATAATGCCAACTTACCTAGACTTGATACACTCATTGTTATCCCACTCAGAGATTTAGCGATATCTACCGAACTAACAGGAATGTTCGATATAATATTTATCTTCTCAGGGGGGCTCTTGCTAACAGTTGAAACACTCGGGGTCGCAGTCGTACTTCCTGCTGAACTAGGGGCGTTTTTATTCAGAGAACTCATCAGTGAAGTAATGAATGCCTTAGCATCGTCCAGGTTTTTATCTTCAAGATTTTTATCTTCCATCCTCTTCTGTTCTTTCTCATTCTCGATCACCTTCTGTGAAACAGCCTTTGCAACGTCTTCAAAGGAATACTCCTCATCAGAATCTATGTTGACAAAACCAGAATTATCCTCTTTACTTTGTTCAGGTGCTTTTTCAGGCTCATCCTTTTTGCTTGAGGATTCTTCCATCTTAGCCAGGAAGGGACTGTATTTTCCACTATCGTTCTTCTCTTCGTTGTTCTCCGATAGGTTCACGAACTTTCTCAACTTCTCCACCCTCTCCGGTTCCTTAGCCTCGAGTTTCTTCAAGTAATTTATGAGCCCGAGCTGTTCGTCATTAGATAAGTCCTTGAAATTCTGCAGCAGAGTTTCAAGGTCTGAATCAGATAGACCCTCCATGTTTATTGTTGATTTATCCTGGGAACTACTGGAAGCATCCTGGTCTTCGTCCATCTTTTGAGTAGGGGTCACTTTCTCTTTTGTCTCGATTGGCTTAGGATCCTCTTTCGGCTTTTCTTTTTTTATTTCTGTCGATTGAGAACTAGCAAATTTTTCTAGGAAAGTAGCGGTTGTTAATGTTTCTGAGGTATTCTTCTGAGCCTCTGCTATTCCAACCTAGAAAAAATATGTTCTTGTTGGTCAAAGGCTCCATGTTAAGTATGTCAATAATAGCAATATAATAATAATTCCTTTTGACTCACCACTGCGTTTATAAGTTCCTCCAATTCATTCTGAGTAACATCTGTTTTCCCTTGGGCTATCAGCGCATTAGCTATTTGTCTGGCTATTTTTCCCTTATCAACTTTTCCAATTCCAGGTACTACGACGGGTTTTTTGGGTAATTCTTGTTCTTTTTGCTTCTTTCGCTCACTGGCTATATGAATCAGACTAGCTGTTTTCTTTATAGCGTCTTTGAAAACTTTTTCTTGTACCCAATCCACTAAACCAGCTTGAAGTTGTCCTTTGAGTTTCTCTTTCACCGTTTCAAATAGTACACAATTAATTTCACTGTCTAGAAGCTCCTCAGAACTGTTCGCCAGCTTCTTCTCCATAGCGAGAGCTTGAGCCAATAAGTCTATTATTTTGGGTCCCAAAGAACCTAACTTCTCCTCCAGAGCGGTTAGAAGTCGCAAAATGGCAACGATGTTGACTTCACCATCGTCTGGCGGGATTTCTATCTGACGTTCCATTACTGGTTTTCTTGTTACATCACGCAGAACCTTAGGTGGAGCATATGGATCTTTCTGATAAAGAAGATCGAGTTCCCATGGATCTCTAGCCCTATAAGCTCGTTCCCAATGTTTCTCATCATAATCTCTTCGTCTTTCCCTGAAATGGAATTAGAAATAATGGAATTAGGCAATACAACGACCTGTCAAATATGTTTTGAGGTTAGTGCTGGTGGTTAAACAATGGAAATTTAGGTATACTCCATTCACTTTTATTTAATCACATAGGAGGTCATGGTTTCGTTTTCAGGAGTTGGTGTCCCTGATGAAAAGCACAGAACATATGATGAAAAGTCAGTGCGCGCACAGAAAATATCGTTAATGACAAAACGACGTTGCCAGTTTTTTTGTTTACATCAAGGTAAAAGTATCAAAGATATTCCACATTTTGTTAGGTTTACCAATTGTTCGCAGATGTTTGGTATTTAATCGATATTTGCAGGTGAGTTTTTCGTCGAATATCCAAGATTAACGTATGTTTATTGTTTTTAGCACCAGTTTGGAGCGTGAGGACAATTTTCAAGACCAGGACGAACGTTTACATTTCGAGGTTGAAGGGGTACACGGGAATTTCGTTGAAAAAGCTGTTATTTGGACAGATATCGCAGTAGATGGATTGGATGGAGCCTCGAGCCTCGATTAGGATGATATTTTTCAGGTTTTCCAAGAAATTTGGCGATATCTGAGCAGATTTGCAAAAGTTAGGTACCTCACTAACGAGTCGGAACTTAGACCTAATTCTCCTATAAGAAACGCCTTTCAAAGGTCGAGATGGTGAAAAATGTATTCTTTAGATGTTGTTTGAACAAACGCAGCCGAGTTTTATATCCCAACATTGATTTTAAGAAAGTTATCAACAAAATAAAATTGACATTATTCTTGATTCTTATATCTCATCTTATATAATTTAGGATGTAATAGTAAACTAATTATAGTTTGTATCTACAGGTCAAACGTCTCTCAGGTTGCGGAGCTGGATGTGTTCTTCGAAAGACTGGTGCGGCTGTTGGAGATGTTAGGAAGGGACACAAACTCGGGAATAATCGTAGTTGGTGACTTCAACATCGATACGCTTAAGACTGAAAGTAGGGAATCACAATTGCTAACCACACTTGTTCAATCATATGGCCTGAAGATCCTCTGCCATGAACCTACTCGTGTTACCCCTTTTTCGTCAACTTGTCTAGATAACATCTTTACTAATATTGGAGAACCTCACTTGGAGGTGATACAGCCTCATCTTTCTGACCACTCTGCTCTATGCCTTGACTTCAGGCTTGTGGAACCAAAAAACCTTGGGCAAAACAAACCAATCAAGTTTCGCAATTACAGTGTAGCTAACATCGAGAAATTCCAGGATCAGCTTTCTCAGCTTGACTGGACGGAGCTTTATGACTTCGAGGGTGGTGAGATCGACGACATGTGGAGCTGTTTCTCACGCCGGTTCAATAAGGCTTTTAATGACTGTTTTCCTATAACCTCGAAGAAAATTTCGCCTTCAAAGAGCATCAAACATTTTAGGTTGGATTCGAACATCGTCAGCATAAAAAACAGATTGAATATACTGTATACAGTTTCTAGAACTGATCCTCAATTTCTAAGGCAGTATAAAGCACTCAAGAGGGAATATGATACAAGTAACTGCTCTGAAACAGAAACACTATGGCCAACTAATACAAAATTCTAACAATAAGTCGAAGACTACATGGTCTATTATAAAAAACCTTAATGGTAAACATTGTAATGCTAAGCCGAAACTACCTCCTGGAAATCTAAAAATTGTAGCCCAAGACTTAAACGAGTTCTTCACAGATCATGCTGTTCAGGTAGGCAGCCCGGCTCTGGGCGGGTATGAATTCCCAGTCTTGAACCGGTGTGTGAGATCGTTCTATGTGTTTGAGGTCTCTGATGCGGAGTTGATAACAGTCGTTGGCAAAATGAAGAACTCGTCTTCATTTGGATTTGATCAGGTACCAATGAAGGTCATCAAGAAATGTATTCACATTATATCACGGCCTCTCGGTTTCATCATCAACCACTCCTTTGTCTAGGGCATATTTCCTGACGCTCTCAAATTGGCCATTGTTAAACCCATCCACAAGAAGGGACACACTGATAACTTTAATAACTATCGCCCAATAAGCCTACTATCGACCTTCTCTAAGATCTTTGAGAAGTTACTATGTTCCCGGCTACTCTCCTTCTTACATAAGTTCAACATATTTAATAATCGACAACATGGTTTTCTTAAGAACAAAAGTACCGAGACGGCAATTTTCTCCCTTTTGAACTCGATATGTGATGCTTTGGAGGCTGGGAGTATTCCAATGGGAGTGTTTCTAGACCTATCTAAGGCGTTTGACACTGTGAATCACGATATCTTGCTTAATAAATTGGAATACTATGGAGTGCGGGATAATCAACTTCGATTGTTGCGTAGCTACCTCGTGAACAGGAGACAAAGGGTGGAGATTGTTGTTGAAGGTAATTCATATTTGTCAAAAGAAATAACACTGAGGGCGGGAGTACCGCAGGGTAGTATCCTTGGGCCCCTTCTATTTATTCTTTACATTAATGACCTCCCTGATGCCTATAACAGCCCGCTGTTCCACTTATCGATATATGCAGATGACACAAGCATCCTAACAACTTCTCCTGATCTTCAACGCCTGACTCAACAATCTATTGAGGGTATTGCCACCGCTGAGGCCTGGTGCTCCCGGAACTCATTACTCCTAAATATTGAAAAAACGGAGCTAACCCTCTTTCATACTGCCCACTCTCGACTACGCATTCCCGAGAGATTAGATTGCCATCAGCAGTCGGATTTGAGGATTCAGGATTCCGTCAAGTTTCTTGGACTTCACTTAGATGCCACCCTCAAATGGCATATACACACCGAAAATCTGAATAAAAAGCTATTTACAGTGATTTACTCTATAAACGCACTGAAGCGCCATGTCTCGGTAGAGGTGCTGAAAACTATATATTTCTCCAACTTTCAGTCCCTGCTGTCCTATGGTGTGATTTTCTGGGGGAATAGCTCCTCCGTTCGAAACTTGTCTGTTACTCAAAAAGTTGCGATGAGATCTATGTTTGGTCTGGGTTTCCGGCAATCCTGTCGGGGGGTCTTCAGGTCAAATGGGATCCTAACCGTCACGGGTCTATTTGTCCTTCGTTCCCTGCTCTTCCTTCGGAAACATGATCACCTTTTCGCTAATTATGAGAACAAAAACGCTACAAGACGAATGTGTCCTTATTTGCTCCCTAAGTGTTCCCTAACATTGACAACTAAAGCAACAGTCTTTGTGTGCCTTAAACTTTTCAATGCTCTACCTAGAGAATTTCATGGCATCAGCAGCCCTAGCCTCTTTGAGAGACGGATAACTCTGTTCATTATTGAATGTGAACCATACAACTTGACGGAGTTTTACAATTCATGCTCGTCTCGAAGATGAAGTTGACTTGTTTCTATTTTATCTTGTTTATCTGTCACAAACTTACAAACTGGATAAGTCTTGAAACTAATAAATATATTATTATATTATTATTATTATATTATCTTTGGGTTGATTTTTTTTAATGAATTCTTGATTAGAATCAACAATTGATGTCGTAAGTCTTGAACTTTCAGTTCAAGAGGATAATAAATATTAAATCTTCACAAGCATGCATATGAAAATTATGTGAAAGCAATGCAATTTTCTTTCATGGCGAAAAATAATATATTTCAACAGTGATCTCTTGTACTTTTCATACAAATAACTAGAAAAGGAATCCTTTCTATCAATTCATATGAACGTTAATTATTTTCGTCCATCCCATCTTTTCCAATTCATTCATTTTCCGAATAAATTCACATTCTGAGAAATACGCTAAGAATATAGAAAGGGCAACATAGTGTTGACTTTGAACATAAAAATATTTTGAAAAACGTCATAACTTCGATACAGAGTAGAATGTGTCAAATTTCCAAGGCCAGAGTTGTGATTTTATAATTGTGAATAGAGTATATATTACAAATCCAATTTGACAGCCGAGGATAAATCCGCAAACTTTTCAGATTTACCGCCATTTCGATGAGCAAAGCAATTACCTTTCTTTCTCCCAACTAGCCTCCCTTGATTTACCTCTGGATCTAGACCTATCGTCAGATAAATCCCTCAATCTGTCATATTTATCACGTCTAGGAGATCTCTCCCTTAATGGCGAGGGAGAACGCTTTCTTTCATCTTTGAACCTCGTAGGAGGAGAAGGAGCTCTCTGGAGGGGCGAAGAATTTCTGCGACGAGACAGAGGTGACAGTTGAAGTTTCGCAGAATCTTTGATTCTTAGGGGTGGAGGCGATGGTCTGCGGGAAATAGGCGAATCGTCACGACGTGATAGGGGGGAATCTCTGCGAAGGGGTGGTGAGGAGTCCCTTCGACGATGATAGGAACCAATTGGAGATAGAGATTTCTTTCTGTCGCGGGAAGGTGGAGAAGCATTCATCTTTCCTGGTGAACGTCTACGGAACTGTGGGGACCGTTCCTTTTTTTTGAAAGGGCTTCTAGAACGATTTCTTCCTCTCTTGAATGAAGTTCCATCTTCCTCATTATCTTCTATGACGATCACCTAAAATGAAAGGATTTATTAATACCGATCAATGCGGGAATAGCAAATTTCGATATTTGTGCCGATAAAATCAAATTTATAATAATAATTATAATAACGTCTATCCAAGATCGAGTTATAAGAACTCGCAACTACGAGAAACACTGTTTGAAGCTTAACGTGGAGGACAAATGCAGGAAGTGTGGCGCAGTTGGCGAATCTATTGAACATGTAATCGCCGGTTGTCGAGTTGTAGCCGATAACGCATACCTGGGCCGACACAACCAAGTGGCAAAAATTGTTCACCAGCAGTTAGCTCTTAGGCATGGTTTTTTGGATACTTGTCCACCATATTATAGGTATCAACCTGCAGCAGTGTTGGAAACGGACGCAGCTGTTCTCTATTGGGACAGACCCATAACAATGGATAGAACAGTGGACTACAATAGACCGGACCTTGTGTTCATTGAGAAGGATCAGAAGTATGCGGTGATAATTGATGTGGCAGTACCATTGACTCATAACATCGGAAAAACGGAGTCCGAAAAAATAACGAAGTACGAGAACTTGGCAATAGAACTGAAGAACATGTGGCAATTGTCGAAAGTCACTATTATTCCATTGGTGATCTCGGCTGAGGGAGTCATGTCCAAATCATTTAAGAAAAATCTTCAAAAGATCGAGATATCCCAGAGGATCGCGGGATATGCATAGCAGGCTGTAGCTTTGCAAACCTGTCACATCGTGCGGAAATTCCTGAACTAGTGGGAGGAACTGAAATGTTTTTTCACTGGTTCATAGAAGAAATACCAGCTCAAGCTGAGACCGGGAGACCGACGATGAAAGATAATAATAAAACCGCACGGGTGTGGTTTGGTTTCTGCCACCCTACATGGGGGGTGACGTCCCCACGGCCCGAGTTACCTGGGCCACCAAGGGTAAATGGTGGCAAACCCATGAACGAGAAGTGGAAACCGATATCATGGCAGAAGATCGAGATGCCACTCCACCTGCTGGCTCGACCACCGTGAGGAGGACTGCCCGCAGGGGAGCTCGCAACGCATATATCCAGTGGAGCCGCGAAATGAATATTGAAGTAATGCGAGCTTTTCATTACGTGAACAATTGCGAGGACAAACCACTTCCTGGATAGAGAAGAGAAATCTTCAAGGGATGGAATTATCCCAGAAGATCGCGGGATGTGCACAGCAGGCTGTGGATTTGCAAACCTATCACACCGTGCGGAAAATTCTGAACTAGTGGGAGGAACTGAAATGTTTTTTCACTGGTTCATAGAAGAATTACCAGCTCAAGCTGAGAACGGGAGACCGATGAAGAATAATAATACTCTCTTTATTTCTAATACAGCATATTTTTACCTCGGGATCATTATCGGGTTGAGCAGCTGTCGGGACCGGTTTGTTACCAGTACCAAGTTTCCTTCTTTCTCCAATCTTGAAGCAAATAGGAGACGGTTCCTCACCCAGGCCTAACCTCTTCCTCAATGCTATTTTACTAGTTCTAACTTCCTCCTGGTGTAATTCCAACATACGTTTATTCCAGAATTCTATCCACTCCGGTTTGAAATCGTGAGTTGCAGCATTTTTACCTTCCGCTTGTAATTCTTTGTACCTAATCGAAAATAAAAACAGAGAAATGTATAAAGTGGATTGGGGGGTATAAGATGAAAAGTAATTGTACCTTGCATTCCAGAATTTCTTCCATTCATCGTTGTATTTCGGGTGTTTCTCTGGATTCTCCTTGTGTTTTTTCAAAACGAGTTCCATCTGATTATCGATAGCTTTGGCCAACCGTTTGAACTCGTCCATTTTATCAGATTTGTCATCTCTGATATTTTTTTCAGTGATCTGAGGTCTGTCCTTTCTATAGCTAGCCTTTTGCCAGGGCATATATCCTTCCTTTCTGGCTAATGCAGCCCTATCAAATCCAGGTCTCTCCTTTCTGAAACTAAACGAAATCTCACAATCGTCGAAATATTGAAATCTAGAAGAATCCAAATATCATCATATTCCATGTTGCACATTTATAAAGTATCCCGGTTTGCCATGAAATTCTGACACATTTCACCGCGTATATTTTGAAAATGTTAGGTTATGGTCTTTCCCCTGTCAGATACGCCCGCAACGTTGTCGTTTAAACATAAAAATAGTAGTAATTACGTATTTATCAAAATGTTCATTTACTTTGGGAAAAAATTGATTTTCAGAAAATAATATATGAATTCAATAACTTCAAAGACTGAAGAAACTTTTTCTCAGTTAATATTGGAAATATTTCACGTTTAAAAAAATGGTTGGAAGATTCAGTTATGCTATTTTCTTTTACGGAAATCAAGAAACGAGTGTTGAAATTTTATTGAAAAATAATGGACAGAACAGTCCGTTACTTTGGGATAGTTCATTCTGAAAAACAATAAGCGTACTCGAATAACCCAGAAAAACGAACAGAACAGACAGACCTATGGAATTCCCCACTTTTAAAAATTGTCAAGTAATACCTACAGAAGACATTTAAATATCCTTTTATACAACTTGAAATACTCCAGTATGAAAATGTAGTAGTACTACAGAAATAGTCTGGTACACAGACGGTTCTAAGACAGATGAAGGAACAGGAGCGGGAATACATGGAGTGAGGCCAAGAAGGGATTACATAATACCTCTCGGCAAACACGCCACGATATTTCAAGCTGAAACACATGCCATTAGGACATGCATACAGAAGAACCTGGAAAGTGGCTACCAAAGAAAACACATCCACATTCTCTCTGACAGCCAGAGCGCCATCAAAGCTCTCAACTCGACACAGATAAAGTCTAGACTCGTCTGGGAATGCCTCCAGGACCTTCTGGAGCTGGCTAAACACAACAAGGTCACTCTGATGTGGGTGCCAGGTCACAAGGGAATAGCGGGCAACGAAAAAGCAGACCAGTTAGCAAGACAAGCATCTGAAACGCCATTCACAGGGCCAGAACCTGTGCTTGGAATCAGCAAAAACCGATGCAGGACCCTGATTGAGGAGTGGATAAAACAAAGACACCGACAACACTGGGAACAGAGCGACGGGCAAACACACAGCAAAGCCATGGTAGGACGCACAAGCCAAACCTTGACAGCTGACTTTTTGAATCTAAACAGAACAAAGGCACGTATAATAGTAGGTCTACTGACGGGACACTGCGGCCTTAGAAAACATCTGAACACCATAGGAATACTTGGAGAACCCGTGGATTGCAGACTGCGGTGAAGAGGAAGAAACAGTCTCTCACATAATTTTTGAATGCGACGCCTTGGGAAGAAGGCGCCACAGAATCTTCGGTGAAATCAATCCGGAAACGGGAATGAATCCGAAAAACCTTATAAAAAGGCTACTGAACCTGACAAAGGACACAAACCTATTCTTGTGAGGAACCACTGACGAAAGAGTGATACAATAGACCCAAGCTGGTCGCAGTGTCACAGGGAGGCCAAGCGCTAACCCGGTCTCTTGTTTGTCAGCCTATCAATCAATCAATCAATCAAGGAAACCTGTGTCACAAAACCTTAGAAGAACTAACTCCGTTTACAAAATTAAAAAAGAGTAAATAGAAAGTAGCCTTGGCAATGGCTTGATTTTCGAACTTCATAAACCTAAATCAAAGCTAACAGGGATACTTTATAAAAGTGAATGGAGTATATGTTCATATTAATATTGTACTAACTTATCATTGATCTTGATGTTCCTTTTAGGGCTCCTAGGATCAAAGTCCTCCAAATCACTACTAGAAACATCAGACACTGGAGAAAGGGATCTCTTCCTTATATTTTCAATTTGCGGTTTTAATCTCTTGATTGGTTTAGCAACAACAGGAGGTGATGGACTCTTCCTTCTTTTACCAACCATTTGATTCGTTTTAGGTTCTGTGAAACATGAAAATTTTTACTTCGAACGTACACATTATTTTCAATGAAATTATTGATTTATGAATCAACACTTCGGCTTACCTTCGTGAACCTTGGTCAAGTCTTCTCTAGTAACTACATTCTCGAATGTATGTCCAGACAATTCGCTAAAATGTTTTCCCTTGGCAACAAGCTCGATATAGTGCATGGTGTTTTTATTGTATTTGGTACTATCCACTTGTATGGGTTGTAAACGGCCAAAATGTGATTCAATAGCTTCAGCAATTTTTTGGAGTCCCGATTGCCAATTCCTTTTGTAAACCTTCGTCATATACGGCGCAATGTGACGATAAGCAGTTGGAAAATGCTTTTGCAGATACTGAAAGGACGGAAATGACATATCCAGATTCCAGATGAGATAGAATCAACTTACCGTTATCTGATGATTGTAACTTGCCAAATGTGTGAGGATTGTTCGAGGATCTCCCTTCTTATGACACAAGACACACATGTATACCGGCTCTTTTGAAGGATCATAATCCAGCAGTTCTAAAAGGTATTCAAGTCCTACCAAAGGAGCCGCATTGAACTTATCCAAACGCTCCTGCAATTCAAAATTTGAAAATAGTTCGCCAACTGATAATAATTCATTATTCCTACTTGAATTTGAGTCTTGGTTTCTTCCTGTTCTCCTTCGAATCCCGGAGGCAAAGGTTCACCAGGAGCAACAACCATTGCAAGGCCAGTATCCTCATCAATCTTCTCGTCATCTTCTCCTTCAGGGACGCCATCGCTTTTGCCGTACCGCAATCTTGACAAATGTTTTTTGCCGAGTTCGTGGTTGAAAACTCTGCCGAAGACTCTCTTGTCGCATACCCTACAGAACCAATGCTGTGCTCCCTGCACGTATTCCAACAAGAAAATGTTTCCATATGTTCCATCCGGCAAAAAAGTTTTCTTAGACAGAGCTTCTTCTTCTGCAGCGTCCTAAATCCATCATTTATATCAGTAATTTTCTTGAATGTGAGCTATTTTAATATGTACGAATAATTTGTGAGTGCTCCACTATGAGTATTACCAGAAGTTTGATAGTTTTCAATTCAAAAATTACCGACAAATACACCCTTCAGGATAAACTATTTATATACAGAAGACATGGAATACTAATAATACCAATACCATTCTATTTCCAGGGGACTTTGAATGTTTGTAAATTCCATATTCCCAACAAATATTTATTTTTTATAGATGTTGACTGTTATTCTCGTCCATGGAAATTGACTTTCCCAGGTGTGTGAACAACAATAGAGTGTCCACAAACCTGAGAATGTCTTCCATTGATCTTTTTATGTAGTGACTTCAGGGAGATATGACAGAATTCTGCTTCACACCTTTGAAGCACTATTTTGGCAGAAATTTATTAACACTCATTTTCATTCTTCAATTCACAAGTCATAATTATTTGTTTTTTGTATAACGAAAAATATCCACGAGTCAGGTCATAATCACTCATTACTGAATCGAAAGTATTTTTACATACAAAAGTGAACATCATGTTTCAATTTACAATAATTACATAACAAAAGCCTAAAATGCAGAAATTCACATTTTTTACCCATTTACTGGTGATTCTATGGCCTTGGATATTCAAAAGTTTAATATATTCTCTTGATTAATCGATGGAAAAAGCCTGAACTACATAAACAGCTTATTATATTCAGAAATCAGTTCACACAATTAAGGAAAGCACTAATGGTGTGCAAAAATGTCCTCAAATCTGTATACAACATTGAAGTTGAGAAATTAATGATTTTAATTTGAATATGTATTTGGGAAAAAGGTCCTCCCATAATTTTTATCGCTTGATGTTCTACAGAAATTAGAACAATGTTGACGAATTAGGTATAGTTTGAACTCTATAGTTTGTCTTTTAATTTTCATTCATACTTGAAACAATGAAAATAAATAGGAATGTTCTAATGCTGATATAGTTTGAACAAATCCCTTCTTTAAATACCAACAAAAAGTGAATATGAAAGATAATACCCATCACAAATATTTTGGAGTTACATTATACCCATTCATCCCTTTTAAGTGTATCAATACCATATTCATTTGTTTATCCTACCATCTGTACACGATAGGATCAGCTTTACATTTACGTCATGATTTTGTCCAACAAAGTGTCTTCGTTTGTATCATATGTTTAAAACAAGTGCAATAAACTACAAGACAAAAGCAGAATGCTAACATTCACTAATCAGCACTTTCAAGGGACTGCCATTAATATCTCGATCATTTCAAGCAATAAAAGGTGATGGCAAAATGAATACTATAAGAGTATTATTTTGTTGAAACCATTCAGTAATATAATATTGCTCCACATTGCAGAAAGTTCCTTTTTAGGTGAGCACACAGTGTATGCTGCATTTTTTTCAATTTCATTTCCTTTTTCCCAACACGATACATACCGTTATAGATCTTACTTTGAAGATCCATGAGTTAGAAGATTTGAACCAATTGGCTCAAGTCATAATTTATTTCTGGAGTGTTTAAAACAAGTACAATATCAAAAATATGATATTGTTCAATTCCCTGCATTTGGTACCTTGATAAATTCACAACTGTTTTCACTGCCACTTGCAAAAGTTATGGGTAACTTTTCGTAACTCTATTCCACAGCCCACAAAACTTTGAACGATATAACTGCTAAATATTCAGATAGTAAAAATGAAAAATACAAGTTTATAAACAACCAGCTTTATCCAGAAATAGTTGATTAATAGACAGTTGATGAGAAAGATGAGTATCCAATTAACACAAAAAAATTACTTTCAATCACTCATTGTGTGGTAGGTAATAGGTGAGGGTATATAAATTCTCATTTTATTGGAACAAACTACTCACACAGAAGCAATAAATAGTATCTAGTCTCTCATATTTGAAGGACGGTTATTTAGACTAGGAACACTGACAATATAAAAAGCTATTGAGACGTTAATTTTAAGAAACTATGATGATAGATGATATTCGAAAGTGGATAATTCTGTTGAAGGAAATGACGAAAATAATAAATGTACCTCTTTCAGTACAAGGCTAACATTGATAATGCAATATCAAATACCATTTAATATAACATTTGAACTCCCCATGAGATCAAAAAAGGAAAAAATTAGTAAATAATATTCAAAGAGATATTTGTCATTAAATACCAAGTACTACTTACCTTTCTGAGGTTTTGGGAAATAATACAACAACAATTCAATGAATAATGAGTAGTACCTTTTTAGTTGGCCTGAATTCTGGATTACAAATTGGATCATCCTCGGTCCCTGGTGCGAGAGGTTCCATTGTCACTGAATCACTATCACTATACACAAATCGTTGATATCTTTCAATTCCTGTGAAATCACAATTAAATAATTAGATATATGTATGGTTTGATCCCTGGGAAAATGTATGCTAACATACGGAAAACTTACGGTGACCAAACTTACCTTCACATCAGGTTCATTCCATAAATTTACAAATCGCGTTTAACGCCAATATCACACTAGCCGGATAATTCTTAATGCTACGTTTGACTTTCGTCAGAGTATCTCACACTATAAAATGCAATTATATTCTTGAAAAACTCAATTTGGAAAATACCGATAGGATGTTCATAGCGAGCCGTTATGGTGTAGGATATCCATTCTGTGAAATCAAAAACTTACCGCATATAAACACTCCGAGAGCTGGGGTCAATGTTTATTTCTATAGAAACAATACAGGAGAATCCTGTTTCCATATAATGAAATCAATTAATCCAAAAAATGCTTTCAAGATTATTCCAAACAATCTGAAATAAAACTTTTATCACCTGCCACTATCACTAATGTCAATCTGACAGCTTTTTTGGCATTTGAATGCTGATTTGGTTATTGATCACAGAACAGTACCGTGGTACTTTCACTCAATAATAATTTTAAGCACCTTTTACCACATCTAATCCCACCGCAAGAATATTCAATACTTTCAAAATGTAGAAATTTACAACATCTTGGCTTTATCCTAAAAAATAAAATGTAAATGCCTACCTGACCTCACAGCTGTAGGTCAAATGCGCCGGTTTAGTTCGAAAAAATCGGAAATGGGCAAAATAAAATTATTCATGTTCGAAATTTGATTTCCCCAAAAACTAATAATACGATCGGTTTAATTTATTATTAAGCTGTTAATTAACAAGTTAATTACAAGGTGTAATGGACAACCCTGGCCGTGGCATTCGATCATGTTTCCAAATACTGGAAGCAGAAACTACAACTTTATTACCCGTTTCGGTATACAAATACTCAGAGAAGTCAAGGTTAAAGAAAACAACTATTACCGAATAATTTTTATTTTGAAGAATACATACGCATGTAATCGATGCATAAATGAAAAAAGGAATAATTTAGAAAATTCACTTTCAAAACATCCACTACAAATAATTCTTATTCCCACATTACTAGCAGGTTTCAGAAACAATTATAGTTATTTCACACAAATGCTCATTCCTTGGTGCTGATGTGTTTGATAAGATCGACAACTCTGCAAGAGTAACCATATTCATTGTCGTACCACGCGATCAATTTAACGAAGTTGGGGTTAAGAGAAATTCCGGCTTTGGCATCAAAGATTGACGAATGGGTGTCACCAATGAAATCAGAAGAAACAACATCTTCTTCGGTATAGCCTAAAATTCCCTTCATGGGACCTTCAGAAGCTTCTTTAACAGCTTTCTTGATTTCATCGTAGGAAGCTGGCTTACCTGTGAAAAATGATATAGTTGAGAAATAAATCCTAAGTCAGTATTATGATGATACTCACCAAGTCTGCAAGTTAAGTCTACAACGGAAACGTCAGCAGTTGGCACACGGAAAGCCATACCGGTCAACTTTCCGTCTAAAGATTTGATGACCTTAGTTACAGCCTTGGCAGCACCAGTAGCAGCCGGAATGATGTTCTGGGCAGCGCCACGACCATCTCTCCAGAGTTTTCCAGAGGGACCATCAACTGTCTTCTGGGTTGCAGTGGTAGCATGAACAGTAGTCATAAGACCTGGAAAATAATAAGTCTAGAGTTTTTTGAAAAAGATTGAAATCATTTTGGTTCACCTTCAACAATTTCAAATTTGTCATGGATGACCTTGGCCAATGGTGCCAAGCAGTTGGTTGTGCAGGAAGCATTTGAGATAACAGGAGCCTTTGGGTCATATTCATCAAGGTTGACACCGCAAACATACATAGGGGCATCTGCAGAGGGCGCAGAAATGATGACCTTGGCAGCACCTCCTTCAATGTGAGCCTTGGCTTTTTCCGTAGTGGTGAAAACTCCAGTCGATTCTACAACATATTTGGCACCAACTTTGCCCCATGGAATGGCCTGAAATAAATCATCAAATGATGGATCTCTTCATATTTAAAGAGTTAATTTTTCTCTTACTTTGGGGTCTCTCTCGCTGAAGATAGCAATCTTCTTTCCATTAATGATGAGGTTTTTGTCATCGTGGCTGACTTCACCCTTGAAACGTCCATGGGTGGAATCGTATTTGAAGAGGTATTCCATGTAGGCAGCATCCAGGAAGGGATCATTGACTCCAACACATTCAGCTCCCCTTTCCAAAGAGGCCCTGAGAACCAGACGACCAATACGACCGAAACCGTTGATTCCGAATTTAGGAGCTCCTATTAAATGATTTTAGAAATGATAAATCCATGTGGTAATGAAATTTCACATAAATCTGAGTTTGAATATTTGAGAGGATGCTTACCTTTGTCACCCATGTTGCTACAAATATTTCAGCCTGAAACAAGAACCGATTGAATTAGTTGATGTGAAAATAAACGAATTTCACAATAGTTTGAAATTGAATGAGTACATCATTCACATTATTATCTCTTCACGTGTGGTGATAATGATAAATAATCTTGGAAAGATTATTGATAATTAATCGACGCCCATCTGTAACTTTAATGCATACTTAAATAAGAGTATAAGGACAAGGTCAAAAAGGTCATATAATTCTAAGTAATGTAGCCGGCTTTTTTGGAGAATATCTAAATATACGTGATATTGGGATTCGAAACCGAGAATAATTGTTCATGATATTTTAGTGACCCACACGAAGATTCGGCTATTTAAAATAAGTAAAGATTCTATATTAGTTTTTCATAGTGGGAATTCGTCAAATACCGTGATAATCATCTCGAAATTGCATGCACATTTAGAGTTATTTATAACAATTAATTTTAGAACATATTGATCAGAACTTCAAAAATCTATTTACCTTAGGAACAATACGAAATGAGCGCTTTTCCACTGGAAATCTACGGCCAATGTGTCATTTGAAGGAGAGGCGACGTATAAAAAGATAAAATCGATCACGTGATAGAGATCTGAGGAAAGTCATGTCCGCGCAATTTGAATTTAGTATGAAGCGCTTTTCACATCGCATAAACTCTTGGCGCAACATTACGCAAAAGAACCAATTATTCATATTCCTTTAGATTTTTCAGTGTTGGTGAAAACAACTGCCTCAACTGGTATCACAATTTTCGGTTCTCATCCTTTTTTTCAATGATTTCTCAGCTCATTTATACGATGATTGTAAAATGAAATGCTACACGCTACACCCGATCGTAAATTTTTCATGATAAAAGATCCAATCCCAAATAATGTTCTTGTTCAAAACACACACATCTACAGAGTTTTTTGAACATGAAGTCAATTCGAAATCGTGTTTGTGAAAATAGTTTATAGTTCCAGAAAGTACCAGGACATTCAAAAAACCCGCTTTAAGGAATCGTGTCAATTCTTTTTGGCGCAAAGTTGGCAAACCTTTCGACGATTTTGAGAAAATTGGGGAATCCCCTGTCTACGTTCAGATGGGGTTTAAACGTCATCTGTCACGTTTTTGTTTGCGGTGCTCCATTTCATTATCATGTGTAACTAAGCGATTTCAAAATTCTGACCCCTAAATAAAAACTATCCTTATTTTTGCATTGCAAATGACTTGCGAAACAACTCGACCTACCCAGCTGCTCTTCCCTTAAAAGAGGAAGTTCAGATCTATGATCCATTATAACCTCTGAACTTTTTTTGTTGTTCTGTGCTTGTTTCTTAACCTGTTTAATTTCTCGTGAAGTGAATCGTGTTGTGTCGGTGTTTTCGAAAATAGTCCCATATTTTGTTTAATTAAAAATGGGTATCAGCGAAGATGATTTTGTACAATCAGATGAAGATTTCGATGACAAGAAACACGAGAAACTGTTGGATAAAATTCTCAGTATCAATAAATCGCAGCAGTTGAAGAAATCCTCTCGTACTGAGCCAGCTATACAGATATCAGAATTCGATTTAGCTAAATCGATAACAGGTAAAACAGGTGTGATTCATGTTGGCGACTTGACAAACGTTTTGCAAAAGAAAAAAGCGCATGTTACCATAAAAAAAAAGGTAGATACTAGTAGCAAAATTACCAGCACTCTACCGAAGCCACTTGAAAAACCTTTAGCAGATCAAATTACCAGAACTGTAGCATATGAAAAGGCACGTCTAGAATTAGACCGATGGGAACCAATAATAACTGCTAATAGAGTATCTACAAATTTACTTTTTCCTCTACCAACTAGAGATTATGATAAAAATGTAGATTTGACAAAAAAATGGACACTGAAATCAGCCTTCGATATTGAATTGGAAAAAAATAGCCCCCAATTAGTTGAAGAAATACAAGTGGATACACAAAAGGTACAGTCAAAGCTGACTCTTGAAGAATTAAAAGAAAAGAGGAGAGAACTAGCTAAGATTCGTGCTAAACTGAGTTATCAAGAAGCAAAAGCAAGGAGACAGAATAAGATCAAGAGTAAAAAATACCATAGGATCCAGAAGAAAACTAAAATCAAGCAACAGTTGAAAGAATTCGAAGAACTGAAGAAAACAAAACCCGAAGAAGCTCTAAAGAAACTTGAGGAAATTGAGAGGATAAGGGCTCAGGAAAGGTTCAGTTTGCGGCATAAGAGTACAGGAAAATGGGCCAAACATAAGCAGATTCATGCTAAATATGATAAGGAGGTGAGTAATATCTGAATAGAAACTTAAATTGAAAAGTCTGTTAAAGGTCTTTGATTCATTTCTTATATTATCATTTTGAATTTCAGAGCAGGGCAGAATTGGCGGAGCAATTGAAACTGAGTAAGGAGTTGACACAAAAAGTGACAGCCAATAGCGACTCGGAAGATGATGATTTTGATCCAGCACTTACTGAGGATAATTTCATGAAACAAACTTTTTCATGGTTTAAAGAACCGGAAAAGAATGAGTTATCCAGAGAAGAAGCATCAGGCAATACTGAGGTAGCAGAAGAAAATACAACAAGTAGTCAGGTGCTCAGTGAAGAAGAATCAGCAAATTTCAATATAGAGGTGCCAGAAAAAGAAACATCAACAAAGGAAAGTACTGAGGTGCCTGAAGAACAATTGACAATTAGAAAAAGTAGAGTGCCCAAGAAAGACAAATCAAAAAATAACAATAGTAAAGTGAATAATGGAATGGATCAAACGCCCACAAAAAATAATAATAAACTACCAAAAAAACAAAAAAGATCTAGTTTGAATACTTCGAGTACTTCTGATTGGGACGTTGAACTTATGGATGACAACATTGATGTAATATTTGATGAAATGGAGAAAAAAATGAATGAAAAATTGAAAAAAGAGGGAAACAAAATGATGAAGCAATTAGCACCAAAAAAAAGTTCCAAGAAAAAACAAAAAGTTGATATAGTTGAAGAAGAGAAAGAGAGCTTGTTGGCCCTTCCAACAGAGAGGAAAAGGCCCCGAATAGATGAGCCGTTAATGCAAACATCAAAAAATAAAATACCTGAAGGGGAATTATCTGATCTAAATAGTATTTTGAAGAAAAGCAAAATGAATATTGATAAAGACAAAGCAGCTCCAAAGGAAAAGAAGAAAAGTGAAAAAATTAAAGGAAACAAAAAACAAACAGTCACTCAACTAGATACCATCATTCCCGATATGATTACAAATATGGATGAAGATGGTGAAGACGACAATGATATTTTTCAACAAGAATTGAAAGAAGAAGCCGCAGATGCTTTTCAAGATGATCTTGCTGAACAATTCGCTAAAGACAAGGCTGAAACAAGAGAAAAGAATAAACCAAAAGATGTAAATTTATTCTTACCCGGTTGGGGAAGCTGGGGGGGTGTCGGAATTGTACCAAGTAAGAGGAAAAGGAAGAGGTTCATCGTGAAAGCTCCTAAAAAGATGCCTAGAAGAGATGATAATAAAGGTTTTCTAATCATCAATGAAGATGGAGATAAAAAGGTCAAACAGCATATGGTTGATGAATTACCTTTCCCCTTCCAAAGGGTCAAGGACTTTGAAGCTAGCATTAGAGCTCCAATTGGTAGGACCTTCGTTCCTGAAATAGCTTTCCGTAAATTGACTAAACCTGCAGTCAAAACTAAGATTGGTGCCATCATTGAACCAATGGATAAGGATGTTTTGTTTAAAGATCCAAAGTTGTGAAGTCTTCCATGAATCAGTGTAAATATGTAAATAAATTTAATATAAAATATTAATACGAGTATTTTGATTATTTGCCAATGATATGCATTTTTCTAATGAAGACAAATTAATCTTCGTAACCTTTTTTGTATACTAAATAAATGTTTCTTGAAGAAGTTGTGGAGGCAGAATCTTTGTTCATTTCGGCATTCATATGAACAAATTTTTTTTAATTCATCGGAAAAAGCTTTCTAGAAAAATAGTTCTCTGAAAAGAACCGAGAGGGCGCCAGTTTCGAGACTTGAAAGATGACGGACATGTCAAATGTTAGGCTAGGTGTCAGAAACTGAAAGAGCAGAATATGTCCTATTGAATTTTACAAAAATATTCGAAAGCTTGCTTTCACATTGTGTGAATAACAAAATGTAAGCATGGGCATCAGAAAAAATGTCAACAACGCAACACGTAGGAACTGTAACCCTGAAAACTTCGTGTGTACCAATATTGAAATCAAATTTGGACAGAATATCTGTGTTGTTTTCAGCAAAATTAAGTGAAATCAGTGCTTCGGACCCCATCAACGAGGATCAAAATGTTACTGTCTACAATGTTTATTCCATGGTGGCTAATGCGAATCGAACAGTTGGTTCGGATTTTATAACCAGACTTCAGGTGAGGCAAGATAAATGTCTAGGCTGCAAATTTATAAGCGGATTTGACCTAATTTCACTAGGGAAAACTTTTACTTTCCTTCAAATAATGAAATCCTATGTGTTCGGATTTATGATGATGTTGAGAAGATCTCCAATTTACCTGTATCTACAAGTGATATAGTACACAAAGGGAAGTAGCATTTTTGTTTCCCTCATGGTACGATTAAGGTTTGAGAATCAATAGAAAGAAGGAGTATAAAGATTCAGTATGAACAAATAACTCTGAATGGATCTATTGGTAAGATTAATCTATCATATATTTTATGATGGGGTAAGCTTATGAAACATATGAAGTGGTGCAAAAGACCCCTTGTCTTTTAATTCTTTTTTATTGTATACTGTAACTCCTAGGTCTCCCGAGGAGATCCCTCAAAAACTACAAGCTTTTGAGCTCTCAGCTTGTACAAGTTAGGAAAACTTCAGACGAAACCATAACTAATCTTATTTTACAGCTGATGTAGACATGACAAGCTGTAGAAAGTGAAAGCATGGTGTCACAATTTTATTGTTTCTATTGAATTGCATATCCTTTTGAATTTTGTAACTACTTAAAAGCGTTCTTTACTGTCTGATTCTTCACTGTGCGAGCAGACATATTGTTTTCATTCAATATTATATAGGTATAGTTAGAAAGGGGTTACAGTTCACTGCGACCTTGAGTTATATTGTGCTCCTAACAGAGCTGTTCTCACCACTCACTTTACAGCTTGTCTTCCAGTTCCAGATATCTATTGAAATCCAATATCTAAGGAAGGTTGCGATGAGGGTAGTTCCTCACTCCTACAAGTTTCGTGCCCAAAGGATTCTTTTCTTTGGGTTGTAATGGCAAGGCATTCCGTGACTAGGTGAACAGGAGTTTCTTCCTCCTTCCCACAGAATCTATGATCTTCAGTGTCTGATAAACCCATTCTAACATATGCTTTCTGAGGCGACAATGTCCTGTAAGAAAGCCAGAGAGGAAGTATAGCTGGTTCTTACTGAGATCCGGATACCTTTTGGTCCTTGCAGTTTCAAAATTCCAAAGGAACTTTTTGGAGTGATATATACACTGCGCAAAAAAATTAACGCACATTCTGAAAATCTCAATTTTAATGAAAGTTAACTCTACATTGACTTTATAAATTATTTTTTATGTTCTCTCGGGAAGGTTTTGAACGAAACAAGACACATTAAATGGAAGAAAAATTCAGGATTTCACCGAATCTTATGTGAAAGAAGAGAAATGAACAATTTTCAAAATACTGAAATGCTGATAAGTGATTTAATACTTGGTATTTCCACCCCTTGCGTTAATTACAGCTCGGCAACGACGGTTCATACTCAAAATGAGTGATCTTAAAATGTTTTGATCTAATCCTTCCCAGATTTCTCCTAGTTGGATTCCTAAGTCATTAAGAGTAGCTGGATGATTTTCTGAACTTATCAGCCTTCTATTGAGGTTGTCCTAAACCTGCTCAATCGGATTGAGATCTGGACTTCTTGCTGGCCATTCCATTCGAGAGACTTCAACCTCTTCAAGGTACTCCTGAACGATGCGCGCACGATGGGGTCTGGCATTATCGTCCATAATAATGAAATTTTCACCAATGTATGGGGCAAATGGCACCACATGCTCTTCAAGAATGTTCCTTATATACTTATCAGCATTCATAGCTCCATTATCAACGACCACTAGGTCTGTACGAGCAGTCAAAGATATTCCACCCCATACCGTAATCGATCCTCCCCCGAAACCAGTAGTATTCAGGAAATAGCACTGAGCATATCTTTCATGTGGACGTCTGTATATGGGCCTCTTGCCGCGACACTAGGCCTTAAATCATATTCTCTGAGGCGATTTCTTATTGTCTGAGTGCTAATTTGCACCTCATGAGTTTGCTCAAGCTGATTTTGAAGGAGGCGAGCGGTTGCAAACCGTTGTCTCAACGAAGAAACTCTCAACTAACGTTCTTGAATGGCAGTTGTTACCCGTGGTCTACCCTTTCCTGGTCTTCGGACATTCATACCTGTCTCCCTGAATCGCTGCAACATTCTGGACACACTTGTATGGGAAACTCCAAACCTTTCTGCAATTCTTGTGTATGTCCACCCTTCTTCTCGCAAAACTACCTCTTGGGTCAAATTGCGTGTTTCACGTTGCATAGCGATCGAGTGTAGAAAATCAAACGAAAGAAAAACTATTGATCACTAGAATTGATCGTGAACAACTGATTTTAGAATGGAGCCAATACATTCAAAATCTGATAATATCATCTTTTTTTATTCCTGCTGGGAGAAAACATCTGTATTGAAGAAAAACGTTGAAAGTGGATAACATATGCATGCATAATTCTGATAAAAATAATTATCATTGAGAACACCTTCAGTTGTAGAATAAATTTGAGATTTCCATAATGTGCGTTAATTTTTTTGCGCAGTGTACATTCATTCAATATTAGACACCTAATATGTAACTGCAACAGGAAAGATCAATGTTAAAGCTGTCAGATTTAAAGGTTTCGTTCTTCACCATTCATTAGTGGGTAACGAACTATAATTTGTTCAAACTCTGAGCTTTCAAGGTTTTTCGGATTAAAATTAGAATAATTGATAACATTATATGTCAAGCTACAGTAAAATCTTGGATCCGCCACTGATTCAGGTTGAATCGAATCCAACAGAATGATTTATCAGCAGAGGTAATAAAATGTTGTTGAAATTAAAACAGATAGATAAAAAGATGTGATTGATCAGAAAGGCCCGTTTAAAAACTGGAATTTCCAAAGAAACAATCTTTTGGCTATTCATCTTCCACTACTATTAAGTACCTCTATTAAAACTCCGAATATAATAAATGATTTCTACCCATTATAATATATTCATTGATACATAGAGGATTCCACTACTATTTTTAGATTTTTATTGATAAATAATATAAATATTTATATCATATTCTGATTATATCCTCCTTTGGTCCATATCTTAACACGCTTACGTCACTACGTACGTAAATAAGATAAACTGTCTCTAAGACACCAAAGAGGATCAGTTTACGAGGGATTTTTCACTTATCAATCGATGATTGTAATGAAATATGGTTGCATGGAAAATTTCAATTGATTACTCTTATATTTTCTATAGAAGTTTAGAGTTTGAAGGTTTAAATTATGAATACTAGTAACGAATTTATGGCATATACATGGAAGTTTGTTCTCCGAAACTACAAGATCTATACTAAAGCCTCTTCGTCTATATTGCCAAAAATTGTCATGTAGATTCAACTTGAACTTTTTCATCATAAACTCATTCTTTCTCTTGAATACCACTGGATTGGATACAAGTTTCTGTTTGTGGAAATCAAGAGTGTTCTTCTATATAATACTATACTAAAATGTGGAAGATACGAGGGAATCTGTCGAAAAAGCGGGTCCAGAAGAATCTTAAAATCGAAGCGAAGCTGCGATACAGTTAGAAAATTTTTATATGGCTGGAAAAAGGAATAATCGATTTATACGTGGTTGAAATTTTGATTTTCTAGACGACGTAGAAGTATTTTTGAAAAATTCGCGAAAATCGCAGAAGAATCCGGCAAAAAGAGCAATTTTAAACTCGATGTAACTTTTTCACAGATATCCTGGCCGTGATGTAAATATATGGATCGAAAGAGGAAAAGTCAATGCAAAATATACTGCTCCACAAGAGTTAGGGATATCGTATTCAATAGTTTTTAGAAGTATGTAATCTTGGAGAAAATCGCTGTAAAATCATTTAAAACTCAATAACAACTTGAATCGATCCAATAAAAATCAGTATGAGGCATTTCGTCAATCTGGTCGCCTTTTTTCAGAACTTTGGTTCTGTGCATATGCTTCATGAATGTTCTCATTTTGAAATGAAGTCAGTTTATCAACGGCTTCGATTTGAAACGAGTTTTCTGAAAATTCCAAGACGTAAATTAACAAACGCTGAGGCTAATAGGGCTATCGGAATGCTACAGGGTGGCCTAACTCAGGTTGTTATAGCGGAAAGGCTCCAAGTCAGCCAAAGTGTGATATCTCGACTTTGGAATAGGTTCAGGGAGACAGGTTCCGTGTTGAAAGACCAAGGCTTGGTGGGCGACGGAAAACAACACCTGCTCAGGATCGTTTCATCACCGTTTCGGCGAGAAGAAACCCTACATCTACGTGTAGAATGCTACGGAATACTCTTCAAAATGCAGATGGGGTCCAAGTTTCCATCGAAACCATCAGACGACGTTTGATAGAGGTGAATCTAGGTTCTAGACGTCCATTAAGAGGAGTTCCATCAACACGTGACCATAAGCGTCAAAGACTGGAATGGGCATGGCAACATATCAATTGGAACGATCAATGGCGTAGTGTCCTTATCACTGATGAATCCAGATATGGACGATTTTCAGATTCTCGAAGAATTAGGGTATGGACAATCCCACGCATACCCCGTAATCGTTGCTATGTCCAAGAAGTCCATCCATTCCCATGGGGTAGTGTTATGGTATGGGCCGGGATATGTTTCAACGGGCGCACAGATCTACACATTTGTCCTGGGAATATGACCGCCTTACTCTATTTATAGGGAGCATGTCATTGACAATGTTGTGCCAAATTTTCACGGTGCTATTATGGTGAAACTTTTCAATTTCTAGACGATAACGCAAGACCGCACCGTGCAGCCTTAGTTGAGAATGCGCGCGAGGAGCTTGGTATTCCACATTTACCAATCCCTTCGCACTCACCAGATTTGAATTTCATAGAACATGCATGGGATATGCTCCAAAGAAGATTAGAAATCATCAACCTACCCTAGAATCCTTAAATGATCTGAGAGAGCTTCTGCCCCGTTTATGGAACCAAATTCCTCAAGAAATGTTCGACAACCTCGTGTGTAGTATGCAAAGCAGATGTCAAGCTGTTATTGATGCCCGTGGAGGCCATACATTGTATTGATAGTCTTCAAATGCTTGAATTCGCTGGGAATACAATTTCGTTATTTTACTCGATTTTTCCTAACCACCCTGTATACGCTGCAGACCTAAAGGCTAAAATTAATTTGCAACTTGAAATCATATTAATATGAATTTCCATCACAAAAATCTTACTTTAACTATATTTTTTTGCAATTTAAGTTAATATCCCTAACTCATGTGGAGCAGTTTAGCTTGGTATTCATATTTTCCATAATTTTCCCATTTCTTCGGAGAAACTTTGACATTTCGCCTATAAAAGTTGAGTGCCTTACTTAAGGTTTCTGCTTTAATTTTTGCCATGAGATTATTCAAGAATTAATGGACCACTGTGGGTATTCAAAACGTTCTTTTCTTTCAAGAACCTTCTTGACTCGTTTGAAAATCTGGCAAGTACACGTATTCTGTCATTTAATCATGGTACACAAATTATTTTCCGAACTGTTGCAAGTGAAAGAATCGTTGTGATCAAAGAAAAAGGCCATCGCCAACCTAGATCCGGGTCGAGTCTCTTACGGCAACTTATGCAGAGAAGACGACGGCCACCTTGTTCTTTCATGGGTCGGTCTTTGAACTGTCGTGGGACTCCGGGTCCGGACTGACTAGTCACACTCCTTCTGCTACCACACAGCGATATTTGATCGATTTAGATCATTTTATTAGCTTTACGGGTGGAAAATCACCATCGATATGAAATTATGGAAACATCTTGTGTTACTATCAAATGGAAAAGTTGTTTTAACGATTTATCATTCAGAAAATCGATTTTGCGGACAAATAAACTTGAAAATGAATGATGGAAAAATGAAACTGAACAAATTTCTTCGGAATTGGATGATGTGAGGTCAAGTTAGATGTGGAAATATAGGTTTTAAGGAGAATAAATTCGCTATCACAAAAACGCTTATATCTTTTGAACCACTGGACCGATTTCGAAAATCAAACTCATTTTCGAATCATCTTCTAATTCTAATGAAAACTGTTTTTACAATATTTTTTACAAAATTCATGGATTTTTTCTGGAATTCTTCCCATCATGCTTCTTATAGTGTTCTCAGTCACTTTCTGGGATGCTGTCTTCCACTTTTGCTTGAATTCCGCTAATGTTTTCGTTGATTTCTTAGTCTTCTTCAATTCTCTTTTTTCCAGGGCCCAATATCTTTCGATTGGCCTGAGTTCTGGTCAGTTTGGTGGATTGGCCTCTTTGAGGACAAAAACCACCTCATTAGCTTCGTACCATTCCTTGGTGGCCTTGCAGTAGTGGCATGATGCTAAATCTGGCCAAAAGATTGTTGACACATCGTGCTCACGTAAAAATGGTAAAAGTCGCTTCTTCAAGCATTCCTCGATGTATATCTTCGAGTCAACAGAGCCTTGGCCAACGAAAAATTTGCTCCTTTTCCCACAAGTGCAAATTGCACGCCAAACCAGGAATTTTTCAGGAAACTTTGCTTGTTTCTTCACGCGAAATTGTTCGTCAACATTTCCACGAGAATCTTCAGTATAAAATTCCTGTCCAGGAAGTTGCGAGAAATCAGCCAAGACATAGGTTTCGTCGTCCATCCAGGAAAAATTTTTCAAGAAATCTTTTTTTAATTTCTTTGCTCTTGATTCTTCGCAGCGTTCCTGTCTGACACTTTCTGCACTTTGTATGTTCTAAGCCCACAACTCGACTTGATTTTCTGAACGATTGACTGCGAGCAACCCACTATTTGGGCCACTTTCCGTCCTGAAAGTTTAGGATTCTTCTGAAAAAGGCTTTCTTCACTTTTTTTGGGCTATGAAACCCCTTTTTCCTCCCAGTTCCTTCCTTGCGGTTAATTGTAAGATCTTCGTTGAAGCGCTTAACAACTCTTGATACCGTTTCCGGACGAACGCGAGCCTATTTTGCGATTCTTTTGAAGCTCCATTTTTGATTTTTTGAAAAAGTTTCACTATAAATTCTCGTGGTTTCACTTCGATTGACATTTTGCGACAGAGAATTGGAATATCTATGAAGTAAATGTTCCACATGTTTCTGACGTTCATAACATAGCTAACTATGATCAGATTTTGATTTTTTTCTCAATTGGTTCAAGAGATATAGGCGTTTTTGTGATAGCGAATTTATTCTCGTTCAGTCCTTAGAGGCATAAAAGATAATCTGAGATCCTTTGTATGAAAGTCTCGATTATCACCTTCGAAATGGATTTTTTCTTTCAGAAATGGAAATTTCGAGTTGAAAAAGGTTCTGTTTCTGTATTTGGACCCACTTGAGATTTGTGTATTGTTGATCAACAATGTTTATATGGACATATTGAAGATTTGATCGATTTCAAAGTGATCAATTTTTTGGATATAATTATTAATATTATTTGAACCGGGGTTGTTATGGCCCGGTGAGCCTTCTGGGGACTGCGACCATGTAGTTCTTTTTTTCTCTACTCTATTCATTCTTTGAAACCCAAGGAGGTCGTCAATGGTGTTGATAAAAGCAACAACATCCTTGGGAACCTTGGCCGTTACCTCGTGGGTATCCAGGACCCTTTTCTCCATATAAATGGTTCTTAGACCTGCTAGCTCTGGACACTTGCTTACCATGTGTTCAGCAGTTTCTTCTTCTGTTCCACAGAGCCTACAAATCTCATATGCTGACTTTTCCATACGGTACAAAAGTTGTTTGTACCGAAAGTGCCCCGTCAGCAGACCTACCATCAACCGATGCTCAGCTTGTGACAGCTTCAGGAGTTTACTGGTATAGGACGATGAAATCATCACGAATTTCCAGGACTGAGGAAGTCCAAGAGTGTTTCCCAAGAGGTTAATTCTGTTATCCAACTCCCATTTTTAGACTGCTGCCTTATATTGGTCTTTTCCAAGCCCACAGAAAGGCCGAACTACTCTATTCAGGTCCAGCACGTGTTAACCTTGATGGTCTTTTTGCAAGCTTATCGGCTTTTCATTTCATTCAACACCATAATGCCCTGGTACCCATATTAGAGTCACTTTATTGCTCCTGGCCAGTTGCTTTATGGTGTTAATGCACTCCCAGGTTAGCAGAGATCCCTGGCAGTTTGATTCCAGGGATCTCAGCGTGGCCTGGCTGTCCATGGTGATAAAGACATGCACCCCTTTGAGGGACACTCCTGAGCAGCCAGTATCTCGGTCTTTAAAATGGACGGCTCACTTCCTAGGGCTTCAGAGATCCTCAGTTTAGGTCCATATACTCCAATGCCAGTGCCACTCCCTGAATTTGATCCATCGGTAAACCGTGTGGATGACTTTTTGTCCAAGAGATTTACGAAACTTATTGCACTAGGACGGTCAGCAATGACCTTTTCAAAGGGCGTTCCGAAGACTGTCGGCATATGATTATATTTACAGTGTGACAAGAAAAACTTCGGACAAACTCTTTTTCATTTAACTTTATTAAACAGAAGAAATTGAACAAAACAACAACAAATAATGATAGCTTGAACATTTGTTAATAATATATTCAAGCCGTTTCGAAGTGGCTTCCTTTGGCGGCGATACACAGCTTCAGACGCTTCTTGAAATTGTCGGCAATGGGCCGCAGCTCCTCGGGCGTTAATCGGTTCCATTCCCGGCGCAGAAATTTCTTCAGCAACTCCAAATTTTTGTGTTTTTTAGCACAAGCCCTGTGCTCTAAAATCGACTACACGCTGTAGTCCATTGGGTTGAGATCCGGTGAGTAGGGCGGCCTCTCTGCAGATGAGGTGAAACAAGGAAAATTGGTCTTACACCATTCTTGTGTCATTTTCGCTCTGTGAGCCGGAGCTGAGTCCTGTTGAAAGGTCCAATGCGTATCGCCGAAGTGCTGCTTGGCCCACGGAAGTACTACGGCCTCGAGGATGTCACAGCGGTAGACTTCTTGATTGATTTTGACCCCTTGATCCACGAAAACTAAGGGAGTTTTACCACTGCCGCAAATTCCGCCCCAGACCATGACGGATTGCGGATTTTGACGGTGTTCGACGATGGCCGATGTGCCGGGAGGCGTATTGGCATTCTTTACTACAGTGCAACGCATACATGGTGTTGGAACGCGGTAAAGAATGGCTGAACCAATGCTCTTTCTACCCAGACATATCTTACTACGCCTCAGCGCAGCGAGGTGTTCAGGCGTAGTATTATAGATACGCGCCTATTCTCGGGTCATTGTTCACCGCGTTCCAACTACGTTCAAATTTGCTTTCTTCCACAATTTTGAAACCATCGTTCATTAAGATAACAATACTATACTATCGCCAAAAATAGTTTAGTGGACCATACTTGAATAAAAAAAGAATAATATATTAATATATAGAAAATGATACATAAAAATAACAAGAGTATAATTTCAGTATCACTGAAAGCAACTACATAAAATGTAAAATCAACTGACGTATGACCCTAGTGTGCATTTCCACGTGATTCTGCATTTGATCTATTAAGATCAATATTTTTCTTTAAAGATCTGTGCCTTTTAGGATTTTATGTCATTTCTTTATTGGATGACCTAACAGCTTGAATGCGTTTTGCGCCGCATGAAAAACCACGTCTAATTTTTCTTCGGCTCACTGATGTTGGCTGAAGAGAAATGTTTTTTATTTCGTGGGATATTTTTTGATGCAAGAATAAAATTTAATGAGTCGTATGGTGTAACAATTTTGTTTAAAGTCTGATTAAATTTTTGTATGGCATTAACCATATCAACCGTTTCATTTTTGCAGGCTCAGGCTATTTTAGTAATGCGTTCAAATTTTTCTGTTCTGCAGCAGAAGCAAAATATTTTTCACCTAAATTCGGTTCATTGGCATTCTCGACAGTGTTTATTGGTAGGTACTAGGTACAGAAAAATTATCTTGTTGGGTAGAAACATTGTTTTGTTGCTTTGTAGTACCTACTTTGCAAGTCATTTTCTATACCCACATCAGTTGACATGTCGTCATGAAATTCTGAGGATATCTTTTCTCCTAGAGCTAATTTTGCCTATTATTTTCTGTCGTTAGCGTTTATTTGCATACAGGTCCTAAAAGTGATTCCATATTTATTTAGTATGGCGCAAAGGTGCTTACAATACCTTCCACCCTGTCCAAAAACACAGTCGCAAAATGCAATATCTACATATTATGCAGTATAAAACATGTGATCATCGGTGAAACTAAAGACTGAAAAGGTATTTTCGTCGATTCTTTCAACAGAGACATTAACAGAATGTGACATTTTTCTGAAGAGTATCTTATTCTTTGAGTTCCGGAAATTTGCAAATGACAGAAAGTGGCGTCTTTGATAGGACTCGAAAACATTGGCAAAGAAATCCAATAGGGCATAAGCATTGAACGCTTTACATCTTTGTAGAACAAAGTCTTTAATGCGGTAAACAATGACCTGAGAATATTCGCGTATCCATAGTACAATAATTACGCTTCAACACCTCTCTGCGCTGAGTCGTAGTAAGATATGTCTGGGTAGAGAGAGCATTGGTTCAGCCATTATTTACTGCGTTCCAACACCATGTATGCGTTGCACCGTAGTAAACAATGCCAATACGCTGCCGGGAGCCTCTACGGACCAGACTCTGTCGTTTTGGTGGTTGTGGGATTGTTCTACGGTGAAAAGCTTCTCGTCTGTGAAGAGAATTCGCTCCCATTGCTGACCGGCGGCGAGACGAAGGAGTTGGCGGCATCTTTGGAGTGGTACGCGCTTGTTTTTCTCCGTGGGAGTTGAACTTTTTGGAGCTTGTATGGCTTGAGGTTGAGCTCCTTTTTGGCAATTTGACGGACTGATTCGCGGCTGATACCGGTCTCACAGGCTATTTTCCTCATGGAAACCCTCGGATTTTGATTGACTCGCTTCTTGACGATGTTGCGATTGCTAGGTGTATTGACAGTGCATTTTCTACCACTTCCTGGACGACGACCATCATGGCCAAGCTTCTCGAAACGACGAATTGCATCGGACACGGTTTGTCGAGGCACATTGAGCAAACGAACAATTTCGAATTGACGCCTACCTTGACGAAACAGCTCCAAAATCGCACTACGTTTGTTTGACCTTCTGAAATTCTGTGAAATGAAATAATATCAAACTGAAAATTCACATATTAGTACAGGAAAGTGTAGAGAAACCAAGAGAATAAAAATTATTTGGCTGCGCTGAAATACTTTTGTTCCAGACCCTAGCAAAATTTGTCCTGGTCACCTTGTATTTATTTGGGTCATAAAGAAATTTTGTTGGATCTAATGGTATGAATGTATAGGGAAGTTTGGAATAATGCAGAAAATCGAATGAAAAAAATGTTTGGTCAGTATTATTTTTTTCTGGTTTCATCAACGGTATATTGTGGTAGAACCTTGAATCAAAGCTTGTAATAGTCTTTCCAAGGTGTGTCTAAGAGACCCATGCCTATTGGGAAATTCCTCATTGTATTCTGTCTGATCGTAAATTCCCAAAACTTAAAGCATATGCATTTTGCGGTCAGATTGCTATTCATTATATTATCCTCAGGCTATCATCCTTGGCGAAAACAAGAAAACTACTTCTTGCAATAACTAATCCATGGAAATTTGGCTCTCAACAAAGTAATTTTGTCTTTTTCAAAATTAATGGAAAAGTCTTCTTGTTGAAATCGCCTCTTTTTGAAATCAGACCAGAAATATTCAGTCAACTATACCATGATGAATTCAAATCATTAGAAAAAAAAACTGATGTGCAATTTAGAATTTGGACCTGAAAATGTACAATAGGTATAAAGCCGTCTGATTTTTTTTTCAAATTCAATAATTTGAAAAATACCCAAGCGACCGAATTAAACTCAGTAGTGAAATTCAGCCGAAATCGGTTTTGCAAAAAATTTCATTTATTTATCATTATTTTATAACTTGACGAAGAAGAGATTCTCATTCTAATTAGCATATTGTGTCCTCATTCTTTTATTGAACCCGCTCATTGACGTACACGATACGCCAAATTATTTCGAATCGAATAGATAATAGTGTATGGATGACGTAACTTATCATAAAAATAAATACATAGTTCTATTATTCGCAATGTTTATTGTTACTCGAATTTATAGACCAAAACAAGATTAATGGAACCGGTCGGAATGTCTACGAAAATATTTTCGTGAATGATTGAATCTTGAGGAAACGATCTATCAGAATTTATTGCGTCTATTCGGATTTTGATTCATGCTAATTTATGAAATTGACAGAATTTGACTTGGGTGGAAAGATATTTTTGAATGATAACCAAACTTATAATGACAGCCAATGACATTTCTACCATGTCGAATATGGCCGCCTTGACGTTTGACTACTTAAATTCAGTCATGTTTTGGTTCAGATTACCAGTTCCGACTTCAATTAACCTTGTAAGAATTGAAGAATCTGTTATATTCGATATTCGTGGCACGTCGATGTCTCTCACTTTCACTGTCTATTTCTCTATCCGGTTCCTGTTATCACCGAACTACTCTTATCTATTCAAATTATCAAATATTGCGTGGGGAAACTTATTCGTATCCGAATCATCTTATTGCCGGATGGGTGTGTAATTTCCTATGATTTTTGTTGCGTGAAACTGATCGCATTTCTCAGAAAAAAAAAACGAAATGGCAGGTAATACCCAAGCTCGCCCAGAGCTAAAGAAATACTGTTCTGATGTAGACTGGATGAAACGGTATTTTCCAAACTCGTAAAATGGAGAGGGTAGATGTAAAAGTACGGAATGGATCGAAATACCTTGGCAAAGCCATGTTTGAAATGGTGGAAATAAAGATGTCACTAGCTGTCATTTTTTTTAATAGTTGACATTTTACCCCAGAGGCCAGGCTGGACTATCCCTTATTGATTGAATGGTCGAAAAAGTGTAAGAGAGACAAATAAATGTTTCTGGCAGTTATTGTATTTTTTTCTGGAGAGGTTGACAAAGGACAGATCTATGGTTTTGGATGAGCAATATTGATCTTCTGTCGAATATAGACAGACTTACAGAGAAGATTATTGGCAAGGACTCCGCCTTATCCATCTCTAGAGATTACCATCTTTCAGTTTCTTCCTTCTTCAAAATCCTTCTTATAGGTCATTTGCCTCCATAACACAAAGATTTTGGGAGAGTAAGTGGCGTTTGTACTCCCTTTCTGGCTAGTCTGTTGGCCTCTTCGTTTCCTTTGACCCATGAGTGACCAGGAATCCTGACTAAAGAGACCATGTGGTTCTTGCCACATAATTCTATACCTATAATTTGAGCGTAGTGGCTAATAAGTATACAAAAGTGTGGCAATCGTTCCCCTTAAATCCAGGGTCAGCCATCGCTATACGCATGCCAAGGGAGAAGAGAAGGGACATGTAATTCTGTATCCATGGATACCGTATGTGACTCAATACAAACAGAGACAAATAACAAAACTGCATCCGCTGATCGCCACGATGTCCCTATTTTCCCACTCTCCGTTATCGCACATGCTCAACAGTCTCACTGACCCTAGTCAGAGGCTTCTAGATGTTTCACTTTTAATTTCAAGGATCAAATTATAGGTATAGAATTATGTGGTTCTTGCATACTTCATTGAGTTTCCTTTGGTATTCCCTTATCTTATGTATTTAAAATTAGCAAAACATCTCTGGCGAATCAAACTCAGAATAGCACAAAATTTTGCCGTTTTTTATCTTCAACTAGCTGGCTCGGCGAACTTTGTTTCGCCTAAAGGATACTTACGGTGAATTTGACAAATCGTAATCACAGGTGGTCGGAGATCAACGGATTGGTTCTCTGATTTTTGAACTGTCAAATCGAAAATCGAATTGATTCTAGATCAAGCTCCGATCACCGGTGATTACGCTTTGTGAAACCTACCGTTGAAGTTGTATAAACGTATCATTGCTATTTTTTCAAGCAGGAGATAAATTAGGCAAAATTGTTGTTATTCGCACGAAAGGAATTATCTTTATTTGAGTGGTATCTTATTGTTGAACAACCTATCTTGTGATGAACGACACCACGAATGCAAATACAAATCACGATCGAATTATATGGATGAGAAATAGTTCCATTGATGAATCACCTCTGATCACCCGATCACTGTAAAAACCACTTTAGAGTTTAGTTCTGTCAATACAACGCTGAAAATTCGAATTGAAGTAATTTGTTTATGGTACTTTAACTTCACTTCACAGAATACAAATACGCTAAGACGTTTGAAACTGATCGCCAAAATCCGATTTACTTGAAATTTCGATGAATATTCACTGTGATATTCAACCGCTTGTTGATCTGGTAATGGCCTTTTATGGTACTATAAGTTCTATGCAAATTATACAGTAATTGTATATACATCGTCATCTAATGGTGATAATATGAAATATAGTACCTTCACGATTACGTTATTTTGAATGAATAAAACTGTAAAAACAAGCCTATTTCTCAAAAAACATTTTTGAAGATAAGCTTTTATAACAACATTCATCCGCCATTTTGAAGCCGCCATCTTGAATTCCTCGATTTCGAAGAATCGTAATTTCCGACCCAGAAAACCCCCATATACCAATTTTGAATAGAATATGATCGTAATTACAAAACTCGTCCGCCATATTGTGGCCGCCATCTTGAATTTCCCAGTTTTGACAAGAGTATCATCATTCTCGAACCCAAATACCCCCAGATACTAATTTTGAATGGAATCGGATCATAATTACAAAACTCATCCGCCATTTTGGAGCCGCCATTTTGTTTTTTTCTATACAAAATATTTCATGATGCATTGTCACCAGGATTAGGTACACCAGCAAAATTTCAAATCAATCGGACGATTAGAAGTGTGTCATATTTAACTTGCAAGATTTGATTAGAGACACACAGACAGACAGACACCGGGACAGGTGAAACTAAATAAAAGCTTATAATAACTAATATTAATCAGTCATAATGCGTGAATAGAGCGACCTGAAATGGTAAGGACGAAACTTCTCTCATATCTCAACGAAATCTAATCATTTGAGAGATCTGTACTCCTACGCTTAGACATTTTGGTTTTGGTCAACAGCGCAGAGTTGGGGGCAACCCAAATTATACACTATATGTTTCCATCGACATCTAACGTGAAGAATATCGAATAAAGTACTGTTATGGTTCTAAATGTTCTTTTCAAAATTCAAAGTTAATTTCAATTTATTGAGGCCAAATTAAAATGAAAGATTTAGAAACATCATTTTGAAGTTTGTGTATAGAAACAGATTCTGTGGTAGTTAGGATTAAATTAGAAAAATCAAGAATGTGGAAGATTGAGGAAAGATATAACGGCATGCAGACAATTGAATATTTTTGAAATTCCGGAAAAAGTCACACACCGTGCAGGAAACGAACCTGCATCTCCCTACTTTCCGGGCGGGGGCCTTGTCGTTTACAGACGTTAAACCTATCTTCATGAATGTGGAAGATGTTTTGAAGTATGGAAACCAAGGGGATGAAAAATTGGATTAGACGGAAAAACATCAGAAAGAAAAGTCACGAAATTAAATTGAGAAATCAGAAAGAAAAGCCGAGAAGTTAAAATTGAGAAATCAGAAAGAAAAGCCGAGAAGTTGAAATTGAGAAATCAGAAAGAAAAGCCGAGGAGTTAAAATTGAGAAATCAGAAAGAAAAGCCAATAAATTGAATTGAGAAATCAGAAAGGGCAGCCAGGAAGATGAATTGAAAAAGGGTAAGGAAAACTCAGAAGAGAAATTGGGGAAAATAAAGGAAGTCGAGAAGGAAATTGGAAAGAAATATACCGAGTAATAGGAAGATTGATAATATAAACCAAAAATATAGTGAAAGGACAATTATAATAGAAATAAGTGAGTTAAATTTTAATTAAGGGATAGAATAAGTGTTTATATTTTTGTATTAGATTGAGTTATTTTGAAATAGATATTTATGTTAATTTATATCTAAATTTTTCAATTTTGATTTACACCCTCAATTGGGATAGAGTCGACCGGGCATATAAAAATTTAAAATTTCTCATAAATTTGTTAGATTCCAAATTTATTTATATTCGGAATATAAAGTCACATAAAAAAGAACCATAACAGTACCTACGTATTACAGTGGCTCTTATCTAGTCACTGTACTACGGATAAGCTGTAGCGTACGTGTAACTGTAGCGACACCTAGTGGCCTTACTCAAAAGAAGGAAAAACATTTCCTGTATAAGTGAAATTTTCATCGATTTTTTCAAAGTTTTATTGTATTTTATGATAACCAGACCGTAGACGAATCCATATATGAAGTTTCATAACGAACAGTCCATCCGATCTCGAGCTGTAAATGGTGTAACCAACATCTTTCTTTTATATATATCTATAGATTTCAGCAATATTGCATGCGAAATATTCGAAAAAAAATGCCTGATATACGTTCCGACAGCCGCAGAACTATCAATCAGATTTTGTCATTTTTCTACAAAACCTTGATAGATTCAATTTTTCTTTCACACCGGATAATTTATGGATAAATGACACAAACAATAAGAATTAAGGAAAACAATATCTGAAGGGATAGTACTTTAACCCTTGAAAGAATTGAAAATATTGGAATAGCTGTCCTTGCTTCAAAGCCCTACAACTCGGCTTACTACAGTTGATTCAACATCCCGACCGTTAGAAAGTACCAAGGAATAAATTACTAAATTCATTTGAACTCGATCCGAGAGAAACTCGACGAGAAATCGTTGCCGTGTTTGGGAAAGATCCCAGCCCGATGGACCGTTCTGTGTAATGTCACCATTTCCTGACAGTCCATGATATAATTCAATCAGTTGCAGTAACGAGATGAGCGATAAAATGGGGATGAGGATAACAGATTTCCTCATAATTTTTCGTTTATGTGCTAACCTCGGGCTTCGTACCCAATTTCAGCTTTCAGGGGTTTTAGGAAGTACCTATTTATAAGAAATATCAGGATCATACGAGGATATATTGAAAAATTCTTAGCCTACTATAGAACCAAACAAAATTTCAATGTCAAAATATTTTATACCTCAACATATTCTTGTTTCTTCTTGCTCTGCAAACCAGTCCTCCACAGCTTTTATTACCTCCTCATAGGAAGGATATTTACGACCTTTTGAACTTTTTTTCAGTTGAGGAAAGAGATGACAGTCGGACGGAGCCAAATCTGGTGAATAAGGGGGGTGTTCTAGTAATTCTAACCCTAAATCACGAATTTTTTGCATGGCAACATGAGATTTGTGTACTAGGGCGTTGTCCTGTAAAAACAAAATACCTTTGGATAGCTTTCCGCGTCTTTTCTCTTTAAATTTTTCTCGTAGAGTGGTCAGTAATGTCGAATAGTAATCTCCAGTTATTGTTCTACACTTATACAAAAAATCAATCATGATTACTCCATGGCAATCCCAAAAAACTGAAGCAAGAAATTTTCCAGTAGGTTTTTGGACACGAAACTTCTTAGTTCTTGGAGAACCAGAGTGTCGCCATTCCATCGCTTGTTGCTCTGTTTTTGGATCGTAGAAATGTACCCAAGTCCCATCCATAGTAACAATTCGGTTTAAGAAGTCTACATCGTTTTCAAATCGAGCACAGATCGAACGCGATGCTTCTACCCTTGCACGCTTTTGGTCAACATTCAAACATTTGGGTATCCATTTTGCGGAATTTTTTCTCATGTCCAAATTGACGTGAACTATATGATGAACGCGTTCGTATGAAATCTTCAGTGCTTCAGATATCCGTTTTATCCCAATTCGACGGTCTGATAAAATCATGTCATGAATTGCATCGATATTTTCGGGGACTGACACAGAAACTGGCCTTTCCGATCGGTCATCATCTTCAATGGAAAATCTACCTCTTTTGAAGATTGCAGTCTAATTTTTCACGGTCGCATACGAAGGACATTGATCATTGATCACCAAGGGTATTAAGCATATCTTCGTAAATCTGCTTACCTCTTAACCCTTTTAAATACAGGTACTTGATGATGGCTCGATACTCCAATTTTTTGATTTTTACAATTTCGGTGGACATCTTTTTTTTTAATTTATTGCGTAACTCTGGTTTACTTTTTTGACGTCGAGCTCTTCACTGACCCTTCTAATAAGTTATTGTTCGTTGATATGGTATCGCAATATTTTGTTTATGCATGGAACTGGTCTAGGCTAACTAGATATCAATACATCCTCGTATCTACCCAATTTGTTTTCCGGACATTCTAACCTTTATACCAAATTTCAGGTTTCTCACAATCGTTTAAATCATTTTCAATTAAAAAACCGTTTGTGGCAAAATGGTAACGCTTTCGTCCATAGGGACCAGCGTGCAAAAAGGCATTTGTGGTTTTTATGCTGGGAAATAACCTCCACCGTTACACCTTTTCGTTTCTGGTAAATAGAGAAATATTTCATTCTAAAATCGGCCCGTATAGGTCTACTGCACTGTGGAACAGGATCTAAAACCAGATTTGATGATTCCGAGACGAAGGTAAACAAATGGAATTATGATAATCGTGTTCTTCAAATAACGGTTTATCTCCGAGCCAAAGCAGAAGATACACCTGTTTCGATGTTACCGAAATATCGTGTATGCCGTGACATTTTGCCAAGTAAGGACCGAACGAGAATAAATTCGCTATCACAAAAACGCTTATATCTTTTGAACCACTGGACCGATTTCGAAAATCAAACTCATTTTCGAATCATCTTCTAATTCTAATGAAAACTGTTTTTACATTAAAAAACCAAAACTATTTTTTACAAAATTCATGGATTTTTTCTGGAATTCTTCCCGTCATGCTTCTTATAGTGTTCTCAGTCACTTTCTGGAATGCTGTGTTCCACTTTTGCTTGAATTCCGCTAATGTTTTCGTTGATTTCTTACTCTTCTTCAATTCTCTTTTTACCAGGGCCCAATATCTTTCGATTGGCCTGGGTTCTGGGCAATTTGGTGGATTGGCCTCTTTGGGGACAAAAACCACCTCATTAGCTTCGTACCATTCCTTGGTGGCCTTGCTGTAGTGGCATGAAGCTAAATCTGGCCGAAAGATTGTTGACACATCGTGCTCACGTAAAAATGGCAAAAGTCGCTTCTTCAAGCATTCCTCGATGTATATCTTCGAGTCAACAGAGCCTTGGCCAACGAAAAATTTGCTCCTTTTCCCACAAGTGCAAATTGATTGCCAAACAAGGAATTTTTTAGGAAACTTTGCTTGTTTCTTCACGCGAAATTGTTCGTCAACATTTCCACGAGAATCTGCAGTATAAAATTCCTGACCAGGAAGTTGCGATAAATCAGCCAAGACATAGGTTTCGTCGTCCATCACGCAACAGGAAACATTTTTCAATAAATCTTTTTTTAAATTTCTTTGCTCTTGATTTCGCTTCTTGGTTCTTCACAGCTTTCCTGTCTGGCACTTTCTGCACTTTGTATGTTCTAAGCCCACAACTCGACTTGATTTTCTGAACGATTGACTGCGAGCAACCCACTATTTGGGCCACTTTTCGTCCTGAAAGGTTAGGATTCTTCTGAAATAGGCTTTCTTCACTTTTTTGGGCTATGAAACCCCTTTTTCCTCCCGGTTCCTTCCTTGCGGTTAATTGTAAGATCTTCGTTGAAGCGCTTAACAACTCTTGATATCGTTTCCGGACGAACGCGAGTCTCTCTTGCGATTCTTTTGAAGCTCCATTTTTTATTATTTTGAAAAAGTTTCACTATAAATTCTCGTGTTTTCACTTCGCTTAACATTTTGCGACAGAGAATTGGAATATCTATGAAGTAAATGTTCCACATGTTTCTGATGTCCATAACAAAGCTAACTATGATCAAATTTTGATTTTTTCTCAATTGGTTCAAGAGATATAGGCGTTTTTGTGATAGCGAATTCGTTCTCGTTCAGTTCTTAGGTATAAAATCGAAGAGCAAACAAGTACGTTTCGATCCTCGCAGGGTTCCGTAGTTGGGCCCTATTTTCCAGCGGGAAAATCCGGGAAAATTTTCTGAAATGAGACCATTTAAAAACAAAACTTTTGACGATGTGTGATCTTAAGAAAAACGAATTGTTTGGGAATCTATTCCGAGTTTTCTAATTAAAATCTTAGATGAGTCCCTATTTGATATCTTCGAAATATTAAGGCTCTGTATATCGCCAGAAACTATTCGATGGGACGACCGGTAAATCGCTAAGTGGTCGTCCAATTTTTACATTATCCGCTCACTCAAACTCCAAGCACGTCCTCATTAACGGACCGGCTAGTTCCGGCAAGAAGTACCTCGAAAGGTAGCTTGTAAGTCGATGGTCGTTCAGCTGGTAAAGCAAGCCTCCTACGCCAACTATTAATTCTTCAGTGACTTGTTTTAAACCCTGGTTCGAATTTTATCGAGGACGAAAAGGAAATTCAGAACCGAATTTTTTTTTTCGAAAGGTTCAGAAATACCCAATTTGGGAAAACCACCTGGATACGAGGATATATTGAACAATTCTTAGCCTAACTATAGAACCAAACAAAATTTCAATGTCAAAATATTTTATTACTCAACATATTCTCCTCTTTATTGAATACATTTATTACAGCGAACCTGCAACGTCTCTAGACCTTTCAAAAAAAATGTTTCTTCTTCCTCTGCAAACTAGTCCTCCACAGCTTTTATTACCTCCTCGTTGGAAGTAAATTTACGACCTTTGAAACTTTCTTTCAGTTGAGGAAAGAGATGATAGTCGGACCTAGCCAAATCTGGTGAATAAGGGGGGTGTTCTAGTAATTCTAACCCTAAATCACGAATTTTTTGAATGGCAACATGGAATTTGTGTACTAGGGGCACTGGGGCGTTGTCCTGTAAAAACAAAATACCTTTGGATAGCTTCCCGCGTCTTTTCTCTTTAATTTTTTCCCGTAGAGTGGTCAGTAATGTTGAATAGTAATCTCCAGTTATTGTTCTACCCTTATCCCAAAAATCAATCATGATTACTCCAGGGCAATCCCAAAAAACTGAAGCAAGAACTTTTCCAGCAGATTTTTGTACACGAAACTTCTTAGATCTTGGAGAACCAGAGTGTCGCAATTCCATCGGATGTTGCTTTGTTTCTGGATCGTAGAAATATATCCAAGTCTCATCCATAGTAACAATTCGGTTTAAGAAGTCTCCATCGTTTTCAAATCGAGCACAGATAGAACGCAATGCTTCTACCCTTGCATATGTATATGCGTATACGGTTTTGGTCAACATTCAAATATTTGGGGATCCATTTTGCAGAAATTTTTCTCATGTCCAAATTGACGTGAACTATATGATGAACGCAGTCGTATGAAATCTTCAGTGCTTCTGATATCCGTTTCAGCCCAATTCGACGGTCTGATAAAATCATGTCATGAACTGCATCGATATTTTCGGGGACTGGCACAGAAACTGCCCTTCCCGATCGGCCATCATCTTCAATGGAACATTTACCTCTTTAGAAGCTTGCAGTGCAATTTTTCATGGTCGCATACGAAGGACATTGATCAGTGATCACCAAGGGTATTAAGCATATCTTCGTGTAAATCTGCTTACCCCTTAACCCTTTTAAATACAGGTACTTGATGATGGCTCGATACTCCAATTTTTCGATTTTTACAATTTCGGTGGACATCTTTTTTTTAATTTATTGCGTAACTCTGGTTTACTTTTTTGACGTCGAACTCTACTACACTGACACTCCTAATAAGTTATTGTTCGTTGATATGGTATCGCAATATTTTGTTTATGCATGGAACTGGTCTAGGCTAACTAGATATCAATACATCCTCGTAAGGGGAACACTTGGAGACACTCAACCAGCCATTTGCCATCGTTTGAAAGCAATGGGAATGATCTGAAAGGTAGAAAATTCGGTGCCGTATGACCTGAAGCCAAAATATGGCGACCATCATTTTTGCCCTGCTCCAACGGTAAACAAGAATAGTATATTATTTCATTAGGAGGAGAAGTGTCACTTTTCGTGGCGAGCTTGAGTTTATCCGCCGAACGGAGTGAGGCGGATAATTGAAAGCGAGCCACGAAAAGTCACTTCTTCTCCGAATGAAATATGCTATTTTATTTCCAAACGTTTTCAAATTCATGAAAATTGTACATTTATATTGTAAATTTATCAAATAAAAATGACGTTTGAATTGGAAGTTTTCGTATTCTATGCATCTATGTTCATATTGTTAATGGTAACCAAGTAATCTTTTTCGTAGCAACACTTTTCCTGCCGCCGGAGGGAAAAGTAAATATTTCTCCGCCTAGGCGGAGAAATTGAACTTTTCGATGATCCTGTCAGTCGAGAACTGACGTTGTTATCGTACGTTTGGAAATAAAGGGTTTTTGCATAGGGACCTTTTCTGACTAAGACGTTGACTTGTCATTCTCCAAGTGGCCAGAGACAAGCTTTCCAGTTGTGATCAGGAATTTTTTTGACCGCCATAAGGCCTTGTTGACTCCAGAAATTCATTGCATTCTGTCAGTTTGCAGTTTTGCAAAAAGTTCAATTATAAATCTGTCGTTTATTCAATGAATGCTGTCATATTCTTGTGAATTTACACCCGCCAACACTTGTACAAAATTCAATTATTGCATCATCCCAGTAAATCATGATGGTGTTAATTCAAGGTCCTCATTGATTCCTCAAGAAGTCGAAGGAGGTACCCATGAAGCGAAAGCTGTTTTATAAGAAGGCGTCGGATTCAATGATACAAAAGAGCGATTATGATCAATTTGCTATTCCTCAAGATCTGTTGGAAAGAATATCCTGAAAATCCGTATACATTTTTGTTGAACGAACGAAATCATCAATTGTATCGAAATTAAATCAAGGTCCTATTCAGATAAAACGTTGTCCCATTTTACAGACGTCATCATGGAAGGTTATCGGGTTCATTCATACAGATATTTTATGCAGCTCCCTCGAAATGAAGTAGGTATTTCTAGCCTGTGTCTAATCGGTTTTTGTAGCCAAATTTCGATATGATATGGCGCCATGTGAATGGAAGTACAAGAAATGAAAATAATATCTTTATTTGACATATCCAAATAAAAAGAATTAGTCTTTTTTATTTATATTATCATTCTATTTATTTTACATTATTTCAGAGTATTCTCAATTAAAGACAAAACGATTTGCATGCGTTTCCAATTTTTTTAAACCATTTGAGATACCTCCAACCCCTCTTGTCCCTAATCTTCATCACAGGTGCTATCCAGGGGTCAATCTTCCATTGTCTTCCAATTCTTGGCAATGGTCCAAAGTTTAAGTTAATTTTAAATTGATTTCTTTTCACAGAAGGCTATGAAGAAAAATGCACGCGAAGCACAAGAAATACATAAAGCTAGAAGAGCTCGTGTGAGTCCTGGGGTTCTTCTCCAGTTGTTTTGAAAATCCCATTCCTGAATCTCTGCCCTGGAGTGGTGTCTTCTATGGATGCATGTCCAACTGGTTCAATTTTTGATGCAATTTTCCAAAGTTCATCAGCTGAATACAGCTTAGTTTTTCTAGGAGGATTATTAGTGAAACCATTATATCTTATCCTTTAGCTTCGTTACCATTTCTTTCTAAGTACCCCTCATATTTGTAAACAGGTTGCTGCTATAATTCATGTCTAGGGATAAATTTAATTCCTTTCCAAATTTATTTCAAATTATAATTATACGGTAGATGCAAGACTTGCTAGAATGAAGTCATGAAAATCTTTAAGGTTTGATAATTTCCTCTAATAAAAATTATAATGGAATTTGGAGTTCTGAATAAACTTCATATGATTTTTTTCAATAATAGTTTAATTCTTGATGCTTCTGAAAAGTTCCTAGTTTTCATCTGTCCAGGACAGGTCATGGATGATGCAATAGTATGCTTTTGAAATGGATTTCCATTGATAGCCCAAGGTGTGAGTGGGGTGAAGAGCAAACTATTGACCATTTGGTCAAAATTGTTCAGCATATAAACTTCCAGGTGGTTTTAAGGCTATTCTTTCAGTATCTGATTCGTTTTTGAGATGGGTCGGTACCTTCAAAACAATTTGATAATGAATATATTAGTTTATTTTCCTTTCTTCTTCCATTTTGTGTTTCAGATTATTACAAAATGCTTTGTCAACCTCTTTGGAGAAGGGAAGAATAAGTTCTATTCTATGAAGAAGATGTCCTTCAGCTTATTCTGTAATCAAAATACCCCTACATTTATATGGGGAGACAGAGTTTTTGCTGAAGTTTTCATCTATGCCCTGGCATCATACATAAAAATGTATGATGCCCCGTTTAGCATTTCCTCTGTTAATACTGAGATTAGGAGCGGGGAATAGATATATCTGTTTGTTGAATATTGCTTGTTGACTTTTCATTACACATGATGTTTGATTTTTTTTCAAAACAAATCTCCTTCATAAGAATATGTATCAGTTTCTTAATTTCCCTCAATGACGTAGTGCCTTATAACTCCCTCAAGAGGGTCACTTTATTGCTTCTAGCCAGTTGCTTCACAATGTTATGACATGCTTAGGTATGCACTTGCTCTGACAGTGATACCAGAGCTTTTGATATTTCTTAGCAATCTGTTGTGATATTACTGTGCAATCTTTTGATGTTTCTTTTCAAACAGTATCGAGCTCACACAGAGCCAGTATTTTAGCCTGTGACACGCAGTGTTTGTGTCGTATTGTCCCAGTGAGCCTCTATTTCAGCACATATACCACTATTCCTGTACCCTCTGAAGGTTTCGATCCATGTGTATATCATATTGATGGTTGAGTTGATTCAGGATTTTCATGTGTCCCACCCAATTGCTAGGTAGAAGCTTTCCGCTGAAGAAGATACCCAAAGTACTTCGCAGAGTGCATTCCCTATAGCTTGTAAGGAACTGTGCAAGTCCTGACTCAACAAAACTTTCATAGCTTGATCGTATCGCGGTTGTTAAATATTTTATTTGAAATGATTATTGAATTGTAATAATAACAACTTGGACATGGATCTGATAAATCCAAGAAAGAAAACCGCAAGAAAGCTACAACAAAGAACTCTTTAAGAAGAATGAAAATACAAGCAGAAATCGAAGCATATGAAAAATTGGAAAAGAAGAAATAAAGATACAACGACTAGAAAGAATGAAGCGAAAAATAATGTTGGAATTGGAGTTGGAAAATGCTATGGCATCAGACGAATCTGAATCGAATGAAGAAAAATCTAATATTAATTCCGATGAAGTTGATAGTCAATTCAAACATAGTCAAGTACAAAAATGGATTGATAGTGTATCTTATGAAAATTCTGAAAAACACGAAGAAAGGGAGATGGGTGGGGATAGGAGCAAGCACTGTTCATCAAAAGACAAAGATAAGGACAAGTCCAGACATAGCAGCTCAAAAGACAAAAATCGTCACAAGAATAAACATTCCAGCTCTAAAGGTAAGGAGAAGAGAGAAAATAAGGAAAAAACAGAGGAACTAAAACAAGATGTTTTCGAACCAAAAAGAGATACTGATTCTGCTGCAGATGACTCAGTTAACAATGATTCCATTGACAATGATGTAGATTTTAAATTAAGTTAAAGGAAGATGTTGATATCAAAGATGATTCTTCTTGAGAATCAGGGGATAATGTGAATATCTTCCAAGCTAGCAGTTGCGACTATAACATGTCAAAGTTCAGTGAAAGTGAGCCAGCTTTCGAAGAAGATGATGAGGAGAAGCCTTATGTTAAAGATGAACTTGAAGAAGAATCAGAAGAGGAAATTCCCCTGTCTGTCTGATGTCGACCAGTGAAATGAACCAGAAAATTGACTCTGAAGAAGATGAGGAATACATCCCACTTTCTATGAGGAAGAAACTTAAACTGGAATGGAAGAAGAAGAAGAAGAAAGAAATTATGAGTGACAATGAAGAAGACTATACTCCTAAGAAAAAAGATAAAAAGAGGAAGAAACATAAGACGGTGTACGACACTAAGAAGAAATGCTTGAAAGGCTAAAAGGCTAGTGGAGAATGTTAAATATTTTATTTCAAATAATTATTGAATTGTAATCTTACTGTATATCCACTGCGCAAAAAAATTAACGCACATTCTGAAAATCTCAATTTCAATGAAAGCTAACTCTACATTGACTTTATAACTTATTTTTTATGTTCTCGCGGGAAGGTTTTGAACGAAATAAGACACATTAAATGGAAGAAAAATTCAGGATTTCACCGAATCTTATGTGAAAGAAGAAAAATGAACAATTTTCAAAATACTGAAATGCTGATAAGTGATTTAATACTTGGTATTTCCACCCCTTGCGTTAATTACAGCTCGGCAACGACGGTTCATACTCAAAATGAGTGATCTTAAAATGTTCTGATCTAATCCTTCCCAGATTTCTCCGAGTTGGATTCCTAAGTCATTAAGAGTAGCTGGATGATTTTCTGAACTTCTCAGCCTTCTATTGAGGTTGTCCCAAACCTGCTCAATCAGATTGAGATCTGGACTTCTTGCTGGCCATTCCATTCGAGAGACTTCAACCTCTTCAAGGTACTCCTGAACGATGCGCGCACGATGGGGTCTGGCATTATCGTCCATAAAAATGAAATTTTCACCAATGTATGGGGCAAATGGCACTACATGCTCTTCAAGAATGTTCCTTATGTACTTATCAGCATTCATAGCTCCATTATCAACGACCACTAGGTCTGTGCGAGCAGTCAATGATATTCCACCCCATACCATAATCGATCCTCCCCCGAAACCACTAGTATTCAGGAAATTGCACTGAGTATATCTTTCATGTGGACGTCTGTATACAAGGGAACGTCGATCACAATGGTAGAGGCAGAATCTAGACTCATCTGTGAAGAGAACTCTTTCCCAATCGGCCTGTTCCCAATGGATATGCTCTCTCGCAAAATCCAAACGCGCCCTTCGATGGGCTGGGGTAAGAGCTGGGCCTCTTGCCGCGACACGAGGCCTTAAATCATATTCTCTGAGGCGATTTCTTATTGTCTGAGTGCTAATTTGCACCTCATGAGTATTCTCAAGCTGATTTTGAAGGAGGCGAGCGGTTGCAAACCGTTGTCTCAACGAAGAAACTCTCAAGTAACGTTCTTGAATGGCAGTTGTTACTCGTGGTCTACCCTGTCCTGGTCTTCGGACATTCATACCTGTCTCCCTGAATCGCTGCAACATTCTGGACACACTTGTATGGGAAACTCCAAACCTTTCTGCAATTCTTGTGTATGTTCACCCTTTTTCTCGAAAAACTACCGCTTGGGCACATTCCTCTTGGGTCAAATTGCGTGTTTCGCGTTGCATAGCGATCGAGTGCAGAAAATCAAACGAAATAAAAACTATTGATCACTAGAATTGATCGAGAACAACTGATTTTAGAATGGAGCCAATACATTCAAAATCTGATAATATCATCTTTTTTTATTCCTGCTGGGAGAAAACATCTGTATTGAAGAAAAACGTTGAAAGTGGATAACATATGTATGCATAATTCTGATAAAAATAATTATCATTGAGAACACCTTCAGTTGTCGAATAAATTTGAGATTTCCATAATGTGCGTTAATTTTTTTGCGCAGTGTATTTCTGATGTATGTTGCCATGAGAAGAGATATAAAAGAGATTATTGATAGTTCTGACAGGAAAAGTAGAATTTGATGTTATTCGCATAATAGAAAGAAATATAGATAGAACCGATAACAGCGGTGAACATGTTGGAATTTCAACAAACCCATGCGAAATTCGAAATTAGGTCCCGAAGACTTATTTTCTTCCATTAGGAATGTCAACAGCCATGAAGTGGGCAAACCATACTTATCGTCTAAAATTTAGATTTTGTTGAGTTGTCGCTTATAGGGTTAGGCCTTGTAGGAATGTCTTAGACAATAGAGTTATAGGAAGAACGAGGATTTCAGCTGCTTGAAGCCCTCTCAGAAACTGGAGTTCTTTGAAGCTCTAGTGCTGGAGGGCGAGCTCCAAATAGCGCAGATGCTAAAACACCTCTGATGGGGGACACAATGGACCTTGAGGTCACAGTGGAACGTTACTCCCTCATCAAACTATAAACTATATAGGCCTTGTAGTAGAGTTAAGCGCTTGGTTCTGCATGGAATCCCATAACAAAAATTGCATATTCTTTCTGGTACAGTGAAGGTGAACCGTTTTTCATCTACTTTGCATCCGCCTTGACCGATAAGGCGACCCTTAACCGCAAAACGATATCCGGTCCCGCCGAGAATGTAGGATCTAGGCTGTCTCCTAATATTCCCATCGTTTTCGTCACCATCATCATCGTGACTTAATTGCTCGAAACGCAAGTAAGCGAACTTACCTACACGGTGCGCTCGTATTACTTTCACCCCTCTTTCTCCGACATCGTCCCGAATTTAGATCCGGCTCGCTACCAGCCAGTATCTTGTTCTGCCGATCCTCGAATTCGACTTCATCTCTTATTCGCGGAGAGAGAGTGTGTACGCTTCGTACCTCCGTCATTCGGTGCATTGGGCCACGGTCACAGATCGCGTCCTCGCATCCTCCAGTGCATCCGGCTCAAAGGACCATAGATCGCGATTCGGACGATTCTTTCGGTCGACGCCGTGTACGTTTTTCGAGTGTCGTTTTTCGGGTTATCGGTGCATGTTTACGCGAACCAGGATATACGTTTCAGATGGGATCTCGTGAGGTCATGGAGTAACGAAATGAAGCCAGGTTCCGGTTTGCATCAATGACATGATAGTCGCCGGAGAGGTGATTCGCGTCTGTTTTGTTTTTGCGTGAGTGTGCGTCAGTTTCGGTGATTGATAGACGATCGTTTGTTGTTTTATCGAGACGACGGATGTACCGTCGAGTACCGAGAGTTTGTGACTTAGTATGGTTAGTGTTTTGGTGAATCCCCCTTGCGAAGGAGTGATTTTTACGTCAGACATCGAGGTATTGAGATTCTCATCTTTCTATGTGCACAAATGAATGATTGACTTGATGTTCCCTCTCAAATATACTACGTACTTCCAAAATCACACTTTTAACAGCAGCTCCACTCTTAGATCCGCATGGAAAGAAGTTAATGAAACATTGGATTAATGTGATATATTACTCATGCTACCATTTCTAAGAGTTCTCTGACAAAGAGCTCACGTAATCCCACTTTTCTATGCTCCTTCTCTCTATGTAAGTGGTAGTGGAACTTCGGCAACACTCGTGTCATTTCAGAGCAACAAAGTTCGAAAGATGAATTTTGAAATGTTCAGATTTGGCCAAATACGGACTATTTTCCTATTTTATCAGTATTTCTTCATTTCACAGTTAAAATTCTTAAAATAACTGGTGAGGCCTTTGCGACCTAAAAGATCTGTTGTGGCTCACTATCCTGCTACGTAGATTAGAACCTCTAGGGCCTAAGGAAAACCCTCTGTCGTAATGGTTTCTATTTCCCCTTTGCAGGGGTCATACGTGACAGGCAAAGTGCATTGGACAACCTAAATAGAATAGGCTAGAAGTCATCAATATGGTACACTGATGGATCAAAATCTGCCGAGGAATCAGGTATAGGAGTATATGAGCCTAAACTGAGGGTTTCCGTGTCGATAGGGCAAGAACCCTCCACTTTACAAGCAGAATTGATGGCTGTCCAGGGGTGCAGAGTGTCTGAAAAAAGGCCCCAAAGATGCGCGCAAGTATTTCAACAGCCAATCAGCACTGAGAGCTATGAAATCTAATTGCCAATGCTCAGTGCTCATCTGAGAATGCCGCAATATCGGAGGCAACAAATTAACCCTCTAATGGGTGCTAGGGCAATGTAGCATTGAGGTTAAGACACATCACTCACAACAAGTGCTTCAAAGGTTAAACCTGTTGGACATAAACCCATCTGTGATTTTACAAAGGACTACTTTAAAGCAGAGGCAATAAAGTGACTCTACTATGAGTGCCAGGGCATTGTGATGCTGAAGGAAATGAAAAGGCTGAGGAGCTTGCGAAAAGTGCAACAAGGTTAACACCTGCTGGGCCTGAGCCTGTCTGTGGGCTTGGAAAAGAACAAAATATGGCAGCGGTCCAACAATGGGAGTTGGACAATAGAATGACCCTCTGGAGAAATACTCCTGGACTCACTCAGTCCAAGAAATTCTTAATGATTTCACCGTCCTATACCAGTAAGCTCCTAAACCTGTCACGAGATGAGCTTCGGGTGATGGTAGGTCTGCTGACGGGGCACTGTCGGTACAAACATCATTTGTACCGTATGAAAAAGTCAGCAGATGAGTTTTGTAGGCTCTGTGGATCAGAAGCAGAAACATCTGAACACATTGTATGCAAGTGTCTAGAACTGGATGGCCTAAGAATCATTCATATGGGTAAACCTGTCCTGGATACCTAGGAGGTAACGGCCAAGCCTCCTAAGGATGTCGTAGGTTTTATCAGCACCATTGATAGATCATACGATTAATGATGGTCTTCTCGGGGTCTGATTTAGTAGGGTTCAAGAATGAAAGATCAAGGTTCTTCTATAACCAATCGACCTCAGCATATAATAATAACAATTCTGCAACATTTCACCTTCCAATCTCATCCTTTCGAGAAAGTGATTATACCAAAAAGTGGTCCACAAGGATCAGTTTCCTTTAGCCTGATTATGCTCCCTACAGAACACTTACATTGTATTTGCTGTGTAGTCTGGTCATCCTCCAATCTGAGTCTGCATTTTAGATCCGTGAGAATACCTATATTGTGTTCACCTCGCCCCTTAAAAGCAGCAGTTACTGTTATCAGATCAGTTATAAAGTAACCTATCATGGAATTGGTTCTTCTGATGGATGGGCTATGTACAGCCTTGTGCAGGTGACTAAGTCTAAGTCGACTCCTCTAACAATCTAGAACTCTTCGCTAGAGTCACTCTTCATTTTCCCATTCTGCCAGGGAATGGGCTTTTCCATTCACCGATAAGACAACAGCATGGATATCTGCTTGGAATATTGTTGTACGAGTACTGCATCCAAATAGCATTCAGCATATTTGAGAGCCTCATAATTAATAGCTGTTTCGGACCTGTTCACTAGCTTGTCCAGATTGTTAACATTGTTCAGGTCAGTTGAGCTGAATTCTGAAAAAGGTGTTGGGGCTTAATGCTCCCACAAGCCATGGATAAAGTCTAACCAACTCTACTCTAGCTTGCCTCTGATTTGTCTTAGGCCACCAAGTCAAAGAGCCATAGGCTGCCATTTGCCTCACCACAACTGTGTACAACAAGGGTACCAAGCAGATTGATGCTTTATGTTTTGCATATGCAGTTTCCAATTCAGTTTGTGATCCAAGGTCATTCCTCCGAAGAGATATCCCTTCAAGGTGATATTCGAAGTGTTTGGATACCTAACCTAATCCAACGAACTGTCAAATTTTATTTTAAGGTTATATGGTGGCTTTTAGCTTTGTTAAAATCGATTTGAGAGGTTTTCTGGTGGATAAACAGTCAAATAGTCAAATGAGTGATAGTCCAAGTAATTTAACAAATAGTCAATTAGGGGACCCTGTGAATCGTGAAAACAATTATGCGATTAGTCTATTGAAAAGATTCTATAATTTTATGATAATATAATAACCGGACCTACTTTCGAATCTACACTCGTGTTTCTGAATCAGCGTGGTTATATTTATGAGCAAGGTTGAGCGGAAAGAATCATTTAAGATACAGGAATTGCCTGCTTGAATGCCGGAAGTCTTCGAGCAGTTGATATAGTTTTTAGGGTCAACTGCACGAGACCGAAACAGAGAAATTTGGCAAAATTTAATAGATTCAAAATCAGAATTTTCATCAGTTCAAAGCTGGTCAAACAATATTGAAAATACTGATGGATATAGCATGTAGTTCAAATGTGCGGGAAAGGGGTTTCATTTTTATGTTTTCTATCACTCCCTCCACCCACCGATATTTTGAGAATTCAAGTAGGTAAATGTGACTATTTTTATACAACGCACGGTGTAAGTGGCTTAGTGCTTAAATAAACCTACTTATTTCTATTTACATCCTACTATGATCGTAGTAGTGAATGGATAACAATGAAAACGTGTGTTTTCAATACGAAAGAAAACAAATCAAAATGCGAAATGCAATTTATATGCAGGGTAAATAGTTTCTTCTTCTCATTTAATTATAGTTGCTAGGAATTCAATGACGTCTGGGTAAGACCCGATGTTTACAAATATGTAGCTTTCATTGTTCAATCGAATTCATATTCACGACGGTTAATTATTAAGCCATAAATGAAAACGGTTGCAATAATATTGATTATAATTAATAGACTCATGACTACTTCGTTGAATGAGAGAGATAGTGACATTAGTTTATTTGAAGCTGAAGTTATTGGAATGATCGGCTTGGAGAGCAGCCTAAAGGCGTTTATGATTTATGGTATTTATTATCATTCACGAAGGCAACAATTTATATGTAAATAAGAGATGGATATCAAAGTTTGTCATTGTGTTCTTTTAGTATATTGTTTCCCTTGCCTTCAAACGACCACATAGTATAGTACCCTGGAACAGAAAGTTCAATACCAGAAATAAGGTCTTCTTGTGGTACTGAGCTTTTAAAGTAATGAATATTATATATTTCAATTTCATCAGTCGACTATATTATGATGTAGCAAACAGATTAGCGAAATTATTCACACCTCATATTCAAGAAACAATGACATCGAAAGGAATAACTATTAATGTAATCAAAATGCTAATTGAAAATATTGCAGTTAGATTTTCTGTTGAATATTCTCTGTTGTAAATGAGCTGCATGACTGATGAAATTTATTGCGAATTAACTGCATGAAAAGTTTCTGAAATCACAGTTCAGGGAATTTCTGGATATAAATATTGTGGCATTCGTGCAGGGTTCGATTAACTGTACAATTATTGATAATGCCGGTATATCTGAACTAGCAGTAATGTATTAAGATAAATAAGAATATTATGACTTCTTTAAATTCTCCTGGGTATTTTATATTCAGCCTCAACACTGATTCGGTCCAAATGTCCACCAAACAAAATGATCTGTTTATATTATTTCATGAATAATATTTTACATTCGATAACATAATATCCTTCAGAATTCTATAATAATTCTATATTGATTACTAGGATATTTTAAAACAAATTGTTTCAATATTTTCTTTCATTTCAGAAATATGTTGATGACATCTGCAAAGAATCCTTCACTGGTGCCGTAGCTGGAGAGGATTCAAGCTATGACTCAGACTATGAAGCAGACGTCCCAACTAAGCACCAGGATGTTTCAAGAACCACCAGTGACACCTTGGCAGCGGAGTATGCTGATTACATACAGACCTCACCAGATTCTGATCCAGGCTACATTGCAAGGTATAACATCCACTTAACATAGAAAAATTATGGATTACCTCTTCTTCAATGCGATTTGAGCTATTAAAATCGTGGATGTAGTTCACCAACTTATGTTATGCAGTTTTAAACGTGTTTTGGTACATTATTCTAATTTTATGTTTGTCTTATTTCAGGTTGGAGTTTGCTCTCAAACTAGGGTACACAGAGAGGCAAGTACAAGCAGCTCTACAAAAGCTGGGGTCAAATCCAGCTCAAAATGAATTACTGGCAGAACTCATCAAGCTTGGCGCTCAAAAGGGGGGTTCCTGCGACAGCAGCCCTTCAGAAAGTCAACTTGATATATCGGAGCAAGTGGATATAGCATTGAATATTCAGACACTTCGTCCTATAGTCATAGATGGCAGCAACGTTGCCATGAGTCATGGAAATAAAGAGGTGTTTTCGTGCAGGGGTATAAAAATTTGCGTCGATTGGTTCAAAACGAGAGGGCACAAAGATATCACCGTTTTCGTTCCTAAATGGCGCAAGGAGGGTCCCAGACCTGACAATCCGATCGTGGACCAAGAGATATTGGCGGAATTGGAGAAGGAAAGATTATTAGTTTTTACTCCTTCGAGGTTGGTGGGTGGAAAAAGAATGGTGTGCTACGATGACAGGTACATACTTCGGTTGGCTGCTGCTAACGATGGAATTGTGGTCAGCAACGATAATTATAGAGACTTGTGTCAGGAAAGTGCAGAATTTAGGAAAGTCGTCGAAGAGAGGATACTCATGTATTCTTTCGTTAACGATAGATTCATGCCTCCAGATGATCCCCTCGGGAGATCGGGTCCTACTTTGGACAATTTCCTGCGTACTCAGACTAGGAAAGGTGATCCTCCGCCTCCTTGCCCATACGGAAAGAAATGTACATATGGCAACAAATGCAAGTACCACCATCCTGAAAGAGGACCCTTACCACACAAAACGGTGACTGAGAGGCTTTCGGAGCATGCACAACGCCACTTACAGGTAATAAATGATGAATAATTGTGTTGAAGAGAATAATTCGATAGTCTTGTCTGTGACTTAATTGTTTCTTCATCGTTTAAAAACATTCCATTCGTTTTCTGATGAATGTTACTTTGGGGGATTCAAACTGAAGGTTATTATTGTTACAGGCTAGGGAAGGAGACATAAGAAAGACGCCACTTGGCAGAACAAGGTCTAACGTACCTCCTCCAAAGGAAATTCAACACCCGATTGTTTCCAAAAGTCAGAGCGTGGACAACGTGGGAACGTCATATCAAAACATGCAGTCTCAAGATAATCTACACAGAAAGCTCCAAAGACAGCTAACTTTGAACCCCAACTCGGATCCACGTCTCCTGAATCGAAGATACATCCCGGTTCAACCGTCCAATAGTAACCCTTTGCAAGGAACCCTCCCTAACCCTTTCTTGAGCCCAACGGGTTGGGACATGCATCAACACGTTACCAGGATCGCGTCAGCGCCAGATTCGTACAGGAACTGGCCCCAAAATCAAACCATACCGCATAGACCCATGCATCGGCTTTCCAGTTGTTCAGACCCGCAGCTGAACATTTGGCCTGCTCAATGGGCCGGACAGCCCTCAGTCCATTCTTCCATGTTGGAAGAGAACAGGCGAAAGATGCATTATCACTTGGCAGCTATTTTTCCAGAAGAACAAGTCACTCAAGCGATGCAGTTGTATCCTGAAGAGACGAATCCTCAGAAGATCTGCGCAGCTATCTTATCGATATTTCATAAAACATGAGGTGTGAGAATTATCCTGGAATCGTGTATTCTGTTCAGTCGTGTGGAGAAAAGTATTCATTCTTTTAGGAAAAACCTAGAGTGTTAGGTTGTTTTTTTGTTAGTTCTGTACGTTTGAAAGTTTCAAATGTATTTGAGCTAAATTTACCATACTCGATATTGAGAAAGGATATGTAATATTCATTATCGTCGCATTTCGTATTCTCAAGTGTGTTAAATGTATTTTTTTGTTTATAAAATAATGAATGTTGTTACAAACTATGGATCAAAACTAGAAACTACCCAAGAATCTGACACCCAAATATCCTTTTCAGTCTCATCCTGTCCAATTTTGGAATATGAAATAAATGTTGAGAACTATTTCAACATATTTAAACAGATTTAACAATGATAAACGAACTTCGTCATATCTTTGTTTCTATTTATTTAAAGATTAATTCTGACGTTGAAGAGTTTGTAACAATATTCGAAATGATTTTGGTGTGCAATTTTTTTCAGAAGGTGCTTAAATGTTGAAATAGGTTCCTGTCCATCTTGGAATCTCATTGAAATTTTATATAATCGACGATGCAATTGAGTGGCTAACCCATATTTCATCGTTTCTTGTTGTTACATTTGTATTATTTTTTCTTTTGATTGGCAAGACCAAGTAAGTCTTAGATTTAGTAATGTTGATTTAAATACTTGGAAATATTAGTTTGATATTAACTTCATATTGAAGATGTAACACAATAGCTTCTTATTGTAGTTTGATGTACTAACTAATTTTTGCTTTATAAATAATCGCAAAGTTGATACTATGTATCTCTGGTAAATTGTTCCAATTCTTTTATAGTATAGTATATTACGAAAATTAATATTATTAAGAATTACATTTTTCTTATTGTTGTTAAGAAAAAGATTGAGTAGATGCAGCTAACTTTCAACCAATCGAAACATTTGTGTTTCCATATCTTTCAGAAATGTTGAAATGGTGAAATGAAAATCTTCGTCTAAAAGTGAATTAAATGTTTAGTGCCAATACATTGAAAATTCATATTCTCAGTAATGCATTTGATGTCTTGATGGTTCACTTTGTTAACCTTATTTTTTGACTAAACGCAAGTTTAAAGAAAGTAAGTGCCAGTAAATTAGGGAATTTTCAAGAAATAACAAACGATATTCTATTGATGCATAAAAAATTTGTGTTTCTGTGAAATACACAAGAATTGTATCCATCGCTTTAACGAATTTTTTGCAATAAGTTGATATTATTGTGTTGTCCAGAAGTTGTGCAAGTTTAGTGATATTCGAAAGTAAACGACCTACGGTAGAGGATGTAAATGTACATCACCAAATCTAGGAATGTTGAAAATGTAGCAGTTCATGTTTAAATGTAGTTAATGTTTCAAAGTATTTCTTTTATTTGTTAACCCAGAATGCTTCCTATTTATTTTTAACCATTAAACATTTGATGACAGACTTGTGTTTCACTTTATCCGTTAAGTTGCTCTATTTTGCAGAATTCAACTCAGTTCTGGAAAGTGAATTATTTTTCGGTTTTCAACTTTTGGCAAGAATTTCTAAAGTCGGCCTAATAAATCCCACTGTGGCGCATATCGTCCAGAAACTTCTTCTGGACGAGGAAGAATCGAAAAATAAGCGATTTCGCCTCAAAACGACCGATAGTTCCGGAAATTAAATCCGAAAAATACCACCGGGTCGAGAAACAAACCCCAACAACGTATGCCGCGTTGAGAAAACACATTTCTGTGGTTTCGAAAGATTTTCGGGAAATGTCTCAAGTTTGTAGAGTCGTGACGCGCGCCCGAGGGCCCCCAGAGCCCGATACTCGACGGTTTTTAATAGATCCGTCCTTCCTCTTTCCGTCGCAGTTTTCGGTTTTCTCCCAGATGCCCCACGAAAAAAGTCTTTGAATGCCCACTTTTTCCCTTTCAGGCGCTGTTCGACGTTTATCGCATTTTTCGGGATTTTTTTTAAATACTTCTCGACAGGCTGCTAAAATTAGCGAATCAAAAATGTGTGAATTTTTCTCGAAAATTGAAGATATAGCAGTGCTCAGAACTATTTCTCATCAGAAAGAAATCCGCAAAACCATCATCTCGCTTGGGGTTTCAGACCATAAAAAATGATCAAAGTTGGTTCCGGTTCGTGACAACTATAAGGTTGGTACTCCTTGGTTCAACCTGGAAAATGTCTTTATTTCTATTTTCTGAGGTAAGTTCAAGCAAACCCACTGGATATTTACTAATAAATTCGAATTTTTCAAGGAATTATCTTATTTAGTGATAAACCTTTCTAAGAAGTCTGCTCTAAGTTGGTCTGTGCTCTAACCTAATTTGCGTTGGCAACACTGAAATTGAAGTGAGTGTTGGCCGTGAATGTGAATGTTTTTTGATTGAATAAATTGTATGATTTAATCCAAATATTCTCATTATTAATTCGGAAATTATGATGTGAATCTAATGAGAGGTGTCGACATGCTTAGCGTTGAAATGTGCTTTTGTTATGAAATCCAGAAGGTAAAAATTGTTCTAAGAAAAAAATAAATAGGTGAATTGCCCTTTCTGCTGACATTTAAAAGGTGAATTGACGTATTGCAAATAATGTTGATATTAATATTTGAAAGGAACTCCCTGTTTATTAGTCATGTTTAGTCGTTAGATCAATAGAATGTCTTCATACATGATCATTGATATCAATAATGCAATAGGACGAATCTTCATATTAACGGTATTTTGACGTTTTAATAAAATGTTTCTCGGCTTGGGATGCTTTCTTTAATTAAATTTTAAATTAAGGACTTAACGCTTACAATCTACCTCTTGCTTGTTTGCGAAATTCAAAGGTGAGATGCTGGTTTCTCATGAAGCTCGAGGAAATCTAGATTATTTACCTTTCTCTTTGAATACTAATCGACATTAGTTGTCAAAGCAACTACCTACATGGTTATTTGATCCACTTAAATCAGTTGTTTTAACAGTACAGTAGAAGAATTATGAATTATTTGTCGCTCTCCAAATGAATACAGGACAGTCTCATCATGAACTTCCTGTAAGTTCTAATTAATGTATTAATATACCAAATGCTAGTCAACATTAATATTGAGTTATCATTTATACTTGGGTGATCTAATTGTATGTTTTGTTAATGCAAGCATGATCTAAGATAAGGTTTGTTGGTTATGAAATCATCTTTTATAAATGGTGCCGTTTTTTCGATAATAAATACAATTGGTTATTTCCTTCATTCTCTTGTAAATAGCTATCTGGTATGTAAACAATAGGGGATGGATATTGTTGATAACTTCTGAATGCTTTCAATTCATTTCTTATCAGGATGAATCATGAATTGAGCAATAGGCAATAGTTATAAGTTGCTAACTCATAAAACATATTCAATTTCAGATGCTGATAAATTTTTCATCACTGTAGGTATAGTGGAGCATAGGAATGGTACTAAACAATATTCAATTCTTTATTTATCTAAAACACTTTCCCAACCTATATTAGTTGTTAACAGAATATTTACACTAACAATACTCTCTGAATCTTGAAGTCAGTTGAAACATTTCAGATTAAATACATGTCTTTGTAAAAAGTGAAATAATCTTAGCTAAACTGAAAAAGAAGGTCTTCAGAAATGATCCATACTTGAACTTTGTTCCAGTCGGATCAAATCTTCTAAAATATAACTTCAATCCCTGAAGTAATATTCCATAATGCCGCTCCCGAAGAGAGTCATTGAACCAGTTCACGTTACCAGGGGTACACTCCCTGAAGATTTCCCTCTTCCGTCGGAACTAGAGGCAGTCACTAACGGAACCTTGGCCAATACAGTCCGTCAGCTATCTTCCCTTTCGAAGCACGCAGAAGACTTATTTGGTGAATTGGCCAGAGATGCACAGCAGCTCTACGATCGATCCAATTCGCTCCAAGCCAGAATAGACAGGTTGGCCATAAAAGTGACTCAGCTGGATAGCAATGTGGAGGAAGTGTCCTTGCAGGACATCCATATGAGGAAAGCGTTCAAGAGTGCTGTGGTCTTCGACCAGCAGGTAAGAATTGAAGAGATGGGGCAGTGTGACAAGAAAAACCTCGGACAAACTCTTTTTCATTTAACTTTATTAAACAGAAGAAATTGAACAAAACAACAACAAATAATAATAGTTTGAACATTTGTTAAGGTCGGCGTTTAAAGCGAGTAGGAAATCTCCTCCGATAGAGGCGCCACCGTGCATTTTATGAAATATCTCCATAGAACTTACATTATCACTATAAGTTCTATGAATATCTCTCTAATCATGAATGAAATGTACAATGGCGCTCTCTATCCGAAAATCGCCGAACTATGAAATAAGTCAATTTGTGGGTAAAGCAGGAATTTTTTTCCGCCAAAATTTGAATTTGGCCATTTTCTGCCAATTCCGTATTTCAAGTTGATCTTTTGAACGAAATTATCAGTAGATTCACTTTCAATCGGAAGTTGAACTATTTTCATGAGTCTTTTTGTTGAAATAAAACAGAAGCATGGGTTGGCTCATTTTCTTCTATTTTTGAAAGAAAAAAAATTAACTATCGGAATTTATTTCAACAAGAACCCTAATCCTTTCTGAGTTCACCCACAAAATTTCAGTTCTCAAAGTGAAACCGTTTACGAAATCAACTTGAAATAAAAACACACTACATTGAACGCTCACCTTAATAATATATTTAAGCCGTTTCGAAGTGGCTTCCTTTGGCGGCGATACAAAGCTTCAGACGCTTCTTGAAATTTTCGGCAGTGGGCCGCAGCTCCTCGGGCGTTAATCGGTTCCATTCCCGGCGCAGAGATTGCTTCAGCGACTCCAAATTTTTGTGTTTTTTAGCACAAACCCTGTGCTTCAAAATCGACCACACGCTGTAGTCCATTCGGTTGAGATCCGGTGAGTAGGGCGGCCATTCTGCAGATGAGATGAAACAAGGAAAATGGGTCTTACACCATTCTTGCGTCATTTTCGCTCTGTGAGCCGGAGCGGAGTCCTGTTGAAAGGTCCAATGCGTATCGCCGAAGTGCTGCTTGGCCCACGGAAGTACTACGACCTCGAGGATTTCGCAGCGGTAGACTTCTTGATTGATTTTGACCCCTTGATCCACGAAAACTAAGGGAATTTTACCTTTTACCACTGCCGCAAATTCCGCCCCAGACCATGACGGATTGCGGATTTTGACGGTGTTCGACGATGGCTGATGTACCGGGAGCCTCTACGGACCAGACCCTGTCGTTTTGGTGGTTGTGGGATTGTTCTACGGTGAAAAGCTTCTCGTCTGTGAAGAGAATTCGCTCCCATTGCTGACCGGCGGCGAGACGAAGGAGTTGGCGGCACCTTTGGAGTCGTACGCGCTTGTTTTCCTCCGTGAGGAGTTGAACTTTTTGGAGCTTGTATGGCTTGAGGTTGAGCTCCTTTTTGGCAATTTGACGGACTGATTCGCGGTTGATACAGGCTATTTTCCTAATGGAAACCCTCGGATTTCGATTGACTCGCTTCTTCACGATGTTGCGATTGCTAGGTGTATTGACAGTGCGTTTTCTACCACTTCCTGGACGACGAACATCATGGCCAAGCTCCTTGAAACGACGAATTGCATCGGACACGGTTTGTCGAGGCACATTGAGCAAACGAACAATTTCGCATTGACGCCTAACTTGACGAATCAGCTCCAAAATCACACTACGTTTGTTTCACATTCTAAAACTCTGTGAAATGAAATTATATCAAATTGAAAATTCACATATTAGTACAGGAAAGTGTAGAGAAACCAAGAGAATAAAAATCATTTGGCTGCGCTGAAATACTTTTGTTCCAGACCACAGCAAAATTTGTCCGAAGTTTCTCTTGTCACCTTGTATTTACAAAGAATTCTCATAACTCATTTTACATTTGTAATGGAAAGAAAAAAAATTGAAAGATTTTCGTTTACTTAGAGAAAAAAATACTTCATCAGATTGAGGTTGATTTCAGGTACATAGTTGTCAATATACAGGGTCTCTAGAAATAGAATTTGTCTTCGCACCTCTTTAATCTAAAATGAACAGCTTTTGTTTAACAACTATTCAAAGATAGCTATCCTATGTTTCCCTAGTGAAATACTGCCCTTTTTCAAGCTTTTATATTACCTTATTCAGCCGGAAACAGGTGAGTGAGTATATTAAATGGGAGAAATTTGTTGCAGATATTCTCCAGAGCAACAATGCCAACGGCAATGCTAGAAACATACAATTCTTGCGACAAGCCACCGCCACTGGACAAACTGAACTGTTACAGAGACGACGGCAAAGACGGTCTTAAATTCTACACAGATCCAAACTACTTCTTCGAGTTATGGAGACAAGAAATGCTGATCGACACCGAAAGAATGATGCACGATAGAGGAAAGAAGCCACACAGACCTCGTACGGCGGGAGGCGAAGGGAATAGACACAAGAAGGGCGTGAGGAGACCTCACAACACGAGAGAGAGGCAGAAACAAATCGCCATGGGACACGGGGAGTATATCATGCCCCAGAATAGCATCTATCGAACTCCGCAACAGGTCCAACCTATGCCGTTAACCGAAGAAATCATACAGGAACAAAGGCCTCCTAGACCGAATTCAATCGAAATACGTAGATCATATCAGCAAGAAGTGACTGATGGTTTGCCATCTCCGACATATCCTCGCTATGACGAAAACCCTTACCAGCAAGGCATGTACGGACAGGGTCCTCTAAGTTCGGAATCTCTCTACCAGAGCAGTACGCCAACAAGATCGACTAAAGTTAGACCGAGTCAGCCGCCTCCGGCGCCCCCAAGCAACAGCAGTACTCCTTCAGCAGCTAACACTCCGACCAGAAGCTATCGAGGTATGCCTACCGGCAGAGATACGCTGCCTCCCCCACCCCCGCCTCCAGACACCACTATGTCTCCACCGAACGGACTTCCTCCCCATTTGGCAAGATCGCAGAGTCAATCTAGATCGAACAGCCCCCATTCCCATCAAGCCACACCCGAACCTAACCAAGACTTACCCCCACCACCTCCAATTCCCAAACAAGCGTCCCCTCCCAAAGTTCAAACACCAGTTCAAGCCTCTCCGCCTCCACCACCCCCTCCGATGCCACTCAGCATAATGACAAACGGAGCAGTCAATCTTCCATTGGTGAACGGCGACCTCGCAAAGATTCTCCAACAGTCTCCTCCGAAGTTGAACCCAGTGAAAGATCGTCCGGTTCCCAAACAACTTCCACCGTTGGACAATCCAAGAAATGATCTACTTAAGGCCATCAGGGACGGTATCAAGTTGAGGAAAGTGGAAAAAACGGAACAGAAAGAGGTGGAGCGCCATGATGTCGCGAGTATTTTGGCGAGGAGGGTAGCAGTGGAATTCAGCGAGTCTGAATCTGGTAGCGACTCTGAAGACAGCGAAGGATGGGGCGACAATGAGACGTCGGCGTGACATAAGCGGAAGGCTAGTATGTCTAGCCAAGTTTATGGGTAGAAGAACCGTTACAACGAATATACAGGGAATGAAAGAAGAAGTCTTGGGTGCTGGAAGTCTACGATCAAAAATAAACGAAAAAAACAAACAAGGTTATGACCATATAAAGCAAAGATAATTAGAAGAATGAGGAGCACCCAAGTCTGTCTGCATGCTACTGGGATTGCTCCAAAGATAATGACTTGATGAAATCAAAATGAAATTTTTAGTGGTTTTGTAGACATGCATAATTTGCAATAATGGCTGCATTCAGTGAATGTTGCAGATGATTAATATTCATGAAAATATGCGTAGAGTTACAAAAATTATTTATTATAAATTCTATCTTACTAACGAGCCATATTTAATCTTGCGGGGATGACAGACAGCAGTTTTTGACAGGTTTGTACATACTTGATTTTTTCAGTATTCAAAACATTTTAGCATCTGCATATTTTGTGGCGAACTGTAGAAACTTGTGCCAACTAGACATACGACTTTTTGAATTAGCTTTATGCTTCTTACGGAAGGGATTGGGTCAAGAAACTAAGCCTGTCAATTTTGAATTTTCATTCCACCTCAAATTCTGATTTTTCTATTATAGAGGCCTCTGGTTCCCTTTTTGATGCGTTTTGAGTGAAACCTAAGAAAACTGCTGTTTCTTCATTTTCCTAAAGATGTCGACATTTATTTATATTGTGGAATCCCTTTAGATGGTTTCTAGTGTTCCCAAGACAAAAAATATGAGTTTTTATAGAGTACAATATTTTCATACTTTTGTATATAGTGTTCTAGATTTGTTGTTGATTTTTTCATTTTATTCTAATTTGTTCATATTTTATTGACTTCAAAATTATATAGTGTAATGTGCAAATGAAACCAATGCTTATGTGTCTGTTTTTGAATCATTATGTATATTTATGGCCTGATGTTATGCCAAAACTCTGTATTAGAAAAAATCTGATACTTATGTATTGTATCTGTGAAATTTTTATAATTCGGTGTGAAAATACTGTAAATACTATGACTTACAAAAATGCCCTTTCTGAGGAAGGAAATTCAAAAAACGTACTTTTCACTTTTTCTATTATACCAAAAATGCTTCAGTCTTATTGTAGAAAGTTAATTATTTTGATGTTCCCATTAAAAGATATAAATAAAAGATGATAACAGGTACAATAAACAATTTGTCAGGTGTATCGTGCAACGTGAAATTGTAAAAAATTAGTGAATGTTTATTCTAAATTCTGAAAAAAATGTTGAAATTTATACTATCCACAATAATACTCATTTTAATATCTGTTATGATTTGTAAAATAGTGGGAATAATAAATATTGAATCAAATAAGACTCTTCATTTGCCCTTTTAATGTCACGTGAATGTATTGTAGGTAAGAGTTATGGTGTTTACGATTGTACAAAATTGAATTTGACCAAGGATCAATTGATTGATTGAGCCTAAAATTCGAAGAACCTAAATAATGAAGTTATTCATTAAGTGTAAGGGTGTATGCCAAGAAATTTTCCGATAGGTGAGGATATTAATTAGTAATAAACAAATAAATGGACTTAAGTTATTTATTATACTTGAAGCTTAAGGTAATTATGCGGAACTTCACATAAAAATTTATGAAGTTCTCATAGGAGGAGAGACTAAAATGACACCATCCCCTCGGACAAACATCATAGGAATATTACGTTTGGTAGTACGGTAAATTTCTTCATATGTTTCTTCATCAATTTCAACAGTTGTTATGGTTTCTTCAGCATCACTGAGAATCATATTCATATGTTGGTCGTAAGCCTGAAATCAGAATATAGGTATTGAAGAAATTAGTGCTCTCAAATATGAACTGTAAACTTACATGAAGTCTTCCTCTTAGTTCCCGATCGTTCCTCATTTTTACATAGATCCTTTCATCCAAACTCAATCGTACTAAATCTAGGGGTTCTTTTACAGTTATAGATGGAATCTAAAAAGAATTCCCACTATAATCTACCATTGAATCTATATTTATTTATAAATATTGTCTTACATTTTCATACTCGTCTGCCATTATACCCAATCAATTCGAAATATACGTTCAGAGAGTCTCTTCACAAAATTGATTAAAATATATAAATCTCAATCTCAAAAATCGCTGAAAGTGAAAAGTTTAAAATTCTAACCAAAGATTCTTTTCTGTTAAATTCTAACCTATAAATCGGGAGGAAAACAACTCAACCTCAAAATGACAGTTGTCAACCCTACTTTTATTTTCTAAGGATATTTATTTTCCTGCTTTAAATTAGCCAAGGTTCTTCATCAATTCTACACTTAATTGATCAAATTCCATTCTTTAAAATGAATCAGTGAGTTGTCATATTCCAAATTATCCTAGATACATTTCGCATTTTCTGTTTTCGTTTATCTCATTGAGACTAGCAGCAATGCGAAAGATACGTACGTCTTTTCCTCACTGAAAAATCCCCAGGGTTGTGTATGTGTTCAAATCAGGTATTGATTCAGCTAACATTTATTTGTACTTCCCATTAAGATTATAATTTGAGATAATTGAAAGTTAGGGCAGTAGAACACAAACTGAATGTTTGTTTCTGTTTTCCTTAACAACAATTGATTGATTTTCTTGCACTGACTTGGTTACTTATTGGGAAGCTAGGTGGGTAAAGGCAAAAAGAGAGTTGGAGGAAAATAAGTGTATTATATTTATTGTGTTTTGTTCAAAGAAAAATTAACAGAATGGATGGAAAGACCTTAAGATGGACATTGGGAGAAGTGTTACAAACACTGGACCGTATATAGAAACAGTTCGTTCATTACACCAAACTGTCACGGCCTTAAGAACTGCCTTAGAAGAGAGCAAAAAAGAAATCCTACATCTTAAAACCAAAGTCTTGCCAATTGATTCTATCGAACAATCTTTAACTGCTCTTGCTATTGAAAATCATGCCCTTCGTAGAAAGTTATTGCAGAATAATATTAATGATTCTTCAAGAGAAAAGCTGAACGAATTAAATAATGATGGTGATGTTAACATCGGTTCATCTCAAGAATCAGTTAGATGTACTGATAAGGATAAGAAAGTAGTTGGTTTCAATGTTGAAGTTGAGCCTTCTACAGTAAAAAATAAAGAACAATCAGTTGAAGAACATTCATCTCATGAAAAAACGAATGATATCGTCTTGAAACAATCAGAAATCAATCAGTATGATGAACAAGAAAGAAATGATTTTGTAAAGTCTGAAGTGAAAAATGTTGAGGGTACATTAGAATCTAGTGAGGCTGCAGTGAAAAATGTGTTACCAGAGGTTGAGTTGAAGACTGAATCTCAAAAACAATCACCAAAAGATCCTATTATTGAAGAAAAAGTACAGCCAAACTTAGCCAATGTTGAAATACCACCTCATATAGAAATTGTCAAGCAAAATAATTTAAACTTGAATTCCATTAATAATATACAAAAATCCGAATTGAATCCATCTGTGACTGATTCGAAGAAGGCCAAAAAAGAAAAACGCAAAAGTAAAAAGCACTTGAAGTTGCCAGTTTTAGGTCTCAAGAGTGCTCATAAGCATAAAATACGAGCATCTGTTCACATTAAAGCAGAATCTTTTGATGACAAAAAGAATTCCAAATCTTTAGACAGTCTGACGATTGTTAAAACCCCATTGAAAGAATTGAAAATTTCTAAAACTACACATTTTTACAACCTGAGAAGTGAAATAAGCTGTGAAATATCCAAGAGCTCCTCAAATATGTCAGATCATGATAAATTCAATATAAATAATAAATTTCAAACCGAACAAGAAGTGAATTCTAATGATAAGGCTGAAGATGATTATCAAAACGATATGGAACAAGAGCCAGAAGTGGACGATATAGAACTTATATTCACAACGGATGATACAAAAGAATCTGATTTTAAAGAACAACTAGTTTCAATAGATTCTGTTGAAAGGCAAAATAATGCTAGTAGTGTTAAATTGTTGGCCCCTGATCAAGAACGAAGTATAGATATATCCAATAGAGAACTGGACGATGATGTTTTTGATGGTTCTTTTGACCAGGACAATCAAGATTGCAACGCTCTGCAAGTTTTCCAACTGGAAAGGGATAATTCCCAATTGTACAATTCCAAGTCTGATAATTCGATAAATCAAGATGAAAAGAGTTTGAGGAGTTATTATTCATATCAGGATTCAAGTTTTGAAAATAAATCCATGGAAAAAGATGAGAGCTTCGATAGGTTTGAAGAAAGGGTCAGGATTGTTGAAACTGATATCTCCAAAGTGGGCATTCAAGAAGTTGAATATACAGGATTTAGAAGGAATACCTGTCCCAATCCTCTACAGTATAGACCTCTTCTACACAGGTTAGTAGATATATGTAATTTTTCCTTCTAAGTAGCCTCATGATGGTTATATCATTGCCAAAATTTGACCATGTAACCAAACCTGATTATGGTTTATGGGCACTATGATAGTATATTTTTGAGATGAATACTGAAAAATATTGAAAATAATTAGCATTTCAAAGTACTTATTGGTGTCAATTTATTCAGGGAAGCAATCAACAAGGGTCTAAACGTGAAAAAGAGTAGGCCGATTTTGGCCCATTCTAATGCCATTAGAAAAGAATCTGGGGCACAGACTGACATATCTGCCCTTCCTGGATCGGCTTGGAGATCTGAAAGTAGTTTGGCCAATAAGGTAAAACGTAAAGCAGCCCTTAAAGTATATAAAAAAGACACGAGATACTTTATAATTTGCAGGCGCACCTCGGTGATCATTTCACCACTTTACCATCAAAATTCCCTCTTCCCGGTCCTCGTTTGAAATTATCAGAAAAAACCACTGTCGAAGCACGAAGAGTTCTATTATCAGATATCGGTTTTACAAGCATGGTACCTGAATTGTCAAGATCTGCAGACCATCTCTGTCCCTCTGCCTTGAAACCACCTGTAACGACTTACGGGCAATTTCTGAGAACCCCAGAGCTCTATTCTCCAGCCTATACAGTAAGAATTGTATTGGAAGAGTCTTGCATGATATTTTATGAATGCAATGTTTGATAATTCCACATCATTTCGATTCAGTTTGCTTTGTACCCTGCACTGGCCCTTAGAAAACATTGATGTGTTGCCGAATGCAATCTGAAACGCAATTTGAGACAGGATTGCTTTTCAGTTGAGTGTTAAATCATCTTTTAACTGCTGTAAATAGAATCATGGTGCCTCCTGCTTTCGAACGGTAAGTTATGCGTTGTACATAATATGTTACCATTTCAATAATTAATGATTTAGGGCCAAAATTAATTCTCTATTTGAAGGAATTAGGCTCATTTCTTAGGAATCTTTCAGAAATTTATGATTTGAAATTAAAATGAAAATGAATCTAAACAATATTATTTATTGTATGAACTTAAGAAGTGAGCCAAGTGGCATTACACATGTTTTGATAAACTTTCATCTCTGACATGATAAAATTGTCATTTAAACTTGATAATTTTCTTGTTCTGCATGCTGTAAATATCGACCATACATTTTTCTTTGTTGTTTTTGATATCTACACTGCGCAAAAAAATTAACGCATATTCTGAAAATCTCGATTTTAATGAAAGTTAACTCTACATTGACTTTATAACTTATTTTTTATGTTCTCTCGGGAAGGTTTTGAACGAAACAAGACACATTAAATGGAAGAAAAATTCAGGATTTCACCGAATCTTATGTGAAAGAAGAGAAATGAACAATTTTCAAAATACTGAAATGCTGATAAGTGATTTAATACTTGGTATTTCCACCCCTTGTGTTAATTACAGCTCGGCAACGACAGTTCATACTCAAAATGAGTGATCTTAAAATGTTCTGATCTAATCCTTCCCAGATTTCTCCGAGTTGGATTCCTAAGTCATTAAGAGTAGCTGGATGATTTTCTGAACTTCTCAGCCTTCTATTGAGGTTGTCCCAAACCTGCTCAATTGGATTGAGATCTGGACTTCTTGCTGGCCATTCCATTTGAGAGACTTCAACCTCTTCAAGGTACTCCTGAACGATGCGCGCACGATGGGATCTGGCATTATCGTCCATAAAAATGAAATTTTCACCAATGTATGGGGCGAATGGCACTACATGCTCTTCAAGAATGTTCCTTATATACTTATCAGCATTCATAGCTCCATTATCAACGACGACTAGGTCTGTGCGAGCAGTCAAAGATATTCCACCTCATACCATAATCGATCCTCCCCTGAAACCAGTAGTATTCAGGAAATTGCACTGAGCATATCTTTCATGTGGAAGTCTGTATACAAGGGAACGTCGATCACAATGGTAGAGGCAGAATCTAGACTCATCTGTGAAGAGAACTCTTTCCCAATCGGCCCCTTCCCAATGGATATGCCCTCTCGCAAAATCCAAACGCGCTCGATGGGCTGGGGTAAGAGCTGGGCCTCTTGCCGCGACACGAGGCCTTAAATCATATGCTCTGAGGCGATTTCTTATTGTCTGAGTGCTAATTTGCACCTCATGAGTTTGCTCAAGCTGATTTTGAAGGAGGCGAGCGGTTGCAAACCGTTGTCTCAACGAAGAAACTCTCAAGTAACGTTCTTGAATGGCAGTTGTTACCCGTGGTCTACCCTGTCCTGGTCTTCGGACATTCATACCTGTCTCCCTGAATCGCTGCAACATTCTGGACACACTTGTATGGGAAACTCCAAACCTTTCTGCAATTCTTGTGTATGTCCACCCTTCTTCTCGCAAAACTACCGCTTGGGCACATTCCTCTTGGGTCAAATTGCGTGTTTCGCGTTGGATAGCGTTCGAGTGTAGAAAATCAAACGAAAGAAAAACTATTGATCACTAGAATTGATCGAGAACAACTGATTTTAGAATGGAGCCAATACATTCAAAATCTGATAATATCATCTTTTTTAATTCCTGCTGGGAGAAAACATCTGTATTGAAGAAAAACGTTGAAAGTGGATAACATATGCATGCATAATTCTGATAAAAATAATTATCATTGAGAACACCTTCAGTTGTAGAATAAATTTGAGATTTCCATAATGTGCGTTAATTTTTTTGCGCAGTGTATTATCTAGGATCGATATGCACTTCTTTTAATGATACACTATTTTGTAATAAGCTGGCTTTTCCATCGAAGCTCATTAATCAAACAAAACATGGAATCCGAATAAAAGACCTTCAGAAATAACCTACAATTACAGAGTCAACGTTTCACATGGACCACAACCACTGCCACCCCTAGTGAGGGAAGTCATTCCCATTCTCGTTATAGCATCAATCCCTTGACTCCTCCAGTTCAAACCAGAAGGTGCTCAGCACCCGTATCTCCTTCAAGAAGAGGTACCCTGAAGAGTGCAACTTCCAGAGTTCGTTTCGCTAACGGCTCTCTCCCCGAACTGAGAGGCGATTGGACCCAAATGACAGCTGACAGCGGCGACTCTACGGATAGTTTGGTGGAAGAGGCGGAAAACTACTTGAGGAGGTCGATCGACTGTATTTTGGGGAGTTCGAGAGAGAAAGATTACAGGTGAACAGGCAGACGTTGTCTTTTTTTTAGCTCAGCCATTTTTGAATATAATTCTGTCTAAAATAAAGAAATTAATTGGATTTTTATTGAAAAATTGAGGGCTCAAGAGAAGTTCAGTATGAATATATGACTACCGTTGTTTCTGATACAAGTAGTCACCTTTCAATTCAAATTTTAATTTTTCGCTACTTCAAGACCTTGTATTTCGGAAGTGAAAAGAGTTAGGACCCATGTTTGCAGGAAATTTGTTCTTATTTTCATCTATCTTCCCTATCAGTTTGTTTCACCTTCTCTGGCACACCCTGTATACTTTTATGTATCAGTCTTCTTTTATGTCCCTTCGAGTCTCTGAACTACTTGTTCTACCGAAGAGAACCACCAGTCATTACATCTATAAATGAATCTTTCGAAAAAATTCATCTCACTCCTTGGCGAAATACAATGAAGATGCAAATGATTGATGGTGTTGAATGGTGGCTTATGAAACCCAAGCAAGATTTGTTCCATATTGCCTCCTGATTGTTCCAGAACACTTTTAGTTTTCTGTACCATCCTTTCTACCAGTGGGATATGGGATGCAGTCAGTTTGTTTACATTTTCGATGTGGTTCTTAGGTATCGTCAAGAAGTGATAAGTTGCCACAGGGTGTATGTTAGAAAATATTACCATTTCTGTATCTTGATAGGCAATAGTTGCTGGTTCTTGACCTGTTATTATTCCGCAGAATATGCATTTGTTGACAGACATTTGTCAAAATGACCATTGGGAAAGGAATTCAGGTTGACAAGTTGACACATTATGGAAATCTCAAATTTATTCTACAACTGAAGGTGTTCTCAATGATAATTATTTTTATCAGAATTATGCATGCATAAGTTATATATCAGATTTTGAATGTATTGGCTCTATTCTAAAATCAGTTGTTCTCGATCAATTCTAGTGATGAATAGTTTTTCTTTCGTTTGATTTTCTACACTCGATCGCTATGCAACGCGAAACACGCAATTTGACCCAAGAGGAATGTGCCCAAGCGGTAGTTTAGCGAGAAGAAGGGTGGACATACACAAGAATTGCAGAAAGGTTTGGAGTTTCCCATACAAGTGTGTCCAGAATGTTGCAGCGATTCAGGGAGACAGGTATGAATGTCCGAAGACCAGGACAGGGTAGACCACGGGTAACAACTGCCATTCAAGAACGTTACTTGAGAGTTTCTTCGTTGAGACAACGGTTTGCAACCGCTCGTCTCCTTCAAAATCAGCTTGAGCAAACTCATGAGGTGCAAATTAGCACTCAGACAATAAGAAATCGCCTCAGAGAATATGATTTAAGGCCTCGTGTCGCGGCAAGAGGCCCAGCTCTTACCCCAGCCCATCGAAGGGCGCGTTTGGATTTTGCGAGAGAGCATATCCATTGGGAAGAGGCCGATTGGGAAAGAGTTCTCTTCACAGATTAGTCTAGATTCTGCCTCTACCATTGTGATCGACGTTCCCTCGTATACAGACGTCCACATGAAAGATATGCTCAGTGCAATTTCCTGAATACTACTGGTTTCGGGGGAGGATCGATTATGGTATGGGGTGGAATATCTTTGACTGCTCGCACAGACCTAGTGGTCGTTGATAATGGAGCTATGAATGCTGATAAGTATATAAGGAACATTCTTGAAGAGCATGTAGTGCCATTTGCCCCATACATTGGTGAAAATTTCATTTTTGTGGACGATAATGCCAAACCCCATCGTGCGCGCATCGTTCAGGAGTACCTTGAAGAGGTTGAAGTCTCTCGAATGGAATGGCCAGCAAGAAGTCCAGATCTCAATCCGATTGACCAGGTTTGGGACAACCTCAATAGAAGGCTGAGAAGTTCAGAAAATCATCCAGCTACTCTTAATGACTTAGGAATCCAACTCGGAGAAATCTGGGAAGGATTAGATCAGAACATTTTAAGATCACTCATTTTGAGTATGAACCGTCGTTGCCGAGCTGTAATCAACGCAAGGGGTGAAAATACCAAGTATTAAATCACTTATCAGCATTTCAGTATTTTGAAAATTGTTCATTTCTCTTCTTTCACATAAGATTCGGTGAAATCCTGAATTTTTCTTCCATTTAATGTGGGACTTGTTTCGTTCAAAACCTTCCTAGAGAACATAAAAAATAAGTTATAAAGCCAATGTAGAGTTAACTTTCATTAAAATTGAGATTTTCAGAATGTGCGTTAATTTTTTTGCGCAGTGTAGATGCATAAAATACCTGGTATAACGACTCCTTACTAAAAATCGTGACCAAAATTTGTAGATCAAAACGGCATTGTAGATTTCAGATTTTGGTCTAGTTCCGAAATAATCCGCAATAATTCACAGCCCTAGCGCTACTGCGGCAATGGAATAATAGCGCGACCCCTTTCGGGAGAAATGAAAAGCTCCCGATCGACAAGAAAGTCTTAGACAAAATCTAATCAGTGCCAACACCAGGTATTCTATGCATCTATGATTGTACAAAAATCATCAAGAATTCTAAAACATTAGCATACAAATAATATTCAGTTCTTCAAAACATTTTCAAGATGAAGATTTTCATTACAAATTGAGTACATGGGGTAGCATTTATAGGCTCTTTATGGCCTCTGAATGTAGTTAGTGTTAGGTCAAGTTTTCTCAAATATTCATGAATACATATTCCCTAAAGGTCTGAAGAAACCATTAATAATACAGGTGTCACTATATTCTCTTAGAAAAAAAGTGTGGTACACCAACTCCATCTCTTCTATGAGTATTCATTACATACTATTTTCCACCTTTAGCGATTCTAGAAGAAACATACTTCGTCGAGCATCTGCCCCTGAATCTGCAGGTGATAATACGCCACCTCAGGGCTGGCAACCTTTCTTACCCAGGCAACCCAGAGATCTAAAACCTGATCATTGGGTGAAAGTGATCACACCTGAAGGAAAGGTTAAAGGGGGCAGAGTTCGTTACATAGGACCAGTAGCAACGCAGGTGGATCAATTTGTGGGAGTGCAACTTGCTGTTCCCGAAGGACATTCCGATGGTACTTATAGTACGAGGAGATACTTCCAGTGGTGAGTTGACTCGATTATGGATTGAGTTTCAAAAAGGAATATAAAAAATTCGATAGCATCATGTGTGCTTAATTTATTTACACTGCGCAAAAAAATTAACACACATCATGGAAATCTCAAATTTATTCTACAACTGAAGGTGTTCTCAATGATAATTATTTTTATCAGAATTATGCATGCATATGTATCCACTTTCAACGTTTTTCTTCAATTTTGATGTTTTCTCCCAGCAGGAATAAAAAAGATGATATTATCAGATTTTGAATGTTGTTCTCGATCAATTCTAGTGATCAATAGTTTTTCTTTCGTTTGATTTTCTACACTCGATCCCTATGCAACGCGAAACACGCAATTTGACCCAAGAGGAATGTGCCCAAGCGGTAGTTTTGCGAGAAGGAGGGTGGACATACACAAGAATTGCAGAAAGGTTTGGAGTTTCCCATACAAGTGTGTCCAGAATGTTGCAGCGATTCAGGGAGGCAGGTATGAATGTCCGAAGACCAGAACAGGGTAGACCACGGGTAACAACTGCCATTCAAGAACGTTACTTGAGAGTTTCTTCTTTGAGACAACGGTTTGCAACCGCTCGCCTCCTTCAAAATCAGCTTGAGCAAACTCATGAGGTGCAAATTAGCACTCAGACAATAAGAAATCGCCTCAGAGAATATGATTTAAAGCCTCGTGTCGCGGCAAGAGGCCCAGCTCTTACCCCAGCCCATCGAAGGGAGCGTTTGGATTTTGCGAGAGAGCATATCCATTGGGAAAAGGCCGATTGGGAAAGAGTTCTCTTCACAGATGAGTCTAGATTCTGCCTCTACCATTGTGATCGACGTTCCCTTGTATACAGACGTCCACATGAAAGATATGCTCAGTGCAATTTCCTGAATACTACTGGTTTCGGGTGAGGATCGATTATGGTATGGAGTGGAATATCTTTGACTGCTCGCACAGACCTAGTGGTCGTTGATAATGGAGCTATGAATGCTGATTGATAAGTATATAAGGAACATTCTTGAAGAGCATGTAGTGCCATTTGCCCCATACATTGGACGATAATACCAGACCCCATCGTGCGCGCATCGTTCAGGAGTACCTTGAAGAGGTTGAAGTCTCTCGAATGGAATGGCCAGCAAGAAGTCCAGAACTCAATCCGATTGAGCAGGTTTGGGACAACCTCAATAGAAGGCTGAGAAGTTCAGAGAATCATACAATGACTTAGGAATCCAACTCGAAGAAATCTGGGAAGGATTAGATCAGAACATTTTAAGATCACTCATTTTGAGTATGAACCGTCGTTGCCGAGCTGTAATTAACGCAAGGGGTGGAAATACCAAGTATTAAATCACTTATCAGCATTTCAGTATTTTGAAAATTGTTCATTTGTCTTCTTTCACATAAGATTCGGTGAAATCCTGAATTTTTCTTCCATTTAATGTGTCTTGTTTCGTTCAAAACCATTCCGAGAGAACATAAAAAATAAGTTATAAAGTCAATGTAGAGTTAACTTTCATTAAAATTGAGATTTTCAGAATGTGCGTTAATTTTTTTGCGCAGTGTATTTGGAACTAAAACCTTTCCGATTAAAAATGATGATTGATAAATAAAAATAAAAGCCAAAAAAATGAGTACGTACATTTATTTTAGAACAATTCACAGATATTCAAATATTTCAAAACCAAATTGCATTACTACTTTCTTGAATTTCTCATATTTTACAGTGAACCATACCATGGAATATTTGTGCCATTCAAAAAAGTAATCATGGGATGGAGACCATAAAAGGAACAGCTGGGTAATACAGGGATATATTTCATTTGAAGAAATATTGTTCATAACTTCAGGAGATTTTATTGAATGTACCTGCAGATTCATCCTGACTGTGCCATAATATGCTGAAAAGTTTTGATATAAATTATTTCTTCAGTGTGTTTGAAACACTATCACTGTGTGTCTCACACGACAAAGGAGCTTTGCAAAAATATTGAAGAATTGCAAAATTTGCCTTTCGTTTCTTTGCCAAGTAGGACACATTTTCAATCTTGCTTCAGGTTTTACAATAAATACTATTATCACATAAGCCGAACTCACTTTAATATTTTGGTTCACTTGTCAGAGCTTTTCAGTGCTATAAAATGCGAGGAACAGGACTTTCTGCAGACAGATATTTCATTTTGTGCAATAAGCTTTCATCTCAGTTTTACTGATATAGTCCTGTTCTTTGCTGTTTGATGTATTCGAGAAACAGGGTTATTGACTTGGGTTTCCTTAAACCAAGGATATTTTCCCTCTAAATAATGGTTATATAATTTCCTAAACTTTAAGGCATATTCTCGTATTATTCGTTATATTATACTGATCTTATTTCTTCCAATTTTTCACAATCTGATCTAAAACCTATTCAATGCTAATCAACATGAAATCAGTTCAAAATAATGCAGTATTATGCTGAATTAATTCTATTTTTATTAATGTTAACTTTTGAAAATCTTTTCAATTAAAAGGTGTTTCAAAAATGCCTTCTTGATGAATGTCTTGTTAATATCTTTGTTATTTATTTTGTTTTTCTAGGGAGTGCATATTCGGAAATAGTATAGTGTAAAATGCATTTTTTATGTACTATTTACGATCTAGTAATTTTGGTAGACATTTTTGGAACAGCTTGAATAATTAATTTCAGCATATATCTATCCAGCAGGAATTTTGAATTGAAAAAAGATAAACAAATAATGGAGTGCACAATTTTTTTCTTCTAATGAATGGATATGAATAAATGTTTGTTATTATATTTGTTGTGGAGTTTTCGTTCCACAATTTTATTTTTATGAGAACTATATTTTTTATTCATGATTAATCTGATGTTTGAAATCACTTCCATTTATTTAGTAGTTATAAACTGATGTTGGAAGTTGTTGTAGTTTATTCAGTGAATTTCACTGAAATGTCGAGCAGGAAATAAAATAATACTTAAGAATCACCTGTAAAATAAATGTAAAATAGCTTAGTGTATATTATTTCGCATTTGTGTCGAATTTTAACATTCAAGTTGTGAAGTCTTGTGGTTGCTGATACACTCTTGAATTTATTTGTTTATGGGTATGCAATCTAGAAGGAATTTTAGCAGGAACCATTTTCCATCTAAATGCAAAATTTCATCTCGAATCAGTAGTTTTTGAATTATCACGAATACAACTTTTGAACGTGCATATTTCTACGTTTTTCCATTCCAGAGTTTTAGTTTTTATGGACACGGAACGAACAGAAGCGCTCATAAAAAGTATAGAAATTATCAAAAATATTTTATTAATACAATCAGATCATCATTACATTCAGTTAATATAACTGAAAAAAATTAAAATAGAAAATAAAGAAAAAATTGACGGCGTGCTGACAATTTTTTTTGAATTCATACCGTCATTTCTTTATTTTCGTATTCACATTCATTTCCTTAAACAAGAACAATTCTAAATATTTCTTTTTGCGAGAGAGGAATACAAGATTAAGAAGAAAATTACAGGAAGAAAGATGTAGATCGCTTAGAATTTTAGGAAAATTAAATAGATGAAGAAAGTAGATTTGAAAGGAGCTGAAGCAAGAAAGTGAAAGTTAATGAAGACAGAAGGAAGACTAGTTTCCACAAAAGTTCCAAAATTATCGATTTGTTGTATTTAACTACAAACTTTAATTCATGTTGTTCAATGGCCATAAACTGGGAAGTCTGCGTACCATCCAAAGGAACCATGATCTCCTGTATGAGCTCCAAAGTCAACAGCGTCATGGTGATCATGGCCTCCTGCTTGTCTTTGTGGTCTTACATTGTCGGAAGCTGGTTCTTGATCAATGTATTGTAAGGGCATGTATCTTGCGAATATTGATGTAATGCAGAGGAATACCAAAAGTAGTCGCACAAACTGAAAAAAATCATATTATGAACAGCTACTACATTTTTTTTATTTTATTTCATCAAGAAATATGAAGGTTACAGTTAGATTCCTATGAATAGATACTACCACCGCTAATGAATCGTGGAACCTTTATATAGGGTAGCTACTATAATTGTATTCTTTTATTTCATGTTTTTCAAATGAAAATCAATACAAATAATATAGTTGCAGTTTAGTCTTACCATATTTGAAGTTATCAACCGAATGATTTCACTGAAGGACTTTGAATGAACCCAAATTTCATCCGCTATTTATATTAATTTGATTTATTTCTGGCGTAAACGGAAACTTTCTTCGTAACAGAAAACCGCAAAATTCGTTCTAATCTGAAATCAATGAAGCAGAACATTCGTAATTTCTCTTGAACTATTTCGAACAATTGGATAAACAAATCTCCTGTAGTATGAAGAAAAGGTTTTTATTCTTCGGAGAAATTTGCTTTCCAAGCTTTTTCGCAGATATTTTTTTAAGTGAAATAGTAAAACCGCGGTGGGACATCATTCGTTATTACGGAGCATGCGCAAATTGGTATTTGAAATTAATTGTATTGATATAAAATTTCGTTCGAATTTTTGTGAATCAGAGCAAAGAGGAAGAAGTCTTTTATAAAATACAAACGTTTCTTTTTCGAAATAATTTGTAGCCGTTAATCATGTTAATAACAAAAGAAGTAAACTTTTTCAGTTCTGTGGTTAATTACAGAACTTCTATGTTCCATGGAATGGTGAATGCGCAAAGTCAATTCTTTTCAAGTGATGTCTTCTGTGTGAAAGTTTGGTAACGAAATAGAGTTACAAAATGGTGAGTACATGTGCTTATTAAATATTTTTCAGATGAAATATTTGAATCCTTTCAGAAATAAATTTGTTGTGTTATGTTTAGATTGGCTTGAATTAATGTGAACCTTAAGATTTTCTAGTAGGCCCTCTACTTAACCTATCTAAACCTCATGGTCACGTTTTAATAAAAGTAATGTTTTAGACGTGCAAAAGACGTAATGGAGGAAGATCCAAACACGGACGTGGCCACGTTAAGCCCGTCCGTTGCACAAACTGTGCTAGATGCGTTCCTAAGGACAAAGCCATCAAGAAATTCGTCATCAGGAATATCGTCGAAGCTGCCGCTGTTAGGGATATAACTGAAGCTTCAGTATACAACCGTAAGTTCAATTATTTCGAAAATGTTACTTTGATGATCTTTATTATAATAATAATCTCTGTTAGCATGGAGTTTCCATTTAAATACTTGCAAGGATTTTGCAAAATGGCATTGTTTTCCATTTTTGGACTTCGTGTAACTGCTTAGTTCTATCTGTACATCTATTTTGTACGCATATCATTATTTTATCCATATTTGCTTGTTAATGGCTTCAATCTTAAACTTTCTATGGTCTAAGACTCCAATAAATTCTTGAATTCATACCTGTTGATGACTATCGTAGTCTTATTCGTTTTGCGAAGTAGGCCTGATTATTGACATGGAATATCTAGACAGGGTAACCTGATATTTTACATTGAGATATTCTATCCCAACAAAGATGGGGAAATCTGGTGGCTTTCCTTAAAAATGATTATTATTTGCTCTCTGATCTTTGGGGCATAGTTGTTGCCGTTCTAAATCAGTTTATCTCTTTCTATATTTTGGGACTGACGATGTTGTGTGTCAGATCCAGTTCATTCTAAATCTGAGTCGATATTTTTTGTATTCTAGAATATACTCTACCCAAGCTTTATGCAAAGTTGCACTACTGTGTTTCCTGCGCTATCCACAGCAAAGTGGTGAGGAATAGGAGTAAGAAGGACAGGAGAATCAGGACCCCACCTCAAAGGAACTTCCCAGGCAGAGACAACAGGGCTCAACAGAGGAAATGAGTTGATTATTCCATAATTAAATAAAAAAGTCACAAAACATTTTCTTTTATTTACCACCATCACTATCGAACAAAATAAGATTATTTCATGATGAGAGATGCTACGATATTAACATTGCTTTGTGATGTACAACTAAGCTTTACACAAATAGCAATACATATCAGTGGAATTTTAAATACTAAGTGGTTATTGGAAAGTTACTAAATTAACTTTCTTTGCGATCTAAACTCGGATATTAATACTTGTTGAGCTAATTTCTTTTTGCATCTAGTACCTCAAATTTATGAATACCTACACTGAAAGTTTGTACAAAGGTTGAAACTATTTATTTCTTGTGAGTTCTGAAAATGAGCTGTGGCAAAAATCAGTTTGTCTCTTAAAGTAATATATTTATTACCAGAATCAGGTGATGGGACATGATATCCTGAATTAAATGGAAGAGGCTTCTAATCTCATCTATTTTTTTGGCTGATAGATTAATTTGAAATATGCTTGTTTTCAATAATTTCGAAGCAAACAAATTGATATGAAGTAAAGAAAATGTCAATTCATTGATCCCAAAAAAATTGGAAACAAAAACTGATTGTTCTTTTTTCTTTATACGCTGAGATTCATAATATCACAAATATTCCAGGCTGTAGATAACAAAATTGTGAAGTAAGTGATCTGACTCTAATACATTAAAGAAATCATCCACTAACAGGTGAATTTATCTTGTCTTGTATTCTGTTATGTTCCCTGAGTCTGGTGTTGCTAAGGTCATACTTGCAACCAGCGAATTTTATATTCATATTTTACGTTTCATCGAGAAAAACAACAATTTAAATAAATACTAGAATCTTTAATGATAACCAATTACAGAATTCAATGTTACGTTTCTGTAAATAATGAACATTCACTTGTGCATTGAAGAGCTTCAAAGAGGTAATAGTCTAATAAACTTGATCTGAAATCATTTGGTCAAAGAATCCATACTCTTCTTTAGATCCTTTTCAAAAACTTTTTTGGTATCAGAAAATCCATGTTTTGTTTTACCAAATGAATTGGGCCCAGATGATGTTGGAGTATCCCTGAAAAATGCATACATATTAACGATGGAAGACAAACAAGTAAACTCAATAAGATTCATCAGATTCTTCTAAAATGAATAAGAAATTTTAGAAATTAACAGTTTATGACCATAAATTTTGTTATTAACAGTAAAACTGACTGTCCATTTCATACCTTCCTATATTCCTCATTCGCATCTTAGCTTCTGGAGGCATTTCTTCTGGTTCACTATCGTCATCTGCATTAAAAACAGCCGCTACTGAAAGTTTAGGTTTGTTCATTTCTTTAGCCTTATTAGCACCTAATTTAATCTGGATTCCTAAACTTTTCAGTCTATTTTTGGCCCCTAGCGCAATATTGTCCATTTTTTTCTCTTCCTTAACAATACCTTCCTTGCTATCTCTGGGTCGGTCATGTGGAGATCTTGACCTCGATCTATGTCGGGAATCTTCTTTTCCTAGCAAATACTGACAAATTTAAAACATTTTAATAATAACATCAAGTAAGGCATTTTACTCAAATTGCAATATACATATTGATCTATACCATTCCTCATACAATTACCGTGTCTGTTTCTCTTTTTATCTGGCTTCTCATCCATATTGATTTTTTTGATATATCTGGATATAAACAATTATATCTAAGTGAATTCGAAGGAATGTAATATTATGGATATGATTTATTGCTGACACGATATCTAAGGTACCAATAATAATGTTAATTATAATTTAATCTCAATGTTGACTTTTTTTAGAATATTTAATTCAATTGTCAGTGTCATTTTGACAGTTTCATGGAAAACCACAGACCGGGATGAACTTCTTTATTTTCTTTTGAGTACTGCTATTCCACCACAGCCGTCTCTACAGCAAGCCATGTAACAAGGCAACACTGAAAGAGGGAAAGGGTTAAGCTTTGTGTCTTCCTCATTATTATTCATTGTAAGATGGAGCTTGAAATGCTCTACATTGGGACCACAATAAAACAACCAATATTTTCTAACTAAAATTTTATATATCACAGTCCAACGATTCAAAATTTTTATGATGAGTAAATATAAAAAAAATAACGAATAAATTAATACTAAAAGAAGAGAATGGTCGTCCAAAAATTTGGTATTTATCAAGTACCCTGGAATAGAAACCAACACATCATTTTTGAAATGAATGCATTTTTCTGATCACCAAGAGATTTTAACTTCTTGCGAATTCCTTAGGTTTTCGGAGCAATCTCTTCAAGGTGATATGACAAGTACACCTATGCATCATGCGTTATCATTCGCAAAGTTAAATTGTCATTTTTCCGTTTCCACTAAAGTTGAAGGTCCACCCCAAACTTCTGTGCGCAATTCTTTATCCAAGGCGCAAAACTTGCCACTCTGGTGTACACTCCAGGTCTGTCTTTCTTCGCACAGCCATCACCCCAAGAAACGATGCCTATCAGTTCATATCTGCCATAGCGTTCGCAAACTAAAGGACCACCAGAATCGCCCCCACACGCGTCTATTCCCCCCCTAAGATGACCAGCGCAGAGCATAGAATCTAGAATTGGTTGCTGTCGACCTCCATAAATTCCTTCTTTGCGGCATGTTTCCAGAGATAAAAGGGGTACAGCTGCTGAACGAAGGACTGGAGAGAGTTGGTCGGGCGTCTTGGGGTCGCTAGCACCCCATCCCGAAACCTCGCACCACGTTCCTGGGGGTGGTGATTCGTGGGAAAAGCAGGCAGGGGTGACGGCGAGGTTGATGTTCATTCCTGGAAAATAAAAATAAGAGATTTCAAAATTATTCGACATAGGTATTGATCTGAGCAGTTTGGCATATTTTCTCATAATACAGGTTGGCGAGGAAGAGACCTAAAGTATGTTCCCTGTGTCGTTGGCGCAAGATGATAGATGAAACGGCGGAACATATACTGTGTGCGTGCGGTAATCTATCTGTATTGAGGTTAACACACCTATGGAGACCTACACCTTCAATCTCTATGTTCAGAGAGACTACACCCTGCGAAACGCGGCATTTTTGTCGGCGTGCCTTCGGGTCTGAGTCTCCCTAGTATCACATAAAAGCGGTATGATTGATGAACAATGGACCACAAGGCCTACGTTCGGCCAACCAAGGGCGCCGCACAAGATCAAGAAGATGTCTTTTTATACTCCATTCACTTTCATAAAGTATCCCGGTTTTTCATGACATTCTGACACATTTCACCGTGTATATATTGAAAATGTTAGGTTATAGTCATTTTCCTGTCAGATGAATTCGCAACGTTGTCCTTTCTACATAGAGGTCGTAGTAATTACGTATTCATAAAAATGTTTATTTACTTTGGGAAAATAATGAATTCGAGGAAATATTATGTGAATTCAATAATTCCAAAGACCTGGCGATGCTGAAGAAACTTTTTTCTCTGTTAATACTGGAAATAATTCACGTTAATAAACATGGTTGGAAGATTCAGTTATGCTATTTTCTTGTACGGAAATCAAGAATAGAGTGTTGAAATTTTACTGAAAAATAATGGACAGAATAGTTCTTTACTTCGTGATAGTTCAATCGAAAAAAGAATCGGAATAACCCAACAGAAAAACTTCAAAACGAAAAGACGCACCTATGGAATTCCCCACTTTTCAAAATTCTCAAGAAATAAGCCTACAGAAGACATTTAAATACCTTTTTGTACAACTTGAAATACTCCAGTATGAAAATGTAGTACATACTTCGAAACCAGTGTCATAGTTACACATCAAAAGAACTAACTCCATTTACAAAGTAAAAAAAGAGTAAATAGAAATTAGCATTGGCAACGTTTCTCAGAATTATTTGACATTTCATGAGTGCCAACCTGCGTCAGTTTCAAGTCAAAAAACTTGAGGGAAATGGACTAGCAGAGATCTTATTTCCGAAGTACACCACCACAGCAGGATAATGACAAACTGGTTTCTGGCTTGTTAGCCTTCATCAGCGCCACATAACACTCACTGCGGTAGCAACCAACTGAAAAGGCAGAGCTTATTTTCCTCATTTATTATGGTTTGTCCTAGAGAGGATATCCTCTATTTAAAAAAAATCTGATAAACCTAAATCTTGGCCAACCGGGATACTTCAAAGAAGTGAATGGTGTATGTCGTATTGATTGCATGAGGCGTTAATTGTTTAGAATACAATGTATTCTTCCACCATGGCCAATACGAGGTATGTTGAGGTGGGCGTTCAATGTAGTGTGTTTTTATTTCAAGTTGCATTTGGAAATGGTTTCACTTTGAGAACTGAAATTTTGAGGGTAATAAACTCAGAAAGGATTTGAGTTCTTAATGAAATAATTTAAATCGATTCCATTTCGAAAGTTCATTTTTTTTCTTTCAAAAATAGAAGAAAATGAGCCAACCCATGCTTCTGTCTTATTTCAAACGAAAGACCCATGAAAATAGTTCAATTTTCGATTAAAAGTGAATCTACAGATAATTTCGTTCAGAAAAACAACTTGAAATACGGAATTGGCAGGAAATGTTTAAATTCAAATATATGGCGGGAAAAAGTACCTGCTTTACCCACATATTCACTAATTTCATAGTTCAGTGATTTTCGGTTAGAGAGCGCCATTGTACATTTCATTCATAAGGATAGAGATATTCATAGAACTTATGGTGATAATGTAAGTTCTACGGAGACATTCCATAAAATGCACGGTGGCACGGATGAGATTTCCTACTCGCTTTGAACGGCGACCTTAAGACTTCGAAATGCACTTGGATTCAATATCCATAATGAGCGTCCAAAAAAACATTTCGAAACCTTGAGTGTCAACATAATGATATATGTAATTGAAAAATTGCCAATTTCCTTTGTATTACTTGGGGGAGGCAGACGAGCATAAGAAAGGAGAATCTAAACAACAAACCTGGCTTGGCCAATAGCAAAACAGCAATATCATGGCTATAAGGACCCAGCTGCCTGAAATTCGGATGCAGAATCGCCCTTTCAACTTGAACCGACTGCTCAAACGGGGAAGTACCAGCAGGTCCATGTGCACCACCAACAGCAGTCAGTCCATCTTCATAACAATGGGCTGCAGTTAGAACCAAGCGATTGGATACAAGCGCTCCACCACATTGATGCTGATCACCCCTTCTGAGTTCCACCTGCCACGGTACTGCCCCGTAAGGCGGTACTTCACCACCAACTACCCTTGGTTCCCGCTCAGGCATCCAAGAAATCGCCCTGGAACCACAGGCAGTAGCGGGAAATTTCGGATAACCACCGCTTCGCGAATGTTTGACGGTACTACCTAAAGTACCGCCGAAAAGAAGTACCGCGAGTACGAGTACCATGTCGACGCGTGACAACATACTTCGCGATGGAATAAAAGACATAACTTCCCGTAACCAGTAGGTTCAACCGCGGACGGGCGACTTTTGGTAATGAAAGTACCGAGACGATTTTATTTCGGCTGTGCCCCGGTGCTCATTAAACGGCGCGCGCGGGGTTTTAAATCGTGTCGCGCCCCAGCCCATGCGATATTGTGCCACGGTTATGTCATTGGCCCGCACAAAACAATTGCGACGCGACACAGATTGATAGGAAATCACCTTGGCCGAGGATCTTCTCACTTTCTCATAGCTCACGACTGCCGGATGGACTACTCTCGCTATCCGGATAAGGAGAATAAAGCGCGCTCTTGCTTTCTGCGAGGAATTCTGAACGGAGGAAGCCATTCATTGATGTAAACAGAATAGTAGAGGTAGTAGGTTTATATGCTAGATTTGGGAGTTTAGAAAACTCGGCCAACTACGACGCAGATATTATGCACGTTTGGATGGAATTGCATCAAGTCAACAAGACCATTTCGGTCGTTTTGCAATCCCTTCGAATATTTCATTTATACAGAGTTTTCTACAAGCTCTATGATGATACCTGTGTTGATTCTACTTTCAATATCTGCCCTATTGATTTGCGTAAGATTCAAGCATTTGAAATATATTTGCGTCTGTGCTTGCATCACTGGAGCTATGAGAACGTGCCCCACTGGAGCAATGGAGGTCATCACAGATCTCTTCATCTAGTGACCAAAAGGGTGGCCAACAAACCGGTCTAGCTTGTTAGCCGCCACCAGTGCCACATAACCCTTAATGCGGTAGCAACAGCAACCAACTGAAACGGCAGAACTTACCAGGATGTATTGATATCTATAGTTAGCCTAGACCAGTTTCATGCATAAACAAAATATTGCGATCCATATCAACGATCAATAACTCATTAGAAGTGTCAGTGTAGAGTTCGACGTCAAAAAAGTAAACCAGAGTTACGCACATAGACAACAACTTAGTTGTCTATGGTTACGCAATAAATTAAAGAAAAAGATGTCCACCGAAATTGTAAAAATCGAAAAATTGGGGTATCGAGCCATCATCAAGCACCTGTATTTAAAAGAGTTAAGAGGTAAGCAGATTTACGAAGATATGCTTAATACCCTTGGTGTTCAATGTACATCGTATGCGACTGTGAAAAATTGGACTGCAAGCTTCAAAAGAGGTAAATTTTCCATTGAAGATGATGACCGATCGGGAAGGCCAGTTTCTGTGCTAGTCCCCGAAAATATCGATGCAGTTCATGACATGATAATATCAGACTGTCGAATTGGGCTAAAACGGATATCTGAAGCACTGAAGATTTCATACGAACGCGTTCATCGTATGGGCATGAGAAAAATTTCTGCAAAATGGATCCCCAAATGTTTGAATGTTGACCAAAAGCGTGCAAGGGTAGAAGCATCGCGTTCGATCTGTGCTCGATTTGAAAACGATGTAGACTTCTTACTTCTTAAACCGAATTGTTTCTATGGATGAGACTTGGGTATACATTTCTGCGATCCAGAAACAAAGCAACAATCGATAGAATGACGACACTCTGGTTCTCCAAGACCTAAGAAGTTTCGTGTCCAAAAATCTGCTGGAAAAGTTCTTGCTTCAGTTTTTTGGGATTGCCATGGAGTACCTAATCATGGTTGATGTTTTGGATAAGGGTAGAACAATAACTGGAGATTACTATTCGACATGACTGACCACTCTACGGGAAAAAATTAAAGAGAAAAGACGCGGAAAGCTATCCAAAGGTGTTTTGTTTTCACAGGACAACGCCCCAGTACAGAAATCTCATGTTGCCTTGCAAAAAATTCGTGATTTATGGTTAGAATTATTAGAAAACCCCCCTCATTCACCAGATTTGGCTCCGTCCGACTATGATCTCTTTCCTTAACAGAAAAGAAGTTCAAAAGGTCGTAAATTTTCTTTCAACGAGGAGGTAATAAAAGCTTTGGAGGACTGGTTTGCAAAGCAAGAAAAAACATTTTTTTTTGAAAGGCCTAGAGACGTTGCAGGTTCGCTGTTATAAATGTATTCAATTAAGAGGAGAATATATTGAGTAATAAAATATTTTGACATTGGAATTTTGTTTGGTTCTATAGTAGGCTAAGAATATTTCAATATATCCTCGAATATCACGCAGGAAATTAGATCTCTGCTAGTCCATTTCTGTCATTTATTATGTCCTAACGTACGGTTCTAAGGAAAGAGATCTTCCATTTTGAGTACCTAGTGATGTCATGATTACAATTTACAAAAGTTAGCATTGAGAAGAACTTTAACATGATGCTATGTAAAAAGGAAGATTGGGAATAGAATAATACACTATGACAAAATTTGAAGGTATGTAAATACCATTGAATGGCATATAGATGGTTCTCAAACCATCGCTAGGTTCCCACCCGAGTGTTTTCCAGGCAGATAAACTTGCAATCCAAAGATACTTAGACATACACCTGGAAAGAAACTATCAAACGTGTGACATAGTGATTCATTCTGGTAGTCAAGCTGCTATCAAAGCACTGAACTCGTGAATGCCATCGACTCCAAGCTATATATGGGAGTGCCAAAGGAAACGAAGAGGCCAGTAGAAAGGGAACATAAATGTCACTTACTTGCCCAAAACCTTTTTGTGGCATAGACAAATGCAGTCATAAGAGAGAGATTTTGGGGAAAGATCCGGCCCGAAGGACCAATGTTTTGTACCTTCATGTGTTTTCGTTTTATTTTTGTATCCTTATTGTTTTACCAGGATAATGGTCTACTTGACTGCTTCTATTTTGAGGGATGCTGGTGATTCTCGTTAATCTCAATGATTGAGAGTATTGTGACTACACAACCGATGTAAGGGGTACACTTAACTGTAAGCACCCTATGGTAAGCTTGATGATCACTGCGTTTAGGTGTTTTCTGTACTTAGATAACAACTGCGAAGAGGATGAGAAAGTGGAGAGATTTGAACGCACTCTTAATAAACAACAAACTGTATTTTCTTGTTACCTCAATTTAGATAAGAAGCACGAAATAATTAGATAAGTAATATGTAGGTATACGATTATGAACTCTACCTTCTTTATGAAAATGAATATCAAGGAAGATACTATGATCAGTTCCTCATCAGAAGGTCAATTGGAAATGTGATAAAAACGTCGCGAATATATGTATGTATTCAAAAAAGGGGAAATTATTTCGAACATTCTATGTAAATTTTGTGTTGATCCTTAGTTTTGTCTTTCATAATATGTTTCGAATATTTATTCTGTATTAGTTGTTATAGATTTTTTTGGTTTACGTAGGTACGTATAAAGATATTTTCTGGATTAAATGATTTTGTACATCAGAATACGAGTGATTGAAAATGAATTTCGCATTTGGAAAAACTATTTTAGGAATCAGGAAGAGCTTTGTTTCATTGGACGATACAGCTTTAGTATCTAGTTCAGAATATTCTCACTGCCTTGGAGCGAATAATAATCTTTAGGAAAACTGGACGTGTGCAAAAAAAAAATAAAAACGCTCCAGTAATGTAAACTTACGGTAGAATCTGAAGCAGGTAGCGAATTTTTTAAAAAGGAATGTACAGGGTGTTTTTTCAACCTGCAAATTTCATCATAATTCCCACCATGTATTTATGAAAAAGTGTTGAAATATTGAAACAAGATAATCATATTGTTCCACACTGAAAATGTCATCAATATTGTTCAAGCCCTACCAAAGTTATGAATAAAAGAAAAATGGTCGAATCGGACAAATCACCCTGTAGACTCTCAATAAATTTTTCGAAATGCCTTGACTAGTTTCTCCTAAAATCTAAAGGTCTCCTCCGGAATCACCCTGTATTTAGTTTTATAAGCATATTCTGAGAAACAGAATGAAGGTAAAAGGTTCACAGGACAAGGTTATTGGTTATTGTCTTAACGTAATTTGTACCTCGATAGTCGACAGAGATATTCGATTTAGTCGTAGTAAAATCAAACCATATTTTCCTCCAGTTTCTTTAATATATTTTAATAGACCCGAACATATGCCTTGCTTTTGAGTACTAGTGTAGGCAAAGAAAGAAAACATCGTAATTGGAACCCATTTCGAATTCCATCCGTGTTGTGATCCACACGATTCACCAGAAGAAATTGGTTTCAGGAAGATCAAGGACCTTTTGGAATCGAGGAAGTGGCCCCTAGCAGGTACGCATATTGTTTGTTTATGCAAAATCAATCTGTAAAATTGCGATGCATCCAAGATTCGTTGATTATCCGTTGGAAATTCCCAAAATGAACAATAATTATATGGTTCTCCTCAAATATGACCAGTTCGTTGACCTAAAAGTCAAGAGATAGGTACTTGTTATTGAAACAACTTCTTCACCGAATGATGGTATCAATCATAACTGATGGATAACGAGAATCCTGCTAATTTGCATATATTGATCTGATCATATATCGGAATACCTATCTGTTCAGTTCACGTAACTGTACTAAGGGGCAGAAAAGTGGACACCCAGACCGCAGTAATAAAACAATTTTTCATAAACACTCACTTTATTAAGAGAAGACCCAGTTGTGACTGAGGCTGTCGAGTTTTAAGCTCTTCGGTTTTGATATTCTTGGTAGATTGTAGATTTATTGTAGATTTATTGCACTGCGACCCTTTAGTTCTACAGATCTACTGGTGCCATTCGCAGTAATTGGGCCTCTGCTACTGAACAACGTGGAAGCGGAAGCATTTAGGTGTGAAGTACACTCAGATATTTGGAAGCAGAAGTTCCTCAAGGATCCATACTAGGACCGCTACTCGCTATGATATATACATACATGATATACCAAGAAATCCAAGATGCCTGCTTGCTCTATACGCAGACGATACGGGCATAGCAATAAGGCACACAAATACAAAAATAATTCACAAAAGACTTCAAGAAGCTGCAGATAATATCAGTAAATGGTGTAGCAGATGGTAAATCAAAATCAATTGAGAAAAGATTCAAGCAATACGCCTTCTCTTTTGAAGGAGAAGATGGAAGAAAGATATCCATAGACGATAATGAAATTGAATGGCAGAATGAAACTAAATACCTAGGAGTAATAATAAAAAAAACGTGGAAACAGCACATTAAGTATGCAGTGGATAAAACAAATGTAACATTGAAAAGGTTATACCCGATTAAAGACAGAAGAAGCCAAATTAACAGAAACACGAAGTTGAGGATCATAAAAGCAGTCGCCAGACCGCAGCTAACATATGGATCAACAGCATGGGGCTATGCAGCGAGAAACCATAAAAAGAGAATCCAGAGTACAGAAAACAAATTTCTGAGATGGGCATTAGACGCCCCCTGGTTTGTTAAAAATGAAGTAATCCGAAAGACATAAAATGGAAGTCCATTACTACATTCATCGAACGAAAAGCTGCAAAAGCCAATGACAGAGCTAGTGAACATCCAAATGACAACCTTAGAACGTTAGTTGACTATGACTGAAGATGAAAAAACGGTGAGAATTTACCGCAAAAGACTTAGAGACCCATTGCGAAAATGAAGATATAGAACTTTACACTTAGAGAGAGATATCCAATTGAAGAATGAACTCAAACACTCAGCATAAAGAATGCGAAAGAGAAAATAACAGATGAGAAGATGGAAGGTTTATAGGCTTATAGGTGTCTAATATAAGATTCACCTCTCCTATAACAAAAAAAGGGTGTGAAGCCTTTCAAAATACAGGTGGTGCAAGATTTGAAGCCGAACGACCTACCACAACGCAGAATTTTTGGTGGCTGGGCACTTGAAAATTTAGCCGAAGATCCACTTTTTCATCGTAAAATTGTGTTCAGCGATGAAGCTCATTTTTGGCCGAATGGATACGTAAATAAGCAGAATTGTCGATTTTGGAGTGTAGATCAGCCAGAAGCATTGCAAGATCCCCAATGCATCCAGAAAAAGTTACTGCTTGGTGTGGATCATGGGCTAGTGGCATCATTGGATCCTACTTCTTCAAAGATTGCAACATAACTGTGAATGGTGAGCGCCGCAGTGAGTTGATATCCAACTTTTTTTTGCCCAAAATGGAAGAGATAGATTTGCATTACATGTGTTTACAACAAGGCAGTGCCACATGCCACACAGCACGCGTAACAATGAATCAATTGAGAGGCATATTCGGTGAACAGATTTAATGCATTTCTCTGAATTTTATGTGTTTTTTTGTGTAAAATCACCCTATACAGTGGGCGACAAAATTATAAAACAAATTCATTTTCTCAGAAGAAAAATATTTGGCAACAAAATCCTGAAACAGGTCAATTTTTGTTTCACTTTTACCAAATTTTAATGCATTTTTGAAGGATTTATGTTGCACCCTGTGCCATCTTCATTAACCCTCTAAATTTTTTGATTAGGGAAAGTGGGTCATGTGGTACTTTTTTGGCGAGGTCTTTGTATCTTCTATACAGGCGTGCATAAATATTCAACAAAAAATTTAATGAAAGTAGTCCATAACAGTTTTATTCATGCACAACTTTCAACCCCCTGACGTGAAAAATTAAAATGTGTGAAACACTGCGCTTCAGTTATGATCTTAAGCAGGTATGTTATTATGCAGTACGTTTCTACTGAAGTTGAAACTTTTTGATAAAATGTTTCAACTCGAATGAAAGAGCCATGACAAAGTGCATATACTGAAAACCTCTTTGAACTAACAAATTTTTCAAAAAAAAAATGTTTTCTTGAAAATTTCTGCAGTCCTGTGAAAAAGATATAAAGACCTTGCCAAAAAAGTACCACTTTCCATATTAAAAAAATTCAGAGGGTTGATGAGGATGGCACAGGGTGCATCAATAAAGCATAAAAATTTGGTAAAAGTGAAATAAAAATTGACCTGTTTCAGGATTTTGTTGCCAAATAAACTGCTCCACATGAGTTAGGGATATTGACTTGAATTGCAAAAAATATAATAAGATTTTTGTGATGAAAATTCATATTAATGTGATTTCAAGTTGCAAATTAATTTTAGCCTGTAGGTCTGCAACGTATACAGGGTGGTTAGGAAAAATCGAGTAAAATAACGAAATTTTATTCCCAGAGAATTCAAGCATTTTAAGACTATCAATACAATGTATGGCCTCCACGGGCATCAATAACAGCTTGACAACTTCTTTGCATACTACACACGAGGTTGTTGAACATTTCTTGAGGAATTTCCATAAACGGGGAGATGCTCTCTCAGATCATTTAAGGATTCTGGGGTAGGTTGATGATTATCTAATCTTCTTTGGAGCATATCCCATGCATGTTCTATGCAATTCAAAGCTGGTGAGTGCGGAGGTATGTATTGGTAAATGTGGAATACCAAGCTCCTCGCGCGCATTCTCAACTATGGCTGCACGGTGCAGTCTAGCGTTATCGTCTAAAAAGCGAAAAGTTTCACCAATAGCATCGTGAAAATTTGGCACAACATTGTCAATGACATGCTCCCTATAGTGTAAGGCGGTCATATTCCCAGGACAAATGTGTAGATCTGTGCGCCCGTTGAAACATATCCCGGCCCATACCATAACACTACCCCCTCGGAATGGATGGACTTCTTGGACATATCGACGATTACGGGGTATGCGTGGGATTGTCCATAGTCCATACCCTTATTCTTCGAGAATCTGAAAATCGTCTATATCTGGATTCATCAGTGAAAAGGACACTACGCCATTGATCGTTCCAATTGATATGATGCCTTGCCCATTCCAGTCTTTGACGCTTATCACGTGTTAATGGAACTCCTCTTAATGGACGTCTAGAACCTAGATTCCCCTCTCTCAAACGTCGTCTGATGGTTTCGATGGAAACTTGGACGAAATGTCTCATACTGATTTTTATTGGATCGATTCAAGTTGTTATTGAGTTTTAAATGTATTTACAGCGATTTTCTCGAAGATAACATACTTTCAAAAACGATTGAATACGATATCTCTAACTCTTGTGGAGCAGTATATTTTTCTTCTGGGAAAATTAATTTGTTCCATAATTTTGACGCGCACTGTATAATAAGCCCAGACTGAGTCTGTAAAGATCAACACCATGTAGAAGCCAGTTTTCATGACTCTGCTTTTCGCGGTCCACTTTTCGGAAAATGTCATGGAATCCGCAGAAGAGGCGTTCTTGTTGCCTTTAACAGTCTCAAGAACTGCGGCCTCAAGAAATTCACTTACATAAAACACTTCAATGGTGGCTGCTCCCATTATATCCTTCTGAATTATTGGGACGCCTAGAATGGAGTATTCATTGTTATTTTATCATCTAACTGATCTCGCGGATGACGAGAATGTCAAGATGGGAAGATTTATTATTTCAATTATTTCGTAGAGCGATTTTGTCGCTTTCCGAAAGTGTGCCGAATTGAATGGGCGCCGATATGGATTTCTGATGCCGCATCATTCATTTCGTCAGTAGATTCTGTCGACGACGGACATAATTGGATTTTCCAGGTATTTGGTATTTCGGACCCGTTTTCTCCGCTCGGACAGTCGTGGTTTCTCGTAATTGAGATTTTAATGAAATTTCGTGGATCCGCATCCACACACTGTTTATTTTATCTATCATCGGACAATCGCCAATTACAGATGCGAACCTCAAGGTGCGCCCCAAAATTGTTGTATTAGTTTTCTTTTATTGGCCATTGCTTCAATTCATATCCTGATGAGGGAGTGAAAATAATTCTAAGGTTACTTCTGAGAAAACGTAAGGTATTCAATTGTATACATTACTGTGGAAAAAATGCAGGGTGTTAAATTTGAAAAAATCGAGAAATAATAATTTGAAGTTCTTCATATTTGGACCTCAATAACGGACACCCGGTATATGACAAGTTGATCATTTAAGAACGGTAACAAGGCAAATCCTTCAATTGAAAAACTTTTAAAACAAATTCATGTAACTATCGCTTTTGGAAATCGTCAGAAGACGTTTACTGAACTGCTTTTCCCTCACCTTTTTGCAGGTTTCTTCGAATAAGATCTGTACCATTGGAAAAATGTCTCTAATATTTTGCGTCATGAAAGAGGTAATGAAGGTCATTGAAAATATGTGAAAATATATGGGGTGATCCATTAAAAAAATCATCCATTTGTTGAATAACATTTATCGGGGACCCCCTGTATATCAGAAAATAATTTCCTGAGATGCTGAAATGAAAGTACAAGAGGTCTACTTTCCAACGAAATCTCTGAGATGTTTGGTTCGACAGCCATGGAAGATTTTCGCACTATTGCAGGACCCTGTATACACGTAACTTCCCACAACACGCTGAAGTCACACAAAACAATTATACAGGGTCCTGCATAAGTGAGTTCTTCCATAGGAGCTGTTCAAAATTTATACTTCTATTTTAAATACCACAAAGTTCATACTGCGAATGGACTTCGGCGGTAACAAAGAAGACCCAGAGCTCTATGGTTTACCCATTTTCTTCAACTGTGTGGTCTACCCATTATACCACCAAGGATTCTACCCTTTTTATCACCCTTTTAGTACTAGTCTAGTAACGTTCATACAGCGCCATCAGTTCGCCTTTCTCTTGCTCTTTTACACGCTCGAACAAGTTATTCGCACGAACGCGAACTAAAACGTGTCTCCAAAAACTTTAGATTAAAACCAAGTATCGATAAAATGATTTCGTTCCAAGAAGGACTCTTTCCACCTACACGAACCCAGAAAACCAGCAGATACATCTCTCCAAGTCAGATTAACCGTGAGTACCATTGTTTACTTTGTGGTATGATTTATATCCATAATACATGCTTTTTTCTTCAGTTCTCGTGGTGATAAGAATTGGTAGAGCAGTCTTCATTTTCAATGACCTTCTCATCTCTATTGAAACGCAAAATCTTTCTTTTTTCCCAACGGTACAGATCTCATTCCACGAGAATTGAAGAAAAAAAATATCGGGTGTTTTTTTTAGAGTGACTGAATTTTCGATAGGGATGACTGTGATTTGAGAGAAGGTAGAAGCAACAACGCAACAACGTTTACAAATTGTTGAAATTTATTTTCAAAATCATCAAAACTTATAGAGCACTTCTTGAAATTTATGGTTTACATAATCGTCTATCAGAGCAGCTTATTCGTCGAACTATCGATAGATTCCGGACAACATTTTCTCTTCTCGATGCAGCAAAAGCAACAAGACAAACAACTGTACGTACAGAAAAAATTACGCTGCTGTAAGTGATAGTGATAATGAAGAGACAGATTTGTCTATTCGTCTACGTTCACAACAAGTTGGACGCTGTTCATCCACCACATGGAAAATTTTGCGTAAAGATCTTGGCTACACCCATACAAAATCCAACTGGTTCAAGAACTGAAGCCACTTGACCTTAATTAGCGTTGTTGGCCCTAAAACAGCTTGAATTTAATCCCTTCTTATCGAAAAATTGTGTTAGTGATAAAGCTGATTTCTGGTTGAACAGCTACGTAAACAAGCGAAATATATATTCTTATGAAATGGAGCTGTACAGATTTGTTTCCAAATATGGCATGTGTCTCGAGAAGGCAACAAGGAACAGATCATTCAAACAAACATATTGATCCATTCCCCGCTCCTAATCTCAGTATTAGCAGAGGAATGTCAAACGGGGCACCATACAGTTCTGCGTATGATGCAAAAGCACAGATAAAAACCTCAGCAAAAACTCTTTCTCCCGGTATAAGTGTAGGGATATTGGATTTGTTTACGAATATTCATACTGGAGGGCATCTTCTTCGAATGTAATTCTTTCTTCATTTCTTCAAAGGGGTTGACAAAGCATTTTTAAATAATCTGAAACAAAAACCAAAGGGAGAAAAAAAGGAAAAGCAAAATCCACTAATATATTCAAATTGTTTTGAAGGTACCAACCCATTTCAAAAATGAATCAGATACTGAATGAATAGAGTTGAAACCATCTGGAAATTTATATATTGGACAATTATTGACCAAATGGTCAATAGTTTGCTCTTCATGATCACACTCACATCTCGGGCTATCAATGGCATTCCATTTGAACAGCATACTATTACAACGTCCATGACCTGCCCTAAGACGATTCAGAAGACACCAATTTTTCCTAGACAGATGAAAACCGGGAACTTTCTCAGAAGGATATATGCCCTATATGGAGTGAAAACAATCCCCAAGAAGTTCTGCAGGTTCCATTGCTTCCTGAAAATGCACAGAATGGTGTGCTTTACACGCTGGATGCATCATCGGTCCATATTTCTTCAAAAATGATGCTGTACAAACGATGTTACAGTGAACGGTGCTCGTTACAGATCGATGATCAATGATTATTTATTTAAAAATTTGAATGGTATCGACCCAGAAGTGTTTTGGTTCCAACAAAATGGCGCTACACCTCATGCTGCTACCATAACAATTGATTTATTGAAAGAAAGATTTGGCGATAAGATTATTCCGAGAAATGGTCCAACTAATTGGCCTCCAAGATCATGCGACATAACTCCAATGGATTATTTCTTTGGGGTTATGTCAAGTCATTGGTTTATGCTGATAAACCAGAAACAATAGACATGTTGAAAGCCAACATAACTCGTATTATTGCTGAAATAAAGCCTGAAGTACTCGATAAAATGCTCCAAAATTGTGGTCTGGTCGAGGTGAACATATGCCGAAAATTATTTTTAAAACAATATAATAGAATTTCTTTTCACATAAAAAATATTGGCTTTAATCTTAATTCAATTGGTTTAATCTCAATTTAAAGTTCTATCATTCTAAAAAAACCACGCGATATGTTTCAGAATTGGATAAAAAAATACCACAAGGTAAACACCGAAGAATCGTACTCACGGTTGATCTGACTTGGAAGAATGTATCTGCTTGTTTTTCGGCTTCGTGCAGGCGTACTGATTAGAGTTCCTCTTCTCACGGAACGAATTCACTTCATTATATACGAAACTAATGGGTTCCGGCGTGGGGAAGAATATGAGGCGAACTGTTTATAGGGTGGCGACCCGATAGCCGTAGGGCTGTGACTAGACGAGTAGTGAAAATTAGATGAAAGAGAGAATCCTTGGTGGGCTACTTGATACCCTCCTTTTAGAACTAAAGACCTCAGAGTCGAAGAAAATGGGTAAACCGTACAGCTCTGGACCTTCTTGGTTACCGACGAAGTCCATTATGAATCTTGAATACTATGAATCTTTCAGACACCAAAAATTGGGGCTGATATTCTCTACCGGCGATAAAATTCAGAAAATTGGCCATAGATTGTTACGATCATATATTGACGCTGAAAGCCTTTAGAAGGTCTCACTTCATATGGATTTTTGATCGCCCATATGTGATTATTATGATATTAAATTAAATCCTTGATTGATTAGTCTGTGTGCAGTAGAACCTAGACTCTTTTCTGCTCTTTTGTTTTCTTGTCTTTCCTTTTCTTTCCTCTTCCATTCTTTTCCTTTCTTTTCTCTTCTTTTCTTCTTTTTTTTCTTTTATTTTCTTCAATTCTCTCTTTCTTTTCTTCTTTTTTTCGGTTAGGTTAGGTTAATAGATTGTTACGACCATAACCTTTAGAAGGTCTCAATTCATATGGATTTTTGATCGCCCATATGTGATTATTATGATATTAAAATGAATCCTTAATTGATAAGTCTGTGTGCAGTAGGACCTAGACTCTTTTCTGCTCCTTTGTTTTCTTGTCTTTCCTTTTCTTTTCTATTGTTTTCCTTCCTCTTCTCTTCTTTTCTTTTTTTTCTTCTGTTTTCTTTTATTTTCTCTTCTTTTCTTTTCCAATGAAGTCTTCTTTGGTTGGATGCTATTGGGATAGTCAATCTTCGAGCTTCAGTTCTGGAACTCGTAACCGTGCATTGTTTGGAATCACTGATACCTTCTTGAAACGGGATGTTTATTGCACGCAAAAAGAAAGAAAACCAAGACGAAATCCGCCCAGGCGCCTTGCCGAATTATCATAAATATCGAATTTAGACCAACAATTCGGAAATGCCGGAGCTACTTTCGATCGATGGTACTTTCGATTTCGACTCGTTTATTTTTTCCGGCTCATCGTGATGATATATCGGAGATACGGCGAGGTTCGGACGTTTTAACGGACTTCTTACAACATCTTGGCTTGGATATTGGGATCTGTTTTGCAATATGCACTTCTCGGATGCTGGGTCTTATACACTGGCCGACAATTTACAGATTCGATCGAGATAAAATTTTGCTTTTGGATGGACCATTCAACCTAAATGAAAAATTTTGTCTAGATACTGTCGACAGAACTGTATACAAAGTGTTTATGAATAATTGCGAAAAAATTGAGGAAGCGATTCATTGTCCAAAAATTATTGAAAAAAAATTCAAAATTCCTGTTATAACATATCAGAGGGATCATCGTCGATTTATTGACAGCTGCTGTCAAAATTTTTGAAATAATACGATCAAAATCACATTGAAATTCGATGGAGAATCCAAAAATGTATAATTCATTCAGCTTTTGAAAAAACGAAGTTGATTATTGCTTCTTTAGGTATAACTAGTGACAAAACATGCAAATACAGGGTGAGTCTTTGAATTGTACATATATTCTAACTGTAGATTCCTTTCATCAAACGAAACTAGTTTTTCCATACCATTTTTCAAAATTCGGTTCTTTTTGTAAGATACAGTGTGTCGAAAATTCATTGAAAAAACACTTTTCTGTTCATACCTTCGGAACCGTTACTTCAAATAAACTGAATTTTGGTTGATTGTTCACTCTAGTCATGGTACATATTCCTCAATCAAAACTTATCCAATATTGTTCCTGGCATAAAAGTTACAGCATAGCCGACTCATAAATCCAAGCAAAAATACCATAAAACCTCCTGAAAAAGATAAACGGTTCATATTTTCGAAAGAATCAATCATTTTAGAAAATAAAAGTAATCCTATGTTTTTTTCAATAAAACGCGTCGTTTGAGTTACTCCTAATTGTATACGATGGAATTTGAGGAAAAAAATCATGAATTTCAAGAATAATCTGGATGCTTCCCTGGATGAAATACCATCGAATATTATTTCTTCTCTGGTCCCTTAACATGTTAACAATGTTGTCAGAATGTTAATCGACTTTATCGAGACTAAAATCGAAATGATGAAAAAAAGTTTTATGCAGAGATATGAAGTAATAAAATCCCACAAATGTGGGAGATAAAATTGACCAACGATCGTGAAATTATACATTTAATACGCACAGTTTCTATTGAAAATTTATTATTACCGGTTCATATTAAAAATGAATGTCAATGAAATACAAAATTCAGGTATATGAATGAACGATGAATATCTATATACAAACCATGTATTGAATTGAAATTAATGAAAAATAGAATGAAACTTAGCACTAAACAGCAAACGACTAGTTAAATACTTCTGCAGAATACGAATACATAGACATTTATACTATGTTACCTAAAAAATCCTTTACCTCAATGAAAAAATCGACATGCTTGCAACATCTTCTTATAAGTTCTGTGAAATATTCATAGAAGATCATTGTTGTTAATACGAAATACATAGTTTGATCACCGTCTGTGTTTTGATAATGCTTGTTCAATTACAAAATCTGTTCAGCAGTACGATATTGCATATAACAATTTCCTGGCCTGGTGTAAATTGAAAAATTTAGAAGGGAACTTCAGGGAACCTGTTTTCCTGGCATACTTAGAAGAAAAATCAAAAATATGGAGTTCATCAACTTTGTGGAGCAAATTTTCAATGATAAAGTCAAGCGCCCTTGTTAAAAATGGTGTGGATGTTAGTGAATATTTTAAGGTAATAACATATTTAGAACGAAAAAGTGAATAATATCGTCCCAAAAAATCGAAAATTCTCACTCATGAACAAGTTGAAAAGTTTATAAATGAGGCACCAGATGAGAAATACTTGATGGTTAAGGTTGCAACTATTTTCGAATTATTTGGAGCCTGTCGGCGTGAAGAATTGTATAATTTATCAGTGGGATACATCGAAATAACAAATAAATCATTGGTTATACAACTTCCAAACACAAAAAAGAAAGTCAGTCGTTCTTTCAGTATCATTGGGAAATATGTTGACTATTTTCATAAGAACTTTGCACTGCGCCCTTCTGTCATCAAACATCGTCGTTTTTCCTGAAATACATGAATACTAAATGCACTGCCAATCCAGTTGGTATCAATACATTTGGGAAAATTCCATCTATTGTTGCCGAATTCCTCAAACTGCCAGAACCAAAGCAATATACAGGACACTGTTTCCGAAGATCCTCCGCTTCATTGCTAGCAGAATCAGGAGCAAATATTACGGATATAAGAAAACATGGTGGATGGAAGTCTACGACGGTTGCCGAGGGCTATGTTGATCATTCCATTGCATATAGAAATGTCATTGCTGAAAAAATTCTCCCAACCTCAACAGATTTTGGATCATCATCATCCAATATTGTACTTCCGGTTTCTACAGGTACTGATGGTGCTGAGGATTCTAATAATGTGTTGCGAAGCTCCCTAACGTCACAGGGCATTAATGTTAGTAATTGTCAGGGCCGTATCTAGGTACTACTGCGCCTGTGGCAAGATTTTCTTCAGCGCCCCCAAATTGGCGTAGATTTTTTTCATCATGTTTCAAATTTTTTTTTTAGTTTTGAATAAACTAAATATATATATACATATCTATATATTATAATATTTTTTCATAATATTATTCAGATATTTTCGTCAGAAATTCGAAATAATACACAATAATATGGATATTTACCTATTTTTATTGAAAACATTAAAATACTCATCTCAAATAAAATATTCAAATATAAAAATAATATGAATTCTAAAAACAAAACAGACAAATAAAATTTTCAACTGAAAATTCATTAACGGTGCAAACGCAAAGTGAAATGTTTTTTTGGTTAGTTGACTAGAAAAACAAATCGTTAATCACAATCATATTATTAGGAATATGTTCAAAACCTCGCCTTTCTTGATTTTGCTTCGGCGAATATATCAATTAATTAGGCAATCCAAACAACGTGATTATTCCACCAATGTTAACCTCAAAACGTTTCTGACAGGTCGCTGGTTTGCGGTAAATATGAGGAATTTTATTATCTTATGCATTACCTGAGTTAACGAGTGAGTTTTTATGATTTCTAATATCAAAAAGTATCCTGAAGTATCACTGACGAAGAAAATTTCACTCAATCATATGATTACAACTTTTAGTATTGGGAGCCCGAAGAGATTGAAGAGAAAGTATTGGAGAAGGAATATTAATCAGAGCACTGTCCCTGTAATTTCTTTATCCTTTTACATGATATAAATTTAAATATTCATCAGTTTTACATTTTACATGAACTGAATACTGCTTATTTCAGTGTCTACGAAGACATATTCACTTTAGTTTCTTATCTTCGATATTGTCAAGTCTTGATGACTGCTGACCCAATTTCTTTTTGTTTCCTGATAAGTCACTCAATATGTGTATAATACACAAAGTTACACACACTGGGTGTTCCAAAATATTCAAGAAAATCCTCATAATTTGAACGACTTGCACATCCAACTTTGGCACACATTTATGGCATTTTTTATTGAAAATGCACTTAATTTAAATAATTTTCACTGGTCTGATATTCCTAAGAGTAAGATTGACTAGAAATATCGAAAAAATTTCCACATAAAACAATTTTTCAAGCAAATAAACGGTTTTAATGTCTACATGAACAAAGCTAAACTTGGTTTGTTTGACCACCAGCTAACCTCAAAAAAATATTTGACAGGTCATTGGATTCCCTAATTCAGAGTAATCTAATGTCTCAATTACACTCAGCCACTTCCACTGCTACTCGCGCTGCCAGAAATATTTCCCGGAATACTTCTGCGGCAGTATGGAAAGGCAGTGAGTATTTACACTCAGCTCAAACATTTCTCACGCGATCATGTTTTGGCAATGGCGGACGACGAAATTGCACCTGATCCAGACTTCAGAAGAGCTCTGAATGAAGCCCTAAGTGACTTTTTTCTCACTTTAATTCTTCAATTCCAATCATCCTTCCAACCATCGTGCACTTTGTGCTTAAGTTTATGGTTTTCATCAGAAGAATCCCATATCACTCTTTCACTCTCAAGGTATTCTAGAAATGATATTATTTTTTCGTTGCTCCACTCCGTCGACATTTTTCGCAACAATTAACGACTTTTAATCAATTAATACAACGTACGCAACGCTCGCACGATAGTAACTAGGCAGAATGTGATCACTCCTTGCCACTCGCGCTGCCGGTCCTTTGACTGCCGCACGAAAAACCGCTAATTTAGGGAGTGATCGGCAGCGCGAGTGGCAGCAGAAGTGAAGTGATTACATTCTCACCCTGCCCATTTCCCTGCTCACTTCCCTGCTTCCTGCCGTGGAAGTGGGCTGAGTGTAATTGACGGGTTAGGTACATGTCACTTCTTTCTCGATGGCGAGGATTGACATATTTGATAATCGCTCTTGTCCCAAGAAGGATCGAAGATACGACTTTATAAGTTTCAGTTTGCTAAAGGAACGTTCACATGTAGCAGTTGTCACTGGCAAACTCAAAAATATTCTCAACGCCGTTTCCAGGTTGGGATAAATATTTTCAAGAGTCAGATCATATATAGGTACCTCTCAATATTTGTAATGGTCCCATTTCATTCAAGTTTTCTAAAATTAGGCTACTTTGAAATTTGAAACTTTCGATTTCCACTGAAAACTCATGTGCATTTAAATCCAAAGGATACTTCTTTGCAAGATCTGCAATACTTTTCTGTAAATCGTCAACAGTCATAGTTTGAATAGCATGTATCTACTCCGCTTTGGTATGTATCTACTCCGCTTTCAACCTCCAATCTACTACTATTTTTTAGCTTGGTGCGGCAACACTGTTTTCGGCTTGTCAGCGGACACATCTATGTACACGCGGTCGGTTTTCACATCCTACCTGGCGGAGTCGCGACATCGCTCCTTACGCAAAAAAATATTTTTGGCGTATACATGAAAACCGTGACATGTTATCTCGAATATTTTGTTGGCGCTTCTATATTTTATTCTTTGAATTTTTTTGGCGCTCAAATTTTTTTTTTCATTTGATATTTTTCGGCGCCCCTGCGGACCTTGCGCCTGTGGCGGGGGCCACTTGGCCACACCCTAGATACGGCCCTGGTAATTGTTCTAGTTTTACGATTAATATTAATGTTCATAAGTAATGATTGTTAAATATTTATAATAAAATTTGCAATTGCTGAATTTTTTTCATCTGATTTCATCATAAGAAAATGGAGTGCTAAAAATATTTTTAATACTAATGTTAAAAATATTTTTAACACGCTTCCACGTAAACAATCAATTTTAACATTGTTTGCTGTCATTAAAAGTGTAATGGCAGTTGTACAAAAACCTTTTTTCATTAGATATTTTTGGGATATCGAGAAAAATATCAACATGGCGCGCAATTCAGATCTTGCGCTTTGATTAAAACACTCTTTATAACATCTAATCGTGACACCATTATTAACAAATTCAAAGAACTCGACCAGAAAAACCAGAACCAAAGATCTGTTGACACATTCTTGAACTTTCCGAGGGATTATGCAATATTTTGATAATTATCCATTTCATTAAGTGCCGGAGGAGAAAATTGCATGGCAATTAAATTAAAACATATTCCACTCATGGAATAATTATTCGAAGAAATTTTTGTCAAGAATGAACCGAATTGAATGTATCGACTGTTGGCTAATAGTGAAAGTTCCTTCGTACGCAGTAAAAATAGTTGGCATTTGAATAATCTTTCTGCAATTTATTCATCCACGTGCTTTTATTATGGTTCTCCTGCATGTCCCACATATAATATAACGCGCAAATAGAAATAGAAAGGTACTTTTCAATACCATATATCAAAGGTCTTTCTGAGAGAGTTGCTGGTATTCTAAGAACTGCAAATACTATGATATCCCTTAAACCAAGCAACACAGTCAGACAGTTGTTTTCCAGTTTAAAAACTAAAACACCAAAATTAATGCTGTCTAATATAATTTATGAAATACCTTGTAAGGACTGTGATTGTTTTTACATTGGACAGACGGGTCGATACCTGGAAACAAGGATTGGTGAACATCGCAGGGACAGCATAAATGTGCACAACCCAATTAAGAAAAAGGAGAATAACACGGCCTTAGCTGAGCACTCCCTTAGGGAACTTCACGCTTTTGATTTCAACAATGCAAGGGTGATAGGACATCAGCGAATTTTAAAAAAGAGATTGATACATGAAATGGTATCAATTCAACAAAATAATAAATCCATAAATAAAAGATCGGATATTGAGAATTTAAATACCGCTTATTTCAATATAATAGCCAGGTTAAAAGAACACGGCTGAATTTATAGTCATTGAGAACGGAATTCCTTATGATTGTGTTTTGCATGCCGAGAACCCCCTTTTTTTTTTTTATCGTAATCGAATTGCATTGTCAACCTGCACATCGTATGTGGTTGCATTTTAGTTTCCTTCATGTCTCGATCCTTCATGTCACGTCTTACCTGTTTTTTAAAAGTGACACTGTTTTGTATGTTTTATGAGTGGACAATAGGAGTCAACCGATGATGTGAGTCACCATTTAATAATTTTTTTAGAAAACACCTTTTTAACAAACATTTTTAAGAGAGTTCGTTATTTACTTGTTCAGTTGTTCGACTGTATTGGATCTTTTCATTGTAAGTTAATTTATTTCGTTCATGTTGTCAGATAGGTATCCTTTATACGATCGTCTATGTTGTGTTTATATTGTTCATTATATTTTTAGTGATTGTTTGAGATTGGTGATTGTTCAGGTTCGGAATCCCTGATTTCTTGTATTTGTTTTACGATGGCCATTCTGTATCGTTGAATAATGTCCTTGTATTGCTCTTTCAGAGCCCCGAAGATGATTTAAATATAATCGAAACGTCGGCAGAAATTTCATCAAATTGATTTCCTTCATCCCTGACCTCAACCAATTATCAACACTATATCAAATTGAAGGTCATTAAACTTGATACTGTGAATTCAACTTGGAAGAAATTTTATGACTCAGGATGGACGATGCGAGAGGTTTCTTCGTGCAAATCGTTGAAATCTATGGATCTGAGACCATGGCAGACATGAAGGTTTGGCAAACAATCAATAAGAAGTTGGCCCATTACCAAAATCATAAAAAGTTTTTGCTTACCTGCAAGAACCAGGGAATTTTTCCAGTTCACATTCAGAAATATTCCAGGACAGTACTTCCAATAATGTTGGACTCTAATAATCCGTTCGTTAATAGTTGTAATAATGTTGTAAACAATTTTAAGAGAAAAATTCTTAGTTTAGAGGTGGCTTACATGCATTGGAAAGTTGACACACTTAAGAGATCTCTTGCAGATATACGCTCGAAGGTGCAGCAGAGGGTTGATACTGATATTTATGAAGCTTTCTCGATCCGTCAGGAAATTTACCACAGTCAGAAGTTCTCTAAAGTAAAAATTAAGCAGAAGCGAAAGGTGAGTTCCTTGAGGCGTGCTCAGCTGCCAAGTCAGACCTCATCACACATTAATGCAGGCTGGTTCCGTAATCTTACCAATATTGATGTTCCAACTAATGTTCAATATCTTCTGAGTTTGGGTGAGAAATTCAATTTGCCCTATAACAGTCTCAATCCTCCACCCTTTAAACAATTACTAGTTGACACTGAATATGTTCTCTCCTTTTGTGGAAATGAAAGTGAATCGGTTGAGAAGAGGAATAAATTCATCAATTTAACAACTAATTATCTTAATAATGTGAATAATTTTCACAATAGTAATGATTTCATCACCAAGTGCATCAAAGAAACAAAACAATTCTTAAAAAATCATAACGATCTATTAATTTTGAAAAGCGACAAGGGTAATTCCACCGTAGCGATGTCAAGGAGCCAGTACAGTAGCAAAGCTCACTCGATCCTCGATGATAATAACACGTATGAAAAGCTTCGTTGTGATCCAACCAAGAAGGTTCAAAACCGCCTCAACAGGATAATAACTGGACTTCACAAGCGGAGCCACATTGATGAATCAACATACAAATATTTGCGTAGTGTAAATGGCGTAAGTCCGAAAATTTATTTCTTGCCTAAAGTACACAAGAGTGGTGTTCCGCTTCGACCAATTGTTAGTTTTGTGGGCAGTCCGCTTTATAACCTCAGCAAATTTTTGGCTAAGCTTTTGAACCATATATTCGTGAAGGATGATAGATATTTGAGGGACTCTTTTGAATTCGTTAATAGTATTCATGAAATTGAATTGTCAAGTGATTACACGCTTATCTCACTTGATGCGATTTCACTTTTCAGCAACATACCAACCGAGCTTCTCTCTGACCTGGTAGCAAAATACTGGAATAAAATTGAGTCAAATACACTTCTAAGCCTTGCGGAATTTCTAGAGCTCGTGGAATTGTGTGTAGATAATAGCTATTTCATTTTTGAGGATGAATTTTACAGGCAAGTTTTCGGTCTTGGTATGGGTAACTGTTTGGCTCCAATAGCTGCAGACATAGTGATGTTTGAACTGCAGAATTACGCGCTTACTAGGCTGTCCTTTCAGGTACCTTTTTTTCGGAGGTACGTTGACGATATAATAACCTCAATTCCATCAGATTGTGTTGATGATATACTGACGTCGTTCAATTCTTTTCATCCGCGGTTGCAGTTTACGGTTGAGGTGGAGAGGGATGGTAGATTGCCTTTTTTGGATGTTCTAGTGGTGAGAGAGGGTAATAGACTCATAACGGACTGGTACCATAAGGAAACTTTTTCGGAGAGGTTTCTCAACTACAACTCATTACATCCCTTCGTTCATAAGCTCAATTTAATTAAAAACATCAAGCACAGGGCCCTCACCTTGTCAGACAGTAGTTTCCATGATCAGAATATGACGAAGATCAGAAATTTACTCATAAAAAATAACTATCCTTTGAACATGGTAAAAAGGATTCTCTCTGAACGTACGTCCGAGAGTAGAATGGAGAATCGTGGGGATGATGTAGAACTGAGGTACTTTTCAATACCATATATCAAAGGTCTTTCTGAGAGAGTTGCTGGTATTCTAAGAACTGCAAATACTATGATATCCCTTAAACCAAGCAACACAGTCAGACAGTTGTTTTCCAGTTTAAAAACTAAAACACCAAAATTAATGCTGTCTAATATAATTTATGAAATACCTTGTAAGGACTGTGATTGTTTTTACATTGGACAGACGGGTCGATACCTGGAAACAAGGATTGGTGAACATCGCAGGGACAGCATAAATGTGCACAACCCAATTAAGAAAAAGGAGAATAACACGGCCTTAGCTGAGCACTCCCTTAGGGAACTTCACGCTTTTGATTTCAACAATGCAAGGGTGATAGGACATCAGCGAATTTTAAAAAAGAGATTGATACATGAAATGGTATCAATTCAACAAAATAATAAATCCATAAATAAAAGATCGGATATTGAGAATTTAAATACCGCTTATTTCAATATAATAGCCAGGTTAAAAGAACACGGCTGAATTTATAGTCATTGAGAACGGAATTCCTTATGATTGTGTTTTGCATGCCGAGAACCCCCTTTTTTTTTTTTATCGTAATCGAATTGCATTGTCAACCTGCACATCGTATGTGGTTGCATTTTAGTTTCCTTCATGTCTCGATCCTTCATGTCACGTCTTACCTGTTTTTTAAAAGTGACACTGTTTTGTATGTTTTATGAGTGGACAATAGGAGTCAACCGATGATGTGAGTCACCATTTAATAATTTTTTTAGAAAACACCTTTTTAACAAACATTTTTAAGAGAGTTCGTTATTTACTTGTTCAGTTGTTCGACTGTATTGGATCTTTTCATTGTAAGTTAATTTATTTCGTTCATGTTGTCAGATAGGTATCCTTTATACGATCGTCTATGTTGTGTTTATATTGTTCATTATATTTTTAGTGATTGTTTGAGATTGGTGATTGTTCAGGTTCGGAATCCCTGATTTCTTGTATTTGTTTTACGATGGCCATTCTGTATCGTTGAATAATGTCCTTGTATTGCTCTTTCAGAGCCCCGAAGATGATTTAAATATAATCGAAACGTCGGCAGAAATTTCATCAAATTGATTTCCTTCATCCCTGACCTCAACCAATTATCAACACTATAGCAAATAGAAATGTATTGTGATAAATTATGTGTGTCATTACCATACCAAATGCATAATCGATATCTCCCAGATGCCTTATTGTTTTGGGGCGTTTGGAAGGTCGAAGATGGGATCTTTCAGGGCTTTTCTGCTTATACGATAAGGTTTTATGAATGGAAAAATTTTCTAGGTATTTCAATGGTATTATCTGAATGCCATCTTGGAAATGACTTATAAGATTAACAATAGCACGTTCAATGACGATTTTCAATTGTTTAGTATGACTTAACATACGAGGATATATTAAAAAAATCTTAGCCTACTATAGAACCAAACAAAATTTCAATGTCAAAATATTTTATTACTTAACATATTCTCCTATTGATTGAATACATTTATAACAGCGAACCTGCAACGTCTCTAGACCTTTAAAAAAAAATTTCTTCTTGCTCTGCAAACCAGTCCTCCACAGCTTTTATTACCTTCTCGTTGGAAGAAAATTTACGACCTTCTGAACTTTTTTCAGTTGAGGAAAGAGATGATAGTCGGACGGAGTCAAATCTGGTGAATAAGGGGGGTGTTCTAGTAATTCTAACCCTAAATCACGAATTCTTGCATGGCAACATGGGATTTGTGTACTGGGGCGTTGTCCTGTAAAAACAAAATACCTTTGAATAGCTTTCCGCGTCTTTTTTCCTTAATTTTTTCCCGTAGAGTGGTCAGTAATGTCGAATGGTAATCTCCAGTTATTGTTCTACCCTTATCCAAAAAATGAATCATGATTACTCCATGGCAATCCCAAAAAACTGAAGCAAGAATTTTTCCAGCAGATTTTTGGACACGAAACTTCTTAGGTCTTGGAGAACCAGATTGTCGCCATTCCATCGATTGTTGCTTGGTTTCTGGATCGTAGAAATGTACCCAAGTCTCATCCATAGTAACAGTTCGGTTTAAGAAGTCTACATCGTTTTCGAATCGAGCACAGATCGAGTTCGTATGAAATCTTCAGTGCTTCAGATATCCGTTTCAGCTCAATTCGACGGTCTGATAAAATCATGTCATGAACTGCATCGGTATTTTCGGGTACTGACACAGAAACTGGCCTTCCCGATCGGTCATCATCTTCAGTGGAAAATTTTCCTCTTTTGACGCTTGCAGTCCTATTTTTCACGGTCGCAAACGAAGGACATTGATCACCAAGGGTATTAAGCATATCTTCGTAAATCTGCTTATCTCTTAACCCTTTTGAATACAGGTACTTGATAATGGCTCGATCCTCAAATTTTTCGATTTTTACAATTTCGGTGGACACCTTTTTTTTTAAATTTATTGCGAAACTCTGGTTTACTTTTTTGACGTCGAACTGTACACAGACACTTCTAATAAGTTATTGTTCGTTGATATTGTATCGTAATATTTTGTTTATGCATGGAACTGGTCTAGGCTAACTAGATATCAATACATCCTTGTAAGATTAACAATAGCACGTTCAAAGTCGATTTTTTATTGTTCAGCATTGCCGAATTATCAGCATACACTTATGACTTCACATATCCCCAAAGAAAGGAATCACAAGGTGTTGAATCACACTACTTGGTAGAATAATTATCTGGATCATTTCTTGAGATGATTTCATCATCAAATTTTAATAAATCGATTGTTCAGGTGGCTCTGTGGGAGGTAGCACTGTCTTGTTGAAAACCTCATATCCTCCAGATTATTATCAACAACAGCAGGCAAAACATTATTTGACTTATTTATGTATGGTTCTCCATTAGCTGTTACTCTTCAACCATTTTCTTCAAAGAAATGTGGACCAATCACTTCGCCATGAATTGCATAACACTCATGACTTTATCTGGATGAAGTGGTGTCTGAACAGCTTTTCGTCACTCCAATTTCTGAAATCCTGTTTGTGCACGTATCTACAGTGTGACAAGAAAAACCTCGGGCAAACTTTTTTTCATTTAACTTTATTAATCAGATTATTATCAACAACAACAGGCAAAACATTCATTTAACTTTTTTCTGTATGGTTCTCCATTAGCTGTTACTCTTCAACCATTTTCTTCAAAGAAATATGGACCAATCACTTCGCCATGAATTGCATAGCACTCATGACTTTATCTGGATGAAGTGGTGTCTGAACAGCTTTTCGTCACTCCAATTTCTGAAATCCTGTTTGTTCACGTATCTACAGTGTGACAAGAAAAACCTCGGACAAACTTTTTTTCATTTAACTTTATTAAACAGAAGAAATTGAACAAAACAACAACAAATAATAATAGCAAATTTTTATGTTTTTTAGCACAAGCCCTGTGCTCCAAAATCGACCACACGCTGTAGTCCATTAGGTTGAGATCCGGTGAGTAGGGCGGCCATTCTGCAGATGAGATGAAACAAGGAAAATGGGTCCTACACCTTACATCATTCTTGCGTCATTTTCGCTCTTGACCCCTTGATCCACGAAAACTAAGGGAGTTTTTTATCACTGCCGCAAATTCCGCCCCAGACCATGATGGATTGCGGATTTTGACGGTGTTCGACGATGGCTGATGTACCGGGAGCCTCTACGGACCAGACTCTGTCGTTTTGGTGGTTGTGGGATTGTTCTACGGTGAAAAGCTTCTCGTCTATGAAGAGAATTCGCTCCCATTGCTGACGAAGGAGTTGGCGGCACCTTTGGAGTCGTACGCGCTTGTTTTCCTCCGTGAGGAGTTGAACTTTTTGGAGCTTGTATGGCTTGAGGTTGAGCTCCTTTTTGGCAACTTGACGGACTGATTCGCGGTTGATACCGGTCTCACAGGCTATTTTCCTCATGGAAACCCTCGGATTTCGATTGACTCGCTTCTTGACGATGTTGCGATTGCTAGTTGTATTGACAGTGCGTTTTCTACCACTTCCTGGACGAAGACCATCATGGCCAAGCTCCTTGAACCGACGAATTGCATCGGACACGGTTTGTCGAGGCACATTGAGCAAACGAACAATTTCGCATTGACGCCTAACTTGACGAAAGAGCTCCAAAGTCGCACTACGTTTGTTTCACATTCTAAAACTCTGTGAAATGAAATTAAATCAAACTGAAAATTCATATATTAGTATAGGAAAGTGTAGAGAAACCAAGATAATAAAAATTGTTTGGCTGCGCTGAAATACTTTTGTTCCAGACCACAGCAAAAGTTTTTCATGTCACCCTGTATTTACCCAAAAATGGCCTTTATCATTGACTACAATTTTTTGATAGATTTGTTCATCATTTTTCAGTTATTCAAGATCAAAAGCAGAAAATGTGTCGTTTATAGTTATGCGATGATTCGATTGTATATATACTTAAGTTCGCCGTTCAGAGCGAGTAGGAAAACTAATCCGATAGAGGCGCAACCGTGCATTTTATGGAATATCTCCATAGATCTTACATTATCACTATAAGTTGAACTATTTTCATGGGTCTTTCGTTTGAAATAAAACAGAAGCATGAGTTGGCTCATTTTCTTCCATTTTCGAAAGAAAAAAAATGTACTTCTGAAATGAAATCGATTTTAATTATTTCATTAAGAACTCCAATCTTTTCTGAGTTTACCCACAAAATTTCAGTTCTCAAAGTGAAACCATTTTCAAATGCAACTTGAAATAAAAGCACACTACAATAAACGCCCACCTTAATTTAAGTGAATTGGTAAATTTATATCGGACACTGTATGAAAAAAACTTCAGATGTTTACCGAATGATGAAGCTGATACCTTAAGCTAACAACTGTGAAAATTTTCATCTGGATTGAACACAGCGGTTGCTATAAGAATTTTGATGGACGCCATAATGAAATTTGAGAAATAAGGTATAAGTGTAAAGCTCTTGTTGCCCTCGAAAAATATATGCTATGAAATATAGGGTGTTCCATTTGAAAAACTACCCATTTTTCCATAACTTTTTTTTGTATATGTAGAATTATTTTCAGTTTGTTAATTTTTGTCAACCTTATAACCATGCCATATACGTTTTTTTCCACACGGTACAGTTTACGCGCTATTTTTACGCCTTGCTGACGCACCCTGTATACACACGAAAAATATTACCCTTCTCCTGGCTCAAACCGGTGAAAATGGGGTTCTTTTAGTCTTCAAACATATCGAAAAGAAATTTAACTTATGCTCAATTCCGAATAGCCGGAAAAAGCCTTCTAAACCAAAGGCACTAGATTTCCCATAAATAATAAGGGTAAAGATTTGAGGGGCCAGTTCTGCCTCCGTTAAATTATTTATGGTTAATTAATACGGACATAATGAATGCAGCATTTTGACTATGGAAATTTCTCGGGGGAAATGGGAGCCGGTGGTAGGAAAGAATGGAGGATTTGGAGCAGCCTAAATGTAATTGGGAGCCTCATTAATATTTAAATCATTCGATTTCACGCTGCCATTTTCATAGGCCTCGCTAGTGTAAATATTTGCCTATATGACCCTGTGTGTATAGTGCATCTTTGATATGTCGATTTGCAGAAAAAGAGGGGAGAAAGAAACAGAACAGATGATGTTCATACCTTATTGAGAACAAAATTTCATTATTTTTCAAGAAAAGATTAGTAAATTTCGGGAAAAGATGAATGAAATAATAAGAATTTTTAATAAATTTCGTTGTTATGGTTTTGGGTTCTCTTTTTCTCAAAGTGTGGTGGAGAATCCATGGAAGAGTTGTTTGTTTTTCATTCCTCTAAAGAACCTTCTTTTATCCTCTGAAATTCTTTGACAAAAGGAGAAGTGAAATTTGGAAATAAAATAAAAGAAATCGTACACATTTTTAGACAGAATGTACACCGAACATTGTAAAGAGATTAAAAAGTATATTCAGCCATACATAATTGAAAAACTATATTGAACACAAATGACGTTAGTGACATTTCGGCCATTTCTAACATGGTTGCCATTGAGTATGGAAAATCTTAGACAAGATGCTATTTTAATTTTGTGTAACTAATGACGTTTTGCAGGCCCGCCGGCGTATTGGCATTGTTTACTACAGTGCAACGCATACATGGTGTTGCACCGCGGTAAAGAATGACTGAACCAATGCTCTATCTACCCAGACATATCTTACCACGGCTCAGCGCAGGGAGGTGTTCAGGTAGTAATTATTGTATTATGGATACGCGCATCTATTTTCGGGGCATTTTTTACCGCGTTCCAATTCAACATTGCTTATGCCTTGATGGATTTGGTTGCCAATATTTTCGAGTCCTATCAAAGACGACACTTGCTGCATAGATAGAGGAACTTGAAGTCATTTGCCAATCTCCGGAATTCAAGAATGAAATACTGTTTAGAAAATTGTCACATTATTCTAATGTCTCTGTTCAAAGAATCGACAGTAATACTTTTTTAGTTTCTTCGGAGAACCATGATCATATGTTTCATAGTGCATAAGTAGATATTCTTTTTTGCGACTGTGTTTTTGGTCAGGTATTGTAAGCACCTTTGGGCCATATAAAATAAGTTTGGAATCACTTTTAGGACCTGTAGGCAAATAAACACTGATGAAAGAAAAGAATTGGAAAATTAGCTCTTGGAGAAAACATATCCTTAGAATTTTTTGACGACATATCAACAGATGTGGGTATGGAGAATAACTTGCCAACTAGCACAGAGCAACAAAGCAATGTTTTTGCCTAACAGGGTACTTTTTCTAAAGAAACAATAAACACTGTCGAGAATGCCAATGAAACCAATATAGGACATTCCGCATCTGTATTTGGAACATTCAGCAGCTGTAACAGAACTATCCGAAAATTTTGAACGCATAACAGTGGATTTCCATGCATCCGTCATCCGATGTCCGATTCGGATATCGTATACATTTTGTCGGACGGACGAAACTGTCAATTTCCATCCATCCGAATATTCAAAACGTTGTCGTGTGTTTTTATGAGAAAAATGGTAACATTTTGTATATACAGTGTGCGTCAAAATTATGGAACAAATTCATTTTCTCAGAAGAAAAATATTTGACAACAAAAATCAAGACAGGTCAATTTTTGTTTCACTTTCACCAAATTTTTATGCATTTTTGAAGGATTTTTGTTGCCAAATATTTTTCTTCTGAGAGAATGAATTTGTTCCATAATTTTGACGCGAACTGTATAATTATTGAATTATCAAATTACAAACCTTGAATTCAAAGCTATTCTCTCACCCGATGAGATGGGTTCTCGTATATGGTACATTTTTGTGAGAGATGGTCCAACAATACTCAATAATTTGTTGAATGTGATATTGCTCATTCTCAAATAATTGAAATACTGCCCACTATCGGACAATCGCATTTCTTGCACCAAGTTATTGGGCCTCCTTTCTGCTCATAAAAAAATCTTTCACCCATAATATAGGTGAACTTCGTTTTCTTTTCTTTTTTTTAATAGAAGAATCGAAAGCAACAACAAATTTTCCATTGATATTTATATTCTTCTCCAAAAAGAAGAGAACGCCAAACATTCAAAAAGTTATGTCAAATTTGATACGATAACGGACAAAAGTTAAACATTTTTCAACTTTCTCCGATAACGGAGGAGAGTTGAAACTTTCGGACGAATGTTTGGCGCTCTTTCAATTTTGAATATTTCCGCCAATCACAACACTTTCGGACGATCGTATCATCGGATGACGGATGCATGGAAATCCACCGTAAGTAAAATAGCACACAAAAATAAAACGGTTGATATGGTTAATGCTATGACAAAATTTAATAAAACTCTGAACCAAATGATTACACCCTCTTACTTGTTTAATTCTATTTGTGTATCAAAAATTATCTCACTAAAAGAGAACATTTCTTCTCAGTCAACATCAGTAAGCCGAAGAAAAATTAGACGCGGTTTATCATGCGGCTGGTAGGCCATCAAACAAAGAAATGCCAAACAATCCTAAAAGGCAAAGATCTTTAAAGAAAAATATTGATCTCAATAGATCAAATGCAAAATCACATGGATTATATCACATTATATCACACTAGGATTATACTTTAGTGGATTTTGCATTTAATGTGGTTTTTTTATTATAGTGGCGATTGTATATTACTGTTATTTTTATGAACGCGGATTGCAAAATTGTGAAAGAAAGAAAATTTGAACGTTGTTGGGACTGGAACGCGGAAAACAATGCCCCGAGAACAGGCGCGTATCCATAATACAATAGTTAATACGTCTAACACCATCCTGCGCTGAGCCGTAGTAAGATATGTCTGGGTAGATAGAGCATTGGTTCAGTCATTCCTTACCGCGGTGCAACACCATGTATGCGTTGCAGCGTAGTAAAGAATGCCAATACGCGGCCCGCCGCTAGCTGTCTGAGCGCCCGCGTGCAAATACTGTTATGCCGCCCCCAATAGGGCGCTACATCAGGGGCGTATCCAGAAAGCAATTCGGAGGGGGGTGTAGTGGCAAGTTTTAGCGAGGGACCTGAACTGATCTTGAGTGAAAAGCGGGGAAAGGGGGGGGGATTTGGATCGTTTCCATTCGAAGATTTAGTGTGAAAAACTCTTTCCTGGGGGGATTAATTACCCCCAGTTAATACTCCCCTGCGCTAAATATGCTGAGTCTTCTCTAGAAAGGTTTCCCTCATTATGGTGGGAAAAAAATAAAAAACCTATTGAATTATTGTTATATATATATTATATTATTGTTATTTCTATTTATAAAATTGATATTTATCTTAAAAAATTTCACTCTTCTCGCTTTTATATTTGCGAAATCTTCTATAATCTTAGTCATATCCAATCTATCCAAAATTTTGTGTTCAATTGAAATTATAGCTAAATTACTTAATCTGTGTTGGATCTTAGTGGATCTTAAATAATTCTTGATAATTTTTAATTTTGAAAAAGTTCTTTCTCCAGATGCAACTGAAACCGGCAATGTTAGTAGTAGGTATTCTTAGTGCTATTGTTATATTCGGAAATGTAGAAATTTAGTCATTGCCAAAAATATATTGTAACAGTGATTGTGGATCCTTCGATTGATGTTCTGCAAAATGCGATTTTAGTGCAATAATTACATTAAACAAATCAATAACGTCAATGTCTGATTCATTAGTAGCATCATCTTTAAGCTTCAGATTCAAGTCTTGACAATACTTCATCAAATCAACATTGGAATAGTCGAATAGGTTGTCGCTAAGAAACCCAAACACGTCGCAAAATGTTGTCAACTCTTCGAATCTATTTTTCAAGGAATTGATTGTTTGATCTAGTATCCTAAAATAAAACTCCACTCGGTATTTGGTTTTTGGGTCGGATGAAACTTCATCACTGTGTTCATATTGAAATTGTGTTGGTTTTCTTCTTGGTCTGATTTTATTGATTGGTGGAAAATCTGTTTCTACATTGAGTTCGTGGGCCACTTGGAAGATTCTGCTAACACAATTTCAAAATGTTCAGCCGTACGATATTGTTTGAACTTATCAATCAACGTCTTCAACAAATTCATGCAAATTTGGGTATTCATGGTGGAGCTCTGCATCATTTTACTCAGGGCATTAATTTCATTTAGGATATCAAACCAAATTACTACCGAGCAAATAAATCTAATTTTGTACGTTTAAGGCCAGCGAATGAGCTTTGTGGAAAGCAGTACAATCCCATTCTGAGGAATTATCAGATATTTCTAGCAAAGCATCGAAAAATTTTTCAATTTGATAACGTAAGGGTTTAACTGCATCGATTCTGCTTGACCATCGCGTATTACTTAAAGCTTAATTTTTACTTTGGTAAATGCTTACAGATAACAGACCACCTTTTTGTAGATGACGAAAAGAAAACGTAAATTTCTTGAATTATATTGAAGAAATTCACAGTTTCGTGCGTAATACTTGCTGCATCATTCACTACCAAATTAAGACTATGAGCCGAACACGGTACGTAAAATGCACGGTTATTGATTTCCAAAATTTTTTTTTGTAGTCCACTGTGTTTTCCACGCATATTTGAATCGTTATCATAACCCTGGCCTCGTAAATTTTGAATGTTGAGATTCAATTGCGAAAATAAATCCGTAACAAAATTCAATAGACCTTCGCCTGTGGAGCTGTTGATAGGGCAGAAATCAAGGAAATTTTCACATATCGTAACATTTTTTGTCTCATTATCTGAAAGAACATGCCTGAGTATAACTGTAATTTGTTCTATATGACTAACATCTGGTGTGCAATCTAATATGATGGAGAAATGTTTTGATTCTCTGCGGAACTTCGGGGGGCGACAGTACCCCTCCCGGAAATATACCGAAAGAAACACTGCAGTGAATTCACTGAATTCCGTGGATATACGTAAATTATCGATGTTGGCCGCCTGTCGATCCTCCCGATCCTTCAGAGAAAAAGTCTCTCTAAGGGGGATGGGGAGGCCTTGCCGCCCCCAATGTTGAACGGAGTTGGAGAAATTTCAAAGCAGTTGGCAAAGTTTCGATCGCATATGGCAAAATTTCTATGTTTCTATGACAGTTGGCAAAATTTTAAAGCAGTTGGAGTTGGACAACCGCCCCCCTTTTTTTTTCTCCCCCCCCCCGCTTACCACGTTGTTTGTCGCTTTCAAAAAAAATTTCAATTTCACTGGATTTGCTGCCCCCCTGGACGTGCCGCCCTTGTGCCGGGCACGCCTTGCACGCCCGCTTACGGCGGGCCTGACGTTTTGAATAGTGTTGTCATCAGGATATCGCGTAGGAAAAGTGAAATTGGAATTAATTCTGAATATTATTAGCAAAATACGTTGGAAAATGGTTCGTATGTGTCTTGTTTGTGGCAAATTAGACTATTTGAATCCTGATTTGAGTTTGAACAGGTATGTTCTATACTCTTATCATTACTAAGTAACAAGGCGTAGATTCTTCGATTTTTTGAATTTCACTTTTCAGATTCCCTCCTGATGTTGAAAGGAGGAAAATGAATTATGAATTTAGCTGTCCCTGTTCACCTAACTAACTCAGAATATGGTTCAATGTTCGGAACATTGTATGAATTCGTCAAAAAGAGGTAATTCACTTGTAATTTTATTTCCTTTCCTCGATACCGTTAATACCACGCCACTGGACCTTTCAAAGTTAGATATTGCTATCCTTTATGCTATCTTCGTTCAATTCATTCAATACTGACTAACTTTAGGTTCCACCAATTCTCGAATTTATGGATGTAATGCTGTGTCTCCTCTTCCTATGGTCTAAGTGGAAAATATATCATCCTTATTGTGACATCGTTCTCATTGAATTTTCTCACTGAATTTTCTCAAAATTTGAGAGAATACGAATAGAGGGACCTCATGTGCGTTAATTTCCTTAAAGTCCTGATAAAGTCCGATGTCCTGAAATGCGTATAAGGCGTATCTACCAACTTGCTTTATTTATTTCGCACTAACGAGGTCATTACCGTTACGGCAACTGTTAAGGGAGGATGCTGTGCTGCATATTAAACGACATCCTTAATTAATCGGCCAATATGAACTGTGCCTGAATATTAAGCCCATTTTCGATATGGGTGGAAACTCCAGGTTCCTGGAAACGTTCCAGGAAGTCCCAGGTTCGATGAAAAATTGATGTGATTGGGTACAAATTAAAACGTATACGGTACATGGAGTAGGAAATGGAAGAGGTAAGAGCAGATTATGATGCAGTCCTCTTGGGTATGTGAATTTTCAGACACATTATTATATGAAGGGGTCGGTTGGCCATGACATTCTGACACATTTCACCGTGAATATTTTGAAAATGTTAGGTTATAGTCATTCTCCTGTCAGACAATTACTCAACGTTATCCTCTCTACAGAGAGGTCGTAGTAATTAATAAATAATATTAATAACTCCAAAGACCTGGCGAACGTTGAAGAAACTTTTTTCTCTGTTAATACTGGAAATATTTCTCGTATATAAACATGGTTGGAAGATTCAGTTAAGCTATTTTCTTGAAAGGAAATCAAGAATCGAGTGTCGAAATTTTACTGAAAATATTGGACAGAATGGTCCGACAGAAAAACTTCTTAACGAACAGACTGTATTATTCCAAATATTCCAAATGTTCCTTGGCAAAAGTGAGTAGTGTATCAATCATCATTTTTCAAATTATAATTCCAAATTTGTCGTTTCAGATCTTTTTTCAAAATAAAGTCTTCAATCAGTGTGTTTTTGGGGCACCAATAGAAGGAAATTCTTTGTCGTCTCATTCACTTAAAATGATTCTGTTTGTGTTTATGTGCAGATCAAAATAAATATCTATTCATATGAAATATAATACCTCATTCATTTTCACTCACATACGAGGATGTATTGATATCTAGTTAGCCTAGAGCAAAACCAGTTCCATGCTTAAACAAAATATTGCGATACCATATCAACGAACAATAACTTATTAGAACTGTCAGTGTAGAGTTCGACGTCAAAAAAGTAAACCAGAGTTACGAAATAAATTAAAAAAAAAGATACCCACCGAAATTGTAAAAATCGAAAAATTGGAGTATCGAGCCATCATCAAGTACCTGTATTTAAAAGGGTTAAGAGTTAAGTAGATTTACGAAGATATGCTTAATACCCTTAGCGATCAATGTCCTTCGTATGCGACCGTGAAAAATTGGACTGCAAGCTTCAAAAGAGGTAAATTTTCCATTGAAGATGATGACCGATCGGGAAGGCCAGTTTCTATGTCAGTCCCCGAAAATATCGATGAAGTTCATGCAATGATTTTATCAGACCGTCGAATTGGGCTGAAACGGATATCTGAAGCAAAAATCTGCAAAATGGATCCCCAAATGTTTGAATGTTGACCAAAAGCGTGCAAAGGTAGAAGCATCGCGTTCGATCTGTGCCCGATTTGAAAACGCTGTAGACTTCTTAGACCGAATTGTTACTATGGATGAGACTTGGGTACATTTCTACGATCCAGAAACAAAACAACAATCGATGGAATGGCGATAATCTGGTTCTCCAAGACCTAAGAAGTTTCGTGTCCAAAAATCTGCTGGAAAAGTTGTTGCTTCAGTTTTTGGGATTGCCATGGAGTAATCATGATTGATTTTTTGGATAAGGGTAGAATAATAACTGGAGATTACTATTCGACATTACTGACCACTCTACGGAAAAAAATCAGAGAGAAAAGACGCGGAAAGCTATCCAAAGGTATTTGTTTTTACAGGAGAACGCCCCAGTACACAAATCTCATGTTTCCATGCAAAAAATTCGTGATTTAGGGTTAGAATTACTAGATAACACCCTTATTCACCAGATTCGCCTCGTCCGACTATCACCTCTTTCCTCAACTGAAAAAAAGTTTAAAAGGTCGTAAAATTTCTTCCAACGAGGAGGTTATAAAAGCTGTGGAGGACTGGTTTGCGGAGCAAGAAGAAACATTCTTTTTGAAAGGTCTAGAGACGTTGCAGGTTCGCTGTAATAAATGTATTCAATTAAGAGGAGAATATGTTGAGTAATAAAATATTTTGACATTGAAATTTTCATTTTACATAGCACTTCCTGAAATCCTGAACTCAGGCCCGCCGCTGGCTGTCTGAGCGCCCGCGTGCAAATACATGTTATGCCGTCCCCAATAGGGCGCTACATCAGGGGCGTATCCAGAGAGAAATTCAGGAGGGGGGGGGGTAGTGGCAAGAATTATTGCAATATATATATTATATTACTGTTATTTCTATTCATAAAATTGAAAAATCATATCTACACACTCAAATATTTATCTAAAAAAATTTCACTCTTCTCGCTTTTATATTTGCGAAATCTTCTATAATCTTAGTCATATCCAATCTATCCAAAATTTGGTGTTCAATTGAAATTATAGCTAAATTACTTAATCTGTGTTGGATCTCAGTGGATCTTAAATAATTCTTGATAATTTTTAATTTTGAAAAAGATCTTTCTCCAGATGCAACTGAAACCGGCAATGTTAGTAGTATTCTTAGTGCTATTGTTATATTCGGAAATGTAGAAATTAAGTCATTGCCAAAAATATATTGTAACAGTGATTGTGGATCCTTCGATTGGTGTTCTGCAAAATGCGATTTTAGTGCAATAATTTCATTAAATAAATCAATACCGTCAATGTCTGATTCATTAGTAGCATCATCTTTAATAAGCTTCAGATTCAAGTCTTGACAATACTTCATCAAATCAACATTGGAATAGTCGAATAGGTTGTCGCTAAGAAACCCAAACACGTCGCAAAATGTTGTCAACTCTTCGAATCTATTTTTCAAGGAATTGATTGTTTGATCTAGTATCCTAAAATAAAACTCCACTCGGTATTTGGTTTTTGGGTCGAATAAAACTTTATCACTGTGTTCATATTGAAATTGTGTTGGTTTTCTTCTTGGTCTGATTTTATTGATTGGTGGAAAATCTGTTTCTACATTGAGTTCGTGGGCCACTTTGGAAGATTCTGCTAACACAATTTCAAAATGTTCAGCCGTACGATATTGTTTGAACTTATCAATCAATGTCTTCAACAAATTCATGCAAATTTGGGTATTCATGGTGGGGCTCTGCATCATTTTACTCAGGACATTAATTTCATTTAGGATATCAAACCAAATTACTACCGAGCAAATAAATCTATAATTTTGTACGTTTAAGGCCAGCGAATGAGCTTTGTGGGAAGTAGTACAATCCCATTCTGAGGAATTATCAGATATTTCTAGCAAAGCATCAAAAATTTTTTCGAGGTGATAACGTAAGGGTTTAACAGCATCGATTCTGCTTGACCATCGCGTATTACTTAAAGCTTTTAATTTTAACTTTGGTAAATGTTTACAGATAACAGGTTTACAGATATCAGACCACCTTTTTGTAGATGACGAAAAGAAAACGTAAATTTCTTGAATTATATTGAAGAAATTCACAGTTTCGTGCGTAATACTTGCTGCATCATTCACTACCAAATTAAGACCATGAGCCGAACACGGTACGTGAAATGCACGGTTATTGATTTCCAAATTTTTTTTTGTAGTCCACTGTGTTTTCCACGCATATTTGAACCGTTATCATAACCCTGGCCTCGTAAATTTTGAATGTTGAGATTCAATTGCGAAAATAAATCCGTAACAAAATTCAATAGACCTTCGCCTGTGGAGCTGTTGATAGGGCAGAAATCAAGGAAATTTTACATATCGTAACATTTTTTGTCTCATTATCTAAAAGAACATGCCTGAGTATAACTGTAATTTGTTCTATATGACTAACATCTGGTGTGCAATCTAATATGATGGAGGAATATTTTGATTCTCTGCGAAACTTCGGGGGGCGGCAGTGCCCCTCCCGGAAATATACCTGAAACAAACACTGCAGTGAATTCACTGAATTCAGTGAATTCCGTGGATATACGGAAATTATCGATGTTGGCCGCCCGTCCTCCCGATCCTTCAGAGAAAAAGTCTCTCTAAGGGGGATGGGGAGACCTTGCCGCCCCCAATGTTGAACGGAGTTGGAGAAATTTCAAAGCAGTTGGCAAAGTTTCGTTCGCATATGGCAAAATTTCTATGTTTCTATGACAGTTGGCAAAATTTTAAAGCAGTTGGAGTTGGACAACCGCCCCCTCCTTCTTTTTCATCCCCCCCGGTTACCACGTTGTTTGTCCCCTTCAAAAAAAATTTCAATTTCACTGGATTTGCCGCCCCCCTGGACGTGCCGCCCTTGTGCCGGGCACGCCTTGCACACCCGCTTACGGCGGCCCTGCCTGAACTACCTTCAGCATTTTTAGCATTGCCAACGATCTGTGTCTTATTTTGACATTGCCGATTTGTCACGAGTGCCAACCTGCGCCAGTTTTGAGTAAAAAAACCTGATAAACCTATATCTTGTCCAACCGGGATACTTTATAGGGAAATCAATTCTTCCTACCAATGCACGGCTTGACTAATAAAAACGTATTGAGACAAGTCCGTTATTGTAGCTCCGAAGTCTGTATTTGAATTCCCAGTAGCTCGGATCATCTTCTGAATTCTTCCTGGCCTATTTGAATATATATTGGCCAAGTTATGGAATGTAAACATCCGAAACTGGAAAAAGATCAGCGCAGGAAGAAAACGCCAGTGGCTCCAGCGGACTGATTGAATAACTGATGATGGTCGGCATACTTAATTGGAAAAAAACACGGAGCTCTCTATCTGACTATCTGGAACGTGAAATGTTATACGATTGAATGAATATCGGGTAATGAAGAGGTCGATTTTGAGATTTGGGAACAAGGACCACACTTCTGATGACCATTGGACAAATATCAACTTTTATTTGTATCAAATACCATTCAAATTTTCAAAAAAATAATCATTGATCGTCGATATGTTACGAGCACTATTCACTGTAACATAAGCTCCAGCATCGTTTTTTAAGAAATATGGACCGATGATGCATCCAGCGTGTGAAGCACGCCATAAAGTGCATTTTTCAGGATGCAATGGAACCTGCAGAACTTCTTGAGGATTGTTTTCACCCCATATACGGCAATTTTGCTTGTTTACGTAGCCGTTCAACCAGAAAAGAGCTTAATCACTAAACACAATTTTTCGATAAGAAAGTGGATCAACTTCAAGCTGTTCTAGGGCCCAATCAGCAAACAAACGATGCTTATTATGGTCAAGTGGCTTTAGTTCTTGAACCAGTTGGACCTTTTATTGGTAATATTGGTATAGACCCTTTACCCAAAACTTTCCATGTGGCAAGGGCGGTCCTAGTGATATGAATTATGAATCAAGTCACAGATCATGGAATATGGCTTTGTGTCTTTATACAGGGTGCCCCAAGTTCGAGTGCCTATTAGGCGTTTCTGAAGAACTGGACATATTTGAAATATGAAAATTGGGGTTATGATATTGTTCAAAATTCTCTACAGACCTAAAATAATTTGGGAGCCTGAGCACTTCCGGTTATACAGGGAGTAAAAATAAATATTTTTTCGTCAATGATATGATTGAGTTTTCAATGGTTAATACATTTCTGTTAAAACCAATGTATTCAATCAAATAGTTTTCAAAATATAGAAAAAAAAACCTTAGAAAAAGTCTAATATTCATAGCTAGTATCATGTTCATTTTTCTTCTTCTGAATATTCCAAGTGCAAACTGTTCTCACAACGTCAAAGTAGAGGAATGTGGAAAGGTCATGCTAATTTTGAATTTCATAAATACCTTTCATCACAGGGTGTTTCAAATTTTGTGTCGAAAACTATGATCGAAAATTGGCCATAACTTCTATTTTTCAAATTAGAAGCCTATTTTTTTATGATTGCGTTGGATTCTGCGGAGAAAAACAATGAACAATATCATAATCCCAATTTTCAGATTTCAAATATGTCCAGTTCTCCAGAAAAGTCTAACAGCCACTCGAACTTGGGACACCCTGTATAATCACTCAGTACGGATACATACACGTAAGACCTTCAAACATGGGACTGCAAATGCTTCGTATTCGAGATACCTAAAGGGTGTTCCTTCAAATTTTTACTTTAAAATTTCGATTGTTCATCCAATTATTACCCCCCCCCCCCAGAAAATCAGCCTAGGACCGCCCTTGCCATGTGGTGGACGCAGGTGTTGTTTTTCGTCGCCCACCAAGCCTTGGTCTTGCCAACACGGAACCTGTCTATCTGAACCTATTCCAAAGTCGAGATATCACACTTTGGCTGACTTGGAGCCTTTCCGCTACAACAACCTGAGTTAGGCCACCCTGTAGCATTCCGATAGCCCTATTAGCCTCAGCGTTAGTTAATTTACGTCTTGGCATTTTCAGAAAACTCGTTTCAAATCGAAGCCGTTGATAAACTGACTTCATTTCAAAATAAAATAAGAACATTCATGAAGCATAAATGCAAAGAACCAAACTTCCGAAAAAAGGCGACCAGATTGACGAAATGTCTCATACTGATTTTTATTGGATCGATTCAAGTTGTTATTGAGTTTTAAATGATTTTACAGCGATTTTCTCGAAGATTCATTACTTTTAAAAACGATTAAATACGATATACCTAACTCTTGTGGAGCAGTATATTTATCTCATTTCCAGAACATGATTGTTTATTTCTTGAGAAACCTAGGAGTGCCAAGACTTTTGACGTTGCGTATATGAGCAAAATTTCTCAAAAAAAAAAACAGCTACCGACAGTTTTTCTATTCAGGTCTGGAAATTCGAGTAAAACACCTTTTCAGTCGGTTTATTATCTCGGTCGTTCTTTTTCGTTCCCCACAAACAGAGAGGTAGTTTCTTCGACGTTTTATTTATGCCCATACTTGTGTTCAACTTTGTTTTCCCGACAAGTTGATCAATGACGTGCATTTGGGCTCGGTGCGAAGACCGAAAAAAGGAAAAAATAAAAGTGATGACCAGTTGTTTGCTTCCAGGCCGATTTCGTCGTTTTGCGTTTTCCACTTTCTACAAGTTACGATTTGTCAATGGTTGCTTTTATTTTTGTTCTTGCATGGTTTGTTCGATCGATTCCACGAACTGAAAGGGAGGTTTTGAGAAGCGATTAATACTGTCATAGAATATATTGGCATTTGTTTTGAGTCCAGTCGAGTGTCAACTTTGTGGTATCAATTATGAATTAGAATAAAAATACGAATTCAGAGCATAATCCGCTGAGAAAATGAATCTATGCAATTTGAAAATGAAACAAGAACAGGAAATATTAGGAGAAAGAAGAATTGGAATGGTGAATGAAAAAAATTAATAAAAAAAAAATCTCCGTTTCAAGTGAACTTATGCGATTTGATCATTGCCAGCACACAAACTAGGCGTTCTAACAAAATTCAATTAAAATGTGGGCCGCCAAGAAAAGGAATTAGATAGTTGAACTTAGGCCATCCTCATAATATCTCTGGACAACTACATTTCATCTGAAAACCTTCCTTATGATCTGATGATCAAGAAAATAAGCACTGAGAAAAACTTCAGCACAAAGCTTAGCAAAAGAGAGGACTAGGTCTAGGCATACGTGGGCGATCAGCAATTTTGTGAATCTTCTGATGGGGATGAATTGCTTGGCTAAGTCCTGATTATTTTGGCTTGAGATTGGCTTCTTTGGAAATAAAGATATCTCAGAATCTTCAATGAACAAAATGCATACGAGGATGTATTTATATTTAGTTAGCCTAGACCAGTTCCATGCATAAACAAAATATTGCGATACCATATCAACGATCAATAACTTATTAGAAGTGTCAGTGTAGAGTTCTACGTCAAAAAAGTAAACCAGAGTTACGCAATGAATTAAAAAAAAAGATGTCCACCGAAATTGTAAAAATCGAAAAATTGGAGTATCGAGCCATCATCAAGTACCTGTATTTAAAAGGGTTAAGGAGGTAAGCAGATTTACGAAGATATGCTTAGTACCCTTGGTGATCAATGTCCTTCGTATGCGATCGTGAAAAATTAGACTGCAAGCTTCAAAAGAGGTAAATTTTACATTGAAGATGATGACCGATCGGGAAGGCCAGTTTCTGTGTCAGTCCCCGAAAATATCGATGCAGTTCATGACATGATTTTATCAGACCGTCGATTGGGCTAAAACGGATATATGAAGCACTGAAGATTTCATACGAACGCGTTCATCATATAGTTCACGTCAATTTGGACATGAGAAAAATTTCTGCAAAATGGATCCCCAAACCCCAAATGTTTGAAAAGCGTGCAAGGGTAGAAGCATCGCGTTCGATCTGTGCTCGATTTGAAAACGATGTAGACTTCTTAAACCGAATTGTTACTATGGATGAGACTTGGGTACATTTCTACGATCCAGAACCAAAGCAACAATCGATGGAATTGCGACACTCTGGTTCTCCAAGACCTAAGAAGTTTCGTGTCCAAAAATCTGCTGGAAAAGTTCTTGCTTCAGTTTTTTGGGATTGCCATGGATTAATCATGATTGATTTTTTGGATGAGGGTGGAATAATAACTGGAGATTACTATTCGACATTACTGACCACTCTACGGGAAAAAAATAGAGCGAAAAGTCGCGGAAAGCTGTCCAAAGGTATTTGTTTTTACAGGAGAACGCCCCAGTACACAAATCTCATGTTGCCATGCAAACAATTCGTGATTTAGGGTAAGAATTACTAGAACACCCCCCTTATTCACTAGATTTGGCTCCGTCCGACAATAATCTCTTTCCTCAACTAAAAAAAAGTTTTAAAGGTCGTAAATTTTCTTCCAAAGAGGAGGTAATAAAAGCTGAGGAGGACTGGTTTGCAGAGCAAGAAGAAAAATTTTTTTTTGAAAGGTCTAGAGACGTTGCAGGTTCGCTGTAATAAATGTATTCAATTATAAGAGGAGAATATGATGAGTAATAAAATATTTTGACATTGAAATTTTGTTTGGTTCTATAGTAGGCTAAAAATCTTTCAATATATCCTCGTATATGTAGTTCAAATTTTAAGACATCCACGACGAGATGTCCAATAGGGACTCCCTATTGTGTGGATAACAGGAATGTTTTTTTCTTTTCAACAAAACGTTACCGTCGTCCTAATGAGAATTCTAGAGTCCATTATTTCTGCATTCAGACAAATTATGACACGGAACCCAGAGGAAGCTGTATAATATTAACGCACATGTTCATCGCCGAGGCCTTTTGTTCTTGAACGTCGCATCTGACTGATTTCGGGGCCCCAAAACCCCTTTTATTAGAACAGGACAAGTCGCACGGCTGTTGGAAATGGGGGTATAAAAGTTTACCCTGATATTACCTCACGTTGTGAGCTGAGTGAACCTCTTTTAATCGAATACGTCAAAGGCAAGAAAATTTCAGCAAATGAGCATCAATTCACCGTAACTGTTGCTCCACACTCATTCTCGAAAAAGTAAGGTACAATGTCCCCACCGGACCATATACCGCCCCAAAAAATCCCACTTTGAGGAAAGACAGGCTTTTTAACAATAACTCTTGGGTTTTCCGAGCTCCAAATGTGACAAATGCGGAAATGGGCCTCATCACTAAAGATGATTTTTCTATGGAATTCCGTATAATTTTCATTCATTACAAAGACCCAATCAGCAAATATACAACGTTATTGATGATAGGCCAGCTTGAGTTCTTGTGTTAACTGAACTTTATAAGCTTCAAGACCATATCAATTGGGAGAGGGACTTATCCTTGTCGGCTCGCGGCATTCTTGTCAGCGTGCCTTCGGGTCTGAGTCTCTCTAGTATCACATTGATGGGCCACAAGGCCTACGTTCGGCCGACCAAAGGCGCCACACACGAAGAAGGAGAAGACAGCCATATTCCTGCTATCGAACCTCAAAGAACAATAACACTCATTCTGAATTCCTAATTTGAAATAGTATATTTCATTACTAGTCCAGAAAGTAAGCTTTTTCCGTGTGCGCGCGAAGAGTTCCCGTGTGAGGCGGAGCCGAACACGGGAATTCGTGCAAGCACGGAAAAAGCGTTTCTGGACGTGTAATGAACGATATTTTTCATTACACCTCTCCTAAAACAATCCAACGATATTTGTTCTTCGACAGAAAGCATTTCGATAATGTAAAACAATAATTTTATTTGTTTCTCATTTGTAAACGTCAGTTTCCAAAAACACAATATTAATCAAGAAAGTTTATTTCATCAAGTCACTAACTTGTAAAACTGACAGTTAACATGCAAAATTTTTACAAGTTAGTGGTATTATTTACATTAGAAAATTTTGTTTTATCGTCATATATGTTGAAAATCATGGTACAATTGTTATTTCCAGTAACACAGATCTTTGATGATGAAAGAGTTGATACTGATGATGATGAACCATCTGTTGACTCAGAAACTGCTGAACTCGAGGACTGCAGAACATTTGTACTCTCCTTACAACCAAATAATTTGCTAGACATTTCGATTTTTTTGTTGACCGAATCATCGACATAACTCATCGCAATTTCGGTGCTCTTCCACCCTCCTGCACGCTTTAGTACTAAAATATCTCCACCCGAATCCGCAACCATAGTGGCTCCAGTTCTGCGAAAAGAGTGGCCGGGTGTATAACTCAGGGTCTTTTAAACCTAAATATTTCGCTATTTGCTTTGGGACACCACCAATAGTGTGCTGGCCAGCATTAAGGGAAATGCACTTTCCATGTCGGTATGTCAAAAAAAATCTTAGGCTTTCTGTTCCAGGAGGCCGAAGATTCACATATTTTCTGTATAACATGCAGGGCTTGAAGCTGCAGCCATCATCGGTTATGGTGAATCTTCTTGTTGTTAAATTTTTTATTGGCCGCAATGTCACAATAACGTATTTTCCCATATCTTCCACATCATTCATGTTTAAGGAGAGAATTTCGTCACATCGACAACATCCAAAAATCCCAAATATTGTTACAATTTTCGCCAGCAACCACTGGTCATCAGGAGCATGTAAAAGAAATTGTTCAGCCTCTTCTTTACTTAATACCTTACCCTTTTTTGGCGTATAATGCTCATTGTTTCGTTTCAGAAACGCTATTACCTTTTGAAATCTGCAAATGACAACTAAACGTCATATTTTTCAATAAAATTTTTAAGGAAAACAAACCTGCGAACAGGGGCATTTTCTTTCATTTCCAAGCAGCTTTTCAGCATAGACCATTTTGCCCATAAAGTATTAGGGCTGAATCTAGCTGATAGTTGATTCAAGTAGACCAACAAAACATCTTCAGTTACCCCAATCACACTATTTTTGTTTTGCCACTTTTTGAAGTCGTCGTATTCTCGCTCGTACCTTGAAGCTGATTTTGCAAGTACTAAACTCGAAGCTACACTGCTGGCTGCCTCAATAATTTCTTTTGGTATATTCATTTTCGCTTTCGCCAAAACAAATGTAAAGAAAAATAAACAGACATGTTCATGGCAACGCTTCCATAGCTTACGACATTTGCGACAAATTATTGAGATTTTTTTGGAATTTATCTAATCTTTTTACAAATGAGAAACAAATAAAATATAAAACAATACACATAAGGTAACGGGTTTTACTGGCTCAAGGAGGTAACTGACTCGCCTGCGGCTCGTCAGTTATATCCTCCATTCGCCAGTAAAAACCCCCTTACCTTGCTAGTAATGTTATATACTATTCGCTACATTGAATTGTGAGTTTGTAACGCAGCAAATTCAACTAACTTCAATTGATTTTTCCATGACCTTTCTTCGATAAACCACTCATTGACGAATAAAAAAAAAATAAACTTGAAGCGAAAGAAAATATTTTTCCTTGGAACGAAACCTTTCAACTCCTGCTAACCCAGCTGATGTAAACCCACCATTAGCAACGGTATCCCGAAACTGCTTCACAAAACACCGAATTTAGTGAATCCTGTAAAATCAAGAATGCAACAACTCCGTTGTTCGCAACTCCTTTCATCGGAAACAGGATTTCCTAGCGGCAGTGGAAGAAATTTAAAGAGAGGAGAAGGAAGTGAATGTCTCCCAGTGCAATTTCACGGGCCGGCAATTCGGTCGGATTTACGCGAAAGCCAAAGAGGTTATGTTATTGTTAAAGTTCAGGTTTCAGGGGGGATGAATGCGAGCCCTGCGAATCCTCCGTACGGCAGGGTATGTTCTCAACACTTGATTAGGGAGAAGGAAGCATCGATTTTATTCATCCTGTGGTCTTTTCAAGCATTCAGTTCGGGAAAGAGAGACAACATACGAATATACAGCACTCAGAGAATACGAGGATATATTGAAAAATTCTTAGCCTACTATAGAACCAAACAAAATTGCAATGTCAAAATATGTTATTGCTCAATATATCCTCCTCCATCCTAATTATTATTATTATTATTATATTAATTACAAGAGTAAAGCTAAGCCTATAAACTCAAAATTGAAATACAAAAATAGAACTGAGAAAGTTTTCAAGAAGTGATATAAAGAAAAGTACATTAAACATAGTGAAATTAAATGGACCGATGCTGTCCTCCAGACCAACCATCCAGAGAGGTCTTGAAAGAATTCACCGATTGCGGTGACACAACCTCAGCGGGTAGCAGATTCCAATCCTCGAACACCCTGTTGGGTAGAAAGTTGCTCCTCGGTGTAGTTTTGAAATTTTCTTTGGCAAGCTTGTAGCGGTGCCCCCTCAACAATCGGTTCTGATTAAGAGGAAATAGGTGAGACATGTCTACACCGAAGAGAGAGTGAAGTGCTCTGTAGGTGATGATCAGATCTCCCCTTCTTCACCGCTCAGAAAAGGTTGGCAATTCGAACATCAGCAGCCTTGTCTGATAGTCCGGTCGGTTCCTGCCAAATGGAAGACGGGTATTCCATCGCTGTACTGATTCCAAAAGTTCCTGATCGCCCCTCAGATTAGCCCACCAAACAGGACCAGCGTACTCCAGAAGGGGGCGCACGTATGTTGTATAGAGAGTCCTACTTGTTGATATATCGCACCCAGCGAAAGCTTTAGAGAGCAGGTAGGTGAATTGTTTCGCCTTGGACACAGCAGTGGAGATATGAGTGGACCAACTCAAGTCATCAGTGACGGTAACACCCAAATCGCAATGCTGAGAGACACAAGCAAGTCTCTGCTGGTCGATGAAGTAGGGAATCCTAGGGTTTCTCCTGTCGATATGGAGAACGTAGCACTTTGCAATATTGAGGGGCAGAGCCACTCCTCACACCATTTGAAGAGATTGTTTAGGTCGTCCTGAAGGTGCCCTGCATTCACTAATGGACAGTTATATAATTTCGTATCATCCGCGAACATTGCACACTTGGACAAAAAAAGGCGAGGAAGATAGGAAGTGTACAGTAAAAACAGGACAGGACCCAATACTGAACCCTGTGGAACCCCACTAAGAACTCTTACTGGCCTTCTCGATCGGTCATCATCTTCAATGGAAAATTTTCCTCTTTTGAAGCTTGAAGTCCAATTTTTCACGGTCGTATACGAAGGACATTGATCACCAAGGGTATTAAGCATATCTCCGTAAATCTTCTTACCTCTTAACCCTTTTAAATACAGGTACTTGATGATGGCTCGATACTCCAATTTTTCGATTTTTACAATTTCAGTGGACATCTTTTTTTTAAATTTGTTGCCTAACTCTGGTTTACTTTTTTGACGTCGAACTCTACACTGACACTTCTAATAAGTTATTGTTCGTTGATATGGTATCGCAATATTTTGTTTATGCATGGAACGGGTCTATGCTAACTAGATATCAATACATCCTCGTATATATGCATCCGACTAGTCCATCAGTTCTTCAGTACGAATGTCAAAGAGCTGGTTCATGCTATGCTCAAATAAGTCAGTTCATTAAAGAAAGGGTGTATTTCAATGTGAGGCTTTTCTTTCGACAGGTAGAAGTAATCAAAACATTTCACCAGAAAAATTTCATATGAATTATGCACATGTTTCGAGAAAATGAAACTGGAATATTTTCTAGCTTCTAGGTGAATCTGAAAATTCCTTAGTCCGAACCTGCTCCCTCGCCTGCTCGTCCGTATGTAACGTTTTGAATTTTCGCGGCACATTTGAAAGGATTTGTCGGAGTTCGAGCGCATTCAATACTGCGCCATATGCGCTGAATTTTTTGTTGATTCTCCTTTCCATTTTGATCTTTAAAACGGAATCAATCTGAATTTGGTGACTGAGAGAGAAATACGTAGCATTGAAGCGAACCGTCTTGGGATTTTAAATTTCTGCTCTCTTGATTGATCAAGCTTGTTTTTGATTTTGGAACTTGATTAAAACTCTTAGAAAGAGGATTTTAAGTCATCCGAATATATTTAACCCCGCTAAGATCAAGGGTAAGTTGAAGTTCTCAAGAAAGGAGAGTCGACAAGAATTTATATTGTTTCAGGGTTTTTTTTGTATGTTTATCACTGTATTGGTGTGAGAACGCCATATCTATATTGCTGACTTTGACTGGTTGGATATACTGGACTATTCCTTCATTTTGGCCTGCATATTCAGTAGATTTCCATTAAATTGGGAAGGTTAAGTACCCCCAAGTGGGATCATTAATTTCTATGAGTGTAACTAGTAAATTATGATGTATAAGATTGTGGCATGAACGAACGAAATTAATTCCTATTAAGATTAATTAATAGATTTTTATAGTTTAGCTTAAGAATTCAAAATTAACAATCTAGAAATTTAGGTTGTAGATATAACCCTGAATATAGATTTACTTAGTCCTTCTGTTTTGGATTGTTCCCTCCTTGGTTCACATCTCCAAAAAAAAAAATAAAGAAGAAGCCCTTATTAATTTGGTAATTTCTACGATTATTTGGTGATCAGGCATTCAAATTACCTGGCGCCCACTTTATCTCAAATTGTTATTGATAATTTCAATTGTAAATTTGTTATTGTTTTGAGGGTGAAGAACCTACCCTTTACGAGCTAGCTGGTCACCCTTTTGTCAACGGGCAATTCTTTTTTCCTCATTAAAAAATAAGTTCTTTTATTCAATATACCCGTTACACGTAGATATCAACATCTTTTTGTCTTCTTATCATACATGACTCAGAATATCGATCGTGTTACGGCGAGGTATGGTGGAGTTTTATGTTTCGAAAATGCCGCTTGTTTATTCAAATAATGAACTTGTTGATATGCTTTTAATTCATGGTGAATCAAAACAAAATGCCAGATCAGCGTATTACTTGTACAGAAAAAGATTTCCCACCTTCGCGGATGTTCCTAAACCTGATGCAGAGATGTAGAGATATGATGAACAGAGATGCAGGCCAGAGTAGTATTAAGGTAATGATGCCCAACATTTTTTTCTTTAACATTTTTTCATAAAAGAAATTTTCGGTAAAATGATTCATTTTGATGAGTTCTATCACCTGTCAAAAGAAAAGCCTCACCTTGAGATACACCCTGTATAGTTATAGTTGTACTTAGAAGGGGTTAAGGTTCACTCCCATCTTGACCATCTTAAGGTCTATCGTGCCTCCTAGCAGAGCACACTCAAAAAATAGTGCAACGAAACATTGCCAATTCTTTAGGCAACTCCTTGTCGTCGTTTTTTCCCTCCAACAGTCGTTCATCCAAAACGCAGCTGAAACAATACCTAGAGCTTATTCAGCTTGACGGATCACCCAAAGCAAAGATATATTTTCGGGGCATAATCAATTTATGGAATTGCGTGATATGACGTGCGGCTGAATAGATGGAGCCACCATTTATACGTGCCCTGGGACTCATCAATCTTTTAGGCCAGTAACAGAAAGGCGTTCAATTCATGGTCTCACTTCGAGGGGGTGCGTTTCTGCATGAAGAGTGGATTTGAGAATTTTTTAGTGGGTAATGAACGTGAATTCACATTTGTAGAGACATTAATTAAGTTTGCAGCAAGAAGAAAAATTAACAAAATGATTGATATCGCGAGAAGATTATTGTAGATGCTTTGATAACATTTTCAACGCTTTGGTTTCAAAACATAGGGTTTAGTTTCAACAGAGTAATTGAAAGAACTCTTACAGAATCAGTTGGTTACCTTCTTTCTGATGTACTCAATTTAACTGACCAAGATTCAATTTCATCAATACATCAATATATTTCGTTAAGTATGAGAACTGCAGAAACAAAATTTGGCGCAGGTGCCGGTATCAGAATTATTCAATTTGTCGAAGCATTGAATTGGCAATAAAATCTAAGATAACGGATTATCGAGGTAGGAAATATCATAATTCAAGTTGTGCTCCCAAAGGATCAGGCAAAGAAAATTGAAAAAACGTGTTTCTCCTTAGCTTTTTGCAACTATCTTCGAGTTGAAAAAGATGAATTGAGTTTTATCATCGGAATTACGAGTATATATTGAAAAATTCTTAGCCTACTATGGAACCAAACAAAATTTCAATATCAAAATATTTTATTACTCCACATATTCTCCTCTCAATTGAATACATTACCTGCAACCTCTCTAGACCTTTCAAAAAAATGTTTCTTCTTGCTCTGCTGCAAACCAGTCATCCACAGCTTTTATTACCTCCTCGTTGGAAGGAAATTTACGACCTTTTAAACTGTTTTTCAGTTGAGAAAAGCGATGCTAGTCGGACGGAGCCAAATCTGGTGAATAAGGGGGGTGCTCTACTAATTCTAACCCTAAATCACGAATTTTTTGCATTGCAACATGAGATTTGTGTACTGGGGCGTTGTCCTGTAAAAACAAAATATCTTTGGATAGCTTTCCGCGTCTTTTCTCTCTAATTTTTTCCCGTAGAGTGGTCAGTTATGTCGAATAGTAATCTCCAGTTATTGTTCTACCCTTATCCAAAATATCAATCAGGATTACTCCATGGCAATCCCAAAAAACTGAAGCAAGAACTTTTCCAGCAGATTTTTGGACACGAAATTTCTTAGGTCTTGGAGAACCAGAGTGTCGCCATTTCATCGATTGTTGCTTTGTTTCTGGATCGTAGAACTGTACCCAAGTCTCATCCATAGTAACAATTCGGTTAAAGAAGTCTACATCGTTTTAAAATCGAGCACCGATCAAACGCGATGCTTCTACCCTTGCACGCTTTTGGTCAAGATTATTCAAACATTTAGGGATCCATTTTGCAGAAATTTTTCTCATGTCCAAATTGACGTGAACTATATGATGAACGCGTTCGTATGAAATTTTCAGTACTTCAGATATCCGTTTTAGCCTCATTCGACGGTCTGATAAAATCATGTCATGAACTGCATCGATATTTTCGGGGACTGACACAGAAACTGGCCTTCCCGATCGGTCATCATCTTCAATTGAAAATTTACCTCTTTTGAAGCTTGCAGTCCAATTTTTCACGGTCGTATACGAAGGACATTGATCAGTGGCGCACCCAGAAATTTTATTCGGGGGGGCTGCTCAAGAGTAATCAGGTTTTTGTAAGTTATATAATTTGAAAAATGCACCGCAAGCGAAAACCTTCTTAAGTAATGGCATTCGTTAATATACCGGGTGTTTCATTGGTAAATGAACATACGGTAACCTGAGCTAGAGCTACCCTAGGCGAGTCCAAAAAACCGATATATGATAGGTCTAATCAATTCCATAACCGAGATACAGGGTGGTTTATGTATTCACCAAAAATTTCAATTCCTCATAACTTTTTAACCAACCAGTATAGTCGGTTGATATTTGGAACGTATGATTCACTTCTACACCTCGATCGAATTACTTTTGAATTTCCAAAAAAAAATCCAGGTCCGTATTTGAAAAATATGGGACTTCTTCCAAGCTGAGATTCAACACCCTGTATATTGAAATTTTACGATTTGATTGAGATATTTGAAAAGAGAAGAAAATTTTCAATGGAGTTCAGTAGATTTCATTGTCCCGCACGTCATTTCCAATTGAATATTGGAGTTCCACAAAATTCTCAGAAAAATCGTACATTATGATCTAATTGAATTTTTTTTGTCCCACTAATTGCACGTTCGAATTTCATAATATTCTGTGGAATCATTTGGAATTTTTTCTGGAAAAACATTATTCATCGAGAAAAATTTAGTTGAAGTCAACAAAGATGAATCAATAACTGAAGAAACATAAAAACTCAACGTGAAATACAGAAGGTGCTCGATGTACCACCATTTTGTTCAATACACATTCTTGCCCTCTTCAAAAAATATGTCTAATACTTTTTTTGATCCTGTCTGGATTATTACGTATTTCATTGCACAATAAAGTTCTGTTGACCATGCATGTTCTTCTAATTTCATCACCTGGATCCAATCGTTGTACCTTCTGGAGCTCAAAATTTGATCATGATTTATGATTTTTCTGAGAATTTTGTGGAATTCCAATATTCAATTGGATCTTTCCCTTAAGCTCTCTTTGAGCAAAATGACATGCGGGACAATGAAATCTACTGAATTCCATTGAAAATTTTCTTCTCTTTTCAAATATCTCAATAAAATCCCAAAATTTCAATATACAGGGTGAATCTCAGCTTGGAAGAAGTCCCATATTTTTCAAATACGGACCTGAAATTCTTTGGAAATTCAAAAGTAAATCGATCGACCTGTAGAAGTGAATCATACGTTCCAAATATCAACCAGCTATACAAGTTGGTTCAGAAGTAATGAGGAATTGAAATTTTTGGTGAATACATAAACCACCCTGTATCTCGGTTATGGAATTGATTAGACCTATCATATATCGGTTTTTTGGACTCGCCTAGCTCTAGCTCAGGTTAACGTATGTTCATTCACCAATGAAACACCCTGTATATGTATATCAATCCCTATTTCTATCTGTAAAGGAAATGTTAAGTTTCCATTCTGTTCTAAAATAATTATTATTACTTTTAGAAAAACAATAAGATGGAAATATTTGAATTACTTTTCGTTGTCACAGCTCGGGGGGGGGGGGCTGCAGCCCGACAGCCCCCCTCTCGGTGCGCCACTGACATTGATCACCAAGGGTATTAAGCATATCTTCGTAAATCTGATTACCCCTTAACCCTTTTAAATATAGGTACTTATGATGGCTCGATACTCCAATTTTTGGATTTTTACATTTTCGCTGGCGTAACTATGGTTTACTTTTTTGACGTCGAACTCTACACTGACACTTCTAACTAGGAGTATAGAATAACATTCTATGCTTCTAGCTTCTAATAAGTTATTGTTCGTTGATATGGTATCGCTATATTTTGTTTATGCATGGAATTGGTCTAGGCTAACTAGATATCAAGACATCCTCGTATCTATCCATTTATTCTATTCAACTTCGAATACATCGCTTTGGATTCCAGGGACAGGAATTCCACTTAGCTATTTCAATTTGGGCCCAATACACAACAGTTGAATATCCGAATGCCATCAGGAACGAATCAAGACGACAAAGGTTGTCCAATGGACGGAAATACGTCTAATTTTTCTCTGCCAGTTTCATTTCTCATTCATCCCGCAGTTGAAATGAAAGAATGTTCCGTCCAAATTCGCCCATAGAAATCTCCAAAGATTTATAGTTCAGTCCTTGGATAGAAAATATTTCCATTTTATTGGCTTTCCTGCAAAAAACTCCTGTGGATAGGGAATTGGCGGCAGGTTTTCTATTCATTCCTTTCATGCACTGTTGCTCCCAACAAAGTATTTGTAACTTTTGAGGCGGAGTTCTGAGCATATTCTCAAATAATAAAGGGAGAATATGACTTTTTACGGATTTGCGTATTGGGAATTTTGCTTCGAAATGTGCATAACAAATTGGAATGGGTTTATTCAATATTTGTATCACTACGAAAAATGAAAAGTTCTTCCACATTTCCACAGTGGCTCTTTGAATTGAAATTATTCCTTCTATACAATTTCTGGAGGATGGAAAACAATAAGTGCATTCATATACAGGGTCTTTCACGAGGAACCTCACCCATATTTATACGGGAAACTACTGAACGTATTTTCATGAAATTCAGCACTTCACGATGCTGATGAAATCTAAAATATTTTCAAGGCATGAGCATCTCCGGTTTTTCCGAAAATGACGTCAACTTCCGTTTTTCAAATTAGAACACCATTTTTTTATTGCAGAAATAGATTCCTTAGACAATTTCAAGTTATTTTGATGTAACATTTTTCAGTTTTGGTTGAAAAATTCTCTCTGAACGGGAAAATTCGAAAAAAAATCGAAAATAGAGCTCCGCTGAAACAAGAATAACTTCGAGGTTTTTGGATGGAAAATTTTCATTTTTGGGATTTTTCAAGATGTAAGATTGATGTATCCACTTTAAAAATCGAAATCGCGATTCATGATACAGGGGGTGAAAAAATCGCTTTAAAAGTTAGGGATGACAAAATCGTGAAAAATCAATTTTTTCAAATCAGAACCCCATTTTTTTATGGCAGATATTGAATCTACGTTAAAAAATAATGTGAGTGTATGCATTACACCCTTGCCCTAAAGTGGATATTTTCTGAGTTATTCACAAAAAACTGTTTTTCGTCTTGAATTTTCAACTATTTCTTTTCCCTTCACGCCAAAAAGATGAAATTTTCAGGAACTGTTACTTAAACCATGTTTTAGATTTTACTACCCTAATATGCAAGAGAAAAAAGTTACAGGTTGTTCCTAAATAGATGGCGAATTTGGATTCGAATTTGTATCGGAAACCTCTTTATTTCAACTAATCGGCCATCGGTTTTCTCTCCAGTGATAAATAAATAATTCCTTATGAACCATATGCAAAAACTTACCATGTTTTAAATTCTTTTTTTTTAATGATAGATATCATTAATTACATGCTACTGAATAAAGAGGAATTTGGCAGATGTAATTAATGATATCTATCATTAAAAAAAAAGAATGTAAAACATGGTAAGTTTTTGCATATGGTTCATAAGGAATTATTTATTTATCACTGGAGAGAAAACCGATGGCCGATTAGTTGAAATAAAGAGGTTTCCGATACAAATTCGAATCCAAATTCGCCATTCATTTAGGAACAACCTGTTACTTTTTTCTCTTGCATATTAGGGTAGTAAAATCTAAAACATGGTTTAAGTAACAGTTCCTGAAAATTTCATCTTTTTGGCGTGAAGGGAAAAGAAATAGCTGAAAATTCAAGACGAAAAACAGTTTTTTGTGAATAACTCAGAAAATATCCATTTTAGGGCAAGGGTGTGATGCATACACTCACATTATTTTTTAACGTAGATTCAATATCTGCCATAAAAGAATGGGGTTCTAATTTGAAAAAATTGATTTTTCACGATTTTGTCATCCCTAACTTTGAAAGCTATTTTTTCACCCCCTGTATCATGAATCGCGATTTCGATTTTTAAAGTGGATACATCAATCTTACATCTTGAAAAATCCCAAAAATGAAAATTTTCCATCCAAAAACCTCGAAGTTATTCTTGTTTCAGCGGAGCTCATTTTTCGATTTTTTTTTCGAATTTTCCCGCTCAGAGAGAATTTTTCAACCAAAACTGAAAAATGTTACATCAAAATAACTTGAAATCTTCTAAGGAATCTATTTCTGCAATAAAAAAATGGTGTTCTAATTTGAAAAACGGAAGTTGACGTCATTTCCGGAAAAACCGGAGGTGCCCATGCCTTGAAAATATTTTAGATTTCATCAGCATCGTGAAATACTTATAAGTGCTGAATTTCATGAAAATACGTTCAGTAGTTTCCCGTATAAATATGGGTGAGGTTCCTCGTGAAAGACCCTGTATGACGAGTGTCTTTCGTTTTCGCTCTCAATCGATCTTATTTAACGTAGTGCTATGTTATCAAGGTAAGTTATGGAATGTTTCTTCTTTCACGTGAATCATTGAAAGTTAGTTGAAACTGTTCATCATAAAGTTATAATAATGTTCAATTTGAATCAAAATATGAATCAATTTACACTATCAACTCTATTACGGGTAATTGTGGTCAAGAAATTGAACGGAAAGGAAAATGCAAGAAGAAGGACAAAAAACTAATGAGTTGAAGGGGCAGTATCACCTTTTGAATCGTGGTAAATCTCCATTCAAATGTGGTCTCTTTATTTCACGAGTAAGTACCTAAGTTGAAGAACGTCCCGAGGGCAAATAGTTTTCTTTTTTCGATTTAATTAGTTTTTCAATTAAAAAAACCAGGGTAATCGTTAGATCTGGGGTTATTGAATATGTTTTTCGTTATTCATGAGTACAAGCTATATTTTTGAAATAATCATCATGAAAATTTTTGTAGTTTATAGAAGATCGAATTGCCGAGGGCAAATAGTTGCGATTTTTTCCAAAAAATGATCTATAACCGTCGGAAAAAAATTATTAAGTGTAGTTTCCAAAACGCTGAAGTTCAACCGGTTTTTTTAATTGAAAAACTAATTAAATCAAAAAAATCACAACTACTTGCCCTCGGCAATTTAATCTTCTATAAACTACAAATATTTTCATGATGATTATTTTAAAAATATAGCTTGTACTCATGAAAAACGAAAAATATATTCAATAACCCCAGATCTAACGATCACCCTGGTTTTTTTAATTGAAAAACTAATTAAATCGAAAAAAAGGAAATTATTTGCTCGGGACGTTCTTCAACTTCAATTTAAAAAAAAAATCAAGTCTCTACGTCGTAAATTAGGGTACCTACGCGTGAAATAAAGAGACCACTTTTGAATGGAGATTTACCACGAATCAAAAGGTGATACTGCCCCTTAAAAAGGCTGAAAGGAAGAAAATGACTCTTCATTGACTGACGTAGACGACCCCTCGTCGATGATGATACTTTTGATGGAGATAACTCAGAGAATAATTGACCATATTCACCGTCGCCATATTTTGTGCGACAATACCAACTTCCCAGTGTTCCCAACGGAGAAATATTGAGTTTATCAAAAATACTATCAGATTATTAGTATCTTAGACAAAGTCTTAGATTAGTATGGTAGATATGTGGTATGAGATGTTATGTTAAATTGGTGGTAAACTTTGGTTAAGTATTTTGTGATAAAATCCAGGAAATATGGGTAGATATCAGTAAAGTGGAGGCCATGGTTGTTGTGTCAGTAATTATTCGGCAAGAAATACATCTAAAAATAAAAAAACTGATACAAAATATTTCAATTTAAACTTTCGCGGTCCTAAGAAATTAGTGACTTTCGTTATTCGATCAAAAGAAATTTTATCTCCAAAAGGAATACTGTAACAACATCAAGAGTTTATCAGATGCATCGCGTTCATTGATATAAATATCAACAACCGCCATGGATCCGAAACGAACTTGCCAAATTCTTCATCCAGGGAACTAATGAAAGTTCCAACCTCATCGAAGTGGGTAGAAGTCGACCTAGGTTTCGATCATTATTTTGATCATCTTCAGGACAACATAACCCAACCTCGATGAAAATTGGAGTGGAACGGAGGTCCTCTTAAACAAAACTAGACAATGTCTTGAGGTACACTATACATCAAGGCGACATCTAGTTAAGAATCAGACAACCAATTCCCTCCCGAAGTTCGTTATTCGATGTTGAGAACCCTGGGTAGTTGGTATTGTCGCACAACAATATGGCGACGGTGAATATGGTCAATTGTATGGTACCGATGCAATTCCTGTGGGCTTTGGACTCACTTTCTATACTCACTTTGCTGGCACTGGCTTGGATATTGGCGATTTCAACCACCGATGAGGGCGCTGCTGACTTTAAACAAACATGGAGAACAGCTAGTACCTACTCTTTTGTAAAACTTCATTGTTTCGATATGTAAAACAGATTATTTTAAGTATTTCTCTTTGAGCTCGTTATGATTTCGAGAAGAATTTCAGTGAATAAATGTATTATCCACAGTGCAGTGTCGAGTTTATAACATTTTGATGTACAAATTGGCCTTTTCCCTTCTAATTGGATAGACATTTCACGAGGAATTCGGTAAAAAAAATTATAGAAATTTGAATGTTCTTTATTTTCATGAAAATATACTACAAAATAGCAACTCAGAAAGATTTACATCTGCCATAAACTATGACAGTGGCGCACCCAGGATTTAGTTATGGGGGGCTGAACTAAACTGAAGAATTGTTCTTGCTATATACAGGGAGTTCCATTGGTAAATGAACATACGGTAACCTGAGCTACCCCAGACAAGCCGAAAAAACCGATATATGATAGGCCCAATCAAATCCATAACCGGGATAGAGGATGGTTTATATATGTTTTCACAAAAAATTCAAATTTCTCATAACTTTCGAACCAACCAGTATAGTCGATTGATATTTGGAACTTATGATCCACTTCCACATATCGATCGATTTACTTTTGAATTTCCCTAAAATTCCAGATCCGTATTTGAAAAATATGGGACTTCTTCCACCCTGTATATCAAAATTTTGGGATTTGATTGAGATATTTGAAGAGAACAGACAATTTTCAATGGGATTCAGTCAATTTCATTGTCTCGCACGTCGTTTTGTTCAAAGCTTCAGGAAAAGATCCAATATTGGAATTTCGCTAATTCTCAGAAGGATCGTGATCAAATTGATTTTTTTCCCACTAATTGCACATTCGAATTTCATAGTATTCTGAGGAATCATTTCAAGTTATTTCCGGAAAAACATTATTGATTGACAAAAATTTATTTGAAGTCAACAAAGATGAATAAATAAATAAACATAAAAACTTAACATGAATTACAGAAGGTGCTCGAAAGTACCACCATTTTGCTCAATACACATATTCTTGCCCTCCTCAAAATATGTCTGATACTTTTTTTATCATGTCTGGATTATTACGTATTTTATTGTAAGCGACTTCGATACGTTGTTTGAGGATCTCCTCACTTTCTATTTCAGATGAATATACTGAACATTTCAAATAACCCCAAATGAAATGATCAACAGGATTGAAATCTGGTGATCCAGAGGGCCAGGCATGCGGTCCACCTCTGCCAATCCACATATTTCGAAAGTTCTGATCTAAAAATTGCCTGATCATTACTCTGAAATGGGGTGGAGCTCCATCATGCTGAGAATGCATTCCTGCTATGTCCGTACGTATGGTGTGGCGTTGTTTATGAAAATCGATTGATTGGACCACACGTCCTGCCAAGACGGCTTAGGGGCGATCACTGATCTTTACTCAGATTTCCTCCAATATCATCTTACTGTATTACTCGAAGGTACGGACATGCAAGAATGCATTTTCGGCAAGATGGAGCTCCACTCTATTTCAGAGTAATGGCCAGACTCAGGCAACCGTCTTTTGTGTATTATGTATTGGGAAAGTGAATATGGTATACTCCAAAACTGACAGAGTTTAAAACCAACCAAAAGAAGACTGTTTGATAATGTTTGACGTTTGAAAATGAACTGAGAAAAATTGAAAATGTTGGTATCTTTGGGTCTTTGGAGGGGGCTGCAGCCCCAAAGCCCCTCCTTGGGTGCGCTACTGAACTATGATCTGAATGTGAATAAGTTCTGATGCGACATGACAAACAAGAAGATCTGTGTATGGTGTTTTCTTGTAATCAAGTAACACTTGACTATTTCCTAATTGTTAAGCGGCGAATTCCAACTCGGAACTTGGCCACTGAATACAACCTTCCAAAATATCTGATAAATACTTGAAATATATGCACTGAAAATATTGTACGCAGCTGTTCGAGAAACTTTTAACGAAAATCTTTTTAGCAAGGTTTCTCCATCCATACTTTATCCCATGCTCTTCTTCAGTCCAATTTTTCCAATATACCAAAGGCATTCGTGATTTATAGTGTTGAGGAATCATTCTCAGGAAATTTATTAGAACGTATAGACCGGTTTTTATTTTTTCTTGAAGAGCAAATGAATCACAACAGTTATAATTGAATACAGTTTTTTTCAGTACTAGTACTGAGCTTACTCAATGTTCTATAATCAATGCACGGGCCCAAAATTATATGTAACATTAGCATTAAAACATGAACCCCTTCGCTCAGATACTTGATACTTCCCCTCATTTAATTCCTGTCTTATACAAAGATGAAGGCACAGCTCAGTACATTGAATTACGATGATCAATTTCATAACACTCTTGTTGATAATTGTGGTATCAACCTATCTCATCAGTTAAAACTGCACCAGAAAATCAAACTTAAACAATACGCCTGGTAACCTAAAGCATGATAACTCTGTGAATAATATTTTAAATGAATAACACTGATATAAATACCTTCTCAACAATTTTTATTTCAATACCAATTAATCTGCTCAGGTCACGATGAAAACTTCTAAATATTCCTCAAGAATACCTGGATATGAAACAGAATATTATAGCTCAAAAGCACGTGTTATATACAAGATCTCGAAATAGTAGTAATTTTCTAGTTTGAATTTTTTGCCGAAAGAGGGCGTTCTGATCTTTGGATTCGCCATTAGGTTCAGTGGCGGATTTACGATTTCAAGGGCCCTACGCTTCAAAACTTCTGCGGCCCCTCTGAAACATTTTTGTTTTTTTTTTCAAAACAATTTTTTAATTAAAACTCGCTTCTTTAAAAACAAAATATAAAGTTTATTAAGGTGGGCGTTTAATGTAGTGTGTTTTTATTTCAAGTTGCATTTGAAAATGGTTTCACTCTGAAAACTGAAATTTTGTGGGTGAACTCAGAAAGGATTGGAGTTCTTGATGAAATACTTTTAGTCGATTTCATTCCGAAAGTTATTTTTTTTCTTTCAAAAATAGAAGAAAATGAGCCAACTCATGCTTCTGTTTTATTTCAACAGAAAGACACATGAAAATAGTTCAACATCCGATTAAAAGTGAATCTTCTGATAATTTCGTTCAGAAAAACAACTTGAAATACGGAATTGGCAGAGAATGGCCAAATTCAAATTTTGGCGGGAAAAAATTCCAGCTTTACCCACAAATTGACTTATTTCATAGTTCGGCGATTTTCGCATAGAGAGCGCCATTGTACATTTAATTCATAATCAGAGTGATATTCAAGAACTTGATAGTGATAATGTATGTTCTATGAAGATATTCCATAAAATGGACGGTGGCGCCTCTATCGGCTGAGCTTTCCTACTCGCTTTAAACGCCGACCTTAATAAAATACAAGGTATGTATATCAAAACAAAATATAAAAGATGAATAAAAATCTTAAAAAAGGAAAAATTACCACAAAAATTAAAATACAAAATATCTCTAGAATATATCTGCCAATTTTTTTATTGCGGCATCGAAATTAAGGAATAAATAAAATCATCACAAAAGATACAAGTATCGTAAAGCTGCATATTATCCGTTACCTACAAAATGAAATTGCACTAAAAAAATTGTTTTTTTCTTATTTTAATAACAGCAAATTATTTTATTGCAGAATTATAATTGAGACTGCTCGTTATATCACTTTCGATAGAAAGTATTCCTAAAAACTGCAATCTATTTTCTGTCATAACAGTTCTATATTTATTTTTTATCCGAGGATGTAGTGTTATGGTATGGGCCGGGATATGTTATTTTTCACTTTACACCCCTAAACCAAACAACATCTGGTCGGCCGTTCTGTAGCACATTCCTAGATTTTAGAGGAAATGCCGACAAATTTATGGAATTATGATGTAATTGTCAACATTGGAATTCGACCGCCACCCTTGACGGAATTTATTGCAGGCAGACAAGATAATTAGGGACAGTACGCTGAATCTCGAATGGTGTGTTTTTTCCAACATCGGAGTTTTGCTCTGATGATTTTGTTATTCATTGCGTTTCATGTGAATGTGATAATCCATAATTCACCAGTTGCCTCTGAGCTAAAATATAGTACAGCCTGACTATTTTGTTCACACTTACAGACTGAATTTTTATTCTAGAAAAAAAAATTAATTCGATCGCCGGGGGCCCCTTTGGACCTCGGGGCCCTACGCTGCAGCGTACTAAGCGTACCGGTTAATCCGCTACTGATTAGGTTTGTGGGATAAACCTCCAGTCAGAAAGAGTCCCCGTGTGTAATATGGTGAAGTATTTCACATGCATCCCTCCAAAAAATTGCCAGCAATAAAAGGGTATAAGTTCCATGTCAGACATCGAGCTCTACAGCGAACGAATAGAGAGGTTCTTTCAGCTTAAGACGGGCTGCAGTGTAAGTATAAATTGCGTCGCAAAACTCGCAGCTATAACAAGCGAGCAATTTCTTCCGCTCTCGAAAATACGTTCGTTCCGACAAATTCAACTATCCCAATTTATCAGGAAAATTTAATATGCGACAGTTTCGTCGCCCGGGTTCGTAAACAAAAAAGAATCCCTGCAAAGCATATTCCTCGATCGTGGAACAGCCTTCGGGACCTTGTTATGATAATTCAACAGGAAAACGTTGCTCGCGTTGAAAAAACGTCGGATTAGGTTCGAGATGAGGAAAATGATTGTTAGTGATGCTGGATAGAACGAAAACCGCAATAGTTCGGTTTCAAAATTGGTATGCCCCATTCAGATTCTACGTCCTGATATACCCCAGGGATCTGTATTGGGACCTTCCAATTTATATCCAAAAAGTCGGTCAACATGAAGATACCCCAGCCATGCCTCATCATGCTCAAGTTCTATCACTCTGAAAAAGACAGCCGATATATAGGGTGAGTCTTTGACTTGTACATATATTGTAACTGTAGATTCTTGAGGCCAAAAAAATCCTTTTTTTCATTTTCCATTTTTCCGAATTCGGCACTGTTTAAAAGATAGCCATTTGAAAAAAATTTGGGCCAAATACGTGCCTGATACGATTCTCTGCAAAGACCTCGAAGTTCATATTTCTCGATTGAAATTGACTCGATAAATTTAGGAAATAGTCAAGTACTAACCTCATTTGAATAAGGATGTTACAAACACGATATTTCCTAACAAAAACAATTGGTTTTGTCCGATTATTTCTGCAATTGAAAAGCCATATTTATCCCACCGAAATGAGTTCCTTCTTTGATTTTCTTGAAGATTAGTTTGTAAACACTGATAACTTCTTCATATTTTACTCGATATCCCAAAAACATCTCATTAAAAATTTGTTTTTTCACTAACCTAACTCCATCAACCTAGGTCATTAGTTTCTAGGTCAATGACCTAACCTAAACCATCACTTTTATATTTCACAGAACTATTGAGAAGACGATGCCAGATTGTAGCTGGCGCGCAAGAAAAACCGTTGTCCTGCTTCGAAAACGTTTGTCCCAATAACGACGCATGCATATAGCGATAACCCTGCATGATGGACTACGATTTATTTATTAACTGAGAAGAAGTCAAACAGGTTCACAAACACCTAAAACAATGTGATGCGAATGGAGTAAAATGGTCAAACCATTTCTAGAGTTATGTTGTTATAGAAGGGTAAAGTGAATTTTTAAGGAGATTTCTTTCTATATCGTGATGATTATGTGAAGACTTCCAGTGAATTAATGAAATAATAATCGTGTAGTCTTGAGTTTATAAAATTCCATCACGATTCACGATATTGTTTAGATAGAAACATCGTCAGAGATTATTAAGTGTTAAGTATCATTTTATTTTTCACTAATTTCAATTTGATACGTGGTTTGTATCGACATTCAACATTGATATCCGTATTTTGTATTTCATTGACATTTATTTTTAATATGGATCGGTAACAATGAATTCTCAATAGAAAACGTACGTATAAAATTATTAATTTCATGCTTCTTAGAATTCAATTTCATCACCCACATTTGTGAGTTTTTATTATCACATATCTCTACACCAAACGTTTTTCCATCATAGAGATTTCAGTCTTGACAAAGTTGATGAACAATCTGACAACATTGTCAACTCATATAGAGATCAGTATAGAGATCATATGTGATATTAAAAATCCAGGGAAGCATCCAGATTATTCTCATGATTTTCGATTTTTTCGTAAAATTTTATTGGGTGAAATTGGAAATAACTCGAAAACGACGAGTGTTATAAAAAAAACATAAGAATACTTTCATTTTTTAGAATGATCGATTCTTTTGAAAATATTCATCTTCTTCAAGTGGTTTTATAGTATTTTTGCGTGGATTTATGAATCGGTTCAGCACTGATTTTTATGCCAGGAGTAATATTGAATAAGTTTTGATTGAGAAATATGCACCCAAAATTCAGTTTATTTGAAATAACGGTTCCGAAGACATGATCAGAAAAGTGTTTTTTTCATGGATTTTCGACACCCTGTATTTTCCAAACGAAACCGAATTTTGAAAAATGGTATAGGCAAAAAGTGTTTAGTATGATAGGAGGAATCTACAGTGAAAATATATGTACAAGTCAAAGACTCACCCTGTATAGGATTGAGAGAAACATAAAAATACGATTTCTTTGCTTTATTTAGGAAATTTACAATATATAACAGATTCTTTCATATAAAATATACAAAATAGAGAAGAATTAACAAAAAGAAACAGAAATATAACATAGATCCTTTAATTTTCGATTGAATTGAATGGAATATGTTCGCAGTTCCTGTTCATTACTGTAATCACTGCTATGGTATTGGCTGGTACTTTGAGCAATAAGTATGCTACAAACGATTGGCTTATAAACGTAAAAGAAGAAACGGTGCTGTTGAAGATATTCGGGTTATAACAATGAAGCATTCCGCATAACGTTCAATATTTCGACCTTGGCGTAATGTTTCTGCTCATCATTCAGTCTTGCCAGCATCGGCACCAACATTAACGCAAAATGTTTTTCTTCACCGAGTTCATCGTTTGGTGCTTCCAAAGATATCGCAGAAGTACTTCCTCTGGAGACCGAAGGTGTGTCTATTTCTTCGACTTTGGCAGAGTTCTCATCTATGCTGTTTGATGTATCTTCATAAAACTCATGCTTCACGTTGTCTTCAGAGAAAGAAATACTGCTACTGGTCCATCCTTCCGTTACAAACGGCAACAAAAATGACAATTCATCGAAATGAATATATTTCCGTCTATTTGTGAGTTTTGGTCTTGATGATGTTTTCCGTTGAATTGCAATCTCCCTTTGGAAACAGTCTTTCAGATTTTTCCACTTTTTCTTGATCTCAGTTCCTGAAATAAAAGAAGCAATATGAGTCCAGTATATTATCCTGAACGGAATACTACAATCTTGAAGAAAATACCGTAAAATGGTATTAGAAGATGTCTAGACATGAACCTAGAAAGGAACTATCAGAAGTGTAAAGTGCGTGGTGAGAACAGCTCTGTTAGGAAAACAATAGACAATGTATAATCTAGTGGTTCATCTGATTATATACAAGATGAGCTTACAATACGAAATGGAGAAGTCTGATGAAGAATTATCAGAATGAACCCCTAAAAGCAAGCAGTAACTATGGACTTTGAGCAGTCAGAGTCCTGATTGCGGTATGAAAACGAAATTCAAACTCACCCATTCTCTTCTTCTCGTCCGCCGACAGTTCATTCCAGTTCTGAATCAGCTTCACATAAACTTCAGACCATAGAGTTTCTTTCAAACGGCGATCGTTATACTCATCCATGTGCTTATCATAAATGGCTGGCCTCTTCTTGATTTCTCTGACTAAACGCTTTCTATCTATCAAGGTTTTACCTTCGTCGTCTCCGTTAGATTCATTTTCAGACATTTCGATGGACTCTCGCTGGATTCTGAACGAACAAACGATCGATAACCCCACCGGCTTCACGAGAGCGACTGAACTATCGCGAGCTCATGAAGGTCAACGCCACTGCGACTGTCGCGTTGCGTCGAGAATGAAAATGGCTGCTATTTTTAAATCGCTGCATTGAGAGTCATGTCCGCATGTTCAGAGGCGGCGCGCAACACGATCATTGACGTAGCCAGGTGAAGGAGGGCTTGGTGAGGAACATTATTTTGGCCCATTTCTTGTCGCGAATAAGGGGCATTAATTGGTCAGAATATGAGAACCTCATTGGGCTTGAAGCTGAAAATGTTGGCTTGATCAAAATGTCAGACTCTCGATGGAAGGGTCTACATGAGAAGAATGGATCGCGTGAGACAATGTTGAAAAGATTTTACCTTAGGTAAAGTGCTCTGGTGATGTTCATTCCACACTCAGATATTTAGAAGCAGGAGTTCCTCAAGGATCCATACTAGGACCGCTACTCTATTATATATATATAAATACATGATAAACCAAAAAATCCAAGATGCCTGCCTGCTCTATACGCAGACGATTACAATTAAGCACAGAAACACAAGAATAATTCACAAAAGACTTCAAGAAGCTGCAGACGATATCAGTCATTGTGTAACAGATGGAAAATCAAAATCAATGGAGAAAAGAGTCAAGCGCTACTCCTTCAAAAGAGAAGACTGAAGATTGTATCGAAAATATCCATAGACGATAATGAAATAAAATGGCAGAATGAAGCTAAATACCTAGGAGTAATATTAGACAAAGGACTTACGTGGAAAGAGCACATTAAGTATGCAGTGGATAAAACGAATGTAGCAATGAAAAGATTATACCCGATTATAGGCAGAAGAAGCCGAATGAACAGAAACACGAAGTTGAGGATCATAAAAGCAGTAGCCAGACCGCAGCTAACATATTTATCAACAGCATGAGGCTATGCAGCGAGAACCCATATAAAGGGGATACAAAGTACAGAAAACAAATTTCTGAAATGGGCATTAGACGCCCCCCGATTTGTTAGGAATGAACAAATTCGAAAAGGCATAAAATGGGAGTCCATTACTACATTCATCAAACGAAAAGCTGCAAAAGCCTATGAAAGAGCTAGTGAACATCCGAATGACGACCTTAGAAGGTTAGTTGACTATAACCCCGCTGAAGATGAAAAACAGCGAGAATTTACCGCAGAAGACCTAGAGACCACTTGCAAAAATGAAGATATAGAACAATACACTTAGAGAGAAATATCCAGTTGAAGGATGAACACAAACTCTCAGAATAAAGAATGCGAAAAAGAAAATAACAGATGAGAAGATGGAAGGTTTATAGGCTAATGCTCTGAACCAACCTTAGGAGAGGTGTTTAGTCGGTAAGAATCCGACACTACCCAGAAAGATTGGGTGTCTGATGTAAGATTCACCTCTTATATAACAAAAAAAAGAGTGCTCTGGTGTTTTTATAGACTATTGTATCTGCTATTTGGTTATTGAATAAAAGACCTTTTATTATTATTATTCTTCATCGGTCTCCCGTTCTCAGCTTGAGCTGGTAATTCTTCTAAGGACCAGTGAAAAAACATTTCAGTTCCATCATGAATTTTGAGATAGGTTTCAACAGGCCTACTTGTCTTCTTCCAGTTCTTGGTAAGATCCTGGAACGAGTGGAGGGAGATGGACTTGAAAGATTGGATTTACCAAAGGAAGATTGACTGTCGATGTTTGTTGACTTAAAAGGTACCTTCGACCACCTAGAATGGAAGTACTTTCTGAACCGATTGAATGCGGCAGTATGTAAGGAAATACCCAATCAAAAGGCTTTTGTCCATCGGTATTTCATAGGGAAACCTTCGCCATGAGGGAGTGCATCTCACATTCTGCAGGATGTAACTACAGGAAAAAAATGGATATAAATCCATTTTTTTCCTTGTATAAACAAGGTGAGTCTTTGACTTGTACATATATTTTAACTGTAGATTCCTCTCATCAAACGAAACACTTTTTTCCTATACCATTTTTCAAAATTCGGTTTGTTTGGGAGATACAGGGTGTCGAAAATCTATGAAAAAACACTTTTTTGTTTATATCTTCGGAACCGTTATTTCGAATAAACTGAGTTTTGGTTGAGTTTTTACTCTATTTATGGTGCATATTCCTCAATCGAAACCTATTCAATATCTTTACTAGTATAAAAGTTACAGTGTAGTCGACTCATCAATACACGCTAAAACACCATAAAACCACTTTGAAAAAATAAACGGTTCATATTTTCGAAAGAATCAATCATTTAAGAAACTAAAAGTATTCCTATTTTTTTTTCAATAAAACGCTTCGTTTTCGAGTTATTTCCAATTTTACCCGGAGAAATTTGACGAGAAAAATTTCAAGAATAATCTTAATGCGTCTCTGAATTAAATATCATCGAATATTATTCCTTCTCTGGTCTTTAAACGAGTTTACAATGTTGTCACAATATTTATCAACTTTGTCGAGATATTTTAATAATAAAATCCACCAAATGTGGGGGATAAAATTGAACACCAAGGAGGATTTAACACACAAAGTTTCTATTGAAAATTCATAGTTAAATGTCGATGAAATACAAAATTCGGATATGAATGATGAATCTCGACACAAATTACTTATTGAATTGAAATTAATGAAACGATACCTGATAATCTGTGGCAATGTTTCTATCTAAACAACATCCTCTTGGAATTTTATAAACTCGACACGGTTGAAATTATATTAATTCACTTCACATAATAATCACATTAGAACAATAATGCACATAATGTTTACAGTTTGTTCAGAGACTCTGGTTTATATTGTTTATAGTTGGCCTCCAGATAACCAATATTTCGGTTTTCGCTCTAGGCATGCATGGTAAAATTTGGCGGCAAAGTCGATTCATGAAGGAAACGGCAGAATTCATAGATATTTATACCACGGTACACAAATGTATCGTGATTTATACTATGTTTCGTAAAAAATCCATATCCTCAATGAAAAAATCAGCAAGCTGACAACATCTTCTTGAAATTTCTGTGCAAAAATTCACAGAATCGATACAAATTAGATTAGGTTAGGTTGTTTACTAATAAATCTCAAAGATATTCTACAATTGTAGAATATCTTTGATAAATCTGAATGAAAAGTCTTTCTTCATGATATTGTTTGGGAATTTGGAGGAAAATATGAACAAGTTATTAGTGTTTACAAACTAATCTGCAGAAAAATTGAAGAAGGAACTTAGTTTGGTGGAATAAATGTGGCTTTTTAGTTGCAGATATAATCCGATGAAACTAACTGTCTTTGTTGAAATAATGGTGTTTGCAACATTTTTATTCCAATAAGCTTAGTACTTGAGTATTACCTAAATGTATAAATTCAATTTCTATCGAGAAATATGAACTTTGAATCAATTCCACAGTATCATTTCAGGGACGTAATTAGCACAATTTTTTTTTCAAATGGCTATATCTTTTTAACAGAGCCGAATTCGGAAAAATGGAAAATGAAAAAAAAAAAAGATTTCTTTCGACCTCAAGAATATTCAGTTAAAATATATGTACAAGTCAAAGACTCACCCTGTATATTATCTGACAGCAGAGCAGCCCTACTAGCGATTGACTCACCATAAGTTCGTTCAAAGTTAGTCTGGGAATGCAAACTGCCACTCAACGCACTTGGGCTCAACAATCAGGTCAATCTTGTTTGAGTACCTGGACACCTGGTGATCAGTTAGCAAGAAAGGAGGACTAACCCCCTTCATTGGACCAGGGCCATTCTGCGGCTTCCCAGCAAGCTACCAAGCGATGGCTGTTGAAGAATAGGAACAAAAGAGGAAGACTGATCCAAGGAGAGATACAGGCTTAGTCTTTCCTTTCGTACCCGAAGAGCTGGACCAAAAAAGTTCTCTCACTAGGCAAATGACGGGTATACTCACTGGACACCGAAACAGCTGAACACCTGCTATGCAATTAAGAAGCTGTCAAGTAATGGGCGTGGCACCGAGAAGGGTGGTGAAGTTCATAGAGACTTTGCTACCTGACTGGTAAACAGCTTGGGCATGCACAATAGATCAAGGTGTTTGCGAGGCTTAGCTTAGCCTTATCGCCTCTTCCTCAAATCTAATCTAATCGTAATGTGAGGAAATATCAAATCTCCATTGGTGATTGGCCAGCTTCAAACTGGGTACTGGGTGGAAATCATACAGTCTATTTCTTTCTCTCCAGAAGTTACACGATATATACAATTTCAATTAATTTCATGTTGTGTGTCAAAGATCAGAAATACAAGTTACTGATGAGTGGGTACTGGAAAGTTAAACATGATTTCCTTACCATCTCCTAATAGAAGATGTGGCACTTCCAATATCCGTTTATTGCGTCTAGACCCTGAAATCCATATTTTTTCAATAAGACCCGACTAGTCATATCCGAAGAATTCGAATTATGAGCAAATTCCATCTCGCATATCTGATCTCCGTTGAGCGCACTCTGGAAGATGTTTCCATCGATAAGGATTATTGGAAACTGATCCTCTCACGTCTCGAAGTCAAGTCGTTTCCCTGAGAGGAAGATAAAGAGTGCATAAATGCACTTCTGATAGTGTTCGTTTATCCTCAGACAAGCCTCACGCCTTCGTGGCACGGAATTGATGGTTTTCCAGATTGGAGAGGGTGGATTTGAACGTGCAACGTCTTTTTTCTGGCTAGAAACACGAATTGGTCGAAGTTTAGTGGGTGCTTTCGGAATTTATGGAAAGTAATGATAATAAAATTCGGTTTAACGCGGGAATTCGGTGGTACCCGCGTTTATAGTACTAGCCGTGGATTGTCGAAGGAGCTGGAAGATCAGGATGCGCGTTTTGTCGAGGAACGGATATTACCAGGACCGCATCTATTGTTTGTGAGGTGGGCACTGAAAAAGTATTAAAGCATACTACGCCGAAGAATATGAATAACTGTTTATAAGGCAATTGACCCAAGTTCTTCAGCTTTGGGTGTAATATTTTCGAAAGTTATGTAGGAGGTTTTACCTGTAAAGATTGATGTGGTTTTGTTTCTGTTGGTTTTCACCATGATTTGTAGATATTGTTTCATTAATTAGAAACATTCACATGGAGTGCAAACGTTTCTCAAGTAATCAGAAGTAACCTTATCCTATTATCAATTTTATTATATAATGGCTTTTATCTTCATCCGTTTCACTTTTATTCTGGTTCACAAAAGGTGTTCCTTTGAAAATGAATTCCTTTTCCAGAAATCCGTCATTTAAGTATATTTTTAAGATGCTTCCTCTGTTCACTGGTATGTACACTTCCTCCATTTAAATATAACTCTGTTTCTATTCACAGGATTCATTCTCATGTGAGTTTGTTCTATTTTATTGTTGAATTTTTATTGAATATTGTGGAACTTCTTTCTGATATCAACCGACTTGAAATGTTCCTATAAATCTGGACATTTTACTATTCAATCGACGTTATGGTATAGGCATTGGAGTTGTTGCTTTAAGGATAACATTTTACGTACAATGATAAATGATTTGGAGGGATAGAATGAACTGTTTATATCGTCTGTGCTAGGAAACACATCATTCCACGAAGTGGCTTGGAGACTTCCCCTGAGAGTTCTTCAAACGAACGTTCGTCTTAGTGCCCCGCCGAGCCAAGCAAGTATCCTATGGAGGGATTGCTTCGTTCTGGTTCCAACGTTCATCAGTCAACTGGAAATATAGGCCACTTCCAAATCATCGCGACTTATAATAGGAATTCACACGTAACACTTGGAAGGAAGGAATCTTACACTTGGAGGCCTTGGAGCTGCAAGAACACTGCGTAGGAGTTTCATTTACAATAAGGTGACACCCTCTATATGCCTATCACCTTTGAACAACTGTAGCTGTATTGTATTTAGCTGTTTATCATGATAGTGCCAGTAACCATCTTATATCTTACCATCAGGGTAAAGGAAGCTCAATATTGTACATACGAGGATGTATTGATATCTAGTTAGCCTAGACCAGCATAAACAAAATATTGCGATACCATATCAACGAATAATAACTTATTAGAAGTGTCAGTGTAGGGTTCCACGTCGAAAAAGTAAACCAGAGTTACGCAATATATTAAAAAAAAAGATGTCCACCGAAATTGTAAAAATCGAAAAATTGGAGTATCGAGCCATCATCAAGTACATGTATTTGAAAGGGTTAAGAGGTAAGCAGATTAACGAAGATATGCTTAATACCCTTGGTGATCAATGTCCTTCGTATGCGACCGTGAAAAATTGGACTGCAAGATTCAAATGAGGTAAATTTTCCATTGCAGATGGTGACCGATCAGGAAGGCCAGTTTCTGTGTCAGTCCCCGAAAATATCGATGCAGTTCATGACATGATTTTATTAGACCGTCGAATTGGGCTAAAACGGATATCTGAAGCACTGAAGATTTTATACGAACGCGTTTATCATATAGTTCACGTCAATTTGGACCTGAGAAAAATTTCTGCAAAATGGACCCCCAAATGTTATAATTTTGACCAAAAGCGTGCAAGGGAAGAAGCATCGCGTTCGATCTGTGCTCGATTTGAAAACGATGTAGACTTCTTGAACCGAATTGTTACTATGGATGAGACTTGAGTACATTTCTACGATCCAGAAACAAAGCAACAATCGATGGAATGGCGACACTCTGGTTCTCCAAGACCTAAGAAGTTTCGTGTCCAAAAATCTGCTGGAAAAGTTCTTGCTTCATTTTCTTGGGATTGCCATGGGGTAATCATGATTGATTTTTTGGACAAGGATAGAACAATAACTGGAGATTACTATTCGACATAAATGACCACTCTACGGAAAAAAATCAAAGAGAATAGACGCGGAAAGCTATCCAAAGGTATTTTGTTTTTACAGGTCAACGCCTCAGTACACAATTCTACTGTTGCCGAGCAAAAAATTTGTGATTTAGGGTTAGAATTACTAGAACACCCCCTTATTCAACAGAATTGACTCCGTCCGACTATCATCCCTTTCCTCAACTGAAAAAAAGTTTAAAAGGTAAATTTTCTTCCAACGAGGAGGTAATAAAAGCTGTGGAGGACAGGTTTGCAGAGCAAGAAGAAACATTTTTTTTGAAATGTCTAGAGACGTTGCAGGTTCGCTGAAATAAATGTATTCAATAAAGAGGAGAATATGTTGAGTAATAAAATATTTTGACATTGAAATTTTGTTTGGTTCTATAGTAAGCTAAGAATTTTTCAATATATCCTCGTACCACGAGTTCTTGTCTTATTAATTATTGATTTATGGATTGTTAACATTTCATCTGTAATCCTAGAAGGGGTTATTGCTTTGAGTTCAATGATAAATTGGATCTCGTTCGTTTTCCCTTCAAAGGCTGTAGTTTCTCGAACTATTGCGCTGGACAAATAAAGGCCTGTTCCACCTTTGTGACCAATCAAGTGTTTTATTTATTTTTTCACCTCATTCTTTCCCATTCTATGTTCCACTAGTCAATAATGGCCGTTTGCACCGTTTCACTGCTAAGCATGGTTAAACTAACCGATGTTAAATATTTAAACGTTGTTTAGGGCGTTGCCGATTGCACCGTCGAATCTTAATCGTTGTTTAGTTTAATCGTCGATAGGTTTGGCAATGTCGCTCACGTTATAAGAAATTCATAGAATTATGAATAAATATATTGAATATTGTGGAAAAATTTGATGTTTCGAATTCCTATGACAGTACATTTCTAGCTTTCACATCTTTGCAATGAAAAATGTAATACTGGTGTTGAAAGTGATTGGGATAATAGAAAGCAAAGTATTGAAAAGAAGTTATTCCCAATGCGAGAAAGCGTAAATATGAAGGTAGTACCACACACTGCTAGTGATTGTGTAATATATCACATATGAACTTTTAGGTGTCTCTCAGAATACACCATCCTCTTCAAGAAGGAGGCAACAAACAATAGTGAAGGCTCTCACCAGAACAGACTTCGCGGAAAAATATAGTCTACTCATTGATAGAAGGTTGGCTCTCATTGACAAACAAGAAGAAAAAGTCAATGAGGAAATCCTCGCTATTCTAGAGGAAAGTGTGGCAAAAGCCCGAATATTTCAATTATATATAGAAATAAGGGAAGAGCAGTTGAAAAAAACTGAAACAAATTAAAAATGTGTAAAATCTACTCTCATTCCATTTTATAATGATGTTGTATTTCAAGAAAAAATAAAAATAGCTATGTTCATTTCAGTATAGTACTTTTTATCCATGCTCTCAAAATAGTTTTTTCTTCGGTAAAATCTTCGAGGGAAACCAAATTCAATTATGTCTAGAACGTCGATATCATCATCCAATAAAATCTCGTCTACAAAATTATCCATTTTATAGTTAAATCGACTTTATGCAATTCTGCGAGTAAATCTGAATATTCAAATATTCCACTGTCAATCGTTTTTGACATTAATCGAGCTCTAAACGAGCAAATTTCTGTGTTTAGTTTAAACGATGTTAGATGGCCATTTAATCATTCGTTAGGAACGGTGCAACCCGAATAGAGAATAAAACGTTGTTTATGAATTTAATCATTGTTTTGACAAACGGTGCAAACGGGCATTAAGAGTCTGAATTACTTCGAATAACATAGAGTCCCACCAACCATAGACGATCACAAGCCGGGTCAAAAATAAAAGTATCAAACCTATTTAAATGCCCCAAATGATCGGCTCCCAATGAGCGAAACCCTAATTTAATTAGCCAAGGCCATCAGACTCCTCCATATTATCCATATTGTCACCTGAAGGATGAAAAGGGCGTGGAGGATCCCCAAACAAAGACAATAGTTTCCTTGAGAGTCCGAGTGTCGTCTTTCCGGAGCGTGCTCAAAGCACCTCTCTTCCATCGAGATCCGGTTGCTTTTGATGTGTTTACCCCTTTCGCAGGGGCAGCAAGAAATCCTTAGTTTGCAACATTGAGACGGCGTTGAAGGAGGGTAGCTCGAACACACACTTTCGGAATTGGGGGACGTGAATGGTCCTTCACGTCGTATTTTGCCATAATTGGAGTTTTTGAAGAGATTCGAGAGGAGGGACTCGATGCATGCTTGCAGGTATATCGTGGGGTTTTGGTTGGAATATAATGACACTTATTTCGACTACCAGACAAATGATATGGACAATATTTCACACTGATTGTTGAAGAATATATAAGAATGATATTCCTGATAGAATGTCTACTTCAGAAGATGATAATATTATGGCGACTCACTGTCCACTGCGTGAGCAGCATTTTACAAACGCTGCTCCCTCATAAGAGCCAATCGTCAATGTTTCACGTGCGGTATGACATGTGGCACCGAACTGCTGAAACCACATGTCGTCAAGATCAATCGGTTCCAAATGAGGCACAAGAAACTGTGTTATATCATAGCAGGATAACGTTCGCCATTATTACTGAGAAAAAAAGATATTAGTTAAATTTTTTTTTGAAGATCTTTCTCCTTGAAGGAAGAAAGTGTGGGATCGTATCGTCGCACTAGGGCAGGTCTTAGTATTTATTTATTCTCCAGGGAGATTGGATGGTGAATGAAACACTACTGGTTAAACTGTAGGCGTATATTGAGACTAAAATAAAATTAACGGTTTTACACACACTGTCTGTAACTTAACCACGTCTAAAGAATGAATTATCAAAATGAAATCAAATTATCAAAACAACATGAAACCAAAAACTTGAGGGGATTTCAAAACAACACAGCTCAAAGAACCGAAAACTTGAGGATTTATCGAAATAATATTACTCAAAGTACCGAAAACTTGGGGAGATTTCAGGACTCTGGACTCCAAATGTTTTTGGCGTTACATGCAGCCTTCTAACAATACTCAAATAAGCAGAGCATACGCAAAATAACCTGACCTTTCTCTTTCTGGCAGGTAATCCAAAGGATGATCCTATGATCACGTCACTAACCCGTTGTTCGCAGATTAACTTCACTCCAGGTCTTATCGACGAGAAGTGATCTAAATAATCCTTATTAATTTCTTTAACCTTTGACTCTCGATTTATCACCTCACAACGCTATTTCCTGAAAAACACTTTCTTGTCTCCGTTTGAGACCGTACTTGAAAAAACTAAATTTCCTCTAAAATCTACCTCAAAACCGAATCCTGAGTCAACTGAGAACCTTCATGTTTAAGACTTCTGCAGCTACCCTTAAGGGGCAGTATCACCTTTTGAATCGTGGTAAATCTCCATTCAAAAGTGGTCTCTTTATTTCACGAGTAAGTACCCTAACTTACGACGTAGAGACTTGATTTTTTTTAAACTGAAGTTGAAGAACGTCCCAAGGGCAAATAGTTTTATTTTTTTCGATTTAATTAGTTTTTTAATTAAAAAAACCAGGGTAATCGTTAGATCTGGGGTTAATGAATATGTTTTTCGTTTTTCACGAGTACAAGCTATACTTTTGAAATAATCATCATGAAAATTTTTGTAGTTTATGGAAGATTAAATTGCCGAGGGCAAATAGTTGCGATTTTTTCGATTCAATTAGTTTTTCAATTAAAAAAACAGGTTGAACTTGAGCGTTTTGGGAACTACACTTAATGATTTTTTTCCGACGGTTATTCATCATTTTTTGGAAAAAATCGCAACTATTTGCCCTCGGCAATTTAACCTTCTATAAACTAAAAAAAGTTTCATGATGATTATTTCAAAAATATAGCTTGTACTCATGAAAAACGAAAAACATATTCAATAATCCCAGATCTAACGATTACCCTGGTTTTTTTAATTGAAAAACTAATTAAATCGAAAAAATGAAAACTATTTGCCCTCGGGATGTTCTTAAACTTCAATTTAAAAAAAATCAAGTCTTTACGTCGTAAATTAGGGTACTCACTCGTGAAATAAAGAGACCATTTTTGAATGGAGATTTACCACGATTCGAAAGGTGATACTGCCGCTTAACTACCGATTCGAAACTTACCCTTACCCGAGCCAACTGAGAGCCGTCACGTTTTAGGCTTCTCCGGCTACCATTAACATCCGATTCAAAACATTACCAAGCCCGAATCAACTCAGAACCTTCCTGTTTCAGACTTCTCCAGCTACTCCTTCTTCTTCTTCCTTCCAAAGCAAATGAAGATTTCCTTTTCCCACCTCCCATGGGTGAATTCCGAAAGGGTATCATAATCGTCTGATCTTTTTGGGCCAGTTGCAATTCTCACGATCTTAGCCTCGAAATTTATGTCGCACCCAGACCAGACAGGCCTCGAGACGATTTTTTGACAATGGCTGAGTATCATGAGGAAACTTGAACTGAAAATCAATACTTACATCGTTATCGTCTCGCCTACATCCCGTGGAATACCGATAAGCAACTAAGTAATATTCAGAACCATGAAAATAATTCCAGAAGTCTATATAAGTTAACCACAATATTTTGATTTATATAGGGGTGAGGGGGGGAAATTGGGACGCGGGGCACATATGGACATTTCAAATATTAGCGCTACTAAACGTAAAGTTTAATTGTACTAATCATTGTTAGAGTGCACTAAGTACCCATTTTATTGTAGAAAAGTTTCGACTGCGTCTAGCTACTCAGTAGCTAGTTACAGTTCGTAACGTGCACGTATCCGTTGTGGTGTATAACTCAGAAATCGTTCAAGATCGAATATTTTGCAAGTGGATACAAGAATTATCTCAGTTGAAATTCTAAAGGTAAGTGGACTTGTTTATGTTGGCTATGTCTGTATTTGCTGCTGTTATTGTTCCTTTTAGTTATGTATATAACCCCACAGTAATTTTGATGATGAGTGGGGTACATTGGGACAACTAGTCGGGGGCACATATGAACACTGCACTGTCCCAATCTGCTCCAGAGTGGAATTGACTTAAATTTTTTTCAGGAATTAACATGGTAAGAACTTACAAGAGGAAGACCAATCGTTCTGCTATATCGAAGGAAAACATAAAAAAGAAAGACTAGAAGAAGAAAAAAATAGCCAAGCAAAAGAAGAAGCAAATAAAACATGACCTATTCTATAATGTAGAGCAGCAAGCGAATGATTCAGATGATTCCGGGGAGAAAGTGACCTATGCTGATGATGAATCTGACTATTTAAGTGAATTGGACCGTGAAAAGTAGTTAAGTATTGCACAAAGAAAACCCAAAAAAATTATTATGTTGGACAAGTGGAAGAAAAAGTCGACGGAAAATATTCGATAAATTTTTTCAGAAAGAAAGGAACTGGATTTACCATACCCCAAGTACCTGATGAGGACCTAATAGAATTGGAACAAGTTGAACTAGAACTACCCAAGTCAAAAACGTCTGAAACAACTGTAAGGTCGAGTTCAATAAAGCGGTTTCAAGATGACTTACGTGCCTATAATGTTATCTGAATAAAAATGTTGATTTAATTGAATTTTTAATTTTTTTTTACTATTTATACGGTTTATGATAGATGGTTCCCTCTTTATTCACCAAATGAATGTGATTGATAGTTTTTAAATAGAAAAATTTGTTTCTGTCCACATCTGCCCCTACACTGTCCCAATCTACCCCAGCCAAGGGGCACATCGGGACAATTTTGATACTTGGGAAAATATGAAAATTTTATTAATCTATCAGTGGATAAGCGCTAAGCCTAAGGTTATCGACAGTTCAATCATCAATGTCAACAACATAAAATTATTTGATCGATATATTGAAAGCCAAGCTTTATACAGCTAATTATACTTGTAGCGTCCCAATGTCCCTCCCTCTCCCCTACAAATGGGCTTCATTACTAAAATGATTTGGTTTGCAAAATCAACAGGTTGCTCAAGGATCCAATGGGTAAATTATCTTCTCTGTTCATGTGTTAAAAACATCCCCTTTGAGATTCGACGGAAGATCGGCTTTCCATCAATCAAAGGGTGTTATTACTTAAAGAAAAGAAAAGATGTTATTGAAATTTTTAAGATCGTTCTCCCTGGAGGGAGAAAATGTGGGAACGGCCCAACGCACTAGGGTCAATGTTCACTAATTCTCCAGAAAGAGGGATGGTAAATGAAATTCGAAAATAAACTTTAGACTTATATTATGACTAAAATAAAATAAACGGATTTACAGACACCATTTATCATCCAGTCACGTCAAAAGACTAAATTATCAGAATATTTGGTCAATTTACCAAATCGAATTCATATTATGAATACAAACACCAAATTTCACAGCAAAATTAAATTGTCAAAAACCGAATAAAATTATCAACTCAAATTCGAATTACAGAGCGAAACTGAATCATCAAAACCTTGGGAGTTTATCAAAATAACCCTAAACCGTAAACATGGGGTGATCCCAACATAATACAACTCAAATTTCCGAATACTTAAGGGAAGATATCGGGACTCTGGACTTTAAAAGATTTCTGGCGTTGCATGCAGCTTACTACCAATACTCAAATAAGCCAAGCCTACACAAAAATACCTGACCTTTCTCCTTGCGCAGGTTATCCTAAGGAATGATGGAAATATCCTGAAAAATTGAAGAAACACAAAAACACGTCGCTCATAGATTAATTTCACTCCCGGTTTATCAAAATAATTCTAATTCATTTCAGAAATCTTTTACTTTCTACTTAACGCTTTTCTGTCCCCGTTTGAGACCGTATTTACGAAAGAACGAAAAATGAGGTATTCTTACGCCGTTCCCGAGTCAACTGAGAACCTTCCCGTTTAAGGCTTCTCCAGCTACTGTCTTTTTCGTCTCTGCAAAGCAAATTTCCCTTTTTCCACCTACCGTGGGTGGATTCCGGAAGGATGATGCAATTTCCTATGAAACTTTTGGGTACTGCCACGTTGCAAATCCCACGATTTCAGCCTAGAAGTTTCTGCTCTCGTTTGCACTTGGGACTACTCTCGATCCAAAAATCAATAATTTCAATCGTTATCGTCTAGCCTGCATCCTGTACCACACCGATAGCAATTCAATAATTTTCGGACCCATGTATATCCACTTCAGAAGTCTATACCAGTCAACTGAAATATTTCCATTTATTACACATGGTCTGCTCGCAGAAGTTGTTGAGTCAGTTGTATTTTGTAGGCAAGAAGCTGTTAATCATTAGTGGGAATTCGCTGTAATGCTCGATGTTTATTAACTCTCATCCTTCAAATTTCGATCTGTCACGTCATAATCGAGTGACATTATGACTGTCGAACATGGCGCGCACTTCAAATCTTGCGCTCTAATGGAAACACCCCTTATTAAACCTGGAAAGAAAAGTCTCAGCTTTCTCTGATGCGTCAAACAAAGTTCTTCTGCGTGGGTCCCCTATATGAAAAAATTGAAGTCTCCTGCCTCAAACTGGCCCGGAATAATTGAATCAAGACGCAAATCCGCCTCTCAGCCTTTCCATAATTGGATAAGAAGGATAAGATCTGGTTCGCGTAGGGATAAAAACAGACAGACTGAGCGACAGCGAGGACTCGACTCAACATCGCACTCCGGCAAACAGGGAAAATTGTGTTATGTTTCAAACACGCTCCACCAAAATGAAACCAATTACCAAATGCGAAGAACATTCGACCCGAGTGGGTGCTTCGGCAGCACACTGCTGAATATCGGGCAGCTTTTAATTATTTCGTAAAGATGAGGAATAAAACGCAACGTTGCTCATTTGCTCGTTCAAAGACATGTTTCGAGCTGTTTCACAAGCTTTTCAAAAGTCATAATTATGGCTTTTGGCCTCGAATGGACGTAAAAAGTTGCACGATGAAAATGTATAATGAGAGCAGGAAGAGGCTGTTGAGAGCGTTCAGGTCTGTTGTACTTGACGGATGCAATGTTGAAATTCGTTGTATAGTTTCGATTTCAAGAACGGGTTGCGATGTAGCTGCAGTGCTGGAAAACTTTTCTTCTGGTGGACGAATAAGAAATCTCTCGAGAACTGAGGAAAATTCGCTGGAATTGTGATGTGTTATTAAAAGACTCCTTTGAGTATCGAAATAATTGTGTTGGAGCTTCTTAAATTGACACCAGAATGTGTAATAGCATAGGAACAGAATTTAAAATGCAAAATGTCATTCTGGAAAGCTGAAGAGTTTTCTAATGAGAGGTGTTATTTTAACAAAGAAAAAAGCCATTTTTTGTACAACTGCCATTAAAAGTGATTGCAAACAATGTCAAAATTGATTGTTTACGTGGAAGCGTGTTAAAAATATTTTTAACATTAGTGTTAAAAATATTTTTAGCACTCCATTTTCTTATGATGTAATCAGATTTAACAATCATTACTCATGAACATTAATATTAATCGTAAAACTAGAACATTAATGCCCTGTGACGTTAGGGAGCTTCGCAACACATGCATTATTAAAATCCTCACCACCATCAGTACTTGTAGAAACCGGAAGTACAATATTGGATGATAATGATCCAAAATCTCTTGAGGTTGGGAGAATTTCTCCAGCAATGACATTTCTATATGCAATGGAATGATCAACATAGCTACCGTCGTAGACTTCCATCCACCATGTTTTTTTATATCTGTAATATTTGCTCCAGATTCTGCTAGCAATGAAGCGGAGGATCTTCGAAAACAGTGTCCTGTATATTGCTTTGGTTCTGGCAGTTTGAGGAATTCGGCAACAATAGATGAAATTTTCCCAAATGTATTGATACCAACTGGATTGGCAGTGCATTTATTATTCATGTATTTCAGGAAAAAACGACGATGTTTTATGACAGAAGGGCGCAGTGCAAAGTACTTATGAAAAAAGTCAACATACTTCCCAATAATACTGAAAGAACGACTGACTTCCGTTTTTTGTGTTTGGAAGTTGTATAACCAATGATTTATTTGTTATTTCGATGTCTTCCACTGATAAATTACACAATTCTTCACGCCGACAGGCTCCAAATGATCCGAAAATACTTGCAACCTTAACCATCAAGCATTCTCATCTGGTGCCTCATTTATAAACTTTTCAACCTGTTCACGAGTGAGAATTTTAGATTTTTTGGGACGATATTCTTCACTTTTCCGTTTTAAATATGCTATTACCTTAAAATATTTACTAACATCCACACCATTTTCAATAAGACCGCTTGACTTTATCATTGAAAATTCGCTCCACAAAGTTGATGAACTCCATATTTTTGATTTTTCTTCTAAGTATGCCGGGAAAACAGGTTCACTGAAGTTCCCTTCTACATTTTTCTATTTACACCAGGCCAGGAAATTGTTATATGCAATATCGTACTGCTGAACAGATTTTTTAGGTAGGAGTTCCAGATTTGCTCTTCTTGCAGACTCTTCAATATCCACAGGAACAACCAAATCGTCACTTTTATCAATAATTGGACTTTCGACAAACTTATTAAGCAGTTAAAATCCCAAGACGAAAGTTGGACAGGAACGAATTTCAAATGACAGCGTATTTTCTCATTTGTTAGTAATCATAACGTTGGCAACGTTTGCCATTCACACCAACCTTTTGATTATTTGAATATTAAAATGCATTTTGGAGTTTATTGCATTGCAAATTCGCCCATTTCATTATAAAAATAGGGCAGTTGCACAAAAAACATTGCAAGGTATTTGTGTTAAAACTGAGTTTATATTGTTCGTGAAATTGATCAATTCGCTCATTTCACAAACTTTTCACTCACAGAATAAAACGTCACTTTTAATACTCATATCATAAATTACTATTTCAGATAAATGATCGGACATTTATTTCATTATAGAGAGAAAGGTAGACCGTTTATAATGGAAAATAAAATCAGCCAAATGACCACCACAACTACAGGACCATATCGTTATCATGAAATGTTCCATTACCAAATCGCAAAGTGGCGGAAAGTTGACAATTGATAGAAAATTTCTCTCTGAAATCAACATAAAACGAACTGCAATTGACGTTTACAAAAATTAAAATTTTTTATATTTTTAGTAATAGGTTATAATCAGTTTCAACAACAACACAAAATCACCCAACAGGTGTAACAATAAAAAAACTGAGGTGACTAAAATATTCAGAAAAGCCATAATAGGCGGAATTTCAATACAATTCAAAATTCGATACGAAACAACAACATGAATCCACAATCACAATCCTCTGCATATCTTTCCCTCACGGTTTTATCTTTTTGATTAAATTACAATACGTTGATTACTTTTGGATAATAAATGAAATTCCTTCAGATTCCTTAAGGGGCAGCATCTTTTGAATCGTGGTAAATCTCCATTCAGAGGTGGTCTCTTTATTTCACGAGTAGGTACCCTAATTTTCGACGTAGAGACTTGAATTTTTTTTTAAATTGAAGTAGAAGGGCAAATAGTTTTCTTTTTTTCGATTTGATCAGTTTTTCAATTAGGAAACCAGGGTAATCGTTAGATCTGGGGTTATTGAAAATGTTTTTCGTTTTTCATGAGTACAAGTTATATTTTTGGAATAATCATCATGAAAATTTTTGAAGTTTATAGAAGATCGAATTGCCGAGGGCAAATAGTTGTGATTTTTTGGATTTAATTAGTTTGTCTATGAAAAAAAAACAGGTTGGAAACTACACTCAATGATTTTTTTCCGACGGTTATTCATCATTTTTTGGAAAAAATCGCATCTATTTGCCCTCGGCAATTTAATCTTCTATAACCTACAGAAATTTTCATGATTATTTCAAAAATATAGCTTGTACTCATGAAAAACGAAAAACATATTCAATAACCGCAGATCTAACGATTACCCTGGTTTTCTCAATTGAAAAACTAATTGAATCGAAAAAACAGAAAACTATTTGCCCTCGGGACGTTCTTCAACTTCAATTAAAAAAAAATCAAGTCTCTACGTCGTAAATTAGGGTACTTACTCGTGAAATAAAGCTTTTTGAATGGAGATTTACCACGATTCAAAAGGTGATACTGCTTCTTAAGGTGTATTTTATATTATTTGACGTGGAATTTTGTTTGCAGTACGTCAACAACTTCAGGGAGAAATTTTCCATCAATTGTCAATTTATTTTAGTGAGCAAAATACTTGTGGCGTTTCTTTTCCCATATTGATTTTGTTTTCTCTGTTTCGGTTTTTTTTAGCCTGAAGAAGAGACAATGAAAAATCTCGAAATTTGTAGCCATAAATTGCAGTTGTTATTAAATCTTCTTGCATATACATAAAACCGTTTTTTGTTCCTCGTATGCTATTATTGGGCAATTTTGAGATGTCGATCATTTTTATGCATTTCAAGGACCCAATCAGCAAACAAACTACGTTTTTGATGATAGACCGGCCTGAGTTCTTGTGGTAACTGAACTTTATAAGCCTTAAGACTCAAATCCTTATGCGAAATACGGTGTAATGACGTTTGTGGATTGCCTAAACCCAAAGAACGACAAGGAATGGACAAACCTGGGTTTTCTCTGACACTTTCAGCTACAGCAGCAATATTCTGGTCTGTTCTTGAGCGACGTGCAAATATTTTATTCTTTTCTCCACTAACATGTCCCAACAGCTCAAATTTTTCCACCAATTTCTGTATTGCGGTTCGACAAGGTGCTCCACAACGAACAAAAAATGTTCGAGTTTTACGAACCGTCTCTGCCCAATTTCCCATTTTTCATAGCGAATTTTGGTAATTTCAATTTTCAATGCGTTGTTGAAGCGCGTATCGTTCCATTTTTAATAATGACGTCGTTTCTACTTGTCAAATGTCAAAAAATGACAGCTTCAAAAGTGAAATCTACCGTAGTAATTGACCATATTCACCGTCGCCATATTGTTGTGCGACAATACCAACTACCCAGGGTGCTCAACATCGAATAACGAAAGTCACTAATTTCTTAGGACCGCGAAAGTTTAAATGGACATATTTTGGTGTCAGTTTTTTTATTTTTAGATCTATTTTTTGCCAAACAATTACTGACACAACAACCATGGCCTCCACTATACTGATATCTACCCATATTTCCCGGATTTTATCACAAAATACTTAACCAAAGTTTACCACCAATTTTATATAACCTCTCATACCACATACCATACTAATCATAATAATTCTTCAATATATGATACTAATAATCTGATAGTACTCTTGATAAACTCAATATTTCTTCGTTGCGAACACTGGGTAGTTGGTATTGTCGCACAACAATATGGCGACGGTGAATATGGTCAATTACATTAAAGGTCCATCCACTCCATGAATAATAGACCAATAAGCAATCGCATCCGAACCCTTAAGTCGAAATCATGAAAAGTAGGATCCTGAATAAATATTCTCCCTCATTTTCCGCGTCATACGACGGAAGCCCTCCAGAAAATGCCAATTGGAACCTCAGAGAATTCATCCCCGTTCGTATCCTTTGTCTACTCCGGTATAATCAGTGTTTGTTTAGGTCTCACTCTCTTAATCTCAGGGGTTGTTGTTTGGTTTTTCCATTGGCTCTCGAGGGACAGTACCTATTTATATTCCCGCCGTGTGCGATACGAAACCTAATTTGCCATTTTCTGGGGGTCGGAAAATTGACAGCTGCATTTCTAATTCGCACCAAATGCGATCATACCTCGAAATGCAATCTGAGAAATGTGGACATGGAGGGGGCTGATGGTATGAATTTTACGGCCAAGGGATTAGGTCAATGAGTGTGGAAAATTGGCTTTACATTGTTTTGGAATAGTCATTAAAGAAATTGGCTCAATTTCCATCGTAGTTGCCACAGAACAACAGGCTTTAGACAAATAATTTCTTCCATAAAAACCACACTAGATTCATAGGGAAATTTCGATATCTTGTGTTATATCACAATACTAGAAGAAGGTGTGATGAATTTAAAAAACTTAAGAAAAGTAACAACATTAAACCATACAATGCACGCTAAGTATCCCAAGTTAGGAACAAGTATACGATAACACACAAAGCTTCGAAAGTTCTGCATCTCCCTATTTCTGGAAAGTATTTTTTTCTATACTGGGTGTCCCGGAAAATGTGGTAAATCTCTCGGATTCAGATAAAACATAAAAAAAAGATGACAAGTTTTCATAATTTTTTTTCCTAGCAGCCTACGGAGATAAGGCCTCCTGACGTCACTGGAAATCCATTTTACTGTAATGAATCTCAAACTACTTAATATAATTAAAAGAAGAATTGATATGATGAGCAGTAGTAAGGACCTCTTAAAATACTGACCTTAAATTCAAACTAGCTCTTTTAGGTTATTAGGGGTGGACTAGTTTGTACATTGTAATGCTTACATTTTCAACACCCTGTATGATAAGGAGAAGAAAAAAACAAATTTGGATAGCTTGAAAATTAAGCTAAAAAAGGTTCTCTTGTTTATTGTCCATAAAATGAACCGTTTTCGAAAAACAAAATTACGAAGATTCTTAACTATGCAGTTTTGGCACAGAAAGATACGGTAAAATAAATTATTTCTCAGAAATTTACTCTTATGAAGTTTTTAATAGATAATTTATAACTAGCGTATTTATATTCAATCGTTGCAAGCTTTACTGAGAGTACATTTCTAAAAAATAATTTCTGTTAACGTGCCTTTCTGTGCCAAAACTGCATGGTTAAGGATCTTTGTAATTTTGTTTTTCGAAAACGCTTCATTTTATCGACAATAAACAAGAGTACAGTGTGGTTTTCGTCCATGATTGTAATTTTAATGAAAACTTTTCAGGAATTTGGACAATACTTTATTTTCTCAAATATTATTCAATGTGCCGACGTTTCGGAGGCGAGTTCCTCCTTCTTCAGGGCTAAAAGACAAACGAACACTTAACAAAACAATAACAAAGACAGCCTCCAAAAACCAACCTTAAGAATATTAAGTTTTTCGAGAAAATAATAAAAAGAAATAATCTCTCATAAATACAGACTGAAATATTCACAAATTTATATATTATATCGTCGTTAGAAATAAAACAGAAGTGTCGAAACAAACAGAAAAAAAGGGGGGGGATTGAACTGTCCAGCATCACAATCACAGAAATAAATAGATATATCTCATTTCGGAGGAACTCGCCTCCGAAACGTCGGCACATTGAATAATATTTGAGAAAATAAAGTATTGTCCAAATTCCTGAAAAGTTTTCATTAAAAAAAACAAGCGTACCTCTTTTTTAGCCAAATGTTCAAGCTATACAAATTTGTTTTTTTCTACTTCTTATCATACACGGTGTTGAAAATGTAAGCATTAAAATGTACAACCTAGTCCGCCCCTGGTAAACTAAAAGAGCTAATTTAAATTTAAGGGCAGTATTTCAAGAGGTCCTTACTACTGTTCATCATATCAATTTTTTTTTGAATTATATCAAATAGTTTGAGATTTATTACAGTAACATGGATTTCCAGTGACGTCATTTAGGAGGCCGTATCTCCGTAAGGAGGGCCGCTAGGAAAAAAAAATATGGAAACTTGTCATCTTTTTTAATGTTCTATCTGAATCCGAGAGATTTCCCACATTTTTCGGGACACCCTGTTCAAAGAATGAAATTTATACTACCTATTAATTAGTTTCAAGTAAAGAAAAAGCCTGCAGTTTTTGTACAAATTTTTATTACTCACAGTAAACAATCATTTGAAAAAGGAGTTTTCTATAGACCAATATAAATTGATTTTTGTTTGTTTGGAAGGAAATTGGTCTGGAGATAGTGCTATTTTAGTCCAGAACCTTTGATCATGGACTTCTTCAATCAAAGCCACAGTTCCTGTACGCTCGATCTCACTTATCACTGTACGTTTCATGTCGGCAACCAAAATCGTAACGAAACATCGAAAATTTGAGAGTGCCTTATTCAAAAACTTCAGAGACTCTTGTCAATACTAGATTGCCAATGGATGGAATGAAAGTCACCAAAGAAAATGAACCTTCCAAACTAAACAGGGTGATTTTCGAGGGCTGTAGTGTGGATCTGTGCTTATCCAGGATTCATAAACTCCTATTGACTGGTCCACACTGTAGTTCTGTTCAGATAGAGCTATTCCGTTCTTCTTTGTTTGAGGACAGTCATATATCCATTTGAACCAAGTCATATGTGATGAACCTTTCCGATATACAGGGTGTTCCTTAATTGAACGAACAAACGAAAAGGGGAGATTACTGGTTTACCGGACACCCTGTATATACACATTTATATACAGGGTGTCCAGTAAAACTTGTACAATATTGAAACTGGTGATAGACCAGGTCATGACTGTTCAGAATATCAGAATTTCACCTCAGTAAAAATATCACCTTTTCGAGATAATGGGCATTTTCTAAATATCTAGAAAATCACTACCTCACCTCCGTTTTTTGAGTGCTATGTCTACAAATTGAGACTAATTCAAATATCTTTGTTGCTGAAGATTAATGATGAGTGATGCTTTCAGACGTACAAAACAGTTTCTCAGAACTTGATACATTAGACATAGCACTCAAAAAAAGGAGGTGAGGTAGTGATTTTCTAGATATTTAGAAAATGCCCATTATCTCGAAAATGGTGATATTTTTACTGAGGTGAAATTCTAATATTCTGAACAGTCATGACCTGGTCTATCACCAGTTTCAATATTGTACAAGGTTTACCGGACACCCTGTATAATAACAAAGCTTCTTTTTACATTTTTTCAAATCAACAGTTGCTCACCAAAAAAAAGTTTAAGAGTAAAACAGGTGACAATCCTCCAGAAAAAATACCACCCTGTGGATCTGCTATCGAAATTGCCATGTCACGTGGTGAGAACTCTCAAATGTGATATCTATGCCAAATTTCAGTAGGATATCTCGTAAAGTGTAGATACTATGATGTCTATAAAGTTAGCAGTGCCACTTGCGAGAAAATCAATAAAACCTATTGCATTAATTGTTGAATAATTGTCGAGAATTTGTCGTGAAAGAAAAAAATTTGTCGCGTCCTTAGTTTTTTTTCTACTGGGTGGCTTTGCCAACTTAACGTTAAGTTAGCAGAACCACTTTCTCAATATCTATCAAATATCATGAAAATGGTTATAAATAATTATCGAAGTCTATATGAAGTAAAAAAAACACAAAAAATCCGTTCCTTCTTGTTTATTTTACGTCTTTTTCCCGCAAGTTTGAGATATTTCTGGAATTATCGCATTTTTGGTAACAACGCAATCGTAATTGACTCTTTTTCTATTGCATTAATTGTCGAATACCTGCCTCGAATTTGTCGTGAAAGAAAAATTGTCACGTCCTTAGTTTTTTTTTCTACGGGGTGACTTTGCTTACTTTATATTAAGTTATCAAAGCCACCCCGTAGAAAAAAATTAAGGACGCGTCCATTTTTTTTCACGACATCTTCGGGACAGGTATTCGACAATTAATGCAATAGAAAGAAAGTCAATAACGAATGCGCTGTTGCTAAAAATGAGATATTTTCAGAAATATAGGGAAATCGCGAGAAAATGGAGTGGAAATTGCTAGAAAGATTAAATTTTTGTGTGTTTTTTACTTTATCTACTCCCATAGAATAATATATCCATTATTCAACTGAATTTGATCTATAATAGTCTCTATAAACCAATAGTGTGAGGTAATAATAACTCACGCCTATAACTCACTCTTATACAAATAGGAAAAACAGCTTACCAATTGAATAAAAAAAGTCGGATCGATCGGGACCACTATTTCAAACACCAAGGTAACGTTCTCGCCATTCATTTCTACCTTTCCTTTGGCCTGAATATTCAAAAATCGAATTTGGAAAAAGTGAATTTTTGACGTTCATTACGCGATTCAATTCTCGACCACAGAAATCGCGCTTGTTGAACGAAAGGGAACAATTCATTATTGACATCGAGGGGAGTAGGCGTCGGCGAACGGGAACTATTCATTATTGATATCGAGGGGAGTAGGCGAGTACGAGAAAAATGTCACTTGAATAATTTTGATGTACTGTATTTGAATTGAATTGATAGGTTTCAAATTATTGTGGATATTTTGATGAAAGAGATGAATTCAGATAGTGAAGATGAATTATTATGTACACCTCCAGAAATACGGGAAGCAGCTAATACTACAATTCATAATTTATTGCCTGAAAAATCCGAAAAAAAGTATAAAGCTGCATACATAAATTTTTTGGATTGGTGTAAAAGTAAGAACATCAAGTCATCGATTTCTGAGAACGTTCTTCTGGCATATTTTAGTGAATTGAGCACTAAATATAAAGCATCATCCCTATGGACTTTCTACTCCATGCTAAGAAGCACACTTAACATAAATCAGGGAGTCAATATAGAAAACTATTCAAAATTACGTGCATTTCTGAAACGGAAATCAGAAAAACATATTGCCAAAAAGGCAAAAACTTTTACGCCAGAACAAGTGAATAAATTCTTAAATGAAGCTTCTGATGATAAATATCTGGCAACAAAGGTAGTAGATCTCACAATAATTCAATCGTTTTCATCATCTCGTCAAATATATAATTTATTTCAGGTTGCTTTAATAATGGGCATTATGGGTGCTTGTCGTGCAGCAGAATTGTACTCTATGCAGATTAATGATTTAGAAGACCAAGGATCTATTTTAATGGTCAATGTACCAAATACAAAAACAAAAATTGCCAGAAAATTTGCTATTACTGGAAATTTGTATATCATAGTGAAGAAATATTTGAATCTGAGGCCTAACAATATATCGCACAATATTTTATTCTTTAAATTTCAAAATGGAAAGTATCACCCACAAAGAATTGGCATCAATAAATTTGGAGCAATGGGGAAAGACATTGCATCTTTTTTAAAATTACCTGACTATAACTTATACACAGGGCATTGTTTTCGCCGCTCGTCGGCTACTTTATTAGTAGATTCTGGAGGAGACATAACGGCACTAAAGCGCCATGGCGGTTGGCGATCAACTACTGTGGCTGAGGGGTACATTGATGATTCCGAAAAAAATAAGAAAGATACTGCAAATAAAATTTACAGTTCTATAACACCCCAGCCAGTTAGTACCTACATCAACAACACATATACAAAAAACACAAGAAGAAACAATAAACTTGCATAATTCATTCCCAAATATTCAGATTCAAGGTTGTTCAAATGTTACAGTTTATGTTATCAATAAAGAAAATTAGTACCTAATTACTAAAGTCCTTGTATTTATTGTTATACTCACAGATATTATACTGATAGGGAAGTCAAAGAAAATAGCTGATCATGATTCTGGAGGGTATGCAACATGAACAAAATTATTATAATTTTACCAAAAAGAGGGGGTTTTAAGCAATTTCAAGAATTTCTCAGTTGGGTATAGGTATTAACACAACCCTCTCAACACAGATGATCAATTTCGATTGTCTGATTCTGGCTTATTCATTCAAATAGAAATATGTAGGAAAATGACGATAGACGATATTCTGAGTAACCCAACCCTACTTCGTTCTTGTCTACTGCCACAGTTCACAACATAACTAAAGAATGGCCTGTTTTCATTCAAGAAAAACAATGTAAAATGCTGAAAACCTACTCAAAATAACCAAGCATGGAACGATGACAGTTTATTGGACTGCCCATAGATGCATATATGACTGCATGAAATATTCAGTGAACACAGAAATTTATGTCAGTGTTTTTGATAATTGTTTTCAATTTTGAAAATGCAAATGAATTCGAATTTTACTGAAGAAGTCGAAGATAAAGCATAGTATTCAATTCGCGGTAATGGTCATAACACACTTGATGAATTACACCACTCGCCTGACGGCTCGCGGTGCAAACATTCATCTGCGTGTGTTATGACTTACATTACCGCTCATTGAACAATATACTATTATTTGAACATCAACAATTACTCGACAATCATTTATGATCATCGTGATGATATTCGACCACAATTTGCTTAATTAATATGAAGTTAGCAAAGCCACCTGGTAGCGACGAATTTTTTTCTTTCACGACAATTTTTTTTCTTTCACGACAAATTCAAGATAGGTATTCAACAATCAATGCAATAGGAAAAGAGTCAATTACGAATGCGCTGTTGCCAAAATTGCGATAATTCTGGAAATATCTCGAACTTGCGTAAAAAAGACGTAAAATAAACAAGAAGGAATGGATTTTTTGTGTTTTTTTTTACTTCATATGGACTTCGACAATTACTCGACAATTTTTTATAACCAATTTCATGATATTTGGTCGATATTGAGAAAGTGGTTCTGCTAACTTAACGTTAAGTTAGCAAAGCCACCCAGTAGAAAAAAACTAAGGAGGCGACAAATTTTTTTCTTTCACGACAAATTGTCGACAATTATTCGACAATTAATGCAATAGGTTTCATTGATTTTCTCGCAAGTGGCACTGCTAACTTTAAGGACATGATACTATGAGAAAGAAACTTGAAAAAAATTCAAACTTCAACACTCTGTATTTCGAAAACGAAACGTTTGTGACCACATGTTTATGGGACTTTTTTTCTTGAACTCACTTAAGGAATCTCCGATTTTTGTTTGTGCGTTCAATTTGGGAACACCCTGTATGAATCAGGTTGAATTCTTGAAGGGTTCTTGTTCAAATTAAAGTCTGTCCGTCCATCTGTTCGTCCGTCAGTGAACGAGCCTCAGGATATTGCTTTTTTCGTCCATAATAATCAACTTCAGAATCTGAGGAAGATTAGGAGGACCGAACTTGAAAGAATTCCCGCACTGCGCACTTGGGAAGTTATCCCAAAGCGGTTTTCATTTTTCCTCCAGAATTCCCTTCCAGCTTCCGTAAGTATTTAATAAGGGTCCCGCTCCGACAACCGCTATCGAGTACTAATCAGGAAATTCCGGATGCCCTACAATCCGCCAGATTTTCTTTCCGTTTCCCGATAAATACCAATATCGAAACATAACCCTTAACCAGCGGACCGTTCGCCAATTAAATCTCGAAAAGCTCCTACAATACACAAGAAATTTCCAAGTCAGGAAATTTCGGGGCCGATGGCGCTCCAAAGGAATCGATAGAGCCGTTTAGGCCCGACCGCTGACCACTGCCGGACGTTTGATGTTGAATTCTTGATCTGTTCAAAGAAGCGGCCATTCTTTAATTATCCTTCGGTCACCGCACAACAAACGGAATTCGAGATCGTAGGTTCCTTGGGGAAGTCAGGGGCGTAGGGAGAAATTTTCGATATATTTCAGTTTGTGTTCATGACAAGAGAACGATTCTTCGAGGAAATTTTCCATACCTTGTTTATTTCATTTCAATTCCTCTGTGATGAAGAATTTACCATAATCTTCCGGTATTACTTATACACCCTAAAGAATTTGTCAGCTGTGGCGCATGACCTTGTAGAACGTATCTCTTTTCTATTTCTAATTTGTATCCAGTTCTTCAGTTCACTGATTTGATAATGTCCATGGAAGTTGAATTCAACGTCAAGGTACATTTCACCGTTTTGCTGATAAAGGTAAGATTATATTTCAAGTGGTATTTTGGGTACACTCATCCTTTCATTTGTGCAGGGGTTCAATTTACCTTTACATACACGGCGAGTCTTTGACTTGTATATATATTATAACTGTAGATTCTTGAGACCAATAGAAATCTTTTTTTAATTTTCCATTTTTCCGAATTCGGCTCTATTTGAAAGATACAGCCATTTGAGAAAAATATTGGGCAAAAAAGGTGCCTCATATGATTCTCTGGAATTGATGCAGAGTTCATATTTCTCGATTGAAATTGAGTTGATACATTTAGGAAATCCTCAAGTACTAACCTTATTTGAATAACACGAAATTTCTTAACAAAAACACTCAGTTTTGGACTGTAACCCCTTTTTACTATATAAAATCTTACCTAATTCCATTCACCTCGGCCATAGAATTCAAGGTCAATTACCTTACCTAACCCATTTTATATGATATTTCACAGAGCTTTTGAGAAGACGATGCCAGATTGTTGATTTTCTCTTCAAACAATGGTATAACGGGGCGCTACCTCCAAGAGGATATTGTTTATATAAAAATATCGCCACAGATTATTTAGTACTAAGTACCTACCATTTTATTCTGCATTATTTTCAATTTACTACGCGGTTTGTATCGACATTCATCATCAATATCCGAATTTTGTATTTCATTGACATATTAAGAATAGGGACCGGCAAAAATGAATTTTTAGTATAAACTGTGCGTATAGAATGTATAATTTCATGCTTCTTAAGGTGAATACAGACTATTCTGACGTGACGTGATTTCACGTCACGTCAGGCACCGTCAGTGCTCCCATTGGCCTGATATTAACGTGAACGCACAGAACGATGTGTTGCATTTTTATATCACTCACATTTTGACGTTCACGTTCATATTAGGTCAATGGGAGCACTGCTACACGTCTGACGTGACGTGGAATCACGTCACGTCAGAATAGTCTGTATTCACCTTTAGTATTCGATTTTATTTTATTTTAATTATTACTTAGGTATCTGACTGAACGAGAATAAATTCGGTATCACAGAAACGCTTATATCTTGTGAACCACTGGACCGATTTCGAAAATCAAACACATTTTCGAATCATCTTCTAATTAATAATAATAAAACCAAAACTATTTTTTACAAAATTCATGGATTTTTTCTGGAATTCTTTTCATCATGCTTCTTATAGTGTTCTCAGTCACTTTCTGGGACGCTGTCTTTCGCTTGAATTCCGCTGATTTTTTCGTTGATTTCTTAGTCTTCTTCAATTCTGTTTTTACCAGGGCCCAATATCTTTCGATTGGCCTGAGTCCTGGGCAATTTGGTGGATTGACCTCTTTGGGGACAAAAACCACCTCATTAGCTTCGTACCATTCCTTGGTGGCCTTGCTATAGTGGCATGAAGCTAAATCTGGCCAAAAGATTGTTGACACATCGTGCTCACGTAAAGATGGTAAAAGTCGCTTCTTCAAGCATTCCTCGATGTATATCTTCGAGTCAACAGAGCCTTGGCCAACGAAAAATTTGCTCCTTTTCCCACAAGTGCAAATTGCTTGCCAAACCAGGAATTTTTTAGGAAACTTTGCTTGTTTCTTCACGCGAAATTGTTCGTCAATCAGCCAAGACATAGGTTTCGTCGTCCATCACGCATTAGGAAAAATTTTTCTAAAAATCTTTTTTCAATTTCTGTGCTCTTGATTTCGCTTCTTGATTCTTCACAGCGTTCCTGTCTGGCAATTTCTGCACTTTGTATGTTCTAAGCCCGTGACTCGCCTTGATTTTCTGAACGGTTGACTGCGAACAACCCACTATTTGGGCCACTTTCCGTCCTGAAAGGTTAGGATTCTTCTGAAAAAGGCTGATGGCTTTCTTCACTTTTTTTGGGCTTTGAAACCCCTTTTTCCTCCCGGTTCCTTCCTTGCGGTTAATTGTAAGATCTTCGTTGAAGCGCTTAACAACTCTTGATACCGTTTCCGGACGAACGCGAGCCTCTTTTGCGATTCTTTTGAAGCTCCATTTTTGATTATTTTGAAAAAGTTTCACTATAAATTCTCGTCTTTTCACTTGACATTTTGCGACAGAGAATTGGAATATCTATGAAGTAAATGTTCCACATGTTTCTGACGTTCATAACAAAGCTAACCATGATCAAATTTCGATTTTTTCTCAATTGGTTCAAGAGATATAGGCGTTTTTGTGATAGCGAATTTATTCTCGTTCAGTCCTTACTCCATACGTTTCTCCATCATAGAGATTTTAGTCTTGACAAAGTTGATAAACATTCTGACAAAAAGATCAGGGAGTTCATAAAGAACTCTTCTGCGATATTGAAAATCCAGGGAAGCATCCAGATTAATCCTACGATTTTAGATTTTTTCGTCAAATTTTATCTGATAAAAATGTGAATTACTCTTAAACGACGCGTTTCATTGAAAAAAAAACATAGGAATACTTTTATTCGCTATCAAAGCACTGAACTCCTATATCATGAACTCAAAGCTGATATGGGAGTGCCGAAGGAAATTTAATGAAGTAGACAAAAACAACAAGGTCTCGTCATAGTTATAGCTAGACAGGTATTACAATTCAGTGATTTTCCCTTTTTCCAAAAACTCTTTCTTATAGGTGCAGTTCCCTATACCACAGAAAGCCTCTGGGTCAGTGAATGGCGATCGTGCTCGTTCCAACAAGCACATTGGCCTCTTCATTTCCTTTCATTCCCGAATGACCGGGAACCCAGATTAGAGAGACCCTATTTTCGAAAAGATAAGAATATTTGAATTTAGTGTAACACAAAAAGAATAATGGTTAAAGGTTTCTGTTGATATCAAGTGCACAGATCGAATTAATCCAGATTATGAAAACGTCTTCTTGAATCAAGATTTATCAATGTTGATAGTCTAATTTCCTAAAAAATCCATGATGTCTCATATTCTGATTCCAGAATATTATTTGAAAAACTTAGTTGTTAGTACGCCATTTCTCAGGGTTTTTATCGTCGACTCTCAATTGTACATAAAATTTGTTCGGCAATCATCAGTTGATTTCTTTCTGCCTCACCCCGTTTTGACAATTTTATCGTTTTCATCGATAGAGCCCAGCCTTAAAGACTTCCTAAGCTTATATTCGATAAAGAAGAATCTCAATTCCCTGGGAAGGGACGTATCTTGTATTCTCATCGCGTTAAAGTTTTCCTTATTCCTACTTCACTGCCCTCATCCCTGGCGGAGCTTTCTAGGGAAGTTATCCCTTTGCTCTACAAGAGACCGAGCTGCAGAAGAAAGGTAAATTACGCTCCCTCAGCCTTGACCAAGCCCCTTTACCCACGCGCTTGTTAATTCTGTTCTGAGTGGAATAACGTTGCTTTCGGGTTCGTTCGCTTTGTGTAGTTTCTTCGTTTCCGTGTATCGAAACGGGCTATATCTGACATAATTTCTCTGTTAATTAGGCGGCAATGTAACGTAGTTTACTCCGAGTTTGTTTGTCCTGAATCCAGTAATGAATTACAAGATCTTGTGATGGTTTTAATGAGCTGTCTAATGAGTTTTATTTCAACTTGAATAGACCGACAATAACGTTCTTAGATTACGATTTTTCGATTTGAAAATCATCCTTCTCCTGAGTTTATGATAATTCATCAGGCCCTATATCTCTTAAGCCCTAGGAAGTGAGCCCTTTATTTTACAGACCGAGATACTGGCTATTTACGTATGCGCCCAAGAGTGTCTTGAAATGCACCTATGACTCAAATAAAATAAACGACTTTATAGACACTATTTATAGTCCAGTCACGTCAAAAGACTAAATTATCAAAATATTTGGTAAATTTACCAAGTCGAATTCATATTATCAAAACAAACACCAAATTTCACAGCAAAATCAAATTGTCCAAAAAACCCGAATAAAATCATCAAATCAAATTCAAATTACAGAGCAAAACTAAATCATCAAAACCTTCGGGGTTTATCAAAATAACCCTAAACCGTAAACATGGGGTGATCTCAAAATAATATCAACTCAAATTTCCGAATACTTAGGGGGAGATTTAGGGACTCTGGACTTTAAAAGATTCCTGGCGTTGGATGCAGCTTACTATCAATACTCAAACGAGCCGAGCCTACACAAAAATACCTGACCTTTCTCGTCGAGCAGGTAATCCTAATAGAGGAAGAGCCAGTGACCAATTTTCATATGTCATTTCATAACTCACCAAAATTGACTTGTTTAATATTCAATATCTGCTCGAAAATAAAAACCATTTCTGCCAGCCCATAGTGGCCGGAGTAGACTACCGTAAGCTCTCAAAGAGGCCAGAAAATTAGATTCAACTATGTCATAGTATCACACACAAAACTTTCAGGAATTGTTATTGATAATATATTGAATCTATAAAAAATAATGACGGAACTTTTTCGTCCCTCCTAAGTATTGGCAGAACTCTTTGAAAATTCATTAAGAACAGCTTAACTTAGGTATGTCAACTCAGTACGCTTGAAATTTACAGGAAATAAAGAAAATGTGTCTAGAAAGCGAATTATAATCACGACAGAATTTTTTTACATCACGAACCATCTGCCGGAACGAGAAATGTTGCCGCGCAAATGCGAGCGAAATGAGCTTATTCATATTTGCAAGTCAGACCTGGAGCGCATATTGGGCATGTATTATTGTCAATTAAAGGAATTAAAGGTGTTTATTTTTACCATTACAACAATTTATTTAGTAATAAACTATTCAAAAAAATATGCTCTTCCTACGCATCTTCAAAATTGGTTTCCTCAATTTTTCGAATGGATTGAGGAGGTCTTGAGTATACCTGTGTGACTTACGAAACATTCAAAAAAGTGTAAGATCTCAGTCATATTAAGGGGTACATAATAAACCATCAGGGCATTTAAAATCCCAAAAGTTGGGTAGACTAAGAGTAGTAAAAGAGAGTATGAGACTTTGACAGTGAGCTTTAGTATTACGAGTACATAGCGAATACCCTTATCATCGGATCAGGTAAATGAAACATTTCTCGTTCTGGCCGATGGTTAGTGATGTAAAAAATTTCTGTCCTGATTATAATTCGCTTTCTAGACACATTTTCTTTATTTCCTGTGAATTTCAAGCGTACTGAAATGACATACCTAAGTACAGCTGTTCTCAATGAATTTTCAAAGAGTTCTGCCAACATTTAGGAGGGACGAAAAAGTTCTGTCATTATTTTTTATAGATTCAATATATTATCAATAACAATTCCTGAAAGTTTCATTTATGATACTATGACATAGTTGAACCTAATTTTCTGGCCACTTTGAGCGCTTATGGTAATCTACTCCGGCCATTATGGGCTGGCAGAAGTGGTTTTTATTTTCGAGCAGATATTGAATATTAAACAAGTAAATTTTAGTGAGTTATGAAATGACATATGAAAATTGGTCACTGGCTCTTGGTCTATAAGGAATGATGAAAATATCCTGAAAAACTAAAGAAACACAAAAAACACGTCGCTAACTCAATGTTCACAGATTAATTTCATTCCCGGTTTATCAATGGGACGTAATCTCAATAATTCTAATTAATTTCAAAAATCTTTTACTTTCGACTTAACACTTTTCTGTCCCCGTTACCCCGTTTGAGACCGTATTTATAAAAGAACCAAAAATGAGTTACCCTTACGCCGTTCCCGAGTCAACTGAGAATCTTTCCGTTTCAGACATCTCCAGCTAACCTCTTCTTCGTTCTTCCAAAAACAATCAAATTAAAGATTTTCCTGCTTCCCACCTCCCGTTGGTGGGTTCTGAAAGGATGATGCAATTTCCTATGAAACTTTCGGGTACTGCCACCTTGCAAATCCCATGATTTTGGTCTCAAATTCTTCTGCTATCGTACGCATTCAGTGCGACCGATTTCGGGGAACGATTTTCTGATATCGTCTGAGTCCCATGAGAACTTGAACCGAAAATCGATAATTTCAATCGTTATCGTCCCGCCAAACATCCTGTGCCGACCGATAAGCAATTCAATAATTTTCGGAGCCATGAATATCAATTTCAGAAGTCTGTACAAGTCAACTGAAATCATTCGATTTATTACAACTGGATCTGAGCCTTTATGTGACCTTGGAAAAGACCAATATAAGGCAGCGGTCTAACAGTTCGAGTTGAATAACAGACTAACCCCCTGGAGAAACACACTTACTATCCAAAATACTTTCAAAAATTTTCCTTTCTGGCTTCGAAACCCAGAAGCATCGGAATGTTTGATAACGCGAAGACACCAAATAATTCAAAACTCCAGTGAAATGAAACAGTCATAAGATCTCCATGTCCTCCAGAAAATGAATTATTCATTCACGAACGACCAGAAGCGTATTGACGTACCTACATGAAACTTTGCTATCACCAACAACACTAACCGTTTGCTTCACGAAGTAATTTCATTTTATATCTTCCTTTCACAAACGTCGAAGTTTCAGTAACCGTGGACGTAATGAAATGAATAGAGCTGACTTATCACTCTATATAATGCATAGGAAAACTCATATATGAGCGATGTGGACGTACCTGCGAAGTTATATGTCAATATGATATCAGGATGTTACTCAGGTTAATTATAAAAACTAGGTTATGGAGATGATTGGATCGCAAGAGTGAGATATTGACATAAGAATTGAATGAATCGTATTGAAAATCACGTTAACATACAGCCAGTTTCATAAGAAATTCAGGAAGAAATGTGATGAAATAAATTGTTCATTTGTGTGGAACGTATTTATATTGCATGTGAAAATTGAAAAATATTTGTCAAACGTCCATCATGATCCTTTCCATAATTTTTGGTTCACAAGGATCGTATATGCATAAAGTTAATTTTTTTCTCTAATATACTCAATTTTACTGGTCAAGATTCAATTTCATCAATACATTTCGTTAAGTATGAGAACTGCACGAACGCAATTTGGCGGAGGTGCCGGTATCATAATTATTCAATTGGTCGAATTATTGAATTGGCAATAAAATCTGAAATGACGGATTATAGAGATGGAAAATATCATAACTCGAATAGTCCTTGAGAAGGACCAGGCAAAACATAATTCAATTTTCCATCAGTACATAGGATATCGCAAGAAGATTAATGTAAATGTAAATATTGTTTATTTTTGAAAATAGTAATGTTACAAACCCTCGAAAAAACAGTTAAATTATACTTTTTCATTTGATATATGTACTTGATTTCACTGAACAAAATTCAATTAATCGATTAATATTGGACGTTCAATGTAGTGTGTTTTTATTTCGAGTTGCATTTGAAAATGGTTTCACTTTGAGAACTGAAATTTTGTGGGTGAATTCAGAAAGGGTTGGAGTTCTTAATAAATAAAATAACTGAAGTCGATTTCATTTCGAAAGTTGGTTTTTTTCTTCCAAAAATAGAAGAAAGTAAGCCAACTTATGCTTCTGTTCTATTTCAAACGAAAGGCCCATGAACATACTTCAACTTCCGATTAAAAGTGAATCTACAGATGATTTCATTCAGAAAATCAACTTGAAATACGGAATTGGCAGAGAATGGCCCATTTCAAATATATGTATAGTGAGAAAAAGTTCCTGCTTTACCTACATATTCACTTATTTCTTAGTTCAGCGATTCTCGGATAGAGAGCGCCATTTTACATTTCATTCATAGCATTTAATGAAATATTCAATGTCATGCACGGTGGCACCTCTATCGGATTAGTTTTCCTACTCGTTGTGTTTGGCGTCCTTAAGTATAATTGCATAAACGCACTTTGGCGGTATCTTAATAATTCAATTTGTCGAAGAATTTAATTAAAAATAAAATCTGAAATGAAGGATTATCAAGATGAAGAATATCCTTATTCAAATTGTCCGAGCAAAAAATAATTCAATTTTTCATCAGTATCTACATAGGATATCGCAATTCGCAAGAAGATTAAAGTGATGCTTTGGTAACATTTTCAACGCTTTCGTCTCAAAAAATAGTGTTTGTGTTTGGGGAGAGTTACAAGGATGTATTGATATCTAGTTAGCCTAGACCCGTTCCATGCATGAACAAAATATTGCGATACCATATGAACGAACTATAACTTATTAGAAGTGTCAGTGTAGAGTTCGACGTCAAAAGAGTAAACCAGAGTTACCCAATAAATTAAAAAATAAGATGTCCACCGAAATTTTGAAATTCGAAGAATTGGAGTATCGAGCCATCCTCAAGTACCTGTATTTAAAAGGGTTAAGAGGTAAGCAGATTAACGAAGATATGCTTCATACCCTTGGTGATCAATGTCCTTCGTACGCGACCGTGAAAAATTGGACTGCAAGCTTCAAAAGAGGTAAATTTTCCATTGAAGATGATGACCGATCGGGAAGGCCAGTTTCTGTGTCAGTCCCCGAAAATATCGATGCAGTTCATGACATAATTTTATCAGACCGTCGAATTGGGGGCTAAAACGGATATCTGAAGCTCTGAAGATTTCATACGAACGCGTTCATCATATAGTTTACGTCAATTTGGACATGAGAAAAATGTCTGCAAAATGGATCCCCAAATGTTTGAATGTTGACCAAAAGCGTGCAAATCGCGTTCGATCTGTGCTCTATTTGAAAACGATGTAGACTTCTTGAACCGAATTGTTACCATTTATGAGACTTGGGTACATTTCTACGATCCAGAAACAAAGCAACAATCGATGGAATGGCGACACTCTGGTTCTCCAAGACCTATGAAGTTTCGTGGCCAAAAATCTGCTGGAAAAGTTCCTGCTTTAGTTTTTTGGGATTGACATGGAGTAATCATGATTGATTTTTGTATGAGGGTAGAACAATAACTGGAGATTACTATTCGACATTACTGACCACTCTACGGGAAGAAATTAAGAGAAAAGACGCGAAAAGCTATCCAAAGGCATTTTGTTTTTACAGGACAACGCTCCAGTACACAAATCTCATGTTGCCATTCAAAAAATTCGTGATTTAGGTTTAGAATTACTAGAACACCCCCCTTATTCAACAGATTGGGCTCCGTCCGACTATCATCTGTTTCCTCAACTGAAAAAAAGTTTAAAAGGTCGTAAATTTTCTTCCAACCAGGCCCGCCGCTAGCTGTCTGAGCGCCCGCGTGCAAATACTGTTATGCCGCCCCCGATAGGGCGCTCTACATCAGGGGCGTATCCAGAGAGCAATTCGGGGGGGGGGGGGGTAGTGGCAAGTTTTTAGCGAGGGACCTGAACTGATCTTGAGTGAAAAGCGGGGAAACGGGAGGGGGGGGTTAGATCGTTTCCATTCGAAGATTTAGTGTGAAAAACTCTTTCCTGGGGGGGGGTTAATTACCCCCAGTACCAAGCCGCCCCCCCCGTGAATACTCCCCTGCGCAAAATATGCTGAGTCTTCTCTAGAAAGGGTTCCCTCATTATGGTGGGAAAAAAATAAAAAACCTTGAATTGAATTATTGTTATATATATATATATATATATATATATTATATTATTGTTATTTCTATTCTATAAAATTGAAAAATCATATAGATACACACAAATATTTATCTAAAAAATTTCACTCTTCTCGCTTTTATATTTGCGAAATCTTCTATAATCTTAGTCATATCCAATCTATCCAAAATTTGTTGTTCAATTGAAATTATAGCTAAATTACTTAATCTGTGTTGGAGCATAGTAGATCTTAAATAATTCTTGATAATTTTTAATTTTGAAAAAGATCTTTCTCCAGATGCAACTGAAACCGGCAATGTTAGTAGTTCAAATATCAATAATTATTTATTGATCCAACTCAGAAGAACTATTAACAAAATAATTGGAATTTAATTTTTGATCGTTACTGTTCATACACCACGGAACTGTTCGAATCGGATCATAGACAAGAGACAAGTTTCAATTTCGAATGCAAAATGCAACTGATCCTAGGGGGTGTATATTCCGACAAAGACCATCATTCTGTTTTTATCTTTATTTTCGTTATTCTCTCTTCAAAATCACGTACCTACCTAAACTCGGCTAGTAGAAAGGGCGCAATTTGGTAACAGATGGTTTTTTATGACATGCAATAATTGGCATAAACGATACGGCGACACTGAAAATATTCAACTACTACTACTACCTGGTTGTAATATTGGAAAAAAGAACATCTGCAAATTTTTCTCGTAGAATATTTAACAAAATCAGAGATGCTGTAGGAACTTTCTGAATCGATGTTTCTTTCAGAAAAATTTTCCCGGGGGCGCAATTCGAAGTTCCGGGAGGGCAATTTATCGGATTATGTGAATTTTTCGATCTTGAAGTTTTACGCCATAACAGGATCTAGGCGCTTTCAGTATTTCGCCGGGGGGGGGGGGAAGGGTGGGCACCTGCGGAACTTCGGGGGGCGGCAGTGCCCCTCCCGGAAATATACCTAGAGAAAAACTGCAGTGAATTCACTGAATTCCGTGGATATACGGAAATTATCGATGTTGGCCGCCTGTCCTCCCGATCCTTCAGAGAAAAAGTCTCTCTAAGCGGGATGGGGAGACCTTGCCGCCCCCAATGTTGAACGGAGTTGGAGAAATTTCAAAGCAGTTGGCAAAGTTTCGATCGCATATGGCAAAATTTTTATGTTTCTATGACATTAGGCAAAATTTTAAAGCAGTTGGAGTTGGACAACCGCCCCCCCCCCCTTTTTTTTTCTTCCCCCCCCCCCCGATTACCACGTTGTTTGTCCCTTTCAAAAAAAATTTCAATTTCACTGGATTGGCCGCCCCCCTGGAGGTGCCGCCCTTGTGCCGGGTACGCCTTGCACGCCCGCTTACGGCGGGCCTGCTTCCAACAAGGAGGTAATAAAAGCTGTGGAGGACTGGTTTGCAGAGCAAGGAGAAATATTTTTTTGAAAGGTCTAGAGACGTTGCAGGTTCGCTGTAATATATGTATTCAATTAAGGGGAGAATATGTTGAGTAATAAAATATTTTGAAATTGAAATTTTGTTTGGTTCTTTAGTAAGCTAAGAATTTTTCAATATATCCTCGTATGTAATGAAAACTTATAGAATCACTTTCTCCTCTGATGTACTTTACTGACCAATATCCAATTTCATCATTACTTTTCGTGATTTACGAGAATTGCGCGAACGCAATTTGGCGAATGCGCCGGTGTCGAATTATTCAATTTGTCGAAGTATTGCATGCAGTGCATACAGAAATTGATGAATATCTTCATTGAACTTATTATGTGAGTAATGAAGAATCATACAGTGTGACAATTCTGTGAATTCATGTGAAACTTTGATTATTATCAAGGAATATCATCGATTATTGATTTGAATCTTGTTGTATATAAATTATGGCGCATCAAATCTACCTGAACAGAGTTCGCGAGTTACGCGAAATATTGGCGACAGGGAAAACGAAGACAAAATGACTGTTTTTTTGTGTTTTTGAATTAGCATGGTATTTGCTTTGAAAATATAGGAACTTTCGAGGCCTGTATGTGAAAATCTCTGAAAACTTTAAATTTCGCTATGTTAGTACGAGTGGAGCATATTCATAAACTTGGAATTACTATCTAATGAAATGACCTCGGGCATTTCCACGAACATACAAAACAATTTCGTGAAAAATGGTCTGGAATACGCGGAGCTTTCCCATAGCGATTGCTCCAACAACGGTCATATTTTTAATGGGTTTTGCAGAGATCCCACTTCGAAAATGAATAAATCCTGCTCTTATCTTCCATTTCCATTCCACTTCTTGCATTGTGCTATACAACCCTCATTATTACCCTTTTTTACCACCTGCCAACATCTGAAAGAGGACGCGCCGGGACGCCTCATTTGCCGACATCTACTTTATTGCCCGTGAAAACAAGAAAATATTCACTGCTCGCTAACTCGGGTCGAAATACCGGAACGAGAAGGGCAACGGATATTTCATCCTGATTGACGTGGACTCAGCAGTGTTCACCCTGATGAATTATCATTTATTATACGTCTTTAGGCTTGTTGAGGGAGATACGAATATTTGGATTTTCTTGGGAATCGCATTTCGGACTGAAATTGACGGATGGTCAGGAAGATAAGGAATTCGAATTGCCTTTTTTATCCGTCACTTGTCATCTGCTTTGAAAACACGGATTTGTTTTTCTTTGGGAACTGTATTTTTTTATGTAGAATCATTTACTTTTCAATTTCTGGAGTGGAATCAGAAACTATGGTTTTTTCGAAGGAGTCAGAAACGATTTATTTTTTTCTGATTGATGAAGGGATGTATAAAGATAAAAATAATGAAAAAAAATATTTTATGAGTATGTAATGAATGAAAAGGATATTCCCCATAATTCTTGATAATTTTCCAACATTTCCTCCATAAAAACGAACAAATATTTTTGTGTTTTTTCATTTCAGTATTGAAGTCTATCATTTAGTTAATCAAATGTCTGTCTCCTTTTTCTTTCAAAATTTACCGTTTTTTTGTAAATATAATTACAACAATGTGTTGTTTTGCGAAATTTATTTCCTTGAATTTTTCTATTCGAAATGATAAATATCAATTTTTACCAAAAAAATTTTATTAAGGATTTTATTAGCCGTCGAGAAGTGAAAATTAATTGTTTCTCACAATTGTGGATTCTTACATGGAATTGAATTTCTTTTAAATGACACGCCCCGCAGGTATATCTACTCCCAGATGACTGGTGAAGGAAAATTAGTGTATTAAACAGTCAGTGTGAGATCTAGTTCAGGGTAGGATTTCTTGTTGATATTCCCTGCGCCCCAACATTTGTTCTATTAAGCTGAATAATCCAATAAATCAAAATTGATGCACTGCACCGCCATCTGGCGGTATACGTTTCCTATTTTGAAGGCTGAAGACTCTTAAGTTTGCTCTTTCAAGGCAGATCAATCATCTGCTGAGGGGTATAATGTTCGGTCGCCGTAGCCCTCTCATTTTCGTTGTACAATGACTGATGCCATCTACGTAAAAAACATCATTGAACCATAATTGTTTCTTTGCGCAACGAATTTGGGGATAATTTCATTTGCCAGGATGAAAACGCCCCACCACAGCACCCAAAAAGGGTGCAAATTATTCTTCAAGAAAACAATATCCAGAGAATGAACAGACCAACAAACTCACCGGACATGAATCCAATTGAGCACGTATGGAATTACTCAGGGAGAGCAATATCCAATAGCCAAAACCGACCTTCAACTTTTCGGGAATTGAGTTTAGTCCTTCAGGAAGAATGGAACAATATGCGAGAAACTTTCATTAATGACTTTGTGGCGACTCAATGCCACGCGTGTAGAAATCTGCTCACGCCTTTCGCACGCTGCCCGCGCCTCAGCATATGTCCGGCAGAGGGCACCTCCCCCTAAGCAGCCCGGGTACTGCGGAACCATTTCCTTTATAGACCGACCACGTCTTATATCCAGTACCCTCGCTCGCTTAGAGCAGGGCAGCTGTAACACCTACGTCATTGGCAGGCCTCGCTTACATTAGCCAATTTGATGAGTCCATCGTAAGCGAGGCTGGGACGAAACGTAGCCCCATCCCGATTCACAATTAAAAGCAACACGCTTCAACTTGATTCGTATGATGCCTATGCATATTGGGCAGTTGATTGAAAGAAGAGGTGGCAAGAGGGACTATTGAATTTGGATTCAGGTGTAATGAAGGACCCCGCACTTTCCTTATAGCAAATGGCGTTCCGTCAAATGTTCTAATATTTTGGTATATTGTAGTACTCGGCCTACTGATCAAAAGTGCCCCAACTCAATCCTATGACTAGTTTTTGAGATACAGGGCGTTGAAGTTGAGATTTACCCACTTTCACTACGTGCGTATCTCGAAACAGAATCGAATGAACTTAAATTTTTCTCAAGAAACATTTCATTCCATCCCCAGGGAGTCACCTGGTCACCATACCTATAGAGGAATATGACCGAAAATCGTTATGAATATAGGGTTATCCATAATTGAATGCATGCCCGGATTTGAAAGTATAAAATATGAGAACGTTCGCAAAATGAACTATTTCAATAGATATGTTGTTGTTACATCGAAAAAACCTGAAATACCCAGAATTCATGCTTGATGATCCATTATTATAGATACTATTCACAATGAAGGTTAAGTGGACACCCGGGATTTTTGGGTTGATTTAAGGTGTTTGTTTGATTTTTTCAGAACATATCATAATAGACTTCAAAGAATAAAGGGTGATTCAGTCATGAAATAAACTGTGAACTTCACGAAAATACCCAAGAACCACCTTTTTTTCATCACTCACTATTTCATGATTAACTCCGTTGAGGTGGGAGTTCTCTTTCACTACAGTTCTTGATATAAAAATATAAATACGGCTGAGAGTTCTTATTCATTTCCTATGACCAGATTTTTTCTATGTAATATGAAAATTATTAATTTGTTATTCTGATTGAAATCAAATGAAAAACCACTCTTGAAATCGAATCGAAAACTACTGATAAAAAACACTACAAGAATCGTAACTTGAGGTTCGATTGTGGCCTAAATAGTATTGAACTGCTTGGGTATTTTTGAAAAGTTATATCGAAGATAATTTCGAATGAAGGGTAGAAGTTATTAGGTATTCGTTATTTTTCGATGATAATGTAAATATCTCGGAAACAATTAATTCAGCTTGCAAACGAAGAAATGCTTTGTTGGAAAATCTGTACTCAATAATTAGAAAACCCAGTATGAATTCTGGGTATTTCAAGTTTTTTCGATGTAACAACAACATATCTAGTGAAATAGAACGTTCTCGCTGACATATTTTACACTTTCAAAATCAGGCATGCATTCAATGATGGATAACGCTGTATTCGTAACAGTTGCTCTCTGGGGATGGAATGAAATGTTTCTTGAGAAAAATTGAAGTTCATTCGATTCTGTTTCGAGATACGCGCATATAGTAAAAGTGGGTAAATCTCAATTTTAACGCCTTGTATCTCAAAAACTAGTCATAGGATTGAGTTGGGGCCATAGACACTTTTGATCAGTAGGTCGAGTACTACAATATACCAAAACACAAAACATAACTGCTTACTCCGAACTCGGCACAAGTTACAAGCTTCGAAGCTTGTAATTTCAGAGTGGTCTCCACAGGAGACCTAGGAGTAATCAGGATAAACAATATATCATATCATTTGATGCAACGCCATTTGCCAGAAGGAAAGTGCAGTGTCCTTTAGATTTTTTCTCATTTTGTATCATCCTGCATAGAGCAAAGCATGACAAACGAAGATTAACAAATATTTGCAGTTGAAATAGAGGCATAAATATATTCATTTCATTTCCAGAACATAGATTGTTTATTTCTTGATAAACCTAGGGGCCAATACTTTTGACGATGTGTGTATGTTTTTGTCTACTTCATATTGAAGGATAACAATAGCCTCTGGTCCTTGAATCTATCTCGGACGCATATAAATTCGCCTTTAGATTTATCTGTTCTAGTAAGAAATGGCATAATGGGCTTAAGGATATCAAGTATAAAGTGACCATCGCCTCCACCATTTTGTGTTCTCGATTAAATGAAAATTAACTGATTCTGTTACACTGTACATACTCACATGGTAGAAAATAAGAAAAATCCTGATACTCTTCATGAGCTAACGTTTCGAAGAATGTAAAACTCCCAGTTTTCAAAAATGAAACTGAAAACTCTTTTCTCTATTTCAGTATCGTAATGAGCTCATTACAGTTCTAAAAACAGTGCTGTAATGAATTCATTACAGCATCGTTTTCAGTTACATTTTTCGTTTTGTGGTTATCAGCAATGACTTCCGATCCTTTGAAATTTCAGCAGACGTCAATTTGGAAACGTCAATTTTCGTATTTTCTAACGTTCACACCAACTGCCAAGATAAAATATGAAAGTCACTAGGACCTATAATTTGAATTTCTTCATTGAATTTCACAAAATTTGAGTGAAATAGAGAAAATATCGTTTAATTCTCGTTGCAGAATGCAATTCCAATACTCATGCGTTCGAAAACTCGCTCGTTTTCGAATTTCGCATTCGTATTGGAATGGGAGCCCATTCTGCAACTAGTTTTAGAATATACTATTATATCTGAATGGTTTTTTGCTCGTTTTTCGAAAACTTTTTCACTTTCAGGCAAGTTCTTGTCGTTTGCGTCTCTAAGAATTTTGGATTTATTATTGTTTGACGTTCTTATAGTCAATTCTGATTTAAAATCTGATTGAGTTAGAGTCAGTGGAACTTTTAGATTTCTCATATTGAAAAATTATTGAAAACAATAAAAACTTTTATAGCAGTCACAAAATTTCTCTTAGCCTTTGTGACGCAGTAGATTCACATACAGGGGTACGTATTAGACCAGGATATTTCACGAAATCCACAAAATCACGGATGGATATCCTCAAATAGTGATTGTTTCTGCCTGCATCCCATAAATTTGCACAAAGCTGTTAACATCGAACCAACAAAACTGAAGAGGTTCCCAAACACAATCTCCTCACTTCCGACTAATTTTGCGTATTCTCAGCTACTGAGCCCCCTTCCATCCAAACCACGAAGGGAAGGTACACGAGAATTCACTCTATCTCGCGTCTGAAGCGAAGGGGTTGGAGCAGCAAGTGTGAACGTGTGAATGTTTGATGTAGCTCTCAGCAGACGGTGAAATATTGATAGAAGCGATGGTCTTTGAGGTTTAATATGCAGCCAGTTATCAGCTTCCCATTCGTTGTCGATTCGGTCTCATATTGTTAGATGCCGTTGGACCGTTTTCAGCGTTGCGGGAAGATGATGATGATGATAAGACGTTTCCGGCGTCTGATGAGGTTCGCTCAAGTGTGTGTGAAAATGGCACTAATGGATGCTGTAGGGTTGTGTAAGGGAATATTGTATGCGATGCTTCTTGTTTCAGTCGCTAGCGAGTGCGTTTCTTGGTTTGAATTGTTGGATAAGTTTGGGTTTCAAAATTTGTCGGAAATTTGAAATATTGAGGACATTTGAGCAAAATAGATACCTAAAAACGAGAAAATTCCGGTTATGAAGGTAATGATCTCGGAAAAATATATTTTCACTTATCTGCGCCAGAAGGAGGATAATGTTGTCTGAGTGTATGTATGTCTATTTTTTTTACGTCTTACAGCTCGAATGGCTCGAAAGATTTCAACATATGAGATGTCATTAGATTCGAACAAACTCATCGGCGAGCGCAGGTAAATATTTTGGTATTTTCGAAATAACATCATACAAATTCGTATGAGTCAAAAAGATTTAAAAAAATCGCATTTCTGTAAAGTTTATTGATAATATGTTCATAAATGTTCAGACAGACGTTATAGAAACTTTCCTTGCAATGACTATGACAGTGACTTTAGGCATTCATGTTCAGGGTTGTAATAAGTTTTATCTACTTCCATAGAATAATATATCCTTTATTCAAATGATTTTCAGCTGTAATAGTATCTACATATAAACCCATAGCGTGAGTTAGAATAACTCACGCCCATTACTCACTCTAATACAAATAGAAATAAATCAAAAGCACAAAAGACAGTGAAAAAACATGAAAAAATAGTTATTTATGATATGAGTGTTAAAAGTGACGTTTTATTTTGTGAGTGGAAAAGTTTGTGAAATGAGCGGAGCTAATTGAACAATTTCACGAACAAAATAAAATTTTATGAGAAAAGACGACGTCATTTGAATTTCGTTCCTGTCCAATTTCCGTCTTGGGTTTTTAACTGCTTAATATGTCTGTAGAGAGTCCAATTATTAATAAAAGTGACGATTTGGTTGTTCCTGTGGATATTGAGGAGTCTGCAAGAAGAGCAAATCTGGAACTCCTACCTAAAAAATCTGTTCAGCTGTACGATATTGCATAAAACAATTTCCTGGTCTGGTGAAAATTGAAAAATTTAGAAGGGAACTTCAGTGAACCTGTTTTCCTGGCATACTTAGAAGAAAAATCAAAAATAAGGAGTTCATCAACTTTGTGGAGCAAATTTTCAATGATAAAGTCGAGCGCCCTCATTAAAAATGGTATGGATGTTAGTTAATATTTTGGTAATAGCATATTTGAAACGGAAAATTGAAGGATATCGTCCCAAAAAATAGAAAATTCTCACTCGTGAACAAGTTGAAAAGTTTATAAATGAGGCACCAGATGAGAAATACTTGATGGTTAAAGTTGCAACTATTTTCGGATTATTTGGAGCCTGTCGGCGTGAAGAATTGTGTAATTTATCAGTGGAAGACATCGAAATAACAAATAAATCATTGGTTATACAACTTCCAAACACAAAAACGAAAGTCAGTCGTTCTTTCAGTATTATTGGGAGGTATGTTGACTATTTTCATAAGTACTTTGCACTGCGCCCTTCTGTCATCAAACATCGTCGTGTTTTCCTGAAATACATGCATAATAAAATAAATGCACTGCCAATCCAGTTGGTATCAATCTCGGTATCAATACATTTGGGAAAATTCCATCTATTGTTGCCGAATTCCTCAACCTGCCAGAACCAAAGCAATATACAGGACACTGTTTTCGAAGATCCTCCGCTTCATTGCTAGCAGAAAAAAAACATGGTGGATGGAAGTCTTCGACGGTAGCCGAGGGCTATGTTGATCATTCCATTGCATATGGAAATGTCATTACTGAAAACCTCAACAGATTTTGGATCATCATCATCCAATATTGTACTTCCGGTTTCTACAAGTACTGATGGTGCTGAGGATTCTAATAATGTGTTGCGAAGCTCCCCATTGTCACAAGGCATTGATGTTAGTAATTGTTCTAGTTTTACGATTAATATTAATGGTCATAAGTAATGATTGTTAAATATTGATAATAAAAATTTGCAATTGCTGAATTTTTCTCATCTGATTTCATCATAAGAAAATGGAGTGCTAAAAATATTTTTAACACTAATGTTAAAAATATTTTTAACACGCTTCCACGAAAACAATCAATTTTAACATTGTTTGCTGTCATTAGAAGTGTCACTTTTAATGGCAGTTGTACAAAAAGATTTTATTTGAATGCTGTAAAAAGAAGACAATAAAGCTCATTTTAACTATCAACTTAGAACCTCATGATACACAATTTATATGATCATGTAAATAAACTAGTACCCATTTAATTCAGTTATTGAATCTGCTTAAGTTTAAATTTCAGTTCAATTTAATACTTATTCTTTCCTGAAAGTAACATCATTCGTATCCTTATTTGGTCTGAAGTCCTCAATATCTAGTCTTTGGAATATTTCCTCCAAGAATTGATGTGATTTATTGTGTTCTTGTGCACAAATTGGACAGAATCGAAGTTTTGAAAATTGAAAAGTGTAACGCAGTTCCTGAAAAGGTCTTCGTTTTCAGTTTATCACCTTGTATACTTGTATAGTGAAGACTCAGTATGCCTCATCCTGAATAAAATGGAGAACGATAATCAACAGAAGGGTTCATTTGCCTATTTCTGACGACAGCACAAAATAATTAAAAGAACATCAGCCTGAAATTAATTAAAGGATGCTTAAGGAGCTATTAAGGAAATTTAGTAGACTATAAGAGGATATTACCTGTGTTGTCAAGCATGCATGTTTGCCGTATTAAGAGAATCTGGCAAAGTGAAAGCATAGATTCGCTTTCAGCAAGGACTTACGCGATTTTACGGCTTCGTTGATGCATTATGAGTGAAAAGGAGTAGGAGGATTATACAACATGCAATTTATGCCGTTTTTAAAAGCTTTTATCTACTCCCATAGATTAATATATCCATTATTCAACTGATTTTGATCTGTAATAGTCTCTATAGATCAATAGTGTGAGGTAATAATAACTCACACCTATAACTCACTCTAATTCAAATAGGAAAAATGTAGCTTACGAAATGAATGAAAAAGTCGGGTCAATGGGGAACTCTATTTCAGACATCAAGGTTACGTTCTCGCCATCCATTTCTACATTTTCTTAGGTCTGAATATCCAAAAATTCGATATCGATTCGATTTTCGACCACAGAAATCGCTTTTGACAAATGTTGTCAATTTTGAAAATGCAGAATAATTCGGATTTTACTCAAGAAGTCGAAGATAAAGTATAGTGTTCAATTCGCGGTACCTAATGATTACACATTACCGCTCATTGAACAATATACTATTATTCAACTTGCAATGTATGTATACTCCATTCACTTTTATTTAATCACATAGGAGGTCATGGTTTCGTTTTCAGGAGTTGGTGAACCTGATGAAAAGCACAGAACGTCTGATGAAAAGTCAGTGCGCGCACAGAAAATATCGTTAATGACAAAACAACGTTGCCAGTTTCTTTATTTACATCAAAGTGAAAGTATCAAAGATATTCCACATTTTGTTAGGTTTACAAATTGTTCGCAGATTTTTGGTGTTTGATCGATATTTGCAGGTGAGTTTTTCGTCGAATATCCAAGATTAACGTATGTTTATTGTTTTTAGTACCAGTTTGGAGCGTAAGGACGATTTTCAAGACCAGGACGAATGTTTACATTTCGAGGTTGAAGGGGTATTTTTCAGATTTTCCAAGAAATTTGGCGATATCTGAGCAGATTTGCAAAAGTTAGGTACCTCACTAATGAGGTGGAACTTAGACCTAATTCTCCTATAAGAAACGCCTTTCGAAGGTCGAGATGGTGAAAAATGTATTCTTTAGATGTTGTTTGAACAAACGCAGCCGAGTATTATATCCCAACATTGATTTTAAGAAAGTTATCAACAAAATAAAATTGACATTATTCTTGATTCTTGAAATTACCCATCAATTCATCTTATATCTTTGGGTTGATTTTTTTTAATGAATTCTTGATTAGAATCAACAATTGATGTCGTCAAGTCTTGAACTTTCAGTTCAAGAGGATAATAAACATTAAATCTTCACGAGCATGCATATGAAAATTATGTGAAAGCAATGAAATTTTCTTCCATGGCGAAAATTAACATATTTCAACAGTGATCTCTTGTACTTTTCATGCAAATAACTAGAAAAGGAATCCTTTCTATCAATTCATATAAACGTTAATTATTTTCGTCCATCACATCATTTCCAATTCATTCATTTTCCGAATAAATTCACATTCTGAGAAATACGCTAAGAATGTAGAAAGGGCAACATAGTGTTGACTTGGAACATACAAATATTTTGAAAAACGTCATAACTTCGATACAGAGTGGAATGTGTCAAATTTCCAGTGCCAGAGTTGTGTTTTTATAATTGTCAATGGAGTATATGTATGTACGTATGTTTGTTCGGGTGGAATCTTGCTACTCAATTTTGAAGCAGATATCTTCAACCGATTGAGCTGAAATTTTGTGTAAACGTTTAATTTGGATGACAATATACGATAAACTGTGTGACGTCATGCTATATCCAAAATGGCGGACCTTCCAGGATGGCGGAATAGTTCTTTCTTCTGCAATATGGGTATAAAATGAAAGGCCTTGTTGGGAGTAACTCGAAAAATAATGTGACGTCATTCTGAATCCAATATGGTTGAATAACCTGTCCATGAAGTGTCTTATGAATAACCGTTCAAAAATTCCAGAGAAAACAGCGGAGATTCCACGAGAGCCTTGTCTGCTTAGCTCATAAATTGATTTTCTCCTCACTATCTCTTAGTGTCATGTTCCACCCCTTGTATATCTATAATATGACAACGATTAAATACCTCCCTCTACCAATCATACCTCTACCGTAGGCGGGTGGTAAGTAGCTAGGTACTTATTACTTCAGATAGGGGGTGCTTTTGTTACGTGAAACAGTTTGCAATTAATTGGGTTTTCGACTATAAAGTTCCAGGAGATTGCATTCTATGTACGCGATGGATGTATCAGCTCCCTTTATTAATAGTAAAATTTCATACCTCTCACGGGCCAGAAGAGAAGCTTCGGATCCAGCTTTGATCTACTTTCAGGGGGAAATGAATGAGGAAATCGTAATATGAAAAAATCTTCACGTGTAGTTTCACGCGTTTCCTAATTAGTGTGCTGTGAATGACTTGAAAGGTAACTAGAAGCCAGCAGTGGTTGAAAATTGTCCTACATATGTGCAAGCTTTGATGGAAATGAAAATTTCAAATGTCTCCTCTTCTTCCAGGGATTTTAATCTAGAAAAGCATGGAAAATAAAACAGAATGCATAGCGAATATGTGATGAATCCATAAGATCCATGTTACCATATCTGAATTTTTCGAAATTGAGGTCGCCGTTCAGAGCGAGTAGGAGAACTAATCCGATAGAGGCGCCACCGTGCATTTTATGAAATATCTCCGTGGAACTCACATTATCACTATAAGTTCTATGAATATCTCTCTAATGACATGTACAATGGCTCTCTCTATCCGAAAATCGCTGAACTATGAATTTAGTAAATATGTGGGTAAAGCAGGAATCATATCGCGCCATATATTTGAATTTGGCCATTCTCTGCCCATTCCGTATTTCAAGTTGTTTTTCTGGACGAAATTATCTGTAGATTCCCTTTTAATCGGAAGTTGAACTATTTTCATGGGTCATCAATATTATATAAAAGAAAGATGTTGGTTTCACCACTTATAACTCGAGATCGGATAGACTGTTTGTTATGAAACTTCATATATGGATTCGTCTATCGTCTGGTTATTATAAAATACAATAAAACTTTGAAAAAAATCGATGAAAATTTTACTTTTACAGGAAATGCTTTTCCTTCTTTTGAGTAAGGCAACTAGGTGTCGCTACAGTTACAGTTACGCTACAGTTTATTCGTAAGTACTTCATTTGATATTCTCCCCCTTAGATTGCGATTTGAACAAATATTTCGTGATTTGGGTTGCCTCTAACTCTGCGCTGTTGACCAAAGCCGAAATGTCTCAGCGTAGGATCACAGATCTCTAAAATGATTAGATTTCGTTGAGATATGAAATAATGGTGTGAGCACCGATTCGATTTTGATTAGCCAACATTGAGAATATTAGAAAAGTTTCGTTTTTTCCACTTCAGAAAGAGCTATTCACAAAATAAGTTCTAATTTTTATCAGTTATTTCAAATATTAGAATGAACGGGTTGTGTTAATAGTCGATAATTTGTGTTCATATTCTTGACATTTTGATTCATACTAGTTCTGAGGAAAGGTATAATATGACTTATACTCCTGCTATTAACAGTCACAAAGCGGAGCCAAATTTTTGGTAAGAATTGCGTCAACTGGAAATTCAAAAATTGCGTAGAGTATGGAGGTTATGATCGAGAGTATTCAAATGAAGATATGAATGACATATTATTCACGACATATTACGATGCGTTAGAAAAAAACTGAATTAGTAAATTATTTTAATTCTCAATATTGCTGCACAAGCGCCGATCTGGATTCTTACCAAAGCCCAGCTTCATTGCCCATATTGGAATTATGAAATGACACTTAATGCATTGCGGCGCCGCCACGAAACAATTCTAATATTTTCGATTTGGTCGATGTCAAGTGCATACACCATGTTATTAGATATCTTGAGCAAGGCTCATATCCTTCCATGATAATGTAAATTCTATAGTTAATTGAGTTGCCTGCAACTCTGTGCTGTGGACCAAAACAAAAATGTCAAGAAGAAAAATAAGATAACGTTTTAGCATATTTATATTCTATGAAGTGAAATTAAAGTACCATTGACAAAGTACTTTAATTCGAATTTTTAGCGTTGTATTGGCAGAACTAAAGTGGTTTATTTAGTGATCAGAGGTAATTAATCATTGGAACTATTCCTCATCCATATAATTCGATCGTGATTTATATTTTCAATCGTGGTGTCGTTCATCACAAGATAGGTACTGCAATGAGAGAACTGTTAAGCATTCAAAACAAAAAGTTATATGTTCAACAATTAGATACCGCTTGAATAAAGAGTATTCTCTTCGTGCGAATAACAATGGTACTGAAATTTTGTATATTTGGCCTAATTCATCTCCTGCTTGAAAAACTAGCAATGGTAGGTTTATACAACTTTAACGGTGGGTTTCACCAAGCGTAATCACTGGTGATCGGAGCTTGATCTAGCATCAACTCGATTTGACAGTTCAAAAATCAGAGAAACAAGCCGTTGATCTTCCGATCACCGGTGATTACGATTTGTGACATCCAGCTTGAGTGTCATTTAGGCGAAACAAAGTTCGCCGGGCCAGCTAGTCGTTTGAAATAAAACAGAAGCATGAGTTGGCTTATTTTCTTCTATTTTTGAAAGAAAAAATGAACTTTCGAAATGAAATCGGTTTCAATTATTTCATTAAGAACTCTAATCCTTTCTGAGTTTACCCACTAATTTTTAGTTCCCAAAGTGAAACCATTTTCAAATGCACCTTGAATAAAAAATACACTACATTGAACGCCCACCTTGATAAATGAATGGGAGGAATTATTCCATTCGAGCCGAATATGTTCAGCCACAGCATCCCCATTAATGTTGTTCAAAATTCATATTTTCATTTTTTTATACTATGTACCTACAAAGTTCATACTGCAAATGGATTTCGTCGGTGACAAAGAAGACCCAGCTCTATGATTCACCCACATTCTTCAAATTTTTGGTCTGAAGGAATCACCCAGAACCCAATAAAAGTGAATTCGTTCCGTTAGATAAGGACTCTACTCAATACACAAGGCAGAAAACCAGCAGATACGTCCCTTCAAGTCAGACCAACCGTAAGTAACATTCCTTCAGTGTTTATTTTCTGGTATTATTTCTTTCTCATACATTCATTTTCTTTTCTCTTTAATTCTCATGGTGATAAAAATTGGTACAGCAGTCCATTCTTTTCTCTAAGACAGCTCTTGTATAATTAACAAATGTGCCTGATTTATTAATTTAAAAGGTTTGGTTGCATATGAATTGGGTGCAATGACGTATCATCGTCCCTAAATATGGAAGAACACAATAACTCTATCGCACTCTGTGATTTTGTGTATTTTTCTATGATCCCAAACCCCAGACCTATGCGGAAAAGAGAACAGGTGCCGGAGAACAATGTGCCTGTTCAGTACAGTTTGAGGATTGCATGTGGAAAGGTTTCAACGAAGCTAGTTCCTCACTCCTGCAAGTTTCTTGCCCAAAGGATTTTTTCCTTTGGGTTGCAATGGCAAAACATTGCGTGACTAGATGAATAGGAGTTTCTTCCTACTCCCCACAGAATCTACAGTCTTCAGTGTCCTGTGAGAAAGCCGGTGAGGAGGTAAAGCTGGTTCTTACTGAGATCCAGATACCATTTGGGTGATCCATTCCTGGGAGATTCCGCTAGGTGGTTTCGTTTTCGGTTTTCTCTTTCTCCAGAAAATCTCTCATAGGTGCCTTTGCCTTTATCACAAAAGGGTTCTGGGCCAGTGGATATCGTGCCCCCTCTGGCAAGCATATTGGCCTCTTTGTTTCCTCTGGTTCCAGAATGACCATAAATAATGTGATATGTTGTATAAGTATTGCTTCAGGCATTTAACACATTGAATATCAGATAATTGATGAATCCACTGTACTTGAAGTCCTAAGGAAGTTGTGTTGGGCTTGAATCAGGAGTTCTGTCGATTTCAGTGCCAGTTTGTTTCGACTGTGAAACGTCTATTGGACTAACAACTACAAAGGAATTTCAGCGAGGAGTTTGAGTCAGGACTTCAGGCGAGCTCAATGCCTGTTTGCTAGACGAATGGGGCGCTGTGAAACGTCTAATACAATGACTGTAAAGTAGTATTACGCTGAAGGGTTGAAGAGTAGCACTACCCTCACAGAGATAGCATTAGGTATTGTATAAATATTGAATAGGCATTTAATATGAGGCTCTAAGGGTAGAAGTTGCATTGATAAATTAAATTTCATGGATGTTTTCTGAGAAGTTCATTCCTTACGCACATTTATGAACAATTGTTCATAAATTCTACTTCAACCCTTTAATTCAACTTGAACAATGAGTCGAACGTCTGCCCCTTGCTTTCAAGACATAATAGTAGAGCAGGACATCCTCTAAAATCACCGGTTCACATCAACAAAGGACCCACGGAAACAAAACGTCCTAGAAACTGGGTCACGTGAGCTGTACGCTACCGCGCTGCTGGCGCCCTCTGACACGTGATTCATTACTTCACGGGGGCGAACGATATAATCGGGTGGACATTTAAACATTTTCGTTTTATTAATGATGGACGAATTATTTCGGGAGCAACTCGGTCCGAAAATTATTGTCGGTTTAAGTGGACGCGACGGCTATTGTCGCGTACGAAAAATAAGCGTTTGACACCGGCCGCTTCGGTTTTTTGCGACCGAATAAACAACGTGGATGTGACACATGCCGGTCGAGGGTTCTCAACTCTTTGAACGCCCCTCTGGTTGTTTATGAATTATGTATTAGCATACATATTTTCTGTTCTCGAATTAACGACGATGTCGAGCGGAATAGTCTCTCAAGGGTGATGAATGCAAGGAGAATATCCTCATTTTAAGGACGCAAAAAGCTTTGAAATATTAGAGCACCTCTTACTTTTGGTATGCACAATATAAGGAGAGCTTCTTCTAATCGATGTCTTCTGTTGACTCGACCATACTCAGCAGGTCCGGGTCTACGATTCTTTCTGACCAGGGCAAAAATTCATGGTTCTCCCTCTCCCCCATTTGTGTAATATATCAGTTCATACACCGAACACAACTGCTTACTCCGAACTCGGCACAAGTTACAAGCTTCGAAGCTTTTAGGTTCAGAGATGTCTCCTCAGGAGATCTAGGAGTAATCAGGATAAACAATACAATAATAAAAAAATAACAAAATAAATAATACAAATCAATAATAAAAATAAATACTAATAATAGGGAAAATATCACAAGGCAGGAAATGACATTTTTTTTCACAGCTTCACGCGGCGTGATTTTCTCTCCGCGAACGCATCTAGCAGCTCCTCGCAATCTGTTTCCAGTTTTATTTTCTATAGCTCTATAGTCGAGAGACCATAGAGACGTTCCTGATTGAGGAACGCAAATAATTCTTTATTATTTTCTATTGGCTGAAACTGCGTTCACATCTTGCAGACGTGGTAGGTAATGTGCAGTATATTCTTTAAGCTATACTGACATTAGGAAAAGCTTCTTGCAGATCTTGCCTTCGAAGAATTTGTAGCAGGTCTAATGAAGTCGATCTTTCACTAATTTCAGGAACCAGCTCTTTGAAAACCGCTAGTTGCTAACAAATATCAACTGCATTCAAGTCTCTTCGATATTTTTGCGCTAAAAGGATCCCATTTTTCTGCAGATCCTCTTTTTGCATGTTTAAAAGGGCATGACCATTGTGGAATGCGAAATTCGTATGCAGACTCTCTGCGCTTTCTAATCTCTTTCTGATTTCTGAGAATAATCTGTCGAAAGCAACCTTAATTTCCTTCGAGAATAAACCAACTAGATCTAGCGTTCTTGACTCATCCTTGAACATTTCGTCGACCTGCTTTTTCTTCTTGGAAAGAAGTTTATTTCTAAGAATTGGCTCCACATCCAATTTTTCCGAAAGAAGTGTAGCTTCCGACATACAGTTTTCAATAGGTCCTTCTCTCATTCCTAGCAAGATCTTCAAAAGACCTTGCATCAACGATAAATATCATGAAATAATTATAACCCCTTTCTGAATTTTCACGTTGACCCTATTGATCTCTCGCAGAATATTATCCCAAGTTGTTAGGTTCAGGATGAATCTAAAATCCATCACACCATGAAGCAAATGACCAGCTTCATACTTGGATTCTGCTACTGGTGAGGATTCTTTGATTTCTTCCACAGCCTTCACAACTCCCGGTAAATTATTGAGCAAGGCATTTACACCTTGATGTTTAGCCCGATCTTGTTTGGCTACTTCCTTTCCAATTTGTTTTCGTGCACTTTTTCATTATTGTCCATCGTGTGGATGAACTAACAAAAAAAGAATACAGTTTTTGTACAACACCAAATAAATTTACTGCTTCTGAACGTGATGAAGCCGAATGGACACCCACAAGATTCAAAGAGTGTGCTAGGCATGGAACTAATACTGCCAGCTCGTTCATCTGTAAAATTATGGATTGGACTCCTTTATATATGCTAGCCATATTAGATCTGTTGTCGTAGGATTGCCCACGACATTTTTTGACATCTAAATCATCAGCTTGCAATTTATTTAGAATTCGATGTGATATTATTCTCCAGTTTTTCCGTCGACTTCTAAGAAGACAATAAATCGTTCTTTTTCCTCATATTCAGACTCTGTTCTCTTTAAATATCTTATAATATGATTCATTTGTTCATCTGGGGTGCAGTCAAACATAATAGTGAAATAGTTGGCCTTCTTGATCTCATCAATAATGTTATTCCGAATTTTGGTGGCCATTAAATCGATAAAATTAACCTCTGGTTGTTTTTTGCGCCCCCTCAAGCTGGCGCCCAGAACATGCGCCCCGCTTGCACCGCCCACCCTAGATCTGGGCCTGATAACCAGTAAGAGTTAGGAGAAGACTTGTGATAGCGATTTGCTCTCCATTCAGTCATGAGTAGGTGACTAGTTGGGAACCAACTTTACACGCTATATCTTCGTATTGCACACTCACAGTTATCGATTACGATTTAGGAATTCCGTAACGGGGTAGAAAAAGGATAATTACGGCTCAGAGATAGAGCAGGGTGAACTTGCAAACGGATGTCAATGTAGAACAAACGCCGTCGAAATGGGAGAAGGGCGGAGGTAGAGAGGATACCTAATACCTAGCTAGGTATTAATTATCCAAGAAGGCAGGGTGCATTCGTAATCAAGCAGACTGAGTTTGCTTCTGAAAAAGGAGGTCGAGCAGGTTAATCCATCTGCAAAGTATAAATGGATTTATGGATTTCGGGTTGCGAGAGTACTTCGGAAATTCCTGGAGGAAAGTTGAACTCCTTTTCCATTTAGACTAGAGGATGGGAACCTCAAGAAAGAAACACTTTTTCCTCAAGTTCGGAAAATCTTGTCTGTGTCATGACCGATACTAAGGATATAAATCAAAAATTATAGACTCAACAGAAACTAGACATGAACCCAAACAAGATAATTTGTGGAAAATGAAAAATGAAGAAATACTAATTCATAAAAGTGAATTTAGGTGAAAGAATACTGTCGCAATTTAACAAATTAGATGGATGAACTAAAACAAAAAGAAATTAATATAAAGATGAAAGAGGTAGAAGCACGGGCGAGAGCAAGTACTGACAAATTAAAATCATGTTCATTCTTGATACTCCCTTTGCCATGGTAATTTCAGAGAAATTTGCATAAATAGGAAGGGTGTAGTTTACATGTTTTTGTAGACGTCTTTGAGTCGTGAAACGAATGTGATCTATCATAATAAGCTGCTTATATACCCTTGATATACAGGGTGGCCATTTGAAAACGAAACAGACGAGATTACAGACGAAATAAATTTTTTTGATAGAAATGCTCGGACAGGTCGATTTCTGTTTCGAGGGGGACAACTTAAGATGTCGGTTACGGACGCATAGCGCTTCAACCCTTGCTACTACAACCCTCACCCCCAATTTTTGAATAGGGAAGATGGGGTGAGTGATACCTCATTTGAAAGGTATTTTTATACTGATTTCAGCACAGATGTCGATTTTTCACAAAAAAACACTACAAGTGCCATGAAAACACCACTTCATTTTCAAATACTTAGTTAAGAATATTTCGAGAACTAATGCATAAAATGAAAAAACAATTACTGTGCTGAAATCAGTATAAAAATACCTTTGAATTGAGGTATCACTCACCCCATCTTCCCTATTCAAAAATTGGGGGTGGGGGTTGTAGCAGCAAGGGTTGAAGCGCTATGCGTCCGTAACCTACATCTTAAGTTGTCCCCCTCGAAACAGAAATCGACCTGTCCGAGCATTTCTATCGAAAAAATTTATTTCGTCTGTAATCTCGTCTGTTTCGTTTTCAAATGGCCACCCTGTATGTGTATGTACCGACTTAAGAACCTATGTACCTCCACTTTATAGAAGGGTTGGTTGATATACTTGTCTCAAAATTTTCTATTAAATTTGTATTCTTGAATTTGTCTTGTATAGCATCTTGATCCTTTACCTCATTTCTACTATTTGATGAGTTACAATTGATATTTTTCATTTCTATTTCAGGCTTTCAATGTTTCATATTCCTGGTATTTTTTGTGAAATGTGTATTCACAGATTTGTTTTATTGATGTTTCATAGTATCTTTCACCACATCTTAACTATTTGGTGGAATATAACTTATGTTTCTTATTTTTACTTCATCGGAATTTCACTGATTCTTCAGTAACTCGCTTTCTACCATTGAGGATCATAAAGATTGAAACCAGGTTTCACAAAAGTTGATCGGGTGATCAAATGCTTAATCGAGCGATTCTGTGATAAAAAATCCGTAAATTTGAAATTCTATTGGTCGATTTGACAAAAACGTCAAGGTACTCTGTGAATCACTCAATCAACGATCTTTGTGAAACCCACTATAAGTCTAGTTGTCCTTTCGATTGAACCTTTTTCTATTTCCTGGATTAAATCATGAACTCTACTAAGAATGCTGATGAATGAAAAACAAATACAATATATTTCTGGAATCCTTTTGATTTTTTTTGCAGTTTTCCACTTACCTTCTCGTTAATCTTATTATTCTCTAGTCTCCAGTATATTCTAGTGCTTATTTATTTCTCATTTCTTTAATTGAAATTTTTTATTTTTGTATTCCATAATATTTTTTATTTTAGAATTTTATTTTTTTATTTTTCTTTGAAAATTGGAACTGGCAGAGATTTGTTATGGCTCTCACAATACAGTGTTTTGTCACAATTATTTATTACTTGGCACTTCTCTAGACAATTTCAAAATGTAGGTTTTTTAAGTGATATTGTATAAACTAACTGGTTTTTGGAGATGGTTGAAATAGAGAGACATATCGTATTATAATAATTTATTTATAAAGTAAATACCTTTATACAGAAAAGATTACATACATAATTTTAATATTCTGTAAATATAATGTACTAAACACTAGTTTAAGTTTATTGCTTATAATAAAACGGACTAGTTGTGTCGTTCTTCCGGGACAGGCGCTATCAACCTCTGCAGACTAAGATATTCGTTGCCCGACCTCGGTCTCAGCGTGCAGCTAGGAGGTGGTGCCTCGCTGGAACTGTGCGAAGATAGGGAAAGAGTCTCAAAGTAATCGGACATGTCTGAAGTACCGCTACTCGTGGACCCCGAGGGGCAAACAGGAACCTCGGCCTCGGCACTTGCAGATTTACCATCAGTCTTATTGAATTGAAAACTAAGATCCCGGAGTGGATCCGACGACTTGGAACGTCTAGGAAGGGTCGTTGGACACAGTTGAACCTTGCGTGGTAGCTCGAATACACCTGAATCGTTGGAACTGGAAGAATCCCTGTTGGATTTGCACGGTACTGAGGAAGACCTCCTGACTGCTATCTGCTGGCTGCATTGACAAGTCGTCGGTGGGGTTGGCGAAGACATTTCTGGCTCTTCGCACCTACTGGAGGAATCTGCAGAGTTGGATCTCTTTCGTTGTAAGTTATCCGTGTAGTCTAGTATTTGTTTTCGTTGGTAGATATTCGCTTGGAACATGGAAGACCCTGATGGTTTGTTCGAGCGATCTAAGGCTGGTCCTAAATTCGGGTTACTGTTAGATAAGACTTTCTCCAAGCGTTGCTTGACGGCTGGCGACATCGGTAGGTAGCCGGGGTGAGGTTGAGCCGGCTTGTTGTTGGATGGCTCCATCATGAGGTAGTCCTCTTGAGCGTGACCGCATTTATCGCAGAGATCCCTGCATTTGTCCTGAATTTCTTTGGAGTTTTCGTACAGTTGAAGGGTTTGAGCAAATTCCATATTTTCGTAGTTAGTGGCAGCGGGCATGGATGATTGACCCTTCTCCGGAGGATGTTCGATTGTTTCGTTTGAAGGTGCTAGATTGGCGTAGTTGGCGGAATTGGCGGTGGGTTGCGTCCGATGGCATTTCTTGCTTTTATCTACAGTTGCGTAAAGGGCGTGGACGTCTTCCGTGGTCGTCCAGCAGGACATGAGACGTTGGCAGACGCAGGGTCGATCCGGCTGTTTCTCTGGCTGATGGCGTTCTTGTTGTCGCTCTTGCTGCTTCTCACACTCTGGCTGGCGGATGCGGACGATGCAGCCGCATGGTTTCTGTACAGTTTCAAATATACATTCTTTCAGTTTCCTTGGCGTGTCGTAGTGCTCGTCACTTTTGGATTCCTGCAACGAAAATGAAGAAAATGAGTAAACTGGAGAAGGTCAGTATTGACTGTTGAATTTAATTCGATCTTTGTATTAGAAATGTTTAACTTTGGAGGAGGTTTAGTTCTACTCACCACTGGATATGGTATTTTCGGAACATCATAGTTGTCGTAGCTAGGTTGGCTCTGTAGAGCCTTGCCGTGACTGGGGCTCGTACATCCAGGCTTGGGCGGTCTAGCAGGCGGCCTGGTTATCGTCTGACTCCATCCACTACTGTCGGATCCACTGCTGATTGAATGTCCGTCGCATGTGTGCTCCCAGAACGGCGTCAACCCCATCGGGACCGTTGCCGTGGAAGACCTGGATAAAGCTCCGAGTTTGCTGATACAGCTCATGCATCTCTCAATGGGAGGAGGACCCCATCCGTCATTTGATATACTATCTCCACAGCCATAGTTGCTTTCTAAATCCGTGTAGGGTGAGTCTGCCCTTGACAAGGAGCTTTCGCTCAAATCTAACACTGCTCGTCCATCGCTACGGAGTGGTGGGCGTCTAGGGCTGTCCATAACTGAAAGAAAAAATCGACGATTAGACACTGACCACCAGAGAGTGTTGAGTGACGAATTCACATACTATTTGGGCATGCATGAACGTTGTGTAAGAGTGAGAAGGCTAGGAGGTTCACAAGACGGACTCATTTAATTATCTGCATGTTTTCGAGAAGATTCTGGACCTTAGAGAGAAGTTATTCAGTTGAATAATTGGAGCTCTCATCGGCCATCTGCTTGACAATCATTTGAAGAAAATGGGTTTTTCTTTGTGAAACTTCTGGAGAAAACTGGATGAAATTGCAGAACACACTTGCAGTAGTCTACATGATCTGAGGCTCAAGCAACTAGGAAACTCTACACCTTCTATCTCAACGGTGAGATGGAATAATACTCGTCAGCACTCTTGCCAGAAAAGAAGCAGGAAAGCCCTCCTTTGTACCAGAACGTTTCTATGCTATGGGAAAAGACCACCACAAGGAAGAGTTTCAGAAGAAGGAGAAAATCGAAAGAGAAACACTCTTGACGGAATATTCCAGGGCTGGAGCATTCCAAAAAGCTTCGGAACTGGATGAAATTGCAGAACACACTTGCAGTTGTTTACATGATCTGAGGCTCAAGCAACTAGGGAACTCTACACCTTCTATCTCAACGGTGAGATGGAATAATCCTCGTCAGCACTCTTGCCAGAAAAGAAGCAGGAAAGCCCTCCTTTGTACCAGAATGTTTCTATGCTATGGGAAAAGACCACCACAAGGAAGAGTTTCAGAAGAAGGAGAAAACCGAAAGAGAAACCCTCTTGACGGAATATTCCAGGGCTGGAGCATTCCAAAAAGCTTCGGAACTGGATGAAATTGCAGAACACACTTGCAGTAGTTTACATGATCTGAGGCTCAAGCAACAAGGGAACTCTACACCTTCTATCTCAACGGTGAGATGGAATAATCCTCGTCAGCACTCTTGCCAGAAAAGAAGCAGGAAAGCCCTCCTTTGTCCCAGAATGTTTCTATGCTATGGGAAGAGGCCACTACAAGGAAGAGTTTCAAAAGGAGGAGAAAACCGAAAGAGAAACACTCTTGACGGAATATTCCAGGGCTGGAGCATTCCAAAAAGCTTCGGAACTGGATGAAATTGCAGAACACACTTGCAGTAGTTTACATGATCTGGGGCTCAAGCAACTAGGGAACTCTACACCTTCTATCTCAACGGTGAGGCGGAATAATCCTCGTCAGCACTCTTGCCAGAAAAGAAACAGGAAAGCCCTCCTTTGTACCAGAATGTTTCTATGCTATGGGAAAAGACCACCACAAGGAAGAGTTTCAGAAGAAGGAGAAAACCGAAAGAGAAACACTCTTGACGGAATATTCCAGGGCTGGAGCATTCCAAAAAGATTCGGAACTGGATGAAATTGCAGAACACACTTGCAGTAGTCCACATGATCTGAGGCTCAAGCAATTAGGGAACTCTACACCTTCTATCTCAACGGTGAGATGGACTAATCCTCGTCAGCACTCTTGCCAGAAAAGAAGCAGGAAAGCCATCCTTTGTACCAGAATGTTTCTTTGCTATGGGAAAAGACCACCACAAGGAAGAGTTTCAGAAGAAGGAGAAAACCGAAAGAGAAACACTCTTGACGGAATATTCAAGGGCTGGAGCATTCCAAAAAGCTTCGGAACTGGATGAAATTGCAGAACACACTTGCAGTAGTCCACATGATCTGAGGCTCAAGCAATTAGGGAACTCTACACCTTCTATCTCAACGGTGAGATGGACTAATCCTCGTCAGCACTCTTGCCAGAAAAGAAGCAGGAAAGCCCTCCTTTGTACCAGAATGTTTCTATGCTATGGGTAGAGGCCAGTACAAGGAAGAGTTTCAGAAGAAGGAGAAAATCGAAAGAGTAACACTCTTGGCGGAATATTCCAGGGCTGGAGCATTCCAAAAAGCTTCGGAACTTCAGTACTACGAGATCTATACTATAGAGTATCTTGAGCTGAGTAAAAATATGCTACTCCTTCTCTCTGGTTTTTCGAGCGTGCACTGTTACCTTAGGAAGGACCTAATGGTCCAAGTGGAAATTGAGGAGTACAGACTTTTTGGGAAAGAGCCAGAAACTTCGGATCATCTGATTGCAGAAGACCTCGCCATTGCCAGTCAAGTCAAACATGATTTGGACGAAAAGGAATTGGAAGCCATTCCATTACGGGGATTTCATTAGAATTCTGGAAGGTGTTGAGAAAGACAGCTTTGAGGAGAGGCCTCATTGTCTTGAAAGGTGGGGTGTACGGTTCACTGTTCACTGTATGCAATGTACAAGGATGCATAACCTGTGTATAGTTTCTCAACCTGCAGTTTCATCGAGGAATTCGGAATGTTTCCTATGAAATGAATTTGAAAGACCAACAATATGAAATATGGTATAACTCACCAGACATGTTCCTGGACACCGGCCTCCTCCTCGAAGTATGCAGATTACCAGTAGCAGCCACCTTCAGAGTGCTCGTAATTTCGTCCCCCTGATCAGTCAACAGCACGTGAACACCTTCTCCCTTGTTACCACACCTCGAACCACCTTCGAAGCAGAACCTACCCTCCACCACCCCATACCTCCTGAGGTTGCTGATAAGCCACTGACCAGATATTCTCGGGGGCACTCCCGTGGTGAGGCAGAACCCCCTCTCTTGCACGTGCAACCTGGCCGGACCCTGCGGTATCCTGGATTTGGGAGGGGCGGAGGAGATGAGTACCAGGAAGTGAGGACCGTCACCGAGGTGCGAACTGAGTTTGACCTGCCACTGCATGAGGCGTTCTCTGTTGTCGAAGGCGAGTACCACCACGACATCTTGGCACAATATGGCGACCGTGTGCGATTCTTTGTCTAGGGTGAAGCCGGATTCTAGGCCGAGGAAGTGTTCTAGAGATAGGGATGCTTTGGTTTGGCCTTGTTTGTAGCGATCTTTGGAGTCTCTGTAGAGTTGGAGGTGAAGGCAATCTGGAATAAAAGAGAATATTAGAGGTTGTTCGACATCTTTTATATGGAGATATTGATGTCATCAGATATGCAGAGCGGGAAGTACTGTAGTACCAGAGGGTCTCACGTACAGTGGCCATTTGAGGTACGAGGATGTATTGATATCTAGTTAGCCTAGACCAGTTCCATGCATAAACAAAATTTTGCGATAACATATCAAAGATGATGCATAGAAATACCTGGTGTTGGCACTGATTAGATTTTGTTCAAGACTTTCTTGTCGATGTCCACCAAAATTGTAAAAATCGAAAAATTGGAGTATCGAGCCATCATCAAGTACCTGTATTTGAAAGGGTTAAGAGGTAGGCAGATTTACGAAGATATGCTCAATACCCTTGGTGATCAATGTCCTTCGTATGCGACCGTGAAAAATAGAACTGCAAGCTTCAAAAGAGGTAAATTTTCCATTGAAGATTATGACAGATCGGGAAGGCCAGTTTCTGTGTCAGTCCCCGAAAATATCGATGCAGTTCATGACATGATTTTATCAGACTGTCGAATTGGGCTAAAACGGATATCTGAAGCACTGAAGATTTCATACGAACGCGTTCAATACATAGTTCACGTCAATTTGGACATGAGAAAAATTTCTGCAAAATGGATCCCCAAATGTTTGAATGTTGACCAAAAGCGTACAAGGGTAGAAGCATCGCGTTCGATCTGTGCTCGATTTGAAAACGATGTAGACTTCTTAAACCGAATTGTTACTATGGATGAGACTTGGGTACATTTCTACGATCCATAAACAAAGCAACAATCGATGGAATGGCAACACTCTGGTTCTCCAAGACCTAAGACGTTTCGTGTCCAAAAATCTGCTGGAAAAGTTTTTCGGTCTTTTGGGATTGCCATGGAGTAATCATGATTGATTTTTTGGATAAAGGTAGAACATTAACCGGAGATTACTATTCGACATTACTGACCACTCTACGGAAAAAAATTAAAGAGAAAAGACGCGGAAAGCTATCCAAAGGTATTTTGTTTTTATAGGACAACGCCCCAGTACACAAATTTCATGTTGCCATGCAAAAAATTCGTGATTTAGGGTTAGCAGTACTAGAAAACCCCCCTTATTCACCAGATTTGGCTCCGTCCGACTATCATCTCTTTCCTCAACTGAAAAAAAGTTTGAAAGGTCGTAAATTTTCTTCCAACGAGGAGGTAATAAAAGCTGTGGAGGACTGGTTTGCAGAGCAAGAAGAAACTTGTTTTGTGAAAGGTCTAGAGACGTTGCAGGTTCACTGAAATGAATGTATTCAATGAAGAGGAGAATATGTTGAGTATGAAAAAATTTTGACATTGAAATTTTGTTTGGTTCTATTGTTCTATTGAACTCTCCCTTCAAAATAGATTCTAGCATAATCTCTATGATAAATTTCAATGGACACACCGATGAACTGGATAACAAATCATTTAGGACAATCGAACAGCGCGTATCAATTTCCAAAGGGACAAAATACTGAACGGACGCGAATGGCATGATTCATTTTCCGCAAGAGGCGAATCCATTGTGCGTTTTGGCGGGCTCAAATACATTTTGTTCGTTATTATTCATTTCGGGATGACAGGTTTCGAATGTGTGTATAAATAACTCTGAAGAGGCTTCAGTATTATGATGCATTCAGTAATAATTGAATCATTTTTGGTGGAGTATCGGTGGCATTAGTGGCACGAATACTGTGTCCATATTCGAATGCGTTTCGAAATGTGTTTTGATTTATTGGGGTGTACATATTTGATGGGTTCAAAAATCATGGTATCTATGAAATACCGATACATATACTCCATTCACTTTTATTTAATCACATAGGAGGTCATGGTTTCGTTTTCAGGAGTTGGTGCCCCTGATGAAAAGCACAGATCATATAATGAAAAGTCAGTGCGCGCACAGAAAATATCGTTAATGACAAAACGACGTTGCCAGTTTCTTTGTTTAAATCGAAGTAAAAGTATCAAAGATATTCCACATTTTGTTAGGTTTACAAATTGTTCGCAGATTTTTGTTATTTAATCGATATTTTTCGTCGAATATCCAAGATTAACGTATGTTTATTGTTTTTAGCACCAGTTTGGAGCGTGAGGACGATTTTCAAGACCAGGACGAATGTTTACATTTCGAGGTTGAAGGGGTACACGGGAATTTCGTTGAAAAAGCTGTTATTTGGACAGATATCGCAGTAGATGGATCGGATGGAGCCTCGAGAGGTCGATTAGAATGATATTTTTCAAGTTTTTCAAGAAATTTGGCGATATCGGAGCAGATTTGCAAAAGTTAGGTACCTCACTAATGAGGTGGAACTTAGACCTAATTCTCCTATAAGAAACGCCTTTCAAAGGTCGAGATGGTGAAAAATGTATTCTTTAGATGTTGTTTGAACAAACGCCGCCGAGTTTTATATTCCAACATTGATTTTAAGAAAGTTATCAACAAAATAAAATTGACATTATTCTTGATTCTTGTAATTACCCATCAATTCATCTTATATCTTTGGGGTGATTTTTTTCAATGAATTCTTGATTAAAATCAAAAATTGATGTCGTCAAGTCTTAAACTTTCTGTTCAAGAGGATAATGAACATATTAAATCGTCACAAGCATGCATATGAAAATTATGTGAAAGCAATGCAATTTTCTTCCATGGCCAAAAATAATATATTTCAACAGTGATCTCTTGTACTTTTCATGCAAATAACTAGAAAAGGAATCCTTTCTATCAATTCATATAAACGTTAATTATTTTCGTCCATCACATCTTTTCCAATTCATTCATTCTCCGAATAAATTCACATTCTGAGGAATACGCTAAGAATGTAGAAATGGCAACATAGTGTTGACTTGGAACATACAAATATTTTGAAAAACGTCATAACTTCGATACAGAGTCGAATGTGTCAAATTTCCAGGGCCAGAGTTGTGATTTTATAATTGTGAATGGAGTATCAGTTTCTCTCAATTCTTTTTTTTCGTTGCTGTATCATTACAGTTAGAGCCAGAGAGCTCTCTTTACAAGCCAGAGAATGGTCGGAAAAACCTTGGAGCTAAAACCTGAACTAACGAACTGGATCTATAAAACCATTGTTCGGCCAATCTTTTACTATGCAGCTCTTATTTGACAATCAGCCCTGGAAAAACTACGGTAAATTTCCAGTTTAAGTCCCCCTCAATTTTGCGATGTTTTAATTTTTTTTCGTGAAAAACAAGTGATTTGGTATGATTTACTACTAGTTTCAATGCTGGCAAACAAGTAATTTTGCTGTTTTTCCAACGGGATTTGGAGTGAATAGGGGTGCTGGGTGGGTTTGATTTTTAGAAATTTTCTTAAAAAAAATGACAATTTACGGAAAGAATTAGTCTTGAATCGTCTAAAAAGATCAAAATTAGTCAAAAATGTCAAGATAATTGACCTATTCTTTCAAGGACATGACCAAGAGAGGAATACGAAAAATGTACAATTTCATTGGCGCTGAATCAATGAAGATATTAAATTTTCTCGAGGCTATAGTTTCTGAAAATTTCAAAAATAATTTGTTTTTTCGAAAGTCTCCGACAGTATCCATTGATAAAAATATGTCGACCAGAAAGCATATTTTCATTAAATCAGGATGCGATTGCTCCAAAAACATACCTTGAAAGATACTGACTGAAGTATCACATTTTCGGTATCTTCTTTTCTGTAAGTATTGTAACCGCAACTTGGAACACACACACACATTCAAATCTTCCATTGTTACACTCAAACTTGAAGAACTTATGACAAATTACTATTTTATAATCTAAGGAAAGAAAATGAATATCTCGAATGAATTTTCAACTTTCATCTCATGAATTATTTTTTTGAAATACCTAGCAACGATACCCTACGCTCGTGATTTGGACGGGGAAAATTTTGTTTGAATAAATTCAATGAAAATTCAGCGTACGATGCTTGTTGCCACGTTCAATCAATGCATTTTTATTGCTCAAAAAAAATGAAACCGAAGGTTTTTATATCATATATGTATTCGATATCTCATAGGAATGGAGCAAGATATGAAAAATAGATTGGACAAATTTCATTCAGGCGTCGTTTTACGAATGTAACGTTGCTTTCTCGAGGTTAACATCATAATATCAGTTGAAATAATATGTTATCATTGCAGTATATATTAAATTAAGCCATCAGACTCCGAACTGACATAACCTAACCTTACCGAACTGGTGAAAAACGATAAGGCCACCAAAATATCAGGGGGGAAACGCCCCCCCCTGAACCCACCCTTGTGGGCGCCCATGCCCTCGTTTGAATAGAACGAAAAAAGTGCCGACGTCATCGGGGAACAAGGGGATAAATGTCTAAAGCCTAACCCAACCTGAACCTAACCTAACTGCTGAAAACGATAAGGCCACCAAAGTCTCAGGAGGGGCACGCCCCCCCGAACCCCCCCTTGTGGGTGCCAATGCCCTCGTTTGAATTGAACGAAATCAGTGCCGACGTCATCAGGGGACAAGGGGATAAATGTCTAAACTCTAAAGGCTCAACTCTTGAAAATCCACCTGCCCTGTGTGGAAGTTCTATGTCTATCTTAGTATTTAAGACATTACTGAGATTTGGCAAGACCGTCTGTTCGAGAAAAAAAATCACATTACGGTATTCTACACTGCCGACGCGATTCAAATAAACATAAAGTCTAAACGCAGGTGGAAATATTCACAATCTTTTTTATTTTTTTTCTCCGAAACTACTTGTTTGCCAATGCTGAAATTAAAACTGTAGGGTGTTTTCACCATATACAATCACGAGACAAAATATTTTAAAAATCGGAGAGGGGGACCTAAACTAGATATTGACCAACCAGAGTTACGCAATGAATAAAAAAAAATTGTAAAATCGAAAAATTGGAGTATCGAGCCATCATCAAGTACCTGTATTTAAAAGGGTTAAGAGGTAAGCAGATTTACGAAGATATGCTTAATACCCTTGGTGATCAATGTCCTTCGTATGCGACCGTGAAAAATTGGACTGCAAGCTTCAAAAGAGGTAAATTGTCCATTGAAGATGATGACCGATCGGGAAGGCCAGTTTCAGAGTCAGTCCTCGAAAATATTGATGCAGTTCATGACATGATTTTATCAGACCGTCGAATTGGGCTAAAACGGATATCTGAAGCACTGAAGATTTCATACGAACGCGTTCAGTTGAGAAGAATTTCTGCAAAATGGATCCCCAAATGTTTGAATGTTGACAAAAAAGCGTGCAAGGGTAGAAGCATCGCGTGCGATCTGTGCTCGATTTGAAAACGATGTAGACTTCTTGAAACGAATTGTTACTATGGATGAGACTTGGGTACATTTCTACAATCCTGAAACGAAGCATCAATCGATGGAATGACGACTCTCTGGTTCTCCAAAACCTAAGAAGTTTCGTGTCCAAAAATCTGCTGAAAAAGTTCTTGCTTCAGTTTTTTGGGATTGCCATGGAGTAATCATGATTGATTTTTTGGATAAGGGTAGAACAATAACTGGAGATCACTTTTCGACAGTACTGATCACTCTACGGAAAAAAAATCAAAGAGAAAAGACGCAGATTTCCAAAGGTATTTTCTTAGAATTACTATAACACCCCCCTTATACACCAGATTTGGCTCCGTCCGACTATCATCTCTTTCCTCAACTGAAAAAAAGTTTGAGAGGTCGTAAATTTTCTTCCAATGAGGAGGTAATAAAAGCTGTGGAGGACTGGTTTGCAGAGCAAGGAGAAACATTTTTTTTGGAAGGTCTAGAGACGTTGCAGATTCGCTGTAATAAATGTATTCAATCAAGAGGAGAATATGTTGAGTAATAGAATATTTTGACATTGAATTTTTTCTGGTTCTATAGTAGGCTAAGAATTTCCTCGTATCACAAGAGCAACACGCTCTTGTCCTACTGCTGCCCTGCAGGTCATCTTGGACCTTTCTCTCATTGCAGTCTAAATGAGCGCAATGTGGTCACAGATTAACTTTCGACCCAACAGTGAAATGATGGCTACCGAGGCTAAAAAAATTCTTTCCTAACTTCGGGATTGCACACGGACTTGCCAGATCCTAATCCAACACATTAGCCACTGGGCTAGGGGCACTCACTTATACGGAATACAACTTTTTGGGAAAAAATGCGAACGTTCTCTTAGTCATTAGCAATGTCCATGCGACTAGTCATGAAGGAAGTCTAGCACAGTTCTCTCGTAATCTCCGTAAAATCCCTATTACGCTTCTGTCCATCACCAGGAGTATAAAGAATCAGATTGACATTTCCCTCATGTCCATCTGTTCGGTTTACAGCTTTCCTATAAGACGGGAGATCTTAAGAATCGGCCTGGTCGTTAACGATATCGATTTCTCCAACAAAGCCTCATCCGACATAAGCGCCCACTCCATAGTTGTTTCCTGTTCTTGCACTTGTTAAAACTCGCACTTTGTCAGTGTTTTCTTTATGTTCGCCTTGATGTGCTCTGTGATCCCTTTGAGACGACCGGTCCTCTGGTTCTTTTTTACGAGTTAACTAGAGCGGACTTTATTTGTTGGCAGGAAATAATGACCTATTAAGAAAGTTTTGAGGACACGGGAATGCCGTACATTATGGGTGGAATATTCCTTTCCTGTTGGGATAATTGAAAAACCATGCTGAATTATATTTTTCTTCTGCCAGTTTTGAAGAAAATCCGAGAATATTTCTACACTTTTACGAGTTAAAATCTTTTATTCAACTTGTTATGGACGCACGAGGATATATTGAAAAATTCTTAGCCTATTATAGAAACCAAATTTCAATGTCAAAATATTTTATAACTCAACATAATATTCTCTTCTTAATTGGATACAATTATTGCGAACCTGCAACGTCTCTAGACCTTTAAAAAAAAATTTTCTTCTTGCTCTGCAAACCAGTTCCCCCACAGCTTTTATTTCCTCCTCGTTGAAAGAAAATTTACGACCTTTTAAACTTTTTTTTAGTTGAGGAAAGAGATGATAGTCGGACGGAGCCAAATCTGGTGGATAAGGGGGGTGTTCTAGTACTTCTAACCCTAAATCACGAATTTATTGCATGGCCACATGAGATTTGTGCACTGGGGCGTTGTCCTGTGAAAATAAAATACCTTTGGATTTTGGATAGCTTTCCGCGTCTTTTCTCTTCAATTTTTTCCCGTAGAGTCGTCAGTAATGTCGAATAGTAATCTCCAGTTATTGTTCTACTATTATCAAAAAAATTAATCAGGATTACTCCATGGCAATCCCAAAAAACTGTAGCAAGAACTTTTCCAGCAGATTTTCGGACACGAGAATTCTTAGGTCTTGGAGAACCAGAGTGTCGCCATTACATCGATTGTTGCTTTGTTTCTGGATCGTAGAAACGTAGGTACTCAAGTCTCATCCATAGTAACAATTCAGTTTGAGAAGTGTACATCGTTTTCAAATCGAGCACAGATCGAACGCGATGCTTCTATCCATGCACGCTTTTGGTCAACATTCGAACAGTTGGCAATCATTTTGCAGAAATTTTTCTCATGTCCAAATTGACGTGAACTATATGATGAACGCGTTCGTATGAAATCTTCAGTGCTTCAGATATCCGTTTTAGCCTAATTCGACGGTCTGATAAAATCATGTCATGAACTGCATCGATATTTTCGGGGACTGACACAGAAACTGGCCTTCTCGATCGGTCATCATCTTCAATGGAAAATTTACCTCTTTTGAAGCTTGCAGTGCAATTTTTCACGGTTGCATACGAAAGACATTGATCACCAAGGGTATTAAGCATATCTTCGTAAATCTGCCTACCTCTTAACCCTTTTAAATACAGGTACTTGATAATGGCTCGATACTGCAATTTTTCGATTTTTACAATTTCGGTGGACATTTTTTTTAAATTTATTGCGTAACTCTGGTTCACTTTTTTGACTTCGAACTCTTCACTGACACTTCTTATAAGTTATTGTTCGCTGATATGATATCACAATATTTGTTTATGCATGGAACTGGTCTAGGCTAACTAGATATCAATACATCCTCGTATGTTTGGAGGTACAAACGAAGGGGAAAGTTTCCTTGCATAATTTCAACGAAAAAATTTCCATGAGCATGGGACATAATTTAATTTTTTGTGGATCTGGACCTGGATTACGAAATTTAGAAAAATACTATAGTGAACTATAACTGAAGATATTAGACAGTGATACAAAATACAAACTTGCGTGAGCTGTCGAAATCAGTGTTGCCAAAAAGAAGATAGTTCACAAATCACCCGTTAGATACATTGTGGATAACTTAAGAGCTATGAAGTGAATAAACGGTTTGGAAACTTTTATTGAACAAATTTCCGATAAAAAAACGATGGATTTATGCTATGACAGATAAAGCCACAAATCAGTCTTTTACGGACGTATCTAGCCCAACCGTGAAATCAACCATATAAAATTTTCATAATAACGCAAAAATAATGGTGGTAACAATAACATTTGAAATATGGGCGCTCAAATAATAATTCACATCCGAACAATGCTAGTATGTGCGAAATAGAACATATTTCCGATTTCAGGTTGTCAGTTGATGGAATTCCTATGGATGAAAAACGAGCCGATAAAATTTAACCTAAATTAGTTTTTAACTGATTTTTCGTTATATTTCATTGATTCCAGAGCATAATTTTTATGCGCATGCTCCTGAAAAGGAAAGAGTTCAATCTGCCCAATTTTTTAAATATCGACAGTTTCATATCAATGTTTTTTCCAGATATCGATCGATTCATATTGCTCCAGGTCAATCTTTACGTAAAAACACCTTTGATTACCTGGATACCTGAGCCATTCCTGCAGATATTCTTTGAATTCACTCTCAAATGAATGGAAGAATAAAAAAAGTCTTTTATTTTTCATTCTACTGTACGAATACAAAATCTGAAGGAAAGTACCATTAAATTGCACTCACTCAATGGTGAACATGACAATAATCATTCTAGAAAGAAACACATAAATATATCGATTCCCATAATCAAAAAACCACATACGATGAAGACATAAAGACGTCTAAAATAGCCTGGATAAATAAAGGTATACTTCTTAAGTCGAACATCAAACGATTTGTGCTCTTGTCACTTTGACAAGAGTGGTATTAAACGGATACTCGTGTTAGGCTCAACACCCGGCTCACATTCTTTAAATATGTATGAGGCCACGTCAGGACCGGACAGGGCAGGGTATGATGGATAGGGTTTGGAAATTGTGAACAAGAAGGATGCTGCTTTGACCTTCAACAGCATTATGATAACGAGTTGGAGGAGCTTTCCTTTCGAAGGAGTGGCCATGAACGAACAAAAAAATTTTATTAAACTCCAGAACTGTCTGTGGTGAAGATAGAGCCATGAAATCTTGGTGAAATATTGAGCTTTCATTCCTCTTCAGAAAAAGCATCATTGCATAATATGTTTGCGGTTGTAAGTTTGGGAGAGAAAAAATTGAATATATACTCCATTCACTTTTATTTAATCACATAGGAGGTCATGGTTTCGTTTTCAGGAGTTGGTGCCCCTGATGAAAAGCACAGAAAATATCGTTAATGATAAAACGACGTTGCCAGTTTCTTTGTTGACATCAAAGTAAAAGTATCAAAGATATTCCACATTTTGTTAGGTTTACAAATCATTCGCAGATTTTTGGTATTTAATCGATATTTGCAGGTGAGTTTTTCTAGAATATCCAAGATTAACGTATGTTTATTGTTTTTAGCACCAGTTTGGAGCGTGAGGACGATTTTCAAGACCAGGACGGATGTGTACATTTCGAGGTCGAAGGGGTACACAGGAATTTCGTTGAAAAAGCTGTTATTTGGACAGATATCGCAGTAGATGGATCGGATGGAGCCTCTTGAGGTCGATTAGGATGATATTTTTCAGGTTTTCCAAGAAATTCGGCGATATCTGAGCAGATTTGCAAAACTTAGGTACCTCACTAATGAGGTGGAACTTGGACCTAATTCTCCTATAAGAAACGTCTTTCAACGGTCGAGATGGTGAAAAATGTCTTCTTCAGATGTTGTTTGAACAAACGCAGCCGAGTTTTATACCCCAACATTGATTTTAAGAAAGTTATCAACAAAATGAAATTGACATTCTGACATTGCTCGGTTGAAGGAATGAAGAATGTTTTGGAGGTGAGTATAATATACAAATTTTTCAATGGAAGCCATTGTTCTCAGGTACCTGCCCATCATGATATACCATGGGTTGGCAGCCTTTTGAGTCAGAAGAGCGAAAAGTAATATTTCATGAAACACTGCATTTTTTTGAAGATCCCACTGAATTTCAATTTCACCCCTATTTTGGAACCTCTTTTTTTTTGCTTATGGAACTGAAGAGCCACAACTCTCATCAAAAGAGCCCCAGGTTGCCAACACCTGCGGATATACATCTGAAGCAAGCTTTGAAAAGTAATTGATCACTGTGAATATCCATCATCCAGTATACAATGCAGTTATTTCCATAGGACCATTTATTTATAGAGGGCCTTTTCTGATGAGGTTTTTCCATGAGCTCTTGTATGATACACAGTACGGTATGGCACCCCATTGCACCAACCCAGCTTACTTTATTTTGTGTCTTAATTTAATATGTATTTGCTCTTAATCGAAAGAATATATTATATCTAGTACTTCTTCTTCCAAAAGAGACACAAGCTTTTAATGCTGTGAGGGCCCTATAATGTGGAGCAGTTTGTGTCTTATTTTAGAACAGGTGAATGATAAATGTGAAGCATATAAGAGTTTATCAGATACATCGCGTTCATTGATATAAATATCAACAACCGCCATGGATCCGACACGAACTTGCCAAATTCTTCATCCAGGGAACTAATGAAAGTTCCAACCTCATCGAAGTGGGTAGAAGTCGAGTTGAACTTTCATTAGTTCCCTGGATGAAGAATTTGGCAAGTTCTTGTCGGATCCATGGCGTTTGTTGATATTTATATCAATGAACGCGATGTATCTGATAAACTCTTGATGTTGTTACAGTGTTCCTTTTGGAGATAACATTTCTTTCTGTGAAGCATATGTTTGACCTATTCCATTTTATTTGTACAAACCTTCTGTGGTAGTAATGTATGAATATTTTTTAAACTAATAAATTACTATACAGTCAGAATATTTTACTCCTTGTTCATAAGATCAAATAAATGAAATGTATATCTATAAAGCTTTCAGGAATTGCAATTCTTGCTTATTAATTTATAACTAAAACTCAGTTTCTATTCATCTGATATCTTTGGGTTGATTTTTTTATGAATTCTCGATTAGAATCAACAATTGATGTCGTCAAGTCTTGAACTTTCAGTTCAAGAGGATAATAAACATTAAATCTTCACAAGCATGCATATGAAAATTATGTGAAAGCAATGCAATTTTCTTCCATGGCAAAAAATAATATATTTATTTCAACAGTGATCTCTTGTACTTTTCATGCAAATAACTAGAAAAGGAATCCTTTCTATCAATTCATATGAACGTTAATTATTTTCGTCCATCACATCTTTTCCAATTCATTCATTTTCCGAATAAATTCACATTCTGAGAAATACGCTAAGAACGTAGAAAGGGCAACATAGTGTTGACTTGGAACATAAAAATAACTTGAAAAACGTCACAACTTCGATACAGAGTGGAATGTGTAAAATTTCCAAGGCCAGAGTTGTGATTTTATGATTGTGAATGGAGTATAGAAAATACTTTTTTTAAACTCTCAAACTTGGAAAATTCATATTTCTGTCTGTGGTCAAGCTAGAGCGATGAAATCTTGGTCAAATATAGAGCTTTTATTGCCCTTAGGAAAAAACATCCTCACATGTGTTTGCGGTCGTAAGTTTGGAAGAGAAAAAATTAAATCCAACAAAAAAATGTTTTTTACTGAACTCTCAAATTTCGATACGATAAAGTAACTCCACACAGAATCGGAATGGAATCGCACTCTCATTGTGGAAAGATCAAAAGCGGACTTTCGCTTCAAAGGCGCCGCCTTCTCGACGACTAGAGTCTCATTTCATTCGATAAAAGTGAAATATACCCAGGGTACGAGGCGACCGTGGTAATGAAAGAGGTATGAATCTGACATGTAGTCCGATAAATAATAACGATACAAATGGAAAGAAGCCACGAGTTTTACCGCTATTGTTCCCGCAAAAGGGCTCGAGGTAATGCGATTGTCCGGGAAATGTATCGGGGACAGTGGCGTACCCACACGTTGTGGAGCAGTAGCGATCAGTTATTTCTTGAATGAGGATAAACTTCAATTTTCACAATGAATGGCTTCCATTTTTAACGATATATATATATATTCTTATGAAATGGAGCTGTACAGATTTGTTTCCAAATATGGCATGTGTCTCGAAAAGGCAACAAGGAACAGTTCATTCAAACAAACATATTGATCCATTTCCCACTCCTAATCTCAGTTTTAGCAGAGGAATGTCAAACGGGGCACCATACATTTCTGCGTATGATGCAAGAGCACAGATAAAAACGATACAGTGGCTTCTTCCAGCTCACATTCGGAATGATTCTAAACGATTCAGATCATAAAAAAAGAGTTTCCATACATACATCTTACATATTTCGTTCTTTTTTCTTTGTTGCTTCGCTTCTGTGGTTTATTCTATATTTGGGTGTTGTATTTTTTATATTATGTTATAGCTATGCCACGCACAAGTAACAACTTATCGTAGTGATTATTACAGCAACTATTATTCATTTATTACTTGAATTGTATTTATTTAGCGAATGAACATCACTTTCGATATTATTGTTGAAAATGAGTAGGTCTATACGAGGATGTATTGATATCTAGTTAGCCTAGACCAGTTCCATGCATAAACAAGATATTGAGATACCATATCAACAAACAATAACTTATTAGAAGTGTCAGTGTAGAGTTCGTCGTCAAAAAAGTAAACCAGAGTTATGCAATAAATTAAAAAAAAAGATGTCCACCGAAATTGTAAAAATCGAAAAATTGGAGTATCGAGCCATCATCAAGTACCTGTATTTAAAAGGGTTAAGAGGTAAGCAGATTTACGAAGATGTGTTTAATACCCTTCGTATGCGACAGTGAAAAATTGGACTGCAAGCTTCAATAGAGGTTAATTTTCCATTGAAGATGATGACCGATCGGGAAGGCCAGTTTCTGTGTCAGTCCCTGAAAATATCGATGCAGTTCATGACGTGATTTTATCAGACCGTCGAATTGGGCTGAAACGGATATCTGAAGCACTGAAGATTTCATACGAACTCGTTCATCATGTAGTTCACGTCAATTTGGACATGAGAAAAATGTCTGCAAAATGGATCCCCAAATGTTTGAATGTTGACCAGAAGCGTGCAAGGGTAGAAGCATCGCGTTCGATCTGTGCTCGATTAGAAAACGATGTAGACTTCTTCAACCGAATTGTTACTATAGATGAGACTTGGGTACATTTCTACGATCCAGAAACAAAGCAACAATCGATGGAATGGTGACACTCTGGTTCTCCACGACCTAAGAAGTTTCGTGTCCAAAAATCTGCTGGAAAAGTTCTTGCTTGTTTTTTGGGATTGCCATGGAGTAATCATGATTGATTGTTTGGATAAGGGTAGAACGATAACTGGAGATCACTATTCGTCATTACTGACCACTCTACGGGAAAAATTAAAGAGAAAAGACTCGGAAAGCTATCCAATTTAATTTGTTCTTACAGGACAACGCCCCAGTACACAAATCTCATGTTGCCATGCAAAAAATTCGTGATTTAGGGTTAGAATTACTAGAACACCCCCCTTATTCACCAGATTCGGCTCCGTCGGTGAAGGACTGGTTTGCAGAGCAAGAATAAACATGTTTTTTGAAAGGTCTAAAGACGTTGCAGGTTCGCTGTAATAAATGTATTCAATTAAGAGGAGAATATGTTGAGAGATAAAATTTTTTGACATTGAAGTTTTGTTTGGTTCTATAGTAGGCTTAGAATTTTTCGATATATCCTCGTACACACAAAAGTCTTGGCCCCCAAGTTTCCTCAAGAAATAAACAATATATGTTCTGGAAATGAGATGAAAATTTTTCTCTATTTCAATTGCAATATGAGACAAAATAGGAAAAATGAGAAAAAATCGAAACATTTTTTGCTGGTTTTCAATCAAGTGATAAACAAATTGACACGTTACATTCAACAAGTTCAGAGTTGAAAGGGCACCTTTGACGATGTGTGTAGTTGAAGATTAAAAAATTTTTAAATGAAATAATAGCTTGAATATAATTTCTTTGCCAAGGACAAAATATTCTTTCTTGATCTTTTTGGAGATTATTTCATCATCCGCAACGACCTAAATAAATGAATATATGAATAAAGAGAATCCAAACAATTTCAAGAAGGAAAACTCAATAATTTACACCGAAAAGTCATTGCGTTTGACCTAAATCATTTCCATTTCGTACGCCAATGATGCTGGATGCAAATGCCGGACCTTTTGTTCTTTCCCACGCTCAATCTTTCGACCTGACAAAGCTTTTATAATTAAAATTTCCCCTGATTACTACTCGAATTACAAAACACATTGTTCCGCTGGGCCAGACACATTTTTTCGCATTTTTCAGTTGCCGGCGTTTGGGATACCAACAAGGAGTCCGATTTCAATAGTTAAAAGGGTTTTTTTCACGCTTGTTGAATCATCGCCAGCCTTTGTTAATTCGCTGTTTCGTTCCCTTTCTCGAGATTGTAATTTTCATCCCTTTTCATCGGAATAATGGAATTATGAAAGCACTAAACTACACCGTTCTTTGCGCCAATGTTCAAGTTCAGAGCGGTCCCACATTCATGTACTAACGCTTATCTTCCAGATAACCATGGAAATTTTCTTGTTCATCGATTGAATGCATTTGAAAAAAAAATCAAACTTCAAGCCCTGTAACTCAAAAACGAAATGTATGCGGTCCCATGTTTATGGGACATTTTTTGCTTCAAATTCAAGGATTTAATTTATACCTTCAATAAGAAACACCCTATATAGTAAGGCTCAAAACAAATATATTATGATTTCAGGAAAATGCGTTTATTGTTTTAAGTAAGAAAATGATCTCAATACAGTCTTTTTCTCCATACCTATGTCTTTTGCACCTTAGAGATTGTAGATTCAAGACGTTAGATTGCCCTGCGACTATGAGCTTTATTGTGCCTTCTGCACCCTACGTGAACATGACTAAAAGCCATCACTCAAGATAAAACTTGACATGAATCGCCACCCCCAACCGGAAATTGGAAGAAAAAGAAATCCGGATCCTCCAGTTCCTATAGAACACAAATTTACCGGTGCCGTGCTATTGTAGCTCTGACATGACAACGTGAGTCCGCAATGTCCCGGGGCAGAACACCGTCACGGCGTGAGCGTTCGATTTTGATAGTCTTGGGACCTAGTCGGGAATAACGATTCTTGTTATCGCATTAAGGCGGGCGGAAGACGTGAGTGCAGTGCTCACAACAGTTCGGTAGAATTACGTTCGATGGTCTCAGGAGTGATCATCTATTGCCGGAGGATGTGGGGGAAAGAGCTGACATGGTTCCATTTGTTGGAACACGACCCGTGATAATGAGATAATTTTTTCTCGGACTATCGATTTTCTACATTTTCTTCCGATTCGGATTGTGTTTTTTAATGTTGAAACAGAATTCTGTCTATATTCCTAGTGGTGAATGTACCGATCGCTATCTGTCATGTCTTTGATTTTTTGATAAGTATGTATATGAAGAATTTTCCTATAAGAGGTGTTATTTTGAATAGCCCGCTATTTCGGTAGATGTCACTTTTCAAGGTATCATTTTTTGACATTTGATAAGTGGGAACTACGCCACTGATAAAATGCTTCAACAACGCATCGAAATCCTTCAAATTCAATATAAAAATGGTGAAAGTTTGACAGAGACGGTTCGTGAAACTGGAACATTTTTGGGCCGCCTTGAAGTACCTTGTCGAATCGCAATACAGAAATTGTTGGATAATTTTGGCACAAGTTAGTGATGTAAAGAATAAAACCCGTGCACGTAGTTCAAGAACAGCCGAGAATATTGCTGTTGTAGTGCTGAAAAAACCATCCTTGTCCATTCCTTGTCGTTTTTTGGAATTAGGCATTCCAGAAACGTCAATACAACGTATTTTGCATGAAGATTTGGCTCATAAAGTTCAGTTAAACCAAGAACTCAAGCCGGCCGATCATCAACAACGTCGTGTCTTTGCTGATTGGGTCCTTGAAATGCATAAAAATGATCCGGAATAACATCGAAAAATCTACGCCAAGAGGCCAGCGTCGATTCAAGACCTCAAAGATGGAATACCTGAGGCTATAGAGGTCACAGGGCAGCAAGCACAGGTACATTTCTGTTATTTATACATTGTATCCAAGTTAAGGTGAATACAGACTATTCTGACGTGACGTGATTTCACCTCACGTCAGGCACTGTCAGTGCTCCCATTGGCCTGATATGAACGTGAATGCACAGAACGATGTGTTGCATTTTTATATCACCCCCAGTTTGACGTTCACGTTCATATTAGGCCAATGGGAGCACTGCTACACGTCTGACGTGACGTGGAATCACGCCACGTCAGAATAGTCTGTGTTTCACGGTTTTTGCTCCTCACGTGAAAATAGCTGATTATGGCTGGTTTTTTTGTGATTATTGAAGTTATACTAGGTATCCTAATTTTTTTCGGGTGAAAAGTGTAGCCTATGTCACTCAGGGATGATGTAGCTTTCTAAGTGTGAAAGAATTTCTGAAATGGGTCCAGTAGTTTTTGAATCAAGTCGTATCAAACACACAAAAATACGAATATTTCCTCTTTATAATATTAGTATTAATATACTTATATAAAGTAATAATAAAATATAATAGAAGAAGAAGAATAGATAAACATCCGATCATTTATCTAAAAAAATTGAATTATTCTTTGAATGTCAAAATAACAGCTTTCATTGAAAACCTTTTAATATTCTGCAATCGATCTTTGGTTATTCGTGATAATATTCTTTTCTTTTTTGTGTATTTCTTTGCCCGTCGTTAATAATTGTGTACTATCCATGCAGTTTCCTGTTTCTTCTTCATTTCTTTTTCTACTCCGATTTCAATTATCTTCACTACACATTTAGTATTTTAACTATATTGAACTAGTCTTCGCTGATTATTCCTTAGGGCTTAGCGAATTAAATCTGTTTTTTCTATCTTTTTACCAACAATATTCAAATTTAGCTATAAAGTTTTTCTTCTTTCCAATAATCGATATTTTCGAGCATTCGAGATGTGAAAGTAGGCCCCCACCGTTTCATCTCACCAGAATCCGAACCAGATGATAATCTCAACGGTAACAAACACCATTATTCAAGGGGAGCCATCGATTAGGCGAAAAAAGTCCATTTTAAGCTCCCTAAGTGTTGGTTTTATGGCTTCTGGATGCGAAAGTCGTAGTCCCCGACTTCATTTTTTAAATAAACTCTAATTCAAGAGAATTATAGGGGTGGGACGTGCCTTCAAACAATAAATTTTATCGTTTTTCGGTGACCCAAGGTTCGATAACTCAAAATTTGCGAACTATAAAAGGGAACCAGTGATATATTGAAGAGGAATGGGGTGAGATGAAGTCATTTCGGAGAAAACTTGGGATTTCATCGATAAATTCTCATTTCTCTGGTGATTTTCAGCATCTGATGTCGTTTCCCTTGTGTTTATTTCACCGCTAGAACCAACTAGAAGTTGGTTCATGAAAATGAAGAAGGTAAATATTATCATATCAGGTATGAGAACTTATTTGAAGCATAAGACGAGCACTGCCAGCAGACTCTTTCAGCAATATTTTGGAGGATACAGATTTCTCGACGACGCATGTTACGAAGGAATGAATAATTCAAGCTTGTACCTACTAGACTATAGAAGAATTGAATATATTGACCTATGCCTCTAGAACGAACTGAATTCAGGATTTCTATAGAATCTTTTCCCAAACTATTCGAACTGATGTTTTCTCATGTGGCACCCCAGCATTGCAATAACTTGAAGTATCAATAATAATAACGTATTTACATTTTCTATTATCACTGTAAATATTCAATATACATATTAGCTATTTATTTACAAAAATGTTTATATACAGGTTAAGCCTTTGACTTGTACATATATTTCAACTGTAGATTCTTGAGGCCAAAAGAAACCTTTTTTTCATTTTCCATGTTTGCGAATTCGGTTCTGTCTAAAAGATATAGCAATTTGAAAAAAAATTGGGCCAAATACGTGCCTGACACGATTCTCTGAAATTGATGCAGAGTTCTCGATTGAAATTGAGGTGATTATTAAATGTTCTGTGGTGATACATTTAGGAAATACTCAAACACAAACCTTTTTTGAATGTTACAAACACGATATTTCCTTACAAAAACACTTAGTTTTGTCCGATTATTGGAAAGCCATATTTCTTTCAGCAAAATGAGTTCCTTCTTCGATTTTCCTGAAGATTAGTTTGTGAACACTAACAATTTGTTCATATTTTCCACGATATCCCAAAACTATCTCATAAAAAATTGTTTTCTCACTAACCTAACCTAACTCCATTAACCTAGGGCATAGGATTCGAGGTCAAAGACCTAACCTAACCCATCTTCTGTGATATTTCACAGAACTTTCGAGGAGACGAAGGCGGATTGTTGATTTTCTCTTCAAACAATGGCATAGGGCGAAACCAAGGAAGTCAACGGATAAACTATCGCAAGGGCACTAGTGTTGTTAACTTTTCGCAAAAGGCGTCTAGGCGTTGCTTTTTGGAAATGCCCAACGAATAGTTCTGATTCTCGCCGATATAGTGTCCCATGAACGACTCTTGCGTATAGCGATAACATTTATTTAATTACAGAGAATAATGCAAACAGGTGATGATTCTGTGAAGACTTTCAGTGAATTGATGTAATAATAACCTTGTAGTGTCGGGTTAAAATTCCAAGCTGATATTGTTTAGATAGATATTTTCCTGAAGGACCGGTACCAATAAATTTTTAATATAAACTGTGCGTATAAAATTATAATTCCATGCCTATTAGAATTCAATTTTATCTCCCACATTCGTGGTATTTTATTATTACTTATCTCTACTTCATACGTTCTTCCATCATAGAGATTTTAGTCTTGACGAAGATGATAAACATTCTGACAACATTGTTAACTTGTTTAGAGACCAGAGAAGAAATAATATTCGATGATATTTCATCCAAGGAAGCATCCAGATTTTTCTTGAAATTCATGATTTTTTCCTCAAATTTCATCGTATACAATTAGGAATAACTCAAAAACGTCGCGTTTTATTGAAAAAACATAAGAATACTTTTATTTTCTGAAATAATTGATTCTTTCGAAAATATGAACCGTTTATCCTTTTCAAGTGGTTTCATAGTATTTTTGCGTGAATTTATGAGTCGGCTACGCTGTAACTTTTATGCCAGGAGAAGCTTCATTAATATAGAGCACTCCGAATATACACGACCTCCGCCATAACCAACGTTGACCCGACATTCGACACAAATCTTTTATTCCCCATGAACACAATTCCTCGGGCCACCGTTCACGTTTTCGAATTCCCGAGATGTCCTCTGTCGGGAGATCTTATCAGCCCGAGATGTAGGCGGTTACGTGCCTCCTTTTAAGGAGACGCAGCTCCAGTCCTAGATGCGGTGGCATCATCGGTTCGTTTCTTATGCGAAGATTTGAAGGGGCATCGAATCGATAGACGAACCTCTGACCCCTTCGTCTTCAATCGTGAATACGGATGAGAGGAATGGCATGCTGGGTCGGAATGAGCTGAGAGAAGTTCCGAGTTGCTACCAACATAAAGATAAGGAAATTTGGGTGAACAAGATCGGGTTCGTGTTTTTGAGCGATCGGTTTCCTAAGAAGGAAGAACTGTCGAAAATTTAAATGAATCTTCTGGTTTCTGAGGGGTTTTCCAATAACAGGTGCGATTTTGACATTCATAGAAAAATGAATAATACAGGGTGTCTACTTTTAAAACGGCAAAACTTCAAGGGGAGATTATTCAAGTGATTTGCAACAAAAAATGTCATATAACACATGGTCGAAATCTTGACGGTTATTCTTCAATTTAACATTTCTCGTTTTCACGAAATATTTCAATTTTTTCCATGAAATCTTTAATATATCAGTTATGCTTGTAGCTTCATCGAATTCGATTACATATTTGGAAATCGTATAAAATTTTCTACAAGAAAAGAATTTCAGTGTGCCAAAAATATTTCTATTGTGGGTTTGGTGAGGAGATGAATATCACGATACTGAAGTGAACAAAATCAGTCATATTTTTCCAATGGGTTTTTCGTTGAAAAATTATCTATTATGGACATGTTTTCTTTTCAGCAAAAAATACAGGGTCCGGCAGAGATGTATGACGTTTTTGAAAAAATCATAACTAAGTGAGATTTTGAGGAAAATGAAATTTTATTTTTTTTAAATGTACATGAGAGTTTGCCATTGATACCACATCAAAAAAAAAAGATAAAAAATAATCATGAACGGAAGATGATGTCATCTAAGTGGTTGCCCTGTTTTTCCACACACTCCTGCAGCCGATTTGTGAAGTTGTCCATGCATCGTTCCAGCATGTTGTTTGGAATTGCTTGAATTTCGCGGGTGATTGCAAGAGAAAGTTCGTCAAGGGTACGTGGCTTGTCAATAAAAACACGAGCTTTTAGGTGCCCCCACAGAAAAAAATCACATGGGGTGAGATCGTGGAGGCCACATTTTCCGGAGTTCCAACAGTTCTTTCTCTGCCCCTGGGTACACCAGGGTTCAACGAACCTCTCGTCCGGAGATTGTGCACCCACTTTAGGATGGTGTTTCGTGAAGGAACACGTCCATGCCTTCCAACATTAAAATGTGTTCGAAATCTACGTTGAGTTGCTACCACAGAACGATCGGTTTCAATGAAACTATCGTACACAAACACCCGTTGCTCTAGCGTCCCCGGCTCCATGGCGACTGAACAAGAAATAATGGCAACTCCTTGCGGTCACATATCAACCCTTACGAAAAAGTTTGGCTTCCCCTTCGCCGAGTTATACGCATCCAAAAAACGTCATACATCTCTGCCGGACCCTGTACCTCATTTAGTGTACTTTCGAATGACATATCAACTTTCTTGCTAACTGCTCGTTTTCTGCCATAATATCATGGCTTATAAGATGAAAACGAAAAAGTCGAAAAATTTCAAACCTAAATTTGCTCCATTTAGTTGTAGATGCTGAGGTACGATTAACATTTAGTAGGTGGTACCTGAATAAGTTAGGAGAATGGGGGGGTGATAGAATATTATGGACTGATGAGGCAACTTTCACGAGATCGGGTTTCATGAATTTGCGAAATAGATGGAAGAGAGAAAACCCCCATGCTACTATTGTTTGTCATTATCAACATGAAATAAGGGTCAACGTGTGGTTAGCAGTCATGAGAGGTGACTTTTCGGACCAGTTATACTCCCCGATCGCCTCAACTCTGATGAATTCATAAGATTAATCCAAAGCAGCTTAACAGACATATTGGATGAAATGTCCCTGGCTACCAGACAAAATGTCTGGTTTCAAATGGATGGCTGCCCAGCTCATAATAGCCGGAACGTACGACAGTTGATGAATGAGTATTTTGGGGAGAAATGGATTGGAAGGTACGGTCCGGTAAGATGGCCACCAAGGAGCCCAGACCTGACGCCTTTGGATTTTTATGTCTGGAGCACCTTAAATAAAATGTGTACCGAATTCGCGTTCAGACTCGAGAGGCTCTGATCGAAAGGATTGAATTGTGTTGTGCAGAAATGCGTCAGAAACATTGCGAACTTCGCAAGGTTTTTGATTCAGTTCGAAAAAGATGTGTTAAATGTATTGAACAAGGAGGTGGACATTTCGAACAATTGTTATAAATAGTAATAGTCTGTTTTTTAAATTTTTTCATGAAATCCGTATTATTAAAAATTTTTTCATTGTTCAGAATTATTCTCATTTCATTGATAAATTCATGATTTCCATTAGAATTACTTCGATATTCAATCATAATGAGTTTCAAAATGCAGCAAACTTAGGTTTGAAATTTTTCGACTTTTTCGTTTCCATCTTATAAGCCATGATATTATGGCAGAAAACAAGCAGTTAGCAAGAAAGTTGATATGTCATTCGAAAGTACACTAAATGAGGTATTTTTTGCTGAAAAGAAAACATGTCCATAATAGATAATTTTTCAACGAAAAACCCATTGGAAAAATATGACTGATTTTGTTCACTTCTGTATCGTGATATTCATCTCCTCACCAAACCCACAATAGAAATATTTTTGGCACACTGAAATTCTTTTCTTGCAGAAAATTTAATACCATTTCCAAATATGTGATCGAATTCGATGAAGCTACAAGCATAACTGATATATTAAAGATTTCATGGAAGAAATTGAAATATTTCGTGAAAACGAGAAATGTTAAACTGAAGAATAACCGTCAAGATTTCGACCATGTGTTATATGACATTTTTTGTTGCAAATCACTTGAATAATCTCCCCTTGAAGTTTTGCCGTTTTAAAAGTAGACACCCTGTATAAAAGAGCTCTCTTGGAGAGAAGAAATGGACTGCTGTACCAATTCTTATCACCACGAGGGTTGAAGAATAAAATGGGTGTTTAAAAAAAGAAATGAAGACCACAAAGTAAACACTGTGAGAATGATACTTACGACTGTTCTCATTTAAAAAGATGTATCTGCTGGCTGTCTAGTTTCATGCAATGTTGTACCGGGTAAAGTCCTTATCATACGAATCGAATTCACTTTTAGGGCCGACGAGGGTATACAGGGTGTCCCACTAGTGCTGCAGCGGACGATATACGCGTAAGGATCTGAGTTTGGCAAAATTTTCTGATGCAGACTTGATATACTCCAAGAAGAGCACAACCTAAAAATATTTTCGAATATATCGGGTGGCCCACAAAAGAGGAATAGAGGGTGACTTAGTTTTTCCAAATGGGACACCCTATATTCAATAGTGTTTTTTAATTCTCTGAAACTCCCTGCATGCTTTCGTATACTTTTCACATATTTTTATTCGACAGTTTATTGAAATATTAGGCATTTTGACAAAGAAATGATACTTGTAGAGGCTATGTTATCCAATTATATTTCACGAACCCTTGCACATACCGATAACAGCTTTATATGAATTGAATGACAAGACTTCGAAGTATCCTAGCCAGCTAAAATAAAGCATCTCCTACATATGAAGTGTCCACAAAAAGACTATCAACATGACGAATTTTAAATCGATTTTCTTCATTTTTTCAAATGCAGTGCATATAATTTTTTTTCAATTGTTGTAATCACCATTCATTTTACTTCATTTTTTGTCAAATACATGATATGCATATCTTGAACAGAAAAGGAATTTTCAGAGTTTTTGGAGGTCTCGATGAACCACAAAAAAGGCTGGACAGGTCATAGACCTGTTCTTTTTGGTTAGGGCACCATTCGCAGTAGGAAACTTTGTGGTATAATAAGAGAAAAAGTATGAATTTTGAACATACATCTTCAGTATTCGTGTCCTATTCTTCAAATATGTAGTGGCATCTCATGAAGGATTTTCATTTCCCCAGTCCTCTTAGCCACTACCTTCACATATTTGTTCCACTATTTCTTGAAGGTAACGCAGCGTTGTCATTCAACCTCGAATGAAGATTAAAGGTGACCTGCTTGCATGTGCAATAGCACCCCATACCATAACGCCTACTGCCCGGTGTACATAACGCTCTACATCAAGCTGAGGTTCACGTCTTTCTCCCCGACATCGTCAAAAGCTTTTTCGGCCATCGTTTGCACCCAAGGAGAATCGAGACTCATCAGAAAAGACGACCTGATGCCATTCCACATTCCAATGTTGACGTTCTCTGAACCACTGTAATCGTTGCCGGCGATGCTCAACCTTCAGAGGTAACACAAGATGAGATCGATAATGCTGTAGTCCAAAAGACTTTATTCGGCGGTAACACGTTCGGACAGTTACAGTATCTCGAAATGACAATCCCGCCTCTCTTTCAAATTCACTTAGCTGGCGATAAATTCCGCGTACACGTGTTCTAGGCATTTTAACAACAACTAAACATCGACTTTGGATCTCCTCGAACAGCTGGTTTGTTCTAAGGGTTAAAAAATTTGTAAAAAAACGTCTATAATATTCAAATAACAAAAAACCTTCACGATTTTTTTCGACAAAATTTAATCATTTACTCCTTGCTATACTATCTATGTTTTACAAAAAAAAAAAAGAAATTTAAACAGCTCCATTTGGGTATTGCAGTTTCTTTGTCAGTTAGTGTATGTTTGATTTAATAAGGGTTCATCTTCTTTGAATTACTGGGTCGAATAAAGAAACTGCGAGTGGATACGGATATTAAGGATATTCGATCACGTGACTTCGTAGCGAGTGGATAGCAAAGTAGTTTCCGAACAGTACGGGAGCGGATGGATAAGCCGAGTTTGAGGGTTTTGTGTTGACGTGAACGACTTTTCACATCAGTGTTGATGCTTTGATGTACTTATTTATTACAGAGGAAACAAAAGGAAATACCAGAGTTGAGGGTTCATCACGCAATTCGCATCTCGCTCACACCGTGACGGACGTACAGACTAAATAATATTCCAGATATGCAAAATTCGGCGTACTCGCTTGTCCGGAATCTAATCCGACAGAGCTACAGAGTTTCATGTATATTTATGGACAGTTAACCCGGATTTATTCAAATTAGGAGAGCAGAATTCATATCATTACAATATGTAAATAATCCGACCGCTGAAACTGCGTTACCGATCAAAGTCGGCCGCATCCTATCCTGCCCGATCGCGTATGTTATGGACTTCTCTCGTCAGCCGATATTTATGTATATTTTATGCAAAATGCGGTGCGTATATCCGGATCTTTTAGGATCCGACAAGGAGATAAGGATGGAAATAGTGGATTTGGAAAAATGTATGCAGTGACTCTCACGTAGAATGCAGTTTTCTATTGTTATTGGTTTGTCTGATATGAATTCAGAAATCAAATGAAAAAACACAAACTTTGAATTTAAATTCATTTGAGTTTCGGAAACTAACATTCTCATCGACGTTTTAACTCGGATCCACATTGAATCCTCTAATATTGTACTTTCGTTCCAAGCGTGTATACAGATTAGTAACCAGAACTAGAACTGTTTGTTTGTTGACTGGCGAATTCGCCATTTCATTACCACCGCAAAAGTTCTCTATTCAACAGAGTGCGGCAACTAGTTCTTTCATATTTGAAGGAGCTGTTGAAAAAATACGAAAAATGATATTGAAAAACCTCATTTTTACTTCGAAAGCCTATATAATCAAGTTTTCGCATTTCTGTCTTGAAATTAATATCATCCAAATGACGGCCTCGGCGAGCGAAGCACATTTGCAGTCTTTCGCGAAAGTTTACCATTACTCTCTTCAGCATAGAGGTTTCACTTTGGATGATTTCCTCTTTGATTGCCTCTTTCAAGTAATCGAGGGTCCTAGGGCGATGTTTGAAGGCCTCATTCTTGAGGTAACCCATAGGCCCTTACTTTTTTGAGGTACGCGGCGCTACAGTCACTGTGACGTCCCAACGATATTGCAACATGTAGGAGAAATTTTTGCGGACGAAGATTGGGGAATATGAAGAAGAGCATGATACAGAAGATACCTGGTTCCAGCAGGATGGAGCCACAGCCCATACAGCTCGTCGTGAGATTCAACAGGGCATGTTCCCCGATAGAGTGATTTTCCTACGATTTGAGTCCCTGTAATTTCTTTCTGTGGGGTTACCTCAAGAATGAGATCTTCAAAAATCGCCCTAGTACATTTTATAAAATCTCTGGAATTGAATGGCGAGCTGTAGGAGGCGCGATGATAACAGCTCTGTTAGGGGGCACAATAGACCTTAAGGTCACAGTGGACTGTAACCCCTTTTTACTATAAACTATATCGCCCTCGAACCATGTTGACTAAAAAAAAAGGAATCAAGTAGGGAATCATACAAATTGAAACAGCTATGTTGAAGAGAGTAATGGAAAACTTCCGCGAATGACACCACATGTGAGTCGCTCGCTGAGGCATTCATTTCAATTTTATAACAATATTTAAAATTATCAAACAATATTTTATAACAACAAATACATAATAATAAATAAATAATAAGTTAATCTGAATGTTTGTAGCGGGAACAAATGCTTCCCAGAATTAAATATCATCGAATATTATTTCTTCTCTGATCTCTTAACAAATCAACAATGTTCTCAGAATGTATATTAACTTCGTCAAGACTAAAATCTCTATGATGTAAAAACGGCCGATGTAATAATAAAATCCCACAAATGTGACAGATAACATATAAAAATTTATTGTTACCGGTCCTTCTGGAAAATATCTATCTATGCAACATCCTCCTGGAATTTTTAATCGACACTACATGGTCTTCACATCACAATCATCACCTGTTTGCTTTATTCTTTGTAAGTAAATAAATAAATAAATCGAAGTCCATGGAGAAGGTTATCGCGTTTAAGCGTCGTTCATTGTATCACAGACTGGCCTGTGATGGGATTCGTTGAAGACAAAGAACAACGGCTTGTCTTGCGTGGCGACTACATCGCATCGCACCGCGACTGAAATAAGATCGTAGCGCAATATCGGCGAGAATCAGAACTACCCGTTTGGCATTTCCAAAGAGCAATGCCTAGACGCCTTTAGCGAAAAGTAAACAAAACTAGTGCCTTTGCGATAGTTTTTCCCGTTAACGATAGGGAACGTACTGCTTTCTTGAGTTCGCCTATACCATTGTTTGAAGAGAAACCATTCTGGCATCGTCTTCTATAGAGTTCTGTGAAATAGCACCAAGGATGGGTTAGGTTGGGTCATTGAACTCGAATCCTTTGACCTAGATTAATGGAGTTAGGATTGGTTAGTGAGAAACCAATTTTTTATCAGATCGTTTTAGAATATCGAGGAAAATTATTAGTGTTTAGAAACTAATCTTCAGGACAATCGAAGAAGGAACTTATTTTGGTGGGAGGAATATGCATTTTCAATTGCAGAAATAATCGGACAGAGTGCTTCTGTTAGGAAATATCGTGTTTGTTACATTCTTATTCAAATAAGGTTAGTGCTCGAGTAGTTTCTGATTGTATCAACCAGAAAATCTAATAATCACCCTGCAGAGAATTGTTTTAGGCACGTATTAAGCCCAATTTTTATCAAATGGCTTTATCTCTTCAACAGAGCCGAATTCGGAAAAATAGAAAACGAAACAAAGGTTTCCTTTGGCCTCAAGAATCTACAGTTAAAATATATGTACAAATAAAAGACTCGCCTTGTATATTTGAATTTGGCCTTTCTCTGCCAATTCGGTATTTCAAGTTGATTCACTTTTAATCGGAAGTTGAACTATTTTCATGACTCTTTCGTTCGAAATAAAACAGAAGCTTGAGTTACCTTTTTCTCCTATTTTTGAAAGAAAAAAAATGAACTTTCGAAATGAAATCGATTGAAATTATTTCATTAAGAACTCCAATCCTTTCTGAGTTGACTAACAAAATTTTAGTTCTCAAAGTGAAACAATTTTCAAATGCAACTTGAAATAAAAACACACTACATTGAACGCCCACCATAAGAGTCTTCAGCCTTCAAAAAAGGAAACGTATACCGCCAGATGGCGGTGCAGTGCATTAATTTTCATTTATTGGATTATTAAGCTTAATAGAACAAATGTGGGGGCACAGGGAATATTAACAAGAAATCCTACCCTGAACTAGATCTCACACTGACTGTATAATACACTAATTTTGCTTCACCAGTCATCTGGGAGTAGATACCTGCGGAGCGTATCATTCAAAAGAAATTCAATTCCATATAAGAATCCACAATTGTAAGAAACAATTAATTTTCACTAATCGACGGCTAAAACAATCCTTAATAAATTGTCTTTGATAAAAATGGATATTTATCATTTCGAATAAAAAATTCAAGAAAATGAATTTCGCGGAAACAACACATTGTCGTAATATTATTAACAAAAAAACGGTATATTCTGAAAGAAAAATGAGATAGACGTTTGATTAACTGAATGATAGACTTCAATACTGAAATGAAAAAACACAAAAATATTTGTTCGTTTTAATGGTGGAAATGTTACAAAATAACCAAAAAAGATGGCGAATATCCTTTTCATTCATTCAATACTTAAAATAAATAAATAAATGTATTTAAGGCAATTGACCTAAGTCCTTCAGCCTACTTAAAATATTTTTCTCATTATTTTTATCTTTATACACTCATACATCCCTTCATCAATCAGAACAAAATAAATCGTTTCTGACTCCCATTTTTTCAGGGACGTAGACCCTTAAGTATGCATTATTAAGTGGTCAGGTTAGTAGCGATAAAAACATTGCCTAGTCTATCATGTACAATACTCACACAAAATTATATCGATTAATTATAATCTTGTTCTCTTCATATCAGTTAATGTTTTTGCTGTCGAGTTTTCTGTTTGTTCTTTAATGAATTGTTCATCTCGAATATTATTTTGATTCACGAAGATTCTTCTGAATCCAATATTTACTCCATCTTTTATGATTTTACTTCAAGAGTATATTGATTTGGAAACAGAGGTGTTTGTTAACCGGCGATTTCGCCATTTCGTTGCCACAGCATATGTTCTCCATCTTTAAAACGATGACGATACAAACTGAAGTTTGATGGGCCATTTCTAAGGGATCAGTTTGCTCGATGAATACAGATAAATTAATAGCAATTAGATGACATTTTAATCAAATCAAAGAGCTTTCGCGAGTATATGACCAAAGAAGACGATTCATGAGAATTTATTAGTTTACTACACATTAAAATCCCAGGTGTTCGCAGGCCTCACGACCTTCCGAAACTACCGCGACAGCAAAGTTAATATTGAATAACAAGGTAAAATGGGCCGTTATATATCACAAACACGATCTAATCTCGACGGACGTGTCAAATTAGGAGAAGGGCAGACCCGAAGCTGGAAATCGGCTCCACAGCGCTCGGACCGCCCTCTACCGGTGCCGTGGCGAATCTCGAGGGTCCCGCGGGACCCCGTATTACATCGGCCCTCTATTAGAACATCAACAACTAAATGGTGCTTCATGTTTGCGACCTACGTGGTTTCGCTTTAATGGCTTCATTCGGTGTAAGGCGATCCGCAAATTGTTCCTGTGACAAGGCGCGTAGTCCCGAGGATTTAGAAACGATCGTCAAGTTTTGATGTGAAGGGATCTTAAAACGTCACTTCGTGTGACGTATAACAAGCTTCAGAAGGAGATCTATCAAGTGGAGTTCTCGGTAACTGACGAGTCTCACCTAAACCCTTCTGTGCTATCGTGGTCGTAGTTCGTGAGGATCTCTGTCCTATGAATTTACAGTGTTGTAGGCTGTTTCCTAAATAATTCCACTTCATTCGTGAATATACGAGGGCATTCGGAAACTTCCGTCCTCCCTTTGGTAAAGGCTGTACGTAACAGAATTCTCGCATGTGGAAGAAAAGGACGGTAAATACGAGGAATATCTGAGATATCTTCGGACGTCCTGAAAATCGACGATTTCTTAGGGGTGGTGAGGGGTAAGAAGTAGGTAGACTTTGACGTACGCTGATAATGCTCTGCACTATAAACCCCTCATAAGATGCCTCAGTGACATTTGGGCGTACTATAGCCATGTAGGATCAGAATACCATGTCTGGATTTAGACCTCAAGTTTATCAAACAGCATGACCGTATGGACTCTGTGGCTTCGAAAAGAATTTTGTCGATATGTTTTTTTCTGGTAATTTGAAGATTAAGACTGGCATCATTGAATGGCCATATTCTGAGTTTTTTCAGAGACGTCAAATAACCTAAGTGTCATTAGATAGCAAACGCATCAATTATAGTCTCAGCAAAGGATTATCTCAGAAAAAATGTCTTATTCTCTCCACTCATCATCTGTTCATGTCCAAGATTCAAATTGTCCGGAAAGATCAGGTTTTTCATCAATACGATAATTCAGAGGACCCAAGACAAAGATGAATTTTGAAATCAGAACGAGGAAATTGTCCGAATAATTCATGCTGTTCCATAAAATTTTAACATTTTAATTAATGATGCCCTGCCTTTGTTCACTTAATTAAAGGAACACGCTCAGTCGAGATTCCTTTGAGGAAAGTTCTAATCAGAAGAAATCAGTTTCCTATAAATTATATTAGTCTCGAGCTGATTCTTCTTTCCGAATTAAATCTTCTATCTGTTCCTCATCAGGGACCTTCTTTGTTTCCCATGCTTCAACTAATGAATTATTTCGGCTGGATAAAAAGTCTGACCGGGTGGATTGGAGGGGTGTGGAAGAAAAGTTGGGATGGGATAAGAAGGCTATATATCTGGAGAGATAATGTATCAGTTTCGCACCTTCTAATTTCTTTCGGATCGGTTGAAGGGGAAAATGGAAAGTTTCTGTAACTTTCCTGAAGGAATCTGGAGATTTGCTGAACCAGGAAAGGAATTTTCAAATTTCCATTTCGTGTAGAGAATTCAACTAGATCTGAATTTGTAAGATTCCTAAGGTCCGGAGAAACGAGCAGGTCACTCTATGATCTCCGATTCATCGATTTGAAAAATCGAAAACCGACAATCATAGTGGGGAGAAGCTCTATCTTGTTGAAGTATCAGAGCTATACTCGTCATTCCGTAGTCTACATCTCGCCAACAAATTCTAGAGTACTAAGGAACTCCACGAACGCCATTCAGTGGATCCAGAACCTTTCTGTGGTATAGGGAAGTGTACCTATAAGAGATAGTTTCTGGAGAAGAAGAAACCCGAAAGGGAATCAGTCTGGCGGAATCTCCCAAGAATGGATCACTCCTCGGAACTTTGAAACTACAAGCTCCAAGAGACATCTGGATCTCAGTAAGAACTAGCATTCTTACAGGTAATTCTCGCCACAGGAAGCATCTGGTGAAAATGGGTTTATTGGACACTGGAGAGTGTGAATTCTGTGGGAAGGAGAGAGAAACTCTCATTCAGCTAGTCACGGAAAGCCTTGCCATTGTAAGCCAAAGGAAATAATTTTTTGGGCAAGAATCCTGCAGGAGTGAGAAACTAGACTCGTTGAAACCCTTTCAAATATTGAATTTCATTAGATCTCTGGAAAAGAAAGGCGAGCTGTAGAGTGCGTGGTGAGGAGAGCTCTGTTAGAGGACACAATAGACCTTAAGGTCGCAGTGAACTATACTCCACTATCTGGGATTGCTTTAGGGAGGCCACTTCCTCACTTCCACAAATTTCTTGTCCAAAGCATTTTTTGCAATGGCTAACAATGACGAGGCATTCCTTCACCCTTTAAATAATTCATTGAATAGTTGTAGTATATTCTTGAAGACCTAGATACTTTTTAGATCTTGTTGCATCAAAGTATCGAAAAAACTTCTTGGAACGATCCAACCCAGGTAGATTCCACCAGCTTGCCCCTCTCAAAGTTTTTCCATCTCCTGAAACTCTGTTCTGTTTGTACATTTGTCTATGCCACAAAAAGGTTCTGGGCCAGTGAAAGGAGTTCGTTCTTCTTTTTCTGGCAAGTGCGTTTGCGTCTTCATTTCCTTTGATTGCCGATTGGCTAGGAATCCACACCATACGATCTTAGAATCGATGATTTAATCACAGTCTGACTATCAGAATGTAAAGATATCACATACCTGATAGTTTTTTCCTAGGTTAATCTCTACACGTCTTGTGATTGCAAACATTTAGCCTTGGACAACGTCCTATTGGTAGCGCATCTGGTGCCAGCCCCAAATATTCCAGCGTCAGTACCAGACGGAGTTTTAGAGCTATTTGATAGTTCGTTTCGAGACCTGAGATTGTGGACCCGCTTCACCAATCTTCTATTCTACTCAGCATCGTTGGAAAGGTTTCCTCGATGCTATTTTTCTTTATCATCACGTCAGTGAGAAGGTTCGCTGATGGAACATTTTTGGCTGGGGATGTTCAGGGTCTCTGGTTCCCAAATCTGTTATCGCCAGTACCTTCCCTGGATAGTCTTAGAATGGCCTCAGGGGCTAATCTATCTATCACGATACTCGATTTGTCTCCCTTACATCAACATGTGAGGAAATGCAGCCTGCTGGATGCAATAGGAATATCCCTTGACAGGAAGCTTCTACCTGGAAAAGGTAAGGTATTTGAGGATATTGAATCACCTGGATTCAAACCTCTTCGGTTGTTAATACCATAAAGCAACTGGCCAGAAGCAATAAAGTGACTCTACTATTGGGACCAGGACATTGTGGTATTGAAGGAAATGAATGTGCAGATGAATTTGCGAACAGTGCATCAAGGTTAACACCTGCGGGACGTGAGCGTTTCTGTGAGCCTGGAAAAGACCAATATGAGGACACGGTCCACCAATGGGAGGTGAACAACCGAGTAACCTTCTGGAGAAACACTCCTAGACTTACTCAGTCCAAGAAATTCGTGATGACTTCACCGACCTATACCAGCAAGCTTCTGAAGCTGTCACGAGCTGAGCTTCGAGTGATGGTAGGCTAACTGAGCCATAAAGACCCCAGCTCAAATAATAATATATGGGAGATCTGCAATGATCTCCAATGACCTAGTTGGGCACGTTCTCATAGCTCATAGTTGGGCACGTTCTCAGTAATACAAACACGGGCTAACCTTTGTTCTCTATCTAGGTCTCTCCTCATTTTATTCTGAATGGCTCAGCCATACCAGAATATTGCTCCTTAAGTTATTATTGGTCTCACAACCAAGACCTACATCTATCGCATTATTCTTGGGTTACATCCCGTTATACATCAAGGCATTTATGGCTTTGCAAACAGTTTATTCAACAGATGCTTGGTATGTAGGGTTATTTTCAGATATTTGACTTCTGACTCCCACTTTATGATGTCTCTATCCAGAGAGAAGGATCTCATAGCTGGAGGTTTCCTTCTCCAGGTAAGTCATGCATGAGTTCTAACAAGATCATTAGTAACATTTCAATATAATCTATTTCACTTGAATGAATGATTGTTAATAGGTAGTACAATTCATTTCTGTCAATTAGTTTGGTAGCAGTTAGTTACTAGGTAAAGCACGAACATTTCTTGATGGAGTATACTAATAGGAAGAACCACTTCATTACTCAGCTACTCGAAAAGCCCAACGCTTCTAGTTTCTTGGCAAAAATAATTGCTTCTAATGGCACTATGATAACGATTTATTTAATCTGATTGGACGATTACGTTCGGAGATTTTGGATATGATTCAGTGGCTGTCTTCAAAATTGAAACAAATCAAAGAAATAAGTAGAACAACTAACTTATCGACCAGGCGAAATCCTACAAATATAATCAAACTAAATCCACCGTCGGAGGGGGAAAACTCGGCGAAAATCCCGTAGTAATAGCCCCCCGTCCAGAAACTTTTCCTCCATACCGCAGACGCGTGCCTCAAATGACAATAATTTTCTCCGGGGAAAATGTGTTTGCCCGTTCCTTTCCGCTCCTCTCTCCTTTCACTCACGCATTATCCCCGTCTTTCTGACAGAAGCGCGTCTTATTTTTCGGTCTTATCAGGACCGCCGCCGATAATTGACGTATAAGGACACGTAGCTACAAATTGCATCCGAGTCGACGGACCAATTCTCCGAATTACGGCGATTCCGTTTGATCGTCGTCGGAAATCGCGCAGGCGGTGGAAATGGATCGAGTGTGCATGGTAAAGATGGAAAGGCTTTTTCGGTGACCTAGTTTTTCGTCAGTGAGAAGGAGATTTATTGCAAAAGGAAATCTTGGCAAATCTAGAGTCACCCGTCAAGATCGTAAGATTTCGTGATGATTTTGGAGGCATTCAATACAAGAAGAAAACAGTATGGTACAAAATCTGGAGAAATTGATGATTTCGACCAATGTCAATGTGATATTTATGCGATCATCCAAACGGTTATCTCTGATGTACGAGCATCCGGTAAATGTTTTGAGTAATATGCAATTATAAAGCCAAGGGTCTTTGTTTTTGGGAACCAACCTTCTGTTGGCTCCTTCTTCGTTTTCCCTCTTATGGATATGGCTTCGAACTCCCCTTTTATCCAGTGAAGGGTTTTATTCAGTAATTCTATGCTTATACAAGATTCCCTATCCTAATTCCATGACTGAAGAGTTATTTCGAATTCTTCATATTACATTCATACAATGTAGGATCCTAACTATAGCTCGACTCAACGTTAAGGGGAGGTGCTACACGTCCGAGCTCGCGAGCTCCCTTCAAAAATTGGGCTTTTTACTTCCATGATATCTCAGTTCGTGTGCGGCGTAGACCAACAATATTTTTTTTAATTAAAGCTTAATCATTTCTCTAGACTGTGTTAAACTCGCTTTTCCGTTTTTCTTCGTATGTTAAGAAAAAACCTGCTGAGCTGTAATTTCATAAAAATCTGGACAAACGATTTTATTTCCATGATATCTCCGTCAATTTTCGGGATAAATGTATGAAATTTTGAGTATACATGCGGAATAATATATTTTGCACAACTGCCATTAAAAGTAACACTTTTGATGACAGCAAACAATGTTAAAATTGATTGTTTCCGTGGAAGCGTGTTTAAAATATTTTTAGCAATCCATTTTCTTATGATGAAATCAGATGAAAAAAATTCAGCAATTGCGAACTTTTATTATCAATTTTCAACAATCATTACTTATGAATATTAATATTGATCGTAAAACAAAAACAATAACTAACATTAATGCCCTGTGACGTTAGGGAGCTTCGCAACACCTTATTAGAATCCTCAGCACCATCAGTACTTGTAGAAACCGTATAATATTGGATGATGATGATCCAAAATCTGTTGAGGTTGGTAGCATTTTTTCAGCAATGACATTTCTATATGCAATGGAATGATCAACATAGCCCTCGGCTACCGTCGTAGACTTCCAGCCAACATGTTTATTTATATCTGTAATATTTGCTCCTGATTCTGCTATCAATGAAGCGGAGAATCTTCGAAAACAGCGTCCTGTATATTGCTTTTGTTCTGGCAGTTTGAGGAATTCGGCAACAATAAATGGAATTTTCCCAAATGTATTGATACCAACTGGATTGGCAGTGCATTTATTATTCATGTATTTCAGGAAAAAGCGACTATGTTTGTTGATAGAAGGGCGCAGTGCAAAGTACTTTTGAAAATGGTCAACATATTTCCCAAGAACGACTGACTTTCGTTTTTGTGTTTGAAAGTTGTATAAACAATGATTTATTTGTTATTTCGAAGTCTTTCACTGATAAATTACACAATTCTTCAACCATCAAGTATTTCTCATCTGGTGCCTCATTTATAAACTTTTCAACTTGTTCACGGGTAAGAATTTTCGATTTTTTGGGACGATATCCTTCACTTTTCCGTTTTGAATATGCTATTACCTTAAAATATTTACTATTTACATCCCCACCCTTTTTAATAAGAGCGCTTGACTTTATCATTGAAAATTTGCTCCGCAAAGTTGATGAACTCCATATTTTTGATTTTTCTTTTGAGTATGCCAGGAAAACAGGTTCACTGAAGTTCCCTTCTACATTTTTCAATTTACACCAGGCCAGGAAATTGTTATATGCAATATCGTACTGCTGAACAGATTTTTCAGGTAGGAGTTCCAGATTAGCTCTTCTTGCAGACTCTTCAATATCACTTTCATTAATAATTGGACTCTCGACAATCATATTAAGCAGTTAAAAACCCAAGACGAAACTTGGACAGGAACGAAATTCAAATGACAGCGTTTTTTCTCATTGGTTAGTAATCATAACTTTGGCATGACGTTTTGATTATTTGAATATTAAAATGCATTTTGAAGTTTATTGTCATTGCAAATTAGCCCATTTCATTATCAAAATAGGGCCATTGTACAAAAAACATTGTATGGTATTTGTGTTAAAAGTGATTTTATTTTGTTAGTGAAAAAGTGCGAAAAAGAGTGAAATGAGCGGAGCGAATTGAACAATTTCACTTTTAACACTCACATCATAAATAACTATTTCAGAATGCGTTTTAATCAGATTTCTGTTTATTGCCCCCTGAATTTTTGAATAAATTATGAAGTAGGATCTTCATTGGTCATATTTTCAACCAGGTTTTTCCTTATATACGGAGAAAAACGGGAAAGCGAATAATACACATTCTGCAAAATATGAGTGGAACGAAGATAGCATACAGGATTGCAAAGTCATCAGATAAGTGGCAACATTGCGGAATCTAACTTTGAAAGGTCCAGTGACGTGGTGTTAACGGTATTGAGGAATGGAAATAAAATTACAGGTGAATTAACTCTTTTTGACGAATTCATACAATGTTCCGAATATTGAAACAGATTCTGAGTTGGGTGAACAGAGTCAGCTGAATTCAGAATTTATTTTCGTCCTCTCAATATCAGAAAGGAATCTGATAAGTGAAAATCAAAAAAATCGGAGAATTTACGCCATTGGTACTTAAAAATGATAAGAGTAGAACATACCTGTGTAAACTCAAATAAGGATTCAAATAGTTCAATTCTCCACAAACAAGACAATAAGAACCATTTTTCAACGTATTCTGCTAATAATATTCAGGAATAAATCCAAACTTCACTTTTCTACGCGATACATCTTAGAAAGAATATTGAAAGATTTATTGAGAATGAAAAACGTTTGGTATTTTTGAAAAAGAGTTTATTAGTGTTTTGCATGAAACTCGCGGTTATCAAGTTTGATGGACAATTATGTCGACGGTAAACCATGATTTTCAACATGAATTTGCACAATTTGGAAGCGTTGTTCAGGCGTCAGTATACTCAGGTGAAATGCCAAACCGAATTTAAAACAAATCACTTGACAGCTGACAAAATGGCCGCCAGTCACAATAGTGTTGCCAACCTGAAGTTCTATACCTCTCAATAAAACTATGTCTTTGAAGTTAGCAGTGCCACTTGCGAGAAAATCAATAAAACCTATTGCATTAATTGTCGAGAATTTGTCGTGAAAGAAAAAAATTTGTCGCGACCTTAGTTTTTTTTCTACGGGGTGGCTTTGCTAACTTAACGTTAAGTAAGCAGAACCACTTTCTCAATATCTACCAAATATCATAAAAATGGTTATAAATAATTGTCGAGTAATTGTCGTAGTCCATATGAAGTAAAAAAAAACACAAAAAATCCATTCCTTCTTGTTTATTTTACGTCTTTTTCCCGCGAGTTTGAGATATTTCTGGAATTATCACATTTTTGGCAACAGCGCATTCGTAATTGACTTTTTTTCGATTGCATTAATTGTCGAATACCTGCCTCGAATGTTCAAATTAAGTAAAAAACACACAAAATTTAATCTTTCTAACAATTTCCACTCCATTTTCTCGCGATTTTCCTATATTTCTGAAAATGTCGCATTTTTGTATCATAAAAATGGTTATAAATAATTGTCGAGTAATTGTCGAAGTCCATATGAAGTAAAAGAAACACAAAAAATCCATTCCTTCTTGTTTATTTTACGTCTTTTTTCCCGCGCGTTTGAGATATTTCTGAAATTATCGCATTTTTGGCAACAGCGCATTCGTTTTTGACTTTTTTCTATTGCATATTGTCGAATACAATTATAGGACGCGACAATTTTTTTCTTTCACGAAAAATTCGGGACAGGTATTCGACAATTAATGCAACAGAAAAAAAGTCGAAAACGAATGCGCTATAGCCAAAAATGCGACATTTTCAGAAATATAGGGAAATCGCAAAATGGAGTGGAAATTGCTGGAAAGATTAATTTTTGTGTGTTTTCTACTTTATTTGAACATCTACAATTACTCGACAATCTTTCATGATCATCCTGATGATATTCGACCACTATTTGCTAAACTAATATAAAGGTAGCATAGCCACCTAGAAAAAAAAAAACCAAGGTCGCGACAAATTTTTTTCTTTCACGACAAATTCGAGGTAGGTATTCGACAATTAATGCAATAGAAAAAAGTCAATTACGAATGCGCTGTTGCCAATAATGCGATAATTCCAGAAATATCTCGAACTCGCGGGGAAAGGAAGTAAAATAAACAAGAAGGAATGGATTTTTTGTTTTTTTTTTAATTCTTATGGACTTCGACAATCACTCGACAATTATTAATAACCATTTTTATGATATTTGGTAGATATTGAGAAAGTGGTTCTGCTTACTTAATGTTAAGTTAGCAAAGCCACCCCGTAGAAAAAAAACTAAGGTCGCGACAATTTATTTTCTTTCACGACAAATTCTCGACAATTATTCGACAATTAATGCAATAGGTTTTATTGATTTTCTCGCAAGTGGCACTGCTAACTTCATAGACATAATAAAACTTCATAATTGGAAATATTTCAGGATATATAACCTTAATCTTCGTCACGACCTTATACTATGATTGCCTCTTAAGTTTTGAGATACGGTAACACTGCTTCGACTGTACTCTGCTCGAAAATAAAATGAAAAATAATGTTTTTACAAAATGGTGGATGCGTCGGTTACTATATCAATCGCCCTATTCACGATTGACAATCAGTTTGAGTGGATACAATGGCAGAACGTTTAATTAAAATTGTCTGTTACTCAGTTACGAATATCAAGAAAGTAAATGACTCCAAAAATCTTCTTTATTTGGGGTTTGAAATCCGATTAGTATGATGCATAAAATATTCAATATAATAAATATTTTTTCTTTTTTTCACGAAGCGTATCTCCCAAAGTCCCATCTGGCAAAATGAGCTTGTCAAAGGCAATCCTCATAAAGTTCAGCCCTCCATTTTAACGTCCGATTTGCCGAATTCTCCTGAGCAAGAAAACAATTCTTTTAATTTATTTCGGCTTCTGAAAGATAATTGAAACGGTGTTTTGTTACGTCCCTTTACGAAATGGATTGCATTTGAATTTCAAATTCGAAATAAACGATGATAAGAAGCATTAAAAATTCGGAATTGCTCATTTTCACAATCGAAATAACGGGGAGGGGATTATTCATCTTGACTGTTTTGGACAAGTCGATCGTAAAAGGATGAGAGGAAATGGAAAGAATGAAACAGCAGGAAATAGGTTGGAGGAGGATATATATTGCGGTTGATTCGTAAAATGTTAGAGAAAGATGAATCGGGCAGATAAGAAGCCATTTAATCGATGCACAATAATAATAAATTTAATTTTTAATTTAATAAATTTCTCAAACTCAGACAAATATCTTCATGAAAACTTTATTCCATGCATACATTCTAAATTATCAAAACCACCTTGTGAGTGGATCCACATTGTAGGACGATTCATATTCAAAAGTCCAACATTCTTTAATACATGCCAAGAAAAAAATGACAGCAGCTGCCATTGATCATGAATCCGACATCAGGATTAATTTTTCAGAAACAGCTTTGGTTTAAGAAGGTACCAATAAATTCCAAAATTGAAAAGTGAGGTTTTATTCCAAAAATGAATAATATTGATATTCATTTAGTTTCCCATAAAAACTCTCAATTTCGTAGATAGTAATCAAATGAAGGCATTGAAATGGACATTTTCTATAGAGTATCACTTGTCCACACTTGCTCATATATTTTAGGGGATATCTATATTATAGGGATCGATGTTGACAAGGCGATTAGACCAAATGTCAAACTGCGGGGTTCAATATCAATTTTTCCACCAGCACTTGATGTGTTCCCCTTGATATGGGGATCTTAAGTGGATGACAAAGTGTTTTATGTAAGGCACGTATCGAGAGGGGATCATGTGGACATTTATCTTTATGCTGGGTGTATTTAGCGAAAATGACAGAAGGGGTAAAGGAGAAATTGAATTATTCGAGCAAAACAAGAGCCCTGTTGCTCGATTTGAAAATAGTCCTGTGACAAATTGAGTTAATATACAAAATGGAACAAATTGCCTAGAAAATCGAAAAGAGTATCAAAATCATAGTTGGAAGATAGAGAATTTCAGCAAAGTCATAAATAGGAGTCACAACATTATCAATAAGAGGAATCAAAGCTGGCGTACGACAAGGTTTCATCCTTGGGCCACACTTATCCAACATATTCATGGTAGATATACCAGAAAAGAAGAGCAAACTGTCACAATTCACTGACGACACCACAAAATAATACTCGAATAGGAACAGGAAATCCATAACAATCAACCTTCAGGAATACATGAACAGGATTATGACCAACTTCAAGAAATGGAAATCAAAATCAACGCGAATAAAACATTGGCCATCCTCTTAGGTGCAGCAAGAGTAAAAAAAGAAGAAGGGAGAGTGATAAATGAACGAGACATATAATGGAAGGAAGTAGTTAAATTCCTTAGAATTATCTAAGATGAAAAGCGAAACTTGAGAGAACAAATGGAAAAGAACAAAAAAAAAAACATAAAACAGATATGAGGTAGTCTTTACCCCATATTGAATGTAAAGGGCAAAGTATCTTTGGAGAACAAAGTGCGCATAATTAAATCAATAATTGTTCCTAGCATTATTCACGCACGTATTTTATGGAACAGCAACCAAGAATCTCACAAGGAGAAAGAACTCAAAAGCACTTTGAACCAAGACATAAGGAGAACAATAGGTGTCTCATGGTATATAACTAACAAACAGATCATAAAAGAACACAAGATAGAAACACTAGAAGAAATAATAGACAAACAGAAACAGAAACTGAAAAAAGCGATAAAAGGACACAAGAATTAGTTCATTCGAGATATGCTGAAGATTTCAGTGAAAAAACAGACGAGACAAAATAAATCCAACATTGAGAGAAGACAATTAAAAGAAGAAAGAAAGTAGAAAACTGACGAGAATGAATGATTCTCACAGAGCAAACGTAAAAAGAGAGGAAAAAGCTTCATTATTAATATTAATTGAACTTGCTTCATTTACATTTTTGAACGTTTGTATACTTATTGGAATAGACATCCTAACAATGTTTTATCCAAGCCCAAACTTCCATAATTTGTGTTACAAAATATAATTCTAGTTCAAAATAAATGAAATATTTGGAATTGATAGTTTTATAACCTCATCCTAAAAATGAAACTCCCTATATGTACAAATCTCAACTCAAAGTACTTTGTTCTCTGATGATGGGAATAGAACAAAAAATAAAATGAAAGTTTCCTACGAAAAACTGCCATTGTTCTTCTACTCAGAACTTTTGTCAATAAAGAAGAAAAATCAGTTTGAAAGACCCTTATTACATCAAGAAGACAACTCACTAAGAGCAGATTTGTTAGCTCAGATTAAGAGCAAACCCAATCAATCACGAGAAAAAATAATCGGATGTTCTCTGGAACGCAGATAGATTCCAACCTCAACCTTTCATGTCAAAACCATTTCCGGCTAGAATTATGGAGCACTCAAAAGCCTCAAACGGCTGGACCTACCGCTCTCAACAAGTACAAATTACCCACTCATTCAATATTAAACCCACTAAAAGGATAAAAGGCAAAAACTTTTGTGTGGCTTTGGCCTAGATTAGTTATAACTGTCCAAACGTATCCGAATTGAGAGCTCTCGGTAGCGTTTTCGGCTAAATTATGAATCTACCCGAATAGAGAGTGGGAGAGTTTTCAGGAGCAGCTGTCGTGGGTGAAATCATTCAAAGAAATGTACTTCATTTGTCATAAGTCAGCCGGTTGGTTTTTGTGGGGGTGGTCTATGAAAGTCGTGATTGAGTGTTGGAGGAAGTCATCTCCATTTAGGGGAACCCAGAATGGGATACCTTCATGTTTTTAGATGACAGTTTTTGTCGTCATCATTTACGTAATCGAATTAGATCTTTTTCCCTCGGAATACAATAGCACAGTTTTCTTCTTGATTTTAACAGGGATGAACTCAAATTCTGGGATATAGATACTTATCTAACTTTTGCTGTTAATTTGCTTGGCTCCTTACCTGAAACAAAAAATATTATATAATATTTTATAATTGTTGTATGTTATAAAGGGTGACACAATGAAAAAGAAATAGAGATCTTTACTAATGGGTGATTTTTTCAACTGTTTTCTTTTTGGAAACACTAATTTTGACAGCTCACGCACGTTTCGTGTCACTGTCAAACTTCTTGATTATTCTATAGCTAGTTTTATAAATACGGGGTGTTAAAGTTGAAAATTTCCCAGATTTTCGGATTTATTTTTAATTTATATACAGTTATATTGGATTTCTGTTGCATGCAGACGCGTTTACTACACGTTCTAGTGATGAATTTAGTGGATACGTATGATGAAAAATATTTTTATATTCAAGGTGATTCACGAATGTATGACGGTAGTTTTTTTTGCCAAAATGCACTTTTTCTACAGTGACATCAGGGGGGTATATTTTTGAAATGTTATCTTCGATATAGTATTCTGACAAACAAATTTTGCACAGTACACATTTTTTATACAGGGTGTTTCACCCATTAGAGATAATTATTTTTTTTAAGGATTTATTCGGAAGCTTGTATTTATGGATTGATTTTTGGGAAAAGACCACAAACATATTATGTGTGTCTCCCATCTCCAAAATATTCAAGGTCGTTCATTCATGAAAATATTTCGGGAAATGTACAAAAAACATAAACAACCTGTATCCAAAATTTTCCTGGGTTGAATGTAACTATTATCTCACTTTATATTGATTTTCCTAACATCTTCAGAGGTATGAATCCTAAATCAGATACTATGACCAGTTCTCGAGATACAGGGAGATAAAGTGGAGAATTACTGATTTCATCAGCTTCTCTTCAAGCTGAAAAACTGGATTGATTTAAGTTAAATATGAGTTTCGGTCAGATGTACATGGAAAGGATCATCTAAAGATATTTACTGTTACAGGGTTATTCACGAATAAATTACAATAGCTTCTGCAAACACTCAATAATTCTACAGTTCCGTCACAGAGATATTTTTCCATCAAGTGTATACCTAGTCCATTACAATTTTGAGTCTGAAATATTTTATGGTGATTACTTTTTATACCAACCATACAAAAAAAAATTATGCTTTGAAATAATTGAAACCGATAAAATCAGAAATTGTCCACTTTAACGCCCAGTATCTCGAATACGGGTCATAGTATCAGATTAAGAATTCATACCTCTGAAGACGTTATGAAAATCAATATTGTATAGTGAGAAAATAGTTACATTTGACCGAGGAAACTTTTTAATACAGATTGTTTATGTTTTTTGTACTTTTCCCAGTATATAGTACCTTCCTATGAATAAACCACCTTGAATATTTTGTAGGCACATATTTTTGTGGTATTAATTTTTCCAAAAATCAATCCATAAATACAGGTTTCGAATGAATCCTCAAGAAAATTAATTATGCCTAATGGTTCTCTCTGTGAAACCTCCTGTATATAATAAGAGTACTGTGCAATACTTTCTAGTCCAAATACTAGATCTAAGAGGACGTTTCAAAAATATGCCTTCCTGACGTCGCAGTAGAAAAAGTGAATTTTGGCAAAAAACTACCCTCATACATTCGTGAATCACCTTGTGAATATTTGTAATCATACGTATCCACTAATTTCATTACTAGAACATGTAGTAAACGTCTGCATGCAACAGAAATCCAATATAACTGTTAATAAATGGAAAATAAATCCTTAAATCTGGGCAATTTTCAACTTTAACACCCTCATTTAGAAAACTAGCCACAGGATTGGATTGGGTCCATTGACACTTCTGGTTACATATCAAGCTTTCAGAAAATTTGACCGGTCGCCACTTTACATAAGAAAAGTGCGGGGTCCTTTGACGTGTTTCAGGATATTTTATGAATATTTACTGTAATCGGTTTATTAAATTTATTCCATTTGGCTGTTCCACACTGTATAATAAAGAGGCCAATTCCTAGTAGGAAAACTAAAACGACAACTATAAGATTCAAATTTCTTTGAGTTTGTAAGAAGAAAACATCCAATAACTGACTGAATTCGAATTTGTATGCACCTTTAAAGGTGCATACAAACTGTTGTCACGTCACGTGAGCTCACGCGAGGAAATGGGAAGAAGATATGGAGAATATAGCTGCTTTTACAGTTGCTGGTGATTCTCATATAAGGGATTCGATTTACCAAATGAATCAACGAACAGAAGAAGTGGGGGAATTCCATAAATTAGTTCAAGAATTATTGAATGAGCACCCAGATCGGTTTCAAATGTATGTCAGAATGACGTTTCACTGAATATCAGACGTGATGTCACGTGCATTCAGAAAATGTAAATTTGCGGAATATAGATCTTGCGTGCTTTCAGTGCTATAATGTGACAGCAGATACAATGTCGCAGAAATTATTACTACATTTTGATTCCGTAGTAGTATAATCACCCAGTTTAGTTCTGATGATTTGGCTTCACTATTTATTATTGAAAGGTGTGTCTCTCTTCCTTTTCTCCACCTTTTGGCAAGATGACGTGACGTGATAACAATGTGTCTGTATCTTAAAGGTGCATACAAATTGTCGTCACGTCATGTGAGCTCACGTGAGAAATTAGGAAGAAGATATGGAAAATATGGCTGCTTTTACAGTTGCTGGTGATTCTCATAGAAGGGATTCGATTTACCAAATGAATCAACGAACAGAGGAAGTGGGAGAATTCAATCAATTAATTCAAAAATTATTGAATGCGCACCCAGATCGGTTTCAAATTTATGTCAGAATGACATTTCACAAAATATCAAACGTAGTATCACGTGCAATCGGAAAATGTAAATTTGCGGAATATAGATCTTGCGTGCTTTCAGTGCTATAACGTGACAGCAGATACAATGTTGCGAAAATTTTTACTACATTTTGATTCTGTAGTAGTACAATCACCCAGTTTAGTTCGGATGATTTGGCTTCACTATTTATTATTGAAAGGTGTGTCTCTCTTCCTATGGTCTAAGTTCCATGCATTAATCGTGGTTGCACATTTTGGGAAGATGACGTGATGTGACGTGACGTGATGGCAATGTGCCTGCACCTCAATAATAAAATAAATAGTGAAGCCAAATCATCAGAACTAAACTGGGTGATTACACTACTACGGAATCAGAATGTAGTAAAAATTTCTGCGACATTGTATCTGCTGTCACATTATAGCACTGAAAGCACGCAAGATCTATATTCCGCAAATTTACATTTTCTGAATGCACGTGACATCACGTCTGATATTCAGTGAAATGTCATTCTGACATACATTTGAAACCGATCTGGGTGCTCATTCAATTATTCTTGAACTAATTTATGGAATTCCCCCACTTCTTCTGTTCGTTGATTCATTTGGTAAATCGAATCCCTTCTATGAGAATCACCAGCAACTGTAAAAGCAGCTATATTCTCCATATCTTCTTTCCATTTCCTCGCGTGAGCTCTCGTGACGTGACAAGAATGTGTCTGCACCTTTATACACACAAGCTTAATTCTACTTGACATCTTACTTCACTTCAGAAGTCACCAAGAAGTCAGGAAAATTCGAAAGTTTCCCAAATTTTCGAAGAGGAACAACCAAGCATTTCCTGTTCTTGTTTGACTTCCACAACACCTTCCGGCCCCCCCCGAAACGTCGGTTAAAATAGAGCGCGCTTCGGCAAATCCACCGGCACCAGGTGCGCCGTCTGATCGCAAAGGCGGCACATCAAATAAAGCGATCTCCATAAATTTCCCCGACGCATCTTCCTCAAGACGGCCGTCGCTCATCCCCGCTTCCGGAAGAGGTGAAAGAACTGTTCCGTCAGGAACGCGTGACGTTTCCCATATTCCCGGAGTCGATATACAGGGATTATCGGGGGAGGCATCCGAAAACTTTTCCGCGGCTGATTGCGCCCGCCACCACTGCGGTATTTTTAATATACTGCGATAACTGGATGCCGGATGATTCCCGAGATGTTTTCCGGGACGCTTGCGACGTCTCCGGAGACGACTCGATCCAGAATATGATATTGTGTTGCTTTATCGACGGCTGTGATGGCGTTTTGACGGAGCGACTGTGTCGTCGGGAGATTATTCAAGTTGGGACGTCGATTCCTGAACAGATGCGGCGTCGATATACCTTTTTCTCGAGGAGGTAAGAAGAATAACGGAGAATGCAATTACTATTCTCGCTACAGTAACGATTGGCACCATTTTGCAGACATTTTATACTAAAAAATGTTGGTTTACATATGTCCCCAAATAAAGAAGACCGTTACAGTTATGTGAATTCGAAGTTCTTCTATATGGTTTTCCCTTGAACCTAATTCCAATAGTGCGAATATCATGTACGTGAAGAAGATTCAAATTCAGACATGTTTATGATAATGGTTAAGTTAAGATAGTTTTTTGATTGATGCGAGCATTGCTTCTTTTTGTATTATCTTTTTGTGTTTATAGGTTGAGTAAGTCTCTACTCTTATTGTTGTAATAAGCCCCTTTTAGAGATTCGAAGAAAGAGCGGCTTTCCACCAATCAAGGAGTGTTGTTATTCGAAAAAAAAATATATTTATTAATTTAAAGTTCTTTCTTCCTGAGGGAGAAAGTACGGGTACGGCCTGTCGCACTAGGGACACGACTTAGTGTTTAGTTATTGTCCAGGAAGAAGAGAGGTAAATGAAAATCTTCGAGATCAAACTTTAGACTTATATCGAGACGAAAAAAGGAAAAAAACCGGTTTTACACACTGTCTATGAATCAATCACGTCGAGAGAATAAATTTTCACAATAATTGGTCAACTTATCTCAGCAAAACAGAACATCAAAAAATTTGAATTGAGTACTATGAACTTAAACTACCGATTCAAGACTTCACTCCGCTATTCCCCGAATAACACTTTGTCCGTCTACGCTTTGAGACCTAACGTGCTAAGTCTGAAGTACTTCCTAAATCTTCCTGCAACCGAACCCGAGCAAACTGAGAACCTTCCCGTGTAAGAATTCTACAGTTACTCCCACTTCTTCGCTTTCAGAAGCAATTTTTTTCCCAATTCCCGTGGGCGGATTCCGAGAAGGATATCGTACCCATCTGGTGGTTCTGAGTTAGTTGCAGCTCCCGCGATCTATCCTTGAATTTTACGATGCCTCAGCAACCCGCCATACAGGTCGTGGAATCAGAGTTTCCTGACACCGTCTCGATATACAATTTATTTTCGATTTCTTGGTTTCGTTTTATGGCGAAACTTGATCCGAAGATCAACAGCTCTATTGCTCATCTTCTCGCATACTAATCACGTTTTTCACGTACTGAAACATGTCTGCAACTAAAGGATATTCGAAGCCGAGAGTATAAATTCGGAAGTCTATAGCCATTTTTTCGCGTGAATCACGGTTCAAAACTATTTCAAAAACATTTCGAAGTAAACGTCACCAGTTCATGCATCGCTAAAATGCCACAATTTCAAAACGGTGACGTCATCATAGAAATGACAATTCAATTTATGAATTTAAAAGTTAGAAACATGATACACGCACATAATAATCAAAATATTTATAATTTTAGGTGTGTTTATTTGTATATTATTATTAAATCTTGTATTTTCAAATTGGACTCCAATCATTTTATGATGAATTTGAATGTTCTCGTCCTGATTAACGACTTGTTGAAAAAAATATACGCAATATTCATATTGATTGAATCAAGAGGAAGAAGCCGTAAAATCAATTTCAAAAATTTGAACATACATTTTCAAAACTAAATAATATTTCAGAATTCTAAAATAAAGGTATGCTCTACTCGAAGTGATTTATTACTTCACAGTCACAGGTTACAATGCATTCTTAAAACAAAGCTGTCATTTTCAAATAATATTAAATGCAATGAAGAACAGTTATTATTATTATTATTTATTCAAAATAAAAACGGTGAAAACAAAATAAAATCCAACAAACATAACCTATATTCTTCAATCAGCTGATTCCAAACTTCAAACTGCAGTTCGAACTATTCCGCTACCTGCTTTCAAACCGCTTCAAATTATTTTGAACCATTTGGTGCGTGACGTCACCAGTTCGACGCGAAAACACGAATATTTCAAAACAGACGAAATAGTTTTAAAATATTGTCACGCGAAAATTCGGCTTATATTAATACGAATGCGAAAACCAGCGAAGAAGGAGCGAGTTTTAGAACGCATGAGTATTGGAATTGCATTCTGCAACGAGTCTCAGACGATATTTTCTCTATTTCACTAAAATTTTGTGAAATTCAATGAAAAAATTCAAATTATAGGTCCTAGTGACTTTCACATTGTATCTTGGCAGTTGGTGTGAATGTTAGGAAATGCGAAAATGGACATTTCCAAATTGACGTCTGCTGAAAAATAAAAGGATCGGAAGTCATTGCTGACAACCACAAAACGAAAAATGTAACTGAAAACGATGCTGTAATGAATTCATTACAGCACTGTTTTTCGTACTGTAATGAACTCATTACGATACTGAAATAGAGAAAAGATATTCCAGTGAACAGATGCCACCCGTCAATGGTTTATTAGGAAAGTGGTCTCTGACCTATAGTTATAGTTAGAATGGGGTTAGAGTTCAGTGCGACCTTGAGGTTTATAGTGCCCCTAACACAGCTGTTCTCACCACCTTCCAGCTCCAGAGATCTGAAATTCAATATATGGGAAGGTTTCAACGAGGCTAGTTCCTAACTCCTGCAAGTTTCTTGTCCAAAGGATTCTTGCCTTTGGGTTGCAATAGCAAGGCATTTAGTGACTTGGTGAATAGGAGTATCTTCCTTCTCTCCACATAATCTACACTCTTCAGTGTCCGATTAACCCACTGTCACCAAATGCCTCTGAAGCGACAATGTTCTATAAGAAAGCCGATGAGGGGGTGTAGCTTTTTCTTACTGAGATCCTGATACCTTCTGGACCTTGCAGTTTCAAAGTTCGGAAGGAGTGACCTATTCTTGGGAGATTCTGGCAGTGTTTTTCCCTTTCTCCTTCAACAGAAACTCTTATAGGTGCATTTCCTTTATCACAAAAAGGTTCTGGGCCAGTGAATGGCGTTTATTGCCCTCTCTGGCAAGCATATTGGCCTCTTCGTTTTCTTTGATTCCCGAATGACCAGGAATCAAGATTGAAGATACCATATTTTTCTTGTCAACCTCATTGAGTTTCCTCTGGGTCTCTCAAATTAACTTTGAGTCAATAACATATGAGCCCAGTGCTTCAATAGCAGCTTGACTATCCGAATGTCTGGCTATGTCACACTTTCTAGGTTTATGTCTAGAAATCTTTTAAATACTTTGAACATTTGACATGGGTGTTTTTCAAAATGAAGCTTCAGTTTCCGAAAAAACACCACACAGACTAATTTATGGTCCCTATACTTTTCTCGATAGATAATATTTTTTATGGAACAATAATCCAACACCATAGAAAATTTGAAATGAAAGTTCAAACGAACCCAAAGCATGTCTCGCCTTCAATTTGATTCCGACCCTATATGACGATAAAACTATTGCCAGGGGGTGCGGCAATTCCGGCAATATAACTTCCATTTATCACCCGGCCGTATTCGGATATTTAGGGAAACCTTTTCGCCTGCCAAACTAAGTCCTCGCTTCTGATAGCGGCTGCTAATGTCTCGGCGTAATATAAAGCTGTCCGCAATAAAAACCCCCACACACATCGGGATAACTCATTTGGGCCCCCGTCGAAGACTGCGGGGACATTTATCAGGAATCGGGGCTTCGTATCAGCAGACAGGGGTGGTTGAGAAGGCGTTTCGGCGTGCGAGAACACTGATTGAGTGTTTATAAATCTGGGGAGATAAGAGAAGAAATACTGTGATATTCGCATATTGATTTATAATGGAATTTCAGAGATTTATCCCCATGGATTCGAGAGTACTATTTATACAAATTTACTAAACACAAGCTTCGCCCGGGTAGAAATTTGTTTCACACGGCGGTTTCATCTTCAACACTTCAACCTGCCATATCTTTTGATGTACTCGTTGTAATTGTATGATGTGAAGGGCAATTTCGTTCTAAATTAAATACTGGGGATAAATAACGTATTGGTTGGATGAGAATCAATACCCAATTCATAAAAACACACTCCCAAATAGTGCATAATTTTGGAAAACATCTGATAACCATAAACAGGTAATAGCAAGTCAATCTTGAGAGATAGATATATGCTATCAGGACTTTTTTGTAGAACCATTTAGGAGGTACATTTCCGTCATACATTGTATCCATGTAAGTCTTACGGTTTTTGCAGCGCACGTGAAATAGCTGATTATGGCTGATTTTTTTGTAATTATTGAAGTTGTAGTAGGTATCCTCAATTTTTCGGGTGAAAAGTATAGCCTATGTCACTCAGGGATAATGTAGGGTGAAAGAATTCCTGAAATCGGTCCAGTAGTTTTTGAGCCTATTCGTATCAAACAAACAAAAATACAAATCTTTCTTCTTTATAATATTAGTATAGATATAGATGAAACATAGTTTTCTGAACTGTCACATATCCATTCATTATGCCATACGCAAGTAGAAGTCGGCTAAATGAGAGCAAACGGAAATTTCATTATTTAAGGAAAATCCACAAACTCCTCGCTAGGAGAGTTTTCCAATGGCATCGTCGCCGCTCTGGGATTATCCAACTTGGAAAAACATCGAAGAAACGGCGTGTTCGGAATAAACGAACCGAAAATACGAGAAAGCACCCAGGATACACGCCAACAGTATCAGTCCATGAATAGCAAATAAAAATATCCCATTCATTTCTGTTTTCTCCGAAATTTGCATGACTGGAAACCCTCAGCGCGCGGTCTTGTAAATCAATAAGCGCAAAAGAGGGCGATACGTCGAAAGAGAAAGCTCCGAATTTTCATCCGGATCGAGTTTCGATCGGTATTTTTTTTTTCGAGAAAAACGCCTCTTTTTCGCAGGCTTCGACTCTGTGTACCTAATGGAAAAATATTCGCATCGAGTGGTGTGAGCTTATTCCGACAAAGGAACTCATTTCGGCTGACATTCACCGTTGAATGGGCCAAAAAAGCATCGTTTTCCATTTTGGTGTATGAGAAGAACATAATGCGGGATGAAATTTTTGCCACAGAGGAGCATCTACCACTGATTGCATTTTCTCATATTGTTCACAGTGGCAAATCCGATTCCAACCCATTGCAAATCAACAGGATGACTCTTTGATTCCTTCCCTCCAACGAAAGCGTTTTTCTCTCACCTATTTTCATAATTTGGAATCGATTTCATACAGAAAAATCATTTCAGCCACGTACTCGCCCAGTTTTTCTTCAAATGACTATATCTTTTTAACAGAGCCGAATTCATAACTATGTTTTGGTAAAAAACTCACGCTGTATTTGGTATATTGGTTCGAGTATCAAAAATGTCACTTTGGAATTATACGAAGTCATAAAAACGTTCATATAAGCGTCTATCATGGACAATAAAAACCCAGACTAAATAAAAAACAGACATCCTCTATCAATCATACTTCATGAAAAGCCTCTGGTATCCAAATTTTATTAAGTATACCCTAAAATTCCGCAGAGAACACAATATCCTCCGCATACACCCGCCAAATCCAGCAAATTTATGAACTGTAAATGCCGGGAAGCGATAGGGTCACTTCAATTCCGAATTTTTATTAGGCGCATGCATCGGTTGAAATTTTATGTACGCGATCATTCTATTATTCGGATATCGTATTGATGACCTGCTTTATCCCTCGACAATATTTTATGATCCGCGAATTATTGTCAACGACGAATATTAATTCCGATCTTATGGATGTCATTACAATGGCAACGACTGATGATCTGCTCATATCGACATATACAATCATAAAATGGTCTCCTGGACTCTTTCTTCTACAGAAGGAGGAATTCCAGGATGATGTCCGTCAAAATGTTGATTATCAAATTGAAATCCGTACATCTTCGATTTTATTTATAATAATTCACGAAGTCATGTATCCAAATTTAGCTCTACGAGGATGTGATGAAAAATTCTTAGCCTACTATAAAACCCAAAAAAATTTCAATCTCAAAATATTTTATTACTCAACATATTCTCCTCTTAATTGAATACATTTTTCACAGCGAATCTGCGACGTCTATAGACCTTTCAAAAAAAAATGTTTCTTCTTGCTCTGCAAACCAGTCCTCCACAGCTTTCATAACCTTTTCGTTGAAAGAAAATTTACGAACTTTTGAACTTTTTTTCAGGTGAGGAAAGAGATGATAGTCGAACGGAGCCGAATCTGGTGAATAAGGGGGTGTTCTAGTAATTCTTACCCTGAATCACGAATTTTTTGCATGGCAATATGAGATTTGTGTACCGGGCCGTTGTCCTGTGAAAACAAAACACCTTTGGATAGCTTACCGCGTCTTTTCTCTTAAATTTTTTCTCGTAGAGAGGTCAGTTATGTCGAATAGTGATCTCTAGTTATTGTTCTACCCTTATCCAAAGAATCAATCAAGATTATACTCCATGGCAATCCCAAAAAACTGATGCAAGAACTTTTCCAGCAGATTTTTGGAGACGAAACTTCTTAGGTCTTGGAGAACCAGAGTGTCGCCATTCCATCGATTGTTGCTCTGTTTCTGGATCGTAGAAATGAACCCAAGTCTCATCCATAGTAACAATTCGGTTTAAGTAGTTTACATCCTTTTCAAATCGAGCACGGATCGAACGCGATGCTTCTACCCTTGCACGCTTTTGGTCAACATTCAAACATTTGGGGATCCATTTTGTAGAAATTTTCCTCATGTCCAAACTGACGTGAACTATTTGATGAACGCGTTCGTATGAAATCTTCAGATGCTTCAGATATCCGTTTTAGCCCAATTCGACGGTCTGATAAGAATCATGTCATGAACTGCATCGATATTTTCGGGGACTGACACAGAAACTGGCATTCTCGATCGGTCATCATCTTCAATGGAAAATTTACCTCTTTTGAAGCTTGCAGTCCAATTTTTCACGGTCGCATACGAAGGACATTGATCACCAAGGGGAATAAGCATATCTTTGTAAATCTGCTTACCTCTTAACCCTTTTAAATACAGGTACTTGATGATGACTCGATACTCCAATTTTTCGATTTTTACAATTTCGGTGGACATCTTTTTTTTTTAATTTATTGCGTAACTCTGGATCATTTTTTTGACGACGAACTCAACACTGACATTACCATAAGTTATTGTTGGTTAATATGGTATCGCAATATTTCGTTTATGCATGGAATTGGTCTAAGCTAACTAGATATAGATCTCAATACATCGTCGTATGTGTATGTATATTGAAATGTCGGACTATATCAGAAGTAGCATATTCCGTCATCCGTCTCGAATTTTTTTTCTTCATCTAGGATTCACGGAGTATCAGAAGAGATAGCGAAAGCTCCAAAGAATTCCGTAAATTGGATCTTGTCGCTACATATGATTGCAACCCATCCCGAACTACCAGACTTCAAAGACGTTATTGCGCGTTCTATTCCTAGCGCTCAGACGCAGAAATAGAAAAGTGCAATTTACGTGTCCCCCGATGACAGGAGTTCCTTACCGAACTCATTAGTGAATAATAATCCTGAGACGTGAGGCCCATGTTCCTCCGTACAAGATTCTTGTGCTGGGGGTACAGTCGGTGAGGAATTTATATGAATGCGGTATGATTTATTGGGTGATAATGAAGTTTATTGGGTGGTCGTCATTTCGAAAAGGAAGTCAACTGATGCGTATTTTGGTCCGATGAGTAATGCAGGATGTTCGTTCAAAACAAGAAGAGAACCTACTGAGTATGTTTCCAAGAGCCATAACTTTCATGAGAAAACTGCAGGGGTTCCTACAAAAAAGACGTTTGTTTTTCTTTAAGGGCGCAATAGCAAAAGGGGCAGTCTGGATTGAATTTTTTTATTTACACCCGTATCTACTATAATATTACACTTAAACGAGGATGCATTGATATCTAGTTAGCCTAGACCAGTTCCATGCATAAACAAAATATTGCGATACCATATGAACGAACAATATTTTATTAGAGGTGTCAGTGTAGAGTTCGACGTCAAAAAAGTAAACCAGAGTTACGCAATAAATTAAAAAAAAAGTCCACCGAAATTGTAAAAATCGGAAAATTGGAGTATCGAGCCATCATCAAGTACCTGTATTTAAAAGGGTTAAGAGGTGAGCAGATTTACGAAGATATGCTTAATACCCTTGGTGATCAATGTCCCTCGTATGCGATCGTGAAAAATTGGACTGCAAGCTTCAAAAGAGGTAAATTTTCCATTGAAGATGATGACCGATCGGGAAGGCCAGTTTCTGTGTCAGTCCCCGAAAATATCGATGCAGTTCATGACATGATTTTATCAGACCGTCGAATATCTGGAGCACTGAAGATTTCATACGAACGCGTTCATCATATAGTTCACGTCATTCGGAAATAAGAAAAATTTCTGCAAAATGAATCCCCAAATGTTTGAATGTTGACCAAAAGCGTGCAAGGGTAGAAGCATCGCGTTCGATCTGTGCTCGATTTGAAAACGATGTAGACTTCTTCAACCAAATTGTTACTATGAATGAGACACTCTGGTTCTCCAAGACCTAAGAAGTTTCGTGTCCAAAAATCTGCTGAAAAAGTTCTTGCTTCAGTTTTTTGGGAATGCCATGGAGTTATCTTGATTGATTTTTTGGATAACGGTAGAACAATAACTGGAGATTACTATTCGACATTACTGACCACTCTACAGGAAAAATTTCAAGAGAAAAGACGCGGAAAGCTATCTAAAGGTATTTTGTTTTTACAGGACAACGCCCCAGTACAGAAATCTCATGTTGTCATGCAAAAAATTCGTGTTTTAGTTTCAGAATTACTAGAACACCCCCTTATTCACCAGATTTGGCTCCGTCCGACTATCATCTCTTTCCACAACTGAAAAAAAGTTTTAAAAGGTCGTAAATTTTCTTTCAACGAGGAGGTTATAAAAGCTGTGGAGGACTGGCTTGCAGAGCAAAAAGAAAATTTTTTTTTGAAAGGTCTAGAGACGTTGCAGGTACGCTGTAAAAAATGTATTCAATTAAGAGGAGAATATGTTGAGTAAAAAAATATGTTGACATTGAAATTTTGTTTGGTTCTATAGTAAGCTAAGAATTTTTCAATATATCCTCGTATGCCCATAATCCGTTTCGTCATGAGATTGACAAGATTTGAACAAGAAAACTTCTTGTTCTTTCCCCAAAATCAATTTTTTCCTCGTACAAGCCCCGCCTTGATTAATTCATCATCAGCACCCCGCCGAAGTCGACAAATATTGCCCCATAAAAGATGAAGGTTTTGACAAGTCAACCCTCCCCCTTCCTCCGCCGACATTCGCGCCCTACCAGCAGGTGGCGGAACACAATGCGGTCTGGCGCAATTGAGGTGCGATTAATAAAGTGAAATAAATTCGAAATATTCGACATCAACGGCTGTTTTTCTTTGTTTTCCCCCTTTGTGCTTTCGGTTAACAACCGGGACACGGTACTTCTCGTCTGGCACAATTAAAAGTTGGAGGATTGTTAGGTTGAGGGGGTTGTTTGGCAGTCAACGTTAAGCGTTTTTGAATATGATTAAATATTGGATTTAAGATATGTTCAAACTATTGAACAACTTCAATATCGTCAGCAGAGGAAGAAAGATCTTACAAATCTTTCGTCTAAAAGCTATTCCTAATGTTTTTCGCTCAGCCGAGAATAAACACAACCACTATTATTTTATCGAGTCGATATTTTCTAGTTTATTCCTTAGCAATAACCTGAACTTATTGGCCTTTCTTGGTTTTCCCTCTCAAGGTAGTGCCATCGAACCAACTTCTGTCCGATTGAAGTGTTTAAGGCACGTCCGCATAGGCAGGAGGCTTGCTTAGCGCTTTGAGCCTAGCGAGTCACCTGGCGAGTCACCAAGCGAGTATCTTAGTGAAACGAACGTTATAAAATGTACACAAGTATGCACAATGAAGACTGCAGTTGATCTAACATTACAGTTTTCGAATATAATGATTGATGAAGAATAAACTGAAGAAAGAGTTTTCTTTGGAAGTCGGTTCTCTTTGTAGTAGCCATATTACAAGCCGCTAAGCAAGCCTCTAGGGCCTAGGCGTTAAGCAATCCTCTAGCTAGGCGCTAAGGCAAACCTCCAGGCGCTAAAGCCGGCCATAGACATCGTTATTTTTCATCCGTTTTCCTCGCCTCGAATCGAACCGCCGAGTCATATCGCAGAACTGTTTCGCCCACACATTTCGGTAAATTCTACCAGTTATTTTGCTGTAGTTCGCGAATAAGCACGTCATGAAGAGGAAACATCTCTTTGCAGTGGCAGTGGCAGCCGCGGTTTCGGTGCTGAATAAAAAAGAAATAAAGAAACGGTCAATATATGACTTGTACTACGCTAATGGAAAATAACCGCTGATTCTCGACGAAATCCCCACACACAGACGGTATGGCACGACAACCGATGAACCGTCGTGACAAAAATCAAGCATCGGCAGATATTTCTACCGACGAGTAAGTACCCTAATTTACGACGTAGAGACTCGATTTTTTTTTTAATTGAAGTTGAAGAACGTCCCGAGGGCAAATAGTTTTCTTTTTTTCGATTTAATTAGTTTTTCAATTGAAAAAAAAAACAGGGTAATCGTTAGATCTGGGGTTATTGAATATGTTTTTCGTTTTTTATGAGTACAAGCTATATTTTTGAAATAATCATCATGAAAATATTTGTAATTTATAGAAGATCAAATTGCCGGGGGCAAATAGTTGCGATTTTCTCGATTTAATTAGTTTTTCAATAAAAAAAAACAGGTTGAACTTCAGCGTTTTGGAAACTACACTTAATGATTTTTTGTCGACGGTTATTCATTATTTTTTGGAAAAAATTGCAACTATTTGCCCTCGGCAATTTAATCTTCTATGAACTACAAAAATTTTCATGATGATTATTTCAGAAATATAGCGTGTACCTACTCATGAAAAACGAAAAACATATTCAATAACCCCAAATCTAACGATTACCCTGGTTTTTTAAAAACTAATTAAATCGAAAAAAAGAAAACTATTAGCCCTCGGGACGTTCTTCAACTTATATTTAAAAAAAATCGAGTCTCTACGTCGTAAATTAGGGTACTTATTCGTGGAATGAAGAGACCACTTTTGAATGGAGATTTACCACGATTCAAAAGGGAATACTGCCCCTTAAGGAAGCCTTCTGCCTATTAGACGTAGCCTTAGGGGAAGTGCTACACTTCCGGGCTCCCTTCAACAATTGAGCTTTTTATTTCCATGATATTTCTGTTCGTAGAGCAACCATTTTTTTAAAATTAAAGTTTAATCATTTCTCTAGATTGTGTATTAGTCGCTTCTCCATTGTTCTTAGTTTTTTCAGCAAAAAACCTGGTTGAAAATATGACCAATAAAGTTCCTACTTGATAAGTTATTTGAGAATTCAGGGAGCAATAAACAGAAAATTGAATGAAATTACAACTCACCAGGTTTTTTTCCTAATAAACGAAGAAAAACGGAAAAGCGAGTATTACACATTCTAGAGAAATGATTAGGCTTTAATTAAAAAAAAGGTTGGTCTACGTCGCATACGAACTGAGATATCATCGAAATAAAAACCCACATTTTTAAATGGAGCTCGCGAGCTCGGACCAATAGCACCTCCCCTTAACGTATACTCCATTTATTTTTATTACGTATCCTGGTTGGCCAAGATTTAGTTTTATCAAGTTTTCTTACTCAAAACTGACACAGGTTGGTACCCATAATAATTTTCAGAGACGTGGCCAATGCTTAATTCTATTTACTCTTCATTAACTTTGTAAATTGAGTAAGTTCTTTTAACGTTTCGTAGTATTACTACATTTTGATACTGGAGTATTTCAAGTTGTGCCAAAAGGTATTCAAATGTTTTCTGCAGGCTTATTTCTTCAGAATTTTGAAAAGTAAGGAAATCCGTAGTTCGTTTAGAAGTTTTTCTTTCGAGTTATTCGAGTACTTTTATTCTTTTTTCGAATGAACTATCACAAATTAACGGACTATTCTGTCCATTATTTTTCATGAAAATTTCAACACTCGATTCTTGATTTCCGTACAAGAAAATAGCATAACTGAATCTTCCAACCATGTTAATATAGGTGAAATAGTTTCAGTGTTAACAGAGATGAAATTGGAAAATACAGGACAAGCCCTTGAATGAGTAGAAGAAGAACCGTGAGGGGGTAATTCAAAGAGTACTGAACATCAAATCATTTGAAAATACCTCAATGAGGATCTTCGCAACTGGGGAAACGGAACTTCAAGCGTTTGGACTTGAATTGATTAGGGATTCCACGAACGGTCGCAAAACTAGCACACAAACGGTAACAAACCGACCGGAACTGATAACGCCTTAATAACAACTTCCAACAAGCAGTGGATAATAGTTTTCGGCGAGATAATCATAATTTCTATGCCCGTTTTAAAAGCTTAATGGAGAACACTATCGAAGTCCGGGGCAAGTATCAAGTATGCACGAACTTTGCCAAATGGAAAAGTTATGTTGCGAATCGGAGACCGTGTTAACGCGAAACTTTGGGGTAATGGTTTTATCATCGCTGGTGGCAACTGGCGGTTCTGGTCTCGACCTGCAGGGTTCGCAGTTCAATTAGGACGATTATCAAACTGTTATCGAGGTCAGTAATGGTTCGGTTTGTCCAAATGAGGAACTATGCGAATTTTCAAACTTTGGGCTATCCATTTCCTTACATTGATGATATTCGACATAGAAGCGTAGTATTTCATGAACACACCACTACATCGTTGCTGGAAGAAGAAAGAAAAACATACTCGCCCTAGACCCAGTTAAGAGAACGCTGGGGCTCTTCGTACATTAAATAGTCATTCAGGAAACGAAGAGGCCAGAGAGGGCGCACGAACGCGAATCACTGGCCCAGAACCTTTCTGTGGTATGAAGAAATGCAACCATAAGAGTTCTTGGAGGAGGGGAAAACCGAAAGGAAATACTAGGAATGAACTACTCCAAAAAGTTCCATTGGAATGTTGAAACTGCAAGATCCAAAAGGTATCTGGATCTCAGCAAAAACCAGCTACACCTCCTGACCTGCCTTCTTATAGGACATTGTCGCTTCAGGCATCTTGTGAAAATTGGTTCATTAGACACTGTAGAATGCAAATTCTGTGGGGAAGAGGAAGAAACTCCTATTCACCTAGTCAAGGAATGCATTGCCATTGCAACCAGAAGGAAAGAATCCTTTGGGCAAGAATCTTATAGTAGTGCTAGTTCCTCACTCCTACATTGAAACCTTTCCAGATATTGGCTGTCATTTGATCTCTGGAACTGGAGGGCGAGCTGTAAAATGCGTGATGAGAACAGCTCGGTTAGGGGGCACAATAGACCTTAAGGTCGTCGTGAACTGTAACCCCTTTCTAACTACAAACTATACAGGGTGAATCTTTGACTTGTACATATATTTTAACTGCGGATTCTTGAGGCCAAAGAAAACCTTTATTTCATTTTCCATTTTTCCGAGTTCGGCTCTGTTAAAGAGATATCCATTTGGAAAAATGGGGCTTAATACGTGCCTGAAACAATTCTCTGCAAACACCTCAAGGTTCATATTTTTCGATTGAAATTGAGGTGATTATTAGATGTTTTGTGATACAATTAGAAAATACTCAAGTACTAACCTCATTTGAATAAGAATGTTAAAAACACGATATTTCCTAACAAAAACACTTAGTTTTGTCCGATTATTTCTACAATTGAAAAGCCATATTTCATCCACCAAAATGAGTTCCCTCTTCGATTTTCCTGAAGATTAGTTTGTAAACACTAATAATTTGTTCATATTTTCCTCGATATCCTGAAACGACCTCATAAAAATTGGTATCTCACTGACCTATCCTAACTCCATTAACCAAAGTCATATGATTCAAGGTCAATAACCTAACCTAACCCATCTTATGTGATATTTGACAGAACTCTAGAGAAGACGATGACAGATTGCCGATTTTCTCTTAAAAAATGGTACTAGCGAACCCAAGAAAGCAGAACGTCCCCTATCGTTAACGGAAGAACTATCGCAAAGGCACTAGTTTTGTTTACTTTTCGCTAAAGGCTTCTAGGCATTGCTCTTGGGAAATGCCAAACGAGTAGTTCTGATTCTCGTCGATATAGCGATACGATCTTGATTTCAGTCGCGGTGCGCTCAGATGTAGCCGCCACGCAAGACAAGCCGTTGTTCTGTGTCTCCAGAGTCCCATCACAGGCCAGTCTGTGATACAATGAACGACGCTTAGACGCGATAATCTTCTCCATGGACTTCGATTTATTGATTTATTTACTTTCAGATAATGAAGCAAACAGGTGATGATTGTGATATGAAGACCGTGTAGTGTCGATTAAAAATTCCAAGAGGATATGGTTTAGATAGATATTTTTCTTAAGGACCGGTAACAAAGAATTTTCAATAGAAAATGTGCTTATAAACTGTGTAATTTCATGCTTCTCAGAATTCAATGTTATCTCCCATATTTCTGGGATTTTATTATTACATCGAACGTTTTTCCATCATGGAGATCTTAGTCTTTGTTAATTTTTTAAGAGACCAGAGAAGAAATAATATTCGATGATATTTAATTCAGGGAAGCATTCAGATTTTTTATGAAATTCATGATTTTTTCCTCAAATTTCTTCGTATACATTTAGGAATAACTCGAAAACGACGCGTTTTATTGAAAAAATATAGGAATACTTTTATTTTCTAAAATGGTTGATTCTTTCGAAAATCTTAACTTTTTTCAAGTTATTTGATAGTATTTTTGCATGAATTTATGAGTCGACTACGCTGTAACTTTCATACCAGGAGAATTGGGGAATATGCACCATGAATAGAGTAAAAGATCAACCAAAATTCAGGTCATTCGAAATATCGGTTCCGAATATGTTTATGGAAAGAATAGTGTTCATTTCATGGATATTTGACACCCTGTATCTTTCGAACGAAACCGAATTTTGGGAAATGGTATGGAAAAAAAGTGTTTCGTTTGACGAGAGGAATCTATGGTTAAAATTTATGTACAAGTCAAAGACTTACCCTGTATAAGGTAGACTGGGGAGAATGTAAAAATGGCGTTAATGTAACAGAAGCCCTTAACATCTGCATATAATCGAAACTTGCTCCATATCTCTTGACTTCAAAGTGGTTTCCTTGGAGATGGTATTACATGGATAAGTCCTTATTGAACCTATCAATCGGGGGTGAACCGACCATAAAAATAAGGACCGTGCCTTTTATGTTCGGCGGATAACTTAAGCAATGTTTTCAATAAAGTTGTGAATACCATTCATACTCGTATCAGTTTAGTGGATAGATATAAATTGGTAAGAGATTGAAATTTTCCACCGTCGAATTCGTCAAAAAAGCGTTTTAATCTACTGCGTCACGACCCGTCATTGATCCGGGAAAATGAGCCATTTTTCATGCGATTTATCCGAGTGTCAAGGGGATTTCACCCGAGAAAAATGAGAAATATTAGCGTGTACAGCACATTTTGAATAATCCCTGGAAAGACCCCGATAAAACAATAAATAAACAGTCACAATGGCCCTACACAAATCTCCATAGGACATTACAATGAATTTTCGATTGTTCAGTATTTATTTCAACTGTAATAAATGAAATCACACAGTTATTGAAGTGTTTCATAATTCAGTAACAGATGAAATTGCGAATAGTTTCACCTAATACGGAAATCGTTGATTACACTCTATTTATTGGAGCAAATAATGTGGAAATTCATTTGGGGAATGCTTGTTCGCATAACTATAAAATTTTCAATCATCAGGAAAATTTGCATTGACATTGACATTTAATTTCGATTCGGACAATTCGGAGATTTATGATGACCCTGGTGTTGGCATTGATTAGAATTTGTTGAATTCCAGTTTTACTTTCCATTTACCCGAAAAACATTTTAAAATTATTCCACATCGATGATCAACATGTAGTAATGTATGGTCCGAAAGTTTTGGGAAAAATTTCACCTGGTCTGATTGAGAAGCAACGTGTCAGGGGAATAATTAGGCAAATCGAAAATAATGGTTCCTTGTCTGTTACTTGAATTTTGATTTATAATAAGGATAGTTAAGTTAAATTGTTGATTAATTCGATAAAAATATAAGATTATTCAAGTCAGAGTTATATGCTTTTGAAATTTTTCCCAAAACTTTCGGACCATACGTTAGAATCAAATCGCAGAACAATGCAATTTTTATATGCCAAGAATGAACTCTTACGCAGTGTTCCCTTTCCTTTTGAAGAATCGGACAGAAAAAGATATATTTTACCCCTAATTCGTCATTCATGTATCTGCAAACTGATTCCTGTGGAGTCTCCTCGAAGAGATGCTCGATTCACTTCGCACCTTTCTACCCGCGCTCAATCCCGAAGAGCTGAACCCAACTCAGCAGGTAGATGGGGTGACGTATACGGTGTTTTATTGATTTTAGTGTAATGAATGCAAATCCGAAGTTCCAGGTTTAAATAAAGAGCAGACGCTCGCTCAGAATTTCCCTAAGCAATCTCTCCGCATCTGTTTTTGTACGGAGGAATTTGCTGGCCTGAAAGTACCATCAGTATGGACAGAATTGAAGAATTTTTTACAGTATTTTTACATCATTTTTACATCAAGTTGAAATATTTTTTTATTTTACACTTTTCATTTCTGTAGGATCTGTGTTTTGATAAAGAGGATCTCTTGTTAATAGGATCATTCTTGTCTGAGTACTCCATTCACTTTTATAATGTAACCCAGTTGGCCATGACATTCTGACACATTTCACCGTGTATATTTAGACAAGGTTAGGTAATCGTCAACTAAGCAACGTTGTCCTAGAGGTCGTAGTAACTACGTTTTTATAAAAAAGTTCATTTACTTTGGTAAAGTAATGAATTTGAGAAAATATTATGTGAATTCAATAATTCCAAAGACCTGGAGAATGTTGAAGAAACTTTTTTCTCTGTTGATAATAAAAATATTTCACGTATATAAACATGGTTGAAAGATTCAGTTCGACTATTTTATTTTACGGAAATAAAGAATCGAGTGCTGAAATTTTACTGAAAAATAATGGATAGAATAGTCCGTTACTCTGTGAAAGCTCATTCGAAAAAATAATAAAAGTACTCGAATAACCTGACAGAAAAACTTCTAAACGAACAGATGGGCCTATGGAATTCCCCACTTTAAGAAATTCTCAAGAAATAAGCCTACAGAAGACATTCAGATACCTTTTTGCATAACTTGAATCACTCCAGAAAGAAAATGTAGTAGCACTACGAAACCTGAGTCACAGTTAAACCTGAAGAGAAGTAACTCTATTTTCAAAGTTTAAAAAGAGTAAATAGAAATAACCATTGGCAACGTCTCTGAAAATTATTTGACATTCCACGAGAACCAACCTGAGTCAGTTTTAAGAAGAAAAACTAGAAAAACCTAAATCTTGGCCAACCGGGATACTTTATAAAACTGAATGGAGTATATGTCAGTATGTCACAGCCAAATTTCTATCCACTCTATTGTTTTTTTTTTGGGAATTTTCATTTCATTTTTCAATGGGTCAAGAGATTTTTTCTCAACTACGAAAGTGCCGAAACTTACCTTATAACTCCAAATTAATTTGAAAATATTGATTTTGTGACTGTGGGGTTCAATAATAAAAGAAAAAGAGAGAAAATAACAATTTCGAAATATCGCGTTACCAAATAAAAGTTTACAAAATGTGTTCAAAGTGAATAAGCACTGTCAGATCTCTACACCTTCTATTAAATGATCGCATTATTCAATGAGCTATGGAGGACATTGTTGCTAAATAGTATATTCTAAAACTAGTTCCAGAATGGGCTCCTATTCCAATACGAATGCGAAATTCGAAAACGAGCGATGAAGGAGCATGAGTATTGGAATTTTATTCTGCAACGAGTATTAGACGATATGTTCTCTATTTCACTCAAATTTTGTGAAATTCAATGAAAAAATTCAAATTATAGGTCCTAGTGACTTTCATATTGTATCTTGGCAGTTGCTGTGAATGCTAGGAAATACGAAAATTGACATTTCCAAATTGACGTCTGCTGAAATTTCAAAGGGTCGGAAGTCATTGCTGACAACCACAAAACGAAAAATGTAACTGAAAACAATGCTGTAATAAATTCATTCCACCACGTTAGGCGGAACATTAGAAATAAAGCAGAACATGAAATTTGAGCGATATCTTTGTTGATAAGAAAACTACTCATACGCCCAACAATCATGAATATCAATCGATAACGCATCTATCTAGGTTTGCAATTCAAAAAACAGGTTTAAAAAATTGTTTCTACCAAAAAGAGTGGCAAAAGGTGTAATTTCTTTTCGATTTTCGAAATTGTCAAATATCTTGAATAGGGAGGGACTTTTACTTTTACAAAATGTATTTTTTTGAACCGCCATAACGTCCTTTACCGGAGGTACCATATTACCCATTCAATACGACACAGCCTGTATATGTAATTATACAGTTGGCGCCCACACATTCAAGCTCAGATATAATAATAATAATAACGCACGGGTGTGGTTTGGTTTCTGCCACGCCACATGGGGGGTGACGTCCCCACGGCCCGAGTTACCTGGGCCACCAAGGGTAAATATTGGCATACCCATCAAAATGGAGAAAATATTAAGCAAGCAACGAGAAGTGGAAACCGATATCATGGCAGAAGATCGAAATGCCACTCCACCTGCTGGCTCGACCACCGTGAGGAGGACTGCCCGCAGGGGAGCTCGCAACGCACGTATCAAGTGGAGCCGCGAAATGAATATTGAACTAATGCGAGCTTTTTATGACGTATTGCGAGGACAAACCACTTCGTGGATGGATATACTCCCACTATACCGAGTTCACCGGGAGGTATCCGGAACTTCAGCTGACGGAAGGGAATCATTCAAGAGAAATCTTCAAAGGATCGAATTATCCCAGAGGATCGCGAGATATGCACAGCAGACTGTTGATTTGCAAACCTGTCACATCGTGCGGAAATTCCTGAACTAGTGGGAGGAATAATAATAAAAGAGTTTATTGAATAATTCAAAACTACATGGATAAACTCTGACAAAAACTGTGGAGTTATCACCCTCAAAGTGGTGATAACTGTGTACAGTTCCTAGAACTAATGCCACAATCTTCTGTACGATCGAGTGCATATCTTATGAGCCATATTGGAGATTGTCCTAAAAAAAAGAAACCAATTCTACGCAGACACCTGATTCAAGATTCCCATGAATATATCCCGAAATCATCCCCTTGTCACCATAACAACCTCAGGCATTCACCACCCCGAAAATAAAATGTGCCCTCCAGAGATTCCCGTAAAACTATTACAACGACCTTTTTCACCTCTCTCCGTTTCCTCTGCAGACCGTCCGAAGTGGGAACCTCAAAGTGAAAATGCTGAGAATTTCCATCACAATTTCCTTTATACACGCGGGGACGGTATTAAAAATGAAGAAGGCCAAGGATGCAAGCGATACCGACAACATCGACCTCGGAAGCTTCTTGCACGACATTTTGGTATGTATCTTCGGGGAACGACTATGGAGGGGACTTAAATGTTAAGGTGAGGGAGTGGAAAAAGGTTGAATTTGCGAGTCGTCATCATGGGGGTTTACGGGGTGTGAATTTCTGCTTCTTGTAATGCCGGGAGAATCAAATCAAAATACGAATGATCCCTCTTAATTTTTCGCTCAAAATTCACCATCTGAAAACTTTCGCATCCATTCAGAAACACCCTATATATTTTCCTGGATACGTAGGCGCCAAGCCGAAGTGGATACCTCGGATTTATTAATCATTCAGCCTATGTGATAAGAATAACCCCCTTTATCTGTTCGAGTTAACGACATTATGGGGGTGATATCTGCTTTCACAGCCGAATTACGATAACTGTTTATTTGGCACCACGAAGAGTGGGTTTGGCTGTTAGATGCTTATGGCAGTTGCGTTGGCTTCTAGCCTAGATCTGATCTGGAATTATATGGCATTCACTTCCCCTTGAAATGGAGTGGTTCACCATCCTTCCTCACATGTTCTCATGTTGAAGTATCTTCCAGCAATCGATATGTGGTTAGACTGTCTCGAAAATGAAAACATACAACAATTAGCGTCCGCAGATATTCAGAAATTTATACTTCGAAATGCGAGTAACACTCTGGACGGAAGTATTTCTTATCTCTTCATTAACGAAGGAATAATTTATCTCTACAATCCTTTCAGCCATAAACTTTATCTCCATTCTTCCATCGAAATAGGTGCAGAAATAATCATTGGTGAATTAACTTTCAATGACTCAGTTTTCGTTAGCTCAGTTGTGATTTGATTATTAGCATAAACTTGTGACTAGGCATATGCCCAGAGAGAGAAAACACGAGGTGTTCAATCCCACAACCTGAGAGGATAATTAACTGGACTTTCTCTTGAGAATTCTTCATCCCAAATTCTGTTTTCAGTGAATCAATTGTTAAGGTGGCTGGGTCATCATCCATATGGTTCACAGATAGATCAAATCAGGGGGAGATACTGGTATTGGGATATACAGACATAAAATGAGGATCTCCTCCACTTTACAGACCGAGATACTGGCTGTTCACGAATGCAGGAGTGTCTTGAAATGAACCTCAAAGGGGCGAATATCTTTATCACCACGGACAGCAAGGCCACATGCTTTACAAGTGTCTAGATCTGGTTGGGCTAAGAACAATTATTCTGAACTGACTGTTTCTTCGAAGAAATATGGACTCATAACTCAATCATCATCAATTGCACATCATACAGTGACTTTGTCTAGTTGTTATGGTGTATGAACAGCGTCGTGCTGATTTTCATATCTATAAGTTGTGTCATTCTGTTTGGTTACATAATGATTTAACTAAAAAAGAGGCATCATCAGACTAAAATTTCTCGAAAAATTGTTCATTTTCCAGTTGTTTCAGAACCAAATCATGAAAATGTTTCACTTGTTCTCCACGATTCTGATGTCCAAAACCCTCCATGATTTTGTTTGAGAGAGATTTAATTGGTGAAAACTACGTGAAACCGATAAATTTGATTTTCTCTCACACTTGCTGCCACCAAATCAATATTCTCTTGTATACTTTTATTCATTCTTTGTACTGGTACTATTGTAGAGTGAGAAGAAAATAGACGACGAATAGTGAGTCGATTAACTGAATAATTTCGTCCATGAATTTTTCTTGAATTTCTCTCAGTATTCACAAACCATCAGTGAATTTGATAGAACAATTTAACAATTTCTAAACTTTGTTGAAGGGTGTATCTTTCCATGATTAAATGGTATAACCTATTGAACACAACATAACCTAACCTAATCTGTTGAACACAAATGACATAAGAAACGTCAAAAAAAGAGACGCAAAGTTGCCATTAGGACTATTTTTGATGGTATCATTCCTATTGACTACAAGTAGGAAAGTAGTCGAAATATAGATACGGGGGAAAAAATTTCCACCATGAAACTAGCCTGCAAAAATATTAACTGACATTTTGACAAAGGTATAACCTTTGTACGAGGATGTATTAATATCTAGTTAGCCTAGACCAGTTCCATGCATAAACAAAATATTGCGATACCATATCAACGAATAATAACTTATTAGAAGTGTCAGTGTAGAGTGAGACGTCAAAAAAGTAAACCAGAGTTAGGCAATAAATTAAAAAAAAAGATGTCCACCGAAATTGTAAAAATCGAAAAATTGGAGTATCGAGCCATCATCAAGTAGCTGTATTTAAAAGGGTTAAGAGGTAAGCAGATTTACGAAGATATGCTTAATACCCTTGGTGATGAATGTCCTTCGTATGCGACCGTGAACAATTGGACTGCAAGCTTCGACAGAGGTAAATTTTGCATTGAAGATGATGACCGATCGGGAAGGCCAGTTTCTGTGTCAGTCCCCGAAAATATCGATGCAGTTCATGACATGATTTTATCAGACTGAGATTTCATACGAACGCGTTCGTCATATATTTCACGTTAATTTGGACATGAGAAAAATTTCTGAGAATGGATCCCCAGATGTTTGAATGTTGACCAAAAGCGTGCAAGGAAAGCAGCATCGCGTTCGATCTGTGCTCGATTTGAAAACGAGGTAGACTTCTTAAACCGAATTGTTACTATGGATGAGACTGGGGTACATTTCTACGCTCCAGACACAAAGCAACAATCGATGGAATGGCGACACTCTGGTTCTCCAAGACCTAAGAAGTTTCGTGTCCAAAAATCTTCTGGAAAAGTTCTTGCTTCTGGTTTTTGGGATTGCCATGGAGTAATCATGATTTATTTTTTGGATGAAGGTAGAAAAATAACTGGAGATTACTATTCGACATTACTGACCACTCTACGGGAAAAAAAATCAAAGAGAAAAGACGCGGAAAGCTATCCAAAGGTATTTTGTTTTTACAAGACAACGCCCCAGTGGTCCAGTACACAAATCTCATGTTGCCCTGCAAAAAATTCGTTATTAGGATTAGAATTACTGGAACACCCCCCTTATTCACCGGATTTGGCTCCGTCCGACTATCATCTCTTTCCTCAACTGAAAAAAAAGTTTGAAAGGTCGTAAATTTTTTTCCAACGAGGGGGTAATAAAAGCTGTGGAGGACTGGTTTGCAGAGCAAGAAGACACATTTTTTTAAAGGTCTAGAGACGTTGCAGGTTCGCTGTAAAATGTATTCAATTAAGAGGAGAATATGTTGAGTGATAAAATATTTTGACATTGAAATTTTGTTTGGTTCTATAGTAGGCTAAGAATTTTTCAATATATCCTCGTATGTCTTCGTTAACAAGTCTGGTGAAGCAAATTGCAGCACCTTATACCTCAATGTGCCGTTTCTCGAACTCTGAAACGATAAAGCCTACTTTACGTTACAGCATGGAATAAAATCCATATCGCCATTGTAAAAATCGAATAGCGTGACCAAAAATCTCAAATTATCCTGGACTTCAGCGAGGAAATTGAAAGAGAATGTTATCAGAGCCTTCCCTTCAAGTTTTCGTCCCCACACAATAGAAACGCGAAAATAGGACCCTTCAAATCTCCGAATACAGGAAGATTGCGATGTAAATTCCCCGCATTCCCGGCGTCTGGAAATCGAGATCGAACCGCAAAAGGATCCCCAATCTTCCCCGGACCCCAAGAGGAAAATATCTCCAACTTTCCTCCCCGTCGTTTCGATATTTATACACGCGACAGGCCGAATTCGAGTTGTTTCTTAAATAAAGCGTCATTTTTCATCGGAATGTTCTGTCCTTTAGTGCAAAAGTTGGGGGAACTTTTCGGCAATATCGACGATTCGAGGGATGGATTGATGATGTAGTCAAAAGTGGAAAAATTTTAACGATTTGGACCCGAGGTGAGACCGGCGAAGCGTGAAGTTGTTGGCGACAACTGTTGAAATACGCTTTTTGTTGCTTCGCGTTGAGTGAGGAGTTTTTTTTGGGAAATGAGACATATGCTACTCTCTATCGGATGAAAAAGAACATTTCGTGAATACCAGAATAAATCATAATTTGACTCCACATCCCTAGTTTGTTATATTCCAATCGCGAAGTGATTGAAAGATACAGATATTGCGTTGTATGAAATTTTTTTTCGCCTTCTTGTTCGCTATTGAAAATGCTATGTTACTTACGGATTTCTGATGCTAAATTAAGTTGTACATACCTGCAAAAAAAAACATAATCAGTTTGTGATCAACGAAATTGTTAGCTAAGGATATTTCAATTACGAATATTGGAATTATGGTTCAAGAATGCTAATGAATCTATTTTCTGCAACATCTATCTGTAGTGTTTTAAGGATATTAGTGTGTTAACGGCAGTGGTGTGTTGAGTAAATGTATGAAGACAGAATAGCATTGAGGGCAATAGTGAGTTGAGGGCACACATGTTTTAAGGGGAAGTATCACCTTTTGAATCGTGGTAAATCTCCATTCAAAAAGTGGTCTCTTTAGTTCACGAGTAACTACCCTAATTTACGACGTAGAGACTTTATTTTTTTTTAAATTGAAGTTGAAAAAGGTCCCTAGGGCAAATAGTTTTATTTTTGGAATTTAATTAGTTTTTTAATTGAAAAAAACAGGTTGAACTTCAGCGTTTTGGAAACTACACTTAATGATTTTTTTCGACGGTTAGTCATCATTTTTTGGGAAAAATCGCAACTATTTGCCCTCGGCAATTTAATCTTCTATGAACTACAAAAATTTTCATGATGATTAGTTAAAAAATATAGCTTGTACTCATGAAAAACGAGAAACATATTCAATAACCCAAATATTGCAGAGATCTAACGATTACCCTGTTTTTTTTTAATTGAAAAACTAATTAAATCGAGAAAAAGGAAACCATTCGCCCTAGGGACGTTCTTCAACTTAAATTTAAAAAAAATCAAGTCTCTACGTCGTAAATTAGGGTACTTACTCGTGAAATGAAGAGACCACTTTTTGAATGGAGATTTACCACGATTCAAAAGGTGATAAGCAGTGTGTTAAAGCAGTAGAGTGTTGAAGGTATTAGTGTGTTAAAGGCAGAATGTGTTTTGTGTAAAACTATTGTTTTGTAGGATTCTTGAGAAGTTTTCTCAACTTTTATCGAAGCATTAATGAAAATCCTTTTTCAATATTCCTTGGGACATCGAATGCCATTAGAGTAAGTGATTTTTATCCGATTAGATGAACCACCGATTCTACAGGATCAGAATGAAGGGAAATACTTTAGGTAGAACCAGAATTCTGCTGAAAATATGTCGTATCGATAGAGTATTCGAATAATGACTAATAGCTTCCAGCAACTTCAGGAAAATATCACAACATCAATTTAGCTTTGCCGGTCTTTCCACATTTAAACGGTTTATGATTTCTGGAGAAACATCCCCGAATTAGCCGGACATAAATATCACCTTGTTTACCAACAGATCCGATGCTCCCAAATTACCCCCATACATCCCTGCGCCGACCATAAATCCCATTCTCATACTCCAATGAAAACCCATAAACCAACGGGATATCTCGCCCTCCGCCAAAATAACCGCCGAAGAATCTCGACGAGGTCGGTCACCGGGACAATTTATCGAGTACGGCACTGCGCTGTCGGGCCCCGAAAACAGTGCAACAAACAATGGAAGTCCTGGAGGATATATAGAAGGCTGATCGAAAAAGAAAATAGATTTAGGGACGTGCCGGGATATATGGCGCTTTTATACCGGATCTGTTTGAGTCCTATCTTTCGTCGGGTTGATTTTTAAATTAGAAACGCACGATGGACTGCTTATAAAAGGAGCGAGGTATATGCCGTTTTTTGAATCAGTGGCGTACATGCAAGAGACTATTTTTTGTTGGCGATTATAGGAACGGAGTCTTACTCGTACATTGCTGTTCAAAATTCATAGTTTTATTTAATACCACAAACTTCATACTGCGAGTGGACTCCGTCGGTAACAAAGAAGACTCAGAGTTCTGTGGTTTACCCACTTTCTTAGACTCTGTGGTTCGAAGTTCTAGAAAGAGTCACCCAGAACTACAGTAAATATTCAACCTGTTCATCGCTCTTTCACTAATCGTCTAGTAACGGTTTGACTGCGCCATCTCTCTTGCTCTCTTACTCGCTTGAACAAGTGGTTCGCATGAACGCATGTGCCTGCGAAAACGTTTGAGTAAAACCACAAGTATTCATACAGGGAATTCGTTCCGTGGTAGAAAAGACTATTCAGTTCATATACTCGAAGCCAGACAACCAGCAGACACATCTCTTGTGTCAGACTAACCGGGAGTACCATTCCTTCAGTGTTTGCTCTGTGGTATTTTTTCAATCTCTAACATAGGTATAGTCCATCCAAGAATTATTGACATCTCGGGCGGCTTTGGAAAATCGAAATTAGGTTGGTAGTGCCCGTTCAGTGATATTTTGAGTTGCAGAATTCAGGTTGGTGTTGCAAATAACACTGGTGTTTTGTTCTGTCAATCTGTCATTAATTAATATTCGAATAAATTTGGCGCAAGTGAACAACCTTTGTAATGAGGCTCTTGAATAATGTGGATACTGGGTACAGCTAATTGAGGAAAGCATTCACAGATGACGTAGAAAAAGAAATAAGAGGAAATTAGTCAAAATATAAGGGATGGTAGGATATTGCTGACATAAAACTTCAATTATGAACATGACGAGTTCTGCCCAGATGAAGAAATAATAACAGTGGTTGTAATAGGAATATTTACATTTTTAACATTAAATATTTTAGTCTTTCTTTGTTCACCAACATTGAAAGTTACAATACCATGACAAAATTCTTCATATATTAAATAGATCCATCCGTTAAGTTTTGTTTCTGTCTTGATATCTACTACAATTTTTCGAATCCATCCAGTTTGCAGATAAATGCCTCAAATTATCAACTAGTTTTTTCTGTTTTAGCGAATATATTCATATTGAACTTTGGAAAGGAGCATGCTTTTTTATCATCCACGATATTTTTCGTTATCGGACCAGAATTTCCATACTGTATGCATGCTCCTATAATAATTGATCGTTCGAAAATGTATCAATACAAGATGAAAATAATATACAGCTGGTTAGCAGATTCACATGATGGTAATTGTATGCGATAATTGAGGAAATTTTCATGTTCAAAGTGCCTTATTTTGAAAAATTTTATTTAATTTCAAGGTTATATTTTATTGCTATGATGAAAGCACAGAAAATTTTTAGTGACTTTTTTGTAACTAGAAATAAAGGTGCGACTGGACTTCCAAGGCCTGCTTTGATGTCAATAATTCTTGGATGGACTATACACTTTTTTCTTCAATTCTTGTGGTGATAAGAATTGGTACAGCAGTCCATTCTGCTCTCCAAATGATATCTTGTATAAGTAACAATTGTAATGTCCCCGGAGTATGATATAATACGAGACAAGGACACTTAAGGCGGAAACACATTGTTATCACGTCACGTCACATCTCGTCATTTTCCCAAAATGTGCAACCACGATAATGCATGCAACTAAGACCATAGGAAGAGGAGACACACGTTTTACTGATAAATAGTGAAGCCAAATCATCAGAACTAAACTGTACTACTACAGAATCAAAATGTAGTAAAAATTTTCGCAACATTGTATCTGCTGTCACGTTATAGCACTGATAGCACGCAAGATCTATATTCCGCAAATTTACATTTTCTGAATGCACGTGATATTACGTCTAATATTATGTGAAATGTCATTCTGACATACATTTGAAACCGATCTGGGTGCTCATTCAATAATTCTTGAATCAATTGATGGAATTCCCCCACTTCCTCTGTTCGTTGATTCATTTGATAAATCGAATCCCTTCTATGAGAATCACCACCAACTGTAAAAGCAGCTATATTTTCCATATCTTCTTCCCATTCAATCGCGTGAGCTCACGTGACGTGACAACAATTTGTATGCACCTTAAAATGCCCAATTTTTGAAGGGAGCTAGGACGTGTTGCACCTCCCCTTAACTACAACTATCCTAGACGCCGACCACACTGGTACAGCTAAAATATAGCATTACTTTTCTTCCGAAAAAAAAGGTTCAATTCAGCACCATGGACATGTTACCAACATTGCATTATTGAATACATTATCCCCTTGGTTTGCCTCGAACATCAAAACTATGCCATTTAATGATGGGAATAATGCCAGGAACATAGGAATACCTACCTCATGGATAATGGATGCATATTACATCATAATTTCAATCAACTATTCAAATACTAGTTTTGATGATTGAATTTGTATGTAATTGAAGCGAAGAAGGCTATTTATCAATTAGTATCGCGGAAGATCGATGCATTAATGCATTTAATGGATTCGAGCATTCATCGAAATAATACATATCATTCGCATCAAAATAGTAGATACGGAAATGCATACGTGCTCTTGCTACAAACATTTTTCCCTTACCCATTGAAGAAATAGAATATAAAAAACTTGAAAATCTTATAATTACTCATAATAACCTCAAAGGACCCATATTGTGCAAAATACGCATCTACTGACATCAGTGAACTTTGAAACTAAAAAAGGAATAGGCAAATGAGAAAGAAAGAAATTAAACATTTGAATTTCTCATAGTATTTGAGAAATTGGTGAGAGAAAATGGAAACAGTCTTCAACCTCTGTTGACCAGTGAATATGAGGTAGTGTTTTCTTCTCGTGAAGCCAAAACTGGACTCTTTTCTGTTGTAGGTGTATTCGACAGCAGACAGGAGTTCATTAACATTAACAGGACAGGCTTCGGTCGAAAATCGATGCGGAAGCACTGGTACTGCTGCTGTCAAGAAGCCATCAGCCGTCCAATTTTCGGTGGATCCTGATTAATTCTGTCTACCGTAACGAGAACGTCAGTGCGGGATATGCACGGCTTCTATTCTAATGAGTATCACTTTGAGATAGTTATCAACCCAAGCACGGTTCATTTCCAGCCATGTATAGCAATATCCACGAAGTTTCGAAAAAAAATGTGGGTACCGATTCTATGCTTTATACTCGAAAAGTTCTTTCAGATCAATGTTCTTTGTTATCGTTAATTGTTAAGTTTCGCAGAATCTATATATATAAAAGAAAGATGTTGGTTACACCATTTATAACTCGAGATCGGATGGACTTTTTGTTATGAAACTTCATATATGGATTCGTCTACGGTCTGGTTATCATAAAATACAATAAAACTTTGAAAAAATCGATGAAAATTTTACTTTTACAGGAAATGCTTTTCTTCCTTTCGAGTAAGGCCACTAGATGTCGCTACAGTTACAGTTACGCTACCGCTTATTCGTTGGTACTTTGATATTCTCCGCGTTAGATGGCGATATAAACAAATAGTGTGTACAGTGACTATATTCCCTCTATAGTCACTGTAATAGTGTGTAATTTGAGTTGCTTACAAGACTGCGCTGTTGGGCAAAACCAAAATGTCTTAGCGTAGGAGTACAGGTGTCTAAAATGATTAGATTTCGTTGAGATATGAGAAAAGTTTCGTTCTTACCACCTGAGATGGCGCTATTCACACATTATGACTGATGATTATTAGTTATTTTTATAGTTTTACTTATTCCAAATAACGTAATCGTGAAGGTACTATATTCGACATTATCACAATTAAATGACGATGAATTTGTTGAGGCTTTCGCGGCCATCGATTGATGTCATCTGTTCTTTTTTCGAGCTTTCGGTCATCGTGGTTTGTAATGGTCGAAAGAAGAACATATGACATCAATTACCGTGCAATTTACATAGCGCTTATAGTACCATGAAAGGCTATTATATTAACAGATCAAAAGCGGTTGAATATCACAGTGAATTTTTATCGAAATTTCAAGTAAATCGGATTTTTGTGATCAGTTTCAATCGTGAATTGTCCGTTCTCATCTTTCCTCGTAATTTTTGAAACGTTTTTGAATTTCTGTTTAGGTAATAAATATATTTGCGGAAATAACTGAAACGAAAATTGCCATTATTAGTGATTGACATATTATGACATATTATTTTTGTGTATCTGTTCTGTGTGATAGCCCATATCCATGGAAACATTTGACAGTTCAAAAATCAGAGTGGATTTGTGAAATCCACCGTAAGTATCATTAGGGCGGAACAAAGTTCGCCGGGCCAGCTAGTAGATAAATATTTAAAATTTTATAGTTCTGATAGAGCAAAATGTTTCAAATACACATAAAAACACTACAGTACCTTCCTCCTTCGATAACATCGATAACTGCAGACATTTACCTATTTATTTCACACATTGCCTGTGGATCAGCGGGTGATCTATACAATGCCTAGGAAGTGTGAGCATTGCCTGGGCAAAGTACGAAATGGACAATAACATTTGAGGTATTTCATACATTGTCCAGGAGGCCAAGGTTTTCTATACATTGCCTGGCCATTGCACATAATACATGTGTTATACAGATTGCTGGTAACACATTCTGTATTTGCCTAAAACGTATGTATGAGGTTAATGAATCTGATAAGCCCCTCCGAAGAGACCTTATAATCTTAATATCTGTTCGTATCTTCGAGTATAATTCAATTTCAGAGAGTCTATATGAGCGGATGAGCAGAATCACGAAAAATCTGCTCCCGACGCTCTCGAAAGGAATCTGGGAGTTCTCGTGGGGCAAACAATGTAAACAGAATCGAATTTCGAAGTTGGAAAGCACGTGATGTACTGCAATCGCATTTTCGTCAATCGAGAAACCCTAATGAAATCACATTTCGACTTCTTCTCGGAGGAAAATCTCGAAATTCAATTTCCCTTTGCTGACTTATCGGTTGTTCGGCGAAAAAATTAATATTTTCCTCCGAGTATCCAAACTCATTCGCCTGATTCCGAACGATGAGAAGGAAGTGAAGGAAATCGATAAAAACGTACCTGCTAGAGGATTCGGGGAAATTGAAGTTTTTTCTTACAAGGCGATATCCAAGGTTACAAATTAATGCGATCGATATGGCGATTCTTGACAAATAGGATAATCGAATACTTTAAACGAGTTTTGTGCAATCTTCATGAGGATCAATTCGGAATATTTGATTCATTCGTGTAATTTATAACTAAACGCTAGTAATGCCTCTTTTTGAACTAGATAATTCGATATCATTGTTAATCGTGGTGTTGAAGATCATTTATGCTAACCCTCTGCAACTATAATGAAATATCTCGGCACTAGACTATAAGAAAGTATTCTTTCTTTTCTCCCTACATAACCCTCTTTTGTTGCGCCACTGATAGTCCGAGAAATTCGAAAAAATGTCCGTTCCATTCGAAAACTTATTGATGCCCTGCAATTTTTTAGTATCGGTTACCGTTTGAGAGTAAAAATGTTAAATAATAATAATCTCTAGGTCGTCAGAAAAATCAAAGTTTACAGAAACAATGGACAAATTCATGGTTCCATTATTAGTTTTGACAGATCATATCTGATGTTTGATACTATGAGGAGAAATCTTTGAAGAAATTCAAACTTTAAACAACTGAATCTCAAGAATGAAGCTCTTAGGAATCCTTGCTAATGAAACGCTCATTTTTGACGTCATAAAGATAATCATCCCCTATTCGTTTACACCTTCAATTGTTTTTACAACATGTTTTACAAGAATGGTTGGTAGAGTCGAATATTCCCAAAATTCAAGCTGATAAATTATTGGTAATTCTCAATAGGCATGGTTTAAAAGTTCCCGTGGGAACCATTGTTGCAACTCCATTAAACTTAAAACAAAACATTTCCATGAGAATTGTGATGATTCGACACTTTCACAGGAACTGCTTGAAATTATATCTCATTTTGTTTCGAGCTGATATTATATGAACGGGCATTAGATTTTTGTTGTTGAAATCCGCTTCGTTCAATTTGTGCCCCAGAAGAACTGGATACAATGTTTATTAGTGTTTTGATGAATGCATAAACAACTGACGTTGAAAAAGTTCATTACTTTACATGTCGTTTTTATTCTTCCAGGTGTAATGAAGCAGACGTGGAGGACAACAGAGGTGTCTTTTCTCAAGATTAGCTGCGACATTGTACCCAGAGGAGGAAAGAAATATAATGTTTTGAATAATTTTGTTCTAAATTTTTTTCTTGAAATTTGTTAATAATAAAGAATAGAGGAGTTATTTGCTTGTTTCAGTATACCTTTTGTTGCAGCCGAAAATAATAAATAACTCTCAACACTGTTTGTTGTGTAGTTCAATTCAATAATATAGCTAATAAACAGATTCTCATCATAGGAATAGGACAAATCTCAATTAATTTTTGATATTCTGAATTCAACTCGTACAGGTCTCCTTGTGCACAAGAATACCTTATACCTTTGCAAAGCGGCCTGAATAGAAACTTCTTATACATCTCGCAATGCGACCTGTGAAGGAACTTCTTGTACATCTTGCAATGTGACTTATTTGAGAATATTTTATAAATCTCGCAATGCGAGCTCGCAAAGATCTCACTGAAGGAGGTTAATCAGTAGGTCTCAAAATCCTCACCGAGAGAGGTGTATGCGAACTCCCAGTGTGACTTGCTTGAGAATATCCATGTAGGATATCGCCAAGAGCTCTCTGGGAACTCTTTTGTGGCGGACATTTGGAGGAGATATAGAGCTTCCTGCGACCTCCCAAAGAAGTCAAAAAAGGCGTCACAACTGCCTAAAAAGAAGTCGTAGGGATGTCTCTGGGATATCTTTGTGTTGCCTGGGTAGGAGTATGAACTACTTCAAGAATTGTAATACAAAAATCAACGCGAATAAAACAATAGACATCCTCGGGGCAAAAAGGGTAAAAAAAGGAATAGGAGAAGTTAAACGACCAAAACATAGAGTAGAAAGAAGAAGTTAAATACATACGAATTATCTAAGCTGAAAAAATGAACATCAGAAAACAAATGGAGGTGAACAGAATAAAGAAGAAACAGTTATATGGTAGTCTTTACCCAATATTGAATGTAAAGAGCAATTTCTCCTTGGAAAATAAAGTAAGCATAATGATATCAATAATTATTCCTAGTATTACTCACGCCTCTATTACAAGAAACTGCAACCAAGAAACTCACAAGCAGAAAGAACATCAAAGCACTTTGACCAAACTCATAGGAAGTTCAATGGGACCCCAAGGTACCTATATAACTCACGAACAGATCAGAAAAGAACTCAAGATAGAAACACTCAAAGAAATGACAGACACAGACACTGAAAGAAACGATGAAAGGACAAAGAAACTGCGATACACACTGAAGATTTCAGTGAGGAAAAAAGACGGGAGAAAATACCTCAAGAAAAAGAGAAGACAATGAAAATAAGAAATGAAGAAAGGACGTAGACAACATCGAAAGATGAAGAGAATAAATGCTTCTCCCAAAGCAAACGTAGAAAAACCAGAAAACAAGATGATAGGCGAATGGCAGAATCTTCGGTCCTCAAATAAAATCTCCGAGTGTTGAAAATCTATAGATAAACGATAGTAATCTGGTGCTAGCCCAAAACAGACATTCTTTTCAAAATCCTACCACCCTGATTTTGAACCTTCAGGTTTCCAGAACCAGATCCAGTTACCAGTTACAATGAATGAACCGTGAAACTCACAGGGAGAATGCCAATCATCTGGAATTCACATCAGGACCGAAATAATCTTCACTATTCGTTATTGTCCATAACGCAATTTGTCCAACATACAGTCGGACTTTCTATTAGCCCTAATTCCATTTCGGGAATATATTCCGGCCGTCGGCTTCGTTCGGCCCTGTCCCGTTCTTAATTCGTCGAGGAAGCTCTTCACGGGTCCCCCAGGTCCCCTGGGGGGCTGTTTTGCGGTTTTGTGATGTAACTTAATCCGCATTCGCTGGACCGAGTGCTATTTAATTTCAAGGTTTGTCTATGCGCTTATTCGTGGCTAATAAGTCTCTGCAAGAGCCGCAAGTTAAGGGGCTGGGATATCCTTAGAATCTGTACTGTACAAATAGTCCATATTGGAAGCCAGGCGTATGGAAAAGGAGAACTGTCCAGCTTAGAGACAAACTAACATGAGATATGTGTATGCAAAGTACTAGGATATATTGAAGAACTTTTAGCCTACTTTAGACCCAAACAAAATTTCAATGTCAGAATATTTTATTGCTCAACATATTCTCCTCTTCATTGAATACATTCATTACAGCGAACCTGCAACGTCTCTAGACCTTTCCAAAAAATTTTTCTTCTTGCTCTGGAAGCCAGTCCTCCACAGCTTTTATTACCTCCTCGGTGGAAGAAAATTTACGACCTTTTATACTTTTTTCAGTTGAGGAAAGAGATGATAGTCGGACGGAGCTAAATCTGCTGAATAAGGGGGGTGTCCTAGTAATTCTAACCCTGAATCACGAATTTTTTTCATGGCAACATGAGATTTTTGTACTGGGGCGTTGTCCTGTAAAAACAAAATACCTTTGGATAGCTTTCCGCGTCTTTTCTTTTTAATTTTTTCCCGTAGACTGGTCAGTAATGTCGAATATTAATCTCCAGTTATTGTTCTACCCTTATCCAAACAATAATGATTACATGATTACTCTATGGCAATCCCAAAAAACTGAAGCAAGAACTTTTCCAGCAGATTTCTGGATACGAAACTTCTTAGGTCTTGGAAAACCAGAGTGTCGCCATTCCATCGATTGTTGCTTTGTTTCTGGATCGTAGAAATGTACCCAAGTCTCATCCATAGTAACAATTCCGTTTAAGAAGTCTACATCGTTTTCAAATCGAGCACAGATCGAACGCGATGCTTCAACCCTTGCACGCTTTTGGTCAACATTCAAACATTTGGGGATCCATTTTGCAGAAATTTTTCTCATGTCCAAATTGACGTGAACTTTATGATGAACGCGTTCGTATGAAATCTTCAGTGCTTCAGATATTCGTTTTAGCCCAATTCGACGGTCTGATAAAATCATGTCATGAACTGTATCGATATTTTCGGAGACTGACACAGAAACTGGCCTTCCCGATCGGTCATCATCTTCAATGGAAAATTTACCTCTTCTGAAGCTTGCAGTCCAATTTTTCAAGGTCGCTAGCGAAGGAAATTGATCTTTTAAATACAGGTACTTGATGATGGCTCGATACTCCAATTTTTAGATTTTTACAATTTCGGTGGACATCTTTCTTTTTTAAATTTATTGCGTAACTCTGATTTACTTTTTTGACGACGAACTCTACACTGACACTTCTAATAAGTTATTGTTCGTTGATATGGTATCGCAATATCAACTAGATATCAATGCATCCTCGTACGATGCAGGACTCAAGAAGCTCCTAGATGTTATTCAAACTAATCTTTCTCTTTTTTATAACATAACTGAAATTGTTCATTTTGTTTAGTGTAATCTTCACGAAATACATTGTGTTGTTACTTTCAAACGAAACGGTAGCAACAGTTATTTATATGAAAAAAAAAAGAACATTCGACAATAATCCTGCTATTGAAGTATCTGAATCGGTTCGAACGACCTACACACAATCTAGCATTGTTATTATTATTTCTTCACTTTCTATTTTCCCTCCAAACTATTCTAAATACTCTTTTTATGATTATATTTTATATAAATTGAATAAAACAACCCAATCAAGTGTTGAGTATCAGGCCTTTAGTTGCTCTTATTACTAGGTGTAACTTCTATTTTAAATGTTTTTTAGTATCTAAGATTGTTGAAATTTGAAAAATCAAAAAAATTTCTGTCCATTCTCTATTTTTCACATCTCTTATATCAAATTTGGGTTGTTTTATTTTGCTTTTTGAATACTGTATACTTTGTCCGACATATTAATTTTTGAAATACATACTAATTTTTCATTTTCTGTTCTTCAGATGCTTTTAATTTTTATGGAATCTGGCATATAATGCGTTAGGCAAAAGTTGAAGAGGTTATTCCTTGGACCATTTTAAGGATATTCTTCGATTATTTTCGATAGAGCGCGTTGTTGGGAAGATATAGGATAAAACAACATTTCAACAAATTACAATTTATTACATGTAACAATAATTGTTGAAAATGGCTGCCACCAGCTCGGATAAACCATTCAATCTTCTCCTCATATTGATATATTGTTTATTTTATACTTATTACTCCTAGATCTCTCGAAGAGACTCATCTGAAACTAAAAGCTTCGAATTTTGTAACTTGTACGAGTTCGGAGAACCAAAGGATAAAATATCCTTGAAATGATCCAAGGAATAACTCCTTGAATTTTGGCCATATTTTCATTCAACACGTTATATATTGTACTCGTACTCTGAAATAGGCTTAAGCTTGTTCGACGGTTTTCTTTTCTTTTTTATTGTGTTCTAGTCCCAATAGATTTTGTTATTTTTTTTTACTAGTGGATGCCACTTATATTAGATTTGTTGTATTTTGTCAGAGAGCCATTTCACCATGAAATTTCCTGAATATTCATCATGAATTCTATTTCGACCATCGACTAAAGTTAATATATTCCATTGCTTATCGCCCCAGCTAATAACAGGATTATATCCCCAACAAAATCCCCATAATGCACTGGGAAAATTTCAGCTCTGTTCCAACGCACGAATCAATTATTCGAGGAACCCTAACCTCGGAAAGAGTGTTGCATTTGACGCTAAATGAAAATTTCCACAATGGATTTCGGAGGTAGGCGGTATATGCGATGTGCATTCAGTAGAGGGATTGAAAATAGGCAAATACGAGTTTATTTTCCGGGTGTCGAATGTACAGTGAGCGCAGTTATTATGAATGCATGGAAGCTGTAGGTGGGAGCTATGAATTGGGCTTTTTGTTAGTATGTATGGATTTTTACATTTTCCATTTTCCATGTGAAAATGAATTCGGTAGAGAAAACTGTATCCTTTCGCAGATTCATTTAAAATCTTATTTGATTTTTTTCTCTGAAGAAAATTTTTTTCTTTTTGCTCATAGTAAGTTGACACGATGGTATCCCTGAGTTAACAGTTAAGAGTTTAATCTATATATATAAAAGAAAGATGTTGGTTACACCATTTATAACTCGAGATCGGATGGACTGTTTGTTATGAAACTTCATATATGGATTCGTCTACGGTCTGGTTATTATAAAATGCAATAAAACTCCGAAAACATCGATGAAAATTTCACTCATACAGGAAATGCTTTTCCTCCTTTTGAGCGAGGCCACTAGGTGTCGCTACAGTTACAGTTACGCTAACGCTTATTCGTGGGTACTTCTCGCCGTTAGATGGGGTGTACAGTGACTATATTACCACTATAGTCACTGTAATAGTGTGTAATTTGAGTTGCCTACAACTTTGCGCCGTTGGCCAATGTTTCGTTCTTTCCACTTCAGGTGGCGCTATTCACAAATTATGACTGATTTTTATCAGTTATTTCAAATACTTGAATTTATTCTGGCGAACGTGGCGTGTTAATGGTAGACAATTTTGTCAAGCAATAATGTGTGTTTATATTCCTGACATTCTGATGTATATTAGTTCTTAGGAAAAGTAGAAAACTTTCATTATAAAAAGATGCCATTCTGCTGACATGTCATAATTGACTTTAGCAAATCAGCTGTTGATACATCCATCAAATTGACAACGGAAAATACACTGAAATGATATTGCGGCGCCGCCACGTTGCTAATATTTTCGATTTGGTCGAACGTCATTCCATTCAAAAATTGACGGGTGCCTACACCATTATTCTAGACATCTTATCGTGAAGGTACTAACTATATTTGACATCAGCACCATTAGATGGCGATGAATTTGTTGAGGATTTCGCGACCATCAATTTATGTCATCTGTTTTTTTTTTCGAGAATTTCGGTCGTCGTTGTTTGAAATGGTCGAATAAAGCACATATGACATCAATTACTGTGTAATTTGCATAGGACTTATAGTACCATGAAGGTCAATTAACAGATCCAGAAGCGCGTGAATATCACAGTGAATTTTTATCGAAATGTCAAGTAAATACGATTTTGGCGATCAGTTTCGGTCGTGATATGTCCATTCTCATCTCTTCTCATAATTTTTAAAATGTTTTTGAATTTCTGTTTGGGTAATAAATATATTAGCGGAAATCACGAAATCCAAAATTGCTATAATAGGTAATTGACATATTATTTTTATGTATCTGTTCTTTGTGACAGCTCATTTCCATCGAAACATTTGACAGTTCAAAAATCAGAGAACCAAGCTGTTGATCTCCGATCACCGGTGATTACGATTCGTGAAATCCACCGTAAGTATCATTTAGGCGGAACAAAGTTCGCCGGGCCAGCTTGTATAGTATATAAGTAAACCCCTGAATTGTTCGTCCTCCAAATTTAGTTAGCCCTGGAAACACGAGAAACATTGATTAATCGACAACCTTTAAAAAAAATTTATGGGTTCCACCAATGCCGCTGGGAAGTTCAATTATGACAAAGAGATTTCACATATCCGCAGCCTTCAAGGGGTGACATTTTTGTTACACGAGGTCGACACTCTCCGATAAACCGAGGGGCTGAAAAATTAATCATCAATGACTGTATCAGAGCTTATCATCCTTTTCCATTTGGATTAATCTCAATTTGAGAAATGTCATTTTGGCCTTGTGAGGGATGAGGCTAACTTGATTAGTCGAGGCTCGAATGAAGCCTGGTGCCAAAGGAATTGATGACGTTGTTATTTATCTGGTTGAAAATTTTCAGAATTTGAAGAGACAATGAAGAATAATAATACACTTCGCAGAAAAAATAACGCACATTATGGAAATCTCAAATTTATTCTACAACTGAAGGTGTTCTCAATGATAATTATTTTTATCAGAATTATGCACGCATATGTTATCCACTTTCAACGTTTTTCTTCAATACAGATGTTTTCCCCCAGCAGGAATAAAAAGAGATGATATTATCAGATTTGGATGTATTGGCTCCATTCTAAAATCAGTTGTTCTCGATCAATTCTAGTGATCAATAGTTTTTCTTTCGTTTGATTTCCTACACTCGATCACTATGCAACAATATCAGCTTGAGCAAACTCATGAGATGCAAATAAGCACTCAGACAATAAGAAATCGCCTCAGAGAATATGATTTAAGGCCTCGTGTTGCGGCAAGAGGCCCAGCTCTTACCCCAGCCCATCGAAGGGCGCGTTTGGATTTTGCGACAGAGCATATCCATTGGGAAGAGGCCGATTGGGAAAGAGTCTAGATTCTGCCTCTACCATTGTGATCTACGTTCCCTTGTATACAGACGTCCACATGAAAGATATGCTCAGTGCAGTTTCCTTAATACTACTGGTTTCGGAGGAGGATCGATTATGGTATGGGGTGGAATATCTCTGACTGCTCGCACAGACCTAGTGGTCGTTGATAATGGAGCTACGAATGCTGATAAGTATATAAGGAACATTCTTGAAGAGCATGTAGTGCCATTTGCCCCATACATTGGTGAAAATTTCATTTTTATGGACGATAATGCCAGGCCCCATCGTGCGCGCATCGTTCAGGAGTATACCTTGAAGAGGTTGAAGTCTCTCGAATGGAATGGCCAGCAAGAAGTCCAGATCTCAATCCGATTGAGCAGGTTTGGGACAACCTCAATAGTAGGCTGAGAAGTTCAGAAAATCATCCAGCTACGTACTCTTAATGACTTAGGAATCCAACTCGGAGAAATCGGGGAAGGATTAGATCAGAACATTTTAAGATCACTCATTTTGAGTATGAACCGTCGTTGCCGAGCTGTAATTAACGCAAGGGGTGGAAATACCAAGTATTAAATCACTTATAAGCATTTCAGAATTTTGAAAATTGTTCATTTCTCTTCTTTCACATAAAATTCGGTGAAATCCTGAATTTTTCTTCCATTTAATGTGTCTTGTTTCCTTCAAAATCTTCCCGAGAGAACATAAAAATAAGTTATGAAGTCAATGTAGAGTTAACTTTCATTAAAATTGAGATTTTCAGAATGTGCGTTAATTTTTTTGTGCAGTGCATATAAATTAGATCACTGTAAAATATATCTCTCTTTTTTTCAAAAAGCGAAAAAATTTCAGACAAACTGACAAAGCCTTATCTCCAGTCGTCTCAAGATAAATCTGTGGAATCAAACCTGCAAGCGAAACCGAAACCAGTAGCCGAAGACAAAGACAGGTGTCGCAGCAGCAACCCAACACCTCTGTTTATCTTTCTCCCAAGTTCCCGACTCGAGTCGTTCCCTCGCACCTATTAAAATTACTTTAATTGCCCGAAACTTTATAGGTGTTCTTCTCCTACCGATCCCATTAAATCGGGACATTCCGACAAAAGATGCTTTTCTACGAGATGTCCTTCGACCGCTTAAAATAATCGGTTTGGTGTCGCATCGCCCGTTGATGTATCGCTCGATAAGAGGAATTCCCGTTAGATGAGAAGGGGTGTTGATTTCTTCCGTCACAAAAAACGGGGAGTTAGATTGGCGGTAGACGAAAGACGAGGAGTTTGGGAAACAGACACTCGTGTTAAAATAGACTCTGTTGTGTTAATTGATGTTTCCGAAAGCGGAACGTCACTTTCGGACGTTTGAATCAGAATGATTCCAGAAAATTTATACTCCATTCACAATTATAAAATCACAACTCTGGCCTTGGAAATTTGACACATTCCACTCTGTATCGAAGTTATGACGTTTTTCAAAATATTTTTATGTTCCAAGTCAACACTATGTTGCCCTTTCTACATTCTTAGCGTATTTCTCAGAATTTATTCGGAAAATGAATGAATTGGAAAAGATGTGATGGACGAAAATAATTAACGTTCATATGAATTCATAGAGAGGATTCCTTTTCTAGTTATTTGCATGAAAAGTACAAGAGATCACGGTTGAAATATGTTATTATTTGCCATGGAAGAAAATTGCATTGCTTTCACATAATTTTCATAAGCATGCTTGTGAAGATTTAATGTTTATTATCCTCTTGAACTGAAAGTTCAAGACTTGACGACATCAATTGTTGATTCTAATCAAGAATTCATTAAAAAAAATCAACCCAAAGATATGAGATGAATTGATGGGTAATCACAAGAATCAAGTCAATTTTAATTTGTTGATAACTTTCTTAAAATCAATGTTGGGGTATAAAACTCGGCTGCGTTTGTTCAAACAACATCTAAAGAAGACACTTTTCACCATCTCGACCTTTTAAAGGCGTTTCTTATAGGAGAATTAGGTCTAAGTTCCACCTCATTAGTGAGGTACCTAGCTTTTGCAAATCTGCTCAGATATCGCCAAATTTCTTGGAAAACCTGAGAAATATCATCCTAATCGACCTCTCGAGGCTCCATCCGATCCATCTATTGCGATATCTATCCAAATAACAGCTTTTTCAACGAAATTCCCGTGTACCCCTTCAACTTCGAAATGTAAACATTCGTCCTGGTCTTGAAAATCGTTCTCACGTTCAAAACTGGTGGTAAAAACAATAAACATACGTTAATCTTGGATATTCGACGAAAAACTCACCTGCAAATATCGATTAGATGATACCAAAAATCTGCGAACAATTTGTAAACCTAACAAAATGTGGAATATCTTTGATACTTTTACTTTTATGTAAACAAATAAACTGGCAACGTCGTTTTGTCATTAACGATATTTTCTGTGCGCGCACTGACTTTTCATCATATTTTCTGTGCTTTTCATCAGGTGCACCAACTCCTGAAAACGAAACCATGAACTCCTATGTGATTAAATAAAAGTGCTGAAAACGAAACCATGAACTCCTATGTGATTAAATAAAAGTGAATGGAGTATACGTATAATTCGAAAATGCTATAGAAAACACATGATAAGTTTCAACTTCTTCCTTGTGCAGGTTTTCTGATAGACCCTTTCTAAACCAATGCGAATTCCTCTAAAATAAGTGAATGTTGAGATTAGATGTGTGAGAAAAACGATATATTCAGAATCTCAAGCAGAATTCGAAAATGAAAAGATTACTTTAAAGTTTCACCAAAATAATTGAACTTCAACCTAAATTAGTTATTACAAAGCTTTTCCAATGAGAGGTGTTATTTTGAAGCTGTCATTTTTCGACAGTCGACAAGTATAAACTACGCCATTAATAAGAATGGAAAAGTTAAAATCAGAACCAATGAACATAGAAGCCTGCATACTCCAGAGATCCAACCTGGGACCCAGACTATTCAACCTATACCTCCACGACATCCGTACCTTCCCTGGTACAAACCTTGCCCTATTCGCGGATAACACCGCCGTCTATGCCCATTCATTTTGGGCGAATGTGGCAAACTCTGAATTACAATACCATTTGAATATACATACTGTCAAGGAACTACGAAAAATGGAAAATAACGCTTAATGAATCAAAAACAGAAGAAATGGTGTTCAGCAAGAGAGTCAACGATGACAAGATTTGCTCCAAATGGAGATTGAATTGTCACCGAATCACAGCTAAAAATAGCGTAAAATATCTTTGAGTAGAACTAGATAAAAGATTAAACTTCAGAGCCCACATCAAAAACAGACTAGTTCCAGGTTACGCTGCAGAAAGAAAACTACACCCCTTATTGCGCAGAAACAGTAACTTGGACCAAAATAACAAAGATCTCATTTATACAAGAAGGATCAGGATCAGACCACTCATTACATATGAGGCTGCTGCCTTTTGTCACCTTCACCCGTCACCTTTCCGTCCACTCCAGGTATTCCAAAACAAATGCCTCCGACTTATAACGAACAAAAATAGATATGCCCGCCATCTCCACAATCCACGACTTTATCGACTAATTGTCTTACCAATTTTTTAACAACCAGTGTCGCGTGAATGAGCTCACAAGAAATATTACAAAAACCAGGTGCAATAACATACAACCTCTAGCAAACACCCCTGGCCCTACCAATTCCTTCCTATATTCCATATTCCCTCTACCAGTTGTATATAGAGGAAGAGCCAGTGACCAATTTTCATATGTCATTTCAGAACTCACCAAAATTTTTTTGTTTAATATTCAATATCTGCTCGAAAATAAAAACCATTTCTGCCAGCCCATAATGGCCGGAGTAGACTACCATAAGCGCTCAAAGAGGCCAGAGAATTAGGTTCAACTATGTCATAGTATCACACACAAAACTTCGAGGAATTGTTATTGATAATATATTGAATCTATAAAAAATAATGACAGAACTTTTTCGTCCCTCCTAAGTGTTGGCAGAACTCTTTGAAAATTCATTAAGAACAGCTGTACTTAGGTATGTCATTTCAGTACGCTCGAAATTTACAGGAAATAAGGAAAACTTGTCTAGAAAGCGAATTATAATCATGACAGAAATTTTTTACATCACGAACCATCTGCCAGAACGAGAAATGTTGCCACGCAAATTCGAGCGAAATGAGCTTATTCATATTTGCAAGTCAGACCTAGAGCGAATATTGGGCATTTACGAGACTCATCAAAAGTTGATAGGAAGCTAAAATTCTTTTATGAAATTGTAGAATTTGTTTTCAGTTTCATTCACCTGATCTGATGATAAGGGTATTCGCTATGTACTCGTAGTACTAAAGCTCACTGTGAAAGTCTATTAGGCCTACCACACGCTCAAGTTTCACCACAGTTTTGCTTGCGCAAACCGGCTTGAACACTGAACACAACCGCACGCTCAGTGTTCAGTGTTCTAGACAAATTTTCTTTATTTCCTGTAAATTTCAAGCGTACTGAAATGACATACCTAAGTACAGCTGTTCTTAATGAATTTTCAAAGAGTTCTGCCAACACTTAGGAGGAACGAAAAAGTTCTGTCATTAGTTTTTATAGATTCAATATACTTATTATCAATAACAATTCCTGAAAGTTTTGTGTGTGATACTATGACATAGTTGAACCTAATTTTCTGGCCTCTTTGAGCGCTTATGGTAGTCTACTCCGGCCATTATGGGCTGGCAGAAATGGTTTTTATTTTCGAGCAGATATTGAATATTAAACAAGTAAATTTTGGTGAGTTATGAAATGACATATGAAAATTTGTCACTGGCTCTTGGTCTATATATAGTGCCACCCAGTTGTATATAGTGTACATAATGCATATTCACTATTTTGAACAGGTTTTTGTTTTTATTTTTTCTGTTTATGTATATTCATAGATTAAGACTCACCATATCGTTTTAAATGAAAAAAGAATTGTCGAAAGAAAAACATTGTTCAAATAATCAAAATTGTAGTGGTTACTCTTTTAAGTATAGGAATTTAAAATATGATAATTATTACTAAAAGCTTGTACTCAAAATAGGCACAGCAGATTTGTATCTCCAAAGAGCTAAATTAACTGATTTTTTATTTGATTTGAATAAAAATGGAAAGATACACGGTTCAAAAACGCACTGAAATAATTGATATTCACTATAAAAATTGTGAAATTTGGCAGAGACGGTTCATAAAACTCGAACTTTGTTGCACCGCATAGAGATAGAAAAATCTGAGCTGTTGGGATAAGTGAAGAATGATACCCGCCCACGTCTCTCAAGAAAAGCCGAGAATATTACTGCTGTAGTCGAAAGTGTTGAAGAAAACCCAGGTTTGTCCATTCCTAATCGTTCTTTGGAATTAACAGCCCACAAAGATCATTACACCGTATTTTGATTAAGGATTTGGGTTTTAAGGCTCATAAAGTACAGTTCATAAGAACTCAAGCCGGCAGATCATCAACAACGTCGTGCCTTTGCTGATTGGGTCCTTGAAATGCATGAAAATGATCCGTAATTCCATCGAAAAATCATCTTGACTGATCAGGCCCTTTTCCAACTCGATGGCTTCGTCAACAAGCAAAATTTTCGAATCTGGAGAGCTCGAAAAAAATAAATGGAGTTGTCAAAGAGCGTCTTTATCCTCAAAAATCGGCAGTTTGGTTCGTTTTATGGTTCGCTGGGGTCATTGGACCCTCGTTTTTCACTGGACCAACAGTAACGGTGAATGATTGCTCTATCCGAAGATGATTAATGATTTTTTATGGCCGGAATTGGATTGTATTGATCTGGACAACGTGTTCTTCCAACAAGACGGCGCTATGTGCCACACAAGCAACGAAACCTTTGATCTGAATATTTAATTGACACCTCTCATGCGAAAACCTCTTATTTAACCAAAATTTCCATAATATTCAGCAATATAGAAAATAATAAGCATCCAGATTTGTCCTAAAATCTCTGCTTTATACGAACTTTTAAACGGGCCCCAGAAGGCAAACACCGAAAGTGAAAGCGACACCTTGCCTAAAATAAACAGTGTTTGTTTTTAAACACGCGCCCGTAACAGTTACATATCCTAGCATCATTATCGCTGTTTACCGAGGCAAACAGCTGCGTCGGAACAAGGGGTGAGCGGGGGTTGCACGCACATATCGGGGGAAGTATATATTTTATCAGGCGGACATTTCTATCGGTCGGGAAAGCGTTTAGTCCGTAAATTATCCCGTGAAACCGGTTTTCTTTGGAGCGGGAGGAAGAAGAGCTTTGTTCATTTCCGGATTTCGTGGTTGTTCCAAAACAACCTCATGTCTAGTTTGACATGACCCAAAAACATTAATTGAGTGCGGATGGGAATACGGAGTCTACACGGATAGTGAACTCGGTGAATGTTCACTTGTGGGAAAATAGAACGTTGGTCTGACCGAAGAAAATGATATTTCTTGCTTCTGGTCGACAAAGGCCATGTGAGACCAAAGCCATTATCTTGAATTCAATATCCATTTCGATAAAGATTGAAGATTTTCATTTTTGGATAGGTTATTGATCCGCTTCGAAAGGGCACAACTTGCCTGGCGAAATTGAGTCTGTCTGAATCTCTCCAAACCCTTTCTCGACGACTATCACTTTGTAAACCGACTTGTGACTCATCCGAAAAAAGTACAGGGGCTGACACATGGCCTGGGGCCACAGGCCCCCTTTTTTCAGTATTACGTTAAAACTACGGGTTTTTACGGTGGAGCTGTTTTTTCAAACTGTCTATGTGATATTTTTCTTTTCAGCATTCGAGAACAAGTTGGACAATCTTCCCAGAGATACACTGCGCAAAAAAATTAACGCACATTCTGAAAATCTCAATTTTAATGAAAGTTAACTCTACATTGACTCTATAACTTATTTTTTATGTTCTCTCGGGAAGGTTTTGAACGAAACAAGACACATTAAATGGAAGAAAAACTCAGGATTTCACCGAATCTTATGCGAAAGAAGAGAAATGAACAATTTTCAAAATACTGAAATGCTGATAAGTGATTTAATACTTGGTATTTCCACCCCTTGCGTTAATTACAGCTCGGCAACGACGGATCATACTCAAAATGAGTGATCTTAAAATGTTCTGATCTTATCCTTCCCAGATTTCTCCGAGTTGGATTCCTGAGTCATTAAGAGTAGCTGGATGATTTTCTGAACTTCTCAGCCTTCTATTGAGGTTGTCCCAAACCTGCTCAATCGGATGAGATCTGGACTTCTTGCTGGCCATTCCATTCGAGAGACTTCAACCTGGGGTCTGGCATTATCGTCCATAAAAATAAAATTTTCACTAATGTATGGGGCAAATGGCACTACATGCTCTTCAAGAATGTTCCTTATATACTTATCAGCATTCATAGCTCCATTATCAACGACCACTAGGTCTGTGCGAGCAGTCAAAGATATTCCACCCCATACCATAATCGATCCTCCCCAGAAACCAGTAGTATTCAGGAAATTGCACTGAGCATATCTTTCAAGGGAACGTCGATCACAATGGTAGAGGCAGAATCTAGACTCATCTGAGAAGAGAACTCTTTCCCAATCGACCTCTTCCCAATGGATATGCTCTCTCGCAAAATCCAAACGCGCCCTTCGATGGGCCGGGGTAAGAGCTGGGCCTCTTGCCGCGACACGAAGACTTAAATCATATTCTCTGAGACGATTTCTTATTGTCTGAGTGCTAATTTGCACCTCATGAGTTTGCTCAAGCTGATATTGAAGGAGGCGAGCGGTTGCAAACCGTTGTCTCAACGAAGAAACTCTCAAGTAACGTTCTTGAATGGCAGTTGTTACCCGTGGTCGACCCTGCCCTGGTCTTCGGACATTCATACCTGTCTCCCTGAATCGCTGCAACATTCTGGACACACTTGAATGGGAAACTCCAAACCTTTCTGCAATTCTTGTGTATGTCCACCCTTCTTCTCGCAAAACTACCGCTTGGGCACATTCCTCTTGGGTCAAATTGCGTGTTTCGCGTTGCATAGCGATCGCGTGTAGAAAATCAAACGAAAGAAAAACTATCGATCACTAGAATTGATCGAGAACAACTGATTTTAGAATGGAACCGATACATTCAAAATCTGATAATATCATCTTTTTTTATTCCTGCTGGAAGAAAACATCTGTATTGAAGAAAAACGTTGAAAGTGGATAAAATATGCATGCATAATTCTGATAAAAACAATTATCATTGAGAACACCTTCACTTGTAGAATAAATTTGAGATTTCCATTATGTGCGTTAATTTTTTTGCGCAGTGTATTTACGTGACCAGTGCACATCAATAGTGCAGAAAAAGAGCACCTTGGTGATTTTTCATTTCCATTCTGAGTTGTGGTGAAAAAAATTCACATTTCATTCACTCACAAGTTTCTTTAATTTCATTATTCTTCACAGGGAATGTGTATGAAGCCAAAGCTATCTTGTATACACATACAGGAATGTCATAAAGAATAAATCATCATCTCGATGAAAATTTCGAGAAGATAGAGCTTCCAAAAAGCTTTGTTAACTGTTTCACTCATTCTTGAAGTCGGTTTGCACGCCTCTATAACAAATCTTTCAAGTCTTCTTTTTCCGAAACCGTATTTTAAATGAGAGCTGACATATTTCAAAAACAATTTTAATAAACCTAAATCCCATTCAATCAACACCCAGATTTTATCGCTTGCAAGCATGTGGGGGAGAAGACCCGAGTAATTTATGAATATAGCACTTTTTGGTGGAAAGAAGGCAATATAAGTGTCTCTCCCTGAAATATTTATTTCCCTGGATTCTCCTCGATGTCAACTCTCAGATGAAATTCTTTGTGGGCACACGCTTGGGTTGTGCTGACACCAATTTTATCGAAGATGCTGGGAATCTTGAAAAGGATGAATACATTGGTGGTACAGGGGGACTGCAAAAACATGGATTTAAAAATCGACTCGGGAAAGGGATTTATCCCGTAATAAACTACCCAGCTTCGATTCTCAATAAAGTGATAGAAAAACCCCGGGTTGAATCACGTGTTCGAACAATAAAAATCACCCCGATTCATCTGTGAAATTCGCGATTTTTGCGAGCCGTTTCCGTCACGTGATTTGTGTACGCGTGACACATCAGTCACCCCCTCGTTACCCCTTGACGTGCGCAGCTGTGCAGTCGGTTCAGACAGCCGTAAAGATAACGATCTCGACGCTCATGACCTATGTTATTATTTTAGTGATTAATGTGCCACACTATTTTCAGCTAATTTTCTGGGTATATTAATAGAGACACCCCATTAAAATCCTCGGAAAAATTATGAAGACTGTCTGGAATGTTTATTCAAATGCGTTGGGGTTCACTCAGGACTACTTTATGATCATTTCTTCATAGTCGAAAGTCAAAATTGACAAATATATCTCAATGTAGTAAATCTATCGAAGCGAAGAAGGGCAAACAAAATTAAGGCCCCATCTTGTCCATAACTTTTCGTATTTTCGGAAGAAGTTTGCCTATCGTACAAGATGCTGACCCAGAATTCGATCTTTTTAGGTTTCGTAAGAGCAACATATCTCACCTTCGATAAGAACATTTCCAGATGTCACTAATGAGATATTTTCCGCTCTGAGCGACATCTAGCAATGAATAGATCAAGACCAGAGCTGATTTGGGTTGTCATGTTGTGAACTATCTCAAATGAAAGGATGAAAAATAATAACTCATGATGCTCTCCACTGAATTAGATTAGAGTGTGTTCTGAATTAATGGATACAATTAAGATTTCAGGCCACAACTTTTGACTCAGTTATTTCAAAAATAGAAACAATAAATGATAGCATTTTATCAAATAATTTCAGTGAAATGCAAGGTTTTGTGGATGAACGCTAGCCCAACAACAGTAAAAGAAAAGGTAATCTTCACGCACTTCAACCTACAAAGGAAAATGTCACAACGTATTCCCCTCGAGCTGCCTTCTGTCTAAATTCAGTTTGAACAAAATGTGGGAATTCTTTTCCACCGTTATCTCATTTCCCACTGTCAAAAACACGCAACTTTTTCGTGAAACAAAAAGGAATGTACATAAATATATGGGTCGCTGCAGAAATTGAATTTTCATGATTTATAGGCAGAGTTGCAGGTCGTCCTGGAACTTCTCAACGCTTGTACTATAACCACATTCTTGTCACGTTATCGCGGGGTCTCGGCAAAGCTGTCATATAAAACGCTGCGATTTTGGCTTGTCGCCTACCAACCTGCGGGGATATTGATGGCTTTCCTGGGACCAATGAATTCAAAATTCGTGGAAAGGAAGCGACCAGAGGAGTATCGATGATATCTATGATGTCTGGCGATTTGTGAGAGCACATTTGATATATTTGAACTTTCAGTATTTCTGTGATGAATTGGAATCGGACCAGAACAACTTACCCCTTCAAGCACTTACTAGATTCAATACTGGTTACGTAAGGAAGGGAAAGAATCCTTACAGATGGACACCAAGCTATTCATTGCTGGACCAAGTTGAAATGAAAATGCAAAATATGACGAATATACATTTTCTGAGAGAAGTGGAATTGAATAAGAGAAAACCTTAGAGTTTAGGTCTTATAAGGCTAAACCATGACCTGCACTCTCCATTTGACAAGTACTCGTGGTTTCACTGGATGGCATGGTTCTGGTTCCTTTGGAACGTTTTTTCCTGCCAGATTATTTGCTTGTTCATTGGCTCGAATAGTCAAGTTCTCTGCCAGTCAAACAAGCCTAAATCTATTGCCTTCAGACAGTGGATTCAGTCATTCGGCACTTCTTTCCACAAGCTTTGACCTTCAAAGCTCCCTTGTCTTTCAGCTGTAATTTTGGTTTAGAATAAAATTATACATTTTCTGAGAGAAGTGGAATTGAATAAGAGAAAACCTTAGAGTTCAGGTCTTATAAGGCTAAACCATGACCTGCACTCTCCATTTGACAAGTACTCGTGGTTTCACTGGATGGCATGGTTCTGGTTCCTTTGGAACGTTTTTTCCTGCCAGATTATTTGCTTGTTCATTGGCTCGAATAGTCAAGTTCTCTGCCAGTCAAACAAGCCTAAATCTATTGCCTTCAGACAGTGGATTCAGTCATTCGGCACTTCTTTCCACAAGCTTTGACCTTCAAAGCTCCCTTGTCTTTCAGCGATCTACCCATTTTCATTATCACAAGAAGCAATAAGACATGCAGTCCAAAGGTTCCAACCAAATATTTTTTCGATACAACAACTTGCTGTACTTTCGAAGTGATTACAGGAAACACTCTGGCTGTTTGCCAAAAAAACCTCACCATCTTAACGCTGACGGCGATGAAAATATTTCTCCACATTTATGACGCCAAGTTTCGACCAATCTGAAGAACTGTGTATTAATCTGAAGGGAGAATTTCTTCATGCACTGGTTCCACCAGACCAATATCCTGTAATGTGAAAACCAAAGAAAAGAAGGTAGGAATTGGTGTTTTTCTCAAATTACATGGAAACAATACTCTAGGACAGGTCGAATCTGCTACCTATAGGTTAGAGCAGCTGACTGGAAGTGAAATAGCTCCTGGCACGAAATAGAAAACCTAGTATCTAGGATGCAGATCAAGAAAGATCATTGCCAACAGTGAAACCAAGTATTGAGATGGAAGACTGGTTAGGTCACTCCTGACAAACTCATAGTGGGCACAGTGAATTCAGTTTCTCTAGATGAAAGAGTTGCTGGTGTTTTGTAAGCACTGAATTCCACCAAGTTATTGGATAGCCATTCGAAAATTGTTGCCAAATCCATATTCAAATATTCAAAAATTCTTATTCGTTCATTTGTGATGTGGGGAGCTTGTATTGTCGCCTTGGAAGAGAAGGCAGTGTTGAAGCCAGAATCGATCCCGGCAGAACACCAGCATTAATGGGTAGAGTGTTAGGAGAAACTGCATCGACCACTACATGGAGGGACCTGTTTGTGAGAAAGCTAGCTGTCAGAGAAGATAGCTGAGGGGACAAGCCATAGGATGGGAGCTCGGCGAGAAGTTCCTGGTGTCAGACTCGATCGAATGCCTTGGAGGCATCCAGTTCCTTGGCTAAGGTTTCACCATATTTTACAATAGAAAGCCACATATGTAAGACGTAAGTGAAAGGGTGACCTGTCGACCTTTGATGACACATGATATGACACATAATATTTTGCTCACGTTGATAATTCCTGAGTATTCCAGATATTACAGAAACTGAAATAAGGTTCAAGGTTTGAAAGCGTTCAACATATAAATGAGTACATTATTTGGCGGTGAATAAAGCGTGAAAGAGCAGTGAAAATGAAATATAATAAGTAGAAAAATATAAAACAATATATCTGAATGATGTAACGTATGACAATTTGTAAAACCAAACACGAATCAACGGTGGAGTACAAACCTAATCGAGGTGCAATTCCTCATTGCCCCAGGTAGACGATACACTTCGCCATTGACCCAGATCCCCATTGACCACGATCGTTCCAATTACCTCGACTTTTACGAGATACAGATCTGATTAGGCAGACCTCCTGAGGTCTGCCTAACGAAATTAAATCCAGTTTGTGCTCGGACTCGTGACGATTAATAGAGGCATTAAAGTAATGAAGCTTCGTGACGCTGAAGGCACGAGCTCATACCGCGACCGGTTAGTAAATCGGGGGACTCTGTGAGTTATGGAGTGGATCATGTTTCTGTCATCGGTCTGTTGCATCAGATTGATCGCCTCAGTCCGGACTATTATTAGACTGGCTGTGGATTTCTGCGTGTTGCACTTTCTGCACTCTAATTTAGTCAACAATGGCCATTGTGTACGTCAACGATTAGCTGATTACACTGACTGCTAGACAGGTAGGCATAGCTAGGAGCTCGTTGGTTTTTTTTCACCATTTACGAAGAAGACCCATTTCCCTTAAAATAGTGTGAGAATACGAAGAAGAAACCAACAGGTGGTTGGTTCACAAAAGCAAAAACCTTTGGTTTTTCTGAAGAATATATAAGGATTAATGATAATCCTGATGGTGTTGCATTGATTGGAATTTGTTGAATTCGAGTTAACTTTGCATTGAACCTAAAAAAGTCGAGCTTTCAGACTTTGACTGGAGAGTTTTCCAATTAGTCATGTTATTTTGATATTCAAAGAAAAATGCCATTTTTTTAAATTAATGATCCGATGTTGATTTCATTATGAAGAGGAAGATATGCCCTTAATAATGGAAAATAACATCAGCCAAATGACCACCATGACCACGACTGCAGGGACATATCCTTTTCATGAAAATTTCCATGACAAAATCGCAAAGTGGCTGCCCTATTTCCTCGAATGCCTCACGAATTCAATCTTTGAGTTCTTAAATCGACGCTGGGCTCTTGGCGTAGATCTTTTCTTTCTTCCAAAGGAAGAAGTCGCAAGGTGTTAAATCACAAGATATCGGTGGTCAATTGTGATCACCTCTTCGAGAGATAACAAGGTCCGGAATCCATGGTTTCGTTGCTTGTGTGGCACGTAGCGCCTTCTTGTTGAAAGAAAACGTTGTCCAGATCAATACAATCCAATTCCGGCTATAAAAACTCACTAAACATCTTTCGAGAGCGCAATCCATTCACCGTAACTGTTCCTCCATCCTCATTCTCGAAAAAGTAAGGTCGAATAACCTCGCCGGACCATAAACAGCACCAAACTGTCACACGTTGAGGATAGATAGGCTTTTCAACAATAACTTTTGGGTTTTCCGAGCCCCAGATGCGACAATTTTGCTTGATGACGAAGCCACCTAGAAGGAAATGAGCCTCATCAGTAAAGATGATTTTTCGATGGAATTCCGAATCATTTTCAAGGACTCAATCAGCAAAGAAACGACGCCGTTGATGATCGGCCGGCTTGAGTTCTTTTGATAACGGAACTTCATTAGCCTGAAGACCCAAATCTTAATGAAATATACAGTGTAATGACGTTTGTGGAATGCCCAAATTCCAAAGAACGACGAGGTTGGGTTTTCTTCAACACTTTCGGCTACAGCAGCTATATTCTCGGCTGTTCTCGAGCGACGTGCACATCACTAAATTGTCCCAACAGCTCAAATTATTCCACCAATCTCTATATGTATTGCGGTTCGACAAGGTGCTTCACGACGACCCAAGAATGTTCCGAGTTTTACGAACTGTCTCAGCCAAATTTCCACCATTTTTATAGTGAATTAAATTATTTTAATGCGTTGTTGAAGCGTGCATCGTTCCATTCTTAATAATGGCGTAGTTTATACTTGTCAAATGTCAAAAAAATCACATCTTCAAATAACGGGCTATTCAAAATGATACCTCTGATTGAGGAGAAACAACCATCGAATGTGATTTATTGATTCAAGTTGAAGTTGAAATGATAGTGAACATTAATAAACATGAGAAGAGAGTTTACAAAGTATAGGAAATTGATTCCAAGCTCTCCTTTTCCCTACTGCGAAACGAAACCCCTGAATCGGTAGTCTGCAGAGATTGTCCTCCCATGGGCAAACTGGAAATCGCCCCAAAATTATTCATTCGGCAATCATCTGAATAAATCATTTGGCATTCTCAGATGATGTAAAACAACTGCTAAATATTCAAAAAGTTTCTGGAAAACTGGAAACTGATGTTGTAACTCCCCGGGGAAGCGGGATAAAAGACAAAATCAAGGGACAAAGTCGTCCCTCCCTTCGAAATCGATTTTTCATTAGAGTCAAATAAAAGATTCATTCCGTAAGTATGTCATCTTTTATTGTTCCCCTCTCTTGGGGATAGGATGTTCAGATAAAACGGAGAAAAAACGAGCATTTGGGTCGAATGAAGTTTCGTATCGAAGTCGATGGGGTAGCATTGAGTGGCAGCAATATGAAATCACGATTTGAGCAGGTGGGAATTTGATTCGATTATTGGAAATTTTTCGGTTCATCGGAGGATTGAATGGGAATCTTTTCACGGAATTGCGTTATACCCTCAGAGTTCTTATGGTATTGTTCGCTAGAAATAGATGAAGACTATATTCCAAATAAAATAACCTTATACAATTGGCGTCCGCGCCTGAAGAGTAGCACCTCTATATATAGTCAAAAATTAAGGAAAAAATGTGAATTAATTCCAGGTTCGAAGAAAGTTTTTATGAAAAAAATTAAACATTATGGCCTGTGATATGAAAGGCAACAAGGAACAGATCATTCAACGAACAGATTGATCCATTGCCCGCTACTAATCTCAGTATTAGCATAAGAAATGTTAAACCGGCCCCATGCAGTCCTGCTTATTATGTAAGAGCACAGATAGAAACCTAAGCAAGAACTCTGTCTCCCCGTATAAGTGTAGGGATATTGGATTTGTTTACAGAATAAGCTGACATTTATATTGAAGGCATCTTCTTCTTGGAATACAATTTATTCTTACTTTCTACAAAGAGGTTGACAAAGCATTTTGTAATAATCTCAAACAAAAACCAAAGGGAGAAAAAATAACACAGGAAAGGTTTGGAGGGCCCTTCCAAACCTTTTCAAAACGAATCAGATAATGAATGAATAGGATCAAGAATTAAACTGTTATCGAAAAAATCATATAAATAAAGTCGCAAAATTTCTTAAATTTTTTTTTCAGAATAGAAAAAATCATTAACTTATAACGAAAATATTTATCTATTTGATCTTTTTCAGAAACACTTGCGCAATTAGTTTATCATTCGAATTCTATTCATGCAACTTAGAGAATTCTCTTCAAATCAACCATACTGCGGTTTCAAATTTTTTCGATGGTCAACTACATATAAGAAAACATTCTCCACATTTCCAATGTCTGAAGTCTATTGGAAGTGAATCTGTCGTTTGGAAAAGGGCTTGAGGGAAGAAATACATTTGTTTCTCAAAGGATATCAACGAAATCGTTTTTCCGCTGTTTTTGATCTCTCTGCTGCCGGAGGCATGTGTTAGATGTCTACTATCATATGAAAATGGTATTTCCTTCTTCTTTTTTTTCTATGGAAAACAACGCCTAAGAAAACCAATGCTATGCATATAGAGGGTGTTTCAATGAGGACGTAAGATTCAATTTTTGGTCACAGGTTTATGCCAATGAGCCTGCAACCATCGAAACATTGAAAGCCGAAATAAGAGGCTGTATTAAGGAAATACCACCAGAAAATTTCGTCAAAAAGGTACACATATGCCAGCAAAGCCGTGGCAATTTCTCTCCTGAGTTATGGAAGAAGCCTTGATGCAATTTCTCTCCAGAGTTGTGGCAGAAGCCGTCTGCTCTCTGTAGCTGATTCCAAGCTGTTCAATGCGATTCGATGATCTCGCGGTCTGTGGTAGAATTGTGTTATATCAATGTCTTGTAGCTTGTAGACCTTCTGCTAGAAAATATACCTAAGGAGGAAAGCTGTGCCTTATGAGTTTATCATAGCCTAGACAACATTTTCTGTAGATTTCTTGTGAAGTCTTCAATTAATTTCACGAAGACTGCGTTGTTAACATGAAACATGGCTGCATCTTCATTTCCCATTTTGCCAAAAACGCAGATTGAGTCCTAACTCAAAACACTCTCATGGATCATCAGAGGGATGTCTTCGGTAAGCGACACAAAGTGAAATACACAGAAACTTTGCCCATTTCTGGCTAACCATGAATGAAACTCCCGTTACCGCAGTCTGTATATCCTGGAATGTCGAGGTGCGAATTTGGAGTTTCAAAACCGACGATAAAGCTGGGTTTAATGTCCGTTTTCTCGCTGTGCTCGCCCATAAACACATGCACCTATTTCCGCTTATCTGATGTCGTCTTAACGGCCCAGGATAGAGAGTGTGCGTTGGTTCTTCTCATTTTCCGAGGCATTCAAACCCGATTGCTGGGTTTTATTGTGTGGGATATTCGGAGATTGCGATTTAGTGTTGGGGATTGCCGCGACAAATGGAGATTACAATTTTCAATATGTTTCACTCAATTTTGCCTCTAAGGTGCCTTGAGCAAATCTGGAGCCTTGAGCAAATCTGGGCCCTTTGGCAAATCAATACATGTATCAGTCAGAAAGACACTCAAAAGGCGAAGGACGAATAAAACCAAAATCAAATGGATATACATAAATATGAGATTTTAAAATCGAGAACAGTGAAAACACATTTGGGGTATCAAAGCACCTCTGTTAAAGCCACTCGTGGAAGTTATGTCTTCCCTTCTATCTAGCCATCTAGCCTAGTAGTGGATGAACTCCTCCAAAGACCCACGCAGCTTGGATTTGAAGGTACAGGCTGTGCTGACGACATAGTCCTAATACAGTAGAATTCGATAGCACTTCTACAGTGATAAGGTGGTACAGCCTTCACTTCGACGCTGAGTAGAATAGAATATTGGAAAAGAAAAAATCTTAGAATATCATTGGAAATTCATGTCTCTAGACGAATAAATACCCTTGATTGAAACTGAACCTGGGGGAAAAGTATAAAACCTTACCCTTACTCATAAAGCACGAAGTTTATGCTCAAGCGGATTATAAAAATCCCTGCAACTTTCCCCCATACGCAAAGAAATTTCATCAGCACTCCTTATGAAATTCCAAGCACATTTTTCCGTTGGTCGTTACCTTTTTCGCTTATTCATCGCGAAAAACACTTTCGGGAACGTGGTCCTTGTCAGAGTCACGCAATTTCAGATCGACGGAGCATAGAATAAATAAGGGCGGGTGCAATAATGGAGGTTCGGTCTCTCTTAGGGCTTTCTCGCCGAAGAATGGACTGGAAAGGCTGAGACATGTAATAACGGGGTCACCGTGTGAAGAACACTAGGAAATGAAGGTCCTGTCCCGGCTTACACGCTGGAGGACGGACAAAGAAACAATTTAGTAATTGAAAAGATCTATCACGGAATTCGCTTGTGCGCACCGACAGGTTGATTATTTGCCCGAGGTATTAAGATGATGGATAGTCTGGACTTTCATTAAAAAGGATTGAGGGGTGAGAAAAAACGCGTCATCGAGGCATTTTCTCTTCTATTCCTTAAAATCGGGTTTATACAGGGTGTATTCAAAGGTGAGGCTTTTCTTGTGACCGATGGTAGAACTAATTAAAATTAGTTCATTTCCAGGCGACTCTGAACATTCCTCAGTCCGAACCTGCTCCCTCGCCTGCTCCTCCGTAGATGTCAACATGGTTTTTGTCTTATCATCATACATGACTCAGAATATCGATTGTCATCAGTATTCTTCGATCGTGTTACGGTGAGGGTACAAGTGTTTTATGTTTCGAAAATGCCGCACGTTTATTCAAATAATGGACCGGTTGATATGCTTTCAATTCATGGTGAATCGAAACAAAATAACATTTCAGCGTATAAGTTGTACAGAACAAGATTTCCGCTAAGAAATCACTTCGCGGATATTCGAAACCTGATGCAGAGATATACAGATATGATGAGCAGAGTATTAAGGTACTGATGCCCTAAATTTTTATGAATTGTTTAAATTGAACCTTTCATAAAAGACATTTTCGATAAAAATGACTCATTTTGATGAGTTCTTTCACCTGTCCAAAGAATAGCCTCACCTAAAAATACACCCTGTATAGTGTGTTTGGCATTGTCACGAAATTCTCTCAAATATTCTTCAAAATAGTCTATCCCAAAAGACAATTTAATCCCAGTGACTTCTCCAAGGCGAATCTATTTATGCTCGTCTGATTCAAGCAATGTAACAGAACAATCTCCTCAATTTGTACCTATCGAATATAATTCGTTCCGCATTGCATTAACGACATGTTTACGACCGACTCGGCTTGACTCTGTGTCTCTGGCACATCGGATGATAAAACACGACTTAAAGACCTGTCAGGACGTTTTTCCGTATACTCCATTCACTTTTATAAAGAGTATCCCGGTTGGCCAAGATTAAAATTTTCAAGTTTTTTTTACTGAAACCTGACGCAGGTTGTCACTCGTGAAATGTCTAATAATTCTGAGAGACGTTGCGAATGCTAGTTTCTATTTACTCTTTGTAAATGGAGTTAGTTCTTTTGAGTTTTAACTGCGACACAGGTTTCGTATTACTACGTACTACATTTTCATACTTAAGTATTTCAAGTTGTGCAAAGAGGTACATATTTGAATGTCTTCTGTATGCTTATTTCTTGAGAGTTTTGAGAAGTCGGGAATTCCATATACCGTCTGTTCGTTTTTAAGGTTTTCTGTCAGTTTATTCGAGTACTTTTATTCTTTTTTTTCGAATGAACTATCACAAAGTAACGGTCTATTCTGTCCATTATTTTTCAGTAAAATTTCAAAACACGATTCTTGATTTCCGTACAAGGAAATGGCATAACTGAATCTTCCAACCATGTTTATATACGTGAAATATTAGTCGTATTAGCTGAGAAAAAAGTTTATTCAACTTTCGCCAGGTCTTTGAAATTATTGAATTCACATAATATTTTCTCTCTTTCAGTATCGTAATGAGTTCATTACAGTACTAAAAACAGTGCTGTAATGAATTCATTACAGCATCGTTTTCAGTAACATTTTTCGTTTTGTGGTTGTCAGCAATGACTTCCGATCCTTTTAAATTTCAGCAGACGTCAATTTAGAAACGTCAATTTTCGTATTTCCTAACATTCACACCAACTGCCAAGATACAATATGAAAGTCACTAGGACCTATAAGTTGAATTTTTTCGATGAATTTCACAAAATTTGAGTGAAATAGAGAAAATATCGTCTAATACTCGTTGCAGAATGCAATTCCAATACTCATGCGTTCAAAAACTCGCTCCTACGTCGCTCGTTTTCGAATTTCGCATTCTTATTGGAATAGGAGCCCATTCTGCAACTAGTTTTAGAATATACTATTCTCGAATTCATTATTCTCCCGAAGAAAATGAACATTTTGATAATAGTATATTGTTCAACTAGCTGGCCCGGCGAACTTTGTACCGCCTGAATTATACTTAAAAGTTGTATAAACTTACCATTGCTTTTTTTCAAGCAGGAAAAAAATTAGGCAAAATTAAAGTTCAAAATATACAAAATTTTGATAATTTTGTAATTCACATGGAAAGAATTCTCTTTAGTTAAGCGGTAACTAATTGTTGAACTTGAACATATAACTTTTTGCTTTTAATTGTTGTACAGTTCTCTTTTTGCAGTACCTCATGTGACTGTGAGTAGCAGGAGTATAATCCATAATATACCTTTCCTCTTATATGAATCAAAATGTCAAGAATATGAACAAAAATTATCCCTTTAATGAACTATCGACTATTAACACAGCCCGTCGACCAGAATAAAAAATCAGTCATTTGTTAATAGCCCAACCTGAAGTGGCAAAAACAAAACTTTTCTTATATTTTCAAAATCTAATCAGTGGTCAGACCATTATTTTAGACATCTAAGCTATGCTGCTAAGCTCTAAATAATGGGTAAACATCTCAGTTGGTGGAGCAGCGCGATTCTCATTATTCCATGGATATGAGCTGTAAATCTCTCTTCAATTTGTTCAATTTAGTTGACGATATCAAGCTCGTTGGAAGACAAATCGAGATGTTAAAATGTCGATAGTACGATCGACACGGCAAAATTATCAACACTGTGAATTATGTTGAACTCATATTCAAATTTATTGATGGTCATTCGACCAGATCAGATTAGGCAACCCATGAAACATTATTGTATATCATAAGTGAAAGCCCGATGAGCAAACGTTTCAAAATTATTGACGCTCACAACACTGTCTCTGTGCGAACAGAAACACGAATATAATATGTCAATTACTAATTATGGGCAATTTTGGATTCAGTTATTTGCGCAAATATATCTATTACCCAAACAGAAATTCGAAAGCATTTCAAAAATAAAGAAAAAAGATAAAGATGGCCAACTCACGTTTGAAACTGATCGTCAAAATCAGATAGTTGATCTTTCGGTAAAAATTCACTGTTCCACCAACTTGAGATAAGTGTACCCGCTTTTTGATCTGGCCATAGGCTTCCATGTTACCATGAGTTCTATGCGAATCACATATCGCCATCTAACAGCGGTAATATCAACCCACGACTACGTACAGTGACTTGTCTATTCACCGTACGACTACGCATCAACGGTAGCGACACCTAGTGGCCTTATTCAAAAGAAGGAAAAGCATTTCCTGCATGAGTAAAACTTTCATAAATTTTTTCGAAGTTTTATTGTATTTTATAATAACCAAACCGAAGACGATTGCATAAATGAAGTTTCATAACAAACAGTCCATCCGATCTCTAGTTATAAATGGTGTAACCAACATCTTTCTTTTATATATATAGATGAGCGGTAATGTAAGTCATAACACACGCAGATGAATTTTGCAGCCCGAGCCGTTAGGCGAGGGGTGTAATTTATCAAGTGTGTTATGACCATTACCGCGAATTGAACACTATACTTTATCTTCGACTTCTTCAGTAAAATTAGAATTAATCTGCATTATCAAAATTGACAACAGTTGTCAAAAGCGATTTCTGTGGTCAAAAATCGTATCGATATCGAATCCCGTAAAAAACGTCAAAAATTCATGTTTTCCAAATGCAATTTTTGGATATTCAGACCAAAGACAATGTTGAAATGGATGGCGAGAACGTTACCTTGATGTCTGAAATAGCGTTCCTCATTGACCCCTACTTTTTTATTTCATTTCGTAAGCTACGTTTTTCCTATTTATATTAGAGTGAGTTATAGGCGTGAGTTATTATTACCTCACACTATTGGTTTATAGAGACTATTACAGATCAAAATCAGTTGAATAATGGATATATTATTCTATGGGAGTAGATAAATACGTATTTACTATGACATCTATGAAGAAAGGACAACGAACTCGTATCGTGTGTTTCACATCACTGTTCCATGTTTACTGACTCCCTTTTGTCAACTTTCGATCTGTCACGTCATAATCATGTGACATTATGACTGTCAAAAATGGCGCGCAATTCGAATCTTGCGCTCTTACTGATAGACCCTTTATATCTCTTCCAGGATGGCTTGAGATGCAGTTTGCTGACCACGTCCAGTCCTCCGCCGATTGGAGATCTTCAGTGGTGAAAGTCCAAGGGGGAACATGAGGGAAACGTCATTACGCGGAATAGCCTTCTTAGAGAGCCGCTTTCCAATTTTCACGTCTTTGTGGTATAATTTATCGCTCGCCGTCGTAAGATCATTAATTATTTCCAGACTCTCGATAACTTCACAGGCAGGTCGATACGTACGCGACCGCCTACCACTTTCCCCGACAAACTCCGGGAAAAACCGGAGGGCGATAAATCATCCCCTAAATCGGATTTCTTCAGGTCGGTTTTCAGATGTCTTCGGCCATTTTCAGACAATTGTTGTGCGGCGAAAATGGGTCGTGAGCCTTCAGCGGCTAATACTTTCTCACGTTTCGTCTCAATCATCCGGGTCCGATCCAGATACGGTTTTTTCCGTCTTGGGGCTCGGGGGGAAAAAGTGTCCCATAACTATCGGGACGTTTTTCGGGGATGGTCGGTGAAATTGACAGAGTTGTTTATGTCGCGGGACGGAGTTGTTTTTTCCCCATCATCGGCGTTTTATGTTGATTTATGGCGTTTCCCACGCTTTGGCGGATTGAATGGCAGAGATGCGGAGCAAATGGACCATTCCGACATTCAAATCATAAGTTACGAGCTGCTAGTGAAGTTCCTCGAAGACGATAAAAACAAGGGGGGTAAACATCTCGCCAACTGACATATATCCCAAGAAAAACTATATAAAGTTCGGTTTCACCATTAGAAAATAATATACATCATGGAAAACAAGGTGTGATCGCTATTTATCGATTTGATCTCGCTGCCTGTGTTCGCTATATGAGTGCAGTGTGATCGCCATTATTCAATTTACTTCCATTGTAATCGCTATCAATTGTGGCCTCTACTCCTCGATTACCCTAGGGTTATCGCTATATTGACTGTAGTATAGCCGTTATTAATCCCATTTTAGTGTTTCCACTATTGAATCATTGATGTTGACATTGTCGCTATTGATTCATTTATATAAATTGTTGTCTCTATAGATATATTGAAAAAATTCGACATTATGGAAAACAAGGTATGGGTGTGATCGCTATTATTTTATTAGATCTCGTTGACTCTGTGGTCCCTCTTGTTGTGTATTGTGATCGCACTTATTCAATTCATTTGCATTGTGTTCGCTATCAATAATTGATGTTGTGCGATCGCTTCCCTTATTGAGTTAGACTATTGAATGATACGCAGTGGTCTATACTCCTCAATCGACGTAGGGATTTCGTTATACTGCAGACTGTAGTAGAGACGTAATTGAGTGTGGTCGTTATCAATTAATTAATTAGATCTCGCTGACTGTGGTCGCTATTGATGTGGAGTGTGGTCGCCGTTATTGAATTCGTTCCCATTGTGTTCGCTATCAATAATTGATGTTGTGTGATCGCAATCAAATATTGAGTTGAACTCTCAAGGCGAAGTATCACCTTTTGAATTGTGGTAAATCTCCATTCAAAAAGTGGTCTCTTTATTTCACGAGTAACTACCCTAATTCACGACGTAGAGACTTGAATTTTTTTTTAAATTGGAGTTGAAGAACGTCCCGAGGGCAACCGTGTTCTTTTTTTCGATTTAATTAGTTTTTCAATCAAAAAAACAGGTTGAACTTCAGGGTTTTGGAAACTAAACTTAATGATTTTTTTTTTGACGGTTATTCATCATTTTTTGGGAAAAATCGCAAATATTTGCCCTCGGCAATTTAATCTTCTATAAACTACAAAAATTTTCATGATGATGAGTTCGAAAATATAGCTTGTACCCATGAAAAACGAAAAACATATTCAATAACCCAAATATTGCAGAGATTAACGATTACCCTAGTTATTTTAATTGAAAAACTAATTAAATCGAAAAAAAGAAAACTATTTGCACTCGGGACGTTCTTCAACTTCAATTTAAAAAAACTCTCTACGTCTCTACGTCGTAAATTAGGGTAGTTACTCGTGAAATAAAGAGACCACTTTTTGAATGGAGATTTACCACGATTCAAAAGGTGATACTACCCCTTAAATAATCCACATTGAAGTTGATCCCTACTTCTGGATTGACGCAGGGTTTTCGCTATATTGACTATAGTACAGCCGTGATTAATGGTGTTTTAGAGTTACCACTACTGGATAATTGATGTTGGAATTGTCGCTATTGATTCATTTATGTTTATTGTTATCTCTAATAATATATTTACGGTGGACGCATATTGGTATCGATTTTGAGTGAAATATGTTTTCATTTCTGAAATTTCGAGATGGTTTAGCGACAATTCTACCTGGAAAATTTCCCCACATCGTGAAAAATAGGGTATGGGTGTGTTTGCTATTAATTAAATAAATAATGATGTGTGGTAGCTATGCGCTACTCGATATAGAGTGAGGTGCCACGTTTTAACTGATGTGGATTGTTTTCGGTATCGATCGATCGAACTTTTGTTATCGCTATTATTCAATGAATGTTTTATCACATCGCTATTATTATGTGAGTTGTGGACTGATGTTGTGTGAGATTATTAATAATTAAAGGATGTTGAGTTTGATCGCTATCAAGTATTTGACAATGGATGTGGTTGCTACTGAAATAAATGTTATGGAAAGACAGGGTGTTGAAGCTATTGAATGAATGATGTGGGGCGTTGTAGTTGGATTATAATTGCTGTGAGGTGTTGTCCCTAGTTAATAATTGATGTAAGTTGTTATCACCATGAATAAATTGACTGATGTGGTTTCAAGTTATTGAATTATGTTGATGTGATAACTATTGCTCAATTAATGGATGCTGAGCGAGATATACAGGATGTCCCGAAAACAATGGATAAGCCTGCAACTATAGATAGACACTGTCGTGGTCTAACTTATTCCAAATTTTGACCTTAATGAAAATTCCACGGTTTCCGAGATATTCATGGTTTTCGTATTTCTAGAAAATTTCCAAGTGCGATTAGTTTTTCTAGTGCCATTTCTACAAATGGAGAGGTATTTCGATGTGGTTTTTTTTAATTTCACATGAGATAGTTCAGCTATCGGAAACAAAGACTTAAATTCATCAAACTAATGTAAAAAGTTAGAAACTCGTGAATTACAGAGAAAAATTGAAAACTAAATGAAATTTCCTTCAAGTTTGATGAGCTACAGTGTAAAAAAAATGTAGGACTTCCCTGATAGACATTATCTTAAAAACTTGCTCAGTTATTGCAGATTCCAAAAAGGTATCATAAGCCTAGGCATTCTGTAGTTTTTCATTCTCGTAACTACTTGATTACCAAATAGTCGAAAAATTTTGAAAATCTGTTTTTGTTGTAATCGTTATCCTGAGCTCCTGTGTTAATGTAAATCGTAAATGTATGATTATACCTAGCTATTCTGATTTGTTTAACCTTATGGTTATTTTTCAATAGCAAAAGTATGAATCTTTCAAAGAACTTCAATACTATTACCAAATTACTATTAATGGAAATGAATGAAGAATGCAAAATAGAACAATAAGTTCATCATTCATATCGAACATTTATTCATAATAAATGTTCAAATTGACGTCCTTGCGCCCTTATACACGCTCTACACCTTTTAATGAACGCACTTTTAATGCGACGTATTAATTTGATCCGCTGCATTTTGGATACCAGCCCGTAACTCCTCAATCGAAGATAGTGGCTTGGAGTAGACTAGATCTTGTAGGCACCCCAATAAAAAAAATCCAGGGGGTTTAAGTCTGGTGATCACGGGGGCCATGAAATAGGGCCAAGCCGGCCTATCCACCTTTGAGGGTATTTTGCATTCAGGTGATTTCTCACTCTTACTGCGTAATGAGCTAGGCACCCATCATTTTGAATTCACATATTCCGCCTTATAGCCAAGGGAACATCTTCTAATAGGTCGCTTCATTGATTTTCTAAAAAATCGAGATTTTAAGTTGATACTTTCCTTTTAACACTGTACAGAATGTAAGAAAATAAGAAATTTTGTCAAATACAATTAGGTCCGGTAAGGTTTTCGAGATACAGGGTGTTGAATGCAAATAATGCCATATTTCTATTCAACCAGAGAAACGATACGCTACTGCTTTTTTCAAAATAAAAATAATTTTCGTAATTTCCCACTAGATTCCAACAAAAATGGCCTCCTGACTTTAACACATGAGCTCAGAATAACGATAACAACAAGAACAGTTTTTCGAAATTTTTCGACTATTTGGTAATCGAGTAGTTACGAGAATGAAAAAGTACAGAATGCCTAGGCTTATGATACCTTTTTGGAATCTGCAATAACTAAGCAAGTTTTTAAGATGATGTGTCTACCAGGAGCGTCCCACATTTTTTTTACACTGCAGCTCATCAAACATGAAGGAAATTTCATTTAGTTTTCAATTTTTCTTTGTAATTAACGAGTTTCTAACTTTTTACACTAGTTTGATGAATTTAAGTCTTTGTTTCCGATAGCTGAACTATCTCATGTGAAATTAAAAAAAACCATATCGAAATACCTCTCCATTTGTAGAAATGGCACTAGAAAAACTAATCGCACTTGGAAATTTTCTAGAAATACGAAAACCATGAATATCTCGGAAACCGTGGAATTTTCATTAAGGTCAAAATTTGGAATAAGTTAGACTACGACAGTGTCTATCTATAGTTGCAGGCTTATCCATTGTTTTCAGGACACGCTGTATACAATGAGTGAATTTTGAACATTCGCGATGGGCATATATGGAGAAGGTTAACCATGGAGAAAGTTCTCCACAAAGTGAGAATCTGGGTAGTGTGTTCGCTATTGAGACATTGTTATCGCTATTCACTGATTGATCAGGAGTGCGGTCGCCAATAATTAATCGGTGTAGATTGTTCTCGCTACAAATGAATTGATCTTGTGTGATCGCTTTTATTCAATGGATATGGATTTTGATCGCTATAGATTTATTGACATTGATATCAAACGAATTAGTTTTTATTGATGAATCTCGTTTGAGCTTTTGAATAATTGATGTTCCACGTTGTTGCTGTGACCTGATCGATGTCAGTTGTTGTCACTATTAGTTAATCGAAGTTGAACGTGATAGGTAGTAAGGTATTGAATAGTGTTAATGTGATCGCTATGGCTCGATGTTATGAGGGGTCAGTATTGAGGAATCCATACTCTGTGTAGTCGCTAAAGGCTCGTTTATTTAAAATACTATCGCTGTCAACTCCTGTCGGTCTTGGATGAGGTCGATATTCATATTACTGATCTTTAATCGATATAGGGTGTGGTCGATATTGATTAAATAGTCTATGTTGAGTCTTATCGTTTTGAATCGATTATGTTGATTATCGTTTCTCTACTAGAAATAGGAGAAGATGTTCTGCATTCAGTCATTGGTTAAAATAACAATTCGAATATTTGATTTCCCTCATCGTGTTGTTATAGAGCTACAGTTTTTTGAAATCCAGTATACGTATCGTGCAGCCAGAACCAAATGAAATCAATTCAATTTCAGTAAATGATTCGGGATCATTTACCATTTTTTTGACAACTGCTGATTTTCTTCGAAGTATTCATTGTACTTGAATCTAAGAGGTTATGAATGAATTCGATCTACTCACAATAATGAGCTGTTGATGTTTCCTAGTACGGTACATACCTGAAAGAAAAAAAAAGATTAGTTATCTGAAGTAATATGAACATCAGAGACAAACATTGAAATATGAAGTACTTTATACAACTGGAAAATGAAAAAATCAAGCTCGTACATTATGATGTAAAAAGAGAATGAGAGTATGAAGAGCTCTATATTACACGATAAATATGCTGTAGACGGAAGAAGAATTGCCGTATGAACTCAAGTATTTATGAGTTTTATTCGAGAATCCTCTACTTGAAAGAATCTGATGAATGAAAAATGCTCGCTTGGCAAGCAGCAGGGCATGGAATTCTATTAAATTTTGGCGATGAAATATCCGCTTAGGGAATTTATGGCGTAATGTTTGATACTTTTAGTTGGAGCGCAGTTTCAATTTATGCTCGATATGTTGCTCTGCATCTAAACAAGATATCTTCCCTCACCTATGGGGCAATATTTTTTTATATACATACATCATCAAAAGTCGTGGCCCTCTTAGGTTTCTCAAGAATTAAACAATCTGTGTTCTGGAAATAAAATGAATATTTTCTCAATGTTACAACTCTCGTTATTCACTGAAAACTGATGAACGAAAAAGAAACATTTTTGGCTGGTTTATTGTTTTCATTTTAATGATGAGATTGTGAAGATTCCACACACAAAAAATGGTGAGCGTTGATAGGGGTGTCAAGACTTTAGACGATGTGTGTATTTGTTATTATTTTTTGTTCGGCAATTTCTCCTAAAATATTTCGGATCTTTCTTGAGAGTGAACTTCTTACGAATGATTAAATATTTTTCTTTCCGGTATTTCGAACTGAGCATTTCAATAATATCGAGAAATATTCCATTGTATGGTTATCCCATAATTTTCCAATACCTCACATAGTATAGGTCGCATCTTCGACTTCAAAGCAATAAATATCTCCGTTTCCACGCACCATCGAACTTAACTGGAGGAAAATTGACTATTCATCCGAACGTTTAACCCCATTCCCCAAAACTACCTCCCTCATAATATTTCGCTTTCCCAACCGTGGCGGCATTCGCTAAACGTCATCAGTTCGCCAAACTGAGCCAATTCTGGCATGGCGGAATACCTCTATTGAATTAAATTAGAGCTCGTGGTCTGGCGGAGGCAATGCATAACAAATAGGCGATATATGGGACTTTGTGCGCGCCTCTGTGTACGTTTCGAATATCCCTTTCCGTTTTTACACTTTGATAACTGGCACGGAAGGCATGTTCCGGGATGGTCCGGGCTGTTTCTGGAACCCGGATGTTTGCATTTCGGGAAAATTGTGGATGCAGTATAGGGGACTGTTGCGCTTATCTACATTACTTCTAGTCACAATCAAATCGGGATTGTTCGCTTTCAATTTCGCTGTTTGGTTTCTTCAATGTTTTTTTCAACACACTCCTGAGTTATAAACCAACTTTTGGGTCTTGAGCCATATGGTTTGTTTTCAAGGAAGACAATGAGTCTTCATTGACTGACGTAGACATTGACGACCACTGCGTCGATGATGATACTTTTGATGAAGATAACTCGGATAATAATTTTCTTATATGCGGGGAATTTGGCCGAAACAAAGAAGTATGGTACCGATGCACTTCCTGTGGGCTCTGGACTCATTTTGATGGCTCTGGCTTGGATTCGGCATGTTAGACGTATTTAATCATCATTGTCAACATCATGACTGCAATAGTGGTCAAAAGCTGTCTTTTTCAAACTGTTATTACTGATGTGACAAGAACAACCTCGGCTTCATTCAACTTTATTAAACAGAAGAAATTGAACAAAACAAAAATAATAATAGCTTGAACATTTGTTAATAATATATTTAAGCCGTTTCGAAGTGGCTTCCTTTGGCGGCGATACACAGCTTCAGACGCTTCTTGAAATTTTCGGCAATGGGCCGCAGCTCCTCGGGCGTTAATCGGTTTCATTCCCGGCGCAGAGATTGCTTCAGCGACTCCAAATTTTTGTGTTTTTTAGCACAAGCCCCGTGCTCCAGAATCGACCACACGCTGTAGTCCATTGGCTTGAGATCCGGTCAGTAGGGCTGCCATTCTGCAGATGAGATGAAACAAGGAAAATGGGTCTTACACCATTCTTGCGTCATTTTCGCTCTGTGAGCCGGAGGAGCGGAGTCCTGTTGAAAGGTCCAATGCGTATCACCGAAGTGCTGCTTGGCCCACGGAAGTACTACGGCCTCGAGGATGTCGCAGCGGTAGACTTCTTGATTGATTTTGACCCCTTGATCCACGAAAACTAAGGGAGTTTTACCACTGCCGCAAATTCCGCCCCAGACCATGACGAATTGCGGATTTTGACGGTGTTCGACGATGGCCGATGTACCGGGAGCCTCTACGGACCAGACTCTGTCGTTTTGGTGGTTGTGGGATTGTTCTACGGTGAAAAGCTTCTCGTCTCTGAAGAGAATTCGCTCCCATTGCTGACCGGCGGGGAGACGAAGGAGTTGGCGGCACCTTTGGAGTCGTACGCGCTTGTTTTCTTCCGTGAGGAGTTGAACTTTTTGGAGCTTGTATGGCTTGAGATTGAGCTCCTTTTTGGCAATTTGACGGACTGATTCGCGGTTGATACCGGTATCACAGGCTATTTTCCTCATGGAAACCCTCGGATTTCGATTGACTCGCTTCTTGACGATGTTGCGATTGCTAGGTGTATTGAGAGTGCGTTTTCTACCACTTCCTGGACGACGACCATCATGACCAAGCTCCTTGAAATGACGAATTGCATCGGACACGGTTTGTCCAGGCACATTGAGCAAACGAACAATTTCGCATTGACGCCTACCTTGACGAAACAGCTCCAAAACCGCACTTTTGTTTGACATTCTGAAACTCTGTGAAATGAAGTTATATCAAACTGAAAATTCACATAGTACAGGAAAGTGTAGAGAAACCAAGAGAATAAAATGAATTTGGCTGCGCTGAAACACTTTTGTTCCAATCCACAGCAAAATTTGTCCGAAGTTTTTCTTGTCACCTTGTAAATCGTAACTCCAAAGCTTATTACTCTGACCTCAATTAATAGTCCTTCGATGCAGAATTCTGATGTTATGTTCCTAATAGAGCTGTGATTTTTAATTTGAGTTTTATTCCAAAAAGAGCTTAACTGACCTCCATTTCCCGTATACAGGAAAAAATCCAAGTGAACACTATCGTCAGGTTCCTACTTGAATGGTTTTCAAGCAGAAAACATATGTCAAGAATGGGTTCAACAGAAACTGACGTGTGTAGATTCTGCAGGGAATTGATAACATACTATATCTGACGCTGAGGATAGATTCCAAAACCGAGTATGATGTTGATTTTTAAGCGTTCAGACAAGAATCCTACAGAAGTGGTTTGGATTATCCCAGCCACAAACCAACAAAGGAACTCTAGGACAATGATAAGCAAGAGTTTCTGTCTTTTTGTTGTCAAGAATGCAACTGATGTACTTGGGCAGCCACACAACGCCAAGCAGGAAAGTAGCCGTTTCCATATTCTGTGGAATTCTATGGATGAATGTGCACAGTATAATATCAATTTTTTTGCATGACGTTTGAAGGACAGCTCTTTTTACCCCAGAAGGACAGTATTATTAGGTTAATACTCTTCTTGAAGGCTGTACTCTCTATGAAGTCCCATTATCTGCCAGATCGGTAGAAGAGTTTTGCAGTCCTGCAGATCTGTCAGCAGCTGGCATGCTTTCAATCAGCTGCTCGAAACATCAGATATCTTTCTTCGATGTCCTACTGACTGCAGATCATTTATTGTCAATCAGTCAAATGCCAGGTTTCGAATGCAAATAATCTTTGGGACATTAAGAGAGGAGGACTCATGAACTTTTCTCGAAGTTGTTGCAAGATCTACAGCAGGAATTAAATTTAGATACAGCAGCCCAAGAGAAAATTGATCAGCTGCTGGACGATGCCATGTGATTGGGTAATACCTGATACCTTTCCATCAAGATGTAATCAATTGTAATCCTGTAATTTTCCCCGGAGGAAAAAATCAATGAATTTTCAATGATATTATCTAGTATCCGTGATGAAGTGTCACCTGTCATCAGTCATGGAGAGGAAGTGACAACAGAACTCCTTTCTATTCCAGAAGTTCACCTCCTTCCCTATTTCCCCAAATGCAGAGATATTGACAGAACAGAAAGCAAAAAATATGAGGATCCCCTCAAAATTTATGCTGAGTAACAACAACACATTCATCAGCCACGTCTTCCTTGTGATTTCAAGGACCAGGACGCATTCCATCATTCGCCGAACCCGAAATATCAATAAAACCCTGGAAACCGTCGAATGCCGACTCACCTAATGCATAAATAAGATTCACTTTCCTCCCCGAACCCCAATCCATCGTTCACAAAAATATAACGGCCTCGTGATCAGAATAACGCCCCTCTTTATCGCAACTAGTTCCGTGCCGCGCGAAGAAAATTGGCCGAATAAAAATCGTGGAATGGACGTGAGGCGACGTCGTTTTACGTGCCGTCGGCAGTTCGATCTGAGGGAAGACACAAAAGTCGTCCCCATTGGTCAGATAGCATCGGTTTATAGACGCTAAACGCTGACCCTCCAAGATTACAGTCGAGGTGAATTTATGCGGTCATCCCCGAGGATACGTAAAAGTTTGATCGGAAGAAAAACGCGAAGGAATGGGGAAAAGGTAGGAAGGAGTAATTGGAGCCATTACAAAATTCAAATATGGGCACTTGACTTTCAAATTTTATTGGAGTGGGACAGATTAGGCGCATATATTGGGGTTGAATTGGTTGCCCGAGGAATGGCAGCGAATGGTCCCGAGTTTTCAGAGGAGTTTTTCGTAAGATGCCAGTTCGTAGATGATGAAGTACCAAATGCTGATCGATATTTCGTTCATCATGGACATTCGCCAGTTCTGAATGCATCATAACAAGCATAAGAAGTTCATCAAATGCAATATTAACGTCTTCATAAGTTAGTATCTGGTTCTACATGGCTGAAGTGAGCAACATTGTCACCTATGCTGGACAAAATCAGATCAGGTCACCACAAACGTCGTCTAAAGGTACTGCAACGCCTTGCTTGTGTAGGTGTAACCAGAGCTGGCAATATGACTTCCACAGCCACGTGAGATATTATACTTCATCTGCATGATAGAAAGATGGCCTGGGTGATGCTTTCAGAATCTCATTAAACAGCAAGCTCCTACTCCGTAACTGGGTGGAACTATGAGGATCCTGAATAAAATACCTCTTGGCAAAATCCTCTGGCCTGATGCCAACTACTTTTGACTTCGAAACACCCTTTGCCACGGTTATACATGACAGGCAATGTGAAGTGGACACGTAAATCAAATAGACAAAAAGCCATTCATTTGGTACACAGATGGATCAAAATATTTCGAGGGAACAGGCATAGGAATATATGCTCCCAAACTGAGACCTTTCTTGCCAAGACGACAAAAACCCTTCGTTGTACAGACGCAAACAATGGTTATCTATGTGTGTTCAAGAATGATTTAAAATAACCCTCAAAGGGAGGTGCATACATATAGCAACAGACAATCAGCACAAGAGCTCTGGAATCTAACACCGAGTGCTCACCTGGAAATACCACAAATACCATAAAGCAACTCACGACAGGCAACCAAGTGACTCTCTTATGGCTGCCAAGGCACTGTGGCATTGACAGTAATGAGAAGGCTGATGCATCAAATGTTGAACGTTAAATCCAAACTGAATTCAATCAACGCAAGATCTTTAGCCAGCGGACCATTTCAAGAGCTATGCATTGTCCGAATGCGTACAGGAACAAAGACTAACCGATAACGAATATTGTGCCAAAACTCTATTCAGAGACAAAACTCTTTTCTTCCCAATAGCTACGCCACCGAGCAGAATTATAGAAAATGGGCTGATAAAATCCAAAGGCGATTGTAGGACACCCAATGCACCCACAAAAAGTGTGGTGTACCTTCTTTATATGGAACTAATTCATTTTCTCAGAAGAAAAATATTTGGCAACAAAATCCTGAAACAGGTCAATTTTTGTTTCGCTTTTACCAAATTATTATGCGTTTTTGAAGGATTTTTGTTGCACCCTGTGCCATCAACCCCCTGAATTTTTTGAACAGAGAAAGTGGGTCATGTGGTATTTTTTGGCCAGGTCTTTGTATCTTCTTTACAGGCGTGCACAAATATTGAAGAAAAAATTTTTTTTTGAAAAATTAGTTAGTTCAAGGAGGTTTTCAGTATGTGCACTTCGTCATGACTCATTTACTTTGAGACGATGGTACCTGATGAAATTTGTCATCGAATGAAAGTCGACCATTACAGTTTTGTTCATGCACAACTTTCAACCCCTTTCAGCCCCCTCACGTGAAGAATTATAATGTGTAAAACACTGCGCTCCACTTTTCCTATTCAAAAAATTTGAAGGGTTTATGGGGATGGTACAGGGTGCAACAAAAATCCTTGAACAATGAATAAAAATTTGATAAAAGTGAAACCACAAGTGACCTGTTTCAGGATTTTGTTGCCAACTATTTTACTTTTGAGAAAATGAATTTGTTCCATAATTTTGACGCGCACTGTATAGATGGAATCATTGGTATATTTTTTCTAATAATTTCGGAGGATAGTGAGTGTGAAGAATATTAGAAAATTATGACTTCCATGAACCAAATTCAACAAACCTCATAAAATAAAAGTTCCAAGGAAGTTCATATAACCGGTATAATTTCCACGAAATGTGATACACCTCTCGTAGCATTTCACGGAAGAAACAATGGAAACACTTTCGTGTAGCGGCGCCCTGTTGAAGAACCAAATTAACATATAATGAATTAGCAACTACCACTATTCCCTTTGTGGGAGGTCTTTGTGTTTAATATTCATTGTTTCGTGTTTTATATTTTAAACAAGATACGGCGAAGAGAGTAGTAGGATGGACTTTAACGATTCATTTGCTCCAAGAGCATTGTTTATTCGAAGTACAGGGTGTTCGTGAATAATTCCATCGTTATTCCAAAGCTTCGGTTTTAGACAAGTAAGACTTAAATCCTCAGATTCATTTTTATACTAACTGCATCCCCCTATACTTTCTGACTATTACAAGGTGACAAAACAAACTTCGGGCAAATTTTGCTGTGATCTGGGATCTGGAACAAAAGTATTTCAGCACAGCCAAATAATTTTTATTCTCTTGGTTTCTCCACACTTTCCTGTACTAATATGTGAATTTTCAGTTTGATATAATTTCATTTCACAGAGTTTTAGAATGTCAAACAAACGTAGTGCGATTTTGGAGCTGTTTCGTCAAGGTAGGCGTCAATGCGAAATTGTTCGTTTGCTCAATGTGCCTCGACAAATCGTGTCCGATGCAATTCGTCGTTTCAAGGAAAGGGGCATGATGATCGTCGTCCAGGAAGTGGTAGAAAAAGCACTGTCAATACACCTAGCAATCGCAACATCGTGAAGAAGCGAGTCAATCGAAATCCGAGGGTTTCCATGAGGAAAATAGCCTGTGAGACCGGTATCAACCGCGAATCAGTCCGTCAAATTGCCAAAAAGAAGCTCAACCTCAAGCCATACAAGCTCCAGAAAGTTCAATTCCTCACGGAGGAAAACAAGCGCGTACGACTCCAAAGGTGCCACCAACTCCTTAGTCTCGCCGCCGGTCAGCAATGGGAGCGAATTCTCTTCACAGACGAGAAGATTTTCACCGTAGAACAATCCCACAACCACCAAAACGACAGAGTCTGGTCCTTAGAGGCTCCCGGTTCATCTTCGAACACCGTCAAAATCCGCAATCCGTCATGGTCTGGGGCGGAATTTTCGGCATTGGTAAAACTTAGTTTTCGTGGATCAAGGGGTCAAAATCAATCAAGAAGTCTACCGCTGCGACATCCTTGAGGCCGTAGTACTTCCGTGGACCAAGCAGCACTTCGGCGATACGCTTTGGACCTTTCAACGGGACTCCGCTCCGGCTCACAGAGCGAAAATGACGCAAGAATGGTGTAAGACCCATTTTCCTTGTTTCATCTCATCTGCAGAATGGCTGCCCTACTCACCGGATCTCAACCCAATGGACTACAGCGTGTGCTCGATTTTGGAGCACAGTGCTTGTGCTAAAAAACACGAAAATTTGGAGTCGCTGAAGCAATCTCTGCGCCGGGAATGGAACTGATTAACGCCCGAGGAGCTGCGGCCCATTGCCGAAAATTTCAAGAAGCGTCTGAAGCTGTGTATCGCCGCCAAAGGATGCCACTTCGAAACGGCTTGAATATATTATTAACAAATGTTCAAGCTATTATTATTTGTTGTTGTTTTGTTCAATTTCTTCTGTTTAATGAAGTTAAATGAAAAAGAGTTTGTCCGAGGTTTTTCTTGTCACACTGTATTGCATTTTGGATCGTCCTGAGATTCTACCCTGATCCTTTGATCCATCAGCACTCTATCTTGCGTAGGAAATACATCACAAATTCTTCAAGACATAAATCGACGTCGACAAGACAAGTATCGCAAGACGTTTTCTAGCAGGAGCTCGCTTTGTTGACTTATGTCCAAATCTAATACCTAGAACCTGCCTTGAGTAATTTATGGGACTGTCATCAACGATGCCTCTCGTGAGCCTAAATTATGCACCCTAAGAACTCGCCATGGCGCGTGAAAGAGCGTGTTTTACACGAAATCTCACTTTCATATTTACAGGCCGATTAGGTATTCCCCCCACATAGAAAATCATTCTGCTTCCGTAAGATCCTACACGACAAGGCTGATAAAATACACCTTGCTGGTCCGACTTAGCAGCTGGCACCCTTATTATTCACTTTTTAATATTCCGGAGACATCGCGATTTGGAAAATGTGTACTTTGAGGAAGGCAGAACGGAGATTTTCGCGTCAGCACATTCTGGAAATACGAAGATTAATTCTGAATAACGTTTAAGTCGTCCAACGACCAGACATTTGGTTTCACTCGGAATCTTAATTCAGGACAGCTTCCAAAATCTATAATTTTCTCCAAAGACTGAAGGGGGACACCCAGTATTTAGGACTACCTCATTTTCATCCCACAATTCTCTTCACAATAATCTTTGAGTTTCACCATTCGGCCCATTCTTCTACCGAATAAAGCTAATATTACCTCATTCTATGCCTAGAAGACATAACGTTACTTAAACTGGCAGAGACAGTTAATTAGTTCATCCGCTAATTCATCAGACATACCTACACTTATATGTATACTGTCTTTCATATAGATTATTGATGGAAAGATTTATAATTCACGCGAAATTTATGCCATGGAAACAGTCACTAGTATTCGAAGAAATATTGTTCTTCGAAAATTGATAATTCAAGGTGACTCACTGCAAGGCCGACCAACGCAAGGTGATTCTGACATCCATAAAAAGTGTTTCATGGAATAGGATCTTAACATTTATAATTTGCGACACCTACAACACCTGAATGAGCATTCTTTATATATCGATTTCTCGCGAAATTCGAATAATTTAGCGATGATTTTCTCTTAAGTCTATATTTCTTTTTCAATGGAGTCAAATGGTTCTACCTATGCAATTTAAAATCGAATATTCGATATGCCAAGACATTCGAATGTTCGAAGTATAAAAAATTCCCAGAAATACAGCCAACAGTGACAAAGATACAGGGTGCGGCCACTAGTTCTCCCACATTTCATGGCTCAGTTAAAAAAATACGTTAAAAGATATTGAAAAAATTGTTTTTCGTCATGGAAGCCTACATCATATTAGGAAAAATAAAGGCACAAATCATTTGCCACGATAAAATATTGACAAATAAAATGAGAAAACGAACTAGGTCTCCCATACCGTTCACCCCATCAGACCGAATGGCCCAACGTCAGCTGAAAATCGCACTGACTGCAGTTTCGTCCTGTTTAGGACTCATCAGGGTGGAATATCCCAAAGTAGACGCTGGATGGAAAATCTTTTCGGGACATAAACGAAAAAAAAATATTATGTGGGCTTTCAGAATAAAAAAGAATTTTTACCGTATCTTTTTTCGTAGTTTTTTGATAGCTCCTTCATATGTGGGAGAATTATTTGGTGCACCCTTCACAATGAATGGATGAACTTAATCTGCTTCTGAGGTAATTGGCTTTAATGTGGAGGACAAAAAGGTAACAAATCACTCGAATAGATCAACTACTGTTAGCGAATTGGCAAAAAGTGGTGAAGAAGAACAACAATTCCTGAAAATTACTGGACATCAATCAAAATTCTATAAAACCATACTTAAATCAAGAACACCACAACAAAATCATCAATGTTACGCGTATAGTGATCGATTTTTAATGGTAGAGAACAGCAACGAATTTAATGTTGAGTTAAATTTGAATAACAGTACTTTCACTTAGTTTAAACTTTACTTAATAAATAAATGTTTCATGATATTGGATGGAAATATTTTCGTCAAAAACTTTTACGCCGAATATCATTCGGACATTAACAAATGCATATCTACGAGGATATATTGAAAAATTCTTAGCCTACTAAAGAACCAGACAAAATTTCTATGTCAGAATATTTCATCACTCAACATATTCTCCTCTTAATTGAATACATTTATTACAGCGAACCTGAAACGTCTCTAGACCTTCCTTTTAACTTTTTTTCAGTTGAGGAAAGAGATGATAGTCGGACGAAGCCAAATCTGGTGAATAAGGGGGGTGTTCTAGTAATTCTAACCCTGAATCACGAATTTTTTGCATGGCAACATGGGATTTGTGTACTGGGGCGTTGTCCTGTCAAAACAAAATACCTTTGGATAGCTTTTCGCGTCTTTCCTCTTTAATTTTTTTCCGTAGAGTGGTCAGTAATGTCGAATAGTAATCTCCAGTTATTGTTCTACCCTTATCCAAAAAAAAACAATAATGATTACTCCATGGCAATCGCAAAAAACTGAAGCAGGACTTTTTCCAGCAGATTTTTGGACACGAAACTTCTTAGGTCTGGGAGAACCAGAGTGTCGCCATTCCATCGATTGTTGCTTTGTTTCTGGATCGTAGAAATGTACCCAAGTCTCATCCATAGTAACAATTCGGTTTAAGAAGTCTACATTGTTTTCAAATCGAGCACCGATCGAACGCGATGCTTCTACCCTTGCACGCTTCTGGTCTACATTCAAACATTTGGAGATCCATTTTGCAGACATTTTTCTCATGTCCAGTTGACGTGAACTATTATAGATGAACGCGTTCGTATGAAATCTTAGGTGCTTCAGATATCCGTTTTAGCCCAATTTGACGGTCTGATAAAATCATGTCATGAACTGCATCGATATTTTCGGGGACTGACACAGAAACTGGCCTTCCCGATCGGACATCATCTCCTATGAAAAATTTACCTTTTTTGAAGCTTGCAGTCCAATTTTTCATGGTCGCGTACGAAGGACATTGATCACCAAGGGTATTAAGCATATCTTCGTGAATCTGCTTACCTCTTAACCCTTTTAAATACAGGTACTTGATGATGGTTCGATACTCCAATTTTTCGATTTTTACAATTTCGATGGACATTTTTTTTTCAATTTATTGCGTCTGGTTTACTTTTTTGACGCCGAACTCTACACTGACACTTCTAATACGTTATTGTTCGTTGATATGGTATCGCAATATTTTATTTATGCATGGAACTTGTCTAGGCAAACTAGATATCAATACATCCTCGTATCATTACCTCCAAGGTCCCCTGACCTAAATGGAATCGACCACGCTTAGGAGCAATTATACAAAGAGCCTTGATGCCCACAGACCTCAGCCAGCAATGCTTCAAAATAGTCAGGCTAACAAAACTATTAAACATGGTGTACCTCAGGGTTCTACTCTTGGTCCATCTGAATTTAATACTTATGTCAGCATAATTTTCCATTACATAGGCAATCATGAATCAACCCAAGATGATCATGTCTAATTTCTCTCTCACTCTTTGACCTTGACTCATCTCACTCAGAAGGACTGAACATTAAAGTGATGGCTTAATTCATGAGGCGTTACGTACATCAGCAGGAACCATGGGAACTGCAACTCCACACAATAGTTTAACTACAGGTCAGAACTGGACAAACTCGATATTACTCAGTTAGCTATGATATATTCACCGTTTCCAGAGTGCAACAATAAACACATCTCGACCGAAACCCAAACTCCCATCAATATCTCTGAAATAGTGGACAAACAGCGCCATTACTGCCGGCTTCAGAATCCACAAGGCATTCCTCATTTTTCCGTTGCAACTATTAAATTTACGAGGCCCGGACTCAAACCCCAAACTTTCGGCTGGCAAGCCGTATCCGGTCGGCAATTCAGGACGACGCTCCGGTCGTCAAGTCCATAATTCCAGAAACTCCGGAGTCTGGATGCATGGCGCGAATCGGGGACTAATTCTAATTCAGCTTGGCCGTTCAACTGTCCCAACTAAATGCATCTCGTACCCCTCATTTCCTCTATCGGCCGAAGGCTGCGGTGGCGAGGGGTCAGCCTGGTGGCCTTTCGGAAACATGTCGAATATGCGGGGCACATCCGCAGACTGGTCCAGTTCGATCTTTTGGAAACTGGCGGTTGCCGGTTAGGACGTGTAGAGCTTGGGTTCAGTAGAAAGAATTCTTCGAATTGAGGTTCAACATATTAGCCAGACTGTACCCAGGCAACACAAAGATATCCCAGAGAAATCCCTGCGACTTCTTTTTAGGAAGTTGTGACGCCTTTTGTAACTTCTTTGGGAGGTCGCAGGGAGCTCTATATCTCCTCCAAATGTCCACCACAAAAGAGTTCCCAGAGAACTCCTGACGATATCCTACGTGGATATTCTCAAACAAGCCACACTGAGAGTTCGCATACACCTCCTGCGGCGAGGACTTTGAGAACTTCTTATTAACCTCCGCATTGCGAGGTGTATAAGATATTCTCAAACAGGTCGCATTGCGGGATGTATAAGAAGTTACTACACAGGCCGCTTTGCACAGGTATATACAGGTCGCATTGCGAAATGTTAATAGAACATCAAAAACTAAATTCGATTTGTCCTATTCCTATGATGAGAATCTGCATATTAGCTATATTATAGAATTGAACTATACAACAAACAGTGTTAAAAGTTATTCATTATTTTTGGCTGCAACAGAAGGTAAACTAAAACAAGTGAATAAATCCTTCAATCTTTATTATCAACAAATTGCGATAAAAAATAAAAAAAAAATTATTCAAAAAATTACATTTCTTTCTTCCTCTGGGTACAATCTCTCAGCCCATCTTGAGAAAAGACTCCTCTGTTGTCCACCACGTATGCAGTGTTGCCACCCTCCGTACCTACAAGTTCGGAAAAATTGGTAGATTTCGGTAGATTTTTGGAAAAAAATAGGTAGATTTCGGTAGATTTTTGGAAAAAGATACCTTTTCACATATTTTTTGTGTTATTCAAGTTGAAATACCATTTATCCGAAATATTGGGCAAGAAGGTTATTTTACGAATGAAGCAAAATTGAAAATGGATTTCATTTATTTACAAAATTAATGTTCGAAAAACGGATCTTTCGAACAAAAAATGAGTATTCTGACAAAATGAATAGGTATTCAAAAAATTAACACCTATTGAAAACAGCAAATATTCTGAAAATAAACGTACGTATGTACATCAAATTGCTTGAAAAAAATGTAGATTTGTCAACGTATAACTCAACTTATGTATCAAATTATGGTATGCTTAGGAAATCTTCAAAATAATATCGTAAGAGTCATTATTTCCTAGAATATCAGAACATACATTCACTCCATCAAATTTCGGTAGATTTATGTGCTTTTTCGTTAGATCGATAGATTGACAAGAAAATCGGTAACACTTTTGTAAGGTCAGTGGTTTATACATTAATCAAAACTCGAATAAACATTGTGTCAAGTGCTTTTGGAGCACAAATTGAACAAAGAGGATTTCAACAACATTTCAATGCCCATTCTGCATTTATATATCAGCTTGAAACAAAATGAGATATAATTTCAAACAGTTCCCGTGGAATTGCAATACTGGTTTCCATAGGAACTTTTAAACCATGCCTATTAAGAATTATCAATAATTTATTAGCTTGAACTTTGGGAATATTCGACTTCACTAACCATTCTTGTAAAATCTGTTGTGAAGTTATTACACTCATCCATATTCTCAATAGAAATAATTATCCCGATCACCAATATATCAAGTAGAAAATCGTTTAATGTGAATTGATCAATTTATTGTTGGTGTTGGTTATTGGTGGTTGAATTACTCGGATAACATAAATGGCGGTAAAAATGGTTACGGTATATGTCCTAATAGGTGAGAAAACTCCAGGATTTAATGAAAATAACACTTACTTGGAGCACAAATATCCTCATCAAAATTGCACACAATAACGAACCTCGCACAGCACAGTAACACCGATAAACACAGCTAACTACTCTATCCACAAAGCCCCTCTCGATGTCTTGGCGTCTTGGTAAACTCGCTGTTTATACAAGTTCGACTTGATAGACAAATAGCGCCTGCGTGAACAGATTGACCTTGTCAATCGCATGGTGCGCTCTCCTCTCCAAGTTATCGCATGGAGTAGTCCCAAGGATATCGCATGGCGAGGTCTCCAAGATATCGCATGGGCACATCAGTGGGAAATTCGCTTAGTTACATCACATAGTGATCTCTGGGAACTCGCGGTAGGAGCTCCTATAAAAGTCGCATTGTAACCTCTCAGAGATATCGCGGAGAAGTCTGTGTTGCCTGGGTAGTATGACTCATCACATTCTTAGTTCCGAAATTATATGAATGGGTATGAATATCAAGAAGTCAATCTGAAATTGCAAGCTTCAGTGACATACTGTCGTGTCCTGAACAACACTGTCTCGAATCCTTCGTCAAATTCATTGACCTTCAAGATAAGATTATTGGTATTTGGCTGATGTATCAAAGAACAGCATTATTGAACTTGAAGAATGATCCCAAGGTTTATTGTATGAAAAAACGCAAATTCCACCACTGCATGGAACGCATGGGATGGCATATTCAAAAAGCGATAGATCTAACGCTCCTGCCGATACTATTGAACGGGAGTCAAGAAAAAATTATTGTGAGAAGACGATGAGGACCTAGAAGAATTAATTGAAGATAATGAAGAAGAAATTAAAGAAGCACCACCGGATGGCAAAGCCCTAACCCAACATCTCCAGCCGAAATCAAAGACATAATCAACAATTGGAAAAGATAAAATTACGAATCTCATGCTGAAGAGAATGTCAAAGAAAGGAAAAAAGGTGGAAAACTGCCGAAGTGATTGTTTTCAATAAACCAGGTAAAGACAAAAAGTTTCCACAGAACTATAGACCAATAAGCCTGCTCTCAGCCCTAGGAAACATTGAGGAGAGAGTATTAATCAGACGACTTAATAAAGAAACCCAAGCCCTGGCGACGGTACCGAGTGAACAATTGGGATTCCGAAAGCAACATTCAACTGAATAACAGCTCCTAAGAATGACCGAGTAAATCACAGAAGGATTTCAGAATAAAAAAGCAACAGGATTACTACTTTCAGATGTAACCAGAGCTTTTGATAGAGTATGGCACGAAGGACTAGCATACAAAATGATAATCGCAGGTTTTTCACCCAAGATATGCAGAATCATAAGAAATTATTTGAGGGATAGGAACTTTTGTGTGACAATAGATGATGTTCATTCCACACTCAGATATTCAGAAGCAGGAGTTCCTCAAGGATCCCTACAAGGACCGCCACTCTATATATACAATATACAATATATACAAACATGATATACCATACCAAGAAATCCAATATGCCTGCTTGCTCTATACGCAGACGATACAGGCATAGCAATAAGGCACAGAAACACAAGAATAATTTCACAAAAGACTTCAAGCTGCAGACGATATCAGTCATTGGTGTAACAGATGGAAAATCCAAATCAATGGAGAAACGAGTCAAGCAATACTATTTCAAAAGAGAAGGCTGAAAATGGAATCGAAGACATCTAAAGACGATAATGAAATAGAATGGCAGAATGAAGCTAGATACCTAGGAGAAACATTAGACAAAGGACTAACGTGGAAATAGCACATCAAGTACGCAGTGGATAAAACGAATGTAGCAATGAGGAGGTTATATCCGATTATAGGCAGAAGAAGCCAAATGAACAGAAACACGAAGTTGAGAATCATAAAAGCAGTCGCCAGACCGCAGCTAACATATGGATCAACAGCATGGGGCTATTCAGCGAGAACCCATATAAAGAGGATACAAAGTACAGAAAACAAATTTCTGAGATTGGCATCAGACGCCGCTGGTTTGTTAGGAATGAGCAAATCCGAGAAGACATAAAATGGGACTCCATTACTACATTCATCGAACGAAAAGCGGCAAAAGCATATGAAAGAGCTAGTGAACATCCAAATGACGACCTTGGAAGGTTAGCTGACTATGACCCCGCTGAAAATGAAAGAACAGCGAGAATTTACCGCAAAAGACCCAGAGACTAATTGCGAAAATGAAGATGTAAAACTCTAAACTTAGAGAGATATATCCAATTGAAGGATGAACACAAACACCCCATAAAGAATGCGAAAGAGGAAATAACAGGTAAGAAGATGTAAGGTTTATAGGCTTCTGCCCGGAATCAACCACAGGAGAGGTGTTTAGTAGGTAAGAATCCGACACTACCCAAGAAGACTGGTTGTCTGTCTGATGTAAAAAAAAGATTTATTGTGCCCCCACCAAAGCAGTTTTTGGCACTGTGCTATCAACAGCTCACCCTTAAGCTTCAGAGCTCCAATGAACTTCAGAACAGAGATGGCTTCGAGGAGGCTAAATTCTCATATCTCCAATAATTATCATGCCCAAGACATTCTTTGCATGAGCTTGCAATGGCGAGACATTCTGTAACAAGGTGAAAGGAGTTTTCTTCTATTCCCAACAGCTTGCACTCGTCAGTTTCTGGTGCACCTAATTTCATCGTATGCTTCAAAAGGCGATAATGTCTTGTGAGGAAACCAGTGAGAAGGCGTATCTTATTCTTACTGAGATCCTGAAAATTCTTGGTTACCACATTCCCGAAATCACGAAGGAACATTTTGGAATGATCCATTCCTGAAAGATTCCTCCAGAGTGATTTTCTGTCAGTTTATTCCTCTCCTAAAAACTCTCTCTGATAGATGCATTTGTCTAAACCACAGGGTCAGTAAGTGTCTTCGTGATCTCTTTCTGGCTAGTATGTTGGTCTCTTCGCTTCCTTTGATTATTGAGTGACCAGAAACCCAGACGAAAGAGACCTTGGTGCCTTTGCTGGAAGCTTGACTATCAGATTGTCACACCCTGGATAGTTACTTTCCATATTGATATCTAGGCGTTTTTTGATTGCAAGATTATCTTTGTAGCATTGGTGTGGTTCTTTGTGTCCCTCTTGAATGCTTCATGCCTGTACAGCCAATAGGCAGGGATAACCAACATGGCTGCGCCTCTCACTTATTCCTAATGTCACATTCGAAGAAACTCTGACTTGAATTATCAACTTTGTAGCATCTTCGCGCCAAACGTATTATTCTCTAATTAATCTCCCCTGGAAATTGTTGTTATCATTTAATTTCCCTGAGATCCAACATGAATCAACTCCAAACATCCAAAACTGAATAAGCCTTTATGCACCAAAAGCCCAAATAACCGAAAAATCCAAAATTCCTCCTTTGCCTGCATCAAATTTCCATAATAGTTTCCTGAACAGTCTTTCATACTTCAAAGTTGACAACAACCAAATCCTCTCTATCGCCTCAAAGCCTTTCGGAAATAATGCGAAAACGCGAACTTGCCGACGATGCGGTTCACGTTAGATCCTGTTTCATTTATAATACACGTTGTTGCCTGATTCCTTTCCTGCTCTAGATGAACAAGGCGAGGTGAGGTTTAACTTATAAAACGTTGCGGCTTCAAAGGCCGCCTAGGATATCGCAATGATGGCGACGTAATGGAATTTGGCTGGGAGGAAACGTTTTCTACAACGTGCGTCACGTGGAGGCAGGGAGGGTTGGTTCGGTTCGTTAACTGTCAGAAGGATTTTATCGTGTACACTTTTTTGGGATGTCCTGGACTCACGTAGTGTCCTGGCAGTCAGTCGGTTCTTTCATCTATTTTTTTCGGAGACCTACCACAATTTTGATGTTTCAACAATCTGAACATGGACTCTAGTTTGACCCTAGTTTTGCTGTTAGGTAATGGAGAGAATAGGTCTTGTTTTCTTGAGAAATTGAGTTTTATGGCAATATAGTGGTGTCATACGTTTGTGGTCCACTTCTTGTTTTCGTTGATGAACTAACAGACATTTGGTGTACACATTCCTCTTCAACATTCGCATTTCGTTCATTCATTTTACAATGCAATCAATGCATAATAATAAAACAAGAGGGAAATTAAGAGACCAACACACTATTCATGAAGGGGGCACAAAATTCGAAAAATTAGTATCAAGCCATCATCAAGTACCTGCATTTGAAAATGTTAAGAGGTAAGCAGATTTACGAAGATATGCTCAATACCCTTGGTGATCAATGTCCTTCGTATGCGACCGTGAAAAATTGGACTGCAAGCTTCAAAAGAGGTGAATTTTCCATTGAAGATGATGACCGATCGGGAAGGCCAGTTTCTGTGTCAGTCCCCGAAAATATCGATGCAGTTCATGACATGATTTTATCCGATCGTCGAATTGGGCTAAAACAAATATCTGAAGCACTGAAGATTTCATACGAACGAGTTCATCATATAGTTCACGTCAATTTGGACATGAGAAAAATTTCTGCAAAATGGATCCCCAAATGTTGGAATGTTGACCAAAAGCGTGCAAGGGTAGAAGCATCGCATTCGATGTGTGCTCGATTTAAAAACGATGTGGACTTCTCAAATCGAATTGTTACTATGGATGAGACTTGGGTACATTTCTACGATCCAAAAACAATCGATGGTATGGCGAGACTCTGGTTCTCTCTTGCTTCAGTTTTTTGGGATTGCCATGGAGTAATCATGATTGAATTTTTGGATAAGGGTAGAACAATAACTGGAGATTACTATTTGACATTTCTGATCACTCTGAGGAAAAAAATTAAAGAGAAAAGACGCGGAAAGTTATCCAAAGGTATTTTGTTTCTACAGGACAACGCCCCAGTACACAAATCTCATGTTGCCATGAAAAAATTCGTGATTTAGGGTTAGAATTACTAGAACACCCCCTTATTCACCAGATTTGGCTCCGTCCGACTATAATCTCTCTCCTCAACTGAAAAAATATTTAAAAGGTCGTCAATTTTCTTCCAACGAGGAGGTAATAAAAGCTGTGGAGGACTGGTTTGCAGAGCAAGAAGAAACATTTTTTTTGAAAGGTCTAGAGACGTTGTAGGTTCGCTGTAATAAATGTATTCAATTAGGAGGAGAATATAATGATAAAATATTTTGACATTGAATTTTTGTTTGGTTTTATAGTAGGCTAAGAATTTTCTAATATATCCTCGCACATATAAGGATATTTAATTTTAGCGAAATCATTATCCTTTTATATCAAGCCATTTTCCTAAAAACTCTGGTTTGGTGAAATTAAAATTCACTTCGAAAATATTGGACAGGGTGGACTCAGCTTCATTCGATGATAGTTAATCCAAGTACATATAAGAACTATGAATTTTAGTGAAATCATTATTTTTTTATCTCAAGCCATTTTCCTGAAAACTCAGGTTGGGTGAAATTAAAATTCACTTCGAAAATATTGGACAGGGTGGACTCAGCTTCATTCGATGATAGTTAATCCAAGTACATATAAGAACTATGAATTTTAGTGAAATCATTATTTTTTTATCTCAAGCCATTTTCCTAAAAACTCAGGTTGGGTTAAATTAAAATTCACTTCGAAAATATTGGACAGGGTGGACTCAGCTTCATTCGATGATAGTTAATCCAAGTACACATAAGAACTATGAATTTTAGTGAAATCATTATTTTTTTATCTCAAGCCATTTTCCTAAAAACTCAGGTTGGGTGAAATTAAAATTCACTTCGAAAATATTGGACAGGGTGGACTCAGCTTCATTCGATGATAGTTAATCCAAGAACATATGAGAATCATGAATTTTGGTGAAATTATTATCCTTTCATCTCAGGCCATTTTCCTAAAAACTCGCAACCTCACTGGCTTCCTCACAGTAGATGAGAGTGGGCATCAGTTTTTACTGATGAGTGCAAATTCTTCGAAGAAGAGAAGAAAACTCCAGTTCACTTGGTTACAGAATGCCACTCCGTTGCAAATCTGATATTTTGAACAAGATAATTTTAGCCTTCTTAGATATTGGAGTTCATTGGAGCTCTGGAGCTGGAGGGCAAGCTGTAGATAGCGAAGTTGCGAAAAAAGCTCTGAAGAGGGGCACAATAGACCTTGAGGCCCCAGTGGAAAAAACTACCTTTTCAAATTGACTAAACTAAGAAGTTCTCATCGAAATTCAGAGATTGATAACTTCAATCATGCTCTCAGTGGACTGTTAGATTTCTACAATGAAACTTCAGCAGCTTGAATGGTCTGACAAACGATATCCTAAGAAGCCATTCAATAGAACGATTGAAATTGAATCACGAACACGAATGACTTAAGAAATCGCATTCGATCAACAAAGTAGCTATTGATGGTCGCCAACAACTGCCAGTCACTCCTCGCTATCGTTCTCGTCTCTATTCAGCTTTACTTTTAGCAGTTTTTTTTGTGTCGGAACCTTCCTGGTTCAATTTTCAATAGAGGCATTCATGAATGCAATTCCTGACTTTCATATCGATGAACGATCTGTGGATTGCGGCATTTGAGGTTGTAGTAATAAATGAGTGGACTCAATCTTTGCTTTCGATGAATAATTACATTGTAGCTGTCAAGGCATGAAAATATAAGTTGTTTTCAATTTTTTCAAATTTTCTTTATTATGAATTTTGTGTCAGTAAATGGACACAATTGAACGAGTGATTTCGAATTTTCATCAGAATTATTCCCCCAGAATTCTTCTCTCTATGATGTTAAATCTTCATTATTCCTTTGTTAAGCCATTCAACCGCTCGCTATCGAAAGCAACATGCTACCTAACTTGATTTTAGTCTAACTTGGGGTACAAATAGTGCGGGAGAGATATCGATTAGGTCTAGGGGACTCATCCTCATCAATTTGCATACTGTTTTATGGACGACCGGTCACTGTCGGTCCATTTGGGTCGTTACCAAAACAATTGGAATTGATAATAGCCTAATTGGGCGTGATTCGATCAGGTTAGTTACAGATCACCTGCTCGTGAGGTAGGTTGCGAAAGGATTGGAGAGAATGGAGTCGAAAATTGAGCTTTCAAATATTTGACAATGAGAATACGCTTTATTTTATCGTTATGTTCTATTTGGAAGAAAATTTACAGAGTTCTGTCTTACATTTTCATATTATTAGAAAAAAGATGTTTTCAGTCAACCACTTTGAGCCGTACGAAAATGAAATCGCTTCTTCAGACTCGGATCTGAGATTTTCCTCTGCGGCCTTATTCTCAAGTCATAAATTCCCACATTGCCGCCTTTTGACGTTAGACTTTAGAAGCTTCCCATCCAGAGGAGCTACGGAGGATGAGTTATTCGTACGGGGTACAAAAATGGGAACATGGGGAGAAAGCTGATGATTTATCGGAGGCACAAGGTCAGGAGAAACATCGTGAAACAATGGCAAGGTCAGGACTGGATGGAGGTCTTGAGTGCGATCGTGTGGAAGAACGGTTTGCACTCAGAGATATTTTTGTTGGGCATTGATTCTCGTATTCGGGTGCCAAATAAGAAATTTAGATTGTCGGTATTATCCACTTATTTTCTCAACATATGATTCTTAGTAACTCTATCGTCACACTGAGATTGAAATTGAAGCTCCTTCAAATTTTCCAACCCAAAAATTAATGGAAATACTATAACCATGTAGCAACACTATTCAAGGTTTTCGTGAACCTTTCAGCAAGGAAATGAAGCATGAAAATCCAAAATTAACGCAATGGGGTCCAGTACGGAACTAGTCATGATTGATATCATTGAATTAAAGATCCAAACGCAGACGAAGAGCTACCCTCGTGTATGGCACCAAGGTCAAGTTTCGGGATCTATGACAGAAAATTCTGCAGTTTCCTCATTTGATTATGAAATCGGAAATAGTCAATGATACGTGCAAGAAGAAGACTCATTTTTATACTCTTGAGAGGTGCAACAATCTATCTCGAACTACGTACTTGTAACTTTATAACAGAATGTTCATACCAACTTGAATTCAGTTTTGAGACAGTCTCAGACAAGAATTCTGCCATTGCACGAAGAAAGGGTCTGAACACAGTTGATATGAGTTCTAGGCCATGCCTTGGAGAAACAGAATAAGATGATTTCCTTGTCAGTATATTAATCAGCAATAAATGATATTGAAGCAATAGGATTCGAACCTCTTGGCAAAATCATCGGATGTTATATCAACAATTTTCGAATTACAAACGCCCTCTGAAACGGTCATAGCTGACCGTCCTAGTGCAATAACTTTCTTAAATCACTTGGGATATTCATCCATCTCTAGGAAGAGAGAACGAGAACTAAAAAGCAGACCAGTTAGCAAAACAAGCATCTGAAACGCCATTCACAGGGCCAGAACTTGTGCTTAGTATCAGGAATAACCGATGCAGGACCCTGATTGAGGAGTGGATAAAACAAAGACACCGACAACACTGGGAACAGAGCGACGGGCAAACACACAGCAAAGCCATGGTAGGACAGTAGGACACACAAGCCAAACCTTGACGGCTGACTTTTTGAATCTAAACCGAACAAAGGCACGTATAATAGTAGGTCTAATGACGGGACATTGCGGCCTTAGAAGACATCTGAACACCATAGGAATACTTGGAGAACCCGTGGATTGCAGACTCTGCGGTGAAGAGGAAGAAACAGCCTCTCACATAATTTTTGAATGCGACGCCATGGGAAGAAGGCGCCACAGAATCTTCGGAGAAATCAATCCGGAAACGGGAATGAATCCGAAAAACCTCATAAACCGGCTACTGAACCTGATAAAGGACACAAACCTATTCTCGTGAGGAACCACTGACGAAAGAGTGATATACAATAGACCCAAGTTGGTCGCAGTGTCACAGGGAGGCCAAGCGCTAACCCGGTCTCTTGTTCGTCAGCTTATCAATCAATCAAGGTGGAGAGAATGTTACAACAGCGTTCAAGAAAGACCACACCATTGGAAACAACAACCACAGCACTCAGATCAACCACTAAAGCGTGCTGAACAAGCCTGACAGAAAGATATTCTGATGTTAAACAGAAATGGAAAGCAGAAGGTGAGAGTGGAGAGGGTGGCACAAGTGTCTTCAAACCTACTTGGAGAGCACAGTGCTCTGGATAAGGGAACTGGATAAGGTTTGAGACTGTAGATTCGAGCGAACCGATTCGGATTCTTTGAAGGCAACATTGATGAGGTAACACCATTTGAAGCAATCACAGAGTGTGCAGATGCTGTTTGAAGTATTCAAGGAAACCAGTGGTTGCTGCTGATTGACGTACCGTTCGAAGTTCGCTGGGAAAATACCTTAGAATTTATGTATACAAAACACGATCAGTGCGATCCGGAATTCATGATCCATCCTGCATGACAAGGGACATCATCGGGCGCAAATTGCGCATCGGCCCGTTAGGACCCAACATTGCATATCGGCCCTGTCCCACCTCTTCGTTCCGTATTCATGATCGATTTACCCTCCAAACGATCCGTTTTACAATGACTCCCCTTCATTAGGACACACAATGGGGCGAATTCAATCGGACGAAATTGGTATCCACCTGAAAAAGATCGTAATTCTGCATAATCCCATCGGGCAGGGTCCTCCCGCACTCCAATATCGCCCGGATTTTCCGGAGTGGAGTCACGTTCCTCCAACGAAGCAATACACACATCGGCTCCTCGGGATAACGTCGATAGTCCTTCTTTTCTTTGTGGGACCGATAACCGACAGGAATCTCCTATTGTCGAGGATCGATCACAATCGGGAATATGCCTCTTTGGTGCTTTCCAGGGGTCCTTTCAGGGATCCCTTGTGATTTGTCTGAGAGCCTGCGTGCCGTTCTTCACCCAGGCGGGTTCGACGAACCTGCTCTGTTGAGAGACGATGCATTTCCTGGATTAAAATGCACCTTTTGTGTCGCGTCGAGTGGTCGGTGACGTGAATGTGCGTTGGGGTAGTTTATCCAGGCTGGATTGCGTGCTGGAATGGCTGGGAGCTGCATTCACTTCATTTGTCAACTGGGATAATGAAGGAGATGGGGAACTACGCTTCATTTGGGGAAGGATAATCCATAATGTGCGCTGATTAAAAGGCTAAAAATTACTGGAAATTGTCGATGTCTGAGGTGTTTAATCATCAATTCGAATTCCAAACGTAGATTTGACCAAGAATCAAGAACCATTATTCATTTTGCTCCATACAACAATATAAAATATGCTATAAAAAGGTATATAGTTAGAAAGGGGTTACAGATTACTACGACCCTGAGGTTTATACAGAGTAGTTTTCACCACGTACTTTACAGCTCTTCTTCCAGTTCCAGAGATCTAATGATATCCGATATCTGGAAAAGTTTCAACGAGGCTAGTTCCTCACTTCTGCAAGTTTCTTGTCCAACGGATTCTTTTCTTTGGATTGCAACAGCAAATCATTCCTTCTATCCTTCTACAGAAACTCTTTCTTATAGGTGCATTTCTTCATACCACAGAAAAGTTCTAGGCCAATAGAAAGTTATTACAGTTTCACAATTGTGATACAAAATTGAAATTCACTAAAACGAGAACTAATTCATTTGTGAATAAAACTTTCAAGACCATCTTAATCTTAGTTTAATCCTGAGAGGAGGAGCTTGAACTTGAGCAAAGTGGTCTTCTGAGCTGAAATCAAGTTCTCTGAGACCTTTGGTCTTTATAAGAGAACCAGAGATTCTTCAATTCGCCTCTGACCTTGTTTCCTGGTTTTTCTACCTTTGCTTTCTGAGAAGCATTTATTATTTTCAGTTTTCGGTGATTTCCACATACTTCCTTTCTTTATTCTTCTCTTTGTCTTCTTTCAGTTCATGAAGTATTTTCTCTGGTTACTGGAATCTTCGGTATGTCTCACAGTTGTTGATTATTGTGTCCTTTTATCGCTTCTTTCACTATCTGTTTCTGTTTTTCTATAAATTCTTTGAGTGTTTCTATCTTGTGTTATTTTCTGATCTGTTCGTTAGATACAGAGGGCATCATTTGTAATCCTTATAATTTCGTTCAAAGTGCTCTACAGTTCTTCCTTTTTGTGAGTTTCTTGGTTGCTGAGGGTATTTTGAGATGGAAATGCAAACTCGATTGGACAAGCACAAGGGGTTCTGTAGTTGCAGATATCTTTTTCATTCATCATACAACTAACCAAAAAGTGTTTCTCTATTTCAGTATCGTAATGAGTTCATCACAGTACTAAAAACAGTGCTGAAATGAATTCATTACAGCATCGTTTTCAGTTTTCGTTTTTTGGTTGTCAACAATGACTTCCGATCAGCAGACGTCAATTTGAAAATGTCAGTTTTCGTATTTCCTAACATTCACACCAACTGCCAAGATACAATATGAAAGTCACTAGGATCTTTTATTTGAATTTTTCATTGAATTTCACAAAATTTGACTGAAATAGAGGAAATATCGTTTAATACTCGTTGCAGAATGCAATTCCAATACTCCAATTTCGCATTCTTATTGGAAAAGGAGGCAATTCTGCCACTAGTTTTAGAATATACTATTAATGTTTTGCACGAATACAGGAAAGAGATACACAAATATCAACAATATTTAGTGATGAACTAGAAATTAAGATGGTAATACCACAGGGAACAGTAATTGTTCCACTTATATTCATTCAATATCTCAATTGACCGTGTAGTGTCGCGCTTATAAAATTCCTAGATGATATTGTTTAGATAGAAACATCGCCATATAAAATTTGGTGCTAAGAATCTTTTTATTTTTCATTAATTTAAATTTAATATTGTATCGACATTCATCATTCATATATCTGAATTTTGTATTTCTGTGACATGTTACTTAAATATGGACCGGTAACAATAAATTTTGAATAGAAACTGTGCTTATCAAAGGTATGGTCCATATAATATCTGCGTGAGTACCTAATACTTGGAATAATTATTGATTTAATTATGCTGACTTTGTTCTTCAATGAGAAATTGGTCTTTACGTTCACTATCTTGTTAAGACTACCTTATATCTGTTTTGTTTTTCACTTCCATTTGTTTTCTGTTCACCTTTCATCTGAGATAATTTCCACGTTTTCAACATCTTCCTTCCATTCTATGTCTTGGTCATTTATCATCACATGTCCGTCTCCTTTTTTACTCTTGTTGCTCCGGGAGGAAGGCCAATGTTTTATTCGCGTTATTTTGATTTTACATTTCTTGAAGTACTTCATAATTCAGTTCATGTCCCCCTGAAGGCCCTGATTGTTATGGATATCCTGATCCTTTTTGAGTAGTTTAATGCAGTGTCGCCAGCGAATTGTGCCGATTTCCACTTCTTCATTTCTGGTATATCTGCCATGAATGAACAACAGTGGCCCAAGGACGGAACCCTGCGGTACGCCAGCTTTGTTTACTCTTGTTGATTATTTCGTGTCTCCGATTTCAACCTGAAATTCTTTGTGAATCTTTTCAATATTCCAAGGAATTTCATTCGTTTAATTTGGAATTAAGTTCGTACCCCAGAGGAGCAACTGTTTCTGAAGTTGGTGGAATTTTGGAATTTCTACTGTAACAACTCGATTTTTTGTGCTTTCTCCAAACGGTCACAAGTAAATGATCCATTCTTTTTTCTCTGCACGTGAGAAACCTCAAAACAATCGAATCACACGATGAAACATATTTTTAAGCGAGCTTCATATATTCTCAACAGCTCCCGGAAAACTGAGAAGAACAGAATCGAATGGAAGCGGAATCTCACAGGACAAAAAGTCCTAATTCCCAACCCTTAACAATAACACACTCCGATTCCCTAATCACGTGAACTAAATACGGAGAAATCCGTCTACGCACGCAAAGTAAACCCGAATATCTCTAATCTGATGAAACTTCAGTCGAGGACTCGAAAATCCTAAAACTACAAAAGTTCGCTGAGTCGGAAACCTCCGCCTGAGATTCGAGGAAGCCTTGTAAAGTGAAATAACAACGTAATAGCAACACTATATTCGCGAGGGGATCAAGTCCTCCAACTCCTTATATTGTTAAGGACTTAGCGGCTGCTTCCCGGCTTATTTTTACACTGCACCAGAATACATATTTGTCGAATATAATAACCACGCAGGAGGGATGAATGGCTCCTGTATCCTCATGCAGACTGCGAGAAATGGGGACAAATAATAAGTTTAGACTCGCTCGGTCCTCTTTTTCTCCCGGTTCTCGGAGTTGGATGGCTGCATCTTGCCGGAATTCAAATAAGTCAACCTGGAACGTACAAAACTCGCACCGCAATCTTGTGAAACAAACTAACTGTGGAGTTGACGTAGGGGTAAAAAGTTTGCGTTTGCGGAGGGGAATTCAGGTGCATCTTGGAGGTGAGTTGGGAAGTTATTAAAGTTTTCCCGAACGTTTTGTCGTATTGGAGAGAGGTGGCAAGTCGCGAAGACGCATTGGAGTATGGTTTTGGCACGTTAATTATTGCTCCCTCCATGATTTTACCCATGTTCGTCTTACTCGGAAATAACCTTTTTTCTTGAACTTGCTGATTAAAACCAGCTACGGTTTGACATATTGAGAAATTCTTAGCCTACTATAGAACCAAACAAAATTTCAATGTCAAAATATTTTTTTAATCAACATATTCTCCTCTTAATTGAATACATTTATTACAGCGAACCTGCAACGTGTCTAGATCTTTCAAAAATAATGTTTTTTCTTGATCGGCAAACCAGTCCTCCACAACATTTATTTCCTCCTCGTTTTTTCAGTTGAGGAAAGAGATGATAGTCGGACGGAGCCAAATCTGGTGAATAAGGGGCTGTTCTAGTAATTCTAACACCTAAATCATGAATTTTTTGCATGGCAACATGAGATTTGTGTACTAGGGCGTTGTCCTGTAAAAAGAAAATACCTTCGGATAGCTTTCCGCGTCTTTTGTCTTCAATTTTCTCCCGTAGAGTGGTCAGTAATGTCGAATAGTAATCTCCAGTCATTGTTCTACCCTTATCCAAAAAATCAATCACGATTACTCCATGGCAATCCCAAAAAACTGAAGCAAGAACTTTTCCAGCAGATTTTTGGACACCAAACTTCTTAGGTCTTGCAGTACCATCGATTGTTGCTTTGTTTCTGGATCGTAGAAATGTACCCAAGTCTCATCGATAGTAACAATTCGGTTTAAGAAGTCTACATCGTTTTCAAATCGAGCACAGATAGAACGCGATGCTACTATCCTTGCACGCTTTTGGCCAACATTCAAATATTTGGGGAGCCATTTTGCAGAAATTTTTCTCATGTCCAAATTGAACGCGTTCGTATGAAATCTTAAGAGTCTTCAGCCTTCAAAATAGGAAACGTTTACCGCCAGATGGCGGTGCAGTGCATTAATTTTTATTTATTGGATTATTTAGCTAAATAGAACAAATGTTGGGGCGCAGGGAATAATAACAAGAAATCCTACCCTGAACTAGATCTCACACTGACTGTATAATACACTTATTTTCCTTCACCAGTCATCTGGGAGTAGATGCCTGCGGGACGTGTCATTTAAAAGAAATTCAATTCCATGTAAGAATCCAAAATTGTAAGAAACAATTAATTTTCACTAATCGACGGCTAATAAAATCCTTAATAAAATGTCTTAGGTAAAAATGGATATTTATTCATTCGAATAGAAAAATTCAAAGAGATGAATTTCGCGAAAACAACACATTGTTGTAATATTATTTACGAAAAAACGGTGAATTCTGAAGGAAAAAGAAGATAGACCTTTAATTAACTAAATGATAGACTTCAATACTGAAATAAAAAAACACAAAAATATTTGTTCGTTCTGATGGTGGAAATGTAGAAAAATTACCAAAAATTATGATGAATATCCTTTTCATTCATTTAATACTTATAAAATATTTTTTTTAATATTTTTTTCTTTAAACACTCATACATCCCTTCATCAGCCAGAAAAATAAATCGTTTCTGACTCATTTTTTTTCAGTGATGTAGACTCTTTTAAGTGCTTCAGATATCAGTCTAAAGCTGAATACAGATTACTCTGACGTGACGTGTAAGGACGTCACGTCAGACGTGTACTGTGCTCCCATTGGCCTAATATGAACGTGAACGTCAGAATGTGAGTGATATAAAAATGCAACACATTGTTCTGTGCGTTCACGTTCATATCAGGCCAATGGGAGCACAGTACACGTCTGACGTGACGTCCTTACACGTCACGTCAGAGTAATCTGTATTCAGCTTTAGCCCAATTCGACGGTCTGATAAAATCATGTCATGAACTGCATCGATATTTCCGGGGACGTACACAGAAACTGTCCTTCCTGATCGGTCATCATCTTCGATGGAAAATTTACCTTTTTTGAAGCTTGCAGTCCAATTTTTCACGGTCTCATACGAAGGACATTGATCACCAAGGGTGTTAAGCATATCTTCGTAAATCGGCTTACCTCTCAACCCTTTTAAATACAGGTACTTGATGATGGCTCGATACTCCAATTTTTCGATTTTTACAATTACGGTGGACATCTTTTTTTTTTAATTATTGCGTTACTCTGATTTATTTTTTTGACGTCGAACTCTACACTGACACTTCTAATAAGTTATTGTTCGTTGATATGGTATCGCAATATTTTGTTTATGCATGGAACTGGTTTAGGCTAACTAGATTCACATCCTCGTACACACATCGTCAAAAGTCTTGCCTCCCTTCCCCATCCACTCGTTGAATGTAACATGAAAATTTGTCGATGTCTGAGGTGTTTAATCATCACTTCGAATTCCAAACGTAGATTTGACCAAGAATCAAGAACCATTATTCATTTCGCTCCATACAACAATATAAAATATGCTATAGAAAGGTATATAGTTAGAAAGGGGTTACAGATGACTGCGACCTTGAGGTTTATTGTGCCCCCTAACAGAGTAGTTTTCACGACGCACTTCACAGCTCTTCTTCCAGATCCAGAGATCTAAGGATATCCGATATCTGGAAAGGTTTCAACGAGGCTACTTCCTCACTCCTGCAAGTTTCTTGTCCAACGGATTCTTTCCTTTGGATTGCAACAGCAAATCATTTCTTCTATCATTCTACAGAAACTCTTTCTTATAGGTGCATTTCTTTATACCACAGAAAAGCTCAAGGCCAATAGAAAGTTATTACAGTTTCACAATTGTGATACAAAATTGAAATTCACTAAAACGAGAACTAATTCATTTGTGAATAAAACTCTAAAGACCATCTTAATCTTAGATTAATCTCAAGAGGAGGAGCTTGAACTTGCGCAAAGTGACTATATGAAGAACGCGTTCGTATGAAATCTTCAGTGCTTCAGATATCCATTTTGGCCCAATTCGACGGTCTGATAGAATCATGTCATGAACTGCATCGATATTTTCGGGGACTGACAGAGAAACTGACCTTTCCGATCGGTTATCATCTTCAATGGAAAATTTACCCTTTTCGAAACTTGTAGCCCAAGTTTTCACGGTCGCATAAGAAGGACATTGATCACCAAGGGTATTAAGCATATCTTCGTAAATCTGCTTACCTCTTTACCCTTTTAAATACAGGTACTTGATGATGGCTCGATACTCCAATTTATCGATTTTTTCAATTTCGGTAGACATCTTTTTTTTTAATTTATTGCGTTACTCTGATTTATTTTTTTGACGTCGAACTCTACACTGACACTTCTAATAAGTTATTGTTCGTTGATATGGTATCGCAATATTTTGTTTATGCATGGAACTGGTTTAGGCTAACTAGATTCACATCCTCGTACACACATCGTCAAAAGTCTTGCCTCCCTTCCCCATCCACTCGTTGAATGTAACATGAAAATTTTTTGTGTGTGGGATCTTCATTATTTAATCACTCAAATGAAAACGAAAAACCAACAAAAAAAATTTCTTGTTCAGGAGAATAGGGCTGTGTTCGAATGGTACGGTGACAAAAAAGAACCAACTCTATGACTTCACCCACTTTCTCTGTGCTTCAGTTAGAATCCCAAAAAGGTCCTACCTGTTCTCTCAATAACTTGATTGATGAAGATGCATGTACTCTTAAGATGAAAATGATACGTTCGTTTCAACATCTGAAAGTATCTAAAAAATCGGTCCAAAAATTCCAACAGAAACTCAATCGTCTGAAAATTCAATACCTCACTCCTCTCTTTTTCTTTTTTCTCTAAAAACAACAATTGGACGAATGCTCCCTTGTATGTTTGTCAGTTACCTACGGGCTCAAAGAAGTCAGCATTGGATATACCTCTGTCAATATCACTGGCACTAAGACCCACATCGACTTGGACGTTTGGGGGGTTTTAGCATGTTCTCTTCGATTTCAGATACATGCGGGATGTTTGATATCTTCTACGTAAACAATAGTCAGGGGATCTGTTCGAGTTTTTCTTTTATGGGGTATGGATGAATTGGTTAGAATAACGAAGGATGAAGACGATATTGGAGGCTTATGTGGGGCAGAGAAAAGCGGGAAAATATATCATGGGAAATGCTTGCCTGAGGGTATTTGGGGATGGAAATGCAAACTCGATTGGACAAGCACAAGGGTTTCTGTAGTTGCAGATATCTTTTTCATTCATCATTCACAACTGACCAAACAGGGCTTCATGTTTTGTACGAATACAGGAAAGAGATACACAAATATCAACAAGATTGAGTGATAAACTAGAAATTAAGATGGGAATACCACAGGGAACAGTCATTGTTCCACTTATATTTATTTAATATCTAAATTCCCTCCTAGAAATTCCAGTGGAGGATTCAATTTCAATATACAGGGTGGGACTTTGACTTGTACATATATTTCAACTGTAAATTCTTGAGGCCAAAAGAAAAGAAACCTGTTTTCCATTTTTCATTTTTTCGAATTGAGCTCTATTAAAAAGATATAATAGCAATTTCAAAATTGGGCCGAATACGTTTCTGATACGATTCTCTGCAAACACCTCGAAGTTCATATTTCCCGATTGAAAATGAGTTAATACATTCGGGTAATACTCAAGAACTAACCATATTTGAATAAAAATGTTACAAACACGATATTTCTCAACAAAAATACTTAGTTTTGTCTGATTATTTCTGCAATTGAAAAGCCATATTTCTCCCACCAGAATTAGTTCCTTCTTCGATATTAAAAAAAACTTAGTTTTGTCCTATTGAGTCTGCAATCAGAAAGACTTCTAATTAAGGTCCTTCTTCGATTTCCCTAAAGATTTGTTTGTAAAAACTAATAAATTGTTCATATCCTTCTCAATAACCCGAAAATATCTGGTAAAAAAGGTTTTTCTTCCAATTTATGTTTATTCAACCTAACCTAACCCTTTTTGCATACAAACAAAAATATTCTGACAGAGCTTCATAGAAGACAAATTGTTGATTTTCTCTTTGAACAATGGTGCGAGATAGCGAAGGCGCAAGACTCACTGTAAGATCTACGAATCGACCCATCTCAAACCTTATATTGTTGTTCTGGGTCTAAAACGTCATCGTCTGTGAACGATGCATGCGTATAACGACAGCCGGCGCGATTTGAAAGCGTAAACAAATATGGAGGACATTTGTTCTAGAGTTATGTTGTTATAAACGAGGAAATTGATTATTTTAGGTGTTTTACTTCGATCTTGTGATGATTATGTGGGACTTTCATTGAAATAATGTGATATTAACCGTGTAGTGTCGAGTTCATAAAATTCCAAGATGATATTGTTCAAATAGAAACATTGCTGCAGATCAATTTGTGCTAAGTATCATTTTATTTTTCATTAATTTGAATTCAATACGTGGTTTGTATCAACATTCATCATTCATATATCTAGATTTTGTATTTCATTGACATTCTACTTGAATATGGACCGGTAACGATAATTTTTAATAGAAACTGTGCGTATTAAATGTATAATTGCATGTTCCTTGGCGTTCAAATTTATCTCCAACATTTGTGGGGTGTTATTATAACATGTCACTAGATCAAACGATTTTCCATCATAGAGATTTTAGTCGTAACAAAGTTGATAAACATTCTGACAATATTGTGAACTTGTAGTGCGATCAGAGAGTTAATAATCTTTATGTGATTCGGTGGTATTTGAATTCCTGGGAAGCATCCAGATTATTTCGTATTAACAACAACCTTAAAAGAGATTGTCTCATCTTAGTTTATAAATCCCTGGTCGAATCCATACTTCTATACTCTATAGGGTATACTTGTGTGGGGAGGGCTTTCATATAACACACTATATAAATTGGAGATTGAAAAAAAAGGTCGATGGAATTCAAATGGAGTTGAAATAAAAGTACAAGTGGAAATCATGAATGCCTAAATTCAATTTCCGATAATCTCGAACAAATATGAAAATTTCTGGTCACTTTCGCGAATTTTTGTTCAAATATCGCGAAACGCACAAAATTGAAATTTCCGCATGAAATTCAGTCCGATAGATCGCCACCGACAGACGAATCAATTATTATATGCAAATAGGCCGATATTATACGAATATGTTAACAAAAATGGGTCGCATATAGAGAGAAAGAGGTAGGGAATGAGGGGGAGAGAGACGGGATACCCCTAGGGCACTAATTTCCATCCAACGGTACGCAACATGAATCAAACCAACTTTCCTCTGTCGAGGGAGCGATAATAATTAATTTCATTTTTGGTGCTTTCCTCGAGCATTTTCCAATTTTTGGACATAGCGTCATTATGCTACGCCCGCTAGGTGAATGTTTATATAAAGCCCGCAGATTGAAAATTGAATTCGAAATGATGCTCATATTTGGTCAATATTTGAATTGCGTAAAATGGAGCAGCGGATTATTAAGAAATCACTCAAAAATGATCATTTGAAGTCAGAAGCGAATATAACTTTTGCTGAATTCACTGAAGGAAACACAGGAAATTTTCAATTTCAGCACATTGTGTTTTCCTCAGAAAAAATCCGAATATTTTGTTTTTGATCAATGTCGAATATTATTTTTTTTAATGAATCATTTCTTGCTTAATTTTAATTTCGATTTCCTTATTTGGTAGACTTCTTGCGATAGCTCATTTCTTTTTTTATTGTATACTCACCGAAATGTCACTTAGGAAGTACAATTGGATATTTACCTGAAAAAAAAATTAGTTCATTATTGTTGCATGGGGTAGATATTAAGTATATTCGACTATTAATGCAGAGTTGTCGATACTAATGATACCAATGAAGAAACTATGCTGGTAATCTTTGGTCAATGTATATGCATAATAAGTATATTCCACGATTTCCCAAGCTTGATTCCCCCGGAACTATGAATTCGACCGTTGACAGATTCAATTGTGAACCCCAGGTTATTGCTTTTATTTATAGCATATTATTGTTGGTTGTTAGCAAACAAATTAGATAACGCGACAGGTGCTCAGGTGCACCATATAAATTGCATAATTTACTAGGTAAATATATGAGGGTGAACTATATTTAGCTTCTTTTCCATGGCTCACGGCCCATTTATCATTGAGACAAATTGACGAACAGATTGGACCGAATGAGTACAACGTCGAGCGAGTCCATGAGAATATTTTATATTCTTGTTTGAACACATGTCACGCTTCATCAGACAAAATGTCACAGAGGGAACTTATCCTCTGTTATTGGCGAGCATTACCAGTTCATAATAATAATACTACGGTTATGGAATTGAATATTGAGAACTTTGGGGACTTTTGCAGACAAGTCACGTAAAGAAGATTCGCATGCGTGTTTTCCACGTAGGGTCGAGATGAGGGAATGATATTTCAGTGGGTTTCCGAATTTTGTGCCATATGTTCTGCCACCTACTTCGTCAAATTTACGTTGTTGAAATGTGATACATGTTATTCTTCGTTTCTTGTGAGATCGAGAAAGAAAAATCGTTAAATTTCGACGGACATGTGATATTCATTAATCAATCAACAAAAGTCATTTTGTGCCCCCCTAAGTGAATGATGTCTTGAAAGTGAACAGATATAGAATGATCTATCGTTTTACTCTAACCGTAGGTCAATGGATTGAAGAGAAACTTCGTCAAAAAATAAGGATTTACCAAAATCTTAATTTTCCATTAGAAATTACCACTATTTCCTTTTTAATGTGATAACCTGTATTTGCCATGAAGTCGGCGTGAAGTCCTAGGCATTGGCGTCTCTGAATTGACGAACTTAAGTCTCAAGACGGCGATAATAATTGCAATAATACTTAATCAGAATTCATACAACTGAATGAACACTCATAGCTGATATCTGCCAACTCGATAAGAGCATGTTCCTCATAGAATAACAATGACTGTTATTGTTAAACAGACCGCCAAAGAACATTCATTGAGGAACGATTATAACTGATTGTCGCTAATTAAAAATTGCACGTAGTAAAATGGTACAATAAATAGTTTATCGACACACTGGAGGAATCTAATTGAGACAGGATATAATTGTATCAGGGAAAAATGTATAGATTGGTGTTGTTATTCTATTTTCGTCTTGAAAGGAATCTTAGTCAACGGCACGACTGTGTGAAGCAAATTGATATTTCATTAGATTATTATTTTATGGTGTAATCGAGTGGTTGACCTGTGAGAACGATGAGTTGCTGGTGACTAGACGTCATCGTTCAGAGGTTATTGCATTCCTGTAAGAATTGCAAGACTAACACCAACAAAAATTTGATTGAGATTTTACACAAAACTACTCTGGCCTGAGTTACATTGATTTTGTTGATACACCCATCAGTGGAAAATTAATAGTTGTTTTCCTTTTAATTTTGTGTACTTTAAAAAAAAAAATTGTCAGAAAAGAAGTACCAAGCGGATGCCTTCAACCAAATAACCTTGGGTATCTGGAAACAAACTCATCTATTTTTTTAAATATTGAAGAACCCTCTTTCTGCTCACTTTGCAAAGTCGGAATGAACTCACTAAAAACTTCTTGTAAAATCTCTCTGATCCCAGTTCGAACCTCTCCTCAGTATTCGAATGCCCGAATCCGGTTCCTCTACAGAAAATGGACCCATTAGGCCAAATTTCCAGTCCAGGGATTAAAAGGGTTTGAAGGTGGCGAGCTCCTTTCATATGTGAAATCCAGATAAAGCTCTAGGTGGACTCCGGATGGCCATTGTTATGTAAATGGCGAATGGGAAAATTAGCAGGTATCGTACATGATAAGACGCGACGAGGTTCAGGTGAAAGTTTGCACTGAATAGAGTTCCGGGTTAACTAAAATAGTGCTCCGGAATTGTATTACTGTTCGTTCCAAACAGGACTTCATTACAAGTTTCAGCTTCAATATGCTCGGGGTTTTGAAGCAAAACGGTCTGTAGAGGGAAAGTTTATCGAATATGTCTCGCTTGTGGAACATGCTTAGTTAGAGTTTCAACCAGAGGATAAGTCAAAGGGGTTCAGGACTGCACTGCCCAAGGACCAAGAAAAATCTTAATGCTTACCCAGGTTGTAATAATATTCAGAGGTGGAGCTTTGTTGAAATATAATGAAATTAATTAAACGGTTTGGTATGAAACTAATTGGAATAGGACCATGAGTTTTGATGAATCAAACTTCACAACAATAGTTGGGTCGAGGGTTTTGTCCATTTGTTCCGAGTGATTACAATAAACAGTGGTCCTAATACCTGGCCAAAGTTCGAATGTCTATAGTCTGTTCAAATATAAGAGAATGTAAACAAACAAACCAAATCGGTTTGTTTTGCGCATACTAACAGCTTATTGGTCAAAGGATCTTTTCTACAATTCTTGTCACGCCCCCAAAAGACTGCCAGGATCGTACTTAAAGCTTAGAACGGAATGTCGATAGTAGGTACAGGAAAGTTATGAAATTTGAATACAAGTGAATGTTTTGGATTTCTTTGTTACACTCAGTTACACCCTTGTAACCCTTGTAATTAGGTCCTCTTAAATTCGCAACGGTTATAACCTGATATATCTGAAGTAGGTACCTCAATTTGTCCCGGTTATAAATATTTGTTTGAATTGTACTTAACCCTTTGTCGGTTTCCGACGAGATTTCTGAAAAATAATATAAACGAAATCAACTATTGATTCCACCTAAGCAGAAATCCCAGTCGCTAAAAAGCATCGATTCAATAGACGATTTCGACATGAACTTAATTAGGAGAATAGTTCACGGTTTTTTTTCTTGATGAAATTCCTACAATTTCGAAGGTTTTGGAAGTTGTTAATAACGATGACAGCCTGCCGAATTTTAAAAAAACAACATTTTATAAATTATTGAAAAAAATGAAATTCAAATTCAAAAAACGTGGTCGTAATAGTTTATTGATTGATAGAGATGAAATAGTTGTTTGGAGGAGAAATTATTTGAAGAAAATTCGAGAATTTAGGGAGCAAGGCCGAAAAATTTATTACCTTGACGAGACATGGATAAATGCGGGATGTACAAAAAATTCAATATGGGTCGATGAATCCAACAGACAGGCTTTTCGAGAAGGTCTGTCAACTGGTCTCAAAAACCCAAGTGGAAAAGGAAAAAGACTGATTATATGTCATATAGGGGGAGAAGACGGATTTGTAGAGAACGGCCTATGGTTTTTCGAATCGAAAAAATCCGGAGATTACCATCAGGAAATGAACGGGGAATCGTTCGAAAAGTGGTTCTCAACAATTTTGCCAACTCTGGATCATAACGCTGTCATCGTAATGGACAACGCCAGTTATCATTCGAGAAAAATGGAATCGATTCCGTCTTCAACCCGCAAGGAAGATGTCAAAAATTGGTTGCTCAGTAAAAATATTTCCTTCGAAAATGATCTTTTGAAGGCGGAACTTCTTGCTCTGGTCAAGGCAAATAGAGGGAGGTATGAAAAATTAATTATAGATGAAATGGCCAATGAGACGGGAAGAACAGTATTGAGACTCCCACCATATCATTGCGAGCTGAATCCAATCGAGCTCATTTGGGCTCAAGTAAAAGGAAAAGTAGCTGCTCAGAACTCCTCATTTAAAATTGCTGAGGTTCGTAATTTGTTTCTGGGAGCTATAGGCTCGATTGGTGCTGAGAAATGGAAGAAATGCATACATCATGTTGTAACTGATGTCGAAGAAAAAATGTGTCAGCTCGATAATATCATGGAGTCAACAATAGAGCGAGTGCTGGTGAATCTGGATGAAAGTGACACAGAAGAAGACCAAAAAAATTCTGAATAATTTTTAATAGGGTAATACATATTATATTATTTTGGACGCTGCATTATTTTTTTCAAACTTATGACATTTGTAATTTGAATATGTTGAATAAATGAATTTGAGTTTATATGATTGTGTGAACTATCCTCGATCCGACCCTGGAGCCCTGAAATAAAGTCTCTACCTGAAGGAAGCCCATCCTACCTCTGCGTGACTTTGTTTATTTTGATGTCTCTTATATTTGAACAGAGTATAGATTCCTCAAGTTTTGGGTTTTATTTGTTCGTGCCAAACTTCAGAAATGAACTCAGAATTTTATGACAATGCTGTGCATGTGTTTTTTCATGAAGGGTGTTGCAATAAGACGTGTTATTTTGACATTCAAAGAAAAATGCAATTCTTTTAGATGAATGATAGGATATTTAGATCAGCCAAATGACCACTACAGGACCAGATCTTTTTCATGAAGTTTTCGATAACCCATTAAAAAGTGCCTGCCCTATGTCCTCTATAGCCTCACGAATTCCATCTTTGAGGTCTTGACTCGACGGTGGGCTCTTGGCGTAGACCTTTGTGGAATGCCTAATTCCAAAAAACGACAAGGAATGAACAAACCTGGGTTTTCTTCAACACTGTCGGCAACAGCATCAATATTCTCAGCTGTTCTTGAGCGGCGTGCACGGTTTTATTCTTCTCATCACTAACTTGACCCAAAAGTCCGAATTTTTGCAGCAATTTCTCTATTGCGGTTCGACAAGGTGCTTCACGACGACCCAAAAATGTTCGAGTTTTACGATTTGTATAGTGAATTCCAATGAGTTCAGTGAGTTTTTGAAGCGTGTATCGTTCCATTTGTATTAATGGCGTAGTTTCTTCTTGTTAAATGTCAAAAAATAACAGCTTTGAAAGTGACATCTACCGAAATAGCGGGCAAAATAACACCTCTCATTGGAAAACCCTCTACAGGCTGAGTCTTCGACTTGTACATATATTTTAACTGTAGATTCTTGAGGCTAAAGGAAACCTTTTTTTTCATTTTCCATTTTCCAAATTCGGCTCTGTTAAAGAGATATAGCCATTTGAAAAAAAATGGGGCTGAATAAGTGCCTGATATCATTCTCTACAAACACCTCAAAGTTCAGATTTCTCGATCGAAATTGATGTGATTATTAGATATTCTGGGTGATACATTCAAAAAATATTCTCAAGCACTAACCTCATTTGAATAAGACAAACACGATATTTCCTAACAAAACACTTAGTTCTGTCCGATCATTTTGGCAATTGAAAAGCTATATTTCTCACACCAAAATAAGTTCCTTCTTCGATTGTCCTGAAGATTAGTTCATGGGCACTAATAATTTGTTCATATTTAACCGTATTTTACTCGATATTCTAAAACGATCTCATAAAAATTGGTTTCTCACTAACCTATCCAAACTCCATTAATCAGTCATATGATTCGGGGTCAATGACCTGACCTTACCCATCTGTGATATTCACTCACAGAACTCTAGAGAAGACGATGCCAGATTGCCGATTATATCTTCAAACAATGGTATAGTCGAACTCAAGAAGCAGTACGTCCCCTGTCGTTAGCGGATGAACTTTCACAATCGCTAAAGGCGTCTAGGCGTTGCTCTTTGGAAATGCCAAACGAGTAGTTCTGATTCTCGCCAATATAGCGCTACGTTCTTAATTTCAGTCGCCACGGCCTACTCTTCCCTTCAGAAGGCCGTGGAATTAGACGCCACGCAAGACAAACCGTTGTTCTGTGTCTCCAACCAATCCAACCTAAAACGTTAGTCAGTGATCCCATACACGGTATGAACGAAGTTTACGCGATGGACTTCATTTTGTTTATTTACAGAGAATAAAGCAAACAGGTGATGATTATGTATTAAATGACTTTCAGTGAATTGATATTATAGCAGTGTCGTTCTGGTCTCGAGTTATATTGTTTGGATAGATACCGCTAACAATGAATTTTTAATAGAAACTGCCTATAAAATGTATAATTTCATGCTTCTTAGAATTCAATTTTATGTCCCACAAATGTGGAGTTTTATTATTACATAATATCTCTACATCAAACGTTTTTTCATCATAGAGATTTTAGTCTTGACAAAGTTGATGAACATTCTGACAACGTTGGTAACTTCTTGAGAGAACAGAGAAGAAATAATATTCGATGAGATTTAACTCAGGACAGCATTCAGATTATTCCTGAAATTCATAATTTTTTCCTCAATTTAATCTTATATAATTAGGAATAACTTGAGAACGACGCGTTTTATTGAAAAAATATAGGAATACTTTTGTTTTCTAAAATAATTAGTTCTTTCGAAAACGTGAACCGGTTATCTTTTTCAATTGGTTTTATAGTATTTTTGCGTGAATTTATGAATCGACTATACTGTAACTTTCATACCTGGAGAAATATGGAATAAGTTTCAATTGAGGAATATGCACCATTAATAGATTAAACAATCAACCAAAATTCAGTTCATTCGAAATATCGGTTCCGAATATATGGAAAGAATAGTGTTAATTTCATGGATTTTTGACACCCTGTATCTTTCGAACGAAACCGAATTTTGAAAAATGGTATAGAAAAAAAGTGTTTCTTTTGATGAGAGGAATCTAAAGTTGAAATATATGTACAAGTCGAAGAATAAAAAAAACTGCTCTGTTATCGCCCCAATTTAAGTAGATTCTTAAAGAGTGAAAAAGTGTCTTATAGGTATCGGTTCCGCAAATGAAAACTAAACGCTTTTTATCAACATGAAGAGAATAATGCTACCGCTGTGAAGTATCTCTTTCATGGTAGATGATTCGTGACAAAATGTAGTCCGACACAAAATGTTTTGAAAAGGTCGATTATCTAATGGAGATATTAGTTTGAATATAACAATCTACAGAATTTCTTTCGTAGAAAGAAGAACAATATGAGTAATTAAATAAGCTCCAAGCACTTAAGGTCATTTTCGTGATATGCTGAGAACGTGAAGCAATAGTAGCATTATTGGCCTTATGCTCAAAAGTAAATAATCGAAATGTTAATGCATATAATTATTCAGATACATATTTCACTACTGCAGCAAATCAAAACAGACTCCGGTTCAAATTCACATCCAGCCATATACTCGTATTTCTCATCATTAAAAATACCTCCAGTAGAAACTCCAATGTTGATTTTACCATTTCGAATTCAAAGAATATTATATCCCTGTAATATGATCGCTAACTTGCCGGGTCTTCATGTAGTATGCTGAAAGAAAATCTTTGTGAATTTCTAGAAACAATGCGTCCTTTAGTCCTTTGTTGTCAACGCAGTAGGCTCGTCTTTTATTTATTGTTCCTTTTCGGTTCCTTCACCGTTCCTCCTTACCAAATCTGAAGCAGGAGTATAAATTTTCACGCTAGATAATTTCATGATGGATTGTTGCTCTGTATAAAAAGATGCAGCCATGGAATTTGACAGGAATAAATGACTAGGTATTAGAAGAGGTCCTAGTTCTTACTAAGCTGTTGAGAAAAATGTATCTCAAGATTGCTGGACTGAAAATTGTCTCAATAAGAACACAAGTTTGCGGTTTTCAATAAAACATGGTTTTCTGCAGCAAAGTATGGAACTATTTATTGATTTAGAGAACGGTTGAGTTTCTGAACTGCAGTGAAAAAGAGCCAAATATTCGAATTGAAGAAGTATCTGCTTCATTTCTGTAGGATTCAAACCCAAGCAGGTTATTTTTGGCATTCCGTTCCTGTTTGATTTAAGGCTTCTCGACGATAGAAATGACGGAGGACATATGTAAGAAATTAACGGTTTTCCACTCTGTTCGATAAATCTTTGTGCAACACACAGAAAATGTAAACGAAATATTCGACAGCGATACGTAAGCCAACCTCAAAATAGTGCGGCATATTCCATTTAGTATTTCTCTGATATAAGCGAAAGAGTAAAATATACAAGTGAGGGAACGGGGGGGTCTTATTCCAGTATATTTTCGACTCATTCAATATTTATTGTGTCGACATGTTTCGGCCCATGGCCATCATCAGAACACAATCTAAAAAATATTCAAAAATCAATAGATATTAAAATAGACTTTGAATAGATGTTGAATAGAAAAAATTTAAGTCTTCAAGGAACCGGTGTGCTGTCGAGGAAGGCTTCTATCATTCAAAAAACAATTTCATTGTGTGTAGTTTTTTAAGACTCGTTAGAAAGTTATAATTCTTACTTTTAGTAAGGAAGACCTTCACAATGATAAACGCACACAGAACCTTTAAAAACAAAAAGGATGGATAATGTGGTAACTCACAGTGAGTCCTAATTCATATTAAAAAACAAACTTCATGAAAGCCATCCTGTTAGCTTGTCATCATTCACATCTAGTGTTAAAATAAATTAAAAATGTCAAAATATAAAAACATAACACGGAGAACTAACGAAGAACGCATGCGGGTGAAATTGTCAAATCTGAGACAAATGGTCTACACCGGAGTGGACCGACGACACGGAATGTAGGTAAGAGGTGTTAGAGAGTAAAAGTAAATGCACCTAAACAATGTTGTTTAATATCGACCAAGGAAAACAAAGGAGGGAAATATGTGATCGAAGAAGCATTCAACGTGTCGAACCTATCATTTTTTGAGTGTTTAAAAATTTCCAACTCTTCCATCACACACTGTCTCAAACCATATGGGCAAGTATGTAGCAATTCCGCGTCATCAGCAGTCCTGCTGATGACTTTGATGTTTTTTGAATGATAGAAGCCTTCCTCGAAGGACACCGGTTCCTTGAAGACTTAAATTTTTTCTATTCAACATCTATTCAACGTCTATTTTAATATCTATTGATTTTTGAATATTTTTTAGATTGTGTTCTGATGATGGCCATGGGCCGAAACATGTCGACACAATAAATCCCTTATAGTTAAATCCAGTAGGATGAATTTCAGAGAATTCTTTAAAATATACAAGGTGTTTCTGAATTGATGCGAAAGAATAAATATTCAGGTAACCGAAAAATGAAGCAGAACACAATATTCTCATGCGATAGTCATTTCATCATGAAATTTCGTCAATCTCTTTCTGTCAGCGTCGAAATAAATTTGTTTTTAATCTCATTCGATATGAAAGAACCAGATGGGTAGAACGTATATTCTTCGAAGTGTTGGGGACTCAGCAATTTCAAAATTATTATGCTGCTTCAACTGATTGACAGATAATACCATTTGGTACTACATGTTTCAATTCATCCAACTTCCTGTCATCAAATGCTCAATCCATTCTCAACCAATTAAACGACATAATAAATAGCTCGATAACTCTATCGGTTCCACCGATGAACGTGGTTGGTGTCTTTGACCCCCCAAGAGTAAAAAACCACCTAGGATGGCCGCATCGATAGTTCCGTAAATGCCTGTAAACATGTCGCTTTATTGTAACCTACAAAAGGATATCCATGTACGTATCCATGTCCGCGACAATGTTGCAGAACTGTGACGTTCTGTTCCGGAGGCTATTATGATTTATTGGAGTGATAGGGATATGGTATATCGGCGGCTAGATCCGTGTTGCGGATCTGTTAATGCACAACCGTGGGGCCTAGAGGGAAGGTTTTGATTAATTGTTACAACCGAATGAAACGCCAGACGATATGTTCGAATAGATTTTTGCGTCTGGAACTGCTCGACTGAGTGGTTACGTGTTACAGTCTGGTCATTAAGTGGTGTTGTTATAAACACAGACATGCAACACGAAATGCAGTCGTATTTTGAATGGAAGATACCTCATTAAATCTTTTTCAGGTGGAAACGATGAAAAATGTGTTCTATAGATCTTATTTGAACAAATGAAACCCGGATTTTCAATCGAAGATGGATTTTCAGAAAGTTATGAACGAATTCCATCAGGTATATTTTGACAGGTCGTTCGCCTTCGGAAACTGAAAATCGAGTTTTTTGAATGAAATGAATCCTCTGGGGGCCCCAGTCTGTTCGGATCTTCAGGTCGATTTTCGAAGGTTTGTGATGGAATTCACCGATTTACGAGGTTTGAAAAAAATTGGGGGCCTGTGGCCCCAGCGAATGAAGCAGCAACTGCTAAGGCTGTCTTCGTTTCCGTAAAAATTTGCGAGAGTGGCAATTGATATGGGATTGTCGTACAAAATGTGATGTTTAACTTTAACTCTTTTCAGGATGTCTTTGTAGAACTCTTCATGCTTTATGAGAAAGGATATAATGGATATTTTTTACTGAATGATAGCAAATGGACACGAAATGATGAAATACCATATCAGATATCATTTTCAGGATTTCAGGATATTCCGAGTATATCGAATAATGTGACCTTGCAATTAGGTAGTTTAAGCATTTATTTTGGATGGAATGAATCAGGGTGAGTATTTTCATACAGGGTTTTTCGTCATATTCATTCTGTTATTTTTTCAGGTTCACATGTTTCGCGAAAATTTATCCATATATGTCGGTGATATAGGAGTGTTCTGTGGAATTATCCAAATAGGAAAAGCACTTGTTTTTTTGGGGTGGGTTTTTGCATTCCATTCGGGATTTTTGGGTTTTCTTTTTTCATAGTGTTCGAGACGGATCACAAAATATGCGTGCACAGAATATTTTGACATTTTCATCGAATAGAATTTTGGTTTTTCGAGACTAAAGGTGCAGACACATTGTTATCACGTCACGTCACATCACGTCATCTTCCCAAAATGTGCAACCACGATAATGTATGGAGCTTAGAGCATAGGAAGAGAGACACACCTTTCAGTAATAAATAGTGAAGCCAAATCATCAGAACTTAACTGGGTGATTATACTACTAAGGAATCAAAATGTAGTAACATTTTTGCAACATTCTATCTGCTGTCACGTTATAGCACTGAAAGCACGCAAGATCTATATTCCGCAAAGGACCCCGCACACTTACTTAGGAAAAGCGGGTCCAGTGAATTTTCCCCATTTTTACATATTATATTTATATCAACCTTAAGAACAATATATCAAATTCTCACGAAGGTTTTACATCCGGTTTGGTCTATAGGGAGTTCCAAAATTGCAGCTACGGAAAAATGAATCTTTAAATTTCGATGATAATTCTTCTAATTTTCAGAATTTCGTCATGATGCCTTGGGTTCTGGATAACAAGATATTACAGATATCCAAACACCGCCCACCACGTTAAGTTTTGTTATACAGGCTGTTCCATGAAGCTGTATAAGTAACTGTATGTAACTTTATTAGTGACTTTGGGACCACCCTGAGTTTTTCAAAATATGATACCATAATGTATGTCTACTTCTGTAGGAAGTTTCATTAATGTAGAAAGAACAGTTGCAAAATTATTCTGGTTTGAATTCGGATTTCATACAATTTTTCTTTAAAACTGTCGTTGAGATTGCTGTCAAGGAATATAGGTTTTCATTCAGTATAATTATTATGATAGCATTGCCGGTCGGTCCAAAGGTGTTTTTATTCAGGAATGTACAGGATGGACATAATTCAGTGTCACTAATCTCCTCATTTCGCTATCTCAAAATCTGTTTATACAGAGTGTAACAGCCAAATGGAATAAATTCGATAACGAATAAATGAGGGCGTGTTGGGAAAAACGCTCGGACACATCGATTTGTAATTTTAGATGCGCATATTTTTCAAGAAAATAAAATTATATAGGGTGTTCCATGCGACCGTGGCCAATACCAACTTTCTTATTTCGAAATCAACCCCCTGTATATTATTTATTTTTTGGATTCTTCAGAGGATTCTAGACACAATTCATGCACATTATTTTATTTCACAAATTCGATACATTGCACTCAATACTTATTTCCCATTTACCTCTTGATATGAAGAAAGTAGGCAAAAACCATTACGCCTGAAATGTTGAGAAACGTTAGAAGACAATTCTTCACGTTGTCTGTAGCATACTCGTATTGCCAAGACGTTCGCGGCGAGCATTTTGAACATTTCCTACATTGACATTAATGTTTTTTTTTTGTTTTTTTTTAATAATTAAGAAATAATCAGTATTACTTATTAGGTTTTAAGTGTAATGTACCGAATTTGTGAAATAGAATCATTTTTATTTAAAACGTTGATTTTTGCAATAAATCTGGAAACACTCACTTCCGAAATAGTTAAGGATAGGTATAGGACATTGTGCATGAATTGTGTCTAGAATTCTCTGAAGAATCCAAAAAATAAATAATTTACAGGGGGTTGCATTTGAAATAAGAAAGTTGGTATTGGCCACGGTCGCATGGAACACCCTATGTAATTTTATTTTCTTGAAAAATATGCGCATGTAAAATTACAAATCGACGTGTCCGAGCGTTTTTCCCAACACGCCTTTATTTATTCGTTATCGAATTTATTGCATTTGGCTGTTACACTCTGTATAAACAGATTTTGAGATAGCGAAATGAGGAGATTAGTGACACCGAATTATGTCCATCCTGTACATTCCTGAATAAAAACACCTTTGGACCCACCGGCAATGCTATCATAATAATTATACTGAATGAAAACCTATATTCCTTGACAGCAATCTCAACTACAGATAAGTTTTAAAGAAAAATTGTATGAAATCCGAACTCAAACCAGAATAATTTTGCAACTGTTCTTTCTACATTAATGAAACTTCCTACAGAGGTGGACATACATTATGGTATCATATTTTGAAAAACTCAGGGTGGTCCCAAAGTCACTAACAAAGTTACATACAGTTACTTATACAGCTTCATGGAACAGCCTGTATAACAAAACTTAACGTGGTGGGCGGTGTTTGGATATCTGTAATATCTTGTTATCCAGAACCCAAGGCATCATGACGAAATTCTGAAAATTAGAAGAATTATCATCGAAATTCAAAGATTCATTTTTCCGTAGCTGCAATTTTGGAACGCCCTATAGACCAAACCGGATGTAAGACCTTAGTGAAAATCTGATATATTGTTCTTAAGGTTGATATAAATATAATATGTAAAAATGGGGAAAATTCACTGAACCCGCTTTTCCTAAGTAAGTGTGCGGGGTCCTTTACATTTTCTGTATGCACGTGATTTTACGTCTAATATTATGTGAAATGTCATTCTGACATACATTTGAAACCGATCTGGGTGCTCATTCAATAATTCTTGAATTAATTGATGGAATTCCCCCACTTCCTCTGTTCGTTGATTCATTTGGTAAATCGAATCCCTTCTATGAGAATCACCAGCAACTGTAAAAGCAGCTATATTCTCCATATCTTCTTCCCATTTTCTCGCGTGAGCTCTTGTGTCGTGACAACAGTTTGTATGCACCTTTAGATGTCTAGAATAATGGTGTAGGCACTCGTCAATTTTTGAATGGAATTACGTTCGACCAAATCGAAAATATTAGCAATGTTTTCGCGCCGCAATATCATTTCAGTGTATTTTCCGTTATCAATTTGATTGATGTATCAACAGCTGATTTGCCAAAGTCAATTATGACATGACAGCAGAATGGCATCTTTTTTATAATGAAAGTTTTATACTTTTCCTAAGAACTAATATATATCAGGATGTCCAGAATATAAACACACATTATTTCTTGACAAAATTATCGACCATTAACACGCCACGTTCGTCAGAATAAATTCAAATATTTGAAATAACTGATGAAAATCAGTCATATTTTGTGAATAGCGCCCCCCTGAAGTGGAAAGAACGAAACATTGCTAATATTCTCAATTTGGTCGAAACAAAATTTGCCTACACCATTATTCTAGACATCTTATTCGAGACATAGATGCATAGAAATACCTGGTGTTGGCACTGATTAGATTTTGTTTAAGACTTTCTTGTCGATCGAAAACGTGATATTTTGTGCAGCTTTTCATTTCTCCCGAAAGGGGTCGCGTTTTTTGTCGTTGCCGCAGTAGCGCCACGACCGATAAATATTGCGGATTTATTCGGGAACTAGTCCAAAATCTGAAATCTAGGGTGCCGTTTTGATCTACATATTTTGGTCACGATTTTTAGTAGGGAGTCGTTACACCAGGTGTTCTATGCATCTATTTCGAGACCATACTTTTTTAGGTTATGGTTGTCAAGGGTACTTCATATTGTTTGACATTTGTGAAAACAATCTTTACCTTGCCTAACCATTGGCTTCTTTTACAGTTGAATGCGATTCTAACTTCAAAAGAAGAGTTACCGACAATGTGAATCTACCTAAAAAGTGGATCTATCCAACAGGTGAATCTACTGGCAGTGCTACAAGGGTATCTATGCGGCAGGAATTGGGGTTGTTTCCATAAATTCTGCGATTGATGTACTTCAAGATTGTGAGACCTACAAACACATATGGGGCAGTAACCTGGTTTGCTGAACAAGTCAGGTAAGTACGAGAATGATGCTTGACAAAGTACAGAGGCTACCTGCGTGCGCACCACGGGAGCTATGAGAACGTGTCCAACTAGGGCACTTGAAATCATTATAAATATCTCGACTCTACATCTATTGATTGATAGGGAAGCCCATGAGGCCATCCTCAGAATATGTTGCAGGAAACGAGAGATTCTGGTCAACTACATCTCATCAGAGCACCTTCCTAGTGCTTTTATGATCAAGAAAGTATGCTCTGAGAGAAACTTCAGTACAATCCTAAGTGAAAGCGAGGAATGGGAACGGAATACGCCGAAAATAATCTTAAAGAATTTACCTGGAAATGGTATACAGATGGTTCTAAAAACTCTACAGGTGTAGGAGCTGGGATTTACGGGCAAGTACCAAGTGTGCACTGTCTTAAGGCATCTGTACGAGCGTCTGTCTAGCGCAAATAGTAGCAATTGAAAGATGTTTAGATATAAATCTGGAAAAAACTATCGGAAGTTCGATATAGCCATTCATTCAGATAGTCAAGCCGCTTTTATAGCACTCAAAGTAGATTTGGCAGTGACGGAAAAAACTCAATGAAGCAGCCAAGAAAAACAAGGTCTCTTCAGTCTGGGTTCCTGGTCACACAGGGATCAAAGGAAACGAAGGGGCCAATAAGCTTGCCAAAGAGGGCGTACGAACGTCATTCACTAGCCCAGAACCTTTCTGTGGTATAGGAAAATGCACCTATAGGAAAGAGTTTCTGGAAAAGAAGAAAACCGAAAGGCAATCACTTTGGTTGAATTCCCATGAATGAACCACTTCAAAAGGTTCCCTCGGAAACTGCAAGATCCAAAAGGTATCTGTATCTCAGTAAGCACCATTTTCACCTCCTCACCGGCATTCTGACAGGACACTGTCACCTCAGGAAGCATCTGTGGGGAGAAGATAGAAACTCCTATTCACCTAGACACGAAATTCCTTACAATTGCAAGCAAAACGAAAATATCCTTTGGGCAAGAAACTAGCAGGTGTGAGGTACTAGCCTCGTTGAAGCCTTTCAAAATAATGGATTTCATTAGATCTCTGGAACTGGAAGTCGAGCTATAAAGGGCGTGGTGAGAACAGCTCTGTTAGGGGGTGGGTACTAACTATAGAGATAGACTATAAATCTCTTACATTTCAGTATGACTGCCATTTGCCCGAAAACGTTCCTTCCGGAGCTATTAGGACTGAAAGCTATCACTTATTGAATCTATCACCACTAGTCCATGTCCAAGAGGCCAACAGTTTGGCATTAAGATGAGTTTCTACAGCTGAAAAGCACTGTACTGTTCGAGGAGAAATACAAAATCATATTTCCCTCAGTTTTCCTCTCGAAGTATATCAGAATTCAAGCTAGTTCTCAAGAACAACATGGAAATGGGTGAATTATTGTTACAATCGTCATTCGAATGGCCCTCAATATCACGATATTTCTCCTGGTATTCGAAAATGTAATACTATAACAACAAGGAAGACGTGAAGCGAATATAGTTCACTGGAGGACCCCACAATCGATATACACATCGAACTACATCGTACATTTCGAAATTCCAATCGAATTAATTCACAATCTCCTAATGGCCCAGGCGTCACTTCGTTTGCGAAACTTTTGAGCCGCGTGATGCATGGGAAAACGAGAATCGATCGATCCTTGAATTTTATTAAGAAATACGTCCCTAACACTCAGAACGAAGTAATCAATTAGGTTTGGGATGATTATCGATGAACGAGAACTGTATTTTTCGCATGTAGGAAAATGTTCCTTTCTCACAATCATCAGGAGGTTGTAATTGATGTCAATTGATTGATAATAAGTAAGGAATTATGAGTGGACCAACAGTGACAGTCCCTTTTTTAGTGCTACGTAGCCATGTTGAGGGACTTTTGTTAGCTCAGACTAGCAAAATTCAAGCTTGAAACTGAGGAAGAAAGCTTAGATGTTGTTTTTTCAACTGGTCGACCTTACGATCCATACAGCCACTCGTTGAATGACATTGGTGCGTGAGCTTTTTCTGCTCCCGCAGAGGAGTCTTCAATCTGGCACCCAATGTCAACCGATCTTGCCCCTTGCGCTCTTATTTCTGTGGGGACACTTGAAGGCAAAGGTCTACAAATACCGACCCCAATACTTGGACTTCACTTTCCTGTCATCTCTAGCAAATCTTTGGTTTCAAGACCTACCTTGCTGACTTTCACACAACTCTGCAAGCTCGAGACTGCTGCCCTTTTACTGTCGAGTTTAACCTCCATATACATTTTCTACATCAGGAACTTATCCCTAGTCAAGCCTAATCGTAGGATTTATGAGGGTGGTAGATGATCTCTTTGGTAGCTTCAGTAGGGTGTAAGAAAAAAAAACAATCTGGACCCAGTTCTGAAAGGTCCTCTATAGCCAATCGACTTCAGCATATAATACTAATAATAATAGGGAAGCCGATAAAAAAAATCGAAAACATTAAATCACTTCTTCAGCAGACACAAACCATTTGCTGCTGTTCAGAGTCTGAGGTTCGATACACGCAGAAGAAACAATGTCGGGTCCTCTTCCCGCTATTCTCCTTTCTATCTCTACCTGTTTCACGAATCAAGGCGTCTCCCCTAATGACCCTTTTATTAATGACGGCAATCCCAAACCGTCGGATGACCCCTCTCGCATTCCCATGGCAACGGAAGAGAGCGGGATGTTTGAGCGATTACCGCCTGGCCCGAGGGCACAGAATCGCGAAGAGGCACTTTGGACGGCCGCTGTCTTCCGTTGGAGGCTGCCGAGGCCCGGCAGTTTCGCGGAACAGTTTCCGAAATGAAACTTATGAATTGCTGAATGAGAAGAAACGAGGGAATGTAAGAAGAGGATTCATTTTGACGTCGATAGAACGGAAATAAAGTTGGAGTGGCTGCTTTCTTTCTCCGTGATGTATAGAGGAGATTGAGGAAGGTTTACATTTAATGACCGAGATGTGACTTTTTCCTTTCCAAGGTTCTCTATTCCGATCAAATTATGCCGTTTTTTCTTTGAATTAAGATTCCTCCTACAGTGGAATGAGGAAATTAATGTACGATATACCTAGAGAAAGGAAATGGTTCTGTATTGTAAGTATTAGTTGCTTGCACGTTTAGCAAGCCTATGACATTGTTGGTAAAACAAATCTTTGGCTCACATTGAAGTTATCCACATTTCCACTGTGCGCCTCGTGGTCTTCGATCAGCTTTATAACCAGGCAGGAGAAACCTTAAGGGCTTCTCTATTGATTCTTTGACTGCGTTATGGCTAAGAAAGCATTTCCTTCAAAAGGCGCTTCTTTCTGTTCTGGACTGTTCAGTGTTCACCCAGAAAGCTATGTTATATTGAGTCGAACTTGGTACAATAACCCATGCCTTTAATGAGGGCAAAATTAGTCCTTGACTACGAGGATATATTGAAAAATTCTTAGCCTACTATAGAACCAAACAAAATTTCAATGTCAAAATATTTTATTACTCAACATATTCTCCTCTTAATTGAATACATTTATTACAGCGAACCTGCAACGTCCCTAGACCTTTAAAAAAAATGTTTCTTCTTGCTCTTCAAACCAGTCCTTCACAGCTTTTATGACCTCCTCGTTGGAAGAATATTTAGGACTTTTTAATTTTTTTTTCAGTTGAGGAAAGAGATGATAGTCGGACGGAGCCAAATCTGGTGAATACGGAGAGTGTTCTAGTAATTCCTAACCCTAATGACAGATTTGTGTACTGGGGTGTTGTCCTGTGAAAACAAAATACCTTTGGATAGCCTTCCGCTTCTTTTCTCTTCATTTTTTTCCCGTAGAGTGGTCATTAATGTCGAATAGTAATCTCCAGTTATTGTTCTACCCTTATCCACAAAATCAATCATGATTACTCCATGGCAATTCCAAAAAACTGAAGCAAGAACTTTCCCATCAGATTTTTGCACACGAAACTTCTTAGGTCTTGGAGAACCAAAGTGTCGCCATTCCATCGATTGTTGCTTTGTTTCTGGATCGTAGAAATGTACCTAAGTCTCATGCATAGTATCAATTCAGTTTGAGAAGTCTACATCGTTTTCAAATCGAGCACAGATCGAACGCGATGCTTCTACCCTTGCACGCTTTTGGTCAACATTCAAACATTTGGGGATCCATTTTGCAGAAACTTTTCTCATGTCCAAATTGACGTCAACTATATGATGAACGCGTTCGTATGAAATCTTCAGTGCTTCAAATATCCGTTTCAGCCCAATTCGACGGTCTGATAAAATCATGTCATGAACTGCATCGATATTTTCGGGGACTGACACAGAAACTGGCCTTCCCGATCGGTCATCATCTTCAATGGGAAATTCACCTCTTTTGAAGCTTGCAGTCCAATTTTTCACGGTCGCATACAAAGGACATTGATCACCAAGAGTATTAAGCATATCTACGTAAATCTGCTTACCTATGAACCCTTTTGAATACAGGTACTTGATGATGGCTCGATACTCCAATTTTTCGATTTTGACAATTTCGGTGGACATATTTTTTTTAATTTACTGCGTAACTCTGGTTTACTTTTTTGAAGTCGAACTCTACACCGACACTTCTTATAAGTTATTGTTCGTTGATAAGGTATCGCAATATTTTGTTTATGCATGGAACTGGTTTAGGCTAACTGGATATCAATACGTCCTCGTATCTGCCGGAATAATTTCTCATTCTTCTAGATCTTCCCTGTCCCAAGAAAAACGAATCCTGGAAACTCTAGTTACTAGTAGGAATAGCTGGAATAAAAAATATCAATGTTCTAGTGAGGCCAACAAGTAGAACAGCAAACACAATTCTCTTGTTCACTTTGGTAAGAAGATAACCGCAGGAGAAAGAAGAAAATTTGGTTTCCCCTGTTGCGTACCATGTTCAATTCTCCTAGCCACAGATTAGAACATATCGGTAACATGTACGAACTTGAATGGAGGGTTCAGAATCGATATTCGTTATGGATTCAGCAGCCGCATCCAATTTGATCATCGGCTTACGTGCTCACCTGGAGTTATTACCTGGGGTTATTATGAGCAGTTAGCGCAGGATCATGTAATCAATATCTTAAGCCCTCACTGGTGCCTGTTTCCATTTCTGGAGGATTGGCGTCAAATCTATGCAAGATAGAAGGGATACACAACTGTACTGGTTGATAAGTTCTGGTGTCAGTTTACCTTCCAGACTCAACTGTTGAAGATCGTATTCTAATGTGCTCAAGGTGAATCTCGAGCTGTTGGAAATTTGACATAGGACTCCATTAGTCTGGGGTTGATGTTGCTCCTCCAGATTATCATGTTTGTTCATTTGAGTAGGTTGTGTAAAGGGCTTCACATGGAAAATGAACGAAAATACCAACCTACACGTCGTACACTGAGTTTTAATCAGTCCAATTCTAATGAATAAATGTGATATCGATTTCTAGATATTCTCAGGTTACAACCCATAACCCAACGGCATATTCAGACTCCAAAACCTGATACATTCCCAATCCCTGAATATTAAAGCGGGAATGCGAAGTGCGAGCTCCAAACTTGCAATTTATATGCTGGAGATTCATCAACCCAATTTGAGGTTATTTCCGATCGGTTCACGAATATTTTTTATAGCGTATTCGAGCAGGGGTCAGACCGAGCAGTTTTGAATAATGCATGGACAAGGGTCTGGTCCTATATGGAATTCTTGATAGGTAGGGCGTATCTGTCTGTCACAGTCGCTCTCTAATGGAGCATCTTTTCACCTCTGATATATTGTTTTTTCATTTTTCGTCTGCGGCTCTGTGATTCGAAGAAGTTAAAAGATTGAACACTTGTCGGTGTACTGATTACACAGTGAATTAAGCGAGTGTGTGATTAGGAAAAAGGGATCAGTTATTCACTGTCGCAATTTTGCATCTTGATGTAAATGCCTGGTTCATGTATCCTATGGATGAGGTCGATGAATATATAAATTATACTTCATTAGCGTTTGTTCTGATTCATCCAGCATGACATGCTTGCAAATGCATATTGCATTCGTTATTTGAGTGTCTGGTAAAGTCATCTCATTCAAACAGATATCAACATTTGTACGTAATAGGAAGTTTGAATCATTTCATAGCTATTCAGGGAGTTTCTCAGCTTGAAAAATCGCAAAATGAAATGAAATAAAGCAAGATTTTTTTTATAAACCCAAAGCCATAGTGTGTTGTTCGATTCGTCTTTATTTCCAGTATATGAAATCTTATCCAATTTCAAAAATGTAATTTTAATGAATTTCTTGTTTCCAATTCTGGAATTCTGTATACCTACATATTTTCTTATCTGAATCTCAAATGTTATCCAGAAATGAAAGATAATCTCTTCACTAAGAAATATTTTCCATAGATATCTAAAGTGAATATGAATCAATAAAAAGTTTTTAAAACAAGGGTAAAATATATATTTAGTGATAAATCAACTGAAAGAATCCAAGGAGTAAACTTATAGAGGAAGCTGCACCAGAGTGAACAATAACCATCTGTTATGAATAATGTCCAAGAATATACAAAGAAAAATTCAACCATATATAAATAGGAAAAAAATGACAGGAAAGAAGGAATAAACATAATTGAATTAACTAAGAAGTGGATGAGACCTATGATGGTATGTTCTTTAGATGATTCAATTATTGCTTTCACTCCAACAACGATTTTTTCTTGATCAAACTTTTTCCAATATTCTTCATCAAGAGCTTTATATTTTCAACTAGGTGGCCCGGCGAACTTTGTTCCGCCTAAATGATACTTACGGTGGATTTCACAAATCATAATAACCGGTGACAGGAGATCAACGGCTTGGTTCTCTGATTTTTGAACTGTCAAATGTCTTCATGGATATGAGCTGTCCCACAGCACAGATACACAAAAATAATATGTCATAATACATATGTCAATTACTAATAATGGCAATTTTGGATTCAGTTATTTCCGCAAATATATTCATTACCCAAACAGAAATTCGAAAACATTTTAAAAATTATGAGAAAAGATGAGAATGGACATCTCACGATTGGAATTCATCGCCAAAATCCGATTTACTTGACATTTCGATAAAAATTCACTGTGATATTCAACCGCTTCTGGATTTGTTGATAGCCTTTCATGGTAATATAAGCCCTATGTGAATTACACAGTAATTGATGTCATATTATGTTCTTTTTCTACCATATCAAACCACGACGACCAAAACGCTCGAAAAAAAAACAGATGACATCGATCGATGGCCGCGAAAGCCTCAACAAATTCATCGCCATTTAATTGTGATGATGTCAAATTTAGTACCTTCACGATAACGTTATTTGAAATAAATAAAACTATAAAAATAACTAATAATCATCAGTCATAATGTGTGAATAGCGCCATCTGAAGTGGAAAGAACGAAACTTTTCTCATATCTCAAAGAAATCTAATCATTTTAGACATCTGTACTCCTACGCTAAGACATTTTGATTTTGCCCAACAGCGCAGAGTTGTAGGCAACTCAAATTACACACTATTACAGTGATTATAGAGGGAATATAGTCACTGTACACACTATTTGTTTAGATCGCCATCTAACGCGGAGAATATCAAATGAAGTACCTACGAATAAGCGGTAGCGTAACTGTAACTGTAGCAATATCTAGTGGCCTTACTCAAAAGGAGGAGAAGCATTTCCTGTATAAGTAAAATTTTCATTGACTTTTTCAAAGTTTTATTGTATTTTATGATAACCAGATCGTAAACGAATCCATATATGATGTTTCATAACAAACAGTCCATCCGATCTCGAGTTATAAATGGTGTAACCAACATCTTTCTTTTATATATATAGATATGATGTTGGCCTTAACAAATATTATGGTAGTCCTATAGTAAGAAGATATCTGTCCCATTCTATTCCATCCCAATTTTCCTCATACCTTTTATATGATGAAGACAATGACTTTCGATTTTTTTTATATCAACGCATAGTCTTTTATGATAGTTTCTTATGTTTGCCAAGGTAATCATTCTATATCTGAGGGGCTAGCATGTCTCTTGGTATAAACACGAACAAAAATTCTGTACTATGATGATTGAATGGCAATTGGAAACTCCCAAATCATCAATATAATATGTACACATCCTAACATCACGTTTTTCAAACAATTTATTCGGATAGCCTGATTGATCAATTTCCCACACCTTGGTTCCCCTAATGCTTTCCAATAATAGTTCTCAAAACGTTTTCCCTTCGGTTATTAACGTTCATCGGGGTGAGAAACGTTGTATTCCTTTCCATTCTGACCTATAATACGAAATTAATTCACCGCTTCATTTCCAATCATCTAATTGATTGCGAAAATAAAAAACACACCTATATCTAGAAACTTCTCATGCGATCAACCGATGAAATCGAATGAAAACTGAATATTTCATTTCCTTTCTGAAAATTAAGTAAGGCATGGTCGCCCTGCGATTTTACCATATTATACTACATTCAATTTCTAACGACAATGTCCAATTTGCAGACAAAACACTCGACTCGATGTCATTCCTCTCAATCCTACGCAAAAGTATGAAATATACCTCTTCAACGCATTCTTAGCGAACATACTGAAATTTATAAACTTAGTTACCAAGAGTCCTCAGAACGTATTTTCATAAAAACAAATCAATAGGAGCAACTGAAAGGACTGCTCCAGTTTCAGCCACTCGGAGGACCGAAACATCAAGAGATGCTGCTCGAACCGCCTGGGATGTTTCGAGTTCATCGCTAAGAACTCTCGGAATGATTAAGAAAGTTTCTAATATACATAAAAGCCCAGAACCATCAGCCGGCTCTCAAAAACACTTTGTCAAAAGTTCCCAGCAATTGTACATAGTTCAAATTGTACCGAACTCGGATTTGATAAAGGTTGACAGCTTTGAAAGTCCATCGGCATCCCACGGCTCAGCAGGAATCCGCTCTTAATCAGGGTTCAGGGCCCAAATGATTCCTGGAGGAGGTTTCGCGAAACGCTAAATGAAACGTCGAAATAATCTCCACAACGAACTGCTGTCTTTCAGATTACATAATTCAGAGAGGACTCGGGTATGAGCTCTCGTAATCAGCAAAGAGACTCCGCTGGTTAAGTAGATTGTCTGCAACTTCGAACTGAACGTTAGAAGTAATTTTACGGGCATTGTTCCATCGAAATCGACATGTAACGTTGTACGAACTACGAATTTCAATTACTGGCACTGTTGCTTTTGGAGCCTGTCGAATTCTCCAGTTGAATAGGGCTTTATTTGGGTTGGCGTACGGAGTAAACGGTAGGCCTTTTGCTCGATGTGCCATCATTTCGACTACATATTCGAGAACAAGAATCTCATATTATATCAGCGTGGAAACTATGAAATCAGTTGGGAATTCGAAGATGGAATTTCAACAGCTACAGCTTGTGCTTCAATAAACGTGCCCTTTTGACAATTAGAGGTATACAGGACGACTGTTGAAGCCTCATGAAGGGTGTTTCAGTACGAGCTCAAGATTTGAATTGCGCGCCATGTTTGACAGTCATAATGTCACATCATGACGTGACAGAACGAAAGTTGACAGATGGGAGTTACTAAACTGGAGCATTACACGGTAGAAATTGGACCGTTTTTCTTCAAAATCGAAGAAGGTTATGCAGTAACGGCGAAAATCTCTGGATACGACTCTGTGGAAATCAGGAGGATCGTAAAAACATCGCGAAGGGGAAAGTGAAGTTGGACTCCCAAATGGCGTTGTTAAACGTAAGGAATCGCGGAAGGGTCTGAAAAGGTACGGGTAGGTTATCGGCCATTTTAGAAATTTCAGGAACACATTAGCCCGTTGATGCTGCAGTTTACGAACGACTTCGAGTTCGGTGAAGATATTGGAGTTATCTGTTTACGAAAGGGTGGATTGTTATGACCGAAACTTTCTCCAATTTGTCTGGAATAAGTCTTGATTATGCAGCTGGAGAGCGTGAAGCTTTGGAGAGGGACGTAGCTAGAGAGAATGAAACCTTGGTTTTTGATTCTGTTTTTGGATATTCAGTGTGGTATATAGCAGGGGCAACAGAGGTCATAACAGGATTAAAATATATGTGAATGCTCTGGAAATTCCATTCAGTTCTGTCACTCAATTGAGTTGGGCATATGATGATATTGAATCAACTGGATTCGAACCTCTTTGCCCAAACCAATGCCAATAATCTTCGATGTCGAAACCTCATAGCTGACAAAAAGTCATCCATATGATGATTGGTATATAGGGACATTAACTGAGGATCTCCAGAGCCATTGGAAGTGAGCCTTCTATTCTACAGGCCGAGATTTGTGCTGTGTACGTATAAGACCAGGAGTGTCTTAAAATGAACCTCAACAGAGCGCATATCTCCGTCACCAAAGACAGCCAGGCCACGTTGAGGTCCCTGGAATCAAACTGTCAGGGATCTCTGTAGACCTGGGTGCCAGGGCATTGTAGCGTTGAAGAAACTGAAGAAGCCGATGAGCTTGCAAAAAGTGCATCAAGGTATAATACCTGCTGGACCTGAGCCTTTCTGTGAGCTCGAAGAAGAGCAATAGGTATAAGGCAGCAGTCCAACAATGGGAGTTGGATAACATAATAACCTTCTGGAGAAACTCTCCTGGACTTAACCAGTCTAAGGAATTCATGATGATTTCAAGGACCTTTACCAGTAAACCCCTGAAGCTGTCAGGAGTTGAGCTTCAAGTGATGGTAGGTCAGCTGACGGGGCACTGTAGGTACAAATATCATTTGTACTGTTTGGGAAAGTCAGTAAATGAGGTTTGTAGGCTCTGTGGATCAGATGCAAAACCGCTGAACGCATGGTATGCGAGTTTCCAGAGCTGGCTGTCCTAAGAAACAGTCATATGAGGAAACCTGTCCTGGATAACTACGACGTAACAGCCAAGGCTCTTAAGGATGTTGTCGGTTTTGTCAACACAATTGACGACCTGCTTGGGTTTCAATGGACGGGTAGGGTAGAGAACAAAATATCTACATGGTTGCAGTTCCTGGAAGGCTAACCAAGCCGTATTGCACTAGTCCTTCAACCACTTTAGTAGTAGTAGTAGTAGTAGTAGTAGTAGTTGTAGAAGTAGTAGTAGCAGTAGTAGTAGTAGTTGTAGAAGTAGTAGTAGTAGTAGTAGTAGTAGTAGTAGTAGTAGTAGTAGTAGTAGTAGTAGTAGTAGTAGTAGTAGTAGTAGTAGTAGTAGTAGTAGTAGTAGTAGTAGTAGTAGTAGTAGTAGTAGTAGTAGTAGTAATTTATTTAGTGGTAATTTATTGTCATCAATATTACATGACTCGTCCACAATAATATAAAAGTATATATCACATTACAAAAAAATAACATGAGAACAAACAACATAAAAAAATAATTCAACTATCCAATCGTGACTGAAGGAACTCATTCACTGAATAAAATGCACCCCTTATCAAGACTTCTTTCACTTTCTTGTTGAAATGTGGCTGCATGAGATATTTAATATTTTCTGGTAAGTGATTGCACAATTTTACTCCCCCAGAAGTCCACAAACTGTTGGGTATATTTTTTAGTGTGCAATGGAGTTACTAATTGATTTTTAAATCTTGTGTTCTTGTCGTGGAACCATCCATTCCTACAATACTTGTCCTTGTTGTCATGAACGTATTTTAGGGTCTCTCTGATGTAGACCGAAGGAAGGGTAAGAATCTTTTCGGTCTTGAATCTTTCCCTGCATGAATCATTTGCCTTCATATTGAGTATTATTCTGATAGCCTTTTTTTGCATAATAAAAAGTCGGGTGACCTCAGCAGACATACTCCAAACTAGTATTCCATAGGTTATAGTGCTATGAACCGAAGTCTTTCAGAAATGAATGACATTCCTATTCAATATTTATTTTTCTAGGGCTATGGTACTTTCCTATGGGGCAAGTAATGATGAAACAAGGGTTCTCCATTTGCTTTACTATCCTCAAGCGATTTAATGAATGCCACCTATCTTGATATCCAATGTCTGACGTTTCTAATGAATCGCCTCTTTAAAGTTTCGATCTTGACTTCCCCCAAATCCTCGGCATAGTTGAATTACAGGGTGTAACGGTTGATTACACCAGGAAAACTCTCGTTGTAACTGTGAAAATTAGGGTCAAATTTTTCTGTTTAGGGTGTGTTCTGTCTAATCAAATTGTAAACCTTTAATATTGTATCTGCTATAAGACAAATGATTTCAACATATTATTTCACATGATTATTTTCTTGCAATTTTGATCATTTGCTGCTAGATAGTAATTTAGTTCATATTCTTCGTTTTTATCGACTTTTCGTAGCCTTTCCTGCAGTTGATTAAAATTGAACTGCCTCAAAATGAGGTTTCAAAGGGCTACTTGTTCGAAGTTTGAATGACTAGTGGGTCCATAGTTTTGAAACGTTTTAGAAGAAAAATGTATGTCATTTTTACAAAATATTCTTTGATTTAAGAATGCGATAGCTTACTTAACATTTCGTTCTTGTCTTATAATTTCAGAATTAATTGCCTGTTTTTCGAACGTTCACTTGATTGGGGATTCACATAATTTTCTTCCGGTCGAATTGCTACATGAATTTTAGGAGCAGATTCCAATTAGCAGAGCTAATTGAAAGGGGATCTGAACCAGAATAAATTAGTATAACTGCCAAGTTCATTTCATTGAACACCAAATCTACAGAATTTTCTCATTCATCTACGAATATCTTGACATACGAGGATGTATTGATATCTAGTTAGCCTAGACCAGTTCCATGCATAAACAAAATAGTGCGATACCATATCAACGAACAATAACTTATTAGAAGTGTCAGTGAAGAGTTCGACGTCAAGAAAGTAAACCAGAATTACGCAATAAATTGAAATAATAGAATGTCCACCGAAATTGTGAAAATCGAAAAATTGGAGTATCGAGCCATCATCAAGTACCTGTATTTAAAAGGGTTAAGAGTTAAGCAGATTTACGAAGATATACTTAATACCCTTGGTGATCAATGTCCTTCGTATGCGACCGTGAAAAATTGGACTGCAAGCTTCAAAAGAGGTAAATTTCCCATTGAAGATGATGACCGATCGGGAAGGCCAGTTTCTTTGTCAGTCCCCGAAAATATCGATGCAGTTCATGACATGATTTTATCAGACCGTCGAATTGGCCTAAAACAGATATCTGAAGCACTCAGGATTTCATACGAACGCGTTCATCATATAGTTCACGTCAATTTGGACATGAGAAAAATTTCTGCAAAATGGATCCCCAATTGTTTGAATGTTGACCAAAACCGTGCAAGGGTAGAAGCATCGAGTTCGATCTGTGCTCGATTTGAAAACGATGTAGACTTCTTAAACCGAATTGTTACTATGGATGAGACTTGGGTACATTTCTACGATCCAGAAACAAAGCAACAATCGATGGAATGGCGACACTCTGGTTCTCCGAGACCTAAGAAGTTTCGTGTCCAAAAATCTGCTGGGAAAGTTCTTGCTTCAGTTTTTTGGGATTGCCATGGAGTAATCATGATTGATTTTTTGGATAAGGGTGGAACAATAACTGGAGATTACTATTCGACAATACTGACCACTCTACGAGAAAAAATTAAAGAGAAAAGACGCGGAAAGCTATCCAAAGGTATTTTGTTTTTACAGAACAACGCCCCAGTACACAAATCTCATGTTGCCATACAAAAAATTCTTGATTTAGGTTTAGAATTACTAGAACACCCCCCTTATTCACCAGATTTGACTATTATCTCTTTCCTCAACTGAAAGAAAGTTTAAAAGGTCGTTAATTTTCTTCTAACGAGGAGATAATAAAAGCTATGGAGGACTGGTTTGCAGAGCAAGAAACATTTTTTTGAAAGGTATAGAGACGTTGCAGGTTCACTGTAATAAACGTATTCAATTAAGAGGAGAATATGTTGAATAATAAAATATTTTGACATTGAAATTTTGTTTGGTTCTATAGTAGGCTAAGAATTTTCAATATATCCTCGTATTATTAGGGTTCTCATCAAACTAATTCACGTTTTGCGTTTACCTTTCGTATAACCATGTGATTACCCCGGTATATTCAGCCGGCATTGTCATTATGGTAGATGACTTTGCCCCTTGTTTTTCGTCGAACCATTTTGCATAAGCTACACTTTTATTTCCTTCTGGTAGCGGAAACATTATTCAAATACAATTCAGGAAGCCACAGGCGCCATTTAGGGCCCCACAACCTACGCCACAGCTCACTTCTTAACCTCTTAATGGTTTAATTTTACATTGTATTATAATTGATAACTCAACCAACAAGACAATAGGGGTACTGCATTCATTAATTTTGAATAAATGCGTTTGGGAACTTTGAATAAACAGCATGTCGCCCAAATATGAGATGGGCGGACAAAAATTACAGTTATAATTTGAGGAATGGCGTGTTGAAGGGCTATTAGATTTATGCAGGGGTACCAGCACTTATTATTTTCCAATAGTTCTTCGATTGAGTCGTTAGATTTTGTGTGAAACAGGATTTTCACACACTTTATGTGTTTCTATATGTCATTATGAAGGGCTAGGGTGGAATACGAGGATGCATTGATATCAAGTTAGCCTAGACCAGTTCCATGCATACAAAAAATATTGCGATACCATATCAACGAACAATAACCTATTAGAAGTGTCAGTGTAAAGTCCGACGTCAAAAAAGTAAACCAGAATTACGCAATAAATTGAAGAAAAAGATGCCCACCGAAATTGTAAAAATCGAAAAATTGGAGTATCGAGCCATCATCAAGTACCTGTATTTAAAAGGGTTAAGAGGTAAGCATATTTACGAAGATATGCTTAATACCCTCAGTGATCAATGTCCTTCGTATACGACCGTGAAAAATTGGACTGCAAGATTCAAAAGAGATAAATTTTCAATTGAAGATGATGACCGATCGGGAAGGCCCGTTTCTGTGTCAGTCCTCGAAAATATGGATGCAGTTCATGACATTATTTTATCAGACCGTCGAATCCGGCTAAAAAGGATATCTGAAGTACTGAAGATTTCGTACGAACGCGTTCATCATATAGTTTACGTCAATTTGGTCATGAGAAAGATTTCTGCGAAATGGGTCCCCAAATGTTTGAATGTTGACCGAAAGCGTGCAAAGGTAAAAGCATCGCGTTCGATCTGTGCTCGATTTGAAGACGTTGTAGACTTCTTAAACCAAATTGTTACTATGGAGGAGACTTGGGTACATTTCTACCATCCAGAAACAAAGCAACAATCGATGGAAAGGCGACACCCTGGTTCTCCAAGACCTAAGAAGTTTCGTGTCCAAACATGTGCTGGAAAAGTTCTTGCTTCAATTTTTTGGGATTGCCATGGAGTAATCATGATTGATTTTTTGGATAAGGGTAGAACAATAACAGGAGATCACTATTCGACATTACTAACCACTCTACGGGATAAAATTGAAGAGAAAAGACGCGGAAAGCTATCCAAAGATATTTTGTTTTTACAGGACAACGCCTCAGTACACAAATCTCATGTTGCCATGCAAAAAATTCGTGATTTAGAGTAGGAATTACTAGAATACCCCCCTTATTCACCAGATTTGTCTCCGTTCGACTATCATCTCTTTCCTCAACTGAAACAAAGTTTGAAAGGTCGTAAATTTTCTTCCAATGAGGAAGAAATAAAAGCTATGGAGGACTGGTTTGCAGAGCAAGAAGAAACATTTTTTTTTGAAAGGTCTAGAGACGTGATAAATGAATCCTATTAAGAGGAGAATATGTTGAGTAATAAAATGTTTTGACATTGAAATTTTGTTGGGTACTATAGTAGGCTAAGAATTTTTCAATATATCCTCGAAGCTTGTGATGACTCAATTTGGCCCTAATTATGATTAAGGTTGTACTGATAACTCCTAGGTCTCTCAAGGAGACTCCTATAAGATTGTGGCTTCTGAGTGTTAGGAGAATCAGTTGTGCTCCGTGTAGGCTTTTTTACTGTTCATTGTTGACCCAACAGTGATAGTGGTCACTACCACTGACACAAAAAAAATCTTTGATAGGCTCGGGATTGAACTCGGACCCTCTGGGTCCAAGAACAACACTCTAACCATCCAGCTATGGGCATTTGGAAGATTTCTACCCTATTTGGATCAAATTCCTTCCCCAAACTGACTATGTATTTCCTCAATTACCCCAATAATACCTGGTTTGCAAGCCCTATGCTGAACAAAGCTTCCTGAACGATTTCATTCCATCGTTCAACTCTTTGTATCGTTTCCTTCTCTTGTACGGCATTGTTATTTACCCATTATTGAATAATATCCCGCATTTGCATATGTACAGGACCTACGTACGATCGCAATCAAGTTCAGATGAACAAATCCGATAAGCTATTCAGCAATTACGCGAATCGGCAGCGATACAGCTCAGCGATTTGTATCCGGACCATGTTAACTTTATCGGTGAAATCAACCGTTGCCGATGTATGACGTATAGGCCGTTCTTTGTTGTCTTTTTGCGGAACAACTGTGGGAAAAACGCATAGGTTAGGCAAATGAATATGACACGGGAATGATGAATTAACAACGATCGGTGAGCTGTCACTCTGTCGCAAATGGAGCTGCGGGATTTGAAATCAATACGATTGATAGAGTTGTATAGGCCTGGCCAATATACAGACTTCGTCAGAAGTCTTGGCCCTCCTAGGTTTCCAAAGAAATGAACAATCTATGTTCTGGAAATGTTATAAACATTCGTCTTTAAAATTCAAATTCAAAATTTATGATGATGATAAGTACTTGACAAGTCTGGACTCGTAAACAGGAAATGTAACCACAAAATAATACTATAAAAAGAGGAATTCCAACGTTTCCGAGTTCAGACTTGTCGAGTAAGGACTGAACGATAATAAATTTGCTATCACAAAAACCCCTATACCTCTTGAACCAATTGAGAAAAAGTCAAAATTTGATCATAGTTAGCTTTGTTAGGAACGTCAGAAACATGTGGAACATTTACTTCATAGATATTCCAATTCTCTGTAGCAAAATGTCAAGCGAAGTGAAAACACGAAAATTTATAGTGAAACTTTTTCAAAATAATCAAAAATGGATCTTCAAAAGAATCGCAAAAGTGGCTCGCGTTCGTCCGGAAACGGTATCAAGAGTTGTTAAGCGCTTCAACGAAGATCTTACAATTAACCGCAAGGAAGGAACCGGGAGGAAAAAGGATTTCATAGCCCAAAAAAAGTGAAGGAAGCCATCAGCCTTTTTCAGAAGAATCCTAACTTTTCAGGACGGAAAGTGGCCCAAATAGTGGGTTATTCACAGTCAACCGTTCAGAAAAACAAGTCGAGTTGTGAGCTTAGAATATACAAAGTGCATAAAGTGCAAGACAGGAACGCTGTGAAGAATCAAGAAGCGAAATCAAGAGCAAAGAAATTAAAAAAAGATTTCTTGAAAAAATTTTCCTGTTGCGTGATGGAGGACGAAACCTATGTCTTGGCTGATTTCTCGCAACTTCCTGGTCAAAAATTTTATACTGCAGATTCTCGTGGAAATGTTGACGAACAATTTCACGTGAAGAAACAAGAAAAGTTTCCCCAAAAATTCCTGGTTTGGCAAGCAATTTGCACTTGTGGGAAAAGGAGCAAATTTTTCGTTGGCCAAGGCTCTGTTGACTCGAAGATATACATCGAGGAATGCTTGAAGAAGCGACTTTTACCACTTTTACGTGAGCACGATGTGTCAACAATCTTTTGGCCAGATTTAGCTTCATGCCACTACAGCAAGGCCACCAAGGAATGGTAATGAGGTGGTTTTTGTCCCCGAAGAGGCGAATTCACCAAATTGCCCAGAACTCAGGCCAATCGAAAGATATTGGGCCCTGGTAAAAAGAGAATTGAAGAAGAGTAAGAAATCAACGAAAACATTAGCGGAGTTCAAGCAAAAGTGGAAGACAGCATCCCAGAAAGTGACTGAGAACACTATAAGAAGCATGATGGGAAGAATTCCAGAAAAAATCCATGAATTTTGTGGAAAATAGTTTTGGTTTTTTTATTGTAAAAACAGTTTTCATTAGAATTAGAAGATGATTCGAAAATGAGTTTGATTTTCGAAGTCGGTCCAGTGGTTCAGAAGATATAAGCGTTTTTGTGATAGCGAATTTATTCTCGTTCAGTCCTTAATTATCATCATCATTAATTATTCTTTGTGATTAGAACTGATTGTGAATATTCCGCGATATCACTTCCTACACGTGTACATCCACATTATTGCATCATCTTTCAATATCGTCCCATCCCTCACCCCCCATCCTACCACCAAACACCCCCCATCCTACGCCCCACATCTCTCCAAAACATAGATTGTATATTTATTGAAATACCTAGGTGGGGGGCAAGACTTTTGACGATGCGTGTACATTTTCACCAGAATAAAAATGTTTTCTTTCGGCCTGAAGAATCTACAGTTGATAAGAATTTACAAGTGAAGGCTGATCTCTTGTACACCCTTTTGATGAGTATTCACAGATCATGGCTCAATTCTTTCGCCCCACTTCCATCATCAAACAGGCATCATCCGGAAATACGAAAATTCCGGAAGAGCTATCCGCAGTTAATCCTTGCCTCCTTAAGCTATTTTCCTTCCGACAACCATCTCGTTCCTTCAATAATTAGAGCCGAGGGAGCGTCAGCCATTCAGGAAGAAAAAAGAGGAAATTAAAACGCATTAATTTTTCATCGCCAAATGTGTCCGAAGGAACGAAGAAGCAGTTTCCCCGACTCATTAAATCTCCATCGTCTTATTATGATGGTAAATAAAAGCTTTCCTTTCGTTCCCTTTTTCCGATTAGAGGGAAGGTCGATGAATCAAAATGAAAGTCTGGGTGGAAAGCCATAATATTGATAGAAGATTTAACAACTCGTCAGACGCTCGATTAATTCCTGGAATCGAATCATTCTCGACTTCTTGATGCCGCCGGAAGCTGGGATAAAAGGAGTTCTCTGAGCAAAGAGTGCCGTCGACATTGTTTGATTAGACTTACGTCCAAGGGGGGGCTTTCCATCCGTTCCTTACGTACCTGAAACAAAGAATTCGAGTTTAGAGGAGAAATGGAATGATCGAGTCGAATTGGGCAAAAAATTTCGGTTCAGAAAAAAGGTCACCAATCAAATTCACTTAAGCGTTCATTACAGAGGGAAAGGAAATTCCAACAGTATTTGGAATCCATTATCGGAAGACAGGGATACAATAGATGATTTTGAATTAAACATTCATGAATGTCCATGCGAAATCTTGGAGACCTCGCCATGCGATATCCTTAAGACCTCTCAATGCGATATACAGATATGGAAAATGTAGTTGAAAACGCTGGGGTTTCAGTACAAAATTCGAGCAGTCTTCTAGTCCAGTTGAACAGTGGAAGAATCGAAACCTCAGTGCGATTCATATCGAATAAGCGGCTGGTCTAGTTTTATGGCAGTTTGTAGTGGGGATGCCAGAGCGCAATGATCTAGGATCTCGGATCGAATTAGATTAGACGATTAGAGGAATCACTGAATCAGTAACACTCCCAACGCGCCAAGTGATGGGTGTTATGATGTCCGTTGAAAATGAATACGACAATTTTATTCCACTCTTATCAGAGGAATTAATTTGCCTCAATGATTGACACAAATAATTTCCTTTGAAAATTTGTGCTCAGGTCTTTTTCACCATGACTTTCTCTTGAACACTAAACATTTTTATTCACGCGGAATCTATGATATTTCGCATCCAAGTTCGGATTGCGACTGAATTCGATCTTCGATCTGCGAAGAGCAGCAGAGATCCAGGCATCCCCACTACGATCGAAACTGCTATTAAACTAGACCAACCGCTCACTCGATATCGAATTGCACTGAGGTTTCGATTCTTCCACTGTTCAACTGGACTAGAAGACTGCTCGAATTTTGTACTGAAACCCCAGTGTGTCCGACTACATTTTCCATATCTGTATTGGAGAGCTCACCATGCAATTGACATGGTCAATTTGTTCCCGCAGGCGCAATTTGGGTATCAAATAGAACTTGTATAGAAAGCGAGTTCACCAAGACATCGAGAGGGGTTTTGAGGATAGATTTATAGACTAGTTAGTTGTGTTTCTAGGTGTTACTGTGCTGTACGGGGTTCGTTATTGTGTGAAACTTCGAAGAGGATATTTGTGCCCCATGTGGTGTTATTTTCATTAAATTCTGGAGTTTTCACACCTATTAGTACATATACCGTAACCATTTCTAGCGCCATTTATGTTATCCGAGTATTTCAACCAATAATTGATTAATTTACATTTAACTACTTTCTACTTGGTATATTGGTAATCAGGATATTTATTTTTATCAAGAATATGGATGAGTGTAACAACTTTACAACAGGTTTTACAAAAATGGTTGGTAGAGTCGAATATTCCTAAAATTCAAGCTGATAAATTATTGATGATTCTTAATAGGCATGGTTTACAAGTTCCTGTGGCTACAATTGTTGCAACTCCAATTTTAATCGAACAGAACACTTCCATGAGAATTGTGATGATTCGACACTTTCACAGGAACTGTTTGGAATTATATCGCATTTTGTTTCAAGCTGATAATATATGAATGGGCATTGAATTTTTGTCCTTGAAATCCTGTGTTCAATTTGTGCTCCAGAAGAACTTCACACAATGTTTATTCGCGTTTTGATGAATGTAATAACAACTGACCTTACAAAAGTTCATTACTGTACATGTCATTTTTTTTCCTTCAGATGTAATGAAGCAGACGTGGAGGACAACAGAAGATTCTTTTCTCAAGATTGGCTGACAAAAAAAATAGTTTTGATTGATTTTTTTCTACATTTTCTTGTTGCAATTTGTAAATAATAAAGATTAAAGGAGTTATTCGCTTGTTTTAGTAAACCTACTGGTCCTTCTGTTGCACCCGAAAATTATAAATAACTTTCAACACTGTTTGTGGTGTAGTTCAATTCAATAATACAGATTCACATCATAGGAATAGGACAAACCTGACTTAGTTTTTGATGTTCTATTGACCCCCTTTGATCTTCTGAATTCAACTCGTACAGGTCTCCTTGTGTACAAGGATACCTTATACATTTCGCAATGCGACCTGTATATACCTGTGCAAGGACTGTGTAGGAACTTCTCAAACATCTCGAAATGCGACTTGTGTAGGAACTTCTTATACATCTCGCAATGTGACTATTTGAGAATATCTCATACATCTCACAATGCGAGCTCACATAGATCTCACTGGAGGAGGTTAAAGAGTCCCCAATGTCCTCTCCACGGGAGGTGTATGCGAACTCCCAGTGTGACTTGTATGAGAATATCTACGTAGGATATCGCCAAGTAATCTCTGGAAACTCTTTTGTGGCGGACATTTGGAGTTGATATAGAGCTTCATACGACCTCCCAAAGAAGTCACAAAAGGCGTCACAACTTCCTAAAAAGAAGTCGCAGGGACGTCTCTGGGATATCTTTGTGTTGCCTGGGTAGTACATAATAATACTATAACTGGCGGAGACACGTGTCTCCACACCAAATGAGACAAAATCGAAAGAAAACAAGTCCAACATGAACCAAAGTCATGCTTATTGTTTTCTTTGATAATCGTGGTGTCATGCACTATGAGTGCTAACCCCTGGTTAAACCATTTATGAGAATTATCATCTAGGTACCATGAAGCGTTTGAGAGACGTTGTTTTCTCGGCTTTAGCTGCATCTTGGAAGATGAAAATTGAATTCCCTGCAAGCCATCAAACAGAATACGACGAGAAGTACGTTCTTTTGGATTCCAGTCTCAAGTGATCAGATGATTAGATCAATCGTTGGTATATTGAAAGACATAAGACGAATTTGAAAGAAGTTTAACCCAGTTTGTTTTATTTTTCAGTACTTGTGGCCCATAATTTAGCTACAAACAGAAAACGAAACAAAAATAAAAACTCATCAATCTCACAACTTCGTACATTTCCTCAGCCTTTTTCAATCCCCAAAGATAAATGCCCACCAATTCCCCACCTTCTTTTCCCCATAACACTATGTTCAGCTTTCCGATAGATAATTAAAGGAGTATCTCGTGTTCCGAAGAAGAGTAGGAAACGCGGATGGAATGAATTATTACACTTAATAAAAACGATAGTTTCGCGTGATGTATTCAATTATTGAAGATCGGGATCTGTGTCGGCCGCATTCATCATTCCATTCCAGACAGCCGGCATTTCGTCTGGGAGGATCTTTGATATTCCGTTGTCGTAGACGGTGTACATGATCGTACGAGAAGATCCAAAGAAACCCGATAATTAAGATGTGGTGAGCCGTTTCTGATAATTATAGTGGATTCACTTGACTTGTTCCCTTGGAGCACATTGATCGTTTCCACATTTACGATAGAGAATTTTGAAAATATGTAACCACAGCGTCTTTTCGTTAAGGTTGCCGTTCAGAGCGAGTAGGAAAACTAATCCGATAGAGGCCACCGTGCACTTTATGGAATATCTCCATAGAACTCACATTATCACTATAAGTTCTATGAATATCTCTCTGATTATGAATGAAATGTACAATGGCGCTCTATATCCGAGAATTGCTGAACTATGAAATTAGTGAATATGTGGGTGAACCAGGAACTATTTCCCGCCATATATTTGAATTTGGCTATTCTATGCCAATTCCGTGTTTCAACTTGTTTGTTTGATCGAAATTATCTGTAGATTCACTTTTAATGGGAAGTTGAACTATTTTCATGGGTCTTTCGTCTCAAATAAAACAGAAGCATGAGTTGGCTTAATTTCTTCTATTTTTGAAAGAAAAAGAATGAACTTTCGAAATGAAATTGATTTTTATTATTTCATTGAGAACTCCTATCCTTTCTGAGTTTACCAACAAAATTTCAGTTCCAAAAGTGAAACCATTTTCAAATGCAACTTGAAATGAAAACACACTACATTGAAGTCTAGCTTAAGAGGTAGAGAAAATGCAAAACATCATCCCAAAAGAGGCAAGGGACGTAAAACCTCCCTTAACACCTACACTGAACCAGTTCTCTTCTCACTCAAAATACCCAATAAAAATAAATAATAGGTTAGGATTCTGATAAGTTCTTCCATCTTCAACTGTTCACAAGTAGATGATCATACCGACCCTAAATGATACGATGGAGATTGTTATACTAAACTCAAGTCTCACAAATGACATGAAAATCCGCAAAGTGAACCCTGGGATTGATTTTATTGAATCCAAGCTCTCCTCTGGTTGACGTGAGTATTATTATACAAATAACAGGTATGACGTTATAAAATATGATCAAGATTCAAAGTTCCTCGAGGAAGTTAGATAATAGGTTTATTTTGATTGGGTAATCAGATAATTGATTTATTGGCTCGAGGTTCATACGGTAGATATTTTCAGGTGGTTTTAATTAATGCATCAATTTTCTTTCGACTGTAATGGAATGATTATACCTACTCAACATTAAGTTATCAATGAGTTATAATGTGGGTTAATGGAATCGTTATCGATGACAATTATTGTCGTTGACACTAAGGATGTCAAAATTTGACGATCTCTTGTTTTATGAAAATTTCACCACCTCATTGTGACAAAACGTGAATTTCTGGTGCGTTATGGAGATAATCGATCTCTGCTTTTCTTCAACTTCAACTCTTATTTTTTTTATGCTCAAGATAGCTTAAGCTAGCCCTTGAAACTGCTATCAAAGGACTGAACTCCTATGCCATTACCTCAGAGCTGAAGAGGCCAAAACACTAGCCAGAAAAGGAGCACACACGCCACTTACAAAAGACGAGTCCCTTCATGCTGGCCAACTGTTTGAAAATAACTGAAAATCACTTCCCTTTTTTCGCAATGATTCAACTCTTACCTGAAAGCTTTGATCCTAATGAGTGTATCCTGAAAATATTAGATGTCGGGAGCTATAAATTTTTGTTTTCGTATAGGAAATAAATATCCCCACCAAAACGTTTGTATGGAGAATATGAATTTTTCGAATCAAATGAGGATTTCGCTTGAGTCTCTGTTTTGTATAATAACTTTTCTCATAAATGACATGTTTCTATTAACAGTGTATAAATGATTCAAGATACTGTAGAAATATCGAATTTAAATTTCATCCATTTCCGAAGAAGTGGCACTCGTTTACAAACTTGTTGCAAGATGTGAAACTGATTCTTATAGGTGTTTTCTTTGAGTTCGTGGAGACCATTTGTTGACTTTCAGTGAATAGGTATTATTAACAGTGTAAGTAATGTCAAGTTTATTGAATATAGGTGTATAAATTGGCTTTTCCTTTTAAATAGGATCAAAATTCAACGAGGAATTCAAGGGAAATCAGAGAAATAAATGATTGTTTTGAATGTTATTTATTTGCATGGAAACTTACTACAGAATAATAACACAAAAGGATTTACACCTGCCATGAACTATGATCTGTATATAAATGAGTTCTGATGCCGCATGAAAAATTAAGATCATTGTACTAGAAAATCATTATAATCAAGTATCACTTTCAAATCATAGTATATTCTTGAAATGTAAAGTGGTATTTTCATCAATTCAAGATCAGTACTTGGCCAATGAATACATCATATCAAAATATCAGCTGAATACACGATATATTCACTAAAAATATTGTTCGCAGTTATTTGCAAAACTCTCAAAAAAATGGCTACTTCACAAACATTTTCAGTTTTATTAATTCTGAAATTGTCTCTTGAGCACTCTATTTATGGACTTTCTAATCTGGTTATAAATCTGAAATTAACTTGACATAATCGTCCACGTTAAGGGAACAAACGCATATATTCTTTGCAGCAAGGTTCCCCATCAATATAGTTTATCTATTCATGCTTTTCTCCAGTACAATTTATTCAATATGCAAGAGGCATTAGTGATATTTGGTGTTGAGGCATCTTTCATAGGAAATTCATGAAAACGAATAGCCCTGTTTTTAATTTTCCTTGATGAGCAATTGAAAACAGTTTTTTCCAGTACAAGTACTTTGCTTACATTGTTATATGATCAATCTGCTGACCTAAATTCAAAAATATAATGAGGATTGAAACATAAATCCTTTCGCTCAAATACTTCACCTTTTTCAATTTCCATCTTATAGAAAGATGAAGTCACAGCTCAGTACCACGAATTACGAGAATCAACTTCATAATACTCTTGTTGATAATATTTCAATTAAACTTCTTCAACAGTTAAAACTCAAACAAGACACCTTGTAACCTAAAATATGATAAATTTGTGAATAATATTTCAAACGGAATAACACTGATATACTTCTAAACAATTTTTATTTCAATACTAATTAATCTGCTCTGGAAACAATGAAAACTTTCAAGGATCCCTCAGGAATAACTAGATATAAAACACATCTAAGAAGCACGTGAAAAAATGAACAACATATCACTCGTTTTCTAGGTTGGAATTTTTGCCGAAAGTCATAGATTTAGAGCATTTCCATTATTGAAAACATGAGAAAACAAGAATTTATAGCTTCCGATGAAGATCTTCGTGACATCTAATATTTTCAGGATACACTAATCAAGATTAAAGCTTTCAGGCGAGAGTCGAATCATTGCGAAAAAAGGGAAGTGATTTTTAGTTACTTTTAAACAGTTGGCCAGCATGAAGGGACACGTCTCTTGAGGGATTCCTCCAGCCGACGACAAGGAAACTAGCCATATCGGTTGGTCATCTCTCTCCAAACAGCAAAGAGTATACTTAATTAATAATAGTATTGTTTCTCTTTGCCGTAGTAGGATTCAAGGTCCCAAGTTAGTTGTCTTTGCTTTTCTCTATGCTTTCAACATTGAATCTACACCTGACGAATTATAAATGTCTAATTGACTGAATAACTTTAACGAACAACCAATCGTGTCTCTGTATCTAGAATATGACTGACACAGTCGTATAGTAACTCTAGAAATTGGTAACATTACTGCTATCTTCAAGTACACGACACTCCACTCAAACGGTTTATATCTTCTTCCAATTAACAACGATAGCACTTTGACGCACGACTACAAAACCTAACGAGCCATGACCAGCTCCTAGTCTTGAAGACGACTCGGGTAAAAAACGAAACAATACGGGTAGAGAACGCCAGCAAAAAGTGCTCGTCAATTTACTGGCTCTTATTTGCTTTCTCGGAAAGAACAGAATTCGAAGAATGAGTATGAATCCCACTTTTTCACTCCACATTTCCGTCATGGGTACTTTAATTCTACCCCTAAAAATGTAGGAGTTTAATCTTTTCATTCTTGGTTTTTCGAGAACTCATTTGTGGAATGCTCGGGAGCACACTGGCAAATTCTGGACCGTGAAATTTCTAGCCAGAAAAATGGAGTTTTTCAATATAGGTCTTTAAAATGATCGACATCAGGCAGAGAATGATTTATCTCTAAATCATTTCTCAAGCATCAATTTTTATTTTGACAGCTGTCAGAAATTCACAGCTGTCAATGTTTGACATTTTCAATTGAAACTGGCAGCTGTCAAATTTTTGGCAACTGTCAAATTCAAAATGTCAAAAAATTTACAGCTATCAATTTTTGACAGCTATAATTGATAAAATTGACAGCTGTCCATCTCTTGACAGCTATAAATTTTTTTGATAGCTGTCAGAAAGTGGATCTAAGCTTCCAAAATCTTCGGATTTTTGGATTTTTGGGAACAGGATCCTTCGCCAATTTGTAGCGATGTTCGAAATAAAATTGATATTGTATTTCAGAAATCGTCAATTGTAAATCAGATAAGTTACATCAATTTCAGTTATCATCAATTGAGATTCAGATAAATCATATTTATTTCCGAATTCATCATTTGTTATTCAGTATGGCTTCAATTTTTTTTTAATTGTTCGTTAAAAGTGTTCGACAACAGACTAAGGTTGATGTTATTGATTTACTTTTCTGTTCAAAAATATATAGCCATATGAAAAAAAATTGGGACAAATAAGTGCCTGATAAAATTATCTGCAAATACCTAGAAGTTGATATTCTCGATTGAAATTGAGTTGATACATTTAGGGAGTACTCAAGTAGTAACCTCATTTGAATAGGAATGTTAAAATAAAGATATTTCTTCACGAAAACACTTTGTTTTGTCTGATTATTTCTGCAATTAGAAAGCCATATATTTCCCACCGAAATATGTTCCTTTTTCGATTTTTCTGAGGATTAGTTTGTAAACACTGATAAATTGTTATTATTTTCCTCGATATCTCAAAAATATCTCATAAAGAATTGTTTTTTTACTCTATTTATGATTAATCATTCTCACTCATAGCATTCGCATGCGTATAGCGACAACCGGCGCGAATCGTTAATGGCGATAATAAATATGGAGGAAATATGTAATTTCTAGAGCTATGTTGTTAAAAAAATGGAAAAGTGTTTATTTCAGGTGTTCTTCTCCGATCTCGTGATGATTATGTGAAGACTTTCAGTGAATGAATGTAATATTAACCATGTAGGGTCGAGTTCCAAGAGGATATTGTTCAGATAGAAACATCGCCCCAGATTATTTAGTGTTAAGTATCATTTTATTTTTGATAAATTTCAATTTAAATACGACATTCATGATTCATATATCGAAAAACGAAACTGAAAACTATCCCGTAATGAAAATCATATGTTTTATCAAGAAGTTACCAAGAAACCCCGCAAAACTTACGAATTTGTGACACCCTGTTTCTTGTACGTCTAAGTTTGATTCACTTCATTGTAGAATCTACCCGGTACGAGATAACTCAATTGGAGAGAGTTTCCCGTACCTTCCGTAACAGACGATCCTGCAGCCTCTAATCCGTATTATTTTCCCTGCAGAAATTGAGTCTCGAAATGTCGGAAATAATTATTGTAATTTAGCCTCGTTACGCCGCAGGTTCGCAGTCCCTCGTCGTCCAGGTCCTTCAGGTGGAATAGTGGAGGCCGGAATTGAAAACGTTTTAATATTCGCAAAGTCCGGGAACTTTTCGCTGTTCTAATCCGGGCGAAACAAAATATTCCATTAGTCCATTAATGAAAATTTCATTCGCGAACGATGTTTCGTTCGTTGTAGTACGAATAATGTAACTGGGATTTCATTTGTAACGTTGGAGTTGCAGGGAAAATTCCACAAGATTGTTTTCCAGGTTTCACTCGTTTTTGCTACATGGATTCTGATTTGGAAGTTGTTTCCAGGTGAATATTTTTCAGGTTTGAAAAAAATTTGAAATTTACTATAAATTCAATTTGCTCTAATATCAGGTGTTTCTTTTAGAGTGACTAACTGTGACTTGACAAAAGCTAGGAGACATGTTGTTTTGACATTTCTGTTCAGTGAGCATTGGAAAATTATGATGGAAAGACTCACGCCGCAACAAAGTTTACAAATTGTTAAAATTTATTTTCAAATTCAGTGTTCTATTCGCCAAACTTATAGAGCACTTCGTGAAATTTATAGTTTACAAAATCGTCCATCAGAGCAGCTTATTCGTCGAAATATCGATAGATTTCGGACAACATTTTCTCTACTCGATGCATACAACAACAAGACAAAGAACTGTATGTACAGAAGAAAAGATCGCTGCTTTGAGTGATAATGTTGATGAAGATCCAGATTTGTCTAATCGTCGACGTTCACAGCAAGACTCTGTGCATCACATAAAAAAATTGGCGTAAAGATCTTGGTTTACACCCATACAAGATCCAACTGGTTCAAGAACTAAAGCCACTTGACCATAATAATCGTCGTTTGTTTGCTGATTGAGCCCTAGAACAGCTTGAAATTGATCCACTTTTTTATCGAAAAATTGTGTTCAGTGATGAAGCTCATTTCTGGTTGAACGGCTACGTAAACAAGCAGAATTGCTGTATGTAGTGAAAACAATTCACAAGAAGTTCTGCAGGTTTCATTGCATCCTAAAAGATGCACTGTATGGTGTGCTTTACATGCTGAATGCAACATCGGTCCATATATCCTTAAAAACGATGCTAGAGCTAATGTTACAGTGAATGGTGCTCGTTACAGGTCTATGATCAAAGATTATTCGTTTCAAATTTGAATTTCATCGACCCAGAAGTGTTTTGGTGCCAATAAGATGGTGCTACACCTCATGCTGCTACCGTAACAATTAATTAATATAGACCTTTAGGTCCCAGTGGAATGTAACACTGGGTACAACTGAATATTGGACTGTTGACTTGGCCCTGAGTCCATAGAGAATTTTGCATCCCACTTCGGTCCTGGGTTCCTTTTGAGTTCCGAAGGAACCATCGAATATTAGTTCGAAATCTCACACTATTTCGTTTTCTTATAGGAGGAAGGTAATAATTCATTCGAAACAATTGATATGTAAACCAATATTTCCGTTTAAGGAAGGCCTAAACAGCCGGCAATGGTTCATGGTCTCATTGGTTGTATCAACTTAGTCTAGGCTAGTGGAGCCCCTAGATCTACCTATTAAGCAGTTATTCTTATCGGTAGATTTTATAGTCGAAATGTCAAAGTTTGTCAGTTATTTCCGCAAATATATTTAGTACCCAAACAGAAATTCAAAAACATTTTAAAAATTATGAGAAAAGATGAGAATGGACATCTCACGATTGGAACTCATCGCCAAAATCCGATGTCCTTGACATTTCGATAAAAATTCACTGTGATGTTCACCCGCTTCTGGATCTGTTGATAGCCTTTCATGGTTCTACAAGCCCTATGTAAATTACACAGTAATTGATGTCATATGTTTTTTTTCGACCATTTTAAACCACGACGACCGGAATGCTCGAAAAAAGAACAGATGACATCAATCGATGGCCGCGAAAGCCTCAACAAATTCATCGCCATTTAATTGTGATAATGTCACATATAGTACCTTCACGATTACGTTATTTGGAATAAATAAAACTATGAAAATAACTAATAATCATCAGTCATAATGTGTGAACAGCGCCATCTGAAGTGGTAAGAACGAAACTTTTTAGACATCCGTACTCCTACGCTAAGACATTTTGGTTTTGCCCAACAGCGCAAAGTTGTAGGCAACTCAAAATACACACTATTACAGTGACTATAGAGATAATATAGTCACTGTACACACTATTTGTTTATCTCGCCATCTAACGCGGAGAATATCAAATGAAGTACAAACGAATAAGCGGTAGCGTAACTGTAACTGCAGCGATATCTAGTGGCTTTACTCAAAAGGAGGAAAAGCATTTCCTGTATAAGTAAAATTTTCATCGATTTTTTCAAAGTTTTATTGTATTTTATAATAATCAGACCTTAGACGAATCCACATATGAAGTTTCATAACAAACAGTCCATCCGATCTCGAGTTATAAATGGTGTAACCAACATCTTCCTTTTATATATATGAATGAAGATGAAAAGATTCATCGAGTTTGAAATTGCTATTTTTGCCGGATTTTTTCGCGAATTTTTTAAAAATACTTCTACATCGCCTGGAGGATCGAAATTTCACCCACGTATGAATCGATTATTCCTCTTACCGACCGTATAAAAAATTATTTGAATGTATCGCAGCTTCGCTGCGATTTTCAGATTCTTCTGGACCCACTTTTTCGACAGATTCCCTCAGGTCGGTCGACAGAGTTACCAATTCAGTATATTATAGAATTAGTACAGTCATTGAGTTCAAATATATTTAAACTCAATGGTACAGTATAGAACAGAATAAACGCTACAATTGAAAATTATTTGTTTCTTCAACATTTATACTCAATTCCACCGAAATAAATCTAATAAAATCCTCCAAAAGCTGTTTTCGACATAAAATCCTTGAACTCCATTAAACGAATTGAAATCCCAATATTTACGACGATTTTTTCAACCCGGGCCATATGCCCGGCCGCAGTCCGATCCGGAAAATTAGCCAATTGAAAACAGGCAACGGGGGCCGGATTTTTCCGCGAAATCTCCGCCACATACCCCTACAATCGCCATTAATGAGATAATCCGCAAAATGGGCCGAGTGTCCCGCGCATATTAATAACAGTCTAATGGCGGGGGTGGGATGCGGCGCGGCGGATAGCGTTGCGACGTTCGGTACAAATTTCCATAAATTATTAAACCCCGTCGGCTCCGAAACGGAAGCCCCGTTCCAGAAGAGAAAGATGCGCCCGGTTTATTCAGCCAATTAGTTTAATCACGGCGACAAAGTGGCGCTGAGTGTCAGTCATAGTCGGCCGACCGGATTGTCGGCGGGTTTAATTCCGATTGTTGGTATTATCCCGGCTAACCGGCGGAATTCACGATGGTGATGAGTCTTGCAGAGTGACCAGCCACAAGGCCGAACCTGACAATCCTAGGAATGCTCCTGTAGATCTTGCCTTTCCTCAAGAATTCGATTCAAACTTTTCCAAATTTATTTTAGGTGTTTTTCTTCGTTCTCGTGATCATTATGTGATTACTTTCAGTGAATGAATGTAATATTAACCGTGTAGGGTCTACTTTATAAAATTCCAAGGGGATATTGTTCAGATAGAAACATCGCCACGATTATTTAGTGCTAAATATCATTTTTTTCCATTTTCGTATTAATTTTATTAAATATTTCAAAAAGTTTCAGCAACAAGACTTGTCAAATTCTTCAAGAAATTCTTTTCACCAAGTCAGCATGGTTATATTCAGGGAAAAGGAGCGGAGACAGCAATATTTGAGCTATACAGTATACAATTCGATAATAATAACATTGGAGAGAAAAGAATTGCCGGTTGGTTTATTCTTGGACTTGTCGAAGGCGTTCGATTGTGTGGATGCAGGGATATTACTAGAAAAATTGGAGAAATACGGAATAAGAGAAAAACAGATGAAACTCATCGAAAGCTATTTGAAAGACAGACCTCAGATGGTGATATATAACAAAGAATATCAGTCCTCACAAAAAGTAAGCAAGGCCGGAGTACCACAGGGAAGTATCCTTGGGCCACACCTTTTTTTAGTTTACATCAACGATCTTCCTTCAGTGTTGCGTGATTGTGTTTATGAGGGACTTTATGCGGTCCTCATATCTTTTGCTTATGATACCAATGTCATCTTGAGACACCCCTCTTTTGGATCTTCTCTGGATATGGTTCGGACAATTTTGGATGATATGAATAGCTAGTGTAACAAAAATCGTCTTGTGTTGAATGTTCCAAAAACTGAATGCGGAAAGATCTTCAGTTATGATACCACAGAATATAAACGAAGAGATTGCTGTGTCTTCATCTAGAAATTTCTTGGAATTTATCTGGACAGTCACCTCAAATGGAACTGTCACATTGATAATCTTCTGAAAAGACTGAACTCAGTGCGTGTTCTTAAAACTAGAGTGGACTTACACACTTTGAAGGTAATATATTTTTCGAACTTTCAATCTTTATTGGGATATGGCTTAATTTTCTGGGGAGGAAGCTCGCTATCCGAATCAGTATTTTTAAGACAGAAGTGTACGTTGAGAACATTTTTAGGGTTATATTATAGAGAGTCATGTAGGGGTAGGTTTAGAGAATACAATTTGTTTTCACTTTATGGTTTGTATATATATATATATATAAAGTTCTTGTATTCATGTAGTCTCTCTAGTCTCGTTAGGGGCCACCATTCTCACTGTTGGGTCAAAAATTAACAGTGCTGTGCCTAAGGTGGCGTAAGGACACAGTAACAAAGCCTACACAGAACACAACTGCTTACTCCGAACTCGGCACAAGTTACAAGCTTCGAAGCTTGTAGTTTCAGAGGGGTCTCCTCAGGAGACCTAGGAGTAGTCAGGATAAACATCATCATCATCATCATCTTCGTCCTCATTATTTTGAGGACTAAATAGAAATATTAACACAACAACAAGAACATTCTTTGGCAATGTCAGAAAAATCTCCTCTTCATCTTGGGATAAAGTTGATGGATTCCATACCTAATGAAATATGAATTTTGAGGGATGTAAACATTTTCAAGAAAACCCTTCAAGAATTTATTATAAGGTGTGAACCATACTCATTATCTGAATTTTTTAGTTTCTGTAAGGCAAAATTGTAATTTGACGAATTTCAATTTTATTGTATTTGTATAATAATTCTTGAATTTAACAAATATCTATTCATCTATCTATCTATCGTGTATAGTCATGAAGCTCATTTCTGGTTGAACGGCTATGTAAACAAGCAAAATTGCCATATATGGGATGAAAAAATCCTCAAGCAGTTCTGCAGATTCCATTGCATCCGGAAAAATGCACTGTATGGTGTGCTCTACACGCTGGAGGCATCATCGGTCCATATTTCTTCAAAAACCATGCTGGAGCTAATGGAGTGAATGATGTTCGTTACAGATCGATGATCAATGATTATTTGTTTCAAAATTTGAATGGTATCGACCCAGAAGTGTTTTGGTTCGAACAAGATGGTGTTACACCTCATACTGCTACCGCAACAATTGATTTATTGAAAGAATGATTTGACGATCACATTTTTTCGAGGAATGGTCCAAATAATTGGCCTCCAAGATCATGCGATATGACTCCAATGTATTATTTTCTTTGGGGTTATGTCAATTCATTGGTTTATGCTGATGAACCAGAAACAATAGACGCTTTGGAAGCCAACCAAACTCGTGTTATTGCTGAAATATGTCCTGAATTACTCGAAAGAGTAGTCCAAAATTGGTCTTGTCGAATGCGGTTCCTCAGAGTTAGTCGTGGTGGACATACGATACGTATGCCGGAAATTATTTTCAAAACATAAATGTCATAAAACTATCTTTCAAATACAAGAAAAGTTTGGCTTAAATGATAATTTAAATGTGTTTTATTTCAATTTGAAGTTCTATCACTATAAAAAAACACTCGATACATCCCTTCACAATGAAATGAACTCGATGTAAAGCTAAGATTAAGTGAACTGAATTGTCAGCGTAGCTTCGGATCACGAATCCCGCAATAAAGTTCATCAAATCGAAAACCTGGATAAGTTATTTCAATCCTGCCCATTCACAAAGAACCAAACGAATCGAGCAAAGAAATAGCAATTCCAGCCAATCCCATTATTCCTCCATTGATGGAGAAACGCTCGTCGTTTTGATAAGTTCAGGTCAAGACGATTCAACGTCCGGAAAGTTCACCGTTCAGTTTCCGGTCGAAACAAAATATCTCATTAGTCCGTAGATGAATATTTCATCCTGATTCGTAATGACTTTCAGATCCTGGAAGCTCAACGGAATAATGTAGCCGTCGACTTCATTTAGGAAATTTGCAAATCGATATCGGGAGCTTTTTGTGCAGTCCATATTTCCGTTTAGACTCGGAAATCTAGCCCTTTTAACAGAGTTTTCTAGAGGGATTCTACTCCTGGATTCATTTTGACCTTATACAGTATTCCATTAATGATTTTTGAGATGAAATGGCTGCTTCCAACGATCAGGACATTTTCAGATGACAGCACAAAGTGCGGATTGTGAGCGATGTTTATATTCTCGTTTACCATCAAAGTCTCCCTCATCATGTAATATTTGGACCATAAAGAACTCGGAGAAAAGTTTTGAGAGAAATCGGTCAAGTATGCATCTAACTACCAATTGAAACACAAAACTGCAACAAGCTTGCAAAAAACAACGAAAAAATTTCACAGGGGCCAGCAGGAAATTATGGATGAACTTCTACAGAGTAAAAAGAACAGAACGGACGATAGAATTAAGAACTACATCAAACAATCCAGAGGTTTCGAAAATTCAGAGATAACAGTCAAAGAAATAGCAGGCAATGAAAAAAGACAAAAAGATACCTAGTAACAGTACCATTTGAAAAAAAAATATAAAATGTATTTTGGCCAAACGGAGTAGGAATAAAACGTTGTGACTTCTCGAAACATAAAAAGTTTTGAAAGATCAGGGTAACAATTTTCAATAAACAAATCAGAACAGATAAATTGTAACCACAACAAACAAGTTCCTATTAGTCTCATACGTCAAAACGTTGAATCCATTAGAAATTCTGTTGAGGAACTAAACATGATTATGCTACAGAACTCACAATGCAAGTTTTTAGTTGTTACAGAACATTTGAATAAGGCAGAACAACAACTGAAATGTTTTGAAATATCGAACTTCTGCAGAGAAAAAGGCTAGGTATGGTGGTGCGGCGATATTACTTTAGAGGTGGTACATAACATCAACAAAATGACGAAAAATGGAATAATAGATTGTGAAGGAATGCAGTGTGAAAAACTGAACGAGCAAAACTTCACTAATATAAATTTCTACAGGCAACCATACAAGGAGGACCTAGAAGAGTTCATTGTAGCTTTGGAGCTAGAGGGCGAGTAGTTGCGAGAACAGCTCTGAAAGGGGCACAATAGATCTTGAGACCTATTGACTATATAAACTTCGTGACTTCTTTGTTAACTATATTTTTCCCTTTTTCGGATTTTTTTTTTCGAGAATTTGATCCATAATTGAAATGAGCACGTCTGCAGTTTGTATGGAATATCCACAGCAGCGACAGACAGAATTCATATACATACGAGGATATATTGAAAAATTCTTAGCCTACTATTTATAGAACCAAACAAAATTTCAATGTCAAAATATTTTATTACTCAACATATTCTCCTCTTAATTGCATACATTTATTAAAGCGAACCTGCAACGTCTCTAGATCTTTCAAAAAAAAAATTTCTTCTTGCTCTGCAAACCAGTCCTCCACAGATTTTATTACCTCTTCGTTGGAAGAAAATTTACGACATTTCAAACTTTTTTTCAGTTGAGGAAAGAGATGATAGTCGGACGGAGCCAAATCTGGTGAATAAGGGGGGTGTTCTCGTAATTCTAACCCCAAATCAAGAATTTTTTGCATCGCAAAAGGAGATTTGTGCACTGGGGCGTTGTCATGTAAAAACAAAACACCTTTGGATAGCTTTCCGCGTCTTTTCTCTTCAATTTCTTCCCGTAGAGTGGTCAATAATGTCGAATAGTAATCTCCAGTTATTGTTCTACCCTTATCCAAAAAATCAATCTTGATTACTCCATGGCAATCCTAAAAAACGGAAACAAGAACTTTTTCAGCAGATTTTTGGACACGAAATTTCTTAGGTTTCGGAGAACCAGAGTGTCGCCATTCCATCGATTGTTGCTCTGTTTCTGGATCGAAGAAATGTACCCAAGTACATCAGTATAGTAACAATTCGGTTAAAGAAGTCTACATCGTTTTCAAATCGAGCACAGATCGAACGCGATGCTTCTACCCTTGCACGCTTACGGTCAACATTCAAACATTTGGGTATCCATTTTGCAGAAATTTTTCTCATGTCCAAATTGCTGACGTGCTTCAGATATCTTTTTTAGCCCAATTCGATGGTCTGATAAAATCATGTCATGAACTGCATCGATATTTTCGGGGACTGACACAGAAACTGGCGTTCCCGATCGGTCATCATCTTCAATGGAAAATTTACCTCTTTTGAAGCTTGCAGTCCAATTTTCCACGATCGCATACAAAGAACATTGATCGCCAAGGGTATTAAGCATTTCTTCGTAAATCTGCTTACCTCCTAACCCTTTTAAATACAGGTACTTGATGATGGCTAGATACTCAAATTTTTCGATTTTTACAATTTCGGTGAACATCTTTTTTTTTTAATTTATTGCGTAACTCTGGTTTACTTTTTTGACGTCGAACTCTACACTGACGCTTCGTTAATATTGGTATCGCAATATTTTGTTTATGCATGGAACTGGTCTAGGCTAACTAGATATCAATACATCCTCTTAGTTGATTAAGATGAACCTGGATTTAATTTCGAAATTTAGTAACAAACTGGTTCAACATAAATTTGAATGCAGCAAAGGCATTAAATAATGTTAATGCATTAACAACTACTCCACGTCCTTGGTACATAAATAACTGTAACTCCACAACCAACAGCAGTCGGAGCATGCTCCATTTTTCAATTTCTAAAAGTTATTACACGCCAATGGAAATAAATAAGCGGATTTCCAAGATTCCACGTAGAGTAGCAACAAATACGACAGAGATCTCAAGATTGATGCATAATGGTACGAATGAAATCCTACTTCACAAATCTAAATACCAGATAGTGAATCTTAAGCAGACCGAAGAAGGAAGAACTAAAAGACCACCACGATCGTCTATTTATACCAAAAGCGAACCTCAAGATGGCTTAAATAGATCCCATTCACTCCGAATATGAACCGTTTATTCTCGAAGAGATTTTCTTCGACTCAGAGGCACAGATTTCAGTGGTTTTCCAGACAAATAAGGAAGTGCTGGTTATTATTTGTTGTGTTGCAGTTGCAAGAGGATTTAACAGACGTAACAGGGAATTACAACGGATATTATCACTTCCTTATTTGCATTGGGACGGAGCTACGAATAAGCGTATTGTTCTGGTTCAACAGTTGGTTTGTTTGTATATTGAGTTTCTTAATTCGGGAGCAAATTGATGTGATTTAAATGGGTAACATCTGTGTTTCATGTAGATCTGTATCCGGTTTCGAGTCAGGTTCGATGAAAGAGGAGAGCAATTAATTGACAATGATTATGATGTTAGGAAGTTCTTTGGAATGAGTGAATGGAGCAGGAATGACGCGATTACAATAGGTCGAATTGTAGTCTTATGTACGTTTTCAAGAAAAACCCTGTTTCGTCTACAATCCTGTAGTTTCTGGTTTATCCACCAACGTGTCCAAAAGCATAAAACTGAAACAACACTTTTTATTATTCACCAATTCGTCCTTTTTACCTCTCATGGTCGATAACATCTCCGGTGCACTGTTAAACCGTAGGTTGTGACATGACATTCGATACGCACAGGTGGTCTATAGTCCACCTTTTCAGATTATACAGTCCACGGGAATTTCACGAAGGGATTCGAGTGAGAACCGAAATCAATCATTTCCACGTAAGTGTCTTACGGTATCTTCCCTGATGGGATTCTGATGATGGGAGGTGTTTGAGGCGAATGCCGGAATTAGGTTTAATAAGTTTTTGGTGTCTCATTTTCTGGCGGTTGGACACACGATGAAGATTGATTGGCGGAGGCAGAGGCTTGGCCAGGAATCGTGATTCGAATCTAGATAATATTTGTGGAATTGAAACAACTGGATGATAATGAATCTTGAATAAAATGCTGACACTCATCTGGAAAATATCTTGTTTTTTTTTATACAGGGTGAGTCTTTGACTTGTACATATATTTTAACTGTAGATTCCTCTCATCAAACGAAACACTTTTTTCCCATACCATTTTTCAAAATTCGGTTTCGTTTGGAAGATACAGGGTGTCAAAAATCCATGAAATTAACACTATTCTTTCCATATATTCGGAACCGATATTTCGAATGAACTGAATTTTGGCTGACTGTTTACTCTATTCATGGTGCATATTCCTCAATTGAAACTTATTTCATATTTCTCCTGGTAAAAAAGTTACAGTATAGTCGACTTATAAATTCACACAAAAATACTATAAAACCACTTGAAAAAGATGAACGGTTCACGTTTTCGAAAGAATTAATTATTTCAGAAAACAAAAGTATTCTTATATTTTTTCAATGGAACGCGTCGTTCTCAAGTTATTCCTAATTGTATAAGATTGAATAAGAGGAAAAAATCATGAATTTCATGAATAATCTGAATGCTGTCCTGAGTTAAATCTCATCGAAAATTATTTTTCTCTGGTCTCTCAACAAGTTACCAACGTTGTCAGAATGTTTTTCAACTTTGTCAAGACTAAAATCTCTATGATGAAAAAAGTTGGATGTAGAGATATGTGATAATAAAATTGTGGGACATAAAATTGAATTCATGAAATTATACATTTTATATGCAGTTTCTATTTGAAATTCATTTTTACCGGTCCTTCAGCAAAATATCTATCGAAACAATATAACTCGACACCAGAACGACACTACTATTACATCAATTCACTGAAAGTCATTTACATAATCATCACATGTTTGCTTCATTCTCTGTGAATAAATAAAGCGTGAAATTTGTTTATGCCGTGCTGACTAACGTTTTAGGTTGGACTGGTTGGAGCACAGAGCATCGCGGGTACATCTACGGCCTTCTGAAGGGAAGAGTGGCCTACTCTTCCCTTCAGAAGGCCGTGGATGGCAACTGAAATTAGGAACGTAGCGCTATATTGGCGAGAATCAGAACTACTCTTTTGGCATTTTCAAAGAGCAACGCCTAGACGCCTTTAGCGATTGTGATAGTTCATCCGCTAACGATAGGGGACGTACTGCTTTCTTGAGTTTGAAGAGAAAATCGGCAAGCTGGCATCGTCTTCTCTATAGTTCTGTGGAATATCACAGAGAATGTGGTAAGCTTAGGTCATTGACCCTGAATCATATGACTTTGGTTAATGGAGTTAGGATAGGTTAGTGAAAAACCATTTTTTATGCGATCGTTTTAGAATATCGAGGAAAATATGAACAAATTATTAGTGTCTATAAACTAAACTTCAGGACAATCGAAGAAGGAACTTATTTTGGTGGGAGAAATATAGCTTTTCAATTGCCGAAATGATCGGACAGAACTAAGTGTTTTGTTAGGAAATATCGTGTTTGTAACATTCTTATTCAAATAAGGTTAGTGCTTGAGTATTTTCTAATTGTATCAACCAGAACATCTAATAATCACCTCAATTTCAATCGAAAAGTATGAACTTTGAGGTGTTTGCAGGGAATTGATCCAGGCACGCATTAAGCTCAACTTTTTTTTTCAAATGGCTATATCTCTTTGACAGAGCCGAATTCGGAAAAATGGAAAATGAAAAAAAGGTTTCCTTTAGCATCAAGAAATTTACAGTTAAAATATATGTACAAGTCAAAGACTCACCCTGTATATAGCAATATCACGAGTTATGTTGGCTTCTAAAGGGTCTATTGTTTCTGGTTTATCAGTGTAAACCAATGACTTGACATAACCCCAAAGAAAATAATCCGGTGGAGTTATGTCTTATGATCTTGGAGGCCAATTAATTCGACCATTTCTCTCAATAATGTTATCTCCAAATCTTTCTTTCAATGGGTCGATTGTAACGGTAGCAGCATGAGGTGTAGCACCATCTTGTTGAAGCCAAATCACTTCTGGGTCGATATCATTCAAATTTTGAAACAAATAATCATTGGTCATAGATCTGTGAGGAGCACCATTCACTGTAACATTAGCTCCAGCATCGTTTCCAAGAAAATATGGATCGATGATATCTCCAGCGTGTTAAGCACACCCTACAGTGCCTTTTTTAAGATTGAATGAAACCTGCAGAACTTCTTGAGGATTGTTTTCACTCCATATACGACAATTTTGCTTGTTCACGTAGCCGTTTAACCAGAAATGAGCTTCATCACAAAACACAATTTTTCGATAAAAAAGTGGATCAATTTCAAGGTGTTCTAGGGCCGAATCAGCCAACAAACGACGCTTATAATGGTCAAGTGGCTTCAGTTCTTGACCAGTTGGATCTTGTATGAGTGTTTACAAAGATCTTCACGCAAAATTTTCCATGAAGTGGATGCACAGAGTCCAACTTGTGAACGTCGACAAATAGATGAATCTGGATGTTCAGTATCACCAACGTAACTCTCAGCAGTCCTCTATCTTCCGGGAATTGTAACAAAGAAGAAATGACAGTAGGGCTCCAAGGAAATATGTATTGAAGCATAGTTTTTCCTCATCCCCAAAACTCTGGAGGTGATTCAAAACAATTCAACAACAAAAATAGGTCAAAATCAGTTTTCGCCTCGAACCCCTCACAGAAATATTCTTCAGGTATTTTAGCTAATCATTCCCCAGAGCATAATCGATACCCCTACATACCCTCGATTTGTAACACAGAGTAAGATAAACCCAATTGAATCGGAATCTGCAGTTCGATCAGATTCCGCTAATTTTCAATTAATTTGTATGTGCTGTGATTCATTCCAGTCCCACAGCTGTGTTCGTTCCCATTGGATTCTGATTAAATGATTGCAATCCTGAAGGTTCTCATACCACCATCGACATGTATTCAGAGCATCTGTTTCTAATTGTGCACATTGATATTGGTTTGTTATAGGCTGATGTTTCACTGATTCACAGTTTGGAATACTGAACAATTTTTGAAAATAAAGTGACCAAGAACAGAGAATATTAAAACAAGGATCGATTCAGGCATCAACAATGTTCCTGCTTCACGTCAATGATTTGCTGGAGCTATCTCCATGTCCAGTGCACTGTTTCGCAGATGATAGTATCTTCCATAGGTACCATCTTTTCTTCCAGGGCTCCACTAGCAGCCTGCCAAATCATAGACGAAAGGAAGATTTGATGATAACAGAAATATGGACTCAGCAACTATTCTTGAATGGGGATCCACTTACTTGGTAGGATTCAATGCTTACAAGACACAAACAAGTCTTTCATCTAGAAACAGTGATCCTACTCTACCCAATATGAGCTTGTCAAGAGTAGCCATACCTTTAAAATCACCCATTTCAATGCTTGGTGTCACTGTTGTCAACAACCTTTCTTGGGAATTTAAATTGAGGTCAATTGCGAGTGCATCCCAGAATCTTTCTGTTTCGTACCTCGAGCTATTCCAGTCCCAGTCAACTGCTAATGATCTATAGGGAGCAGATTCGAACTTTCCTAGAGTAGTAGTTCCTTTGTTTGGACTGCGGTACCTAAACATACCTGAAATTGTTGGATTCTGTCCAAAAGAGAACAAGTCGTCTCATTGGTGATGCTTCGGTTGCAAACTAGTTCTCTTCATTAAAAAACCGCAAAAGAATTAACGATCTGTCTCCATTTCATAGATACATTCATTGTCTTCTGAATTATCGACAATAGTCCCTCCTGCTGCAGTACCTTCGGGATTAACACGAGGTTCAGTCTTCGAAACCCTTCATGGTCACTTTGGAAAACTGCAAAACACTGAATTTCAAAGACTCGTTACTCCAATGAGCAGGCAGATTACCTACAGAAATTTTAGAGGAACACCAATTTCAACCTTCTCTCTCTGGGTTCTCACGATGTTCTCTGAAAATTACAAGATATTCCTCTCATGGAAACCACTTCTTTTGAGTGAGCATCTCAGACCTTATCTAATTCACCTGCATGGTGCTTCAGAGAGACAGCATGGTTGGCAAGCTGTTCTTCTGATGGCATCGAGGTTCAGTCATCTGTGAATTGATCAGTTTGATATTTTGGTTCATTTTGCCAACCAAGCTTGTGGACCGTGTGAGTCACCTCATAAACCCAAATAACCTTCTGTTTAATTCAGTCTTCCTATACAAATACTTTCACCATTTTACCAACCTGTAAGAGCCACAGATCCGTGTGAAAAGTTATAATAATGTTGTCATTCCCATAGAATGGGGCCGAAATAGTAAATTTCGTCCGAAATGATGACAACGTTCAGGAAATTCATTTAATTGCAAACGCAATCTAACACGAAAGTCGTTTCACCTACACTGAACGTAAAACTGATAAATGGGCAATTTAATTAATCGTTTTCGTTGTCACGTTGAACATATAAACCATTTTAATGCTTGTTTTAACGATGGGAATTAAAAATCGGTAATTTTGTGCTTTTTCAATTCACCTGGAAAAACTAACGTTAGTTGAAACAAAGGGAAAACATTTTCAGTGAAAGAGCATTCGCATTAATTTAGGTTTGGTAGTCTGTTCCGTGTTGATGCTCTTGATTACCTATTTACCATCGCAAGGACACAGAAACTGATGAAAACTGTTTTGATTGAGAGTAGAATCTGAAGCTTTTACAATGCCCTGAATTGTTTTATTAGCTGTATCTGTACCTGAGAAGAGGAATTCTCGCTATAAAAAAAAACAACTAAATTCTTTGTTAAGTCAAATCTTCAATGAGTGAATGGCAGTGTCGTGGAAAACTGAATGAACTGAGTCAGAATGACAGGCTAGTTTCACTCAGTTTCTGCTTTCCTCTAGAATCAAGCAAATTCTGCCACAAGTTAGAAGAAGGACCAAACCGAAAGAGAAACACTCTTCCAGGTCAGGTTCATAACAAAACTTTGGTACAACGAATTCTGAAAATCTGAGTAAAAACAAGCTAGACCTCCCCACTTGCTTTCTGATAGATAACTGCCGAAATCTATCAACTGCAGTTTTGTATTTCCATGGAGCAATGAGAAGTGAATTCTCCACTAGAGTAGAATAGCTCAATTGCGTATTTTGAGTAGCTAAATCTTTTGAAGACGATTGGCTGTCTCTTTGCCAGCATCTAACTACAACAATCAATTGGGATTCAACTTTTGTCACGAATCTCCACAGACTTGAATTGGAGATTTGTTTCCACAGTCCTTGTTCCCAGAGTTTTGGAAATGTTCATCACTGAACCAGTATGGTCCCTGCTTCAAGGGATTCCTCAAACTACTCCAGTTTTCCTCACTTGGAACTCAAATTTGGCATGAAAGTTCATTGCTGATTGTGTTGTATGTGTGGTCTGATGTTATGCACATGATTTGACTGACCTTCAGTATAGTGAGGCAATGGTTGTAAATAAAACTGAATCACCAATGTTCAAAGCTAGCTGATTGAATCTGAATGCTTATCTAGCCTTGCTGCGGACTAGGAAAAGAAGAGGTTAGACTCCTAGCAGCAACATCATGAGGCATATAACTCAGTTCCGCTATTGATGATGATTGATGAACATTGGTCGGCCATTTTGCCCAGTAAGACCTAGAGGTCAAAACCAGAATAGCTTTAACTTGGGCAGCTTTTGGTGGATTACGGCATGTGTTGGCAAAGAAAGACATTCCAGTAAGTCTGCCGGAGAAATTATGCGAAAGCTGCTTGGTATTGAAAAATGCCTTAAATGTAAGGGTGATAAAAGAGAAATAGGAAGAGTATTAAGGGGGGGGGCGAACTCGAGATCATCACAGACCTCACACCTGTACATCTAGTGATGGATAGGATAGCCCATGAGGCCATACTCAGAATCTCTAAAGAAGGAACAGGCAATGAGAGAATCAGGAGTCAGAGAGTGTGGTCCTCTCTGAATGACTACATCCCATCTGCAAATTTTTCTAGTGATGTAATGATCAATAAAATGAGCATAGAGAGAAACTTAAGTACAATGCTAAGCAAAAGAGAGGATTGGGAACAGGAATACACCGACTATAATCTCCAAGAAAATACAATAAAATGGTATACAGATGGCTCTGAAACCGCTACAGGAGCTGGCGCTGGGAGATATAGGACAAGTACCACTATCGCTAGGCTCCTGTACAAGCGTCCTTCAAACGAAAATACTATAGCAATCGAAAGATGTCTAGACGTAAATCTAAAAACTACCAGAAATGCTATACAGGGTGAGTCTTTGACTTGTACATATATCCTAACTGTAGATTCTTGATGCTAAAGGAAACCATTTCTTCATTTTCCATTTTTCCGAATTCGGCTCTGTTAAAGAGATATAGCCATTTGAAAAAAAAATAGTACTGAATACGTGCCTGATATTATTTTTTACAAACACTTCAAAGTTCATATTTTTCGATTGAAATTGATGTGATTATTAGATATTCTGGGTGATACATTTAAAAAATACTCAAGCACTAACCTTATTTTAATAAGAATGTTATAAACACGATATTTCCTAACAAAACACTTAGTTCTGTCCTCGGTTCTGTCCGATCATTTCGGCAATTGAAAATCTATATTTCTCACACCAAAATAAGTTCCTTCTTCGATTGTCATGAAGATTAGTTTATAGACACTAATAATTTGTTCATATTTCCTCGATATTCTGAAACGATCTCATAAAAATTGGTTTCTCACTAACCTACCCTAACTCCATTAACCAAAGTCATATGTTTCGGTGTCAATGACCTAACCATACCCATCCTCTGTGATATTCAATTCACCTACAGAACTCTAGAGAAGACGATGCCAGATTGCCGATTTTCTCTTCAAACAATGCGAACTCAAGAAAGCAGTACGTCCCCTATCGTTAGCAGATGAACTACCACAATCGCTTAAGACGTCTAGGCGTTGCTCTTTGAAAATGCCAAAAGAGTAGTTCTGATTCTCGCCAATATAGCGTTACGTTCCTAATTTCAGTCGCCAACGGCCTACTCTTCCCTTCAGAATGCCGTGGATGTAGCCATTGTAGCCGCGACGCAATACTGTTCTGTGCTCCAACCAGTCCAACGTAAAACGTAAGTCAGTGATCCCATAGACGAAGTTCACGCTTTATTTATCAACAGAGAATGAAGCAAACAGGTGATGATTATGTAAATGACTTTCAGTGAATTGATGTAATAGTAGTGTCGTTCTGGTGCCGAGTTATATTGGTTCGATAGATACTTTGCAGAAGGACCGGTAACAATGAATTTTAAATAGAAACTGCCAATAAAATGTGTAATTTCATGCTTTTTAGAATTCAATTTTATGTCCCACGAATGTGGAATTTTATTATTACATATCTCTACATCAAACGTTTTTTCATCATAGTGATTTTAGTCTTGACAAAGTTGATAAACATTCTGACAACGTTGGTAACTTGTTGAGAGACCAGAGAAAAAATAATATTCGATGAGATTTGAAAAAATTCATGATTTTTGACTCTAATTCCATCTTATACAATTAGGAATAACTTTCGAAAACGTGAACCGTTCATGTTTTTCAAGTGGTTTCATAGTATTTTTGCGTGAATTTATAAGTCGACTATACTGTAACTTTTTTACCAGGAGAAATATAAAATACGTTTCAATTGAGGAATATGCACCATGAATAGAGTAGACAATCAACCAAAATTCAGTTCATTCGAAATATCGGTTCCGAATATATGGAAAGAATAGTGTTAATTTCATGGATTTTTGACACCCTGTATCTTCCAAACGGAACCGAATTTTGAAAAATGGTATGGGAAAAAAGTGTTTTTTTTTATGGGAGGAATCTATAGTTGAAATATATGTACAAGTCAAAGACTCACCCTGTATATATCTATTCATACATAGGTATAGTCAAGCTGCCGTTAAAGCACTGAGCTCCTATGTCATTGATTCAAAGCTGATTTGTGATTGCCGGAACAAACTCAATGAGGTAGGCAAAAAAATATTGTGTTTTTAATATGAGTTCCTGGTCATTCGGGAATCATATGAAACGAAGAGGCCAATATACTCGCCAGAAAGAGCGCACAAACGCCACTCACTGGCCCAGAATCCTTCTATGGTATAGGGAAATGCATCTATAGGAAGAAGGTTATGGTGAAGGATAAAACCGAAAGGAAAAACTCTGGCGGATTCTCCCAGGAATGGACCACTTCGAAAAGTTTCCTCGAAACTTTGAAACTGCTAGATCCAAAAAATATCTGGATCTCAAAAAGAACCCACCACACCTACTCACTGTATTTCTCACAGAAACATCTGTTGAAAATGGGTTTGTTGGTCAATGACGAGTGTAGATTTTGTGAGGAGGTGGAAGAAACTCCTATTCACCTGGTAAGTCAAAGGAAATAGGGCTTTGGACAAGACACTTGTTGGAGTGGGGAATTATCCTTATTGAAGCCGTCCCAGATAATGGATTCCATCAAATCTCTGGACTTGGAAGACGAGATGTAGAAGGCGCGATGAGAACAGCTCTGATAGGGGACACAATAGACCTTGAGGTCGCAGTGGACTGTAACCCCTTTTCACTATAAACTATAAGGGGTGGACATCTAAGATCATGAAGTGGAGGCAAAGATAGAACAAAACAAGCGTCGGCAGACCTCAAAAAAGATGGCCCGATGAAAAAATTGGGTCAGCAAAGCACAGGATCTGGAAGTATGGAAAATTATGAGAGAGGCTTTTGTCCAGGAGTGGACAAGAAGACCTTCATCCGTTGGCTGTCCAGCATATTCCGTTGCCAATTTTTATTCAAAGACATTTCTATATTGAATGCCGTTCCCGAGGAAGCCAACATAGGACGCATTACTCTCCAGAAGTAATCACGCCTGCATCCGATACCTATATTTCAGTGGCGGAGATAGGCGTCGTAAGTTACGACAGTCCCGTTTTGAGCCAAGCACACTTCCCCGCTTGCAGACAAACATACAAAAAACGGGATTCACAGGAAACCCCAGTGTTCTCCTTGTGACACACGACGCCGAGCCAGCGTCGGAACGCTATGCCGCATCATCTATTCCTACGCCTTTATTTGCAATGATTTAATTTGGAGGAGCTTCAGTTTTCAATTTGTTCCGCAAACTTGGCGCCCTTTGATCAGGGATGCGTGCGTGTTTGTGCGTCCGGGCGGCGCAGGGGGAGTGTGGGACGAACCTTTTAATGACAGCAACAAACAGGAAAGCTGCAACAGTTGACTGAAAATCATTCAGTTGAACTTTTCCAATTACAGTTTATCGACATTTTCGGACCGACACAATTGAAGCCGTATTGTCGGGAGGTTTTACGGGATTTTTTGTTTGTTTTCGGGGAATCTGCCCTGATGCTCTTTTGTACCGGCGATGTGGTGCCGCAAACCTGGGATATTCGAGTTAACTCTTTTCAGAACGAGATTTTGGTTTTTAGTGAACGGTTTGGGGAATATGGATGGGGAAATTTCCACAACTTGTATAACTGTATTTATTGATGATATATCTATAATTGGAAGTGCCAAGGAACGAAATGAAGAGGTACAGTGGTACAGAAAGAGCCACACAGGGTCGACACAGAAGCAATCTTGAGTGGTTCATGTATCGCTTGTTGACGCCCAAGATTATACTAGGAATCTTTGTCAACTTGTGGTGCCCCCTTTAGTTATACGAGGATGTATTGATATCCAAGCCGAATTTTCGACTGACAATATTTCAAAACTATTTCGTCCGTTTTGAAATATTCGTGTTTGCGCGTCGAATTGGTGACGTCACGCACCAAATGGTTCAAAAGAATTTGAAGCGGTTTGAAAGCAGGTAGTGGAATAGTTCGAACTGAAGTTTGAAGTTTGGAATCAGCTGATTGAAGAATATAGGTTATGCTTGTTGATTTATTTTGTATTTCACCGTTTTTATTTTGAATATTATTTAAAAATGACAGCTTTGTTTTTAAAATGCATTGTAACCTTTGAAGTAATAAATCACTTCGAGTAGAGCACATCTTTATCTTAGAATTTTGGAATATTATGTATTTAGTTTTGAAAATGTATGTTCAAATTTTTGAAATTGATTTTACGGCTTCTTCCTCTTGATTCAACCAATATGAATATTGCATATATTTTTTTCAATAAGTCGTTAATCAGAGCTAGAACATTCGAATCATTCATAAACTGATTGGAGTACAATTTGAAAATACAAGATTTAATAATGATATACAAATAAACACACCTAAAATTATAAATATTTTTATTATTATGTGTGTGTATCGTGTTTCCAATTTTTGAATTTATAAATTGAATTGACATTTCTATGATGACGTCACCGTTTTGAAATTGTGGCATTTTAGCGATGCATGAACTGGTGACGTTTACTTCGAAATGTTTTCGAAATAGTTTTTAACCGTGATTCACGCAAAAAAATGGCTCTAAGTTAGCCTAAACCAGTTCCATGCATAGACAAAATTTTGCGATACCATATCAACGAACAATAACTCATTAGAAGTGTCAGTTTAAAGTTCGACGTCAAGAAAGTAAACCAGAGTTACGCAATAAATAAAAAAAAGATGTCAACCGAAATTGTAAAAATCGATCAAGTGGAGTATCGAGCCATCATCAAGTACCTACCTGTAGATATTTAAAAGGGTTAAGAGGTAAGCAGATTTACAAAGATATGCTTAATACCCTTGGTGATCAATGTCCTTCGTATGCGACCGTGAAAAATTTGACTGCAAGCTTCAAAAGAGGTAACTTTTCCATTGAAGATGATGACCGTTCGGGAAGGCCAGTTTCTGTGTCAGTCCCCGAAAATACCGATGCAGTTCATGACATGATTTTATCAGACCGTCCAATTGGGCTAAAATGGATATCTGAAGCACTGAAGATTTCATACGAACGCGTTCATTATATAGTTCAAGTCAATTTGGACATGACAAAAATTTCTGCAAAATGGATCCCCAAATGTTTGAATGTTGACCAAAAGCGTGCAAGGGTAGAAGCATCGCGTTCGATCTGTGCTCGATTTGAAAACGATGTAGACTTCTTAAACCGAATTGTTACTATGGATGAGACTTGGTTACATTTCTACAATCCAGAAACAAAGCAAAAATCGATAATGGCGACACTCTGGTTCTCCAAGACCTAAGCAGTTTCGTGTCCAAAAATCTGCTGGAAAAGTTCTTGCTTCAGTTTTTTGGGATTGCCATGAAGTAATCATGATTGATTTTTTTGGATAAGGGTAGAACAATAACTAGAGATTACTATTCGACATTTCTGACCACTCTACAGCAAAAAATTTAAGAGAAAAAACGCGGAAAGCTATCCAAAGGTGTTTTGTTTTCACAGGACAACACCCCAGTAAACAAATCTCATACATACAAAAAATTCGTAATGTAGGGTTAGAATTACTAGAACACCCTCCTTATTAACCAGATTTGGCTCCGTCCGATTATCATCTCTTTCCTCAACTGAAAAAAAGTTTAAAAGGTCGTAAATTTTATTCCAACGAGGAGTTAATGAAAGCTGTGGAGGACTAGTTTGCAGAGCAAGAAGAAACTTTTTTTTCGACAGGTCTAGAGACGTTGCAGGTTCGCTGTAATAATAAGAATATGTTGAGTAATAAAATATTTTCACATTGAAATTTTGTTTGGTTCTATAGTAGGCTGAGAATTTTTCAATATATCCTCGTAGTTTGGTGAAGAGGTTACATTTCACTTCAACCATAAGGCTCTTGTGTCTCCCATCAGAGCTGTTTTGGCAACTGCGATATCTACAGCTAGGCCTACAGCTACAGAACTCGAAGGGACTTCAGTTTCTGGGAGGGCTTCAATGAGGCTGAATCCTTGTTCCTTCTGTAATTCTCTTGACCAGGATATTCTTTGCGCAGGCTTGAATTGGCGAGGCATTCTGTAACTAGGTGAAAAGTAGTTTCCTCCTTTAGCCCATAGAATCTGGTCTTTTTCACATGCTTCCTAAGGTGACAATGTCTTGTGAGAAAGCCAGTGAAGAGGCCCAACTTATTTTTACTGAGATCCAAAAAATTGTTGGTTCCACTGTTCCAAAATCCCGAAGAAACTTTTTGGAATGATCCATTCCTGGAAGTTTACAGGGTACTTCTCTTTCAGTACCTTCATTCTCTGCATAAATTTTTTCTTATAGTGGTGCCTAACCATGCCCAACAATTCTGTGCCCCATACTGTACTGTAGGGCATGGTTTTGTCCTCATGAACCCGGTTTGAAACATGTGTAGCATGTCATAGACCTTGTAGGCGGCCACCTTGTATTTTAGACTGCGGAGACAAATGTTCATTCTCAATATTAATCTGGAAAATTCACATTTGTATTGTTTTTACGTCTAGTCGTTTATAATCCGAAAAGAATCGAGGAAAGTTCTTTGGCGACAATACAATTATTCATTGCTGAATAAAAATAGAGGAAAGCTATGTATAATTCATCAGTTGCAACCGGTTGACAAATTTAAAACGGTGAAAAATGAATTGTATGGCGAGCGTTATTGTTATTTTACAATGAGATGACGCTTAATGTTGCATGAATCGTTTTGGAGAATAATTTCTGCAGAGGAAAATAACAAATTGTGCAAGTAGAATGCAAACGGAAAATTTATGACGATCTATGCATTATGTGGAATATGAAGAAATGCAGTTGTTGGATGAAAAAAGATGGATCCGTACTAGACTTTAGAATTTGCCTCCATCTGAAAATACAGGGTGTCATATTGAAAAGAGAACAGTGTTCTTTTTTAGTGAAAAGATATTGGAAGGGTATTTTCTTATGGGATCAGCCTGAGTTTCAAAACAAGTCAACGTAAAAGTCAACTCAAGTCAGTCCATCTGCCCTCAAGTGTTAAGGTGTTGTGGTAGTAGGCTATTAAACTCAAACGCGCGTCACACACGCCATTACGTATGATCTATCGATTTTAATATACATACATAATTTAACGGTTATTGTTTTCATATCCACAACCGTGTATGAATCGGCGATAAATCAAAAGTTGCAAAACCACGTGGTACCCTCTATCGCGCAGTTACGAAGTTTTTTGTGTCTAGCTGAAAACAAAAGAATAGTGCCTGCTGGCGAAACGGAACGAATGGTGAGGCCATCGCTTATAAATCAAATGAATGTAATAACTTTTCTATGCGCTACATAAAGTTTTGGTATGGCTCTATGTAAATGGACGGCGGGGTTGGTGTTAAAGTTGCGAGATTTAAAAATCGCACATATACATGAAAAGCCCCATAATCTTAAATTATTATCTTGCTATTGGCGTTCGAATGCAGGAGCAGGAAAAGCTGTTTCATTGAGTTTGCAGATATATTTTGATTAGAGACATTCGTTCTCATATCTGATGACGCCTTATTCGCGTTTTATATGCTTTATTGCCATCATCCATTTTCTCATGAATGAGCCCCAACTTCCAATCAAAAACTGCATTCAGAATTAGGAAAATATTTTCATGGAATCATTCATACCTCACGGAACTTCAAGTTTGCTAGTTTCGATGTTATTGACTCGAAGGATCAATCTCAAAAAGAAAATATATAGAACTCACTTATTACTAACACACATTATCACAAAGATCTTTGAAAAATCACAAATATAGATTCTCTCGATTAGATTTTCATTATGAACTCACCGCATTGTAGGCTAAAAGTACTGTTCCTTTTTTCTCGACAATGATAATTACCTGCAACAAAAAAATATATTAGAGTCGTGTATATGAAACATGGATTGAAGAAGTAGAGAATTATGTGAATATTCTTGTATGTCCTCAATGAGTATTGAGTATTGAACAGATTATAGGTTGTCTTAAAGACATTTAGTTTTCCGTCATTTTCCAAATACGAGGATCTATTGATCTAGTTAGCTTAGACCAGTTCCATGCATAAACAAAATATTGCGATGCCATATCAACGAACAATAACTAATTAGAAGTCAATTATTAGTCAGTGTTGAGTTCGACGTCAAAAAAGTAAACCAGAGTTACGCAATAAATAAAAAAGAGATGTCCACCGAAATTGTGAAAATCGAAAAATTGGAGTATCGAGCCATCATCAAGTACCTGTATTTAGAAGGGTTAAGAGGTAAGCAGATTTACGATGATATGTTTAATACCCTTGGCGATCAATGTCCTTCGTATGCGACCGTGAAAAATTGGACTGCAAGCTTCAAAAGAGGTAAATTTTCCATTGAAGATGATGACCGATCGGGAAGGCCAGTTTCTGTGTCAGTCCCCGAAAATATCGATGCAGTTCATGACATGATTTTATCAGACTGTCGAATTGGGCTAAAACGGAAATCTGAAGCACTGAAGATTTCATACGAACGCGTTCATCATATAGTTCACGTCAATTTGGACATGAGAAAAATTTCTGCAAAATGGATCCCCAAATGTTTGAATGTTGACCAAAAGCGTGCAAGGGTAGAAGCATCACGTTCGATCTGTACTCGATTTGAAAACGATGTAGACTTCTTAAACCGAATTGTTACTATGGATGAGACTTGGGTACATTTCTATGATCCAGAAACAAAGCAACAATCGATGGAATGGCGACACTCTGGTTCTCAAAGACCTAAGAAGTTTCGTGTTCAAAAATCTGCTGGAAAAGTTCTTGCTTCAGTTTTTTGAGATTGCCATGTAGTAATCATGATTGATTTTTTGGATGAGGGTATAACAATATCTGGAATTACTTTTTGACATTACTGACTACTCTACTGGAAAAAAATAAAGAGAAAAGACACGGAAAGCTATTCAGAGGTATTTTGTTTTCACAGGACAACGCCCCAGTACACAAATCTCATGTTGCCATGCAAAAAATTCGTGATTTAGGGTTAGGATTACTAGAACATCCCCCTTATTCACCAGATTTGGCTCCGTCCGACTATCACCTCTTTCTTCAACTGAAAAAAAGTTTAAAAGGTCGAAAATTTTCTTCCAACGAGGAGGTTATAAAAGCTGTGGAGAACTGGTTTGCACAGCAAGAAGAAAATTTTTTTTTCCAGGTTCGCTGTAATAAATGTGTTCATGTGATATTGAAATTTTGTTTGGTTCCATAGTAGGCTAAGAAGTTTTCAATATATCCTCGTATGAACATCGTTTTTTATACTTCCATTTCATTTGAAGATCCTTAACGAGCCTAGTTTGTTGGATATCGTCCTACTAAGACTTCCCCAAATATACTGGACCACTCCAATTGAATAACGTAGGAGGAGAACTCCTAATTGTTTGGCCGAATCAGGGATGTAAACAGGTTAGTTATTGGACTTTGAAGTTCGAGTCTAGAAAGTGCTACAAACAACAAGATGCTGGCGTAGGAACAAATAAGTTTCATCAAATTAGAGCAATTAGGAGCTTTCTTTTTTGTTCGCTCATTCTAAGGAACTAAAGCGTTTTCATAGTGTCCAAATGTTTGACTATGAGAAATTGTACAGTTATGAATCTATCGGTTTGGATTATTCGATTATTCGCAAGAAAGCGATTTTAAAGCCTCTAAGAATTTTTTTTTCTCAAAAATCATGGACGTTAGCAAGAAATTACATAAGCCTTTGTTTGTTGAGAATGGATCAAGCTATATGTAAAATATAAATATGGAAAAAAGTTCCTTGCGAAACAAGGTTCAAGGGTGGCTTTTTCTACCCTTTGTAGACATAGGAGAACATCACCAAATTTTTTTGACTGCCTTCTTGCTTCGTGTGCCATTATTAAGAGGCTATAACTAGACAGGGGGGCGTCAAAAACAAAAGTTTATTTGAAGGACCGACCCACCTTATTTTTGGACAAGGAATCATCCCCTAAATTCATTCGCAACTATTCGTAAGCACCCTGAATAGTTGGAAATATCATGAACAAATGCTCATAACCAATTAAGGTATACAGATTATCAACTGAACTACCTCAATGAAAGTAACTTAAGACGAAATTGCCACTCAAAATGCAGATCTCCCCCTCGTTCAAAAGGCCAAATTACCTTCACTATTATGTCATGCAAACAACTATCAATCCCTTCCTGATAAGCACCGAACATGGTTGTGATCATTCAACCCTTGCAACCCAAATAAGCAACGTCATGTACTATGACGTGCTGCTCCGTATAAAACGCGGTATTAGACATCAGAAATGACGTCACCTTGGGGAAGAATAGTGTTGCCCTCAGAAGCAAACATTGCTCTTCGTCTCCACCTAGCCCCCGGCTAATTCGTAACGAGTAACTAACAACCGGTAGATAATGAGTGTATGCACAAAATGGGGTGCGTTGTGTGTTTTCACCCTTTACGTCCTATCGAACGAGTGTCGCCAAGGGTGGTTTTCAAACACTCGAGGAGGACAAGATGAAAAATAGAGCGAAAGTTGCTGACGATGTTTGTATATTTCCTTGGTTTTGTTTGATTTATTGGATGACAAATTTTATATAGGGTAGGGGGTTGGGAGCGTTGAGAGTTTTTTGTATCAGATGCGACAAGGGTAGTTCATTTCATTCGTGAAATATGTTTATTTAGATATAGAGGTATTGTGTTTGAGACTCTCCAGTTTTATAAATGTTTGGGATATCCTCTACAAACATGGGGAGTACAGATCATGATAGGTACAATTCTCATTATTCACTTCCACATACACTTCAAGAACGTAGAGAGACACGTGAAGAGGTGTCCAGGATAGGTTAATGCAAGAGATCATTATTTATCATTAATTTCAATCAGTCAGCATTAATATTACATTCGTCGATATTGAGGCAAATGTTTACAATCAGTTCAAAAACATTGAAGGAAGTTTTTTTTGTGAAGTGATAGAACTTTAAATTGGAATGAAACACAGTTAAATTAAGAATGAAGCCAATTTTTTTTATCTGAAAGAGAATTTTATGACATTTATGTTTTAATAGCTATTATTACAACAAGGGAAATATGAATAGTATATTTCCGAGGTTGTCAAAGTTACATCCCGAGAGCGAAGCCCGAGGGATGTATAGACAATCGAGGAAATATATTCATATTTCCCGTGTTGAAAAAAATAGTTTTTTTCTGATTGAAACATTATTGTTCTGAAAATGGAAAAATTAATATTAGATTGCAAATTTTTGAATTCATTGTATTTTAAACGTTGCTATGGGCCGTGTTTGTGAAAATCATAGTTGACTCTTTTGATTTTCACGTCTTGTCAGAAATCAAATTGATGAAATAACGTCAAATTACGTGGAAACTCAAGCGGCAGAAGCCCGTGAATGTTTGGTTCCGGAGAAATCTGAAACTACCTAGAATAAAGCGTATGAAGACTTTCAGGAGTGGAGAAGAAAAAATTTGGTGGACGGTGTCAACGAAAATATTTTGTTAGCATATCTTGAAGATTTGGTATGTTGATCTGATTCTTGATATTTTTGATGTTATACTAATTTATTCGATCCCCAGTCGCAGAAATATTCACCAAACGCGTTATGGCCAAAATTATCGATGCTAAGGTCAATGTTACATTTAAAGGAAAAAACGTGAGTCGAAATGTTCGATAAAGTGGAAGCATTTGTTAAGAACAAAAATAAAGGATACTTTCCCAAAAAATTAGCAGTGTTAGCCTGGAAGGAGATCAAGAAAATCTTGAGAGAAGCTCCAAATGACGTTTAATTGATGTACGAGTATGAGGTAATAGTATATAACATTACTAGCAAGGAAAGAGGGTTTTTACTAGCGAAAGGAGGATATGACTGACGAGCCGCAGGCGAGTCAGTTACCTCCGTTACCTCCGTTACCTTGCGTGTATTGTTTTATATTTTATTGGTTTCTCATTTGTAAAAAGGTTAGATAAATTCCAAAAAAATCTCAATAATTTGTCGCAAATGTCGTAAGCTATGGAAGCGTTGCCATGAACATGTCTGTTTATTTTTCTTTACATTTGTTTTGGCGAAAGCGAAAATGAGTGTACCAGAAGAAATTATTGAGGCAGCCAGCAGTGTAGCTTCAAGTTCATTACCTGCAAAATCAGCTTCAAGGTACGAGCGAGAATACGACGACTTCAAAAAGTGGCAAAACAAAAATAGTGTGATTGGGGTAACTGAAGATGTTTTGTTGGTCTACTTGATTCAACTATCAGCTAGATTCAGCCCTAATACTTTATGGGCAAAATGGTCTATGCTGAAAAGCTGCTTGGAAATGAAAGAAAATGCCCCTGTTCGCAGGTTTGTTTTCCTAAAAAAAATTATTGAAAAATATGACGTTTAGTTGTCATTTGCAGATTTCAAAGGGTAATACCGTTTCTGAAACGAAAAAATGAGCGTTATACGCCAAAAAAGGCCAAGGTATTAAGTAAAGAAGAGGCTGAACAATTTCATTTACATGCTCCTGATGACCAGTGGTTGCTGGCGAAAATTGTAACAATATTTGTGATTTTTGGATGTTGTCGATGTGACGAAATTCTCTTCTTGAACATGAATGATGTAGAAGATATGGGAAAATACGTTATTGTGACATTGCGGCAAACAAAAAATTTAACAACAAGAAGATTCACCATAACCGACGATGGCTGCAGCTTCAAGCCCTGCTGTTATACAGAAAATAAGTAAATCTTCGGCCTCCTGGAACAGAAAGCCTAAGATTTTTTTTGACATACCGACATTTCCCTTAATGCTGGCCAGCACACCATTGGTGGTGTCCCAAACAAAGCAAATAGCGAAATATTTAGGTTTAAAAGACCCAGAGTTATACACCGGCCACTCTTTCCGCAGAACTGGAGCCACTATGGTCGCGGATTCGGGTGGAGATATTTTAGCACTAAAGCGTGCAGGAGGGTGGAAGAGCACCGAAATTGCGATGAGTTATGTCGATGATTCGGTCAACAAAAAATCGAAATGTCTAGCAAATTATTTGGTAGTAAGGAGAGTACAAACTCGAAATAACAATTGTACCATGATTTTCAACATATATGACGATAAAACAAAATTTTCTAATGTAAATAATACTACTAACTTGTGAAAATTCTGCAAGTTAACTGTCAGTTTTATAAGTTAGTGACTAGATAAAATAAACTTTCTTGATTAATATTGTGTTTTTGGAAACTGACGTTTACAAATGAGAAACAAATAAAAGTTTTATTCTGATTACCTCTGCGAATAGATTTTCACATACGTAATTTTGAAGGTTGCTTTATTGATGGAAATCTTTGGCGCCTGCAGAACGAAGGAATTGGTGAATATGCTACCTTCCGATATTCAAGATCGAGGGTCGGTGATCGTGATCATCACAATCTTTGGAGGCGGTTTTTGGAGAATCGTTCAAGACTACAGCTGAAAGGAATGTTCATAACAATCATAACGAAACGGCAGTCTCATCGACGAATTGCGAAACAAGATATTTCATCTTTTGTATCTGGTTACAATACCTCTGGCTGAAATTTTAAGAATTGCACTTTTCTTCTTCCAATAAATTTTTTATATAGTAAAATATGAATACATCATATTGTCCCAAGGGAAATATGACTTGACGTTTCATATTTCCCTCGGGAAATATCAGTGTGTTATGACATATGGTTACTAAGGCGATATTGCTCAATATTGTTTCGATCAGAAAAAAAACTAATTTCCGGCATATGTCCATCACGATTAGCTCTGAGGAACCACATTCGACCAGACAAACTTTTGACCACTTTTTTGAGTAATTCAGACTCTATATCATCGATACCACGAGTTATGTTGGCTTCCAAAGCGTCTATTGTTTCTGGTTTATTGGCATAAAACAATGACTTGACATAACCCCAAAGAAAATGATCAATTGGAGTTATGTCGCATGATCTTGGAGGCCAATTGATTGCACCATTTCTCGAAATAATGTAATCGCCAAATCTTTCTAACATTATATCAATTGTTACGGTAACAGCATGAGGTGCAGCACCATCTTTTTGGAAACCAAAACACATCCGGGTCGATATCATTCAAATTTTGAAACAAATAATCATTGATCATCGATTTGTAACGAGCACCATTCACTGAAACATTAACACCAGCATCGTTTTTAAAGAAAGATGGACCGATGATGCCTTCAGCGTGTAAAGCACACCATACAGTGCATTTTGCAGGATGCAATGGAACCTGCAGATACCCTAGAACTGATTTCACTCCATATACGGCAATTTTGCTTGTTTACGTAGGCGTTCAACCAGAAATGAGCTTCATCACAAAACACATTTTTTCGATAAAAAAAAGGATCAACTTCAAGCTGTTCTAGGGCCCAATCAGCAAACATACGACGCTTATTATGGTCTAGTGGCTTTAGTTCTTGAACCAGTTGGATCTTGTATGGGTGTAGATCAAGATCTTTATGCAAAATTTTCCATGTGGTGGATGCACAGAATCATACTTGTTGTGAACGTCGACGAATAGACAAATCTGGATCTTCATTAACAGTATCACTTACATCAGCGATATTTTCTTCTGTACGTACAGTTCTTTATCTTGTTATTGTTGTTGCATCGAGTAGAGGAAATGTAGTCCGAAATCTATCGATAGTTCGACGAATAAGTTGCTCTGATGGACGATTATGTAAACCATAAATTTCAAGAAGTGCTCTATAAGTTTGGCGAATAGAACACTAGTTTAAAAAATGAATTTCAGGAAATTGTGAATGTTGTTGCGGCGTGAGTCTTCCCATGATAATTTGTCAATGCTTACTGAAGAGAAATATCAAACAACATGGTTTCTCACTTCTGTCAAAACACAGTTATCACTCGATATTGCAATAACTTCAATCAGATCATTTCCAGCTCATCTGGATGATGAAAAACACCAAAGCATGACCAATATTAATATCCGGTTCAGTAGGGCCCCATCTCATAAATATGGAGCATGCTCTGAATTCTGGAAGACTAGACATTTCAAGTTATCAAACTTCGGTAATGAGTTCAAAGGGAAATTTCGTGTAGTATTTGTCGAACCAGTTTTTCACCAGAGTCTAAATTGTTAGGAAATTGTGTAACTTTTTCCATTTGCCTAATATACGTTAGAAGTTTCCACCTCTTTATGTAAGAGGCATACTTTGAATTTTTCGTCAGCAGCGGAGGTATTCATCATTGGATGGAGAGGTTCGACTTCTGGTTTCTCAGAGTAAAAGATATTTCAGAATGGTTTTATTGCAGACCTCGCCATCCGAAAATGTATCGCCTCTGAAGGTGCATACAAATTGTTGTCACGTCATGTGAGCTCACGCGAGGAAATGGGAAGAGGATATGGAATTCCATCAATTAATTCAAGACTTATTGAATGAGCACCCAGATCGGTTTCAAATGTATGTCAGAATGACATTTCACAAAATATCAGACGTAATATCACGTGCATTCAGAAAATGTAAATTTGCGGAATATAGATTGCGTGCTATCAGTGCTATAACGTGACAGCAGATATGTTGCAAAAATGTTTACTACATTTTGATTCCGTAGTAGTACCCAGTTTAGTTCTGATGATTTGGCTTCACTATTTATTATTGAAAGGTGTGTCTCTCTTCCTATGCTCTAAGTTCCGTGCATTATGGTGGTTCCACATTTTGGGAAGATGACGTGATGTGACGTGACGTGATAACAATGTGTCTGCACCTTTATTCACATATATCAGGATCGTTTCTTATTTTTATTCAGAAAACTCAATCATGCAAGTAAAATCTGGATGAAACCAACAAAAAAGACTAAAACTTGCGGAGTCGAATACATAGAAGGGATCAACAACACCACTACCACAACAGAAGAGCTAAAATCACGATTGAACGACCGAGCGTTCACTGAACAACAAATGAAATGAAAACCAACTGGCGTTTCGCAGTTTTTTCACCAATTTCATGGAGCCTAACCGAATTTTCCATTTCCCCAGTCGCAATGGATATTCTTTGATGCGAAATATCGATGCGTGCCGAATGGAATACTATAGTGTTCGCATAAATTGAAAACGACCATGTCCGCGTCGTTTGAACCGTAACGTAATACGCGAAAATTATCGTCCCGCAACGACAATGAAAATTTGAAACATTGGGAAATTTCCCTGATGTTTTCCACGTATGACTGCTACGGCCGCAGGGCCTTAACGAATGCCTGTGGTGGTACCAGGCAGAAAATGTTCATTATTCGTTATGAAATGGTGAACAGTTGTTTTTTTTATGTATAAGCCACAAAAATGATGATGACTACAATACTCTTCCCCTTCTTGGTGCTACAACCCAGGAAACAGACTTCTCCGCAAGATCTCTGAGAGATTACACTGCGATGCTTCTGCGAACTTCTTTTGCGATCTCCCAGAGATCTCTATGTGATGTTTCTATGAGAAATTATCAATTTATTCTTTTTGCGAGCTCTCAAAGATGTCACGAATGCAACCAGAATATGAACTTTCTATTGACAGCTTGCAGGGTTATCCTGAGTGCACCCACAATAAGAAATTCACATTACTATCTCCCAAAGATATCTTGAAAATAACAAGAACAAGAGATTGTTTCGTCAGGGTTATACCAAACGTGAAAACATCGTCCATTTTTAGTTCGTGTGATTAGAATCGTTTCAATCTCAACTAGTTTACGTTCATCTGTTGAGTAGACGTGTTCGCGAAGTTTGATATTGTTTAGATATATCGTAATTTATTAGTACTGAATAATCTGTGGCGATGTTTCTCTCTGAACAATTCCTTCTTGGAATTTTGTAAACTCCACACTACACGGATTATATTACAATAATTCACTGAATGTCTTCACATAATAAAAAACCATTCTTCATAAGATATTCTTGGGATCTCGAGGAAAACAAGAACAAGTTAGTGTTTAGAAATCAATCTTATTGGGAGAAATATGGCTTCTCAATTGCAGATATAATCGGACAAAACTTGTTCTTGTTAAGAAATATCGTGTTTTTAACATTTAACAGAAATTTGAGGAAAAAATCATGAATTTCATAAAAAATCTGAATGCTTCCCTGAATTGAATATCATCGAATATTATTTCTTCTCTGGTCTCTTAACAAATCAACAATGTTGTCAGAATGTTTATCAGTTTCGTAAAGACTAATATCTCTTTGAAGGAAAAACGTTCGATGTAATAATAAAATCCCACAAATGTGGGAGGTACCATTGAATTCTGAGAAGCATGAAATTACACAGTTTATAAGCACAGTTTCTATTGAAAATTTATTGTTACCGGTCCTTCAGGAAAATATCTATCTATACAATATCCTCTTGTAATTTTTAATCGACACTACACGCTCTTCACATCACAATCATCACCTGTTTGCTTTATTCTCTGTAAGTAAATAAATAATTAAATCGAAGTCCAAGGAGAGGGCTATCGCGTCTTAGCGTCGTTCATTGTATCACAAAATGGCCTGTGCTGTGATAGGACTCGTTAGGGACACAACAACTTGTCTTGCGTGGCGGCTACATCGCAGCGTACCGCGACTGCCTTTCCAAAGAGCAATGTCTAGACGCCTTCAGCGAAAAGTAAAAAGAACCAGTGCCTTTGCGATAGTTCTTCCGTTTACGATAGGGGACGTACTGCTTTCTTGAGTTCGCCTAAAGCATTGTTTGAAGAGAAAATCGGCAATCTGGCATCGTCTTCTCTAGAGTTCTGTGGAATATCATAGAGGATGGGTTAGGTTAGGTCATTGACCTCGAATCATATGACCTAAATTAATGGAGTTAGGATAGGTTAGTGAGAAACCAATGTTTTATGAGATCGTTTTAGAATATCGAGGAAAACATGAACAAATTATTAGTGTTTACGAACTAATCTTCAGGAAAATCGAAAAAGGAACTTATTTTGGTGGGAGAAATATGGCTTTTCAATTGCAGAAATAATCGGACAGAAGAACTAAGTGAAATATCGTGTTCGTTACATTCTTATTCAAATAAGGTTAGAGCTCGAGTATTTTCTAATTGTATTACCCAGAAAATCTAATGATCACCTCAATTTCAATCGAAAAATATGAACTTTCAGGTGTTTGCAGAGAATTGTTGTATTAAGCCCAATATTTTTTTCAAATGGCTATATCTCTTTAACAGAGCCGAATTCGGAAAAATGGAAAATGAAAACAAGGTTTCCTTTTGCCTCAAGAATCTACAGTTAAAACACATGAACAAGTCAAAGACTCACCCTGTAAAAACTTTGAAGTCTGCAGAAAATCGTATCAAGCACGTATTTGGCCCATTGTTTCCAAAAAGCTGAATCGTTTTAGCAGAGCCGAATTCGGAAAATGTAAAATGAAAACAAATTTTTGGGGCTCAAGAATCTACAGTTGAAATATATGTACGAGTTAAAGGCTCACCCTTTTTTATAGCTTTTTTCAATTAAGTCGATTCTGAATCCTCAACTTCAATTCCATATTGCGCATCATATCATCCAATATTCCGACGGGCTGATCCGAACACAAGTTTGCTAGTTAGATAATTATGAAGCAAGAGTCCTTCAACTCTCACAAAGGGTAACTCATCCACCCTTATTCCGGCACTGAATAATTCAATCTCCTGTCTCTCTGTTTGTACGTGGTCGCTGTACAGACCTAATTATGAAATCGGCAATTCTCTATGACGAAGTTGAGTTTTGATTATAACGGTCCACAATATTGTTTGTTATGTCAATATCCACTACGGGCCGATTGTAATTGTCATCTGATTGTACAATTAGAGCGATGAGAATTGCACTCGAATTGAAACTGATGTGCTATCGATTGTGATTTCTTCGTTTGGTGGGATTGAATTCGAATGGACAGCAGCATACGAACGTGAATAGGTTATTTATTGGGTTTGTTGCTATGTAGATAATGAAATAATAGCGACAGAACCCCACCCTGTATACTTAAGATCAGCTAGGAGCTGTTTTACATATGACTGGCAACTAATGTGTTGCTGCAAAGTGACACACTCGATCATGCCACTCACATTGCTTGGACGACTGTCCTGTTGAACATTACTTTCAAAAAAGCTTCAATACTAGCAGATATCACTTTCGGAAAGGTATCATAAAAAGGGAACGACCAAATGAATCGTAAAATATAATAAAGCAATCCTGGTAGCTCACGTCTGGTGAATCACTTCAGTAGCGTTTTACGCCTCAGCTCTTCGAAAGAACGATGATTAAAAATGTTTATTCTTCATCCAGCTTTTATTCTTCTTCATCTGCTGTAAATTGAATTATTCCATCCTTCGTCATTTCCACCAATCTCAAAATTAATGAAACTTCCGTTTCAGGCTATAATAAGCCGAACTATAGACTGTAATTCTCACCCGATTTATGCTGAACATAGCCGTAAAACTTCAAGAGAATGTCGGATATAAGCCGTAAAAGAAGTTGAAGCATAGCTGGTAACAACGTCATACAGCAGGATGAGATGGAAAGGATGAAGGTTTACGGGCTTTCATATGTCGTTGCCATACTTGATACTTGATGGTCCTTGCATAGCGAAATTCACTGATATTTGATAGTCCTATGCAGAATTGAACCTTTTCGGTCGATAGGTTGAGGGTACGAACGCCAATCAATGGTCCAGAACAAGTGCAGCCAATTTCATCGGCAGCCTCCTTTTTAATGGAAGTATCGGAAAACAGGCCGTCGCCTGTTTCGAACTCCACCTTTTGGAGGTCTCGGAACAGTCAGAATGAAAATTCGATTTTGTCACATTTCAAAACGCCAACCATCTCATGACGTTCGCTCTTGTCATTCCTCATATGAATGCAAGAAATGTAGACCCGGAATACACCATACATATTTGCATGAGGACAACACAGTTCTTTCTACAACCCAAAATGAACGTTCGAGAAGAACTCAACCTCCTGCTTCGGCACCGTCGCTTCAATCGCGTATCGAACAAGTTCAGGCAATTTTATCGGCAGCCTCCTTTTCGAAGCATCGGATAACTAGCGTTCGAAGTTTCAAACTCAACATTTTGGAGGTCTCGGAAAAAATGCAGAAACCAGTTCGTTCATCAAACACCAATTGGCGAACACGTAAAGGATTGAGCATTCACAGTATGCAGCTTGATCAGAATCACAATTCAGAATTTATCTAAAGTTTAGCCTGGGACCATATCCGGCTTTGGGACAAAAACTATCCCATCTCTCCGCCATTCCCATCCAGAACACCATTATTTGTCCTTTCCTTGCCGTACTACCCTTTCCATATTTCGCTCTATTAATTGCAACTCCCCGCAAGCCGGTCTCTTTCTCAATCCGAACTCTCGCTTTTCGCCAAAAACCAATTAGAGTGACTTATGTTTGTCATGACCCAGTATATTAATTGGGTTCGGTCTGCTCGTCCCATATTAATTATCGACTTGCTCGTAATTAAATCTCGCAAATTGGAACTGTATGAGGCGGAAACACGGTACAAAGAAAATAAACCGTGTCTTTCTGCGAAATATGCTTTTCCTCCGGATTTTCCCAAGTTAATCGGTAGACTCGCTTTCATCGGCTTGATTATTATTGGATGAATGGCTCAGAGATATTTCTGTTTTCATCCTTGTTGATCAGGACGACATTCTCCAGTTTGAATTAGGATAATTCAGGGAGACATTTTTGTTTATTCCGCTTCTTCTTGTGGTCCTTTGTATTCCATGGTTCTTTGATATTGAACAGAATTTTTGCTGGAATGGGCATCTTTACTTCAGAAAAGGTAAGGAAGGTACAATAGGTACATATTACTCATAATGAGACAGATAATAATAATAGTGTTATTCCAATAGTCCAAAATTCATATTTTCACTTTTAATCCCAGGCAACACAGACTTCTCCGCGATATCTCTGGGAGGTCACAATGCGGCTTTCATGCGAGCTTCTACCGCGAGGTCTCAGATATCTCTATGCGATGTTACTAAGCGAAGTTTCCACTGACGTGCCCATGCGATATTTTGTAGACCTCTCCATGCGATATCCCGGGGACCTCACAATGTGATATCTTGGAGACCTCGCTATGCGATATCCTTGGGACCTCTCCATGCGATATCTTGGAGAGCTCATCATACGATTGACAAGGTCAATCTGTTCATGCAGGCGAAATTTGGCTATCAAATCGCACTTGTATAAACAGCGAGTTTACCTAACCACATTTCTGCTACTTGGATAGCAACGGTCATACAGCGCAATCAGTTCGCTTTCCTGAGGGAGGTTGAGGAAACCCGAAATCATCTCGGCCTAACCAGAATCGTTTGAAAAACGTCTTGTATCAGGATGATGAATTGAAATTACGCCAACGTAGATTATCTCCGACCGTTCTCCCTAACCGGCGTCCAACCCTGCCCACGCTACTCACTAATGACTTTTTCGTCCTCCGCCGATATTTCTAGCCGTCACGACGGCGGTCGCCGCTGATGTCGGAGACGCCCGTTTTAAATTACCGAAAGATTTACTGGACTAGTTCTACGCTCTGGGTTGCCGTCCTGCCCATTCATCCGGTGTCGGGCAAAAAGCCCGGGCGGTTTGCCGCCGGTTGTAGGTAGCGGGCGCACCAAATTAAGCCCTCATTTTCTCACGAACGATTGTGCTCTCCCAGACCGCAAAAGTTGGGCGCGTCGGTAGCCATTGTTCGCGAGAACTTCCAGTCGCTGTTTGGCGTATTCATGCAGATAAAGTAATTTTCGGATGGGAAAGGATTACCCAGTTCCTGATTACATAAGAGTGGGTTGACTGGGTCAGGGTAGAAGTTAAACTTCACCTCATTCTTCTGCATCGTTGCCTCAATCTCCTATCAAACAAGTTCAGCCAATTTAATTGACCTCCTCATTTCTAATTGAAGTATTGAACTCCACCTTTTGGAGGTCCCGGAACAGTCGGAATAATTAAAAGCAGTATCACATTTGAAAACGCCAATAATCTTACGACGTTCGCTATTGTCATTCCTCATATAAATGCAAGAAATGTGGACCCGGAACGCACCATACATTATTGCATAAGGACGAAACGTTTCTTTCTAGAACCCAAAATATACGTTCGAAAAGAACTCCACCTCCCTCTTATGCATAGTGGCTCCAATCACCTATAGGAAAAGTTCGGAGAAATTAATCGGCAGCCTCCTTCCTAATTGGAGTATCGAATAATAGGCCATCGCCCGTATCAAACTCCACTTTTTGGAGGTCTCGGAACAGTCGGAATATTAATTCGAAGCAGTGTCACATTGCAAAACTCCAACCATCTCACGACGTTTGCTCTTGTCATTCCTCATATTAATGTAGGAAAAATAGACCCGGAAAACACCATAAATTATTGCATGGGGAGAAAACGTTTCTTTCTAGAATCCAAAATAACTTTCGGAAAGAACTCAACCTGCTTCGTCGTCTCAATCGCCTATCGAACATGTTCAGCCAATTTAATCGACAGCCTTCTTTTCGAAGCATTGGATAACAGGCGTTCGCCTGTTCCAAACTCCACCTTTTGGATGTCTCGGAACAAATGCAGAACCCAGATTTTTTTATTGAAATTCTGATTCAGTGATTGAAATTCTGATCGGATTTTTACATTAAGTGTTGAGTGGTGGAGTACTTGTGAGTACTAGTGTTCTCATTTAAATTAAAGCATTTCAAATTTCGATTTAGTGTGGTAAATTTTGATTCGGTTCTGGTCAATTAGTCAAAGAACTAATATTGAAACTTCTGATCTGAGAACTGGTCAAAATGGTCTTGAAGTTGAATTTATATTGAAACGGTTCATCATCTGATCACGGCGAATGTAAAACCGCAACTTCAACCAAGAAAACATAATCTTATTTCATCATAACGAACTCTTTTTGTTTCCACCACCAGAAACACCTAATTCCTTTTTTATGGTAATGTAACGATATTCGGAAACGCCGCGATGAATATATGAATTTTCAACGGTACCAGCAAGCGCGAAAAAAGTCCGAGTCAGCCAATCAGCTCCCAGAATATCCGCGGAAAACCAAATTACGGCCGCACGTTACGATACATAATGATCGAGCCTCATCAGGGTCAACGAAACGTCTGCCGTGTAATGGGGTAATTTATTCCAATTTCGAACGAGTTTCTAGATATTGAATGCTAATCATGTTCCATAATAATTTGCTGAATTATGCAACATAATTATCTCTGTTATTTGCGTTTTAGATTTGAGAATCATTGCGAAGTGCGAAAACGTAGATAAAAAGGCGATAACCTGTGTAGCATGGGTTGAAGGTTGGATTTGTTAGAATTACCTTGTTTTTCGTGTCTACAATTTTTAGTATGTTTTGTTCGAGGTTTTGTTGTAACAACTTTTGCATGAATACATGAAAAAAGAAATGTGTTTTTTTTTAATTATCTTTGTTAATATGTTTTTTCAGGTCTCGAATGGACTTCTTTTGATTTTTTCAATGAAAGTTTAATTCTTCATCCTTCTGAAAAAGTTCCTGTCTTTCATCGGTCCAGGAAAAATTTATGTCTTTTGAATCGTCTTAGGATAAGTCATAGTCGTTGCAATAGTATTATTTTGTAATGGATTTCCAATGATAGGGCGAGATGTGAATGGGGTCATGAAGAGCAAACTATTGATCATTTGGTTAATAATTGTTCAGTATATAAATTTCCATATGGTTTTAAGTCTATTCCTTCAGTTTCTGTTTCGTTTTTGAGATAAGTCGGTACCTTCAAATGACTTTGTTATTGAATATATTCGTTGATTTTTTATCGTTTTGTTTCTTATTTCAGATAATTACAAAATGTTTCGTCAACCTCTTTGAAAAAAAAAAGAATAAGTTGTAATATAAGAAGAAGATGTCCTTCAATATAAATATCAGCTCATTCAGTAAACAAATTCAAAATCCCTACACTTATACGTGAAGACAGATTTTTTGCTGAGGTTTTTATGTGTGCTCTTGCATCATACGGAGAAGAGTGTATGGTGCCCGTTTAACATTTAATCTGCTAATACTGAGATCAATCTGTATGTTGAATGATCTGTTCCTTGTTACCTTGTCCTTGAACTTGTCATGATGTTTGATTTTTTCTTCGAAAGCTAATCTGTATTACTCTGTTTCATATAGAGAATATGGGTCTACATATCGGGTGTTTTTTTCATGATTGATGAAACATTAGATTGAAAGAAAACACATTTGAATCAAGATGGAAGCAATTTTTTTTTAATTGGAATATAATTTCAAGAGATTCATGTTTTAAAAATAATTTCCACCACGACTAGCTCTGGAGTTGTTACAGTGAATGGTGCTCGTTACAGATCGATGATCAATGATTATTTGTTTCAAAATTTGAATGGTGTCGACCCAGAAGACCAACAAGATGTTGTTACACTTCATGCTGCTACCGTTACAATTGATTTATGGAAAGAAATATTTGGCGATAACATCGTTTCGAAAAATGGTCCAATTAATTGGCCTCCAAGGCCATGCGACATAACTCCTATGGATTATTTTCTGTGGGGTTATGTCAAATCAATGGTTTATGCTGATAAACCAGAAACAATAGACTTTTGGAAGCCAACATAACTCGTGTTACTGCTGAAATAAGGCCAGAATTACTCGAAAAAGTGCTCTAAAATTGGTCTGGTCGAATGTGGTTCCTCAGAGCTAGTCGTGGTGGACATTTGCAAGAAATTATTTTGGAAACATAAATGTCATAAAATTATCTTTCATCTTATTTTTTCTTTTTGTAAAAAACGGAAATGATATCTTACCTGCAACTGGAGATAATTTTCGCATAACACACCATCTCGATTTCCACTAAAAAAGAAAAATTAAAAGTATAAAAATCAATCTAAAGAATCATTTCGACCAACACTGCTGACATAGGAGGAAAAGTTAGTTTCCAGTGATGTTTATGGTTTCATCGTGCAATTCCTATAAAAATATTGCATGAATAAAATAATGGAACAGATTTCTTGTAATATTGGTCAATTATTTTTTTCCTCAATTCGAGTCAGAAATTTCCAATATGAATTTCATTCCCCACATGAAGGTGGAAATTATTTCCTGAAAATCATCCTTCTCTCAACCTTTTGCCGAATTATGGATTCATAGCCATGAAAATTCATGAGCTATAAATATTTTTTCTCTCACGATACGTCGTGATTAAAATTCAAATCCTATGCATATGCGGGGACAGGGTTGAGAATTTCAAACACAAAATTAAAAATTACCTAATCGAGACGGAAGCTTTCATCTCAATTTTACGACTCATTTACATCTATTTCTGTCGTACGTGTTTTGTTGTCCCGCATCACATCAGGAAACACCTGTTCGACAAAATAGTATTTCTAGGAGTATTTGTCATGAATTTGAATCAATTCTCTTCGTATTGGAATTTTCATTTGTTATAAAAGTATCATTTTTGATGATACTCCTTTTTCCAAGCTTTTATTTAGTTTCACCTGTCCCGGTTTCTGTCTGTCTTTATCTCTTTCTGTCTGTCCCTATGTCTTTCTGTCTATCTGTTTCTAATCAAGTCTTGCAAGTTGAACATGACACTTCTAATCGTTCGATTGATTTGAAATTTGGCAGGTGTACATAATTATGGTAACAATGCATTATGGAATATTTGTTATAAAAAAAACAAAATGGCGGCTCCGAAATGGCGGATGAGTTTTGTAATTATGATCCGATTCCATTCAAAGTTAGTATCTGAGGGTTTTTGGGTTCGACAATGACGATTCTTCTGACGAAACTGGAAAGTTCAAGATGACGGCTGCAATGTGGCGGACGAGTTTTGTAATTATGATCCAATTCTATTCAAAATTGGTATCTGGGGGTTTTCTGGGTCGGAAATTAGAATTCTTCAAAATTGAGGAATTCAAGATGGCGTCTTCAAAATGGCGGATGAGTGTTGTTATTAGAAAGGCTTGTTTTTTCAAATGTTTTTTTTATAAAAGCTTGTTTTTCTGATACCTATGAAGAGTTCTTATTATTATTATGTGATAGGAGCGATTTCTCATAAGAAAACTTTTCAGAACTGCGTCCAGACTGAACTCATGTTCTTATACCCAACTGTCTTCCTGATGACATCATACATTTGCCAATAAAAACCAGGATAAAACCAGTGCACGTCGCTCATGAACAGCCGAGAAAACTGCTGCTGTAGCCTAAAGTGTTGAAGAAAACCCAGGTTTGTCCATTTCTCCGCGTTCTTTGGAATAAGGTATTCCACAAAAGACATTACACTGTTTTTGAATTAAGACTTGGGTCTTAATAAGGCTTATAAGGTTCAGTCAGCACAAGAACTCAAGCCGACCGATCATCAACAACGTCGTGTCTTTGCTGATGGGGCCCATTTCCACCTCGGTGGCTTCGTCAAAAAGCAAAATTGTCGCATCTAGGGCTCGGAGAACCCAAGAGTTATTGATGAGAAGCCTCTCTATTCTCAACTTGTGACTGTTTGGTTCGGTTTATGGACCGGGTTCATTGGATTTTACTTTTTCGAGAATGATGCCGGAGCAACAGTTATGGTGAATGTATTGTGCTATAGAGAAATGATTAAGAATTTTTATGACCGGAATTGGATGGTATTGATTTGGACAACGTTAACTTTCAACAAGACGACGCTACGTGCCACACAAGCAACAAAACCATTGATCTTTTACGGGAAAAGTTTCAGGACCGTGTTATTCCTCAAAGAGGTGATCACAATTGGCCACTGAGATCTTGTGATTTAACATCTTGCTACTTCTTTCTTTGGGTCCATTTGAAAGAGAAGGTCTACGCCAAGAGCCCAGCGTCGATTCAAAACCTCAAGGATGGAATTCGTGTGGCTATCGAGGACATAGGGCAGCTACTTTGGGATTTGGTTATGAAAAATTTCATGAAAGGGATATGATTCTGTAGTCGTGGTCGTGGTGGTCATTTGGCTGATGTTTTTTTTTCATTATCAACGGCATACCTTCCTCTTTATAACGAAATAGACATCCGATCTTTTATCTACAAAATGGCATTGATTTCTTCGATTTAATTGATTAATTTCTATTATTTTCTCTTCTCTTAGTTTTTTCTGAATTAATTAATTTGAACACATGTTTGAGTTTTTCGACCCTCGTGGCGACGTTTCGCAAAGGTGTCCCTCTGCTTTTTCAGGCCAAAAACATGTATCAACTTAACCCTTTCTTTCCCAAGTTTCTTAATGATTTTCTGGTTGGCTCAAAAAAATTATTACCTGCGCAATTCATCTAAAAATAATAAAAATTCGATATACGACTAATTCAATTTTTTTTATGCAATTTGAAAAAAAAAATTTTTGAGCCACATGGAATCAGTGGGAATAAAACGAAATCACGATAATATTTTTTATGAAACTCAAATCAAAAATCTTTCTAACAACAATAATACACATTCTATCAGGGAATAAATAATAATTAATAAATATAACACTTGCAAATTATGACTAGACATGGAAAGCTTGAAGCAGTTTCTATATCTTTGATCACGGAAAGAGCTTCCATTTCAATTTTTCAGGAATGGAAGCTTTTTTTCGCAATTTTGAGTTTATTTGCGAAGGAAAGAGTGTGGCCAAGAAAATATCTGAACATAAATAATCTATACTGGCAACCAAAAATTCATTTCCATGCGAAAATGTGAATGACTCCATATGTAACCACTGGGAAACCACATTCGTCAGAAAGAATAGCATCAAGAACACTGAGAACATGTCCTAATGTGAAAAAACTTAAACATCTGTTTTTTTCCTAGTCCTATTTCCTGCTATTTGTTGTTTTTTATTGAGAAAATGGAGGACGCTAATTATGATGACAATTTTAATTAATTTGTTTGAAATTTTCTAGTGTTGAGTTGTTCAGCACTAGGCTTCGACTTTTTGGCACAGCTGTATGGGTTTCTTACTAGCGTAATTGATGTATCTTTTTTACCAGCTGCGAAATAAAGTCAATTATTATTATTTTTCTTCGAATGTCAAAATAACACCTCTCATTGGAAAACTCTTGACGACTGTCCAGGTACATCACTATCCAATACATCTCCAACATGTAAAGAATAATAACCTTGCAGACAAAACTAATGAAAAACTCTCCCTCAGCAATAACCCCCAACAAAGATTAAAACCGAATCAATTCCCGACATCATCTCCCGGGCGCATTTCATTCATCACCTCCACCAATATGAGACGTCTCTCTCACCCCAGAAAAAACCTAACAAATTTCCCACCATCCAAAGTAACGGCCGGCTAGGATATTACAACCATTACATCTTTCAGCATCGTCTTTATCATTATTCTTTGACTAATAGCTACACTGATAACCGGGACATCTCTTTATTGCTTTTTACTCGTCCGGAGTTATTAATATCGAACGATTCCTCGATTCCTACGTCCTAGCGGGAATAATCTTCGTTTCACGGATCGGATCGTACCAAAAAAGTCGAGTCGTCGTCTGTTAACGGTTCCGTTCCGTCCAATTATTTGAATGGCGGTATCAGTTTCGCATAACGACATCCCGGGCGGCGTGGGCGTTATAGTGCTACCGATTTTTATGGAAATTGAAACTGTATAGAGATTTGGGACGACTCTATTGTCGGATTGTTATAACCAATTTTCGTGCGGTAATGGGAATTTCGATTTGATGTTGTGCTTTTTTATTTTCGGTTTTGGGATTCACTTGGCATTGTAGCGGACGAAGTCCGCCTGAATACGTCTCTGGACTCTCTGATCCCAAGTACAGAAATTCTAGAAGCCTCCAGAGACTATCTCGACCATTCTCGAACAGGGCCGTATCGATATATAAAGACGCGCACATTGGGAACGAGTTAGTTACTTTCCTGAGTGAAGCCGAATCGAATTGCGAATAGCGAATTCCAAGTGGTGAATATAAATAGCTGGTGTGTAAATAAATCAGTATTAGTTATTGTACATAAATTAGTGTGATCAGTTAGTGGTATTGTAATAGTATATTCTAAAACTAGTTGCAGAATGGGCTCCTATTCCAATACGAATGCGAAATTCGAAAACGAGCGACGAAGGAGCGAGTTTTCGAACGCATGAGTATTGGAATTGCATTCTGCAACGAGTATTAGACGATATTTTCTCTATTTCACTCAAATTTTGTGAAATTCAATGAAAAAATTCAAATTATAGGTCCTAGTGACTTTCATATTGTATCTTGGCAGTTGGTGTGAATGTTATTAAGTACGAGAATTGACATTTCCAAATTGACGTCTGCTGAAATTTAAAAGGATCGGAAGTCATTGCTGACAACCACAAAACGAAAAATGTTACTGAAAACGATGCTGTAATGAATTCATTACAGCACTGTTTTTAGAACTGTAATGAACACATTACGATACTGAAATAGAGAAATAAATTTGACATTCAATTCAGCAGACGATTTGTTTAACCCCGAGAACGTTACATTGGTGTCAGGTGTGGGGTCAATTGAAGAATTGAACTGCTGTGCTAATTGAATTGTGCACTTCATAGTGGAACTTTTTGAATGCCGATAACGAGATCACAAGCAGAGAAAATGGACCAGGCGAGTATGGAATTTTCAAGCAAGCCTTTGAACAAATGAGCTTGAAAATGGATAAAATGGAAGAGAATTCTCGAGAAATGAGCTCGAAATTGGAAGAAAAAATGGATGAGAATTCTCGAGAAATGAGTTCAAAAATGAACAATTGTAACGAATTGGTGATTCAAATCGCAAGTACATTGGATGAGAAAATGGAAACCATCAAGGAGGTAATAATAGATGAAGTCAATTAAAAATTTGATAAGGTTGACGAAAAAATTGAAGAAGTCAATGGAAAATTTGATGAAAAATTCGACGAAGTAGTTGATAAGGTCGACGAAAAAATTTAAGAAGTAGTGGATGAGGTTAATGGAAAATTCGAAGTAATATCAGGAATAATTGAACAACATGCCAAGTTGATAGAGCCCCTGAAGAGAACGTTACAGCATGAATTAAATAGTTGTGGTTCAACAATCTACCACCGAAAATGACCTCAAGTTACCCAGGAATCACAGACTTCTCCGCGATATCACTGGGAGGTTAAAATGCGGCTCTCATTTTATTGCGAGGTCCGAGAGATCGCTTCTTGCTGTTAGTACTCTTTGCGACTTCCCAATGTTCTCCCTGATATGACAGATTGGGAAATTCTCATTGCTTCGCTCTAAAGACATCCCGAATTTGACCAGCATAAGAATATCTTTGTTGTGAGAGCTCTAAAATGTATACCGATCGCGTAAATGCGATCGCTCAGAGATATCCTGAATGCAACCAGAATAAGAAATTTTCGGTTCATGCGATAGGGGTTCGGGAAAAGGCTTAGATATTTGTTGTGTTTCAATACTCTTAATTTTATTTTTCTTTATTGTGTGTTCTTTGAATCAGACCACAATTTGTAACAAATACCGATAAGTTAAGGTTGGAAACCCTTCCTTTTCACGAATTTTCTGTTTCTATCTATGTCAGTATTATGAACTATTTTCTGACCAAAAATGCGATTTTTCTCCTTCTGTCTTCATAACAAATATCAGGTGTTTCTTTTAGGGACTAGGGTGACTATTCCACTCTTTCCATTTTTAGTGAGGAAGTTTCCGTAGCAACGATCGTTTCATCTCGATAAAAGTTTCAAACCGGTAAAACCAACAAGTTGGATTTCGATAAGATTTTTGACGTTTCTCCAATTCATAGATAGCTTCGGAAATGAATATCATAGAGAAAACAAACAACATTTAGTTAACCTATGAATTCTAATTTGCCAAATAGCGCAATCCGTGTCAAATGTGACCATATTACTTAATTTATTGTGTTAAAATCGTAGGATTAGGAAAAGAAAACATTAATTTTTTCAAAGAGCAACGTTTCGCAACTTTATTGCTGCTTTATCAACCTCTAGAGCTAGACGAAGGAGACGTATCTATTATTCCTTCATTGTTGGACATACGCTGCACGGTAAACAATGCAGGAGAACAACGACACACTCTCTCCGTCGTCAAATCAGGTACTGATGAGGATTATACAGCTTTATATTACTCAATGTTAGACATTTTCTCGGGCAATAGTCATGCCGAATACGACTAGAGATGAAATTTAAGCAGGTAAAAGTTCTCTCTTGTAGGTAATATTCAAGTTTGTTGCTTTCCGGAAATTTCGCTCATGACATTTTTTCCAAAAATGAAAATGTCCTTCGCGACATTTCCGAGCAAGTAAATTTCATATTTCAATCGAGAAATTTTGCCGGCAAAATTCCATCTCTGGTGGTATTACATATGATAAAACTTTAAATTGAAATAAAACAAATGCGAATTAGGATTGAAGCAAAATTTTTTTAATGCAAGATAATTTTATGACATTTATGTTTCAAAAATAATTTGGGGCATATGTCCACCACGATTAGCTCTGAGGAACCGCATTCGACCAGATCAATTTTGGACTACTTTTTCGAGTAATTCAGGCCTTATTTCAGCAATAACACGAGTTATGTTGGCTTCCAGCGTGTCCATTGTTTCTGGTTCATCAGCATAAAACAATGTCTTAACATAAACCCAAAGAAAATAATCCATTGGAGTTATGTCGCATGATCTTGGAGGCCAATTAAGTGGACCACTTCTCGAAATAATGTTATCGCCAAATATTTCTTTCAATAAAGCCAATGATTGCGAAGGTAGCAGCATGAGGTATAGCTTCAATTTTTTGGAACCAAAACACTTCCGGGTCGATACCATACTAATTTTGAAACAAATAATCATTGATCATCGATCTGTAATGAGCACCATTCACTATAACACAGCTCCAGCAATGTTTTCAAGGAATACAGTGCATTTTTAAGGATGCAATACATCCTGCAGAACTCCTTGAGAATTATTTTCACTCCATTTACGTCAATTTGGTTGCTTACGTAGCCGTTCCACTAGAAATGTGATTCATCACTAAACACAATTTTTCGATAAAACAGTGGATCAACTTCAAGCTGTTTTAGGGCCCAATCAGCAAACAAACGACGCTTATTATGGTCAAGTGGCTTTAGTTCTTGAACCAGTTGGATCTTGTATGGGTGTAGACCAAAGTCTGTATCCAAAACTTTCCATTTGGTGGATGCACAAAGTACAACTTGTTGTGAACGACGACGAATAGACAAATCTGGATCTTCATTAACACGATCACTTACAGCAGCGATAGTTTCTTCTGTACGTACAGTTCTTTGTCTTGTTGCTGTTGTTGCATTGAGTAGAGAAAATTTTGTCCGAAACCTATCGATAGTTCGACGAATAAGGTGCTCTGATGGACGATTATGTTAACTATAAATTTCACGAAGTGCTCTATAGGTTTGGCGAATGAAACAGTGATTTTGAAAATAAATTTCAATTATTTGTGGACGTTGTTGAGGTGTGATTCTTTCCATGATAATTTGTCAGTGCTTACTGAACAAAGATGTTGAAACAACATGGCTTCTACCTCCTGTCAAAGCACAGTTATCCCTCTATATTTTCATAGAGTCGGAAATGGGTCTCATCATAAGACAAAACTCTTCAACGGATATTCATCACTTTGAACAGTTTTGTGGAATTTAATTTAATAAAACGATATTTTGAAATTGATATTCTCTCTCGTTCTCTTTCATTATTGAATCCCACTGGTATAAGATCAATATTTTCAAGTGAATTTAAAATAATAAGGTAAATTTTAGCACTTTTGCATATTAGAAAAAATGTTGACTCTTTACCAATGATGTTTGTTCAGTATCATCCATGTTTGAAATCAAAAGTCAGTTATCAGGCAACAGGATAGGTATATTTAGAATCAATTTTTAATTTGCCGACGTTTCGGAGGAATCTTCCTCCTTTATCAAGGCTACAAAAAAACACACATTGAAAATCACAATGACAGCGTTACAACAATCAATAACATACCTTATTAAATAACTAAATGGTTGAACAATGGTCGTGATATCTAAGAGAAACAGACTTTACATCAACAAAAATCATGGTGTAGCGGTGTGCAATTCATAAAAATTTCTTTGAATCTCGCAAAAAACTCAATCATCACAATTGAGGTTACGGACATAGAAATAATTCTTCTTCTTTATTATTCCTTAGGTTAGAATATTATATTATTTTGTTACTTCACCAGTTGTGAAGTGATGCGAGAGACATCTATAAATAGAATTCGACACTACCAACACCAATTAAAATTGAAAGGAAATTTAAAATCACCCAACTACACCATACTAATCACATGTCGACTAACAATTGGTTGTAAATTATGCTAAGGTTATTGACATCTTCTCGAAAATTCACAGTTTTGTTTCTTTTTATGTATATCATTTCACTTATATTCCTCGAGTATTTGTTACGTTCTACATCCAAAATACTAACTTGGTCAAAATTAAATTTATGGCCTGTAGTGAATGAGTGGGCTGAAAGGGCGGTTTTATTGTTGTTATTTAAACTATTACAATCATACTTGTGTTGTTTAATTCGTTCTTTTATGTATTGTCCAGTTTGTCCGATATAACTTTTATCACAATTACAACATGGAATCTTATAAATAACATTAGTTTTAAGTTGTAAGGGAGTGTTATCTTTAAGTCTAGAAAAATACCTGTTAGTTGTGCAAACATTATAAAAAGCAGCAGTGCATTGAAATTCTCTAAAAACTTTGTTAATGCTGTGTGATACATTGGGAAGGAATGGGAATTTCTTATATATCAATTCATTCTTTTGTTTAATTTGGGGAGTGTTAGTATTGTAAGAATTCAAATATTTATTCACGGAATTATTAATCAAATATATAGGGTAATTATTTTTAAGCAAAATGTTCTTGACTTTAATTAGATTATTATGGTGGAATACAGCGTCGCTAAGGTTGATTGATCTGTGTATTAGATTGTTAATAACATTTATTTTTTGCTGTAAACAATGATTGCTGAAATAGTTCAAGCATCTGTTAGAATTAATAGGTTTAGTATACCAATTAGTAAGCAATCTACTGCCTTCACGAATCAACATGATGTCAAGAAAAGGCAGGCTACCATCAACTTCCCTTTCAATAGTGAATTGTATCTTGGGATGGTACGCGTTGAATACTTGCAAAGTGTAATCCACCTTGTCCTCTGGGACCAATAGAACCGTGTCATCCACATATAGTTTAAGGAGAGGAGTTTCATAATCTAGATGAGATGAAACAAAATCAAACAATTCCACCATTACAAGATTAGCCAGCGATGGACTGGTTGGAGCGCCCATAGGGGTTCCATCAAGTTGTTTATAAAAACTATTGTCAAAGCTAAAGTAGCTACTGTCGAAATAGGTCGTCAGTAGTGAGATAAATGTATCTTTATCTAAGTTGGTGTAATTACTGATGAAAAACCACTTCCTCCTAACAATGTCTACCGTGAGTTGTTTAGGGATATTATTGAATAGTGCCACTACGTCCAAAGACACCAAAATGTATCCTTCCGGTACCACTAAGTCAGCGCAATATTCCACCAACGTAGCTGAATTCTTCAGGTTGTAGGTTGAGCATGTTAACACTGAGCCAAGCACTTTATGTAAATAAATGGCAATACTATTGTAGGGAGCATCAATGCAGCTGACTATAGGTCTTAAGCTCAATGTGTTCTTATGAACTTTTCTCAGGCAATAGAGTTTCGGAGGTGAGCTATTATGTTTGATCATATTTTTTTTTTTTTTTTGTATTCATGGTCAGATATGTATTCATTATCCCTCAATTTTTTGATTAGAGCGTTGTTTTGTTTTTGGATTTTGTTGGTTGGATCTAATTTAAGTTTTTCATACATTGTGGTATCACTTAACATGTTTTTCACCTCTCGCAAGTATTCATCTCTCTGCATAATAACAGTAAGGTTTCCTTTGTCAGATCTGCTTATAATTAGTTGTGGATTGTTCTTAATGAATTCATTTGTTGTCTTTATGATTCTTTGTTCTTCTTGATTGTGCTTTCTGTGCTTTTTCTTTGTAATAAAATTTTTAACTATGCCTACACATCTAGATCTGAAGGTGTTCTTGTCATCATCAGGGATGTGTTGTGAATTGGCAGCTGCTTCCATATCCTTTATAATGTTCACAATAGGAAGTTTTTTTGGTATTAAACCATAATTAGGACCTAGACTCAATAGGCTCGAGACTTCATCCGGGATGGTGGTATTTGTGTAATTGATCAAAAATTCTTTGTTAGTATCAAATGGAGAGAAGGGACGTTGCTTGAGTTTGAGTTCATTAAATTTCTTGATGTTAGTGGATTTAACTCTCTGGAATATTAGGTTGTAGTTTGAGATACTCATGTTCATTATTCTTGACAATGTGGTTTCATCCAATTGATTGCGTAAGTAGTTGTCTAGTAGTCGGATATGTTTTCTAATGTTGTCTATCTTCCAAATACAGACCTTTATTTCAATGTTCAACACTGAGAATCTGAACCTCTTGAAGGTTTTGTCGACCAAGTTTTTATAAGGGTGGTCATCAAGTTCAAGTGTGAAGATATGATTGATGTTGTTTACTATGTGACTAGGAATTAATCCACTTTTTCTGCAGCTCAACAGAAAGATTCTTCGGTTCAAATATGAAGCCAACCTTTTGTATAAAGTGATGAACCGCTTGCTTTCATGACAATTGTGTGTTCCGCATGTGTCCCTTATTGTCTGGAAGAAACCCCTCGGTACCAATGATGTTTGTTCAGTATCATCCATGTTTGAAATCAAAAGTCAGTTATCAGGCAACAGGATAGGTATATTTAGAATCAATTTTTAATTTGCCGACGTTTCGGAGGAATCTTCCTCCTTTATCAAGGCTACAAAAAAACACACACGTAACAAATACTCGAGGAATATAAGTGAAATGATATACATAAAAAGAAACAAAACTGTGAATTTTCGAGAAGATGTCAATAACCTTAGCATAATTTACAACCAATTGTTAGTCGACATGTGATTAGTATGGTGTAGTTGGGTGATTTTAAATTTCCTTTCAATTTTAATTGGTGTTGGTAGTGTCGAATTCTATTTATAGATGTCTCTCGCATCACTTCACAACTGGTGAAGTAACAAAATAATATAATATTCTAACCTAAGGAATAATAAAGAAGAAGAATTATTTCTATGTCCGTAACCTCAATTGTGATGATTGAGTTTTTTGCGAGATTCAAAGAAATTTTTATGAATTGCACACCGCTACACCATGATTTTTGTTGATGTAAAGTCTGTTTCTCTTAGATATCACGACCATTGTTCAACCATTTAGTTATTTAATAAGGTATGTTATTGATTGTTGTAACGCTGTCATTGTGATTTTCAATGTGTGTTTTTTTGTAGCCTTGATAAAGGAGGAAGATTCCTCCGAAACGTCGGCAAATTAAAAATTGATTCTAAATATACCTATCCTGTTGCCTGATAACTGACTTTTGATTTCAAACATGGATGATACTGAACAAACATCATTGGTACCGAGGGGTTTCTTCCAGACAATAAGGGACACATACGGAACACACAATTGTCATGAAAGCAAGCGGTTCATCACTTTATACAAAAGGTTGGCTTCATATTTGAACCGAAGAATATTTCTGTTGAGCTGCAGAAAAAGTGGATTAATTCCTAGTCACATAGTAAACAACATCAATCATATCTTCACACTTGAACTTGATGACCACCCTTATAAAAACTTGGTCGACAAAACCTTCAAGAGGTTCAGATTCTCAGTGTTGAACATTGAAATAAAGGTCTGTATTTGGAAGATAGACAACATTAGAAAACATATCCGACTACTAGACAACTACTTACGCAATCAATTGGATGAAACCACATTGTCAAGAATAATGAACATGAGTATCTCAAACTACAACCTAATATTCCAGAGAGTTAAATCCACTAACATCAAGAAATTTAATGAACTCAAACTCAAGCAACGTCCCTTCTCTCCATTTGATACTAACAAAGAATTTTTGATCAATTACACAAATACCACCATCCCGGATGAAGTCTCGAGCCTATTGAGTCTAGGTCCTAATTATGGTTTAATACCAAAAAAACTTCCTATTGTGAACATTATAAAGGATATGGAAGCAGCTGCCAATTCACAACACATCCCTGATGATGACAAGAACACCTTCAGATCTAGATGTGTAGGCATAGTTAAAAATTTTATTACAAAGAAAAAGCACAGAAAGCACAATCAAGAAGAACAAAGAATCATAAAGACAACAAATGAATTCATTAAGAACAATCCACAACTAATTATAAGCAGATCTGACAAAGGAAACCTTACTGTTATTATGCAGAGAGATGAATACTTGCGAGAGGTGAAAAACATGTTAAGTGATACCACAATGTATGAAAAACTTAAATTAGATCCAACCAACAAAATCCAAAAACAAAACAACGCTCTAATCAAAAAATTGAGGGATAATGAATACATATCTGACCATGAATACAAAAATATGATCAAACATAATAGCTCACCTCCGAAACTCTATTGCCTGAGAAAAGTTCATAAGAACACATTGAGCTTAAGACCTATAGTCAGCTGCATTGATGCTCCCTACAATAGTATTGCCATTTATTTACATAAAGTGCTTGGCTCAGTGTTAACATGCTCAACCTACAACCTGAAGAATTCAGCTACGTTGGTGGAATATTGCGCTGACTTAGTGGTACCGGAAGGATACATTTTGGTGTCTTTGGACGTAGTGGCACTATTCAATAATATCCCTAAACAACTCACGGTAGACATTGTTAGGAGGAAGTGGTTTTTCATCAGTAATTACACCAACTTAGATAAAGATACATTTATCTCACTACTGACGACCTATTTCGACAGTAGCTACTTTAGCTTTGACAATAGTTTTTATAAACAACTTGATGGAACCCCTATGGGCGCTCCAACCAGTCCATCGCTGGCTAATCTTGTAATGGTGGAATTGTTTGATTTTGTTTCATCTCATCTAGATTATGAAACTCCTCTCCTTAAACTATATGTGGATGACACGGTTCTATTGGTCCCAGAGGACAAGGTGGATTACACTTTGCAAGTATTCAACGCGTACCATCCCAAGATACAATTCACTATTGAAAGGGAAGTTGATGGTAGCCTGCCTTTTCTTGACATCATGTTGATTCGTGAAGGCAGTAGATTGCTTACTAATTGGTATACTAAACCTATTAATTCTAACAGATGCTTGAACTATTTCAGCAATCATTGTTTACAGCAAAAAATAAATGTTATTAACAATCTAATACACAGATCAATCAACCTTAGCGACGCTGTATTCCACCATAATAATCTAATTAAAGTCAAGAACATTTTGCTTAAAAATAATTACCCTATATATTTGATTAATAATTCCGTGAATAAATATTTGAATTCTTACAATACTAACACTCCCCAAATTAAACAAAAGAATGAATTGATATATAAGAAATTCCCATTCCTTCCCAATGTATCACACAGCATTAACAAAGTTTTTAGAGAATTTCAATGCACTGCTGCTTTTTATAATGTTTGCACAACTAACAGGTATTTTTCTAGACTTAAAGATAACACTCCCTTACAACTTAAAACTAATGTTATTTATAAGATTCCATGTTGTAATTGTGATAAAAGTTATATCGGACAAACTGGACAATACATAAAAGAACGAATTAAACAACACAAGTATGATTGTAATAGTTTAAATAACAACAATAAAACCGCCCTTTCAGCCCACTCATTCACTACAGGCCATAAATTTAATTTTGACCAAGTTAGTATTTTGGATGTAGAACGTAACAAATACTCGAGGAATATAAGTGAAATGATATACATAAAAAGAAACAAAACTGTGAATTTTCGAGAAGATGTCAATAACCTTAGCATAATTTACAACCAATTGTTAGTCGACATGTGATTAGTATGGTGTAGTTGGGTGATTTTAAATTTCCTTTCAATTTTAATTGGTGTTGGTAGTGTCGAATTCTATTTATAGATGTCTCTCGCATCACTTCACAACTGGTGAAGTAACAAAATAATATAATATTCTAACCTAAGGAATAATAAAGAAGAAGAATTATTTCTATGTCCGTAACCTCAATTGTGATGATTGAGTTTTTTGCGAGATTCAAAGAAATTTTTATGAATTGCACACCGCTACACCATGATTTTTGTTGATGTAAAGTCTGTTTCTCTTAGATATCACGACCATTGTTCAACCATTTAGTTATTTAATAAGGTATGTTATTGATTGTTGTAACGCTGTCATTGTGATTTTCAATGTGTGTTTTTTTGTAGCCTTGATAAAGGAGGAAGATTCCTCCGAAACGTCGGCAAATTAAAAATTGATTCTAAATATACCTATCCTGTTGCCTGATAACTGACTTTTGGTTGACTCTTTATTTTGTATTGTACAGCGGAAATACTATATCTCACTGTATTTCCACTGTTCAATACAAAATTAAGAATGTCAGTGGAATAGGCATGTTTTTTCTAAATTTGGCAGTCGAGAGACCATATTTTTTTCAAGCCATGTTAGGTTCAACTTAGGAAAAAAAAAGGAAAACATGAAATTTTAGTTTTATCTTTGTTCAAGAAGAAACTAAACAAGCTTTCTATCCAGAACATCTATCCAAAAAACAGGTTGAAAAAATTCCTTCATGTGTAGTCTTGTCCCTCAAAAGATTGACAAAGGATCTGAATTTTTTGAATTTGCGAAAATGTCAAATACCATATTATTCATTAAGTCACACCTTGTATATAGTTATCATGTGTCACATTTGCCACTACAGCTGATTTCGTTTTTCATACTCGTATTCATTAATTAACTGGTATAACTCGATATGGATCACATCTGAACTGTCCGTCACCCTGTACAGGCCCCACAGGAACCTAAAAAAACAAAAAAATCCTTCAACCAAAACCCAATCCTCGGTTCGAATCGCACCGTATCGAGTTACACTATTCTTATTTACGAAAGAAATTTGGCCAGTTAAGGTTTCACGTAACCAGCTGTCACTAGCACACCCTTAAATCTCGAACCGGAAAATATTCACAAGACTATAATTTACTCCTTGCTACCTACTGCCGTTATGCTGCTGCACGATTCTTTTCCTGACACACCGCACACCGGTGGACTGAATTGATTTACGTCCTTGCTACGGTGCAATTCGATAATCTTGAAATTGAATAAGTTCGGGAACCGAGTCGCAAACCTGTTTCGATGCGGATTGTGAGGGAATCGATTAAAATTGGTAGCCAGATATTGTAGAGGATAATCCAGAATATTGGCAAAAATACATTTCTTGGAAGATCGAATACTTAACACCATCTTGAAAACAATAAAATCAGAAAACCCATATTTCGGTTTGCTAAAAAACAGTCCCTAATCCAGTCTATAATAATGCTTGTCACAAAAGGGTCCTTCCATGTACTGATCGATGGAGTTTTATCCACCGCTCTACCCATTGATGCTGGTGTGCCACAGGGATCGTTTTTTTTTTGGTATAAAAGAGGTGATTCTTACATCAGACACCCAGTCTTTCTTGGTAGTGTCGGATTCTTACCGACTAAACACCTCTACTGGATGGTTCCAGGCATAAGCCTATAAACCTTCCATATTCTTATCTATTATTTCCTCTTTCGCATTCTTTATGCTGAGTGTTTGCGCTCATCCATGTGCTCAACATCTCTAAGTTAAGAGTTCTACATCTTCATTTTCGCAATTGGTCTCTGGATCTTTTGCGGTAAATTCTCGCTGTTTTTCATCTTCAGCGGGGTCATAGTCAACTGACCTTCTAAGGTTGTCATTTGGATGTTCACTAGCTCATTCATAGGCTTTTGCAGCTTTTCGTTTGATGAATGTAGTAATGGACTTCCAATTTATGTCTTTTCTGATTTGTTAATTCCTAACAAACCAGGGGGCGTCTAATGCCCATCTCAGAAATTTGTTTTCTGTACTTTGTATCCTCTTTATATGGGTTCTCGCTGCATAACCCCATGCTGTTGATCCATATGTTTGCTGCAGTCTGGCGACTGCTTTTATGATCCTCAACTTCGTGTTTAAGTTCATTTGGCTTCTTCTGCCTATAATCGGGTAGAACCTTTTCATTGCTACATTCGTTTTATCCACTGCATACTTGATGTGCTGTTTCCACGTTATTCCTGTGTCTAATATTACTCCTAGGTATTTATCTTCATTCTGCCATTCTATTTCATTATCGTCTATGGATATCTCCGATTCCATCTTCAGCCTTCTCTTTTGAGGGAGTATTGCTTGACTAGTTTCTCCATTGATTTTGATTTTCCATCTGTTACACCAATGACTGATATCGTCTGCAGCTTCTTGAAGTCTTTTGTGAATTATACTTGTGTTTCTGTGCCTAATTGCTATGCCCGTATCGTCTGCGTATAGAGCAAGTATCAGGCATCTGGGATTTCTTGGTATATCATGTATGTATATTGTATAATATATTATAGAGTAGCGGTCCTAGTATTGATCCTTGAGGAACTCCTGCTTCTAAATATCTGAGTGTGGAATGAACATCATCTATTTTTACACAAAAATTCCTATCCCTCGAATAATTTCTTATTATTCTGCATAGCTTGGGTGAATTGGTTATCATTTTACAGTGCATTCCGCTTATAATGGACTCGAGGGGAGCAAGACATATCTATAACCGAGTGTCCATTTAATGAGAATAAAAAAAACAATTGAAAAGCTGTCTTTTATTACTAAATAAGTATGTATATGTACTTTTTATAAATCTGAATAGATATGTAGGTTAATAACACTGATAATAATTATACATACTCAATATCGAACTAGTGTTTCGGAAGGAAGTCTGTTAATTTACTTTGGACAGAGGTTTTTTATGACTTCTGCAAATGTCTGTGTCAGATAATTCTTCTTTTTTGAAAACGTCAAAATCGTGTTTTTTGCTACTGCATCACAAACCTTCATGGCAGTGGATCTCCACTATAACTTGCTTATAATAGACTATTTCAGTATTTTCAGTCCACTACAGGCGAGTTTCCATTATAAACGGGTCCATATTGTCCGAGGATTTTACATGGTTTTAATTCGGGACTTGGAAATTGGTTCATTACATGAGAGTTTCCAATATATGCGAGTTCATTATAAGTGTATTATACTGTATATGCTAGTCCTTCATGCCACACTTCATCAAAAGCTCTGGTTACATCTGGAGGTAGTAGTCCTGTGGCTTTTTATTCTGAAATCCTTCTGTGATATACTCGGTTATTCTTAGGAGCTGTTGTTTTCGGAATCCAAATTGTTCACTCGGTTTCTTCATAAAGTCGTCTGGCTGATACTCTCTCCAAAATTTTTCCTATAGCTGGGAGCAGGCTTAATGGCCTATGGTTATGTGGAAACTTTTTGTCTTTACCTGGTTTATTGAAAACAATCACTTCGGCAGTTTTCCATCTTTTTGGAAAGTACTCTGTTCTCATCACACCGTTTGCTATGCTAGTGGGAGCTGCTGTTCCTTTCTTTGACATTTTCTTCAGCATGAGATTTGTAATTTTATCTTTTTCAAGGGCCTTTCTTGTTAGATAGAGTGAATGGAATGGTCCGACCCTGTAGGTAGTGGTCCACAACCATATTTCACAGGGGTTACCCGACATAACGGGGCGTTCCTCAGCAGTCGGAAGCACAACAAAGCCCCAAGAAATTCGGCCTGGTAGCCTGGTAGCAGCGGTGGTTACAGATGCGCCTTGTCCCGCTGCGTGTGGTAGACCGTTCAAAAGAACAACGGTCTAAGAAATCGATAAATTGTAATGACCGGCGGGCCCATTCATAAGAAGTCGGGGTGTAATCTGTGCGCACCAGGGTATAATGGACTCGGAGGAACGTATCGTGGACATTGCTCAGCGTTGTTATGTTTTGTTCCAGACAAGTATGACCCGTTTCTCAGCGTAATACAAGAGGTTTATGATGAAATATGCGAGATTAGGGGACGAGGAGGTCGCGCTTAAAGGCTCGGAATGATGTACGCGTATCATAAAACGGAACTTACGATTTAACATTAATTTGGATACCGGGCGTTGGTTTGTTACGTTTCAGGGGAGATATCTTGGAACTGCTGGTGGTTAATTATGGCCCAAGACACGAGAGAATCAACGAACAAATTTTATAGAATGTTAGAAGGAAGACTACAATTGTTTGGCAGTTGTTGCAGTTCCCTTCTTTCTGTATACTTTTCATTGAAGAAATAACATTCTTTTTTCTATTCCATTTTGTTCCTCCGGTTCTTCGTTGCCGAGATACAGCGGGTCAAATATTTGTATATTTTTCAGTTTTTTGATAATATCCCAGGAATCTTTTGAATGACAGAATTGAGTTTCTGTACACACTTCGTCACTAATGATAGCTACTTTTTTGCTCTTTATTCTGTTTTATCAGACGTTCCAGTGGCGGAGATAATGAATTTGCACAAAGGTTTTACCACCCAACTTTTACACCAATGGACGAATCTTCACAGCAAATTCTGATGCGCCAATATGTTTTACATAAAAGACGTAGACTGATTCATTACTTTAAAGTAAACTGTTTTCGAGATAACTGGCAATTTATGATCAAATTCAATTGGCTAACGCATTGTTAATTTCTTGTAATTTAAAGAATTCTTGTGATCTTGTTACTATGGTCGCTAAATACAATGAAAAATCCACTTTTCAATGTACGCTTAAACACTTAGTTGTCAAATTTTGTTGAAATGAATAAACTTGTTAATTATCACTATTCATTTGTCAAATTACAAGAAATTTACAAGGCGTTAGCAAATTGTTAATTTTCATGAAATGCCAGTTTTTTTGAAAACACATTGGAGTAATGAACTAGGAGTACTTTTTCATGCAAGATATGTTTTGCATGAACCGATAAACATATCAGCACATAAAAATTTGCTGTGCAAATGCAAAGGACCCCGCACTTTTCTTATGGCGAATGGCGTTTCGTCAAATGTTCTTAAATTGGTATAATGTAGTACTTGACCTACTGATCAAAAGTGTCCATGGCCTCATCTCAATCCTATGACTAGTTTTTGAGATAGAGGGCGTTGAAGTTGAGAATTACCCACTTTTACTACGCTCGTATCTCGGAACAGAATCGAATGAACTTCAAATTTTCTCAAAAAACATTTCATTCCATCCCCAGGGAGCAACCATATAGACTATAGAGGAATATGACCGAAAATCGTTACGAATACAGGGTTATCCATAATTGAATGCATGCCGATTTTTTGAAAGTATAAAACATGTCAGTTTCAGAGCGAGAACGTTCGCAAAATGAACTATTTCACTAGATACCTATGTTGTTGTTACATCGAAAAAACCTGAAATACTCAGAATTCATATTGGGCGATCCATTATTATACAAACTATTTACAATGAGGGTTAAGTGGGCATTGATTTAAGATGTTTGTTTGATTTTTTCAGAACATATCACCATGGACTCCAAAGAATACAGGGTGATTCAGTCATGAAATAAGCTGTGAACCTCACGAAAATACCCAAAAACCAACTTTTTTTCATCACCCTCTATTACAAGATTAACTCCGTTGAGGTGGGAATTTTCTTTCACCACTGTACTTTAAATAAAAACATCAATACGGCTGAGAGTTTTTATCCACTTCCTATGACCAGATTTTTTTATGCTGGAATAAGAATAAAATAACATAAATGAATAATATTCAGAATACATAAAAAAAATCTGGTCATAGGAAGTGGATGAAAACTCTCAGCCGTATTGATGTTTTTATATCAAGTACAGTGGTGAAAGAAAACTCCCACCTCAACGAAGTTAATCTTGACATAGAGGGTGATGAAAAAAAATATGGTTTTTGGGTATTTTCGTGAGGTTCACAGTTTATTTCATGACTGAATCACCCTGTATTCTTTGGAGTCCATGGTGATATGTTCTGAAAAAAGGAAACAAACATCTTAAATCAACCCAAAAATACAGGATGTCCACTTAACCCTCATTGTAAATAGTTTCTATAATAATGGATCACCCAGTATAAATTCTGGGTATTTCAGGTTTTTTCGATGTAACAACAACATATCTCTAGTGAAATAGTTCATTTTGCGAAAGTTCTCGCTCTGGAAGTCACATATTTTATACTTTCAAAATCGGCATGCATTCATTTATGGATAACCCTGTATTCGTGACGAATTTCGGTCATATTGCTCTATATGGTTGCTCCCTGGGAATGAAACGAAATGTTTCTTGAGAAAAATTGAAGTTCATTCGATTCTGTTCCGAGATACGAGCGTAGTAAAAGTGGGTAATTCTCAACTTCAACGCCCTGTATCTCAGAAACTAGTCATAGGATTGAGTTGGGGCCATGTACACTTGTGATCAGTAGGTCGAGTACTACATTATACTAACATTTCAGAGCGTTTGACGGAAAGCCATTTCCCATAAGGAAAGTGCGGGGTCCTTTGTCCAGTGGTGTAAAAGTAGGGGTGTAAAACCTTTGAGCAAATTCAATATCTCCGCCACTGGCACATCTAATAAAACCGAGTAAGCTGCAAGAAAGTAGCTATTATATATAGAGGGAAAATTATTACTAACGTTATAGGATTACTAATAAAGGTATTATGTATTATCAATTTCGAGGTCTAAGGGAGGCCATGGTCGCCAAGCCTCAACCCCCTGTGTCCACCAGTGGCTCCGATTGAAAAAGAATTTGGCATATTTTCGGTTCATTCCACCATTTCCTGCACCAAAAACCGATTTATTCACGAGTCGAACGAACAAAAACTCATTTGTGTCAATCAATCGAATTTGGGCATTCATAAAATTCTATAAAATTCATCAGGGATTAAATCCCGATCTATATGAAAATAAAATGGAATTCTCTATGAACAACGTCATTATTAATTTGCAGGCGCGCCAATCTGAACGGAACGTCCCCCACACGTTCTACAAATTAATAACTCGAACAAGTGGAGAGCTTGCCGGAGGAAAAACGGCCTAGATAAATATCCAACAAACTAGCCCATATTTTCATTTTACGACCAGCTATTTGTTATTCCACCCGGTCCGCCATAAATATCGGGTGGCGAAAAAAAGGAAAAAATATGGAAACTGATACAAATTTCATATTCCCGGCACCGCCTCTATCCGGTCCCGTTTTTCTTATCTCGTAAAAACTGGCTAGGCCCGCCGTTATTTTCTTTGCAGTTATCGAAAACGGCGAAAATGACGCGGCCCCCTCCGTATAAAACGGGGGTGGTTTGCGATAACTCGGCCAGACATGTAGATCGACCTTAGGATACGATCCATTGGACAGTTATATTTTTTATGTTGCGTTTGATGAGGCGCGCTCATCTGGCTATTATTTTATTTGGGTTCTTCATGCCAGTCGCAAGACTAGGAGAGATCTTATCGTTTGAAGCTGAGATGAGGAGGATTTCACCTGATGTTTGGGTTGCGCAAAGCGTTCTACATTTCAGAGTTGGAAACGTGGAGATTTTCGTTTTCGTTACGTGACAGTTGGTTGCATCCAGGTGATCTAGAAAGATCTTCAGATTAAAATATATGCACACTTGCCAACATTCCAACGTAATTGAAATTGCGACACACTTGTGGAGAATCTACATGAATAATTGTTGTTGATTCGGCAATAGCGTTACTTTTTATTACTCTTATTTGTATATGTCTCAAAAGCTTCTAATCATATAATAAAAAAAGATTTTCGAAATGCGTCTATAAAAATGCAATGCTCAGAGATTATAGCAGCTTAACACAACTTAGTACCGCAAAAAATAAACAGGTTGTTACGTAAGGAAACAAGTATATATTTAATGAAAAGGATCGATCCTTTGTTTATTTTTAGGAAGTTTAATTGAACCATAATAACCAACAGTAAAAAACACTGTGAAAAAACACACATTTAATTTTGTCAATCCACTGAATTTTATAGTGGATTGACCAAATTGAATGTGTGTTTTTTCACAGTGTATTTTACTGTTGGTTATCAAAGTAAATATTTCAAAACGAAAAAAATTAACTGATTAAAAGAAAACATTCAACTGATTAAAAGAAAACAATGCCTATACTACATCCATAAAATTTTGTGTTATGTAAGTATGTTCTACAAGATACCACTTTCCAAATTTTTTGGGATGCCGTCAGGGCTTGGGAAATCCGGAAAATGATCTGGAAACCTCCATATTTTCCAGAGATGAGCATGTTCGAAAAAAAATTTTTTGAGGAATATGTGTTTTTGCAAGCTCTACAAGACACCACTTTCCAAATTTTTTGGGAAGCCGTCTGGGACTTGAGAAATCCGAAAAATGACCCAGCAACGGTTTTCCTTTGAATTAAAACCTTCTTATTTTCCAGAGATGAGCGTGTTCGAGAAAAAAATTTTTGTGGAATATGTGTTTTAGCAAGCTCTACAAGATACCACTCTCCAAATTTTTTGGGATGCCGTATGGGTCTTGAGAAATCCGAAAAATGACCCAGCAACGGTTTTCCTTCAAATTAAAACCTTCATATTTTCCAGAGATGAGCGTGTTCGAAAAAAATTTTTTTGTGGAAGATGTGTTTTAGCATGCTCTACAAGATACCCACCACTCACCAAATTTTTTGGGATGCCGTATGCTCGGCCGTACGGGACTAGAGAAATCCGAAAAATGACCCAGCAACGGTTTTCCTTTAAATTTAAACCTTCATATTTTCCAGAGGTGATCGTGTTCGAAGAAAAATTTTTTGTGGAATATGTGTTTTTGCAAGCTCTACAAGACACCACTTTCCAAATTTTTTGGGATGCCGTATGGTACTTGAGAAATTCGAAAAATGACCCAGCAACGGTTTTCCTTTAAATTAAAACCTCCATATTTTCCAGAGATGAGCGTGTTCGAAAAAAAAATTTTTGTGGAAGATGTGTTTTAGCATGCTCTACAAGACATCACTTTCCAAATTTTTTGGGATGCCGTCTGGGACTTGAGAAATTCGAAAAATGACCCAGAAACGGTTTTCCTTCAAATTAAAACCTTCATATTTTCCAGAGATGGGCGTGTTCGAAAAAAATGTTATGTAGGTTTTATGCCTCGGGAAAGAACTCCCTAGGCAATGACATCCACAGCCTTGCTGTTCCCTGGATGAACCAGCCTTTGAGAAGAGAAGTTCTGCAGGTTTTCGAAGAGACTACGAAGGGGTGTGAACACTGAACCTAATTTCCGAGGGACTGCAGCAGGAGGGACGATTGACGATAATTCAGAAGAGCATTCACCAAGTATCATTAAATTGAGACAGAGCGCTAACTCACCGGTGTTCCAGAGAAGTGAGCTAGTTTGTAAGCGAGGCATCACCGGTGAGAGTAATGGACCTCTTTTGGACAGAATCCAACAATTTCAGGACATCTATTGATGCCGCACTCCAAACATGGGATCAGTACTCTAGGACAGGTCGAATCTGCAGCCTTTAGATCATAAGCAGTGGACTGGATATGAAATAACTTCTGGCACGAAACAGAAAACCAAGTTTTTGGGGTATACTTTTAGCAATTTATCTCACAGGACATTCCTAAGAAAGGTTTTTGCCAATAGTGGCAGCAAGCATTGAAATATAGAAAGAAGGTGGTATGGAGGGTATACTACAATCTGCAGAAACAATGTTGGAGCCAGAATCGATCCCTGTGGAACACCAGCATCAATGGGTAGGGTGTCTGATAGAACTCTATCGAACACCACATGGAGAGACCTGTTTGTGAGAAAGATAGCTATCAGAGAACATAGCAGAGAGGGCCAGCCATAAGATGGAGAGTGTCTGGTGGTAATTCAGAATTGACCACTAAGATCTTGTGACTCACCGCCTTTTGATTTTTTTGTGGGGTTATGCGAAGAATAGTGTTTATGGTGACAATCCTCAAACCACACTGCGCAAAACAATTAACGCACATTCTGAAAATCTCCATTTTAATGAAAGTTAACTCTACATTGACTTTATAACTTATTTTTTATGTTCTCTCGGTAAGGTTCTGAACGAAACAAGACACATTAAATGGAAGAATATTTCAGGATTTCACCGAATCTTATGTGAAAGAAGAGAAATTAACTATTTTCAAAATACTGATAAGTGATTTAATACTTGGTATTTCCACCCCTTGCGTTAATTATAGCTCGGCAACGACGGTTCATACTCAAAATGAGTGATCTTAAAATGTTCTGATCTAATCCTTCCCAGATTTCTCCGAGTTGGATTCCTAAGTCATTAAGAGTAGCTGGATGATTTTCTGAACTTCTCAGCCTTCTATTGAGGTTGTCCCAAACCTGCTCAATCGGATTGAGATCTGGACTTCTTGCTGGCCATTCCATTCGAGAGACTTCAACCTCTTCAAGGTACTCCTGAACGATGCGCGCACGGTGGGGTCTGGCATTATCGTCCATAAAAATGAAATTTGCAACAATGTATGGGGCAAATGGTACTACATGCTCTTCAAGAATGTTTCTTATATACTTATCAGCATTCATAGCTCCATTATCAATGACCACTAGGTCTGTGCGAGCGGTCAAAGATATTCCACCCCATACCATAATCGATCCTCCCCCGAAACCAGTAGTATTCAGGAAATTGCACTGAGAATATCTTTCATGTGGACGTCTGTATACAAGGGAACGTCGATCACAATGGTAGAGGTAGAATCTTGACTCATCTGTGAAGAGAACTCTTTCCCAATCGGCCTCTTCCCAATGGATATGCTCTCTCGCAAAATCCAATCGCGCCCTGCGATGGGCTGGACCTCTTGCCGCGACACGAGGCCTTAAATCATATTCTCTGAGGCGATTTCTTATTGTCTGAGTGCTAATTAACACTTCATGAGTTTGCTCAAGCTGATTTTGAAGGAGGCGAGCGGTTGCAAACCGTTGTCTGAACCAAGAAACTCTCAAGTAACGTTCTTGAATGGCAGTTGTTACCCGTGGTCTACCCTGTCCTGGTCTTCGGACATTCATACCTGTCTCCCTGAATCGCTGCAACATTCTGGACACACTTGTATGGGAAACTCCAAACCTTTCTGCAATTCTTGTGTATGTCCACCCTTTTTCTCGCAAAACTACCGCTTGCGCACATTCCTCTTGGGTCAAATTGCGTGTTTCGCGTTGCATAGCGATTGAGTGTAGAAAATCAAACGAAAGAAAAACTATTGATCACTAGAATTGATCGAGAACAACTGATTTTAGAATGGAGCCAATACATTCAAAATCTGATAATATCATCTTTTTTATTCCTGCTGGGAGAAAACATCTGTATTGAAGAAAAACGTTGAAAGTGGATAACATATGCATGCATAATTCTGATAAAAATAATTATCATTGAGAACACCTTCAGTTGTAGAATAAATTTGAGATTTCCATAATGTGCGTTAATTTTTTTTGCGCAGTGTATTCACGATCTGCAAACCAACATCCGTCAAGTTATAAACTGGCGGACAATTGGGTAAAATGATGACGGCCTCATTTCTGGGGACCAAACGCTCTAAAAAGCTGTAATGGTGAGATTCCCGAATGGCAAGCTCGATTTGAAATCTGCAACTTCCGCAAGAAGACCGGAGGCATAATGTTAACATAACGAAACTAACTAGTCCATCGAATTCATTAAAAGCGGCTCGTCGCATTGTCAGGAGGATTGCAACGGCAGTTTCCTCAAGCTCAAATTATGCGGAAATTTGTTGTCATTTTCCGGCATTCATCGTTCGTTCCGCTCTACCCGTCTCTCTCTGGACGGGATGGAATTAATCAGGGATCCGTTCTTTGCCGGATACAATTCCCCGGTGAACTTTTGCATAATCCAATATCGGCGGATCGATTCGATGGCCCGTAGCCATACGCGAGGGCAGGTTGGGGTGGAAATTAACGCGGAAATTTCGAAGTTTGTTAACTTCGAAACCCGATACGCTGTCGCCGATAGTGTTTCTTCTGGTCGGGGTTTTGAGCGGCTTCTTTTCGAGAAGGGGACATTCGCGTTGTTGCCTGAATAACTTGGGCATTGTTTCAGCTGGCCTTGGTCGTTAGTTGAGGTCTATTATGGTGAAGAATAGGACGAAGAGGTTGTGTTTGGAAGAGGAATTTCGACGAGTCGACGACGGAAAGAAAATAGATTTTTATGATTTAAATGCAGCGATATGCATCGAATTTTTCTAAACCTTTTCATGGGGATGCAATTCATGTGAAAATCAGGGTGTGTGTTCACGCCAAGTGAACGGTTCAGATAAACTTTTCCGAATTTTTCATTTTCATTTCCTTCAAAATAAATTTAAATTCTCCGTACTTGGGGAGATCCCATATGGAGTGTAGGTGCGAGAAGATATCGTCAGCTGTGCAACGCATATGTCGTATATTTGTTTCATTTTTCGTATTTTTCATTCAGTTCATTGATTATAACGATCGTGAATACTTCTGCTTCCGATAAGTGCTAATTCTGTTTCCTTTCGTGAATTAAGAAAAAGTTCAGTTTTTCTTTTGATTCGCAATTTTTGGTGATTTCGATTCATTCGAATTACATTCAGAAGAACATTCGTTTGTGCGAATTTTGTTCGAAAAAGACTGTTACCAGTGGCGTAGTTTTTATTCTGCCATAAGGATAGGTGTTCCTAATTTAACATTTTTAGCAACGGATTTTCACGTCAGCTTCATTCCATGTTCGTTTGTCGAGCTCGATCACTCTGTTCATGGAAATAGGAGTAACCGACAAGATCTGGTTGATCGTTTTGCTGAAATAGGTAAGACAATATTTCAACTGTTATTTTGGGTGCATTTATCCTTTCATTTGTGTTGGGTTTCAATGACTATTTATAATTATATACAGTCCATTAGCTCTCTCATTTTTCTATTCAGAAACTTGGTAAATTTTTCATTAAATAAAATTGAACCGCACTTCAGTTGGTTAACTGAAACTCTACCCAACACTTTCATGACAAGTTTGATGACACTATTTATAAGTCACCTACTTTATTATTATTTTATTGCTCTTAGTACTTTTCAGTAAATTTCGCAATATTATCAAAGTCACAAATTCAATTATTGATGAGTTAATCCGTTTTATCTTTTCGTTGTTGAATTAATTACAAGCAAATTTTCTTCGAAGTACTGCTTGACGAAATTCATCTCCTTCTTTGAAATATGTGTTCATGTTTTACTTGAACTTTTTTCTCATATTTCTGGAAACAGTATTTTCCTGGGAAACACACACTTCTCCACTAGGTCTCTGAAAGATTACACAGTGACTATCATGCGAACTCCTATTGCGATCTTCAAGAGATTCCAATAAGATGTTCCTTAGCGAAATTCTCAATTTATTTCTTTTTGGGAGCTCTCAAAGATGTCACGAATATAACCAGAATAAGATCTTGCCATTGCGAGCTCGCAGGGATATCCAGAGTGCACCCAGAATAAGAAATTCACATTGCAATCTCACAAAGTTATGTTGAGATTAACAATAACACGAAATTATTTTGTCACATGAAATACCACTAGAGATGGAATTTTGCCGGCAAAATTTCTCGATTGTAATGTGGAAGTTTGTTGCTCGGAAATTTCGCGAATGAGGTTTGTATCAAAATCACGAGCCGTTAGGCGAGTGATTTTGGAAAAAATGTCATGAGCGAAATTTCCGAAAAGCAACAAACTTAAATATTACAAGAGAGAAATTTGACCTGCTCAAATTTAATCTCTAGTGGTATTCGGCATGAGTATTTCACGAGAAAAGGTATAACATTAAGTAATATGGTCACATTTGAGACGGATTGCGCTATTTGACAAATTAGAATTCATAGATTAACTAAACGTTGTTTGTTTTCTCTATGATATTCATTTCCGATGCTATCTATGAATTTGAGAAACGTCAAAAATTTTGTCGCTGAAAAACCAACATGTTGGTTTTGTCGGTTTGAAAGTTTTTTCGAGATGAAACGATAGTTGCTACGGAAACGTCCTCACTAAAAATGAAAAGAGTGGAATAGTCAGGGTTATACCAAATGAAAAAACTTCGTCCATTTCCATCTGCGAAAAAACCTCTGTCTCTTTTCAATCTCAACCACTTCTAGTTCATCTGTTGAATAGACGTGTCCGCGAAGCTTGATATTGTTTAAATATATCGTAACATCAAAGGGGGTCTGTGATAGAAATAAGATAATTTGAATCGATGTTAGTTAGATACTGAATATGTGAGTTAAATTTTATACTGGTTTACTTTCTTAGGTAAATTAATTCCATTCTTCTCGTATATCATTATTACAAAAGATTTTAAATTGATAACATGGGTTCTATAAAATTCAACGTATAAACATATTACAAGGCATCCAAGCAACTATGCACTCTAGAAATACAATAGTAGGTATATTTCAACATAATGATAAGAAAAAAAAACAAATAATTAGGAAAAGAAACCTTGAGAAAAAAAATGTCATTGTTGATTTGTTCAATAATTGGACACTATACTATATCCAGAGAGAAGTTGATCTTTCAAATTGTTCATTCGAATAAACTTTTGTGTGACACTGAATTTTTTTATGAGGCCTTGTGCTGCTTCGCAATTTCAGCAAATATAATCAGTCCTTCCTTTGTTTTTCATTATTCTTATTCATTCAATTTGTAGTCTGAGGTAATTCAGATGGGTACAGAAAAAAACCCGTCATTATGAAAATTCTTTCCAACCTGTCATTTTCATTTTTGTAGATGTACTCAAGCAGATAAGAAAGATCATGGGCCAAGAATTTGAAGGGCATTTCCAGTACTTAGTACTTAGTACAGATATTAACAACACAGAAAAAAGAGATAGGATAGCAACAATACCATGAATATGAAATAATATAATTAAAATAGAGGCCATAATATTGAATTAAATTCTCATTAAAGTTCTTATGTGTTTTTTGTTTGTTTCCATACACCAATTCCTCTGTTGCAGCACAGAATAATGTATGATTTTGGTATTTCATCCTCGTTTCATCCCAATTCTTGTATTCTTTAACTATCTAGTAAAAGAATTTATAAAATAATAGTTTTACATTACTTGGCTTTGACATTATAATTCATTGTTTCTCAACATTAATTCCTCCAAATGCGAATTTTCCTTTGTTGCTGCCTTCCATACAAAAAATACTTCCGCGTATCGGCCCTCAAAAGCAGAAGAGAAAAACCACGGGTCGTAGATTGAATTAGGATGCAGTTCCTCGAGTTTTATTCAACTCCGATTGTTTTGTACGGGGAGAAAGACGACTGTCGACCTATCCTCGAAAATTCATCCGATTTTACCGCCTCCGCACGCTGCCCGATTATAAACGTCGATTATCGCTGCGGGGGTGTTCCCTTCTGGGGAAAAAGAGGGATTTTCGGATTTAGAGGAAACAGTCGAGTTTTTTCAAAGATGGAATGTTTGGGTTTGGGGGATTAAAGGAGGTGGTCGTGAAGAGTATTACCGAATATTTAATGTAGCGTTAAATTTGTTGGGAAGGGATTCTGGTGAAATACTTCCTTTGGTTTGGAGGATTGGGGGGAGGGGGGGAGTTAGGTCCGACATTCTACTTGAAATGAATGCTTTGAGCCGAGATGCGTTTCGGGTCAGTTGGACCCTTTGATGAATTATTCGATTTGGGAAAAAGGTTGAGGCAAAGTCTGAAAGATCTTTCTGAAGTTTTTATTTACTAAGTAAATACAACTTTCAGAAGAATGAGAATACTATGGTTGGATTCAGCAATTATTGAATCAAACTATATCGTTATTGTTTACTATTTGGCTCATTCATCATATATAAAACACATAAAATGAAATTGCCAAAGTTATATCAAACTCCACACATCGTCAGAAATCTTGACAAACAAAGAATTTTAATCAACTATATTGCAGTTGAAATAGAGGAATATATTCATCTCATTTCCACAACATGAATAGTTTATTTCATGAGAAACTTAGTGGGGCCAAGACTTTTGACGATGTGTGTACAGAATACTTCATCAAACTAGTACCAAACTCAAAATCTACATAAATGCAAGCAGATGCTCAAAAAATATTACTGATATAATTTTGTTTGAGTCCCCGCTTTTTTTCAGAAGCTAAGGTCTGTAAAAACGGACAAAATGTCAAACCGAAGGTCGACAAATTTTATTAAGATTGAATGACAAGATGAATGTCAAAAATGTGGAGAAATTAAGCGCCCCCTAGGGATCAATAAGAACTAAACTTCCCCTAATATCGCATCTCCTTGCGCCCTATAAAAAAGACAAATATTGGCATATGAGTAATCGCAATGAACCAGTTTATAGGGGAAACAACTGAACCATTATAGCATACCAGATTTTTACGATAAGTGTATTCTAAGAACCATAAAATTCTGGTTGCTTCAGCTCAAGCAACGGTTGTTCCAGCCTGGGAACCAAAACTGAACCGGATGCTGCTTCCTTGACCTATAAAAACATCATAAATTTGCCTTGGAAGTCAACATTCGCAAAGTTGTTCTTTCAAATGACCTGAACATAGATGGGCCCGGATGGGCCCAAGAGTCAACCCGAAATAAACATACATCCGCATTTGGGATAATAAAAAAAAATGAGATCTTTTTTTTCGATTTAATTAGTGCTTCAATTAAAAAAAGCAGGTTGAACTTCAGCGTTTTGGAAACTACACTAAATGATTTTTTTTCGACGGTTATTCATCATTTTTTGGGAAAAATCGCAACTATTTGCCCTCGGCAATTTGATCTTCTATAAACTACGAAAATTTTTATGATGATTACCTAGTTCAAAAATATAGCTTGTACTCATGAAAAACGAAAAACATATTCAATAACCCAAATATTGCAGAGATCTAACGATTACCCTGTTTTTTTTTTTAATTGAAAAACTAATTTAATCGAGAAAAGAAAACTATTTGCCCTCGAAGCGTTCTTCAACTTCAATTTGAAAAAAAATCAAGGCCCTACGTCGTAAATTAGGGTACTTACTCGTGAAATAAAGAGACCACTTTTTGAATGGAGATTTACCACGATTCAAAAGGTGATACTTCCCCTTAAAAGCGCGGAATCGTCAAATGCAATCACGCAAAGAAATATACACAAGAATGAATACTAAGTTTAAAACGAAGGAACAGAAATTAATGAAATGTCCCTCAACAAGATTCTTTGAAAAGGTTCTACCGAACCCTGAAATAGTCGGAGTTTGTAACAAATTATTGTGTCTGAAATAGTGTTACAAATCCAGCTTTAAACCCAACATAAATCTCACTTCACACGCGCGATCATCTCTTGAACATCATACACAGTGAACTCATTGTGTATCATACAGATGCGTCAGAACTCAAACAAACGATTGATTTACTGCACGAAACAATGGATGATCCCCTTGGGGGGATTAGCCCCCCCCTAGTCTGCCCCAATCGAAACTTCAATCATTATTCCGGTCCCTTATCGACTGCGGTATAAGACCTCGCCCTGTTGCATAAAATATAACATTTTCATTGCTCAAATCCAAAGTAGCTGGATGATAAATTTTAAATCGATTTTAAAGCTACCACGATGCACCCCATGGGAGTACCGTGAGACGGTTTGATCCCCTTGATGGTATTTTTGCAGGATCTATCAGAGCGTGCTATGCGCTAATAATTCAGGTGCGAGGAAGAAGAAGAACGATTGCTCTGAATTAAACTAATTTAGCGTAAACATTGGTCCTTCGGGCCGAATATGAACCAGCTATGGATAATGCATACTTTAGGGACAACACGATATTTATGTTCAAAATTCCGTTCGGAAAAAATCGAGATGTGAACCGAGTGCGAAGTTCAAAGGTGGTATCTTGTTGTCTGATATGCTCCTCATTTTTTGGCGAAGATTTGAAATATCCGCCTGGAAATTGGACGTGGCAATCAACAACTCGGCGCCGATGTTTTCGAAACTCGAAAAGATAACCTTCATCAACCTCAACGATCGTAATTGGTTGTCTTGAACGCGTTAAGCGATACAGTGTGCGAAGCGAAATTCGAGATGAGTACCAGATTTGCAGTGTCACATTTCATACACTGCTCCTCATTAAGGACACATGATATACGATGTGGAGCAACAACTTTGCGGCTTGCAAACGTTGGGAATGGCCATTTTGCGGGTCGCCATGTGTACAATGAGGATTGTCAGAGAAACCTGTCATGTATATGTCATTTTCGCGTATTTGGTTTAGCGTGAGGTTCCAAATGAAACCAACACTCATCCTGTTATCATGTAGCCTAAGAAGCTAATATTGGATAGTAAAAGTCCTTGGATAACTTGTGGAATTGGCAAAATTAACAACCTCTTACCATACAACCAAATATAACTATTTCAGGTATTTCACCTCTAAACTATCGACTAGAGCTACTGACAGGAATGCAGTTCGTAAACGTCTTTTCATCTTTCCATAGGAGAGAGTGATTCGTCAATTTGAGGGTATGGCCTGAGCTACATCCATCATCTCTCTCTTGCACTATCGACTTGCAGAACATTTGTCATCGAATTGTTTTGACCAAGTTAAAAAATCATGTCATCGTAATCTGATCCATGGCTGTCGATGGGATACCTGATGATGAATACCCCAAATTGTTTACAGGTAGTGGATAAATTTGACGAACGGTTGGTTATCAGACACTTCATAGACAGGTTGACTATAATGGCCCTTAATCGTGAGATTGACGAAAAGTCATTTGAGCATCTACTTTCAATTTATATTTCGGTTTCAACGCTAACGACATTGCCGTAGAACCTCGGAGGGGGAAGGGACAGACACATCATTTCGCCATTCATTAACCCAATTAGAGAAGCTCTTGCTGGAACTTATTCGAAGTCTGAATGTTGCCTGATTCGAGTCTCAAGAAAACTAATTCCCTCCGCCTGGATTATTCATATTCTAGTTCACGTTTGATGGCGTCGTCTGAGGAAAGGGGTGCGTTATTAATTACTCGGTAATTACCGGCAGATTTCATTTCGAAAATGGAGAGATGGGGTTGTGAGTTGTGTATGTAAGGTATTCATCGGGGAAACATATTTTTCGTAGCGTGTTGGCTTCGAGGGGATTCTTGAACAGGCGAAATGTCAGTTCGGCTGCATTCTGCTGCGTAATGAGAACACGAGAGCTCATTTTTTAAATTTGCGACGGGACATAACGGTAATTGAGTGGAGAGGTTCATTCGGGATGAATTTTTTAGTTTAACAGCGATTTTTCCTCATTCCAGCCACCGAAATTCACTACGTCTCTACATAAAAAGTTGAATATGATGTTTGACAGGAAATAGATACGAATTTCATTTCAGTTCAGGCTTCCTCATTTTATCTCTTCATTCAGGATGTTCCTAATTGTATTGACGGTCTGCTGTAGATTTCTCATAACAAAATAATATTTTTTTCTCTTCCAGTTTTTTCTTCGGCTCTTCGTTGCAGAAATACAGTGTGTCAAAAATATCTCAGGAACCATTTGAATTACAAAATTGTGTTTCGGTACAAACATTGTCACTAATAATAGCTTCAACATTTCGTCAACAAAACAGCGAATACTTAGTTGCCAACCTTCTAGAATCATTCTCTTTTCTCTTTCTGCTTCATTTGCAGATTCAAGCATCTACAGAACGCCATTCCGAATGCTGGTAAATCCTTAGTCCGACATTTTTATCCCAACCCTCTTACAAACTGCAACAAAGTGTTTCTCAGACGTCTGATGAACATACCTCGTAAAATAAAGTAGTAAAGTTCGAAATCCCCGCAAGGTACACTATTCGATACACTACTATGTAATTTGAACAAGTTATAAAAACTCTATAATAGTCTCCGATCTCATTCCATAACCGTTTCTTTCTTCAGAGTATAGGTTTACTTTTTATCGATATCGTTTTCACTAAGCCGCAGATGGATACCTGCTACAAGGAATGAGTAGCAGTTTTGAGGATGTAATTGATTGTGGATTAAGTCGTTCGATGATGAATTAGTTTCTTAACTAGCGTGGAATCGATTAGTATCGAGGTTTTGCTCTTGATCCGTTATTCTCAATTAATTAATAAGAACCAGTATTGCGTCCATCTGACTGATATTGGATGAAGTGATTAAAATTCGATAACGTCCTCATTATTGAATTCCCTCAATTAATTCGATAGTTTCGAATTGGTATATCTGAGAAATATACTACAATTTGAGGCTTTTCCATTTAGAGCAGAAATCAAGCAACGAATATCAAGTGTCACATGGCTAAGGACCACTGACAACAAAAGTGTTGTGATTCCAAGAATCTAAAGTTATTTTCAGACAAATTCGAACGGAACAACTCAATGAAAGTTGAACTGAATCTTGTTAAGTGTTGAAATCGACTTTGTGCTGAGCTGGTCCATTCAATTCACAGAAAAAAAAAATGAAAAATTTTCGGAGCAATTTCTTCTGAGACTTCTGGTATTGTTATTCACTAATGGGAGCATAACTGCATCTTTTACGATTTGTAACAACGAGGACACAATTCGATCATTAGCGATTCTCATTCACAAAAAAATAATCTCATCTGGTTCCCGTACAATCCAACGGTACTTTCTATATAATACATTTCAGAAGTAGAACGCTGGCTGGTACATGAATCTATTAATAACAAGCGCAAAATAGCGACGAAACTAATACTGAGTGTACCTAATTATATGTAGGACTTGATTCTCCAACAATACACACCCGCTCAATAAATTACCTTTTATATCTTGAATGCCAGTCGTTTCGAAAGATTCTAATGAATTATGTGAAAGAACTTGAGGTCTATTAGTTTCCACAAGGTCGACATTTTCGGTCAAGTTCTAATTGAGGGTGTGACGTCGAGTTTGATTGCTTGATTACATCGTAATTTTATATTTTTTCTCAATCTATTTTGTGCTAGATGCACTGAAAGCTTGCAAGCAAATTTTGTGTATTTCTGATCTTGATTTGCGGGAGTGGGCTCGAGTGAATTATGAATTTTAAACATATACTTTAAAGAATAATATATATTGGCGAAAGCAAATTCATTATTCACAGTATATCAAAATCTTATCAGCCAAAAATAATAATGGACAATTTTTAGTTTCAAACAGAGCTCATACTTATTGATTTCGTGTAAACACACGAACATCAGTCAGAAAGAATTATGTGGATGCTGACCATAACTTCTTCCAAGAACTTTATGGTGATGACATATCGAGGTCATCTCGGTAGTTAAAGATTTTAGAAGGTATGCTTCCTAGTATTGACGTAAAACTTGAGCGTATCTAAGTGTTTCAACGATCAAAGAACATGAACCGTATATTAACAATTGCATATTTCATCAATACGTGGAAAATCAGACCATTTAACCTAAATTGTTTTTGAGACGTATTGAATTTTATTATGACTATGTCTTGCCCCTCTTATTCTTCTGTGACTGTTGAATTTACTGTTTACAGATAAAATCTTTCAATCTCCCAACATTTACTTCATTATTCAATTGACGCTTAAAGAAAAGCGCGCAAAATCTCTTGGCGTTGCGTGTTCGGATATTCACTCAGTCCATTTCAGCCTCTGGGCTTGAAATAGGTGTTCATTTGAGGTTGTAAGATTGCTTTATTGTTTGAAAGCTTCTAAAATTCATAGTTCCTTGTGAATTCATTTAAATTGCAAGATAACTATTTGATGCATACACCTTTTAAAATAATAACCTTCAGAGTTCAGAGTGAGCTAATTGGCGTACCGCTTCTCATCAAACTTCTGCGAAATTTTTCTCCCAAAATTTTCCACGGAAGTGGCAGTAATAAAATCCGGCACAAATCACCTTTCTGCGGAAATTCAACATAAAAATTGTGACACCAAAGCAGAAATTATTTACAACCTGAGGAAACACTTGACATGTTTGCTCATTTCTCCTTATCCGAATCGAGTGTTTACTTCTCTTTCATATCGAATGTTTGTTTGTATTACCCATTTTTGAACGTACAAGCTTGGATAACGATTACTTCATTGTGTGATGGGATGATTAAGCCATGAAAACTCTGTCTTAATCCATGTTTTGAGTTCGTCATCTGTCAGATATGCGAGTGCAGATATGGAGAAATTCAAGAGTGATTGAAATTGTAAAGAGTGTTTGGACAATTCTATCGTTCACATGTCATGATACGTCGATAAAGACCAAACAATCGGGATGAGTTGTTGAATTAATTTGATAACAGTGAAATACAATGACCCTAAACTCCTTGGTTTCGAAGATACACTCAATGACATCAGAAGTGTTACACCAGAAAGCATCATTCTTTGAAGTTGATTTTTTGGCAACAAAATGACAATATTTATTTGGAACATTGATAACCCATCAGAATATATTGTATTCATCAAAATGTTCAATTACTTTGGGAGAATAATGAATTCGAGATAATATTATGTGCATTCAGTAATTCCAAAGACCTGGACAATGTTGAAGAAACTTTTTTCTCTGTTAATACCTCGGTTAATACTGGAAATATTTCACGTTCATAAACATGGTTGGAAGATTCAGTTATGCTATTTTCTTGTGGTCGATTCTTGAAGGTTTTCCAAGGTAACCGTGTGTACATGGTCCTTTCTTAATTGAGTAATCTATTCCTGTATAATTCACTTCGTTGAACTTTATTCAGCGATGTCTAGAAGATAGATAACGAATATGAAGTGGATTGATCCATTTCTAAATAGACCATATATCTATCGGAGGTTAAACCCAGATGTATTGAACCGTTTAGAAATATCGCGAAATCGATTTTTCTCCTTCAAACATATCTGTCAGATAAGGTAACACGACGACCGTCAATATTTGGACAAGATATTACAAAACGACATGTATTCTTCATCCAATTAATGGCAAACAGAGCTGTGTTCCTTATCGTGTCGTATTTCATGCTCAAAGCAAACAAAAAACCTTCCATCGAACGAATTGCAAAAACTCGAAGGTCGACAGAAATTGATGCGGACAAAGCCCATTAAAACCTGTAATCGACAAGATGTGACGTCGATCGATCGATAAAGGTAAAAAATGTCGGAGGAAGTGTTCAAAGCGCAGTTCCAGGTATGTTTTGAATTACGAAGAAGACAAGGCACGGTGGAGGAAAGATGATACTTTTGTATGGGGAACGATACCATTGTTTTTTGATGGTGTAGGTTTATGATTATGCGGAATTATTTGTTGGGCGTTTTTTTGTTTGTAACCTCCATGAGGAATCGTGTGTTTCTCAATTGCATTTAATGATGAGATGATGTTGAAATTAATGGGTGTTCAGGTGATTACAGTTATTCGTAAGCAGTCGTTCAAATGCAGCTTGCATAATTGAAATAGGTTATTTAAACTGCTTCCTTTATGAGGTGCAATTATGGCTTATGAGAAGTTCACATTCCAATAAAAGATCTAAGCGAAATGTAGAAATATTCTGAATTCTTATGCTACATCAGAAGTTTCAATAATCGATGATACTTTTTGACAAATCAAGAATAAAACACAAACTTTCTTAGAAATGGAAATACCATTTATAATCAAATGATTAGTTATCAATAATTTTCAGGACTTATTTCAATGACCTCTTAGCAATAAAGACTGAAGATTTCGGTTGTTCTTTGAGAGTGATTTTTCAGTAAGCATTAATAAATTATGATGGAAAGACTCACGCCGCAACAACGTTCACAAATTGTTGAAATTTATTTTCAAAATCAGTGCTCTATTCGCCAAACTTATAGGGCACTTCGTGAAATTTATGGTTTACATAATCGTCCATCAGATCAGCTTATTCGTCCAACCATCGATAGATTTCGAACAACATTTTCTCCTCTAGATGCAACAACAATAAGACGAGACCTGTACGTACAGAAGAAATTATGGCTGCTGTAAATGTTAGTGTGAATGAAGATCCAGATTTGTCTATTCGTCGACATTCACAACAAGTTGGACTCTGTGCATTCACCGCATGGAAAATTTTGCATAAAGATCTTGGTCTACACCCTAACAAGATTCAACTGATTCAAGAAGTAAAGCCACTTGACCATAATAAGCGTCGTTTGTTTGCTGATTGGGCCCTAGAACAGCTTGAAGTTGATCCATTTTTTTTATCAAAAATTTGAGTTTAGTGATGACGCTCATTTATGGTTGAACGGCTACGTAAACAAGCAAAATTGCCGTATATGGAGTGAAAACAATCCTCAAGAAGTTCTGCAGGATCCATTGCATCCTAAAAATGCACTGGATGGTGTGCTTTACACGCTAGAGACATCATCAGTCAACATTTCTTTAAAAACAATGCTGGAGCTAATGTAACAGTAAATGGTGCCCGTTACAGATCGATGATCAATGATTATTTGTTTCAAAATTTGAATGGTATCGACCCAGAAGTGTTTTGGTTCTAACAAGATGGTGTACACCCGTGTACACCTCATGCTGCTACCGTAACAGTTGATTTTTTTGAAAGAAAGATTTGGCGATAACATTACTTCGGGAAATTGTCCAATTATATAGCCTACAAGATCATGCGACATAAGTACAATGGATTATTTTCCTTGGGGTTATGTCAATTAAGTCATTGGTTTATGGTGATAAACCAGAAATAATGGACGCTTTGGAATGCCAACATAACTCATGTTATTGCTCAAATAAGGCCTGAATTACTCGAAAGAGCCGTCCAAAATTGGTCTGGTCCAATGCGGTTCCTCAGAGATTGTCGGGATGGACATATGCCGGAAATTATTTTTAAAACAAAAATGACATAAAATTATTTTTCAAATAAGAATAAAATTGGCTTCAATCTTAATTAAAATGTGTTTTATTCGAGGTTTTATTTCAATTTAATGTTCTATCACTCTAAATTAAACACCCGATTTATGTATACATCATAGGTATATCACCTAAGACCTTCAATAAATCGTATTGTGAAAAAAGTAACATGATATTTCGGCCCAATCGGAAATTTCGAGAATAAGAATTTTTGATAGCAAAGTGGTGAATGATCCGGGAAACAGTGAATTTCTCCACCTGACGCGGCCAGCGCAAATAGACTTATCTAGTTCGTTGTTCGACGTCTATTCAAATATCCTGGGATGAGCTGGTGTGTACACAAGGATTCAGAGAGACTACCAGTTTTCCAAACGGACAGCTATAACTCTTAGGGCATTATGATTCGAGTTGACATTGCTTAACGAGGTGTTGTGCGGATAAAGGCGAGTCAGGAAGTTTGTTTGGGACATATTGGAAGAAGGAATGTTGGCAGGAATTCGCGAGATCTGAAAAGAAACTCAAAAATCTATCTTTCATTTTCCTATTTTCTCAGACAAAATCTACAGCCTTGTTCATAGTTCACATATAGAAATCAACAAATGTATTCTTCCATATTTTTTTAAATTTTAAATGTAGTTTTTTTCTATGTTTATTTGATCATGATTACATTCGTAGGAATCGCCTAGATTGAGAATCTCAATTTCGATATTCTTATTTCTGTACTTTCTTGTGAATATATTGTCAAAAAAGGTGTTTTTTCTTTTAGTTTTCACCTTTAACCACTAAAATTTGAGTAAAGAAAAGGGAGTCTTTTTATTCTTCATTGAAGTTATTTTATTATTATTCATCTTCTATCGATGCAATCTCGAGATGAAGGGTTAGAGAAAAATCTGTAAACGACTTCAAAAAATAAACTGCAATAATGGAACAAAAATGAATTGAGAAATATTTTTTTCGGAAATATTTCAATTCCTCGTTCCATTCTCTGCCTCATAAAACTAGGAAACAATCAACGCAGCCGAATATAATTCGATGTCATTGAAGCATAGGTTTTCCAAACCAATTTTCATGAATTTCAAACGAACGAAACTGCTGCTAATTGAAAATTTTCATTTTCCACGCCAATCGTTAGGATATGGGACCCATTCTCTGTAATATTGTATGAAATTCGATAGGAAATCCATGCATAGTGCATTCGCTTCGATTCTCACCGATAATGCGATAATAAGTTTTGTTGTTCAACAGCTAATAGAATCCATACGTACATCTAGTAAATATTAACAAAATCGAAACTACATAATGTATATGGAACACCGTGTTGACAGTATTGTATTCACGCTATACTATACTTTTTTTTAAAGGCAAACAGAAAGGTTTATATAATTCCGAGTATAATTCATATAAAACCATTCAGACTTTTCGGAACATACAGGGTGGTCCAAAATTAGAGTTACAAACGAAGAGGGGAAATTCCTCGCATTATTTTGAGGAAAATATTTTCGTTTTTGGGATACACGGTGTTGAAGTTTGAATTCATTCCAATATTCTTGTTCGAATTTATTAATCGCTGGATTTTTATGACAGTTTTGTCGTTTTTGAGAGAGGAATATTCGATTCATACGTGGGTGAAATTCCGATTTACCAGGCGATGTAGAAGTATTTTCAAAAAATTCACGAAAATCGCAAAAAAAAACCGGCAAAAAGGACAATTTCGAATTCGATTACACATTTTTTACTTATGAGGTCAATACAAAATAGCTTGGTATTCATATTCTCCATAATTTTCCCAGTTCTTCAAGAGAATTGATCAAACATTGACATTTCGCCTATATCACCCGATTTGCAGATATAAGGATAACTACTTTATAGGTAGATTCAGGAGATCTACTAGTATTAACTAGTACAACAACAACTCGATGATCGCTGAAGAATTCATTTTGTGGATGTTTTGGAGGTCCTATTTTCCTCTCGCCAGCATATTTCTATCCTGCAAAGCTCAAAAAGCTCTCCTGGCACCTAGGATGTCTGTAATTTTTCCGAATTTGCGAGGCTCTGGTAACTAATTTCAAATTTTTCACTTGAAGCAAGGAAATTAGGTGTAATCTGCGCCCCTTTTGCTCTTCACGAGCGCAGAGTGTTACCAGGAGAGATGGGTCAGAGATAATTAAGATATAATGTGAGGGGACAGCGCCAAGGTAGAACTGTTGGGAATTAGAACATAACTTAATAGGCAGGAAAGGGTAAATGACACGAATGCGAACAATTTAATTTTTACTCTCTCGTTACACGGGACACGGGTTATGTGTGGTTGAATTCCCGCTGATTTATGGGGACAACAGGCTTATATTTTATTTCAATTTGCCCGAAATTATAACATCGAGTTCCGAACAGAAAATTATAATCCTGCATCATAAAATTTATTCATCTGTTATCTTCAATTTTAAAATGGAAATATGAGGAGTCATCCTCAAAAATTATATTTTGGACCATGTCACTATGTATTTAGATCTGAACTCGATAACCTAGAGGATATAAAGCGGTCTTCAGACTGAATCTAAATTTTTTGTATCTTTTCGAATATATTCTGAATAATTCATGATTCAGATTGAAATCTTCGTCCTTCCTGCCTGGAAAAGACCGATGCAAATCTCTTGTGATGTCCAGAAACATCTTTTGATCTTTAAAAGGAACCGAGGTTTTTGGGATGGACTCCTGAACCCAGATTAATTTTTTATTCGGTTGAGTAGAAGAGATTATTTAATGTGGATAGTTTTTTCGATTATGCATCAAACGATTCAAATTATAAAGCTCCCATTCGATGGTTCGTAAAAAGATAATGAGCAACTGACATTTTTTAATCATTCTACGTGAGTTACTTGCGATCTTAAAGTATTCATTGACCATTACCATTTCAAATCGGTTATGATGAATGATCATAAACCTGCCATTACGATAAAAATTCGTTCTTATAGAACATAAAATTTCGTTTTATATCCCTAGTTTTATTAGGTTCTAGAAATTTGTAGGAGATTGGAAAATGAGAATACTTGTTATTCATTTATTGATATATTAAAAACTGTTTTCATCAGCATAAGGTAATAATAATTCTAGAATATGCATAGAGGCTATAGAGAGTTTTTGACTTGTTCATTTTTGTGCTGTATTTTTTCGTTTTTTCTTTGCATTTTAGGCTCTGTTAGAAGATAAGGTAATTTTAAAAAAACTTCTTAGGAAAATACTTTTGTCTTTGTAAACAGTATTTCTTTATGTTCACCCAAAAATAGCTTGTGAACCAATGCTCTTTATTTATTTATCTTTAACAATGATTGAACTTGATTAAATTGGTTAAATATTGTTTTTTATTCGATTCACAAAATTAGTAATTATTTCTATGTACCTAATTATTTCAATTGTGTCAAGCTTGATGAGCGATGAAATTTTGGTGCAATATCGTTTCCTCCTCTTCGGAGAAAACATTGTAAGATGGATCTACGGTGGTGAAATTGGGGGAGAAAAAACAAATGAAATTTTTTTTTATTCAATTCACAAAAAATTCGTAATTCTTTCTGTGTTCAAGCTAGAGGGATGAATCTTTGGTTCAATATAGAGCGTCTATCTCGGCGTCTATTCCTTTTCGGAAGAGTCATTATTAAATGGGTCTGCGTTGGTAAGATTTGGAGAGAAATTATTAAATGAGAATTTGTTTTCTTATTCAATTCACAAACTTTGAAAATTTGCAACTCTTTCTGTTGTCAAGCTAGAGCGATAAGATTTTGATTGAGCGTTTATTCCTCATCGGAAAAAAAACATTAGGAGATGGGCGGAAAGATGCATTACCAAAACAAAGTTCCCAAATAGATAAGAAAAATTGGAAATTGGGAATAAATTTATTCCCAATTTATATCAGGAACTAACAATTTCATATCATTCTTCCAAACACGAAAGAAAGATATGAAATTATTAGTTCCACGAACGCATTGAAGAAATATTTTGACAAACTTTGACTTCGTTTTCAATTTTTGTTTGATTGTTTCAATCGTCCCAAAAATATAATTTTCATATTTTGAAAATGATTGATAAATATTAGTCCATTATATTTCAAAATAATTTTTTCAGACACAAATTATGCAAATCACCCAATTAGGTATGTCAAGTTCAAGTTGGTATGTTGTTATAGGTAGGTATATGTTTGTTTTTTTTTTATTTACAGCTCATGGCGATAATTTTCAACTTCAAGAACATTTTCGCAATAAAAATTTTCCTCACGGATTGGATTACACGATGAAAAAAAATTGTGAAAAAAATCGAAAAATATCACTGGAAACCGTATTACCATTTTTTCATTAAATTTCCCATGTCAGCAGTGGTTGATTCATTCAAACAAAAAATTCATATCTACCTTTTTCCCGTCTCTAAATTTGACAGATCCTTCAATAACGCAACTGTTGTCCACCATTATACTAATTAGCTAATTCCTCAAGATAAGTAACACTAAAATTCCAAATGATGTAAAACACAATATTAACACATAAATCACATTGTCAATAAATCATTAACCCTGAAGATAACAATTCTTCATCCGCCAACAAACACGGAACCACTCGACGCAAATATGAGAAATCCGGAAAAATCCACTTTGAGAGATTGAAAACAAAGCCGGAAAATCTGGAAAAACGTATCGCGCCGACACGACTACGGAACCCTCTCGAGCGGATACCGGAAGTTACGTATTTTTGCGCGTTTTCCGGGAAAGAAGCATAGTCACTACCTCACGACTGAGTGCCCGGAACGCGACTGGTCTGGGTTTTCTGTGGATCCGCTCCGCCAGATTAACGCGCGGATAGGCTAAGGACCGAGTGGGCGCTTTTTGGATCTTCGATACAGTCCGTCAGTTCTGTCATTTGAAATTAATTTTAACAATGATCTCATGTTATATCAAGAGTAAAAAAGCAGTTTTTTCGGAATGTTATCCTTTAAAAAGTAACAAATACTATATACAGTGCGCGTCTAAATTATGGAACAAATTCATTTTTTGGAAGAAAAATATTTCGCAACAAAATCCTGAAACAGGTCAATTTTTGTTTCACTCTTACCAAATTTTTATGCATTTTTGAAGGATTTTTGTTGCACCCTCTGCCATCCCCATCAACCCTCTAAATTTTTTGATTGGGGAAAGTGTGTCATGTGGTACATTTTTGGCAAGGTCTTTGTATCTTGTTCACAGGGGTGCAGAAATTTTCAAGAAATTTTTTTTCTTAAATTAGTTAGTTCAAAGAGGCTTTCAGTATGTGCACATTGTCATGGCTCTTTCTTCGAATTGAAACATTGTATCGAAAAGTTTCAACTTCAGTAGAAACGTACTAATAACATACATGCTTAAGGGGCAGTATCACCTTTTGAATCGTGGTAAATCTCCATTCAAAAGTGGTCTCTTTATTTCACGAGTAAGTACCCTAATTTACGACGTAGAGACTTGATTTTTTCTAAATTTAAGTTGAAGAACGTCCCGAGAGCAAATAGTTTTCGATTTAATTAGTTTTTCGATTAAAAAAACCAGGGTAATCGTTAGATCTCTGCAATATTTGGGTTATTAAATATGTTTTTCGTTTTTCAGGAGTACAAGCTATATTTTTGAACTTATCATCATGAAAATGTTTGTAGTCTATAGAAGATTAAATTGCCGAGGGCAAATAGTTGCAATTTCTTCCAAAAAATGATGAATAACCGTCGTAAAAAAAATCATTAAGTGTAGTTGCCAAAAGGCTGAAGTTTAACCTATTTTTTTAATTGAAAAACTAATTGAATCGAAAAAAAGAAAACTATTTGTCCTCGGGACGTTCTTCAACTTCAATTAAAAAAAAAATCAAGTCTCTACGTCGTAAATTAGGGTAGTTACTCGTGAAATAAAGAGACCACTTTTTGAATTGGGATTTACCACGATTCCAAAGATGATACTGCCTCTTAAGATCATAACTGAAGCGCAATGTTTCACACATTCATGTCTATGAAGTTAGCAGTGCCACTTGTGAGAAAATCAATAAAACCTATTGCATTAATGGTCGAATAATTGTCGAGAATTTGTCGTGAAAGAAAAAAATTTGTCGCGTCCTCAGTTTTTTTTCTACGGGGTGGCTTTGCTAACTTAACGTTAAGTTAGCAGAAGCACCCCGTAGAAAAAAAATTGAGGACGCGACAATTTTTTTCCTTTCACGACAAATTCGGTACAGGTATTCGACAATCAATGCAATAGAAAAAAGTCAAAACGAATGCGCTGTTGCCAAAAATGCGACATTCTCAGAAATATAGGAAAATCGCGAGAAAATGGAGTGGAAATTGCTGAAAAGATTAAATTTTTTGTGTTTTCTACTCTATTTGAACATCGACAGTCTTTTATCATCCTGATGATATTCGACCACTATTTGCTAAATTAATATGAAGTTAGCAAAGCCACCTAGTAGAAAAAAAACGAAGGTCGCGACAATTTTTTTTTCACGACAAATTCGAGGCAGGTATTCGACAATTAATGCAATAGAAAAAAAGTCAATTACGAGTGTGCTGTTGCCAAAAATGCGATAATTCCAGAAATATCTCAAACGCGCGGTAAAAAGACGTAAAATAAACAAGAAGGAATGGATTTTTTGTGTTTTTTTTTACTTCATATGGACTTCGACAATTACTCGACAATTATTTATAACCATTTTTATGATATTTGGTAGATATTGAGAAAGTGGTTCTGCTAACTTAACGTTGAGTTAGCAAAGCCACCCCGTAGAAAAAAATTGGGGACGCGATAAATTTTTTTCTTTCACGACAAATTCTCGACAATTATTCGACAATTAATGCAATAGGTTTTATTGATTTTCTCGCAAGTGGCACTGCTAACTTCATAGACATCACACATTCTAATTTTCCACGTGAGGAGGTTGAAACGGGTTGGAAGTTGTGCATGAACAAAACTGTGATGATCGACTTTCATTCGGTGATAAATTTCATCAAGTACCATCGTCTCAAAGTAAATCAGGCATGACAAAGTGCACATACTGAAAACCTCTTTGAACTAACTCTTCAAAGAAAAAATTTTTCTCGAAAATTTCTGCACGTAAAGATGATACAAAGACCTTGCCAAAATAAAATCACATGACCCACTTTCCCTATTCAAAAAAATTAGAGAGTTGATAGGTATGGCACAGAGGGCAACAAAAATCCTTCAAAAATACATACAAATTTGGTAGAAGTGAAACAAGAATTGACCTGTTTCAGGATTTTGTTGCCAAATATTTTTCTTCTGAGGAAATTAATTTGTTCCATAATTTTGACGCACTGTATATAGAGTGGTCCAGATCGTAACCAAGAAATTTTAACCACGTATTCTACATCAAAAATAAGCTATAGTTTGTCACATAAACATACATATGTCAAGAAATGTTTCCTATCCGAGATACGGGGTGTTCAAATTATAGATAAAAAACGTTTTTTTTTAATAACTTTCACACTGCTTGAAATAATTTAATGGAATTTGGGACATAGGTTTTGATCGTCAAGAAGCACTTTTTGCATAATAGCATTTCTTTTCTATTCTACCAGTGGCGTCCGTAATGCAGCGATACTGAATATTTTCAGATAAAAAAATGATACGCCACTAGTTTTTCCGACCACAAAAATTACTATTTAAATCCTTATTTAATTAGGAGCAAATTCGTTCTCCTGATTTTTTGCTGTACGAGCACCGTTTTCAGTTAAAAAATAAAACACATTCTCATGCATGAAGAAATCGGCATGGTAGGTACATAATAATAATAAGACTATTTTTGTGAACGAAACGTGTAACTAGAAAAAAACCAAAACTGTCATTTAAGTTTTTTAATGAAATTATTTTACCTTGAAAATAGGAGTCGGGTGTGTGTTGAATTCATCTAATCTTAGAAAATTGCTACAAAACTGTAGTAAGCTTTTTATCTAATCTTATTATATAAAATTCTCCTGTTTGCACTTTGTGGCCGAACTCCTTCGAAACGGCTTGACCGATTTTTGTGAAATTATGTGTACATATCGGGTAGGACCGGGAATCGGCCAACATCCATTTTTCATCCCCCTAAATGCTAAGGGTGGGCCACCCCTAACTTTTTTTTCAATTTTTCTGTACAAAATTTTTCATTTTAATTTGTTTATGATACAGCACACAAAAATACATACAACCCTAAAATTTCACCCCTCTACCTAACCTAAAGGGAACGTGGTATAACAAAAACCGCTTATTTATTGCCTCTAAGGCGGAACGGAGTTTGCGGGGTCAGCTAGTTGCTATATCAAATTTTGGCGATTTCTTTATGCATGAGAATGTGTTTTATTTTTTTAACCGGAAACGGTGCCTCGTACAGCAAAAAGTCAGGAGACCGAAATTGCTCCTAATTAAATAAGGTTTTGAACAGTAATTTTTATGGTCCGAAAAACCACTGGCATATCATTTTTTATATGAAAATATTCAGTCTCGCTGCAGTACGGACGCCACTGGTTTAATAGAAAAGAAATAATATTAGGCAAAAAGTGCTCCTTGACGCTCAAAACCTATGTCTCAAATTTCATAAAAATAGGGTGAAAGTTATCAATAAAAACATTCTTTCTATAATTTTAACATCCCGTATCTCGGAGAGGAAACATTTCTCGACATATGTTTATATGACAAACTAGGGCTTATTTTTGATGTACATAGAATACATGGTTAACATTTCTTAGTTACGATCTGGACCACCTTGTGTGCTTACTCCTCCTAATCTCTGGTTGTAGCAATTTACTCAATCTGTAGTTTCTACGTCGTCGTATTCCACAATCGAAAAATGTCTATTCTTTGAGAAAACCAAAGCCTCAACTATAAAGTCAGCATTTCCATCTACCGGAATTGCCTTCATAAAGCAGTCTTCACAATGCTGCGATGCAATTTCACGAATTAACGCCTGGAAAATGTTCGATAGTAAGGAACACCTAATTCGGTTCTGAATGTACCATCAGTTTTGGCATCCAAATGAGATAGATAAAAGACAGGGAGCAATTATTACCTACCAGTCTCAGACAACCTATTATCAGGCAAGTACTATTCATTTGGAAGGAGTGAGAATGAAAATACGTTACTTAAACCAAAAAGAGCCAGAGGAATTGGCTTTGTCATTTTACTTCCACTGGCATGATGCAGGGAACGCAATAAAAAATAAATGAAGCTATGACACAAGTTAACGTGGATGCTTGATGAAGAACCTGGATGAAATCTTTCCTCTACCATTAAGGGGAAATATCACCTTTTGAATCGTGGTGAATTTCCGTTCAAAAAGTGGTCTCTTTATTTCACGAGTAACTACCCTATTTACGACGTAGAGACTTGATTTTTTTTTAAATTGGAGTTGAAGATCGTCCCGAGGGCAAACAGTTTTCTTTTTTTCGATTTAATTAGTTTTTCAATTAAAAAAACCAGGGTAATCGTTAGATCTCTGAAATATTTGGATTATTAAATATGTTTTTCGTTTTTCATGAGTACAAGCTATATTTTTGAACTAATCATCATGAAAATTTTTGTACTTTATAGAAGATTAAATTTCCGAGGGCAAATTGTTGCGGTCGTAAATTAGGATAGTTACTCGTGAAATAAAGAGACCACTTTTTGAATGGAGATTCACCACGATTCAAAAGGTGATACTTCGCCTTAATTTGCTCCTATAAAGCTGCATTCAGGATTCTCGACATTTAACTCAAACCTCACTAAACCATTCATTATGCTTCGTCTGTGAATTTTAACGCAACCAAACAATCGGCTCATTATGCAAAAACGAACTATAGGTCGAGGTGAGCATCGTTGCATTTGAAATTGGAATTTCAGATGGACCTAAAATGATAATCGACGACTGTATGATTTTTCCCAGGATTGAAGCCTACTTCAGCGGTGGAACAATGGATGAATCAGAGCATGATTGACTAGAGGCCTTATTTTCTATATGATACCAATCTCTCCTTTCGGCATTTTCTGCGATTCCGACTTTTCTAGGTCATCTTCGCTTTGTTCTTGGTTAGAAGTTTGTTTTTTTAACTGCAATAATTTCGCAGTTTTCAACGCTAAAGCTTTCATTTCTCAGAATACTTGGTTATCTTTTCTCCTCGATCATTTTTTAAATGTGAATTTAGATGATTCAAGCCATTTTGAAACGCTTCATGTCCAGTACTTGCCTTTTATTTTAAGGATGAAGAGAAATCTTTTTGAGGAAAAGTTTTGTTAGTTCCTAGTTCATTTCCTATGATTTGGTATGATTTGTATTGGCAGGATGTGACCTACAGCTGTGCAATCGTCAAAATAACTCTTATCTCGGCTTTGTTGTACAAACAGATATATCTAAATGTATCTAAGCGATCTCTTTATATTCGCCGAAGGTAAATATTTGAATGAATTCGCGATGTGTCAGTTTTGTTGCGAATACCCGCAATTTTACGAATTAGAAGTATCGTGAAAATACATCTGCAGAATAACCACTGAGAAATGAGGATATACAGGGTACAGGGTGTTCATTTTCGTTCTGTGAGCCGGAGCGGAGTCCAATGCGTATCGCCGAATTGCTGCTTGGATCACGGAAGTACTACGACCTCGAGGATGTCGCAGCGGTAGACTTCTTGATTGATTTTGACCCCTTGATCCACGAAAACTAAGGGAGTTTTACCACTGCCGCAAATTCCGCCCCAGACCATGACGGATAGCGGATTTTGACATGTCCATAAAGTTAGCAGTGCCACTTTCGAGAAATTCAATGAAACCTATTGCATTAATTGTCGAATAATTGTCGAGAATTTGTCGTGAAAGAAAAAAATTTGTCGCGTCCTTAGTTTTTTTTCTACGGGGTGGCTTTGCTAACTATGAAGTAAAAAAAAACCCAAAAAATCCATTCCTTTTTGTTTATTTCACGTCTTTTTCCCGCGAGTTCGAGATATTTCTAGAATTATCGCATTTTTGGCAACAGCGCATTCCTAATTGACTCTTTTTCTATTGCATTAATTGTCGAATACCTGCCTCGAATTTGTCGTGAAAGAAAAAAATTTGTCGCGTCCTTAGTTTTGTTTTTCTACGGGGTGGCTTTGCTCACTTTATATTAATTTAGCAAAAAGTGGACGAATATCGTCACGATGATCATAAAAGACTGTCGAGTAATTGTCGATGTTGAAATAAAGTAAAAGACACACAAAAAATTTAATATTTCTAGCAATTTCCACTCCATTTTCTCGCGATTTCCCCATATTTCTTGAAATATCGCATTTTTGGCAACAGCGCATTCGTAATTGACTCTTTTTCTATTGCATTAATTGTCGAATACCTGTCCCGAATTTGTCGTGAAAGAAAAAAATTTGTCGCGTCCTTAGTTTTTTTTTCTATGGGGTGGCTTTGCTAACTTTACGTTTAGTTAGCAGAACCACTTTCTCAATATCGACCGAATCTCATGAAAATGGTTACAAATAATTGTCGAGTAATTGTCGTAGTCGATATGAAGTAAAAAAAACCCAAAAAATCCATTCCTTTTTGTTAATTCTACGTCTTTTTCCCGCGAGTTCGAGATATTCCTAGAATTATCGCATTTTTGGCAACAGCGCATTCGTAATTGACTCTTTTTCTATTGCATTAATTGTCGAATACCTGTCCCGAATTTGTCGTGAAAGAAAAAAATTTGTCGCGTCCTTAGTTTTTTTTCTATTGGGTGGCTTTGCTAACTTAACGTTAAGTTAGCAGAACCACTTTCTCAATATCGACCGAATCTCATGAAAATGGTTACAAATAATTGTCGAGTAATTGTCGTAGTCGACATGAAGTAAAAAAAACCTAAAAAATCCATTCGTTTTTGTTTATTTTACGTATTTTTCCCGCGAGTTCGAGATATTCCTAGAATTATCGCATTTTTGGCAACAGCGCATTCGTAATTGACTCTTTTTCTAACTTAACGTTAAGTTAGCAAAGCCACCCCTTAGAAAAAAAAACTAAGGACGCGACAAATTTTTTTCTTTCACGACAACTTCGAGGCAGGTATTCGACAATTAATGCAATAGAAAAGAGTCAATTACGAATGCGCTGTTGCCAAAAATGCGATAATTCTAGGAATATCTCGAACTCGCGGGAAGAAGACGTAAAATAAACAAAAAGGAATGGATTTTTTGGTTTTTTTTCTACTTCATATCGACTACGACAATTACTCGACAATTATTTGTAACCATTTTCATGAGATTCGGTCGATATTGAGAAAGTGGTTCTGCTAACTTAACGTTAAGTTAGCAAAGCCACCCCGTAGAAAAAAAACTAAGGACGCGACAAATTTTTTTCTTTCACGACAAATTCTCGACAATTATTCGACAATTAGTGCAATAGGTTTCATTGAATTTCTCGAAAGTGGCACTGCTAACTTTATGGACATGATTTTGACGGTGTTCGATGATGGCCGATGTACCGGGAGCCTCTACGGACCAGACTCTGTCGTTTTGGTGGTTGTGGGATTGTTCTACGGTGGAAAGCTTCTCCTCTGTGAAGAGAATTCGCTCCCATTGCTGACCGGCGGCGAGACGAAGGAGTTGGCGGCACCTTTGGAGTCGTACGCGCTTGTTTTCCTCCGTGAGGAGTTGAACTTTTTGGAGCTTGTATGGCTTGAGGTCGAGCTCCTTTTTGGCAATTTGACGGACTGATTCGCGGTTGATACCGGTCTCACAGGCTATTTTCCTCATGGAAACCCCCGGATTTCGATTGACTTGCTTCTTGACGATGTTGCGATTGCTAGATGTATTGACAGTGCGTTTTCTACCACTTCCTGGACGACGACCACCATGGCCAAGCTCCTTGAAACGACGAATTGCATTGGACACGGTTTGTCGAGGCACATTGAGCAAACGAACAATTTCGCATTGACGCCTACCTTGACGAAACAGCTCCAAAATTGCACTACGTTTGTTTGACATTATAAAACTGTGTGAAATGAAATTATATCAAACTGAAAGTTCACATATTAGTACAGGAAAGTGTAGAGAAACCAAGATAATAAAAATTATTTGGCTGTGTTGAAATACTTTTGTTCAAGACCACAGCAAAATTTGTCCGAAGTTTTTCTTGTCCCCCTGTATAAATGTTGAATCAAAAGTCAAACTTTAGGGAGATATCGCAGTTCAAAGATGAGGGAAAAATTGAATTCCGCTTTGAAATAAAAAAATAAAATGTAAATCGTTAAGTGTCCCGAAAGGGCAATTTATTTTAGAACTGATTTACATATTATTCTTTTGTTCCAAAACGTACCATTTGGGAGAAAATATAAGAAATGAAAATGATTTTATCCAAACCTACAGTCTTATCCGAATTTAATTCCTTCCAAGTCGTTGCTTGGGTTATTCTTTAAATTTAGTTGACAAAAATGATAGGCATAATCCGTTTCAACCCCTTCCACTCATTCTGAAAATATTAAAAATATCAAGAAAGTGTGTTTTCATAATAAAATATTATCATTCTATCGAAGGCCTTAGATATATCTAAGGCCTTCGACAATGTTATCAAAGAATTCAAATTGAACACTGCTTCATGATCAGCGATTCGAACCTAGTCGGCATTGACTATTGCTGAACCAAAATTAAAAAAATAAAGACAGTCTGTTGAAAAGATATAGCCTTGTTAAAGTGGAAAGAGTCCTCAAAATTACCAGGAATCTATAGCCATAAACAACTTACAACAAATTATTATTCTCACTCCTGATTTAAGTAGGCTACTCTAAAAAGAAAGGGTTAGAAATGTCTGATACACACGTGTAGTTTAATCTTCCAGTTAATTCATAGTGCTGTGCGTTGATGATATTGATTCAGAACATTAACACTTCGTTATCCTCAACATCACAAATTCCCGATGATACATTGTGGATTTAATCATACAAATTCCGATGGAACTATGGAATTATGTTCTAATTTGAATACTGCTGTAGTTATCATGGACTAATTTATAGTGAAACGATCATAAGTAATAATCGTTAGAAGAATTTCCATTGATAATCATTCTGCTCCTAACTTCTGCGAAAGAAGATTTAGAATATAATTGGTCAATGATTATCGTGGACCAATCCCTGTGATTGTGCATGAGGAATGGATGTGAATGGGTGAATGAATTCATTAAGAAATCTTCCTGAAATATCCGTTATCGATAATATCATGTACATATTTGAAAGTCTGTCAGAATTTTCAGGAGATACAGACGAAAACTTGAGTTAACTGAATTAAACTCTAATTGAAGAAGGAAATCAATAAATAAAGCATCGGGAGAGTATTCTACTGTTGTGTTGGGTTCATACTTCTTCACGTAATATTCAGAAGTAGAAAGCAGGCCTCAGTGGCTCTATAAAGCTGCACAATTCGGTTTATATGAAGACTATTAAATTCGTTCCGTGCTCATGATACCACGCGCCTTGTGGTATATTTGATTGACACATTGATCTCTTGATTTCGGCATGATGGTTCTGAGAAAAACTCTGAATTAAACTATTTATAGGATTCATCATAAATGAATAACGTATGTCACATAAGTTTTGGCACAAATTCGTTAGACCAATATAGTGGTGATGAGAAGAAGGCAATGGGTTGCTATTGAAATTAAAGTTTGTTTGTAACCTTGACTTCACTTCAACACTTCAGTTGTTGAAGTGGTTAAGTCGATATGTCTTACAAAAAAGAAATTCGGAAAGTATTTATAATTTAGTTGGGCGAGTCGATAACGCCGAGATAATACGCATTTTTGAAAATCAGAATATGTGTATCCTGTGAAACTATTTATCGGACAATCTCTGAATGTGAGCAAGGTATTCCTTGTATGACCCTTGCAAAAAGTAAAAGACCTAGAATTTTGGCCCAAGGAAGGACCGTAACACTGGTAAGAAGAGCGGATAACAAGGTTGGTACTTCGCTAGGAAAACTAGCACGGCAATAGAGGACGGACATCTAACTATATCGCTAGTTAATTTCATTGAAGCATGCTGGTGACGATATTATGTTCTGGCCAGGCCTTGCGTCCAGGCACTATGCAAGAGAATCTCAAGATTGGCTAGCCTACCAAAATGTACCATTTGTTCCGCGAAACCCCTAACCTTCCATAGGCTCGACCCATAGAAGATTTTTCGTCTCTCTTATCGCGAAAAGTTTATGATGGAGGATGAGAAGCCCAAAAGAGGAACTTCGACGCCGAATATACAGGAAGATCCGAGAAATCGATCTATATTCTGTTCAAATGTAAGAAGGAGCAATAACAACATGTTTGGCGCACCGGTATGAGGGCCTCCGTCCAGAGTCGAATCGAGGAGATTTCACACAATCGTTCAGTTTATTTATCCACGTCTCATCCAGCTAATTCAGCCTTGTTCCCTTAATGAGCGGATTTTCTTCAAATAATCTCTTCTCCACACAATTATTTCATCCCTATCTATGAGTAGACTATCACGACCACGTTTTTTGAACTTGAATTCCATTTTTTTCAATAATTTATGGTACGATATTCTTTCAAAATTTGGCAAACTGTCGTCATCATTCACGATTTCTAGTACTTTGGAAATCGTTGGGATTTCATTCCGAAAAAAAAACCGTGGACAATTCTCCTGATAAGGTTCATATCGAAATCGTCAACCGAATCGATTATTTTAACGACTGGGCTCTCCTCTTAGGTGGCGTCAATGTTTTTTTCTCTTTATATTCTCTGAGAATTCTGAATACAGCTGAATCACTCACCCCTGAAGATTTTGAAACAATTCCTACTAAGTCTCTTTTACATAAATCAGGATGTTCTTCCAATTCTTTTCGAGAAATGTTCGGAATTATCTCTTCCTCTTCAGCAGAGAAGGCTACCTTTTGGATCTTTTTCGTGGTGGTCCCCACATATCACCTTCAGATGTAGTATCCGTTTCCGAATTCGACATTGTTCTATAAACACTTTATACACTTTGTCAAAAGATTTTCCCACACAATACACTTTTCACAACAAAATCTATAAATACTTCGAACAGCTAGACCTTCACAGTAGCTCTAGGTATTTTAACTAGTCTTGTCAATTGAAAACTTCGATATTTATGCAAATCAAGATGGCTTCAACCCATCAAGGGAAAGGACCCAAATCTGGTGTTTTCCGGAATTACCTTGTCGGAATCTTGAGCAGCCGACAAAGAGTTTCGTACAAAATAATATAAAATTTTGGACCGAAACTAAATAAATATTTCGGATATCACAAGTAAATGACCATTATAAATTTGAACTAAGATCTTTTACGAGTCTTGTCAATTGAAAACTTCGATATTTATGCAAATCAAGATGGCTTTCACCCATTAGGGAAAAGGACCCAAATCTGGTGTTTCCCGGAATTACTTTGTCGGAATCTTGCAAGATTCCGACCCAAATCTCTAAAACTCTGGTGTTTCCTGGAATTACCTCGCCGCAATCTCGAGCATCCGAAAAAGAAATTATTTATTGGATAATAATATAAAAACAAAACAAAATGAAAAAAAAGAGGGTACGTCGGATATAAAATGTTTATGACAGTTGCAAATCATAACAGAAATTTTGCACTAGAGTTTCTGAGGAAAAAAGTTCTAATGTGGGAATTGCTGACTCAAATTTGAATCATTTCTATCCAGTACCACCTACAGTCCGTTCCGAGTACGATCCTGGCAATCTCTGAGGGCGTTAAAAGGGAGCGTGGTTAGGACCGTTCAACCAATAGGAGCTTTATTGTGCGCAAACCCGACGATTTTGTTTGTTTACAAAGCTCCTTCTTATATTTGAACGGACTATAGATATCGCCTAAAACCTGACGGTAGGTGCTCGCAGAAAGTTGCGCTCTGTGGATGATAATGGTTCCCTTCATTCAATTTGAATCGATAGTTTTGTTGCTTTTAAAACGTTAATTAATGTGTTTCACAAAACAATAATCAAATGATTATTTTTTGTCATTTTCTTGGTCTCTGAAATTTGTGCCAAAACTTATCTATACTAATATTATAAAGAGGAAAGATTTGTATTTTTGTTTGTTTGATACGAATAGGCTCAAAAACTACTGGACCGATTTCAGAAATTCTTTCACCCTTAGAAAGCTACATTTTCCCTTAGTGACATAGGCTATACTTTCCACCCGAAAAAAATTAGGATACCTACTATAACTTCAATAATTACAAAAAATCAGCCATAATCAGCTATTTTCACGTGCGCTGTAAAACCGTAAGACTTACGTGGATACAATGTATGACGGAAATGTCCCTCTCAAATAGTTCTACAAAAAAGTCCGCGATAGCAAATATTTATCTCTCAAGATTGACTTGCTATTACCTGTATATGGTAATCAGATGTTTTCCAAAATTATGCATTATTTGGGAGTGAGTTTTTATGAATTGGGTATTGATCCTCATCCAACCTCATACGTTATTTATTCCCACTTCCCAGTATTTAATTTAGAACGAAATTGCCCTTCACATCATACAATTACAACAAGTACATCAAAATATATGGCAGGTTGAAGTGTTGAAGATGAAACCGCCGCGTGAAATAAATTTCTACACGGGCGAAGCTGGGACGGCCTGCTTGTGAGATATACGTTAGCAATCTCAAGGTGAAACTATCGATTTCGGATGTAAGGGCTCACCCAAACCTGGATTTCTCGTCAGCGTATCCTCAAGTACGACTGGAAAAAAATTACGATGCAATTAAATAAACCCATTTCGTCGATTTCAATTCAAAAGCGCCACTCGTACAACTCTCGCTCCGTAACTAGTCGTTAAATTGAAAATAGATCCTCGGAAAACGTCTTCTATAACCACATAAAATATAATCCGACGAGGAAGAGGATCCACATATATCATTGAGCCTTTTAATCGCGACCACGTCCGTCTCAACGTGCCACGCGACATTAAAAGCCCCCAAAAAAACGGACGCAATCCCCCAATCACAAAAACACACAAAACGAGGACGTAACCGTAGAAAATCCGAATTTCCGGTAACAATGGAGTCGTCGTTGTGAAGATGGCTGGTTCACACTCAAACACATGTATCAATATCGCTTTTCATTCAGGATAGAGCTCGGGTCCTAAGGACCTGAAGAGGATCAGCTGTCTTGACCGGGGTGGATCTTGCAGTTAAACCCCCCAGGCCCTTTATTGAATTTATGGTGTCAGAAAGGGATGGTGGGGAAGAGTGAACACTGAACATTGTCGAATTCTCATCTACATCTACATCTGTCAGGTCTTTCAAATTGTCTGGTAAAATAGGTCGGCGTCGAAAAGTTACGGATTTGTATGGGGCGATTTGTTTGTCACGGTTTAGGTGCGGAGGGGCTGGTGTCGAAATGATGGGTTTGTTTTGGAAGGAAGCGAACTGATGAAAGGGAATTATCTGAGAACAATGCGAAGTATACAGGTGGTAGGAATTTAGACGTTATCCTTAACTTTTATGACTGTGAACTAGTCATCAAATAGATGTTTCGTGGAATCATTTGAATATTATTCTAGGCTCATCGTATAATTTAGGTTTTGTCTATTAAATTATCACAGTTTTCTCTGTCTTACATTATACTTTATTTTTTACGACTCAAGTTTCTTTCCATTTTAGTCCAAAAATACTGATGTTAAAATTTCCTTCACCAAATACATATTATGTAAAATATCATGAAATGGAGGTTTACAGATTTGTTTTGAAAAATTAAACATCTTGGCATGTGTAATGAAAAAGCAACAAGGAACAGATCATACAACAAAAAGATCGATCCATTGCCCGCTCACTATCAGCAGAGGAAATGTTAAACGGGGCACCATACAGTTCTACTCATGCACAGACGACAGAGCAAAGACAAAAACCTGTGAAAAACTCCGTCTCCCCGTATAAGTGTTGGGATAATGAATTTGTTCACAGAATAAGCTGTCATTTATTTTGAAATGCATCATTTTCTAACGAACATTTATTTCTTCATTTCTTTGAAGAGGTGGGGACGAAGCATTTTGTAATGATCTTGAACAAAAAACAAAAAATGGAAATAAACTAATATGTTCATTATCGAATTGTATTGAGTGTACAGACCTATCACAAAAACGACTCAGATACTACAGGGTGGCCAAGAGATTGACGTCAAAAAGGGAAAAACAGGTCCCTCGTGTCATGGGCTATTCGAATCACCTCCATGTATGTTATGCTATTTTTCTCGGTTTTCGAGTTATGAACTTTTTTATGAACTTTGAGAATTTTCGACTTGACCATATTGAAAAAGATATTAAAAAAAGTACAAGACTTTTTGTAACTTAATCTCCATGAATTGTACTTTTATACATGAAATAACCAGATTCGTAACTTTGATAAAAATTATGGAAATGTTGGTCTCAAGTGAAAAAGTTACGTAAATTGGATTATGATCTGAATTTTCGAATCAAACTTAAAAATGTAAAAAGGCTAATTCACGGTTAAATGCTTAAAAACTGCGCTCAACAGTCAGCTTTTGAAATCATTGATAAAAAATGAAACTCAACACTCTACTTTTGCTAGAATTAGCCTTCAAATTCATCGAGTTGGAAAAAATCAAGGAACTAGACATTTACTACAAAATTATTTTTTGCCATTTTAAGATATTTCTGATCAAGTTATGATAGAAAATGCTGAAAATTAGCTTGAGATGTTGGTCAAGAAAAGTTCTAGATAAAAAAAAGAAAAAGGTATGGCAATAAATCACACATCATACAGTAAATAAAAAGAAACTTATTAATAAAATATTTTTTCGTTTGGGGTTATTTCAAAGATATTGTTTACGCCCGAGAATGTTCGAGTGAAGACGAGCTGCGACTGAAGATAAGAGAAGCCGAACGTGTCCTAAGAGAGAACTGGGCAGGTTTTATGCGATTGAAAGAAAATTTTCTAAGAAGGTGTAGAATGTGTATTGAGGCTGGAGGTGGCCACTTTGAACACCTACTGTAAATTTTATAAATAAATTTCTTTTTATTTACATTATGATGTGTGATTTATTGCCATACCTTTTTCTTTTTTTATCTAGAACTTTTCTTGACCAACATCTAAAACTAATTTTCATTAATTTTTAGCATTTTCTATCATAACTTGATCAGAAATATCTTAAAATGGCAAAAAATAATTTTTTCTACAAACGTCAAAAAATGACAAGGTTCGCGCATAGACAACAATATGCGAAGTGACCTTTTTTTTTCACTTTCCTTCGTTACCATGACACCGTGCGCGAAGTAGTGCGCGAAATACTTCCTACTTCGCACACTGCATATGGGATTTTTATATTTTAACCTTTATGTTCCTTAATCAAGCAAAAATCCAAGAAATCATTTATTTATTAATGTATAACAATAATTAAGGCTTTCAAATTGTGACAAAATTTAACACTACCTAATTTTATGTATTATTTACAATGTAAACATTTATGGTGCAGCCAGTGCACGAACGTTTGTAGAAAAAATTTTGTTTGCATCTCATGCGCGAAATACTTTGGTGATCTCGACTATTTTTTTTAACTCGGCTGCGCCTCGTTAAAAAAAATCAGTTCTTGATCACCAAAGTAGCATTTCGCCCACTAGATACAAAAATAACTATTGTAGTAAATGTCTAGTTTTTTGATTTTTTCCACCTCGATGACTTTGAAGGCTAATTCTAGCAAAAGTGGAGTGTTAAGTACCATTTTTTATCAATGATTCTAAAAGCTGACTGTTGAGCGCAGTTTTTAAGCATACTAAGAAACCGTGAATTAGCCTTTTTACATTTTTAATTCTGATTCGAAAATTCAGATCATAATTCAATTCACGTAACTTTTTCAATTGAGACCAACATTTCCATAATTTTTATCAAAGTTACGAATCTGGTTATTTTATGTATAAAAGTACAATTCATGGAGATTAAGTTACAAAAAGAATTTCACAGAGAAATCTTGTACTTTTTTTAATATCTTTTTTAAGATGGTCAAGTCGAAAATTCTCAAAGTTCATAAAAAAATTCTTAACTCGAAAACCGTGAAAAATAGCATAACATACATGGGGGTGATTCGAATAGCCCATGACACGAGGGACCTGTTTTTTCCTTTTTGACGTCAATCTCTTGGCCACCCTGTACATATAAATTTCCATATGGTTTTAAGGCTATTCATCCAGTATCTGTCAATCTCTTGGCCACCCTGCATAAGTGTATGTGGGTATTTGTTCGTTTTCATTTTATCTTTACACTTGATCTATTTTCATTATGCATTGATTTCAATTGTTAATGTGATTTTTATCCATATAAGGTAAGTTATTCCTTGCTTATCCTATGGATCTTTATTTTCGTTGTGAATGTTCATTTCAGTATGAAATCATTTTATGTCGACTATTTTTTATATTATTCAATTTCTTCACTTGTAAATAGTATTTTCACCATGGACAAGTTTTCATCAGCTTCCTATTATTTACTTAAGGTTGTGTGTAGTCCATATTTTAATTGTATAGTTATCTACCTTACTGACCTGTGTAGGGAATTGTTGTAATTGTAATAACACCAATAAACTCTCTCTCTCTCTCTCTTCTTCTATAGCTGCCGTTCAAAAACAGATTTCTATAGTATTTCTTTTTCTGCATCTCAAGAAAGCATTTTCCAAATGCAGGGATATTCATCAATCGGGTGATTTTTTGAATATGAATGAATAAACCAATTAAAGGATCAAGACGACGACGTTTTTATGCCTGAGGCATGTTGCTAGTGTTCTACCTACACAATAACTTGCATAAATTTTTTCCATCCCTCCCAGCTAACATTTCAGTCACGAAACAACCCTCTGGTATTACGGAACAATGCTCTACCCTATACACCCTGTGCTCTATAAATCTTTTCCGCCTTATCGCTGCTTTGCGGAAAAAGGTTATTTTGTAAAATTAACGCGATAACGCTCGGTATCTGAGGGCCTTTGATTTTATCGGCGGATGCGAAAAACAAGCGCGACTTTCCTGCTACCCCTGATTTATATACTAACACGTTGGTAAACACGTCATAATCCCATTTTTTTGCGATAATCCCGATTGGGGTAAGTGTATGTAGCTCTGTCACGCTATTGTTCGCGAAAAGCCGCCGCTGCGAGTGCGCCCCTCGTTCCGATTTCCGAAAACCGTAAAAGCCGCGACCGTTCGTGCATTTGCGAGTCTCGACAATTCATTCATGCCGGAACAGGGCTGTAGTATCGGACCCCCTCTATCTAGTTTATGTATGCAATTAACGAGGAAGAACGTTGAAGCACTCAGCTGGGCCAGTTTGGAGAAATAAACTCTGTTTCGATCTGCAGAATAGAGATTGTGGATCCGTAGATATAGTCCACGGTCCTAGAGCCACTTTACCTAGGTTATTACATCAAAGCTCCGCTCACAAAAGCCAATCTGAGTCCTGTGAGCGAAGCTGGGTCGAAACGTGAACCCTATCCCGAATCACGATCTGTAGCAATGCGCTACACCCTTATTACCTGTAGCTTATGTTGGAAAGGATCCCGGCCCTTAACAAAATAAAAGTATTCCTATTTTTCCCAATGAAACGCGTCGTTTTCGAGTTATTCCTAATTGTATCGGATGAAATTTGACGAAATTATCACGAATCTCAAGAATTAAATCTGGATGCTTCCCTGGATTTCAAATAACACCGAATCACAGGAAAATTCTTCACACTTCAAATAAACAATATTGTCAGAATGTTCATAATCTTTGTCGAGACTAAAATTCAAATGTTGGAAAAACGTTTGATGTAGAGATATGTAATAATAGAAAATAAAATTCCACAAATGTAGGTGAAATTAAACATTTAATACGCACAGTTTCTATTAAAAATTTATCGTTACCGGTCCATGTTAAGGTCGCCGATCAAAACGAGTAGGAGAACTAATCCGATAGAGGCGCCACCGTGCATTTTATGGAATATCTCCATAGAACTCACATTATCACTATAAGTTCTATGAATATCTCTCTCCTTATGAAAGAAATGTACAATGGTGCGCTTTATCCAAAAATCACTGAACTATGAAATTAGTGAATATATATATGTAGGTAAAGTAGGAACCTTTTCTCGCTATATATTGGAATTTGGCCATTCTCTGCCAATTCCGTATTTCAAGTTGATTTTCTGAACGAAATTATCTGTAGATTCACTTTTAATCGAAAGTTGGACTATTTTCATGGGCCTTTCGTTAATAAAACAGAAGCATGAGGAGGCCCATTTCCTTCTTCTTTTGAAAGAAAAAAAAATGAGCTTTCGAAATGAAATTGATTTCAATTATTTCATTGAGAACTCCAATCTTTTCTGAGTTTAATCACAAAATTTAATTTCTAAAAGTGAAACCATTTTCAATTGTAAGTTGAAATAAAAACACACTACATTGAACACCCATCGAAAACATAAATGTCAATGAAATATAAAATTCAGATATATAAATGATGAATGTCCATACAAACTACGTATCATATTGAAATTATTGAAAAATAAAATGATGCTTAGCATTTAATAATCTGGGGCAATAAAACTTTCTAAACAATATCATCTTGGAATGTTATAAACCCGACCTTACACGATAAATTAATTCACTTTCTTCACATAATCATCATGAGATCGAAGGAAAACAACTACAATAATGAATTTCCATTTTTATGACAACATCTCTAGAAAAAATTTCGTCCATATTTGTTTATACTTGAACGCCAACGTTTAAGACACAGAACAACAATATCAGGTTTGAGATGGGCCGATTCATAGATCTTACGGTGTGTCTTGCGCACCCGCCACCTCTCACGACTCACGGTTATACGATTTTTTGAAGAGAAAATCAGCAATCTGGCATCGTCTTCTCAAAAGCTCTGTCATAGAAAATTTTTGTTTGATTGCTACATCGGTTCGGTTTGGCTTATTAATCATAAATTGAGTATTCCCCAAATGTAATATCTCAATCTAGAAATATGGACTTCGAGGTGTTCGCAGAGAATCGTATCAGACACGTATTAGGCTATATCTTTTTAACAGAGCCGAATTCGTAAAAATGAAAAAGAGGTTTCTTCTGGCCTCAAGAATCTATGGTTAAAAGTTAAAGTCTCACCCTGTATTATAATTGTCCTTGTCACGAGAAACTATATCAGGCTCTTACCTCCTAAATGGATTCATCTTTCATTACCTTTTTCCAATTTATTTAACGAAATTTCTTTGGAATCGTATGCTCAATCTCTTTCTAACCTCCTCGAAAAGTTGCTATGATTTCGCCAGAACTAGGGGATAAGTGTATCAAGTGAATATCAATTCGACCCTTGTCCAATATGTAATAGCCTGATGTCCCTAATGATCTCAGCCATGTGTTGGCAACTGTTAATGCTAGTATAACGTGAGATGTGGCCCCTTGCCAATTATGTAATGTATATAATATTGCCATAGATATAATTGGCACAAATTCGAGTATGCTCTTAGTTGAATCATCTGTTATTGCTAGTTGGTCTACCTAGGTTTCCTAGGAAAAGTTCCTTCGAATTAGAATTGAGTGGTACAATGCAAGGATAATGCAGTAAAATAATCATATACTATTTTTTTTCCTTCATCTTGAATCTGTAATTTCCCTTATTTATTGTCTTCTTTTGAAGGTTGTTTTCTATTTCCTCTCGTTTACAAATGTATTAAATTTTTTTTTGCTTTGTACACTATTCTAATAGTTATTTTCCTGAATTTATCCTTGGACGTTTGTTCAGTACCTCTATTGGGTTTGAACATTTTGGATTGCTCCCATTTAGGTCCTGCTCAGGCTCAGGCCGAGAGATGGAATGAAATGAAAACAGCTCTTGGAAGGGTTTCAGGGAACTGATAGGGATTGCTTGGCAGATTTACACTTCCTGATGATATTGGTAACAAATTTAAGATATCGATTGGTTTTTAGGAAAACTAGAATTCTAAGGACAACGATTGTCCAACTCAGGGAAAAGATACAGAATTTCTTCAGAAGGATGGAGGCAAATGTGTGCAGAATTTGGAAACTAGTTCCCGAGACACGATAATTAAAAAAAAATAAACTATTAATATGTGTAGTTGTAAAGAATGATGTTTGAGATATTGAGATATTGACATTAAAATTTTCATACTATTTATCATTTGATCACAACGCAAAGCAGAACATTCTCGAACAATCAATCAATGGAAAGCTATCTGGTCTCTCCGAAACATTGCTATAAATCTCCTTGCGTCCTTCCCATTGATGTCTGAGACACAAGATGCATTAAGAAATTGACCAGAGGTGGACTGCCCTTCACCATTAACAGTTTCAAACACATGGCCGTCATTAGGAACACAAGGCTATTAGATATTAGACGAGGGTCCAATTCATATTCTTGATTCACTCCCAATGTCGAGCATCAGACACAGAAGATTTAATTAAATGTGGAATTTATGGGAATACCCGTCCTCCCCTCAGACTTATGGATTCTGCATAGCAATATTTCCTGAAATTTGACGTGACGATATTAGGGGGGTATAGGATATAGTCGGGACTAATAGTGCGTTAACAGTGCGTGTACGTCTGGCATTACGGGCATAAAAGTGGGCCTTAGGGACCCAAGGGCAGACTATGTTCATAACGATATTGATAGCAGTCATTAGACGTTGCTCTTTTTCGGTACAGCCCTGGTATTAAGTAAGATCCTTTTCCTAAATTGACAATCCCACCAAAAACATTCTGTAAAAACTAGACAAGTCTCGATGGTTGCTTGTTTATCTCTAAAAAGTAATGAAATCTAGAAAAAGCCGAGCCAAGTTTAAGGCTCCTTACTGCGATTTCTTTATCATTATAGTTAATGTTGTGTGACTTGGCTGTTGAACATTCTTTATACCTACGTTTGTGGGTACAAGTCAATTTTGTTTACACGTAATGCTATATCTGCTGTAACCAAAGATATTCTACAGAATATCTTTGGCTGTAACGACCTATGTTTGTTAAGCGAGATAATAGCCCATGCTAGTATTGGTAATTGGACGCTAGTGTCTCATTTTAGGCTGTTGTTGATTGTGTAACGCATAATATGTATTCAGCATTGACAATGTTGACTTCTGCTCTCTTCTTTTTGGACGTTTTTTAAGTGGCAATTTGTCATCGTCAATGGGTTGCGATTCTGGCGACAGATTGGTGCAATGGTGTCATGGAGCACCTGGTTTTGTACCCTTGTGTACCCTCCAACGGCCAAGTCACACAACATTTACTATAATGATAAAGAAATCGCAGTAAGGAGACTTAAACTTGGCTCGACCTTTTCTAGATTTCATTACTTTTTAGAGATAAACAAGCAGCTCCATCGAGACTTGGCTAGTTTTTACAGAATGTTTTTGGTGAGATTTCACTTCTTTTTGTAGAAACGTGGGCATATTGAACTATTTTATTATATTTTCTTATTTGACACATTTTTTTTAGGAGTAGTTTTTTTTATTACAAATCTTTATTTTTTTTCCGGTTCTGAACTATGGTAGATAAAGCCTCCGATTATTTTTTCATTGAATTCAGCGTCCTCGAAAACCTATAGTTTGATACTTGTCCATATAGCCCATCTCTTACCCGATTCCTTTTCGGATTCAATTTTTTCTCTCCCAATCTAACCACCGCAGACCCATGTGATGATGTTTTTTCTGAAGAGCAATAGACGTTCTATATTGCACCAAAATTTCATAGCCTTTTTTCATTCAGTGATACAGCGAAATAGAGTTTCTTCTTCATCAAGCTCTTCGGAATGGAAAAAAGATATAGAGAACATAACTGCTTTTACAGTTGCTGGTGATTCTCATAGAAGAGATTTGATTCACCAAATAAATCAACGAAGAGAGGATGTGGGAGAATTACCTCAAATAGTTCAACAATTGTTGAATGAGCACCCAGCACCCAAGCTTGTTGTCGTACATTCTGATCCCTGTACTTTGATGAAGAATGATCATAGATCACTTCATGAAGCCTGACAAGTTCGATCAAATTTTCATCCATTTTCACTTCAATCACTTCACAAAATATTCGACGTGATATCACTCACGGTTAGAGAATGTAAATTTGCGGGTAGTTCTGGTGTGCTATCAAGTGACAGCAGATGCTAACTTTGTGAATACGTGAAATGATAACAATTGAAAAAAGGATAATATTCGGGTGATCAGTCTTCAACACAGTGATAATTTTGACTGTCTCATTTATTGTTCCGGCCTAGCTTTCGAAAACCTATCGTTTCCTTGAACAATAAATGAGACAGTAAGAATATCAGTGTGTATGAGACTGATCACCCGATTATTATTCTTTTTTCAGTTTATATTCTGAAGTCGATATTCACATATTGAGTATGATAACAATGTGTTTCCAAGCCCATAAACTTCCATACATTATTGTGGTTGCACATTTTGCGAAGATGACGTGATAGCACATAAGCTCACGTGACGTGCCAACAATGGTACTCCAGATTTTCGATTATCCTAGTTTTTATAGTTTTTCCTTTATTTATCCATTAAACTCTAACTCTGTACCAAATTTCAGCTCTCTGAGTTTATGGGAAGTACTAGTTCTATTTTGATGATCATGAGTGAGTGAGTGAGGGTCGAAAATGCGAAACTTTGCTTTCGCTTAACTTCGGAACTAAATGACCTACACTCTTGAAATTTTGGATTTTAAGTACGTGATTATAGCTTACTGGATGACGAAAATTTCGGCGTTCTGGTCTTATCCGGAGGTTCTTAAATAGGGGCCTGAAAATGCGGCGAAATGGTTCGGGTAAAGATAGTACGGCAGTGTTTACTTCGCGCTCGACTTGGCGGGGCCACTGCCGTGTCCCCAAATGTGAAAGGAGCAGAAGCAAGGCGAATTTTTGAATTGATTGTTTTCAAGCACCACAACGCACAAGAGCTTTTCCTGGTGGCAAGGCATTCACTTCAGTGGATGCCATAATCGTGAGTTGTTACTGACGTTTTGTTTCAGATTCAATGGGAGAATAGATGCGATTGGACCAAACCAAATCCTCATTTCCGATTGATATCTCTCAGAGGCAATATACTCTGAAGCTTTTTATTTTCACAAACCCTTTTATATATATATTCCGTTCTCACAGAATAGGCATATCCGTGCCGATCGGCCAACTTTCATTACAGAATTTCCCCGCCTTCCACGCCCCCTAAAATGAAGAATGGCGATATTGAACTCCCACAGGGCGATTATGATTAGAAATGCGAATCTACAATCAACATCTGTTTATCGACGCGAAATCGAATAAAATATATTCGACCTCAGGGGGGGCTCGTTCACGGCTGGAAGTTCAGAGGTTTCACTATCGTGTGTGCGTACTTTTGTGGGGCTTCTTCGGTTGATGGAGACGAAACATTTCACGGGGTATCGCTTTCTTGATTGTGCCAACTGAGATGATAGATTATTTATTTATTTATTTATTTATTTATTATAAACGGCTGAACCACTTTACAAGTAATTTCAAATAATTCTATCTAATAGTATAAAAAGAACTAACTAAATTAACAAATTCAAATAAATGACATGCTGACTTGAAACATTAACTCATATATACATCTACATCCATATATGTACTTATATTCCCACAAACAAAAAAAAACGAGAAAAAAAAAACAAGTTCAATTACACCCACAAAGCCGAAATTACGAATCTACTATATATTGGTATTATCTACCTCGCAAAATGCCTTTTGAAACTGAAAATTGACGTATTAAAAATGTCTACATCGGTTGAGTTTGCCTCTCGGATGGCCCTTTCAATAGGATTATTCATGCTATAATTTGTTGGGTTGAAATTTATGCTAAACAAATCCCTATTTCTGAGGGTTGTGCCATTTGTATTGAATTTTATCCTGGAAAGCAAATACGCACTATCAATGAAGTTATTTATCAGCTTATATATAAACATTAAATCGAAATTTTTTCTTCTAATTGACAACTTGTTTAATTCTAAGGATGTATACAAAACATCATAATCTATCAGGTCATTCGGAACACCCATTTTATAAGAAATCCACTTTAAAAACTTGCGTTGTACACGTTCGATATTGTTTTGATGTATTTGATAATAGGGTGACCAAATTATTGATGCATATTCTAAATTGCTCCTAACGTTAGCGAGATAAACCGTCTTCAACACATCGATATCCTTGAAATCTTTCATCTTTCTTTTGATAAAACCTAGCATCTTAAAGGCTTTTTGGGTAATGTAATGAATATGATGTATGAAATCCAATTGATTGTCAAGGTAGACTCCTAAATCCTTTACAACTTTGATAGTGTTAAGTTCAACTTTTTCCAACACATAACCATGAAGAATCGGTGATTTGATCCTGAAGAACTTCATGACATGACATTTATCAATATTCAACTGCATTTCATTATCCTCACACCATTTGGAAACATTATTTAGGTCTTCTTGTAATAGTAAACAATCGTAATCATCTTTGACTATTCTGAACAGCTTTAGGTCATCTGCGAATAGCAGAAATTTACTGTGTTTTATACATTTTCCTATATCATTTATGAAGCATAGAAATAAGAGAGTTGATAATGGGGAACCCTGAAAAACTCCCGAATGAACGGATATTTTCCGTGATATAACATCGTCTGAAAGCTTAACTTTAAATTGACAACCCTGAATGCGATCTGATATCCAATCAATTAATGGTGGGCCCACACCCATGGCTGATAATTTTTCTATAAGTAACCAATGGGTGACAGTATCGAATGCTTTTTGAAAATCAGTGTATATACTGTCTACTTGTATTTTGTCCTTCATGGCGTCTATAATGAAATCGACATATGTAGCTAAATTTGTGGTAACTGATCTTTTGCTGATGAATCCATGTTGTTCCTCAATAAAAATATGTGTAAATGAAGGTGTTATTTTGAGTTTTATTAAGTTGTCAAATATTTTCGGCAAATGAGGATATAGGATATAGGATATAGCATATAGCATATTGCTGTTTAACATCAAATTCTTCTTTATCATCCAAAATTTGGACCATGAAGAGCACGGATACAAATTTCCTGAGAGATCGGTAAAATATCCGAGCAGCACAAAATGCTGCTACACTCTTCGTCATGGAGTTTCGTGAATTCTTTGGCAATAAGTTTTTGCTGCCCTTTTCGCTTTCTTTGAATTTTTCGGTTATTTCACAATAACCTTTCCATGATTGTAGTTCTCCATACGATATTCCGAAGGTAAAAACTATAAAAGATGAAATTTGATAATACAAATCGTCGATGGTTGAACTTACTGTAGTCTACTGAGTTTCCTGGTCGGACACTGTTGTTATTACCCAGTTCCTAGGGTGTTTTTTCATCTCACTCACCTGCAAAACAAAATTTGAATTAGTACTTCAGCAACTTTAATTTATGCGTATTTTACATAACGAAATTGCTTTCGAGGATGCAAGCATTATCAAATGTAATGAAATTATGGCATAATAGTTGGAATTCGATTTGATATATCAGAGGCATTTTTTGAATTCGTCCACTTGTATGGGTTAGGTTAGATTAGGTTGGGTAAGGTTAGGTTAGGTAAGTTAATGTATGGTTAGGTCAGAATTTCGAATTTGAGTTTGAAGAATTATGGCCGTTGTATGTTCGTGATTGCCATTTGGGATTGGTCATCTGATAGCCAGTTGAACTTGAATCTTCGTTTGAATAAATGTGGATATGAATGAGCCCCTCAATTCCCCTCAAGAAGAAGTATAGTTAAGTATTGATGAAAGTAAATATCAGCAATTATCTCCAATTTGAGATGGCCCAATGGTTTTTTTTAAATACCCTACATTAAGATCAATACACTTCTGCAAGATCCAGCAATATTGAATGCATGCTATTAGTACTTCTCAAGTAAGCATTGAGCTATTCAGATATCGTAACTGTACTTGGAGGTAGTGGAGTAAGCTGTAGGTACAGTTCAAAAGAGAGGAACTTGAAGTCCAGGATGTGGCTTAATGGACAAGAGCTAAAGGAAGGACCACATGAAGGGAATTTCTGCCTAAAGACTAGATAGGTGTCAATAAATATTGAAGCCCGGATCTTGAAGACCAACAGGCCAGGCCGCCCACCAAAACGCTGGCGGTAGAGCTGGAGCTCAGTGGCACAGGAGTCTTCAAACTAAGTTCAATAGAAGTCACTCTACCTTGGGTGCCAGGACATTGTTGTGTTGAAGGGAATGAAGAAGACGATGAGCTTGCAAAAAGTGCATCAAGGTTACTACTTGCTGGACCTGAGCATTTCTGTGAGCTTGGCAAAGACCAATATAAGGCAGGGGTCCAATAAAGGGAGTTGGACAACAGAATAACCCACTGGAGAAACACTTCTGGACTTACTCAGCTTAGGAAATTCGAGATGATGTCACCAGCTATACCAGGTAGCTCGTAAAGCGATCACGAGCTGAGTTTTGGGTCATGGTAGGTCTGCTGAAAGGCACTGTCGGTACAAACATCATTTGTACCGTATGGGAAAGTCAGCGGATGAGATTTGTAGGCCCTGTGGATCAGAAGCAGAAACAGCTGAACACATTGTATGCAAGCGTCCAGAGCTGGCTAGTCTAAGAACCATTCCTATGGGGAAACCAGTCCTGGATACCCACGAGGTAACGGCCAAGGCTCTTGAGGATGTTGTCGGTTTTATTAAGACCATCGACGACCTCCTTGGGTTTCAATGAATGAGAAGGGTAGAGAAGAAAAGATCCACATGGTCGCAGTTCCCGAAAGGCTAACCGAGCCATATCGACCCTGGTTCAAGTAGTAATAATAATAATAATCATAGTTATATAGAAGATGAAACTTGACGTAGCCTTATTGAATGAAGTAAGAAGAAGGAGAAGATTTGCCGTAGTCGTTTGAAGGAATTTGACACTTGGCAGACCAGTCCACAGTTACCATCCACCACAAATTTAGCACCTCTTACCCCGTCACGCCCACTACCGCCACACTATCGTATTTCCTGAACCACGAAACAAAATTCCACAATTTCCGCAGAATCAATAGCCGTCTGCAATAAATCAACGACGGGAATATTTTCGGGCAACACTTCGGAATCCTGGAGGACGTTTCACCGAGCCATTAATCCCAGATATATGCGGCATAATGTTTCTAATTAGTGTGCAGATGACGCCTGATCCTCGGCCGTCTGCGCCAAATAAAAATAAAAAGGAAAAAGGGGAGATGTACGGCCCTGACACGAGTGGGGCGAAAATATCGTTTCGGGTTGAGTTGTCGCGTTATTATGGTTGCAACTGTTCCCTCGTTTTGCGCAACGGTTTGACGCTGGTTGTGGATATTTACTCGTCTGATTGAATTACGAAAATATTATTCCACACAAAAAATCAGAATAGAAATATTTGACTGTAAGGGTCTGTAGGTAGTGTAGGATGAAATGAAATTTATTTTATTTTCATCAGCTAACAGGACTATACAGATATAGCCATTTGAAAAAAAAATTGGGACAAATACGTGCCTGATACGATTCTCTGCAAACACCTCTATGTTCATATTTTTCGATTGAAATTGAGGTGATTATTGGATGTTCTGGGTTATACATTCAGAAAATACTCAAGCACTCAGCTTATTCGAATAAGAATGTTATAAACACGATGTTTCCTAACAAAAACACTTAGTTTTGACCGATTATTTCTACAATTTGAAAGCCACATTTCTCACACCAAAATATGTTCCTTCATCGATTTTCCTGAAGATTAGTTTGTAAACTCCAATAATTTGTTCACATTTTTCTCGATTTTCACAAAATATCTCGAAAAGAATTGTTTTCTCATTAACCAAACCTAACCCATCTTCTGTGATATTTCGAAGAACTTTTGATAAGACGATGCCAGATTGCTGATTTTTTCTTCAAACAATGGTTTAGGCGAAACCAAGAAAGCAGTACGTCCCCTATCCTTAAGGGGCAGGGGGCAGTATCACCTTTGGAATCGTGGTAAATCTCAATTCAAAAAGTGGTCTCTTCATTTCACGAGTAACTACCCTAATTTACAACGTAGAGACTTGATTTTTCTTTAATGGAAGTTGAAGAATGTCCCGGGGGCAAATAATTTTCTTTTTTTCGATTTAATTAGTTTTTCAATTAAAAAGAACACGTTGAGCTTCAACGTTTTGGCAACTACACTTAATGATTTTTTTTCGACGGTTATTCATCATTTTTCAGAAAAAATCGCAACTATTTGCCCTCGGCAATTTAATCTTCTATAAACTACAAAAATTTTCATGATGATGAGTTCAAAAATATAGCTTGTACTCATGAAAAACAAAAAACATATTCAATAACCCAAATATTGCAGAGATCTAACGATAATCCTGGTTTTTTTAATTGAAAAACTAATTAAATCGAAAAAAAAAGAAAACTATTTGCCCTCGGGACGTTCTTCAACTTCAATTTGAAAAAAATCAAGTCTCTAAGTTGTAAATTAGGGTAGTTACTCGTGAAATAAAGAGACCACTTTTTGAATGGAGATTTACCACGATTCCAAAGGTGATACTGCCCCTTAACGGATGCACTATCACAAGGGCACTAGTTTTGTTTACTTTTCTCTGAAGGCGTCTAGGCGTTGCTCTTTGGAGATGCCAAACGAGTAGTTCTGATCTCGCCGATATAGCGCTACGATCTTAATTTCAGTCGCCTATAACGGTGCGCTACCTCGGATCGTAGCCGCCACGCAAGACAAACCCTTGTTCTGTATCTCCAACGTTAGTCCCATCACCGACCAGTCTGTGGTCTCATGAACGTATAGCTATAACCTGCGCCATGGACTTCGATTTATTTATTTACAGAGAATAATGCAAACAGGTGATGATTTCCAGTTTTCAGTGAATTGAAGTAATAATAACCATGTAGTGACGCGTTAAAATTCCAAGAGGATACTGTTTAGATGACTATTTTCCTGAAGTACCGTTAACAATGAATTTTCAATGAAAACTGTGCGTACAGAATTAATAGTTTCTTGCTTCTTCGAATTCAATTTCATCCCCCATATTTGTGGGATTTTATTATCACATATCTCTACATCATACGTTTTTCCATCATAAAGATTTTAGTCTTGATAAACATTCTGACAACATTGGTAACTTGTTAAGAGACCACAGAAGAAATAATATTCAATGATATTCAAGGCAGGGAAGCATCCAGATTATTCTTGAAATTCATATTTTTCTCCTCAAATTTCATCGTATACAATTAGGAATAACTCGAAAACGACGCGTTTTATTGAGAAAAAAAACATAAAAATACTTTAATTTTCAAAATGATTGATTCTTTCGAAAATATGAACCGTTCATCCTTTTCAAGTGATTTTATGGTATTTTTGTGTGGATTTATGAGTCAGCTACGGTGTAACATCTATATCAAGAGGAATATTGAAAAGGTTTTGATTGAGGAATATTCACCATAAATAGAGTAAACAAGCAACCAAAATTCAGTTCATTCGAAATATCGGTTCCGAATATATGGAAAGAATAGTGTTAATTTAATGAATTTTCAACACCTTTCAAACGAAACCGAATTTTGGAAAATGGTATGGGAAAAAAGTGTTCCGTTTGATGAGAGGGATCTACAGTTAAAATATACCTTTGTACAAGTCAAAGACTCATAATTTATATCAAAATAAAACCGAATACAAATTTCAAACTAACTAAAACACAACCTTCTTGGATTCTTAGCGAATTCTTCAACAACTCTGTTTTTGAAGTTTTCGAAGTTTTCACTTATGGCTTTATGATGAATGCTCATCATCGCCAAAACGTTGAGTCGACTCACAAGATTGAGTTTATGTGAAGCACAAAGAAAAAACACAGAGAATTTAGGTATTAGGTATATTATATTATATTCGGACGAACTTAATGGTGAGCTTTGATAGATAATTTAAGAGCACCACATTGGTGATTTTCGAATATTATGCTATTATTTCATGAGTTTTTAAGGGATACTTGTGAAGCTCTAAGGGAGAGGGGCAGAGCACTGTTAATTTTCGACCCAAATGTGAATGGTGATCCACTACCGTTGACTATAAAATTAATTTCCTAGCCTCGGGATTGAATTTGGACTTACCCGGTCCTAGTCCTAGTTTTTAACCACTAGGCTAGGGGTACTCACTATTGTGAAATAAATTGGAAGCATTTAAAGTTCAGGGTGATCAAAATTCGTTAGGTATAGTGGGACAATCTGCTAAACTGAGGGAACTAGAAGATGAGTAACACTCTTTCCCAAGAAAGAAATGCTATCTCCAAAAGGAATCGTTGTAATCACATCAAAAGTTTATCAGATACATCGCGTTCATTGATATAAATATCAACAACCACCATGGATCCCGACACGAACTTGCCAAATTCCTCATCCAGGGAACTAATGACACTTCCAACCTCATCGAAGTAGGTAGAGTCGACCTAGGTTTCGATCTTTATTTCTGATCTCTTCAGGACAACATAACCCTACTACGATGAAAATTGGAGTGGAACGGAGGTCCTCTTAAACAAAACTAGACAAAGTCTTGGGGTACAGTATACATCAAGGCGACATCTAGTTAAGAATCAGACCAACAATTCCCTCTCGAAGTCACCTGGACGAAGATAGATGGCATACCTCTCTTTTGCTCTTTCGGCAGGAATCAGCTGAATGTCTTCAGATTAATTCAAACAGGAGCGTGAGAATCGTTCGCATTTTATCGGCGTAAGCCAGTACCTAAATGACATAATCATAGAATATAGAAAGGAATCGTTGTAAACACTCTTTCCCAAAAACAAACGTGAAAAAAAGTTTCAAATATCCATTTCATTTTGTGAAAGAACTAATAACCGATGCAAATTTTGTACCAGCGGAATGACGCGAAGAACTGCACTGAAACCCCTTAGGCGTTGAAGACCGAAAAAACTGAGGCCGCCATCAATTAACGTTCAAACGACTTTAACGAGGTGGCCTTTCTGAACCTTCAAAATCATTTATTTCGGGAGTTATTATCAATTAACATCAACCCTTTTCATTAGTCGGTTCGTTTTAAAAAGTTTTCGTAAATTTTTTACGGACGTTGGCAGACGACCATAAATCAATTAGGACTGTCAAATGTAATGAACGCCCTACCGGATGAGACGAGAACGATCCTACGGACCTGAAGGACTTTTGCTGACTCTAACTGCAAGCCCGTTAGGTCCGGACAAGTGTCAACTAGACCCGCTCGATTTGGCTGGTTTCGCAGCAATTAGGACGTAGCCACCTGCGTCTTATATTCGAAGGGGGAAATGCCACGTTGTTGTTTGTTCAGGAGTCCCGTCCTATCCCGATTGTGTTTTAGGGGAAGGTGTCAGTCTCAGATATCGGCTTTGTTCGATGAAATAAACGTCTTCATGATGGCGATCTCAGCCGTTTCATGGTTTCGTGCAAGTTGCAACCTTGCAGAGCAACCAATCTTGGATAATGAGGTGGTGATAACTAATTGGAAAAGTCATACAGACGTGATAACAATATAGGGATATTGCAAATAGTGCAGCACTGTTAAAACTTATATTATATGAATTAGTAAATTAATAGAAAATATAAAAAATACATCATTGGCTCTCAGTCTGTATCACAGCATATTCCGTGGTCTGTAGATGCAGCCAGTTATAATGGAAGAAATTCAGAAACAAGTTTCAAGAGAAAACATCGAGATCAGCCCGAAGAAACAAATAGAATATAAGATTATGGACAAAGAAACGATGATAATCGATGCTCAACAGAAATCGACAAAACCAATATCAATGAAGAATCCACTGTCTGTCGGAGAAAAAGAGCCAAAAAACAATATAAGGCACCTCATCCTGATAATAAAAAAATTCTGAAAAGACTCACATACGAAGTGAAACTAAGAATAAAAAATGTTTATGGACTAATGGGATGAAAAATTGGAGAAATTAAATACTAAAGACCAATCTATATGGAAAATGCTATCAGCTCGAACTGAAATGCAAACAGAATAAAAAATACTACAAGAAAATTAACACCACTTCTGTTCCTTATGGCCGCGTGAAGTTGGCGAAAAAATGTCGGCACAAATTCTGAAATAATCCCCAATATTTAGTGCCCAATTTGTGCCCATTTGTGCCGTATGAATCAATTCCAGCACCATTATGGTTTTCGAGATATTCGAGTTTGAAGTTTTTGGTGCTAGCTTCACACTTGGCACCAACACTTTTCGATTTCGAAAAACTTTTAATGCCAATATTTAGTGCCCAATTTGTGCCCATTTGTGCCGTTTAATTGACCTCATTATCACTTGTAGTTTTTAAGTTATTTCAGTTTGAATATCTTGGTGCCAGCTTCACACTTAGCACCAACATAATCCAACTTTGAAAAAAATTTTATGCCAATATTTTGTGCCAAATTTGTGCCCATTTGTGCCGTATAAATGACATTTCTACCATTTGTAGTTTTTGAGATATTAACTGTTGTTTTTTAGCCGGCGTGAAGTTGGCACCAACATATTCCAACTTTAAACAAATTTCGATGCCAATATTTTGTGCCCAATTTGTGCCCATTTGTGCCGTATAAATGACATTTCTACCATTCGTAGTTTTTGAGATATTGACTGTTGTTTTTCAGCCGGCGTGAAGTTGGCACCAACATATTCCAACTTTGAAAAAAATTTTATGCCAATATTTTGTGCCCAATTTGTGCCCATTTGTGCCGTATAAATGACATTTCTACCATTTGTAGTTTTTGAGATATTGACTGTTGTTTTTTAGCCGGCGTGAAGTTGGCACCAACATATTCCAACTTTAAACAAATTTCGATGCCAATATTTTGTGCCCAATTTGTGCCCATTTGTGTCGTATAAATGACATTTCTACCATTCGTAGTTTTTGAGATATTGACTGTTGTTTTTCAGCCGGCGTGAAGTTGGCACCAACATATTCCAACTTTGAAAAAAATTTTCCGCCACTATTTAGTGCTGAATTTGTGTCAATTTGTGCCGTTGAAATGGCTTCGATATCTTGGATAGTTTTCGAGTTATGAACAATATTGTGTTTTATTAACAGCGCCATCTATGGGAAAAAGCAAGTATTGTTTCGCTTCATAATAGGTCAAATATGTCGGCCTCACATATGTGAATTCTGTTACATAATAACTTCCCATGAACTTATAAATGGACCTCTGATTATTAAGCAAACAATTCCTTGCGTTAATCGAACAATCTACCCTTTTCGATGGTAAAAATATGTTGAATCGGGAAAATTGTTGAGTAATATTATTTCTAAATAATATTATATTCCGATATGGAATTCAAAATTCAATAAATACAATTAGAAATATATTCCTTATTACAATTACTTGTATGGATTCACTTTCCTGCATAAAAGCAGATAGCGTGTGGCGGCAAACATCAAACGGGGCGATCTAACACGTGCTTGCCTAGTTGAAACGGCTGCGTCGTGAGCGTAAATTTTTTATTAAAAGGACGTTCCGATATGGCATCTACGGCACATTCGGCGATTTCTCTGATCTGACATTTACTGGTGAATTTAAATCACTTTGGTAATTTACGGACCTTCTGAATTAATTGAAATCGAATTTAGCTTGGTCCCAGACTCCCAGATAAACTTACCTAGATTAAAGATGGAATATTGAACCGGGTTGAAAATCAGTTTTTTTTTCAAACTGTGACACGAATTTTAGTTTAAAGTCCCGAAGCACCCCAGGAATTATTGCATCACTAAGGTTATTCTTCGTGATATACTTGAACTAATACAAATTACAAAGTTCGTAACAGTAGGTAATAGAAAGAATAGAAAAAAAATGAAATTTTTATTACACTTCATATCTTTAGATATCATCACTATGTAAAATTAATAAATAAATACTTATAACAAACAAACATCATCAACATTCACCGATTATTTGATAATTGATTGTGATGTGGGAAAACTGATTATCCTCAATGAAATTCAATTAGTTCTGAGCATTGAAAATAAGTCCTATATGCTCAGAGGAGTAGCCAAATTTATTTCCCCAGCTGTAAGTACCGGGATAGGCGGATCGGTCATTACACTGCATATTGTAGAAGAAATGATGGCCAGTGGGAGGAATTCAATGACTTATTGAAGGAATATAGAGTTGTTAGGTTTCCGTGAACCCTCATCTGCTTCTATATACAATTTGAATAAAGCATAAAGCCTTTTTGTCAAAAATTGTTGATGATGTTTGTTTGTTATAAGTATTTATTCAAATTTGATGTACACATAACAGCGCACGTGATATTTTTTTAAAAACGGGAGCGGTAAAATTTTTTTCTTCGTGGATAAATCAATGATGAAAAGCTACATCTTCTCTTCAAATATCAACAATATTGCTTGCGTAGTTTTCAAGAAAAATGCATAAATCATGTTCCGTCGGCTGCTGATCGATCAATCAGATATTGCCATTTTTCTTCGAAACCTTGATTGATACAAATTTTATTTTTCCACGTATAATTTACGGATAAATCACTCAAAAAAATGAGCTATTTTGTTTTGTGCTGAAACCATTTTTCGAAAAGTTGTTTCGTCAAATTGATATAAAGTTAGCGAAACACCTAATATTTTTTTAAATACAAGAGTGGCGATGTTTTTTTCTTCACGGATAATTTGCGGATAAATCATTAAAAGAAATTGCATTATCTGTTGATGGCTGAAATCATTTTTTCAATATGTCACCTGGTAATTTGATGTACACATACCAGCGCACGTGATATTTTTTTAAAAACGAGAGCGGCAAAATTTTTTTCTTCACGGATAAATCAAAGATGAAAAGCTACATCTTCTTTTCAAATATCAACAATATTGCTTGCGTAGTTTTCGAGAAAAATGCATAAATCATGTATCGTCGGCTGCTGATCGATCAATCAGATTTTGTCATTTTTCTTCAAAACCTTGATTGATACAAATTTTCTTTTTTCACGGATAATTTACGGATAAATCACTTAAGGAGATGAGTATTATTGTTTTGTGCTGAAACCATTTTTCGAAAAGTTGTTTTGTCAAATTGATATAAAGTTAGCGAAACACCCAATGTTTTTTTAAATACAAGAGTGGCGATGTTTTTTTCTTCACGGATAATTTGCGGATAAATCATTAAAAGAAATTGCATTATCTGTTGATTGCTGAAATCATTTTTTCAATATGTCACCTGGTAATTTGATGTACACATACCAGCGCACGTGATATTTTTTTAAAAACGAGAGCGGCAAAATTTTTTTCTTCACGGATAAATCAAAGATGAAAAGCTACATCTTCTTTTCAAATATCAACAATATTGCTTGCGTAGTTCTCGAGAAAAATGCATAAATCATGTTCCGTCGGCTGCTGATCGATCAATCAGATTTTGTCATTTTTCTTCAGAACCTTGATTGATACAAATTTTTTTTTTCACGGATAATTTACGGATAAATCACTCGAAAAGATGAGCTATTTTGTTTCGTGCTGAAACCATTTTTCGAAAAGTTGTTTCGCTTACTTGATATCAAGTTGGCGATATTTTTTAAAATACAAGAGTGGCGATGTTTTTTTCTTCACGGATAATTTACGGATAAATCACTGAAAAAGATGAGCTATTTTGTTTTGTGCTGAAACCATTTTTTGAAAAGTTGTTTCGCCAACTTGATATCAACTTAGCGACACACCCCATATCTTTTTAAATATGAGAGCGGCAAAATTTATTTTTTCACGGATAAATTACGGATAAATAACGGCAAAATTTTGAGCTATTCCGAGTTTGATTCGCGAAAGTTGTTTTGCTAACTTTATGTACCTACATCACGCTATCTGCTTTTATGCAGGAAAGTGAATCCATACAAGTAATTGTATTTCTAATTGTATAACTTATTGAATTTTGAATTCCATATCGAAATATAATATCATTTAGAAATAATATTACTCAACAATTTTTCCGATTCAACATATTTTTACCATCGGAAAGGGTAGATTGTTCGATTAACGCAAGGAATTGTTTGCTTAATATTCAGAGGTCCATTTATAAGTTCATGGGAAGTTATTATGTAACAGAATTCACATATGTGAGGCCGACATATTTGACCTATTATGAAGCGAAACAATACTTGCTTTTTCCCATAGATGGCGCTGTTAATAAAACACAATATTGTTCATAACTCGAAAACTATCCAAGATATCGAAGCCATTTCAACGGCACAAATTGACACAAATTCAGCACTAAATAGTGGCGGAAAATTTTTTTCAAAGTTGGAATATGTTGGTGCCAACTTCACGCCGGCTGAAAAACAACAGTCAATATCTCAAAAACTACGAATGGTAGAAATGTCATTTATACGGCACAAATGGGCACAAATTGGGCACAAAATATTGGCATCGAAATTTGTTTAAAGTTGGAATATGTTGGTGCCAACTTCACGCCGGCTAAAAAACAACAGTCAATATCTCAAAAACTACAAATGGTAGAAATGTCATTTATACGGCACAAATGGGCACAAATTGGGCACAAAATATTGGCATAAAATTTTTTTCAAAGTTGGATTATGTTGGTGCTAAGTGTGAAGCTGGCACCAAGATATTCAAACTGCAATAACTTAAAAACTACAAGTGATAATGAGGTCAATTAAACGGCACAAATGGGCACAAATTGGGCACTAAATATTGGCATTAAAAGTTTTTCGAAATCGAAAAATGTTGGTGCCAAGTGTGAAGCTAGCACCAAAAACTTCAAACTCGAATATCTCGAAAACCATAATGGTGCTGAAATTGATTCATACGGCACAAATGGGCACAAATTGGGCACTAAATATTGGGGATTATTTCAGAATTTGTGCCGACATTTTTTCGCCAACTTCACGCGGCCGTTCCTTATTATCAGGTCAGACATACCCAGGATGATAAGGTACAAGATGGCTCTGTCCGCAGATGATACAGCTATACAAGGTGAGTCCTCTCATCAAACGAAACACTTTTTTCCCATACCGTCTTCCAAAATTCAGATTTGTTTGAAAGATACAGGGTGTCGAAGTCGAAAATCCATTCTAAAAACACTTTTCTTCGGAACTATTATTTCAAATGAACTGAATTTTGGTTGATTGTTCACACTATTCCTGGTGCTTATTCCTCAATTAAAACTTATTCAATATTCCTCCAGGTTTAATAGTAACAACGAAGCCGACTCAAAAATCCTCGCAAAAACACAATAAAAACACTTGAGAATGATAAACGGTTCATGTTTTCGAAAGAAATCACCATTTCAGAAAATAAAAGTATGTTTCTTCAATAAAGCTCGTCACATAGAATTATCTGGAGGCTTCCCTGGATTAAAATAGCACTGAATCGCAGAAAAATTAATCGCATAACAAGTTAACAATGTTGTCCGAATGTTTATCATCGTTGTCGAGACTAAAATTTAAATGATGGAAAAATGTTTTCTCTATTTCAGTATTGTAATGAGGTCATTACAGTACCAAAAACAGTGCTGTAATGAATTCATTACAGCATCGTTTTCAGTAACATTTTTCGTTTTGAGGTTGTCAACAATGACTTCCGATCCTTTCAAATTTCAGCAGACGCCAATTTGGAAATGTCATTTTTCGTATTTCTTAACATTCACACCAACTGCCAAGATACAATATGAAAGTCACTAGAACCTCGCTCCTTCGTCGAATTTCGCATTCGTATTGGAATAGAAGCCCATGCTGCAACTAGTTTTAGAATATACTATTATGTAGAGATATGTAATAATAAAATCCCACAAATGCGAGAAATGAAATTGAACTCCAAGGAGCATGAAATTATACATTTAATACGCACAGTTTCAATTAAAGATTTATTGTTACATTGATATTGAAAATAAATGACAATGGAATACAGAATTCGGATATAATGACTGATGAATGTGGATACAAACCACGTATTAATTTGAAATTAATGAAAATAATATGATACTTAGCACTAAATAACCTTTGGCGAATTTTCTGTCTAAACAATATCCTCTTGGAATTTCATTAACTCGACACTATACGGTTCATATTACATTTATTCACTGAAAGTCTTCAAAATAATCATCACGTCATTTTTATTCCAATAAGGTTGGTATTTGAGTATTCCCTAAATGTATTAAGTCGATTTCAACCGAGAAATATGAACTTTGAGGTCTCAGCAGAGAATCGTATCAGGCACGTATTTGGCCCAATTTTTTTTCAAATGGCTATATCTTTTTAACAGAACCTGAAAAAATGAAACGATCTTTTGTGGACAACCACTATTTGAAGCGTCCAGTGCTCAAGGTTTGCATATCAGCTCTCTTATCTTTCTCACAAAACCTCCAGTCATAACTGGACCAAAATGTAAAATTGAAATGTTCTCCCCATCAATTTAATCAAACCACATCAATCTTCATCGACAGACTTCGATAACATAATGTACATCATCAAACGCAGTTATCTACGACTCCCCATCCCTGTGTCCCAAGATAGTGGAAGATCTCGGGGTGACTAGTCAAAAACACCCTATACTAATCCAGCGTCCCCTCAGTCATAGATAAATTGAATTTGTTCACTATATCGGTGCGCAGCTAATGTATGCCATCGTAATCTGCCCCAGGAATTGATTCTTATCGGGCTCTGAACCAAAGGGTCGACTGATGGCCTAAAATAATCGCATTTTTCCGAAATGAAGTCCATAGTACGATGACGGCTCCTAATTTGGCAGGAAAATTATTTAGGCTGGCATGTCCTTTGACCGTTCTTGTGTAAAATCCCTTCCTGAAGCTCCGCCCGACTCGTTATCGGATGATGGAACTAGACTCGAGCATTCGATCCTCAAAGAGAAATTGCATTTGTTGAAAGGGATTTTTGTGCATTGTGTGGTCTTAATGAAGTTGGATTGTTTTGCTGGTTTCGGAACTGATTCGTTTTGGAATCGGAAAGCAATGCCGGAGATAAGAAGAGGCAATTGACGTTTGTTATAATTATTCAGAAATCCTTTGAAGATCTTCTACATCGAATATTTCATACTTAACTATACTGCCTCACAAGAGTTAGGGATATCGTATTCAATCATTTTTAAAAGTATGTAATCTCCGAGAAAATCGCTGTAAAATCATTTGAAACTCAATAACAACTTGAATCGATCCAATAAAAATCAGTATGAGACATTTCGTCAATCTGGTCGCCTTTTTTCTGAAGTTTGGTTCTTTGCATATGCTTCATGAATGTTCTTATTTCGAAATGAAGTCAGTTTATCAACGGCTTCGATTTGAAACGAGTTTTCTGAAAATGCCAAGACGTAAATTAACAAACGCTGAGACTAATAGGGCTATCGGAATGCAACAGGGTGGCCTAACTCAGGTTGTTGTAGCAGAAAGACTCCAAGTCAGTCAAAGTGTGATATCTCGACTTTGGAATAGGTTCAGGGAGGCGTGTTTCCTTTCCCGTGTACAGTAGAGGAAAGTTCTGTGCCGAAATGCAAACGGTTTTGTAGAACTCTAAACGCCAGCAAAACCGTGTGCATTTGAACGTCAGTAAAACACGGTTTCGGAATAATATTATATATCCTTTTGTGTTTCCTTTCCCGTGTACAGTAGAGGACAGTTCCGTGCCGAAATACTCACGGTTACCTATGTAGAACTTGAAATTGTATTAAAGCAGAGTTTATTTGAAAGCCAGTGAAGCACGGTTTCTAAATGATTCTCATCATATCCACTAACGTGTGGTTGGAGAATGTTCTGTTCTGAAATTGGGTTAGTTTTATAGATCGATAAGGCAGCAAAAGTAGTGTACAAATGTTTTATTCTAATTCGTGTGAATGTCGAAACAGGTTATAGGGCGGTTATAGCTTTTTTTCGTGGGAGGGGTAATATTTATTGAGAACCAATTAATCATCCAACTGTGATTAAGGTGCAAGCGGTATTGACGGATTAGATAACTGAAGGTAGAAGCTGCATGGGGGGGGGGTGCATTATTATTTTTTCAGGTAGGCATGAGAAGGTAATAACACCTCACCTCCACCCGTAAATCCGCCCTTGAACAGGTTGAAATATATTCGCTTTTTTCTATGGGTAATGAGTGTTAAATCTAGTACGTACCTAGAAGTCCAGTGACATCCTTACACAATTGCTATTGTTATTGGAAATTAGAATTCTTCGAAAATGTTACTTTTAATTATTAGGATTGTGAATACTACTTGGAATATGAGTATTTCTATTACACAAAATGAAAATGTACCAAGAAATTTGATGAAGAAGAGTGATATTTTATTTTTTATTTAGGCAACCCATGTAGAAAGCGATGGCGTGAGGACATAATGTTCAACAGCTGAACAAAACTGTTGGTTTCAATTCGACACTGTTTCGTAAAGACCTATAACGCATTTTCTCTCTACAAAACCGTGTGCATTTCGGCACGGAACTTTCCTCTACTGTACACGGGAAAGGAAACACAATATGAATATAATATCATTCCGAAACCGTGTTTTACTGACGTTCAAATGCACACGGTTTTGCAGGCATTTAGAGTTATACAAAACCGTGTGCGTTTCGGCACGGAACTGTCCTCTACTGTACACGGGAAAGGAAATACGCTTCAGGGAGACAGGTTCCGTGTTGGAAAGACCAAGGCTTGGTGGGCGATGAAAAACAACACCTGCTCAGGATCGTTTCATCGCCGTTTCGGCGAGAAGAAACCCTTCATCTATACGTGTAGAATGCTACGGAATACTCTTCACAATGCGGATGTGGTCCAAGTTTCCATCGAAACCATCAGACGACGTTTGAGAGAGGTGAATCTAGGTTCAAGACGTCCATTAAGAGGAGTTCCATCAACACGTGACCAACAGCGTCAAAGACTGGAATGGGCAAGGCAACATATCAATTGGAACGACTCTTCACTGATGAATCCCAATATGGTCGATTTTCAGATTCTCGAAGAATGAGGGTATGGACAATCCCACGCATACCCCGTAATCGTCGCTATGTCCAAGAAGTCCATCATTTCCGAGGGGGTAGTGTTATGGTATGGGCCGGGATATGTTTCAACGGGCGCACAGATCTACACATTTGTCCTGGGAATATGACCGCCTCACACTATAGGGAGCATTTCATTGACAATGTTGTGCCAAATTTTCACGATGCTATTGCTGAAACTTTTCAATTTCTAGACGATAACGCTAGACCGCACCGTGCAGCCATAGTTGACAATGCGGGCGAGGAGCTTGGTATTCCACATTTACCAATACCTTCGCACTCACCAGATTTGAATTGCATAGAACATGCATGGGATATGCTCCAAAATAGATTAGATAATCATCAACCTACCCCAGAATCTTTGAATGATCTGAGAGAGCTTCTGCCCCGTTTATGGAACCAAATTCCTCAAGAAATGTTCAACAACCTCGTGTATAGTATGCAAAGAAGATGGCAAGCTGTTATTGATGCCCGTGGAGGCCATACATTGTAGTCTTAAAAGGCTTTAATTCTCTGGGAATAAAATTTCGTTATTTTACTCGATTTTTCTTAACCACCCTGTATACGCTGCAGACCTATAGGCTAAAATTAAGTTGAAACTTGAAATCATATTAATATGAACACAAAAATCTTATTGGAACTATATTTTTTTGCAATTTAAGTCTATATCCCTAACTCATGTGGGGCAGTTTATTATCTTGTGATATAGATGCCTTAAAACGTCGTAGAAAAATGCATTCAAGACCTTTCGTCCACAGTATTCTCCCTGCTTCGTCCCCCACCCAGAAAAATAAATATCAAATTGATCTCGGCATTATCTTCCTTATCGTTCTTCAAAAGGAAACACATCGTTATGCTCCCCAAGTCTGAATCATGGAAGGCTTGATTTCAATGTGAAATTGATACAGTCAAGGATTTATAGGGGGTGCCAAGACTTTTCGGTAATAAAATTATATGCTTCGGAAACAACGTACCCCATACCGATGATCTCTTGAAAAGGGGGAAATGAGATATCAGAGGAAGCGTTTTGATCGTTGAGAGTGCAGTGGGGAATGGCTGCATTGGATTTCCGTTCCTATAAACTTGGGAATATTGAAATGGCAGAAGAATGTCACATGCTGATGAAAATTATTCATCTCTCAGATAGGAATGACAATAGGGAGACACATTGGAGAATTAGATCACCAATTTAGCCTCACTATGTGAAAATTGTCCGGCCAAAATGTTTTCTGGTTTGTAAGCCCTCATCAGTGCCACATAACCCTTACTGTGGTAGCGACCAACTGAAACGGCAGAACTTATATTACTCCCTAGCACGACACTTGGGTTCAGTTTAAATGTAAAGTGTTGCACCCTACTATCGATTTAAATTAAGATTTTATGCATTTTTCTGAATTTTATTTGTGCTTTCTAAAAAAGTTGCCTATTTTCCTTACAATAATAACCCTATGAATCTGCGCAGATCGTATATAGGAATATCTTATTCTTCTCGGCAGTCATTGTCCAGTGACTTCGTTTAGGCTAGCCATATAATAGGCATGTAGAGATAGAGGAAGCTACATTGAAAATACTATTTCTTATCAATTCCGCTTATGTATCCGAAATTTGGATTAAAAGGGAACGACGAGGATGGGATTCGAACCCACGCGGGCAGAGCCCATTGGATTAGCAGTCCAACGCCTTAACCACTCGGCCACCTCGTCTCCATATTGCAAAAATATGTTGATAAGGACAGGAACATATTTCTAATTATCACAATGATTACCATTCAATAGCTGATAAGAACACTGTTCACTCTGAAAAATTCTTTATCTATACTAAATTCACTTTTATAATGTATTCCGGTTGGCCATGACATTTCGACACATTTCATCGTGTATACTTTGAAAATGTTAGGTCATGTGTGTTTCCCTGGTCCAGTGATCAGGGCGTTGGACTATGCCCATTCATCTTGGGCGAATGCGGCTACGAAAAATGGAAAATAACGCGAAATGAATCAAAAACAGAGGAATCAACGATAACAAGATTTTCTCCAAGTTGAGATTGAATTGTCACTAAATCACACCCAAGAATAGCGTAAAATATCTAGGAGTATAACTAGATGAAAGAATAAACTTGGGAGCCCACATCAAAAACAGCCTAGTTCGAGGTTACGCTGCAAAAAGAAAACTACATCCCTTACTGCGCAGAAACAGTAACTTGGACCAAAATAACAAAGCCCTCATCTATACAGCAAAGATCAGGCAACTAATTACATACGGGGCTCCTGTCTTTTGTCACCTTCGCTCATCACCTCTCCGTCCACTCCAGGTATTCCAAAACCAATGTATCCGACTCATAACAAACACAAATAGATATGCCCGAATAGCAGACCTTCATGAGTCAACCGCCATCCCCACAATACGCGAATTTATCGACTAATTGTCCAACCAATTTTGTAACAACCAGTGTCGCGTGAATGAGCTCAAGACATCACTCATAATCGAAAAAGGGTTTTCGAAAGAAGTGCATTATTCATATAATACAGGGTGAGTCTTTGACTTGTACATATATTTTAACTGTAGATTCTTGATGCTAAAGGAAATCTTTTTTTCATTTTCCATTTTTCCGAATTCGGCTCTGTTGAAGAGATATAGCCATTTGAAAAAAAAAAAGTTGAGCTTAATGCGTGCCTGGATCAATTCTCTGCAAACACCTCAAAGTTCATACTTTTCGATTGAAATTGAGGTGATTATTAGATGTTCTGGTTGATACAATTAGAAAACACTCAAGCACTGACCTTATTTGAATAAGAATGTTACAAACACGATATTTCCTAACAAAACACTCAGTTCTGTCCGATCATTTCGGCAGTTGAAAAGCTTTATTTCTCCCACCAAAATAAGTTCCTTCTTCGATTGTCCTGAAGCTTAGTTTATAGACACTAAAAATTTGTTCATATTTTCCTCGATATTCTAAACGATCGCATAAAAAATGGTTTTTCACTAACCTATCCTAACTCCATTAACCAAAGTCATATGATTCAGGGTCAATGACCTAAGCTTACCACATTCTCTGTGATATTCCACAGAACTATAGAGAAGACGATGCCAGATTGCCGATTTTCTCTTCAAACAATGCGAACTCAAGAAAGCACTACGTCCCCTATCGTTAGCGGATGAACTATCACAATCGCTAAAGGCGTCTAGGCGTTGCTCTTAGAAAATGCCAAAAGAGTAGTTCTGATTCTCGCCAATATAGCGCTACGTTCCTAATTTCAGTTGCCATCCACGGCCTTCAGAAGGCCGTAGATGTACCCGCGATGCTGTGTGCTCCAACCAGTCCAACCTAAAACGTTAGTCAGCACGGCATAAACAAATTTCACGCTTTATTTATTTAGAGAGAATGAAGCAAACAGGTGATGATTATGTAAATGACTTTCAGTGAATTGATGTAATAGTAGTGTCGAGTTATATTGTTTCGATAGATATTTTGCTGAAGGACCGGTAACAATGAATTTCAAATAGAAACTGCATATAAAATGAATAATTTCATGCTTCTTAGAATTCAATTTTATGTCCCACGAAAGTGGAATTTTATTATCACATATCTCTACATCCAACTTTTTTCATCATAGAGATTTTAGTCTTGACAAAGTTGAAAAACATTCTGACAACGTTCGTAACTTGTTGAGAGACCAGAGAAAATTCATATTCGATGAGATTCAACTCAGGACAGCATTCAGATTATTCTTGAAATTCATGATTTTTTCCTCTAATTCAATCTTATACAATTAGGAAGAACTTGAGAACGACGCGTTTTATTGAAAAAATATATGAATACTTTTGTTTTCTAAAATAATTAATTCTTTCGAAAACGTGAACCGTTCATCTTTTTCAAGTGGTTTTACAGTATTTTTGCGTGAATTTATAAGTCGACTATACTGTAAATTTTTTACCAGTAGAAATATGAAATAAGTTTCAATTGAGGAATATGCACCATGAATAGAGTAGACAATCAACCAAAATTCAGTTCATTCGGAATATCGGTTCCGAATATATGGATAGAATAGTGTTAATTTGATGGATTTTTGACACCCTGTATCTTCCAAACGAAACCGAATTTTGAAAAATGGTATGGGAAAAAAGTGTTTCATTTGATGAGAGGAATCTACAGTTAAAATATATGTACAAGTCAAAGACTCACCCTGTATAATAAAAATTGCAGTGGGTACTTTCAAGTAGGAATTATAAAATATGATAATTAGTAAAAGCGTGTACTCTACGAGCAGCAAATCTGTTATTCCAAAAAGTTGAATAAATTTATTTTTGATTTGATTTGATTTTGCGTTGGATTAGGACCCAGCAAGTCCGAGTTCAATCCCGAGCTAGGAAATAAATTTTCCATAGTCTTCCTAGGGGCCACCATTTCACTGTCGAAAATAAACAGTGCTGTACCTAGGGTGGCGTAAGGACACAGTAACAAAGCTGGTACAGAACATAACTGCTTCTCCGAACTCGTACAAGCTCCAAATCTTGTAGTTTCTGATGGGTCTCCTCGGGAGACCTAGTAGTAATCAGTATAAACAATATCAGTATAAAAAAAAGTCATTTTCCTGTCAAATAACTAAGCAAAGTTGTGCTTTCTACCTATAGATACCGTAATAATTAGCTATTCAATGTGAACTAATAATTCCAAAGACCTGGCGAATGTTGAAGAAACTTTTTTTCTGTTGATACTGGAACAGGATATTCCGTTACCTTGTGATAGTTCATTCGAAACAAGAATAAAAGTACCAGAATAAGAGCCGACAGAAAACTTCTTAAAGAACAGACGGACCTATGGAATTTCCCACATTTCAAAATTCTCGAGAAATTAGCCTACAGAAGACATTTAAATACTTTTTTGTACTTGAAATACTCCAGAATGAAAATGTAGTAGTACCACGTATCCTGTGTCTCAGTTAAACCTTAAAAGAACTAACTCCATTTACAAAGTTGAATAGAGTAAATAGAAATTATCATTGGCTTTTTCTCTTAGACTTATTTGACATTTCACGTCAGTTTCAACTCAAAAAACTTGATAAACCTAAATCTTGGCGAACCGGGATATATTACAGAAGTGAATGGAGTGTAATTGGCACTTTCGTCGATACGTTTTTCAGGGTAGGCTGTTTCAAAACGAGGACGAAGAAACAAACATGGAATCCACCCGATAAATTCAAAATATCATTTCTTCTTGAACAAATATTGAAATGAGGAAAAAATCTTGATTCAAAATGAAAATATAATAATCGAAGAAAAAAATTCAAAAAAAATATCTTATAATATGAGACATAATATAAAGTGCGAAAATCTGCTGAATATATGAATTTTTCAGTTTTCTGGTGGGTGAAATAATCATATTTAATTAATTCACGTGATTATTCTCTTATTTCTGATATCATGATAGAAGCCCATTGCTGGCATGACCCAACTTCATCGACCTGATGAAGAACAACAAGAAACTCTAATAACAAACGGATACAAACGGCGAAACTTCACGGCATAACTCGAATTAATCATCCTAACCGAACAATAGAATAACAGTCGCCAAAAACACAAAGTACATAAATATTGGCCGCCGTTTCCCGGATCGATTTCGCCCAATTCAACAACAGAATAAAACAAAAACTTTAACAAACGAGGAAGAGACGTTCGTTCCAACGGTGACTGGGATCATTATTCAACTATCTGAAAGGACGGTCGCGTTTGTCGAGAATCACGCAAGAATGAAGTGCCTTGTCGAATTAATGTTCCTGGGTTGTCAACGTCATTTGTCTATTGTTTGCCGAGCCTACTGCGATTTGTTTCCGTTTCAACCACATGCCGTTCCGAGCAGCGTCTTCGGCGTCTTCCTTTGGGTCGATTAGGACTGGAAATGGGCAAACTTCATTAGCTTCGAGTCACGACTTCTTGTTCATTATCAATTTGCATTTCTTCTTCTCTTCGTTCCGAGATTGCTAGGCCTGCCCCATCGCGTGGCGACATCTATTAATGGTTGATTTGTGGTAGATACTCATTAAGTTTTCCGTCGGAGATTTTTTGAAGGCTTAATTAGATAGGAGTAACTGCACATGGAATTGTGCAAAAGTTGAAATATCGTGATATTCCTCTTAACCTTTAATGATTTACTGATCGTTTATTTTGTTTTTACTCGCCTTGTCCTACTTCAGTCATTGCATGTGCCAATCTGCAAATTGTGAACAGTCACAGCATAATAAGGACCCTATATCATTATGATTACGATACCTTGTCTCTAAATGCAAGTTTCTAGCCAAAACCTGTGAGCAAATCAGGCCCTCATCTGGCAATAACATCTCGCCTTGATCATACCCATCTTTTGGCTTCATACACATCAAGTTTTTTTTTTAATTGAAATTATCGTGTCTCGGCAACTAGGCCATTGACACAGTACAATATTTTATTTTTACATTACAGATGAAGACAAAAATTTTCACAAAATATGGATATAAACAGAAAGAGAAATAAACTATGGATGTATTGATCATATTCGATTGAACAGTTGGCTTTCTTTCAAGAATTCTATTGCTGCTTCAATTTGTGTTGGTGAGCTGAGGATGTCTCTCATCTTTTTCTTTGAGGCCCAGTCGATGTCTGATGTCATCATAATGTTGACAGCGAGTTAGGAAGTGTTCCACAGTTAAGCGATGTTCTGGGCAGTATTCGCATATAGGATGTTGATCCGATGACATCAAGTAGCTGTGTGTCAGCCTGGTGTGTGCAATTCTTAATCTCCTCATTACTAATTTGTCTTTCCTCTTTAGATAAATTCTTATCGGGGAATCTATTTCGGATTGGATTGCACGAAGTTTATTATTGCAAATTGTGAACAGTCACAGCGTAATAAGGACCCTATATCATTATGATTACGATACCTTGTCTCTAAATGCAAGTTTCTAGCCAAAACCTGTGAGCAAATCAGGCCCTCATCTGGCAATAACATCTCGCCTTGATCATACCAATCTTTTGGCTTCATACACATCAAGTTTTCGTTTGGGCGTTATTGCGAAAAAAGAACTGGCTTGAAATTGAAGAAGTTATCAAACGAGGAGCAGAAAAACATCCAGATATAAGAGACAAAACATTCGATTCATCATAAATGGCAATTTGGTGAACAACGTTTGAAATTGTTACACAATTCCTTAACTTCCACAACTTTTGTGGAGTAGGATATTCTTCAAGAATTTGGGATTTTCCTTTTTGTTATAGGAGAGGTGAATCTTACATCAGACACCCAGCCTTTCTGGGTAGTATCGACTATCGGTTTCTTACCGACTAAACACCTCTCCTGCGGTTGGTTCCGGGCATAAGTCTATGAACCTTCCATCTTCTTATCTGTTATTTTCTCTTTCGCATTCTTTATGCTGAATGTTTGTGTTCATCCTTCAGTTGGATATCTCTCTCTAAGTATAGAGTTCTATATCTTCATTTTCGCAATTGTTCTCTAGGTCTTTTGCGGTCAATTCTGGCTGTTTTCACCTTCAGCGGGATCATAGTCGACAAGTCAACTAACCTTCTAAGGTCGCCATTTGGATGTTCACTAGCTCTTTCATAGGCTTCTGTAGCTTTTCGTTTGATGAATGTAGTAATAGACTCCCATTTTATGTCTTTTCGGATTTGTTCATTCCTAACAAACCAGGGGTGTCTAATGCCCATCTCAGAAATTTGTTTTCTGTACTTTGTATCCTCTTTAAATGGGATCTCGCCGCATAGCCCCATGCTGTTGATCCATATGTTAGCTGTGGTCTGGCGACTGCTTTTATGATCCTCAACTTCGTGTTTATGTTCATTTGGCTTCTTCTGTCTCTAATAGGGTATAACCTTCTCATTGCTGCATTCGTTTTGTCCAATGCATACTTAATTTGCTGTTCCTTTGTTTGATATTACTCCTAGGTATTCAGCTTCATTCTGCCCTTCAATTTCATTATCGTCTATGGATATTTTCGATTCCATCTTAAGTATTCTCTTTTGAAGGAGCATTGCTTGACTCTTTCCTCCATTGATTTTGATTTTCCATCTGTTACAATGTTACAAACATTGACTGATATCATCTGCAGCTTCTTGAAGTCTTTTGTGAATTATTCTTGTGTTTCTGTGCCTAATTGCTATGCCCGTATCGTCTGCGTATAGAGCAAGCAGGCATCTTGGATATTATAGAGTAGCGGTCCTTATATGGATCCTTGTGGAACTCCTGCTTCTGAATATCTGAGTGTGGAATGAACATAATCTATTTTCACACAAAAGTTCCTAACCCTGAAGAATTTGGGGTGCAATCTCGTTCGTCCCAATAAACTATTGTGCAAACCAATCCTAGTCAACACCTATCCATATGTGCTTCTCTTTCATTCATCATCTGTCAACACCAACCCACCCCTCGAATCTCCCTCTCGCACCCCTGGCACCGCCAAAGTCTCCCTCAATCTTACCACTATCTCTTATTAGCCGGCGTCCCTGACGTCATCCGGGACGGCGCTAGGCGTCGATCAACACTCATTTGTTGGAGATTTTCATTTATGATTCCGGCACAATGGGACACTCAGTCGGCCGTGAAACTCGGGGCCTTTGTTCGCTCCGGCCGGGGCACCACCCAGGGCCCATTGTCTGGGCCGACGTTTTGACAAAAAACCCTCTCCGACAGCTCGACTTGTCGCCTTATCCGACAAATTACGTGCACGTTTTCTTCATTAGGCAAATGAACCCGACAAAACGTGCATTTCACGCAGTGGATGCACCTGAATCGAAGTCTATTATTCAGATTCGTGTGAGCCTAGAGTTGACTACAATTAGTACAAGGAATATTATTGATGGTGTAGAGAGGTGCTCTTTGTCTTGCGTATGATGCGTGGGTTATGCTGCTTTTGTTTTTGCGTGGGGGGCAATTAAAAGGGTTTTCTTCTTATTCGTCATTGTTTTCACATGTTGCCTCCAATATGTTCATGACGATTTCACCATATTCATATATTCATACAGGAGAAAAGGCAACATACAGTGTGAGTCTTTGACTTGTACATACATATATTTCAACTGTAGATTCCTCTCATCAAACCTTTTTTCCTATACCATTATTCAAAATTCGGTTTCGTTTGAAAGACACAAAGTGTTGAAAATCCGTGAAAAAAAACACTTTTCTTCGCAACTGTTATTTCAAATGAACTGAATTTTGGTTGAGTGTGTGCTCTATTCATGGTGCATATTCCTCAATCAAAACTTATTCAATATTCCTTCTGGTATAAAAGTTACAGCGTAGCTGACTCATAACTCCACGCAAAAATACTATAAAACCAATTGAAAAGAAAAACGGTACATATTCTCGAAACGATCAATTGTTTTGGAAAATAGAAGTATTCCTATGTGTTTTTAATGAAACGCGTCGTTTTCGAGTTATCTCCAATTTTACCTGATAAAAAAAATCGAAAATCATAAGAATAATCTGGATGCTTCCTTGGATTTTTAATATCACAGAATGGCTGAAATTTATAAACTCTGTGATCTCTATACAAGTTCACAATGTTTTCAGAATGCTTATCCACTTTGTCCAGGCTAAAGAGCGTTTGATGTGGAGATATGTAATAATATAATCCAACATTATGTGGGAGATAACATTTAATTCGAAGAACTATGAAATTATACATTTTATACGCAGAGTTTTTATTGAAAATTTAAATTTACCATTCCATATCCAATAAATGTTAATGAAATACAAAATTCGGATATTAATGATGAATGTCGATACAAACCACGTATTAAATTGAAATTAATGAAAAATAAAATAATACTTAGGACTGAATAATATGTGGCGATGTTTCTATCTAAACAATATCCTCTTGGAATTTTTTAAACTCGACACTTCACGGGTAGTTCTATACTATACTAAAATGGTAACTGTTGGACCGGCCCGAGGGAATCTGTCGGAAAGCTGGTCCAGAAGTTTTTCGAAATCGCAGCGAAGCTGAGATACGGTGAGGAAATTTTTATACGGTGGGGAAGAGGAATAATCAATTTATACGTGGGTGGAATTTCGATTCTCTAGGCGAAGTAGAAGTATTATCAAAAAATTCGCTAAAATGGCGAAAAAACCGACAAAAAAGGCCATTTTGAACTCGATAAAACTTTTTTCACAGATATCCTGGCTGTGATGTTATTGGAGGAAACCTCAATGCAAGATAGCTTGGTATTCATATTCCCCATAATTTTCCCATTTCTTCAGGAAAATTGATCAAACTTTCGCCAATAAAATCACCCAAGTTCTACGATGAGGATAACTACTTAAAGGGTAGATCTGCTGGCCCATACTAGTATTACATTAATTCATTGAAAGTCTTTCCTAATCTTCAGGAAAATCGAAGAAGGAACTAATTTTAGTGGGAGAAATATGGCTTTTCAATTGCAGAAATAATCGGCCAAAACTAAGTGTTTTTTTAAGAAATATTTGTACTTGGGTATTTCCTAAATGTATCAACTCAATTCGAATCGAGAAATAACAACTTTGCATCAATTCCAGTGAATCGTATCAGGCACGTATTCGGCCCAAATTGTTTTTCAAATGGCTATATCTTTCAAACAGAGACTAATTCTGAAAAATGGAAAATAAAAAAAGTTTATTTTGGCCTCCAGAACTTCAGTTCAAAAAAATCAGTTCCCACTACGCTACTTGCATCATTATAAGCAGAGGAAATGGTAACCAGCTGGGAGGTCATTTACCTTAAGATTGTCCCTGTTTAAGTTTCGAAACAACATTCCCAATTTGAATTTTCAGTTGACGGCTAAGAAGTTTCAATTCAATTTCTGTTTGTTCACTTTTTTTATTAGTTCTAATAGGTTCTTTTTTGATTTCATTTTAAATTTACCTGTCAAGACCCTTCCAAAATTGAAAAAACCAAATTCAACATCGTTCCTAATCTGATGTGTCAACACCCAAAAAGCTTTCACACGATCTCCATTTTCTAGGGGACGCCCAGTACCGAGGAGGCGGTCGCCTTTTAATGAGCTTTACCGCTCACTGCTTGACCGACGGCTAACGTTTAGCGTGCTGTCGTTAACTTTAGGCAGTCACCACTTCAAACAGACCACTTTATAATTTCAAAGCTCAGGGTATGTTATTGTAATTGGTTGCCTTCGGGGACCGATCTATTTCTGCGATGGTCAGGTCAGGGATGCGACTCGATCATGACTGGAGGGTTTCACTGTTTGATCTGAATTGAATCTGGTTATAGATTATAGATCATAGACAAGTGGATCTACAGGATCAATTATAGGTACGTATTTTACGTATTCGATTGAATGAATACAATTTGAAAAAAACAATACTCGAATCAAAATATTAAAAATCGGCGTTCACGCTCAAATAAAGGCCATCCACTTCTTTGTGTCCAATTTTGTGTCCTGATGACAGTATTCGAAACAGAATGGATCTGGAAGTAAGGGGACCCTGAAATTTCCCGATGATGAACGAGATCTCTCTGTTAAACCGAGCGTGTCACTCCACTTTTCCAGTTCGAAAAAAAAACAGTATTTGTATCTATCACCTCCACCCATTTCCAGTATTTCACATGCGAATGTCATTAATAACGCTGAGGAAGATGCGGCAAATATCAAAGGAGAAGATACAGTGATCATGGATCATTCTACAGGCATTCGTCATTTTGAAAGCTACGCTTTCAGAGTTTGATGGATACCGAGCACAAGATGGCAAATTCACGAATATATTCGTACTTCATGACAGTTCCACTGAGGGAATCTGTCTCATGCATGGATGCCAATCATGGAACTGTGCACTTCTGATTTCTTGGTGCAGTCATGATTGAAAATGGATGGTGATGAAGAAGAAGTTGCTGGGGTATGATTCCTATAAAAACATTGGCACAAATTCCATAGAGCAATATAGTGGTGATAAGAAGGAGACAATAGGTTCCTATTGAAAGAAAGGTTTGTTTGTAACCTTGAATTCACTTTAACACTTCAGTTGTTGAAGGCTCTCTTATCGCGAAAAGTTTACGATGGAGGATGGGAAGCCCAAAATGAAGAGGAACTTCGACGCCGAATATACAGGACGATCCGAGAAATCGATCTATACTCTGTTCAAATGTAAGAAGGAGCAATAATAACATGTTTGGCGCAGCGGTAGGAGGGCCTTCGTAAAGGTACTTTCTGTCCAGAGTCGAATCGAGGAGATTTCACACAATCGTTCAGTTTATCTGTCCATGTCTCATCTAGCTAATAAATTTTTCTGCCTTGTTCTCCTAATGACCGGATTTTCTTCAAATAATCTATTCTCCACACAATTATTTTATCCCTATCTATCAATAGACTATCACGACCACGTTTTTTGAACTTGAATTCCATTTTTTTCAATAATTTATAGAACTTTGTTCATTTGAAATTTGGCAAACAGTCGTCGTTATTCACGATTTCTAGTACTTTAGAAATCGTTGGGATTTCATTCCGGAAAAAAAATCGTGGACAATTCTTCTGATAAGGTTCATATCGAAATCGTCAACCGAATCGATTATTTTTAACGACTGGGCTCTCCTCTTAGGTGGCGTCAATGTTTTATTCTCTTTATATTCTCTGAGAATTCTGAATACAGCTGAATCACTCACCCCTGAGGATTTTGAAACAATTCCTACTAAGTCTCTCTTCGATAAATCAGGATGTTCTTCCAATTCTTTTCGAGAAATGTTCAAAATTATCTCTTTCTCTTCAGCAGAGAAGGCTACCTTTTGGACCTTTTTCGTGGTGGTTCCCACATATCACCCTCAGATGCAGTATCTGTTTCCGAATTTGACATTGTTCTATAAACACCATATACACTTTGTCAAAAGATTTTGCAACACAATACACTTTTCACAACAAAATATATAAACACTTTGACAGCTAGACCTTCACAGTAGCTCTAGGTATTTTAACTAGTCTTGTCAATTGAAAACTTCGATATTTATGCAAATCAAGATGGCTTCAACCCATTAAGGGAAAGGAACCAAATCTGGTGTTTCCCGGAATTACCTTGTCGGAATCTTGAGCAGCCGACAAAGAGTTTCGTACAAAATAATATAAAATTTTGGACCGAAACTAAATATATTTCGGATATTACAAGTAAATGATCATTACAAATTTGAACAGAGATCATTTACGAGTCTTGTCAATTGAAAACTTCCATATTTATGCAAATCAAGATGGCTTCCACCCATTAGGGAAAAGGACCCAAATCTGGTGTTTCCCGGAATTACTTTGTCGGAATCTTGCAAGATTCCGACCGAAATCTCTAAAACTCTGGTGTTTCCTGGAATTACCTTGCCGCAATCTCGAGCATCCGAAAAAGAAATTATTTAGTAGATAATAATATAAAAACAATAAAAAATAAAAAAAAATAGGGTACGTCTTAATAAAATGTTTATGAAAGTTGCAAATCATAACAGAAATTTTGCACTAGAGTTTCTGAGGAGAAAAGTTTTAATGTGGGAATTGCTGACTCAAATTATTGAATCATTTCTATCCAGCACCATCTATAGAGTCCGTTCCGAGTACGATCCTGGCAAGCTCTAAGGGCGTTATAAGAGAGCGTGGTTATGACTGTTTAACCAATAGAAGCTTTATTGTGCGCAAATCAGACGATTTTGTTTGTTTACAAAGCTCCTTCTTATATTTGAACGGACTATAGACACCGTCCAAAACCTGATGCTAGGTGTTCGCACATAGTTGCGCTCTGTGGAAGATAATGACCATCTTCATTTGGTTTGAATCGATAGTTTGGTTGCTTTTGAAACCTTTATTGGATGTGTATCACAATACATACAATAAACAAATGTATAATTTTTGTCACTTTTCTGGTCTCTGAAATTTGTGTCAAAACTAATCGGACATACGTTATACTGAGGAATAAGAGTTTTTCTTTCATCATTTCCCATAATATAAATTGACTACCTCACGCGACAGTTCTATCAGAATTCTGGACCACCTGAACAGACAAACGATGCACACGTGCCCGCTTCATCATCACGATGAAAATTTTCCGCCTCATCAGTTCGAACACAAGACTCATTTTCAATTTTCCGTTCGTAATTGAGCGTAAAATAAACAAATCGTCGATTTTCCGTCTGCTGCCTCCCGGCTCATTACTGCGAAACTATTAATTGATAGGAAAACGCAAATACAGGCCATCTGGAAATTTAACCAATCAACTTTGTTCCAACAGAGTTCCACCGGGTCTTGGATTAATTGTGTTCCATTAATTATTATCTGGGAGGTCGCACACCGTTCGATTCGAACATCCATTTCGCTTGAGCAACCGAACGATTCGTCACGGAAATTGACCCATTTTTTTCGGCAGGGAGGGAAACAGGTACTGGATTGGCACAAAGACCCTATTCGCTTTAGAGTGGCGATTTAGCATGTTTGGGATGAAAGACGGCATTTGTGTAGCTAGCACTTTTTTGGAGATCAAAGATTTTTGAAATGTCAACATTTCAGGAGGCTCATACTCAATCCATGGAGAAACTACTTCTGTTTCGACAGAAGTGAAGAAAGATCCTCAGTCTAGGTATACGAGTATATATCCCGATGTCGGTCCCCCTCTCTGATTTTGATCAATCGGTAAACCATATGAATGACTTTTGGTTCAAGCGATTCAAGAAACTTATTGCACTAGGAAAGTCAGCTTTGACCGTTTCGAAGGGCGTTTTGAAATCGAAGATTGTTGGCATTACATTCTCTGTTTTTGCCAAGAAGTTTGAATCCTAATATGCCCTCCCAGTTTCCAGGTAGGAGCTTCGCGATAAAGGATATTCTTATTGCGTCCAGCAGGCTGCATTTCCTCACATGTAGATGTAGGTTAAGGTGCAGACACATTGTTGTCACGTCACGTGAGCTCATGCGAGGAAATGGTAAGAAGACATGGAGAATATAGCTGCTTTTACAGTTGCTGGTGATTCCCATAGAAGGGATTCGATTTACCAAATGAATAAACGAACAGAAGAAGTGGGGGAATTCCATCAATTAATTCAAGAATTATTGAATGAGCACCCAGATCGGTTTCAAATGTATGTCAGAATGACATTTCACAAAATATCAGACGTGATATCACGTGCATTCAGAAAATGTAACTTTGCGGAATATAGATCTTGCATGCTTTCAGTTCTATAATGTGACAGCAGATACAATGTCACAAAAATTTTACAACATTTTGATTCCGTAGTAGTATAATCACCCAGTTTAGTTCTAATGATTTGGCTTCACTATTTATTATTGAAAGGTGTGTCTCTCTTCCTATGGTCTAAGTTCCATGCATTATACATTTTGGGAAGATGACGTGATGTGACGTGACGTGATAACAATGTGTCTGCACCTTAAGGGGTGCGAGGCAAATCAAGTATGGCCACACTCAGTTAGCTTCATGTATTGTTGGACAGATCTTTCTGCTTTGCTACAGCTTCTGAGATTGTAAGCAAAATAATGAAATTTTTTAGATATTGAACTTTAAGAACCAAATATATGTACATATACTATTTCATCACAGTGATCAAATTGTAACGTGGGGAGGGCGTAAAGCCAAAACATGTATTCACATTGACAAACAATAAATGAATAATAATAAGGATTTATTACCAACAGACAGAACCCAGTTACAGGAAATCTACAAAAACAATAATAAACTAAAACTAAAATCAGAAGTGGTATTTTGAAACTACGAAATGAACACTATGAACAGAAAAACTAAAAAAAAAGCCAACAGAAAAATATAATTTTAGGTTCAACATTCTTATCTATTCTCACAAAGTTTATTGAACGTTTCACAAATCGAGGAGACTCTTTCTAAGTGAATATCGCATAGTTGTGAGAGGGTATGGTCAATTGGCTGTGAAATGAGTAACGAAACTAGTACAGCATCAAAAATGCTCCGAATCCTCCTGTATGCCAAAAATAAAATCGAGTCAACGATTTCCCTTTGTTCTTGAACTTGACCAATATTAGATTCCATTGTTAGATATCCGAACTTGGCTCAGACTCAACAGTCTGGTGATCGCCATGTGTTCTTATTACTGAATCGATGCCAATTATTAGGTAATTGACCTAAGCAACCTTCTGGACATAATTAAGTCAAGTACACCTTTATTCCCACGAAGGAAATAAAAAGAAAATGTTATAGGTATCTTACGTACAGTGTTAGTTACTCAAATTAACATGTAGAGCGTTATAACTTTTCTGATATCTTTTTGAACAATATTTTTCATTGAATATGTCATGCAAGAAACATTGAAAATGGATAAAACAATCATGCATATCAATTGATTTCTCAATTTAATTGGCAATTAGCACAAATACACCTACGTTATTTGTTGCGAATTAATGAAAACTTTTTTGCTCAAATGAATGAATGAGGAAATTGCATTAGAAAATAACGGTACAAGAATTGAATTGTATTTAATCCACATGAGTTGAAATCAGAAAATGGAAGAATATTTTTGTTCAATGAAAGGTTCAACCGGATAATATATTTCGGACAATATTTGTCTTCTCGAACTGGTAACTCTGTATCCCCACTGTTCGATGATTTTATGTGAAATAAAGTAAAATACACAATACAATTTTTACCAATAAATATGTATAGAATGAATCGTTAAATATCTTCATTCAAACATAATTCTACTACCATTGGTCTGTGAATGTATGGTTTGTTTTATTGTATTCATATTATACATTTTTATATAGTATATTCTGACAATGATGAGGGATGGTTATCAATATTGTTATATTTTATTTTGAAGTTACTGACTTGTGCAATACAATATACTCTGTGCAGGAGTACCAATAAATTACCTAATACTGCTCCACAAAAAAGGAAGCTTAGAAAGTTTGTTACCGTTTCAAAAGTTGCCGATTCTGTCCAACAAATGTTAATTCATGGGAGATTGAATTTTCATTCCCTTATATCTGAATTCGTTTTTTCTCCTCATTTGATAACTTTTCCAGTTTCTCGGCATGTTCTTGTCATTTGCGTTCATAAGGATTTTGGATAGTTATTTTTTTACGTTCTTACAAATCTGAAACTTTGTTTTGCGATAATGCCCAGACGTGAACTCGACGCGTATGAAGCCAATAGGGCTATTTCTATGATCGAGGTGAGACGTAGTCACAGAGATATTAAGAATCAAGATATCAAGAAATTGGAAACGTGACCTTGAGACCAAAAAGTGGACGCCAAGATTTACCACTCCTTCATAAGATCGGTTTCTGATTGTATCTACTCGTAGAGAACCTTGAGTACTTGTCGAATCATGTGACAGCGGCTTTTGAATTTTTTTGGTGTTTTGGTTTCGATTGAAACAGTTCGTCGAACAATAGAGTATGGTTAAGGTCGCCGTTCAGAGCGAGTTGGAAAACTAATCCGATAGAGGCGCCACCGTGCATTTCATGGAATATCTCCATAGAACTTACATTATCACTATAAGTTTGAATATTTTTACCCCTATGAATGAAATGTACAATGGCGCTCTCTATCCGAAAATCGCTGAACTATGAAATGAATATGTGGGTAAAGCAGGAACTTTTTCCTGCCATATATTTGTATTTGGCCATTCCCTGCCAATTCCAAGTTTTGTTTTTCTGGACGAAATTATCTGAAGATTCACTTCTGATCGGAAGTTGAACTACTTTCATGGGTCTTTTGTTTGAAATAAAACAGAAGCATGAGTTGGCTAATTTTCTTTCATTTTTGAAGGAAAAAAATTAATTTTCGAAATGAAATCGATTTAAATTATTTCCTTAAGAACTCCAATCCTTTCTGAGTCGACTCACAAAATTTTAGGTCTCAAAGTGAAACCATTTTCAAATGCAACTTGAAATAAAAACACACTACATTGAACGCCCACCTCAATCTGACTTTGAAAAAATGTAGAAATTCCTAGAGGATTTTTGAAATCGAATTTCCATTCTGTTCTTATATTCTTGTTGAGAATAAAAAATGGTGTAATGGCATTGAGTTTAAATATACATAGAGACACAACCCAGTTCATTGATTTGATGCACAAATTTTTGGCAGTTTACTTGCCAATTTGCCAAATTAAGTGACGGCACATAGTAGCTACTAAAGGAACTATATTCGTCCGATCCATTTTGTCACTTATCATTTATAGAAATCTGTTCTATGAATCGTAGGCAGGGTCGGATTCGTCCAAATTCTTTACAAACGGTGTGATTCAATAATGATGAACTATTAGCCATGAATTTCTCCAAAGGAGTGTTCTCATGTAGGAAATGAGGGGTCAAAATGTTTCTTGGAGGGACATAAAAGAAACGTACTTAATCGATGGAAAGAATTTGTCTTTCTCGAACTCTCTTGAAGATAACTGAAAACCACATAAATCCAAACGCCTTCCAGAAAATGAAGGTAAATTGGCCACGCAGATTTTCATCAGAACTTTATATTCGGCTATGAGAACAGTCATTGCTACTGGTGCGCTGAGGTCGAGAAGTGCCAATTCAACTGCTCAGTTCATTCTGAAAATGAATGATCTTTTCGACTGCCTCAATTCGAATGAAAAATTTGAGGGAAATTATCAGCCGTCAGCAGTACAAACTCTGACGGAATCAATTGAAATCATTAAGTCTTGGACAGTTGGGAAAAATATTCCCTATTGTTTCAACGGTTCGATACAAACCATCAGTAACATCCTTTAATTGTGGGAGGAGACGAAGGAAACATTTTCATATTTGATAAAAAGTCGGCTCAACCAGGACCCAATCAAGAATTCATTCTCCAAAAAAAGACAGCGTAGGGGTTATGATCCAAACCCCTCAGCTCGATGGTTCAGATTTGGGTTGCAGTCGGTCATAACTGGTTGTCTTGAAAAATGTTCCGATAAGACGACAATGATTTCGACCTGTGTACAATGGGAGAATCTGAAAAATTGATGTGGTTGATTGGACAGATTCGACCATTCCTTCTGCGGATTCGGGCAACGGTGAGCCTAGTGAGGGTATATACCTAAGGGATAAAGAGTTAATTGAACCCCTAAATACCCTAGAATCCAACTCAATCGCAAGTTTCTCGGGGTATTTGATGAGGAACATCGCCAAAAAAAAAACAAATGCGGTAAGTGCGAAAAAGCACTACTCATTGATGATTTGAATATGCTTGGTAATGATTGGATATATATTGCAAATCGAAATCGGATACATTTGAGATTTCCCTCAACCGATTTCAAACATTTGATGAGGAAAGTGCTGTTGGTCATAAAGAAAATTATGGTCACCAAATCAGAAAAGATATGACTTCAAAGGTATATTTTGGGAAAATTAAAAAAAAATGAATCAACAGAAGATTGGAACTCTCCGTTAACTCTAGAATTTAAAAAGGACAGGATTCATTATTTGTTGGGACAACTGATTAGAGTGAAGCTATACAGGGGACATAAATAAAACCAAAGGAATCTCGACACAGAAGCATCCCGCTGTTTATAAAAAATTGAATATTTCTGAAAATTCATAGAAAATCTATTTATAAATACTTGTGAATGAAGAAAAAATTGCATGCATTTATTTTCTCATACATCAGTATTTTATATTCATGAAAGATCAAAAATAATTCTCGTTTTATTGCAAAAAATCAGGTGATGAAATACTGAACATCCCACATTTCCATATGCCGGTCCTGACCGTCATCGCATTCGGCTTCAGAAATAGTGCCTTATAGTTCAGCTACTCACCGCCAGATGCGGGAGTAAAAATTTTCGCTTCTCTGAAACACACTTATCCATCTATGAACCGGTGGAGGAACTACACAAAATTTAGCTACAAATCGTTGAACTGAGCTGTGTCTGTATGTATATTCAAACTCAATGGTAATGGTGAAAATTTCCAACAATTTTCCTCGTTGTAGGCTAACTCAATTATAAATACTTTTCCGAATTTCTTTTTTGTAAGCCATATCGACTTAACCACTCCAACAACTGGAGTGTTAAAGTGAAGTCAAGATTGGAAATAAACTTTTATTTCAATATAGCAACCTATTGTCTTCTTCTTATCACCACTATATTGGTCTATGAAATTTGTGCCAAAACTCATGGGACAGTTATTACTGAATCTCCTATAATTCAAAAAAAAAATTCTCATTGAATTTTGATACAAGGTCGAATTCGGAACACCCATTAACCATCGAGAATTCACACTATTTTCCAATCAAGCCCGTTCGTTTCCCTCATTTTCCACTCAATACGAACGGACCGTTGCTCAGTTGGGCGCCGGTTAAAAGTACGCTTTGTAATTCGATTTTCTCGATACCGCATTTTCCGAGAAGATATTTTTTTTCATTTCCACGCAGGCTGGGAACGAATTTTAGTTTTCACTTCCCCGCTAACATATCCATGGGCGATGAATAGCGGGGAGTATTTAATTGAAGAGTGTTGTTACTAATTTTCGAAACTGGAAACTTTTAATTAAGCGGAGCGGCGAAAAAGTTCGTCAGTTTTACACGCAGTTTCTGATTATGTCGACATCTTGGGAAATTAGGGAGGAAGGAGAGCGCAGAAATGATTAATATTTTCGAATTGAATGGCATATTAATGTAATTTCCCTTTCGATTTCAATTAAACGAAGCCCGGAATTTAATTAAATTCGAGTTTGCAGAGGCACGAGATTCTCATGAGACGAACAATTTTTTTTATCGATGCAGATTCAAAACGGCTGCACAGATATTGCCGAGTACCTACTATTTCAAATTCTTCTACTTGGTATATGGAGCAAATGATAGTTAAGTTGAAGATGTTATGAAGAAAACAGTAAGAATATATGAGAGGATAATATAGAAGAAAGACAAGACCACTGAAAACAGGTATTTTCAGCAGGTGTTGTCTCCAGCAAATCATTAATGAAGAAACATTGTGGGTGCCTGAATCGATCCCTGTGGAACACCAGCATCATTGAGCAGAGGGCCAGATGGAACTTTATCGACCACTTCATGGAGAGATGTGATTGTGAGCTGAGGGGCAAGCCATAAGATGTAGTTTTGGAGAGGAGTCCCTGGTGGCAAACTCGATCGAATTACTTTGGAGACCTCCAGTGCCACGACGAATAGAAATAAACAGGTACTTACTATAAAGTAGGCAACTGTTGCCATTGAAATAAACAGTTTGTAAGATTAAAAATGGTTCATTAATAAAAATAGGTAGTAAGGGTAGAGGTTAAGAGTACTGGGGAATTAAAATCCACTACCTCTACTACATATTTGAAGAATAGGACACGAACACTGAAGATGAATGATTAATAAAAATTTCATTTGGAGGCAATTTTGCAGAATTTGGTTTTATTTGAAACTTAAATAAAAGGTGTTTTCCAAACAAGAGGTGTTATTTCAAATTGCCCCCTATTTCGGTAGATGTAGCTTTTGGAGCTGTCATTTTTTGACATTTGGCAAGCAGAAACTACGCCATTAATAGAAATGGAACAATACAAAATGCATTGAAATCATTAAAATTCTCTATAAAAATGAAATTTGGCAGATACTGTTCGTGAAACTCGAATATTTCAGGTCGTCATGAAGCACGTGTAGCCGAAAATGTTGAAGAAAACCCAGGTTTGCCCATTCCCTGGAATGAGGCATTCCACAAACGTCAATACATCGTATTTTGCATAGAGATTTTGGTCCTGAGGCTTGTAAAGTTCAGTTAACACAAGAACTCAAGCCGATCAATCATCAACAACGTCCAGTCTTTGCTTATTGGGTGCTTGAAATGCATGAAAATGATCCGGAATTCCATTGAAAAATCATCTTGAGTTTTGAGGCCCCTTTCCATCTCGGAGGCTGCGTCAACAAGAAAATTGTCGCATCTGGGGTTCGGAAATCCAAGAGTTATTGTTGAAAAGCCTCTCTTTTATCAACGTATGACTGTTTGGTGCGGTTTTTGGTCCAGCAGGTTCATTGGACCTTATTTTTTCGAGAATGATGCTGAAGCATCAGTTACGGTTAACGGATTGCGCTATCGAGATATGATTAATGTTTACTTTCAACAAGACGACACACAAACAACGAAACCATTGATCTTTCACGGAAATAGTTTCCGGACCGTGTTATCTCTCGAAGAGGTGATCACAATTGGCCACCGAGATCTTGTGATCTATAGAACCAAACAAAACTTCAATGTCAAAATATTTAATTACTCAACATATTCACCTCTTAATTGAATACATTTATCACAACGAACCTGCAATGTCTCTAGACCTTTCAAAAAAATGTTTCTTCTTGCTCTGCAAACCAGTCCTCCACAGCTTTCATTACCTCCTCGTTGGAAACAAAATTACGACCTTTTAAACTTTTTTCAGTTGAGGAAAGAGATGATAGTCGGACGGAGCCAAATCTGGTGAATAAGGGGGGTGTTCAAGTAATTCTAACCGTAAATCACGAATTTTTTGCATGGCAACATGAGATTTTTGTACTGAGGCGTTGTCCTGTAAAAACAAAATACCTTTGGATAGCTTTCCGCGTCTTTTCTCTTCAATTTTTTCCCGTAGACTGGTCGGTAATGTCGAATAGTAAACTCCAGTTATTGTTCTACCCTTATCCAAAATATCAATAATGATTACTCCATGGCAATCCCAAAAAACTGAAGCAAGAACTTTTCCAGCAGATTTTTCAACACGGAACTTCTTAGGTCTTGAAGAATCAGAGTGTCTCCATTACTCCATTCCATCAATTGTTGCTTTCTTTCTGGATAGTAGAAACGTACCCAAGTCTCACCCATAGTAACAATTCAGTTCAAGAAGTGTACATCGTTTTCAAATCGAGCACAGATCGAACCCTTGCACGCATTAGGTCAACATTCAATCATTCAGGGATCCATTTTGCAGAAATTTTTCTCATGTCCAAATTGACGTGAACTATATGATGAACGCGTTCGTATGAAATCTTCAGTGCTTCAGATATCCGTTTTAGCCCAATTCGACGGTCTGATAAAATCGTCATGAACTGCATCGATATTTTCGTGGACTGACACAGAAACTGGCCTTCCCGATCGGGCATCATCTTCAATGGAAAATTTACCTCTTTTGAAGCTTGCAGTCCAATTTTCCACGGTCCCATACGAAGGACATTGATCACCAAGGGTATTAAGCATTTCTTCGCAAATCTGCCCTTTTAAATACAGGTACTTGATGATGGCTCGATACTCCAAGTTTTCGATTTTTACAATTTCGATGGACACTTCTAATGAGTTATTGTTCGTTGATATTGTATCGCAATATTTTGTTTATGCATGCAACTGGTCTAGGCTAACTAGATATCAATACATCCTCGTACATCCTGTCATTTTTCTTTGATTGCCAAAATAACCCCTCTTATTGAAAAATCCTTTAGATGGTATTTTTGAAAAACAAAATTCTCTGATCGTACAAAAGTGCCACATGACCCAATTAGAATAATGACGAAATCCTTCGAAAATTTTTCAGAAACGCCCTTCATCTCGAAAACCAGTCAAGATAACCATTATTTCCTGAAATCCTCTTGTTTCAGAAAGAAGATAGATCCTCGAGAAATTTTTCCATAACTCGAATGGTTTACGAATTACCTTGAGTGAACATCGAATTTGAGACACCCTGTATGAAATGACAAAAGAAAAATCATTTCGCCAGCATAGATTACCAGAAGAATTTTCAGCAATAATACTGGGACAATTCGACAAATATCTGAACCGTTCATGACTGAACACAGGTATTTCGAGAAGAGCACATTAGAAACCTTAGGTTGGTACAAACCTAGCGCCATGTTAAGCCCTTAGTACATTTCGGTTTGTTCGTTCTGCATCAGTCGAACAGAATGAAGATGCAGATGATGATAATAGTGCAAAGAATAGATCATCCAGAAAGACATGAAATAATAACTGCGTGGTGCTTTTATGCCTTTTGGAACGGTCCCAACTCTTGAAGAAATCCCCGAATTTGTCTGCCTATTCCATCAACACCCAACTACTCTAAATTTATTATGACCCCACAAATAAAACGTCTAATAAAGAAGGAATAGCCATCCCTACAATGCGCAAATGGTGGCATACGAGAAAGCAGGATAAAATATGGTGGCGACTAAGAATCTGGAGACACACATTTTAATTTATATTTCCTGTTGTTATTCGCTCCGCTGTGTGATAGAGATACATTTTGCCTACATTTTACTTTTCCGTTTATCTATGTAAGTCTGAAATAATAAAACGGCAGCTACAATAAATTGTTCGCGACGAGAGTTTCTACTTTACAGGGAATGCCGTAAACGCTCTGAAAACTTGCAGGGATTGAATTTATATCCCCTCATTTTCGTTAATAGCCGATTCGGGTCGTTCTGAGATAGACACTGATCATATGGAGCTCGTTTTGTCATGTTGACAAAATCGTCGAGATGAATAATACTTTTTGAGCGCTCGTTCCATTTAAGGGGAAATGGTAGATGTCCGAGATCGCGAGCTCCCCTCAAAAATTAGGCTTTTTATTTCCATGTTATCTCAGTTCGTATGCGGCGTAGACCAACAACTTCTTTTTTAATTGAAGTTTAATAATTTTATTTGTAAACGTCAGTTTCCAAAAACACAATATTAATCAAGAAAGTTCATTTTAACAAGACACTAACTTGTGAAACTGACAGTTAACTTGCAAAATTTTTACAAGCTAGTAGTATTATTTACATTAGAAAATTTTGTTTTATCGTCATATATGTTGAAAATCATGGTACAATTGTTATTTCCCGTAACACAGATTTTTGATGATGAAAGAGTTGATACTGATGATGACGAACCATCTGTTGACTCAGAAACTGCTGAACTCGAGGACTGCAGAACATTTGTACTCTCCTTACTACCAAATAATTTGCTAGACATTTCGATTTTTTTGTTGACCGAATCATCGACATAACTCATCGCAATTTCGGTGCTCTTCCACCCTCCTGCACGCTTCAGTGCTAAAATATCTCCACCCGAATCCGCAACCATAGTGGCTCCAGTCCTGCGAAAAGAGTGGCCGGTGTATAACTATGGGTCTTTTAAACCTAAATATTTCGCTATATGCTTTGGGACACCACCAATAGTGTGCTGGCCAGCATTAAGGGAAATGCACTTTCCATGTCGGTATGTCAAAAAAAATCTTAGGCTTTCTGTTCCAGGAGGCCGAAGATTTACATATTTTCTGTATAACATGCAGGGCTTGAAGCTGCAGCCATCATCGGTTATGGTGAATCTTCTTGTTGTTAAATTTTTTGTTTGCCGCAATGTCACAATAACGTATTTTCCCATATCTTCTACATCATTCATGTTTAAGGAGAGAATTTCGTCACATCGACAACATCCAAAAATCCCAAATATTGTTACAATTTTCGCCAGCAACCACTGGTCATCAGGAGCATGTAAAAGAAATTGTTCAGCCTCTTCTTTACTTAATACCATGGCCTTTTAGGCGTATAACGCTCATTTTTTCGTTTCAGAAACGCTATTACCTTTTGAAATCTGCAAATGACAAATAAACGTCATATTTTTCAATAATTTTTTCAAGGAAAACAAACCTGCGAACAGGGGCATTTTCTTTCATTTCCAAGCAGCTTTTCAGCATAGACCATTTTGCCCATATAGTATTAGGGCTGAATCCAGCTGATAGTTGACTCAAGTAGACCAACAAAACATCTTCAGTTACCCCAATCACACTATTTTTGTTTTGCCACTTTTTGAAGTCGTCGTATTCTCGCTCGTACCTTGAAGCTGATTTTGCAGGTAATAAACTTGAAGCTACACTGCTGGCTGCCTCAATAATTTCTTTTTTGGCTTTCGCCAAAACAAATGTAAAGAAAAATAAACAGAGATATTTTTGGAATTTATCTAACTTTTTTTACAAATGAGAAACAAATAAAATATAAAACAATACACGCAAGGTAACGGGTTTTACTGGCTCAAGGAGGTAACTGACTCGCCTGCGGCTCGTCAGTTATATCTTCCATTCGCCAGTAAAAACCCGCTCATCTTGCTAGTAATGTTATATACTATATTATATACTATTTCTAGAATGTGTATTACTCGCTTTTCCGTTTTTTTTTCGCATATAAGGAAAATAACCTGATGGGCTGTAATTTCATAAAAATCTGGACAAACGATTTAATTTCCATGATATCTCCGTCAATTTTCGGGATACAGGTATGAAATTCTCAGAATACATGCGGAATAACATTTTGCAGAATGTTTATTAATTATTTTTTCTGTTCATTGGCCTCCTGAATTCTTTAAAAATTATAAAATAGGAACTTTATTGGTCATATTTTCAACCAGATTTTTCTCCTGATACACGCAGAAAAACGGAAAAGCGATTAATACACATTCTGCAAAATATGATTCCGCATGTATACTGAGAATTTCATACATTTATCCCGAAAATTGACGGAGATATCATGGAAATGAAATCGTTTATCCAGATTTTTATGAAATTACAGCTCACCAGGTTTTTTTTTCTAATATACGAAGAAAGACGGAAAAGCGAGTAATACACCTCCTAGAAAAATTATTAAGCTCATCCTGTATTCAAATTATTCAAATTCGAATGACTGCGAGTAGGAACTCTTTTCCTCGTATCCTATCTTCCTTCCTATATCGTCAAAAGTACTCGAACACCACCATAATTTCAAACTGTCAAGGGGTGGACTATCAGATAAATGGTTATAACAATTTAATTCGGAGAATCACTGCTGCTCGTTAACCTAATGTCTTAGAGGTTGACGCTCCACTCGAGCCAATTTTGCAAATCAAAAAAGTAACATTTTAAAACGGTGACGGTAATGGTTCAGAATGATGCATGTGGCCATTAGGCGTGCATTCTTAAAACGGGGGTGATTCCAACCCACACACATTATATGACGCATATTTCCGATGCTAGAGGGGTACGTTTTACAATGGGGTAAGAAGAGGAACAGTAGGGGGTGTACAGTTGAAGCTGAGGTCAGAATGTGAAGAATTCAGCTGAAAATACACTCATGGCGGAAATATTTGAAGCTTGAAGCCCCTATTTCATTTGGAGAAAAAGGAATTTGGAATACGACTCAATGTGTATTAATGCATCCATGAAGATGTAGTCAAAATATCGTTGAACTCTATTCACAAGCTATTTCAGCTCTGTTTGATTTCATTCTGGACAATAGTTCCTTGGTTGCTTTATGCATCTGTCATTTTTGATAAAGTAGGATCAATTTGAACATTCAAATAATGTTCCTGGAGAAACTAGGTCAGATTAGTAAAAAGCAAGGTACATCTATTATTTTAACATGGTGATTGGCTGTAGAAAACCTTTCAGTACTGCTGGACAGCTTCATTGTGTAAGACTACGAGAACTCCACAAACATTTGCTTGTCTTTGTCCTGGAAATCTTCTCCAGAGGTATGTCAAGTTTTGCATCTTCCAATTCTGTAACGTTGCCCTATGATGGTCCTTTTCCAAGCCACAGAAGGGTTCAGGTCTAACGGGTTAAACCTTTTTTGTACTTTTCGCAAGTGCATCAGCCTTCTCATTACTCTCAATGTCACAGTGCCCTGGCACCCATGAGAGAGTCACTCTGTTACCTCTGGCCAGTTGCTTTATGGTGTTGTGGCCTTTCCAGGTGAGCACTGAGCAGTGGCAGTAAGATTTCAGAGCTGTTTATGATTCTGATCCACAGAGTCTACAAATCTCATCTGCTTATTTTCCACGTCAGCAGACCTGCCATCACCAGAAGATCAGCTCGAGACAGCTTTTTAGGAGCCTACTGGTATAGGTATAAGGACTTGCAGGCCACATTTCCTAACATGTGGATCTTAGGGAGGCAGATTAAGTATGACCTCTAGCGCTGCTGTAAAAGTCTTCTGGTTTTGTTCTCCATACTAAAGATGTACAGATGACAAAGGGGGGTACTATTGCCATTAGGGGCCAGAGTTCTATGTCTGATTTATGCCCCCAGGTATTTCCAAAGAGCCTCTTGCATTCCCATATGGCCAATGCACCTTGGAAAAAGTTTTGTCGATGTGTAGTTTCCAGTTGAGTTTACTATCTAGTGTGACACCTTGGTATTTGATCCCACTGGAAAAATCCAGAATCAGACCATTTAATGATGACGCTCTAATACAGGGTGACAAGAAAAACTTCGGACCAATTTTGCTGTGGTCTGGAACAAAAGTATTTCTATTTCAGCGCAGCCAAATAATTTTTATTCTCTTGGTTTCTCTACACTTTCCTGTACTAATATGTGAATTTTCAGTTTGATATAATTTCATTTCACAGAGTTTTAGAACGTCAAACAAACGTAGTGCGATTTTGGAGCTGTTTCGTCAAGGTAGGCGTCAATGCGAAATTGTTCGTTTGCTCAATGTGCCTCGACAAACCATGTCCGATGCAATTCGTTGTTTCAAGGAGCTTGGCCATGATGGTCGTCGTCCAGGCAGTGGTAGAAAACGCACTGTCAATACACCTAGCAATCGCAACCTCGTCAAGAAGCGAGTCAATCGAAATCCGAGGGTTTCCATGAGGAAAAAAGCCTGTGAGACCGGTATCAACCGCGAATCAGTCCGTCAAATTGCCAAAAAGGAGCTCAACCTCAAGCCATACAAGTTCCAAAAAGTTCAACTCCTCGCGGAGGAAAACAAGCGCGTACGACTCCAAAGGTGCCGCCAACTCCTTCGTCTCGCTAGTGGTCAGCAATGGGAGCGAATTCTCTTCACAGACGAGAAGCTTTTCACCGTAGAATAATCCCACAACCACTAAAACGACAGAGTCTGGTCCGTAGAGGCTCCCGGTTCATCGGCCATCGTCGAACACCGTCAAAATCCGCAATCCTTCATGGTCTGGGGCGGAATTTGCGGCAGTGGTAAAACTCCCTTAGCATTGGACCTTTCAAGAGGACTACGCTCCGGCTCACAGAGCGAAAATGACGCAAGAATAGTGTAAGATCCATTTTCCTTGTTTCATCTCATCTGCAGAATGGCCGCCCTACTAACCGAATCTCAACCCAATGGACTACAGCGTGTGTTCGATTTTGGAGCACAGGGCTTGTGCATAAAAACACAAAAATTTGGAGTCGCTGAAGCAATCTCTGCGCCGGGAATGGAACTGATTAACGCCCGAGGAGCTGCGGCCCATCGCCGAAAATTTCAAGAAGCGTCTGAAGCTGTGTATCGCCGCCAAAGGAAGCCACTTCGAAACGGCTTAAATATATTATTAACAAATGTTCGAGCTATTATTATTTGTTCTTGTTTTGTTCAATTTCTTTTGTTCAATAAGGTTAAATGAAAAAGAATTTGTCCGAAGTTTTTCTTGTCACACTGTATTAAGATTCCTTTTTCTAGTAAATGGATCGAAAGGGATCTTCGAGGGATTGATACTTGCAACCACAACTCATATCATGTTCAGAAAGAGGCATTGGACAGATCACAAATCATACATTTTGGGCTAGATTCGACTCTGCAGAGAAGCAGAACCTAATTACTCTAAAACCCTTTCGTCCGCTCTTACTGTAGAAATACATATTTTCTATTTTAGTGTCAGCTAATTCGTTTTGTTCGCGTAATGGAGATTTAAGGATAAATATATTCCAACTACTAATTACTGCCTTGGGTGAGTAAATAATGTCTTCTTTTCGCGGTACCTTTGATGTTCCAATGAGCAAGGTATGGGTGAGCAGAATTGCCAATTTTCATTCCCTTTAAGACGTAAACGATAATTTTCTGGTTCTTTGTGAGAATTGTTTTTTGCGTGCTTCAAAGGAGGATATTCCGTATTCAATTAGAAGGCGGAATTCACAATTATTTATTTGACGTATTTCCATTTCTATAAAATAATTGAAATGGATGCATTGCGAATTTTGAGCATGGCAGGGAAAGTAAGTGAAGATGGATGAAGCGTCAATATAAATTATTGTGTACCAATAGCATAAAGTAGATGTTTATCTTCTGAATGCGAAAACTTGCAAACCCGATGGCCTCTAGTCTCTTCATCATGAATTAGATGGCACCTGTCAGTAGCTATTTTGATGGCACCTGTCAATAACTGGGGTCTTTAAGGCTCAGTTTGCCTTCTGGGAACTTCGACCATGTAGATATTTCGTTTTCTACCCTACTCATTCATTGAAACCCAAGAAAGTCGTCGATGGTGTTGATAAAACCGACAACATCCTTAGGAACCTTGGTCGTTACCTCGTGGGTATCCAGGTACGGTTTCTGCATTTGAATGGTTCTTAGGCCATCCAGCCCTAAGCACTTGCATACCCTGTGTTCATCAGTTTCTGCTTCTGATCCACAGAGCCTACAAATCTCATCTGCTGTCCTTTCCATACGGTACAAATTATGTTTCTACTGACAGTGTCCCTTCAGCAGACCTACCATCAACTGATTCTCTTAGACGCAGACTCAAAAAGCCAGTATCTCGGTCTGTGAAATAGAGGGCTCACTTCCCAGGGCGTGTAGATCCTAAGTTGAGGTCCATAAATCCCAAAGCCATTGCCTCCCTCTGGTTTTGATCAATAGGTATGACTTATTGCACAAGGCCGGTCAGCTATGACCGTTTCAAAGGGCGTTTCTAAATCGAAGATTGCTGGCATAAAATCCGATGGGTTTACCAAAAGGTTTGAATCCAGTTGATTCAATATCCTCATTTGCCTAACCAAGGGAGCTCTTCGTTAAGGTTGAGAGATAGTCTTACTGCATCCAGCAGGCTGCATTTCCCCACATGTAGGTGTAAGGGAGGCAAATCAAATATAACCTCAAACACTGGTGTAGGAGCTGTGCGCATAGCTCCCGTGACCCCAATACAGGCCAACTTTTGCATTTTCTACAACCCAACTAGCAAAACTAATTTTATAAAGGCTGTGAGAAATGCTATACAGCATATCTTATAGAAACGTTAAAATCTTATAATGCGGCTATAAACCACTATACAATGTCTTTACAACCAAAAAGGGCCCCAGTTTATACAACAGATTAGTTCTTTTAGGACAGTTCTATAGTTAACTATACAACCGTTATAAGATAATCCGTATTATCACTATAAAACTGTCCTATAAGGATGTCTTCAAAATTACTTATACAATACATTTACAAAACTATTTGGCAACTGCTATGAAACTTTTGCATAGCAGTTCTTTTATTCTGCGGTTTGAGAGTATTTAACGAACATTTATAGAACTACTAAAAAATTATTTTATAATGCAGAAAGAATCGCTAATAAAATAATTTTGTTGTCTACTGTTGAAATTCGGAATAGAATTGTCACAAGAATATTTTATTAGATGTAGAGGTATGTCAACGTTTGCGTTCAGTCATGACAGAGACAGAGGTTTAAGATTCAATATCATATTATGCCAGCGACATTATATGGCGGCGGATTTATTATCGTATCTGTGTCGTTAGTTCAGGGGCTAAATTTATTTGCGCAGCTAAATTTTCTGACAATATATTATACATTGATGATAAAAAATTAAAGCGCCTCAGTTTAGTTTACATTTTATTGATATTATTAAAAGATAAAGAATAACAAATTATATTTTCTTTGTTTAGTTTTCAACTAAGAATAAAACAAATATTGTGACTGTTGTAAAAGCAGAAAAAAATCTATACATTTCTCTTAAAAATTAAATTTTAATTCACCTTTTCACGTTTATTTATGTTTTTCTCACAATGGCGGCGGTTTCGGAACATCCGAAAGTTTAATAAAATGGCGTATATGGCAGAACACACTTTAAAGACCTTATACAATAGCAAGGCACACACGAAAGGGAAATCTGTAAGATCTGATCGGCAGTCCAGATCTGTAACACATCTGGACTGCGGATCGGATCGCTCCCGCTGATCTGGTCCGTCGCGGATCATATATCTCATTGATCCGCGACGGACCAGATCAGCGGGAGCGATCCGATCCGCAGTCCAGATGTGTTACAGATCTGGACTGCCGATCAGATCTTACAGATTTCCCTTTCGTGTGTGCCTTGCTAATGATTCTATTTCCTTCTGGACTGTATACGATATTAAAGTTTTATTATGTTGTTCAATACAGCGCCATACCATTGCATTTGATAGTTTCAAGAGTCATTGCTAGGTTTTGATTCTTGACCACCTTTGGATGTTGCCAGATTTTATACTACACACCACGAGTATAAATAGTGAATTGTTCAACACATGTCGCTGTTTTGCATAAAGTGCACGCGACATAAAATTTATTGCAATAATATTTCAGTTAATTGTTAAAAAAATTTTTGTCCTGGTGAAGAAATGTTGTAAGCACTCTGACGTGAGGTCAGGCTGTATCGGCGCTCTTGAATAACATTTTGCGAAGTTATTCCAACTTCAAGAAATTACATCTCCAAACGATTTGTTTGTCAGAGATGAAAATGATATGATTAATATTCTGATGATGTATAATGAAAAAAAATGCTGACTTTTTTAATTGATTTGCAACACGTTTCGAACTTCAAGATGTATCATAATAAAATAAAAAGTCTACGACCTATTTATTGCACCTAATATTATGAATGTTGGTATAATATATCCATTGTTTAAACAATGATATAATTACTAACTGCCCAAGCTAACAACACTGTACGTTAAATCCGCCTTATCCTATAGCGTGTTGGCAAACTACATAATAGAAGAGAATTATCGCTTAACGTGCTTGGGGTACGACAGTTAACAATCATTTAGTTATATTGTGTTTCGAATAACTTTTGTATACAGATTTTTTCCCATCGTGAAATTCATAGACAGGTATTTATATAATAAACCATAAAAGATGTCAAAATAGTGGAAACAGTGGAAAATAATAGAAAGGGGTTGACAAATGGGCCTACAAACTACAAATTACAACATGAAAGTGATTCGGTGCCCGAAACAAATTGGATTTGCATTAGCATTATGTTTAGCATTAAAATTCGCTACTTCTGAAAATAAATAAAAATTAATGAAAGAAAAAAACAGTCCTCTTTAATGAAAGCTTGCGCTGTATAGTCTCCAAGAAAACGCAAGCGGTTTAACTTCTGGATATTTTCCAAACAAATTATTAAGTTGGGAAATATTCAAGAATGTTCTTGGAGCTGTAGGAAGAAGATTAGGAGTAGCCAGGTTTCATATAATGATTGATATAAAAAGACGTTGCCCAAATCTGGAGTGGATCTCTTATTTTAATCTTTTTTTCAATGTCAGACAGGTAATGCATCAAATTTACGTCGTCTGTATCAGTGGTTTCTTCATCAGCACTATTAATGTTGACGCTTTCTTCCAACATATCAGGTTGGCCTTCATTTCTTTTGGATTCTTCTTCTGTATTACCTATCACTGCTGGCTGAAGCTAAAATTGTCGTTTCTTCTAGTTTAGCCTTTTCGTTACATGCCACTTCAGCCTCTGCGTCTGAAGTATTCCATTCCATTGTACTTCTTTTTAACTGATCCTTTTTATTCGTTTCCACTCATAAGTCATAATCAGATATTGCCGAATTCATTTTGTTAACGGAACCTGCTAAAAAAACCGCGCAATTCTTCTAGTAGGGGATACAGTAAATTTTAAAATGATTTTATAATGCATGACTTGATATAAATTTATTCCTGGGAACTATATTTTTATTCTATAAGCTCTTCCTAAGAGAGAATTATGTAGTTGTTATAAGATGATTATAAAATCCATTAATATTAATTGTGTATATATGTTTTACTTCTGCGTAAAGCAACAATCCTATTATTTTTTTATGGAACTCTAATGCAACTATTTATACAGATTCTTTTACAACCATCGTTTAACGCCGCTGTTATAAGTAACACAATAGCTATGCAACCTTATTATAATCTGTATAAGACTGTTTTAAAATTATTCTATAAGAATTTTATGGTACGTTATGCAACTGTTATAAAATTCCTTCACTTAGACTATTTGTTTATCGTGTGATATGAGTTGTGAGAACGTTTATACAACCGCAATAACCGCATTATAGGAATCTCTATATTTTAAGATAAAATTGTCGTATTGGGACGCATAAAAAAATAATTTTGTTGTTTCTATCTGCGCAATACGATGATTATGAAATAAATTCGTTCTTTAAGCGGACTATTTTGCTAGTTGGGAACCGGCTGCGTATGATGCCCTTTTCGGTTTTTCTTTCCACCATGCTATACTCTGTTCAAATGTAAGAAGGAGCAATAACAACATGTTTGGCGCACCGGCAGAAGGGCCTTGGTAAAGGTACTTTCCGTCCAGAGTCGAATCGAGGAGATTTCACACAATCGTTCAGTTTATTTATCGATATCTCATCCAGCTAATAAATTTTTCTGCTTTTTTCCCTTAATGAGCGGGTTTTCTTCAAATAATCTCTTCTCCACACAATTATTTCATCCCTATCTATCAGTACACTATCGCGACCACATTTTTTGAACTTGAATTCCATTTTTTTCAATAATTTATAGAACGTTGTTCTTTTGAAATTTGGCAAACTGTCGTCATCATTCACGATTTCTAGTACTTTAGAAATCGTTGGGATTTCATTCCGAAAAAAAAACCGTGAACAATTCTTCTGATAAGGTTCATATCGAAATCGTCAACCGAATCGATTATTTTTAACGACTGGGCTCTCCTCTTAGGTGGCGTCAATGTTTTATTCTCTTTAAATTCTCTGAGAATTCTGAATACAGCTGAATCACTCACCCCTGAGGATTTCGAAACAATTCCTAGGTACTAAGTCTCTTTTCGATAAATCAGGATGTTCCTCCAATTCTTCTCGAGAAATGTTCAAAATTATCTCTTTCTCTTCAGCAGAGAAGGCTACCTTTTGTACCTTTTTCGTGGTGGTCCCCACATATCACCCTCAGATGGAGTATCCGTTTCCGAATTCGACATTGTTCTATACACTTTGTCAACAGATTTTGCAACACAATATACTTTTCACAACAAAATCTATAAACACTTTGAACAGCTAGACCTTCACAGTAGCTCTAGGTATTTTAACTAGTGTTGTCAAATGAAAGCTTCGATATTTATGCAAATCAAGATGGCTTCAACCCATTATGGGAGAAAGGAACCAAATCTGGTGTTTCCCGGAATTACCTTGTCGGAATCTTGAGCAGCCGACAAAGAGTTTCGTACAAAATAATATAAAATTTTGGACCGAAACTAAATATATTTCGGATATAACAAGTAATTGACCATTTCAAATTCGAACAGAGATCTTTTACGAGTCTTGTCAATTGAAAACTTCGATATTTATGCAAATAAAGATGGCTTTAACCCATTAGGGAAAAGGACCCAAATCTGGTGTTTCCCGGAATTACTTTGTCGGAATCTTGCAAGATTCCGACCCAAATCTTTAAAACTCTGGTGTTTCTTGGAATTACCTTGCCGCAATCTCGAGCATCCGAAAAAGAAATTATTTAGTAGATAAAAAATATAAAAACAAAAAAAATAGGGTACGTCGGATATAAAATGATTATGGCAGTTGCTAATCATAAGAGAAATTTTGCACTAGAGTTTCTGAGGAAAGAAGTTCTAATGTGGGAATTGCTGACTCAAATTATTGAATCATTTCTATCCAGTACCATCTACAGTCCGTTCCGGGTACGATCCTGGCAATCTCTTAGGGCGTTAAAAGGGAGCGTGGTTATGACCGTTTAACCAATAGGAGCTTTATTGTGCGCAAACCAGACGATTTTGTTTGCTTACAAAGCTCCTTCTTATATTTGAACGGACTATAGAGACTATAGAGAAATGAGGACCTAAGGGCGAGAACAGGAGTCACGGATGTCATCTACCAAGTGGCTAAGCTCAAATGGAACTGGGCTGGGCATTTGGCCCGCATGACAGATGGACCATGGACGAAGAGGTTGCTCGAGTGGAGACCAAGAACGGACAAAAGAAGCAGAGGAAGACCTCCAACGCGGTGGACCGACGATATCAGGAGGTTAACCACAAACTGGATGCAGAGCGCTCAAAATAGAGGACAGTGGGCAAAAATGAGGGAGGCCTATATCCAGCAGTGGATGCAGAGGGCTGATTGATGATGATGATGATGATAGAGACGCAAAGGTGACAATAGGGCATACTACCGCTGTGTATAACCGCAGTACTATTTTTGATTCCATCCATGATGCGAGCCGTTATGGCCTCGTGGCTCTGGAAAGAATCTGCAGGGATATTCCATACTATTCCGCCACAAAAAAGAATAATCTAAAGTTGAACAAAAAATGCTTTTCTTTCATCAATTTTCGATCCCCTTCGAATGAACTAACCCTGCTTCTATAATGGTGACAGAACTATCCGAAAATGAAATTTGCGATACGAAATTCCGTGCATACAGGATCACGATATGGAATAAAAAATTATTCCTTTTCCACAGATGAGATCCGATCCGTATTGAGATACTCCGCAGTAATGGCATTTCGAAAATCAAATAGAATTTCCCATTGCATAACTCCCTGAACTTTTATTATGGCCAGAGTTGAGAGCCGCTTATCCTGGAAATGTTATGTCAAAAAATGCACTCCTATATCGCTGTTGGGAAAATGGAATTGGTGGCAGTTTATTCTGAGTGGGAACTTGTTAAAGAACTTCCAAATCGATGGCAGTTCGGAAAATTCCCCGATTTTCCGCGACTTTTATCGGAGGAAGGGAATGGTCAGTTACAATTCATGGTGTACTCATTGATTTGTCCACAACCGATATAAAACTTTCCCAGAGGAAATCTGTGGAAGTTTTTCCAGTGTCAATTCTTATATAATGAAGATTGTGGATGCTCCTAGTGTTCTTTCAATCTTATCGAGTACCCTAAAGGTGTTCAACAAATACGTTGTTACGTTTCATCTTCGGAAGTGGAGAGATAGAGAAATAAGTTCGTCGGACTTGAAAGAAAACTGTTGATTCAATTCTGCTCTGTTTACTTTCTTCAACTCCAAGTTTCTCTTGGAAGGATGAGAAACAATTGTTAAGATCCATCGATTAATTTTGGAAAAAATATGAAGTTCTTTCAATCAGTTGGAAGAATATTATGCAGAGTATTCAGAACATATGACTGATATGAATCAAGCCAAGTTTTTCTTCTGAACTATACTATCGACTCTTCCGAGGATGTATTGATATCTAGTTAGCCTAGCCAGTTCCATGCATAAATAAAATATTGCGATGCCATATAAACGCACAATAACATATTAGAAGTGTCAGTGTAGAGTACGGTGTCAAAAAAGTAAACCAGACTTACGCAATAAATTAAAAAAAAAAGATTTCCACCGAAATAGTAAAAATCGAAAATCTGGATTATCGAGCCATTATCAGGTACCTGTATTTAAAAGGGTTAAGAGGTAAGCAGATTTACGAAGATATGCTTAATGCCCTTGGTGATCAATGTCCTTCGTATGCGACCGTGAAAAATTGGACTGCAAGCTTCAAAAGAGGTAAATTTTCCATTGAAGATGATGACCGATCGGGAGGGCCAGTTTCTGTGTCAGTCCCCGAAAATATCGATGCAGTTCATGACATGATTTTATCAGACCGTCGAATTGGGCTAAAACGGATATCGTGACGCACTGAAGATTTCATACACTATAATATAGTTCACGTCAATGTAGACATGAGAAAAATTTCTGCAAAATGGATCCCCAAATGTTTGAATGTTGACCAAAAGCGTGCAAGGGTAGAAGCATCTCGTTAGACCTGTGATCGATTTGAAAACGATGTAGACTTCTTAAAGCGAATTGTTACTATAGATGAGAGTTAGGTACATTTCTATACGATCCAGAAACGAAGCAACAATCGATGGAATGGCGACACTGGTTCTCCATCAGGACCTAAGAAGTTTCGTGTCCACAAATCTGCTGGAAAAGTTCTTGCTTCAGATTTTTGGGATTGCCATGGAGTAATCAAAATTGATTTTTTGGATAAGGGTAGAACAATAACTGGAGATTACTATTCGACATAACTGAGCACTCTACGGGAAAAATTAATGAGAAAAGACGCGGAAAGCTATCCAAAGGTATTTTGTTTTTACAGGACAACGCCCAAGTACACAAATCTCATGTTACAATGCAAAAAATTCGTGATTTAGGGTTAGAATTACTAGAACACCCCCCCTTATTCAACAGATTTGGCTCCTTCCGACTATCATCTCTTTCCTTAACTGAAAAAAAGTTTAAAAGGTCGTAAATTTTCTTCCAACGAGGGGGTAATAAAAGCTGTGGAGGACTGCTTTGCAGAGCAAGAAGAAACATTTTCTTTGAAAGGTCTAGAGACGTTGCAGGTTCGCTGTAATAAATGTATCCAATTAGGAGGAGAATATGTTGAGTAATAAAATATTTTGACATTGAAATTTTGTTTGGTTCTATAGTAGGCTAAGATTTTTTCATCATATCCTCGTATATCCTTCTAAATCAAGATGGATTATGCAAAGTGAAACAAGCTTCATCTCATGGCATGACGATACTTCCAGAAAATAGAAAACCGTGTTGCTCGAAGCAATTACCCAACTTCGTTAATCTGAGTATCAACTTCATGAAGTTCTCGTTCTCTCGAAGGCATAAGGATAAGTAGTTTTTCAATTAGCAACACACTAAGTCTCATTATTATATCAATTACACAGGAACAAAGATGAGATTTTCACTGGGGCCATTATCAGCGAAACTTCGTCCCAACGAGTACCTTGCACCTGAAAACATGGCGTTGCTTCGGAGTTTGGGATTCTCTAATTAATTGTGTCGTCAATGATTTTAAGTTGAAAAATTATCAATTGAAGGTACACCAATGCGAAAAGAACCAGCCCTGCACAGTTCACACCATTCTACCCGCTTGCTCTGTTATCTTGGTTTCAAAACTAAAGGTGGACAAATCAGTAATTACGAATTGCCATAGAATTGGAAAGAAGAATATCAGTCAAGATCGTCCTAGACCTATTGTTATGAAGTTCACATCGGTATCCTCCAAGAATGAAGTTTTCCGTAATAAGATGAATTTAAAAGGTTCCAAATTACTAATAGTTGATGATCTCAGTAGGCTTAACTACGAATTACTCAAAACTGCTAAAGAGAAGGTCGGAAGAAAAGAAGCTTGGTCTCTTGATGGTAGAATTTTCATTAAATGGAGAGGTCAGAAACACGTCGTCAGATCCACTGAAGAACTGGAAGGTATTATAAAAACTTGAATATTATGAGTGGAGTAGCTCAACGTCCCTTGCCGCATAGAGGGAATATAGAAATTTGTTTTTTGTTGTTTATTTTTTTTGTCACAATTCTTTATTGGATTGCTTTATTTGTTGAAATGTCAGTTAGTTGGATGCATTTATTTTAATTCTAATTTCTAAAGTTCATAAATTATGAGGAATTTGAGCATAGCGTTTTATAATATACATTCTTTACTTGCACATTTTGTTGGTTTTCGGAGTTTTCTCTATGATAATGATTTTGATATAATCGGGTTATGCGAGACATGGCTGGGCGACGGTGTGCCTGCACGGCTGGTTGATATACCTGGCTACAATTTCATTAGAACAGACAGAGGATCTAGAGGGGGAGGCATTGGTGTTTATATTCGCGATAGTTTGGATTATGAAATTTTACAGGAAGGTATTACTAGTTGTATAGAACATATGTGGATAAAGGTTAGGATTAATGGTAAGTCAATAATTATCTGTGTAATGTATAGACCTCCATCCGGTAGTTTCTCGGAGTTCTTGAATTCTTTTGAGGACTTTGTTTTGAGATATCATCCTTCAAATAGTGATATCGTTTGCGGTGGTGATGCAAATGTGGACTTGTTGAGAGTTGATGACTACAGGGTCCGGAAGTTGTCTGAGCTGTTCAACCAACTTAATTTAAGGCAGGTTGTTGATTCTCCCACAAGAATTACGGACAGATCTGCTACTCTGATTGATGTTATTTTGACTTCATTTGAGGTTCTCATTCATGGAGTGGATACTGTAGAACACTTGTCCGACCATTTCTTGGTTTATGTTAGGTTGAACTTCGAACGAAGAGTTTCAGAGAGCCGTACATTGAAATCTAGATCATTGCATAGGGTGGATCGTGATGTTCTTGATCAATTATTTTTGCTTACTCCATTTGCCAATATACTGTATATTGATGACGTACATCTGAAGGTAGAGACATTCACTAAACTTCTATGTGATCTCTTCGATCACATTGCACCAGAAAGGTTGATAACCTTGAATAACAAATGCAAGCCATGGTTCACTGAGGCCATCAGATTGATGAAAAGGCAGAAAGACAAAGCTTATAAAAAGTTCAGGAGGACTAATTCCCCTCGGGACTGGCAGTTCTACAAGCAGGTGAGAAATGCTACTACTGATGCAATGAATGCCGAAAAAAGATCTTACCTCGACAGCTCCACCTCGATGAAGTCAGGTAGTAGGCATGTTTGGAAACAATTAAATGAAATGGGAGTATACACCAAAAAGAAAAATTCAGTAGGCTTGCCTGAACCTTTGAATGACCCTAGTTCTATCAACAACTTTTTCCTACAATTTCAGAGACTGGGGGCTCCTGATAGAGATTTAATAAACTTTTATTCTACGATGCCCTTGAGACATATACAGGAAAAATTAACTTTCACTCTTGTAGGTGAGGAGGAGGTAATCTCTGTAATTTCGTCAATGAGGTCGAACGCTGCCGGATCGGATCGAGTGAGTATGGAAATGTTGAAATTATGCTGTCCTCGGGTTGTACCGTTCCTACTCAATGTTTTCAATTCTTGTTTGCTGAAATCGGTTTTTCCCGACTCTTGGAAGATCGCCCGGGTGATGCCTTTGCCTAAAAAAACTAAAATACACGAGCTAAACGACCTCCGCCCTGTAGCTATTTTGCCAACTTGTTCTAAGATTTTTGAAAAAATGATTGCTTCTCAGTTAAGGGTACATTTGGCTAAATACAACATTCTGCCTCAGAGGCAATCGGGATTTCGGAGGGGCTACAGCTGTGGTACCACACTTCTGGACGTTGTTGATGAGATCCTACGAGCAATTGATTCGGGCAAAACGTGCATTCTTGTTCTGTTGGATTATTCGAGGGCGTTCGATCAAATTGATCACGATCTCTTGTTGGCAATTCTTGGGCATATTGGTCTTGCATCTTCGGCGATTGAGCTCATTGGCAGTTATTTGATTGGTCGTACTCAATACGTTGAAACGGATATGGGTTCTTCGACGGCGGAGCCGATTCATAGCGGTGTACCGCAAGGGTCCGTACTTGGTCCTCTGCTTTTTTGCATTTATACCTTCTTCCTCGCAAACGGCTTAAAGTACTGTATTGACTTTCGGTATGCAGATGACACCCAGATACTCCATACTTTTTTGTCATCTGAGGTGGATAGCGCATGTGAGAGAGTGAGTGAGGATCTGAGGACTCTCGCTTGCTTTTCTCGTAGACATCACCTCAACTTGAACTCGTCAAAAACCAAGGTGATAGTATTTGGTAGACATAAGGAACAGGTTCAATCGCGGCTGAATGTTGTGCTGGATGGTGTTAAGCTGTCTTGCGTCAGCTGTGCGAGAAACTTGGGACTTTTGATGGACTCGGAATTAAGATTCAAGGAACATATAAATGTGTGCATTCAAAGGGCTTATGCAAACCTGAAAAGATTATACCCTCACAGGCATTATCTAACAACAAAATTGAAGATTTTGCTGACGGAGTCTCTGGTTCTTAGCCAATTCAACTTTTGCGACGCGGTTTATGGTCCATGCTTAACAAAAGAATACGCTAAGAAAATTCAAAAAGTGCAGAGATCATGTCTGAGGTTTATATATGGAATCCGGAAGTTCGAACCAGTCATTCACAAGCTCAAAGACTGTAACTGGCTAGATATGGAGAAACGTAGGAGGCTCCACTCGATGATTCTTTTCCACTCGATTATTCTTCACAAATCTCCACCATATTTGTTCAACAAAATTAAATTGCGCTCGGACGTTCATACCCTGAGTCTCAGGCACCGTGGTCTCATCTCTGCGCCCGCCCATTCTACAACCACTTTTACTAGATCGTTCACATATAATATTTTCTCTCTTTATAATAGTCTGCCTCTTTCCCTGAAATCCTTCAATTTATATAGATTCAGAAAATCGTACACTCAACTTTTGTTGGCAGGTTCACTTTAGGCATCCTATGTACCCGTGCTGTGTTGGTTCAGCCGTGAGCTCCGCTGGTCTCGTTTCTCGAATTCTTTCCTTCAATTCTCTAAATGTATACATATATCTATTATAATGCATATAATTTTTTTTTTCTCAATGTGTCCAACTTACATGATATGCTCGGTGCTGGAGTCATTTTTTTTTTGTATTCTTAATGGGCTTTTTGGGAGCTTACATATAAACAGTTTTACTGCCGTAAGTCTCCTTTTTGCAGATAAAATTATGGAAGGCTGTATTTCTTTGTGATTTATTTTTCATTGTATATTGTCTGCAAATAAAGTTTATTATTATTATTCTTCATCGGTCTCCCGTTCTCAGCTCGAGCTGGTTATTCTTCTATGAACCAGTGAAAAAACAATTCAGTTCCTCCCACTAGTTCAGAAATTTCCGCACGATGTAACAGGTTTGCAAATCCACAGCCTGCTGTGCACATCCCGCGATATTCCGGGATAATTCGATCCCTTGAAGATTTCTCTTCTCCATCCAGGAAGTGGTTTGTCCTCGCAATTGTTCACGTAATGAAAAGCTCGCATTACTTCAATATTCATTTCGCGGCTACACTGGATACGTGCGTTGCGAGCTCCCCTGCGGGCAGTCCTCCTCACGGTGGTCGAGCCAGCAGGTGGAGTGGCATCTCGATCTTCTGCCATGATATCGGTTTCCACTTCTCGTTCATGGGTTTGCCACCATTTACCCTTGGTGGCCCAGGTAACTCGGGCCGTGGGGACGTCACCCCCCATGTGGCGTGGCAGAAACCAAACCACACCCGTGCGTTATTATTATTCTTCATCGGTCTCCCGTTCTCAGCTCGAGCTGGTTATTCTTCTATGAACCAGTGAAAAAACAATTCAGTTCCTCCCACTAGTTCAGAAATTTCCGCACGATGTAACAGGTTTGCAAATCCACAGCCTGCTGTGCACATCCCGCGATATTCCGGGATAATTCGATCCCTTGAAGATTTCTCTTCTCCATCCAGGAAGTGGTTTGTCCTCGCAATCGTTCACGTAATGAAAAGCTCGCATTACTTCAACATTCATTTCGCGGCTACACTGGATACGTGCGTTGCGAGCTCCCCTGCGGGCAGTCCTCCTCACGGTGGTCGAGCCAGCAGGTGGAGTGGCATCTCGATCTTCTGCCATGATATCGGTTTCCACTTCTCGTTCATGGGTTTGCCACCATTTACCCTTGGTGGCCCAGGTAACTCGGGCCGTGGGGACGTCACCCCCCATGTGGCGTGGCAGAAACCAAACCACACCCGTGCGGTTTTATTATTATTATTATTATTATTATTATTATAGTGCCCATCCACGGGGGACACCGAATCGGAAACATTGTATCCCGATCTGCAATAAATCATGGCCAATAAAATGTGCCGCTTGGGTTTTGACAAGAGGTAGACGGATTATGTTGCTAGAATTTGCCAGCGTTGCCACTCATAGGCCTTATTTTTGAGATATCTGTTGGAATATCCTGTGCTTTTTACTTTCCACAGGCAGGTTTTCTGCCTGTACAATTCAATGATCCTGTTAAAAATTCTTTCATTTTAAGCAAAGTTGCTTCTGAATTTCAACTAGAAGATGTTCTGGAATCGAAGGCCCAGTGCTGCCACACGCGTAACTTAAAAATGAGCTGAAAAAATTTGTAAGGTAAAATTATGAAAGAAACCAATAACGGGAAGTCAAACATACCTTTTAAATTGAATAAAAATGTCACACACCACAATAAATTTCCACAGAAAATGAGGAAGCTATCAGTAAGGAGGCTGGAGAAAGTATAAAATGAATAGATAATTCTTAGCGGAAATCACAGATGAAAACACAACCAAATCTTGATTACCCAAATTCGACCGTCGTCTCATAATAATAAGAGTGAAAATAGCGTACCTACCTGTACAAGCACCACCAGTCTAGGTACAAAGGGTGCGAATTGTAAACAGATGTTTTTTTATGACATCTTATGCCAGCATAACCAATTTTGCCAAACTGATAAGAATTCAACTACCTGGTGCAATAATATTCAACAAAATCGGAGATGCCGTTGAAACTTTCTGAATTCCCTAATTCTACGGAAATTTTCGTAGAAGTGACTGACACAACTGCAAAAATTCCGATGGGAACTGATAGCATCTGCAATGGCACGCGCCGGATTTTATGGCCCTTTATTATCTTTGCCGCTTGTGTCCGGTTCGGTTGCCTCGTGAGTGGAGACCATTTTAGCGGTCGATAATTTGATCTATTCTCTCCGTCTTCTCTGCTCCGCGTTTGGATATTGCAGAAAGCGTGAATAGATCGATATTCTTCCTATCCTTTTACAAGACAGAGTGAACGGATAATACCTTCAGTTTGTGGTGGAATGGTTCATTTTGATGAGTTTTATCTTCTGTTGGTACAAAAAGGACTCGCCTTCGAAAAAACACCTCACATTGAGTTATTCAGTGCGTGTATAAACCTGATAAGTTCGGAAATGCAGACTTGCGACCATCTTTGGCAAAAAGCAGTTTTTCTTAAGGCAAATCCTTGTGTGACGTTCAAGCTCTACCGTTTGTCAGGCAGACACTGGTGAATCCGACAATCGATTATCCCGAGAGGATAGCGACGACAATTCATGGGAGCTCAGGATTCGGGGTAAGCAAGGCAGAAACATTTAACGGGCCAACTTCTGGAAATCCACTAATGGTTGAGTCGAAATAAATCATCCGGCACCGAAAAAATGGAGATAAATACGCTTTGCTCGGGATCTAGCTTTGACGCATGGAAAACAGGGAGGCATCTGTGAGGATTTCATTCCTGAAAACCTCATGAAATGGCGACAGAAACGCAGAATAGTGGTAGAAGCCTTGGCGATCTTAATTGTACCTTCAGGATTGTAGTTGACTGAGAACTTGAAATTCACTAGTATGTTTGTAGGTATAGAAGTTGCATTCTTGCAAATACTGCCATAAGCTAAGTTTCAATGACACAAATTTGCCACCAGGTGACTGCAAAAGGGATCTTTCACATATACAGGTTCGGAAATATAAGTTGGAAACATAGCGAATTCAGCGTTAAATGAGTGGATGATTATGGCCTAGTGGACCAGTAAAATAATCAAAACTGAGATGAGACAACGAATAAATGGCTGACCTCACTCAATGGCATAGGAGACTAGAGAGTTCCCACTCTTCGAGCTCTCTCAAATCTCGAAGTAATTTCTTTGCCATTTAGCGGTGTCAGTAATTCATTCGTTGTCGCATCGCGCAGTGGGTTTGAATTATTTTATTGGTCCACTAGACAATATGCAACCACTCGTTTAACGCTGATTTTGCTATGTTTCCAACTCATATTTCCAAACCAGTATGTCCGTTTGCATCTTGATGGCTCCATGACATGAATGACACAAAGAGATCCTTCCAGCACTGTTTGAAAATGGCTTGAGCTCTGTTCGTTATTTTATCTAATAGTTATGTCTTGAGATGTTGAAGCTGAACAACATGGTATCAGTAAAAAATAACGGATTTCTTGCAAGGAGATAGGTACGTAAACAAGTTAGTCACAACTTGGGCCCAGGAGATCAACTATTCATCTGGTGATGGAATGGCCCAAACCACCTTATCCAAAATCAATAATAATTTCTAAAGCGACGTACGAGTATATATTGAAAAATTCTTAGCCTACTATAGAACCAAACAAAATTTCAATGTCAAAATTTTTTATTACTCAACATATTCTCCTCTTAATTGAATACATTTATTACAGCGAACCTGCAACTTCTCTAGACCTTTCAAAAAAAGGTTTCTTCTTGCTCTGCAAACCAGTCCTCCGCAGCTTTTATTACCTCCTCGTTAGAAGAAAATTTACGACCTTTTTAACTTTTTTCAGTTGAGGAAAGAGATGATAGTCGGACGTAGCCAAATCTGGTGAATAAGGGGGGTGTTCTATTAATTCTAACCCTAAATCACGAATTTTTTGCATGGCAACATGAGATTTGTGTACTGGGGCGTTGTCCTGTAAAAACAAAAAATCTTTGGATAGCTTTCCCCGTCTTTTCTCTTTAATTTTTACCCGTAGACTGGTCAGTAATGTCGAATAGTAATCTCCAGTTATTGTTTTACCCTTATCCAGAAAATCAATCATAATTACTCTACGGCAATTCCAAGAAACTGAAGTAAAAACTTTTCCAGCAGATTTTTGGACACGAAACTTCTTAGGTCATGGAGAACCAGAGTTGTTGCTTTGTTTCTGGATTGTAGAAATGTACCCAAGTCTCATCCATAGTAAGAATTCGGTTTTAGAAGTCTACATCGTTTTCAAATCGAGCACAGATCGAACGCGATGCTTCTACCCTGGCACGCTTTTGGTCAACATTCAAACATTTGGGGATCCATTTTGCAGAAATTTTTCTCATGTCCAAATTGACGTGAACTATATGATGAACGCGTTCGTATGAAATCTTCAGTGCTTCCAGATATCCGTTTTAGCTCAATTCGACGGTCTGATAAAATCATGTCATGAACTGCATCGATATTTTCGGGGACTGACACAGAAACAGGCCTTCCCAATCGGTCATCATCTTAAATGGAAAATTTTGAAACTTGCAGTCCAATTTTTCACGGTCGCATACGAAGGACATTGATCACCGAGGGTATTAAGCATATCTTCGTAAATCTGCTTACCTCTTAACCCATTTGAATACAGGTACATGATGATGGCACGATTTTTACAATTTCGGTGGACATCTTTTTTTTAAATTTATTGCTTAACTCTGGTTTACTTTTTTGACGTCGAACTCTACACTGACACTTATAATGTGTTATTGTTCGTTGATATGGTATCTCAATATTTTGTTTATGCATGAAACTGGCCTAGGCTAACTAGATATCAATACATCCTTGTATTCTCGATAAATAGGTCCCAACTGTTAACTGATGTGTAGAATTCATTTACGTGATATTGAAATTCGGCCAATCCACCTCTGAGAACTTTCCAGCTCTCGCTGCGTTGTCCCAAAAGTTATCGGTGAGTGGTAACGCGACAAGACGATAAAGAGGAAACTTTTTGCTCGCTTCCCGCAGGTTTTTGCACAGAGGATCTTTTTTTCGGACCTAATCTATCCCCTGGGCGAATCACGAAGGATTCTGTTCTTCTTTAATTGTTATACGAGTATAATGAAAGGTTCGCGTGCGCTACTGCCCGGCCTATTCCTTATTTTCACGAAGAGAGCTGGCTGATCATAATGGATATTTTTCATGATATGTATTGCCAACTTTCTAGAAAAAGTTTGAGATTAGTCATCTGATGTGAATTGATTGAATACAATGGAATAATCAGAAATTTTGGACCATATTTTTTCGAAATTATTTCGAAACGAAATAATGTTGGAGAGAAAAACATTCCGTTTGCACAACTTCTTCAGCAATAGAGATTTTATGGTCAATTTGTTCATAAATTTGGTTGAAACTGATTTAGTGGATAGTTGCATATAGTAATAGTTAGAAAGGGGTTACTATTTGTAAAAAGGATCGATTCTTTGTTTATTTTGTGGAAGTTTAATTTAATCATAATAACCAACAGTAAAAAAAACACACATTTAATTTTGTCAATCCACTATAAAATAATTATTTAGAACAATCTGAACCGGTTTCGGCTTACGCCATCATCAGCAATCAAAAAAATAAAATAAAATATCAAAATATGACAAAGTAAACAATGCACCCACAGGTAAGCTGACATGCGTAAAAGACTGGAAATTCCCTCTACAAATTTAAAAGTGGTGAATTGGATAATTCTAATTGACTATTCAATGTGTCTAAAGAAGTATTTCTTGAACATTTATTAATCTCCAAACATTCTAGCAAATTCATCATCTTCCCCTTGTTACCTACATGCAAGATTTTGAAATCTTTTACTGTTGGTTATTATGGTTACTATTTGTATTCTATTCAGGTATTTCGCCTATTTATTTCTTATTCCTAAATACACTAATCTGAATTATTTATGTTCCTATGTTTGTAAATTGTGGTTTTTGTACCTATATGATGAATAAGGTTGACTTGAATTACTACATGCATAACATATAGTTCCACCAAAGTTTAAGCCTATTATCAAGCCAGGTCAAAAATCATCCTTACCAACAAAAGGTCCACCAATTTCTGGTGAAAAAAACTACCCTCCACCCCTCGTAGGGGGTTCATGAAGAAATACTCAATTATAAATGACATGTCGTGTAATTTATAAGAAAAAGGACCCCGCACTTTCCTTATGGCAAATGGCGTTCCGTCAAATGTTCTTAAATTCTGGTATAATGTAGTATTCGACCTAACCTAACCTACTGATCAAAAGTGTCCATGGCCCCATGAGGTGGATAAAAACTCTCAGCCGTATTGATGTTTTTATATCAAGTACAGTGGTGAAAGAAAACTGCCACCTCAACGGAGTTAATATTGAAATAGAGGGTGATGAAAAAAGAGGTGGTTTTTGGGTATTTTCGTGAGATTCACAGTTTATTTCATGACTGAATCACCCTGTATTCTTTGAAGTCCATGGTGATATGTTCTGAAAAAATCAAACAAATACCTTAAATTAACCCAAAAATACAGGGTGTCCACTTAACCTTCATTGTGAATAGTTTCTATAATAATGGATCACCCAGTATGAATTCAGGGTATTTCAGGTTTTTTGATGTAACAACAACATATCTAGTGAAGTAATTCATTTTACGAACCTTCTCGCCCTGGAACTGACATATTTTATACTTTCAAAATCGGGCATGCATTCAATTATGGATAACCCTGTATACGCAACGATTTTCGGTCATATTCCTCTATATGGTTGCTCTCAGGGGATGGAATGAAATGTTTCTTGAGAAAAATTGAAGTTGATTCGAATCTGTTCCGAGATACGGGCGTAGTAAAACTTCAACGCCCTATATCTGAAAAACTAGTCATAGGATTTCAAATGCATGAGAAATTGATGTGGATTAGTCCACAGCCTTTGAGAACGAAGATATATCTCGCAGTTGAACTCCATATTCTTCACCTCGAGAGGGTCCGATCGAGGTGTTGTTTGCTCCCCATTTTCATCGATTCCTAACTTTGCCGGAATAAATCAACGTTCCAAGTACAACACATCACTTAACTCCGCGAAACGTACAAAAGCTTCGAAATCCCATATATTATTATCCGGTAAACAATCCTCCGGCACCACTGACATCGATTAAGCGCCAAAGTTCTGCCTGTGAAGGTGGCGACACACAAACCAAAGACCATAAATCCAATTAAAGTATTCCGACTGCACTTCAGGTGTGCTATTTGTCGATGACTTTTGTTATCGCTAGTTCAAATGCTTAGTCAACGTGAAGCAGTAACTTAGGCATTCAATTAAGTCCACAATCGTATTCTTCCCAACCAAGTTCCAAACTTTTTTAAAATGGTAACTCTGTATATGGTAAAAAAATTGAAATCAGTGAAAAATAAAATGATACCCAGCCCTTGATAATCTGTAGCGTTATTTCTTTTTGAACAATATCCTTTTGGAATTTCATAAACTCGACACTGCCCGGTTAATATTACATTAATTCACTGAAAGTCTTCCATATAATCATCACGAGGTCGAAGGAAAACACCTCAAAAATTAATTTCCTCGATTATAACAATATAGCTCTATAACAATTGTCCTCCATAAATATTTACACTTGCGAATCGCGCCGGTTGTAGCTATACGTATGCGCGAAGAACTTTTTATGTGGTCGAAAAGAGAAATTATCGATTCATACGTGGATGAAATTTCGATTCTCTAGGGCCTAGAGTCTAGGCGATATAGAAATATTTTTAGAAAATTCGGCAAAAAATCCGGCAAAAAGGACAATTTTAAGGTCGGCGTTTAAATCGAGTTGGAAAGCTCAGCCGATAGAGGCCCCACCGTCCATTTTATGGATATCTCCATAGAACATGCACTATCACTATCAAGTTCTATGAATATCTCTCTAATCATGAATGAAATGTACAATGGCGCTCTCTATCCGAAAATCGCCGAACTATGGAATAAGCGAATTTGTGGGTAAAGCAGGAACTTTTTCCCGCCAAAATTTGAATTTGTCCATTCTCTGCCAATTCCGTATTTCAAGTTAATCTTCTGAATGAAATTATCAGTAGATTCCCTTTCAATCGGAAGTTGAACTATTTTCATGGGTCTTTCTGTTGAAATAAAACAGAAGTATGGGTTGGCTCATTTTCTTCTATTTTTGAAAGAAAAAAAATTGACTGTCGGAATGAAATCGATTAAAATTATTTCAACAAAAACCCTAATCCTTTCTGAGTTCACTCACAAAATTTCAGTTCTCAAAGTGAAACCGTTTTCGAAATCAACTTGAAAAAAAAACACACTACATTGAACGCCCACTCGATAAAACTTTTCTCACATATATCCTGGCCGTGATATAAATATACGGATCGAAAGAGGAAAGGTCAATGCAAAATGGCTTCATGATTCTTCCATTTCTTCGGGAAAATTGATCAAACTTTGACATTCCGCCAATGAAATCACCCGATTTGCGGAGATCTACCAATGGGTAGATCTAGAGGCTCTACTAGTTCAATATCTACTATAGCAAACAACATTGTAGTTTTATTCTTATCGTTTTTTGAAGGGATACAAACTGTAGCGAAAACTAGATATTTTTGACATGACCACTAAAAACTTCAATGATAAGAAGTTCTTACACCATCAAAATAAGGTTACCCTCTTAGAAAAAATTCCGTCGTTGCCATTGCAAAATAACAAATCCCCCTCCCTAAAATTAAAACTACCCTTCAAGAATTTTGCAACGCTTATGACAACTCATTAACTAAATTTCATTACGCTGCTTATCTTGGATATTTACGCCTCAAGGAAGACCATCAACATAATGACGGTGATGAAGTTTGCCTTCTCCAAAATTTAATTAGGGATTTCTTTGAGACCCTTGGTATACGGCAAAAACTTTTCGGTATGGGGAAGTTGAGTTTGAATACTTCATGAGGGTGGTGCAGTTTCTCATAACATGAAGGACACATTGATCATATTTGTACAGTTTGCTTCACATAAAAATTTCTCTAAAACTGAAGCCAAAATGCTTGCTAGTGCCGTGGCTGTGAAATAAAGAGCACTCTGTATGCAGCAATTTGGGATCTGGAATTCGATCTGTAAAAAGGCCCATTAGAAAGTTCTAGGAGCGGAGAATTCATACGAGTAATGAGGAGTGACAAAAATAAAATTTAAACTGAGAATAATCCAATGGTAAATGGGATGAATGTCCTCACTTGCGATTAAGCTGTGTTCCTCATTCGTTCGTTAACGAATGCTTCGAGTTCACAAGGACGTACTTGACCTATTCCAAACTGAGGAACGAATGCAGATCTATTCGTTCCAATTTTCTCGGCTTTATCTGCATGATTGGAGTCATGAAGATTTTAATGCGATACACTTGGCGGAAATATTGGAATCACTTTAGTACGGTCAAAATCGGCATGAAGAATGTAAATCACGAATTTAAACGAATCAATAGAAGTATATTAATTACTTACGTTCACACTACTAGAGCCAGTAGAGGTATACTCCATTCACTTTTATTTAATCACATAGGAGGCCATGGTTTCGTTTTCAGGAGTTGGTGCCACTGATGAAAAGCACAGAACATATGATGAGAAGTCAGTGCTCGCACAGAAAATATCGTGAATGACAAAACGACGTTGCCAGTTTCTTTGTTTACATCAAAGTAAAAGTATCGAAGATATTCCACATTTTGTTAGGTTTACAAATTGTTCGCAGATTTTTGGTATTTAATCGATATTTGCAGGTGAGTTTTTCGTCGAATATCCAAGATTAACGTATGTTTATTGTTTTTAGCACCAGTTTGGAGCGTGAGGACGATTTTCAAGACCAGGACGAATGTTTACATTTCGAGGTTGAAGGGGTACAAGGGAATTTCGTTGAAAAAGATGTTATTTGGACAGATATCGCAGTAGATGGATCGGATGGAGCCTCGAGAGGTCGATTAGGATGATATTTTTCAGATTTTCCAAGAAATGTGGCGATATCTGAGCAGATTTGCAAAAGTTAGGTACCTCACTAATGAGGTGGAACTTAGACCTAATTCTCCTATAAGAAACGCCTTTCAAAGGTCGAGATGGTCAAAAATGTCTTCTTTAGATGTTGTTTGAACAAACGCAGCCGAGTTTTATACCCCAACATTGATTTTAAGAAAGTTATCAACAAAATAAAATTGACATTATTCTTGATTCTTGTAATTACCCATATTATCTTATATCTTTGGGTTGATTTTTTTTATGAATTCTTGATTAGAATCAACAATTGATGTCGTCAAGTCTTGAACTTTCAGTTCAAGAGGATAATAAACATAAAATCTTCACAAGCATGCATATGAAAATTATGTGAAAGCAATGCAATTTTCTTCCATGGCGAAAAATAGTATATTTCAACAGTGATCTCTTGTACTTTTCATGCAAATAACTAGAAAAGGAATCCTTTCTATCAATTCATATAAACGTTAATTATTTTCGTCCATCACATCTTTTCCAATTCATTCATTTTCCGAATAAATTCACATTCTGAGAAATGCGCTAAGAATGTAGAAAGGGCAACATAGTGTTGACTTGGAACATAAAAATATTTTGAAAAACGTCATAACTTCGATACAGAATGGAATGTGTCAAATTTCCAGTGCCAGAGTTGTGATTTTATAATTGAGAATGGAATATCTATACACCTATAGTAATATCCATAGTATATCTACTAAACTGACTTGATTATAATGGGTGATTTTTTGAGAGCTATAGGATTTTTCTCATGACAAACAAACACATTGAACATCGATAATATGAAATAGGAATTGGAAATGAAGGTGCCAGAAAAAATCAAATGTAACCATGTTTTGTCTTCTGCAAGTTGTTTGTAAGAATTCGCATGCGAATTTATTTGTATGTACTTTTAAATGTTTTACTATAATATTGATTTGTCGATTATTTCCCCCATTTCGAAAAGGCTTTTCACACTAGTTCTTATTCTGTCAAGAGTTTGTGCTTTATTAGACACTCAATTATAACCTAGAAATATTTTATTTAACTGTAGTAGGAGAATTGCAGCAATATTTCCTATGTCTGCAGATTTTGTGCGAGTATGTAGATATTTCCAAAACATATTCATGCGATATATTATATAAATATAGATTATACAGGGTGGCCATTTGAAAACGAAACAGACGAGATTACAGACGAAATGAATTTTTACGATAGAAATGCTCGGACAGGTCGATTTCTGTTTCGAGGGGGACAACTTAAGATGTAGGTTACGGACGCATGGCGCTTCAACCCTTGCTACTACAACCCTCACCCCCAATTTTTGAATTGGGAAGATGGGGTGAGTGATACCTCATTTGAGAGGTATTTTTATACTGATTTCAGCACAGTAATTGTTTTTTCATTTTATGCATTAGTTCTCGAAATATTCTTAACTAAGTATTTGAAAATGAAGTGGTGTTTTCATGGCACTTGTAGTGTTTTTTTGTGAAAAATCGACATTTTGAGCTTCAAAACAACCATGACTGTGGCTTCCTTCCTCCAATCCACTGACATAGAAATCTTTAATCAAGATGTCGATTTTTCACAAAAAAAACACTACAAGTGCCATGAAAACACCACTTCATTTTCAAATACTTAGCTAAGAATATTTCGGGAACTAATGCATAAAATGAAAAAACAATTACTGTGCTGAAATCAGTATAAGAATACATCTTCCCTATTCAAAAATTGGGGGTGAGGGTTGTAGTAGCAAGGGTTGGAGCGCTATGCGTCCGTAACCTACATCTTAAGTTGTCCCCCTCGAAACAGAAATCGACCTGTCCGAGCATTTCTATCGAAAAAATTTATTTCGTCTGTAATCTCGTCTGTTTCGTTTTCAAATGGCCACCCTGAATATTTATTATGGTATCAAAAAAAAAGGCAATAAAACGTCAAAAACTCTTTTAATTTATTTGTTTATGTACAAAATAGTGACACCTTAGAAATCATTTATCTAGCAAGGAATTCGAATAGGCAGGCCTTTCTTATACAGAGCCTGGAGTTGTCAGGGGGCCTCTCTTTTCCACCAGACACTCTGGGTGAGTGCACAGGACCCCGTGATCCATGAGACCCTTTAATTCCTAATATTTTTGATAATAAGTTGAAGATGTCCGTGGTTGTAACCACCTGCGCCCAGTTCGTAGCTATTTGATATAGGGATATTCTCGAATTGACCTAACTTGTTCATCATCACAGGGCATCATCTTATAACCCTAAAACCAATGGTCAATTTTCCGCATGTGAATTTTCTGTAGACCGACAGAATCTTAAACTTTCGTCGACAGACGGGGCATCTAGGCAAGTTGTGTTGATCTGATCTGGCCCAATTGGTGATGCACTCAATGCAAAACCGATGACCACAGAATCCAGGCATTCCGTACCTTTGAACACCTTCGACTTCCAAGATAGACCCTAAGCATATGGGGCAATGAATCCTCTCTGGGTTGTTACGAGAGGCCTGAAAAATAATATACACTGGTCATATCTAATGGAAAAATTGTTGAAATTCTTCAGCTCAAGCTCAAGTCACAAAGTACAAACAATATAAAGCAGAAAAAATGCAATATTCACATAATTTAAAGATATATTAATCACCTTTTATGAATCAGTCCTCAGAATCTCAATTCATCTAAAAGATTCTATATAAAAAATCTACTTGTAACTAATTTATTTATTCACTTATAATTGTTGTGGATCAAAATCAAAAGAGAATTCAATGAAATGAATTGAAAGTATCTGTTAAACTTTTAAATTCATTAGAAGAAATATATTCAGTAGCGGATTAACCGGTACGCTTAGTACGCTGCAGCGTAGGGCCCCGAGGTTCAAAGGGGCCCCCGGCGATCGAATAAATTTTTTTTTTAGAATGAAAATTCAGTCTGTAAGTGTGAAAAAAATATTCAGACTGCACTATATTTTATGAGGAGCTCACAGCTCAGAGGCAACTTGTGAACATGAAACGCAATTGAATAACCAAAGCCTCAGAGCAAAATTGGAAAAAACACACCATTCAGCGTACTGTCCCTAGTTATTATTAATTGTCTGCATGCAATAAATTCCGTCAAGGCGGCCGAATTCAAATGTTTACAATTATGTACATCATAATTCAATAAATTTGTCGGCATTTCCTCTAAAATCTAGGAATGTGCTACAGAACTGCCAACCAGATGTTGATTCGTTTAGGGGTGTAAATTGAAAAATACTTGTGCAGAAGTTCTTAGGTCTGCATATTGTTTTCTCACATTCATTTCACAATAAGATTCGAATAGTGTTGACAGTGACGGGCGAGTTTCGTGCAAGATTCAAGTATTGTGTTGGTGTTGGTGAATTGAACTATTTCTGTTTGTGTATAGATGGAATTATGTTGAGTATTTCCAAATTAAAATATTCCTCAAAATGTTTGAGCGCTACCCGATGGTGATGGTGTGCTCCTCATGAGTCTGTTAAAGCATTGAAGTTTGGGTATAATGATTTATTAAAGGCTTTGAAGCACATTTATTTGGATGAAAAGAAAAAATGAATTGTAAAAATGAGGCCAAAAATGTATACTTACGAAAAGCTTATCAAATTAGAATACGCTATGTTAACTGTTATTAAAACAATTCTAGAACGCTTTGATAAAGTTTCTTCCAAACTTCAAAAACCTTATTTGGATCTTCAAAGCGGATGTCATTTACTGGACTCTTTAAAGTCATTTTTGCAGGAAATTCGGACAGACACTGATTCACAAACAGACCAGATAGAGACACAATCTAGAGAATTAAGTGAAGATATTGAAAAAGAATACACCAAGAGCGAGTCCAAAAACGGCTAAGAAGAAGAAGAAAGTTCAAATGGCAATATTTTTTGGAAAAGATAATTTCAGGATTGAGATATTGAATAAAGTTTTAGATTTTTTGATTGGCGACTTAGACCGTCGAAGTTCTGTCTATCGAGGATAAACAATATATCATCATCATTGTGAAATTCAAATGTATATTTGATATAGGTGATCTCTGGCAAGATAATATTGATAGGAAGAGTTTTAAAACACTCTTGGATGGAGTATTATGAGAGAGACCTTGAGGAGGGCATTATTAGCGAAGCTGGAAGCATCTCAATTCAAGGAATATCTTAAAAACTTGAAACAACAAAAAATACTAGTTGTTTAGAGATGTTGAAAATAATATATGATAAAGGAATGATAGAAGTATTCTCCAATTTATATATAGCTTAAAAGTTATTTGTAACGCTACCTATTAGATACAAGTTGTGTAGCAGTTCGCTCATTTTCCAACTATCATTGATAAAACAATAAATATAGAACTGTTATGACCGAAAATATACTGCAGTTTTTAGGAATTCTATCGAAAGTGATATAGCGAGCAGTGTTGATTATTATTCTGCAAAAAAAGAATTTGCTGATATTAAAATAAGAAAAAAAACAATTTTTCTAGTGACATTTTACTTTGTAGGTAACTGATATACAACTTAACGATACTTGTATCTTTTGTGATGATTTTATTTATTCCTTTCTCTATGCCGCATTAAAAAATTTGCAGATATGATATTCTCGAGATATTCTGTATGTATTTGAATTTTTGTGATATTTTTTCCTTTTTTTGAGATTTTTATTCATTTTTTATATTTTGTTTCGATATGCTTACCTACATACCTTGTATCTTATTAATAAACTTTATTTTTTGTTTTTAAAGAATTGCGTTTTAATTGAAAAATTCTTTTGAAAAAAATCGATATTGTTTCAGAGGGGGCCTCAAAAGTTTTAGCGTAGGGCCCCTGAAATCGTAAATCCGCCACTGAATATATTTACAAAAAATGCGAAAAATGTAATACGAAATAAATGAATACAAAAAATATGAATCGAACAAACTTGAAAACAATATATATCATTACTTACGTTCATTCTGCTGAAGATGTTATCCTTTTGTTTGTATTTTTTCAATTTGAAATATGAGAAATGGAGCTTTTAACACACTGAACTATTTATTTATTTTCGATATGACGAAAAATTAAAAGATACATAAAATCAACTACATAAATTAAGATTCACTTTAAACCTAACAAATGGCATAGTTGTTATCGCAGATGCCTCAACACAGAACTGACTTGACTGAACTCGGTGAAAGCTACAAAACAGATAGTTGAAATAGTTTGGATGCAGGTAAAAGAAATTTTATGGTGACGGCTTACATCTTATAGAAGAAGAAGAGAAACATTGTCACAAATTGAAATTTCTGGTACCTGCACTCACTCGAAGTCCTAAATAACTCAGACAAACTGTTTCTAGTCGTGCAAAAGTACATATAGTCAAGTCTGTTCGTGAACAATATTGTATTTCAGAAAATGAATACTGATAAAGTTCCTGGAAGTACTACCTCTTGTAATTTGATTGTAAGTATTTGATTAATTTTTGTTGATTTCTTCGATTTATTTCTCTTTATTTATATTTTTGTGCGTTTTTGTTGACTTTGTGAATGATTTTGAAGATATTCTTATGGCAACTTATTTTTTCTACTCGAGAAAAAATTTGGTGTTTACTGTTTGATGAAATGAAAGCTATTGTAATTAGTTCAATATCTCTGGAACTGATATCAAAGTTCTGCATAATCTTTTTTGTACAGTGGCAGAAACCAAAAAAATAACATTTTTGGTTGCTGTTCAGTTGATTCAATTCTGATTATCAAATTATGTTGATTGAATGTATCACTATTTTTGAATTTCCTCTAATTTTGAATTCTAGAACAGTTTATATCTTTACTCACTTATTTCACCTAACTTTGTGAAAAGGTTATCTTATATGAACTTGACTCACTCAATTGGCTTATAGGTTACGACAATTTTTTATATTTCGGTTTGGATGAAATAATGTGACAAATTTATTTTTCAGGACACTGTTGATATCGATTGCCCCATATGCTTAAATCCTATAAAGGAAGGACAACAAGGCAAGCCTGACTCTTGCCCACATCTTTTCTGCGTGTTGTGCATCATACACTGGGCAGCATTGGACCGCCACATCAAACCAAGATGTCCATTGTGTCGGATAGATTTCAATAAGCTGATCATCCACACAGAAGTCAGAGAAAGTACAATCAAACAAGCTCTAGCGCTACTTATTCAGTACCGAGATTCACATCAGAGCTAACGGCGACGCAACATTTATCGAACTCATTTCTGTGTATCAAAAACTACTATAAAACATGGTTCAATCCATCTTCAAGTGAAATACTTTGAGAAGTGAAGTTTTCGAACAGTTGAAAGTGTTATTTTTGCGTATATTATGGAGGTTGTGAATTTCAGTAGAAGGTCGATATTTCGATAACTTTTTACAAATGAATATAAATAAACATTTTTTGTTACCAAAACTGTGTTTGATTTGAATTCATCATTTCGATTTCGTCTTAAATAAATATTTGTTTTTCTTTGGAATCTTGCCATGTATGATATAGCTCCAAAAAGTACTAATTATTTGTTATATTCATAAAAATTTCCAGAAACTGAGGCAATTTTCGCTAAATTCAAGAATTTTTCCATGAATCCACAAACAACGATTTCCATCTTTTGGCCCATTCTTAATCGTTCACCATAAGAGCCAAATGAAACGCAATTTTTTCTGTATTATTTGGCATTCTGAAAAATAATAAACGCTGAAAATGAATATTCATTAAAAAACGAAGCGAAACATACACAAATCGATTTTGAAGAACAATAGAACAAAAGAAATTCATAATAAAAATGCGGTGATTTGAATTAAACTTAATATGAGGTAAGTATCTGAATTTTTGATAGGGACAGCTACTGATGGGACACCCTGTATATTCAACAGTCGATAGCATATCTTATCTTAAGACGGATTCAAATTCCTACCAGCTTACCGTTATATTTGAGATCAAATTAATTCTAACCCATATTGAAGTATTTTATCTAATTTCTAATTTTGATTTCAACTTTTAGCCTTGAAGAAACAGTAGGAATAATCTGCGAAACATCGCCAAATATATGATTTTTATGGTTATTGGTTATCAATACTGTCCTAGTTCCTCAACATATTGCATTTTTGTTTTCTGTTCGCTATTGAAGGTTTATCGCTAAGATTTTCATTGTAGTTTTTATATGAATGAATAGACTTACTTTAATAAAATGAAAATAAAAATGGCAAAGTAGGCAATGAAAGCAATGCAAAGTCAAAATTCATGTGGATATTACCATTATAATTTCATTTTCATCATTAAAAACTTTTTAACTGAACATGCCGAATTCGAACCAAATAATGAAAGTGAAATTTTCATAACAAACGCAACAGGAATTAATATAACAAAATATAAATCAAATAAATTCAAAGAGATATTATACTAAACATCAATGTTCAAATTATCAAATCGACTCGACTGAAGTCGAGTGATAGGGACAGCTACTGATGGGACACCCTGTATATTCAACAGTCGATAGCATAGCTTGAGTTGGCTCATTTTCTTCTATTTTTGAAAGAAAAAAATTAACTTTCGGAATGAAATCGATCTAAATTATTTCATCAAGAACTCCAATCCTTCTGAGTTTACCCACAAAATTTCAGTTATCAAAGTGAAACCGTTTTCAAATGCAACTTGAAATAAAAACATAAACACTATATTGAACGCCCACCTTAAGACGGATTCAAATTCCTACCAGCTTACTATAATATTTGAGATCAAATTAATTCTAACCTATATTGAGGTATTTTATCTAATTTCTAATTTTGATTTCAAGTTTTAGCCCTGGAGAAACATAAGCTATTGAAGGTTTATCGCTAAGATTTTCATTGTAGTTTTTATAAGAATGAATAGATTTACTTTCATAAAATGAAAATAAAAATGAGAAAGTAGGCAATGAAAACAATGCAAAGTCAAAATTCATGTGGATATTACCATTATAATTTCATTTCCATCATGAAAAACTTTTTAACTGGACATGCCGAATTTGAACCAAATAATGAAAGTGAAATTTTCATAACAAACACAACAGGAATTAATATAACAAAATATGAATCAAAAAAATTCAAAGAGATATTATACCAAACATCAATGTTCAAATTATCAATCCAAGCAATAGCAGATAGAGTAGATGTTGTCAAAAATGAATTGTTATCCTCTTCATTGAATCGTTTCGACTGAGGTCGGTAAAAGTTCGAAAACAGAGTTACTTGGGAAGTACAAGAAATATTCTGGTACCTGCTTATTTTGCACAGAAGAAGAAGAAGAAAAATATGGCCACAGATTGAAATTTTTAAAATATCTAGTACCTGGGACGAAGCACCTTTTTCAGATAATCTGTTTCATAAAGGATAAGTGTTGTCAGTTGAGTAATTATTTTTAAAATGAATAATAATGGAGTTCCTGGAAGTGTTAACTCTAGCAGTGGAAACGTAAGTATTGATATATTTCTTTTGATTTGTTCAATTTTTGTTTCTGCGTATCCATTCTTTCTGCATCTTCACTTTAGATGGTCACTCATGATACTAAAACTAGGTTTCCATATTATTTGTAATACCCTAGGGTCCAAATTCAAGTTATTGGAGTTGTCATACATAAAATATTGATTTGTTTATTTTTCCCAAGGAAAAGATTGGTAGTAGTTCAGAAGCAGCATTGCCAGATTCATATATCGGAGAATAAAATTAGATAGTCAGATATTAAAACAAATTATTAATGAAAAACATTGACCTGAAAACAAACAAACAAGTCCTAGACTTGATCATTTAAATTTTATGTGTCAGGTTTTTTTCGTTTTGTCTGTAATAATTTTTTTATACATTTATATTTATTTCTTAATTTTTTCCTTTACTGAGAATATCTTTCAAAATGCTCTGATCTGACTAATTTTTTCAGACTCCTGCTGACATCCGACGGGTCTATGGACAAATAGCTGGTCTTAGGTGCCCCATATGCTTTAATGGCATAGCGGAGAGCAGAGTTGGTAGACCTGCTTCTTGTACTCATCTCTTCTGCATTGAGTGTATCATACGTTGGGTTGCAACCTCGAGCTCAATAGGCACACGGATCAGGTGCATTGCGAGATGTCCAGTATGCCGAACTGAGTTCGGCATGCTGGCCATCCACAAAGAAGTCAGCGACAGCACCATTAGTCAAGCGCTAGATAATTGTATTTACCCTGATCGACATTTGGCACTGAGGAGGGCAAATATGTAAATAATTCGAGGTGACAGGCGACGCAACATTTGTTGGACACTTTTGTTGCTCATGTCCCAACCAGGGAAACGAAGAGAGGCTTACACACCAAAGACACAATGGCATTGGAAACTACACATTTAAATTATATTAAAAAGTTTAAAAAAAAATATTGCCTTACTTTTACGCATATCCAGTGAAAGTAAAATATAAATCTATGTTGGCCAATTTTAATTTCGAATCTATTTTACATAGAAGATGAAAATGTGCTATGAATAATGTTAAGTACAAATATTAAGACAGTTAATGCTGTAAAACATGAGATGCTTATTGAGGTCTTAACAGATTTGTTCAATATCAGCAATATTGCTTTTCTTTGTTTCAGATTGCTTAGGTTTTTCTTTTTGTTAACATTGATTATTTTATATTGACCAGTAGCCATGTAGTTTTATATCTAATTACTGTTTATATAGTGTCTGTAGAGTATACAATAAATAAATAAAAGTTTCGGATAGATGAAAATCAGGTTTTTTTGATTTAGGTTGTGCTTTTCAATAGAGGAGCGGAAGTTTTATAACCTTTTCAATAAACATTCTTTTCCATGAACTGTGTGTTACATAACAGGACAAAAAGCTTTTTGTGTATTATTTTGATAGAAATGCATCCGTATAAATTAATGAATTGGCACCATTCTGAGTGAAACACACTGTAGTAACTGTGTAAAAAATTATTTACTGACCCCAAAACATTCCAGATGATTTCGGAAAGTCCTTATCACGTTACAACCTAGCAGTAGATGGGATTAAATGCAGTTAAAATTTCTTTAGCACCTTTTGATAGCTTACACAGTAAACTTTCTAACTTTTGCTTTCTATTGTACGGAAGAGTATTTAAAATACTCCGAATTTTAGTAGAGGATGCAATAATGGTTTATTATGTACCTGGGTTGAGTTTTTATGACCCGGCAGAACTCTGAAGAGGCCGAAGGATATAATATTATTTTAATGGCTTTCTCAAACTCATTGACTCTCATATTTGGTTTGACGGGATTATGGATAATTTCCAAAGATCTATATCCGGAGTGAGGTATCAAACTGACAAAGATACATTTGTTTTCTCGGTCTTATAGAATGTACCTTTCAAGCTAGAAAATCTCAATAAAGAGTGGTCATAAACAATTGTTGTTCAGGACTATTGAATGAAGTGTTCACAATCCAATTGTGTTCCATGAAGCTTTATGACATCCATAAATCACTGGGGATGGATGGTTTTCCAAACATCAATCCAATAACCATAAAATGTTAATAAAAAACTCATTTTTTGCAGAGAATGCTACTTTTGTCTTGAACAGTTTTAGATATTTCTACAAAGTTTATCAAATTCCTTATGAATGTTCGAAGCACAATTGAAATATAATTTTTCCTGGAATTCAGATATCAGAAGACTATTGAAAGCGCATTAAGAGATATTCTGTTATTCATAGAAAATTATTTTTTCACCCTATATAATTTGATATATTTTTATAGAACTTGAAAAAACAAAATTTCGAAAGCTCATTTAAGCTTGTTGGCTTGTCTAGATCAGGTATCCAAAACCATATCAAATAATAGTGAATTAAAAAAAAATCACATAATTTATTCATGATCATGGACGATTTCAATGTAGCATCGTTCATTTTTTGACGCCGACCTTAAGGTCGGCGTTTAAAGCGAGTAGGAAAGCTCAGCCGATAGAGGCGCCACCGTCCATTTTATGGAATAGAGAACTTGCAATATCATTATCAAGTTCTATGAATATCTCTCTAATCATGAATGAAATGTACAATGGCGCTCTCTATCCGAAAATCGCCGAACTATGAAATAAGTCAATTTGTGGGTAAAACAGGAATTTTTTCCCGCCAAAATTTGAATTTGGCCATTCTCTGCCAATTCCGTATTTCAAGTTGTTTCTGTGAACGAAATTATCAGTAGATTCACTTTTAATCGGATGTTGAACTATTTTCATGGGTCTTTCTGTTGAAATAAAAAAGAAGCATGAGTTGGCTCATTTTCTTCTATTTTTGAAAGAAAAAAAATTAACTTTCGGAATGAAATCGATTTAAATCATTTCATCAAGAACTCCAATCCTTTCTGAGTTTACCCACAAAATTTCAGTTTTCAAAGTGCAACCATTTTCAAATGCAACTTGAAATAAAAACACAGTACATTGAACGCCCACCTTAATTCGTGAGATGCGGGCCAAAATGGTGGAAAGAATATGACGAAATTGGACAAAGCGGATGGACCATTTAAGGCGCAGCATTCGCAAAAAATAAATAATCTTCAAACATTAAATTATAAGGACCGTTCAATCGATTCAAATGAAAATTTCATGTATTTTCCTGAATTGATGTGTTTTTTCAGTTTCTGTAGCTCTTAAAAAATCACCCATAATTAGGTGGAAGTACTCAAAAGCTCCTGGATTTCTGTGACTTCAAGTGACCCATTTTTAATTCGAGTAATAATTGTACCTTATTATAAACGAATACATTTTAATGGTGATTTTTTTCTGACCAATACTTTCTAGAAAGGTTATATTTCGAATCAGCTGGCGAAAAAAGTGTAGTATACGACAGAAAGAATTATTGGTGATTCTTCTTACCTCCTTTAAACCTAAGGCATGATTAACGCAATGTTTTGTAAACATTTCCAACACCCACATTCTCCCCAAAATCGCCTGAATTCGATCTTCTCAGGTTAATGAGAACAATAATTAGAATGCGACCTACCCCTCACTTCGAAACCGAAATCTTCAAGAAACCCAATAGCCCCCATTTCCTCCCACCGCGCCACCATAAAACAACATTTTGGCGGTCCCAAATATAAACGCGACATTTCGGGCATCATTAATAAAACGGAAGAAAAATACCTAACCACACTTCTGTCTGTTCCGAACGAATGAAATCGTTATCCGCATGTGGAAAGCAAATTAATCGACACCCAGAAGGCAGCGCGCCGGTTCTAACGTGTGCGAAACATGTGCGAGACCGAAATGGCTGTAATTGGACCATGAAGGTGTGGAAGAGAGGGCTCGTGTCTCGGGAGACTTCATTTCCGGTGGAAGGAAAATTGTTGGGACGTCTCTGAAGACTTTGACGGCACCGTAATTTCGGGGGACCGAATGAGTCGAGGTGGCCGCTTGAAGTTGGACGATTGTTGGTACAGAAGGTCCTCTAGGATGAGGATTAAGTACACCGAACGGCTAACATCGAAATTTGATTATTCATTCGAGTTCTGTCCTCAGTAGGTATAGTTTTCTTCATTTGCAGTGCAAAAGAGGAAGAGAAACTACGAGGATATATTGAAAAATTCTTAGCCCACCATAGAACCAAACAAAATTTCAAAGTCAAAATATTTTATTACTCAACATATTCTCCTCTTAATTGAATACATTTATTACAGCGTCTGCAACGTCTCTAGACCTTTCAAAAAAAATGTTTCTTCTTGCTCTGCAAACCAGTCCTCCGCAGCTTTTATTACCTCCTCGTTGGAAGAAAATTTACGACCTTTTAAACTTTTTTTTTGAGGAAAGAGATGATAGTCGGACGGAGCCAAATCTGGTGAATAAGGGGTGTGTTCTAGTAAAGGCGAGTTTATACAGCAACTAAAATAAAATAAGAACTAAAATAAAATAAGAACTAAAATAAAATAAGAAATAAGAGCAGAAAACATAGGTTTATAGAGATCACTAGAATAAAATAAGAAATAAGAATGAACCAATCAAATCGCAGATTTTTTGACAATGATTTGTTGTCATTTCATATCATTTATATTTTTCACAATTTAATTTCCCATTAGAATCACTATAGAAAATATCATTAGTTAAATGGATGATGGCATTTTGATCGAGTTTTGAATCGGCTATTCCGCCTTTTATTCAATGCGATAATGGTAGTACTTGTCATCAATAACAACATCGCTTCCATCATGATTTCCTGGTCATCCATATTAAATATATCATCAACGATGATTTGAAAAAATATTCATTAAATTTTAGATTAGAAAACTAGAACTTCTCAAAAGTGTCAATACGGAAAAGATTGGGGAGTGGATTTGGGTCATGCGCACTATCATTTTCCAAATAAAATAAGCGAAAAAGATAAAAGTTGACCATCCCTTATTCTTATTCCTTATTTTAGCTTATTTTCTGTTTAAACGCTGTCATTGAAATGCATCAAGTGAACATTCTGATTTTATTTTAGTTGCTGTATAAACTCGCCTTACAAGTTGATCATCTCTTATTCTTATTCCTTATTTCCTGTATAAACGCTGTCATTGAAATGCATCAAGTGAACATTCTTATTTTATTTTATTCTAGTTCTTATTTTATTTTAGTTGCTGTATAAACTCGCCTTAACTCTTACCCTAAATCACGAATTTTTTGCATGCCAACATGAGATTTGTGTACTGGGGCGTTGTCCTGTACAAAAATACCTTTCGATAGCTTTCCGCGTCTTTTCTCTTTAATTTTTTCCCGTAGAGTGGTCAGTAATGTCGAATAGTAATCACCAATTATTGTTCTACGCTTATCCAAAAAATCAATGATGATTACTCGATGGCAATCCCAAAAAACTGAAGAAAAAATTTTTCCAGCAGATTTTTGAACACAAAACTTCTTAGGTCTTGGAGAACCAGAGTGTTGCCATTCCATCGATTGTTGCTTTGTTTCTGGATCTTAGAGATGTACTTACCCAAGTCTAATCCATAGTAACAATTCGGTTTAAGAAGTCTACATTGTTCTCAAATCGAGCACAAATCGAACGCGATGCTTCTACCCTTACACGCTTTTGGTCAACATTCAAACATTTGGAGATCCATTTTGGCATCAGGGTCTCCTCGGCAAGATTTCATCTTATGGCGTGCCCCCAAAGCTGTCTTCCCTGCTGGCTAGTTTTCTCTCAAACAGATCTCTCCATGTAGTGATCGATGGAGTTTCATCTGACTCTCTACCCATAAGGCATAAATGCTGATGTTCCGCAGGGATCAATTCTGGCTCCAAAAATACTTCTAATTCGCATCAACGATTTGCTGGAAGCAACTTCGTGTCCAGTGCATAGCTTCGCGGATACCTCCATACCGCCTTTTCTTCTGGGGCTCTGGTACCAGCTCGCCAAATCAGAAACGAACGAGGAAGAAATGTTACAACATAAATATGGACTTGGCAACAATTCTTGAATGGGGATCTAATAACTTGGTGGAATTCATCGCAAACAAAACACAAGCAAGTCTTTTCTCTACAAAAGCCTAGCATAGAATTGTCGGGAGTGACCATACCATTGAAGTCATCCATTTCGATGCTTGGTATTACTATCGGCAGTAACCTTTCTTGAGAGAATCACGTGAGATCCTTTACTAAAAGTGCATCCCAAAAACTTGGTTTTCTGTTTCGTGCCAGGAGCTATTTCATCTAAGGTCAGCTGCTTATGATCTATAAGGCACAGATTCGACCTGTCCTGGAATACTGTTCCCATATTCGGAGTGCTGTACCTAAACAAATCTAAAACTCTTGGATTCTGTACAAAAAAAGGCAATTCGTCTCGTCGGTGATGCCTGGCTTACAAACTTGTTCACTTCTCTAGAACACCGTAGAAGAGTAGGAGATCTGTCTTTATTTTATAGATATTTCCATGGGCGATGCTCTGCTGAATTATCAGCAATTGTTCCCCCTCTGGCAGTATCTTCGAGGCGAACCCGTCAAGTCTTCGCATCCCTTCGTGGTCACTTTGGGGACCTGCAGAACATCTCTCTTCAAAGACTCGTTTATCCAACGAACAGCGAGGCTTTGGAACACATTGCCTAGGGAGGTGTTCCCCGAGGCATATAATCTCCAGAAATTCAAGAAGAATACCAATTCCTACATTATTCGGATATTCGTTTTCGTGAGAACCAGAACATTCTTTCGAATAGTTGTATCTTGTGATCGAATTTATAGAATACTGTGTACAATAAAATTTTCTTGATGGATTTGACGTTGCCCTTGACTGAGTAAGATACAAAAAAGCATCTTCGATGGCAGACTGACAATGAAGCATTGTGTTGTTCGAATAAAGTATCCAAACTGTTTTTCAATCATAAAGTAGAGAGGCGCCGCCCCCCATCATCCCAATCACTCACTTCCTCCTTTTGCTCATCCGAATATAAAGTGTACAACGAAAGCCGTTTTTCACGGAACAAAATAATTCTCAACGGCCTCTCTCTCGATATCTCGGAATTGAAAATTCCTCACAACAGAGACCGAACGTTTCTCCTCATTAGGCGAATCGGGGCGAGAATAAGTCATCTTTTCACGTCCCTGGCAGAAGCCCAATTCGGGACGATTGATTGTTATCTGCTCTTTGTTCGCCCCTTTTTGCATATCCTGAACGATTCAGTTATCCGCGCTGAAAATATCAGAAATGGGAATGTTTTTTTGATGACCTATATCGAGTCTTCGGGAGCGTTTGGATTTTATCGCCGTTCGATGTGGTTTGTGAGCTGGCGAAAGAAATATGTGGAGAGCAATACGAGAAGGAAAATAGGGTATGATATGGTCGGTAAATTTCACTTGGTTGTTACTTGTTACATCACCCCTTTCAAATCCTCCAGTGGTGTGTATTTAGATAATGTAAGGGCCTTAAGACATCAGTAGCAGATCCAGTCTCTTCAAATTTTTTCACTTTCTCACCAATTGTCTGCTAACTTCCTTCCAACCCCAGAGCTCCAATGAACTCAAGAAATCTCCTTGAAGCGCACTCAGATACTGGAGTTCGTGGGAGTTCTGGAGCTGAAGAGCAGGATGTAGATGGCCCTATTCAGAAAACAGTTCCGATGAGGGCACAATTGGTATTTGAACTGAGATCAGTATGGCTCGGTTAGCCTTCCCGGAACTGTGACCATGTAGATCTTTTGTTCTCTATCCTACTCATTCATGGAAACTCGAGGAGGTCGTCAATGGTGTTGATAAAACCGACAACATCCTTAGGATCCTTGGTACTTACCTTGTGGGTTCCCAGGACCAGTTTCTCCATTTGAATGGTTCTTGGGCCAGTCAAATCAGGACATTCGCATACCATGTGTTCAGCTGTTTCTGCTTCTGATCCACAGAGCCTACAAATATCATCTGCTGACTTTCTCATACGTACAAATGATGTTTGCACCGAAAGTGCTCTGTCAGCAGACCTACCTTCACCCGAAGCTCAGCTAGTGACAGATTCAGGAGCTCACTGGTATGGGTCGATGAAATCATCACGAATTTCTCAGACTGAGTAGGTCCAGGAGTGTTTCTCCAGAGGGTTATTCTGTTATCCAACTCCTATTGTTGTAGGGGAAATACGTACAAAATGACATATATGGACAAAATGAAATAGGCATCATAACTTGAGTTTGGAATTGGAGCTATCAAATGCGAAACTGTCTTCTTTATTACGTGACCCGAGTGGCTCCTTCCAACCTCCGAAAACGCACAAGCGCTCAACTAGTTCATTCGGTCGTTGTGAGTAAAAACAAGTTTGGATAGGTTACGAGTTTTTTTTCATCGCACCAAATTTTTACAATAATTGGTAGGTTTCTACAATTTTTTTCATTTCTGTTGCATTCATTTCAAACCTTACTTATTCATCATTGAATTCACAAAGCTTTTTTCATGTTAGATATCCTTTTTGCATTCATTTGATATGTTTCCTTTGTAATATCGCTACATGGACAAAATGACATAGATATGTCATTTTGTCCATAAGATCTCGGGCAAGAAACTTAATTTAATTAGCTGGTGAGTTTCTTTACAGACATACCAGTAAGCCGCGTAACTATCAGCGCACGACTGATCGTCAATTCTTGAATGCAGAGTCAATGCAAAAAGCTATAGAAGTGGTGAAAAATAATGAAATGGGTTGGTTATTGGCACCAAAAATATTTGCTATTCCACAAGCAACGCTTCGAAGAAATGCTTCGGATAGTAATAAAAATTTGGAGTCCAATTCGAAGGGTCTTGGTTGTTGGATAACTACTTTTCATTCGGATGTTGAAAGACAATTAGTTCATTATTTAGAATTACTAGAATCTCGGTTATTTGGATTGATACGAACATCGGTTCAAGAATTAGCTTTCGAGATTGCTGAAAGAAATGGTTTCTCCCACAGATTCAACCCTCAAAAAAGAAATGTGGGACAAGAATGGTTAGCTGGTTTTTTAAAACGGAATAAAGAGATTTCTTTACGCAAGCCAGAAGCTACTTCAGCAGCTCATGCTCAGGCTTTTAATCGGCCCCAGTATCTAATGATAATATTTCAGCAAAATTAACAGTTTCTTCTGGACAACAGCACGAATATTTTTCCCTTGCTGTTCCAGTCGAGGAGATTTCTCCAGTCCCTAAAGGACGATATATAAGTGGACAAGGCAAACGTAAGCCGAAAACTATACAAACGTCCTTAGTTTTAACTTTCACGCCGAATATGATTGCCATCACATCAAAAAATAGACCAATACCTTCTCCAAATAAAAGGAGACATAAAGTCATTAAGGCATTTGAAGAGGACAGCGAGGAAGAAAATGTTCGAATCAACTTTCGAGATGATGGCTGTCCATGTATATATTACATTGACCTTTTTTCCCGATCTAAGTCTGGAGAAGAATGGTTACGATGCATAAATTGCTTGAATTGGGCTCACGCTAATCTTCCTAGTAGAACTAAGCGTTTCATTTGCGAATTTTGTCAGTAGTTCTGTCGCCTGTTGCCTGTATGTCATTTTGTCCGATATGAATGTGTCATTTTGACCATAGCACAAAATGAATTTTCGTTGATCTCAATTCATTTGAGAATATCTTATTTTTGTTACTTTTATTTTATGAATGTTGGTGAAATTTTGTAAAGAGAGGGTCAAAGATCATTGTGGTAGAATAGGACATTACTGTTATTTACCACTAAAAAGTTATGCATCTGAAACAAAACCCTATGTCATTTTGTACGTACTTCCCCTACCGCTGCTTATATTGGTCTTTTCCGAGCCCACAGAAAGGCTCAGTTTCAGTAGGTGTTAACCTTGATGCACTTTTTTTTTCAATACCACAATGCCCTGGCACCCATAGTAGAGTCACTTTATTGCATGGAGGTACAATAAACCTTGAGGTCGCTAAATTAAAAAATAAAGAAATTGTCTGTTATCTCATTCAATCCTCTACCTCTCAAAACCCTTGATGCTCATGCCCCTCACAATCCATACCAAATATGAATAACCTATAATCCTCTTACGTTCAGTTTGATTGCCAGAAAGGGATTTTCGTATCCTGAATATGTTGTAGGTAATAACTCAATTTGTTTTTGCACTTTATGCGAGCAAAGTGGTATTCGCAACCCCACGTAAGCCCATTAATAATCTCGTCTCTCATACATGCAGACGAGATTAGTATAGGTTGACACTATTGTGTTATCGTTACATGTAGACGTTACGATGCAACGGATGAAAAGTCAGGTCCGGAATATGAAATGAGGAAATAAATAATTAATCATGAAGCAAATTAAATTCCATACGGGAGGTATATCTGTGGAGTGAGAGCGTTTTGAATGCGTATGACGGTTTTGACTGGTTCATTGAAGGTAATGAGGATCTGTGAAGAGAGGTGAACTTGATTTGGTAGGGTACAAAGAATTTGAGATCATCATATGCCTTCCATTTCAAAGATGTCTATTCAAAACGTTTTGTACAACTTTCAAATCAAAAACAGATCGATTAGTTTTATTGATTCTTCAGTCGACAACTGAAAAGTTGCACCATTAACTACACTGCGCAAAATAATTAACGCACATTATGGAAATCTCAAATTTATTCTACAACTGAAGGTGTTCTCAATGATAATTATTTATTAGAATTATGCATGCATATGTTATCCACTGTCAACGTTTTTCTTCAATACGGATGTTTTCTCGCAGCGGGAATAAAAAAAGATGATATTATCAGATTTTGAATGTATTGGCTCCATTCTAAAATCAGTTGTTCTCGATCAATTCTAGTGATCAATAGTTTTTCTCTCGTTTGATTTTCTACACTCGATCGCTATGCAACGCGAAACACGCAATTTGACCCAAGAGGAATGTGCCCAAGCGGTAGTTTTGCGAGAAGAAGGGTGGACATACACAAGAATTGCAGAAAGGTTTGGAGTTTCCCATACAAGTGTGTCCAGAATGTTGCAGCGATTCAGGGAGACAGGTATGAATGTCCGAAGACCAGGACAGGGTAGACCACGGGTAACAACTGCCATTCAAGAAATCGCCTCAGAGAATATGATTTAAGGCCTCGTGTCGCGGCAAGAGGCCCAGCTCTTATCCCAGCCCATCGAAGGGCGCGTTTGGATTTTGCGAGAGAGCATATCCATTGGGAAGAGGCCGATTGGGAAAGAGTTCTCTTCACAGATGAGTCTAGATTCTGCCTCTACCATTGTGATCGACGTTCCCTTGTATACAGACGTCCACATGAAAAATATGCTCAGTGCAATTTCCTGAATACTACTGGTTTCGGGGGAGGATCGATTATGGTATGGGGTGGAATATCTTTGACTGCTCGCACAGACCTAGTGGTCGTTGATAATGGAGCTATGAATGCTGACAAGTTTATAAGGAACATTATTGAAGAGCATGGAGTACCATTTGCCCCATACATTGGTGAATATTTCATTTTTATGGACGATAATGCCAGACCCCATCGTGCGCGCATCGTTCAGGAGTACCTTGAAGAGGTTAAAGTCTCTCCAATGGAATGGCCAGAAAGAAGTCCAGATCTCAATCCGATTGAGCAGGTTTGGGACAACCTCAATTGAAGGCTGAGAAGTTCAAAAAATCATCCAGCTACTCTTAATGACTTAGGAATCCAACTCGGAGAAATCTGGGAAGGATGAGATCAGAACTCATTTTGAGTATGAACCGTTGTTGCCGAGCTGTAATTAACGCAAGGGGTGGAAATACCAAGTATTAAATCACTTCTCAGCATTTCAGTATTCTGAAAATTGTTCATTTCTCTTCTTTCACATAAGATTCGGTGAAATCCTGAATTTTTCTTTCATTTAATGTCTCTTGTTTCGTTCAAAACCTTCCCGAGAGAACATAAAAAATAAGTTATAAAGTCAATGTAGAGTTAACTTTAATTAAAATTGAGATTTTCAGAATGTGCGTTATTTTTTTTTGCGCAGTGTATTTCGTTTATGCTTCTAGGTTAGATTGGTATTCATTGTAAAGGCATACATAAGCTGTTGTATTAATTACTGGGCGAAATGATAAATGCACCTAATTTACCTAGATCTGGAAGATCATATGTTAGCGAAAGTTGTTTCATCATTGTACACCTTCTTCTTGTAACTGTTCATAAGAAAATAATGAGATTGATTCTATAGATGAATAGATTGTTGTTAACATCTTCGGATGAGTAGTCATGGAACATATCTACATGTAAATCTATCTCGGTAGTGAAAGGATCACGGTATCGTTAATCAACCGTGAAATATGATCACTCATCCATGTCCTATTTTAATAAGAGTTTGTTCTTATCGACCTGTATGTAGGTCGTGTGGAGAGATAGCTTCGAAAACATTTCAGCATCCTCTATTTTTTGTAACAACAGTTCCCAGTTTTTTTTCTGCTTGTATCTAAACCATATCATGAAATTTTTCTTTCTTTACGTGAATCATTGACAGTTGGTTGCAACTGTTCATCATAAATTTATAATACCTAATGCTCAATTCGAATCAAAATGGTATTTTTTTCTATTCACTATATTATATTATCTCTTTTATTGATTATGGTCAAGAAATTGAACCAAAAGGAAAATGCAAGGGGAAGGACAAAATAACCAAAGAGTTTAAGGAAAGACTTGAAATGGCTGAAAGGAAGGAAATGACTCTTCATTGACTGACGTAGACATTGACCACCACTCCGTCGATGATGATACTTTTGATGAAGATAACTCAGAAAATAGTTGTCTTATATGCGGGGAATTTGGCCGAAGCAACGAAGTATGGTACTGGCTTGGATCCGCTGTTGTTAGAAGTAGGTATTCGATCATCATTGTCAACATCATGACTACCATTGCCCTCACGTGAGTGCAATAGTGGTCAAAAACTGTATTTTTTCACTTTTACTAATAAATCGTAACTCCAAAGCTTATTACTATGACCTCAATTAATTTTCCTTTCAGGCAGAATTGTGATGTGAAACAACATCTATTACCTATACTCCATTCACTTTTATTCAATCACATGGGAGGTCATGGTTTCGTTTTCAGGAGTTGGTGCCCCTGATGAAAAGCACAGAACATATGATGAAAAGTCAGTGCGCGCACAGAAAATATCGTTAATGACAAAACGACGTTGCCAGTTTCTTTGCTTACATCGAAGTAAAAGTATCAAAGATATTCCACATTTTGTTAGGTTAACAAATTGTTCGCAGATTTTTGGTATTTAATCGATATTTGCAGGTGAGTTTTTCGTCGAATATCCAAGATTAACGAATGTTTATTGTTTTTAGCACCAGTTTCGAGCGTGAGGAAGAATTTCAAGACCAGGACGAATGTTTAAATTTCAAGGTTGAAGGGGTGCACGGGAATTTCGTTGAAAAAGCTGTTATTTGGACAGATATCGCAGTAGATGGATCGGATGGAGCCTCGAGAGGTCGATTAGGATGATATTTTCTAGGTTTTCCAAAAAATTTGGCGATATTTGAGCAGATTAGCAAAAGTTAGGTACCTCACTAATGAGGTGGAACTTAGACCTAATTCTCCTATAAAAAACGCCTTTCAAAGGTCGAGATGGTGAAAAATGTCTTCTTTAGATGTTGTTTGAACAAACGCAGCCGAGTTTTATACCCCAACATTGATTTTAAGAAAGTTATCAACAAAATAAAATTGACATTATTCTTGATTCTTGTAATTACCCATCAATAATTCATCTTATATCTTTGGGTTGATTTTTTTCAATGAATTCTTGATTAGAATCAACAATTGATGTCGTCAGGTCTTGAACTTTCAGTTCAAGAGGATATTAAACATTAAATCTTCACAAGCGTGCATATTAAAATTATGTGAAAGCAATGCAATTTTCTTCCATGGCGAAAAATAATATATTTCAACAGTGATTTCTTGTACTTTTCATGCAAATAACTAGAAAAGGAATCCTTCCTCCTCATCAATTCATATAAACGTTAATTATTTTCGTCCATCACATCTTTTCCAATTCATTCATTTTCCCAATGAATTCACATTCTGAGAAATACGCTGAGAATGTAGAAAGGGCAACATAGTGTTGACTTGGAACATAAAAATATTTTGAAAAACGTCATAACTTCGATACAAAGTGGAATGTGTCAAATTTCCAAGGCCAGAGTTGTGATTTTAAAATTGTGAATGGAGTATACAGCAAGTTCTTAAAACGACTTTTGCACACGAGTGGGAGTTTTCTTACGTTGCAGATAGAATCAAAACAAATCTCCTTCTTCATTTTGAAACTTTTTGTCTTTGAGAAACTGTTAAAACAAATGGAAATATTACTACAAAAACAGCAAATTCCGGTTTTTTTTCAATGGTCTAATGGAAATTCCACCTAAAGTACCAACTTTGCTAATACTGCATAGGTATCCAGATTGAGCGTTGTTACTGGATCGCCCACTGTATTTATAGCTGTAGCCTCAACACCGGTGTGGTCGTTCGGTTAATCTCTTTCGTTTCGGACGTATTAAGGTGTAGTATTGCAGATGGCAGGCAACCATGCACTATGAACAATGGGAGTCTCCGATTTCCTGTTGTTTTCGTTCTTATAGGTTTCAATTCCTAAATATTCATCCATAGATAACTCTCAATGTTGGAAATAACTCATATTCACTTCCATTTCTGGCATAAATGAAAAATTTCAAGAGTATTCAAGTAATTTCCAACTAAAACCTAATGATCTCAATTGAGTAATTCCCCCCCTTCGTTGACACGCGTCATATATGCAAATTCGACCAATATCATTATTGCGAATGCAAATCGACGCCAATCCTTTCCCAGCTCCGGATAATCGAGGGCGGCTGTGACTCTTTTGACGGCTCGATGGACCAAATTAGTGTAGTGATAACTCTGATCCTGGGTCGCAACGCGATAATCCTGGACGAAGCGACCACACATCTGTCGTTGTTGCTAATGTCCTTTGGACTGCAGATTGAATTATAAGGTCCGAGGCAGGGATGTATCCAATCTTCATTTTGGTCCTCTTCGTTTTGAGATGCGATTAATCTTTACGATATGAAAGAAGGGCAGGGCTCTTCGGAGATAATAATAATAAGTTTATTAATAGAAAATTAACAAAAATTGGTATCTAGCTAATAAACTTAAGGAGATCCACAAGGGAAGAGAAAAAATTATATGCTGATACACAACACATAACAACAATAAAATAATATAACGCAGTAAGGATAAGCATGAAAAAACATGAAAAGAAAAAACCGTACCGTGAAGCATCATTATGCATAAACAGTTGGAATAGGGTAAAATGAGCTGAAGGGTTTTCCAATAAGAGGCATTATTTCGACAGTCAAAGAAAAATGCCACTTATTTAGAAAATTGATCGTATGTTCATTTCATTATTGAGAGGAAGGTATGCCGTTAATAAAAGAAAATATCATCAGCCAAATGACCTACACAACCACGACTACAGGACCATATCCTTTTCATGAAATTTTTCATAACCAAATCGCAAAGTGGCTGCCCAATGTCCACGATAGCCTTACGAATTCCATCTTTGAGGTCTTGAATCGATGCTGGGCTCTTGGCGTAGACCTTCTCTTCAAAATGGCCCCAAAGGAAGAAGTCGCAAGGTGTTAAATCACAAGATCTCGGTGGACAATTGTGATCACCTCGAGAAATAACGAGATCAATGGTTTCGTTATTGCTTGTGTGGCACGTAGCGCCGTCTTGTTGGAAGTAAACGTTGTCCAGATCAATTTCATCCCATTTCAGACATCAAATCATTAATCATATCTCGATAGCGCGATCCATTCACCGCAACTGTTGCTCCAGCCTTAGAGCAGCATATCTGTGAATTTGGGACTCTCTATGCGCTTATAACCTTAACCCCAGGGATCGTTTTGGAGATCTAGGTGGATGAAATGATCATTTACTATACCTTGCCAAAATTTTTTACAACTAGATCTTGTGAATCTGAGTGTAGGTACCTAATACAGTAACGACGAATGGCGAACGTTATCGTGTTATGATAACACATATTATTATCCCTCATTTGGAAGCTATTGATCTTAACAACCATTGGTTTCAGCAGGACGGTGTCACATGTCATATTGCTCGTGAAATATTGAAGATCTTGCACGAGTTTGCTCCTGGTCGAGTTATACCGCGATTTGTTGACCAGAATTGCCTTTCACGCTTTTGCGATTTAACGCCAACAACATACATATTTTGTTTCATTCATAATTCCCAAAGGTATATTTTCTGAATCGATAAATATACTGCTCCACAAGAGTTATGGATATCGTATTCAATCGTTTTCAAAAGTAGGTAATCTTCGAGAAAATCGCTGTAAAATCATTTAAAACTCAATAACAACTTGAATTTCGTCAATCTGGTCGCCTTTTTTTCTGAAGTTTGGTTCTTTGCATATGCTTCATGAATGTTATTATTTTGAGATGAATTCAGTTTATCAATGGCTTCGATTCGAAACGAGTTTTCTGAAAATGCCAGGACGTAAATTAACAAACGCTGAGGCTAATAGGGCTATCGGAATGCTACAGGATGGCCTAACTCAGGTTGTTGTAGCGGAGAGGCTCCAAGTCAGCCAAAGTGTGATATCTCGACTTTGGGATTGGTTCAGGGAAACCTGTTCCGTGTTAGAAAGATCAGGGCATGGTGGGCGACGAAAAACAACACCTGCTCAGGATCGTTTCATCACCGTTTCGGCGAGAAGAAACCCTACATTTACGTGTAGAATGCTACGGAATACTCTTCAAAATGCAGTTGGGGTCCAAGTTTCCATCGAAACCATCAGACGACGTTTGAGAGAAGTGAATCTAGGTTCTAGACGTCCATTAAGAGGAGTTCCATTAACACGTGACCACAAGCGTCAAAGACTGGAATGGGCAAGGCTACGTATCAATTGGAACGATCAATGACGTAGTGTCCTTTTCACTGATGAATCCAGATATGGACGATTTTCAGATTCTCGAAGAATAAGGGTATGAACAATCCCACGCATACCCTGTAATCGTCGCTATGTCCAAGAAGTTCATCCTTTCCGAGGGGGTAGTAGTATGGGCCGGGATATGTTTCAACGGGCGAACAGATCTACACATTTGACCTGGGAATATGACCGCCTTACACTATAGGGAGCATGTCATTGACAATGTTGTGAAACTTTTCAATTTCTAGACGATAACGCTGGACCGCACCGTGCAGCCTTAGTTGAGAATGCGCGCGAGGAGCTTGGCATTCCACATTTACCAATACCTCCACACTCACCAGATTTGAATTCCATAGAACATGCATGGGTTATGCTCCACAGAAGATTAGATAATCCTCAACCTACCCCAGAATCCTTAAATGATCTGAGAGAGCTTCTGCCCCGTGTATGGAACCAAATTCCTCAAGAAATGTTCAACAACCTCGTGTGTAGTATGCGAAGAAGATGTCAAGCTGTTCTTGATGCCCGTAGAGACCATACATTGTATTGATAGTCTTAAGAGGCTTGAATTCTCTGGGAATAAAATTTCGTTATTTTACTCTATTTTTCTTAACCACCCTGTATACGCGGCAGACCTACAGGCTAAAATTAATTTGCAACTTGAAATCATATTAATATGAATTTTCATCACAAAAATCTTATTTTAACTATATTTTTTTGCAATTTAAGTCAATATCCCTAACTCATGTGGAGCAGTTTATTTCAATACTTTCCAGCAGAAAATCATGCTTTTTGAACACTGAAATGTTGCGCTCTTCATTTCCTCACGTTTTCCATTTCATAATCCAACGATCGAAGCAAATTTAAAATAATACTGCTCGCACCAACCAAGCCCTTTGTCATCATCCACTTTTATCACTCCAAATAATTTCCTCGCAGTCCATAAAAAGTCAACGGCTGAAAACGCCACAATACCTTTCATGTTGGGGTGGATCCATTCACTTCCTGCTTATCAACGAAAATCATCACGCCCGAATATTCAAATTTCCTCTTTACCCCATCTGTGTTATGACAGGGGGTTGATGACACCCACACTTCACTTAGGCCGCAGGGCGCCCGTCATAAAGCGCGTAAAAATAGTTTTAAAAATACCACTTCCGTCGTTTTATGTACCTTCGTTCCAGACCGGAACAAAAGCAAAAACGGCACCGTGTGAAGTGGAGGTGCAATGTTGCGTGGTAGCGTTTTCGAGGTCCGCATAACCTGAGTCGGGGGAGTTCTTGTGATGTTTTCGGATGAAGTGGTAGGTAGCGCGTGGTCAATTTGCTGACAGCTGCTCGACGAGCTCCTGGCACGTTTTTAATCAACTGTACGCGTTGTTGAGTGCCAGTTATTCAACAGTGGATACGGGTGAATAGCGGTGCCATATTTTTAGTTTTGTGACGAAAACACATTTGCTCACCTGCTGGTGAGGTAATGTTTGTCATGGCGCACCTAAGTTTGTGCTATATAACGGTCAACGTGCTAAGGATTGACTTGGAAAAGCTTTCCAATCAGAAAGGATATTTCTTTCATTAACCGAAGATCTATGATACGTATCTCTAAAATTGACTGGGGACTGAGACGTTTTCAGTTCCATGAGACAGCACTGAAATAAATGGGAACTCATTCAGATCTACATTCTACGTGTATAATTTCCATCATTCCCTTCATCTGAAGTCTAAGGCTTTCATCTTTCTTTCCTCTTCCATTGTGTTAAGTAGATAATCAGTTGAAGACCGGAGACTCAAATGCTTTCTCTTGAGAATCTGAAACTACTTTTTGATTACTGATTTCGAATGAGGTAGTTTGATACCGAATCTTGTATGAATCAGATCAGTTTTTGCAAATTTTCTCGTCTCTTCAAGGAGAAAGACAATTGCTTGGGCTTTTGGTTTTGGAAACAATAAGTTCTTCGACTAGCGCTTTGGTCCGTTGAATTTCACAGATGTTAAATTGTCGATGAATGGATTGTGTCTGAACAGTTAGCGGAATAACTTCACGTTATTGTTATTATTATACAGGGTGTCCCACTTGTGCCTCAGCGGACGATATACGCATACGTCTGAGTTTCGCAAAATTTTTTGATGCAGACTTGATATACTCCAAGAAGAGCACAACCTAAAAATATTTTCGAATATATGGGGTGGCCCACAAAAGAGGAAAATAAGGTGACTTGGTTTTTTCAAATGGGACACCCTATATTACATAGTGTTTTTCAATTCTCTGAAACTTCCTACATGCTTTCGTATACTTCTCACATATTTTTATTCAACAGTTTTCGAAATATTGGCCATTTTGACAAAAAAATAATACTTGTAGAGGCTATGTTATCCAATTATATTTCACGAACCCTTGCACATACCAATAACAGCTTTATATGGATTGAAAGACAAGACTTCAAAGTATCCTAGTTAGCTATAATAAAGCTAAAAATCTCCAGCATATGGAGTGTCCCCCAAAAGACTATGAACATGACGAATTTCAAATCGATTTTTCTTCATTTTCTCAAATGCAATGCATATAATTTTTTTTCATCATTGTACAATCACCATTCATTTTACCTCATTTTTGGTCAAATGCATATCTTTATGGTGTTACTGCACTCCCAGGTCAGCAGAGATCTTGATGCGTTCTCTATGAAATTTTGCCGAATGGAAGCAATAAATCACTAGATCTCAGAAAAGCCAACCCTAGCAAATTTGACAGTTAAGAAAAAAAAAGGAGCTTTATCTAAATGAGGGTCGGATTGTGTTTATGGAACCGGATACATTTTCAAACTTCCATAAAGGCAGTTTTCTCGCAAAGAGGCCTTTGCGAAAATGAGCCTTTTTGTATAGATCATGGAACTGGGCCTTAGACTTGGAGATCTTCTCCAGAGCAGTGTCATGCTTTGCATCTCCCATTGCTGTAACGCTGCTCTAAAGTGACCCTTTCCAAAACCACACATAAAGGTTCAACCTCTGAAGCACTTTTTTGTCATCAGCCTTCACAGTACCTTCAATGTCACAGAGTATTAGCACCCAAAAGAGAGCCACAGTGGTTTTATGGTATTAACAGGAAGGCACTGGGTACTGACAGTTAGATTTCAGAGATCATAGTGCTGATTGACAAAACAAATTCACACAACTGCAATAGCAAGGCACACACGAAAGGGAAATCTGTCGGATCTGATCGGCAGTCCAGATGTGTAACAGATCTGGACTGCGGATCGGATCGCTCCCGCCGATCTGGTCCGTCGCGGATCATGAATCTCATTGATCCTCGACAGACCAGATCGGCGGGAGCCATCCGATCCGCAGTCCAGATCTGTTACAGATCTGGACTGCCGATCAGATCTGACAGATTTCCCTTTCGTGTGTGCCTTGCTAATGATTCCTTTGAGCTCAAAAAAATAAAAAAAGGCACGACAGCCTGGGTTGACGTGAAAGAACCCTTCGTATGTTTTAAATAGGAATTCACGGAGCACTTTGGCCACATTTTCTTTGAAACTCAATCTATTCTCCATATCCAAATAAACGGGAGCGGATATATCCTTAATTTTTATGTCGTATCAAGTTTCTTATTCTCTTCATAATTGTTCAGGGTACATTTCACTTTTACGAAGAACGATCTTGAGAATGACTGGTTGAGAATGCGTTGAGATGGTGTATTGAAAAAAATGGAATCGTTTATATGAATCATGATTGTTTAGAAGTGCACATATTTAAATTGTTGGTAGATATACAGGGTGATTCACGGAGGATGGCACATTAGACGTTTCTAATGAACCAGAGATCGGATCGGTTTGAAAATTTAATGGAGTGCATTATCGGACATTCTTTACCCAACTAAAATACTTTCGTCAATTCGGTGTTGCCACTTCTATTAGAAAGTAGTAGCAACTTTCTTTTTCAAAATGGAACACCTGGTAAATTATATTATTTTTGATATTTCCAAAAACTTCCCGATAACTTCTCTGAACATTTCACTATACCTTTCTGTTGCCGTTTTCGAAATATGAATTAATTTCAATTTTTTTCACCGGAAATCATGACCTCTAAAAATGCTGATTATTTTGGGTTGAGGAAAACTATGGCATTGAAATTTGGTTTTGTGTTAGGTGAAACATGAATGCTTCCAATACATCAGACTGATCTACGTTACAATACAGGGTGGTAAAAATACTGTTTTTGGTTTGCTTGAAAAAGTGACTGAAAGTTCTTTATTTCAAATGGAACGCCTTGTATATTATTAGGAATTCAGAAAGCTGATGACAGGACCCCGCACTTTTTCTATGGCAAATGGCGTTTCGTCAAATTTTCTATAATTTTGGTATAATGTAGTACTCGACCTACTGATCAAAAGTGTCCATGGCCCCAACTCAATCCTATGACTAGTTTTCGAGATACAGGGCGTTGAAGTTGAGAATTACCCACTTTTACTACGCTCGTATCTCGGAAGAGCATCCAATGAACTTCAATTTTTCTCAAGAAACATTTCATTATATCCCCAGGGAGCAACCATATAGAGGAATATGACCGAAAATCGTTATGAATACAGGGTTATCCATAATTGAATGCATGCCCGATTTTGAAAGTATAAAATATATCAGTTTTAGAGCGAGAACGTTCACAAAATGAATTATTACACTGAAATACCCAGAATTTATACTGGGTGATCCATTATTATAGAAACAATTCTCAAGGAAGGTCAAATGGACACCCTGTATTTATAGGTTGATTCAAGGTGTTTGTTTAATTCTTTTAGAACTTATCATCATGGACTTCAAATAATACAGGGTGATTCAGTCATGAATTGAACTTTGAACGTCACGAAAATACTCAAAAATCACCTTTTTATAAGCTTTTATTTAGTTTCACCTGTCCCGGTGTCTGTCTGTCTGTCTGTCTGTCTCTCTGTCTGTCTGTAATCCAATCTTGCAAGTTAAATATGATACACTTCTAATCGTCCGATTGATTTGAAATGTTGCAGGTGTACCTAATCCTGGTGACAATGCATCATGAAATATTTTTTATAGAAAAAAACAAAATTGCGGCTCCAAAATGGCGGATCAGTTTTGTAATTATGATCCGATTCCATTCAAAATTAGTATCTGGGGGTATTTGGGTTCGAGAATGATGATGCTCTTGTCAAAACTGGAAAATTCAAGATGGAGGCCACAATATGGCGGTCGAGTTTTTTAATTATGATCATATTCTATTCAAAATTGGTATATGGGGTTTTTCTGGGTCGGAAATTACGACTCTTCATAATCGAGGAATTCAAGATGGCGGCTTCAAAATGGCGGATGAATGTTGTTATAAAAGCTTATCTTCAAAAATGTTTTTTGAGAATTAGGCTTGTTTTTTCATCACCCTCTATTTCAAGATTAACTCCGTTGAGGTGGGAGTTTTCTTTCACCACTGTACTCGATATAAAAACATCAATACGGCTGAGAGTTTTTATCCTCTTCCTATGACCATCTGGTATTAAGTAGGCAGGCCATGTAACATTTTTTTTCTCTTCTTTTTTTCCTCCGGGTCTCCGTTTAAGAGATATGGGGTGTCCAAAATTCAAAGTGTTTTCAGTTTTTTGCTTAAGATATCTCAGGAATCGTTCGAATTACAGAATTGAGTTTTTGCACACATTGTCACTAATAGTAGCTACGTTCATGCACTTAATTCGGTTTCATTAGACGTGCCAGTGGCGGAGACATTGAATTTGCACAAAGTTTTTACCCCACAACTATTACACCACTTGACAAATCTGCATTTACGTAGCAAATTCTGATGCGCCAATGTGTTTTAGATGAAAAAGGTGCTCCTCGTTCATTACTCTAAAGTGAACCGTTTTCGAGAAAACTGGCATTTTATGATGACGTCCGCCTTTGATCGGTGACTGCAATTTCCGTAGCTTGAAAAGCTTAAGAATAAAATGGATCACATCATCACGGAAACCTTTTTTCCTCAATTTTCTTGTAGATAACGATTCCAAACTGAATGTACTGTAGCATCTATTGTTCAACGAGGGTGTATGACACCATGCAGTTGCATAGTTATACGTATAAATATATCAGACATAATATGCGCTTATGGCTTGTAGATGACCACCAAGGGAAATGCGTCACCCCACAGTCGCACAATAATAAATTCAAAACTTTATCCTCCATTCCAATTCTTCCATTACATTATGACACTCTTAATACACATACGAGAATCCCTAATTCCGTCTAATCTACTCGGTAGCAACCAATAATTCAACCCTTTTCAAAAGCAAGCGGGGGAATCCGTCTGAATTATGCATATGACTCAGCCACTTGATGAACCCGTCCCTTTATACATTATCGGAACGTAGATTGCTTTTGACACACGACCTGTCACAGAGGAACGTAACGAGTGTAACCGTGCCACGGGACCCCGAACACAGAACTCGGTGGCACAGAACCAGCGCAGTTTCAATAATCGTCCCGCATAATCGGCTGCATTAACTACACTCCTGATTACCATAATCCCCGTTATTAATTACAGTGGCGCTGCTATCGCCGCTGTTATCTGTGCGACCTTCGTTGACTGGCGGAGGTGGTTGGTGGTTGGACACTTTTCTTGGTTGTCGATCGCTTTTGTTATCGCGACGGGTGTGGTTGTTTGTCGGGGGTATGTTTTCCCAGGGCACTCTTTTCAATTTGTCTTGGTAGATTAGATATCGAAGGGATGGAATGAACATAAGAGAACTGATAAGAGGAACCGGATAACTACAGGAGATGGCCAAATTAGTAGTCCGATTGTCTTGGTTATTAATATTCTAGTTTCTCCAAGCTGAATCGTAAATCCGAAGCAACACAGACCTCTCCGAGAGATCTCTAAGAGGTCAAAATGCAGCACTTATACAATCTGCTATTGCAGGTTCTCAGAGATCGCTTTGCGAGATCCTAGATTCTAAATGAACCATGAGGAACTGAAGACGTCTTTTGGATACAGAAACAATGCGAAAAATGCATTTTCCACCTGTTAAGTCGCGAGCTAGGCGACTCCTCATTTTCGTCTTGGGTTTTTAACTGCTTAATATGTTTGTCGAGAGTCCAATTATTAATAAAAGTGACGATTTGGTTGTTCCTGTGGATATTGAAGAGTCTGCAAGAAGAGCAAATCTGGAACTCCTACCTAAAAAATCTTTTCAGCAGTACGATATTGCATATAACAATTTCCTGGCCTGGTGTAAATTGAAAAATGGAGAAGGGAACTTCAGTGTTTTCCTGGCATAACGTATGGTCCTAAAGTTTTGGGAAAAATTTCACCTGGTCTGATTGAGAAGCAGAATGCATTCAACGAAGAAGGCCATGGAATTGAAATGTCACCAGTTATTGACATTTAATAAACAAAGCAGAATATTTTGGTTTGTGCTCTGTAAAATGTCTTATAAAATTGATATTCGTCGAGGTGTTTATAATCTGATTGGGCGAATGGCGAAACGAGATATTGTTAATATTTATCGAGATCAAAACATAAGCAAATCGACAGTTTATCGCACAATCAGAGAATGTAAAGAAGGGATACCATGTTTTAACTTGCCTAAAAGTGGCCGACCGCGGATTTTGAACCAGATAAGAGAGGCAAGACTTATTGAAGCAGCTAAGAACAAAATTGGGTCTCACAACGAAAACTGGCCAGAAGGTTTAATGTTGGAAAGACTACAGTATTCAGGACCCTATCGAGTAACAATATTATCTACCGGAAAAGAAGGAAAGCTTCAAAATGCACAGAGGATCAATTAGAGAGAATTCCGAGATGTTGCTGCGCGTTGAGGCGAGTGCATTTTGTCGACAAGTTGATTGTGATGGATGATGAAAAATATTTTACTTTGTCCAACTCTGAGATGAAGGGTAGCAATGGGTTTTACACGAACGATTACGAAAATGTACCTGATGAAGTAAAATTCAAAAATAAGAAAAAATTTAAGGACAAAATTTTGGTATGGTGTGCAATTTCTGAGGCTGGCTTTATCTCACAGCCCTACATTGGTGTTGTTCGAGGCGAAGCCTTAAACGCAGAGCTTTATATTCAAAGATGTCTCTCTAAATTGCTTCAGTTTGTGAACACACATCATGCAAATGATCAAATAGTGTTTTGGCCAGATCTTGCTTCATGTCATTACGCAAGGATCACAAGGGACTGGTACGAAACTAACAACATTACCTTTGTACCGAAAGCAGACAATCCCCCCAACCTACCTCAGGCTCGCCCAATTGAAGAGTTCTGGACAATATTAAGTCGGAAAGTCTATAATAGCGGATGGGAAGCACAAAATGAGGAACAGTTGAGACGCCGCATTTATAGAAAAATTAGAGAAATTGACGCCGAGGTCGTCCAAAGGATGATGCAACGTGTCAGGGGAATTATTAGGAAAATCGAAAATAATGGTCCCTTGTCTGTTATTTGAATTTTGATTTATAATAAGGATAGTTAAGTCAATTTGTTGAATAATTTGATAAAAATATAAGATTATTTAAGTCAGAGTTATATGCTTTTGAAATTTTTCCCAAAACTTTAGGACCATACGTTACTTAGAAGAAAAATCAAAAATATGGAGTTCATCCACTTTGTGGAGCAAATTTTCAATGATAAAGTCAAGCGGACTTATTAAAAATGGTGTAGATGTTAGTAAGTATTTTGAGGTAATACGATATTTAAAACGGAAAAGTGAAGGATATCGTCCTAAAAAATCGAAAATACTCACTCGTGAACAAGTTGGAAAGTTTATAAATGAGGCACCAGATGGGAAATACTTGATGGTTAAGGTTGCAACTATTTTCGGATTATTTGAAGCCTGTCGGCGTGAAGAATTGTGTAATTTATCAGTGGAAGACATCGAAATAACGAATAAATCATTGATCATACAACTTCTAAACACAAAAACGAAAGTCAGTCGTTCTTTCAGTATTATTGGGAAGTATGTTGACTATTTTCATAAGTACTTTGCACTGCGCCCTTCTGTCATCAAACATCGTCGTTTTTTCCTGAAATACATGAATAATAAAATAATGCACTGCCAATCCAGTTGCTATCAATACATTTGGGGAAATTCCATCTATTGTTGCCGAATTCCTCAAACTGCCAGAACCAAAGCAATATGCAGGACACTGTTTTCGAAGATCCTCCGCTTCATTGCTAGCAGAATCAGGAGCAAATATTACGGATATAAAAAACATGGTGGATGGAAGTCTACGACGGTAGCCGAGGGCTATGTTGATCATTCCATTGCATATAGAAATGTCATTGCTGAAAAAAATTTCCCAACCTCAACAGATTTGAGATCATCATCATCCAATATTGTACTTCCGGTTTCTACAAGTACCTACTGATGGTGCTGAGGATTCTAAGAATGTGTTGCGAAGCTCCCTAACGTTACAGGGCATTAATGTTAGTAATTGTTCTAGTTTTACGATTAAAATTAATGTTCATAGGTAATGAATGATATTGATAATAAAAATTTGCAATTGCTGAATTTTTTTCATCTGATTTCATCATAAGAAAATGGAGTGCTAAAAATATTTTTTTCTCATCACGCAAGAAGGTTTTTTATTCCATCATTATAGAATTAAACTGGTTGAGTCAAAGCAAATTTCGCACCTACTCCTCCACATTTTCCTCATCTCTGAACCGTTGCCCTCCTAAAGCTTTCTTAAACGACCCAAACAAATGAAAATCCTAGGGCGATATAGGTCGGGGATGTAGGGAGGATGTTCAAGTTGAGTCCAGTGCATTTTTTCCAGTTTTGACATGGTTATGGGGTCTGGCATAGTCACGGAGAAGGATGGCCTCTCGAATCCGTTGTTTTCGTCCTTTGTGGCAACTCTAACCCTAGCTCTTGGCTCGCAATAATGAGCAGCATCCGTTGTGCGTCGCTCTTGCAAAAAATCAAGTCTTGGCTTTTACCTGAGCTGCCTCCACTTTTTTCTGCCACTCCATACTGGCTTGTTTTGACACTGGATTGTAATGGTTGACCCATGTCTCATCGCAGCTGACAAAACGACTCAAAAATGCATCACCTGAGAGAGAAATTCATAAAAATGCATTGCGCAGTAAAAGGATGCACTTGTTGCTCTGATATCGCAACGGCTATTGACTAACCACTTGGAAGTGCGAAACGACCGGCTCCTACTACTCCTAGTGACCCAAGCCAACCATACTAGAAGCCTGCACCAATTGCTACCAATCATAGACGTCCAGTAACGATAATCCCGTTTATGTTTGATTCACCCAAGTATGTGCGGCAATGGTGATTGGTACTTTGATTAAAAGATGATGTCGAATGGCAACCAGATTGATATTTTTTTCTTATACCCTAAAAGAGAGTCACTTTGTTGCCTCTGGTCAGTTGTTTCATGTTATTGTGGCATTTCCAGGTGAGCATAGAGTACTCTGGCAGTTATTGTCCAGAGCTCTTGGTGCTGATTGGTAAATTAACTTTTATATATTCACTTGTTGGAAATTTTATCTGACATTAAATCTTAATCAGCGGTTAATACCACTAAAACTTCTTCGGTGACGAAGCAATGCCTTCATGAAAAATCAGAATTGAAGAATGCATTGTAGTGTGTTTAGTAGGTAACCAGATACAAAGATGTGATAATAAAGCAACAAAGTAGAATGTTCACACAACGTAGTCTTATTGCTCATTAAGTCACGTTAAAATACAAAACACAAAAAAATGAAAGAAAGAGCTCAAGCCCAACCCTACACAGATAATTAACTTCCTGTCAAAGACAATTTCCACCCATACCCCCATCTGAAAAATCGACCGAATTCAATTAAGCGCCCTTCGTGTGTTTTCTTCACATACTGCATTTCCATTATCATCATGTTGATTGATACAAATTGACTGACAATGGATTCGATATAACCACAGACATAATTGAATCAACATACAAAGCCCGAAGGGTTACCATGCTCAATGCTGCGGACGTCTGTCTGCATAGGTACCTGCATGTCTGCCTATGAGGAAATGTTATGAATCAATCAAGGGAGACGTATATCCTCGAAATGATGCAATTATATCTACTGCCCCTTTTTTCGACTAAGGGGAATGTTCCTCGATATCTTATTTGAAGAACAAAAATAAGTCGATGCGTCGAGCTTCCACAGTTTTGAACTGAAATATATATTTAAATGGTGAAAATGAGTCATTTGATTTAAACTACGTTGAAATCTCCACGAACTGTCCAACTGTTGAAATCGACGAAAGCTTTTATGAACTTCTAAGAGCAACATAACTCACATAAGACAAGTACCCATAACAGTACCCATATGTTGACTTAATATCAATGAAGGAAGTCACCTTTGAGATGTATTCAACTATCTGCGCCATCTAGTGATGAATGGGTCAAGACAAGAGCTTCTTCCGCTGTCAACCTGTACAAAGATGGCGCACATCTTTCTTCCCAATACAGTACTGCTAGAATGAACTATATAAAATGCTAGCGAACCATTCACGACCTAATTTGAGTAATAACATTGACTTTAAATATACATAGAGGTACTTCGCCCTTTAACGAATTGATGCAAAAAATTTTGGCAGTGTACTGCCCACTTTGGTGGCGGCACATAGTACCTACTAAAGGAACTATCGGAAGAACTTACTGTTCATTTACAGAAATCTGTAGGATATTGATTTTCCTTCAGTTCTATGAATAGGCAGAATCAATTGTCGTTTTATCGCGTCCAAAAAATCCGGTGTGATGAAATACTGAACATCGCACATTTTCATACGCCGGTCCTGCTCGTCATCGCATTCGGCTTAGGAAATAGTGCTTTATAGATCAGCTACTCACCGCAAGATGCGACGTTAAACATTTTTCATTCTCTGAAACACACTTATCCATCTATGAACTAGTGAAGGAACTACAATTAAAACAGCTTCAAATTGATCAAGGGCGATGTACCTCTGTGTTCTGTGTACATTTAAACCCAATGGTTATAAGAATATCCTGGAGCAAAGATAATTGCTCTGACAAATAGTGCCATTTTTTTGACAGCTATCAGAACACATTTTCGTTGGATTTTTTAGAGCGAATACACCTACAAGATGAATCAATCCACAATATGACTGAACCAGAGCTTAAAAGCTCCTGACTTCTCGATAGAGCTTCAGGTGACCCATTTGTCATATTATTCTTTCATGAATATTCCGCATTGGATTCGAAAGGCCGTAAGTTTTGCAGCACAGCTGCCATCTAGTGATTGAGGTTCAGAGTAGAGCTGCACGACCCCAGAGTGGGCCCAGTTTGTACAGATTACGCATCTCGACGAGGAAGCTCTATCGATTTCCGCCACGCCCATCTCCAGCGCAAGTTAGGTGGTGTACGCTCGTTCATAGATGGAGCCACAAGGATTCAAATGGTCTGTTCAGAATTATTCGAGATTATGTATGAATAATTGCTCTCTTCACATAATTCATGCCTTTGATCCATTGTTCTGAGGTACTGTATTTCTAATGATTTAACTAACAGCATACTCAATGCAGAGTTCTTCATGATATGTCAGTTTTCTGAAGGAGGCCATAGATGTCTCTACTTTTCTGGAGGTCAGAGATGTCGCATTTGAAAAGCAATTAGTCGAGAAACAAATTTCGATTCTTTCGGAAATATGAAGATAAAAAATACTTCAATATGACTTCAATGAATAAGAAAATTTTTTTGTCTTCGAAACGAAGAAATGATATTGAGGATTGAATCTCCAACAGACAGATATTTCTGGCCCATATCAACTCGACCAGCCAACCAAAAAATATTCTTCATTGTCACGGTTTTAAATTACTATTTTTAATACCTCCAAGGCCATCTGTGTACTGGGTCTAGTAATTTTTCATGTTATAGGTTTCTGTTCGCTGTATCGAGTACCTTATTGCGCTATACGTTGCGCTGGTACCGCTTCTTGATTCTTGGGTCGAAAGTGACCGATTCCTCGCAAATTCTGCTTTTTGACTGCGCAGGACAGTTTTTCCTATGGAATTTTCTGTCCAGGATGCATGACTTTGAGTCTTAAGAAGGGATAAGTGCATTGGCTATTTCAAACATCAAAATCGAAATCGGGATTCTGGAATCTTTAATTCCCACCCAAATGTTGGTTATGAAGATACGTCCATATACTCTATTCACTTTTATAAAGTATCCCGGCTGGCCATGAAAATTCTGACGCATTTCACCGCGTATATTTTAAAAATGCTACGGTGCACTTTCTACATATAATCGTAGTATGCAATTACATAAGTATTTATCGAAATGTTTATTTGCTTTGGAAAAATAATGAATTGGAAAAAATATTATGCGAATTCAAAGACCTGACGAATGTTGAAGAAACTTTTTCTGTTTCAATATTGGAAGTATTTCACGTATATAAACATGGTTGAAAGATTCAGTTATGCTATTTTCTTGTACGGAAATCAAGAATCGAGTGTTGAAATTTCACTGAAAAATAATGGACAGAATAGTGCATTACTTTGTGATAGTTCATTCGAAAAAACAATAATAGTACTCGAATGACCCGACAGAAAAACCTATAAACGAACAGTTAAATTCCCCACTTCTCTGAATTCTCAAGAAATAAGCCTACAGAAGACATTTATTCACCTTTTTGCACAACTTGAAATACTTCAGTATGAGAATGTAGTGGTACTACTGAACCTGTGTCACTGTTAAACCTTAAAAGAAATAATTCCATTTAAAAAGTTGAAAAAGAGTAAACAGTAAATAATGACATTGGCAACATCAACCTACGTCAGTTTTAAGTGAAATAATTTGATAAATCTAAATCATGGCCAACCGGGATACTTTATAAAAGCGAATAAAGTGAACACTTGCTGGTCGAATTAAATTTTGAATGAATACTCTGATATACATATGTCAACTCCAATCAACGGAATCTTAAAACTGCAAAATGTTTCTGGATCGAGTGGACATTCTGTGGGGAGAAGGAAGTAACTCCTATTCACCTAGTCACAGAATGCCTTACCACTGCAACCCAAAGGAAAAACTCTTTTGGGCAAGAACTGCCTGCGTGGAACTGGATGACGAGATGTAAAAGTTCGTGGTGAGAACAGCTCTTTTACGGACACAATAGACCTTAAGGTCGCAGTGAATAGTAACCCCTTTCTAACTATAACTACCATCTCATTCAACCACATACTCAATTGACCCTTGGCTCAAGGACCTTAGGTCATTGGTCTTTTGCATATGCAATAAATTACTGTTATCCTTATTATTGATTGACCACCTAACCAACACTTTAAGAGCACTTATGCAATCCATTCATGGTCCTCTGTATTTCGAGAAGATCTTTCAGTTAAACAACGTCAAATTATGATCAGCAGATTAACTGTAGTAGGTTTTCCTGCTGCCTTGGACTAACCTTGACCTCAAAACACACAATTGATTAGAAAATATGAAATTATTCAGGAAATAAAATTTCATTCCGGAAACTCATGGAAGAAATTTCTCATTGATCAATTGATGTGTCTTAAAGCCAAATCATATTTTCAATATCCTCTTATTAAACCAATAATTGAAACCACTATCAGTCGCTAAGATGGAAGGCAGGAAATTGAAGAGGAACTTATGAGTCAGCGAGCAACTTTATAATTTCTCATCAAGACTTAGGGCCTTCAAGACAGCCAAATCGTTTGAATATCAAGATGAAGCGCTCTGAGAGTCGAAATTAATGAATTAAAATTTACACCCCTCGCGAGCGTGTCAATATTCGAGATATTATCAGACAGCACAGCGTGCGCCTTCCCTTACCCGTTAAAAGTTAATATTGTTGGTGCCCCCGACGAATTTGCATTCGCAACATAACTGTCAGTCACCGATGTAACGAATGCATCACACAGACGGACGCAATTGCATTTCAAATGTCACTTTCCCCGAGGAGACTAGGCAGCATCCAGCCGCCCCACTGACAGCTACGTCGGATTATAGACCTATGTTCACGTTGTGGCGGTTATGAACCGAACCCCTGGCAGCTCCAGGCGACGACGGTGGGATAAAAATAACAACAGGAACACCTGATACAATGAAGTCATTTCCTCCCGATTCTTCGGGGGGGATTGAAGGATATCTTTTGAGTTCACACTTCCATGTCACGGATTTTTCAATAAAGATTTAAACTCTGACACGAGAGCAACACAACTTTAAGGATTAATATGGCAGAGAAATTGTTTTTTAACGATTTTCAACACACTACTTGTCAATTGTCAAAAGATGACAGCGTCAAGAGTGACATCTACCGGATTTGAGGGCTATAATAATAATAACACCTCTTATTGCAAAACCCTTTAGATACAGGGTGATTCCGGAGGAGTCAGACTTTAGGAGAAGTTTATACTAATACTAGTCAAGGCAGTTTCGAAACAACGTTAGATTTATGGTTGGGGGCCTTTATTGAGAGTCTACAGGGTGAAATGTCCGAATCGATGATTTTTCTTTTATTCATAACTTTAGTATGGCTTGATCGATATTGATGAAATTTTCAGTGTAGAACAAAGTGATTGTCTACTTTCAATAATTCCAACACTTTTTCAAAGGGTGGGAATTATGATAAGTTAAGATTAAATTTGTAGGTTGAAAAGAGGCCCTGGTCTTTTCCTTTTCAAAAATTTGCAACCTGCTTCAGATTCTACCATAAGTTTTAATTACTGGAGAGTTTTTATTTTTTTGGTACACGTCCAATATTCCTAGAAAAAATTTTCAAGATGAACAATATCGTTATTTCGCTCCAAGGTAGTGAGAATATTCTGAACAACATTGAAAAGATGTAACGTCCAAAGATACAAAGCTCTTCCAAATGTATGAAAAATGGTTTTTATCAAATTGAAAATTAATTGGCGCTTACATTTTTGCGGAAAATTTAAATAGTGAAATTAACCTGAACTTTTTGGAAAATATTCCACCAAATCTATTGGAAAATGTACATATCCGCTCTATGTACTTTCAGAATGACGGAACACCACCTCACTTTGCATTCAATGTGAGAAATCACCTGGATGTAAATTATCCCAACAGATGGATTGGTCGTGAAGACCCTATTGCTTGGCCACAAAGATCGCCTGATTTGAACCCTTTAGATTTTTTTTGAGTGGGAACATCTCAAAACAAATGTTTGTGAGGTTGAAATAACAAGTAGAGAACACCTGTACTCCATTCACTTTCATTTAATCACATAGGAGGTCATGGTTTCGTTTTCAGGAGTTGGTGAACCTGATAAAAAGCACAGAACATATGATGAAAAGACAGTGCGCGCACAGAAAATATCGTTAATGACAAAACGACGTTGCCAGTTTCTTTGTGTACATCAAAGTAAAAGTAGCAAAGATATTCCACATTTTGTTAGGTTTACAAATTGTTCGCAGATTTTTGGTATTTAATCGATATTTGCAGGTGAGTTTTTCATCGAATATCCAAGATTAACGTATGATTATTGTTTTTAGCACCAATTTGGAGCGTGAGGACGATTTTCAAGACCAGGACGAATGTTTACATTTCGAGGTTGAAGGGGTACACAAGAATTTCGTTGAAAAAGCTGTTATTTGGACAGATATCGCAGTAGATGGATCGGATGGAGCCTCGAGAGGTCGATTAGGATGATATTTTTCAGGTTTTCCAAGAAATTTGGCGATATCTGAGCAGATATGCAAAAGTTAGGTACCTCACTAATGGGGTGGAACTAATTCTCCTGATGAAAAATGTTTTCTTTAGATGTTGTTTGAACAAACGCAGCCGAGTTTTATACCCCAACATTGATTTTAAGAAAGTTATCAACAAAATAAAATTGACCTTGTTCTCGATTCTTGTAATTACCCATCAATTCATCTTATATCTTTGGGTTGATTTTTTTAATGAATTCTTGATTAGAATCAACCATTGATGTCGTCAAGTCTTGAACTTTCAGCTCAAGAGGATAATAAACATTAAATCTTCACAAGCATGCATATGAAAATTATGTGAAAGCAATGCAATTTTCTTCCATGGCGAAAAATAATATATTTCAACAGTGATCTCTTGTACTTTTCATGCAAATAACTAGAAAAGGAATCCTTTCTATCAGTTCATATAAACGTTAATTATTTTCGTCCATCACATCTTTTCCAATTGATTCATTTTCCGAATAAAATCACATTCTGTGAAATACGCTAAGAATGTAGAAAGGGCAACATAGTGTTGACTTGGAACATAAAAATATTTTGAAAAACGTCATAACTTCGATACAGAGTGGAATGTGTCAAATTTCCAAGGCCAAAGTTGTGATTTTATAATTGTGAATGGAGTATAGTTGAAAGAATTTTCGAGGAATGTAATATCTCAAAGCAAAATCAATCTCTCATCAGGTCAATTGGAAACAAGGTCGCGAATATGTATTCAAAAAAGAGAGAAATTTCCGAACATTCTATGTAAATTGTGTGTTAATCCTTAGCTTTGCTTTTCATAATACCTATGTTTCGAATATGTTTATACTGTATTAGTTGGTGCAGAATTTTTGGTTTACGTAGATAAGTGAAAAGGTATTTTCTGGATTGAATGATTTTATACATCAGAATATGAGTGATTAGAAAGGAATTCCTTTAGGACTCAGGAAGAGCTTTGTATCATTGGACGATACAGCTTCACCATCTTTGACTATTCTCACTGCTTTGGAGCGAAATAACGATATTGCTCATCTAAAAAAAAATTTTCTAGGATAACTGGACGTACGCCAAAAAAAAATAAAAACGCTCCAGTAATGTAAATTTATGATAGAAACTGAAGCAGGTAGCGAATTTTTGAAAACGGAATGTACAGGGTGTTTTTCAAACCTGCAAATTTAATCTGAACTCATCATAATTCCCACCCTGTATTTTTGAGCAAGTACTGGAATTATTGAAAGTGGACGATCATATTGTTCTTCACTATAAAGGACCCCGCACTTTTTCTATGGCAAATGGCGTTCCGTCAAATTTTCTAAAATTTTGGTATAATGTAGTACTCGACCTTCTGATCAAAAGTGTCTATGGCCCCAACACAATCCTATGACTAGTTCTCGAGATACAGGGCGTTGAAGTTGAGAATTAGCCACTTTTACTACGCCCGTATCTCGGAACAGAATCGAATGAACTTCAATTTTTCTCAAGAAACATTTCATTGCATCCCCAGGAAGCAACCATATAGAGGAATATGACCGAAAATCGTTACGAATACAGGGTTATCCATAATTGAATGCATGCCCGTTTTTGAAAGTATAAAATATGTCAGTTTCAGAGCGAGAACGTTCACAAAATGAACTATTACACTAGATATGTTGTTGTTACATCGAGAAAGTCTGAAATACCCAGAATTCATACTGTGTGATCCATTATCATAGAAACTATTCTCAAGGAGGGTTAAATGGACATCCTGTATTTATGAGTTGATTCAAGGTGTTTGTTTAATTTTTTTAGAACATATCATCATGGACTTCAAAGAATATAGGGTGCTTTAGTCATGAAATGAACTTTGAATCTCACGAAAATACCCAAAAACCACCATCTTTTTTCATCACCCTGTATTTCAAGATTAACTCCGATGAGGTGAAAGTTTTCTTTCACCACTGTACTTGATATAAAAACATCAATACGGCTGAGAGTTTTTATCCACTTCCTATGTCTAGATTTTTTCTTATGCTGGAATAACTATAGAATAACATGAATAACTAATTTTCATATTACTTATGTACATAAAAAAAAATCTGGTCATAGGAAATGCATAAAAACTCCCACCCGTATTGATGTTTTTATATCGAGTACAATGGTGAAAGAAAACTCCCACCTCATCGGAGTTAATCTTGAAATACAGGGCGATGAAAAAAAAAGGTGGTTTTTGGGTATTTTCGTGAGGTTCAAAGTTCATTTCATGACTGAATCACCCTGTATTCTTTGAAGTCCATGATGATATGTTCTAAAAAAATTAAACAAACACCTTAAATCAATCCATAAATACAGGGTGTCCATTTAACCTTCCTTGAGAATAGTTTCTATAATAATGGATCACCCAGTATAAATTCTGGGTATTTCAGACTTTCTCGATGTTACAACAACATATCTAGTGTAATAGTTCATTTTATGAACCTTCTCGCTCTGAAACTGACATATTTTATACATTCAAAATCGGGCATGCATTCAATTATGGATAACACTGTATTCGTAACGATTTTCGGTCATATTCCTCAATATGGTTGCTCCCTGAGGATGTAATCAAATGTTTCTTGAGAAAAATTGAAGTTCATTCGATTCTGTTCAGAGATACGGGAGTAGTAAAAGTGGCTAATTCTCAACTTCAACGCCCTGTATCTCGAAAAATAGTCATGGGATTGAGTTAGGGCCATGGACACTTTTGATCAGTAGCTCGAGTACTACATTATACCAAAATGTTAGAACATTTGACGGAACGCCATTTGCCATAGGAAAAGTGCGGGGTCCTTTCATCAATATTGATCAAGCCATACCAAAGTTATGCATAAAAGAAAAATCGATCGAATCGGACAAACCACCTTGTAGACTCTCAATAAAGGCCCCCAACCATAAACCAAACATTGTTTCGAATTTGCCTTGACTAGTGTAAACTTCCCCTAAAATCTGAAGGTCTCCTCCGGAATCACCCTGTATTGTGATTGCAGTTCTTAGTAAATTCCTCTGTATTCCCAGGTATGACTATTTGTCGAAGAGTACTCGTTTTGAAAATTATTCAAACATCATACCATTTCCAATTCGTTTTATATTTTCAGACAAACCGTTAGTTGTTCTGTTTGTCTTCTTTGTGTTGTTTTATGTGTATTGTTACCCTCGATTTCAGCATTAGTTTTTTCCTTAAATCGTTCAAGGTAATCAATCATTTTCTTTCTGCCTCTACCTTTTTCAGGAATGACCTGTCACAAACTTAATCTACAGAAGTTTGAATATTGTTACTATTATTGCTAAACACTATTTTCAATTATTCGTTCGCTCTCTTGTTGCATGTATTTTTCATAATCGGTAACTTCTTTATTCTGTTACGTCCATATTCGGTAACTTCGTGCCCTTCGCGGTTTGCCACCTTGTTTCGCTTGGAACCCTCTTCAAGCCTCTATTTCACGTGGAACGCTCTTCTTGGAATGAATTACTGCATAGTTAACAGTACGAACTCTTGAAATCAGGATATTTCATAATATTCTCACAATGGGCGTGATTCGTTATCTGTCTACCATTGCTCTAACACTATCTCTTCCATAAACATTCTATCCTTCCTGATGTCTCCAACCCCGAATCCAATATCGGTAGTTTTATTAATTGTAAGAAACCGTAACGAGAAGGGAATCCGTCCACCCTTCAGAGCCCCTAAACCCATCACCATTTCCCCGACTGCAAGCCGTTGATGGAACGTTCAGGAAATTAAACTCGGCCTAGCCAGAAGAAACAGTCATTTATTTCCATTGCAATCGGAATTTATTTTAAAATGGGCCGGGCCAGATACCGTCTCCAAGGGGCCATAATCTGAATCCGATAGATAGACGGCGGAAAGTGGGCCTTAGCCGTCATGAGAAAGCGACATGTGGTGGGATAAGTGAAATCGGCTCACCGGAGTTTTTTCGGCCGGAACAGAAGACGCTGGCCCGGGTTCGAGTGGAGAGAGGGCTACGTGACCCTACTGGAAAAACATTTTCCGATAACCGTATATGTTTTTTCTCGCTGGAAGGATACATATTTATGTTTTACCTGCACTTAGTTGAATAACAAATCGATCACGAGGAGTTTTAGGCGGGTTTACATCTTGTCGGGACTCTATAAATAGTGAATCCTAAGTATTCGCTACTTGCCATTTCGATTCGATATTTTCAGCGATTAAGTGACAAAACAGAAGATAAGCAAGAGAGCTGTTGATTCTCGGATCAAGTTTCCCCATAAAACGCAAGCGAGGAATCAAAAATAAATTGTATCTCGAGACGGTGTCAGGAATTTGCCCTACGATCTGGAAATTGCAACTAATCGAACATTTCATACGTTTACGACACCCTTCTAGGAATCCACCTACGAGAGGTGGGAAAAAAATCTTGAATTGCTTTTTAAAACGAAGAAGTGAGTAGCTGGAGAATTATTAAACGGGAAGGTTCCCAGTTGACTCTGGATCGGTTGTAGGAAGACTTAGGAAGTACTTCAGGGTTAGAAAGTACGGTCTCAAAGCGGTGGCGGAAAAAGTGCTATTTGGGGAATAGCAGATGAAGTGTTGAATCGGTAGATACAAGTTAACAACTAATTGAAATCTTTTCGTCTTCGTCTTGTCGATAAACTCGCGATATAGTTATAGTGAAAAGGGGTTACAGTCCACTGCGACCTTAAGGTCTATTGTGCCCCCTAAAAGAGCTGTTATCATCGCGCCTCCTATACAGCTCGCCCTCCAGTTCCAGAGATTGGATGAATTCCAGTATCTGGGACGGCTTCAAAGAGGATAACTCCCCACTTCTACAAGTTTCTTGTCCAAAGCACTCTTTCCTTTAGCTTGCAATGGCATAGCATTCCGTAACCAGGTGAATAGGAGTTTCTTCCTCCTCCCCACAGAATCTACACTCATCAGTGTCCGATAAACCCATTCTCAACAGATGCTTCTTTAGGCGAAAATGTCCTGTGAGAAAGCCAGTGAGTAGGTGAAGTTGGTTTTTACTGAGATCCAGATATTTTTTGGATCTAGCAGTTTCAAAGTTCCGGAGGAACTTTTGGGAGTGATCCATCCCTAGGAGATTCCGCCAGAGTATTTCTCCTTCAGCATAAACTCCTTCTTATAGGTGCATTTTCCTATACCAGTGAAGGGTTCTGGGCCAGTGAGTGGCGTTTGTGCGCTCTTTCTGGCCAGTGTATTGGACTCTTCGTTTCCTACGACTTCCGAATGACCGGGAAGCATTTTTCCGTTCCCTATACAGTCAGCGCGACAGGTCGCTCTCGCCGTATAGGAAACGGAATGCGCACAATGAAACTCCGTTTCCTAGCAGATATGCGCGATGTGCTCACTGCCCTAGTCTTCTGGGTGCCAATGGGACAAATTGCAAATTATTAATAAAGTTTTCTTACTTCCTGTATAGCTTTATTAGGTAGAGTCTACCACAATTTTCCTCTGTGAACATTTTTGTAGTCGCGGTTTTTTTTCATCAAACCTCTCGTAAGTCGACCATATTTTCATTTTTTTTAATCATACGTACTCTTTTTTTGTAAAATGCAATCATAAAAACAATCTGGGAAAAATGGAAAAACATGATTGTCTACCAATATAAACATGACTGAAAATCGCATTTTTCAAATTATTAATACACTCCTGATTTTTTCAGAATCCGTTTACATAACCATATGAAATATGAAAATGCAATTGTCCGACAAAAAAAATGTTTATGTTTTCTTATCCGACAGATGAAAATCGACGATTTTTTTGAGTTTTTAAATTCATTAATATTTGTTGGACAAAAATAAATTTATATTTTAGACAGATTCGTTTCATAGAAAAAACAAGTATCCACCACATAAAATGCGGCAAATCCTTATGAATATAATGGTTTTGTTTCAGAATCTTTTTTCGATTATTATTGAAATGAAACTATTGATTTCGATTGAAAGTGTATAATTCAAATTGTTGACTGACATTTTTATTCAAGTCTAAAAAAAAACAATGAAAATACTCCCTCCTCACATTGAATTCATTGTAACAAGACAAATGGTATCCAGTAAAAGTATCACACCAATCGTCAGGTGATTATGATGTTCTCTTAATGCCAAGAATATTTTGCACAATTTAAGGATGTCACTTCCTCCTTTTTCGTTTTAAAGCCACGGATATTTATAAATGTCTGTACAAAAAACACTCCATCACTACTAGTACTAGCAATATTATATCGGCAACAACTGAAATTGCCGAACTTTATTCGTCGGACAGCTAGATGAGAGTATTCGGCACATCCTTCTTAAATGGTGCTCAAAAAATCGAATGTTTATTCGTAACATGAGCAAAGTTACATCCGGTAAATGATCCGGTAAAGTGATTCTCAGAAAAAATCATTTCGGTAATATTTGACCCTCAGAATCTCGTAACAATTTTTCTTTTTTTTTTTCTGTTGTCTATTTTTCGAGAAAAAAATTATTGGACATACCAAAACGAACGTCAAATTCAAACGAGTATAAATGGCGGCAATCATAATTTGATTGGTTGGAATGGTACAGCGTTGCCAGGTCGCCATCCTCCTAACTATCCTTTCTTCTCTATCTTGGAAGATTCGTTCTTATTATGGTTCTAATTCTGTGATCACAACGATGGCTGTTGGATTGAAGAGGTTATGGTGATACCCATCGAATTTATCGAGAAGCCATGTATGCTTCATAAGTTTCTGCGGTTTTATTTCTCCTATTTTAGACGACAAAATAGAGTTAGCGGCAACTACGCCTTCTTGATAGCTTCCATCACACATTAGATTGGTCATGGATGTGTACGTCATCACGGCAGTGTCCAATGAGGATAGCTACGTCATAATGGCGCTAATTCGAATTCAAATAGTTTATTAATGCTAATAATAGAAAAAATGCGCAAAATTGAAAGTGAAAAATTGGTTAGGATTATGTTTTGGACTACTCTTAATATATTTATGTAAGAAAAAATGGATTTCTTGATGTACTGGAAACGCCCATTCTTCAATTTTTGAATGACCGCCACATTTTTTTTGTCGGAAAACTAGTGCGCTACATTGTATTTTCAACGTGGAGAGAGAATAAGAAAAAAAGACATTCATAATTTTTTATACCAAAAAAATCTTCGTTTTCCATTTGTCGGACAAGAAAATCGCCACATTTTTTTGTCGGACAATTGCATTTTCATACTTCATAATGGTTGTTTCAACCGATTCTGAAAAATTCGGGAGGGTATTAATACTTTGAAAAAATGCGATTTTCAGTAATGTTTATGTTGGTAGACAATCATGTTTCCTCAGTTCTCCCAGATTGTTTTTATGATTGCATTTTAAAAAAAAAGGGTACGTATGATTGAAAAAAATGAAAATATGGTTGACTTACGAGAGGTTTGCTAAAAAAAACCGCGACTACAACAATTTTCACAGAGGAAAATTGTGGTAGACTCTACCTAATAAAGCTATACAGGAAGTAAGAAAACTTTATTAATAATTTGCAATTTGTCCCATCGGCACCCAGAAGACTATAGCAGGGCAGTGAGCACATCGCGCATATCTGCTAGGAAACGGAGTTCCATTGTGCATTCCGTTTCCTATACGGTGAGAGCGACCTGTCGCGCTGACTGTATAGGGAACGGAAAAATGCGACCGGGAACCCAGATTAAAAAGACCTTATGCTTCTTGCCTACCTCATTGAGTTTGTTTCGGCACTTCCAAATCAGCTTTGAGTCAATGACGTAGGAGCTCAGTGCTTTAATAGCAGCTTGACTATCTGTATGAATAGCTATATCGCACTTCTGATAGTTTTTTCTAGATTTATATCTAGACATCTTCCGATGGCAAGTATTTCCGTTTGAAGGACGCTTGTACAGGAGCCCAACGATGGTGCACACTTGATATTTGTCCCGTAAATGAAAGCGCCAGCTCCTGTAGCGGTTTTAGAACCATCTGTATACCATTTTACTCGCGATATAGGAAGTAAGGTTGTGAAATACTGGGGGTGAAGTTGACAGCGAACAGCGGGTTCGTGACGTTCTGAAAGATACATTCATAATCCTTTAGATTATTTCGACATTAGACATTACGAATAGAGGCAAGTATATTTTCACCATTTTAATAATAATTTTTGACAACCAGGACGAGTTGTTCTACCTTGCAAAGCTCCATGTATAGCTATACGCCATTCACAATTATAAATCACAACTCTGGCCTTGGAAATTTGACACATTCCACTCTGTATCGAAGTTATGACGTTTTTCAAAATATTTTTATGTTCCAAGTCAACACTATGTTGCCCTTTCTACATTCTCAGCGTATTTCTCAGAATGTGAATTTATTCGGAAAATGAATGAATTGGAAAAGATGTGATGGACAAAAATAATTAACGTTTATATGAATTGATAGAAAGGGTTCCTTTTCTAGTTATTTGCATGAAAAGTACAAGAGATCACTGTTGAAATATATGATTTTTCGCTATGGAAGAAAATTGCATTGCTTCCACATAATGTTCATATACATGCTTGTGAAGATTTAATGTTTATTATCCTCTTGAACCGAAAGTTCAAGACTTGACGACATCAATTGTTGATTCTAATCAAGAATTCATTAAAAAAAATCAACCCAAAGATATATAAGATGAATTGATGGGTAATTACAAGAATCAAGAATAATGTCAATTTTATTTTGTTGATAACTTTCTTAAAATCAATGTTGGGATATAAAACTCAGCTGCGTTTGTTCAAACAACATCTAAAGAATACATTTTTCACCATCTCGACCTTTGAAAGGCATTTCTTATAGGAGAATCAGGTCTAAGTTCCACCTGATTAGTGAGGTACCTAACTTTTGCAAATCTGCTCAGATATCGCCGAATTTCTTGGAAAACCTGAAAAATATCATAACAGCTTTTTCAACGAAATTCCCGTGTACCCCTTCAACCTCGAAATGTAAACATTCGTCCTGGTCTTGAAAATCGTCCTCGAGCTCCAAACTGGTGCTAAAAACAATAAACATACGTTAATCTTGGATATTCGACGAAAAACTCACCTGCAAATATCGATTAAATACCAAAAATCTGCGAACAATTTGTAAACCTAACAAAATGTGGAATATCTATGATACTTTTACCTTGATGTAAACAAAGAAACTGGCAACATCGGTTTTTTCATTAACGATATTTTCTGTGCGCGCACTGACTATTCATAATATGTTCTGTGCTTTTCATCAGGGGCACCAACTCCTGAAAACGAAACCATGACCTCCTACGTGATTAAATAAAAGTGAATGGAGTATACTTCCATCTGTCAACTTTCGATCTGTCACGTCATAATCATGTGACATTAGGACTGTCAAACATGGCGCGTAATTAAAAAATTCAAACTTATTTCACGGGGAGAATGTGATTTTACATTTTTGTATCCCTCTATTAATAAAACTGGCCAAAATACCTCAAGATATCACAATGACGTCTGCAGCACACGCTTTTCATCCATATTCATTACTCAACGAAAGCTTTTCTGCGCCCCAATTCACCACTGATAATTATTCGAGTCCGTCATTTCGGCTTTCAGAAACTTTCCTCAACTGCTAGCGCGTATTTTCGTATTGATATTTATTTCCGACGTCAGACAAGTTTCATTCGAGCCGTTCCATTGTACGTTCAACGTCGAGAAACCAATTTTAATCAACATTTTCTCTATGAGTACGATTTCAGACAAAAACCGCGCAATCCTCCGGACTCGGTAGTCATCCATTGCCGCTCCAGACTCCGGGACTCATTTGCAAATGAACCGTCCCCAGATATCGAAAATTAAAGTTCGAAATCAGAATATTTCGCATATCCGTGATGGTGAAAGTAATTTGGGAAATTGCAAGTTAAAACCCGTTGTGGAGTTCCTGATCCCCGTCTCGAAATATTATTTCCATAGATAAAGAATTAATGAATATCTTCGATGGAAATATTGATTAGGTGGTTTGAAATCGGCAAACCCGCGATAACTACTTCTTTAACTTCGTCCACGAAGAAAATGTTCAAATGGACGTCATGCAGACTTAATCATAAACCATTACAACAAAGATATTTCAATATAGAAAATCTATCCTATTGTGGAAGGGTAAACAATTGAGTTACCCCGAAAAATAACAGCATTTTCGAAAAAGACAACAAACTTATCAGTAACTTCTCGTATATTTGACGAATCCTATGACCTGGGTTAATGGAGTTAATTTAGATTAGTGAGAAAACTATTTTTTATGAGATACTTTTGGGATATCGTGGAAAATATGAACAAATTATTAGTGTTAACACTGTTAACAAACTGATCTTCAGGAAATTCGAATAAGGAACTTATTTTGGTGGAAGAAATATGGCTTTTTAATTGACGAAAAAACGGACAAAACCTAGTTTTTTTGTTAGGAAATATCATGTTTGTAACATTCTCATTCAAAAAAGGTACCTACGTCTTGAGTATTTCCCAAATGTATCATCACAGAACATCTAATAATAACCTCAATTTCAATCGAGAAATATGAACACTGCATCAATTCGAGAAAATCGTATCAGACATGTATTTGGCCCAATTTTTTTCTCAAATGGCTATATCCCTCAAACAGAGCCGAATTCGGAAATATGGAAAATGAATAAAAGATTTCTTTTGGCCTCAAGAATCTACAGTTAAAATATATGTACAAGTCAAGACTCACCCTGGTTTATTTAGGTTTCGGAAGAGGGGTTTTATTATTGGAGAAAATAATGCTGTTTTTCAACAGAGACAACATCTGAGGTAAGTAGCAGCTACTTCAGTAGCTGCATCATTGGCGACTCTTTCTGGGTGGTGTTTAAAATTGTGAACTGAACCTGTCACATGAAAATATACGTTAAATGCTGAAACCGTGCTGTCAGCAGTATTCTTTTTCTATTGCATCAGAAGTCACATGCAAAATTTGCGAGTCTCCTATTATGACCTTCAGACACGAAGTGTAATCAATGGGTATTGAAATCCTCTGAAATCCTTTGAAACCCATTACTCCAACGCTCACGTTGATGAGTCCTGGAGAAGGTTCAGTCGAAATCCCACAAACGAGTCGATACCACTCAATCCCGTATTAAAATCAGCTCACAAAGCATTACGGCAAAAGTGCAACGCCATTTTCATATCTCGTTGAGGGCAAACGAGGCTTGATCCCTCACACAGACTCAGAAAATCGGGCGCCCCACCGAGGACCGACTTTCCATATCCGATTGCCAGTCCACACTCGAGTTGAGAATAATCCATTCAACGGTTTACGCACTCTGAATAAATATAAACAGGGTCTTTCGCAGCCTTGATTTATGGAGGCAGGCCTTTGGTCACGTCAAATGGAACGGGGCCGGTCGTTTTTGTTTTTAGTTTTGAAAAGAGTGGGACAGAGGGGGAGGGGTAAAATGTGTATTCACGACCTGTTGGGACGTTGTGCACCCTTTTCCGGTATTGTTCGTATGAAATTATGGCCGTGATAAACTGGAAAGGAGGTGCTATTGTTGGGGTAAAACGGGAAAATATCGATGTTAATGCAGTGAACATGAAAGTGGATTCCATTTTAGATGACTGCTACCAGCAATGCGCAATTTCGTACATGGAAATCGAAAAACTGTAAAATAATTCATTGGAATCATAAAGGACGTAAGGATAAATTCAGTTGAGCTTCATTGAGAATTCAAACACAACGACGTTGAAATGTTTTTATAATGTTACCAGAATATTGTTTTCTCGTCGTCTGCTCATATTTAGGTGATAATTTTATGTTTGTGATTTCATACTGGTTTCTTGCAAACTGTAGACGCGTACTCTACTGGCGGGTGGAGCACATTACTCAGCGAACTGACAACGTACAAGAAAAAAGAAAACACAGAATGGTAGGTAAAAACAACGAAAAGAATCTAACCTTACTTGGTCTTGATTGATTACTTTGATTCTTGATGCTGAAGGAAACCTCTTTTTCATTTTCCATTTTTCGAATTCGGCTCTGTTAAAGAGATATAGCCATTTGAAAAAAATAGTGCTGAAAATTTTCGATTGAAATCGATGTGATTATTAGATGTTCTGGGTGATACATTTAAAAAATACCCAAGCACTAACCTTATTTGAATAAGAATGTTATAACACGATATTTCCTAACAAAACACTTAGTTCTGTCCGATCATTTCGGCAATTGCCAAGGCATATTTCTCACACCAAAATAAGTTCCTTCTTCGATTGTCCTGAAGATTAGTTTATAGACACTAATAATTTGTTCATATTTCCTCGATATTCTAAAACGATCTCATAAAAATTGGTTTCTCACTAACCTATCCTAACTCCATCAACCAAAGTCATATGGTTCGGTGTCAATGACCTAACCATACCCATCCTCTGTGATATTCAATTCACTCACAGAACTCTAGAGAAGACGATGCCAGATTGCCAATTTTCTCTTCAAACAATGCGAACTCAATAAAGCAGTACGTCCCCTATCGTTAGCGGATGAACTATCACAATCGCTAAAAGCGTCTACGCGTTGCTCTTTGAAAATGCCAAACGAGTAGTTCTGATTCTCGCCAATATAGCGCTACATTCTTAATTTCAGTCGTCACGGCCTACTCTTCCCTTCAGAAGGCCGTGGATGTAGCCACCATGCAAGACAAAGACAAACCGTTGTTCTGTGCTCCAACCAGCCCAACCTAAAACGTTAGTCAGTGATCCCATACACGGCATAAACGAAGTTCACGCTTTATTTATTTACAGAGAATGAAGCAAACAGGTGATGATTATGTGAAAGACTTTCAGTGAATTGATGTAATAGTCGTGTCGTTCTGGTGTCGAGTTATATTGTGTCGATAGATATTTTGCTGAAGGATCGGTAACAATGAATTTTAAATAGAAACTGCCTATAAAATGTATAATTTCATGCTTCATAGAATTCAATTTTATGTCCCACGAATGTGGAATTTTATTATTACATATCTCTACATCAAACGTTTTTTCATCATAGAGATTTTAGTCTTGACAAAGTTGATAAACATTCTGACAACGTTGGTAACTTGTTGAGAGACCAAAGAAGAAATAATATTCGATGAGATTTAACTCAGGACAGCATTCAGATTATTCTTGAAATTCATGATTTCTTCGTATACATTTAGGAATAACTCGAAAACGAAGCGTTTTATTGAAAAAATATAAGGATACTTTTATTTCCTAAAATGGTTGATTCTTTCGAAAATATGAACCGTTTATCTTTTTCGAGTGATTTAATAGTATTTTTGCGTGAATTTATGAGTCGACTATACTGTAACTTTTTTACCAGGAGAAATATGAAATAAGTTTCAATTGAGGAATATGCACCATGGATCAACCAAAATTCAGTTCATTCGAAATATCGGTTCCGAATATATGGAGAGAATAGTGTTAATTTCATGGATTTTTGACACCCTGTATCTTCCAAACGAAACCGAATATTGAAAAATGGTATGGAAAAAAAGTGTTTTTTTTGATGGGAGGAATGTACAGTTAAAATATATGTACAAGTCAAAGACTCACCCTGTAGACATCAAAATGTTCCCTATATTAATCATTTGTAACGCAGGCTAAATTATACTTACAGCTAAAGTACAGTATACATACATATAAGGAAAACCGAAGAGAAGCTTAAAGTAACCAACTATTTATTCACATGTATTTCACAGTTCAATTCAAAAAATGATTGATTTATTTTTTTTTATGCTCATTAGTATACTCCATTCACAATTATAAAATCACAACTCTGGCCATGGTTTCGTTTTCAGGAATTGGCGCACCTGATGAAAAATCTGTGCTCGTACATAGAATATGGTTAATGACAATACGACGATGCCAGTTTTTCTGTTTACATCAAAGTAAAAGTATCAAAGATTTTCCCCATTTTGTTAGTTCGTATCGATCGGTGATTTTGGGGAGAAAAATCGATAGGAAATCGCCTATTTTTCCGTTCTTCGGCGTCCAGAAGAAGTTTCGTGCAAGTGTCATTTTTTTCCTTTCACGAGTTTTGGCGTGAGTACGAACGGCAAATTTGAATTGGACCAAAAATCGATTTATAAGCATAAATAAAGCGAAAGTAAGTACTAATCGACCTTTTTACACTTGATAACGAAGTTTTTTTAGGTATCTGGCCGTTTTGAAAGATTTCAAACGAACTTCCGGTCCCCCAGAAGTTTGGTTAGTTTCGGTATCGATTTTGGTGCTCAAAATTTATTTGGAATGTGTAAATGGACAAGAAAGGCTTCCTTATACGATCTTCTAACGGAAGCGACCGGAAAATATGGTTCAGGTAGAATTGAAATGTGTCACTGGAGCTTTCATTCCTTTGCCGAAAGTAGAAAAAGGCTATATTGAACCAGAATACATCGGTTTTTTCCATATTCCAGGAGTTTGTGTCTTATTTTAGAACAGGTGAATGATAAATGTGAAGCATATGTTTGACCTATTCCATTTTATTTGTACAAACCTACTTGGTAGTAATGTATGAATATTTTTTAATCCAATAAATTACTATACAATCAGAATATTTTACTCCTTGTTCATAAGATCAAATAAATGAAATGTCGTCAATCTTGAACTTTCAGTTCAAGAGGATAATAAACATTGAATCTTCACAAGCATGCATATGAAAATTATGTGAAAGCAATGCAATTTTTTTCCATTGCGAAAAATACTTAATATATTTCAACAGTGATCTCTTGTACTTTTCATGCAAATAACTAGAAAAGGAATCCTTTCTATCAATTCATATAAACGTTAATTATTTTCGTCCATCACATCTTTTCCAATTCATTCACATTCTGAGAAATACGCTAAGAATGTAGAAAGGGCAACATAGTGTTGACTTGGAACATAAAAATATTTTGAAAAACGTCATAACTTCGATACAGAGTGGAATGTGTCAAATTTCCAATGCCAGAGCTGTGATTTTATAATTGTGAATGGAGTATATTTGCCTTCCAAACTACAAACGGGTAACGTTCAAATTTACACTGTTAATTTTGAAGAGCACCTTGGTGTAAGGTTGCAAATGTACAAAATTGTTGAAAGTAACCTCGAAACATCCACATAAACGTGGAAAGCAGTTGAGAGATAACTCTCATCTATGTATTATCAGGTTTCGATATTTCTATAATTCTCACAAAATGAACTGAAAAATAATATAAACAAGAAATTGAAAATCAAGGGCGGATATAGCTCTTTTTCATTGGAGGGATAATAACGATCATGGGGGGGTAATGACGATTGAAAACCATTAAATCAGATAAAAATGTATGAAATATTTTATGTGCTCCACCTTCTTCTCAGGTCTTCGATACTCATGGGGAGGTAGAAAAAATTAGTTGATAATTCCGCTAAGGAATACCAACTGGCGATCTCTGGGACTTCGCAAAAGAGGAGCGCATTTCAACCGCCCCGAGATCTCACGGACAAGTCTGTGTTTCTAGGGATGTTGCGAGTTAATCACGAATTGAACACCATAAATCAACCGAAACATCCAAATACCGAAGTAGCAACGTCCAGGATGTTCCCGCAACCAGCAGAAGACGCCTGTTACCCAGTCCTCATCGATGCACAACGAGATGGATCGTCCAGGTCCTTCCGCTGACATCTCGGCCAGTAAATGTGACCTCTGACCGTTGCACCCTCGCATCCCCTAATCGTGTAATTAATAGGCCGCATAAATCACCATGGTAATATCGCTCGCCGATCGGGCCCATTGAGCGATGTAAATAACATTGCTGTATAACGGTGTTGTGGCCGAGAAAGGGGTCATTTTTGGGCCGCTGTCAAGTTAGAATACCGTGATCGATGTTGGGGAACGAAATGGCGGAGGATCTGGGAAATTGATTTTGATGCAACACTCCAGAGTCCAGATGCCTGTCAATGAAGTTTAAGGTCACCGTTCAGAGTGGTTAGGAAAACTAAACGGATAGAGGCGCCACCGTCCATTTTATGATATATCTCCATAAAACTTACATGATCATTATGAGTTCTATGGATACATCTATCCTTATGAATGGATACAATGGCGCTCTCTATCCGAAAATCGCTGAACTATGAAAGTAGTGAATATGTCGGTAAAGCAGGAACATTTTCCCGCCATATATTTGAATTAAGCCATTCTCTGCCAATTCCGTATTTCAAGTTGTTTTTCTGAACAAAATTGACTGTAGATTCACTTTTAATCGGAAGTTGAACTATTTTCATGGGTCTTTCGTTTGAAATACACTGCGCAAAAAAATTAACGCACATTCTGAAAATCTCAATTTTAATGAAAGTTAACTCTACATTGACTTTATAACTTATTTTTTATGTTCTCTCGGGAAGATTTTGAACGAAACAAGACACATTAAATGGAAGAAAAATTCAGGATTTCACCGAATCTTATGTGAAAGAAGAGAAATGAACAATTTTCAAAATGCTGAAATGCTGATAAGTGATTTAATACTTGGTATTTCCACCCCTTGCGTTAATTACAGCTCGGCAACGACGGTTCATACTCAAAATGAGTGATCTTGAAATGTTCTGATCTAATCCTTCCCAGATTTCTCTGAGTTGGATTCCTAAGTCAATAAGAGTAGCTGGATGATTTTCTGAACTTCTCAGCCTTCTATTGAGGTTGTCCCAAACCTGCTCAATCGGATTGAGATCTGGACTTCTTGCTGGCCATTCCATTCGAGAGACTTCAACATTTTCCAGGTATTACTGAACGATGCGCGCACGATGGGGTCTGGCATTATCGTCCATAAAAATGAAATTTTCACCAATGTATGGGGCAAATGGCACTATATGCTCTTCAAGAATGTTCCTTATATACTTATCAGCATTCATAGCTCCATTATCAACGACCACTAGGTCTGTGCGAGCAGTCAAAGATATTCCACCCCATACCATAATCGATCCTTCCCCGAAACCAGTAGTACTCAGGAAATTGCGCTGAGCATATCTTTCATTTGGACGTCTGTATACAAGGGAACGTCGATCACAATGGTAGAGGCAGAATCTAGACTCATCTGTGAAGAGAACTCTTTCCCAATCGGCCTCTTCCCAATGGATATGCTCTCTCGCAAAATCCAAACGCGCCCTTCGATGGGCTGGGGTAAGAGCTGGGCATCTTGCCGCGACTCGAGGCCTTAAATCATATTCTCCGAGGCGATTTCTTATTGTCTGAGTGCTAATTTGCACCTCATGAGTTTGCTCAAGCTGATTTTGAAGGAGGCGAACGGTTGCAAACCGTTGTCTCAACGAAGAAACTCTCAAGTAACGTTCTTGAATGGCAGTTGTTACCCGTGATTCACCCTGTCCTGGTCTTCGGACATTCATACCTGTCTCCCTGAATCGCTGCAACATTCTGGACACACTTGTATGGGAAACTCCAAACCTTTCTGCAATTCTTGTGTATGTCCAGTGTCCACCCTTCTTCTCGCAGAACAGAACTACCGCTTGGGCACATTCCTCTTGGGTCAAATTGCGTGTTTCGCGTTGCATAGCGATCGAGTGTAGAAAATCAAACGATAGAAAAACTATTGATCACTAGAATTGATCGGGAACAACTGATTTTAGAATGGAGCCGATACATTCAAAATCTGATAATATCATCTTTTTTTATTCCTGCTGGGAGAAAACATCTGTATTGAAGAAAAACGTTGAAAGTGGATAACATATGCATGCCTAATTCTGATAAAAATAATTATCATTGAGAACACCTTCAGTTGTAGAATAAATTTGATATTTCCATAATGTGCGCTAATTTTTTTGCGCAGTGTATTTTCATGGGTCTCTCGTTTGAAATAAAATAGAAGCATGAGTTCGCTCATTTTCTTTTATTTTTGACAGAAAAAATGAACTTTCGAAATGGAATCGATTTAAATTATTTCATTAAGAACTCCAATCCTTTCTGAGTTTACCCACGAAATCTTAGTTCTCAAAGTGAAACCATTTTCAAATGCAGCTTGAAATAAAAACACACTACATTGAACGCCCACACAATGTTTGAGTCTACAGTTCTTCGAATTTTGTGCTTCAAGGCTTCACTTACAACTGCATTTCGTTTTTGATGGTCTCAACATATCCTTTTTATAAGGATTGCTGAATGAAGCTTATTACTTATTTGAGCAGAAACTTTTGTGATTCTGTCAATGATTGATGTGAAACAAAAATGATCGAAAGGAATCATTTTCAACCATTTAACGTTGAGTAGTTGGGAAGCTGAAGCACTTTCCTTGCCCACTTTCAAACAATGAGCAGAAGACATCTTGAGGCTAAGATATTGAAGCAAAAACGAAATTTTCACATGGATAATCTAGAGTGGCTTTTATTCCATCGATTGGAAATGACCTGGAATTTATCATATAAATGAATGGAGGGAGTGAAAGTGAAATATAATCTCATATCCATTGATTTCGACGTTTCTACGTAAAAGAACATATTTTCATTCTCTCTTTCCTTTCTGATGGCACTCTATTGATTCTGGGTTATCAAAACGCGCCCTAGGGCTTCGTATACAGATCTAATTGCTATTTTCTGTTACTGGACTCGAACGGAAACGGATTTTCCGATTCGGAATCATAATATTGGCCGGTGTCGCAGATTAAAGAATGGAAATGGGTTATCGGGATTTAGCCTGAAAAAAGAACATTCCCCCAAGTCCTCGTCGTAACAGTGAACGATTTTAACAACGTCACAGCTGGAAAATAGAATCCGATGTTTCGGACCAGCGCTCCTGAACATTCCCGACTCTTTCGATAATAAGAATGGAAAATTGAATTTGTGATTCATTCCGTCTATTCGAACGCTGGGGGCGCTGTTTTGTTTATTTTTAGTCTGCGATCTTTGAAAATGCGATAAATAATAAATATGTCGATGAAAAAGCTGCTGGAAAAGTCATAAGTGGTTTTTAACGAGTGTTGAAAGTTTCGTTATACTTGGGGAATACAACGTAAATGGTTTTTCGTACAACCACCATTAAAAGTGACACTTTTAATGACAGCAAACAACTTCGAAATTGATTGTTTAATTGGAAGCGTGTTAAGAATATTTTCAACATTAGTGTTAAAAATATTTTTAGCACTCCATTTTCTTATGATGAAATCAGCAATTCAGCAATTGCAAATTTTTATTATCAATATTTAACAATCATTACTTATGAAAATTAATATTAATCGTAAAACTAGAACAATTACTAACATTAATGCCCTGTGACGTTAGGGAGCTTCGCAACACATTATTAGAATCCTCAGCACCATCAGTACTTGTAGAAACCGGAAGTTGGAAGTACAATATTGGATGCTGATGATCCAAGATCTGTTGAGGTTGGGAGAAAACATTTGACAGTTCAAAAATCAGTGAATCAAGCTGTTGATCTCCGATCACCGGTGATTACGATTTGCGAAATCCACCGCAAGTATCATTTAGGCGGAACAAAGTTCGCCGGGCCAGCTAGTTTATTAATAATTGGACTCTCGACAAACACATAAAGCAGTTGAAAACCCAGTTTTATTTATAGGTTAGTTTCTACTTGTCAAATGTCATAAAGTGACAGCTCCCAAAGTGACATCTACCGAAATAGCGGGCTATTCAAAATTGCACCTCTCTTTGGAAAACCCTTTACTTTCTACGTTTGAGTGTTGATTGGGAGTCTCTGTCTGTTGTGTGTAGAGAGGAGGAACATCCTCTCGTTTTATTTGAAGAGAGAAAGAGTTACCGTCATACAGAAAATTTTTGAAAAAGTTACACACCCTCTCTCACTACATATTGAATTCCGGGAAAAATATCATACACAATGGTAGCTTAGAGGTAGAGCACACGCTCAATAAGCAGGGGGACGCAGGTTCGAGTGTAACTTTTTTCTGAAATTCAAAAAATTGTCTTTATGCCGTTAACCCTTTCTCTCTTATAATTTCACAGACGTTGAACCCATTTATATATTTTAATTGAAATTACTTAAATGATCCATTTACTGAATTTTCTGAGAAATATGTAGTAGCGATTCCAGATCGCAAAGAAAATCTCGAGTTATCCAAGAACTTCTGAACTCATTATAAACCTTCGAAACTCCTCATTTACTGCTTACTCGACAGTATCAGGATATACCGTCCGTCAGGGGATAAAGCGGGATCTGCTTCATTTGCGAAATCTCATTTCGCAGTTTGCCAGGGAGTATATTATAGAAACAAACATCGAATTTTCCAGACGGAGAAATGAAGAATTTGCGTGAAAAGAGATTTGGTTAGGGGTAAACCCTGACCCTCTTCTTTCCATCTTCGGGTGATCGTGAAAGTTCCGTATTAATTTGATGGATTTAAGTTGATCTTCATTAAGTTGAGTGGTCGCGGTCTGGCGAACTCGTTTGCAGTCGGTAAATTGAAAAATTCGGCATCTTTATGAATTTGTGTTCCTTTGGAAAACGAATGCGAGAGGAGTAATGACTTTGCGGGATTCGTTTTGGAAGGGTGAAGTTCTGACGATTATTTTGGTTAGCGGGAGAGCATTTTGGATTCTAAAGTTCCATAAAAACTTATGGGTAACCAAAGAATGTCTCAGGGGTTTGATCTGCTTGATAAGTTGATAATGATGATCGAATTTTCGATTTTTGTGCCAAAGGAATTTCATTTCAATTATCAAATCATGCTACCAATGCGGTATTTTTTATAAGCTTTTATTTAGTTTCACCTGTCCGGTGTCTGTCTGTCTGTCTGTGTGTCTGTCTGTAATCAAATCTTGCAAGTTGAATATGACACACTTCTAATCGTCCGATTGATTTGAAATTTTGCAGGTGTGTAATTCTGGTGACAATGCATCATCAAATATTTTTTATAGAAAAAAACAAAATGGCGGCTCCAAAATGGCGGATGAGTTTTGTAATTATGATCCGATTCCATTCAAAATTAGTATCTGGGGGTATTTGGGTTCGAAAGTGATGATGCTTTTGTTAAAATCGGGAAATTCAAGATGGCGGCCACAATATGGCGGACACAATATGGCGGACACAATTTGGCGGACACAATATGGCGGACGAGTTTTGTAATTATGATCCTATATTCAAAATTGGTATATGGGGGTTTTCTGGGTCGGAAATGACGATTCTCCGAAATTGAGAAATTCAAGATGGCGGCTCCAAAATGGCGGATGAGTGTTGTTATAAAAGCTTGTCTTCAACAATGTTTTTTGAGAATTAGGCTTGTTTATGTTGTGGTTTTCACGAAAAGGAAAATCCTGTAGTCAGTAGTGATCAGAGAACATCGTGAGACCCAAGAACAAGCAGGTGGGAATTGTTGTTCTTCTTGAATTTCTGGAGGTTATATGCCTCGGGGAACACCTCCCTAGGAAATGTGTTCCAAAGCCTCGCTGTTCGTTGGATGAACGAGTCTTTGAAGAGAGATGTTCTGCAGGTCTCCAAAGTGACCACGAAGTGGTGTGAAGACTTAACTTGACGGGTTAGTCCCGAAGAGACTGCCAGATGGGGAACGGTTGCTGATGATTCAGAAGAGCATCGCCCATGGAAATATCTATAAAATAGAGACAGATAGCCTACTCTTCTACGGTGTTCCAGAGAAGTGAGCGAGTTTCTAAGCAAGTCATCACCGACGAGACGAATTACCTTTTTTTGTACAGAATCCAAGAGTTTTAGGATTTGTTTAGGTGCAGCACTCCAAATATGGGAACAGTATTCCAGGACAGGTCGAATATGTGCCTTATAGCCCATAAACAGCTGACTTGAGGTGAAATAGCTCATGGCACGAAACAGAAAACCAAGTTTTTTGGATGCACTTTTAGCAATGGATCTCACGTGATTCTCCCAAGAAAGGTTATTGCTGATAGTAATACCAAGTATCGAAATGGATGACTTCAATGGTATGGTCTCTCCTGACAATTTCATGCTGGACACAGTGAGATCGGCTTTTCTAGAGAAAAGACATGCTTGTGTTTTGTTGGCGTTGAATTCTACCAAGTTGTTAGATCCCCATTCATGAATTGTTGCCAAGTCCATATTTATGTTGTTAACATTTCTTCCTCGTTCGTATGATATTGAAGAAAACTTAATGGACCATTTACACGAGGCTAGTGACCGAAAGAGTCCAGTAAAAGTCATCATACTGACCTCGTGTGAATAAGGACATTCCATGGTCTCATCAAGTGTTCTCGAGCCATTCCGATGAAAGACCACTTTTTATTTTTAATTTATTGTCCAATCATATAAAACGAACCACACTGCGCAAAAAAATTAACGCACATTCTGAAAATCTCAATTTTAATGAAAGTTAACTCTACATTGACTTTATAACTTATTTTTTATGTTCTCTCGGGAAGGTTTTGAACGAAACAAGACACATTAAATGGAAGAAAAATTCAGGATTTCACCGAATCTTATGTGAAAGAAGAGAAATATACAATTTTCAAAATAGCGTAATGCTGATAAATGATTTAATACTTGGTATTTCCACCCCTCCGTTGATTACAGCTCGGCAACGACGGTTAATACTCAAAATGAGTGATCTAATCCTTCCCAGATTTCTCCGAGTTGGATTCCTAAGTCATTAAGAGTAGCTGGATGATTTTCTGAACTTCTCAGCCTTCTATTGAGGTTGTCCCAAACCTTCTCAATCGGATTGAGATCTAGACTTCTTGCTAGCCATTCCATTCGAGAGACTTCAACCTCTTCAAGGTACTCCTGAACGATGCGCGCACGATGGGGTCTGGCATTATCGTCCATAAAAATGAAATTTTCACCCATGTATGGGACAAATAGCACTACATGCTCTTCAAGAATGTTCCTTATATACTTATCAGCATTCATAGCTCCATTATCAACGACCACTAGGTCTGTGTGACCAGTCAAAGATATACCACCCCATACCATAATCGATCCTCCCCCGACACCAGTAGTATTCAGGAAATTGCACTGAGCATATCTTTCATGTGGACGTCTGTATACAAGGGAACGTCGATCACAATGGAAGAGGCAGAATCTAGACTCATCTGTGAAGAGAACTCTTTCCCAATGGGCCTCTTCCCAATGGATATGCTCTCTCGCAAAATCCAAACGCGCCCTTCGATGGGCTGGGGTAAGAGCATGGCCTCTTGCCGCGACACGAGGCCTTAAATCATATTCTCTGAGGCGATTTCTCATTGTCTGAGTGCTAATTTGCACCTCATGAGTTTGCTCAAGCTGATTTTGAAGGAAGCGAGCGGTTGCAAATCGTTGTCTCAACGAAGAAACTCTCAAGTAACGTTCTTGAATGGCAGTTGTTACCCGTGGTCTACCCTGTCCAGTGTCCTGGTCTTCGGACATTCATACCTGTCTCCCTGAATCGCTGCAACATTCTGGACACACTTGTATGGGAAACTCCAAACCTTTCTGCAATTCTTGTGTATGTCCACCCTTCTTCTCGCAAAACTACCGCTTGGGCACATTCTTCTTGGGTCAAATTGCGTGTTTCGCGTTGCATAGCGATCGAGTGTAGAAAATCAAACGAAAGAAAAACTATTGATCACTAGAATTGATCGAGAATAACTGATTTTAGAATGGAGCCAATACATTCAAAATCTGATAATATCATATTTTTTTATTCCTGCTGGGAGAAAACATCTGTATAGAAAAAAACATTGAAAGTGGATAACATATGCATGCATAATTCTGATAAAAATAATTATCATTGAGAACACCTTCAGTGGTAGAATAAATTTGAGATTTCCATAATGTGCGTTAATTTTTTTGCGCAGTGTATTTTGTAGCCTCAGATTCTCTGGCTGTTATACGTTCTGCTGCACGCTTCAACTGTTGTCAATTATACTCATAAGTCCCACACATTTTGCATGTAGGAGCTTCCCATCTAGGAATATTCTCATCGAATTGACACTAAACACAGTCAAATTGAGAATGAACCGTTAATTTATTGTCTTTAACATCGGTACAAATTGGTGAAGGATCCGGTTTCTATTAGAATGATCCTTTCTGTTATCCTAGTGATCCTGGTCCGATACAGGTAATGAAGTAATTGTATTGTGATTTATACTGGATGGGTTAGCAATTTTTTGAATTCATTGGAGGTCTTGAAGTTGTTGAAAACTACATTGAAAAATTCCTAATTCGTTTAGTTCATTACTTCTTACACTTTTTTCACGTTTATAGGTACATATGATTGATTCTCATATTTTTTTGAATGAGAGGTTATTATTTGGATAGAGGAGCATTTATTGTATTCACATGTACATTTCCTGTGTAACTTCGGGAACAAATAAGTACCTAGTGCATTTTTCAGAAAATGATTCTCAAAGGAATTTTAAGCATAAACATATACCGAGTCCTTATTTTCTGAGTTATGTAATATACTCCTCACTTTCTGTGTGTTATAATGGATACGAATATGTGCCTTATCATTGATTTCATTGTAACAACAAGGCCGATCGATGCTAATGCCTTACTCTAACCGTAACATCCATTTGCAATTTGTACTATTACCAACAGCTATATTCGAACAGAGTGCTAGAGTCAATAGGTGGAGTGAAGATAATAAAATTGAACGGCAAACGTTAACTGGAAGCCAATATTACCAGTAAAGGTTGTACAATGTATATAGAATGATGAAATCTTGAATAATGGTGTTTAATAAGATTAAGTTTTCAGCGAATTGAAACACTTGTAAAACTTTTGTCTTTGGCACAAACTTAGCAAAATCTGCCCTAGCCATAGCCAATCATTTGGATATGTAATCGATCCTTTCATTCCTCTACAGTTATAATCGAAGAATCTTATAGGAAATGTTTAAGAACGGTAAAAGAAGGGTTGGGTTGAAAACCGAACAACAACTTAATATTCCATTAAAATTTTCGTTGATATACGAGGATGTATTGATATCTAGTTAGCCTAGACCAGTTCCATGCATAAACAAGATATCACGATACCATATCAACGAACAATAACTTATTAGAAATGTCAGTGTAGAGTTCTACTTCGAAAAAGTAAACCAGAGTTACGCAATAAATAAAAAAAAAAAATAGATGCCCACCGATGTTGTAAGAATAGAAAAATTAGAGTATCGAGCCATCATCAAGTACCTGTATTCAAAAGGGTTAAGAGGTAAGCAGATTTACGAAGATATGCTTGATACCCTTGGTCGTATGCGACCGTGGAAAATTGGACTGCAAGCATCAAAAGAGGTAAATTTTCCATTAAAGATGATTACCGATCGGGAAGGCCAGTTTCTGTGTCAGTTCACGAAAATATCGATGCAGTTCATGACATGATTTTATCAGACCGTCGAATTGGGCTAAAACGGATATCTGATATAATACGAACGCATTCATCATATAGTTTACGTCAATGTGGATATGAGAAAATTTTCTGCAGAATGGATCCCAAATGTTTTAATGTTGACCAAAAGCGTGCAAGAGTAGAAGCATCGCGTTCGATCTGTGATCGATTTGAAAACGACTTCTTAAACCGAATTGTTACTAGGGATGAGACTTGGGTACATTTCTACGATCCAGAAACAAAGCAACAATCGATGTAATGGCGACACTCTGGTTCTCCAATACCTAAGAAGTTTCGTGTCCAAAAATCTGCTGGAAAAGTTCTTGCTTCAGTTTTTTGGGATTGCCACGGAGTAATCATGATTGATTTTTTGGATAAGGGTAGAACAATAACTGGAGATTACTATTCGACATTACTGACCACTCTACGGGAAAAAAATTAAAGAGAAAAGATGCGGAAAGCTATCCAAAGGTATTTTGTTTTTACAGGACAACGCCACAGTACACAAATCTCATGTTGCCATGCAAAAAATTCGTGATTTACGGTTAGAATTACTAGAATACCCCCCTCATTCACCAGATTTGGCTCCGTCTGACTATCATCTCTTTCCTAAATTGAAAAAAAGTTTAAAAGGTCGAAATTCTTCTTTCAACGAGGAGGTAATAAAAGCTGTGGAGGACTGGTTTGCAGAGCAAGAAGACACATTTTTTTGAAGGTCTAGAGACGTTGCAGGTTCGTTGTAATAAAATATATTCAATTAAGAGGAGAATATGTTGAGTAATAAAATATTTTGACATTGAAATTTTGTTTGGTTCTATAGTATGCTAAGAATTTTTCAATATATCCTCGTAACTATGTTCACAACAGATAAAAACGTTCAATCAACTTGTAAAAGTTACATGAATTGCCTAACGACATTCCACCATTCTTTCAACGAGTAATAGAAGAGTCGATACTTGAGACCTACAACATTTTTTCTACATGTGTGTTTGTTGGGCTCTCAAAAGATTTATGATATCAGAGAAATTTTACATTTGAAAATGAAATGAGGGACGCACAGATGGCAATCGGCAGCACTCGTAAAGTACGAAATTTTTTCCTGCGGCTATTTTCTTATTGACGGAACATGAAAAGACGTGAGTGGCAGCATGTAAGCCATCAATAATGCAGAAAGCGACGTACTCCGTGCGGATGGAGACAAGATCGAAGCCAGCCACAAATATTGGCCTAGCTGATTGGGCTTGATTCATAGCTGACTGCAAATAATGGTGCATTATTTAGAGGAAGAAGTGAACCCCACTCCATGAAGCTGCTGGAAAATAGGGGTGGTCGGTCTGATGACAAGAGGTTCACGTTAAAGCAGATTTATTCAAGAGACTTCAACTTTTTTCCTTATGATTCACTTTGGAACACAATGGCAAAACGGAATTGAAAATTTTCAGAAACTTTTTTTTGGTACAGAACTAAGTTTCCGCAGTTTTTTGTATGAAAAAGCAACTTTATTATAAAAATTATCTCCGTAAACTCTTTGGAACTCTCGATGTCCTTCAGATGTCGTTTTTGTGGAATGAAGATCGACATTTTCCACAAATGACAATCATTTGGCACGAAATCGGAAATATTCAGACTAAGGACTGAACGAGAATAAATTCGCTATCACAAAAACGCTTATACCTTTTGAACCACTGGACCGATTTCGAAAATCAAACTCATTTTCGAATCATCTTCTAATTCTAATGAAAACTGTTTTTACAACAAAAAAAACCAAAACTATTTTTTGAAAATTCAAGTTTTTTTTCTGGAATTCTTCCCATCATGCTTCTTATAGTATTTCTGGGATGCTGTCTTCCACTTTTGCTTGAATATCGCTAATGTTTTTGTTCTTCAATTCTCTTTTTGCCAGGGCCCAATATCTTTCGATTGGCCTGAGTTCTGGGCAATTTGGTGGATTGGCCTCTTTGGGGACAAAAACCACCTCATTAGCTTCGTACCATTCCTTGATGGCCTTGCTGTAGTGGCATGATGCTAAATCTGGCCAAAAGATTGTTGACACATCGTGCTCACGTAAAAATGGTAAAATTCGATTCTTCAAGCATTCCTCGATGTTTATCTTCAAGTCAACAGAGCCTTGGCCAACGAAAAATTTGCTCCTTTTCCCACAAGTGCAAATTGCTTGCCAAACCAAGAGTTTTTTAGGAAACTTTGCTTGTTTCTTCACGCGAAATTGATCGTCAACATTTCCACGAGAATCTGCAGTATAAAATTCCTGACCAGGAAGTTGCGAGAAATCAGCCAAGACATAGGTTTCGTCGTCCATCACGCAACAGGAAAAATTTTTCAAGAAATCTTTTTTTAATTTATTTGCTCTTGATTTCGCTTCTTGATTCTTCACAGCGTTCCTGTCTGGCACTTTCGACACTTTGTATGTTCTAAGCCTTGATTTTCTTAAGGGTTGACTGCGAACAACCCACTGTTTGGGCCACTTTCCGTCCGGAAAGGTTAGGATTCTTCTGAAAAAGGCTGATGGCTTTCTTCACTTTTTTTGGGCTATAAAACCCCTTTTTCCTCCCGGTTCCTTCCTTGCGGTTAATTGTAAGATCTCCGTTGAAGCGCTTAACAACTCTTGATACCGCTTCCGGACGAACGCGAGCCTCTTTTGTGTTTCTTTTGAAGCTCCATTTTTGATTATTTTGAAAAAGTTTCACTATAGATTCTCGTGTTTTCACTTCGCTTGACATTTTGCGACAGAGAATTACATAACAAAGCTAACTATGATCAAATTTTGATTTTTTCTCAATTGGTTCAAGAGATATAGGCGTTTTTGTGATAGCGAATTTATTCTCGTTCAGTCCTTACCATGAGTATATGACGCTGAAAAAAAAATCTGTCACCTGTTATAAAAAGACCACCTCAAAATAAAGTAGACACAAATATTCGAACATTCATGAATGTGCAGACAAACTCACTATATTTCAATGAATCAGATCAAATAATTGCGTGGGGAAGTTGAAAGGAGGGAAATATCACCACAAACCAGCCGAAATATGAAAAAGTGCATTCGTCACTTTCCTTCCTGATCAATAGCTTGAATTCATGCAAAAAATGCTGATATTAGCCCAACTTTTACCAAACTTCCAAATACTATCGACCCATCACTAATTCCATTTGGTACGCCACTGCACTGACAAAGGCGAAGGAATTTAGTGTTAGGGTCGAGGGGATTATCCAATATTATTTGACTCTCATTGAATTACCATATTTATCTTGCTGCAACTGAATGAAAAGGGATTTATATCTGCAATTTCCGTCCCCAGCAACACTACCCTGTATTCTGCCGTTGTGTTCGCAGTGTTTTCATTCGTGTATTTTATTACTGTTTGTTCGGATTTTAGATAAGGAGGACGTGATCCGCGATTTGAAAATTGGGGTGATGCATTGGGGGAATTTAGATGTCTTTTAGTTTTGTGTTTTGAGGTAGAATGTCGCTTGATTGTGAATATCGATATCAAGTGAGGAAAGGATTTCGTTTTTAATAAGATTCACGCCACGTAGTTTGTCAGAAAAAATACTCACCATGTCACTGAGATTTGACATCGTAAGAACACATAGCACATATGTAGTTTGGGTCTATGAATGCACTCACCTGAAAAGAAAAGAACAATGTGAAAATTATTGAAATATCATATAATTTCTGAAAATAGAAATCTATACAAATACTGAGTGAGTCTTTGACTTGTACATAAAGTTTAACTGTAGATTCCTCTCATCAAACGGAACACTTTTTTTTTCATACCATTTTTCGAAATGCGGTTTCTTTAAAAAGATACAGGGTGTCGAAAATCCATGAAAAACCCTTTTCTGTTCATATCTTCGGAACCTATTTATAATGAACTGAATTTTGGTTGATTATTTACTCTAGACATGTTGCATATTCCTCAATCAAAACTCATTCATTATTTCTCCACTTGAAGAAGATATATTTTCGAAGGAATCAATCATTTGAGAAAATAAAAGTATTCCTATGTTTTTTCAATAAAACGCGTCGTTTTCGAGTTATTCTTAATTGTACAGGGTCCGGCAGGGAGGTATGGATGATTTGAAATAACAGTACACACTCATTTTTAAACGAAACCGAAAATGATTTTTTTTAATGTGTACCTTAGATGTTGCCATTATAGAAATTAAAGAGGAAAATTAAATTGAAACATTGAGGTACGAAAAATAACATTCGTTAAATGTTGTCCGTTTTTGTCCATACGTTCATGTAGACGTTGTATAAAGTTATCCATATTCCTCCGAAGCATTGCACGTGGTACCGGTTGAATTTCTTGAGCTAGTGTTTCACTCAAGGCTTCAAGTGTACGTGGATTGTTAACGCATTTCATTATTGTTTCAAACTTCGGAACACGACCATGACGGCCAACGTTGAAATGATTCCGGAACCGTCTCTGAGTTTGAATGACGGAACGTCCCGTTTCAATAAAGGTGTTGTACACAAATACACGATGCTCTATGGATCACATTTTGATTGATACTAAAATGGCAACTCATAACGAACATAATATACCCCCCACACTTTATCCGCGAAGGTTATCCCCACCTTGCACGACGCCCCGTTCAAATCATCCATACCTCCCTGCCGGACCCTGTATAATATGAAATTTGAGGAAAAAAATCACGAATTCCGAGAATAATCTGGATGCTTCCCTGGATGAAATATCATCAAATACTGTTTCTTCTCTGGTCTCTTAACAAGTTAACAATGTTGTCAGAATGTTTATCAACTTCGTCAAGACTAAAATTTCTATGATGGAAGAACGTTTGATGTAGAGATATGTGACAATAAAATCCCACAAATGTGGGGCATAAAATTGAATTCGAAGAAGCAGAAAATAATGCATTTTATACGCACAGTTTCTATTATAAATGGATTGTTAACGGTCCATATCAAAAGTTAGAATATTAATTATGATGTCTATACAAACCACGCATTGAATTGAAATTAATGAAAAATAAAATGATACATACACTTCATAATCGGTGGCGATATTTCTATCTAAACAATATCCGCTTGGAATTTCAACTCGACACTACACGGTTATTTTTTCATCAATTCTGACTGAAAGTCTTCTCATAATGATTCCCTGTTTGCATTATTCTTTGTAAATAAATAAATAATTCGAAGTCCATGGCGCAAATTATCGCTATACGAATGCGTCGTTAATGGGACCATAGACTGGTCTGTGATGGGACTAACACAGAACACAGACACAGAACAATGGTTTTTCTTGCGTGCCGGCTAGCGCACCGTTATGAGCGACTGAAATTAAGATCGTAGCGCTATATCAGCGAGAATCAGAACTACTCGTTTGGCATTTCCAAAGAGCAACGCCTAGACGCCATGAGCGAAAAGTAAACAAAAAAAGTGCCCTTGCGAAAGTTCATCCGTTAACGATAGGGGACGTACTGCTCCTTTGGTTTCGCCTATACCATTGTGCGAATAGAAAATCAGCAATCTGGCATCGTCTTCTCAAAAGTTCTGTGAAATATCACAGAAGATGGGTTAGGTTAGGTCATCGACCTCGAATCATATGACCTAGGTTAATGGAGTTAGGTTAGTTTAGTCGGAAAATAAATTTTTATGTGATAGTTTTGGGATATCGAGGAAATATGAGCGAATCTTCAGGAAAATCAAAGGAGGAACTTATTTTGGCAAAGAAATATGGCTTCTCAATTGAAGAAATAATCGAACAAAACTGAGTGCTTTTGTTAGGAAATATCGTGTTCGTTACATTCTCATTCGAATAAGGTTAGTGCTTGAGTATTTCCTAAATGAATCACGACAGAACATCTAATAATCCCGTCATTTTCAAACGAAAAATATGAACTTTGAGGTGTTTGCAGAGAATCATATCAGGTACGTATTTCGCCCATTTTTTTTTCAAATGGCTCTTTAATCTCTTTAACAGAACCAAAGAAAAATGGAAGATGAAAAAAAGGTTTCTTTTGGCCTCAAGAATCAACAGTTGAAATATGTGTCAAAGACTCACCCTGTATCGAGAATACAGATGAAGTGATGAATATGAAGCATTCAAGGGCTCAGAAAACAGTTTCTTAAGGTTTGTGAAGAGTTTTTTTAGTAGGAATGCTACAATTCGAAATGGTTGTAATGGTAAGACTGCGTTTTATTTGTGACATATCTAATGTCATTTATGTTCAGTAGGGAATGCCATTTGAACATTGAGAGATACAAGATGCAGCAATTCAGAAATTGTTAAATTGATTCATTACAATCAGTGCTCATTTGTGCGAAAACTGTGAGAAATTTGAGATTAAGGGGCAGTATCACCTTTTGAATCGTCGTAAATCTCCATTCAAAAGTGGTCTCCTTATTTCACGAGTAAGTATCCTATTTTACGACGTAGAGACTTGATTTTTTTTAAATTGAAGTTGAAGAACGTCCCGAGGGCAAATAGTTTTCTTTTTTTCGATTTAATTCGTTTTTCAATTAAAAAAAAAGGGTATTCGTTAGATCTGGGGTTATTGAATATGTTTTTCGTTTTTCATGGGTACAAGCTATATTTTTGAAATAATCATCATGAAAATTTTTGTAGTTTATAGAAAATTAAATTGCCGAGGGCTAATAGTTGCGATTTTCTCCAAAAAATGATGAATAACCATCGGAAAAAAATCATTGAGTGTAGTTTCCAAAACGCTGAAGTTCAACCTGTTTTTTTTATTGAAAAACTATTTAAATCGAAAAAATCGCAACTATTTGCCCTCGACAATTTAATCTTCTATAAACTACAAAAATTTTCATGATGATTAGTTCGAAAATTCAGCTTGTACTCATGAAAAACGAAAAACATATTCAATAATCCCAGATCTAACGATTAACCTGGTTTTTTTAATTGAAGAACTGATTAAATCGAAAAAAAGAAAACTATTTACTCTGGGGACGTTCTTCAGCTTCAAGTTAAAGAAAAAATCAAGTCTCTACGTCGTGAATTAGGGTACTTACTCGTGAAATAAAGAGACCACTTTTTGAATGGAGATTTACCACGATTCAAAAGGTGATACTGCCCCTTAATGAACAGCATTATTCAGATGATCGACTCACTATTTGTCGTATTGATGAAAAATACATTTTCTGTAAGTACAAGATACAAGAGTTTCAGTACGACAAAGAAACGCAGGCACAGAATAGAGTATTGATCATTTTGATTACAATTTTTGACAATCAGGACGCGTATAATGCTCATGTTCAATAACTCCCATCTTTCAACTTTCGATCTGTCACGTCATAATCAATGACATTATGACTGTCAAACATGGTGCGCATTACAAATCTTGCGGTCTTATTGAAACATCCTATATAACCAGACAAAAAGAAGATATACTTGTCGGAGATACCTCCCCACAATGGAATCATTCCGCTCACCGCACCGACCGACGTGTGCTACAACTCAATTTATTATCTAGGCCTCGGACAATCAAGCATCCCGCCAACTAACAAGGTATCAACAGTGATAAGTGCCATAACACCGTCCGCATTCACCCCGAAGCTGGGATAGAATCCAATCTTATCTCTCTCCCGCTACACCTACACAGTCGGACGCTTATCAAAGGGGGCTGTCAGCCGACAAGCTAATATCCAGGATGAACGGCTGAGGAGCCCCGAAGGCGCGAACTTCCCCAAACGTCACACATGCGGGTGTGCGCGCCTATCTCCCGACTTTTCCGGCAATAGAGCGAATTGTTTCGGGGGCAATAAAGAGAATTCGATGTCGAAATTCAACCGTTGCGAATCGGGGACGGTAGGAAAGGGGACATCTGCGAATGGGGCATCAGTTGGTGTGCCAAAAATGAGGGAGGACGTCGATGTTGGGATTTCTATGGTTTGGGAAGGGCGTATTGAATATAAGTTGCCTCGTTTTTGGAATGGATGGTTTCAATTATGTCATGCAGATGAAGAATGGATTATTTCGAGTTCCATGTATGGATTGAATCCAGAGGTTTGCGAATTTTGAAGAAGCGACATATTGTTTTGTTTATTCGATTTTTTAGAGGCGAACTCTTTTGTCTCACTTCCGATGTAGAAGAGTTTAGACGAATCTACGTCCAAATTAGTTCTGAAGGATGTTAACGCCAGAATGAAAAAAGATAGCGTCTAGGCGAGCAGAATGGTACGAGGATATATTGAAAAATTCTTATCCTACTATAGAACCAAACAAAATTTCAATGTCAAAATGTTTCATTACTCAACATATTCTCCTCTTTATTGAATACATTTATTGCAGCGAAGCTGCAACGTCTCTACACTTTTCAAGAAAAAAATGTTTCTTCTTGCTCTGCAAACCAGTCCTCCACAGCTTTTAATACCTCCTCGTTTGAAGAAAATTTACGACCTTTTAAAGTTTATTTCGGTTGAGAAAAGAGATGATAGTCGGACGGAGCCAAATCTGGTGATAAGGGGGATGTTCTAGTAATTCTAACCCTAAATCACGAATTTTTTGCATGACAACATGAGAATTGTGTACTAGGGCGTTGTCCTGTGAAAACAAAATACCTTTGGATAGCTTTCCGCGTCTTTTCTCTTCAATTTTTTCCCATAGAGTGGTCAGTGATATCGAATAGTAATCTCCAGTTATTGTTCTACCCTTATCCAAAAAATCAATAATTATTTCTCCATGGCAATCCCAAAAAACTGAAGCAAGAACTTTTCCAGCATATTTTTGGACACGAAACTTCTTAGGTCTTGGAGAACCAGAGTGTCGCCATTCCATCGATTGTTGCTTCGTTTCTGGATTGTAGAAATGTACCCAAGTCTTATCCATAGTAACAATTCGGTTTAAGAAGTCTACATCGTTTTCAAATCGAGCACAGATCGAACGCGATGCTTCTACCCTTTCACGCTTTCGGTCAACATTCAAACATTTGGGCATCCATTTTGCAGAAAAATTCAAAATGTCCAAATTGACGTGAACTATATGATTAACGCATTCGTATGAAATTTTCAGTGCTTCAGATATCCGTTTTAGCCCAATTCGACGGTCTGATAAAATCATGTCATGAACTGCATCGTTATTTTCGGGGACTGACACAGAAACGGGCCTTTCCGATCGGTCATCATTTTCAATGAAAAATTTACCTCTTTTGAAGCTTGGAGTCCAATTTTTCACGGTCGCATTCGAAGGACATTGATCACCAAGGGTATTAAGCATATCTTCGTAAATCTGCTCATCCTTTAACCCGTTTAAATACAGGTACTTGATGATGGCTCGATAGGTACTCCAATTTTTCGATTTTTACAATTTCGGTGGACATCTTTTTTTTTAATTCATTGCGTAACTCTGGTTTACTTTTTTGAAGTCGAACTCTACACTGAAACTCCTAATAAGTTATTGTTCGTTGATATGGTATCGCAATATTTTGTTTATGCATGGAACTGGTTTAGGCTAACTAGATATCAATACATCCTCGTACCTGTAAGGATCCTAATGTAGTTGTCGTTCCTTTTTTTAGGGGAATTTACCCAAGCCTCAGAGGTGCTTTCGCAACTGCGCTATCGGCAGCTTGTCTTCCCGCTCCAGAGCTCCAATGAACCTCAGTTTCACAAAGTGCTTCAAGGAGGATAAATCCTTGTTACTCTTATAATTTTTTTGTCCAAGATTTTCTTTGCGCAGGCTTGCAATGCCAAGGCATAAGGCATCCTGTAACCAGGAGAACAGTTTCTCATAAGCCTATTCTCATCATATGCTTCCTCAGGTGGTAATATCCTGTCAGGAAGCCACTGACGAAGCGTATCTTCTTCTTACTAGAATCCAACTGATTCTTGATTCCTACAGTTCGAAAATCCCAAAGAAACTTTTTGGAATGATAAATTCCTAGGAGATTTCTCCAGAATGCTTCTCTCTCAGTTGCTTCCTTCCCAAAAACTCTGTCCTATAGGTGCTATATATTAGTTTATATTTGGTTCTGGGCCTGTAAGTAGCGTTTGTACTCCCATTTTGGCTAGTGTGTTGGCATCTTCGTTTCCTTTGATTGCTGAGTGGCCAGGAACCACCACCAAGGAAATCTTGTTGTTCTTGCCTACTTCATTGAGTTTCCTTCGACACTTCCTTAATCAGCTTCAAGGCGATGACGTACGACTTCAGTTCTTTGAAAGCAGCTTGACTATCGGAATGGATCACAATGTCGACCCTTGATAGTTTCATTCCAGGTTCATGTCTACGCATCTATCGATTTCAAGTATTTCGGTCTTTAAAGTATCCTATTCAAAGCCTAACTATAGTCTACATTTGCTTCTTGCCTAGTATACTGCAGCGCTGGCCCCTATGGTGGTTTTAAAACCATCTGTATGGCATTCTATTTCAACTTTTAGGTTGTGTACGAGTATTCCTTTTTCCTTTTTTCCTTTTAGAAAGCATCGTGTTGAAGTTCTTCTCAATCCTCACTTTTTCAATCATAACATCAGAAAGACTCGCTGATGAGATGCCTATTCATAGAAGATCAGTCTCTCTTACTTTTAATTCTCTCATAACCTGTACCTTCCTCAGATATTCTAAGGATAGCCTCATGGTCTGCTCTATTGATCACTAGATGATTGATTGATTGATTTGCTGACAAATGGCCTCCCTGTGACACTGCGACCAACTTGGGTCTATTGTATCACTCTTTTGTCGGTGGTTCCTCACGAGAATAGGTTTGTGTCCTTTATCAGGTTAAGTAGCCTATTTATGAGGTTTTTCGGATTCATTCCCGTTTCCGGATTGATTTCTCCGAAGATTCTGTGGCGCCTTCCCAGGGCGTCACATTCAAAAATTATGTGAGAGGCTGTTTCTTCCTCTTCACCGCAGAGTCTGCAATCCACGGGTTCTATAAGTATTCGTATAGTGTTCAGATGTTTCCTAAGGCCGCAGTGTCCCGTCAGCAGACCTACTATTCTACGTGCCTTTGTTCTGTTTAGATTCAGAAAGTCAGCTGTCAAGGTTTGGCTTGTGTGTCCTACCATGACTTTGCTCTGTGTTTGCCCGTCGCTCTGTTCCCAGTGTTGTCGGTGTCTTTGTTTTATCCACTCCTCAATCAGGGTCCTGCATCGGTTTTGGCTGATTCCAAGCACAGGTTCTGGCCCTGTGAATGACGTTTCAGATGCTCGTCTTGCTAACTGGTCTGCTTTCTCATTGCCCGCTATTTCCTTGGGACCTGGCACCCACATCAAAGTGACCTTGTTGTGTTTTGCCAGCTCCAGGAGGTCCTGGAGGCATTTCCAGACGAGTCTAGACTTTATCTGTGTCGGGTTGAGAGCTTTGATAGCGCTCTGGCTGTCAGAAAGAATGTGGATGTGTTTCAGCTTGAAATATCATGGCGTGTTTGCCGGGAGGTATTACGTTATCCCTTCTTGGCCTCACTCCATGTATTCCCGCTGGCCGCTCCTGTTCCTCCATTGGTCTTTGAACTGTCTGTGTACCAGACTATTTCTGCAGATGGTTGTGATTCTATACTCAAGTCCCATCTGTTCCAGTCGAGCTGTATTTTGAATGGTTTATCGAATGAGTATAGGGGTTGCATATAGTCTGAAATCATATCGAGCTCGGCTACGTCAGCTACATGAGTGATTATGGTGTGCCCAGATCATAGAGGGATCCCTCTAAATTGCCTCTCACTACTAATACAATGCCATCGGCTTAGCCTATACAGTCGAAGGGATCTCTGCTGCCCTTGGAGGGTCATAACACCGTAAAGCAACTGGCCGGAGGCAATAAGGTGATTCAAATATGGGTTCCAAGGCATTGTGGTGTTGAAGAAAATACAAAAGCTGATGAGCTTCCTAAAAAAGCATCAAGGCTCACACCTGCTGGAACTGAGCCTTTCTGTGGGCTTGGAAAAGACCAGTATAAGGCAAAGGTTCACCAATGGGAGTTGGATAGCAGAATAACCCTCTGGAGCAACATTCTTGGACTTACTCAGTCCAAAAAATTCGTGATGATTTCAGCGACCTATACCAGTAAGCTCCTAAAGCTGTAGAGAGCGGAGCTTCGAGTGATGGTAGGTCTACTGATAAGGAGCTGACGGTGCAAACATCATTTGTACCGTATGGAAAAGTCAGCTGATGAGATTTGTAGCCTCTGTGGATCAGAGGCAGAAACAGCTGATCACATGGTATGCTTGTGGTCAGAGCTGGCTGGTCTTAAAACCATTCATATGAGGAAGCCAATATTTGCACAACCATGTTGGTTGGGAAACTTAGTCATCACTCATGCAAAAATGGGGATTCACCAGTCCATAAAAATCTGCGTGAAAAATTTTTAACCCTCTATCAAGATAAAAAGAAACGACTTAAGTTTGTCCTTCGAATTGGATCTCCTTTTTAAAGTCCTTCCACAAGGGTGTTATTGAAAGGGTACATTTTCTCAGCATGTAGAACCATCCCTGAGAAAATAGCCAGAGATATTTTTCAGATCACAACATATTCGAATACAGGGTCTTTCACGAGAAACCTCACCCATATTTATACGGGAAACTACTGAACGTATTTTCATGAAATTCAGGACTTATAAGTATTTCACGATGCTGATGAAATCTAAAATATTTTCAAGGCATGAGCACCTCCAGTTTTTCCGGAAATGACGTCAACTTCCGTTTTTCAAATTAGAACACCATTTTTTTATTGCAGAAATAGATTCCTCAGAAATTTCAAGTTATTTTGATGTAACATTTTTCAGTTTTAGTTGGAAAATTCTCTCTCAGCGGGAAAATTCGAAAAAAAAATCGAAAATAGAGCTCCGCTGAAACAAGAATAACTTCGAGGTTTTTGGATGGAAAATTTTCATTTTTGGGATTTTTCAAGATGTGAGATTGATGTATCCACTTTGAAAATCGAAATCGCGATTCATGATACAGGGGGTGAAAAAATCGCTTTCAAAGTTAGGGATGACAAAATCGTGAAAAATCAATTTTTTCAAATTAGAACCCCATTTTTTTATGGCAGATATTGAATCTTCGTTGGAAAATAATGTGAGTGTATGCATCACACCCTTGCCCTAAAATGGATATTTTCTGAGTTATTCACAAAAAACTGGTTTTCGTCTTGAATTTTCAGCTATTTCTTTTCCCTTCACGCCAAAAAGAAATTTTCAGGAACTGTTATTTGAACCATGCTGTAGAATTTTCACCCCTTCTTGAAACTGACTTCAAGTTACTATTAGGAGAACCATGGAAAACTCTCGCAGTTATAACTAGAGAAGATGCTCAAAGTTTTGACCGTTAATTTCTAGACATTTATTTATACGTCTCAGGAATGCTTCTTGCGTTGCTCTTCTTATTTCATCGGGAGGAAGAGATCTGCAAAAGTGTTTAAAAACCAAATTGAGTTTCAAAACTATGAATCTAAAAATCTAAACAAACCTGAACGCATTTCTGACTCGTTCTATGCAGTCCTCTTCATCAGTCAGGGGAGTTGAGTAGACAATATTTTTTATCCTACCCCAAACATAATAGTCTAAAGGAGTTAAATCGGGAGAACGTGGTGGCCAAAGATCTGGACCATTGTTCGCCAACCATCGATCTTTAAATAGCCTGTAGAGGATATTTGACACATTGAGTGAATTGTGTGGAGGCGCGCCATCTTGTTGATACCATAAGTCATTATGGTTCTGTACTAGCGGCTCAATTATTTGAGTCAATATGTCAGAATATCTATCTCCTAAGGGAGAACATTCTTTAAATAATGCAAACATGTGTAGTTTCTATCTTACCAGTTAAAGTCCCATCATAAATGTGAACATCGAGAATTGCATTATTTTTGATGGTGCAAAAAACATTGAAACTCCAGGTCTCTTGAAAGTTCCATTGTCTGAAGTGGTGGTTGTTCTCTTCATCCCAATAATAACTGTTATGCCTATTGAAAGAACCATTCTTTGTGAATTTAGATTCATCTGTCCAAATTATACAGTCCAAAAGTCTTCATTCTCTTGAAATCGAATCATCATAGCTTCGCAAAACTCTGTTCTCCTGACGAAATCAGTTTCCTTCAAATGCTGTACCCTATTGAATTTATATGGGTGCATTTTATGTTTTTTTAATATTCTCCAAACACTCGATTGAGATAATCCCAGAACAATCTCGGCATCTTTGAGAGAATTTTGAGGATTCACACGAAAATATGCAAGAACTGTAATTTCGTTGTTCTCATCTTCTACTACACTTTTTTCTCTGTGTATAGTTTTCTTCAGGAAAGATCCGACATTTCTCAAGTTTGTCATGGTTCTGTTAATGGTATCTCTCGATCGTTGGTCTGGGTCGGTCAGGAAACCTCTCGATGAACAGTAGAATCGTTCTATCTACAACTTTATTACATTCTCCATGGAGTAGAATGAGATTTAAATAATCTTCATTGGTAAAATTGGGCATATTGATCGATTTTATAACTTAATACGAATTATCACCAAATTAATAGTAAACACAAAATGCTACTGAATAAAGAGGAATTTGGCAGATGTAATCAATGATATCTATCATTAAAAAAAAAGAATGTAAAACATGGTAAGTTATTGCATATGGTTCATAAGGAATTATTTATTTATCACTGGAGAGAAAACCGATGGCCGATTAGTTGAAATAAAGAGGTTTCCGATACAAATACGAATCCAAATTCGCCATCTATTTAGGAACAACCTGTAACTTTTTTCTCTTGCATATTAGGGTAGTAAAATCTAAAACATGGTTTAAGTAACAGTTCCTGAAAATTTCATCTTTTTGGCGTGAAGGGAAAAGAAATAGCTGAAAATTCAAGACGAAAAACAGTTTTTTGTGAATAACTCAGAAAATATCCACTTTAGGGCAAGGGTGTGATGCATACACTCACATTATTTTTTAACGTAGATTCAATATATGCCATAAAAAAATGGGGTTCTAATTTGAAAAAATTGATTTTTCACGATTTTGTCATCTCTAACTTTGAAAGCGATTTTTTCACCCCCTGTATCATGAATCGCGATTTCGATTTTTAAAGTGGATACATCAATCTTACATCTTGAAAAATCTCAACAATGAAAATTTTCCATCCAAAAACCTCGAAGTTATTCTTGTTTCAGCGGAGCTCTATTTTCGATTTTTTTTTCGAATTTTCCCGCTCAGAGAGAATTTTCCAACCAAAACTCAAAAATGTTACATCGAAATAACTTGAAATTTTCTAAGGAATCTATTTCTGCAATAAAAAAATGGTGTTCTAGTTTGAAAAACGGAAGTTGACGTCATTTCCGGAAAAACCGGAGGTGCTCATGCCTTGAAAATATTTTAGATTTCATCAGCATCGTGAAATACTTATAAGTGCTGAATTTCATGAAAATACGTTCAGTAGTTTCCCGTATAAATATGGGTGAGGTTCCTCGTGAAAGACCCTGTATACTGAGTATGTTCACATTGATTGGGCCTGCTGTTCAGTGGCTTTATGTCTGATTTTTTTTGACAATTATAGAAATTAGAATTTTTGTTGCGTGTACAGAACAAACAATGGAGTAATTTGTCAAATTCCGGACAACCTATCATTTCCTCCAACACGATAAACACGTCCCTACTATACATACGCAACACACACGTTCGAACACGCGTCTACGCTACGCCGCAAGCCACATCCACATACAGGGCCTACTTGATCGAATTAACGAAGCAACCACGTCCATCATATGCCACAATTTCGAACCTTTTCTACGTCTAATTAAAAAGAGGGTCTGAACCGTCTGGGGATCCAGACGAATTTGCATGGAACAGTAAGGGGGTAGAGGAAGAGGATAAAATATGGCGGTGTCTTATTTCACCAGGGTGAACATAAAGATTTTATTAAGCAATTCGGTTGTGGGGATTTGATACGACTGAAACACTCTGGAAATTATGAGAAGATAAAGAGGATCCTTAAAGGAGTCGGAGTTATTCCAGTCGACTATTGTTGAGGACTTTAGTCGAGAAATATTACGTTGAGATGAGTTGAAAAGTTTGATTTATTCTATAGGTTCTCATTGAATTTAATATTCCGAGAATAATATTAGTTGAGTACATTTTTTTAATGAGTGTGATCTTTAAATACACACATCGTCAAAACTCTTGTCCCCCCTAGGTTTCTCGAGAAATAAACCATCTCTTTTCTGGAAATGAGTTGAATATTTTCCTCTAATTCAAACTGCAATATATTTGATATAAAATCTGTGTTTGTTACCCTTTGCTTTATACAGAATGAGACCAAATAGAAAAAATGAAAAAAAATCTAAATTTATTGACACATTTTTCCTGATGAATAATAAGATTCTGTCATTCGATAAAAGCCCAGAAACCCTTGAGGGTTGCTGAATATCCTTAGGAATGTGCTAATTATTTTATTTGTTTCTCATTTGTAACCGTCAGTTTCTAAAAAACAATATTAATCAAGAAAGTTTATTTTATCAAGTCACTAACTTGTGAAACTGACAGTTAACTTGCAAAATGTTTACAAGTTAGTAGTATTATTTACATTAGAAAATTTTGTTTTATCGTCTAAATGTTGAAAATCATGGTACAATTGTTATTTCCAGTAACACAGATTTTTGATGATGAAAGAGTTGATACTGATGATGATGAACCATCTGTTGACTCAGAAACTGTTGAACTCGAGGACTGCAGAACATTTGTACTCTCCTTACTACCAAATAATTTGCTAGACATTTCGATTTTGTTGTTGACCGAATCATCGACATAACTCATCGCAATTTCGGTGCTCTTCCACCCTCCTGCAAGCTTTAGTGCTAAAATATCTCCACCCGAATCCGCAACCATAGTGGCTCCAGTTCTGCGAAAAGAGTGGCCGGTGTATAACTCTGGGTCTTTTAAACCTAGATATTTCGCTATTTGCTTTGGAACACCACTAATGGTGTGCTGGCCAGCATTAAGGGAAATGCACTTTCCATGTCGGTATGTCAAAAAAATCTTAGGCTCTCTGCTCCAGGAGGCCGAAGATTTACATATTTTCTGTATAACATGCAGGGCTTGAAGCTGCAGCCATCATCGGTTATGGTGAATCTTCTTGTTGTTAAATTTTTTGTTTGCCGCAATGTCACAATAACGTATTTTTCCATATCTTCTACATCATTCATGTTTAAGGAGAGAATTTCGTCACATCGACAACATCCAAAAATCCCAAATATTGTTACAATTTTCGCCAGCAACCACTGGTCATCAGGAGCATGTAATAGAAATCGTTCAGCCTCTTCTTTACTTAATACCTTGGCCTTTTTTTGGTGTATAATGCTCATTTTTTTGTTTCAGAAACGCTATTACCTTTTGAAATCTGCAAATGACAACTAAACGTCACATTTTCAATAAATTTTTTAAGGAAAACAAACCTGCGAACAGGGGCATTTTCTTTCATTTCCAAGCGGCTTTTCAGCATAGACCATTTTGCCCATAAAGTATTAGGGCTGAATCTAGCTGATAGTTGATTCAAGTAGAACAACAAAACATCTTCAGTTACCCCAATCACACTATTTTTGTCTTACCACTTTTTGAAGTCGTCGTATTCTCGCTCGTACCTTGCAGATGATTTTGCAGGTAATAAACTTGAAGCTACACTGCTGGCTGCCGCAATAATTTCTTTTGGTACATTCATTTTCGCTTTCGCCAAAACAAATGTAAAGAAAAATAAACAGACATGTTCATGGCAACGCTTCCATAGTTTACGACATTTGCGACAAATTATTGAGATTTTTTTGGAATTTATCTAACCTTTTTACAAATGAGAAACAAATAAAATATAAAACAATACACGCAAGGTAACGGGTTTTACTGGCTCAAGGAGATAACTGACGAGCCGCAGGCGCATTCGCCAGTAAAAACCCTCTTACCTCGCTAGTAATGTTATATACTATATCAATTCATTGTTTCTTTGCAAGAATTTCTGAACTATCAGCCAACTCCTACAGACGAGTAGAGCCACTGCTGTGAAAGCTATACGAATAAGACATTAAGACCTTTGTTTATAGAACTAAAATGTTCAGAAATAGCACAGCTATAGTCTGTTAAAGTTTATCAAAAGGCCTGTAGAACATCATGTACGAGGATGTATTGATATCTAGTTAGCATAGACCAGTTCCATGCATAAACAAAATATTGCGATACCATATCAACGAACAACAACTTATTAGAAGTGTCAGTGTAGAGTTAGACGTCAGAAAAGTAAACCAGAGTTACGCAATGAATAAAAAAAAAGATGACCACCGAAATTGTAAAAATCGAAAAATTGGAGTATCGAGCCAGTACCTACCTGTATTTAAAAGGGTTAAGAGGTAAGCAGATTTACGAAGATATGCTTAATAACCTTGTTGATCAATGTCCTTCGTATGCGACCGTGAAAAATTGGACTGCAGGCTTCAAAAAAGGTAAATTCTCCATTGAAGATGATGACCGATCGGGAAGGCCAGTTTCTGTGTCAGTCCCCGAAAATATCAATGCAATTCATGACATGATTTTATCAGACCGTCGAATTGGGCTAAAACGGATATCTGAAGCACTGAAGATTTCATACGAATGCGTTCATCATATAGTTCACGTCAGTGTGGACATGAGAAAAATTTCTGCGAAATGGATCCCCAAATGTTTGAATGTTGACCAAAAGCGTGCAAGGGTAGAAGCATCTCGTTCGATCTGTGCTCGATTTGAAAACTATGTAGACTTCTTAAACCGAATTGTTACTATGGATGAAACTTGGGTTTATTTCTTCGATCCAGAAACAAAGCAAAAACAGTCGGGGGAATGGCGACACTCTGGTTCTTCAAGACCTAAGAAGTTTCGTGTCCAAAAATGTGCTGGAGAAGTTCTTGCTTCAGTTTTTTGGGATTGCCATGGGTAATTATGATTGGTTTTTTGGATAAGGGTAGAACAATAACTGGAGATTACTATTCGACATTACTGACCACTCAACGGGAAAAAATTAAAGAGAAAAGACGCGGAAAGCTATCCAAAGGTACTTTGTTTTTACAGGACAACGCCCCAGTACACAAAACTCATGTTGCCATGCAAAAAATTCGTGATTTAGGGTTAGAATTACTAGAACACCCCCCTTATTCCCCAGATTTGGCTTCGTCCGACTACCTTTCCTCAACTGAAAAAAAGTTTAAAAGGTTGTAATTTTTTTTCCAACGAGGAGGTTATAAAAGCTGTGGATGACTGGTTTGCAGAGCAAGAAGAAACATATTTTTTGAAATGTCTAGAGACGTTGCAGGTCCACTGTGATAAATGTATTCAATTAAGAGGAGAATATGTTGAGTAATAAGAGATTTTGACATTGAATTTTGCTTGGTTCTATAGTAGGCTAAGAATTTTTCAATATATCCTCATATATTTATAGAAAGAAATATTTAGAAATAACACAGCTTTTATCTGTTGAAGTTCATCAAATGGCCCGCAGAACATCATGTATATGGCGTAAAAACAAATTGATAAAACTACGAAAACATACTACCAAGGTCATTGAAGTCATACTTTTGTCTAAACAAGCCAAAATATCGAAATATGCAGCTCGTTATATCATGAGCAACTTACCCCATATTGTGGATGCGATTGTGAAAAACAGAAAATGTTCTCAAACATCTACTAGACTACTAGAGGCAGAAATTCCGTACGTTCTCTTCTGCCTCCGACTCTTTTCCATTCGCATCAACAACATTTTACGATAGTCGCGAGTCTCATCCTCCCATCTCGGATAGTCTTTATCGTTTAGCTCGGGTTTAGGAAAGGATTATTTTGCTACGGAACACGGAAAAGTGGAAACTTCTTGATGTAACGACGTTGGAGATGTTTCCTCTTAAATTTCGGCATTAGCCTTGCCGAAATTAGCTTCTTGAGAGTTGGCCGAAGGAATGGTTAGGACAGGAATCTCAATGGGGAGACCGAAAATGTTAGGGTTATGTTTTTGCTCCCAGCAAATTTCAACACTACTTGTAGCCGTCTCAGTTCTTCATGGAGCTAATGTTGTGGAAACATTCGGAAGCTTATACAGGGTTATTCTTCCTGAATATACGAAATTTGTGAAAATGATTACCGGAACGTGGAATATAGGTTTCTTAGTTTCGGGTCTTTCAATTTTACCATAAATTATGGTTATAAATATAATTCACTCGGCCAATGTTTTTTGAGTGTATGTGTGTGAAGGGTTTTCCAATAGGAGGTGTTATTTTGAATAGCCCACTATTTCGGTAGACGTCAATTCTGAAGCTGCCATTTTTGGCATTTGACTACTAGAAACTGCGCCACTTATAAATGGAACGATACACGCTTCAACAACGCATTGAAATTATTAAAATTCACTATGAAAATGGTGGAAATTTGGCAGAGACGGTTCGTAAAACTAGAAAATTTTTGGGTCGTCGAGATGCACCTTGTCGAACCGCAATACAGAAGTTGGTAGATAAATTCGGGATGTTGGGACAAGTTAGTGATGTGAAGAATAAAACCCGTGCACATCACTTGAGAACAGCCGAGAATATTGCTGCTGTAGCCGAAAGTGTTGAAGAAATCCCAGGTCTATCCATTCTTTGTCGTTCTTTGGCCACGAACGTCATTATAACGTATTTTGCATACAGATTTGGATTCTGTTGCAATATTAATGCCTTTGACCCATTATTCCTCCTATTCCCGCTTTTCTAAGATATTGACGCTAATGAGATTTTGGGCATTTTCCTCTAAGATAAGGAGTATGTAGCAGGTGATACTTTAACGTTAGCTGACTTATCAACAATAGCAACCGTTTTCACTTTCGAAGTAACTGGCTTTGAAGTTTAAAAATCCTCCTGCGTCACTAGATGGTCTGAAATAATCTGCTCCACATGAGTTAGGAATATTGACTTAAATTGCAAAGAAAATATGGTTAAAACAAGATTTTTGTGATGAAAATTCATATACTCAAATATGATTTCAAGTTGCATTTTAATTTTAGCCTGTAGGTCTGCAGCGTATACAGGGTGGTTATGAAAAATCGAGTAAAATAAGGAAATTTTATTCCCAGAGAATTCAAGCATTTCAAGACTATATCAATACAATGTATGGCCTCCACGGGCATCAATAACAGCTTGACATCTTCTTTGCATTCTACACACGAGGTTGTTGAACATTTCTTGAGGAATTTGGTTACATAAACGGGGCAGATCATTTAAGGATTCTGGGGAAGGTTGATGATTATATAATCTTCTTTGGAGCATATCCCATGCATGTTCTATGCAATTCAAATCTGGTGAGTGCGGAAGTATTGGTAAATGTGGAATACCAAGCTTCTTGCGCGCATTCTCAACTATAGCTGCACGGTGCGATCTAGGGTTATCGTCTAAAAATTGAAAAGTTTCACCAAAAGCAGCGTGAAAATTTGGCGCAACATTGTCAATGACATGCTCCCTATAGTGTGAGGCGGTCATATTCCCAGAACAAATGTGTAGATCTGTGCGCCCGTTGAAACATATGCATCCCGCATCATACCATAACACTACCCCCTCGGAATGGATGGACTTCTTGGACATAGCGACGATTACGGGGTATGCGTGGGATTGTCCATACCCTTATCCTCCGAGAATCTGAAAATCGTCCAAATCTGGATTCATCAGTGAAAAGGACACTACGTCATTGATCGTTCCAATTGATATGTTGCCTTGCCCATTTCTGTCTTTGACGCTTATGGTCACGTGTTAATGGAACTCCTTTTAATGGACGTCTAGAACCTAGATTCACCCCTCTCAAACGTCGTCTGATGGTTTCGATGGAATCTTGGACCCCATCTGCATTTTGAAGAGTATTCCGTAGCATACTACACGTAGATGTAGGATTTTTTCTCGCCGAAACGGTGATGAAACTGAGTAGGTGTTGTTTTTCGTCGCCCACCAAGCCTTGGTCTTTCCAACACGGAACCTGTCTCCCTGAACCTATTCCAAAGTCGACATATCACACTTTGGCGGACTTGGAGCCTTTCCGCTACAACAACCTGAGTTAGGCCACCTTGTAGCATTCCGATAGCCCTATCAGAGTTTGTTAATTTACGTCTTGGCATTCTCAGAAAACTCGTTTCAAATCGAAGCCGTTGGTAAGCTAACTACATTTCAAAATAAGAACATTCATGAAGCATCATCACGTCTTCAGTTACAAGGAAATGATTGAGAATATAATGAAGAAATTACATATATTCTATATATATTTCCTGATATGAATGGAATGTTTTGTAGGCTTTCTGTAGCCAAACATGTTCAATAAAATGAAACTTCTATAAGAAATTTAATCATAAGAAAATCACAGTTGTTGTGTATAAAAAACAAAAATTATTCCAATGGCGGTCATTGAGATCTAAGAAATGAATTTAGAGATTGATCTAAAAGAGATGCTCAAAGTTTCTACCATACCTGTCAAAGCAATTTGTTCACACGCCTCAGAAGTGCTGCATGATTGGTTGGATCCTATAGCACACAGAAAACAACTCAGACTATTCAAAGAAAGGATGAGTTACTCTCCAAATCTCATAATGAGATAAACAACTGCAATTTAAAATGAACCTAAACAAATTTCGTTGTATGCAGTTCTCAATTGGACAAAAAGTCATCCATATGGTTTACTGATGGATCAAAATCAAATAGAGGCACTGGCATTGGGATATATGGACCTAAGCTGAGGATCTCTAAAGCCCTGGGAAGTGAGCCCTCTATTTCACAGACCAAGATACTGGCTGTTCACGTATGCGCTTAGGAATGTCTCAAAATGAACCTCAAAGGGGCGCATTTCCACATCACCACAGACAGCAAGGCATGCTGAGGTCCCTGGAATCAAACTGACAGAGATCTTTGCTGACCTAGGACTCCCGTAACACCATAAAGCAACTGGCCAGAGGCAATAAAAAGACACAACTGTGGTTGCCAGAACGTTGTGGTGTTGAAGGAAATGAAAAAGCCGATGAGCTTGCAAGGGGAGCATCAAGGTTAACGCCTTATAAAATTAAATCCATAAGACAAGACCAGTAGTAACTCCAATTAGATTACCCGAGTGTTCTGAAATCGAAGAAGCCTGAAAATTTGCATATGAAGGAGCATGATCAGCTTTGACTATGTCAGAAGACAGCTAAGGTACTCCAGAAGCTCTGAAAATATACCAAGAAAGTGTTTGAAATGAATGGAAAATCTGGTAGAGAGACTCAGAATATGGCACTGAGTTTTTTTGTGTATTCAGAATTTATTACACCAACCTTATCCCGATATTCTCAGGAAGTGAACCTGGCAAAAAAAATCGAATACGCTCATATTTTGTCGGAAGCAACAAAATCCCAGAATGAATGTCCTATAAATAAGAGAAGAGCCCCCATAAACCTTTGTTCCACCTTCCTAAGCACAACAAAGATGCCGCTGTTTCCTGGAACACCTGTTCATTCTCAGGAACTCCAAAACAAATAACCCCTTCCGACCTCCTCATCAATAATCGATGAATTATTTCCCTGGTCGAAAACTCATTATATTCCGTCCTTTTATTGCACATTCTCCCCGTTTATGTTCCAATAACGAAAAATTAAAATGGTACGTCCGACGTCGAGGACGTAGACGAAAGGATTTTATTGCTCTTCACCGGAGTCATTCCGGGACGTATTCATTCCGGCTTTTACTACCTTGTGACGTGGAACAATCCGGGGTCCGTGCTGTCGGTGGCGTGACATTGTTGCGGATATATATCGTATGACATTTACGAGGAGATGAAAACGCGGTTCATATTTGACGGGGAAGTGGATTTGAGGGTACATTTCGTTTATGTTATGGTTGCTCGAAAGCATGTGTTCGAGTTTTTTCTTTGTAGATCATTAATTTAGCTTGTTAGACTGTCATTTGATCATTGTCCAAGAATCCTTGAATGTCGATGAATAACCACAAAAGCAATTTAGAAATCTACGAAAACATACTGCCAAAGCCTTCGAAGTTCTGGCTTTGTTGGAGTTTTCAGGTAGACCTTCGAACACAAAGAATGTATACACCTGATTTTCTTGTTCCTAAGAGATCTTCACTGCCAAAACGCCTAGCTCTGAGGAACTGCATTCGACCAGACTAATTATGGACCACTTTTTCGAGTAATTCAGGCCTTACTTCAGGAAACCCACAATTTATGTTGGTTTCCAAAGCGTCTATTGTTTCTGGTTCATCATCGTAAACCAATGACTTCACATAACGAAGAAAATAATCCATTGGAGTTAAGTCTTATGATATTGGGCGCCAATTAATTGTACCAGTTCTCGAAATAATGTTATCGCCAAATATTTCTTTCAATAAATCAATAAGAAAGAGCAGCATGAGGTGCATCCCCATCTTTATTGAACCAAAACACTTCTGGGTCGATACCTTTCAAATTTTGAAAGGAATAATCATTGATCTTCGATCTGTAACGAGCACCATTCACTGTCACATCAACTCCAGCATCATTTTAAAGAAATATGGACCGATGATGCCTCCAGCGTGTAATGCACACCATACAGTGCATTTCTTGAGGACAGTTTCCACTCCATAAACGGCAATTGCATGTTTACGAAGCCGTTCATCCAGAAATGAGCTTCATCACTGAACACAATTTTTCGATAAAAAAGTGGATCAACTTCGTGCTGTTCTAGGGCCCAATCAGCAAACAAACGATGCTCATTATGGTCAACTGGCTTCAGTTCTTGAACCAGTTAGATCTTGTATGGGTGTAGACCAAGTTCTTTACGCAAAGTTTTCCATGTGGTGAATGCATAGAGTCTAACTTGTTGTGAACGTCGACGAATAGACAAATCTGGATATTCATTAACACTATAACTTATAGCAACGATATTTTCTTCTGTACGTACAGTTCTTTGCCTTGTTGTTGTTGTTGCATCGAGTAGAGAAAATGTTGTCCGAAATCTATCGATAGTTCGACGAATAAGCTGCTCTGATGGACGATTATGTAAACCATAAATTTAACGAAGTGCTCCTTAAGTTTGGCGAATAGAACACTGATTTTTAAAACGAATTTCAACAATTTGTTAACATTGTTGTGAAGTGAGTCTTACCAAGATAATTTGTCAATCCTTACTGAACAGAAATGTCAAAACAACATGGCTTCTATCTACTGTCAAATCACAGTTATCCTTAATGAAAATTTTGTCACTGTGAAAAAACACAAAAATATTTATCCTTATGCTTGATTGAAAATATTGAAATCTTCCTATATCCTCTCAGTTAAGCCTTCTCGAGAAAACAGGTAGTTAAACTTCTTTTTCTTCGTGGTTCTAATGACTTCATACAGATCACAAGATTCACAGCTTTCCTCGGTCCTTTGATTATAAGTCTTATTCTCTCTCAACTGCCTCTGATTCGGAAGGTCATTCCATTTCCGCTTGTATACTGATTCAAGCGCGAATTGAAAAGTTCACAACCCATCATTCAAGTTCATCGCAAACCTAATTAAATCGAAAAAATTGCAACTATTTGGCCTCGGCAATTTAATCTTCTATAAACTACAAAAATTTTCATGATTATTATTTCAAAAATATAGTTTGTACTCATGAAAAACGAAAAACATATTCAATAACCCCGGATCTAACGACTATCCTGGTTTTTTTAATTGAAAAACTAATTAAACCGCAAAACAGAAAACTATTTGCCCTCGGGACGTTCTTCAACTTCAATTTAAAAAAAAATCAAGTCTCTACGTCGTAAATTAGGGTACTTACTCGTGAAATAAAGAGACCACTTTTGAATGGAGATTTACCACGATTCAAAAGGTGCCTCTTAAGGATATGATAATAACTGGATCAGTACCATCTTCTGTCTGCTCTGCTTAATAATCTACGTACCGAATCAATACCTATTCTGATTCAAGCGCGAATTGAAAAGTTCACAACCCATCATTCAAGTTCATCGCAAAATCGTAAGATGGTAGTGTTGGGTCTGGATCAGGAGTTCTGTCGATCTCAGTGCCTGATAATGTGACAGTTGGAGTAGAAGACTGGGAGACGTCTTAAACACTAACTCTGAAGTGGCGACTACAAAGGAATATCAGCGTGGTACTTCGATCAAGAGTTCTGTTGATCAGTATAGAAGACTGTCAGATTTGGCACTGTTCTAATTTCTACTCGAGAAATTTTGATTTGATGAAGTGGGCTTAGGTGAATGATGAATATTAATCGTAGTTTAGAGAATTATTATAGATATTGGCAAGAGAAAATTGAGATCATTTCAAGCATTTTACCCAAACTTACAGATATGGTATAATTCAAATTCAACTCAAAAATATTTGACAGGGGGGACTTTATTAACATGGATGTGATTTACTGAACTGAATGAACAGACTTACTACGAAATATGAAATGTCACCTTCTTTCACAGACTTCAAACTTTATAACAAACTGCCCACCGACTTGAAAAATCTTAATGATAGGCAGTTCAAGAATGAAGTGAAGTTATTAGTGCTAAAAGAATGCTTCTATAGCATAAGTGAATATTTTTTGTACGAATTCTAATTATAGCTTTCTTTTTTGTTCACACATTTTTCTCTCTAGTTTTAATGAGTTATATGTATATTGGACGTGTCCTATACATTTCTTGAATGTCTGAAAGGATGAAATAAATATTATTATTATATTATTATACTGACGTACCTATAGCACGAACCTGCTTTCTCAGTGTTCTCATTAAGGGGCAGTATCACCTTTTGAATCGTGGTAAATCTCCATTCAAAAGTGGTCTCATTATTTCACGAGTAAGTACCCTAATTTACGACGTAGAGACTTGATTTTTTTTCAAATTGATGTTGAAGAACATCCCGAGGGCAAAAAGTTTTCATTTTTTCGATTTAATCACTTTTTCAATTAAAAAAACCAGGGTAATCGTTAGATCTGGGGTTATTGAATATGTTTTTCGTTTTTCATGGGTACAAGCTATATTTTTGAAATAATCATGATGAAAATTTTTGTAGTTTATAGAAGATTAAATTGCCGAGGGCCAATAGTTGCGATTTTTTCCAAAAAATGATGAATAACCGTCGGAAAAAAAATCATTAAGTGTAGTTTCCGAAACGCTGAAGTTCAACCTGTTTTTTTAATTGAAAACCTAATTAAATCGAAAAAATCGCAAGTATTTGCCCTCGGCAATTTCATCTTCTATGAACTACAAAAATTTTCATGATTATTATTTCAAAAATATAGTTTGTACTCATGAAAAACGAAAAACAGATTCAATAACCCCAGATCTAACGACTACCCTGGTTTTTTCAATTGAAAAACTAATTAAACCGCAAAACAGAAAACTATTTGCCCACGGGACGTTCTTCAACTTCAATTTAAAAAAAAATCAAGTCTCTACGTCGTAAATTAGGGTACTTACTCGTGAAATAAAGAGACCACTTTTGAATGGAGATTTACCACGATTCAAAAGGTGCCCCTTAAGGATATGATAATAACTGGATCAGTACCATCTTCTGTCTGCTATGCTTAATAATCTACGTTCCGAATCAATGTTGTTTACCTGCTTTATACTAGCTACATTCAATAATATTCAGCTGTAAAGCCGAGAGTTTTTGCTTGGGGGACCAACCACTCTTTTCAATCAAGTGATTTATTCATTGTATTTCACCAAAATTTCAGCAAAAGAAGAGATGGAACAAAATTATAAATAACTACTTCATTGATTCAAGAGTCAGTTTCGCTCAGTGCAAACCTGTGAACTCACTATGATATATTCTCCCTGCCAAAACAGATCAACTCCAGCATCCCATTCGTTGACCTTCCGAAATGTCAACGGGAAACTAGCAACAGAGATCTGCGTGGGAATCGGACTGACAGAAAACCGAATGGTGTGTTGTATAAATCGTATTATCCGTGCAGAACTAGCGGAGATGCTCCTATGGGATTGTGATAAGCCGGTTTTTAATTGGACTCACCCCGCATTGCGCTGGACTCCAGAGTTTCCGATTGTGGCACTTTTTCCTGGATTCCACTGACTGATGGGGTCATGAAGAGAGGGATGATGTATAGGCTTTCTGTTTGTTCATTTTCTCTTGATGTTTAATGAAATAGTTACAGGTCCGATGTCTGTACAGGGTGACCCAAGTTCTGATTAGAAGGAAATAGGTGAGATATGTCTACACTGAAGGGAAAGTGGAGTGCTCTGTAGTTGATGATCATATCTCCCCTTCTTCTCCGTTCAGAAAAAGTAGGCAATTCAAACATCAGCAGCCTTGTGCGATAGTCCGTTCAATTCCTGCCAAATGGAAGACGGGTATTCCATCGCTGCACTGATTCCAAAAGTTCTTGATCGCCCCTCAGATTAGCCCACCAAACAGGACTAGCGTACTCCAGAAAGGGGCGCACGTAGATTGTATAGAGAGTCCTACTTGTTGCTATATCGCAACCATCGAGAGCTTTAGAGAGCCGGCAGGTGGAGTGTTTTGCCTTGAAAACATCAGTAGGAATATGAGTAGACCAACTCAAGTCATCAGTGACGGTAACACCGAAATCACAATGCTGGAAGACACTAGCAAGTCTCTGTTGGTCGATGAGGTAGGGAATCTTAGGGTTTCTCCTGACACAGCACTTTGCAATATTGAGGGGCAACAGCCACTCCTCACACAACTTGAAGAGCTTGTTCAGGTAGTCTTGAAGGTGCCCTGTTCAGCCCAATGGACAGTTATATAATTTCCTATCATCCGCATTGCACACTTGGACAAGAAAAGGCGAGGAAGATCAGCAGTGTATAGTAAAAACAGAATAGGACCCAGTACCGAACCCTGTGGAACCCCACTAAGAACTCTCACGTCGAAGGAGGAGCAACAATCACAAACCCCAACTCGAAAAGTATGGTTTGATAAAAACCAAGAACTCAAGCTTCCTCAAACCTCAATTGTCGTATTCGTGACATCAGGGATTCCAGAGACAATCCTCGAGCTTATCGATCTTTTCCCTGACTAAAATTCTACATCCTCGTTTCCACACCCATGAATAATTTCGTAGGAATACTACAAAGTCCACTGTCGATACGCATCGCGTGTCTAGATTCTATTCCAGATCCGGAACAGTCTCCGGAAACTGTAAGTCGACCATAATCCCTAGCACTAATCACTAAACACAACTTACTACCAGCTGCTTTCAAATTCGAATAAACATCGCCATAGTTTCAGTAGGATTCGACATGCGAACGTTCCTTTTAGTTTATACCCTTTGGTAAATAAGAATAGGGGTGTGTGTTCACAGCGTAGATTTCGAGTGTTGTTTAGTATTTTGGAAGGTGTTATTCCGGTGGCAATTTGTAACGATAAGGTTACAGGATTGGTTCACGTGTCTTGATAAAGAAAACGAATGTCTTCAGTTGCCTACACGAGGTAGGCAGAGAAGCAAAAGCGAAATACTTAAAATGCAAACACATATTTTCCTCAAGATATAGCGAGATCTGAGAGATCGCAATATACTTTTATAGTTAGAAAGAGGTTACAGTTCACTGTGACCTTAAGGTCTATTGTGCCCCCTAACAAAGATGTTCTCACCACCCACAGCTCGCCTTTTAGTTCCAGAGATCTAATGAAATCCAAATCTGGGAAGGATTCAACGAGACTGGTGCCTCTTGAGGTGACAATGTTCTGAGAGAAAGCCGAAGAAACTTTTTGGAGGGCCTCATTCCTGGGAGATTCCTCAAGAGTGTTCTCTTTTCTGTTTTCTCCTTCTTCAGAAACTCTTTCTTATAGGTGCATTTCCCTATGACACAGAAAGGTTCTGGGCTTGTGAACGACGTTTGTGCTATATCTCTGGCAAGCATATTGGCATCTTGGCTTCCTTTGATTCCCGAATGACCGGTCACCCAGTTTAAAGAGACCCCATTTCTTCCTACCATATTGAGTTTTTTCCGGCACTGCAAAATCATCTTTGAGTCAAGGACATAGGAGCTCAGTGCTTTAATAGCGGCTTGACTATCTGAGTGAATGCCTGTATAGCACTTTTGATAGTTTCTTTCTAGGTTTATGTCGAGACATCTTTCAATTGCTAATATTTTCCGATTGAAAGACGCATGTACATGAGCCTAATGACAATGTACACTCAGTACTTGCCCCTATTTTGGTTTTTGAACCATCTTTATACCATCTTCTTTAGGATTGTGGTCGGTGAATTCTCATTCCCATTCCTCTCTTTTGATTAGCATTATGCTGCAGTTGTTTTCAGTGGTTAGGTACTTTCCTGATTATAGGTCTCACAATAATGACATACATCCATCGCAGTATTATTGGGTTACAACATCAATTCCGGCAGTATAGACGCCTGCATGCCATGAGAGTCCTTGTAGCTCTGCCAGTAGCTTATAGTAGTATCAACATGCTCAATCCACAAAATAGCAAGCTTCTGTAGATGGAGCATGTTGATACCCAGGGTTATTCCCACGTCTTTACCTCCAAGATATCTCTTTTTAATGATAACGTCTTCATGGATGGAAGGTATCTTGTCCCAGTGACCTGCTAACAAGCGAAATTATAAATGAATATCTTTGTTTATTGAATGTTGAAATTCATGTTATTTTTCGATAGGACTATGCGTTGCTTATTATGAGTATCAAATACATAACACAAATAGGTGAAGATATTCTGTGTTGCAATTCTCCTCCAGTTGAAATTTCCTTTCGCCCTGGAAAACATCGATAAGACAACCTTGTTTGGAAAATATTCCGCGACTACAAGCTGCAGTCGATCGCTTCAAACCTGACTGATCTGCGGCAAGAATTTTTCAATAAGCTCATTATTGGGGCCCGATTCTCGACCGGAACTGAAGGAAAACAGATTTTTACTGCTTTCTTTGTGGTTCTTCAACAGCCGTCTAGTCAATTTCAGCGCCTTTCACTGCATTCGATAAATCTTGTGGCTTCGCCCGTTAGAACCTTACCGCGCTACCTCGAGGCATTCTCGAGGAGACGGCGGGATGAATGGAGGAGATAAACGCGGCCTTCGTTCAGGATATTTGAGGCATCAATCAAACCCGGCAGGAAAAAATGGTGCTATATCTCATTCCTGCGGTGAATCGAGGTCGAGGAGAAATTAGAATTATGGAAATTTGAGTGAGTCTTCTCTCGGAATGAGTTAGTTGAATTTCAATTTTTTTTGGTGTTCACTTCCATTTTTTACCTTCCGAAATCTAGGTGCTAAATTGAAACAAACGATTTTCGTGGAATGAAATTTTTTTTCTAGTATTACCTTGAGGTAGCGTTGAAAAAATCCACCATGAGAAGACCAGGGGTAATTTTGAAGAAGTCCAAAAGAGCCAAAGTCAACCCTGAGCCCCAAAGACGTATCGATTATATTTTACTATGTCTTGAGATGGTGAAAAATGAGGCGAAAAACATACTAATTATTCCCCGATGGGCTGTAGAAGAATCTTCCAGAACTGCAACCACATTGATCTTTTGTTCTTATACACTACTGAATCAGTTCCATAAAATGGTATATAGATGATTCTAAAACAACGATGCGGCCTGCAAAAACCAATTTAAACTGTTGTCAGGCTTCCACTCGAGTGTTTTTCAGACAGTATTACTGGCTGTTGAAAGATGTCTAGACATAAACCTAGAAAGAAACTATCAAAAGTCAAGCCGCTATTAAAGCAATGAGCTCCTTCGTCATTGACTCAAAGTTGATTTTTGGGAGTGCCAAAGAGAACTAAATGAGGTAGGCAATAAAAATAGGGTCTTTCTAATCTGGATTTCCAGTCACTCCGAAAAGTTTCTTCGGAATTTTGAAACTGCAAGATCCAAAAGGTATCTGGATCTCAGTAAGAACCATCCTTGCCGGCTTCCTTACTAGAAGCTTCTGGTGAGAATGGATTTATCGGACTCTGAAGAGTTTAGATTCTGTGGAGAGGAGGAAGAAATTACTATTCATCTTGTCACGGAATGCCTTGCCATTGCAACCCAAAGGAAACATTTTTTTTGGCAACAAACATGCAGGAGTGAGGAACTAACCTCGTTGAAACCTTCTTAGATATTGCATCTTATTAGATCTTTGGAACTGGAAGGTGAGCTGTAGAGTGCAGCTCTTATAGAAGGCACAATAGACCTTGAGGTCACAGTAAACTGTAGTCTATTTCACTATTTCTATCTAAAACTATTACAACTCCAAAATCCATAAAGAACTAGTTGAAAGGATCCATTCCCGAAAGATTCCCATAGAGTGCTTCTCGTTCAGTATTTTCCTTCTCCAAGAACTCGTATAAATGCATTTGCCCATATGACGGAGAGTTTCTGAGCCAGTATGCTGCGTTGAACTGTTTAAAACCTTTGTAATGGATTGAATATGTTCAAGTGTCTTCCTTTCCTCTAATCAAATCCCCCACATAGAGTTTGTTGAGGAGAATCAATGATAGTTAGATATATTAGTAAGCTACGAGGATATGTTGGAAAATTCTTAGCCTACTATGGAACTAAAAAAAATTTCAATGTTAAAATATTTTATTATTTAACATATTCTCCTCTTAATTGAACACATTTATTACAGCAAACCTGCAACGTCTCTAGGCCTTTCAAAAAAAAATGTTTCCAAAACCAGTCCTCCAAAGCTTTCATTACCTCCTCGTTGGAAGAAAATTTACGACCTTTTAAACTTTTTTTCAGTTGAGGAAACAGAATCAGACGGAGCCAAATCTGGTGAATAAGGGGGGTGATCAAGTAATTCTAACCCTAAATCACGAATTTTTTGCATGGCAACATGAGATTGGTGTACTGGGGCGTTGTCTTCATCTGTAAAAACAAAATACCTTTGGATAGCTTTCCGCGTCTTTTCTCTTTCATTTTTTTCCGTAGAGTGGTCAGTAATGTCGAATAGTAATCTCCAGTTATTGTTCTACCCTTATCCAAAAAATCAATCATGATTACCCCATGGCAATCCCAAAAAACTGAAGCAAGAACTTCTGCAGCAGATTTTTGGACCCAAAATTTCTTAGGTCTTGGAGAACCAGAGTGTCGCCATTCCATCTATTGTTGCTTTGTTTCTGGATCGTAGAAATGTACCCAAGTCTCATCGATAGTAACAATTCGGTTGAAGAAGTCTACATCGTTTCTAAATCGAGCACCAGATCGAACGCGATGCTTCTACCCTTGCACGCTTTTCATTGCGTAACTCTGGTTTACTTTTTTGTCGTCGAACTCTACACTGACACTTCGAATAAGTTATTGTTCGTTGATATGGAATCGCAATATTTTGTTTATGGGTGGCTAACTAGATATCAATACATATTCGAGATCTTAGGTGCTCAAACAGTCATTCTGGTTCATTCAATTAGTCCAGAGTATTTTGAGACACAACAAAATGACTTCCACATTGTATGGTAGGAACCAAGAGAAGAATTATCTTTTTCCGATCTTATCTTGCATTTTCCATTCCCAGATACGCATAAATTTACTTAACTCCTAATTAACCCAGAATCAGCGCCATGCATCTTCATTTCCGAGGCGTCAGTGTGCGCTCGTGCGTTATAACGCATTACCTTTCTTTCACTTTTATTCCACACCGTATCCAGTCTTTTATTCTCATCGCCCGCCAACCCATATAAGAGCTTTACTCTCTCCAGAACAATAGGGAAGGCTGCTGGAATGACCGTAGCTTCAAATTAATGGAAAGAATGAAATTACGACTCGCGTCCAGAAGTTACTGTGTTCGGCTGTAGAACCAGATAAAACTGATTTATCGCCAAATAACTCTCATAACATCGGAGTTCGCCTTTCAAGTGGTCATTGAGTTAATGCACCCAAAGACTGCGGCGGTAACTCGAAAATATCGATATATCTGTTTTTATTTCGCCCCACAGCACTCCGGAAGATTATTTGATGTGTTTTAGAGCTAACGCCGTGAAATGCTCTCTAATCCGGCCTGTAAATTCCTGGTGGGATGAGTGTATTTCTTCGGAAATAAAAGCAGGCTCAGTAGCTCTACGACCGGTTTATACGGGTCGTGATGTTTAGGGCACTATAGGAATACTTGGATTTTTTAATTTACGTTCATCTGGCTTCCCTAGAGCCAGAGAATTCTACTGAGAATTTCGAGGATATATTGAAAACTTCCTAGCCTACCATACAACCAAACAAAATTTCAATGTCTAAATATTTTATTACTCAACATATTCTCCTCTTAATTGAATACATTTATTACAGCGACCCTGCAACGTCTCTAGACCTTTGAAAAAAAATGTTTCTTCTTGCTCTGCAAACCAGTCCTCCATAGCTTTTATTATCTCCTCGTTGGAAGAAAATTTACGACCCTCTAAACTTTTTTCCGTTGGGGAAGAGATGATAGTCGGACGGAGCAAAATCTGATGAATAGTAATTCTTACCCTGAATCACGAATTTTTCGCATGGCCACATTTGTGTACTGGGGCGTTGTCCTGTAAAAACAGAATACCTTTGGACAGCTTTCCGCGTCTTTACTATTTAATTTTTTTCTTGTGGAGTGGTCCGTAATGTCGAATAGTAATCTCCAGTTATTGTTCTACCCTTATCCAAAAAATCAATCATGATTACCCCATGGCAATCCCAAAAATCTGAAGCAAGAACTTTTCCAGCAGATTTTTGGACACGCAACTTCTTAGGTCATGGAGAACCAGAGTGTCGCCATTCCATCGATTGATGCTTTGTTTGTGGATGTAGAAATGTACCCAAGTCTCATCCATAGTAACAATTCGGTTTAAGAAGTCTACATCGTTTTCAAATCGAGCACAGATCGAACGCGATGCTTCTACCCTTGCACGCTTTTGGTCAACAATCAAACATTTGGGGATTCATTTTGCAGAAATTTTTTTCATGTCCAAATTGACGTGAACTATAAGATGAACGCGTTCGTATGAAATCTTCAGTGCTTCAGATATCCGTTTTAGCCCAATTCGACGGTCTGATAAAATCATGTCATGAACTGCCTCGATATTTTCGGGGACTGACAGAAAAACTAGCCTTCCCGATCGGTCATCATCTTCAATGGAAAATTTACCTCTTTTGAAGCTTGCAGTCCAATTTTTCACGGTCGCATACGAGGGACATTGATCACCAAGAGTATTAAGCATATCTTCGTAAGTCAGCTTACCTCTTAACCCTTTTAAATACAGGGACTTGATGATGGCTCGATACTCCAATTTTTCGATTTTTACAATTTCGGTGGACATCTTTTTTTAAATTTATTGCCTTACTCTGGATTACTTTTTCGACGTCGAACTCTACACTGACACTTCTAATAAGTTATTTTTCGTTGATGGTATGGCAATATTTTGTTCATGGAACTGGTCTAGGCTAACTATATAGCAATACATCCTCGCATCAGTACAAGTGGCGTTACCAGTTTGAACCCTTTTGCCTGTTACCTCTCTGTCCATTCGAACGAACTATTATTGTTTCACAAAGAACAAAAGTTGAGCTAAAGAACCTATTAACTCAAAATGAATAAAACAATAGTTGGTACGCACACCCAGTCGATGATAAAGTTGGAAAAAGAAGAAAAAGGTATGCTATTTAACCTTGCAGGAGATGTGCTGGATATGGCTACGAGAACAAAGGACGTTTAGGGAGATATGGCACCAATCGTAAAAGCTGTCAAGGTCGTCTTGGACCATGTTATTAGTATGGGTATAGTTGCGAAAGTATGGAAGGCAGATTTTAGTTGAAGTGCCATGTCAAAAGTGTACAAAAGAAACAGTACACTCAATTCGGAACCCTGGGGCACACCAAAAGGCATCCACCATGACTTTGGTGAGATTTTAGATTGAATCATAAATTTTTAGGAGAGATTGAAGAATATCATGGTTCTTCGGTACTCAGTGAAGAGAATGCTTTTGGATTGCTCAATTCCATTTATGGATTGATCTGCAAAATAAACAACACATCCTCAGAAGCCCTGATCATATTTAGCTTTGGTTTTTATGGTCGAAATCCATCGGAACTGTGTCCTGGGAGATGATTGCAGAATCTCATTAAACAGCAAGCTTCTATCGGGTGACTGATTGAAACTTATGAGGACCCTGAAAGAAATAGACTCGAACTTCTGGCAAATCATTCTGACGTGATGTCAACTATATACTCCATTCACTTTGATTTAATCACATAGGAAGTCATGGTTTAGTTTTCAGGAGTTGGTGCCCCTGATGAGAAGCACAGAACAATGATGAAAAGTCAGTGCGCGCACAGAAAATATCGTTAATGACAAAACGACGTTGCCCGTTTCTTTGTTTACATCAAAGTAAAAGTATCGAAGATATTCCACATTTTGTTAGGTTAACAAATTGTACGCAGATTTTTGGTATTTAATCGATATTTGCAGGTGAGTTTTTCGTCGAATATCCAAGATTAACGAGTGTTTATTGTTTTTAGCACCAGTTTGGAGCGAGAGGACGATTTTCAAGACCATGCAGGACGAATGTTTACATTTCGAGGTTGAAGGGGTACACGGGAATTTTGTTGAAAAAGCTGTTATATCGCAGTAGATGGATCGGATGGAGCCTCGAGAGGTCGATTAGGATGATATTTTTCAGGTTTTCCAAGAAATTTGGCGATATCTGAGCCGATTTGCAAAAGTTAGGTACCTCACTAATGAGGTGGAACTTATACCGAATTCTCCTATAAGAAACGCCTTTCAAAGGTCGAGATGGTGAAAAATGTCTTCTTCAGATGTTGTTTGAACAAACGCAGCCGAGTTTTATACCCCAACATTGATTGTAAGAAAGTTATCAACAAAATAAAATTGACATTATTCTTGATTCTTGTAATTACCCATCAATTCATTTTATATCTTTGGGTTGATTTTTTTCAATGAATTCTTGATTAGAATCAACAATTGATGTCGTCATGTCTCGAACTTTCAGTTCAAGAGAATAATAAACATTAAATCTTCACAAGCATGCATATGAAAATTATGTGAAAGCAATGCAATTTTCCTCCATGGCAAAAATAATATATTTCAACAGGGATCTCTTGTACTTTTCATGCAAATAACTAGAAAAGGAATCCTTTCTATCAATTCATGTAAACGATAATTATTTTCGTCCATCACATCTTTTCCAATTCATTAATTTTCCGCATAAATTCACATTCTGAGAAATACGCTAAGAATGTGGAAAGGGCAACATAGTGTTGACTTGGAACATAAAAATATTTTGAAAAACGTCATAACTTCGATACAGAGTGGAATGTGTCAAATTTCCAAGGCCAGAGTTGTGATTTTATAATTGTGAATGGAGTATACTTTTGATTTCGTTTTTGGTCTTCCTCTCCTTCTTCTGCCTTGTGTTATGTACTCCAAAATTCTCTTCGGCCATCGTGTCTCGTCCATCTTCATAACGTGCCCGTACTAAGGAGCTGTCTTGTTTCCACTCGTTCTGCTGTTGTAAGAACCCGCCCAGTTTTCCCTCTGAACTCTTCGTTCCTAATATGTTCTGTTCTGGAAATTCGACAAGATCTCAAGAAGTCCATCTCTACTGTCTCTATGCTCTTTCTCTCTTTTTCTGGTTGCCAGCATTCACAGCCATAAGTTAAAATAGGTTTTACAACTGCCGTGTAGATTGTCATTTTTGTTCGAAGTTTCATCCTGCCTGACCACAGTAAAGAGTTCAACAAGCGTACAACCTTCTTACCTTCCTGCGCCATAGCTTTTATATCTTTCCTTGTTGCTCCATCTTCGGAAATAATACTCCCCAAATATTTGAACTCTCTGCACTTGTAAATCTGGGTCTTCCTCCTTCTTTTTTGATATATCTCATGTCTTTCACATCAGGATAGATGGAGCATCTTTTATAATTCCAGGCAAATGGAGAATATGCAGATAGATTGATCGGTCGAATGAGATTCTGCATAGATAGCGGAGATTCGCTCAAATCTAAATATTAGCGATGAAATATGATCCCAACTAATGAATCCTTGGAACGATTCATTATTTCATCCGTGTCGGGGTAATAGATACTGAATGCCGGCGTATGGAGTTCCATTTATCCAACACAATGCGGATAGCGTTCTGATTGTCTCGATATGGTGGCATGTACCGTAATAGCTGGCCTATTGCTGAAATATCGAATTCAGCATTTCTCGTATCTCGTATATACCGCGCCCGTATTGAATCCGTTCAACCATAATATTCATGTTTTCATTTCTGTAATGGCTACTGGGAAATTTCATTGCTTTCGCATCTGTCTGGACTGGGGTCTGCAGACAAGAGGTTTTGAATCAGTCGTAAAATGTATAAGCCGTACTGGCTTTCCGTCAAGTTCGATGTTGTTTCCGACTGTTCAAAGTTATGGATGAGGAACTTCATGCAGAATTCTGAAGTGGAAGATAATCCAAGAGTTTTATGGCTACTTTTATATGCATACTCCTGCATTCAGGAGATATCATTTTCGCTGCATCTTTGTATCTTTGCTGTCTTGTTACCTGAGCAATAATCGTAATTAGAAAATCGACGGATTATGATTATTATGACATAATGATGTCAATTGGCTATAGAAGATCATTTCAGGAATTGTCTGCCTCGAACATCAAACCTCAATCTCATTGAACACGCTAGGGATCAGCTGCAAGAAATCTTGAGAGAAATTGATCAAGGCTACTAAACAATCAGATCGAAAGTATCCCAAACCGTTGAAAGGCTGTGGTTGATGTCCGAGGAAGCCAAACTCTTCACTGAAATGGAAACATTTGAAACCGTCTAAAAGGACCCCACACTTTCCTTATGGCAAATGAAGTTCCGTCAAATATTCTAATATTTTGATATAATGTAGTACTCGACCTACTGATCAAAAGTGTCCAGGGCCCCAACTCAATCCTATGACTAGTTTTTGAGAATTACTCACTCTTACTACGCGAGTATCTCGAAACGGAATCGAATGAATTTCAATTTTTCTCGAGAAACATTTCATTCCATCCCCAGGGAGCAACCATATAGAGGAATATGGCCAAATATCGTTACGAATACAGGGTTATCCATAATTTAATGCATGCTCGATTTTTAAAGTATAAAATATGTCAGTTCCAGAGCGAGAACGTTCGCAAAATGAACTATTTCACTAGATATTATGTTGTTACATCGAAAAATCCTGAAATACCTAGAATTCGTACTGGGTGATCCATTATTATAGAAACTATTTACAATGAAATTTAAGTGGACACCATTGCATTATGGGTTGATTTAAGGTGTTTCTTTGATTTTTTCAGAACATATCATCATGGATTTCAAAGAATACAGGGTGATTCAGTCATGAAATAAACTGTGAACCTCACGAAAATATCCAAAAACCACTTTTTTTTTCATCACCCTTTATTTCAATGATGTTGAGGGGGGGGGGATTTCTTTCACCACTGTACTTAATACGAAAACATCAATATGGCCAAGAGTTTTTATCCACTTCCTATGACCAGATTTTTCTACAGGGTGGCCATTTGAAAACGAAACAGACGAGATTAATGACGAAATAAATTTTTTCGATAGAAATGCTCGGACAGGTCGATTTCTGTTTCGAGGGGGACAACTTAAGATGTAGGTTACGGACGCATAGCGCTTCAACCCTTGCTACTACAACCCTCACCCCCAATTTTTGAATAGGGAAGATGGGGTGAGTGATACCTCATTTGAAATGTATTTTTATACTGATTTCAGCACAGTAATTGTTTTTTCATTTTATGCATTAGTTCTCGAAATATTCATGCGTTAGTTGATTTTATCACTTAAATTAATTTTTTGCGAATAATTGACATTTCGTGCTTCCGAAACACAAAAATTTCCGTACTTGTATTTGAAATTGCAAAACATCTACCACTGGGCAAATGAAGTCATACCGTACGTGTTAATGCTACTAGGGTCAGATGTTCGACTAGCTGTTTTATTCACTGAAATCATTCTCCAACTGTACGGTATCAGAACGGTTTGAAGTATTGATCTAAGAAATAAGACTTTTCAAAGTAAAGTAAATAATTTATCAAAAACTCACATCAATTAATTAAATATTCAAATTGTTCACCATTAGCTTCCATACAATGAAATGAGTTTTGTTCGAAACGATGGCGCACATTTTGCAGCATTTCTGGAGTGATTTGACGACATTCGTTCACTATACGTCTTCTTAAATCTTCTATGGAATCGGACTGTGTAGAGTGAATTTTACTCTTCAAGTGGCCCCAAAGAAAGAAATTTAGTCATGGTTGTTTTGAAGCTCAAAATGTCGATTTTTCACAAAAAAACACTACAAGTGGCATGAACACACCACTTCATTTTCAAATACTTAGTTGAGAATATTTCGAGAACTAATGCATAAAATGAAAAAACAATTACTGTGCTGAAATCAGTATAAAAATACATTTCAAATGAGGTATCACTCACCCCATCTTCCCTATTCAAAAATTGGGGGTGAGGGTTGTAGTAGCAAGGGTTGAAGCGCTATGCGTCCGTAACCTACATCTTAAGTTGTCCCCCTCGAAACAGAAATCGACCTGTCCGAGCATTTCTATCGAAAAAATTTATTTCGTCTGTAATCTCGTCTGTTTCGTTTTCAAATGGCCACCCTGTATGTAATATGTAAATTATTTATCTATTTTATTCTATTCTCATTCCAGCAACTGGTTTTTTTTTTCTAATATCTTTAACACTTCAACTTGCATTTTCAACTAATTCGTAAAAGATTTGGAAAACAAAATCAACCTCAAGTTACGATTCTTGTAGTGTTTTTTATCAGTCGTTGTCGATTCGATTTCAAGAGTGTTTTTTTATTTGATTTCAATCAGATTTGCGAATCAATAATTTTCATATTAGGTACCTACATAAAAAAAATCTGGTCATAGGAAAGTGGATAAAATCTCTCAGCCATATTGATGTTTTTATATCAAGTGCAGTGGTGAAAGAAAACTTCTACCTCAACAGAGTTAATCTTGAAATAGAGGGTGATGAAAAAAAGGTGCTTTTTGGGTATTTTCGTGAGGTTCACAGTTTATTTCATGACTGAATCACCCTGTATTTTCTGAAGTCCATGATGATATGTTCTGAAAAAATCAAACAAACACCTTAAATCAACCCAAAAATACAGGGTGTCCAACCTCCATTGTGAATAGTTTTTATAATAATGGATCACCCAGTATGAATTCTGGACATTCCAGGATTTTTCGATGTAACAACATTATATCTAGTGAAATAGTTCATTTTGTGAACTTTCTCGCTAAGGAACTGACATATTTTATACTTTCAAAATCGGGCATGCATTCAATTATGGATAACCCTGCATTAGTAACGATTTTCGGTCATATTTCTCCATATGGTTGCTCCTTGGGAATGGAATCAAATGTTTCTCGAGAAAAATTGTAGTTCATTCGATTCTGTTTCGAGATACGCGCGTAGTAAAAGTGGGTATTTCTCAACTTCAACGCCCTGTATCTCAAAACTAGTTATAGGATTGATTTGGAGCCATGAACACTTTTGATGAGTAGCTCGAGTACTACATTTTACCAAAATATTAGAACATTTGACGGAACGCCATTTGCCTTAAGGAAAGTGCGCGATCCTTTTCCGAACTCCCTTAACTTTTCATCGAAAAGATTATTGAAAAGAATTATTTTCCTCCATATCTGCATACTCGTTATTCATTCATTTCCATACGAAACTACCCCATAAATGTAGGAAAGTACAGAAGGCATACCTTATTCGACAGTTGAAAACCATGCACCACAGACCACAGCGTATGCTTAATTGACGCTTCACATGCAACCATGGAATGCTGCAAAAACAATTGCAACTTCGAATATTTTGATTGGTATAAAATAACCTAATGGCCTCGGCATAACTAACCCAATAAGGAAAATTTCGATCTAAATATTGGAAATGCTTGCATGACCGTTTTCATACTTCAAAGCTTGCTGGAATACACAAGGTTTCAAAAAGATTGGAAAGAAGTTTTATGTGAAAGGGGCTGAAAGAAAAATAGTTTTTGTGTTTTGTCCTTTGTTTGGACATCTAGTTCAGTAATCATCAGTAGAGTGTAAGGACTTAGAATCTGATGGAGAACTGAAAATAAACCAACTGGTGTGAAGTTGTTTGTCAGTAAAAACAATAATGATAAAAAGTAGTCTTGAAATTTTTTCGATATCCTGATCAAATCGTTACGACTGAAAATTTTAACGACCCAATCGAACAACATTAAAATTTAGCACGAACTCAAACTCCCAATCGGAAGAAGATACAGCCCTTTTCTCCAGGCCATAAATTTTAACTCTCTCCGTATCTTTAATCTAGGGCAGTCGTCTACTGACAGAAACTATAAATTGGACTAATATCTGAAATTTATAGCTAATATAAAACACACATAAAAATGAACACCAGACCGTTGCCTCCCTCGGAAAAAACTATTTAACGAATTCTTATTTTATTTTCCAGACGGAATGTTATGGCATATCCCTCGAAAAGAATGACCCCGGTCAAGACGAATGGTCGGAGGTTGGAATTAATTCTGTATGTGGCATCATATACTCTGAAAAGGAATTTGAGGAGGCAGGTTTCTCATATTCTCAACCGTCTACTTAGGACTGACTCACGTTTTGCTTTTACTGCTCCACTTGTGGAAAATGCATTATAAGGAAGTATAAACGCTCGGTTTATTCAATATGATAGCATACACTATATCATATATACAGGGTATCCCAGACTAGGTGAATCAAACTCGAAGAATCTACCAATGAAAATGAAAAAAAAAACCTGAAAACATGCGTACTAGTTCTTTTCAGGAATGAAAATAGCCCCGAGATTATTCTGAAAAAATGGAAAGCATTCAATTAATTCTCTGCATTATTTTATAAAACTGAATAGGGCGTTACAGTTGAAGAACTCGAGAAACATCAATTTTGAGTTCATTATATTTGGTAATCAATAAAGGAAATTCTCTGTATGGCAGATAGATTTATTTTTGTTATGATATACAGGGTGATTCCCGAGGGGACCGTCAGATTTTAGGAGAAGTTTATAGTAGTCAAGGCAGTGTCAAAACAATGTTTGGTTTATGGTTGGAGGGCCTTTATTGAGAGTCTACAGGGTGATTTGTCCGATTAGACTTATTTTTCTTTGATTCATAACTTTATTGTGGCTTGATCAATGTTGATTAAATTTTCAGTGTAGAACATCGTGATTGTCTGCTTTCAATAATTTCCACAATTTTTCGAAAATACAGGGTGGAAATCATGATAAGAACAGATTAAATTTGCAGGCTGAAAAAACACCCTGTACATTTCGTTTTCAAAAATTCGCTACCTGTTCCAGATTCTACGATGAGTTTACAATACTGGAGATTTTTTATTTTTTTGGCACGTCCAGTTTTCCTAGGAATATTTTTTAAAGATGAACAATATCGTTATTTCGCTCCAAGGCAGTTAGAAATATTCTGAACTAGATAGTAAAGCTGTATTGTCCAATGATTCAAAGCTCTTCCTGAGTCCTAATAAAGTAGTTTTTCCAAATTCGAAATTCATTTTTATTCATTCATATTCTGCTGTATAAAATCATTCATTTCAGAAAATATCTTTATATGTACCTACGTAAACCAAAAAATCTACAACAACTAATACAGAATAAACATTCGAAACATGTTATGAAAGGCAAAACTAAGGATTAACACAAAATTCACCTAGAATGTTCGAAATGATTTCCTCTTTTTTGAAAACATTTTGGAATTTTAATAAAAATATTTATTCGCGACCTTTTTATTAAAATTCCAATATGTATTCAAAAAAGAGGGAATCATTTCGAACATTCTATGTAATTTTTGTGATAATCTTTAGTTTTGCCTTTCATAATATGTTTCGAATGTTTATTCTGTATTAGTTTTTGTAGATTTTTCGGTTAACGTAGGAACGAATGGAAAATCTTTTTGTACAACTGCCATTAAAAGTGACACTTTTAGTGGCAGCAAACAATGTTGATATTGATTGTTTACGTGGAAGCGTGTTAAAAATATTTTTAACATTAGTCTTCAAAATATTTTTAGCACTCCATTTTCTTATGATGAAATCAGATGAAAAAAATTCAGCAATTGCAAATTTTTATTATCAATATTCAATAATCAGTATTTATGAACATTAATATTAATCGTAAAACTAGAACTATTACTAACATTCATACCCTGTGACGTTAGAGAGCTTCGCAACACATTATTAGAATCCTCAGCACCATCAGTACTTGTAGAAACCGAAGTACAATATTGGATGATGATGATCAAAAATCTGTTGAGGTTGGGAGAATTTTTTCAGCAATGACATTTCTATATGCAATGGAATGATCAACACAGCTCTCGGTTACCGTCGTAGACTTCCACCCGCTATGTATTTTTATATCCGTAATATTTGATCCTGATTCTGTTAGCAATGAAGCGGAGGATCTTCGGAAGCAGTGTCCTGTATATTGCTTTGGTTCTGGCAGTTTGAGGAATTCGGCAACAATAGATGGAATTTTCCCAAATGTATTGATACCAACTGGATTGGCAGTGCATTTATTGTTCATATATTTCAGGAAAAAACGACGATGTTTGATGACAGAAGGGCGCACTGCGAAGTACTTATGAAAATAATCAACATACTTCCCAATAATACTGAAAGAACGACTGACTTTCGTTTTTGTGTTTGGAAGTTGTATAACCAATGATTTATTTGTTATTTCGATGTCTTCCACTGATAAATTACACAATTCTTCACGCCGACAGGCTCCAAATAATCCGAAAATAGTTGCAACCTTAACCATCAAGTATTTCTCATCTGGTGCCTCATTTATGAACTTTTCAACTTGTTCACGAGTGAGAATTTTCGATTTTTTGGGACAATATCCTTCACTTTTCCGTTTTAAATATGCCATTACCTTGAAATATTTACTAACATCTACACCATTTTCAATAAAGGCGCTTGACTTCATCATTGAAAATTTGCTCCACAAAGTTGATGAACTCCATATTTTTGATTTTTCTTCTAAGTATGCCAGGAAAACAGGTTCACTGAAGTTCCCTCTTTTATTTTTCAATTTACACCAGGCCAGGAAATTGTTATATGCAATATCGTACGGCTGAACAGATTTTTTAGGTAGGAGTTCCAGATTTGCTCTTCTTGCAGACTCTTCAATATCCACAGGAACAACCAAATCGTCACTTTTATTAATAATTGGACTCTCGACAAACATATTAGGCAGTTGAAAACCCAAGACGAAAATTGGACAGGAACGAAATTCAAATGACAGCGTCTTTTCTCATTTGTTAGTAATCATAACGTTGGCAACGTTTGCCATTCACAACAACCTTTTGATTATTTGAATATTGAAATGCATTTTGAAGTTTATTGTCATTGCAAATATTACAACAAACATTATCACAATAGGGCAGTTGTACAAAAACTTGTATGGTATTTGTGTTAAAAGTGATTTCATTTTGTTCGTGAAATTGTTCAATTCGCTCCGCTCATTTCACAAACTTTTTCACTCACAAAATAAAACGTGACTTTGAACACTCATATCATAAATAACTTTTCCGGATAAAATGTTTCTATACATCAGAATATGAGTGATATGAATTTCGAATTTAGAAAAACTTCTCCGGGACTCAGAAAGAGCTTTGTATCATTGGACGATACAGCTTTACAACTAGTTCAGAATATTCTCACTGCCTTGGAGCGAAATAAAGATATTTTTCCAGGAATAGTGGACGTGTGCAACAAAAAAAAAACGCTTCAGTAATGTAAACTTATGATAGAATCTAAAGCAGGTAGCGAATCTTTGGAAACGGTATGTACAGGGTGCTTTTTCAACCTGCAAACTTATCATAATTTCCATAATTCATTCGCGTATTACTGATTTAACTCTGGATGAACCTGTGTTCTCCCGAACAAAATCCTTTTTTTGCTAGTTTATTGTTTTCATTTGAGTGATAAGATTGTGAAGATTCCACACAAAAAAATTGTCATGTTACGTTCAACATGTTGAGTTGTGACAAAAATACAATATTTCGAAAAGTGGAAGAATTACTCTCGAAATCATGTGTCTTATCATTTGTTCGATCGATTAACTATATCGACTAACCAGATAATGCTTTTCCCACTTTCAATATGCGTTCTACTCAGAAATAAATAATAAAATATGTGGGAAAATTGAAACAAAGATAATAATCCTGAAACAAGCATTGAATGATCGTAAACAAAACAAAAATGATTGACTCAATATAATTCAGACGTTACAACAATATACTTAAGAGTAAACTGATTACTACAGAGGGGATTGCCCCACTTCTCACACATTTTTCATACCAACATTGTCTTCCTGCGAACTGACTCCGACGACGCGAAAAACAGGGATGTAAATTTCCCTCCGGCACACATAATGAAAATGTGAAGAAACGCCGAATTAAGTATGAATGAAAAAGGGTATGGTGGTAATTAAAAAGTTCTTCAAAAATGCCGACGCTGAAAATTTCGCTTTTGCAAAAGAGGCAAGCGCCCGCATCAGGTTATCGGCTTAGAGGAGATGAAAGAGATTATTCTGCTACTGCTGAACTTTCAACTCCTTGCTGAAAAGTGTTCTACACGCCAGTATTTTTGTTTGAGACAGTGGAAAGAATGGCGGACTTTTTATTCGACGGATTGCTATTGCGAATCAACCTGCAGAACTAATAGTTCTTCTGTTACGGCTTATCTTGTTGGTAAAAGTCCATTAAAAGTTCGTGAGAGGTCTCGCAAATGATATGATATGATATGATATATTGTTTATCCTGACTACTCCTAGGTCTCCTATGGAGACCCCTCTGAAACTACAAGCTTCGAAGCTTGTAACTTGTGCCGAGTTCGGAGTAAGCAGTTGTGTTCTGTGTAGGCTTTGTTACTGTGTCCTTACGCCACCTTAGGCACAGCACTGTTAATTTTTGACCCAACAGTGAGAATGGTGGCCCCTACCGAGACTAGAAAATTTCTTTCCTAGCTCGGGATTGAACTCCGGACCTTTGGGTCCGAATTCCAACGCTCTACCACTGAGCCAAGGGCACTCATGGATGGCTGTTTGAGCCAATAGGCTACGATGTGTGCACGACTACATCGTAATAAGGAGTCACTTTATTGCAAGGTGTTCCTATCAATGTCTTCATAGATATACGCAATTGTTCACACTATTTTCCTAATGAAAATCAAATAGAATATTGGACCTGGTAGGCTGGTAGATTAACCTTGAAGGTAGATCCATCTTGTGTGTAGATTCGCATTTTTGATTTAGATTAGGCGTATTGCTCTACTGCTCGTAACTCGTCAGTTGCTCTGGTCGCTTCCAGGCGTTGGCTACATACGAGGATATATCGAAAAATTCTTAGCCTACTATAGAACCGAACAAAATTTCAATGTCAAAATATTTGCATTACCTGCAACGTCTCTAGACCTCTGAAAAAATGTTTCTTCTTGCTTTGCAAACCAGTCCACAGCTTTTATTACCTCCTCGTTGGAAGGAAATTTACGAACTTTCAAACTTTTTTCAGTTGAGGAAAGAGATGATAGTCAGACGGAGCCAAATCTGGTGGTGAAGGGGGGTGTTTTAGTAATTCTAACTCTAAATCATGAAATTTTTGCATGGCAATATAAGATTTGTGTCCTGGAGCGTTGTCCTGTGAAAACAAAATACCTCTGGATAGCTTTTCGTGTCTTTTCTCTTTAATTTTTTTCCCGTAGAGTGGTCAGTAATGTCGACTAGTAATCTCCAGTTATTGTTCTACCCTTATCCAAAAAATCAACCATGATTACTCCATGGCAATCCCAAAAAACTGAAGCAAGAACTTTTCCAGCAGATTTTTGGACACGAAACGTCTTAGGTCTTGGAGAACCAGAGTGTCGCCATTCCATCGATTGTTGCTCTGTTTCTGGATCGCAGAAATGTACCATCTCATCCATGGTAACAATTCGGTTTAAGTAGTCTACATCGTTCTCAAATCGAGCACAGATCGAACGCGATGCTTGTACCCTTGCACGCTTTTGGTCAACATTCAAACATTTGGGCATCCATTTTGCAGAAAATTTTCTCATGTCCAAATTGACGGGAACTATATAATGAACGCGTTCGTATGAAATCTTCAGTGCTTCATATATCCGTTTTAGCCCAATTCGACGGTCTGATAAAATCATGTCATGAACTGCATCGATATTTTCGGAGACTGACACAGAAATTGGCCTTTCCTTTCGGTCATCATCTTCAATGGAAAATTTACCTCTTTTGAAGCTTGCAGTCCAATTTTTTCACGGTCGCATACGAAGGACATTGATCACCAAGGGTATTAAGCATATCTTCGTAAATCTGCTTACCTCTTAATCCTTTTAAATACAGGTACTTGATGATGGCTCGATACTCCAATTTTTCGATTTTTACAATTGGTGGACATCTTTTTTTTTAATTTATTGCGTAACTCTAGTTTACTTTTTTCACGTCGAACTCTACACTGACACTTCTAATAAGTTATTGTTCGTTGGTATGGTATCGCAATATTTTGTTTATGCATGGAACTGGTCTAGGCTAACTAGATATTAATACATCCTCGTATCTTCACAATTTTGGACGATTTTGGGATATTCAACCTGAAAATTAACGAAAATCTCAACCATGTAAAAGAATGAAATATACACCAAAAGAAGCACCCTTTCTTCTACTTTTTTGCGGAGTATCAATTCTTTTCTATCGAGGTTCCTTCACTGCTCAAGGGGACTTTAACTGCCCCTATTTTTAGTTGGTAAGCTCAGCGCATTCGCCAATTTGTATCACAAGATTCAATCGATGTTACAGTTTCTACCTTGACAGTCGATGGTGAAACTGCATTTATTTTGCTGAGTTCTTGCTGTTTTATATCTCTTTAGCTTTCACGAATGTGCTCCACTGGTTATTACTTTATTTTAACGATGTGTGTAATTTTTTTTTTCAAATTTTTTTTACGATTACAGATAGGATGTGCCTGAATAAGTGTATCAACGGATAACTGTAGATTTCTCATGAAAAAATAATATTTTTATTTCTCTCCCATTTTTTCTTCCCAGTCTTCGTTTCAGAGATACAGGATGTCGAAATTTAAAATTGTAATCTTTTTAACTATGGTCGATAAAAATAATGATGAATAACTTTTGTAATTTGAACTTAAGAACCTTGTTGTCAAATTCTGATGAAATATTTAAATTTTTTGATTATCTCTACTCATTTTTTCGATCACAAGAATTTTTCAACGCGTTAGCAAATTTTTTTGATCATAAAATGCCAGTTTTCTCGAAAACGGTTCACTTCAGAGTAATGAACCATGAGTACCTTTTTCTTGGAGAACACATTGGTGCATCAGAATTTGCTAAGCAAAAGTAAATTTGATTAGTGGTGTACGAGTTGGGGGAAAAAACCTTTGTGCCAATTCAATATCTCCACCACTGGCATGTCTAATGAAACCGAATAAGATGCACGAAAGTAGCTATTTTCAGTACCAATGTGTGTACAAAAACTCGATTCTGTAATTCGTACGGTTCCTGAGATATTAGCCAAAAACTGAAAAAAATATAAATATTTGACACCCTGTATCTCAGAAACAAAGAGCCGGAGAAAAGAATGAAGAGGAACAAAATGTTATTTTTTCATGAGGAATCTACAGTTGACCTTTGATACTTTTTTCTAGGGACACCCAGCAGTTAAGGGGCAGTATCACCTTTTGAATCGTGGTAAATCTCCATTCGAAAGTGGTCTCTTTATTTCACGAGTAAGTACCCTAATTTACGTTGTAGAGACTTGATTTTTTTTTTAATTGAAGTTGAAGAACGTCCCGAGGGCAAATAGTTTTCTTTTTTTCGATTTAATCAGTTTTTCAATTAAAAAAACCAGGGTAATCGTTAGATCTGGGGTTATTGAATATGTTTTTCGTTTTTCATGAGTACAAGCTATATTTTTGAAATAATCATCATGAAAATTTTTGTAGTTTATAGAAGATTAAATTGGCGAGGGCAAAAAGTTGCGATTTTTTCCAAGAAATGATGAATAACCGTCGGAAAAAAATCATTAAGTGTAGTTTCCAAAACGCTGAAGTTCAACCTGTTTTTTTTAAATTGAAAAACTAATTAAATCGAAAAACTATTTGCCCTCGTCAATTTAATATTCTATAAACTACAAAAATTTTCATGATGATTATTTCAAAAATATAGCTTGTTCTCATGAAAAACGAAAAACATATTCAAAAACCCCAGATCTAACGATTAACCTGGTTTTTTTAATTGAAAAACTTATCAAATCGAAAATAGAAAACTATTTGCCCTCGGGGCGTTCGTCAACTTCAATTTAAAAAAAATCAAGTCTCTACGTCGTGAATTAGGGTACTTACTCGTGAAATAAAGAGACCACTTTGTGAATGGAGATTTACCACGATTCAAAAGCTGATACTGCCCATTAACTCATTTTCAAGATTTTGGCCAATTTCGCGATATTCGATCCCTAAATTAGCAAACTTCCCAACCACGTAGAAAGAAGGAATACACATCAAAAGAAGCACACATTCTTATTCTTTCTCGTGCCGTATCATTTTTTCTTTATTGAGGCTCCTCCAACGCTCAAAGGTAGTTCATCCGCACCTCAAATTAGTCGGTAAGTCCAGCGCATTCACCAATTTGTCTCACCAGATTCAATAAATTGATGTTACCGGGGGCCCAATTCTCAAATGTCTATTGGGTCAATGTCGCATGTGACATCACCAGATTTTCGAATGAAATCAAAAATTGGTATTCTCAAATGTCGCATTAGACAAATTTCGATAGACAAGAAGACGAGTGGGTAGGAGCCACTCGACATTGCTTTTATCAACCTTATTGTCAAAAATGAAAATGAAGTGTCAGAAGTTTTTTCAATTTGCTCTTGTTTTTTTGCTGATTTTTTGCTAAAAACAACCACCAATGGGAGATGATCCCCCAACATAAGGGGCCTGTACCGTTCCTCGAACACCTGAAGAACAGAAGAATCATCACTTGGAAGATCGCACCAGTGTGTTTGTTTACTTTTTCACTTTCGACATTGTCATTTTCTGCAAATGAAATAAACTTTGTACGTTTGCGAATCCTTTTGAAAATGATGGACGAAGAAGTAGAAATTTTACAAGCTATTCAGAACCTGGAGAATAATGAAGAAGCTGCAGAATTTGTTAGGCATACCCATTGTTATTATGACTATTTTAGGACATTAAATGATGACATGTTTGTTAAGAGATTTCGATTATTTAAAGATTCAGTAAGAAATTTAATAGATACCCTGTCCCCCTATTAGGAACCTAGGACTAATGAGTCTGCACTAAATCTAGAAGAAATGGTAACATCGAAATACGTATCTTTTTCATTTTGCAGTATCTGAATTAATTTTGATTTTTGCTATGCCGAGCAATATGTTTTCTTAGCAGTTTCCATCTCGAACCTCGATTGCAGTGAAATTGTCTTTAAATTATTTAAACTTTAACCATTGAGTTAATATATTTGAATGCTTCAACGAACTTCATAATCTTCTTTGATTCTCAATGCAGAGTTGCCAGATATCCTTACTCGACATAAAATGTCGAGTGACTTCCCAATGTCGAGTAGTTCACGAGAATACCTAATTCGAAAGTCAGTAGCCATTTGCACTCGACATATTGTCGCGTTCTCCATTTCTGATAGACATTTGAGAATCGGGCCCCTGGGCCTGATTCTCAAATGTCTATTGGGTCAATGTCGCATGCGACATCACCAGATTGTCGAATGAAATCAAAAATTGGTATTCTCAAATGTCGCATTAGACAAATTTCGATAAACAAGAAGTCGAGTGGGTAGGAGCCACTCGACATTGCTTTTATCAACCTTATTGTCAAAAATGAAAATGAAGTGTCAGAAGTTTTTTTCAATGTGCTCTTGCTTTTTTGCTGATTTTTCGCTAAAAACAACCACTCTAATCTATGTGAGATGATCCCCCAACATAAGGGGACTGTAGCGTTCCTCGAACACCTGAAGAACAGAAGAATCATCACATGGAAGATCGGACCAGTGTGTTTGTTTACTTTTTGACTTTCGACATTGTCATTTTCTGCGAATGAAATAAACTTTGTACGTTTGCGAATCCTTTTGAAAATGATGGACGAAGAAGTAGAAATCCTACAAGCTATTCAAAACCTGGGGGATAATGAAGAAGCTGCAGAATTTGTTAGGCATACCCATTGTTATTATGACTATTTTAGGACATTAAATGATAACATGGTTGTTAAGAGATTTCGATTACTTAAAGATTTAGTAAGAAATTTGATAGATACCCTGTCTCCCTATGTGGAACCTAGAACTAATGAGTCTGCACTGAATCTAGAAGAAATGGTAACATCGAAACACGTATCTTTTTCATTTTGCAGTATCTGAATTAATTTTGATTTTTGTTTTGCCGAGCAATATGTTTAGCAGTTTCCACCTCGAACGTCGATTGCAATGAAATTTTCATTAAATTATTTAAACTTTAACCATTGAGTTAATTTATTTCAACGAACTTTATATTCTTCTTTGATTCTCAATGCAGAGTTGCCAGATATCCTTACTCGATATAAAATGTCGAGTGACTTCCCAATGTCGAGTAATTCACGAGAATACCTAATTCGAAAGTCAGTAGCCATTTGCACTCGACATATTGTCGCGTTCTCTATTTCTGATAGACATTTGAGAATCGGGCCCCTGTAGTCCAAACTAGCAGGAACTTGACAGTCGATGAAAAACCAAATTTATAACGCGAAGTCCTTTGTGTTTCAACAATTTTTGCTCCAATAGTTAATACTTTTTCGGCGCGATGTGTGTAATTTTTTTGTGATTTTTTTAAGTGTAGCCTGAATTTGGTTTGCGATATGAAGAAGATACCTTGGAACGATACAAACCAACATTTGCTTCCCCATCCAAACTTTTTTCGCGAGTTGGCGTTACATCATTTGAAATTCATCGCCAGGATACAAAAAAAGTTATCCGAACTTTTCGCCAAAAGTTCCAAAGTGACCCCGTTACCTCGACACCCCTGAAGCACCATGAATACCGGCGGTGTCAAACGGCGAACCGATATGGAAATTATCTCTAATAGGAAGCCGCCGTTCCATGCGATATTTCTCCGAATCACGGCGAGAGCGGGATTAGATTTATTCTTTGTCCGAGCGCGACCCCAGGCCCGGATTTATCGCAACCTTCTGTCCGGATGAATAATTCAAATTATCGAGTTGCGCATGTTCACGGCATTTGTTCGCGGGTAAGAACCGTGCATTTTTCAATACGGAAGGCCGAAGCTGGGTCCTATATCATATTCTTTCCGAACGTCACGGAAAGGAAGAAATATATCGTTGGGATGGCCATTCATTCCGAAGGAAACGTTGGATAAAGGAGTTGAAAGTGAAATATGAATGGATGATAAAGGTGTAGTTCAACGTTGCATTGTCTTATATTCACTGGGAATAAGAAAGAGCTGCGTCCCATAGAAACGTGATCGTTTTGTGAACTGGATATCGAATTAATACCTATATTCCATTCACAATTATAAAATCACAACTCTGGCCTTTGACCTTTGACACATACCACTCTGTATCGAAGTTATGACGTTTTTCAAAATATTTTTATGTTCCAAGTCAACACTATGTTGCCCTTTCTACATTCTTAGCGTATTTCTCAGAATACGAATTTATTCGGAAAATGAATGAATTGGAAAAGATGTGATGGACGAAAATAATAAACGTTTATATGATAGAAAGGATTCCTTTTCTAGTTATTTGCATGAAAATTACAAGAGATCACTGTTGAAATATATTATTTTTCGCCATGGCAGAAAATTGCATTGCTTTCACATGATTTTCATATGCATGCTCGTGAAGATTTAATGTTTATTATCCTCTCGAACTGAAAGTTCAAGACTTGACGACATCAATTGTTGATTCTAATCAAGAATTCATTAAGAAAAATCAACCCAAAGATATAATATGAATTGATGGGTAATTACAAGAAATAAGAATCAAGAATAATGTCAATTTTATTTTGTTCATAACTTTCTTAAAATCAATGTTGGGATATAAAACTCGGCTGCGTTTATTCAAACAACATCTAAAGATTCAATCAGAAAAGTTCCTTCCATAAGGACACAAATTAATATAATCGATTAAACAGATACACAGCGTTCATTGATATAAATATCAACAACCACTCCAATTTTCATCGAGGTAGGGTTATGTTGTCCTGAAGATGATCAAAACAATGATCGAAACCTAGGTCGACTTCTACCCGCTTTCGATGAGGTTGGAACTTTCGTTGGTTCCCTGTATGATGATTTGTGGCAAGTTCGAGTCAGATTCATGGCGGTTGTTGATATTTATATCAATGAACGCTGTGTATCTGATTATTCGATTATAACATCTAAATAATACATTTTTCACCATCTCGACCTTTGAAAGGCGTTTCTTATAGGAGAATTCGGTCTAAGTTCCACCTCATTAGTGAGGTACCTAACTTTTGCCAATCTGCTCAGATATCGCCAAATTTCTTGGAAAACCTGAAAATATCATCCTAATCGACCTCTCGAGGCTCCATCCCATCCATCTACTGCAATATCTGTCCAAATAACAGCTTTTTCAACGAAATTCCCGTGTACCCCTTCAACCTCGAAATGTGAACAATCGTCCTGGTCTTGAAAATCGTCCTCAAGCTCCAAACTGTTGCCAAAAACAGTAAACATACGTTAATCTTGGATATTCGACGAAAAACTCACCTGCAAATATCGATGAAATACCGAAAATCTGCGAACAATTTGTAAACCTAACAAAATGTGGAATATCTTTTTTGATACTTTTACTTTGATGTAAACAAAGAAACTGGCAACGTCGTTCTGTCATTAACGATATTTTCTGTGCGCGCACTGACTTTTCATCATATGTTCTGTGCTTTTCATCAGGTGCACCAACTCCTGAAAACGAAACCATGACCTCCTATGTGATTAAATAAAAGTGAATGGAGTATACATGAAACTTGGATCACAAAAATCTGAACCGAAATTGTTTCACAGCAATCTTATTTTGCCACTTTATAATATTACATTGATTTTAAAATTGAGGGACAAGCCTATTCCTCAGGAGAATCTCAAAGAGGCATCAATAAGAAACCTTGGCAAATGTCCTGATATCACACTAGATAAAAAATTAAAATTGAAGAAACACAAAGATTGAATTTTTTTCCAAAGCTGGAGCAGCCATTTGGGCTAGCAAAAGCGTTTAGGAAAGATATGGGGAATAAGAACCACAATAAAGATATCCCCATTGTTATCCATGCCAATCTCAATGAAGATGCAGGGACTTCCTCCTCAAATATGACCATTTCTTAGTGTAGAGATATTTAATAATTAAATATCACGGATGTGAGAGATAAAATTGAATTCTAAAAGCATAAAATTACACATTTTATACGTACAGTTTCTATTTAAAATTTATTGGTACCGTTCCTTCAGAAAAATGTCTATCTAAACAATATCCTCTTGGAATTTTAACTCGACACTACACGGTTCTTATTCCAACAATTCACTGAAAGTCTTCACATCACAATCACCACCTATTTGCATTATTCTCTGTAAATGAATAAATCGAAGTCCATCGCGCAGGATATAGCTAAACGTAAGCGTCGTTCATGTGACCACGGAGTGGTCTGTGATGGGACTAACGTTGGAGACACAGAACAATGGTTTGTCCTGCGTGGCGGCTACCTCGCAGCACATCGTTATAGGTGAAATTAAGATTGTAGCGCTTTATCGGCGAGAATCAGAACTACTCGTTTGGCATTTCCAAAGAGCAACGCCTAGACGCCTTTAGCGAAAAGTAAACAAAACTGGTGCCCTTGTGATAGTTCATAAGTTAACGGTAGGAGACGTACTGCTTCCATGGTTTCGCCCATACCATTGTTTGAAGATGAAATCATCAATCTGGTATCGTCTTCTCTAAAGTTCTGTGAAATATTGACCTCGAATCCTATGACCTATGTTAATGGAGTTAGGTTAGGTTAGCGAGAAAACAATTTTTTTTATGAAATATGATGAGAATATCGAGGAAAATATGAACAAATTATTAGTGTTTACAAACTAATCTTCAGGAAAATCGAAGAAGGAACTTATTTTGGTGGAAGAAATATGGCTTTTCAATTGCAGAAATAATCGGACGAAACTATGTGTTTTTGTTAGGAAATATCGTGTTTGTAACATTCTTTTTCAAATGAGGTTAGTGTGTGAGTATTTCCTAAATGTACCACCTAAATGTAATAAGTTCAATTTCAATCGGAAAATAGGAACTTTTAGGTTTTTGCAAAGAATCGTATAAGGCAAGTATTTGGCCCAATTTTTTTTCGAATAGAGCCGAATTCGGAAAAATGAAAAAAAGGTTTCTTTTGGCCTCAATGAATCTACAGTCAATGAGAAATGAGGTTATGAGGAAACATAGCATGTTTTATAGTCTTCATGGAGTAGCATGGTGGCAGCAGTCAGCAACCGATTCAAAAGCATCGATTTCGGAATTGGGACCGATTCAGCTTATACGGGTGAATCGGCAACGATCAATCGGGGCACATCTATCATTAGGCGGAGGTATACGGTGGCAGGGCAGGAGAAAGTCAACCGAGCGACTTGCTGAGTGCATTTCGATGTTTCACCTACAGGGAAGGCTGCTCTCGATCGACCAACGCTATAATTCATCTTTATTACAGGCGACCGACCGCAGCGTCGTTAGTTCTCATTCATGCAATGCATGTCGACTACAGGGTTGAACAGCACTTCGAGGGCATCGATCTGCATAGGAGTACAGGGATTGGTGATTTTGTGCTGGTGCGAAAAGAAGGCACTGTCCATAATTCGAATCTGCATAATTTGATCCGATTTGTAATGTACCATAATGCAAAATACGGTGTGATGGTGTTTGTGGAATGTCTAATTCCAAAAAGCGACTAGAAATGGACAAACCTACGTTTTCTTCAACGTTTTCGGCTACAACAGCAATATTCTAGGCTGTTTTTGAGCGACGTGCCTGGGTTTTATTCTTCGCATCACTTACTTTTCCCAACAGCTCAAATTATTCCTACAAATACTGTCCCAGGCAACACAAAGATATCCCAGAGAAATCCCTGCGACTTCTTTTTAGGTTGTGACGCCTTTTGTGACTTCTTTGGGAGGTCGCAGGGAGCTCTATATCTCCTCCAAATGTCCGCCACAAAAGAGTTCCCAGAGAACTCTTGACGATATCTTACGTGGATATTCTCAAACAAGCCACACTGAGAGTTCGCATACACCTCCCGCGGCGAGGACTTTGAGAACTTCTTATTAACCTCCGCATTGCGATATATATGAGATATTCTCAAACAGGTCGCATTGCGAAATGTTAAAGGAACGTCAAAAACTAAATTTGATTTTTCCTATTCCTATGATGAGAATCTGTATATTAGCTATATTATTGAATTGATCTACACAATAAACAGTGTTAAAAGTTATTCATTATTTTCGGCTGCAACAGAAGGTAGACTAAAACAAGCGAATAAATCCTTCAATCTTTATTAGCAACAAATGGCAAAAAAAAAATAAAAAAAAATTATTCAAAACATTACATTTCTTTCTTCCTCTCTCAGCTAATCTTGAGAAAAGACTCCTCTATTGTCCTCCACGTATGCAGTGTTGCCACTCTCCGTACCTACAAGTTCGGAAAAAATCGGTAGATTTCGGTAGATTTTTGGAAAAAAGTACCTTTTCACATATTTTTTGTGTTATTCAAGTTGAAATACCATTCATCCGAAATATTGCAAAATTGAAAATGGATTTCATTTATTTACAGAATTAATGTTCGGAAAACCAATCTTTCGAACGGAAAATGAGTATTCTGACAAAATAAATAGGTATTCAAAAAATTAACACCTATTGAAAACAGCAAATATGCTGAAAATAAACGCACGTTCCTACATGAAATTGCTTGAAAAAATATGGATTTGTCAACGTATAACTCAACTAATGTATCAAATTATGGTATGCTTAGGAAATCTTCAAAATGATATCGTAAGAGTCATGATTTCCTAGAATATCAGAACATACAGTCACTATTTCAAATTTCGGTAGATTTATGTGCTTTTTCGTTAGACCGGTAGATTGAGAAGAAAACACTTTTGTAAGGTCAGTGGTTTATACATTAATCAAAACGTGAATAAACATTGTGTCAAGTTCTTTTGGAGCACAAATTGAACAAAGAGGATTTCAACAACAACATTTCGATGCCCATTTATATATCAGCACGAAAAAAATGAGATATAATTCCAAACAGTTCCCTTGAAAGTGTCGAATCATCACAATTCGCATGGAAGTGTTTTCTTTTATTACTATTGGAATTGCAATAATGGTTTCCACAGGAACTTGTAAACCATGCCTATATTAAGAATTATCAATAATTCATTAGCTTGAATTTGTGGAATATTCGACTTTACTAACCATTCTTGTAAAATCTGTTGTGAAGTTATTACACTCATCCATCTTCTCAAAAGAAATAATTATCCTGATCACCAATTCACCAAGAAGAAAATCGTTTAATGCAAATTGATCAATTCTGTTATTGGTGGTTGAATTACTCGGATAACATAAATGGCGGTAAAAATGGTTACGGTAATGTCCTAAAAGGTGAGAAAACTCCAGAATTTAATGAAAATAATACTTACTTGGAGTACAAATATCCTCATCGAAATTTCACACAATAACGAACCTCGCACAGCACAGTGACACCGATAAACACAACTGACTTATCTATCCACAAAACCCCTCTCGATGTCTTGGTAAACTTGCTGTTTATACAAGTCGATTTGATAGACAAATAGCGCCTGCATGAACAGATTGACCTTGTCAATCGCATGGTGCGCTCTCCTCTCCAAGTTACCGCATGGAGAGTTCCCAAGGATATGGCTTAGTAACATCACATAGAGATCTCTGGATAGAGATCTCTGGGACCTCGCGGTAGGAGCTCCCATAAAAGTCGCATTGTAACCTCTCAGAGATATCGTGGAGAAGTCTGTGTTGCCTGGGGTATTGCGGTTCGACAAGATGCTTCACGACGACCCAATAATGTTTGAGTTTTACGAACGGTCTCTTCCAAATTTTCACCATTTCTATATGGTGAATTCGTACAATTTCAATGCGTTGTTGAAGCGTGTAACTATCGTTACATTTTTATTAGTGGCGTACGTTCTGCTTGTCAAATGTCAAAAGATGATAGCTTCAAAAGTACCATCTAGAGAAATGGCGGGCTATTCAAAATACCACCTCCTATTGGAGAACCCTTAATTGCTTTATCATTAATGTGATACAATCAATTATGCTCTCACATTTGACAAGCACTATCGAAAACTTTGCTGAGTTTAATGACATGATAAATGTACACTTCTTGTAATGTATGTTTCAGTATCTATTTCTTTTTTGAATCACAGGAATGCTAGTATGATTCCAATCCAATCATCAACTACAAACATTATGTTGAACGTTCTAGTATTTGTTTTCGTTTTGTGTCAGAAATACACTGACTACTGAATATTTTATAGAGGTATTGTTCAAAATTTATATTGTTCGTTTCCTACTACCACGAAGATCATTCATCGGATTGGCCACCAGTCGCAACACTGCTTAGATTGCAGCCCTTAACAGATATATACCCTGGTCAGCCCTAAAAGAGATTTCGATTCGTGTGATAAAGACTTCCCTTGGTACAATATTGCACGAAACCAGACAGCCAGTAGATACATCTCTTTTAATCAGAACAACCGTAAGTACCATTCTCACAGTGTTTACTTTGTGGTATTAATTGCTTTTTTCAAACATTGATTTAATTCTTTAATTCTCGTGGTGATAAGAATTCGTACAGCAGTCCATTCTTATCTCCAAGAGAGCTCTTGTAGATTTTTCAGATATAGAATTCGAAATACACATATCCTTTTTCATCGCCTTGATTTGCGCCGTTTGATAACCGCCCCGACATTCTGTGCAGCCAGAGAGTAATGCCACGAAACTCCAAAAAGAAGAAAATATTCAATTTCTATGCACCGTGCAGAATACATTCTTCGTGGCATATGTCGAACTCCGACAAAGTTTATCCAATCTCGGCCGCGTCGCCGGCGTCCCGACGTCGAATATTTGTGCGAACTTTTCGCATCTCGTGTAATCTAAGTTGGAATCACTCTATCCGGATAAGGATTCGCGCTCGGAAAAATTCTCCGAGGTGCGATATCCGAGGATGACTCCTTCTGAATTGGCCATTTATGAGTGGATTCGAGGAGAGAGTAAAAAAATCGTTTCAACTTCTGCGCTACATTATGCTCTTTTTGTTGTTCCCTTATGTAGTTGTTTAGACTATGGATCGTCAACGGTTAGCTGACTGAGAGACCTTTCATGGTCATTAAGGACTTCTCTGTTTCGAATGCTATTGTGCTCAGAAAGGGGTCTACTTGAGGACGTGGAAAAAGATCCTCTGCTCTTCTTTTGGCTTCGTGTAGGTGTGGAACTAATTCAGCTTCATTTTTCTCGCTGGACGAATTCACTTTATGAATAAGAAATTACCGTGTTCAGACGCGCGAAGTGTGTTCGCGCTCAGCGAACTGAAATATGGTGGCGAACTGATAGCTTAAATAAACGAACCGAGAGAGCAAACTCTCTATAGGTCCGGGGCGAGATGAGAAGAGGGGAAAGCCTTGAATGGGTACTGGGTATCTCTCCTTGGGAACTTTAGATCACAGAGTCGAAGAGGTCTGTATCTTCTTTGTTACCGATAAAGGCCATTTGCAGTATTGAATATGAATAAAAATGAATTGATTTTGAACAAGTGCGATTTCCGAGAGGGAAATACAGCCTGCAGTTGGAATATTTATGGAATTTTGTGAGATCTATTCCAAAGAAGACAAAATAGAACGTTTGGTGCTACCTCTTGCAAGACAAGTACGCTGAGGTCCCTGGAATCACATTGCCAGAGATTTCTCCTGGCCTGGGACTACCGTAATACCAAAAAGCAACTGGACAGAGGCAATAAAGAAAATCTATTATGGGTGCCAGTGTATTGTGGTCTTGAAGGAAATGAAAAAGCTGATGAGCTTGCGCAAAGTGCATCAAGGTTAACACCTGCTGTACCTGAGCCTTGCTGTGGGCTTGGAAAAGACCAATATAAGGCAGATGTCCAACAATGGGAGTTGGACAACAGAATAACCCTCTGGAGAAATACTCCTGGATTTACTCAGTCCAAGAAATTAGTGATGATTCCACCGACCTATACCAGTAAGCCCCTAAAGCTGTCACGAGCTGAGCTTCGGGTGATGGAGGTCTGCTGACAAGGCACTGTCGCTACATGAGATGACACCAGACATGAGATGACACCAGATGAGATTTGGAGGCTCTGTTGATCAGAGGCAGAAACAGCTGAACACATGGTATGCAAGTGTCCAGAGATGACTGGTATAAGAACCATTCATATAAGAAAACCGTTCCTGGATACCCACGAGGTAACGGCCAAGGCTCCTAAGAATGTTGTCGGTCTTATCAACACCATCGATGACCTCCTTGGGTTTCAATGAATGAGTAGGGTAGAGAACAAAAGATCTAAGTGGTCGCAGTTCGAATAATAATAATAATAAAGTCGCAGTGAACTGTGTCCCCTTTACTTACTACAAATATCCCATTGTTCGTAGTGCATGGACGCCTGTCATCTTTGATTATAGAACTAAACCTGTACAACTCCAAGAGGATTATCCTACTGGCAGTGCAATAAATGAAGATTCTGATCCAGTAGCATAGTCAATTCTCGTCGTGTTACAACGACCGAGAAACTTATATGAAGATGACTATCGTAGTTGTAGACGAAACGTTAGGTCAAATTCCTATTAGACTAAGTCCAGAAGACTTTGAGATTTGTTGTGTAAAAGATTCAAAAAGCTTCTGAAATGATGCTACCTGATGTTCAAAGACTGTTGGGGATGAAATTGGGAAGTGGCGTGGTTTTAGTTGGAGGACTCTGTATAAGGATTGCATTGAACACAATGTTTAGGTATATTCTACCTCGATGTCGTGCTCAATTAGTTGGAAATTGCTTAAACTGTACTACCGGAGCTGGCAATTCGTTGTTAGCGCTTGCTATAAGCTTCATCACACAACTTCTAACAAGTTTGGTCTATTAAATCAATTATGTGGAAGGAATAGTGCGGAAGTTTATATTGGATACTGAGTCGAAAGGTAGAATTCCGACCGTTTTCTGTGCTGTTCAGTGTGATTATTGTGAGGTTTCCATATACATTATTTGTTTTTTCTCACACTAGGGGGTGATGCAATATTATTTGCCACATAACTTTTGTTGTTATCAGCTTCATGGAGAAATAAATAAACTGCTCCACATGAGTTAGGGATATTGACTCAAATTGCGAAAAAATATAGTTAAAATAAGATTTTTGGGATGAATATTCATATTAATATGATTTCAAGTTAAAAATTAATTTTAGCCTGTAGGTCTGCAGCGTATACAGGGTGGTTAAGAAAAATCGAGTAAAATAACGAAATTTTATTCCCAGAGAATTCAAGCATTTTAAGACTATCAATACAATGTATAGCCTCTACGGGCATCAATAACAGCTTGACATCTGCTTTGCATACTTCACACGAGGTGGTTGAACATTTCTTGAGGAATTTGGTTCCATAAACGGAGCAGAAACTCTCTCAGATCATTTAAGGATTCTGGGGTAGGTTGATGATTATCTAATCTTCTTCGGAGCATACCCATGCATGTTCTAATTCAAATCTGGTGAGTGCGGAGGTATTGGTAAATGTGGAATACCAAGCTCCTCGCCCGCATTCTCGACTATGGCTGCACGGTGCGGTCTAGCGTTATCGTCTAGAAATTGAAAATAATTTTCACCAATAGCAGCGTGAAAATTCGGCACAACATTGTCAATGACATGCTCCCTATAGTGTGAGGCGGTCATATTCCCAGGACAAATGTGTAGATCTGTGCGCCCGTTGAAACATATCCCGGCCCATACCATAACACTACCCCCTCGGAATGGATGGACTTCTTGGACTTAGCGACGATTACGGAGTATGCGTGGGATTGTCCATACCCTTATTCTTCGAGAATCTGAAAATCGTCCATATCTGGATTCATCAGTGATAAGGACACTACGCCATTGATCGTTCCAATTGATATGTTGCCCATTCCAGTCTTTGACGCTTATGGTCACGTGCTAATGGACATCTAGAACCTAGATTCACCTCTCTCAAATGTCGTCTGATAGTTTCGATGGAAACTTGGACCCCATCTGCATTTTGAAGAGTATTCCGTAGCATTCTACACGAAGGTAGATGTAGGGTTTCTTCTCGCCGAAACGGTGATGAAACGATCCTGAGCCGGTGTTGTTTTTCGTCGCCAAACAAGCCTTGGTCTTTCCAACACGGGACCTGTCTCCCTGAACCTATTCCCAAGTCGTGTTATCACACTTTGGCTGACTTGGAGCCTTTCCGCTACAACAACCTGAGTTAGACCACCCTGTAGCATTCCGATAGCCTTATTAGCCTCAGCGTTTGTTAATTTACGTCTTGGCATTTTGGGAAAACTCGTTTCAAATCGAATCCGTTGATGAACTGACTTCATTTCAAAATAAGAACATTTATGAAGCATATGCAAAGAACCAAACTTCAGAAAAAAGGCGACCAGATTGACGAAATGTCTCATACTGATTTTTATTGGATCGATTCAAGTTTCATTTTAAATGATTTTACAGTGATTTTCTGGAAGATTACATACTATTAAAAACGATTAAATACGATATCCCGAACTCTTGTGGAGCAGTATATTTCTTTCTTAACAGAACACGCATATTGATAATAGAATTCAATGATTTTGCAAGCCTTGTTCGTTCGTAGAACTATCATGGTTAATTCCAGACTAAACTGAAGTTTTTTGACAGTGACACAAATCACGAAACGTGCGTGAGCTGTCAAAATCGGTGTTGCCAAAAGAAAATATGTAGTCATAAAATCACCCGTTATATTCGATCGAAACTATTCAGTTCGACCATTTCTTTCGTCTTTCTCCTCCAATTTTCTCATTCAAAACTCCAGCAGCAATTATTCGTCAATTTCCTTTCCGCAATTAAATGTTAATCATAACTCCAAAAAGTTCCGTACTCGACTATGCCCAGTACACCGGCGTTTCCTCCTGGACTTTGCCGCTCGCAAATCTCATTTTAATGAGGCATTCCTGCTCAATGAAACATCCGAATGTCCGAAGTTGGAGTTGGGGGAACGCCGCATTGAACCTGAATTATCATCGGTTCGTACTTGGGGAATGGAGGGAGGCATTCTCCAATATGATTACTTTCTAGATTGCCCTCGAAAATGCACCATCGGCCAGTTTTCGCCGAAGGGTTGACTTAGCTGAAAGTACTGGAGACGAATTAGTCTCATTAAGTAGTAGAGTTCATAGATCTACCTATCAAGTAGTTATCCTCATCGGTAGATCTCTGAAAATCGGGTGACATTATTGGGCAAATGTCGAAGTTTGATCAATCTTTCTGAAGAAAAGGAAAAATTATGGAAAATCTGAATACCAAGCCATTTTGCATTGACTTTTCTTTTGTCGATCCGTGAATTCACATCAAGGTAAGAATATGTGTGAAAAAAGTTTTATCGAGTTTAAAATTGCCCTTCTTGGCCGGATGTTCTCGCGAATTTTTACAAAAGCTTCTACATTGCCAAGAGAATCGAAATTCCACCCACGTATGAATCGATTATTCCTCTTTCCGACCATATACAAATTTCCTTACTTTATCGCAGCTTTGCTGCGATTTTGAGATATAGAATAGAATAGAACGATATGGCGCAAGCGCGCATTGCGACTAGCTAGGCGCTTGGCGAGTATCGAAATAATCAAACGAGGTTTTTCGACGCTAGACGCGAGGCATTTTGGGAATATCGAAATGGATGAAATGTCTCTTGCATCAGTTTTTCGAAGAGAATCTCTGTGGAATCCATCTAATGACCTCCACACGAATGCAATTGTCTTAAAAAACAGTGGGAAGAGGTAGCAGGTGAAGTAGAAAAAGACCGTTAGTACTAAAAAGCGATTTATTCATTTGTGACGTGTTACTTTTCTACAAGGAGGAATTATTGCTTGGATGTATATATCGCAACTTTTTCGCAAATATTATGGCGTTGGATTATATTTTCAGGCAATGATTTGTTCTGCCACGTAATCGATCCAATTCCGTTGAAATACGAGGATGTATTGATATCTAGTTAGCCTAGACCAAGTTACATGCATAACCAAAATATTGCGATACCATATCAACGGACAATAACTTATTAGAAGTGTCAGTGTAGCGTTCGACGTCAAACAAGTAAACCAGAGTTAAGCAATAAATTGAAAAAAAAGATGTCCACCGAAATTGTAAAAATCAAAAAATTGGAGTATCAAGTCATCATCAAGTACGTGTGATCAATGTCCTTCATATGCGACCGTGAAAAATTGGACTGCATGCTTCAAAAGAGGTAAATTTCCCATTGAAGATGATGACCGATCGGGAGGCCAGTTTCTGTGTCAGTCCCCGAAAATATCGATGCAGTTCATGACATGATTTTATCAGACCGTCGAATTGGGCTAAAACGGATATCTGAAGCACTGAAGACTTCATACGAACGCGTTTAGCATATACGTTCACGTCAATTTGGACATCAGAAGAATTTCTTTAAAACGGACCCCCAAATGTTTGAATGTTGATCAAAATCGGGCAAGGGTAGAAGCATCGCGTTCGATCTGTGCTTGATTTGAAAACGATGTAGACTTCTTAAACCGAATTGATACTATGGATGAGACTTGGGTACATTTCTACGATTCTAAAACAAACTAACAATCGATGGAATGGCGACACTCTGGTTCTCCGAAGTTCCGTGTCGAAAAATCTGCTGGAAAAGTCCTTGCTTCAGGTTTTTGGGATTGCCATGAAGTAATCATGATTGATTTGGATAAGGGTAGAACAATAACTGGAGATTACTGTTCGACATTACTGATTACTCTACGGGAAAAAAATTTAAGAGAAAAGACGCGGAAAGCTATCCAAAGGTATTTTGTTTTTACAGGGCAACTCCCCAGTACACAAATCTCATGTGGCCATGCAAAAAATTCGTGATTTAGGGTTAGAATCACTAGAACACCCCCCCTTATTCACCAGATTTGGCTCCGTCCGACTATCCTCTCTTTCCTCAACTGCAAAAAAAGTTTAAAAGGTCGTGAATTTTCTTCCAACGAGAAAGTAATGAAAGCTGTGGAGGACTGGTTTGCAGAGCTAGAAGAGACATTTTTTTGAAAGGTCTAGAGACGTTGCAGGTTCGCTGTAATAAATGTATTCAATTTAGAGGAGAATATGTTGAGTAATTATATATTTTGACATTTAAATTTTGTTTGGTTCTATAGAAGACTAAAATTTTTCAATAAACCCTCGTAATTCAACAAAATCTCCCTGATTTCCAATGCACTGTTTGTGAATCTATATTGAGTACTGGTGAATATCGGTGCACTAGTAATAGTAGAATCCAGTTATCGTTGAAACGTAGATCAATTTTTTTCATTATAAAGTTGTGTAGGATGCATTCAGCTTTTGTAATTGAAATAGCAGTATTTACTTTGGTTTCAATTGATTTCTGCAAAATCCTCCACTTTGCTGTCATTATACCAAAACAGCACTTCACACTTCTGCGAGCTCTTGAGTTTCGGTAATTGTAAATAGTTTTTGTGCTGTCAATATGTCTTAGTGAAAAAAGCCCCATTGAATAATTCATTAGTGGATATCCACCAACTCCAACTCAAACAAATGGTATCTTAATCTTTGTTTTTGGAATTTCTTTCTCCGGTGGAATATTGAGGCCATTAGTTTCTAACAGGGTGAATAAAGATGAACTTGTAAAATTCACAGCATCACACTGACGCCCCTCTGATCCGATTCCGATGTCTATGCTCCATTCACTTTTATTGGTCATGGTTTCGTTTTCAGGAGTTGGTGAACCTGCTCAGAAGCACAGAACATATGATGAAAAATCAGTGCGCGCACAGAAAATATCGTTAATGACAAAACGACGTTGTCAGTTTCTTCGTTTACATGAAAGTAAAAGTATCAAAGATATTCCACATTTTGTTAGGTTTACAAATTGTTCGTAGATTTTTGGTATTTCATCGATATTTGCAGGTGAGTTTTTGGTCGAATATCCAAAATTAACGTATGTTTATTGTTTTTAGCACCAGTTTGGAGCGTGAGGACGATTTTCAAGACTAGGACGATTGTTTACATTTCGAGGTTGAAGGGGTACACGGGAATTTCGTTGAAAAAGCTTTAATTTGGACAGATATCGCAGTACCTAGATGGATCGGATGGAGCCTCGAGAGGTCGATTAGGATGATATTTTTCAGGTTTTCCAAAAAATTTGGCGATATCTGAGCAGATTTGCAAAAGATAGGTACCTCACTAATGAGGTGGAAGTAATTCTCCTATAAGAAACGCCTTTCAAAGGTCGAGATGGTGAAAAATGTATTCTTTAGATGTTGTTTGAACAAACGCAGCCAAGATTTATATCCCAACATTGATTTAAAGAAAGTTATCAACAAAATAAAATTGACATTATTCTTGATTCTTGTAATTACCCATCAATTCATCTCATATCTTCAGGTTGATTTTTTTAATGAATTCTTGATTAGAATCAACAATTGATGTCGTCAAGTCTTGAACTTTCAGAGGATAATAAACATTAAATCTTCACAAGCATGCATATGAGAATTATGTGAAAGCAATGCAATTTTCTTCCATGGCGAAAAATAATATATTTCAACACTGATCTCTTGTACTTTTCATGCAAATAACTAGAAAAGGAATCCCGTCTATCAATTCATATAAACGTTAATTATTTTCGTCCATCACATCTTGTCCAATTCATTCATTTTCCGAATGAATTCACATTCTGAGAAATACGCTAAGAATGTAGAAAGGGCAACATAGTGTTGACTTGGAACATAAAAATATTTTGAAAAACGTCATAACTTCGACACAGAGTCGAATGTGTCAAATTTCCAAGGCCAGAGTTGTGATTTTATAATTGTGAATGGAGTATACTAAAATGATTTTACAGTCCGCATCAACTACAGCTTGTAGTAACATTCATTCTGATACAATACAGTTCACATTGTGAAATTAAGAGAACTTACTTCTGAAGAACACTCGTCCTATAGTTTATTCGTCATTAGATTCCGAAACTGTAATGTTAGATCAACTGCAGGCAACTGCAGTGTACATTCTATAAGTACGTTTCACTAAGCTAGTCGCTAGTTGACTCACTAGGCGACTCGCTAGGCTCTAGGCGCTAAGCAAGCCTCCTGCCTATGCGGACTTAGCCTTAGTGAAAAATGCTAGTGATATGCTTCCTATAGGGGATGTAATGGATGGATATCTTGTAGACGCACTAGGGTCTGCACTCTGCAGGCACAATAAAGTGTCAATAGCGCCACAAGTCCTGGAAATGGATATCTACAATTCGACATGTTTCGAGAATCATTATTTCAATTCTAGCATAGTAGACGAAATGATATCGCAACTTTCTGGCACAAAGACGGAAAAATCAGCTGAGTAAGCAACATCAAAAATCCGAACAATAAAGTTGCAAACTATACGTTCGGCGTACAAAGTTTTCCTCCACGTCGAGTAGGAACTCGTGAAACTTCTATCATACCACTTTCAATCAAATATAATAAGAGCAATTCAGCCCAAAAGCCTGAAACTCGTCCGCTCCCTCTATCACGGAACCCCGAAACTGTAATTATCAACTATAAAATCGGCGATAAATCCCAAACTTTCGTTTTTATTTATGGCGGTCGCGGCTCTAGTACAGACGTACCATTATTTCAGGAGATTGGGAGGAAGTTTACTTCGTGTAAATGACGTTTATGAGTTGCTTAGTTCGAAGGGGGAGGACGCAACTCGCTACGGAACCCGAAAGTGGCGTGGCTGTTGGCTGTTCGAGTTGTCGCTACTGTTCCGATGCCGCGGAATGTTCTGCGGGCGGAAAGAGTTGTGGAGAAAGTTTTTCTCGAGGGTTTGGTAGGTCTGATTTATTTATCGACTTGCTGAAACGGTGCTTACATTTTAAAATTGTTTGAAGGGAAACAATACGAGAGTTGAAGGCGAAAGCTTCTGTCCTCCATATTTTTTCCTTCTCTCAAAGAATATTAGGTTGGCTTATTTACTAAATTTGGTCGTTCTTGGACTGACATAGTTTCAAAACCTCCTCTACATCTCCCCGCTCCTTGGGATTTTGAAGTTGGAAGCTAATATTCATGACTCATTTACAAACGGTTTATAGTGAAGCTTTTTGACGCTTTGCGAGGTAGCTTCAACCCCTTTAAGGTGTCACGTTTCGCCTCTGCTTAATCTATAGGACTCGTCAAGGCACACAGTCAGATGAAGGAAGCCTTAGTTTATAGTTAGAAAAGAGTTACAGTTCACTGCGACCTCAAGGCTTTTGTGCTTCCTAACAGAGCTGTTCTCACCACGCCCTCTACAACTCGACTTTCAGTTCCAGGGATCTAATGAAATCCAATATCTGAGAAGGTTTCAACGAGGCCAGTTCATCACTCCTGCAAGTCTCTTGCCCGAAGGATTCTTTCCTTTGGGTTGGAGTGGCAAGGCATTCCGTGCCTAGGTGTATAGGAGTTTCTTCCTTATTTTCACAAAATCTACACTCTTCAGTGTCCGATAAACCCATTCTCACCAGATGCTTTCGAGGCGACACTCCTGCAAGAAAGCTGGTGAGGAGGTGTAGCTGGTTCCTATACTGAGGTCCAGATACCATTTTGGATCTTCCAGTTTAAAAGGAAACCTTCAGCTCTTGAAGGAGTATACTGGATTGCTTGAGATGACGAACCATATAAGTTCCTTGGAACGTTCTCTTCAGAGATGCATAGAAAGATAGACCACCGAAGCCTGTCGAAAGCTTTTTCTGCATTGACTGGCAATGGCGGGGCATTCAAAATCCAAGTGATTCGGTTTCATCCTCGGGATCTATTCCCAGGTAACACAGACTTCTCCGCGATATCTCTGAGAGGTTACAATGCGACATTTATGGGAGCTCCTACCGCGAGGTCCCAGACATCTCTATGTGATGTTACTAAGCGAATTTCCCACTGATGTGCCCATGAGATATCTTGGAGAGAAGAGCGCACCATGCGATTGCAATCTGTTCACGCAGGCGCTATTTGTCTATCAAATCTACTTGTATAAACAGCGAGTTCACAAAGACATCGAGAGGGGTTTTGTGGATAGATTAGTTACTAGTGTTTATCGGTGTTACTGTACTATGCGAGGTTCGTTATTGTGTGAAATTTCCATGAGGATATTGGTGCTCCAAGTAAGTATTATATTTATTAAATTCTGGAGTTTTCTCACCTATATTAGGACATATACCTTAACCATTTTTACCGCCATTTATGTTATCCGAGTAATTCAACCACCAATAACGGAATTGATTAATTTACATTAATCGATTTTCTACTTGGTATATTGGTGATCAGGATAATTATTTCTAAGAATATGGATGAGTATAATAACTTCACAACAGATTTTACAAGAATGGTTAGTAGAGTCGAATATTGAAAAAATTCAAGCTAAAAAATTATTGATAATTCTAATAGGCATGGTTTACAAGTTCCTGTAGAAACCATTATTGCATTTCCAATAGTCATAAAACAAAACACTTCTATGAGAATCGGGATGATTCGACACTTTCACGGGAACTGTTTGGAATTATATCTCCTCTTGTTTCAAGCTGATATATAAATGGGCATTGAAATGTTGTTGTTGAAATCGTCTTTGTTCAATTTGTGCTCCAAAAGAACTTGACACAATGTTTATTCACGTTTTGATTGTATAAACCACTGACCTTACAAAAGTGTTACCGATTTTCTTCTCAATCTACCGATCTAACGAAAAAGCATATAAATCTACCGAAATTTGATGGCGTGAATGTATGTTCTGAATTTTCTGATATTCTAGGAAATCATGACTCTTACGATATTATTTTGAAGATTTCCTAAGCATACCATAATTTGATACATTAGTTGAGTTATATGTTGACAAATATATATTTTTTTCAAGCAATTCGATGTAAATGCGTTTATTTTCAGCATATTTGCAGTTTTCAATAGGTGTTAATTTTTTACCGATTTATTTTGTCAGAATACTCATTTTTTGTTCGAAAGATAAGTTTTTCGAACATTACTTTTGTAAATAAATGAAATCCATTTTCAATTCTGCTTCATTCGTAAAATATCCTTCTTGCCCAATATTTTGGATAAATAGTATTTCAACTTAAATAACACAAAAAATATGTGAAAAGGTATTTTTTTCCAAAAATCAACCGATTTTTTCCAAATATCTACCGAAATCTACCGATTTTTTCCGAACTTGTAGGTACGGAGGGTGGCAACACTGCATACGTGGAGGACAACAGAGGAGTCTTTTCTCAAGATTGGCTGAGAGATTGTACCCAGAGGAAGAAAGAATATAATGTTTCGAATAATTTTTTTTTTTTTCATTTTTCTGTTGTAATTGGTTATTAGCTTGTTTTAGTTTACCTTCTGTTGCAGCCGAAAATAATGAATAACTTTTAACACTGATTGTAATGTAGTTCAATTAAATGATATAGCTAATATACAGATTCTCATCATAGGAATAGGACAAATCAAATTTAGTTTTTGATCACCTGTGCAAAGCGGCCTGTGTAGAAACTTCTTATACATCTCGCAATGCGACCTGTTTGAGAATATCTTATAAATCTCGCAATGCGGAGGTTAATAAGAAGTTCTCAAAGTCCTCGCCGCAGGAGGTGTAAGCGAACTCTCAGTGTGGCTTGTTTGGGAATATCCACGTAGGATATCGTCAAGAGCTCTCTGGGAACTCTTTCGTGGCGGACATTTGGAGGAGATATATAGAGCTCCCTGCGACCTCCCAAAGAAGTCACAAAAGGCGTCACAACTTCCTAAAAAGAAGTCGCAGGGATTTCTCCGGGATATCTTTGTGTTGCCTGGGTTGTGTCCCCCATCAGAGCTGATTTCGCAACTGCGCTATCTACAGCTCACTCTTCAGCACCTTAGCTGCAATGAACTGCACTCAGTCAGTTTCTGACAAGACCATTATCTGGTGAGGAAGCCAGTGAGTGAGCGTATCTTGTTCATACTTTGATTCAAATAATTCTTAGAGTGCCAAAGTCTCGGAGGAACATTTCGGAAAGGTCCTGTCTTGAATAGTGCTTCTCTTTCATCTTCTTCCTTCTACGAAATCTCTTTCTTATTTGCCTACTTTCGTATTTTCTTACACCACAAAAGGGTTCTAGGCCAGTAAGTAGAGATGGTGCTCCCTTTCTGGCTAGGGTGTTGGCCTCTCAGTCTCCTTTGATTCCTGAATGACCAGAAACCAAACTAAAGACACCTTGTCCTTGCCCACTTCATTAAGTTTCCTTCATCACTGCCATATTAGCTTTGAGTTGATGCCATAGGATCCCAGTGCATTGATAGCAACTTGACTATCAGAATGTATAGCTATGTCACACCCTTGATTTCTGCTGGTTTATGTCTACGCATCTTTCGAGAGGTGTATCATACTTCTAGTCAAGCCGTTTCTCAGATCTCGTGAGTTTCCAAGGAACGTTCTAGCGCTGGAAGATCCTGCCATTGTGTTTCTCTTACGGTATCAGCATTCTTTTGAAAATCTTTCGTCTAGAGATGTTCTTGGCCGATGGATGGCGTTTGTACTACTTTTTGGACGAGTATATTGACTTCCTGAATGAACAGGAAGCCAGATTTGAAAGACCATATTATTTCAATGAGTTTTGAATTAAATGTATGCCATTTGAAGGTTTTTCTCTGGAATGTTCAAGTGGTGGATTTCCTTGTTTTTCTTTCTACTTAGCATCCATGCTGATTTTCCTGATCACTGGGAAGATTTGCTCATAAAGATGACTCTCTATGATATTTTATTCCCCCATTACCTATACCTTCTTTACTACTCCATGCACCAATCTGTCTATCACTAGTTGGAAAGGTGTATAAACTGTGATGATCTCGAGTGCCTCAGTTGGAAACGTCCTTATTGTTCCAGTGATGCCCACACATCCTAGTTTTCGACCCAATTATTGATATAGGTCTCGCAATGTTTTAAGGCTTCAGCTACTAGTCTCAGCAGGTAGACTTCTGCTAGCCTTGTTGCTTTATTTGCAGTAATCCCAAAAGGCTTTTCATCTACGTGTCATGTTCGAAGCCTCGTGTTTTCTATTGATCGATGCAACTTGACGAGGTTGCATATTTAGAAATGAGGTTAGGTTAAACACTCACAATCTCGTGTCCATCAAAGAATGATGGGATTACACAGTAGTACTACTTTTTCCCCATAAATAATAAGAGACTCAAAATAACTAATGGATCTAACTGAAGTTTTATGAGGAGATCTTAAGAAGGCAATCAATCTACCGTTCCAATTCCTGAAAGGAAAAACGGAAACGCTGCGGAAGTCTCCGAAGTAACAAGCCCGTAATCACGGGATATCAGCTCGGAAACTCCTGTCTCCTTAATATTTAATTGGGAAGAAACATCGTGCGAAACACAAAAGCACCTGCCTAAGTAATTTTTCCTGTTGCCGGAATCGCACTCGGGCCATTCTCCTAGGGAACAATGGTCTACTACTTTCGCAGAGTCTTTCGCAATTCCGAACCCTTGTCTCTGGACGCGTCCCTTGTCTCTGGAGATGACGAAGATGTCGCTTTATCCGCGGCGACTAATTCCCGACGTAACAATACAGCAATTTCGGATTGTTCGCCTGATGGGATTAGATGGCGACGAGATTGGGAATAATTTCGACGATAATCCCTTTTCGGATTTTTCCTACCGTATAATGAGGTCGTTATTGGGTTGCTGATTGATTAGTTTCGATAACACGGTAATGAGTTCGATTTGAGGCCCACTATGAAATGTGTGAGGTGCCCTGAACACAATTGAGAGACCACTGGAGCTCTTCATAAATTAAAGTTACTCCAAAGTGAACCATACCTATGGTTGTGTGAATATGTCTGATTTTTTGCCAAATAATCGTCACCTGCGGGAAGTGTTGATTTTCTTGATTCATTCGGAGGAAACTGAAGCGCATCGAGAGCTCCAAAAAGTTAACGGAAATACTGCTCTAAGTGAAACAACGTGCTGTGATTGGTTCAGCTTCCAAGATGGTTATTTCGATGCTGACAAACGTCCGCTTGAAGGATGGCCAAAAACCTTCGAAGTATGTGATGATAACAGCTCTGTCAGGGGGCACAATAGACCTTGAGGTCGCAGTGGACTGTTACCCCTTTTCACTATTATAACTATATGTGAATTCGAAGTATTGCTCGAGGAGGATCCGTGCCAAACCCAAGAAGAGCTTCCTTTAGCATTAGCTACCTGTCGAGCAAATTCTAAGTGACTCCATGCTTTGGGCAGTAGGGGTTTTAACCCGAAAATGCTGCAATGGATGAATGTCATGATTCCTAGAATACGTATGATAACACTTAAAAAATGATCCTGTATCAAGAACAAAAGAAGTGAATTGAAATGGAATATAAGCAGGTTGAATTGGAAATATGTTCATGATGAAAAATAGAAAATTACGAGGATGTATTGATCAATCTAGTTAGTCTAGACCAGTTTCATGCATAAACAAAGTATTGCGATACCATATCAACGAACAATAACTTATTAGAAGTGTCAGTGTAGAGTTCGACGTCAAAAAAGTAGACCAGAGTTAAGCAATAAATTAAAAAAAAGATGTCCACCGAAATTGTAAAAATCGAAAAATTGGAGTATCGAGCCATCATCAAGTACCTGTATTTAAAAGGGTTAAGAGTTAAGCAGATTTACGAGGATTTGGTCAAAACCCTTGGTAATCAATGACCTTCGTATGCGACCGAGAAAAATTGGACTGCAAGCTTCGAAAGAGGTAAATTTTCCATTGAAGATGATGACCGATCGGAAAGGCCAGTTTCTGTGTCAGTCCTCGAAAATATCGATGCAGTTCACCACATGATTTTATCAGACCGTCGAATTGGGCTAAAACGGATATCTGAAGCACTGAAGATTTCACACGAACGCGTTCATCATATAGTTCACGTCAATTTGGACATGAGAACATTTTCTGCAAAATGAATCCCCAAATGTTTGAATGTTGACCAAAACTCAAAAGCATGCAAGGGTAGAAGCATCGCGTTCGATCTGTGCTCGATTTGAAAACGATGTAGACTTCTTGAACCGAATTGTTACTATGGATGAGGCTTGGGTACAATTCTACGATCCAGAAACAAATCAACAGTCGATGGAATGACGACACTCTTGTTCTTCAAGATCGAGAAGTTTCGTGTCCAAAAATCTGCTGGAAAAGATCTTGCTTCAGTTTTTTGGGATTGCCATGGAGTAATCATGATTGATTTTTGGATAAGGGTAGAACAATAACTGGAGATTACTATTCGACATAACTGACCACTGTGCGGGAACAAATTAAGGAGAAAAGTCGCGGAAAGCTATCCAGAGGTATTTTGTTTTTACAGGGCAATGCCCCAGTACACAAATCTCATGTTGCCATACAAACAATTCGTGATTTGGAGTTGGAATTAATAGAACACCCCCCTTATTCACCAGATTTGGCTCCGCCCGACTATCATCTCTTTCCTCAACTGAAAAAAAGTTTAAAAGTTCGTAAATTTTCTTCCAACGAGAAGAAAATGAAAACTGTAGAGGACTGGTTTGCAGAGCAAGAAGAAACATTTTTTTGAAAGATCTAGAGACGTTGCAGATTCGCTGTAACAAATTGTTACGGTCCAGAATTCGAATTGTCAATTTAAATTTCATCTAAGAGTGAATTTGTATTCTAACGATTAATTACAGAGAACTCTACAAAATTCGGAATTTCTTCTTTTCAATTTTTTTCAAACGTTCCTAGTTTCCAATAAATTTCATAAATGTCGACAACTTAAATTCAAACTCTTAATTTCATTCAATGAACTAATTCTCCAAAGTAATATCAACACGTTCCGTTTTTTTTGTCCATGCAAGTTTTTTTCGTGAAGCAAGAAGAAGTGGTGAATTCGAAAGAAGAAGTTGAGCGAATAGTATTTTGTTGAGATATTCATTAGGATTACTTAGATTATATTTCTTTCGAAAGGCGTAGTAATCGATTAAATTCGGAAAGCCTGAATCACCCTCCAGCAACCTAAATCCTCGTAATTCGAGGGTAAATAGAGAATTCTTTTCTCATTGAAAGTTTTTTTTTTGCTAATGAATTTTTATTTTATCACTTAGATTTTTATTATTATTCATCTATTTTGGAGACGGCAATCAATTTGAATAGGGGGAGTTCTGGACTGAGCATTATTCATTCAAAACTAATAGTTTGGAGTTACTGGACGATACTGCGTAATCCTCATCATAATCAACTGATCATCACCTCATCACATTTGATCCAATCTACATTCTCTACAGGGATATAGAGAGTTAAGTTAAAATCTCGTTTTTTTCAGTTTTTTTTTGTTATAATAATTATTCGATAGTACCTATATAGATATCAGTTGTAATAGTATTTTTTTTTCTTATTCTCCTGCCAGATATTCGAGTCATTTTTTTCCTGCTTCAAATTGTTTTTTTTTTGTTATCAACTGTAGAGTCACTGTTGTGAGGGCTGACCTAGGGTCAACAAAAATAATAACACTGTTCATTTCAAACTTTTGCTATTCAGTTGCAGATTCCACATTTTCAGATTTTGATTACCTACCTTTTAATTATCTACTGTTATTACATTGAACTATTGTGAATAAACTAGTTTTAAAGAATCTTGAGTTTAGGCCATTCCTAGGACACTAGAGAGGGAGAATTAACCCCACCTGAACAAATGAAAAAATAACATCCCTAGGCTTATATTCTGATAATTGAAATAACTTATGTTTTCAATTCTATATCCTGGAAGGTATGTCTCAAAATGTATTCAATTAACAGGAGAATATGTTGAGTAATAAAATATTTTGACATTGAAATTTTGTTTGGTTCTTTAGTAGGCTAAGAATTTTGCAATATATCCTCGTATGTTCATGATGAAAAAATAGAAAATACAGACTGTTTTTCCTAATGTTTCGAAGACCAAATGAGTCACGAACAAAGCTCCATAACGCCCCGTTAGAGAACTCCGTCTCAAAGCACTAACTTATCATCCAATTCAGTAATTATCTCCCCTCGATTGAATCAGAACTCTCTTCATCATAGCTGTTATCATTTCCCTTCATTTAATTTCCTCCTCTGGAACTTCCAAGCGCCAAAGGATGCTCCCCCCCGCTCCAGTCTCGCATCGTACAATTTCAATATTAACTTTTCGGCGAGAGTAAAAACTATGATTTCAATTAGGCCCAAACGGCGATAAGCATCGGTCTTCGGCCGTTTTTCCACCCCTTTCCCGTCTTTTCGGTACCGCATTAATTCAGGGCAAGCCAGCTGGAGACTCCCCGTGCTGACCACGACGCTCTCTGGAGATATCTCGTTCATTAGGTAGAAAAGGGAACGTCGAAATTTAATTATTTTGATTCGTTAACGTGAATTTTGCAGCGACGGTGGAGCAGTTGTCGGTCGAGGGGTGAACAGGGTCGAAATCGTCCCGTACGCATCACAAGGGTGGTTTTTTGTGGATCATGCGGCAGTAAGCACAGCCTTCTCCATTACAAGACGTTCCAAATCTAATTTGAAGCTGTTTTTTCTTCCACTATGACTAGGACCTTCTGCAGTGGTTTTGGACCTTTAGGAGATCTGAGTACCTTCTTCAACGAAAGAGCTCTCTCCTTCTCCAGAAATCCTATATGCACGACATCAACAAATGTGTTACATTGGTGCAACTGGCAGGGATAGAGGGATAGAGCGAACATATTTCCAGATCTGTTTGGATTTTTGTCCAGGTACCAAACTGTTTTCAGGACGGTTACATTACATACGTATTCTCTTAAGGGAAGTTACATCTTAACTTCCACAGCTCTACAGCCCGAAGCATTTTTGCACGCAGGATTGCAATGACGAGTTATTCTGTGAGCAGGTGATCTAAGGTCAAACAGAAGGAATAAGCCCATTATTAGTTCCATAAACTCTGTAAAAGTATAGATCTGCTAGCACTTATAATGCTCAGACAAGGTATCAGATTGTAGAGCATTGTATTCTCTTAGGCTACCACTGTCCTCGAAATGCCTGTGTAGAGCCAATGTAACAAAAGAGGATTCTGACTCCATATTTGGCCCTATGTTTTCTGTCTCACCATGAGGAGAATAACCTCTGGGCCCTGTTGCAATAATAGGGCTATCAGAATGCCACAGAGTGGCCTAACTCAGGTTGCGGTAGCGGAAAGGCTCCAAGTCAGCCAAAGTGTGATATCTCGACTTTGAAATAGGTTCAGGGAGACAGGTTCCGTTTTGGAAATACCAAGGCTTGATGGGCGACGCAAAACAACACTTGCTCAGGATCGTTTCATCACCTTTTCGGCGAGAAGAAACCCTACATCTACGTGTAGAATGCTACGGAATACTCTTCAAAATGCAGATGGGGTCCAAGTTTCCATCGAAACCATCAGACGACGTTTGAGAGAGGTGAATCTTGGTTTTAGACGTCCATTTAGGGGAGTTCCATTAACACGTGACCATAAGCGTCAAAGACTGGAATGGGCAAGGCAACATATCAATTGGAACGATCAATGGCGTAGTGTACTTTTCACTGATGAATCCAGATATAGACGATTTTCAGATTCTCGAAGAATAAGGGTATGGACAATCCCACGCATACCCCGTACTCGTAGCTATGTCCAAGAAGTCCATCCATTCCGAGGGGGTAGTGTTATGTTATGGGCCGGGATATGTTTCAGCGGGCGCACAGATCTACACATTTGTCCTGGGAATATGACCGCCTCAGACTATAGGGAGCATGTCATTGACAATGTTGTGCCAAATTTTCACGCTGCTATTAGTAAAACTTTTCAATTTCTTGACGATAACGCAAGACCTCACCGTGCAGCCATCGTTGAGAATGCGCGCGAGGAGCTTAGTATTCCACATTTACCAATACCTCCGCACTCACCAGATTTGAATTGGATAGAATAAATAATTGGATAGAATATGCATGGGATATGCTCCAAAGAAGATTAGATAATCATCAACCTTTCCCAGAATCCTTAAATGATCTGAGAGAGCTTCTGCCCCGTTTATGGAACCAAATTCCTCAAGAAATGTTCAACAACCTCGTGTGTAGAAAATGTCATGCTGTTATTGATGCCCGTGGGGGCCATACATTGTATTGATAGTCTCAAAATGCTCGAATTCTCTGGAAATAAAATTTCGTTATTTTACTCGATTCTTCTTAACCACCCTGTATACGCTGCAGACCTACAGGCTAAAATTAATTTGCAACTTATTATAACTATATTTTTTTGAAATTTAAGTCAATATCACTAACTCATCACGTGGAGCAGTTTATTTCCAATGGGTACAATTCGAAAGAGATTGATCAAGCGTTAAGACCAAAGCGAATAACGAAAGAAAATAAACCATACGAAATCATCTACGAAGAAAATCGGTGACGAACAAAACGGGCATTCTTCTACAAAGACATACTATCCAAATAGCCCATAAAACAAAAAAGAAAAAGACTCATATTGGTCGCAGTGCGTGGTTGCCTGCGATCGGCAATGCAAGAACTGAATTTTGCCGAGACCTAAGGGATAAACAATTTTTTTTTCCTGGGTCTTGAAATTAACAGTCGAGGAAGTAACCAATAGAGATGAAACTTCACTGATGCCAAGAATATGGAGATTATTCCAATAACCTGACAATTCCCTGGGTTGCAATTCATCGTAGCAATCTCTGGGCAGTTCTCTCCCGAATCTGGATTCGGAGAAGCCTGTCCTGCTTTCCTCCCAATTCTCTCCGTTTTTCCCAAATCTGGTTATCCCGAGAGTAAGAGAGACATACGTTAGCCGATTACTTCTTCCCGATTTGCGAATTTCGCCAGTCATACGGGCCAAACCGCATCGTATTCCCGCTGCTAATTTATGGGGAATCCAGTTCTGACAAATTAACACATTACACAAAACTGCGCCCGTATCCCGATTCGTTATCCCATCCGCGAAATAAATTATAGCGAATCGTTATGTATTTCCCTGGAAAATTCGAAACGGACGCGAGTATTTTGGCGTGAGGTTATGGCTAACGGATGAAGGGAATCAATATGGGAATGTGGAACGGGTGCGCTGGGAAGAAACAGAAAGTCGACTCCGCAATGGCGAAAAAATGTTCATGGATCCGAAATTTTAGTTTTACAAGTCATAAAATCAACCAACTTCACCTTCTCACTGGCTTTCTCACAGGACATTGTCGCCTGAAGAAGCATCTGTTGAGAATGGGTTTATCGGACACTGATGAGTGTAAATTCTGTGGGGAGGAGGAAGAAACTCCTATTCGTCCTTGGTGATCAATGTCCATCGTACGCGACCGTGAAAAATTGGACTGCAAGCTTAACAAGAGGTAAATTTGAAGATGATGACCGATCGGAAAGGCCCGTTTCTGTGTCAGTCCCCGAAAATAACGATGCAGTTCATGACATGATTTTATTAGACCGTCGAATTGAGCTGAAACGGATATCTGAAGCACTGAAGATTTCATACGAACGCGTTCATCATATAGTTCACGTCAATTTGGACAGAGAAAATTTTCTGCAAAATGGATCCCCAAATGTTTGAATGTTGACCAAAAGCGTGCAAGGGTAGAAGCATCGCGTTCGATATGTGCTTGATTTGAAAACGATGTGGACTTCTTATTCCGAATCGATACTATGGATTAGACTTGGGCACATTTCTACGATCCAGAAACAAAGCAACAATCGATGGAATGGCGACACTCTGGTTCTCCAAGACCTGAGAAGTTTCGTGTCCAAAAATCTGCTGGAAAAGTTCTTGCTTCAGTTTTTTGGGATTGCCATGGAGCAATCATGATTGAGTTTTTGGATAAGGGTGGAACAATAACTGGAGATTACTATTCGACATTACTTACCACTCTACGGGAAAAAATGAAATGAAAAAACTCGGAAAGCTATCCAAAGGTATTTTGTTTTTACAGGACAACGCCCCAGTACACAAATTTCATGTTGCCGTGCAAAACATTCATGATTTAGGGTAAGAATTACTAGAACACCTCCCTTATTCATCAGATTTGGCTCCGGCCGACTATTATCTCTTTCCTCAACTGAAAAAAGTTTGAAAGGTCTTAAATTTTCTTCCAACGAGGAGGTAATAAAAGCTGTGAAAGACTGGTATGCAGAGCAAGAAGAAACATTCTTTTTGAAAGGTCTAGAGACGTTGCAGGTATGTTGTAATAAATGTATTCAATTAAGAGGAGAATATGTTGAGTAATGAAATATTTTGACATTGAAATTTTGTTTGGTTCTATAGTAGGCTAAGAATGTTTCAATATATCCTCGTTACTAAAGGTGCATACAAACTGTTGTCACGTCACGTGAGCTCACGCGAGGAAATGGGAAGAAGATATGGAGAATATAGCTGCTTTTACAGTTGCTGGTGATTCTCATAGAAGGGATTCGATTTATTAAATGAATCAACGAACAGAAGAAGTGGGGGAATTCCATCAATTAATTCAAGAATTATTGAATGAGCACCCAGATCGGTTTCAAATGTATGTCAGAATGACATTTCACATAATATTAGACGTAAAATCACGTGCATACAGAAAATGTAAATTTGCGGAATATAGATCTTGCGTGCTTTCAGTGACAGCAGATACAATGTTGCAAAAATTTTTAGGATTTTGATTCCGTAGTAGTATAATCACCCAGTTTAGTTCTGATGATTTGGCTTCACTATTTATTATTGAAAGGTGTGTCTCTCTTCCTATGGTCTAAGTTCCATGCATTATCGTGGTTGCACATTTTGGGAAGACGACGTGATGTGACGTGACGTGATAACAATGTGTCTGCACCTTTAACATCTTATGCTTGTCTTTAAATCAAATGAGTCTCTTTCTCGAAAATTACTTATCAGAGATATTAGATGCTAATTATTCACATTTATTGAATACATTGTTGTTAGTTAAACAGATTCTGTGATATTTTTGAAGTAAAGACCCATGAAAATGTCATTAAACTGGTTAGCTAGTATAGAAGGTGTAATGAATGGGATTGTACATTGCGATTCAAAGCACCCACAGATGATTTCGAACAGGCATATCTCCCACAGAAATCTCAATATGAAATCCTGTACCCATCGAACTGTTGAAAACTGAGAATATCCCTATACTATTCGGTATTGGGCTACGAAAAACAGCTTACCATGCAACATTCGAGAGCGATACACATCCACATCGGCTCAGAATGCACATTCAGCCTTCCATTGTCCCGTGAAAAAACTTGCCGCAACCCTTCCGAACGGAAAGCAACCCCTATCTTTGCATCCATCCCGTGTTTCGATTATGCACACCAGAATGGAACATTTCATTTTTCGATTACGATAAGACCGCGGAGAATGGAGAAAGAGAAGTCCTGGAAACATAAAGGAAATGGAAATTACGTAGCTCCCTTTTTCTGAATTACTAACCGAAGTGGTTTTCCCTGGGACATAATATTTTCTATTGTAATGTTGCTGAAGGTTTTTCCAATCAACGCGGTGAGGCAGGTTGGACAATTGCGTGTGGATTTTCTTCGGCTGGGGTTAGCCCGAGGAATGACAAGAAATTGCTAGGTCTAGACGGAAGAACGATGAAAAAGTGGAAGTGATGATAGTTTTGAGAAGCAACCGCTCTGGGCTATCTCAAAATAGAAATGTAGAAAGATTGCTGCAAAAAATTCCCAGTTTTTCCCATTGTGTAAAATTATAATATCTTCATATAATTTCTGCACTGGCTTCAATAACTTCTTTTCACATCTATCTATTCTTAAAATCTTTCTAGAACCATGAAACACTGCAACTTATCACAAGTGCACTAGAAATATACTAGGAGCGGTTCGATTTTCTTTCAGTTCCTCGAAATCTGTTTCGGAACCAGTTTTGTTTTCTTTAGCTAAGATCGAGAGACCAGAGAGACGTTCCTGGCTCATTGAGGAACGAAAATAATTTTTTATTATCTTCAATTTGCTGAAAATGCGTTCACATCTTGCAGACGTGGTAGGTAATGTGCTGTATATTCTTAGAGCTATACTGACATTAGGAAAAGTTTCTTGCCGATCTTGCCTGTGAAGAATTCGTAGCAGGTCTAATGAAGTCAATATTTCACTACTTTCAGGAACCGCTAGTTCCTAACAGAGATCAACTGCATTCAAGTCTCTTCACTATTTTTGCGCTGAAAGGATCCCATTATTCTGCAGGTCCTCTTTTTGCATGTTTAAAAGGGCATGGCCATTGAGAAATGCGAAATTCGTATGCAGACTCTCTGCGCTTTCTAATTTTTTTCTGATTTCTGACAATAATCTGTCGAAAAAACCTTAATTTTCTTCGAGAATAAACCAACTAGATCTAACGTTCTTGAGTCATCCTCGCACATTTCGTCGACCTGCTTTTTCTCTTTGGAAACACGTTTATTTCTTAGAAATGGCACCACATCCAATAAGTATAGCTTCCGGGATCCAGTTTTCAATAGGTTTTTCTCTCATTCCTTGCAAGATCTTCACAAGACCTTGCATCAACGATAATGAACGTAATGTAATAATATCCCCTTTCTGAATTTCCACGTTGACCCTATCGATCTCTAGCAGAATATTATCCGAAATTGTTAGCTTCAAAATGAATCTAAAATCCTTCACAGCATGAAGCAAATGACCAGCTTCATACTTGGATTCTGCGACTTGTGAGGATTCTTTGATTTCTTCCACAGCCTTCACAACTTCCGGTAGGTGAATTATTGAGCAAGGCATCAACAGCTTGATGTTTAGACCATCTTCATTGTTTATCCTGATTCATTGTTTATCCTGATTCATTGTTTATCCTGATTACTCCTAGGTCCCCTGAGGAGACCCCTCTGAAACTACAAGCTTCGAAGCTTGTAACTTGTGCCGAGTTCGGAGTAAGCAGTTGTGTTCTGTATAGGCTTTGTTACTGTGTCCTTACGCCACCTTAGGCACAGCACTGTAAATTTTTGACCCAACAGTGAAATGGTGGCCCCTACCGAGACTAGAAAATTTCTTTCCTAGCTCGGGATTGAACTCGGACTTGCCGGGTCCTAATCCAACGTCCTAACCACTGGACCAAGGGCATCTTGTTTGGTTACTTTCCTTTCAAATTTGTTTTCGAGCACTTTTTTATAATTGTCCATCGTATGGTTGAACTAACAAAAAATTAATACAGTTTTTGTACAACACCGAATAAATTTACTGCTTCTGAACAAGATGAAGCCGAATGGACACCCACAAGATTCAAAGAGTGTGCTAGGCATGGAACTAATACTAAGGCACTATAATGATAGGTATGCTAGATAGACCTGGCTCTATGGTTGATTGGGTCCAACCATAGACTCGAAAATTACAGGATTCGCAACATTTTCATGGCCATCTGTCGGGGTTATACACCAACATAAACAATAAATTATTATAAATTTGACTATTAGATGCCGCGGCATTATTCTAACACCACGAACCTAACCTATTTCCAATGTTTTTCATGTGAGCATGCCGAAAAAAGTCACCACAAGATCTCTCGTTCCGAAAATAATATGCTCATTAGATTACAGATTTCATTTCTTTCGATTACAGATTTCAGTTCGTTCGAAGCGATCTGTAATTTTCGAGTCTATGGTTGGACCCAATCAACCATAGAGCCAGGTCTATCTAGCATACCTATCTTTATAGAGCCTTACTAATACTGCCAGCTCGTTCATCTGTAGAATTCTGGATTGGACTCCTTTATTTATGCCAGCCATATTAGATCCGTTGTCGTAGGATTGCTCACGACATTTTTTGACATCTAAATCATCAGCTTGCAGTTTATCTAGAATTCCCTATGATATTATTCTCCAGTTTTTACGTCAACTTTTTAGAAGTAAAACTCTCCTTCATCTCATATCCAGACTCCGTTCTCTTCAAACATCGTATAACCTGGATCTTTTGTTCTGTGTGAAATACATCTGGGGTGCAATCGAACATAAGAGTGAAATATTTGGCCTTCTTGATCTCATTAATAATGTAATTCTGATCTTTGGAGGCCATCAAATCGATAATTTCATTTTGTATAGTTTTGGACAGATAGGATGTTCGTTCTTTTTTTGAGTGATCAAGATGGTACTTCAGAGTCGGGTTATAAGAACTGAACGAGAATAAATTCGCTATCACAAAAACGCCTATATCTCTTGAACCAATTGAGAAAAAAAATCAAAATTTGATCATAGTTAGCTTTGTTATGAAATATGTGAAACATTTACTCCATAGATATTCCAATTCTATGTCGCAAAATGTCAAGCGAAGTGAAAACACGAGAATTTATGGTGAAACTTTTTCAAAAGAATTACAAAAAAGGCTCGAGTTCGTCCGGAAACGGTATCAAGAGTTGTTAAGCGCTTCAACGAAGATCTTACAATTAACCGCAAGGAAGGAACCGGGAGGAAAAAAGGGGTTTCATAGCCCAAAAAAAGTGGAGAAAGCCATCAGCCTTTTTCCGAATAATCCTAACCTTTCAGGACGGAAAGTGGCCCAAATAGTGGGTTGTTCGCATTCAACCGTTTGGAAAATCAAATCAAGTTGTGGGTTTAGAACATACAAAGTGCAGAAAGTGCCAGACAGGAACGCTGTGAAGAATCAAGAAGCGAAATCAAGAGCAAAGAAATTAAAAAAAGATTTCTTGAAAAATTTTTCCTTTTGCTTGGTGGACGACGAAACCTATGTCTTGGCTGATTTCTCGCAACTTCCTGGTCAGGAATTTAGACTGCAGAATTGGGCCCTGGTAAAAAGAGAATTGAAGAAGACTAAGAAATCAACGAAAAACTTAGCGAAAATCAAGCAAAAGTGGAAGACAGCATCCCAGAAAGTGACTGAGAACACTATTATAAGAAGCATGATGGGAAGAATTCCAGAAAAAATCCATGAATTTTGTGAAAAATAGTTTTGGTTTTTTTTATTGTAAAAACAGTTTTCATTAGAATTAGAAGATGATTCGAAAATGAGTTTGATTTTCGAAATCGGTCCAGTGGTTCAAAAGATATAAGCGTTTTTGTGATGGCGAATTTCATCTCGTTCAGTCCTTATAATAATACATTTTTCGGAGAAAATCAAGAATAAAAAATCTAACCTCTTGGTGTTTTTGGCGCCCCTCAAGCTGGCGAAACTTCTAAAATGTTTTCTTCTAGTGCATCGCTCGATGTAAAGCGAAAAAAAAAAGAATCACAGTCTCTTCGCGGTCCTGCGAGGTCCTCAGGTAACACAATCCGCGCAAAGAAAGCAAAACCGTGTTTTTTATCGGACGCCCGCTCATCCGCATAAAGCAGAACGCGAAAAATTGGTTTTTGCGGCAAATCACGAAAAGCACTTTTTAATTTTATATTCGAGTGTATGACAGATATGAAATATGGCCGCACGTCGGAGTGCTGAATTCATTTTGTGCCGAGAGTGGCTTGGTCCCTCTCTTGAAAAACCATTTTTTTCGCTCCCGCTTAATAGCGCGAGCTCCGGCGGGTCGAGAGAGCAAAAAACGACGGGAGGAAAGTTTGAATGGGGAATTTTGTCTGGAGTTCGAGCCCATTCTCGACCGGAAATGATTAATTAATGAGACGAAGAATGACTTATAAGGCTTTATAGTCGGCTCTGACAATTTACTTCGTTCGTGCTTTGAGGACATTGTGGTCAGTCATTGTGGAGTATAGTAACAAAAAGTGAATTGTCTTGAATTTTTCAAATACAGGGTGGTCCTCCGAAAATGTTGAGAGCCAGATTTTCATTGTTTTTGATTCTTGTTGTTCAGAATTAGTATTTTCATTTGTATTCATGCACTGTACCATGTTTTAACTGTAGATTCCTCTCACTTTTTCACTAACAATTTTTCAAAATTCGGTTTCGAAAACCCATTGAGACCTTTCTGGAACCGTTATATCAAATGAACTGAATTTTGGTTGATTGTTTTCTCTATTCTTGGTGCATATTCCCCAATCAAAACTTCTTCAGTATCCTGGTATGAAAATCACAGCGTAGCTGACTCAATAATCTACGCAAAAATACCATAAAACGGTTAATTTTTTCGAAAAAATCATTTTAGCAAATAATAGTATATTGTTCAATGAGCAGATGAATTTTGCCGCCCGGGTCGTCAGGCGAGGGGTGTAATTCATCAAGTGTGTTATGACCATTACCGCGAATTGAACACTATACTTTATCTTCGACTTCTTCAGTGAAATTCGAATTAATCTGCGTTTTCAGAATTGACAACGTTCGTCAAAAGCGATTTCTGTGGTCGAAAATCGAATCGATATCGAATCCCGTAGAAAACGTCAAAAATTCACGTTTTCCAAATGCAATTTTTGGATATTCAGACCTAAGAAAATGTAGAAATGGATGGCGAGAACGTTACCTTGATGTCTGAAATAGAGTTCCCCATTGACCCGACTTTTTTATTCATTTCGTAAGCTACATTTTTCCTATTTGTATTAGACTGAGTTATAGACGTGAATTATTATTACCTCACACTATTGGTTTATAGAGACTATTACAGATAAAAATCAGTTGAATAATGTATATATTATTCTATGGAAGTAGATAATAGTATATTATTTCATTGGGAGGAGAAGTGTCACTTTTCGTGGCGAGCTTGAGTTTATCTGCTGAACGGAGTAAGGCGGATAATTGAAAGCGAGCCACGAAAAGTCACTTCATCTCCGAATGAACTATGCTATTTTATTTCCAAACTTTTTCAAATTCATGAAAATTGTGCATTTAATGTCACTTCATCAAATAAAAATGAATTGAATTGGAAGTTTTTGTATTCTATGCATCTATGTTCATGGTAACCAAGTAATCTTTCTCGTAGCAACACTTTTCCTGCCGCCCGCGCCGGAGGGAAAAGTAAATATTGCTCCGCCTAGGCGGAGAAATAGAACTTTTCGATGTTCCTGTCAGTCGAGAACTGACGTTGTTATCGTACGTTTGGAAATAAAAGTATCTATATGTTTTTTCATAAAACGCGTCGTTTACGAGTTATTCCTAATTGGATACGATAAATTTTGAGGAAAAAATCATTAATTTCAAGCATAATCTGAATGCCTTTCTGTACTAAATATCGTATCATCGAATATTATTACTTTTCTGTTCGCTAAACAAGTTAACAATGTTGTCGGAATGTTTATCAACTAAGTCGAGACTAAAATCTGTGATAGAAAAACAATTGATGTAGAGATGTGTGTTATTAAAATCCCTCGAATGTGGGAGAAAAGATTGACTTCCAAGGGGCATGAAATTATTCATTTAATACGCAAGGTTTCTATTGAAGATTTATAACCGGTCCATATTGAAAATAAATGTCAATGAAACACAAAATTCAGATATATAAATGATGGATGTCGATACAAATCACTTATTAAATTGAGATTAATGGAAAATAAAATGATACTTAGATACTCTTGGAATTTTATAAAGTCGACACTACACAGTAAATAATGTATCAATTCACTGAAGGTCTTCATATAATAATCACGGGATCGAAGAAAAACACCACAAATAATCACTATCCCCCTTTCCAAACAACATAGCTCTGGAAATGATTTCCTTCATATTTGTGTACGCCATTTTCGGATAGTGCCGGTTGTCGCTATACGCATGCGTCGTTCACAGACACAGGAGTTTAAGACATTATAAGAACAACAATATAAGGTTTGAGATGAGTCGATTCATAGATCTTTCGGTTTATCTTGCGCGCCCGCTACCTCACAAGGGACACCGTTATACCATAGTTTGAAGAGAAAATCCACATCTGGTATCGTTTTCTCGAAAGCCCTGTGAAATATTCATAGAAGATGGGTAAGGTCAGGTCATTGACCTGAAATCCAATGGGTTAAGTTGATTTATAATAAATAGAGTTAAAAAACAATTCGGTATGAGATATTTTTGGTTTATCGAGAAAAATATAAACATGTTATTAGTGTTTACAAACTATTCTTCGGTGAAATCGAAGAAGGAACTTATTTTGGTGGAAGAAATATGGCATTTCAATTGCAGATATATTCGGACAAACTGAGTGTTTTTGTTGAGAAATATCATGTTTTCAACATGATTATTCAAATAAGGTTAGTCCTCGAGTATTCCCTAAATGTATCAACTCACTTTCAGTCGAGAAATATGAACTCTGAGGTCTTTGCAGATAATCGTATCAGGCACGTATTCGGCCCATTTTTCGTAACTTAGCGGTAAACCTACTCTCTTCGACTCCGTGGTCTTAAGAATCGAGATAAGTCAGAATCAGCTCATCCCATTGCTATTTGATTCACCATATCATGGTAAAAAATTTTCACACTCTGCATACCCAAAATTTAGCTGTACATGAAGATCGTTTCTTTAGTATCATACAAACATTCGAAGTACTCGATTTGTTTTATACAACGCGAATCTATTAATTTCCATTTATTCCTATCTGCCTGTGTTGAAAATTTGACTTCACCGGGTATAAGACTTGTGTCAAGGGATCTTGAAGTTGCCAGATTTGTTGGTCACGTCTCAGGAGATAAAAAAGGCGTTGCGCATATCAAAAATCTCGTGTACCTTCTCGAATGCAACAAAATCCTAGATGCATAGATGCACATGCGAAAGAATATTCAATCCGATTTCTCACCTTGCAAACCTGATGCGTCCCATACATGCAAACGACTAAAAAGATTGTCTCAGCACGAAAACTCGAATCTGAGGATGAAGCCGATTGAAATTGCTTCCCGAATCTTAACACACTCCCTGAATCCTTTCCCATATAAATTCCAACATTAGGCAGTCTATCTGGGTATTCAACCAAGCTCTGCGAGGTTTCGTGAACGGCTTCCTGTATATTGTTGGTATACTCCGATATGCTAGATACTAACTGGTAACGTGGCAGTATATTTTGCATTTTGTGCGGGTGTATCCGACCTTTAGTGTCGCTTGAAACTTGGGGACAGTTGTGACTGAATAAGTTCGGGTGGATGAATAGAGTTTATAATAGTGGAAATGGTTCTTCGTCAATAGTCAGGTCTCCTGAAGTCTTTATTGAATGGAAACCAACTGATCTGAGTCCATTCAATAATAGTTTTGGACGTATGGAACTTTACACAATGAGGAACACTTGATATCTATTAGTTTGAATATCTGCGAGGGACTTGAGAGGAAGTGGTGTTCATTATTGATTATGGCAAGAACACTTGAATTAAGGCATCGGCAAGCAATTCGCATTGTCGTCTGGAATTTGTTGCTTCTACTATCAGATTGTCCACGAATAGACAAATCTGGATCTTCATTAACTCTACCACTTACAGCAGCGATATTTTCTTTTGTACGTTCAATTCTTTGTCTTGTTGTTATTGTTGCATCGAGCGGAGAAAAATGCTGTCCGAAATCTATCGATAGTTCGATGAATAAGCTGTTCTGATGGACGATTATGTCCTCTATAAGTTTGGCGAATAGAACACTCACTTCGAAAATAAATTTCAACAATTTGTAAACGTTGTTGCGGCGTGAGTATTTCCATGATAATTTGTCAATGCCGAATGAAGGTTTCTACCTTTTGTCAAATCATAGTTATCCCTATCGGAAGTTCTATCACTCTAAAAGTCTGAAAAAAACCCATGATATATATACAGACATAATTTCAAGATACTTGCATCCAGTTCAATGAACCAGATTGTTTTCAAAATAAAGAAGCTTTGGAACATGGATATCAGCATATATTTTCGAACAAATTCTGTATAACTATACATATACGGAGAAACAGAGTTTTTTCAGAGGTTTTTTCTTGTCTCGTGTAACATACGCAGAATTGTATGGTACCCCGTTTACATTTCCTCTGATAACACTCAGATTTGGAGCGAGATACATATTTTTGTTCTTTTATACAATCTATTCCTTTTGTCGCCATTTCTCCACACGTGCCATATGCCATATACAGGGTGTTTCTGAATTGATGCGATTGATTTCAAAGGGTGATTCCTTGTTCAAAATGAAGGGTAGTTTGTTATGAAAATGTTGGGTCAAAAGTCGAACGTTAGGGAGATATCGCGTTTCAAAGATGGCGGAAAAAATGAAATTTATGGAAAAACTAACGCAACGATTTGGATAGAATTGAATTCGGATAGCTTTGTTTGGTCAGAAACTTTTTCATCTCTCGTATTTTTCTCGTAAAATGTACCCTTTTGGAATAAAAATTCAGAACAGGAAATGAAAAAGTTTCTAACCAAATCAGGCTATCCGAATTTAATTCTATCCAAGTAGGTGCGTGAGTTTTTATTCAAAATGATAGGGTTAATCAGATCTAAAATGATACTTAGCACTAAAAAATCTGTGGCGATAATGTTTCTATTTAAACAATATCCCCTTGAAATTATAACTAATAATAATAATAATAATATATAACACTAAACGGTTATTATTACATTAATTCACTGAAAGTCTTCATTTAATGATCAACTTGTTGCATTTCCTCAGTAAATAAATGAATAAATCGTAGTCCATGATGTCTGTTATCGCTACACGCATGCGTCGTTCATATGGAACTAAGGTTGGAGACAGAACAACTGTTCGTCTTGCGCGCCGGCTACCTCCCATTGCGTGGTAGCGCACCGTTGTTTGAAGAGAAAATCAACAATCTGGCATCGTCCCCCCAAAAGCTCTGTGAAATATCCCACAAAATGGATTAGGTTAGGTCAGGGAACACGAATCCTATGACCTAGATGAATGGAATTGGATAAGGTAACTGAGAAAACATTGTTTTATGAGATATTTTGAGGATATCGAGGAAAATATGAACAAATTATTAGAGTTCACGAACTAATCTTCGGGAAAATCGAAGAAGGAACTTATTTTGGTGGGAGAAATATCGTGTTTGTAACATTCTTATTCAGATGAGGTTAGTGCTTGAGTCTTTTCTAAATGAAGCACCTCAATTTCAATTGAGAAATACGCACTTTGCATCAATTCGAGAGATTCGTATCAGGCACGTATTTGGCCCGATTTTTTTTAATGGCTATATCTTTTAAACAGAGGCGAATCCGGAAAAATGGAAAATGATGGCCTCAAGAATCTACAGTTAAAATATATGTCCAAGTCAAAGACTCAACTTATATATTGCTCTCTTTCATAAGAATATATTACGTATACAGGGTGAGTCTTTGACTTGTACATATATTTCAAATGTAGATTCCTCTCATCAAACGAAACACTTTTTTCCCATACCATTTTTCAAAATTCGGTTCCGTTTGAAAAATACAGGGTGTCAAAAATCCATGAAATTAACACTGTTCTTTGCATATATTCGGAACCGATATTTTGAATGAACTGAAATTTGGTAGATTGTTTACTCTATTCATACTCAATCAAACTTTATTCAATATTTTTCCTGGTATGGAAGTGACATCGTAGTCGAGTCATAAATTCATGCAAACACACTATCAAATCACTTGAAAAAGATAAACGGTTCATATTTTCGAAAGAATCAACGATTTTTGAAAATCAAAGTATTCTTATATTTTTCAATAAAACGCGTCGTTTCCGAGTTATTCCTAAATGTATACGAATAAATTTGAGGAAAAAATCATGAATTTCATAAAAAATCTGAATGCTTCCCTGAATTAAATATCATCGAATATTGTTTCTTCTATGGTCTCTTAACAAATTAACAATGTTGTCAATGTCTATCAACTTTGTAAAGACTGAAATCTCTATGATGGAAAAGCGTTCGAAGTAATAATTGAATTCCGGAAGCATGAAATTACACAGTTTATAAGCACAGTTTCTATTGAAAATTTATTGTTACCGGTCCTTCAGGAAAATATCTATCTGAACAATATCCTTTTGGAATTTTTAATCGACACTACACGGTCTTCACATCACCATCATCACCTGTTCGCTTTATTCTCTGCAAGTAAATGAAAAAAAAATCGAAGTCCATGTAGAAAGGTTATCGCATCTAAGAGTCGTTCATTGTATCACAGACTGGCATGTGATGGGACTCTGGAGACACAGAACAACGGCTTGTCGTGCGTGGCGGCTACATCGCGACTGGAATTTAGATCGTAGCGCTATATCCGCGAGAATCAGAACTCGGAATTTCCAAAGAGCAATGCCTAGAAGCCTTCAGTGAAAAGTAAACAAAACTAGTACCTCTGCGATGATTCTTCCGTTAACGATAGGGGACGTACTGCTTTCTTGAGTTCGCCTTCGCCATTGTTGAAGAGAAAATCGGCAATCTGGCATCGTCTTCTCTAGAGTTCTGTGACATATATCACAGAGAAGATGGATTAGGTTAGGTCATTGACCTCGAATCATATGACTGATTAATGGAGTTAGGATAGGTTAGTGAGAAACCAATTTTTATGAGATCGTTTCAGGATATCAAGGAAAATATGAACAAATTATTAGTGTTTACAAACTAATCTTCAGGAAAATCGAAGAAGGAACTTATTTTGGTGGCAGAAAGATGGTTTTTCGATTGCAGAAATAATCGGATTTTTGCTAGGAAATATCGTGTTTATTACAATATTCTTATTCTATAAGGTTAGTGCTTGAGTATTTTCTAATTGTATCAACCAGAACATCTACTAATCACCTCAATTTGAATCGGAAAATATGAACTTTGAGGTGTTTGTAGAGAATAATGTCAGGCACGTATTTAGCCCTATTTTTTTCAAATGGCTATATATCTTTAACAGAGCCGAATTCGGAAAAATGGAAAATGAAAAACAGGTTTCCTTTGGCCTCAAGAATCTACAGTTAAAATATATGTACAAGTCAAAGACTCATCCTGTATTTTAAAAGTTTCAATAATAATGCGAAATAAAAGCATGAAACTGCGGATTTCATAATAGGGTGGCACATACGAATGATATTACCAGTGATTAACCGTTTTCACATTCTGCATTCGCCGGACAGATCTGCTAAACGGCAGGAAAACCAATTTCGTTCATCACGATTAAACAAATCAATTTCTGCGATAAATTCCGTGCAATCGACATCTCTCTATCGTCAATTAAAACGCGAAGCGGAAACGACAATCGTTCACGCACTCGCCCGCCAATAAATAGATTAATATCGTCCCGCCGAAAATATAATTAAAACCGGGACGTCGCGACGTCCCATCCGACAAAAATCGTCCATTTCCCTTCGCCGTATTTCCCGGTAACGACGTGATCATGGTCGGCCGATCGGCGATCGAAATTTTTCGTGTAAAACGGGAGGTGATCTGGTCCGAGGCGAACCGTTTAATATAAATGCAAATAACGCGCGAAGGGGGCCGCTTCGGGGGGCCAGAAGAGGCACGCCGAGAACAATGAAGTCCCTGCCGGCTAATAGCGGTGCGACCGGACCGACATATCCCGAATTCGGCGCGATATCGATATTGCCCGTTCCGCTGGTGCTAATAGGATTTGGCAACATTTTACGAGGGCATATTCGCCGATTAAACGGTCTATATTAACTGTTTTATACAGTGATTCAGCAATTTGGCAAGTTATGAAGCTGTCACGAGCGCGGTTTCGCTCAGCTGAATGCGAGCGGTTAATTTTGATCGGCCGGCTTCTGATTAGTGGTGGATTTAGTTTGGGTTTTTATGAGGACGCACTCGCTTAACATTTCAGTTGAATAGTGCCAGATTTGTGAAAATGAGAATGTCCCATTCAGTCAGTCATTTCAGTTAAATCCAGGCAACCAAAAAAAACCAAAGCTGTGTAACTTCTTTTAAAGAACGTCTTATATTACTTCTTCGAGAGGTTCTAAAGGGAGTTTCAGATTTGAATTGACCACCAAGTTTAACAGTCATAATGTCCCATAATTATGACAAGACAGATCGAAAGTTGACAAATGGGAGTTAGTAAACATGGAGCTTCAAATGGTTGAACAACGCGTACTGATTGTCAAAAAATGCGGTTAATGGCGAACGTTTTCGTGCTCTCATAACACAGATTCTTGTGCCTCATTTGAAAGCTATTGATCTTGACGACATGTGGTTTCAGCAGGACGGTACCACATGTCATAGCGTCCGTGAAACATTGACGATCTTGCTCGTGGTCTGTTCATTTCCCGATTTGGTGACCAGAATTGGTTTCTGCGATTTTGCGCCCTTAGATTTCTAGCTGAAAGGTTATCTGATGTAGCAGGTTTATGCCAATAAGCCTGCAACCATCGAGGCATTGAAAGCGGAATTCAGACGCTGTTTCAATGAAATACCACCACATGTATTCCATAAAGTTTTTGAAAATTTCGTCAAAAGGGTACGCATATGCCAGCAAAGCCATGGCGAACATTTACAAAATATTTAGTTTCATAGATAATTCTGAAATGTATATTGTCTAAATAAATAATAGTTATTTTTGATATGAGTGTTAAAAGTGACGTTTTATTTTGTGAGTGGAAAAGTTTGTGAAATGAGCGGAGCGAATTGAACAATTTCACGAACAAAATAAAATCACTTTTGACACAAATACCATACAATGTTTTTCGTACAACTGCCCTATTTTGATAATGAAATGGGCGAATTTGCAATGACAATAAACTTCAGAATGCATTTTAACATTCAAATAATTAAAAGGTTGTTGTGAATGGCAAACGTTGGCAACGTTATGATTATGATTACTAACAAATGAGAAAAGACGCTGTCATTTGAATTTCGTTTCTGTCCAATTTTCGTCTTGGTTTCTTACCTGCTAAATATGTTTGTCGAGAGTTCAATTAGTAATGAAAGTGACGATTTGGTTGTTCCTATGGATATTGAAGAGTCTGCAAGAAGAGCAAATCTGGAACTCCTACCTAAAAAATCTGTTCATCGATATTGCATACAACAATTTCCTGGCCTGATGTAAATTGAAGAATGTAGAGGGGAACTTCAGTGAACCTGTTTTCCTGGCATACTTAGAAGAACAATCAAAAATATGGAGTTCATCAACTTTGTGGAGCAAATTTCCAATGACAAAATCAAGCGCCCTTATTGAAAATGGTGTGGATGTTAGTAAATATTTTAAGATAATAGCATATTTAAAACAGAAAAGTGAAGGATATCGTCCCAAAAAATCGAAAATTCTCACTCGTGAACAAGTTGAAAAGTTTATAAATGAGGCACCAGATGAGAAATACTTGATGGTGAAGGTTGCAACTTTTTTCGAATTATTTGGAGCCTGTCGGCGTGAAGAATTGTGTAATTTATCAGTGGAAGACATCGAAATAACAAATAAATAATTGGTTAAACAACTTCCAAACACAAAAACGAAAGTCAGTCGTTCTTTCAGTATTATTGGGAAGTATGTTGACTATTTTCATGAGCACTGCGCCATTCTGTCATCAAACATCGTCGTTTTTTCCTGAATTACATGAATAATAAATGCACTGCCAATCCAGTTGATATCAATACATTTGGGTAAATTCCATCTATTGTTGCAGAATTCCTCAAACTGCCAGAACCAAAGCAATATACAGGACACTGTTTTCGAAGATCCTCCGCTTCATTGCTAGCAGAATCAGGAGCAAATATTACGGATATAAAAAAACATGGTGGATGGAAGTCTACGACGGTAGCCGAGGGTTATGTTGTTGTTGATCATTCCATTGCATAAAGAAATGTCATTGCTGAAAACATTCTCCCAACCTCAACAGATTTTGGATCATCATCATCCTATATTGTACTTCCGGTTTCTACAAGTACTGATGGTGGTGAGGATTCTAATAATGTGTTGCGAAGCTCCCTAACGTCACAGGGCATTAATGTTAGTAATTATTGTTCTAGTTTTACGATTAATATTGATGTTCATAAGTAATGATTGTTAAATATTGATTATAAAAATTTGCAATTGCTGAATTTTCTTCATCTGATTTCATCATAAGAAAATGGATTTTCAACACTGATGTTGAAAAGATTTTTAACACGCTTCCACGTAAACAATCAATTTTAATATTGTTTGCTGTCATTAAAAGTGTCACTTTTAATGGCAGTTGTACAAACAAATATTTGGGAATGAAGATTTCCAAACGCCAGCCGATACTGTTTTATCATTGAAATAAATATGATTTTCTCGAGAACCTAATTTCAATTTATGAAGGACCTCTCCTGCTGAAAGTTCCCGCAGGAATTTATTTCGTTTCCAACGTTTCCTCATTTTTATAACTATGCCCATCCACTCGAGAAAAACCTCAAGAATACCGGATTCATCCTGGGAAAGCGAAAACTTCGTCATTTGGGAACAATCGCGAACTCTGAAAAGTCCGAAAGTTGAGGAAGTTCAGGAAAGATTCCTCAGACACGCGTCTCCTAGCAGACTGCATTGTACTCACGTAGAGGGTGGCGACTGGCGAGGACCACCAGGGGGGTGAAAACGCTCGATTCTTCTCCGCGTCGCGTTTGGTACATCCACAATTTACATGACAAAAAGAGCATTCGCGGTAATAAGAACGTCGTTGAAAATAACTAGAAATATGACTTTATTACCACATGAATAATACAGCAGGATGTGGAGCGGTTCTCGTTACGTGAGGATCTGGACGAACCATTTCTCTTCGGCGTTATTCAGCGCGCAGACAAAGAAATTTACTGCGGATCCGTTGGAAATATGCTTGCACTTTGTTTCTGGCTGTTCTGCAGGTTTGAACGCTCAGATGCTGGCTAGATCGCTTTATGGGATCGAATTTGTCAAAGCCGGAATGAAGAATGGCGGTTTTCTACCGCATACGTGGGATTCAGGTGGGTTATACTGTTTATTGTGGTACAGTTGATGTGGAAGTTTCCATATTCGTAGCACAGATACTCAAGAAAACAAGAAAAAAATATGGAACATTCTGGTTTCATCGGTAAAAAAACAAGGTTAGAAGATGAGGAATTCCAACCATTCTGTGAAAAAGCCATTGACAAAATGCAATACGTGGAGCAAAATCCGCAGGAATAAGTTCCTGAACGCGTTGAATGTAGTATGGGTACAACAAATTATCTCTCAGAATATTCCAATCAGTCCAATTACTCACATTCAAAGCTTTTGCAAGTTTTTGCGTAGAAGTACCTGGATCTTCTTCTATAATATCCAGCATATTGTTTTCCACTTTTACTGTTCTGACAGTCCTTGGCATTTCTGGTCGTTCATTTCGCTTCAATGTTCCCGTTTCTCGCAGACGTTGATGAATACTGAGTAAATGAATAAATCGAAGTCCCTGGCGCAGGTTATCGCGTAAGCGTCGTTTATGGGATCACTGACTAACGTTGGAGCACAGAACAGCGGTTTGTCTTGCGTGGCGGCTACATCCTCGGCCTTCTGAAAGGTAGAGTAGGCCGTGCTACATCGCAGCTCACCGTTATAGGCGACTGCAATTAAGATCGTAGCGCTATATCGGCGAGAATCAGAACTACTCGTTTGGCGTTTCCGAAGAGCAATGCCTAGACGCCTTTAGCGAAAAATAAACAAAACTAGTGCCCTTGCGATAGTTCATCCGTTAAGGGGCAGTATCACCTTTTGAATCGTGGTAAATCTCCAATTAAAATTGGTCTCTTTATTTTACGAGTAAGTACCCTAATTTACGACGTAGAGACTTGATTTTTTCAAATTGAAGTTGAAGAACGTCCTTAGGTTTTCTTTTTTTCGATTTAATTAGTTTTTCAATTAAAAAACCAGGGTTATCGTTAGATCTGGGGTTATTGAATATGTTTTTCGTTTTCATGAGTACAAGCTATATTTTTGAAATAATCATCATGACAATTTTTGTAGTTTATAGAAGATTAAATTGCTGAGGGCAAATAGTTGCAATTTTTTCCAAAAAATGATGAATAACAGTCGGAAAAAAATCCTTAAGTGTAGTTTCCAAAACGCTGAAGTTCAACTTGTTTTTTTTTAAATTGAAAAACTGATAAAATCAAAAAAATTAACAACTATTTTCCCTCGGCAATTTGATCTTCTTTAAAATACAAAAATTTTCATGATAATCATTTCAAAAATACAGCTTGTACTCATGAAAAACAAAAAACATATTCAATAAGCCCAGATCTAACGATTAACCTGGTTTTTTTAATTGAAAACCCAATTAAATCGAAAAAAAGAAAACTATTTTCCCTCGGCAATTTGATCTTCTTTAAAATACAAAAATTTTCATGATAATCATTTCAAAAATACAGCTTGTACTCATGAAAAACAAAAAACATATTCAATAAGCCCAGATCTAACGATTAACCTGGTTTTTTTAATTGAAAACCCAATTAAATCGAAAAAAAGAAAACTATTTGTCCTCGGGACGTTCTTAAACTTAAGGTCTATTGTGCCCCCTGACAGAGCTGTCATCATCGCGCCTCCTATGTAATTTGTAGTTTACAGAAGATTTAATGACCGGGGGCAAATAGTTGCGATTTTTTCGATTCAATTAGATTTTCGATTGAAAAAAAACAGGTTGAACTTCAGCGTTTTGGAAACTACACTTAATGATTTTTTTCCGACGGTTATTCATCATTTTTTGGGAAAAATCGCAACTATTTGCCCTCGGCAATTTTATCTTCTATAAACTACAAAAACTTTAATGATTATTATTTCAAAAATATAGCTTTTACCCATGAAAAACGAAAAACATATTCAATAACCTCAGATCTAAGGATTACCCTGGTTTTTTTTATTGAAAAACTAATTAAATCGAAAAAACTATTTGCCCTCGGGACGTTCTTCAACTTCAATTAAAAAAAAAATCAAGTCTCTATACGTCGTAAATTAGGGTACTTACTCGTGAAATAAAGAGACTACTTTTTGAATAGAGATTTACCACGACTCAAAAGGTGATACTGCTCCTTAACGATAGAGGACGTACTGCTTGGTTTCGTCTATACTCTATAGTCTATACCAATGTTTGAAGATAATATCAACACAATTTGGCATTGTCTTCTCGAAGGTTCTGTGAAATATCACAGAAGATGGACGAGGTTAGGTCATTGACCTCGAATCCTTTGACCTAGGTTAATGGAGTTGGGATAGGTTAGTGAGAAAACAATTTTTCATAAGATTGATATATAATATCGAGGAAAATATGAACAAATTATTAGTGTTTACAAACTAATCCTCAGGAAAATCGAACAAGGAACTTATTTTGATGTGAGAAATATGACTTTTCAATTGCAGAAATGATCGGACAAAACTAAGTGTTTTTGTTAGGAAATATCGTGTTTGTAACATTCTTATTCAAATAAGGATAGTGCTTGAGTAATTGCCAAATGCATTACCCAGAATTGCAAAGAATTGTATCAGGCACGTATCAATGACAGTTAGACGAACGACGCGAAGTACTACTTTGCGCAGGCTCGTAGGAACATACTGATTTGAAACGAAAATATCGTATATTCCGATTGATACGAACTTGTTCAACTAGGACTATTGATAGCATATCCATGCTTCATAGACTCCCTTTGCCAAAAAAGTAGGTCAAAGACGTCAATTATCCATTTCGTCGAGTCTGAATCGTCCCACTCATCCAGCGTTTAATTGACGGACAAATTGTTCATTCGACAAAGAAAAAACACGAGTCCAAAAAGGCTCTCGTACTTTCTCGTCTCTCTGTTTTTCTCTCCGCTCTTTCGGCGTTTCGAGCACACGAGCGTGTGTGTTGTGGGTCTATTCAGGGCCGGGAAATTGAGCTGTCAGGCGTGAGTTGGTCTCTTGTCACCGCTAAGTACAGCCGTCAACAATTTCAGCCTTGGCTTTTCAGATATTCGATTCAATTTTTCCTCCCACTCGCTCCGCTGGAGATGATTCGGAATTGCCTCTATAGAATGGAGTATCATGATGATGAAATCGCTTATTTACAGTGCGAAGAATGTCCAATAACAACCTCCAGTGGTGGATATACGGTGTGGCAAAGCCAACTGGAATAAATTCATTATCTGGGTTGCTTACATATTTATTGGAAATCCCCTTAATCTTCAATTTAAAATTGTCATTCTCGTCAGTAAAAATATGAATTCTTGAGGCCGAAAGAAACCTTTTTTTCATTTTCCATATTCCGATTGCGGCTCTGTTAAAAAGATATAGCCATTTGAAAAAAAAAACTGGGGCACATACGTGCCTGATACGATTTTTTCGCAGAAACCTTACAGTTCATATTTCTCGATTTAAATTGAGCTGATACATTTAGGCAATACTCAAGTACTATTCTTATTAAAAATTCGATATTTCTGAACAAAAACACTTAGCAAATTTTTTCGGGTACGATTAGGGTTAACTCGAAAACGACGCGTTTTGTTGAAAAACCAATACTTTTATTTTCTAAGATGAGTGATTCTTCCGAAAATATGAACTGTTCATTTTTTTCAGGTGGTTTTATGGCATTTGTGAGTCGGTTACTCTGTAACTTTCATACCAGGCGGATTATTGAATGACTTTTGATTGGGGATTATGCATCATGAACAGAGCCCAGGCAACACAGACTTCTCCGTGATATCTCAGAGAGGTTACAATGCGACTTTTATCGGAGCTCCTACTGCGGGGTCCCAGAGATCTCTATGTGATGTTACTGAGCGAATTTCCCACTGATGTGCCCATGTGATATCTTGGAGACCTCACCATGCGATAACTTTGGGACGTCTCCATGCGATAACTTGGAGAGGGGAGCGCACCATGCGATTGACAAGGTCAATCTATTCACGCAGGCGCTATTTGTCTATCACACCGAACTTGTATAAATAGCGAGTTCACCAAGACATCGAGAGGGGTTTTGTGGATAGATTAGTTAGTTGTGCTAATCGGTGTTATACCATAATTTGATTATTCATTCGTTGAATAACCTTCTTGCCCAATATTTCGGATAAATGGTATTTCAACTTGAATAACACAAGAAATATGTGAAAAGGTATTTTTCTCCAAAAATCTACCGATTTTTCCCAAAAATCTACCGAAATCTACCGATTTTTTCCGAACTTGTAGGTACGGAGGGTGGCAACACTGCATACGTGGAGGACAACAGAACTGTCTCTTCTCAAGATTGGCTGAGACATTGTACCCAGAGGAAGAAACAAATATACAGTTTTGAATAATTTTTTTAAATTTTTTTGTTGCAATTTGTTGATAGTAAAGATTGAAGGAGTTATTCGCTTGTTTTAGTTTACCTACTGTTGCAGCCGAAAATAATAAATAACTGTTTGTTGTGTAGTTCAATTCAATAACTAATATACAGATTCTCATCATAGGAATAGGACAAATCAAATTTAGTTTTTGATGTTCTATTCACATTTCGCAATGCGACCTGTTTATACCTGTGCAAAGCAGCCTGTGTAGAAACTTCTTATACATCTCGCAATGCCACCTGTTTGAGAATATCTTATACATCTCGCAATGCGAGCTCGCATAGATCTCACTAAGGGAGGTTAATAAGGAGTTCTCAAATTCCTCGCCGCGGGAGGTGTATGCGAACTCTCAGTGTGGCTTGTTTGAGAATATCCACGTAGGATATCGCCAAGAGCTCTCTGGAAACTCTTTTGTGGCGAACATTTGGAGGAGATATAGAGCTCCTTGCGACCTCCCAAAGAAGTCACAAAAGGCGTCACAACGTCCTAAAAAGAAGTCGCAGGGATTTTTCTGGGATATCTTTGTGTTGTCTGGGAGTAGACAATTAACTGAAATTCATTTCATTTAAAAAAAACACTTTCGAAGATATGAACAGAAAAGTGTTTTTTATGGTTTCTCGACACCCTGTATCTTTCAAACGAGACTGAATTTTGAATAGTGGTGAACAATCATTTGTAGAATTGTTATTTCGTGCATTCTGGAAAACATAATCTTAGAAAAACACTTCTTCATCCACGAATTGGAAGTAACAAGATCCAAAATAATCATTGACCCACATCCCCAACTCCTCTAATTGATGGACTCGAATCCTCCGGAAGAAACATCGGGATACTTCTCACGAAGCTTGATCAAGCGTTCACTGGAGACATCCAACTCGACCTCAAATGGACGTACGAGAAGAGGATGATCCTTCTTTTCTCCAGACACATTGTCCTAGGGACGGACCCTAATCTCATCCGCGGCCATTAACATTATTGATTTTCGACAATTAGGGCCTATCGTCTGTCATCGTTCGTCTTCCGCTCTGGCAACTCTGATTACTTCTAATTCGGAGAGTCGTTTAATCAGGGTTGAAGTTGAGAGCTTCCAGCTTCACGATGTTCGATTCTCGACGTCTGAATTGAATTCCCGTCTTAGTAGATACAAGTGGGCCAGCAGATCAACCTTGTAGGCAACAGCTTTCAAAGAAATCATTTAATAATATTATCCTGAAAACCTTTGAATTAGATTCGCTCATAATCAGCATAAATGAAATGATGATTACTTCCACGCATGCGCCATGAATATTAGCGAGAAGGGAACTCCATCTAGCGGCCGGTAGCTCAAAATAGTTCGAGGCGTATTGGAATATACCTCGCAACTCGACAGTTGCAATACTCGTCTGAAGAGCTGGCCTTGAATTCTTACAGAATTTCGTGTGTTTCGAAAATTAAATATTAAAGAAGAAACAATGGGAGAGATCTTAATTAACAACCCTGCTCTTATTCACACCCTCAATAAAACGAAAAGTTAGTCTAGGAAATCATATTTATGCGCATCATTCTACTCAACGGATTACGAGATTTCTGCACCATGAAAAGCTTTTCCGTAGTTAAGCGATAAAAATATTTTATGACAATTTTGAATGTATAATTCTACATTTGCATTCGCGTTATTCTTTCCGAATTAGACTGTACCGTTTTTGTTCAATTTTACGGCTCATGAAAATTCACGGAGCTAAAGTAGGGCTGTAATTTTTACTGTCAGGATTGAATTGAAGGGGTGCTTGAGAAAATGATATTAGAATGCGTCAAGCGTTATGTCTTCACTTCAGAAATAAAATCGCTGTTTATGTCTGTTTTTCTCGAGGAAATTTATTGCAATAACAGTCTTAAGAAGTGTACGTCTATGGTAGTCTTCTTCTACATAAAGAATGAGCATTACTTTTATCTAAAATGTGTGGCAGCACTTTGATCAAAGTTATAAGAAGTACAATAGTTGCCCCATGTTATATAAGTAACGAACAGATGACAAAGGAACATAGATAGAAACATTAGAAGAAATAGTAGACAAACAGAAACTGGAAAAAGCGATAAAAAAACACAACAATGAACAACTGGGAGACATACAAGCATATATTGAGAAATTCTTAGCCTACTATAGATACTATAGAACCAAACAAAATTTCAATGTCAAAATATTTTATTACCCAACATATTCTCCTCTTAATTGAATACATTTATTACAGCGAACCTGCAACGTCTCTAGACCTGTCAAAAAAAATGTTTCTTCTTGCTCTGCAAACCAGTCTTCCACAGCTTTTATATCCTCCTCGTTGGAAGAAAATTTACGACCTTTCAAACATTTTTCAGTTGAGGAAAGAGATGATAGTCGGACTGAGCCAAATCTGGTGAATGAGGGGGGTGTTCTAGTATTTCTAACCCTAAATCACGAATTTTTTACATGGCAACATGAGATTTGTGTACTGGGGCGTTGTCCTCTAAAAACAAAATACCTTTGGATAGCTTTCCGCGTCTTTTCTCTCTGATTTCTTTCCGTAGAGTGGTCAGTAATGTCGAATAGTAATCTCCAGTTATTGTTCTACCCGTATCCAAAAAAATCAATCATGATTACTCCATGGCAATCCCAAAAACCTGAAGCGAGAACTTTTCCAGCAGATTTTTGGACACGAAACTTCTTAGGCCTTTGAGAACCAGAGTGTCGCCATTCCATCGATTATTGCTTTGTTTCTGCATCGTAGAAATGTACCCAAGTCTCATCCATAGTAACAATCCGGTTTAAGAAGTCTACATCGTTTTCAAATCGAGCACTGATCGAACGCGATGCTTCTACCCTTGCACGCTTTTGGTCAACATTCAAACATTTGGGGATCCATGAACTGCATCGATATTTTCGGGGACTGACACAGAAACTGGCCTTCCCGATCGGTCATCATCTTCAATGGAAAATTTACCTCTTTTGAAGCTTGCAATCCAATTTTTCACGGTCGCATACAGAGGACCTTGATCACCAATGGTATTGAGGATATCTTCGTAAATCTGTTTACCTCTCAACCCTTTTGAATACAGGTACTTGATGAAGGCTCGATATTCCAATTTTTCGATTTTTAAAATTTCGGTGGACATCTTTTTTTTTTTATTTATTGCGTAACTCTGGTTTACTTTTTTGACGTCGAACACTGACACTTCCAATAAGTTATTGTTCGTTGATATGGTATCGCAAATATTTTGTTTAGGCATGGAACTGGTCTAGGCTAGCTAGATATCAATACATCCTCGTACATAAGAATCCAGTGAGAGAAACAGACAAGAGGAAATAAGTCATGAATTGAAATAAGACAATGAAAAAAGAAGAAAGAAAGAAAGTAGAAAACACTGAAAACTGAATAGTAGAAAACGTTAAAAAACCAGGAAAAATAAGATGAGAGGCGTAGTTCATCACAAATAAAAGTTATCAGAGATTCTTCAGCAATATCAAATGACGAAGGATATACAACACTGATTTCCTGATAGTTTATTTCTCCTAAAGAAGAGATTATTCCACCCAGTTGAATCATAATGCATCAAATCCAACATACCCCTTATCTAACTCTCCATAAAATTACAGTAATGCTGAGGTCATTTCTTCAGTTTTGGACGAGTCACCCCATGATAGATTTCGATTGAAGTCTCCCCCTCAAATATGTCTTGATGCATGGCATAAGTAAGAGATTGCAGCAGTCATATTTTACAAGGTTTACACATAAGGGGACATAATCGTTTTGTGGGGATGAATGCATTTGATGTGGTTGATTGATGATTGTCAAAATAGATTTCGGAGCTAACTTGAGATATCTTCAGTGTGGGACAGAATGTCATTTCGATTTTGCAAGCAACAGACTTGCATACATTCATTTTTCGTAGGAATGAGTAAGATGATTCATCGCTTAGAAATTTCATGGAAATTCCTTGATGAAGGAGCTGGAAAAGAAATTTTTTAGTCTCGGTAGGGGTCACCATTTCACTGTTGGGTCGAAAATTAACAGTGCTGTCTGAGGTGGCGTAGGGACACTGTACCAAAGCCTACACAGAACACAAATGCTTCTCCGAACTCGTACAAGCTACAAGCTTCGAAGCTTGTAGTTTTAGAGGGGTTTCCTCTGGAGACCAAGGAGTAATCAGTATAAACAATACGTCATACCAAGGCATGGTCATTAATTAGTTTTTTCCACCGTATAAAGAGATTTTCAAAAACTATGAAACCAAGATGTAAGTAAATGAATCACAAATATGAATTTGATTCAACCGTACTATTTCTTCAGATTAGAAGGTGAACAAAACATTTCCTTTGACATATGAATTGTTTGATCAGCTGTGTGGCATGTGGCACCATCTTGTTGAAGTCACATATCATTGTTACCAAATCTGTCCGATTGTATTAAAAAATTCCGAACCATATTCACATAAATCGTTCTAAAACACCTCCTGATCTCTTAATAACTGTCTTTCTCTGTTATTTTATACAGAATGTTTTCATAAATCTGATACTCAGTATGACCAGAAGAATGTCCTTGCGTAGGCACGTTTTATACATGGTGTGTGTTTCATTATCGAACGAAATCGCCAACCCTGAACAGGGGTTTGAATTAAACCTCCAGGAAAAAAAACCCAATTATTTTTTTCCGTTTCCACAAGATTGTCCCCGCCATATCGCCGTCCTGGAAGGCTTGCCATCTGCGAGCCAGGATCAGTGGGAACGTCGTCGAGGATAAAATACGTTCCGTGGAAATGGAGTCGAAAACAAAGCCGGAAAAATTAGCACTCTTTTATCTGACAAATGTGACACCATTCAAATGAAAACAGAGGAATATATTGTCGGCAGTCTTTCTTTGGGACGTGGGTGGACAAGTGGTTTGACTCTTTTCGACGGAAAACCAGAGCTTTTCTGATTTAAGTCAGGTGTAAGAGTGAAGAGGGATTTCGCTTGATAGCTTCGAGGATTTCTTTGTTCTAGGTTTGGCATTGGAAGGAGATTATCTTCAGAGAAACAATGAAGCCACAAATATTTTGAATAATACGATAAACAATGTTGTACGCATGAATTTTTGTTTCAATGATAATATTCCAAGGACATTGATAATAGTTTAGATGATTTCATGACAATTGAAAGCAACGAGCTTGAGAAATTTATCACAATATTATGAAGCTTTTGATCTTTTACTACGCCTATTTATGATCTTGTTGTGGTGTTTTTGATGGAGATTTGAGTATGGTTTAATAGAGTTTTGATTGCAATGACCAGTAATTTCCAGCAATTGTTGTTCTTCTACACCTTCTTTTGCCAATTCTCTAACAGCAGTTAATTTCTTTGAGTGATTGTATATCATTTTGTCCTTTACATTCTAGCCAATTGCCTCAGCAGTAGATTTAGTCCATCCATTTATAGTATTTCTTTCGACAGGTAGGTACATTATCGTACCATTTGTCAGTTTAATTTTTCCAGTCGATTTAGTTTTAGGAGCAGACGTGGTGAGGTAATATTGTCGTCTTGTTTGCTATCAGTTTATGAAAGAGACGTACAGAACAGCTTCGTCTTTCACTATTGGAAACTAATCATTTATCACTTGTACGGCTTTTAGAAGCACCTTGGAATATTTTACTGAACACCGGAATATAACCAATGCGATTTGTTGGAGAGTAATTATTATTTTTGTCGATTTGAAAAAATCAGAACAAGCAACTGGCTCGCCCTCCTCTTCACGCTAATTAAAGAGTAGCAATATAGTGAAATTTACGCATAACACCTTCAATATACTGCTCCACAAGAGTGAGGGATATCGTATTCAATCGTTCTTAAAAGTATATAATCTTCGAGAAAATCGCTGTGAAATCATTTTAAACTCAATTACAACTTGAATCGATCCAATAAAAATCAGTATGAGAAATTTCGTCAATCTGGTCGCCTTTTTTCTGAAGTTTGGTTCTTTGCATATGCTTCATGAATGTTCTTATTTTGAAATGAAGTCAGTTTATCAACGGCTTCGATTTGAAACGAGTTTTCTGAAAATGCCAAGACGTAAATTGACAAACGCTGAGGCTAATAGGGCTATCGGAATGCTACAGGGTGGCCTAACTGAGGTTGTTGTATCGGAAAGGCTCCAAGTCAGCCAAAGTGTGATATCTCGACTTCGGAATAGGTTCATGGAGATAGTGTCCGTGTTGGAAAGACCAAGGCTTGGTGGGCGACGAAAAACAACACCTGCTCAGGATCGTTTTATCAACATTTCGGCGAGAGGAAACCCTACATCTACGTGTAGAATGCTACGGAATACTCTTCAAAATGCAGATGGGGTCTAAGTTTCCATCGAAACCATCAGACGACGTTTGAGAGAGGTGAATCTAGGTTCAAGACGTTCATTACGAGGAGTTCCATTAACACGTGACCATAAGCGTCAAAGACTGGAATGGGCAACATATTAATTGGAACGATCAATGGCGTAGTGTCCTTTTCACTCATGAATCCAGAACTGGACGATTTTCAGATTTTCGAAGAATGAGGGTATGGACAATCCCACGCATTCCCCGTAATCGTCGCTATATCCAAGAAGTCCATCCATTCCGAGGGGGTAGTGTTATTGTATAGGCCGGGATATGTTTCAACGGGCGCACAGATCTACACATTTGTCCTGGGAATATGACCTCCTTACACTATAGGGAGCATGTCATCGACAATGTTGTGCCAAATTTTCACGCTGCAATTGGTGAAACTTTTCAATTTCTAGACGATAACGCTAGAACGCACCGTGTAGCCACAGTTGAGAATGTGCGCGAGGAGCTCAGTATTCCACATTCACCAATACCTCCGCACTCACCAGATTTCAATTGCATTGAAAGAAGATTAGATAATCATCAACCTACCCCAGAATCCTTAAATGATCTGAGAGAGCTTCTGCCCCGTTTATGGAACCATATTCCCCAAGAAATGTTCAACAACCTCGTGTGTAGTATGAAAAGAAGATGTCAAGCTGTTATTGATGCCCTTGGAGGCCATACATTGTATTGATAGTCTTAAAATGCTTGAATTCTCTGGAAATAAAATTTCGTTATTTTACTCGATTTTTCTTAACCACCCTGTATACGCTGCAGACCTACATGATAAAATTAATTTGCAACTTGAAATCATATTAATATTAATTTTCATCACAAAAATCTTAATTTAACTTTATTTTTTTGCAATTTAAGTCAATATCCCTAACTCATGTGGAGCAGTTTATTTTCATCCCATAACAATATTATTTGTCTGGTAACTTAAGACGAATACTCCATCGGAGCATCTCAGTTTTTCAACCATTTACTCGGCATTTAATGTTATTTTTGCACGAATCATGCGTGAAAAGATTTTCTTTCCAATTAAATCGAGATCATAACCTCGTTACCATTTTTTCGCAAATGTGTTCACCTTCCCTCCGCTGTGCAGTAACAGGTTTCAATTACAACACAGTTGGGGCAATAATCTAATTGGGCCATAACATCTCTGCCAGCCCAGGGACAGAGATAACGATAATTGCCTTGATTAAAACGGGGTACTAGGGGTTGCTAATTACCAATTCCGTGGACCCGTTTTTAAAAACACCATTTATGAATTTTTGATGTTTTATCATTTTAGGGTGATTCTAATGGGTTTTTTATTGGAAATTTCAATAGAACGCACAGAAGGCAGACCAGATGGACCAATATCGATGTTTGCTGATTGAAATATACTCATTCGTAGAATGGGTAATTATTTTACTTTCAAATAATATGTTGAAATATACTGCTCCACAAGATGAGTTAGGGATATCGTATTCAATCGTTTTTAAAAGCATGTCGTCTTCGAGAAAATCGCTGTAAAATCATTCAAAACTCAATAACAACTTGAATCGATCCAATAGAAATCAGTTTGAGACATTTCGTCAATTTGTTCGCCTTTTTTCTGAAGTTTGGTTCTTTGCATATGCTTCATGAATGTTCTTATTTTGAAATGAAGTCAGTTTATCAACGGCTTCAATTTGAAACGAGTTTTCTGAAAATGCCTAGACGTAAATTAACAAACGCTGAGGCTAATAGGGCTATCGGAATGCTACAGGGTGGCCTAACTCAGGTTGTGGTAGCGAAAAGGCTCCAAGTCAGCCAAAGTGTGATATCTCGACTTTGGAATAGGTTCAGGGAGACAGGTTCTGTATTGGAGAGACCAAGGCTTGGTGGGCGACGAAAAACAACACCTGCTCAGGATCGTTTCATAACCCTTTCGGCGAGAAGAAACCCTACATCTACGTGTAGAATGCTACGGAATACTCTTCAAAATGCAGGTGGGGTCCAAATTTCCATCTAAACCATCAGACGACGTTTGAGAGAGGTGAATCTAGGTTCTAGACGTCCATTAATTAAGAGGAGTTCCATTAACACGTGACCATAAGCGTCAAAGACTGGAATGGGCAAGGCAACATATCAATTGGAACGATCAATGGCGTAGTGTCCTTTTCACTGATGAATCCAGATATGGACGATTTTCAGATTCTCGATGAATAAGGGTATGGACAATCCCACGCATACCCTGTAATCGTCGCTTTGTTCAAGAAGTCCATTAATTCCCAGGGGGTAGTTTCATGGTATGGGCCGGAATATGTTTCAACGGGCGCACAGATCTACACATTTGTCCTGGGAATATGACCACCTTACACTATAGGGAGCATGTCTTTGTCAATGTTGTGCCAAATTTTCACGCTGCTATTGGTGAAACTTTTCAATTTCTAGACGATAACGCTAGACCGCACCGTGCAGCCATAGTTGGGAATGCGCGTGAGGAGCTTGGTATTCCACATTCACCAATACCTCCGCTCTCACCAGATTTGAATTGCACAGAACATGCATGAGAAATGCTGCAAAGAAGATTAGATAATCATCAACCTACCCCAGAATCATTAAATGATCTAGGAGTGCTTCTGTCCCATGTATGAAACCAAATTCCTCAAGAAATGTTCAACAACCTCCTGTGTAGTATGCAAAGAAGATGTCAAGCTGTTATTGATGTCCGTGGAGGCCATACATTGTATTGATACTCTTTAAATGCTTGAATTCTCTGGGAATAAAATTTCGTTATCTTACTCGATTTTTCTTAACCACCATTCGCTTCTCACCTGCAGGATAATATTAATTTGCAACTGGAAATCATATTAATATGAATTGTCATCACAAAAATTCTATTTCAACCATATTTTTTTACAATTCAAGTCAATATCCCCAACTCATATGGAGCAGTTTATATGAAATACGAAAAATGAAAAATAGAAGGGCAAACACATTTATTTCTCCTTGCCATTTGACAATTAAATTAATTGTCTCCATTCTCTTTATATTATGGAAAATCGTGGCAATGAAACTTACCAATTCTCTTCCCACCTAGAGGTTGAATGGATTGAGTGTAAGGTAACAGCTGGCTTACCTGAAAGAAATTTTCAAATTTAATTTCAGTCATCGACAAAAAAATGTTAAACGAAACAATTTCCACAGCATCAACCATGTGAGGAATTCCATGCTGAATATAACAATATTAGGAATGCAGAAGTATAAAGTATAGTATGTTTATAGTTTGGTAAGGGGGATTATTATTAATAATGTCGAATTGTTTCGTGTCCCCAGAATAAAATTATTGGATAAAAATATAATAAATATGAACAATTTTGATAAGACTGTCCAAAGAAATGAATTTTGAGATTTATGAGAATTTAAAATAAAACAGTATTGTTTTTCATTATTCTAAAGTGAACCTCTGAGGATGCCCACATTTTGGGCGAAACGTCAGGTGAACTTAAATTAAATAAGACAATATACTCTTGTTTTTGTCCTAGTGATCCACAACTTCATCCAATAATATAATATTTGAACTAGGTTCATTATGGCTCGGTTACCCTTCCGGGAACTGCGACCATCATAGAACTTTTTTCTCTACCCTAATCGTCCATTGAAACCCAAGAAGTTCGTTGATGGTGTTAATTAGACCGAACGCATCCTTAGGAGCCCTGGCCGTTACCTCGTGGGCATCCAGGACTGGTTTCCCCATATAAATGGTTCTTAGACCAGCCAGCTCTTGACACTTGCATAACATATGAGTGCCCTTGGCTCAGTGGTAGAGCATTGGATCAGGACCCTGCAAGTCCGAAGTTCAATCCCGAGCTAGGAAAGAAATTTTCTAGTCTCGGTAGGGGCCACCTTGGGTCAAAAATTAACAGTCTAAGGTGGCGTAGGGACACAGTAACAAAGCCTACACAGAACACAACTGCTTATTCAGAACTCGACACAAGTTACAAGCTTCGAAGCTTGTAGTTTCATAGGGGTCTCCTCAGGAGACCTAGGTGTAATCAGGATAAACAATATATCATGTATTCAGCTGATTCTTCTTCTGATCCATAGAGGCTACAAAACTCATCTGCTGACTTCCCCATAAGGAAATGTAAATGTTCCTGCTTAACTCTAATTTTCAACAATCTCTAGCCATTCGACCGTAATTGCATTCCACTATTGTTATTATATCCTTCACAACATTACATGAAATAACATCGATATTGTATAGCGCTATCTACTCAATTTCGTGAATCTGAAAGGAACACCAAATCAGTTTATTCTGCATCATCGATACACGACGAATTTAAGCGTGAACAATTCAACATAAATATTAGTTTGGACTGATCTCCATTCCATGTTAGCCACTCATCCCTATGTTTATACCCAGTGGTTGGTAACCAGTTGGGAAATTATTCACGATGATCTGATGATTGACGTTATGTCTGATCCTGATGCGTTATTAACTCTGGATGTGATTCAAATTTGCCGTTTTACTCAATGATTCGAATTGATGAAGCAGAAGGAATAGTTTTGAATGCAAACGATTACACTTCGTTATTTAGGTTTTTCAATATTTATCTTTCAATTAAAATGGGTTATCCATTTGATGATTCCGAAAGCAAACGTCGATAGAACACACTTTGATTCAGAATATCGAAAAAAATGCTTAGAACTTGTGGAATACATCATCAAAATGTCTACTGCGTGAACTCTTACAGGACTATATCCTGGTGAGGTAATTTTCGATGACTCGTTGGTACATTTTGGGCAGTATCTCATCAATATCTTGGCGGATGTTGGTTTTCAGATCGTCAATAGCCTGAGAATTATCGGCAAAAAGGCGATTGGTAGTATAAGCCTCCAAAAAAAGTTTAAAGACCACAAAATCTACCAATTCACATCGCCGAAACGAGAAAATACAGGTTCAAGGAATTATTCTTGCAATTAAGATGGAATTGGTCTTGTATTGTGGTTTGTTACAACATCTCGATAGAACTACAGCTCTTCCAATTCCGTATCACTAATTTCAGGCAAAAAATGTCGGTGATCATTGGCTATAGCGATGAGAATTGACGGTTTCAGTGACAGTGTCCTGACGCTCATATTAGAGTCACTCAATTGCCTTTGGCCAGTTGCTTCATGATGTTACGGCACTCCCAGGTCAGCAGAGATCCCTAGCAATGTGATTCCAGCAACCATAGCGTAGCCTGGCTGTCCATGGGGATGTAGATATACCCCCCTTTGGAGTTAATTTCAAGAATCTCCATACAGAAACATATAAAATACGTTCTCCCTCAATTTCCACAACGCAATTTCATTGCTATTCGCTTTGATTTTAAATTAAGGTTGAGGCAAATAATCGAGATAATGGTAGCTTCAAATTTCACACCCTATCTCAACTGATGATCCAGGTTTAAATGAGCCTTCATGCAACAATGTCTTCTTCATCTGGTGATACGAAACCCCCTTTCGTTATTTGAGCTTATTGAATTCTACTCTGTACATCCAAACCTATCATCATTGAGAGTTAATTTATGCTCCAAGCTATATCCATGTACAGCTGCAGAATATCCAAGATGATCCTAATCTAGGTACCTGGTCACTCTGGAGTGCATGGTAATGAAATGACTGATCAGCTTCATTGAACCAGAGCCATTCTGCGGCTTCCCAGCTAGCCACCAAGAGATGGATATCAAACAATGGAAACACAAGAGGAAAACTAGGTCCTGGCAACTGATCTAAAGACGAAGACAGGCTACGTCTATTCTCTCTCTCCTACTCAACGAGCTAGATCAAAGAAAGTTCTCCCACTAAGCAAATTGGAACTGAGATAAATGGCGGACGTACTCACGTGACACTGTCCTGTAAATTATCATCTCCAGAACATGGGAAAGGTTCCTGATACCTGTTGCTTCTGTCAAGAAGCCAACGAAAGAGCTGACAACCTAGTTAGCAGTTGTGAAGCTGTCTTCAGGAAAAGGCTGCGGTATCTTGCCTTCTGTGTTTTAAAACTGGAAGAAGTAATGAGCGTGGCTCCTAGAAGTTCATAGAGGCTTTGCTACCTGACTGGTTAACATCGTGGGGTTGCACAATAGATTTTTAGGTCGAAGTGTTTGCGAGGCTCAGCTTAGCCTTATGGCTTCTCCTCAAATCTGATCTGAGAAATCTAAAGCCTACAATTTAAGCGTGTGGTATAAAGGATCAAACACTTTCCAGATCACCCTGAATGATGGTGACAGAAAAGAATATAAAGTGCCTTACCTATGAAAGACGCTTTAGATGAAATTGGAAGAATAAAAGCCCCATCGTCAATATTCTGACAATGACGGAGTGGTGCAGCTTCATGCACTCATTCCTACAATTGTCAATTTCCATAAGTGAACTCGTATGAAAACATGCCTTGACGATGCATCTTCAGCTCATGTCACGGCATACTCCCACAGGAACCTGGGCATTATTTTCATATCATTGTCTGGAGCCGAGGCAGCGTGCCAACCAGAAAGACATTATAACTAACGGCTTTATAACTCCCCCGTATTATTCGCACACATTACGCCATTTCTTATGCCGCTTCTTGGCAGGGATCTATAATGCCCACTAATGGCGGAAGCTCACGTCCAAATGACTTCTGAGACTGTTCCGTGTCTCCGCTCAGTAGAACGTCAATTATTCACCATGAGCAAGTATGAAATAATTTCCAGATGGTTGCCGGGAGCGAGTCTGTCGGCGGAAATAGAAGATTTGGAAATGGGATAACGTATTCAATTTCTGGAGGAACCATATGCGGCTCCATGTGCAGTTTGTTTGAGGTTAACTGGGTTATTTATTTCGCTTGGGAAGATTATCTTTTCATGAATGATATCCTATTACGAATAAGTCGTTTTCCATTTTTATTTTGCCGTTTCAGCATCGAGCTTTATGCGGTATTTCTTCTTCCTTGTAAGGGTGATTCTTTCTCAACCTCGCCCAAAAGTATGCGGAGAACTATTCAAGAAAATTGGAACTACTCTAATGTTTTCGTGACTTCAGCTTATACCGGAAGTAACTATCTCTAAGTGCCATAATTTGTTGAGAATTATATTTGAAAAAAAGGATTTTGTCCTTGACTTTTACATATATTTTAACTGAGGTCAAAAGAAATTTTTGTACAACTGCCATTAAAAGTGACACTTTTAATGACAGCAAACAATGTTAAAATTGATTGTTTACGTGGAACCGTGTTAAAAATATTTTTAACATTAGTGTTAAAAATATTTTTAGCACTCAATTTTCTTATGATGAAATCAGATAAAAAAAAATTAGCAATTGCAAATTTTTATTTTTAATATTTAACAATCATTTCTTATGAACATTAATATTAATCGTAAAACTAGAACAATTACTAACATTAATGCCCTCTGACGTTAGAGAGCTTCGCAACACATTATAAGAATCCTCAGCACCACCAGTACTTTTAGAAACCGGAAGTACAATATTGGATGATGAATGATGATGATCCGAAATCTGTTGAGGTTGAGAAAATTTTTTCAGCAATGACATTTCTATATGCAATGGAATTATCAACAAAGCCCTCGGCTACCGTCGTAGACTTCCATCAACCATGTTTTTTTATATCCGTAATATTTGCTCCTGATTCTGCTAGCAATGAAGCGGGGGATCTTCGAAAACAGTGTCCTGTATATTGCTTTGGTTCTAGCAGTTTGAGGAATTCGGCAACAATAGATGGAATTTTCCCAAATGTATTGATACCAACTGAATTGGCAGTGCATTTATTATTCATGTATTTCAGGAAAAAACGACGATGTTTGATGACAGAAGGGCGCAGTGCAAAGTACTTATGAAAATAGTCAACATACTTCCCAATAATACTGAAAGAACAACTGACTTTCGTTTTTGTGTTTGGAAGTTGTATAACCAATGATTTATTTGTTATTTCGATGTCTTCCACTGATACATTACACAATTCTTTACGCCGACAGGCTCCAAATAATCCGAAAATAGTTGCAACCGTAACCATCAAGTATTTCTCATCTGGTGCCTCATTTATAAACTTTTCAACTTGTTCACGAGTGAGAATTTTCGATTTTTTGGGACGATATCCGTCACTTCTCCGTTTTAAATAGGCTATTACCTTAAAATATATACTAACATCCACACCGTTTTCAATAAGGGCGCTTGACTTTATCATTGAAATTTTGCTCCACAAAGTTGATGAACTCCATATTTTTGATTTTTCTTCTAAGTATGCCAGGAAAACAGGTTCACTGAAGTTTCCTTCTACATTTTTTAATTTACATCAGGCCAGGAAATTTTTATATGCAATGTCGTACTGCTGAACAGATTTTTCAGGAAGGAGTTCCAGATTTGCTCTTCTTGCCGACTCTTCAATATCCACAGGAATAACGAAATCGTCACATTTATTTATAATTGGACTCTCGACAAACATATCAAGCAGAAAAACCCAAGACGAAAATTGGACAGGAACGAAATTCAAATGACAGCGTCTTTTCTCATTTGTTAGTAATCATAACGTTGGCAACGTTTGCCATTCACAACAACCCTTTGATTATTTGAATATTAAAATGCATTTCGAAGTTTATTGTCATTGCGAATTCACCCATTTCATTATCAGAATGGGGCAGTTGTACAAAAAACATTGCATGGTATATGTGTTAAAAGTGATTCTATTTTTAACACTCATATCATAAATAAATATTTTTCATTTTCCAGTTTTCCTAATTAGGCTCTATTCAAAAGATATAGCCATTTGAAACAAAAATTGGGTCTGATACGTGCCTTATCCGATTCTCTGATACGATACCACAAAGTTCATAGTTCTCGATTGAAACTGAGGTGATACATCCAAAGAATACTCAAGTAATAACCTTATTTGAATGAGAATGTTACAAACACGATAGTTTTTTACAAAAACAATTAATTTTGTCCGATTGTTTCTGCAATTGAAATGCCATATTTCGCCCACCAAAATGAGATCCTTCTTCGATTTTGTTGAAGATTGGTTTGGAAACGCTTATAACCTGTTGATATTTTTGTCGATATCCCAAATATCCGATAAAAAATTGTTATTTATTATGATGTATAAACCTTACTCCTGAAATTTCATGTCAATGACCTAAACTAATCCACCTTCTATGATTTTTCACAGAGCTTTTGAGAAGACGATGCCAGATTGTGGATTTTCGCTTCATACAAAGATATAACGATAAAATGTGGCGAAATGAACTATATTTTCGTTGATCATAAATACCGCATTCTGAGACATACTAGATATACTAAACCCCCATTTTAGAGATGATAACCTCAATTCAGCTGAATAATTGCGAGAAAGATCCCCATAACATTCATCATAAGAAAGGCGGCATTGTTGCCGCAATATTTCCCAGCTTCCTGAAACTTTCTTAATCCGATAAACAACCGACGAGACACTTGAGGTAACTCTTCTCCATCTTGCCTCCCTCGAAAGTGGAGTTTCATCTAATTAACTTCACATATCTCGTTTCTATGGGCTCTGCCGTAATTACTCACCTAAAGACCTCATGATGTATGGCGGGACCGAGCGGCCATGTTATAGGGTGGCTTCCAAGAGATTTTAAACTAGATCACAGGGAAAGTTTGTTGTCGAATCTTTTGGATCACTCTGGAAGCTTTTTTGTTTGATGAACTAGGCCAAATGTGTTTGACTTGAAGTCAAGATACAATATTGAAATTACTTAAGTTAATCTTCCTAAAACCCTAGTCAACTCAGCACCTTTCCGTTTAAGGTTTTTCCAGCTACTCTCAACTTCCGATTTCAATACTTTCACTCCGCTATTGACCGAATAGCACTTTTTCTGTCTTCACCCTGAGACCGTATCTCCAAACACTGAAGTACCCTAAAACCGATCCCGAGTCAACTGAAAACCTTCCCGTTTAAGGCTTCTCCAGCTACTGCCTGTTCTTCGTTTGCCAAAGCAAGAATTCCTTTACCCACATGCCGAGGGTGGGTTTCGAAAGGATGATCTAATCGTCTGTGTTTTTTGGGCCAGATGCAATTCTCACGATCTTAGCCTCGAATTTTATGCCGAGTGGCACCCAGACGATTTTCTGACACAGGCTGAGTTTCATGAAGAAACAAAACCAAAAATCAATACTTACATCGTTATCGTCTCGCCTACATCCTGTGAAATACCGATAAGCAACTAAGAAATTTATTTGATGATTTCGATGTATTCGAATGATTTATAACCGTTATTCATGGGGTGAGTTCGCTTTTTCTTTTAATATTATTGTTTCCTTGGCCGACCTGGCGTGAATTGTTTATGTGTTTTGCTTTATATTTGTATTCATTGTTATTTTGTCAACTATTTTATATTTCATATTTATTGTTGTATAGCGACGTCACTTTATCTATTTTTTGTCTTTATTGCTACACCAATTGTATGATCCATGCCGTTGTTTTCCAAATTGGTTTTTTGTTTTTAGCCTGATGAAGGAGCTAAATGCTCAGAAACGTTGCCATTGAATAAATTGTATACAACTGTTCCTTGTGACTGAATATCCTCACCATCCAACTAAGAAATATTCGGAGCCATAAATATAAATTTCAGAATTCTATTTTGGAGCTCTTGCATAGCTGGTGACATTTTACAAGAAGATTTTAAGTTGTCCCAGTTCAGGAATTGAATGAAGGAAACTATACTGTTCCACAAGTGTTAGGGATATCGTATTCAATCGTTTTTAAAAGTATGTAATCTTCGAGAAAGTCGCTGTAAAATCATTTCAAACTCAAAAACAATTTGAATCGATCCAATAAAAATCAGTATGAGACATTTCGTCAATCTGGTCGCCTTTTTTCTGAAGTTTGGTTTTCTTCATGAATGTTCTTATTTTGAAATAAAGTCAGTTTATCAACAGCTTCGATTTGAAACGAGTTTTTTGAAAATGCCAAGACGTAAATTAACAAACGCTGAGGATAATAGGGCTATAGGAACGCTACAGGGTGGCCTAACTAAGGTTGTTGTAGCGGAAATGTTCCAAGTCAGCCAAAGTATGCTATCTGGACTTTGGAATAGGTTCAGGGAGACAGGTTCAGTTTTGGAAAGACCAAGGCTTGGTGGGCGACGAAAAACAACACCTGCTCAGGATCGTTTCATCACGGTTTCGGCGAGAAGAAACCCTACATCTACGTGTAGAATGCTACGGAATACTCTTCAAACTGCAGATTGGGTCCAAGTTTTCATCGAAACCATCAGACGACGTTTGAGAGAGGTGAATTTGGGTTCTAGACGTCCATTAAGAGGAGTTCCATTAACACGTGACCATAAGCGTCAAAGACTCGAATGGGCAAGGCAATATATCAATTGGAATATCAATGAATCCAGATATGGACGATTTTCAGATTCTCGCAGAATAAGGATATGGACAACCCCACGCATATCCTGTAATCGTCGCTATGTCCAAGAAGTCCATCCATTCCGAGTGGGTAGTGTTATGGTATGGGCCGGGATATGTTTCAACAGGCGCACAGATCTACACATTTGTCCTGGTCCTGTGAATATGACCGCCTTACACTATAGAGAGCACTTCTGCCCCGTTTATGGAACCAAATTCCTCAAGAAATGTTCAACAACCTCGTCTGGAGTATGAAGAAGATGTCAAACTGTTATTGGTGCCCGTGGAGGCCATACATTGTATTGATAGTCTTAAAATGCTTGAGTTCTCTGGGAATAAAATTTCGTTATTTTACTCGATTTTTATTAATCACCATACGCTGCAGACCTGCAGGCTTAAATTAAGTTGCAACTTGAAATCATATTAATCTGAATTGTCATAACAAAAATCTCATTTTAACTATATTTTTTTGCAATTTAAGTCAATAGTCCTAACTCATGTGGAGCGTTAGCCTTCTCGGAAGCTATACCCGACATGTTTGAGGAGTGACGTAGTCAGTTTCCTATCTAACTTCAATATTTTCTATGAATTCCTCATTCAATCTGATTCTGCCTCCCGCCCCTACACAGCCGTCACTCCAAAACCCGTAGGGTTGCCAAATAGGCGGTTTAATCTTAACGAGTATCTTAATATCCATTTCGCGTGTTTCAACTCAATTAACGAATTTCGTTAACTTTTCTCATTGTTCCCCACTTAAACTTATTAACATCGTGCTTCTTTGTATGCTCTAATTGCCAGTGACTCGATTAAAATAATGGACTAATAATGAGTCGTTTGTATTTCAGACAGCCGAAAATCATTGGAATGTTTGTCAAGCTCGTCGAGAATTCAGGCGGATTAGGTTGATTGAATATGGATGATTTTTGGTCAGAGTTGATTATTTTTGTTGAGTATACTTACGAGTTCCTCTATTCCGGTAATGGATATACGAGCATGTATCGATATCTAGTTAGCCTAGACCAGTTCCATGCATTAGCAAAATATTGCGATACAATAACTTATTAGAAGTGTCAGTGAAGAGTTCGACTTCAAGAAAGTGAACCAGAGTTACGCAATATATTAAAAAAAAGATGTACACCGAAATTGTAAAAATTGAAAAATTGGAGGATCGAGCCATCATCAAGTACCGGTATTCAAAAGGGTTTAGAGGTAAGTAGATTTACGAAGATATGCTTAATACCCTTGGTTATCAATGTCCTTCGTATGCGACCGTGAAAAATTGGACTGCACGCTTCAAAAGAGGTAAATTTTCCATTGAAGATCATGACCGATCGGGAAGACCAGTTTCTGTGTCGGTCATACCGATGCAGTTCATGACATGATTTTATCAGACCGTCGAATTTGGCTGAAATGGATAACTGAAGCACTGAAGATACGAACGCGTTCATCATAATACAGTCCACGTTAATTTGGACGTGAGAAAAATTTCTGCAAAATTGATCCCCAAATGTTTGAATGTTGACCAAAAGCGTGCAAGGGTAGAAGCATCGCGTTCGATCTGTGCTCGATTTGAAAACGATGTGGACTTCTCAAACCGAATTATTACTATGGATGAGACTTGGGTACATTTCTACGTTCCAGAAACAAAGCAACAATCGATGGAATGGCGACACTCTGGTTCTCCAAGACCTAAGAAATTTCGTGTCCAAAAATCTGCTGGAAAAGTTCTTGTTTCAGTTTTTTGGGATTGCCATGGAGTAATCATGATTGATTTTTTGGATAAGGGTAGAACAATATCTGGAGATTACTATTCCACACCACTGACCCCTCTACGGGAAAAAATTCAAGAGAAAAGACGCAGAAAGCTATCCACAGATATTTTGTTTTTACAGGACAACGCCCCAGTACACCAATCTCATGTTGCCATGCAAAAAATTCGTGATTTAGGTTTAGGATTACTAGAACACCCCCTTATTCACCAGATTCGGCTCCGTCGGACTATCATCTCTTTCCTCAACCGAAAAAAGTTTAAAAGGTCGTAAATTTTCTTCCAGCGAGGAGGTTATAAAAGCTGTGGAGGACTGGTTTGCACAGCAAGAAGAAACATTCTTTTTGAAAGGTCTAGACACGTTGCAGGTTCGCTGTAATAAATGTATTCAATTAAGAGTAGAATATGTTGAGTAATAAAATATTTGGTTTGGTTCTATAGTAGACTAAGAATTTTTCAATACATCCTCGTACATAGACTATGTAATTGATCATTGTTGGTGAATTGAAAAATGTATACACCTCAGTGCCTTTCGTGAAGATGGAGTAAAAACGTTTCTGAAAGCAAAAAACGAATGCTTTGATTGAAGTAGAATTCCTGAAAATCTTAATGATCAAAATTTGCGGAAAGTAGTTAAAAGAATTGGTTTTTACGTCTTTTCCCATCATGGATAGAACATTTATTCATTAGAAGAGCATCCCACAAGATCATTGATTGTTAAATCTGATGCGAAGTGAACATAGAATTTCCTACAGTTCAGATGTAAAGAATTGAACATATAACCGTGTCAAATATCCAGTGGACCACCCTATACAGGGTCTTTCACGAAGAACCTCACCCATATTTATACGGGAAACTACTGAACGTATTTTCATGAAATTCAGCACTTATAAGTATTTCACGATGCTGATGAAATCTAAAATATTTTCAAGGCATGAGCACCTCCGGTATTTCCGGAAATGACGTCAACTTCCGTTTTTCGAATTAGAACACCATTTTTTTATTGCAGAAATAGATTCCTTAGAAAATTTCAAGTTATTTTGATGTAACATTTTTCAGTTTTGGTTGGAAAATTCTCTCTGAGCGGGAAAATTCGAAAAAAAAATCGAAAATAGAGCTCCGCTGAAACAAGAATAACTTCGAGGTTTTTGGATGGAAAATTTTCATTTTTGGGATTTTTCAAGATGTAAGATCGATGTATCCACTTCAAAAATCGAAATCGCGATTCATGATACAGGGGGTGAAAAAATCGCTTTTAAAGTTAGGGATGACAAAATCGTGAAAAATCAATTTTTTCAAATTAGAACCCCATTTTTTTATGGCAGATATTGAATCTACGTTAAAAAATAATGTGTGTATATGCATCACACCCTTGCCCTAAAGTGGATATTTTCTGAGTTATTCACAAAAAACTGTTTTTCGTCTTGAATTTTCAGCTATTTCTTTTCCCTTCACGCCAAAAAGATGAAATTTTCAGGAACTGTTACTTAAACCATGTTTTAGATTTTACTACCCTAATATGCAAGAGAAAAAAGTTACAGGTTGTTCCTAAATAGATGGCGAATTTGGATTCGAATTTGTATCGGAAACCTCTTTATTTCAACTAATCGGCCATCGGTTTTCTCTCCAGTGATAAGTAAATAATTCCTTATGAAACATATGAAAAAACTCACCATGTTTTACATTCTTTTTTTAATGATAGATATCATTAATTACATGCTACTGAATAAAGAGGAATTTGGCAGATGTAATTAATGATATCTATCATTAAAAAAAGAATGTAAAACATGGTAAGTTTTTTCATATGGTTCATAAGGAATTATTTATTTATCACTGGAGAGAAAACCGATGGCCGATTAGTTGAAATAAAGAGGTTTCCGATACAAATTCGAATCCAAATTCGCCATCTATTTAGGAACAACCTGTAACTTTTTTCTCTTGCATATTAGGGTAGTAAAATCTAAAACATGGTTTAAGTAACAGTTCCTGAAAATTTCATCTTTTTGGCGTGAAGGGAAAAGAAATAGCTGAAAATTCAAGACGAAAAACAGTTTTTTGTGAATAACTCAGAAAATATCCACTTTAGGGCAAGGGTGTGATGCATATACACACATTATTTTTTAACGTAGATTCAATATCTGCCATAAAAAAATGGGGTTCTAATTTGAAAAAATTGATTTTTCACGATTTTGTCATCCCTAACTTTAAAAGCGATTTTTTCACCCCCTGTATCATGAATCGCGATTTCGATTTTTGAAGTGGATACATCGATCTTACATCTTGAAAAATCCCAAAAATGAGAATTTTCCATCCAAAAACCTCGAAGTTATTCTTGTTTCAGCGGAGCTCTATTTTCGATTTTTTTTTCGAATTTTCCCGCTCAGAGAGAATTTTCCAACCAAAACTGAAAAATGTTACATCAAAATAACTTGAAATTTTCTGAGGAATCTATTTCTGCAATAAAAAAATTGTATTCTAATTTGAAAAACGGAAGTTGACGTCATTTCCGGAAATACCGGAGGTGCTCATGCCTTGAAAATATTTTAGATTTCATCAGCATCGTGAAATACTTATAAGTGCTGAATTTCATGAAAATACGTTCAGTAGTTTCCCGTATAAATATGGGTGAGGTTCCTCGTGAAAGACCCTGTATAGGGCCCAACAACTGAGCTCTGGCTTTTCATGCATATCTGTAGAGCCACTTAGGCATCAAATGACCATTCGAATGACCAGTGGATCTCCAGGCCGTTCTCATTGCTCCAGAGTACAAGCTGAGCAATCGATCCCATAACACCATGTTTTAATTAAACCAATTACCTTATCGGAGCCAAAGTTCAGCTCGACTCAATTACATTGATTACTGCTACGGCCGGCTAATACAACGTTTCAATTCGGCGTTACGAGAGCTGAATATCGAAGGAAAATTGCTGAAACGTTTGGAGGGTGGTAAATAATGAATTATAACAACGATTGTTGTGATAATAACGCCAAACGTTTTCTCCAGGCTGTGTTATTCATGTTGGGGAAATTGCATTTTTATACTCATATTTTCAGAAAAAAACTCAAGAGTTATATGCAAAGGGTGCCAATTAGACGTGTCTAGAGAACTGAGACTATTCGAAATTATATATCATCGGGATGTTCGAAATTCTCTTGTAGAAATATTTTTGGAGCTTCAGCACTGAACCTCAGATATTTGTTATTTTCTCCAATGAAACCTGCCACTTTCAAGTTCGTGAATTTAAAATGCGAAACTATTTTATCCTTCGTTTATTTTCGAAAATTTTGTTTCAATTTGTTCCTGATCGAACTGGAATCATAGGTTTCTATTATAAGCTTTCCATTTCAAAGAGTATCGAAATATTTGGTTGATAAATCAGATGAATAACGGATAATACAAGGTGCGGCACGGAGGGCGGACGTTTTTCAGATGGGCATAGCTTTCCCCCACTGAGGACGAGAGAAGTGGGGAAAGTGCCGTTAGACTCGTGTGTTCCTAGCATTTATTTACCAAAAGTTACGGTTTGGTGCGCTGTATCGCAAACTCGCATCATTGGCCCTTACTTCTTCGAAGACGTTAATGGTCGTGCTGTTACCGTGAACTCAGAGCGGTACGTCGAAATGATCAACAACTTCTTTATCCCCGAATTACGACGGCAACGTGTTCCAATCCGACGTGTGTGGTTCCAACAGGATGGGGCGACCGCCCACACAGCCAGAGCATCAATGGACTTTATTCGCCCTCTCTTCCCTGGTCGCCTTATTTCCAGGTTTGGCGATGTTCATTGGCCTCCCCGGTCCCCAGATTTATCCATATGCGATTTTTTCTTATGGGGACACCTCAAGGCTAGAGTATACGAGACCAAGCCCCGAACTCTGGACGAATTGAAAAGGGCTATTCGCGTGGAAGTTGCCCAAGTTGAGAGAGCGATGTTGGAGAGAGTCTACGCGAACTTCCAAGAGCGCCTCCAGCACTGCATCACCGATTTCGGCCACCACATGCCTGATGTGATTTTCCACACTTGACTGTCTCAAATGCTATTTCCTTGAGAATCTGATTCCGTCAATAAATGTGTTTTTGAGTAAAAATTAACGCTTTTATTATTCTTTTAAAACCATCCATCCTCCGTGCCGCACCCTGTATTATGAAAGCGTGATGAAAATCGATCTCTCTTATCATTTTCCTTCTATCTAGCAGTAATATAACTATGGATTGTATTTTAAGAGTCGTTACTAAATGGTGGAGGATCCGGTTTCTACTGAAATATAAATTTAATTGTTTCTCATTTGTAAACGTCAATTTCCAAAAACACAATATTAAGAAAGTTTATTTTATCAAGTCACTAACTTGTAAAACTGACAGTTAACTTGCAAAATTTTTACAAGTTAGTAGTATTATTTACATTAGAAAAATTTGTTTTATCGTCATATATGTTGAAAATCATGGTACAATTGTTATTTCCAGTAACACAGATTTTTTATGATGAAAGAGTTGATACTGATGATATTGAACCATCTGTTGACTCAGAAACTGCTGAACTCGAGGACTGCAGAACATTTGTACTCTCCTTACTACCAAATAATTTGCTAGACATTTCGATTTTTTGTTGACCGAATCATCGACATAACTCATCGCATTTTCGGTGCTCTTCCACCCTCCTGCACGCTTTAGTGCTAAAATATCTCCACCCGAATCCGAAACCATAGTGGCTCCAGTTCTGCGAAAAGAGTGGCCGGTGTATAACTCTGGATCTTTTAAACCTAAATATTTCGCTATTTGCTTTGGGACACCATCAATAGTGTGCTGGCCAGCATTGTCGGTATGTCAAAAAAAATCTTAGACTTTCTGTTCCAGGAGGCCGAAGATTTACATATTTTCTGTATAACATGCAGCGCTTGAAGCTGCAGCCATCATCGGTTATGGTGAATCTTCTTGTTGTTAAATTTTTTGTTTGCCGCAATGTCGCAATAACGTATTTTTCCATATCTTCCACATAATTCATGATTAAAGACAGAATTTCGTCACATCGACAACATCCAAGAATCCCAAATATTGTTACAATTTTCGCCAGCAACCACTGGTCATCAGGATCATGTGAAAGAAATTGTTCAGCCTCTTGTTTACTTAATACCTTGGCCTTTTTTGGCATATAACGCTCATTTTTTCGTTTCAGAAACGCTATTACCTTTTGAAATCTGGCAGGGGCATTTTCTTTCATTTCCAAGCAGCTTTTCAGCATAGACCATTTCGCCCATAAAGTATTAGGGCTGAATCTAGCTGATAGTTGATTCAAGTAGACCAACAAAACATATTCAGTTACCCCAATCACACTATTTTTGTTTTGCCACTTTTTGAAGTCGTCGTATTCTCGCTCGTACCTTGAAGCTGATCTTGCAGGTAATAAACTTGAAGCTACACTGCTGGCTGCCTCAATAATTTCTTTTGGTTCATTCATTTTCGCTTTCGCCAAAACAAATGTAAAGAAAAATAAACAGACATGTTCATGGCAACGCTTCCATAGCTTACGACATTTGCGACAAATTATTGAGATTTTTTTGGAATTTATGTTACCTTTTTACAAATGAGAAACAAATAAAATATAAAACAATACACGCAAGGTAACGGGTTTTACTGGCTCAAGGAGGTAACTGTTATATCCTCCATTCGCCAGTAAAAACCCTCTTACCTTGCTAGTAATGTTATATACTATTTATTTATCCTGGCTATTCAGATCGGAATATTAAACCAAAGTATTGAAATCATTTTATTGTATTAGGTCCTCATTACCTGTGCAAATTTTCAATTCAATCAGATCCCTTGAAGTTGATGAAAAAGAAATTTCTAAATGTGATACCTGCGAAATTCTCTACTTTTTCTCTCAACCGTAGTATGAAACGATTCAATTCCGTGAGTTAACTCGACTGAAGACTATCAGGAGTAATTAGTTACATAACTGCATGAAAGAAATTCGGAGTAATCCCCCAAATTAGATCGAAAATGTCTGAATTCCGGCCTTGAATTAGGAACGGAAGCATTCGGAAATACCTTCGATGATTAAAGAAAGCGTTCCGCAATGGGGAGTGGATTAAATTAAAATAGAAATAAAACCCTAAATCAAGCTTAATTTGCGAGATTAGAGTTCACTTCGCCGACTTCGGATAAAGTTTGGAATTTTAAGATCCGGCAGCAAAAATGAAGGGAGGAATCTTGCAATGTCATTTCGGTGAGGCAGTTCAATCAGCAGAATTGATTGAGACTGTGGATCCTTCATGTTTTTCAGTTTGTACAGTGTTTCATTTGGTCATGTTTGGAAACTTTACCTTTCTTAGATCTATATCCTATTCTGTGGAACTTGAGGATCCAATCTTCTCCTCATAGACTGCCACCTATGTGTTAATGTCCAAACTCGTGAAACTTCTTCTCTATTTCACATATTGTCCTTCGAGATTTAGGCGATAAAAATTTGTCTTGATGATTTTCCGTTGTCAACCAAAATGATTCTTCGGAACATCCCAATTAAGTTCAAAAGAATACAGTATGAGTCAAGCATACCACCCCATACATAATAGAATGTACTCCTCATTCTCCCGACACGAAATCACAAAAAAACCCAACAATTCAAACCCCCCTGTACAAAACCTGAAAGGGTTCGGTCCCCACGATCAAGATTCATTCTGCAGCAAGCCCGCTACACACCGAGCCCATTGTTTTATCAGCTTTACGCTATTCCTCCCGAGACATAAATTCACTTTGCGGATAGCTGAGTAATTCATAACACGCTATTAGCTACAGACAATAGTTACGGCGATGGCTTGCAGCTCCCAGGGGCAAACCCGCTCGGAAGTTCTTCCCTCTATTCGTGTCACGGAACCGTCGATATGTGATGCTGCATGTGAACATCTCCGGCATTTTCTGAGGTGGCTTGATTCAACGGATTAGCCGCTCGGACGACTTGTAGCTGGAGAACACGGAAAAGGAAGGAAGTTTTTGGCAACGGGAAATGTGTGTCTGATGTTTGGGACATGCTATCTCGACCGGGTAAATTAGAGTGGAAAGTTTTCATTGCCGAGTAAGTTCAGAGTCCACCGAAGGTTTCCAACTGTGGTAGTTATACTCCATTCACAATTATAAAATCACAACTCTGGCCTTGGAAATTTGACACATTCCACTCTGTATCGAAGTTATGACGTTTTTCAAAATATTTTTATGTTCCAAGTCACTATGTTGCCCTTTCTAGATTCTTATCGTATTTCTCAGAATGTGAATTTATTCGGAAAATGAATGAATTGGAAAAGATGTGGACGAAAATAATTAACGTTTATATGAATTGATAGAAAGGATTCCTTTTCTAGTTATTTGCATGAAAAGTACAAGAGATCACTGTTGAAATATATTATTTTTCGCCATGGAAGAAAATTGCATTGCTTCCACATAATTTTCATATGCATGCTTGTGAAGATTTGATGTTTATTATCCTCTTGAACTGAAAGTTCAAGACTTGACGACATCAATTGTTGATTCTAATCAAGAATTCATTAAAAAAAATCAACCCAAAGATATAAGATGGATTGATGGTTAATTACAAGAATCAAGAATAATGTCAATTTTATTTTGTTGATAACTTTCTCAAAATCAATGTTGGGATATAAAACTCGGCTGCGTTTGTTCAAACAACATCTAAAGAATACATTTTTCACCATCTCGACCTTTGAAAGGCGTTTTTTGTAGGAAAATTAGGTCTGAGTTCCACCTCATTAGTGAGGTACCTAACTTTTGCAAATCTGCTCAGATATCGCCAAATTTCTTGGAAAACCTGAAAAATATCATTCTAATCGACCTCTCGAGGCTCCATCCGATCCATCTACTGCGATATCTGTCCAAATAACAGCTTTTTCAACGAAATTGTACCCCTTCAACGTCATAATGTAAGCATTCGTCCTGGTCTTGAAAATCGTCCTCACGCTCCAAACTGGTGCTAAAAACAATAAACATACGTTAATCTTGGATATTCGACGAAAAACTCACCTGCAAATATCGATTAAATACCAAAAATTTGCGAACAATTTGTAAACCTAAAAAAATGTGGAATATATTTGATACTTTTACTTCGATGTGAACAAAGGAACTGGCAACGTCGTTTTGTCATTAACGATATTTTCTGTGCGCGCACTGACGTTTCATCATATGTTCTGTGCTTTTCATCAGGGGCACCAACTCCTGAAAACGAAACCATGACCTCCTATGTGATTAAATAAAAGTGAATGGAGTATATATTATGTCTGCTCGAAATTCCTATTTTTGTCTGAATTTGATATTCATGGGTCAGAAATTTCTTATCGATCGGCACAGGATGTCTGGCGAGACGATTACAATCAAAATTATTGATTTTCATCATGGGTTTTAGACGATATTAGAAAATCGTTCCAATAAATCGGTTGCACTAAATGCGTACGATAGCAGAAAAAGTTGAGGCTAACATCACGAGACTTGCAACGTGGCACTACCCGAAAGTTTCATGGGAAACTGCGTCATCTTTTCAGAACCCACCCACGGGAGGTGGTTAGAAGAAAAGTCTTTGATTTGATTGGTTTCAAAAAACGAAGAGGAAAGTCTTCAATTTGATTGGGTTGTAAAAATGAAGAAGAAAAATATTCAATTTTACTTTCGAGAGACGAAAAAGGCAGAAGTCGGAGAAGCCTTAAACGGAAAGGTTCTCGGTTGACTGTGGTTTGGTTAAGTTTGGAATCGAAAGTTGAGGGTAGCGAGTAAAGCCTTAAGTGGGAAAGTTTTCAGTTGACTCGGGAAAGGAGAAAGAGTAACTAATTTTTGGTTCTTTTGAATATAGGGTCTCAAACGGAGACAGTAGAGTGTTAAGTAGATGTTCACAGGCGAAAAAACTATGTTCAACGTCCCTTGATTCCAATCAATGAGGTACCAAACTTCCCTGTTTTTGAAGCTTTCCTAATGCATGTCGTCGCTTGTTAATAGCTTGGCAGGTAACTTCTAATGCTGAAGAATGCTCTTTTTGCGTTTGGCACTGATCCTCATCGAGCAATACCTCGCGTCTTCGGAAATTTTTGGCCTTCCCTCACGCGGACGGTCGCCAACATCGAAATCACCGTTTTTTAAGAGACGGAACCAATCACGGCACGTTGTTTCACTTAGAGCAGCATCGCCGTAAACTTTTTGTAGCTCTAGATAAGCTTCAGCCGTCTAGTTCTTCGAAGGAGAGGAGAAAATATACAAATCTCGCAAATGACGGTTATCTGGCATAAAATCAGACATATTCTAACATCCTAAAGTATATGACGGCAAATCAAATTCACTAGTGAGTTTGAACAGTTGATAAAACTCATACTTATATGATTTTTTCTCATTAAATTCTTGTATTTGAATAATTCCTGTTGGAATTCGTATTGTCGCTGATAAATAAACACAAGACGAGAACGATGGCCGACGCAGGTTCATGCCGGTTTGTCAGATATTTCGAAACTATTTAATTGCCAACTCTCCGAAACAAATTATCCCATTTAATGTCATTCAGGGCGCCCCGCAATCAGAATGACTGATGTTTCCGACATTTGACGGCATGTGGAGGTTACCATTTATCTTGGCTAATTGAATTTTGGGATTCAGGTCTCGAATGCGTGGTAGATATCCGGATTCATAATTACGCGGACTCGGGGTTTCGGAATCGTATATATTTTGGATGAATAGGTTAACCGTTATAGTCAACTTGACACGTTATCCCCGAAACTTGGGATTAATCCGATGATTTATTTAGGATGAGAGTGAATGCTTGTTTTCGGCAAGATGGATAGATTAACGGTTTCACTATTTGAATATGGATGGTTCGAATGTGAAGAAGATTCAGAATGGATGGAGCATTCTCATGAATGATGAAGTTTTATTTAATCACATAGGAGGTCATGGTTTCGTTTTCAGTAGTTGGTGAACCTGATGAAAAGCATAGAACATATATATAGAAAGTCAGGGCGCGCACAGAAAATATCGTTAGTGACAAAACGACGTTGCCAGTTCCTTTGTTTACATCAAAGTAAAAGTATCCAAGATATTCCATATTTTGTTAGGTTTACAAATTGATCGCAGATTTTTGGTATTTAATCGATATTTGCAGGTTAGTTTTTCGTCGAATATCCAAGATTAACGTATGTTTATTGTTTTTAGCACCAGTTTGGAGCGTGAGGACAATTACAAGACCAGGACGAATGTTTACATCTCGAGGTTGAAGGGGTACACGGAAATTTCGTTGAAAAAGCTGTTATTTGGACAGATATCGCAGTAGATGGATCGTATGGAGCCTCGAGAGGTCGATTAGGATGATATTTTTCAGGTTTTCCAATAAATTTGGCGATATCTGAGCGTTTGAACAAACGCAGCCGAGTTTTATACCCCAACATTGATTTTAAGAAAGTTATCAACAAAATAAAATTGACATTATTCTTGATCCTTGTAATTACCCATCAATTCATCTTATATCTTTGGGTTGATTCTTTTTAAAGAATTCTTGATTAGAATCAACACTTGAAAGCGTCAAGTCTTGAACTTTCAGTTCAAGAGGATGATAAACATTAAATCTTCAACAAGCATGCATATGAAAATTATGTGAAAGCAATGCAATTTTCTTCCATGGCGAAAAATAATATATTTCAAGGGATCTCTTGTACTCTTCATGCAAATAACTAGAAAAGGAATCCTTTCTATCAATTCATATAAACGTTAATTATTTTCGTCCATCACATCTTTTCCACTTCATTCATTTTCCGAATAAATTCACATTATGAGAAATACGCTAAGAATGTAGAAAGGGCAACATAGTGTTGACTTGGAACATAAAAATATTTTGAAAAACGTCATAACTTCGACACAGAGTGGAATGTGTCAAATTTCCAAGGCCAGAGTTGTGATTTTTTAATTGTGAATGGAGTATACTGATATCATGCTGATATATTAATAAAGCACAACAAGATTCAAGCCCTCGAAAAATGTGCATCTATATCCATGAAAATATCGATTTAACAAATTGAGTGCAAATTGGTGAATGCACCGGTGCATGTGGACAATGCTGTGTCCTGTAATCGTGCGTTCTTCTTCTATACCCTAAATCACGAATTTTTTGCATGGCAACATGAGATTTGTGTACTGGGGCGTCTGTTCTCCTTAATTTTTTTTGCGTAGAGTGGTCAGTAGTGTCGAATAGTAATCTCCAGTTTTTGTTCTACCTATATCCAAAAAATCAATCATGATTACTCTATGGCAATCTCAAAAAACTGAAGCAACAACTTTTCTAGCAGATTTTCAGAAACGGAACTTCTTAGGTCTTGGAGAACCAGAGTGTCGCCATTCCATCGATTGTTCCTTTGTTTCTGGATCGTAGAAATGTACCCAAGTCTCATCCATAGTAACAATTCGCTTTAAGAAGTCTACATCGTTTTCAACTCGAGCACAGATCGAACGCTATGCTTCTACCCTTGCATGCTTTTGGTCAACATTCAAACATTTGGGGATCCCTTTTGCAGACATTTTCTCATGTCCAAATTGACGTGAACTATATGATGAACGCGTTCGTATAAAATCTTCAGTGCTTCAGATATCCGTTTTAGCCCAATTCGAGGGTCTGATAAAATCATGTCATGAACTGCATCGATATTTTCGGGGACTGATACAGAAACTGGCCTTCCCGATCGGTCATCATCTTCAATGGAAAATTTACCTCCTTTGAAGCTTACAGTCTAATTTTTCACGGTAGCATACGGAGGACATTGATCAGCAAGGGTATTAAGCATATCTTCGTAAATCTGCTTACCTCTTAACCCTTTTAAATATAGGTACTTGGTGATGGCTCGATACTACAATTTTTCAATTTTTACCATATCGGAGGACATCTTTCTTTTTAATTAATTGCATAACTCTGGTTGACTTTTTTGACGTCAAACTCTACATTGACACATCTAATAAGTTATTGTTCGTTGATATGGTATCGCAATATTCTGTTTATGCATGGAACTGGTCGAGGCTAACTAGATATCAATACATCCTCGTAGTCCGGTAAAAAAAATTGAGACGTTTGCAAAAAGAAGACGTAAAACGAATGTGATACGAATTCTCAGTCACAGGAAGATTTATAGAGTCAAGAAAAAATCCTCCATACCATATACAGGATGTCCGTTATTGGTTTCCAAATATGATGACTTGAAATTTATATTTCGCTGGGATAATTGTCGAGATTTTCTGATGTTCTTATGGAAATCGAAATTCATGAACAATAGATAGTTCTAGCTGGGAGGATAGATAATTTATGCTTCTAGGTTCTAAAAATACTACGTCATTTGACTCATACTGTATCAATCGAGAAAAAAAAGAAACTCACTTTTGTCGCCTTACAAGCCCTGTCAGTTTGGTCCAAAGTTGATAAATGTCTATTAATTGTATATCTCTCGAGTGAAGAAGGTTGAAACCGGTAACGTAACATGAAATAAATTAAAGAAACTGTCGTGCCAAATTCGATCCTTTGTATGCAAGTTATTGTCTCCTCTTAACTACTCCATGTAGTTTTGTCTCCAGCCTCAGATGCAGTCTCCATTGAGAAAATGAGATCATTCCACTTTCATGCAACAGTGGGTCGAAAAGGGAAAACAAATTCGATAAGAAGTGGTAACTCATTCTTCAACTGGGGGGAAGTCTAGGTTATATATAGCGCATCATTCAGTGAATTCTGGAAGTGTATCCCTCAGGAAGAAATCCCCCTGATGAATAATATCAACTTCCCCTTTTTCAGGTAACCAAACAAACATTAGGAAATGACAGTGCTGAAAGTGACCGCTGATATGGACGACGATGGAGTGCAACTTCCCTTTTACCCTCTTCTTTTCCCCACTTGAAACATCCGGAGTTCATCGCTTTGTTGAAGGCGAATGAATCAACATAAAAATACACAGCATCTTGAAGTGGAGCGCAACCCTAATAATATGCATAATGTACAAGCAAGAGTTCGTGGACTTCCGTGTTTAAAACATACATTCTCTGAAAATTCAGAGCTATTCTGCATTTGATATTTGTAAGAATACAACAGAAATCGATTGAATCTACTATTGAAAACTACGAAAGATAGGAAGTAGTGCATTTACTAGGGACAATAGAAAATCAAAGAAAATAGAAATTAAAGCTCTCTCGTAGAGAAGAATGGACTGCTGTCCAATTCTTATCACTGTGAGAAATGGAGAAAAAAATATAAATGAGATTGAAAAAATACCACAAAGTAAACACTGAAAAAACGGTTGATATGACTTGGAGAAATGTGTCTGATAGTTTTCGAGCTTCGTGTAGGTGTAAGGACTGAACGAGAATAAATTCGCTATCACAAAACCGCCTATATCTCTCGGACCAATTGAGAAAAAATCAAAATTTGATCATAGTCAGCTTTGTTATGAACGTCAGAAACATGTGAACATTTACTTGATAGATATTCCAATTCTCTGTCGCAAAATGTCAAGCGAAGTGAAAACACGGGAATTTATAGTAAAAATTTTTCAAAATAATCAAAAATGGAGCTTCAAAAGAATCGCAAAAGAGGCTCGCGTTCGTCCGGAAACGGTATCAAGAGTTGTTAAGCACTTCAACGAAGATCTTACAATTAACCGCAAGGAAGGAACCGGGAGGAAAAAGGGGTTTCTTAGCCCAAAAAAGTGAAGAAAGCCATCAGCCTTTTTCAGAAGAATCCTAACCTTTCAGGACGGAAAGTGGCCCAAATAGTGGGTTGTTCGCAGTACACCGTTCAGAAAATCAAGTCGAGTTGTGGGCTTAGAACATACAAAGGGCAGAAAGTCCCAGACAGGAACGCTGTGAAGAATCAAGAAGCGAAATCAAGAGCAAAGAAATTAAAAATCGATTTCTTGAAAAATTTTTCCTGTTGCGTGATGGACGACGAAACCTATGTCTTTTATGAATTTTATACTGCAGATTTTGGTGGAAATGTTGACGAACAATTTCGCGTCAAGAAACAAGCAAAGTTTCCTAAAAAATTCCTGGTTTGGCAAGCAATTTGCACTTGTGGGAAAAGGAGCAAATTTTTCGTTGGCCAAGGCTTTGTTGACTCAAAGATATACATCGAGGAATGCTTGAAGAAGCGACTTTCACCATTTTTACGTGAGCACGATGAGTCAACAACCTTTTGGCCAGATTTTGCTTCATGCCACTACAGCAAGGACACCAAGGAATGGTACGAAGCTAATGAGGTGGTTTTTGTTCCCAAAGAGGCCAATCCACCAAATTGCTCAGAACTCAGGCCAATCGAAAGATATTGGGCCGTGGCCGGTAAAAAGAGAATTGAAGAAGACTAAGAAATCAACGAAAACATTAGCGGAATTCCAGCAAAAGTGGAAGACAGCATCCCAGAAAGTGACTGAGAACACTATAAGAAGCATGATGGGAAAAATTCCAGAAAAAATCCATGAATTTTGTAAAATATAGTTTAGATTTTTTCTTGTTTTCTTTAGAATTAGAAGATGATTCGAAAATGAGTTCGATTTTCGAAATCGGTCCAGTGGTTCAAAAGATGTAGGCGTTTTTGTGATAGCGAATTTATTATCGTTCAGTCCTTACTGTATAGAGTCCTTTTTCTCAAGGAATGAATTCACTCTATGGATACTTGGGTTTCAACAAATTGTTTTGCAGACACCTGCTATGTCGCTTTCATGAGGGAACTATGTGAATCGTGAAGGATGCCCTGCATGCTCTCAAGTTGCTAGGGATCGTCTCTGACGTGAAAAATAAAGGACACTTTTCAGGAAATTGCAAACAAGCGATTTCTCTCGCCGAGTTCGATACGCAGAAATTATTGATGACCCTCCTATATATCTCCGCAGAAAAAAGCGAGCGATACTCTCCTATCTCCTGGTCTCCAAGTGAAAGTTTCCCCTTTGTCGGAACCGATGGATCGAGAATTAGTTATGCCGGTGTATTGTTAAATGGCGTGTGCCTGCAAGAACGAATGAATCTGTCAACGAGAACGGATGGTTCGACGGAACGGACCGGGCTAAGATGAACGCACCTGGGGTAACTTCGCTGATAAAACGTGGTGTCAATCGCGGGGAGTGGAAATTCGCGTTCTTGTCGGGGAAAATTCGGATTTTCTTTCGGTATTCTAGGAGACGCGGGATGGAGATGAAAATAGACGATCTGACTTTGGATAACATTTTTTTTTGTCGATATCGAGTGAGGAAACTTTTTCAATTTCATAAAGCGGAGTACGAGTGGAATGACGTGATGGAATTGTGAAAATTTCAATATACTTCAACTACCATTGAGAAAATTGTGAAAATATATTGAAGATTACGGTTTTTGTCTCAAAGTATAACTCCTCCAGCTCCAGTGAATTCGAGCGTTTCACAGTATCTTAGCGCAGCACTGAGATACACAAAACCTTAAGGTCTACCATGCCCCCTAACAGAGCTGTTGTCACCACGCACATTACAGCTCACCTTCTAGTTCCAGGGATCTAATGAAATTCAATATCTGAGAAGGTTTCAACAATGCTTGTTCTCCGTATTGGGAAATTCCCATATGGAGTCGACAGCTGTTGAGCGCATATGTAGCATATTTCATTCAGTTCATTGATTGTATTCATTTATTTTTTTATTTACCAATTTTTCCCTATAAGACAAGACTTACAAAAGTAAGTATGAGGTACAGTCAAATCTGTATCGATCGTGAATATATCTGCTACCACTCATCTCATATTTTTTCTGTTTCCTTCCGCAAATTCGGAAAATTTCAGTTTTTCCCGAGATTCGCAGTTATTGATTTCGATTTCATCGAATTACATTCATTCAAGAACATTCATTTGTGCGAATTTGGTTCGAACAAAACTGTTACCTGTGGCGTGGTTATTTTACATTACCACAAGGATGAGTGTGCACAATTTGACATTTTTAGCAACGGATTTTCAAGTCCACTCCATTCCATGTTCGTTTGTCGAGCTCAATCACTCTGTTCATGGAAGTGAAAGTCATGAAATGGGTAAGACTATATTTCATCTGGTATTTTGGGTACATTCATCCTTCCATTTGTGTTGGGTTTCAATAACAATAATTTATACAGGGTGAGTCTTTGACTTGTACATATTTTTTAACTGAAGATTCTTGAAGTCAAAAAAAACATTTTTTTCATTTTTCCGAATTCGGCTCTGTTAAAAAGATATAGACATTTGAAAAAAAATTGTGCTAATCACTTCCCTGAAATGATACTGTGGAATTGATTCAAAGTTCATGTTTTTCGATAGAAATTGAGTTTATACATTTAGGGAATACTCAAGTACTAACCTTATTGGAATAAAAATGTTGCAAACACGATAATTTCAACAAAAACAGTTAGTTTCATCGGATTATATCTGCAACTAAAAAGCCACATTTATTCCACCAAAATAAGTTCCTTCTTCGATGTTTCTGCAGATTAGTTTGTAAACACTAATAACTTGTTCATATTTTCCTCGAAATTCCCAAACAATATCACGAAGAAGACTTTCCATTCATATTTATTATTAAACAACCTAACCTAATCTAATTTGTATCGATTCTGTGAATTTTTGCACCGAAATTTCAAGAAGATTTTGTCAGCTTGCTGGTATTTTCATTGAGGTTGAGGATTTTTTACGAAACATAGTATAAATCACGATACATTTGTGTACCGTGGTATAAATATCTATGAATTCTGCCGTTTCCATCATGAATCGACTTTGCTGCCAAATTTTACCACGCATGCGTAGAGCGAAACCCGAATTATTGGTTATCTGGAGGCCAACTATAAACAATAACAAACCAGGGTCTCTGAACAAACTCTAAACATTAGTAAATTATTGTTCTAATGTGATTATTATGTGAAATGAATTAGTATAATTTCAACCGTGTCGAATTTATAAAATTCCAAGAGGACGTTGTTCAGATAGAAACATCGCCACAGATTATCAGGTATCGTATTATTTTTCATTAATTTCAATTTAATAAGTAGTTTGTATCGAGATTCATCATTCATATCTGAATTTTGTATTTCATCGACATTTAACTTCAATATGGATCGGTAACTATGAATTTTCAATTGAAACTGTGCGTATTAAATCCTCCTTGGTGTTCAATTTTATTGTTAAAATATCTCGACAAAGTTGATAAATATTGTGACAACATTGTAAACTCGTTTAAAGACCAGAGAAGGAATAATATTCGATGATATTTAATTCAGAGAAGCATTCAGATTATTTTTGAAATTATTGATCTTTCGTCAAATTTCTCCGGGTAAAATTGGAAATAACTCGAAAACGACGCGTTTTATTGAAAAAAAAAATAGGAATACTTTTAGTTTCTTAAATGATTGATTCTTTCGAAAATATGAACCGTTTTTCTTTTTAAAGTGGTTTTATGGTGTTTTAGCGTGTATTGATGAGTCGATTACACTGCAACTTTTATACTAAAAGAGATATTGAATAGGTTTTGATTGAGGAATATGCACCATGAATAGAGTAAAAACTCAACCAAAATCCAGTTCATTCGAAATAACGGTTCCGAAGATATAAACAGTAAAGTGTTTCTTTCATGGATTTTCGACACCCTGTATCTCCCAAACCAAACCTAATTTTGAAAAATGGTATAGGAAAAAAGTGTTTCGTTTGATGAGAGGAATCTACAGTTAAAATATATGTACAAGTCAAAAACTCACCCTGTATACATAAACAGTCCACTAGCAATATTATTTTTCTATTCGGAAACTTGGTAAGTTTTCATTCATTTAATATAATTAGAAAAGAAGATTTTTAGCGGCATGCAGACAATTTTTTGAAATTCCTGCACGGTGTGTGACTTTTTCCGGAATTTCAAAAAATTTTCTGCATGCCGCTAAAAATCTTCCTTTCTAATTGAATTCACAGACGATAAAATCATTCATAATTTAATATAATATTGACCAGAACTCCAATTGGTTAACTGAAACTCTACCCAACAGCATTGACCTTTTCTCTATCGATCCGTATATTGAGATTACGGCCAGGATATCTGTGAAAAAAGTTTAATCGATTATAAAATTGCCTTTTTTGCCGGATTTTTTCGCGAATTTAAAAAAAATACTTCTATATCGCCTACAAAATCGAAATTTCACCCACGTATAAATCGATTGTTCTTCTTTTCGATCGTAAAGAAATCTCCTCACTATATCGCAGCTTCGCTGCGATTTCAAGATTTTAGTATAGCATAGATTCATTGAAGCGAATGGTGCGTAGATGAGGGAATTCAACCATTAAAACCCGCTGTTTCAATTATCAGACCTCTGGTCCTTCACCCGTCTTCGCCTGCATCGGAATAAGTGCCCTGTTACCTTTAACCGATCAATAGTTCAATTGGGAACCCCTTACATCTTTCAGCTCCCGACATTCCAACAACTCCACATTTTCACTATCTTCCTTACGCGTAATTCCCTTTTACAGGTCATCGGTCCTTGGCCTCCTCCACCCTTCCTCCCTATTGATTCGAATTCTCTGACGGTACGCAGCACACCGGCCTCCAGTTAAATATTTTAACCAGCAGGACTAGGCCCGCGAAGAGATCACGGAATTCGGGGCAGAACTTGGCCGATTTTGCCGCATCGAAAGCTCGCAACGTATAAATTTCGGAACATGGAACTAGATTGGGATACAAACGATCCAATTATACAGGTAAATTAGAGAAAATCGCTGCCGGTTGCACGCACATGCTTCAAATGTCAACCGCGGCCGCGGGCACGGAAGTGGTTAATTTGTCATGGCGAGTTGGTGTTGGAAATTGCCGCCGAATTTGTTTACTTCTTTGCCGATCTTGGCGACGATGCGGTGGGATGTGGGTGATTTTGGGGTTAGGTGGATTATCTAGCGTTGGGCGCCAATTTGACCTTGATTAATCATAACCAAACGAAGTTCAACTTGGATTTTCACTGCGTGTTGGCAAGGAATAATTCTGTTGTGTAATGATGAGAAAGAAATGATTTCCTAGTTAACACAAAGAGATTCCACAGATAGCTCTGCGATTTCCAAAGGGTTTGTTCAATAGAAGGTGGTATTTTGACATTAAAAGAAAAATGCCATTTTTCAGATAAATGATCGGAAGTTTATTTCATTGGAGTGAGCGTTCAATGTAGTGGGGTTTTATTTCAAGTTGCATTTGAAAATGGTTTCACTCAGGGAACTGAAATTTTGTGGGTAAACTTAGAAAGGATTGGAGTTCTTGATGAAATAATTTAAATCGATTTCATTTCGGAAGTTCATTTTTTTTTCTTTCAAAACGAGAAGAAAATTAGCCAACTCATGCTTCTGTTTTATTTCAAAGGAAAGACCCATGAAAATAGTTCAACTTCCGATTAAAAGTGAATCTACAGATAATTTCGTTCAGAAAAACAACTTGAAATACGGAATTGGCAGAGAATGGCCAAATTCAAATATATGACGGGAAATAGTTCCTGATTTACTCACTTATTCACTAATTTCATAGTTCTGCGATTTTCGGATACAGAACTCCATTGAAAATTTCATTCATAATTAGGTAGATATTCATAAAACTCATAGTGATAATGTAAGTTCTATGGAGATATTCCATAAAATGCACGGTGGCGTTTCTATCGGATTAGTTTTCCTACTCGCTCTGAACGGCGACCTCTTATTGGAAAACTCTTTATTTTTTCGGAAAATCCATGTGTTCTGTTCAGAAATTGGCTAGGGAATTGAGTATGCAACAAAATCTGCATTGTTTGAAAACCTATTCGAATCACCCTGTATATTTCGATTCAATTCAATCAGATAAATCGATATTCAATAAATGCTTGCGTGTCAGACAAAGTCACGCTATTTCAATTGATCCTCATCAAAAATTCAACCCTATCGGAAACACAACGACAAAATTCAATATTCAGCACCATTTTTTTGTGATACAGCTATAAGCGTGACGTCCTACTGAACCATAGAGCCAGAATAGGACGGAGAGGGATATATCGATTTCGCTATCCGCTCTTCAGTCGCTTCTTTGTGAGGTGAATTTGCATCTTTAATGGTGCAAGTTCCCGTTTGATTCATTTAACTTGGTTGATTAATCTTTCATAATAGCGGAGCTGAATGCGGTATGTAAGGCGGCTGTTGCTAATAAGGAGGTTCATTATCTGCATACTCCCATTGAGGGCGCAATCGATTCCTTCCCTGAATCCTGGCGTTTAACGTCCTTCCAGCGGTTAATGAGAGATAGTTGCAGCACATACCCCAATTTTGCTGAACTTATACTTTCGTAATGCTAGGTACAACTTCTGACAGTCATAAAGCCAAAAGAAAGACATACTGTAGATACGAGGATGTATTGATATCTAGTTAACCTAGACCAGTTCCATGCATGAACAAAATATTGCGATACCATTTCAACGAACCATAACTTATTAGAAGTGTCAGTGTAGAGTTCGATGTCAATAAATTAAAAAAAAAGATGTCCACTGAGATTGTAAAAATCGAAAAATGGGAGAATCGAGCCATCATAAGTACCTGTAGTTAGAAGGGTTAAGAGGTAAGCAGATTTACGAAGATATGCTTAATACCCTTGGTGATCAATATCCTTCGTATGCGACCGTGAAAAATTGGACTGCAAGCTTGAAAAGAGGTAAATCTTTCTTTGAAGATGATGACCGATCGGAAAGACCAGTTTCTGTGTCAGTCCCCGAAAATATCGATGCAGTTCATGACATGAGTTCATCACATCGTCGAATTGGGCTAAAACGGATATCTGAAGCACTGAAGATTTCATACGAATGCGTTCATCATATAGTTCACGTCAATTTGGACATGAGAAAAAAATTTCTGCAAAATGGATCCCCAAATGTTTGAATGTTGACCAAAATCGTGCAAGGGTAGAAGCATCGCGTTCGATCTGTGCTCGATTTGAAAACGATGTAGCCGAATTGTTATACTATGGATGAGACTTGGGTACATTTCTACGATCCAGAAACAAAGCAAAATCGATGGAATGGCGATACTCTGGTTCTCCAAGACCTAAGAAGTTTCGTGTCCAAAAATCTGCTGGAAAAGTTCTTGCTTCAGTTTTTTGGGATTGCCATAGAGTAATCATGATTGAATTTTTGGATAAGGGTAGAACAATAACTGGAGATTACTATTCGACGTTACTGACCACTCTACGGAAAAAAATTTTTTTCTTCTTCGTTTTTACAACCCAATCAAATTAAAGACTTTCCTTCTTCGTTTTTTCAAAACAATCAAACTAAAGACATCTCTTCTTCCTACCTCCGGTGGGTGGGTTCTCACAAAGATAACGCAGTTTCCCATGAAACTTTCGGGTAATGCCACGTTGCAAATCCCACGATTTTAGCTTCGAATTTTTCTGCTATCGTAGGTACGCAGTTAGTGCATCCTATTTCGTGGAACGATTTTCTCTCATCGTCTGAGTCCCATGAGAAACTCGAATCGAAAATCAATAATTTCAATCGTTATCGTCTCGACAGACATCCTGTGCCGACTGATAAAGAATTCAATAATTTTCGGGCCAAGGAGTATCAATTTCGAGATGTTTTCTACACTAGTCAACTGAAACATTTCGATTTATTACATGGTCGTGGTGGTATTTTGACTGGTAACACCTTTTATTGCAAAACCCTTTACAAAGTTGTCACGCAACTAGGACTGGGGGTCGCATACAGGACCTAAGTGGTTTAGGGGAATTAAGAAGCAATTCCAACCTCTCCAATGCAGGAATATTCTGGGGGAGAAACGAAAAATCCGAAACTCATTATGCAGTCATTGTACTTCCGAGTCGTCCACATGGATTGAGTGGAAACTTCGATCATTATATCTCATTTTGGGGCTTCTATATTCCGTAGTGCGCGATGTCGAGATTTTCCATTTTATTAATTTCCATTTGGAATATCTGAAAAGTTGCCGGGAAAGTGGGGAAGATCGCAAACTTCGACCGGAACTCAAAATGTTGGTAAGCCACTCCAGAATTATCCGCATATCGTTTTCATATTGAATATTCAGTTATCCGAGAGGAGAGTGGAAAGCCACATTTTAATGAGAGGAGCTTCCTCCTCGTCTTCATAGACTTGGAAGGGTGAATTCGTTAATTCCCAACACTTTTGAAGGAAGTAACCATTCGATGAAGGAGTCTAAAGCGTAGAAAATGAGGGGTGGGACGATCTTGCTGACACGCAAATTCTGAGTTGGTGGATAACAAATATTCAGAATTTGTTGAAGCGGAGGAGATACACATCGAAAATGGTAAAGTAATGCCCTTTAAAACTACTTCAGATTGTTTATCGAATAATTTTCTTTTAATCTTCTATGTCGAGTCTTGGAGCCAGCGAGCAGCAGCTTTAACACCAAGACATTTGCTGATGACCTTGTTTGGTACCTTGATAAGTTCACCAAGGTGTTCTTGTTTCATTTTTGTACCCTAATTGTTTCACCAGGATAATGATCTTCTTGACTGCTTCTATATTATTTTTTTTCCAAATTGTGGTTTTCACGAAAAGGAATATCCTGTAATGTTCAGAGAACATCGTGAGAACCAAGGGCAAGCAGGTAGGAATTGGTGTTCTTCTTGAATTTCTGGACGTTATATGCCTCGGGGAACACCTCCCTAGGCAATGTGTTCCAAAGCCTCGCTGTTCGTTAGATGAACGAGCCTTTGAAGAGAGATGTTCTGCAGTTCTCCAAAGTGACCACGAAGGGATGTGAAGACTTAACTTGGCGGGTAAGTCTCAAAGAGACTGCCAGATGGGGAACGATTGCTGATAATTCAGAAGAGCATCGTCCATGGAAATATCTATAAAATAGAGACAGATCGCCTACTCTTCTACGGTGTTCTAGAGAAGTGAGCGAGTTTGTAAGCGAGGCTTCATCGACGAGACGAATTGCCTTTTTTTGTACAGAATCCAAGAGTTTTAGGATTTGTTTAGGTGCAGCATTCCAAATATGGGAACAGTATTCCAGGACAGGTCGATTCTGTGCCTTACAGATCATAAGCAGCTGACTTGAACTGAAATAGCTCCTGGCACGAAACAGAAAACCAAGTTTTTGGGATGCACTTTTAGCAATGGATCTCACGTGATTCTCCCAAGAGAGGCTACTGCCGACAGTAATACCAAGCATCGAAATGGATGACTTCAATGGTATGGTCACTCCCGACAATTCTATGCTGGGCACAGTGAGATCGGCTTTCCTAGAGAAAATACATGCTTGTGTTTTGTTTGCGTTGAATTCTACCAAGTTCTTAGATCCCCATTCAAGAATTGATACCAAGTCCATATTTATGTTGTTAACATTTCTTCCTCGTTCGTTTCTGATTTGGCGAGCTGGTATTGGAGCCCTAAACTTGGACTTTTGTGCCAATAGGGCAAGAACCCTCCGTCTGACAGGAGTAAATAATGACTTTCTATGCCTGCGTCAAAGAGTATTTGGAAAGAGATCTCAAAAGAAAATGATTCAGTCAATCAGCACTAAGAGCTCTGGGAGCTAACGGCCACGGCTGAGTTGTCATCTGGAAATGTCGCAATACTTTGAAGCAACTGGCCATAGGCAACAGAGTGGCTATTTTATAGGAGCCAGGGCACTGTGGCATCGAAGGTTATGAAAAGGATGATGCACTTGCGAAAAGTGCATCAAAGTGCATCTTATGGAACCCATCATGAAATAATGATTAGTTTGAGCTGAGATCAGAATGATATAAACACATTTGGCAACAACGTCTCTATTCTTCTTACGCCGAGTTGACGTTTGTTCGATTTAAGTCGCTCAATAAGATCTAGAGAGCTTGGTCAGTCCATTTCTAGCCTCCGGGCTTGAAATTAGAAATCAGCATAGCAGAGCAAGGAAAGATAGTAGGAGAGAATAATTACGTTATTCCAGTTCTCGTATAAAATGACAGACATTGTTTCGGTTCTCACCTAGCCATGGGATTTAAGCTCACTATCTGCTCCCCCTCTAACTTTTCAACCGTTATGAATTGTACCATGCAAAAATCATAAAGAGATACACATCTCATGCATATTCATCGAATTAATAAATCCGACGATAAATTTGAATATTCTTCGGGTCTCGCAGTGTGAATCGTCCCCCCATCCCCGAAAATGTACAAACTACTTACTGCACCCTCCGATGAACTTTTTTATGGCAGCGTTATCTAGAAATCAATTTAAGAAAGCCGGTTAAGAGTCTCGATCTGAGTAAATCGCATTCGAAAAAGCCTGAGATACATATTCAAGACTTACAAATCCATTTCAGTTCCCATTATCCCTAAAAGACGACGGGCCTGGGACATTTCGATACTTTTATATCTACTTCGTTATGAGGCGCTTTTTATATTCGAACATATAGAGAAGGAGAGTGAATAAGTTTCGAAATGAAGTACACACAAGTATATCATGAATACATATTCTAATGTAAGGAACTCGAGTTTTCAACATTTATTCAATACCTGCAAAAGCCCCAGTTGTTTTTGGATGAAAACGCAACTTTTTTAGGAAAAATGGTTACAAATAAATCATTGAAATCTTTTCGGATAAAGTTAGAAATTACTAGAAAACGCGTTTAGAGATAATATGGTTCCGTCTTATATTTCAAAATTTCCTCCAAACAAATGCAACCTAACACTCCATTTTCAAGTCCCTTATTCTCGCCCAATTTGACATCGGAAATCTGTTCCATTTTCATCAAGACGTGCCAGAACATAATGTATAGGAGCGCAGGGAGTTTCATCAAATTTTTCATTTCGTCGGCATGCGAAAACATTGCCCTTTCGATTACATCAGCCTCTGAAAAAACAATAACATGTTGCCGAGCCACTCCCTGCTTCAACAGATACTGGAGGAACAAAGGGAGAATGACAGCAGGAAGCTCACTTGTGTCACAATCTCCCCGCAGGAATAATGAAGCTCGTGAACTTCATAAAAATCGCTATTTTCCATCAGGAGGTGTTTTTTTTGCATGAACAGGAAATGAATTGAATGTGGAATTTTTAAATGCGAGGAGTTTGTACGCATTGACAGCACATGAATGCGAGATATTGTTTGATTTTCCAAATAGTTTATGCGATTGAATTCAAGGAACTGTTTTATGTATTATAAAAATTTAAAATTGGTTTTCCAATAATGGACAGTGGGAGAAAAAGACATCTGTGAAGATGGAACAAGTCGAGAACGTGATCAAAACATCCTTTTGATGTAATTCATAAGAATATAAACTGAGTGAGCATTTCAGCATAATCGAAAGCTCAATTCAGAAGCTGTTTTGTCCACGAAATCCTCCATTCTTCCCTCGAGTACATTATGGAAAACCTTCGATTGAGGGACAAAACCCGAATAAAAAAAGATTAGGGAGGCTATCGGCAGTAATACCGCATTTATACTTTCGAGATATTCTTTCAAGCTGAACGTGGTGAAGGTTATAGAAAAATTGATTCGCACAAAGCGATTTGAAGTATATAAATACTTTCTCTTCCTATAAAGGAAGAGAAAGTTTGATAAGAATCTATAAATGAAAGTTAATTTCCACAAAACATTTTCAAATTGCGAGAAAAAATGAGAAAACACAAAAAAATTTTGAAAACGTTAACTGAAGGGTTTTCTAATATGAGGTGTTATTTTGAATAAGCCGCTATTTCGGTAGATGTCACTTTCAATTAAAGCTGTCATTTTTCGACAATTGAATAGTAGAAACTACGCCATCAATAAAATAGGAAAGATACATGCTTCAACAATGCACTGAAATTATAAAAATTCTCTATAAAAGTGGTGAAAATTTGGCAGAATCGGTTCGTAAAACTAGAACATTTCTGGGTCGTCGTGAAGCACCTCGTCGAACCGCAATACAGAAATTGGTGGAAAACTTTGAGCTGTTGGACAATTTAGTGATGTGAAGAATAAAAACTGCGCACGTCGCTCAAGAACAGCCGAGAATATTGCTGCTGTACCCGAAAGGGTTGAAGAAAAGTCAGGTTTGCCCATTTCTCATCGTTCTGTGGAATTAGGCATTCCACAAAAGTCATCACCGTATTTTGCAAAAAGATTTGAGTCTTGAGGCTTATGAAGTTCCGTACTCACAAGAACTCAAGCCACCCGATCATCAACAGCGTCGTGGCTTTACTGATTGAGTTCTTGAAATGAAAATGATCCGGAATTCCATCGAAAAAACATCTAGTGCTGAGGCTCATTTCCACCTCGGTGGATTCGTCAACAAACTGCTGCATCTGGGGCTCGGAAACCCAAGAGTTATTGTTGAAAAGTCCCTCTATCAATCCTCAACGTGTGACTTTTTGGTGCGGTTTATTGTTCATTACTCTACATGTCATTTTTATTCTTCCAGATGTAATGAAGCAGACGTGGAGGACAACAGAGGAGTCTTTTCTCAAGATTGGCTGAGACATTGTACCCAGAAAAAAAATAGAATGTTTTGAATAATTGGAAATTGATTATTATCAATGATAAGTATAATTGAAAAACGAATATTCGGAATTTTGGATGATTATTTTTTCAATTGTTCACTTGTAACAACGCCGACGTTTCGAAACGATTCTTGTTACTTTATCAAGGCTAAAAAATAACAATAATCAGCACATAAACAAAACACAAATTTTATAAAAGCAACTTTACCTAATTACGGTGACATTATTTTTCAGCATTAAAATCTTGAAACTTAAAAATAAAAGAAATCATCATCTCAGGTATAACAAGCATGTAAAAATTACAGCAGTTAATATTGGTAGAAACCACGAAAATCAAATTGACCATTACCTGACATGAACCCGTCGTATGTTATAGAAATAAAACAATCAACAAAACATTCAGTCAGTGACGGAGCATAAATGAACGAAAAACAAATTATAATTATTTATGAACACGGATTATAATTTATGAACACGGAATCATATCCCTAAGTCAAACATTATTCTCATTCTATTATATTTATTTATTTTTTATTTTAAACAAATTATTATTTATTTTTATTGTTGTTACTATTAACAATTACAAAAATGTAGAACCAATCAGGAAACAATGAACAATTCCAACACAACCAAACAACAAGTAATGTAATCTGTCCAGTTATCAACTTCTGAGTAAGGAGTTGTAAATCAAACTCAAATGTTGAACATCTTCTCTGTGGTTAACGGTTTAATTTGTTTCAATATGTATCTTCTCACTAATATTTCGCCTATAAGCAGACCTTTCCCCATGCAAGATTTGGACATTGTCAAAATCAAATTTATGTCCTGTGGTCATCTGATGTAATGTTAGTGCCGTTTTATTGAAATTCGAAATGTTCTTGCAGTCGTATTTATGCTGTTTCATCCTTGTTTTGTTTTGTTTGACCTATGTAGGGTTTGTCTCAGATACAACATGGTATTTTGTAAACTAGCTCTGACTGTACATTCTTCAGAGTATTGTCTTTGAGCCTAGTGAAAAATCTATTAATAGTAGTAAGATTATAAAAAGCACATTTACATCCCACACCTTTGAACAACTTATAAATTGCCTGCGAAAGACCAGGTACATAAGGAAATTTTAAATAGGAAGTAGGATTACTACCTGGAGAATTTTTTTTGAATAATTCTTTTCCATATTTTTCTGTTGCAATTTCATAATAATAAAGATTATAGGAGTTTTCCGCTTGTTTCAGTATACCTTCTGTTTTAACTGTTATAATAAAAAACTAACGCTATTCGTTGTGTAGTTCAATTCAATAATAAAAGCTAATATAAAGATTTTCATCCTAGGAATAGGACAATCTGACTTAGTTTTTAATGTTCTATTCAGCCCCTTTGATATTCTGGATTCAACTCGTAAAGGTCTCCTTGTGTACAAGAATACCTTATACATTTCGCAATGCAACCTGTGTAGGAACTTCGTATACATCTCGCAATGTCACCAATTTGAGAATATCTTATACATCTCACAATGCGAGCTCGCATAGATCTCACTAAAGGAGATCAAAGAGAAATTCTCGAAGTCCTCGCCGCGGGGGGTGTTTGCGAACTCCTAGTGTAACTTGTTTGAGAATATCCACGTAGGATATCGCCAAGAGCTCGCTGGGAACTCTTTTGTGGCGGACATTTGGAGGAGATATAGAGCTCCCTGCGACCTCCCAAAGAAGTCACAAAAGGCGTCACAACATCCTAAGAACTGGTCACAGGGATGTCTCTGGGATATCTTCGTATTGCCTGGGTATCAGTTGATGATAGCCCACATTATCAGATTCTCGAGATTTTTTTCACGAAGAGTAGGGCGAAAATCTGGAGCAGAAGACTTTTCTTGATCGAAAAAAAATTCCAATCCTTCGAAGCAATACCTCTTCGCATAAACTTCGCAAATGATGCCTGCCGGTAATGGTTTCCCACCAGTGTATCACGCGAATGGGGTATTCTTCGTCTCAGTCATTTCCACGGCAGTTTCGACACCCTACCTGATTTACTACAAACTACCAGACAACACATCCCCCAGTTTATAAGGAAGACCGTTTCCTCCAGCGATGAAATATCGCTCGTCGCAATAACGGCTCGCACCAGCCCATGACGGGGGACTGGGAAGAAGGATTGATTTCGTCACGGAACCGGAGAAGGAAGAAGATCGATCTATCCGGGAAGGGTGAGAGGATAACGGATGGAACGGCCGATGAAAACCATTATCTTCTTATTTCCAACATTACGGGGACGGTCGCCGTATTGTTAATTGCTTATATAATACCTCCTCTTGTGTGTTCTGTGGCTCGCCAGAAACTCCTCGGCGTGGGATGGTCTTTATGGGGGAGATGAGCTGGAAAACGCGAGTGGACTCGGGGTTGGCCGGCTGGATGTTCAAGACCGGTCATTAAGACGATGACTTATGCGATTTATGATCTTAGGTTGTTCGAGATTTTAGCCAGGAGGGTCTCTTTGCGTTGGGATTAATTGGAAAGGGTTAAGCACCACTTGATTCAATGAATAGTTGCTTACGGAGGGAAGACTACATGCTGCCCCGTAATTATTTCGAATGGGGGTGCACTTGTAGTTCAGAAGTCTATTTACATCAGTAGGAACAATACCTACTATTGTTCATTTTCTTCCTTTTCTGCGTTTTTAAATATGAAAAGGGAACAGTCTTTATTTATTTCGAGATCTTGTAATTGCTGACTTGGTGTCAATAAAACTTCTTTTATCTTCAGGACAATGTACCCAAACGAAATATTATCGACCTGAAATTATGAATCGCAGTTACACATTGTCTGTGAGACTATAATTCGTGCAACATATACACGGGTCCAGCGGACAATCAGCTTCACCCCCCAGAATATACATAAACCGTGAGTATACTATCGTTTCAGGGTTCTGTTCGTGGCACATTCAACTCTTCACAGCTTTCTCTTATTGTTTTACAATTTTTTTTGAACTGAGGTCGTTATGGCTCCGTAAGCCTTCCAGAAACTGTGACCACATGGATCTTTTGCTGTCTACCCTACTCATTCATTGAAACCCAAGGAGGTCTTCGATGGTGTTGATAAAACCGACAACATCTTTAGGAGCCTTGGCCGTTACCTCGTGAGTATCTAGGACTGGTTTCTGCATATGAATGGTTCTTAGACCAGCCACCATGTGTTCAGCTGTTTCTGCCTCTGATCCACAGAGCCCACAAATCTCATCTGCGGACTTTTCCATACGGCACTGAAGATGCCCTGTCAGCAGACCAACCATCACCCGAAGCTCAGCTCGTGACAGCTTTAGGAGCTTACTGGTATAGGTCGTTGAAATCATCATGAATTTCTTGAACTGAGTGAGTCCAGGAGTGTTTATCCAGAGGGTTATTCTTTTGTCCAACTCCCATTCTTGGACTGCTGCCTTATATTGGTCTTTTCCAAGGCCAGAGAAAGGCTCAGGCCTGGCAGGTGTTAACCTTGATGTCCTTTTCGAAAGCTCCCATAGAGACGACAACATTAATTTAAATAGTGATCTACCTACACATTCACTTCTTGGGGAAGAAGCTCCAAATATAAGAAAAATCAGCGAATAAGTTTTCCCCCTAGTCCTCTCAAGGTGTATTGAGATAAAAGTAGAAAGTAAAGATGTAACATAATAGACTTTCACGTGGTGATAATAGTAGAGCTAAATGGAAAACGAACGGAAATTGACGATAAAATATTTGTTCTAAGTTTTCCTCTCGCTATGTCCACATAAATTCCATATATTGCTCGGAAGAGTCCGAACACTTTGCTAACGAGCAAACAATGGGAAAGTTACTTCCCAACTTCTTTCCTCTTCCCCCGTCATAAAATTGAATCCTTGTGTGTCTTTATCGAGAGCAGACGGCGTTATCTGTTTTCTACGAGTTAATCTGTTAGAGGACGCTAAATTCTGTTCGTAACAGGATAATGATAAGTGTTATACACTTTGTCACAAATTTCGAGGAGTTGGATGCGTGGATTCGATCCATTTTTTTTTGGTGAAGATTCTTGGGGTGGAACTGGAACTCATTTCGTGATCCTCACAAGACACAACGCCCTCTATAGCTCCTAGGTCTGTCACGAAGACAATTGGTCTGGAGTCCAATATTAGGCTTAATTCTTGCAGTGTCAATCACTCCCATCACTCTACAATTCAACTGCTCCTGTTTACGAAATTATCGAACTAAAAACCTCTTAGAACATAGCACCATATAGTCGAAGAAAGTGGGTAAACCATGGAGCTCTGGGTCGTTTTTTATGTTGTAGTTTTCACGAAAATGAATATCCTGTAATGTTCACACCTTGAGATCCAAGGGCAAGCAGGTAGGAATTGGTGTTCTTCTTGAATTTCGGGAGGTTATATGCCTTGAGGAACACTTCCCTAGGTAATGTGTTCCAAAGCCTCGCTGTTCGTTGGGTGAACGAGTCTTTGAAGACAGATGCTCTGCAGGTCTCCAAAGTGACCACGAAGGGATATGAAGACTTAACTTGACGGGTTAGTCTCGAAGAGACTGCCAAAGGGGGAACGATTGCTGATAATTCAGAAGAGCATCGCCCATGGAAATATCTATAAGATAGAGACAGATCGCCTACTCTTCTACGGTGTTCGAGAGAAGTGAGCGAGTTTGTAAGTGAGGTAACACCGACGAGACGAATTGGCCATTTTTGTACAGAATCCAAGAGTTTAAGTATTTGTTTAGGTGCAGCACTCCAAATATGGGAACAGTATTCCAGGACAGGTCGAATCTGCGCCATACAGATCATAAGCAGCTGATCTGAGGTGAAATGGCTCCTGGCACGAAACAGAAAACCAAGTTTTTGGGATGCACTTTCAGCAATGGATCTCACGTGATTCTCCCAAGAAAGGTAATTGCTGATAGTAATACCAAGCATCGAAATGGATGACTTCAATGGTATGGTTACTCCTGACAATTTTATGCTGGGCACAGTAAGATCGGCTTTTCTAGAGAAAAGACATGCTTGTGTTTTGTTTGCGTTGAATTCCACCAAGTTACTAGATACCCATTCAAGAATTGTTGCCAAGTCCATAATTATATTGTTAACATTTCTTCCTCGTTCTTTTCTGATTTGGCGGGCTGGTATTGGAGCCCTAGAATAAAAGGAGGGTACTACCATCCGCGAACCTGTGCACTGGACACGAAGTTGATGTGAAGTAGAAATAGTGTTGGACCAAGAATTGATCCCTGCGGAACACCAGCATTTATGGGTAGAGAGTCAGATGAAACTACATGGAGAGATCTGTTTAGGATAAAAATAGCTAGAAGAGAACATAGCTTTGGGGGCACCCCATAAGATGGAATCTTGGCGAGGAGCCCCTGATGCCAGACTCGATCGAATGCCTTGGAGATATACAGTGCTACTGCTAGGGATTCGCCATATTTCTCAGTAGATAGCTGCCATATATGTGAGACGTAAGCGAGCAAGACACCAGTGGATCTCTGATGACGGAAACCATATTGTCTATCGACGAGGTCCATTGGCAGTAGGTAGTAAAAATATAACTTTGAACAGTAGCTATGGACGAAGAATTAGAACTATTTCTGGAACTAGTCCAACAAATACCATCGGGCCAAGCGAAAGTAAAATCAAAAGGTGAACTTCTCACCATCATCCTGCGACAATACGATGCAACCCCTAGAGCCCACCTGACACGATTTTTTTCCTAAAACTGACACATTACGTTTTAACGGCCGCATTTTCATGCCATGCGGGAACGTCACATGTCTCAGGAGATTAATATTGGAACAGGAATGCGATTATTTATGATCCAACAAATATCACTTTGAAACGCCCTAGTTTTAGGGAGATTTATCTGTGTCCCTGTCGTTACGGGGCATACCCCCGGCTTCAGTGGATTGCTGGAATTCATATTTCCGGAATATATCTCTTTTATCGCTAACATGTGGGGATATAAAGGGTGTATCGATTTTTGTGTTGGGTGAAATTGGACGCGCGTTTTAACTGTTCGTCTTAACTTTAACCAGTTGAACAAACCAAACTTGAAATTTCAAATGTAGTCGTTAAAATCATTCAAGTTTATTTTATTATCATAGGAAAAGTTATAAAAAAAATTTGATCAATCCATACTGTTGCGTCTCACTTCTGCAACATCTGGACAAGATAAAATTACTTTGGCCATAAAAATTGAGCTGTCTTGTTTAAAATAGGTAGTTATACTCCATTCACAATTATAAAATCACAACTCTGGCCATGGTTTCGTTTTCAGGAATTGGTGCACCTGATAAAAAATCTGTGCATGTACAGAGAATATCTTTAATGACAAAACGGCGTTGCCAGTTTCTTTGCTTACATCAAAGTAAAAGTATCAAAGATATTTTGACATGGGTACAAACGGCAAATTTGAATTGGACCACAAATCGATTTATAAGCATGAATAAAGCAAAAGTAAGTACTAATCGCCTTTTATACACTTGATAACGAAGTTTTTTTAGGTATCTGGCCGTTTGGAAAGATTTCAAACGAAATTCCGGTCCCCCAGAAGTTTGGTTAGTTTCGGTATCGTTTTTGGTGCTCAAAATTTATTTGGAATGTGTAAATGGACAAAAAAGGCTTCCTTATACGATCGTTTCACGAAAGCGACCGGAAAATATGGTTCAGGTAGGATTTTCGAGGAATTATGAGGAAAGAACTTGCAGAATGAAATTGCACGATTTTCGTAAGTAAACGGGTTTTGGATGGCCATCATCGGTCTCTAAATGATTATTGTTGATCGTTTTCACGTTTCAGAAAAAGAACCACTTCGTATAAGCCCATTTTGAAGAAATTTCTGTATTTAACATTCAACGGTAGGTATTTGCTCTTAATCGAAAGAATATATTATATCTAGTGCTACTTCTTTCAAAGAGACACAAGCTTTTAATGCTGTAGGGGCCCTATAATGTGGAGGAGTTTGTGTCTTATTTTAGAACAGGTGAATGGTAAATGTGAAGCAAATGTTTGACCTGTTCCATATTATTTGTACAGACCTACTGTGGTTGTAATGTATGAATATTTTTTAAACTAATAAATTACTATACAGTCAGAAATGTATATCTTCTACTTTTATTTTTATTAAGTTAGCTATTAAGGTTATGTTCCAAGAAAAAGTTCCTGTTGCATCAGATTTCCCTTCAACTATTTGGATTCCAGTAGAGGGATATAATATCCCATTATTCTTGATTCAACAATTGCTGTCAAGTTTTGAACTTTCAGTTCAATAGGATAATAAACATTAAATCTTCACAGGCATGCATATGAAAATCATGTGAAAGCAATGCAATTTTCTTCCATGGCGAAAAATAATATATTTCAACAGTGATCTCTTGTATTTTTCATGCAAATAACTAGAAAAGGAATCCTTTCTATCAATTCATATAAACGTTAATTATTTTCGTCCGTCACATCTTTTCCAATTCATTCATTTTCCGAATAAATTCACATTCTGAGAAATACGCTAAGAATGTAGAAAGGGCAACATAGTGTTGACTTGGAACATAAAAATATTTTGAAAAACTTCATAACTTCGATACAGAGTGGAATGTGTCAAATTTCCAAGGCCAGAGTTGTGATTTTATAATTGTGAATGGAGTATATATAATTCGCTATAGGTGAAACCAAAGAAGCAGTACGTCGATCCTATCCTCTTTGTCACACTTCAATGCCCCCCTTTTCAAATCGCCATTTCGCCACTGCTTTTCTGGCTTCGTTATAATTTTAAACCATCATGGATAATTTATACCTCCTTCCTAATAATGGGCAGCCAAATCTGCCTGGATTACAGATTGAAATGTGAAGTTAATCAGTTCGGCTGATCTCGTTGTAACACGTCACCCCTTGTTAGGGTAGAAATGGAGTGACAGATACCTACCGATGCTGACCGTTCAATTTGTTGCTGATTCTGTCCAATAGGTTTTCGTTTAGACTGCTCAGTTCTGATGTTTTATCGATTTTGGTTCATTTTGTCTCTGGGAATACCGAAATTTCGATTTTTCTGAAGATTTCCAGAGAATTTTTCTCGAAATCAGTAGGAAATACGATAAGAGTACAAGACACCATTAAGTTAGGTATAAGAACAAAGCTTACAAACTAACAGTGGCTCACCAAATACAAGTTCTTGAGTAAAACAGGGGAATTTGTTTAAAAAAAATCACCCTGTAGATTTGCAATCGAAATTGGCATGTCACATGGTATAAACTCTCAATTTTAATAATTATGCCAAATTTCAGTTGAATATCTTGTAAACAGAGATATTATGAGAAAAAAAAAACTTGAAAAAGATTAAAACTTCAACACCCTGTATCTCAAAAACGAAATTTTTGCGGTATCATGCTCACTGGACTTTTTGAGAGTCATGCTAGAAATGTCCTCTTTCTGTCTGTACCTCGAATTTTGAAAAGCCCTGTATTTTGAGATTCGATGTCTTTAGAACGTCTGCTGCTCAAATCGTCGTTGACCAAATTCCATAAATTTTCAGTTTTCACTTCACTTTCATGGCAATTGTGAATAATTTAACTAGGAATGAAGAACAACTCAGATGCATTCTTACAAAATCGAAGTGTTCAAGTAGTGTTCAATATTCATATTTTCATTCTTAAAACCACAAGTTCATACTGTGACTGGACTTCGTCGGTACCAAAAAAGACCCAGAGCTCTATGATTCACCCATTTTCTTTGACTCCGTGTTCTAAAGTTCCAGAAGGAGTCACACACACGAATATTCTACCTATTTTGATCACACTTTCAGCTCGCTGTCCTCTAGTTTTGCCCAAACTAGTTTAAGTATCCATACGGTGAAGTAGTTCCATGAGAAAAAAGACTCTATTCAGTTCACGAAGCGAGAGAACCAGCATATACATCTCTCAATTCAGACCAACCCTAAGTAACATTCCTTCAGTGTTCATTTTGTGGAATTTTATCTGTCTCATACATTTTTTCTCTAATTCTCGTGATGATAAGAATTGGTACAGCAGTCCATTCTTCTCTTACATATTTTACAAGTAGAAAACATTTTTTTCGGATGATCTACTGGCACCCAACCTGAAATATGCTGGAAAAAGCCTTCAACATCCATCAAACTGCCATTTCGAAGCATGCCTCACTCAGATAACGCAATATGCTTGTACGCCAAATTTCACGCATTTGTCTTCTGCTCGCGATACGGTAATTAATCCATTTATTCTATGAGGAATTACAACAATAAATAAAATCAAGAACCATAAAGTGTTCGCGGCAGTTTGAACGGCGTTCTGAGCTATCTTGATAAAAACCAATGGGGTGTCGTGCAGTGGCCACCTACGCCTAGCGACAAGGGGTTAATTTCGGGCGATTTAGTTTCGCTTAAAAAGTGCTTATGCTTATGGGACTAGCCGCCGGTATTACGACTAAATTCCGGCAGTCGCATGAAAAAATGGGGCCAGTGGTGTACCGCGTAATTGATTATTATTCTGGGATGTGATGCTTCAGAGGGCTATCTTTCCAATTAAAGGAAGAAATCTTCGAAAATCAGAAGAATTGGTCGGTATGTGAGTGAAAACCATGTTTTTTCAGGGTGAGTCTTTGACTTGTACATATATTTCAACTGAAGATTCTTGAGGCCAAAAGACACCTTTTTTCCATTTTCAGTTTTTTTTTTAACTCGGCTCTGTTGAAGAGATATAGATTTGAAAAAAATTGGGCCAAATACGTGCCTGATACGATTGGCTGCAAACACCTCAAAGTTAATAATTTCTGATTGAAATTAAGTTGATCCATTTAGGGAATACTCAAGGACTAAACTTATGTGAGTAAGAATGTTGAAATCACGACATTTCTTTACAAAAACACTAAGTTTTGTTCGATTATATCTGCCATTAAAGAGCCATATTTCTTTCATCAAAATAAGTTTCTTTTTCGATTTTTCTAAAGTTTATTTTGTAAACACTAATAACTTTTCTTTCAGTCAATTTATCAGAAATTATTATTAATCAACTTAACCTAACCCATTTTGTATCCATTCTGTGAATATTTCACAGAAATATGTATGGTGACGTTGCCAGATCAACCAATATTCCTGAAACTACGTAAAATCTATGAATCGACCATAGCCTCTTATAGAAGGGACTGTGAATCAATCCATCCTTAGACTGAAATGATGATCTTTGTGTATTTTCTTCGTTCTCGTGATGATTATGTGGAGACTTTCAGTGGATGAATGTAATATCAACCGTGAAGTGCCGAGTTTATAAAATTGCCATCGCCACAGATTATTTAATGCGAAGTTTAATTGTATGTTGTCTTAATTTCAACTTAATACATGGTTTGTTTGTATCGTGCTTCAGCTCATATTTCTGAATTTTGTATTTCGTAGACATTTATTTTCGATCTGGGCTGGTAGCAGTAAATTTTCAATAGAAACTGTGCGTATTAAATGTATAATTTCATGAATCTTAGTATTCAGTTTCATGTCCCACATTTGTGGGATTTTATTATTATATATCTCTACATCAAACGTTTTTCCAAAAAGAATTCTCAATAAGACCCAGTAATTTGACTTCTTTTCCGATATCAATTATCAAAAGTTTTTCCATCATTTAGATTTCAGTCTCGACTAAGTTGATAAACATTCTGACAACATTGTTAACTTGTTTAGAAACCAGAGAAGTAATAATATTCGATGATATTAAATCCAGGGAAGCATCCAGATAATTCTAGAAATTCATGATTTTTTCCTCAAATTTTATCGTATGCAATTAGGAATAACTCGAAAACGACACGTTCTATTAACAAAACAGGAATACTTTTATTTTCGGAATTAATTGATTCTTTCGGAAATATGAACCGTTTATCTTCTTCAAGTGGTTTAATGGAATGAACATTTTGACAAATACGTAATTTCGAAGTCCTCTATGTAGACAGGAAAACGTGGCGTAGTTATCTGAAAGGAAAATGAATATAACCTAACATTATCCAAATATACACGGTGAAATGTGTCAGAATGTCATGGGCAGTCGGGATACTTTATGAAAGTGAATGAGTATGTGTACGTTGATCGTAAAATAAGAAATTGCCACATTCATGTTTGTCAATCGCCTACTATCCGCCTAAATACCCCAAATGACTCTCTAGTTCCTCGTTTTCACCCGATATCGCCCCCCCAAACATCAACCTCAACGCCACTGACTCCGTCCATAAAAAACATCCATGTCCATACCCACATACATAGCGGGGCCGCCGAGATTAATCAGCAGTCATTTGTTTTCGACGCACGAGCGAAGCCACGGGTCCCTCGGGCTCACGAACGGCCCGGAAGATAAGGGCGGCGGGCGTCGCGACGCAGGTTGAAGGTCGACGGACGCGAACGTGCGTGCCGCGCGACACTTTGGCCGAACACCTGTTTTTGCTTGTAGCTTTTCGGTGATGGGGCCCCGGCAGTTTATTTCTTGTTTCGGGACTGAATTATGACCCTGGGGGTAGGAAACGTCGATAAGACAAATGGGGCGATTCTTGCGTTGTCATGAAAGAAGAAAATTTTCTATTGGAAAGTTGGAAACACTGATAAGAGAATATTCTATCGCTTCTGGCATTCCAGAACGTCTCTAAGTCTGAGGGCCTGTTACACCTCTTCCGGGTATGAATCCAGTGGATAAACTATCTGTCGGATAAATTTGTCGGATAATATTTTTCCGTTTCACCGTTCGGGTTCCGGACTAAATGTTCGACATACGTACAAAGAAATCGTCACACCCGTCTTCAGGTCTTCTTAAAACACAAAAAATTCAATTTTACACTCCCTCCTTCTAGATTTGGGCCTGTTATGAAAGAAGTTGGGTTATCTACCAGATAAAAATTTACCAGACAAGCGATCCAGATGTTAAACTATCCAGCAGTTCATCTGCTAGTGTAACCCCAGACTTCTCGAGATCTCTGAGGGGTTACACTGTGATTCTTAAGCGAACTCCCATTGCGATCTCCCAGAGATGTCCCTAAGAGAAATTCTCAATTATTTGTCTGTTTTCACTATTTCAATTTATTCAATTTGTATTATAAGATAATTCGTATCGGTCTTGACCTAATGGAAGTTTTTCCGTCATTTACATTATCGTTTATGTCCCTAGCAGATAAAAAAAGATTATGGACCAAGAATTTGAGGTGCATTCCCAGTGCCTGTTAAGATATCAACATCAGAGAGAAAAGAGATAGAATAGGAAAAATGCAATGAAAATGGACTAAAATAATTTGTATAGAGGCTATTATATTGAATTGATTCCCCAATGAAGTTCATATGATTTTTTTGGAATTGTTCTCATATTCCGATTCCTATATGTATTATCGCACAGAATAATGTATGATTTTATTATTTCATCCTAATTTTTGTACGAGGATATATTGAAAAATTCTTAGCTCACGTTAGAACCAAACAAAATTTCAATGTCAAAATATTTTATTACACAACATATTCTCCTCTCAATTGAATACATTTATTACAGCGAACCTCAACCTCTCTAGACCTTTCAAAAATATGTTTCTTCTAGCTCTGCAAACAAGTCCTCCACAGCTTTTATTACCTCCTCATTGGAAGAAAATTCAGTTGAGGAAAGAGATGATAGTCGGACGGAGCCAAATCTGGTGAATAGGGGGGATGTTCTAATAATTCTAACCCTAAATCACGAATTTTTTGCATTGCAACATGAGGTTTGTGTACTGGGGCGTTGTCCTGTGAAAACAAAATACCTTTGATAGCTTTCCGCGTCTTTTCTCTTTAATTTTTCAGTAATGTTGAATAGTAATCTCAATTGTTATTGTTCTACCCTTATCCAACAAATCACTCATGATTACTCCATGGCAATCCCAAAAAACTGAAGCAAGAACTTTTCCAGCAGTTTTTTGGACACGAAATTTCTTAGGTCTTAGAGAACCAGAGTGTCGCCATACCATCGATTGTTGGTTTGTTTCTGGATCGTAGAAATGTACCCAAGTCTCATCGATAGTAACAATTTGGTTTAAGAAGGCTATATCGTTTTCAAATCGAGCACAGATCGAACGCGATGCTTCTACTCTTGCACGATTTGGTCAACATTCAAACATTTGGGGATCCATTTTGCAGAAATTTTTCTCATGTCCAAATTGACGTGAACAATATGATGAATGCGTTCGTATGAAATCTTTAGTTCTTGAGATATCTGTTTTAGCCCAATTCGACGGTCTGATAAAATCATGTCATGAACTGCATCGATATTTTCGGGGACTGACATAGAAACTGGCCTCTTCGATCGGTCATCATCTTCAATGGAAAATTGACCTCTTTTGAAGCTTGAAGTCCAATTTTTCACGGCCGCATACGAAGGACATTGACCACTAAGGGTAGCATATCTTCGTGAATCTGCTTACTTCTCAACCCTTTTAAATACAGGTACTTGATGATAGTTATAGTGAAAAGGGGTTACAGTCCACTGCGACCTTAAGGTCTATTGTGCTCCTGATAGAGCTGTTATCATCGCGCCTCCTACTTGATGATGGCTCGATACTCCAATTTTTCGATTTTTACCATTTCGGTGGACATCTTTTTTTCATTTATTGCGTAACTCTGGTTTACTTTTTTGACGTCGAACTCTACACTGACACTTCTAAGAAGTTATTTTTCGTTGATATATTATCGCAATATTTCGTTTATGCATGGAACTGGTCTAGGCTAACTGGATTTCGTTGATAAAGTAACGCAATATTTTGTTTATGCATGGAACTGGTCTAGGCTAACTGGATATCAATACATCCTCGTATCATATAACTATTTAGTTAAAGGATTCACACAACAATAATTTCACTTTACTTGGCATCAATATTGAACAACATTTTTGGGATTTCTTTGTGTCGCCTGTGAAACACGATTTAGACTCCAGATTGCTTCGTTTAGGGTTAAGATATTTCTCAACAGACGCAACAGAGGACCTTAGTATCAGTGGAAATGGTAAAAATCCAACCAAGTGGATATGATGAACATAAAATTCCCATATAATTTTTCATAGTCTCTGTACGCCCGAATAAAGATTCACCCCCACTGAATATCGCAACATTTCGAAAGAACGAGAGGAAAGTATTCATCAACTACCGAGATGATATCGTTGCTCACTCGAAACGTAAACGAAAACTATAATAATAAACGTATTCGCTTTATGACGGCCTCGTAAACCTCAAAACAGGCAGACGTGTAAAGACCCTTTATTTTCGACATCGGTGTCACTCTCGGTGTTACTAATCCCGATTCAATGGTGTGATCATAAATGAGGAGCTCCCGAGTGATAAATTCGGCAGTAAAGCGTTTTCGTCCTGAAAGGAGCTCTCCAAAGGTTGATCAGTCTGAAACACAGCACATAAATCATTTCAGTGAGTCGGTGAATAAGGACGAGTGTAGGAATCTGTATAAGAGAGATGATCATCGAATTTTTGCAGAAATTTCTGCAATTTCTTGATAATTTGATCTTCTATTTTCTTTTTGGCAACACTGATTTTGACAGCTCACGCACGTTTTGTGTCATTGTCAAACATCTTCAGTTTGGTCTTTAATTTAACCATGAAACGTCTCACAAACGAACGGAGCTTTCAAATCATTGAATTTTATCATCAAAATGGGTTCACCACCAATAGTGCGAACTGAAGAAAATATCGCCGCTGTGTGGGAAAAAATCACCCATTAGAAAGCGACAGTTGAAGACTAGAAAGTGGTAGTTCAAACTACAGTTTTACAAAAAAAAGGATGTTCTGAAATAGCATTACTTATCTTGTCGGAATGTGGAACAAAAACTTATAGCACATTGTTCAATTATCAGTCTTCATTCTCCCGTTTCACATTTCTCAAAGGGAGACTGAAATCGATATGAAATGGAGAGTTGATAGTCATATAAATGGGGAAAATGGCCCAATTCTAAAATGTCACATTTCCTATAAATATGCCCGGTCGTCCGGAGCTGTTGGCACAGAATGCCAGATAATAATGTTGAAATATACTTTACGAATTGAGGATTTCCGGTTTCTATTTCGCCGGAAAAAATCACGTAAAGATGTCACTTTCAAAGCATCGCTAGGTTCCCCACTTTCTCTTTTCGATCTATAAGTTTATAGGGGTTTTCGTGAGTGTGAACGAATGGATTAGAGGCAAATAAAACCCATTTTTGGCAGTTATAATTCGACAATAGGAGAATGAGCAGATTGTTAATCACCTCTCATCTAAAGGGTATTCCAATAAGAGATGTTATGGTGAAGAGCTATTTGGGGTAGATGTCACTCTTGAAGCTGTCATTTTTTTGAATTTGGCCAGTAGAAACTACGCCATTGATAAAAATGGAACCACAAACGCTTCAACAACGCATTGAAATCATTAAAATTCACCCTAAAAATGGTCAAAATTCGACAGAGACGGTTCGTAAAACTCTAATAATTTTAGATCGACGCGAGGCACCTTTTCGAGCCACGATACAGAAATTGGTGGAAAAATTTGAGCTGTTGGGACAAGTTAGTGATGTTAAGCACAAAACCCGTGCACGTCGCTCAAGAACAGCGAAGAATATTGCTTCTGTACCGAAAGTGTTGAAGAAAACCCAGGCGTGTCCATTCCTAGTCATTCTTTGGATTCGGGCATTCCACAAACGTCGTTACACCGAACTTTGCATAAAGATGATCTAGATTCTAGACAATGCTTACTTTCAACAAGACGGCGCTATGTGCCCCACAAGTAACGAAACCAATGATGTTTTACGTAAAAAGTTTCCGGTCCGTGTTATCTCTCGAAGAGGTGTCCACCGAGATCTTGTGAATAAACACCTTGTGACTTCTTTCTTTGGGACCATGTGAAAGAGAAATTTAACACCAAGAGCGACCTGCGTCGACTCAAGACATCAAAGATGGAATTCTTGAGGACATAAGGCAGCCACTTTGCGATTTGGTATGGAAAATTTCAGGAAAAGGATATGGTCCTGTAGTAGTCATTTGGCTGATGTTGTTTCCCAAAAATAACGGCTCTTTATAATGAAATGAACATCCGATCATTTTTCTTAAAAAATGGCATTTTTCTTTCAATGTCAAAATAACACCTCTCATTGGAAACTCATCGGTTTTTCTGGATTTTAAAAATTATTCGAATCAATTACTCGAAAGTATTGGCTTCTATTCAATTCGAAAGTAGATTTTTTGAATGATTTCTATCATCTTAAGATTTGTTATTTTCATTCGGCATAATTTTCATCGGAAAATGTTGAGAGGAATTGATACAATATTCAAATGTTCAATACAGTTCTGCTTCAAAATGAAAATATTTTTCTAACAATTCTTGTATCTTTTCAGATAGGACAGATTTATCCGGAAGATAATTTATCCACTTGATTCATACCCGGAACTGCACAAGCAAGTGACGAAAAAATCCTTCATTCACCTTAGGTAACATTTTATCTTCACCACAAAGGACACAGTTCATGGCTAGAATATTCTAGGAAAGAAGAAAGCAAATCTTCGTGTATTCTCTTGGCTTAAGGGGCTGTATCACCTTCTGAATCGTGGTAAATCTCCATTCAAAAGTGGTCTCTTCATTTCACGAGTAAGTACCCTAATTTACGACGTAGAGACTCGATTTTTTTAAATTGAAGTTGAAGAACGTCCCGAGGGCAAACAGTTTTTTTTCGATTTAATTAGTTTTTCAATTAAAAAAAACAGGTTGAACTTCAGCGTTTTGGAAACTACACCTAATGATTTTTTCCCAAGGTTATTCATCATTTTTTGGAAAAAATCGCAACTATTTTCCCTTGGAAATTCAATCCTCTATAACCTAAAAAAATTTTTATGATGATTATTTCAAAAATATTTGCCCTCGGGACGTTCTTCAATTTTAATTAAAAAAAAATCAAGTCTCTACGTCGTAAATTAGGGTACTTACTCGTGAAATAAAGAGACCACTTTTTGAATGGAGATTTACCACGATTCAAAAGGTGATACTGCCCCTTAATGGAACAGAAAGCAAAATAAAAACTTCAGTTTATCTGCCGACGTTTCATCAAATTTATTGACATCTTCACAGGCTAAAACCAAAACAAGAGACATGATTAGAAAGAAGTTCAACGACCGAAACAAAAAACAAAAATATACCGATCAAAATTGAGCAACTACAATATCAACAATCAAAAAACAAGTGAACGGATTAAAAATTAGAAACCACAATGAAAATTCAAATGGAATATTATCCAGTATACAATACCTCAAATTGATTGAAAATATCATCGTTTCATATGAAAACTCAAAAAACAACTTATGAAATAATATCATCGATCACATCGTCATGGGATAAACAATTAAAATGATTCCCAAATGCGAAAACATGTGAGATGCAACATCTTTTACGTTTTTTGTGCTTGCATCTCACATGTTTTTGCATTTTGGAATCATTCTAATTGTTTATTCCATGACGATGTGATCGATGATAATATTTTATAAGTTAACTAAATTGTTTTTTGAGTTTTCATATGAAACGATGTTTGGATTAAGATATTTTCAATCAATTTGAGGTATTGTATACTGGATAACATTCCATTAATTTTTTTGTTCATCATTTTGAATTTTCATTGTGGTTTTTAATTTTTAATCCGTTCACTTTTAATATTTGTTTTTTGATTGTTGAAATTGTAGTTCCTCAATTTTGACCAGTATATTTTTGTTGTTTTTTTCGGTTGTTGAACCTCTTTCTAATCATGTCTTTGGTTTTGGTTTTAGCCTGTGAAGATGTCAATAAATTTGACGAAACGTCGGCAGATAAATTGAAGTTTTTATTTTGCTTTTTGTTCCATTAAGCAAAGAGAATACTCAAAGATATCTTTATTGGAGCAATTAATTGAACCAACTTTTTCTGGATTGGTTTCCATATATCTGAAGCAATAGTACCTATATAACATTACTAGCAAGGTAAGAGGGTTTTTACTGGCGAATGGAGGATATAACTGACGAGCCGCAGGCGAGTCAGTTACCTTTTTGAGCCAGTAAAACCCGTTACCTTGCGTGTATTGTTTTATATTTTATTTGTTTCTCATTTGTAAAAAGGTTAGATAAATTCCAAAAAAATCTCAATAATTTGTCGCAAATGTCGTAAGCTATGGAAGCATTGCCATGAACATGTCTGTTTATTTTTCTTTACATTTGTTTTGGCGAAAGCGAAAATGGATGTACCAAAAGAAATTATTGAGGCAGCCAGCAGTGCAGCTTCAAGTTTATTACCAGCAAAATCAGCTTCAAGGTACGAGCGAGAATACGACGACTTCAAGAAGTGGCAAAACAAAAATAGTGTGATTGGGGTAACTGAGGATGTTTTGTTGGTCTACTTGAATCACTGAATCACTAGATTCAGCCCTAATACTTTATGGGCAAAATGGTCTATGCTGAAAAGCTGCTTGGAAATGACAGAAAATGCCCCTGTTCGCAGGTTTGTTTTTCTTAAAGAATTTATTGAAAAATATGACGTTTAGTTGTCATTTGCAGATTTCAAAAGGTAATAGCGTTTCTGAAACGAAAAAATGAGCGTTATACGCCAAAAAAGGCAAAGGTATCAAGTAAAGAAGAGGCTGAACAATTTCTTTCACAAGCTCCTGATGACCAGTGGTTGCTGGCGAAGATTGTAACAATATTTGGGATTTTTGGATGTTGTCGATGTGACGAAATTCTCTCCTTAAACATGAATGATGTAGAAGATATACGTTTTTGTGACATTGCGGCAAACAAAAAATTTAACAACAAGAAAATTCACCATAACCGATGATGGCTGCAGCTTCAAGCCCCGCATGTTATACAGAAAATATGTAAATCTTCGGCCTCCTGGAACAGAAAGCCTAAGATTTTTTTTGACATACCGACATGGAAAGTGCATTTCCCTTAACGCTGGCCAGCACGCTATTGGTGATATCCCAAAGCAAATAGCGAAATATTTAGGTTTAAAAGAGCTAGAATTATACACCGGCCACTCTTTTCGCAGAACTGGAGCCACTATGGTTGCGGATTCGGGTGGAGATATTATAGCACTAAAGCATACAGGAGGGTGAAAGAGCACCGATGAATTATGTCGATGATTCGGTCAACAAAAAAATCGAAATGTCTAGCAAATTATTTGGTAGTAAGGAGAGTACAAATGTTCTGCAGTCCTCGAGTTCAGCAGTTTCTGAGTCAACAGATGGTTCATCATCATCAGTATCAACTCTTTCATCATCGAAAATCTGTGTTACTGGAAATAACAATTGTACCATGATTTTTAACATATAGGATGATAAAACAAAATTTTCTAATGTGAATAATACTCCTACCTTGTAAAAATTTTGCAAGTTAACTGTCAGTTGTACAAGTTAGTGACTTGATAAAATAAACTTTCTTGATCGATATTGTGTTTTTGGAATCTGACGTTTACAAATGAAAAACAAATAAAATTATGATTTCAAGTCATATATTCAGATCGTCACCTAAACTAAAAAAATACAATGAATGATACATATTAATGAAAATACGATTTGAATAATTTCAATGGATGTTAATGGGCAGCAAACTACATGAAATAACAAGGAAGAAGTCACAAATCAATTTGCATCGACAAATTATTCCTGATCATGTCTAGATCAATCTTAAGAACAACCTCGTGAATCAAAAGCATTGCTGGATGAAAAATCACTCAACAGTGATACAGTAAAAACTTATATCAATTTCTTGATTATACAGCAATTATGCGGCCAAATCGACTTGGACGCCAACACGCATCAACCCCAAGTTGGTAAAAATGTTTGCAATCAAAACAATTTTTATTTCCTGATCGCACGAATCTAATTCGAAAACATTTCACCCAAAAACTCTTTCGAATACATTCATACGTTACTTCCCATCGGCCCGATCGGATACATTCCCATTTCCCACTTGTGTGCCGTAAAACTAGCGCCCAACGACCGGGATCGACGTCGACGCTACCTGGAAAATTCCGGGCGAAAAAGTCGGGCGGTGTTTTCCGGTCGTATTTCCGCCGTCCTTTCGTGATTTCCATTTTAATATCTGTTTACGCGTCGGACGTCTGTGCGGAAAAACGGGGCCGAATTTAATTTACAAAAAGATATTAAAATGTCGCACGTCGGAGTCGTTTACGCGGATTTATGCGAGTGTTATTAGAAAGGGGGCGTCGGGGGAATTAATTCATCTGCATGGCCTCGCTGCGTTTTAACGCGTCAGGGTCCTCTGGATGGTCAAGTAAGAGTGGGGAAAATGGAAAGAATTCGCCTGTTTCAGAGTACAACTTTCTTAGATCTCGGGACATCTCGTTGTGGCCGCACTTATGCGATACAAAGAGACTCAAACCCGAAGGCGCGCCGACAAGAACGCCGCAAGCCGACAGGGAGGTGTCCTTCTCACTATGAAGATGGAAGGAGTAGGGTTCCCAAAGTGTGTTAACCTTGTACAGATAGATTACCGCACGCGAAGGGTATATGTTCCGCCGTTTCGTCCGCGTTCCATCACCAACGGCACAGGAAACTAATGCAAATGTGCATTGAACAGATAGCCAGTTAATGCACCAGTCACCAGAGGCAATTGCTTCTCTGGAAAATCAAGAGCTTTGAAGAAGTCCCCTTGATAAGGAGCCTCAACTGTCTGAGATATGTTCTCTTGTTTCACTCAGAGGAGAATTTCTCATCAATCCGTCTCTTGAAGAAGTTTTTGATGTATATATGAAACATAGAAAGCGCGGGTTAGGGCCCAGTGAAAGTCGAGCGAATCCTTCAAAAAAAAACGCTAAATGGCGTTCGACCAGTAATTTAATCAATTACCTTTCAAGAAATATATCCCAGCGTTAATTTATATCTTCTTCCTCATCCTTCCCGGAATAACGCGGACGAACTCAGAAGCAGAACTTAAATTTTAGTTAGTATATAAACCCCGAAAAATTCATGGTACAGTAGAGCTAAATGGTCAAGTTTGGTATCAAAATGTAGGTTTTCGAGGACGCTGAATTCAATAAAATATAATCCAAGGCCCTATCTATAACTGTTTAGATTTTCACCTGCGAAATGGCATTTTTTCAAAAAATCGAAATTTCAAATCATCATAGCTCCCGTTCCAGTAATCGTATCCACTTTTCAGTTGTATATTGTTAATCAGCATTGTCCCAAGTATCACCTAGAACAATAGAATCGACATCGAAAATCCCAACTTTTTGGGTGAAAATTGACAAAGGGGTAAGACCTCCCAAAAACACCATATTGGGCATCACCATGGAATCCCTGAAGAATCAACCGGACTTATTCGATTGGAATGTTCTTCAACCTATTCGAAACATTCAGAATAACCATTTTGCCGATCCATAACGCCTATATTCTGACCGCTCTGAGCTTGTGAACAAAACTCGAAAATGAAAAACGCAAAACATAAAATCAAAAAAATTCATGGTACAGAAAGGCTATATGGTCAGGTTTGGTATCAAAATGTAGGTTTTCGAGGACGTTGAATTTGATTATACGTAATCCAGAGCCCTATCTATAATGGTTTAGATTTTCACCTGCGAAATGGCATTTTTTTTAAAAATCGAAATCTCAAATCATCATAGCTCCCGTTCCAGTGATCGTATCCACTTTTCAGTTGTATGTTGTTAATCAGCATTGTCCCAAGTATCACCTAGATTAATATAATCGACATCGGAAATCCCAACTTTTCGGGTGAAAAATGACAAAGGGGTAAGACCCCCCCCAAAAACACCATATTTGACATTACCATGGAATCCCTGAAAAATCAACCGGAGTTATTCGATTGGAATGTTCTTCAACCTATTTGAATCATTCAGAATAACCATTTTGCCAATCCATAACGCCTTTATTCTGACCACTCTCAGCTTGTGAACAAAACTCGAAAATGAAAAACGCAGAACATAAAAACCAAAAAATTATTGGTACAGAAAGGCTATATGGTCAAGTTTGGTATCAAAATGTAGGTTTTCGAGGACGCTGAATTCAATAAAATATTATCCAAGGCCCTATATATAACGATTTAGATTTTCACCTGTCAAATCGCATTTTTCCAGAAAAATCGAAATTTCAAAACGTCATAGCTCCCGTTCCAGTGATCGTATCCACTTTTTATTTTTATATCGTTAATCAGCATGATCTCAAATATCACTTAGAATAATAAAATCGACATCGAAAATTCCAACTTTTTGGGTGAAAAATGACAAAGGGGTAAGACCCCCCAAAAACACCATATTTGACATCACCATGGAATCCCTGAAAAATCAACCGGAGTTATTAGATTGGAATGTTCTTCAACCTATTCGAATCATTCAGAATAACCATTTTTCCAATCCATAACGCCTTTATTCTGACCGCTCTGAGCTTGTGAACAAAACTCGAAAATGAAAAACGCAAAACATAAAATCCAAAAAATTCATGGTACAGAAAGGCTATATGGTCATGTTTGGTATCAAACTGTAGGTTTTCGAGGACGCTGAATTCAATAAATTATAATCCAAGGCCCTATCGATAACAGTTTAGATTTTCACCTGCGAAATGCCATTTTTTCAAAAAATCGAAATTTCATATCGTCATAGCTCCTGTTCCAGTGATCGTATCCACTTTTCATTTCTATATTGTTAATCAGAATTGTCCCAAGTATCACCTAGAACAATAAAATCGACATCGAAAATCCCAACTTTTTGGGTGAAAATTGACAAAGGGGTAAGACCCCCCAAAAACACCATATTTGACATCACCATGGAATGCCTGAAAAATCAACCGGAGTTATTCGATTGAAATGTTCTTCAACCTATTGGAATCATTCAGAATAACCATTTTGCCAATCCAGAACGCCTTTATTCCGACCGCTCAGAGCTTGTGAACGAAACTCGAAAATGAAAAACGCAGAACATAAAACCCAAAAAATTCATGGTACACAAGGGCTATATGGTCAAGTTTGTTATCAAAATGTAGGTTTTTTGAGGACGTTCAATTTGATTATACATAATCCAAGGCCCTATCTATAACGGTTTAGATTTTCACCTGCGAAATGACATTGTTTCAAAAAATCGAAATTTCAAATCATCATAGCATTCCAGTGATCGTATCCACTTTTCAGTTGTATATTGTTAATCAGCATTATCCCAAGTATCACCTAGAACAATAAAATCGACATCGAGAATCCCAACTTTTTGGGTGAAAATTGACAAAGGGGTAAGACCCCCCAAAAACACCATATTTGACATCACCATGGAATGCCTGAAAAATCAACCAGAGTTATTCGATTGAAATGTTCTCCAACCTATTCGAATCATTCAGAATAACCATTTTGCCAATCCAGAACGCCTTTATTCTGACCGCTCTGAGCTTGTGAACAAAACTCGAAAATGAAAAACGCAAAACATAAAACCCAAAAAATTCATGGTACAGAAGGGCTATATGGTCAAGTTTGATATCGAAATGTAGGTTTTCGAGGACGCTGAATTCAATGAAATATAATCCAAGGCTTTATCTATAACGATTCAAATTTTCACCTGTCAAATGGCATTTTTCCAAAAAATCGAAATTTCAAATCGTCATAGCTCCCGTTCCAGTGAATGTATCCACTTTTTATTTGTATATTGTTAATCAGCATTGTCCCAAGTATCAATTGGATTAATAAAATCGATATCGAAAATTCCAACTTTTTGGGTGAAAAATGACAAAGGGGTAAGACCCCTCAAAAACATCATATTTGACATCACCATTGAATCGCTGAAAAATCAACCGGAGTTATTCGATTGGAATGTTCTTCAATCTATTCGAATCATTCAGAATGACCATTTTGCCAATCCATAACGCCTTTATTCTGACCGCTCTGAGCTTGTGAACAAAACTCGAAAATGAAAAACGCAAAACATAAAACCCAAAAAATTCATGGTACAGAAGGGCTATATGGTCAAGTTTGGTATCAAAATGTAGGTTTTCGATGACTCTAAATTCAATAAAATATATTCCAAGGCCCTATCTATAACGGTTTAGATTTTCACCTGCGAAATGGCATTTTTCCAAAAAATCGAAATTTCAAATCGTCATATCTCCCGTTCCAGTGAATGTATCCACTTTTTATTTGTATATTTTTGATCAGCATTGTCCCAAGTATCACCTAGAACAATGGAATCGATATCAAAAATCCCAACTTTCTGGGTGAAAAATGACGAAGGGGTAAGACCCCCCAAAAACACAATATTTGATATCACCATGGAATCCCTGAAAAATCAACCGGAGTTATTCGATTGGAATGTTCTTCAACCTATTCGAATCATTCAGAATAACCATTTTGCCAATCCATAACGCTTCTATTCTGACCGCTCTGAGCTTGTGAACAAAACTCGAAAATGAAAAACGCAAAACATAAAATCCAAAAAATTCATGTTACAGAAGGGCTATATGGTCAAGTTTGATATCAAAATGTAGGTTTTCAAGGACGCTGAATTCAATGAAATATAATCCGAGGCTCTATCTATAACGATTCAAATTTTCACCTGTCAAATGGCATTTTTCCAAAAAATCGAAATTTCAAATCGTCATAGCTCCCGTTCCAGTGAATGTATCCACTTTTTATTTGTATATTGTTAATCAGCATTGTCCCAAGTATCAATTGGATTAATAAAATCGATATCGAAAATTCCAACTTTTTGGGTGAAAAATGACAAAGGGGTAAGACCCCTCAAAAACATCATATTTGACATCACCATTGAATCGCTGAAAAATCAACCGGAGTTATTCGATTGGAATGTTCTTCAATCTATTCGAATCATTCAGAATGACCATTTTGCCAATCCATAACGTCTTTATTCTGACCGCTCTGAGCTTGTGAACAAAACTCGAAAATGAAAAACGCAAAACATAAAACCCAAAAAATTCATGGTACAGAAGGGCTATATGGTCAAGTTTGGTATCAAAATGTAGGTTTTCGATGACTCTAAAATCAATAAAATATATTCCAAGGCCCTATCTATAACGGTTTAGATTTTCACCTGCGAAATGGCATTTTTTCAAAAAATCGAAATTTCAAATCGTCATAGCTCCCGTTCCAGTGAATGTATCCACTTTTTATTTGTATATTTTTGATCAGCATTGTCCCAAGTATCACCTAGAACAATGGAATCGATATCAAAAATCCCAACTTTTTGGGTGAAAAATGACGAAGGGGTAAGACCCCCCAAAAACACCATATTTGACATCACCATGGAATCCCTGAAAAATCAACCGGAGTTATTCGATTGGAATGTTCTTCAACCTATTCGAATCATTCAGGATAACCATTTTGCCGATCCATAACGCCTATATTCTGACCGCTCTGAGCTTGTGAACAAATCTCGAAAATGAAAAACGCAAAACATAAAACCCAAAAAATTCATGGTGCAGAAAGGCTATATGGTCAAGTTTGGTATCAAAATGTAGGTTTTCGAGGATGCTGAATTCAATAAAATATTATCCAAGGCCCTATCTATAACGATTTATATTTTCACCTGTCAAATGGAATTTTTCCAAAAAATCGAAATTTCAAATCGTCATAGCTCCCGTTCCAGTGATCGTATCCACTTTTTATTTTTATATTGTTAATCAGCATTGTCCCAAGTATCACTTAGAATCATAAAATCGATATCGAAAATTCCAACTTTTTGGGTGAAAAATGACAAAGGGGTAAGACCCCCAAAAACACCATATTTGACATCACCATGGAATCCCTGAGAAATCAACCGGAGTTATTCGATTGGGATGTTCTTCAACCCATTCGAATCATTCAGAATAATCATTTTGCCGACGATCCATAACGCCTATATTCTGACCGCTCTGAGCTTCTGAACAAAACTCGAAAATGAAAAACGCAAAACATAAAATCCAAAAAATTCATGGTACAGAAAGGCTATATGGTCAAGTTTGGTATCAAAATGTAGGTTTTCCAGGACGCTGAATTCGATAAAATATAATCCAAGGCCCTATCTAAAACGGTTTAGATTTTCACCTGCGAAATGGCATTTTTTCAAAAAAATCGAAGTTTTAAATCATCATAGCTCCCGTTCCAGTGATCGTATCCACTTTTCAGTTGTATATTGTTAATTAGCATTGTCCCAAGTATCACCTAGAACAATATAATCGACATCGGAAATCCCAACTTTTCGGGCGAAAAATGACAAAGGGGTAGGACCCCCAAAAAACACCATATTCGACATCACCATGGAATCCCTGAAGAATCAACCGGAGTTATTCGATTGGAGTGTTCTTCAACCGATTCGAATCATTCAGAATAACCATTTTGCCAATCCATAACGCCTTTATTCTGACCTGTCTGAGCTTGTGAACAAAACTCGAAAATGAAAAACGCAGAATATAAAATCCAAAAAATTCATGTTACAGAAGGGCTATATGGTCAAGTTTGGTATCAAAATGAAGGTTTTCGAGGACGCTGAATTCAATTAAATATAACCCAAGGCCCAATCTATAACCATTTAGATTTTCACCTGCGAAACGGCATTTAATCAAAAAATCGAAATTTCAAATCGTCATAGCTCCTGTTCCAGTGATCGTATCCACTTTTCATTTCCCTATTGTTAATCAGTATTGTCCCAAGTATCACCTAGAACAATAAAATTGATATCGAAAATTCCAACTTTTTGGGTGAAAAATGACAAAGGGGTAAGACCCCTCAAAAACATCATATTTGACATCACCATTGAATCGCTGAAAAATCAACCGGAGTTATTCGATTGGAATGTTCTTCAATCTATTCGAATCATTCAGAATGACCATTTTGCCGATCCATAACGCCTTTATTCTGACCGCTCTGAGCTTGTGAACAAAACTCGAAAATGAAAAACGCAAAACATTAAACCCAAAAAATTCATGGTACAGAAGGGCTATATGGTCAAGGTTGGTATCAAAATGTAGGTTTTCGATGACTCTAAATTCAATAGAATATATTCCAAGGCCCTATCTATAACGGTTTAGATTTTCACCTGCGAAATGGCATTTTTTCAAAAAATCGAAATTTCAAATCGTCATAGCTCCCGTTCCAGTGAATGTATCCACTTTTTATTTGTATATTTTTGATCAGCATTGTCCCAAGTATCACCTAGAACAATGGAATCGATATCAAAAATCCCAACTTTCTGGGTGAAAAATGACGAAGGGGTAAGACCCCCCAAAAACACAATATTTGATATCACCATGGAATCCCTGAAAAATCAACCGGAGTTATTCGATTGGAATGTTCTTCAACCTATTCGAATCATTCAGAATAACCATTTTGCCAATCCATAACGCCTTTACTCTGACCGCTCTGAGCTTGTGAACAAAACTCGAAAATGAAAAACGCAAAACATAAAATCCAAAAAATTCATGGTACAGAAAGGCTACATGGTCAAGTTTGGTATCAAAATGTAGGTTTTCGAGGACGCTGAATTCAATAAAATATAATCCAAGGCCCTATCTATAACGGTTTAGATTTTCACCTGCGAAATGGCATTTTTTCAAAAAAACTAAATTTCAAATCATCATAGCTCCCGTTCCAGTGATCGTATCCACTTTTCAGTTGTATATTGTTAATCAGCATTGCCCCAAGTATCACCTAGAACAATAAAATCGACATCGGAAATCCCAACTTTTCGGGTGAAAAATGACAAAGGGGTAGGACCCCCCAAAAACACCATATTTGACATCACCATGGAATCCCTGAAAAATCAACCGGAGTTATTCGATTGGAATGTTCTTCAACCTATTCGAATCATTCCGAATAACCATTTTGCCAATCCATAACGCCTTTATTCTGAGCTTGTGAACAAAACTCGAAAATGAGAAATGCATAACATAAAACCCAAAAAATTCATGGTACAGAAGGGCTATATGGTCAAGTTTGGTATCAAAATGTAGGTTTTCGAGGACGCTGAATTCAATTAAATATAATCCAAGGCCCAATCTATAACTATTTAGATTTTCACCTGCGAAACGCCATTTAATCAAAAAATCGAAATTTCAAATCGTCATAGCTCCTGTTCCAGTGATCGTATCCACTTTTCATTTCCATATTGTTAATCAGTATTGTCCCAAGTATCACCTAGAACAATAAAATTGATATCGAAAATCCCAACTTTTTGAGTGAAAAATAAGGGGTAAAAAACACCATATTTGACATCACCATGTAATCCCTGAAAAATCAACCGGAGTTATTCGAATCTTTCCTTCACCGTTCACTTTTTTTGTTAATTTTTTCTCATTTCACCATTACAATTCTTCTTTCTCTCAATATTTCCTTTTCTTGTTTTATTTCTCAAAACGTCTAGATGCCTTTTTCCAGAGCAAAATGTTCAGAATTCGTATTTTTATGTTTATTATTACATGAATTTGTTTCGAATCTGAACAATATAGTTGCCTGCACAACCTTAGTTAAAAACCACGTTTTCATACAGTGAATTCGTCCCGTGAGAAAAAAGATTCTCATTCGATATTAAGAGTCACGAGGTCTGAAGACAGCAGATATATTTCTCAAGTCAGCATCAACGGTGAGTACTATTTTGTTGTATATTTTTCTTCTTATATGTACTTACATTTCGTTTTTTGATTTTCGTTCTGACAAGAATTCGTTTATCAGTGCATTTTTTCTCTATGGTAGCTCTATATAAAATGTTATTCCTTGGACTACTTTAAGGATATTCTATCCCTTGATAATTTTTGAAAAACGCTTCGTTGAGAAGATATAGGACGAAAAGTATTCAGAGAAAGAAAAACAAATCATCATAATTGTTGTAGGTAAAAAATTCCACATATAATTTTAGTTATTATTTGTGGTTTATTGAAAATTTGTTTCGTCCTATATCTTCGCAACAAACCGTTTTCTCAAAAATAATCCAGGTACAAAATATCCTTGAAATAGTCGAAGAACTTAATATTTTGTTTCACTTGTTTAACACTGTATCTTCATCAGATAAAATAGTGGGATGTTATTTATATAATTGTGGAAGTGGTTCTTGACGTAGAAATAAAGAGAGCACCAAAATCATATCGTCCTAAAATGCATCTTTATTGAGAGAAGGGTCCCTTCATCATGAACCTCAAAAACTGGTACTAAATTTATTATATTGACGTAAGCTCTGAACACCCTTTATAGACACATGTCTTCTTTTTCATTCGCTTCCACTTACTTGAGACAAATCACAAGGAATCACCCCTGAGAAAGAAGCCTCTATCTCTTTTGAATGATTTTTTCATTTCAATTTATCTTCCTTGAATCTTTATAAATTTGGCGCCCAACGTGAAGCTACATACATTTCTCATTTATTCAATTTCAATCAGTGAAAAGTGATTTGCAAGAGTTTGAGTCTGTTAAAAATTTTCCACAAACTCATTGGTGATTTCATACTTTCCGATCCATCATCGATTACGAAATGAAAGGAAGGAAAAGTTGGCCTTAACTTCCAATTGTACTGAAATAGCAAGGTCAGCGTTGATCAACAAACGAGAAGCATCCCTCCAAGACGCCTAACAACCCTTACCAAAGTTCCCACTCAGCATTAATATTACAAACTACAACATGAGAGGCACATGATATATTCCCCACTACACGAAGTTGTCGCGATCACTCGACTCCACCAACACCCAATTTACTGGCACAAAAGGATGAACTTCCTGTTGCAAACTAGTCTGCGTCAGTTGCATCCGATAGTGCTGGGCGAGATAAAATACGGTAACATATTTTTTAGGGGTTGGACTGACAACGGAATCAACAAGACAAAGGGTTTGTTGAAACCAGGCGATCTTTATGATTAATAGATTCACTCACCTGCAGCTGGAGACAATTTGGTGATGACGCCCCATCTCTGCTTCCACTGAAACAAATGGCGGGTATTAGTGAGTATAATGGCTCTTGGCCACTGAATAATTCGTTTATTACTGCTATGGTTGTGAAGGAACTTCGAAAATGATTAATTGGTCACGTTAAACGATTAGCCACTCACCACTGAAATGGGCTATAATGAGGAAAATTGCTAATTAAAAAAAATTCAAACTTTTAGTGACTTTCAATATTGGCCTCCATTCCAAACAAATCATTCAAATAATAAGTTTTTTATTCTCTACATATCTCCGAATCTGAATGAGACGGAATAATTTAATGTAGATCCGACTTTTTCAAACTACAAGATTCGAATAAAATCTAAATTATCCGAATTCATCCTATGTTTACTTCCTGATCATTGAAAAGGCAATAAAAAATAGTTATGTGGATAAAAATAAGCTGCAAGCAGATACGTGCTGCGAAGTATCTGACAATTTTCATGGTGAAAACTGCTTACATATGTTCGAGTTATAGGGTGTTTTTTGCAAATGTGCATTTTGGAGAAGTTGATATTTCTTTTTTCTTGTCAAACCAATTTTTCCCCTAGTTTTCCAAAAACCTTACATATAATTATATTCCAATTTCAAAAATATACCATTTTTGCTGTTATACAGAAATCATCTTCGAAAATAAGAGATTAAAAGTTTCCTCGTGTATTATCATTGAAGTGGTGAAGAGAAGAATGGGAATGTTTTTTGAAATTAATGGTAAATGTAAAATTCTGATTTAGATAGTGAAAATATCAGGTGGAATATTATGTTTTTAGTATTTTAGGAATAGCATCCTCAAGATTGAATGATATCTCTAGTGTCAGAATATCATGTGATATAAAATCTAAATTCTATAAATAAATATTGATAAGTATTATTATATGAAAATAAACTCACATTATTAATTGGTATAAAAAACGCATCGGAAATATTTTCACAGAAACTAATAAATTTTTACTTTTAAATTACAAAAAACACCACTAAAAGATACTAAAACGATGATACACCAACATCAGTTTTTATTTATCTAGATTCAAATGTGTTCAATTCGACTCACTCTGACCTCTTGGTTGAAAATTTTTATGACTCCCCCTGATAAACTAGACTTGCTTGTGTTAAGAATCGACATTTCAGAGTATTTTAGTCCTTTTTATACTTAAAAATTGGATTTTTTCGGAATCTCGTTGCAAAGTGGCAAAGGCGCCAGTTCGCATCGAAAATAATCCATAGATTCGCGTCTAATCGGACCACTTGAAATTGGTGAAACAACGTTGAATAATTCTGTTGAATATATAGGGTGTTTCTGAATTGATGCGAAAGAAATCAGAGGGTGACTCCTTGTTGAAAAAAAGATTGTTTTAAAAATCTTGGGTCAAAAGTTAAACGTTAGGGAGATATCGCGGTTCAAAGATGCCGGAAGAATGAAATTCATAGAAAAACTAACCCAACGACTTGGATAGAATTGGTTTCGAATAGCCTGGTTTGGTTGGAAACTTTTTTATCTCTTGTATTTTTCTTTTAAAATGTATCGTTTCGTAATAATTAAATAATATGTAAATCATTACGTGAAAGGGCAATTTATTTTGAAATTGATTTATATTTTATTGTTTCATTTCAAAACGGTTCATTTGGGGAGAAAAATACAAAAGATGAAAATATTTCCAACCAAACCGAGTTATCCGAATTTGATTCTATCGAAGGTCGAAGTTTTTCTTTAAATTCAGTCAACAAAAATAATGGGGGTAAGGCGGAAACACATTGTTATCACGTCACGTCACATCAAGTCATCTTCCCAAAATGTGCGAACCACGATAATGCATGGAACTCAGAGCATAGAAAGAGAGACATATCTTTCAATAATAAATAGTGAAGCCAAATCATCAGAACTAAACTGGGTGATTATATTACTACGGAATCAAAATGTAGTAAACATTTTTGCAACATTGTATCTGCTGTCACGTTATAGCACTGATAGCACGCAAGATCTATATTCCGCGAATTTACATTTTCTGAATGCACGTGATATCTCGTCAGATATTTTGTGAAATGTCATTCTGACATACATTTGAAACCGATCTGGGCTCATTCAATGATTCTTGAATTAATTGATGGATATAACCCCACTTCCTCTGTTCGTTGATTCATTTGGTAAATCGAATCCCTTCTATGAGAATCACCAGCAACTGTAAAAGTAGCTATATTTTCCATATTTTCTTCTCATTTCCTCGCGTGAGCTCACATGACGTGACAACAATTTGTATGCACCTAGCTATATAGGTGCAGACATATTGTTATCACGTCACGTTACATCACGTCATCTTCCCAAAATGTGCAACCACGATAATGCATGGAACTTAGAGCATAGGAAAAGGGACACACCTTTCAATAATAAATAGTGAAGCCAAATCATCAGAACTAAACTGGGTGATTGTACTGCTACGGAATCAAAATGTCGTAAAAATTTTTGCAACATTGTATCTGCTGTCACGTTATAGCACTGATAGCACGCAAGATGTATATTCCGCGAATTTACATTTTCTGAATGCACGTGATATCTCGTCAGATATTTTGTGAAATGTCATTCTGACATACATTTGAAACCGATCTGGGCTCATTCAATAATTCTTGAATTAATTGATGGATGTAACCCCACTTCCTCTATTCGTTGATTCATTTGGTAAATCGAATCTCTTCTATGAGAATCACCAGCAACTGTAAAAGTAGCTATATTTTCCATATCTTCTTTCCATGTCCTCGCGTGAGCTCACATGACGTGACAACAATTTGTATGCACCTACCTATATAGGTGCAGACACATTGTTATCACGTCACGTCACATCACGTCATCTTCCCAAAATGTGCAACCACGATAATGCATGGAACTTAGAGCATAGGAAGAGAGACACACCTTTCAATAATAAATAGTGAAGCCAAATCATCAGAACTAAACAGGGTGATTATATTACTACGGAATCAAAATGTAGTAAACATTTTTGCAACATTGTATCTGCTGTCACGTTATAGCACTGATAGCACGCAAGATCTATATTCCGCGAATTTACATTTTCTGAATGCACGTGATACCACGTCTGATATTTTGTGAAATGTCATTCTGAAATACATTTGAAACCGATCTGGGTGCTCATTCAATAATTCTTGAATTAATTGTTGGAATTCCTCCACTCCATCTGTTCGTTGATTCATTTGGTAAATCGGATCCCTTCTATATGAGAATCACCAGCAACTGTAAAAGCAGCTATATTTGCCATATCTTCTTCCCAATTTCTCGCGTGAGCTCACATGACGTGACAACAATCTGTATGCACCTTTAGTCTACTTCAACCCCTTCCACTCATTCTAAACATATGAAAAATTATCAAGAAAATGCATTTTTATAATAGTAATAATGCTTCCATCAAATATCATCATTCTATCGCTCTTCGTTCTTAAGATACAAAATAAAAACATAATTTTTTGGCCATCTTTGAACCGCGGTATCTCCCTAACATTTGTCTTTTTACCCAACATTTATATAACAAACAACGCTTCATTTCGAACAAGGAATCACCCTCTGAAATCGTTCGCATCAATTCCGAAACACCCTGTAGAGAAAGTTTGATAAACCAGGTCAAGCTTATAAAAGTGTCTCAAAAAACTCTTTCAGACTCCCTAGATCCACTAGCGCGGTTAATCATTACTGCAATGGTGTATAATTGCAGGAAAAATGGGAAAATTTTTAATTAGGAGAAAAAATTGTTGAATCTTTTCCGTGTATTCAAATGAGTAAAAAAGAAAGAGTTTTAACGAATGCATAAATATAAAAGAAGAGCAGATATATCAGAGAACAACAATGAATAATTCCGCGAGACGAGTAGTGCATAAAATAATCCGAGACAATCAAAATTTCCATGAAGCGAAAACAGAATAGTTAAAGGACCATTATCGTTCCGTTCCTCCTGCGCTTTCGTCAGGCTTTGGGAACAGCCATCTGCCAACAAACAGATTATGGAAACACCCGGATAGATCCGTTTGATAAACAAACATAATTCATCAACAATCAAGCAAATAGGAGAGGAACATCGTGCGGTGTAGGTTGTGTCAACAAGATAGATCGACGATATAAACGATAAAACAGAGAAAAAAGGAAGTCGTTCAGCGTGTTTGATTGATGTCGGCAGGAAAAAGGTGGAAATTCCGGAGGGGACCGAGATGAGCCTGAAAAATGTTGCTGCAAAAGGGAAACCGAGTCATTTTCGCACTGTGAAAAATATAAATGAAATGTTAAACTATCAAATTATAAATTTTCAAATTTAGAGTATTCCGGGTTTCCTAGCCGTAGTCGGAGATTGTACCCTGGCGAATGACCGCTCCGAACAGGAGATTTCACTGGAACCCTCGCCGTATTCATAGCCGCATGGTTGCGCTGGTGAAACCAGCCGGTACCACTCCTCCGCTTCTGACAGGTTTTGTCCTAGCTATGCTGATGGCCGGCAACCAAGCACTACGAACAATAGGAGTTTTCTCTTTCTTGTTCATGTCGTCCTACTGGAACTGATATAGGGAACCTGGTTGAAAGACGTAGCCTCAGGCAACACGAAGATATCCCAGAGACATCCCTGAGACTTCTTTCTAGGAAGTGGTGACGCCTTTCGTGACTTATTTGGGAGGTCGCAGGGAGCTCTATATCTTCTTCAAATGTCCGCCACAAAGAAGTTCCCAGAGAGCTTTTGGCGATATCCTTCGTGGATATTCTCAAACGAGTCACACTGGCAGTTCGCATACACCTCCCGCGGCGAGGACTTTGAGAACTTATCATTAACCTCCTTTAGTGAGATCTATGCGAGCTCGCATTGCGAGATGTGTAAGAAGTTCCTACACAAGGCGCATTGTGAGGTGTATAAGAAGTTCCTACACAGGCCGCTTTACACAGGTATATACAGGTTGCATTGCGAAATGTATAAGGTATTCTTGTACACAAGGAGACCTGTTCGAGTTAAATTCAGAATATCAAAGGGGGTAAGTAGAACGTCAAAAACTAAGTCAGATATATCCTATTCCCATGATGAGAATCTGTATATTAGCTATATCATTGAATTGAACTACACAACAAACAGTGTTGAAAATTATTCATTATTTTTGGCTGCAACAGCAGGTATACTTAAACAAGCGAATAAACTCATTCAATCTTTATTAATAACAAATTGCAACAAAAAAATATAGAAATAAAATTATTCAAAACATTCTATTTCTTTTTTTCTCTGGGTACAATGTCTCAGGCAATCTTGAGAAAAGACTCCTCTGTTGTCCTCCACGTCTGGAAGAATAAAAATCACATGTGCAGTAATAAACGTTTGTGAGGTCAGTTGTTTATACATTCATCAAAACGCGAATAAACATTGTGTCAAGTTCTTCTTGAGCACAAATTGAACAAAGAAGATTTAACCAACAAAATTTCAATGCCCATTCAAATAATATCAGCTTGAAACAAAATGAGATATAATTCAAAACAGTTCCAGTGGAAGTGTCGAATTATCACAATTCTCATGGAAGTGTATTGTTTTATTACTATTAGAGTTGCAACAATGGTTCCCACAGGAGCTTGTAAACCATGCCTATTAAGAATTACCAATAATTTATCAGCTGGAATTTTGGGAATATTCGACTCTACCAATCATTCTTGCAAAATCTGTTTTAATGTTCTTACACTCATCCAAATTGATCAATTCCGTTATTGGTGGTTGAATTACTCAGATAAAATAAATGGCGGTGAAAAGGATAACGTAATATGTCGTAATATACTCCATTCGATTTTATAAAGTAGCCCGGGAGGCCCTGGAATTCTGACACATTTCACCGCGTATATTCTGAAAATGTTAGGTTATAGTCATTCTTCTGTCAGATATGAACGCAACGTTGCCGTTTCTACATATAAATCGTAGAAATTACGTATTCAACAAAATGTTTATTTACTTTGGGAAAACAATGAATTTGAGGAAATATTAGGTGAATTTAATAATTCCAAAGATCTGACGAATATTGAAAAACTTTTTTTCTCTGTTAATACTGGAAAAATTTCACGTGTACGAGTATAAACATGATTGGAAGATTCAGTTATGCTATTTTCTTGTACGGAAATCAAGAACCGAGTCTTGAAATTTTACTGAAAAATAATGGACAGAATAGTCCGTTACTTTGTGATAGTTTATCAACCCGACAGAAAAACTTTCAGAAGAACAGAACAGACGGACGTATGGAAATCCACACTTTTCAAAATTCTCAAGAAATAAGCCTACAGACGACAATTAAATACCTCTTTGCGCAACTTGAAATACTCCAGTATGAAAATGTAGTGGTACTACGAATCTTGTGTCACAGGATAAACCTTATAAGAACTAACTCCATTCACAAAGTTGAAAAAGAGTAAATAGAAAGTAGACTTGGCAATGTCGCTTGATTTTCACGATTGCCAACTTGCGTCCGTTTTAAGTAAAAGAACTTGATAAACCTAAACCATGGCCCACCAAGATACTTTATAAAAGTGAATGGAGTATAGGTGAGAAAACTCCATAACACTTACCTTGGGGCACAAATATCCTCTTCGAAATTTCACACAATAACGAACCTCGTACAGCACAGTAACAGAGAGAAATACAACGAACTAATCAATCCACAAAACCCTTCTTGATGTCTTGGTAAACTCGCTTTTTATACAAGTCCGATTTGATAGCCAAATGGCGCCTGCGTGAACAAATTGACTTCGTCAAACGCAAAGTGAGCTCTCCAAGATATCGCATAGAGATGTCTCATGGATATCGCATGGCGAGGTCTCCATGATATCGGATATCGCATTGTGATGTCTCAAAGATATCGCCTGGCGAGGTATCCAACTTCGCTTAGAAACATGACATGGGACCTCAAGGTAGGAGCTAGCCTAAAAGCCGCATTGTAACCTCTCAGAGATATCGCGGAGAAATCTGTGTTGCCTTGAGCATGTCCTGAAGCCGTTTGAATCTACCTACAAAGAGGACGAACGAGTTCTCTAAAGCTCAGGACACCAAGATAGTGTCCTTTTTCATTACTGTCATTTGTAAATCTTTCAAGAAACGTATAGAAAAGGAACAAGATAGTCATCAGTTCCTATCTGACCGTGTTTGCCGAATAACTCAGCCTTCCCCTCGATCTAGATCCCTTTAACAGAATCGAATAACTTCAAGTCCCACCGCAACACTTTTTCGCAACCGGAAAACTTTTAAGTACACTTTCCATACCCCCAAACTACCCAATTCCCCGCCAATCCCATCGGAATCAACCATTTTGGCCGTTACTCCACGCTTCGTCGTTCTTGGAATTTCCGTAATTGACCTCCACGCTGGAGTCGGTCATAAAGGAACCGTGTCAGAGCAACTACGACTGTATGCAACGTCATACGCGGCGAACTGCACGCCTCATGGCCAACTCGATGTTATTGCAAGATGCCCCTGTTTCGTGACACGTTCTGGATGCACGTTCGAGCGATAAAGCGGAACCGCGCGCCGCTGGCTTCTGGCCAATCGGAATGAATAAATTGTGAATATTTATTGGACTATTGGCACGGCAATATCGTTCGGTAAATACATAAAGCTTTCGCAACGTTATAGCGTAATAGAAGTTGTGATGGAGCACCGAGAGAGGGCGGGGTGGTCGTACAATGGCGGATGAAAGGCGCATAAAGGCGAGAAGTGCCGAGAGTTATGCCCGTTTTGGACGGTTTTTCTTCATTCGGAGAAGAATTGATTGCCCTCATTCAGTATAAACGGCGCGTGTTTATGTATAAGCACGTTGAAGTATATAAAGGAGAGTTATGATGGGTACATAAAAACTTAATTCAGTTCCATAGAAGGCAGTGGAGTTTATTCATTCGTCTTGTTATTGAATACGTAAAGATACCATTGAAATAGTATGATTATAGTTGGCTAAGGGGATTAAATTGCACTGCGATATATGACGAAAAAATCAAAAATCATAAGAATAGTCTGAATGCTCCCCTGGATTTTCAATATCACAAAATGGCTAAAATTTATGAACTCTCTGATCTCTATACAAGTTAACAATGTTGTCAGAATATTTATCAACTTTGTCAAGACTAAAATCTCTATGATGGAAAAACGTTTGATGTAGAGATATGTAATGATAAAACCCCACAAATGTAGGAGATAAAACTGATTCCTAAGAAGCATGAAATTATAGATTACATATTGAAAATTTATTGTTACCTGTCCATGTCACAAATGAATATCAATGAAATACAAAATTCGAATACTGATGACTAGGAGCATAGAATAACTGGAGGAAAGGCTTCATACGTTCGACAGATCATTTTGAACTGCCAATCACGGCGGAGGTTAGAGTTTCGTGTGACGCACGATAGATAACGCTGAGATCGTTTATTCAGCAACATGTCAGATATCTTGTTCTATGGCGCTACAATTGCAAAGAATATAATGTGGCTTTCATTGTTATTGATACATTTATGCTTCTTTTCAATTGAAAATGGCCATAAATCATAACATAGACAATATTGATGACATATCATCGCTTTATTCTAATCAACTTTTTATGCGCAATTATATGGGAAGTCTGTGATCGGTAATAAATTTGTCAAAACAATATCCTTATCGGAAAAAGCGAACATTCAGGTGAGTATTACTATTATTATACGGGAAGACTGAAGTCTTATCTGTTCTCGTATATCATACGCAGAATTGTATGGTACCCCGTTTACATTCCCTCTGCTAACACTTAGATTCGGAGCGGGAAACAGATTTTTCTTCCTATATTCAATCTGATCCTTGTAGCCATTTCTTTACACGTGCTATATGCATTATATTGTCGGATTTACGAGAAAAAGTATGTATTGCTTTTGTCAAAAGAATATATATTATGATGTAGTAATAAATGGGACCTTATAAGTAATAACAACTAATAACCATTAAAGATAATTTTATTAAGAATAGCCATGTTGTAGGAACGAACGACGTTGTCGCCATCTCGTGACCTTGCGGCGAACAGACAAGTTCGGACGTTTTTGGCAGTTCATTTTCGTAGGGGAGCCTTCTCTCCAGTTATTCTATGCTCCTAGCTGATGATGAATGTCGATACAAACTACGTATTAAATTCAAATTAATAAAAAATAAAATTATACTTAGCAGTAAATAATCTGTGGCGATGTTTCTATCCAAACAATGTCCTCTTGGAATTTGAACTACAAGGATAATTACATTGACTCACTGGAAGTATTCACATAATCATCACGGGATCGAAGAAGAACACCTAAAAAATCACTTCCTCCTTCTATAACAGCAAAGCTCTAGGAATGACTTGAGTATTTTACGCCATCATCACGCCGGTTATCGCTATGCACATGCGTCATTCATATGACTGATGTTTGAGACTCAGAACAACAATATAAGGATTGAGATTGGTCGTTATACCATTGTTTAAAGAGGAAATCAACAATCTGGCATCGTCTTCTCAAGAACTTGTTATGTCCGGAATTGGCGAACGCTAATTTTCTGATCCCTGATCGTAGTCACGCCACTGTTTTACGACGACTTTAGGGGAAAATATGTTTTCGTTTCGGGAAACCTGTTGTATCGCCTGCGGTGTGGGAACGAGATGGAATTTTGGAAATTTCGAATTGTGGGACAAGGATGAGGATATGTTGGTTAAGGATTTTATTTGAAAATTTCGGAACTGAAATACGGTGATGATTTTCTGCGCATTCTTCAATTAGATGGTGGTTTTTCGGAAGTCGAGAAGTTTAAATACTTACCGGATTTTGGGATTTGAATTTCGAAAACGTTATACCTATACAGTGGGATTGTTTCGTTTAGCTTCAGAGCTTATTTGGACGATTTTGCCTGATCTTACTGTGCCTGAAAAGGGATTTGCCATATTGAGAGGTGAGATTCATCATTCCTTCAATTCTGCCTCGGGCAATTTGTGTCTTCTATTTTGGAACCAGGATCAATATTCTGCTGGAACTCTATTTCGGTGGAGTATTCTCATTTATAATCAGTGAGGAAACTGTACTTAATTTGGTACAGAGAGAATCCTCTGAAAGAGGTAGGTATTTCTGACTGGCGAGTTCGCCATTTCGATTTTGTGTCCATAGGGTCCTTGTTCTGGGACATCTCAGTGGTTTCGCTGGAATATCTGCAAACATCAATTGTCGATTGATAAGTCACCGGGTCGAATCAGCCCCAGGAAAATCAGTACTGCTACCGTCAGTTACCTTTTGGTGATTCCAACATCGTGGAGGTTCTAAATCGTCACTACCTTTTCCCTATGGATCGAGAAACTTCACTAAGGTCGTATCATCAATTTCTAGAATTTATCAGCGCTAATTTCGAGCTGTATTTATTAAATTTAGGTCAGATAATACTTGTATTATTATTAAGTTTCATCACTATTAGGTTAACGTATGAGAACTATTCAAGTTATTTTGATAGGAACCTCATAAGGTTTCTGTACATTATTTCACACATAAATTGCTATCGTTGTATGATCTTTTTATATACACAGTGTGAGCCATATATAGCGCTATATAAGGACCTCGAGGTAATTACTCCCCCTTTAGAATTATTGTTATAGATCATTTATCTAGAATTATTTAGTGATTTTTCGGAAACTAGAGCAAGTGTGCTGGATTTGAATATTAAATCACTTGGCGCCCCCTTGAAAATATCGTTTTGGTATAACCCACTCCCATCTTCAACTGAGCTTTGGGACCATCCAGCATATAAGCGAGATTCTTAGTCCTAAGCGCTAATAAAGAATTATATAGCGTAGCAAGCTCTGAGAAATCATGGAAGATGGGTTAGGAAAGGTAATTGACCGAGAATAATTTGACCTAGGTTGATGGAGTTAAGTTATGTTAGTGAAAAAACAATTTTTCCTGAGATATTTTTGGGATATCGAGGAAGATATAAACATTTATGTTATTAGTGTTTACTAATCTTCCGGAAAATCGAAGAAGGAACCTATTTTGATGGGAGAAATATGGCTTTTCAATTGCAGAAATAATCGGACACAACTAAGTGTTTTGGTTTAAAAATATCGTGTTTGAAACATTATCATTCGAATAAGAGTATTATTTGAGTATTTCCTAAATTTATCAACTCAATTTCAATCGCAAAAATGAAGTTGACATCAATTCCGGAGAGTGTTTTCAATGCCATAAACCCAAAACTTTCTGCGCAGTCAGTTAAAAAAAAATCAAACTTTTCTTCAACTTCGCTATTCCGAGTTCCAAGACCATGCTGTTTGATTGCCAAGAGATGAAAGATCCCAAAATGAAAATAATTCGTGTCGCCCGAAGTCTTCTAGACCCTCAGACGAATCAGCCAATTTTCCGTCGCTTGTTACCCCCGAATCCAAATTAATCATCGGAAATTATGTCAACTGACGAAAAACATCTCCTTCTTTCTCGCCGAGTTTGCAGAAATCGAAAATTCAATCATGGGTCGGATGCTGCTGGTTCAACACATCACGTTTTTGCAGTTGACAGACTTCGCTCTACATGAATATCAAATGGAGGGAAGATTCTTTCAGCTCCAGGTCATGTCGAATGAGAATCTTTCGTCCCACATTTTAAATAAGAAAACTGATGAGCTTTTATAAGCTTGACCTGTATCTATCTTTCCATCTCTCCTTCTATCTATCTATCTATAGTCCGTTCACTTTTATTTAATCACATAGGAGGTCATGGTTTCGTTTTCAGGAGTTGGTGCTCCTGATGAACAGCACAGAACATATGATGAAAAGTCAGTGCGCGCACAGAAAATACCGTTAATGACAAAACGACGTTGCCAGTTTCTTTGTTTACATCAAAGTTAAAGTATCAAAGATATTCCACATTTTGTTAGGTTTACAAATTGTTCGCAGATTTTTGGTATTTAATCGATATTTGCAGGTGAGTTTTTCGTCGAATATCTGAGATTAACGTATGTTTATTGTTTTTAGCACCAGTTTGGAGCGTGAGGAGGATTTTCAAGACCAGGACGAATGTTTACATTTCGAGGTTGAAGGGGTACACGGGAAATTCGTCGCAAAAGCTTTTATTTAGACAGATATCGCAGTAGATGGATCGGATGGAGCCTCGAGAGGTCGATTAGGATGATATTTTTCAGGTTTTCCAGGAAATTTGGCGATATCTGAGCAGATTTGCAAAAGTTAGATACCTCACTAATGAGGTGGAACTTAGACCTAATTCTATAAGAAACGCCTTTCAAAGGTCGAGATGGTGAAAAATGTATTCTTTAGATGTTGTTTGAACAAACGCAGCCGAGTTTTATATCCCAACATTGATTTTAAGAAAGTTATCAACAAAATAAAATTGACATTATTCTTTATTCTTGTAATTACCCATCAATTCATCTTATATCTTTGGGTTGATTTTTTTTATGAATTCTTGATTAGAATCAACAACTGATGTCGTCAAGTCTTCAACTTTCAGTTCAAGAGAATAATAAACATTAAATCTTCACAAGCATGCATACGAACATTATGTGAAAGCAATGCAATTTTCTTCCATGGCGAAAAATAATATATTTCAATAGTGATCCCTTGTACTTTTCATGCAAATAACTAGAAAAGGAATCCTTTCTATCAATTCATATAAACGTTAATTATTTTCGTCCACATCTTTTCCAATTCATTCATTTTCCGAATGAATTCACATTCTGAGAAATAGGCTAAGAATGTAGAAAGGGCAACATAGTGTTGACTTGGAACATAAAAATATTTTGAAAAACGTCATAACTTCGATACAGAGTGGAATGTGTCAAATTTCCAAGGCCAAAGTTGTGATTTTATAATTGTGAATGGAGTTTATATATGTAAAGGAATTATTGAACTCAGTTTTCACCAAGTTACACAGGAATCAATTGATTTTTTCAATACGAACTGGCGCCTCCGCCACTTTGCAACGTAGTTTCGAATACAATTCCAATTTCTATGTCTAGAAAGGACGAAAATGCTCAGTGAGATCGATTTTTACCTCAAGCAAATCTAGTTTTTCTGGCACCCATGGAAATTTTCAACCAAGAGTTCAGAGTGAGGCAAATTCGACACATTTGAATGTAAAGAAAAAGTTTCCACTTTCATTACAAATATTTTTCAATTCATATAAATGAATCTGAATTTTAATGGACATCATCCATTAAATAGACTATTTGTGTGAACTTTTTGACCATTAGTCGATTATCAAGCCAATACAAATCCATCAAATATAGTTTATGATATAACTACTCTCATATACCCCAGAAAATCCATAATAAAGAAAACGTGATTTCAGCAATGTTCCAGTAACATACCTATTACATATTGATCGCCAGAATTTATGACCCTACGCCATCCAATATTTCGCTTAAATAACCTACTTTGCAACAGAAACGCCTTATGTAGTATACCTAATTTAATCCCTCAAGTCTGCTCGATATCTAATAAACATACCCAATAAGAAGCTAACGACGCAAAGCATAATCCGATTAGAGGTTTATGAAGCCATGTTGACCGATAATTAAGCACATCCCTCATCGCTTTGATGGGCATTGATGGACTTACGCGATGTTTGGATATCGGTTAATAAAGAATCTGTAATGCGTATCCTTTATGGAAAGGTTTATATTTATACAACTTTACCATATCTACAATTATCTATATTTATGTTGCCGATTTTTTTGATATCATCAGTTTATGATTCTCTCGATAAGCAATATACACTGCGCAAAAAAATTAACGCACATTATGGAAATCTCAAATTTATTCTACAACTGAAGGTGTTATCAATGATAATTATTTTTATCAGAATTATGCATGCATATGTTATCCACTTTCAACGTTTTTCTTCAATACAGATGTTTTTTCCCAGCAGGAATAAAAAAAGATGATATTATCATATTTTGAATGTATTGGCTCCATTCTAAAATCAGTTTTTCTCGATCAATTCTAGTGATCAATAGTTTTTCTTTCGTTTGATTTTCTACACTCGATCGCTATGCAACGCGAAACACGCAATTTGACCCAAGAAGAATGTGCCCAAGCGGTAGTTCTGCGAGAACAAGGGTAGAAATACACAAGAATTGCAGAAAGGTTTGGAGTTTCCCATACAAGTGTGTCCAGAATGTTGCAGCGATTCAGGGAGACAGGTATGAATGTCCGAAGACCAGGACAGGGTAGACCACGGGTAACAACTGCCATTCAAGAACGTTACTTGAGAGTTTCTTCGTTGAGACAACGGTTTGCAACCGCTCGCCTCCTTCAAAATCAGCTTGAGCAAACTCATGAGGTGCAAATTAGCACTCAGACAATAAGAAATCGCCTCAGAGAATATTATTTAAGGCCTCGTGTCGCGGCAAGAGGCCCAGCTCTTACCCCAGCCCATCGAAGGGCGCGTTTGGATTTTGCGAGAGAGCATATCCATTGGGAAGAGGCCGATTGGGAAAGAGTTCTCTTCACAGATGAGTCTAGATTCTGCCTCTACCATTGTGATCGACGTTCCCTTGTATACAGACGTCCACATGAAAGATATGCTCAGTGCAATTTCCTGAATACTATTGGTTTCGGGGGAGGATCGATTATGGTATGGGGTGGACTATCTTTGACTGCTCGCAAATACCTAGTGGTCGTTGATAATGGAGCTATAAATGCTGATAAGTATATGAGGAACATTCTTGAAGAGCATGTAGTGCCATTTGCCTCATACATTGGTGAAAATTTCATTTTTATGGACGATAATGCCAGACCCCATCGTGCGCGCATCGTTCAGTAGTACCTTGAAGAGGTTGAAGTCTCTCGAATGGAATGGCCAGCAAGAAGTCCAGATCTCAATCCGATTGAGCAGGTTTGGGACAACCTCAATAATAGGCTGAGAAGTTCAGAAAATCATCCAGCTACTCTTAATGACTTAGGAATCCAACTCGGAGAAATCTGGGAAGGATTAGATCAGAACATTTTAAGATCACTCATTTTGAGTATGAACCGTCGTTGCCGAGCTGTAATTAACGCAAGGGGTGGAAATACCATAGTATTAAAATCACTTATCAGCATTTCAATATTTTGGAAATTGTTCATTTCTCTTCTTCCACATAAGATTCGGTGAAATCCTGAATTTTTCTTCCATTTAATGTGTCTTGTTTCGTTCAAAACCTTCCCGAGAGAACATGAAAAATAAGTTATAAAGTCAATGTAGAGTCAACTTCCATTACAATTGAGATTTTCAGAATGTGCGTTAATTTTTTTGGGCAGTGTAGTTTCTGTCATCAAAGCTCCACTGGTGACTTAATCGTCTAGGTCCCACCTATATGGCAGTTATTCATTCAAAAATGTGGTGAAACCTCAGCCGTGGAATTGGATGTCTACAAAGCACCAAAGATTTCTCACCAAACTTCCATTTTTTGCCTTGTTCTCTCAGTTATGTTCTCTGATAGCTAGCTTTCTCACAAACAGGTCACTCCATATGGTGGTCGATGGATTTCCATCAGACACCCTACACATCAATGCTGGTGTTCCACAGGGATCGATTCTGTCCCCAACACTGTTTCTGCTTCTCTACAACGATTTTCTGAAGACAACTTCATATCCAGTGCACTGCTTCGCTAAGGACAGTACCACCCATACCGCCTTCTCTTCTAGGGCTTCAAAACCAGCTCGCCAAATCACAACGAACGAGGAAGAATTGTTGATAACATAAATATGGACGTGGCAAAAATTCTCAAATGGGGATCCAATAACTTGGTAGAATTCGATGCTTACGAAACACAAACAAGTATTTTATCTGGAAAAGCTGATCTCACCATACCCAATGTAAGGTTGTCAGAAGTAACCATATCATAAAAGTCATCCATTTCAATGTTTGGTGTCACTTTCGGCAATAACCTTTCTTGAGAAAGTCACATGATATCGATTTCTAAAAATGCATCTCATAAACTTGATTTTCTGTTTCGTGCCAGGAGTTTCACTTCCAGTCAACTGCTTATGACCTATTAGAGCAGATTTGACTTTTCCTAGGGTACTGTTTCCATGTTCGGAGTGCAGCAGATGAACATGTCGTTAAATTGTTGGATTCTGTTCAACAGAGAGAAATTCGCCTCATCGGCGATGCCTCGCTCACACCTCTTGAACACTGTAGAAGAATAAGTGATCTTCTAGATACTTGCAAGGTCGATGCTCTTCTGAACTATCGTCAATCGTCCCCCCTGCTGCATTCTCTTCGAGATTTACCCAACATGTTTAGTCTTCACAACCTTTCGTGATCTCTTTGAAAACCTGCAGAACATCTCTTTTCAAAGACTCGTTCATCCATTGAACTATGGAACTCATTGCCAAGGGCGGTGTTCCTCGAGGCATATAATCTACAGAAATTCAAGAAGAACACCAATGCCTTCCTTCTTTTCCGTGGTTCTCACGATGTTCTCTTACATGACAGGATATTCCTCTCGTGGAGATCAAACCAAAACAAACAACGCCACTCGGCATTTTCTTGTCGCTTTGAGAATAGAATTAAGGATTCTGCTCAAAGGACCAAAAATTATATTTCCATGTAGACATATCGAGCTCCGTACATTTAAATCCTCAACGATCAAGCAACAATTTTTCTACGTTCTGAACGCTCAATGAAAAAAGAACTAAAGAGGATATTTCTTCCTAGAATTCAATCCATTCGAAAGCTCCAGCTTCATCGCTCCCAATTCTCGTCCTCCACAGGATGATCACATATAATCCGACCAAGCTGTCTCCCTACTCCAGGTATAAATTCGATCTCTTCATCTAATTTGTGTTACTACTTTTATTAGCGGCGTTAGAATCGTTTAATCTAGTTTCGAGGCCAGCTTCGCAGTTTGGCTGTGGCCAAATTGAATTCGAGCAATTCACTTCAGCCGGAGGTGTGTATCCGTTTCTCCTTGTTTAATGGTTGGCAACACTGCCAACAATGGCGTACGTGGTTGATGAGAATTCGGACAAGAGTTCGAGTATTAAATTATGCCGCTGGATGCTAAATGGGCTATTGTAACTATGCCACTTAGATTCCTTCCATCGGGAGGATATGTTAGAGAACTATCCAGGATATTTCATTCGTAATGGGTTGGAAGCGATGCACCACTCTGACAACTCAGATAAACATAGCAAAATTCCCAACCATCGAAATGTTAGTTGAGGTTTCTAAGAGGTTCTATCAAATATGAACTTACATTTCCGACTGGTCGCTAGATTTATCAACTGGCTTAGACAGGTAGATGAACATACTGGCACTGGTGTTAGTGTGCACATTAAACCTTAAAGTCGCATCGAACTGTATCCAGGCAACACAGACTTCTCCGCGATATATCTGAGAGGATACAATGCGGCTTTTATGCGAGCTGCGATATATCTGAGAGGATACAATGCGGCTTTCATGCGAGCTCCTACGGCGAGTTCCCAGAGATCTCTATGTGGTGTTACTACGCGAAGTTTCCACTGATGTGTCCATGCGATATCTTGGATACCTTGCCATGCGATATCTTTGAGACCTCACAATGCGATATCCTTGAGACCTCTCAATGCGATATCTTGGAGAGCTCACATGCGATTGACAAGGTCAATCTGTTCACGCAGGAGCAATTTGGCTATTAAATCGAACTTGTATTAACAGCGAGTTTACCAAGACATCAAGAGGGGTTTTGTACATAGATTATTTAGTTGTGTTTCTCGGTGTTACTGTGCTGTCGAGATTCGTTATTGTGTGAAATTTCGAAGAGGATATTCGTGCTCCAAGGTATGTGTTATTTTAATTAAATTCTGGAGTTTTCTCACCTATTAGGACATATACCGTAACCATTTATTTAATCTGAGTAACCACCAATAACGGAATTGATTAATTAATTTACATTTAACTACTTTCTATTTTTATCAAGAATTTGGATGAGTGTGATCACTTTAGAACAGGCTTTACAAGGATTGTTGGTAGAGTCCACTATTCCCAAAATTCAAGCTGATGAAGTATGGGTAGTTCTTGATAGTCATGGTTTACAAGTTCCTGTGGGAACCATTGTTGCAACTCCAATAGTAATAAAACAAAACACTTCCATGAGAGTTGTGATGATTCGACACTTTCACAGGAACTGTTTGGAATTATATCTCATTTTGTTTCAAGCTGATATTATTTGAATGGGCCTTGAATTTTTGCTGTTGAAATCCTCTTGGTTCAATTTGTGCTCCTGAAGAACTTGACACAATGTTCATTCGCGTTTTGATGAATGTATAAACCACTGACCTTACAAAAGTTCATCACTGTAGATGTCATTCATATTCTTCCAGGTGTAATGAAGCAGACGTGGAGGACAACAGAGGAGTCTTTTCTCAAGATTGTCTGAGACATTGTACCCAGAGGAAGAAAGAAATAGAATGTTTTGAATAATTTTATTTCTATATTTTTTTGTTGCAATTTGTTATTAATAAAGATTGAATGAAAATCGATTAATCAGATACACCGCGTGCATTGATATAAATATCAACAACCGCCACGAATCTGACTCGAACTTGCCAACAAATCACCATACAGGGAACCAACGAAAGTTCAAACCTCATCGAAGCGGGTAGAAGTCGACCTAGGTTTCGATCTCGTTTTGATCATCTTCAGGACAACATAACCCTACTACGATGAAAATTGGAGTGGAACGGAGGTCCTCTTAAACAAAACTAGACAAAGTCTTGAGGTACAGTATACATCAAGGCGACATCTAGTTAAGAATCAGACAACCAATTCCCTCTCGTAGCCCTGGACGACGACATGTGGCATACTTCTCATTTGCCCCTTCATGATTGATGATGATTGAATGAGTTGTTTCCTTTTTTTAGTATACCTTTTGTTGCAGCTGAAAATAATAAATAACACTGTTTGTTGTGTAGGTCAATTCAATAATATAGCTAATATGCAGATTCTCATCATAGAAATAGTACGATTCTGACTCAGTTTTTGATGTTCATTTCACCCCTTTGATATTCTGAATTCAACTAGTACAGGTCTCCTTATATCCTATACATTTCGCTATACGACTTGTATATACCTGTGCAAAACGGCCTGTGTAGGAACTTCGTATACATCTCGCAATGCGACCTATGTAGGAACTTCTTATACATCTCGCAATGTGACCTATTTGAGAATATCTTATACATGTCGCAATGCGAGATCGCATAGATCTCACTCAGGAGGTTAATGAGGAGTTTTCAAAGTCCTCGCCGCTGGAGGTGTATGCGAACTCCCAGTGTGACTTGTTTGAGAATATCCACTCAGGATATCACCAAGAGCTCTCTGGGAACTCTTTTGTGGCGTACATTTGGAGGAGATATAGAGCTCTACCTGCGACCTCCCAAAGAAGTCACAAAAGGCGTCACAACTTCCTAAAAAGAAGTTGCAGGATGTCACTGGGATATCTTTGTGTTGCCTTGGTAAACTCGTCCTAACTATAACTATATCACAGGGCGTTAACGATAAATTGTACTTGTAATAATGGACGAGATTGCTTTGATGAGACTCGTTATCCTCTTAATTTTCGAGCACGCTTGGCAGGTACTTTGCATTCAGAAAATATGACTTGATATTTCTGACGACAAATGTATCCATTAAAATCTCTAAAATCCATTTGACGAAAAAATTAAGCGCAAATACCCTTCACAATAGACGCGCCGAATGTATAGCTCGGCATTATTCATTCCAGTCTCAGTTCCCAATTTTCTCTTCGGATTCGCATAAATTATGCAATTCCGGAATCCGCGATGACGTTCGTTCGTTTGCCGTATCCGGAAATCGACTGGAGCCCAGGGATCCGAGCTACAGTAGTGCCAACTATCGAGATACAATAGAAACGTCAACGCGACGTTTGTGGACATAAATTTGGGAATACGAAGCCGGCAGCTGACGGGGAGGGTTCCATAAATTTTCATTCAAAAACTTCGGCAAATAAAGCAAAATTTGTGTATAGAAAGGAATGGGAGGGAATGAACCAATCTTCGCTTTGGGATCGACGCAGACTGGATTTAAAGTGAACGATTTTCGTCGACATTTTCTATAGGTTTTCAGGTTCTTGCTGGGAATTTTCCACTAGGATGTGAATTTTCCTAGGGAAAAGGTGAATATTAACGACGGAGCGGTACCGTAGATGGCACCAAGGTCAAATACAAAAAAGTATCAACGTGGATATATTCTAGAGCTTTCGATATGGCAGATTGAGTACTGACACCATATCAGTGAGGCATGTCCAAGTTTTACAGTTTGGAAAATTTTGAATCCCTTGATCGCTCAGTTTTCTTATACTCTCTCAGGAATCGAAGGTTCTATTTCAAATAAAAATAACTATGAATATAAAGAGAGCATCTGCACATTTGGCGATATTTCCCACCACTTCTCAAGCAACAAAGTAAGATAACAAGTGAGTGATAGGTGGTGGAGACAACTCATGAGAAAACAGTGGGTTGACTGCATGAAAAATGATTCTGAACCTGTACTGCGAAATACAGAAGCCATGATAGATGGTGGAAGTGGCTGACAGAGATCTGGAGGACCCAATTCACAACATTGTCCTGACCGATGAATCTGTCATGCACAATGACACTTGAAAGCTGTTGGATGGTCGGTTGTCAACGATCGTGTAATGGGAGATGCTATCATTAATGTGAGGGAATGACGAAAAGTATCATGACTCAACTGAAGATATTTCAACAGTTTTGCCTTCTGGAATACTGAAAAAGTTCGGATATTGTAGTGGGAGAATTAAGCATTTGTTTCCGATTGAATTCAATTCTTCCATTCCAACAGTGATCAAAATCTGAGGACATTAAAAGAATGCAGCTTTTTTGACTGTGAGGAAATGAAAAAATATATTATCTTGTCTAATTGAGCATTAACTTTGAACAAAACAAAAAAAATATCCAGTCGAGGTATTTCAATATAATGCATATACAACGGTCGCTATGGTATCGCCAGCCTACTTATAATTCAACAGTGAATAGAAAACCAAGACAAAAGATTACATTTTTGCCTTATGTAATATTCGCGTGAATAAGGACATATGATACATTTTTGAAATCAGCGAAAATTTTGATGAAAGATAAGAGAATTGCTGGATTAGAAATTCAATCATATTTTATTTGAATTGCTCCTAAAAAGTGTCTGTAGAATGTATCAACACATTTCCAATACCAGTTCGAACGAGCGAGTTATTCGGCATCATTGACAATTTCTCTTTTTTTTCAATACTCAAAATCTATGAACGATAGACCTCATCTGTTTTCAGATTCGGATAAGTCAGGAAAATAGAGCTGGTGTTATCAGTTTTTTTTTCCAGCTGCTATAGTTCTCGAGATCCCTTCACCACCCTGTACAATATAGTGTACTAAGCCCTTAACCTATTGAAGTTATCAGCCGAATACTCAACTAATATGTTTTTCATGAAAATTTATATTTGAATATTAACAAACGTTTTGACAAATCTTTTTATTAAATCAATTACATTCGAATCAATCGTGACATCTTAGTGTAACATCATAGTAGCCACTGACTCATGTATACGCTGTCTGCAGTCACAGTCACAACGTAGTAAAATTATTCATAAAGAACCCGAATATAAAATGAATACGCCACTCAACTCTGTTTTGGAATAAGAACTCTTAACATTATCGAATATTCATAAAATATAACAAGTATAAGGAGCTTGTTTTTTCCAAACTTCAAATGAAAATTTTCAGACTGATATCTCTTTCAATCAACTCTCATACAATGCTCCATCGAATTTTAATTAGCAGTTCATTTCCATGTTAAACTCGGAACCAAAGGGATTACACACATTACATCGAGTTGCAAATTGGCGAAGGATTTGGATATTTTCTATTGAAGGTTATGATGAAAATTTCAGAATTTCGATTTGATGTGGTTGAAGCAATGGATGAGACTCAACATTACTGACACGAAATACAATTGTTACAATTTAATTGGTTCATTTTGATGATGATCCCCTCCTTGGTTTATTTATTTATTTCATCTTTGATTGATGAAAATTTATTTTTACGAAATTTGATGACAGTGAACCTTTATTTCTTAAATTACCTGTAATCAAAAAAAAATCTATTTTTTCAGCAAAAAGGAACATCTTGAATGTAAGCAAAACAGTTGGTGTCTTCTGATTTCCAATCAAAATCATATAATATAAGATATTACTTAATCAGAAGTAATAATCGATTCTTCGAGTGCCTTACTCAAATTGAACTGCCTCAATATCGACAAATCGCCCAATTTGTAAGTTACCCCACCATTCAATCCCCTAAATGCATAAACTTGCCACGTTAACAGTAATTATAATTTTAATGCGGTCTGACATGCTCTATCCTGACAGGTGTTATTATACACCACAAACGCTAAACCTATTTCCCCCGACATTCCAGAGACCCATTATCGTATTAAGTGCCTGCAGTCATGAGAATTGGCTGACTCAAGATATCCAACATACGCTGTGCAAGTGCATGGGTACTTATACTGCTCCACAAGAGTTAAGAAACTTTGAGAGTGTCTTAAACGTTTCCAATTTTTTCAATGTGTGGAATCTAAATGCAAATTTTTTGCTATTTCTGTAATATCACAGTTTCACGTGAAACATTGCAAAAATAAACGTCAGTGAAGAGTATAGCCTCCTCGAACCACAGCCTTTGCATTTTTTGGATCAGATTGTTGAAGTATTTTTGTCCAATTTCTCTTCAGAGTGGCGTTAAATGCCATCTGAGTTTTTGAAGTGTATTGGGAGGTGGTTGATGAGAAACCAAAGCTCTTTGTAGCTGATCCCACACGTGTGCAATGAGATTGAGGTCTGGCAACTGACAGGGACTTCAAAAGCCACTGTTGCAAGTAGTCAAAGACTCTGTTGATTGATTGATTGGTTGGCTGACGAACAAAAGACCGGGTTAGCACTTGGCCTCCCTATGACACTACGACCAACTTGGGTCTATTGTATCGCTCTTTCGTCAGTGGTCCTCACGAGAATAGGTTCGTATCGTTTATCACGTTCAATAGCCTGTTTATGAGGTTTTTCGGATTCATTCCCGTTTCCGGACTGGTCTTTCCAAAGGTTCTGTGACGCCTTCTTCCTAGGGCGTCCCATTCAAATATGATGTGAGAGGCTCTTTCTTCCTCTTCACCGCAAAGTCTGTAATCCACGGGTTGTCTGAGTATTCCCATGGTGTTCAGATGTTTCCTAAGGCCGCAGTGTCCCGTCAGCAGACCTTCTATTATACGTGCCTTTGTTCTGTTCAGATTCAAAAAGTCAGCCGTAAAGGTTTGGCTTGTGTGTCCTACCATGACTTTGCTTTGTGTTCGCCCGTCACTCTGTTCCCAGTGTTGTTGGTGTCTTTGTTTTATCCACTCCTAAAGCAGGGTCCTGCATCGGTTTCTGCTGATTCCAAGCACAGGTTCCGGTCCTGTGAATGGCGTTGTCTTGATAACTGGTATGATTTTTCATTGCCCGCTATTCCCTTGTGACCTGGCACCCACATCAACGTGACCTTGTTGTGTTTTGCCAGCTCCAGAAGGTCCTGGAGGCATTCCTATACGAGTCTAGACTTTATCTGTGTCGAGTTGAGGGCTTTGATGGCTGCCAGAGAGAATGTGAATGTGTTTTCTTTGGTAGTCACTTTCCAGGTTCTTCTGTATGCATGTCCTAATGGCATGTGTTTCAGCTTGAAATATTGTGGTTCATTTGCCGAGAGGTATTATGTAATCTCTGCTTGGCTTCAGTCCATGTATTCCCGCTCCTGTTCCTTCATCTGTCTTTGGACCGTCTGTGTACCAGACTATGTCTGCAGATGATTGTGATTCTATACTCGAGTCCCGTCTGCTCCAGTCGAGCTGTGTTTTGAATGATTTTTCGAATGACTATAAGGGTTGCATGAAGTCTGAAATCATATCGAGCTTGGCTACATAAGTGATTCTGGTGTGCTCAGTTGGAGGGGTTCTCCAGTTTTTTATTTGGATCAGACTGTATGCACCCATCCTGGCCTCTTTCCTTACATGTATGTCAAGGGGTGAGAGGTTGAGGATGACCTCCATAGCAGCTCTTGGAGTACTATTCATTGCACCCGAGATGCAGAGACAGGCAAGCCACTGTATTTTCCCAAGGTTGGTTATTACCTGTCTCTGATTGGTTTTTGGCCACCACAGAAGTGATTCTGGGTCTTATTACCGCTGTGTTAAGCCAGTACATGAGTCCCAAGGTTTTTCCAAAAGCTCTCTTGCACATCATAAGTGTCGTTCGGCTTTTGTTGGTTACATGATGTAGATGCGGATTTAGTTTCTTATCGAGAATCAGCCCAAGGTTTTTCACCAAAGACTTCGTACATGAACATCTAATTCCTCATGAATAAATATTTGGTACGCAAGAATCGACTACTTTTGAAACGGTGACAAAATCTTTCAACTTCCTTAACTTTGGTGGGGCAGTATATATCGACGTTGAGTGAACAATTCTGTGGGGAATAATATAGGGTGATCCATGTCCTAATTGATTTGTCTCCAACATACTTCCAGTTGTCATCAGCATCCTTTAAGAAACAAATCCGAATGTCCTGCGAAGCAAATTGGCGAATACGCCGGTGCTATCAGTTTCATTTTTATGAAGGTTCAATGCTTTTCTAGGCGGAGTAGTGAGATAAAAAAGCGATACAACTATGTGAAGAGCGATCAAGGACCATTCTTAGTATTCCTACATGTGGAGAAGCGTTAAAAGAGGACCAACAAAAATAAGAGATAAAAAAGTAAACATTTTATTTGTCAAAAATGAACATTTGGTGGACAAAAAACGGCAACTTTTGAAACGGCCATAATGTTTCTGAGCTTCCTTCACTTTTGTCGAGTGGTGTATACGGTTTAAGAATGTTATATGCACGTAATAAAGGAAGTGAACATTTTGGAGCAACAGGAAAAATGCTCCTATGAAATATTGGTGGGAGGAGAGTTCCATGTGCGTGGTGATCGAGTGAAATGAATATTCGTTTTGCAATTTTATGTAGCCTATAATTTCAACAAAAATCCAGGGCAAATCATGTGGTAGTTAAATGATAAAATCTGTCAACCTGCTCATGAGTTGGAGATTACCTTCGGAGCATTTCGCACGCATACATTGACTATAAGTTGAAGTAGTTTGAAACTATATTGTCATCTCATTCTCATATGGTTATAGTTATAGTAAAAAGGGGTTACAGTCCACTGCGACATTAAGGTCTATTGTGCCCCCTTACAGAGCTGTTATCATCGCGCCTCCTACAGCTCGCCCTCCAGTTCCAGAGATTTGATGAAATCCAGTATCTGGGACGGCTTCAAGGAGGATAACTCCTCCTACACAAGTTTCTTGTCCAGGGCACTCTTTCATTCGGCTTGCAATGGCATAGCATTCCGTAACCAGATGAATAGGAGTTTTTTCCTCCTCCCCACAGAATCTACACTCATCAGTGTCCGATAAACCTATTCTCAATAGATGCTTCTTTAGGAGACAATGTCCTGTGAGAAAGCCAGTGAGTAGGTGAAGTTGGTTTTTACTGAGATCCAGATTTTTTTTGGGTCTAGCAGTTTCAAAGTTCCGGAGCAACTTTTTGGAAGGATCCATCCCTGGGAGATTCCGACAGAGTTTTTCTCTTTCGGTTTCTTCCTTCAGCATGAACTCCTCCTTATAGGTGCATTTTCCTCAACCACAGAAGGGTTCTGGGCTAGTGAGTGGCGTTTGTGCGCCCTTTCTGGCCAGTGTATTGGCCTTTTCGTTTCCTACGATTCCCGAATGACCGGAAACCCAGATTAAAAAGACCTTCTTTTTCTTACCTACCTCATTGAGTTTGTTCCGGCACTACCAAATCAGCTTTGAGTCAATGACGTAGGAGCTCAGTGCTTTAACGGCAGCTTGACTATCTGTATGAATAGCTATATCGCACTTCTGATAGTTTCTTTCTAGATTTTTATCTAGACATCTTTCGATTGCAAGTATTTTTGTATGAAGGACGCTTGTACAGGAGCCTTACGACAGTGCACACTAGGTACTTGTCTCGTAAATCCCAGCGCCAGCTCCTGTAGCGGTTTTAGAACCATCTGTATACCATTTCATTGCATTTTCTTTGATATTATAGTTGGTGTTTTCCCTTTCCCAATCCTCTCTCTGCTTAGCATTGTACTGAAGTTCTTCTCAGTGCTTACTTTCTTGATCATCACATCACTAGAAGGTTTGCAGATGAGGTGTAGTCATTCAGAGAGGACCAAAATCTCTGAAACCTGACTCTCTCATTGAGTGCTCCTTCTTTAGATGTTCTGAGGATGGCATCATGGGCTACCCTATCAATCACTAGATGTAGAAGTGTGAGGTCTGTGATGATCTCAAGCGCCCTTGATCTCATATGGTTACTCTACTATGGAATTGATATACTTCTTTCGTCATTTGAAACATGTTTTAATAAGAATGTACGATTCGAATTGCACACCATGTTTCACACTCATAATGTCACATGATTATGGCGTGACAGATCGAAAGTTGTCAGATGGAAGTTGGTAAACAAGGAGCATTACACGAAGGAACAATGCGTTTTGATCAAAAAATATTTCAATACTTTGCTACAGAAAATCCTGTTTCATTGAACTCTGAAATCTTGCCCTCTTAGTGAAACACCCTTAAGCAGGAATGAACCCACAAATGAGGTATATATTCTTGAAAATAATTCCGAATATGTCACTCACGCCCAATTGACATTTGAAATCGTTGAGGGTGTCGCTGACTCCCCTAGGCTATCAGATTCTGCATTCTTGCCACTCCCTAGGATATCCATCGAACAATATTCTGAACAAAGTTTGAAACATAGCAAAACTCACATTGCACCAAACATATACCATACACGTAGCACCTCCTAAGATCCATAAATCCACATAAAATATGCAGAACGAAAAATTTACATATGTATTGAGTACATAACTCTCCGAAATGTCTTTTTTATTTCTTGTGCTTGTCGAACAACGTGTATATATCCCGAAGTCGTTTCTATTATCCGAAGACAGAAGTGGAACACTCTTTTTCCTCGAATTATTAGGTGAAATAAATTACGACACGGTTCAAACCCCTCTGTATCGCGGAATTGCCTCGGGCCGTTCACAAGTTATTCAATACGATTGTCACGGTAAGTCATCGAGAATGTATGGATGTTCGAACGGATTCGAAGGTTTCAGCGTGAGTTTTACGAAAGTTTCGGATCTGGAATTGATTCTTCTTTTTGCTCGCGAAAATGTGACACGGATTCAAATTCATTACGGTTTCTGTTTGGAATAGATAAAACTGGAAAGGAATCAAGGGATAGATCACATTCGACAATGGTCAGAGTAGGTTTTGATTTTTGACAAAAAAAGTGAACTGAAAACAATCCAACTAATGATGTAAAGAGAAGAAAAGTTGAACAATAATTACTGAAACGTAGAATATAGACGGTTTAGCACACTATCTATGAATCGATCAGGTCAAAAGAATAAATCTTCACAATAATTCATCGACTTATTATAACATAATAAAAGTACCGAAAAAACTCTCATGCAGCCTCCTAACAATATTCAAAAAAGCGAAGCATACTCAAAATTATCTGACCTTTCTCCTTCTGGCAGTCGGTTCGGAGGATTATGAATGTATCCTTCAAAAAAAAACATGTCACTTATCCGTTGTCCGCTGTTCCTTTCTATATCGCGAGTTCATCGACGAGACGTAGCCTGAAATATTTCAATTAATTCTTAACCTTTAAATACCGATTCAAATCTTTACACCGCTATTCCCCGAATAGCACTTTTTCGTCTCCGCTTTGAGATCTAGCTTCCTAGTGCTTCCTAAATCTTCCTACAACCTAGCACCTACAGACCTATCGCTCTGTTATCTATTATTTCAAAGGTCATGGAAAAAGCCATCAACTTCGAGCTCATGAAACATCTGGAACACTGAGGAATTTTCATCGATAGACAATATGGTTTCCGTCATCAGAGATCCACCGTTGTCTTGCTCGCTTACGTCTCACGAATATGGCAGCTATCTATTGAGAAATATGGTGAAACCATAGCCGTTGCACTGGATATCTCCAAGGCATTCGATCGAGTGTGGCATCAGGAACTCCTCGCCAAGATTCCATCTTATGGCGTGCCCCCGAAGCTTTGTTCTTTGCTGTATAGTTTTCTCTCAAACAAATCTCTCCATGTAGTGGTCGATGGAGTTTCATCTGACACTCTACCCATAAATGCTGGTGTTTCGCAGGGATCAATTCTGGCTCCAACACTATTTCTACTTCACATCAACGATTTGCTGGAAGCAACTTCGTGTCCAGTGCACAGCTTCGCGGATGATAGTACCCTCCATACCACATTTTTTTCTCTAGAGCTCCAATACCAGCACGCCAAATCAGAAACGAACGAGAAAGAATGTTAACAACATAAATATGGAGTTGGCAACAATTCTTGAATGGGGATCTAATAACTTGATAGAATTCAACGCAAACAAAACACAAGCATGTCTTTTCTCTAGAAAAGTCGATCTTACTGTGCCCAGCATAAAATGGTCAGGAGTAACCATACCATTGATGTCATCTATTTCGATGCTTGGTATTACTGTCGGCAATAACCTTTCTTGGGAGAATCACGTGAGATCCATTGCCAAAAGTGCATCCCAAAAACTTGGTTTTCTGTTTCGTGCCAGGAGCTATTTCATCTCAAGTCACCTGCTTATGATCTATAATATAAGGCACAGATTCGACCTGACCTGGAATACTGTTCCCATATTTGGAGTGCTGCACCTAAACAAATCCTAAAACTCTTAGATTCTGTACAGAAAAGAGCAATTCGTCTCGTCGGTGATACCTCGCCTACAAACTCGCTCACTTCTCTGGACCACTGTAAAAGAGTAGGCGATCTGTCTCTATCTTATAGATATTTCCATGAGCAATGCTCTTCTGAATTATCAGCAATCGTTTCCCCTCTGACAGTCTCTCCTAGACTAACCCGTCAAGTTAAGTCTTCACATCCTTTCGTGGTCCATTTGGAGACCTGCAGAACATTCTCTTCAAAGACTCCTTCATTCAACGAACAGCGAGGCTTTGGAACACATTGCCTAGAGAGGTGTTCCCCGAGGCATATAACTTCAAGAAATTCAAAAAGAACACCAATTCCTACCTGCTTACCCTTGGTTCTGACGATGTTCTCTGAACATTACAGGATATTCCTTTTCGTGAAAACCACAACATAAAAAAAATGAGACTTCTCCAGCTACTGTTGGATCGTCGTTTTCAAAAGCCATTTGAAATTCCCTTTACCCATTTTCCATTGGCGTATTCCGAGAAGTGTGTGGTACCAGTCTGAGGGTTTCGGTTTGTTGCATCTCGCCCGATCTAGCCTTGAACCAGGCTCTCTTGCTTTTAATTCTCTCGTTACCTGTACCTTCCCTAGATATTCTACGGATAGCCTCTTGGGCTACTTTATGGATCACAAGATGCAGAGGACTGAGATCTGTCATTACCTCACGTGCTTTAGTTGGACATGTTCTCATAGCTCCAGTGATGCAAACACAGGCAGCCTTTAAACCTTGCCGAGTATTTTACTTCTGCTTGTCTGCCCTGCCTTGGCAAACCAGACTACTGCCCATAAGTTATTATTGGTTTCACAGTGTCCTACCTCTACAGCTATCTACAGACAATCACGGAGATAGTCAGAACTCCTACTACGGGCCCTCCACTGGAACTTTATTACCCAAAAGCAGATGAATCATTTCTTTAAGTAACAAGTTGGGACATTCAGTATTGCCTTCCGTATTCCTCTCCGAGATCAAAATGACTTCGACAATCGACTCAGCCCTTCATTCAATCCCTTATCAATCTCACACCCTGTCCTCGTCCTGGGATTCGACATAACGAGATTTCTTCGGGAATCTCGCGATGCATCGAAGTCACGTGGCTCCTTCGTTCTAGTTTCGTTTCCGAACGAAATACGTATCTGCTCTCGGGACGATTGATGTTCGCGTTACGGAACCCGACTCGATCGCGAGACTCCGAAACCCCGAAAGGGTTAGTTTGTGTCGGAGACGAATGATGTCGGAGTGTTTGCGAGTAAATTTTAAAAGGCAATCTCGTCGGACAGCCGTGAAACCGCACGTACGAGTACGTGAAGGATAGCGCCGAAGGAAAAGCGTGTGCGACGCTGGTTTTGGAGGAGATTTAGGAGATTTGGAGATTTTTTTTCTTGCCTAACTCATTGGGTTTTCTTCGGTACCTACTTCCAAATCAACTTTGAGTCAATCACAAAGGAGCTCAGTGCTTTCATAGCAGACCACGCTTTTATATTCCGCGGATAACTTAAGCAATGCATAGGGACAATTTCTCGATTGTTGTCACAAAAAACTTTGTATTTCTTGGAATAATGGACAGAAAGAGGTCGATGTAAAAACACGATTGACCGAAATAGAATCTTCCTAACTTGGGTCAGCTTGTTGACAAGGTGGATTCTATTTAATCGGATGTCTTGTAACTTGATTTTCACACTGTCTTCACTTGGGTTCAAGGGAAACAATCGAAGCACATCGAAATGACGGAGTCAGAGGTAGGTATTCATTGGACCCAATCATTTTTAAACCTCCCTTCTCGATATACGAATCAGGCTTGAACATTATTGAACGAGTGAAGAGCTCTTTCCATAAAACACTTTTCACAGACAGAATTGAGATAAAAATAAAAAAGGACGCCATTCACTCAGACTTTCCAAATGAACCCCACATTAGTTAACTTATCATGAATGAAAATTAATGAATTCTCTCGCTTTCATTTTGGATGCTTCCGTGTCTAGAGTGGAAAGAGGTAATGACTGTTCAAGGACAATATGGAGAATTAGTGAGCTTTTTCCATCGTAATGATCTGAATTTAGGGGAGAATACATTGCTGAACTCAACTTAACACAATGGGAGTGTTGAAGTGAAAGAATTGGTCTGATACTGCTAGAAGTACGTTTTGAAATTTAGTCCCATTAGTCAATGACATAGGAGCCCAGAGCTTTAATAGCAGCTTGCCTATCCCAGTGAATGCATACATCGCACTTCTGCGATATTTTCTAGGTTTATGTCTAGGTCTAGATATCTTTCAATTCCACCTAGCATTTCGCCTACAACTGCGATGGGTATCTTCAGAGATTTCTCGGTCGGAAGTTGTAACAAGACGAATGACTGCACCAAACTCTTTGGAGTTTGGAACATCATAAAAAATGAATGAAGTCGATAGGATTCGAAGTATGACTTGTGCCTTCCAAAATAATCGAAATGGTACACAAACCAGAGCACTTGTTAATTATAGAAGAGTTCTCTCAGAGAGAAGAATGGACTGTTGTACCAATTCTTATCACCACAAGAATTTAAGAAAAAATCTTTATTAGCTCTAGTTGCCGCAAAAGCACTAAGCAAATCTAGATAAATGATCTCTAACAATAATTCTAAAGGGGGAGTAATTACCCCGAGATTCTTATATAGCGCTATACTATATATGGCTCACACTGTATATATAAATATATCATACAACGATAGCAAATTATGTGTGAAATAATGTACAGAAACCTTATGAGGTTCCTATCAAAATAGCTTAAATAGATCTCATACGTTAACCTAATAGTGATGAGACTTAAGGTGGGTGTTCAATGTAGTGTGTTTTTATTTCAAGTTGATTTCGAAAACGGTTTCACTTTGAGAACTGAAATTTTGTGGGTGAACTCAGAAAGGATTAGGGTTCTTGTTGAAATAATTTTGATCGATTTCATTCCGACAGTTAATTTTTTTTCTTTCAAAAATGGAAGAAAATGAGCCAGAACATGCTTCTGTTTTATTTCAACAGAAAGACCCATGAAAATAGTTCAACTTCCGATTAAAAGTGAATCTACTGATAATTTCGTTCAAAAGATCAACTTGAAATACGGAATTGGCAGAAAATGGCCAAATTCAAATTTCGGCGGGAAAAAATTCCTGCTTTACCCACAAATCCACGTATTTCATAGTTCGGCGATTTTCGGATAGAGAGCGCCATTGTACATTTCATTCATGATTAGAGAGATACTCATAGAACTTATTGTGATAATGAAAGTTCTATGGAGATATTCCTTTAAATGGATGGTGGCGCCTCTATCGGCTGATCTTTCCTACTCGGTTTAAACGCCGACCTTAATAATAATACAAGTATTATCTGACTTGAACTTAATAAAACAGTTCGATATTAGCGCTGATAAATTCCAGAAATTGATGATACCACCTTAATAAAGCTCCTCGATCCAAAGGGAAAAGGTAGTGACGATTTAGAACCTCCACGATGTTGAAATCACCAAAAGGTAACTGACGGCAGCAGGACTGATCTTCTTGGGCTTATTTGACCCGGTGACTTGTCAATCGACAATAGATGTTGCAGATATTCTAGCAAATCCACTCAAATGTCCCAGAACAAGGACCCTATGAACACAAATTCAAAGAAATCAAAATGGCGAACTCGCCAGTCAGAAATACCTACCTCTTTCAGAGGGTTCTTTCAGTGCCAAATTAAGTACAGTTTCCTCACTGATTATAAATGAGAATACTTCACCGAAATAGAGTTCCAGCAGAATATTGATCCTGGTTCTAAAATAGAAGACACAAATTGCACGAGGCAGAATTGAAGGATTGATGAATCTCACCTCTCAATATGGCAAATCCCTTTTCAGGCACAGTAAGATCAGACAAAATCCTCCAAATAAGCTCTGAAGCTAAACGAAACAATCCCACTGTATATAACGTTTTCGAAATTCAAATACCAAAATCAGGTAAGTATTAAAACTCCTCGACTTTCGAAAACCATCATCAAATTGAAGAATGTGCAGAAAACAACCATTCCACTAGTCTCCACGTGGATCAAATTCGTCTGTCACCGTATTTCAGTTCCGAAATCCTCAAATAAAACCCCTAACCATCATTTCCTCATCCTTGTTCCATAAATCGAAATTTCCAAAATTCTATCTCGTTCCCACACCTCAAGCGATACAACAGGTTTCCCGACAAGAAAACATGTTCCCCAACCTCGTCGTAATACAGTGGCGTGACCACGATGAGGGATCGGAAAATTAGCATCCACCAATTCTGGACATAACAAATGAATGAGATAAAAACAATAACACAAAGCAAACGCTGATGGAATGCTATACTCATGATTGGTCTGACTTGAAGAGATCTATGTGCTGGTTTTCTGTGGCCTCATGTATAGTCGTAGGTGAATCGAAAAGTTTTTTCTTTCACGGAACGAATTCACGTTGCTAGACGAGTTGCAGGAATATGTTAAAAAGGTAGAATGTTGATGGAATGTGAAGTGCCTTCCCTTAGAAACCCAGACCACAGAGTCTTACAAAGTGGGTTAGCTATAGAGCAGTAGAAACTTCGTGGTATCAAAAATAAATTTAAATTTTGAACAGCACTCAACCACTTCCGCTTTTTATACCTTTTTGGCAGGAGCACACTTGAAATATCACTGAGAAGAAAAATCATACACCACAGAATACTACTCGAAGAGAAAAAGTGTAAAGATACGGATTTTCTTTTCTGTTCCTACCCCAAAAGACATGGAACATCCGCCAAAAAGAAGGAGTATCGAATCGATTCGAAGCTACTCCGACATACTCCTCCTTTTGTTTCTCCCTCCCCGAACAAGATTGAACTCCGATTCTTCCGCTTCCATGCCTTATTTTTTACACCGATCTCATTTCCACGCAAAAATCGTAGATAATATATTTCTTTCGCTTCCTTTCCTCCTCTAACGATCCTGCATCCGGCCAGACAGGCCAGAAAATGTCGATACCGAAGAAAAACCGCCGTTTTTACCGCTTTCCCTGCCCCCTCACTCATTTCCTTTGCGAACGATTGAAGTTCTCGGTTTGTAGTCTATAATTCCAGGTCGATTTTACAGAGCACTGTTATTACCGCCATACCAGTCGGTGGTCGAGGGGTCACAGAGTTCTGGACGTAACGAGCGATTCAATAGGTTCGTTTGGGCTCCTTTACATAAATCAAGGCCGTTCTGACACGTGATTCAGAAGGTTTTTATCGCGACCTAGCCGGTAAAGAGGAGCGAAGGGATTTCGGGTGTCCAGTCGTGCGTCTGTCTCGATGAATAGGAAGATATGACCATCAGGAAGCTATCAAGTGGCGGGGTTTTGTTCGCTTGAAAGGGCGCCTGATTCAAAGGTTTTCCTGTTGGACCGTGAAAGTGCGGAAGGGAATATCAAAACATTGAATCTTCCAGTGAAATGATGTTATCTTTATGTATGTTCGACCTATTTTTATTGTCGATGGGTTTTCCGTGGCTGTCTTTTTCGATGAGGGTAGAAAACCGGATGTAAGGTCTACATTTTCATGAAAAGACATTTAATTTTTATACAGCTCTAATGCTCTGAACTTTTCATTTTGAGGTTCTGAGTATTGGACTACAGATCATCTATTTCCCAGTTGGATCCGAAATAAGCTACTGCTTGTTAGTTATTGTGTCAACACAATCGTAATAAATTGAAATATTTCATTTGACTAGTATAGACTTCTGAAATTGATATCCATGGGTCCGAAAATTATTGAATTGCTTATCGATGTGATACAGGATGTTGGCGAGACGATAACGATTGAAATTAATGATTTTCGCTTCAAGTTTCTCATGAGACCCAGACGATATCAGAAAATCGTTCCACGAAATCGGTTGCACTGCATGCGTAGGATTGCAGAATAATTTGAGGCTGAAATCGTGAGATTTGCAACGTGGCAGAACCCGAAAGTTTAACAGGAAATTGCATCATCCTTCCACCACGGGAGGTGGGAAGAAGGAAATTCTTTCATTCGATCGGTTTTCAAAAAACGTAGAAGAGAGTAGCTGGAGAAGTCTGAAACGAAAAGATTCTCAGTTGACTCGGGAACGGTGTTAGGGTAACTCATTGTTGGTTTTTGTGGAAGTACGGTCTCAAACGGAGACAGAAAAGTATTAAGTCGAAAGTAATTTCATGCAATTGAAGGGATAAGAAGTGAAGAACAGCATAAAAATGTGCCTCAAAAGTTCTTGTTGTAAAACATTCGTATCAAGATGTGCAAAAAATTTATTCAACAAGCTTCAGTTAAGATGTGAATCCTGAAATGATTCTCAGCATCCAAATAGAACTTCGTCCATACTGAATGTCTTATTGAATTATGGTGATTCAATTACTAATGGATTCTATATGAATTCAATTCTATTCATCCCTGATTCTAATCTATCAAATGCTGAGATTGGTCTGAAAATATCTGCATAAGTGCTGAAGTAGTAGTTGAACTCATAATTCGTCATATTGGTTCCTCCATATAGTTCTGGAAGTGAATATTTTATTAGAATTATTTCCATTAAATCAGTTAGGGAAAATATTTCGAGTAATTCCCAATGAATCTTCGAAGGTTGTAGAAAAAATATAGTTTTTCAGATTTTTTAGTTTATTTCAATTTTTCACCTGTACATTCAGTGTCTGCGATGACAATTCAGTTATCGTACTCTTATTTCCTCTGGGAGAGAACTGTCTCGATAAAGTATGAACTGAGGAACTGAGATTTCAGGAAAGTCTAAAAGTTCTTGTGGATTAATGAAATTTGTCGAGCCAACTGGTTCCAAACAAGCGAGCGAAGCGTGTGATGCTTTCTAATATTTGATTTCCAGCCAGTTTTCCCCAGTGATTGAAATGGTTTCACCAAATTTCTCAAATTCCTCGAGATGATGTAGAATAATATCATAATTCTGGTAAGAGGCCAGTGAACTATTGAACAACAATTATTATTGATATATTCACTTAAAATTTCACGTAATTTTCTTAGGTTTTGAAAACATAGGGTCGCTTGAAGCACCAACGTTACGTCAGGAGTTTTTGAGCACTCCTTAATACTCTTTTCAGGTTTGTCTGCTTTTTCCAATACAAGAAAACCTTCTCAGGTAACGCTTGAGGAAATCCCGCAAAATCATACGGCATTATGGTTGCTTATATCGTCATTTAGTACTTTTCCAGCCTTCGGGTTTGAAATAGGTACTGTTTATTTGAGATTGCATGGTTGCTTGGATGCTTGGCATTTTGCAAACTTCTAGGTTTCATTGAGGATTGAGACACTTCATTCAGTGTCTTGTTCCGTTTGATATTGGCGATTAGGAAAAACTGTGGCACATATCTTGGAATTGGTGGCCATGTTGTGAGATTGAATCCGTGTTAGCAAATCAGTATTCATTTGAATTTCAATATAACTTTTTGAATCATCGTATGGAGAAATCACATGGATGTGAATTATCCAAACAGATGGATTGGTCCTGGAGGCCCTATTGCTTGGCCTCATAGATCGCCTGATTTGAACCCTTTAGATTATTTTGTGTTGGCACATCCAAATACAAAATTTATAAGGTTGAAATTAAAAGTAGAGAACAACTAGTTGAAAGAATTTTCGAGGAATGTAATATCTTAAAGCAAAATCAATCCCTCATCAGAAGGTCAATTAGAAATGTAATAAAAAGGTCGCGAATATGTATTAAAAAAAGAGGAAATCATTTCGAACATTCTATGTAAATTGGATAGGGTGTCTTAGGGAATTGGACTAATAGTCAAGTTTAATTACAACTTTGTCGACGTTTCGGAACTTTTATGGTTCCTTTCTCGACAAAGTTGTAATTAAACTTGACTATTAGTCCAATTCCCTAAGACACCCTATCCAATTAGACAACATGGACGAGAACACAACACAATTCTATGTGAATTTTGTGTTCATCCTTAGTTTTGCCTTTCATAATATATTTCGAATGTTCATTCTGTATTGTTGTAGATTTTTTGGTTTACTAAAGGTACGTATGAAGATATTTCCTGGATTGGATGATTTTATACATTAGAATATGAGTGATTAAAAATGATTTTTCGAATTGGAAAAACTTCTTTAGGACTCAGGAAGTGTTTTCTATCATTGGACAATACAGCTTTACTATCTTGTTCAGAATATTCTCACTGCCTTGAGAAGAAATTACAAAATTGTCCATCTTTGAAAAATTTTTCTAGGAAAACTGGACGTGTACCAAAAAAAAAATAAACGGAATGTACAGGGTGTTTTTTCAACCTGCAAATTTAATCTGAACTTATTATAATTCCTACCCTGTATTTTTGAAAGAGTTTTGGAATGATTGAAAGTAGACAATCATATTGTTCTACAATGAAAATTTCATCAATATTGATTCAGCCACATCGAAGTTATGAATAAAAGAAAAATCGGTCCAATCGGACAAATCACCCTGTAGACTCTCGAAAGATGAACCAAACAATGTTTCGAAACTGCCTCGATCAGTGCAAACTTCTCCTAAAATCTCCCCCGAAATCACCCTGTATTGTAACCATGCTTTTCTTCAAAGACGGATTGTAAGTAGCTTGTGCCCTCAATAAACTATTCTTCATTTTGTAAACTAATTTTGACAGTTCTAGTTTTATCAATTTGTTTAATTTCCATATTTCTATGTTCACGTACCAGAATGTGGTTAAGCCGTTGGTGTTAAGAAGTCCAAATTGAAAATAAACTTAACAGATTTGTTCTGCATTCTCTGAATTCTATCTAACAAATATTTTGGAGCGTTTCTCCAAAAAGGAATTAACTTTCCCAGTTGAGATTCTATAGAGCTATTGTGAATCTTTCCACAGCTCCTACCATTAGAGATATCGTTTTTGTTTTATATGGGATTTTCAACTTGACTTAATATTCTATCTTCTCGGTGCAACACGTAGCTGAGGGATATCAAAAAAATGTCTTGTGTTCAGAGGGGCTTCTGGAATGTGTCTTCAGAGGAAACAGGCGAGAATTCCAAAGTTACTATACTTTTCCAGGCGTCAGGTTAGTTGAAGCACTCTGTATGGGTACATCGCAACGCTGGGAAACCACATATGTTAAACGATAGATTGTTTCATGCATCCCATCACATCCCATTCTAAAGGGGACCCGACACCCTATCCATAATGTCGCCTTTCCAAAATACCAATCCGCACCTTCATAAAATATTCAAATTTCCCGCTCAAGACGTACTGATATTCCGGAGATCCGACGCGATGATCTCCAATCACCCCTCCTCCCGCGAATAACCGAAACTTGATGGGCTTCCGAAGTAATTTTCCCGATCTATCCTGGGAGATTTCCAGAATGCAGCTCATGAATTACTAAAGAGGGCCGGGAAGACCGCGGCGCGCATTCCATTCTGCCGGGCACGGCCTGAGTCCGGGCAAGATGAATGCTTTTGGCCTTTGCCGTAGACTGACGGAGCCGCAAACACTGGGGATGTTTCTTTGACCGAAACCCGGAGATCAGATGTTTGAAGACGGGGTCTCGGGCCGATATAATAAATTGTTGAAAGGCGGGAAAATGTTTATTCCATGAAAGTGCTTTGAGTCCGGGTCCTCAGGTCGCAGGTTCATGTGCTGGTTGATGGGGGTCGGTAAAAGCAGGTGAAAAAGGTGAGAAATTATCATCTTTACGATATAACAAAAATATTCTGAAAGAGACAATCACATCACAAAATCTACTTCATTTTTATAAATACAGGGTTTTGTGAATTGTTGCGAAAGATTTCAAGGGTTAATCCTTGTTCAAAATAAAGGTGTTCACGCCAAGTGAACGGTTCAGATTAAATTTTCTGAATTTTCGGAATTCTAATTCCTTCAAACCAAATTTCTTCGTATTGGGAAACTTTCATATGGAGTAGTGTAGTGGCGCATCATTTGTTTTATTTTGAATTTTCAGCCAGTTTATTGATTAAAACAATAGTGAATATATCTGCTTCCCCATGTTATATATTTTCTGTATCCTTCGAAATCCGACAAATTTCAGTTTTTCATATGATTCGCAGATTTTGTGATTTCGATTTAATCGAATAACATTCATTTAAAAACTTTCACCCGTGCGAATTATTTCGAACCAAAGTCAGTTACCAGTGTCGAGGATATATTATATTACCACAACGATAAGTGTGCAGAATTTGACATTTTTAGCAAGGGATTTTCACGTCAGCTTCATTCCATGTTCGATTTTCGAGCTCGATCACTGAGTGTTCATGGAAATTGAAGTCACCGACAAAATCTAGTTGACCGTTTCGCTGAAATAAGAAACACAAAATTTCCACTGTTATTCTGGGAATATTTATCCTTTCGTTTTTGTTGGGTTTCAATAGAAATTTTCATACCACTCCATTCACTTTTATTTAATCACATATGAGGTCATGGTTTCGTTTTCAGGAGTTGGTGAACCTGATGAAAAGCACAGAACATATGCTGAAAAGTTAGTGCGCGCACAGAAAATATCGTTAATGACAAAACGACGTTGCCAGTTTCTTTGTTAACATCAGAGTAAAAGTATCAAAGATTTTCCACATTTTGTTAGCTTTACAAATTGTTCGCAGATTTTTGGTATTTAATCGATATTTGCAGTTGAGTTTTGCATCGAATATCCAAGATTAACATATGTTTATTGTTTTCAGCTCCAGTTTGGAGCGTGAGGACGATTTTCAAGACCAGGACGAATGTTTACATTTCGAGGTTGAAGGGGTACACTGGAATTTCGTTGAAAAAGCTGTTATTTGGACAGATATCGCAGTAGATGGATCGGATAGAGCCTCGAGAGGTCGATTAGGATGATATTTTTCAGATTTTTCAAGAATCTGAGCAGATTTGCAAAAGTTAGGTACCTCACTAATGAGGTGGAACTTAGACTTAATCCTCCTATAAGGAACGCCTTTCAAAGGTCGAGATGGTGAAAATAGTTATTTTCCTAACAAGTGCGGAAAGTGATATTTTCCCGCACGAAACTGCCGCTTCGCGTCGTTCGGGTAAGCAGTTGAGTGCGGGAAAAACACTTTCCGCACGAGTTAGGAACAATATTTTTTCTACAAGCGCTTATACGAGATCGATTTCAACACACAGATCAAATGTGAATTGATCATTCTAAATACACATGAATGACAAAAGTCTCTGACAAGTCGTTACCATTGTACTCTCATCGTTGACCTTCGGTCCATAGAGACTACAAGCCTATGAAATAAATTTAAACTGTAATAATATTCATTAATTCTTTATTAATTGAAAAGAAAACTAGACTAACAGCACATAAAAATGAATTTTGATAAGGAATCTATGTACATTCTGTTTCTTCCCATTATTATCAATATATTCATTAGAAATATTCAGTTATTAGTTATATTTATTGTAAACGTGCAGTTGGTCGCGTTATGCAAATTTATAGCAGAAGCCATCATATTGGTCGAAGTCAGCTGCTCCTTGGAAGATAATGATTCTGTATTACAGTTTGAAGAGGAAGAAGCAAAACGTTGAATATTTGCCATCATATTGTTCGAAGGCTCTTTGGAAGGTAATGATTCTGTATTACAGTTTGAAGAGGAAGAACCATTCAAATTAAGAATTTTAGTGGACATTTTTTTTTTCTGGTTAATAGATTCTTCCAAGTATCCCTCAGCAACAGCAGTTGACTTCCATCCTCCTAAACGTTTAATATTTGTGATACCTTCTCCACAATTGGCTAGGAAAGTAGCCGAGGAGCGCCTAAAACTGTGTCCTGTGTATAATTCCGGATTTTGTAGGCGTAAGTAAGCTGCAATTTCGGACGGTATTTTTCCTATTGTATTGATTCCGACAGGTTGAATCTTACATTTTCCCCGATTATACTTTATGAAAATTCGGCGATGAGGTATTTCCTTTGGACGTAAATTCATTAATTTTTCTGTATATGTTCAGAAAATATCCATTATTGGTGTCTTGGGATATAACAAACGATCTTGGTGAATGATTTTTGGAGTCCTTAATATTGACGATGATCAAGTCTCCTTTATCATCTATATCGTCGATGGTGTATTTTGTAAGTTCCTCTCGTCTGCAGGCACCAGCTAATCCAAAAATTGTTACCAACTTCATCATCAAGTAAATTTCATCAGATGCCTCACTCATGAATTTTGTTATTTCCTCTTCATTAAAAGTTTTGGCCTTTTTTGGACGAAATCCTATATTCTGTCGTTTAATGAAGGCAGTTAATTTATGGAATTTTCCAATATCCAAATCCTGTTTCAGTTTACAAACACTCTTTATCATTGAATATCGGGACCATAATGTGTTTGGTCTCCAAATTTTGGACATTTCCAAAAAATACGCCGAAAACACTTCCTCCTTCCTCGGTTGAACCTTTTTGGAATTACACCAATCAATGAATTCTGAATATTGCTTCTCATATTTTATCTTCGACTTGGCCGGTAACAAATTTAAACTCGCTTCATAAGAAGCTGCTAATATTTCTTCGGGCAGGCCATCATCAGATCCCGAAGTATCCATTTTACCGGAGCGTACTGATTGAATTCGAGTTGATATTATTTATATTTAAACACAATTTCATAATATAATGACAATGTATTAATTCTTATTCACATGCCGTTTCCATAGTAACGTCGTCGGTGGCATAGAGATATATCATTATTCAGTTTATTCTTTAGAAAAAGCGTGCGAGAAAAGCCCTTGCTAATCCATTACCACACGCATTTGCGTGCGGTAATGGAATAGTAGGGGTTTTTCCCACACTGTTTGGCAATGTGACTCTTTACGAATTGAAATACGTGCGGGAAAGAGAATGAAAGTGCACGCTTGTAGAAAAATGTATTTTTTAGATGTTGTTTGAACAAACGCAGCCGAGTTTTATATCCCAACATTGATTTTAAGAAAGTTATCAACAAAATAAAATTGACATTATTCTTGATTCTTGTAATTACCCATCAATTCATCTTATATTTTTGGGTTGATTTTTTTTAATGAATTCTTGATTAGAATCAACAATTGATGTCGTCAAGTCTTGAACTTTCAGTTCAAGAGGATAATAAACATTAAATATTCACAAGCATGCATATGAAAATTATGTGAAAGCAATGCAATTTTCTTCAATGGCGAAAAATAATATATTTCAACAGTGATCTCTTGTACTTTTCATGCAAATAACTAGAAAAGGAATCCTTTCTATCAATACATATAAACGTTAAATATTTTCGTCCATCACATCTTTTCCAATTCATTCATTTTCCGAATAAATTCATATTCTGAGAAACACGCTAAGAATGTAGAAAGGGCAACATAGTGTTGACTTGGAACATGAAAATATGAAAAACGTCATAACTTCGATACAGAGTGGAATGTGTCAAATTTCCAGTGCCAGAGTTGTGATTTTATAATTGTGAATGGAGTATAGACCCTTTCTTTTACAAAACTTGGTAAATTTTTCATTGAATAAAATTGAACCACACTTTAGTTGGTTAGCTGAAAATCCTTCCAACACAAACTAGGGTAGTTTATGTTGGAAGGATTTCTTCTGAAAAAGGATTCACCGATGTGAAATCTTTCACATCAATTCATAAACACCCTGTGTATTGGCTTAGTCTTCCTGTTGTACCTTCTTCACGTAGATTATCGAGGTCGAAAAGAACCTTTGGTTTTCGCCCATTCTTCCAGCCTTTGTTGAAAAAATATAGCCTCCTTAAGAAGTCTTTCGATAAGAATATTATCACCTCAAAGTTTGTATTTCCTCATTGAAAATGAGTAAAAGTACTTCTCCATAAAAGTTGCCAATACTGGTCCACCAAATGTTCATTTATGAGAAATGATGATTTATCCATGTTTCGGAAGAAGAGCATTTCACCTTTTTCATCACGATTCTTCACATGCTCTTCGTAAAGTTGTATCGCTTCTGAGTTCCACTTTCTCACCAAGGAAACCATCGAGTCGTCATGAAAATAAAAGTGATGTTACCGGCGTATTCGCCAATTTGTTTTGCAGGACATTCGGATTTATTTCTAAACGTAGCTGAAAATATGTTGAAAACAAATTCCATCAGACACAGATCAACATATAGAATTTTCCATGGAATTGTTTACTCAAATTCAATATATGCTGCTCTACAAATGTTAAGAAATTTTGTGATAGTTTCAAAAGTTGCCGATTCTTGTCCACCAAATGTTCATTTTCGAGAAATTTTCACCTGAAACTGTAATGTTTAGTATCCTCTTCAAGATTTCGCAACAAAATATGAACAAACCTAATAGATATAAAACAGTCTCATTCAAATCTTCACTTTTACATGTTATTAATAATCAATGGTTAAAAAGAGGCTTTCTATCGACTGTAGGCAATTTTGACTTCACACGATTCATTTTAAAATCTTCATTCTTTTTTAGGATGTTTCTCGGTTGGCCAAGATTTAGGTTTATCAAGTTTGTTTTACTTAAAACTGACACAGGTTGGTACTAGTGAAATGTCAAATAATTCTCAGAGACGTTAACAATGCTAATTTCTATATATTCTTTTTCAATAGTGTAATTGGAGTAAGTTTCTTGAATGAACTGTTACACAGGTTTCGTAGTCCTACTACATTTGCATACTGTAGTATTTCAAGTTGTGCAAAAATGTATTTTTATGTCTTCTGTTGGCTTATTCCTTGAGAAATTTGAAGGGTGGGAATTCCATAGGTCAGTCTTGTTCGTTTAGAAGTTTTTCTGTTCTCGAGTACTTTTATTTTTTCCGAATGGAGTATCACAAAATAACGAACTATTCTGTCCTTAATTTTCTTTAAAATTTCAACACTCGATTCTTGATTTCCGTACAAAAAAATAGGTTGAATGAATCTTCCAACCATGTTTATATACGTGAAATATTTTCAGCAATAGAGAAAATTTTTTTTTAAACATTCACCATGTCTTTGGAGTTATTGAATCCACATAATATTTCTCAAATTCATTATTTTCCCAAAGTGAATGAACACAAAACGTAATTATTTTTACCTCTATGTAGAAAACACAACTTTGCTTATTCAACTGACAGGAAAATGACTATAACTTAACCAAAGAGTAGAAACTCTTTTTCTCCTCTTTGACCTAACATTTTCAGAATGTCATGGCCAACCGGGGTACATTATAGGAGTGAATGGCGCCTATGCAAATATCCTTGAAATGCTCCTCACGTAATTGTATTGCTTAGATAATCCATAAACCCATTTGGGATACCATAATGATTAATGTGATAAGACCGGCGTATCCGCCAATTTGTAGATTCCTGGTACTACAAATACATGTATTCAAATTTCCACTCGAAACTGTGAATCTTATAAAGAAGGAGCTCCTGATATCGTTACGAAATAATTCATTATTCAATAATAAAAATATATTGAATTTTTGCGAGACCTTGTCTACGTTCTATTTTCTACCACTTAGTCATCAAATTGGTCAATCAAAAAGTTTCCCAAAGTAATCCCTCAGCGACATTGTTCACAGAAGAACGTTCCAATGCCACCGAGGGCCACATCGATTCTCTGAGGGGATAATGTTGTTTCAAGTTTCGAACTCTTCCAAGTTAGCCGAGTTTGTTGGCCGAATTTCCGGTAATTATGATGGCCATCTTTCAGTTGTGAGATAATTCTGAGGAGATTTAATTATTCCAAAGATATTGTAGATGAAAAATATAAGGATATTGGAATATCAAGGTTGCAATAATCAGTTCATCAGGAAATATTCATTTTTTGAAAAATAAAATGAGAGAGAAAAAATCCAAAGTTAGAAGCTTTCCATGTAATAAAAAATGCTGTTTTCGTCTGTTTACAGTTTTCTAATCTCTATCCAATTTGAATTTTGTACCCCCTGTAAATTGACATTATAATATGGTGAGACCAGGTGTTGTAGAGAATTATTTGTATTTAAAGATCCTAGAAACCGATGACAGCAATTGTAGATAAGGAAAAAATGAAATAAGGAGATGTCATTGTTTTTTGAAAAAGTTCAAGAGTTTTGTCAGTTTGCAACTAAAAGAATAGATCCAATACAAGACTACCAGGAAATCTCATTTTATTTTATCGACTCGTTCCTGACGACGGAACACCAGGTGAACCCTAAAGATCTATAGCGTAGCTCTAATGTTCGAACACTCTATGATTCAAACTGAATGCAACGCACTGTCTTTTGTTAAAACGTGCTGAATCTGAGACCAGAAACTGTGACATAACCTACCATTCTGTTTTGGTTGATGATTCTAACTCTGCGTTCATATGGTTTACCGATGGATCAAAACAGAGAGAGGAACTAGCATTGGGGTGTATGGTCCTAAAGTCCTGGGAGTGGGCCCTCTATTTTACAGACCGATATACTGGCTGTTGACGTATGCACCCAGGACTGTCTCAAAATGAACCTCAAAGGGAAGCATGTTTTCATCACCACGAACAGCCAGGTCACGCTGAGGTTCCTGGAATCATACTGACAGGGATCTCTACTGGCCTGTGGGTGGCGTAACATCATAAAGCAACTGGCCAGAAGCAATAATGTGACTCTACTATGGATGCGAGGGAATTGTGGTGTTGAATGCAAGGAAAAAGCTGATGAGCTTGCAGAAAGTGCATCAAGGTTAACACCTGCTAGACCTGAGCCTTTATGTGGGCTTGGAAAAGACCAGTATGAGGTAGCAGTTCAACAATGGGAGTTGGACAACAGAATAACCCTCTGGAGAAACTCTCCTGGACTTACTCAGTCTAATAAATTCCTGATGATTTCACTGACCTACACCAGTAGGCTCCTAAAGCTGTCACGAGCTGAGCTTCGGGTGATAGCAGGTCTGCTGACGGAGCACTGTTGGAACAAACATTTGTAACTTATGGAAAAGTTAGCTTATAAGATTTGTAGGCTCTATGGATTAGAAGCAGAAACTGCTGAACACATGTGTCCAGAACTGGCTTGCCTAAGAACCATTCATATGGTAAACCGGGTATCCATAAGGTAACGGCCAAAGCTCCTTAGGACCATTGGCAATCTCCTGGGTTTCAATGAATGGGTATTCTTCCTAGGGCGTCGCATTCAAAGATGATGTGAGAGGCTGTTTCTTCCTCTCCACCGCAAAGTCTGCAACTCACGGGTTCTCTAAGTATTCGTATAGTGTTCAGATGTTTCCTAAGGCCGCAGTGTCCCGTCAGCAGACCTACTATTCTACGTGCCTTTGTTCTGTTTAGATTCAGAAAGTCAGCTGTCAAGGTTTGGCTTGTGTGTCCTACCATGACTTTGCTGTGTGTTTGACTGTCGATCTGTCCCCAGTGTTGTCGGTGTCTTTGTTTTATCCACTCCTCAATCAGGGCCCTGCATCGGTTTTTGCTGATTCCAAGCACAGGTTCTGGCCCTGTGAATGGCCTTTCAGATGCTTGTCTTGCTAACTGGTCCGCTTTTCCACTGCCCGCTATTCCCTTGTGACCTGGCTCCCATATCAAAATGACCTTGTTGTGTTTTGTCAGCTCCAGAAGGTCCTGAAGGCATTCCCAGATGAGTCTAGACTTTATCTGTGTCGAGTGGAGGGCTTTGATGGCGCTTTGGCTGTCAGAGAGAATGTGGATGTGTTTTCTTTGGTAACCACTTTCCAGGTTCTTTTGTAAGCATGTCCTAATAGCATGTGTGTCAGCTTGAAATATCGTGGCGTGTTTGCCGAGAGGTATTATGTAATCCCTTCTTGGCCTCACTTGATATTTTCTCGCTCCTGTTTCTCCATCTGCCTTTGAACCGTCTGCGTACCAGACTATTTCTGCAGATAATTGTGATTCTATACTCAAGTCCCATCTGTTCCAGTCGAGCTGTGTTTTGAATGGTTTATCCGTTATCGAATGAGTATAGGGGTTGCATGTAGTCTGAAATCATATCGAGCTGTGAATGGGTATGGTAGAGAACAAAATATCTACTTGGTTACAGTCCACGGGAGTCTAACCAAGCCATGACAACCTCAGTTCAAATAATAATAATATTTTACTGTTTTGCCAACTATTAATGAAGAAATCCTTCACGTTGTTTCATTTCTCCACATCTACCAGAGAACTTTCTCTATCGATGTTTCGATTCGAACCCAACAAATCTCCCTCCAAATCAAAAGTGACAAATAAATTAGAAAAACGCGATACCCCCGTCATCTGCGGCAAGGGAAACAAACCAAATTGGATGAAATCCTCACGCCGAGCTGGCGTTTTTCCATCTCGTCAGTTAGACGTTCGAAGCCCGACGTCGACTAGCGACAGCCAGGTATGGCTTTCGACGTTAATTGACACGGAACCGTTCCTGCCCGAAACCGTCGAGAGAAGGTGCGAACAACATTTGCAGCCATTACGCAAAATATGCAAATCCGAACGTTTGTTCGGGCATGTTGTCGACATGCGATTCGGTCAATTAGCGGAGTTATATTCCTGAATAAACATCTGCCATACGATATAGGTGTAGTCGTTTTGTATCGGTGTATCTATCAGTCTGATTCGGTAGCTCGGATGGTGTTTCTATTAGCATACGTCAGGTGTTGGTGGTTTGTTTATTGTGGCGGAAAGGATAGGAAGGATATCCAGTAACTTAACTGAAATTCGAATGCGAACACGGGGTCAAGTGAGTTGCAACTACTGCTAATCAATTGTCATTTATTTCAACTATTTCTTTGAAGGAATAACTTTATAGTTGTTCTTTAATCAACTGATGCTAAATTCTTCTCTCTGCCTTCTTCTTGATTATTTTTGGCATTCGAGGCTAGACATGGTTCTCGCTGGTGCTCTATTCTTCTTGGCTCTGGAAGTTTGTGATCTTCTTTATTGGTATAAGGTTCTTCTTGGCTCTTGAGACTTGATATGGCTTCGATAGTCATCTGTCTTTTTCTTGGCTCTGGAAGATGGAGATCGTCTTCACTGGTACTGGATTCTTCTTGAATCGTGAGACTTGACATGGCCTTGGCTGAGGCTATAGTTTTCTTGACCCTGATAATTGGATATGAGAAAAGACATGGTTTTCGCTGGTGCTTGGGATCTTCTTTATAGGTATTAGGTTCTTTTAGGCTCTTGAGACTTGATATGGCTTTCGATGAAGCTGTCTTCCTCTTGGCTCTGGAAGTCTTTACTGGCACAAGATTCTTCTTGGATCGTGAGAGTAGTCATGGCCTTGGCTGAGCCTATAGTTTTCTTTGTCCTGGTAATTGGATATCTTTTTCATTGATGTTAGAGATGGTCTTCACTGGTAATAGATTCTTCTTGGATCGTGAGACTAGACATGGCCTTGGCTGACGCTGTATTTCTCTTGGCCCTGAAAATTGGAGTTCGTCTCCACTGATGCTAAATTCTTCTTGGCACTCGAGACTGGACATGGTCTTCACTGGTGTTCTATTCTTCTGGACTCTAGAAGTTCTTTGGCCATGGTAATTGGAGATCTTCTTCACTGATGCTAGAATCTTTTTGGCACTTGAGACTGGACATGGTCTTCGCTGGTGCTCTATTCTTCTTGGCTCTAGAAGTTGGAGATCTTCTTTATTGGTATTAGATTCTTCTTGGATTTTGAGATATGATTTGGACTTCGAAGACGCTGTCTTTTACTTGGCTCTGGATGTTGAAGATCTTCTTCACTGGTACTAGATTCTTTTTGGATCGTAGGAGTAGTCATGGCCTTGGCTGAGGCTATAGTTTTCTTTGTCCTGGTAAATGCATATCTTTTTCATTGATGTTAGAGATGGTCTTCACTGGTACTAGATTCTTCTTGGATCGTGAGACTAGACATGGCCTTGGCTGACGCTGTATTTCTCTTGGCCCTGAAAATTGGAGTTCGTCTCCACTGATGCTTAATTCTTTTTGGCACTAGAGACTGGACATGGTCTTCACTGGTGTTCTATTCTTCTGGACTCTGGAAGTTCTTTGGCCGAGGTAATTGGAGATCTTCTTCACTGATGCTAGATTCTTTTTGGCTCTTGATACTGGACATGGTCTTCGCTGGTGCTCTATTCTTCTCGGCTCTAGAAGTTGTAGATCTTCTTTATTAGCATTAAATTCTTCTTGGATTTTAAGATATGATATGGACTTCGATGACGCTGTCCTTTTCTTGGCTCTGGATGTTGAAGATCTTCTTCACTGGTACTAGATTCTTTTTGGATCGTAGGAGTAGTCATGGCCTTGGCTGACGCTGTATTTCTCTTGGCCCTGAAAATTGAAGTTCTTCTCCACTGATGCTAGATTCTTTTTGGCACTCGACACTCGACTGGTCTTCACTAGTGTTCTATTCTTCTGGACTCTAGAGGTTCTTTAGCCGTGGTAATTGGAGATCTTCTTCTCTGATGCTATATTCTTTTTGGCACTTGAGACTGGACATGGTCTTCGCCGATGTTCTATTCTTCTTGACTCTAGAAGTTGGAGATCTTCTCTATTGGTATTAGATTCTTCTTGGATTTTGAGATATAATATGGACTTCGATAACGCTGTCTTTTTCAATGGCTCTGGAAGTTGGAGATCTTCTTGACTAGTACTAGATTCTTCTTGGATCGTGAAACTAGCATGGCCTTGGCTGACGCTGTATTTTCTGTGGCCCTGGTAATTGGATATCTCTTTCACTGATGCTAGAATCTTTTTGGCACTTGAGACTGGACATGGTCTTCACTGGTACTAGATTCTTCTCGGATCGTGAAACTAGACTTGGTCTTGGCTGACGCTGTATTTTTCTTGGCCCTAGAAATCGGAATTTTTCTCCACTGATGCTAGATTTTTTTGGCACTCGAGACTGAACATGGTCCTCACTGGTGTGCTATTCTTCTGGACTCTAGAAGTTCTGTGGCCGTGGTAATTGGAGATCTTCTTCTCTGATGCTAGATTCTTTTCGGCACTTGATACTGGACATGGCCTTGGCTAACGCTGTATTTTTTTTGCCCTGGAAATTTGATATCTCTTTCACTGAAGCTAGATACTTTTTGGCACTTGAGACTGGACATCGTCTTCACTTGTACTAGATTCTCCTTGGATCGTGAGACTAGACATGGCCTTGGCTGACGCTGTATTTTTCTTGGCCCTGAAAATTGGAGTTCTTCTCCTCTGATGCTAGATTCTTTTTGGCACTCGAGACTGGACATGGTCTTAACTAGTGTTCTATTCTTCTGGACTCTAGAGGTTCTTTAGCCGTGGTAATTGGAGATCTTCTTCTCTGGTGCTAGATTCTTTTTGGCACTTCATACTGGACATGGTCTTCGCTGGTGATCTATTCTTCTTGACTCTAGAAGTTGGAGATCTTCTTCATTGGTATCAGATTCTTCTTGGATTTTGAGATATGATATGGACTTCGATAACGCTGTCTTTTTCTTGGCTCTAGAGAGTGGGAAATCTTCTTCACTGGTACTAGATTCTTTTTGAATCGTGAGAGTAGACATGGCCTTGGCTGAGACTATAGTTTTCTTGGCCCTGGTAATTGGTCTTTCACTGATGCTAGATGTTTTTTGGCACTTGAGACTGGACATGGTCTCCACTGGTTCTAGATTCTTCTTGGATCGTGAGACTAGACATGGCCTTGGCTCACGCTGTATTTTTCTTGGCCCTAAAAATTGGAGTTCTTCTCCACTGATGGTAGATTCTTTTTGGCACTCGATATTGGACATGGTCTTCACTGGTGTTCCATTCTTCTGGACTCTGTTTTTGGGTCGTAGTAATTGGAGATATTCTTCACTGATGCTAGATTCTTCTTGGCATTTTATACTGGACATCGATGCTGTCTTCTTCTTGGCTCTGAAAATTGATTATCTTTTTCCACTGAGCTTCTTCATGACCTTGGATACTGGAGGTTGCGCCCACTGAAGCTAGATTCTTCTTCGCTCTGAAGACTGAAGATTTTCTTCAATAGCGCTGAAATCTTCTTGATTAGATTTGAGAATGAGATTGAGAGTTAGGAGTGCTAAGAGTTCATCCTCCAGCTCAAAGGACCGAAGAAGGAATTTCCATGTTCTGGCAATGGACGGTCATGAGTTTGAACATTGGCCGTGATGCCGTCTGCAGAATTTTGCGAATGGAAGCATTTTGAAAGTTGAGCCATTCGATTATTTAGACCGCAATTATGCAAAAACTACATCAAGCAGAAAACATCTTACGCAGAGTTGGACTGCATTTCATCAGTTGCCGCAGTAGTATTTGTGCAGCTTTGAATTTATACGAATGAATTGTTTAATTTTGTGGTTTTTCAATCTCTACAGTACTTTTCGAGATTTTTGCAAAATCAAAAATGTGGAAACTTTTTACACGATTTCTTATTTTACTGAATGCTGAACCACTCAGGCTATGCGGACTAGATTTGATCGCCTTGACTTTTTGGACTAGGCCGATTCTGGTTTAGTTGTAGAGAGCGTGTATTGAATGGTGAATCTCTTATATTCATCAATTGCTTGGCCTACTTCAGTACTTGGTGCATTGATTCTGCACTGGAATGATACGAAACAAAAAATTCATTATCAATAAAATATGAAATTATGGATACTTTTCAAACATCCTATAATTTCATTGGAACAAAGCCGATTTACAATGAACTGCTGTTTTAACCCCGTGCCATGAAGACGTCATTTGGAATTCATTTTCCAATCCACCAATTTTCAGGGAGCACTCTTTCAAAATGGAAATGAAAGCTTCCACTTCAATTCCCATAAAGTCATTAAGAATATCAAGGGTTTCCGTTCCGTCCACAAATTCAACCTTGTCTGCATTTCAAAGGAAGTATCCTTCCTTGTAAAAACCGTAGAAGATGAGACCGATTAAAGACGTTGGTCGAGTTTAAAAGCGACGCTCTGAAGAGCGGCATCTGAATAAAAACGACGTCCCTTCGTTTTTCTCGAAAATTGCACCAACGGCAACGTTGAGAGGGCAGAAGGAAAACATATTGGATATGCATGCGGTGTCTTGCGGTCTGATGCATATTTTATGTCCCCGATGCAAATATTTTGGCATATACGAGGGATGAACGAATTTAATTTCGTTACGATGACTGGAGAACACGAACCTGTTGTTTATTCATAGAGATTTGAATTGGTGAATTATTACTTCGAATATGGTTTATGCATTTTTCAGAAGAAAACTATTTCACCTCTTTTAACACGCTTCTTCACATGAGGGAATATTCAACATGTTCAAGGAATGCTCTTCCATTAGTAGTATCGCTATTGAATTCCACTATTTCGCCGACGAAGCCGTTGAGCCAGCATAAAAATGAAAGTTGTACTACCGGCGTATCCGCCAATTCGCTCCCCAGGATTCCCAGAATTTTCAACGAAACAGATGGAAACTGGGAGTATGTTGAAGACAAATACACTGCGCAAAAAAATAAAAAAATTAACGCGAATTATGGAAATCTCTTTATCCTACAACTGAAGGTGTTCTCAATGATAATTATTTTCATCAGAATTATGCATGCATATGTTATCCACTTTCAACGTTTTTCTTCAATACAGATGATTTCTCCCAACAGGAATAAAAAAGAAGATATTATCAGATTCTGAATGTATTGGCTCCATTCTAAAATCAGTAGTTCTCGATCAATTCTAGTGATAGTTTTTCTTTCGTTTGATTTTCTACACTCGATCGCTATGCAACGCGAAACACGCAATTTGACCCAAGAGGAATGTGCCCAAGCGTCAGTTTTGCGAGAAGAAGGGTGGACATACACAAGAATTGCAGAAAGGTTTGGAGTTTCCCATACAAGTGTGTCCAGAATGTTGCAGCAATTCAGGGAGACAGGTATGAATGTCCGAAGACCAGGACAGGGTAGACCACGGGTAACAACTGCCATTCAAGAACGTTACTTGAGAGTTTCTTCGTTGAGACAACAGTTTGCAACCGCTCGCCTTCTTCAAAATCAGCTTGAGCAAACTCATGAGGTGCAAATTAGCACCCAGACAATAAGAAATCGCCTCAGAGAATATGATTTAAGGCCTCATGTCGCGGCAGGAGGCCCAGCTCTTACCCCAGCCCATCGAAGGGCGCGTTTGGATTTTGCGAGAGAGCATATCCATTGGGAAGAGGCCGATTGGGAAAGAGTTCTCTTCACAGATGAGTCTAGATTCTGCCTCTACCATTGTGATCGACGTTCCCTTGAATAAAGACGTCCACATGAAAGATATGCTCAGGGCAATTTCCTGAATACTACTAGTTTCGGGGGAGGATCGATTATGGTATGGGGTGGAATACCTTTGACTGCTCGCACAGACCTAGTGGTGATTGATAATGGAGCTATGAATGCTGATAAGTATATAAGGAACATTCTTGAAGAGCATTTAGTGCCATTTGCCCCATACATTGGTGGAAATTTCATTTTTATGGACGATAATGCCAGACCCCATCGTGCGCGCGCGCGCATCGTTCAGGAGTACCTTGAAGAGATGGAATTTTGCCGGCAAAATTTCTCGATTGTAATATGAAAGTTTGTTGCTCGGAAATCTCGCGAATGACATTTGTATCAAAATCACGAGTCGTTAGGCGAGTGATTTTGGAAAAAATGTCATGAGCGAAATTTCCGAAAAGCAACAAACTCTAGTGGTATTACATATGATTAAATTACCGAGGGCAAATGGTTGCGATTTTTTCCAAAAAATGATGAATAACCGTCGAAAAAAATCATTAAATGTAGTTTCCGAAACGCTGAAGTTCAACCTGTTTTTTTCAATTGAAAAGCTAATTGAATCGAAAAAAATACTATTTGCCCTGGATACGTTCTTCAACTTCAATGAAAAAAAAATCAAGTCTCTACTTCGTAAATTAGGGTAGTTACTCGTGAAATAAAGAGACCACTTTTTGAATGGAGATTTATCACGATTCAAAAAGTGATACTTCCCCTTAAGGGAGATATTCGCTTGTTTTAGTATATCTTCTGGTGCACCAGAAAACAATAAATAACTTTTAACACTGTTTGTCCTGTAGATCAATTCAATAATAAAGCTAATATACAGATTCTCATCATATAAATAAGAAGAATCCGACTTAGTTTCTGATGTTTCATTTACCCCCTTTGATATACTGAATTCAACTCGTACAGGTTTCCCTGTGTACAAGTATACCTTATACATTTAATGCGACCTGTATAGTGTATATGCCTATGCAAAGCGGCCTGAGTTGGAACTCCTTATACATCTCGCAATGTGACCTATTTGAGAATATCTTATACATCTCGCAACGCGAGCTTGCATAGATCTCACTGAAGGAGATTAATGAGAAGTTCTCGAAGTCCTCGCCGAGGGAGGTGTATGCGAACTCCCACTGTGACTTGTTTGAGAATATCCACGTAGGATATCGCCAAGGGCTCTCGGAACTCTTTTGTGACGGACATTTGGAAGAGATCTAGACTTCCCTGCGACCTCCCAAGGAAGTCACAAAAGGCGTCACAACTTCCTAAAAAAAAAATCGCAGGGATTTCTCTGGGATATTTCTGTGTTGCCTGGGGTAGATACTATGAGAAAAAAACTTGAAAGGAATTCAAACTTCAACACTTTGTATCTCGAAAACGAAACGTTTGCGACTTTTTTTTATTGAACTCACTTAAGGAATCTCCCCTTTTCGTTTATACATTCAATTCAGGAACACCCTGTATTCAAAAAAGGGTTTAAATCAACTTTTGAAACAATCTCAAATTCATAAACTTCCTTAACTCATTGTACTTGTATGAAGTGTGAAAAAACATGAGTAAATAGTTTATTCGATCTGACGTGAAAACTCTCCAGAGAATTTTTCATCAAGGTCGCCCTAAGGTCCTCGAATCTCCTACTTTCAGGCAGCACCGCACTTTCAAATTGCACAATACAAGTCTGGAAACGAGGCAAATATATTCGGTGCACCTTCCAGCGCCACCTTCTATTTGCGATCTTCCGACATTGCAGCACCCGCTTTCAGTCCGTTTATTTAAGCTCTCTCCTTCCACTCGGAATATTCCACGTTGAAATTTTCCACTCCTTTAACTTTAGATTTAAATTTCTAACGAGCTTGTTACCCGTTGATAACCAGAAAAACGGAAGATATTGACACGGTAATCAGAAGCTGGAGGATCGTTCTTCGGATTTGGAAGGAATGAGAGGGTTGGGGATAATGCGAGGACAGCTCCCGGCACTGTACAAATCCTTTAATTTTTTCCAGCGATAGATGTTGGATTCTATCTGTGGCACTGGTCAAATGGACCATCATTTTTGCTGCCATAGAGACTTTTTTTGCTTGTCTGCAATCTCTTTTGGTCACGAAACATCTCAAGTAAGCGCCTGTCGCACACTTGAATTCGTTCGAATTCAAGTGAACCAAATTGGCGAATACGCCGTACCATCACTTTCATCAGTACGAGAACTCAGGTGAGTGAGTGCAATTCCCAAGCAATAGAACTCTGTGAAAGGTGTTCCACAGGCAGTTTGCTTATGATCAAATGTTGAAAAACGTATTGAAGTGAATCTCCAAAGCTATATTGAAATAAAGAAGAAATCACTGCCTTCGACTTGCCATCTTCCCAAATTAGATGAAATTGAGCCAACAATCCCGTAGGTGTTTGGTGTCTCCAACGAAATACAGGCCGATGTCATATTAAATAGCAAGCAGTATGTCAAACACAGTCCATTTAATATATCAAATATCCTTTTTATTTCAGAATTTACTAGTATGGGCCAGCAGATCAATATATGCGGTAGATTCGCCTTTAAGGTAGATCAACGTAGATGGTAGATTCGCATTTATATGTAAAAAAGGCCATTGGTAGGAAAAAGAAGAATATTTTTTCACCAGGTGTCAAACTACATGAAGTAACATAGAGAAATCACAGCTTGACCTATTCATCAATTTTATGTTTGACGGCCATGGGTGAACATAGATGAACGACTCATCTGCTATTTGTGCTAACTATGCGTGCTGTAATATATTTGACAGGTCTTTCTCGCTCTATCTCACTCCCACACATCATATGATGTCCTGACACTTGTGCCTTTCTCTACAATCCAGTCAAAAAAAGAAAGCTTTTCCGGCCCCTATTTGTCAAAACACAAAAATCCTACTGAAACACATTGAAAAATAATGAATTCCCTAAAAAAAATTGTAGAAACGCCCTTTTCATTTACTCGATTCGATATTTCATAGATACAACACGAAATATAAGCTTTTGCATGGTTTGAAACCGAAAGCCTTAACCTTTAAGTCGTTATGCACAATTTTCCTCGAAAATTGCCAAAATCCTTCAAAATTCCTGCTTGAATGAGAAAAGGTTAAAGATTGTCGATAACTAATATACAATACAACTCAAAACCGAAGATTTATTCGAAACCTTGCCTTCCCTTCTTCCGTTCATTACTGGAATGTCAATTTATCCAAATTCAATCAGAAATCACCCAAAATCCGGCAATTGCTTTCCATATAGTCGAAAAAAAAGTAAAACATAATTTTCTAACATAATTCATGTCTTTTTCTATCCCAAACTACATTTTTTTTCAGTCCCTCCGAATGACGTTACTTTTCGAAATTTGCTTGAAAATTGCCAAAATCCGAAAAATATTATCGCAATCCACCTCAAATGCCTCCATCCTAACCATCCAAAACGATATCGCCTCATCAAACAAGTTTCTTAACCATTTTCGCATTCTCTCGTATAACCTGAAAATAAACATTCTTTCTTGCTTCCAAAAATGTTGTTGCTGATTGGAATTTTAGCCAAATGAGGAGAGAAAACGTAAAACATCATTTTCGAACCTAATGGGCCTCCTACCTGCCATTCTCTATCAAAAAATACATTTTTTTTCATCCCAGCAATATTGAAATGTCAAATATGGCTCACTGATTTCATTCATAAGTTTCTGAAAATTCATCGTGAAAAGTGAAACAGGGTTTGTTTCTTTTAAAGGTTATCTAAAGAACCCCTTTTTCCTCATTTTCACATGGAAAACCCTCTTTAAAAAGGGAAAAATCAGTCTCACTTATACCCCACCTGAGTGACGTCCCTTTTCCAAATAGGCTTGAAAATTGCCAAAATTTTTGAAAAACCTTGAATATATCATCATAATCGTCCTCGAAACACCTCATCTATCAAAAATCTATTTTATTTCAGAATTTATGATGAAAAGTCTGATAACTACAACGACATAGCTAGTTGGTGCATTTAATGATAAACCAACTGATCCTTCAAGTAGGATCAAACAAACCTTCAGTTTTCAGATGAATATTTAACGATCAACTCAACAATTCTCACAATTCTTCTTGATACACCATCGATTCTAATGAAAAAAGTAGCTTTGTATGACGTGGCTGACACGAAACTGCTATAGCATTCCTTTGAATACAGGAAAAGGTACAATTACAGGTTGTTACCCAACAAATGGCAAGATAATAGTCCAGGACTCATCTTTTATTCAGAATCTCCTTTGTTACACGAAAGAATTGATTGGATGCAACATTCAGTTTTATGGATGAATTCGTTTTCGAAAGATTGTTTATTTAGTGTTATTCTGGAAAGGGGACTCAAATAATGCTATCAGGATTAGGTGAATTTCATTGAATGTCATTCGACCAGAGTCCTCAGGGTTTCTGTGCACTAGTTATAGTTAGAGGGGAGTTACAGTTCACTCAAACCTTGAGGACTATTGTGCCTCCTGAGAGAGCTGTTTGAAATACACTCTTTACAGCACGCCTTCCAGTTCCAGAATGCAGATGAAATCTGATGTCTGGGAATGTTTCAACGATGCTTTATCCTCACTCCTGCAAGTTTCAGCCCACAGTATTCTTTGGGTTGCACTGGCCCATCGTGGTTTTAAGAACCATATGTATCACTTTTACGGTATTTTTTCTAGAAAGTGGTGGGTACCTTTTTTTTGCTCAGCATTGTACTGAAGTTTTTCTCAGTGCTTTTTTCTTTGATTATTAGATCACTAGGAAGGTTCACAGAGTAGATGTACGAGGATGTATTGATATCTAATTAGCCTAGACCAGTTCCATGCATGTAGTGTGATGTATCATTAATTGTAAACGGGACTTTATTTGTATGTCACAGAAATAAGGTTCTGACAGAAGACAGACTCGCCAGTCAGTCGATCTGAGAGATTAAGCAGACGAACAAGTGCGAACCCTAAATCTAATGTACTAGACGATTAAAGTGAGTGTAATTCAATAAATACCGTTACTGAACAGTTTCTTTAATTCCAAAGAACCTAATAATATTACATGGCGCAGTCGATGAGTCGAATTCAGTAGAAATAAAATGGATCTAAAACCTCCAACGTTCAAGGTTACGAGCAATCACGCCGCAAATACATGGCAAAAATTCAAACAGAACTTTGAAATCTATATAAATGCTACTGGATTAGAAGAAAATGAGAAAAGGAAGTATAATCTTCTATTACACTGCATGGGTTCAGAAGGAATAGACATATTCAACACTTTTGAAATCAAGGAAAGGGAAGTAAATAATTATCAGAATTTGATTGGAAAATTTGACGCATATTTCCTGCCAAAAGTGAATGTCACGTACGAAAGGCATAAATTTTTCAAAAGGAATCAACAGCCAGGTGAAACATTCGATGCATATGTGACAGAATTGAAATCCCTATCAACAACGTGTGAATTTGGGAATTTGAGAGAATCCTTAATCAAGGACAGGATTGTATGTGGACTTCTTGATGGAAAAATCACAGAAAAGTTACTATGCGAAACCAAACTGACATTATCCAGATGTATCGAGATATGTCGAGCAGCAAATCTTACCAAAGATCAAGTGAAGGAAATAATGGAACCACCAATCCAAGTGGACCAAATTAATAAAACAAAGAAGATGAAACCACAGGGAAAAGGAACAACATCTGGTAACATGAACAAAAAAATGATAAATAATTGTTCGAAATGCGGAAGGAATCACCCAATAAATGAATGCCCAGCTTATGGGAAGGAATGCTTCAAATGCAAGAAGAACAATCATTATGGAAACATGTGCAGAAATTCAAGCAAAGGAAAAAACAACCCAAGTCGAGAAATAAAAGAGGTCAGACAAGATCAGGAAGAAGACGATGTCCAAGAATTCTTCATGGGAGCCGTAGAAAAAGACAGGAGTTCAAATGGAGATTGGAAGGAAACATTGGAGCTCAAGGAAGATGTTTTCATGGAATTCAAATTGGATACTGGTGCACAGGCCAGTATAATACCTAAACACTTATTTGATGATATTCCAGATACTAAAATAGCACATTCAAACGTAAAATTGATAAATTATAATGGTTCTATTATTGAAAATTTGGGTAAAATAGTATTTGCTTGCAGAGTTAAAGGTAAAGGGGACAAAATTAACTTAGAATTTTATATAGTTAAAACGTCTTTGAACTCTCCTGCAATTTTAGGATTAGAAGCGTGCAAAGTGTTGAAACTGATAGAAAGAATACATGAAATTACAGCAAATAATTCAATTGTCTGTGAATATAATCAAGTATTTAAGGGAATAGGTTGCATGAAAGAAAGCCACAAAATTAAAATTAGGAAAGATGCAATACCTAGAGTATATAATGCCAGAAAAATTCCACTATCAATTAAGAATGACTTGTTAATAGAATTAGAAAATTTAGAATCATTAGGTATCATTGAAAAGGTTCAGGTACCAACTGACTGGGTTCACCCGTTGGTAGTTGTAAGAAAACCTAATGGTAAAATACGTATATGCCTCGACCCAGTAGAATTAAATAAAGTTATTGAAAGGGAATTTTTTCAAATACCAACAGTAGAGGAACTTTTATCAGAGTTAGCAGGTGCAAAAGTTTTCAGTATTTTAGATGCATCAAAAGGATTTTATCAAATACCTTTAGATAAAGAGAGTAAGAAATTATGCACGTTTGCAACGCCATTTGGTAGATTTTCATTTTGTCGACTTCCTTTTGGAATATGTTCAGCTCCAGAAATATTTCATTGTAAATTCAAACAAGCTTTTGAAGGTATATCAGGTCAGATATCATATATAGATGACTTGCTTGTATTTGGGAAAAATCAGAGGGAACATGATGCGAATCTCAAGAAAGTGTTAGAAAGAGCTAAGGAGGAAAACATCAAATTTAATCAGGATAAATGTAAATTTGGTATAAATCAACTTAAATTCTTAGGTCATATAATAAGTAGCTCAGGAGTCAAACCTGATGAAGATAAAGTAAGAAGCATTCTAGAAATGAAAATTCCTGAAAATAAAAGAGAAGTTGAACAATTTTTAGGTATGGTAACCTATCTTTCAAAATTTATACCGAATTTGTCAGAATATACAAATGATTTAAGACAATTAATTAAGAAAAATGTAATATTCGAGTGGAATGAAAATCATACTAAGGCTTTCAATAGAATTAAGAAACTTATGTCCGCAAAACCAATCTTACAATATTATGATCCAAATTTACCAATCACAGTCTCAGTAGACGCTTCGAAAAATGACATGGGAGCTGTTTTGCTTCAGAATAATTTACCGATTATTTATGCCTCAAGGGCCCTGACAGAATGTGAACAAGGTTATGCCCAAATTGAAAAAGAATTGTTAGCTGTAGTTTTCGGGTGTACTAGATTTCACCAATATATTTATGGGAAAAAAATTATTGTACAGAGTGACCACAAACCGTTAACCACTATTTCAAAGAGACCATTGATAAAATGTCCTATGCGTCTTCAAAGAATGTTAATAAAATTGCAAATGTATGACATAGATATTCAATATGTACCAGGGTCTAAACTTTTGTTAGCAGATTGTTTATCGAGAAATTTTATACAGAATGTTAGAGATGAGGATGAGTTGGCACTAGAGGAAATAGAAGCTCACGTAAACTTGATAGAAAAAATTTTGCCCATGAGTAAAGATAAATTTAAAGATTTTCAAAATGAAACTAGAAAGGATTATATACTTACTGAACTATTAAAATTCGTTTTGAATGGTTGGCCAGATTCTTCGAGCCTATTAAATGATGAACTAAAAGTCTATTACAAATTCAGAGATGAAATAGTAAGCATTAACAATGTTTTATTTAAGGGTAATAAAATAATTGTTCCGAAGGTAATGAGACAAGAAATGTTGGAAAAAATTCATTATAATCATATGGGAATATCAAAATGTCAATTACGTGCTAGACAAGGACTTTATTGGCCTAATATTAATCAAGAGATAGAAAAGTATGTTTCTACATGTGAAACATGTTTGAATTTTAGAAATACAAATCCTAAAGAACCTTTAATAGTATCAGAAGTACCAGACAAACCTTGGGAAGTTGTGGGAACTGATATATTCACTTTCAATGGGAAAAATTTCTTGATGGTAATTGATTACTTTTCAAAGTTTAAAGAAACAAGCCCGATTATAAAATTGGAAAGCAGTCATACTATAGAAATACTCAAATCAATTTTCGCAAGACATGGAATACCAAAAATTATCAGATCAGATAATGGTACAAATTATAGTTCAGAAAAATTTAAAGAATTTTGCCAATCATGGAATATTGAACATGTAACATCTAGCCCAACTCATGCTCAATCCAATGGTATGGTCGAGAGATGCATTCAGAGTTTCAAACTTTTAATGAAAAAAGCAGAATATGATAAAAAAGATCCTTATTTGTGTTTATTGGAATACCGAACTACTCCAATTGATTCGAACTTACCTTCTCCTTCTCAGATGTTATTTAACAGAGAAGTGAATAGTTTATTACCTAAGTTTAATATTATAGATGTTGATGCCAAGCACAATAATATAAAAAATTCTTTGAAAGATAAACAAATCAAACAAAAAATAGATTATGACAAAAACTCATGTGTAAGAAATATATGCTTTAAGACGGGGGATAGTGTAAGAGTTCAGAAGCAGGATAAAACATGTTGGCAACCAGGTACTATAATAAGAATATCGAAAAAACCAAGATCTTATATTGTCAAACTTGACAGTGGTTCTGTTATAGAAAGAAATAGAAAATATATTATAAGAGATACACCTAGAAAACAACCTTTTCAACCTGCAAGAACACATAATGTTTTAATACCTCAAGGGAGACCTAAGAGGAAAATGAATTTTCCAGCAAAATTTAAAGATTATATTTGTGAGGAAACTTAATATGTATATGTAGTTTAGAAAAGTTTAGCAATAAGAGTTAATAGTATTTTTTTATATGTAGTTTAGAAAAGTTTAGCAATAAGAGTTAATAGTATTTTTGTGTAAAGAAAGAGGATGTAGTGTGATGTATCATTAATTGTAAACGGGACTTTATTTGTATGTCACAGAAATAAGGTTCTGACAGAAGACAGACTCGCCAGTCAGTCGATCTGAGAGATTAAGCAGACGAACAAGTGCGAACCCTAAATCTAATGTACTAGACGATTAAAGTGAGTGTAATTCAATAAATACCGTTACTGAACAGTTTCTTTAATTCCAAAGAACCTAATAATATTACAATGCATAAACAAAATATTGCGATAACATATCCACGAACAATAACTTATTAGAACTGTCAGTGTAGAGTCCGACGTCAAGAAAGTATACCAGAGTTACGCAATAAATTTAAAAAAAGATGTCCAACGAAATTGAAAAAATCGAAAATTTTGAGTATCGAGCCATCATCATGTACCTGTATTTAAAAGGGTTAAGAGGTAAGCAGATTTACGAAGATATGCTCAATACCCTTGGTGGTCAATCTCCTTCGTATGCGACCGTGAAAAATTGGACTGAAATCTTCAGAAGAGCGAAATTTTCCATTGAAGATGATGACCGATCGGAAAGGCCAATTTGTGTCAGTCCCCGAAAATATCCATGCAGTTCATGACATGATTTATCAGGCCATCGAATTCGGCTAAAACGGATATCTGAAGCACTGGAGATTTCATACGAACGCGTTCATCATTTAGTTCACGTCAATTTGGACATGAGAAAAATTTCTGAAAAATGGATCCTCAAATGTTTGAATGTTGACCAAAAGCGTGTAAGGGTAGAAGCATCGCGTTCGATCTGTGCTCGATTTGAAAACGATGTAGACTTCTTAAACCGAATTGTTACTATGGATGAGACTTGGGTACATTTCTACGATCCAGAAACGAAGCAACATTCGATGGAATGGCGACACTCTGGTTCTCCAAGACCTGAGAAGTTTCGTGTCCAAAAACCTGCTGGAAAAGTTCTTGCTTCAGTTTCTTGGGATTTCCATGGAGTAATCATGATTGATTTTTTGGATAAGGTAGAACAATAACTGCAGATTACTATTCGACATTATTGACCACTCCACGGGAAAAATTGAAGAGAAAAGACGCGGAAAGCAATCCAAAGGTATTTTGTTTTCACAGGACAAAGCCCCAGTACACAAATCTCATGTTGCCGTGCAAAAAATTCGTGATTTAGGGTTAGAATTACTAGAAGCTGTGAAGGACCGGTTTGCAGAGCCAAAAGAAACGTTTTTTTAAGGTCTAGAGACGTTGCAGGTTCGCTGTAATAAATGTACTCAATTAAGAGGAGAAAATGTTGAGTAATAAAATATTTTGGCATTGAAATTTTGTTTGGTTCTATAGTAGGCTAAGAATTTTTCAATATATCCTCGTAGCTGTTCAGACAGGACCAGGCTCTCTGACTCTCGATTCTCTCGATCAATACACTATCCTTGAATCCATGGAACTGATGACTGAAAGGATTCGATTACGACTAATCTCTAGACTCTTTACCTTCTCTGGAACCAAACGAACTTATCAAGACATGTACCGAAGCAAACGCGATAACCAATAATCTAAATGCATCCCATCCATAATTCATGATGTGCTCTGTGCGACCCTCTAAATAAACAAACGCTTTCCACTTCATCCGTCACATAGAGGAACAATAACGTTTTCCGAATACCTGAACCTGAAGAAGCCCCCCGCAGAGCAGATGAAACGCGGCGCGAGAGTCTGACATTCGCCAGAAGTCCAAACAGCAAGACAAGAGCAATTAGAATTGAGTCAATAATAATTATGTGCTCATTAAGGCACAACTTGGGAAACAACAGTCATCAAGTGGGGGCGAAGAGCAAGATGCTCGACATAGAACATAGGAGGACGTTTGAACGTGGCGCCGAAGTGATAAGAAGATTTTGGAGCGGAATTGGGTGAAAGACAACAATATTTTAGTGATTTCATCGGTGGAAATTGAAGATTTTTTTTGTATTCGCATATTTCAGAAGTCGATATATTACTTATGAGGGTCAATTACGTTAAAGGGTATTTTACACTTATATTTTTGGCCTGGCTTGTGATCGTCTATAGCAGGTAGGACTCGTAATAACTCAGATTAGTGGAATACTGGATGAGAACTTATGGGATGAAAAAGATAAATAAAACACTGGATTAGACACAAAGGTGAAACAGGTCTTTATTGGTCCAGTGGAAGCAGTTCGAGGAACGGCTTGCCTTGAAGGGAGAAAAACGAACGAAATCCAATTTATTATTGGACTCAAAGCAGAAAACTCTTTTGAGCAAACATAACAGATGAAATGTTCACAATCCATTGCCATACATCAATTATCAATAAGACAAAAACTGGTGGTATGTACAATATGGAGCTTCCTATACCCTGGTAAGATGGTTACTGGTACAATCATGATACACAGCAAAATACAATACAGCTGCAGTTGTTCAAATGTGAAATGTTATAGGCATATAGAGAGTGTCACCTTATTGTTATCCCAGTTCTACGCAGCGCTCTTGAAGCTCAATGTGTAGGAATCCTCCGTTCCAAGTGTTAAGTGTGTAATCCACCTCGTTTAGTTTGAAAGTGGACAATAAACTCTTTAGATTTCCTGTTGACATTGATGAACGTTGTATCCAGGTAGCAGCAATCCTTCCGTAGGATACTTGCCTGGCTTACCAAGGCGAAGGCCCAAGGCAGAGGATGTTCGTTTACAGAACTCTCAGAGGGAAGTCTCCAAACGCAATGCTGGGAAGGTTGTTCTCCTTAGGCACTGGCGATTTAAAAAATTTACCCTAGACATCCAAACCATGTATCCCTGTACGTGAAATATTATCCTAAAATCCACAACTCCAATCCATAATTTAGATCGAATAGTTAAATGTGCGTTAGGTCTTACCAGAATGATGTAGAAAAATATTCCATGTGGATTAATGATAGTAGAACGAAGTTCCACAATATTCTACAGAAATGCAATAATAAAATGGAATGAGGACTGAACGAGAATAAATTCGCTATAACAAAAACGCTTATATCTTCTGAACCACTGGACCGATTTCGAAAATCAAACTCATTTTCGAATCATCTTTTAATTCTAATGAAAACTGTTCGTACAATATAAAAACCAAAACTATTTTTTAAAAAATTCATGGATTTTTTCTGGAATTCTTCCCATCATGCTTCTTATAGTGTTCTCAGTCACTTTCTGGGATGCTGTCTTCCACTTTTGCTTGAATTCCGCTAATGTTTCCGTTGATACCTTAGTCTTCTTCAATTCTCTTTTTACCAGGGCCCAATATCTTTCGATTGGCCTGAGTTCTAGGCAATTTGGTGGATTGGCCTCTTTGGGGACAAAAACCACCTCATTAGCTTCGCACCATTCCTTGGTGGCCTTGCTGTAGTGGCATGAAGCTTAATCTGGTTTACACATCGTGCTCACGTAAAAATGATAAAAGTCGAGTCTTCAAGCATTCCTCGATGTATATCTTCGAGTCAACAGAGCCTTGGCCAACGAAAAATTTGCTCCTTTTCCCAGAAGTGCAAATTGCTTGCCAAACCAGGAATTTTTTAGGAAACTTTGCTTGTTTCTTCACGCGAAATTGTTCGTCAAGTTGCGAGAAATCAGGCAAGACATGGGTTTCGTCGTCCATCACGCAACAGGAAAAATTTTTCAAGAAATCGTTTTTTAATTTCTTTGCTCTTGATTCCGCTTCTTGATTATTCACGGCGTTCCTGTCTGGCACTTTCTGCACTTTGTGTGTTCTAAGCCCACAAGTCGAGTTGATTTTCAGAACGGTTGACTGCGAACAACCCACTATTTGGGCTACTTTCCGTCCTGAAAGGTTAGGATTCTTCTGAAAAAGGCTGATGGCTTTCTTCACTTTTTTGGGCTATGAAACCTCTTTTTCCTCCCGGTTCCTTTCTTGCGGTTAATTGTAAGATCTTCGTTGAAACTCTTGATACCGTTTCCGGACGAACGCGAGCCTCTTTTGCGATTCTTTTGAAGCTCCATTTTTGATTATTTTGAAAAAGTTTCACTATAAATTCTCGTGTTTTCACTTCGCTTGATATTTTGCGACATAGAATTGGAATATCTATGAAGTAAATGATCCACATGTTTCTAAAGTTCATAACAAAGCTAACGATGATCAAATTTTGATTTTTTCTCCATTAGTTCAAGAGATATAGCTTACATGAGATTAAACCCAGTGAATAGAAACAGAGTTAGGTATATTGAAATGGAGAAAGTGTACATACCAGAAAGAAGAATCTAGAATGGCGGATCCATGAACGATTGGAGATCAAATTAAGAAGGAAGTAGTAGTAGTTTTTCTTCCACCGATGGTCGCAGAGAACAAGAGTAGGTACATCATGGTGGATCTTCAATATGAATAAAAACTCCTATTTATGAAGATGCGAATTGCCTGAAGTATTGCTTGAAGTCGTACTAACATTCATCATTCATAGAATTATAATAGTATATTCTAAAACTAGTTGCAGAATGGGCTCCTATTCCAATACGAATGCGAAATTCGAAAACATTTCGAACGCATGAGTATTGGAATTGTATTCTGCAACGAGTATAAGACGATATTTTCTCTATTCCACTCAAATTTTATGAAATTCCATGAAAAAATGCAAATTAAAGGTCCTAGTGACTTTCATATTGTATCTTGGCAGTTGGTGTGAATGTTAGGAAATACGAAAATTGACATTTCCAAATTGACGTCTGCTGAAATTTAAAAGGATCGGAAGTCATTGCTGACAACCACAAAATGAAAAATGTAACTGAAAACAATGCTGTAATGAATTCATTACAGCACTGTTTTTAGAACTGTAATGAACTCATTACGATACTGAAATAGAGAAAATAATATTAAATGAGTTGTATTAAACGTAGTTCCATGTTTCGACAATATACAGCGTTGCAGAGTTGGGACTCATAAAGTAAGTAGGTCTGGCATCGGTTCATTTTATTTTCTCAGAGGGTAGGATATTCGAAACTGTTTCAAGCACGCGAATCAAAATCAAGCAGATATATCTTTCAAGCCAGAATCAGCTGTGTAGTATGCTGTCAGTGAAAACTTTGTGGTATATTTTCCTACTCATACCTAATTTTTTCTTCAATTTTTGTTATCATATTTTGTTGTCTCCAGGAAGCTTCCTCAACATTTCGTCCAATGGAAAGTACATGTATTTCCGCAGTTCCACTATCAAACTAATGACATGATATTGAATTCCTGACTTGAATTCTCAATAGAATCAATCGGGGTTGAACGTGGCATACTACTCCTACTTAGATTCAGGTAACATCTTTGTTTATCAGGTTGAAGCCGATCTTGTAAGCACAAAGGACGGATAACTTCCTCAAGTTGAAAGCGATTCGGATCAAAGATTAGTGGATGAGGTTTTAGCACCGTTTTGTGTACATCGCGTTTGTAGAAGCTACATATTATAATACCGATTACCGACGTATGTGGAATCAGTCTAGAATGGTTGATCCTTTAATCAAGAAGCTCAAGTTTGAGATGGCTTCTCAATTCCTATAACAAAATAAGTGTAAAAAGTTGGTCCTATCGACTAACTAATAAAATCATATACCATTTGGCTTTTAGATCCTGATCCAGATGAGTTTATTGTATCTTGAGACAAACGAAAGGTTTCTCTGTGTGAAGATATCTTCATCTCGAAGGTTGATGGAGAAGTAAGAAGTCAATCCTTTAATGTTATGAATAAATAATATACTACTGTCTAAGAATTCGACCTAAGAAGACACTGTTATACTTGCCTAGTTCACAGAGTTTTCCTTGGCAAGCCTACATCATCTTTGAACTTATGTTATGAGAGCTCAGGGCTATGATAGCAGCATGACTGGGAGAATGGATCGGTGTGCCACATCTCTGATACTTTTTCTTAGGTTCTTCTTCACTTATCCTCCAATTGCAAGTATTTCTTCCAGGAAGATGCACAAACAGGAGCTTAACGACAAGAAGCATTGGGTGCCAAGCAGAATTCTCTTGTGCCTGTTTCTGTTGTGGTTTTTGAACATCTGTGTACCATTCAATGGTTTCCATTGGAAAGTCCTAGTGGAATATTCTCTTTTCAAACTCTCAGTAGTTGAATCTCATTATAGACATTGGACAGAATCTGAAGATCCCAAGAACAAGAAGTTCAACAAGGTTCTACTAATTTACTGTCCCTCATGGAAAATGAGATAGGGACCAGTTCTCCTCTGGGCAAAAGCACCAGTCTGATATTCAAATCTGGATATTAACCTCTTCCACCCCTAAATTGATGGATGGATCAGGAAGACGCGATTTAAAAGCATCGGGATGGAAATATTTCACCGCGGTGCAATCATTACCGTTTCCAATTAAACAGAACAAACATAAATACGTCTAATGAAGATGGATATCTCGTGTTCGAGGGGACTGCTGAGGGAATGGAGATTTCGAGCGAAAACCTAATTCGTATGCTTGAATTCATGACACATTCGATGGGAAATTATTTATTTGGCGAGATTAGAATGCCTCTGGTAGAACTAAGATTTAATGAATAGTGTACTGTACTCTATTAAGCTCCGATTTCAACACTGGCTGTTAAAATTTCGGAGATAAGTCCAGTTGACAAAATAACTGCTGGAAGAATCTGCCGGATAAAATATCAACCAGATAACTATCTTCTACATATTTATGGTGCATATTCCTCAATAAAAACCTATTCAATATTTCTCCTGGTATAAAAGTTACAGCGTAGCCGACTCATAAATCCACGCAAAAATACCATAGAACCACTTGAAAAAAATAAACGGTTCATATTTTCGAAAGGATTAATCATTTTAAAAAATAAAAGTATTCCTTTGTTTTTTCGAAGAAACGCGTCGTTTTCGAGTTATTCCTAATTTTATCGGATAAAAGTTGACGAGATAATCAAGAATCTCAACAATCATCTGGCTGCTTCCCTGGATTTTAAATAGCACCGAATCGAGAAAAATCAATCGCACTACAAGTTAACAATGTTGTCAGAATGTTGATTAACTTTGTCGAGACTGAAATTTAAATGATGGCAAAACGTCTGATGTAGAGATATTTAATAATAAAATCCCATGATGAATGTCGATACAAACCACGTATCAAATTGAAATTATCAAAAAATAAAATGATAATTAGCACTCAATATACAGGGTGTCTCAAGTTCGAGTGCCTATTAGACGTTTCTGGAGAACTGGACATATTTGAAATCTGAAATTTGGAATTATGATATTGTTCGAAATTCTCTACAGACCTAAAATATTTTCAGAGCCAGAGCACTTCCGGTTATACAGGGGGTGAAAATAAATTTGCTCAAAAAATTTTTTTTTCAATGTTTTCGTTTCTGATATGATTGAGTATTCAGTGCTGAATACATTTCTGTTGAAACCATTGTATTCTTTCGAATAGTTTTCAAAATATCGAAAAAAAACCTGAAAAAAAGTAAAATATTCATAGTCAGTATTATGTTCATTTTTCTTATTCTGGACATACTGAGTGTTAACCGTTTTCACAATGTCAAAGTAGAAGAATGTGGAAAGGTCATGCATCTTTTGAATTTCATAAATATCATCACAGGGTGTTTCAAATTTCGTGTCAAAAACTGTGATCCAAAATTGGCCATAACTTCTGTTTTTCAAATTAGAACCCTATTTTTTTATTATTGCGTTGGATTCTACGAAGAAAAATAATGATAGCACTCCCAGATGCTCTTGGTCCTAAATTCAGTTATTCCCGAGTTATTTGGGCTTTTCTGGATTCATATCGAACGTAGAGTAAAATTCATCGAATCTAAAGAGATTCGATGAATATTCTCATGAAACCATAGTAACAAGTAATAGTCAGAACTGTCACTTGTGAATTATTATGGGATCATTTATCTTCTATGGCCACAGAATATTCTCATGCAACATATTCGATGAATATTTTTATGAAACCATTGAATAAAATCGAAAAGTAAAGATAAAACCTAAAATTAGACCTGTCACTTGGGAATTATTAATAGAAAAACTTATCTTCTATGATCACAGAATATTCTTAAGTAAAAGATTAGATTAATTTGATTCTACGTACAACATGAATCCAGAAAAGCCCAAATAACTCGGGAATTACTGAATTTAAGAGCAAGAGCATCAGAGAGTGCTATCATTATTTTTCTCCGCAGAATCCATCGCAATAATAAAAAAATTGGGTTCTAATTTGAAAAACAGAAGTTATGGCCAATTTGGGATCTCAGTTTTTGACACGAAATTTGAAACACCCTGTGATGATATTTATGAAATTCAAAAGATGCATGACCTTTCCACATTCTTCTACTTTGACATTGTGAAAACGGTTAACACTCAGGATGTCCAAAATAAGAAAAATGAACATAATACTGACTATGAATATTTTACTTTTTTTCAGGTTTTTTTTCGATATTTTGAAAACTATTCGAATGAATACAATGGTTTCAACAGAAATGTATTCAGCACTGAATACTCAATCATATCAGAAACGAAAACATTGAAAAAAAAAATTTTGAGCAAATTTATTTTGACTCCCTGTATAACCGGAAGTGCTCTGGCTCTGAAAATATTTTAGGTCTGTAGAGAATTTCGAACAATATCATAATCCCAAATTTCAGATTTCAAATATGTCCAGTTCTCCAGAAACGTCTAATAGGCACTCGAACTTGAGACACCCTGTAATCTGTGGCGATGTTTCCATCTAAACAATATCTCCTTGGAATTTAATAAACCCAACACTAAAAGGTTCATATCACATTAATTCACTGAAAGTCTTCACATAATCATCACGAGATCGAAGAAAAGCACCTATAATAATCACTTTTCCCTTTAATAACAGCATAGCTATAGAAATTGTTTCCTCCATATTTGTTATTTTGTTAACGCCTTTTACGGATCGCCTTATACGCATGCGTCGTTCATGGGACTGACGTTTGAGACATAGAACAACAATATAAGGTATGAGATGAGTCGATTCATAGATCTCCGGTTGTCTTGCGCGCCCGCTTCCTCGCACAGCATTAAACTATTGTTCAAAGAGAAAATAAACAATCTGGCATCGTCTTCATGAAAGATCTGTGAAATTTTCATCCAAGATGGGTAAGGTTATATCATTGTGGATAAACCTTTCTGTAAAAGATATTATATAGTTATCGAGGAAAATATGAACACTTTATTTGTGTCTACAAACTTATATTCAGGAAAATCGAAGGGACCTATTTTGGTGGGAGAAAAATGGCTTTTCGATCGCTGAAATAAAAGTGTTTTGGATATTCTTAGTCAAATGAGTTTTCCCTGAATGTATCAACTCAATTTCAATCGATAAATATCAACTTTGAAGTATTTGCAGATAATCATATCAGGCACGTATTTGGCCCAATTTTTTTTAAAATGTCAATATCTTTCAAACAGAGCCGAATTCGGGAAAATGGAAAATGAAAAAAATAGTTTCCTTGGCCTCAAGGATCTACACTTAAAATATATGCACAGAGTATAATGGCTATAATTCTTTGGTAGGATAGAGAGAATTGCCATGAGAATGAGATGTGTTCAACAATGTGATTTTTTTCTTATTCCACTCGAACACGTGCCTAAGATTCCATATGCTCGCGTTCGATAGAATCCAAGGGCAACTCAATTAGGAAATGACTCTCCATTCTCCATCGTAGAAACCAGGACAGGGGTAGATGAAGGGGTGAGAGACAGAACGAACTGTCGCTTTCCAAAGAGCCACTCACGGCATGCAGAGAAAGAGGAACAGAAACAATATAACAATACGAAGCGAAGAAACATAATGCAAGCGCGCTACTTGTGGTGATAACATGCAGGAGGATGGAAAGCCTGGTAAGTGGCATGGTGGATCACATTGGCGTACCTCTGCGGAGTTGGGGGGATTAGTGTGTGTTGGCGCTTTGACTAATCTCCTAATTCGAACGCGGGACGTTCAACTGGGGCTGAATGCATATTGCGAGCGGGATTGCAAGTGTATGTACCGAGTTGGAATGGGGTATTGGTATTGCATCCAGATTTCAATGCAAATCATAGAATTTCGGTTCTGGAACTGCGCGAGTTCAGAATGAAGACAAGTTTTAGAAAAATTATTCGATCGAAAGCAAACTTATCTTATGAATACCTGAATCATTCCACTATCCCCTCTAATTGATTGCTCGTTTATTCTGCAGTTTCAGTGAAGTATGTAGGACTATACAACGAAGATTCGATAAAATAATAGGGTATAAATACAGGGTGATTCCGGAGGAGACCGTGAGATTCTAGGAGAAGTTTACACTAGTCGAGGCAGTTTCAAAACAATGTTTGGTTATGGTTGGGGGTCTTTATTGAGAGTCTACAGGGTGATTTGTCTGATTCGACCGATTTTTCTTTTATTCATAACGTTGGTAATGCTTGATCAATACTGATTAAACTTTCAGTGTAGAAAAATATTATTGTCTACTTTCAATAATTCCAACACTTTTTCAAAAATACAGGGTGGAAATTACGATAACTTCAGATTGAATCTGCAGGTTGAAAAAAGACCCTGTACATTCCGTTTACAAAAATTCGCTACATACTCAAGATTCTATTATAAGTTAACAATATTGGAGCGTTTTTATTTTTTTTGGCACACGTCCACTTTTCCTAGAAATTTTTTTTGAAGATGAACATTAGCAAGGCACACACGAAAGGGAAATCTGTCAGATCTGATCGGCAGTCCAGATCTGTAACAGATCTGGACTGCGGATCGGATCGCTCCCGCCGATCTGGTCCGTCGAGGATCAATGAGATATATGATCCGCGACGGACCAGATCGGCGGGAGCGATCCGATCCGCAGTCCAGATCTGCAACAGATCTGGACTGCCGATCAGATCTTACAGATTTCCCTTTCGTGTGTGCCTAGCTAATATCGTTATTTCGCTCAAAGGCAGTGAGAATATTCTGAACTACACTGCGCAAAAAAATCGACGCACATTCCGAAAATCTCAATTTTAATGAAAGTTAACTCTACATTGACTTTATAACTTATTTTTTATGTTTTGAACGAAACGAATCTTATGTGAAAGAAGAGAAATGAACAATTTTCAAAATACTGAAATGCTGATAAGTGATTTAATACTTGGTATTTCCACCCCTTGCGTTAATTACAGCTCGGCAACGACGGTTCATACTCAAAATGAGTGATCTTAAAATGTTCTAATCTAATCCTTTCCAGATTTCTCCGAGTTGGATTCCTAAGTCATTAAGAGTAGCTGTATGATTTTCTGAACTTCTCAGCCTTCTATTGAGGTTGTCCCAAACCTGCTCAATCGGATTGAGATCTGGACTTCTTGCTGGCCATTCCATTCGGGAGACCTCTTCAAGGTACTCCTGAACGATGCGCGCACGATGGCGTCTGGCATTATCATCTATAAAAATGAAATTTTCACCAATGTATGGGGCAAATGGCACTACATGCTTTTCGAGAATGTTCCTTATATACTTATCAGCATTCATAGCTCCATAATCAACGACCACTAGGTCTGTACGATCAGTCAAAGATATTCCACCCCATACCATAATCGATCCTCCCCCGAAACCAGTAGTATTCAGGAAATTGCACTGAGCATATTATCTTTCACGTGGACGTCTGTATACAAAGGAACGTCGATCACAATGGTAGAGGCAGAATCTAGACTCATCTGTGAAGAGAACTCTTTCCCAATCGGCCTCTTCCCAATGGATATGCTCTCTCGCAAAATCCAAACGCGCCCTTCGATGGGCTGGGGTAAGAGCTGGGCCTCTTGCCGCGACACGAGGCCTTAAATCATATTCTCTGAGGCGATTTCTTATTGTCTGAGTGCTAATTTGCATCTCATGAGTTTGCTCAAGCTGATTTTGAAGGAGGCGAGCGGTTGCAAACCGTTGTCTCAACGAAGAAACTCTCAAGTGACGTTGTTACTCGTGGCAGTTGTTACCCGTGGTCTACCCTGTCCTGGTCTTCGGACATTCATACCTGTCTCCCTCAATCGCTGCAACATTCTGGGCACACTTGTATGGGAAACTCCAAACCTTTCTGCAATTCTTGTGTATGTCCACCCATCTTCTCGCAAAACTACTGCTTGGGCACATTCCTCTTGGGTCAAATTGCGTGTTTCGCGTTGCATAGCGATCGAGTGTAGAAAATCAAACGAAAGAAAAACTATTGATCACTAGAATTGATCGAGAACAACTGATTTTAGAATGGAGCCAATACATTCAAAATCTGATAATATCATCTTTTTTTATTCCTGCTGGAAGAAAACATCTGTATTGAAGAAAAACGTTGAAAGTGGATAACATATGCATGCATAATTCTGATAAAAATAATCATCATTGAGAACACCTTCAGTTGTAGTTAAATTTGAGATTTCCATAATGTGCGTAAATTTTTTTGCGCAGTGTAGATAGTAGAGCTGTATCGTCCAATAATACAAATCTCTTCCTGAGTCCTAAAGTAGATATTCCAAATTCGAAATTCGTTTTAAATCACTCAAGTTCTGTTGTATAAAATCATTTAATCCAGAAAATATCTTAATGCATACCTATGTAAACAAAAAAATCTACAACAACTAATACAGAATAAACATCCGAAACATATTATGAAAGACAAAACTAAGGATTAACACAAAATTTACATAGAATCTTCGAAATTATTTCCTCTTTTTTGAATACACATTGGCGGCCTTTTTACTGAATTTCCAATTGGCCTTCTGATGAGGGAGTGATTTTGCTTTAAGATATTTCAAACCTCGAAAATTCTTTCAACTAGGTGTTCTCTACTTCTTATTTCAACTAATAAACTTTTGTTTTCAGAAGGCCTTCAAATCGCCACCATATCACCGTGTATTCACACAACCAATTGGACGAGAACGAAAATGAAAGAAAACTCAGGAAACACATATTTGAGAAGTTAAAATGAGACTCCTATTGCGAGAAGCCATGTGGTATCACAATAAACTTACAAATTATTTTTTTTGTGATTTCCTTAAGTTCTCTCTTCTTTAAACAGAATGGAAAATTTTCATTGCTTCGTTCTCAAAACTGTAACGTATGTAACCAAAACAGGAAATGTTTATTAAGAGCTCCCAAAGATACCACGAATGCAACTAGTATAAGAAATTTCCATTGCGAGCTCCCTTTTACGAACCGTTTCTGTCAAATTTTCACCATTTTTAAAGTGAATTTTAATAATTTCAATGGGGTGTTGAAGCTTGTATCGTTTCATTTTGTTTATGCGTAGTTTCTACTTGTCAAATGTCAAAACATGAAAGCATCAAAAGTGACATCTACATAAATAGCGGGCTATTCAAAACAACACCTCTTAGTGGAATACCCTTAGCTTAATTGGGATAAAACGGAAATTAAAGAAAGCCGAGGATATCCCCTGATTCGATCTTCTATTGCGAGGTCCTAGAAATCCCTTGTGCTGTTACTGCGAAATTATCAATTCATTATTTTTGCGACTTTCTAAAGTTCTCTCAACTATAAACAGTATAGGAAATTCTCATTGTGTCGTCCTTAAGATATCCCGAATTTGATCAGAATATTTTTTTTTGAAAACTTTCAATTACAAAACAAATGTAATGAAAACAAGGAATTTTTATCACAACCTACCAAATATACATTGTATGCAACCAGAATGATAAATTTCCATTGCGAGCTCCTAGAGATATCTTGAATATAACAAGAATGAAAATTTATTTGGGCTCAAGCAGAGAAGAGAGATATTATATTAGACCAAGAATTCGAGGTGTATTCCCTGTACTTGTTGAGATATTATTATGGGGGAAAACGAGCTAGTATGGAAAGAATAACTCATGGAATTATGTTTATGATATGAATAAAAGGGAAAGAATCATTGTAATCACTTCGTTCCCAAAAATCATCCACCAATGAATCCAAAATCTATATGTTCAACCATACACGTCGCAGCAGATCCAGTCCCAGTATGAAATACACTGATTGGATATCGGACCAAGCCATTTCACTCCCCGTTTCACGCACAATCGAAAGCAATCAGATCCACCATCAAAGTTATGAACCTGGTTGACAGCGTAATTGGTATCGTTTGGATTTGCCGCGAACGCCACTGATGACTTTGCCATCCGGTCCTCCATTCCCAGAACGAAGGAAACTGTAGTTGCGTATCGCTGCTACTTGTTCCCAGGCGAAATTATGGAATAAGGAGGTCTGCGTGATTATAACGCGACAATGACAGGTTGGAGAGGTTTCGTAAATTCGGGGAAGATGGGGAAAAGGAGACGCTGCGCTCGCGTATTCGGGAAATATGTTTCAATTAACTATTTTGGGGTTTCGTCACGGCTGGGATGGAGTGCAGCTTGCCTATTTTTAATAATCTGTGGGATACGCGCGAAAGTAATCTTCGTTTCGCCTGGGTTACGAGGGAATGGAACGAGGTTGTGATTTTTGGTAGAGAGGTCGTTAAACTGGATATTGTCAGTTTGGGATGGAGAAAGGAGCCACGAAGATCTCATCGTTCCCTTCATTGTACATAGAATTTTACCGCCAAGCTACAATAAAGCCCTAAATATGGTCTGGAACACATCATTCCAAATTGAGTGATCCTACTTTTGAATGAATTATAACACTTGGAATGTGAAAGCCTTTTGTCCTACATTTTTTATTTCATCGTAATCTCCGTTCTTTTCTGCACCAGAAAGTAACTTTTCATACTGCTACCTACCTCCCAATTGATTGACGCTTCCAGCTTGCCAAACCAGAGTATGTGAATATGTTCGCTTGCTAGATTAGATGACATTTGAGATGATCTATTGTGCTACCCCGTGCTGTTTACCAGCCAGGTAGCAAAGCCTCGATGAACTTCACTACCCTTCTTGGTGCCACGCCCATTACTTGTTCCGGTTTTAAGAAACTGGAGGCAAGATGCAGTAGCCTGTTCCTGAAGACAGCTTCACAATTGAAAGCAGGTGTTCAGCTGTTTCGGTGGCTTCTTGACAGAAGCGACAGGTATCATCAGGAACCTTTTCCCTGTTCCGAAGATGATAATTTATAGGACAGTGTCCCGTGAGTATGTCCGTCATTTTCCTCAGTTCCAATTTGAATAGTGAGAGAACTCTTTTGGTTCAGCTCGTTGAGTACGAGGAAAAACTTAGGCTGTCTCTGAATAAGGACTGATTCCTCCTTCAGAGAGGTTGGTTCTTTCTGAATGACTACATCTCATATTCAAACCACCCTAGTAATGTAATGATCAAGAAAGTAAGCATTGAGAAAAACTTCAGTGCAATGCTAAGCAAAAGAGAGGATTGGGAACAGGAATACACCCACTATAATCTTGAAGAAAATACCATGAAATGTCATACAGGTGGCTCTGAAACCGCAGGAGCTGACGCTGGGATTTATGGGATAGGTACCAAGTGTGCACTATGGATAGGCTCCTGTACAAGCGTCCTTCAAATGGAAATACTCGCAATCGGATGATGTCTAGAGATAAATCTAGAAAGAAACTATCAGGAGTGCGATATAGCTATTCATACAGATAGTCAAGCTGCCGTTAAAGCACTGAACTCTTATGGCATTTATTCAAAGCTGATTTGTGAGTGCCGGAACAAACTCAATGAGGTAGGCAAGAAGAATAAGGTCATTTCAACCTGGGTTCCCGGTCATTCGGGAATCGTAGGAAACGAAGAGGCCAATACACTTGTCAGAAAGAGCTCACAAACGCCACTCACTGGACCAGAACCCTTCTGTGGTATAGGAAAATGCACCTATGAGGAGACAACCGATAGGGAAAAAACTCTGGCGGAATCTCCCAGGGATGGATCACTCCAAAAAGTTCCTCCGGAACTTTGGAACTTCTAGATCCAAAAAATATCTGGGTCTCAATAAGAACCAACTATACCTACTCACTGGTTTTCTCACTGGACATTGTCGCATAAAGAAGCATCTGTTGAGAATAGGTTTATCGGACACTGAGTGTAGATTCTGTGAGGCGGAGGAAGAAACTCCTATTCAATTGGTCACGGAATGCTATGCCATTGCAAGCCAAAGGAAAAAATGCCTGACACAAGAAACCTGTAGGAGTAGGGAATTATCCTTGTTGAAGCCTTCCCAGATACTGGATTTCATCAAATCTCTGGAATTGGAAGGCGAGCTGAAGTTGGCGCGGTGATAACAGCTCTGTTAGGGACACAATGGACCTTAAGGTCGCAGTGGACTCCAACCCCTTTTTACAATAAACTATAGTCTCTCTCTGCCCTTGGCTCTGTCCTCAGGACCAAGTCTTCCTCTTTTGTTCCCATTTTTTGACAGTTCTGACCTATCAAGGCAGGGGGGCTTATCCCCTTCATTGGACCAGAGCCATTCTGATGCTTCCCAGCAAGCCACCAAGCGATGGCTGTTAAAGAATGGAAAATAAGGAGGAGGACTAGGTCCTGGCGACTGATCTGAGGATAGAGACAGAGACCTGATGATTCAAGAACCATTCGTGTGCCATTTAAGAATATCTCATTGGACACCTGAGAGTTCTTTTCCTTTCTACTTGAGATCATTCGATGCTCATTTTCCTGATCGTTCCATCATTTGGAACAATGGCAGATAGAATAATCTGAACATCAGTGGACTTGTAGGAAAACATTTCGAAACACCCGTCACTTTTGCAACTGATTGTTCAAAATCGATCCAACTGTCCAGCTTTTCTTGTGAAGCACCTAATATTGCGCGAAATCAATATATTTCCAGGTCCTTCCATGATTCATCCGAATCGCCTGACTCCATCCTTATCTCTTCTTGTCCACAATCCCAAACAATGAGTCATAAAGTCCATCTTCAAATCGACAAACACCGCACGAACAAGGAATAAGAAATGACTGCCGAGGGCGCGTGGCCTCTAAATTTCTTCGCACACAAAGTTAATCTTGTCGAAACACGATGCCAAACAGCACCATGGCATAAAAAGGGTATGATGCATCGTCACATTTGACTTTCAAGGACCTCTGCCTTTTTCAATGCATGACTGAGAATAATGAAGCGGATAATGGAGCTTTATCAAGGTATGTACGAATAGTACAATTACTCTCGTCGCACACTGATAAAGTAGAAGAGCAGTGTTTGGAATCTGGAGGGATATATCTTGGGTAATCTCACACCGGAAATTATATACCGTGGTCATGTAAGTCAGTCTGGGGAGCATTAATTTGTAGCCTAGTTCGCAACATGCATTTCAGTGACTCTGTGAATGAATTAGCAGAGTCAAGATCATCTATTGGGAGCATCTCATCCAGGAATCCAAGGGGAAGAAGATTTGTTGAAATAAGGATTGTTCTGTAAATATAACGGTGTCCTTTTTCACTATTTTCAGATTCTGATCCAATATGTTCAAGAAGAACTATTTGATACTCAAAATGAAAGAGATGTTATTTGAAAAACTTGGCAAACAGTTATGAAAACAACCTACAGAGTGTAACAGCCAAATGGAATAAATTCGATAACAAATAAATGAGGGCGTGTTGGGAAAAACGCTCGGACACGTCGATTTGTAATTTAAAATGCGCATATTTTTCAACAAAATGATATTATATAGGGTGTTCCATGTGACTGTGGCCAATACCAACTTTCTCATTTCAAATGAAACCCCCTGTATATTATTTATTTTTTGGATTCTTCAGAGAATTCTAGACACAATTTATGCACAATGTCGTATACCTATCTTTAACTATTCCGGAAGTATTAATTGTTTTCAGATATATTGCAAAAATCAACGTTTCAAATAAAGATTATTTTATTTCACAAATTCGGTACATTACACTTAAAACCTAATAAGTAATACTGATTATTTCTCAATTGTTAAAAAAAAACAAAGAAAAACATTAATGTCAATGTAGGAAATGTTCAAAATGCTCGCCGCGAACGTCTTTGCAACATGCTAATCTGGTGTAGAATTGTCTTCTGACGTTACTCAACATTTCCGGCGTGACTGATCTAATCGCAAGCGTGATTCGGTTTTTAGGTCGTCTAAGTTTAAGGGTTTCGTTTCGTATAAAATAGTTTTGACATATCCCCACAAAGTCTAATGGTGTCAGATCAAGAGATCGTGCTGGAAATTCTATCGATCCGCGCCTCCCTATCCACCGATTTGGAAAAACTTGGTTCAAGTACTGCCGGACATTGATTTGGTAATGGGACGGTGCTCCATCTTGCTGAAACCATATTATATTGGCAGGAACCTGTCGATTTGCTGGACCAGGATATAATTTTACCAAAGTTGGTACGACATTATTTTGGAGTAGTTCTAAATATTTTTCTCCGTTCAAGTTGCCGTCAATGAAAAAGGGACCTACGATATGATTTCCAACAATTTCTGCCCAAACTTTAACATTTTCAGGATATTGCGTATATGTTCTTCTCTCATCCAGTGATGATTCTCATCAGACCAATAGCGGCAATTTTGACGATTAACATGACTGTGTAGTGTAAATGTACTCTCATCAGAAAACAAAACATTTTCTGATTGGATCATATTGTTATCTAACATTGCCATCATTTGCTCACAAAAATGCGTTCTCCTATCGAAATCGTCTTCCATGAGCTCCTGAGTTGCCATCATTCTATAGGGATGCATCTTACTTTCCTTTAACATTCGAAATATAGACGTGTGGCTGACGGTCAACAGCGGGGCTACTTTTCGAACAGAATTATGTGAGCTTTCTTGAAACTCAAGCATAATATTCAATTTCGAATCATCACTTACTGCATTGATAGCAATTTTTTTTATTTGTCTCACATGACCAAGCTCTCGAAACTGCTTTTCTATTTTGCTAATTGTTCCTTGGAATATAGGCGGCAAATTTGGAAATTTTTCGTGAAATAAGCGAGAAACTTCCATTTGTGTCCGTGTGTAATCTCCATAACCAATCATTTGAAGAATGGTTATTTTGTGCATTTCTGTTAGATGAACCATTTTTCTAATATCATTACGTACAGTTATCGAAATTCAAAAGACAATAGCACTTACACTGATCACTTATTGTCATGCAAACAGACAACGTGTTACTAAAAGGCTATGAGAATAAACAAATCTGTTTTTAATTTCTTCTCAGTGGTGGTTTTTGCTTACTTTCTTCATATCAAGAGGTAAACGGGAAATAAGTATTGAGTGTAATGTATCGAATTTTTGAAATGAAATAATTTTCATTTAAAATGTTAATTTTTGTAAAAAATCTGAAAACACTTAATATTTCCGAAAAAGTTGAAGATAGGACATTGTACATGAATTATGTCTAGAATTTTCTGAAGAATCCAAAAAATAAATAATATCCAGGAGGTTGCATTTGAAATAAAAAAGTTGGTATTGGCCACGGTCACATGGAACACCCTATATAATTTTATTTTCTTAAAAAATATGCGCATTTAAAATTACAAATCGACGTGTCCGAGCGTTTTTCCTAACACCCCCTCATGTATTCGTTATCGAATTTATTCCATTTGGCTGTTACACTCTGTATACCGTTCGATTCTTTCGAGTGAAATTTGCAATATAATGGTCTTCCCTTGCTGATGTTACTCTGGGTCGTCTAGGTACTGGCACCGAAAACTGATTCACTTCGAATGAACCTGTATGCTCCCCAACAAGAAACATTTTTTGCTGTTTTATTGTTATCATTCAAGTGATATAATAGTGAAGATGCCACACTCAAAAAATTGTCATATTGCATTCAACAAATTGAGTTCTGGTAAGGGGCAAGACTTATGACGATATGTGTACAATTAAATGGATATTTCATGTCCAATACTTAATTTTGAGTTTTTGTAAAAGGTCTCAAGATAATCAATGGTGTAATCAACCTCAACCAATCCCGAGGATCTATCACAGACGTACTTGTAGGAAACAAAGCCTCCATTTGTCACCCTTTTCCAATAAGATTAAGTTATCCTAGAACTGTCAATGTTCGAAGCGAAATTGCTGGTATATCCCAAAGAAAAACTTTCGAGTTTATCTTCTTAGCAACAATCCATAAAATCTGCTTAGAAGGGATTATTTTGTTGGAGTCTAGGGAGAGAATGCAGGATTATAGTTCAAAGAAAGCAATCAATACGTATTTTTGTCCCTCGAACGCTAGATAATACATCATGAAGGGGAATTTGTGGATTTGTAATTGCTCAGGCTCACGCTGCGACATAAGATTTAATGCCGTTTTGATGATGAATCATGGAACTAGAAAAGAAAGGAGTGAATAGTTCAATTTTCAAGCATTTTCTCTCGGTTTCAAAACTTTCCAAGTTCAATGATCCAGACTTAAAACGTAGATTAAATAATTCCCGGAAGATAAAATCCAATAATCCAATCTCGAGAAATGATGTTTCCATTTCGCATTGAAATTGCTTCATTTGGCCTACGAAAAGAATAAATTGACTGAGATTCCTTCTGCTTTTTCATCAGAATCTCACCTAAACTCGATGAGCGGAGAACTCATACATAAAGAATCGGTTCAACTGTGACAGCCCGAGAAAAAGAAGCCGTTTTTTCCGGATATTGACGAATATAACTTGTTGGGACACACCATCCATATCTTTCTTGCTTCGACAGATCGACAAGGTGAAAAACTTCACAAAGTCCCTGGATTCGACGAGAAAGGGAATTGTCTTAATAAATTGAATAACACAGCTGCTATCGGCGGTTGAAGAACATTATAACATGCTGCCAGAGCGTTATATTTATAAATTGGATTTGTCCTCCGGGTTTTCGTGTTTTCTGGGAATTTTCTCGGAGAAGAAGCTGCCATATAGAGAATTATCGTGGAAACATTTAAAAAATGTAACAACCTTCCCCCCCCATGAGTATCGAAGACCTGAGAATAAAATGCACATAAAATATTTCATATATACATTGTGTTCCTGTTTAAATGGTTTTCAATCGTTATTACCCCCTCCCCCATGATCGTTATCAGACAATCTATAAAAAACTCCATTCACAATTATAACATCACAACTCTGGCCATGGTTTCGTTTTCAGGAATTGGTGCGCCTGATAAAAAATCTGTGCGCGTACAGAGAATATCTTTAATGGCAAAACGACGTTGCCAGTTTCTTTGTTTACATCAAAGTAAAAGCATTGATATATTTTGACATGGGTACAAACGGCAAATTTGAATTGAACCAAAAATCGATTTATAAGCATGAATAAAGCAAAAGTAAGTACTAATCGCCTCTTTTACACTTGATAACGAAGTTTTTGTAGGTATCTGGCCGTTTGGAAAGATTTCAAACGTAATTTCGGTCCCCCAGAAGTTTGGTTAGTTTCGGTATCGTTTTTGGTGCTCAAAATTTATTTGGAATGTGTAAATGGACAAAAAAGGCTTCCTTATACGATCTTTTCACGAAAACGACCGGAAAATATGGTTCAGGTAGGATTTCCGAGGAATTATGAGGAAAGAACTTGCAAAATGAAATTGCACGATTTTCGTAAGTAAACGGTTTTTGGATGGCCATAATCGGTCTCCAAATGATTATTGTTGATCGTTTTCACGTTTCAGAAAAAGAACAACTTCGTATAAGCCAATTTTGAAGACATTTGTGTATGTAACATTCAACTGTAGGTATTTGCTCTTAATCGAAAGAATATATTATATCTAGTGCTACTTCTTTCAAAAGAGACACAAGCTTTTAATGTTGTAGGGGCCCTATAATGTGGAGGAGTTTGTGCCTTATTTTAGAACAGGTGAATGATAAATGTGAAGCATATGTTTGACCTGTTCCATATTATTTCTACAAACCTACTGTGGTTGTAATGTATGAATATTTTTTAAACTAATAAATTACTATACAGTCAGAATATTTTACTTCTTGTTCATAAGATCAAATAAATGAAATGTATATCTTCTACTCTTATTTTAATTAAGTCAGCTATTAAGGTTATGTTCCAAGAAAAAGTTCCTGTTGCATCAGAACTCCCTTCAACTATTTGGATTCCAGTAGAGGGATATAATGTTCCATTATTCTTGATTCAACAATTGATGTCAAGTCTTGAACTTTCAGTTCAAGAGGATAATAAACATTAAATCTTCACAGGCATGCATATGAAAATCATGTGAAAGCAATGCAATTTTCTTCCATGGCGAAAAATAATATATTTCAACAGTGATCTCTTTGTACAATTTCGAATAGAAAAATTCAAGAAAATAAATCTTGCGAAAACAGCACATTGTTGTAATATTATTTACAAAAAAACGGTTAATTCTGAAAGAGAAATGGGATAGACATTTGATTAACTAAATGATAGACTTCAATACTGAAATGAAAAAACACAAAAATATTTGTTCGTTTTGATGGTGGAAATGTTACTAAATAACCAAAACTGATGGCGAATATCCTTTTCATTCATTCAATACTTATAAAATATTTTTTTAATATTTTTATCTTTATACACTCATACATCCCTTCATCAGAAAAAAATTAATCGTTTCTGACTACATCACAACATCCACTAGTGTTATAGAACAACCCTTAACATTATATTCCAAGGAGAAAAATCATGAATTTTAAGGCTCATTCAGAAAGTTTACGTCTGAAGTTGAAAACGAGGAATAATATAATTCAAAAATTAGCTGGAACATCCTGGGGTGCCGATGCCACCACTCTTCGTACGGCTGCATTAGCTTTGGGTTTTTCTGCAGCTGAATACTGCTGCTCTGTTTGGTTTAATAGTTCTCATGTCCATAAAATTGATGGACAACTCAACATTTCTGAGGATTATAACTGGAACCATTAAATCTACTCCATTAGCTTGGTTACCAGTTCTTTCTAACATAATACCTCCTCATATTCTTAGGCAGGTTGCTGCCATTTCATTCCTTTCCAAATTCATTTCCTATTATGAGTTATATGCCAGATACAAGACTGGCTAGATTTAAATCTCGAAAACCTCTTGGGATGAATAATTTCCTCTATCCTAAAAAAAATCATAAAGAAATTTGTAGTTCGGAATGGATATGATTTTTTCAATAAAAGTTTAATTCTCGATCCGTCTGAGAAAGTTCCTGGTTTTTATCTGTCTAGGAAAAATTGGTGTGTGTTGAATCGTCTTTGGACAGGTTATGGACGTTGTAACAGTATGCTCTTCAAATGAAATGCCATTGAAAGCCCGAGATGTGAGTGGGGTCATGAAGAGCAAACTATTGACCATTGGGTCAATAGTTGTTCAATATATAAATTTCCAGATACATAGTTTTAAGGCTATTCATTCAGTATCTGAGTCATTTTTGAGATGGGTTGGTACCTTCAGAATAATTTGAATATATTAGTTTTCCTTTTTCGTTTTTTGTCCTTTTTTTTTGTTTCAGATTATTTGGAAATGCTTTGTCAACCCTTCCAAGAAAAGAAGAAAGAATTGTATTCGAAGAAGAAGATACCCTTCAATATGAATATCTGCTTATTCTGCAAACAAATCCAATATCCCTTCACTCATACGGGGAGACAGAGTTTTTGCTGAGGTTTTTATCTGTGCTCTTGCATCATACGCAGAACTGTATGGTGCCCCGTAACATTCCTCTGCTAATACTGAGATTAGGAGCGGGGAATGGATCAATCTGATTTTTTGAATGATCTGTTCCTTGTTGCCTTTTCATGACACATCCCATAATGTTTTGATTAGATTAAAAGCACGAACGGAAAAAGTTAAAATTACCATAAAACGAGCTGAGAAGTAAAACAAATCCAACTATGTTACACGCACTTCCTCCCAACTTCCCGACCCAATTCATCCCGCGTACGCAAACACCAACAAAGGTGAACACTAATCCGATAAACCCCCCAACAACTCTGTAATCATTATGTTTTCCACCTGATAAGAAAACCTCCCCCAGCCTCTCAATCAACCGCATCGGCCGGAAACGCAAAAACACATTTTCCCTAATTATACCCAAGAGGTCCTACCTTCTTGTTGTCCCTGAATTTGAGCCATCCCGATATTACGGTCTGGTCCGGCGGGCCCGGCACTTCCGTGGCCAGATGTTCGGCTCCGGAGCCCTCCCCGTCGGAGTCGGTCGACATGTCCATGGTGTGGCTGCCGATGCTCCGGGCCGGGGAGCTGCAGCAGGATTCGTTGAGCATACGCCGCGGAAAGAGTGGTGAGTTGTAGGCGCTTTCGGACATTTCTGATGGCTGTGGTGGACGCTGGTGGAGCTGGTTCTCGTTTTTACCTGGAAAAGGGCAAAATTTTATCAAATTTGGGATAAAAAGGATTTTTAGGAATCATTGCTCATTTTGCAAAGATGCCGAAATTTTCGTCATCCAGTAAGCTATAAGCACGTACTCAAAATTCAAAATTTCAAGTGTGTAGGTCATTTAGTTCCGAAGTTACGCGAAAGCAAAGTTTCGCATTTTCGACCCTCACTCACTCATGATCATCAAAATAGAACTAGTACTTCCCATAAACTCAGAGAGCTGAAATTTGGTACAGAGTTAGGGTTTAATGGCAACATAAAGGGAAAATTATAAAAAACTAGGATAATCGAAAATCTGTTGGCACGTCACGTGAGCTCACGTGCTATCACGCCGTCTTCGCAAAATGTGCAACCACAATAATGTATGGAAGTTTATGCGCTTGGAAACACATTGTTATCATACTCAATATGTGAATATCGACTTCAGAATATAAATTGAAAAAAAAAAATAATCGGGTGATCAGTCTTATACACAATGATATTTTTACTGTCTCATTTATTGTTCAATGAAACGATAGGTTTTCGAAAGCTAGGCCGGAACAATAAATGGGACAGTAAAAATTATCACTGTGTACCTATAAGACTGATCACCCGATTATTATCATTTTCTCAATTGTTATCATTTCACGCATTCACGAAGTTAGCATCTGCTGTCACTGGATATAGCACACCAGAACTACCCGCAAATTTACATTTTCTAACCGTAAGTGATATCACGTCGAATATTTTGTGAAGTGATTGATGAAGTGAAAATGGATGAAAATTTGATCGAACTTGTCAGGCTCCATGAAGTGATCTATGATCATTCTTCATCAGAGTACAGGGATCAGAATGTACGACAACAAGCTTGGGTGATGGGTGCTCATTCAACAATTGTTGTACTATTTGAGGTAATCCTCCCACTTCCTCTCTTCGTTGATTCATTTGGTGAATCAAATCTCTTCTATCAGAATCACCAGCTACTGTTAAAGCAGTTATGTTCTCTATATCTTCTTTCCATTCCGAAGAGCTTGATGAGGAAGAAACTGTGTTTCGCTCTGTATCACTGAATAAAAAAATGCTATGAAATTTCGGTGCAATATAGAACGTCTATTGCTCTTCAGAAAAAACATCATCAGATGGGTCTGCGGTGGTTAGATTGGGAGAGAAAAATTTGAATCCGAAAAAGAATCGGGTCAGAGATGGGCTATATGGACAAGTTTGGTATCAAACTATAGGTTTTCGAGGACGCTGAAATCAATGAAAAATAACCGGAGGCTCTATCGACCATGGTTCAGAACCGAAAAAAAATAAAGATTTGTAATAAAAAAACTACTCCTAAAAAAGTGTCAAATAAGAAAATCTAATAAAATAGATAATATGCCCACGTTTCTACAAAAAGAAGTGAAACCCCACCAAAAACATTCTGTAAAAACTAGCCAAGTCTCGATGGAGCTGCTAGTTTATCTCTAAAAAGTAATGAAATCTAGAAAAAGTCGAGCCAAGTTTAAGGCTCCTTACTGCGATTTCTTTATTATTATAGTTAATGTTGTGTGACTTGGCCGTTGAAGGGTACACAAGGGTACAAAACCAGGTGCTCCATGACACCATTGCACCAATCTGTCGCCAGAAACGCAACCCATTGACGATGGAAAATTGCCACTTGGAAAACGTTCATTCAATATCCAGTCAATTGTAGGCTTGATAAAGCTGCGTATTCAATAATACGAGCCTGAAACAAACAGTATAAAAAATTATTTCTAGTACAGACGGACTTCTAATCATTGATAGAAGACCGTCTGTACGTCTATTTTAATTTAGATCGGTGGTCGATTTGATGCTCCAAAAAGAAGAGAGCAGAAGTCAGCATTGTCAATGCTGAATGCATCTGTGTTGCACAATCAACAATAGCCTAAAATGAGACACTAGCGTCCAATTACCAATACCTGCATGGGCTATTATCTCGCTTAACAAACATAGGTAGTTACAACAGATATAGCATTACGTGTAAACAAAATTGACCTGTAACCACTAACCGCTAACGTATAAAGAATGTTCAACGGCCAAGTCACACAACATTAACTATAATAATAAAGAAATCGCAGTAAGGAGCCTTAAACTTGGCTCGACTTTTTCTAGATTTCATTACTTTTTAGAGATAAACTAGCAGCTCCATCGAGACTTGGCTAGTTTTTACAGAATGTTTTTGGTGGGATCTAATTTACAGTGTGCTTCAAGTAAGCAGAATATACAGATTGAGTCTTTGACTTGTACATATATTTTAACTGTAGATTCTTGAGGCCAAAAGGAACCTTTTTCTCATTTTCCATTTTTCCATAATCGGCTCTGTTGAAGAGATATAGCCAATTGAAAAAAAATGGGCCAAATACGTGCCTGATACGATTCTGTGCAAACACCTCAAACTTCATATTTTTCGATTGAAATTGAGTTGATACATTTTGGGAATACTCATATACTAACCAACTAACCTTATTCGAATAAAAATGTTAAGAACACGATATTTCTCAACAAAAACAGTTCTGTCCGATTATATCTTCCATTAAAAAGCCATATTCTCCCTTCAAAATAAGTTCCTTCTTCGATTTTTTCAGAGATTGTTGGGTGAACACTAATAACTTGTCCATTTATTTTTCTCAATATCCCAAAAATATCTCATGAAGAATGTCTTTCACTCAATTCACCAGAATTCATTATTAATCAACTTTACCGAACCCATTTTGTATTCATTCTGTGAATATTTCACAGAAATTTTTATGGGGACGTTGCCTGCTGAACTAATATTCCTGAAACTACGTGAGATCTATGAATCGAGCACAGCCTTCTATAGAGGGTGTTGTTAATCGACCGATCCGTAGCCTGCGTAAACAAGATAAAAGAGATAATCTTGCGTGACCACCAAACAAACATGGAGGAAATCATATTCAGAACTATGTTTTTATAATAGAGGAAAATGATAATGTTAGGTGTTTCTCTTCGTTCTCGTGATGATTATGTGAAGACTTTCGGTGAATTAATGTATCATCAACCGTGTAGTGTCGAGTTCATAAAATTCCAAGAGGATATGGTACTACGTAAGATCTATGAATCGAGCATAGCCATCTTTAGAGGGGATTGTGAATCGACCCAATTGTAGCCTGCGTAATCAAGAGTCTGTGAACGACGCATGCGTAGCGACCCCCGGCGTGATCTCCAAACCAACATGGAGCAAATTTTTTTCAGAACTATGTTGTTACTTGTTATAAAATGGGAAGTGATTATTTTAGGTGTTTTTCTTCGATCTCGTGATGATTATGTGTTGACGTTCATTGGATTATTGTAATATTAACCGTGTAGTGTCGAGTTTACAATATTTCAAGAGGATATTGTTTAGATAGAATCATAGCCACAGATTTTACAAATTGAAATGAAATACATTTAAATTGAGATTGAAGCCAATTTTTTTTCCATTTGAAAGATAATTTTATCAGATCTCTGAGGAACCACATTTGACCAGACCAATTTTTCGAGTAATTCACGCCTTATTGCAGCAATAACACGAGTTATGTTGGCTTTTTTAGGAGTCATCAGCATAAGCCAATGACATAATATAACCCCAAAGAAAATAATCCATTGAAGTCATGTCGCATGATCTTGGATGCCAATTAATTTTACCATTTCACGAAATAATGTTGTTGCCAAATTTTTCTCTCAATAAATCACTTATTATGATCAAGTAGCTTTGGTTCTTGAACTAGTTGGATATTGTATGGGTGTAGACCATGATTTCTACGTAAAATTCTCCATGTGGTGGATGCATAGACACCAAATTATTGTGAACGTAGACGAATAGACAAATCTGGATCTTCATTAAGAGTATCACTTACAGCAGCGATATTTTCTCCTTTACGTACAGTTCTTTGTCTTGTTGTTGTTGTTGCATCGAGTAAAGAAAATGTTGTACGAAATCTATCGATGGTTCGACAAATAGGCTGCTCTGATGGACGATTATGTGAATCATAAATTTCACGAAGTGCTCAATAATTTTGGCGAATAGAACACTATTTCTGGAAAAAAATTTCAACAATTTTCAAACGTTGTTGCAGCGTGAGTCTTTCCAGGATAATGTGTCAATGCTTACTGAAGAGAAATGTCAAAACAACGTGGCTTCTATATTTTGTCAAATCACAGTAATCCCTATCGAAAATTCTTTCAATCTGACTATTCCACTCTTTTCTTTTTTAGTGAGGAAATTTCCGTAGCAACGATCGTTTCATCCCGAAAAAAATTTCAAGCCGGCAAAACCAACATGTTGGTTTTTCAGCGACAACATTTTTGACGTTTCTCGAATTCATCGATAGCTTCGGAAATAAGTATCATAGAGAGAACAAACAACGTTTAGTGGTTTAGTTAATCTATGATGAATTCTAATTGTCCAAATAGCGCAATAAGCGTCAAATGTGAACATATTACCCTATTTTCTCGTGGAATCCTCATGCCGAATACCACTCGAGATGAAATTTAAGCAGGTAAAATTTCTCTCTTGTAATATTCAAGTTTGTTGCTTTTCCGAAATTTCATATTAGGTACAATCGAGAAATTTTGCCGGCAAAATTCCAACTCTAGTGGTATTACATAGGAAAAAACACCCGATTCATATCAATATTTTTCCACTTTATTTTGTTCATACTGACATACGTTTAGTTTTTACAGAAAAAAGTTCATAAGAGTTCAAAGTATACAGATTTGAGGTTCGAATTCATAGGAAACAAGAAAAAAGTCTTTCATTTGGTTTCAAAACCTTAACATCTTCTAAAAATATGCCATTCATAGACTTAATACATTGAAATAGGGGTGTAATGACATATTATGTTTCTCGTTTACGAGTTTACTGCAGTTTTTGTGTTTATTAGTTTCGTGTATTTTCTATTAATTCAGTTTGAGACGAATACCGAAATTTCCACCTGGACAGTCCAGGCAAGTTAGTTAATTCATATCCTGTCCAATCATATTCCTTTCCACTCCATCCAGACTCAAATCTTCCGTTACTTCTTCAATTGAAAAATTCCCCACAAACCCCTTGCTCCTTCACCCCGCGAAACGGGCACTGCAAACTAGATTACATTCTTTTTTAATCCCATCGCATTTTCCACCTCACAAAACAGGAGAGACAGTCGGAATAATCCCCAATAACGAATATTTTCCACAGCCGGATAAGTAAACATTGTCACCTTAGATAAACATCGAAAGGGAAAAGTTGGGGGTGCGTTCCATTCGCAGTCTCAGGAGACTTGAAACTCCGGGCCCCATACTGGGGTAATTAGAAAAATAAAGATAAGCTATTGTCAGGGGAGAGAAAGGAATAATTTGAACGAATTTCACGTTTAACGCTCAGTAGAATAGGTCGTGATTTGAAGGAATTGAGGCAGGCCAGAAAGGAAGGGATTGTAATGAAAAATAGGGTTTTGTTCGGAAAAACGTGCTCAGCAGTTCATGAGAAGACTGAAACTGTTTCAGATAACGGATTTCTAAGGCCTGGTGTCGCCCACCGTTCAAGTCTCTATTCAGAAATGTAATAATTTACCCGGTCATTGCAAAAAAAAAAAACAAAAAAATAAAAAAGAACCAAATTAGCAAAATTTGGTACAATATCAAACAATTAAAATGTAATACAAAATTAGCAAAAATATATTCAAAATTTCAGTTGGACGTGTTTCAGCATATTTTATGAAGAGTAGTGATATGGAAAGCCATATGTTTTCAATGTTCTACACTCATTCATAAATTCGATAATTGGTGAAGCAAAAATTTAGTCAGTATTCAATAAGTGGAACAAAGATAGCATGGAGGATAGCAATGTCATCAAATACGGCCGTGGCAACATTGCAGAATCTAACTTTGAAAGGTTCAGTGGCGTGGTGTTGAAGGTATTGAGGAATTGAAATAATATTACAAGTGAATAAACTCTTTATAACGAATTCATACAATGTTCTGAACATTGAAGCAGATTCTGAGTTAGGTGAGCAGAGCAGTGGCGCATCCAGGATTTAGTTATGGGGGGGGGGGGGGCTGAACTGAATTGGAGAATTGTTCTTGTTATATACAGGGAGTTACATTGCTGAATGAATATACGATAAACTGAGCTAGAGCTGCCCTAGACGAGTGCAAAAAACCGATATATGATACGTCTAATCCAATCCATAACCGGGATAGAGGATTGTTTATGTATTCACCAAAAATTAAAATTTCTCATAACTTTTGAACCAACGAGTATAGTCGGTGGATATTTGGAACGTATGATCCACTTCCACATATCGATCGATTGACTTTTGAATTTCCCATAAATTCCAGATCTGTACTTGAAAACTATGGAACTTCCTCCAAGCTGAGATTCAACACCTTGTATATTAAAATTTTGGGATTTGATTGAGATATTTGAAGAAAGCAAAAAATTGTCAATGAGGTTCAGTAGATTTTCATTGTCCCGCACGTGATTTTGCTCAAAGAAAGCTTCAGGGAAAGTTCCAATTGAAAATTGGCATTCCACTAAATTCTCAGAAGAATCGTAGATTGTGATCAAATTGAATTTTTTTGTCCCACTAATCACACATTAGAATTTCATCGTATTCTGAGGAATCAAGTTATTTTCGAAAACCCATTATTTATTGAGAAAAAATTATTTGTAGCCAACAAAGATGAATAAATAAATGAAGAAACATAAAAACTTAACGTGAATTACAGAAGGTGCTCGAAAGTAACACCATTTTGCTCAATACACATTCTTGTCCTCTTCAAAATATGTCTAATACTTTTTTATCATGTCTGGATTATTACGTATTTCATTGCCAGCGATACGTTGCTTGAGGATCTCCTCACTTTCTATTTCAGATGGATATACTGAACATTGAAATTTTCTTCGTCCATTATATTGATAATAATAAAAACACAATATCAGGAATCGGACTATATAATTCTCCTTAGCAAATTTCTTCAAGCCAACGTTTCGAAACAGCACTGTTCCATTCTCAAGGCTTTCGAAATCCGTAAATTTAAGATTTCGAAAGCCTGGAGAATGGAACAGTGCTGTTTCAAAACGTTGGCTTGAAGAAATTTGTTAAGGAGAATTATATAGTCCGATTCCTGATATTTTGATATACTGAACATTTCAAATAACTTCAAATGAAATAATCAACAGGATTGAAATCTGGTGATCCAGCGGGCCAGGCATGCGGTCCACCTCTGCCAATCCATATATTTCGAAAGTTTTGATCTAAAAATTGCCTGATCATTAGTCTGAAATAGGGTGGAGCTCCATCATGCTAAGAATGCATTCCTTGCGTTAATAAAAATCGATTGGACCACACGTCCTGCCACGACAGCTTACAGGTGATCACCGATCTTTACTTAGATTTCCTCCTGTATTATTCGAAGGTACGGACATTGCAAGAATGCATTTTCAACAAGATGGAGCTCCACCCCATTTCAGTGTAATGGCCAGACTCAGACAACCGTCTTTTGTGTATTATGTATTGGGGAAGTGAATATGGAATATGTACTTCAAAAATGACAGAGTGTAAAATCAACCGAAAGAAGATTGTTTGATGATGTTTGACATTTGAAAATGAACTGCGAAAAATTGAAAATGTTGGTATCTTTGGGTCTTTTGGAGGGGGGGCTGCAGCCCCAAAGCCCCCTTGGGTGCGCCACTGGAGCAGAGTCAAATAAATTCAGGATTGATTTTCCTCCTCTCAATATCAGAAGGGTATCTGAAAAGTGAAATTCGAAAAATCAAAGAATCAACGCCATTGTTACTCAGAAATAAGAATGGATCATACCTGTGTAAACTAAAATCAGGACTCAAAAAGTCCAATTTGCCACATACAAGACACATACGAACCATTTTTCAAAGTGCCATTTTGCTAAAAATAATCAGAAATAAATCCAAATTTCACTTTTCCTTCGCGATATTCTGATGACAACACTGTTCAAAAGTAGTTGAATTTCATCAATCTAAGTACTTTCCATTCTGATTGAGAGTTTATTCATTAGAAGATTCAACGAACGTCACAACGTTGCAAAAATTTCCACTACATTTCGATTATGTAGTAGTACAGTTACCCAGTTTAGTTCTGATGATTTTGAAAATTGGCCCCACTATTTATTATTGAAAGGCGTGCTCCTCTTTCTTTAGTCTGAGTACTCTGAGTGTTTAATGCAGTTTCATGGTACCTTATGGTATAGACAATGTTATGGTTACATCTTTTAATGAGTTTAGTATTATTGTAATAACATTTGAGAATATTCCTAGCAATATTATAATTTATAATGAGTTTCGGTATTCACATGATTTGAATTTTTTCTGTTTTGATTTTTGCAATGAACATGTAAATTAAAACATTTCCGATTATAGAATGTTGCAATCTTCCAAAACGATGTCCATACTATTCGAAAAATTGGGGGTTATACCTGTCCTTCGGAGGGGGTTGACAGTAGTTTTCCCATTTTTACGGAGAAGAATGTCGCTTTAACATTTGCTTATATTCCTGTGGTGAATTACAAATTAGACTGAATGAACGAATCACAAAAAACTCTTCCATTAAATCGACGCAATACATATATTCCATCCAATTCAAATAAACAGCAAAATCGATCACTGTGCTCTTTGTCGTATTCATTAATGCTGTTAATCGACTCCATCCATCTCCACAAATGGCCGAATTTTAAATTTACATTGTATTTTATAGATATCATAAAAAACCCTTCTGCATTTACAAATGAATAATGCTTCTCATTTATTCGAATAGATATATACCGCAAATTAATCATGAATATTTCAAATTGTCGCATCGAATTACGTAATTCAATAAAAAGTTCCAATTGTGCATTGTCCGTTCGCCATTGTGTTAGTTGGAGAGAATTATTCAATGCAGGATGAAATAACATTGTGGTGGAGTTAATTTTATGATAATACTATATTCAATTCAATTGACAAAAATTAAGTTCCAGCTGTGCTACATTTTTGTGTAAGGTAGCTTCTTCCTGTGCAGGGTGTAGAAAAATATTTCAAAGGATTCAGGGTGGAAGAATATTCATGTAGCAGAATTGTAATAGTATTTGGAGACATATTCCCTGTGCAAGGACATGATTAAAATTGATGCAGCACTCAAAATGGCTGTTACTGTATCGCTCTGTGGAGAATTGCAGGAAACTTGAATTCTCCTAGCATTAAAACTTGATAATCTCGCTCCAAAAACACACTTTTCCCTTTCTCCTCGCACAATATATTCCGAAGCGCCGTCAAGAGATGAATAAATTCAAATTTGAATTCAAAATCCGAGCCAGAGAGCGTCTTGCATACAATATTGAAAACCTGCAAAGAAACCCGTCGTTTCTCATTTTCTCGCTTTAGTTTGATACGAAAAGCCATCTGGGATGCGGAGTGACCTCAGAGCACAACAACGCGCTAAGTTATATTATCGAAAAGTTGGGCGAAAACTTTGTTCGGGGAACGAAACTCTTCTGAATGCTCCGTCTCGAAATAAATATTAAGTGAGGCGTTTTTTTCGATTCTTAATGCCTTTTTTCGGCGCGTCAAGTCTGAGAGAAGCGGACAAAGGGTGCGGGGGCTAGATGAGATATGAGTTTTTGTATCGGAATGGAAAATGGATGATTAGTTCTCTTTTTCTGTCGAGATTGATCATTGTGGGAGCCGTGGCGTTCGTGAGATTTGTTGGTATTGATTTGCGCGGTGAGTTATGAAGAAAAAGCTGATAGGTCTCGGGTGAAGGGGCTGACAGCGGTTTCATCATTGTTGGAAGGTGCAATTTCGTAGTTTGGATTGTACGAAGAGCAAAGTTTTTGAATGTTTTTCTTCTCAGACAACAGTTCTGCTGGGATTGATTTATCTCAAAACTCTATCGATTTTTGAGGTCAAAACCGATCTCCTTGAGATTTCTGGGAGGTTAAAATGCGACTCTTGTACTAACATAGATGATGGTATATAGCAAGGAGTGATGATAAATTTGGAAAAAAGAATCGTGAAGGTTTTTTCATGTAGACATTTTTTGTTGCTTAAACATTGTGGTCGTTCCTTGCAAATTTTTCAAATTTAACATCAAACCATGAAGACGGCCCAGATCCTCTGATCTTTCGCCCATAGAACATGTTTGGGCCATCATGGGTAGAAGGCTTGGAAATTTACCCCAGCCCCCACGGACTTTGGCGGCTCTGAGACATGAAGTACAGGTAGCTTGGGATATTATTCCTCAAGAAAAAAAAGACCATCTTATCGCATCAATGTAAAGACGTGTTTGGTAGTGGTTAGATGATTGCGGCGGACAAACACATTAGTAACAAATTTATCGAAAGAACATTTAATTTTTCCCAAACTTCTAATCGTTCACTACTTGCTACACTATCTATGTTTTACCAAAAAAAAATTAAAATTTAAAGAGCTCCGTTTGGGTTTGGCAGTTAATTGTTATTTTAGGTTCGTGTGATTAACATCTGGAAGAAGACCGTCTCGTTTCAATCTCAACTATTATAAGTTTTTCTGTTGAGTATATGTGTCCGCGAAGATCGATGTTTTTAGATCGTAAAATCAAAGAAGATTTGGGATACCGGTAAGATGATAAGAATTGATGTTGTTTGATATCTACATAAGATATGGAATATGAGTTTTAAATTTCATGTTGGTTCACTTTCTGAGGTTATTTCATTCCATTTTTCTTGTGTATTATCGCATCCAGCAGTATTGATTTGTTCAATTATCAAATACCATAATACGAGGATGTATTGATATCTAGTTAGCCTAGACCGTTCCATGAATATAAACAAAATATTGCGATACCATATCAACGAACAATAACTTATTAGAAGTGTCAGTGTAGAATTCGCCTCCAAAAAAGTAAACCAGAGTTACGCAATAGATTGAAAAAAACAGATGTCCAACGAAATTTAAAAATCGAAACATTGGAGTATCGAGCCATCATCAAGTACCTATGTTTAGAAGGGTTAAGAGGTAAGCAAATTCACGAAGATATGCTTAATACCTTTGGTGATCAATGTCCTTCGTATGTGACCGTGAGAAATTGGACTGCAAGCTTCAAAAGAGGTAAATTTTCCATTGAAGATGATGACCGATCGGGAAGGCCAGTTTCTGTGTCAGTCCCCGAAAATATCGATGCAGTTCATGACATGATTTTATCAGACCGTCAAATTGGGTTAAAACGGATATCTGAAGCACTGAAGATTTCATAGGAACGCGTTCATCATATAGTTTACGCCAATTTGGACATGACAAAAATTATTATTAAAGTGATTAATGTTTTCCTCGTCCATTACGTAGTTTAAATAAAACAAATAGTATCAGGAATTGGACAATTTAATTCTCCTTAGCGAATTTCTTTAAGCCAACGTTTCGGAACAAGGCTGTTCCTTTTTCAAGGCTCTCGAAATTTCCGTTTCACGGAGATATTTTAAAATTGATTAAATCTTTGCTAGAGCACATCGAATTCAATAGACGGAAAGTAATAAAATCCTTTTTTTATTACTTTCCGTCTATTGAATTCGATGTGCTCTAGCAAAGATTTAATCAATTTTAAAATATCTCCGTGAAACGGAAATTTCGAGAGCCTTGAAAAAGGAACAGCCTTGTTCCGAAACGTTGGCTTAAAGAAATTCGCTAAGGAGAATTAAATTGTCCAATTCCTGATACTATTTGTTTTATTATTAAAGTGTTCTCGCTGTGTACACGCAATTGTAACAATGAAACAAGTTGAGTTTTGTATATCAAACGTGTATTTATTTTTCTTCTTCAGATAGAGCGCTTTCGACCCTTATAGAGTCATCATCAGTATACCCTAGTACAAAAAACAGTCAAGTCAGACAATACAAAGACACCCAAGAATGATCAACTTACATCGTCCTGTTGTTCGAACAAAGGACACCATCGGACAGGTGATCAGGAATAAAAATTTGTTATCCTTCTTTTAAATTTCTCAATCAATATATATAGATACAATCAATATCTTATATCCCTTTTATACTAACAAATTTGAAACGCATTTAAAATATTCAATCCTTCTTTTAAATTTCTCAATCAATATACACTACTGGAAAAAATTAAAGGATCAAAAAAAAATTCCAAATTTTTCGGCAATTTTCAACATGCCGTAACTTTCAGAGGAATGGTCGTACAAGGAATTCAAAAAAAGGAAATCGTAGCTCCAAGTGTCTAGTTTTTGGATTAGAACTTCAAAAATTTTAAGTTTCAGTGGTTTTCGAGTAATGATAGAAAAATCAGCAACAAAAAAATTCTCAAAATTTTACCACTTTTTTTTTCTTGTCTCCGAGCGTGTTAATTTTATTTTTGAATAATCGTTATAATGATGGGATACTTTGTTAATTCAGCTTTAATTTATTTTTTTATTGACCTCAATACGTCCACTTCTCGCCGAGATATCGGTCTTCAAATGGAAAAGGATCCATTTGTCTTTGATTATCGATTTCTCAGCAACCAATGATCGCACAGAAAATTGAAGGGGGGTTTCAAGACCTTGAATGAACTCCCATTAATGAACAACCATTGCTTATTCATAGAAATTTTTTTTCTTAATGTCGCATCAATATGAAAATTTAACAAAAAAAGGGCTTTTGGTGGTTTCTTGGAAAATCTACCGCTGGATCGAAAATGTTGAGGAAACCAATAATGTTAAGTGTGACTTTCACAGTTCAATATGTTGATAAAAACCTTACGAAGAGCCAACTCAATTCAGCGAGCCGTTTTTTTGTTTGACTCGATTGAATTTTTGAAAAAAAAATAAGGATCACGTTTTTTGCTCTGAGAAGCTCGTTATCTTTAAAAAAGGCAAAAAAGAATTTTCTCGAGTTTTTTCCACATTTTAATTGCAGATAGTTCATAAATTTCAAAAAAAGAAAAATAAAAAAAACAACAAATAACATTTTCATTAATTTAATAACGGGTATTGCCACCCCTGTTTTCAATAACGGCTCTCAAACGTTCAGCCATGTTAATGCAGGTGGTAATTTGTTGTCAACAATTCAATCAAGCGATTCTCTGCTCAAAATTCTGTAAATTCGAAATTCCGTCGGAGTTTTCTGTGAATCCTTCAATCATTCATCAGCCTCATATTAACGCCTGCATTAACATGGCTGAACGTTTGAGAGCCGTTATTGAAAACAGGGGTGGCAATACCCGTTATTAAATTAATAAAAATGATATTTGTTGTTTTTTTTATTTTTCTTTTTTTGAAATTTATGAACTATCTGCAATTAAAATGTGGAAAAAGCTCGAGAAAATTCTTTTTTGCCTTTTTTAAAGATTACGAGCTTCTCAGAGCAGAAAACGTGATCCTTATTTTTTTTCAAAAATTCAATCGAGTCAAACAAAAAAACGGCTCGCTGAATTGAGTTGGCTCTTCGTAAGGTTTTCATCAACATATTGAACTGTGAAAGTCACACTTAACATTATTGGTTTCCTCAACATTTTCGATCTAGCGGTAGATTTTCCAAGAAACCACCAAAAGCCCTTTTTTGTTAAATATTCATATTGATGCGACATTAAGAAAAAAAAATTTCTATGAATAAACAATGGTTGTTCATTAATGGGAGTTCATTTAAGGTCTTGAAACCCCCCTTCAATTTTCTGTGCGATCATTGGTTGCTGAGAAATCGATAATCAAAGACAAATGGATCCTTTTCCATTTGAAGACCGATATCTCGGCGAGAAGTGGACGTATTGAGGTCAATAAAAAAATAAATTAAAGCTGAATTAACAAAGTATCCCATCATTATAACGATTATGCAAAAATTGAATTACCACGCTCGTAGACCAGAAAAAAAAGTGGTAACATTTTGAGAATTTTTTTGTTGCTGATTTTTCTATCATTACTCGAAAACCACTGAAACTTAAAATTTTTAAAGTTCTAATCCAAAAATTAGACACTTGGAGCTACAATTTCCTTTTTTTGAATTCCTTGTACGACCATTCCTCCCAAAGTTGCGGCATTTGAAAATTGCCGAAAAATTTGGAATTTTTTTTTGATCCTTTAATTTTTTCCAGTAGTGTATATAGATACAATCAATATCTTATATCCCTTTTATACTAACAAATTTGAAACGCATTTAAAATATTCAATCCTTCTTTCAAATTTCTCAATCAATATATATAGATACAATCAATATCTTATATCCCTTTTATACTAACAAATTTGAAACGCATTTAAAATATTCAAAGTTAGTATAAAAGGGATATAAGATATTGATTGTATCTATATATATTGATTGAGAAATTTAAAAGAAGGATAACAAATTTTCATTCCTGATCACCTGTCCGATGGTGTCCTTTGTTCGAACAACAGGACGATGTAAGTTGATCATTCTTGGGTGTCTTTGTATTGTCTGACTTGACTGTTTTTTGTACTAGGGTACTGATAATGACTCTATAAGGGTCGAAAGCGCTCTACCTGAAGAAGAAGAATAAATACACGTTTGATATACAAAACTCAACTTGTTTCATTATGACAAAAATTTCTGCAAAATGGATCCCCAAATGTTTGAATGTTGACCAAAAGCGTGCAAGGGTAGAAGTATCGCGTTCGATCTGGGCTCGATTTGACTTCTTAAACCGAATTGTTACTATGGATGAGTCTTGGGTACATTTCTACGATCCAGAAACAAACCAACAATCGATGGAATGGCGACACTCTTGTTCTCCAAGACCTAAGAAGTTTCGAGTCCAAAAATCTTCTGGAAAAGTTCTTGCTTCAGTTTTTTGGGATTCCCCTGGAGTAATCATGATTGATTTTTTGGATGAGGGTAGAACAATAACTGGAGATTACTATTAGATATAACTGACTACTCTACGAAAAAAAATTGAAGAGAAAAGTCGCGTAAAGCTATCTAAAGGTATTTTATTTGTACAGGATAACAACCCAGTACACAAATCTCATGTTATCATGCACCTCTCGAAGAAGTCACAAAAGGCGTCACAATTTCCTAAAAAGAAGTCGCTAAGCTATTTTTGGGATCTCTCTGTGTTGCCTGGGAATGAACCTTCTCTAGAATTACCAGTATCATTGTTCACTCCCTACGTATTCGAACTGACGTTCTCTTCAACGGTGAACATTGAAACTAGAACGAGAAATATACTTCAATTAGAAAATGACATTTCAAAAATAGAACAGTTTGTCCAATTTTTAGAAAATGAACAATCCCATTATTCCACTCATATGGTGTTTTATTCCGTTGTAAAACCTAGCGTCCTCCCTTTCACCCTCATAGGTTGCAACCCACAGATTTTAAAAACACTGGTCAGTGAATGCTAAATGGCGAAGGAGCCAGGACCAAATTAAAATTTTTATAAAATTCACGCAATCCCGCCAGGCCCTTGATCTGAATTGAAGTCAATCTGAAGTGGACAATGCCTAAATAACTATACAGTTATATATGAAGGCACCAACATGATACCAATGATAAAAAAGCACCAACTCAACCTCGAGCTGTCCCGCCGTGAAAATTCAAAACGGCGATAAATAATTCACTTTCAGGCAGATAGACAACTACCATAACCACGAGAACCCGCCACGACTAGGCTCGTAAACCGACCGGGGCGCATTTTTATTATTCAAGGCATAATGCGGCTAAAACACCACCCCGTCCACGACCCGCGGAATACAAAGCGCATCCACTTCACGGTGCAGAGACCGACCTGTATTCCGGCTACAATTCACCTTTTTCTCGTCGATGGGAAACGCCAAAATTCGATCTGTTCGCGGCGCCCGTTCAATTATTCACCGATTTTTTCTTTGATGTCTGTTTAATATGAAGGTCGGATGGCTGATGGAATGTCTGTGCAAACATCCTGAAAACTGATGACGCGATCGAGTTTGGTGAGCTTTTTAGATATGATTGCGTGAACATCGCATGTCAATAAGGGTTAGTCCTGAATTTGCTCCTTTGAATGAGAAAGATTCGTGACTTTGTCGAGGAAAATAGATTCTATAATAGGAAAAAATTTTTGACAGTTCCAACAACCAGCCAAATTTTGTCATTTTGTGTCATATGAAACAATTTGACCCAATCATATCACTAATATACTAATAATTGCATTTAGTGCAATATGAGACAAAAAAGACGCACGTAAAATTTGACGAAATGATCACGAATCTCAAGATTTGTCTGAATGCTTCCCTGGATTTTAAATAGCACCGAATCGTAGTAAAATTCATCGCCCTACAAGTTAACAATGTTGTCAGAATGTTTATCAACTTTGTCAGGAATAAAATTTTACTGATGAAAAAACGTTTGATGTAGAGATTTGCAATAATGAAATCCCACAAATGTGGGAGATTAAATTGATTCTTAAGAAGCATGTAATAATTATATACATTTAATACGCACAGTTTCGATTCACAGGCCTGGATCTGGGGGGGGGGGAGTCTGGATATCAGATAAAAAGAAGGTTTCATTGACTTCTTAGAAGTTGACGGAAAAACTGGAGAATAATATCATAGCGAAATCTAGATAAACTGCAAGCTGGTGATTGAGATGTCAAAAATGTCTTGGGTAATCCTACGACAACTGATCTAATAAGGCTGGCATATATAAAGGAGTCCAATCCAGAATTATACACATCAACGAGCTGGCAGTATTACAGTTTCATGCCTAGCACACTCTCTGAATCTTGTGGGTGTCCATTTGGCTTCATCGTGTTCAGAACCAGTAAATTTATTTGGTGTTGTACAAAAACTGTATTCGTTTTTTGTTAGTTCAACCACACGATGGACAATTATCAAAAAGTGCACAAAAACAAATTTGAAAGGAAGTAGCAAAACAATATGAGCTATACATCAAGCTGTTAATGCCTTGCTCCATAATTTACCGGTAGTTGTGGAAGAAATCAAAGAATCATCACTAATCGCAGAATCCAAGTATTAAGCTGGTCATTTGTTTCATATGGTGTGATGGATTTTAGATTCATACTGAACCTAACAATCTGGGATAATATTATGCCAGAGATCAATAGGGTCAACGTGGAAATTCAGAACGGGGATATAATTATTTCACGTTCATCATCGTTGATGCAAGGTCTTGTGAAGATCATGCAAAGTTTTGTGAAGATCTTGCAAGGAATGAGGGAAAACCCTTTTGAAAACTGCATCTCGGAAGCTACAATTCTTTCAGGAGAGGATGTGGATCCAATTCTTAGAAATAAACGTGTTTCCAAGAAGAAAAAGCAGGTCGACAAAATGTGCGAGGATGAGTCAAGAACGCTAGATCTAGTTGGTTTATTCCCAAAGGAAATTAAGGTTGTTTTTGACAGATTATTGTCAGAAATCAGAAAAAACTTAGAAAGCGCAGAAAGTCTGCATACGAATTTCGCATTCCTCAACGGCCATGCCCTCTTAAGCATGCAAAAAGAGGATCTGCAGAAAATGGCACCCTTTTAAGGCAGAAATAATGAAGAGAATTGAATGCAGTTGATTTTTGTTAGGAACTAGCAGTTTTCATAGAGCTGGTTACCAAAATTAGTGAAAGATGGCTTCATAAGACCTCCTACAAATTCTTCAGGTAAGATCTGCAAGAAGCATTTCCTTATGTCAGTATAGCTTTAAGAATATACTGCACATTACCTACCACGTAATTTCAGCAAATTGAAAATAATAAAAAATTATTTTTTCTACAAACGTCAAAAAATGACAAGGTTCGCGCATAGACAACAATATGCGAAGTGACCCTTTTTTTCATTTTCCTTCGTTACCTTGACACCGTGCGCGAAATACTTACTTCGCACACTGCATGTAAACTACATAGGATTTTTATATTTAATTAACCTTTATGCTCCTCAATAGAGCAAAAATCCAAGAAATCATTTATTCATTACTGTTTAACAATAATTAAGGCTTTCAAATTGTGAGCAATTTAACACTACCTAATTTTATTTATTATTTACAATGTTAACATTTATGGTGCGGTCAGTGCACGAACGTTTGTAGAAAAAATTCTGTTTGCATCTCATGCGCGAAATACTTTGGTGATCTCGACTATGTTTTTTTAACTCGGCTGCGCCTCGTTAAAAAAAATCAGTTCTCGATCACCAAAGTAGCATTTCGCGCACTAGATACAAAAATAACTATGCGTTCCTCAATGAGTCAGGAACGTCTCTTTTGTCTCTCAATCTTAGCTATAGAAAACAAAAGAGCTTCCGAATCAGATTTCGAGGAGCTGCTAGATGCGTTTGCGGAAAGAAAATCACGCCGCGTGAAGCTGTGAAGAAAATAAATCTAATTTCTTTCCTTGTGATATTTTCCTTATTATTAGTATGTATTTGTTTCCATTATTTTCTATGATTTCATATATTACACAAATGGGGGGGCGCCATCATGAATTTTTGCCCAGGTGGGTAAACTCAGGAAGGATTGGATTTCTTAATCAAATAATTGAAATCGATTTCATTTTGAAAGTTAATTTTTTTCTTTCAAGAAGAGAAGAAAATAAGTCAACTCATGCTTCTGATTTATTTCAAACGAAAGACCCATGAAAATAGTTCAACTTCCGATCAAAAGTGAATCTATAGATAATTTCGTTCAGATAATCAACTCGAAATACCGAATTGGCAGAGAATGACCGAATACAAATATATGGCGGGAAATAGTTCCTGCTTTACCCACATATTCACTAATTTTATAGTTCAGCGATTTTCGGATAGAGAGCGCCATTGTACATTTAATTCATAATTAGAGAGATATTCATGAAACTTATATTGACAATGTATATTCTATGGAGATATTCCATAAAATGCACGGTGGCGCCTCTATCGGATTAGTTTTCCTACTCGCTCTGAACGGTGACTTCAAACCTATCACAACTCATGATCTGTATTGAATGCTCAAGGTCACTGTCTTAATGATCCTAAGGACAACTATCTGTGTCATTACAAATATCAACGAAACTGTTTTATCGATGAACTTTTCATGAAGAAAATTGGACACTGTGGTCTATTCTATAAAGATATGCTGGCGCTAATTTGTTCCAGATCTTTTGGAGACAAAATTTCACTGTAACAATTCCAATTACACCAAACTGTTTGCTCTGAGCACGCTAAATCGACTGAAAAAAATTCAATGAATATAGCCTATGTCACTTGCACATTCTTCACGAATCTAATGACACCTCACACGTTGAAATCCATCTATCCGTTCTGGTTGTAGAGCGTGCAAAAGAAATAAACATACACGAAAAATATCATGTCGGGTAAAAATTTCAATTTTCATTTCCACTCATTCGATGGTAACTTTAAACATCTAACACGTGATATCGGACGTTAAAATGTGAATTATTCATTCAATTTTGCTGAACGAAATAACCCTAATAAAAAATTACACTGGCAAGTGAGTTCCGCGTATTTATAACGCAACGAATAAAATTTAATGACTCTGATGAAAATAAACTAATATTTCAAAATACCTACCGGCACGAACGACCAGTTTTTGTTTAAATGTTAACGAAACGCAATAAATTCGATAGTTTCTCGCAAATTGGGACATGCGATGGCACTTATTGTTGCCAGAAAGCCAATATATTTCAGTTGTTAGTGCGGTTTATTAAAATGGAGTTATTATTAATGGGCAGGCTAAATCAATGTGAAGTGACGAATGAATAAATCGGTGAAAAGTTTGGTTTTCCGGATCAGGGGAATTCCGTTTTAGTGTTGGCGGTTGTATGGCGATTTATTTGAGTGCTTCCAGGGACTTATTCGTGAGGTTGGAAAACTTTGGGAAATTATTATGGATATTGTTTCTGGGGTTTAAATAGGCACGCAATATCGATTTGAATGCTACGGAATACACAGATGTACAACGAATATTGTTATTTTCCCTTTGGCCATTCTCACTACAGAATTTCGACAATTTAAACGAAAGGAGCAATTTTAAGATTAACCGTCGCATCCACCAATCTGCTACTTTTCGCTTAAAATGTTTTACAAACTTCTTCGACTGAGAATTTTACCATGAAATTATGTACAAAATTCGTATAATGATTGTGATACACTATTGATTCATTTCTTGATCCTGGTTTTGATCTGTTCAGGAAAATTTGTGGTCTTTGGAATTACATTGATAGCCCGAGATGTGAATGTGGTCATGAAGAGAAAACTATTGACCATTTGTTAATAATTGTTCAGTTTATAAATTTCCTGATTGTATCAAGGCTATCCATTCCGTATCAGATTCTCTTTCGAGATGGGTCGGTATCTTCAGAACAATTTGATAACGAATGTATCAGTTGATTATCCTTTCTTGTTTTTCCTTTTTTTGTTTTATATCATTACAAAATGCTTTGTTAACCTGTTTGGAGAACGAAAGAAGAACTTGTATTCTAAGAAGAAGATGCCCTTCAATATAAACGTCAACTTAGTAGGTGGACAAATTGAATATCCCCACACTTATACGATATTCCGTTTAACATTTTCTGAGCTAATACTGAGCTTAGGAGCAGAAAATAGATCGATTTGTTCGAAAAGAATATGTTCATTGTTGCCTCTTCATAACACATGATATGATATTCGATTTCTTTTTCTAAAACAAATCTGTATTGCTCTTAGTTATTCTGTTCAACAATCTTTGTTCAGTTTAAACTTTTCCTTATTGAAATATTTCAGCTCGAAGATAATTTTTTGTGGTTGAAATATTTATTCTACACGATTGAAATGAAACCAAAGGTCACCCACTCAGGTAAAACTGGTTGAAATTGCAGAAATCTTCGGAAGTTTACTTGAATGTATGAGCGCCATTGCTACAATTTTTTGCCAAAACTGCTATACTCTGTTCAAATGTAAGAAGGAGCAATAACAACATGTTTCGCGCAGCGGTAGGAGGGCCTTCGTAAAGGTACTTTCCGTCCAGAGTCGAATCGAGGAGATTTCACACAATCGTTCAGTTTATTTATCCATGTCTCATCCAGCTAATGAATTTTTCTGCTTTGTTCCCGGATTTTCTTCAAATTATCTCTTCTCCAGACAATTATTTCATCCCTATCTATCAGTAGACTATCACGACCACGTTTTTTGAACTTGAATTCCATTTTTTCAATAATTTATAGAACGTTGTTCTTTTGAAATTTGGCAAACTGTCGTCATCATTCACGATCTCTAGTACTTTAGAAATCGTTGAGATTTCATTCCGAGAAAAAAAACGTGGACAATTCTTTTGATAAGGTTCATATCGAAATCGTCAACCGAAGAATTATTTTTAACGACTGGGCTCTCTCCTTACGTGGCGTCAATGTTTTATTCTCTTTATACTCTCTGAGAATTCTGAATACAGCTGAGTCACTCACCCCTGAGGATTTTGAAACAATTCCTACTAAGTCTCTTTTCGATAAATCAGGATGTTCTTCCAATTCTTTTCAAGAAATGTTCAAAATTATCTCTTTCTCTTCAGTAGAGAAGGCTACCTTTTGGAACTTTTTCGTGGTGGTCCCCACATATCACCATCAGATGCAGTATCCGTTTCCGAATTCGACATTGTTCTATAAACACTATATACACTTTGTCAAAAGATTTTTCAACACAATACACTTTTTACAACAAAATATAAACACTTTGAACAGCTAGACCTTCACAGTAGCTCTAGGTATTTTAACTAGTCTTGTCAATTGAAAACTTCGATATTTATGCAAATCAAGATGGCTTGAAACCATTAAGGGAAAGGACCCAAATCAGGTGTTTCCCGGAATTACCTTGTCGGAATCTTGAGCAGCCGACAAAGAGTTTCATACAAAATAATATAAAATTTTGGACCGAAACTAAATATATTTCGGATATAACAAGTAAATGACCATGAATTTGAACAGAGATCTTTTAAGAGTCTTGTCAATTGAAAACTTCGATATTTATGCAAATCAAGATGGCTTTCACCCATTAGGGAAAAGGACCCAAATCTGGTGTTTCCCGGAATTACCCAAATCTCTAAAACTCTGGTGTTTCCTGAAATTACCTTGCCGCAATCTCGAGCATCCGAAAAAGAAATTATTCAGTAGATAATAATATAAAAACAAAATAAAAAAATAGGGTAGGTACGTCGGATATAAAATGTTTATGACAGTTGCAAATCATAACAGAAATTTTGCACTAGAGTTTCTGAGGTAAAAAAGTTCTAATGTGAGAATTGCTACTCAAATTATTGAATCATTTCTATCCAGTACTATCCACAGTCCGTTCCGAGTACGACCCTGGCACTATCTTAGGGCGGTCTAAGGGTGCGTTGTTATAAAAGTTTCACCAATAGGAGCTTTATTGTGCGCAAACCAGACGAATTTGTTTGTTTACAAAGCTCCTTCTTATATTTGAACGGACTATAACCTTAAATTAGTACTTTGAATAATTTTCAACTGAGGATTGTTCTGGTCAATTCTAGCAGACGTATATGTCCATTGAATTCATTATATAAGTTGGACAAAAATTCTATTGAAATTTTCATCAGCACCCTTCTACGCAAGGACGAACGAAAACTTTCCAACTCCAGAAAACATCGGACAAAACATGAGTTCATATGGTATTCGGCGAATTGAAAAGCCATCACCTTCTCGCAATATTGCTCTTGTTGTGCAATAACGACTTTCTGTCACACTCGAAATCAATCATTTTTTTATAAATAAAACGACATCTCCCCAATAGGCCTGAAAATACTAATACATCATTTTGGAGGAGCTTCCAACTCCAGGATGTGAAACTTATCAATCTTTTGGGAAAAGGGATCAATAGAAAGATAAGCATCGATATATGTTGAGACACAGGGGAATGGGATTCCATTAGACATTTATGGGTATTTTTCTGTTTCCTTGAAAAAACTAGATGGAATAACTGCTGATAGCACTCGATACTTCAAGAGAACCAATTTTCAATAGCTGAAGAAATTCATAATTTAGAAATACATTTTCTACTGAAATAATGAGTTTAATTACAATAAAAACATCCCTTTCTTTGCTTCAATCCCCTTCGAAATCAAAATCTGCTGAAACCAAACTAGGGCCTGCATTCTAACGAAAACTTTCTAAGGAAATGAAGAAAAAATTTGGCAAGTTTTTAAGATTATTTTGTCCTACATAAATTGTGGAATTCGAAATTTGATATTAGAAATTGACTAAATTTTCTTTTCTTCATATACCAACTTTCAAATCATACTGATTCTTTTTCAACATCTATCACAGCCTAGTTTGGCTTTTAAAATAGATATAATTTCCTTTTCTGATGAAAATAATCCTAAAATTTCAATCAAACTTGGTCAACATAGAAAAACTTGACGAAAAATTAAGTAAGGTGAGAATTTTTTTGAAAACACAAGAATTCAAATATCTCGGAAACTGTTGATCTTCAGTTGCCAATAAATATGGCTCAAACGATGAGTGATACGAACACCTCCTCTAAGATTCAAGTCTAATTTGGAAATACACTGTATATAATCATAAAGATACTCATCGATTTTTAAAAAAATACTGCACAAATTGGCGAAGGCGCCGGTCAAGTTCAAAAATTTGACAGGTGTTTGAAACTCGGTTTGAAATGTTATTGCATATATCAGAGCATAATCATTCTTCTCCAGTGTCTGCAAAAGTTTTATTTTCTTCACTTTTGCAGACAAATATCAAGTTCATGCGATATCAACTAAGTTTTGTTTTTTCCTGATCTCAAGAATATTCTGAACTACCTCTCTGCTAATTATTCGGCCTACTCTCCGAAGTTTCGTCAACCCTTCACCCTCTTCAAGACGGGGCGAAATGATGAAACGGATAAGAAGGGGTATTTAAGTTCCTAATTCACCTAATAGAGTGGAATGCACTCAGGGGTTGTATTCCCAGAAGATCGGTGCTAAAATATGCAGGCCATCGAACGAGTCTACAGTTTCAAAAGCGTCAATTAACAGGTGTAATTGAAAACATATTGTTAACACTTAATTAAACTGGTAGACTCCGATGATGAGAATGGATAGCAGAAGAGATATCTGGAAGGGATCTACGCTATTCGTACAACTGCATCAAATTGAATTGGATTCGAATAATGAATTAGGGAAAATTGGTATTGTCCCAGTCAATTTTCTCCGAATCAACTGGAGAGAAAAGATTGAAATTTAGAACATATATGGACCTTGGTGGCCCAAAGACATTGGTGAATTTGAGGGGGGATGACCCCCCTTCGAATTCGACCATAAACTCTTGATGGTTGTTCAACCAATTTCAAATATTCGAATTCCAGACAAATCATTCCTATAATAATTTTTTAATTCTCTTCATATCACTGAACTCGAATGGAACGACATAATCTAATATAGATCCGACTTTTTCAAACTGCAAGACACAACAAAATCATAAATGCAGAGAATGTGTACTTCCCAATAATTGAAAAGGCAATAAATTATAAATGTATCGATAAAAAATGAGCTGCAGATACGCACAATTCAACGGTGTTAGTAGTTTTTCCAAATTCCTCACATATAATTAGATATCTAAATATAATATTTCGAATGACGTGTGAAATATTTGAAGTGAAAGTCATTATTCATGCTAGAAACACGTACCTTCTTTCTCATTTCGAAGGGGACATCTTTAATATATTAGTAGAGAAAGAAATTCCAATTCCATTCAAAAAATATGCCATACTTGATATTATACTGAAATCATCTTCGAAATTCAGAGATTCCTACTTTCCCAGTTTATTATCATTAAAGTGGTGAAGAATAGAAGTCAATGGTGAATGTAAATTTTATCTATTTTATTATTTTGTATCACTTTGGTACACACTATTTTTTTTCTCATTTTCGTGCATGTGTATTCTTGATTTTATGTAGTTTATCTACTCCCATAGAATAATATATCCATTATTCAACTAATTTCGATCTGTAATAGTCTCTATAAACCAATAGTGTGAGGTAATAATAACTCACGCCTATAACTCACTCTAATACAAATAGGAAAAATGTAGCTTACGAAATGAATAAAAAGTCGAGTCAATGGGGAACTCTATTTCGGACATCAAAAGGTAACTCTTCGAGTTCAAAAGGTAACGTTCTCGTCATCCATTTCAACATTTTCTTAGGTCTGAATATCCAAAAATTGCATTTGGAAAACGTGAATTTTTGACGTTTTCTACGGGATTCGATATCGATTCGATTTTCGACGACAGAATTCGCTTTTGACAACTGTTGTCAATTTTGAAAATGCAGATTAATTCGAATTTTACTGAAGAAGTCGAAGATAAAGTATAGTGTTCAATTCGCGGTAATGGTCATAACACACTTGATGAATTTCACCCCTCGCCTAACGGCTCGGGCTGCAAAATTCATCTGCGTGTGTTATGACTTATACATTACCGCTCCTTGAACAATATACAATTATTTTTGAGTTTTATAGGCTTTGCCTCAACTCTTTATCTTTCCTAAATAAATGTGAAATTCAGATTTGGATCTGATGAGATTTCTGGCAAAATATCAAGATTCGTCTATTTTTGAAGTTCTTCTGAAATATAGAAAAACCTCTAGTGTCAAATTCCCATTTGAGATGAAATATTGGTCTATAAATAAATATTGATGAGAATTATTTTAGGAAAATATACCGACCGCATTGAGTGGTACACTAAAACGTTTTCACAGAAATTCAGATTTCTCCACAGAAAAACGTTATAGCCACTTCTCAAAAACGCACATTCACAAAAAAACACTGACGACTACTAAAACGACGAGACATTGCCAACAGTTTTCGTTTGGTTAGTTTATAAATAGGACTTTAACATTCAAATGTGTCCAATTCGGCTTACTCTCTACTCTTGATTGAAAATTTTTATGCATCCCTGAAGAACTCACTAGGTATGCTAGTGGGAACATACACAGGATGTTTCTGGATTCATGCGAAAAACATTAAGAGATGATTGCCCTTATGAAATTAACATGAGTCTTTTCTGTAACAAAACTTCCTCAGCCCACCCCTTTCCGAGATATTGCCATTGAAAGGTGGGGACTAAAATTGAGTTTTCAGTTTTTTGCTCCATATTTAAGGATGAAAAATGGTTCCAAATAAAACAAGAAATTCAAGTTTTAATTTTATTTCACGAAACTTCATCTCGAAAAGAGGGTTTTGAAATGAACTAACTTAAGGGTAGCTAATTTCATCCCCGTATGATGTAGCAGGAATATTGAAAAAATGCATGTGATTAGTCCATTATGAGTGCAAGAAGATAACAGAATTTCAAGATTCTTGCTTCTAAGAAAAAAAAAGTTAGTCACCACTTTTTAAGGGTGATATCTTGGAAAGAGGGTGGCTGAGGAAATTTAATTATAGGAAAGACTCACCTTAATTTCATACGAACAATCACCTCTTGAATTTTTTCGCATTAATTTAAATTTTTTTTGCAACCTTTGACCGTAACAGTTGACCATTTTCGAAAAATCTCTTTTCGAAAAAGCTCTGCAAGATTTTCTCGAGTTGTTTCTCGATCTGAGGAGTAGTTTCTATTCACCAGAAAATCCGAAAACAGATAAACATGTTTTAATAGTGAAGGCATTCGTTTGGCAATTTAATTTTGAATTTCTTTCGAAAAAATATTCCCGAATCTATTTTTTCTTGGTGACCATCCGATTCATTACTTTATAATTCCCACGAAACTTATTTTGAAAGAAATGTAAATAAATAATTCATTTCATATCGAAATCAGAATATCCCAACTTTTGGAAATCAATTTTTGACTTCGAATGAACATCAACGGTTTTCATTGCTACTTCCTAGTTAAACTAAAAAAAATTCCGCATCAAATCGCATAAAAACAAAAGAAATTCAAAGACCACACACAGATCCACCCTTTACGTACCATATGCAACTTCGCACAACCCAAATCAACACATTTCTCACAAAAACGCCATCAACATCGGAAAATACGCGTCACACTAAACAGATTGGCCGAAAAACATCGACACCTCACTCGAAAAAACGCACCAGAGCGAGGTGAAAAAGTTGGGGCAATCGGAAAAATAGCGCAACACAGTCACACAGACGGGAAGATGCGACGTACTACGATGAAACTACGCGAAAACCGGAAGCGGATGCGGGTGTGCGAAAGTAGGGTTATGAAGCTCTCCCGAACGCGTCGGCAGACAGAATGACGGCGTTAGACGTCGCGGCGTGCCGCTCAATTCCGGAGGACGCGCAGCACGATTCCGGAGGCCGAAGACCGCGGTGTAAGGGAATTTAGAGTTATAACTTATCAGTTAGGATGTCTAAATAATCGAGAATGTCACCCTGGGAAACACTGAGTTTTCTGCGAGATCTCTGAGCGATAAAAATGCGGCTCTTATGCGAACTCGTATTGCGATGTCCCAAAGATAGCAAAATGTTGCCACTGACTGTGGAAATTCTCAATTAATTATTTTTGCGAGTTCCTAAAATTACCTCTGATATAAACAGAATCGAGAATTCTCATTGTGTCGTCTCGAAGATATACCGAATTTGATACAAAAAAATTCTTATTGCGAGATCTCAAAGATAACACAAATGTAACCAGAACAATGAAATAGTTTGTTTGCTGTATTTGACCGAGTACATCTTGCAAATATCATTATATCAATATATTTTTTTTAGAGTTATAGAATTTTCGATAGTTTTACATCTTGCAACAGGTATTTATACGAGTGCTCTTCGGAAATTAATGAAATTTGAATTTGGTATTTCTGCAGTATCTTGAATCATTTCCACACTGTCAATAGAAACATCTCATTCATCAGAAAAGTTATTATAAAAAACAAACTCTAGCGAAATCCTCATTTGATTCGAAATTTTCAAATTCTCCATTCAAACATTTTGGTGGGGATATTTATTTTCCATTGATGAAACCCTAAGAAAATAAAAATTTATAGCTTTTGACGAAGACCTTCGTGACATCTAATATTTTCAGGATACACTCATTACATGGGCGTACCCAGGAAGCCCTAGGGGGGGCATTTCTCACGTAATTGAGTTATGGAATTCCCTTCCATCTTTCGAAATAAAATTATTGACCAACTCCTCCATAGAAAAATTCTAACTTCTCCCCTGAAATATCCGTAAAATTTTTCCATTTCTCTAGATAGGGCTATCAAAGTTACTCTCACAGAATCCACCATTATAAACCCGATTTTAATGACTTTCACTATTTTAAAAGCATTCTGTCTTATCGGATATAGTTTTACTGCCCATAAAGACGGACTCTAAATCTTATTCCTCAAATGTCTATTTTATGGCTCGGTTTTTAAAGGGCATCGCAGGATCAATTGTGTCGCGTTTAAGGGAATATTCCTGCAGGAAGACCCTCACAGACTATGAGAAATTTAACTGCACTCTTCTTTGTGTAGTTGGAATGAAGTAAATTGGCTAAAGATGCATCTTCGATATTGTTAATTTTTTTCACAGGTCTCTCTTCCAAAAAGATGTACGAGGATACGTTGAAAAATTCTTGGCCTACTATAGAACCAAACAAAATTTCGATGTCAAAATATTTTATTACTAAACATATTCTCCTCTTAATTGAATACATTTATTACAGCGAACCTGCAACGTCTCTAGACCTTTCAAAAAAAATGTTTCTTCTTGTTCTGCAAACCAGTCCCCCACAGCTCTTATTACTTCCTCGTTGGAAGAAAATTTACGATCATTCAAACTTTTTTTCAGTTGAAGAAAGAGATGATAGTCGGACGGAGCCAAATCAGTTGAATAAGGGGGTGTTCTAGTAATTCTACCACTGAATCACGAATTTTTGCATGGCAACATGAGATTTGTGTACTGGGGCGTTGTCCTGTAAAAACAAAATACCTTTGGATAGCTTTCCGCGTATTTTCTCTTTAATTTTTTCCCGTAGAGTGGTCAGTAATGTCGAATAGTAATCTTCAGTTATTGTTCTACCCTCATCCAAAAAATCAATCATGATTACTCCATGGCAATCCCAAAAAACTGAAGCAAGAACTTTTCCAGCAGATTTTGGGTTACGAAACTTCTTAGGTCTTGGAGAACCAGAATGTCGCCATTCCATCGATTGTTGCTTTGTTTCTGAATCGTAGAAATGTACCCAAGTCTCATAGTAACAATTCGGTTTATGAAGTCTACATCGTTTTCAAATCGAGCACAGATCGAACGCGATGCTTCTACCCTTGCTCGCTCTTGGTCAACATTCAAACATTTGGGGATCCATTTTGCAGAAATTTTTCTCATGTCCAAATTGACGTCAACTATATGATGAACGCGTTCGTATGAAATCTCCAGTGCTTCAGATATCCGTTTCAGCCCAATTCGACGGTCTGATAAAATCATGTCATGAACTGCATCGATATTTTCGGGGACTGACACAGAAACTGGCCTTCCCGATCGGTCATCATCTTCAACGGAAAATTTACCTCTTTTGAAGCTTGCAGTCCAATTTTTCACGGTCGCATACGAAGGACATTGATCACCAAGGGTATTGAGCATATCTTCGTAAACCTTTTTACCTCTTAACCCTTTTAAATATCGTTACTTGATGATGGCTATAAATACTCCAATTTTTCGATTTTTACAATTTCGGTGGACATCTTTTTTTTAATATATTGCGTAACTCTGGTTTACTTTTTGACGTCGTACTCTACACTGACACTTCTAATAAGTTATTAACCATTGATATGGTACCGCAATATTTTGTTTATGCATGGAACTGGTCTAGGCTAGGCTAGATATCAATACATCCTCGTATGTCCTCCAGATAAAATGGTTCTCGAAAACAACAAACAAAAATAAAACCTAAGGGTGCATTTAAGTAATGAAAAAGGAGGATAATGTCCCTATGTTGGAACAAACTAAAATACATGTGAGAATTGCATATTTAAGGTTCAAATTTTTTCTACCAGCAATTTAATCATTGGTCCTTCAATTTTCATTAGCCTCTCGTCCAGATAGATGTATGTCTTCCAGATAGAATGGTTCTTTGGAAAACACAAGTGAAAATAAAAACTAAAGGTGCATTTTTAAGATTATAATTTTTTCTACTAGCAATTGAATCGTTGGTTCTTGAATTTTCATGAGCCTTTCATCCAAAAAGATGTATGTCTTCCAGATAGAATGATTCTTGAAAAACACAAACGAAAATGAAACCTTATGGTGCATTTTTAAGATTGTAATTTTTTCTACTAGCAATTGAATCATTGGTCCTTTAATCTTCAAGAGCCTCTCATCCAGAAAGATGTATGTCTTCCAGATAGAATGGTTCTTGAAAAACACAAACGAAATAAAACCTCGCCCTCCGCATACCTCTCCTGCATCCCATTCAAGCCCACTGATCACTTGTTTCTTCAATAGGCCATCATTACATCCCTTCTTGGAAGCACTCCAGATGAAATTGGGTGTAATTGCGTCCAAAATTCACGGACTCATGGCTGTGCATCCAGATCCGGAAACGCTGAATAGTCCGAATGGAGGTTATTATATACGCTCGTGCATTAAGTGCGGTATCTCCTGGGAATACGAACTGGAACGAAGGGCACATCCCGGTATGATGGAGGGACACGGTATACCCGGTGAGAACGATGACAATCCGGAATCAATTGGTCGTTACGAGTGCGCGTTATTGATCAAATTTCTACAGAGCACAGTCTGATTGCGATATCTGTCCCTTGGTCATGGATAGCTTTATTGGGTTGGTAGGAATGTTGGGTGTAATCCGAGGTGACAGTTGGGATTTGGCAGGTTCTGTTTTAATGGGCGTTTCCAGTGATTTTCAGAAAAAATCATTTCGGTAATATTTGAACCTCAGAATCTCGTAACAATTTTTTTTTCTGTTGTCTATTTTTCGAGAAAAAAATTATTGAAAATACCAAAACGAACGTCAAATTCAAACGAGTATAAATGGCGGCAATCATAATTTGATTGGTTGGAACAGTACAGCGTTGCCAGGTCGCCATCCTCCTAACTATCCGTTCTTCTCTATCACGGAAGATTCGTTCTTATCATGGTTCTAATTCTGTGATCACAACGATGGCTGTTGGATTGAAGAGGTTATGTTGATACCCATCGAATTTATCAAGAAGCCATGTATGCTTCATAAGTTTCGGTGGTTTTATATCTCCTATTTTAGACGACAAAATAGAGTTAGCGGCAACTACTTCTTCTTGATAGCTTCCATCACAAATTAGATTGGTCATGGATGTGTACGTCATCACGGCAGTGTCAAATGAGGTTCCGAGGATAGCTACGTCATCATGGCGCTAATTCGAATTGCAATAGTTTATTAATGATAATAATAGAAAAAATGCGCAAAATTTAAAGTGAAAAATTGGTTAGGATTATGTTTTGGACTACTCTTAATATATTTATGTAAAAAAAAATGGATTTCTTGATGTACTGGAAACGCCCATTCCTTCAGAGACTCACTTTCTTGTGAATGCACAAATCCAGGATTCCATTTGGCTGAGGAGATGGCTATTTCTTTTATTTAATAACAACGTTAGAACTACTCAGATGAGAACTACGTAGGTATAAGAAGGTAGGTGTCCAAAAAACAAACAAACAAAAATATTAAATATATAGAGGTCTCTTGGAGAGAGGAATGGACTGATGTATCAATTCACATCAGAACGAAAATTAAAGAAACTTGTAAAAAACACCCCCGCTTGAGTTCCGACGGAAGAACGGCTTTCCGCCAATCAAGGGGTGTAATAACTAAAAAAAAAAGAATACTAAATTCTAAAAATAGTTGCAGAATGGGCTCCTATTCCAATACGAATGCGAAATTCGAAAACGAGCGACGAAGGAGCGAGTTTTCGAACGCATGAGTATTGGAATTGCATTCTGCAACGGGTAATAGACGATATTTTCTCTATTTCAGTCAAATTTTGTGAAATTCGATAAAAAATTCAAATTTAGGTTCTAGTGTCTTTCATATTGTATCTTGGCAGTTGGTGTGAATGTTAGGAAATACGAAAACTGACATTTCCAAATTGACGTCTGCCGAAATTTGATAGGATTGGAAATCATTGTTGACAACCACAAAACGAAAAATGTAACTGAAAACGATGCTGTAATGAATTCATTACAGCACTGTTCTTAGTACTGTAATGAGTGTAATGAACTCATTATGATACTGAAAAAAAGGAAATATGTTAAAAATGTTTGAAGATCTTTCTCCTTGAAAGGAGAAAGTGTAGGATCGGCCCGTCGCACTAGGGACAGGAATTGATGCTTAGTTATTCTCAAGCGAAAGGTATGGTAAATGGAACATTAACATCAAACTTTAGACGTATATTGGGAAAAAAATGAAATGAACGGTTTGAGACTCACGGTCTGTGACTCAATCACGTCAAAAAATAATTGGTCAATTTATCAAAACGAACTCAAATTATCAAAAAAAAATCGAATTATCAAAACAAAATCCAATTATCAAAACAAAATCTAATTATCAAAACAAAATCACATCATCAAAACAAAATAAAATTATCCAAACAAAATTAAATTATCAGAGACATGAAGATTCATCAAAACGACGTAAAACCAGAAACTTGAGGATATTTCTGGACTCTAAATGCCTTGACGTTATATCCAGCTTTCTAATAAATCTCAAATAAGCAAAGCCTTCTCAACTTTATCTGCTTTTTCTCCTTCTGGCAGGTATTCCAAAGTATGACGAATGAATATACCCTGAAAAAAGCAAACAACAAAAACACGTCACTAACCCGTGGTTCACAGATCAATTTCACGCCCGGTCTTATCGACAAGACGATCTAAAAATAATTCTGATTAATTTTTAAACCTTTAACGATTCAACGCTTCACCCCGCTATTCCCCGAAAAGCACTTTTTCCGTCTCCGCTTCGAGATCGTACACCCAAACACTCAAGTACTTCTTAAATCTTCGTTAAAACCGAACCCCCAGTCAACTGAGAACCTTCCCAGGTACTGCCACTTCTTCGTTTTCCAATAGCAATCCATGATTTGACGTTTCTCGCCTCCGAAAGGGAGACGTAATTCATATGAAATTTTCGGTTAGTCAATGTTGCAAGTCCCACCATATAGCCCTGAAGTTAATACTGACGCACTCAGACCATCCAGGCCGTGAGACGATTTTCTGACACCGTCTGAGTTTCATGAGAAAACTTCACCCTAAAATCAATAGCTTTATCGGTATCGTCTCGGATACATCCTGTACGATACCAATTAGCAACTAAGTAATTTTCGGAGCTATGATATAGAGAAATCTATATTGGTTAAACGCAGTATTTAGATTTATTACAAACTCATGAAATATCTGGAATACTCAGGAATTATCAACAATAGACAATATGGCTTCCTTCATCATCGGTCAACTGGTGATCTGTTAGCATCTCACATCTATGAAAGTAATCTATTGAAAAATATGGTGAAACCTTAGCCGTGGCACTGGATGTCTCCAAAGCATTCGATCGAGTTTTGCACCAGGGACTTCTTATCAAGTTTTCATCTTGTAGATTATCCCCTCAGCTTTGTTCTCTGATAGCAAGCTTTCTCCATGTGGTGGTCGATGAAGTTTCTTCTGACACTCTATCCATCAATGCTGGTGTTCTACAGGAATCGATTCTGGCACCAACATTGTTTCTGCTCCACGTCAACGATTTACTGGAAGCAACTTCATGTCCAGTGCACTGTTTCGCAGATGACTGAACCCGCATACCACCTTCTCTTCCAGAGAAAGGCTAGAAAAGCTGATCCCACTTTTCCCAATAGAGGCTTGTCAGGAGTAACCATTCCATTAAAGTGATCCATTTCAATGATTGGGAATTTCACGTGAAATCAATTGCAAAGAGTGCATCCCAGGATTTCTGCTTCGTGCCAGGAGATATTCCACTTCCAGTCAACTGCTTTGGACATACAAGGAGCAGATTCGACCTGTCCTAGAGTACTGTTCAAATGTTTGAAGTGCGATACCTAAACATGTCTTGAAATTGTTGGATTCTGTCCAAAAGAGAGCAATTTGTCTCGTTGGTGATGCCTCGGTTACTTCTTCTCACACCTTAGAAGAATTAGCGATCTGACTTTTATAGATACTTTCAAAGATGATGCTCTTCTGTATTATCGTCCCTCCTACGTCAGTCTCTTCGAGATTAACCAAACCAGTTCAGTCTTCACACCCCTTTTCGTGGTCTCTTTGAAAACCTGGAGAACATCTCTTTCCAAAAACTCGTTTATCCATCTAACACTAAGGCTCTGGAACTCATTGCCTAGGCAGGTGTTCCCCAAGGCTTATCACCTACAAAATTTGGGAAGAACACCAATTTCTACCTTCTTTTCTTTGGTTCTCACGATTTTGTCTGAACATTACAGGGTATATTCCTCACGTTGGAACCAGAGCAGAGGAAAAAGTAGGAATAAAAATGATAATACGAATTATGAACATTAGGATTCTAGACAAAACAAAGAAACACGAGTGAGAATCGACAGTGTTGAATTATTAGAAAGAATGTTCCTCTTCTTTCCCTACATCTGATACTGCATTCCACGAGCGAATCGGACCAGAAATCGATAGATGCACGAGTCTCTCAGGACGAAAAAGATGTAAGGCCAAAAATCGCCGGTAAATATTTGCGGCTTGCTGGCGGACAGATATCAATTGAACGATCGGAAAATTGGCCACGTATGGCCGGCTAAATGTCCGTGTCTCCTTCTGTTGATCCAGATAAAATCCATTATTCCAACGGCACTCGAGAGGGCGCGGACCGTTGCAATTCTCCCGTTGGCGAGCGGCGGTGAAATATCAAGCAGATCTGCTTTGTGGCCGGACCGTTGGAATTTCGGTGGATTTATTGCTCTGCGGCTGGAAAAAAAGGAGAAGAATTGATTGCTCCGGATGGGAAAGGATCGGTCTTCACGGGTTTTCGGTAGGAACAGCTGGGCTGTGTCTCTGTTATCTTAAGCTGTTTTCGTTTTGAAAGACAGTTGTTGGCTGTATGACCTGGGGCAAAGGAAGTTAACATCACGAACTTCCTGTGTGTCTTAAACTTATTTGACCTTGAAATCTCACAAATTTGGTTCCTCATCTATGTACCAGTTTCCAAGAGGTGTAAATTACTCCTCACAGAAACTTTTTCAGGGAATTGATCGATAAAAAACGTTCCTCCACATCTACATGATCTCAGGCACACAAGATTCCCTATCAAGGGCCTCCTTCAAAGTCGAAGATCAAAAAGCTCCTGGTTCTTGAAAGGCAGCACTTGTATCTATGTCGGTGCTTTAACTGTCCATCAGTTCCTCAAATATTCAGAGAAAATGGGTCTTACTGGTTGCTCCTTGTGCCGCTGATGCAGGAACACAGATGAAACTAGGGAACACATGCTGTTCTGGTGTAGTAAGGTATATGAATTGGGGTCAGTATACCAAGGGAACCGAAAACCTTCCACCTCTATGGCAAGAAGTAGGGAAAAAGGAAGTGATGGTGGTCAGTTACGCTCTTTTTGGAATAAAACTCAAATTATAAATCACACCTGTATTAGGAACATAACATCACAATTCTGCATTAGAGGACTATTAATTGAGGTCGGAGTAATAAGCTTTGGAGTTACGATTTATTAGCAATAATAGTTTGAAAAAATACAGTTTTTGACCGCTATTGCACTCACGTGAGGGCAATAGCCAGGAAATTATTAGCACGGTAAAAGAGATGAAAACTCCATCGTCATGTGGTCACGATAATATACCTGCTCACATCGTCAAGAAGTCCATCCACCTGATTGCTGAGCCTCTCACTTACATAATGAACCAGGCATTCACCGAAGGCACTTTCCCAGATGACCTCAAGCTGGCAATTATCAGACCCTGCCATAAGAAAGGACCCACCACCGTAATGGAAAACTATCGTCCCATCAGCATGTTTACAACTTTCGCGAAACTCTTTGAGAAAATATTGTCTAACAGATTGCTATCCTTTTTCAGAAAGTTTGGAATTCTCACCAATCACCAGCATGGTTTTAGGAAGAACAGGAATACAGAGACGGCAATCTTCCAGTTAACAAGTAAACTCGTCGAGGCGGTGGATAGCGGATGTATACCTCTGGGGCTTTTCTTGGACCTTTCGAAGGCCTTCGATTCTGTCAACCACGAACAGCTGATAAAGAAGCTTGAACACTACGGGATTCGAGACAAGCAATTGAACCTCATCAGGAGCTACCTCGATGGACGTAGGCAAAGGGTGGTGGTCTCAGCCAAAGGAGAAGTATTTGCATCAGGTGAGGAACTGATCGAGCTGGGAGTGATACAGGGAAGCATACTGGGCCCACTGCTCTTCCTCATTTACATCAATGATCTACCATCTGATCTTGAGGGATATCCCGAACTTTGTGATGTAGTGGCTCAGACGACTATCTATGCTGACGATACCAATATTATTGCACTGGACAGAGACATTGAGAAAACATTCAGAAAAGCTGAGATGATACTAACCTGTGTCAAGAGTTGGGGTTCTAAAAATATGCTCCATTTAAATGTGGATAAGACAGAGTGCGCTGTGTTTCATAGTGATGGATCTGGCATTCTGCCTCCTGATACTGTTGAGTTGCAGGGTGTAATGGTTCCATGCCTGAGCTCAGTAAAGTTTCTAGGCATTCAGTTAGACTCTAATTTAAAATGGCTTGCCCACATATACAGCCTTTGCCAAAAACTCAGTAAGAATATTTATACCTTCAGTGTACTTAGACAATATGTAGACAAGAATGTATTGATGGTTTTGTATTTCTCTAACTTTCAATCTGCAATTACTTATGGTATTGTAACTTGGGGTAATAGTAACCAGTTATTTAAGGTCTTCAGAGTACAAAAGTTGGCCATTAGGGTCCTCAACAAAATGAAATTCCGCGAAACTTGTAGGGGAGTGTTCAAGAGAGATAACTTGTTGACTGTAGTCGGTCTCTACATTCACCGATGTATGTTATTTATCAGAAAATATCCTGAATTCTTTGCAGATTATTTAAATGTTAACAACACAAGGCGTAGGGCAGCTTACTTATATCCCAAGCATTCCCTCAGTCTAGCTCAGAACAATGGTAAATATATGTGTATGAGGATATATAACTCACTTCCTGAAAGTCTTACCCGTCAATTACACTCAGCCCACTTCCACGGCATGGAGCAGGGAAGTGAGCAGAGAAATGAGCATGGTGAGAATGTAATCACCTCACTTCTACTGCCACTCGTGCTGCTACTCGCGTTGCCGGTCACTCCCTAAATTAGCGGTTTTTCGTGCGGCAGTCAAAGGACCGGCAGCGCAAGTGGCATGGAGTGATCACATTCAGCCCAGTTACTTTCGTGCCTGCGTTGCGCACGTTGTCGTATCAATTGATTGAAATCGTTAATTGTTGCGAAAAATGTCGACGGAGTGGAGCAATGAAAAAATAATATCATTTCTAGAATACCTTGAGAGTGAAAGAGTGATATGGGATTCTTCTGATGAAAACCATAAACTTAAGCACAAAGTGCACGATGGTTGGAAGGATGTTTGGAATTGAGGAATTAAAGTGAGAAAAAAGTCACTTAGGGCGACATTCAGACCTCTTCTGATGTCAGGATCAGGTGCAATTTCGTCGTCCGCCATTGCCAAAACTTGATCGCGAGAGAAATGTTTGAGCTGAGTGTAAATACTCGCTGCCTTTCCATACTGCCGCAGAAGTATTCCGGGAAATATTTCTGGCAGCGCGAGTAGCAGTGGAAGTGGCTGAGTGTAATTGAGGTATTAGAACAATCAAAAAATAGAATTCAATGCCTACAAGAGGAAAGTATACCAGTTCCTAGTTAACAACATAATAACATTAATAACATCGACCCTTATTCACTGGATGAATTTTTTATAGGCTGTAGGAACTTCGACTGATGTACATTATTATTGATCTGATTTGACCTCATTTCTAATTTATTATTTGTAATAACCATTAAAATGCAAATAAATTATTATTATTATTATAGTAGGCATGATGTCGATAATGATGATCAAATACTTCTAACCCGTCAATTACACTCAGCCCACTTCCACGGCAGGAAGCAGGGAAGTGAGCAGGGAAATGAGCAGGGTGAGAATGTAATCACCTCACTTCTGCTGCCACTCGCGCTGCCGGTCACTCCCTAAATTAGCGGTTTTTCGTGCGGCAGTCAAAGGACCGGCAGCGCAAGTGGCAGGGAGTGATCACATTCTGCCCAGTTACTGCCGTGCGAGCGTTGCGTACTATGTTGCCGTATTAATTGATTAGAAGTCGTTAATTGTTGCGAAAAATGTCGACGGAGTGGAGCAACGAAAAAATAATATACTAGAATACCTTGAGAGTGAAAGAGTGATATGGGATTCTTCTAATGAAAACCAGGCCCGGATCTAGGGGGGGGCAAGCGGGGCGCTTGCCCTGGGCGCCAGCTTAAGGGGGCGCCAAAAACAACCAGGGGATAATTTTTTTTTATTTTTGATTTTCTCGGAAAAAAGTATTATTATCGAATATGACCCGACTCTGAAGTGCCATCTTGACCACTCAAAAAAAGGACAAACATCCTATCTGTCTAAAACTTTGCAACATGAAATTTAATGTTCGGAATAAAATTATTTATGAGATCAAGGAGGCCAACTATGTCACTATTATGTTCGACTGCACTCCAAGTGAATCTCACACAGAGCAAATGAGCCAGGTTATACGATATTTAAAGAGAACGTAGTCTGGATATGAGATAAAGAAAAGTTTTATTGACTTCTTAGAAGTTGACGGAAAAACTGGAGAATAATATCATAGCATAGATGCATAGAATACCTGGTCACTGGTGTAACGACTCCTTACTAAAAAACGTGACCAAAATTTGTAGATCAAAACGGCATTCTAGATTTCAGATTTTGGTCTAGTTACGGAAAAAAAGCGCGCCCCTTTCGGGAGAAATGACAAGCAGGACAAATTCTCAGATTTTCGATCGACAACCAAGTCTTAAACAAAATTTAATCAGTGCCAACCACAGAATACCTAGGTATTCTGTGGTGCCAACATCAGGTTTTCTATGCTATGCATCTATATCATAGCGAATTCTAGATGAACTGCAAACTGATGATTTAGATGTCAAAATCCTACGACAACGGATCTAATATGGCTGGAGTCCAATCCAGAATTCTACAGATGAACGCAGTGGCGTAGCTAGATAGTCCGGGGCCCTAGTGCAAAAATCGAAGAGGGGCCCCTTAATGAATTGTTTTCGAGTCAAAATATAAATACTTCGAAGAAGAAAAGGTTCTTACTTAGGGTACAGTTGAGGAATATACTTGAATAAATTATGTTGTTATTTATGTATTTGAGTAGGTATATTAAATTCATTATACTAATGTGGATGAAAAAAAAAGGGCGTTGAAAACATTTTTTATAGATATTTACTATATGTACAAATATTCACAAAAAAATTGTCATTGTCACTATGACCTTCTAGCCTTAGTTTTTTTTATTGATACGTTAGATTATTTGGTGATATCACAATAAGAATAAACTATTCAAGGAATGAATTCAAATTGATTATTGGGGATTCTAGACCTAGTCTTTGCGAAAGATTCGACTTCACTCAAATCTAGACTTGATGCAGCTTCATTTTCAATTGATAGGTATAAGCCATAAATGTCGCAGTTGAGCTTGGCTCATAGTGTTCCGCAAATAATTTTATATTATTCTTAATTTGCTGAAAGATCTTTTTTCAGCTTCTACATAGGTGACAGTAGGATTGTATGGAACAGTAATATTGCTGTAAATACTTCTATTAGATCGCATTCCAGCATTCCGTATTTCCTTATCATTTTCATACCCAATTCATGAATTGTCCATGCCTTATTCAATTCAGGTAGAAATAGGTGATGAATACTAAGAACTTGAATTGAACAGTTGGTCCCTTTCATATCGCAATATTTACTTTGAAATTGGTCGAAGCTTTGAATTACAGTTTTTTCGTCTACCTATATCTAGTAGAAATGATGGTGAAAATTCAAAATTTTGTTGACTGCAAGTCATACCCCGAAACTTGAATTCAATCAATTAAATCTTTATTGTACTACAGGCTTAATACAATAGCGTGTACTCGTCAATTTTCAGCATAAATAACGCATTATTAGAATATGTAAATATGGACATAAAATGAACTTACAGTCTAGGACAAACTATACATATATCACAGATAGGTTTGTGTCGCAGAAAAACTCTGAGAGCGAATAATACGCTTTTGTTACAAGGAGCGCCTTCAATTCTCTTTTAAATTTAATGAAACTTAATAGTTTCCAATGATTCGGCAGTTTGTTGAAAACTGCAACCGAAATATAAGAAGGCGAATTCTAAAATTGACAAATTATTGTATCGAGCACTCTATTGAAAATATTTATTTCGGAAAATTCTCCCATGCTTCGAAATCGGTGATCGGAAGCTAATTCATCGAAATATTTTTTATCTTTTTTTTGTCTCTTTTCTTCGAAATGGGGATCTTTACCATATGCTCTGACATTTTCTCTAGCCTTGCACTTGAAGGACTCGAAGTCACTCCTATAAATTTTTTTCTTTGTATTCTTCTCTTCTAAAGCTCTGCATACGTCGTCCAAACTGACATCGCATTTTTGTAATACTTCAGATGCATAATTGATATCATTGAGAATGCGGTGCATTAAATCGCCGAGGAAAATAAATTCAAAATTCAACATTTTTTTTTAATTTCGGCTTGTTTTTGCTATTATTTGCAAGAATTTATTCTTCTATTTCAGCTAATGCACGAATGATATGAAAAAAATGAATGTTAACTATGTTAACCCTACTGGACCATCTAGTCGGATTTAGTTTTTTTAGATAGGTGTCCGATTCACCAGTGAATTTTGGCAATAAATCCCTAGATTTGATGATATTTCGGAAAAAACATTTTTCAACAACTGAATATAATAAAAACAATGTTATTTACATAATAGATCACATAGAAAAATCAAAGTTTGAATTTTTTTTAAGTTCAAACGCGATTTGATGGTCAGCGCTTGGGGGCCCCCTGAGGTCAGGGGCCCTGGTGCACTGCACACCCTTGCACCCACGTAGCTACGCCGCTGGATGAACGATCTGGCAGTATTAGTTCCATGCCTAGGACACTCTTTGAATCTTGTGGGTGTCCATTTGGCTTCATCATGTTCAGAAGCAGTAAATTTATTTGGTGTTATACAAAAACTGTATTTTTTCTTGTTCAACCATAAGATGAACAATAATTATGAAAAAGTGCACGAAAACAAATTTGAAAGGAGGTAGCCATAGCCAAACAAGATGGGCTGAACATTAAGCTGTTAATGCCTGGCTCAATAATTTACCGGGAGTTGTGAAGGCTGTGGAAGAAATCAAAGAATCCCCACTAGTCGCAGAATCCAAGTATGAAGCTATGGCCATCTGCTTCGTGCTGTGATGGATTTTAGATTCATCCTGAACCTAACAATTTGGTATAATATTCTGCGAGAGATCAATAGGGTCCACATGGAAATTCTGAAAGAGGATATAATTATTTCAAGTTCATTTTCGTTGATTCAATGTCTTGTGAAGATCTTGCAAGGAATGGAAGAAAAACCTCTTGAAAACTGGATATCGGAAGCGGAAGCTACACTTCTTTCAAAAGAATTGGATGTGGAGCCAATTCTCAGAAATAAACGTGTTTCCAAGAAGACAAAGCAGGTCGACGAAATGTGCGAGGATGAGTCAAGAACGTTAGATCAAGTTGGTTTATTCTCGAAGGAAATTAAAGTTGTTTTCGACAGATTATTGTCGGAAATCAGAAAAAGCTTAAAAAGCCCACAGAGTCTGCATAAGAATTTCGCACTCCTCAACGGCCATGCCCTTTTGAACATGCAAAAAGAGGATCTGCAGAAAAATGGGACCCTTTTAGCGCAAAAATATTGAAGAGACTTGAAAACAGGTGATTTTTGTTAGGAACTAGCGGTTTTCAAAGAGCTTGTTCCTGAAATTATCGACTTGATTAGACATGCTGCAAATTCTTCACAGGCAAGATCTGCAAGAAGCTTTCTCCAACGTCAGTTTAGCTTTAAGAATTTACTGCACTACCACGTCTGCAAGATGAAAGCAGTTTAAGCAAATTGAAAATAATAAAAAATTAAATTAAATTAAAATTTCTTCTCTTTTTTCCTTATTATTAGTATTAATTTTGATTATTCATTTCTATTATTTATTTTTGTTATCTTTTATGAATTCGTATATTACACAAATGAGGGGGGGGCGCCACATGAACTTTTGCCCCGGTCAGAAAAAATCGTAGATCCGGGCCTGTTGAAAACCATAAACTCAAGCACAAAGTGTACGATGGTTGGAACTGTTGGAAGGATGTTCGGAATTGAGGAATTAAAGTGAGAAAAAATTCACTTAGGGCTACATTCAGACCTCTTCTGAAGTCTGGATCAGGTGCAATTTCGTCGTCCACCATTGCCAAAACTTGATCGCCAGAGAAATGTTCGAGCTGAGTGTAAATTACGAGTCTCTCTAGTATCACTTTATGAGGTAGGTATTAACACTTGAGCACAGGGTCTTCCTTCGGCCGACAAAGGGCGCCGCATAGAAAAAAAACCATACGATTGATTGTAATCAATCGTAGTAACTTAACTTACTATCCACAAAACCCCTATTGGTGTCTTACTGTCTTAGTAAACGCAATGTTCATATAAGTGCGATTTGAGAGCCAAATTGAGCATGCGTGAACAGATTGACCCTGCCAATCGCATGTTGAGCACTCCAAGATATCGCATGGTGAGGTCTCCAAGTATCGCATGGAAAGTTCTCAAAGATATCGCATGGAGAGATCTCCAAGATATCACATGCGCACATCAGTGGGAAATCTGCTTAGTAACATCACATAGAGATCTCTCAGAGATATCGCGCAGAAGTCTGTGTTGCCTGGGTACTCTGAATGGACTGCTAGATCAGGAAGAGAACTAGCCGTATCCAATTATTGGAGTCTCCTCCTCTCTGTTCATGTTGTTTTTGTGCTTTCCGTGGCAATAGGACACCTCCGTTTTACAGGTGTTAATGAAGGCTATCTTTTCGCACTACCAAGAGTGTTTGAAAAGAGAGCTTCAATATAGCTACAGACAGTCAATCTAAAGGCTTGTTCGGACTAGGCAAGTATTTTAGTCGAGTGGAGAGTCGATTCGCCCACTGACTACTCTACCACAGTATCAAAGACTCTTAAACAGTAGTAGGTAGTAGGTACATCATCCTGTGACTCTACTCGATTCGATTGCTGGCGTTCGCACACGGGAAATTACAAAATCATTCGCTACTCGACCTATCTACCGGCCTTGTCCGAACAAGCCCTAGGAGCTGTGGAATCTAAATGCCAGTACTCAGTGTTCACCGCAATACCACAAAGCAACTGGCCAGCAGAAACAACAGATTGACTCTCTTATGGGTGCCAGGGCACTTCGGCATGGAGGGAAATGAGAAAGTTGATACAAAAAGTAAATCAAAGGTTAAACACTTTGAACCTGAACCCTTCTGTGACCTTGGAAAGGAACACTTTAGCGCTGCGTTACAGCAGTGGGAGATGCAAACCTCCTCTGGATCAGATCTCCAGGAGAATGACAAGAGGAAAGTTCTGTAGGGTTTTCGCCGTCTTACACAAGGAAGCTTGCCAACTAACGGATAGAGCTTCGGTGTATTGTTGGACTGCTGACAGGGTACTATCGGTATAAGTACCTCTTTTACCGAATGAGCGAGTCGGCGGACAACATATTAAGGATCATTGACAATTTATTTGACAACTACTTACTGCCGATTTTTTTCCAGTTGATTTCTTGAACTTCTTTCGTACATTCCCTTCGTTATCGATGTCAGAATCATTCCTAACAAACAAGCTGACTCCAGTAATTCAACCCATCACAAGCCGAGTACAACACTGACCCAGAACGCTAATAGATCAAAGGAGACGTCGGAAAGCGAAAATTCTATGCCCTGTGTGTTCGCTCCATCGTTTCGGCATCAAAGAGGATCTCTTCCTCTTCTTTGCGCAATTATCTACATGGCCTCGGATTTCCACTGCACTCGCTTGGGGTCAATGGCGACCGCTATTAGTTCCAACAATAGACAATCAATGACACGAACTATCAATCAAGTCGTCCTGGCATCCGCCAAATTAACGAAACCGAGTCGGTGTCCTGCCGATTCCTACAGGATCTTAGATTAAAAACACGCCCACTGGCAGCAGGAATTGTCCGACTGGAGCGTGTTGAGGGTAAATTGGTGAGGGGATTTGTGTTGGCCTGAATGGAGGAGAACAAATGACGAAAATGAATAGTGATGTATGGTTTGGGTGGGGATTGAATGTGGTCGGTAATTGTTATATGCAGAAAAAGAATAACCGTATTGTAACACCGAAAAGAAAAGGTTTTCGTGTTTCCTGTGGCGACTAACTGTCCACAGCGTGTGTAGAATTCTATAAACGCCTCCCGCGCTTCAGCAAATTCTCAGTAGAGGGCGCTGCCCGAAATCGGTACCAGGGTACCGCGGCTCGATCCAGCCACGTCTTTCAACCTGTCACTATACTCCATTCACTTTTATTCAATCACATAGGAGGTCATGGTTTCGTTTACAGGAGTCGGTGCACCTGATGAAAAACACAAAACATATGATGAAAAGTCAGTGCACGCACAGAAAATATCGTTAATGATAAAACGACGTTGCCAGTTTCTTTTTTTACATCAAAGTAAAGTATCAAAGATATTCCACATATTGTTAGGTTTACAAATTGTTCGCAGATTTTTGGTATTTAATGGATATTTGCAGGTGAGTTTTTCGTCGAATATCCAAGATTAACGTATGTTTATTGTTTTTAGCACCAGTTTGGAGCGTGAGGACGATTTTCAAGACCAGGACGAATGTTTACATTTCGAGGTTGATGGGGTACACGGGAATTTCGTTGAAAAAGCTGTTATTTGGACAGATATCGCAGTAGATGGATCGGATGGAGCCTCGAAAGGTCGATTAGGATGATATTTTTCAGGTTTTCCAAGAAAGTGCTGCATGTGAATACGATGAAATTATAGCTGTCTGTATGAAACCTATAAAAGTCCTCGATATACTAGATTGACATCCACTTATTGTTTGTGCCTTAGCTAACCTTAAATACTGGAGCTATTGGCAGGAGTGTTTTTTGGTTTAGTTATGTATACTCCTGTTTAATTTTTTAGTAATAGTTTTGAAGGACCACTCGATTCTCGAGAAGAGACAATGAACTGTATTGTGTAATTGTAGGGCAATTGGAGATATGGGCGAAATTATGTGATATACGTGAATAAAGGCACGACTCACCTCAACAAACTATGCAGATAGTCGTGCTGGCCAGCGTAGTATAAGTCCGTTATGCTCCACACTTTTCTTCCAAAAAGAACACAAGCGGCGAAAATTAACTCAAGCGATTTTCTTGATAAAGTTTAAGCGGCGGAAAATAATTATTCGTTCTCTTCCACATCTGCGGCGATACTCGTTGGTTCGTCCATGTGTCACACACAACTTCGCACCTTTATTCTTCAGATGCGCGAACAACAATAACAAAAAACCCACAAAAATAACAATCCCCAATCACCCTCCAAACGAATTGGAATATTTAAGAAAAAAAAAAGAATAAAAAGAATAAATGAACATTCTATTCATATATACAGGGTTTTTCATCTGAAACTTGTTCATTCCGGCCCACCAAAATGAGAATCATTTTCTAGTGGAAGTGGATGTAATTTCACTAAAGGGCGTCTGAAATCGCCATGACAAGTATGAATTTTAGCAACACGAGCTTGTCCATCAGGACCTTCATATAGTTCAATAATGCGACCTAGGCGCCATTCAAGTGGAGGGCAAGTATCGTCTTGAATCAAAACGAGAGTGCCTATGGAGGGTGCTAACCCTGTCTTCAACCATTTTTGTCTAACTTGAAGCGTATGAAGATATTCTTGTGACCATCTACGCCAAAAATCGCGCTGTAAACGTTGAACAAGATTCCAACGAGTTAGCCTATTCAATGGCTTGTCTGAATAGTCTTCATCAGGCAGCGAAACTAGAGGGCCTTGAGTCAGAAAATGACCGGGAGTAAGTGCTTGAATATCATTGGGATCAGGTGAAAGCGGAGTTAACGGTCGCGAGTTCAGGATAGCCTCAATTTGGCATAGCACTGTGTTCAATTCCTCATAACTGAGTATTTGCGCTCCGATAGTTCGAACTAAATGATGTTTGACGGATTTTATACCCGACTCCCATATACCACCGAAATGTGGTGCAGACGGAGGAATAAAATTCCAAGTGATAGCTTCTTGGCAAGAGGCTTTTTTTGCGAAGCTCAATAAAAGTTTATTAGATTTGACGAAATTAGTACCGTTATCAGAAAAAAGCTCTTTAACGTAACCTCGTCTAGCGACAAATCTACGAAGGGCGGCCAAGAAGGCCTCGGCTGTGAGATCAGAGACCAGCTCCAAGTGTATAGCTTTCGTAGCTAAGCAAACAAATAAGCAGATATAACCCTTTTGCGATCTGACTCCTCTATGCTTACTAAGAGTTAAGGATATAGCGCCACTGAAATCGACTCCACTGAAAACAAAAGGTTTCTGTGGACTAACTCGATAAGAGGGTAATGAACCCATCAGGGGCTCATAATGGCGTGGTTTTACTTTGAAACAACGAACACATCGGGAAACTACGTTTTTAATTAGTTTCTTGCCTGCTATTATCCAAAAGACATCAGTAACTAAATATTGAAGGGTCTGAACTCCTACATGTAGGTATTTTTTGTGCAAATACTCAACATACCGTACAGCGAGTAAGCTATCACGTGACATGAGAATGGGATGCTTCTTATTGTATGAAATAGATGCTTGTTGAATTCTACCTCCTACTCTCAGAAGTCCATCTGGATCAAGAAAAACATTTAACTTGCGTATAGGTTTCGGTAATTTTTTATTGGCATTGATTTGAGAAATTATTTCCGTGAAATATTTTTGTTGTTCATGTTTAGCTAAACATTTCAAAGCGTTCCAAAGATCTGCAGAATCAATATTAGATTTTTTTCTATCGTCCTTAGGTAGCTTACAATTTCTTAAAAAACGTAAAATGGAGGCCAAGATATATTCCGTTTGATAGAAATCGGATTTATTTTCAAGGAGGTTATCTAAGAAATTATTTGACGAATCAGTCGCGATTAGGGTAACTTGTTTTCTCTTTTCATTTTCTAGAATTTCTGATTTATCCGAACTACCAGAAGGCATAGTTGGCCACTTGTCGCATGACTGCATTAGAAATGCAGGTCCGGCCCACCACAACGCATGATTGAGAAGTTCATTAGGTGAACAACCCCTACTTGCGACATCTGCTGAATTCAAGAATGAAGGTACGTAGTACCAGTGCGATGCGTTAATTTTATCCTGAATGAAAGCAATTCTGTTGGCTATAAATGGTTTCCATTTGCTTGGATGTGATTTAATCCAGTGCAAGACAATTTGAGCATCAGAAAATGCGTATATATTATTTATTTGGATTCTTGTTTCCAAACATGCCAAAGTATATTTCAAAACATCAGCTAATAAAGAAGCGGCGAGGAGTTCAATCCTAGGAATTGTCAAAACTTTCTTAAGAGGAGCTATACGGCTTTTAGCAATTACAAAAGAGATATGGTACTCACTACCCTTTAATACTCGTAAATAAATAACGCATGCGTAGCCCTTTTGACTACCGTCACAAAATCCGCATAAATCTATAGAATCAGCATTGGTTAAATCGATGTGCCTAGACAATTTGAAATTTTGCAAAAATTGAAATTCCATTCGGTACAGGTCCCACTGCCGTATAATTTCAGGAGTAGGAATTTGGTCCCATTCCAGGCCCAATATCCAAATTTGTTGGATCAAAAATTTAAGCGTGAAGGTGATAGGCGTGAGATAACCATGGGGATCATAACAGCGAGCCAAAAGCGATAAAAGGTTTCGTTTGGTACAGTTATCTTGAATGCTAATAATTTTAAATCTGAGTTCATCACTAGAAGGGTGCCAGCAGAGGCCTAAAACTTTGGCGACATCATCTGAATCAAGTGCAAATATGTGAGGATTAACCAGAGAATGATCTAAATGCGACAAAACTTCTGCTTTATTGCTGCTCCATTTATGGAGATGAAAACCTGCTTTTTTCATGAGATCTGTAAGTTGTTTTTGCAACTCGATAGCTGCGTCGACTGACACACATGATGTGGTGACGTCATCAATATAAGTTTCCTGAAGAATAACCTGTGCGGCAAGAGGAAAATTTTCTCTTTCTATTTCGGCTAAATGCTTCAGAGTGCGTAAAGCAAGATAGGGTGAGCAATTAATGCCGTACGTAACTGTAAGTAATTTATAAACCGATATTTTATCAGATGGATTGAAGCGCCACAATATTTTTTGATATGTCTGATGTTCAGGAGTAACCATAATACCCCGATACATTTTTTGTATATCGCAAATAAGAGCTACAGGATGGAGACGGAAGTTGAGCAAAATTTGAACGATGTCCTTTTGTAATTTAGGACCTGGCAATAAAATGTCATTGAGCGATAAATGCGTTTCAGGATCTGGTACACTAGCGTTAAAAACTACACGCAATTTGGTGGTTACAGCGTCATCTTTCACCACTGCAAAATGGGGAATATAATAACTATCGAAATCCTGTTCATCATCAACGATAAGTTCCATGTGACCCAAATCTAAATATTCTTGCATGAATTTAGAATACTCTGAATACATTTCAGGATTTTTCAAAAGTCGTTTTTCCAATGATAAAAATCTACTGAGCGCCACATGTTGAATATTTGGAAAAAGTGGTGATCTGGAAATATTGTTGCGAAATGGCAATGAGACCGTATATACTCCGTCTTCATTTCGAAATACTGTTTTCATGAAATAATATTCACAAATTTCATCTTCCGGACTCATCAAATTTTTTTGCGGTACTGAATCCACATCCCAGAATTTGGAAATTAGATTTGAGAGTAACTGGTTTTCAGTATGACAGAAAAACGAATTTACAGAATCTAATGTTTTGGTGTGATTGTTCATAGGACCCATAATTATGTAACCGAAAATTGTATTTAAAGCGATAGGATGCCCTGAATCGGAGCTGATAATTTTTTCACCCTTTATAATTTGCGGAAACAAGTCCATACCAATGAGCAAATGTACCGGTGAGGGTTGAAAAAAACTGGGATCTGCCAATTGAATGTTTTTGATGAAATTCCAATTTTCAATATCAATTTTTTCAGTTGGTAATTCAGGACACACCTTTTGAAGAATAGTGGCTTGAGTAGTAACAAAAATATCAGGTTGATAAATATTACAAATTTTTATGAAAACGGATCCTAGGTTGGATGATAAATTTTTTCCACCTACACCCTGTATAAAAGTTTGTATAGGTCGTTTAGGGAATCCTAAGCGTTGCGCAAGTTTCTGACTACAAAAGGTAGTTTGAGAACCGCAATCTAAAACTGCTTTAACAGATTGAAAATTACCGCGGACATCCTGTATATTCACCAAAATTGTGGATAATAACACAACTTGAGATCGAGCTGAAGTGAATCCACATTGAGTGAAAGTTTGTGTCGAACCTTGTTCAGGCATTGGCAAAGTATTAGAAGAATTAAATTTTGAACATTGAGGGGCCGCAGAAGATGACTGATCTTGAGCATGTGAATAAGAAGATTGCAGGTTATGCGTATGATTACTATTGTTAGCATTTTGGCGGACAAAGTGTATTAACGTATGATGACGCTTATTTCCAGGGCAATGACGACAAAAATTCGAACTTTGACAATTACTTGTATCATGTTTATTACTAAGACAATTGAGGCAAAGTTGCCGATTTTTAGCAATTTCGTAACGTTCACGAGCGGGCTTATTTTTGAAAGCGGTGCATATATAGATTGAATGAGATCCTTTACAATAAACACAAGCGTCTTGTGTACGAATACCAGCTCGAGGAGACTGGGCTCCAAGAAATGTTTTAGTGCTTATTGATTGAGAATTCTTAGCTAGAAAACTTGTTTTGGATCCACTAAATTTATTTCTTGAATGAAGGGAATACAGGGAATGACATTGAGTCTCTAGAAAATCATAAATTTTTTGATAAGTTGGCATTACATTAGCTTTTTGGTTAGCCAGTTCAAAGCGCGATAATAAAACATCAGGTAATTTATCAAGAAGAATATTGGCTAGCGGAAAACACCAAAATTGAGTGTTATAATGGAGTCGTTTAAGAGCTTCTAAATTTTCAGAAAAAACGTCCAGGAGCGAACGTAGCAATTCTGGATCATCATTTTTTATCGGTGGGAAACTGACTATGTTTCGCCAATAGGTTTGAGCAGTTAAGCGGGGATTATCATATCGTTTATGAAGAGTATCATAAGCAACTTGATAATTTGCGTCAGTAATAGGTAAATGTTTCACAACATTTAGCGGCGTTCCTTTCAAATAGGAAAGGAGTAAATTGAATTTAGCGTGTGTGGGAATAGCAGGATTGTTATGAACAGAACTGTTATACATATCTATAAATGTAGAAAATTTAGTGATATCTCCATCGAACTCTACTAACCGTAACTTAGGCATTAAAGAAGCAATAAAACGATCTGAATCTGCGGAAACTTGAGGAGTAGTCAATTCAGGTTCGTTTTTACACTCAAACAGTTTGGTAGCTATTTCTTGAATCTCGTAGTATAGATCTTCGAAATCTCGATAAGCTTGAACTTCTTCGTTCAACCTTTCTGGAATTTGCGCTTGTGACTCGATAATCTGAGTTTGATAAATGATGTATGCTTCTTTTATTTCAGAAATATCCAAAATTTTAGCTTGAAATATCGGCCTCTTTGAATCATCTTGATCACACAATTTAGCTAGCTGATGAAGACTTGTCATACGATTAAGTTGAAGACAGCGAAGAGCTTCTACCCTTTTCAGAGCTGTACTCATTATAATTCGATTTGAAAAATCTAAACAACAAAAAAATGATGTCCAACACAAGATTCAACTATTGACACTTCTTTTATAAACAAACCGAAGTATGAAAACTGCTGTCATGCAGCAATGACGCAGGAACAATAATTGGAGTTGCGCGAATCTTGTTTGGAATAAGTGAAACGAAAGGAACAAGTTTCGATGTTTCGATAATGACCATATGTTATGGCTCCCTACAATATGCAAGAAATGGAAATAATTTTATCGAAAAAATTCAAACTGAATTTTATGTGTTCAAAAAAATACATGAATTAATTTCTGGTTTATTCGGCTCGAATTCGGACCAATGTTTAATTTTTTAGTAATAGTTTTGAAGGACCACTCGATTCTCGAGAAGAGACAATGAACTGTATTGTGTAATTGTAGGGCAATTGGAGATATGGGCGAAATTATGTGATATACGTGAATAAAGGCACGACTCACCTCAACAAACTATGCAGATAGTCGTGCTGGCCAGCGTAGTATAAGTCCGTTATGCTCCACACTTTTCTTCCAAAAAGAACACAAGCGGCGAAAATTAACTCAAGCGATTTTCTTGATAAAGTTTAAGCGGCGGAAAATAATTATTCGTTCTCTTCCACATCTGCGGCGATACTCGTTGGTTCGTCCATGTGTCACACACAACTTCGCACCTTTATTCTTCAGATGCGCGAACAACAATAACAAAAAACCCACAAAAATAACAATCCCCAATCACCCTCCAAACGAATTGGAATATTTAAGAAAAAAAAAAGAATAAAAAGAATAAATGAACATTCTATTCATATATACAGGGTTTTTCATCTGAAACTTGTTCAACTCCATTCACTTTTATTTAATCATTGTCAGAAATGACAATGAAGTGTCAGACGTTTTTCGAATTTGCTCTTGCTTTTTTGCTGATTTTTTGCTAAAAACAACCACTCTAATCTATGGGAGATGATCCCCCAACATAAGGGACCTGTAGCGTTCCTCGAACACCTGAAGAATAGAAGAATCATCACTTGGAAGATCGGACCTGATCGAAAGATCCTCCCGATCCATGAGAGAGTTAGGGCTTTGTGAAAAGGTTTTTTTTAGCAGGTGAAGTATTTTTTTCTACTGCTTCTTTCTCGTTTTTCTTCTTTTTTTCTTGTTACAGATGTAATTTCAAGATATTTGCCTCCAGTTCGATGAAAAGGCATGTTTTCAAGCACAAGGAGCTCTGTAACATGGATAGCAGCATATTTTTTAACAAATTCAGTATCACCACACATACACGGGGAGACAGAGTTTTTTCAGAGGTTTTTATCTGTTCTCGTGTATCATGCGCAGAATTGTATGGTACCCCGTTTACATTCCCTCTGCTAACACTCAGATTTGGAGCGGGAAACAGATTTTATTCTTTTATACAATCTGTTCCTTGTCGCCATTTCTTCACACGTGCCATATGCCATATATTGTTTGATATTACAAAACAGTATGTTATTCTCTCTTTCAAAAGAATATATATATACATAGGAGGTCATGGTTTCGTTTTCAGGAGTTGGTGCCCCTGATTAAAAGCACAGAACATATGATGAAAAGTCAGTACGCGCACAGAAAATATCGTTAATGACAAAACGACGTTGCCAGTTTCTTTGTTTACATCAAAGTAAAAGTATCAAAGATATACCACATTTTGTTCGCAGATTTTTGGTATTTAATCGATATTTGCAGGTGAGTTTTTCGTCGAATATCCAAGATTAACGTATGTTTATTGTTTTTAGCACCAGTTTGGAGAGTGAGGACGATTTTCAAGACCAGGACGAATGTTTACATTTCGAGGTTGAAGGGATACACGGGAATTTTGTTGAAAAATCTGTTATTTGGACAGATATCGCAGTAGATGGATCGGATGGAGCCTCGAGTGGTCGATTAGGATGATATTTTTCAGGTTTTCCAAGAAATTTGGCGATATCTGAGCAGATTTGCAAAAGTTAGGTACCTCACTAATGAGGTGGAACTTAGACCTAATTCTCCTATGAGAAACGCCTTTCGAAGGTCGAGATGGTGAAAAATGTATTCTTTAGATGTTGGTTGAACAAACGCAGCCGAGTTTTATATCCCAACATTGATTTTAAGAAAGTTATCAACAAAATAAAATTGACATTATTTTTGATTCTTGTAATTACCCATCAATTCATCTTATATCTTTGGGTTGATTTTTTTTAATGAATTCTTGATTAGAATCAACAATTGATGTCGTCAAGTCTTGAACTTTCAGTTCAAGAGGATAATAAACATTAAATCTTCACAAGCATGCACATGAAAATTATGTGAAAGCAATGCAATTTTCTTCATTTCATGATAGTCGAGTGCATTAGTACTGACAAAACCGTACTGTCACAGGCGAAAGGAAAAGATACCGTCCGTCGTTTTTCAAATATGTTTCGTGGGAGCAAAGATATCACATATAGATTTGTTCAAAAATATTTGGATCACGAATGTTTATGGAACATTAAGTCGAAAGACTACAAAAATAAAATGATGAGGAAATCCGCATTAGAGCAAATAGAATCAGAAATGCATTTACTTTAGAAGAAAAAGAAATAAAAACAAAAATTAAAAATATCAGGTTTCTATATTCTTCACGTCTATAAAGTTTTATTAACAGACAATTTACACAACTTTCTGACATTCTCAAAGTATCGAGGTATTCTTTGGGATCTTCTAATGCCAATTCCTTCAGAAGACAATTCGTAGCTCCTAGTTCGTATCTATTGATCCATTTCCGCAGCCAAAGCTGCTTTTTACGTATCTCACATATTTCCTCATCCACGTCTTCTAAAATAGCCATTACGATGAGGTTAACCAGTTTGTTTACTTTATTGTGTTGCATGCTGTTCGTTCTTCGAAACATCACTCACTTCTCATTTCACTTGTGAACTCTACTTAACCAAAGTGCGAACGATTTCCTGACAGTTGTGTGACAGTAGTGAGTAGATTAGCTACTCTCTGCTCTCCACTCGACTAAAATACTGGCCTAGTCCGAACAAGCCTTCAGAGCAAGGCAACGCTAATACCTACGTCATTGGCAGGCTCCGCTGATAATACCCAATTGATTAGTCCTGTGAGCGGAGCCAGGACGAAACGTGGACCCATTCCAACTATTCTTTTAAGCCCCGCGCTATATCGCTACTGGCTAAGCTAGACTGAAAATTCGAATGTTTTTTTTTTCGTAAACTACGAATAGCGTGATATATTTTATTACCAACCTTCCAGAGTTTTCCTCGAAACGATACGAAAGTAATTCAAGTTCTTCAGATAACTGACATAATGTAGTCCCGATTGAGATTAATACGAAATTAGTTTATATTTTATCCGTTAAACCTCATTTTATTCGTAACTTAGAATTTTTATGGTTATTAATAACAGACATTAGCGGTGTGGAGAAGTGGTGTTTAAAAGTTTTATGGGAAAAGTTAGGAAGGGGGCGCTGAAAGTTGAGTTATAATTCGATAAGAAATTAGATAACCGGACTACAGACGTACGAAACGAACAAATATAAAAAGTAACGAGAAAATTACGTAATCTGGGGTGGATTTGGGAAACAGGGACAATTATGACGGAAAGAAAATTGAACTTAATTATGATGGGAAGCGAAATGAACAAAATACAATATAAGTAGGCGTTTCTCCATTTAAATTGTTTTCTAGAGAAACAGTTTCATTTTTCTGGAGAATATTTTGTTAAGGTGGGCGTTCAATGTAGTGTGTTATTATTTCAAGTTGCATTTGAAAATGGTTTCACTTTGAGAACTGAAATCTATGGGTAAACTCAGAAAGTATTGGAGTTCTTGATGAAATAATTTGAATCGATTTCATTCCGAAAGTTAATTTTTTTCTTTCAAAATTAGAAGAAAATGTGCCAACTCATGCTTCTGTTTTATTTCAACAGAAAGACCCATGAAAATAGTTCAACATCCGATTAAAAGTGAATATACAGATAATTTCGTTCAGAAAAACAACTTGAAATACGAAATTGGCAGAGAATGGCCAAATTCAAATTTTGGCGGGAAGAAGTTCCTGCTTTACCCACGAATTGGCTTATTTCATAGTTCCGCGATTTTCGGATAGAGAGCGCCATTGTACCTACATTTCATTCATAATCAGAGAGATATTTATAGAACTTGATAGTGATAATGCATGTTCTAGGGAGATATTCCATAAAATGAACGGTGACGCCTCTATCGGATGAGCTTTCCTACTCGCTTTAAACGTCGACCTTAAATGTCATATGATCTCAACTCAAATAATAAATATAGATTATATAGTTACTGTCATGTACACCATTGAATAAATAAATAAATGAGAGTCTTCATATAAGAGGTGTTATTTTGAATAGCCCGCTATCTCGGTAGATGTCACTCTTGAAGCTGTCATTTTTTGACATTTCACAAGTAGAAACTACGCCATTAATAAAAATGGAACGATACACGCTTCAACAACGCATTGAAATTATTAAAATTCACTATAAAAATGTTGAAAATTTGGCAGAGACGGTTCGTAAAACTCGAACATGATTGGGTCGTTGTGAAGCACCTCGTCGAACCGCAATTCAGGAATTAGTGGAAAAATTGGAGCTGTTGGGACAAGTTAACGATATGAAGAATAAAACCCGTGCACGTCGTCCAAGAACAGCCGAGAATATTGCTGCTATTTATGTACCAACTGAATGACAAATCCTCGCAGTAGCCATAGCACAGTCATGGTTCCGGAAATAAATTTTCAACATTTCCTTTCTCTCCTCCAAAGTTTAACCTTTTTGTATTTTTTATTAAGAACTGATTAAACGCACATCTAATCATTCTGTAATACAGAATACTGAAACGAGATTTTCTGAAAGCAATAATCTCTTTGCGTATGGCCTGGCAGTGCAGATTCTGATAAGCATGAAGAGAAAAAAGGAATTTAACACTTTTTAATCACGTTAAGGTGCATACAAATTGTTGTCACGTCATGTGAGCTCACGCGAGGAAATGGGAAGAAGATATGGAAAATATAGCTGCTTTTACAGTTGCTGGTGATTCTCATAGAAGGGATTCGATTTACCAAATGAATCAACGAACAGAGGAAGTTGGGGAATTCCATCAATTAATTCAAGAATTATTGAATGAGCACCCTGATCGGTTTCAAATGTATGTCAGAATGACATTTCACAAAATATCAGACGCGATATTACGTGTATTTAGAAAATGTCAATTTGCGGAATATAGATCTCGTGTGCTATCAGTGCTATAACGTGACAGCAGATACAATGTTGCAAAAATTTTTACTACATTTTGATTCCGTAGTAGTACAATCACCCAGTTTAGTTCTGATGATTTGGCTTCACTATTTATTATTGAAAGGTGTGTCTCTCTTCATATGCTCTAAGTTCCTTGCATTATCGTGGTTGCACATTTTGGGAAGATGACGTGATGTGACGTGACGTGATAACAATGTGTCTGCACCTTTATTGTTTGTATTGTTTTTTTTCTTTCAATGAAAATTATACGATCAATTAGAACAACTCTGTTTCATTTAGTTTTATCTGTACCATAATTCTATAACAAACACCTTGTAACTTTGTGAACATTCACTTATAAGAACACAAACCGCAGGTCCATACAAATTTGAATACTTGCATACATTTGTGCTACAAAACTACCCACTTCCCTATTTAAATTCCTGTTGGGGTTTCAACCCTCTCCAATGGGGTTGCTAGTAGAAACATGCTTTGTATCCCAGATCATGTCCCCTATCATCAAAAATCGACCTTTTTGAGGGTTTTCACAAATGCTGATTCTTTGTTGAGTTATTGAGAGTGGACACTTTTAAATGAGACACTCTGTATATTTGTTATCAATAAGGTATCTCTGGATAATCTTACGGGTTATTCGATTCAAATTATCTAGAATATCCATTTTTCTGATCACCTTCACATTTAAACCTTCTGAACAAAAGTCGAAAACAGAATATGGTTAACACAAAACAAGCAAAAACTCTTGGCAAAAAACTAAATGGTATAAAAGAATAATATTGGGTAATAGGACTTGTAACAACTTTTATTCCGTCACTATGCCAACGTTTCAAGGAAGATCTCCTCTTTCTCAAGGCTAGTCAACTAATTAAAAGTTTTTTGTCATATAATAACATCATATAAGGTAGTACAATAGAAAATTCCAACACACGTGACATGACGCAATTCATTAAATAAGGTTATGTTATGGCTATGTTATGTCATGTCATCAAGACAAACATCATAGAATACAATCAAATAAACTAAAACTGCTAACATATAAAACAGATATAAACATCTTACAACAATTGACTGTATAAAATACTAAGACCCTGCACGTCTTCTCTATGATTGACTGTTTTGTTCTTTTTGATGAAAATCATCTCACTAATATTTCTGGTATATCTATTTTTTTTCATAATCTAAAATCTTAACATCATCAAAATTGAACCTGTGTCGTGTTAATTGAGCATGAGTAGCTAAAGCTGTTTTATTATTATTAGTTAGGTTGCTACAATCATTTTTATGTTGTCTAATTCTTTCTTTAAGATATTGTTTAGTCTGTCCAACATATGATTTTTCACAATTGAAACAGGGAATCTGGTAAACCAAATTTGATCTCAACAAGCTGGGTGTTTCATCCTTTAACATCGTGAAAAATTTTTCCTCTATCAATGTTATAATATGCACAAGTACAATTAAAACTTTCAAAAATTTTGGTAACACTCTGAGATAATCCCGGAACAAACGGGAACTTATAATACCTAAGATTCGTTTCTCCTATAACATTATTATGAACTGAATCATTCATCTGACCAACACCATTGCACATTCTGTTAACCAAGTAGGGGAAGGTGGGGACCCTTCGTACGGTTTCAACATTTTATTTTTTTTATTTTTTGTTTTTTCATTAATCAATCACCTGACAGCTTGAATGTACAGTCTAACTATCTGAGTATCATATGAAAAAATTACAGATGATTTCATCTTATGTTTCAACCATAATTATAATTTAATACTAAATCTGGAATATGTACGAACCTGCCCCAACAACGGGGCACCTACATACAGTCAGTATAAATACGTGATTTTCCTGGTCGTCGTCCTTTGTTTGTTTTATTACTTCTCACAACAGTCGGATAGAGTCGAATTGACTCTAGTGTCAAAACTGTCTTCAAAGGAGCTACTATTATTTGATGGATTGGTGAATTATTCAAAGGATCTAAATTAAACCTTTGTTGTTCATCATAAGTTATCAATGGTGAGTTAATAGTTTGTTCTCGCGGAACGGCGGAACCTCCAAGAAAGAAGTTAATGCAAAAATTAGCAATTAGTACACTAACACACTAAATCGTACCTAGTTGGGGCACATTCTTACGCGTCCAAATGTGCCCCAGCTAGTTCTGTACGAAAGTACCCCACTTACTTAATAACAGCAAAATATATCCTCTTTCAATATTGATAGGAAAACGTCATAAATTTATTATTGAAAACGTATCTTAAGTATATTTTGCTAGTTACTGATAGAATTCTCTTCACGAAAACCTATCTTATCTACGGTAACAATAGACAAAAACATTGATCAAAAAATTACTTAGCGAGCGCGAAAACACGTTCGTGCCTGACAATTCGCTCTCACCAGTGCGAATGGCGCGATAGTACGTTGACGTAAAGTTGGTACCTCCACTCAAGCACACATACTGACAGAAGCAAGGCCGTTCGTCGTTTCGTTCAAGTTTTATTTTGACTGTATGAATGTGCCCCGCGTACGAAGGGTAACGATCTCCCCCTACCTGGGGTAGTTATTTTTATAAAGGATTTCTTTAACTTTGTTAAGATTTTGTTCGTGAAACTTTATATTACTCAATTTGGTGGCTGTAAAGATCAAATTTCTAATAACATTCAACTTTTGCTGCAAACTGTGATTACTGAAACGGAATGAAAGTTGTTACAAGTCCTATTACCTAATATTATTCTTTTATTTGAAAAAATGGACGATAACAATTCGCTTATAATACACTAAATGGTATTTTTGAAAAAACGAAATTTCAAATTGTCGAGTTCCTGATGTTCCTCTGATTAGATCTACTTGAAATTTGTATATTGTTAATCAGCTTTATACAAAGTATATTTGATAATAAAACCAATTTCTAAATTCTCAACTTTTTGGGTGGAAATGCTCTAGAAATTGACCCCCTAAAAACACTATATTTTTCATCAATGAGGAATCTCTGGAAAATCTAAAGGTGTTATTCGATAGAAAAGGTCTTCAAATTATTCTTTACTGATTTTTGAAACCGGCACTTTGTACGCTTTGAGATTGTGAACAACATAAAACGAACAAAATTATAGACAATGAAAGTTTAAAATGAATGGTTGGTATCAAAATGTGAGTTTTCGGGACTGAATTCATTGAGAACAACTTGAAATTTGTATATTACCATTCAGTATTGTTCAAAGTATACATGTGAAGAGAAAAATCAATATCTAAATTCTCAAGTTTTTGTGTTGAAAATTAATCAAGAGATGGTCTCCCTAAAAACACAATATTTTTCATCAACGAAGAATTGATTTCTAGCTAGACACTTAAAACAAAAACCTCAACTGAAAAACCACCCTGTGTATTTTTAGGACCACAAGAACAATTATTATTTTAATGGTGCAATTAACATTGTATCATTACCGAGTGTGTTGAGAGGAAAATAAATCTCTGTTCTTATGGAAGCAAATGTATACATATTTCATGAAGTTTATGACATTAAATTGAAATATACCCAACGTTCTTACTTGCATGAGTCGTAATACTGAAAATTATGTCTAGGCCATTATGCAAGCTAATTATTCCTCTTATTTGGTCGTAGGAAATACAATTGAGAAATCGTTTCGCTTATGCAGAAGTGCAGGTCATTAACTTGATGAGGTTTTCGAGAGTATTCAGGACGAAGCTGTACACAGTGAATCCTAGATATCTAGAAAGGGCTCCCCGACCAAATTGTTATTATTTTTAGCGTTCACAAATTAATCTACAGGAAAATCGAAGAAGGAACTTATTTGGTGGGAGAAATATGGCTATTCAGTTGCAATCGGATAAAACTAAGTATTTTCGTTGAGAAATATCGTGATTGTAACATTTTGTTCTAATAAGGTTAGTACTTGAGTATTCCCTAAATGTATCAACTCAATTTCAATCGAGAAATGTGAACTTTGAGGTCTTTGCAGAGAATCGTATCAGGCAAGTATTTGGCCCAAATTTTTTTAATGGCTATGGCTTTCCAATAGAGAAACGTAATGAAATATGTAATGAATAATCGCCACACACGCTGCAAATTGAGAAAAAATTATTCGCATCCAGTTTACAGTGTAAGTCTTGCGAGTCCAAGTTTCATTTCAATTCTGCAGACGGCTCCTCCTCGAAACCCCAAGGACCTCGTCACTTACCTTCACCTCACAGTTCTCAGGATTTAATGAGATTTCTTGGGGGTAGGTAATATACAGTATTTCCCAACTGCATGAGCATGGCGAAGCGCTAAACCCACGTATATTCACCTCGACAGAGGCATTAGTCAGACTTACAACTTCACAATTTAAATGGCTGGAACAAGGAGATCACGAAGGACGAGAATCATAGTGCAAGTGGGAAAAATGGCGGTTAAAACGGTCGGGTTGTGCCAAAGCGTTGCAGTGGAAGTGCAGAGATTATGTGAGGACTCGAATATTTGTACGGAGACCGTTTTCTGACTGTGAAAGAATGTTACTCTTTGCGTGATTTATTTCCTGGCCAAGCTTTAAAGGATTTGAGAATTTTACGTTCAACATTCAACAATGCTTGTGTCCCACTAAGAAAAAATTGTTATATGTGTTTAATCAAAACTTAAATCTAACCTCAGACTATAGGAAGAGGAGACGCACCCTTTCAATAATAAATAGTGAAGCCAATTTTCAAAATCATCAGAACTAAACTGGGTAACTGTACTACTACGGAATCGAAATATAGTAGAAATTTTTGCAACGTTGTGAGTTGTGCCCTTCTTTGAATCTTATTCGAATAAACTCTCAATCAAAATGAGAAGTACTTCAGATTGAAATTCATTTACTCATTTGTGCGTGAATGTCAGAAATGAGTATTTGTTTCTTCAAATACATATTGAGAATTTTCCACACTACATACAGGGTGGGCCATAACTTTCTACCCCGAATTTTGAGCTTTGGGATGAAATAACGAAAAAACTCGGACAGTTCAAATTTTGTTGAAAGGGGGACAAATAATGGTGTTCAAATGAGTTTGATATCACAATCCCTCTAGCTGCAACCCCTAACAGCTCTCATTTTTGAATAGAGAAAAGGGGTCGAGCAGCACCTTGTTGGAAAGGCAATTCCATTTCCTGCATGAGAATTTTTTTTGTCGCTTTATTGTTATATAGAGTGACTCAGTATTCCATCAATAACTCTCACACGCCGAATTTGGATCTTTGAGATGGAAAAAACTCTCGGACGGGTCAAAAAATGAATTCGATATCACTACCCTAACAACAATTATTTCAATTTAAACGAAAGCGCATGATTTACTTTGTAAATATTATTGTTCTCACGTTTCAGTTATTGTCTCGGTTTCAGCATTTTCAATATGTGTATAATAATAAAGCGATGAAAAAAAAAAAGTACACTCATGCAGGAAATTGAATTGCCTCTTCAACAAGGTGCTGCTCGACCCCTTTTCCCAATTCAAAAATGAGAGCTGTTAGGGGTTGCAACTAGAGGGGTAGTGATATCGAACTCATTTGAACACCCTTATTTGTCCCCTCTCAACAAAATTTGACCTTTCCGAGCGTTTTTTCGTTATTCCATGCCAAAGCACAAAATTCAGGGTGGAAAGTTATGGATGGCCCACCCTGTATACTAAAGTACCGCAATGTTCGCGAAACGGCTCGGCCGTTTTGGCCTCAGATTATGAATGGGCACGTTATGTCAGCACCGTTTTCCGAATCTGTGGCCAGTACATTCATTCATTTCGTTCCGATATTTCAATTTTGTGTAACAGTGGTGTCATCAGGATATCGCGTAGGAAAAGTGAAATTTGGATTTATTTCTGAATATTATTAGCAAAATACGTTGAAAATGATTAGTATGTATCTCGTTTGTGGTACATTTGAATCCTGATTTGAGTTTACACAGGTATGTTATACCCTTATCATTTGGAAGTAACCATGGCGTAGATTCTTCGATTTTTTGAATTTCACTTTTCAGATTCCCTTCTTATACTGGGAGGAGGAAAATCAATTCTGAATTAAGCTGACTTTGTTCACCTAACTCAGAATCTGTTTCAATGTTCGGAACATTGTATGAATTCGTCAAAAAGGGTTGATTGACTTGTAATTTCATTTCCATTCCTCAATACCGTTAAAACCACGCCACTGGACCTTTCAAAATTAGATTCCGCAATGTTGTCAATGCCGGATCTAATGATATTGCTATCCTTTCTGCTATCTTCGTTCCACTCATTGAATACAGACTAAATTCACCAATTCTCGAATTTATGAATCAGATGCTGTGTCTCTTCTTTCTATGTCAAAGCTTGAAATTTATGTTTTTAAACTTCAATTTGACAACCACAGACTATATCAATAAAAAACTAATATTCCTCTGAGTAGAGGGTTTATTTGAATGTCATATCAATTTGAAATGTCAATTTGTTCGTAAAAATGAAAATTTCTTTCATTAGATATATTCAACAGTCGTGGACGAAGATGAATATCCGTTTCCCCTGTTATGGCCATCGTTCATGGATTTATGATACTGTATGGAGAGATGGATTAATTTTTAGACTTCTTAAGCAATTGAAATGTGGAAAAATGGTAGGTCTAATTGAGAATATGTCGATGGTCAGAAAACTTATATTTATAATTTATATTTATGTGATATTCCTGATACGTCCTCTGTGAACCTTTTTTTCCCATACAAAAATGTACCTACTGCTCTCGTTATACATATATTCAAATGAATAAAAATCACCATAATATACTCATTGAATAATTTACTACAGGGTCCGGCAGAGATGTATGACGTTTTTGAAAAAATCATAACTAAGTGAGATTTTGAGGAAAATGAAATTTTATTTTTTTTAAATGTACATGAGAGTTTGCCATTGATACCACATCAAAAAAAAAAGATAAAAAATAATCATGAGCGGAAGATGATGTCATCTAAGTGGTTGCCCTGTTTTTCCACACACTCCTGCAGCCGATTTGTGAAGTTGTCCATGCATCGTTCCAGCATGTTGTTTGGAATTGCTTGAATTTCGCGGGTGATTGCAAGAGAAAGTTCGTCAAGAGTAAGTGGCTTGTCAATAAATACACGAGCTTTTAGGTGCCCCCCACAGAAAAAAATCACATGGGGTGAGATCGTGTAGGCCACATTTTCCGGAGTTCTAACAGTTCTTTCTCTGCCCCTAGGTACACCAGGGCTCAACGAACCTCTCGTCCGGAGATTGTGCACCCACTTTAGGATGGTGTTTCGTGAAGGAACACGTCCATGCCTTCCAACATTAAAATGTGTTCGAAATCTACGTTGAGTTGCTACCACAGAACGATCGGTTTCAATGAAACTATCGTACACAAACACCCGTTGCTCTAGCGTCCACGGCTCCATGGCGACTGAACAAGAAATAATGGCAACTCCTTGCGGTCACATATCAACCATTGCGAAAAATGTAGGCTTCCCCTTCGCCGAGTTATACGCATCCAAAAAACGTCATACATCTCTGCCGGACCCTGTATATTAAACCAAATAAATATTGGTTGTGATGAAGTAGTAGTGGGCCACCATTTCACTGTTGAGTCATAAATTAACAGTACTGTGTCTAAGGTGACATAAGGACACAATAACAAAGCCTACACAGAACACAACTGATTTTTCGAACTCATACAAGCTACAAGCTCAGAAGCTTGTAGTTTCAGAGGGATCTCCTTGGGAGATCTAGGAGTTATCAGAATAATCAATATAAATGAATATTTAATTTTCAGAAGCAGTAGAATGAAGTTCATATGTCGAACATCCTAATGCCAAGAGAAGACTGAACAGAATTGAGTGAGTTTTCTTTCTCAAATACTATCAGGGTGTTCGAAAATATTTTGTTTTCATCAAATGTTGTTCTCGTTCATTCCGAATGTTTTTTCAGGATCTCTGCAGTTCGGCAGCATCACTTCTAGCCATTACTTCTTATGTTAGTATTTGTTCCTTTCTTTTTAATAAATATCAGTTTATTTAATGAGTTTCTCATTTCTGATCGAGTGGTTAGGTCTAGTCTAGATCCTCAGGCATGAAACTGAATTTTTCTCTCATATCGATGAAAAAAAAACAATGTTTAATTTTTATAAAAAGGCAATAATGCTATTCTACATGGTATCCCAAGTTCGAATGCTTGTTAGACGTTTCTGGAGAACTGGACATAATTGAAATCTGAAAATTGGGATTATGATATTGTTCGAAATTCCCTACTGAGCTAAAATATTTTTGGAGCCTGAGCACTAACCGGAAGTGCTCAATGAGTGAACAATGAGTGAAAATAAATTTGCAAAAATTGTTTCTTTTCATTTTTTCTTTTCTGATTTTATTGAGTATTCAATGCTGAATACTGTTAAAACCATTGTATTCAGTCAAATAATTTTAAAAATATCAAAAAAGAAACCGGAAAAAAATCAAATATTCATAGTCAGTAATATGTTCATTTTTCTTATTCTCAAGATCCTGAGCGTAAGCCGTTCTCGTAACGTCAAAATAGAAGAATGTGAAAAGGTCATGCATCTTTTGATTTTCATAAATATAATCACAGGGTGTTTCAAATTCTGTGTCCATAACTGGGATCGAAAATTGGCCATAACTCCTGTTTTTCAAATTAGAAACCCATTTTTTTAAATAATGGTATCTTGGCAAACCTGGAAAACTGTCCAAGATTTGGGTTAAAAACTTGGTATCGAATTTCTCATTCTAAATAATTCTTCGAATCACCAATGAATTGACCACAGTTTGCGACTATATCGATTGCAATAAAAGGTTTTGGTCTTTCAATATAACTGAAGCTAAACTAACTGCGGATCGATAAAGGAATTTACCAGACATAAATGCGCATCTACTCTCTATAAATGCACTTCGTAGCATCTATTGTGGGTAACAGAATATTCTACACCCTAATGGTTTTCCAATAATTAAATTTCTATCAGAACGACATCGTAAATTCATCGGTTACTGATAGATCCTAGACAAACGGATTTAAAACAACAAGGAGCATTATTTCTTGATGAACAAACGGAGAATTAGAATGTTTACACAGATATCAAATGGAAAATTGCGATTGATTCAGCTTTAAACGTTCCACTGAATACCATCTTCAGTCAATTATTGACAATAGATAGTTAAACTCTCATTTTGTATTATATCCTAACAAACCATCAGGTTTTTCAATGTCACATTAAATCTTAATGAGGGCTAAAAGGGAACTTATGTTGAGGTTCGTCAAGTTAATATAGCTTTAGGTCGGTACAAAAAAACCAACGTTGATTTATGAGAAATTTTTGAAGATATAATGCATAACCATTACCAGATAAGGATTAGGGACATTTTCAGACTGTCCGAAAAGGATTTCAGGTAATTTTTCGTATGTAAAGAGTTTTCCAGTGAGAGGTGTTATTTTGAATAGCCCGTTATTTCGATAGATTTCACTTTTGTAGATGTCATTTCTCGATATTTGATATGGAAACTAGACCAATAATAAAAATGGAACGATACACGCTTCAACAACGCATTGAAATCTATATAATACTAGCTGGCCCGGCGAACTTTGTTCCGCCTAAATCATACTTACGGTGGATTTCACAAATCGTAATCACCGGTGATCGGAGATCAACAGCTTGGTTCTCCGATTTTTGAACTGTCAAATGTTTCCATGGATATGAGCTGTCACACAGAACACATAAAAATAATATGTCAATTACCAATTATAGCAATTTTGGATTTAGTGATTTCCGCAAATATATTTATTACCCAAACAGAAATTCAAAAACATTTTAAAAATTATGAGAAAATATGAGAATGGACATATCACGATCGAAACTGATCGCCAAAGTCGTATATACTTGACATTTCGATAAAAATTCACTGTGATATTCACGCGCTTCTGGATCTGTTAATAGACCTTCATGGTACTATAAGTCCTATGCAAATTACACAGTAATTGATGGTATATGTTCTTTATTCGACCATTTAAAACAACGACGACCGAAATTCTCGAAAAAAACCAGATGACATAAATTGATGGTCGCGAAAGCCTCAACAAATTCATCGCCATCTAATGGTGCTGATGTCAAATATAGTACCTTCACGATAAGATGTCTAGAATAATGGTGTAGGCACCCGTCAATTTTTGAATGGAATGACGTTCGACCAAATCGAAAATATTAGCAACGTGGCGGCGCCGCAATATCATTTCAGTGTATTTTCCGTTGTCAATTTGATGGATGTATCAACAGCTGATTTGCTAAAGTCAATTATGACATGACAGCAGAATGGCATCTTTTTATAATGAAAGTTTTCTACTTTTCCTAAGAACTAATATACATCAGAATGTCAGGAATATAAACACACATTATTGCTTGACAAAATTATCTACCATTAACACGTCACGTTCGCCAGAATAAATTCAAGTATTTGAAATAACTGATAAAAATCAGTCATAATTTGTGAATAGCGCCACCTGAAGTGGAAAGAACGAAACATTGCTAATATAATCAATTTGGTCACAACAAAATCTAATCAGTGCCTACACCATTATTCTAGACATCCTACTTCACGATTACGTTATTTTGAATAAATAAACTATAAAAATAACTAATAATCAGCCATAATGTGTGAATAGCACAATCTGAAGTGGTACAAAGTTGTAGGCAACTCAAAATACACACTATTACAGTGACTATAGTGGTAATATAGTCACTGTACACCCCATCTAACGGAGAGAAATACCTACGAATAAGCGGTAGCGTAACTGTAACTGTAGCGACACCTAGTGGCCTCGCTCAAAAGGAGGAAAAACATTTCCTGTATAAATGAAATTTTCATCGATTTTTTCGAAGTTTTATTGCATTTTATAATAACCAGACCGTAGACGAATCCATATATGAAGTTTCATAACAAACACTCCATCCGATCTCGAGTTATAAATGGTGTAACCAACATCTTTCTTTTATATATATAGATATAAAAGAAAGATGTTGGTTGCACCATTTATAACTCGAGATCGGATGGACTAATGTTATAAAACTTATATATGTATATGGATTCGTCTACGGTCTGGTTATTATAAAATACAATAAAACTTTGAAAAAATCGATGAAAATTTTACTTATACAGGAAATGCGTTTCCCTCTTTTGAGAGGCCACTAGGCTTCGCTACAGTTACAATTACGCTACAGCTTATTCGTAGGTTCTTTATTTGATATTCTCCCCGTTAGATGGCGATGTGTGTAATTTGAGTTGCCTCCAACTCTGTGCTCTGGACCAAAACAAAAATGTCTTAGTCAAGAAGAAAAATAAATAAACGTTTTAGCGTATTTGTATTCTGTGAAGTGAGATTAAAGTACAATAGACAAAGTACTTCAATTCGAATTTTCAGCGTTGTATTGGCAGAACTAAAATGGTTTCTACAGTCATCAGAGGTAATTAATCATTGGAACTATTTCTCATCCATATAATTCGATCGTGATTTATATTTATTCAGGTACAGCAATGAGAAAAAAAATTGAGCTTTTGGGACAAGTTAGTGATATGAAGATTAAAACAAGGACATCGCTCAAGAATAGCTGACAGTATTTCTGCTGTAGCCGGAAGTGTTCGTCAGGTTTGTCCAGTTCTCGTCGTTCTTCGGATTTAGGCACAAACGTCATTACACCGTACTTTGCATAAAGATTTGGGTCTTAAGGCTCATAAAATTATCAAAAACGTCGTGTTTTCGATTATTCGGTCAGTGAAATGCATGAGAATGATCCGAAATTCCATCGGAGAATCATCTTGAGTGATGAGGCCCATTTCCACCTCGATGGCTTCGTCAACAAGCAAAATTGTCGCATCTGGAGACCCGAAAACCCAAGAGCTATTGTTGAAAAGCCTCTCTATCCTCAACGTGTGACTGAGTGTGCGGTTTATGGTCAGGCGGGGTCATTGGACCTTACATTTTCGAGAATGAGGCTGGAGTGACAGTTACGGGGAATGGATTGCGGTATCGAGAGATGATTAATGATTTTTATGACCCGAATTGGATGGTATCGATCTGGACAATGTTTACTTTCAACAAGGCGGCCACACAAGCAACGACACCATTGATCTTTCACGGGAAACGTTTCCGGACCGTATTATCTCTCGAAGAGGATTATCACAATTGGCCACCGAGATCTTGTGCTTTAACACCTTGCGACTTCTTCCTTTAGGACAGCCACTTTGTGATTTGGTTATGGAAAATTTCATGAAAAGGATATGGTTATATTTGTGCTGTTTAATTCTATATAATTAAATTAGAATTCAACGGCACAAATATGACACTAGAGATGTAACGAATGGAGGAAAGACTGATTTGTGTTCTCATTTTTCCAAAGATGAACAAAAACTTGATTTTTCAGTCGTAAAAGTCTTAAACAACGAAAAACATTTCAAGAAAAGAAACATTTTAGAGATGATTCATATTAACATCAATAACTCGTTTAATTTTAGATCTGATACTACTGAACACCTAAGTAAGTTGTATATTTCTATTCTAAATAGGTATATGTATTTGAGATTGAATTATTTTTTGTTGTTATGTTTCTCTGAGAAGAAAATAAGGGAGATACAATTGATGTTTTGTTGTTGCTGAGTGACATTTTATGGCTGCACTTCTGATTGAGGTTATTTTATTGCTTTCTGATGATTATTTGTTCTGACTGATGTTTTTCGATTTTGAAGTACGTTATGAGTAGAATCTTATGATTGATGTTGCCTTTCAGTTCAATTTTTTAGATCTTTTAAAACTCTAAACTATAGAGGGAATTTTGTACCATTTTTCTGTGTATATGTGTGTTCATTTTTTATTTTTCAGGCCTTATGAAGCACATGGAAATCTGCGAAAAGTCGCCAAATAAACTGCTCCACATGAGTTAGGGAAAATGACTTAAATTGCAAAAAAATATGGTTAAAATAAGATTTTTGTGATGAAAATTCATATTAATATGATTAATTTCAGCCTGTAGGTCTGCAGAGTATACAGGGTGGTTAAGAAAAATGGAGTAATATAACGAAATTTTATTCCCAGAGAATTCATGCATTTTAAGACTATCAATACAATGTATGGCCTTCACGGGCATGCATAACAGCTTGACATCTTCTTTGCATACTACACACGAGGTTGTTGAACATTTCTTGATGAATTTGATTCAATAAACGGGGCAGAAGCTCTCTCAGATCATTTAAGGATTCTGGGGTAGGTTGATGATTATATAATCTTCTTTGGAGCATACCCCATGCATGTTCTATGCCATTCAAATCTGGTAAGTGCGGAGGTATTGGTAAATGTGGAATACCAAGCTTCTCGCGCGCATTCTCAACTATGGCTGCACGGTGCGGTCTAGCGTTATCGTCTAGAAATTGAAAATTTTCATCAATAGCAGCGTGAAAATTTGGCACAACATTGTCAATGACAATGTGTAGATCTTCTTGGATATTGCGACGATTACGGGGTATGCATGGGATTGTCCATACCCTTATTCTTCGAGAATCTGAAAATCGTCCATATCGGGATTCAGCAGTGATAAGGACACTACGCCATTGATCGTTCCAATTTATATGTTGCCTTGCTCATTCCAGTCTTTGACGCTTATGGTCATGTGTTAATGGAACTCCTCTTAAAGGACGTCTAGAACCTATTCACCTCTCTCAAACGTCATCTGATGGTTTCGATGGAAACTTGGACCCCATCTGCATTTTGATGAGTATTCCGTAGCAATTTACACGTAGATGTAGGGTTTCTTCTCACCGAAACGGTGATGAAACGATCCTGAGCAGGTCTTTCCAACACGGAACCTGTCTCCCTGAACCTAATCCAAAGTCGAGATATCACACTTTGGCTGACTTGGGGCCTTTCCGCTACAACAACCTGATTTAGGCCACCCTGTAGCATTCCAATAACCCTATTAGCCTCAGCGTTTGTTAATTTACGTCTTGGCATTTTCAGAAAACTCGTTTCAAATCGAAGCCGTTGATAAACTGACCTTCACATTCATGAAGCATATGCAAAGAACCAAACTTCAGAAAAAAGGCGACCAGATTGATGAAATGCCTCATACTGATTTTTATTGGATCGATTCAAGTTGTTATTGTTGAGTTTCAAATGATTTTACAGCGATTTTCTCGAAGATTGCATACTTTTAAAAACGATTGAATACGATATCCCTAACTCTTGTGGAGCAGTATATATTGTGAGAGTTTTTTCGGTGTTTGTCATTTTCCCACTAGAAGACTCTTTCTTCCTTTTATTGTTTAAACCGTGGATACATTAATAATATTATACAGTTTCTTAATTATACCTAACACTAAGAGCTTTTCTACAAAAACGTCAAAAACACAGCTTGACCTTGAGAACGTCATCCCTCATTTTACAACGACGCGTCAACAACCTTCCAGAAAGGCTTCATCGCACTCCTTCCAGACGTTCCAGAGGCCCAAATCCCCGAACTATTTCTTCCCGGCGTATGGATACATCCAAGAAAGACGCCCGGGACGCGATAAAAGTTGATTCCCGTGTTATTTTGATGTACAGTTGTTTCACATCGTGAATAAAGAGCAGATGGATGGCACAATAATTCTTTGCGCCATTTCAGGATCTGCCAAGATTCCGGGACTAAGGGCTTTGTGCGGGAGCAGGAGACCATTAGCAGGGTCCCATTCGGATTCTGCCGGAAAAAGGCATATTTTAGCGTTTCCGGAAGCACCCGACGTCTGCGAATGGATGTAATAAGGATGTTTAAGGATCGGATGGCGGTTCTACGACATGGAATATTATGTTGATTGCATATTTCAGAGGACGTAGCGGGAATTTCAATTCGGACTCGACTCACAATCGGAGAAATTCGTCCAGAAGTTCGGCTTCATATTTGACTTTATGTAAAGTTCGAGAGAACCAATTTTACATCAAATCTGCCCATTTGTGAAGCTGTTTCCGATGTGTATTATGCGTAAATTCAATTAGGTTTCTCCTAAAAACATTACTGCATCTTCTAAAGTTTCAGATGAGGTGCGCTGTTTTTTATAACCATGCAATTTTATGTGGAAAATGCTCACAAATGAATCATTCGAAGCATTTCTCATTGTAAATTTACATCTTTCTGGTAGAGCTCGAATACCGTTACGGTAAAAGTGTTCATCTTTTGAGGTTTTCCACTAATCAAGCCATCTGAGCTTTTCCTGAGAGGTTTCAACGGGTTTAGCAGCGTGTGTCCCAGCGTTGTCATGCTGTAGAATCACTTCATCGTGCCTCTGCTCGTTTTGAAACCGTTTTTCTACCAGTGGTCGGCTCAATCGCATCAATTGAAGTCGATACCGTTCCCCAGTAATAGTTTCACTCGGAAATAACAGCTGATAATAAATAACATCGACCTGGTCCCACCAAACCAAATACGCAGCATAATCTTCACAGCAGGAATATCTCTAGACCTTTCAAAAAGAATGTTTCTTCTTGCTCTGCAAACCAATCCTCCTAATATCCTATTCATTTAATATATGGAATAAAGGATCAGAAACTGCGATATTTATAACCTGTTCGGCGGGCCGACCTTGTAACTTGTAAGCATCAAGCAGCGACCGGAAATCGAGGTATTGTATAAATGAGAAAAAAAATTGCTTATGTAGGCATTCAAAATAAAAGAAAAGGTTTCCAATATCTTTCTTGTCGAAACAAGGGCGATTCGAAGATTTGAAAAATTTTACAATTTCACTTCGTTCTTCAGTAACATAATTCATTATGATCTTGATAAACAGTTTCAAAATTTCAGAAGTCATATAAATATATGTATAACAGATAACTATGATGAAACCAAAGTGAGACTAAATTGAAATCGTGAAATCGATAAACTTTTTAATGAAACGAAGTTCTCAGTTTCGCTTGAGGGTAAGTTCCCATGCATATCTCCCCATATCCGACTATAAAGCAAAGTAAATACTCGAATATCAGTCAATTAGCTCAATTCCGCAGTTCCATGCTCCAATTAGACGATATTCCGGAAAATTTTATTAAATTCAACCCACGCAACCTACCCCAAATATTTACCCTCCTCTCGACTCAAATGTGTGCCAAGCTACAACTGCTCTCTGAAAGATTCCATAACGTCATAAGACGCCGTTAACCTTAATCCCATTGACTATGTTTGTATAACGAAATCCACTGATTCCAAATCGGTAACAAATCGTGTCACAAGTGACAAGACCTTCAACCCCTTGTACCCTCAACCTTCCTTGAGAATAGTTTCTATAATAATGGATCACCCAGTATAAATTCTGGGAATTACAGACTTTTTCGATGTAACAACAACATATTTAGTGTAATAGTTCATTTTGTGAACGTTCTCGCTCTGAAACTCACATATTTTATACTTTCAAAATCGGGCATGCATTCAGTTATGGATAACCCTGTATTCGTAACGATTTTCGGTCATATTCCTCTATATGGTTGCTCCCTGGGGATGTCATGAAATGTTTCTTGAGAAAAATTAAAGTTCATTCGATTCTGTTCCGAGATACGGGCGTAGTAAAAGTGGGTAATTCTCAACTTCAACGCCCTGTATCTCAAAAATTAGTCATAGTTGGGAGTTGGGGCTATGGACACTTTCGATCAGTAGGTCGAGTACTACATTATACCAAAATTTTAGAACATTTGACGGAACGCCGTTTGCCATACAAAAAGTGCGGGGTCCTTTATGATTGATTGAGATTTGTGAACCTTATAATTTTAGTGAACACCTGTACTTTTGTAGTTTGTGATGGTTAGAATGAGGTTGACTTGTTTCATCTTTATAGTTCTATGCTATGATTTGTGAAATAAATATTTACTTACTTACTTACTATAGCACTTGAAAAGTCACCCTATACAAGGAATTTTTAACTCGGAATTCTTTTTCGGTGAGTGAAACTCGAGAGTGAATGTCTCTAACAAGAAAACAATGTACCGTTCCACCTATGAAACGAAATGTTATTTGTTTCCACACATTCTATTCCGGAATATGTTGCGCATCCCCTCAAAGCCATAATTTCTGCAGGTGTTGTATACTCCTCCAAATTACTGCGGACATGCATTGTTGGCATTGCTGTACAACTGCTAAGAGAAATCCACACTGAATTTAAACAGATTGTCGGGCATTTATTTTCAATTTTGAATTAGTTGGTCTGCTCAACTACTTTGCTCCTTCTGGGTGTTGCAGTTTCTTTGTCAGTAAGTACGACTAGTGCGAGGATATATTGAAAAATTCTTAGGCTTGTATAGAACCAGATTACTCAACATATATTCTCCTTTTAATTGAATACATTTATTACAGCAAACCTGCAACGTCTCTAGACCTTTCAAAAAAAATGTTTTTTCTCGCTCTGCAAACCAGTCCTCCACAGCTTTTATTACCTCATCGTTGGAAGAAAATTCACGACCTTTCAAACTTTTTTTCAGTTGGGGAAAGAGATGATAGTCGGACGGAGCCAAATTTGGTGAATAAGGAGGGTGTTCTATTAATTCTAACCATAAATCACGAATTTTTTGCATGGCAACATGAGATTTGTGTACTGGGGCGTTGTCCTGTAAAAGCAAAATACCTTTGAATAGCTTTCCGCGTCTTTCCTCTTTAATTTTTTCCTGTAGAGTGGTCAGTAATGTCGAATAGTAAGCTCCAGGTATTGTTCTACCCTTATCCAAAAAATCAATCATGATTACTTCATGGCAATCCCAAAAAATTGAAGCAAGAACTTTTCCAGCAGATTTTTGGACACGAAACTTCTTAGGTCTTTGAGAACCAGAATGTCACTATTCCAAATTGTTGCTTTGTTTCTGGATCGTAGAAATGTACCCAAGTCTCATTCATAGTAACAATTCGGTTTAAGAAGTCTACATCGTTTTCAAATCGAGCACAGATCGAACGCGATGCTTCTACCGTGGCACACTTTTAGTCAACATTCAAACATTTAATAAATAAATAAACCTTTATTTCTCAGAGCAAAAACCTTACATGTATACTCATACAATCATAAGGATATGCAAAAGAATGACGTCCAGCTGGGGATCCATTTTGCAGAAATTTTTCTCATGTCCAAATTGACGTGAACTATATGATGAACGCGTTCGTATGAAATCAGCAGTGCTTCAGATATCCGTTTTAGCCCAATTCGACGATCTGATGAAATCATGTCATGAACTGCATCGATATTTTCGGGGACTGACACAGAAACTGGCCTTCCCGATCGGTCTTCATCTTCAATGGAAAATTTACCTCTTTTGAAGCTTGAAGTCCAATTTTTCGAGGTCGCATACGAAGGACATTGATCACCAAGGGTATTAAGCATATCTTCGTAAATCTGCTTGCCTCTTAACCCTCTTAAATACAGGTACTTGATGATGGCTCGATACTCCAATTTTTCGATTTTTACAATTTCCCGTGAACATCTTTTTTTCTAATTTATTGCGTAACTCTGGTTTAATTTATTGACGTCGAACTCTACACTAACACTTCTAATAACTTATTGTTCGTTGATATGGTATCGCAATATTTTATTTATGCATGGAACTACCAACTGGTCTAGGCTAACTAGATAGCAATGCATCCTCGTAATAACAAATATTTAGTTTCTAATCGTATTTTATTGCATGATTTTTATTAATATCTTTTTCTCAGTTTACAAATAACTGTGTGTGGTTGAAATTCCTTAATCTACAAGTATCAATATTTCCGAATGGTGCAGGGAAATATGGATTTTTTCCGTCGAAAATTTGATAGCAAATTTCAGTAATTGCCATATGTCAGCATCCATTTCTGTTCAGTGCTGCATTCACAGTGTATGTAACAGATAATAAAGCGTAAATCAAAATATGTTTTCCAGGATTTCTGTTACGCTCCACTCCCAACAAAATATGGTGGCACAAAAAAAACCTGAACTAATTAAAAGTTATAAGCTGAATGGCACACGGTTGACGTATATCACACATGAAGTGACACTATATTCTCATTGTGTTTTCATATTTGTTCCATAAATTCAAAGCGTGCAACCGATTGACGTTTTCCAGAGACGGCTTCACAAATTTTTGTACCATGATGAACTATCGACGAATAAATTGTATTTATTGTTCTTAATGGATATTTTGAAAAAAAAAATAGAACCATATCCAATTATATTTGTTTTCATTTGTCTCGAAACCCATTTAGTACCATAATCCTACAAACATCTCCATATTATTCAACTGGTCTTGCAAGACTCTGTATAGTCAGTATAAGATGAAGTTTCTTTCTCATATTTTCTTCGTTATTTCATTCTGAGAACATGATTGTCAGTGTAGTGAATGTCACAACTAATCACTGTCATTACATTAGAAATTAGAGCTTGAACCATTAACAAGTAACTCAAGCAAATGAGTATTTAACAATGAGACAATCAAGTCTATTGTAATTTCGATCTTTTTGCCTTCCACAAGTATGGACTGTAATGGATTGAGGAAGACGGACTTCCTTTTTGCACACGACCATAATATGAATCTGTAGCTTCATTATCATTAATTCTTTTCACTACGACGCAGTGAGGGTTTTTTCCGACCCTTCAACGGATAATAAAGTCGATCTTTCTATTTGTTTAGGGGGCTCTCCATCAATTCTCTTCATACGGCCTATTCATTTGACAACCTCTAAAAAATGGGGGCATGAATCTGATGTCAAATGCATTGAATGATCTGAATTGTAGTGGTCAATATATTGCAACTCATTTACTAAATTTTTTCGTGCCATCCATTTGGGTTGGGAGAAAAATTTTGTCTACATAATTCAACTCTGATGTTTGTACATGACATTTCCTCATTACTCAAAAATGTGGATCTATGGCAATGATTTGTTTTCCAACTAGATTGTGTCTCCAGCATCTCTACTGATAGAAAATCTCATGAAAATAATAAATCTTCAAATTTTATCGAGCAATGTTAAATGAAATTTATACATATACTCGTAAACAATGAAAAAATAAAAATTTATCATTCGAATAAGTCACGTCAATTTGTCAGGAGGCACTTGCTGATGAAGTCCACCACATGTAACTATACTCCATTTACTTTTATGACAGTCTGACACATTTGACCGTGTATTTTTTGAAAATGTTAGGTTATAGTCATTTTCCTGTCAGATACCTACGCAAAGTTGTCCTCTCTACATAGAGGTCGCAGTAATTACGTATTTATCAAAATGTTTATTTACTTTTGGGAAAATAATGAATTTGAGAAAATATTATCTGAATTCAATAATTCCAAAGACGGAATGTTGAAGAAACTTTTTCCTCTGTTGATACTGGACATATTATACGTATATGAATATGGTTGGAAGATTCAGTTATGCTATTTTCTTGTACGAAAATCTAGAATCGAGGGTTGAAATTTTACAGAGAAATACTGGACATAATAGTTTCTTTGTGCTTATGTGCAGCTATAAAAAATAAATATCTATTCATATATAAAATAATTTTTGCTTCTCCAAAACTACCTTCGGAATTTTTAGTTTCCAAGCGAGATGATTATATCGAGACCATTGAGATGAGAAATCAGCATTGGTAACGTCTCTGAGAATCATTTAAACATAGTCGATATTTCACTAGTGCGTCAGTTCTAAGTAAAAAAACATAATAAACCTAAATCTTGGCCAACCGGGATACTTTATGAAAGTGAATGGAGTATAGAAACCTTTCGTCGTAAATCTTCAAGATGTAAAAGTATGTCAGAAATGACAATGAAGTGGCAGAAGTTTTTTTAAATTTGCTCTTGCTTGTTTTCAAGCACAAGACGCTCTGTAAAATAGCTGATATCAGCATATTTTTTGAACAAATTCAATATCATTACACATACACGGGAAGGTAGAATTTTTGGTTTTTATCTGTTCCCGTGTATCATACGCAGAATTGTATGGTGCTCCGTTTAACATTTCCTCTGCTGACACTCAGATTCGGATCGGAAAACGGATATTTTTTCATTATACAATCTGTGTCTTGTCGCCATTTCTTTTCTTCACATGTGCCATATGACACGTATGGTTTGAATAAAGAAAAAAGAAGGTATTATCCTCTTTAGAAAGATTTTATATCAGTTTCCTAAGGAAAAAATAAAGCCTCCCATACACAAATATAAGAAATAATAAAGAAATATCATTAACTTTGTAAATTTGATCGGAAATGAAATCCTAGAATAATTATAATGAATACTTTATTGAACAGAACAAATTATTTTCACAGCAAATTTTCTTAACAAAACTAATATAATAAATGACATCATCTCACAAAGTCAATTTTTTTTACAAAAATAGAGAGATAAACTTTATACAATTATATACATTCTCTTGAATAACGCCAATGGGACAAAAACATACTGGACAATAAATTTACTGTATGTGTTTCTTCACAAATGTTTATTCTTTAGGTCAATTATTAACTGTTCAATCCATTATGCGTCTTGAGCACAAATCCAAATTTTTATTTTATTTTGAGTATTTTTATGTTCACTGTTTCAATTCTGAAAGCGAGCAATTTGTTGAATACTCTTTGTGTCAATCTGTCAGCTTTTTTGCGATCTTGAATGAACTTTCACTTTACCATATTATATCCAAATAAAGTGTGGTAATTTCTTTTTTCTTTATATTTTTCCTGAGAACTTATGAAATCATATGGAAACAAAATAACTTTAGTATATCCCAGGAATCAACATGTTCATAATATAATCATCGATGTTATGTAAATTGATAAGAATAATCTCATATACAGGGTGGCCATTTGAAAACGAAACAGACGAGATTACAGACGAAATAAATTTTTTCGATAGAAATGCTCGGACAGGTCGATTTCTGTTTCGAGGGGGACAACTAAAGATGTAGGTTACGGACGCATAGCGCTTCAACCCTTGCTGCTACAACCCCCACCCCCAATTTTTGAATAGGGAAGATGGGCTGAGTGATACCTCAATTCAAAGGTATTTTTATACTGATTTCAGCACAGTAACTGTTTTTTCATTTTAAGCTTTAGTTCTCGAAATATTCTTAACTAAGTATATGAAAATGAAGTGGTGTTTTCATGGCACTTGTAGTGTTTTTTTGTGAAAAATCGACATCTTGATTAAAGATTTCTATGTCAGTGGATTGGAGGAAGGAAGCCACAGTCATGGTTGTTTTGAAGCTCAAAATGTCGATTTTTCACAAAAAAACACTACAAGTGCAATGAAAACACCACTTCATTTTCAAATACTTAGTTAAGAATATTTCGAGAACTAATGCATAAAATGAAAAAACAATTAGTGTGCTGAAATCAGTATAAAAATACCTTTCAAATGAGGTATCACTCACCCCATCTTCCCTATTCAAAAATTGGGGGTGAGGGTTGTAGTAGCAGGGGTTGAAGCGCTATGCGTCCGTAACCTACATCTTAAGTTGTCCCCCTCGAAACAGAAATCGACCTGTCCGAGCATTTCTATCGAAAAAATTTATTTCGTCTGTAATCTCGTCTGTTACGTTTTCAAATGGCCACCCTGTATGATATGTATGTGAAATTATTTACTCTAAATCTATATTCTTCTCATGACTCAAATTCTCTGAAATTTAACAAAGTATTTGATAGTTAATATGCAATTATTTCATCGAAATAATTGATATTATGTACAAAGAGGGAGTCATTGCAAAAAACATATACTTTCCTCCAAATTTCAATAGCTCTTCCTTTTTCAGAAAGAGGAGATATATTGGTTGTTCCACTTTGTAGAAGATTAAAACTAAGGTGACCTGTATTTATTATAGAATTGGAACACGAACTCTTATCTCAGTAGACATCAATTTTGATCTTTCCACCAACCCTCGATTTTTTTTAGATCTATAGTTGGAATATATGAAATTATATGCCGAACAATATCGAGGGGGAGAATTCCTTTCGACACCCTCAGGAGCAGTTTGCAACCTTCACTTTCAGCTTCGTATCTCCTCAAGCCCAATTCATAATTGCTTTTCAGGAATTCTCCATAATTTGGAAATACATCATAACATAATTTTGACATTATTAATCGTATGCTTTCATTTTGGCAAAACTTAGCAACCTTCTTCTCATCAGAAATCAGAAGGCTGCACCATTTCATCGATAGGTTTTCCGCTATTTCGTTGTCAACTAAGTAATCCATTTCAATTCTACAAGTCGATTCTACATCCCTCAACATTTCATTAGAGCGAATTAATTGCATCAGATTATCGTTAATTTTGAATTTATTCACCTTCTCTAAAAGCACCAAAAATGCTATATATTTGTTTAAAATTTTGGGAGTTTGGATTTGCTTGATAATATTTAGAAATGGCTCATGCTCGTCGTTCAAAATGTCCATGTCTGCCCCTCTGTATAATAAGTAGGCATATAATTGAATACAGTTTGGAGAGTGTAGAGACTTGTACTTATAAACAGTGTCTAGGAGTGAATCGCCATTCCAATTCCGTACGTTCAAATGAACCCCGAATTCTAGAAATAATCTAATAAGCGAAATATAATGCTGCATGTTATCGCTATGCGCTTTGTTTTTCATCGCATAATGCAAGGGAGTATTTTGACCAGAATCGCGACAATTAGGATCACACCCCAATTCCAACAAAAATCGAGAGATATCAAGATCTATACCCTTATGACACGAACATAGCACATGCAGTAGTGATTTTCCTGCCAATGTGACTACAGACAAATCTGCTCCGTACTCCAAGAAAACATTGATTAATTCTCGTGAGGGAATGTTAAAATGGAAGGCTCGGTATAATGGCGTTTCATTTTCCAGGTCTTTCGCGTCAACATCCGCGTTTTTTTCTAACAGCCACCTTGCAATGGTGGAGTTCTGCTTCCATGCTGCCATGTGCAGTGGTGTATTACTCTCAGGCGTTCTTACATTAACATCCGGATTTCTTGCAAGGATGTATCTCACAACGGTCTCGTCTCCGATTTTAATGGCTTCACAGAGTGGTGTTGTCCTGTAGATATGGCTCAGGCGGGTGTCTATGTCCTTAATTTTCTCAAGACATTTGATAATCAAGTATGAATCTGAAATGAAACCATTTATTTTTATTTGTGTGACAATGGCCCAGTGGTTAGGGTGTTGGACTAGGATCTGGCACGTCCGAGCTCAATCCCGGGCTAGGAAAGAATTTTCTAGTTTCGGTAGGGGCCACCATTCCACTGTTGGGTCGAAAATTCACAGTGCTGTGCCTATAAGGACACAGTAACAAAGCCTACACAGAACACAACTGCTTCTGCGAACTCGTACAAGTTACAAGCTTCGAAGTAGTAGTTACCGTAATATACAGCGTGTTGTTCCTTGATTGGAGATACAAATGAGGAGGATAGATTTCTTGTGAAATTTTGAGTCCCATAAACATTGAACTGAAGCAGTTTTGCAAGAGTTTAAAGCTTCACGAATCCTTAAGCTTGACAGAGCTTCATTTCCTGATTTTACAAATTATTTACCCTAAACTTATTATACAGGGTGGCCCATTTTAAATGATATCCTGAAAAAACTCCCTGGGAAGAGCCTGGATCAAAAAATGTTTTATGAAAGTTTCTTAGCTTTTAGGAGGACTTTGAATGCAGACGTTCAATCTGTCAGAGATTTTGTTTTCAAGGTCAAGTAGATTTTTCGAATTGTGGAATGTACTTTTTTCGTTGCAGAATATTAATCTTCGTGAAAAACTGAAGCATACTGTCTCTTGTTTTTCCATGAAAAGAATTTCTCTGGAGATATGTTTTTTCAGTTTTTCACGAAGATTAATCTTGTGCAACTACCTGCAGATAACCTTGAAAACAAACTCCAAGGTCAGATTGAGTGTCTGCATTAGATGTCCCCTTGAAAAGTGAGAAGCTTTCATTGGAAACATTTTGTGATACAGGCTGTTCCAAGGAGTTATTATTTCAGTGGATCTTTCAAAATGGGCCACCCTGTATACAAAATCTAATAACGTGTTAAAAATCTGCGAAAATATACGACCAAACCAAACGCATTGGCGGTATTTTCGGTAAAATCAGAAATACGCAAGTTCCAAAATGATGGCATCAGAAGCTCTATGCCTTCAAAGTTTCAAATAACGGTTTTAAAATATTCATTTGATTCCATGCTTAATTCTTGCAACTTACGGCGTTTCATCTCTGAAACTCCTTATGAAAAAAATTAGTTATAAGTTATAACTTACCACAATATTTTCTCATCAGCTTCGCAGCTACAGTAGTTCCAAAATCATCTCTTATCAGCGGGTCTGCTCCAAAATCAAGTAGTAGTGCAATCACCGAATACTCCCTGGCTCCTATTCTATCCAGTTTGATATCCATAGTCATTTGCAGTGCCGTATAACCTCTAGAATTCTTTGTATCCACATGAAAATAATGCAAAGTCTCCATCTTATTTTTTAGAAAGTCCTTAACATATTCAACGGGCCAAATATCCACTATGCGTTGGATAAGCTCGTCCACAGACAAAGTCATATATACGTATGCCATAGTCATTTTTATTTCAAATTTTCAAGTAATTTAAAACATCGAAACTATTTGTTGGCGAACTCAAACAGAAAAAAAGAAATTAAGTTATGAACTATTCGAAAGATGGCAAACAACTAAAATGTACAGGGGATTCGGAGGGTTGATTTTATTTAGAGCAGGTAAAATTTTCGTAGGGACCTAGAGTCGGTTTGCCCCTGTAATTCATTTGGCGAATGCATAGAGGTACCAACAAGAGATACCCACTAGACCAAAGCAGTTCATGGGCGTCTCCAGGGAGGGAGCAGGAGGGTGCAGCTGCCCCCTCCCCTAGAGCTTCCAAAACTTAGGAAATAATAGTATAATATCAATATACGAAAATCAAAATGTGGTGCTCTGCCAATTTTAGAATCTAAGCGGCATAAAAAAAATGAGGTAGAATTGTGGCGAAGCACATGGCAGCAGAAACCTCGAAATAATATCAAAGAGCTTACAATTATTGATGTTTTGAGAAAAACAGGGGAATTTTTTCTCAGATCGGAAAAAAAATTGAATTTTTTTATCGCTACACAGTGCACTAGTTGCACTGTGGAGCGATCATTCAGCAGCCTTCGTAGGATCAAAACCTTGCTAAGGAGTACGATGGTTGGGAGTAGACTTACTTTCCAACAACAGAATTCTTGAAGAATTCGCTAAGAATCCGAGGAGGTTATTGGAAAAATTAGTAGTGGTAATCACCTATGTTCGCTAAAAATAATAAAAAATAACTTTGCTATTCAAACTTGAAAACCTAGTTGTCAAATTTTGTTGAAATTAATAAACTTGGTAATGGGCGTTTCCAGTACATCAAGAAATCCATTTTTCTTACATAAATATATTAATAGTAGTCCAAAACATAATCCTAACCAATTTTTCACTTTCAATTTTGCGCATTTTTTTCTATTATTATCATTAATAAACTATTGAAATGCGAATCAGCGCCATGATGACGTAGCTATCCTCGGAACCTCATTGGACACTGCCGTGATGACGTACACCTCCATGACCAATCTAATTTGTGATGGAAGCTATCAAGAAGGCGTAGTTGCCGCTAACTCTATTTCGTCGTCTAAAATAGGAGAAATAAAACCACAGAAACTTATGAAGCATACATGGCTTCTTGATAAATTCGATGGGTATCACCATAACCTCTTCAATCCAACAGCCATCGTTGTGATCACAGAATTAGAACCATGATAAGAACGAATCTTCCGTGATAGAGAAGAACGGATAGTTAGGAGGATGGCCACCTGGCAACGCTGTACTGTTCCAACCAATCAAATTATGATTGCCACCATTTATACTCGTTTGAATTTGACGTTCGTTTTGGTATTTTCAATAATTTTTTTCTCGAAAAATAGACAACAGAAAATAAAAAGAAAAATTGTTACGAGATTCTGAGGGTCAAATATTACCGAAATGATTTTTTCTGAAAATCACTGAAAACGCCCATTATCATTATTTTTGCGATTACAAAAAATTTAAAATGCGTTAGCAAATTGTTATTCATTATAAAATGCCAGTTTTCTCGAAACGGTTCACTTAAGAGTAATGAACCATAAGCACCTTTTCTATTGAAAACACATTGGCGCACCAGAATTTGCTATGCAAATTTATCCCGTGTTGTAAAAGTTGGGAGGGGTAAAACATTTGTGCAGATTCAATATCTCTGCCACTAGCACGTCTAATGAAACCGAGTAAAGTGCAAGAAAGTAGCTATTATTAGTGACAAGGTGTGTACAAAAACTCAATTTTGTAATTCAAACGGTTCCTGAGGAATTAGCAAAAAACTGAAAAAAATATAAATTTTTGACAGCCTGCGTTTCGGAAACGAAGACCCGGAGAGAAAAAAAAATTCCCATGAGAAATCTACAGTTGGCCGTTGATATACCTATTTAGGAACACCCTGTTAGTCCTGTAAGCTGATGAAACAAAAAAAATTATTTCATCCTACACTACCACTAGTTCATTATTTATAATCTGATTTTTTGCCACCCCCCTAGCTCAAAAGATTGGGACGCCCATGGCAGTAATCTGAATGCATCCAATTCCAATGGAATAAAGGAACATCTGCGTGAAATATTTCATTAAATATGAAGTTTGTCAAGTAAGAATGCGTAAGCTGTACCATTTCTTTATACAATGACCGTACATATAGCTATAGTACTGGATATGAAGACACTGAAGGAATTAGTCTATACTTATGTATTTCTTAATTGAGCCAGATGTTAATAAGGTTGATGAGGGAACTGGGAACTGCTTCCAGTAGAGTCTGATATTACAAAATCTGTAAAAATGTTTCATGTTATATGTTAAATAAATTGTAGTTGAAAAAGAGGAAAATATTCATCTCATTTCCAGAACATAGATTGTTCATTTCTTGAGGAAGGGGACCAAGACTCTTGACGATGTGTGTATGTTGAACAGACGTGTCAATATTTTCAAGAAAATTAGGGTCATCAATTTCATTTTAAAATGCGAAAAATCTGGCTAGTCCAGATGTTGCCCATTAGAAAATAGCCCTATTTCGAGAATTCACGGTCTGGTATTGGTTCCCTCAACATCGTGTATTCGAATTTGAAGAAATGAAATCATAGTTTTTCTCGAAACGCTTACCTTGAGTGGTGTGAGCTCGTGAACAGAACTCGAAAAATTAAAAGTGAAATATTTCATTACCTATGGGGGCTTCATGGGTGATTTTGGTATCGAAATGTAGGTTTTCGGGGTCGCACCATTCAATAAAAAATATTCCAAAGTCCTTACTATCACCGTTTGGATTTTGCCTGTCAAATAGCATTTTTTGAAAAATCGAAAATTTCAAACTGTCATAACTTCCGTCCCTCTCTTCGCCGCCAATAGTTATTTATATACTGTTGATCAGCATAGTCCAAAGTTTCTCTGTGCAGAATATGAGCGATTTGAAAAATTCAAATTTTGGGTGAAATATGACAAAGGGGTATGACCCCTTAAAAACACCATATTTGTCAATAAAAAATTTATTATCTTATATTATCTTACGTTAGTATTGGATCTGGAAGTTGTACTTCCTATTCGAATCTTCAATAATAGCAATTTTGTGGACCGACACCACCCTTACCTTGAGTGTTGTGAGCTCGTAAACAGAACTCAAAAATGAAAAATCGAATGATAAAAAGTGGAATATTTCATTACCTATGGGGCCTACATGGGTAATTTTGGTATCAAAATGTAGGTTTTCGAGGTCGCCCCATTCAATAAAATATATTTCAAAGTCCCAAATATCACCGTTTAGATCTTGACCTGTCAAATGGCATTTTTTGAAAAATCGGGAATTTCAAACTGTCATAACTTCCGCCCCTCTTATCGCAGCCAATAGTTATTTCTATTTTATTGATCAGCATAGTCCCAAGTATCTCTGTGCAGAATACCTATGAGCGATTTGAAAAATTTCAAATTTTGGGTGAAAAATGACAAAGGGGTATGACCCCCTAAAAACACCAAATTTGTCAATAAAAAATATATTTGGGGAGGATCTAACGTTATTATTGAATCTGGAAGTTGTACTTTCTATTCTAATCTTCAATAATAGCAATTTTGCGGATCGACAGCACCCTTATCTTGAGTGGTGTGAGCTCGTACACAGAAGTCGAAAATGAAAAATCGAAAAATAATAAGTGGAATATTTCATTATCTATGGGGACTACATGGGTGATTTTGGTATCAAAATGTAGGTTTTCGAGGTCGCTCCATTCAATAAAATATATTTCAAAGCCCCAAATATCACCGTTTAGATCTTAACCTGTCAAATGGCATTTTTTGAAAAACCGGGAATTTCAAACTGTCATTACTTCCGCCCCTCTCATCGCCGCCAATAGTTATTCATATTATGTTGATCAGCATAGTCCCAAGTATCTCTGTGCAGGATATGAGCGATTTGAAAAATTTCAAATTTTGGGTGAAAAATGACAAAGTGGTATGACCCCCTAAAAACACCAAATTTGTCAATAAAAAATATATTTGGGGAGGATCTAACGTTATTATTGAATCTGGAAGTTGTACTTCCTATTCTAATCTTCAATAATAGCAATTTTGCGGACCGACAGCACCCTCACCTTGAGTGGTGTGAGCTCGTGAACAGAACTCGAAAATGAAAAATCGAAAAATAAAAAGTGGAGTATTTCATTACCTATGGGGGCTACATGGGTGATTTTGGTATCAAAATGTAGGTTTTCGAGGTCGCTCCATTCAATAAAATATATTTCAAAGCCGTTACCACCACCGTTTAGATCTTGATCTGTCAAATGGCATTTTTTGAAAAATCAGGAATTTCAAACTGTCATAACTTCCGCCCCTCTCATCGCCGTCAATAATTTTTTATATTATGTTGATCTGCATAGTCCCAAGTATCTCTGTGCAGAATATGAGCGATTTGAAAATTTCAAATTTTGGGTGAAAAATGACAAAGGGGTATGACTCCCTAAAAACACCATATTTGTCAATAAAAAAAATATTTGGGGAGGATCTAACGTTATTATTGGATCTGGAAGTTGTACTTCCTGTTCGAATCTTCAATAATAGTAATTTTGTGGACCGACAGCACCCTTACCTTGAGTGTTGTGAGCTCGTGAACAGAACTCAAAAATGAAAAATCGAATGATAAAAAGTGGAATATTTCATTACCTATGGGGGCTACATGGAGGATTTTGGTATCAAAATGTAGGTTTTCGAGGTCGCCCCATTCAATAAAATATATTTCAAAGCCCTAACTATCACCTTTTAGATCTTGGCCTGTCAAATGGCATTTTTTGAAAAATCGGGAATTTCAAACTGTCATAACTTCCGCCCCTCTCATCACCGCCAATAGTTATTTCTATTTTGTTGATCAGCATAGTCCCAAGTATATCTGTGCAGAATATGAGCGATTTGAAAAATTACAAATTTTGGGTGAAAAATGACAAAGGGGTATGACCCCCTAAAAACACCATATTTGTCAATAAAAAAAATATTTGGGGAGGATCTAACGTTATTATTGAATCTGGAAGTTGTATTTCCTATTCTAATCTTCAATAATAGCAATTTTGCGGACCGACAGCCCCCTCACCTTGAGTGGTGTGAGCTCTCGTGAACAGAACTCGAAAATGAAAAATCGAAAAATAAATAATGGAATATTTCATTACCTATGGGGGCTACATGGGTGATTTTGGTATCAAAATGTAGGTTTTGGAGGACGCTCCATTCAATGAAAAATATTTCGAATCTCTTACTATCACCTTTTAGATTTTGACCTGGCAAATTGCATCTTCTAAAAAATCGGAAATAACAAACAAAGATGATTTTTTCTAATAAATATATTGCAGTTGAAAAAGAGGAAAATATTCATCTCATTTCCAGAACATTGATTGTTCATTTCTTGAGGCCAAGACTTTTGACGATGTGTGTATGTTGAACAGACGCGTCAATATTTTCAAGAAAATGAGGGTCATCAATTTCATTTTAAAATGCGAAAAAGCTGGCTTGTCCAGATGTTGTCCATTAGAAAATACCCCTATTTCGAGAATTCGTAGTTTGGTATTGGTTCCCTCAACATCTTGTATTCGAATTTGATTAAAGAAATGAAATCATAGTTTTTCTCGAGCGCACACATTCGAAACGCGTGTGTGATGTTTATTGTTATTTAATTCGTATCAATAAACCTGTACGTCGGGATAATTTGAGTCCCCTAAATGTTTTGACGAATTTGAAAGTTTCAAATTATGTTTTGCTTTCAATGTACAGAAGGTGAGTTGGTGGATTTTCCTTTTGATTGGTTTTAATCATTTTTATTCGTCTTTGTGATGCTCGTTGTTCTTATTCTTAATTTACATAATTCATTGTTTTTATTATACTGGTCTATGTTTTTAAAATTTTGAAATCTATCGATTATTCGTATTAATTTACATGATTTTTTCCTGAAGAAGAAAATAATTGTTCTCGATACGCTGAGTGAATAATTGTGAATAAACATTTAATAAACTGTCAACTTTCATCTTTTTGAATTTGTTGGACCGATACATCCTACATACATTGAGTTTCTCAGTTTCAAATTTCGCAGAAAATTTTTATTAAAAAAAGTGAATATCGCATCTGAAATCAAATATCTGTCTGTGGATGAAATTATTGATATCATAAGTGCATATTACGCCCGTCAATAGTGTTTCGGTCTTTTCAGTTAACCATATCACGATCACATGGTTTTATGTGAATTCAGTGAATTCTCAAGGAAAGACTTTACTGGAAATGATCGTGGATAGAAAACTGACAAATAATAGTGCCACAGAGAAACCTATGATAGAAGCTCTAATAACAGCTGGAGCAGACGTTTTGAAAGTGGATGAAGATGGGAGATCCATAGCTGCGAAGCTGATAATAAAATATCGTGGTGAGTTTGCGGGGTGAAAAATCTTATAAGCTCTTCTAGAGTTAAACCTCTATGTACTCCAAGAAAGTCAAGAACAGGAAAACACGGAAAGATGAAAACAATGAATGTATCCACTTTTATAATGTATCCCGGTTGGCCATCTTCATGAAGTTTTTTCACATAAAAGTCTTAAAACTGACGCAGGTTGGTACTCGTGAAATGTCAAATAATGCTCAGAGACGTTGCCAATGTTAATTTCTGTTATTCTATTTAACTTTGTAAATGGAAATTGTTCTTTTAAGGTTTAACTGTGACCTACCACTACATTTCGATACTGGAGTATTTCAAGTTGTGTAAAAAGGTATTTGAATGTCTTCTGTAGGCTTATTTCTTGAGAATTTTGAAAATAGGGAATTCCATAGGAATTTGAAGTTTTTCTGTCGAGTTATTCGAGTACTTCTATTCTTTTTTCGAATGAACTTTCACCAAGAACCATTCTGTCCATTATTTTTCTGTAAAATTTCTACACTCGACTCTTGTTTTCCGTTCAAGAAAATAGCATGACTCAATCTTCCAACCATGTTTATATACATGAAATATTTCCAGTATTAACAGAGAAAAAAGTTTCTTCAACATTCGCCAGGTCTTTGGAATTATTTAATTCTCATAATATTTTCTCAAATTCATTATTTTCTCAAAATAAATAAACATTTTGATAAATACGTTTTTACTAAGACCTCTATGTAGAAAGGACGACGTTGCTTATTGTTTGACAGGAAAATGACTATCCTCCTCCTAAGTGCTTTTCTCATGTGAGGTTGGCGATCAATATGGCATATGACTATATTGTTAAATCACTATAATCTAACATTTTCAAAATATACACGGTGAAATGCAAACCGGGATAGGTACATCATAAAAGTGAATGGAGTATAGGTTACTAAATTATATGAAAACTAAGATAAGATAAATAAAGGTGGATGTATACAGCGAATTAGATAGGAATAATAATAAAGATGAGTTTATACAGCAAATTAGATAAGAATGGGAATAATGGGATAGGATTAGAATGACCACACAAAATACAGCTTTCGTGACAGTTCGTAACACGATACAGAAACGAGGTAATTTGAGACATGCGTATTATCAGTTTCCATATGAAATAAGATGAAGAAATAAAAATTGGCTATCTACTACTCTTATTCTTATTCATTAGTTCACATTATTTTCTGTATAAACGCTTCCATTGAAATGCGCATGTTCATCTTTCTTAGTTTATTCTTATTCTTATCTTATTTGCTGTATTAACTCTTTTTTAGTTTCCAATTGAGATAATACAGGGTGAGTCTTTGACTTGTACATATATTTAACTGTAGATTCCTCTCATCAAACGAAACACTTTTTTCCTATCCCATTTTTCAAAATTCGGTTTGGTTTGGGAGATACAGGGTGTCGAAAATCCATGAAAAAAACACTTTTCTGTTCATATCTTCGGAACCGTTATTTCGAATGAAGTGAATTTTGGTTGAGTTTTTACTCTATTCATGGTGAATATTCCTCGATCGAAACCTATTCAATATCTCTACTAGTATAAAAGTTACAGGGTAGTCGACTCATCAATACACAATACACGCTAAAACACCATAAAACCACTTTAAAAAGATAAACGGTTCATATTTTCGAAAGAATCAATCATTTGAGAAACTAAAAGTATTCCTATTTTTTTCAATAAAACGCGTCGTTTTCGAGTTATTTCCAATTTTACCCGGAGAAATTTGACGAAAAAATCATTAATTTCAAGAATAATCTGAATGCGTCTCTGAATTAAATATCATCGAATATTATTCCTTCTCTGGTTTTTAAACGAGTTTACAATGTTGTCACTATATTTGTCGAGATATTCTAATAATAACAGTTTCTATTGAAAATTCATAGTTACCGGTCCATATTGAAGTTAAATGTCGATGAGATACAAAATTCGGATATGAATGATGAATCTCGATACAAACTACTCATTAAAATGAAATTAATGAAAAATGATACGATACCTGATAATCTGTGGCGATGTTTCTATCTAAACAACATCCTCTTGGAATTTTTTAAACTCGACACGGTTGAAATTATACTAATTCACTTTTCACTTCACATAATAATCACATTAGAACAATAATTCACTGAATGTATTCAGAACTTTACATAATGTTTACAGTTTGTTCAGAAACTCTGGTTTGTTATTGTTCATAGTTGGCCTCCAGAGTCCAGATAACCAATACATACTTCGGTTTTCGCTCTACGCATGCGTGGTAAAATTTGGCGGCAAAGTCGATTTATGATGGAAACGGCAGAATTCATAGATATTCATACCACGGTACACAAATGTATCGTGATTTATACTATATTTCGTAAAAAATCCTTAACCTCAATGAAAATATCAGCAAGCTAACAACATCTTCTTGAAATGTCTGTGCAAAAATTCACATGAATCGATACAAATTAGATTAGGTTAGGTTGTTTAATAATAAATCTGAATGAAAAGTCTTTCTTCATGATATTGTTTGGGAATTTCGAGGGAAATATGAACAAGTTATTAGTGTTTACAAACGAATCTGCAGAAAAATCGAAGAAGGAACTTATTTTGGTGGAATAAATGTGGCTTTTTAGTTTCAGATATAATCCGATGAAACTAACTGTTTTTGTTGAAATTATCGTGTTCGCAACATTATCATTCCAATAAGGTTAGTACCTAAATGTATAAAGTCAATTTCTATCGAAAAATATTAACTTTGAATCAATTCCACAGTATCATTTCAGGGACGTAATTAGCACAACTTTTTTTTCAAATGGCTATATCTTTTTAACAGAGCCGAATTCGGAAAAATGGAAAATGAAAAAAAGGTTTCTTTTGACCTCAAGAATCTTCAGTTAAAATAAATGTACAAGTCAAAGACTCACCCTGTATAAAAACCCGAAAAAATTTAAGTTGGCCATCTTCTTTTTTCATTCTTATTCATAATTTCATATTCCTGCAACCATCGAAGCATTGAAAGCCGAAATGGGAGGCTGTATTCAATAACGTTGCTCTTATTGAGACACCCTTTAGAAGCAAATATGACCAACTTTGGACTAACTTCCATTAATTCATTCCAGATTCAGATTTGACGATTAAATGTTTAAAAAAGATTAAGAATATTAACACCCTTCTAAGCAGACGCGCAGGGCACACGGCACTCTTTGAAGCTATCTTCCTTGGTGACGAGAAGATTCTGAATTATGTTCTTGGACGGAGACCGAATTTTAATATTGGAAGGTCAGATGGAGATGGACCGTTACACTGGGCAGTAAGGTATAAGCGAAGGAATATTTTAAGGATTTTACTACAAAGAGGTTTGAATGTAAATGTAAAAAACTTAGATGGTGAAACTCCACTGTTCTATGGCCTCCACTATGGATATTCCACAATAGAAATAGTCAATCTGTTATTGGAGTACAGAGCAGACTTGACAGCAGTTACCAATAGAGGAAGAACAGTGTTGCACGCACTGTTTTCACCCCATGAGGATATGGACCTTGACATATGCAAATTGTTATTGGAATCTGGCTGCAATCCGAATTTTCTCGACACTGCATACTACACACCTTTGCATTTTGCAATGGAGAACCTCAAAAATGGAACGGACGAGGATGTTCGGAATTCTATTAAACTGATTAAGATCTTTATACAATATGGGGCTAATTTAAACGTACAAAATTGGCATGGGGATTCAATGTTACACACTATCTCAAAATTTAAGTCTTCATGCTGCCTTCAGTTATTGAACTTCCTAGTAAGTAAAGGCATAGAGACGGACATTGTTAATGATGCCAATGAGACATTTTGGGATGTTCTAAAGAATACTAGTGAGGATGGAATCAGCCGAGTCCAAAAATTGGTGGGGCATTTGGTGCTTTTAGAATCTATGAATCAATACGAATTTAAAGAAAATCCATTGCTATCAATTCCCGCAGAAGAAACGTTATCGCGGATAGTATCAACTTGCAGAAAAGAATTGACATATTTGAAGAAAAATACATTATCGCCAGATCTGTCCATTACCTGGTACAGCATGCTGAGTTTTGATGAGAAAAAGTTGGCAAAGTTTTGTCGTAACCAGAAGGTACGATTATTGATGGCCGAATTCAAGATGGAGCGTTTCCCAGTTTTCGGAAATAGGTTGAGAAACAGGTATAATGTGGGTTTTAGGAGATTCGAAGCTGAAACAGCAGCTTCTGAAGTGATTTGGAAGAGGTTCAATGGAAATCTTCAAGATCTCAGTATATGCCGTGTAATGAGATATCTTCCTACTGCAATCCTAGAAGAAATGAGTACCTTCAGCGCCTGAAAATTTTGGATATTATAATTGATCTCGTTTGAATTAGTACTTCTTGTTTGAATTTAATGACAAATACGATATCAGTTTTAATAATGCAAACTCTGTTGGTACCGTCTCGATGATATTATACACAGTGGTCCATTTTGTACTAAAGGGTGTCCCACGAGAAAATTTACATACTCCTACCATATACAGGGTGTATCACCATAAACTGGACAAACATATATAGCTGTGTAGATGGCACCGATGAAGTCAGTTTTGTTTGCTGACATACAGGGTGTTCCTAAATTGAACGTACAAACGAAAAGGGGAGATTATTTAAATAAGTTTGAGAAAAAAAGTCCCATAAACATTGGGTCGCGAACGTTTCGTTCTCGAGATTACAGAGTGTTGAACTTTCAATTTTTTTTAATTTTTTTTCTCTTTACAAGATATGTAAAGAGAAGCTTTGTTGTTGTATCTGCCACCGATTTCGAGAAAAAAATTTTGGACGATTCTCTCGAAATCCTAAGAAAAATCAGAGGATTTTGACAGAATCTTCAAAAATTTTTTTTTCGAAATCGGAAGGAGCTGCGATAAAACTACAAGATACCATAAAGCTTAGGGTAACAACAAAGCTTCTTTTCACATTTTTTCAAACTGACCATGGCTCACCAAAAAAAAGTTCTGGAGGAAAACAGGTGACAGTGTTCCAGAAAATATCACCCTGAAGATCTTCTTAAACTCACTTAAGGGGCAGTATCACCTTTTGAATCGTGGTAAATCTCCATTCAAAAGGGGTCTCTTTATTTCACGAGTAACTACCCTAATTTACGACGTAGAGACTTGGTTTTTTTTTAAATTGAAGTTGAAGAAAGTCCCGAGGGCAAATGGTTTTTTTTTATTTAATCAGTTCTTCAATTAAAAAAAACCAGGGTAATCGTTAGATCTGGGGTTATTAAATATGTTTTTCGTTTTTCTTGAGTACAAGCTATCTTTTTGAAATAATCATCATAAAAATTTTTGTATTTTATAGAAGATTAAATTGTCGAGGGCAAATAGTTGCGATTTTTTCGATTTAATTAGTTTTTCAATTAAAAAAAAAACAGTTTGAACTTCAGTTTTGGAAACTATACTTTTTTGGAAAAAATCGCAACTATTTGCCCTCGGCAATTTAATCTTCTATAACCTACAAAAATTTTCATGATGATCATTTCAAAAATATAGCTTGTACTCATGAAAAACGAAAAACATATTCAATAACCCCAGATCTAACGATTACCCTGGTTTTTTTAATTGAAAAACTAATTAAATCGAAAAAAAAAAACTATTTGCCCTGGGGACGTTCTTCAACTTCAATTAAAAAAAATCAAGTCTCTACGTCGTTAATTAGGGTACCACTTTTTGAATGGAGATTAACCACGATTCAAAAGGTGATACTGCCCCTTAAGGAATCTCACCTTTTCGTTTGTACGTTCAATTAAGGAACACCCTGTATATGTATCCCGTTTTCGAACCATAAGCGGGATACAGGGTGTTTAATGACAACTTTGAGCAATATTCTGATAACTGTGGTGAGTTATGCGTGACATTTGAAATAACGGTATTGGTACCTTATTTTGTTGAGCTCAATTCAATTGTTGGAATTTTTCATTGTTATCTTTCATTCTGAATACTGAGATGAAAACAGAATAAAATAATATTCATTGGTTTTCTTTTGAAAAAATTTTGTGTTTTGATTTATGAATTATTATTTCTTCTTTTATCCGGGTAAATCTGGAAGCCTATTAGCACAATGTTGGCATTCGTGGGGCCTCCAGTTTTTCAAATAAAAATCATGAAAGTACTCCGAGCGTAATCTTTGGCCGAATTTTTTTTTCACTGAAAATCTTAGAAAATCTAGTACGTTGGCGTAATGCTTTCCAAAATAGCAATCGAGAAAAAATTCCAACTTTGCAGGTTTTGTGCCATTTTGATTTTTTTTGCCAGAATACTACACCACTATTGAATTGAGCCCTTAAAAATACTAAGATGTGACGAGAAACCGTTTTTTGAAATGTCACACATAACACAGTTATCAGAATATTGCTCATTAAACACCCTGTATCTTGCTTATGCGTCGAAAACTCGAAAACGGGGTATATGTCCTAAGGCAAAAATGACTTCCTCGGTGTCATCATAAATCATTATTTTTTCATTTGAAATTGAAACCAAATATGACCGTAAAAGAATAATTAGAAAAAAAATTTGAAAATGAATAACAAGTATGTATTAAAGATTATTTTCAAACTGAACGTATAAAACGTCCAACTGTCTTTCTGATCGTATTTGCATCGATCCTAATAATATTGGAACGGTTACTGATTTTTTCTATCAATTCTTTGCTTGTGATCATAAATTCGTCTTACACCAATTCCTTCAGTCGGTAATCAGTGGAATTTAAATCAGGGGACCTTGGTGGCCAAAGACATAGAACTCCTCTCCCTATCCATCTGGAACTTTATGTTTCATTAAGATTATATAATCAAATATAAAGGGCAATTATAGAAAACGTTTTGAGTTTTATGTATGAACTTTATGGAATTTCAAGAACACCCTGTAGGAAGAAAACAAACGCGGTAACTTTCCAAATTTCCAGAACCAAGGATCGTTTCATACTTTCCAACAAGATTTCAAATTCTTCAAAACACATGTACAGGAAAAAACGCTACTATTTTAAATTTTGGTAGTTGTTAATATGATTTTGTCATGTCTCATGTTTAAAAATCTTCCAGTTCTTCATTCTGAATATGACTCCAGTACTCCACACTAATTCTGCTATTCACTCAAATCAGCCCATTCTGGTACAGAGGGATTATCCTTTTTCGAAAGAGCAGGTAGTCAAATTTTTCTCTCAATGGTTTCTTTCAATAAGAGGATTATTTTGGAGCCATAAATTACCATAACTTTGACTCCATCATAAATGGGTTTTCGAAGTGAGTTTATGGAACATATTCAGTGAAGTTATGAGACTCTTTGAAAAATGAAACTATACAACTGTCGTTTATAGCATGCCACAAAACAATTAACTTTTCTTATCTTCTTTCTAAGATTTTTAATATTCAATACCTTAATCCGAATTCCTGGAACTCACTGATTACTTTCCACCCAGTGGTGCAGCGTCGGAAATTCCACTTATACAGGGTGATCCACTTTGTACTAGCAGCACTTTGTTCAGCAGTTGATGAAAGACTCAATTTAAGAGGAACAATTCACATAAACTAATGCCTAAAAATGCTAAAATGCGTTTGAGATTTCAAAAATTTCTTTCTTTTTTAACCTGTATTTCAAAAATATTGATCATTTATTCTTCATAATATATCAAGCTTTGGAGATATTCGAACCAAAATTCGTATACCTGCTGCATCACATTCTATTGTATTGAGAAAGGTTTGGTACGAAGGCCAAAGCATTTTTGTATTAAAAAAAATTATCTTTGGACTCGTTGAGTATTGTATTAATATTTTTCCTGGGAAAATGAAAAAATATATAGAAATATCGAATATGATATTTTTCTTGGAATCTAAAGATTCCTACAAAAATAGCATGTTGTTTAGGAATGTGGTTAGTTCTCTGAAAACGTCAGTGAAAGTTATTGCTATGTTGTTGTTTATCTATTCTGTCCAGATCTTTTCTCGAAGTACTTTTCTTTAAGCCTACCGTCTCCAGGAACCCATCAAGAATAACAATGAAGGCAATAAATCGTCATATTTAGAAAAAACTTAAAGGGTAATTTGTATTAAAAAAAATTATCTTTGGGCTCGTTGCGTATTGTATCCATATTTTTCTGGGGAAGATGAAAAAATATAAAGAAATATCGAATATGATATTTTTTTGCAATCTAAAGATTCCTACAAAAATTGCATTCTGATGAGGACAGTGGTTTGTTCTCTTAAAACATCAGTGAAAGTTATTGCTATGGTTTTGTTATTCTATTCTGTACAGATCTTTTCTCGAAGTACTTTTCTTTAATCCTACCGTCTCCAGGAACCCATCAAGTATAACAATGAAGGCAATAAATCGCAATATTTAGAAAAATCTTAAAGAGTAATTACCGAATGACTAAGAGCTCGACCTCTGGGGGTATATTTTTCGAAAAATTTACCTGTACACCAAATATAAAACGTTTCGATGTCTAGTACATTTTAGTTGTTCGTTGACTTTCGAAGTGCCTTATTGCTGTTTGTGCTTGAGTTCGCTAGATATTTTTGCCGTTTTAAGTTACCGTGAATTTTTTTTGACGAAAAATGAAAATGGATTACGAAAATTATAATTACAACATTTTGTCGGTGGATCAAATTATACATCGCATAGTTAACGTTTGGCCCAACGAAACTGTTTACTATTTTCTTAAATATAAGATGCGAAAAATTGGTTTTAATGTGAATTCAGTTAATTCAGAAGGAAAGACTGCACTGGAAATGATTGTGGATATGGACTTGGAGAGAATAACCACCAGAGAGTTATTGGTGTTGGAAGCTCTACTGAAATTTGGAGCTGACCCTTTGAAAAGAGACGCGTATGGGACTACTTTGGCGAGAAAAGTGATGAGAAAATTTCGAGGTTAGTTATTTTTATACTTTTAATTTTTTTTACTTACTAGTTCAGATCCTTTATTTTTGATATCTATAAACCTTGGTTGGGAAAACTTCTTTCGAACCAATGAAAGCTTTTTTTAACATTTCATCATGATAGTGCCGTTCGTAAATATATTACTCCATTTGACTTGATGAATTTGCGTGTGTTATGACTCACTTTACCGCTTATTGAATAATATAGTATTATTTACATTATTTTCAGATTTACTAGATATTTGTTAATTTACCAATGTGTTTTCTTATAGTTGAGATTGAAATACCCAATTATTGTGATATTGTCTTTAGTTTCTGCTATAAATTCGAGTTTCTATTCCAAAATTCGAGTAGGTACATATTGAACGGTTCTGGAGAAGTGGGCCAATTTGAATTATGGTTTTGTTCGAAATTCTCTGATCATCTAAAATATTTTTGAAGCATCAGCTCTTCGGGTTCTAACGAAAACAAAATTAAATTTCTTCAATTTTTTTTCTTCTAAAATATGATTTGGTTTTCAATTGACTTTTGTTCAAACTATTGAGACTAAATTGTTTTCACGATATTAAGGAAAAGTTTTTTTAAGTAGGTACCTACATTCTGGGAAAATTTTCAATGAAATTGCTCTAGGAAAAACATGAATGAACAAAATCTCAATAAACTCGGAAATTATTGAATTTAGAAGCATAATCATTCTCAAATGACAATTTTTTGTTGTAGCATCCAACGCAATCATAAAATATAGGATTCTGATCTAAAAAAACAAACATAAACACAACATCAGATATATCCTGTGATGTAAAATTCAAAACGAGCAAAGTATTTCCACCTTCAAAAATTTTTTAGCTGTACAGAAAATTTCGAACAATCTCTATGTTCTCTTTCTTTTCTTGACTTTCCCTATTTTCGTTGTTTGTAACAATTATTATTGATGGATAAAAAAAGTTATCCGAATTTTCAGTTTGATAGACACGTGAGCACCCTGTTTTATAAACAATTGAATTTGTGAACTAAGTAATATTAAAAAATTAGATTTTTGGTCTGGATTGCCCAGTTAGGTTATATTTCATCGCTGAAATCATTCCGCTCTCCAAGTTGGAGAAGAACCAAATTTTCGTGGTTATACAGGGTGTTTATGAATAGTGTCTTGTAAAAAACTAGGGTTGGTCAATTATATAAACTTCGTTTTTGAGCTTCGCATGCTTAGTTATAGCCCACTAAAGATTGCGCAGGAAAACATATTTCGATTTTTTTCTTAAAAAACAGAAACTCAGCAAGAATAAAATCAAGCAGACTTTTCATGCGAGCGATATGGCAATCAGAGAAAATGTTGGAGATGTTCCTCTATGATTGAAAGAGGTAGGAAATGCCACCCCTACATTTGATTTCACAAGAACCTTTTTTCCAAATTCATATTTCACAAGAAGAAATTGGAGAGCTTAATCCATTATTAACAAATGAAGTCTCTTGCAATTTTTCGCTAACGTTCACGGTTTTCGAATAAAAAATAATTTGGCATTAGATAATAGGCATACCATAAGTTCATCCTTCCATAATTTGCATTTTTAGGACATTTTTAGTGTTTTAATGAACCCCTCAAAATTCTAATAGCACCCGCTGTTGTCAATCAAAATAAACGAAATTTTTATAGTAGTTAGCTCAAGGAATCAGCTTCATCATTCGATGAACATCTGAAGGGTTTTTTTATGCAGAATGTCTAATATAAATTTACCAATCTACTCACATTAAATATATGCGATAATTCGATTTTTTTCATGACATTTTTTTTTCAAATGTCTACATTTTTTTCAAAGTATGTCCCATATTCAAACCGTTCTTTCTTGAGATATGTCACATTCTATAAAAAAACGATTACTTATTAAAAGATTTTTCTGTTTCATTAAATTTATTTTCCAAATGTCTACATCTTAAAAAGTAATCGTTTTTTCAAAGAATGTGAAATATCCCAAAAAAGTGCGGTTTAAATATGGGACATACTCTGTAAAAAACATTTGGAAAACGAATTTTATGAAACAGAAAAATACAGGTGTTCCATTTGATAAAATCGAGTTATCGCATATTTGATTTGAGCAAATTAGTAAATTTATATAACACATTCTGTATAAAAAAACTTCAGATGTTCACCTAATGATGAAGCTGGTACCTTATTCTATCTTTAGTAGAAATTTCGTTTATCTAGATTGAACTCTTGATAAACCTCTTGAAACACTAAAAATATCCCAAAAATACGAACTTTGTGGCATGTGTAAAGCTCTTGCGGTCCCCGAAAGGATTATGCCATGAAAAACAGGGTGTTCCATTAAAAAATACATATTTTTCCGTAACTTTTTTTTGACGCACCCTGTATATGTAAAATTATTTTTAGTTTGTATATTTTTGTCAACCTCATAACTATATGCAGTATAAGTTTTTTTTCGACGTATGTTGATTTTTGTTTGAATTTTCTTCTCGAAAATCGTGAACTTTATCAAGGAATCACAAAAGAACTTATTTGTTGAGAATCGATCAAGCTAACCGAAGTTTTTTTTGTAAAATATGAATATGGAAAAAAGTTTCTTGTGAAGCAATTTTAGGGATGGCTTTTTCTACTACTTGCAATCACACAGGAACAGCAAAAAAAATTTTTTGAGAGGCTCCTTGCTCACATAGAATGTCTGTCTAAATTAATTCTTTTTAGTTTTTTTGTTTTTAGGCAAAAAATTAAGGACGCCACCTTGAGAGGGCTGTCAGTAACTAAACATAGGGGGATAAAAAAAGAAAAGTTTATATGAAAGATTCATACTTTACGGCAAGGAATCATCTCCTAATTTTTTTCGCAACTATTCATATACACTCTTTATACGAGTAGAAATATTTGAGAATTACGTTTCACAAAGTCATTTTGAGAATCTTTGAATAAAGCCAACAAAGGACTACAGCTGTGTGTTTCTCTCTCGAACGATATCACTCCAATAATTTTTGTTTTGAGAGCAATAAAAGAAACTAATTCTTATGTTTTTATTTCAGACTCGTTCGTGACGATTAAAGTTCTGGAGAAAGTTCAGAATATCGACACCACTTTGAGCACTGCTCAAAGATTGTCAGCACTCTGTGAAGCCATCAACTTCAAATTTGAAAAGCCGAATGTTCTGGAATACATCCTCGGCAGGAATCCTGATGTGAATTTCAGGACTCCTAACGGATCTACACCTTTGCATTTGGCTGCAAAGGCTCATAACATGATGGCTTCGAAGTTGCTCATAGATAGGGGTGTTGATGTTAACGCTAAGGACCAATATAGTGCGACGCCAATGTTTTCGGCACTAGAATATAAAACCACCCCAATAGAACTAGTTAAACTATTTTTGGAACACCGAGCTGACATGACGATTGTAAATCATGAAGGCAAAACATTACTTCATGCCCTTGTTAGTTTTCACGAAGTTGTTGATCTGGATATTTGCAGATTGCTGTTGAAACATGGCTGCGATCCCAATTATCGTGACACTGACCAAGATACTCCCTTACATTTTACTTTCGAAAACATACTACATGGAAGTGACATTCAGCACTATATTGCATTAGTAGAACTATTTCTGCAATATGGTGCTGATTTAAATCTGAAAAATTCGAATGGAGAGACTCTCCTCCATATTGTTGCGAAATATATGTCTCCAAACGCTAATGAATTATTGTACTTCTTGATAAATAGAGGAGCAGATACGGGCATCCTGAATGATGAAGAGGAGACGTTCTTGGATGTCCTGTATCGTGTTCAAGGTCCTCGCAGGGTACAATCATTTATGGCACTTTTGATACTCGAAGAATCGCAGAATAGGTTCGTTTTCAATCCTACTATAACACATTCAATTCGTTCAGACGGAGTTCTATCTCATATAGACTTGTCCTGTCGAGCTGAATTGAATTTTTGCATTCAGAATAATTTAGATGAAAACCTATCTATTAGCTGGTATGACGTCTTAATCTCCAATCAAATCAAGGTGGCAAAATTCTGCCGCAACGAGGTTATAAGATCGTTGATATCCCAATTCTACCCCAAATGTTTTCCAGTTTATGGATGTGTAATGGAAGAAAATTTGGCATCGGGTTTGAGGAGATATAAAGCTGAAACTGAAGCATCCGAAATTCTTTCAATGAGCTTGAATAAATTTCTACCTCATGATGTGATTCTTCGAATAATCTCATATGTGCCAACAGTGGATCTCGAAGATGTTAGTAAACTTCGGTGAATATGGCAACCATTGTTATTAGTGTCGATTATCATTAGGTATTTCATATTTGTATATATTTATTTATTAAAACAGAAGTTAATACTTTTAAAATGTAAAAAAAAAATTTCTAACTGTGATTCGATGTGAAACACCCTTTTATTATGTAGTCTTTATATTTTTCTGTGATATTCATAGTTTGTATGTTCATTATATTATCATCATTTCATATTTGTATATATCTATAAAAACAGAAGTTAAGACTTTTGAAATCTACGAAAATTGTTTAATTCTAACTATGATTCTATGTGAAACAACCTTTTATTATGTAGTATTTATATCTTCTGTGATATTCATAGTTTGTATTCATCATTCAATTATCATTTCTTCATATTTGTATATATCTTTAAAAACAGAAGTTAAGACTTTTAAAATGTACAAAAATTATTTAATTCTAACTGTGATTCGATATAAAACAACCTTTCATTATGTACCTAGTATTTATATTTTTCTGTGATATTCATAGTTTGTAATCATCATTCAATTATCATTATTTCATTTTTGTATATATCTTTAAAAACAGAAGTTAAGACTTTTAAAATATACAAAAATTGTTTAGTTCTAACTGTGATTCGATGTGAAACAACCCTTTATTATGTAGTACATATTTATATTTTTCTGTTTTTTTCGTAGTTCAGTGTTTCATAGTATTCATCTTTCCAATTTCAGTGTCTAAATTCAGTAGAAATTGTATGTGATTAGTTACCTATTGATAAAATAAAATAATTTTAGCTGAATAAATGATTCTTATTTCATAACTGAAAAGTAATTTGGTGGTAAAACGTCAATGGGAAATAGGAATAAGAAAATATGGGACAAAAGAAGTTCACAAAATTTATTCATTTATTTATTCACAAAAACACAAAACCCAAAACAGTGCTCAAAAATTAATAATAAAAAATGACAGAAGTGCCTTATTCCGATAGTATCAATAAGTGAACAATAAGAAAAAAAGAAACAGAAAAAGGGACAGCCTCAAAGGGGGAGAGAAAAAATTTTGTTGTGAGTTTTTCAGGGTTTTCTCACTTCTAAAAATTAATAATACAAAAAAATTAACAAAAGTGTCTTATTCCGACAATATCAACAAGTGAACAATAAGAAAAAAGTAACAGAAAAAAGGACAGCCTAATAGAGGGAGAGAAAAAATAGTTTTCTAACATTAAAAAAGTACATCATTTCCATCCTCTAGAGTCTAGATTACTGAATGTTGAGCTAATGATTTCTTCATTTATGATTCAACATGAATATGATCTTGAAGATCATATCACTTTCATGCAATATCTCTTGATTCAGGAGTTTTTTTTTAATTTGTATGTGGAAATTTTCTAATTCGAACTTTATTCAAATCGGTATTTTTGTCTCAGTCAAAGCTCTTTAGATCAAAAAGTCTCTCTGGTTCTTGAGAGGTGCAAAACTCGCAGTTAACAATTTAACACATTGTGATTACTCGCAGTAATTTAGGTGATTCAAGGCCAGAAAATGAATGACTTGCTGCCAAATCTGGCTCATCAATCGGTAAACCAAACTAACTTTCATATAAGGACTGAACGAGAATAAATTCGCTATCACAAAAACGCTTATATCTTTTGAACCCCTTGACGGATTTCGAAAATCAAATTCATTTTCGAATCATGTTCTAATTCTAATGAAAACTGTTTTTACAATAAAAACACCAAAACTATTTTTTACAAAATTCATAGATTCTTTCTGGAATTCTTCCCATCATGCTTCTTATAGTGTTCTTGGTCACTGTCTGGGATGCCGTCTTCCACTTTTGCTTGAATTCCGCTAAAAATTTCGTTGATTTCGTCTTCTTCAATTCTATTTTCACGAGGGCCCAATATCTTTCGATTGGCCTGAGTTCTGGCCAATTTGGTGGATTGGCCTCTTTGGGGATAAAAACCACCTCATTAGCTTCGTACCATTCCTTGGTGGCCTTGCTGTAGTGGCATGAAGCTAAATCTAGCCAAAAGATTGTTGAAAATGGTAAAAGTCGCTTCTTCAAGCATTCCTCGATGTATATCTTCGAGTCAACACAGACTTGGCCAACGAAAAATTTGCTCCTTTTCCCACAAGTGCAAATTGCTTGCCAAACCAGGAAGTTTTTAGGACACTTTGCTTGTTTCTTCACGCGAAATTGTTCGTCAACATTTCCACGAGAATCTGCAGTATAAAATTCCTGACCAGGAAGTTGTGAGAAATCAGCCAAGTCATAGGTTTCGTCGTCTATCACGCAACAGGAAAAATTTTTCAAGAAATCTTTTTTTAATTTCTTTGCTCTTGATTTCGCTTCTTGAGTCTTCACAGAGCGTTCCTGTCTGGCACTTTCTGCACTTTGTATGTTCTAAGTCCACAACTCGACTTGATTTTCTGAACTGTTGACTGCGAACAACCCACTATTTGGGCCACTTTCCGTCCTGAAAGGTTAGGATTCTTCTGAAAAAGTCTGATGGCTTTCTTCACTTTTTTTGGCCTATAAAACCCTTTTTTCCTCCCGGTTCCTTCCTTGCGGTTAATTGTAAGACCTTCATTGAAGCGCTTAACAACTCTTGATACCGTTTCCGGACGAACGCGAGCCTCTTTTGCGATTCTTTTGAAGCTCCATTTTTGATTATTTTGAAAAAGTTTCACTATAAATTCTCGTGGTTTCACTTCGCTTGACATTTTGCGACAGAGAATTGGAATATCTATGAAGTAAATGTTCCACATGTTTCTGACTTTGTTCATAACAAAGCTGATTATTATCAAATTTTGATTTTTTCTCAATTGGTTCAAGAGATATAGGCGTTTTTGTGATAGCTAATTTATTCTCGGTCAGTCCTTACTCCATTCACTTTTATAAAGTATCCCGGTTCTTTTTGCACAACTTGAAATATGTGAAAATGTAGTAGTACTACGAAACCTGTGTCACAAATAAACCTTAAAAGGACTTACTCCATTCACAAAGTGGAAAAAGAGTAAATAGAAAGTTTCTCAGAATTATTTTACTTTCACGAGTGCCAACCTTATAAAAGTGAATGAAGTAAACATACAGATGTGAACATAGAAAATTACGATCTCACAAAAAAGTATTTTGCTAATTTCAATCATATTTCACCATCAATTCATGACTATGGATAACTAATAAGTGAATTCGGGAATTGTGTACAGACAGTAAGTCATAAATATGTGAAAATAATACGTCATTCCGCCAGTTTTATGTGCAGAATTGTTCCATTCACATTGGTGATTCCAGGGGTTAGTACAAAAACTGCTCCCTCATTAGAATTTTTATCGCTTTTTCCCTATTGATCTCAGTTGAGGACGGTTCTAGAACGGACATAGCTATACGTATGTAAATAATTCGAGGCAGCAATTATAAAATTAAAAGCTTCGAAAATTTATGGCAGGGGTGGCTAAAGCTGGGGGTGCCTAGTTTTCCGATGGAAGTGCAGTCACTGATTGTGGAGCTACAAATTTCAACACTGCAGGTCTGGATTAGAATGATGAATGAATATGGGAATAATATGAATGCTGGACTCGAAATTATGTTGTGGGTTAGTTATGAGATGTTGGCTTCAAATAGGTACTTGGAAATTACGCAGTGAAGATACTATGAATATCAGGAGCTTCAGAAAGTTCAAGAACTTGATATCAGAACAATGTCTACTATTTCAAACATTCACCAAAATCAACATCACATGATGTTTAGATATTATAATTTTTATTATTTTCAACCAAGGTCGTTTTGGCTGGGTTAGCCTTCCGATAATTGCGACCACAGAGATCTTTTTTTCTCTACCCTCCTCATTCATTGAAACCCAAGGAGGTCGTCGATAGTGTTGATAAGACCGACAACGTTCTCAGGAGCCTTGCACGTTACCTCGTTGGCATCCAGGACAAGTTTCCCTATATGAATGGTTCTTAGGCCAGCTAGCTTAAGACACTTGCATACCATGTGTTCAGATGTTTCTGCTTCTGATCCACAGAGCCCACAAATCTCATCTGCTGACTTTTGCGCCGTCAGCAGACCTACCATCACCCTAAACCCAGCTCATGACAGTTTTAAGAGTCCGAACAATCTTTTGATTTGAAAACATTTAAGACTTCTCGTCTTTTTTTCGATGATTCACAAATACGAGGATGTATTGATATCAAGTTAGCCTTAACCAGTTCCATGCATAAACAAAATATTGCGATACCATATCAACGAACAATAACTTATTAGAAGTGTCAGTGTTGAGTTCGACGTCAAAAAAGTAAACCAGAGTTACGGAACAAATTTTAAAAAAAGATGTCCACCGAAATTGTAAAAATCGAAAAATTGGAGTATCGAGCCATCATCAAGTACCTGTATTAAAAAGGTGAAATGCTATCTCTAAAAGGAATCATTGTAAACACATCAACAGTTTATCAGATACATCGCGTTCATTGATATCTAGTTTTGTTTAAGAGGACCTCCGTTCCACTCCAATTTTCACCGTAGTAGGGTTATGTTGTCCTGAAGAGATCAGAAAAAAGATCGAAACCTAGGTCGACTTCTACCCTCTTCGATGAGGTTGGAACTTTCATTAGTTCCCTGGATGAAGAATTTGGCAAGTTCGTGTCGGATCCATGGCGGTTGTTGATATTTATATCAATGAACGCGATGTATCTGATAAACTCTTGATGTATTTGAAAGGGTTAAGAGGTAAGCAGATTTACGAAGATATGCTTAATACCCTTGGTGACAATGTCCTTCGTATGCGACCGTGAAAAATTGGACTTCAAGCTTCAAATAAGGTAAATTTTTCATTGAAGATGATGACCGATTGGGAAGGTCAGTTTCTGTGTCAGTCCCCGAAAATATCGATGCAGTTAATGACATGATTTTATCAGACCGTCGAATTGGGCTAAAACGGATATCTGAAGCACTGAAGATTTCATACGAACGCGTTCATCATATAGTTCACGTCAATTTGGACATGAGAAAAATTTCTGCAAAATGGATCCCCAAATGTTTGAATGTTGACCAAAAGCGTGCAAGGGTAGAAGCATCGCGTTCGATCTGTGCTCGATTTGAAAACGATGTAGACTTCTTGAATCGAATTGTTACTATGGATGAGACTTGGTACATTTCTACGATCCAGAAATAAAGCAACAATCGATGGAATAGCGACACTCTGGTTCTCCAAGCCCTAAGAAGTTTCGTTTCCAAAAATCTGCTGGAAAAGTTCTTGCTTCAGTTTTTTGGGATTGCCATGGAGTAATCATGATTGATTTTTTGGATAAGGGTAGAACAATAACTGGAGATTACTATTCGACATTACTGACCACTCTACGGGAAAAAATTGAAGAGAAAAGACGCGGAAAGCTATCCAAAGTTATTCGCTGTAATAAATGTATTCAATAAAGAGGAGAATATGTTGAGTAAAATGATATTTCAACATTGAAATTTTGTTTGGTTCTAAAGTAGGCTAAGAATTTTTGAATATATCCTCGTATAATTCCATTCGCCACATCAAACTATGGAAAGTTTGAAATTAGATAACCTTTGCCTCTTTCGAATTTACTATTTGTTCAAAATCGGGGTGTACTGACTTTGGCTAATTACTAGTTGTGGACTGTTACCAGATAATTGAGTTAGAGATGGAAGTGTAAAATATTTATTTACATTATATACAAACATCGTGAATAATACACTCGCATGAAGTCAATAATACAATAAATTCTACTATAAATATTAACAGCATCTAAATCTGAGATATATTATTCACAAACAAATGAGATGAGAGAGTGTTGAAAGATCATTATAAAATGAGAGTTCGTTATGAGATGGTGCAAGTTCTTTTATGAATTAAATATGAGTGATGAGTGTTCTGAAAATATACATTCTAAATGAAAATAATTCATAATTAAACATTATTCAAATATTTAAGAGTGTGAAATGATTCAGAGTGTTCAAATAAGAAAAGCGATGAATCATGAGATGGACTTAGCTTATTGTTCAACACAACGTTTACAGTGATTAACTTTTCAATAGAATTATTTAAAGTGATTGTTTCGATTTATCCAGAAAAACAGAAGGTTTATATAATAAACTATAACGAGAAGTCTCGAGTTGTAATAGAATAAAGAATTCAGAGTGTGATCATAATGTATGAATGAAGTGTACATGTCTATCAATCAAGTTAACATTTACAGTGACAGAGTGCTTAGGAAAATAAGCACGAGCAGTTCTATTCTATCAGAAAAATAGGAAACTGAACTGATAAACTTAGAGATGTACCGAGTATACTTGTATAAAAGAGATCTGAGTCGAACGGTGAGTGAAATGCAATACATGTTCTCGAGCGAGTGAGTGAAAATAAATGAACGAGTGAATGAGAATACATGATTGAATGATTGAATATAAGAGATTACAAGTAATAATTGAAATCTTATACCAAACGAAGAGATGGCCTGTCAGGATCGAACCCATGGAGCGAGGCAGCTGGCCAGACGTGGCAACTGAATTGAAAACTGGAAATCCTCCAACGAGTAGTCTGAGAATCCTACCACCTGGTCCAGTTGGCCCACTCCAGGGTCCTCCCTGAAGTTACGAGGGCATAAATGTATCTGAAACTCGAGAACAGTATTAGCACATGGTCTTATTGAGGTTAACATTATAAAGTGGGCTAAAATTCATATAAATCAAAGAAAAATATGAAATGAACTAGAGATATAACAAATTAACAATCAAATTATCAATTCAGAGTACAGAGCAGGCTAAAATGAGTTCAATTCTGGTGCAAAGAGATGTTCCATATGTAAATATACAAAGATCGATAAATACTACTGAATTGCCAAAAATATTAGAAAATATATATTGTGGAGTGTGCAAATAAACGAGGTGAATCGAGATGGCAATATTAAAATTTGAGATGACCGATTATTGCAATTCAGTAAATAGATTTCATATCTAAAAATGAGAACACATGAATATGGGCATGACTGGTCGAGAAAACAACGATATAATTTATTCAATAAGATTTAAATCACATTACCTTAGAATAAACACTGAATTTGCACCAGAATTAAACGAGTTGCACTAAATTGAGATGTTCGAAGTGAATCTAGAATTACATTTTATGAAATTGAGATGGTCAGAATAATAACATTGTATTATCGAGTGAAGAGATGATCTTCGATTGATTTATTAGAAAATGAATCCGGAAAATGCCGCTCGCGCAGCTATAGGGGGGATGAAATCAGCGAGATGCGCTCTGATGAACCGGTCGTAAACGGACATCGAACGCGCTTGAGTGACGTACCTGATGTCTTTTCAGTACCCATATTTTCCGTATACTGAGTGTCCTATTTTCACTAGATGAAAGTTGAATTATGGGCCTTCAATTTTCAACATTCCGCCCGCCATAGCAAACAGAGTTGGCTATTAAGATGAGTTGACTTTGAGATGTTCTTGTGTCGATTCGCTTGCAGAGTTGACGTTGAGATGTTCTTGAGTTGATTCGCTTGCAGAGTTGATTGGTAGGATGGCTAGCTTCGAGATAGGTCTTTTGAAGATGGACGTGGACGTCTTGACGGTGACGACCCTGACTAATCCGTCTGCACCTGGATGTACAGCCATTACTCGCCCTAATGGCCATTTGCATGGAGGAAGTCGTTCGTCCGTGAGTACTACTAAGGATCCAACTTTGACTTCGTTGGATGGATGATGCCACTTTGAGATGGAGAGATGTCGTTGTAGAAATTGAGTGGACCAATTTGACCAAAATTGTTGAGTTCGTTCTTGAATGAATTGCCATCTTGACAATCGAGATGTGGAGATGCCTTGCAGAGATGGTTCTGGTATCATATTGAGAGGGCTGCCTATCAAGAAGTGGCCAGGAGTGAGTGCGGTGCAGTCTTCAGGATCATCGCTGAGTGGTTCGAGTGGTCTTGAATTGAGAATCGCTTCAATCTGAGCGAGAAGCGTCATTAATTCTTCCATTGTGAAGATGTGGTCTTTTGTAGATCTTGCGAGATGGTACTTGAAGGACTTGACGGCTGCTTCCCATTTTCCACCCATATGAGGCGCTGCTGGAGGATTGAAGCACCAATTTGTACCTTCGTTCATGAGTAGGTCTGCGATGATCCGATTTTCTGATGTGGCCTGAGTGAAGAGATTCTTGAGATGCACATCTGCACCGATGAAGTTGGTACCGCAGTCTGAGTAGATCGTGTGACATATTCCTCGACGAGATGAGAATCGCCTGTAGGCAGCGATGAAAGATTCAGTGGAATAGTCACTTACTGCTTCGAGGTGGACTGCTGAGGTGGCGAAGCATACAAACACACAGACCCAACCTTTGTGTGTTTTGGCTCCTCTTCCTTTCCAGGTTTTGATTGTGAGTGGGCCAGCGTAGTCGATACCAGTATGGAAAAATGGTCGAGATGGCTTGAGTCGTGGCTCTGGAAGTTGGCCCATGAGTTGTTGAGCTCGTATACCACGTTGTCTTGCACATATCACACACTTCAGTATGTGGGACTTCACTGGGGCTCTTCCTCCAATGATCCAATACTGCTGACGAATGGTGGATAGTGTAAGCTGGGTACCTCCATGCAGAGTGCGGAGGTGAGCTGCCTTGATGACGAGTGAGGTGAACTGAGATGTACGAGGGAGTATTGCAGGATGAGTACTATCTGGGTCTAAATGAGCGTTGGTGATTCGTCCGCCTACACGAATAACACCATCGTGGTCGAGAAATGCTGTGAGTCTACTGAACGCATGAGATGGCGATAGAGGTGTGCTAGATTGAAGAGCCTTGAGTTCTTGAGGAAAATATACCTCCTGAGTGCTCTTGAGCCAAAGGAGACGTGCTTTCTCCAAGTCAGTTGAAGAGAGAGGAGTAGACATGGTTAGGTCAGAGTGGTATCTAAGTCGGGCGAGGACTCTTAAACAGATAGAAGTGATTCTGAGTAGTCTAGAAAGAGACGAATACCTGTATATGAGGTCCCATGGGTAATCTCGAGTTGTGGCCACGAGAAGATTCTGATTGGGCTTTGCTTCAGATTCGGGGTCGACTGTCGAAGCCGGCTGACGTGTTGGCCAGGAATCTGCTGACTTGGAGAGCCATGGTGGTCCCGTCCACCACAGCGAGTTGTTCAGTAGTTGAGTTGAGAGTAACCCGCGAGTTGCACAATCCGCTGGATTTTCTTTTCCGGGGACAAACCTCCATTTTGCATTTGGAGTCAGTTGTTGAATGAGCTCTACCCTGTTTCGGACAAAGTCTTTCCAGCGAGCGGGGTGAGAGTTGATCCACGAGAGTGATACTGTTGAATCCGTCCACAAAGTCGTTGAGTGCACGTGCATATCTAGAATATTGAGTGTATAATGAGCGAGTTTGGCCAATATGACAGAAGCAGTAAGTTCTAGTCTCGGGATTGTGAGTGGTTTCAGAGGCGTTACTTTGGTCTTGGAAGACAATAGGGTGACTTTGGATCCTGTGGACGGTGAGTGGGCAACGAGGTACACCACAGCAGACATTGCCAGCTGAGATGCATCAGAGAAGCCATGAAGTTCTACGATTGAGTGTTCTAGAGTTCCAACCCAGCGTGGTACTCTAACATTGGCCAATGCTTTGAGATCTTCTCTGATGTCACACCATTTCTGTGAGAGATGAAATGGCAGCGGTTCGTCCCATGACAGTTTCTGGAGCCAAAGTTCCTGCAACAACATTTTGGCCCTGATCGTGACAGGGGAAACAAAACCAAGTGGATCGAAGAGTTGTGCAATATTAGAGAGAATTGTACGTTTTGATATTACCGACCCAGTAGATTCAGAGTTGATCTTGAAGGAGAAGTAGTCATCTTGAGGGTGCCAGAGTAGGCCCAAGATTTTGGTTGAAGTAGGACAGTCGTCGAAGTTGAGTGGAGATGGTATCATTTCTTCCTCAGTAACCATCTTGAGTGCACCTGGAGTGTTGGATTGCCATTTTGCTAATGGGAGGCCGCCCGCCATGCAGAGATGTTTCAAGTCCTGTGCGATTTCTGTGAGTTCTTCTTGAGTGTCAGCTCCGCCATATACGTCGTCAACATAACGGCCTTTGGTGAGTGGTCGAATGGCGAGTGGATACTTGTGGCCTTCATCTTCAATGAGTTGGAGTAGAACACGAATTGCTGGAAATGGAGCTGACTTGGTTCCGTAGGTGACAGTTGTGAGGTGGTACGTCGAGATCTTGTCTTCAGAATCCAACCAGAGGATACTTTGGAGATCCCAATCGTCAGGATGGACCTGGATTTGCCTATACATCTTCGTGATGTCTGTGGAAAACACAAATTTAAATCGACGTACCCAGTGTAAGACGTCAGTGACGTCCAACTGTAATTTGGCACCAGTGTGCATGATGTCGTTCAGTGAGTGGCCTGATGAAGTTGGACTGGAACCGTTGAAAACTACTCTCAATTTAGTAGTTGAGCTGTCTGGTTTAAGGACCCCATGATGTGGCAGGAAATACCTTGAGTGTACATTTTGAGGTGAGGCTTTCTTCATATGGTTGAGGTGTTCGTATCCACTCAGGAATTGAGTGTAGAGATGGCCGTACTCCTGGTCTTTGTCGAATTTTCGAAGTAGACTTTGGAGACAACGAAAAGCACGCTGTCTGGAGGATCCCAACAGGCTGGAATCAGACTTTAAAGGGAGTCTTACCATGTACTTTCCGGAAGAAAGCCGAGTGTGAGTGGACTTGAAGTGATCTTCACATTCTTGTTCATCAGGGGTGAGTGACGTGGACGAACTGGGCTGGACTTCTTCTTGTTCCCAGAACTTTGCGAGAAGGCGATGAAGGTCAGAGTCTTGAGTTGCATGGCAAACTGGACGCTGAGTTGAGGAGACTTGTTGAAGTGGACTTACAGGACCTTAGAATAAACATCCAAATATTGACAGTAGTGCCGTTGGAGTTGAGATCCTCTTCGTTGTTGAGGAAGGATGACAGAGCCGTAGACATCAGCACCTAATATCATGTCGATTGGTCGAGGTGTGAGGAAATCTGGATCAGCGAGTTTAAGTTTTTCGAGATGTGGCCAATATTGACCATCACAAAAGGTGAAAGATGGTAGAATATTGGAGTGGACAAGATGTGGGCAGTTATACTTATTGTCCTGTTGTAGCGAAGAGACTTCAGTGTGACGATCACTGTTCCTTTCGTTCGTGAGATGCTTCCACCAATTCCAAGGACGTCCACACCAGATTGGCTTCGTGGAAGGTTGAGTTGTCTTGCGAGGTCTTCTGTGATGAAGCTGAGTTCTGATCCAGAGTCGATGAGTAGTCTTACTGGGTGCGAGATGAGTGGTGTGATGATGTTGGTTACGGCTGTCGCCAATAGTGTGCTGGAAGCTTCCCTAGAGCTTGCAACTTTCTTTGAGGTGGTCGGCGAGATCTGACATGATCAAGGTCATGAGAGGGCAGTAGGGAGCTCCCCCTGGAGTTGATCTGTTTGACGACTATCGTTAGCTTGAGATGGGCAGATTTCGAGCTTGAGATGGTCTTGTGAGATGACATGATGTGTATTTAATGCTGGAATTCCAACTCAATTATCCGGCCCGAAGGACCAAATGTTCAAAATCGGGGTGTACTGACTTTGGCTAATTACTAGTTGTGGACTGTTACCAGATAATTGAGTTAGAGATGGAAGTGTAAAATATTTATTTACATTATATACAAACATCGTGAATAATACACTCGCATGAAGTCAATAATACAATAAATTCTACTATAAATATTAACAGCATCTAAATCTGAGATATATTATTCACAAACAAATGAGATGAGAGAGTGTTGAAAGATCATTATAAAATGAGAGTTCGTTATGAGATGGTGCAAGTTCTTTTATGAATTAAATATGAGTGATGAGTGTTCTGAAAATATACATTCTAAATGAAAATAATTCATAATTAAACATTATTCAAATATTTAAGAGTGTGAAATGATTCAGAGTGTTCAAATAAGAAAAGCGATGAATCATGAGATGGACTTAGCTTATTGTTCAACACAACGTTTACAGTGATTAACTTTTCAATAGAATTATTTAAAGTGATTGTTTCGATTTAACCAGAAAAACAGAAGGTTTATATAATAAACTATAACGAGAAGTCTCGAGTTGTAATAGAATAAAGAATTCAGAGTGTGATCATAATGTATGAATGAAGTGTACATGTCTATCAATCAAGTTAACATTTACAGTGACAGAGTGCTTAGGAAAATAAGCACGAGCAGTTCTATTCTATCAGAAAAATAGGAAACTGAACTGATAAACTTAGAGATGTACCGAGTATACTTGTATAAAAGAGATCTGAGTCGAACGGTGAGTGAAATGCAATACATGTTCTCGAGCGAGTGAGTGAAAATAAATGAACGAGTGAATGAGAATACATGATTGAATGATTGAATATAAGAGATTACAAGTAATAATTGAAATCTTATACCAAACGAAGAGATGGCCTGTCAGGATCGAACCCATGGAGCGAGGCAGCTGGCCAGACGTGGCAACTGAATTGAAAACTGGAAATCCTCCAACGAGTAGTCTGAGAATCCTACCACCTGGTCCAGTTGGCCCACTCCAGGGTCCTCCCTGAAGTTACGAGGGCATAAATGTATCTGAAACTCGAGAACAGTATTAGCACATGGTCTTATTGAGGTTAACATTATAAAGTGGGCTAAAATTCATATAAATCAAAGAAAAATATGAAATGAACTAGAGATATAACAAATTAACAATCAAATTATCAATTCAGAGTACAGAGCAGGCTAAAATGAGTTCAATTCTGGTGCAAAGAGATGTTCCATATGTAAATATACAAAGATCGATAAATACTACTGAATTGCCAAAAATATTAGAAAATATATATTGTGGAGTGTGCAAATAAACGAGGTGAATCGAGATGGCAATATTAAAATTTGAGATGACCGATTATTGCAATTCAGTAAATAGATTTCATATCTAAAAATGAGAACACATGAATATGGGCATGACTGGTCGAGAAAACAACGATATAATTTATTCAATAAGATTTAAATCACATTACCTTAGAATAAACACTGAATTTGCACCAGAATTAAACGAGTTGCACTAAATTGAGATGTTCGAAGTGAATCTAGAATTACATTTTATGAAATTGAGATGGTCAGAATAATAACATTGTATTATCGAGTGAAGAGATGATCTTCGATTGATTTATTAGAAAATGAATCCGGAAAATGCCGCTCGCGCAGCTATAGGGGGGATGAAATCAGCGAGATGCGCTCTGATGAACCGGTCGTAAACGGACATCGAACGCGCTTGAGTGACGTACCTGATGTCTTTTCAGTACCCATATTTTCCGTATACTGAGTGTCCTATTTTCACTAGATGAAAGTTGAATTATGGGCCTTCAATTTTCAACACTATTTGTCAAATAGCTTGTAGAACACGCTGTATTTCTCTGAATCCTCATGCACATTCTGATTCATGGTTTTCATAAATATTCATTTCTTCAACACACCGGCCTTTTTGTCTAAAAGACAAAAGCTCACCCTTTCAATACCCCTACACGCCTTTGTTCCTGGTTTTAATTGAGGATGACTATCCAAAAAATTATTGGGATGTTTTATGAGGGACTTCCTTGCCGAACTTGTGTCACTGGAATTAGCAGAGATCCCCAGGGCTCAATAAATGATGGGGTCAGGTGAGGAAATGGAGTGTTCTCATCACGAGAGATGGCTTCTGAAGAGGGTGGTTATTACCCCTGACTTAAGAAGGAGGCACGCTGTCGGGATTCAAAACTTTTTCGTATGACTTTGAATGAAAGGGTTAATTGCTCTTTTATTAAAAGAAAGCTGATGGAATATTTGTTTCGAGCATTCACATTATTAGAACCGAGGGTATTTCTCTCGACTTATTTGTTGAATGTTGAATTTGTTCTTTCGCGAATCAATGTATTAGGTGCGCAACTAGGTTTCCGCTGTTTGTAAATACGAGGATGCATTGATATCTAGTTAGCCTAGACCAGTTCCATACATTAACAAAACAATGCGATAGCATATCAACGAACAATAACTTATTAAAAGTGTCAGTGTAGAGTTCGACGTCAAAATAGTAAACCAGAGTTACGAAATATATTTAAAAAAAAATAGATGTCCACCGAAATTGTAAAAATCGAAAAATTGGAGTATCGAGCCATCATCAAGTACCTATACCTGTATTTAAAAGGGTTAAGAGGTAAGCAGATTTACGAAGGTATGCTCAATACCCTTGGTGATCAATGTAATTCGTATGCGACCGTGAAAAATTGGACTGCAAGCTTCAAAAGAGGTAAATTTTCCATTGAAGATGATGACCGATCGGAAAGGCCAGTTTCTGTGTCGTTCCCCGAAAATATCGATGCCGTTCATGACATGATTTTATCAGACCGTCGAATTGGGCTAAAACGGTTATCAGAAGCACTGAAGATTTCATACGAACGCGTTCATCATATAGTCCTCGTCAATTTGGACATGAGAAAAATTTCTGCAAAATGGATCCTCAAATGTTTGAATGTTGACCAAAAGCGTTCAAGGGTAGAAGCATCGCGTTCGATCTGTGCTCGATTTGAAAACGACGTAGACTTCTTGAACCGAATTGTTACTATAGGTGAGACTTGCTTACATTTCTACGATCCAGAAACAAAGCAACAATCGATGGAATAGCGACACTCTGGTTCTCCAAGACCTAAGAAGTTTCGTGTCCAAAAATCTGCTGGAAAAGTTCTTGCTTCATTTTTTGGGATTGCCATGGAGTAATCATGATTGATTTTTTGGATAAGTGTAGAACAATAACTGGAGATTACTATTCGACATTACTGACCACTCTATGGGAAAAAATTAAAGAGAAAATACGCGGAAAGCTATCCAAAGGTATTTTGTTTTTACAGGACAACACCCCAGTACACAAATCTCGTGTTGCCATGCAAAAAATTCGTGATTTAGGGTTAGTATTAAGTACTAGAACACCCCCCTTATTCACCAGATTTGGCTCCGTTCGACTATCATCTCTTTCCTCAACTGAAAAAAAGTTTAAAATTTCGTAAATTTTCTTCCAACGAGGAGGTAATAAAAGCTGTGGAGGAATGGTTCGCAGAGCAAGAAGAAACATTTTTTTCGAAAGGTCTAGAGACGTTGCAGGTTCGCTGAATAAATGTATTCAATTAAGAGGAGAATATGTTGAGTAATAAAATATTTCGACATTGAAATTTTTTTTGGTTCTATAGTAGGATAAGAATGTTTCAATATATCCTCGTAGATGACTTCAGCAGTATACGGGATTCTTTATAAAAGTGAATGGAGTATACTTAGGGTGAGCACAAAAAAATTGCTCTTTTACTGCAACAATCGTTTGTATTTTGCAATCGATCGACATTGACATCAGTTGGTGTTCCTCTACTTTTTTCTGTCAACACACCTACATCTCGATAAGCAACAATTCTATTCCTGCCAAAATCGCTAACGCTATCTGTCGATATGTCGTCTGACATAGGAAATAGCGTGTATGTCAGACCCTTCTAACGATCAAGGGGAATAGATCTCAATATCTATTTCATCGCATGTTCAGTGGCAATAAGATCAGCGAATGCACCCTCTACAAAGAGAAAGTGAAAATGAATTTCCTTCACCGTTTTCGTTTGTTGCAAAACATTCCTGTAAGTTTCATATTAGGGGACCACAAATGCTTGATTGAAAACGTAATATCCTCATATCCTAAACAGTGAGGGTGGGGGGTTTATGGATAGAAAAGTATTTGAAGGAAAAATGGGATATGTCATTCGTCCTATCGCCATTGATCAAAATTCATATTTTTATTCTTAAAAGCACAAAGTTCATACTTCATCGGTAACAAAGAAGACCCAGAGATCTATGATTTACCCTCTTTCTCGGTTGTCTGAAGTTCTAAGAGGACCCACCTAGGACCCCACAATTCATTCTACCTGTTTGATATCAGACTCCTGCTATACTTGTCTGGCAACGGATACCAGGGCGCAATCAATTCACCACTCTATCATAGCTCACCTCATTTTCTTCCCCACGCTGGAACCCGTTAGTTTCACATCTATAAAGCGAATTCGTTCCGTGAGATAAGGACTTTACTCAATACACGTTCACAAGACCAGAAACCAGCAGATTCATCTCTTCAAGTCAGACCAACCGTAAGTACCATTCACTGTTCTCTTTGTGGTATTGTTTCTATTTCATATATCATTTTTTTCTTTAATTCTCACAGGACACTCAACAATATTCACAAGAATTTCAACATGGAAATTGGAAGTATCCCGTTCCGTTAAACGCGAAGTGTAAAGTCGAAAAAGTAATTCAAATAAAAAAGACAACAGGACGTCTGCAATGAATTATCATTCCCCCTTCGTTCTAAAGGCCTAGGGTTGGTAATGCCAGTAAATGGGATCAGGTTGAATTTATTACCAAACGTTAAATAACTTCAGTTTTATTGGGGACAACTTTGTATTCTTCGCTAGGCCTCGTTTGAGATTAGAATACAATTATTGAATGACAAGCTGATAAGCAGGGATTTAGGGTTTATTGGATGGATTCTGTACATCGCATTTTGGAAATCGAAAAATTGATTGGAATTTTTGAACTTGACTGTTTTGTTTGAATTTGAGACGGTTACAGGCAATATTTTCTTTCATTTATTTGTGAAAAGTTTTGTTTGACTGATATTACCACGCTGACATCACCTTTGTGTTGTTTAAATCTTCTTACATGTTTATACCTGTGATTTAATTCTTAATATCTCGGGGGACATATTTATCAAAATGTTTATTTACTTTGGGAAAATAATAAATTCGAGGAAATACATTATGTTTTATGTGAATTCAATAATTCCAAAGACCTGGCGAATGTTGAAGAAACTTTTTTCTGTGATAATGCTGGAAATAAACATGCTCCACATGAGTTAGGGATATTGACTTAAAATTGCAAAAAAAAATATAGTTAAATTAAGATTTTTGTGATGAAAATTCATATTAATATGATTTCAACTTGCAAATTAATTCTAGCCTGTAGGTCTGCAGCGTCTGGTTAAGAAAAATAGAGTAAAATAACGGAATTTTATTCCCAGAGAATTCAAGCATTTCAAGACTATCAATACAATGTATGGCCTCCACGGGCATCAATAAAAGCTTGCCATCTTCTTTGCATACAACACACTAGGTTATTGAACATTTCTTGAGGAATTTGGTTCCATAAACGGGGCAGAAGCTCTCTCAGATCTTTTAAGAATTCTGGGATAGGTTGATGATTATCTTATTTTCTTTGGAGCATATCCCATGCATGTACTATGCGATTCAAATCTGGTGAGTGCGGAGGTATTGGTAAATGTGGAATACCAAACTCCTCGCGCGCATTCTCAACTATGGCTGCACGGTGCGGTCGAGCGTTATCGTCTAGAAATTGAAAAGTTTCACCAACAGCAGCGTGAAAATTTGGCACAACATTGCCAATGACATGCTCCCTATAGTGTAAAGCTGAATACAGATTACTCTGACGTGACGTGTAAGGACGTCACGTCAGACGTGTACTGTGCTCCCATTGGCCTGATATGAACGTGAACGCACAGAACAATGTGTTGCATTTTTATATCACTCACATTTTGACGTTCACGTTCATATTAGGCCAATGGGAGCACAGTACACGTCTGACGTGACGTCCTTACACGTCACGTCAGAGTAATCTGTATTCAGCTTAAGGCGTTCATAATATTCCCAGGACAAATGTACAGATCTGCGCGCCCGTTGAAACATATCCCGGCCCATACCATAACACTACCCCCTCGGAATGGATGGACATAGCGACGATTACGGGGTATGCGTGGGATTGATCATACCCTTATTCTTCGAGACTCTGAAAATCGTCCATATCTGGATTCATCAGTGAAAAGAACACTACGCCATTGATCATTCTAATTGATATCTTTCCTTGCCCATTCCAGTCTTTGACGCTTATGGTCACGTGTTAATGGAACTCCTTTTAATGGACGTCTAGAACCTAGATTCACCTCTCTCAAACGTCATCTGATGGTTTCGATGGAAACTTGGACCCCATCTGCATTTTGAAGAGTATTCCGTAGCATTCTACACGTAGATGTAGGGTTTCTTCTCGCCGAAACGGTGATGAAACGATCCTGAGCAGGTGTTGTTTTTCGTCGCCCACCAAGCCTTGGTCTTTCCAACACGGAACCTGTCTCCCTGAACCTATTCCAAAGTAGAGATATCACACTTTGGCTGACTTGGACTTGGAGCCTTTCCGCTACAACAACCTGAGTTAGGCCACCCTGTAACATTCCGATAGCGTTTGTTAATTTACGTCTAGGCATTTTCAGAAAACTCGTTTCAAATCGAAGCCGTTGATAAACTGACTTCATTTCAAAATAACAACATTCATGAAGCATATGCAAAAAACCAAACTTCAGAAAAAAGGCGACCAGATTGACGAAATGTCTCATACTGATTTTTATTGGATCGATTCAAGTTGTTATTGAGTTTTAAATGATTTTACAGCGATTTTCTCGAAGATTACATACTTTTAAAAACGATTGAATACGATATCCCTATTTCTTCTGGAGCAGTACCTAGATTTTTTTTTTCATACAGGATTTCCAAATGTTTATTATCTGAATCAATAAATATTCCAATACATAGATACATAAAACCATGTTTTATTGAACACTGAAATCTTATGCTCTTTTATAATCTGCGATTTTGTTTGTTTTCTCGATTATACAGAGTGTATGCTCTAAATAATCAATGTTTATTATAGGATTGTGCAAAGTTATTCTTTCTGATGAAGAGTAGTTTTAGTAGATAATCTCAAGAAGTAGGTGCATACTCATTACTCCTCGAAGCAATATTAACCTTAAGCCCTAAATATTTAAATTAATGTTTAATTCGGCGAAAATCACACACAGAGCACATAGGGGGTGGCATTGGGAATCGGGACAAAACAGATGAATTTATGCAAATCCAGATCTTGCTCCCATTGTTCGCAAACGTACCGGAAGATATGAATGATCCAGCACCCCCGGGGAAGGGTAAGAAAGGGTGTATTATGAGCAGACAAAAGCTTCATCGCTCTTCCTCTTGGTCTCGGTATTTTACAGTCTGCGAAAGATTGGGGGCGGGTATCTACCCAGAAGTTGTTATTAATAACAAAGGTGCACATCAGCGAAATGAAGTCGATACGGTTTGAGCTCTTGAAGACCGGATGACGGCCGACGGGGTGCATAAATGCGCTGAAATTGTTCTAGTCTCGTCTTGAGATGACGAATTTTCTGGTTAGAATGCAACGAGATATTATCGATAGAAATTGATGGATCTAGTCTGTGATGTAGCCTCCTCCAGAGATAGTCAGGAACGGGAAAATACGGAAAGATGACAACAATGTATACTCCATTCACTTTTATAATGTATCCTGGTTGGCCAAGGTTTAGGTTTATCAAGTTTTTTTTACTCAAGGTCTCCGATCACAACGAGTAGGAAAACTAATCCGTTAGAGGCGCTGTTTTATTCTCTCTCCTTATGAATTAACTGTAGAATGCTCCTGTTGATTTCTGAACGAAATTATCTGTAGATTGACTTTTAGTCGGAAGTTGAACTACACTGCGCAAAATAATTAACGCACATTATGGAAATCTCAAATTTATTCTACAACTGAAGGTGTTCGCAATGATAATTATTTTTATACGGGTAACAACTGCCATTCAAGAACGTTACTTGAGAGTTTCTTCGTTGAGACAACGGTTTGCAACCGCTCGCCTCCTTCAAAATCATCTTGAGCACACTCATATGAGGTGCAAATTAGCACTCAGACTATAAGAAATCGCCTCAGAGAATATGGGCATCGTGTCGCGGCAAGAGGCCCAGCTCTTACCCCAGCCCATCGAAGGGCGCGTTTGGATTTTGCGAGAGAGCATATCCATTGGGAAGAGGCCGATTGGGAAAGAGTTCTCTTCACAGATGAGTCTAGATTCTGCCTCTACCATTGTGATCGACGTTCCCTTGTATACAGACGTCCACATGAAAGATATGCTCAGTGTAATTTCCTGAATACTACTGGTTTCGGGGGAAGATCGATTATGGTATGGGGTGGAATATCTTTGACTGCTCGCACAGACCTAGTGGTCGTTGATAATGGAGCTATGAATGCTGATAAGTATATAAGGAACATTCTTGAAAAGCATGTAGTGCCATTTGCCCCATACATTGGTGAAAATTTCATTTTTATGGACGATAATGCCAGACCCCATCGTGCTCGCATCGTTCAGGAGTACCTTGAAGAGGTTGAAGTCTCTCGAATGGAATGGCCAGCAAGAAGTCCAGATCTCAATCCGATTGAGCAGGTTTGGGACAACCTCAATAGAAGGCTGAGAAGTTCAGAAAATCATCCAGCTACTCTTGATGACTTAGGAATCCAACTCGGAGAAATCTGGGAAGGATTAGATCAGAACATTTTAAGATCACTCATTATTTTGAGTATGAACCGTCGTTGCCGAGCTGTAATTAACGCAAGGGGTGGAAATACCAAGTATTAAATCACTTATCAGCATTTCAGTATTTTGAAAATTGTTCATTTCTCTTCTTTCACATGAGATTCGGTGAAATCCTGAATTTTTCTTCCATTTAATGTGTCTTGTTTCGTTCAAAACCTTCACGAGAGAACATAAAAATAAGTTATAAAGTCAATGTAGAGTTAACTTTCATTAAAATTGAGATTTTCAGAATGTGCGTTAATTTTTTTGCGCAGTGTATTTTCATGGGTCTTTCGTTTGAAATAGAACAGAAGCATGAGTTGGCTTATTTTCTTCTATTTTTGAAAGAAAAAAAGAACTTTCTAAATGAAATCGATTTCAATTATTTCATTGAGGGCCGATTGCACCGTAGACAAAACTGTAGATTAAATCCAAAACCTCGATTAGTGTCTATTAATTATACTTCAATCCTTTCTGAGTTTATCCACAAAATTTTAGTTCTCAAAGTGAAACCATATTCAAATGCAACTTGAAATAAGAACACACTACATTGAACGCCCACCTTAAAACTGACGCAGATTGGAACTCGTGAAATGTCTAATAATACTGAGAGACGTTGCCAATGCTAATTTCTATTTGCTCATTTTCAACTTTGTCAATGGAGTTGGTTCATTTGAGGTTTAACTGTGACACAGGTTTCGTAGTAGGTAGGTACTATTACATTTTTATACTGGAGTATTTCAAGTTGTGCAAAAAGGTATTCAAATGTCTTCTGTTGCCTTATTTCTTGAGAATTTTGGAAAATGGGGAATTCCATAGGTCCGTCTGTTAGTTTAGAAGTTTCTCAGTCTGCTTATTCGAGCACTTTTATTCTGTTTTCGAAAGAACTATCACAAAGAAATGGATTATTCTGTCCATTATTATTCAGTAAAATTTCAACACTTGATTCTGGATTTCCATACAAGAAAATAGCATAACTGAATCATCCAACCATGTTTATATACTTGAAATATTTTCAGTAAGAGAAAAAAGTTTCTTCAACATTCGCCAGGTCTTTGGAATTATTGAATTCACATAATATTTTCTCAAACTCATTATTTTCCCAAAATCAATAAACATTTTGATGAATTCGTAATTACTACGAAATCTATGTAGAAAAGACAATGTTCTGACAGAAAAATGACTATAACCTAACATTTTCAAATATGAAAAGTATCAGAATGTTATGGCCAACCGGGATACTTCATAAAAGTGAGTGGGGTATATGTTATGTTTTTAAAAATTCCCACTTTGCCTAATATCTTGGACGAGAGAAGAAACTTTGTTGGGAAGAGTTCCTTCAACCATGATTTCGCTGGTGATGTAAGTACTGACATTTCCCATAGAGTATAGACGATTCTTTCGAAGAATGTGTAAGTTGATAAATTTATTCAATTTCCGAATAGAATCCTCCGATAAATCAACGAATTCCTCTGGAAAGCCATGCATTTCACGATTTCCATTGTACAATATCGATTCTTGTACCTGCTACCGTAACGTAGAACCAATGTAATCATGGTTGATCGCAGTGTAACCCCACGAAGGGTATATAATTACTACACATTCTACTCCAGCCCTAATATTATGATTTAGTATGCCATGAAATGTCCCATGCCGTGCCATATTGCACTGGCGCGCCCAGGAAAGGGTCAAGGTGCTGAGTGTCCTGTGAAAAAGCTACTGAGTATGTTGTCACTATAAGATTATCAATGGTTTAAGAATCATCGGTGAATCAATTAACATTATTTCTTCCATGTATATCATACAGAGTGCTAGAAATGAACATGAAAATATCATGATGCAAAATCGAAGAAGGGATTTTTATACGAAAAAAGCAAATAACTAATTCGACTAAAGCATTTCACCGTGTATATTTGGAAAATGTTAGGTTATGGTCATTTTCCTGTCAGATAACTAAGCAATGTTGTCCTTTCTACATAGAGGCCGTAGTAATTACGTATTTATCGAAATATTCATTTACTTTGGAAAAATAATGAATTTGAGAAAATATTATGTGGATTCAATAATTCCAAAAACCTGGCGAATGTTGAAGAAACTTTTTTCTCTGTTTATACTGGAAATCTCCCACGAATATAAACATGGTTGGAAGATTCAGTTATGCTTTTTTCTTGTACGGAAACCAAGATTCGAGTGTTGAAATTTTACTCAAAAATAATGGACAGAATAGTCCGTTACTTTGTGATAGTTCAGTCGAAAAAAGAATGAAAGTACTCGAATAACCCGACGGAAAAACTTCTAAACGAACAGACGGACCTATGAAATTCCCCACTTTTTAAAATTCTCAAGAAACAAGCCTACAGAAGACATTCAAATACCTTTTTGCACAACTAAGAATACTCCAGGATGAAAATGTAGAATTTCTAGCAGAATAAGCAGATTTCAATTTTCTCAGATAGCCACCAACTGTGGCGCATCCAGGATTTAGTTATGGGGGGGCTGAACTGAATTGAAGAATTGTTCTTGTTATATACAGGGAGTTGCATTGGTGAATGAATATACGGTAACCTGAGCTAGAGCTACCCTAGACGAGTCCAAAAAACCGATATATGATACGTCTAATCCAATCCATAACGGGGATAGAGGATGGTTTATGTATTCACCAAAAATTAAAATTTCTCATAACTTTTGAACCAACAAGTATAGTCGGTGGATATTTGGAGCGTATGATCCACTTCCACATATCGATCGATTTACTTTTGAATTTCCCATAAATTCCAGATCTGTATTTGAAAAATATGGAACTTCTTCCAAGCTGAGATTCAACACCCTGTATATTAAAATTTTGGGATTTGATTGAGATATTTGAAGAAAGCATAAAAATTGTCAATGAGGTTCAGTAGATTTTCATTGTCCCGCACGTCATTTTGCTCAAAGAAAGCTTCAGGGAAGAGGGAAAGTTCCAATTGAAAATTGGCATTCCACTAAATTCTCAGAAGAATCGTACATTGTGATCAAATTGAATTTTTTTGTCCCACTAATCACACATTCGAATTTCATAGTATTATGAGGAATCAAGTTATTTACGAAAACCCATTATTGATTGAGAAAAAATTATTTGTAGCCAACAAAGATGAATAAATGAATGAGGAAACATAAAAACTTAACGTGAATTACAGAAGGTGCTCGAAAGTACCACCATTTGGCTCAATACATATTCTTGCCCTCTTTAAACTATGTCTGAAACTTTTTTATCATGTCTGGATTATTACGTATTTCATTGCAAGCGATTTCGATACGTTGCTTGAGGATCTCCTCACTTTCAAATAACTTCAAATGAAATAATCAACAGTATTGAAATCTGGTGATCCAGCGGGCCAGGCATGCGGTCCACCTCTGCCAATCCATATATTTCGAAAGTTTTGATCTAAAAATTGCCTGATCATTACTCTGAAATAGGGTGGAGCCCCATCATGCTAAGCGAATGCATTCCTGAAATTTCCGTATATGTATGGTGTGGCGTTAATAAAAATCGATTAATTGGACCACACGTCCTGCCAAGACAGCTTACAGGTGATCACTGATCTTTACTTAGATTTCCTCCTGTATTATTCGAAGGTACGGACATTGCAAGAATGCATTTTCAACAAGATGGAGCTCCACCCCATTTCAGTGTAATGGCCAGACTCAGACAACCGTCTTTTGTGTATTATGCATTGGGGAAGTGAATAAGGAATACTTCAAAAATGACAGAGTGTAAAATCAACCGAAAGAAGACTGTTTGATGATGTTTGACATTTGAAAATGAACTGAGAAAAATTGAAAATGTTGGTATCTTTGGGCCTTTTGGGGGGGCTGCAGCCCCAAAGCCGTCCACCAAAGTTACTGTATTCACTAATTCGAGGTCGTAGATTACGAATCTGTAATTAGTTCCTTCCTAGGTTTGATACTTCAGGAAATTTTCGACTTTTTGTGGAAAATTTCCGACAATTTAGTTGTATTTGTATAGGGCTGCCTCTACCAGAAAAATTGCACTGGACGAATGCTGCTTTGTATTTATTTGATGTGAAATATGCACTCGTTTCCACTCCATCCTGTAGGTAGAGTGGTAGAGAGTTCGGTGCGTTTTGTTTCCAAGTGATATTCCCAGTAGGCCTACTCCACAAATATGTTGAAATGTAAGGAACCGTGCCAAAAATCCCTTATTGCCGAAAGAAATCGGATATCCGGAAAAAGTAACACTTTAACCTTCATTTTTAAATTTGTCGAACAGAATAGTTCTCAATGGGTTCCCGCATAATAGTTCCGCATTTATTGGCGCATATAGGTTCCGCTTTCATTGGCGCATACTGGTTCCCGGGTCCCGGGTTCCTCATTTATTGGCGCTTACTGGTTCCGCACAGAGACACAGTATGTCACTGTTCCGCATGTTCATCGAAAATTTAAGTCGATGATGTACGGGCTGTGACATCTGTACGGAACTACACAGTGCAGAGTACAGTTCACCGATCGCTTCTTGTAGGAAACTGTAATCGATGGATGTTAGCGTCAAAACCACAGTGACTAAATATCTAACTAAATTTAGTCACTTCTCGTTTGACAGATAAACATAACCTAGATTAGCTCCTAGTCCTGCTCATAACTGCTTGCTGCAGCAAAATAGGAACTCACAAAAATTATCATTAGCACAAAAATAATGAGAAGACATTCAGTTAGTATTCACTCAATTATTCGATATCAAACCTTCGCTGTATGTAAAGTGAATATAAATAAATAAATGAATTTTTGGCTGATAGTTCGTGTAAAATAATCTTGAAACAACTCAGAACTATTCACGAAATCCATATTCATTTCAGGAGAAGCATACACGAAGAAATGAGAGTAGAACAAGCTCTAATAATGGAGACGACGACTACTATTTGGAAATGGCTAAACAGTACATTCTTGACCACGGAAAAAACCCACCAAGACCACCACATTTGAAAGGAAGAGCTATAGGATTATGGCATTCAAAAATATCCAATTTGAAGAAATCTTTACTTCATCCTGAATCTCCAGCGAATGGCCACAAATATGACGAGAGAAAAAAGTATAATAAGTCAGTAAGTAGAATGGAATCAAACAATAAATCAATTTCTCTTGATTGTTAATTTAATGCTTAGGTTGGTGATGTCTCATTGACACGAGCCCAGAAATTTGAAATTAAGGAAATCCTCAAAGGACTCCCAGATAGAATAGGCTGTACGTCAGACTCCTACGACAATATTAGAGATTCTAAATTCAAAAAAGAATTCCTACAGAATATAAATGGCAAACTAGAAGACCATATAGACAACATGGAAGTAGATCAACAAGATTCAAACCTTGATGAAATATTATTCAATGATCTCAAACAAAAACATAATAATGATAAGTATGTTCAAATGCTTAGTCGTAGAAGTATCCTACCGTGTAATAAAGTGAAAGAAGAAATCATCGATTTAGTGAATCAGCATCAAGTGATATTGATAAGTGGTGAAACAGGATGTGGTAAAACAACGCAAGTACCCCAATTTCTTCTAGACCACTTCATTGAAAAGAAGAAAGGTTCCCTCTGTAAAATAGTATGCACTCAGCCAAGGAGAATCAGCGCTATTTCTGTAGCAGAAAGGGTAGCAGATGAGAGGGCAGAGGCTTTAGGAAAGAGTTCTGGTTATCAGATTCGCCTAGAGAAGTGAGTACCACAAATTGACTTTGATTCAAAATCATTCTCATTATTTATGCGCTTATTTATGGAATGTTTTACATAGAAATAAAAGAGACATAATTTGGAATCGTTATTCTCCCAGTATTGGGAACAGAAAAACAGGATAACTTTGAACTTGAACAATTGCTTTCTCTCAAGGTCAAATACGAATCTACCTACAAGGTGAATGAGCGGTCAAAAGCTCCTGACTTCACCTCAGTGTCTTTAGGTAACCCATTTTTTATGGTGGATATTGAATTTTGGTTTCCATAGATACGAGAAATTACTGTGACATTTCATGAATGAAATGAGCAAAAATTAGAGCTTTTGAGTTTGATATATTGATATTGATATTGATTATGTAGATACATTGGGATTGGGCTGAGCCTGTGGGTGTTTTGTTGAAGGTATATTTTATTCAAATCTCTTTATTGATGAGTAATCAAAGGCATTATTACATAATAATGTGATGCTAGTCAATATTTTTTCATTTCAGAATAAGAGGAGTAGTTTGAATTTGAATAATGTCCCCGAATAATTTCACTGACAAAGATTACAAGTTTTTTGCGTATACTGAAGTTCAGGATTACATAACAGACATACAGGAGCTAATATCACACTCAGAATTTACTAATATCAATGCTAGTTCATGTGAAAAGATTTCGAAAATGTTCAGTGAAGATCCTTACGTCTTTAATACTCTGAGCGAAGATAAAAGAATATCTTTCATCAGACGGTTAATGGATGAACTAGAGTCAGTTAGTAGTAATATTAGAATGCGATCTGCAAGAACGCTTTTATTCATTGCTCTTGGATGTTCTGATGGCCCAAATCTACAGGAAAACGTCAACGAATATGCTGCAGAAAACGTACTCCTTCTATTTAGATTAGGTCAGAACAAATTAATTTCACACAAGAGAAAAGTTTTTAATATGAATTCATTTTTTTGATAGGTGTGTTTCCACTTCTTGTAATTTCACTGAATATGGAAAGATTTTCAACAAAATACAGTGAGAATATTGAAATAGACAGAGCAGCATTTACTGATTCAACTCATCTTCGTGTTATCCTAAACGTATTATCTCTCATTGTGGGGCAAATGCTTGTTGAAAAAAAGTTGAAACGCCACAAAAAAGATGTTGATCTTTTTATTGAAGGAAATTTATCTTCCCAAGATGAAGATTCTCTACTATTTATTTTATTTGATATGATGACAGAATTCTCCTCATCAGAAAAACCTGGATATCCAATCAAGAAAATATTGATCCTGATTTTGAAAATTATAATGATTTCATTTGGAGATTTAAAAGATTTGTGTTTGGAGAAACGCACAAAAAGGATCATGTGTGGATTGAACAATGATCATTTGACTGATTTGGATATTAACATACAAATGTATAAGTCTCCTTTATTGCATAAAGTTTCGAAAAAAGATTTGGAAAACTATGTCCATATCATATCTTTGAAATGTCGTCGAATAAATGGAACAATGGCTTTAGAAAGCATCGAATCTTTGAAAAAAAATCTGTATATTTCGCTTTCAGAGCTGCAGGTCGAAGAAAAAGTTACACGAAATGAAAATATTGAGATACTTTATAGAAACATGTTGCCAAAAATGAAATTGTATATACAAAGCTTACTACAAATATTTCAAAGTTCCCTTAGGTCTCCTGTATTCAATGAATTTGTAGAAGGGGAAGATAGCTTGTTAATCTCTTCTCCTGTGATTATTTTAGGAAAATTTCATATGTTTGAATATTTGGAAATAATGAATAAGGCTATCAGTGGGATTTTTTTACTTCTGCTCAAACATTTCAAGATGAATCATATTTATCAGTTTGAATACTTGTGCCAGGAAATGGTATCATGCAATGCTATACCGATCATGAAAACGTATGTTGAGACCACAAGTGACCTTTTTTTTGTGTTGGCCAAAACCCGAAATCAGAGAAATTTATGTACTTGCGTTAATATTTTGAGAATACTGAATAAATTGTTGAAAGGGAAGTATTCACCAGTAAAATCGTTCCTGAGAGTGAATTGCAAAAGTTTACATTCACTTACCTCACTGAATAATAAACATTTGGAAGTTTATAGCTCGAAACTACTGAAAATTCTTTCGAAATCCTTGGGTAGAAAATGGCGTCTAGACAACATTAAAATCATGAATAAAATTTTTCAAAATGTCAGACATAGGCCATTAGAAGAATGGAATTCTGCTTTCCAAAATAATAATGACGACGAAGAAATGTTGAAAAAACGAATAGATTTCTTCAATGCCCATTACTCTGAAAGTATTCCTGATCAAGATAATGACGAAAACTACGAGGCATCTATTGAATTGACTGATTTTTTCAAAAAGAATTATGAAGAATGGCTGGAGAGAGAAGTATTTCAGAATCCTTTCGATTGGGATAGTCTCTTGAAACATTGAATTTCGAATAGAATTATGTGTTCAATTTCATGTAATGTTTTTTGAATAAAAGTTTTATCATTTTTTCTATTTCTTATCAATTTTTGCATGAAATGAAAAGCATATTCTGAGAATGTACATTCCTTATCATTAACACTTTCGATAGTTGTCTCTTCATATGGATCAGCAAAGATTCGCATCTTCAAAAGAAGCTTGACCTCTATAAGAAATAGTAATAAATACTCTTATGTTAATATTTAGGATTTTTAGGGTGTTTTAACAGCGAGAACATAATGTATTTTGGTTATAGATCTTCCAGAAAGGTTTTCAACGTTTTCCATTTTTCAATTTCATACTCTGAGATAGTGTTATTGAGGGTATTTTGTGCTCCACAATTAATAGCTGTTTCACCATTTGTGTCTCATAATATTGCTTCTCTGTAGCAAGCCTTTAATTCTGGAATAGTTTGCGTAGTCTCAATAATCGAGAATTTTCATTCCAGAGTGAGCCCCAGAAATAGAGGTTCTGTAACATTCTGCACTACAGGCGTTGTATTAAGACAAATGCAGGCAGATCCATGTCTATCAGAATACACTCACATAATCATAGATGAAATCCACGAAAGGGACATCCAGTCAGATTTCTTGATAACCCTATTGAAACAAGTACTGACGAGAAGAAAAGACCTCAGGGTCATCCTGATGAGTGCCACATTAAATGCTGAAAGGTTTTCCCAGTACTTTGACAGCTGCCCACATCTGAACATACCAGGCTTCACTTATCCTGTTGAAGAATACTTTCTGGAAGATGTGCTCTTACGAACTAAATTTAGATTTGAAGATGCTTCAAGGTTCAGACCAAAGAAAGGAGAGCTGCCAGAGCTCAATAAATTTGTCTCTTTCATTGAACCACATATAAGAAGATTGAAGGAACAAAAAATGTACAACCGAAATGTTTTTAATGAATTGAGGAATCCTAACAGTGAGAAGCTTGATTTGAACTTGATTTATGAGCTTCTTCGAAGTATATGTGAGAAAGTGAGTATTTTTTTTATTTTCAGTATTAAACAGTACACAATTTATTTTAGCTCTTAATGTTTTTTTCCTTTCACAGGAAGACGATCAAGGTGCAGTGCTTATTTTCCTTCCTGGGTTTTCAGAGATTTCCGATCTCCATAAATTGATAGAAACATCTAGAGATTTTCCATCTCGAAAATTCCTGGTGATTCCTCTCCATTCCCAAATGCCTACAATGGAACAGAGAGAAGTATTCAACACACCTCCCCCGGGTGTGCGAAAAATCATTATATCTACCAACATTGCAGAAACATCCATTACTATCGATGATGTTGTGTTTGTTATTGATTGTGGGAGAATGAAAGTGAAATCTTACGATAAGGCCACTAATACGGAAACATTAGACACTAAGTACGTTTCTAAAGCCAATGCGAGTCAGAGAAAAGGAAGAGCTGGCAGAGTACGACCAGGTGTTTGTTTCCACCTCATAAGCAAAGCACGATACGATACTTTGGAAACCTACATGCTACCAGAAATTCTCAGGATACGACTGGAAAATGTCATTCTTACTGCCAAAATTTTGCAGTTAGGGAAAATAGAAGATTTCTTCTCCAAACTTATGGACTCGCCGGATCCCAGCGTAGTTACTACATCCCTAGATCTTCTCAAACGTTTAGAAGCATTGGATGAGAACGAATCCTTAACGCCTCTAGGTTATCATCTAGCTAAATTACCCTTAACACCTCAAATAGGTAAGAAATGTTCTCGTTATCACATTTTGAATTATCCATCTTATTATTTTCATAATTCATTTTTGTTTCACCATGAATTTTGACTTCAGTTTGAGTAATCTTACCTTAGGTAAAATGCTTTTATTTGGAGCACTCTTCAACTGCCTGGAACCCATCGTGAATATTGCAGTCATCCTGGATTACAGAGACCCATTTGTGCTTCCCCTTGGTAAGGAAAAGATTGCTGATAAAAAAAGGAAAGAATTCGCTGGAGGTTGCCAAAGTGACCATTTGTTCATGGACAAATTGATAAGGACTTTCGAGAGTTTGAATATGCGGGATAGAAAAAAGTTTTGCTGGGATTACTTTCTAAGTTGGTCCACAATGATGCAACTTGTAAAGTTGAAGAAGGATTTTATGGAGAATCTACGTCAACTTGGTTTCATTTCAATAGCAAAGCCGAACTCTACAGAATGTAACTGTAACTCGGAAAACGTTGATCTTATAAGAGCTGTTGTTTGTGCAGGATTGTATCCAAATATAGCGATAACCAGGTATTTTTCAATCTCCAGATGTAAAATATCTTATTTTTATATATCATTTTCAGCTCAAAAGGAAGGAGGAGGCCATTTAGTATTCTTCGTCTAATCAACAACAAAAAGGTTGATTTCCATCCAAAGTCTGTTTTAGCTAATGAACACGTCAATAGTTCCTTAATAGTCTATTATAACTTAGTCAAGAGTAGCAGCTTGTACATACATGATGCTACTCCTGTAGATCCCTTCCATGTTATATTTTTCGGGGACAATTTCGAGCAAATAACAGAAAATGGACAACAGTTCATAAGTATCAGTTCTTTGAAATTCAGGTGCAAAAATAGTACGTCTAATGTGATGAAGGCGCTCAAGAACAAACTGAATAACTTTTTGGAATACCAGATATCTCACCCTAGTGTTGTGGATCTGCAGAAAGAAAATGAAGAAACGCAGCTTTTCAGGTAATTATTCATGAAAGTTAAAGCTAACACAAAGCATCACAATATGTGACACACTTCCCATGCGGCATTGGACGTTGGCAGGAACGATTTGAGGTTAGGATCATCTCAGGTGGAGGTGATGCAACTGACCACCAAGATCGTGGGATTTGACCTCGTTTGACTTTTTCTTGTGGGCTTTTCTTAAGTCGCAGGTCTATGCAAATATGCCACAATCCACAGCGATCCTGAAATCCAATGTTATATTCCACACATAATGCCATCAATAGGTTTCAAACGAATAAATACTGTCTTGGATATGAATTATAATAAACTGCTCCACATGAGTTAGGGATATTGACTTAAATTGCAAAAAATATAGTTAAAATAAGATTTTTGTGATGAAAATTCTTATTAATATGATTTCAAGTTGCAAATTAATTTTAGTCTGTAGGTCTGCAGCGTATACAGGGTGGTTAAGAAAAATCGAATAAAATAACGAAATTTTATTCCCAGTGAATTCAAGCATTTTAAGACTATCAATACAATGTATGGCCTCCACGGGCATCAATAAAAGCTTTACATCTTCTTTGCATACTACAAATGAGGTTGTTGAACATTTCTTGAGGAATTTGGTTCCATAAACGGGGCAGAAGCTCTCTCAGATCATTTAAGGATTCTAGGGTAGGTTGATGATTATCTAATCTTCTTTGGAGCATACCCCGTGCATGTTCTATGCAATTCAAATCTGGTGAGTGCGGAGGTATTGGTAAATGTGGAATACGCGCGCATTCTCAACTATGGCTGCACGGTGCGGTCTATCGTTATCGTCTAGAAATTGAAAAGTTTCACCAATAGCAGCGTGAAAATTTGGCACAACATTGTCAATGACATGCTCCCTATAGTGTAAGGCGGTCATATTCCCAGGACAAATGTGTAGATCTGTGCGCCCGTTGAAATATAGCCCGACCCATACCATAACACTACCCCCTTGGAATGGATGGACTTCTTGGACATAGCGACGGTTACGGGGTATGCGTGGGATTGTCCATACTCTTATTCTTCGAGAATCTGAAAATCGTCCATATCTGGATTCATCAGTGAAAAGAACACTACGCCATTGATCGTTCCAATTGATATGTTGCCTTGCCCATTCCAGCCTTTGACGCTTATGGTCACGTGTTAATGGAACTCCTCTTAATGGACGTCTAGAACCTCTCTCAAACGTCGTCTGATAGTTTCGATGGAAACTTGGACCCCATCTGCATTTTGAAGAGTATTCCGTAGCATTCTACACGTAGATGTAGGGTTTCTTCTCGCCGAAACGGTGAGGAAACGATCCTGAGCAGGGGTTGTTTTTCGTCGCCCACCAAACCTTGGTCTTTCCAACACGAAACCTGTCTCCCTGAACCTATTCCAAAGTCGACATATCACACTTTGGCTGACTTGGAGCCTTTCCGATACAACAACCTGAGTTAGGCCACCCTGTAGCACTCCGATAGCGTTTGTTAATTTACCTCTTGGCATTTTCAGAAAACTCGTTTCGAATCGAAGCCGTTGATAAACTGACTTCATCTCAAAATAAGAACATTCATGAAGCATATGCAAAGAACCAAACTTCAGAAAAAGGCGACCAGATTGACGAAATGTCTCATACTGATTTTTATTGGATCGATTCAAGTTGTTATTGAGTTTTAAATGATTTTACAGCGATTTTCTCGAAGATTACATACTTTTAATCATGAAAAAGGAGGATAATGTCCCTAACTGAAATACATATCAGAATTGGACTAGTAGAGATCTAGTTTCCGAAGCACACCACCAGGTGGCACCACCACAAGAAAACAATGCATTACCGGTTTCTGGCTTATTAGCCTTCATCAGATACATATAGCCTTATCCTGAGATGAGAACCAACTGAAACGGCAGAACTTATATTACTCCCTAGCAGTTTTTTTGGTAACCTCCGGGATGAAGCGTAGACATTTGCCCCCTAGGTGGAACTACTGTACAAAACTGTACTCAATAGTTTTTGAGGTAACCTCCGGGATGAAGCGTAGACATTTGCCCCCTAGGTGGAACTACTGTACAAAACTGTACTCAATAGTTCTTGCTAAGGAGTAATATAAGTTCTGCCGTTTCAGTTGGTTCTCATCTCAGGATAAGGCTATATGTATATGACGGCTAATAAGCCAGAAACCGGTAATGCATTGTCTTCCTGTGGTGGTGCCACCTGGTGGTGTGCTTCGGAAACTAGATCTCTACTAGTCCAATTCTGATATTACATACTTTTAAAAACGATTGAATACGATATCCCTAACTCTTGTGGAGCAGTATATTTTCAGGCTTTGTGTAGGCTAAGAAGGCCAGTTCTGAGTGTTAAAAAGTCAGATAAAATTGTTGGCAATTGAGGCATTTCAACATACATATATTTGTAATTTGTTGCAGAACTATCATAAAAGTGTTGACTGGCGATGAAATGAAAGACTGCCAACTTGATATTGGACAGGACCAGGAAGATGATGAAGTAGTGGATGAACCAAATGACTTTGAATGAACAACTGACTCTTCTAAATGTTTTTCATTATACAATGGTTGAGTTACTTTTTCTATTTGATCTTGTATGTTTCGAACCAAATAAACTGAATAAGTTGTTATTTTTTTATTTGATAACCAACAACGGTAACAACCCAATAATTATCAACATGAAAACGATCGGCGATGGTTGCGTTCCCATTTGGACTAGTCAGGATTGAATATTCCTTACTGAAGGAGTAAAACAGCAGTCAGCAACCATTCAGTTCATCAAATCAAGTGACCTCTTGAACATTATTCTAACAAAACAACAGTGTAGCTCAACCCAACGGTTGGAACCCAGAATTCCCCAAGCGGATATTGGAGGAACTAAAGGCCAGAGACTTCCATGCTCTTGCATTGCTGAGGGACAAGAAATTTGCAGCACGTTGTCAAAATAAGAATTAGAAAGTAATATCATTGTTCTCCTTAAACAATGGTAATATCATTGTAATATTGAGGTATCATGCTGAAAAACGATAAGGCTATCAAAATGTCAGGGGAGGGGGCATGCCCCCCCCTTGCGGGCGCCTATGATAGTGAACATTATCCACTTCCACGAGGATAAAGTAGAACTTTTTTTAATGAACTGCAGTTGGCACAACTGACTTCAGAATTCGGGTATTCCCAGAACGTCACTGAATGTTTTCATCCATTGTGTTCGTTTTCTGATTTTCCTATAAAATTTGTATGTAGTATGTCACGTACTTTACTAGTTTATGCTTGTATAGGATTTTCTGATTGATAAAGTAGTGATTGTAATCAGTTAAGGAAGAACTGTCAATTGGTGTAAGAGTAACTGCTATATCGAGTTAAAGTACGGAATATCTGATTAAACCAGAGATTAATTTAATATTTGGATTCAACGAAGCGAGATGTATCAATGGAAAAAGAGGGGTCAACATGGAAACAAACAGGTAAACTTTGGAAAAACACAACAATAATTAACCTATATTCTTGTACTCTTGCCGGAAAAAATAAGCTTGTCTGTGTTTTGTTTCAGTGCATTCCCAAATTCGATTTACTATAAGGTTCTTATATCATAATCCATAATCTCTTATGAAATTTACTTTACATTTCAGGGATATGGTCATACCCCCGATTTCAGAGCACCAAAAATATTTCAGAATGCTGGAAATGCCAGAAGGAAAGTGGCAGACTCATCCTATAACATATTCGCACGTTCTTTTTTTCTATCTTCGTCAATTGAAAAGAACTCAGTAAGTTTTTGAATTGCAGCACAGTTAATTCTGAAATCTGAATTAAATTTGGTTTGTGTTCATACCTCTGTAGTGTAACGAGCATCAAAAAACACTTATTCATTTGTTACCTAATAAGCCCTACTCCCAAAACTGAAGATCCTACTTGGCCAGGTTTCCTAATCTCGCTACAAAACTGAAATTTTTTTTAATAAGACACATTGACTATTATTTCGTTATCAGAAAATGATTGTATGACTCACAACGAACAATAACTTGTATTGAATGAAGATGGTGCAGATTAGCATACAATCCTCATTTCATTATTGCAATTCTATAACCAAATTTAGGATGAAAAGACTATTTCTATTTAAGAATTAATTTCTGTTCTCTACCTCCAAATTAAAAAATTGTCATAATTATAATGCTTTCTATCCTATTTTGTCAAAGATGTAAGAGAGATACTCTCATTCAAGGATTTTTTCAGATTGGACGAATCAATATATCACCAGGAAAACTTTCTGAGATCAACGAAGTTTTGAACAAACTTGAACCCATTGTGAATGTCTCATATGAAAACATGGATAATTCCTCATTCAAGATGAATTTTCTTGAGAAACGAATGGTTACTATAGAACAGAAATTGGATTTTTTCCTAGAGAAACTGGAGCAAAAACCAGACATTGATTATGAATTATTCTTAGAAAACAATAAAAGATGTGAAGATCCAGATTACCTAAAATTGTACGAGAAAAGGAAGAGACTTCCATCGTTCCAAAAAAGGAATCAGGTGGTCAAAATGATTGAAGAGAATCAAGTGGTTCTTATTAGTGGAGAAACTGGTTGTGGTAAAACCACCCAAATACCCCAGTTTGTTCTTGATGCTTATATTAGTAGTTACAAAGGTTCGGCTTGTAAAATTATTTGCACGCAACCTAGAAGGATCAGTGCGGTTTCTGTCGCTGAGAGGGTAGCTAAAGAAAGGGGAGAAGAACTGGGAATGAGCGTAGGCTATCAAATTCGTTTAGAGAGGTGATTAATAACATATCACTAGGGGCTAACTAAGTAGGGCTTTTTGTTCTTGAATCTAACTTGACCCATAACCTTCAGAAGAGTGTGAAACTGTTTTAACATTTTTCAATTCAAAATTGACACAACCCAATTCATACATACAGGGTGCTCCAAGAAACAAGACCTACAAGAGAAACTGACAGATTTTAAAATTGGGATGTGATACTTAGTTTTTGTGATTATTCTTTCTAAAATAATTGAGCAGAGGCACATGTCATTTGGTACATTCCACACAAAACATGGAGGGCAGTGCGCTTTAAAAACTATTAATTATAGCAATGCAAGTCTTAAAAAATTGAACATAAGTGTTCAGGGCATGGCCTTCGAATAATTGGACCTTTCGACATTTTTCTGAGGTCATTTACAATAAATCGCAGTGTTTTTTGAACCACCTGTAGAGTGATCCGTAAACTTGCAGAAAACTTTAGGTCTTTTCCTGAATTCAATAAAAAGTCATACTCCTAGCCCAGAATTTACAAGTTCTATGGATCAAGCACTGTTGACTCATCCTGTATATATCTTTGTGGCAATCTGGATTGAACATTCACTGTTATAAAGTATCCGGGTTGGCCAAGATTTAGGTTTATCCAGGTTTTTTCACTTAAAACTGACGCAGGTTGGCACTCGTGAAATGTCAAATAATTCTGAGAGACGTTGCCAATGCTAATTTCTATTTACTCTTTTTGAACTTTGTGAATGAAGTTAGTTCTTTTAAGGTGACACAGGTTTAGTGGTAGTACTAAATTTTCATACTGGAGTACACTGCGCAAAAAAATTAACGCACATTATAGAAATCTCAAATTTATTCTACAACTGAAGGTGTTCTCAATGATAATTATTTTTATCAGAATTGTGCATGCATAATATTATGTTATCCACTTTCAACGTTTTTCTTCAATACAGATGTTTTCTCCCAGCAGGAATAAAAAAAGATAGTATTATCAGATTTTGAATGTATTGGCTCCATTATAAAATCAGTTGTTCTCGATCAATTCTAGTGATCAATGGTTTTTATTTCGTTTGATTTTCTACACTCGATCGCTATGCAACGCGAAACACGCAATTTGACCCAAGAGGAATGTGCCCAAGCGGTAGTTTTACGAGAAGAAGGGTGGACATACACAAGAATTGCAGAAAGGTTTGGGAGTTTCCCATACAAGTGTGTCCAGAATGTTGCAGCGATTCAGGGAGACAGGTATGAATGTCTGAAGACCAGGACAGGGTAGACCACGGGTAACAACTGCCATTCAAGAACGTTACTTCAGAGTTTCTTCGTTGAGACAACGGTTTGCAACCGCTTGCCTCCTTCAAAATCAGCTTGAGCAAACTCATGAGGTGCAAATTAGCACTCAGACAATAAGAAATCGCCTCAGAGAATATGATTTAAGGCCTCGTGTCGCGGCAAGAGGCTCAGCTCTTACCCCAGCCCATCGAAGGGCGCGTTTGGATTTTGCGAGAGAGCATATCCATTGGGAAGAGGCCGATTGGGAAAGAGTTCTCTTCACAGATGAGTCTAGATTCTGCCTCTACCATTGTGATCGACGTTTCCTTGTATTCAGACGTCCACATGAAAGATATGCTCAGTGCAATTTCCTGAATACTACTGGTTTCGGGGGAGGATCGATTATGGTATAGGGTGGAATATCTAAACATCTAAACTCATTTTAAGATCACTCATTTTGAGTATGAACCGTCGTTGCCGAGCTGTAATTAACGCAAGGGGTGGAAATACCAAGTATCAAATCACTTATCAGCATTTCAGTATTTTGAAAATTGTTCATTTCTCTTCTTTCACATAAGATTCGGTGAAATCCTGAAATTTTCTTCCATTTAATGTGTCTTGTTTCGTTTAAAAACCTTCCCGAGAGAACATAAAAAATAAGTTATAAAGTCAATGTAGAGTTAACTTTCATTAAAATTGAGATTTTCAGAATGTGCGTTAATTTTTTTGCGCAGTGTATTTTCTTAAATTCATTATTTTCCCGAAGTAAATAAATATTTTCATAAATACGTAGTTACTACGACCTCTATGCAGATAGGACAACATGGCGTAGTTATCTGACAGGAGAATGACTATAACCTAACATTCTCAAAATATACAAGGTGAAATGTGTCAAAATGTCATGACCAACCGGGATAATGTATAAAAGTGGATGGTGTTTATGTGATTGATATGTTTGAGCTATTTGAAAGGCAAATCGAAATTGTTCAGATTGATATTTTTATTGAGTTTCTGCAATTTTGAATACAGTTTGATATTGAAAGAGAGCTCAATATTTGAAAGAAAATATTCATGTTTGTTTTAGTAAACAATGAAATCAATCATCTAAACAATGTTTCAGTACAGTAGATTTCGAATCGAAACTTTTTTTTGCAAAATTATTCTTTTCATCTCATTGGGCCTTTTGTCGTTTTGTTTTCAATTTTGTTTGTTTTATTCAATTCACAGGGTTCTTCCTCGAAAATATGGTTCCATACTGTTCGTCACAAATGGAATTGTTATAAGGCTAATGGAATCTGATCCATCCCTCAATAATATTTCACACTTGATCATTGATGAAATTCATGAAAGGGATATACACTCTGATTTTCTGCTCACCTTAGTGAAACAACTCATAGAAAAGAGAAAAGACTTGAAAGTTATTCTCATGAGTGCTACTCTGAATGAGAAACGTTTCAAAGAATATTTCAACAGTTGCAATCACGTTGAAATAAATGGTTTATCTCATCCGGTTACGGAATATTATCTAGAAGATGTTGTTGATAGATTGAACTACAAGTTCAAATTTCCCAGTATGAGATCAGATAGCACTGAAAGGAATAGTATGATCTTTCAGACCAGAGTTGTTCCTTATGTACGTCATACTTTATCACTACGGTTTCCTGATCAGGTGTGCAGGGAACTGCTGAGACCTCAAAGTGAAGAGATAAATTTAGATTTAATCTATAATTTAACGATGGATATATGCCAAAATGAAGGTCCTGGAGCAATATTAATATTCGTTACTGGTTATGATGACATCAATAACTTATTTAATCAGTTTTATCACTTAAGTGAAGAAGAATATATGGTTATCGCTCTGCATTCAGAAATCCCCATGGAAGATCAAAAATTTGTATTTGAACCATCACCCGCTGGAGTACGAAAAATAATTATCTCAACAAACATAGCAGAAACCTCAATAACCATCGATGACGTAGTATTCGTTATAGATTCCGGTTGGGCGAAAACAAAGATTTTCGACCCGAAAACCAACACTGAGAATTTGGAACCTAGATTTATATCTAAAGCAAACGCGATTCAGAGAAGAGGTAGAGCTGGGCGTATACAGGCGGGTCATTGTTATCATCTTTACACCAAAGCACGTTTCGAAGCATTCTTTGATTATCAAAAACCGGAGATTTTGAGATGCAGACTGGAAAGCATAATGTTACAAATGAAATTCTTGCAACTGGGCAAGGTGGCAACATTCTTCGGAAAGATGCTTGATCAACCAGATATTAATAGAGTGGCAGCCTCCTTAATGCTTCTGAATAAGCTTGGTGCGTTGGATGAGGAAGAAGCTCTAACGCCATTAGGATATTACTTGGCAAAACTTCCGATAGCACCACAACTTGGGAAAATGCTCTTACTTGGAATCATTTTCAATTGTTTAGAACCTATAATGAATATAGCTGTATGTTTGGACTACAAGAGTCCTTTCAATCTCAGTTTGAAAAGAAATACAAGAGTCCATGAACTGGATCCTGTAATGGTGGAATTTGCCGAAAACATAAAGAGTGATCATTTACTGCTACATAAGGTGGTTCATCTTTACCAAAAAATGGATAAGAATACAAGATCCCATTTTTGTAAAGATTATAATATTAATGCTACAGTTATGAAAATGCTGAAAAAATTGAAGGTTGAATTTATGGACTATCTTATGGCATTGGAACTTGTACCAACAACCGATGTACATCATAAAGGTTTGAATGAGAATTCTACCAACATAGAGTTGATCAAATCTATAGTTTGTGCTGCACTTTATCCAAATGTTATTTTTTCCTGGTAAGTAACCCCTATTAGAGTAAGATCCCAGAGCAATCAGACATAACTTATTTTCACACGGATGAAACCTGAAGTTTTCAGTAGCGTCTCGTGTGCCTTGAATACCTACGCGCTTTGTGGAACTTGCCGAGTGACACCTGGGCAGGTACCAGGTGAGAAAGGTAACTAAAAATAAGAATTATTTAACTTAAATTCACATGGCTGATTTTTATATATGTCATGTAGAATATTATTTTAAAGTAATATCATAAGTGTCAGACACTTTTGATGGACCAGAGCTTTTGTCAGACGCTTTTAAGCTACCCAAAAAATAAATGAACTTTACTTATTGTTACATGTCTGATTTTTTAATATGTTATTGAAGTATTTATTTAAAAGTTATATTCAATCAGTCAGACAAATTAGAGTAACCAAACATCCCCTAAGACAAAAATTATTCGGCCAGAAGTATGAGGGCGAGAGCACTATGCATGCGCTTCAGAGTGAGTGAGACGTCCATAATAACTCTGTTCCCCTTCTTAAACTCACCATCTGTTTCAATCTACTGTGTATGTGCTGTTTGCGTGTAATATTATATAACTTATAATATAAATATACAGTATGGTGCAAATTAAAGGAATAAATTCGTTATTTTGTAAACCGCCGAATTTAAGGATAAAAATAAAAGGGTATCCTTACGAATAGCCTGTTTTAAAATAAAAATCGACGTGTTTCGGGATTTTTCCTTAAATTCGGCGGTTTACAAAATAACGAATTTATTCCTTTCATTTGCATCATACTGTATATTTATATTATAAGTTATATAATATCACACGCAAACAGCACATACACAGTAGATTGAAACAGATGGTGAGTTTAAGAAGGGGAACCGAGTTATTATGGACGTCTCACTCACTCTGAAGCGCATGCATAGTGCTCTCGCCCTCATACTTCTGGCCGAATAATTTTTGTCTTAGGGGATGTTTGATCACTCTAATTTGTCTGACTGATTGAATATAACTTTTAAATAAATACTTCAATAACATATTAAAAAATCAGACATGTAACAATAAGTAAAGTTCATTTATTTTTTGGGTAGCTTAAAAGCGTCTGACAAAAGCTCTGGTCCATCAAAAGTGTCTGACACTTATGATATTACTTTAAAATAATATTCTACATGACATATATAAAAATCAGCCATGTGAATTTAAGTTAAATAATTCTTATTTTTAGTTACCTTTCTCACCTGGTACTTGCCCAGGTGTCACTCGGCAAGTTCCACAAAGCGCGTAGGTATTCAAGGCACACGAGACGCTACTGAAAACTTCAGGTTTCATCCCTGTGAAAATAAGTTATGTCTGATTGCTCTGGGATCTTGGACTATATGTTACTTGAACTTCGATTTTCTCAAGAATTCATTGGAGAGGTGGAAATTTCTCTTTCTCTAGTATTGGTCTCGTAACCTCACAAATCTTCATCAGAGCTTTTGAGGGGGACTTTTCAGTTCTGAGTCAAATTCAGTCAAACTCTGTCTACAAATTCATTTGATTGATTTTCCTTTTTGTAGTACAACATCTGGACAACCAAAAGTGTTTTTCAAAACCATAGATGATAACAAGGTAGTCCTACACAGAAAATCTATCCTGTCTTGTGATAGATTTTTCTCAAGTCCAATATTAGCCTATTATATAAAGATGAAAACAAAAATGGACATGGTACATGATGCTACTATATGTTCTCCAATGCCAATGATTTTTTTCGGCAACGAATTTAATATACAAAAGAGTATGTTCGAACATTTCATAACTGTGGACCAAAAAATGAAGTTTAACTGCGATAAAAATGCATCCAGTATAATAGAGCAGTTGAGAGAGCGTCTTCATCAGTATTTAACATTCAGATTAACCCATCCTGCTACAATGAGGTCAGAAACAGAGGAAAACTTCTTAAGGTGAGGACGATACTTATTTCAGTTTATTATTTACCTCATTATAAAATAAATCATACATCATTTTTGAACCAATTCTCATCAGATAAGTGATTGGCCGGTTCAACCCTGATTGAATTTTCTTCTCCATATTGGTTTTCCTTTTGTAATTTAGCGCTTAGTCTTTGAAACATGGTCAGAGTTTGAAAAAATTATATCACTTTTTCTTTGGATCACACGATATTCACGAAATTTTTATATGTACCTAAACATTCCTTTGCACATCTGCAGGTAAATGTAGTACTGATAGTCTGATCATAGTATTGCTATGGTGTTGAACCATCTAGTTACTTGTGTTTATAAGAAACGAAATTCAAGTGGAGGCAGAATGACAACATTTGATAAATCAGCAATGTCGCAATTTGTTGCCAAGTTTGTCTTTCAATGCACTCCTGAAGCTGAACTTCTTGTGAAAAGTATCAATTTTCTGATTTTAATGAAAGGGTTTTCCAAAAAGAGGTGTTATTTTGAATAGCCCGCTATTTCGGTAGATGTCACTTTTGAAGCTGTAATTTTTTGACATTTGACAAGTAAAAACTACGCCATTGATAAAAATAGAACGATACACGCTTCAACGACGCATTGAAATTACCAAAATTCACCATAAAAATGATGAAAATTTGGCAGAGGGGGTTCGTAAAACTCGAACATTTTGGGTCGTCGTGAAGCACCTTGTCGAACCGCAATACAGAAATTGGTTGGAGAGGTTGTGATGTGAAGATTACAACCCGTGCACGTTGCTCAAGAACCGCCGTGAATATTGCTTTCAACAAGACGGCGCTACGTGCTACATAATCCTTTACGGGAAAAATTTCCGGACCGTGTTATCTCTAGAAGAGGTTATCACAATTGGCCACCGAGATCTTATGATTTAACACCTTGCAACATCTTCCTTTGGGGCCATGTGAAAAAGAAGTTCTTGGCCAAGAGCCCAGCGTCGATTCAAGACCTCAAAGAAACGTCAAAATAACACCTCTTACTGGAAAACACTTTACATTACGCGCTATTGATGCTTTCTATTCTAAAAATTTGAGCATTCAGTAAAATTTTGAATGAAATTTCAGGATAATAGTTGATTTGCTGGCTAGTACTGAGGTATGAAACTAATATCCACATCCGGTTGAGGAGCAATTAAGCAGAAGGAACGTCAACCAAGATGTTATCTATTTTCCTAAAATTTATGGTTGTAATGAACTTTATCCCCTATAGAAATAGTTTGTTGTCATGTAATTATGTTCTCATTGTAATGAAATAAATATCATGTTTATACTTTTTATGTTTTACAGTGTAACAAAAAACCTCAGACAAACTATTTTTCATTTAACTTTACTAAACAGAAGAAATTGAACAAAACAACAACAAATAATAATAGCTTGAACATTTGTTAATAATATATTTAAGCCGTTTCGAAGTGGCTTTCTTTGGCGGCGATACACAGCTTCAGACGCTTCTTGAAATTTTCGGCAATGGGTCGCAGCTCCTCGGGCGTTAATCGGTTCCATTCCCGACGCAGAGATTGCTTCAGCGACTCCAAATTTTTGTATTTTTTAGCACAAACCCTGTGCTCCAGAATCCATTGGGTTGAGATCCGGTGAGAAGGGCGGCCATTCTGCAGATGAGATGAAACAAGGAAAATGGGTCTTACACCATTCTTGCGTCATTTTCGCTCTGTGAGCCGGAGCGGAGTCCTGTTGAAAGATCCAATGCGTATCGCCGAAGTGCTGCTTGGCCCACGGAAGTACTACGGCCTCGAGGATGTCGCAGCGGTAGACTTCTTGATTGATTTTGACCCCTTGATCCACGAAAACTAAGGCAGTTTTACAACTGCCGCAAATTCCGCTCCAGACCATGACGGATTGCGGATTATGACGGTGTTCGACGATGGCCGATGTACCGGGAGCCTCTACGGACCAGACTCTGTCGTTTTGGTGGTTGTGGGATTGTTCTACGGTGAAAAGCTTCTCGTCTGTGAAGAGAATTCGCTCCTATTGCTGACCGGCGGCGAGACGAAGGAGTTGGCTGCACCTTTGGAGCCGTACGCGCTTGTTTTCCTCCGTGAGGAGTTGAACTTTTTGGAGCTTGTATGGCTTGAGGTTGAGCTCCTTTTTGGCAATTTGACGGACTGATTCGCGGTTGATACAGGTCTCCTCATGGAAACCCTCGGATTTCGATTGACTCGCTTCTTGACGATGTTGCGATTGCTAGGTGTATTGACAGTGCGTTTTCTACCACTTCCTGGACGACGACCATCATGGCCAAGCTCCTTGAAACGACGAATTGCATCGGACACGGTTTGTCGAGGCACATTGAGCAAACGTACAATTTCGCATTGACGCCTACCTTGACGAAACAGCTCCAAAATCGCACTACGTTTTTTGACATTCTAAAACTCTGTGAAATGAAATTATATCAAACTGAAAATTCACATATTAGTACAGGAAAGTGTAGAGAAACCAAGAGAATAAAAATTATTTGGCTGCGTTGAAATACTTTTGTTCCAGACCACAGCAAAATTTGTCCCTAGTTTTTCTTGTCACCCTGTATATGTTTGGCGTTTGGAGGGTTCACTTCCCAGGCCTTTAGAGATCCTCAGTTTAGGTCCGTATATGTCAGTGCCTCTATCTGATTTTGATGCATCGGTAAACCATATGGATGACTTTTTGTCCAAGCGATTCACGAACCTAATTGCACTAGGACGGTTAGCTATGACAGTTTCAAACGGCGTTTCGAAATCGAAGATTGTTGGGATAACATCCGATGGTTTTGCCAAGAGGTTTGAATCCAGTTGATTCAATAGTCCATATGCCCAACCCGGTTTCCAGGTAGGAGCTTCCTGTTAAGGGTTATTCTTATTGCATCCATCAGACTGCATTTCCTCACATGGGATGCAAATCTAGTATGACCTCAAGCGCTGCTGTAGGAGCTGTGCGCTTAGCTCCTGTGACACCAATACAGGCCAGTCTTTGTAGTTTCTGTAACCGGCTGCGTATGTTGATCTCTTCAGTTTTTGTCCACCATGCTAAAGACGCATAGATGACAACAGAGCTGTGTATAACCACAGTACCATTTTTGGTTTCACGCCCCATGTCTTTCCAAAGATTCTTTTGCAGGCCCACATGGCCGCCGTGGCTCTGGAAAGAATCTTATCTGTGTGTTTCCTCCAGTTGAATTTACTGTGCAGGATAACACCTAGATATTTGCACTTACTAGAGGAGTTCAAGTTTGGTCATTTAGGACCGGAGCACTGAGATTGATGTTCCCTCTTCTAGTGAACGGTATCAGTGTTGTTCTCAAGGGATTGACAGTTCGTTCCATTTCCTCGCACCACTTTTCGATAATACTGAGGGCAAGTTGCATTCGGCAAGCATTTATGCTTGCCTCTAACAGTCACCACTATGTCGTCGGCGTATGCCTGGGCGATAAAACCACACCGTAACCTCGTCAGAAGACCGTCCATGACCAGGCTCCACAGCAGGGGTGAAAGTACCCTTCCTTGAGGACATCCCCTGCACCCTTTGACTTTGACGGTTCGCGCCTTTCAACACAGCCGAAATCCACTTAACAATGTAGGGTTTTACCCCTTTCTGTTTGTCTGCATTGCATGTGGAAACATGTTGGGTATCATCAAAGCCCTCTTCCCTATATCTCCAAATATTGCAAGCAGAATATCTTTCGTACTGATGGTGCGTCCCACCTTCCTAAGGACATGATGAAGGGCGTCTACAGTAGATATAACCGCCCTATAGGCGAACTGTTTGTTGTGGAGCTTTGGAATATCTTCAGGACTGAGACAATCGGAAAGATTTGAAGAGTTCTCATCGTCTTACACAATGAAGCTTATCCAGCTAACGTGGATGGAGCTCCAGTGTTTTGTGGAACTGCTGATAGTGCAGTATAAGTACCTCTTGTATTAAATAGGTGAGTCGGTGGTAGGTTATCTGTGGCCACATGCAGGAGCTTCTTGCACTCATTAAGATTGCGAAGGAGTCCTGAGTAGTCGCCAGTTTTCAGTTCTCGTTCTTCTCCATCCTGAGAGCCCACCTGGCCGCCGCAGCCTCCAGAAAGATATCTAGGGGAGGCAGGTTCAAGATGACTTGTATGGCAGCAGTTGGCCAAGAGCGTGTTGCTCCTGTGATAGATAGACACGCTGTTCGTTGTAGTTTTTGCAGGGATGAGTGCTCTAACACTAGTCTTGCTCTTGGGCACGAAATGAAAGCTGCATAGCTAACAATGGACTTAAAGATCCAGTTCGACAGTTCAGGTTTTAGCCCCTAATTTCGTCGCAGTTGAGTATGGATCTTCTTAATAATAACATGAGCATTTAATTGAGTTGAATACGAAGAGAGAGAGAGAGATGCTTCTACTGTGGTAAAGCTGGTGTCCAGTGTTGACTTCAGCAGTTAGAAACCCCCTGGCGGCGACCTATTGCAGAAGGGCCTTAGAATTATTGAGCAGTGGTGCTTGTCAGTGGGGCTGAACATCAACCCAACAAAGACCACATTGATTCCGTTCACTCGGAAGAGGATACTTCCACTCATGAAAACGTTAGTATTAAACGGAAATATCTTGGAGTGGGGGTCTGAAGTCAAATACCTAGGAATAACACTAGATAGCAAACTTCTGTGGAATCAGCATGTTGATAATGCTACTGGCAGAGCTACAAGAGCTCTGATGGCATGCAGGCGTATATGCGGCAGGAATTGGGGCTGTAGCCCAAAAATACTGCGATGGATGTATGTCATGATTGTAAGACCTATAGTCACATATGGGGCAGTAGCCTGGTTTGCTAAGACAAGTCAGGTAAGTACGAGGAAAATGCTCGACAAAGTACAAAGGCTTGCCTGTGTGTGAATCACGGGAGTTATGAGAACATGCCCAACCAGGGCGCTTGAGATCATCACAGACCTCAAACCTCTACATCTAGTGATTGATAGGGTAGCCCATGAGGCCATCCTCAGAGTATCTAAAGAAGGAGCAGGCAATGAGAGAGTCAGGTTTCAGAGAGCTTGGTCCTCTCTGAATGACTACACCTCTCATCTGCAAACCTTCCTAGTGATGTTATGATCAAGAAAGTAAGCACCGAGAAAAACTTCAGTACAATGCTAAGTAAAAGAGAGGATTGGGAAAGGGAATACACCAACTACAATCTCAAAGAAAATACAATGAAATGGTATACACATGGTTCTAAAACCGATACAGGAGCTGGCGCTGGGATTTACGGGACAAGTACCAAGTGTGCACTGTCGTTAGGCTCCTGTACAAGCGTCCTTCAAACGGAAATACTTGCAATCGGAAGATGTCTAGATATAAATCTAGAAAGAAACTATCAGAAATACGATATAGCTATTCATACAGATAGTCAAGCTGCTATTGAAGCACTGATCTCCTACGTCATTGACTCAAAGCTGATTTAGGAGTGCCGAAATAAACTCAACGAGGTAGGCAGGAAAAATAAGGTCTTTTTAATCTGGGTTCCCGGTCATTCGGGAATCGTAGGAAACGAAGAGGCCAATACACTGGCCAGAAAGGGCGCTCAAACACCACTCACTGGTCCAGAACCCTTCTGTGGTATAGGAAAATGCACCTATAAGAAGGAATTTATGCTGAAGGAGAAAACCGAAAGAGAAAAACTCTGGCGGAATCTCTCAGGTATGGATCACTCCAAAAAGTTCCTCCGGAACTTCGAAACTGCTAGATCCAAAAAAATATCTGGATCTCAGTAAAAACCAACTTCACCTACTCACTGGCTTTCTCACAGGAAATTGTCTCCTAAAGAAGCATCTGTTGAGAATGGGTTTATCGGACACTGATGAGTGTAGATTCTGTGGGGAGGAGGAAGAAACTCCTATGCACCTGGTTACGGAATGCTATGCCATTGCAAGCCAAAGGAAAAAGTGCTTTGGACAAGAAACTTGTAGAAGTGGGGAGTTATCCTCCTTGAAGGTGCCCAGATACTGGATTTCATCAAATCTCTGGAACTGGAGGGCGAGCTGTAGGAGGCGCGAGGATAACAGCTCTGTCAGGGGGCACATAAAATAGACCTTAAGGTAGCAGTATACTGTAACCCCTTTTCACTATAACACTATATAACCTCCTGGGAGGTGACAACATTATGTCATCAACACTGCGCAAAAAAATTAACGCACATTCTGAAAATCTCAATTTTAATGAAAGTTAACTCTACATTGACTTTATAACTTATTTTTTAGGTTCTCTCGGAAAGGTTTTGAACGAAACAAGACACATTAAATGGAAGAAAAATTCAGGATTTCACCGAATCTTATGTGAAAGAAGAGAAATGGAAAATTTTCAAAATACTGAAATGCTGATAAGTGATTTAATACTTGGTATTTCCACCCCTTGCGTTAATTACAGCTCGGCAACGACGGTTCATACTCAAAATGAGTGATCTTAAAATGTTCTGATCTAATCCTTCCCAGATTTCTCCGAGTTGGATTCCTAAGTCATTAAGAATAGCTGGATGATTTTCTGAACTTCTCAGCCTTCTATTGAGGTTGTCCCAAACCTGCTCAATCGGATTGAGATCTGGACTTCTTGCTGGCCATTCCATTCGAGAGACTTCAACCTCTTCAAGGTACCTACTCCTGAACGATGCGCTCACGATGGGGTCTGGCATTTTCGTCCATAAAAATGAAATTTTCACCAATGTATGGGGCAAATGCCATTACATGCTCTTCAAGAATGTTCCTTATATACTAATCAGCATTCATAGCTCCATTATCAACGACCACTAGGTCTGTGCGAGCAGTCAAAGATATTCCACCCCATACCATAATCGATCCTCCCCCCGAAACCAGTAGTATTCAGGAAATTGCACTGAGCATATCTTTCATGTGGACGTCTGTATACAAGGGAACGTCGATCACAATGGTAGAGGCAGAATCTAGACTCATCTGTGAAGAGAACTCTTTCCCAATCGGCCTCTTCTCAATGGATATGTTCTCTCGCAAAATCCGCCCTTCGATGGGCTGGGGTAAGAGCTGGGCCTCTTGCCGCGACACGAGGCCTTAAATCATATTCTCTGAGACGATTTCTTATTGTCTGAGTACTAATTTGCACCTCATGAGTTTGCTCAAGCTGATTTTGAAGGAGGCGAGCGGTTGCAAACCGTTGTCTCAACGAAGAAACTCTCAAGTAACGTTCTTGAATGGCAGTTGTTACCCGTGGTATACCCTGTCCCGGTCTTCGAACATTCATACCTGTCTCCCTGAATCGCTGTAACATTCTGGACATACTTGTATGGGAAAGGGAAACTCCAAACATTTCTGCAATTCTTGTGTATGTCCACCCTTCTTCTCGCAAAACTACCACTTAGGCACATTCCTCTTGGGTCAAATTGCGTGTTTCGCGTTGCATAGCGATCGAGTGTAGAAAATCAAACGAAAGAAAAACTATTGATCACTAGAATTGATCGAGAACAACTGATTTTAGAATGGAGCCAATACATTCAAAATCTGATAATATCATCTTTTTTTATTCCTGATGGAAGAAAACATCTGTATTGAAGAAAAACGTTGAAAGTGGATAACATATGCATGCATAATTCTGATAAAAATAATTATCATTGAGAAAACCTTCAGTTGCATGTAGAATAAATTTGAGATTTCCATAATGTGCGTTAATTTTTTTGCGCAGTGTATTTGGCGCCCCAGGGGGATTGGAATGTTCGGTGTAGACTCTTCTTGAAGAGCTACAGGCACTGAATGGGAGGTATGGGAATATCTGACCTCCGTAGGAACATCATAAACTGTCAAAAAATCCCAATTACATCGCGTATACCCAGTATAAAACTCTCAGCTATGAATAAAATAGATAGCGTTTGAGATGTGGCTGCAGTGGCTGCACCGAAGAGTGTTGAAAATACCCTGGACTGATAAAGTTACAAATGAGGAAGTTCTCCGAACAGTGAACATGGAGAGAGACCTGTTGAACACGGTGAAAAGGAGGAAAGCATCTTATTTTGGTCACATCTTCAGAAATGAGAAATATGCTTTACTTCAGCTGATAGTCGGGGGCAAGATCGAGGGTAGACGTGGTATTGGTCGAAAAAGATTTTCTTGGCTGCGTAATCTGCGTCAAAATTAGAGATGCAGCAACTTTAATCCATAAGGCTCGGGACAGAGAAGCTTATCAGATGATGGTCGCCAACCTCTGCTAGGAGAAGGCACTTCAAGAAGAAGATACCCAGTAGTGTCCGGTAGCCAGGAGCAGCTCTCGTAGGAAACCAACCACTCGAGGAACAGGTGAGGGATAAACATCTGACTGTCAGAAGCGGAGAGAAAATAAGTGAAGGCGGGAGCGGCCACACTCCACGCCGCCGCTCAATCGCCGCTATCCCATCCCACTTTTACATTTCGGTTCAGTTTCAGTTCGAGCGGACTGACGTACGGATGAATTGCGGGAGAACTCGCGTAGCACGTGTGCCTCTGATCGGGAGAAACGAGAACGACAGCGTTACGAGCCTTCCCAAACACGAACATGACCAATGTAAATTTTTGACATTCGCGAGTGACAGAACTGCGTTTGGCGGGATTTTCGAAAAATTAGTGAAAGTGCCAAGTTTCGCCCAGATCCGACTGCGATGATTATATCAAAAGATCTCTTTCTGCTGGGGGACCAAGACTACTTGAGACTCCCGAACAAGGACGAGAAGAGGCAGCCCAACATGCCCAGACCGATCCCCAAACAAAGGTAAGCCCACCACAGCACCCCTCAGTCACCCGACAAAAAATCTTTTTGCTCCCCACCAAAACATCGCAATGACTGTCAAAATATCAGAGCCAACCTAAAATCCACTCTGACAACACGAGATTCAGTTATCCACGAGTCAAACAAACCCAATCCCAAGTGCTAAACCTTCAAATTCACCAGCCTCAATACGACATTTGATCGAAAGGAATTCTCACTCGCGTGTCGTTCGAATCTGGGTCAAACGCTGAAATAGAGCGTTTACCGAAATTACAAAACCCTTTGACAGGTGAAAAATGATCAGAGTTGCATAACGTACAAGAACTTTTGGAATTCCTCAGGATCACACCTTCCTTGATCGATTTTCTGCCCGCTCAACTGCAAAGATCTCCTCCTTGTGTGATACTCGAGGTCTTCTACCTAGCTACGCAATGTACGCTACTTGCTCTGAGCCAAAACTATTTGTAGAAAAGTTGCGTTGCCTTGGAATCCGACTTCACATAGCCGGAAATAGAAATGGCGAAGTAAACATTCACCAGAGGAGATCTTGCTGGGAAAATCCCTATTTTAAATGGAACCTACCTCCTCCATAAGAAGTATTGCGTTCATCCTTTCAGTCGAGGAATATCTTATATCCCTTCAAAGTACCTAATGTATTGGATCTGCCACAAGCAAGTGGTAAGGCCTGAAAGACTAGACAAAATATGGTTGCTTTTAAAATCACAGTTCTTCATTGCACTAGTAATTGGCCATCGACCAGGGGTCCTTCAGCCTCCTTTGAAATAATAATAAAGATCAATGTGCTCTATCGAAATCTCCTTGATAATTTGCATTGAAACACGAGATTCAATTTGATGCAGATTGAAGAATCCTTAAAACGCAGAGGTCGTTGAAGCATTAACTAAGGTTCTATTGAGTGCTGTCCTAAGGGTCTACGTCCCCGAAAATAAGGAGTCAGAAACGATTTATTTTTTTTTTCTAATTGATGAAGGGATGTATGAGTGTATAAAGATAAAAATAATAAAAAGAATATTTTTTAAGTATTAAACGAATGAAAAGGATATTCCCTCGGATATTCCCCATCATTTTTGGTAATTTTTCAACATTTCCACCATCAAAACGAACAAATATTTTTGTGTTTTTTCATTTCAGTATTGGAGTCTATCATTCAGTTAATCAAATGTCTATCTCCTTTTTCTTTCAAAATTTACCGTTTTTTTGTAAATAATATTACAACAATGTGTTGTTTTCGCGAAATTTATTTCCTTGAAATTTTCTACCAAAGACATTTTATTAAGGATTTTATTAGCCGTCGATTAGTGAAAATTAATTGTTTCTTACAATTGTGGTTTCTTACATGGAATTGAATTTCTTTTAAATGACACGCCCCGCAGGTATCTACTCCCAGGAAAATTAGTGTATTATATAGTCAGTGTGAGATCTAGTTCAGGGTAGGATTTCTTGTTAATATTCCCTGCTCCCCAACATTTGTTCTATTAAGCTGAATAATCCAATAAATAAAAATTAATGGACTACACCGCCATCTGGCGGTATACGTTTCCTATTTTGAAGGCTGAAGACCCTTAACAGATTGCCATATTGAAAAAGAAAATCAAAAGTGGTAGGAAAAGCCAGATTTTGGGAAATCGCTGCATCAATATTATTCACAGAGGGAACTTTTCCATGTACCATTTCACACCTCTACTTGGCAACCCTAACCCCTCAATTTGGAATAGGGTCAGAATAACTTTCCTAAAATGGCATAAACTTTGCCCCGATATTCTCCAGAATGTGAGGCTTTGAACAACCTCGAAAAAGATCATAACTTCAGGTTGGTGCTTTTATAAATTTTTGGATGATATTATTTTTTTGAGTTTAATGATCAATCTCAAAATATTTGCATACATCGGAGCAAATTTTCGTAGACACGTTGGGTAATTATTTGAGTAAGATAAATTCTTACATAGCAAACAGAACAGTTCGTAAAATTTCATATGTTTTGATACTGGAAAAATTGTGAGGTAGTCGTATAGGCTACAGATTTTCGAATGGAATAATTTGGTGTAATATTGTTTCTATAAAATTATGGTTTTTTGAATAGGGTTTCAAGTACCTAGTGGTTATTCAGTGTGGAAAGAGCTTCGCTTCTATGTAGATAGCAGTCGCGAGCTATGTAAAGGGTTTTTCAATAAGAGGTATTATTTTGAATTTGAATAGCCCGCTATTTCGGTAGATGTCACTTTTGAAGCTGTCATTTTTTGACATTTGCCAAGTTGAAACTACGCCATCAATAAAAATGGAACGTTACACTCTTCAACAACTCATTGAAATTATTGAAATTCACTATAAAAATGGTGAAAATTGCGCAGGGACGGTTCGTAAAACTCGGAACATTTTTGGGTCATCGTGAAGCGCCTGGTCGAACCGCAATACAGAAATTGGTGGATGTGAAGAATAAAAGCCGTGCACGTCGCTCAAGAACAGCCGAGAATATTGCTGCAGTTTTGAAGAAAACCTATGTTTATCCATTCCTCGTCGTTCTTTGGAATAAGACATTCCATAAACGTCCAACAGGAGATTTTGCATAAAGACTTGGGTCTTAAGGCTTATAAAATTCAGTTAACATACGAACTCAAGCCGACCGATCATCAACAACGTCGTGTCTTTGCTGATTGGGTCCTTGAAATGCATGAAAATGATCCGGAAATCCATCGAAAAATCATCTTGAGTGATGAGGCCCATTTCTACCTCGGTGGCTTCGTCAACAAGCAAAATTATCGCATCTAGGGCTCGGAAAACCCAAGAGTTATTGTTGAAAAGCCTCTGTATCCTCAACGTGTGACTGTTTGGTGCGGTTTTAAAGTCCGGCGGGGGTTATTGGACTCAACTTTTTCGAGAATGAGGCTGGAGCAACAGTTACCGTGAATGGATTGCGCTATCGAGAGATGACTAAGGGGCAGTATCACCTTTTGAATCGTGGTAAATATCCATTCAAAAAGTGGTCTCTTTATTTCACGAGTAAGTACCCTAATTTACGACGTAGAGACTTGATTTTTTTTTAAATTGAAGTTGAAGAACGTCCCAAGGGCAAATAGTTTTCTTTTTTTCGATTTAATTAGTTTTTCCACTAAAAAAACCAGGGTAATTGTTAGATCTGGGGTTATTGAATATGTTTTTCGTTTTTCATGTGTACAAGCTATATTTTTGAAATAATCATCATGAAATTTTTTTTAGTTTATAGAAGATTAAATTGCCGAGGGCAAATAGTTGCGATTTTTTCCAAAAAATGATGAATAACCGTCGGAAAAAAATCATTAAGTGTAGTTTCCAAAACGCCGAAGTTCAACCTGTTGTTTTCAATTGAAAAACTAATTTAATCGAAAAAATGTCAACTATTTGCCCTCGGCAATTTAATCTTCTATAAACCACAAAAATTTTCATGATTATTATTTCAAAAATATATGTAGCTTGAACTCGTGAAAAACTGAAAACATATTCAATAACCCCAGATCTAACGATTACCCTGGATTTTTTAATTGAAAAACTAATTAAATCGTAAAAAAGAAAACTATTTGCCCTCGGGACCTTCTTCAACTTCAATTTAGAAAAAAAATCAAGTCTCTACGTCGTAAATTAGGGTACTTACTCGTGAAATAAAGATACCACTTTTGAATGAAGATTTACCACGATTCAAAAGGTGATACTGCCCCTTGATGATTTTTCATGGCCGGAATTGGATGGTATTGATCTGAATAACGTTTACTTTCAAAAAGACGGCGCTACGTGCCATACAAGCAACGAAATCATTGATCTTTCACAGGAAAAGTTTCCGGACCGTGTTATCTCCCGAAGAGATGGCCACCGAGATCTTGTGATTTAACATCTTGCGACTTCTTCTTTTGGGGCCATGTGAAGGAGAAGGTCTACGCCAAGAGCCCAGCTTCCTCAAAGATGGAATTCGTGAGGCTATCGAGGACATAGGGCAGCTAGGGTCTTACGAAATATTATTCTAGAACCATTGAATAATGCTCTGATCCTTTTTTTTTGACCTAATCTCGGATCAACAGAAAATTATCGAATGAAATTTTAATTTTTCACAGTAACATGATCCAGAATATTACATGAATTGTTTTTCCTTAACTATCGCTCGCATTCCTAGCTGATATGAAGTCACTTTTTTATCGGTGATATCGTATATGGGATGGTCTCAAATATCAAAACATTTCTGGAAACTGACTGACCAACTTCGGTCACACGACGAACAAGAGACCCATTGTGGATTTGATGGGAACAGAATAATTTGTGGAGTCTGCTTTTCGAGAACATATAAATCATGTAATGTGACAGGTGCCGAGTTTCTTATTTCAGTTAGTCAAGAATCGATTACAAAAGATATGTGTGTGCTTCAAATGTGGACCATAGAGTCGATTCATGGATTTTACCATGGGATTTTACCATGGGCCAAAGTTCGAGCTTTGTGGTTAAAAAAATTCCTTCATTTGGATTCTTGCCAACACAAATAGTGGCAAAGGGTGAAATTTCTTGAATTTTCGAAACGAAAAGCGAGGAACTTTAACAAAACATATTTTTCTGAACTTCCACAAAGTCCTGTACATACATTCAGAAAACATTACCCTCCTGGCGCACTCGGGTGAAATCCGAACTAGTGTTGAAATCACAAGCCAAAACCCGAGATCCGTCCAGTGAATTTCCCGAAAATAGGTTATAAGTACACATCTGTTGTCCATCATTTTGCTGGAAACTACACAGTAATTTCACAGACGTTGATCGCTTTAATTTTAAACAAAACATTAGGAAATTCGGATGCTTCCGACAGTATGTCAGTAATATATGTATTCCCGCCCAAACATTTAACTGTAATTATGTCGAATACATGGATTACTGGATTAGTGTCAAGTACCTCTTCATTTCGTTTCAAGAAATATAACTTTATGCGTGATATTTGCAGGAATTAAATGTGGCTGTAGAGTTATAGCTCTTGATTTGTCGTTATGAGATATTCATCAGTCAAAATATCAGAAATTAACATCTGTTTCCGAAGAATTTAAAGTAGCTATGCTGCTATGACCTTATTGGTCATCCTGAATAGAGAATATTTGTCCAAAAGCTCAAAGAATTGTGGAAAGATATCAGAGGAGTCATATTGAAATGAGACCTGAAATCCAAAAATGTTTTTATCTACTGATGTTGCCATTTGAAAAAACCAAATTGTCAGCTACTTCCGGTATAACCGGAAGTGACAAAAACATGAGAATAATTTAGATTCACTCGCCATCTCAGATAACACACTGAAAATGAATTTCAGGAAAATATCCTGAGTGGTTCTCTTTTAGGTGAGGTTAAGAAAGAATGAGCCTGTATTCAATCAAAAAATATACTACTCGATATAAACTGCTCCACATGAGTTAGGGATTTTGACTTGAATTGCAAAAAAATATAGTTGAAATACGATTTTTGTGATGAAAATTCATATTAATATGATTTCAAATTGCAAATTAATTTTAGCCTGTAGGTCTGCAGCGTATAAGTTAAGAAAAATCGAGTAAAATAACGAAATTTTATTCCCAGAGAATTCAAGCATTTTAAGACTATCAATACAATGTATGGCCTCCAAGGGCATCAATAACAGCTTGACATCTTCTTTGCATACTACGCACGAGGTTGTTGAACATTTCTTGAGGAATTTGGTTCCATAAACGGGGCAGAAGCTGTCTCAGATCATTTAAGGATTCTGGGGTAGGTTGATGATTATCTAATCTTCTTTGGAGCATATCCCATGCATGTTCTTGCAATTCAAATCTGGTGAGTGCGGAGGTATTGGTAAATGTCGAATACCAAGCTCCTCGCGTGCATTCTCAACTATGGCTGCACGGTGCGATCTAGCGTTATCGTCTAGAAATTGAAAAGTTTCACCAATAGCAGCGTGAAAATTTGGCACAACATTGCCAATGACATGTTCCCTATAGTGTAAGGCGGTCATGTTCCCAGGACAAATGTGTAGATCTGTGCGCCCGTTGAAACATATCCCGGCCCATACCATAACACTACCCCCTCGGAATGGATGGACTTCTTGGACATAGCGACGATTACGGGGTATGCGTGGGATTGTCCATACCCTTATTCTTCGAGAATCTGAAAATTTTCCATATCTAGATTCATCAGTGAAAAGGACACTACGCCATTGATCGTTCCAATTGATATGTTGCCTTGCCCATTCCAGTCTTTGACGCTTATGGACACGTGTTAATGGAACTCCTCTTAATGGACGTCTAGAACTTAGATTCACCTCTTTCAAACGTCGTCTGATGGTTTCGATGGAAACTTGGACCCCATCTGCATTTTGAAGAGTATTCTGTATCATTCTACACGTAGATGTAGGGTTTCTTCTCGCCGAAACGGTGATGAAACGATCCTTAGCAGGTGTTGTTTTTCGTCGCCCACCAAGCCTTGGTCTTTTCAACAAGGAACCTGTCTCCCTGAACCTATTCCAAAGTCGAGATATCACACTTTGGCTGACTTGGAGCCTTTCCGCTACAACAACCTGATTAAGGCCACCCTGTAGCATTCCGATAGCCCTATTAGCCTCAGCGTTTGTTAATTTACGTCTTGGCATTTTCAGAAAACTACTTTCAAATCGGAGCCGTTGATAAACTGACTTCATTTCGAAATAAGAACATTCATGAAGCTTATGCAAAGAACCAAACTTCAGAAAAAAGGCGACCACATTGACGAAATGTCTCATACTGATTTTTATTGGATCGATTCAAGTTGTTATTGAGTTTTAAATGATTTCACAGCGATTTTCTCGAAGATTACATACTTTTAAAAACGATTGAATACGATATCCCCAACTCTTGTGGAGCAGTATATTTTGTAATGACCATTTCGATGTTTTACTCGATCACTGGCGATATCATCAAGAAAACGTCTGCAGGGTTAAGCAAGGTTACGCGAAGAGGTAATTCAATATTTTTAGACCTCCTTAAACATTGGATTCTATTTTTATACGGCATAATATGTTTGTTTCAACGTTCTTTTTCAGTTAGTAACACCCAATTCATTTTTATGTCTCCAGCCTGGATTTATATACGCTTCATCTACCTGCTATAACACTGGAGCTACATTCGATGCTTATCCCTAAATTAAAACGAGAATAAGGCTTCAGTTGCTGCCTTGAGATATTATGATGACTATTCCACTCTTTTTATTTTTAGTGAGGAAGTTTCCGTAGCAACGATCGTTTCATCCCGAAAAAATTTTCAAACCGGCAAAACCGAGGGCAAAACCAACATGTTGGTTTTTCAGCGACAAAATTTTTGACGTTTCTCGAATTCATAGATAGCTTCGGAAATAAATATCATAGAGAGAACAAACAACGTTTAGTGGTTTAGTTAATCTATGATGAATTCTAATTTGCCAAATAGCGCAATACGCGTCAAATGTGAACATATTACCCTATTTTCTCTTGGAATAGTCATGCCGAATTCCACTCGAGATGAAATTTAAGTAGGTAAAATTTCTCTCTTGTAATATTCAAGTTTGTTGCTTTTCGGAAATTTTGCTCATGACATTTTTTCCAAAATCATTCGCGAAATTTCCGAGCAACAAACTTCCATATTACAATCGAGAAATTTTGCCGGCAAAATTCCATCTCTAGTGGTATCACATATGAATAAAAATATGGAATTTGGTGAAATTTGAAAGGTCATTTCCGGATAAGACCATTTCGTGTGTTGATAATGGAAAAATATCACTCATTATCTACTTTGTCAGATTTTTCCAATATTTCAAAAGTGTTTTGGAAGATTGCTAACCTTCAGAAATGCGTTTCTTGGAATTTTCCTTCATTTCAAATTTTTCTGTAGGGTACCTATTTCGGAGCAGCGAAAAGTTATAGAAAGAAGATTTTGGTATTAGAAGTGGATTCATATATTCAAGAACTGGCAACATATGTTACTCTGTGTCTAAAAGCACATTCTGGCAGTAATCTACATATTTAATTCTGTTGGTCTATATTTTCCGTATAGAAATGAAGAAAATACATAATATGATATATTTTATATTGATGAAAATGAATTAGTTCATACAGAACCTGTATGTATTTCAAACAATGTGAATTATTGGAAATAAAATGCCCGTAAAAATTACCTTATTTATTTATGTGATAGTTACAAATAATCAATACATATACTCCATTCACAATTATAAAATCACAACTCTGGCCTTGGAAATTTGACACATTCCACTCTGTATCGAAGTTATGACGTTTTTCAAAATATTTTTATGTTTCAAGTCAACACTATGTTGCCCTTTCTACTTTACATTCTTAGCGTATTTCTCAGAATGTGAATTTATTCGGAAAATGAATGAATTGGAAAAGATGTGATGGACGAAAATAATTAACGTTTATATGAATTGATAGAAAGGATTCCTTTTCTAGTTATTTATGCATGAGATCACTGTTGAAATATATTATTTTTCGCCATGGAAGAAAATTGCATTGCTTTCACATAATTTTCATATGCTTGCTTGTGAAGATTTAATGTTTATTATCCTCTTGAACTGAAAGTTCGAGACTTGACGACATCAATTGTTGATTCTAATCAAGAATTCATTAAAACAAAATCAACCCAAAGATATATAAGATGAATTGATGGGTAATTACAAGAATCACGAATAATGTTTATATTATTTTGTTGATAACTTTCTTAAAATCGATGTTGGGGTATAAAACTCGGCTGCGTTTGTTCAAACAACACCTAAGGAAGACAGTTTTCAGAATTAGGTCTAAGTTCCACCTCATTAGTGAGGTACCTAACTTACTTTTGCAAATCTGCTCAGATATCGCCAAATTTCTTGGAAAACCTGAAAAATATCATCCTTATCGACCTCTCGAGGCTCCATCCGATCCATCTACTGCGATATCTGTCCAAATAACAGCTTTTTCAACGAAATTCCAGTGTGCCCTTTAACCTCGAAATGTAAACATTCGTCCTGGTCTTGAAAATCGTCCTCACGCTCCAAACTGGTGCTAAAACGCTAAAACATACGTTGATCTTGGATATTCGACGTAAAACTCACCTGCAAATATCGATTGACTACTAAAAATCTGCGAACAAAATGTGAAATATCTTTAATACTTTTACTTTGATGTAAACAAAGAAACTGGCAACGTCGTTTTGTCATTAACGATATTTTCTGTGCGCGCACTGACTTTTCATCATATGTTCTGTGCTTTTCATCAGGGGCACCAACTCCTGAAAACGAAACCATGACCTACTATGTGATTAAATAAAAGTGAATGGAGAATATTTGTGCTCAAATTTACAAAAAAAGCAACCACTACCCAAAAACTGCTCTGCAGTCAGTCCATTTTTGGAAGTTAAAGATAATCAATCCCTCCACTTATCTGTGAAAGTTTCTTAATTCAAATACAGGAGAGTCTCCATTGTTTAAACTTGGCAAATAAATCCGTGTATAAGTGTATAAGGATGGCAAATATCTGAAAAATTACCTACTCACTTTTACTAGCAATAGCTTTTGAATCCAGAATTGTTTGAGAATAATTACGATAAACTGACATACATGTGGCATTAGGTCAATGCACTTTATCATTATACACAATTGATATGTTCACACATCACAAAATAAACTTGGTGAACTGTCCTCTTGTAATGCTCAATAACAAACAACTCTGGGATTTTTGTTCTGTTACAAGTGGATTCGCAGACAATGATAATGTACGGAAAATGGGTAATTGATTTTTCTTCATTTCTACTTGTTTTGATATACCTACACTACTCCACAAACGTTGAGGATGTCCTGGAATTTTGTGGCCGTTTCAAAGTAAGAAGATTCTTGAAATTCACCTTCAACCGGTAGGCATCTTCAGAGGTTTCTCAGTCGGAGATTGTAACCTCAAGAATGACTGCTCCGAACTGGAAACTTTTTAAGACTGACAGAACTTTGAATTGAAATGAAAACACATTTAAATTAATATACAGGGTGGCCATTTGAAAACGAAACAGACGAGATTACAGACGAAATAAATTTTTTCGATAGAAATGCTCGGACAGGTCGATTTCTGTTTCGAGGGGGACAACTTAAGATGTAGGTTACGGACGCATAGCGCTTCAACCCTTGCTGCTACAACCCCCACCCCCAATTTTTGAATAGGGAAGATGGGGTGAGTGATACCTCAATTCAAAGGTATTTCTATGCTGATTTCAGCACAGTAATTGTTTTTTCATTTTATGCATTAGTTCTCGAAATATTCTTAACTAAGTATTTGAAAATGAAGTGGTGTTTTCCACTTGTAGTGTTTTTTTTAGGAAAAATCGACATCTTGATAAAAGATTTCTATGTCAGTGGATTGGAGGAAGGAAGCCACAGTCATGGTTGTTTTGAAGCTCAAAATGTCGATTTTTCACAAAAAAACACTACAAGTGCCATGAAAACACCACTTCATTTTCAAATACTTAGTTAAGAATATTTCGAGAACTAATGCATAAAATGAAAAAACAATTACTGTGCTGAAATCAATATAAAAATACCTTTCAAATGAGGTATCACTCACCCCATCTTTCCTATTCAAAGATTGGGGGTGAGGGTTGTAGTAGCAAGGGTTGAAGCGCTATGCGTCCGTAACCTACATCTTAAGTTGTCCCCCTCGAAACAGAAATCGACCTGTCCGAGCATTTCTATCGAAAAAATTTATTTCGTCTGTAATCTCGTCTGTTTCGTTTTCAAATGGCCACCCTGTATGACTAGCTCTGAGGAACCGCATTCGAGCAGACCAATTTTGGACCACTTTTTCGAGTAATTCAGGCCTTATTTCAGCAATAACACGGGATATGCTGGCTTCCAAAGCGTCTATTGTTTCTGGTTTCAGCATCAACCAATGACTTGACGTGAACCCAAAGAACATAATCCATTGGAATGTTGTCGTATGATTTTGGAGGCCAATTGATGGGACATTTCTCGAAATAATGTAATCGCCAAATATTTCTTTCAATAACTCAATTTTGAGGTATCAACATGCGATGTAGCACCATCTTGTTGGAACCAAAACACTTCTGGGTCGATACCATTCGTATATTGAAACAAATAATTATTGATCGTCGATTTGTTACGAGCACTATTCACTGCAACATTAGCTCCAGCATAGTTTTTAAAGAAAAATGGACCGATGATGCCTCCAGCGTGTAAAGCACACCATAAAGTGCATTTTTCTGGAAGCAATGGAACCTGAAGAACTTCTTGAGTATTGTTTTCACTCCATATGTGGCAATTTCGCTTGTTTACGTAGCCGTTCAACCAGAAATGAGCTTTATCATTAAACACAATTTTTCGATGAAAAAGTGGATCAACTTCAAGCTGTTCTAGGGCCCAATCAGCAAACAAACGACTGTTATTATGGTCGAGTGGCTTCAGTTCTTGAACCAGTTGGATCTTGTATTGGTGTAGATCAAGATCTTTACGTAAAAATTTCCATGCGGTGGATGCACAGAGTCCAACTTGTTGTGAACGTCGACGAATAGACAAACCTGGATCTTCATTAACACTACCACTTACAGCATCGATATTGGCTTCTGTACGTACAGTTTTTTGGCTTGTTATTGCATCGAATAGAGAAAATGTTGACTGCAATCTATCGATAGTTCGACGAATTAGCTGCTCTGATAGACGATTATATACAGTATGGTGCAAATGAAAGGAATAAATTCGTTTTTTTGTAAACTGGTGAATTTAAGGAAAAATCCTGAAACACGTCGATTTGAAACGGGCTACTCGAAAGGATATCTTTTTATTTTTGACGTCATCCATATGAGCGTGATGGCCGTGATGAAGTCATCGCTAAAATTTTTAAATGGAAATGTGGGTGTTGTGATACATCATTTGAAAGGTCTTTCAAATACCTATTCAGCCATACCAATTTGACAGTATTATTATCACAAATATTATTGATGAAATTTCAACAGGTTTCATAATAAAATGTATTAAGTATTGGTATGATGTATTTATTGACACACAATAGTGAATTTTGTAAAGGCCGTCATTGTATTTTAGCTGAAAGTAAACAATTTAAGCCCTTATTTTGGGTTTCGTTATATTTAATGAGTAATACATATTAAATACTCATTGTAATAATAAAATTTTATTAATTTCTTAGACGAATACAAAAATCAATTACTGTAAATTATCGATATGACTGAATAGGTATTTAAAACACCTTTCAAACAATGTATTGCAACACCCACATTTGCATTTAAAAATTTTAGCGATGACGTAATCACGCTCACACAGATGACGTCAAAAATAAAAAGGTATCCTTACGAATAGCCCGTTTTAAAATAAGAATCGACGGCTTTCAGGATTTTTCCTTAAAGTTGCCGGTTTACGAAATAACGAATTTATTCCTTTCATTTGCACCATACTGTATATGAACCAGAAATATCACGAAGTGCTCTATAAGTTTGGCGAATAGAAAACACTGATTTTGAAAATAAATTACAACAATTTGTAAATGTTGTTGCGGTGTGAGTCTTTCCATGATAATGCTTACTCAACAGAAATGTCGAAAAATACCATCAAATTTTTTAAACTCATCAATTTGATCAACACAATTTGAATTGTATATTTAGTTTGATATAAATTTTTGACTTATAAACTGTAAATGTAAATGAGATGTAACCTTCCCGTAGTGCTAATGATCTGCGAAATCGAAGCACAATAAACTTAAAAAAAAAAAAAGAAATGTCGAAACAAGATGGTTTCTACTTTCTGTCAATTCACAGTTATCCCTATCGAATATTCTATCACTCTAAAAAACACAACGTCAGTTGCCTCCTCTTAGGTTCTTTTAACATCAGCTGTGATTCAAAAAGACAAAGACACAGTATTGAAAGTAATTTGGAGAATATGTTTGGTAATTTGTTTTATCGAAATCTCGGCCTATTCTTTTTAGAAGGTCAGCTTATTCCAACATTGTTGAAGCAGGAATCTCAATTTTCTCTTACCTATGATAAATTTTGGGGGGGAAGAAAGGGCCTGCAGCACCTTTCACCCCCATCCCCTTGTGTGCGCTAGTGACCTAAAGGTGGATGAACCGATGAACGCCCAGGAGCTCTCGGAAGCACCTGACCCCAAAAACTTCATTTTTTGTGTAGAAACGAATTTTCACGTGACGCGTAAGGCTGCTATGGATCCCTGCCCCACCTCTCCTTCATTCTGACCTATTTATACTTGGCATCGAGTACGATGACCCTTCATGACCCTTTGAGGAACCTGGAGAACGAGAAAATCAATGTCGCCCAAACGTAGAAAATTCTTACAGCCTGCGGTTCCCGTTTTAATTCTTCCCACAGGAATAATCCTGTCGGTGAGAAAGGAATATGAGACTGAAACCTCTACCAAGGATTCCTTCTCAATTGAGAAGAAAGACCCATTTAAATCTAGCTTCTCACTTTAATGTCATGTGAATTACGATATGGACATAATGGTGCCCCAGGTGTTACGCTCTTCTGTTCTCTTGAAGGTCAAGGTCTACGCAAGGTTCCAGATGAATAGGACATTTGGATGGAATATAAAAAAATCGATATCAGTTGGAGGTTCAATAGAGGGGAGGAAGGGAGGAATTATATGGAACACGGAGCGTGAAAAGGAATTTTTATTAGTGCCTTCACGGAAGCTTATAATATAATGAAAAAATAATTCAAATTTTTTTTATCTCTAATCAGGAAGGAAGCATCCAAAATTTTCATCGTGAATTGCTAACCCTCTATATTCCTCGAAATTTACTCCGATATAATTTCTCTAAAGGTTGAAGTAAATACGGCATGTTTCTTAGAGAAAATAAATTGAAAAATAACGATGCGTAAAAAAAACCTAAATCAGGAAAACACTTCAATATTGAGCAATGCTATTCTGTGATTTAAAGTTCGATCAGATAAATTTTTGAAGGAATTACCCCATGATTGCTTTTATTCTTGAAATCCATTTCATTATTGGAGAGAGCTTGCATGAATCAATGAAAATTTGATTGGACTGGAAGAATCCTGTGGCAAATTTCGAACGAAAGACAGCTGAAACTTTCCAATTGGAATGAAATAAGTCCTCTAAGTTTGTGAACAAAAATATAAGTAAAATAAACAAATTATTCAAGAAAAAACTGAAAAGAAAAACGGCAATTCCGATACATAATCAATGTAATTTTGTCTGAGTTATGTAAGTATAGGTGCACTACTTCATGTTTTTGTCGCTACCTACATAGGCAATTGATGATATACCTACATAGGCAATTGATGATATACCTACTCTACATTATAAATATTTGTGAATACAATAATGTATTGCAGGCAGGGAACAACTGATGTCTATCTATACTAATTCTAAAAATTTAAGTTCGCGAGCTACTACAAATATGGTGTGTTTTTTTAGACTGATAGAATTTTAAATTGAAATAAAACACATTTAAATTAAGATTGAAGTCCAATTTTTTTTGAAAGATAATTTCATGACTAGCTCGGAGGAACCGTATTCGATCAGACCAATTTTGGACGACTTTTTCGAGTAATTCAGGCCTTATTTCAGCAATAACACGAGTTATGTTGACTTCCAAAGCGTCTATTGTTTCTGGTTCATCAGCATAAGGCAATGACTTGACATAACGCCAAAGAAAATGATGTTATGTTAGGTCGCATGATCTTAGAGGCCAATTAATTGGACCATTTCTCGAAATGTTGATATCACCTAATCTTTCTTTCAATAAATCACTTGTTACGGTAGCAGCATGAGTTGTAGCAACATCTTGTTGGAACCAAAACACTTCTGGGTCCATACCATTCAAATTTTGAAACAAATAACCATTGATCATCGATCAATAACGAGCACCATTCACTGTAACATTAGCTCCAGCCTCGCTTTTAAGGAAATATGAACTTATGATGTCTCCAGCGTGTGAAGCACACCATACAGTGCATTTTTCAGGATACAATGAAACCTGCAGAGCTTCTTGAGGATTGTTTTCACTCCATATACGGCAATTTTGCTTGTATACGTAGTCATTGAACCAGAAATAGGCTTCATCACTAAACACAATTTTTCAATGAAAAAGTGTATCAACTTCAAGCTGTTCTAGGGCCCAATCAGCAAACAAATGACGTTTATTATGGTTAAGTGGCTTTAGTTCTTGAACCAGTTGAATCTTGTCTGGGTGTAGACCAAAATCTTTACGCAAAAATTTCCAACTTGTCGTGAACGTCGACGAATAGTCAAATCTCGATCTTCATCCACACTCTCACTTACAGCATCGACGTTTTCTTCTGTACGTACAGTTCTTTGTCTTGTTGTTGTTGCATCGAGTAGAGAAAAGGTTGTCCGAAATCTATCGATAGTTCGACGAATAAGCTGCTCTGATGGTCGATTATGTGAACCATAATTTTCACGAGTTGCTCCATAAGTTTGGCGAATAGTCACTCATTCAGAAAATAAATTTCAACAATTTGTAAACGTTGTTGCGGCATGAGTTTTTCCATGATAATTTTTCAATGCTTCCTGAACAGAAATGCCAAAACACCATGGCTTCTACCTTCTGTCAAATCACAGTTATCCCTATCTAGAATTCACACCCGATACCATTTTTTGCGGTCATAAGTGGACGAAAAATGGCACTGATTAATGTGTAGTATGGCTTCCTTTCTTCAATTTCACTCCATTTCATGCAATATTCACTTTTCACCATTTTGTAAGCTCATATCAGTTATTCTACATCAGCCTATAATGAACTCATATAGGGGTTCGATTTACAACGTGAAATATTCGAACCAACTCCACAGTCCGTCAATTTTCAAAATCAATCATCACAATAACTTGTCCAATAAACTTAAATTGACTAATAAGGGGAGTGAAGGGTGGTGCGAAGAATGGATTTTCCCGAAATTGGTTCCTTGGGAACTTGGAATTGTATGCGGGACTACTATTATTGAATTAAGCTAGTTTTTGACAGAACATCTGGTTGGGGATCTTCAAGAACTCACGAACAGTAGGATACTTGAAGTATCGGGTGGTCATATAGTGTTGTCAGTTGTGGGTTCAGTAGTTTATTTACCTTAATGGGGAACTGTGCTGGTGTTGTCAGTGGGATTAAGATCACAATGGAATTTCCTGTAGATATTCTTTCGGAGTCGATGAAAAGGTAGGTGGTGATTTTACCATCGTGAAAAGAATTGTTTTGAATTTAGTATTCGCGGAAGAAAATTTTTTCTGAGTGTATATTTTTGTCGGTGAAATTGAAAAGAGAATCTCAAGTAGCACACCCTATATGTAAATTGTGCACAATATTTTAGACTCAAAATATTCTTCCTTAAACCATAACTCGAAGGAATTTCGAAGAAATAGCCATTTATTTGAATTGAAATTCAAAAATGAAGATAGAGATTGGAAATATTCAGAGTAGGTTTGGATCTCGAATGAAATGGTTGATTTCATTACAGGGAAAAATTCGACCAGATGTTCCTTGAATGAATTCCGTTCGAAATGTTTTTCTTGATAATTGCAAAACTACTGAAATTAGAGATTAGATCCACATGAAATTTTGCATTTGGTAGTAGAATGACGTACCTATTCAAGCTTCGTGCTCCAACTTGATGTTAAATGGCTAGAAGCCATTCAGTATTCCTACCCAATCTTCGGTAGTTTATGCAGATAACATGTCGTATTTACCAGAAGACAGGTATACCAAGTTGAACAAGAAAACTTCCACTGGAATAAGATTACTTTGTTGATCACTGATAACTCCTCTTCCTAGAAAGTGCCCAGAAAATTGAAATGAAGCTTATATCAACAGCCTTATGTACAGGGTGGCCCGATTTCGATGGTTTAGTACTACAACTCCTAAACTATAAAAGATAGAGAAAAAGTAAGATACATGTCATGTTCTCTTTTTTCGAGAAACAGAAATTGCTGAAAACCCCAAGTTGCTACGGCGTCTAGTTTCGGAGCTACAGGATGATTTTCTTATTTGGTCCATTATTATGATGGACTGTAACTTCCGTATTATAGGATCTACGTTCTCGAAATGAACACATCTTTAGGGCACTTTTCTAACTGTTTCTCATCGGTGCTATTGGATTTTTCGTATCTGCTCATATTTCGGAGCTATAACAAATTTTTTTTTCAAACGGAAACCATAGTGGGAAATGATATTTCCAAATTGATCTTTCTTCAACGATTTCAAAAATATATATCATGATATATTTCGAAAACACACTTTTCGTTCAACAAAACCCTAGCAGGCTTTGATTCACTTCCTTCAAAGCTGAGGCGGTCATACAATTTCATGTCTTATTTATTTTCACTTGTCAAATTCAATTCAGTTTTGTATCGTCTGGCGCTTCTAAAATTCTTATTTATATCACATCATGCCTCCAGAATTATTGAAAATATTATATGCTAGAATGTTTTATACAAGCAAATTATGACGCTGATAATGCATCTCAAATATATTTTGATAGATCCTGCAAGAACTCAGCCGCAGAAAAGTATATTCACAAGGGTAAAGAATAATCTAATGGCTTTTGTTTCATCTAAGTATTTAAATGCTTTTCATTTTTCAATTCAGCAGATAAATCATACTAGGATCAACAAGTTTGGTCTGAGTAATTATAAAGCTTATATTTCCTGAATCAATTTGGCAGCTTACAATAATTGTGTGATATCGAATTCTATGACCTTATAAGAACTTTAAAAGCGCCAGACGATACAACAATGATGAAACTGAATTGAATTTGACAAGTGAAAATAAATAAGACATGGAATTCTATGACCGCCTCAGTTTTGAAAGAAGAGAATCAAAGCCTGCTTGGATTTTGTTGAACGAAAAGTGTTTTTTCGAAATTTGAGCAGATACAAAAAATCCAATAGCACCGATGAAAAACAGTTAAAAAAGTGCCCCCAAGATGTGTTCATTTCGAGAACGTAGATCCTGTAATACGGAAGTTATAGGCAATTATTATAATGGACCAAATATCAAAATCGCCGAAATTAGACGCCGTAGCAACCTGGGGTTTTCAGCAATTTCTGTTTCTCCAAAAAAGGACATGAGTGTAAAATACTTTTTCTCTATCTTTTATAGTTCAGGAGTTGTAGTACTAAACTATCGAAATATGGCCACCCTGTACACAAAGTTGGCTGAACAAATCTCGTGAATCGAACTCGAAATAGCTCAAAATTTTGCCGTTTTCTATCCGTAATTTACCACTTGAAAAATCAAATTTTACCGCTCTTATTTGAAAAAAAATATGAGATGTGTCGCTAAGTTGACATCAACTCAACGAAACAACTATTCGAAAAAAGTTTCCATCAAAAATCAAACCTGCTCATTTTTTTTCAGTGATTCATCCGGTTATTATCCATAGGGAAAATCATCGCCATTCTTTTATGTAAAAAAAATATTAGATGTTTCGCTAACTTGATATCAACTTGCCGAAACAACTATCCAAAAATGTTTTCAGCAAAAAACAAATTAGCTTATCTTCTTCAGTACTTTATCCGTAAATTATCCGTGGTGGAAGAAAATTTGTATCTCTGAAGGTTTTGTAGAAAAATGACAATTCTGGTTGAGCGCTCGGTGACCGTCGGAACATATATCAGGCATTTATCTCGAAAACTGTTCTCGGACCGAAAATTTACCAAGAAACAACACCGAACATTCCAAAGAAACAAAACAGGCCCAAAAATCGATAGTTGTAAGAGACCTGAGGTTAATTTGATTCAACTTAACGGATTTTTTCGGGATAGGCCGATAGCCCGACCGCTGTTACGTAACCAGCCCATATCAGTCCGGAAAGAGCGATATCAGTCTCGACGTTTCTTCACATTCCGAGTTCTGGGGTTCAGATAGACAACATAGACCAGGTTCTGCCTCTCAGATCACGAGGTCGGGTTTAAAGGAAACTCGATTAGACTACGGCGACGAACTTGAGGTACCTATTAAGTTTGTTTGGTTCGATGACCTTTCAAATGAGTTTCGTAAGTGCACGCATCACACACTTAAACCATGAAATTCCCCATAGACGTACTGAGCTAAATAGAATTTGAGCAGGGATGTATTAGTTTTTGTTGTTCCTCGATCCAAACTCAATGAATTTCAGTTTTTTTAAAGCTTGATTGAGATTGGGATGGAAATTTTCATAAATTCATGCGTAACCATTTTGTCCTATACAGGGTACCAGAAAGACGGAAAAAAATTGTCTTTAGGGACGGACAGTTCTTTAAACATTGAACGTATGGGTGTTTTTCACAAAATTTGACATTTGGAGATTCATTTTTGAAGCCCTATATTGTGTAAAGGATCAGTCTTAGAACTTGAAAGGATTTCCAGATAATGAAAATAGTGACAAAAACTTTTTAGTATGATACAAAATGTAACTAAAAGAAAGAAGTTGAGATTCACTTCACAACAAACGTTATATTGAACACGAATCAATATTTTGGGTTACATCAGAGAATATTTTTATATACTAACTGACAAAAAAACTGCAACATCAAGGAGCTGTTTAAATTTAATTTTTTTTTGTAAAACATGGACAGTATATAGCAATGATTAAAATTTGGATAAAAATAACGAAGGGTTTACAACTTCTTTTTATACATTTTTTAATAATGTGTTTGTCCACCGCGGTTATCTATACACTCCTCAACACGTCTTGGCATTGATGCAATAAGATGGTCTATTTCTTATTGAGGTATACTATCCCAAGCTATACCTGTACTTTATGTCTCAGAGCCGCCAAAGTCCGTGGGGGCTGGGGTAAATTTCCAAGCATTCTACCCTCTTTTTTGGTCAACCATATTTTCATTTTTTTTAATCATACGTACTCTTGTTTTGTAAAATGCAATCATAAAAACAATCTGGGAAAAATGAGAAAACATGATTGTCTACCAATATAAACATGAAAATCGCATTTTTTAAATTATTAATACACTCCTGATTTTTTCAGAATCGGTTTATATAACCTTATGAAATATGCAAATGCAATTGTCCGACAAAAAAATGTGGCGTTTTTCTTGTCCAACAGAAGAAAATCGACGATTTTTTTGAGTTTTTAAATTCATTAATATTTGTCGGACTAGAATGAATTTATATTTTAGAGAGATTCGTTCCATAGAAAAAACAACTGTCCACCATTATCTAGTTGAATATAATGGTTTTGTTTCAGAATCTTTTCTCGATTATTATTGAAATGAAACTACTGATTTTGATTGAATGTGTATAATTCAAATTGTTTACTGACATTTTTATTCAAATCTAATAGAAAAAACATTGAAAATACTCCTTCCTCACATTGAATTCATTGTGACAAGACGAATGGTATCTAGTAAAAGTATCATACCAATCGTCAGGTAGAATGACATCTTTATATTTGCGATTATGATGTTCTCTTGATGCCAAGAATATTTTGCACAGTTTAAGCATTGTCACTTCCTCCTTTTTCGTTTTAAAGCCACGGATAAAAAAAAAAACACTCCATCACTACTAAGAATATTATATCGGCAATAACTGAAATTGCCGAACTTTATTCGTCGGACAGCTGGATGATAGTATTCAGCACATCCTTCTTAAATCATAAATGGTCCTCAAAAAATCTAATGTTTACTTGTAACATGAGCAAAGTTATATCCGATAAATGCATATAGTCTATTCATAACCAAATGAGAGCAGTGAATTCTTTAATTTTTTAATGAACGCCACATTTTTTTTGTGAACTATATTGTATTTTCAAGGTGGAGAGAGAATAAGAAAAAAAAGACATTATTCATAATTTTTTATCCCAAAAAATCTTCGTTTTCCATTTGTCGGACAAGGAAATCGCCACATTTTTTGTCGGATAATTGCATTTTCATACTTCATATGGTTGTATCAACCGATTCTGAAAAATTCGGGAGAGTATTAATACTTTGAAAAAATGCGATTTTCAGTCATGTTTATGTTGGTGAACAATCATGTTTTCTCATTTCTTGCAGATTGTTTTTGTGATTGCATTTTACAAAAAGAGTATGTTTGATTCAAGAAAAATGAAAATATGGTCGACTTACGAGAGGTTCGCTGAAAAAAAAAAACGCGACTACAAAAATGTTCACAGAGGAAAAATGTGGTAGACTCTACCTAATAAAGCTATAGAGAAAGTAAGAAAACTTTATTAATAAATTGCAATTTGTCCCATCGGCACCCAGAAGACTAACAGGGCAGTGAGCACATCGCGCATATCTGCTAGGAAACGGAGTGTTCCATGGTGCATTCCGTTTCCTATACGGTGGGAGCGACCTGTCGCGCTGACTGTGTAGGGAACGGAAAAATGCTTACGGGATAGCCTTGTTCTCCTTACGACTCTTCAGCCAAAGATCGAGTTGTCGCAAATCGATCTCTATTGGCCACAAATCTTAGACGTCGATCTTGAACTTCATCTGAACCCCTTCGACGTCCGGTGCCTGCTCTTCTTCGATTTTGGGCATTATCAAACCACGCTTGACAACATCTCATAACAGTAGTTGGATTTCTGTTCGTACGGTTAGCGATTTCTCGAAATGACAACCCAGCCTTCCGTATACCATTATTTCGACATCTTTCAAATTCACTTCGCTGGCGATGAATTCCGCGTAGGTACACGTGCTCAAGGCTTTTTAACAACAGCTCAACATCGACTTTGGATCTCCTCGAACAGCTGGTTTGTTGTTGAATTTAAAAAATTTGCAAAAAACGACTATAATATTTAAGTAACAAAAAATGGTTGCATGGAAAAACTTTCACGATTTTTTTCTCCATATTTAATCATCTACTCCCTGCTATACTATCTATGTTTTACCAAAAAAAGTTTCTTTGTCAGTTAGTATATTACAAAAATCTGTTTTCGCATTTTCAAAGCAAAAATTTGATAATATCTGCTTTTCTATCACGTGCGTAGTTTTCGTCCTACATTTCGTGTCCAAAATCCTAGTCCCCCCCTTGTACGTCTTTGAATTGTACTGACCTTGCTGGCGATGAGTCCACAGACAATGATAAAGTAGCGGGCGCAAAGTAGTAACTTCGGCTCGTGGCTATCAGCTTTTAGTGCGTGTAAACCATCTTCTTTTGCTTGCCCAAATTGAAATTCAAGGCACAGGACGCAAGTATAATTAAAAAGTTATAACTGTTCTTTCGGATGTTCCTCCTTTGACCGTTGGAATATTCGATTAAATTCGGTAAATAAATTTGGTCACCGGGAATAATCAATTCGACTAGTTTGAGTGAGTCTGCGGTTGGAATGTCTTTATTTTTGTTGATAATCGCCTGGTCTGATTAATGTCAGCCAGTGTATGCATGGGAATCGGATATCGAAGGATGCCTACGCAAATTTTGCGCATAGTTTATTCAGAATTTCGCCTGTTAATTCTCTTGAGGCGTCATTATAGAATAGACAACCTCATAAGGTGTCTTTGATAGTGCCGAGAAGACCCTGAAATGTCATCAGTATTTTTTGTATAGGACACCCATTATTATTGGGTTCACTAAAAAGGACATGCCTAGATCACAGACAAAGTTAGTCTGCAGCATGATAATGCTCGGGAAAATTTGTGGCTACCAACAAACAATACCTTGAAAATTGAATTTCTCTATTTCAGTATCGTAACGAGTTCATTACAGTACTGAAAACAGTGCTGTAATGAACTCATTACAGCATTGTTTTCAGTTATATTTTTCGTTTTTTGGTTGCCAGCACTGGCTTCCGCTCCTATCAATTTTCAACACACGTCAATTTGGAAATGTCAATTTCGTAACAGTCACCAACTGCCAAGATACAATACAAAAGTCACTAGGATGAGTTTTTCATTGAATTTCAACAGTATTTCACGAAATTTGACTGAAATAGGGAAAATATCGTCTAATACTCGTTGCAGAATGCAATTCCAACACTCATGCGTTCGAAAACTCGCTCCTTCGTCGCTCGTTTTCGAATTTCGCATTCGTATTGGAATAGGAGCGCATTCTGCAACTAGTTTTAGAATATACTATTCTGAGTGTTTTTTCACAATGAATTTTCGCTACTCCAATAGTTGGTGAGCCCAGTGCTTTGTAACGAAGTTCATTTTAGGAAAACTGTTTAAAACCAATTCAGCTGTCAACTACCGAATCATGGAATTGCCACCTTGCATAAGTACATTTCTCTAGAACTTATTACCATCGTCAAACTGGAATTCTGCATAGTACGAACAAAGTCATCGTTCCTCCTAAGAAACAAGTTTGTTTAGTATAGAGGTATAGAGCTTCTCCAAGGAACAAAACATGGGTTAATTAAATTCAATGAAATGCTAATTACAAAGAAAGAAATATTAATTTTCATGTGATTCCAGTTTTTAATAATAAATACCAGATGAAGCTTGAGATTCCTCTGGAAGTTGACTATATCGAGATTTTTATTCACTTACCTTAGCTATGTGTCGTGGTGTGATTAGTATTCAGTGCATTTATACGTGGTGAGAACTGCTCAAAAGGCGTGAAGAAGTAAAGCGAATAACCTTTCATTTCATAAGCGATTTGCCGGTGCAGGTATTCACCCATAAGTTTTGTTAGTCTAGTATAGATTTTATCCCAAACAGTTGGTCATAGGTGTAAGATGTTTGCTCAAGAGCTTTGAAAGATCTCTCTATTTTACTAATTGAACATAACTCTTGTTCTATTGAAAATCGATTGTATTCTAGGCTTCGATATTCTGACACAGTTCTGGCGAATCTATAGGTTGATTTTGTGAGAGCTATAGGAAATTTTTCGAAAAAAACACATAAAATTGTGATTTGTCCATTCTAAATTTTTCTCATAATTTTTGAAATGTTTCTGAATTACTGTTTTTGGTAAATATATTAGCGGAAATAACTGAATCCAAAATTACCATAATTAGTAATTGACATATTATTTTTGTGTTTCTGTTCTGTGTGACCGCTCATATCCATGGAAATATGGAAATCCCGCTGCTCCACCAACTGAGATGTTTTTAAGCTGAGCACCAAAAGGCTAAGATGTTTAAAATAATGGTGTGAGCCCTATTAAGATTTTGATTAGCCAGCATTTAGAATGTTAGAAGAGTTTCGTTTTTTCCACTTCAGAAAGCGCTATTCACAAGAAAGTTCTAATTTTTTTAGTTATTTCTAATATTTTAATAATTTGTGTTCATATTCTTGACATTTTGATTCATATTAGTTCTGAGGAAAGGTATAATATGGCTTATACTCCTGCTATTAACGGTCTCAAAGCGGAGCCAAATTTTTGGTAAGAATTCGAATTCAAAAATCGCGAGAAATGTAGAGGTTATGTATATTCCGAAAGACAAAAGACAAGAAAATAGATATGGAGGATGAAAATATGTTACTTAAATATTTTGAATTCAATTCTTAAATATGAATAGGAATTAGAAATGATATTCAGGGCTTGAAGTAAACTAAATGAAGCGATTCAAACATCCTACATGAAATTATAAGGATATGATCGAAAGTATTCAAATTAAGTTATGGATAATCACATGCGATTCGCGGCATATTGCATTGTGTCAGAGAGAGACTGAATTAGTAAATTATTTTTATTCTCAATATTGCTGCACCACAAGCGCAGATCTGGATTCTTACCAGCTTCAATTTTTATTGGTTCATTGCCCATATTGGAAATATAAAATGACACGTATGACATTGCGGCGCCGCCACGAAACAATTCTAATATTTTCGATTTGGTCAATGTCAATGCATTCAAAAGTTGACAAGAGCATACACCATGTTTTTAGACATCTTGAACAGGCTCATATCATTCCATTATAATGTGAATTCTAAGTAAATTGAGTTGCCTGCAACTCTGTGCTGTGGACCAAAACGAAAATGTCTTAGTCAAGAAGAAAAATAAGAAAAATTAGTGAAGTTAGAGTATTATAGACAAAGTACTTCAATTCAGCGTTGTATTGGCAGAACTTAAGTGGTTTATACAGTGATCAGAGTTAATCAATCATTGGAACTATTTACCATCCATATACAGTGTGACAAGAAAACCTAATTCTGAAGATGAGATGAAACAAGGAAAATGGGCCATGACGGATTGCGGATTTTGACGTTGTTCGACGATGGCCGATGTACCGGGAGCCTCTACGGACCAGACTCTGTCGTTTTGGTGGTTGTGGGATTGTTCTACAGTGAAAAGTTTCTCGTCTGTGAAGAGAATTCGCTCCCATTAGTCTCATTGCTGACCGGCGGCGAGGCGAAGGAGTTGGCGGCATCTTTGGAGTCGTACGCGCTTGTTTTCCTCCGTGAGGAGTTGAACTTTTTGGAGCTTGTATGGCTTGAGGTTGAGCTCCTTTTTGGCAATTTGACGGACTGTTTCGCGGTTGATACCGGTCTAACAGGCTATTTTCCTCATGGAAACCCTCAGATTACGATTGACTCGCTTCTTGACGATGTTGCGATTGCTATGTGTATTGACGGTACGTTTTCTACCACTTCCTGGACGACGACCATCATGGCCAAGCTCCTTGAAACGACGAATTGCATCGGACACGGTTTGTCGGGGCACATTGAGCAAACGAACAATTTCGCATTGACACCTACCTTGACGAAACAGCTCCAAAATCGCACTACGTTTGTTTGACATTCTAAAACTCTGTGAAATGAAATTATATCAAACTGAAAATTCACATATTAGCACAGGAAAGTGTAGAGAAAAGAACAGAATAAAAATTATTTGACTGCGCTGAAATACTTTTGTTCCAGACCACAGCAAAATTTGTCCGAAGTTTTTCTTGTCGCCCTGTAATTCGATCGTGATTTACATTTGCACCTACGATAGATATTGCAATGAGAGAACTGTAAAGCATTTAAAACAAAAATTTATATGTTCAATAATTGGATACCGCTTAAATGAAGAGAATTATTTTCGTGCGAATAACAATGGTACTAAAATTTTGTTACTACAACCGTTGTTCTTTTGTAAGACGATTCATGGTTAAATTATGGACTAAACTGAAGATGCTTGAGAGTGACACAAAACACGAAACGTGAGTGACCTGTAAAAATCAGTGTTGCCAAAAAGAAAATAGTTAAAAATCACCCGTTAAGGCAATCCGCAATAGCATGGTTTCCCTGTGTCTTCTTACATAATTCAAATGATGAATACTCGAAATAATTGGAGAGAAACGCCAGCATCATAGTGTTCAACTTGTGTCCGTAATGTTCTGAGAATCATTCTAAATTAAGCTCCAGCGTCTTTGTCGAACAGTCTAAGCTCGGCTGAATGGTCAATGTTCATTTTTCTTCTATACAAAAAACAAGCGGATTAAGACCAAAATAAGAACTAATCCATCACTTCTGGGCTAATTTCAGAAGAACCTCCCATTCATTATTGAGCTGCCCGCTCACAAACAACGAAACTCATATGTTAATAACGAATTCCTTTTGGACCTGGCCCAGCGTGCGATGACTAATGAGGAAACAGCCAGGAATGTTGTAGGTTTGCCTAATATATGAGAAACTGCAACAAATACCTTTTCTGCCTCATCGGCCGTCTTGTTTTCGCAATGGCGCCCATAACCGCCCCGCTAAACAATACGGAGCGCTTATTCTCTAAATTCGAGATGGACTCCGAGCCCATTTCCAACAAAGTAAGTCGCAGAGAGTGTGGAATACATCAAACTTTGAAATTTATCGTTCGCGAACTCAAGAAATTTGTTTATATAGAAATGGCGCGTGGGCGTTAAGTTGGTACCAGCCCACCATAAATCCTGTCGGATTGAGAAAGCTGTTCACCGACCGTTACGAGCTAAAAATCGCCCGGTATCGTATCGCGACCGTTTCGTTTCCGTTTGTAACGATTCGAAATCTCAGTATCGTTGACTAAAGATCTTGGTTTTATTTTTTGTAGATTTCCAAATTGCGTAACGCACCGGAGGTTCGATGGCAGCAGGAATAGAATATTAAAAATACACGCGTAGCCAGCGATTCGCGTGTCTTGGCCATTAGCACGACGTTCGGCATTGAAACATCGCCGATAATCTATTGAGAGATTTATAATGAGCGAACAGGAAATTTTCTGTTATAACTGTTGCATTGTACGAGGATATATTGAAAAATTCTTAGCCTACTATAGAACCAAACAAAATTTCAATGTCTAAATATTTCATTACTCAACATACCACGTGGAAAGGATGGACCCCGAAAGAATAGCTAAGACTGTGCTAAATGGATATCCAGTTGGTAAAAGACCAATCGGAAGACCTCCAAAAAGATGGAAGAATAGCTGGACATCTCTCTATCACAGGACAACCAACAACATTGACCAGCCTTCGGCATAGACAGACCAAAAGTTCTCTACAAAGAAGAGGAAGAACTTATTCTCCTCTTAATTGAATACATTTATTATTCTTGCTCTGCAAACCAGTCCTCCACAGCTTTTATTACCTCCTCGTTGGAAGAAAATTTACGACCTTTTGAACTTTTTTTCAGTTGAGGAAAGAGATGATTGTCGGACGGAGCCAAATCTGGTAAAAAGGGGGATGTTCTAGTAATTCTAACCCAAAAACACGAATTTTTTGCTTGGTAACACGAGATTTGTGTACTGGCGTGTTGTCCTGTAAAAACATAATACCTTTGGATAGCTTTCCGCGTCTTTTCTCTTTGATTTCTTCCCGTAGAGTGGTCAGTAATGTCGAATAGTAATCTTCAGTTATTGTTCTACCCTTATCCAAAAAATCAATCTTGATTACTCCATAGCAATCCCAAAAAACTGAAGCAAGAACTTTTCCAGCAGTTTTTTGGACACGAAACTTCTTAGGTCTTGAAGAACCAGAGTGTCGCCATTCCATCGATTGTTGCTTTGTTTCTGGATCGTAGAAATGTACCCAAGTCTTATCCATAGTAGCAATTCGGTTCAAGAAGTCTACATCGTTTTCAAATCGAGCACAGATCGAACGCGATGCTTCTACCCTTGCACGCTTTTGGTCAACATTCAAACATTTGGGCATCCATTTTGCAGAAATTTTTCTCATGTCCAAATTGACGTGAACCATATGATGAAGGCGTTCGTATGAAATCTTCAGTTCTTCAGATATCCGTTTTAGCCCAATTATTTTCGGGGACTGACACAGAAACTGGCCCTCCCGATCGGTCATCATCTTCAATGGAAAATTTACCTCTTTTGAAGCTTGCAGTCCAATTTTTCACGATCGCATACGAAGGACATTGATCACCAAGGGTATTGAGCATATCTTCGTAAATCTGCTTACCTCTTAACCCTTTAAAATATAGGTTCTTGATGATGGCTCGATACTCCAATTTTTCGATTTTTACAATTTCGGTGGACATCTTTTTTTTAAATTTATTGCGTAACTCTGGTTTACTTGTTTGACGTCGAACTCTACACTGACACTTCTAATAAGTTATTGTTCGTTGATTTGGTATCGCAGTATTTTGTTTATGCATGGAACTGGTCTAGGCTACAAGAGCGTACCCAGAATTTCAGCGAGGGGGGGCAGCTCATACCTGAGAAGATGGTCGGTCAGGTTTATTGTCAGGAAACCAGGAAAATTAAGACTTATTTTCTTATTTTATTATCTTCAACGGGGGGGGGGCAGCTGCCCCCCCTGCCCTCCCCCCCTGGGTACGCCCATGCTAGGCTAACTAGATATCAATACATCCTCGTAAGTCATCACAATATTCGACTTCGTTCGTCTTTATTGGTTTCAGGGTACTAGAGATGCTAAAACAAAACCAAAGTGTCTTAGAAACCTATTTAGCATAAGCTTCTACCCTCTAGTCGTCAAGAATCCCTTCTGCATCTTCTTATTCTTCCTTACTTCTTCACTTAGTAGGCGATAAATTCCGCGAACAGGTGCTCTAGCCTTTCAACAACAACTTAACATCGACTTTGGATCTTCTTGAAGAGCTGGTGTGTTGAAAAATTTGAAAAAATTGCAAAAAACGACGACAATATTTAAGTAACGAAAAATGTTTACATGAAAAAACCTTCACGATTTTTTCCCCAAATTTAATCATTTACTTCTTACTATACTATCTATGCTTTACAAAAAAAAATTACACAGCTCCTTCTGTATGTTGCAGTTTCTTTGTCAATTAGTACAATAAAATCTTGGGAGGCTTGATGTACAGCAATCAGCAACAGAAAGCGTCTTCACTGAAAACTGCCATCCTAGGGATACTTGATGTTGAGTTGCTGAGATTCCTATTATCCAGTATAACAATTTTTTGCCAACATATTATATGAGAGCCGTTATCTTATCTTACCAAATTTATCAATCCAAATAGAGCTCCCAATATAAAAGAATTAATAGGAACACAAACATTCGCTAATATCGTGCTTTAGATACGGAGTCTGTATAAAAATGGAAATAATCACTGGGGTTTCTGCAAATTAATACACTTTGGGATATGATTAACCATAACTTTCTTTCTGCATCCTAAAAAATGATATTTCATTCATAAAAGTGGATTCTGTGTTCATGAATGGAGAACATTAAAGCATGCACACTCGAAAGTAGTCATTTGATAGCCCCAAAAACATCAAATTGTGGTGATGTTTTTGAAAGGAGAAAAAAGTCTCTTTCGACTAAGCTGAGAGTCTTAAATATGGAAACCTCCAAATATTGACAAATAATACCATTCATTAAACAGAAACCCGCAAAGGAATATAGGTTATGGTGATGACATAATGATACCTCCATAAAGCTACTTTTTTGTGGATGGACCTAAATTATCAGAAGAAATGTTTTCCTCATCAAGACCCTACTCTCAAACTCATTAGTTCACTTGGAAAGGTTCTGAATGAGGGTATATAGGGTGGAAAAAGTTAATGAACTCTTTCATATCTACAGACTCCTCGAAGGGACATAAAGAGGAAAAATATTACTAGAGAGATTTCGGAACGAAAATCAGGCTCTTTCCAATTATATCTTGGCGGTACGGAAACGTATATAATTTGTCTACTGTGCCTTCGATTTCATTTTTGATTCGAACGCCGGAATTGCTTCTGGAAAATGTATATCTTCACTTCAGAAGCTGAACTATGGAATAGTAACCTCAAAAAGCATGATGCTAGTAGTAAAATCTAGATGACCACTGTTCAAGAATCGAACCTCCAACCTCAAACGCAAGCGCGGATCCAGGGTGGGGGTCATGGGGGTCATGACCCCCCCCTGGACTGGACGAACCCTAAAATCTTGTGTTTGATAAAAAAATGTTTCGATTGAAAAAATAGAATTGAATCATATTTAAGTGAATATTGGAGGGTAATTAGTTCCAATAATGAAAAAAATCTGAATCTTGGGAGAATAATTTGTCCATTTCAAGCTAAGTTGCAATTCACTTATTTAGGTGTTTGAAGAACTATTTCTCAAACGTCCATTGCTACCAAGAACGTACCCATCAGGATTTCAGCTAGGGGGGGGCAGCTCATACCTGAGAAGATGGTCGGTTAGGTATATAGTCAGTAAACCAGGAAAATTAACATTGATTTTATCTTCAAGGAAGGGGGGGGGGGCAGCTGCCCCCCTGCCCCCCCCCTGGGTACCCCCACGATAAATTCGATAAATTCCCTAGAATAATCAAAATACAAATACACAGAGCCAATAATCAGCCTGCCCAGTCTGCAGAAGAGTATTTCCGCAGGTCTGTGTACATTCCTCTTCTGGATTCAATAATAAACGACCTAGAAGATCGACTATCATCTGAAGTAATGAATTTATTCAAATTAGGAGTTTTTATACCTGAAGTCGTTTATTGAAAAAATGAAAATGAAGATATTGAAATAGTTAAAGAGTTGGTAAATCAGTACAAACTTCTGTTAGACAATCCTCCTGTTTCAATAGTTACGAATGAATATCGCTTATGGAAGATGAAATGGCAACGAGATAAAAAGATTCCACAGACGATATATAAAATCTCCTAGAAAACTGTGATTCTGACATGTATCCAAATGTGAGAAAATTTCTCAGTATACTCGCAACACTACAAGTTAGTGTGGCAACGGCAGAGAGGTCATTTTCCACTCTGAGAAGGCTCAAAATATGGTTAAGAGCTTCGATGGCAGAAGAACGTCTTATTGGACTAGCACTTCTTTATATCCATAATGACATATCTGTTGATGTAGAGGAAGTCATCACTCGTTTCGCAAGAAGGAGAAATAGAAAAATTCCTTTTGCTATTTAGTTATACCGTTGTTATTATTCTCATTAAGTTTTTGTTTTTGTGATAAATCAAATAAACTTCTTGTTTGTGTTAGAACTCATCAGAATTTTATTTTGGGGATGCTGATTTGTCTCCAAAAAATCAATTGGCGGGTATGTAATCCACCCGACCGTGACCCCCCCCTTTCTCGAGAGCTGGATCCGCCACTGCTCAAACGTCCGCCTTTGATAGATGATTACATTTTTGTAGTTCAAATAGTTCCACTGATCTGGTAGTTCAAAATATCAATTTCATTGGGAGCGTGAACATATGACAAGTGACAACTATCCCGTTTGTTTTCTTTAACGTTTATTAGACATATATTTTTCATCAAACCATCCTAAGTCGAAAACAAACCATTAGTTGGTCTTTTTCAGCCTTCCTGTGACTTCCAAGGAAGAAAACCTCATATTTTTATGTGCATAAAGATGAAAACCACTAGATGGTCTCTTCCAACTATTCTGTGTCTTCCAAGGAAGTTAACCTCATATTTCTTTTATGTGCATAGATCATGAGAAGAAAAAGATAAACAGACACAGAGTTCAACAAACGTCACTCGTAAGGTGCAGCCAGCCGTTCAATCTCGACCCAATCAATGGATTCGGATCTGAATCGTTTGTATTTCGATAAATTTAAATGTCCCACTTCTCGGGGGGCAACCGTTACACCATCCGGCGAAATAGATTACCAGATCGCCAAACTGAACTCTTCTCTGGCCGGGTTATAACGACGAGGTCGAGTCATGTCCGGCATCCTGCAACGACCACAGAGAAGGATCATCGTCACAGAGAAAGACGACTATCGTCTATGACTGCAGCAGGGAGAGTAGAAGAACCTGCAGACCACGCAAGCCGTTATATTTGGCTGAACATCAGCGCCCGTTGCATTGCACTGCTTGCTTGATGTGTGCCAAGCAGGAGCGTTGGACGGGGGGATTGGAGGGAGCGTGGAGGGAGACGTAGCTTTAGGTCAACGGCCGCTGAAAGTGAAAAGAGAGGAGGAGTTCTGCACAAGGATATTCGCGCTGCGTTGCCATATGATTCCAGATAACATAAATAGCGTGAAAAATTGCTATGCGTACTGGTAGGATGTAGACGTTGTGATAGTTTGATAGCTGGTAGTTTTATCTGACTCATTAAGCTATTTGTGGATTCCAGGAAATTGGAGTAACCTTCGATATGAAGGAAATTCTTCTCTGAATGACTACCAAAGATGGAAACTTTATAAGACGTTCTTGGTCGAAAGGATCCTCTTTTTTCAGCAAACATTCCTCTTCTATCAATCAAAAATGTACCATCTCATGTTTTGGAGGGTAAAATTCAGTATTTCCTTGAAGAAGTGCCAGTTATTTCCTTTCTAGAAGTAAAGTTTCATCGAGTTTAAAATTGCTCTCTTTGACGGATTTTTTTGGTATTTTCGCGAATTTTTTAAAAATATTTTTACATCGCCTAGAGCAGTGGTTCCCAATTTTTTTTTGCCACGGAACCCTAATCGGCAACATTTTTCTTGGCGGAACCCTATTTAGATCCAATGTTAAGTTTGACTATTTTCATCTTCAACTTGAAAAGGAAGAACAAGTTGTATGCTGTTACACAAAATTTTGCTGCAAATGACGCATTGTCCATTTGGGTTTTCAGCCATTCCTACAGGAATAAACCCAAAAGACAAATAGGATTTTTTTTGAAATGGATCTTTCCTGAGGTTCATTCTTTTTGTGGATTGTTGAGGTTTGCAGGTTTTGACTCGTCTTAATCCATTTATCCATATTATAAACTGAAAGAAAATTGCAAGTTGAACTTTAAAACATGATATGAAGTCCAACAGAGCTGTGCCGAGCACTGATAAATAGTGCTTCAAGTACTAATCACTTGAAAAAAAGCTCCCGATTCGCGAGCACTAAGCACCAATTTCCACAAAAGGCTCCCGAATACTAAGCACTTTGGCAAAGTAATTCGATATTTCGAGAGCTAAGGCTTAGAAACACTTCATTAGGAACTGTTAAACTTGAACTTATTTTAATCGGAATAAAAATTAATCCTATTTATCTTAGCTGGCATATGTGTGATTATTGACGAGTAACAAAAAATATACACAGTGTCTCGAATTCGATAGAACTATGTAAAAGAGTTGGAAACAAAATGTTTGAAGACTCCGGATTCCGTAATTTGATATAATGAAATTTTGAATGCAAAGTTCTTCTCAAGAATTATAAAATTTCAAATGGGGAAGTATATTTCAGAATGAACAGTCTGAAGAGAAATAACAAAAAAATATGAGTGAAATGTTGAAGTTACAAAAGGGCTTCGAGTGCTTTCACGAGTATTTTAAAGGTGTTACGAATGATCAAAACATACAACACTCGGATAAGACGGAACCCCTATAGCCCTTCCGCGGAACCCTAGGGTTCCGCGGACCACCATTTGGGAACCACTGGCCTAGAGAATCGAAATTTCACCCACGTATGAATCGATTATTCCTCTTTTCGACCATATAAAAATTTCCTTACTGTATCGCAGCTTTGCTGCGATTTCAATATTCTTCTGGACCCACTTTTTCGACAGATTTCCTCGAGCCGCTCCACAGAGTTACCATTTCAGTATGGTATTGAATGAATAGAATTGGACCAAGTACTGGTCCCTGTGGTATTCCCATCTTAATTTCTAGTTTATCGCTGAATATGTACGATATTTTTGCCATTTGTTTCCTTTTATCCAGAGAAAGAAGTTACGTTAACCTTTTCAATTCATTCGAATACTCAAATCTGATCTCTTTGAGGGTAATGAATATATTTGGGTAGGTTTGTGTTCAGTATACTGAGATAAATGATGAGTTCATTTATTTGCCTAGTTCCTAAGAAGACCATGTCTTTGATAGCAGTGATTACATTGCCATGTGAATTCGGAAATATGGACATGGAGTTATATAATTTCCCCCTCCTGAATGTAGCTTGAGGATTTGGAAATAGGAAATAAGCTGACCTTCAAGAGCTCGGTTCTAATTGTGGATTTAGATAAGGTCTACTTATTGCTGTAATGGTCTTGATAATGATACAGCAGCATTACAAATATTGAAATGATGTTGGCTAATGATCCCACTGTCACAACTCTATTATTGTGGACTTTTTCCTCATGGCTTGTTCTAGATACCACCGAATATGGGAATTTTTTCCACATGTGGTTAAGTTCTTTGTTGGTCTGTTGAAGCAAACACACCAATTTCCTCAAACAAACACGGAATGAAATCAAAGGTCGATGATTTGTTTTATCGATCTTAGGCCTGCTGAGAGAAAGGCCTAATGGGAAACACAAACAACACCAGAATGGCAACACTGTCGGCGAGTGAGAGTGATATTAACGAACATTTCGATTTGCAGCAACCGTTTCTGGCTGGTTAGGGACATTTGTAAAGGTGTATTCGCATCCTTCCATATAGCCATGTGTGGAAGTCTTAAGCACAACATTGTATTTCTTTGCTTTCGGATGTTTTTATTAGGGTCTGCGAAGATAATGGGGAGAGATTAAAAGTTCTACATAAAGCAGTGGGAGTGCAGTAGTTAGGACTTTTGAAACAGAGGTAGCAGGGACATACTTTCTAATTTCTGATATAGTTGCTTTTGATATCTTTGGATCTGTTTTATGGCGAGGTTCATTTGTTTATGGCGACGTTCTTGTTCGTGTTTGTCCTGCTGTTTTTTTCGGTGATGAAGATTCTTGATGGACAGTGATGATAACCAAGAGAAAATTATGCAAGATGTTATTTTCAACAATCTTATCAGCTAGATAAATAAGGGTCTTCCAAAAGGGGTGTTATTTTGACATTCGAAGAAAAATGCCATTTTTTATAATACACTGCGCAAAAAAATTAACGCACATTATGGAAATCTCAAATTTATTCTACAACTGAAGGTGTTCTCAATGATAATTATTTTTATCAGAAATATGCATGCATATGTTATCATCTTTCAACGTTTTTCTTCAATACAGATGTTTTCTCCCAGAAGGAATAAAAAAAGATGATATTATCAGATTTTGAATGTATTGGCTCCATTCTAAAATCAGTTGTTCTCAATCAATTCTAGTGATCAATAATTTTTCTTTCGTTTGATTTTCTACACTCGATCGCTATGCAACGCGAAACACGCAATTTGACCCAAGAGGAATGTGCCCAAGCGGTAGTTTTGCGAGAAGAAGGGTGGACATACACAAGAATTGCAGAAAGGTTTGGAGTTTCCCATACAAGTGTGTCCAGAATGTTGCAGCGATTCAGGGAGACAGGTATGAACGTCCGAAGACCAGGACAGGGTAGACCACGGGTAACAACTGCCATTCAAGAACGTTACTTGAGAGTTTCTTCGTTGAGACAACGGTTTGCAACCGCTGCAAATTAGCACTCAGACAATAAGAAATCGCCTCAGAGAATATGATTTAAGGCCTCGTGTCGCTGCAAGAGGCCCAGCTCTTACCCCAGCCCATCGAAAGGCGCGTTTGGATTTTGCGAAATATCCATTGGGAAGAGGCCGATTGGGAAAGAGTTCTCTTCACAGATGAGTCTATATTCTGCCTCTATCATTGTGATCGACGTTCCCTTGTATACAGACGTCCACATGAAAGATATGCTCAGTGCAATTTCCTGAATACTACTGGTTTCGGGGGAGGATCGATTATGGTATGGGTTGGAATATCTTTGACTGCTCGCACAGACCTAGTGGTCGTTGATAATGGAGCTATGAATGCTGATAAGTATATAAGGAACATTCTTGAAGAGCATGTAGTGCCATTTGCCCCATACATTGGCGAAAATTTCATTTTTATGGACGATAATGCCAGACCCCATCGTGCGCGCATCGTTCAGGAGTACCTTGAAGAGGTTGAAGTCTCTCGAATGGAATGGCCAGCAAGAAGTCCAGATCTCAATCCGATTGAGCAGGTTTGGGACAACCTCAATAGAAGGCTGAGAAGTTCAGAAAATCATCCAGCTACTTTTAATGACTTAGGAATCCAACTCGGAGAAATCTGGGAAGGATTAGATCAGAACATTTTAAGATCATCACTCATTTTGAGTATGAACCGTCGTTGCCGAGCTGTAATTAACGCAAGGGGTGGAAATACCAAGTATTAAATCACTTATCACCATTTCAGTATTTTGAAAATTGTTCATTTCTCTTCTTTCACATAAGATTCGGTGAAATCCTTCGTCGCTCGTTTTCGAACGCATGAGTATTGGAATTGCATTCTGCAACGAGTATTAGACGATATTTTCTCTATTTCACTCAAATTTTGTGAAATTCAATGAAAAAATTCAAATTATAGGTCCTAGTGACTTTCATATTGTATGTTGGCAGTGGGTGTGAATGTTAGGAAGTACGAAAATTGACATTTCCAATTTGACGTTTGCTGAAATTTAAAAGGATCGGAAGTCACTGATGACAACCACAAAACGAAAAATGTTACTGAAAACGATGTAATGAATTCATTACAGCACTGTTTTTAGTACCTACTGTAATGAACACATTACGATACTGAAATAGAGAAAAGGATTATTATCAGTTCATTATTTGTGTCATAATATAATTAAGTTATTTAAATGCCATGTGTTCAATTTAAAAGTTCTCTTCTTTTTCAGGTAAGCCTTAAGGAGTGTTTTTTGGAACCTATGCATGTATGTATACCTATTATTTTTATCTTTGCATGGTAGGAAAAAAGCATGGAACCAAGCAATTGTCTTGAACGAAAAGAAGATATTTTTGAAACTTCCCATTGCTTTTGAACGATGGCAAATTGGCAAATGGCAGGTTGAGTGACCCCAAGTGTTTTTGCGAGTTCTTTCTGCATTTGAGATAAAATTTCCATCGAGCTTTACTTTTTATTCTTCATCCATAAACCTGACGCCTCTCTTGCTGTAATTGACATAAATGATGGAGTAGAAGTAGAAGGGTCCTAAATGTGAACCTTGTAGTACTCCCGGCCTTGGAGTTATGAATATGGGGATCAAAGTATTTGTCAATGTCGAGGTCAATGTTGAAATAAAGAAGATTGCTTTGTCGGATAATTTTGAATTTTTGAGAATATAAACTCTTCCTCTGTTCTTTTCATAACACTGGTATTCCCAAAAGTGGATCGTTCTTACGTTCAACATCGCGCCGAATTCAATATTTGAATTGTTAATGCTCGATAAGAATAAATTTTCCTCATCAGGTTGTCGACCCGCGAAATGAAGTAGTTAATTTATTGGTAAGAGGATACTTTATCGTTCGTAAATTTAATCCAGCGAAAAGTGTGTAATGAATTTTTTTATCGATTCCGTGTTTACCTTTGAGATTCGGGCAAGAAATCCTTCTGCCGAAAAATATCACCTGGCATTGAAACCCGTCGTTTTCTGTCAGTTCCATCGGCGTGTGCTGGTGATGGGTCTCACGAATGGATGGGTTTCTCGCTGCTTCTAATGCGATTTTAATTATTCCATCTACAGTGTGGGCTGTGCTCGTTCGGAATTTGTATAGTTTTTTTAAATTTTCTTAATTGATTAGCTCCGTCTCAAACTAGTTTGGAACAGACGTGATATTGATGTTTCCTGGAGACGAATTTCCTGATTATGACATGTTTCAAATCTGGGAACTTGATTGTGAATTCGGTCAGCTGTTATTTAGGACAAGCCCGTTGTAACACCCCCTGCGTATATTGGTTTATACAAATTCATAGACATTGCTATTTCACAAGCAATTAAGCCTGCAACGGACGGCGAGCGATAATCTATATATATAAGAGAAAGATGTTGGTTACACCATTTATAACTCGAGATCGGAAGGACTGTTTGTTATGAAACTTCATATATGGATTCGTCTACGGTCTGGTTATTATAAAATACAATAAAACTTTGAAAAAATCGATGATAACTTTACTTATACAGGAAATGCTTTTCCTCCTTTTGAGTAAGGCCACTAGATGTCGCTACAGTTACAGTTACGCTACCGCTTATTCGTTTGTACTTCATTTGATATTCTCCGCGTTAGATGGCGATATAAAGAACTAGTGTGTACAGTGACAATATTCCCTCTATAGTCACTGTAATAGTGTGTAATTTGAGTTGTCTACAACTCTGCGCTGTTGGGCAAAACCAAAATGTCTTAGCGTAGGAGGATGTCTAAAATGATTAGATTTCGTTGAGTTATGAGAAAAGTTTCGTTCTTACCACTTCAGATGGCGCTATTCACACATTATGACTGAAGATTATTAGTTATTTGTATAGTTTTATTTATTCCAAATAACGTAACCGTGAGGGTTCTATATTTGACATTATCACAATTAAATGGCGATGAATTTGTTGAGGCTTTAGCGGCCATCCATTTATGTCATCTGTTCTTTTTTCGAGCATTTCGGTCGTCGTGGTTTGAAATGGTCGAAAAAAGAACATATGACATCAATTACTGTGTAATTTACATAGGGCTTATAGTACCATGAAAGGTTATTAACAGATCCAGATGCGGGTGAATATCACAGTGAATTTTTATCGAAATGTTAAGTAAATCGGATTTTGGCGATGAGTTCCAATCGTGAGATGTCCATTCTCATCTTTTCTCATATTTTTTAAAATGTTTTTGAATTTCTGTTTGGGCAATAAATATATTTGCGGAAATAAATGAATCCAAAATTGCCATTATTAGTGATTGACATATTATGACATATTATTTTTGTGTATCTGTTCTGTGTGATAGCTCATATCCATGGAAACATTTGACAGTTCAAAAATCAGAGAACCAAGCCGTTGATCTCCGATCACCGATGATTAAGATTTGTGAAATCCACCGTAAGTATCATTTAGGCGGAACAAAGTTCGCCGGGCCAGCTAGTATAATATATATTATAGCTTTGCATTGACATATGTCATTTTAGTATGGAAAAATATCGTGATATATTGCTTGCATGAAAATATATATATAAATTTTTCTATGCTAAAATGACATATGTCAATGCAAAGCTATAATATATATTATATTATCGCTCGCCGTCCGTTGCGGGCTTTACATCTTGGGCTTCAATCCTGATTTAAATGTGTTTTATTTCAATTTATCTATCACTCTAAAAAAAAACACTCGATACTTCAATATTCATCAGACCTCAAATTTTTTCAATGGGATTAACATGTGGTGAAGCTGCTGGCCATGGATCCGTTGTCAACTGGCGTTGTTGATTCCAAGCTCGAGTATTTGCAGGAACTCCAGTTGGTTTTCTGTGATTCAAATATGGTTTTCAGATTATCAAATCTACGAGGATATATTGAAAAATTCTTAGCCTACTATAGAACCAAACAAAATTTCAATGTCAAAATATTTTATTACTCAACATATCCCCTCTTAATTGAATACATTCATTACAGCAAACCTGCAACGTCTCTAGACCTTTCGAATAAATTGTTTCTTCTTGCTCTGCCTACCAGTCCTCCACAGCTTTTATTACCTCCTCGTTGGAAAAAAATTTACGACCTTTTAAAATTTTTTTCCATCGAGGAAAAAGATGATAGTCAGGCGGAGCCAAATCTTGTGAATAAGGGGGGTGTTCTAGTAATTCTGACCCTAAATCAAAAATTTCCTGCATCCAAAAACACGAATTTTTTGCATGGTAACACGAGATTTGTGTACTGGGGCGTTGTCCTGTAAAAACAAAATACCTTTGGATAGCTTTCCGCGTCTTTTGTCTTTAATTTTTTCCCATAGAGTGGTCGGTAATGTCGAATAGTAATATCCAGTTATTGTTATACCCTTATCCAGAAAATCAATCATGATTACTCCATGGCAATCCCAAAAAACTGAAGCAAGAACTTTTCCAGCAGATTTTTGGACACGAAACTTCTTAGGTCTTGGAGAACCAGAGTGTCGCCATTCCATCGACTGTTGCTTTGTTTCTGGATCGAAGAAATGTACCCAAGTTTCATCCACAGTAACAATTCGGCTTAAGAAGCCACATCGTTTTCAAATCGAGCACAAATCGAACGCGATGCTTCCACCCTTGCACGCTTTTGGTCAATATTCAAACATTTGGGGATCCATTTTGCAGAAATTTTTTCATGTCCAAATTGACGTGAACTATATGATGAATGCGTCCGTATGAAATCTTCAGTTTAGTTTTAGACCAATTCGACGGTCTTATAAAATCATGTCATGAACTGCATCGATATTTTCGGGGACTGACACAGAAACTGGCCCTCCCGATCAGGTCTATCAAGTTGGCCCGGAAGTTTCAGCATTTCTTAGAAAAAAAAATTATACGGTAAATGCTAGCTAAATGCTGATAAATGCTGTGGAAAAAAATTAATTATCTTCGCTAGTGGTGGAAAAATCGATGATTGAATTTTCCGGGCCAACTTATGTGCAGCCCGGAGACATCGGCATTTTTCATCGAAATGCTGACAAAGATTAATGCTAGCGAAATGCTGATGAATGCTGAAAAAAAAATCGAAATATCTGTGACCGTAGTGGAAAAATTGAAGGTTGAATTTTCCGGGCCAACTTATGTGCAGCCCGGAGACATCGGCATTTTTCATCGAAATGCTGAAAAAGATTAATGCTAGCGAAATGCTGATGAATGCTGAAAAAAAAATCGAAATATCTGTGACCGTAGTGGAAAAATTGAAGGTTGAATTTTCCGGGCCACCTTATGTGCAGCCCGGAGACATCGGCATTTTTCATCGAAATGCTGAAAAAGATCTAGCTAGCGAAATGCTGATGAATGCTGAAAAAAAATCGAAATATCTGTGACCGTAGTGGAAAAATTGAAGGTTGAATTTTCCGGGCCAACTTATGTGCAGCCCGGAGACATCGGCATTTTTCATCGAAATGCTGAAAAAGATTAATGCTAGCGAAATGCTGATGAATGCTAAAAAAAAATCGAAATATCTGTGACCGTAGTGGAAAAATTGAAGGTTGAATTTTCCGGGCCAACTTATGTGCAGCCCGGAGACATCGGCATTTCTCATCGAAATGCTGACAAAGATGAATGCTAGCGAAATGCTGATGAATGCTGAAAAAAAATAGAAATATCTGTGACCGTAGTGGAAAAATTGAAGGTTGAATTTTCCGGGCCAACTTATGTGCAGCCCGGAGACATCGGCATTTTTCATCGAAATGCTGAAAAAATTAATGCTAGCGAAATGCTGATGGAGGCTGAAAAAAAACTCGAAATATCTTCGACCGTAGTGGAAATATCGGTCATTGAATTTTCCCGGCCAACTTATGTGCGGTAGCATTTTTCTTCGAAATGCTAACGAAACTTAATGCTAGCTAAATGCTGATGAATGCTGAAGTAAAATTATCTTCGACAGTACTTAAAAAGTCGATGATTAGCCTATATGCAGCTGGTGTAAGTTGACATGAGACTCCGTATTCATATGTATAATCATTTCTCTGGATAAGTTGTGTACTTCGCAGATAAATTGGCATATCTATAGAATTTTTGGGGGGCGTGAATATGATATTTTCCAGGAAAAACAAATAAATCAAAGTAAGTTTTTATATCACAATGAATAAGAGGAAACTAAAATAAAAAATAGCAATAACTTCAGAAATAACAAGGGAAAAGGATAATCGTTTTCAAACAGAATAAACTAAAATGGTTGTTGAAACATAATTATCTTCGTCTATGCGACGTTCAGCTTTTTTCTTCAGGTCATCGTATTTTTCCCATTCACCACGTAATCTCTTAGCGAAAGCCACAAAATGACCCACAGAGTTTTTTCCTCCTCCAATGATTTCTATTACACCTCTCAGACAGTAGGTTTTCTCCTGTATATGTATATCATTAGGTATATCAGAGAGTTTACATTTTATATCATATCCCTTCTCATCCGTCCATTCAAGGAATATCAGGAAATACAGTTTGTAATTTATTTCCTTTGAATTGCTTTTGCATTCTGAACAGAATAATTTTTTTCCTTCAAGTGAAAGATGAGTATTTGTTTCAAAATAACACACTGAAATTGAAGCCGTTTTAATTAATTCTTTAGATTTACACACAGTGCATAGTACTTCAGTAGTTGCAAAAGTTCCTCTCCATGAGTTTTTTTCACACTTTTACCCCGGAGCTCATATACTTGAGCACTAATTTTTCCTGTAACAAGCTTTTGCAGAATACGCAAAAGAAAGTTATCAGTAAGTAGTCCGTTCAACTTCACACCAGTTCTCTATTTTGGAATTGAACTCAGAGGAATCGCAATATGCTGTACATAGAATTTGAAGGAGACAATCTATCGCACAAGTGTTGGTTATAATATATTTCGAAATATCAATTTTAATCGGCTCCAAATCACTTGCGTTAGCATTTGTCAAATAACCAATTGGAATCTTCTGAGATTTGTCTGCAAGATTGATAAAAGCCCATGCCTTTTGCGGTTCCAAATATGATTTCCTAGGGCGATTTTTCTTCACAATGCCCTCACCGCGCCATTTTCCCCTGACATTTTTTCTTCTATTTTTTAGGATTGGCGTCATGACGGTTTTAAATTATGTAAATTATTGCCTCTTTGGACAGCCGTCATGACGCCGATCCTAAAAAATAGTGGTACAGTTTGTTCCAGTGCAAGTGTTGAAAGTAATTTTCATAATATAAAAAATAGCATATTTCATAACTTCCAACTTCCTATTAGAGTAGATGACATGGTCAAGAGACATATAGATAGTTTAGAAGGAATTATGCGTATTGCTATCAGTTCAAAAATATCATCAAACATAACTGCTCTTGATGTAACGCTGAAAAAACAAGCCGATGCGCCGATATGTAATATTATAACAAAAACTTCGGAGCTATCAAGAAGCAGTGAAAAATTATCTTCAGAAGCAAAAATGTCAATGGATATTTGGCGCGGTGACCGGTGAGGACATTGTAAAGAAAAATCGCCATAGGAAATCATATTTGGATCAATCTTGCAGATAAATCTCAAATAATTCCAATTGGTATTTTGAGAAATGCTAACGCAAGTGATTTGGATCCGACTAAAATTGATAATTCGAAATATATTATAACCAACACTTGTGCGCTAGGCCGATAGATTGTCTCCTTCAAATTCTATGTACAGCATATTGTGATTCCTCTGAGTTCAATTCCAAAATAGAGAACTGGTGTGAAGTTGAACGTACTTACTACTGATAATTTTCTTTTGCGTATTCTGCAAAAGCTTGTTATAGGAAAAATTAGTGCTCAAGTATATGAGCTCCGGGGTAAAATTGTGAAAAAAACTCATGGAGAGGAACTTTTGCAACTACTGAAGTACTATGCACTGTGTGTAAATCTAAAGAATTAATTAAAACGGCTTCAATTCCAGTGTGTTATTTTGAAACAAATCATCATCTTCCACTTGAAGGAAAAAAATTATTCTGTTCAGAATGCAAAAGCAATTCAAAGGAAATAAATTACAAACTGTATTTCCTGATATTCCTTGAATGGACGGATGAAAAGGGATATGATATAAAATGTGAACTCTCTGATATACCTAATGATATACATAAACAGGAGAAAACCTACTGTCTGAGAGGTGTAATAGAAATCATTGGAGGAGAAAAAACTCTGTGGGTCATTTTGTGACTTTCGCTTTCGCCTTTTTGTTTATTCTGTTTGAAAACGATTATCCTTTTCTCTTGTTATTTCTGAAGTTATTGCTATTTTTTATTTTAGTTTCCTCTTATTCATTGTGATATAAAAACTTACTTTGATTTCTTTGTTTTTCCTGGAAGATATTATATTCACGCCCCGCAAAAATTCTATAGATATGCCAATTTATCTGCGACGTACACAACTTATCCAGAGAAATGTTTATACATATGAATACGGAGTCTCATGTCAACTTACACCAGCTGCATATAGGCTAATCATCGACTTTTTAAGTAGTGTCGAAGATAATTTTACTTCAGCATTCATCAGCATTTAGCTAGCATTAAGTTTCGTTAGCATTTCGAAGAAAAATGCTATCGCACATAAGTTGGCCCGGAAAATTCAATGACCGATATTTCCACTACGGTCGAAAATATTTCGATTTTTTTTTCAGCATCCATCAGCATTTCGCTAGCATTAATTTTTGTCAGCATTTCGATGAAAAATGTCGATGTCTCCGGGCTGCACATAAGGTGGCCCGGAAAATTCAACCTTCAATTTTTCCACTACGGTCACAGATATTTCGATTTTTTTTTCAGCATTCATCAGCATTTCGCTAGCATTAATCTTTTTCAGCATTTCGATGAAAATGTCGATGTCTCCGGGCTGCACATAAGGTGGCCCGGAAAATTCAACCTTCAATTTTTCCACTACGGTCACAGATATTTCGATTTTTTTTTCAGCATTCATCAGCATTTCGCTAGCATTAATCTTTTTCAGCATTTCGATGAAAAATGTCGATGTCTCCGGGCTGCACATAAGGTGGCCCGGAAAATTCAACCTTCAATTTTTCCACTACGGTCACAGATATTTCGATTTTTTTTTCAGCATTCATCAGCATTTCGCTAGCATTAATCTTTTTCAGCATTTCGATGAAAAATGTCGATGTCTCCGGGCTGCACATAAGGTGGCCCGGAAAATTCAACCTTCAATTTTTCCACTACGGTCACAGATATTTCGATTTTTTTCTCAGCATTCATCAGCATTTCGCTAGCATTAATCTTTTTCAGCATTTCGATGAAAAATGCCGATGTCTCCGGGCTGCACATAAGTTGGCCCGGAAAATTCAACCTTCAATTTTTCCACTACGGTCACAAATATTTCGATTTTTTTTTCAGCATTCATCAGCATTTTGCTAGCATTAATCTTTGTCAGCATTTCGATGAAAAATGCCGATGTCTCCGGGCTGCACATAAGTTGGCCCGGAAAATTCAATCATCGATTTTTCCACCACTAGCGAAGATAATTAATTTTTTTCTACAGCATTTTTCAGCATTTAGCTAGCATTTACTGTATAATTTTTTTTTCTAAGAAATGCTGAAACTTCCGGGCCAACTTGATAGACCTCTCCCGATCGGTCATCATCTTCAATGGAAAATTTACCTCTTTTGAAGCTTGCAGTCCAATTTTTCACGGTCACATAAGAAGGACATTGATTACCAAGAATATTAAGCATATCTTCGTAAATCTGCTTACCTCTTAACCCTTTTAAATACAGGTACTTGATGATGGCTCGATACTCCAATTTTTCGATTTTTACAATTTCGGTGGACATATTTTTTTTATTTATTGCGTAACTCTGGTTTACTTTTTTGACGTCGAACTCTACACTGACACTTCTAATAAGTAATTGTTCGTCGATTTGGTATCGCAATATTTTGTTTATGCATGGAACTGGTCTAGGCTAACTAGATGTCAATACATCCTCGTAGAATGTTTCTGGGGTTGTTTCCCAACAAACTCTTTGAAATCTTCGTCCCCATCGATGAGTTCTGGTTGAATCGCTTGAAATGTCCCAGTGAATGATTGATATTCAATCGATTCAACTGAAAAAAAAGATGGTTGGTGGAGAAATCGCTTGTCAGCCACTAGTTTCCTGTTATTCAGACAGCACGTCGTGGTCGTCTAGGCAGGGGGACAATTCCCAAGATCGAATTGTACGATTATTCGCAGACACGTGATTGAAAAGCTCATTATCGATTAGAGACCTATTTCCTATTGATGATGGCTATCTGACAGTCTCAGTCTCTCTGCCTTTACCGAATGCAATGCTTCGACTGCAGTTTGGCAGACATCAGCAGACGTAAAACTTGAGGCTATCCAGAGTTTTGCTTGACACCAGCAGTTGGCAGTTTCGAACGAACACTGTGATGAAATTTTGTTATTTTTTATATGAAGAGACAGTTTGTATTGGTGAAGCCATATTCTGAATTTTTCCATGGCTCTACTCAAGTTGAGTTTCACCGCAGGCCAACTGCTACCTTTTATGATAAAAGCTGTATTATCAGCATATGATTAAATTGAATCTTCAACTTGAGGATAGATAGGCTTTTCAACAGCAACTCTTGGGTTTTCCGAGGACCTATCAGCAAAGACAAGACGTTGTTGATGATCAGCCGGCTTGAGTTCTTGTGTTAACTGAACTTTATAAGCCTCAAGACACAAATACAATACAAAATACGATGTAATGACATTAGTGAAATGCCTAATTCCAAAGAACGATGAGGAGTGGACAAACCTGAGTTTTCTTCGACACATTCGGCTACAGTAGCAATATTTTCGGCTGTTATTAAGGGGAGGTGCTTCACGACCGAATCAAAAATTGGGCTTCTTATTTCCATGATATCTCAGTTCGTACGCGGTGTAGACCAAAATATTTTTTTTTTAATGAAAAGTTTATCATTTCTCTACAATGTGTGTTTCTCGCTTATCCGTTTTTCTTCGTATATTAGGAAAAAAACCTGGTGAGCTGTAATTTCATAACAATCTGGACAAACGATTTCATTTCCATGATATCTCCGTCAATTTTCTGGATAAATTTATGAAATTTTGAGTAGACATGCGGTATAACATTTTGTAGAATTTGTATTGATCAGTTTTTTTTTATTGCACCCTGAATTTTTAAATGAATCATGAAGTAGAAACTTTATTGGTCATATTTTCAACCAGATTATTTTCCTAATATACGAAGAAAAACGGAAAAGCGAATAATACACATTCTGCAAAATACACTGCGCAAAAAAATTAACGCACATTCTGAAAATCTCAATTTTAATGAAAGTTAACTCTACATTGACTTCATAACTTATTTTTTATGTTCTCTCGGGAAGGTTTTGAACGAAACAAGACACATTAAATGGAAGGAAAATTCAGGATTTCACCGAATCTTATGTGAAAGAAGAGAAATTAACAATTTTCAAAATACTGAAATGCTGATAAGTGATTTAATACTTGGTATTTCCACCCCTTGCGTTAATTACAGCTTGGCAACGACGGTTCATACTCAAAATGAGTGATCTTAAAATGTTCTGATCTAAGTAGCTAAATGATTTTCTGAACTTCTCAGTCTTCTATTGAGGTTGTCCCAAACCTGCTCAATCGGATTGCGATCTGGACTTCTTGCTGGCCATTACATTCAAGAGACTTCAACCTCTTCAAGATACTCCTGAACGATGCGCGCACGATGGGGTCTGGCATTATCGTCCATAAAAATGAAATTTTCACCAATGTATGGGGCAAATGGCACTACATGCTCTTCAAGAATGTTTCTTATATACTTATCAGCATTCCTAGCTCCATTATCAACGACCACTAGGTCTGTGCGAGCAGTCAAAGATATTCCACCCCATACCATAATCGATCCTCCCCCGAAACCAGTAGTATTCAGGAAATTGCACTGAGCATATCTTTTATGTGGACGTCTGTATACAAGGGAACGTCGATCACAATGGTAGAGGCAGAATCTAGACTCATCAGTGAAGAGAACTCTTTCCCAATCGACCTCTTCCCAATGGATATGCTTTCTCGCAAAATCCAAACGCGCCCTTCGATGGGCTGGGGTAAGAGCTGGGCCTCTTGCCGCGACACGAGGCCTTAAATCATATTCTCTGAGGCGATTTCTTATTGTCTGAGTACTAATTTGCACCTCATGAGTTTGCTCAAGCTGATTTTGAAGGAGGCGAGCGGTTGCAAACCGTTGTCTCCACGAAGAAACTCTCAAGTAACATTCTTGAATGGCAGTTGTTACTCCAGGTCTACCCTGTCCTGGTCTTTGGACATTCATACCTGTCTCCCTGAATCGCTGCAACATTCTGGACACACTTGTATGGGAAACTCAAAACCTTTCTGCAATTCTTGTGTATGTCCATCCTTCTTCTCGCAAAACTACCGCTTGGGCACATTCCTCTTGGGTCAAATTGCGTGTTTCGCGTTGCATAGCGATCGAGTGTAGAAAATCAAACGAAAGAAAAACTATTGATCACTAGAATTGATCGAGAACAACTGATTTTAGAATGGAGCCAATACATTCAAAATCTGATAATATCATCTTTTTTTATTCCTGCTGGGAGAAAACATCTGTATTGAAGAAAAACGTTGAAAGTGGATAACATATCCATGCATAATTCTGATAAAAATAATTATCATTGAGAACACCTTCAGTTGTAGAATAAATTTGAGATTTCCATAAAGTGCGTTAATTTTTTGCGCAGTGTATTATTCCGCGCATGTATGCCGAAAATTTCATACATTTAGCCCAAAAATTGACGGAGATATCAAGGAAATAAAATCGGTTGTTCGGATTTTTATGAAATTACAGCTCATCAGGTTTTCTCCTGATATACGAAGAAAAACGGAAAAGCGAGTAATACACATTCTAGCGAAATCATTAAGCTTTAATTGAAAAAAAAATTGTTGGTCTACGCCGCATACGAACTGAGATATTAAAGTCTACAACAGAAGAATGAAACGTATACGGGTGTTCCACAATTTATGTACCTATTGCTTCAAAGTGACATCTTCCAAAATAACAGCTTCTATTGGAAAACCCTTTATAAAATGAATAATATTGGACCAGGCACTGTTCCCTGTGGTATTCCCATCTTAATTTCTAGTTTATCACTGAATATATTCGATATTTTTTATTTGTTGTCAGTAAACAAAAAAAATTGCGTCTCAACCAGAATTCTTCATTTTACAATCACAAACGAAGGATCTTTGTTTCATGAAGGGATACATTCTCCAGAGTGAATTCATCCTCTGAGCTCATTCTCCAGTTTCTTCTCGTTCGCTTCTGAATAATGCGAAATATCTGCTTTAAAAAGTGGAAAAAAGATCAATAATCCCATTCCCAATTAGAGCGTCTCTCTCATTAAAGCTCCCTTCGAGAAACCACCGACGAAGGACAGGAAAACGTTTTGCCGGCATGCGGGGAAAAAAGTGACACACATTTCTGCGATAGCCAATTTAGCCATCAAGGCTGCTTATTGATCATCACGGTCATTGATCAATAAATGAACGTATACACGCACGATATGCCTAGAACGTGAAAATGGCGATCTTGCTGATTGACATTGGCGAATAATAGATCTATTTGTTCCTAAGATAATTCCTTTATTTTATGTAAGTTGGCGTAGAATCCGTACGGCCGGCAATTGGTGTCCATGGCCTGATAGATCGGCAGGGTTAATCTGTCAATTGATTTGGGACGAATAGTTTCTAACTGGCTGTGTAATTTGTCTGCAAATTTTCGACGGTTAAAGGCACGGTTTCAGTCTGTTTTGTTTTGGAAACGCCGAAAGTTTGTCGACTCTTCAATGGATATTGATTCCTCTTGGAGATGTCAGGCGTAAACAACACTTTTTTTCCTAAAATATAGGTATCAAGTCAATACTAGATCGCTGAGAAATAGAGAGTAGGTTCGTCCCATACCTCAGCAGTATATCAGAGTCAGTCTATAGACTTTTCACAGTGTCCTCCTCTAGCCGGCTAACGAACCGGTACTGAGATCGACAGAACTCCTGATCTAAGCCCTACGCAGAAATATTTTTTTGTACAACTGCCATTAAAAGTAACACTTTTAATGACAGCAAAAATGTTAATATTGATTGTTTACGTGGAAGCGTGTTGAAAATATTTTTAGCACTCCATTTTCTTATGATGAAATTAGATGAAAAAAATTCAGCAATTGCAAATTTTTTTCATCAATATTCAACAATCATTACTTATGATAATTAATATTAATCGTAAAACTGGAACAATTACTAACATTAATGCCCTGTGACGTTAGGGAGCTTCGCAACACATTATTAGAATCCTCAGCACCATCAGTACTTGTAGAAACCGAAAGTACAATATTGGATGATGATGATCCAAAATTTATTGAGGATGGGAGAATTTTTTCAGCAATGACATTTCTATATGCAATGGAATGATCAACAACAACATAGCCCTCGGCTACCGTCGTAGACTTCCATCCACCTTGTTTTTTTATATTCCTAACATTTGCTCCTGATTCTGCTAGCAATAAAGCGGAGGATCTTCGAAAACAGTGTCCTGTATATTGCTTTGGTTCTGGCATTTTGAGGAATTCGGCAACAATTGATGGAATTTTCCCAAATGTATTGATACCAACTGGCTTGGCAGTGCATTTATTATTCATGTATTTCAGGAGAAACGACGGTGTTTGATGACAGAAGGGCGCAGTGCAAAGTACTTATGAAAATAGTCAACATACTTCCCAATAATACTGAAAGAACGACTGACTTTCGTTTTTGTGTTTGAAAGTTGTATAACCAATGATTTATTTGTTATTTCGATGCCTTCCACTGATAACTTACACAATTCTTCACGCCGACAGGCTCCAAATACATAGTCCGAAAATAGTTAACCATCAAGTATTTCTCATCTGGTGCCTCATTTATAAACTTTTCAACTTGTTCACGAGTGAGAATTTTCGATTTCTTGGAACGATATCCTTCACTTTTCCGTTTTAAATTACCTTAAAATATTTACTAACATCCACACCATTTTTAATGAGGGCGCTTGACTTTATCATTGAAAATTTGCTCCACAAAGCTGATGAACTCCATATTTTTGACTTTTCTTCTAAGTATGCCAAGAAAACAGGTTCACTGAAGTTCCCTTCTACATTTTTTAATTTACACCAGGCCAGGAAATTGTTATATGCAATATCGTACTACTGCTTTTAGGTAGGAGTTCCATATTTGCTCTTCTTGCAGACTCTTCAATATCCACTGGAACAACCAAATCGTCACTTTTATTAATAATTGGACTCTCGACAAACATATTAAGCAACTAAAAACCCAAGACGAAAATTGGACAGGAACGAAATTCAAATGACATCGTCTTTTCTTATTTGTTAGTAACCATAACGTTGGCAACGTTTGTCATTCACAACAACATTTTGATTATTTGAATATTAAAATGCATTTTGAAGTTTATTGTGATTGCAAATTCGCCCATTTCATTATCAAAATAGGGCAGTTGTACAAAAAACATTGTATGGTATTTGTGTTAAAAGTGATTTTATTTTGTTCGTGAAATTGTTCAATTCGCTCCGCTCATTTCACAAACTTTTTCATTCACAAAATAAAATGTCACTTTTAACACTCATCTCATAATTAACTATTTTATCTACTGATCAAGTCAAGAAAGGGAGAACAGATTCGTCAGTATATCAGTCATAGAATAACTTCTCCAGAGTCAGTCTATAGACGTTTCACAGTGACCCCCTTCAGCCGTCTAGTAAACCGGTACTGATGTCGACAGAACTCCTGATCTAGGCCCTTCTCTGATATTCCTTTGTAGACATTAGTTTAGGTAGAAAGGAAAAATTTCCGATAAAACACGCCATGTGTTATCTTGTATGGACTTTCAGAATATTTTTGGGAAATAATTTGCTCATCCAAGGTATCTCGTTGCAATACGTTCGCGTTTCGAAAATACGTGGAAACGTGGAATGCAATATCGGAGTTGAGAAAACCGAAAAGATACCTTAATCCTTAAGGTGGATCAAAAGTTCCAACGAACTACAAAGGTATTTACATTTAGCGCTCATTAAATACATAAACATGACACATGATATTTCAAACACTTATCGCTTTAATCAGTTTTTGCAATTCGTTGCCTTCTTGCATAAACGGCTCAATCTGATAAATAAAACTGACCTAGGGTAAGGTTATATTCGACCGAGAAACATGTTTTTTGTCGAGTAACACCGAGTTTGTTTTATGCACTTTATTGAGGTAAGCTCCCAATTAAGGAGCTAGTGAATCATTCTTCAGATTTTTACAGACAATATGGAATTTTAAATCTAGAGGACGTACCTATTAATATTTTTTCTGGAGGCTGAGAGAATTTTAAACAGAGACAATGGAGACGCTTTTCTTAAAAAATATGTTTTCAATAATTCATCTCGAGTTTATTAAAATGGATCCAAAAAGATTCGAGTTGGCAACTGTTAAAAGTTCAATTTGAGAAACTACACAATTTAAAAAAATATCTTATTCATTCACTTTTATATTGTATCCATGACATTCTGACAAATTTCACCATGTATATTTTGAAATTGTCAGGTTAGAGTCATTTTCAATAATTCCAAAGACCTGGCTAATGTTGAAGAAACATTTTTCTCTGTTGATACTGGAAATAAACTGCTCCACATGAGTTAGGGATATTGACTCAAATTGCAAAAAATTATGTTTAAATTGAATTTTTGGGATGAAAATTCATATTAATATGATTTCAAGTTGCAAATTAATTTTAGCCTGTAGGTCTGCAGCGTATACAAGGTGGAAAAATGGAGTAAAATTACGAAATTTTATTTCCAGAGATTTCAAGCATTTTAAGACTATCAATACAATGTATGGCCTCCACGGGCATCAATAACAGCTTGACATCTTCTTTGCATACTACACACGAGGTTGTTGAACATTTCTTGAGGAATTTGATTCCATAAATGGGGCAGAAGCTCTCTCAGATCATTAAAGGATTTTGCGGTAGGTTGATGATTATCTAATTTTCTTTGGAGCATATCCCATGCATGTTCTATGCAATTCAAATCTGGTGAGTGCGGAGGTATTGGTAAATGTGGAATACCAAGCTCCTCGCGCGCATTCTCAACTATGGCTGCACGATGCGGTCTAGCGTTATCGTCTAGAAATTGAAAAGTTTCACCAATAGCAGATTGAAAATTTGGCACAACATTGTCAATGACATGCTCCCTGTAGTATAAGGCGGTCATATTCCTTGGACAAATGTGTAGATATGTGCGCCCTTTGAAACATATCCCGGCCCATACCATAACACTACCTCCCCGGAATGGATGGACTTCTTGGACATAGCGACGATTACGGGGTATGCGTGGGATTGTCCATACCCTTATTCTTCGAGAATCTGAAAACCATCCATATCTGGATTCATCAGTGAAAAGGACACTACGCCATTGATCGTTCCAATTGATATGTTGCCTTGCCCATCCCAGTCTTGGACGCTTATGGTCACGTGTTAATGGAACTCCTCTTAATGGACGTCTAGAACCTAGATTCACCTCTCTCAAACGTCGTCTGATGGTTTCGATGGAAACTTGGACCCCATCTGCATTTTGAAGAGTATTCCGTAGCATTCTACACTCTACACGTAGATGTAGGGTTTCTTCTCGCCGAAACGGTGATGAAACGATCCTGAGCAGGTGTTGTTTTTCGTCGCCCACCAAGCCTTGGTCGTGCCAACACGGAACCTGTCTCCCTGAACTTATTCCAAAGTCGAGATATCACACTTTGGCTGACTTGGAGCCTTTCCGCTACAACAACCTGAGTTAGGCCACCCTGTAGCATTCCGATAGCCCTATTAGCCTCAGCGTTTGTTAATTTACGTCTTGGCATTTTCAGAAAACTCGTTTCGAATCGGAGCCGTTGATAAACTGTCTTCATTTCAAAATAAGAACATTCATGAAGCATATGCAAAGAACCAAACTTCAGAAATAAGGCGACCAGATTGACGAAATGCCTCATACTGATTTTTATTGGATCGATTCAAGTTTTTATTGAGTTTTAAATGATTTTACAGCGATAAAATAAAAGTACTGGAATAATCCAACAAAAAAATTTCTAAACGAACAAACGGACCTATGGAATTGCCCACTTTTCAAAATTCCCAAGAAATAAGCCTGCAAAAGACATTTAAATACCTTTTTGCACAGCTTGAAATACTCCAGTATGAGTACTACGAAACCTGTGTCACAGTAACACCATAAAAGAACTAACTCTAACTCCCGTTACAAAATTGAAGAAGAATGAATAGAAATTAGCATTGGCATCGTCACTGAGAATTATTTGACATTTCACGAATACCAACCTGCGTCATTTTTAAGTAAAAAAACTGGATAAACCAAAATCTTGGCCCATCGGGATACTTTATGAAAGGGGATGGAGTATTCTTACAAAATATTCAACATTTCGATGGTCTGCCAGTCCCAGCCAATTTCGAAGATGCTGCGCTCCAATGACCATCTCAATTTGGCCCATCTCCGAGATCGATCATTCTTCACCCATGTATAAGTTACACGTGTACGCTGCATGAAAAAAAAAATGATCGAATCCTTCGCAGCTGTTATTTGCGAGTGCCATTCTAAAGCCTGTCGAACACCCTACACTGTAACCATTCGATGATCCCAGTTTTATTGCATAGCTATGAAATAAAAAAATGAAATTTTACCTGCGCCTCTTCGCACTCGTTGTTGGAGGAAATTAAACCCAGGTTATGGTTGCAAATTCGACACTGTCTCGTACGGGGTCCTTCCGAAAAGGACACGGAACAAGGTCAGTAAGCTTGGTTGTCATTGTTACGGAAAAATTCGAATCGGGTTTTTATATGGGTCGTTAGAATGTTACAAAATTACTTGTAGTTTTTTCATGGCTATGAAATAGACCAAGCTAAGGTAGTTTAAATAAGTGACCGTTCAGTGAGAGTAGGAAAACTAATCCTATAGAGGCGCCACCGTGCATTTTTTGGAATATGAATTTGGCAATTCTCTGCCAATTCCGTATTTAGAGTTGTTTTTATTAACGAAATTATCTATGGTTTTGCCGAGAGATTACCATTGGTACCTATGTGGAATGAAAATTATGATGTGGTATGGCATAAAATATACTGCTCCACAAGAGTAAGGGGTATCGTATTCAATCGTTTTGAAAAGTATGTGATCTTCGAGAAAATCGCTGTAAAATCATTTAAAACTCAATAACAACTTGAATCGATCCAATAAAAATCAGTATGAGACATTTCGTCAATCTGGACGCCTTTTTTCTGATGTTTGGTTCTTTGCATATGCTTCATGAACATTCTTATTTTGAAATGAAGTCAGTTTATCAACGGCTTCGATTTGAAACGAGTTTTCTGAAAATGCCAAAACGTAAATTAACGGACGCTGAGGCTAATAGGGCTATCGGAATGCTACAGGGTCGCCTAACTCAGGTTGTTGTAGCGGAAAGTCTCCAAGTCAGCCAAAGTGTGATATCTCGACTTTGGAATAGGTTCAGGGGGACAGGTTCCGTGTTGGAAAGACCAAGGCTTGGTGGGCGACGAAAAACAACACCTACTCAGGATCGTTTCATCACCGTTTCGGCGAGAAGAAACCCTACATCTACGTGTAGAATGCTACGGAATACTCTTCAAAATGCAGATGGGGTCCAAATTTCCATCGAAACCATCAGACGACGTTTGAGAGAGGTGAATCTAGGTTCTAGACGTCCATTAAGAAGAGTTCCATTAACACGTGACCATAATAAAGCGTCAAAGACTGGAATGGGCAAGGCAACATATCAATTGGAACTTTCAATGGCGTAGTAGTGTCCTTTTCACTCATGAATCCAGATATGGACGATTTTCAGATTCTCGAAGAATAAGGGTATGGACACTCCCACGCATACCCCGTAATCGTCCAAGAAGTCCATCCATTCCGAGGGGGTAGTGTTATGGTATGGGTCGAGATATGTTTCAACGGGCTTACAGATCTACACATTTGTCCGGGGAATATGACCGCCTCACACTATAGGGATCATGTCATTGACAATGTTGTGCCAAATTTTCACGCTGCTATTGGTGAAACTTTTCAATTTCTAGACGATAACGCACCGTGCAGCCAAAGTTGAGAATGCGCGCGAGGAGCTTGGTATTCCACATTTACCAATACCTCCGCACTCACTAGATTTGAATTGCATAGACCATGTATACCTACCCCAGAATCCTTAAATGATCTGAGAGAGCTTCTGCCCCGTTTATGGAACCGAATTCCTCAAGAAATGTTCGACAACCTCGTGTGTAGTATGCAAAGAAGATGTCAAGCTGTTATTGATGCCCGCGGAGACCATACATTGAAATGCTTGAATTCTCTGGGAATAAAATTTCGTTATTTTACTCGATTTTTCTCAACCTCCCTGTGGCCTGTATACGCTACAGACCTACAGGCTAAAATTAATTTGCAACTTGAAATCATATCAATATGAATTCTCATCACAAAAATCTTATTTTAACTATATTTTTTTGCAATTTAAGTCAATATCCCTAACTCATGTGGAACAGTTTGAAATATTGAATGGACAATAATAGGCGGTATTTTCAAAGGTGTAGTTTTCTAGGTTAATCCGTCTGGATCTACTGCTACACATCAGATAGAATAACATTAGACTGAATAGGGAAAGAAACACCTTAAAACAGATTATATTCAGGTATGTTAAAAGGACCATTTCACTAATAATGTAGCGGCGAATTTAATGGTTCCCACAGGGAATATTGTCCTATACGACATAATCGTTATTTATGTTTGAGAATGAGAATCGTGGCGGAAATCATTAAGGCCTAATCGTGAATTACGATGAATTCTATTACTAATGATCATACGTTGGACATTATACAAATTTCACCATGAGACTTCAACTGTATTAATCTGAATAGGGAGTACTCATTTAATCAGAAGCTGTCCCCATAAAATGTATGATTGATAGATCTTTCCTACCTAAGCCGAAATTGTACGGGATAATGAATAAGTTTTTTTGTCTACCATTGAGTAGTGAAGAAGAAGGATTCAAATTGATTTAGGAAATTAGTTGTCGAAAAGTTTTGAAGCGGCTCCATTTCAATGAAACCGAATGTTCTAAAAGTTGTAACCTTCATATTGTACATCCTAAGTGTCAATTCGATCTGTCAGGTAGTTTTGTTCAGTCAGCCATAAGAAATAAACTCTATGTCTCGACTCCATGGCCGAATGACCTTGGAAATCCGTATTTTCCGGTCGACCCCCATACAGATGACGCAGAAATGAAATATACCTCTGGATGGGCAAGAAATACAAGATAGACCATTAATAATCGGCAGTGAATCATTTTGGTCCATTGCGTGTTTTCAATTTGTAACTTCAATTTCGCTTTCATTGGAACGAAATGATTCCCTTGGGGCTATCGAGAAACGAGAACTCTGAATGGAGTGAGGATGGCTATTAATTGAGCTACTGTTTGGGAATTATGGACGGATTAATATTTGATGCCGATCCGGTTCGTCATTTTGCTCGAATTCGGGATTTTCAGCAGAATGATGCAGAATGATTTATGAGTTTGGGGTAAGAGCTTCATTCCATCAAGGAACGCTGGAGAAAGATCCTTCCTGACAAGTGACAACTGACAGCTTGACAGAATGTCTATTATTCATTAAAAATTTCGCTCTGTGATAGCCCACACGTGGTGAATTCATCTACATGGAGGACATTAAATTTCAAATTACAATACAGACTATAAACTGCTCCACATGAGTTAGGGATATTGACTTGCATTGTAAACAAATTTAGTTAAAATAAAATTTTTTGTGATGAAAATTCATATTAGTATGATTTCAAGTTGCCAATTAATTTTTGCCTGTGGGTTAAGAAAAATCGAGTAAAATAACGAAATTTCATTCCCAGCGAATTCAGGCCTTTTAAGACTATCAATACAATGTATGGCCTCCACGGGCATCAATAACAGCTTGACATCTTCTTTGCATACTACACACGAGGTTGTTGAACATTTCTTAGGGAATTTGGTTCCATAAACGAGGCAGAAGCTCTCTCAGATCATTTAAGGATTCTGGGGTAGGTTGATGATTATCTAATCTTCTTTGGAGCATATCCCATGCATGTTCTATGCAATTCAAATCTGGTGAGTGCGGAGGTATTGGTAAATGTGGAATACCAAGCTCCTCGCGCGCATTCTCAACTATGGCTGCACGGTGCGGTCTATCGTTATCGTCTAGAAATTGAAAAGTTTCACCAATAGCAGCGTGAAAATTTGGAACAGCATGGCCAATGACATGCTCCTTATAGTGTAAGGCGGTCATATTCCCAGGACAAATGTGTAGATCTGTGCGCCCGTTGAAACATATCCCGGCCCATACCATAACACTACCCCCTCGGAATGGATGGACTTCTTGGACATAGCGACGATTACGGGGTATGCGTGGGATTGTCCATACTCTTATTCTTCGAGAATCTGAAAATCGTCCATATCTGGATTCATCAGTGAAAAGGACACTATACGCCATTGATCGTTCCAATTGATATGTTGCCTTGCCCATTCCAGTCTTTGACGCTTATGATCACGTGTTAATGAAACTCCTCTTAATGGACGTCTAGAACCTAGATTCACCTCTATCAAACGTCGTCTGATGGTTTCGATGGAAACTTGGACCCCATCTGCATTTTGAAGAGTATTCCGTAGCATTCTACACGTAGATGTAGGGTTTCTTCTCGCCGAAACGGTGATGAAAGGATCTTGAGCAGGTGTTGTTTTTCGTTGCCCACCAAGCCTTGGTCTTTCCAACATGAAACCTGTCTCCCTGAACCTATTCCAAAGTCGAGATATCACACTTTGGCTGGCTTGGAGCCTTTCCGCTACAATAACCTGAGTTAGGCCACCCTGTAGCATTCCGATAGCCCTATTAGCCTCAGCGTTTGTTAATTTACGTCTTGGCATTTTCAGAAAACTCGTTCCAAATCGAAACCGTTGATAAACTGACTTCATTTCAAAATAAGATCATTCATGAAGCATATGCAAAGAACCAAACTTCAGAAAAAAGGCGACCAGATTGACGAAATGTCTCATACTGATTTTTATTGGATCGATTCAAGTTGTTATTGAGTTTGAAATGATTTTACAGCGATTTTCTCGAAGATTACATACTTTCAAAAACGATTGAATATGATATCCCTAACTCTTGTGGAGCAGTATATTTTGTGAGGTTGCTGACAACTCACTCACTCTCTCTTTTCCAATGCGAATGGAGTGGATGCTGTGCAATCCATCGGAATTTTCCGATATGAGGAGGTAGATAAATTAGCCAATGACATTTTATGACCGCACTTCCGAGTATGCTAAACTCAGACATAAATCCAGCAGAAACACTCAATGTCAATGTCAACTTTATCAAGAAAGGTGTTTTACTGCATTCGAACAATGACTCCGAATGTGTTTGTTGAATGGAGTTAGGTTTCATGTCGGGAAAGCAATTATATGGCATGTTATATAAGTCTATTAAAAACATATCATTTTCATTGTAGCATCCACATAGCGCTCTTGGACAAATCGTGGCCAAACGGTCATCCTGCAACTTTTTAGTTCTTGATTAATGCTTCCCCTACGACGGGAGATCTCATTAATCTGCGATAATCATTATGTGGACTTGCTTCATGACACGTATCCACCATGATTGATGCGTGAGTATCGAAATTATGGTTGTCATGACCGTTTGAGTTGCGAAAAAGTTTCCACATCGGTTGGTATTGTCGTAAGACCACCAAGAGCAGCACCAGCTGATGATTAAATCATTATTATCCAGGCATTTAGCTCTGCTTGGCTAGTTATCAAGTTTTTCTTCTATGAACATCAGCTGACCTCATTACATTTATTGGGTATCAAATTTTACAGAAAACTCATCGTTCTTATTGAATCTCTTAGCTACTGGCTTTTATAGCTTTCTTTTATAAAGCACCTTTTGCGTTGTCTTGCAATGTCCTCAATACCCTCAGAACTATTCCCGAATTTGAAGTCTGGTGATGTCATTCAAATGAACTTTTCTTTTTATTATTTCTTTCAGAGATGAATACCATATTATTTATTTTGTCACACGTGCCATGATCGAGAAATTTGACAAATGTAGCTTGGTCTCCTGCTGTTTGTTGTTTTCTTTATCTTCCTTTCGCTTTATGAAAATCACGAAATGCATAAAGATCCCCATGACTTTTCTAAATTCTGTTATCAGGTGTTTGCTCTCTTTCTATAATTTTTGTTAGTATGCTTTTCTGGTTTGTCTCTCTATTCTGATTCTTTCTTGCAGTATATGTAGGTGCAATCATTTGTCTTTTTGTCCTTTTCAGATTAGTACCAAGAGATCCATGGCCAATCATCAGCTCTTGAATAATATCAGTTTACTCTCTTGCTGTTCGTTTATCTTCACCTGCTATCCTGTCTACCACAAAGCTGACCTACTCCATCAGCTCCTCATGGGTTTGTACCTTTTCTTCGTCATCCCAACTGTTGGTATTATAGCCAGCTGTTTGTCCATCATCACTTCAAGCTTCTTTTCTCGCTGAAAGTTTGCTCCTTTTCGTTACTTCAACCTCTCACCATATTTATTTTGATTGGTGTTAGCTATTACTACCTCACGTTGGACCTAACCTTCTCGACAAATAGAGAGTGGAGGATTTGATTGCATTGTAGATTGTGCAGAGTAACTAGGATGGTGAGATCTTCAATCACAACATTGCTACTTGTAAGACTTATAGTATTTTATTGCTTATTAGATCTGTCGGCCCTTTCTTTCGTATTACAGAACCCTTCTTGAGATGGTGAGCTTTTTCTTCTTCTGGTTTCCTTTACAAGCTGTACATTGATTCTTGATAAGCTCCAGTGCATTTGTTTAACGTGACTTCCTAACTCTTCGTAGATTTTTAGTGAGAGAGATATTGTCTTGTCTGCCTATAAAATGTTTTGGAGACCCGAACAAATAAAATGAACCTGAGTATACAAGCTTTGGCTGTGCTGATAAAATGAGTTCTTCGATTGAAATTCTGCTTTCTGTTGCAAGACGGTCTACTGGGTGTTTGGGGCCAATTTGAGCTGATCCTTAGCAAGGCAGGAATTTCGTCCCAGTGACCTTGACGAAGTGGAAACTTTCTTGAAGGCCAAGTCCCCTCACCTCTAAAAACTCCAAGAATTCATCTTCGAAAAAACAACGCTATTTGTTTTTCTGAACTTATCTAATTGATTAGCACATCGTGAATATTTTATGGACCAATAACTCGTTCTGATTCACCATCGGATTCCACTATTTATCTACCAATTAACACTGAATAAATCGAGCCGTACGAAGCTCGACAAAATCTAACTGAACATGTCGGCTTGCTCTGATTACCTCCAGAAGCTAGCGGAGTCTTCCACCACTTTCGATTTCGAGAAGACCGTGTGAGATTCCCGGCAGCCTATCATTATTGTAGCGCGAATTTCGGTTAACTTTCCCCAGATTTACGTAAGGTTAAGAAGGCAAACAGAAGAAGCCCATGTCCGCTGGTTGTTTCGAAGCGGAAGCAGTTTGTATGACAGATCCGCGAAAAGGTATGAGCACGTCTCTTACGTTGGATTTACGTGATGTTCGAGTTGAGTTCAGCACTCCCATTTCCTTGATGAAGGTCAAGGGCACGACCTTAAGGAGCGCGGTATGATGGTGCGGGTTTTTTCGATGGAGCACCAGTTCATTGAGGAAGGCAATCAATGGGCTGCAGTCGTATGAGGTTTGATTAGGAAAAAGCCCTCACAGAAGTTTAAATTGTGTGCGATCTTTTCAGTTTGAGCAAGAAGTCGTCTTTGCCTATTACTAGAAATTTCTCAATCGTAGCAATACAAAATTTAGATCTCGTTGTAGGTACTCAAGTTCCTGAGGAACTTTCTGGAATGATACACCCTTAGAAGGTTCCGCCAGAGGGGTTTTTTCAGTATCCTCCTTCTTCTGGAACCTTTTCTCGTAAGTGCCTTCTCCCAGAACATATCAAGAATGTTCTGGGGCTATAAAAGGCACTACTGCCCTTTCACTGGGGAAAGTTCAGGTCTCCTAGCGTCCTTTGATATCCTTTGTGTGAATTGTATGTAACTGTTCTTGAATGGAAGAACGGAAATATCTTGGAGTTGGGGTCTTAAGTCAAATACCTAGGAATAACCCTAGATAGAAAACTTCTGTGGAACAAGCATGTTGATAATGCTACTGGCAGAGCTACAAGGGCTCTGATGGCGTGCAGGCGTCAAAAATATTGCGATGGATGTACGTCATGATTGTGAGACCTATAACCACATATGGGGCAGTAGCCTGGTTTGCTAAAGCATGTCAGGTAAGTACGAGAAAAATGCTGGACAAAGTACAAAGGCTTGCCTGTGTGTGATATGAGGACGTGCCCAACTAAGGCGCTTGAGATCATCACAGACCTCACACCTCTACATCTAGTGATTGATAGGGTAGCCCATGAGGCCTTCCTCAGAATATCCGAAGAAGAAATACTTGCAATCGGAAGATGTCAAGATATAAATCTGGACATAAACTATCAGAAATGCGATATAGCTATTCATAAAGGTTGTCAAGCTGCCGTTGAAGCACTGAGCTCCATGTCATCGATTCAAAGCTGATTTAGGAGTGCCGGAACAAACTCAATGAGGTAGGCAAGAAAAATAAAGTCTTTTCAATCTGGGTTCCCAGTCATTCGGGAATCGTAGGAAACGAAGAGACCAATACACTTGCCAGAAAGAGCGCACAAACGCCACTCACTAGCCAAGAACCCTTCTGTGGTATAGGAAAATGCACCTATAAGAACGAGTGTATGGCGAAGGAGAAAACTGAAAGGGAAAAACTCTGGCGGAATCTCCCAGGGATGGATCACTCCAAAAAGTTCCTCCAGAACTTTGAAACTGCTAGATTCAAAAAATATCTGGATCTCAGTAAGAACCAACTACACCTACTCACTGTCTTTCTCACAGGACATTGTCGCCTAAAGAAGCATCTGTTGAGAATGGGTTTATCGGACCCTGACGAGTGTAGATTTTGTGGGGAGGAGGAAGAAACTCATATTCACCTTGTAACAGAATGCTATGGCATTGCAAGCCAAAGACAAAAGTGCTTTGGACAAGAAATCTCGTTGAAGTCGTCCCAGATACTGGATTTCATCAAATCTCAGGAATTGGAAAGCGAGCTGTAGGAGGCGCGATGACAACAGCTCTGTTAGGTGGCACAATAGACCTTAAGGTCGCAGTGGAATGTACCCCCTTTTTACTATAAACTATATCGAGGAGTTTGTCTCCAAAATTCCCATTTATTGCTTCTTGGTACTAGATGTAGACTTGCATAATCTTGAAAGTCTGGTACCAAAAATCAACTAAAGGATATTTCGAAGTGTCCTCGATGAAGGAGTTACAGCATTTTCTCTGATACCAATTATTTCACAAGACTTCTCTTGAAGTACACATCATGATCAATGACCTGTTATACATTTTCATTCCATTATAATTAACAAGGTGCAAACTTGAGAATGTTAACAAGTCAAAACGCACTTATAAGTGAGCGAAGATACATTGGACTTATTAACCAACTGGAAAACAATCACCATTTCAGTTACATTGCTTGTCGTATCGAGAAACTAGGTACATTATTCTGTATCTCCTCGGTAAAGCTCCATACACACGATAAGATAATATGTCCTGTTTCAGTTCCTTTTCCAATGACTTTTATGTGGAATCCTATTCATTGTCTAGATGAGAAAAAACTTAGTAGTATAGTAGGTTGATTTGGTGGGAAGTTAAAAGCATACAGTGACCATGAAGGAAAACTAGAAAGTTCAATGATCTTGAAATTATATACACAATAGTATAACAGAAGTGCAATACAGCTACAAATTTTATATTGAAGGGCATAACAAGCATATTTCTAGGAAGCCACTGGCAATATATCCGAGCAAAAACTATCCACGATACCCATAACCATAAGTGTAATTGTTTATGTAAATTGTTTTCGAACCTGCAGAAAACTATTGAAGCTCATTATACGGTGTGTGAACCCCTTAATACCCGAATGCATCCATTTCGAATTTGTTTCTGCGAGTTATAATTGCCTCTTTGTTCTTTCATAGTTCAATGAAAATGAGGTCGAACGAAATTAAAACAGACTCTACCATAATAATGTAATTGGTTCTGTATCCAGGTATAATTCGTTTGTTTTGTATCTTCTCTTGGTATATCACTGGCTTCTAGCCATGTCCTTGTCTAAGTTAAATGCATCGTGAGTAATACTTGCAGTCTAACTATTACTTCAGGTAATATGAGGCAGAACGAAACCATTTATAAATGATACTTTGAGTCCGGGAGATCCAAGCAGTAATTCCTGACAATTAAGTAAATCAGAGTACTCTATTTTCACTGATTTTTTCACGACATCCAGACTAATGTTGCAGACAAAGATTGCGGGTAGATGGAAAAAATTGAATTGAATAGGGAAAGGGGTCGAGCAGCACCTTGTTGGAAAGGCAGTTCAATTTCCTGCATGAGTGTATTTTTTTTTTCATCGGGGTGGTAAGTTATGGATGGCCCACCCTGTATAGAGATAAAGAAAATAATGAGAAAACAACTCTACCATGATACAAAATGTAACCAAAGAAAGAGGTTGAGAAGTTACCACTACAACAAGCGGTATATTGAACACAAGCAGGCCGTCCCAGCTTCGCCCGAGTAGAAGTTTGTTTCACGCGGCGGTTTCATCTTCAAAACTTCAACCTGCCATATCTTTTGATGTACTCGTTGTAATTGTATGATGTGAAGGGCAATTTTGTTCTAAATTAAATACTGGGGATAAATAACGTATTAGGTTGGATTAGGATCAATAACCAATTCATAAAAACACACTCTCAAATAGTGCATAATTTTGGAAAACATCTGATTACCATAAACAGGTAATAGAAAGTCAATCTTGAGAGATAGATACATGCTATCGCGGACTTTTTTGTAGAACTATTCAAGAGGTACATTTCCGTCATACATTGTATCCACCTAAGTCTTACGGTTTTTGCAGCGCACGTGAAAATAGCTGATTTTGGCTGATTTTTTTGTAATTATTGAAGTTATAGTAGGTATCCTTAATTTTTTCGGGTGAAAAGTATAGCCTATGTCACTCAGGGATAATGTAGCTTTCTAAGGGTGAAAGAATTTTTGAAATCGGTCCAGTAGTTTTTGAGCCTATTCGTATCAAACAAACAAAAATACAAATCTTTCTTCTTTATAATATTAGTATAGATGAATTAATATTTTTATGTCACATAGGAAAAACCTGCTTGGGATCTACTGAGTCCTTCAGTTCGGCAGGTAGCTCCCGAACAAAAAAAGTCACCTTATAGATCTAGCGATTTTGCATAATAGCAGTTATGTTCAAATGACGTGAATTTTTTATTGCATACAATTTGTCCAAATGATGATCATTCTTGGATGTTTGCAATCTTCTCATCCAGACGGGTACTTACTTGCTGCATGTGATTCATGAAATTATAGGAGCTATTTCACGGACTTGAAATTTTTATAGCCTCAAACGTCTGGTTCGTGGTCCTAGGCAACATGATTGACCTTGACCGAGACATGGTAATTTGGGATATGTAAAGGAATATTTCCAGTGCTTCTCTAAAGCATGACTCAATTACATGGAAAAGGCTTCAGAAATGCATGGAAACACTTTTAAGTATAAAATATGAGATTCGTAGTTTTTTTTTCGAAATATGTAGTTCAGCAAACTCTACTATATTCCTTTTTTTTCTTGGAAGTTTTCACCGAGGTTTCTTGTATCTTCTTTAGGATTCAAAAACATTTCCATCTGGCATTAAAGCAGATGTAATTCTGATGAAAAACTCCTAACACAAAAACGTTCTTGAACACTCATCTGAAAATCTACATTTCTCAATCTTTTCCGACAATTTTATGTGTATTTGACTGCAACACAATATGGGGACATCATAGTACATTATAAAAATGAAAAAAGCCACCCCAATGTACAATTTTCCATTTTACAACAAATGTGATAGAGTTGTCACTTTGAAATTGAAATCAGTGGAAGTATCTGAACTACAAAAATAGAAGTCACCGATCAAAGGCGGACGTTTGATAGTGGAGGTTCGGTTGCTGAACAAATTATTAGCGTTTATACACTAATCTTCAGGAAGATACTATACGCAGACGATACGGGCATATCAATTAGGCACAGAAACACAAGAATAATTCACAAAAGACTTCAAGAAGCTGCAGACGATATCAGTCATTGGTGTACCAGATGGAAAATCAAAATCAATGGAGAAAAGAGTCAAGCAATACTCCTTCAAAAGAGAAGTCTGAAGATGGAATCAAAGATATCCATAGACGATAATGAAATAGAATGGCAGAATGAAGCTAAATACCTAGGAGTAATATTAGACAAAATACTAACGTGGAAACAGCACATAAAGTATGCAGTGGATAAAACGAATGTAGCAATGAAAAGGTTATACCCGATTATAGGCAGAAGAAGCCAAATGAACAGAAACACGAAGTTGAGGATCAAAAAAGCATCAGTCGCCAGACCGCAGCTAACACATGGATCAACAGCATGGGGCTATGTAGCGAGAACCCATATAAAGAGGATACAATGTACAGAAAACAAATTTCTGAGATGGGCATTAGACGCCCCGTGGTTTGTTAGGAATGAACAAATCCGAAAAGACAAAATGGGAGTCCATCACTACATTCATCAAACTAAAAGCTGCAAAATCCTACGAAAGAGCTAGTGAACATCCAAATGACGACCTTAGAAGGTTACTTGACTATGAACCCGTTGAAGATGAAAAAACAGCGAGAATTTACTGCAAAAGACCCAGAGACCAATTGCGAAAATGAAGATATAGAATTCTAAACTAAGAGAGAGATATCTAACTGAAAGATGAAGACAAACACTCAGCATAAGGAATGCGAAAGAGGAAATAACAGATGGAAGGTTGATAGGCTTATGCTCTGAACCAACAGCAGGAGAGGTGTTTAGTTGATAAGAATCCGACACTATCCAGAAAGACTGGGTGCCTGATGTAAGATTCACCTCTTCTATAACAAAGAAAAATCAAGAAGATAGAAGGAGGACGAAAGAAATATGGCTTTTCGATTAGGCGGACATATTAGGACAAAACTAACTGTTGTTACTGCTAATCCTTTGCTGACTAGTGCTGTAATATCCAAACAAGCTTTTTTCCTCTGAAAAGTGTACAATCTAGTGGACCAGGTTCAGTTTTGAACGCTGGGTATAAGAATCATCAAATTATAAACATTCTTCCATTGTGGTTCAGTATCTACGAAGATGATACACACCAAAATGGATTGAGCACAAATCGTAGTCAACTGGCTATGACATCATCTCGGTCAGGTCAAAGGCACTTCTCTGCAAATGTGTCATCGTGAACCTTCCGAAGCAACCATAAAAATGAGAACGGATCGTTTCCTTCTTATGCCGGAGCCTTTCACGGACTTCCCACTTCTTTCTTGATAATCAGACCTGAGAGAAACCTGTTGAGGGCAAGTGCAAGCAAGCTGAATTTCAACGTACTATGTACAGAATTTCCTGCGTGGACTGGAGTCAAGGCTAACTTGCGTATTCCCCTTGATCGTTGAAGATAAAATGGGTAAAAATGCAAAAATATTCCTACGGTTTATATTCAAATAATTGTTGGCATGAAATGGTAACGAGAGTTGTTGATACCACTCCTAGGATATTAAAGCGATTGTGGTGGCGACTGTCTCGTAGGAAATTTCGTGTCCGCAACAGAAAAATCATTTTACTGGGAATAGTGCATACACTTAACGTTTCTTTCTTTGTTTTACCTTGGAATATGGAAAATAACCGCTGCAGATGATATCACCTGCCACTGAATTCTGAAAAGATGCATTTTGCGAATTCTTCAGAAGGGTTTCCCAATAAGGAAAATATATTTCTTGAATGTATACAGAATACAGAGTGTCCCATTGAAAAGTGAACAAATTTTCAATGATTATCTCCGTCAATTTCCGGGATAAATGTATGAAATTTTCAGTATACATGCGAAATAATGTTTTGCAGAATGTGTATCCCTCGCTTTTCCGTTTTTATTCCTATATCAGGAAGAAAACCTGGTTGAAAATATGACCAATAAAGTTCCCACTTTATGATTTATTTGAAAATTCAGGGGGACAATTAACAGAAGAACTGATTAATACACATTCTGCGAAATATTATTCCACATGTATACTGAAAATTTCTTACATTTATTCAGAAAATTGATATAGAAATAAAATCATTTGTCCAGATTTTTAAGAAATTGCAGCTCACCAGATTTTTTTCCTAATATACGAAGAAAAACAGAGAAGCGAGTAATACACATTCTAGAGAAATGATTAAGCTTTAATTTAAAATAGTTATTTATGATATGAGTGTTAAAAGTGACGTTTTATTTTGTGAGTGAAAAAGTTCGTGATATGAGCGGAGCGAATTGAACAATTTCACGAACAAAATAAAATCACTTTTAACACAAACAACATCAATGTTTTTTGTACAACTGCCCTATTTTGATAATGAAATGGTCGAATTTGCAATGACAATAAACTTCAAAATGCATTTTAATATTCAAATAATCAAAAGGTTGTTGTGAATGGCAAACGTTGCCAACGTTATGATTACCTACTAACAAAGAAGAAACGACGCTGTCATTTGAATTTCGTTCCTGTATAATTTTCGTCTCGGGTTTTTAACTGCTTAATATGTTTGTCGAGAGTCCCATTATTAATAAAAGTGACGATTTGGTTGTTCCTGTGGATATTGAAGAGTCTGCAAGAAGAGCAAATCTGGAACTCCTACCTAAAAAATCTGTTCAGCAGTACGACATTGCATATAACAATTTCCTGGCCTGGTGTGAATTGAAAAATGTAGGAGGGAACTTCAGTGAACCTGTTTTCCTGGAATACTTAGAAGAAAAATCAAAAAGATGGACTTCATCAACTTTGTGGAGCAAATTTTCAATGTTGAAGTCAAGCGCCCTTGTTGAAAATGGTGTGGATGTTAGTAAATATTTCCAGGCAATAGCATATATGAAACGGAAAAGTGAAGGATATCTTCCCAAAAAATCGAAAATTTTCACTCGTGAACAAGTTGAAAAGTTTATAAATGAGGCACCAGATGAGAAACACTTGACGGTTAAGGTTGCAACTATTTTCAGATTGTTTGGAGCCTGTGGGCGTGAAGAATTGTGTAATTTATCAGTGGAAGACATCGAAATAACAAATAAATCATTGGTTATACAACTTCCAAACATAAAAATGAAAGTCAGTCGTTCTTTCAGTTTTATTGGGAAGTATGTTGACTATTTTCAGTACTTTGCACTGCGCCCTTCTGTCATCAAACATCGTCGTTTTTTCCTGAAATACATGAATAATAAATGCACTGCCAATCCAGTTGCTATCAATATATTTGGGAAAATTCCATCTATTGTTGCCGAATTCCTCAAACTGCCAGAACCAAAGCAATAGACAGGACACTGTTTTCGAAGATCCCCCGCTTCATTGCTAGCAGAATCAGGAGCAAATATTACGGATATAAAAAAACATGGTGGATGGAACTCTACGACGGTAGCCGAGGGCTATGTTGATCATTCCATTGCATATAGAAATGTCAATGCTGAAAAATTCTCCCAACCTCAACATATTTTGGATCATCATCCAATATTGTACTTCCGGTTTCTACAAGTACTGATGTGCTGAGGATTCTAATAATGTGTTGCGAAGCTCCCTAACGCCACAGGGCATTAATGTTAGTAATTGTTCTAGTTTTACGATTAATATTAATGTTCATAAATAATGATTGTTAAATATTGATAATAAAAAATTGCCATTGCTGAATTTTTTTCATCTGATTTCATCATGAGGAAATGGAGTGCTAAAAATATTTTTAACACGCTTCCACGTAAAAAATCAATTTTAACATTGTTTGCTGTCATTAAAAGTGTCACTTTTAATGGCAGTTGTACAAAAAAAAATTGTTGGTCTACGCCGCATGCGAACTGAGATATCATGGAAATAAAAAGCACAATTTTTGAAGGGAGCTCGCGAGCTCGGACGTGTAGCACCTCCCCTTAAGGGGTGGGAGGGGCTGCTAGACTTTCGACGATATGATATTACTCTCACCATTCACACATGGGGTCTCCATGTCATAAAAGACACCAACTAGTACCTTTTTCTGAAAATATTGCGAATACTTTATGAATAAACAAGTACATCTTTTAATTTAATTGCATCTTCTTTTCAGGTAAAAGCACCAGTTGAAGAGACTAAGCCATCCTTTACTCAACCTAAGGTATCGTAACACAATGTAGTTAATTCACAATTAACAATTTTCTTCAGAATATAATTTACGACGTTCCCCCGTATCGAAACAAGACCTCGATCAATTAAAATAATATCATCATATATACTTTAGAAGGTAGAAAGATACAATTGCAATAATAACAGACCTACTGCACTCTTGAAATTTCTAAAAATAACATGGTTTATTTTTTGTTGCGCTGTAATTACATTTTATAACTATGTTTAACGAGCGTCCGCGTAAAAAACAGGATGCAAGCATATGGAATTTATTTTGAAAGTCGTCTGAAAAACATCGGCAGATTTTTCATTGTGATAGTTCGTCGTAAAAAAATTCACAGACCGAATTCAAAATATTGTAATGGCATAACAATAAAATGTTGTCAGTAATTTAGGATCGACAGATTTAAATTTTACTGCGGTACGGTTTTGGATTCCATAGAGATGCTGCTTTGTGATTCACAGGCAACTCAACGAAATAGCCTTTGAAAAAAGGTCAAGAACTTTCAAATTTTGTCCACTCTACTATAAGATAAGAAATTAGTTATCAGTGAGCCAATATTTTGACGATGAATCATATTATCAAAACTTGTGCGTATGAGTGAATTCAAAAGTGGTCGAAATGTGATAACAGATACAGGGTGTCGAAAATCCATGGAATTAACACTTTTCTTTCCATATATTCGGAACCGATATTTCGAATGAATTTTGGTTAATTGTTTACTCTATTCATGGTGCATATTCGTCAATCAAAACTTATTCAATATTTCTCCTGGTATAAAAGTTACAGTGTAGTCGACTCATAAATTCACGCCAAAATACTATAAAACCACTTGAAAAAAATAAACGGTTCATATTATCGAAAGAATCAACCATTTTAGAAAATAAAAGTATTCTTATGTTTTTTTAATAAATCGCGTCGTTTTCGAGTTGTTCCTAATTGTATACGATAAAATTTATAGAAAAAAATAATGAATTTCAAGAATAATCTGGATGCTTCCCTGGATTAAATATCATCCAATATTATTTCTTCACTGGTCTCTTAACAAGTTAACAGTGTTGTCAGAATGATCATTCTGACTTCGTCAAGACTGAAATCTTCATGAAGGAGAAATGTTTGATGTAGAGATATGTAATAATAAAAACCCACAAATGTGGTAGATAAAATTGAATGCTAAGAAGCATGAAATTATACATTTTATATGCACAGTTTTCATTAAAAATTTATTGAAATTTTGTAAAATATCACAAAAGATGGGTAAGGTTAGGTCATTGACCTCAAATCCTATATCCTAGGCTAATGGAGTTAGGATATTTTAGTAAGAGACCAATTTTTTAGGAAATCGTTTTAGGATGTCGAGGAGAATATGAACAAATTATTAGTGTTTACAAACTAATCTTCAGGAAAATCTAAGAAGAAACTTATTTTGGACGAGCCGCAGGCGAGTCAGTTACCTCCTTGAGCCAGTAAAACCCGTTACCTTGCGTGTATTGTTTTATATTTTATATGTTTCTCCTTTGTAAATAGGTTAGATAAATTCCAAAAAAATCTCAATAATTTGGCGCAAATGTCGTAAGCTATGGAAGCGTTGCCATGCACACGTCTGTTTATTTTTCTTTACATTTGTTTTGTCGAAAGCGAAAATGAATGTACGAAAAGAAATTATTGAGGCAGCCAGCAGTGTAGCTTCAAGTTTATTATCTGCGAAATCAGCTTCAAGGTACGAGCGAGAATACGACGACTTCAAAAAGTGGCAAAACAAAAATAGTGTGATTGGGGTAACTGAAGATGTTTTGTTGGTCTACTTGAATCAACTATCAGCTAGATTCAGCCCTAATACTTTATGGGCAAAATGGTCTATGCTGAAAAGCTGCTTGGAAATTAAAGAAAATGCCCCTGTTCGCAGGTTTGTTTTCCTTAAAAAATTTATTGAAAAATATGACGTTTAGTTGTCATTTACAGATTTCAAAAGGTAATAGCGTTTCTGAAACGTAAAAATGAGCGTTGTACGCCAAAAAAGGCCAAGGTATTAAGTAAAGAAGAGGCTGAACAATTTCTTTTACATGCTCCTGATGACCAGTGGTTGCTGGCGAAAATTGTAACAATATTTGGGATTTTTGGATGTTGTCGATGTGACGAAATTCTCTCCTTAAACATGAATGATGTAGAAGATATGGGAAAATACGTTATTGTGATATTGCGGCAAACAAAAAATTTAACAACAAGAAGATTCACCATAACCGATGATGGCTGCAGCTTCAAGCCCTGCATGTCATACAGAAAATATGTAAATCTTCGGCCTCCTGGAACAGAAAGCCTAAGATTTTTTTTGACATACCGACATGGAAAGTGCATTTCCCTTAATGCTGACCAGCACACTATTGGTGGTGTCCCAAAGCAAATAGCGAAATATTTAGGTTTAAAAGACCCCGAGTTATACACCGGTCACTCTTTTCGCAGAACTGGAGCCACTATGGTTACGGATTCGGGTGGAAATATTTTAGCACTAAAGCGTGCAGGAGAAGCAACGAAATTGCGATGAGTTATGTCGATGATTCGGTCAACAAAAAAATCGAAATGTCTAGCAAATTATTTGGTAGTAAGGAGAGTACAAATGTTCTGCAGTCCTCGAGTTCTGCAGTTTCTGAGTCAACAGATGGTTCATCATCATCAGTATCAACTCTTTCATCATCAAAAATCTGTGTTACTGGAAATAACAATTGTACCATGATTTTCAACATATATGACGATAAAACAAAATTTTCTAACGTAAATAATACTAGGTACCTACTAACTTGTGAAAATTTTGCAAGTTAACTGTCAGTTTTACAAGTTAGCAACTTGATAAAATAAACTTTCTTGATTAATATTGTGTTTTTGGAAACTGACGTTTACAAATGAGAAACAAATAAAGTTTCTTTCTAGACATCTATCAATTGCCTTCATAAGGATATGAATTGGAGAAGGTGATTTGGGTCTGAAAAGAAGCAACGGAATTTCTTTCTCCATAAAGAAGTTCTTTTTTGCAAAAAATATATTTATGAGAATGTAATTTCACCATCTGCAACATCCAGCTTGTTTAGGAAGAAAAGAAGCTGAAATAGAGAAAAAACACAACATCAATGACTTCCTTCAATCGATGCTTTACCGATTTTCTCAAGTTGCGCCAAATGTAGTTTCGATTCATGCAGAGAATATTACGATTTAATCACAAAATAATTGTCGTTGCATTCATAATGAACGAATCCATGTCGTGCAAAATAAACAATTCTAGCAACCCTCGATAAGAGTTAAAGCAATACCACTTAGACGTCATTTCTGACCACCGTGTGGAAAAAACAATCCCACAACTGCAATTTGCATTCCCCTAAGATCAGCGATCGCCATCATCGTGATTAAATGTTAATAAAGGAAAAGAGAGAAACAGAAACAGTTACCACATTGTAAAAATGTAAAATAGTTGCATGCGGGGCAATGACAAGGAAAACCTTGAATTGAATTTCCTAGTATCAAAGTCGGGGGAAGGGTCCTTATTCTAGAATCATTTACTAATTTCTCTCACGTAAGGCTCCCGACCTATCCTAAGCTCATTGTCATTCAGTGCACATGGCGGGGTGAATACACTAATTCCATTGTCCCCTGATGCGTTTACACAGTGCATTCATATTTCATAGGTTGTCTATGCCTGCATCTCCCTCTATTCAATCTGCTGATGTCTCCATAGGACTAGATCCGGTAATTGGCTGAATAATTGGATGAACTAGATGAGAGATGGAGTTCTTGACTTTGTCAATCCGAAGAGCACTGTCACAAGTCATTACGCCTCGAGAAGATTGCGCATTTTGTTGGCAGCACTGTCTGCTGCCTTTTAAAAGGACTTCTCTCAGTTTCGATATGATATTCTGGATCAAGAAAAAATATTTCCATGATTGTACTTCATAGAATGCTAAATAAAGGCCCTTTATTATTATTATTCTTCATCGGTCTCCCGTTCTCAGCTTGAGCTGGTAATTCTTCTATGAACCAGTGAAAAAACATTTCAGTTCCTCCCACTAGTTCAGAAATTTCCGCACGATGTGACAGGTTTGCAAATCCACAGCCTGCTGTGCACATCCCGCGAACTTCTGGGATAATTCGATCCCTTGAATATTTCTCTTCCGTCTTCTGAAGTTCCGGATGCCTCCCGGTGAACTCGGAATAGAGGGAGTATCTCCATCCAGGAAGTGGTTTGTCCTCGCAATTGTTCACGTAATGAAAAGCTCGCATTACTTCAATATTCATTTCGCGGCTCCACTGGATACGTGCGTTTCGAGCTCCCCTGCGGGCAGTCCTCCTCACGGTGGTCGAGCCAGCAGGTGGAGTGGCATCTCGATCTTCTGCCATGATATCGGTTTCCACTTCTCGTTCATGGGTTTGCCACCATTTACCCTTGGTGGCCCAGGTAACTCGGGCCGTGGGGACGTCACCCCCATGTGGCGTGGCAGAAACCAAACCACACCCGTGCGTTATTATTATTATTATTATTATTTAGCGACTTCCAATTATTACGGATATAGCTATCAACATCGTTTTTTCAAATAACACGCTCAAAATATTGTCTCAGAAATGCTTTGTGAGGTGCTCTACTAATCTGGAATGCTGTTTTATAGTGAATCACCGATGTGAGGTCAAGAACTCCTTCATTCTCCTTGTTGGTAGATTTTCTTGTATGAGATAAAAAAATGAATTTACGAAAAAATAAAACATGTCTTATATGTGATGAACCAGAATAAATTCGTTATCACAAAAACGCCTATATCTCTTGAACCCATTGAGAAAAAATAAAATTTGATCATAGTTAGCTTTGTTATGAACGTCAGAAACATGTGGAACATTGGGCGCGTTCATCCGACTAAGCAGCTACCGCGACCGCTCCTTCAAACGTCAAAACCATATGATTTTTTCGATCCGTTGTGTCAAATTAGTTAGTAATTTTGACACAACGAATCGAAAAAATCATATGGTTTTGACGTTTGAAGGAGCGGTAGCGGTAGCTGCTTAGTCGGATGAACGCGCCCATTTACTTCATATATATTCCAATTCTCTGTGGCAAAATGTCGAGCGAAGTGAAAACACGAGAATTTTTAGTGAAACTTTTTCAAAATAATCCAAAATGGAGCTTCAAAAGAATCGCAAAAGAGGCTCGCGTTCGTCCGGAGGAAAAGGGGTTTCATAGCCCAAAAAAGTGAAGAAAGCCATCAGCCCTTTTCAGAAGAATCCTAACCTTTCAGGACGGAAAGTGGCCCAAATAGTGGGTTGTTCGCAGTCAACCGTTCAGAAAATCAAGTCGAGTTGTGGCCTTAGAACACACAAAGTGCAGAAAGTGCCAGACAGGAACGCTGTGAAGAAGCAAGAAGCGAAATCAAGAGAAAAGAAATTTAAAAAAGATTTCTTGAAAAATTTTTCCTGTTCTGTGATGCGCGACGAAACCTATATCTTGGCTGATTTCTCGCAACTTCCTGGTCAGGAATTTTATACTGCAGATTCTCGTGGAAATGTTGACGAACAATTTCGCGTGAAGAAACAAGCAAAGTTTCCTAAAAAATTCCAGGTTTGGCAAGCAATTTGCACTTGTGGGAAAAGGAGTAAATTTTTTGTTGGCCAAGGCTCTGTTGACTCGGAGATATACATCGAGGAATGCTTGAAGAAGCGACATTTACCATTTTTACGTGAGCACGATGTGTCAACAATTTTTTGGCCAGATTTAGCTTCATACCACCAAGGAATGGTACGAAGCTAATGAGGTGGTTTTTGTCCCCAAAGAGGCCAATCCTCCAAATTGTCCAGAACTCAGGCCAATCCAAAGACATTGAAGATGACTAAGAAATCAACGAAAACATTAGCGGAATTCAAGCAAAAGTGGAAAACAGCATCTCAGAAAGTGACTGAGAACACTATAAGAAGCATGATGGGAAGAATTCCAGAAAAAATCCATGAATTTTGTAAAAAATAGTTTTGATTTTTTTATTGTAAAAACAGTTTTCATTAGAATTAGAAGATGATTCGAAAATGAGTTTTATTTTCGAAATCGGTCCAATGGTTCAAAAGATATAAGCGTTTTTGTGATAGCGAATTTATTCACGTTCAGTCCTTATGGTCATGTTTGGTATCGAAATATAGGTTTTCGAGGACGCTGAATTCAATAAAAAACAAACCGAAGCTCTATCTATCATAGTTTAGATTTTCACCTGTCATATGCAATTTTTTCAAAATTCAAATCGTCATAGCTCCCATTCCTTTGGTCGGATCCACCTTTTGTTTGTATATTTTTAATCAGCATTGTCCAAAGTATCTCTAGCTATAATAAAATCGATTTCGAAAATGTCAACTCTTTGGGTGAAAAATGACAAAGGGTTAAGACCCTCTAGAAATACCATATTACTCGTCACCAGGGATTTCTTGGAAATCCATACGCTGATATTCGATGCAGAAGGTCGATAACCCTTTCAAATCTATCAGAATAACTACTTGGCCGATCAATACCACCTGTAGGTTGGGAGCTATGAGCTCGTGAACAAAACTCGAAAATGAATTTTCGAATACTAATAATCGCAAAAAATCAATGGAAAAAAGGACTATATGGACAAGTTTGGTATCAAAATATAGGTTTTCGGGGACGACGAATTCAATAAAAATAAACCGAAGCCCTATCTGTCATAGTTTAGATTTTCACCTGTCAAATGCATTTTTTTCGAATTTCAAATCGTCATAACCATTTGTCGATAGAGCAAGCCATTCACCGTAACTATTGCTCCAGACTAATTCTTGAAGAAGTAAGGTCCAGTTTTCCGAGCCCCAGATCGAACAATTTCGCTTGTTGACGAAGCCAATGAGCTGGAAATGGGCCTCATCACTCAAGCTGATTTTTCGATGGAATTCCGGATCATTTTCATGCATTTCAAGATATGAATCGACATGGGCCAAAGCCAAGATGACCTCACACCTTTCATTGGCGAACAATCCTGAGGTTTTCAGACCCGTTCACATTACTAATTTAAGGTACACCGAATTAATTTCCTGTTGGAGCATGCGAGGCATATAAAGATGATGACGCATTGATATCGCACCATTGCAGAATTCAGATCATTGCCAAATCTCGACGAAATGCACAAAATTCCTTTTAAAAATCTCGATTCCTCGCACCGTTAGGCCAAGGCGACACCTTGAATGCAGTTGTAAAAGTATACGGGTACTCAGGTGGTAAATTCGAATTTTATATGATATTTAGCGACTGGTTCCATGTATTTCGGCGTGAGTTATGAATAATTTATCGTCCAAAATTTATTCCGAGGCCGATGTAGGACGGCTGATATTTCGCAGGTCAGTTATAACAACAAATGCAATTTCTAGGACGAATTTTTATGGGTTTGAGGTTAATGGATTGATAAGTCTTGAATGCAGGGATTCATTTCCATTGGATCTGTCCGAATTGGCACAAAAAAACGATTATGAAGTCATAAACAAGAGAATTTCTCCATATCATGATTTTTCAGTTCAAAATTTTGCACTTTGAGGTGTTTTTATTTCGAGTTGCATTTGAAAATGGTTTCACTTTGAGAACTGAAATTTTGTGGGTAAACTCAGAAAGGACAGAAAGGATTTCATTTCGGGAGTTTTTTTTTATTTCCAAAAATCGAAGAAAATAACCTAAATTATGTTTCTGTTTTATTTCAAACGAAAGACCCATGAGAATAGTTCAAATTCCGATTAAAAGTGAATCTACAAATAATTTCGTTCAGTAAAACAACTTGAAATACGTAATTGGCAGAGAATGGCCAAATTCAAATGAAGTGCTTCACATGAGTTAGGGATATTGATGACTTGAATTGCAAAAAAATATAGTTGAAATAAGATTTTTGTGATGAAAATTCATATTAATATCTATGACTCCAAGTTGCAAATTAATTTTAGCCTGTAGGTCTGCAGCGAATACCGTATGGTTAAAAAAAATCGAGTAAAATAACGAAATTTTATTCCCAGAGAATTAAAGCATTTTTACACCATCAATACAATGTATGGCCTCCACGGGCATCAATAACAGCTTGACATCTTCTTTGCATACTACACACGAGGTTGTTGAACATTTCTTGAGGAATTTGGTTCCATAAACTGGGCAGAAGCTCTCTGAGATGATTTAAGGTGGGCGTTCAATGTAGTGTGTTTTTATTTCAAGTTGATTTCGAAAACGGTTTCACTTTGAAACTGAAATTTTGTGGGTGAACTCAGAAAGGATTAGGGTTTTTATTGAAATAATTTTAATCGATTTCATTCCGACAGTCAATGTTTTTTCTTTCAAAAATAGAAGAAAATGATCAACCCATGCTCCTGTTTTATTTCAACAGAAAGACCCATGAAAATAATTCAACTTCCGATTAAAAGGGAATCTACTGATAATTTCGTTCAGAAGATTAACTTGAAATACGGAATTGGCAGAGAATGGCCAAATTCAAATTTTGGCGGGAAAAAGTTCCTGCTTTACCCACAAATTCGCTTATTCCATAGTTCGGCGATTTTCGGATAGAGAGCGCCATTATACATTTCATTCATGATTAGAGAGATATTCATAGAACTTGATAGTGATAGTGCATGTTCTATGGAGATATCCATAAAATGGACGGTGGCGCCTCTAACGGCTGAGCTTTCCAACTCGCTTTAAACGCCGACCTTAAGGATTCTGGGGTAGGTTGATGATTATCTAATCTTCTTTGGAGCATATCCTATGCATGTTCTATGCAATTCAAATCTGGTGAGTACGGAGGTATTGGTAAATGTGGAATACCAAGCTCCTCGCGCGCATTCTCAACTTTGGCTGCACGGTGCGGTCTAGCGTTATCGTCTAGAAATTGAAAAGTTTCACCAATAGCAGCGTGAAAATTTGGCACAACATTGTCAATGACATGCTCCCTATAGTGTAAGGCGGTCATATTCCCAGGACAAATGTGAAGATCTGTGCGCCCGTTGAAACATTATCCCGACCCATACCATAACACTATCCCCTCGGAATGGATGGACTTCTTGGACATAGCGACGATTACGGGGTATGCGTGGGACTGTCCATACCCTTATTCTTCGAGAATCTGAAAATCGTCCATATCTGGATTCATCAGTGAAAAGGACACTACGCCATTGATCGTTCCAGTTGATATGTTGCCTTGCCCATTCCAGTCTTTGACGCTCATGGGCACGTGTTAATGGAACTCCTCTTAATGGACGTCTAGAATCTAGATTCACCTCTCTCAAACGTAATCTGATGGTTTTGATGAAAACTTGGACCCCATTTGCATTTTGAAGAGTATTCCGTAGCATTCTACACGTAGATGTAGGGTTTCTTCTCGCCGAAACGGTGATGGAACGATCCTGTGCAGGTGTTTTGTTTTTCGTCGCCCACCAAGCCTTTATCTTTCCAACATGGAACTTGTCTCCCTGAACCTATTCCAAAGTCGAGATATCACACTTTGGCTGACTTGGAGCCTTTCCGCTACAACAACCTGGGTTAGGCAACCCTGTAGCATTCCGATAGCCCTATTAGCCTCAGCGTTTGTTAATTTACGTCTTGGCATTTTCAGAAAACTCGTTTTAAATCGAAGCCGTTGATAAACTGACTTCATTTCAAAATAATAAAATTCATGAAGCATATGCAAAGAACCAAACTTCAGAAAAAAGGCGACCCGATTGACGAAATGTCTCATACTGGTTTTTATTGGATCCATTCAAGTTGTTATTGAGTTTTAAATGATTTTACAGCGATTTTCTCGAAGATTACATACTACATGAAAACGATTGAATACGATATCCCTTACTCTTGTGGAGCAGTATATATGGCGAGAAAAAGTTCCTTCTTTACCCACATATTCACTAATTTCTTAGTTCAGCGATTTTCGGATAGAGAGCGCCATTGTACATTTCATTCATAAGGAAAGAGATATTCATAGAACTTATAGTGATAATTGTTAGATACGTGCTGAGCAAAGAGATCTCTTGAAATTTTGTGTTGGAAACGAAATTTCCTGTTCAATTTGCTTGAATTTTTGCAGAAAACGTTTAGAGCCTCTGCTCTATCGAAAACCATTCTGGTGGTATAAAGAGATCAGAAAGATTGAGAAGTTCAGGGGATATAGACCAAATACTCGTGTAACTAAAACCGAGATTGTTCAATATGAAATTGCTGCCATGAAGCATCGCCGAATTCTTGCCTGATCCGAAACCACTGCCTCGGGTCGATCTTCGCACATACTTACGAAAATATTCCCAAATTATCTGACCTTGAACCGGCCCACAGAGCCACATCTTGGCAGTTTTCTTACGAATAACCCTCCCCAGTTTAGAAACATAAAAATTATTATTGCCTAAACAAACCGGTAAATAGAGATAATCGTCTGCGTATGTTTATGCAGTTGGTGCATTTCAAATTCTGCCTCTTTACGATGGGCACTTAAGTTTATTAAACTGGTAGATGTCACGGATATGTGTGTATTCCCCTCTGTGACGCGCTTAGAAATATAAACAGAGGTCAATGGCTTATCTAATAATATTCATACAGGAGGTCCACAACTATGACGCTCCTGAGTATCTTCTGAATTCTTTGAATCCCAACGGATCATATCTTTGCTTCTGTGACTCATCATCCATCGTTTGCAGATTGAAATTTTAATTGTTGGTGCCGAGCTATGCAAGGAATGTTTTAGATATGCAGTTGCCTTGTTTTGCTTCAGTTGATTTTTCTAAAGCTTCATTTATCTACTTCCACATGAGTTAGGGATATTGACTTAAAATGCAAGAAATATAGTTAAAATAAGATTTTTGTGATGAAAATTCATATAAATATGATTTCAAGTTGCAAATTAATTTAAGCCTGTAGGTCTGCAGCGTATACCTACAGAGTAGTTGAGAAAAATCGAGTAAAATAACGAAATTTTATTCCCAGAGAATTCAAGAATTTTAAGACTATCAATACAATGTATGGCCTTCAAGGGCATCAATAACAGCTTGACATCTTCTTTGCTCACTACACACGAGGTTGTTCAACATTTCTTGTGGAATTTGGTTCCATAAACGGGGCAGAAGCTCTCTCAGATCATTTAAGGATTCTGGGGTAGGTTGATGATTATCTAATCTTCTTCGGAGCATATCCTATGCATGTTCTATACAATTCAAATCTGGTGAGTGCGGAGGTATTGGTAAATGTGGAATACCAAGCTCCTCGCGCGCATTCTCAACTATGGCTGCACGGTGCGGTCTAGCGTTATCGTCTAGAAATTGAAAATTTTCACCAATAGCGGCGTGAAAATTTGGCACAACATTGTCAATGACATGCTCCCTATAGTGTAAGGCGGTCATATTCCTAGGACAAATGTGTAGATCTGTGCGCCCGTTGAAACATATCCCGGCCCATACCATAACACTACCCCCTCGGAATGGATGGACTTCTTGGACATAGCGACGATTACGAGGTATGCGTGGGATTGTCCATACCCTTATTCTTCGAGAATCTGAAAATTGTCCATATCTGATGTCATCAGTGAAAAGGACACTACGTTCCAATTGATATGTTGCCTTGCACATTCCAGTCTTTGACGCTTATGGTCACGTGTTAATGGAACTCCTCTTAATGGACGTCTAGAACCCAGATTCACCTCTCTGAAACGTCGTCTGATGGTTTCGATGGAAACTTGGACCCCATCTGTATTTTGAAGAGTATTCCGTAGCATTCTACACGTAGATGTAGGGTTTCTTCTCGCCGAAACGGTGATGAAACGATCCTGAGCAGGTGTTGCTTTTCGTCGCCCACCAAGCCTTGGTCTTTCCAACACGGAACCTGTCTCCCTGAACCTATTCCAAAGTCGAGATATCACACTTTGGCTGACTTGGAGCCTTTCCGCTACAACAACCTGAGTTAGGCCGCACAGTAGCATTCCGATAGCCTCAGCGTTTGTTAATTTACGTCTTGGCTTTTTCGGGAAACTCGTTTCAAATCGAAGCCGTTGATAAACTGACTTCATTTCAAAATAAGAACATTCATGAAGCATATGCAAAGAACCAAACTTCAGAAAAAAGGCGACCAGATTGACGAAATGTCTCATACTGATTTTTATTGGATCGATTCAAGTTGTTATTGAGTTTCAAATGATTTTACAGCGATCTTCTCGAAGATTACATACTTTTAAAAACGATTGAATACGGTATCCCTAACTCTTGTGGAGCAGTATATATGTATACTATTTTCCTGTTAGTGTTAGAGTGAGTTATAGGCGTGAGTTATGTTATAACTCACTTCATAGAGACTATTTCAGATCAAAATCAGTTGAATAATGGATATATTATTCTATGGGAGTAGATAAACAGATTAACAGTATTTGCCAAAATCACCAACAGTCCAGGATTCGAACCAGACTGAAGGTTCTGTGTATGAATTTGCCCTCTATGACCGTCTAGTCGTGAGCGCGACGCCATCACAGTGATCCATTGAAAGTCGCAATGGTCAAAATAATGAAATCATAAATTTCGTTGCACAATACCGAACTGGGCCGTCCAAAATTTGCACATAGGTGTGAAAAAATTGCCAAAACGTCTAACCTTGAGCTGACACGTCGGCTTATGTCCGTTTTTGTTCGAATTACCTGAGCTGGTTTAGAATATACACCTAGTAAAAATTAGTTCTTGTATAGTGGGCGACATACATACGGTAACGACATAATAATGTAAGTTCCCAGTCATTACGACCGAATGAATATGTTTGATCTTGTTAATGAATGAAATTAGCCGTGTACTTAATTTCTTGTAGGATGTAAACAGGATTCATCGAGATTTCAGGTCAGTGTTAGCTCGCCAAAGGGCTTGGGAATGTTTTTAAGGGGGGCGTTCAATGTGGTGTGTTTTTATTTCATGTTGCAATTGAAACTCGGAAAGGATTGGATTTCTTAATGAAATAATTTGAATCGATTTCATTTCGAAAGTTCATTTTTCTTCTTCCAAAAATAGAAGAAAATGAGCCAACTCATGCTTCTGTCTTATTTAAAATGAAAGACACATGAAAATAGTTCAACTTCCGATTAAAAGTGAATCTACAGATAATTTCGTAAGAAAAAACAAGTTGAAATACGGAATTGGCAGAGAATGGCCACATTCAAATATTTAGCGAGTTCATCGATTTTCGGATTGAGAGCACCATTGTACATTTCATTCATAAGGGAGGAATATCCCATAAATTCACGGAGGTACCTCTATCGGTTTGCAACCTCTCGCCTCCTTCAAAATCAGCTTGAGCAAACTCATGAGGTGCAAATTAGCACTCAGACAATAAGAAATCGCCTCAGAGAATATGATTCAAGGCCTCGTGTCGCGGCAAGAGGCCCAGCTCTTACCCCAGCCCATCGAAGGGCGCGTTTGGATTTTGCGAGAGAGCATATCCATTGGGAAGAGGCCGATTGGGAAAGAGTTCTCTCCACAGATGAGTCTAGATTCTGCCTCTACCATTGTGATCGACGTTCCCTTGTATACAGACGTCCACATGAAAGATATGCTCAGTGCAATTTCCTGAATACTACTGGTTTCGGGGGAGGATCTTTGACTGCTCGCACAGACCTAGTGGTCGTTGATAATGGAGCTATGAATGCTGATAATTGTATATAAGGAACATTCTTGAAGAGCATGTAGTGCCATTTGCCCCATACATTGGTGAAAATTTCATTTTTATGGACGATAATGCCAGACCCCATCGTGCGCGCATCGTTCAGGAGTACCTTGAAGAGGTTGAAGTCTCTCGAATGGAATGGCCAGCAAGAAGTCCAGATCTCAATCCGATTGAGCAGGTTTGGGACAACCTCAATAGAAGGCTGAGAAGTTCAGAAACTCATCCAGCTACTCTCAATGACTTAGGAATCCAACTCGGAGAAATCTGGGAAGGATTAGATCAGAACATTTTAAGATCACTCATTTTGAGTATGAACCGTCGTTGCCGAGCTCTAATTAACGCAAGGGTTGGAAATACCAAGTATTAAATCACTTATCAGCATTTCAGTATTTTGAAAATTGTTCATTTCTCTTCTTTCACATAAGATTCGGTGAAATCCTGAATTTTTCTTCCATTTAATGTGTCTTGTTTCGTTCAAAACCTTTCCGAGAGAACATAAAAAATAAGTTTTAAAGTCAATGTAGAGTTAACTTTCATTGAAATTGAGATTTTCAGAATGTGCGTTAATTTTTTTGCGCAGTGTAATTCTTGGTTCCAGTGCCAATTTCCCCGAACATATTCCCTCAGGAACTTTTTGGAATGATCCAATCTTGGAAGAATCGTTCAGAGTTCTTCTCTACAATTTCTTCCTTTTCCAAGAACTCTCACTTATAGGCGCATTTGTCTTTAACGCAAAAAGCGTCTTGTCCAGTAAGTGGCGTTGGTGCTTCCTTTCTGGCTAGTGCCAGATCTCTTCATTTCCTTTGATTCTTGAGTGACCAGAAAGCAAGAGTAGAGAGACCATATTGTTCTTACCTACTTCATTAAGGTTTCTTCGGCATATCAGGTTTCAGTCGATGACATAATGATTTCAGTGTTTTGATAGCAGCTTGGCTGTCAAAATGAATCCCTATGTCACACCCCTGATAGTTTTTTTCGAGGTTTAAGTCTACGCATCTTTAGATTGCATTTTTTTCTGCCTGTCGAGGGTAAATCATGTCATTCAACCATCTGAATGCGATGCCTGTAGAGATCGCCAACGAACACAATTACGGCTACGACTGCCTTTCCACAAAATCATTTTTATTCTTCACTTTGATATCAGACTCACGATTCTTTCCCTACATCATCCTGAGCTTCCCTCAAATCCCTTTTTCAAACTAATGAGTGTACATCCTCTTCAATTCCTCCCAACGAGAACCAAATCCCATAAGCCTTAGAAACAATGTAACCAACCGAGACGGTCACGGGCAGCTGCCGGAATTCCTGGAATCCGGGGAGATTTCCGGAGCACACGCGACGACCTCCGCGTATTCGCGTAGGCATAGAGTGCCACAATGATGACGGCGAGATGCAGGAGGGTAGTGATTAGACGGAGGTGTAATGATGGGCACGCTGGACCGAAATAGCCGCAGGAATTTCTTGGTCGTTTTCAGGTCATCACAAGAGGAGAGTGATTGCGTGAATTCGGCAGAAAACGAGAGTGAGAACCATAAAAGTGTGTTTATATGTTTGCCTTTCGAGTTTGGAGAATGGCAATAAAATTTTGAATACTTAGGTGGACGAGGAATGCGTTCCGATAAAATAGTGAGTCGGTAGGGGCATTAACAGTATCATTTTTGATACTAATAGAACGTATTATGGAAAGAATTCAAGTCGTGACTTGGGGTCTATAATTGTTCCGAATTTCCTAAGCTTAAAAAATAACACCAGACCTAGTACATATACTCCATTAACTTCCATAAAGTATGCCGCTTGGCCATGATATTCTGACACATTTCTCCGTGTTTATTTCGAAAATGTTTGGTTATAATTATTTTTCTGTCAGTTAACAGTGTTACATAGAGGTCGTAGGAATAAGGTATTCATCAAAATGTATATTTACTTTGAAAAAATAATGAATTTGAGAAAATATTATGGAAATTCAATAATTCCAAAGACCTGGCAAATGTTGAAGAAACTTTTTTTACCTGTTAATAATGGAAAATAAACTGCTCCACATGAGTTAGGGATATTTATTTATTTATTTATTTATTTATTTATTTATTATTCACCTTACAAACACTATGGGTTATAGTACTTACTAGTAAAGCTACAAACTAAATAACCAAAAATACAAAATTTATATATCTAGATAACCATGAGATACTATATAAAAAAAAAAGATATAAGAAAATCAGCAAAGCAACCGAACCCCCAACAAAAATCCCAACGCAAACTTTCAACGTCAGTGACCTGTCCCACCGCAACAACGCAAAATCTCTTTCTGGTCAGAGAAAAAGAAATCCAAGGAACCCGCACCACAAAGCAACCCATTACAAATGCCAAGCATAGCATTCAGAGGAGATATGCCACCTGGATGAACATCAAAAATTTCATTTGTAAGAATTCTTAGTCTAATCTTTGGGACTTTTATTTTCACGAAATTAATTAAACCAACATTTTTATATTTGTAGTTATTCACTACATTATAAACAAACAAAACAGATGTTGGTGACCATATAACAGATGCATACTCCACGTGAGGCCTAACTAGTGCATTATATAGCACTACAATAGTACTGATTTCAAAGTTCTTACTATTACGGATGACAAAGCCTAAAGCTCTATAAGCCTTTGCAGTCATACAACTATAGTGCTGACCAAACCTCAAACTCATCTCAAAGTTAATCCCCAGATCCCTCACTTCAGTTTTCCTCTGAATAATATCACCTCCTATGCTGTAATCTTTAATGAAATAATTTAGTTTTCGAGTGAAAGTAACGACCATACATTTTTTTATATTCAGTGACATATTATTCCTGGTAAACCAATGGTAAACATTCCCAAGATCGTGTTGTAAACCAACACTATCATCAACATTAGATATTTGTTTAAATAATCTGAAATCGTCTGCATAAAGCAAACAAGTTGATGACTTCACGACAGTAGGCAAATCATTAATAAATATATTGAAAAGCAGGGGGCCCAAGTTACTTCCCTGAGGAACACCTGAGGTTGCCGTATATGGGGTTGATTTTGACCTACCGACCTTCACTATTTGCCTCCTGTTCCATAAATAAGACCTTATCAGATTTGCGGCCTTCATTGAAAAATCGAAGTCCAAAAGTTTGTCGAAAAGCACATTGTGATCCACCATGTCAAATGCCTTAGCACAGTCGGTGTAAATGACATCCAACTGCTCCTTGCTTTCAATGGCCTGTGACGCATATTCAGAAAATAAACTCAGATTTGTAACAGTAGATCTATCTTGAACAAACCCATGCTGGTGTATTGTTATTTTGTGATTGAATTGTTCGTAGATATCAATGTAAAGAATATTTTCAAAAATTTTTGACAAGGTGTTCAACAAGCTTATTGGTCTATAATTTACAATTTCATTCCTTTTACCAGATTTGAAAATAGGTGCAACCAATGTTGTTTTCCAAGAGTCGGGGAAACATCCCTGCTCAATAGATAAATCAAAGATGTGTAAAAGGGGTTTAATCAGGTGATCTGCACAACCTTTGTATATGTAAGATGGTATTTCATCAACACCTGTCGTTCTCTTAGACTTCAAGATATTGACTTATATTGAAAAAAAATATAGTTAAAATAAGATTTTTGTGATGAAAATTCATATTAATATGATTTCAAGTTGCAAATTAATTTTAGCCTCTAGGTCTGTAGCATATACAGGGTGATTGAGAAAAATCGAGTAAAATAACGAAATTTTATTCCCAGAGAATTCAAGCATTTTAAGACTATCAATACAATGTATGGCCTCCACGGGCATCAATAACAGCTTGACATCTTCTTTGCATACTACACACGAGGTTGTTGAACACTTCTTGAGGAATTTGGTTCCATAAACGGGGTAGAAGCTCTCTCAGATCATTTAAGGATTCTGAGGTTGGGGTAGGTTGATGATTATCTAATCTTCTTTTGAGCATACCCCATGCATGTCCTATGCAATTCAAATCTGGTGAGTGCGGAGGTATTGGTAAATGTGGAATACCAAGCTCCTCGCGCGCATTCTCAACTATGGCTGCACGGTGCGGTCTAGCGTTATCGTCTAGAAATTGAAAAGTTTTACCAATAGCAGCGTGAAAATTTGGCAAAACATTGTCGATGACATGCTCCCTATAGTGCGAGGCGGTGTTGAAATTTTATTGAAAAATAATGGACAGAATTGTCCGTTACTTTGTCATAGTTCATTCGAAAAAAATAAAAGTACTCGAATAACCCGACAGAAAAACTTCTAAACGAACAGACGGACCTATTATATGGAATTCCCCACTTTTCAATATTCTCAAGAAATAAGCCTACAGAAGACTTAAGAATACCTTCTTGCACAACTTGAAATACTCTCCAGTATGAAAATGTGGTAGTGCTACGAAACCTGTGTCACAGTTAAACCTTTGAACAATTAACTCCATTCATCTTGTATGAAAGGAAATTTTTTTGTTGATAAATAAGAGCTTGGAATCAACAGAAATTTACCTAAATTCAAGATAAGCAATCGTTGAGAAGAAAACTAACTATTCAATTCCTAATGCTTTTTCTCTCCCAATAATATTAACCAATTAATCGTACCACTTCCGTTTATTAGGCGAATATAAAGTAAGACACAGGAAAACCATGAAATATTGATTTTGTTTTCGATTTCAGTAGACGTCTGTTTTCAGAACTAGAGCCACAGTTGATTTAGACTAGGCTCATTGAGTATTGATTATGCATATGTGCTTTGTGGGTGTGAATGGACAAATGACGAGAAAGAGAAGGAAAAAGGAAATTATCATTCTGCATCAGAAAGGGTAAAGACATTAACACTATCTGAAAAACAACCAACTGTCGACCAGTTAGAATTCATAAGGATGAAATGCATTGAAAATGCATTCCGGAATTTGACAGAACTTGATGGGTTGAGAATTGATCTTTCAGACATTAAAAATGACTTAAAAATACACACATCGTCAAAAGTGTTGGCCCCCTAGGTTTCCCAAGAAATAAATAATTTATGTTCTGGAAATGAGATGAATATTTTATTCTATTTTAACTGCTAAACTCAGTTCCTGATAAGTTGAAGTTAGGTTTTGGCAAATGTATAATGCTCTCTTTAGTAATCCCATACGTGCTCAATTGTATTCATGTTCGGTGAATTTGCTGGCCAGTTTATTCTTTGGATATTGTTCTCTTGGAGAATGTTTTGACCCCTTCGTGTGGCGGGGCGTTATCATTCTGATAAATGAAATTATCCCCAAATTCGTTTCGCAGAGAAACAATGTTTGGATCAATAATGCCTTCTAGGTAGATGGCACCAGTCAATGTTCGTTCAACGATAATAAGAGCGGAACAATACATATAAACGACAAATAATTCTCTCAAACATAGAATTGTGGTCAGTCGCATCTTTCGTTCAAAAATGGCTCCTTTGCAATTTTACAGTATTATTGGTGGATGAGACAGTAATGAGTTTGTTCGATAAGTGATATATTTCCATTTTCGCAAGAGAAATTCTCTGTCCCGGTCATGAAACCGTCGAGAAAGCAATTGTGTCGACCTTTTCTCTAACGCTACCTACTCACACGAGTCGACTCGGCTCGCAATGGGTGCGATCATAGATTAGCATGATGTAAGTTGGAATACAACAGAGAAATGCATTCATAATGATTGCAATGGCAGCTTTTTGTCATTACCGACTTCCTAGTCTATGGGCGGCATGCACTCAGCTGCACATAAACGCCGTTCCTGTTCTACTGACCTTATTTTCTCGTTCATATTTTCAATGTTAATATTCAATTTCCCCCAGATCTCATGGCAGAAGGATGTTGGAAGCAGGCAATTTTTAAACAGTCGAGTTCTCTCTTTTCTATTTATGAAACCTGTATCGTTTCACGTCTTATGGAGAAGTAGGCCTTTAATTTTTCCTGTCCGACGGTAAAAGTTGGAAAATGTTTCCACAATTGTATGTCGTTGACCTCTAACTATGACTAGCAATAACTTCTTCCGGACAATTGGAAGAACCGTATCTTTGCTTTTGTTCGAATGGTTGAGAAGAATTGGAAAGGAAACATTATTGGCATTTCGCATTTTAACAATTGCTAAGCCTTTGTTACCTCCTTATTTTCCATAAAGGATTTTCATGCCATAGTATCTGCTCGAAGGACCAGTGATTTCTTTTTCGCCGTATTAGACGAAGACGTTGCTTGAAAAGATCAAATTAAACGACATGGAAAAGTTTACTCCTAAAATATTCAAGGAATATTTGCTAGCAAGATCAAAATGTAGGGTTTTCCAATAAGAGGAGTTATTTTGAATAGCCCACTATTTCGGTAGATGTATTTTTTTGACATTTGACAAGTAGAAACTACGCCCTCAACAAAATTGGAAAGATACAAGCTTCAACAACCTATTGAAATTATTAAAATTCATTTTAAAAATGGTGAAATTTTGGCAGAGATGGTTTGTAAAACTCAAACATTTTTGGGTCGTCGTGAAGCACCCTGTCGAACCGCAACACAGAAATTCATGAAAAAATTTCAACTGTTGGGACAAGTTAATGATGTGAAAAAGAAAACCCTAGCACATCGCTCAAGAACATCCGAGAATATTGATGCTATAGCCGAAAGTGTTGAGGAAAACCCAGTTTTGTCTATTCCTCGTCGTTCTTTGGAATAAGGTATTCCACAAAAGTCATTACACCGTATTTTGCATAATGGTTTGGGTATTAAGGCTTATAAAGTTCAGTTAACACAAAAGCTCAAGCTGATCATCAGCAGTCTTTGCTGATTGGGTCCTTGAAATGCATGAAAATTATCCGGAATACTATCGAAAAATCATTTGGAGTGATGAGGCCTAGTTTCACCTCGGTGGCTTCGTCAACAAGCAAAATTGTCGCATCTGGGGTTCGAAAATCCCAAGAGTTCATGTTGAAAAGCCTCTCTAACCTCAACGAGTGACTGTTTGGTGCGGTTTATGATCCAGCTGCGTCATTGGATCTTAGTTTTTCGAGAATGAGGCTGAAGCAACAGTAACGGTGAATAGATTGTGCTATTGAGAGACATAGGACACTTGCGATTTGGTTATGGAAAATTTAATGAAAAGGATATGGTCCTGTAGTCGTGTTCGTGGTAGTCATTTAGCTGATGTTATTTCTCATTATTAACTGCATATCTTTCCTTTTTATAATCAAATAAACATCCGATCATTCAGCTGAAATATGGCATTTATCTTTGAATGTCAAAAAAAAACCTTTTATTGGAAAACCTTTCATTTCAATCAACAGGACCTTTTAGTTTTGGTTTGGGATTTTAAAGAGCCGCACAACTGAAGATATTTCTTTGTTGATTTCGACCTCTCTGCCAAACCTTGAAATCAAATTTTCAAGAACGTCATTACCTCAATAACTTCATTATTTTATTTCTTTAATTATCCTTCAAATTCTCAGTACGGCTCAACTGCATTATCAAAAACATGATAAATGAGATCACTCATCATATTAACGAAAACTTTTAATTTAACAGCTTCACCTTCGTAAATATTGTCAAAACTGTTGTAATTAAATGTGTCAACCAGAAAAACTCGTTCCTCATTGTTAACATGGGGTTTGGTACAATTAATTATTTTATAATTCATTAATTTCAATGCTTGCAAGACTCTCGTTATTACGGAAACGATAATACCTTTTTCTCTAATTGAATTCAGGTCATTTTTGATAATTAGCCTTATGTGAGAGAACATATTTAAAAATTGAATTAATTCGATTGTCGTTTTTTCTGCCCGGCCTTCTACGATTCCTTCGAAACATGGTATTTTTACGCAGGTATGGTGCTTATAGGTTCCAATAAATCAAGAGTATGACTGTAAATGAGAAGAATAAATCAAATTGGCACTGTTAGATTTGGGAAAGCTGATCTTATCTTCCTATTTGGCAGACCACTTAATATTCCGCTAATTAAAATGTGAGAAGCCGAATATCTTGATGCACCACGCTGTTATATTTACGAATTTTGAATTTTAAGTTGCTCCTCTAGCTGTGATGTTATATCTGATGCTCGGATATTCGAATATTGAATTTTATAACAGTTTCCTTCTTGAACAACTACCTGGAAATGATTAGGCGTAAAAAAAGACAATTTCATCGATTCAAATTTGAAATTTTGGTTGTGACAATAGATCAATATGTACTTTATAAGCCTCAAGACTCAAATATGGTGTAATGACGTTTGTGGAATGTCTTATTCCAAAGAACGACGAGGAATTGACAAACCTAGGTTTTCTTCAACACTTTCGGCTACATCAGCAATATTCTCTGCTGTTCTTGAGCGACGTGCATGGGTTTTGTTCTTCACATCGCTAACTGGCCCCAAAAACTCAAATTTTTCCACCAATTTCTGTGTTGCGATTCTTGAAGGTGCTTCACGACGACCCAAAAATATTTGAGTGTTACAAACCGTGTCTGCCAAATTTTCACCATTTTTATATTAAATTTCAATGCGTTGTTGAAGCGTATATCGTTTCTACTCTCCAAATGTCAAAAAAGGACAGCTCCAAGAGTGATATCTACAGAAATAGTGGGTACACTTATCTATTAAATGAAAAGTTGCTATCGAACTAATAGAAAATACTGACGAGTTAAGGAATTTTACCACAAGTGCATAGTTTTGGATCCAGACCTGTGCCGAGCAAACGCTCTTCACTAGAATGTAGATGGTCTTTGAAATTTAGCACCTACAGATGTATACTTAATACCCAATATGTATTCAAATAACTTCACGATTTTCATGTCTTCTGATTTAATGTACTAACAAATCCTACAGAACGAGGGTGTACTACTTAAATATAGTCGGTTTAAGTTGTCAAGCCTCAGAATATTTCACAGGATCAGTTGATTTTATTCTGCATCTACTTCGAAATGTATTTCACCACTTTGAAAAACATTTTTTATCGGCGATAGAATTAGTAGCATAACAGCATGAACTGATATTCGAAAATGGCATTAACCCAAAGTTACTATTGCTATTGCAAACTTCTTATTATAAATTAAAAGTAATTTTAAATGAAAATTGAATTGTTCGCGAATTATTGTTCAGAATAGTCAACACCGAAGATATTAATGTTGTGATTTATTTTTACTAAATTTCGCACAAAACAAAATTCGTTATCTTCGTTGATCGAACTCTAGTGATTCATTCTCCTTTTGTTGTTTGCTTGTTTTTAGTGTCAGGTTAGACGTGAATTGTTATCATCTCTACTTCTCATTTTAATTCTTCATCAAATATGAAAAATGACTATGCTTTTTCATTTATCTTATCTGAGTAAATTTGTTTTTTCATTTAATGTTGTAATGACATTTTATTACAACATTTACCAATTATATGTTCTCTTCATTCATACATATTTTTTTTTCAGGTAACTACCTTGGACTAATCAATAGATAGATGACCATTCTAGACAGGTAACCAGGATTAGAATGAAAAATATGAATATAATATTTCACCAAGACTATTGTAGATAAGATGGCTTATAGAGAATTAAACAATTAACATCTAATTGATATAGGATATTTCATCCACACAATTCTTCTGTATTTGATACGTAAAAACAATTTAGAATCCATAATTAAAAAAATTCAATCATGAGACAAAACATATACAGGGTGCTTCTGAATTGATGCAAAATATTTCAAAGGGTGATTTCTTGCTCAAAATGAAGGGTAGTTTGTTGTATAAATGACAAATGAGATTTGAAGAATAACTTACGCAACCACTTGGATAAAATTGAATTCGGGTAGCCAGCTTTGATTATAAACTTTTTCATCTCCTGTATTTTTCTCGTAAAATGTATCGTTTTTTAATTACATGTATCGTTACGTGTCGGGAAAAGGGAATTTACTTTAGAACTGATTAACATTTTGTTTTTTTATTTCAAAACGGTACATTTTACGAGAAAAATGCTAGCTATGAAACCTTTATTTTGAACGAGGAATCAACCTTTGAAATCTTTCGTATCAATTCAGGAACATCCTGTATATGTTTTGTCATATGATTTGATATTTTCTTTATCTTAATAATCACAAACTTATCAATTGACTAAAGAAGAATAACTATCGAACCAACGTTGTACTAGAACTCAGCATAGGTCAACAATCTGTGTCTCAATGAATTTTATCTTAAATTCAAGTTCGAAAAAACGTCTTGATTGGGATAGCTAGACTTCCACCTGCCATTGGTACGTTACGAACATTGAATAAACATAAAAAATATCTTATCAATCAAGACAAACATCAGTAAGTTGAGACCGATTGATAATGTGGGCAAACACCTCTTTTTTCATGAAAATTAAAATACGTGGACGTTCTAATCTCGGAGATCATCGAACAATAAAAAAATTCTCGAAAGTAAACACGAAATCCAAGCTCCAAAATATCCGTATCATCCGAATGCGGTCGTGAACCTCCTCTGATAAAAATTTGTCAATTTTCCGTGTATTGTAGTAGAATTACATTCAGTTCAATGTCAAATACGGTTGTAATAAAGCATTGGGAAGATTGTACTGTTGGGGTGTAGTCTGAACGCGGTGTCATCAAGTTTTGGGAGGGTAAGGTCGGAACTAGGTGAACTTGTTGAGTGACAAGCAGTATTATCTACTCGAATCAATAATTGTGAGTATCTCTGTTTTTTTTTAATTTTTTTGTAGGATAACTTTCAGCACTAGGATCTATTTTACGTGATCTTTCATTCTTTTTCAACCTTATCCAAAATTATATGAAGAATTACCCAAAAAATTTTCATGAACTTAATTTTCAGTGTGTTATCCTTGACGCCAAACAAATAAATCATTTTCATATTTTTGTCACGTCCGGTGATACCGGAAGTACCTAGACGGATTTTTTAATTCCGGAAGAAGTTTTCAGTTTAGCCGGGAGTCGAACCCGCATCTTCGGATTTCTGGCCCGCTGCGCTACCAATTAAACCACTGAAGTTGGTTATTTTTTTCGAAACTCGATGTTAAGGATGCCTCGCAAAGCAAGATGTCTGCAAGGCGAGAGAAAGTTAATGGGTGTTCGGAAAAATGAGTGACTTCGGTGGTGTAATTGGTAACGCAGCGGGCCGTAAATCCGAAGATGCGGGTTCGACTCCCGCCTGGAGTGAAAACTTTTTACGGAATTCAAAAGTGAATACCGATTAATGGTTTTCTCTTATACAGGGTGTTTGGAGGGTGAGTAGCCATATGTAAATGGTGGATAGGTGATGCTCTTGGCTACTTGATGCGCCTCATAAAATAACATTCTGGACAAAGTTCAAAGTGTTATAATTTTTTTGCCATTTTTCTAGAAATTTTCCATTTTTCTCATTAAAATCTTGAATTTTTTTAAATTTAATGCTCGGGGTGCCTGTAAAATGATTTATTTTTTCAGTCAAGTATTGTCTTATTCAGATTGAATCATAATTTCATACAGATGTCTTCAAAAAACCTGACGGCGTCGTATCAAATATCAAAATGAAAAAAGAATAATGTTGTGTCGACTTTACAAAGTGAAATAAAAAAAAATATATATTGTGGGGTTTTGAAATGGTTTTAAAAACTTCTCTAGTTAATACTCTTCGCAATGGTATGTTACATGTACCATTAATAATCAGATATTTCAACAAAAAGCTATGTTAGATTAATTTTTAACACCTTAATGGAATAGTTTTGTCGTCACCCTTTTAAGGAATCCTTGAAGACAAAACGGTTTTTTGTTGAGTTATCTGATTATTAATGGTACATGTTACATACCATTGCGAAGAGTATTAACTAGAGAAGTTTTTAAAACCATTTTAAAACCCCACACTATGTAAATTTTTTTTATTTCACTTTGTAAAGTGGACACAACATTATTTGTTTTTTCATTTTGATATTTGATACGACGCTGTCAGGATTTTTGAAGACGTTTGTATGAAATTATGATTCAATCTGAATAAGACAACACTGGACTAAAAAAATAAATCATTTTATAGGCACCTCGAACATTAAATTTAAAAAACTTCAAGATTTTAATGAGAAAAATGGGAAATTTCTAGAAAAATGCCAAAAAAATTATAACACTTCGAACTTTGGGCAAAATGGACTTTATTAGACGCAACAAGTAGCCAACAGCATCACCTATCCACCATTTACTTATGGCTACTCACCCTCCAAACACCCTGTATATTTCACAGACGTAAATCCTCAACTAATACAATTTTAATGTTAATTTATTCATCTGATTCCACTGATATTCCATAGCTATCCAGAGTTATTCGAGCTTTTAAACAAATACAGGGTGTCCCAAATAAGAGTGACTGATTTAAAACATGAATGCCCAGCTTATTAATTGATCCAAAGAGATGGGATTTTCACTAGTATCACTAGTTCATCAAAGAGATTTTTTTAGGCTTGGCTGGCATTTCATCTCATCAACACAGGGTGTTTTACTAATGTTGGTCAAATTCAAAGGGGAAAATATGTATTATTTTGAATGGAAAACTCCATAATTTTTTATCTCATTCGAAGGAGCAATCATTCTCCTATCCAAAAATGTATAGTTTTCTATCTTTTGTTCCATTAACAACAAAGATATTCGATGTTTCATGTAGTAGTACATTTTTAATTAGTAGTTTTATATGAACGTATTTTGATGCCTAAAATCAGCTATTATTATTGTCAAAATTACTGATTTTGTTGTTATGCGTCAAACGGTCACAGCATGAGCTGATTTTAAGCATCTTAATACGTTCATATAACACTACTAATTAAAAATGTACCACTACATGAAACATCGAATATCTCTGTTGTTAATGAAACAAAAGATGGGAAACTATACATTTTTGGAAAGGAGTATTTTGAAAGGCTTTTCACCGAAATGCTTCCTCAAAATTTTCCACGTTTTTGAGTAATAGAGGTCCAATTGCTGCGAACTGCGCCGAATCGATAATTGATGGTCATCACTAACTCTAGCCGATACAACTGCGCTATTTTCTTCAATTCGCACTGTACGTAAGCGTGTTGGTGATTCAATGTCCAAGAATGTAAATTTGGTGCGAAATTTAGTCACAATAACCCGAATAGCCGCTTCAGTAGGTCGATCGAGTTGACCATAAAATAGAAGAAGAATTTTGATAAAAAAATCAATGTTTGAGAGCGTTGTTCGTTTGTAAGACGATTCATGGTTGAATTATAGACCAAAATTATGTTTGACATTGACACAAAACACTGAACGTGCGTGAGCTGTCAAAATAAGTGTTGCCAAAGAGAAAATAGTTTGAAAATCATCCGCTAGAACTAATGCTGCAGAATATCCTGGGAGAAGGCATAAAAAAGAATAGAATTTTCAGGGTAGTTAAGGGGCAGTATCACCTTTTGAATCGTGGTAAATCTCCATTCAAGTGGTCTCTTTGAAGAGAGTTGAAGAACGTCCCGAGGGCAAATAGTTTTTTTTTTCGATTTAATTAGTTTTTCAATTAAAAAAACCACTGTAATCGTTAGATCTGAGGTTATTGAATATGTTTTTCGTTTTTCATGAGTACAAGCTATATTTTTGAAATAATAATCATGAAAATTTTTGTAGTTTATAGAAGATTAAATTGCCGAGGGCAAATAGTTGTGATTTTTTTCAAAAAATGATGAATAACCGTCGGAAAAAAATCATTAATTGTAGTTTCCAAAACGCTGAAGTCCAACCTGTTTTTTTTAATTGAAAAACTAATTAAATCGGAAAAATCGCAACTATTTGCCCTCGGCAATTCAATCTTCTTTAAACTTCAAAAATTTATTTGATTATTATTTCAAAAATATAGCTTGTACTCATGAAAAACGAAAAACATATTCAATAACACCAGATCTAACGATTACCCTGGGTTTTTTAATTGAAAAACTGATTAAATCGAAAAAAAGAAAACTATTTTCCCTCGGGACGTTCTTCAACTTCAATTTGAAAAAAAATCAAGTCTCTACGTCGTAAATTAGGGTACTTTCTCGTGAAATAAAGAGACCACTTTTGAATGGAGATTTACCACGATTCAAAAGGTGATACTGCCCCTAAAGCAGATTTGTTCAGAAAGGCATTTTCATGTCTACTGGAGTGAAAATATCCCCAAGGTTGCTTCTGGATAAATGTGGAGCGTTCAGTTCTCTGCATTATATTCGAAAATGAATAAAAATTAAAGAAAAAAGACTTAAAAGAGAATAATCAATTTCAAGTTCATAATATTTGGCGATCAATAAGAATTTTTTTGGGAAGCTGTAAATCCAAACCGAAAAAACAAGAAAGACAGCATTTTGTCAGCAGTGTCAGCTGAATTTCTCTAAAATAGAGGCTACGGTCTATAGGACATAGCATAATAAATGAGGAACTAGCAGAGATCTAATTTCCGAAGTACACCACTGGTGGCATCACCACAGCAGGATCATGACAAACCGGTTTCTGGCTTGTTAGCCTTCATCAGTGCCACATAACCCTCACTGCGGTAGCAACCAACTGAAACGGTTTGTCATTTTCCTGCTGTGGTGGTGCCACCAGAGTTCTCTAATTCGACGTGGGACAGGACTAAATATTCCGTCACGTTTCGGCTCATCGACAAGGTCAACGACGTATTCACATGGTTGAGAGTTAAACATCGAATTTGCTATTTTCATCAACCAGCCTGTCAATTAGATAAAACCAATTAACTCATCCAGAAACGGCGATCGATCGATCAAATGTGCAATGCGACCGTTCCACTGGCGAACAATGACGAATAAATAAAAATTACGTATTGTAACAACATTGTGAACCTGAATTTTGAGCGGCGTATCGGTTTACAAGCCCCGGAGGTTCGTTGACCGCCAGCGTTTTGAGATTTTGCAAACTAGGTCGAATTTTAGCCAAGATATTTACATCTGGCTGTTCTCGCTGCATCAATTCTGCACAGTTCAGTGACTTTTTTATCGCTATCCAACGAGACTGCTTTTTTCCTAGTATCGTTTTAGAAAGTAGCCGATGAATTAACGCGATTGAGTTTCGTTCAGAGATGGGCGGATTATTTTGCGCCGATCCGCCATTTCGTCGGAGCCATTGAAACGTTGTTTATGATATCGATCTGTTATCGGCTTCTTTTTGGGAGGAATTAATGGTATCGGCTTTCTCTCGATGTGCTCGCCTATGGGTATCTCCGGAATGTCTACCTCACCTGATACTGGTTAGGTATCTCTTATCCTAATTCCTTGTCCGTACCTCTAACGGCTTTTTGATGACTCATACGTCGAGCTCCAAAAAGAACATTTGGATTCGAAGGTTGACAGGTTGATTCGTGATGGAACATTTTATTGTTTGGTTGGTTTAGCATCCGAATTTCAAGAAAAAAATAAGAGGAATGATGGGGATAGAAAGCTACGCTCATTTTTTCTTCTTCAACGTCCGTGTGAGGGGAAAACCCTTTATAGGCTGTAACATATCTGAATTTCCTACCCTGCAATAAAATGAAATGCACCGTTGCCAGACTCCATGGCTTCCAACTTTGCAACGTCTGTTGTCGAAACGTGGAATTACGTTGAATGAACTTATTTGATATTATTTTATAATTCTATGAATGATGAATATTAGTACGACTTCAATCAATACTTTAGGCAATTCGCATCTTTATAAATAGGAGATTTTAATCATATCGAAGATCCACCATGAAGTAAACTTGTTCTTCTGTGACCATCGAAGAAATACGATTCTGTGGAAGAAAAACTAACCTCAAAACGACAACGAATGGAAGGGCCTCTGCTACTTCACTTTCACTCGGCGGCGGTCTGTTGTCACTTTCATTCTGGTTCACAATAGTGTTCCTTTGAAATGGGGTTCCTCTTCTAGGAATCCGCCATTTTAGTATATTTTAAAGACGCTTCTTTGTTATCTGGTATGTACACGATCTCCATTTAAATAACTGTTTCATTTCACAGGATTTAATCTCATGTAAGCTTGTTCTATTTTATTATTGCATTTCTATTGAATATTGTGGAACTCTGTTCTGCTACCAACCCATTTGGAATATTCTTATACTGCTCGTAAGGCTTACTGCACATTTAACTATTCACTCGGCATTATGGTATAGGCATTTGGAGTTGTTGCTTTTAGGATAATATTTTACGTACAAATATCACTGGTTTGGAGGCCTAGGGTAAACTGTTTATATCGCCTGTGCTAAGGAAAACATCCCCCACAACAGTGGCCAGTGAAAATTCCTCTGGGAGTTCTATAACGAACGTCCCCAGTAAACCAAGCTTCGCCTTCGGGCCCTTGGCGTACCCGATAAGCAAGGAAAGCTTTGAAGGTGCCATCGTTCATCAGTTAACAGGAAATAAAAAGAGTTTATCGTCACTTCCAAACCAACGCGACTGCTATGATCTCACACGTAACACTTGGAAGGAAGGATTCTCACACAAGGAACTACAAGGATACTGCTTATGAATTTCATTGATAATCAGGTGACACACTCTATATGCCTATAACCTTTGGATAACTTTGGATGTATTGGATTCTGCTTTTTATCACAATTGTGCCAGTAATAACCTTACCGGAGTATAGGAAGCCCCATATTATACATATCACCAGTGCTCGTCTTATTAATAATTGTTCTATGGATTGTAAACATATCATCTGTAATGCTAGAAGGTTTTTGCTTTGAGTTTCAATAGATTCTCGTTCGTTTTTCCTTCATATAGCTGTGGTTCTTCGAACTATGACGCTGGACGAATAAAGGGCTCTTGTTCCACCTTTATGTCCAATCTAGTGTTTTATTTATCAATTTTACCTCATTATTTCCCATCCTATATTTCACTTATCTGAGTTATTACGAATCTGAATTACTACAACATAACATAGAGTTCTACCAATCTAGACGATCACATCACAAGCCACAAATATGAGTATAAAACACCCTTTAACGTAATTCTACCTTTAGCCAGCTCACCAGAGCAGGGCAGGGTTTGCCTTTTTCCTTTTTCAAATAATATCAGTACTTTATTGACCATAGTCAAAGGCCATCGACCGGAGTCCTTCAGCCCCTTTTCAAATAATATTTCCTAGGATTTACAAACTTGGAATGTTACAAGGCACCGAGAGGGTCCGCACTCTCGGTGGTGTGAGAATCCAAGATCTTGTTTGGCTACTCACTAAGAACTCCTCACACATTCAATGGAGGAGTTCTTCATCCTGCCCTCGTAGCGTCCCTTAACAAAAGAGATGAGCTGCAAGTGGCTTCTAGAGTTCATGGGACCTGATGATATGGAGTGACCCGAGCAACACTGCTTTCTGCATTCTGTGCGCCAATACCTCGGCGACTGATCTACAGACTGGGATAATCTTAAGTTCATCTACGTAGTTTGCTCTCATTCCACCGAGATTAGTACGACCATCCTAATTTTATGACCTGGGTATAAAGTTCCAAGCTCGAACATAAGGTCTTTGTATTTTTGCCTCTTCTGTTCTTCTCTCATCACAACATTATTTTCAGCAGGGGAGGAGAATTCCACGACAAATAACTCCTTCAGCACCTTGTCCAGCAGAAGTATGTCTGGCTTAACAGCATTGATCTGCCGTGTTGTTGAGACAGGATAGTTCCAGCATATGCGAGCTCGTTCGTTCTGGACCACCGCTTCAATCTCCAGAGGCACATATGGTACCACCGGTTCTTTGTCTATCCTTATTTTTTTTTAACTTCCGTGTGAGGGGAAAACCCTTTATGGGCACCGAGAGGGTCCGCACTCTCGGTAGTGTGAGAATCCAAGATCTTGTTTGGCTACTCACTAAGAACTCCTCACACATTCAATGGAGGAGTTCTTCATCCTGCCCTCGTAGCGTCCCTTAACAAAAGAGATGAGCTGCAAGTGGCTTCTAGAGTTCATGGGACCTGATGATATGGAGTGACCCGAGCAACACTGCTTTCTGCATTCTGTGCGCCAATACCTCGGCGACTGATCTACAGACTGGGATAATCTTAAGTTCATCTACGTAGTTTGCTCTCATTCCACCGAGATTAGTACGACCATCCTAATTTTATGACCTGGGTATAAAGTTCCAAGCTCGAACATAAGGTCTTTGTATTTTTGCCTCTTCTGTTCTTCTCTCATCACAACATTATTTTCAGCAGGGGAGGAGAATTCCACGACAAATAACTCCTTCAGCACCTTGTCCAGCAGAAGTATGTCTGGCTTAACAGCATTGATCTGCCGTGTTGTTGAGACAGGATAGTTCCAGCATATGCGAGCTCGTTCGTTCTGGACCACCGCTTCAATCTCCAGAGGCACATATGGTACCACCGGTTCTTTGTCTATCCTTATTTTTTTTTAACTTCCGTGTGAGGGGAAAACCCTTTATGGGCACCGAGAGGGTCCGCACTCTCGTTAGTGTGAGAATCCAAGATCTTGTTTGGCTACTCACTAAAAACCCCTCACACATTCAATGGAGGAGTTCTTCATCCTGCCCTCGTAGCGTCCCTTAACAAAAGAGATGAGCTGCAAGTGGCTTCTAGAGTTCATGGGACCTGATGATATGAAGTGACTCGAGCAACACTGCTTTCTGCATTCTGTGCGCCAATACCTCGGCCAGTGATCTACAGACCGAATCTTCAGTTCATCTACGTAGTTAGCTCTCATTCCACCGAGACATCCTATGATTAGTACGACCATCCTAATTTTATGACCTGGGTATAAAGTTCCAAGCTCGAACATAAGGTCTTTGTATTTTTGCCTCTTCTGTTCTTCTTTCATCACAACATTATTTTCAGCAGGGAAGGAGAATTCAACGACAAATAACTCCTTCAGCACCTTGTCCAGCAGAAGTATGTCTGGCTTAACAGCATTGATCTGCCATGTTGTTGAGACAGGATAGTTCCAGCATATGCGAGCTCTTTCGTTCTGGACCACCGCTTCAATCTCCAGAGGCACATATGGTACCACCGGTTCTTTGTCTATCCTTATTTTTTTTAACATCAGTTTGAGGGGAAAACCCTTTATGGGCACCGAGGGGGTCCGCACTCTCGGTAGTGTGAGATTCCAAGATCTTGTTTGGCTACTCACTAAAATCCCCTCACACTTTCAATGGAGGAGTTCTTCATCCTGCCCTCGTAGCGTCCCTTAACAAAAGAGATGAGCTGCAAGTGGCTTCTAGAGTTCATGAGACCTGATGATATGAAGTGACCCGAGCAACACTGCTTTCTGCATTCTGTGCGCCAATACCTCGGCCAGTGATTTCCAGACCGGGATAATCTTCAGTTCATCTACGCAGTTAGCTCTCATTCCACCGAGACATCCTATGATTAGTACGACCATCCTAATTTTATGACCTGGGTATAAGGTTCCAAGCTCGAACATAAGTTCTTTGTATTTTTGCCTCTTCTGTTCTTCTTTCATCACAACATTATTTTCAGCAGGGAAGGAGAATTCAACGACAAATAACTCCTTCAGCTCCTTGTCCAGCAGAAGTATGTCTGGCTTAACAGTATTGATCTGCCGTGTTGTTGAGACAGGATAGTTCCAGCATATGCGAGCTCTTTCGTTCTGGACCACCGCTTCAATCTCCAGAGGCACATATGGTAGCACCGGTTCTTTGTCTATCCCATACGCGGCTCTCAGATGGAAGTTTAGAATTCGGAGTGCCGAGTTGTGTCTCTCTACATACCCTGATGGAGCATGGACTCTGCAGGCGGAAAGGATGTGCATAATCGTTTCCTGTTGCCTATGGCAAGCCCAGCAAGTTGTTGGGGTGTCCATTTTCATGATGTTCTTTTTATACCATCTCGTATTCAGTACTCCATCTTGACACGCCATCACAAATCTTCCAGTCTCTGACTTAAGGCTAGCTGACTTTAGAAAGGCGAAAGACAATTCCTCAGACAGGTCCTGGTCTCTTAAGCTCCTGAAATATATGGAGTGCAAGTTCTTACTCATATGATGTTCGAGTAATGTATCCGACTGAGACTTTCGGATCAGTCTCGCTAGGCTTCTTTGGTCCGCTTGAGTGATCGGTGTTCCAGCAAGCTCAGGATTTATCGATACGCCGGTTATGCTTAGCTTCTCCACGGCCCTTTGTGCAGCTCGGAATAGGAAGGCTCCATGGTTCGCAATTTCATGCTGAGCGACAAATTTCAGAAGCGGATCTTCACTTCTTAGAATCCTTACTGCCATTTCCAATGTTTGTTGATAGTGTTGATATGCCAAACATTGCAATCCTCTACCCCCCTGGCTTCGGGGAAGGTATATACTCTGTATTGAACTGTTGGGATGTTGGCATAACAATCTGAAGACTATAAATATAGATGAAAAATATCTAGTGATAGCTTATAAATATTTCCAGCGTCTGGCCAATATGCCCAATCCTCTTCCGGTCGCTCAACACAAACCCTAAACGAATCTGAGTGAAAAATAGCGGTACAATTGAGTGACCTGTATCACCAAACGACTGACCTACTTCAGGGACACATATAAATGGCTGCTTGCATTTGGTCAAGTGACTCTTGGGACTGTCTTCCGGAAACAATCCATTATGACGAAACAGTCAAATTTGGCCACCGTTAAACTTGACCCTAATTTGAATATCCGAAGCATATTCGGGTTGGGCCTCTCTGTTATTGCTCCTTTAATTCGATTTGAAGAAGGATAACAATGGAGAATGAGGTCAAATCTGCATAGATGAAATGATAAGTATTCTTGCATCTTAAATGCTATAGCGCTTGTTGTCTGTGTTATTTTATTTGGAGTTGTTGTGTTCATCTAGTTCACCTGGATAAAGCATCACCAATGGGTGTGTAGTTACTCATTTGATTAGTTTTAATTTTGTATTTGTGACTTTTATTTTTTGAATCTTTTTCGAATTTTATTTCTTCTTTTATGAATTTCCGTTGTGGACCGATCTACTATGGTGGCTCTTTCCTAGATCAGTTTTTGAAGCTGCAAGTGAACTTAAATAAAATAAAACTATAAAATTTCATCAGCAAAAGGCTCAGCAATAAAAAAGGTCTGCTATTCCTTCCCTATTCTTCTCCTTGAGCACTTTTGCATTTTTTTTTATATTGTGGTTCTCGCGAAAAGGAATACTACCCTGTAATGTTCAGAGAACATCGCGAGAACCAAGGGAAGGCAGGTAGGAATTGATGTGCTTCTTGAATTTCTGGAGGTTATATGCCTCGGGGAACACCTCCCTAGGCAATGTGTTCCAAAGCCTCGCCGTGCGTTGGATGAACGAGTCTTTGAAGAGAGATGTTCTGCAGGTCTCCAAAGTGATCACGAAGGAATGTGAAGACTTAACTTGACGGGTTAGTCTCGAAGAGACTGCCAGAGGGGGAACGATTGCTGATAATTCAGAAGAGCATCGCCCATGGAAATATCTATAAAATAGAGACAGATCTCCTACTCTTCTACGGTGTACTAGGGAGGTGAGCGAGTTTGTAAGCGAGGCATCACCGACGAGACGAATTGCCCTTTTTTGTGCGGAATCGAAGAGTTTCAGAGTATGTTTTGGTGCAGCACTCCAAATATGGGAACAGTATTCCAGGACAGATCGAATCATAAGCAGCTGACCTGAGGTGAAATAGCTCCTGGCACGAAACAGAAAACCAAGTTTTTGGAATGCACTTTTAGCAATGGATCTCACGTGATTCTCCCAAGAAAGGTTACTGCCGACAGTAATACCAAGCATCGAAATGGATGACTTCAATGGTATGGTCACTCCCGACAATTCTACGCTGGGCACAGTCAAATCGGCTTTTCTGGAGAAAAGGCATGCTTGTGTTTTGCTTGCGTTGAATTCCACCAAGTTATTAGATCCCCATTCAAGAATTGTTGCCAAGTCCATATTTATGTTGTTAACATTTCTTCCTCGTTCGTTTCTGATTTGGCTGGCTGGTATTGGAGCCCTAGAAGAAAAAGCGGTATGAAGGGTACTATCATCCGCGAAGCTGTGCACTGGACACGAAGTTGCATAGAGGATTTGTGTATTTTCACTTAGATTGTTGATGAATTTAGTTATTTATGAAATGAAATCATTCAAATTTCATAAAGAAATATTCGAGGCCTTTGTCCGAGTAAAACCTACAGGCAATTCATCTCCACAATTGGAAGTATAAGGAAGAATAAGAGTTCCAGAATAAAGCATACGGCTTCTGTTTCGTTTCAATCATTTATTCCCATTCAGGAATCAAGACAAAGTAGTTCATTCGAACCTCCATCTAACATCTACCCACTCAGAGGTTGAGCAAATACCGTTGTTCTATAAATTTCGAAGTAGGAATGATTTCTCCTGGGGCCTGTATTATTTATCACTCTAGTGAAATAACGGTAGACACCCGACTCCTAGATATTTTCATAGTCGATGACTGAAAGGAATTTGGTTTATGTGAGGTTAGGTACCAGACTGTTGAACCTTTTTATTTGTTGACATAGCATACACCGAAATCGTAGCACAAACATTGACGTGAATTTAGAACATGCTGTCTCGACTTGTCTATAACCCAAACAATAAGTGCGTTAGTTATGTGTCTAGGAAAAACACATCGAGTTGTTTTCTAGGAAACGGAGACGTTGAATAGAATTGGAATCTAGTTCAATTCAACACTCTTCATGCTGAATTTGATGCTGTCATCTCCCTGCCAATGCCCACTGAAACGGCATGATTTGGTATCATTTGATACGTATATGTGTATTCTCGGCTTTAGCCAACTGGAGTAAAAATATAATGAATTTATGATTTGGCAGAAAGATGTACACGGAATCTGTTATGGTGGGTGACATTTCAGGACTGGTTTTCATGGACAGCTTGTTGATGCTAATAACGTTAACGTATGAGAGTCACTTTATTAGGATCCGTAAGTGAACTTATCGTAGGTACTCTACTAATGGTGGTCAAGATATGTGGACAGTGGCGGTACCTATACATTTTTAAAATGGGGTACAATACAGATTTGTTCAAAAAAACAAACATAATGGTGCACCAAATCTCAATATTCACAGAGGAAATCTAAACACGGCATGATATACGAGGATATATTGAAAAATTCTTAGCCTACTATAGAACCAAACAAAATTTCAATGCCAAAATATTTTATTACTCAACATAACATATTCTCCTCTTAATTGAATATATTTATTACAGCGAACCTGCAACGTCTCTACACCTCTCAAAAAAGATGTTTCTTCTTGCTCTGGAAACCAATCCTCCACAGCTTTTATTACCTGCTCGTTGAAAGAAAATTTACGACCTTTTGAACTTTTTTTCAGTTGAGGAAAGGGATGATAGTCAGACGGAGCCAAATCTGGTGAATAAGGGGGGTGTTCTAGTAATTCTAACCCTAAATCACGAATCGCGATGCTTCTTCCCTTGCACGCTTTTGTCAACATTCAAAAATTTGAGGATCCATTTTGCTGAAAATTTTCTCATGTCCAAATTGACGTGAACTATATGATGAACGCGTTCGTATGAAATCTTCAGTGCTTCAGATATCCGTTTTAGCCCAATTCGACGGTCTGATAAAATCATGTCATGAACTGCATCGATATTTTCAGGGACTGACACAGAAACTGGCTTTCCCGATCGGTCATCATCTTCAATGGAAAATTTTCCTCTTTTGAAGCTTGCAGTCCAATTTTTCTCGGTCGCATACGAAGGACATTGATCACCAAGGGTATTAAGCATGTCTTCGTAAATATGCTTACCTCTTAACCCTCTTAAATACAGGTACCTACTTGATGATGGCTCGATACTCCAATTTTTCGATTTTCACATTTTTAACTTATTGCGTAACTCTGGTTTACTTTTTCGACGTCGAACTATACACTGACACTTCTAATAAGTTATTGTTCGTTGATATTGTATCGCAATATTTTTTTTTATGCATGGAACTGGTCTAGGCTAACTAGATATCAATACATCCTCGTAGTTCTATCCTCCATTCACTCTTATAACGTATCCCGGATGGCCATGATTTAGGTTTATCAAGTTTTTTTTTCCTCAAAACTGACGCCGGTTGACACTCGTGAAATATCAAATAATTCTCAGAGGCATTGCCAAAGCTGATTTTTATTTACTGTTTTCTTAAATTTTCGTAAATGGAATTAGTTCTTTTAATGATTAACGCCAATTTAAAATTATATTATTGAAACTTGCTTTCAATGTTTCATGTTTTTGTTCAAAATTAAAAGACAGGATATTCTGTTTTATTGGAACTAGGACTTATCCGGAAAATGATTTTTCCAATTTCTGAATCTTCATTTAAAGTAGGTACTTTCAATAATTTCGAAATCAGAATGACGAAAGGCAAGAGTACATATCATCTGCCAAAATACATTTTTCGGAGGAATTGAAATATCAGGAATATCAAATTAAAATGAAGGGGAGATAAAACCGATCCTTGTGGCAAATCCATTACTCAAAGTTTTGAAACTATACTGCTATCACCATCAACAAAAAAGTCTGAGTCAGATTACAAATTGCTTATCAGACATTTTGATTGATATTCAAAAATCATCGGTCAACACTATATCAACTTATTATTGAAACGGGACAAAAAATATTATGTAATGAAATAAAAAGGAAGAATATGTTTCACGTTAAATAATATGTAACACATTTATAATTTCAATATGATTGGATACATACTTATTATTTGTAGATTAGTAGTTTCGACATTGATCTCATATAAGAATTTTCAACGAAAGAAAAAAAATAGTGAAAGTTGAAATGATTAGAAACTAAAACGCAAAAATATAAGTGCGTAAAACTACCTGAAAGAGAAAATCCACACCACGCATAAGAACATCGAACAACCATAAATAATCAAGCACATCGAACATAACCAGCAATTTCAATCAATTACACTCTAAAAAATATGTAAAAAATCCATTAAAACGTACTCGAGAGGCCGTTGAACCCAAATACTCATAATAACATTATTAGATCACACCTTAAACGACCTTGACATCATTTTTTATCGAATGACTATTGTTCGAACCGTGATTTTCTAAGCGGCATTCAAAGCAACGGTATTTCTAATTCTCATTGTTTGATCGGTGAAAAATTCTAGTTTCAAATTATACGTTGAGGTACCGGCACCTTAACCCTTTTTGCGGTGTGTTTCGAAAGCGATAAACAAAGGAAAAATTACCGCAATAGGCTGGTTGCGAAATAGCGCCAAAGGAGGAATTATAAATACATCAAGAGTTGGATTTGAGCCGTCTAATTTCGACCTGTGTTCGATTGAAAACAGCCCCAAGGAAAATTCCTACCAAATTATCCCAGTTTCTGCCAAATCATTTCATCCAAAGTGTCATTAAATAGTTTACAATATTACTAGGATGTATTGATATCTAGTTAGCCTAGACCAGTTCCACGCATAAACAAAATATTGCGATACCATATCAATTAAATAAAAAAAAAGATGTTCACCGAAATTGTAAAAATCGGAAAATTGGATTATCGTGCCATCATCAAGTACCTGTATTTAAAAGAGTTAAGAGGCAAGCAGATTTACGAAGATATGCTTAGTACCCTTGGTGATCAATGCCCTTCGTATGCGACCGTGAAAATTGCACTACATGCTAAATTTTTCTAAATTTTCTATTGAAGATGATGACCGATCGGGAAGGCCAGTTTCTGTGTCAGTCCCCGAAAATATCGATGCAGTTCATGACATGATTTTATCAGACCGTCGAATTGGGCTAAAACGGATATCTGAAGCACTGAAGATTTCATACGAACGCGTTCATCACATAGTTCACGTCAATTTGGACATGAGAAAAATTTCTGCAAAATGGATCCCCAAATGTTTGAATGTTGACCAAAAGCGTGCAAAGGTAGAAGCATCGCGTTCGATCTGTGCTCGATTTGAAAACGATGTAGACTTCTTAAACCGAATTGTTACTATGGATGAGACTTGGGTACATTTCTACAATCCAGAAACCAAGCAACAATCGATGGAATATCGACACTCTGGTTCTCCAAGACCTAAGAAGTTTCGTGTCCAAAAATCTGCTGGAAAAGTTCTTGCTCCAGTTTTTTGGGATTGCCGTGTAGTAATCATGATTGATTTTTTGGATAAGGGTAGAACAATAACTATAGAGATTACTATTCGACATTACTGACCACTCTACGTGAAAAAATTGAAGAGAAAAGACGCGGAAAGCTATCCAAAAGAATTTTGTTTTACAGGACAACGCCCCAGTACACAAATCTCATGTTGCCATGCAAAAAATTCGTGATTTAGGATTAGAATTACTAGAACACCCCCCTTATTCACTAGATTTGGCTCCGTCCGACTATCATCTCTTTCCTTAATTGAAAAAAAGTTTCGAAGGTCGTAAATTTTCTTCCAATGAGGAGGTAATAAAAGCTGTGGAGGACTGATTTGCAGAGCAAGAAGAAACATTTTTTTTGAAAGGTGTAGAGACGTTACAGATTCGCTGTAACAAATGTATTCAATTAAAAGGAGAATATATTGAGTAATGAAATATTTTGACATTGAAATTTTGTTCGGTTCTATAGTAGGGTAAGAATTTTTCAATATATCCTCGTACAATACAAAAAAAATATCGAAAATTACATAACAATTTTAAATAGTAGGTATACAATTATAGTGTCAGTCGAAAAAATTCTCGTCCATTGTTTTTCACTATCTTCTTATTATTCTAATATTACGTGTTTAGCATTCATGCATGCAAACTGAAAAAAAGACACCACATTATTTATGGATAACGAATTGCGATGTTGTTAACCTCTGTTGAAGATGTCTAGAATTCGACTGAAATCTGGGTGGAAAAAAATAAAAATCATGGCCATTTTTGACCGTATGTTCTTTGGACTTAATGAACAGCTGGCAGACGTCAAGGATGGTTCAGGAGTGATTTGTTTGTTCATGGTCATTATACTTGTCTAGTTTCTTGGAAATTTAACAGCGATGTTAGGAAATAGGGATAAGGACCTTCAGATTTCTCTCAACTTAGATTATTGTTCAATTCAATTGATAATTATAGTAATCATAATCAGAGAAATATTTGATTCTTTCAACGAGAAATGAACATTTTTTACTATCCGAATACAATACGACCGAAGAATCTTGGACTTTTTTCCTCAATCAAAAATAAGGAGTAATGGTAAAAATGATTCCGAAACAGGCCAATTTTTGTTTCACTTTAACCAGATTTTTATGCATTTTTGAAGGATTTTTGTTGCACCCTGTGCCATCGTCATCATTTGGCATTTATTTTTCGTGTTGAGAAAAGATGTTTCTTAGATTGAAAGAGTTTGATTGTGTTTCATATCGATCTCACATAGAGTGGTTAGTCTTGATGAGTTGCTGAAAATTTTTCGATTCAAAACTTTTCCAAAATCGACGTTAAAATGATTAAAATCAGCTTTGCTATGTTGAACAACTCTTTGTAAATCGTATTCTTCAAGCTGAATATAGTTTGTTCATAATAGGAATATGCAAAGCACAAAATATGTTCTAGAGAACGAAAAATTCGATAAACTTCGTAGAAAATCATTTAAAATGAACCAGAACTGAAAAAACATCACAAAAAGATGCAAGCATGTCCAGAAACAACGTCACCTTCATATATCTTTCAGAAATACTTCCCGAGGGATAAAACTGGTACCAAAGGATCAAAAATAGTGTACTAAAACAGTCTGAATTTCAATTAATAAGATGTTAAAATTGCATATACCATTAACTTCTTAACAGTTATAGTTTTCAAGGAACAATTCGGTTGGACCCTTTCATATGGGCCTTCCTGTATATATTATTGTGTTATCGAAGTGTTATCCTATTCCTTCCATTTATTTACATTAACGATAATGATCAAGGGTCAATTATTTGATATTCGAGAACATCTGTCGATAGCAGAAGAACAGCAGACTGGTGAGAATAAAATCGTCTGATATCGAAGAATAATAATGTTTGCTCGAAGTTCTCACCTTGTCTATCCAAAACCCAATTCGAAACCATGACTGGGAGATATCTCTTATGATAACTTACGGGATTAAAGACTTTGTCACTAGAAATTTCTAGACGTGTGGTTCTCAGAGTGATAGGAACCTATAATTCGATCTCTTATCTAGAACAAAGACGAGTTTTTAACAAACAGACGATTTCGAAAAACGGTGGTGTCGTAAAGCTGCGGCATAGGTGCTTTTCATTAGTAGTCTCCTGGTGTTCAGTGCAAGAAAGGTCGTGCCATGGCGTATTGATTTGTAAGTAAACAACACATGGCGGTATTTCCTTCAACAGTACGAGTCGGGAAATTATAATTGGATGTTGAGCTTTGATTTACGAAAATAGCTTCCCGTTTATAGAAAACCAATTAGCCTGGAAATACGAGTGGTAATTGAAACCTACAAATTAGAGCTATCGTGAATTTTGGCAGTATCGGCACGTTCGGTGCTGATTTTAATTAATCAGTTGTTGGTGGATAATCAGAATAAGTATGTTACTTAATCAAGATAAGTATATTACTTAACATATCCCCAAAGAAATAAATCGCAAGGTGTTAAATCACACTATTTGGGTGGATAATTATCTGGGTAATTTCTTGATATAATTTCGTGACCAGTTTTGTTTTCAATGAATCGATTCTTCAAACAGAACAGGGGACGTTTATATGACGAGTACGGATTAACTCATTCGTGATATTTATTTTGTTTTTTCAACAAGAGTAGGTTTTTATTCTAACTTTTGAAACTGAAACTGTTACATTTATTCGGACACAATCACTGATAAAATTCCAAGTCGTCTCATCGGTTCACATTGTAGGAACTTTCATTGAGTCGCCCTGTACTTATCTACACTGCGCAAAAAAATTAACGCACATTCTGAAAATCTCAATTTTAATGAAAGTTAACTCTACATTGACATTATAACTTATTTTTTATGTTCTCTCGGGAAGGTTTTGAACGAAACAAGACACATTAAATGGAAGAAAAATTCAGGATTTCACCGAATCTCATGTGAAAGAAGAGAAATGAACAATTTTCGAAATACTGAAATGCTGATAAGTGATTTAATACTTGGTATTTCCACCCCTTGCGTTAATTACAGCTCGGCAACGACGGTTCATACTCAAAATGAGTGATCTTAAAATGTTCTGATGTAATCCCTCCCAGATTTCTCCGAGTTGAATTCCTAAGTCATTAAGAGTAGCTGGATGATTTTCTGAACTTCTCAGCCTTCTATTGAGGTTGTCCCAAACCTGCTCAATCGGATTGAGATCTGGACTTCTTCTTGGCCATTCCATTCGAGAGACTTCAACCTCTTCAAGGTATTCCTGAACGATGCGCGCACGATGGGGTCTGGCTTTATCGTCCATAAAAATGAAATTTTCACCAATGTATGGGGCAAATGGCACTACATGCTCTTCAAGAATGTTCCTTATATACTTATCAGCATTCATAGCTCCATTATCAACGACCACTAGGTCTGTGCGAGCAGTCAAAGATATTCCACCCCATACCATAATCGATCCTCCCCCGAAACCAGTAGTATTCAGGAAATTGCACTGAGCATATCTTTCGTGTTGACGTCTGTATACAAGGAAACGTCGATCACAATGTTAGAGGAAGAATCTAGACTCATCTGTGAAGAGAACTCTTTCCCAATAGGCCTCCTCCCAATGGATAGGCTCTCTCGCAAAATCCAAACGCGCCCTTCGATCGGCTGGGGTAAGAGCTGGGCCTCTTGCCGCGACACGAGGCCTTAAATCATATTCTCTGAGGCGATTTCTTATTATCTGAGTGCTAATTTGCACCTCATGAGTTTGCTCAAGCTGATTTTGAAGGAGGCCAGCGGTTGCAAACCGTTGTCTCAACGAAGAAACTCTCAAGTAACGTTCTTGAATGGCAGTTGTTACCCGTGGTCTACCCTGTCCTGGTCTTCGGACATTCATACCTGTCTCCCTGAATCGCTGCAACATTCTGGACACACTTGTATGGGAAACTCCAAACCTTTCTGCAATTCTTGTGTATGTCCACCCTTCTTCTCGCAAAACTACCGCTTGGGCACATTCCTCTTGGGTCAAATTGCGTGTTTCGCGTTGCATAGCGATCGAGTGTAGAAAATCAAACGAAAGAAAAACTACTGATCACTAGAATTGATCGAGAACAACTGATTTTAGAATGGAGCCAATACATTCAAAATCTGATAATATCATCTTTTTTCATTCCTGCTGGGAGAAAACATCTGTATTGAAGAAAAACGTTGAAAGTGGATAACATATGCATGCATAATTTGAGATTTCCATGATGTGCGTTAATTTTTTTGCGCAGTGTATTATGAGGTCTGTTAGTAATCGAATAATTCTTTCAAAAAGATCCTTTATAAGTGAAGATTCTCCGATTCTAAACATTTGGCGACTGTGACAGGACACGATGGAGGATTTGACCCAATTGAAGGAGCATAGAACTGAATTAACAAGGTTATTCTCAAAAATTCGCAGGGAGATAGATGCAGAAATGCAGAAATCCCAAAAGAAGTATTAATATTTTCGTCCTGGATGAAAAGTCTTCTCGATTCATCTGAAAAATGATGTCCTGATTGATCTAATACTATCGGATGTTTTTTTAGAGTGATAGAACTTTATGTTGAAATAAAACACAATTGAATTAAGATTGAAGCCAAATTTGTTTTCTATTCGAAAGATAATTTATGACATTTAAGTTTTGAAAATAATTTCCGGCATATGTCCACCACCGCATTCGACCAGACCAATTTTGGACCACTTTTTCGAGTAATTCAGGCCATTGGAGTTATGTCGCATTATCTGGGAGCCCAATTAATTGGACCTTTTCTCGAAATAATGTTATCGCCGAATCTTTATTTCAATGAATCGATTGTTGAGGTAGCAGCATAAGGTGTAACACCATCTTGTTGAAAACAAAACACTTCTGGGTGGATACCATACAAATTTTGAAACAAATAATCGATCTGTTAAGAGCACCGTTCACGGTAACTTTAGCTCCTGCATAGTTTTTAAAGAAATATGGACCGATGATGCCTCCAGCGTGTAAAGCACACCATACGGTGCATTTTCAGGATGCAATGGAACCTGCAGAACTTCTTGGGGATTGTTTTTACTCCATATACTGCAATTTTGCTCGTTTACGTAGCCGTTCAACCAGAAATGAGCTTTATCACTAAAAACAATTTTTCGATAAAAATGAGGATCAACTTCAAGCTGTTATAGTGCCCAATCAGCAACCAAACGACGCTTTTTATGGTCAAGTGGCTTCAGCTCTTGAACCAGTTGGATCTTGTCTGGGTGTAGACCAAGATCTTTACGCTTTACGTGTGGTGGATGCACAGAGTCCAACATGTTATTAACGTCGACGAATAGACAAAACTGGATCTTCATTAACACTATCACTGACAGCAGCGATATTTTCTTCTGCACGTACAGTTTTTTGTCTTGTTGTTGTTGCATCGAGTTGAGAAAAAGTTGTCCGAAATCTATCGATAGTTCGACGAATAAGCTGCTCTGATGGACGATTATGTAAACCATACATTTCACAAATTGCTCTGTGAGTTTGGCGAATAGAACACTGATTTTGAAAATTAATTTCAACAATATGTAAACGTTGTTGCAAAGTGAGTCTTTCCATGACAATTTGTCAATGGGTTATTGAAACGTCGAAACAACATGGTTCTACCTTTTGTCAAATCACGGTTATATACCTATCGAAACTTCTATCACTAAAAAACAAGGTTTTATTCTTCCATTGGTTCGAATTCTGCATGCCTTGCCAAGGTGGGCAATTGCTGAAAAATTCTAGCAAGATTTTTTTATCGAGAAATGTTCTTTTTCTGTTAATAAACGAAATTCCAGCCATTGAAATGTTAGGAACATAATAGGTTCTGTCAAATGAGTTCTTACTCAAAGGACCAATTGGTCTCTGGATTTATCCACTTGCTAAGACTAATTTGTCAATCACTCTCTCCTACTGAGAGATGAAAAGACGTTCTCCAAATTTCAGGAAGCCAAAAAATCCCAATTTCCCTATAAGTCTCACTCCAAAACGCCTCTTTTCCCTACACAAACAAAAATAATATTCGTTCTTGCAGCTCATTACTGCAAATAATATACATTCATGTTTTCACTCCTGCGGCCACTCGTAAACCATCATGAAGGCATAATAGTCTTCACCTTCACTTTCACATTGTCTATTCGCTAGTTATCCTTGTCATGAGGACGTTCACCCTGTTATCCTGATAGATCAATCGCTTCTGTATACATTTGAACAAGGCGCTCATCCAATTTCGTATACTTCCGTATTCTGGGGGGGTGGAAAATGGGCCTTACTGGCGCCCAACAAACAAACTAATTTGTTTTATCCTAATTTCCGGAAGTGCCCAACGAAATTAAATGTTTCCCTCGTCTTGCCTATCGATTCGGAGAAATTTATTGCCGAGAATATCATGAATAGAGTCGACCTGTAATCTAGTTAGTGGTTTCCTAACTTATGGTAGACATCGATAAATTGGTTGTCCGATAAGACTACACATTATCTTACGGTATAAGTATCGGGTGTTTTTTCAGAGTGATAGAACTTTAAATTGAAATAAAACACATTCAAAATGAGATTGAAGCCAAATTTTATTTTTATTTGAAGGATAATTTTATGACATTATTATGTTTTAAAAATAATTTCCGGCATATGTCCATTACGACTAGCTCTGAGGAACTACATTCGACCAGACCAATTTTGGACAACTTTTTCCACTAATTCAGGCCTTATTTCAGCAAAAACATGAGTCATGTTGGCTTCAAAAGCGACTATTGTTTCTGGTTTATCATAAACCAATGACTTGACATAAACACAAAGAAAATAATCCATTGAAGTTAAGTCGCATGATCTCGGGGCACAATTAATTGGACCATTTCTCAAAATAATGTTATCGCCCAATCTTTCTTTCAATAAATCAATTGTTACGGTAGCAATATGAGGTGTAGCACCATCTTGTTGGAACAAAAATTTTTCTGGGTCGATACCATTTAAATTCGGAAACAAATGATCATTGATCATCGATCTGTAACGAGCACCATTCATTGTAACATTAGTCCCAGCATCGTTTTGAAAGAAATATGGACCGATGATGCCTCCAGCGTCTAAAGCACACCATACTGTCCATTTTTCAGGAGGCAATGGAACCTGCAGAAGTTCTTGAGGATTGTTTTCACTACATATACAGCGATTTTGCTTGTTTACGTGGCCGTTCAACTAGAAATGACCTTCATCACTAAACACAATCTTTCGATGAAAAAGTGGATCAACTACAAGCTGTTCTAGGTCCCGATCAGCAAACAAACGACGCTTATTATGGTCAAGAGGCTTTTGTTCTTGAACCATTTGGATCTTGTATGGGTATAGACCAAGATCTTTATGCAAAATCTTCCATATGGCGGATGCACAGAGTTCAAATTGATGTGAACGTCGACGAATAGACAAATCTGGATCTTCATAAACACTGTCACTTACAGCAGCGATATTTTCTTCTGTACGTACAGTTCTTTGTGTTGTTGTTATTGTTGCATCGAGTAGAGGAAATGTTGTCTGAAATCTAACGATAGTTCGACGAATAAGCTGCTCTGATGGACGATAATGTAAACCATACATTTCACGAAGTGCTCTATAAGTTTAGCGAATAGAACTCTGCGTTTGAAAATAAATTTGAACAATTCGTAAACGTTGTTGCGGCGTCAGTCTTTCCATGATAATATGCCAATGCTCGCTGAACAGAAATGTCAAAAGCACATGGCTTCTTCCTTCTGTCAAATCGCAGTTTTTTCTATCGAAAATTCTATCACTCTAAAAAAACACCCGATATACAGGGTGTTTGGAGGGTGAGTAGCCACAGGTAAAGGGTTGATAGGTGATGCTCTTGGCTACTTGTTGCGCCTAATAAAACAACAATTTGCCCAAAGTTCAAAGTGTTATAATTTTTTTGCCATTTTTCTAGAAATTTCCCATTTTCCTCATTAAAATCTTTAATTTATTTAAATTTAATGCTTAATGATTTATTTTTTTAGTCTAGTCTTGTCTTATTCATATTGAATCATAATTTCATACAAACGTCTTCAAAAAACCGGACAGCGTCGTATCAAACATCAAAATGAAAAAAAATAATGTTGTGTCCATAGACATATTATCCCTTTTGATTAGTCTATGGTTGTGTCCACTTTACGAAGTGAAATTAAAAAAAATTACATAGTGTTGGGTTTTAAAATGGTTTTAGAAACTTCTCTAGTTAATACTCTTTGCAATGGTATTCAACATGTACCATTGATAATCAGATGACTCAACAAAAAGCTATGTTAGATTAATTATTAACACAGGTTAATGGAATAGTTTTGTCGTAACCCTTTCAAGGCATCCTTGAAGACAAAACGGTTTTTTGTTTTGAGTTATCTGATTATTAATGGTACATGTTACATACCATTGCAAAGAGTATTAACTAAAGAAGTTTTTAAAACCATTTTAAAACCCCACACTATATAAATTTTTTTTTCATTTCACTTTGTAAAGTGGACACCACATTATTTCTTTTCATTTTGATGTTTGATACGACGCTGTCAGGTTTTTTGAAGACGTTTGTATGAAATTATGATTCAATCTGAATAAGACAAGACTAGACTAAAAAAATAAAACTTTTTATAGGCACCCCGAACATTAAATTCAAAAAAATTCAAGAATTTAATGAGAAAAATTATAACACTTCGAACTTTGGGCAAAATGTTATTTTATTAGGCGCAACAAGTAGCCAAGAGCATCACCTATCCACCATTTACCTATGGCTACTCAGCCTCCAAACACCCTGTATATGTCTCGTCTTATTTGTTCCTGAATTAGGTATTAAGGAATTGAAGCTCATCCAATTATATTCAATCAAATATGATCAATACATCCATAGTTTATTTCTCTTTCTGTTTATAACCATATTTTGTAAAAATTTTTGTCTTAATCTGTAATGTAAAAATAGAATATTGTACTGTGTCAATGGCCTAGTTGCCGAGACACGATAATTTCAATAAAAAAAAAAAAATTATATTCATTTATTTAGCTCAACTAAAATGGCTTTATTTTTTTTCGAAACATTCTTCATCAACATCAACACACTGTTTCATGGTTGGAAGCCAATTTTCTCCATTCCGATTGGAATAACTTTGAAACTGGAGATTTCGAACCATTAACCGCTCTAAATAGTTGTCCTCACAATCTTCAGGAATAAGAAGAAATTGTGGATTCCTAAGAACACAAACAAATCAATGAACCAGATATCGTACAAATTTGGATAATGTGGACGCCTCTTTTTCAATTTGTTTGGTCGGCGGCATAATTTGCTTGGTAGTAACTTTTGGATTCTGCCGTTTCAAACGTCTACATTATCAATGCCCGAATCGGCATGGTAATAGCCACAGCCTCCACCCACATTGTCCACATTTCCGTCAACAAGATCCATAGAGTGACATTGATCATCTGGTGCTCCGTAATCTTTCAGAAAGCTGATAAGGCATATCTGAGCTTCTCGATGGGTTAAATCTATATCAATATTTATGCGCCTTAAGTGTGATTATTCCCGTTGACGTCTGAGGTCAACACTCGTTTCTATGAGAATATTCTACTTAAAAGCACGGATCGATTTGAAAGTTGAAAACGTTGATTTCTGATAAATTTATCGAAGTTATATCATTTTTCATGATCGCGTTTTGTTCGTAAAGTTACCAATTGCGAAGACGTTGAGTCAGAAAGGTACATTCCTTGCCGCGTAATGTCAGAGGATATGTCCATCGAGAATCTAGTGGATACTCCAATCAAGTAATTAAGTTGAATTAATCGACTTATACATTGAAATTAATTGGAATTCAAGCTAGAGTGAACTTGGCTGGATGATATTGACTATTTGCGTTGGAATCGTTCAAGAAGGTTTACTGGTATAACCTAAGGCTTAAAAATGCCCGCCTTGGATAGGCCAGGCAATAGAACATTATAGATAAAAATGAGATGTTCTATTTCCCCTTCGTTGCTTAAAGCACTGGTAAAATTAAAACCAGTAAAATTGCGTTGTGGAAGATTTTAGATAAAATGTTATATGTCAGAGAAACTAATGGTAAAAAAAGAGCAACTTGAATTGTTCATACAATTATCTGGCACTTAACTGTATCTCTACGATTTTTTGCAAAATATTGCTATATATTCACGTCGTTTGCAAAATATTGCTATATATTCACGTCGTTTGCAAGAACGCATATGTATATGTAATGGGGGCTACATGGGTGATTTTGGTATCAAAATGTGGGTTTTCGAGGTCGCTCCATTCAATAAAATATTTCAAAGCCCTAACTATCACCGTTTAGATTTTGACCTGTCAAATGGCATTTTTTGAAAAATCGAAAATTTCAAACTGTCATAACTTCCGTCCCTCTCATCTCCGCCAATAGTTATTTATATTTTGTTGATCAGAATAGCACCAAATATCTCTGTACACAATATGAGCGATTTGAAAAATTTCAAATTTTGGGTGAAAAATGACAAAGGGGTATGACCCCCTAAAAACACTTCATTTGTCAATAAAAAATATATTTGGGAAGGATCTAACGTTATTATTGAATATGGAAGTTGTACTTTCTATTCGAATCTTCAATAATAGCAATTTTGCTGATCGACAGCACCCTTACCTTGAGTGGTGTGAGCTCGTGAACAGAACTCGAAAATGAAAAATCGAAAAATAAAAAGTGGAATATTTCATAACCTATGGGGGCTACATAAAAGATTTAGGTATCAAAATGTAGGTTTTCGAGGTCGCTCCATTCAATTAAAAATATTTCAAAGCCCTAACTATCACCGTTTAGATTTTGACCTGTCAAATGGCATTTTTTGAAAAATCGGAAATTTCAAACTGTCATAACTTCCGTCCGTCTCATCGCCGCCAATAGTTATTTATATTTTGTTGACCAGCATAGCCCCAAGTATCTCCGTACAGAATATGAGCGATTTGAAATATTTCAAATTTTGGGTGAAAAATGACGAAGTGGTATGACCCCCTAAAAACACTTCATTTGTCAATAAAAAATATATTTGGGGTGGATCTAACGTTATTATTGAATCTGGAAGTTGTACTTTCTATTTGAATCTTCAATAATAGCAATTTTGCGGATCGACAACACCCTTACCTTGAGTGGTGTGAGCTCGTGAACAGAACTCGAAAATGAAAAATCGAAAAATAAAAAATGGAATATTTCATTACCTATGGGGGCTACATGAGTGATTTTGGTATCAAAATGTAGGTTTTCGAGGTCGCTCCATTCAATTAAAAATATTTCAAAGCCCTAACTATCACCGTTTAGATTTTGACCTGTCAAATGGCATTTTTTGAAAAATCGGAAATTTCAAACGGTCATATTTTCCGTCCCTCTCATCGCCGCCAATAGTTATTTATATAATGTTGATCAGCATAGCCCCAAGTATCTCTGTACAGAATATGAGCGATTTGAAAAATTGAATTTTGGGTGAAAAATGACAAAAGGGTATGAACCCCTAAAAACACTTTATTTGTCAATAAAAAATATATTTGGGAAGGATCTAACGTTATTATTGAATCTGGAAGTTGTACTTTTTATTCGAATCTTCAATAATAGCAATTTTGCGGGTCGACAGCACCCTTACCTTGAGTGGTGTGATCTCGTGAACAGAACTCGAAAATGAAAAATCGAAAAATAAAAAGTGGAATATTTCATTACCTATGGGGGCTACATGGGTGATTGTGGTATCAAAATGTGAGGTTTCGAGGTCGCTCCATTCAATAAAAAATATTTCAAAGCCCTAACTATCACCGTTTAGATTTTGACCTGTTAAATGGCATTTTTTGAAAAATCGGAAATTTCAAACTGTCATAACTTCCGTCCCTCTCATCCCCGCCAATGGTTATTTATATAATGTTGATCAGCATAGCCCCAAGTATCTCAGTACAGATATTGAGCGATTTGAAAAATTTCAAATTTTGGGTGAAAAATGACAAAGGGGTATGACCCCCTAAAAACACTTTATTTGTCAATGAAAAATATATTTGGAAAGGATCTAACGTTATTATTGCATCTGGAAGTTGTTCTTTCTATTCGAATCTTCAATAATAGCAATTTTGCGGATCGACAGCACCCTTACCTTGAGTGGTGTGAGCTCGTGAACAGAACTCGAAAATGAAAAATCGAAAAATAAAAAGTGGAATATTTCATAACCTATGGGGGCTATATGGGTGATTTTGGTATCAAAATGTAGGTTTTCGAGGTCGCTCCATTCAATAAAGAATATTTCAAAGCCCTAACTATCACCGTTTAGATTTTGACCTGTCAAATGGCATTTTTTGAAAAATCGGAAATTTACAACTGTCATTACTTCCGTCCTTCTCATCGCCGCCAATATTTATTTATATTATATTGATCAGCATATCCCAAGTATCCCTGTGCAGAATATGAGCGATTTGAAAAATTTCAAATTTTGGGTGAAAAATGACAAAGGGGTATGACCCCCTAAAAACACTTTATTTGTCAATAAAAAATATATTTGGGAAATATCTAACGTTATTATTGAATCTGGAAGTTGTACTTTCTATTTGAATCTTCAATAATAGCAATTTTGAGGATCGACAGCATCCTTACCTTGAGTGGTGTGAGCTCGTGAACAGAACTCGAAAATGAAAAATCGAAAAATACAAAGTGGAATATTTCATAACCTATGGGGCTATATGTTACAACCGAACGAAACCAATGTAACAAAATGAAAGTGAAACCACTCAGTGTAATCAAAACTAAAGGGTTGTGCCAACAGGGTTCGGTGCGCTCCGCAAAACTTTTCAATCTGCCCTGTAACACCTTAATATGGAAAGTTTGATGGAATTACATGAAAAAACTCCACCATTCCGTGAGTTCACGACCCCGAAAGTTGCGGATAAATGAGCAAGCCCGCGGCAGAGGATTCCAATTTGGATATATTGTTCTTGAACATCATTATTCCCCAAAGCGTAGAGGTTGGATTCAATCATTGGCTTAACTGTATAATAACGGTAAGAGCTTCAGGCGGAATTTTTAATCGCACCAAAATAATTGAAATTATTTGTGGCTCCGAATATGAATTATCGTCATTTTTGGCATGATAACTCGCAGAGATAGCGATTATTTTAATTCTGCGTTCTGTAAAACAGTCAAACATAACTGAAAACACTCCTTGAAACCAGCACCTGAAAGAAGAGTTCGTTGAACTCTCATTACGAAAACAAACAGACTGAAAAATGACGCTAGCTGTCGTTGGTTCGACAATTGCCCTCATTTGGGAACAAACTAACCCTGTTCCAACGAAATGTAATGGGTCTATCCATAATTCGCGAAATTGTCCAGGAAGTACTTACGATAACGGCTGTCAGTCCACGTTTTTGCCAGTTAACATCGATTCATTGGTCGTTTTAGGTATTTACGGTTGTTATGGTGATCAAATGCGCCACAGTGAGCATTTTCATCAAACGAAACCCTGTCTTCCTTTACCATTTTTCAAAATTCGGTTTCGAGTAAACGATTCATATTTTCGGAAGAATCAATAGTTTTAGAAAATAAAAGAATTCCTATGCTTTTTAATAAAACGCCTCGTTTTCGAGTTATTCCCATTGTATACAATAAAATTCGAGAAAAGAATCATGAATTTCAAGAATAATCTGTATACTTCCCTGGATTAACTATCATCGTATATTATTACTTCTCTGGTCTCCTGACAAGTTAACAATGTTGTCAGAATGTTTATCAACCTGTTAATGAAACATAAAATATACTTAGCAATAAATAATCTGTGACGATGTTTCTGACTGATCAAAATCCTCTTGGAATTTCATAAGCTCGAAACTGCACGCTTAATATTTATTCACGGAAAGACTCAACATTATCATCACGAAATCGAAGAAAAATGCCAAAAATATTCACTTTCCCTCTTTATCCCAACATAGCTCTGAAAATGATTTCCCCCATATTTGTTCACGCCCCGGTTGTCGCTATACGCATGCGTCGTTCACAGCCACAGAACAACAATATAAGGTTGAAATGGGTCGATTCATAGATATCACTGTTTTGGCTCAACAATCTGGCATTGTCTTCTAGAAAGCTATGTGAAATATTCATAGAAGATGGGTTAGGTCATTGATCTAGAACCCTAGCAAAAACAATTCTTCATGATATAATTTTGGCATAGCGAGAAAAATATGAACTAACTAATCTTCAGGAAAATCGAAGAAGGAACTAATTTTGGTGGGAGAAATATGGCTTTTTGTTGCAAAAATAATCGGACATAATTGTTTTTGTTGCGAAATATCGTGTTTTTATCATCATTATTCAGATAATGTTAGTACTTACTTGAGTATTCCCTAAACGTATCAACTCAATTTCAATCAAGAAATATGAACTTTGAGGTCTCTGCAGAGATTTTTCCAATTTTTTTTTCAAATGGCTACTGCTTTTAAACAGGTTTCTCTTGGCCTCAAGAATCTATAGTTAAAATACACTGCGCAAAAAAATGGACACCATTCTGAAAATCTCAATTTTAATGAAAGTTAGCTCTACATTGACTTTATAACTTATTTTTCATGTTCTCTCGGAAGGTTTTGAACGAAACAAGACACATTAAATGGAAGAAAAATTCAGGATTTCACCGAATCTTATGTGAAAGAAGAGAAATGAACAATTTTCAAAATACTGAAATGCTGATAAGTGATTTAATACTTGGTATTTCCACCCCTTGCGTTAATTACAGCTTGGCAACGACGGTTCATACTCAAAATGAGTGATCTTAAAATGTTTTGATCTAATCCTTCCCAGATTTCTCCGAGTTGGATTCCTAAGTCATTAAGGGTAGCTGGATGATTTTCTGAACTTCTATTGAGGTTGTCCCAAACCTGCTCAATCGGATTGAGATCTGGACTTCTTGCTGGCCATTTCATTCGAGAGACTTCAACCTCTTCGAGGTACTCCTGAACGATGCGCGCACGATGGGGTTTGGCATTATCGTCCATAAAAATTAAATTTTCACCAATGTATGGGGCAAATGGCACTACATGCTCTTCAAGAATGTTCCTTATATACTTATCAGCATTCATAGCTCCATTATCAACGACCACTAGGTCTGTGCGAGCAGTCAAAGATATTCCACCCCATACCATAATCGATCCTCCCCCGAAACCAGTAGTATTCAGGAAATTGCACTGAGCATATCTTTCATGTGGACGTCTGTATACAAGGGAACGTCGATCACAATGGTAGAGGCAGAATCTAGACTCATTTGTGAAGAGAACTCTTTCCCAATCGGCCTCTTCCCAATGGATATGCTCTCTCGCAAAATCCAAACGCGCCCTTCGATGGGCTGGGGTAAGAGCTGGGCCTCTTGCCGCGACACGAGGCCTTAAATCATATTCTCTGAAGCGATTTCTTATTGACTGAGTGCTAATTTGCACCTCATGAGTTTGCTCAAGCTGATTTTGAAGGAGGCGAGCGGTTGCAAACCGTTGTCTAAAGGAAGAAACTCTCAAGTAACGTTCTTGAATGGCAGTTGTTACCCGTGGTCTACCCTGTCCTGGTCTTCGGACATTCATACCTGTCTCCCTGAATCGCTGCAACATTCTGGACACACTTGTATGGGAAGCTCCAAACCTTTCTGCAATTTTTGTGTATGTCCACCCTTCTTCTCGCAAAACTACCGCTTGGGCACATTCCTCTTGGGTCAAATTACGTGTTTTGCGCTGCATAGCGATCGAGTGTAGAAAATCAAACGAAAGAAAAAATATTGATCACTAGAATTGATCGAGAACAACTGATTTTAGAATGGAGCCAATACATTCAAAATCTGATAATATCAATTTTTTTTATTCCTGCTGGGAGAGCATCTGTTTTGAAGAAAAACGTTGAAAGTGGATAACATAGGCATGCATAATTCTGATAAAAATAATTATCATTGAGAACACCTTCAGTTGTAGAATAAATTTGAGATTTCCATAATGTGCGTTAATTTTTTTGCGCAGTGAATATGTACAAGTCAAAGACTCATCCAGTATAGAAATAATATACTAAAAGGATGAATTGAAGAACGAATTTCATAGATTGAGCCTGATATATTATTGACCAATTAACGACAATATAATTTGGGGTTATATGAACGAAAATTAATAGTCCAAAAGAAAAATAATTATATCATAAAAAACATCTACTATACTTTATGATAAGATGTAAAAATATACTCGTGACAAAATAAAATATCTAAATTATACATTAGAATAAGTGATGACATAAGAACGATTGATACGACTGAAAATGTCAAGATTGGAGTGCCACCATTATCGAAAATGTTGACAATTTCGAAACGTCTAGGTCAATAAAGCTCCAAAGTTCAAACACCAAGGACACTTCATCAGCACTTGATTTTCGATGTCTGCTATTCAGAATCAGTTCGATAAAAGTGGAAAACCTATGGGCCAATCTTTTTGAGGAAGAATAGGGACAAAACGGAAACGCAGGGCAAGCGAAGGGGGGAGTGAGGGGGTGAAGGAGGGAAGGTTTCGGCTATGCGCTTGCTAGAGTGCATTGCTCTCTGTCAGTATCGGGCTAGCTTTTTGGGGAAATATCCAATCTTGTCCGAAAAGTTGACCTCGTAAAGTGTGAACTTGTAGATAGGATTGTGAAGTTTCTTGGAATAGTGTCACTCAGTGTTAAGTGACACCTGAGCGTGGTCTGATGTTCTGGAAGAATAGTGAATTACCATATTTCCTTATGGTCAATTTGGATGATTTCTGCGAGAACTCTCATGTGATTTTTTTTATTTCAACCTTCTCTAACTTGAATTGATCCTTATTGAAGATAAATTCAGTACAATATGATCGAATATCTTCTTTGCTGATTGTCTCCCTCTCAGTTCATATAAAACTCTGGAATCTGATCATAACTTGTTGATCCTTGATATAACTGTGAATATCTGAGAGTTGTTGAAAACTTTTACGGAGTTCACTGAACCTCGCAACTAAAACTGATATCTTTTATCCGAGTCCATTTAACACTGAATGTGAAGAAATAAAATATCTTTTTCATAACCGCGCAGACAACTAGGTCAACCTCTACAGATAAGGAATGTATTGTTGAGGTCATTTACGTAGAAAAATATTTTTTTGTGATTATTCGGTTCCTGAAGTTCACAAAGATGATAATCTAGTCTCTAGTGAGTAAGTAGATTTTATCATAGCTGTAATCGGGTTTGGAATTACATCGTGTTATCGAAATAGAATGGAAGATCTAGGTACACACGATTTTACTTGAATTTATGGTCTGAATCCTGTTGTTAATTACAGCTTAGAACTTCCTGGAAAACAACTACGCATATTATAGGGGTGCAAAATAGGGGAGGATGTGATCTATTGTTTAATGCTTTGGAAGCTTTCATGCAAATTTTCACCAAGACCTAGAACATATAAATGAACGAGCATTATTAGTAGAACAATTCAAATATGTTCTTCTCGCATTTCTGCGAGTCCCAATAAAACAGAAGTGCCTTGTCTTCATTTCAATTAAGTACAACCAAAAATAAAAACATAGAGAATTTGTTTCAATAATACAGTTTTAAATAATAATATCACAACAAGGTATCTTGGAATAAATCTATATTCTTCTTTCGATTTTAAGGTACATTTGGAAACTTAACTTCTTAAGTTGAAAACGAGGAATGATATTTTTCAAAAATTAGCTGATACATCCTTGGGTGCTGATGCCACCACTCTTCGTGCGGCAGCTTGGTTTTAACTGCAGCTGGATACTGCCGTTCTGTTCGGTTTAATTGTGCTCATGTCCATGAAATTGATGGACAGCTTAATGTGTCTATAAGGATTATTAGTGGAACCATCAGATCGACGCCTTTAGTTCAGTTACCAGTTCTTTGAAACATAGTATCCCCCCAAATTTGTAGACAGGCTGCTGCTATGTCTTGGAATAAATTTGATTTTTTTCCAAATTTATTTCCAGGCACAAGTTATATGACAAATACAAGACTTGATTGAAGATTATAAAACCATTATGGATTATTGATTTTCTCTAATAAAAAAAGGATGAGGGAATTTGGAGTTCGGAATGGACTTCATATGATGTTTTTCAACAGGAGAATAGTTCTCAATCCATCTGAAAAAGTTCCTGGTTTACATCTGTCCAGGAAAACTTGGTGCCTTTTGAATCGTCTCAGGACCACGAAGGCGTTGAAGGGCCACATTTCAAAGTGAAATATTGTTCAGTATAATTCCGAGTTTAAACTCGGAATTATACCGACTTCACACTCGGAATTAGCATTAATTCTGGCTTCAAACTCGGAATTAGTACTAATTCCCAGTTCAAACCCGGAGTTAAGTATAATTCCGACTTCAAACTCGGAATTTACCCTAATTCCGACTTTAAAGTCGGAATTAGCCCTAATTCCGACTTTAAACTCGGAATTACCACTAATTCCGACTTTAAACTCGGAATTAGCGCTAATTCCGACTTCAAACTCGGAATTATGGCAGAAAAGATTAATGATAGTACATATTCGGGGATGATTCTACGAAGGCGTAGAATGTTTTTGCATTCATTTCAATTATCGTTTTATCATTGTATTCACGAAGCTTTTTTGTGTTGAACATACTTTTTATGTATGCTTTGCATCGTAACCAGTCCTTTCCAGGCTTAGATCAGGAAAACAATGTCATTACAATAGATACAATGACATTCGTCTTCATCATCTCGAATGTGGCTTACAACATTTTATTCTTCATTGTCTTCTTCAAAAAATGCCTTAGGGATCTTATGACTTCTTTTCTTTAGAGGAGATATGAGCTCACATTTGGATTTGATTGCAATCATATCATATTAGGGGTAGAAGTTACAAATTAGTACATTTGTTGAGTCTTCAGCTTACGTTTGTCTTGTCCACTTAAGAATCTTTCTTCAACAGGAACAACAAGCGAAGGATATGATGCATTGCCTTTATAAGCCGCAAATGAATTTTTTTGTTCTCAATATGCTATGACAAGTCATGGTTCTTCATTCGCTGATGGAGCCTGAAAAGAATTGTCTTGCTTTTGTCCAGTAGATACTCTTCATCTGAAATTCATATTTCATGTCGCTGTGACTGTATATGTCATTTCGTCCATATAGCGTTGAAAAAAGTCATATCGAAAGAGTACAAAAATTATATTCAACATCAAAAAAGCTTTGTGAATGCGATGAAAAATGAGTAAGGCTTGAAATGAATGCAACATAAATTAAAAAAGTTATGAAAACTGGCCATTTATTACCAAAATTTGAGGCAATGAAAAAAACTCGTGACCTATCGATACCCCATATCGAGTTCAAAATTGACCTTTGTTCCGATTTTTTTTTGCGATTTTCACGGATTTAAACATCGCCTAGAAATTCGAAATTTCACCCACGTATGAACCGATTATTCTTCTTCTCGAAGGTATAACAATCTTTATGTATCGCAGCTCCGCTGCGATTTTAAGATCCTTCTGGACCCCCTTCTTCGACAGAATCCCTTAAGTCGGTCCACAGAGTTACCATTTCAGTATACTAATAAAGATATAGAAGAAGGTGGATCAGTGAGCTAAAAAAAATGGCTATGAATGTGTGAATAATAGGGATAAATTCTTTCAAACTCCTAACCCAGTTCTCCCAGATGATGAGTGTAAGGCATTCTCTCATGCTAATTCACCAGTAGATCCAATATGATAAACTCTCGCTCATGTGTCCTGAGCACGTATGATTTATTCATAATAGACAGTTATTGAATTTCAAAGTACTCACTCCATTAAATTCAATTACTGTAATACAGTTCTGGCAAACGCCGCAAGCGTGATTATCGTTTTTAGATTGCTCAACACCCACAATATGGAGGCTGGCCGAATAGGTCTGTTGCTTTTCGAGGAAATTTCTTCTTCTAGTCTCCATTATATCCACATTAAAATGAGTTATAGTTTGTGGGCACTCGTGTCGCTTGTAGTAGATTTATGAGTGTATAGATGGCAGAAACGTGGACTTGAATATGCTTTGTTTCTCTATCTTCACTCTCCATCATTCTTCCACACTTCGGGATCACTGGGTTAATTGTTTTGTTTAGGAATTTCACAAAAATAATTGCCCACGTCATTTGGAACACGCAGTATACAGATATAGAGATGTTAGAGTTCCTTAATTATTTATGTTCATTTTGAAATGATAATTAAACAATAATATTTGGACTTGAATAATGAATCTCAACAAGAGCCTTCTTTTCTATCATTTTTTTTATTTGTTCTTTTTCTTTTATTCTTTTTTTTTTGTTGAGCCTTAGGTATCAAGGCTACAGAAACACAAACAATTCAATCTTAAACTTCTATTGTGATATCATATTCAGCATGAGATGGTTTTATTTATTCTTGGTAGGGTCTTTTTTATGTTATGGAAATTATTATAGAAACAATGATCATTTCCAATTCAGCACCTTAACAATCTCAGTAAACACTCCAGAAATCTCTAAAAATATTTCCGAATGCCTTGAACCATGAAAACCCCAAGCAAGTATGCTAATTTTTCCGAATTTCATTATTGATGAAAATTCAAGCCCGACAAAATGCACTCCCATAGCCCTATTTTCCTCATTCAAACACATAACTCTCTCGAATGGTACATACTGCATACATACGACTTGTTTTCTAGACTGAGATAATTGACTGTCCACATAAATAGAATGTTGTTTATATAACTCGAAGTGGATAGGAGCAATTTTCGCTCATACGAGTAATGAAATTCCAGTATGGTAATTTACTTTGTTTCATAAGTAGGTGATGATGTATGAACATACTCCTTGGAGTACGCGAAGATGTCTTCTTCCATTGAACTCAATAAAAACGATAACACTCTATTTCATTATGATGTCAAAAGCTTCACAAAATGAGAACATGAAATAAAGAAGTACATATACAAATTTATAACACGATCTCACCAAATTGAAAATTAATAAATCTAAAGAAGAAAATTTGAAAATACTAATGAAAAATATGAGATTTAAGTCTCGTAAAGAATCAAACTAAGCCAGATGCTTATTCAACAATTTGAAATCCATAATGAAGCATAAAACAAACAAAATATTTCAACATGAATTCGAAAAAAAGAGAAGAGTAGATAGTAATGCATAGGCATAAACGATTCTGGATAAAAGTGATAAATAATCAGAAAAACATCTGAAGACGAACCGGAAAAGGGCAATGTGAAAAAATGTTATGGTTCGAATGGATGGTAGTAATTGAGATAAGTTGCAGATATTGAATGAATTATTATATCGTTATAGGTCAAACGTGCCAGCATGCAGTTAAATTGCACCAAGATATTCATTTGTTGATATGATGGGAGGAAAGGGTTAATCATTCATTTCTCAGTGAGATAGGACATAATTATTCTCAATCAGCTCATGAGAATGATAAGTTGTTTCGTAGCAAAATGCTAAAGAATTTTTAACGCTGTTTCATTTTTAGTATCCACATGGAAGTTTTACATTTGTATTCGGGATACTTTTATTTATATATCAGTGGTACTAGTAACTAGTTGAATGTACTGCTTCACATGAGTTGAGGATTTTCACAAAATAAGAGACTGTTTCAAGAGTTTCCATTTTTTACACCAATTTTTCATCCACTTACCAAACTCATTCTTTTGTATATTTCATTACAAATTTCACAGTTTCAGGTGAAATTTTTTTTAGTATCTGTAGTACATACTCAAGAAATTGAAAAAAATATTGTTCTGTAGAAAGTAATAATAGTTCTGAACATAAATTTGGTTCTTAGTTAGTTTCTAAACTTCCAGCTATATTCTTCCATCTTTCATACAATTTTGAACTACCGGAAAAATGTTGTTTACCGATATCCGCTTAAAACTCTCGCTTTCTGTCCCACAAGCGCACCATCGACTAATCCACAGTCGAATATGTGCAATACGAAGATCTCGATGGTTTTGTTTTGATGACCCATTCCTGTGGCCCACTTTTCGTCCATCCGGTATACACAAGAAGTGCTCGCATCTCACCACTCTCTTTCTCTCTCTCTATTCTCTCAAGACATTCGATAAATTCTCGCAAAAACCGATGTGCGTTGGTTTGGCAACGTTATCCAGCTTCACAATCATTCGTGCAATGAACTCGGACCGGAGAGATTCCATTTTTTCTTCGTTTTCTAATAGGGTTGCCATATACGACAGAGAGGCGAGAGAACTTTGTGATACCTACGCTCGGAGTCGACTTCGTAGATCGGGCGGACTACACGGAAATCCCGGATTCGAAACACGAAACCAACGATACTATTTTTGTGCTCGATAGCACTAGACAAGAAAGCACCTATTAACTTTCTCACCCGTACAAACATCTTTGTCTATGGGGAGTCATTAACATCGAATTCCTGAAAAATGTTTGACTTTGATAGTGTAATTGGTAGCACGTCAGGTAGGAAATCCGAAGATGCGTGGTTCGACTCCCGGTCGAAGTGAAAACTTTTTCCGGAATCCAAAATCTTTCTGAATACCAATAAATATTTTTTTCTTATACATATATTTCCCAGACGTTAGTTCCCAACTAATATTCAGGAAATAACTTTCAGATAACCTTGATATACCGTAGCTTGAAGGAGGCTATCAAAAGGGAGTGAACCTATGATGAAAGCAATGCACAGGGACAATTACTTTGTATTGTTGTTCTTCGAATGTTGTCACAAAAAACCTCGTGTGTCTTGGAGATATTAGACAGGAAAAAGAAGGATGTAATAACTAGATTATCGAAATAGAATCTTGACTTGGGTTATGGACAGCTCCCCTAATAAAACTTTTGACGAAAGACCTCTGGTTTTCTGGAATCTTCTTGTATTTGACATTCGCAATGTTGGGTTTTGGTTCAAGGGAGAACCATCGAGAACTTAGAAATCATAGAGCTGTTTGGTTCCTCTTTATTCGGGGTCAATGATATTCATTGGAACCGATTCATGTGTGAACCAATCATATTTAACATCTGTAAACTCAAAGACAATTCAGGACATCAAAATAATTATGATTCAATAAAAATCAGTAGCTCCCATCCAAAAGACATTGATATAATAAGAATGAAAACAGTTGAATAATTCATAATAGCTTTACAATAAAAAAAAAATGTTACACCAACTTTTTCATTACCCTCGAAGAAAATGTCCACCAGGTTTATCAAGTTTTTTCACTTAAAACTGACGCAGGTTGGTACTCGTGAAATGTCAAATAATTCTCAGAGACGTTGCCAAAGATAATTTTTATTTACTCTTTTTCATCTTTGTAAATGGAGTTAGTACTTTTGAGGTTTAACTGTGACACAGGTTTCGTAGTACTACTATATTTTCATACTGGAGTATTTCAAGCTGTCCAAATAGTACATTCTAAAACTAGTTGCAGAATGGGCTCCTATATTCCAATACGAATGCGAAATTCGAAAACGAGCGACGAAGGAGCGCTTTTTCGAACGCATGAGTATTGGAATTGCATTCTGCAACGAGTATTAGACGATATTTTCTCTATTTCACTCAAATTTTGTGAAGTTCAATGAAAAATTTCAAATTATAGGTCCTAGTGACTTTCATATTGTATCTTGGCAGTTGGTGTGAATGTTATTAAGTACGAAAATTGATATTTCCAAATTGACGTCTGCTGAAATTTAAAAGGATCGGAAGTCATTGCTGACAACCACAAAACGAAAAATGTTACTGAAAACGATGCTGTAATGAATTCATTACAGATTACAGCACTGTTTTCAGAACTGTAATGAACACATTACGATACTGAAATAGAGAAAAGGTATTTAAATGTCTTCTGTAGGTTTATTTCTCAAGAATTTTCGAAAGTTAGGAATTCCATAGGTCCGTTTGTTCGTTTAGGTTATTCGAGTTTTTTTATTCTTTTTTCGAATGAACTATCACAAAGTAACGAACTTTTCTGTCCATTATTTTTCAGTAAAATTGCAACACTCGATTCTTGATTTCCGTACAAGAAAAAAGGATAACTAAATCTTCCAATCATGTTTATATACGTGAAATATTTCCAGTATTAACCCAGAAAAAAGTTTCCTCAACATTCGCCAGGTCTTTGCTTTTTGGAATTATCGAATTCATATAATATTTTCTCAAACTCATTATTTTCCCAAAGTAAATACACATCTGGATGAATACGTAATTACTGCGACCTCTATGTAGAAAGGACGTTGCTCAGTTATCTGACACGAAAATGACTATAACCTAACATTTTCAAAGTAAACACGGTGAAATGTGTCAGAATGTCATGACCAACCGGGAAACATTATAAAAGTGAATGTGATTCGCACTATTTTATACAATCTGTTTTTTTTCCAATTTCTGTAACGAAACCGTAGGTAATACTGAACTAAGCTTCAACACATTCAACGAATGAACCTCAGAATTGGTGAGTCATGAGTTCGCAAGTGGATAGAATATGAGCGGACATCCTGCCTTGATATCGTTCAAAAGCTCGTAACTTACTAACTTCACAGGCAGGTGTAACAACTCTGGTCTAAATATACCCCATAGGAATACGAGAAATGATTGAAATGTAAGCATGCCAGTTGATCTGAGTTGAGCAGAAATTCGATTTGCTATAAGCTCCACGACTGTGAGAATGATATTGCTGGAACATTTGGATAAACATACATCAAAGAGTCCATATAGCCGTTATAAATCAAAGATGAAGCCTTCTTCAGCATCTTGTATCTTGAAGAATGGGAATTTGTACAGCCTGGCAACCCTAGAAGTTTTCATTCGGTGTGATTATGATGAGACAATAAATATGGACAAAGTGATTGTTCAATACAGAAATAAGCCTGCTAAAAAAGGAGAAGATCTCAAAAAGTCTCCTGAGAGGGATAAAGCAATGTTGTGACAAGCATGTCTCTGTCAGTACTGTTGTCTAAGTTTGTGGAAATGTCTTTTTATTCTCTTCCCAATTCGTGAACTTGTGAAAAAGCTAAAGCATTCTTTCTAGTAGAACCAAATGAGCCAACTGCTCCTCTTATGAAGAAGATGAACCAATGAAGACATTCAACCAATGGTACCACGCTCGAAAGCTGATGCTGACACTAGTTTCTCTTTGCATTGTTGAATATTTTCATTGAGTTTCGCAGTTAAAATTTGAAGACCACCACTGGATGTTTCTGGTATAAATTGAAAGCAACAAGGACTGAAAGTACTTTCTACACATGCCATGGCTGGAAACTACAAGATTCCAATCTACTGAATGGAAACTCCATCAGATTAGATTTTTCGGTGGATGGAAGCCTTAACTTAGAGGTAGACGCCCTACCAAGCGGATGTTGCAAAAAGAACCGAACGACGCGAAAGGTTTCGACCGAATTTCTTCAGAGGCACCATTCATCAGGGCAATTTGGGTGCAAGGCACCGTGCCGCCCGTTTTTTGCTGCATCTACGTCGATGGTGCTCTTTGTCGCGATGCGGCACTATCGTAGTCCCCTCTGTCCAAACCGCAACCGGTACGCATAGCAGTCTTCGCCGTAACCTTCGTAGAACGGTACTACCTAACATTCGGAACGCAAGAAAGCTGACAGACCGCTATCGAATTACCGAAATTTTAACATGGGCATCACGCATCTTGGACCTGCCGTCTGACGGGTTAAGTGAGGTTGCCCAAATGCGGGCAGAGAGGGACCAGCGACTTCTGGTACCATGATTCGTTCTTTATATCGCGGAATAGTTGTGTCCCATTTGGTTACATCCATTTTACCTACACAACTGCTTTTTCTTCTGATAATGAGATTTGAATCTCACAAACAGATACCAGTAGATGAATCAGGAGCCAATCACTGGCCCAGAATCTTTCTGTGGCATAGAAAATGCTTTTATAAAAGAGGTTTCGGAGAGTGAGATAACCGAAAGAGTAACACTCTTGCAGAATCTTCCAGGAATGTATCACTCCAAAAAGTTCCTTCGGAATTTTGAAACTGCAAGATCCGAAGGGTATCTGGTTCTCAGTAAGAAGCAGCTACACCTCCTTACCGGCGTTCTAACAGGACATTCTTGCCTCAGGAAGCATCTGGTGAGAATGGCTTAATCAGATACGAAAGAGTGTAGATTCTGTGGAGAGAAGAAACTCCTATGCACCCAGTCACGGACTGTCTTGCCGTTGCAACCCAAAGGAAATAATTCATTGGGAAAGAAACTTGCAGGAGTGAAACCTTCCCAGATATTAGATTTCATAGGATCTCTGGAACTGGAAGGAGAGCTGTAAAGTTGCAGTGCACAATAGACCTCAAGGCTTCAGCAGTGAACTGTTACTCCTTTCTAATCCTTACTATAGAACTACCGTAATATCATCCTCCTGAAGAAAGAGCCACTGAAAGACCGAGACCTGGTGATCTGAAAATCTAGGATCATTAAAAGAGCTGTCAAGAACGAAGTGGGGAAACGCTTGGGTGGTTCATCTATAAAAAATGATAGTTACTCATATAGTATTTCAGCAATAACCTATCTTGGGAGAATCACGTGAGATCCATTGCTAAAAGTACATCCCAAAAACTTGGTTTTCTGTTTCGTCCCAGGAGCTATTTCACCTCAGGTCAGCTGCTTATGATCTATAAGGCACAGATTCGACCTGTCCTGGAATACTGTTCCCATATTTGGAGTACTGCACCTAAACAAATCCTAAAACTCTTGGATTCGGAACAAAAAAAGAACAATTTGTCTCGTCGGTGATGCATCGCTTACAAGCTCGCTCACTTCTCTGGAACACCGTAGCAGAGTGAGCGATCTGTCTCAATTTTATAGATATTTCCATGGACGATGCTCTTCTGAATTGTCAGCAATCGTTTCCCCTCTGGCAGTCTTTTCGAGACTAACCCGTCAAGTTAAGTCTTCACATCCCTTCGTGGTCACTGTGGAGACCTGTAGAACATCTGTCTTCAAAGACTCGTTCATCCAACGAACAGCGAGGCTTTGGAACACATTGCCAAGGGAGGTATTCCCCGAGTCATATAACCTCCATAAATTCAAGAAGAACAACAATTCCTACCTGCTTGTCCTTGGTTCTCACGATGTTCTCTGAAAATTACAGGATTTAAACGAAAAGTTTCAACTTCAGTAGAAACGTACTTATAACATACTTACTTAAGATCATGACTGAAGCTCAGTGTTTCACACATTCTAATTTTTCACGTGAGGGGTTTGAAAGTTGTGCATGAACAAAACTGTCATGGTCGACTTTCATTCGGTGACAAATTTAATCAGGTACCTTCGTCTCGAAGTAAATGAGCCATGACAAAGTGCACATACTGAAAACCTCTTTTAACTAACAAATTAAAAAAAAAAAATTTCTGGAAATCTTTTATACGCCTGTAAAGAAGATACAAAGACCTTGCCAAAAAAGTTCCACATGACCCACTTTCCCTATTCAAAGAGGGATAATGGGCATGGCACAGGGTGCAACAAAAATCCTTCAAAATGCATATAAATTTGGTAAAAGAGAAACAAAAATTGACCTGTTTCAGGATTTTGTTGCCAAATATTTTTCTTCTGAGAAAATGAATTTGTTCCATAATTTTGAAGCGCACTAGAGAACCCTTGGACCAGTAGTTACTGTTATTCTGGAAGTTGTACCTGTCTGGTACTCGCAGTGTTGTGGGTTTTGGGTTTGGAGGAAAGCATCGAAATCACACAGCATGATAGATTGATAGAGTTATTGATAGATAGAGTTCTTCTTATGTACTTAAACCAACTTTTTGGGAATATGAATCTGGCTCAAACAATCATGTAACAATACGACGAGTTCAAAAATAAGTTTATAAAGAGTTGCATTGGCAAAACAACCTCGTTATCTACAAGGTTATAAACCAAAGTTTCCACGAAAACTCGAAAAATATGAGAACTATCAAGCTATCAAGGTAAAGGACGCATAATATGATGAAGAGGAGTCTAGAGAGGTTGTTCCATAAACATTGAGTTTTATGTTACAATGCACTTAATAAGAATGCTGAAGGAACACCTGATGGTGCATCCAATGTCAGACAAAGAGTGTCAAAGCTATTGGAATAATTGAAACCGAAAATATTCTTCCTGACGTTGACCGGCTATATCATATCTTTTACTCCCTGGTTAAAGAAGTGCACATACCAGTATCGTTTTACGCATTATGACGACCTGTTCCGTCGTAAAATATGGGCAGTTGCTTCCTTATAGCCTCCGCTTCTCGTTCCAAATTGCAATTGAATACCCTTCGAAGAAATAAAACTACGCGGACCGTCTTCGTAATGAGCGGGGACAGCATGCGATTTCCCTTTGTTTTAGTGCTTCGCCAGAGAGAGCAACAGCTGCTCAATATCCGGCCAGGTAGAATATCCACAAACAGTCTCACGCAAATGAATCGTTTGTTCCTTCCTTTATCGACAATCGAGACTCTGGTATAGGTGGTTGGGTACTTTGGCGTCTGCGGTTGCTTTTGTTCGTACCGCGAGCAGATGGCGATGAGAATACTGGGCGGGATATGTTGCTATCGATTTATATCTATTTCAGTGAATAAGGACTCTGTGGTGCTCCTTCTTGGTCTATTACAGTTGTTGACAACTGCAACCAACGCCGTCTTATAACGAGTAAGACTGAGAAAGCTGTAAAAGGAAAAAACCATTCGAGAGAAAAAATCGAAATATATATCAGTAAGTATGCACAATCATCAGTATAATCTCTTATATACAATGAAAAAGCAGTATTATCAGATACAGAACTACACTAAATCACAATTGCACAGATTGCAGCAGCTTCTGCACAAACCTAATGGATAGCAGAAATCTTGCCATCACTCCATGGCTACATGTTGTATTGTTACCAAAGTCGCAGTTATTGTTTTGTCTTAGATTAGATTAGGGGAGGGTTGGAAGATCATCAGACCTTGCGTGCACCTTAACCTAAAGACCTCTTGTGCATTCTCGCAATTTTTACCAGCCAAGCAATAGTGTCTCAATGAAGCTTTTCGCCTTTGTGAGGACTACATCCATACCTTGTTTTGGCTTTAGAAACCAAGATCCAAGGTGTTGTAGCCTTTTTCGATGAACAGCTTCACAATCACATAGCAAGTGCTTGGATGTCTCAGTGGCATCTTGACAGAAGCGGCAAGTGTCTTTCGGCGCCTTTTCCATGCTCTTCAGATGATACCTCTCAGGACTGAGTCCCGTGAGTGCGCATATCAGTTTACTGAGAGAGAGAGAGAACCTTTTAAGTCCAGCTCTTCGAGTAAGAGAGAAATGACTTGACCTGTCTTTGATCATTGATCGATGGCCAGAATGCAAGCTCTTTTGTTTCCATTCCTTACCTGTCATCGCTTGATGACTGGCTGGGAAGCCATAAAATGGCCCTTGCCCGGTGAAGAGAATTGACACCCCTTCCCTGGCCAGTCGGTCCGCTGCTTCGTTGCCAGCTATCCCGGAGTGCCCAGGTAGCCAAATAAGGTTGAACTGGTTTCCTTCTCCGAGTATGTTGAGGGAAGTTTTACATTCCCAAGTTAACTTTGACTCAACTAGTGGAGAGTAAAGCTATAGCAGGGCTGCTTTACGTTCTTGCTCTTCGGTAGTTGCGTCCTATACAAAGCGCAACACACTTTCTTATGGCAAGGGTTTCTGCTTGTTTTGCCTTAGTCTCCACTCTGTTTCGACAACTGATGCATTCCTAGAGCTTTTTCGGGGTTCATATGCATCAGGCAGAGGACTAGTTAGATCAAGTAACAAGTTACAAGGTTCTTCATTTGAGTGAGACTCTGACAATCGCAAAGAATCCACGTTCTTTCATCGCCAAAGAGCTGTGGACCTAGTCAAGCAACTTTATAACAAGACATCCATTCATCCATATTGTACACCGATGGATCTAAATCTAACGGGTGTGCAGGAGTGATACGACACTGAGGGTCTTCATTGCCCCAGAGATCTTTACTTCATACAGGCAGAAAAGTGCCATTTTTTTAGATAAACGTTCGGATATTCATTTCGTTATAAAGAGGAACGTATGGCGGAAAATAACATCAGCCAAATGATCACCACGACCAGGACTACAGGACCATATCCTTTTCATGCAATTTTCCATTACAAAATTGCAAAGTGGCTGCACTATGTCCTTGATAGCCTCACGAATTCCATCTTTGAGGTCTTGAATCGACGCTGGGCTCTTGGCGTAGACCGTCTATTTCACATGGCCTCAAAGTAAGATGTCGCAAGGTGTTGAATCACAAGATCTCGGTGGTCAATTGTGATCACCACTTTGAGAAATAACACGGTCCGAAAACCTTTCCCGTGAAAGATCAATGGTTCCGTGGCTTGTGTGGCACGTAGCGCCGTCTTGTTGAAAGTAAACGTTATCCAGATCAATACCATCCAATTTCGGCCATAAAAAATCATTGATCATCTCTCGACAGCGCTATCCATTCACCGTAACTGTTGCTCCAGACTCATTCTCGAAAAAGTAAGGTCCAATGACCCAGCCGAACCATAAACCGCACCAAATAGTCATTCGTTGAGGATAGAGAGGCTTTTCAACCATAACTCTGGGTTTTCCGAGCCCCAGATGAGACAATTCTGATTGTTGACGAAGCCACCGAGATAGAAATGGGCCACATCACTTAAGATGATTTTTCAATGGAATTCCAGATCATTTTCATGCATTTCAAGGACCCAATCAGCAAATAGGAGACGTTGTTGATGATGATGATGGGCCGGCTTGAGTCCTTGTGTTAACTGAACTTTATAAGCCTTAAGACCCATATTTTTATGCAAAATACGCTGTAATGACGTTTGTGGAATGACTAATTCCCAAGAAAGCCGAGGAATGGATGAACCTGGGTGTTCTTCAAGACTTTCGGCTACAGCAGCAATATTCTCGGCTCTTCTTGATCGACTTGCACGGGTTTTATTCTTGAAATAACCAACATACAATAATTATTCTTCACATCACTTACTTGTTCTAACATCTCAAACTCTTTCACCAACTTCTGTATTACGGTTCGACAAGGTGCTTCACGAAGACTCAAAAATGTTCGAGTTTTACGAATCGTCTCTGTCAAATTTCCACCATTTTTATAGTGAATTTTGGAATAATCAGTTGGTGGCATGAGGACAGGGCAAATGAAATATATCCTTTTCGAATTGTCGACGTTTCGATCCACTGTTTGGTTCTTCTTCAGGACGTTTCAAATGGAGAAATTATGCAATAAAAAGTGCTTCGGAAAACCATAACTCATTACTTGTGGAACTACTTTATGTCATTTGCCCTGTCCTCAAGCAACAAACTAATTTTCCAATTTGATTTAAGAACGCGAAGAAGATAATATGGCATCATAGTGAATTTTAATAATTTCAAACGTTGTTGAAGCGTGTATCGTTCCATTTTTACAATGGCGTAGTTACTACTTGTCAAATGTCAAAAAATGACATCTATCGAAATAGCAGGCTATTCAAAATATCATCTCTTATTGGAAAATTCTTTACATCCAAGGGATCCATTTCTTCTTGGCAACAGATAGCCTGGCCACTATGAGAACCCTTGAATTGAACTTCTTTGCTGTATTGGTAATGCCCATATACCATGAAGCAACAAGTTGACTCTTTTATGGGTGCAAGAGCGTTGTGGTATCGTAAGAAATGGAAAGGTTGATGAATCTGCAAATAAAGCATCAGGGTTGACCTAAACCTTTCTGGTGCCATTACTGGCTCCTAAGGATGTTGTTAGGGTTGTAGAAATCAAAGTCGACTCAATATGTGCACGCTCATTCGAAAAAAACATTTGAAATGATGATGCATCCTCCAGAGTGGGCCCACTGCGGAAACCCTCTTCTTCCTCAACCTTCCACTCTCGTAAACGATCCTCCGGTCGCACAGATCGAAACTCCTCCTCCTCCTCCACCTCTCGCCAAAAAACGAGAGGATTTCCTCCGCAACTCCGACCATCTGTCGATCCAGTTCCTACGCAAGCGTCGAGTCGACGCGATATTCCGAAAATACGATCCATCCCTGCGCCGCGTTCGCGAATAAATGTCATGGGTATCTGGGATCGTACAACGTACACTAACTTTCTCGTGCGGTCATCGACCCCGCTGTGCGTCCCACTTCTCACTCAGTCAGTAAACCGGCGACTAAGGACGGCGCCATCTTGCCAGGCGCGTTGCCAAGTTGGACGCGAAAATACGGAGTTCCAGGATTTTTGTATGTGAATGGTTTTATTTCACGAATGTTACGAATTGTTGTGTCGGAAGTTGCTTGTTTTAGTGGAAGCTGGAAAGGACATTTCGAATAAGGAGTTTGGGGGAATGTACGATTTGTCAAAGCAAGGTTGCTCTGGTCTCGAAGTAAGAATGTTGTGACTATAATTTAGAAATTAGTTTTTTACCACCTGAATAAGGTAGAACAATGATCTTCAGTAAGACATTTCGGGCAACCGAATTTTCTTTTTGAAGTAATCTTCACCTTCATACCTCATCTAATTTTTTCTTTATGGAGTTACTTTTATTATGACTATAATTTGTTTTTGAGTTATCAGCTTTTCTCTGTTAGATTGAATCGGAATATTTTCATAACTGTATACTTTACCTGAATAAGAGTATACCTAAAACATATTTTTCTCATTCCTTACTAAGGAAACGAAGGGAGTGAAAAACAATTCCATCACTCCATTGAAGAGTTATTCCTTTTTTGAACCGACATAATATTGTTTTTTCGCCATAACTTAAACGCAATAATTCAGTGAAATTCTTCTATATTTTTTTGATATTTCGAGAAAGCTTCCTCAGATTCAAAACTAAATGGCTAATATTGCTAGATTACCTTAATATTTATGGATCTAGAAACGCAAACCAGTTCAAGAGGATCGAAGACTTTGCGAAAGTGGAACAAAGCTAAGTCGTAGACCCATCAACATATTTCAAGAAAATATAACTTAGAACCGGCAACGCCGCTTGCCACACATTCTCGTATTCGCAGCACCTATCTATAATCTCTTAATAACAACTTTTCTACTTATCTCTCGTTCGCATATAGGAAGTACATCATGCGTGGAACATCATTTATATTCAATTCAATTTTCTCTGATGTCGGAGATTTTAGCCGGAGATTACTGTCTTTTAAAGCTGCATAAACGAGGTTTACAATCGGTGCGAAACTTTGAGTAAAGACCACCGTGTATCTCAAATTAAGCAGGGAGAAACATCATATGTTGAGGATGTTGAAAGTTGTGACAATCGTTGACATCGACAAATTGCTAGGTTTTTTGCAGATGCCACTAGGTGGCCTCATAAAACTTGCTGCCAAGTGATTCCGCAAATATATACCTGCAGTAGATTGAGACATTTGACTGGAGTTATTGTTTGATGTTGTATGTTGTGAGCTCTGGACCAAATCGAAGATTTGTTCATTATTTATGAGTTGGGTTAAACCAAGATTTATTGTTATGGAAAGGTAGCATAATATACGAGGATGTATTGATATCTAGTTAGCCTAGACCAGTTCCATGCATAAACAAAATATTGAGATACCATATCAACGAACAATAACTTATTAGAAGTGTCAGTGTAGGGTTCGACGTCAAAAAAGTAAACCAGAGTTACGCAATGAATTAAAAAAAAAGATGTCCACCGAAATTGTAAAAATCGAACAATTGGAGTATCGAGCCATCATCAAGTACCTGTATTTAAAAGGGTTAAGAGGTGAGCAGATTTACGAAGATATGCGTAATACCCTTGGTGATCAATGTCCTTCGAATGCGACCGTGGAAAATTGGACTGCAAGCTTCAAAAAATTCGAGATTTAGGGTTAGAATTGCTAGAACACCCCCTCATTCACCAGATTTGGCTCCGTCCGACTATTGTCTCTTTCCTCAACTGAAAAAAAGTTTCGAAGGTCGTAAATTTTCTTCCAACGAGGAGGTAATAAAAGCTGGTTTGCACAGCAAGAAGAAACATATTTTTTGAAAGGTCTAGAGACGTTGCAGGTTCGCTGTAATAAATTTATTCAAGTAAGAGGAGAATATGTTGAGTAATAAAATATTTTGACATTGAAATTTTGTTTGTTTTTATAGTAGGCTAAGAATTTTTCAATATATCCTCGTATGAGTCGTATGGTGGTCATTATACCAAAAGCCTCCCCCATGACAAAAATCAATGAGTCTCCAGAAAGAAGTGGTTAAATTAATGGGATTTGGATTGTGTTTTTTCTCTTTCTCACAAGACCCTCAAACGTCAATAATATGTGAGATTTTGCATTGTCGTGGTGGCTAAAAACTTCTGGCAAACAATTGCTGGTTTTACGTTGCTTTGACAGAACTGCAGGACATGTCCAGTTATTCCGAAGCAACCAAGTTCCTGAATTTTTCCATCAGATAGATAAACAAAAAATTGATTGTTTGGGGTTAACCTTCTGAGGAACGTCGACTGGAATTGATAATACTGAAGGAAATACTGAGTTCCTAATGAGAATAAAAGCTTTTCCCCCAACCATAAGTGCTCCGGTCACACACATTGAATAATAATGAACTGAATAATTTCAGTTGCGTGTTGAATTAGAATTCTTCATTTCATGGTTTTGATAACGCCAATTAAGGTGATAATTATGATTTATTCTCAACTCGTTATTTGTAAAAAGTATCTTCAAAGAATTATAATTCCCTGTGCCATATCTAAACGACTAAATATACCAATGAATTCACAATGCTGCAAAATGGTGAAATCGCCGGTGCAGTAACCTCTGTATTAATTCATTATTCATACTATAAGTTCATGATTGAAAGAATTAAGAAATAAATGCTTGTTCCTATTTGTAATTTGTTAATTTTCTCGTCGAATCAAGAGGAATTTATTCAATTAAAGTCCAAAACAAACAAATGCAGTGACAAATTATAAACACTGACGAAATATTCGAAATTGATGGGTGGTTTGAGTGTCAATATGCATGACATTACAGTCGTTGCATTGTCGATGAATATCAGAAGATACATCCCTATTTCAGCAGACACAAATTTCATTATGCAACTCGATTGTTCCAACGTTCTCACAAATCGAATTTGAATCAATTAATAATAAATAACTGCAACACCCAATAAAACCCTTCAACCAGCATGGTATGATATAACTCTCCCATTAAAATCACTTACAATTCATGAAATTTTTCTCTAAAACGTCGGATATTAGAGACATTGTACACTCGGCATGAAACAATGCCCTATTAGCATATTCAATTTCATATAATAATCCTATTGCATGTATGAAATGCGAATTGCTACACTGTTTTTTGCTTTAGTTATAATATCGCGACCGATTAACCTGGATACGGATATCAAAACGACAACAAAACCGTATCGAACGATTGAGAAACTGCCGTTTTTCAACAGGTCGTATGGCGCAGTTAGTTTTCGATGTTTCACCAAACGATTGATGCATTTATGTTGGTGTTCAATATCAATATGAATTCTGCTTAACTTATTTTTCTATACGACGATATATTGAAAAATTCTTAGCTTACTATGGAACCAAACAAAATTTCAATGGTAAAATATTTTATCACAAAACATATTCTCCTCTTAATTGAATACATTCATTACAGTGAACCTGCAACGTCTCTAGACCTTTCAAAAAAAAATGTTTCTTCTTGCTCTGCAAACCAATCCTCCACAGATTTTATTACTTTCTCGTTGGAAGAAAATTTACGACCTTTCAAACTTTTTTTCAGTTAAGGAAAGAAATGATAGTCGGACGGAGCCAAATCTGGTGAATAAGGGGGGAGTTCTAGTAATTCTAACCCTAAATCACGATTTTTTTGCATGGCAACATGAGATTTGTGTACTGGGGTGTTGTCCTGTAAAAACGAAATTCCTTTGGATAGCTTTCCGCGTCTTTTCTCTTAAATTTTTTCCCGTAGATTGGTCAGTAATGTCGAGTAGTAATATCCAGTTATTGTTCTACCCTTATCCAAAAAATCTATCATGATTACTCCATGGCAATCCCAATAAACTGAAGCAAGAACTTTTCCAGCAGATTTTTGGACACGACACTTCTTAGGTCTTGAAGAACCAAAGTGTCACCATTCCATCGATTGTCGCTTTGTTTCTGGATCGTAGAAATGTACCCAAGTTTCATCCATAGTAACAATTCGGTTTAAGAAGTCTACATCGTTTTCAAATCGAGCACAGATCGAACGCCATGCTTCTACCCTTGCACGCATTTGGTCAACATTCACACATTTGGGGATCCATTTTGCGTGTCCAAATTGACGTGAACTGTATGATGAACGCGTTCGTATAAAATCTTCAGTGCTTCTGATATCCGTTTCAACCCACATCGACGGTCTGATAAAATCATGTCATGAACTGCATCGATATTTTCGGGGACTGACACAGAAACTGGCCTTCCTGATCGGTCATCATATTAAATGGAAAATTTACTTCTTTTGAAGCTTGCAGTCCAATTTTTCACGGTCGCATACGAAGGACATTGATCACCAAGGGTATTAAGCATATCCTCGTAAATCTGCTTACCTCTTAACCCTTTTAAATACTCGATGATGGCTCGATACTCCAATTTTTCGATTTTTACAATTTCGGTGGACATCTTTTTTTTTATTTATTGCGTAACTCTGGTTTACTTTTTTCACGTCGAACTCTACACGGACACTTTTAATAAGTTATTGTTCGTCGATATGGTATCGCAATTTTAGTTTATGTATGGAACTGGTCTAGACTAACTAGATATCAATACATCCTCGTGAAATGTCAAATTGTCCTAAGTATTATTTCATCTTTAGTCTGGATTCTCGTGCATGCAAATCAACCAATATGTTCTGAAATTCAGACAGAAATTGAGCTTTATCTGCTCATCTTCTGCGTCAAGTCCAACTTTGACATTTCCTGTGATGCCTCGATCCATCATTCGTCCCTAAGGAAACTAATTTTCGGAAGTAACGAACCAGGTTTTTATATCCGTTACTTGGATGCCAGAATCGATAGCTTCGACTTTGCGGATATAACGGCTGACCCAAATGCCCTCACCACTCCCCAGCTGTCTTGACGAGTGGTGGTCATTTATAGCAAACCCGTCGAATGAGCACAGAGAATGGTTCTTCTTCACGTGTTCGGCCTTTGTAACGGCCAAATTCGGAGCCGAGGCTTTGGGCTGTTTCTCTTTTCACTTTCAGTTCCGATTACGACTGAAGTTGTGTCTTTGACAACCATAAAAGTTGGAAGAGGCCATCTTGCATATTGGCCATAATAATAATCTCTTTACATGTTATAAATATTGAAAAACGTTGGTGTTCATACCAGTTTTGGAAAAAGTTAATTCTTTCTGTTTTTGTGATGAACATAGCTTCATGTTATAAGGTGTTGGATGAAATTTCGTAGCTAGAGAGTGTACTTATTGGATTTTTCATTTCAGGTATGGATTTTTCTCAATATTGGACGATCCTGACAACTAAACTCTTGACTATGAAACTTCTCAAGAATATGTAAGTTTAGGTCTTTTTAATTTATCCTGAACCCCTTTTCATTTTTACTTACATACAAAATATCCATAATTTATGTAGTTATCGGAGAATAATCACCGTTTACATCAAAAATATAAAGGGTGAGCTTATTTAAGAGTCAAAACCATTTTGCTTTTTATCATATTCCGGACACAATTCTGTAAATGGCTATGGATAGCTCTGAACTCGGGAGGAGACCGCTTGGGGTCATAGAAATTTCTATAATTTATCGATCTCTCCGATCACAGAACTGTTATTTCTTGATCGAAATTGACGAACACTAGGTCAACAGCTCACTCATAAGAACTCATAGTTTCCCACTTATACATGTGAATTGCAACATCCTCAATGGCTTCCATACATTCTTCTTCCTAATTATGGAGTCCTGATTATTAAGTCAGTAACACTAGATCAAAGAGGTTCTTTGTGAGCCCATCTAGTTGACTAAACGTGCCTCATACGTTATTAAAGTTGTTGTATAATTCACTGCACTATATTTACATTCCATATCTAATTAAATTATAATTTCGTCATAAATCACTTTGTCTAATTGGCACTTGGTCTAGAGATATTACCGCATTCTGATAAATTGCTACATCTTCTCTATTGGACATCTTCATATTGGATCGCTCTAATATTCTCAATTTATGATTTTTATTTCCCAAATATACAGGGTGTTTCTGAATCCATGCGAAATATTTCAAAGAGTGATTCCTTGCTCAAAATAAAAATTAGTTTATTATACAGGGTGAGTCTTTGACTTGTACATATATTTCAACTGTAGATTCCTCTCATCAAACGAAACACTTTTTTCCTATACCATTTTTCAAAATTCGGTTTGGTTTGGGAGATACAGGGTGTCGAAAATCCATGAAAAAAACACTTTTCTTTTTATATCTTCGGAACCGTTATTTCGAATGAGCTGAATTTTGGTTGAGTTTTTACTCTATTCATGGTGCATATTCCTCAATCGAAACCTATTCAATATCTTTACTAGTATAAAAGTTACAGGGTAGTCGACTCAACAATACACGCTAAAACACCATAAAACCACTTTAAAAAAAAAAACGGTTCATATTTTCGAGAGAATCAATCATTTAAGAAACTAAAAGTATTCGTATTTTTTTTTCAATAAAACGAGTCGTTTTCTAGTTATTTCCAATTTTACCTGGAGAAATTTGACGAAAAAATCATTAATTTCAAGAATAATCTGAATGCGTCTCTGAATAAAATATCATCGAATATTATTCCTTTTCTGGTCTTTAAACGAGTTTACAATGTTGTCACAATATTTATCAACTTTGTCGAGATATTTTAATAATAAAATCCCACAAATGTGGGAGATAAAATTGAACACCCAAGAGGATTTAATACGCACAGTTTCTATTGAAAATCCATAGTTACCGGTCCATATTGAAGTTAAATGTCGATGAGATACAAAATTCGGATATGAATGATGAATCTCGATACAAACTACTTATTAAATTGAAATTAATGAAAAATAATACGATACCTGATAATCTGTGGATTTGTTTCTATCTAAACAACATCCTCTTGGAATTTTATAAACTCGACACGGTTGAAATTATATTAATTCACTTCACATAATAATCACATTAGAACAATAAGTCACTGAATGTATTCCGATTATTCAGAACTTCACATAATGTTTACAGTTTGTTCAGAGACTCTGGTTTGTTATTGTTTAACGTTGGCCTCCAGATAACCATTCATCGGTTTTCGCTTTACGCATGCGTGGTAAAATTTGGCGGCAGAGTCGATTTATGATGGAAATGGCAGAATTCATAGATATTTATACCACGGTACACAAATGTATCTTGATTTATACTATGTTTCGTAAAAAATCCTTAACCACAATGAAAATATCAGCAAGCTTACAACATCTTCCTGAAAACCAGGCTATCTGGATTTAACTCCATCCAAGTCGTTGCGTGAGTTTTTTTTTTAATTTCACATTGTTGAGTGAACATAGGTCTCTAATTCGAAATATTGTCAGAAAGTTTCACTGTATTGATTCATGCTCATTACCAAACATTTATTTCCAGAGAACGTAAATCAACTCATAAACCGCTGTACTATCGATACAGGAGCATAGAAAACGCATCGTAATTCCTCCAAAACACCTAACGGTAATTTAAACGCATCAAAACTAACCGTAAATCATACTGGCCACCGAAATTGTCTCATACAAAGAACCTCTGCCAGACTCGAATCCTCCTAGTTGAAATATAGTCTCTCAGTTATTACCGCTGATATTATTTAATCAGAATGTCAGGCTCCATACAACTTTATTATTATGAACATATAATTATAATTTTGTCGGGAAATTTGGCAACAAATTCAAAACATATAAACGTTGAATCTGGAGCGAGTTGAAAGAATCAGTTTTTTGACCCGGGAAGCAGTTCGCCCACTTGATCTGTATGCGTTTGTGATGTATGAAGTGATTCGATGTTGAATTTTATATCGAACTCGAAGAGCAATGCCAGGCCAGGAATCTTAAAAGAAGGATCAACATCTGATGGCCTATATTGGAACATTTTTCTGTTTTATCGTTCGTTCAACTTTGAGGAAGGCTCTGTTTAAAAGATATCCAGCTAATACAGGGTGGGGCAACTTGTTCTCCCACATTTGAAGGAGGTGTTGAAAAAATATGAAAAACAAAATAAAATCTTTTTTCGAATTTTTTTTGACAGCTCCTTCAAATGTGGGGGAACTAGTTGCCACACCCTGAACAAGGATTGTCGATTACATATGTATACAGGATGGTCCAAGTACCGCAATTTCAATTTTCGAAAACAAAAACCTCAAGAACTCATTTATACTCCCAATATTCAGTGTAAGTGTGAAAATGTTCTTAACGATTGTCAGAAAGATCTATTTGAGTGCATTTCTATAATGTGAATCATTTATTCGTTCCAAATTTGAGACGGCTGGATGCAGTTAATGACGTTATTCCTAGAAACACCATCAATTAAACGTCTGAGATGTGAGTGCAACTTCATCAGATTCTGGATCAGCATCAATTATTGAAATTCAATTGTGGCATGCCATCTGATGCAACCGACTTGTCTATCGATCTGAAATTCGTAGGATGTTGAATATTTTGTGAAAATAACTGTTAAAATGGCTTATTTGATGGTATTCACCTACATAATGACCATAATATACTGTTATGGATTCATTTGAATTTAAATAAGAGTTAAAATCAGTTCGAGAAAATATCAGATTGAAATATCAAGGTTAAACTTCCGATTTTCATACGTGGATTTTCCTTGAAATTTTACTTTCTCAATTATTCATTCTGTCATGACTTGAGAGGTATTTGGGAACTCTGTTAGACGAATATGTTACATGCATTGCTTACAGCTGAAAATACCGAGATAGTTCAATAATCTATACGTTGAAAATTGGGAGGTGAATAGAATCTTGGCTCATTTTGAATAGATTTCCAGAGCATTGACCTGCTAGGCATACATTTTCCTGCTGAGTTCGTGAACTCTCTTGGCTTGAGTTTAGTGGATTTAATTCATGAAAGATGCAAGTTCAGATCCGAAAAATTCCTCATCCTACAGATTCCATGTTATAATATAGCAAAGATTACTCTTAGCAAATAATATATACTCCATTCACTTTTATAAAATATCCCGGTTGGACAAGATTTAGGTTTATCAAGTTTTTTACTTGAAACTGACGCAGGTTGGAACTCGGGAAATGTCAAACAATTTTCAGAGATTTTGCCAATGCTTATTTCTATTTACTCCTATTTAACTTTGTAAATGCAGTTAGTTCTTTTGAGGTTTAACTGTGACAGGTTTCGTTATACCACCACATTTTTATACTGGAGTATTTCAAGTTGTGCAAAAAGGTATTTTAATGTCTTCTGTATAGGCTTATTTCTTGAGAATTTTGAAAAATGGGGAATTCCATAGGTCCGTTTGTTCATTTAGAAGTTTTTCTGTCAGGTTATTCCAGTACTTTTATTTTTTTCCAAATAAACTATCGCAAGTAACGGACTATTCTCTTCATTATTTTTCAGTGAAATTTCAACACTCGATTCGGGATTTCCTTACAAGAAAATAGCATAACTGAATCTTCCAACCATGTTTATATACGTGAGATATTTCCAGTATCAACAGAGAAAAAAGTTTCTTCAACATTCGCCAGGTCTTTGGAATTATTGAATTCACATAATATTTTCTCAAATTCATTATTTTCCCAAAGTAAATGACATTTCGATGAGTACGTAAATACTACGACCTCTATGTAGGAAAGACAACGATGCTCATTTATCTGAGAGGAAAATGCTATAACCTAATATTTTCCAATTACACAAGGTGAAATGTATCAGAATTTCATGACCAACCGGGTTACATTATAACAGAAAATGGAGTATAGCAATTATTTATAATAAATCTTTGAATTTTCAGAACATCAAAAATTCTTAGTGAAATTGCATCAATCAATTAAACAAGCATCGTTCTTTTTCGTGATAACCAAAATATCATATTAAAATAAAAAATAGAACGAAATGAGCTTGAAAGTGATATGAATCTTTTTTTATCTGGTTCGATTTTCATTCTATGAAGAAAAATAATAAAACATTGTTCAAATTGCATTTTTACCGTCATTTCGGAATCATTCCATCCTTTCATTATTCTGGAGGCAATGCTCTTGGAGCTATTTATTCAAATCTCTCAGAAAACATGTCGTACGCTAAGTGTATTGAACCCGTTAGTTGTTATAAATAAAAACGCTCTAATTGATTTATTATCTGAAAAGCACATTAAATCGGTACTCTACTCAGCGAATAGTTGTTTTGCAACTGACAAGTTATTTTGCACCAGCTTCCAACCATGATAGATGTTTCGATGCAAAATACTCCAATGAACATATGGTTTAGTTGTCCGAATTTATTGACTGCTCGAGTTCCTTGGCAGATTCAATTCATTGTGTTCATTAGTTTTGAATTTCCTTCTGGAAGAAACTACCGATAGTTGTTATTTCGTCCGAAAATAAATATGAGGTGATTCACATGTATTTTGTTGGTTTTTGTAAAGTTGGATTTTAAATATCTAAATAATAGAAAAAAAATACAAAATTAAACTTAGTCTTTCCTTGAAGAGCCTCTGCAGGTTAGAACCTAAATGTTCTTCAGAATTTTTCTGGTAAAATAAGACAGCAATCCTTAATGGTATTTCAATAAGAGCGTATGATTCCTGTAAAAACAAAAAACTTTTGGATAGCTTTCCGCGTCTTTTATTTTTGATTTTTTCCTGTAGAGTGGTCAGTAATGTCGAATAGCAATCTCAAGTTATTGTTCCACCCTTATCCAAAAAAACAATCATGATTACTCCATGGCAATCCCAAAAACTGAAGCAAGAACTTTTCCAGCAGATTTTTGTACACGAAACTACTTAGGTCTTGGAGAACAAGCGTGTAGCCATTCCATCGATTGTTGCTTTGTTTCTGGATCGTACAATTGTACCCAAGTCTCATCCATAGTAACAATTCGGCTTAAGAAGTCTACATCGTTTTCAAATCGAGCACAGATCGAACGCGATTCTTCTACCATTGCACGCTTTTGATCAACATTCAAACATTTGGGGATCCATTTTGCAGAAATTTTTCTCATGTCCAAATTGACGTAAACTATATGATGAACGCGTTCGTATGAAATCTTCAGTGCTTCAGATATCCGTTTCAGCCCAATTCGACGGTCTGATAAAATCATGTCATGAACTGCATCGATATTTTCGGGGACTGACACAGAAACTGGCCTTCCCGATCGGTCATCATCTTCAATGAAAAATTTAGCTCTTTTGAAGCTTGCAGTCCAATTTTTTACGGTCGCATACGAAGGAAATTGATCACCAAGGGTATTAAGTATATCTTCTTGAATCTGCTTACCTCTTAACCCTTTTAAATACAGGTACTTGATGAAGGCCCGATACTCCAATTTTTCGATTTTTACAATTTCGGTGGACATCTTTTTTTTAAATTTATTGCCTAATTCTGGTTTACTTTTTTGACGTCGAACTATACACTGACACTTCTAATAAGTTATTGTTCGTTGATATGGAATCACAGTATTTTGTTTATGCATGGAACTGGTCTAGGGCTAGGCTAACTATGGATATCAATGCATCCTCGTATCTGTGTCATTGTTGTCTTTGGTCCAGAAAACTCTTGAACAATTCAAGATTCTGAAGCTTTGATGAAATTTCAATTTTTCATGAATAAATTCATTTCCATTCAGAAAAGCAACTCCCCAATTTCCCTTTGAGTAAGTTATAAAAATATGGCACGTCTCACGAACTCCCGAAGCAGATCAGATAAAAACCGACATCAAATCGATGTCCTCAGGGTTTTTTTCTGGCCATATTCAAGAATGAGACACGGTGTCAATGACCATGTCCGTGCTCTTCTGCAAGAGTGCAAGATGTCATTTGGTTCGGGGTGAAATCGAATCCACTGGCAGTTTGAACCTTAAATATAGATCCGCAGGGTTCAACGCCCTCATCGAATTGCTGTCGGCTTAATTGTCATGTATGCCGAAATAATACGGAGAGTTTCTTGGTCAAATGTCAATGAGAATTCGGTAGGGCATGAGTCGATGACGCAGTTAGAATTAAATAGAAAATATCTTTGGTTTAAAGTCAGATTTTTGTGGGGAAATATTTTTTCTCAGCCTTCTTCTTTGCTGCTGTTACTTTTCACAATCTGGACAAATTAACATGTCAATTTGTAGTTCTACATCTCATAATTTCGAAAGTTTCAGTAACCTATGGGCAGTAACAAAATTCCAGCAGTTTTTTTTTATGAAGAAATGTGCTATTGTGTCTATTCCTAAAACTTTGTCCATCTTTCACGTAAAGTCGAATTTTATTATTTTTATAGGTAATTTGGATGCTAGATTGCGAAAAACAATCAAGAATTCGACGAACTATTCAGATTTTACGAGGATGTATTGATATCTAGTGAGCCTTGACCAGTCCCATGCATAAACAAAATGTTGCGCTACCATATCAACGAAATATAACTTATTAGAAGTGTCAGTGTAGAGTTCGACGTCAAGAAAGTAAACCAGAGTTATGCAATAAATAAAAAAAAGATGTCCTCCGAAATTGTAAAAATCTAAAAGTTTGAGATACGAGCCATCATCAAGTACCTTTATTTAAAAGTGTTAAGAGGTAAGCAGATTCACGAAGATATGCTTAATACCTTTGGTGATCAATGTCCTTCGTATGCGACCGTGAAAAATTGGACTGCAAGCTTCAAAAGAGGTGAATTTTCCATTGAAGATGATGACCGATCGGGAAGGCCAGTTTCTGTGTCAGTCCCCGAAAATATCGATGCAGTTCATGACATGATTTTATCAGACCTTCGAATTGGGCTAAGACGGATACCTGAAGCACTGAAGATTTCATACGAACGCGTTCATCATAAAGTTCAAGTCAATTTGGACATGAGCAAAATGGATCCCCGAATGTTTGAATGTCGACCAAAAGCGTGCAAGGGTAGAAGCATCGCGTTCGATCTGTGCTCGATTTGAAAACGATGTAGACTTCTTAAACCGAATTGTTACTATGGATGAGACTTGGGTACATTTCTACGATTCAGAAACAAAGCAGCAATCGATGGAATGGCGACACTCTAGTTCTCCAAGACCTAAGAAGTTTCGTGTCCAAAAATTTGCTGGAAAAGTCCTTGCTTCAGCAGTTTTTTGGGATTGACATGGAGTAATCATGATCGATTTTTTGGATAAGGGTAGAATAATAACTGGAGATTATTATTCGCCATTAGTGACCACTCTACGGGAAAAATTAAAGAGAAAAGACGCGGAAAGCTATCCAAAGGTATTTTGTTTTTACAGGACAACGCCCCAGTACACAAATCTCATGTTGCCATGCAAAAAATCGTGATTTAGGGTTAGAATTACTAGAACACCCCCCTTATTCCCCATATTTGGCTCCGTCCGACTATCATCTCTTTCCCCAACTAAAAAAAAGTTTAAAAGGTCGTAAATTTCCTTTCAACGAGGAGGTGATGAAAGCTGTGGAGGACTGGTTTGCAGAGCAAGAAGAAACATTTTTTTTGAAAGGTCTAGAGACGTTGCAGGTTCGCTGTAATAAATGTATTCAACTAAGAGAAGAATATGTTGAGTAATAAAATATTTTGACATTGAAATTTTGTTTGGTTCTATAGTAGGCTGAGAATTTTTCAATATATCCTCGTATTTCAATTTCGAACATGAACATGATGGATTTATAATTTTATGACGTCGCTCCTGAAGAACCGGCGCATTCACCATTTCGCACTTATTAGTTATGTTTGTATCTAAGTCTTACTTTTAAGAATTTGTGGAAGCTCCGACGATAAAAAAATATAGTGAATAACAGTTCCCGAAATTTTATAGGCAGTTCATACATATTCAGTAACAGTACCATCATATGTTGAAAAAGAATATGACAAAAATATGTATAGGTACACAATTTTTCATTTTCGAAATAAAGATTCAATTGTTCGTCTGGTAACTTCGACCAAATGCGATTTGCTCTTTCATTCCTCCACATAGAAGTACATGAGGCCAGATGAAGCTTCAATTTGATTTTAACTGTAAGGAAAATACCGTTTTTATATCGCATCTCAACATCCTTTGTCGATGAACTTACGAACAACATTATGCAACTTCGCTTAGTTTATTACCATGTCTCCGACTCTTTTACACCTGCAGCAAGTTCCCATGAAATTGATTCGAATGTTTATGGACTACTGAATCATCTGAAATGAATTTTACCAACGGTAGAATACAGAATAAACTTGTTTCTTTTCGAATAAGTGAATACTGCTTTTCCCACAACAGAATGGAAATATTGAGACAAAGTGATTCAATTTCCATTTGAAATCAATAAAGTTCTCGATCCACGCCTCTGGTGCATCATGCCATGTAGGGGACTGTAGAAAGCTAATAATATGCTGCCGAACTTAAGGACAATACCCTATGTAAAGTGAATGTACTAAATGCTTGCGCACGTGGTGTATTCATTACCAGTTTTGGTAGTCATTATGTCCAACATCTGTTGAGCGGAGACTGTCGTTCTGAATATTTTTAGGTCCACGAATATTTTGACTGGAGAATGGAAGAGAAAAAAGAGCATAGTCTCACGTTTTTAGATTCTCACTATTCAGGATGGAGTTTGTTGACCTGGCATGTATTCTGGGATATACAGGTGCCTTCCTGCTGAGTTGACAATTTCCTATCGGTCGGAGATAGGGACACAATGTAACGTTCTCATTTTGATTGAATTTCGAGTAGGAATACTACGTTGAATACCTAAATATTGATCTCTTATATCGGTATAAATTGTCACTCATATTCCAGCCCAAATGTTCATCCAACTTTTTGTTATTCCAAGAAAAGAATTGCCATACAATAAAAAATATAGGTTTTCATTTGTAAAAGGATGATTTTGAAGAAAATTTTTATCAAAATTTGTATTGTATTTGCCCTGTAGAATTGTTTCGTCGAAATCAGAGTGAGAAACGAACAATATGGCCTCAAAAATAATTCCTGAAAATTTTTTTTATTAACGTCAGAGAGGAAGTATCTATTATTATTATTATTATTACAAAAATATCACCATGTTTCTGATCCAATAAATTAACAACCTTTGCTGATCAATCCTAGTAGAATTTTTTGGGAATATCCTGAGTAGTTTTCCATGTTATTTTAGGTGATGTTCAGAAAGATTAACTTTGCATAGGCACTGAACAATTTCCATACAGTTCTCAATTCTAGAGAATATCCAATTTCCAATTGCTGTCTAATCTAAATAAGCGAGATCTCACTTCCAACAATGCAGTGTTTCATGCACTGTTTGTTTTGAATATAAACAAATCAGAGTAGATGCACAATGCATAAACTCCTGATGCTAATTTGCTTATTTGAAGGATTTGTAGTTACGTAACTACGAGGTGATGGCGAAAGTATCACAAAATAAATATAAGTCTGCTAGGATTAGCGCATAGAGCGATAGGTTAAACGTTGTTCATCATTACATCTTTCGACGTGAGAAATATGCATACGAGGAAATATTGAAAAATTCTAAGCCCACTATAGAACCAAACAAAATTTCAATGTCAAAATATTTTATTACTCAACATATTCTCTTCTCGATTGAATTCATTCATTACAGCGAACCTGCAACGTCTCTGGACCTTTAAAAAAAAAGTTTCTTTTTGCTCTGCAAACCAGTCCTCCACAGCTTTAATTACCTCCTCGTTGGATAAAAAATTTATTTACAACCATATATGTAATGCTATCATTATTAACGTCATTGAAGGTTGGGAAATGTCACATTACACACCTCTACTTCCCAACCTCACTTCCTGCCCTCACTTCCCGCCCTCATTTCCCACCCCCATTTCATCTATTCTACATGAATATTTTTCATTCTTTGGAGCTTTATTTAAAAAATCCTTTATATTCTTTCTCGAAAATACGTTCGATTTCTTGGGCCTAAAGCCAACATTTTGTCGTTTTAGGAAGGCTAGCAGTTTCCCACGTTTCGAGATATCAGTTTTTTCTTCAATCTAGCTTCGTTCGTATCATACTGTACATTGCCCACGAAGTAGACGGCTTCTTCTGTCTGCTATGTTCCCCAAAATATGCCAAGGGTACACTTTCGGAAGCGATATGTTTAACCATAGATGCATAGAACACCTGGTGTAACGACTCCCTACTAAAAATCGTGACCAAAATTTGTAGATCAAAACGGCATCCTAGATTTCAGATTTTGGACTAGTTCCGGAATAAATCCGCAATATTTATCGGTCGTGGCGCTACTGCGGCAACGACAAAAAACGCGACCCCTTTCGGGAGAAATGAAAAGCTGCACAAAATATCACGTTTTCGATCGACAAGAAAGTCTTAAACAAAATCTAATCAGTGCCAACACCAGGTATTTCTATGCATCTATGTCTAACCTTTAACCTTTTTTTCTTCGCACCATTTCCTAAATAATTCGAAGGCTTTTAGATACCTATGCAGCCTATGCTTACTTTTCTCTGGCACCGAACCCTGAACTGCTGCGTGAACTTTTGGTGGAGTACAATCCATAAATTCATCGTCGGAAGACATGATTTTCAATTTATTATTCGACATTTTCTGACATTTATTTATATTGGTGACAATTGTATACCCCGTAGTCACGGTGACAATTTAGATCTACTTGATTATTCTGAGATCACCGCGTTCTTGGTGATTTGTCGTTAAACACAAATTTACTTATTTTAATTGAAACATGATGGTTGTAAATAAAATAGTATATAAACCTTGGTAGGAAGTTTCATTCCTGTCTCGAGATCATAGCTAACCTCACGACAGGAATGAATCTCTTCCCACCTCGGTGTGTAATATACTATTACGACCCTTTCAACTTTTTTTCAGTTGAGGAAAGAGATGATAGTCGGACGGAGCCAAATCTGGTGAATAAGTGGGGTGTTCTAGTAATTCTAACGCAAAATCACGAATTTTTTCCATGGCAACATGAGATTTGTGTACTGGGAATTTGTCCTGTAAAAACAAAATACCTTTGGATAGCTTTCCACCACTTTTCTCTTTAATTTTTCCCTGTAGAGTGGTCAGTAATGTCGAATAGTAATCTCCAGTTATTGTTCTACCCTTATCCAAAAAATCAATCAGGATTACTCCATGGCAATCCCAAAAAACTGATGAAGCAAGAACTTTCCCAGCAGATTTTTGGACACTTAGGTCTTGGAGAACCAGTGTGTCGCCATTCCATCGATTGTTGCATTGTTTCTGGATCAGAGAAATGTACCCAAGTCTCATCCATAGTAACAATTTGGTTTAAGAAGTCTACATCGTTTTCAAATCGAGCACAGATCGAATGCGATGCTTCTACCCTTGCACGCTTTTGGTCAAAATTCAAACATTTGGGGATCCATTTTGCAGAAATGTCCCTCATGTCCAAATTCACGTGAACTGTATGATGAACGCGTTCGTATGAAATCTTCAGTGCTTTAGATATCCGTTTTAGCCCAATTCGATGGTCTGATAAAATCATGTCATGAACTGCATCGATATTTTCGGGGACTGACAGAAGAAACTGACCTTCCCGATTGGTCATCATCTTCAATGGCAAATTTACCTCTTTTGAAGCTTGCATTCCAATTTTTCACGGTCGCATGCGAAGGACATTGATCACCAAGGGTATTAAGCATATCTTCGTAAATCTGCTTACCTCTTATACCTTTTAAATACGATACTCATAATTTTTCGATTTTTACAATTTCGGTGGACATCTTTTTTTCCAATTCATTGCGTAACTCTGGTTTACTTTCTTGACGTTGAACTCTACACTGACACTTCTAATAAGTTATTGTTCGTTGATATGGTATCGCAATATTTTTTTTATGCATCAAACTGGTCTAGACTTAATAGATACCAATACATCCTCGTATTTACTTGTGCAATTTGCCGCTTTTGAATATGATGATCTGGAGCTAGCAGATTCGCGCCATATTTTATATATCCTCATTCAGTATTGGGATTCTTGAGTACACTAAACTTATGTTGGAAAACATTTCCTGAGTAACGTAACGTAATTTTCATCGATTTCCTTCATTTCGATGAAACCCACAATTCAAGAGCAACCCTATGTTGAAGAACTCATGAGGAATGATGGGAGATGTGTTCGAAGACATTCAAATAAGATTGGAAGAGGTTGTGTTGAAAAATTGTGTCAACACATTAAAATTCGCAAAGTTGCAATATGGTGAATGCGCTAGTTCCCCCATTTTACAAACTCCTAATATTCTCGATATTCCTATAGCCAAAACGATCTAGGGAAGTGTTTCAACTGCAATTAGAATTCATCATCAGCATACAAATTACAATATGAAAAGGTAAACATTGCGATAAGCACAGACCAAGTCATTAAAACTGTATCTGCAATCCCACCAAAATTATTTCATTTCCGCACCTGAACCGAATGCGCATTTTGGACAATATCGGGCGTTGAACCCAACCTCTCTCTTATCTCTATTTTCGTCCGTACAAATCGGAAATGAATCCGTTGTTTTGAAGGGACCCACAGCCGAACAACAACAGAACACAAAACACAAATGAAAAAGATTTTTGTTCCAATTTTTGTCCACGTTGAGATGGACAGATAAATTTTACAGGTGACGTTTATGGGACGAAATTACGGTGTGTGCAGAAACGGAGATATTTCGTGGAGACAACGAACTCTGTTGGGCAATTTGCACGCATTTATACTGGCGACACGCAATAATGTTGTTGCGTGGGAGGCTGATGTGTGTTTTATTGTCGTGTTTCGATGTCGGCAGTGGTAGCAATATTGAATAACTGTCCTGGGAGGTTTTTATAATGAGGTTTAGTTGTCCTAGATGTCGAAGATTGTATCTGATAAAGAGGGGGGTTAGGTTTTCAGAAAAAGTCACGATTTTGTCCTGTTGTTTGCTTAGCATTGTACTGAGTGTTTCTTTGTGTATATTTTCTTGATTATTAGATTACTGGGAAGGCTTGCAGATGAGATGTAGTTGTTCAAAGATGACTCTTGATTCCCTCGTTGCAATTTAGAAGCATACAATTACAATGACCATAACCTTTAAAAAGAATCAAGACTTTTTGTCCATTCCGAACCTCAAATTTCTACATCACCCTTCTTTGAAAGAAGTTCGTACTTAATTCATGAAGGTTTTTAAGATTTCGAATCAGTAAGTCTCAAAGACTTCATGGCAGCAACCTGTCTACGAATATGAAGGGACATCCAAGGAAGAATCTTGATTTATTCGGAGATACGAGGATGTATTGATATCTAGTTAGCCTAGACCAGTTCCATGCATAAACAAAATATTGCGATACCATATCGACGAACCATAACTTATTAGAAGTGTCAGTGTAAAGTTCGACGTAAAAAAAGTAAGAGTTACGCAATAAATTGAAGGAAAAGATGTCCACCGAAATTGTAAAAATCGAAAAATTGTAGTATCGAGCCATCATCAAGTATACCTGTATTTAAATGGGTTAAGGGGAAGTATCACCTTTTGAATCGTGGTTAATCTCCATTCAAAAAGTGGTCTCAATATTTCACGAGTAACTACCCTAATTTAAGACGTAGAGACTTGATTGAAAGTCGAAGAACGTCCCTAGGGCAAATAGTTTTCTTTTTTTCGATTTAATTAGTTTTTCAATTAAAAAAAACAGGTTGAACTTCAGCGTTTTGAAAACTACACTTAATGATTTTTTTTCGACGGTTATTCATCATTTTTTGGAAAAAATGTTTGCCCTCGGCAATTTAATCTTCTATAAACTACAGAAATTTTCATGATGATCAGTTCAAAATTATAGCTTGTACCCATGAAAAACGAAAAACATATTCAATAACCCAAATATTGCAGAGATCTAACCATTACCCTGTTTTTTTAATTGAAAAACTAATTAAGTCGAAAAAAAAAAATATTTACCCTCGGGACGTTCTTCAACTTCAATAAAAAAAAATCAAGTCTCTACGTCATAAATTAGGGTAGTTAAGGCGAGTTTATACAGCAACTAAAATAAAATAAGAACTAAAATAAAATAAGAATGTCCACTTCATGCATTTCAATGACAGCGTTTATACAGGAAATAAGCTAAAATAAGGAATAAGAATAAGAATAAAGTTGACCATCTCTTATTCTTATTCCTTATTTTAGCTTATTTCCTGTATAAACGTTGTCATCAAGTGAACATTCTTATTTTATTTTAGATCTTATTTTATTTTAGTTGCTGTATAAACTCGCCTTTACTCGTGAAATGAAGGGACCACTTTTTGAATGGAGATTTACCACGATTCAAAAGGTGATACTTCCCCTTAAGAGGTAAGCAGATTTACGAGGAGACGCTAATACCCTTGGTGATCAATATCCTTCGTATGCGACCGTGAAAAATTGGACTGCAAGCTTCAAAAGAGGTAAATTTTCCATTGAAGATGATGACCGATCGGGAGGGCCAGTTTCTGTGTCAGTCCCCGAAAATATCGATGCAGTTCATCACATGATTTTATCAGACCGTCGAATTGGGCTAAAACGGATATCTGAAGCACTGAAGATTTCATACGAACGCGTTCATCATATAGTTCACGTCAATTTGGACATGAGAAAATTTTCTGCAAAATGGATCCTCAAATGTTTGAATGTTGACCAAAAGCGTGCAAGGGTAGAAGCATCGCGTTCGATCTGTGCTCGATTTGAAAACGATGTAGACATCTTAAACCGAATTGTTACTATGGATGAGACTTGGGTACATTTCTACGATCCAGAAACAAAGCAACAATCGATGGAATGGCGACACTCTGGTTCTGCAAGACCTAAGAAGTTTCGTGTCCAAAAATCTGCTGGAATAGTAATTTACGTAACAAGTCCGGAAAATAGGGGTTTTTTGGACGAATAGACAAAATGTCTGTGAGTCCAAAAAAACTATTTTCGGGCGTGTTGCGTACAATATTTTTTCGGCAACCGTGAAGAATTACAAATCAATGAGACGACACATCTCTTTATTATACAATTTGATTATTATTTGAATTGAACAGAACAGAACTGTCATCCGTTAGTTCGTTGCTATTGTGATGATCATCACAATGACAACAACGACGTGAGTGTTACTTTCTCAAAGAAAAAGCGTCCGGGAAGTACCCACCGAAAAAAGTTCTTGCTTCAGTTTTTTGGGATTGCCATGGAGTGTTCATGATTGATTTTTTGGATAAGGGTAGAACAATAACTGGAGATTACTATTCGACATTACTGACCACTGTACGTGTAAAAATTGAAGAGAAAGGACGCGGAAAGCTATCCAAAGGTATTTTGTTTCCACAGGACATCGCCCCAGTACACAATTCTCATCTTGCCATGCAAAAAATTAGTGATTTAGGGTTAGAATTACTAGAACAACCCCCTTATTCACCAGATTAGGCTCCGTCCGACTGTCATGTCTTTCCTCAACTGAAAAAAATTTTAAAAGGTCGTAAATTTTCTTCCAACGAGGAGGTAATAAAAGCTGTGGAGGACTGGTTTACAGAGCAAGAATAAATATTTTTTTTGAAACGTTGCAGGTTCGCTGTAATAAATGTATTCAATTAAGAGGAGAATATGTTGAGTAATAAAATATTTTGACATTGAAATTTTGTTTGATTCTATAGTAGGCTGAGAATTTTTCAATATATTCTCGTATTCAGGTGTGAACTCATGATATAACTTTCAATGTTGCTGTTCATTTCTTCCACTCGAGAATGAAGACACGAAAATTGTTTTCCTCCAAAAGAATGACTTATAAGCAATGTTACAGAACAACAAGAACGTTTTCTCGAATTGGATATTATCATCATCACATTCAATTTAAATTTCCCAGTTTCAAAACATAATTCTCCTGAATTAAACGACACTTTGTATTTTTACAGTTGCAAAATGTCGATTTAATGAAATGCTAACGTCAAGTAGTACTGTTTCGCATTTGAATCAATTAGAGCCATTCAAATTTATCTCACGTTACGTCATTGAGCGTTTAATTTCGCAGAAACGGCTAACGTTCTATCTCAACAGCTTCCCTCTTCGTCCATATCGCAAGATTCTCGTGGAAAAGTCGAAAAGTCGTACGTTGCACCGTAATTTAAATTAGGTATGTGCAATATGTCAATTACGTCGAGACAATAAAAAGTTCCTTGACATGGCGGAGTCAATGTTTCCGAGTGACAACAATTCCTGCAATACATCTCTGGGACGAGGGGAGGTTCAATAGAGCTTACGGAACATGTGGCGCATTGTCGGGTTCAACGTTCCATCACGACAGTCGATTGTTTTGCCGAAATTGCAGTGCATAATTTGGCGGATCAAATGTCAAGTGTTTTTATTGGCAGACGAATTCGGTAATACTTTTTGCCAAGTGCGTTGATCTTGGACAGCTGAGCTGGGTCATGTTTCGGATGCTGTTTCCTGCAGCGATGCTTGAGCAGGATTCAGAACACAAGCGGATCTAGGGAGCTTTTCAGGAGGGGGACAAGAAAAATTTCAACCAAGGGTACAGTGTGAGATAAATTGGACACATCTGAATGTGAAGTATTATTTGAAAACTAGATTGGCTGCAACTTTTTTTCCATGGAAAATTTTGCGTTTCTTTCATGTGGCACTTCTATCGGGTGTCTTTTCAAGGTGAAATAATTTTCTATACGGATAACTCTGATTTGACGGAGGTAGAAGCCATAGATAGATAGAAAGATAGATAAATAAATTGATTTATTCTCATGACTACAATTAATATGTTTGCATTAGTCAATATAAAATCAAAGTAAATAATTCACAGATTAACATTACTCAAAAATACTTTAAACACAAGAATAAAATTCTTCAATATTGTTTTGATATTTCTGATCAGTAATCATTGACAAATTATCATGGGAAGATTCACGCCGCAACAACGTTAACAAATTGTTGAAATTTATTTTCAAAATCTGTGTTCTATTCGACAATCTTATAGAGCACTTCTGGTTTATACAATCGTCCATCAGAGCAGCTTATACGTCGAACTATCGATAGATTTCGGACAACATTTTCTCTACTCTATCCAACAATAACAACAAGACGAAGAACTGTACGTACTGAAGAAAATATCGCTGCTGTAACTGATAGTGTTGATGAAGATCCTGAATTGTCTATTCGTCGACGTTCACAACAAGTTGGATCCACTACATGGAAAGTTTTGCGTAAAGATGTTGGTCTACATCCATACAAGATCCAACTGATCCAAGAACTAAAGCCACTTGACCATAATAACAGCTTGAAATTCCGCTTTTTATCGAAAAATTGTGTTTAGTGATGGAGCTCATTTCTGATTGAACAGTAAACTAGCAAAATCCCCGTATATGGAGTGAAAAAAATCCTCAAGAAATTCTGCAGGTTCCATTGCATCCTGAAAAATTAACTGTATGGTGTACTTCACAAGCTGGAGGCATCTTCGGTCCATATTTTTATAGCATCGCAGCTCATTGACTATCGCTTCTTGCGCATTTTTACCCAAAGTACAACACTGTTGTGTTCATATTCCATTACGATAACTTTTTTTTGAATGCATAGTGAGAAATTGCATCCGTACGTTTGTAAACAACATAACAAACTAACGAGAATTAAAAATGTTGACGACACTTCGATTTTATTGCCTTCTCTCATTTTTCTGGACAACGGCTTCTTAATGGCACATCCTTCTTTGAATCTCGATTTCTGTTAATCCGAATGGAAAAATTTAATGAACAAGATTATACCCATTAAAAAAGAAAAAAAACATTTTTCTGTTCGAAGAATTTGTACACAGTCCCTTCAATAATCGGAGCACTTTTTCTACCAATTAGAAAACATTGTCGCTCACTGCTAGATGACATTCTACAGGATCAATATGATTCTATTCCTCAAAACGAATATACTGCTCCACAAGAGTTAGGGATATCGCATTCAATCGTTTTTAAAAGTATGTAATCTTCGAGACAATCGCGGTAAAATTAAAACTCAATAACAACTTGAATCGATCCAATAAAAATCAGTATGAGACATTTCGTCAATATGGTCGCCTTTTTCCTGAAGTTTGGTTCTTTGCATATGCTCCATGAATGTTCTTATTTTGAAATAAAGTCAGTTTATCAACGGCTCCGATTTGAAACGAGTTTTCTGAAAATGCCAAGACGTAAATTAACAAACGCTGAGGCTAATAGGGCTATCGGAATGCTACAGAGTGGCCTTACTCAGGTTGTTGTATCGGAAAGGCTTCAAGTCAGCCAAAGTGTGATATGTCGACTTTGGAATAGGTTCAGGGAGACAGGTTCCGTGTTGGAAAGACCAAGGCTTGGTGAGCGACGAAAAACGACACCTGCTCAGGATCGTTTCATCACCGTTTCGGCGAGAAGAAACCATACATCTACGTGTAGAATGCTACGGAAAACTCTTCAAAATGTCAGACGACGTTTGAGAGAGGTGAATCTAGTTCTAGGTTCTAGACGTCCATCAAGAGGAGTTCCATAAGCGTCAAAGACTGGAATGGGCAAGGCAACATATCAATTGGAACGATCAATGGCGTAGTGTCCTTTTCACTGATGAATCCAGATATGGACGATTTTCAGATTCTCGAAGAATAAGGGTATGGACAATCCCACGCATACCCCGTAATCGTCGCTATGTCCAAGAAGTCCATCCACTACGAGGGGGTAGTGTTATGGTATGGGCCGGGATATGTTTCAACGGGCGCACAGATCTACACATTTGTTCTGGGAATATGACCGCCTCACACAATAGGGAGCATGTCATGGACACTGTTGTGCCAAATTTTCACGCTCCTATAGGTGAAACTTTTCAATTTCTAGACGATAACGCTAGACCGCACCGTGCAGCCATAGTTGAGAATGCGCGCGAGGAGCTTGGTATTTCACATTTACCAATACCTCCGCACTCACCAGATTTGAATTGCATAGAACATGCATGGGATATGCTCCAAAGAAGATTAGATAATCATCAACCTACCCCAGAATCCTTAAATGATCTGAGAGAGCTTCTGCCCCGTTTATGGAACCAAATTCCTCAAGAAATGTTCAACAACCTCGTGTGTAGTATGCAAAGAAGATGTCAAGCTGTTATTGATGCCCGTGGAGGCCATATATTGTATTGATAGTCTTAAAATGCTTGAATTCTCTGGGAATAAAATATCGTTATTTTACTCTTAAGCGTCCTGTATACGCTGCAGACCTACAGGCTAAAATTAATTTGCAACTTGAAATCATATTAATATAAATTTTCATCACAAAAATCTTATTTTAACTATATTTTTTTGCCTCAATCAACCATTTGATCATTTTCTAGATATTTCTTGTATTGATATTCCTTGCGAACAATTCGAATACTGCCCAGAATGATCAAAACTTCAATGCGAATGGATTTGCTGAACTGTATCTCGAATATTTCTTGATGTACAGAATGGTGGAAATTCGCGAGTTGCAAAATGGCGAATGCGAAGCATATCAAAATTCTTGGCTTGGAATCGTACAAGAATTGTTAGAAGGTTTCTTTGTCGAGAAGAGTTGGTTTCATAGCATATTATTCTGCTTTAGATTGTACTCTGGAAGAGTGTGAGAACGAAATATGGTCATTTATCTCATAAAAACCATTGTAGTTCCAACTATTTTCCATTTTTATCGACCGATACAGAAACACGTAATTGCCTATCATGAATGAAACATTCCACTCAGCACTGTTTCCTCTTTACAGTGTATTGAACCCGCTTGAAAACAATCAATACCTTGGAAAGCTTCCAAGCCTGAAGAATCGATTTCAAAATTCCGTTTTCGATTTTCTCACCGATTTTTGGCGATTCAATTCACATTTCTCGATTGAGCAACTTTCCTATAGTTTCGCCTTGGAGGAAGTGCGAAGTGCGTGTCAGATTGCGGTAACTGTGTCAAAAAAATTCATTAGAATGTGGGATTGATCCATTGTTTATGAAAACAGTTACGTTTGGAATTATAGCACGCACAATGGTTGGCCTGCGGGCTACAATAATAGCGCGTGAGTGCGTATAAAGCATAAACTACCGCTACGTGACTCGCTAAAGCCGCGATTATACCGGATTGCTCCGGGCCAGGTTGCCGGATCTCCGTACGCACGATGAAATCGATGTTTTCCAACTGAATTGAGCCACAGCTCGCAAAACTTAGACTAGAAGTCTTCTCAAAATCTATGAGCCATAATTCATAAATGATAGTGCAACTATTTCCAAAATACACGAATACCTCTATTACGTAATAGATTTTTCTCTTGCGGATTGAGGAAAATAGAAAAATTAAAATGGGACATGGCCACAACAAGCAGTAACGGTTTGTCAGCAATGCCAAGATTGAGATTTGAACTGTTCTTGAAAAAAATCCATTTCAGGATTGCAGAAGTGCTTAAAAAGTTGTTGGCAAAAGTGCCCCGAATCTTTGGGCGTTTTTGTAGACGTGGCAATATCGCGGAGATTAGATATACTGGTTTTGGATGTTGGAACCTCTACACGCATAGGTCGTTACGGGATTTTGTCACGTCCAGGTGGAGAAATCTACGCATGAAAACTTTATAGCGGTGGAAAAATTTTGTTCCGTTACACTTCTGGGAACATGTTTGGAATTCCCCTGCCGTTTCACGTTTCGAAATGTGCCAAATAGAGGCACTTGAACCTTGCTTTCTTACTGGGAAGAAAGCTGACCTGGTCAAAAACAATTTGACAGCAGCTGTCAAAGAAATCGTCTACAAGAACGCATATGTCGAACCAGAAATATAGGCAAGTTTTTTCCCATGCATTCGCTAGAATCCAATCGATTTTGGTTAATTGATCTGGATACCTGGAGTGCAAAATTTTATCTGCATCGAATATGCAGTTTCGAAAGAATCAGGAGAACAACACAAAACTTTTCCTGTTGAAGAACTCAATTTTGGCATTCATGGAAAGACATGGAATCAGTGTATCCACCAAACTTTTAGAGCACTTCGTGAAATTTTTGGTTAACATAGTCGTCCATCAGAGCCCTTATTCTTTGAACTAGATTCCGGACAACATTTTCTCGATGCATCAACAACAAAAAGACAAAGAACTGTATTTATAGAAGAAAATATTGTTGCTGTAAGTGTTAGTGTAAATGAAGATCCAGATTTGTCTATTCGTCGACGTTGGACCCTGTTGATTGATTGATTAGCTGACGAACAAGAGACCGGGTTAGCGTTTGGCCTCCCTGTGACACTGCGACCAACTTGGGTCTATTGTATCACTTTTTCGTCAGTGGTTCCTCACGAGAATAGGTTTGTGTCCTTTATCAGGTTCAGTAGCCTGTTTATGAGGTTTTTCGGATTCATTCCCGTTTCCGGAATCATTTCTCCGAAGATTCTGTGAAGCCTTCTTCCCAGGGCGTCTCATTCAAAAATTATGTAAGAGGCTGTTTCTTCCTCTTCACCGCAAAATCTGCAATCCACGGGTTCTCCTAGTATTCCTATGGTGTTCAGATGTTTTCTAAGGCTGCAGTGTCCCGTCAGTAGACCTACTATTATACGTGCCTGTGTTCTGTTTAGATTCAAAAAGTCAGCCGTCAAGGTTTGGCTTGTGTGTCCTACCATGGCTTTGCTGTGTATTTGCCCGTCGCTCTGTTCCCAGTGTTGTCGGTGTCTTTGTTTTATCCACTCCTCAATCAGGGTCCTGCATCGGTTTTTGCTGATTCCAAGCATGGGTTCTGGCCCTGTGAATGGCGTTTCAGATGCTTGTCTTGCTAACTGGTCTGCTTTTTCGTTGCCCGCTATTCCCTTGTGACCTGGCACCCACATAAGAGTGACCTTGTTGTGTTTTGCCAGCTCCAGAAGGTCCTGGAGGCATTCCCAGACGAGTCTAGACTTTATCTGTGTCGAGTTGAGAGCTTTGATGGAGCTCTGGCTGTCAGAGAGAATGTGGATGTGTTTTCTTAAACCCTGTGCATCCACCACATAAAAAATTTGCGTAAAGATCTTGGTCTACATCCATACAAGATCCAACTGGTTCAAGAACTAAAGCCACTTGACCATAATAAGCGTCGTTTGTTGGCTAATTGGGCCCTAGAACATCTTGAAGTCGATCCACATTTTTATCGTTTAATTGTGTCTAGTAATGAAGCTCATTTCTGGTTGAACGGCTACGCAAACAAGCAAAATTGCAATATATGGAGTTAAAACAATCCTCAAGAAGTTCTGCAGAATCCATTGCATCCTGAAATGCACTGTATGGTGTGCTTTACACGCTGGAGGTATCATCGGTCCATATTTCTTTAAAAACGATGCTGGAGCTCATGTTACAGAGAATGGCGCTCGTTACAGATCTATCATCAATAATTATTTGTTTCGAAATTAATTAATTAATTGACCTCCAAGAACATGCAACATTACTCCAATGGATTTTTTTCTTTGGGGTTATGTCAAGTCATTGTCATGTTGATAAACTAGAAACAATAGACGCTTTGGAAGCCACCATAACTCGTGTTATTGCTGAGATAGGATCTGAGAATTATTAGAAAATGTGGTTCAAAATTGGTCTGGTCTGGTCCAATGAGCAAGTCGTGGTGGACATATGTCGGAAATTATTTTTAAAACATAAATGTCATGAAATAATATTTCAAATAAAAGAAAAATAGGCCCCAATCCTAATTTAAATGTGTTTAAATTAAAAAAAAAACACCCGATAGGAACGACAGAACTACAAGAGAACATAAAGTTTAGTACAACAACAAAACTTCTTGTTTCAATTTTTTAAACCAACAGTGACTCATCAAAGAAAGTTCTGGGGGAAAACAGGCCACAGGTGTTCCAGAAAAAATATCACCCTGTAGATTTGCAATCGAAATTGGCATGTCACATGCTGTAAACTATAAATTGTACTATTTATGCTAAATGTCAGTTGAATATCTTGTGAATTGCAGAAACTATGAAAAAAAAACTTGAAATAGATTCAAACTTTAACAGCCTGTATCTCGAAAACGTAACGTTTGCGGTCCCATGTTTATGGGACTTTTTTTCCTTGAAATCTTTCAAGGAATCTATATGTCTCGTTTGTACCTCCAACACTCGGTATAAAATATAACGTGGCTGCAATTTTGATGGTGGTATTTACTTCAGTTTCTTTTGAATATTTAAATATGAATCCAGCGCATGCGCTATCTTCAAAACCGACAATAACATTTCTTTCGATACCGTATAAAAATAATCATTCAAAAGTTTTCGTTCGGAGGAAGTTGCCCAGAATCTAAGCTCTAATCTCTCTATTTTCGTCCGCCTGCATCCCGGAAACGCGACACTGGATACTGTTACTCGGCTCGACCGCACGAAATTGCGTGCGCTCCGGGCCTAACCGCCCGACGCAGTGCACGCACCGATGCCCGAAATACCCGAAACACACACACACACAGAGCGGAGAGAGGTCTTTGAACCCCGCAGTGGGTTACTGGGTTAACGCCGAATTCGGACGGTGTAGTTGTAGGAAAAAAATATATATAATCTGAGGAACCAATAGCGCGACTTCCAATTTGCCACGCACTGGCCGTCACGTTGTGTCGGTGCGTAAAGCTTTCGACTTGCGTTGCACGCGTTCTGAGATGCGCTGCCGGTGTTAGCTGGCGCGAACGTTCGAATCGGAGTGGTGCGATAGGGTGGTTGAGTTTCCGGTTGTGACGTGTTTCCGAGTCGCGGCCGTCATGCTGGGTGGTGCACGGAAGGGTCTCGACGACGACGTGCTGGTCAGGCTGCACGATCCGTGCGTAATATTGCATAATCTTACTAAGTACTTCTTCGGCTTGGTCTAACACCTCAAAATGTAATGGTTCTTCATCATGTTCCAAATTATTTTTTGATTTTATTGTGTATTGAATTTGGTGGGATTGAAGCATGAGTTTTATCTTTGTGTTCAATTCATTCGAACTTTGAATTTGCATACTTCAAATAATTAATAATTGATAATGAAAGAAAAATATTTTCAGGCAGTTAAATTTTAAAATTTCGAGAATTTTTTGAATAAATCACGATTTATATTAGACTATTCACGTTAATTCTTTTTCTCCTGTATAAAACAAAAATAATCATCTGTTTACATCGATTTCGAAATATTCAAATTTCAAAATTAATTTATTCCAGGCATAGATATCTATTTCTAGTTGTGCAAAAGAAAGAAATCTTGAAAAAAAAAATAAATTCAATGCTTTCAAATGAAAGTTCAAACTGGGTCTTATCAATTTCCATACAATGGTATATTTTACTTTCGCTTTGAATTTTCTAGTATTTCAAGAGTTGATCTTCTACATTCATACTTCTTTTGGAACAGAAAATTAGGGAAAATATTGGACCGAATTCTTATTTTATTGATGGAAAAATGTTTTCTCCTTCAGCTTCACATATTGAAAATTTATTCAAGTGTGAAATAGCAAACCAATAGTTTGAAACTAAAAGTTACCACAGTAAATAACAGAAAATGGACTATCAAGGAACCAAACGAAAAACCAAATTATTCTTTAGAGATGGCGAATAAACATTATTGAAATCTGCTGGAAATTTGAATAAGACTCAATAATGGAGGTACAATTCTTCAAATCATTTCGAGACAAATGATTTATGTTAAATTAGATCATAAAATGCATATTTTTCAAGAAATATCGAACTTTTGAAGACAAAAATGGAAAAATTGATAGTTTAGAAATCTTTTCATTATTAGTACATAAATAAAATAGACATTTTTCAATCCAAACATCATCATTATAGTTTCATCAAAAGCATTCATACACACAGACACCATCATTTCAATGGAAAACTGCGAATTGGATTTTCCATAAAAAATATTTTTGAATTTCATGTACAGTTTTGAAGAAAAAATCTCTCTTTATCCATTTTTTGTGTTGTGTCCTTTGTTGGTTTAGAATTAAGTTCGTTTGGTGTTGCGATTGACTCGAATTCAATAAAAAGAACATTTAAACGGACATTCAATTCATACAAAAGAAACTTCAGAAGTGTTCAGGAAGCTCAAAAAATATTCATTTTGAATACTGGCTGTTCCTAAATGAGGGAATTCGGCGAAGAAGAAGAATCCTTGAATCCTTTTCTGCTGATCCACTTTTAGTTCGAAAAATTGTAGAAAGAAGCTTGGTTGTTAAACTGAACTTTGAGGTCTCTTGTAGTTTTATCATATCTGCTAAAGATTTCCAGAAAAATCAAAATTATCATAAAATCTAGTATAAAAAAGAAATTTGAACTATCAGGTGTTTTTTTAGAGTGACAGAACTTTAAATTGAAATAAAACACATTCAAATTAAGATTGATGCCATTTTTTTATTCGAAAGATAATTTGATGACATTTATGTTTTAAAAATAATTTCTATGTCTATGTCTACCACGACTCTAGCTCGGAGGAACCGCATTTGACCAGACTAATTTCGGAACACTTTTTCGTGTAATTCAGGCCTCATTTTAGCAATAACACGAACTATGCTGGCTTTTAAAGCGTCTACTCTCACTGATTTATCAGCATTAACCAATGACTTGACAAAACCCCAAAGAAAATAATCCATTGGAGTTATGTCGCATGATCTTGGAGGCCAATTAATTGAACCATTTCTCGAAATAATGTTATCGCCAAATCTTTCTTTCAATAAATCAATTGTCACGGTAGCAGCATGAGCTGTAGCACCATTTTATTGGAACCAAAACACTACTGGGTCGATACCATTCAAATTTTGAAACAAATAATCATAGATCTGTAACGAGCACTATTCACTGTAACATTAGCTCTAGAGCTAGTCGTGGACATATTACGGAAATTATTTTTCTCTATTTCAGTATCGTAATGAGTTCATTACAGTACTAAAAACAGTGCTGTAATGAATTAATTACAGCATCGTTTTCAGTTACATTTTTCGTTATGTGGTTGTCAGCAATGACTTCCGATCCTTTCAAATTTCAGCAGACGTCAATTTGGAAATGTCAATTTTCGTAATTCTTTACATTCACACCAACTGCCAAGATGAAAGTCACTAGGACCTTTAATTTGAATTTTTCATTGAATTTCACAAAATTTGACTGAAATAGAGAAAATATCGTCTAATACTCGTTGCAGAATGAAATTCAAATACTCATGCGTTCGAAAACTCGCTCCTTCGTCGCTCGTTTTCGAATTTCGCATTCGTATTGGAATGAAAGCCCATTCTGCAACTAGTTTTAGAATATACTATTAAAACATAAATTTTGCATGGAATTGCCCTTTTCGCTTTTATCTCCAATGTAGGTAGGCACATGCTGTATATTGACGGGTAAAACCAAATTGATGAAATTTATTATTCTTCTCAAAAACAGAAACTTTGCCCCTTTTCACTTCTTTACAAAGGAAAGATTTTCGTGAATCTCAAAACATATGAATATTCGAAGAGTATAGAACTCGATTAACATATCGTTGCCAATATCCCGAAAACTAAGGTCATATTGGGACATCAAGGTGCGACATTAGATGACTTATCACCTCTGGCCCTAGCCTTGATCCTTCTAATCGATTGAGGCTAATTCTCATTAGCATCGAGCATCAAATCGCTACTCTGAACACTCAGAAGAGAAGACAAAATGTGGATTGTCCTTTAGGTTCGTCAATAAAATAAAAATCATTGAATATGTTTGAAGTTCGAAGAAATATACAGTTGCGTTTTTGAGTTCTCCAGATTATTCTGGTAGGGGTCAAAAGGTTAACCTTCACATCGAACAAAGATGTATGGTATGTCCCAGCTGCATTTAGAATAAATTATTTTATTCACATAGATCCAAAAGCCGAATATTATTCCCACGATAAGAGCAACTTCAATCAATTCCCAGCAAATCTAACGGCTCTGTCTGGCTAAGTTTCCTATGTCGAAACGATGATATCATCAAAACAACAAATACAAAATTCGTTTATGACCAACACGAATCTTAAAGATACCACAGTCACGCACTCACAGTGTCAAGTTGTCAAATTTAATTTATGTATGAATCTATTCGATGAAATTGGACGTGTGGACCATAATGAAGATTGTGAATGACTCCGGATTGCAACATTTCGGTAATCAACCACCGTTCACACGATGCAGAGAAATGGATTCGTCGAATGCAAGAGAAATTTCGGCATATAAAAACAAGTTGTAATTAATAGTTCAATCGAACGGTATATGTAGATACCGTTGAAGAATGTCTATTATAAGTATTATTACCATTTACATCTTGCCGCTTCTTTGATACAGCTTATAAACGGACCTGTTGAGTTATTGCGATCATTTGACGAGTAGATCCAATCGATGGTTCATTTAAACGAAGTTATCACATATTAGAACACGCTGCGATCCAGTATCTGAAAGGGATATATTGAAATTGAAGAACTAGGTTTGTTTTCACCTCAAAAGGATACAAAATTTATTTATTGGATGTTGATGATTAGAAAATGCATGCAATATGCAAATATATTTTCGTCCCTCTCATTTGGAGAATAGCAAACGAAGATTCCTATACTAGCATGAGAATTACCATTTCAGGAATTCTGAGAATGTAGGTTTCGTAATATTTCAATCATTTATCTATTCAATGAATAGTTTTAGTATTCAGAGTGGGAGATTCATTAATTTTTGATTCCAGGAATCACTTTCTGTCCGCATTTTGAAACTTTCTCAACCAGAAAATATCTTGCGTACTAGATAAGTTGTGACATAGGCAGAATTACCGATTGAAAAGAGATCATCATGATAAATTGTGGTACCCAAAAAGAAGCTACTTCCTGGTTATTCAACCAAGAAGGAACCAGCACAAAGACTTTCCAGGTTTGTTGGAAATAGAATAATGAATAAGCTGTTTATCTGAAAGGAAGTGAAGTGCATAATTTAATGATAAATTATGTCATGCACCATGATAAGACGAATAGGGCATTATCCTCTGTCATATCATACTCTGGAAACTGAAAGAATACAAAATCTGAATAATTGATCAGGAAAAATTGAAGTAATAACCTAATCAAAAATTATAAATGTTTCCGTTCTCAAAAATAATCTGAGAACGCATTAGTGTAACTGTGATTTTTAGCAGGTGAATTCGTGAAGAATCATTTCGATGAAATCCTAGATTTATATTTCCTCCCAAATGTGGCAGTAAACACCAAATAATTGAATCACCACTGGCATAAATATCGATAATCCCAATAACGACGACTGAACCAGCATTAAATAATAATTTTATGGTTACGACCACATTTTATCGCTTTTCCACCTCTGTCATTTCTTATCGATGTGACTTTGAATAAGCATTGCTCTCTGTCCATCAATTTTCTTGGATAATCATTTTTTATTCCTGAATATTGAAATGAGATGGTTTGGAACTGCCCATTTTTTTCGATATATCCTCCATAAGTTAGCACATAACTTCTAGAAGGCATCTAATATTTCCGTTTTCAATAAGATGTTTGGCGCAATTGTTACATCAATTTCAAGAACCCTGGTGAGATTCGTGATAGATTATAAAGTAGTTAGGTTCATCTTAATTGATGAGAATAATTCTGGGCATCATTAAAAATTTTATTTCTCGACCTTTTTTGAGATTCCTTCCTTCTACAATATGTAAAAGTAATATGAAAATCTATAGATGTTGAAGAATAGACACTGAAATGTGTAACCCAAGAGGAACAGCCTTCACCAAATTATATTTCTTTAATGTAGAAATAAATTGAATTCCTCAGTAAATTCTCCTATTCTTTGAAATTTGTCAACGTAAAATTTAATGCAAAAAATTCGAAAAACAAAATATGAGTCAGAAGCTTTTGAGTATTATTGAAATTTTATAGAGATAATATGAAATTCGACATTATAATGTAAAAGATATAGAAGCCGACATATGTCATTGCTGAAATGAGGCCTTAAAGGGCAGTATCACCTTTTGAAACGTGGTAAATCTCCATTCAAAAGTGGTCTCTTTATTTCACGAGTAAGTACCCTAATTTACGACGTAGAGACTTGATTTTTTTTTTAAATGGAAGTTGAAGAACGTCCCGAGGGCAAATAGTTTTTTTTTCGATATAACTAGTTTTTCAATTAAAAAAACTAGGGTAATCGTTAGATCTGGGGTTATTGAATATGTTTTTCGTTTTTCATGAGTGCAAGCTATATTTTTGAAATAATCATCATGAAAATTTTTGTTGTTTAATGTTTATAGAATATTAAATTGCCGAGGGCAAATAGTTGCGATTTTTTCGATTTAATGAGTTTTTCAACTAAAAAAAACAGGTTGAACTTCAGCGTTTTGGAAACTACACTTACTGATTTTTTTCCGACGGTTATTCATAATTTTTTGGAAAAAATCGCAACTATTTGCTCTCGGCAATTTAATCTCCTATGAACTACAAAAATTTTCATGATGATTTTTTCAAAAATATAGCTTGCACTCATGAAAAACGAAAAACATATTCAATAACCCCAGATCTAACGATTACCCTAGTTTTTTAATTGAAAAACTGATTAAATCGAAAAAAAGAGAAATATTTGCCCTCGGGACGTTCTTCAACTTCAATTAAAAAAAAATCAAGTCTCTACGTCGTAAATTAGGGTACTTTCTCGTGAAATAAAGAGACCACTTTTGAATGGAGATTTACCACGATTCAAAAGGTGATACTGCCCCTTAATTACTCGAAAAAGTGGTCCAAGCTAAGCCAGAACTAGTCGTGGTGGACATATGCCGGAAATTATTTTGTAAACATAAATGCCATAAAATTATCTTCCAAATAGAAAAATGTGTTTTATTTCGATTTAAAGTTCTATATCTCTAAAAAAAACCAATATCAAGGCTCCTCATGTTCATAATGAATGCTCATGTTCTTATGCTCTCAACAATTTTTGTCGAAACGAAGTTTGAAAGCATGCATGATATATGCATAGAACAAAACCCCGACTTCGAGCAAGATAAGATCACAGCGTAATTTTTTCATGCTTAAAGTTCAACATACCCCCTTGAGTCCTCGCATAGAGGTGAAAGACACTATGAACTTGTTGAAACTTGGATTATCTTATTTGAACTTTGTTGGAATATTCCATTTTATGTGGCGCCAACGAACTTGAAACTGAGTTTTCAGTTCCTATGTTCAAGTTCCAGGTAATTATCCTTCCGTTGCGCTCCCACCATCCCCGGAATGCCCTGAATAATGAATGAACATGGAGGTTTTGCCCACCAGTGCAGGGTCATGAACCTGTCGTTTCTCTGTTTGTTCTTGCTTTGATTAAATGAACGCCATTATGCAACTATGTGTGCAACACGTTGCTGAAAGTGTTTTCGCTTCGTTTATACCAGAACTGGCAGATTGGGGCAGGTTTGGAATCAGGATACAACAAGAACTTGATTTTGAAAGATGGCATCATATGAGGAGTAGTTCCACACAGAAATTTGCCCATTTGTGATCGGGCAAATGTTTTCACTCGTGTATTCATTACACGAAAAATTGTTAAGTGTTTGGTCTATTTATTTCTTTATATTTTCAATTGTTTTCCTGTTATTCTTGGGTAGTTATGAACCCAATCTACTTCGAGTATTCCTCCTGAAATGTTGAGGAGAGTGCCATACTTAATTTCAAGGTGTCTAACCAATTATGGGGCATACAAAACCTCTTTTCATAGTTCAAGGTTCCCAAGGAACTCATACTGATATTCCTGAATCACTGTAACCTCTTCCTTTTGTATCATATTTCGAACACCCTGGAGATTTCATCATTGAGTTAGGATTCCTGTTGAAATTGCTGTATCTGCATGCCCGCTGAATTAGTCACTCGGAAGTGTCCCTCATGTGCCTGAAAACAGATTGCCAAAGCTTGCCTGGATGTTGTTCACCCCGAATGCATTTCTAGACTCCGGGTTACGTGGGAGAAGGGTAGATAGATCCTTATTACTTCCGAAACTCGAATATCCTCCCGTGAATTCGTAACGATGGGGTTATCCAATGTGCATACGTACACCAGCCTTTTTGTTTGATGTTCTTCAGAGGTATAGTTCCGGTGGAAATGTGTAGGCTGACAGAATTTTGCGGTTTTGGAATTTTGATGATAATCTATAGAAACACTCCGTATATTGAGGGTTCTTGAGTGAGAGGAAGGATTGTTTTTTAGAAATATCGTATCGGAGTCATATAAACTCATCCCACTACTTCACGACAATTATTTTTGTTATTACTTGCGAGGCTATCAAACGATGCAAATTGGTGGATGGGCCGGTGTCCACATAACGTGTTGAGAGGCTATTATAGACAAAATTTTAGAGGTTCTTTCTCCACTTAGGTATGGCACAAATATATTAACTGGTGAAAAATAGTTCGTGAGTTAGATCCCTGGTGTTTGCCCCAGCGTAATCGCTCTGTTTAATTTTTTTAACAAGATAAAGGGCGAAAATAAAATGTGAGGCTTCTTTTTCAATTATTTCGGAATATACACTGCGCAAAAGAATTAACGCACATTCTGAAAATCTCAATTTAATGAAAGTTAATTCCACATTAACTTATTTTTTATGTTTTCTCGGGAAGGTTTTGAACGAAACAAGACACATTAAATGGAAGAAAAATTCAGGACTTCACCGAATCTTATGTGAAAGAAGAGAATTGAACAATTTTCAAAATACTGAAATGCTGATAAGTGATTTAATACTTGGTATTTCCACCCCTTGCGTTAATTACAGCTCGGCAAAGACGGTTCATACTCAAAATGAGTGATCTTAAAATGTTCTGCTCTAATCCTTCCCAGATTTCTCCGAGTTGGATTCCTAAGTCATTAAGAGTAGCTGGATGATTTTCTGAACTTCTCAGTCTTCCATTGAGGTTGTCCCAAACCTGCTCAATCGGATTGAGATCTGGAATTCTTGCTGGCCATTCCATTCGAGAGACTTCAACCTCTTCAAGGTACTCCTGAACGATGCGCGCACGATGGGGTCTGGCATTATCGTCCATAAAAATGAAATTTTCACCAATGTATGGGGCAAATGGCACTACATGCTCTTCAAGAATGTTCCTTATATACTTATCAGCATTCATAGCTCCATTATCAACGACCACTAGCTCTGTGCGAGCCATAATCGATCCTCCCCCGAAACCAGTAGTATTCAGGAAATTGCACTGAGCATATCTTTCATGTGGACGTCTGTATACAAGGGAACGTCGATCACAATGGTAGAGGCAGAATCTGGACCCATCTGTGAAGATAACTCTTTTCCAATCGGCCTCTTCCCAATGGATATGCTCTCTCGCAAAATCCAAACGCGCCCTTCGATGGGCTGGGGTAAGAGCTGGGCCTCTTGCCGCGACACGAGGCCTTAAATCATATTCTCTGAGGCGATTTCTTATTGTCTGAGTGCTAATTTGCACCTCATGAGTTTGCCCAAGCTGATTTTGAAGGAGGCGAGCGGTTGCAAACCGTTGTCTCAACGAAGAAACTCTCAAGTAACGTTCTTGAATGGCAGTTGTTACCCGTGCTCTACCCTGTCCTGGTCTTCCGACATTCATACCTGTCTCCCTGAATCGCTGCAATATTCTGGACACACTTGTATGGGAAAGTCCAAACCTTTCTGCAATTCTTGTGTATGTCCACCCTTCTTCTCGCAAAACTACCGCTTGGGCACATTCCTCTTGGGTCAAATTGCGTTTTCGCGTTGCATAGCGATCGAGTGTAGAAAATCAAACGAAAGAAAAACTATTGATCACTAGAATTGATCGAGAACAACTAATTTCAGAATGGAGCCAATACATTCAAAATCTGATGATATCATCTTTTCTTATTCCTGCTGGGAGAAAACATCTGTATTGAAGGAAAAAGTTGAAAGTGGAGAACATATGCATGCATAATTCTGATAAAAATAATTATCATTGAGAACACCTTCAGTTGTAGACTGAATTTGAGATTTCCATAATGTGCGTTAATTTTTTTGTGCAGTGTATTAATGGAATCGTTTCACAGTCGTTGAAACTCTTCTGAGGACTTACAAGCCTATGAATTGTTCGTTTGATTCCTTGTATTTCCCATCGGGAAAATACGTAAAACCTTGAAAAGGAGACTAATTTTCAAAAAATTATGATACAGGTTGAAAGTTAGGTCGTGAAGCCATTGTCAAGGGATATGCTTTGTATCTTGTATTTTGATATTGGAACAGTTTATATTTGTGAAGCCATATTTTGATTTTTTCTACTCTACTCATCTCAAACCACAGTCAAACTGTTAACGTTTATGATCGAAGCTGTATAATCAGCATATGATAAAATTGTATTCCTAGGAGTGAATTTAGATATAAAATAAATAGAATGGGACCAAGTACGGTTCCCTGTGGTATTCCCATCCTAATTTTCAATTTATGTTTTTTTTTGTCCAGATAACTCTCAAATAATTCGATGAAAAATCAATATTCTTTCTTTCTTTCCAGACCAAATGATACGACAGTCCATTTTCCATGTCTCATAACCGACCATCGTCCTCTTCCCGTTCACCTTGCCTTCAAAGGCATCAGCTTCGCAGCAGGTGGAAGAAAGATCCTCCACGATGTCGACGGATTGGTACGACCGGGTCAGATCCTGGCAGTCATGGGACCATCAGGGTGCGGCAAAACAACCCTCCTCAACTGTCTCAGCGGACGACTCAAGTTGGACTCCGGTCAGATATTCCTCAACAGAGACCCTCTGTGCAAGAGATGGAAGAGGAAGATTTGCTACGTTTTGCAGCAGGATATTTTCTTTCCGGATCTCACACTCAGACAGACCTTGGAGTATACCGCCAGACTTAGGTTACCCGATACTATGAGTCACACTCAGAAGATGCAGTATGTGGATCATATAATTGACGTGTTGGAGCTGCAGCATTGTCAAGACACCATTATTGGAGACTACCTCAAGAGAGGGCTGAGTGGTGGGGAGAAGAAAAGGGCTAATATTGCGTGTGAATTGTTGACGAACCCCTCACTCATGTTACTCGATGTAAGTTTCAGTTCCATCAATTCTAAATAATCTGTTTTTACATTTGATTCGATTGGAATCATAAAATTATCACATGATTTTTTTTGCAGGAACCTACCTCTGGATTAGATTCCCATGCAGCTCATGGTTTAATCCAAACCCTAAAGAAATACGCGGTCAATGAGGGAAAAACAGTTGTGTTAACCCTTCATCAGCCGTCATCCCAGATATTTCATTTGTGTGATAAACTCCTTCTTTTATGTAACGGACAAACGGCATACTTCGGTGAAACGTCAAAAGTAGTGAATTTCTTTAGTAGTATTGGATTGCATATTATGCCGCACTATAATCCCGCTGATTTTATATGTAAGTATGCCATGTTTAATAATTAACCACATTTAAGAACAATTTTGTCAATACTGCACTGAATAGCATATTTTTAAAGGCTTAGGGCCGGTATATTCAACCTGTTCATTGTGCAAGAGAGTTCTCTGCGAAAACTGAACAGGCGACATTTATATGTCGAGTATGGATTAACCTATTCGTGTTATTAGTTCGATTTTTTCGAGTAGGTTAGGTTTTTATTACTTATGGAATTGAAGTTGTCAGATTGGTTAGACGAATCTCTGATAGAATTCCCTAGTCGTCCTATCGGTTATTTATCCCATTGTTGGGTTCTATATCAACTACTTCACTTCAAATTTATAGAATCTTCATCATAATTATCAATTATGATTTTTATATAGTCTATAAAGTCTGTTGATGTTTTATTAGTTATCACTCTCCGATTATCAACATTTGGCGTCTATGACAGATCACGTTGAAGAATTTTACTCAACTGAAGATCTCAATTAATAAGTTTTTTTTTCAATAAATCACAACAAGATAGGTAAAACCTTCTAAGGAAAGCAAAAATCTCAAAAGAAGTATGTATTTATACTCCATTCACTTTCATGAAGTATCCCGCTTGGCCATGGCATTGAAAATGTTAGGTTATAATCATTTTCCTGTCAGATAACTGAGTAACGTTCTCCTTTCTTCGTAGAGGTCGTAGTAATTACGTTTTCATCATAATGTTTATTTACTTTGGAAAAATAATGAATTTGAGAAAATATGATGTGAATTCAATAATTCCAATGACTATTGAAGAAACTTTTTTCTCTGTTAATACTGGAAATAAACTGCACCACATGAGTTGGGGATATTGACTTAAATTGCAAGAAATGTAGTTAGAATAAGATTTATTTTAGCCTGTAGGTCTGCAGCGTATACAGCGTGTTCGCGAAAAATCGAGTAAAATAACGAAATTTTATTCCCAGAGAATTCAAGCATTTTGAGACTATCAATACAATATATGGACTCCACGGGCATCAATAACAGCTTGACATCTTCTTTGCATACTACACACGAGGTTGTTGAACATTTCTTGAGGAATTTGGTTCCATAAACGGGGCAGAAGCTCTCTCAGATCATTTAAGGATTCTGGGGTAGGTTGATGATTATATAATCTTCTTTGGAGCATATCCCATGCATGTTCTATGCAATTCAAATCTGGTGAGTGCGGAGGTATTGGTAAAAGTGGAATACCAAGTTCCTCGCGCGCTTTCACAACTATGGCTGCACGGTGCGGTCTAGCGTTATCGTCTAGAAATTGAAAAGTTTCACCAATAGCAGCGTGAAAATTTGGCACAACATTGTCAATGACATGCTCCCTATAGTGTAAGGCGGTCATATTCCCAGGACAAATGTGTAGATCTGTGCGAAACATGTCCCGGCTCATACCATAACACTACCCCCTCGGAATGGATGGACTTCTTGGACATAGCGACGATTACGGGGTTTGCGTGGGATTGTCCATAGCCTTATTCTTTGAGAATCTGAAAATCGTTCATATCTGGATTCAGTGGAAAGGACACTACGCCATTGATCGTTTCAATTGATATGTTGCCTTGCCCATTCAAGTCTTTGACGCTTATGGTCACGTGTTAATGAAACTCTTCTTAATGGACGTCTAGAACCTAGATTCACCTCTCTGAAACGTCGTCTGATGGTTTCGATGGAAACTTGGACCCCATCTTTTGAAGAGTATTCCGTAGCATTCTACACGTAGATGTAGGGTTTCTTCTCGCCGAAACGGTGATGAAACGATCCTGAGAAGGTGTTGTTTTTCGTCGCCCACCAAGCCTTGGTCTTTCCAATACGGAACCTGTCTCCCTGAACCTATTCCAAGGTCGAGGTATCACACTTTGGCTGACTTGGAGCCTTTCCGCTACAACAACCTGAGTTAGGCCACCCTGTAGCATTCCGATAGCCCTATTAGTCTCAGCGTTTGTTAATTTACGTCTTGGCATTTTCAGAAAACTCGTTTCAAATCGAAACCGTTGATAAACTGACTTCATTTCAAAATAAATACACTCATGAAGCATATACAAAGAACCAAACTTCAGAAAAAAGAGAGACCAGATTGACGAAATGTCTCATACTGATTTTTATTGGATCGATTCAAGTTGTTATTGGGTTTTGAATGATTTCACAGAGATTTTCTCGAAGATAACTTACTCTAAACGATTGAATACGATATCCCTAACTCTTGTGGAGCAGTATATTTCACGTTTATCAACATGGTTGGAAGATTCTGTTGTGTTATCAAGATCAAGAATCGAGTGTTCAAATTTTACTGAAAAATAATGGACAGAATAGTCGGTTTCTTTGGGATAGATCATTCGGAAAAACAATAAAATTACTCAATTAACCCGACAGAAAAACTTCTAAGCGAACAGGCGGACCTATGGAATTTCCCGTTTTTCAAAATTCTCTATAAATAAGCCCACAGAAGACATTGAAAAATCTTTTTGCACAACTTGAAATACTCCAGTATAAACATGTAGTAGTACTACGAAACCTGTTTCACAGTTTCATCTCAAAAGATCTAACTTCATTCACAAAGTTAAAAAAGAGTAAATAGGAATTAGCATTGGCAACGTCTCTGAGAATTATTTGACATTTCACGAGTACCAAACGGCGTCAGTTTTAAGTGAAAAAATCTAAATCTTGACTGGCCGGGATACTTTATAAAAGTGAATGGAGTATATGTAGATGAATATACCGGCCCTTGAACTAATTTTTCAGTTATTCTTCACTTCTCAGATAGCACCAAGAAACGTACGTTTCATCTCAAAATTCACTGAAAGACATCTCTATTTTGCATAATTCACTTCACAATATATCAAATGTAAATTCTTAAGTTTCCTCTTTATTGTTAGTTTCAGGATTGAAAAAATAATCGGTGATGTTATCTGAATTAACTGATAGAATAACTCGAGTGATGAAATCAATACGTACATTAGTAGTCCTGTTATGACTCATGAATTCCTAAAAGAATATGGTTACAGCACAAATCAATACGTTATGTCTCAAAAATCGAATAATTCTAATTATTTTTCTTCTTTCATGTTTTCAGTGGAACAAGTCAAAGGAACTTCGGAAACAAGACAAAGGATTACATCTGCGGCTAGGGATTTAAGGAGTACTAATGAATATCCTCCCGAACTACGGTGTCATAACTGCTCTTATATCAACGAAAAACTAAATGACCATAGCAATAAATTAATATCAAACGGGCCATACCCAGCACTTGAACGTAAGCAAAGTTTCATATTTATGTACCTACTGTTTCACCATAAACTGGATGAGATACAGGGATACAGAAAAACATTGTTTCTCTACGATGATAGGTTCATTCTTCTTTACCAAACGCAAAATTATGGGAAAAAGTATTCTCATAGAATTCAGTTTAAGTGTGTCACTGGATTGATCCTTTTCATATAGAAAGAAATGTTTCTTATTTGAAGATAAGGCTCAAACTTCGCACCAAATTGGAGCTGCGACCAAAAAACAGAGATGTGACATGAAATTGCTATTTTAGAGCTTCAAAAAAGAGGTTCCTATAATATATCGTAGGGCAAAATGTTTCTCGATCTCATCTATATCTATTTTGATAAATAGGCTTGTCCAGTTCATGGCCAATATCTGAATTGACCAACATGCCTTGGAAACGAATGATCTGATTGCGTGGTACACATCCAAAAACCGACATAAAACTCTGAATTCATTTTTTACAGAAGATACAATAAACTCCATGGAGCCAGACGTCAGAAGATTATGGCTAGACACCCACTCACACGCCTCATCTTCAGCAAGCTCGGACACAAGCGAATCAGACTGTTATTTCGCTTGGCCCACCAGTTTTTGGACCCAACTAAAGGTGTTAGTACAAAGGAACTTCCATGAAGCGAGGCCCCGGATGCTATCGAAACTGAACTGGGTGCAAACCGTAGGTTTAGGTTTCATGGCAGGCTTACTTTGGTTCCAGCTGGACAGGCGCGAAGAATGCCTTCACGATATACAGGGATGGATGTTTTTCTCGACGACGTACTGGATGCTTTTCGCTCATTTCGGGGCACTCAGTTCTTGTAAGTATCACCAGGACTGATAGCTTCAAGACAAGATATATGGCAAAGTTTGGGTCCACTTCAATTTCTTTCTGGATTCAAGTCGAAATAAAAATATCTCTAACGGATACGAGGATATATTGAAAAATTCTTAGCCTACTATAAAACCAAACAAAATTTCAATGTCAAAATATTTTATTACTCCTCTTAATTGAATACATTTATTACAGCCAACCTGCAACGTCTCTAGACCTTTCAAAAAAAATGTTTCCTCTTGCTCTGCAAACCAGTCCTCCACAGCTTTTATTACCTCCTCGTTGGAAGAAAATTTACGACCTTATAAACATTTTTCAGTTGAGAAAAGAGATGATAGTCGGACGGAGCCGAATCTGATGAATAAGGGGGCTGTTCTAGTAATTCTAACGCTAAATCATGAATTTTTTGCATGGCAACATGAGATTTGTGTACTGGGGCGTTGTCCTGCGTCTTTTCTATTTAATTTTTTCTCGTAGAGTGGTCAGTAATCTCCAGTTATTGTTCTACCCTTATCCAAAAAATCAATCATGAACACTCCATGGCAATCCCAAAAAACTGAAGCAAGAACTTTTCCAGCAGATTTTTGGATACGAAACTTCTTAGCTCTTGGAGAACCAGAGTGTCCCCATTTCATCGATTGTTGCTTTGTTTTTGGATCGTAGAAATGTACCCAAGTCTCTTCCATACTAACAATTCGATTCAAGAAGTCTACATCGTTTTCAAATCGAGCACAGATCGAACGCGATGCTTCTACCCTTGCACGCTTTTGGTCAACATTCATAACATTTGGAGATCCATTCTGCAGAAATGTTTCTCATGTCCAAATTGACGTGAACTATATGATGAACGCGTTCGTATGAAATCTTCAGTGCTTCAGATATCCGTTTTATATCATAACTACATCGATATTTTCGGGGACTGACACAGAAACTGGCCTTCCCGATCGGCCATCATCTTCAATGGAAAATTCACCTCTTTCGAAGCTTGCAGTCCAATTTTTCACGGTCGCAAACGAAGGACATTGATCACCAAGGGTATTAAGCATACCTTAGTAAATCTGCTTACCTCTTAACCCTTTTAAATACAGGTACTCGATGATGTCTCTCGATATTCCAATTTTTCGATTTTTACAATTATTGTTCGTTGATATGGTATCGCAATATTTTGTTTATGCATGGAACTGGTCTAGGCTAACTAGATATCAATACATCCTCGTATAAAAATTGTTATAAACGCTCATTCACTGCTTCGTTGTAAACTTAAGAGAAAGAAATGGATGTCCATGACATATAAACCGATTCAGTTCAATCTTTGGCTGTTTTTTAACGGGTACTTGTTTCCATTTCAGTTCCTCCAGAACGGGAAGTCATCAACAAAGAGAGAAGATCTGGAGCTTACAGATTATCAGCGTATTACATTGCTAAGATGGTTGGAGAGTTACCATTAACTATAACGTTACCTGCTATATATCATCTTATATCTTATCCTTTGTTAGGTGAGTATTCATTAGATCTTTGTTTTTTAATATCTCATTTAATCATTTGTCAATAGTTTTATTTTTTCGTCATTTGTATTAATTCGAAAAAACCAAAATATGAATTTCTTTTCAGGATTTCATTCTCCATTTGTGTTCTTCACGCTGCTGGCCTTCCTGCTGCTCAACACAATAGTGGCTCAAAGCGTTGGATTCTTCATAGGCGCATGCTGCATGGACATGCAGGTCAGCATCACGGTCAGCGCCCTCTACACGTTGGCAACTCAACTGTTCGGTGGATACCTGGCCACCAACATACCGATATGGTTGACGTGGATGAGATACCTATCTATGGTCCATTACGCTTATCAGAATATGCAGATAATCGAGTTTGGTGAAGGGCTACCCATACTGTAAGTGTCATCTATGTGTTATTTTCGATTAATCGGGTTCTCAAATATTATAAGAAGGCTGTTAGTGTTTTGATGACTTAAGAGACCTTAAGGTTCTACTATCAAAGCTTCAAGCTCCTATGTCTTGGTCTAGAAGCTGATATGGAAGTGCCAAAGAAAACTCAGCGAAACAATAAGTCTTTTCCAGTCTCACTCAGGAAACAAAGGGTCAATACACTTGCCAGAAAGAGAGCACAAACGCCTATTACTTGCCCAGAACCTTTCTGTGGTTTACTGGTTCAGGAAATTGCACTTATAACAAAGAGTTTCTGGAGGAGGACGAAACAAAAGCGAAATACTTTGGTAGAACCTTCCAGAATGGATCACTCGAAGAAGTTCATACGGAACTTTAAAACTACAAGGTCCAAAAAGTATCTCGATCTCAGTATGATCAAGTTACATCCCCTCACTGGCTTTCTTACAGGACAGTGTTGCCTAGGCAGAATCTGGTGGGAATGGGTTGATCAGAAACTGGAGATTCTGGTGAGGAGTGGACAAAACTCCCACACAGAGTGCCTTGCTATTGCAATCGAAAGCACAGAATGCTTTGGACGAGCAGATATTAGGCGAAACCCTCTTAGGTACTGGAGTTGGTTGGAGCTCTTGAGCTGGAGGGCGTGCTGTAGATGGCGAAGTGGTGAGAACAGCTCTGATGGGGGCAGAATAGATCTCAAGGTCGCAGTGATACTTAATGTCAAAATTCGTTCTTGAGAGCTGGCAAGGTTTCTTGAGAGCTGGCAAGGTTTCTTGAGAGCTGGCAAGGTTTCTTGAAATGGCAAATGCTAATTTACGAGGTGCTCTACTGAAAAGGTGTCTGAACAATCTTGAAATAACTACTGACTTTCCGTTGTTTTGATTGTCCCATTTTTTAATGAGTCTTATTCTTCGCGAATCGTTTGTGATGATTTCTTGTTGTTTCAGATGTGCTCAACACTCGAAATTCCCAATATGCAATGAGTCCGACCACATACCAGTCACTGCCATTTTGGAAGCTCAGGGAACACATTTACCATTGTGGGCGAATACTCTAGTGCTACTAATGTTCTTTGTAATTTTCCGTAGTTTAGGTTATATCGTATTGCGCTATTTCAAAAATCCAAAGTGATCCTAAAAACCTTTCTGAACAGATGCATCTAAATCATGTGATAATTAATTTAGTAGAATCAAAGAAATCCATGAAATAATGGGAATTTCCTTTTATCGCCACTTTTTAGGAGTTCCGACTCTTATTTATAGAATTTTACCTAAATGGTGTTCATGAATTAGGGAATCGTTGACGATTTTATCGACTTATCAGGACGCCAAATCCTATAAGAATGTTTCACTTCACAATATTGTTAATAATAGTAATTGACAGTTATGGACTGCGGTAAATTTATTTTACAAATAGGCTGTGCTTAAATTATAATAATGATACTATAACTCAATTCACGTTTTTGTTATAATGTAAGGTTATTTATACATTCATTCCAACTTGTATCGTTTTGTTTCGAAGAATTTTTACCAGTTAGTGTTAGGTGTTCACCACTTCTGAAACACAAGCGACTTCTAAATTTCACTCCAAATACACGATGGTGGATGCGTTTGGTCAAGTGTACTCCTCATAACGTACACAATTTTGAATTTATAATCGAAGTATAAATTTTTTTGAGGGAAGAGAGTTTTTAGGATTGTGCCTTGGTTTTAATGAACTAATGTGCCAAGAATCTGCAACCAGCTACGGTTACTGCCCATTTAAACCAATTTGTATTATAGACGGAATTTCGTATGGAGTTTAATGTGAAAATGTGCTCGGAATATTATTAAAATTATATAAAATCATGAAGATATATAAAATCATGATCCAGTTGTAATGGATCAGCTAAATTTGGAATGTGAGTAGTATGCTGAGGTTACTTCATTTATGGAGGAAATTTATGAAATAGCCGAACTGAATCGAACTGTTTTATTTCCTAGGACCATAAAGTACGTGTGATATGGATGTATTAGTTCCTGGCTGCAGTTGTTAAATTGCAATCGAAAGAGTAACGAACTTAAACTAACCAACCGGCACATATGAACTTTCAACTGATAAGACTGTTTTCCACAATCATCATTTCATAAATTTCCAAATACTCATACATAATCGTTAATTCTTATTGTATATTTTTCTTATTACTGTAATATTAAATAAGGACATCACTAAAATAAAATGTAGGTTTAGAAGAAACTATATTATTGTTTATTTTTATTTAATGTAAAATAGAAATTTGATAACCATAACCACGTTATTTGATTACCAATCAAGTGTTCATGCACTCAGTCAAAGTTGCCCAGAGTTCAAGTCTTTTCCGAAGAATCACCAAACTAATGTAAGGTTGTACAAACGATGTATTTAAACTGTTACGGTATTTTTCAAAGGACTTGGGGGCTGTAATATAACCATATAAATAGTTATTTCACTGATTGAATTTGCTTTTTATTTATATTACTTGTAAATAAATTCATATTTTGACCAAATAGAAAATGGATTATGTTAGCTTTTGTTGTCTGCAAGGCTGTGTTCTTCCTTTCAGTCCTTGTTTATTTGTTTGTTGAGAAAATTTTTCGATTGAAGCTTTTGGGTAGGACTAAATTATATGAATCTCGGTGTAGCGTTGAACAAATTTGGATATTTAGATGATGAGATGTTGCTCGATATGTTGACGAAATTATTTATTCAGGGGATAATCAAAAATTGATGTTAAAGGAATCAAAATTAATTTTTAAACGACAATAATTGTTTTCGTTGAAATTATTTCGAAATATAAATTTTGAAAGTATTTGTCTGTGCTTTTTGAAACACTTTTAAATATGCTAGTCCAAAATATAAACATACAATACTGTTGTTAGAGTTACATGTGTATGTTGTTGATGAAGCACCAATTTTTTCCAATTTTAAGGGCTGGAAACAATACCAACTTTGTGATCTATACAGGGGATTGTGAGAAAATTGACAATTCGACTAGATCAGCCTCTAAAATTAATTTTCTTTCTTACAAACGGAAGCTGGGTAAAATTATGCTGCCATTAAGACTTTCATGCCAAAATGTGAAAAAGAGATAAATGAATTATTTGAGATTTTATATCAAAATATTCATCATATCACCATATTGTGTATGCTGTTTCGTAATATTTATCCAATGCATCTTTTAATACTTCCATTTATATGTATGATATGTACAAAATATGAAACTCCTGTAGATTATTCTATGTTATAGCTACTCCTGGTTTCGACTAGGGAATATCTATCAATATATTGAATCTTTAATATTATGAGAGTTTTTTTTTCCTGTTGCGTCACATTTTACTTATACATAGAGCTCTGCGGAGAAAAAGATAAAATGAACATTATTGCTGTTCTGCTTTGAAATGACATACTTTTCCAAATACCATTAAATGAAAATATATTCACAAAATTACAAAATTTACGGCAATTTGAGCAAATAAGTAATATGATTTTACAATTTATGTCGATTTTATCGATTATGTACACGATTCTCATCTCTTAGCGACGTTCTAACAAAGTGATTGATAGAGAGATATGTCGAATAGACAAATTGAGATAAAACATCCAAACAACTACATAATAATGATAATCTACTCGAATAACGGTATTTCAAAGGTTCTAATGGTTCCATGACATAACCTAGAACTTGATAGAAAGATCTCGACAAAGAGCTTCAGCTGTGATTTCACGATTCATTCAGTGCATATGATAGGAAAGTGTTTAATTAAGAGAGATTCCGAGGTTTGCAGAATTGGATCTGGAATAATAAAAAGGTATTTATGAAAAGTTTTGATCATGAAGTCGGAATAGAAATAGGTTATTTTGTATTCTGTATCTGAAACTGAACTACTGAACTGAGAATCGATATTCGATACTAGGTGTTCCATCTATCGGTGGATGCTGTTGGTATATTTGTAGATATCTGTATTTTCCAACGGTAATCAACAAGCAGCCGAAACAACTGGAGTTCCTTGGATCATTTTTGATCTCCAGAATTCGTGTTCGAAGTTTTGTCAACATATTTAGCACTTCTTGCAGTTGATGAAGTTGTTGATTTTGAAGAGCAATAAAATGTTGACAAACACATTGAACAGGAATTTAGTTACTGCCAATGATCCAAACGATGAACAATTTCAGCGTGATTGAAAATTTACTTGACTTGGAGTTTCCTGAAAAACTCGTACTTAGTAAATATATTATGAGGTATTCTCATGTAGGCCTTCTTGCCCTTCTCACTTCTACACATGGATTTGAGTAATTTTGAGCAGTGATCTCAAATTTGAACAGACTTTCGAATAAGCTACACCATACAAGATGAAAACCCAGCTCCCACGAAACGTGTGAAAATTTATCATGATCAGAATAATTCGAAAGAACAACAAGAAACCGCGATTATCAATACTTATGCTCTCTATCTAATAAAACACTCGTAAATAGCTAATCTGACCATTGTTATCTAAAGTGCGATTATCTTTGATTTGTTTTATTCAAAACCTAGGTCTCCTGCAAACACGACACGTTTTTTCCTAGATATAAAGTCAGCTTCATACCAATTCACACCTACTGAATATTTTTTTCGCAGATTTAACAGTAGACTTCAAAGAATAATGGCGAAATCTAAGGTTCTCATAGCTAATGGTACAGTACCTCAGATTGCTCACGATCTACTGAAAGCAGAGTAAGTTTTCTAGATTATTTTGAAAATTAGTCGAAACCAAATTCGTACAAGCTTGGAGAACCCTGCATGTTATATGCTTGAAATACAAAAATACGATCCTTTATTATTTGACTGCTACCTTCATTATTATGGGCCAATAATATATAACGTATGTCCCATAAGTTTTGGCACAAATTTCATAGACCAATACAGGATCTTTCACGAGGAACCTCACCCATATTTATACGGGAAACTACTGAACGTATTTTCATGAAATTCAGCACTTATAAGTATTTCACGATGCTGATGAAATCTAAAATATTTTCAAGGTATGAGCACCTCCGGTTTTTCCGGAAATGACGTCAACTTCCGTTTTTCAAATTAGAACACCATTTTTTTATTGCAGAAATAGATTCCTTAGAAAATTTCAAGTTATTTTGATGTAACATTTTTCAGTTTTGGTTGGAAAATTCTCTCTGAGCGGGAAAATTCGAAAAAATTAATCGAAAATAGAGCTCCGCTGAAACAAGAATAACTTCCAGGTTTTTGGATGGAAAATTTTCATTTTTGGGATTTTTCAAGATGTAAGATTAATGTATCCACTTTGAAAATCGAAATCGCGATTCATGATACAGGGGGTGAAAAAATCGCTTTCAAAGTTAGGGATGACAAAATCGTGAAAAATAAATTTTAGAACCCCATTTTTTTATGGCAGATATTGAATCTACGTTAAAAAATAATGTGAGTGTATGCATCACACCCTTGCCCTAAAGTGGATATTTTCTGAGTTATTCACAAAAAACTGTTTTTCGTCTTGAATTTTCAGCTATTTCTTTTCCCTTCACGCCAAAAAGATGAAATTTTCAGGAACTGTTACTTAAACCATGTTTTCGATTTTACTACCCTAATATGCAAGAGAAAAAAGTTACAGGTTGTTCCTAAATAGATGGCGAATTTGGATTCGAATTTGTATCGGAAACCTCTTTATTTCAACTAATCGGCCATCGGTTTTCTCTCCAGTGATATAATAAATAATTCCTTATGAACCATATGCAAAAACTTACCATGTTTTACATTCTTTTTTTTTAATGATAGATATCATTAATTACATCTACTGAATAAAGAGGAATTTGGCAGATGTAATTAATGATATCTATCATTAAAAGAGGAATGTAAAACATGGTAAGTTTTTGCATATGGTTCATAAGGAATTATTTATTTACCACTGGAGAGAAAACCGATGGCCGATTAGTTGAAATAAAGAGGTTTCCGATCCAAATTCGAATCCAAATTCGCCATCTATTTAGGAACAACCTGTAACTTTTTTCTCTTGCATATTAGGGTAGTAAAATCGAAAACATGGTTTAAGTAACAGTTCCTGAAAATTTCATCTTTTTGGCGTGAAGGGAAAAGAAATAGCTGAAAATTCAAGACGAAAAACAGTTTTTTGTGAATAACTCAGAAAATATCCACTTTAGGGCAAGGGCGTGATACTTACACTCACATTATTTTTTAACGTAGATTCAATATCTGCCATAAAAAAATGGGGTTCTGATTTGAAAAAATTGATTTTTCACGATTTTGTCATCCCTAACCTTGAAAGCGATTTTTTCACCCCCTGTATCATGAATCGCGATTTCGATTTTTAAAGTGGATACATCAATCTTACATCTTGAAAAATCCCAAAAATGAAAATTTTCCATCCAAAAACCTCGAAGTTATTCTTGTTTCAGCGGAGCTCTATTTTCGATTTTTTTTCGAATTTTCCAGCTCAGAGAGAATTTTCCAACCAAAACTGAAAAATGTTACATCAAAATAACTTGAAATTTTCTAAGGAATCTATTTCTGCAATAAAAAAATGGTGTCCTAATTTGAAAAACGGAAGTTGACGTCATTTCCGGAAAAACCGGAGGTGCTCATGCCTTGAAAATATTTTAGATTTCATCAGCATCGTGAAATACTTATAAGTGCTGAATTTCATGAAAATACGTTCGGTAGTTTCCCGTATAAATATGGGTGAGGTTCCTCGTGAAAGACCCTGTATAGTGGTGATAAGAAGAAGACAATAGGTTGCTATCGAAATAAAAGTTTGTTTCTAACCTTGACTTCACTTTAACACTTCAGTTGTTGAAGTGGTTAAGTCGATATGACTTACAAAAAAGAATTTCGGAAAAGTTTTTATAATTTGGTTGGGCGAGTCGGTAAAGCCGAGATAATAAGCATTTTTGAAAATCTGAATATATCCTGTGGAACTATTTATCGAAGAATCGCTGAACGCGAGCAAGGTATTCCTAGTATGAACCTTGCAAAAAGTAGAAGACCTAGAATTTTTGACCAAGCAAGGACCGTAAAACTGCAGGTAAGAAGAGCGGAAAACAAGGTTGGTACTTCGCTTAGAAAACTAGCCCGTCAATATAGAACATCTAACTATATCGCTAGTTAATTTTAAGCAGAACACGCTGGAGACGATATTACCTAGGTTCTGGCCGAACCTTGCATCCAGGCACTATGCAAGAGAAACTCAAGATTGGCTTGCCGACCAAAACGTACCATTCGTTCCGCGAAACGGCAATCCCCCTTACCTTTCACAGGCTCGACCCATAGAAGAATTTTCGGCTCCCTTATCGCGAAAAGTTTGGGAAGCCCAAAACGAAGGAGAACTTCGACGCAGAATATACAGGAAGATCCGAGAAATCGATCTAGATACCGTACAAAACCCGATTCTAGGTGTTCGCTGAAAGTTGCACTCTGCGGAAGATAATGACTCTAATATGTGGAAATTTTCAGGTGTTGCGGTCTGTTTGAATAAAAACAAGTTTTTCTCAGTTACTCAATATTTCGTCATTTATTTATGACTTCATCAGGAGTTGTGCTGAAAGGAAATTGGATATTACAATAAAACATGACTCACAAAAGAATCATCAACTTACAGAATTACAGTCAATGCATTAAAATTAAAACAAACATTCAGAATTATTTTTACATGTTGTCGTGGTCAATTTCATGAAGGAGAATGAATACAGTAAGACATATGTGACGTCTATACAAATGTCACTCCGATATAGAGTATGGTCTTTTTTAATACATGTTTACTTTAATTACTTGTTAATTATCACTAAAATCACCAAAATTACATTGCGTCCAAAATTCCACAATACAGGGTCTTTCACGAGGAACCTCACCCATATTTATACGGGAAACTACTGAACGTATTTTCATGAAATTCAGCACTTATGAGTATTTCACGATGCTGATGAAATCTAAAATATTTTCAAGGCATGAGCACCTCCGGTTTTTCCGGAAATGACGTCAACTTCCGTTTTTCAAATTAGAACACCATTTTTTTATTGCAGAAATAGATTCCTTAGAAAATTTCAAGTTATTTTGATGTAACATTTTTCAGTTTTGGTTGGAAAATTCTCTCTGAGCGGGAAAATTCGAAAAAAAAATCGAAAATAGAGCTCCGCTGCAACAAGAATAACTTCGAGGTTTTTGGATGGAAAATTTTCATTTTTGGGATTTTTCAAAATGTAAGATTGATGTATCCACTTTAAAAATCGAAATCTCGATTCATGATACAGGGGGTGAAAAAATCGCTTTCAAAGTTAGGGATGACAAAATCGTGAAAAATCAATTTTTTCAAATTAGAACCCCATTTTTTATGGCAGATATTGAATCTACGTTAAAAAATAATGTGAGTGGATGCATCACACCCTTGCCCTAAAGTGGATATTTTCTGAGTTATTCACAAAAAACAGTTTTTCGTCTTGAATTTTCAGCTATTTCTTTTCCCTTCACGCCAAAAAGATGAAATTTTCAGGAACTGTTACTTAAACCATGTTTTAGATTTTACTACCCTAATATGCAAGAGAAAAAAGTAACAGGTTGTTCCTAAATAGATGGCGAATTTAGATTCGAATTTGTATCGGAAACCTCTTTATTTCAACTAATCGGCCATCGGTTTTCTCTCCAGTGATAAATAAATAATTCCTTATGAACCATATGCAAAAACTTACCATGTTTTACATTCTTTTTTTTTAATGATAGATATCATTAATTACATCTGCCAAATTCCTCTTTATTCAGTAGCATTTAATTAATGATATCTATCATTAAAAAAAAATGTAAAACATGGTAAGTTTTTGCATATGGTTCATAAGGAATTATTTATTTATCACTGGAGAGAAAACCGATGGCCGATTAGTTGAAATAAAGAGGTTTCCGATACAAATTCGAATCTAAATTCGCCATCTATTTAGGAACAACCTGTAACTTTTTTCTCTTGCATATTAGGGTAGTAAAATCTAAAACATGGTTTAAGTAACAGTTCCTGAAAATTTCATCTTTTTGGCGTGAAGGGAAAAGAAATAGCTGAAAATTCAAGACGAAAAACAGTTTTTTGTGAATAACTCAGAAAATATCCACTTTAGGGCAAGGGTGTGATGCATCCACTCACATTATTTTTTAACGTAGATTAAATATCTGCAATAAAAAAATGGGGTTCTAATTTGAAAAAATTGATTTTTCACGATTTTGTGATCCCTAACTTTGAAAGCGATTTTTTCACCCCCTGTATCATGAATCGAGATTTCGATTTTTAAAGTGGATACATCAATCTTACATTTTGAAAAATCCAAAAAATGAAAAATTTCCATCCAAAAACCTCGAAGTTATTCTTGTTTCAGCGGAGCTCTATTTTCGATTTATTTTTCGAATTTTCCCGCTCAGAGAGAATTTTCCAACCAAAACTTAAAAATGTTACATCAAAATAACTTGAAATTTTCTAAGAAATCTATTTCTGCAATAAAAAAATGGTGTTCTTATTTGAAAAACGGAAGTTGACGTCATTTCCGGAAAAACCGGAGGTGCTCATGCCTTGAAAATATTTTAGATTTCATCAGCATCGTGAAATACTCGTAAGTGCTGAATTTCATGAAAATACGTTCAGTAGTTTCCCGTATAAATATGGGTGAGGTTCCTCGTGAAAGACCCTGTATATACTACTGAGTTGGTTGGTATCAGATTTATAATTTACACAATTTTTATTTTTTCTTATTTCACACATTTCGAGAAACAATCTACTTCTATATTTGTCTTCTTGTTCCAATATTTTGACGTTGTCGAAATCAAAATTATGACCGGTCGCAAGTTGGTGATGAACGACGGCGCAAGAGTTCTTTTCTAATCGACTGTCGCTTTTGTGTTTCGAAATTCTTTGTTTCAGCCATTGCGATGTTTGTCCAATATATATATACCCTGACATCCCAAACATGATAATTCGTAGATGACGTTCGTTCTTAGAGGGTTTGGTGTTTTATCCTCAGTTTTAGAAAATAGATGTGCATTTGTCTTTACATTGTATTTCGCTATTTTGATCTCTGGAAAATTCTTGAATTGATATATTTGTTGCTTCTGAAACGTTTATTGAGGTGTATAATAAACAATAAACAAATGTATAATTTTTGTCACTTTTTTCGTCTCCGAAATTTATGCCAAAACTTATTGGACATACGTTATTTGTTCTTTATAAATTAACAGGTGTGATGTCACTGTTTGTGAAGCAGAAAAGGAACCAATCCTGCAGAATATTGTAGGAGTAAACGCACTGTTTTGGTCCTCCCATCTGAGCCTAAACAAGGAGATACTCGATAGGGCAGGTGAGTCAAAATGTCAAATTAATCAGCATCGAAAATTTCTTAAACATCCCTTGAAATCTGAATTCCTACGTTGACTCTTTAATTCGCACTAAAAATCCTGGAAAAGTTGGCTCAAATTTCAAATAGATAAATTCATTTCAAGAATTTAGAGCTTCAGTCTGTCTGCTTATACAGGGTGTGGCAACTAGTTCTCCGACATTTGAAGGAGCTGTTAAAAAAATACGAAAACAGACATTGTAAAAAATCTTTCTATTTTACCAAAACACTAAACCCGTTGGGTCTACCAATAAACATTTCAATGTCCATGTCATAAATATCGAATATTCTTTCCTCTCTTCAGGACCTCAACTCAAAGTTATAGGCACCATGTCTGCTGGATATGATAACATAGACGTGGAAGAAATAAAAAAACGAGGAATAAAGTTTGGTAACACCCCTGGAGTTTTGAATGATGCAGTAGCAGATATGACGGTTCTTCTAGCTTTGATGACGTCTAGAAGATACCTAGAGGGAAGAGAAGCAATTGAAAAGTGAGTCTTGATGCTTCTTATTCATATTTCAATAGAACATATTATCTGTTGAGAGTTCTTTTTTCTTCAATCTCCTTGCAGATATTTTTTCCATCTTTGATATTCTACTTTATTATTACGAAAAATCCTTCTAGGTCAACATGGACACATAGCAATGGGCCCCAGTGGCTTCTTGGCCCAGATTTAAGTGGGTCAACAGTTGGAGTGGTTGGTTTTGGAGGAATTGGTCAAACTATTGTCCAGCGACTTAAATGCTTCAAGGTTGAAAAATTTCTGTACTCTGGTCATAAGGAAAAACCAGAAGGTGAGTCATAATTTTCCAGGTATTAAAGAGATCGCGAAACGAAATTTCCATTGATGTGGTCTGAAATGATCTATTCCAGGTAAAAATCTGAGTGCCCATTTCGTATCACTGGACACCTTGCTCCGAGAAAGTGATTTCGTGGTAGCTTGCGTTCCTCTGACAAAAGAAACCGATAAAATGTTCAATGCTGATGTTTTCTCAAAAATGAAGAAAACAGCTATTTTCATCAATGTGAGCAGAGGGGGTGTTGTAAATCAACCAGACCTTGTTGACGCCCTGAAGACAAATAAGATATTCGCTGCTGGATTGGATGTGATGACTCCTGAGCCCTTGCCTGCTGACCATGAGCTCCTGAAGATGAAGAATTGCGGTAAGTGATCTCAGCAGCAGAAGCTAGCATAAAATTCGACAACTTATTACAGAGGGAGAGTTTTATGTCCTTTGTGTTCGTAGAAAGTGACAAACTTTACAACACCCCGGTTGCAATTACTGAAAGTGAAAACAAAATATGAACAACAAAAATTCTACCCTAGTGAGTTGGCAGCGTGTCACCACTTGCCTTTATGGCAAGAAATGATTTAATTAAGTTATTCGTTGAATTTTGGTCAAAAGGAAAATTTTGTCTAATTAACAATTTTCACTTCCCTAATTCTTAAGGTCTTGTTGTTTATTTCAAATGCATTCAATTCAAATTTTGAATGCATTCAAATTGAAACTGACAGTTTCGGTTGATTCTGAATTTGAAATATGAAAATTTATTTTCATTGCGAATCTCAATTTATCTCAAATAAACGGCTAAAAGGCCGTTCATTACAGCTATACCCTTGAAATATTCCTAGAAATTTTGGGAAATGAATTTTTCATTTTTCCTACGAATTTTTATTTTATTGAACATATCTCAGAATTCTATTTTTTCAGTTGTGACACCTCACCTTGGAAGTGCTACTGTGAAAACTAGGAACAACATGGCTGAATTGGCAGCGAAAAATATCTTGAAAGCTCTCAAAGGAGAACCAATGCTGGCACCAGTTGTTTAAATGTCCACAATTCAAGAATAAAATATTTTCATAAGTTTGTCAAAGTATCAACCATCGTGTAAAATATAAAGAATGAAAGTTTTTTTCAATAAATATCGTTTTTTAATGATCGACATCGACCTTAGACGATAGAAAGAGGAGACACAACCTCTCATTGATGAATTCGTGAATTGATGAAGCCAAAATTTAGTTCAGTATTCAATGAGTGAAACGAATATTGCATAAAGTATAGCAATATCATTAGATACTGCCGTGGCAATATTGCAGAATCTAACTTCGAAAGGTCCAGTGGCGTGGTGTTATCGTTATTGAAGCATGGAAATAAAATTACAAGTGAATTAACTCTTTTTGACGATTTCTTATAATGTTCCGAACATTGAAACAGATTCTGAGATGGGTGAATAGAGTTAGCTGAATTCAGAATTGATGTTCCTCTTCTCAATATCAGAAGGGAATCTGAAAAGTGATATTCTAAAAATCGAAGAATTTACGCCATTGTAAATTAGAAATGACAAAAGTAGAACATACCTGTATAAACTCAAATCAGGATTCAAATATTACAATTTGCGACAAAAAAGACACATACGAAACATTTTTTCAACGTATTTTTCCTAATATTATTAAGAGATAAATCCAAATTCCACTTTTCCTACGCGATATCGCGATGAAAACACTGTTCAAAACGTCATTCGTAACACAAAATTGAAATATCGGAACGAAATTAATGAATGAACTGGCAACATATTCAGAAATCTGTGCTGCCATAACGTGTCATTCATTATCTGAGGCAAAAACGGCCGAGCCGTTTCGCGAATATTCCGACACTTCAGTGTATTTAATATGAAGAATGCACAATATTTGAAGAAATAAATACTCATTACTGACATACACGCACAAATGAGTAAATGACTTTCAACCTAAATTACTTTTATCCCATTTTGACGTTTAAAGACGACAATATTCGGGTAAGTTGACGTTTATCCACTGAGTGAATTAAATTTTTTTTAATTCACTAGTGGAATAAAATGTTCACCACTCACTTTCTGGAAATTATTCTTTCCACACACAATGCACCTAAAGGTGAACACAGACTATTCTGACGTGACGTGTTTACATGTGGGTCCACGTCAAAATGTGCAACACACGTTCTGTGCGTTCACGTTCGTATCAGGCGAATGGGAGCACCGACGGTGCCTGACGTGACGTGAAATCACGTCACGTCAGAATAGTCTGTATATTCACCTCAAAACTCATTTTAAAGTAAGTTTATTAAATTTTATCAAAAATTCTACATTAACAGTCATTTCTATCATTAAAGTGAAAATTACAATTATTAAGATTTTGAAAATGTAACTGGAAACCTGCACCTCCATGTGTTTGAGGACTTCTCAGGCCCTGCTGGAATATCCATTTCTGCATCAGGAACTCCGGATTTTGTGACCCCACCAAGTATTTGTTCAGAAATATTTATTTTGTTTTGTAGTGAATTTTCAATATATCCTTCTGCAACAGAACTTGAGCGCCATCCACTAGGTCTTTTCAAAACTTTCAAATCTGCCCCAGAATTTGCGAGTAGGGTTGCAGAAGAACGCCTGAACAATATACAGGGCACAGTGCCCTGTATATTGTTCAGCATCAGAAAGGCCCAAATACTTTTCAATAGTAGTGGGCATTTTCGAAAATGTATTCACAACTACAGGCTGGACGGTACATTTTTCATTTTTATAATTTATAAATAGTCGCTTGTGATCCACTTTGCTTGGCCTCAAGTTCCTATATTTGCGGAATATATCGAGTGCAGCAACCATATTAGTACTATTGACCACAGTGAACACTCTTTTCTTATAAGTTTTCGTAGCTGGAATCTGAATAACCAATACGCTGCCCCGATCTTCCACGTCATCTACGGTCATAGTCACCACCTCGCCGATTCTACACCCTCCAGCAACACCCATAATAAAAACTACCTTCATCAATAAATATTGCTCATCAAGAGCGGCATCTAAAAAGTATTCTAACTCCTCTCTTGTGAATACCTTCGACTTCTTTGCTACGTATCCCCTGGAATGCTTCAAAAAGGCGGTGACTTGGTGAAATCTGCCGATGTCTATTTTTTCTTTCAGAGCCAACATTTTCTAAAGTTGCGAATAGTAGGACCATAAAGACGACGACTTAACTTTCTTGGATTGTTCGGAAATATACGCCAAAATTATTTTTTCGTTGACACCTTTGGCTTTCTTATTATTTCTCCAGGCACAAAATGCAGTATATTGCTTTTCGTACAATATGTTTGATTTCAATGGAATGACTGCTTCTGCTGTCTCATTTGCTTCTTGTATAATGCACCCAGGAACTACAACCTCCTCGTCACCGCTCAACATTTTTTCGAAACAAAATTCTTTAACGGTTCTATAATTTTCATTGACATTTGCAAACAATTAATTACATAGTGCCCTAGCAACCATCGATCGAAGGGAAATCTCGTTATGAATGTGAATTATTCCTAATATTTCCTCTAAAAAGTATTCATTATTTGAATTTTCATCAAAATGGGATAAAATTTTGTATACGACACGTGAGTTAAAAATGTTTATTCACTCGAAGTTAAACTTTCTTCTCATGAATAAACATTCATTTAACTCACTTGTTGTAAAAATAACTATTATTTGAGGGATGTCATTGCTCTGTTTACGAGTGACTATACCTACCCTCTGAAAGAACCTGTCCATAGTGAAATGCAACTTCGACCCTTTACTTTAATTGACGCACCATGACCTACCCATCCGAAAACCCCTTTTCTCAGAACACCGCCAGTTGTTCCTCCTACAACAAAAAGGCCTAAGCGAGTAGTAAGAGTGACGCGCAGGAGTCCATCATGGTTGGGTTCATGGTCATCCGTCTACCAGTCTTCGGAATAACATCCGAGCCGTTTTATTCTCGCAGTAGGCACGAGAATATCTGTTTGGAACGGTGCATGTGCCAGGGAGAGTCATGTAGGTGCAAATTCAAGGTTTTGTTGGTTCTGGACTGCGGTTCATCAGAGACAATAACAAATAGCTTTGTGAGTATTTGATCTACTGATCATTGAGTTATTCGATGGAGAACCGTTGTTACTTATCCTGTGAATTTCGCATATTTCGAAAGGAAAATGTTGTCGGACTGATATGGCGTGTATTTTGTTCAAAAACATCTAAAATGATCTAGAATTTTAATCTAGAAGAACGCTCTGGCATCTGTGCCAGCTGTCCAATCAATTTTTCAGAAATGTCTTGTGGAAAGAGAGTGAAAAATGGAATAGGAATATAACTTAATGTGAATGACTACTGGTGGAAATATCTTCGGAAAATCAATCAACAAAAAACAGCTTGAAAACACATGATTCTAGTGCAGATGAAATTCGTTTGCAATAATTTGGAGTGTTTTTGTATTCGTCGTTCTCATCTTTCTTTCAATTCTTCTCAATGCTCACTCTACATTATATGCAGTCTCGATACTTGCAAGAATGAATAGACAGCATATTGTGAGGTCCAAATAAAGAGAAATATCGTGTGTTTTTTAGAGTGATAGAATTTTCGATAGGAATAACTGTGATTTGACAGAAGGTAGAAGCCATGGTGTTTTAACATTTCTGTTCAGTAAGCATTGAAAAATTTTCATGGGAAGACTGACACCGCAACAACGTTTACAAACTGTTGAAATATATTTTCAAAATCAGTTTTCTATTCGCCAAACTTATAGAGTACTTCGTGAAATTATGGTTTACATAATCGTCCATCAGAGCAGCTTATTCGTCGAACTATCGATAGATTTCGGACAACATTTTCTCTAATCGATGCAACAACAACGACAAAACGAAGAAGAAAATATCGCTGCTGGGATCACTTTGTGCATCCACCAAATGGAAAATTTTGCGTAAAGATCTTGGTCTACACCCATACAAGATCTAACTGGTTCAAGAACTAAAGCCACTTGACCGTAATAAGAATTGTTTTTTTTTTCAATTCAAACTTCTCTTAAAAAAACCCGATACATTTTTCTTGTGATTCATAATTTAAGAGTGGAAATTAAATTAAAAGAAGTTCCCCATGAATTGAGAACCTTCTTTTCAAATCGGTTAAAATTATTCAATACGAAAAACACGAATCGTGTTGTTTCAATCATGAAACTTGAACGTTTAATTAGTATTATAGCTGTGACAAATTTGCTGCAGTATCTATTATTTGCTGTAAAATTACAATCTTCTTCATCCAAAAATTTGACTTTTGAATCATACTTTTATGCACAAATAACAACTTTTCTTTTTTAATATGACAATATACAAAGGATAAACATTTTTCAAAAATCACAAAACATACTCAATACCAATGAAAAATATCAGAAATAGCAGGGATAACATAAAACTAGGACCTATTTTATGATAGTCAACTGTGAACAGCAACTAAAGGCTTGATTAAAATATTGTAATGGAAAGAATCCAATTACCAACACTTACCGAAAACAAAAGAAATGGATCTTAATTCACTTCCTTGAAGTACCTAATTAATGTTATTGTTACGCACTGAGTCTTCCTTATAGCGGAACAAGAGTACCGTAACAAGGTAACAAGATTGAAATCGCGTTATTGACTCATTGGCAGCGTTATAGGGGGAATATTAGGGTACCAAAAATCCAAGATGTATGTTCATATCAAGTATAGTAAAATCAATGCACAGAAATGGGATTTTTTGAAAAAACTAATGCTTTCGATTTGAGCATTGGTAAAACTACAAATATATAAAATATTAATAACTTAGGTTGTGAGTACTCATAATTGAACTATACGTCAATACTTCTTTAAGTACCTATTATATGAATACCTACTGTTCTGTGGTTTCCAATGAGTTCTTTAGTATTTCACTTAAATGAGATAGAACTGGTTTGAGGATCTAATCATTGAACTAAAAAAGTGATCAAAAGCTCCTCACTCCTAATCAGTCCTTTTTTGGATATTTTTGTCTCAATGAGTGTGTTTTTTTTACGAAGTTATATGGATTTTTTTCACATAATATTCATACATTTTTCAAAATAATATTGAAGTGATATGCTCAAACTACATTGGTTCAGTGAATGTATGATCTCAAGTGAAAGAGTCTGACTTTTTCAAGTTCCGCCACTGGCATTTATTTATCTGTATGGAGGTAGAGGCTATTTCGAAATTCAATAATTTCTTACACGATAAACTACAAATTGTAACCGTTATCAGTTCTGTGGATACCAGACACTTCTGAAGCGTAATTTAACGAAAAGAAGATAAACGCACTGTTAAAATTGAATCAAAATATAAGATTTCCTTCTGATTTTGAAATATCTTTCAGAGCGTTGGAATGAAAAGTTACTTCCTCGGATTATGTTACCAAGGATATCGAAAAAATTGTCGAGAATTATTCTTGCTGTGGTGCTGATTATTCTGGGTGTGTTGTTCATTTCTGATGCTAAAAGAAGGAGAAACAGGGAAGAAGAGAAAAATGATAAAATCCATCCAAAACATATATTCAGGTGAGATAAATGTCATAACTAATTTTATTACTATTTTTATTGAATATAGTCAGCTCTGTGTTCACGTGGTTTTGAAGAATAATAACTCCGGAAATATCTTGAGGAATAATATATTTCGGACAGTTATGTTCGATCAACTGCGAATAAGTTTTGTTGCCATGACCAGAAAAAACTTATCAGTTACAGTCGACGGATTTTACAGTTAGTATAGTGCCAGTTACTTCGGCATCAACCTGGATGAGAACAAAATCGATTTTTATTTCAGCAGTGAACCATTTCTCATCTACCATTTCAGGTTTCACTTATGAAGATTATAATTGCTCATTTTGTCGATATTTTCAGGGAAAACCAAGAAGAGTACGTCGATCGACATGGGATAAAAGTTGTAGTCGGACATTATGTAGGAAATGACCTAAAAAATGTCCCAAACGCAACCTACGAAATAATGAATACGAACTTCTTCAACCCGAAGAAAGACGCTGGAAAAAATGGAAATCCAGTTTTCGTGGAACCTAAAGACTTGATACGAAGTCAACAGCTGTACAATATCAATAAGTTCAATTTATTAGTGAGCGATAGTATTCCATTGAATAGGAGCCTTCCAGATATGCGGAGGAAAAAGTGAGTAAAATGTAATTATTTTTCATCATATAATAAGTCCAAAAAATTAAGATAAATCTTTTTCCACTGGACGCCAGTTGTGTTTACACGATGCCAGTTACTGGCCCCAGTCCAATGGCTTCATGCAACTGGTCCTTCAACTGGCAACACGTAACTGGCCCGCCAACTGTATCAAGCAAATGGCATCACACAACTGGCCTTCCAAATGGCATCACGCAACTGGATCTCCAACTGGCATCGTGTAAACCCTGCACGAATTCTGAAGGTCCCTGGATACAATTGAGTTGCTTTCCTTCAAAAACTCGTTAATTTTTTTATGTTCGACTGCTTCATAAACACTTGATTCATGAATTCGTTTAGCGTCCAGAATTGACTACTTTATTGGACACCAACTTTATTGGACACCACTTTATTGGACTCAACTGTCACAGTCTTCTCTCGATTTTGCAATTTTCTTCGTTTCACACCACTTGTTATAGGCCGCATACAAATTTTCAAAGCACTTTTAGTGGGTAGGAGAGATTCTTTGGCACTTGCTGCTAAATTATTCACGCTTTCCTCTTCCGAACTATCCATTTTTGGGATTATTATGACGTTTGTCACAGAATTAACGAAGTAAACAACTTTGTTCAGTGAGGTTGCTAAGGTCGCTGATGGTTACTAAGGTAAGATAAGCAAAAGCACACTCGAAGTATTTCTTGAAATAAAGCGACGAATATATTAATTGCCATTTCAGAAAATAAAATGTCTGCATTGCAGTCAAACATAAAGCTTTGTATGCAAACTCGTACATAATTAGGCTTATGGACTTGCCCAAATTATTGGCCTCGCTCGCTTTGCTCGCTCTGCCATAAATTTTGGACTCGTCCATAAAGACCTAATTTATGTACTTGTTACATAAATAGCTATTAAGATCTTTTTCAAAATATCATGAATTGTCATTTCACGAGGAATGTAGGAAATGGCTCGAACTTTTGAACAAATTGAACAAATCTATTTTAGCATTCATAATTAGGTGTTTGTTTTAGATGTTCTCATATATTCAGAGAGTGTGAAGACTGCCCAAAAACTAGTATTATCATTGTATTCCATAACGAAGCCTGGTCAACGTTGCTACGTACTGTATGGAGTGTCATCAACAGATCACCCAGGGAACTATTGCAAGAAATCATTTTAGTGGACGATGCTAGTCAAAGAGGTAACTAGCTCTAAAATAAGAGATACAGCTGGTATCTGTACGGAAAAAGTATAGTACTCGTATATTGTTGTGATCAAATTGCTATTATGTTCGTTATGTTAACCGAAGCATGAGTTGAATTAGGTAATGACTTAATGATTTAACTGAATAGTATAATTTTCTGAAAACTTCTACTGAAAGATGATTTCTTCATTCTTGATATGGCTCGCTTAAGCAGCAAAATAGATTTGTCTGTTTTTGCATAGACTCGTTTTTTCTGGATCAAATTATGATCCTGTAATATTTTTGACATAATTCGGTTCCAACAGTATTGGTATGTTCAATAATGAATTTGGCACGTTCTTATTGTCTGGGATATTGATATAAACCCAAAGAGCATCAAAAATAAGGGATAGGATATAATTTTGAAGGAGAGAATCAGTGGTACTTTTAACTATATTGGGAAATTTCTTTCTTTCAAGCTGAGTCCTCTTTTCAACATTTTCGATAAAGCATTTAAATACTACAATATGGGTGTTTTCGAGAAAATGGTTTGAAATGATTCGTTCTCAATAGTACACATGCCATAAGAAAGCAAAGTTTGATCAACGAACTTGAGCATTGTCTCGAAGAAAATTAGTTATGAAGCTTTGTATTGTTTGTTGTATTTCCTTGTTAACGGTTCCAACTCTTGGTGAATTATTTTGTCTTTATTTTTCTTACGGTGATCTGTTTGCGCTTTTCAGAATTCTTGAAGAAACCACTAGAAGATTACGTTGCAACCCTTCCTGTTCCTACCAGAATACTCAGAGTTCCACAACGTGTGGGCCTCATCAAAGCAAGACTTAAAGGCGCAGCTCAAGCAACTGGAGATGTCCTCACCTTCCTCGATGCCCATTGTGAATGCACCAGAGGATGGTTGGAACCACTTCTAACCGTAATAAGAGACGACAGAACTTCTGCAGTATGTCCAATCATCGACATCATCAACGACCAGACATTCGCATACGTGAAAAGTTTCGAACTTCACTGGGGTGCTTTCAACTGGAACCTTCAATTCAGGTGGTACACACTGGGTGGGCATCAACTGGATAAGAGAAAGTTGGATCCTACCCAACCTTTCGATACTCCAGCAATGGCAGGGGGTTTGTTCGCTATAGACAGACGATACTTTTACGAAATAGGGTCGTATGATGAAGGTATGACTATATGGGGAGGAGAAAACCTTGAGTTATCATTCAGAATATGGATGTGTGGCGGTAAAGTCCAAATAGCACCTTGTTCACGTGTTGGTCACGTCTTCCGCAAGGCTTCCCCCTACACTTTTCCAGGAGGTATTGGAAGAACTCTGTACGCAAATTTGGCAAGGGTTGCCTTGGTTTGGCTGGACGAATGGTCAGATTTCTATTTCAAATTCAATGAAGCCTCAAACGCAGTAAAAAATGAACAGAATGTCACTGCTAGGATCCAGCTGAAGCATCAATTGAAGTGCAAAAGTTTCCAGTGGTACCTAGACAATGTATGGCCTCAACATTTCTTTCCATCGAGAGATAGATTCTTTGGGCAGATAAGAAACGTAGCAACTGATTGGTGTTTGATCAAACCTGATACAAAGGGGATCTCTAATCAACCAGTAGGTCTTGCCACTGTAGAGCCTTGCTTACGTAAGAATGTAACACTTGAGATGTTTGTCATGACGAAAGATGGGTTCATAATGACTGATGACTCCATCTGTTTGGATGCTCCAGAAGCTAATACTACTATTTCGGCGAAAGTGAGAATTATGGCATGTAGTGGAGCAGCAAGACAGAGATGGGTGTATGTGAAGAAGGTGAGACAAATATTCTTGGCATATTTTATGTATTACCCCATTGGAGGTATGAGATCTGCTGCTTTATCGATTTGAATGAAGTCTATAAATGATTTATGTTAATCCATCATACAATAAAGAACATTTTGTATCAACTATAAAAGAACAATCTTGCTGAAGCGTTGAAGGGTCAAAATACCGTAAGACATCATTGGATATAGGTTATAAATAGAACGTTTGTGGTTGTGTAAACAATTTTATTTGAGATTCAAATTGAATTTGCTTCGGAATTATACAAATACGTTGTTGTAGATATTTTGCAGATCTTTTCATCCACTTTCAACTGAGTATTTTCTTTCATTCCAGACGAAAGAGCTGAAACATACAAGCAACCAGAAATGCTTAGATGTACCAGATACATCGAAATCAGCTGACGGCTTGGTGATACAAGATTGCAGTGGAGAAACGTCACAAAAATGGAATTTGGAATCTGTACAATGGTCGAACAAAAGACGAATTGTTCATTAATTCTAACATATAATTATTTATAGTATTTATTATGTTCATTCTTGATTGTGAGAACTATATTATCATTATTTTTTGTCTCAAAGACTGTGATATCTACAAATATTTATGTGTATTTCATTATTCCCTCATTCTACCATGAATTTGATAGTATATCTTCATCTCTGAAGGATTGCTCTGAATATCCTATCTTCCTGAAAAGAATTGAAAAGTACGAAACATATTTTTGAAATTAAAATAGATAGTTACCTACATCAAAGAATATCGAGAAATATTTCAGTGAAATGCATGAATATTGGAAAATAATTAATTGAGATGAAGAAATAGAAATAAAAGACACTTTTCCTCGAACAAAATTTCTAAGATATCTGGTAAGGCAACTATGGAAAGAGAAAGAACTTTTGCAGGACCCTGTATATAGAACTTCTCTGGTACGAAGCGAAAAAAACATTGCGTAATGCATCCTACACATTATATTCACTCAAAATTATGTTTACTATACTCCATTCACTTTTATTTAATCACATAGGAGGTCATGAACCTGATGAAAAGCACAGACATATGATGAAAAGTCAGTGCGCGCACAGAAAATATCGTTAATGACAAAACGACGTTGCCAGTTTCTTTGTTTACATCAAAGTAAAAGTATCAAAGATATTCCAAATTTTGTTAGGTTTACAAATTGTTCGCAGATTTTTGGTATTTAATCGATATTTGCAAGTGAGTTTTCGTCGAATATCCAAGATTAACGTATGTTTTTTGTTTTAAGCACCAGTTTGGAGCGTGAGGACGATTTTCAAGCCCAGGACGAACGTTTACATTTCGAGGTTGGAGGGGTACACGGAAATTTCGTTGAAAAAGCTGTTATTTCGACCGATATCGCAGTAGATGGATCGGATGGAGCCTCGAGAGGTCGATTAGGATGATATTCTTCAGGTTTTCCAAGAAATTTGGCGATATCTGAGCAGATTAGGTACCTCACTAATGAGGTGGAACTTAGACCTAATTCTCCTATAAGCAACGCCTTTCAAAGGTCGAGGTGGTGAAAAATGTATTCTTTAGACGTTGTTTGAACAAACGCAGTCGAGGTTTATATCCCAACATCGATTTTAAGAAAATTATCAACAAAATAAAATTGACATTATTCTTGATTCTTGTAATTACCCATCAATTCATCTTATATCTTCAAGTTGATTTTTTTTAATGAATTCTTGATTAGAATCAACAATTGATGTCGTCAAGTCTTGAACTTTCAGTTCAAGTGGATACTAAACATTAAATCTTCACAAGCATGCATATGAAAATTATGTGAAAGCAATGCAATTTTCTTCCATGGCGAAAAATAATATATTTCAACAGTGATCTCTTGTACTTTTCATGCAAATAACTAGAAAAGGAATCCTTTCTATCAATTCATATGAACGTTAATTATTTTCGTCCATCACATCTTTTCCAATTCATTCTGCATTTTCCGAATAAATTCACATTCTGAGAAATACGCTAAGAATGTAGAAAGGGCAACAGAGTGTTGACTTCCCAGACAGCACCGGATATTCTAAGAATATGTCTAGAATATTCATTTTGGCATATTAGAATATTCTATGAATATGCGTATGGGAATTCCACAGATATTCGTAGAATATTCTGTGAAGGATATTCCAGGAATATTCCGAATATTCATAGAATGTTCCAAGAATATTCTTCAAGGAATATTACTGGAATATTCGGGAACTAATATTCTAGGCATATTCTCAATATTCCTGGAATATTCAAGGAATATTTTATACTGAATATTCCTCGAATATCACTAAAGTATATTCATAGAATATACCTAGAATATTTGGAATATTATAGAGATATTCTATGGATATCTTAAACTCGAACCATTTTCATATTCAGGGCATATACATATATGCATTCTTAGGTCCACTTAAACTTTGGTTAATTCAATGATTTCACTCAGTAAGCCAAAGTTCAACACATGAGTTCAAACTGAACCTAAACATTTGAGCCTAGTAGGCTTGAGTACTTTTCCGAAATATTGATTATAATCTATCCAGTGAATACGAAATGAAAAACATATTATCATATATTCATATTTATTGAAGGAATCAAAACAATTGAATGGAATATTTATCCGAATCAGCTAAGGTGGTGCTAAAGGACACGCAGAGACCCTGAAAAAAAAATATTTTTCAAGACATAGCATAACACTGAATGGGATAGATTGACAACATTCATAACCTCCAAATAACGTATATGAAGAAAGAAATGTACAATAGGGAATCGAGGAACGAGGTCTCGTTCATAAATATATTATATATATATTTCGATTTCAAAATGGCCGTGAATAAAATTAATCAATCAATTCATCACGGACATATAGAATTCTTTCATCAAATTCACTTACCTCATATATAACACAAAAACAAATAATCCAGGCAATACTCAAACTCGATTCACTAAGAAATCTCTCAAAATATCACTTGAAATAACACTCACAAAAGTTTCGATCTAAAGCTTCCAAGGAAACGATTAGAAATAGAAATGATAGAATGGTGTGGTTAACCTAAAATGTGGTTAACCGACGCCGTGGAATTTGACAGTCCACGAATGGTGACATTCGATTAGCTGATGATGGCTGGATTTTATAGCGTTCATGGTCAAGTGTTTAGTGACATTTTACTGCGCACAAATTTTGTATACAAAAAAACTTCAACTCGATGATAAAATGGGAACATGAATTTATATTCAACTTTCTTCATCGTACGTAAATCTGAAAATTAATGAGATAATTGAATTTATGGTTACAATTGAATACAAACAGTCGCCATCTGCTAATTGCTGTCCAAAAATAATTTGAAATTTCATTTCCAATGTATACCTTCACATATTTCATTAATATGCCGTACAGGATATTCCAGGCATATTATGAGCGGAATATTTCAGAAATATTAAGTGAGGAATATTCCAGGGATGTAACATAAAGAATATTCAATTTTGGATATCCTATGAATATTCCAGAAATATTCTTTACCGAATATTCTTTTCGGTATATTCTCAGCATATTCTTTCAGGAATATGCCTGGAATATTCGCATGGAAATATTCTCGGAATATGCTGCATTGGATATAGATATTCTATGATATTCCATGAATATTCTACGAATATTTGGAATATACCTATTCCATTTTGCACATTCAGGGAATATTCTATGAATATCCGGTGCTGTCTGGGTTGGAACATAAAAATATCTCGAAAAACGTCATAACTTCGATACAGAGTGGAATGTGTCAAATTTCCAAGGCCAGAGTTGTATATATTCTTATGAAATGGAGCTGTACAGATTTGATTCCAAATATGGCATGTGTCTCGAAAAGGCAACAAGGAACAGATCATTCAAACAAACATATTGATCCATTCCCCGCTCCTAATCTCAGTATTAGCAGAGGAATGTCAAACGGGGCACCATACAGTTCTGCGTATGATGCAAGAGCACAGATAAAAACCTCAGCAAAAACTCTGTCTCCCCGTATAAGTGTAGGGATATTGGATTTGTGTACAAATATTCATATTGGAGGGCATCTTCTTCGAATGTAAATCCTTCTTCATTTCTTCAAAGGGGTTGACAAAGCATTTTTAAATAATCTGAAACAAAAACCAAAGGGAGAAAAAAGGAAAAGCAAAATCCACTGATATATACAAATTGTTTTGAAGGTACCAACCCATCTCAAAAATGAATCAGATACTGAATGAATAGAGTTGAAACCATCTGAAAATGTATATATTGGACAATTATTGACCAAATGGTCAATAGTTTGCTCTTCATGCCCACACTCACATCTCGGACTATCAATGGCATTCCATTTGAAGAGCATACTATTACAACGTCCATGACCTGTTCTAAGACGATTCAGAAGACACCAATTTTTCCTAGACAGATGAAAACCGGGAACTTTCTCTGAAGGATCGAGAATTAAACTTTTATTGAAAAAATCATATGAAGTCCATTCCGAACTCCAAATTTCTTTATGATTTTTTTTAGAATAAAGAAAATTATTTATCCATAGAGGCTTTCGAGATTTCAATCTAGCCAGTCTTGTATCTGGCATATAACTCATAATAGGAAATGAATTTGGAAAGGAATGAAATTTATCCCAAGACTTCATGGCAGCAACCTGCCTACGAATATGAGGAGGTATTATATTAGAAAGAACTGGTAACCAAGCTAATGGAGTAGATTTAATGGTTCCAGTTATAATCCTCATAGAAATATTGAGTTGCCCATCAATTTTATGGACATGGGAACTATTCAACCAAACAGAACAGCAGTATTCAGCTGCAGAAAAAACCAAGGCTAAAGCAGCCGTACGAAGAGTGGTAGCATCGGCACCCCAGGATGTATCAGCTAATTTTTGAATTATATTATTCCTCGTCTTCAACTTTAAAGAGTTGTGATTTTATAATTGTGAATGTAGTATATGTTTAGTTCTTGTTTTTCTTTTAAGTTGAATGTTTCTGCAGTAGAATAGTTTGGTTTTCTTCAAAAATTAGGTTGGACTCCCTGACATCAGATTCTACAATGTACACATCAAAATTGTTCTGTTTATTCCTGAAGACTAAATCAGATTCTCAATCAAATTATTTTGAGGAGAATGAAAAATTAAATGAAAATAATTTCAAAATGAAGCCCCGTATTTCAAGGATGAAAATCGAACTTCATTCCAAAACCTATTTTTCTCTTGTGCAGTAATTACTTGTTAATAAACCAAGAGAAATATATAAAAAGTATTTCAGGGAATCGATCAACAATCACGTGTCAAAGATGACACCAGATTCCACGAAAATAATGATTCACTGCAAAAGTGAAGGTTGCAGGTTGATCCTCTGGTTTTGGAAAACCAAGGACAGTCTCTTTTTGCACCTGGAGCTCCCCATCTTGGTACATGTAATTACCCAGGAGTGATGATATATTACATTGTTTTGCATTCCGATTGCTTTCGATAAGGAATTTCTTATATATCGAGATGATTTGCAGTCTCGGAATTCATCAATTTCTTTGTTGGCATCTCTCCGTTGAGGCCATTACGTGATTGAGATTTATGGCTTTTATGGAAAATCCTTGACAATCAATGAATTATAAATGTGTACGTGGAATACTGTCATTTTTCATTTATCATGTACTTATTAGTGATGAGTAGTTGAGATTATTCTTGCGATAAGCAAATTGATTGTAAGAATCAATGAATGAGCAATGAATAGAATGAAATTTAAAGATGGCACCTCAGAAATGGTTTTTCAATTTCAAATTTATTATCAAAATTATAATTTATGGAAAATATTTCAATCTTCTCCTTTCCTGATATAGTATATAACATTACTAGCAAGGTAAGAGGGTTTTTACTGGCGAATATGTTACCTCCTTAAGCCAGTAAAACCCGTTACCTTGCTTGTATTGTTTTATATTTTATTTGTTTCTCATTTGTAAAAAGGTTAGATAAATTCCAAAAAAATCTCAATAATTTGTCGCAAATGTCGTAAGCTATGGAAGCGTTGCCATGAACATGTCTGTTTATTTTTCTTTACATTTGTTTTGGCCAAAGCGAAAATGAATGTACTAAAAGAAATTATTGAGGCAGCCAGCAGTGTAGCTTCAAGTTTATTACCTGCAAAATCAGCTTCAAGGTACGAGCGAGAATACGACGACTTCAAAAAGTGGCAAAACAAAAATAGTGTGATTGGGGTAACTGAAGATGTTTTGTTGGTCTAGTTGAATCAGCTAGATTCAGCCCTAATACTTGATGGGCAAAATGGTCTATGCTGAAAAGCTGCTTGGAAATGAAAGAAAATGCCCCTGTTCGCAGGTTTGTTTTCCTTAAAAAATTTATTGAAAAATATGACGTTTAGTTGTCATTTGCAGATTTCAAAAGGTAATAGCGTTTCTGAAACGAAAAAATGAGCGTTATACGCCAAAAAAGGCCAAGGTATTAAGTGAAGAAGAGGCTGAACAATTTCTTTTACATGCTCCTGATGACCAGTGGTTGCTGGCGAAAATTCAGAAAATTGTAACAATATTTGGGATTTTTGGATGTTGTCCATGTGACGAAATTCTCTCCTTAAACATGAATGATGTAGAAGATGTGGGAAAATACGTTATTGTGACATTGCGGCAAACAAAAAATTTAACAACAAGAAGATTCACCATAACCGATGATGGCTGCAGCTTCAAGCCCTGCATGTTATACAGAAAATGTGTAAATCTTCGGCCTCCTGGAACAGAAAACCTAAGATTTTTTTTGACATACCGACATGGAAAGTGCATTTCCCTTAATGCTGGCCAGCACACTATTGGTGGTGTCCCAAAGCAAATAGCGAAATATTTAGGTTTATAAGACCCAGAGTTATACACCGGCCACTCTTTTCGCAGAACTGGAGCCACTATGGTTGCGGATTCGGGTGGAGATATTTTAGCACTAAAGCTTGCAGGAGGGTGGAAGAGCACCGAAATTGCGATGAGTTATGTCGATGATTCGGTCAACAAAAAATCGAAATGTCCAGCAAATTATTTGGAAGTAAGGAGAGTACAAATGTTCTGCAGTCCTCGAGTTCAGCAGTTTCTGAGTCAACAGATGATTCATCATCATCAGTATCAACTCTTTCATCATCAAAAATCTGTGTTACTGGAAATAACAATTGTACCATGGTTTCCAACATGTATGACGATAAAACAAAATTTTCTAATGTGAATAATACCAACTTGTAAAAATTTTGCAAGTTAAATGTCAGTTTTACAAGTTAGTGACTTGATAAAATAAACTTTCTTGATTAATATTGTGTTTTTGGAAACTGACGCTTACAAATGAGAAACAAATAAAATATTTTACTATAAATAAAATGCTGAAAAAGTGGCTTAGTATGAATGTTACTTGACAATTATTGCCAACGCTTCAAATAATCAAAATATATATATATTATATATTGTTTGTTTATCCTGATTACTCCTAGGTCTCCTGTGGAGACCCCTCTGAAATTACAAGCTTCGAAGCTTGTAACTTGTGCCGAGTTCGGAGTAAGCAGTTGTGTTCTGTGAAGATATTGAAAGTACATAGGGCTTCTATTTTCTTACTATGAGGAAATGAAAGAAATAAAAGAATTGCAAAATAATGTTGAGTTTCATTCAGCCCAACCTTCAATCAAAACAGCAACTAGAGTAAGGAGAATCTTATTTAATTTTTTCCATATATCAGGTGTTTTTTATTTAAGTAAAACACATTTAAATTAAGATTGAAGCCAAATTATTTTTTATTCGAAAGATAATTTCATGACATTTATAATTTAAAAATAATTTCTGGCATCTGTCCACCACGAATAGCTCTGGATCTAATGTTACAGTGAATGATGCTCGTTACAGATATATGATCAGTGTTTTGGTTCCGACAAGATGGTGCTACAACAACTCATGCTGCTACCGTAACAATTGATTTATTGAAAGAAAGATTTGGCGATATCGTTTTTTTGAGAAATGGTCCAATTAATTGGAATCCAAGCGACATAACTAATAGATTATTTTATTTGAGGTTATGACGAGTCATTGGTTTATGCTGATGAACCAGAAACAATAGACGCTTGGAAGCCGACATAACTTGTGTTATTGCTGAATAAGGCCTGAATTACTCGAAAAAGTGGTCCAAAATTGGTCTGGTCGAATGCGGTTTTCCTCAGAGCTAGTCGTGGTGGTCGGTGGACATAATGCTGGAAATTATTCTTAAAAGATAGATGTCATAAAGTTATCTTTCAAATAATAAAATTTTTGCTTCAATGTTAATTTAAATGTGTTTTATCTCAATTTAAAATTCTATCTCTCTAAAAAGAAAACTCGATAAAAAGAAATAAAAAAAAATAATAATAAATCAACATATCTACTGGTCACGAACAAATATAAGAAATGCTGACTTCTGGATGAAAATGCCATATTATTGACAAAAAATGGTTACTAATAAATTTATTCGAAGTATTGCCCCTTGTTAACGACAACTTTCCGGTAGAGCTCACATCCGTTACTGCAAAAGTGTTCATCTTTTGAAGCTACCCACAAATTGATCCATTTTTTGATGTCTTTGACGTCCCAAATCGGTTTCAAAGAGTTTGGCAACGTGAGACCTAGCGTTGTCCTGCTGTAGAATCACTTTATCCTGCCTCTGATCGTATTGAGACCGATTTCCTGCTCAATTTCATCAATTGCAGTCAATACTGATCCCCAGTAATGAATATCACCAACCTGGTCCTCCAATTACGCAGCATAACCTTCGCAGCGTGAATATTCGGTTGGGACGATGACGTAGAAACATGACAGGGCAGTCCCCATGATTTATTTTCTTTGAATTGCTGCAAAAGATCCATTTTTCATCATCCTTATCGATGCGATGAAGATAGCTTTTCCTTTTTTGCTGCCGAAGCAGTTCAACTTCCCTTGGCATCAATTCATAAGGAACTAAAGTTCCCTGTTTTCGAATCATCCCCTACGCATGAAGTTGCTTGGAAACGGCTTGGCGGGTAACTCCAAATGCTGAAGAAAGCTCTTCTTGCATTTGGCACAGATCTTCATCGAGCAATACCTTCAATTCAGCATCTTCGAAGGTTTTTAAGATGACCATCAGATACTGACTTGTGAATTCAGCAGGTGTGTGGTTTCTGTCTTGATATCCCTAGAATGTAGATTGAAAGAGGCTTTCTGGAGATGGTATTACGTGGAGAAGTACCTAATGAACCTGTCGATGGGAGGTTTACCGACCACGAATGTGAATATTTTGCCTTTACGCTTCGCGGATAACTCAAACATTGCACAATTACATAACTGTGAAATCTTCTATCAGATATTCGTACTATTGGGTTTTTGTTCAAAGGGGTAGAACCAGAGAACATCGAAATCACAGAGCTTTGGTTCTTCTTCATTTGGAGACGGTGATATTCTATAGATCCAATTGATGTGTAAACAAACCTTGAAGACCTAAAGAAAACATTGATGTTCATTATTTGAAGTAGCGATTGGAGTTTTATTTCATTTAATCACTTGAGGACCCTGTGTTTTATGGTGATCCTTGATTCGCCTTCTCGAAATAGATGCCTCCATCTCTCGCCCCAAGTGATCCTCCAGCCAACAATTTCCTCCAGCTCCGATACGATCCTGAGATCTGCTTCGTGCTTTTATTTTAATATAACATTCGAGCAGATGTGGGATCACAAATCAAATGACTCCTGGCCGCGAGCTGCATGCGCGCTCCGCATCCACAGAAATAACCATATATTTCTAAATCTTCTTCTATAACCGCCGCTGTGATTTAGGCGAGCATTGTTGAGGTAGCTGCGAATTTAACTGACAGTCGTGACTTTCGCATCCTCCTCGCGTTGGTCTTTCTGAGGAGATCTTGCAGAGATACTGTTTATGATGAAGGGGATTTGTGGTATCTCTGTGTATCTCGATGTTTATGGTCGGAGTTATAGTTTACCGATTTTTGCGTGTAGCTGTTTTTGTCCTAGGTGCTTCCTGGTTCACTTTGGGTTGGATCTAGACCAGCTTCTCCTGAGGAAGAACTGAAACATTGAAACATGAACGTTGAATAAGACACTGTTCAATCAAAAATCTTCACTCTGTTTGTCATTTTGAGTAGAATTCATCGCATCATAGCAAATTCGTATTGAAATATCGAGACACGAAAATCCTCTGTGGAAAATGAACATTCACACTGAATCACTTTGAGCATGGAAAAATAAACAGTAATCACGATAGAAAATAAACTAAGGAGTACTGAACGAAACTAGCTGAAAAATAACTAAGTAAATATACATACTTAATATAAGAAAGACAACAAGGGTATTCAAAAAAATCGATCAGCTTTAGGTAGATAACAATAATGGTCCTAACAAAAATTCCAAGAACAATTCCACTTGCTTCTTGAAGGATATAAAGGATGTTTCAATGGAAGCGCAAGATTTGAATTGCGCGCCATATTTGACAGTTGACAGATGACACGAATGAATCCATCAGAAAGCAATGCATCCACAACGGGCCAACATGGTCTGGAGCAATAATTGAAACTTTTTGTCCTTCGAAAACGAATCCACCTAACGCAGAATCTGTTTCAATGTTCGGAACCTTGTATTAATTCGTCAAAAAGAGTTAATTTACTTGTAATTTTATTTCCATTCCTCAATACCCTTATCACCACGCCACTGGACATTTCAAAGTTGGATTCTGCAATGTTGCTACAGCAGAATAAAATGATATTGCTATCCTTTATTCAATATATATATATATATATATATATATATTCTTTTGAAAGAGAGAATTACATACTGTTTTGTAATATCAAACAATATAGGCATATGGCACGTGTGAAGAAATGGCGACAAGGAACAGATTGTATATAAGAATAAAATCTGTTTCCCGCTCCAAATCTGAGTGTTAGCAGAGGGAATGTAAACGGGGTACCATACAATTCTGCGTATGATACACGAGAACAGATAAAAACCTCTGAAAAAACTCTGTCTCCCCGTGTATGTGTGGTGATACTGAATTTGTTCAAAAAATATGCTGCTATCCATGTAACAGAGCTCCTTGTGCTTGAAAACAAGCCTTTTCATCGAACTGGAGGCAAATATCTTGAAATTATATCTGTAACAAGAAAAAAAGAAGAAAAACGAGAAAGAAGCAGTAGAAAAAAATACTTCACCTGCTAAAAAAACCTTTTCACAAAGTCCTAACTCTCTCGTGGATCGGGAGGATCTTTCGATCAGGTCCGATCTTCCAAGTGATGATTCTTCTGTTCTTCAGGTGTTCGAGGAACGCTACAGGCCCCTTATGTTGGGGGATCATCTCCCATAGATTAGAGTGGTTGTTTTTAGCGAAAAAACAGCAATATTCAATATCTCCGTTCGACTCATTGAATTTTGTTATAGAAAATGTGAATCTTACATCAGACACCCAGTCTTTCTGGACAGTGTCGGATTCATCCTTCAATTGGATATCTCTGCCTAAGTTAGAGTTCTACATCTTCATTTTCGCAATTGGTCTCTGGGACCTACTAAGGTCGTCATTTGGATGTTCACTAGCTCTTTCACAGGCTTTTGCAGCTTTTCGTTTGATGAATGGAGTAATGGACTCTCATTTTATGTCTTTTCGGATTTGTTCATTCCTAACAAACCAGGGGACATGTAATGCCCATCTTAGAAATTAGTTTTCTGTACTTTGTATCCTCTTTATATGAGTTCTCGCTGCTTTTATGATCCTCAACTTCGTGTTTCATTTCATTTGGCTTCTTCTGCCTATAATCGGGTATAACTTTTTCATTGCTGCATTCGTTTCATCCACTTCATACTTGATGTGTTGTTTCCACGTTAGTCCTTTGTCTAATATTACTCGTAGGTATTTAGCTTCATTCTGCCATTCTATTTCATTATCGTCTATGGATATCTTAGATTCCATCTTCAGCCTTCTCTTTTGAAGGAGTATTGCTTGACTCTTTTCGCCATTGATTTTGATTTTCCATCTGTTACACCAATGACTGATATCGTCTGCAGCTTCTTGAAGTCTTTTGTGAATTATTCTTGAGTTTCTGTGCCTAATTGCTATGCCCGTATCGTCTGCGTATAGAGCAAGCAGGCATCTTGGATTTCTTGGTATATCATGTATATTATAGAGTAGCGGTCCTAGCATTGATCCTTGTGGAACCCCTGCTTCTAAATATCTGAGTGTGGAATGAACATCATCTTTTTTCACACAAAAATTTCTATCACTCAAATAATTTCTTATTATTCTGCATAGCTTGCGTGAATAACCTGCGGTTATAATTTTATATGTTAGTCCTTCATGCCATACCCTATCAAAAGATTAGTTTACATCTAGAAGTAGTAGTCCTGTGGCTTCTTTTCTCTGAAATCCTTCTGTGATATACTCGGTCATTCTTAGGAGCTGTTGTTCAGTTGAATGTTGTTTTCGGAATACAAATTGTTCACTCTGTAACGTCGCCAGGGCTTCGTCTGGCTAATACTTTATCCACAATTTTTCCTAGGGCTGGGAGCAGGCTTTTTGGTCTATAGTTCTGTGAAAACTTTTTGTCGGTTATGGTTTATCGAAAACAATCACTACGGCAGTTTTCCATCTTTGTGGAAAGTACTCTGTTCCCATCACACCGTTTGCTATGCTAGTGAGAGCTGCTGTTCCTTTCTTTGACATTTTCTTCAAGATGAGTTTTGTAATTTTATCTTTTCCAGGAGCCTCATTGAATACTGACTAAATTTTGGGTTCACCAATTCTCTTATTTATGAATGAGCTGCTGTGTCTTCTCCTTCTATGGTCTAAGGATGATACTGTGGTTCAGATATGGATTACTGCTTCCCGACACTGAATCTACTTTTAGTTATCCTTCAGATCTGCTTCCATTTGCTTCAGACTGCCAATCAAAGTTGTTTTCACAGCGTTCCTCAAAATGCACTCTATGGACCCCTTTACTCCTTAACGGGACCGCTCTTGAAGGATGAGGACAGTCTGTTCTGAGCGTACTTCCGCAAGAACAGATAAAACGAAATCATATCGATCTCATTCAGAGAAGATTGGCTACAAGCCAATTTAATCAAGCAACCACAGCCCATCGCCAAGTAAGGGAATGCAGTACACGGCAAAGCAGAGTCACATCGTCGGTAAGGCTGCAAGCATGATGAATACCCTCAGTTGGCAAGGCGAAATAAAGTACGCTCGCAACATTCCTCATCTGTATTATCGGTATTACATCTAATAATAAACAGGTGTTTCCTTTTTTTCCAATAATCCCGAGGCACTCGAACACGAAGACCGCGGTGACCTGACCCGCGGTCTGCATCCTAGCGAACACTGCATCTTCGCGGTACCACGCCCAGTAAGGGCTTCCGCAATCCGTGCCTGGGACAGGGGTGGACTGTGTCCCAGGATCTCAAATTTTATCTCCTTTCCTATCGATATATTACGAAAGCTCCAACCCATCAAGAAGAGTAGATGTTGCCTTGGTTTCGATCTAGTTTGATCTCATCAGAACAACAACAAAAAAACTTCTAAGTAAATAGGAATGGAACATAGATATTTATATTAATAATTAACCATTTACGACAATTATTTGTATCGTAACATGCCTCCTATTGAAAGTAAGGAAAAATTAATTGAAAAATGAAAAGGGACAAAATTTTCCCTTTTTTTTCGTTATAGAAGAGGTGAATCTTACCGACTAAACACCTCTCCTGCTGTTGGTTCTGGGCATAAACCTATACACCTTCCATCTTCTTATCTGTTATTTCCTCTTTCGCATTCTTTATGCTGAGTGTTTGTGTTCATCTTTCAATTGGATATCTATCTTCAAGTTTAGAGTTCTATATCTTCATTTTCACAATAGGTCTTAAGGTCTCTTTCGGTAAATTCCCGCTGTTTTTTCATCTTCGATGGGGTCGTAGTCAACTAACCTTCTAAGGTTGTCATTTGGATGTTCACTAGCTCTTTCATAGGCTTTTGCATCTTTTCGTTTGATGAATGTAGACTCCCTTTTTATGTCTTTTCGGATTTGTTCAATCCAAACCAGGAGGCGTCTAATGCCCATCCCAGAAATTTGTTTTCTGTTCTTTGGATCCTCTTTAAATAGGTCCTCGCTGCATAGCCCAATGCTGTTGATCCATATGTTAGCTGCGGTCTGGCGACTGCTTTTATGATCCTCAATTTCTTGTTTCTATTCATTTGGCTTCTTCTGCCCATAATCGGGTATCTCCTGTTCATTAGTTTTATCCACTTCATACTTAATGTGCTATTTCCACGTAAGTCCTCTGTCTAATATTACTCCTAGGTATTCAGCTTCATTCTGCCATTAAATTTCATTATCGTCTATGGATATTTTCGATTCCATCTTAAATCTTCTCTGGTTGGTGAGACTTTATGTTATGGCGCAGTAATTCAGATTCGTAATAACTCAGATTAGTGAAATATTTTTCGTATTTTTGTATAGTCCATCCAAGAATTATCGAAATCCAAATCCAAGCAGGCCTTGGAAGTCCAGTCGCAGCTTTATTTCTAGTTACAAAAAAGTAACTAAAAATTTTCTGTGCTTTCATCATAGCAATAAAAAATATGGAAATGACCTGAAAATTAAATGGTATTTTGTCGAAGTAATAAGGGAATCTGAACATGAAAATGTTTTCAATTATCACATATGATTACCTGCAGACTGAATGAATATGATGGATTGGGAAAAGCGTAATTGATATCAAGACAGAAACAAAACTTAACGAATGGATTTATTTAATATATAAAGAATTTTGTCATGGTCTTGTAACTTTCAATATTTGTGAACAATGAAGTTGTAAAATATTCCTACTATTGTTTCAACAACCACAACTCAACAACTGTTATTTCCTCATCTGGGCAGACCTCATCATGTTCATAATGAAAGATTTTATGTCAGCAACATCCCATATATTTCGACTAATCTTCTCTTATTTCTTTTTATATATGATATGGAAAGACTTTCCATTTATTAGCTGTACACTCTTCAAGAGCCTCATTCTGAAGATATTTATTTCACTAGCTCAATTATTTGCCATATTTATTCGAAATTTCGAAACATTAATGACAGAACAAAATGTCAGTGTTATTTCCAACACCAACCTGAATTCTGCAACTAAAAATATCACTGAACGGGCATTACCAACCTAATTTCGATTTTCCAAAGCCGCCCGGGATGTCAATAATTCTTGGATGGACTATAGAAATTTTCTCTGCCTTCATCATAGCAAATCAAATATAAATATAACCTTAAAATTAAATGGCATTTTTTCAACGTAAGGCACTTTGAACATGAAAATGTCCTCAATTGTCACATACGATTACCATCGAGTGACTCTTTATACCAGCAGTATATTATTTTCATCTTGTATTGATACATTTTCGAACTTACTATATCAATTATAGAAGCATACAGCCTTGGTTCGATGACGAAAAATATCATGGATGATCAAAAAGCATGTTCCTTTCCAAAGATCATTATGAATATTCGCTAAACCAGAAAAATCTAGCTGATAATTCGAAGCGTGTTGCTGCAAATTGAATGGATTGGAATAGTTGTAAGGACAGAAACAAAACTTAGAGAGATACATATGAAGAATTTTGTCATGAGATTATGATATCAAAAATGTAAATATTCCTATTATTCTGCTCCAACAATCACTTTTACTATTTCCCCATCTGGGTAGAACTCGCCATGTCCATAATTAAAGGCTTTATGTCAGCAATATCATAACATTGCATATTTTGGCTGATCTTCTCTTATTTCTTTTTCTACGTGCTCTGTTCAGGCTTTTCATTTATTAGCTGTACATTCTTCAAGAGCCTCATTCCAAAGATTATCCACTTGCGCAATTATTTGCCGAATTTGTTCGAATATTATTGACAGAACAAAACTTCAGTGTTATTTCCTGAATTCTGCAACTCAAAATATTACTGAATGAGCTATTAACAACATAATTTCGATTCTCCAAAGCCTCCCGAGATGTCAATAATTCTTGGATGAACTGTATGATGAGGTGAAAAAGATAAATGAAACACTTGATTGGAACAGGCCTTTATTGGTTCAGCGGAAGCATTTCGAGGAACCACAGTCGTTTCAGAGGGAGAAAAACGAACGAGACCCAATTTATCATTGGACTCAAAGCAAAAACCCTTTTAAGCATACAACTACTGATTTTACAACGCAGTAGCTAATGGTCAACTCAAATAGAGGTTAGTTATACTTTTCCATTCATTTAACTCATTTGTTGTATGAATAACTATTAATTAAAGAAGATTATCTCATTTGAATCTTTGGCTCCTCATTTCATTTTTAAAAATGGAGTACCTATACTCCATTCACTTTTATTTAATCACATAGGAGGTCATGGTTTCGTTTTCAGGAGTTGGTGCGCCTGATGAAAAGCACAGAACATATGATGAAAAGTCAGTGCACGCACAGAAAATATCGTTAGTGAAAAAACGACGTTGCCAGTTTCTTTGTTCACATCAAAGTAAAAGTATCAAAGATATTCCACATTTTGTTAGGTTTACAAATTGTTCGCAGGTTTTTGGTATTTAATCGATATTTGCAGGTGAGTTTTTCGTCGAATATCCAAGATTAACGTATATTTATTGTTTTTAGCACCAGTTTGGAGCGTGAGGACGATTTTCAAGACCAGGACGAATGTTTACATTTCGAGGTTGAAGGGGTACATGGGAATTTCGTTGAAAAAGCTGTTATTTGGACAGATATCGCAGTAGATGGATCGGATGGAGCCTCGAGAGGTCGATTAGGATGATATTTTTCAGGTTTTCCAAGAAATTTGGCGATATCTGAGCAGATTTGCAAAAGTTAGGTACCTCACTAATGAGGTGGAACTTAGACCTAATTCTCCTATGAGAAACGCCTTTCAAAGGTCGAGATGGTGAAAAATGTATTCTTTAGATGTTGTTTGAACAAACGCAGCCGAGTTTTATATCCCAACCTTTATTTTTAGAAAGTTATCAACAAAATAGAATTGACATTATTCTTGATTCTTGTAATTACCCATCAATTCATCTTATATCTTTGGGTCGATTTTTAATGAATTCTTGATTAGAATCAACAATTGATGTCGTCAAGTCTTGAACTTTCAGTTCAAGAGGACAATAAACATTAAATCCTCACAAGCATGCATTTGAAAATTATGTGAAAGCAATGCAATTTTCTTCCATGGCAAAAAATAATATATTTCAACAGTGATCTCTTGTACTTTTCATGCAAATAACTAGAAAAGGAATCCTTTCTATCAATTCATATAAACGTTAATTATTTTCGTCCATCACATTTTTTCCAATTCATTCATTTTCCAAATAAATTCACATTCTGAGAAATACGCTAAGAATGTAGAAAGGGCAACATAGTGTTGACTTGGAACATAAAAATATTTTGAAAAACGTCATTACTTCGATACAGAGTGGAATGTGTCAAATTTCCAAGGCCAGAGTTGTGATTTTATAATTGTGAATGGAGCATAGGTGTTATTTATTCAACCTTTATATTAATAAGATAAAGAAGTTTTTGAAATAATTTGATTCTTGTACGTTTGCCTCAGTGAAAAGGCGCCAGTATTATCTTTCTGATATGTTAATGTCGTGTTTTATGATCATCGATAGTTTGGTCTGCTGTGGGTTGAATTTCGTGCTCTTTATGGCTTTTATATTCATCGCAATAATGTTTTTAAACGAAAACATCATACTATATTGGCTTCCCGCAGGTTGTTTAAATTTCATACCGGGTACAGACGTATAAATATTCAAATCACACTGATAAAATGAGATTCTATTCATCGTCAACTATTATGAAATAATATAAACGGAATCTATTCAAATTCACACCTTCGAACTTCTATAGATGGTAGCGAATTCGTTGTAATTTATGCATTGTACCATTACAAAGCCGGAGATGCACAGAAAACATCCCAATGTGGGATTTTCCTACAAATCAATGACTACTCCGGTATGAAACGCATGTTAACGATGCCGTTTATAACTTTATTAAGTTTATTAGTTGTATTAATATGCTAAGTGATTTGAAGGAGTTTATTGAGAGATTTCTCTACCCACCGTTGGACTAATTAAAATTCAATCTGCACTTCATTCTGGTGTTGGATACATATTTGTACTGGAGGCGTTCAACAATCATTACTGCTTTCTAGTAGTGGTGCGGGGTACTGCTTCTCCCAAATTGAATTATACTCGCATTATCATAGTGTTGAATTTATGGTCTTCTTTCTACCCACCTAGTCGCACAAGAATGTTCTTCGATTTTATGGTATCGTATCAGATTGGGGCTATCATTCCTCTATTTTACGATAGATGGTGGAGATTAATTCTACTACTTGTGGGTTAAAGACAATTCTCTTATTTATTGCAATGGTAAAATTCGCATAGGAATTGGTGATGCAATTGCGGACTGAGACCATCTCGGGCTCCGCGAGCAAGATATAACGATGTTCAAGTATTATTCCGATAAATTCACTTTCTGAATTTATCAGTGGCGGATTTACGATTTCAGGGGCCCTACGCTTCAAAACTTTTGGGGCCCCCTCTGAAACATTTTCGATTTTTTTCAAAAGAATTTTTAATTAAAACGCACTTCTTTGAAGACAAAAAAATAAAGTTTATTAATAAAATACAAGGTATGTAGGTAAGCATATCGAAACAAAATATAAAAAATGAATAAAAATCTTAAAAAAAGGGAAAAATTTCACAAAAATTCAAATACAGAATATCTCTAGAATATCATATCTGCAAATTTTTTATTGCGGCGCGGCATCGAGAAAGGAATAAATAAAATCATCACAAAAGATACAAGTATCGTAAAGTTGTAAATCAGTTACCTACAAAATAAAATGTCACTAGAAAAATTGTTTTTTTCTTATTTTAATATCAGCAAATTCTTTTTTTTGCAGAATAATAATCGACACTGCTCGCTATATCACTTTCGATAGAATTCCTAAAAACTGCAGTATATTTTCTCTGTCATAACAGTTCTATATTTATTCTTTTAACAATGATAGTTGGAAAATGGGCGGACTGCTACACAACTTTTATCTAATAGGTAGCGTTACAAATAACTTTAAAGCTATATATAAATTAGAGAATACTTCTATCATTCCTTAATCATATATTATTTTCAACATCTCTAAACAACTAGTATTTTTTCAAGATATTTCTTGAATTGAAATGCTTCCAGCTTCGCTAATAATTCCCTCCTCAAGGTCTCTCTCATAATACTCCAAGAGTGTTTTAAAAATCTTTCTATCAATATTATCTTGCCAGAGATCACCTATATCAAATATATATTTGAATTTCACAATGATATCTCGATAGACAGAACTTCGACGGTCTGAGTCGCCAATCAATAAAAATCTAAAACTTTATTCAATATCTCAATCCTGAATTTATCTTTTCCAAAAAATATTGGCGTTTGAACTTTCTCTTCTTAGCCGTTTTTGGACTCGCTTAGGTTTTTGAAGTTTGGAAGAAACTTTATCAAAGCGTTCTAGAATTGTTTTAATAACAGTTAACATAGCGTATTCTGATTCGATAAGCTTTTTGTAAGTATAAGTTTTTGGCCTCATTTTTACAATTTATTTTTTCTCTTCATCCAAATGAATGTGCTTCAAAGCCTTCAATAAATCATTATACCCGAACTTCAATGCTTTAACAGCCTCATGATGAGCACACCATCGGGTAGCGCTCAAACATTTTAAGGAATATTTTAATTTGGAAATACTCAACATAATTCCATCTATACACAAACATAAATAGTTCAATTCACCAACACCAACACAATACTTGAATCTTATGTAGGCCATTCACGAAGCGACCGTTTCAAGCGTTTTACTACCTGCTCTGGTCGCTTGCCTTTACAAGCTTCCAACGTTCTGTGTTAGAAACCATCATAAAACGCCCGTCTCTGTAGCCTCGTGAGTGGCCGGCATTACACGAAACTCGCCCGTCACTGTCAACACTATTCGAATCTTATTGTGAAATGAATGTGAGAAAAAATATGCAGACCTAAGAACTTCTGCACAAGTATTTTTCAATTTACACCCTTAAACGAAACAACATCTGGTTGGCCGTTCTGTAGCACATTCCCAGATTTTAGAGGAAATGCCGACAAATTTATTGAATTATGATGTACATAATTGTAAATATTTGAATTCGGCCATCTTGACGGAATTTATTGCATGCAGACAAGATAATTAGGGACATTACGCTGAATTGTGTGTTTTTTCCAATTTTGCTCTGAGGCTTTGGTTATTCAATTGCGTTTCATGTTCACAAGTTGCCTCTGAGCTGTGAGCTCCTTATAAAATATAGTACAGTCTGACTATTTTTTTCACACTAACAGACTGAATTTTCATTCTAGAAAAAAAAATTTATTCGATCGCCGGGGGCCCCTATGAACCTCGGGGCCCTACGCTGCAGCGTACTAAGCGTACCGGTTAATCCGCTACTGGAATTTATGCTTTATTGGGTGTCCTTAAGTTATGACGACTGCTACCTCCAAAGATATCTTCGATCCGTTTCGAAACAGATATCACATTGTTTTGAAAGGCTATTGATTCCACCATTTCGAATAATAGTTCTTTTTTGTGGACATCCAAAAGGAACAAAAGAAATAAATAAATAATTATTATTATATGATGGAGCCGATTGGCTGTAGAAGAATCATTCAGAGCTGCAACCAGATTGATCCTTGTTCCCGAAGGGCTCATCTACCATCCTCATAAATTCACGCAAAACTACTATAAAACCACTTGAAATAGATATTTTCGAAAGAATCAATCATTTGAAAACATAAAAGTATTCCTATGTTTTTTCAATGAAATGCGTCGTTTTCGAGTTATTCCCAATCTAACCCGATAAAATTTGACGAAAAAATCTAAAATCATAAGAATAATCTGGATGCTTTCCTGGATTTTTAATATCACAGAATGGCTTGTATTCGTAAACTCTCTGATCTTTATACAATTTAACCATGTTGTCAGAATGTTCATCAACTTTGTCAATAGTAAAATTTCTATGATGGAAGAACGTTTGATGAAGAGATCTGTGATAATAAAATCCCACAAATGTGGGAGATGAAATTGAATTCTAAGAAACATGAAATTATACATTTCATACGCACAGGATCTATTGAAAATTTATTGTTACCGGTCCATACAGGGCCGGACTGGGCAGGCGGGGTACCGGGGAATTCCCCGGTGGGCCCCCTTATGTGTATGGTTTGTGGGGGCCCCTGTCTAAAACGGCGCTACTTATTACTGAAACATATTAGATTCATTTCGGTTAATGGCTTCACTAAAAAGGTGTTTGTTTAATTTTTTCATTCTCATATCAACATCTATCGATATGTTTAACCTATGTTACTTACACTGAAATGAAAATGGTTCATATTTATTGTCCTTTACAATGAGCCAGTGTTTTTCATAACTTACACAAGCATCGAAATACCTTCAAACCTATGGAATATTGATCTAGTTCAGGGCCGATTGCACCGTAGACAAAACTGTAGATTAAATCTTAAAGCTCGATTAGTGTCTATTGATTATCATAGACTCTAATCGAGGTTTAAGATTTAATCTACTGTTTTGTCTACGGTGCAATCGGCCCTTAATCATACAATATGGATAAGCATGCCAAGTGTGGTATTGAAAGTTTATTTGAAAAATTTGGACAAATAAAAAGCCAAACAGACAAATTCATATCTTTTATTAACAAAAACTTGGAAGAAGAAGGACATGACATTGATATTGAGAAAAATTTTAGTTCAAAAAGGCAATCAGAAAAAAATAAAATGTCAGGAGAATTGATGGATGACTTTATTTTTGATAGGTATAATGCTTGCAAAAGGTTGTAGTGGAAACTTACAAAACTATTATAAATCAAATTTCTCGAAGTATCTCAGATAGGATTCCTAATAATGAAACACAGTATAAAAACTTTCAATTGTTCGACCGAAAATATTTTCCTCGAAAGCGGAAGGATTTGTTAACATTTACGGAGGCTTTCACCACGATTTCTGAATTTTTAAATTTTGATAAACAAGACCTGATCTCAGAATTGATTTCATTTTCTGCAATATTCTCAGAAATGATAAGAGACTCAAATATAAATTGCCAAAATATATCTGTTAATACTCGATGTCTAAGGTGCCTAAGCTGCTGTTATTTAGTGTTGAAAAAAATGAACATGCATTCGTCCGTAATTAATTTTACTAATTAAAATTAATAAAATCCAGAATTCGTTCCACCATTGCTCAGAAAACCCTTGGAGCACTAGTGTTAATGAATGTGGAAAGCGTGGGCGCCCGCAGGGGGGGGGGGCATGGCCCCCCCTTTGAGATTTTGATGGCCCCAACGTTTTTCAGCACGACACCTCAATATTACCTTCTAATCTCTATTTTGGCCCCCCTGAGAAAAATTTCTACGGGTTTCTGCGGGCGCCCATGGTGGAAAGTGATATTACTGATAATATCGACATAACGATACAGTAATAAATATTTCCATTATGAAACATGATTTTAAAAACATGCTTTAGCCAAAGAATGTGTCCCGACTGATTTTTTGAGAGTGACTATGTTTTTGTCTTGTTTTTTCAGAGTGCTTATTTTTTGTTTGATTATATATTTTGTATTAAATTATATAATTCAAATGTGCTGGATTTTTGCACTTTTGTCAAACGTTAGGGTTGCCAACCTTCCGGGATTTTTCCAGAGTTTATTGTTGAATTTGGGGTTGGGGATTATTCTGAAATTGGCTTCCGGGTTCACCTTAAATTACGATACTCTTTCAGAATCTGAACCAGTACGCCGCTGGTCCTTAGCGTCTGGAGGCACCCGTGGCAAGCGCTCTAGGGCCCCCTAAACATTTTTTCCCGGTGGGCCCTCACCATATCAGTCCGGCCCTGGCTCCATATTAGGAATAAATGTCAATTAAATACAAAATTCGGATATAAATGATGAATGCCGATACAAACCACGTATTGAATTGAAATTAATGGATTATGCTTTTTTAGTAATGCGGCATTCTGGACAAATTGTGAGGTGGAAGTTCGAGCGAAATTCATACCAATCTTTGGAAGATGGTGGGGCTCAATTTGAAGTTGAACTATCGAGACCAAAACTGATTTATATGCCTTTGAAAAAAGTTGAAACGCCGGATTGAAACATCAGCTCTTCTATCTGAAATTTCCTATTCTCGTGTACTTTCTCTCGAACCCTTTACTGACCATTCATTATCCAGTAACGATCGTCGCGATTTGAGGTAAGTGCATATGCAGCAGCGTTACATAAACTTGATTCTTGTGCATCAGATAAAGATTATAATATGTAACAGCATTGTAATGTATTCAAATGACCATCGTTCGGTAGCCATATCGGCAATCTAAGATCATCTGAGGTCTCCGGAATACAAGATACTCCACTTTACCATAAGCTACCGTTCAGATAACGCTAACATTAAGGCGATTCAGGCTCAAAGGACGTTTATTTTATCCACCTGCACATAATACTGAGCGTAGCAGAAAAATTCATGCGAGTCCGCTTTAGGAAAATGAGTGGGAATATTTATGTTTTGAAATTTTTTACCTTAGATATCGGCTGGATTTGTTGATTGTCTGTAATGGTTCATTTGTCAAGTCAATATGATATCTACTGGCTTCACCTGACATTATTTCATAAATAAGCATCCCGTTCTTTGAGAAATTCTTCAGTCTGCCACAACGACCATCGAAATACTCAAAACCTGAGTAGGTTACCATCATAGAACGTCCTTACTAGTCATTGACGAAATAACTAGTTACTATCTAAGATTCAATTAATTCTATCCAAAGCGTGACCCGTGAATTTCATTCACTGTGGGTAATTTGACAATAAAATACATTTTGAAACGCATTAAGGAATACCTATCACGAAATGTAATGAATTCATTAAGTCGAGAGTCATTTTAAATGCCGGGTAGCATCAGAGGCAGCATTAGAAGCCCTTGATGTGAGTCATCCAAAACCGTTATGATGATAGTGATAGTAAGAAAAGGGTAACAGTTCACTGTGACCTTGAGGTCCATTGTTCTCCTTAACAGAGCTGTTCTCACCACGCACTTTACAGCTCACCGCCCAGTTCCAGAGATCTAATGAAATCCAATATCTGGTTAGGTCCCAACAAGGTTAGTTCCTCACTCCAGAAAGTTTCTTGCCCAAAGGATTCTTTCTTCTGGGTTCCAATGGCAAGGCATTCCGTGCCTAGGTGAAAAGGAGTTTTTTCTCCTCGCCACAAAGTCTACACTCTTCAGTGTCCGATGAACCCATTCTCACCAGATGCTTTCTGAGAATAACTATCGGAAACACTTCAAAATGAGCACTCTAAAATACAGAAAGTAACAGAATACTGTTGCTTCACCTCATTCCTCAAACAAATACATATTTTCTTTCTCCATGATTCAAGTCAGCAGTCAAAATCGTAAAATTTAACTGCTTTTGGAAACAAAATGAGCGCATTAAAATGTGATCTCCAAAAAAATTGGGATCATCCATTTTTGGCACAACATATGTGAAGATTTAGAAAGATAAACACTGACACAAACCCATAAACTTGCAATATTTGGTTGGAGGAACCTTGGATGTATCAATTAAGCAATTCTGTTATCCAACTTTGGGACCTCAGATTTAATTGAATGATTGTTTATCAATTATTCATTGGAAAAAAGCTATATCTTCTGTACTTCATTCCGAAAAAATTCAGTCACACATGGGTTTAATAATATCCATTTCAACAATATGACATCAATTCCTCAAAAAAGATTAATGAATCTCTGCAGAGACAGATTCAGAGCGACAAGTTGACGATTCATTACTCAGAATGCAATTAGACATCAAACTGTTGAATAATTCAGATTCAGGTGACAGTTGCTCCATTCACGGCATGAAAACAATGGTACAAAACACCTTAAACAATGCTCATTACGATTCAAACAGCCATAATTTCAGTACATCTGAATAATTAAATAAATTGTAGTTACAGTCCAACAAGGTGTTTCATTATGTTCGAAATAGGATCAACACCTCTCTGTGTGAGGTTTTTGTCATTCAATTTACCAGAAAATATAACGAACGTGAGAAATAACTGTATCTCATAGTTCATAATGTGAAGTACTGAAAAACTGAGTACTAATGCAATGAAATACCACCACATGTATTCAATAACGTTATTGAAAATTTCCTCAAAAGGGTACGCAATACGCATATGCCAGCATAACAAGATATTTTGTTTTATACATAACTAGCTGGTTTTACAGTGCTTTCATTGCAGTCCCTTTTGTGAGGAACGACACCGCGAATGCAAATATAAATCACGATCGAATCATATGGATAAGGAATACAGGGTCTTTCACGAGGAACCTCACCCATATTTATACGGGAAACTAATGAACGTATTTTCATGAAATTCAGCACTTAAAAGTATTTCACGATGCTGATGAAATCTAAAATATTTTCAAGGCATGAGCACTTCCGGTTTTTCCGTAAATGACGTCAACTTCCGTTTTTCAAATTGGAACACCATTTTTTAATTGCAGAAATAGATTCCTTAGAAAATTTCAAGTTATTTTGATGTAACATTTTTCAGTTTTGGTTGGAAAATTCTCACTGAGCGGGAAAATTCGAAAAAAAAATCGAAAATAGAGCTCCGCTGAAACAAGAATAACTTCAAGATTTTTGGATGGAAAATTTTCATTTTTGGGATATTTCAAGATGTAAGATTGATGTATCCACTTTAAAAATCGAAATCGCGATTCATGATACAGGGGGTGAAAAAATCGCTTTAAAAGTTAGGGATGACAAAATCGTGAAAAATCAATTTTTTCAAATTAGAACCCCATTTTTTTATGGCAGATATTGAATCTACGTTAAAAAATAATGTGAGTGTATGCATCACACCCTTGCCCTAAAGTGGATATTTTCTGAGTTATTCACAAAAAACTGTTTTTCGTCTTGAATTTTCAGCTATTTATTTTCCCTTCACGCCAAAAAGATGAAATTTTCAGGAACTGTTACTTAAACCATGTTTTAGATTTTACTACCCTAATATGCAAGAGAAAAAAGTTACAGGTTGTTCCTAAATAGATGGCGAATTTGGATTCGAATTTGTATCGGAAACCTCTTTATTTCAACTAATCGGCCATCGGTTTTCTCTCCAGTGATAAATAAATAATTCTGTATGAACCATATGCAAAAACTTACCATGTTTTACATTCTTTTTTTTTAAAGATAGATATCATTAATTACATCTGCCAAATTCCTCTTTATTCAGTAGCATTTTGTGTTTACTATTAATTTGGTGATAATTCGTATTAAGTTATAAAATCGATCACTATGCCTAATTTTACCAATGAAGATTATTTAAATCTCATTCTACTTCATGGAGAATGTAATTAAGTTGTAGATAGAACGATTCGACTGTTCATTGAGAGGTTTCCTGACCGACCCAGACTAACGAGAGATACCATTAACAGAACCATGACAAACTTGAGAAATGTCGGATCTTTCGTTAAGAAAACTATACACAGCGAAAAAAGTGTAGTAGAAGATGAGAACAACGAAATTACAGTTCTTGCATAATTTCGTGTGAATCCTCAAAATTCTCTCAAAGATGCCGAGATTGATCTGGGATTATCTCAATCGAGTGTTTGGAAAATATTAAAAAACCATAAAATGCACCCATATAAATTCAATAGGGTACAGCATTTGAAGGAAACTGATTTCGTCAGGAGAACAGAGTTTTGCGAAGCTATGATGATTCGATTTCAAGAGAATGAAAACTTTTTGGACTGTATAATTTGGACAGATGAATCTAAATTCACAAAGAATGGTTCTTTCAATAGGCATAACAGTCATTATTGGGATGAAGAGAACAACCACCACTTCAGACAATGGAATTTTCAAGAGACCTGGAGTTTCAATGTTTTTTGCGCCATCAAAAATAATGCAATTCTCGATGTTCACATTTATGATGGGACTTTAACTGGTAAGATAGAAAACTACACATGTTTGCATTATTTAAAGAATGTTCTCCCTTAGGAGATAGATATTCTGACATATTGACTCAAATAATTGAGCCGCTAGTACAGAACCATAATGACTTATACTATCAACAAGATGGCGCGCCTCCACACAATTCACTCAATGTGTCAAATATCCTCTACAGGCTATTTGAAGATCGATGGTTGGCGAACAATGGTCCACATCTTTGGCCACCACGTTCTCCCGATTTAACTCCTTTAGACTATTATGTTTGGGGTAGGATAAAAAATATTGTCTACTCAACTCCCCTGACTGATAAAGAGGACTGCATAGAACGAGTCAGAAATGCGTTCAGGTTTGTTTAGATTTTTAGATTCATAGTTTTGAAATTCAATTTGGTTTTTAAACACTTTTGCAGATCTCTTCCTCCCGATGAAATAAGAAGAGCAACGCACGAAGCATTCCTGAGACGTATAAATAAATGTCTAGAAATTAACGGTCAAAACTTTGAGCATCTTCTCTAGTTATAACTGCGAGAGTTTGCCATGGTTCTCCTAATAGTAACTTGAAGTCGGTTTAGAATGGGTGAAAAATCTACAGCATGGTTCAAATAACAGTTCCTGAAAATTTCATCTTTTTGGCGTGAAGGGAAAAGAAATAGCTGAAAATTCAAGACGAAAAACAGTTTTTTGTGAATAACTCAGAAAATATCCATTTTAGTGCAAGGGTGTGATGCATACACTCACATTATTTTTCAACGTATACTCAATATCTGCCATAAAAATATGGGGTTCTAATTCGAAAAAATTGTTTTTTCACGATTTTGTCATCCCTAACTTTTAAAGCGATTTTTTCACCCCCTGTATCATGAATCGCGATTTCGATTTTTAAAGTGGATACATCAATCTTACATCTTGAAAAATCCCAAAAATGAAAATTTTCCATCCAAGAACCTCGAAGTAATTCTTGTTTCAGCGGAGCTCTATTTTCGATTTTTTTTTCCGAATTTTCCCGCTCAGAGAGAATTTTCCAACCAAAACTGAAAAATGTTACATCAAAATAACTTGAAATTTTCTAAGGAATCTATTTCTGCAATAAAAAAATGGTGTTCCAATTTGAAAAACGGAAGTTGACGTCATTTCCGGAAAAACCGGAGGTGCTCAGGCCTTGAAAATATTTTAGATTTCATCAGCATCGTGAAATACTTATAAGTGCTGAATTTCATGAAAATACGTTCAGTAGTTTCCCGTATAAATATGGGTGAGGTTTCTCGTGAAAGACCCTGTATTTCCGTTGATCACTGTATAAACCACTTTAGTTCTGCAAATACAACGCTGAAAATTCGAATTGAAGCACTTGGTCTGAGGTTGGACAACTTACGATTGAAACTGATCGTCAAAAGCCGATTTACTTGACATTTCGGTAAAAATTTATTGTTCCACCAACTGGAGATGATTACCTGCTTTTTGTACTGTAATTGTATACATCGCCATCTAATGACGATAATATCGAATAAAGTACCTTCACGACTACCCATTAACAGTGTTCTATTGTATTTTACAATAACCAGAACGTAGACGAATCCATAAATGAAGTTTCATAACAAACAGTCCATCCGATCTCGAGTTATAAATGGTGTAACCAACTTTTTTTATATAAATAGATTCCCAAATGTATATTTTTCAAAGCAATAAAGAGGAGAAACCGACAGTGAAGTGAATTTGTTAATTTGTAACCAAATATGTCGATATATCAGAGTTGTATTGATCCTAGTCAATTTTTTATCGATTTCATTGAGAAACCCAATAAAATTCGTCCTTCTGGCAGCTTCCTTGAACTATTTGATTTCGCGTTATCGAAAACATCCGAAAGACTGCTTATTAAAAGATAATGGGGAACGTTCTCGTTTAATAAACACAGCCTCCTAATTTCACACTCGATCCCTGTTGCACCTGATGCCGTTAGGCACGACCTACGTCGCAACAGACAATTGATTGGCTCGATATTATTAAGAGACGGCTGAGATTATCTAATTTCAGAATTAAAAGTATCATTAATTTATTGATGGAGTTTTTTCGTGCGTGTTACGACCTTGCCCCGCCTTGTAATATTGACACAGTTGTTACTGATGATAATTATACTCAATATTATTATCTCGGCGATGAAGATTTTTTGAAACAAAACGCCTCTCTCTTCGGCGATTATTATTCATTCGTCTTTGTTTCAACTGAACTCCGGAGCAGTGGTGCAGAAAAACTCAACTCTGAGGAAACCGATCAATACTTTTCCTTACAACTGATATATAATAGAAGCAAAAAATGGATAGTAAAATACATGTTTCTGATCAATCTTCATGACAATTGAAGAGACTCCAAGTTAGATATGGGTGGGTACTACACTAGATCCATTAAATTTGGAATGAAAGAATCAGAACTTTTGAATTATCTTCCTCTTTTCAAGGGGTAGACACGCCATGAACAACAAGCGGAAAGACGTACTGAAATCTTTCGTTTTTGTGTGAGGATTGTAATTTTTCTTTCTTTTGTCTGTCAGATCATTTCTCCAATTTGATATCTAGTTTTCTATTTGATTTCAAATATTTTGCATAGATATGCCCTGTGGTCAGTCTCTCTGACAGGAATTTTCAATATACCTTTTATTTTTTCGTTGTCATGTTCTTTCATTTTCTCAATCCACTTCTTTTTTTGATATTTCCTTCTGTTATTTGCACGATAGTTCCTATTGACTGAACAGAAGTGTTCCTGAAACCCATCCTTGTGGTACGCCAGCTAGACCTTTTCTAGTCGTCGATTCCGTGTCGTCTACTTTATCTCGAGATTCTCTATATTGTCCAAGTATGCCTGTATGATGCCTACTTATTTTGGTGGGAATGGAGTCCATCCTGTCCAATATTTTCGAAGCGAATTTTTATTTTACAAAATCTGAGTTTTCTCGAAATTGGCTTGAGATAGAAGGATTCTGTTTTTACTAAAATTCATGAACCTTATATGTACTTGGATCTACGCTCATCGGATGAAGCTGAATCCATTCTGTCCAATATTTTCGAAGCGAATTTTTATTTTATAAAATCTGACTTTTCTCGAAATTGGCTTGAGATAGGAGGATTCTGCACTAAAACTCATGAATCTTATATGTACCTGGATCTATTCTCATCGGATGAAGCTGAGTCCATCCAGTCCAATATTTTCGAAGGGAAATTTTATTTCACAAAATCTGAGTTTTCTCAAAATTGGCTTCAGATAGAAGGATTCTGTTTCTACTAAAATTCATGAAGCGTATATGCCTTTGGATCAACTTTCATCGGATGCAGCTGAGTCCATCCTGTCCAATATTTTCGAAGAGAATTTTTATTTCACAAAATCTGAGTTTTCTCGAAATTGGCTTGAGATAGAAGGATTCTTTTTCTACTAATATTCATGAACCTTATATGTCCTTGGATCAACTCTCATCGGAAGCAGCTGAGTCCATCCTGTCCAATATTTTCGAAGAGAATTTTTATTTCACAAAATCTGAGTTTTCTCGAAATTGGCTCGAGATATAAGGATTCTGTTTTTACTAAAATTCATGAACCTTATGTGTCCTTGGATCTACCTAGGAGCATAGAATAACTGAAGGGAAGGCTTCATACGCTCGACAGACCATTTTGAACTGCCAATAACGGCGGAGGTTAGAGTTTCGTGTGACGCCCGATAGATAACGCTGAGATCCTTTATTCAGTAACATGTCAGATATTTTGTTCTATGGCGCTACAAATGCAAAGAATATAATGTGGCTGTCATTGTTATTGATACATTTATGCTTCTTTTTAATTGAAAATGGCCATAAATCATAACATAGACAATATTGATGACATAAAATCGCTTTATTCTAATCAACTTTTTATGCGCAATTTTAAGGGAAGTCTGTGATCGGTAATAAATTTGTCAAAACAATATCCTTATCGGGAAAAGCGAACATTCAGGTAAGTATTATTATTATTATACGGGAAGACTGAGGTTTTATCTGTACTCGTGTATTATACGCAGAATTGTATGGTACCCCGTTTACATTCCCTCTGCTAACACTTAGATTCGGAGCGGGAAACAGATTTTTCTTCCTATATTCAATCTGATCCTTGTATATGCATTATATTGTCGGATTTACAAAAAAAAGTATGTATTGCTTTCTTTCAAAAGAATATATATTATGATATAGTAATAAATGGGACCTAATAAGTAATAACAACGAATAACCATTAAAGATAATTTTATTAAGGATAGCCATGTTGTAGGAAGAAACGACTTTGTCACCATCTCGTGACCTTGCGGCGAACTGACAAGTTCGGACGTTTTTGGCAGTCCATTTTCGTAGGGGAGCCTTCTCTCCAGTTATTCTATGCTCCTAGGATCTACTCTCATCGGATGAAACTGAGTCCATCTTGTCCAATATTTTCGAAGAGAATTTTTATTCCACAAAATCTGAGTTTTCTCGAAATTGGCCTGAGATAAAAGGATTCTGTTTTTACTAAAATTCATGAACCTTATACTCGTATGTACTTGGATCTACGCTCATCGGATAAAGCTGAATCCATCCTGTCCAATATTTTCGAAGCGAATTTTATTTTACAAAATCTGAGTTTTCTCGAACTTGGCTTGAGATAGAAGGATTCTGTTTTTACTAAAATTCATGAACCTTATGTGTCCTTGGATCTATTCTCATCGGATGAAGCTGAGTCCATCTTGTCCAATATTTTCGAAGAGAATTTTTATTTCACAAAATTACCACCATTTTATACATACATATATCAATCCTTGGTGCCACATCTTGTCGAAAGCTTTTCTATAATTTAGAAAACGGCTTCCGTTTGGGAAGGAAGGTTGATTTTTCGGAAATAAGCTGTAATATGATCATACTTTTGCCAACTACTTTTCTCAGAAACCTAGATGAACTACTACAATCGCAAGCTTCATTACGACAAAGCATCAAAATTAAAAATAATTTGCTTGGCTTGCTACTAACAAAAAGGTGTGAGTTGGTATATAATAAGGCTAGATTACAATGGGCATCGAATGCTCGGTTATTATTTTACATGTGCCATAAATTATGTACACAAATATTCCTCTTTGTTAGCACAGAAGTCCAATTAGAGCACGCACTGAATATCCAATAATTTTCGTTGCAGAAAGAAGAGCATATCGAGTACTTTTTATTTTTCCTCGGTGTGCAGCCTATTTACGAGGGCTCCCGTGGATCGTTTATGCAAAACCATCCCGGCAACTTGCTCCAATAAACCCATAAAGCAGCCAGTCGTCTCGTGTGCTGCCAGAGTGGGTGGCAAGCCAAGTCAACCACACCCCGACAAATCCTGACAGTAACTAACATGAGTGGCTTCGCGTAACATATCGTCTTGCAAAAATATCAGCTTATATATATTAGAGAATGCCCACGATGATGTGCCAGGCCTTATATGGCAGCCGGGACTTATTTAAATTGACACCTAGTGATAAATCTATCGTTGCCAGAAAGGCAATGTAATATGCCCGAGAAGCTATGTTGATATATGTAATATTTCATAAAGTTGAAATATCCGAAGATAAGTTATGGAGAACGGTATTCTCTGCCGGTATTTACTTATTGAGATGTAATAGATTAGTTGCAGACGTATTTGGAAGTTTTCTTTGTTTCGCTTCATTAGCTTTGTTAAGTTATTATTCATCTCATCTCGCAGCTGAAAAGTGATCCCTCTTGTTTTTATGCAATCTGGAGGTTGAGAAATTATATGTTTCGACTTATTTGGTGTGCATGTTAAAAGACCTGATAAGTTCGTAATGGGAATTACATCAAGTCAACGTACCCACTCATGAAGGGTCAACAAATGGATCAGTGTATTTAGTGCTCCATCTTGCCCAAAAGATGACAATTATACAAGGTGACAAGAAAAACTTCGCACAAATTTTGCTGTGGTCTGGAACAAAAGTATTTCAGCACAGCCAAATAATTTTTATTCTCTTGGTTTCTCTACACTTTCCTGTACTTATATGTGAATTTTCAGTTTGATATAATTTCATTTCACAGAGTTTTAGAATGTCAAACAAACGTAGTGCGATTTTGGAGCTGTTTCGTCAAGGTAGGCGTCAATGCGAAATTGTTCGTTTGCTCAATGTGCCTCGACAAACCGTGTCCGATGCAATTCGTCGTTTCCAGGAGCTTGGCTATGATGGTCGTCGTCCAGGAAGTGGTAGAAAACGCACTGTCGATACACCTAGCAATCGCAACATCGTCAATCGAAATCCGAGGGTTGGTCAACTCCTCACGGAAGAAAAAAAGCGCGTACGACCTCAAAGGTGCCGCCAACTCCTTCATCTCGCCGCCGGTCAGCAATGGGAGTGAATTCTCTTCGCAGACGAGAAGCTTCTCACCGTAGAACAATCCCACAACCACCAAAACGACAGAGTCTGGTCCGTAGAGGCTCCCGGTACATCGGCCATCGTCGAACACCGTCAAAATCCGCAATCCGTCATGGCCTGGGGCGGAATTTGCGGCAGTGGTAAAACTCCCTTACTTTTCGTGGATCGAGGAGTCAAAATCAATCAAGAAGTTTACCGCTGCGACATCTTCGAGGCCGTTGTATTTCCGTGGGCCAAGCAGCACTTCGGCGATACGCATTGGACCTTTCAACAGGACTCCGCTCCGGCTCACAGAGCGAAAATGACGCAAGAATGGTGTAAGACCCATTTTACTTGTTTCATCTCATCTGCAGAATGGCCGCCCTACTCACCGGTTCTCAACCAATGGACAATGTGGTCGATTTTGGAGCACGATTTTGGAGCACAAGGCTTGTGCTAAAAAACACAAAAATTTGGAGTCGCTGAAGCAATCTCTGCGCCGGGAATGGAACCGATTATCGCCCGAGGAGCTGCGGCCCATTGACGAAAATTTCAAGAAGCGTCTGAAGCTGTGTATCGCCGCCAAAGGAAGCCACTTCGAAACGGCTTGAATATATTATCAACAAATGTTCAAGCTATTATTAATTGTTGTTGTTTTGTTCAATTTCTCCTGTTCAATAAAGTTAAATGAAAAAGAGTTTGTCCGAGGTTTTTCTTGTCACACTGTATACACCAGTCATTTTTACTTACTCTTCAAACAATAAATCAACCTTCTTTTGATTATCTTGATTTCTTTCGCTTTACTCTATTGTAACTAATCTGGATCACAGTTCACAATGGTAAATCCAAGGTCCAATTCATATAGTGATAGAAGCCTCTTCTTTTCAAGACACTGGTTGATCTTTTGTCTTCAAAAACCTCATCATTCACAGAATAAATAATTCAAACGGAATAATGGATTTTGAGATCTTTGGCCTTTATTTGAGGACCGCAGATTTTTCTATTTGCTTCTCATCTCTTGTTTCTCTAGGTTTGCTTTGTGAGAAGCATTTATTGTCTTCAGTTTTCGATGTGTTCTACTTCCCTCCTTCTTTTTATTATCTTCTCTCAATTCGTATTTTCTTCTGTCTGTTTCTTACTGGAGTCTCAAAGTTGTTCATTGTTGTGTCGTTTTATCGCTTCTTTCCTTTTCTTTTGATGATTTTGCCCATTGCTGAAAGCAGTCTGAGTGGACGTAGTTTTCTGCGACATTCTTCTTCTTTCCTCTTGAATTTTTCAATTCTGTTTTAAGTTCCCTTCTCAAATATAAAAACGAAATTTGAAATTTTCAGAAGACAGACTAGTTTGGCAAAGAATTAATTCTTGGAAACCAACTAAAAGAAATAATGCAGATTACGAGTTGATAAAACGATTTTCTCTCTTAGGGATTCTCAATCTTTAGGTATATGAAGAATAATATGAAATATCAGTTTGTTCTCATTTCCTTAAAATTCCTGTCTATTGTGCCATCGCATTTTCGGGTAATGTGACAAGGGAAAATAATACTTACTCGAAGTACTCGAGACCAATTTGAACTAATTGAGTGGCATGTCCAAGAAATGTCCATTTTATCTCGGTTTTATAGTCGAATTCATGTCATTAAGGATGCAAACGTGATGTCCGTGAGTTGGACATGTCTAGTAAGGACCCGGTTGACGTTAAATGTACGTGTGTCTCAGTTAAATGTCCACGAAGAGCAGATCACCCTGATTTAATGAGGGGAATTTCAGAAATTTCATCTCCTGTCCGTCCAATTTGTGAGCAGGTATTTCGGTGAGATTCATGGGAAATTGGAATTCTTTTAGTGACCAACTTCATGAACTCTACTTTTGCTCTCATAATTCTCAAATCTTGCAACCCACCCAAAAGTGGACATGATCTTATTTCGGTAAATGTATAAACTGAGTGAGAATATAGGGTTTTCCAATAAGAGGTGTTATTCTGACATTCCAAGAAAAATTCCATTTATCGTTACTGTTGCTCCAGCCTTATTCTCGGAAAAGTATGGTCCAATGACCCGCCGGACCATGAAACGCACCAAACACTCACACGTAGAGGATGGAGAGGCTTTTCAATAATAACTCTTGGGGTTTTCGAACCCCAGATGCGACAATTTTGCTTGCTGACGAAGCTACCAATCAACAAAGACACGACGTTGTTGATGATCGGCCGGATTGAGTTCTTATGTTAAGTGGTCTCTTTATTTCACGAGTAAGTACCCTAATTTACGACGTAGAGACTTGATTTTTTTTTAAATTGAAGTTGAAGAACGTCTTGAGGGCAAATAGTTTTCTTTTTTTCGATTTAATCAGTTTTTCAGTTAAAAAAACCAGGGTAATCGTTGGATCTGGGGTTATTGAATATGTTTTTCGTTTTTCATGAGTGCAAGCTATATTTTTGAAATAATAATCCTGAAAATTTTTTTAGTTTTTTTAGAAGATTAAATTGTCGACGGCAAATAGTTGCGATTTTTTCGATTTAATTAGTTTTTCAATTAAAAAAACAGTTTGAACTTCAGCGTTTTGGAAACTACACTTAATGATTTTTTTCCGACGGTTATTCATCATTTTTTGGAAAAAATCGCAACTATATGCCCTCGGCAATTTAATCTTCTATAAACTACAAAAATCTTCATGATTATTTTTTCGAAATTATAGCTTGTACTCATGAAAAACGAAAAACATATTCAATAACCCCAGATCTAACGATTACCCAGGTTTTTTTAATTGAAAAACTAATTAAATCGAAAAAAAGAAAACTATTTGGACTCGAGACGTTCTTCAACTTCAATTTAAAAAAAAAATCAAGTCTCTACGTCGTAAATTAGGGTACTTACTCGTGAAATAAAGAGACCACTTTTGAATGGAGATTTACCACGATTCAAAAGGTGATACTGCCCCTTAACTGAACTTTATAATCCTTAAGACTCAAATCTTTATAAAAACACAGTTTGATGACGTTGGTGGAATACCTAATTCAAAATGACGAAGAGAAATGGACAAACCTGGGTTTTCTTCAATACTTTCGGCTACAGCAGGAATATTTTTGGCTGCTCTTGAGCGACGTGCACGGGTTTTTTCCTTCACATAACTAACTTTTCCCAACAGCTCAAATTTTTCCAACAATTTCTGTATTGCGGTTCAACAAAGTGCTTCACCACGACCCAAAAATGTTCGAGTTTCACGAACCGTCTCTGCAATATTTTCTAGTGAATTTTAATGATTTCAATGCGTTGTTGAAACGTGTATCGTTCCATTTTTAATAATGGTGTAGTTTCTACTTGTCAAATGTCAAAAAATGACAGCCTCAAGAATGCCGGAAGAGCGGACTCTTCAAAATAAAACCTATTATTGGAAAAGCCTTTAATTGGATGGGAACTGTGATAAATTATTCATTTTGCCTAATTTCAAAAGTTATTCTCTTATAACGTGTCGCTATACATTGTTTATCAGTTTGGGGTTAGAGTTTCTGCCTAGCACCGGTCATAGGCCTCCTCAGATTGGCTGTTATGAGCCTGTAACTACCATTTTTTACTGTGAAATACAAATGACCTCGCGAAAATGTTAATCTGAGAGGACTGAGCTTGAGTAGATGATAAAAGTGTATGTCGGTAGTGAAAACTAAACTTCTGTCTAGTTTATGATGTAAGAACTAATTTGTCTCGTTTCGCAGGGATCCAAACGCGATATTTCGACATGAACATCGAAAAGAAGCTTTAATGCACCACCAGCAGAGATTTTCATCTCAACGTCCAGAAAACAATAAAAGATCGCGAAATATTCGTGTGATCCAAGAAGGCACATTATCGAAAAGTAAATGAGAGCCAATTCCGATGGCCCAATTCAATATATCGCGATATGTAAATCAGTTCGCATAATTATTATACAATGGTAGCCGTACAATGGTTATATGGATTACAAAGGTTCCAGTAATTCACGGAGAGTTATGTCGAAATTAGCGCTTTGTGTTCGGATTCTTTGTCTATTGATCGGTATTGCTGAGCCGTTCGTAATCTAATTCATCGGCGTGTGTTATCGGTCGTGGGTTCTACCGGTACAAAGATCAATTGTTCTTGGTACTCGTGACGAAGCTTGGATTATGGCTGGTGTCATTCAAAAGGGGAAACAGCGTTTGCCTGTTTTCTAGTGGATGATATCCCTCCCTAGGTTTCTCGAGAAATGAACAATCTATAATCTTGAAATGAAATGGTTTTCCTCAAGGCTCAGTTTTGTCACCCACACTCTTCATCAATGTAACCTATTTCACCTTTTTCACAAAATAAAAAAAATTCGATCGATATGAAATTGTTAATACCAGATAACTCAATAAACTCTAAATGATAGTTGCTGTTTATCTCCAGACTTCCCATAGAGATCGTCAATTAATTATATGGTACCGCATCTAATTACCTCAAATACCCTGGATAGCGATAAAACATTTACAAATGGCCCTCCTACGGTTAACATGTGAGCTTAAATGCCCATGACTGTGCAACTACCAGATAAGTGGTGAGATCTTATCAGTGGAATAAAATTTAAATTGCTGCTATGTTCAACAAAGTGGCATCAATACCACACAGGTAAGGCATTGTTTTCGTTTCGTGTGCATCTTTTCACGATGGAGTTGGCCATGCAAAAATATCCGCAGGTGATATCACAAGAGGATGGGGAATTATCGACTTTTATTCTCTATATAATTTTGTCGAGGGCGTTTTCTACTTTAACAATTTGGAGAGACCATAAATGGATATGATAATCGAACAGTGAAACACTTTTCTGGACAGAATAGTGTGTTCCTCAAGTGTCAATATTAAGAATCAGATGGATACAATTGTCTTGTGATACATTTTTAATTTTGATTATTTTTTATCAGTGTATCTATGTATTTGATTCATATGTTTGTTTTTATTTCTGTCCATTGCTTACTAAAAGTTTATAGGCTCAGGCCCCTCTTTTTTGAAAGGTTGAATTCGAATACTGTTCAAGTTTGTTGGTGAGTTTTTCAGTCATAAACAGTTAACACCAAAAAACTTCCAGCGAATAAATAAATCGCCTATTTGCTTTACTTTTTTTTGCAATTTACTACCGAGGAACGGAGAAGATAATATCTTTTGTGTACCAATCCATATCGGATATCAAATACAGTAGTAAAAAACGTATTGTCGTCACAGGGTATCATGTTTTCTATCAGGTTTCTAGTACGCGAATAATGGAGGCATCCTTGAAATGTATGTGAAGCATTTCTTGCGGAGGTTTCTTTACTTCCGAGATTCAGATTAGTCTGAATTTCACGCTTTTGAACACGTAAAGTTTTAATAATACTTAGTTACCTACTACTGTTCACTATGACCATTGGAAGATTTTAGAGGACATCAGTGTTACCAACCAAAAAAATAAGAATCGAGTCAGAAATAATCCTGTTCATGTTTAATTTATGGCATAAAACGATGCAATTTGAAACCACGAAATGTGTTATGCACCCAGTACAACTCTTCGTCATTTGACGAATATATGACATTCGAGTGCCTGAGAAAATACCCCCAGGTCAAAGATGCGTGAGGGTATTCAAAGCTTGAGATCATATACCCAAATTCCAACGAAACTAAGGCTTCCCGAACATCAACACGGATCGTCCAAAAATCATAGATCACACACGTCGTTTCACGGATTATTCAGTGTATGATTACCTGCAAAATATCGGCTTTCATAATCTGTGTATAAATATGGCGATCATTATAATTTCATCTCAAATAACGCCCACACACGATATTTTCGTGAGGTTTCGGAGAGATTGTGATGAGCAGAGTACAGGGTGAAGAGTTTAATTATATGGTAGTGTTCAGAACTATCCCGAACAGCTTGTGCAAGTAGTCAAATGGGAGTAGAATTAAATGAATATGTGCAAAATTTGGTCCAGATTAAATTCTAGTTGAACACAAGAACGACTGATAACTGTAGGAATTCAACAAGGGTCTGTTCTGGGACCTCTACTATACCTAATTTATTCCTCAGATCTACCCATGACAGATTGAACCAAAACTGCTTACTTTGTCGATTTCTTCGCTAATATGAAGTCTAAAAAGAAATCTTATAATTAGAAATTCCTCAAAATATAAGGGAATCATTTTTTTGAGTAAAAAAAAAGAGCTCATACTTAAGATGACAATTTAAACAGCATTATAAATGCTGTTTGTACTAAACAAGCGAAATATCTGAGAATTATACTTGACCAACTACTCAACTTCAATAAACACATAATAGCAGTGAATCAAAAAGCAAAAGCAATGAAAAATGCATGATTTGTAACCAGCAAATTTATCCATGATCTGAAAATGAAAACGAAGTTGCTGAAGAGACAGTAGAAAAAAGGACCCATGAATCATAATCTCAGGAAAGAGCCCATTGCATCGCAACATTTATGTCAGAAGAGATGAAAACCCCAACAGAGAATATTGGAAAAAAAAACAAGTTATTGAAGAACAAAAAAATGTTGAAAAACTTAAACTTGAGATCTTGTGTCTTTCTTTATAAGAGGACCGGACTTTATTGTATGTATTTGCCTCTCATCTTGTGTTTCCTGGTTTCTCACGTTTGCTTTATGAGAAGCATTATTCTCTTCATTTTTAGGTGTCTTTTTCTTCCTTTCTTTCTTCTTTTCATTGTCTTCTCTCAATTCATGAGGTATTTTCTCTTGTCTGTTTTTCTCACTGGAATCTTCCGTATGTCTCGTAGTTTTTCCTTATGGAAGAAGCATTTGTTTCCCATCTTGTGTTGTTTAGTTCTTGCTTTGTGAAAAGCATTAATTCTCTTCGGTTTTCAGTGTTTTATACTTTATCTTCTTCTGATTGTCTTTTCTTCATTCATGAAGTAATTACTCTTGTAAGCCTTTCTCATTGGAATCTTCAGTATGTCTCGCAGTTGTTCAACCTTGTGTCTTTTTATCGCTTGATTGATTGATTGATTGATAAACTGACGAACAAGAGACCGGGTTAGCGCTTGGCCTCCCTGTGACACTGCGACCAACTTGGGTCTATTGTAACACTCTTTCGTCAGTGGTTCCTCACGAGAATAGGTTTGTGTCCATTATCAGGTTTATGAGGTTTTTCGGATTCATTCCCGTTTCCGGATTGATTTCTCCGAAGCGCCTTCTTCCCATGGCGTCGCATTCAAAAATTATGTGAGAGGCTGTTTCTTTCTCTTCATCGCAGAGTCTGCAATCCACGGGTTCTCCAAGTATTCCTATGGTGTTCAGATGTTTTCTAAGGCCGCAGTGTTGTCCCGTCAGTAGACCTACTATTATACGTGCCTTTGTTCTGTTTAGATTCAAAAAGTCAACCGTCAAGGTTTGGCTTGTATGTCCTACCATGGCTTTGCTGTGTGTTTGCCCGTCGCTCTGTTCCCAGTGTTGTCGTTGTCTTTGTTTTATCCACTCCTCAATCAGGGTCCTGCATCGGTTTTTGCTGATTCCAAGCACAGGTTCTGGCCCTGTGAATGGCGTTTCAGATGCTTGTCTTGCTAACTGGTCTGCTTTTTCGTTGCCCGCTATTCCCTTGTGACCTGGCACCCACATCAGAGTGACCTTGTTGTGTTTTGCCAGCTCCAGAAGGTCCTGGAGGCATTCCCAGACGAGTCTAGACTTTATCTGTGTCGAGTTGAGAGCTTTGATGGCGCTCTGGCTGTCAGAGAGAATGTGGATGTGTTTTCTTTGGTAGCGACTTTCCAGGTTCTTCTGTATGCATGCCCTAATGGTATGTGTTTCAGCTTGAAATATCATGGCGTGTTTGCCGAGAGGTATTCTGTAGTCCCTTCTTGGCCTTACTCCGTGTATTCCCGCTCATATTCCTTCATCTGTCTTAGAACCGTCTGTGTACCAGACTATTTTTGCAGATGATTGTGATTCTATACTCGAGTCCCATCTGTTCCAGTCGAGCTGTGTTTTGAATGGTTTTTCGAATGAGTATAGAGGTTGCATGTAGTCTGAAATCATATCAAGCTCGGCTACGTCAGCTACATGAGTGATTCTGGCGTGCCCAGTTGTGCTGGTTCTCCAGTTTCTGTTTGGATCAATCTGTATGCACCCATCCTGGCCTCTCCCATGACATGTATGTCAAGGGGTGAGAGGTTGAGGATAACCTCCATAGCAGCTGTTGGAGTGCTATTCATTGCACCCGTGAATGGCCGTGATGCAGAGACAGGCAAGCCTTTGGATTTTTCCAAGGTTGGTGTTTGCCTGTCTTCGATTTGTTTTTGGCCACCACAGGAGTGAGCCATAAGTGGTTCTGGGTCTTAATACCGCTGTTTAAAGCCAGTGCATGGCTTTCTGTTTGAGTCCCCAAGTTTTTCCAAAAGCTATCCAGCTTATTTCAGTTTATGTGTCTGCTTGTCTTCAATTACCTCTAGTGTTTCTATCTTAAGTTCTTTTTTGCCTTCTTCGTTAGTTATACAACATGGGACATTTTCGAAATAACTTTGATCAAAGTGTTTTTAAGTTCTTCTTATTGTAAGTTTCTTAGTGGCTGTTCCACATAATACCTGCGTAAGTAATACTGAGAATAATTATTCATTAAATTATGCCTACTTTGGTTGAGTTTGCTCTCAACATTCCATATCGGTTAAAGACCACCATATTAATATCTGTTTTGTCTTTTTTCTGTTCACTTCTATTTGTTTTCTGAAGTTCATCATTTCATCTGAGATAATTCAACTTCTTCCTTTCATTCTAACTTTCAGTCGTTTAACATAACTTTCCCTTCTCCTTTTTTGACTTTTGTTGCTCTGAAGAGGATTGCCACTGTTTCATTCACGTTGATTTCAATTTTCCATTTCTTGAAGTAAGCCATAGTCCTGTTCATATCCTCCAGAAGGCTGATTGTTATGGATAACCTGTCTCTGAGTAGTGTGATGCGTTGTCGTCAACGAATGGTGCTAGTTTGCACGTCTTCATTTCTGATAGATCTGCCATAAATATGCTGAACAAGAGTGGCCCAAGGACGGAACCTTGCGGAACGCCAGCTCTGATTCCTCTTGATGAATCCTTATGAAGACGATTCTGATGTTATCGCCACATTGAACTTGACGTTGAATCGTCTTATGGGGTGCTATTTAGCTCTTGAATAATGATGAATTTTCTGGTACCCTTTCAGAATATTGAAAAGAAATGGTTTGTTATAGAGTGTCCACAAACTACAATCAATGTTTGGACATTGGGTCAGCAGTTACGCTGAGTGGTATTTAAATTATGGAGATATTTCAACGCTCTATAAAACCAGAATAGTGTTAATCTTCCAGACCAGCTGAAGGTGACCAATTAATCAACGCAACCGATGGGGAACCGTTCGCCATCATTCTTTTTATCATTCTCAGGAAGCGAAAACGAAAAAATGGCGAGAAATGCCATAAAACATCCAACTAATTGTATACATAAGCAACGATTTTCTTAAATGTTAAGGACAAACCACCTTCTATCAAGTCGCCGATCTGAAGAAAAAATACGAGAGTTTCATAGAGAATCAAGAATCCTAGCAAAGAATATCATATCGAGAAAAGTGTATCACCTTGAGTAAAGTTATAGAATCCAGTTACGACACCTACCACGCCGCTATAAATTCAAATCAAGTAGGCTGTATGCCAGTGATATGGCAAATCTTCTAGATGGGCAGGGTCGCTTGCAATCTGGCTGAAATTGAAGACGATGGTGAAAGAGTAAAGAACGATTCAATGTCGAACAATGATGTTAACCTATAACATCACATCTGTATATGGTATCATGTGAGCAGACGAGGATACTGAGATTGAAGAACGATATAGTTTCGTAGATGAAATTCTGTATCTGCATTTCGTAGGATTTCTAGATTCAGTTTAAGCCAGCATAACTGAATGCTGAAACCTGAGGAATTCGGAAAGAAAACTGGAAACCGCATTTTTGATTTCATTTGAAACCAACTCGATTTGATTATTATTATTGAGGATTATTTCCTGACAGATCTGCAACAAATACACTTGATGTCGATATTAAATATGAAAGAGAAGGGAATCAATGGTAATGTTTCTGAATTCATGCGAAAGATTCCAAAGGGTGATTTATTGTTCGAAATAAGGCGTAGTTTGTTATATAAATGTTGGGTCAAAAGTTGAACGTTAGGGAGATATCGCGATTTAAAGATGGCGGAATGATGTTTTTATTTTGTTTTTTTTAAAGCGATAGAATGATGATATTTTATCGAAGTATCACTATCATGAAGACACACTTTTCTGATATTTTTCATGTTTTTAGAATGAGTGGAGGGGGTTGAAGTAGAGAACCCCCCTCATTCTTGTTAACTTAATTTAGAGAAAAATCGACGCAATGACTTGGATAGCCTGATTTGGTTAGAAACATTTTTATTCATTGCATTTTTCTCGTGAAATGTACTATTTTGAAATAAAAAATTAAATTTAGATCGGTTCGAGACCAAATTGCCCTTTCCGAATCGTAATGATTTACATTTTATTTTCTTACTAGCTGGCCCGGCGAACTTTGTTTCGCCTAAATGATACTTACGGTGGATTTCACAAATCGCAATCACCGTTGATCGGAGATCAACGGCTTGGTTCTCTGATTTTTGAACTCTCAAATCGAGTTGATTCTAGATCAAGCTCCGATCACCGGTGATTACGCTTTGTGAAATTTTTTCAAGCGGGAGATAAATTAGGCAAAATTAAAGTGCAAAATATATGTGCTGGGAGGGGTTTACCAATAAGGATAAATGGGAAATTCCGGTAGATATTATTTTATTTTATTGAAAAAATCCAATACACATACAATGCTTACCTGAAAGGTTGACCAAATAAGGTGAATTCCTTATTGTCGAGTAATACGGCAAATAACCAAAAACTTTAGGGGTCAATCTCTCTTCAATTTGTTCAATTCAGTTGATGATATAAGCTCGTTAGAAGGCAAATCGAGATTTTCAAATGAAGTCAAAATGCAGGAAAAAAAATTATCAACACTGCCGGTTGTATTGAACTCACACACATTCAAATTTATTGATGGTCATTGGCCATTCGACCAGATCAGATTAGGCAACCCATGAAACATTATTGTATATCATTAGTGAAAGCCCGTTGAGCAAATGTTTCAAAATTATTGTCTCTGTGCAAAAAGAAACAAAAAATAAAATGTCAATTACATACTAATTATGGGCGATTTTGGATTCAGTTATTTCCGCAAATATATTTATTACCCAAACAGAAATTCAAAAATTAAAGATGAAGATGGGCACCTCACGATTGAAATTGATTTATGATTTACTTGATATTTCGGTAAAAATTCACTGTTCCACCAACTTGAGATGTTTACCCGCTTTTTGATCTGGTAATAGCCTTCCATGTTACTTTGAGTTCTAAGCGAATCACGCATCGCCATCTGATAGCGGTAATATCAAATAAACTATCTACGACTACGCATCAACGGTAGCTACACCTAGTGGCCTTATTCAAAAGAAGGAGAAGCATTTCCTGCATAAGTCAAATTTTCATCGATTTTTTTTTCGAAGTTTTATTGCATTTTATAATAACCAGACCGTAGACGAATCCATAAATGAAGTTTCATAACGAACAGTCCATCCGATCTCGATTTATAAATGGTGTAACCAACATCTTTCTTATATATAGATTTCTAAGCGGTATATTTCACGAGAAAAATACAGTTGTAAAAAAAGTTTCTAAGCAAATCAGGCTATCCGAATTCAATACCATCCAAGTCGTTGTCAAAGTTTTTCTTTGAAATTAATTTTTCATCTTTGAACCCAACAAACATATAACAAACTACCCTTCATTTTGAACAAGGAATCACCTTTTGAAATCTTTCGCATCAATTCAGAAATATCCTGTACAAATGAGCCCGAAGAGAATTATGTGAGAGCAGGAAAATTAAATTGTTCTGTGATCCATTTATGTTACACCCTTTATGAAAAGGCGGAACATATACTGTTCACGTTCGGTAATCTATCAGATTTGAGGTTAAGACACCTAAGGAACCCTGAAGCTTTCATCTTTATGGCGTCATTCTTGTCGACGTGCCTTCGGGTCTGAGTCTCTGTCAATGCGGTATGATCAATGGATCAAAAGGCCTACGTTCGGTCGACAAAATCAAACTGAACAACAGATCCTAATAATGAGCGAGTACATCACAGAAGGATTTCATGATGAAGAAGCCACAGGACTACTAATACTCGATGAAACCAGAGCTTTTGACAGTGTATGGCATTAAGGACTAGCTTATAAAATGATAACCACAGGTTATTTACCGAAGCTATGCAGAATAATAAGAAATTATTTGAGGGATAGGAACACTGGTGTGGAAATAGATGATGTTCATTTCACACTCAGATATTTAGAAGCAGGAGTTCCTCAAGGATCCATACTAGGACCGCTACTCTATAATATATACATACATGATATTCCAAGAAATCCAAGATGCCTGCTTGCTCTATACGCAGACGATATGGACATAGCAATTAGGCACAGAAACACAAGATTTGTTCACAAAAGAATTCAAGAAGCTGCAGAAGATATCAATCATTGGTGTAACAGATGGAAAATCAAAATCAATGGAAAAAAGAGTCAAGCAATACTCCTTCAAAAGAGAAGACTCAAGATGGAAACAAAAATATCCATAGACGATAATGAAATTGAATGGCAGAATGAAGATCAATACCTAGGAGTAATATTAGACGAAGGACTCACGTGAAACCAAGACATTAAGTATACAGTGGGTAAAACGAATATAGCAATGAGAAGGTTATACCCGATTATAGGCAGAAGAAGTCAAGTGAACAGAAATACGAAGTTGAGGATCATAAAAGCAGACGCCAGACCGCAGCTAACATATGGACCAACAGCATGGGGCTATGCAGCGAGAACCCATATGAAGAGAATACAAAGTACAGAAAACGAATTTCTGAGATGGGCATTAGACGCCCCTGGTTTGTTAGGAATGAACAAATCCGAAAAGACATAAAATGGGAGTTCATTAATACATTCATCAAAGGAAAAGCTGCAAAAGCATATGAAAGAGCTAGTGAACAACCAAATGACGACCTCAGAAGGTTAGTTGACTATGACCCCGCTGAATATGAAAAAAACAGGGAGAATTTACTGAAAAAGACCTAGAGACCAATTGCGAAAATGTAGATATAGAAATCTAAACTTAGAGACAGAGATATCCAATCGAAAGATGAACACAAACACTCAGCATAAAGAATGCGAAAGAGAAAATAAGAGATAAGAAGATGGAAGGTTTAAAGGCTTGTGCCCGGAACCAACCACAGGAGGGATGTTTAGTCGGTAAGAATCCGACACTACCCAGAAAGACTGGTTGCCTGATGTAAGATTCCACCTCTTCCATAACAACAAAGGTCCTCGCACAAGAAGAAAAAGAAGGGGAAAATTCAATAGCGTCAATCACCATAGAGAGTATAGCTAAAAAACCTAAAATTCGACCTCAAACATCCAATGCGACGCTTGGACCGCATATGTTGCCCCTGCATTAGAATCCGTTATCGCTACAACGTAAATCACTTTCTTTTCAACCGAATTGGCTTCAGTTCGACTTCCACTCGCTCAGAGCCACCGGTCATCTGCAGTAAACATTCGTAATAAATCTCCACCATTAATGTACGAGTAAAATTTATGGGGCACTTGCCAGTACGATCTTATTTCGAATAATATTTCGGAAATTCAGTAGCGAACGTTCGCTTTCATCGTAGGCGGCGAGTTAATGGCCAGGACAACTTTTACTTGCTACCTTTTTTCATTCGAAGGGATATGTGGATAATCCGTTATTTTTGTTTGTTTATATGGCGTGTCGCCCTCAATTTCCGTGACAACATTCACTCTTCCGCTGGTCTCGTCAGAGAATCGGACTTCTTTCCGGTTTGGTGAGATGGCGACTGGCGATTTTGTAGCGATAATATCAGAGAATTCGCACTAATGTCTCCGAATCGCTGAGAAGTGGAAAATAATGATTTTTTGTTTTATGCTTGATTCCATCAAGCAAAATGATATGATTTCAGTGATAGGTTTCGGGTGTTTTTCAGAGTGATAGAACTTCGAGTTGGAATAAAACACATTTAAATAAAAATCGAAGCAAAATTTAGACCATTTCTCGAAATAATGTTATCGACAAAACTTCAAGCTGTTCAAGTACCCAATCAGCAAGCAAACGACGCTTATTATGGTAAATTGGCTCTAGTTCTTGAAGCAGTTGGATCTTGTTTGGGTGTAAACCAAGATCTTTACGCAAAATTTCCGTCCAACTTGTTGTGAACTTCAACGAATTGACCAATCAGGATCTTCATTAATACTATGACTTACAGCAAGGATATTTTATTCTGTACGTACAGTTCTTTGTCTTGTTGTTGTTGTTGCATCGAGTAGTAGAGAAATTGTTGTCCGAAATCTATCGATAGTTCGACGAATGAGCTTCTCTGATGGACGATTATGTAAACCATAAATTTCACGAAGTGCTCTACAAGGTGTTTCATTGGTAAATGAACATACGGTAACCTGAGCTAGAGCTACCCTAGGCGAGTCCAAAAAGCCGATGTATGAAAGGTCTAATCAATTCCATAACCGAGATACAGGGTGGTTTATGTATTCACCAAAAATTTCAATTCCTCATAACTATTGAACTAACCAGTACAGTTGGTTGATATTTGGAACGTATGATTCACTTCTACAGGTCGATCGATTTACTTTTGAATTTCCAAAAAATTCCAGGTCCGTATTTGAAAAATATGGGACTTCTTCCAAGCTGAGATTCAACACCCTGTATATTGAAATTTTGGGATTTGATTGCGATATTTGAAAAGAGCAGAAAATTTTCAATGGGATTCAGTAGATTTCATTGTCCCGCACGTCATTTTGCTCAAAGAGAGCTTCAGGGAAAGATCCAATTGAATATTGGAACTCCAAAAAATTCTCAGAAAAATCGTACATTAAGATCAAATTGAATTTTTTTGTCCCACTACTTGGAACCATGTGATGAAATTAGAAGAACTAACTTTAGTAGCGGGATTTAACGATTTGAAAGAATGGTCAACCGAATTTCATTTATCGATGAAGCCATATTCACGAGGGATGGGGTCTTCAATATGGGGAATTTACATGAATGGGCTGAAGAGAATCCGCATGCAGTCAGGCATACGAAATCCGAATACGAATTTTCAAAAAACGTATGGGTTGGCGTTCATAAAAACGATTGATTGGACCACACGTCCTACCTTGACGGCTTACGGGTGATTTTTTCTTAGATTTACTCCAAAATCATCTTCCTGTATTACTCGAAGGTACGGACATTGCAGGAATGCATTTTCAGCATGATGGAGCTCCACCCCATTTCAGAGTAATGGTCAGACAATTTTTAGATCAGAACTCTCCACATGCCTATCCACATAGGCAGAGGTGGACCGCATGTCTGGCCCGCTAGGTCACCAGATTTCAATCCTGTTGAATATTTTATTTGGATATCCTCATGCAACGTATCGAAGTCGCCTGCAGTGAAATACGTAATAATCCAGACATGATCAAAAAAAGTATTAGACATATTTTGAAGAGAGCAATAATGTGTATTGAACGAAATGATGGAACTTTCGAGCACCTTCTGTAATTCACGTTAAGTTTTTATGTTTCTTCATTTATTTATTCGTCTTTTTTGACTTCAAATAAATTTTTCTCGATGAATAATGTTTTTCCGGAAATAACTCCAAATGATTCCTCAGAATATTATGAAATTCGAATTTGCAATTAGAGGGACAAAATAAAATTCAATTTGATCATAATGTACGATTTTGTTGAGAATTTTGTGGTATTTCAATATTCAATTGGATCTTTCCCTGAAGATGTCTTTGAACAAAATGACGTGCGGGACAATGAAATCTACTGAACCCCATTGAAAATTTTCTGCTTTTTTCAAATATCTCAAACAAATCCTAAAATTTCAATATACAGGGTGTTGAATCTCAGCTTGGAAGAAGTCCCATATTTTTCAAATACGGACCTGGAATTTTCTGGAAATTCAAAAGTAAATCGATCGCCCTGTAGAAGTGAATCATTCGTTCCAAATATCAACCGACAATACTGATTGGTTCAAAAGTTATGAGGAATTGAAATTTTTGGTGAATACATAAACCACCCTGTATCTCGGTTATGGAATTGATAAGACCTATCATATATTGTTTTTTTGGACTCGCATAGGGTAGCTCTAGCTCAGGTTACCGTATGTTCATTCCCCAATGAAACAGTTTGGCGAATAGAACACTGAATTTGAGAATCAAATTCAACAATTTGTAAACGTTGGTGCGGCCTGAGTCTTTCTATGACAATTGGTCAATGCTCACTCAATAGAAATGTCAAAACAACATGGCTTTTACCTTCTGTCAAAACACCCAATAATCTCATATATCTACTTTTTCTCAGGATTCATGTATTTGGAATTTGAATGAATTTGAAACGAATCCTGAAAGTTGACAGTGCCCAGATGTGTCTGTCGAGAACAATTGAACGAATTTCATATTGAATGGTTACATTCAATATAAATAATCATGAATTTTTTTAATGCATATTTCCTTACAATTTGTCACTTAAGGGGCCCACTCACGAGGCTGCTGAGACGGGCGTTTTATGACATTTTATGAGGCCACGTGCGAAAAGAGTCTCTGTGATTGGTCAAAGGCTCATAAAGTGTAATAAAACGCCTGGAACGCCTGGATCTGGACGCTACGTGATTGGCCGCTATTATAGCTGTGGGAAATTTGGACACAATGCAAATTTTCATGATTCTCCCAAATTCTGATCTCTTTTTAGGAGAAATTATTGGAATCTTAAAGATCTTAAGGTCTCTACCAAATTTCAAGCATTATATTTTAGTGTCATAACGAGACAAGAAATTTCATATGTTATAAAATTTACTCATTTCTCTTTTGGATTATGTGAGTGCAGCATTTTTCAATTCTTATTGGATCATTTGACATTATTCTGAATACTCGAATTTGAATCCTACTAGAATTAAACCTACCTGTATTTCCCATTTGTTTACCATGTAGATTGGTGAAAATTTCAATTTTCTTACGGCAACTGTTCGTGTTTTTCAGAAACTTTATAGATTATTCAATAAAGCAGTTCTTGTTTTTGAACGGTAGGTGGGGTGTTGAATAACGTACAAACTAAGTATCATTGTTGTTTATTTGAGTTATATAAAACAGAAAAATATACAGATTAAATATTGCATCTTTATTTGTAACAAATTTACTATCATTACCAATGTCATCTCTCCCAATATTTACAATTTCCTTAATACATGACTAAGCAATCTCTACACAATTTATTCGAAACTTGGTAACCATATCTGACTAAAGAATTACTAAAAATATTTTGTTCGAAGTATGGCGAGAAGTCTTTACAAAATTTCTACTCCTAACAATTGTACAATATTCAATAATTTACAAAAAGTCACTATCTCACTCTATTGTGTTCGATATAATAAAATCGAAGGTAACTTAACGAAAAAATTGCACTTCTGCATCAAATTCGAAAAAGAATTATTATAGGAACAATGTAGTACACTTCATCAGAGTAAGAAATAAATGTTAGAAAAAGGATTCGTCTTAAAAATATGTTAGATAATGTGCAAATTTTCCATTCTGCTCAAGAGGTGCTCTTATGGAATATGTTCAGAGAAATTGAAAAACTATCGTTCAGAAATGTTTTCACTAAAATGACAAAATGAGAGTTATTGAATTTCGATCAACTTTGGTTGAGTAGTTAGTATAGTTAAATATCAAGTTTTCTGTACGATAGCGAAATATATAATACAAGTCAATTCATTGCATATTTGAGACAAGTAAGGAACAATAGAGTAAAAGAATACTGATTTCTTTGATTTTCAATTAGAAATGAGTCATTTTCTGAATAGATGAGATATATCAGAAATATTAATGAGTTATGTGTTACAATTCAATACATTTAATGATTAATTTTTCGAAAAACTCTGGTATTGAAAATTCATTTCGAAAACTATTGATCTTTTTCAATTTCATCTTCTTCCAGGTGGTGTTTTTGCTGGTATTATATATTCTACATATGTGGTGAATAAAGTGAATAAAGATCGAAGTTTTTAGATTTGATCATTCAAGTGAGATAAGATTTCAGGGTGTGTCTGAATTCCAATAAAACGCCCTTATACTGATTCATTCATGTATTCTGATTCGCCATTGTTGTAAGCAATTTTCGCGATAGGGTCGTAAAGTGGTTTTTTCGTCGCTTTTTGTTCTAAAATGCAAATACCCACCATAAGGAAATAGCCATTACTATGACGCCCACTACCCGAAGACTATACATGGAGTGTGTAATATGTAACCAGCAACTCAGATTTATCTTTATGGTTATATTTTTTATAATAGCAGAGATGTCAAGGAGATAGCCGGCTGAGGAATTGAATGGGCAATTCTCTCAAAAATGTGGCTGGAAGTATCAGTGGAACGAAAGTGAATTTTCCAAAATATTATTCGATTCCTTAAAATTTTGGTTTCTGACTTGGATGGGAATTTTTTGTTCTCCTCATTCAAAATATTTTTTCTTCAATTTTTTACTCATAATTATATTCACTTATTAGATTCTTAGACATATTTGGCACAAGAAGAGGTCTATTATTATGTATTATCTTCATGAGCAAGCTCGTGAGCAAGTTTTAATTGAATGTTTTCCTCGAAGTCCATTTGATGCTGAATGATAGCAAATGTCAAGTGTTAGATTGTGTCTAGATTTGGGATATAAAGAACAAAGCTACTTATCAAAATTTCACAAAACCAAACAGAGAATAAAGAAAAATAACATTAATTCAAGAAGTTCAACTTTAGAACCACAAACAGGGGCAGACAATTCCTGCAGAATCAATTATCTGAATTTCGAACAATTTTAAATTCTCTTGATGTTGAATTCAGAACAGATATCGAAAGATACAACCGTATAAAGCTGGTTATCGTTGTGAAACGCTATAAATCACCGCAAGATATGCATCCTTGAAAATATTAACGCGATGCAAGCAATAAAACATCTCTGATCAAAAATTTCTGAATAATGGCATTTGATTAACATCAACAGATTCCTGTATAACAGCAGGGTTCCGCTTTCAACACGGCTTCTACAGCGAAGAATCTACCCTCCATTTCTACCAATATCCGACATTGACCTTCAGTAAATCACTTTCAAGTAGATTAATGGTCAAAGATGGTTTCCAGTACAGGTAACTATGCAGTTTGTGCAATCTGAAGATCTCAAATTGAAGTTGTTCATTCTATTTTCGCTTATCTTCTGAGAGAATCGTCTATGCAAGATTGATCTCCCCTACTTGTATCTTCGATCTGACAATCTCAGTATCAGTTTCCTCGGTGCATTATAAATAATATCTACAGAATTTAACCAAATAAGTTTTTTGAACTCACTTCGCTAACAAGCAAGAATGGGTAAGTGGAGAATAGTTTGAGTTGATCAATTTTCTGGAAAAGGAACCAAATTGTCAGAATGATTATTTGCTCCGAAGCACATTTTTCTTTGATTCATCACCGACAATCTCTGGATTTACTGCTGAGAAATATCCTCGGTGAAAGGACATACAAATCCATGTGTTCAAATTCGATATACCTGGCCTTCTATGGTAAAATCGGGCTACAAACCAGGGCAAAAGCCATCATCTTCCATGTTCGTTCAATTACGGCCCGTTTCCTTTGATCTTTCATGCTGCTCTTCTTCATGCAGACAACGGTGTCTTTTATCTGATTCGCTCACCTCGTAAGGTCCATTTTAACACTTTTTTGTTGTTTGTGTCGTTGTCGTCAATTACCCGAAGACCTTTCATGTTTTCGACAGTTGTACCGCCGCATATTCCTGAATTTGGAGGCGTTTATCAGTTAAGAGAGGTTATGATGTGCTGACCTGTTGCGATTTGAATCTCTTTGTCGGCGCCTTTGATGTTTCCATTGAAGTTTCTGAACGTGATTTTGCGGATAAAGTGGAAGTGGAGCATCTTACGTCTTCGACTTTCAGATGTATCAACGAAAAGTAAGTCTGTATGATGCGGTTTCACCAAAGAAATATGTCGGTTGAAGAGGAAATATTTCCTTCTGATATAAGATATCATAAAAAGAAATTAAAATTGAAATTAGGGGACAAGGGGTTGATAGTGCTCAAATTTCCAATAAAACATGTTAAGGGGCAGTATCACCTTTTGAATCGTGGTAAATCTCCATTCAAAAGTGGTCTCTTTATTTCACGAGTAAGTACCCTAATTTACGACGTAGAGACTTGATGTTTTTTTCAAATTGGAGTTGAAGAACGTCCCGAGGGCAAATAGTTTTTTTTTTATTTAATTAATTTTTCAATTGATAAAAAACAGGGTAATCGTTAGATCTGGGATTATTGAATATGTTTTTCGTTTTGCATGAGTAGATGCTATATTTTTGGAATAATCATCATGAAACTTTTGTAGTTTATAGAAGATTAAATTGCCGAGGGCAAATAGTTGCGATTTTTTCCAAAAAATGATGAATAACCGTCGGAAAAAAATCATTAAGTGTAGTTTTCAAAACGCTGAAGTTCAACCTGTTTTTTTAAATGAAAAACTAACCAAATCGAAAAAATTGCAACTATTTGCCCTCGGCAATTTAATCATACGTAATACCACTAGAGATGGAATTTTGCCGGCAAAATTTCTCGATTGATATGAAAGTTTGTTGCTCGGAAATTTTGCGAATGACATTTGTATCAAAATCACGAGCCGTCAGGCGAGTGATTTTGGAAAAAATGTCATGAGCGAAATTTCCGAAAAGCAACAAACTTGAATATTACAAGAGAGAAATTTTACCTGCTTAAATTTCATCTCGAGTGGAATTCGGCTTGAGTATTCCACGAGAAAATAGGGTAATATGTTCACAATTGACGTGTATTGCGCCATTTGGCAAATTAGAATTCATCATAGATTAACTAAACCACTAAACGTTGTTTGTTCTCTCTATGATATTCATTTCCGAAGCTATCTATGAATTCGAGAAACGTCAAAAATTTTGTCGCTGAAAAACCAACATGTTGGTTTTGCCGACTTGAAAATTTTTTCGGGATGAAACGATCGTTGCTACGGAAACTTCCTCACTAAAAATGGAAAGAGTGGAATAATCTTCTATAAACTACAAAAAATTTCATGATTATTATACCAAAAATATAGCTTGTACTCATGAAAAACGAAAAACATATTCAATAACCCCAGATCTAAAGATTAATTAAATCGAAAAAAAGGAAACTATTTGCCCTCAGGACGTCTCTACGTCGTAAATTAGGGTACTTACTAGTGAAATAAAGAGACCGCTTTTGAATGGAGATTTACCACGATTCAAAAGGTGATACTGCCCCTTAACAGAAGGCATCGCTTAAGGTTTTTGATGAAACAAATTCCAGAGTTTATTATAAAACTGGAAAATAAATTTATTATTCAGAACAAAAAAAAAGAAAATATAAGAAGACAAGAAAGAAAAAACTGAATTGTGATGGCTTGACTCTCTCGATGATTTTATAAACGAAAACTTCATACAGGGTATTCCACAAAGGGAAAGATCGAAATATTATTTGAAAGCCACTGAAACCTGTATACTGAAGAATTGTACATATATAGGTATTTCGAAAAGGATATCTCCAACCAATCTTTCTCTAACATTTTTCCTTGGCTTCAAGCAGAAAAAGATAAGAACTAATTTCAATTTGACACATAGCTCTTATACTTTTTCAGACGAATTCATGAAGTTTGACCCAGAATGTTCAGAACATAGGACCCAACCCCACCTGTAGCTCATCTTCAGTTCCCTCAGCCTTGTTAACTATCCGTTTTTCACAAAACACTTTGCGGTTGCCGAAACCACCTCCAGGCAAAGATCTCCTCGACCCGATACAAACATGTTTGACGAAAGCAATTCTGTAACATGAAACACCACAGGCTAAGTTCCGAACGAAGTATTTTCCTTAGGAATCAGATGACATAAACAAGGTTCGTTATTCGCCTTCGTCCCACCATGGCTAACTGCGATAGAGAGGAGATGATGAAGTATTGTTTCGATATTATTGTAGGTAGAAGAGTGATGGACTCTGCTGCCAACTTGTGTTATTGCAGAAGATAATGTCCGTAACAAAGTCGAGTTTTACGAGCCAGATAACGTAGGGCGTAAGAAACGCATCCTATGTTGGCCGAGCTGATAGGACTCTCTTTTATCGACAGATAGTCTGGAGGCACGAGGAATATTGCAGCACAAGCTCTTGGAACAATTACGATGTATAGATTTAGATGAACATTATGTCCGAAACTCTTTCGATTTTTTCGATTCCATTAATGGAATTAAGATACCACCAGACCACAGATTGGTGTCACTTGATGTCGTTTCACTCTTTACCAATACACCAACAGATTTGACTTTACAGATTATAGAAGAGAATTGGAATTCAATCCCTGAGCCTTCTTTAGATTTTGAAACATTTAGATCAATATACAATTTTCTGACGACAAGTAGTTATTTCTGTTTCAATGATCAATTTTATCGGCAAATCTTTGGTTTTGGTATGGGAAGCTGTCTTTCACCCCTTTGCTGTGACATCGTTATGAAGAAGCATCAGGATGTTTGTCTCGCTCGTCTTCCTTTTAAAGTGTTCATTTTTAAACGTTATGTAGATGACATTTTTATTATAATACCGGATGGCACTGAACAACTTGTGCTTGACATTTTTAATTCGTATCACCCAAAATTACAGTTTACTATAGAGTTGGAGTCGAATAGAGCACTTAGTTTTCTGGACATGAAGGTTGAACGTGGGATTGATGATATCTTGTATGTGGATTGGTATCAGAAACCTACTTTTCCTGGACGATATATGGGTTTCTTTTCCCATCATGCCATGATTCACAAAATTAATATAATTAAAAATTTAAAGCTCAGAGCTTTGAATCTGTCAGACAATAGATATCATGAAAAAAACCTTAAATATATTAAATCGGTTTTAGTGAGTAACAATTATCCAACTCATTTGATTGACAGAATTTTGGGAGAACCAGTCAAGCCTCCTCAACCTCCCATCTCTTCGTCCGGAGGGTCCACGCACCCTATTTTGAAATATGACACCCTCTTGTATGTCAGAGGTCTCTCAGAAAAACTCTCAAACATCATTAAGAGAGAAGATCTTAAGGTGTCGTTTAGGAGCTCGAATACAATTGGAAGACTTTTTTTCAGTGCCATCAAGAATCCCACACCCACTACTATGCTTTCTGATATAGTGTACAGGATAAGATGTTCGGATTGTTCTAGTGTTTATGTAGGACAAACTTCACGTTATTTAAAGTCGAGAGTCCAGGAACACATGAGATCTGTCCGTTTGCCCATCTCCAACCCAAAAACAGCCTTAGCTGAGCATTGCGTTGACATGGGACATAGTTTCGACTTTGAAAGCGTCGAAGTTCTAAATAGGGAACCATACTTAGTGAATCGACTAATGTACGAGATGTTACAGATAGCTGTTAATAATTCAGTTAATTCAAGATCGGATATCCAACATCTAAGCCGAATATATTTTCCCTTATTGAGAATGAATAAACACCCTGTAAAGTTTTCATCGCCTTCCGTTAACATATGAACGCGAGTTTCGAGTTTTTCCACCTAAGAAATCGAGAGCTCTTGTATTATTTCCACCTCCGTGTGTCGACGTATATCTCTCCATATTATTGCTTTGTTTATGTTTCACTGCGGTCTGACAATTTCTTTCCACACAAAATATATGAGATTTGGAAACTATTTTATTTATATAGAGGATAATGGGAGGATACAATTGTTAAGTATGTAAGTAAATTTCACTTTCGCAAAAATCTTCAACTTTATTGCTGATTGTTTATGTTGATTTTACCTTTTTTTGGCTGTTTTTCCATGTTTATGTTTGTTTAGTATTACGCATTTACACTGTAATTATAAAATTTGTCTTAGTCTGTCATTCTTGCTTGTTTGTTTTTTGTATATTTACATTTTTGGAATTTTTCATTATATGCTCCATATTCTTTTGTAGAGCCCTGAAGTTGGAAAAATACATTTCCGAAACGTCGGCGAACTGACATAGTATCATTTCCTGTTTTTGATCCTGATACCACCATTTAATCATCTGAGTATAGATTTAGGTTTGGTCTGGAGATCTTCTAAGAGAAGATCTTAGAATTGTGCAATTTTGAGTTAAAGGAAGTGATAAATTGATAAAAGAAGACTTTCATCGAGTATTTGTAATATTTCTCAAAATTACCCAACACTATATGTGGCACATCATATAGTTAATTCGGTCATTACTATTCACTGACCATGATTTAAAAGCAACTGGAATGATCCGAAAGGTAGGAAATTCTGCAGGACAAAATGGGAAAAATGGTGTAGATTTGGCAACGTTGCATTTCGCACTCTATCCAGCTCATAATTTCAAGGAGCTACACAGCGACTAACGAAGTGCTTCAAGTCCACCGCCCAACCTGGCGGCAACGTTATGAACTAATAACGAAACCGCTTTTCACCGATTGCAAGATTGTCTATTATTAAATGCGTTGTATAGTTTTTAGTTGTCGCCCCTGGTACTAACGTGAATGATGGAGAATCGGTAACGATTGAAGGAATTTTAATACTCGAGCTAGGAGAGGCTGAAGTATTGTTATGGCTCGCTGTGTATTGCTGTACCAGTCGCAGATTTCACTTCCAGGGAGGTCAAACTAAGATTCATCGTATTCATTTGGGAGTTTCCCTGATCAAAGGAATTTTCGTAAATTTAGCAATAAAAATTCATGTTCAGGTAAAAATGGTTAAAAAAATCTCATACAGTTCAATCTACCAGATTTAGGCGATCCTGAGGACCTCCACCGTGACTTAGTCAGCTCAGCTAGAGGGGCCTGTAGAAGGGGAACACACAATAATAGCGTAGATATCAAGTAAGAGAATAGAAGACAGGATAACAGACTAGTTTCACCTTGAAGTACACCCTGTATATTCCCTGATGATCTTTCCGCATACGAAATTCTTAATTAGCATGATAAAAGCATCGATAGCTTCAAAAATCTAAAGGAATTCGTTTTCTTTCACGGGAACCTGTGTGATTAATTACTAAGATGAAGAGACAGTTGACACTTCAGGTTAAATATGGCGATGTTCGAAAATGCTACTGGTTTTTCGTGGAGCAAGGTTACCAATTAACATTTTGGGTGTAGGTCTTGTGGTTTCCTTAAAGTTCATGTCACCTCAACGAGTTTTTAATTGGAGAATGTCTTGATGTACATCGCATTTGTTTTTTACGAATATTCCAAGACCTCCAGAAATTACATTCGTGATAATGGAATAACCTGAATTATTAACGTGATATAGTTGAAAAGACATCAGGGTCCTCAGTCACAAGAAGTGGTATGAGATTGTAAGAGTTTATACAAATTAAAGTTATGATCAAGAATACAATTGAGGAAGCATTAAAGAAAATGAAAAATAAAGTATATTAGAAATGAAAATAGTCTGAAGTAATAAAGAATAATATAAGAATGAAGCAGTGGTGGTAGAAATAGTCACAGAAGAACAAATAAATAGAACTTGAACAATAAGAAAATAATATACGTGTATAAGGAAACTACAGGGTGTCTGGTGGCAGATTTATGTTTTGAAATACGAATATTTCAACAAGTAATATACTGCGCGGGGAGAGGGTAGTATCGTTGGAATCAGTGGTCATGCGGATTTCTTTGTCACAATGTCGCATTGGTCGAATGAGCATCGCGCGTTCGCCATCGAGGCATTTTTCAAGAGTAACGATTCGTACGTAATTGCTCGTCGACAATTTTGTTCACACTTCGATATTCGACGGATAAGTGATGGGTCGAGTGTGAATTTAATTCGTTCCTGGGTGCAAAGGTTGTATAACTATGTTTCAAGTCGATTTTAAACTGAATTTTTTACTCTATAAGAATAAAAAACCAAAAAAAGAATCAGTTTGAAATAAAAAGAACAATGAAAATTATTAAGAATTAAGAAAGAAAGAAGAGTATTATTAAAGAAATTAGTATCAAAGATATGTAAGGCAGTAGAAATTAAATCCAATTTTTGCTTGATTCAACGAAGTTCAAGAAACAGAAGTGCTTCTTGCATATGTGAAAAATACGAACGACCATAAATATGATCGGCCAGAATCGATGAACAATGTTGATGGATTGTGGCAGAGCATGTTCTGCTACCTAACGACCATTATATCCCAACAATTCACGACTTCTTCTAAAAACCTGAAACTGAGAAATCCATAACGAACCAATTTATCACTCGGAGTCCACATAGCTCCACTTGTGGGAAATATCAACGCCAGATATCCTCGAATTGAAGAAAGAAGATCAACAGTTAACTACGATGATATTGCATTACCATCCAAATGGTTTATAAATTACAGGTTATCCTAGCCTTATATTGGTCGAATTAAGTTGATATTTATACACATGGGAAAATGAGTATATCCAGTGGCACAAACATTGCCGGTGACTTCCGAAGAACAAACTAGTAGTGTGGTGGATAATTTAATCCACATCTAGTTTTTCGATTGTCACTTATTTAAATTGCTCCTGTATGATTTGTTGATTCGTTATTTTCCACTCATTTGAGTCCAATTCGACGAATTGAAGATGTGAATAAATGAGGTGATAGAAAAAAGCTTCATACTTCTTTATACATGATGAAAAATCTGAAATGTAGTCATAAGCAAACTAATGAACTGTGAGAAAATATCGGATACATGAGGATGAATGGAATGATGTCATAATAGTGAATAAAAATGAAAGCATCAAATGTAGCGAAGAAAATTCAATAAAAAGAAGCAACAAAGTGACATATCAAGAAAATGTGGAGAAAGAAACAAGATAAGGATGAACAGGCAAATATTTATGAGCGCTGAAAGAGAAAACTGAGTGAAGGTTTTTGAATGAAAATGAAAAGATAAGAACAAGTTCAGTTGACAATGGAAGCAGATGAATATAATTGATATAAGAGAGTGTATTAAAAAAATCTAATATTGTTAATGATGAAAGAAATAATGAATGAAAAATATGTTGAATGCGTAGAAGTTAATGAAGGAGTTTGACTGAAGTTAATCTATCGAAGAACTAATTTAAATGAGGGAAAAGATTGTATTGAACTCAAGTTTTTGAAGAAATGAAAATAGATCCATAAAACAAGAGATGAAATAATAAAATTGCCAAAATGTACTAAAGCAATTTAGGAAAATGAAAAATCAAGAGAAATACAGATGAGGAAACAAGAGTTTGAAATTGAGAAGAGAATGAATAGGAGAGTGTGAAAAATAATTTGGATATGTATTTCATGAGTATTCAAAGTAAGCAGATTGATAACTGATCTGAAACAGATTGGTAAAGCAATGAAAAGAATTCTCTGAATTTATATAATTTCGAAATGGTTAATTTATCCACATTCAAGCTGAGAAAGATAATACTCTTATTGAATATTGAATAATAAATATTATCGAGAGTGTGTTTGTTGAGAATACTTCAGACGACGATGGAAATATTACTTAGCAGCAGTAATTACCAACCAATTAATATTGGTTCAGTCCTATTCATCAACTTGCGATGAGTCATTCATGGATTTGACTCTTTGTTTTAATGAGACTAGCCATAATATCAAAGCAAGACATTTAATCAACCTTGTATTAATACTACAGGCCATAATTCTCAACATTCGCAAATGATCTTGAGTGCATGAGTAATAATTTATGATCAATATAAATTCTTCAGTGCAAAATTTCATATAAATTGTATTTATGAAATTGTCATCTGAGATCATATGATATTTGAAGAGAAAAAGTGATGCAAATCAAGTTTATCTTTGACATAAAATTTCATGTATGGTAAAGTTCCAATGGACCAAAACTAGATCGATTAATGAGAGTGAAACTAAATGCAGTCAAATTGTGTATATGGTGGCATTCATTGAAAGTAAAATTCAACTTTATGGATTATTTGCATTTGCATCAAACACCGCGTAGAGTAGTCATATTTTATTGTACCCTTTACTGAAAATGAACCGACTGAATGTTAAACTATAGCCTTAAGGCTGCGGTGCAGTTAGATACACCCACTTCCTCTATACTCAAGAACTGGACCACTCGAGCTTTCATGATTTACAAGTGGCATTCTCAGAGTGACCTCTTGAAGATCACAGCCGTCGCAGAGTAGGCCGGAAATAAGCTTTCATTCCAATTCTGCATAATAAGAGAGCATCTTCTATATTAGGTACCATAATGAAGACATAGGAGATTGAATAATAGTTTCGCCCAAAAAACTTGTTTGAACTTATTTTTTGAGAATTCAGGATTTAGTATCAACTTATTTGTGAGAATATAACCTTTTCGGAATTTTTTCATAGTGGTTTCATCTACAAAGAATTGTTCCTCTTTATGCAATAAATTTCTCTAATAAAAATAGTTTGAAATGAGGATGTTACAATAACTGGTTTGATTAGTGTAATAAAAATGTTTTGAATTTAATGGGCGATTAAGGTTGTTCTTGGTAAATAGTTCTAGATCAACCTGTCCTAGACTTAATGATAGCAGCAGAACAAGCGGAAACTAACGCATCAGGCCTAAACGATAAATTTTCAAGAAACACTAACCTGAATCGCAAATTTCAACCACAACAAATAAAACAGACGCCTTTAAGATCCGGATGGTTGAGAATAATGACCGCCGCGTTTACTTATTCATTATTGCATTTTATTAACTAGAGCTAGGTCGTGAAATTTCTAATGACAGCCGGAACCATTCTATTTTGTCATTCTTGTTGTCGTTCCGTCATTTTACGGTACTTTTGCGGGTACATCAAATTCCTCCACGTTCTTTTAGCTTTGCAGATATCGATGGAAGAAAATCAGTAATTGACTGCAATTGAAACGAACGGTGTAATTTTTCGGTTCAGATGGAACGAATGGTAAGTGTCATTACTGATTATAAGCGAAAGTGTTAGATTTCAAGATATCGAAATGCTCTTGATCTGGCAGGTAATGATGCACTTTCGATGGTTTAATCGAGTATTTATGACTTCTTTCATGAAATTAATTCAGTTTTAAATTTCTTATCGAATGATAAGAAATTGATACGCTGTTCCATGGTCTCCTCTTCTTGATGCCCCTCAAAGGAGTGATTCTACAGCCGAACAGGAATTTTTCAGAATATTCATAAAGATAAACGATGTCCTCTTCCAAATTTGAATTGACCTGTGCCGGCGTTTTCCGCAGAAGCTCCTTATTGAGAAAATATCTGACTATTTTATGTGGGCCTCCCTGTGTGCGTATTCCATTATACATTTTTTGGTCAAGTGTAGTGATTGCCTGAAGTGTCATTCATTTACCTGTATGCGTTTTTGTCATTGAATATCATAATTGTCGAAGTTATCGGGATTTTTCTTTGGAGACTCCGACAGTGGGTCAAGCGACGAACCGTTCATGTCGAGATTGAAGATGAATTTTGAACATAAAATTCAACATGTTATTATATTCCTAATCAGGAAATAACGTTCTCGTTTCTGTTTTATGGAAAAAACACTAAATTAACCCTGTCAATCTGATTTAATCGAATATCAAGATAAAGTTCTAAATGGAGACATTTTTCAGAGAAGCAATCGGTTTGAGTGTGATTATAGGAAATTTTGAATAAGAGAGACGGAAAGCTCTTCCTTGGTTCAATTGATTTCTAATGAAGGTTGGGATCAAAATTTAATTACCTAGTTTGAATAAAATTAAATTTTTTCTCGCAAGAAAATTTTTTTTCAAAAATGTTAACGCTTAGCAGTGAATGCGAAGAGGTCATTCAATCATCTGTGAGTGTTTTCTGAACAATTATGGTTATTGTAGGAGTAAACTCAATTTTTGTCCGGAGATTCCGACAGTGGGTCAAGCGACGAACCAGGCTTTTAAATAATCGAGTGCCTATTGAGAGTGGATGTTTCAATGCTGAAATAAGAATCTCAAATGAATAGTCTCTAAATTTTTGAAAACCACAGTAATATCCCCCAAAATATTCATAAACAAATGTCCAAATAATTCTTCCATGCGAATATTATATCCTGAGCAAAATTAAGTTGAAAAATTAGAATAGTGTTGAACACTGAATGAAATGAATGCGAAAGATGATGAATAAGATAGAAGAGAGAGAAGAAAAAAGGTCTAGAGTAAAATAAGAGACAATAATTTGAACGAAAAAGAACCATGAAAAAATTTTGAGTTTTATGGTAGCGAAGTGTAAAGGTATAGAGTATGATAAAGAATGTTATATTCGGATGATTTCCATAGGTATATGAGGAAATTTCAGTTTTACAGTTGTGAAAGTTCAAGAAGATTCAGGTAATTTTAAGTTATTACCGTTGGAAAAGGAAAACTAGTGCTGGAGAAATTAGAGAGTAAGTCATAGAGTGTAGAGACATTCAGCAAAGGGAGAAGCAATAAAGTTGATTTTTCATAGAGTGATCAGGAAAAAAGTTGAATGAATTCGTACAAATTCAGAAAAAAATTAGGTTAATCAGAAAATCCAATGTGAAACTGTGATGAATCAATGAATTCCATTGAAATACATTATTTCTCGTCTCATTAAAATAATATATTGCAAAATTTCTAAGATAGATATTGGAAATGTCTAATTCAATCAAATAAGAAGAAGAAAAAGCTTTCAGAAGGAGAACGTAAGAATAAATTCGATATATAGCACTCAAGAAATAAGGAAGTACGAAATGAAAAAGAAATATTGTATGATAAAAATATTTAGTACATTGAATAATTCCAATAGAAAAAATAAATGAGATGAGTATAGGACAAAGATTTGCTTCGTATGTCAAGATTAAAGTTAAACGGTTTCTGACAGGATTGAGTGAAGATTTAGGAGAAAATGAAATGAGGATAGATAAGACTTTGATATGAAAAGAATTGGTGAAGGCTTTTCATGTATATTTAATGAATGAAACATGGTAAATAGTGCATAAACAAGATTATGTATGGATAAGAGCAATGATAAATGTATGAGATAGTTGGAATTGAATGAAAAAGAGAAATTTGAAGAATTTTTGAAATGAAACTAAAGAAAGAATGAAGAGGAGTAACAAGAAAGAAAGCAAAGGTTGCAATGACAATGTGGTATTAGGTCAGTCTGAAAAATAAATGAATTATGTTTGGAGTGGAAAGAGCCACGTGTATATTTTGAGATTATCGTCAAAATACCACTTCCTTGGTCTGCCCTGTCAAGGTGAAGATAATCTCCTTTTCAAAATGATCCTTTTAACATCGCGAACGAGATATTCTAGTTGGTGCCGCAAAACTCATCAGAGAAAGTTATTTCCTTTCGAGTGAAATCACTGAAACGTCGATAATTTTGATTGATAGAAAAATGTCAGCCCAGGGCCATCTTTAAGCGTTTCAGTTCCACGCTAGGAGCTATTTGAATTTAATTAGCGGGACATAGATGTTCCAAAATAGGCATGTTCATACACCTACTAATTAGAAATCCTATGATGATTTAATCCACCAGTTCCTTACGAGACTCCGCTTCCGATTATTATTAATCGGAGTTTAATTGATTAGAGTCTCATCGTTCACTTTCTAGATCAGTTTTTCTCGGGGCTTAGTGAATGCGTTTGATCTAGTTTCCAGTTTTAATTTGTTGCTGTCGGTGGTTTGAAAGATGAGGATTCTTTGGGCATGGTCTTTTAGGATTATACGCCTGAATTTAACGAACGCGTGAATTCTAGAATATCGGCATTCATCAAGTCATGTTCCCGTTGTGTCGAGAGATGATTAAGTGTCGAATAAATTATTCGAAATAGTTTAACACATTTTCCAATATTTATGATAATCTGAATGATGGACAAAAATTCCGAAATAATCAGTAGGCACAAGTTAATAATGAGATTCTGATTCTTCAAGAAGGCAAAATCATTAAGGATAGTGGGGGAAGAAGAAAAGTCGAAAAGTATAAGAAAAGAAATAAAGATTAGAGTGAAGTAAAACTGAAACGTAAAAAGTCAAAAAAGATGTGAAAATACAATGACAAAAAAATTAAAGAAATACGAAGAGAAGAAGCATTAGTCCGAGATCACGTAAAGAGAATAAATAAAAAAATAAAAAAGTATAAACTAGTAAATATCATGCGATCTGTTAGGATTTTGATTCTTCAAGAAGATAAACTCATTTAAAATAGTTGATTTGGTCATGAGAAGAAATTCGAACAAGGGAAGAAGAAAAATGGAAAATAACTAATGATTAGATAAAGATTGGAGTGAAGAAGAAATAAAACGGATAAAAATCAATGGGGATGTGTAGGGAGAAGAAGAAATCAAACGTTAAATCGAAAAGGATGTGCAAAATATCATGACAAAAAAATAGAAATACGAAGATTAAATTTAACAGTTAATGTAGGAATTTGAATAAATACATCTAGGGGTATTGGTTTTCAATTTCGCAAGAGACTCCTAAGGATATTTACTAGGAGAAGCATTAGTTTGAGATCACGTACAGTGAAGAAAGACAAAAAATCTGAAGATAAGGTTACAGTAATAAGTAGGGACAAGTAAATATTATGCGCATGTTAAGATTCTCATTCTTTATGAATGAAAACTCATTTAAGAAGAAAAATGAAAAATTACAAATAAATAAGGATGTCTAGAGAGAAGAATAAATAAAACGTGAAAAAACAATATGAATGTCGGAACAAAAAGACAGAAGAGATGATAGAAATACGAAGATGAAATAAAATAGTAAATGAAGGAATTTTACAAAATACCTCAAGTGGTATTGCTTTTGAATTCTGCAAGAGGCTTCTAAGGATCTTCACCAAGAGAAGGATAAGTCCGAGACCACGTATAGTGAAGGAAGACAAAAATTCTGAAGAAATGGTTAAAATAATAAGTAAAGACAAGTTAATATCTTACAAGCTGTAAAGATTCTGATTCTTCATGAAGACAAAATCATTTAAGGTAGAAGGTTTGATCATGAGAAGAAAAACGAGGAAGAAGAATAAAAAATTACAAATGATAAGATGAAGATTAGAGTGAAGAAGAAATGAAACGTAATCAAATCAATAAGGATGTGGAAATAAAATGACAAAAAAATTATAGAAAAACGAAGAAAAAATTAAACAATTAATGGAAGAATTTTAGAAAATACCTCTAGGGATATTGATTTTGAATTTTGGAAATGACTGCTAAGGATCTTCACTAAAAGCATTAACCGATATCAAGTATAGTGAAGGAAGACAAAATTCTGAAAATAAGGTTGAAATAATAAGTAGAGACACGTAAATATCATGCGATTCTGATTCTTTAAGACAAAATCATTTGAGATAGTTGGGTCATAAGAAGAAATTCGAACATGGAAAGAAGAAAAATGAAAAATTACAAAGCATAAGATGAAGATTAGAGTGAAGAAGAAATGAAACGTATAGAAATCAATAAGGATGTGTAGAGAGGAGAAGAAATCAAACGTAAAAATCAATAAGGATGTGGATATACAAAGACCAAAGAAATAATAGAAATACGAAGATCAAATAAAAGAGTTAATGGAAAAATTTTAGAAAATAACTCATTGTGGTATTGGTTTTGAATTTTGCAAGAGGCTTCTAAGAATCCTCACTAGAAGAAGCATTAGTCTGAGACTATGTATAGTGAAGGAAGAGAAAAATTCAGAAGATAAGTTTAAAAAACAATAAGAGACAAGTAAATATCATGCGAGCTGTAAAGATTCTCATTCTTCATGAAGACATAATCATTTGAAATAGTAGATTTGGTCATGAGAAGGAATTCGAATATAGAAAGAAAAAAAAAAAAAAAATTATGAAGAAAAGGATGAAGATTAGAGTGAAGAAGAAATAAGACGTGAAAAAATCAATAAGAATGTCGGAACATAAAGACAGGAGAGATGATAGCAATACGAAAATGAAATAAAATAGTTAATGGAGGAATTTTGGAGAATACCTCAAGTGGTATTGGTTTTGAATTCTGCAAGAGGCTTCTATGGATCTTCACTAAGAGAAGGATAAGTCCGAGACCACGTAGAGTAAAGGAAGACAAAAATTCAGAAGAAATGGTTAAAATAATAAGTACAGACAAGTAAATATCTTGCGAGCTGTAAAGATTCTGATTCTTCATGAAGACAAAATCATTTGAGGTATTAGGTTTGGTCATGAGAAGAAATACGAGGAGGAAGAATAAAAAATAACAGAGGATAAGATAAAGATTAGATTGAAGAAGAAATGAAACGTTAAAAAATATAAGGATGTGGAAATAAAGTGACCAAAAAATCATAGAAAAACGAAGAAAAAATTAAACAATTAATGGAAGAATTTTAGAGAATAACTCAAGGGATATTGATTTTTAATTTTGCAAAAGGCTGCTAAGGATCTTTACTAGAAGCATTGACCGAGATCAAGTAAAGTGAAGGAAGACGAAAATTCTGAAAATAACGTTGAAATAATTCTGATCATTTAAGAAGACAAAATCATTTGAGATAGTTATTTTGGTTATAAGAAGAAATTCGAACATGGAAAGAAGAAAAATGAAAAATTACAAAGCATAAGATGAAGATTAGAGTGAAGAAGAAATGAAACGTATAAAAATCAATAAGGATGTACAGAGAGAAGAACAAATCAAACGTAAAAAAAAACCAGGATGTGGAATAAAATGACAAAAAAAATTAGAAATACGAATATGAAATAAAACAGTTAATGGCGAAATTCAAGAAAATATCTCTAGGGGTATTGGTTTTGAATTTTTCTCGAGGCTTCTAGGGATCTTCAATGGGAGAAGCATTAGTCCGAGATCACGTATAGTGAGGCTGATTAATTTTGTTGGGTTCCACTGACAAACGTTCATTCAATGTTTTATTGATGATCTTTTTATGTCCACTCTTCGCTTCAACTGCCATCTCGCAGGTTGATGAGCCATGAGGTGAGAATCGGTTATACTACCGGTGGATTGAAACTTATGTAAAAAGTCCATTTTTACGGGGAATTAAAGCGGTAATTAACTTCTGATTCCGAATAATTCCAGCCAGGATAATTTGTAAGCCGATGTTGGACGCAATTAGAAGCATTACGACGGTCTTAGAACGGTATGGGGACATTTAATTTCCGATGGTAATATTGTTAATTAGCAGAGCGGTTTCCTAACACTTTAGATTTATTAAATCCCGATATGGTTGCGCTTACTCCACTTTTTCAACTCTTCTACTTCCTAATCCGTTGGAAATGCAACATTTCTCGCCGACAAGGCTGGAATAAAGGCGGAAGATTTGTTTTTCAGGATGGCAGCTTTCTCGGCTTTTTCCTCAGTCTTAGAGAAGATGCTTTTGTCTTCTGTACGCAATTAAGAAAGTATCTTAGACGACAACAGAGAGAATTGGAATTGTCAGGAGATGTGGAGAATGAAAATATCATTAAGATTGTTTCAAATCTTTAAAAAATTTTTTTTTTATTTTCATTCGTTTAACAATGAAAAAATGTCATAACTGAGGAACCCAGGCATTCACATCATTTTCCGTTCACTTCCAAAACATTTGTCTGTCCTCTTAAGTAATACTATTCATAAAAAAGATTCAAAAGTGATTTCTTCGAAATTTACGGTTTCTGGATTTGCGGTAATTGTCAAAAACCTTAAGAATATCTTCCACAGTTTCATGTTAAATATTATTGCAAAACAAAAAAAATGACTGAGATAAAGGTGTATTGACCATAAATATTTTATTTGTTTCTCATTTGTAAACGTCAGTTTCCAAAAACACAATATAAATCAAGAAAGTTTATTTTATCAAGTCACTAAATTGTAAAACTGACAGTTAACTTGCAAAATTTTCACAAGTTAGTAGTATTATTTACATGAGAAAATTTTGTTTTATCGTCATAAATGTTGAAAATCATGGTACAATTGTTATTTCCCGTAACACAGATTTTTGATGATGAAAGAGTTGATACTGATGATGATGAACCATCTGTTGACTCAGAAACTGCTGAACTCGAGCACTGCAGAACATTTGTACTCTCCAAATGTACTACCAAATAATTTGCTAGACATTTCGATTTTTTTGTTGAACGAATCATCGACATAACTCATCGCAATTTCGGTGCTCTTCCACCCTCCTGCACGCTTTAGTGCTAAAATATCTCCACCCGAATCCGCAACCATAGTGGCTCCAGTTCTGCGAAAAGAGTGGCCGGTGTATTACTCTGGGTCTTTTAAACCTAAATATTTCGCTATTTGCTTTGGCACACCACCAATAGTGTGCTGGCCAGCATTAAGGAAAATGCACTTTCCATGTCGGTATGTCAAAAAAAATCTTAGGCTTTCTGTTCCAGGAGGCCGAAGATTTACATATTTTCTGTATAACATGCAGGGCTTGAAGCTGCAGCCATCATCGGTTGTGGTGAATCTTCTTGTTGTTAAATTTTTTGTTTGCCGCAATGTCACAATAACGTATTTTCCCATATCTTCTACATCATTCATGTTTAAGGAGAGAATTTCGTCACATCGACAACATCCAAAAATCCCAAATATTGTTACAAATTTCGTCAGCAACCACTGGTCATCAGGAGCATGTGAAAGAAATTGTTCAGCCTCTTCTTTACTTAATACCTTGGCCTTTTTTGGCGTATAACGCTCATTTTTTCGTTTCAGAAATGCTATTACCTTTTGAAATCTGCAAATGACAACTAAACGTCATATTTTCCAATAAATTTTTTAAGGAAAACAAACCTGCGAACAGGGGCATTTTCTTTCATTTCCAAGCAGCTTTTCAGCATAGACCATTTTGCCCATTAAGTATTAGGGCTGAATCTAGCTGATAGTTGATTCAAGTAGGCCAACAAAACATCTTCAGTTACCCCAATCACACCATTTTTGTTTTGCCCCTTTTTGAAGTCGTCGTATTCTCGCTCGTACCTTGAAGCTGATTTTGCAGGTAATAAACTTGAAGCTACACTGCTGGCTGCCTCAATAATTTCTTTTGGTACATTCATTTTCGCTTTCGCCAAAGCAAATGTAAAGAAAAATAAACAGACATGTTCATGGCAACGGTTCCATAGCTTACGACATTTGCGACAAATTATTGAGATTTTTTGGAATTTATCTAACCTTTTTATAAATGAGAAACAGATAAAATATAAAACAATACACGCAAGGTAACGGGTTTTACTGGCTCATGGAGGTAACTGACTAGCCTGCGGCTCGTCAGTTATATCCTCCATATCCTCCACTTCAATAAATCACACTAAATAAGTTACTGAAACAAAAATACAAAAACTGAAACTTTAGGTTAAGGAGTTTTGTTCCTTTCAATTATCTTGGCTTTCATATTCATATTATTTTGTGTGATATATATCCCATGCAAAGAAGAAAATATAATAAAATAGGAAATGTCAAAATAAAAGTTGATTCAATTCAGATGAAGAACGAAATGAGTAAGGAGAAAGTAAAGCTAAAAGTGAAAATGTAAATATGAAATGAAAAATGAAAATTAGTATAGGTAAGGCAATATAAGCAATCAAAGAGAAGTGAATAATGAAGCAGTAATAGCATGAGTGTCTGAGATTGGATAAATAACTGGAAATGAAACAAGATGGCTTCATAAAATTTGATGATGAAGGTTTGTTAATGTATGAATGAGAAAATATGTGTGTAGAAAGATTTCTGGTCTGGATGAAGAGATACGCGACAAACATGATGAATTTTCCATGATTGGAATTTTAACTCAACCTAAGAATTTGTTTGATATCAAATTGTTGAATTTGGTATTTCACGCCGAATGAATAAAAAATGATTTAAATGAATACCAGTAGAACTCAAATCTGAATATTATGAGATGCAGTATCTTCATCGTTTTGAATAATGGATAGAATTATCAAAATATTTACAATTCCTCCCATTGAAATGGAGGCTTGATGAGTTGAATTCCATCGTGCTTTTTTCAGTCTAATGAACGTGTTTATTCAGTTTCAATACCTCCATTAAGGAACAGAAAAAGCCTCAAAACATTAATTACCTGGATTCCTAATGAAAATCTTGACACATCATCTATTCTGACAGCCGAAACATATATTCATGTCGTAGCTCCATAAATCCGGCATTATAGCCCTAATCATTCTGTATGAAGATCTGTCTGTCAGGAACTGTCTCTACAACCGACACTCCATCACATACTATTCCCTAATAAAGTATAAGTAATTGCGTATAAACAGAAAGCTCCACTTTTTCAAGGGACGAGTTATAGCTTAGGCACCATGGAGATAGAGAGATGTCTATCTCAGTTGGGAACGGATATCAAATATGCTTCACAATATACTGACTCGTATGAGTTATTGCTTTTCGGTTTTTGCGGACTAAAGTTATTGGAGTTGGGAAAACAAAGGGAGAATTTTTGTATGGAGAGTATATATGGGAAAACTGCTCAGCGGAAACGAGAAATCGGTTTCCCACATAAGGAAATGAGAGAGTATGTAAATTGGTCATTCCAGAAGTTCGTTTTGTCCACGAAAAAATGTACACTATATGTTAGGTCTTACAACCTTTGCTCTTAGGAACAAATAGGTAGAAGTTTTCTCTTGATTTTAATATAATCAAGTAACACGTGAGAATCACTGAAAAATTTGGGCAACACTGCACGTTTTGTATATTTCAAAACTGTGCAAGTCTTCAGATACAGGTTTTTCGGAGAGATTGCAAAATTAGGATGTCAATTCACATTTTCATCATTCTTGTGCAACAACTGGATTCGTGAGAACTATCGGACTTTAATGAATTTCTCCGAAAAAAGACAGGAAACGGATTATTTCCCCATAAGTGTGTTAATTTCTCGTTTAATTGCGCCTCGAATGAAATTATTAAGCACAATTTCTTCTATCAGTGAAACTGCACTTGAAGTGACTGGACTCGACCTCTATATCCAGCTAATGAAGCGGATAAACAAAGGATGTAATGAATCGGACTGAAATCATATGAATTATAATTATTGTCGGTTCTCGTTTAGTTGCCTTTCAGAAACACGATTTTTATATAATTTCGAGGTATAAACTTGCGGTATGATGCCATTGGAAACAGCATAATACGCAGGTGTCTCAGAATAATTGGTCACAAATTCTCCTCAAAAGTATTAAAGGTCATTTAATGTTCTTTAAATATTCCCCACAGAGCTGAGGCTATTCAAAGGTAAGATATTTGATACTCAAAAACCACTAATAGGTTACTTCTTCCATAATTTTTTTGTTATTGGATTAGTGTAAATTATCAGGACGAATTCACAGAAATATGATCAGATTTTATGGTACTTCTAAAGACAATAGAAGAACTAAATCAGGCTATCCAAATTTATTTTTATTGAAGTCGTTGCGTGAGTTTTTCTCTAAGGCGGGCTTTCACTGTAGTGTGTTTTTATTTCAAGTTGCATTTGAAAATGGTTTCACTTTGGGACTTAAAATTTTGTGGGTTAACACAAAAAGGATTGAAGTTTTCAATGAAATGATTTAAATCGATTGCATTTCAAAAGTTCATTCTTGTTTTTTAAAAAATAAAAGAAAATGAGCCAACTTATGCTTTTGTTTTATTTCAAACGAAAGACCCATGAAAATAGTTCAACTTCCGATTAAAAGTGAATCTACAGATAATTCCGTTCAGAAAAACAACTGGAAATACGGAATTGGCAGAGAATTGCCAAATTCAAATATGTGGCGGAAAAAAGTTCCTGCTTTACCCACATATTCACTAATTTCATATTTCAGTGATTTTCGGACAGAGAGCGCCATTGTATATTTCATTTATAAGGATAGAGATATTCATAGAACTTATAGTGAAAATGTAAGTTCTATGGAGATATTACATAAAATGCACTGTTGACTGTGGCGCCTTTATCGGATTAGCTTTCCTACTCGCTCTGAACGGCTACCTTAAATTTCATTTTTCCGCCATCTTTGAACTGCGATATCTCCCTAACGTTTGATTTTTGACTCAAATTTATACAGGGTGGCCATTTGAAAACGAAACAGACGAGATTACAGACGAAATAAATTTTTTCGATAGAAATGCTCGGACAGGTCGATTTCTGTTTCGAGGGGGACAACTTAAGATGTAGGTTACGGACGCATAGCGCTTCAACCCTTGCTACTACAACCCTCACCCCCAATTTTTGAATAGGGAAGATGGGGTGAGTGATACCTCATTTGAAAGGTATTTTTATACTGATTTCAGCACAGTAATTGTTTTTTCATTTTATGCATTAGTTCTCCAAATATTCTCAACTGAGTATTTGAGAATGAAGTGGTGTTTTCATGGCACTTGTAGTGTTTTTTTTGAAAAATCGACATTTTGAGCTTCAAAACAACCATGACTGTGGCTTCCTTCCTCCAATCCACTGACATAGAAATCTTTAATCAAGATGTCGATTTTTCACAAAAAAACACTACAAGTGCCATGAAAACACCACTTCATTTTCAAATACTTAGTTGAGAATATTTCGAGAACTAATGCATAAAATGAAAAAACAATTACGGTGCTGAAATCAGTATAAAAATGCCTTTCAAATGAGGTATCAGTCACCCCATCTTCCCTCTATATTGGGGGGGGGGTTGTAGCAGCAAGGGTTGAAGCGCTATGCGTCCGTAACCTACATCTTAAGTTGTCCCCCTCGAAACAGAAATCGACCTGTCCGAGCATTTCTATCGAACAAATTTATTTCGTCTGTAATCTCGTCTGTTTCGTTTTCAAATGGCCACCCTGTATAACAATTTACCCTTAATTTTTGAACAAAGAATACCCCTCTGAAATATTTCGCATCAATTCGGGAACACCCTGTATTCACGCATCAGAACCATCTTCAGGATATCTTCGTTCAGTCTAACCTCAAATTATCTTGCGAAGCTTGAAGGCAAACGCAATCCTCAAGCATATAATTTGAGCTAGCGCTAGAGATGAGATCACCGGATCATAATTGGGTCCTGCTCGAGAATTTATTAGACAAAAATGAATATGCGTCATGGAACGAAGCACCTGATAATTGAAATTTTGACTTTCCCTCAAATCGTGCCAAGAATACCTTGAAGCAATTTTTTGACGATCGATAAAGGAATTCGACACTTTGGAAAAAAATTCGAAAATGTTGGGAACCTTGAAGATATCAGATATTGGAGCAAATTGAATTTGGGACACGGAAGATTCGATCATAGATAAAAAATTGATGAGGTATAATGTTATTGATGGATGCAATAACACTGTTTTTGCTTTCTTGACCTTAATTTCGTGTTTGGATTCGCTCTTCCGATAGATATGATACTAGTTTCATGGAAAAGATTATTCAATATTACTCCAATGATTTTTAAATACCAGATTCAATTCCCAATCGAATTTGATTGCGATTTTCAGTTTTCAAGACGCAGAAATTTCTCATCGTCAATTTATCTAATCATCAATATCTCAAAGGCTTCTTCATTCCTAAAGTATTAATATAAATCAATTTTCTTACTCCGAGTTGACAGCCACATAGAAATATTCATGAGAAACGAATGTCATTCAAGAAATTTCAGAGATTCTTGAAAACAAACCATAATTGAATCACACATAACTCAAAAGATATTATAAGTGACATGAAACACTCCAAAGATCCTCGTCCAATTTAATAGAACCTTGACAGTAATCGATAACTCAACGTATCTATTTCGGCATCTGTAACTGAACTTATACTCAGGAAATGACTCAGATCGACAGTATAAATCATAATTATCTGGGTTAAGAAGGAAGGACTATGTCTTGAACAACATTTAAATGTCAATGCTCATCACTACATATCTATCTTTCAATATGAAGAAAAATAAATAAGGAATCCACCCAAACGATGAGCAACTACTCACTATGAAGTCTGAACATCACAACCAAGCTCACTTCGATCATGTATTGTTATTCTTATCGTTGCAGTTTTCATCCGTTTGATATTTCTCATCACTGTTCCTATCTTCACTTTTAACAGTCATTTCTTCGTCTTTGCCGGATGGCGATTCTGACCCCGTTGAAGACCTGGAGGAATAGTTGTCTTTGTCTGAAAAATACGATGAATCTCTTTTGGTTTCGTCTGGAGTTCCATTCTCCTCGAAGTCATTTCCAGCGATGTTGAAGGCTTTTGGTGATTGATTCACTGGGAAATTAGGGAATTTGCTGTTGGGTTGGAAGTGTTGTAGTAGCCTGCTGTCGGTTACTTTACCCATAAACGACCTTATCTCCTCGAAACAAGATTCTTCACTCAAGTTTCTGGATAATTGTCTTCTTTGCATGTTCCTTTCATCCAGAATAGTGGGACCATCAGCTTCATGTTTTTTAAGATGTCTATCTAGGTTTGTCTGTTGTCCAAAACATCTCTCACATAAAGGACACTTAAAGGGTTTCTCTTTATTGTGAATATTCCTAACATGCCTTTGAAGATTACTAGATATGCTGAATGATCTCTCGCAATACCTACATTTATATGGCTGTTCCCCTGTATGAGTCCTTAAATGTCTAGTGAGATTGGCTGATCTTGGAAAAACCTTACCGCAAAACTTGCAAGCATACCTGTCTTTCAGTTTACCACCATTGGTATCGAACACTTTAGGCGTTTGTGGTGCTGGTGCATTTCTCATCAGATCAAAAGGAACTTGATTTACAGGAGGACTCAACATATTGGGATTCAAAAATGGAAACCTCTGAGGATAACCTGGTGGAGAGTTGGAAAAGGGCATTGAAAGTCTTGGTAGTTTGTCCCCTCCTTGTACCCTATAAATAGCCTCCAGCATCATAGGATGAATGGGTTGGGGTGGAAACATCATTCCTGGATACCCTGACATCTGGGGAGAGAACTGTTTTGGAAGGTTGTTTGGCACTGGACTCTTTCTGTCTTCAACCACAATTTCATCTTTAACACTATCTTCACTAGGAGTTGGTGATATTAAGTTTCTATTCTCATCTTCCACCTGTCTTCTCGCCATCAGCAAGGATTTCTTGTGGTCCATTCGGAGATCTAGTGGTTGGTCCTCGTTGTCTTGAGGACCTGGTGGTGGTCTTCCAGCTGGTGACATGTGAGGACCTGGAGATCTTGTGTTTCTGGAGAGATCGAAAGGCATGTCGTCTCCTGGAGGAACTCTTATAGAAAGGGGATAGGTGGCTGCTTGCTTAGGGGAGCTGTGACCTCCGGAAGCAACCAGCATCTTGCGGGGAGATGAATCTTTTTCTCTCATGGTGAGGGGTAGGGTTATCGGTAGAGGCGGGAGGTACCTGAGCCAAGGAAGGCCCGTTTCCACCAAACTCATGGGAGTTCCAAATGAAGGACCTGGAACAAACAGAAAATATGTCAGTTTTCATCATATTTTTACAGTTTTTGACTGTATCAGTCGGAATAAGTTGTTTAAGTTGGACAGGCAAGGTTTTGAAGGATTCATCATGCTTCATCAATCAAGGCTGTAAGGAATGTGACCTTAACTGAGGGAATCAATGATCAGTACTTTTATTCGAAACTATAACATTCAGTGTTCGTGTCGAAAGCAATACTCATAAATTGTTTCTGGTTCAAATTCTGGATACATTTCCATGACTAATTAGATCAGCTAGAGAACCTACACTAGTTTGCATTTTGGTATCATACAAAGGCACAAGGTTTGAGAGGAATGTGATCATATGGACATAATATGGAGCAGTTAGCACACAACAATCAATATTTTGTCTTCCTTACCATCTACAGAGAGGATGGTCAATAAAATCACTCCAATACATAAATTACCGGTCTTGAAACAATCCATCAGCTAAGAAGATCGTTGTCCGATACACTCGAGACGTGTAGTAACATAGCTCATCAGCCTGACAGCGAAAAAATGTTCTAAAGTAGATAAATGAAACTGATATAATCCAGTTATCCATCATTTACGTACAAGGAAGTCTCCGTTCAGGCTGGACTCGAAAAAAGCAGAAGTGGGGAAAATTGATACGACAAAAGACCAGCAAAAACCCAGCAACGCCCGTTGTGTACGTTTCCACGCGGACAGATAGGAGCGCATCAAATTGAACGGCAAATTAACGATTCGAACGTGTTTCAGGATGTTTTCCTACATAACCGTCTCGAGATAATTAAATTCTAAGCGCCTGCGACCTTTTTGCCGGTCATCTTATACATAACATTGATAACAATATCGTAAAGAAGATTATAAGAGATCGTTTGTAATCTGCGATTGGAGTTGGATCTAGTTGCGAGGTTTTTCTATGGTTATTGGCGATACGACGGTCGAGATAACACGAAGATGGCCGTATTTCTCTGGCGGTCTTCGTGCAGTGGTTCTCAAACGACTGGGTGCCGGTCAAGTCATATCAGAGCCCCCACAAAAATTGTGAATTATTGTTTTTTCAGTCTCAACTTTTTTTAACGGAGGAACTTCATTTACAGACCTCTCTTTCCCAGGAACAGTGTGAGGGTCCTTGCTGTACTGACCTCGAATACTCTCTAAACCTGACCTGCTTCTTCTCAGTTCCGAGCATATGCCTACAACCCGTGTTATCTTTTGATTGTTAATTCTCAAACTTTATCGTGCTAGGTTTCTGATATTAACTTATTCTGTTATCTCTCATTTGAATCGTTCTAGTAAGTTTGATCAATTGATGTCTTGGTCTTGTATGTACGCGTTCTTCTTACATGTTCTCTCTGGTCATAGACCACTAATCTCCTGAGTTCTTGATTAAAAGAGGACGAATTATTGGTATACGGGAGGCGGTGTTGTCATTTCGAGAAATCGCTAACCGTACGAACAGAAATCAAACCACTGTTATGAGATCAAGCGTGGTTTGATAATGCCCAAAATCCAATACGATAAGGCACTGGACGTCGAAAGGGCACAAATGAAGTTCAAGATCGACTTATGGTCATTAGAGACCAATTTGCGACAACTCGATCTTTGGCTGATGAGTGGTAAGGAAAACAAGGCCATCCTGTAACTGTCTTATCGGTTTATAGCCAGATAAGGTCTTTTGGACTGCAACATTATCGACCCCAACTTGTGTTACCTCTGACGGTTGAGCATCGCCGGCAACGATTACAGTGGTGCAGAGAACTTCAACATTGGAATGTGAAATGGCATCAGGTCGTCTTTTCTGATTAATCTCGATTCTCCTTGGATGCAAATGATGGCCAAAGAAGGGCTAGAAGACGTCGGGAAGAAAGACGTGAACCTCAGTTTGACGTTGAGCGTCATGTACACCGGACAGTAGGCGTTATGGTATGGGGTGCTATAGCACATGCAAGAGGGTCACCTTTAGTCTTTGTTCGAGGTTAAATGACAGCGCTGCGTTACCTGCAAGAAATAGTGGAGCCATATGTTCTCCCTCACCTCAACAGGCTCGAGAATCGCCAAAATTTCAGCATGATAATGCTCGACCTCATGTTGCCAGAATCAGTTTAAACTTTTTTGAAGCGATCCATGTGAATCTTTTGCCATGGCTGCCCAGATTCCCTGATCTTTCGCCCATAGAGAATGTTTGGGACATCATGAGTAGAAGGCTTGGAAATTTACTCCAACGGACTATAGCAACTCTGAGAAATGAAGTACAGGTAGCTTGGGATAGTATACCTTAAGAAGAAATAGACCATCTTTTGCCATCAATGCCAAGACGTCTTGGGGAGTGTATAGATGATAGCGGTGGACAAACACATTATCAACAAATTAAAAAAAAATATTGTATCCCTTTCGTTTTTTTCTCAAAATTTAATCATTTACTCCTTGCTATACTATATATGTTCTACAAAAAAAAATTGAAATTTAAAGAGCTCCATTTGGGTGTTGCAGTTTCTTTATCAGTTTGTATAATATATATAGAGGATTTTCCAAACTCATTTCCAGTAAGTCCTTCGAGTCCTTATGAGAATTCAAAACAATAAATGATATTCTATTTTCAAAACATCCTTAAATCCGTTATAATACGAAGCCAGCAACTGCAGGCGAGTATAGCAGCTGACGAGTGTTTTTATCAGACCATTAGGAGCTACCGGCCACTAGATGGTACCCTCCTCTCGCCAATATTCATTACGCACGCGCGAAAGCGATCAAAGCCGGGCAACGAATATAACTAAGCATAGTATGTGATTTATGATGTTATTATTTCAGTTCTGTTCACCAGAGCGTTCTCTGACTCTTTGAAATAGTCGTGAATTCTGAAAACATAAAGAATCTACCGAGAACCCATCGAGTTGGTCAAACGTGCAAAACCACAAAGTCTTAACGACCCGTCCATCCGACAAATTAACAGCCTCCACAATTATCTCGGTCCCACTCATCACTGGAAAGAATTCGAACACAAGAATCGTCTTCTCCCCGGTGCGCGAGAAACTTACAGCAACCTTCTCCTATTCCGTACCGCTGAGACTCGAAAAAAATGACAATTAGGAGGCGTAACATCGGTTATTGGTTCTTCTCAAGATTTACAAGTTCGATGCCGAGCCCGAAATGGACACGATGGGTTGTTGGATGTTCTTTTACGGTTAGCACGTCAATTAGAGGATATAATCTACGATTCCACACGTTTCACCGTGTATACGCGACGGTATTCCGAGCGGACATGAAATTAGAATGGGGATTTCGTCGAGGGAAATGCAGATTATGCCATTTGTTGGTCGTTCCGGAGTGTGTTAGATACGGAGGAAATATGGGGACTGAGGAATTGCAACGTTAACTACAATGTCCAATTATGGAATGAACACCAACAAGAAATCATACAAGACGTTCGACGTCTCTTGGTTTCGGTTCATACGGCACTAAATTTTCATTCTTTCGGATCATTCTCATTGATTTTAAACTAACAGCAACACCCAGGAGGAGCTGTTCAAATTTCAGATTTCTTCTCGTAAAACGAAGATAGTAAAGCAAGGAGTAAATGATTAAAATTTGGAGAGAAAAAAGAAGGGTTTACAATTTTTTTAATGAATTTGTTGATAATGTGTTTGTCCACCGTGATTATTTATACACTCCCCAACACGTCTTGGCATTGATAATGCCATAAGGTGGTCTACATGTTGTTCCTATTCTAAGATTAGAGTACATTTTTTTATGTTGTGTAATGTTCAGAGAACATCGTGAGAACCAAGGCCAAGCAGGTAGGAATTGGTGTTCTTCTTGAATTTCTGGAGGTTATATGCCTCGGGGAACACCTCCCTAGGCAATGTGTTCCAAAGCCTCGCTGTTCATTGGATGAACGAGTCTTTGAAGAGAGATGTTCTGCAGGTCTCCAAAGTGACCACGAAGGGATGTTAAGATTTAACTTGACGGGTTAGTCTCGAAGAGACTGCTAGAAGGGGAACGATTGCTGATAATTCAGAAGAGCATCGCCCATGGAAATATAAAATAGAGACAGATTGCCTACTCTTCTGCAGTGTTCTAGAGAAGTGAGCGAGTTTGTAAGCGAGGCATCACCGACGAGACGAATTGCCTTTTTTTTGTACAGAATCCAAAATTTTTAGGATATGTTTAGGTGCAGCACTCCAAATATGTATTCCAGTATTCCAGGACAGGCCGAATCTGTGCCTTAGGTATAGATCATAAGCATCTGACCTGAGGTGAAATGGCTCCTGGCACGAAACAAAAAACCAAGTTTTTGGAATGAACTTTTAGCAATGGATCTCACGTGATTCTCCCAAGAAAGGTTACTGCCGACAGTTATACCAAGCATCGAAATGGATGACTTCAATGGTATGGTCACTCCCGACAATTCTATGCTTATAACATAATATTATTTCTACATATGTCAGTGATAAATGGCAGATTTCTAGCAAGCTCTTCATTTGATTGAACGTCCAGATAAAGAAAAATTACTTTCCTAATGAAATACAGAAACACACGCCTAAGAAAGTGAGGTGTTAACCATTAATCAAGTAGACTGTCAGCATGGCCATGCACATATGCGATGCTTATGTCAATAGGGAAATTTCTGAATCCGAAAAGATCGAGTAGAACAACCTACAATTCCTCGGGTTTTCATTAGTCTCAAGCTGCAGGAATGTTACATGCAAATGAGCCAGTTGAAAAATCGACCATAAAACCACCTGTAGTCCTAATCCCATCCACACATTGAGTGGGTGTCGTAAACCGGTAGTTGAGAAACGGTCGAACTAATGTTTTCAATGTCTTTCGGTTGCTTGTTGTTTTTATTTCTATCGAATTAATGGGAGTTCGTCGCTTTATCTGTCGTTGGGATCTCCAGGTATTGAGCTCTATTGTTTGAGATATTTTTAACAATTTAGCGGGAGTCGCGATATTGTTGCATTGTTTCCAGACAGATTGGCTGCAGTTTTGGATACAGGGTGTCTCGAATAAAAACACGAGGTTTTGCAGAATTTTTTCAAAAATGAGTCTTTGACTTGTACACAAATTTCAATTGAAGATTCCTCTCATCAAACGGAACATTTTTTTTCTCTACCATTTCTCGAAATTCGGTTTCGTTTGGAAGATACAGGGTGTCGAAAATCCATGAAAAAAAAAATACTTTTCTGTTCATATCTTCGAAGACGTTATTTAAAATTAACTGAACTTTGCTTGATTGTTCACTTTATTTATGGTGCATATTCCTGAGTCGAAACTTATTCGATATTTTTCCCAGTACAAAAGTTACAGCGTAGTCGACTCATAAATCCACGCAAAAATACCATAAAACCACTTGGAAAAGATAAACGGTTCATAAATTCGAAAGAACCAATCATTTTAGAAAATAAAATTATGTTTTTTAACGGAACGCTTTTTTTTTCGAGTTATTCTTAATTGTATACGATAAAATTTGAGGAAAAAATCATGAATTTCATTAATAATCTGGATGCTTCCCTGGATTAAATATCATCAAATATTATTACTTCATTGGTTTCTAAACAAGTTAACAATAATGTCAGAATGTTTATCAACTTTGTCGAGACTAAAATCTGAATGACGGAAAACGGTTGATGTAGAGATATGTAATCATAAAATCTCACAAGTGTGGGAGCTGAAATTGAACACCGAGGATAATGAAATTATATATTTATTACGCACAGTTTTTATTGAAAATTTATTGTTACCGGTCCCTATTAAAAATAAAGTTCAATGAAATGCAAAATTCGGATATATGAATGATGAATCATGATACAAACCACGTATCATTGAAATTAATGAAAAATAAAATGTTGCTATGCACTCAATAATCTGTGGCGATGTTTCTATGAAATCAATATCCCTCTTGGAATTTCACAAACTCGACACTACACGGTTAATAATACATCAATTCATTGAAAGTCTTCAAATAATCATCACGAGATCGAAGAAAAACATCTAAAATGATCACTTTATTTTTCAAAACTACATAGCTATAGAATTGATATCCTCCATATTTGTTTAGACTTGCATATTGCACCGATTGTCGCTATACACATGCGTCGTTTACAGGCGCTGACGTTTGGGACACAGAATAGTAATATAGGGTTCGAGATGGGTAGATTCATTGTTCTTGCGCGTTCGTTAGCTCGCACGACACAATTTGGTATAGTCTTCTCAGAAGCTCTGTGATAGCTCTGTCATGGAAGGTTTTTGTTATAATGCAACATGGGTTAGGTTAGGTTGATTAATCATAAATCGAATGAAAAACCTTACTTCTCATGATATTTGTGGGATATCGAGGAAAATATGAAGAAGTTATTAGAGTTTACAAATTATTCTACAGAAAAGAGAGAAGGGACTTATTTTGATAGGAGCAATATGACTTGTAAATTGCATGATGGAAGAATACATGGTGTGTTCTTGCGCACGCTGCGTCAGTCAGATCAAATATTCGTGACGCACACCTAAGCCAATTCAAATTTCTTGCCCAAGTTGCTCTGAGTGACGTCATGCGGACGAAAATAAGCTTCGTAAAGAACACACCATGTATTCTTTCATCATGGTAAATTGCAGAAGTAATCGGACAATACAAGTGTTTTTCTTAGGAAATATCGTGTTTGTAACATTTTTATTCGTATAAGGTTAGTACTTGAGTATTCCCTAAATGTATCAACTCAATTTCAATAGAGAAATATGAACTTTGAGATATTTGCAGAAAATCGTATCATGCACGTATTTGGCCCATTTTTTCTCGAAATGTCTATATCTTTTTAACAGAGCCGAATTCGAAAAACTGGAAAATGACAAAAACGTTTCTTTTGGCCTCAAGAATCTACAGTTTAAATATAATCAGCGCAACCAATACCCATAGTTTTGGATGGTATTGAATAAGTAACTAGGCTGGTAGATGTCTAGAAACACTGTTTGGGGAGATTGCATGTATTTTAGAACCCCAGAGCGATGTGGAGTGGGCTTCAAGTGTCATCGGCCTATCTGCCCGACCGTTCAATATAGAAATATGAACTTAGAGGTATTTGCAGAGAATCGTATCAGACACGTATTTGGCCCAATTATTTTTCAAATGGCTATATCTTTCTAACTGAACCGAATTCGCAAAAATGGAAAATGAAAGAAACGTGTCTTTTGGCCTCGAGAATCTACAGTTCAAATATAATCCGCGAGAGCAATACCCATAGTTCCAGTATTGAAGTAACTAAGCTGGTAGATGTCTAGGATTGCTGTTTCGGGAGATTGCACGCATTAGAAAACTCCAGAGCGATGTAGAGTGGGCTCCAAGTGTCATCGGCCTATCTCCCCGACCGCTCTGCATCTCGAAAAAGCGAAAAAACCCATCGGTTCGCCGACACCTCTACCCGTCCGACAGCGGTCAAGCGGGAAGCTCCAGTTGCGCCGCTATGGTCGATCTGTACGCGGAAGTAGCGGATAAATTGTCCTGTCAGGCACCCACACCCAGCGCTGGTGGCTGGAACGGCCGATAGAGAAGTCGTGACCAGGCCAGACCTACATGGACAAATTGTCCGCGGTCCGTTAGGAGCACGTAGCTCTGTGCTCCGATCCGTAGATAACACGTTAAATAGAACTAACATGCTAATAGCCGTACGATGTACCCTGATACGGCCGCAAGAGAACAGTTTTTGTACGAATGCGTCGATTGGCCTTGATTGTTTCGGTGTTTGCGTTCGGCGACGCCGAAGGCTTGAAAAATGGTGTGATGTAGTTGGTCGAAGAGGGAGAGGGATTTGTCCGCCTTGTCGCCATTGTAGCCGTTTGTAATGAATATATTACCGGCGATAAGGAGAGCTGATGGCTGAAATTTGAGCCTCATCCTTGGTAGCTGGCAACCGGGAGACAAGGTCGATTCGATCTTGGCAAAACTACGAAGTTACCTTCATTGAGGGAAATAGACTAGCAGCCGTCATCAGTGCCACATGACCCTTACTGCGGTAGCAACAAAATATAAGGAATCGGACTATAGAATTCTCCTTGACAAATTTCTTTAAGCGAACGTTTCGAAACAGCACTGTTCCATTCTCAAGGCTAAAAACACAAAAAGAAATTTAAAAACGTGAACAAACAAAAGGAATAACCTCCAACAACCATGGTGTTTCTTCCACTTATTGTTTATAATCATATTTATCTCACGATTGATTATTTCTGGTTTGTATGTTTCTTCAACATTGACGTTTGATTTAGTTCTATGTTTTTGACGTTGCTCATGACATTGGATGTTTGACGAGGGTTGAAGCGTTTTTACTTGATGGTTGTTCATGTTTGTTTATGAATTCTTGTGATATGTGCTCTTTTATCAGAAATATTTTATTACATAATTTTAGATTCTCTCCGTAAATTTAAGATTTCGAAAGTTATGAGTTGGAGGGTATTCGTTTTGTTTGTTCACGTTTTTAATTTTTTTTTATTTTCAGCCTTGAGAATGGAACAGTGCTGTTGAAAAACGTTGGCTTAAAGAAATTTGTTGAGGAGAATTATATAGCCCGTTTCCTGATATTTTGTTTTTATTATTATCAATATAATGGACGAATAAAATTTCAATAATCGTTTTTATTTTGTTATAGAAGAGGTGAATCTTAAGTCAGACACTCAGTCTTTCTGGGTAGTGTCGGATTCTTACCGACTAAACACCTCTCCTACTGTTGGTTCCGGGCATAAGCCTATGAACCTTCCATCTTCTCATCTGTTATTTCCTCTTTCCCATTCTTTATGCAGAGAGTTTGTGTTCATCCTTCAATTAGATATCCTCTCTCTAAGTTGAGAGTTCTATATCTTCATTTTCGCAATTGGTCTCTGGGTCTTTTGTGGTAAATTCTCGCTGTTTTTTCATCTTCAACGGGGTCTTAGTTAACTAACTTTCTAGGGTCGTCATTTGGATGTTCAATAGCTCTTTCATAGGCTTTTGCAGCTTTTCGTTTGATGAATGTAGTAATGGACTCCCATTTTATGTCTTTTCGAAATTGTTCATTCCTAACAAACCTGGGGGCGTCTAATGCCCATCTCAGAAATTTGTTTTCTGTACTTTGTATGCTTTTTATATGAGTGCTCGCTGCATAGCTCCATGCTGGTGATCCATGTGTTAGCTGCGTTCTGGCGACTGCTTTTATCATCCTCAACTTCGTGTTTCTGTTCATTTGGCTTCTTCTGCTCATAATCGGGTACAACCTTTTCATTGCTACATTAGTTTTATCCACTGCATACTCAATGTGCTGTTTACACGTAAGTCCTCTGTCTAGTATCACTCTTTGGTATTTAGCTTCATTCTGGCATTCAATTTCATTATCGTCTATGGATATTTTCGACTCCATCTTAAGTCTTCTCTTCTGAAGGTAACCAACTGAAATGGCAGGATTTATATTCCTCCCTAGCAGGAACACTTGGGTACAGTTTAAATGTACAGTGTCCCAGGTCCTAGGGACGTAATCTTCTACTTTTATTGTTACCTTCATCTTTCCCTGGTTCCATAAGAGGCAACAGAATGAAAGACATCTCCTCTCCCTGGATTATGGCTTTGATGAAACGACTGGCACCAAAGGCAGCCTCTATTGAACAGATCGTCTACTACACAGCCGTATTTCAATGACCTATGTCAAACAGAACTGTCATCCGAAGCGTTATATGATTAGTTGAAGTTGGGCATTTGACAATATGGATAATTTATTTACTGCTATCGTGTAAAAACTTACTATGACAATATTGAATCTGTAGTAAGTACATTTCGTGCCTTATAGAGCCGACTATTGTCGACATACTCGTCCATCTGAGTGTACAATTGGTAGAATACTGAAAAAACTTATGGAGTCAAGATCTGTTACTGATATATTAAGGCCCATTAACAATCTAATTGGACGTTCGACCAAAAATATTGCTGCTGTGAATGAGTGTTGAAGAAGGTCCAAATTTAACTTTTTGTCATAATGTTATAATGTCACATAATTATGACAGATCGAAAGTTGAGAGATGGGAGTTAGTAAACATGAAGCACTACACGCTAGAACAATGCGTTGTGATAGTCAAACATTATTATCAAAATGGTGAAAGTTTATTTGCCACTATTTGTTAACCTGCGTCTAATGTTCGGTCGAAACAATATTCCTGAACCATTTACATTACGGCAGTTCCCGAGACAGAAAGGCCAGAGACGTCAATTCGTCATATCGGGCACAAGAATTTGATACTTCAACAAGCACTCGTGAGTCAATTCTCACTCAAGATTTACAGCATTCCTACAAAATCCAACTGACTCAACTTGAGTCAAGACTCAACAACTTCTGCCAGTATACCATGAACACTGAACAGCTAATAGAATTCACCAATTGGATCCTTGAGAAACCTGCTGATTCAGGATATTTTATTTCGTTCATAATTCCCAAAGGTATATGTTCTAAAGCAATAAATAATCCAATACTTTGCAACAGAAAACCATCTTGCGCTCTTATTGAGACACCCTTTAGCTACTGGAGATTCTGGTAGATCAATACTTAAAATGACTACCTCCGATGTCAACGAATAATTCTTGAAATCAACAGAGCTATCAACGCTTGATTCTTTTTATAAGCCTGTGTTTAGAAGCCGTATGTGATTACGAAAAAATCACAACAAATTTACGTAACACCAATCAAATCTCGCACACTCCATCCTACATATAATAAATCGTCTGCAATTAGTCAAACTCCAGGCGGCACTGAAATTTCTGGCTCAATTCATCCGATCCTCTTATACACATCCTAGTAGGCGTATCACAAAACCCGCAAGAGCGGCTTTCCTTCAATACATAGCCTTCTTTTTCATTGTTACTAATTAATAACGAGGATCGCTCTGTTATCTCCAACTGGCATCTTTACCCATTAGGCACGCATTGTTTCGGATTTTTATTGTTCCCCCGGGTATTTTTGTTATTAGAGATCTAACTTTTTCCTATCTCGTTTGGGCGATATTGCCCAAACGCTGTATAATGGATTACTTCTGTGGTTCACTGACATTTATATCGCGAATAATGAATTGTGTTCGTCTGTGATATATAGGTTAGTTTGAAGATCGAGGTTAGGTTGAAGATCGAGGTTAGGTTGAATAATAATTTTTTTAATTGGTGATATAACACGCCGACAAAAAGCTACGTCAACTACCAACCAAGAGTATTGTTCTTCAATATTCGACTCCACATTTTCTGCGGAATGCATAAGAAACATATCTGCGCCCAATCTCAGAACACCTGCATATCTGCAAGTCCGATCCCTGGAAGAAGAATCGTAAATTACATCTTCATTCTGTGACCCCGAGTGAATAGAGGATGTACACCGTCCGAGGCTACAACAGTAAGCATCTTTCTTATCTTGGCACAACCTCTTCACTCGCAAATCAGCCCATCCAGTCAATAATAAAGTACCGATGCCTTCTGGCCTTCGTAATTACAGCTTCTACTTAATTGAAGAGTTCTGTGACCGGTCAGAGTCATAGAACATTGTTACCATGTAATATCGATGAATTATTAACTGGCTAATATCATACATTGCGGTATTGTGAGGTACCTTGGGGATATCTATTTGCCTTGTAGTGTTATAATATGACATGGATGGTAGTGAAGGACAATGATGGTGTGTGTTTTCGTAGGAATTACTTCATTATCCTCTGGCCGGTTGGAGGTGGAGAGCGTATATCGTAAATTAGTATATTCTTGCTAGGAAGAGTCTGAATATATTGTATTCTCATGGCTTAAGGTCATTATAAAGCCATAATCGAAGATGTGAGCTGACGACTACTAAAATTTACTGCTCGACAAAAGTTAGGGATGTATGTTCAGAAATTTCGTGGACATTTCAAAAGTTTATTCTCTAATGAGTGATATTTATGTTTTAGTTCGATTGCTTTTTCCGTTTCAGACAAGTTCTTATTATTAATTATTGTTTTAATTCTCACAACCAATAACATTAATTGCATTCACCGATCAAAGGAGGACGCTTGAGATTCGAGGTAAGACTCCTGAATCACAAAATCGATTCCTAATTCTATGATGGAATTCATAGATATCCCCCGAAATATTAACTTCCAAGGTGGGCGTTCAATGTGGTGTGTTTTTATTTCGAGTTGCATTTGAAAATGGTTTCATTTTGAGAACTAAATTTCTGTGGGTGAACTCATAAAGGACTGGAGTTCTCAATGAAATGATTTAAATCGATTTCATTTCGAAAGTTAATTTTTTTTCTTTCAAAAATAGAAGAAAATAAGTCAACTCATAAAAATAGTTCAACTTCCGATTAAAAGTGAATCTATATATGGCGGGAAATACACTGCGCAAAAAAATTAACGCACATTCTGAAAATCTCAATTTTAATGAAAGCTAACTCTACATTGACTTTATAACTTATTTTTTATGTTCTTTCGGGAAGGTTTTGAACGAAACAAGACACATTAAATGGAAGAAAAATTCAGGATTTCACCGAATCTTATGTGAAAGAAGAGAAATGAACAATTTTCAAAATACTGAAATGCTGATAAGTGATTTAATACTTGGTATTTCCACCCCTTGCGTTAATTAAAGCTCGACAACGACGGTTCATACTCAAAATGAGTGATCTTAAAATGTTCTGATCTAATCCTTCCCAAATTTCTCCGAGTTGGATTCCTAAGTCATTAAGAGTAGCTGGATGATTTTCTGAACTTCTCAGCCTTCCATTGAAGTTGTCCCAAACCTGCTCAATCGGATTGAGGTCTGGCCTTCTTGCTGGCCATTCCATTCGAGAGACTTCAACCTCTTCAAGGTACTCCTGAACGATGCGCGCACGATGGGGTCTGGCATTATCGTCCATAAAAATGAAATTTTCACCAATGTATGGGGCAAATGGAACTACATGCTCTTCAAGAATGTTCCTTATATACTTATCCGCATTCATAGCTCCATTATCAACGACCGCTAGGTCTGTGCGAGCAGTCAAAGATATTCCACCCCATACCATAATCGATCCTCCCCCGAAACCAGTGGTATTCAGGAAATTGCACTGAGCATATCTTTCATGTGGACGTTTGTATACAAGGGAACGTCGATCACAATGGTAGAGGCAGAATCAAGACTCATCTGTGAAGAGAACTCTTTCCCAATCGGCCTCTTCCCAATGGATATCCTCTCTCGCAAAATCCAAACGCGCCCTTCGATCGGCTGGGGTAAGAGCTGGGCCTCATGCCGCGACACGAGGCCTTAAATCATATTCTCTGAGGCGATTTCTTATTGTCTGAGTGCTAATTTGCACCTCATGAGTTTGCTCAAGCTGATTTTGAAGGAGGCGAGCGGTTGCAAACCGTTGTCTCAACGAAGAAACTCTCAAGTAACGTTATTGAATGACAGTTGTTACCCGTGGTCTACCCTGTCCTGGTCTTCAGACATTCATACCTGTCTCCCTGAATCGCTGCAACATTCTGGACACACTTGTATGGGAAACTCCAAACCTTCCTGCAATTCTTGTGTATGTCCACCCTTCTTCTCGCAAAACTACCGCTTGGGCACATTCCTCTTGGGTCAAATTGCGTGTTTCGCGTTGCATAGCGATCGAGTGTAGAAAATCAAACGAAAGAAAAAGCATTGATCACTAGAATTGATCGAGAACAACTGATTTTAGAATGGAGTCAATACATTCAAAATCTGATAATATCATCTTTTTTTATTCCTGCTGGGAGAAAACATCTGTATTGAAGAAAAACGTTGAAAGTGGATAACATATGCATGCATAATTCTGATAAAAATAATTATCATTGAGAACACCTGTTGTAGAATAAATTTGAGATTTTCATACTGTGCGTTAATTTTTTTGCGCAGTGTATATGGCGGGAAATAGTTCCTGCTTTACCTTCATATTCACTGATTTCATATTTCAGCGGTTTTCGGATAAAGAGCGCCATTGTACATTTCATTCATAAGGAGAGTTATTCATAGAACTGATAGTAACACTATTACTTCTATGGAGGAATATGGCCTTTGCTGGCAACGTGTATACAAAAATGAGCCTCATCTTGTATGATATTCATATAATTTTAATGTTTTATTGTATCGAGTGAGAAATAAATTGAACTAAAAAAAATGTAAATAAGTTCTTAAATAAAATGCCCCCTCCTAACACGTAATTAATGATTCACATTTCATTTTTTTATTTCAAATCGATACATTTTACGAGAAAAATATAAGATATAGAAAAGTTTTTAACTGAATCAGGCTTTAGGAATTTAATTCTATCCAAGTCGTTGCGTAAGTTTTTCTTTAAATGTCATTTTTTCTTTATCTTTGAATCGTGATATCTCCCTGACGCTAGACTTCCAACCTAACATTTATTCAACAAACCATCCTTTATTTTCAACAAGGAGTCACTTTTTTTAAATCACATCCGTTCAGAAACACCCTGTATATACAGACGGAATGAAAGGCGTACCATTGAAGGTATCGTCATTATTCAATAGGAGGTGAAACTATCATCATTTTAAAAATCCTCGAAGAATCCCGCTAATAATACCTCCATATCTTTGATGCTTTGGGCTAACAAAAATATTACATTTCTGATATCATTACGATCTTCGTATCGTAATCTATCATACGTTTTTAGAAATCAAGTGTATGCTTCCAGCAAGTTGGGTTCTATTGGAGTTTATCAAAACAATAATCTCAATCGCAAGACCCATCTCGAAGGAGAAACTATTTTTTCATCAGAAACATGTATCAATTCCAAACCTGCTACTTATAGTACCTCCTACGGTGAGAAACGAGAAGAATTCACGACATTTCCTACTCGGGGATTTATTTATTTCACGATTCTTTGAAGAATTAAGCTATTTCTATGTTAATTCCGCTCTTAATACGTTCACAGGTATCGCCGCAGTGAAAACTAAGACAAAAAGACAATAAAACATTATCTTCGCAATTGTTATTCCCATAAGAACATTATCAAAAGAGCTAGGAGTCGGCATAGGGATAAAATAAAGCGACATGGCACGAAAATATCTCTTATACGTGACAAGAAGGACATAATGTGGACAGATAACAACACTCCAGTCCTGGGTACAACGCTTTTATATGTCTAAACAGTCATACGTACGTATGCTGCGGCATTCGGAGATTCATGGAAGGAGCATTGTCGGCAGCTGTGAATGTTTGAGTGATGTATCTGCTTGTTCAACACCTTTCGGTCGTTGCTTTTGACTAATTAGCATTGAAATTGCATCCAGAAATAGATTTTCGAAATCATTTTCATGTCGCTGTTTAGGGCTCGATCTGTTTACTAATTGAATGCCGTATTTTGTCGGTAACATGCCAAACTTAGGCCTTCAGCAATCAACCAATATGTTTCCCTATATCGAATATTGAGCCTCCCTCATTTGGACTTGTCAGGATCAAATTTTCCAATACAATACGAATAAAACCAACCAGCTGTCCCAATGAAGGCGAATGATGTGATCTTTTCGAGTATTACATAACAGTTTTTCTAATCGAGAAAAATAAGGACTGAACGAGAATAAATTCGCTATCACAAAAACGCCTATGTATCTCTTGAACCAATTGAGAAAAAATTTAAATTTGATCATAGTTAGCTTTGTTATGAACGTCAGAAACATGTGGAACATTTACTTCATATATATTCCAATTCTCTGTCGCAAAATGTCAAGCGAAGTGAAAACACGAGAATTTATAGTGAAACTTTTTCAAAATAATCAAAAATGGAGCTTCAAAAGAATCGCGAAAGAGGCTCGCGTTCGTCCGGAAAGGGTATCAAGAGTTGTTAAGCGCTTCAACGAAGATCTTACAACTAACCGCAAGAAAGGAACCGGGAGGAAAAAGGGGTTTCATAGCCCAAAAAAAGTGAAGAAAGCCATCAGCCTTTTTCAGAAAAATCCTAACCTTTCAGGACGGAAAGTGGCCCAGTTGTGGACTTAGAACATACAAAGTGCAGAAAGTGCCAGACAAGAACGCTGTGAAGAATCAAGAAGCGAAATCAAGATTTCTGGAAAAAATTTTCCTGTTGCGTGATGGACGACGAAACCTATGTCTTGGCTGATTTCTCGCAACTTCCTGGTCAGGAATTTATACAGCAGATTCTCGTGGAAATGTTGACGAACAATTTCGCGTGAAGAAACAAGCAAAGTTTCCTGAAAAATTCCTGGTTTGGCAAGCAATTCGCACTTGTGGGAAAAGGAGCAAATTTTTCGTTGGCCAAGGCTCTGTTGACTCGAAGATATACATCGAGGAATGCTTGAAGAAGCGACTTTTACCATTTTTACGTGAGCACGATGTGTCAACAATCTTTTGGCCAGATGTAGCTTCATGCCACTACAGCAAGGTCACCAAGGAATGGTACGAAGCTAATGAGGTGGTTTTCGTCCCCAAAGAGGCCAATCCACCAAATGGCCCAGAACTCAGGCCAATCGAAAGATATTGGGCCTTGGCAAAAAGAGAATTGAAGAAGACTAAGAAATCAACGAAAACATTAGCGGAATTCAAGCAAAAGTGGAAGACAGCATCCCAGAAAGTGACTGAGAACACTATGAGAAGCATGATGGGAAGAATTCCAGAAAAAATCCATGAATTTTGTAAAAAATAGTTTTGGTTTTTTTATTGTAAAAACAGTTTTCATAAGAATTAGAAGATGATTCGAAAATGAGTTTGATTTTCGAAATCGGTCCAGTGGTTCAAAAGATATAGGCGTTTTTGTGATAGCGAATTTATTCTCGTTCAGTCCTTAATTATGATTATTCAACAAATCGCATTGGATACCATTGGATGTTCAGTAAAACGAGCCAAGGTGTTTCTAAAAGCTGTACATGTGGCAAATGGTTGGTTTCCGATAGCGAAAGACAAAGCTGTCCTTTACTTTTTTTTTCATTAACTGATAGCAAAACGAAGCGACAAGAGATATGCATTTGACATTGACAAATGCCTCCTTATTTTATGGCAAAATTCTCAAGCTTCTTTCGATTGTCCTAGAATTATCTAAACTTTTATCAATCTTCTAGGGATATCAGTACTAAAATTCGATATTCAAGATTCTAGTGCTGACAATTATAGGTGAATTTTCAGTGATTGATTATGATTTAAAAGTCGATAGTCCACTCGTTGTTTAAACCTCAGCCAGTCTTACATAACTTGAGTCGAAGAAGAAATATCAATCCACTTGCAGGTAAGTATGCTGTCGTACCAATAATACTGAGCTCTCGGATTCGTTTCAATTCAACCTTGCGAAATTAAAAACAAGGAAACGATAGATCGATCCATGCTCGGAAAACGCCCAAGCGCTATCAAGTATACTCATTATACGCTTCTTAAACGTCCCTTCGAATCCAGTCAGTAAATTTCGTTTCGTAAAAATATCTAATAAACACTGGAATAGGCAATTAAAACGAGAAAGTGATACACTTACGTCAGAACTAATCGTCAATAGATTTATATGATCCTCTTCGGGTGCGGCCATTTCACAAACAGCGGATCTTAATTGGCAGGACTGCAGGTATAATTGAGCCTCGAAATGGCCAATTGATCGATATGCTTGTGCTAGGATATGAAGCCAAACGTATGCTATTTGGCAATAGTTGGAATAAGTGTCTTATTCTTTTTCGTCTGAGTTTATACTGTTGAACAGATATGTATTCAATAGATCATTCCGTATGGACAGTTAAGTTAAACATGATCATCATCAAAATTTGTGCATAGTCTCTAGTGATGTTGAATCAGAACCCCTTTCAGTATGTCGTAAGGTGTTTTACCACACAGTCAACATAAACTAAAATTCGTTAGGTACTAATACCTAGGAATATAGACACATCATTTTGGAATGGATGCATAGAAAACCTGGTGTAACGACTGAGTGAAAATCGTGACCAAAATTGAAGATCAAATAGGGCACTCTATATCGTAGCTCGAGTCCTAGATTCCACACACAAAAATTGTCATGGTATGTATATTCATGTTGAGAGTTGAAAGAGTTTTGAAGATGTAGATGGACCGAATATGTTGACTGCGAAAAAAAATGACCAAAATGACATCCGTTCGTGGGGAAGTTTTGGAGGACTCCTCTAACATTCGAGCCTCTTCAGAACATTCACCATATCGTGAATCTGGCCCGTTCTCCTCGTTACAAAGTCAAAGAAGCAATCGCTGGATGCTCTGAATTCTGACCGACCTACCAGAGTTTCGTAATGGCATCGAATAATTCAAGGTACAGCCCGGGGAATTCGTGCATTTCGGCGGCAAAAAATACCCCGACATCGACTCGTGCCTCGTCCTGTCCGTTCTTCGTTGCACCGTCCAAATACATTTGACTCGGGGCAAAGAAAGCCATGCCACTCTAACGATTATGCGATAAAGTATGATTTCGATCACTGTAATAATGACATCTCTTATATAGAGCTCATTCCACGTGCCTTTGACGAGAAATCCGTAGGCGGCTGTGCATACACGCCTTTCACTGTTGCCTTTTTGAGAAATAGCGCTAACGACAGAGATAAAGATAAAGTTTGTTCACGCTGCTTTTCTGAATTATGGTCCCTCCGATCTGGATCGGTCCAGGCTGGCATCCGAGACGCAAACGGTCCATGGATGGTTTCTTTTTTATTGCCTGTTTCAACGGTTGTAGATTGATACCTTGATCTGCGAAATGATTTAAGACCATCATTCGTAATGCACATCGGCATCTATTTGGAATGGCCAACTCAGCTTATCTTAGTTTCTTAGAATTTGAACTCATCCGTATTCGCATTTATCATTTTTCGCCAAGCCTGAGATCTTTATTAAAGCACCGAAGTTTCTTCAATTCGCTTCTAATCTTGTGTTTCCTTGGTGTTCATTCAACTTCTGTTTTGTGAGAAGTTTTGAATCTCTTGAGTTTCAGGTGTATTTTACTTTCTTCCCAAGAAACACACACTTCTCGACGATATCTCTGAGAGGTAACAATGCGGCTTATATGCCAGCTCCTACCGCGAGGTTCCAGAGGACTCTAGGTGATGTTACTGAAGTTCCCACTGATGTGTCCCTGCGATATCTTGTGAACCTCACAATGCGATATCTTCGAGACCTCTCCATGCGATATCTTAGAGACGTCACAATGCACAGGGGTTTTGGATTTGTGGATATATTAGTTAGTTGTGTTATTTGGTGTTACCGTGCTATACGAGATTCGTTATTTTTGTTGTTGAAATCCTATTTGTTCAATTTGTGCTCCAGAAGAACTAGACATAATGTTCATTCTCGTTTTGATGAATGTATAAACAACTGAGCTTACAAAAGTTTAAGCAGACGTGAGACGTGGATGACAAAAGAGGAGTCTTTTCTCAAAATGGGCTGAGAAATTGTACCCAGAGGAAGAAAGAAACATAATGTTCTGTTTAATTTTTTTCTATATTTTTCAGTTGCAATTTGTTAATAATAAAAATAAGAGGAGTTAGTATACCTTCTGTTGCAGCCGAAAATAATGAATAACTTTTAACACTGTTTGTTGCATAGTTCAATTCAATAATAAGCTAATAAACTGTTTCTCACCATAGGCATACGACCAACCAGACCTGATTGATTGATTGATTGATTTGCTGACGAACAAGAGACCGGGTTAGCGCTTGGCCTCCCTGTGACACTGCGACCAACTTGGGTCTATTGTACCCCTATTTCGTCAGTGTTTCCTCACGAGGATAGGTTTGTATCCTTCATTAGGTTCAGTAGCCTGTTTATGAGTTTTTTCGGATTTATTCCCGTTTCCGGATTGATTTCTCCGAAGATTCTGTGGCGCCTTTTTCCCAGGGCGTCGCATTCAAAAATTATGTGAGAGGCTATTTCTTCCGTGGTCTGCAATCCACGGGTTCTCCAAGTATTCCTATGGTGTTCAGATGTTTTCTAAGGCCGCAGGGTCCCGTCAGTAGACCTACTATTATACGTGCCTTTGTTCTGTTTAGATTAAAAAAATCAGCCGTCAAGGTTTGGCTTGTGTGTCCTACCATGACTCAGCTGTGTCTTTGCCCGTCGCTCTGTTCCCAGTGTTGTCGGTGTCTTTGTTTTATCCACTCCTCAATCAGGGTCCTTCATCGGTTTTTGCTGATTCCAAGCACAGGTTCTGGCCTGTGAATGGCGTTTCAGACGCTTGTCTTGCTAACTGGTCTGCTTTTTCGTTGCCCGCTATTCCCTTGTGACCTGGCACCCACATCAAAATGACCTTGTTGTGTTTTGCCAGCTCCAGAAGGTCCTGGAGACGAGTCTCGACTTTATCTGCGTCGAGTTGAGAGCTTTGATGGCGTTGTGGCTGTCAGAGAGAATGTGGATGTGTTTTCTTTGGTAGACACTTTCCAGGTTCTTCAGTAAGCATGTGCTAATGGCATGTGTTTCAGCTTGAAATATCGTAGCGTGTTTGCCGAGAGGTATTATGTAGTCCCTTCTTGGCCTCACTCCGTGTATTCCCGCTCCTGTTCCTTCATCTATCTTAGTACTGTCTGTGTACCAGATTATTTCTGCAGTTGATTGTGATTCTATACTCGAGTCCCATCTGTTCCAGTCGAGCTGTGTTTTGAATGGTTTTTCGAATGAGTATAGGGGTTGCATGTAGTCTGAAATCATATCGAGCTCGGCTACGTCAGCTACAGACCTAGTTTTTGATGTTCTATTTACCCCCTCTGATATTCTGAATTCAACTCGTAGAGGTCTCCTTGTTCACAAGAATACCTTTTACATTTCGCAATGCGATCTGTATATACTTGGTCAAAGAGGCCTGTGTAGGAACTTCTTATACATCTCGCAATGTGACCTACTTGAGAACATCTTATACATCTCGCAATGCGAGCTCGCATAGATCTCACTAAAGGAGGATAATGAGAAGTTCTCAAAGTCCTCGCCGCGGGAGGAGTATGAAAACTCCCAATGTGACTTGTTTGAGAATATCCACGTAGTATATCGCCAAGATCACCCTGGGAACTCTTTTGTGGCGGACACTTGGAGGAGATATAGAGCTCCCTGCGACCTCTCAAAAAGAAGTCACAGGGGGCGTCACAACTTCCTAAAAAAGAAGTCGCAGGGATGTCTCTGGGATATCTTCGTGTTGTTTGGGTTCCTGGTTCCTTTCTTTCTTCTTTTCATTAGTTATTTTCTCTTCTGTGTTTTCCCACTGTAATCATCAGTATGCCTCGCAGTTGTTAATTATTGTGTCATTTTATCGCTTCTTTCAGATTCCATGTCTGTTTGTCTTCAATTTCTTCTCGTATTTCTATCTAGAGTTCTCTTTATTGGTTATTTGGTTGCTGTTTCATTTAATACCTGCGCAAGTATTACCAGGAATAATTATTGATTTAATTATGCTCACTTTGTTCTCCAATGAGAGTCTGCTCATTTAATTCAATATCGGGTAATGACCACCAAATATTTGTTTTGTCTTTCTTCTGTTCACTTCCATTTGTTTTCTGAAGTTCAGCTTTTCATCTTAGATAAGTCCTAGGTATTTAACTTCTGCCTTGCATTCTATCTCTTGGTCGTTCATTATAATTTTTTTTTGGTCTTGTTGCTCCGAAGAGAATGGCCATTGTTTTATTCTCGTAGATGTTATTTTTTCAAAGTTTTCTAATCCTGTTTATGTCCTCTTGAAGGCAGATTGTTATAGGTTTCTTGTTCCTATTTGCGTAGTGTGATGCAGTATCGTCAGCGAATTGTGCCAGTTTGTACTTCTTCATTTCTGTTATATCTGCATGATATGTCGAAAAAGAGTGGCCCAAGGACCGAACTTGGCAGTACCGCAGCTCTGATTCCTCTTGTTGTTGATGTTGTCTCTATTTTAACCTGATATTCTCTTCTTATGATTATCCTGTTCATTTTCATTATGAGCCGAATAGGATAGTGCTGTGTGAAACCGTCATAACATCCTCCTGAATGACCACAACTTCCTTATTCACGATCTTCCCGTTCCAGTTTTTCCGATAAAAACACCAGACGTACAGAAACCATTTTATCCCGTCACAATGGCCAATAAATCTTTGCTTGCACACAATACAATCCGTCCATAATTATTCAAAGTGTCGCCGGTGCCTCATCAATAAATGGATTTGAATAATTATACGGCACGTGGATGTCTCACTAGTTGCGCCGACGGCTTTTTGTTCATCACCGCAGATGTCTCATCTTCATCTGAACTTTGACCACCGCAAAGCCGCGCCATGCATGAAAGAGGTGCTTAATTTACGTCGTTGAATATAATAATTTGTATCGTGTGTATTTATTAATATTAATGCGACGTGTGGGCATGCGTTTCATTAATCTGAAAAGTGGCAAATGAGCTCTTGAATAAATAAGGAAGAATCAAATTTATTACCATAGAATGAACAACATTGTTGTCTATTTTTGGTTATATCGATCATTCGGTATATCTAAAATATGGAAAGTGACTTTCATCAAGCTGTTCACATTTTAATACATTTGTCTCACTTTTCGATTCACTGTTGAATTATAAGTAGGCTGGCGTTACCATAGCGGCCGTTAAACATGCATTAGCTTTTGTGGACTTGAGCCTCTCTGATTGGAATCAACGATTGCTGAATGTATATTTTTATGTTCAATTTGCCATCGTTCATTCTTGAGATTAGAAATAGAGGCTCAAAACCACAAGTTATACTGCATATTCAGCGGCCGCTATAGTAACGCCAGCCTACTTATATTTCAACAGTGAATCGAAAAGCGAGACGAAAGTATTAAATATACCGATAAGAAATTCCGTGTACCTGAGCTGAAAGTTTGATTTTCAAAAGTTGGGAAAATAACCAACCATAGTTGATTGAACCGAATGAATACTACGAAGAGGTTAGTCCGTGCTCGTGGCATAGAATCCCAGGCAACACAAACTTCTCCGCGATATCTCTGAGAGGTTACAATGCGACTTTTATAGGAGCTCCTACCGCGAGGTCCCAGAGATCTCTATGTGATGTAACTAAGCGAATTTCCCACTGATGTGCCCATGCGATATCTTGGAGACCTCGCCATGCGATATCCTTGGGACTACTCAATGCGATAACTTGGAGAGGAGAGCGCACCATGCGATTGACAAGGTCAATCTGTTCACGCAGGCGCTATTTCTCTATCAAGTCGAACTTGTATAAACAGCGAGTTTACCAAGACGACAAGACATCGAGATGGGTTTTGTGGATAGATTAGTTAGTTAGTTGTGTTGTGTTTATCGGTGTTACTGTGCTGTGCGAGGTTCGTTATTGTGTGAAATTTCGATGAGGATATTTGTGCACCAAGTAAGTGTTATTTTCTTTAAATTTTGGAGTTTTCTCACCTATTAGGACATATACCGTAACCATTTTTACCGCCATTTATGTTATCCGAGTAATTCAACCACCAATAAAGGAATTGATTAATTCCCATTAAACGATTTTCTACTTGGTATACTCGTATTGGTGATCAGGATAATTATTTCTATTAGGAATATGGATGAGTGTAATAACTTCACAACAGATTTTACAAGAATGATGAGTAAAGTCGAATATTCCCAAAATTCAAGCTAATAAATTATTGATAATTCTTAATAGGCATGGTTTACAAGTTCCTGTGGAAACCATTATTGCAATTCCAATATTAATAAAAGAAAATACTTCAATGAGAATTGTGATCATTCGACACTTTCACGGAAACAGTTTGGAATTATATCTCATTTTGTTTCAAGCTGATATATGAATTCGCAGAATAGGCATTGAAATGTTGTTGTTGAAATCCTCTTTGTTCAATTTGTGCTCCAAAAGAACTTGACACACTGTTTATTCACGTTTTGATTAATGTATAAACCACTGACCTTACAAAAGTGTTACCGATTTTCTTCTCAATCTACCGAACTAACGAAAAAGCACATAAATCTACCAAAATTTGATGGAGTGAATGTATGTATGTTCTGATATTCTAGGAAATCATGACTCTTACGATATTATTTTGAAGCTTTCCTAAGCATACCATAATTTGATACATTAGTTGAGTTAAACGTTGACAAATCTATATTTTTTTCAAGCAATTTGATGTACATACGTTTATTTTCAGCATATTTGCTGTTTTCAATAAGTGTTAATTTTTTGAATACCTATTTATTTTGACAGAATACTCATTTTTTGTTCGAAATATAAGTTTTTCGAACATTAATTTTGTAAGTAAATTAAATCCATTTTCAATTTTGCTTCGTTCGTAAAATAACCTTCTTGCCCAATATTTCGGATACTTATATGGTATTTCAACTTGAATAACACAAAAAACATGTGAAAAGGTATCTTTTTCCAAAAAGCTACCGATTTTTTCCGATTTTGTAGGTACGGAGGGAGGAAACACTGCATACGTGGAGGACAACATAGGAGTCTTTTCTCAAGATTGGCTGAGAGATTGTACCCAGAGGAAGAAAAAAATGTAATGTTTTCAATAATTTTTTAAAATTTTTTTTTGTTGCAATTTGTTTATAATAAAGATTGAAGGATTTATTCGCTTATTTCAGTTTACCTTCTGTTGCAGCCGAAAATAATGAATAACTTTTAACACTGTTTATTGTGTGGTCTATAATATAGCTAATATACAGATTCTCATCATAGGAATAGGACGATTCAAATTTAATTTTTGATCTATTTACATTTCGCAATGCGACCTGTACATACCTGTGCAAAGCGGCCTGTGTAGAAACTTCTTATACATCTCGCAATGCGGCCTTTTTAAAAACATCTTATACATCTCGCAATGCGGAGGTTAATAAGAAGTTCTCAAAGTCCTCGCCGCGGGAGGTGTATGCGAACTCTCAGTGTGGCTTGTTTGAGAATATCCACGGAGGATATCGTCAAGAGTTCTCTGGGAACTCTTTTGTGGCGGACATTTGGAGGAAATATAGAGCTCCCTGGGATTCACCAGTTCAGTTTTCGCAAAGTATTAGAAGACCTTTCGATACATCGTTTTCGATGAAGACTTACGAATATTTCAAACTTCTTGCTGTTGAAGTCGATAAAAATAACAATTTTTAAGGCTATACAAATTGTATCATCCGTTGAATATACATTACCTTTCAGGAACCGGAGCCTCTCTGATTTGAATCACCGATTGCTGAATAAATATTTCTATGTTCAATTTGTCATCGTTCATTCTTGAGATTAGAAATAGAGGCTCAAGTTCACAAAATATAATGCATATTCAACGGCCGCTACTGTAACACCAGCCTTCTTATAATTCGACAGGGAATCGAAAAGCGAGAAAAAACTATTAAATATACCGATGAAATGACTTGGAATCATATCAGAAATTCCTTCTAACCGATCTGAAAGTTTCAGTTTCAAAAGTTTGGATAATAAGCAACCATAGTTGATTAAACCGAATGAATACAACGAAGAAGTTAATTCGTGCTCGTGGCAAAGAAGTCCCCATTTGATGGATGAAGAGTTACAAATATTTCCTACTTTTTGCTGTTGAAATCAATGAAAATAACAATTCTGAAGGCTATAAAAATTGTATCATTGAGAATGATGGAGTTATGGCACCAGATGGATCTCCAGAAGACGATTCGAGAATCCAGCGCTTCTCCGATCTCATTATGGGACGAGATATGTTAATAATTGCATTATATTTCCCCTTGGTTGATTTTGCGAGGAATCTTCTGAGAAACCATCGCTAACACGGTAATTTACGATTTCAGACTAACTTTTTTCATACACCAACTGTTACCCATTACCTTTCAACAGTCTCATATACGTCTGTGCATACATTATACCCCATGACGACGAAAGGTCTATATTTTCATCCTTAATGGGCAGAATGCAGACATCTGGTTAACATAATTGGTCTGCGAGACCATTTTTGCCACAATAAAATTGGATGAAGTAGGTTGACAAGTTAAAAACAGGAAATAATTACCTATGCACCATAGATCTTCTGTGCTGAGTGTCTTATTAACTTTTGTATTAGTCAGTACGTTGCTATTTTCTGCAGCGTACTTATATGGTGGATCGGATGCTGTAACCGGTTGACAGCTTCCTGTCATCGTGACCCCATTACTTCTCTAATCGTTCCAGTAGAAGACCGCTGAATGAATTCTTCGCAAAAGAGTTTTGTACTGAATTAAGGATAGCGTTCGACTTCACGAAAAGGAAAAAGAAATATTTTTGTCGCCCCAGGTGACATTTCGACCATGATCAACTTAAAAAACCTCATTGAAATTTCAAATGGCTGAGGAATTCAATAACTAAATAAACAAAGGTAAATAGAGATATGAAGAGCGTTTAGCATTAATATTTAATTAACTAGAGGGTAGGAAGAGAAGGTTGTCGTCTCAGGCAACATTTTGACCATGATCAATAAAAAAAAGTAAAAGTATCAAAGATATTCCACATTTTGTTAGGCTCACAAATTGTTCGCAGATTTTTGGTATTTAATCAATATTTGCAGGTGAGTTTTTCGTTGAATATCCAAGATTAACGTATGTTTATTGTTTTCAGCAACAGTTTGGAGCGTGAGGAGGATTTTCAAGACCAGGACGAATATTTACATTTCGAGGTTGAAGGGGTACACGGGAATTTCGTTGAAAAAGCTGTTATTTTGACAGATATCGCAGCAGATGGATCGGATGGGCCTCGAGAGGTCGATTAGGATGATATTTTTCAGGTTTTCCAAGAAATTTGGTGATATCTGAGCAGATTTGCAAAAGTTAGGTTTCTCACTTATGAGGTGGAACTTAGACCTAATTCTATAAGAAATGCCTTTCAAAGGTCGAGATGGTGAAAAATGTATTCTTTAGATGTTGTTTGAACAAACGCAGCCGATTTTATATCCCAACATTGATTTCAAGAAAGTTATCAACAAAATAAAATTGACATTATTCTTGATTCTTGTAATTACCCATCAATTCATCTTATATCTTTGAGTTGATTTTTTTTAATGAATTCTTGATTAGAATCAATAATTGATGTCGTCAAGTCTTGAACCTTCAGTTCGAGAGAATAATAAACATTAAATATTCACAAGCATGCATATGAAAATTATGTTAAAGCAATGCAATTTTCTTCCATGGCGAAAAATAATAATATATTTCAACAGTGATCTCTTGTACTTCTCATGCAAATAACTAGAAAAGGAATCCTTTCTATCAATTCATATAAACGTTAATTATTTTCGTCCATCACATCTTTTCCAATTCATTCATTTCCCGAATAAATTCACATTCTGAGAAATACGCTTAGAATGTAGAAAGGGCAACATAGTGTTGACTTGGAACATAAAAATATTTTGAAAAACGTCATAACTTCGATACAGAGTGTCAAATTTCCAAGGCCAGAGTTTTGATTGTATAAGAGTGAATGGAGTATACATTTAGATACCCACATTATATTCAGAAAGAAATTTGTAGCCACACAGGCAGTTGATTCGCTGGAACTCTCGTAAAAACCATCCAATCAATGTTCGAATTAACAATTACTTGTTTTCTCCAGGGAAACGAGATACCTTTCCAAAACGGGCAACACCTGTCAAGATACCTTCTCCCTTAAGAAGGTACCGCTCAATTTAAGTTAACTTAATTTTATTATTGCCACCCACTGATTGGTAAACGCAAGATATTTCACCATTGGCAAGATGGCCTTCCGCCTTATGGTCAGAGCTTGAGCTGTGAGCAGCATTTCGAATGAGCTTGAAGATGTGGACAATTCAATTTAATTAGAAGAGGAATGTCTCCTATTCAAACCCTAGTTGGTGAACAGAGAGTTATTCGAACTGATTCCGTGCCTGGAATGTTCATCTAACGATCTGTTGTAACACGGTCTAAAATGGTTCGAGTCGATGCTAGATAGCTTTTGGTTCATTTCTCTATCTCAAGCTTCGGATGGATTTTCGAGGAATTCTAATCTCGCGTCCTGTCCATGTTCTATAGAGATCACTTATATAGGAGAATTTGTGGGGTATTGCCTTTAGAAATGAACATAACTGAAGATCCTTATCGTGGGATTGCTAGGAGATCTGATTCTGTATGAAGAAAAAAATGTATGAAAGCACTAGCCTCAAGTTTGATGCTTCTCCAATGTTCTGAACATTGAAATAGATTCTGAGTTAGGCGAACAGATTTAACTAAGGACTGAACGAGAATAAATTCGCTATCACAAAAACGCTTATTTCTTTTTAACCACTGGACCGATTTTTCTTCTAATTCTAATGAAAACTGTTTTTACAATAAAAAACCAAAACTATTTTTTACAAAACTCATGGATTTTTTCTGGAATTCTTCCAATTATGCTTCTTATAGTCACTTTCTGGGATGGATTCAAGCACTTTTGCTTAAATTCCGCTAATGTTTTCGTTGATATCTTAGTCTTCTTCAATTCTCTTTTTACCAGGGCCCAATATCTTTCAAATGGCCTGAGTTCTGGGCAATTTGGTGAATTGGCCTCTTTGGGGGCAAAAACCACCTCATTTGCTTCGTACCATTGCTTGGTGGCCTTGCTCTAGTGGCATGAAGCTAAATCTGGCCAAAAGATTGTTGACACATCGTGCTCACGTAAAAATGGTAAAAGTCGCTTCTTCAAGCATTCCTCGATGTATATCTTCGAGTCAACAGAGCCTTGGCCATCGAAAAATTTGCTCCTTTTCCCACAAGTGCAAATTGCTTGCCAAACCAGGAATTTTTTAGGAAACTTTGCTTATTTCTTCACGCGAAATTGTTCGTCAATATTTCCACGAGAATCTTCAGTATGAAATTCCTGACCAGGAAGTTGCGAGAAATCAGCCAAGATATAGGTTTCGTCGTCCATAACGCAACAGGAAAAATTTTTCAATAAATCTTTTTTTAATTTCTTTGCTCCTGATTTCGCTTCTTCTCAGCTTTCCTGTCTGGCACTTTCTGCACTTTGTATGTTCTAAGCCCACAACTCGACTTGTTTTTCTGAAAGGTTGACTGCGCACAACCCACTATTTGGGCCACTTTCCGTCCTGAAAGGTTAGGATTCTTCTGAAAAAGGCTGATGGCTTTCTTCACTTTTTTTGGGCTATGAAACTTCTTTTTCCCCCCGGTTCCCTTCTTGCGGTTAATTGTAAGATCTTCGTTGAAGCGCTTAACAACTCTTGATACCGTTTCCGGACGAACGCGAGCCTCTTTCGCGATTCTTTTGAAGCTCCATTTTTGACTATTTTAAAAAAGTTTCACTATAAATTCTCGTGTTTTCACTTCGCTTGACATTTTGCGACAGAGAATTGGAATATCTATGAAGTAAATCTTCCACATGTTTCTGACGTTCATAACAAAGCTAACTATGATCAAATTTTGATTATTTCTCATTTGGTTCAAGAGATATAGGCGTTTTTGTGATAGCGAATTTATTCTCGTTCAGTCCTCAAATTCAGATATGTTTTTCCTCCTCTCAATATCAGAAGGCAATCTGAAAAGTGAAGTTCAAAAAAATCAAAGAATATACGCCATCGTTACTTAGAAAGGATAAGAGTAGAACATACCTCAAATCAGGATCCAAATAGTCCAATTTACCTCTTTCTATAGTCTAAGAGACTCATAGACATGAAGATAGCAGGAAATGTAATTTGGAAAACATAAGATTAGGTCTTGTGACTGGAGGAAAATGAAGAAGTAGTTCTGATGCAGACACTTTAGGAACTGAAAGAAATGCCACCAGTCTACTAGTCTTGGTCCAAAATTTGATTTCCCTCGTACTGCTCATGATGTACCAACTTGAAGAATACCTTCTGGTAAGATCTTCCCAGCCATCCCACCAATTTCGAGACAACAATAAAGAAGTAACGGTGTCCAGAGTCCACAGAGACATTTAACTCCATCGAATCTAATTGCGTGGATTTGAATGCAATTGCATAAAGTCAGCTCCTTCGAGGAATCCAGATAAATGAGAAGATTACCATATAGAGCACAAGACAACAATCTGCGCCATTCGGTTCACCAAATGTCATCCGGCATGTGTGGGCGTACAATCGCCGACCGTGTTTTGTTACTTATCTAAAAATTGTTGAAGCGTGTGTACGGATAGTTCATGTGTGCAATTGTTTTCTCTATTTGCGGATTATTAATGGTCGACAGGTAATAGAAATCGAGAACGGTTTTGAGATATGTCTGCTATAACAATGGAACGGAATGGGATACGCCCAAGGATTCTCGGTCTGTTCAGGAAATTACTTTTGATTAGTTTGAACTATCGACCAAACCGTTGCGTTTTCTTGGGTATATTGAATTGCTAGAAACGTTCGTTTCGATCTGATTTGGTACCCAAGAAATGCACATATCGACGAAAGTCTCATCCCCCTCCCCTATTAGCTCTCAACTTGTTGAATGTAACATGACAATTCTCTGTTTGTGGAATCTTCACTATCTTAACACTTCAACGAGAATAATAGACCAACAAAATGTCTTTCTTGATTTCTTCGGCAATAATTATAACTATTCACTGCCTCAACCAGCTCTGGAGTAGTCCCAAACATGAAAAATGCAGCATCACTCATAATTTTACACTGTTTTATTTTCGAAAACACTAACCATTGGATTTTAATGCGTCAAGTTTGACAATTCAACATGAATACGTTTCCATAGTAATGCAACCAATTCCTTCACTAATTTAAAAGAGCCATTCATCTATATATATAAAAGAAAAATGTTGGTTACACCATTTATAACTCAAGATCGGATGGACTGTTTGTTATGAAACTTCATATAAATAGATTCGTCTACGGTCTGGTCATCATAAAATGCAATGAAACCTTGAAAAAAATCGATGAAAATTTTGCTTATACAGGAAATGCTTTTCCCTCTTTTGAATAAGGCCAATAGGTGTCACTACAGTTACAGTTACGCTAAAACTTATTCGAAGGTACTTCTTTTGATATTCTCCTCGTTAGATGGCGATGTGAAAAAATAGTGTGTAATTTGATTTTCCCCCAACTCTGCGCTGTTGACTGAAACCAAAATGTCTTAGCTTATGAGTACAGATCTCTGAAATCATAAGATTTCGTCAAGATATAAGAAAAGTTTCGTTCTCCCCACCTCAGGTGGCGCTATTCACAGATTCGAACTGATTATTATTAGTTTCACAGTTTTATTTATTCAAGATAACGTAATCGTGAAGGTACTATATTTGATAGAACATCACCAATGGCGATGTATATACAATTGTAATTTGCATAGAACTTATAGTACCATAAAAGGCTATTATATTACCAAATCAAGAAGCGGGTGAATATCACACCGAATTTTTATCGAAATGTCAAGTAAATCGGATTTTGCCGATCCGTTTCAATCGTTTCATCTTTCCTCATAATTTTTGAAATGTTTTTGAATTTCTGTTTGGGTAATGAATATATTGGCGGAAATAACTGAATCCAAAATTGCCCTAATTAGTAATTGTCATATTATTTTGTATTTCTGTTCTGTGTGACAGCTCATATCCAAGGAAACATGAAAATCTCGCGGCTCCACCCACTAAGATGTTCACAAATTATTTTAAGCTGAGCTCCAAAAGGCTAAGATGTTAAAAATAATGGTGTGAGCACCAATTAATTAGTCAGCATTGAGAATATTAGAAAAGTTTCAATTTTTTCAACTTCAGAAAGCGCTATTCACAAAATAAGTTTTACTTTTCGAATTCATTCTGGTGAACAGGTTGTGTTAAAAGTCTATTGTTCCATTCTTAAATATGAATATGAGTTGGATATGATATTCAGGGCTTGAAGTAGACCAAATGATCAGGGTAATTAATCATTGGAACTATTTCTCATCCATATAATTCGATCGTGATTTATATTTGCATTCGTGGGGCCGAAGCAAACTGTTACCACTCGATCATTAAGAAATTAACCAAGTCAACGACTCGAATAGTCCGGAAGCTGTGCGTCTCCAATCCTCTAGTTCTTACTAGCTGCGTCGCATGACCAAATACGCACCAGTTCTCTCTTATCTCTGTCGCAGCTCTACTTTCTCACCATTGAAATATAGATGGATCTATAACATATGAGATGCCACTATTTGATGTAAATCCGACCACTTTCTCCGCGTGTTACAAGTGCCCATTGACCATTAACTGAAACTAATGCTGATTTGTGACTTCCAGCCAGTATATATTTTAGTTGACGCTCCGTTTATTTCTGTAATGAGACGGTTTGTTCAAACGAGCTGTTAGATATCCCCGACTTACAAGTGATGAGAGCGAACTAATGATGCTTCCTTCAATAAATGCGACACTCGAGAGGGTTTATTAGAAATTTTGAATCGTTCCATTCCATAAACTATAACTGGTTTAATTTTTTTTGTTATAGAAGAGGTGGATCTTATATCAGACACTCAGTGTTTCTGGGCAGTGTCGGATTCTCACCGACTAAACACATCTCCTGCGTTTCCAGACATAAGCCTACAAACCTTTCATTGTGTGTTATTTCCCCTTTCGCCTTTTTCATGCTGAGTGTTTGTGTTCATCCTTCAATTGGATATCTCTCTATAAGTTTAGAGTTCTATATCTTCATTTTCGCAATTGGTCTCTGGGTCTTTTGCGGTAAATTCTCGCTGGTTCATCATCTTAAGCGGGGTCATAGTCAACTAACCTTCTAAAGTCGTCATTTGGATGTTCACTAACTCTTTCATAGGCTTTTGCAGGTTTTCGTTTGATGAATGTAGTAATGGACTCCCATTTTATGTTTTTTCGGATTTGTTCATTCCTAACAAACCAGGGGGCGTCTAATGCCCACCTCAGAAATTTGTTTTCTGTACTTTGTATCATCTTTATATGGGTTCTCGCTGCATAGCATCATGCTGTTGATCCATATGTTAGCTGCGGTCTGGCGACTGCTTCTATGATCCTCCACTTCGTGTTTCTGTTCATTTGGCTTCTTCTGCCTATAATCGGGTATAACCTTTTCATTGCTACAATAGTTTTATTCACTGCATACTAGATGTGCTGTTTCCACGTAAGTCCTCAGTCTAGTATTATTCCTAGGTATTTAGCTTCATTCTGCCATTCAATTTCATTATCGTCTATGGATATTTTCGATTCTATCTTGAGTCTTCTCTTTTGAATGAGTATTGCTTGACTCTTTTCTCCATTGATTTTGATTTTCCATCTTTTACACCATTGACTGATATCATCTGCTGCTTCTTGAAGTTTTTTGTGTATTATTTTTGTATTTCTGGGCCTAATAGCTATGTCCGTATCGTCTGCGTAAAGAGCAAGCAGGCATCTTGGATTTCATGGTATATCATGTATGTATATATTATAGATTAGCGGTTCTAGTATGGATCCTTGAGGAACTCCTGCTTCTAAATATCTGAGTGAGGAATAAACATCATCCATTTTCACAGAGAAGTTCCTATCCCTCAAATAATTTCTTATTATTCTGCATAGCTTGTGAGAATAACCTGCGGTTATCATTTTATATGCTAGTCCTTCATGCCATACTCTATCAAAAGCTCTGGTTGCATGAATGTTGTTTTCGGAATCCAAATTGTTCACTCGGTATCGTCGCCAGGGCTTCGGTTTCTTCATTAAGTCGTCTGGCTAATACTCTCTTCAAAATTTTTCCTAGGGCTGGGAGCAGGCTTATGGGTTTCTAGTTCTGTGGAAACTTTTTGTCTTTACCTGGTTTATTGAAAACAATCATTTCGGCAGTTTTCCTCTTTTTTGGAAAGTACTTTGTTCTCATCACTCCGTTTATTGCTATATTAGTGAGAGCTGCTGTTCCTTTTTTTGACATTTTTTACAGCATGAGATTTGTAATTTTATATTTTCCAGGAGCCTTTCTTGTTTTCAAATTGTTGATTATGCCTTTGATTTCGGCCAGAGATGTTGGGTGAGGGATTTTGCCATCCGATGGTGCTTCTTTCATTTCTTCTTCAATTAACCCTTCTAGGTCCTCATCGTCTTCTTCACAATAATTTATTTTTGACCCCCCTTCTATAGTACCGGCAAGAGCGTCAGATTTATCGCATTTTGAATATGCCATTTTATGCAATGGTGGAATTTGCTTTTTTTGATTGCGTAAATTTGTCTGCATTTTCCATGCAGAGTGGTCTTCTGTGTTAAGTTCACTGATTTTCTTATTCCATCTATTCGTTCTGAGCTCCCTTAGTGCGTTTTTAAGTTTTTGACTATGTCTTTTCAGTATGATTATATCACTATCTGTTTAATACATCCTGTAATTCTTTCTTAGTCTTCTGTTAACTTTTACAAGTTCTTTTACCTCTTTTGGAGTGAAGTTTCATTGTAAACCGTTGATTAATTATTCCTTACAATAGCGTAAGATACTGGAGGTCCGCCCAACAAGAAGGACACTAATCTCAGGCCTATAGTTCGGAACATTCTGGTGGTGTTTAGAGTGTTGGCTTTTCTCACATACTTTTCATTTTTTCCAGGTACAAGTGTATCAACCAATATTTTGTGCATTTTGAGTTTGTTGGCAATGAACCTCTACTCTTATATTTTTTATTTTTATAATTATAATGATTACTGTTTAACAGTGAATGTGTGAGTTTATCAGACTTGACAACATTCTCTAAATGGAATATTTCTGGTGGTATATTCGCTTCTCGTTTTTTATTAGACATTGAGAACCATAAGACTGCGTGACCAATGGTTGCCCATTCATGTTATTTCCATAACTCCACACCTTCAAATCAATTCAAGTAACACTGCTAGACGTGAGCAACAAATCAATACAATTATCATCCGAGTAATAAAAAGCCACCGAAGCACCGATCGGCCGCTATTTTTCCAATCAAATTCCTAATCGAAAATCGTAAACAGCGCACGCAGAGCTCACCCAAGAGCACAGACGACGTAATAACGTCCGACAGAAGAAGAACAGGTTCGACATAGAAGAAGATAGAGACGATACCGCGCAATCCACGGTCTTCTAGTTAACAAAGCGGGATTCAATTATTATTCAGCCCGTAATAACACTGCAAGAGACGCTCATTTCATTATTGATTTCATGTTGGCATGCCGCTTTTTATCAGAGCTGAAATCATGAATACACAAGACGCGGGAGCACAGAGAACGGATACGGCATCGTTCACATACTTTCAAGTTCCCTGAAATAATAACATTTAACAGCTGAATTCCCGAATTTTAATTAACTGCTTCTCAGAGAACACCGACGGAGAGGCTCTGTGAGCGATCACAGAGGCCACAGATCTTGTTCTTGGCGATGCCGCGGATGTTTTCGCATGGCGCTCGGTGGTGGAAAAAATCGCGAACAAGACATCATACAACGATATGGTCCCGCAGCCGGAATTAAATTATCGTCTTATGGGACGATTAAACGGCGAATTTGGTGGGTTATCCCGATTCGGAGTAGCGATGGGACTATTAAGTATACCGGTCAGGTGGTTGGTTAACGAGGTCCTAGGGGTCTGACTGGCGAGGAAAAAGTTCACGGTGACGATGAATTCGGATTTGGCCGAGACTTGATTGCGTGAAGAGCATGGTTCGGTTTTTACTGGTTGATGGTCCGCATCAATTAAGGTATCAAAGGGTGCGCTATGGTTGAGATTTCGTGGAAGCTCTTTATGTTTTTTCAGTTGACGTGGGACCATATGGAATCAAGATTTAAGCACATCTGGATCTGGAAAGCTTGTCAAGGGGACCATGAAAATTTCCAATCAAGAGTACAGAGTAAGCCAAATTGGACACATTTCAATTTCCTATTTACAAACTAGATAAACAAAAACTGATGTCGGTGGCTCGTCGTTTTAGTTGTTTTCTGTATGTCCATCCCACATTTGTCAGATTTTATCATTACATATCTATACATCAGACGTTTCTCCCTTATAGAGATTTTAGTCTCAGCAAAGTTGATAAACATTCTGACAATATTGTTAACTTGTGGTGTGATCAGCGAGTTAATAATTTTTCTGGGATTCGGTGATATTTAAAATCCAGGGAGTCATCCAGATTATTCTTGCGATTTATGATTCAGTTCATTAAGAAATTTTTCTTCCTGGTAATCCCAGTACTATTATTTTTTTCGAATGAACTATCACAAAGTAACGGATTATTCTGTCCATTATTTTCCAACACTCGATTCTTGATTTCCGAACAAGAAAAAAGCATAACTGAATCTTCCAACCAAGTTTATATATGGGGAATATTTCCACTATTAACAGAGATAAAAGTTTTGTCTACATTCGCCAGGTCTTTGAAATTATTGAATTCACATAATATTTCCAAAAATTCAATATTTTCCTAAAGTAAATAAACATTTTGATGAATACGACTTCCATTAGGAATGAACAACGTTGCTCAGAAATCTGACAGGAAAATTACTATAACCTGACATTTTCGAAATAAACCTACACGAGGAAATGTGTCAGAATGTGAGAGCCAACCGGGATACATTATAAAAGTGAATGGAGTATACAGGGTGTCCCAAGTTCGTGGGCCTATGAGACGTTTCTGGAGAACTGGACTTATTTAAAATCTGAAAATTGGGATTATGATATTGTCCGAAATTCTCTACAGGCCCAAAATATTTTCAGGGCCAGAGCTCAAAAAAAATTTTTTTTAATCTTCTTGTTCCTTACATGATGGAATATTGAATGTTGAATTCATTTCTGTTAAAACCATCGAATTCTTTCGAATAGTTTTCAAAATATCGACAAAAAATCCTGAAAAAAAGTCAAATATTCATATACAGTATCATGTTCATTTTTCTTATTCTGAACATCCTGAGAGTAAACCGTTCTCACAAAACAAAGAAGAAGAATGTGGAAAGGTCATCCATCTTTTTAATTTAATGAATATCATCACAGGGTGTTTCAAATTTTGTTTCAAAAACTGTGATCGAAAATTGGCCAAAACTTCTGTTTTTCAAATTAAAACCCTATTTTTTTATGATTGCGTAGGATTCTGCGAAGAAAAATAGTGATAGCACTCTAAGATCCTATTGCTCCTAAATTCAGTAATTCTCGTGTTATTTGAGCTTTTCTCGATTCATGTTGTACGTAGAGTCAAATTAATCGAATCTAAACAGATTCGATGAATATTCTCATGAAACCATAGTTACAACTAATAATTAGGCCTGTCACTTGTGAATTATTAAGGGGATCATTTCTCTTCTGTGGTCACAGAATATTCTCATGCAACATATTCGATGAAACCATATATCTAATAATTCCTATATGGGGAATATGAGCCAATATAAACTGAAGCTGGGCTTTGGTAACAATCCAGATCTGCGCTTGTGCGGCAATATTGAAAATAAAAATATTTTTCTAATTCCGTCTCTCTCTGACACACCGTATTATGTCGTGAAACATATGTCATTCTTAACTTCATGTGAATAGTTTCGATCATAACCTCACAATTTCATGTGAAATGTTTCAATCGCTTTATTTCGTTTTATTCAAGTCCTAAATACCATTGTTAACTCCTATTTATATTCTAAAATTGAACTGACAGTATTTAAGTTACATATTTTCATTCTCGATATCTATTTTCTTGTTGTCTTTCAGAATAAACATAACCTCTAAATTCCTCGCAGTTTTTGAATTTCCAGTTGACGCAAGCGTACAACTCAATCTTTACCAAAGATTTGGCTTCACTTTGTGACTGTGAAAAGCAGGAGTATAATCCATATTGATGTTATTAGATATATGGACGAAACATTTTTATGGAACCATTGAATAAAATCGAAAAGTAAAGATAAAACCTAAAATTTGACCTGTCACTTGTGAATTATCAATGGGAAAATTTATCTTCTATGATCACAGAAAATTCTCAAGTAAAAGATTAGATGAAAAGCTCAAATAACTCGGGAATTACTGAATTTAGGAGCAAGAGCATCTGAAAATGCTACTACTTTTCTTCGAAGAATCTAACGCAATAATAAAAAATTAGGGTTCTTATTTGAAAAACAGGAGTTATGGCCGATTTTCGATCACAGTTTTCGACACGAAATTTGAAACACCCTGTGTTGATATTTATGAAATTCAGAAGATGCATGACCTTTCCACATTCTTCTACTTTAACGATGTGAGAACGGCTTACACTCTCCATGTTCAGAATAAGAAAAATGAAAATAATAGTGACTATGAATATTTGACTTTTTCTCAGGTTTTTTTTTTTCGATATTTTGAAAACTATTAGAAGTAATACAATGGTTTTAACAGAAACGTATTCAACAATGAATGCCCAATCATATCGGAAACGAAAAGATTGAAAAAAAATTTGAGCAAATTGATTTTCACTCCCTGTATAACCCCGGAAGTGCTCTAACTCTGAAAATATTTTAGGTCTGTAGAGAATTTCGAACAATATCATAATCCCATTTTTCAGATTTTAAATATGTCCAGTTCTCCAGAAACGTATAATAGGCACTCGAACTGGGACACTCGAACTTGGGACACCCTGTATATCAGATTTTTTCATTTTATTCGAGTACTGTGATATGCAGAGAAAAAAAAATTATTTGATTGATTTGTCTGATATTCGAATATCAGAAGTTCGTTGAAGAACCAACAAGGGTTTATTGTTGACCTCGAAGGGGGGGGGGGGCATAAAACCTCACCTATCCATCTTTTATACATCAAGAAGCCGCACCTGAAACAAAAAAAGTAATTAAAACCATCATCAAACAGGAAGCATCAGAAGGATTTCTCTTCAATCCAATTTTTCACAGAAGAGATCTAACTCGTGAAAAGGATATTACAGCCATCATCGATAACTTCCACATGCACAGATCGCAAGGATCACGAAAATTAATACAACATTTACTGTTGGCAGAAGTGATAGGAAACCCGTTATGTCAGAGAATAATAACCATAATAATCGCCCTGCACTGCGTGTTCTTGTTTATACCACTTTGGGTTTACATTTAATTAAGATTTTATCGTTATTATTATCTACAAAAACCCCCATCGAAGTAATTGGCGGTGGGCCGTCTCAATTTATATTACACACTGTGGTCAAGTGTATAATATAAACTAATACAAGCACATATTCGCATTACAACGGCGAGCAAGGATATAAGGCAGGGAGCAGTCTTCGGCATATTGAAAATAGAACGATTCAGTTAATTACTGTTATTACGGGGTTATACAGTGCAGTTCATTACATTGGATCACTTTGTGCATGCGAAACGATTGACTGTCGGCTTTTGAACCGTGCAATAATGCTGTAATTCGTTTAAGTCCGGAGATTCGGCAGGCTGAGGCTTGAATCATTAGAAATTACAAGATGTGTGAGTAGTTTCCAGATAATTTTGATTCATTGAGGCAAATAAATGCTCGAAAAATTTTTCTGATCTGAATTAAATAGAAAACGTTTTAGTACAGACCAATGGTCCTTGATATACCACATCGTCAAAAGTCTTGGCCGTTCTAGGTTTCTCAATAAATAAACAATCTACGTTCTGGAAATGAGATTAACATTTTCCTTTATTTCCACTGCAATATATTTGATAGAAAATCTAAATTTATCGATTATTCATTTTCGATTGATTTTAGTTATTCCACAACTAAATCGATATTCAATGGTCCGTATTACCACATCTTCTTTCAATCAACTGCCCCATACGCCTAAGCATCTCACGAATCAAATCATGAATGATATTTTCAGGCATATCGTTCCATTCTTCCTAAAGGGCTCAACTCAGTTCCAGAGTGTGGTAAAGCCTGTCCTTGTGGTGTTCTGCCCACTGCCGTTGGGGTGCTCTATATCTATGTGATAGCCGAGGTACTGTTAAAGGTCTTCATGCCCTTAAATTTGAGGTGTGCAATGTTTTGTTATGATACCTACTCTATAGGTCCTCAAAAGTTACTTCGAAGGACTGTTAGAGAATCTGTTCGATTCATCGAGTACAATTGGCGATATAATAGTCTCCTCTTGTAGATGTTCCTCTCGGTCGACCAGTCACCGGTCTCCGGGCAACGCTGCCGGTTTCCAGAAAAAATACCATTATGCGCCTTACTGAAAACTGTGAAATATTCAATAGAAAACACCACCCCTACACCTTGTTACGCAAGAAACGTTTTTTATATTCACATTTTGTATTAAAAAATTAATTTTGCTTTCCAAAAAGATGGAAAACAGCTGAAGTGATTGTTTTCAATGAACCAGATGAAGACAAAATTTCCCACAGAACTATAGACCCATAAGCCTGCTTCCAGCCCTAGTAAAAATTGTGGAGAAAGTATTAGCCAGACGACAAAATGAAGAACCCGATGCCCTGGCGACGATACCGAGTGAACAATTTGGATTCTGAAAACAACATTCAACTGAACAACAGCGCCTAAGAATGACCGAGTATATCACAGAAGGATTTCTGAATGAAGAAGCCACAGGACTTCTACTTCTAGATGTAACCAGAGATTTTGATAGAGTATGGCATGAAGGACTAACATATAAAATGATAACCGCAGGCTATTCACCCAAGCTATGCAGAATAATAAGAAATTATTTGATAGGAACTTTTGTGTGAAAAAAGATGATGTGCATTCCACACTCAGATATTCAGAAGCAGGAGTTTCGCAAGGATCCATACTAGGACCGCTACTCTATAATATATACTTACATGATATACCAAGAAATCCAAAATGCCTGCTGGCTCTATACGCAGACGATACGGGCATAGCCATTAGGCACAGAAATACGAAAATAATTCACAAAAGACTGAAGGAGCAGCAGACGATATCAGTCATTGGTGTAACAGATGGAAAATCAAAATCAATGGAAAAAAGAGTGAAGCAATACTCCTTCAACAGAGAAGACTGAAGATGGAATCGGAGATATCCATAGACGATAACGAAATAGAACGCCAGAATGAAGCTAAATACCTAGTAGTAATATTAGACAAAGGACTAACGTGAAAACAGCACATCAAGTATGCAGTGAATAAAGCAAATGTAGCCAGGAAAGGGTTATACCCGATTACAGGCAGAAGAAGCTAAATGAACAGAAACACGAAGTGGTGGATCATAAAAGCAGTCGCCAGACCGTAGCTAATATATGGATCAACAGCATGGCGAGAACCCATACCTACAAATTACAGAAAACAAATTTCTGAGATGGGCATTAGACGCCCCCTGGTTTGTTAGGAATGAACAAATCAGAAAAGACATAAAATGGGAGCCCATTTCTACACTCAACAAACGAAAACCCGTAAACGCCTATGAAAGAGCTCGTGAACATCCAAATGACGACCTAAGAAGGTAAGTTGACTCCGACCCAGCTGAAGATGAAAAAACAGCGAGAATTTACCGCAAAAGACCCAGAGACCAATTGCGATAATGAAGATGTAGAACTTCAAACTTAAAGAGAGATATCCAATTGAAGGATGAACACGAACACTCAGCATAAAGAATGCGAAACAGGAAATAACAGTTAAGAAGGTTTAAAGGCTTATGAAGCAGAAGGAAAAGTCTTAAAAGCACTTCTGTTTTTGTGGAACCCTTTATTTAAAAATCATTCGGTGACATGTTTCGGCGCATTCGCCATTATCAAACCAAGGAATTCTGAAAAAGATGTTACTCGATAAAACTCAAAAATCAGGTAGTAAACCGATTTGAGGTCTTAGTTGGAAAAGATTTTTACAAATTTTGCTCGCGTAAAAGAAAACAAATAGAATATAGGGAATCGTTCGATGAAAACTTACGATTTTTAGGTTCCAAAGTCATATGGTAAAAACATATCAGTCAAAAGGTAAAAGCCAAAAAATAATACATAAAATAGCCAAAAGGCTTAGATCTTGTAAGGACGTAAAATGACAGATAAAAACAAAAACATAAACGGAAGATGAACAATTGACGTTCGCGCAGACAGGTTCCTGCTCTTTTTCTTTTTCAATTCTACCAGGTTGCTGCGGGTATGAAATATTTCCAAGCGAGAAACAGTGGCGTCGGCAGAGAGAGTCAATACAGAAGTCTATAAGTGTCTTTTACATTGTTTGTCAACATCGAATTTAACGTTTTGTATTCTGCACTCCTGAGATGTTTGTGAATTTCTACTTCTTCTAGAATTTCTTGTCTATGGTTAAATTCGCTGTGATGAATTAGATGGGTGTTCTCCTCTAAATCAAACTTGTGTTTTTCTTCTCTTGAATGACAACCAAAAATTGATTTGTCATTGCCTGGGTTCTTGGAACTAGCTGGATGTTCTTTGGTCCTTGTTCTAATGGATCTGCCGCTTCTCCCCACGTAAACGACATTACAACCTGGTTCACCGCATTCTAGTCTGTAAACACCCGGCTTGTCCAAAGTGTCGATTGGGCTCTTGTTTCTGATGTGGGATTGATGTAGGATATTCTGGGACTTGAAGGCTACTCTGGTATTCTCGACTTGTTTTATTACGTTGGCAATTTTATATGAGATACCCCCGTAGAACGGAATGCAACAGAATTTCATATTTGATACAACATTAGTTCCCGGAGTTTGCAAGTTCAGTTCTTCTGTGGTCCGTCCCCTCCTTGTCCTATCAATAAGTCGGTCGATGATATCCGGGTGATAACCGTTCTCCACCGCTAAATATTTTAGTGTGTTGACCTCCTCTGTGTAAGCTTCCTGGCTTAGGGGAATATTAAGCAGTCTATTGATGTTAGCGTTAAAGACTGCCATCTTATGACCCATTTTTTAAATAAAGGGTTCCACAAAAACAGAAGTGCTTTTAAGACTTTTCCTTCTGCTTCATACATAGCGCTTCATTATGGGATTTTATGAGTTTATTTATATATTTAAAGGCTTATGCCCGGAACCAACCGCAGGAGAGGTGTTTAGTCGGTAAGAATCTGATACTTCCCAGAAAGACTGGGTGTGTGATGTATGATCCACCTCTTCTATAATAAAAAAAGAGTACATCAGCTCAGGCATTATAAAACAACAACTAAACATCGACATTCGATCTCTTCGAATAGCTGGTTTGTTGTAAAATTTGAAAAATTTGCAAGAAACGACTACAATATTTAAGTCTCAAGAAGTATTTCCACGAAAATACCTTCACGATTTTTTTCTCTAAATTCAATCATTCACTCCTTGCTCTACTATCTATGTTTCACCATAAAAAATTTAAAATTAAATTCTGGATGTTGCAGTTTCTAAGTCAGTTAGTCTAATATCCCATGGACAAGAATAACACACCTACAATTCTGCATATGGAGAATTTATATCGCATTAAACCATGAAATGAGATTTATTTGTAGGTAGATTGAAATGCAAGCAGGTGATCATTGATATTTCACGAAATGAAAATCCAGCACCATCAAAACCTTGATTTTGATACCCAATCCATCGGAATGTTGCATATAGAAAAGAAGATCATGAAGAACTGCAACAGGGCAAACCAATTCACCCGATCTTCGACCGAGATGCACATTTTATGCTTCCGAAAAGCAATTACCCGACCGCGTTAGGCGGTACGTACACCAGAGCGGCCGCACTGAAAAAAGTACGACTTATTATTACATCACGGAAAGGTCAGCTTCAAGGCGCGGTCTTTGGCGCGTTCGTTTTGACGTCGTGCATCCTGCCTCGTCCGAGTGATACTTTTCGGCGTTACAGGCCGTTAATTAGGCGTTCGAGATGTGGAGGCAAGCCGAAAGTGACCTTTAGTTCATTTGAATCGTAGCACATCGTGAAATCGGTTTGATTTAGTGGCAGCTGATGGCGGCGAAGAGGTCAAGCGCTCGGGACGAGGTTCAGCTATGCTAAAAACGCTGAAGGGATGGTACTTACGGTTGTTCTGACTAAAAGAGATGTATCTGCTGGCTGTATGGTTTCGTGAAATGTTATACCGGGTAGAGTTCAGGCGAATTCACTTTTAGGTGCCCAAGAGGGTATAAGTATGTGTTGAGGTTGCGACCTTAGCGTAAAAACGTTGCGACTAGTGGCAGAGGAGTGATCGAACTGAACAGGAATAAAGAAAGTTTTTGGGATCTAGATGAACCAAAGAAAATGTGGGTAAAGTCATAGACCTGTTCTTCTTTGTTACGGCACCATTCGCAGTAGGAAATTTTGTGGTATACTCCATTCACAATTATAAAATCACAACTCTGGCCATGGTTTCGTTTTCAGGAATTGGTGCACCTGATAAAAAATCTGTGCTCGTACAGAAAATATCTTCAATGACAAAACGGCGTTGCCAGTTTCTTTGTTTACATCAAAGTAAAAGTATCAAAGATATTTTGACATGGGTACAAACGGCAAATTTGAATTGTACCAAAAATCGATTTATAAGCATGAATAAAGCAAAAGTAAGTACTAATCGCCTTTTTTACACTTGATAACGAAGTTTTTTTTTGGTATCTGGCCGTTTGGAAAGATTTCAAACGAAATTCCGGTCCCCCAGAAGTTTGGTTAGTTTCGGTATCGTTTTTGGTGCTCAAAATTTATTTGGAATGTGTAAATGGACAAAAAAGACTTCCTTATACGATCTCTTCACGAAAGCGACCGGAAAATATGGTTCAGGTAGGATTATGAGGAAAGAACTTGCAGAATGAAATTGCACGATTTTCGTAAGTAAACGGGTTTTGGATGGCCATCATCAGTTTCTAAATGATTATTGTTGATCGTTTTCACGTTTCAGAAAAAGAACCACTTCGTATAAGCCCATTTTGAAGAAATTTGTGTATGTAACATTCAACGGTAGGTATTTGCTCTTAATCGAAAGAATATATTATATCTAGTGCTACTTCTTTCATAAGAGACACAAGCTTTTAATGCTGTAGGGGCCCTATAATGTGGAGGAGTTTGTGTCTTATTTTAGAACAGGTGAATGATAAATTTGAAGCATATGTTTGACCTGTTCCATATTATTTGTACAAACCTACTGTGGTTGTAATGTATGAATATTTTTTAAACTAATAAATTACTATACAGTCAGAATATTTTACTCCTTGTTCATAAGATCAAATAAATGAAATGTATATCTTCTACTCTTATTTTTATTAAGTTAGCTATTAAGGTTATGTTCCAAGAAAAAGTTCCTGTTGCATCAGAACTCCCTTCAACTATTTGGATTCCAGTAGAGGGATATAATGTTCCATTATTCTTGATTCAACAATTGATGTCAAGTCTTGAACATTCAGTTCAAGAGGATAATAAACATTGAATCTTCACAGGCATGCATATGAAAATCATGTGAAAGCAATGCAATTTTCTTCCATGGCGAAAAATAAAATATTTCAACAGTGATCTCTTGTATTTTTCATGCAAATAACTAGAAAAGGAATCCTTTTTATCAATTCATATAAACGTTAATTATTTTCGTCCGTCACATCTTTTCCAATTCATTCATTTTCCGAATAAATTCACATTCTGAGAAATACGCTAAGAATGTAGAAAGGGCAACATAGTGTTGACTTGGAACATAAAAATATTTTGAAAAATGTCATAACTTCGATACAGAGTGGAATGTGTCAAATTTCCAAGGCCAGAGTTGTGATTTTATAATTGTGAATGGAGTATAGGTATAAGAAAACAAAAAATATGAATTTTGAACCACAATCATGTTGGGTTCTTGAGCTTGTATCATAATATACTAACTGACAAATAAACAACACCCAGAAGGAGCTGTCTTTGTTCTACCAAAAAAATTTAGTTCCATGAAATCACTGCCATGCATACCAGATAGGAGTATTACCATGAATCGATACTGTAAATCTTATTGGCCATTTCCTGGATTCCCAAGAAGATACATCACCCATCTCCAGCTCCATGCCCATCCTCACCATCATTAAAACAACATCTAACACCCACAAGACAATTTTCGAATTCTAAAATCGATAATTCAGCAAAATTGATAATGAAACTTTATTATAGGTGTCAGGGCAGTCGATTTGTCATGTTTAAACCTTCATTTGTTCTCGAGTCAGCGGGCCGTCATTTATACTCCGTAACATAACCTCAATCGTCCAACATGTGGACTATTTTCGTGTGGGTCGATAGAAAATCAATTGATATTTAGATATTTTACAACCTTTGATGTGACTTATGGCACTCACAACCGATTTAAATTTCATCTTAAATGAACACTAACATTTAGAAGACGGTGTTTGGTCTCAGTATTGATGAATGGACTCGGAAAGATGAAGATCTTGGAGTGGGCGTCCAACAAAATAGACGGTGGGTGTAGTAGATGGTTGTTCACAGATTCACAGATCCTATCAATAAATCATAAAGTAACTGATAATTTATCACTTCCGTAAGATGGAAACTTCATGTAACCATTGGACAGAGGTTATTGGGTTCCATAAATATCCACAGGCAATTTTTATCAAGATGGGTAAATATTTTTCAAGGAAGAGAGAAGTCCTTCAGTGATAAGCTACAGAAAAAAATATAAAATGATGTTTCAATTGAAAAATGATTTCTCTAACTGGGATCTATTCATAATGAATTTGTTTAAAAACGTTTTGAATCTGCTTGAAGTCTCGTGATTCCTCAAAATTTAATTTCAGCCAAAGTAAATGACCAAAGAAAGAGCCCAAATATACCTTAGTGGTTTTCTGCGTAGTTTACGTAACACTGAAGATTATCTGATGATTTATTGGACTTCAGCAGAGCCCGATTCCTTAGGAATGCGATAGGAATAAAAATCCCTGGCGGGTTCATCCATCTTCGATAGCTGGAAGTGCTCATATAATTAATCATTATATAATCGGGTAATTAATTATTTCCTCGCCAGCTACGGAATCTGCTCCAATTTTAATTGCAAAACAATCACCTTCTAGTTTAGCATTTGGTCTTACAGGATCAATTATGGGCTTCCTAATGAGGAATTGGTAGCTTGTGTAATGTCCAATTTCTGTCAATTATACAAATTAATTTGAGCAGACCGTTTAGGAGCCCCAGGTTCAGCCAGCTATTTTTGTCTATCGGTGGACACGCCAGTATGTGGTAGAATTCTTGGGAATTGCGAAATTTTCCTCACTTGAGGCGAGAGAAAATTATGTGGATCTCCGCTTGCTTCGGTAGTTTGCATTCATTAACGATTATTTGGTATTCACGGTATGTGTACGCTGGGGATATTGCGATATTTGGTGTATTAGAGCATGTTTCATTCATTATTGCTATGAGAGATTCAGATAAATTCAATGCACCTTATGGCCATGGCCCCAACTCAATCCTATGACTAGTTTTCGAGATACAGGGCGTTGAAGTTGAGAATTACCCACTTTTACTACGCCCGTATCTCGGAACAGAATCGAATGAACTTCAATTTTTCTCAAGAAACATTTCATTACATCCCCAAGGAGCAACCATATAGAGGAATATGACCGAAAATCGTTACTAATACAGGGTCATCCATAATTTAATGCATGCCTGATTTTGAAAGAATAAAATATGTCAGTTTCAGAGCGAGAACGTTCACAAAATGAACTATTACACTAGATATATTGTTGTTACATCGAAAACGTCTGAAATACCCAGAATTTATACTGAGTGATCCATTATTATAGAAACTATTCTCAAGGAGGGTTAAATGGACACCCTGTATTTATGGGTTGATTCAAGGTGTTTGTTTAATTTTTTTAGAACATATCATCATGGACTTCAAAGAATATAGGGTGATTCAGTCATGAAATGAACTTTGAACCTCACGAAAATACCCAAAAACCACCTTTTTTTTTCATCACCCTGTATTTCAAGATTAACTTCGATGAGGTGGGAGTTTTCTTTCACCATTGTACTTGATATGAAAACATCAATACGACTGAGAGTTTTTATACACTTCCTATGAGCAGATTTTTTTTTAATGTAATATGAAAATTATTTATTTAGGTATGTTATTCTATTCTTATTCCAGCATTACAAAAAATCTGGTCATAGGAAGTGGATAAAAACTCTCAGCCGTATTGATGTTCAGGTACAGTGGTGAAAGAAAACTCCCACCTCGTCGGAGTTAATCTTGAAATACAGGGTGATGAAAAAAAAAGGTGGTTTTTGGGTATTTTCGTGAGGTTCAAAGTTCATTTCATGACTGAATCACCCTGTATTCTTTGAAGTCCATGATGATATGTTCTAAAAAAATTAAACAAACACCTTGAATCAACCCATAAATACAGGGTGTCCATTTAACTCTCCTTGAAAATAGTTTCTATAATAATGGATCACCCAGTATGAATTCTGGGTATTTCAGACGTTTTCGATGTAACAACAATATATCTAGTGTGATAGTTCATTTTGTGAATGTTCTCGCTCTGAAACTGACATATTTTATTCTTTCAAAATCAGGCATGCATTAAATTATGGATGACCCCGTATTCGTAACGATTTTCGGTCATATTCCTCTATATGGTTGCTCCTTGGGGATGTAATGAAATGTTTCTTGAGAAAAATTGAAGTTCATTCGATTCTGTTCCGAGATACGGGCGTAGTAAATGTGGGTAATTCTCAACTTCAACGCCCTGTATCTCGAAAACTAGTCATAGGATTGAGTTGGGGCCATGGACACTTTTGATCAGAAGGTCGAGTACTACATTATACCAAAATTTTAGAAAATTTGACGGAACGCCATTTGCCATAGAAAAAGTGCGGGGTCCTTTAGGCAAGAATCTATATGAAGGAGAATTGGGGAAAATTCCACGAAAAATACTCGTTGGGATTACAAGAAGATCCATTCGCATCAACTGAAGAAAATTGTGAGCGATAGAAAACTGAAAAAGCAAATAGAAACAACTTTATTCTACAGGGTCCTGAAATGGTGCGAAAATCTTCCATAGCTGCCGAACCAGATATCTCAGAGATTTTGTTGGAGAATAGACCTCTTGTACCTCCATTTCTGCATCTCAGGAAATTATTTTCTAATATACAGGGTGTCCCCGATAAATATTATTCAACAAATTGATGATTTTTTTGATGGATCACCCCATATATTTTCACATATTTTCAATGACCTTCATTACCTCTTTCATGACGCGAAATATTAGAGACATTTTTCCAACGGTACAGATCTTATTAGAAGAGAACTGCAAAAAGGTGAGGGAAAAGCAGTTCAGTAAGTCTTCTGACGATTACCAGAAGCGATAGTAACATGAATTTGATCTGAAAGTTCGTTGATTGAAGGATTTGCCGTTCCTAAATAATGAACCTGTCATATACAGGGTGTCGGTTATTGAGGTTCAAATATTAAGAACTTCAAATTATTATTTCTCGATTTTTTCAAATATAACAACCAGTATTTTTGTCCACAATAATGTAGACTATTGAATACCATTTTCTCCAAAGTTACCTTAGGATTATTTGCACCCCGTATCCAGCAGACACGACAAATGATATCGCAACTGAAAATTTCATTGTAAATATTTTGAAGTTCTTCATATTTGTACCTTAATAACGGACACCCTGTATATGACAAGTTGATCATTTAGGAACGGTGACAAGGCAAATCCTTCAATTAAAAAACTTTTAGATCAAATTCATGTTACTATCGCTTTTCGAAATCGTCAGAAGACTTTTACTGAACTGCTTTTCCCTCATCTTTTTGCAGTTTTCTCCGAATGAGATCTGTACCGTTGGAAAAATGTCTCTAATATTTTGCTTCATGAAAGAGGTAATGAAGGTCATTGAAAATGTGTGAAAATATATTGGGTATTCCATTAAAAAAATCATGCATTTGTTGAATAACATTTATCGGGGACACCCTGTATATCAGAAAATAATTTCCTGAGATGCAGAAATGAAGGTACAAGAGGTCTACCTCCCAACAAAATCTCTGAGATGTCTGGTTCGGCAGCTATGGAAGATTTTCGCACCATTACCTTGTATATAGAGAACCAGGCGCCTTCGCCAATTTGCATCCGCGCGAAAATTTCTGTATTCCAGGAACTGATCATATTGAGTCAATTCGAATTGGATTCTCTTCAATTTCCAACGGCGAATTGTTTCAATAACAGACTGAAACCAGTGGCGTAGCCACTGAAAAATGTATTTTCATCCTAAAAATCATTGAAAACTAATAGAACGAAGATATTTTTTCGTACAATCAGCCACATCTATGCCTCTCACACATGCACGCTCCCAAAGGCCACGAGATGCGAAATATCGCCGATTCATCTTCGCCGTCGGCCGCATCTAAATTCCACGTACTTACAAGGTCCGCGCGATCGGCCGGAGCGAAGCAACGGCGCGCGGTCGAGTGCACCCGCGGAATTCGCCTCTATTCGTGATCGGGCCTGGGCGTACCTCACCCGGCCCGTTCTATCTGCTCGCCTTCCTGTCATGTGCAACCGTTCCTCCGCTTTATTAGAGCCGTAAGTCCCGGCGAGCTGACCGAGGTCAGATGCTAACAAATCACGCTTCGCACTTCCGCTTGCAATTTGTTTATCTCTTACAACATTTTCATATTACGGGAACGAGGAACAGGTAACGGAGCGATTTTTACGCGGACGATTATGGGAGAGGACGCTGTGCGGTCGGCTTAAGGCCGATTGATGCGGTTGCTGTGTTCGACTATTGAAAAAACAGCTCGAGTAAGAGCTGATGGCCACTTGGTGTTCAGCATCAGGATTTTCCATCAGCAACTTTTCTATCGCTGTTGTCATTCCTCATTTGAACGTTCTTCTTAAGAGTCTCTTGTAACAAACCCTGTGGCTCAAATTTCTTTACTATACAATTTTTTCGACGAATTTCCTCAACGCGTATTGGGAATGGAATATACAGTATGTCTCTGAATTGATGCGAAAGATTTCAAAGGGCGATTTCTTGTTCAAAATAAAGGGTAGTTTGTTATATAAATGTTGGCTCGAAAGTCGAAAGTTACGGAGATATCGCGATTCAAAGATGGCATAAAATTAAATTGAAAGAAACACTTTCGCAACGACTTCGAAAGGATTGAATTTGGATAGCCTGGTTTGGTTTCAAACTTTTTCATTTCTTGTAATCTTCTCGTGAAAAATGTTAATCATTACGGGTCGAAAAAAGGAATTTATTTTACAACTGAATCACATTTTCCTTCTTTATTTCAAAACGGTACATTTTACGAGAAAAACACACGAAATGAAAAAGCTTTAAACCCAATCAAGCTATCCGAATTCAATTTTATCCAAGTCGTTGAGTGAGTTTTCCTGAAATTCATTCGACAAAAAAGATAGGGGTAATTTGCTTCATTCATTCTAAGAATATGAAAAAATATCAAGAAAGTGTGTTATCAAAAGAGTAATATGTACTTCCATGAAATATCATCATTCTATCGCTTTTCATTTTTAAGATACAAAACGAAATAGTTATTTATGATTTGAGTTTTAGAAGTGACATTTTATTTTGTGAGTGAAAAATTTTGGGAAATGAGCGGAGCGAATTGAACAATTTCACGAACAAAATGAAATTACTTTTAACACGAATACCATACAATTTTTTTTGTACAACTGTCCTATTTTGATAATGAAATGGGCGAATTTGCAATGACAATAAACTTCAAAATGCATTTTAATATTCGAATAATCAAAAGGTTGTTGTGAATGGCAAACGTTGCCAACGTTATGATTACTAACAAATACGAAAAGACGCTCTGCTTTATATGTTTGTCGAGACTCCTACTGAAAAATCTGTTCAGCAGTACGATATTGCATATAACAATTTCCTGGCCTGGTGTAAATTGAAAAATATAAAAGGGAACTTCAATGAACCGGTTTTCCTGGCATACTTAGAAGAAAAATCAAAAATATGGAGTTCATCAACTTTGTGGAGGAAATTTTCAATGATAAAGTCAAGCGCCCTTATTGAAAATGGTGTGGATGTTAGTAAATATTTTAAGGTAATAGCATATTTAAAACGGAAAAGTGAAGGATATTGTCTCGAAAACATTTTCGATTGAGGCACCAGATGAGAAATAATTGATGCTTAACGTTGCAACTATTTTTGGATTATTTGGAGCCTGTCGGCGTGAAGAATTGTGTAATTTATCAGTGGAAGACATCGAAATAACAAATAAATCATTGGTTATACAACTTCCAAATACAAAAACGAAAGTCAGTCGTTCTTTAAGTATTATTGGGAAGTATGTTGACTTTGAAGTACATTGCACTGCGCCCTTCTGTCATCAAACATCGTCGTTTTTTTCCTGAAATACATGAATAATAAATGCACTGCCAATCCAGTTGGTATCAATACATTTGGAAAAATTTCATCTATTGTTGCCATATTCCTCAAAATGCCAGAACCAAAGCAATATACAGGACAATGTTTTCAAAGATCCTCCGCTTCATTGCTAGCAGAATCAGGAGCAAATATTACGGATATGAAAAAACATGGTGGATGGAAGTCTACGACGGTAGCTGAGGGCTATGTTGATCATTTCAATGCTGAATTTTTTTCATCTGATTTCATCATAAGGAAATTGAGTGCGAAAAATATTTTTTCGGCAACCGTCCGGGAAGTACCCACTTCCCGGATGCTTTTTTTTTGAGAAAGTAGCATTTCCCGGCCTAGGCTGGAAAAACACGTCGTTGTTGTCATTGTTATGATCATCACAATAGCAACGAAATAACGGATGACAGTTCTGTTCTGTTTAATTCAAATATTAATCAAAATCAATAAAGAGATGTGTCATCTCATTGATTTGTAATTCTTCACGGTTGCCGAAAAAATATTGTACGCAACACGCCCGGAAATAGTTTTTTTGGACTCACAGACTTCCAGGACTCGCCTCCGGCTCGTCCTAGAATCTTGTCTATTCGTCCAAAAAAACCCTATTTTCCGGACTTGTTACGTAAATTACTATTTAACACTAATGTTAAAAATATTTTTAACACGCTTCCACGTAAACAATCAATTATAACATTGTTTGCTGTCATTAAAATTGTCACTTTTAATGGCAGTTGTACAAAAACATCATTTTTCCGCCATCTTTGAACCGTGATATCTCCCTAACATTTGACCCAACATTTATACAACAAACTACCTTTTATTTTGAACAAGCAATCAGCCTTTGAAATCTTTTCCATCAATTCCGAAACACCCTGTATAAAATAGCTTTATGCCTCTTCCTAAAGGCAATTTTTTTTGTGAACACTCTCCAAAAAAACTGTCGGGAGCTTTGATTCTCTTTTGAATATTTCACGACGTAAGCTTCTGGAGGGCCTCTTTGGGAGACCTAAGAATTATCAGTAGTAATATTACAAGAGATTGAGTTTCCGTGATGAGTCTATCGATTTATTTTCAAACTAAAATGAATTGCTTGGAAACATCAAGAATCCGTAGGACGATTGGTGTTTCCTCAAAGCAACTCATTTTCGTTTGGAAATGATAGAAAGACTTATGAGGTGAATTCAGACTCGTGTGATATTTTATAGGACTATTTCACGAACAAAATAAAGGTTCAAAACCTTCATATTCGAGGAAAGCAGAGAAAAACTCATTTTGACGTCTAAAATTTATTTTAACCAGTTGTCAAACCGTTCGTATCCATAGTTCAATCACAGATTATTCTGTAGTTCAATCGTTGAAAATACCGGAGTTGTCAGACCAATCATAGTTCAGAGACAGTTGGTATTATCGCGAAAATACGAGCTGTCTTTGTACTGTGATAGGTCAGTTTTTGAAATGGGTGAAATAGTCCGTATAATCATAATCATATAGGATCATCCTCAACCCATCAAAACAATTTAACAAATCTACTTAGAACTCAGCATTATTTCACAATTACATCATCGCAAATTCAATTCCTATTGACGACCATGGTTTACGATCAATTAGAATAAAAACTCGCATTCCACTTATTGTTTCCTACTCCATGAATGAAACTGATAATGAGAATTGTAAGAAATGAAACCGGTTTGCATGCCCGATTCTAGTAGAGAGCTCTATCTCGACTTAAGTTCGTTTAACGATCTTTGATTGATTAGATGATTTGAATAAGGATTATCATTTTAAAATTATGACTTGTATGAATCAACTTAAGATTTCTTGAATGAATCAGAATCACTTCTTCACTGAGAGTTAAAATAAAATAGAAATGAAATTATATTCATGAAAAAAAAGTTAAACATGAATTTTGATAACTCCATTTCACTAAGTCAGTCTTATTATTGAATTATTAAACTTTTTTTTCGAAATTTAAGTAAAATGAAGCTCTCTATCCAAATTCACAGATATGGAGATTCTGCAATAACTGTCATGACTAAGTTACAACTGACGACAAAATTGGCACTTTTACCGTAACGGTATTTGAACTCTACCAAAAAAAATAGAAAAAAGTTGTAGCGAACAATCGTTATCACTTTGAATGATTCATTTATGCCCATTTTCAACAGAACAGTAGGAGAATCTTTGTGTCGCGTCAATATTATAGCAGTTAGCGCAATTTTTGTTCGGAGATTCCAACAGTGGATCAAGCGACGAACCTGCCATGTATTTTAATTGAACGAATAGATGGCAATTGGTGGTAGATATTTTTGATAGTTGTTAAGAATTGAAATCAGATCAGTCTGCAGACCTGCAAGCCCATCCCTGTAGCCCCCTATTTCGCATGGGCAACTTGTCCGCATCCATCTCTCACACTCGGTTAACGTAAGAGCGGTTTTATTAAATATGGCATTCAAAAATTATAATTAACTCCGCCATAAAAGGTCACATCTCCTATTTGCCGCCACGGATGGTAGCAGAATGTTCGGACCCACCCCGTATTCAGAATTAAATCGCTTACGTGCAGGATGCAATTAATTTGGCATTTTTAACGCGGCGTAATGGGTGTTCCTGGAGTCCATCCAATCATGGAAATTCCTCCAGAGATGGATGCTGGACGATGCTGGCGATCGGTCACTGAACAGAATATTTCTATGATTCAGTAATGGAGTGCGATCCGAAAATGGAAGGGTATCGTGATATTGTCCATTGGTGTATTATTCGCACTCTGTATATCTGATCACGACCTTCTATCGATATGACGTTCTGGGAAAGATATTTAATCGTCGGCTGGACAGGGTTGGACTGGATGCTGCTACATCTAAGATATTTTTGTTATACAGGTTATTCCGTTATTCCTTGGAATATTTCAAGGATATTTCATCGTTTGATTTTCGAAAAGTGTTTTGTTGCGAAGATAAAGGATCAAATTTTCAACAAATTACAATTTATTACTGAAATTTAAAAGGAGATCCAGGTACTTCTACTCGAAAACTTGCCGACACCTATATTTTTCAGTTGGACTGTTTGGAAAATTCTGAGAGATTATTTGTTGTACCCATATTTTGCTCTTCGTATTGCACTTTGTCAATGGCATCTGCACGCAATGGTTGAAATTATTGAAAATTTGTTTCGTCCTATATCTCCACAACAAAGTGCTTTTTCAAAAATGATCAAGGACATAAATATCCTTCAAATAGTCCAAGGAATAACTCAATTTGAATGACCATTTTGATTTTTATCAGGATTTCGGGAGAATCATTCAAAAATTTTTCCTCTCAATCGGTGGCTTATATAAAAAAAATAAGGGGGCCATAGAGTTTGATAACATCAAAACTTCATTTTACAATCTTTCAAACTACCAGTGGCTCCGAAAAAAAAGTTCTGGAGTAAAACAATGGAACAGAGAAATAATATCACCTTATTCTCGGTATATTCAAATATATCTTTGGGAACTCGCAATGAGAATTTTCGAATCTTTTTCGAAACTAGTTATTTATGAGTGTTAGAAGTGACGTTTTATTCTTTGAGTGAAAAAGTTTGTGGAATGAGCGGAGCGAATTGAACACTTTTAACACAAATACCATACAATGTTTTTTGTACAACTGCCCTAATCTGATAATGAAATGGACGAATTTGCAATGACAATTAACTTCAAAATGCATTTTAATATTCAAATAATCAAAAGGTTGTTGTGAATGGCAAAAGTTGCCAACGTTATGATTACTAACAAATGAGAAAAGACGCTGTAATTTGAATTTCGTTCCTGTCCAATTTTCGTCTTGGGTTTTTAACTGCTTGATATGTTTGTCGAGAGTTCAATTATTAAGTGACGAGTTGGTTGTTCCTGTGGATATTGAAGAGTCTGCAAGAAGAGCAAATTTGGAACTCCTACCTAAAAAATCTGTCCAGCAGTACGATATTGCATATAACAATTTCCTGGTCTGGTGTAAATTGAAAAATGTAGAAGGGAACTTCAGTGAACCTGTTTTCCGGGCATACTTAGAAGAAAATAAAGAATATGGAGTTCATCAACTTTGTGGAGCAAATTTTCAATGACAAAGTCAAGCGTCCTTATTGAAAATGGTGTAGATGTTAGTAAATATTTCAAAGTATTATCATATTTAAAACAGAAAAGTGAAGGATATCGTCCCAAAAAATCGAAAATTCTCACTCGTGAACAAGTTGAAAAGTTTATAAATGAGGCACCAGATGAGAAATACTTGATGGTTAAGGTTGCAACTATTTTCGGATTATTTGGAGCCTGTCGGCGTGAAGAATTGTGTAATTTATCAGTGGAAGACATCGAAATAACAAATACATCATTGGTTATACAACTTCCAAACACATAAACGAAAGTCAATCGTTCTTTCAGTATTATTGGGAAGAATGTTGACTATTTTCATAAGTACTTTGCACTGCGCCCTTCTGTCATCAAACATTGTCGTTTTTTCCAGGAATACATGAATAATAAATGCACTGCCAATCCAGTTGGTATCAATACATTTGGGAAAATTCCATCTATTGTTGCCGAATTCCTCAAACTGCCAGAACCAAAGCAATATACAGGACACTGTTTTCGAAGATCCTCCGCTTCATTGCTAGCAGAATCGGGAGCAAATATTACGGATATAAAAAAACATGGTGGATGGAAGTCTACGACGGTAGCCGAGGGCTATGTTGATCATTCCATTGCATATAGAAATGTCATTGCTGAAAAAATTCTCCCAACCTCAATAGATTTTGGATCATCATCATCCAATATTGTACTTCCGGTTTGTACAAGTATTGATGGTGCTGAGGATTCTGATGATGTGTTGCGAAGCTCCCTAACGTCACAGGGCATTAATGTTAGTAATTGTTCTAGTTTGACGATTAATATTAATTTTCATAAGTAATGATTGTTAAGTATTGATAATAAAAATTTGCAATTGCTGAATTTTTTTCATCTGATTTCATGATAAGAAAATGGAGTGCTAAAAATATTTTCAACACTAATGTTAAAAATATTTTCAACACGCTTCCACGTAAATAATCAATTTCAACATTGATTGCAGTCATTTAAAGTTTCACTTTTAATGGCAGTTGTACAAAAAAGCATTTTTCCCACTGAAATCGTTTGTATAATTTTCAGTTCTATAGGTGTCAGATTTATTACTCTATATTTTCACACTTCTGTCACCATCTAATAGAGAGGAAAGAAGTAAAGGCGTTCTTGATCTTGATTTGGTATTGATGAAACTTAAACCAATATTTCGAGAAAACTCCAGGAGTACGAACTATTGAACAAAAATCTTCGGAAATCTGATTATTTAGCTTTAAGGTTGGCGTTCAATGTAGTGTGTTCTTATTTCAAGTTGCATTTGAAAATGGTTTCACTATGAGAACTAAAATTTTGTGGGTAAACTCAGAAAGGATTGGAGTTTCTTAATTAAGCATTTACTTTACTCTTTCATTGTTGTTTCAACTAGAAGAAAATGAGCCAACTCATGCTTCTGTTTTATTTCAAACGGAAGACCCATGAAAATAGTTCAACTTCCGATTAAAAGTGAATCTATTCATTCAGGAAATCAACTCAAAAAAATACAGAAATGGCAGAGAATGGCCAAATTCGAATATAAAGCGAGAAATAGTTCCTGCTCTACCTACACATTCACTAATTTCATAGTTCCGCGATTTTCGAATAGAGAGCGTCATTGTACATTTCATTCAATGAAATATTTAATTAAATGCACGGTGGCGCCTCTATCAGATCAGTTTTCCTACTCGTTGTGATCGGCAACCTTGAGACCAAAGTATATGTTTCATCTGGAGAAATCTCGATTTTTTTCTATGTCATTATTAACCAAATTACTCTGATCGCATTCTCGAAAGATGTAACCTCAAACTTTTTTCCGCGACTGAAATGACTAACTCAGAAAGTAGAATTCCTGCATTTCCATCTCAGTTTTTCAAGAAGCTAAATTGCATTGCTGCAGATCGAAAAATCCAGCTCCTCTTACATAAACGCACATGGGAAAGAAAGTGAGCCGTCCTACGACTTCGGTCAGCACCCGCTGAAAAATGGTCGAAACTGGAGCAACTCGATCGACTGTGATGCAACTAGGAAGAGAAGAAGCTCATCGGCAATGCGTAAAGGAATTGCTCCACTTTCTGCCGCATTTCTAACGCATCCCAACCGCCGTACTAACGAAAGAGAAACCGACATCTATGGCCTGTCCACCGCGACCAGATACTAAATTTATGATCTAGTTCGATATCGATTATATTTATTGCACGGCGACCGTCTTTTGTTTCTGTCTAACGTCCAAGGAGACGTTAGACAGAAAGAAACGGAGTCGACGTCGTTAGTCAAGGCAGAAGGCGGTTAACTGTATCGCGAAAAAAAGAAGAAGATTGAATGTTTCTTCGGGAGATAAGATGCGGTGACAGTGCGCGGAGAAAACGGCTTTCGATTGATTTTAGTCGACCATTTGGTCTGTTTTTAGCTCCTCGCTCTGGCCTGGGGTCCTTCTCTAGTCGGTTTCTCGTTTTTCGAGCGTAGAAACCGCGTGGAGAACTGGCCGTTAGGCGTATTCAGAAACCGTGAAATTGTTCAGATATTCTGCTCGGTTTCTTTGGAGCTGATTGCAGTAAACGAGCTTTTTCAGATGGTCGAAACTGGTTGTAGCTCGTATGTTGATAGCGATGACTTGAGGAAAGGTAGCTTCATTTTTTCCTATCGAGATTGATTCTGCATCTCATTTACATGTGACGTCTTAATGATACAACCAATTTTCAAAAAGTTTCCGGACTAATTTTCCATTTACATGTAGGTTCCTTCACTGAATATTGTTGCATTTAGTTGGCGTTGGAAATAGATCAAGGAAATTAATCAATTTTGAGGTCGCTGATCAAAACGAGTAGGAAAACTAATCCCTTATGAATGAAATGTACAATGGCGCTCTCTATCCGAAAATCGCTGAACTATGAACTGAGTAATTATGCAGGTAAAGCAGGAACTATTTCTCGCCATATATGTATTTCAAGTTGATTTTCTGAACGAAATTCTGTGTAGATTCACTTGAAGTTGAACTATTTTCATGGGTCTTTCGTTTGAAATAAAACAGAAGCATAAGTTGGCTTATTTTCTTCTATTTTTGGGAACAAATGAACTTTCCGAATGAAATCGATTTAAATTATTTCATTAAGAACGCCAATCCTTTCTGAGTTTACCCACACAGTTTCAGTTCTCAAAGTGAAACCATTTTCAAATGCAACTTGAAATAAAATCATTTGAAAGACTGACGAAAACGAAATTGCCAAATTAAAGACAGAGAATTCATCGAAGAATGCAAAAAACCATTCGGATAAACCTTGCAACAATTCACCTAAGAAAGAACGGCTGAAGTTTTATGGAAAACAAATGAATGGGAACTGGTAGAAACAGCATAGAACATAGTGTGAAAATAAGTGAGAAAGTATGGTCGAAGGTACAATCTTTCAAAAGTAACAGTTGGCAGGACACTGAACAGAAAGTGTTAATACACTGCGCAAAAAAATTAACGCACATTCTGAAAATCTCAATTTTAATGGAAGTTAACTCTACATTGACTCTATCACTTATTTTTTATGTTCTCTCGGGAAGGTTTTGAACGAAACAAGACACATTAAATGGAAGAAAAATTCAGGATTTCACCGAATCTTATGTGAAAGAAGAGAAATAAACAATTTTCAGAATACTGAAAAGCTGATAAGTGATTTATTACTTGGTATTTCCACCCCTTGCGTTAATTACAGCTCGGCAATGACGGTTCATACTCAAAATGAGTGATCTCAAAATGTTCTGATCTAATCCTTCCCAGATTTCTCCGAGTTGGATTCCTGAGTCATTAAGAGTAGCTGGATGATTTTCTGAACTTCTCAGCCTTCTATTGAGGTTGTCCCAAACCTGCTCAATCGGATTGAGATCTGGACTTCTTGCTGGCCATTCAATTCGAGAGACTTCAACCTCCTCAGGGTACTCCTGAATGATGCGCGCAAGATGGGGTCTGGCATTATCGTCCATAAAAATGAAATTTTCACCAATGTATGGGGCACTACATGCTCTTCAAGAATGTTCCCTATACACTTATCAGCATTCATAGCTCCATTATCAACGACCATTAGGTCTGTGCGAGCAGTCAAAGATATTCCACCCCATACCATAATCGATCCTCCCCCGAAACCAGTAGTATTCAGGAAATTGCACTGAGCATATCTTTCATGTGGACGTCTGTATACAAGGGAACGTCGATCACAATGGTAGAGGCAGAATCTAGACTCATCTGTGAAGAGAACTCTTTCCCAATCGGCCTCTTCCCAATGGATATGCTCTCTCGCAAAATCTAAACGCGCCCTTCGATGGGCTGGGGTAAGAGCTGGGCCTCTTGCCGCGACACGAGGCCTTGAATCATATTCTCCGAGGCGATTTCTTATTGCCTGAGTGCTAATTTGCACCTCATGAGTTTGCTCAAGCTGATTTTGAAGAAGGCGAGCGGTTGCAAACCGTTGTCTCAACGAAGAAACTCTCAAGTAACGTTCTTGAATGGCAGTTGTTACCCGTGGTCTACCCTGTCCTGGTCTGCGGACATTCATACCTGTCTCCCTGTATCGCTGCAACATTCTGGACACACTTGTATGGAAAACTCCAAACCTTTCTGCAATTCTTGTGTATGTCCACCCTTCTTCTCGCAAAACTACCGCTTGGGCACATTCCTCTTGGGTCAAATTGCGTGTTTCGCGTTGCATAGCGAACGAGTGTAGAAAATCAATCAAACGAAAGAAAAACTATTCATCACTAGAATTGATCGAGAACAACTGATTTTAAATGGAACCAATACATTCAAAATCTGATAATATCATCTTTTTTATTCCTACTGGGAGAAAACATCTGTATTGAAGAAAAACGTTGAAAGTGATAACATATGCATGCATAATTGTGATAAAAATAATTATCATTGAGAACACCTTCAGTTGTAGGATAAATCTGAGATTTCCATAATGTGCGTTAATTTTTTTGCGCAGTGTAGTTGGTTGGCTGTTATATCGATTTTATAATGAATTATTTTGTCTTCATACTGTATTGTTGTTCATGGAATGTATGAAATTACATAGATAAACTTTGGGCTTCGTTTTAAATGTAACACTCATCATTAATAATCAGATTCTTCTTCATTTACAGTTGGATCATTGAGTCATCAAACCCTAATAATTCTCCGGCTTTTCATCCTGCCATAGGCGCAATACCTCATCGACATTACTCAATAACTCCTCGCATAGAACCGGAGAGCTTCTCATGATCTATTAGCTCAAATTATAGTGCATAATAGCGGTGGTAGTGACTGAAGAAAAATTCCGAATAAATAATAACACGATCGATGAGAGAGAAAAGGCATTGCTGCAATTTTACTGCGTAAAATTGGACTATCTCACCGGCGTCTTTTACACGTAATCGATTCATATAAAAGTAACGAGTTAATATGAGATTTGTTTGCTCAAGATTATAAGGAAGAGAACCTGTATAGTGTATAGTAATCAGATACGCGCTTATAGACAGGTGCTACTCAGAACCTGAAGATAAAGGTACCATTGTGCTCTTGTAACAGACGCAAAATTGATCGATGAATTAACACGAAGAGGATTATTATCTTCAAGAACTCTGCATTCAACATTTTCAGAAATCCTTGAAAAACTGTCGCAACTTCAATTGGAACACACAGATCTCAACTATCATTTTTTAATTCTCTTATGAGTTACCTACGTGAAAAAACTTATAATTCAATCTTACGCACGCGTGGTACATTCGAAAACAAACGCGACTATTTCTGAATACTGATTATACCTAAGGGTAATCAAGAAGTACCGAAGTATCTGTTTCTTACATCGTGTTCAACAGACCGTTTGGTAGTTCACAAAAACAACGAACAGTCGACATAAATTAAGCCGTTTGTCTCTTTACGGAATTTCCTACTTGTAAAGCTGTCATTTCCGATTAGAACTTAGCTTCTTTTATCCGATGAACTGCCTGAAGTTGGATAACAAGCGTGTTGTGCACACGACTCGGAATGAGATGAAGATTCAATGGTAGAAATAACTGTTTTCGAGGTATAAATTTATTCTTTTCGGTTCCAACGTAACATCGTTGACAACTTTATACTTTCAGGATGTCATTCCATAATACGAGGATGTATTGATATCTAGTTAGCCTAGACCAGTTCCATGCATAAACAAAATATTGCGATACCATATCAACGAACAATAACTTATTAAAGGTGTCAGTGTAGAGTTCGATGTCAAAAAAGTAAACCAGTGTTACGCAATAAATTAAAAAAAAGATGTCCACCGAAATTGTAAAAATCGAAAAATTGGAGAATCGAGTCATCATCAAAGGGTTAAGAAGTAAGCAGATTTACGAAGATATGCTCAATACCCTTGCTGATCAATGTCCTTCATATGAGACCGTGCAAAATTGAATGCAAGCTTCAAAATAGGTAAATTTTCCATTGAAGATGATGACCGACCGGTTAGGCCAGTTTCTGTGTCAGTCCCCGAAAATATCGATGCAGTTCATGGCATGATCAGACCGTCGAATTGCGCTAAAACGGATATCTGAAGCACTGAAGATTTCAAACTAACGCGTTCATCATATAGTTCACGTAAATTTGGACATGAGAAAAATTTCTGCAAAATGGATCACCGAATGTTTGAATGTTGACCAGAAGCGTGCAAAGGTAGAAGCATCGCGTTCGATCTGTGCTCGATTTGAAAGCGATGTAGACTTCTTAAACCGAATTGTTGCTTTGGATGGGACTTGGGTACATTTCTACGATCCAGAAACAAAGCAACAATTGATGGAATGGCGACTCTCTGGTTCTCCAAGACATAAGAAGATTTTTGTCCAGAAATCTGCTGAAAAAGTTCTTGCTCCAGTTTTTTGGAATTGACATGGAGTAATCATGATTGATTTTTTTGATAAGGGTAAAAAAATAACAAGAGATTACTATTCGACATTACTGACCACTCTACGAAAAATAAAATTAAAGAGAAAAGATGCGGAAAGCTATTCAAAGGTATTTGGTTTTTACAGGACAACTCCCCAGTACACAAATCTCATATTGCCATGCAAAAAATTCGTGATTTAGGGTTGGAATTACTAGAACACCCCCCTTATTCACCAGATTTGACTCCATCCGACTATCATCTCTTTCCTCAACTGAAAAAAGTTTAAAAGGTCGTAAATTTTCTTCCAACGAGGAGTTAATAAAAGCTGTGGGGGACTGGTTTGCAGAGCAAGAAAAAACATTTGTTTTGAAAGGTCTAGAGATGTTGCAGGTTCGCTGTAATGAATCAATTCAATCAAGAGGAGAATATGTTAAGAAATAAAATAGTTTGACATTGAAATTTTGTTTGGTTCTATAGTAGGCTAAGAATTTTTCAATATATCCTCGTATGATGAAAAAGATTTTTTCCTAATTAGAATTATTGAAATTATCGAGGTTATTCACTTCAGAACACTTTAAGGAGCGAGTCAGAATAACTGAGTCGAGAATTATCTGTTTCCTTGGTACTTTATTATCTCACAGCATCAAATTAAAACCTAACTCATTTCCATTGGAATAACAATGAGATGTAAACTCAATCAAGATGCAACTTGTCCAGCCAACTACGAATGGACCTTCCAGAATGATCACATATCAATCAAACTGGAAAGGTCGTTGCATAATTCTATCAAAAGACGATCCATCTAGAGATAGACCGAACTCACTGGCTCGTTACTCTTCTAGGTTCTCGTTATTAAAATGATAATAAAAGTGTTTTCAAACATGGAAAGCTCACCATTATTTACATATACAATGGAAGGTAGTAGGCTGCATCAATTTGAATTTAACGTACCATCCTTATTATATTTGACGTACGATGAATTATGTATGGTTAACTGGGTTTGAGATAGGATACCTCGTATCCTAGGGATATATTATCGAGAATGTGTAAGGAAGTGATGACTGTCGGATAAGTAGCTTTTGAAATATCGCTCTATTTCGTTCCTGAAACTTTAAATGAGGATTCTCGGGGATAAGTTGCTACCAGATAAAGCTTTAGGAGTGTTAGGAGCTCGAGGATAGCCACGAGTAGTTATAAAGGGTTTTTAATAAGATGCTGTTATTTTGAATGGCTGATATTTCGTCATTCTGAAGCTGTGATTTTTCTTCCTTTGGGGCTATGTGAAAGAGAAGGTCTACGCCAAGAGCCCAGCATTGATTCAAAACCTCACAGATGAAATTCGTGGGGCTATCGAGGACATAGTGCAGCCACTTTGCGATTTCGTTGTGGGAAATTTCATGTAAAGGATATGGTCCTGTAGTCATGGTCGTGGTGGTCATTTGGCTGATGCTGTTTTCCATTTGGCATACCTTCTTCTTCATGATGAAAATAAATAAACATTCGATCATTTATCTGCATGTGAATGCATTTCTTGGAATGTCAAAATAGCCCTTCTTGTTTGGAAACCCTTTTATTTGTTTCTCATTTGTAAACGTCAGTTTCCAAAAACACAATATTAATCAAGAAAGTTTATTTTATCAAGTCAATAACTTGTGAAACTGACAGTTAACAAGTTAGTAGTATTATTTACATTTTGTTTTATCGTCATATATGTTGAAAATCATGGTACAATTGTTATTTCCAGTAACACAGATTTTTGATGATGAAAGAGTTGATACTGATGATGATGAACCATCTGTTGACTCAGAAACTGCTGAACTCGAGGACTGCAGAACATTTGTACTCTCCTTACTACCAAATAATTTGCTAGACATTTCGATTTTTTTGTTGACCGAATCATCGACATAACTCATCGCAATTTCGGTGCTCTTCCACCCTCCTGCACGCTTTAGTGCTAAAATATCTCCACCCGAATCCGCAACCATAGTGGCTCCAGTTCTGCGAAAAGAGTGGACGGTGTATAACTCTGGGTATTTTAAACCTAAAGATTTCGCTATTTGCTTTGGGACACCACCAATAGTGTGCTGGCCAGCATTGAGGGAAATGCACTTTCCATGTCGGTATGTCAAAAAAAATCTTAGGCTTTCTGTTCCAGGAGGCCGAAGATTTACATATTTTCTGTATAACATGCAGGGCTTGAAGCTGCAGCCATCGTCGGTTATGGTGAATCTTCTTGTTGTTAAATTTTTTGTTTCTTTCCATATCTTCTACATCATTTATGTTTAAGGAGAGAATTTCGTCACATCGACAACATCCAAAAATCCTAAATATTGTTATAATTCTCGCCAGCAACCACTGACCATCAGGAGCATGTAAAAGAAATTGTTCAGCCTCTTCTTTACTTAATACCTTGGCCTTTTTTGGCGTATAACGCTCATTTTTTCGTTTCAGAAACACTAATACCTTTTGAAATCTGCAAATGACAACTAAACGTCATATTTTTCATTAAATTTTTTAAGGAAAACAAACCTGCGAACAGGGGCATTTTCTTTCATTTCCAATCAGCTTTTCAGCATAGACCATTTTGCCCATAAAGTATTAGGGCTGAATCTAGCTGATAGTTGATTCAAGTAAACCAACAAAACATCTTCAGTTACCCCAATCACACTATTTTTGTTTTGCCACTTTTTGAAGTCGTCGTATTCTCGCTCGTATCTTGAAGCTGATTTTGCAGGTAATAAACTTGAAGCCACACTGCTGGCTGTCTCGATAATTTCTTTTGGTACCTTAATTTTCGGTTTCGCCAAAACAAATGTGAAGAAAAATAAACAGACATGTTCATGGCAGTGCTTCCATGGCTTACGACATTTGCGACAAATTATTGAGATTTTTTTGGAATTTATATAACCTTTTCACAAATGAGAAACAAATAAAATATAAAACAATACACGCAAGGTAACGGGTTCTACTGGCTCAAAGAGGTAACTGACTCGCCTGCGGCTCGTCAGTTATATCCTCCATTCGCCAGTAAAAACCCTCTTACCTTGCTCGTAATGTTATATACTATATTATAGCTACAAACTATTGCCAAATTGATGGCGAATAATTTTTATTACTGCATATTTTTCATCTAATTATTGATCAAGCTACCTCCACAAGAACAAATGGAGTTAATTTCTATCCAAACTCAGTGAAAGGTAAAAATGAATCAGCAAAAATTTAGCACAAATAGACAATAAACCCTCTTTGAGGGGCCAGCAATGCTCTTGGTCCTGAAGAAAAACCTTCCTTAATTTCAGGAAATGAAACTGTTCATAATGACATCAATTGGTTTGCCTGGCAAATTGCTGGAAGTAAAACTTTTAGCTGCAAGAATTTACCAGAAGCTAATTGTTGTGTCTTAAAAGGAATGGGCCAATTCGTCATGTAATAATACTAATTAGCCTAGTAATTAGAATTCGGCTCGCATTGATTCCAATTATATCTTTTTGAATGGGAATTATTCCAAGAATATCATTTCCCTAGAAAGAAATGCAGTATTTTATTTTGTTACGTTCTTGTGTGAACTGAACTTGATAAGCCTTAAGACCAAATCTTTATGCAAAATACGGTGTGATGACGTTTGTGGAATGCCTTATTCCAAAGAACAACGAGGAATGGACATACCTGGGTTTTCTTCAACACTTTCGGCTACATCAGCCATTTTCTATGCCGTCCTAGAGCCACATGCATGGGTTTTATTCTTCACATCACTTACTTGTCCGAACAGCTCGAATTTTTCCACCAATTTCTGTATTGCGGTTCGACAAGGTGCTTCATGACGACCAAAAAATATTCGAGTTTTGTGAACCGTCTCTGCCAAGTTTTCACTATTTTATAGTGAACTGTAATAATTTCAATGCGTTGTAGCTTGTATCGTTCCATTTTCAATAATGGCTTAGTTTTTAATTCGTCAAATGTAAAAAAATTACAGCTTCGAAAGTGACATCTACCGAAATAGCTGGCTATTAGGCATTTCGAGCTGACGTCACAGTGCATCATTTCTATGATCTGTGGGGCACACATTAGTTCATTTAGCAGGAGAACGTGGCAGAATCTCAGATTTTGATCATACAATGCGCAAAAAAATTAACGCACATTATGGAAATCTCAAATTTATTCTACAACTGAAGGCTCAAAGATAATTATTTTTATCAGAATTATGCATGCATATGTTATCCACTTTCAACGTTTTTCTTCAAAACAGATGTTTTCTCCCAGCAGGAATAAAAAAGAAGATATTATCAGATTTCGAATGTATTGGCTCCATTCTAAAATCAGTTGTTCTCGATCAATTCTAGTGATCAATAGTTTTTCTTTCGTTTGATTTTCTACACTCGTTCGATATGCAACGCGAAACACGCAATTTGACCCAAGAGGAATGTGCCCAATCGGTAGTTTTTCGAGAAGAAGGGTGGACATACACAAGAATTGCAGAAAGGTTTGGAGTTTCCCATACAAGTGTGTCCAGAATGTTTCAGCGATTCAGGAAGACTGGTATGAATGTCCGGAGACCAGGACAGGGTAGACCACGGGTAACAACTGCCATTCACGTTACTTGAGAGTTCCTTCGTTGAGACAACGGTTTGCAACCGCTCGCCTCCTTCAAAATCAGCCTGAGCACACTCATGAGGTGCAAATTAGCACTCAGACAATAAGAAATCGCCTCAGAGAATATGATTTAAGGCCTCGTGTCGCGGCAAGAGGCCCAGCTCTTACTCCAGCCCATCGAAGGGCGCGTTTGGATTTTGCGAGAGAGCATATCCATCGGGAAGAGGCCGATTGGGAAAGAGTTCTCTTCACAGATGAGTCTAGATTCTGCCTCTACCATTGTGATCGACGTTCCCTTGTATACAGACGTCCACATGAAAGATATGCTCAGTGCAATTTCCTGAATACTACTGGTTTCGGGGGAGGATCGATTATGGTATGGGGTGGGATATCTTTGACTGCTCGCACAGACCTAGTGGTCGTTGATAATGGAGCTATGAATGCTGATAAGTATATAAAGAACATTCTTGAAGAGTGTGTAGTGTCATTTGCCCCATACATTGGTGAAAATTTCATTTTTATGGACGATAATGCCAGACCCCATCGTGCGCGCATCGTTCAGGAGTACCTTGAAGAGGTTGAAGTCTCTCGAATGGAATGGCCAGCAAGAAGTCCAGATCTCAATCCGATTGAGCAGGTTTGGGACAACCTCAATAGAAGGCTGAGAAGTTCAGAAAATCATCCAGCTACTCTTAATGACTTAGGAATCCAACTCGGAGAAATCTGGGAAGGATTAGATCAGAACATCTTAAGATCACTCATTTCGAGTATGAACCGTCGTTGCCGAGCTGTAATTAACGCAAGGGGTGGAAATACCAAGTATTGAATCACTTATCAACATTTCAGTATTTTGAAAATTGTTCATTTCTCTTCTTTCACATAAGATTCGGTGAAATCCTGAATTTTTCTTCCATTTAATGTGTCATGTTTCGTTCAAAACCTTCCCGAGAGAACATAAAAAATAAGTTATAAAGTCAGTGTAGAGTTAACTTTCATTAAAATTCAGATTTTCAGAATGTGCGTTAATTTTTTTGCGCAGTGTATTTTCACATCTTAAAAACTTTTTTCCGCTAAGTAAATATAAAACACTCCATAAGAGACTCGACAAAATGCAAATAACTAACTGGTTGCCCGCCCCACAGCCAAAATGGTGATTTCTGTAAAAATCAGCTGACTCGAAATGCCTAATAGTACAGTCAATCTGTCGAAAAAAATATAAAAATGGGCTAATAATTTCCAAGTGGATGAAACTTGGTAAGTCGTTAGAGACTAATGAAAGGAAGCTTACCTGTGACTGGCCAGGGCCACCTATTCGGGGATTCAAAAAAACTCAAAAATATTTTGAAATACATTTTTCTCGAAAACTATGCATTTCACAGAAAAATTTATCGAACAAAAAAATGTAGAGGACATCTTTATCTACAATTAATGTCATTGGTGCTATGTTGTCAAACAAAAAATGTGCGCAGTAGGTGGCGCTAAAGTTCCCAAAAAAGTGTGTTTTCAATTTTTCGTCCAGAAATTTTCATTTTTCAGTTACGATTCAAATGGAAAAATTGTTCCTTTCAATTTTTTAAACAACTTTTATTTTAAAACTTTTTTCGTACGACTTACCGTTTCAAAGTTATAGTGGCATAGTATTAACAAAAGGGCCGAATCATAGAGCTGCCCAATTCTTCTAGGAAGGTACATTTTTCAGTTGCTATGTAAGTTTCGGAGAGTAGTGACAGCAAAACTTTGCTCTGTGAAAATGAGTGAAAATATTCATACTTTGTGAAAGCGTAATAGTCAAATTTTCACTTCAACAAGCTGCAGCTCTGAAACGGTGAGTCGTACGAAAAAAGTTTTAAATTAAAAGTTGTTCAAAAAATTGAAAGGAACAATTTTTCCATTTGAATCGTAACTGAAAAATGAAAATTTCTGGACGAAAAATTGAAAAAACACTTCTTTGGGAACTTTAGCGCCACCTACTGCGCACATTTTTTGTTTTACAACATAGCACCAATGACATTAATTGTAGATAAAAATGTCCTCTACATTTTTTGTTCAATAAATTTTTCTGTGAAATGCATAGTTTTTGAGAAAAATGCATCTCAAAATATTTTTGAGTTTTTTTCGAATCCCCGAATAGGTGGCCCTGGCCAGTCACAGGTAAGCTTCCTTTCATTAGTCTCTAACGACTTACCAAGTTTCATCCACTTGGAAATTATTAGCCCATTTTTAGCCATATAATTTAGAATTACACCCCTCTTATTGGAAAATTCTTCATCAATAACTCCCAGCCAAATGCCTCAACTTCAATAACCTTGCGTGAGCCCATTCTGCAATACCTGCAACTTAATCGGTATTGTACATACACTAATTACTCGCACACTGCATGCACGCAAAAACGCCGTCTTAGAATTCCCGACACAATTTCCCAATCCCTACAAAAAATCCCCATTGTTCTCTGCAATCGGAACGAACGAAGAATACAAAAATTACACTCAAATTACCCACATCGACTCGACAAATGTCATCGGCGATATACCCCTGTCCCGAAGACGACGAGTAGGCCATGACTCCGTTAGGGCTGTATCACACCTCGGCATTGTTATTAAATAAGAATAACAACATATTATATGTTAATGTAATTCGTACTGCGTTTGAAATGTGACATCCTAGACTGTTTAAATTAACATTTGATTTAGGCGTCAACTCGATTATGGGCAGTACTGGGATCATTGTTCATATGATAATACTCGCATTATGTAATTTTTTATTTTACTATCTCCGGGACGTTACTAGGAAATTAGACGGGAAAAGTGAGCTCAAGGTGGATGCGGTATTGAAAGCTAATGGTTAATGGCGGTTATTTGGTGTGAAATGGCACTGAGCTCGGGATTAGGCGCGAGGGAAGGTAGATCAGTGGGTTTCAAGTATTTCGATTCATTTCACCACAACCTACTGGCAGAGCTGTGACGAGCACTGAAGAAAAGTGCTTCGAGCACTAAGCACCAAGCTCTTGAATAAAAAGGCTCCCGAGTCTCGAGCACAAATCACTTATTTTCACAAAAGGCTCGCGAATACTAAGCACTTTGTGAAAGTAATTCGACATATCGAGCACTAAGCACTAAGCACTTGTTTTTTAGGAAATATTGAAAGTGAGGTTCTTTTAATCGGAAAAGAAATTGTAAGTTGGCATAGATATGTGATATTTAAAACTTTAAATTCGATTCAATATAATATATAATAAATTCTTATTGGTAATGAAAGAGAAAAATGCTATTCGCTCCTCGATCTCTCTGTTTGATAATATTCATAAATATACTGAAATTTTCGAGTTTACTTTTTTTCTGAAAACTCCCAGTCCTTGAAACAAAATTAAATGAAAAAATTCAAGAATAAATGGAAATGTTTCTCTGTCAATTCTTGCACTGATTTGTCAGGAGCAAACCAGTTGCAAAACATTGTTGCGTGACAAATAAGGAAGAAGTATCAAAATTAGAACTCAATGAACTGTGTAACGTTTGGATGTTGTCTATATAAGACTCTTTGATCAGATGAAAACGTAAAAAAAATCAGAACCGTGGCTCTTGCTTTTTCCATTGATATTAAGTTGTCAACGCACAAATTCCCATGTAACAAAATACACATGGACCCTTCAATTTTCCTTTCATAATGATCAAGTTTCCTCATTATCATCTCTCTGTAATTGCAATCCAAACAGTTTTGGGATGTTAGTGTCATGTAAGGATCGAAATGTTGATTTAAGATTTTATTAATATAAAAATGAATTCGTACAACATTGGCTCAGGGCTTAGTGCTTAGTAATCCGCAAAAGTGCTCGGGAGCACTTTTGGGATTACTAAGCACTAAGCCTTTGGCCGAAGCACTCCAATTACTAAGCACTAAGCACTGCTTTTGAAAAGTGCTTGGGAGTACAGTGCTCGGGAGCACAAAAGGGCTCCGAGTACTTTCCCGAGCACAAAGCACAATGCTTTGGCACAGCTCTGCCTACTGGTAATTTCTTCGATAGCTTAATTATGAATCGACAGTAATGGAGAGGGTTTATAATTAATTGAATGTTCGAACCACATTGGGAAATTATCGTAGAGAGCTTGGTCCTCTCTGAACAAGTAAATCTCATCAGCGATGATTAAAGAAGCAAGAATTGAGAAGAACTTCAGAAGTATGCTATGTGAGACAAATGGAAAATGGAATACAGTATCCAAACTATGATATACTGGATGAGTCTTTGACTTGTCCATATTTTTTAACTGTAGATTTTTTTCATCGAACGAAACACTTTTTTCTCATACTATTTTCCAGAATTCAGTTTCGTTTGAGAGATACAAGTTGTCGAAAATCCATGAAATTAACACTATTGTTTCCATATACAGGGTGTCCCAAGTTCGAGTGCCTATTAGACGTTTCTGGAGAATTGGACATATTTGAAATCTGAAAATTGGGATTATGATATTGTTCGAAATTCTGTACAGACCTTAAATATTTTCAGAGCCAGAGCACTTCCGGTAATAAAGGGAGTGAAACTAAATTTGCTCAAAATTTTTTTTTCGATGTTTTCGTTTCTGATATGATTGAGTATTCAATGCTGAATACACTTCTGTTGAAACAATTGTATTCATTCGAATAGTTTTCTAAATATCGAAAAAAAAACTGAAAAAAAGTCAAATATTCATAGTCAGTATTATGTTCATTTTTCTTATTCTGAACATCCTGACTGTAAACCGTTTTCACAACGTCAAAGAAGAAGAATGTGGAAAGGTCATGCATCTTTCGAATTTCATGAATATCATCATAGGGTGTTTCAAATTTTGTGTCAAAAACTGTGATCGAAAATCGGCCATAACTCTTGTTTTTCAAATTAGAACCCTATTTTTTTATTATTGCGTTGGATTCTGCGGAGAAAAATAATGATAGCACTCTCAGATGCTCTTGCTCCTAAATTAAGTAATTCCCAAGTTATTTGAGCTAATTGAACGTAATAATAAAAAAATAGGGTTCTATTTTGAAAAACAGAAGTTATGGCCGATTTTCGATCACAGTTTTTGACACAAAATTTGAAACACCCTGTGATGATATTCATGAAATTCAAAAGATGCATGACCTTTCCACATTCTTCTTCTTTGACTTTGTGAAAACGGTTTACAGTCAGGATGTTCAGAATAAGAAAAATGAACATAATACTGACTATGAATATTTGACTTTTTTTCAGGTTTTTTTTCGATATTTTGAAAACTATTTTTGTCTTAATCTGTAATGTAAAAATAGGATATTGTACTGTGTCAATGGCCTAGTTGCCGAGACACGATAATTTCAATTAAAAAAAAATACAATGGTTTCAACATAAATGTATTCAGCATTGAATACTCAATCATATCAGAAACTCTAATCATGGTGCATATTCCTCAATCAGAACTTATTCAATATTTCTCCTGGTATAAAATTCACAGCGCAGCCGACTCATAAATTTACGCAAAAATACTATAAAAACGCTTGAAAAAGAAAAACGGTTTATATTTTCGTAAGAATCAATCATTTCAGAAAATAAAAGTATTCTTTCGTTTTTTTAATACAACGTCTCGTTTTCGAGTTATTTCTAATTTTGTCCGATGAAATTTGACGAAATTATCACGAATCTCGAGAATAATAGGAATGCTTCCATGGATGGAATATCATCGAATATTATTTCTTCCCTTGTCTCTTAACAATTCAAAAATGTTGTCAGAATGTTTGTCAACTTCGTCAAGACTAAAATCTCTATGATGGAAAAACGTTTGATCTAGAGATATGTAATAATTGCATCCCACAAATATGGGAGATAAAATTGAATTCTAAATAGAATGGAATTATACATTTTATACGCACAGTTTCCATTAAAAATGTATTGTTAATGGTTGATATTATCTTTTCGAATAATATCCTCTTGGAATTTCAATCGACACTACACGGTTATTTTAACATCAATTCACTGAAAGTCTTCACATATTCATTACCTGTTTGCATTATTCTCTGTCGGTAAATGAACAAATCGAAGTCCATGGCGCAGGTAATCGCTTTACGCAAGCGTCGTTCATGGGACTACGGACTGGTCTGTGATGTGACTAACGTTGGAGAACAAAACTACGGTTTGTCTTGCGTGTCGGCTAACTCGCATTGCGAGGTAGCGCACCGTTATAGGCGACTGAAATTAAGATCGTAGCGCTATATCGGCGAGAATCAGAACAACTCGTTGGGTTTTTACAAAGAGCAAAGAGACTTGATTTTTTTTTAAATTGAAGTTGAAGAACGTCCCGACGGCAAATAGTTTTCCTTTTTTTCAATTTAATTAGTTTTTCAATTAAAAAAAACCAGGGTAATCGTTAGATCTGGGGTAATTGAATATGTTTTTCGTTTTTCATGAGTACAAGCTATATTTTTGGAATAATCATCATGAAAATTCTTGTAGTTTATAAGGTTAAATTGCCGAGGGCGAATATTTGCGATTTTTTCCAAAAAATGATGAATAACTGTCAGAAAAAAATCATTGAGTGTAGTTTCCAAAACGCTGAAGTTCAACCTGTTTTTTTTTAATTGAATAACTGATTAAATCGAAAAAATCGCAACTATTTGCCCTCGACAATTTAATCTTCTATAAACTACAAAAATTTTCATGATGATTTTTCAAAAATATAGCTTGTACTCATGAAAAACGAAAAACATATTCAATTACCCCAGATCCAACGATAACCCTGTTTTTTTAATTGAAAAACTAATTAAATCGAAAAAAAGAAAACTATTTGCCCTAGGAATATTCTTCAACTTCAATTTAAAAAAAAATCAAGTTTCTATGTCGTAAATTAGGGTACTTACTCGTGAAATAAAGAGACCACTTTTGAATGGAGATTTACCACGATTCAAAAGGTGATACTGCCCCTTAAGATTCTGGTTCTTTATGAAGACAAAATCTTTTCAAATAGTAGTTTTGGTCATGAAAAAAATGTCGAAAATGGATAGAAGAAAAATGAAAAATCCATTAGGATGTGTAGAGAGAAGAAGAAATCAAATGTAAAACAATAAGGATGTGAAAATAAAATGACAAAAAAAATAGAAAAACGGACATCAAATAAAACAGTGAATGGAGGAATTTTAGAAAATACCTCGAGGGGTATTGGTTTTGAATTTCGCCAGAGGCTTCTTAGGATCTTCACTAGGAGAAGCACTAGTTTGAGATCACGTACAGTGAAGGAAGACAAAAATTCTGAAGATAAGGTTAAAATAATGAGTAGAGACAAGTAAATATCATGTTGAGACTCTTATTCCTCATGAAGAAAAACATATTTAAGATAGTAGATTTGGTCATGAGAAGAAATTCTAACATGAAAAGAAGAAAAATTACAAAGGATAAGATAAAGAAACTAGTGCCCTTGCGATAGTTCATCCGTTAACGATATGGGACATAACATTGCATCCTTGGTTTCGCCTATACCATTGTTTGAAGGGAAAATCAACACAATCTGGCATCGTATTCACAAAATTTCTGCGGAATATCACAGAAGATGGGTTAGGTTAAGTCATTGGCCTCGAATCCTATGGAGCTAGGTGAGGGTAGTGAGAAATCGTGGAAAATATGAAAGAATTATTAGTGTTTACAAACTTGACTTTTGTAAAGTCGAAAAAGGAATTTATTTTGAGGGGAGAAATATTGCTTCTCAATTACAGAAATAATCGGACAAACCTGGGTGTTTTTCTTAGGAAATATCGTGTTTGTAACATTCTCTTTCAAAAAAGGTTAGTACTTGAGTATTTCCTGAATGTATCACCACAGAACATCTAATTATCACCTCAATTTCAATGGAGAAATATGAAGCAGTCACGTGCTGGGAGGAACTGAAATGTTTTTTCACTGGTTCTTAGAAATGATACCAGCTCAAGCTGAGACTGGGAGACCGATGATGAAAGATAATAATAATAACATAAGTCTGTGATCAGTCCTGATTTTTCAAGAAACTCGTACTCCTTTACTTGCCTAAGGCGATGAATAAATGAAAGAAAGAGCAAAATAAAAAAAAACATTGAAATCAGGATCAATATTCAAATAACTCTGACAAATCGCGATCATCGTCCAGCCGTGGATAGGACACTTTTATTTATGATATTTTTCGCACTCCATAAACTGCTAGATCCATGTAAGGCCAGCCAAACCGTGTTCAGAGATGACGAACTGCCCGGATCGGTGATGAAACATTTGCTCCGGTTTTCAGGAAACATATAGTATGTCTCCGCTGACTTTATTGCGATTCGCGGCATATTTCAGCCGAGTTCTTCTTGCATTTTTACGATCCGGTTACGGCCGATGCGGTCGATATCGTCGTACATGACAGTTCCTTTTCCGGAACGAAACGTGGAAGAAAATGCTCCGGTTTGTTTATTCAATCGGGACGGATGGAACGGTCTCCCGGATTTAATTGCTGTTGGAGAGGACTAGGTTTTATTCGAGCTAAGATTATTTTTTGTCGGCGTTCCTCTATCGACCATGATTTCGTTCTCATTTGGACTCCTCAGTATAACCAAATCGAGGAAGTAAAACTGCCCAGTTCTTCCTATAAAGATCCAGGAAGTGATCTTTTGAGTATTGTATAACAAAAAACCAACCCTACACATATGTGTATATCCCTGTATATTTCGATAAATACTGCCCTTTTTATTGTTTCTACAGGGTGAGTCTTCGACCTGTTCATATATTTCAACTGTAAATTCTTGAGTCCAAAAGAACCTAGTTTTCATTTCTTTCTGAATTCGGCTCTGTTGAAAAGATATAGCTATTTGCAAAAATTGGGCCGAATACGTGCCTAATACTCTGAAAACACCTCAAATTTCATATTTCTCGATTGAAATTGAGTTAGTACATTAAAGAAATACTCAAGTTTTTTCAAGTTTTGGTTCTCACGAAAAGGAATACCTACCCTGTAATGTTCAGAGGACATTGCGAGAACCAAGGGCAAGCAGGTAGGAATTGTTGTTCTTCTTGAATTTCTGGAGGTTATATGCCTCGGGGAACACCTTCCTAGGCAATGTGTTCCAAAGCCTCGCTGTTCGTTGGATGAACGAGTCTTTGAAGAGAGATGTTCTGCAGTTCTCCAAAGTGACCACGAAGGGATGTGAAGACTTAGCTTGACGGGTTAGTCTCGAAGAGACAGCCAGAGGGGGAACGATTGCTGATAATTCAGAAGAGCACCGCCCGTGGAAATATCTATGAAATAGAGACAGATCTCCTACTTTTCTACGGTGTCCTAGAGAGGTAAGCGAGTTTGTAAGCGAGGCATCACTGACGAGTCGAATTGTCCTATTTTGTACCGAATCCAAGAGTTTTAGGGTATATTTAGGTGCCGCACTCCAAATATGAGAACAGTATTCCAAGACAATTTTTCCTGAAAATTTCATCTTTTTGGCGTGAAGGGAAAAGAAAAAGCTGAAAATTCAAGACGAAAAACAGTTTTTTGTGAATAACTCAGAAAATATCCACTTTAGGGCAAGGGTGTGATGCATACACTAACATTATTTTTTAACGTAAATTCAATATCTGCCATAAAAAAATGGGGTTCTCATTTGAAAAAATTGATTTTTCACGATTTTGTCATCCCTAACTTTGAAAGCGATTTTTTCACCCCCTGTATCATGAATCGCGATTTCGATTTTTAAAGTGGATACATCAATCTTACATCTTGAAAAATCCCAAGAATGAAAATTTTCCATTCAAAAACCTCGAAGTTATTCTTGTTTCAGCGGAGCTCTATTTTCGATTTTTTTTTCGAATTTTCCCGCTCAGAGAGAATTTTCCAACCAAAACTGAAAAATGTTACATCAAAATAACTTGAAATTTTCTAAGGAATCTATTTCTGCATAAAAAAATGGTGTTCTAATTTGAAAAACGGAAGTTGACGTCATTTCCGGATAAACCGGAGGTGCTCATGCCTTGAAAATATTTTAGATTCATCAGCATCGTGAAATACTTATAAGTGCTGAATTTCATGAAAATACGTTCAGTTGTTTCCCGTATAAATATGGGTGAGGTTCCTCGTGAAAGACCCTGTATGTAACCTCAAACAGTGATCAAACTATGTATTTCGTACTAAAAACAATGATCTTCTGTGAATATTTCACAGAACTTTCAGGAAGATGTTGCCACCTAGTTGATTTTTTCATTGGGGCAAAGGATTTTTTAGGTAACATATTATAAATATCTATGTATTCTGCCATTCCCATGAAAAATAGACATCGCCGCAAATTTTCACGACGCATGCATATACCGGCCTAGGACATTGGTTATCTTCATAACCGTTGGGGGCGCTGCCAACTATAAACAGAGAATCATGGAACGTGATTATTATAGGTGTTCTTCAATCTGCTCATGATTATATGAAGATGTTCAGTGAATTCATGTAATATTAACCATGTAGTGTCGATTTTAAAAAATTTACGTGTATGAATTGGAGTTTGTGTAGAACTAGTTGGTTGCTGCAAGGAAACATCGCCAAAGATCATTTAGTGCTAAGTATCATTTAATTTTTTATTTACTTTGATACCTGAGGGAACATGATACAAAACTTAAGAGACCTTGCATAGCTCATCAAGTTTCCTCCCATATCAGCTTTCAGTCGATGACATAGGAGTTCACGGCGTTGGTAGCAGGTTGACTTTCAGAATGAAATTATTATGAAACACCTTTGATGGTTTTTTCCAGGTTTCTATTTACGCATCTTTCGACTGCAAGTATTTCTGCCAGAGAAATCGATAATAGTGAACACTTGGTTCTTGCCTCGTTTTCTCAAGCGTCGGTCCCCATTGTGGTTTAAGAACCATCTGCATACCATTTAATGGTTTCCTTTGATCTGAAGAATCTATAGAGATAAAAAAGACTCTGCATTTCCTAAAAATCCAGCCAGTTTATAAAAACGGATATTTTTATGGCAACTCGTAAACTAACTGAAAGATTGGAATTCTTCAGGTAAAACTTATGGGAGATATTCAATGGTACCAAGTACACAGAATATTGAGTCAATGATAGGAAAAATAGCAGAAGTATGAGAAATCGATCACAAATTTAAATCAGTATGGAATCACAACATGAGTAATCAACAAGCTAGTTTGCGTATCAATAAATCACAACTCTCACTACGCATAGAGCAGAGACCGTGGTTGCCCCTAATGGTGTCCCTCAGTGTACATTTCGTGTTCGCAAATTTTTGAGAGCTCCATGTTCGTACGACCAATGCGTGCCCTCTAACCTCGTAACCAGACACGGGTGATTTAAATAGTACAATCGCCGTAGCCATAGTTGGTACACTGGAACAAGCGTATCATTCTTCGAGAACATACAGGGAAAGTTAGAAACATCTAGTCGGCCTGAATCGTCCATCAAGAGTGGTCCGAGGTGCCAATCACCATCGTAAATATATCGGCTAAACGGATTTACCGCCGCAGCTACCTATATTATCGGCCTGGCTGCTTTAACGACTTTTATAGGCCATTAGCTTAATAAGCAAACTCCAAGATAGAAAAGCTGCGCTGCGTGTCTTGAATGAGATTAATTCCGATGAGATTTTTATGATTTCGGTCGCAATCAGATATGTCTTTGCCTGCTTTATGACGTCGTGATATTTCCAATTGAATATCTCAATTACATTTGCCGATTATACGCCATCGGTGTGTGAGATGAATGCAGATCTGCTGGCTGCGTAGTACGATGTCTTTCACGGTTTATGTGAAATTATATTTATGTCGTTGCCGCGTTATTGGCTATCTGCGAAATGTGACAGGTAACATGATATCTTCGAGCTGTTTCGCTAGTAACGTAAACTTGGGCCGATAAATACTTTTCGCATTCGGAGTGTGGAAGAACACTTTGCTGTTGCCATTTGATTCTTGATTTTTGCGTTACACTAAATTCACTCTTCGACTGGCATCGGTGATTCAGCCTATTCAGAAAAAAAACATTCAGTGGTCGAGTTTTTGAACGAATCTCAAGGTGGGCGTTCAATGTAGTTTGTTTTTACTTCAAGTTGCATTTTAAAATGGTTTCACTTTGAGAACTGAAGTTTTGTGTGTGAACTCAAAAAGGATTGCAGTTCTTAATGCAATAATTTAAATTGATTTCATTCCGAAAGTTCTTTTTTTTCAGAAACAGAAGAAAATGAGCCAACTCATGCTTCTGGTTTATTTCAAACGAAAGACCCATGAAAATAGTTCAACTTCCGATTAAAAGTGAATCTAAAGATAATTTCGTTCAGAAAAACAACTTGAAATACGGAATTGGCAGGGAATGCCCAAATTCAAATATATGCCGGAAAAAAGTTCCTCCTTTACCCACATATTCACTAATTTCATAGTTCAGCGATTTTCGGATAGAAAGCACTATTGTACATTTCATTCATAAGGATAGAGATATTCATAGAACTTATAGTAATAATGTAAATTCTATGGATATGTTTCATAAAATGCACGGTGGGGCTTCTATCGGATTAGTTTTCCTACTCGCTCTGAACGGCGATCTTAAGAATGAATATATCGTTCTCTCTAGGTAGTAATTGAATTCGCTATACTTTTTTGTGGGATCATTTGAAGATTTTGTGTTGAAGAAAGTACCCACTTCTCTAGAAAATCTTTGGCAGATAATAGTGGCAGCATGTGATATCATAACTCTTGAAATGTTACACCATGTGAGAGTAAATGTTGAACAGAGCTACTCTACTGTTAAGAAATGAGCCGTATGCCATTTAACAAATTAATAATCAAAATTCATGGAGAAACTCGACCACTCGATATTAAACATCATGGTAATAGAGCGACATCTACAGCTCATAAAAAATCTCAAGTTGACATCGCGATCATGTATTTGAGTCATAGATCTTGAATGTATATCGAACCCATTTTGAGCAATTCGTATAAAAAAAAATCTTCGAATCACTAGAATATGGTAGAATTTTAAAAATTTCAACACAAACATCTTTTATCTTTACAATAAATGAAACTTTGAGATCGCTGATAACTGTATTCAATAAAATCACATACAAAAAAAGCAAAGCGAAAACATATATTCTGATATACTCGGCGTCAAAATATTTTCATTTCGAAAGAAACATTTTGTATTCAGAATTATTTAACTAAAGATTCTGAATAAAATTTAATAGTTTCAAAAATCAAAACGATAAAGCATATTCAAATCAGGAAATGGTCTGTAGAAAACAAACTGGCTCTTCTGGTAGACTGCTTAAAAAGAAGGATAAATACTCACTGATTATCATGATCAGACTCAAATAGGATGTTTACCTGAAACGAAAAATGCAAAAATTAATCTGAGAAATTTTTTCTGAATTTGCTTGTCAAAAATGAATGAAGCAATAAAAAAAGAATGGTAGCAAATTTTTTTCAGCCCATACCTAATGAACAACAATTCTTCGAAATCCCAATCAGTGAAGAAGTAGTAAACTGAATACTAACCCTTCGGTAATATTTTCCGTGGGAACATGGTTGCATCAATCACAGATATCAGTGTATTTTCACAGTTTTGTAATGGAGGAAAAAGATCTCAACTCATTCTAAGAGGAATTTTGTTTAAATATCGCTACAGATTATTTAGTGTTAAGTATCATTTTATTATTCTTTAATTTAAATTTGATACGCGGTTGCGGTGGTTTCTTTCGACATTCATCATTCATATCTGAATATACAGGGTGTTTGGTAATTCGACGTGAACCTTGAAAAGGGATATACTAGACGTCATTTGCAGTGAATTGCGTCGAGTGAAGCATGGTCCGAAAACCTATGGTTACGAAGATATCTCGATTTTTCAACATTTTTGAAATTTTCTGCTTCGTTATCGAAAATAATTAATTTTGTGAAAACTACTCGACCCTTAATATTCAATGATTTTTTTTTTCAAAGCTGAGGAGATGGGTCCATTTCTTGCGAAAAAGTATTCACTAAAAATTCAGATAACCCGAGATATACAGGGTCATTAATGGCTGCACCTGTTTTCCTCTTAAAATCTTGATAAAACAATTGAGAATTACTCGAAAAAAGTATTATGAACTTGGTGTACAAATGTAAGGAAAAACTTCCCTGTTTCATCAGCTTTTCAAAAAGCTACATATGTCAATAATTCCTTCATGCAATCTAATAATATGGCCGGAAAACCAAGCAGACAACAGACTTTTTCGAGTCATTCAGATATCCAATTATCCTTTATTTCACTTGGCGTGATTCGTAAGCCGTAAGCGGGCCATGGTTCGATCACTAAATGACTCGAAAAAGTCGGTTGTCTGCTTGGTTTTCCGGCCATATTTTTAGATTGCATGAAGGAATTATTGACATATGTACCTTTTTGAAAAGCTGATGAAACAGGGAAATTTTTCCTTACATTTGTACACCAAGTTCATAATACTTTTTTCGAGTAATTCTCAATTGTTTTATCAAGATTTTATGAGGAAAACAGGTGCAGCCATTTATGACCCTGTATATCTCGGGTTATCTGAATTTTTAGTGAATACTTTTTCGCAAGAAATGAGGACCATCTCCTCAGCTTTCAAAAAAAATATTCATTGAATATTTAGAGTCGAGTAGTTTTCACAAAATTAATTATTTTCGATAACGAAGCAGAACATTTCAAAAAAGTTGAAAAATCGCCATATCTTCGTAACCATAGATTTTCGGACCATGCTTTACTCGACGCAATTCACTGCAAATGACGTCTAGTATATCCCTTTCCAAGGTTCACGTCGAATTACCAAACACCCTGTATATCTGAATTTTATATATCATTGACATTTATTTTTAATATCTTCCTAAATGATGGACTGGTAGCAATAAATTTTCAATAGGAACTGTGCGTATTCAATGCATAATTTCATGCTCCTTGGAATTCAATTTTATTACTAACATTTGTGAGATTTTATTATACCATATCTTTACATCAAGCATTTTCTCCATCATTTGAAATTTAGTCTCGACTTAGTTGATAAACATTCTGATCAGCGATCAGAGAGTTGATAATTCTTCTGCGATTCGGTGATATTTGAAATCCAGATTTTTTCGAGATTAATGATTTTTTTTGTCCAATTTTATCGGAATAACTAGAAAACGTAGAGTACTATTCTTTCATTTTCTGAAATGATTGAGTTTTTCGAAAATAAGGACCATTTATCTTTTTCAAGTGGTTTTAAAGTGTTTTTGCGTGCATTTACGAGTCAGCTACGCTGTTACTTTAACAACAGGAGAAATATTGAGTTTTAATGGAGGAATATGCACCATGAATAGAGTAGGTAAATAATCAACCAAAATCCAGTTCATCTGAGATAACGGTTTCGAAGTTATAAACAGAAAAGTTTTTTATTCTTGTATTTTCTACACCCTGAATCTCTCAAAAGAAATTTTATTTTGAAAATGGTATAAAAAAAGAGTTTTGTTTGAGAGGAATCTACAACAAAAATATAGGTACAAGTCAAAGTCTCGCCGCGTATAATAGTATATGACTCAACTTGTCATTTCCTGGGCAGGATTAAAAATTCTTGCACTCCAGTTTCAACAACTGAATAAAGAATAACCATAAATTTTTAATGAATCTTCGGCGTCATTGCGATTAGCTCCGCTTTTTTGGCCATTTCAAAATACCTTTCATCAAGATTCTTTCTGCATCAACGTAATAGCGAAAAATACAGTAATGAGATCTTTGCGTAACCATTAACGAAATGAGTTAAGTCAGTTCACATTAGAAACTGCTCACCAAAAAAACTCCCTCATTACCGACCGATCGGAAAAGTGCAATGAAGCATTCCAACGATTTCTAATCTTTCCGCGAACAGCGAGAAAAAGAATCCGAGCAATGTTCCCGGATCACACTAACGAAGCGAAATTTTTGTCTTCGCTTTGAATTTTTCCCTCGTCGACACAAAAAACGACACTCAAACATTGACATGAGTTAAAACAACTGTAACATATTGGGATGAGCATTCCTTTACCTTATCGAAGCTCACTGAAATGCAGATACCATTAATTAACGATGGTTAAAGAAGAGCAGAAGCACCATCTGCTACCGTTTCCCGATAATTGTCAATTGGATTTGTATCGTGGCCTATAACGTCTCATTACCTGGCCTTAACTAATGATTCTGGCGAGATTGATTGTAAATTACTTCCAAATAAGTTTCCTAGACCGCCTGGGTGGTATATGTTAATGCAATGAAACTCTAATGGAACAACGATAACATTAAATTGGATCGTGCTCCTAACACCTTGAAGTTTCGATGTACTTTAGTTATAAGGGGGCTCACATCACTTTGGCTATGTAGGACGAGGTTGTCTATCTAAATTCATGAGTCAAGCAAATACCTACTGCAATTCCATATTATTCGATAACTGGACACTCTATATAGGCCAGAGCCTCAATATCGAGGTTGCAGGGGGTCAAATAATGATTACTCCTCCCCATGTACAAAAATTGACCTGGTAGTTTACTTCATTCCCCTCCAGCAGCCAAATCATGATCTCAATCTCAAGAAAGAATTGTACAACTGCCACTAAAAGTGACACTTTTGATGACAGCAAACAATGTTAAAATTGATTGTTTACGTGGAAGCGTGTCAAAAATATTTTCAACATTAGTTTTGAAAATATTTTTAGCACTCCATTTTCTTGTGATGAAATCAGATGAAAAAAAATCAGCAATTGCGAATTTTCATTATCATCAACAATCATTGCTTATGAACATTAATATTAATCGTAAAACTAGAACAATTACTAACATTAATTCCCTGTGACGTTAGGGAGCTTTGCAACACATTATCAGAATCCTCAACATCATGAGTACTTGTAGAAACCGGAAGTACAATATTATTGGATGATGATAATCCAAAATCTGTTGAGGTTGGGAGAATTTTTTCAGCAATGACATTTCTATATGCAATGGAATGATCAACATAGCCCTCGGCTACAGTCGTAGACTTCCATCAACCATGTTTTTTTTATATCCGTGATATTTGCTCATGATTCTGCTAGCAATGAAGCGAAGGATCTTCGAAGACAGTGTCCTGTATATTGCTTTGGTTCTGGCAGAGATTCGGCAAGAATAGATGGAATTTTTCCAAATGTATTGATACCAACTGGATTGGCAGTGCATTTATTATTCATGTATTTCAGGAAAAAACGACGATGTTTGATGACAGAAGGGCGCAGTGCAAAGTACCTATGAAAATAGTCAACATACTTCCCAATAATACTGAAAGAACTGACTTTCGTTTTTGTGTTTGGAAGTTGTAAAATCAATGATTAATTTGTTATTTCGATGTCTTCCACTGATAAATTACATAATTCTTCACGCCGACAGGCTCCAAATAATCCGAAAATAGTTGCAACCTTAACCATCAAATATTCCTCATCTGGTGCCTCATTTATAAACTTTTCAACTTGTTCACGAGTGAGAATTTTCGATTTTTTGGGATGATATCCTTCACCTTAAAATATTTACTAACATCCACACCATTTTTAATAATTTTGAAAATTTGCTCCACAAAGTTGATGATTTGATTTTTCTTCTAAGTATGCCAGGAAAACAGGTTCACTGAAGTTCCCTTCTACATTTTCCAATTTATACCAGGCCAGGAAATTGTTATATGCAATATCGTACTGCTGAACAGATTTTTCAGGTAGGAGTTCCAAATCGTCACTTCTATTAATAATTGGACTTTCGACAAACATATTAAGCAGTTAAAAACTCACGACGAAAATTGGACAGGAACGAAATTTGAATGACAGCGTCTTTCCTCATTTGTTAGTTATCATAACGTCGGCAACGTTTGCCATTCACAACAACCTTTTGATTATTTGAATATTAAAATGCATTTTGAAGTTTATTGTCATTGCAAATTCGCCCATTTCATTATCAAAATAGGACAGTTGTACAAAAAACATTGTATGGTATTTGTGTTAAAAGTGATTTTATTCTTCACTCTTTTCTTTTTCACTCACAAAATAAAACGTCACTTATAACACTCATATCATAAATAACTATTTCTGGTTACTTTTAATTTTAATCGCTTCAGCGTTCCCAATTTGAGAAAATCGATTTTCGTTGCCATGAGGAATCAAATGCGCAAGAATCGACTTATGATGAATTCAGGTTTCGCGTCTATTCGGCATAGAGTCTCCGGAGTTTCGCGCTTTACGTAGAGTTGATGTCTCCTCGATATTTCATGAATAACATGTAGTTTTGAGTTATTGTGTGTATTCTATATATGTTTTAGGACAGTTCTGAATCATATTCTGTTTTATTTTACCGATTATGCTAAAAAAATTAAAATATATGTGGACCACTTTCCAAGAGTATTGACGTATACTATTCAACTCATTTCTTGAATAACGAATCGTAAATACCAAAATTACCATAATATAAACCAATAATTCGGACAATTAAGTATCCAAATAGGGAGATGAATATGATATTATCTATTTATAGAGATAGCAATCACATAATTTTCTGGTCGAGAGGCATAATTGTTCTTTATTCAACATTCTTGTGAACGCGTGAAAACTGCAATGATATGCGATGTTTCATTATCGCTAGCATTAGAGCATATCAGGATAATTATAGTCCACACTATGGTTGGCAGTGTGGAAAAATGGTATATTTCAACAGTATCATCTTCACAATGATGTGATAATTACATTGTTAGCTCAGTGAATATTGGAAATTATAGAGCTAGGGTTCTTCTTCAATACTCTGGGTAACAGATAATAATCTGGTGTATCAATGAGAGATTTTCAATTTTGCAAGGCAATATATTGAGAAGGAGTATCTATTGTTGGTTGAAACACAGATAGTTTTCCACTGAATAGATTGTAACTGTGCTTCTTCTGAAAAATGTTATCATATAAATGTAGGCCAAATTCTATTTCGAAATTTCCATATAGAGAAAGAAGATCAATAGAGTTCAAAAGATGGCTTCGAAATATATTTAGCAATCTCTTCATTAGGTGTGAAGTAAACTGTGAAAAAAAGTCTCTAGCTTTTCGATTGAAATGTTTTCCTTTATCATCATACATTTTGACGTGAGACCAAATCTTGAGGACTATTCTGATCTCTATAGGTTCATGTTTGAATTGGTTTAAACGAATATAAAAGCTCGTCAAACAGAAAAATATTATTGTAGGACAGTAAGAAATCTTCAAAACTAAAATACAAAACTTACTCAACGAAGCATAATTAGATAGACTGAAAATGAGAACCTTATGCTTTCATATGTAGGTACTGTGTAAATTTTTGTCTCTGAATCTGAAGGATGTATTATTTCAAATAATACGTTGGACATGCTGCAATTGAACATGGTTGAACCAAATTACGAAACCCCAGAGTAATGACATTTGGCGTACATCCACAGACCGCACACAAATCCGATAAATCCACGATTCGCAATCTATTATTTCCAATATTTCATACCTGAATCGCAAAAATACCGAAACAATACTGAATACCAACAAAGGGACAAAAACGACGTATAATTTCCGTATAAACAAATATAGACATAGATCAATTACGCCCTATTGAAATGGTGAAAGCGAATTTATGCACAGAATGGATGTTTTACGCAAAAACGACTTTGTTGAGTTTTGCGAACAAAGGCTGAAAGGTGCTAATGTTAATACGTCGGAGGTCTTTATTGGGTAATTGATAAATAGTTCTATGACTTAAGACGCCTATCCATCTTCATTGTATTGATTAATGAAAGCTGCAGTGTTCTTTAAAACGGCAATGTGCTACGGCTTGAGTAAGTTCGATTTGTGGGAGGCATGAAAGTGGAGCGAAATGAGTTTGTAGTTCGCAGGTTATTCCTTCATAATTCAGTAGATGTGATGAATTAAGCTATGAGTATTCTCTGGAACTGGAAGGCGTGCTGTGAAGTGCATGACAACAGCTCTGTTAAGGGTACAATAGACCTCAACGTTGCAGTGAACTGTAAGCCCTCTCTAACTATAACCATGGGAGGTTTTATAGATGGCCCTTGTGCAGTAAATCATTCCTTTAATAAAGACTATGATTCAAAGACAGCTTAGGTACCAGATTTTAGCTTATTAACCACCTAGAGACGATCTGAATCTCTCCTAACCGATTATTCAACTCCTAGTAGATATAACACCTGAATGACTAGGAAAAAAATCATTTCCATTGTTCCGTTCTACTATAGAGAAGCAGGCGTTGAATTCAATTATATCGAAAGTAAATCTCACATATTCATGACTGTATTGACAATATGATATTTGTCTGACTAAGGAGCGCATGCATAGTAATGGATTCATTCAAAATTATACAAATTTTCGAGTGGGCACGAGATGCGCTACATTATGATTTCGAAATCTCCATCTAAAATACATCGAAGAAATTAATCCGAATAGGTACGAAGTGAAGGGGGGCTGGTTATTCAATCATTGCTCTCTGATTCTCTTCTTCATCCCAGTTGACACATTAACGCAAAAAAAACACGTTGGAAAATGATATAGCGCTCAAAATTAGGGACAAATTGAGTCATTCAAACGTGGCTTATAAATGATCAAGACAAATATCATCAAAACAGTAGTCATCGATAAATCAATATCGTTAATATATTTCGTATGTGAAATATGTAGAGCTTTATTTCATAACCCCAATTAAAGACCACCAAAAACTCACGCATCAAGTTCTGACACGCAGCTTATATCTTCATTCTTGGTCAATTGAGCCGACTCACCAGCGTTAACCATTAGTCTATCATTATTCAATTAAATCCGTATAATAAATTCGCCGAAGTGAAAATATTTACGCTGATTTGCATATAATTTTTAATGACCTTCGTGCGGTAGTTTACGATTCCACTTTCGACATTTATGTCACCAAGCGGTTCTTTCATATTCCGCATTAGCAATAACTAGTCCGGAAATGGAATTCTGACTGCATAATGAAGCAGATGCGAGCAGCCGAAGAAAATTAGATGTCCAGGACGTCTGTCTGCCAGAGATTATCGGTTGATCTTGACGGAGAGATTCCTGACCTTCCCGGAAAGGAATGGAATATAATTTTGAAGAAGCTTGAAGTCAAGCAAGCCTCACATATTTTTGCAGACCATCGCCATCTTGCAAAAGCAGAAAAAATGAGATCTATTTTTTCACTAATCAATTCCTGGCATTGTTGAACGAAAACCACTTGTCTCAATTGTCAGAATTTTTTTTTAGCAGTGACAGCATGATTTTTTTTAGTTTTCAATTTGATACGCGTTAGGTTGAAGCATCCATCATCGATTGAACATTTTTGAGCCCTCTGTGAAGAATACCAAGTGAGTAAAAGTGATGGGCGTCTTCAACTTCTTCCTACAGAAGGCCAGTTGGTGTCATATTGAATTTACACACCCATTTTAATAGGTCAACTAGTCATTTTCAAAGATGTAGTTGTCTGATAGTCTTCCGTGGATATTCTGCAATATAATTACCGGGAATCTTGTTGATTATTCAACAGCAGGTATAATTTTTACTCAATTATGAATGCAGTGTATACCTGAGAACATGATCTTGATGATATTATCATGAATTGAATCAATCTTGAAATTCCAGGTGTCATTTCTTAGATTTAATAATATAATAATAATAGGTGACAAACTAAATTCCTGCTGTTGGACCATAGATAAAATAATATAGTATCTGGTAAACATACAGTAAACAAAGTGTTTCAACACATTAGTGCCTTTGTTTCGGCTTTATATATTTTTTCTTGTGCGAATATGTCTGACTTTCTGCCAAACAATGTTTATTCTGCCAGAAGTGTTCATTTTCTTCTTTCATTTGTAGAAAATGTCTGTTGAAGCATATAGAGCTCGAGAATCTTGAAGAGGAGCTGTGACAATCGCAAGAAGAGCTTTCTTCAGCATTTGGAGATGCTGACCAAGCCATTTCCAAGCAAATTGGTAGGAATTGGGCGCTGTATTGTACAGGGTCATCTATTCTTAACCATATCCAAAATGAATGGAGAACCGCTAAATGTAGCTTCATTCCAATCGAAATAAAACTGCTGTGAATCAGAAAGAAGATTGAAGTGATTTCTCACCATTCAAATATCAAATTTAAATTGGAATTGAAATCGAAACTGTGACGCCGAATCTATTCAAAAGACATAGAGCTACATGCGATGGAATCACAGAATGGTATCGATCAATCAAGTCCTTTATCTACGATCTACGAAAACACCGAAACCGAACAACAATCCTGTGAAAGAAGGAACCGAATGCCACCCGCAGTTTCATAACGCCAAAGCCGAAAAATCACCAAATAGACGGTAGTCTGACGTTGATAGACGCTCCCTGTCACAATTTCGGATCGCAAGAGATGACAGCTATTAAGATAGCATTATTGCGTTATTCTGTTTGCTAATTTTTCACGTCGGTCTTATCTTAATACATTCTAATTATATGCATAGTTTTATTTGTGTACAGATTTGCTTAAACGCGTTATTACGGCTGGGCATGGGAATATGAAAAGTGAATTACTTAACGGTATGGGAACTGGACTACCATCCTCCATTGTTGTTTCTTGATGGCGTTTTTAAACGACTGCAATTTTATTCAAAACGATGTTGCGGGAATATTTGGGTCAGGATTAGGATCTTTTTGTGTGTTTGTGTCATTTTGAAGTTCACGTACTGATGTGAGGTTTATTAATGAGAGAAAATACGAAAGCATTAATCATTATTGAGGCTGAAACGGGAACGCGAATTTTACGGAAATTGCGCAGTTATAGTAACTTTTTTCACAATACAGAGAATTTTCATTAGACGATATGAAGATTTGTTGGCATTTATTTTACGTTTCATGACCACATAAAAAAACAACATTTGGAGGTACTAGAATCCTCTAAGATTGGCACTGCAGCCGCAAGAATTTGAATATGGAATAAGGGTGAAGTGAAACCACATTTTAAACAACTTCGAATTTCAGAACGAACGATGAGTTTCGTAGATAACTGGCTCTGCAAAAAATTTATCATTGAAAGAAATAGAAAATTATTGAATTTCAACAACCAAATTGAGATCAGTTTGCTTCGATACAATATTAAAAATATGAGATGCGGGTGTTTTTTTTAAAGTGAAAGAATCGAAATAAAACCCATTTAAATCGAGATTGAAGCCAATTATTGAAGTTATGTCGCATGATCTTGAAGGCCAATTAATTGTACCATTTCTTGACACAATGTTATCGCCAATTCTTTCTTTCAATAACCCAGTTGATACGGTAGCAGCATGGGGTGTAATACCATCTCGTTGGAGCCAAAACACCCCTGGTTCGATAAAATTCAAATTTTGAATTGAATAATCATTAATCATCGATCTGTAATGGGCGCCATTCACTGTAACCATTCTAATTTTTCACGTGAGGGGGTTGAAAGTTGTGCATGAACAAATCTGCAATGGTCGACTTTCATTCGGTGACAAAGGACCCCGCACTTATTCTATGGCAAATGGCGTTCCGTCAAATTTTCTAAAATTTTGGTATAATGTAGTACTCGACCTACTGATCAAAAGTGTCTATGACCCCAACTCAATCCAATGACTAGTTTTTGAGATACAGGGCGTTGAAGTTGTGAATTACCCACTTTTACTACGCCCGTATCTCGGAACAGAATCGAATGAACTTCAATTTTTCTCAAGAAACATTTCATTACATCCCCAAGGAGCAACCATATAGAGGAATATGACCGAAAATCGTTACGAATACAGGGTCATCCATAATTTAATGCATGCCCGATTTTGAAAGTATAAAATATGTCAGTTTCAGAGCGAGACCGTTCACAAAATGAACTATCACACCAGATATGTTGTTGTTACATCGGAAAAGTCTGAAATACCCAGAATTCATACTGGGTGATCCATTATTATAGAAACTATTCTCAAGGAGGGTTAAATGGACACCCTGTATTTATGGGTTGATTCAAGGTGTTTGTTTAATTTTTTTAGAACATATCATCATGGACTTCAAAGAATACAGGGTGATTCAGTCATGAAATGAAGTTTGAACCTCACGAAAATACCCAAGAACCACCTTTTTTTTTCATCACCCTGTATTTCAAGATTAACTCCGACGAGGTGGGAGTTTTCTTTCATCACTGTACTTGATATAAAAATATCAATACGGCTGAGAGTTTTTATCCACTTCCTATGACCAGATTTTTTGTTATGCTGGAATAAGAATAGAATAACATAAATAAATAATTTTCATATTACATAAAAAAATCTGCTCATAGAAAGTGGATAAAAACTCTAGGCCGTATTGATGTTTTTATATCAAGTACAATGGTGAAAGAAAATTCCCACCTCATCGGAGTTAATCTTGAAATACAGGGTGATAAAAAAAGGTGGTCTTTGGGTATTTTAGTGAGGTTCAAACTTCATTTCATGACTGAATCACCCTGTATTCTTTGAAGTCCATGATGATATGTTCTAAAAAAATTAAACAAACACCTTGAATCTACCCATAAATACAGGGTGTCCATTTAACCCTCCTTGAGGATAGTTTCTAAAATAATGGATCACCCAGTATAAATTCTGGGTATTTCAGACGTTTTCGATGTAACAACAATATATCTAGTGTAATAGTTCATTTTGTGAAAGTTCTCGCTCTGAAACTGACATATTTTATATTTTCAAAATCGGGCATGCATTGAATTATGGATGACCCTGTATTCGTAACGATTTTCGGTCATATTCCTCTATATGTTTGCTCCTTGGGGATGTAATGAAATGTTTCTTGAGACAAATTGAAGTTCATTCGATTCTGTTCCGAGATACGGGCGTAGTAAAAATGGGTAATTCTCAAGTTCAACGCCCTGTATCTCGAAAACTAGTCATAGGATTGAGTTGGGGCCATGGACACTTTTGATCAGTAGGTCGAGTACTACATTATACCAAAATTTTAGAAAATTTGACGGAACGCCATTTGCCATAGAAAAAGTGCGGGGTCCTTTCATCAGGTACTATAGTACCAAAGTATATGAGCTATGGCACAGTGCACATACTGAAAACCTCTTTGAACTAGCTAATTTTTCAGAAAAAATATTTCTTTTTTGAAAATTTCTGCACGCCTGTAAAGAAGAAACAAGACAAAAACGTACCACAGGATCCACTTTCCCTATTAAAAAAATTTAGAGGGTTTATGGGGATCGCACAGGGTGCAACATAAATCCTTCAAAAATGCATAAAATTTGGTTAAAGTGGAACAAAAATTGATTTGGTTCAGGATTTTGTTGCCAAATATTTTTCTTCTGAGAAAATGAATCTGTTTCATAATTTTGACGCGCACTGTATATGTCATAATCTTTCAAATAAAAAAAAATGGTTTCCATCTAAATTTAAATCTGATTTATTTCAATTTGAAGATCTATCACTCTAAAAAAACACCCGATGAGTTCCCGGTGTGTTTTTGATGAAAATGAAACTTCATTGTGAGAAAATGATTTTAAGTGAATCCTTCGAAAGCTTGGCTCATGACGTTTTGGAATTTCAAAATCGAGCAGTTATTAGTGTTAATATAACGAAAACTTGATATTTATTCAGAAAAAATTCTTTCCTACATTATTCTTTGTCATAATTCTTCTAATCTAGCTGGCTCAGTTTGATGGATTTCAGTTTTGACGTCCTCATAATGAAATATCAAGAGACGTCCGATCTGGAGATGGCTGTGGTTCGTTATCCAGATTCTTGACTTCTGTCAGAATCATCTCAATTCAACTCTTGCAAGAGCTGTGGAATGAGTCCGATTATACATATATAAATTCCTAGACATAAAAGCTATCATTTCCCCAAAAACATCCATCAATCTCTCATGACCTCCAATTCCAAAACCACCAAGTTTATCTCGCGGTTATCACGAATCACAAAACTGATAAGGATGATTTATACCAACATCACAAACCATAAATTAGGACCATCTCCACCTACCAGCGCCGAAACGAAGATGGCCCAGGCCGTTTCGTCCAAGAATTCCATCTTTATAACAGCAAACGACCGCTTTAACCCGGAATCTACATAATCCAGATGGCGCATTCCCGAATCCGGCTCTTTAACTTTCTTTAATATCACAATTAGAGACCTCTAAACGTCGGATCGTGAGCTTCGTAGGTGGTTTAATTTAATTTTGTGGATTGCTCTCGAAGAGGAGCTCGCATCATTCTGGAGGTCCGGTAAGATCATGACCGCAGATAGAAAGAAACAAGCGTCCTTTTTTCATATAATTTATATTATTCGAGGCGGGTATGTGAAGAGAATTCTTCTTTGGGTTGTACGTGAAACATTTCGTACGAGGATGAATCAGAGCCTACTATGTGGATATTATTTTCGATGAAAACATTCATTTTTTTAATTATATTAAATCAAAGTTTCCTATACAAATATATCCCTCATAACACAATCTTATGAATACAAAAAAAGAAAAAAATCACATATCAAAAAATGAAAAAGAAGGTATATTAAAATCATCTAAGAAAAATGATGATGAGCTTATTGGATGCATTATAATAATCGAATTAAATACTTCGACATGAAACATGAAAAATCGCCATATTTTTGCGAAATATCATGGAGACTCCAACGTGAGGTTAAGGCAGAAACTGCATTCTCGCATGAGATAGGTTTCTTACTGAAACTACTTGTAGAGAGCCAGAGAGCCTTTGAGTACTTGTCGAATTATGGAATGGCGGCTTTCGATTTAAACAGTTCTTCGAAGACTTTGAGGCGTTAATCCATATTCTCGTCGACTCTTGAGAAGGATTCCATTGACTCAAAACCACATGAAACTTCTATTGGAATGGGCAAATGAGCAATGAATTGGAACGATAAATGGAGGTCTTTATTGTTCATACTAGGGTGTTCTTTAAATTTTTTCTTTAAATAAACAAATATACATTATTTTTGTAAAACTGCCATTAAAAGTGACAATTTTAATGACAGCAAACAATGTTGAAATTGATTGTTTACGTGTAACTTGTTAAAAATATTTTCAACATTAGTGTTACAAATATTTTCGGACTCCATTTTCTTATGATGAAATCAGATGAAAAAACTCAGCAATTGCAAATTTTTATTATCAATATTTAACACTCATTACTTATGAACATTAAAATTAATCGTAAAACTAGAACAATTACTAACAAATGCCCTGTGACGTGAGGGAGCTTCGCAACACATTATTATATATATATTAGAATCCTCAGCACCATCAGTACTTGTAGAAACCGGAAGTACAATATTGGATGATGATTATCCAAAATCTGTTGGGGTTGGGAGAATTTTTTCAGCAATGACATTTCTATATGCAATGGAATGATCAACATAGCCCTAGGCTACCGTCGTAGACTTCCATCCACCATGTTTTTTTATATCCGTAATATTTGCTCCTGATTCTGCTAGCAATGAAGCGGAGGATCTTCGAAAACAGTGTCCTGTATATTACTTTGGTTCTGGCAGTTTGAGGAATTCGGCAACAATAGATGGAATTTTCCCAAATGAATTGATTCCAACTGGAATGGCAGTGCATTTATTATTAATGTATTTCAGGAAAAAACGACGATGTTTGATGACAGAAGGGCGCAGTGCAAAGTACTTATGAAAATAGTCAACATACTTTCCAATAATACTGAAAGAACGACTGACTGTTTTTGTGTTTGGAAGTTGTATAACCAATGATTTATTTGTTATTTCGATATCTTCCACTGATAAATTACACAATTTTTCACGCCGACAGGCTCCAAATAATCCGAAAACAGTTGCAACCTTAACCATTAAGTATTTCTCATCTGGAGTCTCATTTATAAATTTTTCAACTCGTTCAGGAGTGAGAATTTTCGATTTTTTGGGACGATATCCATAACTTTTCCGTTTTAAGTATGCTATTACCTTAAAATATTTACTAACATCCACACCATTTTTAATAAGGGCGCTTGACTTTATCATTGAAAATTTGCTCCACAAAGTTGATGAACTCCATATTTTTGATTTTTCCCTTCAACATTTTTCAATTGACACCAGGCCAGGAAATTGTTATATGCAATATCGTACTGCTGAAAAGATTTTTTAGGTAGGAGTTCCGAATTTGCTCTTCTTGCAGACTTCAATATCCACAGGGACAACCAAATCGTCACTTTTATTTATTTTGTGAAAAAGTTTGTGAAATGAGCGGAGCGAATTGATTTCACAACGTCACCTTTAACACTCATATCATAAATAACTATTTTTACATAGTTTCCAACTTCAAAAATACATTTTTCCCAGCGCGCATCAGGAAGGTTTTACACTCCATCATTTCAAAATAAAACCGTTACCCTCTTAAAGCTTTCTTAAGAGGCCCCAACAAATGAAAATCGCACGGTGATACTAAAGAAAAATAACAGAAAATTTTCACCTGAAACTATGAAACTCATATAAAAATGGGAAAAAGATTGAGTCATATGAGTAAACATTTATTTATATTGCCCATGTTTAAAAGATTGAAAAATATGGGAACTCTTGATCTTCCCTAACCTTTATGGAGAAGTATATTTGCTAAATCACTCACTAAGAAATATATTGAAAGAGAACAATACTAAAGGAAGCTCATAATTTCACATAGGTAACTGAAGAATCATCGAAAAGAACAAGAAAAGCATTGAAATTTTCCAGTTTCTAGGTTTGTTTTGTTCGGGAGTTATCATGTTTACAGACGGACCGATGGACATAATTCAATTATGAATTCGGATTCGTCATCAGTTATCGATCTCTTTCTTTCGGGACCAATCCTGGCACGAAATTCGAAAAACAAGGACATCTGGACGAAAAGTCACGAATTACAAGTTGAATGAGCACTCAAAAATGTTGGAAATGAGCTTATCTGATTGAGAATATCATTTAACGAACGAAAAGAATCGATTCGACATGTAACATACAAGGAAACGCCTTATTTTCGCGAAATATCATGGAGACCCCAACGTGAGGTTAAGACAGAAACTGCTTTCTCACTTTGCGAATAAAATTCATATTATCTTTTCGTTGTGTAATATTATGTTTTCATCTCTCAATTCGGCGTCGTGTGTCATATTTCAACTTTAATAATGAGATATAACGGGCTTTATGCAATTCTCAACTTCAATAATGCACATTGACTGAGATATTTATGGATGTCCAATGTGGTCGAACTTTAAACATGTCCCACATATTCTCGACTGAAAGAGCACCGAAATTTACTGTTATGGTCGCACATCGGACCAAAAACCTTAATCGATCGTATCTGCCATGTTCATTAATTTAATGGCAGGTTTCATCATCACTTATGATTTTACTTTTCATTCCACAAGTCATAATACTCATCGCCACATTGTTATATCATCCTCTTGAAATATCAGACCTGAAAAATCGTGCTCGGCTTTCCTACAGAGAGCATACTTGAGAATAATAAATGAAGTCGTTCAATCATCCAATATACTTCATTAAGCGTTACATCAATAATGACGGCTTGCGGAATGCGAACACTATTGGTTGTAGTTTTTTAGCTGATATTCTGAATGGAATGGAAAGTTTCGCTTTGTCGGACAAAATTAACCATTTGAAACAAGTCCTGCAGGGTACGGCAATACCATTTGATACCACTGTAGATGCCCAAAGTTCCAACATCAACTTTTCACGAGAGAAATGTTATGTTGCTCTTATGATGGTCACAATAAGACCGAAACAATGGTCAGTATCTGCGAAATATTACAGATTGATTCAAACTTTGCTACGCTATAAAATTCTTTATTAGCGCTTAGGACTAAGAATCTCGCTTATATGCTGGATGGTCCCAAAGCTGAGTTGAAGATGGGAGGGGGTTATACAAAAACGATATTATAAAGGGGGCGCCAAGTGATTTAATATTCACATCCAGCACACTTGCTCTAGTTTCCGAAAAATCACTAAACAAATCTAGATAAATGATATCTAACAATAAATCTAAAGGGGGAGTAATTACCTAGAGGACCTTATATAGCGCTATATATGGCTCACACTGTATATATAAATAGATCATACGACGATAGCGAATTATGGGTAAAATAATGTATAGAAACCTTATGAGGTTCCTATCAAAATAACTCAAATAGTTCTCATACGTTAACCTAATAGTGATGAGACTTAATAATAATACAAGTATTATCTGACTTAAATTTAATAAATACGGCTCCATATTAGCGCTGATAAATTCCTGAAATTGATATATGACCTGAGCAAAGTTCCTCGATTCAAAGGGAAAAGGTAGTGACGATTTATAACCTCCACGATGTTGAAATCACCAAAAGGTAACTGACGGCAGCAGTACTGACTTTTTTTGGGCTTACTTGATCCGGTGACTTATCAATCGACGATAGGTGTTGCAGATATTCCAGCGAAATCACTGAAATGTCCCAGAACAAGGACCCTATGAACACAAATTCAGAGAAATCAAAATGGCGAACTCGCCAGTCAGAAATACCTACCTCTTTTAGAGGGTTCTCTCAGTACCAAATTAAGTACAGTTTCCTCACTGATTATAAATGAGAATACTTCACCGAAATAGTGTCCCAGCAGAATATTGATCCTGGTTCTAAAATAGAAGACACAAATTGCACGAGGCAGAATTGAAGGAAAGATGAATCTCACCTCTCAATATGGCAAATCCCTCTTCAGGCACAATAAGATTTGACAAAATCCTCCAAATGAGCTCTGAAGCTGAACGAAATAATCCAACTGTATAAAATGTCTTCGAAATTCAGATCCAAAAATCAGGTAAGTGTCAAAACTTCTCGACTTTCGAAAAACCACCATCTAATTAAAGAATGCGCAGAAAACAACCATCCCAAGTCTTCACTTGAATCAAATCCACCTATCACCGTATTTCAGTTCCGAAATTTGCAAATAAAATCCCTAACCAACATATCCTCATCCTTGTCCCACAATTCGAAATTTCCAACATTCCATCTCGTTCCCACACCGCAGGCGATACAAAAGGTTTCCCGACAAGAAAACATATCTTCCCCTAACTTCGTCGTGATACAGTGGCGTGACCACGATCAGGGATCGGAAAATTAGCATTCGCCAATTCCGGACATAACAACTTGACTGTTATTTCGTATTTTTCGAAATTGGCCTTTCCAAAATTGAATCAAAATGATGACAAATGTGAATAATAACTATTATAACTTATTGACATGAAGACCGATGGACTAGACTCTCTTATTTCTCAAACTCAGTCTAGACGAAAAGTGTTTTTTCCGATGACTATAAAGTTCAAAAATATACTTTCACACGTCAATGATTCACCTTGACGATTCGGTTGTTCCAATTTATCAACTGAGATTCTCTGTGTATAAAAAATTAATTACGAATATTCCACATGCTTCGTCTACGGAACAATAGAGGAACCTCCGACTCAATCTTCTATGAATAAATTAAGTATTCGTGTATGTCACATCATTGTGAAGGACAACATCCGCTTCGGAGACCTTACATATTTCCGACAAAAAATTAATAATAATACAATGCACTTTCGCTTAATTTCACGGTTCAAATTAAACGACAGTTATTTCAAACATGGAGGAGAACATGTCAACACGTAATTATTTAGAAAGTGTAACATTTTCGTCAACTTTTTCTAACGTTACGAAGACGATGACAATCGGTTCGAATCTAAAGCATATAATTCAATTATGATATCGATTTAGCCGAGAAATATTACTTTTACTCGTTGCATATTCAACGAAATATTCGAACGACCTACACATTTGGGTGTTTTGCATAAAATTCCGTATTCAAATTCATTGCTCTTCCTTAATCATAGGGGAAAAGATGATACTAATTGTGATTGTTGATTTGAAAGTAGGAAATTATATTTAGGGCATATCGAATCCTTACGAGTCCTTTGGGTTCCACAATGACAATAGTTATTTTGATGAACAAAACTATTTCCATACATTCTCTTTTTCATTTTCGTGATATCAGTTAAAATTTTATTGATATTTTATTTCTGAACACTTCTGCGATATTTAATGTAGAATTCACGATATATTTCGTCCGTGAAGTTTAAAGAAAGTTCTCAATGGAAACCTTTATTGACACCGATATGAATAATCCTCCAATAAATAATTCAACTGTCTTAATACATCTCATTAAGTGATACTAACCCAACAGAAGCATAACTAGATCAAGACCGACTCTAAGAATGAACAATAAATGATGTGATCCAATTAAAGGCCATCTAAGAAAAGAAACAATCTTCTATTTTGTAACAATAATTCAACGACAACACGTAAGTTGGGCGAACTGTAAGAAATACGATCGTCTGACCCTGAAGACGCTGTTGAGAACACGCTGTGTGTTAATTGGCCTTCATCCACCTAATATTGTCCAGTGTGAGACCCTAAGGGGTCCACCCACGAACGGTTTCAGTTTAGAACAATCTCTCTATGGAAAGACCATTCCAAAGTTCGATTTTTTATTAAAATTGGCCAATCATGAATTTTTGTACAACTGCCATTAAAAGTGACACTTTTAATGACAGCAAACAATTTTAGAATTGATTGTTTACGTGGAAGCGTGTTGAAAATATTTTTAGCACTTTATTTTCTTATGATGAAATCAGATGAAAAAATCAGCAATTGAAAATTTCATTATCAATATTCAACAATCATTACTTATGAACATTAATATTAATCGTAAAACTAAACCATTACTAACATTAATGCCCTGTGACGTTAGGGAGCTTCGCAACACATTATAAGAATCCTCAGCACCGTCACTACTTGTAGAAACCGGAAGTACAATATTGGATGATGATGATCCAAAATCTGTTGAGGTTGGGAGAATTTTTTCAACAATGATAATATTTCTATATGCAATGGAATTATCAACATAGCCCTCGGCTATAGCCTACCGTCGTAGACTTCCATCCACCATGTTTTTTATATCCGTAATATTTGCTCCTGATTCTGCTACCAATGAAGCGGAGGATCTTCGAAAACAGTGTCCTGTATACGTATTGCATTGGTTCTGGCAGTTTGAGGCATTCGGTAACAATAGATGGAATTTTCCCAAATGTATTGTTACCAAATGGATTGGCAGTGCATTTATTATTTATGTATTTCAGGAAAAAAACGACGATGTTTGATGACAGAAGGGCGCAGTGCGAAGTACTCATGAAAATAGTCAACATACTTCCCAATAATACTGAAAGAACGACTGACTTTCGTTTTCGCGTTAGGAAGTTGTATTACCAATGATTTATTTGTTATTTCGATGTCTTCCACTGATAAATTACACAATTCTTCACGCCGACAGGCTCCAAATAATCCGAAAATAGTTGCAACCTCAACAATCAGATATTTCTCATCTGGTGCCTCATTTATAAACTTTTCAACTTGTTCACGAGTGAGAATTTTCGATTTCTTGGGACGATATACTTCACTTTTCCGTTTCAAATATGCTATCACCTTAAAATATTCACTAACATCCACACCATTTTTAATAAGGGCGCTTGACTTTATCATTGAAAATTTGCTCCACATAGTTGATGAACTCCAAATTTTTGATTTTTCTTCTAAATATGCCATGAAAAGAGGTCCACTGAAGTTCCCTTCCACAATTTACACCAGGCCAGGAAATTGTTGTATGCAATATCGTACTGCTGAACAGATTTTTTAGTTAGGAGTTCCAGATCTGCTCTTCTTGCAGACTCTTCAATAACCACAGGAACAACCAAATCGTCACTTTAATTAATAATTGGACTCTCGACAAACATATTAAGCAGTTAAAAACCCAAAACGAAAATTGGACAGGAACGAAATTCAAACGACAGCGTCTTTTCTCATTTGTTAGTAATCATAACGTTGGCAACGTTTGCCATTCACAACAACCTTTTGATTATTTGAATATTAAAATGCATTTTGAAGTTTATTGTCATTGCAAATTTGCCCATTTCATTATCAAAATAGGTCAGTTGTACAAAAAACATTGTATGGTATTTGTGTTAAAAGTGATTTTATTTTGTTCGTGAAATTGTTCAATTCCCTCCGCTCATTTCACAAACTTTTTCACTCACGAAATAAAACGTCACTTTTAACACTCACATCATAAATAACTATTTTCATTTGAAACTTCCATTAAATTTTGTTCCGATGCCGATATTTCTCTGGTTGGATTTCTTTCTATCGTATCCCCATAGGAGATATCCTTGGGTCTATGGCCTCCTTTGAGTGGGTCCAAGTGTTGAAGACCCAGCAAATGCGCTAACATCATCAGCTGTTCGTTATTACGTTATAAAGAACTGGAGTCAACAATTGCGGGAACATATTGTTCAGAGAATTAAGTGTTGATTAAGCAAGCTGTATATTTGCAATTTGTCCTCAGACGAATTTCAGAACAATTTACCATTGTCTTGCCGATGGTAGCGGCAAGAAAATTAGAACCTTGCGTGTTATGGTACTATCTTGGGTAGCGAATTCTTTGAGCTGAACGAGGTGTTAATTGATGCAATGTTTATTGCTGTTGGTTTATTCGTTTTCTCTATTTCTTGATGCTTCGGTCAATATCGTTTCTGAATATGTGAAAACACTGAAAACTGAAGATATGAAGAGATTAACGATTGAGTTTCTCGACTCGGGACGTCATTTCGGATATGAAAAGTGTCAAAATAATGTATAGATGTCCACAATACTATCTGTGGTTAAACTGCTGTTGAAATCATGAAGACACCATTACCAACAAAGCATTCTGGTGCAAAAATTTCGTCATACATACGATCTGTCTTATTTTCTACTCCGCACGACCAAATCGTCGCTACAGATGTTGCAATTTCCAGGGAAAAAACCATTATATCAGCTCAGAGTCACAGTTAAGAGCGTTTAGAAATCAATCAATCTCCTGCATCTAATGTGGAGAAACTAATTCCTCAATTATCTGCCAGCTCGAGATAAACATCTTCTCAATCAGGAAAGACATGCAGTATTATCTGAGGTACTCAAAGAATTTCTATGCCAGTAATCCTTCCCATGACGAAAATGGAGTAATTGGTTCATTCCTTCGAAAAAATTGTCTGAGCGTTTTTGCGTCATAAAACTCGATGTGAAAATATGGAATAACTTACTCCTTGGGCTGAAATACGCAGTCGAGAACCCATGTGAATGTTCCTCGCTTTTTATAGAGCGATGAGGCATTTTTTATGATCGTAGAGATGCGATAAAATGGAGAGGGAGTTTCGAGAAATATGTCTAACGCAGGTTCGGATTCGATCCATCATTTCAACCGATTTGTGAAATTTCTGAGAGGAAAATAATTCCATCATTTTGCCCTTTTACGAGCGCTTGTTCGTAAGTCAGTAAAATGAAGCTGATTATTCATAAAAAATAAAAATTATTTTTACATTTTATGTTTTTTCTTTATGAAAGAAAATAGAACATGTGAGTGCACTTAACATTTGTTGGGAAAAACATATTTTTTAATGAGTAGTGGTGAAGTTAGTGTTTTGGGAATAAAATGGTTTGCCTTCATTTGGAAAAACACAATACTAAATTGCAAGTGCGAGTGGTAAGTCAACTCGTTTCAACGATGTGAAGTGCCAAGTGCAAATAAACTGCTCAGTTAGGACGGAATTAGCAAAATGCTAAGTGATTAAGGTGGGCCTTCAATGTAGTGTGTTTTTTTATTTCAAGTTGCAGTTGAAAATGGTTTCACTTTGAAAACTGAAATTTTGTGGGTGAACTCAGAAAGGATTGCAGTTCCTAATGAAATAATTGAAATCGATTTCATTTCGAAAGTTCATTTTTTTGTTTCAAAATAGAAGAAAATGAGCCAACTCATGCTTCTGTTTTATTTCAAACGAAAGACTCATGAAAATAGTTCAACTTCCGATTAAAAGTGAATCTACGGATAATTTCGTTCAGAAAAACAACTTGAAATCCGGAATTGGCAGAGAATGGCCAAATTCAAATATATGTCGAGAAAAAGTTCCGGCTTTACCCACATATTCACTAGTTTCATAGTTCAGCGATTTTCGGAAAGAGAGAGCCATTGTCCATTTCATCCATAAGGATGGAGGTATTCATAGAACTGATAGTGATAATGTAAGTTCTATGGAGACATTCCATAAAATGCATGGTGGCGCCTCTATCGGATTAGTTTTCCTACTTGCTCTGAACGGCGACCTTCAGGCGGAAAGAATTGAAGATAAAAAGCTACTTGACAGAGAATATAGACGGGACTTTTCATAACTCCACTAAATACTTGCACTTCGCGCTCTCAATAAACACTTGACATCTTGATCGTTCACACTTAACACTTAATTCCATTAAATTATTCGCACTTGCATTTTAATAGTGTTGAAGCACACTTCGTTTCACAATTTAAATATTGTCTGTATTCCTCACATTTCACATTGATTAGCAAACTGCTTAGGATCATTTTGAATTGCTTTCAGAATATTTGGAGACCATATCCTGTAAGTTGATCTCGCTCTAGAGTCTGTAGAACTTTGATTTCGATGAAAAAATTACTGATATCACGGTTGTGGTTTCACATGTTTCATGTTGTTTTGTATTTGTGATTTATTTGTCACATAAAACAGTATTATCTTCAAATCACTCAAAACTCTTGAAGTACTAATTGAATAAATCTAAGCTGCGAGAATTTCGTGATAAAAATAAAAACACGAAGGAGTCAAGAAGAAGAGACAATGTTCACATAAACGAAACAAATTCCGAATAAACACAAAAAGAAAGAGATAACATAACTTAAGACTTCAAAATAACGGAAGACTGCCTTATGGTATTAACTCAAGTGTAAAGTGTCAGTTATTAAAAGAATTTCAAACTGTATCTCTCAACTGTGATGATCTTCAGATTAATTCTCAATGATTAGTGAAAAATCAAAAACACTAACGGAATGCTGAAGTGTGAGGAAACCATATAGGCATAACCTAAACCTGATTCGAAAACCCAGATTTTGATGAAAGAAGACTGAGATTGAAGAAACATCAAGGGTATGGCGACATTCTGGTCCTCCAAGATAATATTGCAAGGAGAACACAGGAAGAAGATGGTGGAAGAAAAAGTAGCAAATCATACAACATTCAGATAAACTAATGTTGTAAATGAAAAAAAATAAAAACAAAGCTAGGTACCAGAAAACAAAATGTTGAAGGCAATCAAAGATCCGTATCCTTGATGAAATACCATGAGATGGCTCACAGAGGCTTTAAGACAGTCAAAGGAATAGAAGCAGGAGTATTTGGACCCGAATGTAATGCACAGGATCACATCAATCCCGAAAATCTCGGAGGATCCATTGTTATTATCAGAAACTCAACCTTATAGAATAAAAAGAAGCAAGGAAGGAAAGGATGCTAAAGAAGATTCAGTAACTCCGGAGTTCAATAGTAGAAGTGATAGAAACGCAAAAGATCAACGAATTTGTGCAGATCAGCTTTTTTGCAAGACCAGAACTCTATTCCTCAGATCTTCGCCTAACGGAGACAAGAAAACAGAAATTGAAGTATGGAAAAAGGAGGAGAACGAGAATCGTCAAGTTCAACGCTATAAATACCCACGACCTGGGGTTAAAATACACCCAGCAACTCAAAAAACCCAACTGCGACGGCCCAGCAGAAATGACAGCACGTAGCACCGTAACTATTCGCTATTCTCGAACAATGCGCCGAGCCACGCCGCACCAGCGACTCAAGTAAGGTCAGAGGTCGCACGTGACGTCCCTAATGAACCGACACGCGCTCAATTCATAGATCGGCCTACTACGACCGTCGTGTTCGCGCGCCAAGAGCGAGGCACCGCTTGCGCCATCTTTATTACAATATTGCCAACATCACGACTCGAAACGGTTACCATCGCGGGCTGATTGTTTTTAATTAAGACCGAATTCACTCCTCGCCGGTCGTTTTGTCAGGTTAACAAAGTCCGTTATGGCGGATAACGAGATTTGTGATAAGGTCGACGTTGTGGAGTATCATCCTTAAGGTGCTGACGTCATGTTTTCTATGGTAGATTGATTTAATAATTCTTCGGCGTGACGGTAAGGTATTCGAGCCTTGGCGATTGGAGAAGGCTGTGGATGGGTGAGAGTGGAGAGATTGTTTTTGTCCATATTAGGAAGATATGAAGGTTCTTGGTCGAATTTGGTTTGGGGAAGACTGATTGTTTGATCCTGATTCATATATCGAAAATTTTGGTTTATTTATTATTTGGGTCCAATGAATATCACTATGTGATTTCGAAGTTCTTTGATGGTTCTCTCGTGAACCAAATCCCAATATTACGAATATCACACTTGAATTATTGCCTGTGCAAGTTATGTTAATCTCTACTTTCGTGGTCCGTTAACCCTGTATTGATAGGTTCAATAGGTAGTTTTCCACGTGATATCATCTCCAAGGAAGTCTACTTCAAAACGATATCACAAGTTCCAAACAAAAACTCAAACAGCTCAGTAGCTGAGTCGTTACAAAGATGGTTGTTGAACCATTGAATTATTGACGGCAATATCGCATACTCTACCATCAACTGCATAAACCGTACGAAGTGTTTGTTTATTCATTAGAAATGGATAGAACTACGTTCGCTTTGCAGTGAATTGCTCATCGATGTGGAATGTTCATTCTTGCAAATATGTCTGAGAAGCAAAATGTTAATCCCATTCATTTCCTGTCAAGTTAGCGCTAGAGTTTACTTTTATGTATTGTTTGCTGCTAGCTGGCGCTCAGTGAATTCAGAACCAATATTTTCTTCATTATAAGGGGACCTTCCAATAGGCTTCCCATAGAAATTAAACTATATTGCTCAGAAGATGACCATTTTGAATCCGAAATGTTATATAAAAAAATCCAATCATCGGTGCAGGTGTGCAGGCGTAGGGGATAAAACGATAATAAGAGTTGGATAATATCGTGTTCAACTACAAAATGGTGAATGCGCTGGTACATCCCAACCGGGTCCTGATATATTTCTTGCGCGGACTTTTTCCAAAAGCATTGAATTGGCACATTGCTAACTTTCATACTTTGCTTATTTCTGACAAGTCTCTGAATCCCTCGTATAATTTGTATGGAATTCATATTGAGTTGTGTTGAATATTATCATGTATTTCAAACTTCGTTTATCTTCCATATTTCCCAAAGGGCAACCCGAATAATTCCTTATTTCATTGAACTGTACACTGCATTTTTGTAGTATACACAGGGTGAGCCTTCGTCTTGTACATTTTTCAATTGTAGATTACAATCATGAAATGAAACACATTTTCTTGTTCTGTTTTTTCAAATTCGGCTTCATTTTAAAGATGCGCTTGTCCCATATTGATGAGAAATATCCTCATTTGTGAAACCGATATTTTGAAGGATTTCAACAGTTCTCACGCACATCGTATATAATTTATTTCATCATAAACTGATATATCCATGAAAACTTAGTAAAAGATTGTTAGGAAAATATGATGTTTGTTATTTTTTAAGAATCTATTATTTTGGAGAATTTGATCTTCTTAATTTTTCAGCATACATTTCAGTTATATCAGACAAGATTTGTCGAATATTCATCACTACGAAATCGTATGTTTATATTGTTTTTCACTTCTTTCAATCATTTTAGATAGTTTCAAATGATGAGATGCAATGTTTCTCAGTTTTGCTAATTTTTGGCTGAAAAACAGTAAGAGTTCAGTTCACCCGGGCATTCCTTCATGTTTTGTTCTACCTATAATCCATATGACGAAACTCAATACAACGCTTGAAAAGAATGAAAACGATATTGTTATGAAATAATATTTTTGGGCTCAATTTGAAATTCACACTGTAAGATGCGTTATTTTTTTCGTTATATTCCTTCAGTTGCAAAAACGATAAAAAATATATATATATATAATATATAAATATTTTTTTTTATATAAAATAGTCTTTCGAAGCATTCTCATTCCATTAATGTTAGTATTGTACTAATATCTGAAGGAATGCAATTTTCATTGGACGAAAAATATTATATTTAATATTTAATGTCAAGAAAAAATTTTTTTTTTCAAATCATGTAACATTTCAAAGTAATGAAAAACTACTCATTTGTCCAAGATGTCATGAAACATTACCAAATGAGCAATATCCGAATTGAAGATCTTTCAGATTTATGGTGCGTCTTTCAAAGTGTCCAATTCTCATCAAAAACTTTGTGTAACGATATGGAAAAAATTTTTTTCTGAATCTTCATTTCAAATTTTATCTTTCCAACAACTTCTCCAGTTGAGTTGAATTTATGATAAAAAATGCAGTTTTTACAGATTTCGAGAATGAGATTACCTTATGACTATTAACTTTTTCTAGTATTAATATCGTCTTAGTTGTATTTGGAATACGGAAGCACCAGACAAATGTTCCTCACAAATTTTAGAATTTTCTTTATGACATGTTGAAGCATCTCAGAAATATTGGATAGTCACTACATCCCGTCATACATTTTCAGTTATGCGATATCTCTCAGTCATACATAAATCAAAGCACATTTCACTGATTGATCACTTCATTGATCTCCGAACATGAAAACACTGACCACTTATCGTTGATCAATGTGACAACAGGATATTAAAAAATGAATCAGTGAATTTTAACGACAACTCCTATTTTTATTTATGCGTAGCGATAATGTTTATAGTTGACACAAATGTTAACAACAGGATACTTTCGAGTGACATACGAGTAATGTCATTGTATTTTCCGATAGTTTGATTCAATGAAACCCCCAGCATGTACCTTTTCCGAGAATCGACAGAATTACGCATTGAAGAACTTGGAGACTTCAACGTTCGATCAGACAAGAAACTGAATTTTCAATTTTTATTCAGATATAATTTATTTGGTTGGTTTCGATCAGGATATCATTTTTGAGGCTGAGAGAATGCTGCATAGTTGCAATAAAATGTTTATTGAACCAACAGAAACATGTATAACATGGAGACTTCAACGTCGAAACAGGAGAGGAACTGAAAATTGAATTCCTTTCAAACTGGAAATTACTCTCGAAGCTGTAAGGAGTCTGTGTACGGAATTCGTTTGAATGACAATTATTTTTTTATTGCTGATCAAATAAGTTTTTACATGCTGTAAGGATATTCTTCGGCATTATCAGCGCGTGAAACCATTACAATAGCGCTTTTTCGAGTTCATCTATCGACAAATCGTCTATTCGTGAACCAAATCAAGCATTAAATGATTTCTTTTGTGCAACATTTCACAGCATTTTTCCTATCATTATGTCGAAAGTGACGAGAACGAAAGTTAAGTACTTCTTTCAATTTGTTTTGATCGAAATTTGTGTCAGATCATACCAGCTCTGAATACGGGAACTTAATCTGTGATGCGATGTTTTTGCTGTTATTGATTTTGCGGTTTAGTTTCATCCGCAATTGGATTTTGCTGAAAATATGCTCGCAATTGGGTCGATCAGATATGAAGGATGAAATGAAAAAGTCTTTTCGTATGATAGTCAAACTGATTTTGGCGAATAACTGTACATTCAATGTCATGCCATTTTTCTTAATTGAGAATTGAAAATTATGGGGATTTTGTAGAATAGCGTAAACTCATATAAGGTTGAAATCTTGAAATTTCAGAATCCTGAAAATATCTTCTTGATGTTGGGCTTCTCTTATTCTCATTTCGAAAGTAGATCAGTGTACTCACCTTTATTTGATTTTGCACGTTGTAGTCAATCTGAGCACTCTTGAAATCTCATTTGTAAGAATAATGGTCCAACACAATACCAAGCACAGATATCTGTTTCAAAAGTTCCAAACCACATCAGTCAATAATCCTTTTTGTACTCTTGACAAGGAACAAAACACCTTCTAATTGAAGCACTTATATCAGGACGAGTGTATCTGAACGAGTCTTGGTTAGGCACACTAAAAGAGTTCGTTTATCTAAATATCACCCGTTAACAAGTTCACAGGTTCAACAACACCACGCCTTCGAGATATTTCAGCTCATGTAATTCTGTTTCACTTTTGTTCTCGGACAACTCTTATATAGGTTCAGGTCTCTTCTCTCGCAATGCGAGATTTTAAAGGTCCAGCGTCGAGACAACTTGAGAAATACCCGATTTCGCACTGCCCAATTCAAACTGTCAAAAGCGAAATTTAATGGGAATAATTTACGAGAAATCACTTATATGGCCACGTAAGATCCTTAGGGGTCATTTGGCGAAGGTGTCATCCATGCTCGTAGGGTCAAACCAGCGAATTCGTGGAGATATCAACATGAGGTGAGACGCGAAACTTCGGAGACTCCAACGTCCGACCAAGCGCGAAACTTCTCAACACACCCGTAAATCACTTTGAGTCTTATTTATCAAAATCGGACGCTGTTGAAAAAATACGGAGCAAATCGGGTTACGTAAATGACGCACGTGAATAGAGCGGGTACGGTGGATGCAGAGCGTGCGTTCTCAACAGCGGTCGAAAAGCGACTGATGAACACCGCCTAAGAGTATACAAGATACTGCTCCAGATCTGACGTTTTAGAGATCGAAAGTGTTTTGCGGATGGACCGAGTTGATACCGTTTAGGTTTTGTTTCGCGTGTAGCGGTGATAGAGTTGGCGGGGCTGTGGTCAGTTCCTGGTTGGAGTGACGGCGAAACGCGTCGTCTTCGACGGTGCTACTGACCAGCAGGATGCTGGAGCGGGCGGGTAATTAGATTCGGTTTGGGTGCGCTCGGATTGGGTTCTGATATCCGTTCGATCCTTACTGTTCTAGTAAATACCTACGGGGAAAGGACCCCGTACTTTTTTTATGGCAAATGGCGTTCCGTCAAATTTTCTAAAATTTTGGTATAATGTAGTACTCGACCTACTGATCAATAATATCCATAGCCCAAACTCAATCCTATGACTAGTTTGCGAGATACAGGGCGTTGAAGTTGAGAATTACCCACTTTTACTACGTCCGTATCTCGGTACAGAATCGAATGAACTTCAATTTTTCTCAAGAAACATTTCATTACATCCCCAGGGAGCAACCATATAGAGGAATATGACCGAAAATCGTTACGAATACAGGGTTATCCATAATTGAATGCATGCCCGATTTTGAGATTATAAAATATGTCAGTTTTAGATCGAGAACGTTCAGAAATTGAACTATTACACTAGATATGTTGTTGTTACATCGAAAAAGTCTGAAATACCCATAATTCATACTGGGCGATCCATTATTATAGAAACTATTCTCAAGGAAGGTTAAATGGACACCCTGTATTTATGGGTTGATTCAAGGTGTTCGTTCGATTTTTTTAGAACATATCATCATGGACTTCAAAGAATACAGGGTGATTCAGTCATGAAATGAACTTTGAACCTCACGAAAATACCCAAAAACCACCTTTTTTTCTTCATCACCCTCTATTTCAAGATTAACTCCGATTTCACCATTGTACTTGAAATAAAAACATCAATACGGCTGAGAGTTTTTTTCTATGTAATATGAAAATAATTTATTTATGTTATTCTATTCTTATTCCAGCATAAAAAAATCTGGTCACAGGAAGTGGATGAAAACTCTCAGCCGTATTGATGTTTTCATATCAAGTACAATGGTGAAAGAAAACTCCCAACTCCTCGGAGTTAATCTTGAAATAGAGGGTGACGAAAAAAAAGGTGGTTTTGGGTATTTTCGTGAGGTTCAAAGTTCATTTCATGACTGAATCACCCTGTATTCTTTTAAGTCCATGATGATATGTTCTGAAAAAATCAAATAAACACCTTATACCAACCGAGAAATACACGGTGTCCACTTAACCTTCCTTGTGAATAGTTTCTATAATAATGGATCACCCAGTATAAATTCTGGGTATTTCAGACTTTTTCGATGTAACAACAACATATCTAGTGTAATAGTTCAATTTCTGAACGTTCTCGCTATGAAACTGACATATTTTATAATCTCAAAATCGGGCATGCATTCAATTATGGATAACCCTGTATTCGTAACGATTTTCGGCCATATTCCTCTATATGGTTGCTCCCTGGGGATGTAATGAAATGTTTCTTGAGAAAAATTGAAGTTCATTCAATTCTGTACCGAGATACGGGCGTAGTAAAAGTGGGTAATTCTCAACTTCAACGCCCTGTATCTCGAAAACAAGTCATAGGATTGAGTTGGAGCCATGGACACTTTTGATCAGTGGGTTGAGTACTACATTATACCAAAATTTTAGAAAATTTGACGGAACGCCATTTGCCATAGAAAAAGTGCGGGATCCTTTTCTAACGAGATTAACATATTGTTTTAGTCAAGTGCTTCACGAAGTTAATTATCATAAGAATACCATTTATCAGAGAACCAAATGAAAATGTTAAGTAAAATAAGTGACTGAAATAATGAATGAAATTTAAATTTTCAGCAGGGGTGTTTCCTGCTGTGGCTCGAAATCGAAGTAGGTTAGATATGAAACCTCATCACACTTGCATATATCAACTCAGCTCACCCAGAAATATGAAGTTTTATGATTCGAATTTTCGTATTACGGTCCAAACCAATGAGAATACTAATTTATCATTCTGATGCTCGAGGAACTGACCAAAACTGTATTACTTGTTAGAATTATTTATGTTATAATCTCTGAAATATAAGGCAGCTCTCTGATGATCAAAATATCAGATACAATCATGAACAAGCGTTCAGAAAATTCTTGAATTTCTAAAATGAATTTCAAATGTCCTGCCCATCCTTTTCTCGAGAAATATACAATCTATGTTCAGGAAATGAGATGAACATTCAACTGCAATATATTTGATAAAAATCTTTGTTTGTCACCCTTTGCTTCATGCACGATGAGAAAAAATAGGAAAAATGAGAAAAAATTTAAATTTATCGATTAGGTATTTATTTTGATTAATTTTTTTACATGAAGAGATCTGAACATATTTTTTATAGTTATTCCATGACAGAATCCAAATCCAATAGTACGTATTACCACCTCTCCTTTCAATCAACTGCCTAATACGCCTAGACATCTCACGAATCAAGTCAATAATCTGGTATATCGTTCAATTCTTCAAGAACGTCTAAACTCAATTGCTGAAAATGTGAAGGTGAGGTTTGGCGATTGGATATTGCTCTCCCTAAGTAATTCCATACGTGCCCAATTGGATTCATGCCCGGTGAGTTTGCTGGCCAGTTCATTCTCTGGATATTGTCGCTTGAAGAATGTTTTGAACCCTTTGTTTGCGGTGTGGTGGGGCGTTATCATCCTGATAAATGAAATCATCCCCAAATTCGTTCCGCAGAGGAACAATGATTGGTTCGATGATGGTTTCTACGGAAGTGGCACCAGTCATTGTTCGTTCAACGATAATGAGAGGGGTTCGGCGACCGAACATTATACTTCCTCAGAGGACAAAAATTGTCATGTTACATGTAACAAATTGACAAGGGAGGCCACGACTTTCGACGATGTGTGTATTTCGTAAAGTAATGAACAAAATTTATTAAAAAAATTATTTCAATGGACACAAAATATGAGAAATGAAACCTACATCATATTGATGAGGAAAGTGACAATATGATAGATGCATTATTCAGTATAGTCATTAGTTTATATAATTTCGATCATCATTTATTCATTTTTCATTTTCAGACTTTAGAATTAGGGAAATAATTCACTAGCAACCCTAATGAGTGTATCAGGGTCAATAAGATTTTATTTAATACAAAAATGAAACAGACATCATTGTGTTCATATAGTTTGATATTCCAAAAGCAGGGGCGCGTCCAAAATAATGAAAAGGATAATTTAAAAATCAATTTATTGTTTGGACATTTTTGCCCTCTTCGTCATCAGCATTGTTTGTTCTTTGAAAATTCTTCACGTTGAAAAAAAAAATCATTTCAGCAGTTTTCGAATTCCTAAGTGGTGAAACTGTATCATTATATCCGTCTTGGACGCCAGTCTAAACAAGGATTAGTCCATTAACACGTCTGAAAAACCAGAATAGAAGCGACCATCTACAGCAGCAGGATTTGCGCCGCTCGGACATCGAAGTCGTGTTTTTGAATACGATTATTCTAATATTATTATAATTTTATTGTTCTCGTTGATTACTGATTGTTATTATCGGCCTCTCCGTATTAATTTATGCTCGCATTCATCGGAAACCTTGTTCTAGATCCTTGAATGGGCGTTTGCCGATGATTAAATATAGACCGGGGTATACGGAAGCTTTGCTGCAGAGGATCCGTATGTCTCAATGTCGCAGAGCTGCGGAGCTATGAGATTTTTGAGCACACTCTTTTCTCCCACCAAAAAAGGTTTCTCCGTCAATTTTCCGATACTTGTTCATATTTTCCTTGATACCCCAGAAATATCTCATGGCGAATTGTTTTTTACTCTATTTATGTCAATGACCTTACATAACCTATCTTCTATGAATATTTCACAGAGCTTTTGGGAAGATGCCAGATTGTTGATTTTCTCTTTAAACATGTAACATTTCAAGTTTGAAACATTATGGAAAGAGAAAAGGAGCAACCCTGCTCTGAAGAGCTGAGGGTAGATTTACGTTAAGGGGGGTTTAATACTTATATTTTTGGCTTGTGATGTGATCGTCTAGATTGGTAGAACTCTATGTTATGTCGCAGTAATTCAGATTCGTAATAACTCAGATTCGTGAAATATCGGATGGGAAATAATGAGGTAAAATAGATAAATAATACACTAGATTGGACATAAAGATGGAAGAAGAGCCTTTATTCGTCCAGCACCATAGTTCGAGGAACCATAGCTATATGAAGGAAAAACGAGAATCAATTGAAACTCAAAGCAAACAACCTTCTAGCATTACAGAGATGATATGTTTACAATCCATAGAACAATTATTAATTAGATGAGCACTTGTGATATGTACAATATGGAGCTTCCTATACTCCGGTTAGGTTATTACTGGCACAATTGTGATAAAAAGCAGAATCCAATACACCCAAAGTTATCCAAAGGTTATAGACATATAGAGTGTGTCACCTGATTATTAATGAAATTCATAAGCAGTATCCTTGTAGTTCCTAGTGTGAGAATCCTTCCTTCCAAGTGTTATGTGTGAGATCCTAGCAGTCACGTTGGTTTGGAAGTGACGATAAACTCCTTATATTTCCTGTTAACTGATGAACTGTGGAACCAGATCGAAGCAATCCTTCACTTGCCTGGCTCGCCATGGCCCGAAGACGAGGCTATATTTACTGAGGACGTTCGTTTGAGAACTCTCAGAGAAAGTCTCACTGTGACTGTTGTGGGGGATGTTTTCCTTGGCACAGACGATATAAAAAGTTTATCCCAGGCCTCTAAACCAGTGATTATTGTACGTAAAATATTAAACTAAAAGTAACAACTCCAAATGCCTACACCATAGTGTCGAGTGAATAGTTAAATGTGCAGTAGGCCTCACAAACAGTATAAGAATATTCCAAATGGGTTGGAAGCAGAACAGAGTTCCACAATATTCACTAGAAATGCAATCATAAAATAGAACAAGCTTACATGGAGATTATATCCTGTGAAATCAAACAGAGTTATTTAAATGGGGACAATGTACCACCAGATAACAAAGAAGAGTCTTTAGAATATACTAAAATGGCGGATTCCTAGAAGAGGAACCCCATTTCCAAAGAACACTTTTGTGAACCAGAATGAAAGTGAAACCAATGGATAACAGCAGCCGCACAGTGAAAGTGAAGTAAAAGAGGCCCTTCCATTCCTTGTCGTTTCGGAGGTTACTTTTTCTTCCACAGAATCGTATTTCTTCGATGGTCACAGAAGACTCATGGTGGATCATCGATATGATTAAAATCTCCTATTTATTAAGATGCAAATTGCCTAAAGTATTGCTTGAAGTCGTACCAATATTTATGATTCATAGAATTATAAAATAATATCAAATAAGTTTCATTCAACGTAGTTCCACGTTTCGACAATAGACGTTGCAAAGTTGGAAGCCATGAAGTAGTCTGGCAACGGTGCATTTAATTTTCTTATAGGGTAGGAAATTCAGATATGTTACAAACATTGATAAAACGATGTGTCTTGCCAGGTAGCAGGTGCGCAAGACAAAACGTAAGATCTATAAATAGACCCATCTCAAACTTGATTTTCTGCGTCTCAAACCTCAGTGTCTGTGAAAGACGCATGCGTATTGCGACAACCGGCGCGATGCGTAAACGTAGTAAACAAATAAGGAGGACATCATTTCTAGAGCTATGTGGGTATAGAAGGAGAAAGTGATTATTTTAGGTGCTTTTTTCGATCTCGTGATGATTATGTGGAGACTTTCAGTGAATTACTTTGGTATTAAACTAGTAGTCTCGAGTTTATAGAATTCCAAAAGGAATATGTTCATATAGAAACAACGCCACAGATTATTCAGAGCTATCTTACACCAAGAATAACATATTCTTCGTCATTGAGTGCTAAGTATCATTTTATTCTTCATTACTTTCATTTCAATACATGGCTTGTATTGACATTCATCATTCATATATCTCAGTTTTGAATTTCATGATCATTTATTTTCAATATGGACCAGTAACAATTCATAAAAACTGTTGGAATCAAATGTATAATTTCTTGATTCTCATATCCCTCATTTGTGGGATTTCATTATAACATATCTCTACATCAAACGTTTTTCCATTATTAAGATTTTAGTCTCGACAAAGTTGATTAGCATTCTGACATGATTGGAAATTTTTTTAGCGACTATAGAAGTATTAATATTCGATTATATTCAATCCAGAGAAGCATCCAGATTATACTAGAAATTCATGATTTTTCCACAAACATTATCGTATACAATTAGGAATAACTCGAAAACGAAGACTTCTATTAAAAAAACATTGAAATACTTTTATTTTTTCAAATAATTGATTCAAGTGGTTTTATGGTATTTTTGCGTAGATTTATGAGTCGGCTGTAACTTTTGTGCCAGGAAAAATATTGAATAATTTTTTATTGGGGAATATGCACTATGAAAAGAGTGAACAATAAAACAAAATTCAGTTCATTTGAGATAATGGTTCCGAAGATATGAACAGAAAAGTGTTCTCAATAGAATTTTGAAAAATGGTGAAAAATGTGTTTCGTTTGATGAGAGAAATTTAGGGTTGAAATATATGTACAAGTCAAAGACTCACCCTGTATAATAAACATTAATCGAAAGTGCTTCTGAATATCAAGAATTTAATGTTCATCAAATGAAATGTCGATAAAAACACCAAAATTCCGAATGCAGAAGATTCTCTGATATTCCTTTTATGTCTTCCCATTAATTATGCATGCCATCTTCCCTGTTTCTTTGGATTCATACAATCAGTTCAGAGATATGCCTCAAATATCCGGTTCGAAGAATGCTCAGGTGATCTCAACCGATAACAGTGGAAAAAACCAAATTTTTGCCGATCAAACATTTAATGAGCTACCATATATAGAATATTGATTGCCTACTAATTTACACGATGAATTAATCAATTCATTCCATCACTAATGCATATTCAAATAACTGGATGCATTTTTCCGATATGTTCTATTGTGCTGATGATGACTTCATCTCATGAATCCGATCTCAATTTAAAAGCTACGCATTCGTTTAACCAACTGTTCTGTAGCTAGCATCCTTGTTCTCATGAAAATTTACAATGCCACTTGTCTATCGTCCTGGAAATTTGGTTTCATAAATCCGGTAGGTGGAAAAAATCAATCGTTCACAGTCGATTGCATTTCACGGATTTTCAATATCAGCATCCTTGTCCGTGTGATGAAAAACGTGAGATGAAATGTCATGACAGATACGAATAGAGTGACAAGGTTTTCTGAGGAATTGGTGGTCGATTGATGAATTTTTTACACGAATAATTCAATAGTTTGTCATCGTATCTACATGTTTTGTTCCTAGTACGAATAAATGATTACCAATTCCGCTCTTGGTTCAGAGAAAACGTTCCAGGGCATTCTTAGATTTCATGCTTCATATTATCTGATTCTAAAAACACAGTAGTCATACACCTAAAGTTCTCTAGGAAGCTATTCCTCAGTTCTGAACTTCTCGTTCCCCTTTTTGTTGCCGAAGTTGTGGCGAGAGATCTCGATGTTAGATGGATGAAATGGAAAATGCAGATCATTATGCAATTTTATTCAATGTAATGCCCATTGTTGATGCTAGGCTCAATCCCATCAATTCAAGTCAATACCGTTCCCTAGTGATGGATTCACTTGGTTTCAACAGCTCATAATAAATAACACCTACTCGGTCCCACTAAATGCGCAGCAGTGTGAGTATTCGGTCGAGACGAGGACGTAGAAGCATGACCGGAGATTCCTCATATTTTTGTGGTTGCTGTGGAACCATTTTTCAAAAAAATCAGTTGAAGTGATGACGTTTGTGGATGGCGAGGTTAATTCCTGTTCAATTAGTTCTTGGGAGGTACCTCACTGAAGAGAGGCAGAGGAAATTCTGTTTTCTACTAAAAAATATATTGGCCTCACCGATAGATTCTTCCAATATGAAAAAAACTACCCAAAACCTGGAATTCTACGTCAATATTACCAGTGAATCGTCCTAATCCTGATTGCCATTATTTTTCAAGTCGTTCATCACAAGTTAACGATAACATATGGCTTATACGGCGGCACTGATGATCGGCAAAATTCCTCCGTATCAACCAGTTCTTCACCTCCCCCCTTTCGTCCAAGATAAATCTGTATCTCTCCGTTTATTAGAATGAATGATACTCATCATCCCACTCTTCATGCTTCCATGTTCAACGTCCAGTAACGATGATTAATCAGTACGATTTTCGAACAAATTCAAATTTTTATTTATACAGTCCATCGATTCCGCAAGGATAATTATGCCTGGACTCGACGTATGGTCCGGACGGCCGTACGTCGAGTCTGCTCCAGTTAGGCGATGCTGCGTAGTGGTCAAGCAGGAACTGATCTCTGGGATTAGGTTCACCCACAACGCTTGGATGAACGATTTATTACATACTTGTGCAGATTAGGCCGCAGTGGCGTAACCGTTCAGTGTCGGTTTCATTTGTTTCACATGTGGTATTTTCAGGCAATTCAAATAGGAAACATTTTTTTTTTTTTCAAGTTATATGGATGCATTGTGCATTTGTAGATGTCGTTGAGAGTGAAATATATCTCGACAGTGGCTTCAGGAAGTGACTGATCAGGATCACTGCTTCATTTTGACTCGAAAATCGACGACACGAAAGCGACGACAAGAAAAACACTAGCTGGTGTACCACAAGGATCGGTTTTATGACCACCATCGTTCAATTTTTTCGTGTCAGCCATAACAAAAATGATAAGGTGCAAAAAACTTCAATTTGCAGACGATACAGCTATATATTACTCCAATAGAGTGAATAAGTTCGTGACTAGGGTCCTACAAAAGGACATCAAGATGATAATGGATCAATTCGAAAAATGGAGATTGAAAATCAATCCGAAGAGAACAGTTGCAATTCTTCTGTATGTCAAGTCAACTCTTCTTCTTGCAAAACTACCGCTTGGGCACATTCCTCTTGGGTCAAATTGCGTGTTTCGCGTTGCATAGCGATCGAGTGGAGAAAATCAAACGAAAGAAAAAGTATTGATCACTAGAATTGATCGAGAACAACTGATTTTAGAATGAGCAAATACATTCAAAATCTGATAATATCATCTTTTTTTTATTCCTGCTGGGAGAAAACATCTGTATTGAAGAAAAACGTTGAAAGTGGATAACATATGCATGCATAATTCTGATGAAAATAAATATCATTGAGAACACCTTCAGTTGTAGAATAAATTTGAGATTTCCATAATATGCGTTAATTTTTTTGCGCAGTGTATTTGAGAAATCAAGTTGAAAACTAGAGAAGACGAAATAGTCACTATCCAACAGTAAGAGAAAAAGGAGAAATGAGAAGGGAGGTGAAAGAAAGAAATTCATAAAAAAAACCAAAGATCTCAATTGTACTTAGTTGACTTGACGAGCGCCTCCTAGGCAGTTGCCTACACTGCCTTATGGATAAACCAGTCCTGATTCACCCTGTATATTCAGGATAATAATATTATTATACGTCGTCGTAACTAACCACTAGCCACTGCTATTTTAGTAGATACCTACACTAACCTAGTGAAGAATACCGACAGCTGTCCTATTCCATGTGGTCCACTCTGTATGTTTTTCTTAATATCATAAATCCCATGCTTGACAGTCATTACTGGAGAGGGTATTTAGTCCCTGGTTCGCTTTTTTTTGAATAATTGTTCTTTTTGTGGGAAATTTCGCGATTTTACTTTGGAGATCCCAACAGTGGACTAAGCGACGAACCTAATCTGAATAGGTATGCAGGGTGTTTTCAAATTGAAGGTAGAAACAGGAGGATGAAATTCCTTGGATATTTTCGAGAAAAGAGTTCCATGAATATGGGACCGCAAACGTGACGTTTTCGAGATACAGGGCGTTGAAGTTTGAATTATTTGCAAGTTTTTTCTCACAGTACCTGCATTTCCCAAGATATTCAACTGAAATTTGGAACAAATATTACAATTTCGAGTTTACGCGATGAAACATTCCAATTTCAATTGCAAATCTACAGGGTGATATATTTTCTGGAGCACTGTCTCTTGTTTTCCTCCAGATTTTTTTTTGGGGGCTATTTTCAGTTTGAAACATTGTCAAAAGAAACTTTGTTGTTGTACCAAACTTCATGGTGTCATGTACTTTTATCGTATATGCTTCCGATTTCGAGAAAATGAATTTATCGATTCTTTCAAAATCCACAGAAAAATAAAATTTGTCCTAAAAATCAAGTTACTACGTACTTAAAGAAAGTTTTCAGTTCGAATTTTCAACTATGACACTAAATAGGAGCTAGGAATCACCCGAGTACCGACGACACTGGCCTCATCATGCAAACACATTCCAAACATCTTGCAATTGCCTGAATTTTTCGATTTACTCCCGCTTTTCTCTTTTGTGTAACACTGATTTTCTCAGAATTCGCGTGCCAACGTCCATTACGTCTGAACTGTCGTAATTTCTGAGATAAGCTATCTTCGTCTTCGATGGTGTTTTGTTGGTTGACTGAGCACAAAACGCGGCATAGAAATGAGATGTAGAAAGAACAGTACACGCCCTTGTCGGTGTTTGTTCACGGCTGTGGTTCAAGTGAGGAATATAGAATCTATCTATACACAGGGTGCTTCGAGTTGATTTGCCACATGATCGTTCTGTTTGAGACTCTGGTTACAGTATTTATTCGGTATTCAATGGACTGTATATACCCAATTATGTTTTTCTGTGATGTCAAAAAATAAACTTTCAGTACAATAATGACGCTGCTATACGCAGAATTCCAAATGATTGATTCGAACTTAACTATCTAGTGGGCTGTACGCATCGATGCTCACCACTTAAGGATCATGCTAGCCAAGTAGATTGAACGAAAGTGAAATTTAGTGTGGCAGGTACGAAATATCACCGAAAATCTACACGGTGAATAGGAAACGAATAGAATTACACTATTAGTTATTCTATCTCCTATAATTGATATAATTATATGATTAATTTCCATCCTAAGTAGCCGTGTAACTGTTTATAATGGTGGCAAAAAGCTGATCGATTTTGTTGGACGGCGTTTCTCTCCATAATTGCCCTGCGTCTACTTTTATTATTCAATGAAAATCGTTTTGGACCACCTGTGGGGATCAAATTTATTTATCATTGGCAGTTCCCCAGCCATATTCTTATTATGTCGTGCTGTTTAAGTTCGAAACGAGTAGCGATATGGGTTCTGTAAGAGGCAATAATTTGATCGTTTCCGAAAATGAATGTGTTTCAGTTTTTTGTATGATTCTTTTCGAAATATGCTCAATTTCATTTTGAATGAAATCTGAAGAGATATAATCAATTTTTACATTTGGTTATATGAATGTTTATTCATGCTTCTCAAGCTCATAAATTCAAAGGAATTTCACAACCTTATTGTGAATTCAAAAGATTTTTATGCTTTTTGTAGTTTTTCTTTTTCACTATGATATATCATAGGTGATTTCGTCTTGAACTATTGCTTATTCACCTTGTCCTGTTTTTTCCTTACCTAACCTAACTTAACTCAACCTTACTTAACCTAACCTGATCTTATCTAACCGAATCTAACCTATTCTAACCTATGCTAACCAAACCTAACCTACCATAGCTCAGTTTCAGTTTTTTGTATGATTCTTTTCGAAATATTCTCAATTTCATTTTGAACGAAATCTGAAGAGATATAATCAATTTCTACATTTGGTTATATGAATGTTCATTCATGCTTTTCAAGCTCATAAATTCAAAGGAATTTCACAACCGTATTGTGAGTTCAAAAGATTTCTATGCTTTTGTAGTTTTACTTTTTCACTCTAATATATCATTGGTGGTTTCGTATTGAACTATTGCTTATTTACCTCGTCCTGTTTTTTCCTTGCCTAACCTAACTTAACTCAACCTTGCCTAACCTAACCTAATCTTATCTAACCGAATCTAACCTAGTCTAACCTAAGCTAACCAAACCTAACCTAACATAGCTCAGGCTGATTGAAGTAATCTATTCTGGTTGCCAGCAAAACTGAAAGAATATTCTTGCAAAAAAACAGAATTCGTCCTATTTCTCCTTCGTGCATCTTCGAGTGATGAAAATTTATTTTACGAACAAGCTATCAAATAAAATTCACATTTCGCAATAAATATCAGTCGCCGTTTTATGGAGTGTCAGACATAAAATCTCCACCAGACGTGCCCTTTTTCGAAAGCCGAAACACAAGTCTGACATCGTTAAATAAAAACGATACCCCTCTCAAAAAACGATATCCTTATCGCGCTATAAAATCTTCCATTTATTGACCAAACTTCGTTAAACTTCTCAAATCAGAATGTCATAAAATCGCGTTTTAATTAATCTAGGTCGGACAGACTGGTTCATTAAATGGAAATACAAGAAAAATCTCTGTTTAACCATTATCAAGTATACCTAATGAAGACGTAATTTGTGGCCTAGCAACAAGCTTCCTTTTGTACGATTCATTCGGGATATTTCGATAAGATGAATTTCGCAACCTGCAGTTAATTATTTCAAGTGATTATACATATTATCGAAATCATGTGAAGCATTAAACCTTCACTTTTCAATAAATTGGATGTACTCAAAAAGTTTCAACTTTTTCATAAATTGTTTCAATGACAATCGAATTGTAATTGAGGCAAATTCCCCTTTCAGAAAGACAACCGCTCATTTTTTAATTTGATTGATATCAAAATGATAAATGATTGGACGATAGTGCTTTACTGAGAAGTGTTACACAATATGGCAACACGCGTCGCAACATTTGTTGTAAACTTTTGTAAGACACAGAGGTTTTGACACCGAACGCAAACGTGTCAATGTGTACGTCTACGTCTACGTCTACGTCTACGTCTACGTCTACGTCTACGTCTACGTCTACGTCTACGTCTACGTCTACGTCTACGTCTACGTCTACGTCTACGTCTACGTCTACGTCTACGTCTACGTCTACGTCTACGTCTACGTCTACGTCTACGTCTACGTCTACGTCTACGTCTACGTCTACGTCTACGTCTACGTCTACGTCTACGTCTACGTCTACGTCTACGTCTACGTCTACGTCTACGTCTACGTCTACGTCTACGTCTACGTCTACGTCTACGTCTACGTCTACGTCTACGTCTACGTCTACGTCTACGTCTACGTCTACGTCTACGTCTACGTCTACGTCTACGTCTACGTCTACGTCTACGTCTACGTCTACGTCTACGTCTACGTCTACGTCTACGTCTACGTCTACGTCTACGTCTACGTCTACGTCTACGTCTACGTCTACGTCTACGTCTACGTCTACGTCTACGTCTACGTCTACGTCTACGTCTACGTCTACGTCTACGTCTACGTCTACGTCTACGTCTACGTCTACGTCTACGTCTACGTCTACGTCTACGTCTACGTCTACGTCTACGTCTACGTCTACGTCTACGTCTACGTCTACGTCTACGTCTACGTCTACGTCTACGTCTACGTCTACGTCTACGTCTACGTCTACGTCTACGTCTACGTCTACGTCTACGTCTACGTCTACGTCTACGTCTACGTCTACGTCTACGTCTACGTCTACGTCTACGTCTACGTCTACGTCTACGTCTACGTCTACGTCTACGTCTACGTCTACGTCTACGTCTACGTCTACGTCTACGTCTACGTCTACGTCTACGTCTACGTCTACGTCTACGTCTACGTCTACGTCTACGTCTACGTCTACGTCTACGTCTACGTCTACGTCTACGTCTACGTCTACGTCTACGTCTACGTCTACGTCTACGTCTACGTCTACGTCTACGTCTACGTCTACGTCTACGTCTACGTCTACGTCTACGTCTACGTCTACGTCTACGTCTACGTCTACGTCTACGTCTACGTCTACGTCTACGTCTACGTCTACGTCTACGTCTACGTCTACGTCTACGTCTACGTCTACGTCTACGTCTACGTCTACGTCTACGTCTACGTCTACGTCTACGTCTACGTCTACGTCTACGTCTACGTCTACGTCTACGTCTACGTCTACGTCTACGTCTACGTCTACGTCTACGTCTACGTCTACGTCTACGTCTACGTCTACGTCTACGTCTACGTCTACGTCTACGTCTACGTCTACGTCTACGTCTACGTCTACGTCTACGTCTACGTCTACGTCTACGTCTACGTCTACGTCTACGTCTACGTCTACGTCTACGTCTACGTCTACGTCTACGTCTACGTCTACGTCTACGTCTACGTCTACGTCTACGTCTACGTCTACGTCTACGTCTACGTCTACGTCTACGTCTACGTCTACGTCTACGTCTACGTCTACGTCTACGTCTACGTCTACGTCTACGTCTACGTCTACGTCTACGTCTACGTCTACGTCTACGTCTACGTCTACGTCTACGTCTACGTCTACGTCTACGTCTACGTCTACGTCTACGTCTACGTCTACGTCTACGTCTACGTCTACGTCTACGTCTACGTCTACGTCTACGTCTACGTCTACGTCTACGTCTACGTCTACGTCTACGTCTACGTCTACGTCTACGTCTACGTCTACGTCTACGTCTACGTCTACGTCTACGTCTACGTCTACGTCTACGTCTTTGAATTTCTTCGAAGATTTAATATTTCGATTCACCATTCATTCGTCTCTAAAGAGGTAATGAAATTTCTCCATAACCATATTCTTTTGAGGACTAAAAATATAATACATATTCGAAAGTTGGAATCAACATTCTTCTTCCTGTTTGTTCCATTAAACAACGCATACGAATCATTTTAATTAAGCCCAATTTCGTAAAATGAAAAGCATCTCAGTGCTGCCTACGGAAAGACATAATGGCCATATTTAGGATATCCTTTGTTGCCATATAAACTGATGTAACAGATAACGATGGTAACGATGAGTAAATACAGGTAGATCGGTGACATCAACTACTGCACATAGCGTGAAACTAAAATATAATGAGTGCAAATTAAATCCTGTTGACAGGGAGTCCTTAACGATTCCGTTTTCGCCGCATCAGCGTGACAGGTGAATAATTCGTTGAAATTATTAACTTACTTATCTTCTACAAGTGTCGGACGAAGCAGTAGTAAAGATATCAGTTTCATTGGGTGACCGAAATTTGGCCATACCTTATTCTTTTCATGGATTTGATATGCTGGTGATTCAACGCATTCAGAGATATGCTCCTACGAGGTAAGTCAAGCTTTTTTTAGTCCATCAGATAAACATGACTCAATATTCGAACTTGTCCAGTAATATAGATGAGAGAATGAGAAGATTATACCTTGGAGCTTTGGATGGAAATTTTGTATCAAGATGGAAATTTCGTATTAAAGAAAAATGCAAAATTTGGTTTCGATGGCATAACCAGAATTATCTTAAAATTTGTTTTCAGCTGTCAATTTCTTACTTCACTTGGTTTCTGGAACTGACAATTGTGAATCTACAAAAGAAGGGTCTTCCTACAAGGTGGATGAACAGAAGCTCTCTCCATGGCATGTGCCTTTGGTGAATCAAGTTCAAGCTGACCAGTCATAACAAAAGATGTTCAAACATCATAACTCGAAAATGTTGAAGAAGAGCGACATACTGGAATGAATGATGAATTGAATGGTTTCGTTGCTTGTGTGGCACGTATCGCCGTCTTGTTGAGAGTAAACGTTGTCCACATCGATACCATCCAATTACCCCCTTCCGGACCATAAATCGCATCAAACAGTCACACGTTGGGGATGGAGTGGCCTTTCAACAATAACTCTTGGATTTTCCGAGTGCCAGATGCGACAATTTTGCTTGTTGACGAAGCCTTCGAGGTGGAAATGGGTCTCCTCACTCGAGATGACTTTTTGATGGAATTCTGGATAGTTTTCATGCATTTCAAGGACCCAATCAGCAAAGACACGACGTTGTCGATGATAGGTTGGCTCGAGTTCTTGTGTTAACTGAACTTTATAAGGCATAAGAACCAAATATTTATGCAAAATACGTTGTGATGACGTTTATGGAATGCCTTAGTCCAAAGATCGACGAGGAATGGACAAACTTGGGTTTTCTTCAATACTTTATTCTACAACAGCAATATTTCCGGCTGATCTTGAGCGACGTGCAAGGGTTTCATGCTCTACATCACTAACTTGTCCTAATAGCTCAAATTTTTCCATCAATTTCTGTATTGCGGTTCGACAAGATGCTTCTCGACGACCCAAGAATTCAACGAAGCGTCTCTCCGAAATTTTCACCTTTTTTATAGTGAATTTTGGTAATTTCGAAGCGTTGTTGTAGCGTGCATCAATCCATTTTTATTGATGGCCCTTTGATCCCTTTTTTATGATGGTTACATATTTTAAGTGGGATTTTTACGCTTCGTAGGGATTCACAGAGAAAATGTTCATTCATCTGTTTGTATTTTCCTGCCTGATTATTGTTACTGTAGAAGTTATAGCTATTTTTCTCCGGAGACTCCAACAGTGGATCAAGCGACGAACCTGAGAAGTAAATAATCCAAATCATTTGATGTTGAATGTGTTGCGATTTCTAAATCATGATTCAATATCATACTGAAATGATAAATTTAAATTTTTACACTGAGTTTAGCTGATGATATTCGTGTATAGATTATAGACTATCCATTATACACTGCGCAAAAAATTAACGCACATTCTGAGAATCTCAATTTTAATGAAAGGTTTTGAACGAAACACCGAATCTTATGTGAAAGAAGAGAAATGAACAATTTTCAAAATACTGAGATGCTGATAAGTGATTGAATACTTGGTTTTTCCACTCCTTGCGTTAATTACAGCTCGGCAACGATGGTTCATACTCAAAATGAGTGATCTTAAAATGTTTTGATCTAATCCTTCCCAGATTTCTCCGAGTTGGATTCCTAAGTCATTAAGAGTAGCTGGATGATTTTCTGAACTTCTTAGCCTTCTATTGAGGTTGTCCCAAACCTGCTCAATCGGATTGAGATATGGACTTCTTGCTTGCCATTCCATTCGAGAGACTTCAACCTCTTCAAGGTACTCCTGAACGATGCGCGCACGATGGGGTCTGGCATTATCGTCCATAAAAATGATATTTTCACCAATGTATGGGGCAAATGGCACTACATGCTCTTCAAGAATGTTCCTTATATACTTATCAGCATTCATAGCTCCATTATCAATGACCACTAGGTCTGTGCGAGCATATTCCACCACCATAATCGATCCTCCCCCGAAACCAGTAGTATTCAGGAAATTGCACTGAGCATATCTTTCATGTGGACGTCTGTATACAAGGGAACGTCGATCACAATGGTTGAGGCAGAATCTAGACTCATCTGTGAAGAGAACTCTTTCCCAATCGGCCTCTTCCCAATGGATATGCCCTTCGATGGGCTGGGGTAAGAGCTGGGCCTCTTGCCGCGACACGAGGCCTTAAATCATATTCTCTGAGGCGATTTATTATTGTCTGAGTGCTAATTTGCACCTCACGAGTTTGCTCAAGCTGATTTTGAAGGAGGCGAGCGGTTGCAAACCGTTGTCTCAACGAAGAAATTCTCAAGTAACGTTCTTGAATGGCAGTTGTTACCCGTGATCTACCCTGTCCTGGTCTTCGGACATTAATACCTGTCTCCCTGAATCGCTGCAACATTCTGGACACACTTGTATGGGAAACTCCAAACCTTTCTGCAATTCTTGTGTATGTCCACCCTTCTTCTCGCAAAACTTCCGCTTGGGCACATTCCTCTTGGGTCAAATTGCGTGTTTCGCGTTGCATAGCGATCGAGTGTAGATAATCAAACGAAAGAAAAACTATTGATGACTAGAATTGATCGAGAACAACTGATTTTAGAATGGAGCCAATACATTCAAAATCTGATAATATCATCTTTTTCTATTCCTGCTGAGAGAAAACATCTGTATTGAAGAAAAACGTTGAAAGTGGATAACATATACATGCATAATTCTGATGAAAATAATTATCATTGAAAACAACTTCAGTTGTAGAATAAATTTGTGATTTCCATAATGTGCGTTGATTTATTGCGAAGTTTATTTCTATTTATTTAATTATTTATTTATTTAAAATAATATCTCTTATTGAAAACTTGCCATGAGTTTAATAAATGACAAAATGAATTCATTTCAACTCAATTTGTCAAAACGTAAAAACTCATCAGTAATGTAGGTGATATCTTATTTGAGCTTTCCCCATCTTCTCACGTTTTTGATCGCTAATTAAGAATTTATAATGAGGAAAGCTCCTAACAGAGCGATTCCCATACTTGACACCCTGAATAAACCCATAGGCCATAATCAAATCACAATCAAATGCGGACACAAAAAATGGTTCTCAAACAAGGCAGTTCAGCCACAAAAAGCCAAGCAGCGACAGCCCCAGTGTCGTTCTATGAAACGGTATCAATTATACCGCACAATAAAACCATCATTTGGTGTTGGAGCGGTGTTCACATGCTCATTAGCCACCGAGTTATGCTCATAACGAACACTTCCATTCGCTAACAATGAACATTATAATCATAATAAATAGTTAACTTTCTATTTTCCGCTGCTGGAGCTGTCGTGATCACTATTGGTCTATTCTGAGTTAAGCAGCTTGTTCGTTTACAGTGGGGAGGAATCATAGGTGCTTGTATTCGCTAAATGTTACACGTGTGTGGGAGGCATCAATTTGACGGGAAGATGGTAGGGAAGAACGTTGCGATGCGACGTGTGATGATTCAATTATGAGGATTCACTACTTGGTTTCTATTGGTGCAACGCTTTGCTGGATTCTCATGCAAGGTCGTAGTTTCCTCAGTTCTCCTTCTGAGATATAACCTTAGAAAATATGAATATACTGCTTCACAAAAGTTAAAGAAGTTCAGGAATTTCAAAAGTTGCCGATTCTTGTCCACAAAATTCATGAGAAATCGAATGTTTACTCTCTTCTATCTCGATCGTTTGATAATTGTTGCACTTTCAGGTAAGTTCTTGTCGTTCACGATTTTAAGAATTCTGGATCAGTATTTGTTTCGCATTCTTACAATCAACTTTGAACCAAAATCTGAAAATTGATTTTTCAATAATGACTAGACGTAATTTAAGTTTCGATGTTTTTTCAAAAGAGATGAATCTAACACCTAGTCTTTCTGGGTAGTGTCGGATTCTTACCGACTGAACACCTCTTCCGTGGTTGGTTCCAGGCATGAGCCTTTAAACCTTCCATCTTCTTATCTCTTATTTACTCTTTCACATTCTTTACGCTGAGTGTTTGTCTTCATCCTTCGATTGAACATCTCTCTGTGAGTGTTCTATATCTTCATTTTCGCAATTGATGTCTAGGTCTTTCGCGGTAACCTGCTATTTTTTCATCTTCAGCGCGGTCATAGTCAAGTCAACTTCTGAAGTCTTCAATTTGGATGATCACTAGCTCTTTCATAGGCTTTTGCAGCTTTCCATTTGATGAATGTAGTTATGGATTTGTTCATTTCTTACAAACCGAGGCGTCTAATGCCCATCTCAAAAATGTGTTTTCTGTACTTAATATCATCTTTATATCTGTTCTCGCTGCATAGCCCCATGGTCTTTATCCATATGTTAGTTACGATCTAGCGACTGCTTTTATGATCCTCAGCTTCGTGTTTCTGTCCATTTGACTTCTACTGCCTCTAATCGGGTATGATCTTTTCATTGCCACATTCTTTCTATCCACTGCATACTTAATGGGCCGTTTCCATGTTAGTCCTTTGTCTATTATTACTCCCAAGTATTTAGCTTCATTCCGCTATTCTATTTCATTATCGTCTATGGATATCTTCAATTCTATCTTCAGTCTTCTCTTTTGAAAGAGTATTGCTTTAGTCTTTTCTCCATTGATTTTGATTTTTCATCTGTTACATCATCGACTGATATCATCTGCAGCTTCTTGGAGTCTTTTGTGAATTATTTTTGTATTTCTGTGCCTAATTCCTATGCCGTATCGTCTGCGTATAGAGCAAGCAGGCATCTTGGATTTCTTGGTATATCATGTATATATTATAGAGTAGCGGTCCTAGTATGCATCCTTGAGGAACTCCTGCTTCTAAATATCTGAGTGTGGAATAAACATTATCTATTTTAAATCTCTACAAATAACAGGGGTAGGTGGTTAAAGAAATATGTAATGATTGAAAGGCCAACGTTTCGATATATTTAATATCTTCCTCAGGGTTCTGAAACGATACAAAAACCTAGTTTCAAGTGCTAGCCAGAATATCTCCAACGGATATACAACTAAAATATAGGACAAGTTTTGTAATCGGAATGAAGTAAAAAGTAAAAGTATCTTTTGACAGTAAATAAAAAAACAAAACCATGAAACCATAATTAGAACTATTGGGGTTGTAAGTGAATAATCTAATAAATGAATAAATAATAGAATGAAAATTAAAAATAAATAAACAAGTAGGTAAACTGTATACTATGCAAAGACCAAAGACCTACACCTGTTATTTGTACAGATTTGTCACATTTAAGGTCGTCATACATCACAATTATTATCTATTTTCACACAAAAGTTCCTATCCCTCAAATAATTTCTTGTTATTCGGCAAAGCTTGGGTGAACATTCCGCTGTTATCATTTTATATGCTTGTCCTTCATGTCATAATCTACCAAAAGCTCTGGTTACATCTTGTGGGATTAGTCCTGTAGCTTGTTTATTCTGAAACCCTTCTGCTATATACTTGGTTCTTCTGAGCAGCTGTTGTTTGTTATTTTCTGAATCCAAATTGTTCACTTGGTATCGTCGTCAGGGATTCTCTTTCCTCATCGACTCGTCTGGCCAAAACTATCTCCACAATTTTACCTAGGGCTGGAAGTATGCTTATTGATAGTCTATAGGTCTGAGGGAACTATTTGTCGTTGCCTGGATTATTGTAAATAATCACTTCGGCAGTTTTTCATCTTTTTGGAAAGTGCTCTATTCTCTTCACTCCAAATTCTATGCTAGTGAGAGCTGCGTTTCCTGTCTTTGGAATTTTTCTCAGCATGAGATTTGTAATTTTATCTTTTCCAGAAGCCTTTCTTGTTTTTGAATTGTTGATCATTTCTTTGATAATTGTGGATGAAGCCAATAGGGCTATTTGCATGATCGAGGTGGGACGTAATCAGAGAGATGCTGCGAATTTCTTTCAAGTCATTTCACAATTGAAGTACAAAATTGTTGGTGATACCATGAATGCGTAGATTTACATAGAGCAAGTCCTTGATCATATTATTCCTTTTTTTCGAGCTGCTATTGGGTCAAATTTAATGTTTTAGTATGATTAGGAGAAAAAAGTACCCATATAAAATTGTCTATGATTTCTGGATAAAACTTGTTCATTCAATATGCCTATTTTCACTTTAATGCAAAAACTTTTTTCGATCTTGGAAAACTTTGAGAGATTCGCCTTTCTCAGCTTGTAATGGATGCAGTAACATTCAATATTTATAGTCACTTTTGCAATCTTTACGGCCACAAATTCTTCATCCATTTATTGAACATTCATTAATGAGATTTTCGTTCGTTCGAAATCAATTTTACGCGGTCACTTTCTTCCAGAGGAATGTTTTTATGTGTCCATAAAAACCGATGTGAATTAAACATTCTAATATACATGCTGTAAAGAAAGTACCAGTAATGGATCGTTCAAAAGGACCTCTCGAAGGTGTTTGTGATTTTTACGAATATCGAAAACAGGATTTTTTCTAGATTTTGCATCCTTAACGGGAAGGTCCTGCCTGGAAACTGACTTGAGCATATGGGGGTATTGAATCAACTGGATTCAAAACTCTTAGCAGAACCATCGGATGTTATGCCAAAAATCTACAGTGAGTATCATCAGTATTCAAGTGTAGGTAGGACAGTTGTATTATTTCAGCAAAAATTCACAGCCAGGACATACCTAGAGCTTCATTAATTGAATCTGTAACTACTGGAACGTACCAGCCGCAGAAAGTACCATCGCTCCCAGCATAAAATTCAATTTTAGATCGTCAGTTTCAACTCGAAATATCAAGAGAGCACCGTCACATCTTCCATCGAACTTTCGTTCCGGTTCTCTGCCATAAAAAACTCATTTAGTAGTATCATCTCTGGTCGATATTCGATATGCGACCGTAAAATGAATCGTTCGGCATTTTCACGGTCGCGGAGTTGAAATCCGCTCATTAGGACTGAATATTGTGAGCGAATTTACTTGGAAGGCTTCCTCAATTACCGTATGTGATCTTTTTAAACTCACACTACCGCTTCCTAACTAATTTATTATTAATTGACTTCCAGCATAATTGACTTTCACCGACAGTTTCTGCAGAGGCACTTTGGACAATGACAGCTAGTGGGGACCTCAAACAGATTTTTAACTAACGAAAGCTGAAACTGGAAGTAAACTGCTAATTCGGCGATGCTACCACGACAGAAATTCAGGAAATCATAGGCAACTTAAAAAACAAGAAAACACCAGAATTGGACAGAATCAACATAATACCCAAACCTGGAGAATCAGGAGCATTGAGTTTGGAAGGGAAAAGAAACAGGAAAACAAATTGCAACAATAACAAAAAAAACATGAGAGAAGACACAGAGGGGATTTAATAGCAGCGATACTTGGACATCTCGAAAGCGTCTGATAGAGAGTGATAATGCTCGTCAAAATAAACGCAGAGACAGAAGAAAAGAACCTAAAAGCTGGAGTCCCACGGAAATTACTACTGCTCAATATCTACGAAGCAACAGACAGAAAACGATGAGATACAATAATATAAGTGTCGTACAAAACGACCTGAATAAATACATAACTCTTCTCTAATATACTAAAATGGTAACTCTGTGGCCGGCCTGATGGAATCTCTCGAAAAAGTGGATCCAGAAGAATCTTGAAATTGCAGCAATGCTGCGATAATATGAGGAAAATTTTATATTGTCGAAAAGAGGAATAATGGTTTCATACTTGTAACAGTAAATGAAGAATTAAGATTAATGAGGACACCAGCCAAGCAATGATGTTTCAATACAATAAAAGAGCAAACCCAATAGAAAAAAATTAAAACATACATACGTAAAAATTAACGAAACCAAAAAATAAAATGACAGAACCACGTCTCTTAGTCTCTTAGTAGCCGACAATAATGTTAAAAGAATCAAAGGATGCCTCCACTCAGTAACTAACAGAGGAAAGTACTAAAAGTCGGAACCTAACAATCAATAATACGGCCAAAGATGACATTTGGAAGAGAAATTCATTATGAGCAAGAATAAAACTTAAGATAGGGAAAGGTCTCGAAGCAGAACAATTATCGATGGAACAATAGAGGCAAACATCTCTTTCTTATTCTTATACAAAACTTCTGGTGGACATTCATCGATGCAGTTTCCGGCAAAATCCTTTTCCTCGTCCAGGGAATCGTTTCAACGATTCCAACTTCCTTTTACTCTCCTTACCCATAAAGATATCACAAGAATTCAATTTACCAAGATCGTACGTCAGTGAGAGAAATTAAATTCAAATAAAGATCATTATGCAAATTACAATAAATAGAAAGATAGAGACAGAAAGCTAATGGAAATATCACTTGCTCAATAAAGTTATAAATCGACCGAGTTTTTCAATTCTTGAAAAGTTTACGCATATATATCGTCCGACAAAACAAGACCTGTGACAGCACAAGGTACGGTAGATCACCACACTTGACATACAAGGTACCTTTTGGAATTAAGTCCAATGGAAACGTCCCTCCACTGATTTATACAGTATGGAATTGATTAGTGGATAGGGAGCCATGTCATGCTCGCACATTTTGAGTAGGGAATACAATTTTTACTTCTTTGCTTATGATTTATAGACGGTTTTTGTGTTGAGTATGCGTCACATGGAATGTTTATCCTATTAATTGATTATGGATCTTGGGTATTGAGTCGCGGAGACATGTAGACTGGATTTTTGACATTCTTTCGGAGGCAAAGTCGATATTTATGGACATGCGAGTATGTCGGTATGACAGTTGGGGGAGTGTTCAATGAAATGTTTGAAAGATGCAGAAATAAAAATGGCTGGCTGAATTTAAGAATTGGTGATATAGGAAAAGTCTTTTCATAGTGAACAGTTGTAAGTGTATATTCCAGACTATTCCTGCTGATGCAGGCTCTGATGCAACAATGTAAAATGCATGGATTCTTCTTACACTCGAAATATGAAAAACTATACTGAATTGTGAGGCAACACAGAATAGAGAACATTGGTCAAAGCTTCCTAATGCTTTTTTTGATGTCAAGGATCTAGAGAATCCTCTTGGAAAAATTTTAATATCATTAGTTATCAAGAAGATTAATTGAATCATCGTTCCAAAACCGCCTGAGACTCTGATGAACACTAAAATAAATTCGCTCACCTATCGTGAACGGCTAGAGGCCAAAAACCGCATCCTATTATTAGTCAATATAATGAGAACACCCCGTAAGTTGCGCACGCGAATCCTAAAGCGTTCAGAACAATCTGAGGATGTTTCTCAACAGGATGTTCGCGTATTTTTTCGCTTTTGATCTTTCACATGGCTCGAGGTGTTGTAATGTAATAAATGACCTGATTAGGATCGGATAGGAATGTTCGAAAGAGAAATATCTCTAAATATAGGTTCTATACGCGCTTTGTGAATAGGTGGAGCATTTCGATGTTGAAATATCTTGCAAAATTCGGGAATATCGTCATATCACCATTTTCCTATTGTTTGAGAATAGATAACATAAAAACATCGAATTCATGAAAAAATTTTTAGTTTCTCAGTAAATATTTTCAGGTATTTTGATCTTAATCTATAAATTCACCATTTGAGAACGTTATTGTAGCATGAGTAAGAAATCGCAACACATTTGCCCCAAATGATTTCAAATAGGATTATATTTACTTTCAGGTTCGTCGCTTGATCCACTGTTGGGGTCTCCGAGGAAAAATTGCTATAACTCCTACAGCAACGATATTATTGCAGAAAAATAAATGAAAATCAATGAATTTCCTCATTATGATTCACTACGAAGCATAACAATTCTACAAAACAGATGTTACCACCATAAAATACAAGCTTTAATAAAAAAATATAGGTAATTGTTATTTATCTGAACCTTCTGAGAAATCCGGTTGTTTTTTAATTGGTGCATGTGTCAAATTCGAGTAGAATCAGATAATGAGTATTTGTTTAGCAGCTGTGTTCATCAAACAAGTTTTTGAGTTTGATTGTATTTTTGAAAATGAATTATTCCGTTACTAACACGCTGTATAAATCGAAATACTATGGTGAATCTGAAATCCATAGACTAATACTACCATTCTCTCATAGCTGAATTTAGTCTCATTGAAGTCATAATATAAGAATATTTTTACATTTTTTGATAAATATTTTCAGGAATTTTGATGCCAGGTTTTGATCTGAATCTTGAATTCATCATTTGAGAATGTTATCGTATCATAAGTGAGAAATCGCGAAACATCTACCCCCAAATTATTATAACCCTTCGATCATCTTCATGTAAGGTTCGTCGCTTGACCCACTGTTGGGGTCTCCAAAGAAAAATTGCTATAAATCCTAAAATAACAATAATCATTCGGAAAAACATGTGCAGATGAATGAATTCCTACCCCATCATTCACTACAGCGTGAAAATTTTACAGAAAATATGTACCCATCATGAAATACAAGCTCTGATGAAAAAATTTGAGGTAATTATGATCCGTATATTTTGTTGTATTTTAAGTTAGTATTTGTTGGAATCGTGTATTGTTTTGAATTTCACTGCTGAAACTGATGAGTTGAAAAAATTATCACAGAAATATTCACAGTCTTCATTTGATTCCAATGTAATCCATTGGTAATCCGCCTTGAGTGACGATAAACGGTGATAATTTATTCGGTTCCTTGTTTTGCGACTTTAATTGAGGATGTTCAAAGAAACAACGACGACGCAACTGTCCTGGAATGTTTATGAGCCTGAACATCTGCTCTAGTTTTCCTTAGGGCTATGGTAATGAGAAAATTATATAGACTCGTATATTGTACGACGCTATTCCAGCGGAATCATTTTTATCGTAGGAAATGCACCAACAATGTAGTTTCGTTAAATATTATGGGACAAGAAGAGAAGATCATCAATCCAATCGAGGATGGAACTTGTTTTTCCGAGAAAATGGCTAGACAATTATTATACTTCCTATACTATTGGTCTAACGATCTTCTTTCTTGGTCTTTATGGTCTCACAATTATTATCTGCTCTATTCGAAGAATTCTTTTTAGAGTTGGGCTTATAGCTTCTGATTTTCTATGTATATATGAATATCCTTATGGAAGAGTGTGATACAGATTTTTGAAGGAAGAAATCCCATAAACAGGAAGTATTGTATTGGGCCCAATGCAGAACCTTGTGGTACGCCTACTATAAATTCCTTTAACGATCTCATTAACTCAAATATTTATATATTTAGAAGCAAGAGTTCCGCAAGGTTCCATACTAGGACCGCTACTCTATAATATACATGATATACCAAGAAATCCAATATGCCTGCTTGCTCTATACGCAGACGATACGGGCATAGCAATTAGGCACAGAAACACAAGAATAATTCACAAAGGACTTCAAGAAGCTGCAGACGATATCAGTCATTGGTGTAACAGATGGCACCGAACATATCCATAGACATAGACGATAATGAAATAGAATGGCAGAATGAAACTAAATACCTAGAGGTAATATAAGACAAAGGACTAACGTAGAAGCAGCACATCAAGTTTGCAGAGGATGAAACGAATGTAGCAATTAAAAAGTTATACCCAATTAAAGGCAGAAGTAGCCAAATAAACAGGAACACGAAGTTGAGGATCATAAAAGCAGTCGCCAGACCGCAGCGTACATATGGATCAACAGCATGGGGCTATGCAGCGAGAACCCATATAAAGAGGATACAAAGTACAGAAAACAAACTTCTGAGATTGGCATTAGACGCCCCCTGGTTTGTTACGAATGAACAAATCAGAAAAGACATAAAATGAGAGTCCATCACTACATTCATCAAACGAAAAGCTGCAAAAGCCTATGAAAGTGCTAGTGAACATCCAAATGACGACCTTAGAAGGTTAGTTGACTATGACCCCGCTCTAAATGAAAAAACAGCGAGAATTTACCGCAAAAGACCCAGAGACCAATTGCGAAAATGAAGATGTAGAACTCTAAACTTGAAGATAGATATCCAATTGAAGGATGAACACAAACACTCAGCATAAAGAATGCGAAAGAGGAAATAACAGTTAAGAAAATGTAAGGTTTATAGGCTTATGCCCGGAACCAACCGCAGAAGAGGTGTTTAGTCGGTAAGAATCCGACACTACCCAGAAAGACTGGGTGTCTGATGTAAGATTCGCCTATTCTATAACAAAAAAAAATTAACTCAAATCAGGATGGGGAATATCAATGTTTTCAAGTGCGTTTATAAATGTTTTTAGGACTCAACTCAAAGTCAGGCGAATGACCTCCCTGACCTCTCGAAACATAACTCATACTCTTCGCAAATCTCTAACGCAACCCGGCAGACCAAAGACCCAACTGAGCCGTAACTTCATCCTCAAATGATCCACATTCACGTACGTGCAGAAATGCAAATAAGGTCGTAATTACGGAGTGCTCAGTCACGATATCCGCAAAGATATGGGCTGGAAGCTTTATTAGAGACAGTTTAGAGCCAGAGTGGTGGTCTCAAACTTGGAACAATGACTGATACGCCTTGTTCAACCCTGCAAGACAAGATTTGCTTTCTAACAAACGGGCGAGGCCGAGCTGCCTACGCAATAACTACTTGTTACCTCTTTGCGGCGCAAGCCGACAGCCAGCTACCATTGTAGCCGACTTGCTACCACTTAATACAATAGCCTTCGTGCTGATTACCTTTCTTCATCAATTTTTTCAGCCGTTTTCACCCGACGCATTGTTTGGGCCGTTTGCCCTCAAATGCCGGGCGTACTGCTCGCTCTAGGGTACGTTCGAATCACGATCTAGTGGTACGTGCGGTTTATTTATAATGCGACGGATAATTTCAATTAAATTGCGGAAATTGAAATGGATATCGATAAGCGATTGGGAATTGGCGTTGAAGGTAATAGAATTCAATTTCAGAACGATAGTCGACTACTTGCGAATCTAATATCGATTACAAATTGTTGCATCCTTATTTGTTCATCGAACCGATCCAAAAGGGGAGGAAGAGATTTAAGAGATTACAAAAAAATTAATGAAATGGACGAATCATAATATCATCAGTTTTTGAAATGAGTGGAATAGTCATGGGAAGACTCACGCCTCAACGTTTGTTGAAATTCATTTTAGGTCAGTGTTCTATACGCCTTATAACTAATAAAGCACTTTGTGAAGTTTATGGTTTACATAATCGTCAATCAGAGCAGCTTCTTCGTAGAACTATCGATAGATTTCACACAACATTTTCTCTACTCGATGCAACAACAAAACAAGAAGACAAGGAACTGTACTCAAGGCGAAAATATCGCTGCTGTAATATATTGAGTTGATGAAGATCCAGATCTTTCTATTCGTCCACGTTCACAACAAGATGGACTCTTTGCATACACCACATGGAAAGTTTTGCGTGAAGATCTTGATATACACCCATACAAGATCTAACTGGTTCAAGAATTAAAGCCTCTCGACCATAATGAGCGTCCTTTGTTTGCTGATTGTGCCCTAGAACAGCTTGAAGTAGATCCACTTTTTCAAGAAAAAATTTTTGAGTGATGAAGCTTATTTCTATTTGAACGGCTTAGTAAACAAGCAAAATTGCCGTATATGGAGTGAAAACAAGAAGTTATGCACGTGTTATTGAATTGTGAAAATGCACTGTATGGTGTGCTTTACACGCTGGAGGTAACATCGGTTCATATTTATTCGAAAATGTTGCTGGAGCTAATGTTACACTGAATGCTCTTACAATATTTATTTGTTTCAAAATTTGAATGGAATCGATCCAGGGGTTTTTGGTTTCAACAAGATGGTGCTACATCTCATGCTGCTTCCGTAACAATTGATTCATTGACAGAAAGATTTGGCGATAACATTATTTCGATAAATGGTACAATTAATTGGTCTTCAAGATCATGCGATTTTCTTTTGAGTTATGTCAAGTCATTGGTTCATGCTCATAAATTCGAAACAGTAGACGCTTTGGAAGCCAACGTAACTCGAGTTATTGCTGAAATAGGACCTGAATTTCCCGAAAAAGTGGTCGAATACGGTTCCTCAGAGCTAGTCGTGGTGGAAAATGCCGAAAATCATTTTTGATACATAAATTTGATAAAATTATTTTTCAAATAAAAAAAGTCTTCAATCTTTATTTAAATGTGTTTCATTCCAATTTAAAATTCCCGATATATAACAGGATTCCGTATCGTATAAAGATAATGAACTTTCACTGATTCTCCAGTTTGAATTACCTTTATGCGAAATCACTATAACATTCTCAGTAATTCCCCATAAAAAAACCTGATAAATTTCAACAACTACGAAGTGTACCTACATGGGACAAGAACGGTTAACCGCAACTGCGACTTTTCATGTCAAGGTTTCTAACCGTACTTTTTTTCCGTCAATATTGAGTATGATCCTCTTTGTCAACAATACGATAGGAGTTAGGAAACCCATCAAGCCGATCGTATTGCAAGTCATTACAATCCGCTTTCCCCAATTGCGTCCAAACCAACATTGCCACCTTCACCTGGTACGGAGAAGAATCAGCGGCCGCTGCCAACCGAAAAAAAAATTGATAAGAAGCCGAAACGTGCGACGAAAGTTACGCAGGATTATCAGACCGAGTCCATAGAAATTTTGGGCGTACCTAGATCTCGCAAAATGGGACCAACTAGATCGGATCGATCTTTTTTATCGATGGCAAGATGAGGAAACCGATTCTCTAATAGCTATCTTCGGGCGTTTGTTTGCGTTTCGTCATTCCGAAAAACCTTCCGAATTGATATTGGCCGGTCTAGAATAGAAAGTACCAGCATTTTTGCGGTTTCGTCAGCGTAGGACGAGCTGCCGGATTTATAATCGAGATGTTGTTGATTAATGAGCTGCTCGTCGAGATGTGTATCGGATTCGCTTGAGGGTAGCTCCAAAATTTCGAATTTTGTAAGAACATGTTGGCTGTATTCTGAATATCAATGAACAGAGTCATCAACTTTGCGGCTAACTGAAGAATGCGACAAATTCACAAATGGGCCACTCCCCAATCATTTCAGAACGAAAAATCTCACCAAAAACATTCCATATGAAGAATGATGCCAAGACTTATAAACTCAATGTATTTACTATGAATATTGAGAAATCATGTACACTCAAGCTCATACAAGGCATAACTGGGAAGGACCTAACTCAATAAACCCTGAATCTTCGTATTTTTCAAGTTACTCGTTGAAAAAAACGAAAAAATATCGTAAGGCAATATATTTTTATCCGGTTTTAAAATAACGTTAACATTCCACGTTGATTGAACTTTATTCATCCTTTTTTAAACATTGTCATTCTAACGAAAATCCCATTTCAATATTACCATCAATTTCGGTTTCAAACAACCCTCTTTTTCGATTATTGAAATGTAGAAATCCAGTATTTAGATAACCCTGATATTCTTGGTTGAAGCATCGTTGATTAATGATATCTTTTTATTGATATCACTTCACATGAAAAACGTTTCTCTCAAAGAGGAGGAAAAACGTATCCACTTTCACTTTGACTCAACTTACCACCCTGAGACGTTTTAAAGACGTTACAAAACTGGAAATTGAGTATATCAGTTGTTTCATATACGTATATGAAAGAAAATGTCGTAATACTATGGGGTATGAAAATTCTATGTCTCCTCATAGGTTCTATGTTGATGTACGGCATCTTGCGGAAAATATCTTTATATCGAAATTTTTCTTATGTTCAAGAATAGATGACAGACATAAACACGAAGTATATATAGAAATATAATGGATAATCTATAATCCATAGACGAATATCATCAGCCAAACTCAGTATCATCGTATAGACAACATAACAATATTTCAGCGGTTTTTTATAATAATAATAATGATTTTTATTGGTTTAAAAATTATGATTCAATATGAACCTTTGAATTTATTATTTGAGAATGTGATTGAATGATGAGTTAGAAATCGCAACACATTTTCCCTCGAATGATATTAATTAGATTATTTCCTTCTCAGGTTCGTCGCTGGATCCACTGTTGGAGTCTCCGGAGAAAAATAGGTAGAAATTCTACAGTAATCATAATAATGCACGAAAATGAATGCAGATGAATGAATATTTTCTCTGTGATTCACTACAAAGCGTAAAAATCCTATTTAAAACATGTAACCATCATAAAATAAAGGATTTCCAATAAGAGTTTTTTTTAACGCCTGCATTTCATTAGATGACATTTTTGAAACTGTAATTTTTTGACACCCTTCATCAATGCTTTGAAATAATTTAAATAAACCATAAAAATGGTGGAAATTTGGCAGAGACGGTTCGTTAAACTAGTACATTTTTTGGTCTAACCGCAGTGCAGACATTGGTGGAAAAATTTTTGCTGTTGAGGCAAGTTACTGATGTGAAGATAGAACCCGTGCAGGTCGCTCAAGAATAACCGAGAATATTGCTGCTGTAGCCTAAGGTTGAAGATCTTGGGATTTAACACCTTCCAACTTCTTCCTTTGGGGCCATGTGACAGAGAAGGTCTACGCCAAGAGCCCAGCGTCCATTCAAGAACTCGAAGATGGAATTCGTAAGGCTATCGAGGGCTTAGAGCAGCCACTTTGCGATTTGGTTATGAAAAATTTCATCAAAATGATATGGTCCTGTAGTCGTGGTCGTGGTGGTCATTTGGCTTATGTTATTTTTCATTATACTGAAATGAATTTTCGATCATTCATTTTGAAAATTTTTTTTTTCTGAATCTCAAAATAACACCATTTATTGGAAATCCCTTTATAATTGAGGAGGTCAAAGGTGTATGGTCACTCTCCTCATTACTTCCCTCGCGTATATTAACGCATGTCAATGAAGCCATAATTTCCTAGCAGCACTAAGTTATGCACATTACGCAGAAGATACGTCTTCCAATTAATCTAAGCAGAAGATGATAAAGCTCTTAGCCCATAAGTTATGAAACCAAATGGCCTAAGTACATGTTTAATCCGAGAAATCTCATTATCTGACGATAATAAACGCCATGCAAACTACGTGTTGAAATTCCGCAAAACGGAAAAGATATTTCCACATTCAACTCGTATGCAATGAAACTTGTAATTACCATTCATCAAAGACGGCCAGGTCTTCGCGGGGTGTTGGACTCCGTTATTAAATTAACATGAAGAGGTCGCTTCTGGCGAATCAGCGCTCGAGAAAAAATAGAGCCTTGCGACTCAAGAAAATACTTAGATGTTATTATTTTTATTATTATTATGATAATACAGAAGAGTTGAGATCCAAATCTATTAACTCACATAGAAAATAAAATAAATTCGAATTGACATTGTTAGGAAGAATGAAAAAAGAGAAAAAAAGAATTTAACTAATGTACACAACACACCAAATCTTCAAAGAAAACGCAATTAAATGAACTATTTTTCCTCGCTTGTTCCCATGGACGAGAGCGTTATGTTTTTTTCAATGTTGATAATTGCCGAAGTGAGCAGATACAAAGCTTCAAGGTCGCTGTTTAAAGCGCGTTGGAAAACTCGTCCGATAGAGGCGCCACCGGGATATTTTATGGAATATCCCCATAGAACCTACATTATTACCATCAAGTTCTATGAACATTTCTATCCTCATGAATGAAAGGTACAATGGCGCTCTCTATCGGAAATCGCTGAACTATGAAATGAGTGAATTTGTGGGTAAGGCAGGAACTTTTTCCCGCCATATATTTGAATTTGGCCATTCTCTGCCAATTCCGTATTTCAAGTTGATTTTCTGAACGAAATTATCTGTAGATTCACTTTTAATCGAAAGTTGAACTACACTGCGCAAAAAAATTAACGCACATTATGGAAATCTCAAATTTAATCTACAACTGAAGGTGTTCTCACTGAAAATTATTTTTATCAGAATTATGCATGCATGTGTTATCTATCCACTTTCAACGTTTTTCTTCAATACAGATGTTTTCTCCCAGCAGGAATAAAAAAGATGATATTATCAGATTTTGAATGTATTGGCTCCATTCTAAAATCAGTTGTTCTCGATCAATTCTATTAATCAATAGTTTTTCTTTCGTTTGATTTTCTACACTCGATCGCTACGCAACGCGAAACACGCAATTTGACCCAAGAGGAATGTGCCCAAGCGGTAGTTTTGCGAGAAGAATGGTGGACATACACAAGAATTGCAGAAAGGTTTGGAGTTTCCCATGCAAGTGTGTCCAGAATGTTGCCGCTATTCAGGGAGACAGGTATGAATGTCCGAAGACCAGGACAGGGTAGACCACCGGTAACAACTGCCATTCAAGAACGTTACTTGAGAGTTTCTTCGTTGAGACAACGGTTTGCAACTGCTCGCTTCCTTCAAAATCAGCTTGAGCAAACTCATGAGGTGCAAATTAGCACTCAGACAATAAGAAATCGCCTCAGAGAAAATGATTGAAGGCCTCGTGTCGCGGCAAGAGGCTCAGCTCTTACCCCAGCCCATCGAAGGGCGCGTTTGCATTTTGCGAGAGGGCATATCCATTGGGAAGAGGCCGATTGGAAAAGAGTTCTCTTCACAGATGAGTCTAGATTATGCCTCTACCATTGTGGTCGACGTTTCCTTGTATACAGACGTCCACATGAAAGATATGCTCAGTGCAATTTCCTGAATACTACTGGTTTCGGGGGAGGATCGATTATGGTATGGGGTGGAATATCTTTGACTGCTCGCACAGACCTAGTGGTCGTTGATAATGGAGCTATGAATGCTGATAAGTATATGAGGAACATTCTTGAAGAGCATGTAGTGCCATTTGCCCCAAACATTGGTGAAAATTTCATTTTTATGGGCGATAATGCCAGACTCCATCGTGCGCGCATCGTTCAGGAGTACCTTGAAGAGGTTGAAGTCTCTAGAATTGAATGGCCAGCAAGAAGTCTAGATCTCAATCCGATTGAGCAGGTTTGGGACAACCTCAATGGAAGGCTGAGAAGTTCAGAAAATCATCCAGCTACTCTTAATGACTTAGGAATCCAACTCGGAGAAATCTGGGAAGGATTAGATCAGAACATTTTAAGATCACTCATTTTGAGTATGAACCGTCGTTGCCGAGCTGTAATTAACGCAAGGGGTGGAAATACCAAGTATTAAATCACTTATCAGCATTTCAGTATTTTGAAAATTGTTCATTTCTCTTCTTTCACATAAGACTCGGTAAAATCCTGAAATTTCTTCTATTTAATGTGTCTTGTTTCTTTCAAAACCTTCCCGAGATAACATAAAAAATAAGTGATAAAGTCAATGTAGAGTTAACTTTCATTGAAATTGAGATTTTCAGAATGTGCGTTAATTTTTTTGCGCAGTGCATTTTCATGGGTCTTTCGTTTCAAATAAAACAGAAGCATGAGTGACAATATTGTAAACTTCCAATTTAACAGATCATCCCCTGTGAGGGAAGAACCCTTGCATGAACTTCTGACATTGACAAGAATCTAATCATCTCAATTTCCTCTCTTATCTTAATTAATTCAAATTCTCCCTGTGACTATGTTCTTCCATTATCTCCGATAGAGGATCTAATAAACCAATTATACAGTGCGAGTGCAATATGCTCGAACACAGGAAGATGGCGTTCAACGTAATTTCAGTACCATTTGTAAGCACATCTCGCTTGTATGAATTACAATGAATTGAGAAAATATTTGACCTTTTGCGAATTCCTTACCAGCCTCTCTCTGAACACACACAGGAAAGGTGGGGCCTTATCAACTTCGGAGCCGTTTCAGTATCTATGTATTTCATTATGCTGTGCTTGAATCTCTTACACGGATAATAAAAATTATAACATCGGTATGTGGGGTTATATAAGAGAGTGTGATTTACGATAACATAAATATCGTTTATTGATTATCGCTGGTTATTATACTGGTGGCAATAAAAGATCGCATCTGGTGTCGATAATTGAAAAACTTATAGAGGAATGCGTAAAAGATCACCTATGCTGTCAGTGTCCAGAACCTATATCAGGTTACTTGATGAGTTTTCAACGCCGAAGGCGCCTTCACAATAAGCCGATTTAGCTACTCTCCTCGTTTCTAGTCAAGAGAGTCTTGATACTTTTTAGTCTTAGTTTACAGTGGATAGATCTGTTGCCATTTTTACTTGTTATTCGTTTTGAGATAGCAATCAATATAGGAACTTCAGAAATTTCTTGACCCTTTCAGAAGTAGCCGATTCTTGGCAAACAAATACAGGGTCTTTGACTCAAACAAATAATTTAACTGTAGATTCTTGAGGGCAAAAAGAACCTTCTTTTTTATTTTCCATTTTTCCGAGTTCAGCTCCGCTTAAAACATATAGCCATTCGAAAAAAAAAAATGAAGGGACAAAAACGCGCATTATATGATTTTCTGCACATACCTCAAAGTTCAGATTCTTCGATAGAAATTGAGTTGATACATTTAGGAAATACCAAAGTACTTGCCGAATAAGAATGGTACAAGCACGATATTTCTTAACAAAAACACTTAGTTTTGTCCGTTTATTTCTGCTATTTAAAAGCCATAATTTCTTCCACCAAAATGAGTTCCTTCATCGATGTTCCGGAAGATTAGTTTGTTAACACTAATAACTTGTTCATATTTTCCTCGGTATCCCAAAAATATATCATAAAAAATTATTTTTCACTTCATTTATTACCATTTCAGCATAGTATAGAATTATTGATCAACCAAACTCTAGTATTCTAGGTCAATAACCTAACCTAAACCATCTTTCATGATATTTTCCAGTGATTTTGAGCAGACGATACCAGATTGTTGATTTTCTCTTCAAACATTGAAAATGGTGCGCTACCTAGCAATGCGAGGTAGCGCGCGCGCAAGACAAACCTTAAGGTGCAGTATCACCTTTTGAATCCTGGTAAATCTCCATTCGAAAGTGGTCTCTTTATTTCACGAGTAAGTACCCTAACTTACGACGTAGAGACTTGATTTTTTTTAATTGAAGTTGAAGAACGTCCCGAGGGCAAATAGTCCTCTTTTTTTCGATTTAATTAGTTTTTCAATTCAAAAACCAGGGTAATCGTTAGATCTGGGGTTATTGAATATGTTTTGGGTACAAGCTATATTTTTCAAAATAATAATCATGAAAATTTTTGTTGTTTATAGAAGATTAAATTGCCGAGGGCAAATAGTTGCGATTTTTTCCGAAAAATGATGAATAACCGTCAGAAATACTTATTTACGTAACAAGTCCGGAAAATAGGTTTTTTTTTGGACGAATAGACAAAATTCTAGGACGAGCCGGAGGCGGGACCTGGAAGTCTGTGAGTCCAAAAAAACTATTTTCGGGCGTGTTGCGTACAATATTTTTTCGGCAACCGTGTAGTATTCCAAATCAATAAGATGACACATTTCTTTATTATACATCTTGATTATTATTTGAATTGAACAGAACAGAACTGTCATCCGTTATTTCGTTGCTATTGTGATGATCATCACAATGACAACAACTTTCTCATAGAAAAAGCGTCCGGGAAGTGGGTACTTCCCGGACGGTTGCCGAAAAAAACTAATTAAATTGAAACAATCGCAACTATTCGCCCTCGGCAATTCAATCTTATATAAACTACAAAAATTTTCATGATTGTTATTTCAAAAATATAGCTTGTACTCATGAAAAACGAAAAACATATTCAAGAACCCCAGATCTAACGATTACCTTGGTTTATTTTAATGAAAAACTAATTAAATCGAAAACAAGAAAACAATTTGCCCTCGGGACGTTCTTCAACTTCAATTTGAAAAAAAATCAAGTCTCTACGTCGTAAATTAGGGTACTTACTCGTGAAATGAAGAGACCACTTTTGAATGCAGATTTACCACGATTCAAAAGGTGATACTGCCCCTTAAGATCTATGGATGGACCCATCTCAAAGCTTTTATTGTTGTTCTGTTTCTCAAACGTGATGTAAATGCCGTAACAAAATAATTATTTCTAGAGCTATGTTGTTACAGAATGGAAAAAGTCATTATTTTAGGTGTTTTTCTTCGATCTCGTGGTGATTATGTGAAGACTTATAAAATTTCAAGAGGATGTTGTTTGGATAGAAACATCGCCACTGGTTATTTAGTACTGAGTAGCATTTTATTCTTCATTAATTTCAGTTCAATACGTGGTTTGTATAGAAATTCATCATTAATATTAGAATTTTGACATTTTTTATGTACCGGTAACAATAAATGTATTGAATGTATAATTTCATCATCCTTGATGTTCAATTTTATCTGCCATATTTGTGGAATTTTATTTTGCATATATTTACATCGAACGTTCTTCCATTATTTAGATTGTCTCGACAAAGTTGATATACGTATTTTTGCGTGGATGTATGAGTCGGCTGAGCTGTAACTTTCATACCAGCAGAAATATTGAATAAGTTTTGATTGAGGAAATGCCACAAGAATTGAGTGAACAATCAACCAAAATTCATTTGAAATGAAGGTTCCGAAGAAGAACAGTGATTTTTTTCATGGATTTTCGACAGACTGTATCTATCAAACAAAACTGAATTTTGAAAAATGGGATAATGAGAAAGGGATTCGTTTAATGAGAGGACTCTAAAGTTAAAATATACACGGTGGGCCATCCATAACTTTCCACCCCGAATTCTGAGCTTTGGAATGGAATAACGAAAAAACGCTCGGACAGGTCGAATTTTGTTGAAAGAGGGACAAATAATGGTGTTCAACTGAGTTTGATATCACTACCCCTCTAGGTGCAACCCCAAACAGCTCTCATTTTTGAATAGGGAAAAGGGGTCGAGCAGCACCTTGTTGGAAAGGCAATTCAATTTCCTGCATGCGTGAATTTTTTTTTTCATCGCTTTATTATTATACAGAGTGACTCAGTATTTCATCAATAACTTTCATACGCCGAATTTGGATCTTTGAGATGGAAAAAACGCTCGGACAGGTACAATCTCTCGACGCACGGTATATTACATCCGCCTCAATCTCTTCTTCCGTTCTTCGCTTCCCCAGCAGCTCCAGAGCGAATCGGTCAAATCCTTTTTCAGGAAATACAAAATGACAGCATGTCACCAAGTCCGATAAGAGAACCGTATTACAGTAACGACAATGAATAAATTATCCATTAACGAGAAACGGTAGGTTATTCATACCGGTACAACATTTCGTAAATTAAACGATTATATTATTCGAGTGCATACTCGAATTTCGCAACCACCAATTCCAGATCTTATCCTCAAGCGCGTATCAGTTTGAAAGTTACCAATTAAAAAAGGTGCTCATTCTCGATCTTTTGTTGTGATCGCCAATGCCGAAATATCGACCAATAAGTTCTCATTACATCAGTAATTACATCCGAAGAATAATCAATGAAAATTATAGGTGACAGTTAACACCCAATTAACTCTGGTTTGGTGGGACGAACGTACCAACCATTCTTCATCATTTTCCGGGCAATTTGTCAATTTAATGCGAGAGTTTGATTGAAACGGGTACGCTGTATAATTCGTCGATACGTTGGGCAATAAAAATCTCGAAAGATGTCTTGGGGGCTGTGTTTTGCGTCGATAATGCTCACGTTTTCTGCATTACCAAAAGTTTGCTCATTACTCCACCTGAGGAAGATGGATGAAAAATGGTTCTGTAATTGGTATCGAAGGATAATTTCTAGAGTATGACGTTCGAGAGTTGATTTATGATTTGTTTTTGCATACCAGGTTCAATAATCATTGAAACAAAAACCCATATAGTAAATTTCACTCATACCTCCTGACGATATCGAACTAGGTCAGTAGGCTTGAAGTTTAAATCGGAAATGGTTGTTTTAATGGCGACAAAGATGTTAAATATGATGTTCCTCAAGAATTTTCTATGGGACGTTCCATTATTATTATTCTTCAGTATCGGTCTCCTGGTCTCAGCTTCAGCTTTCTATGAAATATTGAAAAACATTTCAGTTGCTTCCACTTGTTCAGGAATTTCTGCACGATGTGACAGGTTTGCAAAGCTCTGCATAACCTCAGAGGGTTATGAAAAAGGAGGATAATGTCCCTAAGGTGGAACAAACAAACTAAAATACATGTGAGAATTGGACTAGTAGAGATCTAGTTTCCGAAGTACACCACCAGGCGGCACCACCACAGGAAGACAATGCATTACCGGTTTCTGGCTTATTAGCCGTCATCAGATACATATAGCCTTATCCTGAGATAAGAACCAACTGAAACGGCAGAACTTATATTGCTCCCTAGCAAGAACTAGCAAGAGAAGTTCTTGCTAGGGAGCAATATAAGTTCTGCCGTTTCAGTTGGTATCAGAGGGTTATGTCAAAAAGATCGAGTCTATTTCATTCAGGATCCCCATATTTCTCACCCAGCTACCGTTGATCTACCAAATCTATAGGCAAAGTGCCTTTTATGGGGGACGATGTTGCTTCTATGGTAATTTTCTATGAGTTTTTCTCCATTGATTTCAGGAGGAAGAGGATGAGGAAAATTGGACGGAAAGCTTTAGGATCTTCTTAACACGTGACCTTTATCATCTATACAGGGTTATCATAATAATCCGCGCATTAGACGTTTTTGGGCTTCTATTAGGAAAAAATTTCTGAAATTTGGCACACGGCCGATTTTCAAAGGGGGAAATCATGCTAAAATATTTTCATCGAAATCGCACTTCCGGTTGTACCGGAAGTGACCATCAGCTTTGGTATTTCAAATGGAACTACCTATTCTTCTAACCAGAAATGGATTCCTTTTTGAATTTTACACATTTTTATCTGAAACATTTTTACGTTGTTGTCATGGTTACGAAGACATAAGGACTTCTATGAGGAAATGGCCAGTTTCAGAGGTCCGCGAAACGTATCATAGCATGTATGCTATTCATAATAAAGAAACAAATGAAGGATTTTCCGAAAATTCAATAATTTTGCCTCGTATTGCATGGCTATCGAATAATGTTGTTCTATTGGAACTGTCACAATAAATTCATATTTCTGAGAAATTCCAAACTGCAATAACTTCATTTTTTCAAATGGCGTGCCCATATTTTTTGTACAGAAAATTTAATTTCAAACATTTTTCCAAGGGTTCCTTATGTCCATCTTCGATCGTTTTCTGTACAAAAAATACAGGCATGCCATTTGAAAAAATTAAGTTATTGCATTTTGAAATTTCTCAGAAATATGAATTTATTGTGACAGTTCCAATAGAACAACATTATTCGATAGCCATGCAATACGAGGCAAAATTATTGAATTTTCGAAAAATCCTTCATTTGTTTCTTTGTTATGGATAGCATACATGCTATAATACGTTTCGCGGACCTCTGAAACTGGCCATTTCCTCATAGAAGTCCTTATGTCTTCGTAACCATGACAACAACGTAAAAATGTTTCAGATAAAAAATGTGTAAAATTCAAAAAGGAATCCATTTCTGGTTAGAAAAATAGGTAGTTCCACTTGAAATACCAAAGCTGATGGTCACTTCCGCTACAACCGGAAGTGCGATTTCGATGAAAATATCTTAGCATGATTTCCCCCTTTGAAAAACGTCCGTGTGCCAAATTTCAGAAATTTTTTCCTCATAGAAGCCCAGAAACGTCTAATGCGCGGATTATTATGATAACCCTATTTATGAAGGAAAGATGTTGGTTACACCATTTATAACTCGGATCCGATGGACTGTTTGTTATGGAAATTCATTTTTATGGATTCGTCTACGGTCTGGTTATTATAAAATACGATAAAACTTTGAAAAAATCGATGAGAATTTTACTTATGCAGGCAATGCTTCTCCTTATTTTGAATAAGGCTACTAAGTGTCGGTGCCGTTGATGCGTATTCGTAGGTACGTCGTTTGATATTACCGCTATTAGATGGCGGTGTGTGATTCGCATAGAACTCATAGTAACATGGAAGGCTATTACCAGATCAAAAAGCGGGTAAACATCTCTAGATGGCGAAACAGTGAATTTTTATCTAAATATTAAGAAAATCGAAATTTGACGATCAGTTTCAATCGTGAGTTGCCCATCTTCATATTTTTTTTTTATTTTTTGAATATTTTTGAATTTCTGTTTGGGTAATAAATGTATTCGCGGAAATAACTGAATCCAAAATTGCCCGTAATTACTAATTGACATATGGATTTGGTGTTTCTGTTTGCACAGAGACAGTATGGTAAGCGTCAATAATGTTGAAACGTTTGCTCATCAGGCTTCCACTAATGATATACAATAATGTTTCATGGATTGCCTAATCTGATCTGGTCAAATGACCATCAATAAATTTGAATGTGAGTTCAACAACCTGCAGTGTTGATAATTTTTTTTTCATATTCTTGAAATTTTGATTTATATCAGTTCTGAAGACAAAGTCACAAAGTGGAGCCAAATTTTTGGTAAGGATTGAGTTGTACGCTTGCGTCAACTGGAAATTTGAAAATTGCGAGAAATGTTGAGGTCATGTATATTCCGAAAGAAAACAAAAAAATTGATATCGAGGATGAGAATAAGTCACTTTCATGTATGCACTGAAATGACACGTAATACATTGTGGCGCCGCCACGAAACATTTATAATATTTTCGATTTGGTCAATGTCAATGCATTCAAAAATTGACAAGTGCATACACCATGTTTTTAGACATCTGAAGCAAGGCTAATATCATTTCATTATAATGTGAATTCTATGGTAAATTGAGTTGCCTCCAACTCTGTGCTGTGGACCAAAATCAAAATGTCTTAAGCCCGCAACGGACGGCGAGCGATATATTATATCTCATATATTACACCAATATCGCTCCTTATGAAAATGCACCAAGCCCCGCGGACGACGCTATAATATATATTCCGATATTACGATATTTTTCCATACTAAAATGACATATGTCAATGCAAAGCTATAATATATATTATATTATCGCTCGCCGTCCGTTGCGGGCTTAAGTCGAGATAAGAAGGATAAGGAAACGTCTTAGCGTATTTGTATTCTATGAAGTAAGGTGAAAGTATCATACATAAAGTATTTAGATTCGAATTTTCATCGTCGTACTTGCAAAACTAAAATGGTTTATACAGTAATCATCAATGGAACTATTCCTCATCCATATAATTCGATCGTGATTTAAATTTGCATTCGTGGTGTCGTTCATCACAAATAACTGCAATGAGAGAACTATAAAACATTAAAAACAAAAAGCAGGTACCGCTTGAAATGAGAGAATTCTCTTTAGGTAAATCATAATATTATCGAAATTTTGTATATTTTGAACTTTAATTTCGCCTTATTTATCTCCTGCTCAAAAAAATAGGAATGGTTAGTTTATACAACTTTAACGGTTGGTTTCACAAAGCGTAAGCACCGGTTATCGGAGCTTGATCTAGAATCAACTCGATTTGACAGTTCACAAATCAGAGAACCAAGCCGTTGATCTCCGATCACCGGTGATTACGATTTGTGAAGACCAAATTTAGGCGAAACAAAGTTCGCCGGACCAGCTAGTTATAATAAAAGATTGGCAGGTGATAATGCAATTCTTCATACAGGACAATATTTTGAAAAACTCAGGCATGTTTCGACAGCATTTCCTAAAGTATCTCAAAAAAAAAATAATATGAATCCGAAAAACCTCATAAACAGGCTACTGAACCTGATGAAGGACACAAACCTATTCTCGTGAGGAACCACTGACGAAAGAGTGATACAATAGACCCAAGTTGGTCGCAGTGTCACAGGGAGGCCAAGCGCTAACCTGTTCTCTTGTTCGTCAGCAAATCAATCAATCAAATCTCAAAATTTAGTCACATGGAAATAGTCAACTGCTACAATAGACGACACAATTATTCAAGTCAAAGGTTTTATTTCTTTCCAGGCCGTTTCGTTAACTGCTTTTTTGATGAATATGGGGAGTTTGGAACCTTGTCGAGAAATGTCAGTAGAATATCGGAAACCTTGACTTTCAATGTCATCAATTACTCTCTGCAACATGAGGATAATTTGAGGGAAATAACGACCAAGACCGCCGCCCAACATGCATGTTACCCAACAATTACGAATGACTCATCGGGGTCTTCATCAAAACGAAGAAAAACCCGAAAGATCCTCGTATTTTATCTCCCCAATAACCTTTACCGATAGCGTTTCTGGGCCTGCATATATCTTCGGAACTCCATCTGCGTCTGCAGGATTCACATAAACGTTACATAAATCCGATGCAATAACGATCATGTTATCCGTGAATGAAAGAAAAGAGCATCACACTTATCCAACGCCCACATCGATGTATTTGTCATTATTTTGTATCATCGTATAATTCTGCGATGGTTTTGCCTTGTTTTCTCTATAGGGACACGCCTACGATGATCGTAAATAACTGCTGGATCTTCGTATTTTTCTGGGAAATCTGGAGAACAATTGTGACCCCTAAAGATATAGTATTTTTAATACTCATAAAAAAAAATCAGGAATTCTTTGAGTACCCACTTATGGGTAGGCACTGTATTGAAAGGTCCAAAGGACCCCGCACTTTTTCTATGGCAAATGGCGTTGCGTCAAATGTTCTAAAATTTTGGTATAATGTAGTACTCGACCAACTGATCAAAAGTGTCCATGGCCCCAACTCAATCCTATGACTAGTTTTTGAGATACAGGGCGTTGAAGTTGAGAATTACCCACTTTTACTACGCCCGTATCTCGGAACAGAATCGAATGAACTTCAATTTTTCTCAAGAAACATTTCATGACATCCCCAGGGAGTATCCATATAGAGCAATATGACTGAAAATCGTTACGAATACAGAGTTATCCATAATTGAAAGCATGCCCGATTTTGAATAATAATAATAATAATATAATAATAATAATAATAATTTTTATTCCGTGGATACATTCAAGTATATAGGATCCGTCACAACTTACATAACTGTACAAATAAAATACAAACAACTATCATAAAACATGTCATACAATACTACTTATTAAACAATTCATCCAACGAATAAAAACAGTTAGCAACCAGGTATGACTTAAGACGTTCTCTAAAGCTACTCAAGGTCTTCAATTCCCGTATGTTTTTGGGCAAAGTATTAAAAGTATAAAATATGTCAGTTTCAGAACGAGAACGTTCACAAAATGAACTATTACACTAGATATGTTGTTGTTACATCGAAAAAGTCTGTAATACCCAGAATTTATACTGGATGATCCATTATTATAAAAACTATTATCAAGGAAGGTTAAGTGGACACCCTGTATTTATGAGTTGATTCAAGGTGTTTGTTTAATTTTTTTAGAACATATCATCATGGACTTCAAAGAATACAGAGTGATTCAATCATGAAATGAACTTTGAACCTCACGAAAATACCCAAAAACCACCTTTTTTTTTCATCACCCTCTATTTCAAGATTAACTCCGATGAGGTGGGAATTTTCTTTCACCATTGTACTTGAAATAAAAAGATCGATACGGCTGAGAGTTTTCATCCACTTCCTGTGACCAGATATTTTTTTAATGTTGGAGTAAGAATAGAATAACATAAATAAATAATTTTCATATTATATAAAAAAATCTGTTCATTGGAAGTGGATAAAAACTCTCAGTTGAAGTTCATTCGATTCTGTTCCGAGATACGGGCGTGATAAAAGTGGGCTATTCTCAACTTCAACGCCCTGTATCTCGCAAAAACTAGTCATAGGGTTAGCAAGGCACACACGGAAGGGAAATCTGTAAGATCTGATCGGCAGTCCAGATCTGTAACAGATCTGGACGGCGGATAGGATCGCTCCCGCCGATCTGGTCCGTCGCGGATCATATATCTCATTGATCCGCGACAGACCATATCGGCGGAAGCGATCCTATCCGCCGTCCAGATCTGTTACAGATCTGGACTGCCGATCAGATCTTACAGATTTCCCTTTCGTGTGTGCCTTGCTATTGGGTTGGGGCCATTGACACTTTTGATCAGTAGGTCGAGTACTACATCGTACCACAATTTTAGAACATTTGACGAAACGCCATTTTCCATAGAAAAAGTGCGGAGTCCTTTCCCAGAATTACAAAATTGTTTCGAATAATTCCCTAATCCTCGAAACCAGAATTTGATAAACTTCAGTTCGTTTCAATTTAAGAATCAATCTTATACAGATTACTGCCAAGTGGGTGCCGTTTTTCTTTTGAATCTTCGCATACTTGGATAGTGGACACCCTTTGATGCTACCAGCCTGATGATGTTGAGGTCATTGGGGTAAACTCACTTACTGTAATTATGTGATCGGAAATGGTGTATTCTATTGTGATTGGCGCATGAGCAATTGGAATTCTACAGGTGTTCCATAAGGAAGAAAATCAACTCAAGTTTTTATTTCAATTCCATAATTATACCTCGTATATCTGGGAGAGAAATAACTGGAGAGTCATCAACAACCCCTAGAGTTGACCCTTCCACATTTAATAATAATTAAGCCAAGCAACAAGAATCCTAGTGAAATCAACAAAATAAATTTATCAGTATACCTACATTAGGGACTGAACGAGAATAAATTCGCTATCCCAAAAACGCCTATATCTCTTGAACCAATTGAGAATAAATCAAAATTTGATCATAGTTACCTTTGTTATGAATGTCAGAAACATGTGGAACATTTACTTCATAGATATTCCAATTTTCTGTCGCAAAATGTCAAGCGAAGTGAAAACACGAGAATTAATAGTGAAACTTTTTCAAAATAATCAAAAATGGAGCTTCAAAAGAATCGCAAAAGAGGCTCGCGTTCGTCCGGAAACGGTATCAAGAGTTGTTAAGCGCTTCAACGTAGATCTTACAGTTAACCGCAAGGAAGGAACCGGGAGGAAAAAGGGGTTTTATAGCCCAAAAAAGTGAAGAAAGCCATCAGCCTTTTTCAGAAGAATCCTAATCTTTCAGGACGGAAAGTGGCCCAAATAGTTGTTCGCAGTCAACCGTTCAGAAAATCAAGTCGAGTTGTGGGCTTACAACGTGCAGAAAGTGCCAGACAGGAACGCTGTGAAGAATCAAGAAGCGAAATTAAGAGCAAAAAACTTAAAAAAAGATTTCTTGAAAAATTTTTCTGTTGCGTGATGGACGACGAAACCTATGTCTTGGCTGATTTCTCGCAACTTCCTGGTCAGGAATTCTATACTTCAGATTCTCGTGGAAATGTTGACGAACAATTTCGCGTGAAGAAACAAGCAAAGTTTCCTAAAAAATTCCTGGTTTGGCGAACAATTTGCACTTGTGGGAAAAGGAGCAAATTTTTCGTTGGACAAGGCTCTGTTGACTCGAAGATATACATCGAGGAATGCTTGAAGAAGCGACTTTTTACGTGAGCACGATGTGTCAACAATCTTTTGGCCAGATTCAGCTTCATGCCACTACAGCAAGGCCACCAAGGAATGGTACAAAGCTAGTGAGGTGGTTTTTGTCCCCAAAGGGGCCAATCCACCAAATTGCCCAGAACTCAGAACAATCGAGAGATATTGGGCCCTGGGAAAAAGAGAATTGAAGAAGACTAATAAATCAACGAAAACATTAGCGGAATTCAAGCAAAAGTGGAAGACAGCTTTCCAGAAAGTGACTGAGAACACTATAAGAAGCGTGATGGGAAGAATTCCAGAAAAAATCCATGAATTTTGTAAAAAATAGTTTTGGTTTTTTTATTGTAACAACAGTTTTCATAAGAATTAGAAGATGATTCGAAAATGAGTTTAATTTTCGAAATCGGTCCAGTGGTTCAAAAGATATAAGCGTTTTTGTGATAGCGATTTTATTCTCGTTCAGTCCTTAGTCAGAATTAAAGTCAAGATTATGCATGTCTATTACATCATTCTGACAACTTCATCATTTGCTATGACAGGAACAAATTTTAATATTCATAATATCTGCGAACGGTATCAACGACAAAATTTATGATTAAAGAAATTACCATGTTTCATCACACGTTGATACTTGAATCTTGCGGCATTTATTTTGTTCACGAAAGCCTTGATTTAATCCCAAGCAAGCTTTTTTTAGCGCTCGTTTCACTCAAATAAGGGCTATATAATTAATATTTGGAAGATTGCACCTGTCCTCAGACAATGCAAAAAGCCATAATAACAGTCAAAAGTATAGTAAAAAAATTACTATGAATATGATAAGTATTCAGCATGCAGGTTCATGCACCTTTTCATGTCTATTTCATTCTCGCTTGGTTGCAATTTAAAATTCATGTAAAAACTGAGCGATATATTGCCAACGATCTTTTGTATTTGCATTCATTATAATAAATTCGCGAGATAAATGCGATTTGAATAACACCTGCTGTTAAGGAAGTAGTCCTATTGCTGCTGTTGGACGGATTTTTGAAAATTCCAAGGATAATCGAACGTCGTTAACAGTAATGACAATATTCCATCATTTTGCAAGGCTTCCTTGTTTCCAGGCCTGCTGTCAGTGAACACAATGATTGGTCCGGAAATAATATTGAGTAACAGGGACGCAGCAAGCCAAGATTCTGATCGGGATAAAAGTAAGTAAGGAAATGAAGGCATTGAACACACTTTGTTGATTGGTCTATAGAGCATTGGGGAAGACATAGATCAGACGTCTTCAGGGAAAAATCCGCATGGTCAAATTTTGTAGGAGGTGATGTGCTTTGGCTTGTGTTACAGTTCATGGCTGAAAGTCAGTAGTTTTCATGTTGCCAATGGGGCTCTCACTATCTCACATCGATCCAACAGTTCAGGAATGTAGTTGGCTGCTCAGTTCGAAATCTCCAGTAGGTACTACATACGTGACAGAGACATTTTTGTAACAGTAGGAACTAGCCCAAGAAAGGGGTAAATATATCACACGCAGATATGGATCCATCAGTGAACCATATTGAATACTTTTTATCTTTTTGATTTATTTAGTCCACTGTAGTTGGTCTGTCACGTATGACAGTATGAAATGGTGTTTTGAAATCAAAAGTACCTGGCATTATGTCAGATGGTTTTTCCAATTTGATATGGCATTCATATTTCCTCTACTCAAGGTATGTGGAGTTCATTTTGAGACGCTTATGGTCTTCCAAGAGGATGGAAACCTTTCACGTCATCTTGACTGGTCTTGAATGCACTATACCCTAATCCTTATGTGAAATTTTTTGTTCTTCTGCATACGACATACCATTTGCAAGACTGAATCTCTGCATCCTCCATATTTTTATCCACTTTGCAAATCGAAAACCACCCCTAGCTATATATCGGGTGCTTTATTTAGAGTGAAAGAACTTTAAATAGAAAAAAAACACATTCAAATTAAGATTGAAGCCAAATCTTTTTTCATTTTTTTCATTTGAAAAATCATTTTATGATTTTCATTCAAGACTAGCTCTGAGGACCGTATTCGACCAGGCCAATTTTGGGCCTCTTTTTCAAGTTAATTCACGCCTTATTTCAGCAAGAAATCGAGTTATGTTGACTTCCAAAGGGTCAATTATTTCTGGTTTATCAGGATGAACCAATGACCTGACATAACTCAAAAAAAATCCATTGGAGTTATGTCGCATGATCTTGGAGGCCAATTAAATGGACCATTTCTCGAAATAATGTTGTTGATAAATCTTTCTTCCAGTAAATCAATTGTAACGGTAGCAGCATCAGGTGTTGCACAATCTTGTTGGAACCAATACACTTCTGAGTCGATACCATTCAAACTTTGAAACAAATAATCATTGATCATCGATCTGTGACGAGCAGCATTCACTGTAACAGTAGCTCCAACATCGTTTTTGAAGAAATATGGACCGATGATGCCTCCAGCGTGTGAAGAGCATCATACAGTACATTTTTCAGGATACAATGGAACCTGCAGAATTTCTCGAGGATTGTTTTTACTTATAAACAGCAATTTTGCTTGTTTAGGCAGCCGCCAAACCTGAAATGATCTTCATCACCAAACACAATTTTTCGATAAAAAAGTGGATCAACTTCAAGCTGTTCTGAGGCCTAATCAGCAAACAAACGACGTTCATTATGGTCGAGTGGCTTTAGTTCTTGAACCAGTTGGATCTTGTATGGGTGTAGGCCAAGATCTTCACGCAAAATTTTCCATGTGGTGGATACACAGCGTCCAACTTGTTGTGAACGTCGACGAATAGATGAAACTGGATCTTCATTAAGGCTATCATTCAACAGCAGCGATATTTTCTTCTGTCGTTCAGTTCATTGTCTTGTTGTTGCATCGAGTAGAGAAAATTTGGTTCGAATTCTATCGATAGTTCGAAGAATGAGCTGCTCTGATGGACGATAATGTAAACCATAAATTTCACGAAGTGCTCTATAAGTTTGGCGAATGGAACACTGATTTTGAAAATTTCGACAATTTGTAAACGTTGTTGCGACGAGAGTCTTTTCATGACAATTTGTGAATTCTAAGTGAACAGAAATGTTAAAACAATATGTCAAATCACAATTATCCCTATTGAAAATTCTATCACTCCAAAATAAACACCTTTGATGATATTTTTGTTGAAATCTCTTGACTTTTTCCTTACAAGTTGGTTCGAGTGCCTAGTTCGGTCCTGCATCTACCCCTGCGAGCCGCAGCACGTCCACACGTCAACATCAGCAGGATTAATACCGGCAAAATCCTGTTCCTGCGGCAGATTTCGATCTCGAAGCGGTGAATTCGATTAAGTTTGCATTTAATCAGGTTTATAAACAAACGTCAATTAGAACTGAATCAAACGTGAACCCGGATAATATCCGGACGATTTAAAATCATAAATAAACCCTAGGCTGAAATTTCACGTCCGTTCCTGGGTATCTATCCTGCGATGTTGCGTAACGGCGAATTATAATAATGTTTTTCGCTCCAGGTTCCTGAATCTCGGCGGCCGTTTATGTCAACGCACGCTCAGCGATCTCCCCGAGAGAAAATTAATTTGTTATCTGTTGAACGGGTTGTTGGTTCTCGAGAATGCACTTCCGTATATTTTTATATTGGAGAATCTGGAGTGAAAGAACCCTTCAATCATTATGAGAGAGCTGAGTCCCTTCCATAAATTATGTCTCTAAAGTTAGCAGTGCCACTTGCGAGAAAATCAATGAAACCTATTGCATTAATAATTGTCGATAATTTGTCGTGAAAGAAAAAAAATTGTCGCGTCCTTAGTTTTTTTTTAAGGGGTGGCTTTGCTAACTTAACATAAAGTTAGCAGAACCACTTTTTCGATATGGAACGAATATCTTGAAAATGATTATAAATAGTTGTCGAGTAATTGTCGAAGTCCATATGAAGTAAAAAACACACACAAAATCCGTTCCTTCTAGTTTCTTTTGGCCCATTTTCCAGCGATTTTGTGCTATTTCTGGAATTATCGCATTTTTGGCAACCATTTGTGATTGAATTTTTTTCAATTGCATTAATTGTTGAATACCTGTCCTGAATTTTTCGTGAAAGAAAAAAAATTGTCGCGTCCTTAATTTTTTTTCTAGGGGTTGGCTTTGCTAACTTCATATTAAGATAGCAGAACCACTTCATCAATATAGATCGAAAATCATCACACTGATTATGAATAATTGTCGACCCATATAAACTAAAAAACACACAAAAAATCCATTCCTTCTAGTTTATCCTAAGTACGCAATTTGCCGGCGATTTCGTGTTATTTCTGGAATTATCGCATTTTTGGCAACCATTTGTGATTGAATTTTTTTCAATTGCATTAATTGTTGAATACCTGTCCTGAATTTTTCGTGAAAGAAAAAAAATTGTCGCGTCCTTAATTTTTTTTCTAGGGGTTGGCTTTGCTAACTTCATATTAAGATAGCAGAACCACTTCATCAATATAGATCGAAAATAATCACACTGATTATGAATAATTGTCGAAGACCATATAAACTAAAAAACACACAAAAAATCCATTCCTTCTAGTTTATCCTAAGTACGCAATTTGCCGGCGATTTCGTGTTATTTCTGGAATTATCGCATTTTTGGCAACAGCGCATTCGTTATTGACTTTTTTCTGCTGCATTAGTTGTTGAATACCAGTCCTGAATTTGTCGTGAAAAAAAATGTTCGCGTCCTTAATTTTTTTTCTAGGGGATGGCTTTGCTTACTTTAAGTTAAGATAGCAGAACCACTTTCTCAATATAGATCGAAAATCATCACATTGCTCATAAATAATTGTTGATTAATCGTTGAAGACTATAGAAAGTAAAAAACACACAAAAAATCCATTTCTTTTACGCCATTTTTCCGCGATTTCGTGCTTTTTCTGGAATTATCGCATTTTTGGCAACAGCGCATCTGTTATTGACTTTTTTTCTGTTGCATTGATTGTCGAATACCTGCCCTGAATTAGTCGTGAAAGAAAAAAAATTGTCGCGTTCTTAGTTTTTTTTTTCACGGGGTGGCTATGCTAACTTAACATAAAGTTAGCAGAATCACGTTTTCAATATAGACCGAATATCATAAAAATAATTATAAATAATTGTCGAGTAATTGTCGCAGTCAATATATAGTAAAAACACACAAAAAATCTGCTATCTTAACATAAAGTTAGCAAAGCCACCCCCTAGAAAAAAAATTAAGGACGCGACAATTCTTTTTCTTTCACGACAAATTCAGGACAGGTATTCGACAATTAATGCAATTGAAAAAATTCAATAACAAATGCGCTGTTGCCAAAAATGCGATAATTCCAAAAATAGCACAAAATCGCTGGAAAATTGCCTGAAATAAACTAGAAGGAACGGATTTTTTGTGTGTTTTTACTTCATATGGACTTCGATAATTACTCGACAATTATTTATAATCATTTTTAAGATATTCGGTCTATATTGAAAAAGTGGTTCTGCTAACTTTATGTTAAGTTAGCAAAGCCACCCCATAAAAAAAATTAGGGCCGCGACATATTTTTTCCATTCACGACAAATTATCGACAATTATTCGTTATTTAATGCAATAGGTTTCATTGATTTTCTCGCAAGTGGCACTGCTAACTTTATATACATCCATAAATCGAATTTTACTGTAATCCATCTGGACCACTTGAATGAAGAATTCCACTTCGACTTTGAGGGAAAGTGGTACACGTTCGAGCTCGCGAGCTCTCTTCAAAAACTGGACTTATAATTTCCATGATATCTCAGTTCGTATGCGGCGTAGACCAACAATTTTTTTTTCTCTAGAATGTGTATTACTCGCTTTTCCGTTTTTCTTCGTATATTAGCAAAAAAACCTGGTCAGCTGTAATTTCATAAAAATTTGGACAAACGGTTTCATTTCCATGATATCTCCGTCAATTTTCGAGATAAATGTATGAAATTTTCAGTATACATGCGGAATAATATTTTGCAGAATGGGTTTTACTCGCTTTTCCGTTTTTCTCCGTATAGTAGGAAAAACCTGTTTGAAAATATGACCAATAAAGTTCCTACTTTATAATTCATTTAAAAATTCAGAGGGCAATAAACAGAAAAACTGATTAATTCACATTCTGAAATAGTTATTTTCCTATCAAGGGCGGAAAGTTGTACTTTCCCGCACTAGATTGCCGTTGCCCGAACGACGCGGAGCGGAGTTCGGGCAAGCAATCGAGTGCGGGAAAGTACTTTCCGCTCAAGATAGGAACAATATTTTTTCTACAACCGTACCTATAGTAAAATGAAAAAAAACTTCTACACAACTTTGTCGAATATTCGTTTTGACACATTGATTAAGGAGTTTGGGATTCTATGGAAAGTCATAGACCATGACATAGAAATGAATACACAGATCTATAAATGCCAGTCATAATTTTTGAAGGATGTCAAGTTCTCTTTGAAAATGCAATAATTTTCAAACGGAAATCTGCATTAATAATCAGTTTGACATGGATGAAACTGCATGATTTGAAATATTTAACTAAATATATATAAGTAAGTAGATTGAGAGATTTCATGTTGAAGGTATTATTATACCTAAACTCAACACATATTTAGTTTCCCGCACTAGTGCGGGAAAGTAACTTTCCCGCACTAGGGCGGGAAAGTGACACTTTCCGAATCGAAAACAATGCGGGAAAGTAGTTAGTTAGGCCCGGTTGTAGAAAAAATATTATTCCGCATGTATACCTACTGAAAATTTCATACATTTATCCCGAAAATTGACGGAGTTATCATGGAAATAAAATCGTTTGTCCAGATTTTCATGAAATAACAGCTCACCAGGTTTTTTCCTAATATACGAAGAAAAACGGTAAAGCGAGTAATATACTTCCTAGAGAAATGATTAAGCTTCAATTAAAAAAAAATTGTGGGTCTACGCCGCATACGAACTGAGATATCATAGAAATAAAAAGCCCAATTTTTGAAGGGAGCTCGCGAGCTCGGACGTATATCACTTCCTCTTAAATCCTCAGATTGCCGTGGTCTACACTTTCTCTAACAGATACTAACTGTCCTAATAGAGAAAACATTTTTTCAGATTGCCGAAAGCCTTCTTTGTCGTGTACATGGACTTTTAGGGTTATTTCGACAGCGAAAATAACATGCCGGATCTATAGCCTAAGCACCTTTGATCTGTCCAATTCAAATCAATCAGATCAAAATCGAAGCGACATTCCTATATTAGCGATTTCGACACAGAACTTTTACTTCTCCAATTCTTCATAAACGATCGACAATCATCATAATCAGTAATTATCTAGTTTAGGAATCTGTTCGATAACCGCAGCTTCGTTGAAATAAATGCACGACCATAAAAAATTTGAACAATTGAAGCGGACGTACCGAAAGAACTAGTATCAACTTTCACCACACATATATATCCAACCGCCCTGATCGTTTGTTTTTACCTGTCCATGCCGTATTAGAAGCACAGGCGCGTGCTGAAGAAAGGACTAATTATTTTTAATGGCCTTTTATGTAACGTGATACAGTTTTACTGGATCTGTTCTGTCGAGATCGCAGTCATATACTCTTCATGATAACATAATGATGTGGAAGAATTTCAAATCGACCAATAGCGTAATCCACTGCACCAAATATTAATCTTCTCAGTTTTTCATCCACAACAGGTTCATGGCTCAGGTTGCAATTTAAACCAACAAAACGTTGACTCATATTCGGCTGCACAGTTTCAGGTGAGCCACTCTGTAAATTTTTGTGATATATTTTCAATGCTTGACAGTGAATACTGAAGTGATCATTTAGTGACTCGTTCGAGTTTTTTTAAATTGGTGTTCTTATTGATTGAGATATCGCAATTTTACTTCGGAGATCCCAACAGTGGACCAAGCGACGAACTTGCGATAAACTAAATGCATATATTTGGAGCTCCAAATGAAGATAGGAGCTTCCTTGCTCAATTTCAATTGAAGAATGTTCTATTAGTATGGGACCGCGAACCTTTCATTCTTGAGATACAGGGTGTTGATTAACAAGATATTCAACTGGAATTTGGCATAGGTAGATCTTACAATTTAGAGTAAACACCATTAAATAGAAGAGGTGAATCTTACATCAAACACCCAGTCTTTCTGGGTAGTGTCGGGTTCTTACCGACTAAAGACCTCTTCTGTGGCATAAGCCTTTAAACCTTCCATATTCTTATCTGTTATTTCCTTTTTCGCGTTCTTTATGCTGGGTGTTCGTGTTCATCCTTCAATTGGATATCTCTCTCTAAGTTTAGAGTTCTACTATTCATTTTCGCAATTGGTCTCTAGGTCTTCTGCAGTAAATTCTCGCTGTTTTTTCATCTTCTGCGGCGTCATTGTAAACAAACCTTCTAAGGTCATTTGGATATTCACTAGCTCTTTCATATTCTTTCGCATCTTTTCGTTTGATGAATGTAGTAATGGACTCCCATTTTATGTCTTTTCAGATTTGTTCATTCATAACAAACCAGGGAGCGTCTAATGCTCATCTCAGAAATTTGGTTTCTGTACTTTCTATCCTCTTTGTATGGGTTCTCGCTGCATAGCCCCATGCTGTTGATCCATATGTTATCTGGTATGGCGACTGCTTTTATAATCCTCAACTACGTGTTCCTGTTGAGTTGGCTTCTTCTGCCTATAATCGGATGTAACCTTCTCATTGCTACATTCGTTTCATCTGATGCATACTTGATGTGCTGTTTCCATGTAAGTCCTCTGTCTAATATTACTCCTAGGTATTTAGCTTCTCTGTGCCATTCTATTTCATTATCGTCCATGCATATCTTCGATCCCATCTTCAGCCTTCTTTTTTGAAGGAGTATTGCTTGACTTTTTTCTCCATTGATTTTGATTTTCCATCTGTTACACCTATGACTGATGCAGCTTCTTGAAGTCTTCTGTGAATTATTCTGTGCCTAATTGCAATGCCCTTATCGTCTGCGTATAGAGCATGGATTTTTTGGTATATCATGTATGTTTATATTATAGAGCAGGGGTCTCCAAACTTTTTAGCCTAAGGGCCATAATGTTTACCCCAGCAAATGCGGAGGGCCAAAATATTTGAGCGGTTTTTTTTCTTATGTTGAATTCTATATTTTGCTTGTTAATAGGCTTCACCTAGCATGTAAGTGAATAAAGCCGAATTACCATCATTCTGTGCTTTTTATCTAACATATTACAGCAACAGTAATAATATACAGGGTGTCCCAAATTCGAGTGCCTATTAGACGTTTCTGGGGAACTGGACATATTTGAAATCTGAAAATTGGGATTATGATATTGTTCGAAATTTTCTACAGACCTAAAATATTTTTGGAGCCTGAACACTTCCGATTGTACAGGAAGTGAAAATAAATTTGTTCAAAAAAATTTGTTTTCAATTTATTCGTTTCTGATATGATGGAGTATTCGATGGTGAATAGATTTCTGTTGAAACCATTGTATTCATTCAAATAGTTTTCAAAATATCGTAAAAAAACCTGAAAAGAGTCAAATATTTATAGTCAGTATTATGTTCATTTTTCTTATTCTGATCATCCCCAGTGTAAACCGTTCTCATAACGTCAAAGTAGAAGAATGAATTCATGAATATCATCACAGGGTGTTTCAAATGTTGTGTCGAAAATTGTGATCCAAAATTGGCCATAACTTCTGTTTTTCAAATTAGAACCCTATTTTTTTATTATTCCGTTGGATTCTAAAAAGAAAAATAATGATAGCACCCCCCCAGATGCTCTTGCTCCTCAATTCAGTAATTCCCGTGTTATTTGAGCTTTTCTGGATTCATGTCGTACGTAGATTCAAATTCATCAAATCTAAACAGATTCGATGAATATCCTTTTGAAACATTGAAACCATAGTAACAACTGATAATTAGACCTGTCACTTGTGAATTAATTTATCTTCTATGATCACAGAATATTCTCATGCAAAAAATAAGATGAATTTGACTCTAGGTACAACATAAATCCAGAACAGCTCCAATACCTCGGAATTTAGGAGCAAGAGCATCTGAAAGTGCTATCATTATTTTTCTTCGCAGAATCAAACGCAATCATAAAAAAATAGGGTTCTAATTTGAAAAACAGAAGTTATGGTCAATTTTGGATCACAGTTTTTGACACGAAATTTGAAACACCCTGTGATGATATTTATGAAATTCAAAAGATGCATGACCTTTCCACATTCTTCTACTTTGACATTGTGAAAACGGTTAACACTCAGGATGTCCAGAATAAGAAAAATGAACATAATACTGACTATGAATATTTTACTTTTATTCAGGTTTTTTTTCGATATTTTGAAAACTATTCGAATGAATACAATGGTTTTAACAGAAATGTATTCAGCACTGAATACTCAATCATATCAGAAACGAAAACATTGAAAAAAAATTTTTTGAGCAAATTTATTTTCACTCCCTGTATAACCGGAAGTGCTCTGGCTCTGAAAATATTTTAGGTCTGTAGATAATTTCGAACAATATCATAATCCCAAATTTCAGATGGCCAATTATCGATCATAATTTTCGACACAAAATTTGATACACCCTGTGTTGATATTTATGAAATTCAAAATGAGCATGATCTTTCCACATTCTTCAATCTTCTACTTTCACGTTGTGAGAACAGTTTTGCACTCGGGATGTCCAGAAGAAGAAAAATAATCATGATACTGACTATGAATATTTGACTTTTTTCAGGTTTTTTTTCGATATTTCGAAAACTATTCGATCAAATACGATGTTTTCAATAGAAATGTATTCAGCATTGAATACTCAATCATATCATAAACGAAAAAATTTGAAAAAAAAAAATGTTTGAACAAATTTATTTTCACTCCCTGTACAACCAGAAATTGTCAGGCTCCAAAAATATTTTAGGTCTGTAGAGTCAATATCATAATCCTAATTTTCAGATTTCAAATAATCCACTTCTCCAGAAACGTCTAATAGGCACTCGAACTTGGGACAGCCTGTATACATATATAAGCTGATGAGCTTTCGCGGGCCGGATTCTTAACACTGGCGGGCCAGATTTGGCCCGCGGGCCGTAGTTTGGAGACCCTTGTTATAGAGTAGCGGTCCCAGCATGGATCCTTGAGGAACTCCTGCTTCTTAATATCTGAGTGTGGAATGAACATCATCTATTTTCACACAAAAGTTTCTATCCCTCAAATAATGTCTTATTATTCTGTATAGCTCGGGTGAATGACCTGCCCTCATCATTTTATATGCTAGTCCTTCATGCCATACTCTATCAAGAGCTCTGGTTAAATCTAGAAGTAGTAATGCTGTGACTTCTTCATTCTGAAATCCTTTTGTGATATACTCGGTTATTCTAAGGAGCTGTTGTTCAGTTGAATGTTGTTTTCGGAATCGAAACTGTTCACTCAGTATCGTCGCCAGGGCTTCGGTTTCTTCATTAGGTCGTCTGGCTATATCGCTTACCCCACATTTGTTGACGTATTTCTTTGTTTTCCATAAAATCACAAACATATTCGGCTGCACTCTTTCAGGCGGGCCACTATGTATATTTTTTGCGATAAGATATTTCCTATGCTTGACAGTGACTACTGAAGAGGCCATTCAGTGACACGTTCGAGTTTTTTCAAATAAGAGTTCTTATTGTTTGAGATATCGCAATTTTACTTCGGAGATCCCGACAGTGGACCAAGCGACGAACTTGCGTTAAACTAAATAAGTATAACAATGTTCGAGAATTGGACGTACAATCGAAGACTGGAGTTTCCTTGGTAAATTTCAATAAAAAAGTCTCAAAGATATTATAGCGTAATCATTTCGTTTTCGAGATACAGGGTTGAAGTTTGAGTTATTTCAAACTTTTTTTCTCATAGAATCTGCATTTCACGAGATATTCAACTGAAATTTGGCATAGTTAGTACAATTTAGAGTATGCATAATGTAACATGACCATTTTGATTGCAAATCTACAGGGTGATGTTTTTTTTGGGCACTGACCCCTGTTTACCAGAGAACTCTTTTTTTTTGGAGTCACTGTTAGATTGAAAGATTGTGAGAAGAAGAATTGCTGTATACCAAACTTTTGTTCTTTAAATTATGCAAGACATCTCCCCTCTTCATTCGTACCTCCAATTAAGGGAAATCCTGTATAGTGTATCTCTCTATTCTGTATCATTTACTGCAACGTCAACTCAATTATTCAATTTAATGTGATCCATTCTCGAAATTCTCCAATGGATGACCTACCTGAATGATGTATCTTCTACTTTATTGTCTCACCAGATATCCTTTTATTTTCGTTGACCTTTACTTATATCGATCTCATTCCGATAGAACCGACAACATTTTAACTCCTCGAAGAATATTCGTGGGAATGCCAACATGAGAATAAATTTTTTTACAACATTTGAATTAAGTTTTATGAGCTCCTAATAGTTTTTTCATGTCTCGTTTTATATCTGTGTTGGTATCATTTCTCAGGATGCATTCTTGCACGTCAAACTATAAAATAAATCACCTATCGGTGGAATCTGCATGGTTGGCGTTGGTATTATAATGTTATAAAATTTATCGACTTGATTGCTACTTGAATATTATCCAGTGTGGCATTTATAGTATCGAATGGGTTTCCAATTAGTTTCTTGGCAATTAGAAAACCTCAACTATTCATGTCTAACAAACCAGAAATTACAGTTTTCACACTCGCTGGAAGAATTATTGTGTTTCCAGAATCATGGCAGAATGCTTCAGTTTTGTTTCATTCATATGTTGATTCGTATATTTCTTTTATTTGTTTCCCATTTGTAAACGTCAGTTTCCAAAAACACAATATTAATCAAGAAAGTTTATTTTATCAAGTCACTAACTTAAAATAATTATTTAATAATTAAAATTAATTAAAAAATTAATGAAAAAATTAATAAATAAATTGAATCAAATTAAAACTCGTAAAACTGACAGTTAACTTGCAAAATTTCTACAAGTTAGTAGTATTATTTACATTAGAAAATTTTGTTTTATCGTCATATATATCATGGTACAATTGTTATTTACAGTAACACTGATTTTTCATGATGGAAGAGTTGATACTGAGTCAACAGACTCAGAAACTGCTGAACTCTCCATACTACCAAATAATTTGCTAGACATTTCGATTTTTTTGTTGACCGAATCATCGACATAACTCATCGCGATTTCGGTGCTCTTCCACCCTCCTGCACGCCTCAGTGCTAAAATATCTCCACCCGAATCCGCAACCATAGTGGCTCCAGTTCTGCGAAAAGAGTGGCCGGTGTATAACTCTGGGTCTTTTAAACCTAAATATTTCGCTATTTGCTTTGGGACACCACTAATAGTGTGCTGGCCAGCATAAAGGGAAATGCACTTTCCATGTCGGTATGTCAAAAAAAATCTTAGGCTTTCTGTTCCAGGAGGCCGGAGATTTACATATTTTCTGTATAACATGCAGGGCTTGAAGCTGCAGCCATAATCGGTTATGGTGAATCTTCTTGTTGTTAAATCTTTTGTTTGCCGCAATGTCACGTATTTTCCCATATCTTCTACATCATTCATGTTTAAGGAGAGAATTTCGTCACATCGACAACATCGAAAAATCCCAAATATTGTTACAATTTTCGCCAGCAACCACTGGTCATCAGGAGCATGTAAAAGAAATTGTTCAGCCTCTTCTTTACTTAATACCTTGGCCTGTTTTGGCGTATAACGCTCATTTTTTCAATTCAGAAACGCTATTACCTTTTGAAATCTGCAAATAACAACTAAACGTCATATTTTTCAATAAATTTTTCAAAGAAAACAAACCTGCGAACAGGGGCATTTTCTTTCATTTCCAAGCAGCTTTTCAGCATAGACCATTTTGCCCATAAAGGATTAGGGCTGAATCCAGCTGATAGTTGATTCGAGTAGACCAACAAAACATCTTCAGTTACCCCAATCACACTATTTTTGTTTTGCCACTTTTTGAAGTCGTCGTATTCTCGCTCGTACCTCGAAGCTGATTTTGCAGGTAATAAACTTGAAGCTACACTGCTGGCTGCCTCAATAATTTCTTTTGGAACATTCATTTTTGCTTTCGCCAAAACAAATGTAAAGAAAAATAAACAGACATGTTCATGGCAACGCTTCCATGGCTTACGACATTTGCGACAAATTATTGAGATTTTTTTGGAATTTATCTAACCTTTTTACAAATGAGAAACAAATAAAATATAAAACAATACACGCAAGGTAGCGGGTTTTACTGGCCCATGTTTTCAATGGAATCACACATTCATAGTCTCCTATAGGTGGGTAATTTATTGCACGACATCTAGAATAGAGGCCAACTTCTCAACAGCAGATTAATCTAGCTCATTAAGTCTGTTTTGATCATCTTCTATAATATTATGATCGGAATTCTTCGACATTAAATCTGATTGAAATAGATTTCATAATATTGTCGGCGTGTGTAAGAAATCTGCATATTTCGCGAAGAATGTGACCAATTTATCGTTATTTATAAAACACAGATGCAGTCTTCTGTTCCTCAGTCCATCAGCCAAAGTTGTATGGACGCCAACCATAGAGAATCTGATATGGAGATGAACAAAGAGTGAACCTATTTCTACGCCTATGTCTGCACTGACAAGAACTACCGAAACGATGTTAGGTGGTGATTTACATCAGGCCATAAATTTCGATATTCTTAAAAACCAGTTTCGGCACTATACATAAGCGGGAGAACCAACTTGAATCCATAAATAACACATCTATCGAATTGTGTATCAAATGTTTTATTCATTTCGTATCTTAACGAGTTAACGATTCTGTCTGATTTTCGTCAGGCTTTGAGGATATGGAGAAATTATTGTGTTCGGTTTTAGTTAACATACCACAAATCAATCCCTTGACATGGTACAATTCTGAATTCACACTTGCATGTTGGTAAGCATGACGCATAAGATGAAGTCATAATCACTTTAATGGGCAACCATGAAATGTGAACATACATCGTCAAGAGTCTATCCTTATTTTTTCTCATTCTGCATAAAGCAAAGACTAACAAACAAAGATTTTCTATCAAATATATTGCAGTCAAAATAGAGGAAAATATACGGCTCCACAAGAGTTAGGGATATCGTATTCAATCGTTTTTAAAAGTATGTACCTAATCTTCAAGAAAATCGCTGTAAAATAATTAAAAACTAAATTACTTGAATCTTGAATCGATCCAATAAAAATCAGCTTGAGACATTTCTTAAATCTGTTCGCCTTTTTTTTCTGGAGAGAGAATTCCCTTTATTTAAGCGGTACCTAATTGTTGAACATATAACTATACTTCTCCACAAGAGTCAGGGATATCGTATTCAATCGTTTTTAAAAGTATGTAATCTTCGAGGAAATCGCTGTAAAATCATTTCAAACTCAATAACAACTTGAATCGATCCAATAAAAATCAGTATAGACATTTCGTCAATCTGGTCGCCTTTTTTCTGGAGTTTGGTTCTTTGCATATGCTTCATGAATGTTCTTATTTTGAAATGGAGTCAGTTCATCAACGGCTTCGATTTGAAACGACTTTTCTGAAAATGCCAAGACGTAAATTAACGAACTCTGAGGCTAATAGGGCTATCGGAATGCCTAACTCAGATTGTTGTAGCGGAAAGGCTCCAAGTCAGCCAAAGTGTGTCGACTTTGGAAAAGGTTCAGGGAGACAGGTTCCGTGTTGGAAAGACCAAGGCTTGGTGGGCGACGAAAAACAACACCGTTTCATCACCGTTTTGGCGAGAAGAAACCCTACATCTACGTGTAGAATGCTACGGAATACTCTTCAAAATGCGGATGGGGTCCAAGTTTCCATCGGAACCATCAGACGACGTTTGAGAGAGGTGAATCTAGGTTTTAGACGTCCATTAAGAGGAGTTTCATTAACACGTGACCATAAGCGTCAAAGACTGGAATAGGCAAGGCAACATATCAATTGGAACGATCAATGGCGTAGTGTCCTTTTCACTGATGAATCCAGTTATGGACGATTTTCAGATTCTCGAAGGATGAGGGTATGGAAAATTCCACTCATATACACCGTAATCGTCGCTATGTCCAAGAAGTCCATCCATTCCGAGGGGGTTGTGTTATGGTATGGGCCGCAATATATTTCAACGGGGGCACAGATCTTCACATTTGTCCTGGGCATATGACCGCCTCACACTATAGGGAGTATGTCATTGACAATGCTGTCCCAAATTTTCTCGCTGCTATTGGTGAAACTTTTCAATTTCTAGACGATAAGGCTAGACCGCACCGTGCAGCCATAGTTGAGAATGCGCGTGAGGAGCTTGGTATTCCACATTTACCAATACCTCCGCACTCACCAGATTTGAATTGCATAGAACATGCATGGAATATGCTCCAAAGAAGATTAGATAATCATCAACCTACCCCAGAATCCTTAAATGATCTGAGAGAGCTTCTGCCCCGATTATGGAACCAAATTTCACAAGAAATGTAGCATGAAAAGAAGATGTCAAGCTGTTATTGATGCCCGTGGAGGCCATACATTGTATTGATAGTCTTAAAATGCTTGAATTCTCTGGGAATCAAATTTCGTTATTTTACTCGATTTTTCCTAACCACCCTGAATACGCTGCAGATCTACAGGCTAAAATTAATTTGCAACTTGAGATCATATTAATATGAATTTTCATCACAAAAATCTTATTTTAACTAAATTTTTTTGCAATTTAAGTCATTATTCCTAACTCATGTGGAGCAGTTTATTATCTCATATAATCTCATTTCCAGGACATTGTTTATTTCTTGAGAAACTTACTGGAGCTAAGACTTTTGACGATGTGCTTATGTTGAAAGTTGCAGTTCTGATGATACAGAACTAGTGCCTTTGACTCAAACATTCAATTTGCACCATGTTTGTGCTAGATGACGTTGCAGGAACAAATACCAAGAGGAACCCAACAAAATAAAAAATATGCTTACAAGCCTGATTGAAATGAAAGCTTCTCCCTATAACCTAAGAAGTTCTTTTCAGCCAAGCTCTACTGTAGGATGTGATAGACGGTTGAAGCTCATGGGTAATGAAATTCCGAATTACCAGAAGACAAAAGCAAACATCGCTACTGAATAACGACAGATCAGATATCACAACATGAAAAAAATTCCTCACAGTCATCTGAAACTAAACTGTATATGAAATCGAATCTGATGCCGCAGTCCGATCAGATATCTAGGTTTCATACTTTCGATTTTGAGCCACCTAACGTTTAAGGATGACTTGTATTACCAGAACTGGATCTACGAATGAAACTGATATCTGAAGGCGAATGAGGATTACGCAACGCTTATATATCCTTCTTTATGATGTTGATCTTGGAAGATAATATGAGTAATACATCGGTGGTTGCGTTACCTACACCTATTCTTTTCTTTTTGATAGCTCAGAATCTCATTCCTAGGCAACAACCGTTGGAATTTATGATCAGATATCTTGATGGAACGTGGAGACAGTTCAACGAAGACTGCTCGATAAATTGGAGGTGGAAATTTATTATTTTCCACAAGTATGTTCACAAAAATCTTCGCAATAAAATTCATCACTGCGTTGCCGAACCTATATGATTGGATTCGAACCTGCGACCCTTTACTGCGCGTCGAGTACTCTGTCCGCTAAGCTATCTAGGAATCCACTATACATCTCTGCTTGAGGGAGTGGATACATGGATTACTCAACATTTCTATGCCCTCAAGAATAACGGATTTTCCTTCAAATCAGAGATATCCATGCAGTCTTCGAGAGTCTTTGCCTCTATCACAGGCGAAATTGAGTCGCTCTAGTCTTCCTGGACCTCTCCGAAACCTTTCTCGTCGACTTCAGCTTTGTAAACCGAAAAATCTGTGTGCTTGGCTCAGATAACACTCTCAATGTTGTCTGGTGCCTGGCGCATGCGTCTATCTCTGGTAACATAAAAGCAGATAACTTAGTCAAAGAAGGGTCTCGCTCGACGTTTACTGGACCGGACCCCGCGCTTTCTATCTGTCATACATATATCAAAAACCTCTCCAAGAGATGGATTGATAAGAAATTCTCCTCTGAGTGGAACACGAGAACGGATCTCAGGCAGTCGAGACTCCTTATCAAGGGGCCTTCTTCGAAGCTGGAGGTCAAAAAGCTCTTGATTCTCGAGAGGAAGCAATTGTCTCTGATGAATGGTGCTCTAACTGGCCATCTGTTTAACAAACATTTTAAAAGAATGGGTCTAACTGAGTGTTCCATGTGCCGTTGGAGCAAGAACGCGGATGAAACGACGGAGCATATAGTGTTCATGTGCGGCAACTTATCTACACTGAGGTTAACACACCTAGGGAACCCTACACCTTCCATCTATATGGTGGAAGAGACTCATCCTTGTCGGCTCGCGGCATTCTTGTCAGCGTGCCTTCGGGTCTGAGTCTCTCCAGTATTACCTACACAAATGGGGTTTGACTAATGGGCCATGAGGCCTACGTTCGGCCGACCGAAGGCACCGCACAAGAAGAAGAAGAAGAAGTCTTGAAAAACACAAAGCAACACTATTGTGAAGCAGAAAAAAAGTAGAACGAATGAAATCAAGAAGGCAGCGAAGTGAAAATGATATCTTCGAATTGTTTTAGTTTCGAAGGTTAGTTTTTATTCCACAGAATGGTATGTCTTCGATGGTCACAGAAGAAAAAGTGTACATAATGGTGGATCTTCGATATAATTAAAATCTCCTATTTATAAAGATGCGAATTACCAGATGTTCAAATGATGTTTGTACCGACAGTGCCCTGTTAGCAGAGCTACCAACACCCGAAGCTCCGCTCGTGACAGCTTCAGGAGCTTACTGGTATTGGTCAGTAAAATCATTACGAATTTCTTGGACTTAGTTAGGTCCAGGAGTGTTGATTGATTGATTGATTGATAAGCTGACAAACAAGAGACCGGGTTAGCGCTTTTCTCCCTGTGATACTGCGACCAACTTGGGTATATTGTATCACTCTTTCGTCAGTGGTTCCTCACGAGAATAGGTTTGTGTCCTTTATCAGGTTCAGTAGCCTTTTTATGAGGTTTTTCGGATTCATTCCCGTTTCCGGGTGTTCCTCCAGAGGGTTATTTTGTTGTCCAACTCCCATTGTTGCGCCGCTGCCTTAAATTGGTATGTTCCAAGCCCACAGAAAGCCTCAAGTTCAGCAGTTTTTAACCATGAAGCGGTTTTTCTCATTTTCTCCAATACCACAATGTCCTGGCACCCATAGAAGAATCATTTCATTGCCTCTGGTCAGTTGCTTCATGGTGTTACGACACTCCCAGGACAGAAGAGATTCCTGGCAATGTTTTTACACCTTACGGTTGTTGTTCAAACAAAAGGATGGTTTTTTTAATTGAACCAGTGAAATCTGGCGCTAAGCTTCTCAGGATAGTATATTTCTATCGCCACACGAGAACATTTTCGTAATTATTAAAAAATATCGAAGACAAATAATCTAGTGACTTCTGAAAAAAACTGGTTGTCAGAGAGGAATTCAGGGCATGATGATAAACATTGGGGAACGCTCTCACATTAAATGCCCGATCAAATCCATGCTCCTCACGCATAAACGCAGCTTTTCCTATGAGGTTCAGTTCGCAATGATGTGGGTTGGGTGGGGCAGGGGGGCATCTGGTAGCGCTCTGCGGGGGCCATCGCCTGGAGCCAGGGCGGGGTCCACGCGGAGATGCTGCCCTTCCTTTCACCGTTACACAACGAGATCGAGATTGTGTATGTATTTGTTCTGTCGTACGTGCTTGTTTATGAGCGTTCCTATGGTTTTACTAACGGGATGCGAATGAGGAGCCAGTGGTTTTGACCATCAGGTAGTCCATAAAACATGGGTGTATATTGCTTTTTAGCCGGGTTAAACACCTCGTTTAGTGCGGTAGGCCATAATTGGAGGAAGTTCTGTGATCGTTTTCAAGGAACGACCGGATTATGTATGAATCTCTGCAGTTGATTTGATACTCGAGCATTTCGATAATTCTGTAGGTACGAGATAGCAAAAAGGGTTGCACGATCGAGAAAACGCACAATTCGTATCGAAAATACAGCACGATCATCGAGGAATGACAAAAAAGGATCTCCGGTAGCCACAAAAAGTGAATGAGCTGATGAAGATAACGACAGCGAGAGATCAGTAAAAAATAGCAAATACACACACATCGGCAAAAGTCCTCCCCCCTCGTTTCAACCCTCAACTTGTCGAATGTGACATGACAATTTTTTTGTAGAATATTCACGATCTTCTCACTCAAATGAAAACATCAAACCAGCAAATAGTTATTTATGATATGAGTGTTAAAAGTGACGTTTTATTTTGTGAGTGAAAAAAACGAACACGAACAAAATAAATTCACTTTTAACACAAATACCATACAATGTTTTTTGTACAACTGCCCTATTTTGATAATGAAATGAAATTTGCAATGTCAATGAACTTCAAAAAGCATTTTAATATTCAAATAATCAAAAAGTTGTTGTGAATGGCAAACGTTGCCAACTTTATGATTACTAACAAATGAGAAAAGACGGGTATTTAACCGCTCAATATGTTTGTCGAGAGTCCAATTATTAATAAAAGTGACGATTTGGTTGTTCCTGTGGATATTGAAGAGTCTGCAAGAAGTGCAAATCTGCAACTCCTACCTAAAAAATCTGTTCAGCAGTACGATATTACATATATCAATTTCCTGGCCTGGTGTTAATTGAAAAATGTGGAAGGGAACTCCAGTGAACCTGTTTTCCTGGCATTTTTAGAAGAAAAATCAAAAATATGGAGTTCATCAACTTTGTGGAGCAAATTTTCAATGATAAAGTCAAGCGCCCTTGTTAGAAATGGTGTGGATGTTAGTTAATATTTTAAGGTGATAGCAAATTTGAAACGGAAAAGTGAGGATATCGTCCCAAGAAATCGACAATTCTCAGTCGTGAACAAGTTGAAAAGTTTATAAATGAGGCACCAAATGAGAAATACTTGATGGTTGAGGTTGCAACTATTTTCGGATTATCTGGAGCCTGTCGGCGTGAAGAATTGTGTAATTTATCAGTGGAAGACATCGAAATAACAAATGAATCATTGGTTATACAACTTCCGAACACAAAAACGAAAGTCAGTCGTTCTTTCAGTATTATTGGGAAGTATGTTGACTACTTTCATAAGTACTTTGCACTGCGCCCTTCTGTCATCAAACATCGTCGTTTTTTCCTGAAATACCTGAATAATCAATGCACTGCCAATCCAGTTGGTATCAATACATTTGGGAAAATTCCATCTATTGTTGCCGAATTCCTCAAACTGCCAGAACCAAAGCAATATACAGGACACTGTTCTCGAAGATCCTCCGCTTCATTGCTAGCAGAATCAGGAGCAAATATTACGGATATAAAAAAACATGGTGGATGGAAGTCTACGACAGTAGACGAGGGGCGAGGGCTATGTTGATCATTCCATTGCATATAGAAAATAATGTCATTGCTGAAAAAATTCGCCCAACATCAACACTCTATATATGCCTAAAACCTTTGGATTACTTGGGATGCATTGGATTCTGCCTTTTATCATGATTGTGCCAGTAATATCCTTACCGGGGTATAGGAAGCTCCATATTGTACATACCACCAGTTTCTGTCCTATTAATTATTAATCTATGGATGGTTAACATTTCTTCGGTAAAGCTGAGAGTTTTCGTTTTTGAAGAACTGATTAACTGATTGGTTCCTCTTTTTGTTCTCCCTCGTATGGGAACAAAATTCCTGCCGCATGGACCACTAAAGGCTTTTCCACCTTTGTTTCAAATCAAATGTTTTATTTATCTATTTCACCTCATTATTTCCCATCAAATATTTCACGAATCTGAGTTATTTCGAATCTGAATTACTACGACATAACATAAAGTCCTCCCAATCTAGACGATGACAAGCCATGCCAAAAATATATACTCCATTCACAATTATAAAATCACAACTCTGGCTTCGGAAATTTGACACATTCTACTCTGTACCGAAGTTATGACGTTTATTCAAAATATTTTTATGGTTCAAGTCAACACTATGTTGCCCTTTCTAGATTCTTAGCGTATTTCTCAGAATGTGAATTTATTCGGAAAATGAATGAATTGGAAAAGATGGGATGGACGAAAATAATTAACGTTTATATGAATTGATAGAAAGGATTCCTTTTCTAGTTATTTGTATGAAGAGTACAAGAGATCACTGTTGAACTATATTATTTTTGCCATGGAAGAAAATTGCATTGCTTTCACAAAATTTTATGATTATTATCCTCTTGAACTGAAAGTTCAAGACTTGACGACATCAATTGTTGATTCTAATCAAGAATTCATTAAAAAAAATCACAAGAATCAAGAATAATGTAATTTTATTTTGTTGATAACTTTCTTAAAATCAATGTTGGGATATAAAACTCGGTTGCGTTTGTTCAAACAACATCTAAAGAATGCATTTTTCATCATCTCGACCTTTGAAAGGCGTTTCTTATTGGAGAATTAGGTCTTAGCTCCACCTCATTAGTGAGGTACCTAACTTTTGCAAATCTGCTCAGATATCGCCAAATTTCTTGGAAAACCTGAAAAATATCATCCTAATCGACCTTTCGCGGCTCCATCCGATCCATCTACTGCGATATCTGTCCAAATAACAGCTTTTTCAACGAAATTCCCGTGTACCCCTTCAACCTCGAAATGTAAACATTCGTCCTGGTCTTGAAAATCGTCCTCACGCTCCAAATGGTGCTAAAAACAATAAAAATACGTTAATTTTGGATATTCGACGAAAAACTCCCTGCAAATATCGATTAAATAACAGAAATCTGCGAACACTTTGTAAACCTAACAAAATGTGGAATATCTTCGATACTTTTACTTTTATGTAAACAAAGAAACTGGCAACGTCGTTTTGTCATTAACAATATTTTCTGTGCGGGCACTGACTTTTCATCATATGTTCTGTGCTTTTCATCAGGGGCACCAACTCCTGAAAACGAAACCATGAGCTCCTATGTGATTAAATAAAAGTGAATGGAGTGTACATTTAAAATCCCCTTTGACGCAACCGTAATTTTAGGTGCGCCCAGGGTAGGTGTTACTCCTATTCCTCTTTTCAAATAGTATTTGCTTTCTCTCTTTGTCTTGAATGTTCACTTCTATGAAAAGAAGTATGTGACAGGTAAAAAGTAGAAGTATGTTGATTCTCAATGATTCTTAGTACTTCCAGTAGCAGGGAATCTTCTTATAATCATGATATCATTCAATTGTTCTCATTCCTTACTCCCAACTGATCAAGTAGTCAAGCTGATATACTCAGTCTTTCATCTTCAGCGAGAAGATTCGGTTTCGGATGAGGTGATTGCATTAAGTTCATTTTTATTTTTTGAAGGAGACTTGGATTGACATCGAGAAGGATAAGAAAAGGATTAGCTCTTGTCATCACTTTTGAATATTACTCAACACACTAGGAAGGCTGATTGAAGAACGAAAACTATGAATGATGTTAACCGTTCTCGGTCGGCAGAAGCCGAATGTCCTGGGGCCCATTTTAATATTCAAACGCTCGTACGCAAACGAGTGTGTCGACTGTGTGCTAATTGTACCCAGCAATTTCGATACACCGATCGATTTTTCCCCGCATCATCGGTCGGAAGCTGAGCGTAACCGAGAATTACTCTCAATTTTTAAGCTGAAAGGAAAAGTTGTTCTTCGGTGCTGACGGACCGGCAGGATTTTCGAGGGGAAACAGCGGGTGAGGTGCGAACGTGAAAATCAATGACCAGGAACGTCGTGCAATTATTTGAGTGTCAACAACCTACGAGCAGCAGTCTCTGGAGTTATTGATTACTTCGGAAGAGAGTCAAGCATTCTGTTCATTGCTCATTATGTTAAGTTGATCTTATTTTTTTTATATTTCGGAGGAGAACAAATATATTGACTTATTTCGTCGTTTTCCGAAAAAAAAAACGTAGATATCTGGCTGAACTGTTTTATGTGTGTCACTCTCTATATTTTTTGTAATAAAATATTTTTTTTGCTCGCGTGTGAATACTGAAGAGCAGATTGAGAGACTGCTTCCTGTTTTTTTGAATTAGTGTTGTTATTGTGAAAGATATCGAAACTTTTGTCTGGAGATCCCAACACTGGATCAAGCGACGAACTGGAGGTGGCCCAAAAAAGTTGTGAAATTGAAGGTACAAATGGAAAGCGGAGATTCCTTGACTAATTTCAAGAAAAAAAGTTATGTGTTCATGAGACCACAAACGTTTCGTTTTCGAGATACAGGGTGTTAAAGTTAGAACTTTTTTCAAGGTTTTCTTTCATAGTATTTGCATTTCCCCAGATTTTCAACTAAAAGCATAGATCTTACAACGATATAACGAAAACAAATGTCAGCTTTGGACGTCTTTTGATCAGCTACACTGTATATTCAAGTCATCAGGTCAATACGGAAGTTAAAACATACAGAAAATTTTGTTCAATATATCACTCAAATACCCATTGTTTGAAAATTAACAAAGCAATGACTAACTCCTTTTTTTCACTATATTTCATCAATATAGATTCCAGATTTGGAAACCAAACAATACTCTCCTAATAGCCTAGTCACATGAAATCCCAGAACAATACAAGCTGTCCCAAACACCTGGACATAACTGTGTCGACCGCTACCAAAAGCAGCAAATCACAATGGCCAATGCGAGCAAAACTTGAACGCACCCGCAGCATTGCGCTATCCAAGCTTGGTACGTGTTCTTTGCAATTTTAGTTTGTGGATTCGGATCACCGAAGCGCTTATCTGGGAGCGATTTCTCAAGATTTCATGTTTCCCATTATTTATGTGTATTTCAGATAATGACTCATAATTGGTCCGGATCACAATTGATCTATGGGGTTATGGTACATTGAATGTGCATTAGCTCGGAGCCTTTGTATGCTTGTACCTACCGGTCATGTATGTTGGTCTATCACGAGATGATGAATGTGAGGGTGTGTGGTATCGAAAGTTTTTGGTTTCCGGTATGATTCCAACGCATACAGGGTCCTGCAATATTGCGAAAAGCTTCCATAGCTGCCGAACCAGACATCTCAGAGATTTCGTTGGAAAGTAGACCTCTGATACTTGCATTTGTCCCTGATAAATGTTATTCAACAAATGGATAATTTTTTAATGGATCACCCCATATACACTGCGCAAAAAAATCAACGCACATTTTGAAAATCTCAATTTTAATGAAAGTTAACTCTACTTTGACTTTATAACTTATTTTTCATGTTCTCTCGGAAAGGTTTTGAACAAAACAAGACACATTAAATGGAAGAAAAATTCAGGATTTCACAGAATCTTATGTGAAAGAAGAGAAATGAATAATATTCAAAATACTGAAATGCTGATATGTGATTTAATACTTGGTATTTCCACCCCTTGCGTTAATTACAGCTCGGCAATGACGGTTCATACTCAAAATGAGTGATCTTAAAATGTTCTGATCTAATCCTTCCCGGATTTCTCAGAGTTGGATTCCTAAGTCATTAAGAGTAGCTGGATTATTTTCTGATCTTCTCAGCCTTCTATTGAGGTTGTCCCAAACCTGCTCAATCAGATTGAGATCTGGACTTCTTGCTGGCCATTCCATTCGAGAGATTTCAACCTCTTCAAGGTATTCCTGAACGATGCGCGCACGATGGGGTCTGGCATTATCGTCCATAAAAATGAAATTTTCACCAATGTATGGAGCAAATGGCACTACATGCTCTTCAAGAATGTTTCTTATATACTTATCAGCATTCATAGCTCCATCATCAACGACCACTAGGTCTGTGCGAGCAGTCAAAGATATTCCACCCCATACAATAATCGATCCCCCCCCCGAAACCAGTAGTATTCAGGAAATTGCACTGAGCATATCTTTCATGTGGACGTCTGTATACAAGGCAACGTCGATCACAATGGTAGAGGCAGAATCTAGACTCATCTGTGAAGAGAACTCTTTTCCAATCGGTCTCTTCCCAATGGATATGCTCTCTCGCAAAATCCAAACGCGCAATTCGATGGGCTGGGGTAAGAGCTGGGCCTCTTGCCGCGACACGAGGCCTTAAATCATATTCTCTGAGGCGATTTCTTATTGTCTGAGTGCTTATTTGCACCTCATGAGTTTGCTCAAGCTGATTTTAAAGGAGGCGAGCGGTTGCAAACCGTTGTCTCAACGAAGAAACTCTCAAGTAACGTTCTTGAATGGCAGTTGTTACCCGTGGTCTACCCTGTCCTGGTCTTCGGACATTCATACCTGTCTACCCGAATCGCTGCAACATTCTGGACACACTTGAATGGGAAACTCCAAACCTTTCTGCAATTCTTGTGTATGTCCACCCTTCTTCTCGCAAAACTAACGCTTGGGCAGATTCCTCTTGGTTCAAATTGCGTGTTTCGCGTTGCATAGCGATCGAGTATAGAAAATCAAACGAAAGAAAAACTATTGATCACTAGAATTGATCGAGAACAACTGATTTTAGAATGGAGCCAATACATTCAAAATCTTTTTTTATTCCTGTTGGGAGAAAACATCTGTATTGAAGAAAAACGTTGAAAGTGGATAACATATGCATGCAGAATTCTGATGAAAAAATTATCATTGAGAACACCTTCAGTTGTAGAATAAATTTGAGATTTCCATAATGTGCGTTAATTTTTTTGCGCAGTGTATTTTCAAATATTTTCAATGACCTTCATTACCTCTTTCATGACGCAAAATATTAGAGACATTCTGTACAGATCTTATTCGAAAAAAAATGCAAAAAGGTGAGACGAATGCAGTTCAGTAAAAGTCTTCTGACGATTTCCAGAAGCGAGAGTAACATAAATTGGATCCAAAAGTTTTTCAATTGAAGGATTGTTCCTGAATGATCATATACAGGCTGTCCGTTATCAAGGTCCAAATGTGAAGAACTTCAACAGTTAAAATTATGTCGCTAATGTATATTCTTTATATCTATCACAATTGCTATTTTTTCAATATAATGATCTCGTAATGATCTCACGCGATCAGATAACATATCCTGCAGAATCTCACGTGAAGGACGGGGCTGTATGAGCTGTGGCTCCATCCTTCTGGAACCAGAAGTTCTCTGTGTCATGCTCTTTCCCACTTTCCTCAGTTTTCGGTCGCAAAAATTTCTCCAACAGTTTGCAATATCGTTGGGACGTTAAAAAGGTAAGGACCTATGGGTTACCTGAATGATGCTGTCTTCGAACATCGCCCTAGAATCCTTGATGACTTGAAAGGAGCACTCAAGGAGGAAAACTTCCAAATTAAAAACGCTTTGCTGAAGAGACTAATGGAAAACCTTCGGTCATCAAATCGGGAAATGACAAGACCAGCAGCAAACTAGTAAAAAACCGTCTCAGGCGGTACGACATGTGGCACTGTCCTGCTGAAACCACATGTTGTCACGATCATGAGGCTCAAAAATCTGTGTTAGTATAGCACGATATGGTTCGCTATTCATAGTTGATGCATTTTTTGACAATCCGGGCGCGTTGTTCTACCATGAAATGCTACATATTTCCAAACTCTCATGTGTCAACTTCCGATATGTCACGTCATAATCATGTGACATTATGATTATAAAGGTGCATACAAATTGTTGTCACGTCACGTGAGCTCACGTGAGGAAATGAGAAGAAGATATGGAGAATCTAGCTGCTTTTACAGTTGCTGGTGATTCTCATAGAAGGGATTCGATTAACCAAATGAATCAACGAACAGAGGAAGTGAGGGAATTCCATCAATTAATTCAAGAATTATTGAATGAGCACCCAGATCGGTTTCAAATGTATGTCAGAATGACGTTTCACAAAATATTAGACGCGATATCACGTGCATTCAGAAAATGTAAATTTGCGGAATATAGATCTTGCGCGCTATCAGTGCTATAACGTGACAGCAGATACAATGTTGCAAAAATGTTTATTACATTTTGATTTGGTAGTAGTACAATCACCCAGTTTAGTTCTGATGATTTGGCTTCACTATTTATTATTGAAAGGTGTGTCCCTCTTCCTATGCTCTAAGTTCCATGCATCATCGTGGTTGCACATTTTGGGAAGATGACGTGATGTGACGTGACGTGACAACAATGTGAAGCTGTTAGTGCCACTGTGGAAATATAAACTTGATATCATTTTGCGATATCATAAACAATGATCCTCATTACGAGACGGATCTGAAGCTTCCTGTTTTTCAACGTTGCTTCGAAATAATTCGCATCTGAAAACCTCAAATCTAGAAGTAGAAGCCGATATAATGAATTCAATTCGACTGTAATTCACCACTTTCCCTCAATTTAAAATATTGACTACCTACTTTTCTCGATCTACCGCATTGAGAGCCAATAAGAAAAAAATTAATTGATTATTAGATTGTGTATCCAAACCAAAATCAATTCCAACCTTCAATTACATGATTATACTCACATCGGTACCCTGTTATTACAATGAGATATACATTATTAATTTTAATTAATGATGTGGAATTGACATATTATAAAACATCTATGGATCTGTCTCTAATCAGTAACAGGTGTTCTGTTGTGTAATGAGTTTCACTCTATTCTTAGTACACATATTGAGCTTTTTCGACAAAAACTTGTCTCTGTACCTGGTGAATTAATTTTGGAATTGAACTTCCTTACTGTTGCTACGCTATAATATTCTTTATTAGCGCTTAGGACTAAAAATCTCGCTTATATGCTGGATGGTCCCAAAGCTCCGTTGAAGATGGGAGTGGGTTATACAAAAATGATATTATTAAGGGGACACCAAGTGATTTAATATTCACATACAGCACACTTGCTCTAGTTCCCGAAAAATCACTAAACAAATCTTAATAAATGATCTATAACAATAATTCTAAAGGGGGAGTAATTACCTCGTGGTCCTTATATAGCGCTATATATTGCTCACACTGTATATATAAATAGATCATACAACGATAAAAATTTGTGTGTGAAATAATATACAGAAACCTTATGAGGTTCCTATCAGAATAACTCAAATAGGTCTCATACGTTAACCTAATAGTGATGAGACTAAATAATAATGCAATTATTATCTGACTTAAACTGAATAACACAGTTCGATATTAGCGCTGATAAATTCCAGAAATTGATGATACGACCTTTATAGTTCCTCGATCCAAAGGGAAAAGGTAGTGACGATTTAGAACCTCCACGATGTTGAAATCACCAAAAGGTAACTGACGGCAGGCGGACTGATTTTCTTGGGATTACTTGACCTGGTGACTTATCAATCGAAAATAGATGTTGCAGATATTCCAGCGAAACCACTGAAATGTCCCAGAACAAGGACCCTATGAACACAAATTCAAAGAAATCAAAATGGCGAACTCGCCAGTCAGCAATACCTACCTCTTTCAGAGGATTCTCTCAGTTACAAATTAGGAACAGTTTCCTCACTGATTATAAATGAGAATACTTCACCGAAATAGAGTTCCAGCAGAATATTGATCCTGGTTCTTAAATAGAAGAAACAAATTGCACGAGGCAGAATTGAAGGAATGGTGAATCTCACCTCTCAATATGGCAAATCCCTCTTCAGGCACAGTAAGATTTGACAAAATCTTCCAGATAAGCTCTGAAGCTAAACGAAATAATCCAACTGTATAAAATGTCTTCGAAATTCAAATCCCAAAATCAGGTAAGTATCAAAAACTCCTCGACTTTCGAAAACCACCATTTAATTGAAGAATGCGCAGAAAACAACGATCCTAGTAGTCTTCACGTGAATCAAACTCATCTATCACCGTATTTCAGTTCCGAAATTCTCAAATATAATCCCTAACCAACATATCCGTATCCTTGTCCCACAAATCGAAATTTCCAAATTTCCTCGTTCCCACACCGCAGGCGACACAACAGGTTTCCCGACAAGAAAACACATTTTTCCCCAACCTCGTCGTAATACAGTGGCGTGACTACGATCAGGGATCGGAAAATTAGCATTCGCCAATTCCGGACATAACATTGTTTCCTGCAGTTTTGAGCTTATTCGAACTTGAATAATTCATTCGAAGAAAAAAAGTCACAGTTTTTCACCTCAATAAATTACATAACATCAACACGCCATTTTTAATCATAGTGATACATACTCATCTCGTTGATCCCAATTCTAACATCTATTTCCAAATATCCGTCTCAATACCCAGATGCAGATAATAATTATAATCCAACCATATTATCATAAACGAAAGTTATGCAAAGCATCGCATTATAACATCCACTTACCGGTGCTTACAACTCGAAAATTAGTCTCACTCAATTCTAGCGAATAGTTTTCGCCTTATCAGCCTGTCAGATCTGCATAAATCATCTTTAAATTGGTAGGTCGGAAATCGGCATTAGATTCAATACGAATATCAGTGGCTCTAATGCGTCGTTTAGGATGGATGTCTTTAAATTAGGCGTAATGATAATCAAGTCGTACGCAGCTGGGTAGGGAAAAGTTGACGAGCTTTCTTCGGTGACCAGAGGGTATCAAGACGCAGAATGTGTGGTAATTATGGCTCTCAGGTGACAGGTGAAGTGTTTATCACTGGCTTTGATGGGAGTCATCTAGCCACTTTTAGGATGTCGTACTTTCAATATCACTGTTTCCTGCTTGGACATTCGAACACTTCATTTATGTGAGCTTCAAGCCATGGTATATCAAGGCGATATCACAACAAGTTCCATCTAGAAAATCTACAGCGTAATTTACAACTGTGGGTCTGCATGGAATGGCATATTAAAAAAAGCAATAAATCTGAAGCTCTTCCCGATACGATAGAAAGGGAGTCAAGAATGAATTATTGTGAAGAAGACATGAGGACCTAGACGAATTAATTGAAGATAATGAAGAAGAAATGAAAGAAGCACCAACGGATGCAAAACTCCCTCACCCAACATCTCCGGCCGAAATCAAAGAGATTTGAAAACAAGAAAGGCTCCTGGAAAAAATGAAATTGAAAATCTCGTGATGAAGAAAATGTTAAAGAAAGGAATGGCAGAACAGAGCACTTTCCAAAAAGATGGAAAACTGCCGAAGTGATTGTTTTCAATAAACCAGGTAAAGACAAGAAGTTCCCACAGAACTATAGACCAATAAGCCTGCTCCCAGCTCTAGGAAAAATTGGGGAGAGAGTTTTAGCCAGACGGCTTAAGGAAGACACCGGAGCCTTGGCGACGATACCGAGTGAAGAATTTGAGTTCCGAAAACAACATTCAACTGAACAACAGCTCCTAAGAATGACTGAGTATATCAAAGAAGGATTTCAGAATAAACAAGCCACAGGACTACTACTACTAGATGTAACCAGAGCTCTCGATAGAGAATGGCATGAAGGACTAGCATATAAAATGATAACCGCAGGTTATTCACCCAAGTTATGCAGAATAATAAGAAATTATTTGAGGGATAGGAACTTTTTTGTGAAAATAGGTGATGTTCATTCCACACTCAGATATTTAGAAGCAGGAGTTCCTCAAGGATCCATACTAGGACCGCTAGTCTATAACATATACATACATGATATACCAAGAAATCCAAGATGCCTGCTTGCTCTATACGCAGACGATACGGGCATAGCAATAAGGCACACAAATACATAAAAATAATTCACAAAAGACTTCAAGAAGTTGCAGATGATATCAGTCAATGGTGTAACAGATGGAAAATGAAAATCAATGGAGAAAAGAGTCAGACAATAATGAAATTGAATGGGAGAATGGAGCTAAATACCTAGGAGTAATATTAGACAAAGGACTAACGTGGAAACAGCACATTAAGTATGCAGTGGATAAAACGAATGTAGCAATAAGAAGATTATTTAGTTGACAATGCCCCGCTGAAGATGAAGAATCAGCGAGAATTTACCGCAAAAAACCTAGAGACCAATTGCGAAAATGAAGATTTAGAACTCCACACTCAGTGAGAGATATCCAATTGAAGGATGAACACAAACACTCAGCATAAAAAAATGCGAAAGAGAAAATAACAGAAAGATGATGGAAGGTTCATAGGCTTCTGCCCGGAACCAACCGCAGGAGAGGTGTTTAGTCGGTAAGAATCCGACACTACCCAGAAAGACTGGGTGTCTGAAAAAAAAACAACTGTGGGTGTTCTTCTTGCATTTGACACGGATCCTCATCGAGCAATACCTCCCATTCTGTGTCCTCGAAGTTGATTTTTGGCCATTCTTCACGCAAATGATCATCGCAGCCTAACCAATCACGGCACGGCACGTTCTTCCACTCAGAGCAGCTTCCTACGAGACCAAAGGGTCTGTTAGTTTTCTGAGACCTCGAAAAACTCTTCGAAGAGTATCCAAGAAACATCTTTACTCTTCGATATTGTTACTGTAACTCCAGTTGTACCATGTCTAAACCTTTTCCACTTCAATTTCATATTTCTCAAAGGTCTCCATAATAACAGTTATCAACAATCAGTCGAACAATTACAATTAACGAATCAGTGTTAATTCTTTGCTTAATTCCCACGGTTAAAGATTTATTGGCAATTGCCTTTTCGAGACTTCTGAGAATAATTATTATGGGAGGTTTATCGGGTGCACAATAAGTTATGCTATTTCATTATAATTGAGTTATTACATACGGTAAGTCTATAATAAAATATGAAAAAAAATTATATAATTGTTATCTTCCACATATGAATAGAGAGAATAGAGTAGAATAGAATTTAATACGGTAAATTCCCCTCAAGCTCGATATTTGTGATGACCTTCAGCTTGATGTCACAATAAAATAAATCCTTGATTAGGAAAGTAGATTTTTTCAAATTTCAAGCAAATAATTTAGTACGTAGCGCTGGTTGAGAAGTATTGTACGTTCTCAGACAAAAATGATTAAACAAAATTTTTCACAATTACCCGAAAAGACTATACAGGGTGAGTCTTCGACTTGTACATATATTTTAACTGTAGATTCCTCTCATCAAACGAAACACTTTTTTCCTATACCATTTTTCGAAATTCGGTTTGGTTTGGGAGATACAGGGTGTCGAAAATCCATGAAAAAAACACTTTTCTGTTTATATCTTCGGAACCGTTATTTCGAATGAACTGAATTTTGGTTGAGTTTTCACTCTATTCATGGTGCATATTTCCCACTCGAGACCTATTCAATATCTTTACTAGTATAAAAGTTACAGGGTAGTCGACTCATCAATACACGCAAAAACACCATAAAACCACTTTAAAAAGATAAACGGTTCATATTTTCGAAAGAATCAAATCATTTAAGGAACTAAAAGTATTCCTATTTTTTTTTTCAATAAAACGCGTCGTTTTCGGGTTATTTCCAATTTTACCCGGAGAAATTTGACGAAAAAATCATTAATTTCAAGAATAATCTGAATGCGTCTCTGAATTAAATATCATCGAATATTATTCCTTCTCTGGTCTTTAAACGAGTTTGCAATGTTGTCACAATATTTATCAACTTTTTCAAAATGTTTTAATAATAAAATCCCATAAATGTGGGAGATAAAATTGAACACCAAGGAGGATTTAATACGCACAGTTCCTATTGAAAATTCATAGTTACCGGTCCATATTGAAGTTAAATGTCGATGAAATACAAAATTCGGATGTGAATGATGAATCTCGATACAAATTACTCATTAAATTGAAATTAATGAAAAATAATACGACACCTGATAATCTGTGGCGATGTTTCTATCTAAACAATATCCTCTTGGAATTTTATGAACTCGACACGGTTGAAATCATATTAATTCACTTCACATAATAATCACATTAGAACAATAAGTCACTGAATGTATTCAGATTATTCAGAACTTCACATAATGTTTACAGTTTGTTCAGAGACTCTGGTTTGTTATTGTTTAACGTTGGCCTCCAGATAACCATACTTCGGTTTTCGCTCTACGCATGCGTGGTAAAATTTGGCGGTAAAGTCGATTTATGATGGAAAAGACAGAATTCATAGATATTTATACCACGGTATACAAATGTATCGTGATTTATACTATGTTTCGTAAAAAATCCTTAACCTCAATGAGAGTATCAGCAAGCTGACAACATCTTCTTGAAATTTCTGTGCAAAAATTCACAGAATCGATACAAATTAGATTAGGTTAGGTTGTTTGATAATAAATATGAATGAAAGGTCTTTCTTCATGATATTGTCTGGGAATTTCGAGGAAAACATGAACAAGTTATTAGTGTTTACAAACTTATCTGAAGAACAATCGAAGAAGGAACTTATTTTGGTGGAATAAATGTTGCTTTTTAGTTGCAGATATAATCCGATGAAATAAACAGTTTTTGTTGAAATTATCGTGTTTGCAACATTTTAATTCCAATAATGTTAGTACTTGAGTATTCCCTAAATGTATGAACTCAATTTCTATCGAGAAATATGAACTTTGAATCAATTCCACAGTATCATTTCAGGGACGTAATCAGCACAATTTTTTTTCAAATGGCTATATCTTTATAACAGAGCATTGAAAATGAAAAAAAGGTTTCTTTCGACCTCAAGAATCTTCAGTTAAAATATATGTTCAAGTCAAAGACTCACCCTGTATACATCAAAGCATAAAAAGAATTACTTCATAATCCATATAATAAAATATCGGAAAAAAACTCTCACATAAATTATAACTTCATTGAATGGAACCTCCTTGATTCAATAAACGCATGTACATAAATAATGCATTTTCACCTGATCCAACAATTTTCCCAGACATAATTGTTGACTCACATGTAATAATGTTTTAAAACAAGGAGGTTACTGCTTTGTGTTGTTTCAACATGTGGAATAATTGATTATCTTCGCTCGCTCCTTAATGGATTCGATATATTAGTAGCAATATCCGTTTTTATAAATGTCAATCGTCTTTAATATTTTTGTGCAACCGGTAATTATTACCTCAGTATCCGCTGATATTGTTTCGAAATTAATTAAACGATTTTTTGTATCCTTGTTGCGTAGACAATCTCTGATTGTTTACGGCAGTTGATTGCTTTTCAGATCATGTAAATTATTCCTGCATCAAACACCACAATCAATTAGAAATTTCGAGTATCTCATTTCAATACATTGAGAGATTCCTGATTTTTTCAAAGATTTTACTATTAGTGGAATACTCAAGCTGGCCCACATACCTCAAATTACACCTCATCCTTCATTTTCAGCATTCATTTTCACACCCAATTTCTTATTGAAATTCTCATCAACACACATATTTAATTTTCTATCCAATCCATTTTCTCTGTTCATTATAAGATTCAATTCGACACTCATTATCACTTTTATCCTAAGCATTCATTTCTTCACCTTTGATCATGATTCCAAAATGGTTTCATATCAGTTCATGGTGAAAAGTGAAGTTATGAACTGCTGAAAATGAATGCGAATATGAATGATGAAAATGAATGATGAAAATGAATGATGAAACTGAATGATGAAAATGAATGATGAAAATGAATGATGAAAATGAATGATGAAAATGAATGAAGAAAATGAATGATGAAAATGAATGATGAAAATGCATGATGAAAATGAATAATGAAAATGGAATGATGGAATGAATGCTTACAATGAATGTGAAACTGGAGGAGGAATTCGATGTGGGAACGAACGATGAATATAATTTCGAAATTTGGTATGAACATGAGTTTGCACAACTAAATATAAAAAAGAGATGGCATTTATTGTTTAAATGAATTTTCTCTTTCTCCTGACTTTTTGATGGTCTATTTCGTATCATAGAACACAAAAGGTTATTTAGCTCGGTGAATGGTGAGCTTCATGAAAACGTGATCATAAAATCACAAAATGATTGGAATGAATCGAAAAACAATTTTATTTGTCGATTCTGATGTCAATTCACGATCTTTATGACCACCGTGCTGAAAACAATTTTATTTTATGCATTCATGTGGAACTCATAACCGTCTAAATAAAATATCACAGTAAAAGAATCACAAAGACCAGTAGAACCCACAACCATGAAAAGATAAAAATCAACCGCAATACATTGTCAATATCCACTTTGCATAAAGCAGACAATTATATGGGATTTCTCGAAAATAATCACACGTAGAAGGCTTGTTATCGATAATACCACTGAATATGACGCAAACGCCATGCAAAAAACTCTTATCACAATTTATTGTAGACGTGAACTGAGCACGGAGATTGTTCAAATGCAAAATAATACACCGTTTATAAATGTTGATATCATTTTAAACGGAAACACAATCATTCATGAGGAAAAGAAAACCAAACGAATGCACAAATCATGCGCTCGAAGGTAATGCTTCAATGTCCAATCTTAAGAGATGAATAATTAGAGTCAAGAGTGAAACTTGTTAAGTACCAATGGCTTTATTAAGCCGAGGTTGCTGCTCATGTTCAGATATGTGCTTACACGATTTTCCTTGTGTTAACGAGTTGTCCCAGCCTATGGGCATGGGAGCTAATTTGTCCTGTAAAGGTGATCGTTAATTATGTGAAAATGCATCAGTCTAATTACCGCTACCTGATACGGACTCTAGAAGACGTACTCAAATGTGGATATTTTATTCAAAAATTAGTATTAATTGAGTTCGTGTCGATGATAACTTCAGGTTGAATGGAGACCCCATTCTTGACGCCCATTACGATGAGTTATCGCCTTTTTTTGTTGAAGAAGAGGTCTGACACCCAGTCTTTCTGGGTAGTGTCGGATTCTTACCGACTAAACACCTCTCCTGTTGTTGGTTCCGGACATAAGCCTATAAACCTTTCATCTACTCATCTGTTATTTGCTCTTTCGCATTCTTTATGCTAAGTGTTTGAGTTCATCATTCTTATGGATATCTCTCTCTATTGTAGAGTTCTATATCTTCATTTTCGCAATTGGTCTCTAGGTCTTTTGCGGTAAATTGTCGCTGTTTTTTCACCAGTTTCATAGTCAACTAACCTTCTAAGGTCGTCATTTGGATGTTCACTAGCTCTTTCATTGGCTTTTGCAGCTTTTCGTTTGATGAATGTAATAATGGACTCCCATTTTATGTCTTTTCGGATTTGTTCAATCCAAACAAACCAGGGGCGTCTATGCCCATCTCAGAAATTTGTTTTCTGTACCTTATATCCTCTTGATATGGGTTCTCGCTGCATAGCCCCATGCTGTTGATCCATCTGTTAGCTGCGGTCTGGCGACTGCTTTTATGATCCTCAACTTCGTGTTTCTGCTCATTTGGCTTCTTCTGTCTATAATCGGGTATAAGTTATCGCCTTTAGGATGGTAATATAAGCCTTCGTTGAGGTCTTTATAATAATAATAATATCCTTTATTGCCAACGAAATCTCACAAAAGACAAAGCAATGTCACAAAAATGGGTTGAAGTAAAACAACACTTCCCAATATTTGTAAGTACAGAAAAAAAGAAAATGTGGGCAAAAACAAAATAGAATGAGATGACAAAAAAAGTATATACAGGGTGGGTCTTTGACTTGTACATATATTCTAACTGTAGATTCCTCTCATCAAACGAAACACTTTTTTCCTATACCATTTTTCAAAATTCGGTTTGGTTTGGGAGATACAGGGTGTCGAAAATCCATGAAAAAAACACTTTTCTGATTTTATCTTTGAAACCGTTATTTCGAATGAACTGAATTTTGGTTGAGTTTTTACTCTATTCACGGTGCATATTCCTCAATCGAAACCTATTCAATATCTTCACTAGTATAAAAGTTACAGGGTAGTCGACTCATCAATACACGCTATAACACCATAAAACCACTTTAAAAAGATAAACGGTTCATATTTTCGAAAGAATCAATCATTTGAGAAACTAAAAGTATTTCTATTTTTTTCAATAAAACGCGTCGTTTTCTAGTTATTTCCAATTTTACCCGCAGAAATTTGACGAAAAAATCATTAATTTCAAGAATAATCTGAATGCGTCTCTGAATTAAATATCATCGAATATCATTCCATTTCTGGTCTTTAAACGAGTTTACAATGTTGTCACAATATTTATCAACAGTTAAATGTCGATGGAATACAAAATTCGGATATGAATGATGAATCTCGACACAAACTACTTATTAAATTGAAATTAATGAAACGATATCTGATAATCTCTGGCGATTTCTCTATCTAAACAACATCCTCTTCGAATTTTATAAACTCGACACGGTTGAAATTATATTAATTCACTTCACATAATAATCACTTCAGAACAATAAATCCACTGAATGTAATGAATGTATTCAGAACTTCACATAATGTTTACAGTTTGTTCAGACTGTTCAGAGACTGCTTTGTTATTGTTGGCTCCAGATAACCAATATTTCGGTTTTCGCTCTACGCATGCGTGGTAAAATTTGGCGGCAAAGTCATGGCATTTTCTTTGGCCAGCATAAAACTAATTCCACAATGAGTATCAAAAATAGGAATTAAGCTTATCTCATAGTTCGTTGTCGATTGAATAGAATATGTTGAGTGACCCAATATCCATATGAAATTGCGCAACAGTGAATGATCTGAAAATTGGCAACCATCAATTTTCAAGTGGGCTTATCTCGACCCACATCCGAAAGTATCATATTCAATATTTTCACATTTTCATACGTCGGTCCCAATCAAAAAACGCTTTACGAAATCACGACGTTCACTTTCCCTTCAAAGCCGTATCATCATCGAGTCTTCTGATCGACCTACAGACCTGTCGAACAAAACGAGATTCGACAACTCAATTAAATTTTAATTGACGGAGTCACCGGCCCGGCCCATTGTTGCGTCTTTCAACACACGACTCCGGACGACAAAAGAAAGAACTTTTCCTTGCGTCATACCGATGTCCGAAAATCATTCATTACAATGGATGATTACCGTTTGTTCATCAGATACAAAGTGGCGTTGCTCAAATATGGGCAGAAAACAGTGCCAAGGCTGAGAGGTCGCGGGGTCATGTGGTCAAGTGGGCTGGTTGATTTGCGATTGTTTACAGGATAATGAGGATGCTGTTGGAAGGTTCAGAAGAGACCGTGAGAGATGGAAGGATTTGTTTCATTAGATATAGGTCATTCCTTGTTCATCAATTTGGGAATAACTCAATGTATCAAAAATAATTATTGAGCATTGGATCTCTGAGAGTTCGAAATGCGGCTTTTATGGGACATCCCGTTCCGAAGTAGAGATTACCAATAATTTCTTTCTGAAGTTCTCTCCAATATACGCAGAATTGAAAAATTAACATTGTGAGTTCTCAAAGATATCATGATTTCAAACAAAACAACAAATTCTCAATACAAGATCCATAAGATAATAAATAAATTAATAATAACATTGCAAGCTCTCAGAGATATCCTGGGTGCAACCAGAATACGGAGTTTTCATTGCTAGCTGCCAAAGTTATGAGAATAATAAAAGGAAACATTTTTCTGTCTTCAGAAACGGAAGCTCTCTTCTTAGATATAAAAAGGCTTTCGAAAAGTTGTGGCACCAAGTATAGAAATACAGGGTCAGTCTTCGACTTGTACATATATTTTAACTGTAGATTCTCCTCATCAAAATGAACACTATTTTTCCACACCATTTTCCAAAATTTGGTTTCGTTTGAAAGAAACAGGGCGACGAAAATACATGAAAAAACACTTCTCTGTTCATATCTTCAGAACCGTTTTTTTGAATGAACTGAATTTTGGTGGATTCTTTATTCAATTCATGGTGCATATTCATCAAACAAAACTCATTCAATATTTTTCCTGGTATGAAAGTTACAGCGACTCATGAATCCACGCAAAAATACCCTAAAACCACTTGAAAAAGATGAACGAAATATTTTCGAAAAAATCATTTATGCTTTTCATAAAACGCGTTATTTTCGTTATTTGTATACGATAAAATTTGAGGAAAAAATCATAAATTTCATGAATAATCTGGATGCTTTCCTGGATTGAATATCATCGAATATAATTACTTCTCTAGTATCTAAAAAAGTTACCAATGTTGTCAGAATATTCATCAACTTTGTGGGGACTAAAATCTCAATGATGAAAATACGTTTGATGTAGAGATAGGTAATAATAAAATACCACAAATGTGGGAGATAAAATTGAAGACCAAGGACCATGAAATTATACATTTAATATGCACAGTTTCTATTCAAAATACCGGTCCATATAAGGAATAATTGTCAATTAAATACGAAAATGAAATAAATGTCGACACAAACCTCGTATTGATCTGAAATTAATGAAAAATAAAATGATACTTAGCACTAAATAATCTTTGGCGATTTTCCTATCAAAACAATATCCTCTTGAAATTTCATAAACTAGACACTACACGGTTAATATAACATTAATTCACTAAATGTCTTCACATAATCGCATCACGAGATCGAATGAAAACACCTAAAATAATCACTTTGTCCCTTTATGCATAGCTCTAAAAATTATATCCCCCATACGCCATTCAAGGATCGCACCGGTTGTCGCTATGCGCATGCGTTGTTCACAGACGCAGAGCAATAATATGAGGTTTGAGATAGGTCAATTCATAGATCTTACGGTTTGTTTTGCGCGCCCGCTACTTCGCATTGTTTGAAGAGAAAATCATCAATCTGGCATCGTCTTCTCGAAAGCTCTGTGAAATATTCATAGAAGATAGGTTACGTTAGGTCATTTACCTGGAATCTTTCGTGTTAGATTGATTAATCATAAATAAAGTGAAAAAACAATTCTTCATGGAATATTTTTGGGATATCGAGGAAAATATGTATACGTTATGAGTGTTTACGAACTAAACTTCAGAAAAATCGAAGAGGGAACTTATTCTTGTGAGGGAAATATGGCTTTTCAATGGCAGAAATAGTCGCAATGAACAAAAGTTTCTGTTGAGAGATATCGTGTATTTAACATTCTCATTATTCGAATAAGGTTAGTACTTGAGTATTCCCCAAATGTATCCACTCAATTTCGATCGAGAAATATGAATTTCATGGTCTTCGCAGAGAATCGTATCAGATAAGTATTCGCCCCAATTTTATATCTTTCAAACAGAGCCAAATTCTACGAAATCTACAGTTAAAATAAATGTACAAAACACAGACCAAAATTGAGAAGCGTTACAGGCATACTTGGACAATAAAGAATTTCGAGTGAAACTAGATGGCACGAAATAGACGTCTAGTGGTGTACCACAAGGATCGGTTTTAGGACCACTTCTGTTCAATATTTTCATGTCAGACATGCCAAAAATAATGAGGTGCAAGATATCCCAATCTGCAAACGATACAGCTAACATTACTCCAAAAGAGTGAGGATGCTTGTGACTAGCGTCCTACAAAGGATATCGACAGTATTATGGATTACTCCAAGAAATGAAGAATAAAAATCAACCCAGAGAATTAAGTTGCTCCTCTTTTTGGCCAAACAAGATTCACGAAGATTCTACAAAGGATATCTACAGTAGTATGGATTACTCCAAGAAATGAAGAATAAAATTCAACCCAAAGAATTTTTGATCAAACAAGATTCACAAGAGGAGAAGGAAATTTAATGATAGATGATCAAAAAATCATAATGAAAAAAAGAAGCTTAATATCTTGAAGTGGTACTGGACGAAAAACTTAACTTCTATGAACAACTGGAAGAATGCAAGAAGATAATGAGACAGTTACAATAGAGAATATAGCTGCTCCTCAATGCAAAGAGGAAACCTTCTCTAGATAATGAAGTGCAAATAATCAAGACAGTGATAATACGAGGAATAATATATGCTAGTGCAATCTGGAACAATTTGGAAAGCTACAGAAAAAAGATCTCAACAGATTACATGAAAAACATAAATACGAGAATAACTTAAAATAGGAAACATCTCAGAAATAACAAAGAAAACAATCTCAAAAGCTGATTGAAAACAAGAAGGAATATGATAACGAGGAAATGAAAAGGATATCGAAAATTCATCTCAAAAATACTGACCAGAGAGCATTTCGTACGAAATCAAGTAGAAAACAAGAGAAGGTATCTTTCCTCTTCAACAGTGGAAAAAATAGGAGAAATGAGATAATAGGTGAAAGTAAGAAAAACCAAGGACTCAGTATCTCAATACAACCACCTTAATGGTTCTTCTTCCTACATCGGTAGACAACCAACGTCCATACGGAGACTTCACATCGCCTTGATTAGACCCAGGATGTAAGTCAGCATTTTCCACGCGTCCCAGGTAATCACCCTGACGAACGCCACGAGTAAATAACCATCCCCGTCTAGTAATCACGACATGGCCTACACTATGTGCACTCTCGATATGGCGTTGAGGCACAGATGGCGCGAAGTCTCGACTTGATGCTACGTGAGATGATTTTTTAGGGTTTCGAATTAGCATACATGGAAGTTAGTGCGATGTGGGTGCAGGGCCGCACTAGGTACTTTGAAGGAGAGCAATCTGACCTTCAGTCCACTTTTGTTCAATGAAACGATGTACAGGGTGTCGCATTATGCTGTTGATCCATATGGTAGCTGCGGTCTGACGACTGCTTTTATGCTCCTCAACTTCTTGTTTCTGTTCATTTGGCTTCTTCTGCCTATAATCGGGTATAAACTTTTCATCGCTACATTCGTTTTATCCACTGTATACTTGATGTGCTATTTGCACGTTAGTTCTTTGTCTAATATTACTCCTAGGTAGGTATTTAGCTTCATTCTGCCATTTTATTTCATTATCGTCTGTGAATATCTTCGACTTCATCTTTGGCCCTCCCTTTTGAAGGAGTATTGCCTGACTCTTTTCTCCATTGATTTTGATTTTTCATCTGTTACACCAATGACTGATATCGTCTGTAGCTTCTTGAACTCTTTTGTGAATTATTCTTGTGTTTCTGTGCCTAATTGCTATGCCCGTATCGTCTCCGTATAGATCAAGCAGGCAATTTGGATTTCTTGGTATATCATGTATGTTTTATAGAGTAGCGGTCCTAGTATGGATCTTTGAGGAACTCCTGCTTCTAAATATCTGAGTGGGGAGTGAACATCATCTATGACCTTAAAAGGTCATTTTTATCCCGCTATTGAATTGCCTCACCTCTGTTTCTGTATCTGCTGTTTTTCTTTTTCAATTGTTCACTTATTATTGGGTATATATGTATATTGGGTATTAGGAATAAGGCACTTTTGTTGATTTTTGTATTTTTAATTTGTGAACACTGTTTTGGGTATTGGGTTACCTGTTTGTGTTCCTTGTGAATAAATAAATAAATAAAAATCTATTTTCAAAAATTCCTATCCCTCAAAATTTTTTTTATTATTCTGCATAGCTTGGGTGAATAACTAGCGGTTATCATTTTATATGCTAGTCCTTCATGCCATCATACTCTATCAAAAGCTCTGGTTAGATCTAGAAGTAGTAGTCCTGTGGCTTCTTCATTCTGAAATCCTTCTGTGATATACTCGGTTATTCTTAGGAGCTGTTGTTCAGTTGAATGTTGTTTTCGGGATCCAATTTGTTCACTCGGTAACGTCGCCAGGGCTTCGGTTTCTTCATTAGGTCGTCTGGCTTATACTCTCTCCACAATTTTTCCTAGGGCTGGGAGCAGGCTTATTGGTCTATTAGTTCTGTGGAAACTTTTTGTCTTCACCTGGTTTATTGAAAACAATCACTACGGCAGTTTTCCATCTCTTTGGAAAGTACACCGTTTGCTATGCTAGTTAAAGCTGCTGCTTTGACATTTTCATCAACATGAGATTCGTAATTTTATCTTTTCCAGGAGCCTTTTTTTCAAATTGTTGATTATGTCTTTGATTTCGTTCGGAGATGTTAGGTGAGGGATTATGCCATCCGGTGGTGCTTCTTTCATTTCTTTTTCATTATCTTCAATTAATTCATATAGGTCCTCATCGTCTTCTTCACTTCTTCACAATAATTTATTCTTGGCACCTTTTCTATATTATGGGCAAGAGCGTTAGATTTATCGCTTTTTGAATATGCCATCCCATGCATTCCATGCAGTAGTGGAGTTTGCATTTTTTCATTACGTAAATTTTTCTGCATTTTCCATTCAGAATGGTCTTCTGTGTTAAGTTCAAATATTTTCTTATTCTATCTATTCGTTCTGAGCTCCCTTAGTGCGTTTTTAAGTATTTGACTATGTCTTTTCAGTCTGATTTTATCACTATCTGTTTTATACATCCTGTAACTCTTTCCTAGCCTTGTGTTAACTGATTTGTGGTATTTTCGTGATATTTTCTTGGAGTTTAGTTTTAAACTTATCCCAATCGGTATGTTCTCGTGTTTGAGTCAATTTATTTCTAGGTCCTCGTCCTAAAATGAACTCTATCGGGTTGTGATCAGATGTACCATCCTCTATCGTGTCTAGGACCCACTATTTAAGACGCGGCTCAGATCCTCAGGATCGTCTAAGTCATCCGAACCATATCATACGGAAATTATTGAAAGCAAAAAAATCATGGGATGAGAAGTTCAATAACCTGTTCCTTCGAAGGGGTGTACCTCTGAAGATATGAGGAACTATACTCCATTCACAATTATAAAATCACAACTCTGGCCATGGTTTCGTTTTCAGGAATTGGTGCACCTGATAAAAAATCTGTGCGCGTACAGAGAATATCTTTAATGACAAAACGGCGTTGCCAGTTTCTTTGTTTACATCAAAGTAAAAGTATCAAAGATATTTTGACATGGGTACAAACGGCAAATTTGAATTGGACCAAAAATCGATTTATAAGCATGAATAAAGCAAAAGTAATTACTAATCGCCTTTTTTACACTTGATAACGAAGTTTTTTTTAGGTATCTGGCCGTTTGGAAAGATTTCAAACGAAATTCCGGTCCCCCAGAAGTTTGGTTAGTTTCGGTATCGTTTTTGGTGCTCAAAATGTATTTGGAATGTGTAAATGGACAAAAAAGGCTTCCTTATACGATCTTTTCACGAAAGCGACCGGAAAATATGGTTCAGGTAGGATTTTTGAGGAATTATGAGGAAAGAACTTGCAGAATGAAATTGCACGATTTTCGTAAGTAAACGGGTTTTGGATGGCCATCATCGGTCTCTAAATGATTATTGTTGATCGTTTTCACGTTTCAGAAAAAAAACCACTTCGTATAAGCCCATTTTGAAGAAATTTGTGTATGTAACATTCAACGGTAGGTATTTGCTCTTAATCGAAAGAATATATTATATCTAGTGCTACTTCTTTCAAAAGAGACACAAGCTTTTAATGCTGTAGGGGCCCTATAATGTGGAGGAGTTTGTGTCTTATTTTAGAACAGGTGAATGATAAATGTGAAGCATATAATTGACCTGTTCCATATTATTTGTACAAACCTACTGTGGTTGTAATGTATGAATATTTTTCAAACTAATAAATTACTATACAGTCAGAATATTTAACTCCTTGTGCATAAGATCAAATAAATGAAATGTATATCTTCTACTGTCATTTTTATTAAGTTAGCAATTAAGGTTATGTTCCAAGAAAAAGTTCCTGTTGCATCAGAACTCCCTTCAACTATTTGGATTTCAGTAGAGGGATATAATGTTCCATTATTCTTGATTCAACAATTGATGTCAAGTCTTGAACTTTCAGTTCAAGAGGATAATAAACATTAAACCTTCACAGACATGCATATGAAAATCATGTGAAAGCAATGCAATTTTCTTCCATGGCGAAAAATAATATATTTCAACAGTGATCTCTTGTACTTTTCATGCAAATAACTAGAAAAGGAATCCTTTCTATCAATTCATATAAACGTTAATTATTTTCGTCCTCACATCTCTTCCAATTCATTCATTTTCCGAATAAATTCTGAGAAATACGCTAAGAATGTAGAAAGGGCAACATAGTGTTGACTTGGAACATAAAAATATTTTGAAAAACGTCATAACTTCGATACAGAGTGGAATGTGTCAAATTTCCAAGGCCAGAGTTGTGATTTTATAATTGTGAATGGAGTATACAAATAAGGTCATCGTTTCCCCTTAGATCTACTTTGACATCCCCATTCGTGATAAACTAACTAAATTAATGTCAAACTCATCTGTCTGAGTTTGTCGCGTTCATAATCGGTCAACACGGTGAAAATCCTCCAAATTTGTTTCTTCTATCTGTAGCCCTTGGTAAATCTGTGGCCGTTGCTTTGGACCTGAGTCCGTCTGTCTTCAAATACCAGTCCAATAGTAGTGATGCATCGTAGGTCGGGAAGACAAACTATAAACCATGTGGGTTGGAGAGATTGCAATATAAATGTCCCATAATTTGCAATTATCCATGCTTTATATCTGTCCTCCCATTGTACACTGTTCGTAACCTTGCCGGTGTCATAACTAATTTGGTTGATGCCACATTTTTCTCCATCACCGCAGAAAACAGTGGACAGTTAGGTTAATAACAGATACCAAATGGTCCTTTGACTTTGCTGTTGGTCCTATATACTCGTATACAACAAAAATAAACTGCCCCACATGAGTTAGAGATATTGACTTAAATTGCAAAAAATATAGTTGAAATAAGATTTTTGTGATGAAAATTCATATTAATATGATTTCAAGTTGCAAATTAATTTTAGCCTGTAGGTCTGCAGCGTATACAGGGTGGTTCAGAAAAATCGAGTAGAATAACGAAATTTTATTCCCAGAGATTTTAAGCATTTTAAGACTATCAATACAATGTATGGCCTCCACAGGCATCAATAAAAGCTTCTTTGCATACTACACACGAGGTTGTTGAACATTTTTCGAGGAATTTGGGTCCATAAACGGAGCAGAAGCTCTATCAGATCATTTAAGGATTCTGGGGAAGGTTGATGATTATCTTATCTTCTTTGGAGCATATCTCATGCATGTTCTATGCAATTCAAATCTGATGAGTGCGGAGGTATTGGTAAATGTGGAATACCAAGCTCCTCGCGCGCATTCTCAACGATGGCTACACGGTGCGGTCTAGCGTTATCGTCCAGAAATTGAAAAGTTTCACCAATAGCAGCCAGAAAATTTTGCAGAACATTGTCAATGACATGCTCCCTATAGTGTAAGGCGGTCAAATGTGTAGATCTGTGCTCCCGTTGAAACATATCTCGGCCCATACCATAACAGTACCCCCTCGGAATGGATGGACTTCTTGGACATAGCCGACATAGCGACGATTACGGGGTATGCGTGGGATTGTCCATACCCTCATTCATCGAGAATCTGAAAATCGTCCGTATCTGGATTCATCAGTGAAAGGGACACTAAGCCATTGATCGTTCCAATTGATATGTTGCCTTGCTCATTCCAGTCTTCGACGCTTATGGTCACGTGTTAATGGAATTCCTCTTAATGGACGTCTAGAACCTATAGATTCACCTCTCTCAAACGTCGTCTGATGGTTTCGATGGAAACTTGGACCCCATCTGCATTTCGAAGAGTATTCCGTAGCATTCTACTCGTAGCTGTAAGGTTTCTTCCCGCCGAAACGGTGATGAAACAATCCTGAGCAGGTGTTGTTTTTCGTCGCCTACCAGGCCTTGGTCTTTCCTGGAACCTGTCTCCCTGAACCTATTCCAAAGTCGAGATATCACACTTTGGCTGACTTGGAGCCTTTCCGCTACAACCTGAGTTGGGTCATCCTGTAGCATTCCGATAGCCCTATTAGCCTCAGCGTTTGTTGATTTACGTCTTGGCATTTTCAGAAAACTCGTTTCAAATCGAAGCCGTTGATAAACTGACTTCATTTCAAAATAAGAACATTGATGAATCATATGCAAAGAACCAAACTTCAGAAAAAAGGCGACCAGATTGACGAAATATCTCAAACTGATTTTTATTGGATCAATTCAAGTTGTTATTGAATTTTAAATGATTTAACAGCGATTTTTTTGAAGATCACATACTTTTAAAAACGATTGAATACGATATCCCTAAGTCTTGTGGAGCAGTATATTTCTGTTGTAAAACTAAAAGACAAGGAGGGACGTGAAAATCCTTCTACTGAAGGTGAAGTCACTCATAGTGAAGATAGTCGTAGTTCTTTCCATAAGTGTTTCGTCACGATTTCCGAAATAGAACTAGTCCGATTCAGCCATTTCGTTTCGCGTTTTGGCTTTGTTGAATAAATGTGGACTATTCGATAAGTTTCCTATACTGCCGACTTTTGTCGCCGACGACACGAATTGAAAAAAAGGCGTCCACATGAGTTCAATCGATACATCTGGTTCATCCGTTTGTTGGAGTATTTTTTGAACAATCTGCGTTGATATTTGGTCGAAAATAATCCAAAACGATGGGATAACTGGTTTGATGTCACTGTCGCCGCTAAAGTGATTGAAAATATATGTTTTGTATACAGATATCATCGTCAGGTAAATTCTAAAGATATATTCATGATTCAAGGACCTGTATTAGCTTCTCCAAGAAATCAACTATTCACTCTTTCATCCGCATATAAGCTATGGCCATCAGGTAATCTATATCAATCTCGAAGCTGATATTCATATTATTCAATATAAACAGTAATTGAGGCACACTGACATCGGAGCATTCAACTAGAAAATATAAACTGAACAAATCTCTCCAAGTCACCCTTTTATGGTAGAAGTGAGAATTATTGCATCAATTCCCGGTTAAAAAAAAGAATTTGCATAAGTCCCTTATGCTCGACTTGTCAGAATTTTCAGCATAATTGATATTTGCCACACGTATATTTATGTGTTGCATCGATATGACGTGGATATTTCTCGATGCTTCAGGCATGTTTTGGCGTGTTCCAGATTCCTATCTTATTATAAACCTATTCGTGGACGCAGATATTGAATAATGATGATTATTTACGCAACGCAACTATATGTCTTCTATGGAGCATAAAATATACGTATGTGTTACAAACTATCCCACTGTTGAGAAGGCTAATAAATGTAGAATTTGGCCAAGTAATTCATGGCTGATCAAGTGTATCGAGATCATTGAACAGCTGGAAGAAAGAGTCTTAGTTATGGGAATTGGTAATGTTTAAATATTACTTTTGAAAGTTCGATTTTGCACAATGAGATGACGATGAAAGTAACTTATTCCAACATTTAAGAGAGAGCATAATTTGAATAGGGGGATGGCATTTTGAATATATACCATGTAGTTGTGGAAATAATTGAAAACGAAAAGATTCGGATCATATAAAGCTGTAATAATGGTCATATTCATTCTTGAATCGTAAGATTAATTTAATTTCCCAGCATACTCCCGAACCAATAATTGGTTATTGCAAAAATTATATCAATCAAGCCAATTAGTTTCATTTACCATCGATATCAAGGCGAACCGACAATGTAGACCCAAAATGGCCAATAAAATTCAACAGTCCATGACATTATCCAAGACAGATGTCTTTGAGATCACGGATTTTTGAAAAGTAAAATGCAAATGGTTGATTCAAGAGAAAGGACAATGTATGGCCAATGAAAGTGTCTCAGGCAGTTTAGTAAGAGGATGACCAGCTCTCTATGAATTGCCTCAAGTAGCTCGAACTAATCTGTAAAAACATTATCGTATTCCGTAAACCTTGAGGATCTTCTTGGTCAAGATATAAATTTGCCAAAGTTGAAGTAGTGCTCTATAATTATCGTCATTTAAATTGATCCCAATGAAAAATGGGTCGATAATATGGACTCAAATTTCTTCTACCTACGAAGAAGAGCAACGGTTTCGGTAGGTGTCAAATACATCAAAATATGAACACTTTCAAACACAAATCCAAATACTTTCACATTTCGTCAAAAACATTCCGTTGAGTAGGTACCTTCAATTCAACATTTTTTAGGTACATATGTAGTAATTTTATAGGTAACTTGAATTCATTATATTTAAAAAGAGCTTCTCCATATCTGCGACTATTTTTTTTCCCAAGAAATATGCTACTGTGATGAAACCTGAAAATTAACGGCAAGGTTTCGCGTCTAACGCACTACTGGAGTCTCCTGTCAAAACACCAGAAATTTGTTTCAACTGGATGTTCCATTGGGTTATTTTTGTTTTAAGATATACAAAGTGTCATATAGAAGGTTATGAGTTATTTACATTGGTCAGATTACTTCATATACATATACAGGGTGAGTCTTTGACTTGTATATATATTTTAACTGTTGATTCATCTCATCAAACGAAACACTTTTTTCCCATACAATTTTTCAAAATTCGGTTTGGTTTGGGAGATACAGACTGTCGAAAATCCATGAAAAAACACTTTTCTGTTTATATCTTCGGAACCGTTATTTCGAATGAACTGAATTTTGGTTGAGTTTTTACTCTATTCATGGTGCATATTCCTCAATCGGAACCTATTCAATATCTCTACTAGTATAAAAGTTACAGGGTAGTCGATTCATCAATACACGCTAAAACACCATAAAATCACTTTAAAAAGATAAACGGTTCATATTTTCGAAAAAATCAATCATTTAAGAAACTAAAAGTATTCCTATTTTTTCAATAAAACGCGTCGATTTCGAGTCATTTCCAATTTGAGCCGGAGAAATTTGACGAAAAAATCATTAATTTCAAGAATAATCTGAATGCGTCTCTGAATTAAATATCATCGAATATTATTCCTTCTCTGGTCTTTAAACGATTTTACAATGTTGTCACAATATTTATCAACTTTGTCGAGATATTTGAATAATAAAATCCTACAAATCTTCTTCTTCTTCTTTCTCTATGATAGGCACAATTGCCTGTTTATTCTTCATAACTCGTCTGCGTTTAATGGACGGTGAGATTATCGCTCCATCTTTTTCGTAATCATTCACTTGCCTCGGAATCCCACAAATGTGGGAGATAAAATTGAACACCAACGAGGATTTAATACGCACAGTTTCTATTGAAAATTCATAGTAACCAGTCGATAAAATACAAAATTCCGATATGAATGATGAATCTCGATACAAACTATTTATTAAATTGAAATTAATGAAAAATAATACGATACCTGATAATCTGTGGCGATGTTTCTATCTTAGCAACATCCTCATGGAATTTTATAAACTCGACACGGTTGAAATTATATTAATTCACTTCACATAATAATCACATTAGAACAATAATTCACTGAATGTATTCAGAAGTCATAACTTCACATAATGTTCACAGTTTGTTCAGAGACTCTGGTTTGTTATTGTTTATAGTTGGCCTCCAGATAACCAATAGGTAAAATATGGCGGCAAAGTCGATTTATGATGGAAACGGCAGAATTAATAGATATTTATACCACGGTACACAAATGTATCGTGATCTATACTATGTTTCGTAAAAAATCCTTAACCTCAATGAAAATATCAGCAAACTAACAACATCTTCTTGAAATTTCTGTGCAAAAATTCACAGAATCGATGCAAATCAGATTAGGTCAGGTTGTTTAATAATAAATCTGAATGAAAAGTCTTTCTTCATGATATTGTTTGGGAATTTCGAGGAAAAAATGAACAAGTTATTAGTGTTTACAAACTAATCTGCAGAAAAATCGAAGAAGGAACTTATTTTGGTGGAATAAATGTGGCTTTTTAGTTGCAGTTATAATCCGATGAATCTAAGTGTTTTTGTTGAAATTATCGTGTTTGCAACATTTCTATTCCAATAAGGTTAGTACTTGAGTATTCCCTAAAAGTATAAACTCAATTTCTATCGAGAAATATGAACTTTGAATCAATTTCACAGTATCATTTCAGGGACGTAATAAGCACAATTTTTTTTTCGAATGGCTACATCTTTTTAACAGAGCCGAATTCGGAAAAATGGAAAATGAAAAAAAGGTTTCTTTTGACCTCAAGAATCTTCAGTTAAAATATATGTACAATTCAAAGACTCACCCTGTATACATATGTTCTCCAACTTGAAATACTACGAGGTTAGTTGCATCTTCAGACGTATAAAAAACCGTAGGAGAACGATTCTGATATTCAAAAAATGTCAATTTATTTTCTCGTTGCATTTAGCCTCTGTTCCTTCCGCGTATACTATCCTCTATGATATACAGGGTGCTTTCTTAGAAATGAAGATCAATTTTGAAATCGATTCAATTTGTGAGAAAAAGGCTCACTTTTGTTCTCAACTTGCTACTTTTCTTGAGTTAAGAGTGGAATTTAAAGCTGGATATGCCTCGAATATAATGGTCTGTAGATTGTTTCGCCATATTAGAAGCTCCGGATTGACCGGAGACGTAAGAGTCTAGAGCGGTTCACCGGGTTGGCATAAAATACACTGTCTATCTATAATTCGATCTTGGATCATTCAGTTTCTCGGGTTTTTTGCCGGTTTTCCTGCCGTTTCGAGCAATACGCTCACCGAGAAATTTAATGCACGCCAAGAACGGTACATGGGATAAGGATCACCTTTGGTGATGGCAAAAAATGGGAAACTGACCGTTTTCTATTTATGATTTATGGGGCCTATTGCATGCTTTATTGGCTTGCACTGGGTATTATGTTCTGAAATTGTCGGTTTGTAATGACAAGGTAGATGCGGGATATGAAGGAAATGAAAGTGATGGTTCTTTTTAATTGTCTTGCGAAATTAACCAAAATATGGGCGATCAGTCCGAAGTTGAATTGTTCTCAGTACGAGGATATATTGGAAAATTCTTATATTTCTATAGAACCAAACAAAATTTCAATGTCAAAATATTTTATAACTCAACATATTCTCCTCTTAATTGAATACATATATTACAGCAAACCTGCAACGGCTCTAGAACTTAAAAAAAAATGTTTCTTCTTGCTCTGCAAACCAGTCCTCCACAGTTTTCATTACCTCCTCGTTGGAAGAAAATTCACGACCTTTTAAACATTTTTCAGCTGAGGAAAGAGATGAGAGTCAGATGGATTCAAATCTGGTGAATAAGGGGGGTGTTCAAGTAATTCTAACCCTAAATCACGAATTTTTTGCATGGCAACATAAGATTTGTGTACTGGGGCGTTGTCCTGTAAAAACAAAGATCCCTTGGATAGCTTTCCGCGTCTTTTCTCTTCAATTTTTTTCCGTAGAGTGGTCAGTAATGTCGAATAGTAATTTTCGGACATGAAACTTCTTAGGTCTTGGAGAACTTGAGTGTCGCCATTCCATCGATTGTTGCTTTGTTTCTGGATCGTATAAATGTTCCCAAGTCAAATCCATAGTAACAATTCGGTTCAATAAGTCTACATCGTTTTCAAATCGAGCACAGATCGAACGCGATGCTTCTACCCTTGCACGCTTTTGGTCAACATTCGAACATTTGGGGATGCATTTTTCAGAAATTTTTCTCATGTCCAAATTGACGTGAACTATATGATGAACGCGTTCGTATGATATCTTCAGTGCTTCAAATATCCGTTTTAGCCCAATTCGACGGTCTGATAAAATGATGTCATGAACTGCATCGATATTTTCGGAGACTGACACAGAAACTGGCCTTTCCGATCGGTCATCACCTTCAATTGAAAATTTACCTCTTTTGAAGCTTGCAGTCCAATTTTTCACGGTCACATACGAAGGACATTGATCACCAAGGGTATCAAGCATATCTTCGTAAATGTGCTTACCTCTTAACCCTTTTAAATACAGGTACTTGATGATGGCTCGATAATCCAATTTTTCGATTTTTACAATTTCGGTGGACATCTTTTTTCTTTATTTTATTGCGTCGTTCTGGTTTACTTTTTCGACGTCGAACTCTACACTGACACTTCTAATAAGTTATTGTTCGTTGATATGGTATCGCAATACTTTGTTTATGCATGGAACTGGTCTAGGCTAACTAGATATCAATACATCCTCGTACCTCTATGCGATATGATGTTTATGAATCTTGAACTTGTTACCTTTATGGACCAATCTGAACACCTAGAGGCAGTTTTAGTTATAGGTTGAAAGGGGTTACAGTACGACCTTAAGGTCTATCGAGCTCTCTAACAGAGTTATTCTCACCACGTATTCAACATTTAAAAAAGAACACAAAGGATGAAATTTTCGCGAAAGATAAAAACAACAAACATGTTCCAAGCTGTACCTCGATTTTCGACTTCTGGACATTTTGGTTCATGAAGATAGTGCCTCGTGTGTTACCCTGTATACGACAAACTCGAATTTCAGCGCTAGTATTCAAAGACTAAGCTCGGAACTTGAATCGATTATGTGTAAAATGATTTATCGGCACAAGGCGCGTCAATTAATAGATCTATTGTTGTGAAAACGACAATAAAAAACATTCCTGCCTCATTCGTTTGCATATAGATATGAATTAAAGTTCAAACGAACGTCTAGATCGATTCCACGAAACGCAAGGTCGTCTGTCGGTTGCACAAATGTTGCAGGAAAAAAGGAAACAATATAATATTGAAATGCACCAATTATCGCTCTCGGAGCTGGATGCATACATCATTTGTCCCGTTATGATGTGTGGGAACCGCGCTTATGTCGCTATTACAAGTCATAGATCGACCGAGTAAACTCGTATAATGGATACAGCCACATAAAAAGTCCGCTTTTTATATTTCTTCGCCTTGAAATCATTGAGCGACATTCGATCCAATACCAAAACGGAAATGCCGCTCTTCTATGGTCTGCTGCAATGGCGCTTGGCGCGCCTAGGATTTTTTCCGAGACTTTCCAGTTGTGGGATAATTTTCCTATGTGGATGCACTGAATCACTGGCTTTTACAAAATGATTTGTGGATATGGGATGGCAACTTATAATTTCTCGTGACATTTGAGCCTTTTAATATTGTTCTGAGAAATTTTATTATGTCTCGATTTTACCTAGTCATCTTATTAATCATCTGGATAATTATTCCATTTTCTCGAGCATAAAGGTGGCGACAAGATCAAACCAGCACGGCACATACATCGGTTGGAACTGATGCCCTTGACCTCTAAATGACTGTTCATTTTTCAAAAATTACCACTGTATATATTTCTCTATTACACATGGATCATCATATAATTATGATCGTCTCACCGCACACCATTCAAACCTTTCACCACAGCTGATGATCAGTGGGGAATTTGAGAAAAATTGAACAAAATGAAAATAAAGGTGCATACAAATTGTCGTCACGTCACGTGAGCTCACGCGAGGAAATGGAAAGAAGATATTTTACAGTTGCTGGTGATTCTCATAGAAGGGATTCGATTTACCAAATGAATCAACGAACAGAGGAAGTGGGGGAATTCCATCAATTAATTCAAGAATTATTGAATGAGCACCCAGATCGGTTTCAAATGTATGTCAGAATGACATTTCACAAAATATCACACGTTATATCACGTGCATTCAGAAAATGTAAAGGACCCCGCACTTTTTCTATGGCAAATGGCGTTCCGTCAAATTTTCTAAAATTTCGGTATGATGTAGTACTCGACCTACTGATCAAAAGTGTCCATGGCCCCAACTCAATCCTATGACTAGTTTTAGAGATACAGGGCGTTGAAGTTGAGAATTACCCACTTTTACTACGCCCGTATCTCGGAACAGAATCGAATGAACTTCAATTTTTCTCAAGAAACATTTCATTACATCCCCAAGGAGCAACCATATAGAGGAATATGACCGAAAATCGTTACGAATACAGGTCATCCATAATTGAATGCATGCCCGATTTTGAAAGAATAAAATATGTCAGTTTCAGAGCGAGAACGTTCACAAAATGAACTATTACACTAGATATATTGTTGTCACATCGAAAACGTCTGAAATACCCAGAATTTATACTGGGTGATCCATTATTATAGAAACTATTCTCAAGGAGGGTTAAATGGACACCCTGTATTTATGGGTTGATTCAAGGTGTTTGTTTAATTTTTTTAGAACATATCATCATGGACTTCAAAGAATACAGGGTGATTCAGTCATGAAACGAACTTTGAACCTCACGAAAATACCCAAACACCACCTTTTTTTTCATGACCCTGTATTTCAAGATTAACTCCGACGAGGTGGGAGTTTTCTTTCACCACTGTACTTGATATAAAAACATCAATACGGCTGAGAGTTTTTATCATCTTCCTATGACCAGATTTTTTGTTATGCTGGAATAAGAATAGAATAACATAAATAAATAATTTTCATATTACATTAAAAAAAAATCTGCTCATAGGAAGTATAAAAACTCTCGGTCGTATTGATGTTTTCATATCAAGTACAATGGTGAAAGAAAATTCCCACCTCATCGGAGTTAATCTTGAAATACAGGGTGATGAAAAAATAGGTGGTTTTTGGGTATTTTCGTAAGGTTCAAAGTTCATTTCATGACTGAATCACCCTGTATTCTTTGAAGTCCATTATGATATGTTCTAAAAAAATTAAACAAACACCTTGAATCAACCCATAAATACAGGGTGTCCATTTAACCCTCCTTGAGAATAGTTTCTATAATAATGGATCACCCAGTATAAATTCTGGGTATTTCAGACGTTTTAGATGTAACAACAATATTTCTAGTGTAATAGTTCATTTTGTGAACGTTCTCGCTCTGAAACTGACATATTTTATTCTTTCAAAATCGGGCATGCATTCAATTATGGATGACCCTGTATTCGTAACCATTTTCGGTCAAATTCCTCTATATGGTTGCTCCTTGGGGATGTAATGAAATGTTTCTTGAGAAAAATTGAAGTTCATTCGATTCTGTTCCGAGATACGGGCGTAGTAAAAGTGGGTAATTCTCAACTTCAACGCCCTGTATCTCGAAAACTAGTATTAGGATTAAGTTGGGGCCATGGACACTTTTGATCAGTAGGTCGAGTACTACATTATACCAAAATTTTAGAAAATTTGACGGAACGCCATTTGCCATAGAAAAAGTGCGGGGTACTTTGCGGAATATAGATCTTGCGGGCTTTCAGTGCTATAACGTGACAGCAGATACAATGTTTATACTACTACCAAGTTGTGTCAATGTTTCCTTGAAATATACAGGGTGGCCATTTGAAAACGAAACAGACGAGATTACAGACGAAATAAATTTTTTCGATAGAAATGCTCGGACAGGTCGATTTCTGTTTCAAGGGGGACAACTTAAGATGTAGGTTACGGACGCATAGCGCTTTAACCCTTGCTACTACAACCCTCACACCCAATTTTTGAATAGGGAAGATGGGGTGAGTGATACCTCATTTGAAAGGTATTTTTATATTGATTTCAGCACAGTAATTGTTTTTTTATTTTATGCATTAGTTCTCGAAATATTCTCAACTGAGTATTTGAAAATGAAGTGGTGTTTTCATGGCACTTGTAGTGTTTTCTTGTGAAAAATCGACATTTTGAGCTTCAAAACAACCATGACTGTGAGTTTTTGATAAATTATTTACTTTACTTTGAAAAGTCTTATTTCTTAGATCAATACTTCAAATCGTTCTGATACCGTACAATTGGAGAATGATTTCAGTGAATAAAACAGCTAGTCGAACATCTGACCCCAGTAGCATTAACACGTACGGTATGACTTCATTTGCCCAGTGGTAGATGTTTTGCAACTTCAAATACAAGTACGGAAATTTTGGTGTTTCGGAAGCACGAAATGTCAATTATTCGCAAAAAATTAATTTAAGTGATAAAATTAACTTAACTTAAAGCATGAATATTTCGAGAACGAATGCATAAAATGAAAAAACAATTACTGTGCTGAAATCAGTATAACAATACCTTTGAATTGAGGTATCACTCACCCCATCTTCCCTATTCAAAAACTGGGGGTGGGGGTTGTAGCAGCAAGGGTTGAAGCGCTATGCGTCCGAAACCTACATCTTAAGTTGTCCCCCTCGAAACAGAAATCGACCTGTCCGAGCATTTCTATCGAAAAAATTTATTTCGTCTGTAATCTCGTCTGTTTCGTTTTCAAATGGCCACCCTGTATATCGTATTCCGTAGTTAAGACATGAACACATAGGAAATAAATCTTCATTTAGATTAATATTTCAGTATATTTTGAAACAAAAAATCAACTTATAACTCCTAATATCAAAAATATATAAAATATTTCACAGTATAGAATCGAAAACATGCTCGTAAAATTTCGGAATAATGTTACTTTGTAGTAAACTTCGAATATCTTTCTTCTTATTTTCATTAACAGGTAGTTTTTGGAGAGTAAGCAGCTTTCAAATCTATGATCTGTGCAGTATTTCCTTTGCGCCGCCGTGTTGTCAGCCTCATTGGTACCCTTTGCCAATCCACATTATCTCTGTATGTATTTTTATATAGGCATGTATCGCTTCCCTTTTCAAAGCGCATCATTTTTATTTCCCACAATTTCAATGGAACTCCATCCATATTTTTAGAGGTGTTGACACCCATCTCCTCGCACAGTTCCTTCAGATCAAAAGCTGCTTTTCATCCCACAGTACTATTTGAAAAGACATCTCGATATCAATAGTTAGAAATTAGAAGACCCAGCAAACAAATAAAAACCTGAACCAAAACTGACATCTGCTGACATTAACCGATTAATCTGTTCGATCCGTCTTTCGAGGCCGAGCAAAAAGGTTTCATCCGGATACTTCAGACGTCAATTGTCGAACGAAACAGATTTACCTCCCCTACATCCAGACGCAATTATCGATCGATAAAATTGTGTCAGACGAATCCGATCGCAATGCCGAACGCGGCTATTATAAGTCTCTGGAACCTCCCAGATATGCGAGAATTATTAATAAAACTACTCGGCTTTTGGGAGATCCCAACAGTGGGTCAGACGCGAAACCCTAGCACAAAATGAGAAAGAAACCCAACCGTTGTGAATATTCGGATGAATATTTTTATGTTCGACTGCTCCATAAACACTTGATTCATGAATTCGTTTAGCGTCCATAATTGACTACTTTATTGGACACCACTTTATTGGACACCACTTTATTGGACTCAACTGTCACAGTCTTCTCTCGATTTTGCAATTTTCTTCGTTTCACACCACTTGTTATACGCATACAAATTTTCATAAGCACTTTTAGTAGGTAGAAAGATTCTTTGGCACTTGCGGCTTAATTATTCACGCTTTCCTCTTCCGAACTATCCATTTTTGGGATTGTTATGACGTTCGTCACAGAATTAACGAAGTAAACAACTTTGTTCAGTGAGGTTGCTAAGGTCGCTGATGGTTACTAAGGTAAGATAAGCAAAAGCACACTCAATGTATTTCTTGAAATGAAGCGACGAATATATTAATTGCCATTTCAGAAAATAAAATGTCTGCATTGCAGTCAAACATAAAGCTTTGTATGCAACTCGTACATAATTAGGCTTATGGACTTGCCCAAATTATTGGCCTCGCTCGCTTTGCTCGCTCTGCCATAAACTTTGGACTCGTCCATAAAGACCTAATTTATGTACTTGTCACATAAATAGCTATTATGAGTGGAGTTGAGTTATTTTTCTATTCAATGCTCTTGATGTTGTTCTTAATATTATTCATATGTATTGATGAAGAAGAGCTTGAACACGATGCTATGTAGAAAGGAAGAAGTGGAAAATGAAAAAAGTACCCAGACTTTCAAAGTGAATAGTATACAGGGTCTTTCACGAGGAAACTCACCCATATTTATACGAGAAACTACTGAACGTATTTTCATGAAATTCGGCACTTAAGTATTTCACGATGCTGATGAAATCTAAAATATTTTCAAGGCATGAGCACCTCCGGTTTTTCCGGAAATGACGTCAACTTCCGTTTTTCAAATTAGAACACCATTTTTTTATTGCAGAAATAGATTTCTTAGAAAATTTCAAGTTATTTTGATGTAACATTTTTCAGTTTTGGTTGGAAAATTCTCTCTGAGCGGGAAAATTCGAAAAAAAAATCGAAAATAGAGCTCCGCTGAAACAAGAATAACTTCGAGATTTTTGGATGGAAAATTTTCATTTTTGGGGTTTTTCAAGATGTAAGATTGATGTATCCACTTTAAAAATCGAAATCGCGATTCATGGTACAGGGGGTGAAAAAATCGCTTTCAAAGTTAGGGATGACAAAATCGTGAAAAATCAATGTTTTCGAATTAGAATCCCATTTTTTTATGGCATATATTGAATCTACGTTAAAAAATAATGTGAGTGTATGCATCACACCCTTGCCCTAAAATGGATATTTTCTGAGTTATTCACAAAAAACTGTTTTTCGTCTTGAATTTACAGCTATTTCTTTTCCCTTCACGCCAAAAAGATGAAATTTTCAGGAACTGTTATTTGAACCATGCTGTAGATTTTTCACCCCTTCTTGAAACCGACTTCAAGTTACTATTAGGAGAACCATGGCAAACTCTCGCAGTTATAACTAGAGAAGATGCTCAAAGTTTTGACCGTTAATTTCTAGACATTTATTTATACGTCTCAGGAATGCTTCGTGCGTTGCTCTTCTTATTTCATCGGGAGGAAGAGATCTGCAAAAGTGTTTAAAACCCAAATTGAGTTTCAAAACTATGAATCTAAAAATCTAAACAAACCTGAACGCATTTCTGACTCGTTCCATGCAGTCCTCTTTATCAGTCAGGGGAGTTGAGTAGACAATATTTTTTATCCTACCCCAAACATAATAGTCTAAAGGAGTTTAATCGGGAGAACGTGGTGGCCAAAGATGTGGACCATTGTTCGCCAACCATCGATCTTCAAATAGCCTGTAGAGGATATTTGACACATTGAGTGAATTGTGTGGAGGCGCGCCATCTTGTTGATACCATAAGTCATTATGGTTCTGTACTAGCGGCTCAATTATTTGAGTCAATATGTCAGAATATCTATCTCCTAAGGGAGAACATTCTTCAAATAATGCAAACATGTGTAGTGTTCTATCTTACCAGTTAAAGTCCCATCATAAATGTGAACATCGAGAATTGCATCATTTTTGATGGCGCAAAAAACATTGAAACTCCAGGTCTCTTGAAAGTTCCATTGTCTGAAGTAGTGGTTGTTCTCTTTATCCCAATAATGACTGTTATGCCTATTGAAAGAACCATTCTTTGTGAATTTAGATTCATCTGTCCAAATTATACAGTCCAAAAAGTTTTCATTCTCTTGAAATCGAATCATCATAGCTTCGCAAAACTCTGTTCTCCTGACGAAATCAGTTTCCTTCAAATGCTGTACCCTATTGAATTTATATGGGTGCATTTTATGTTTTTTTAATATTCTCCAAACACTCGATTGAGATAATCCCAGATCAATCTCGGCAGAGAATTTTGAGGATTCACACGAAAATATGCAAGAACTGTAATTTCGTTGTTCTCATCTTCTACTACACTTTTTTCTTAACGAAAGATCCGACATTTTTCAAGTTTGTCATGGTTCTGTTAATGGTATCTCTCGTTGGTCTGGGTCGGTCAGGAAACCTCTCAATGAACAGTCGAATCATTCCATCTACAACTTCATTACATTCTCCATGAAGTAGAATGAGATTTAAATAATCTTCATTGGTAAAATTAGGCATAGTGATCTATTTTATAACTTAATACGAATTATCACCAAATTAATAGTAAACACAAAATGCTACTGAATAAAGAGGAATTTGGCAGATGTAATTAATGATATCTATCATTAAAAAAAAAGAATGTAAAACATGGTAAGTTTTTGCATATGGTTCATAAGGAATTATTTATTTATCACTGGAGACAAAACCGATGGTCGATTAGTTGAAATAAAGAGGTTTCCGATACAAATTCGAATCCAAATTCGCCATCTATTTAGGAACAACCTGTAACTTTTTTCTCTTGCATATTAGGGTAGTAAAATCTAAAACATGGTTAAAGTAACAGTTCCTGAAAATTTCATCTTTTTGGCGTGGAGGGAAAAGAAATAGCTGAAAATTCAAGACGAAAAACAGTTTTTTGTGAATAACTCAGAAAATATCCACTTTAGGGCAAGGGTGTGATGCATACACTCACATTATTTTTTAACGTAGATTCAATATCTGCCATAAAAAAATGGGGTTCTAATTTGAAAAAATTGATTTTTCACGATTTTGTCATCCCTAACTTTGAAAGCGATTTTTTCACCCCCTGTATCATGAATCGCGATTTCGATTTTCAAAGTGGATACATCAATCTTATATATTGAAAAATCCCAAAAATGAAAATTTTCCTTTCAAAAACCTCGAAGTTGTTCTTGTTTCAGCGGAGCTCTATTTTCGATTCATTTTTCGAATTTTCCCGCTCAGAGAGAATTTTCCAACCAAAACTGAAAAATGTTACATGAAAATAACTTGAAATTTTCTAAGGAATCTATTTCTGCAATAAAAAAATGGTGTTCTAATTTGAAAAACGGAAGTTGACGTCATTTCCGGAAAAACCGGAGGTGCTCATGCCTTGAAAATATTTTAGATTTCATCAGCATCGTGAAATACTTATAAGTGCTGAATTTCATAAAATACGTTCAGTAGTTTCCCGTATAAATATGGGTGAGGTTCCTCGTGAAAGACCCTGTATAGGACAAGAACCTAGTGAACAGTTATTAGTGGAGTGCCTGGAGCATTCAAAACCGTAAAACCTCGGATTAGAGTTATAGTGAATGAAATAATATGATCGATGTGGGATACTGTTTTTTAAACTATAAATTGCAATGTTTACCAATTTTTTTTTGTGCAATCCATTTTTTCATTGTTTAAACAAATTATTATAAAGAATTAATGTTTGACCATATATTTTCACTTTAAACAGTAATTTTTTTGTATTTATATGTTGAATCTCACCTGAGTAGACATATAGGAACATTTTTCAAAGATACCTGTGAATAAAAATACCAGTAGACATCTCGAACGTGGAGGAGAGAGCGGAGCGACAGCTGCTATGTACAATGGAATTTCTTGGCCAGTTCAATTATAAATGAAACGTACTCTATTGTGTACATTTAAAGAAATAATGTGATTAATTACGACCATGAAAAAAAAATATTAGTACAAAATCCGTTTATTTAAATATATAACATTGTTGTCAACATCAAATATTTTCTTCTACTTCATCTATCTGTATAATGGGTGAAGTATTGGACAACTATTTTCGCTGCACTGTAGACATGCTACACTGCAGTGTAAACCACTTTTTCTGCATCCACACGCAGCTCCACATACCTTTTTGCAATTACAAAATAACATATGTAATAAATTATCCGGAGCAGGTAATTGATTCATAGTTATTGGGATGTACATGTTATTGGAATACTTCCATCCCCAATTTTGAATAAGTACGTCATTTCCTAGTCATAATTGAATTTGTAGGTACACTCTTTTAAGGTGCTCAAACGCTGCATCAGTTGTTGGAGGCAGTGATGACAAAAGAACACTTGTATTTTTGGCTGTTGCTTTTATGAAAGAATTGAACCTTAATGTATTTAAATCATGAGTGTTATACGGAGCGCCATATAAACTCAAAATACATGCCACACCTGCTTGCAATATATTATTGAGGTCTTCATTGATATTTTCGAATACTTTCACTGAGTCGTGTAAATCAATCCGTTTCTCAAAATTTTTGGCAAACTTAATTTTTCCTTTATTGAAAAATGCAGAAGTAGTGTCACAACCCGTAAAGGCATGTAAAAAAAGAATATGTTCTTTACAGTTTGGTAATGATTTTTCTAAACTTTTCGATGAAAATATCTTCTGTTGAACTTTGCCTCGGGATGGTTTTAGAAAATATATTTCACGATCTTTATCTACCAATGCCGTTAATATCACTAAGACATCGATATCTTCTGGAACTATAACAACATCTTTTGATTCCAAATTCATTGCCGTCTCAACAATTAATTTGTCGGCATCGCTTTCCGCTTGGCATGTAAATATATTGTTGTGAGCTAATTTAACTCTCAACATTTCTATCAAGCGAATTTTATTTTTACTATTTGTCAAAAATTTATCTTGAGCAATTTTTAAAGGTATATGTTCATCAAATTCAATATCTGCACATTTATTTTTTAATGCACGACGATTCCGTTCGGCTGATTTAATACTATCTTTTTTATACCCATCAAATACCACATATGTGTTACTATTATAATTATTTTTCAAATATCTTACATAATGGTCACATATCATTGCAAACGTTTCATTTAATTGCCATTTTCAACGATGTAGTAACATGCCTCCGTCAATAACATAAAAGAGATTTTCTGCCCTTTTTAAATTACTTAATAGAAATTTCCGGAAATAATTCGTAAAATGTTGATTTTTTTGAAAAAATTGAAATAAAAAATTTTTCCAAAAAAATAAAAAAAAATATTAGGGGTGGACAACCCCTAACATTTAATGGGATGAAAAATAGATGTTGGCCAATAAAAATGAAAAACTAGCCTGAAAGAGTTCAATTTAGGTTAGGTTAGGTTGTGTTAGAAAAAGGGGTTGATCGTAGAGGGGTGAAAATTTAGGGTTATATGTATTTTTGTATGCCGTATCATAAAAAAATAAAAATAAAAAATTTTGTCCGAAAAAATTGAAAAAATAGTTAGGGGTGGACCATCCTTATCATTTAGAGGGATGAAAAATAGATGTTGGCAGATTCCCAGTCCTACCCGATATGCACACAAAATTTCACGAAAATCGGTCCAGCCGTTTCGGAGGAGTTCGGTAACAAAGATGCAGACAGGAGAATTTTATATATTAGAGATAATAGCAGCTGTCGCTCCGCTCTTCCCTCCACGTTCGACATCCCTACTGGTATTTTTATTCACAGGTATCATTGAAAAATGTTCCTATATGTCTACTCAGGTGAGATTCAACATATAAATACAAAAAAATACTGTTTAAGGTGAAAATATATGGTCAAACATTAATTTTTTATAATAATTTGTTTAAACAATGAAAAAATGGATTGCACAAAAAAAAATTGGTAAACATTGCAATTTATAGTTTGAAAAACAATATCCCACATCGATCGTATCAATTCATTCACTATAACTCTAGTCCGAGCTTGAATGCTCCAGGCACTCCACTATATGTTTTGAAAATGATTTTCGGCATATGTCCACCAGGACTAGCTCTGAGGAACCGCATTTGACCAGTCCAATTTTGGACCACTTTTTCGAGTAATTCAGGCCTTATTTAAGCCATTACTCGAGTAATGGTAGCTTCCAAGGCGTCTATTGTTTCTGGTTCATTGGCATAAACCAATGACTTGACATAACCCCAAAGAAAATAATCCATTAGAGTTATGTCGCATGATCTTGAAGGCCAATTGTGTAGACCATTCCTCGAAATTATGTTATTGCCAAATCTTTTCTGAATAAATCAATAGTTTCAATAGCAACAAAAGCTGTTTCACCATCTTGTTGAAACCAAAATACTTCTGGGTTAACACCATTCAAATTTTCAAACAAATAATCATTGTTCATCGATCTGTTACCAGCACCATTCACTGAAACATTAGCTCCACCATCGTTTCTGAAGAACTATGGACCGATGATGCCTCCAGCGTGTGAAGCACACCATACAGTGCATTTTTCAGGATGCAATGAAACTTGCAGAATTTCTTGAGGATTGTGTTCACCCCATATATGGCAATTTTGCTTGTTTACGTAGACATTCAACCAAAAATGAGCTTCATCACTAAACACAATTTTTCGATAAAAAAGTGCAACTTCAAGCTGTTCTAGGACCCAATCAGCATACAAACGACGCTTATTATGGTCAAGTGGCTTTATTTATTAAACCAGTTGGACCTTGTATGTAGACCAAGATCTTCACGCAAAATTTTTCATGTGGTGGATGCACAGCCTCCAACTTTTTGTGAAATTCGACGAATAGACAAATCTGGATCTTCATTAACACTATCACTCACAGCAGCGATATTTTCTTCTGTACTTACAGTTTTTTGTCTTGTTGTTGTTGTAGCATCGAGTAGAGAAAATATTGTCCGAAATCTATCGATAGTTCGACGAATAAGCTGCTCTAATGGACGATAATGTAAAACATAAATTTCACGAAGTGATCTATAAGTTTGGCGAATAGAATAGGGGAGAGTGGGGCAAGACGGGGTTTCGGGGTAAGATGGGGTAGATAAGGTCCTGACCTTTCAAAAACTGCAACCGAGAGGAGAGTGTCAGTATTAATAGTAGGGCATAGTGAAGGAAACTTCCAATAAGTGGGGGCCAGTTTGAATGGAAAGTTTGTCATTTACGCATGTTTTTGCGCCGAATATTTCCGATTTTATCATAAAGTAGTTTTATTCAGTGTCAGAATACTGTTGATTAGAGGTGAGCGACAACAACTGGTCAAACTAAATAATATATCATTGGAAAGTGTATTTTCAAACCGTTCATTTTCACACCTCTTCAAATCCCTAAGTTCAATCCTGACCTGAAAGAAACCACTCAATTCCAAAAAAGTATGAGTTGGGCAAGATGAGGATATATCAATGGGGCATGATGAGTTGTATTCCATCTCACCCCAATCGATACATGATAAGAGGCAAGGAAAAAGAAAGCTAAAGTAACAAAAACCAGTCCTAAGCAGAAACGGAGCAGTTCTTCCTCATCGGAAGCATCACACGCAGAATGTCTGTACTGCGGTTATTTATATTCAGAATCTTCTGAAGACTGGATTCAGTGTTCCAAGTGTCAACGGTGGGCTCATTGCTCTTGTGCAAGAGAGGAAGATGAAGATGACGAAACAATTCATGTTTGTGGATATTGCCAGTGACTAACCTCATCATGCCACATCTTACTCCACCAGGTGGGGTAAGATGAAGTTTTGCTCGGTGAACGGAAAATTTCTTTTAATAATACATACCTTTCAAAGTTTAATTCATGAATCTGAGTTTTTTATTATTTCATTCATCTCTGAATGAGAGTAGTCCATCTTACCCCGCTCTCCCCTACTGATTTTGTATGAGCTTTAAAGTATGCAATAATGTGTGGAAAACTCAATTAGGTTCCTGTTAAGAACTTCTAAATCTTCTGCATATCATGGGTTACTGGTAGATCGAGAATGCAACATTCTTGCACATTCACGAAATGGGTTTGACCACGACTCCTCTACCATCAACATAACGTATCAATCCAACTCTATCATAAGTTTTTTTGTCAGCCAATCATCAATCACGATTTCCTCAACACGGGAAGACTACATAACACTCGTGAAATTTCAAACGAGCTTCTGCATCTCAAGATAAGCCTAACACATATTTAACACTCTTGTTTAAGTAGCTGCGGTGTTTGGAATTCCACAGATATAATTATTAGGTAGTTACAGTTGCAATAAGATAGCGTTGTATGGTTAGGTATCGACCGTAATTATTAGTTTGATGATTTTCGAATTTCCATATGAAGAGATGATTCAGATCTAGCAGTTTGCGTGATGTGACGGGGTTTCATCGAGAGCACGATTTCTAAATCGGTTCACTGAACTGAAATTCGATGCAATAATGTGATAATGGTTCAACATACAACGTTTAGAATTAATTGAAATACTTAGAATGGTCCGAATTCAATCAAAAATTATGAATTATACAGTGAAATATGAAAATTATTTGTATTGTTGCATTCAACTGGTGCTTTTTTAACGACGAGGATGTATTGATATCTAGTTAGACTAGACCAGTTCTATGCATAAACAAAATATTGCGATACCATATCAATGAACAATAACTTATTAGTGTCAGTGAAGAGTTCGACTTCAAAAAAGTAAACCAGAGTTACGCAATGAATAAAAAAAAAGATGTCCACCGAAATTGTAAAAATCGAAAAATTTGAGTATCGAGCCATCATCAAGTACCTGTATATAAAAGGATTAAGAGGTAAGCAGATTAACGAAGATATGCTAAACACTCTTGGTGATCAATGTCCTTCGTATGCGACCGTGAAAAATTGGACTGTGAGCTTCAAAAGAGATAAGTTTTCCATTGAAGATGATGACCGATCGGGAAGGCTAGTTTCTGTGTCAGTTCCCGAAAATATCGATGCAGTTCATGACATGATTTTATCAGACCGTCGAATTGGGCTTAAACGGATATCTGAAGCACTGAAAATTTAATACGAATGCGTTCATCATATAGTTCACGTCAATTTGGACATGACAAAAATTTCTGAAATTGGATCATCAAATGTTTGAATGTTGACCAGAAGCGTGCAAGGGTAGAAGCATCGCGTTCGATTTGTGCTCGATTTGAAAACGATGTAGACTTCTTAAACCGAATTGTTGCTATGAATGAGACTTGGGTACATTTCTACGATCCAGAAACAAAGCAACAATCGATGGAATGGCGACACTCTGGTTCTCCAAGACCTAAGAAGATTCGTGTCCAAAAATCTGCTGGAAAAGTTCTTGTTTCAGTTTTTTCGGAGCCAAGGAGTAATCATGATTGGTTTTTTGGATAAGGGTAGAACAATAACTGGAAATTACTATTCGACATTACTGACCACTCTAGAAATAGAAAAGACGCGAAAAGCTATCCAAAGGGGTTTTGTTTTAACAAGACAACGCCCCAGTACACAAATCTCATGTTGCCACGCGAAGAAGTTCGTGATATAGGGTTAGAATTACCAGAACACCCCCCTCATTCACCAGATTTGGCTCCGTCTGACTATCATCTTTCCTCAACTGAAAAAAAACTTAAAAGGTCGTAAATTTTCTTCCAACGAGGAGATGATGAAAGCTGTGAAGGATTGGTTTGCAGAGCAAAAAGAAACATTTTTTTTCGAAAGGTCTAGAGACGTTGCAGGTTCGCTGTAATAACTGTATTCAATTAAGAGGAGAATATGTTGAGTAACAAAATAGTTTGATGATTTTTCAATACATCCTCGCATTTTTTTTTTTGGCAACACTGATTTTGAAAGCTCACGCACGTTTTGTGTTTTTGTCACTGCCAAACAGCTTCAGTTTGATCTATAATTTAACCATAAATTGTAATCGTTTGTAAGACGTTACAAACGATTACAAGCGCTTGCAATCTTTGAGTTTCAGTATCAACATGCGTGTGAGTATATACTGGTAGCTTAGAGGTAGAGCACCCGCCAGGAAAGCAGGGAGGCGCAGGTTCGATTCCCTATCTGTATGTTAACTCTTTCTCTCCCATTTGAAACATCCTTTGAAGAAATTCCCAAATTCTAAAGATATCAAGATCATATTGAGAATTCAAATGCTATTCATGATAGTGATGATACATATATCCCTTTACTTCAGTTCTTTCTTAATATTTCGATAACTATCAGGACTATTTTTCAGATTTCAAATAGGCCAGTTCTCTAGAAATGTCCAATAGGCACTCGAACACCATGTATTCAGTAACAACAACGGCATTGATTACTTCCAGTACTAAAATTTAAAATTTTTCTCAATAAGTTAAAATTGAATGTTCAAAATCGTGATATTCCAGGCATCTCAAGCTGATATTAAAAAAAATTAGATGCAAATTGAAAACAATTTCTCAGATCTCACACCAAAACACCTCGCATGAATATTCTGCTATAATCAACAGCATTATAATCCCATAAAATGATCAAACGCTGCTATGATTTATAGGTGGAAACAATATAGTTGATGGTGGGAGATAACTCGTATTTATCGCATAAATACCAGATTCAATAACCATTTTTATCCTTCATCAGTGAACATTATATGGAAGTCGATAAATTTTATATAATATGGGCAAGAGATTGCATTAATTCCTTCAGAAAAGTTCATAGGTCAATCTGGGTAGGAAGTATTCAAGGTCACCATGCGGAAAACATTGATCGAATCAGTATGTACTCGATCTGATGTTTCCGAAATAAAAATACAGCGCACGCCTTCGTTCTGATCATTCGTAGAATTCGAGGAGGTTGAACACGAAGAAAGCCATTATACAAACTCCATAAGTTACACAATACCTCGAGCACAAACTCCGATTCAAACGTTACTCAAATAAGAGCGACAATATTCGACATTAGTGCCACAATACTAGAAACTAATAATGCATACAATATCGTGCAAATCTATCTGCGGAGCAGAACATAATAATGGTGCCGAGGAAAAAATTTAAATGGGTCGAAAACATCCATCGAGCAAGGAGTTCTGATAAATCGGTACGCGATATTTGATACTCGAGTTGTAGGGAATTTCGTAATACCGAATTGCATAACTTGGGCTATTAACAGATGAAGAACTTGGCTTGGAATTGACATTTCTTCGATTCCTTAATCTGATGAATTTCGAATAATAAAAGTTAATTATGTAGCACCAAGTCATTATTTTTTCCCATTGATTTTTAACTTTCAATCGTAAAATTCAGTTCATCTTCAGTTCGTCGCTTGATCCACTATTGGGATCTCCAAAGTAAAACATTTCAAACTACAATACCATGTATCTCGAAAATGAAAAGTTGGCGGTCTTATGTTTATAGGACAGTATTTCTTGAAATTATGTTATGTTTTCATTTTCGCCTCTATTTCAGGAACAAGTTTGCAAGATACGGAGGGTGACCAGATTTCGATGTTTTAGTAATACAGCTCCTAAACCATAAGAGACAGGGAAAAAGTAATATACATGTCATGTTCTCTTTTTTTGGGAAACATGAATTGCTGAAAACCCCAAGTTGCTACGGCGTCTTGTTTTCTAGCTATGGGGCGATTTTGGTATTTGGCCCATTACCATAATTGACTGCAACTTTTTTTACTGCTTTCCAGTGGTTCTATTGGATTTTTGTAACTCCTCAAATTTCGTCGTAATAATAAAGTTTTGTTTTTCAAATGGAAACCACAATGGCGAAGGATAATAATGCTTTATCGAGTTATATATCGAAAATTTCGAGAAAATACTTATCGTTCAACGAAATTATATTTATAGTCAAATAAAGTAATGGATCAAATACAAAAATCGCCCTGTAGCTCGGAAACTGGACTCCGTAGCAACTTGGGGTTTTTCAGCCATTTATGGTTCTCGAAAAAAGAGGATATGACATATACTCCATTCACAATTATAAAATCACAACTCTGGCCTTGAAAATTTGACACATTCCACTCTGTATCGAAGTTATGACGTTTTTCAAAATATTGTTATGTTCCAAGTCAACACTATATTGCCCTTTCTACATTCTTAGCGTATTTCTCAAAATGTGAATTTATTCGGAAAATGAATGAATTGGAAAAGATGTGATGGACGAAAATAATTAACGTTTATATGAATTGATAGAAAGAATTCCTTTTCTAGTTATTTGCATGAAAAGTACAAGAGATCACTATTGAAATATATTATTTTGGCCATGGAAGAAAATTGCATTACTTTCATATAATTTTCAAATTCATGCTTGTGAAGATTTAATGTTTATCATCCTCTTGAACTGAAAGTTCAAGACTTAATGACAAAAATTGTTGATTCTAATCAAGAATTCATTAAAAAAAATCAACCCAAAGATATAAGATGACTTGATAGGTACCTAATTACAAGAATCAAGAATAATGTCAATTTTATTTTGTTGATAACTTTCTTAAAATCAATGTTGGGATATAAAACTCGGCTGCGTTTGTTCAAACAACATCTAAAGAATACATTTTTCACCATTTCGACCTTTGAAAGGCGTTTCTTATAGGAGAATTAGGTCTGAGTTCCACCTCATTTGTGAGGTACCTAACTTTTGCAAATCAGCTCAGATATCGATAAATTTCTTGGAAAACCTGAAAAATATCATCCTAATCGACCTCTCGAGGCTCCATCTGATCCATCTACTGCGATATCTGTCCAAATAACAGCTTTCTCAATGAAATTCCCGAGTACCCCTTCAACCTCGAAATGTAAACATTCGTCCTTGTCTTGAAAATCGTCCTCACGCTCCAAACTGGTGATAAAAACAATAAACATACGTTAATCTTGGATATTCGACGAAAAACTCACCTGCAAATATCGATTAAATACCAAAAACCTGCGAAAAATTTGTAAACCTAACAAAATGTGGAATATCTTTGATACTTTTACTTTGATGTAAACGAAGAAACTGGCAACGTCGTTTTGTCATTAACGATATTTTCTGTGCTTTTCATCAGGGGCACCAACTCCTGAAAACGAAACCATGACCTCCTATGTGATTAAATAAAAGTGAATGGAGTATATAAATTTTTCTCTTTTAGTTCAGGAGCTGTAGTACTAAGCCATCTTATTCTGATCACCATGTATATCGGCAGCATCTGTAGTCCAGAAAAAAACTCTTCTCTGAAACATTCTTGGACGTGAAGGCATATAATCTCTCTTTATTTTCAAACTTTTCATTTCAACATCATCGCTAGCAAAAACTTTGAAATTTCTGATGCTTGCTCCAATTATTCGATCAAGCTATTAAAATTTTCGATGTCCATCGGTAAAGTAGCCGATCAGCAAAGTGTCATTAACATATTCCACAAAGAATTCGGCCATCCACTTTACAAAATACTCTCTTCCATAGGAGTTTCATGACTTCTTCGGCAATGAATTTTCCATTGTCTTTCCTGCTTTTCGGATTTTTTTGGGAATTTCACGAAAATCTTTTATCATTGAAATGCTTAAGGTACGCACATTTGCTTCCAGCAGATTAACATCAACAACTACGTCATTAGCAGGCTTATAATGGCCAATTTGATGGATAATACGAGCGAGGCTCGGACGAAATTGAACTCATTTTGTAATTTCAATAGAATTTCTCACCTGAATTAATCAGAATTATACTGTTCTACAGGTTGATTAAACCTGACCTAGACATTCTTATAAACCAAACTACTTCTAAATGGATGCCTTAATCTAAATTTGAAAAAATAGTTTATCCATTTGTAACGTAACTTTCTGATTTTTAATTTTATTTGAAAAATGAAATAGTCACACTGCAAACGGCAGCTGTTCACCGGAGAACATTAATGGGTGTGAGGTTCTTCTATTCTTTTCTTTAACGGAATTCAAACTGACTTGATTTCCATAACTCATTTGACTGAAATTATAATTTGGGAGGGCGCCAATTAGTTTGAGTCCCATTGAAATGATTCAATTCATGGCAAACTAATAAATCCACAAATGATGAAGAAATTGATATTGAATTGATATGGTGAATGATAAATAAAATATTCACAAGTAAAAATGCACTTATTTATTTTCCTGGTGTTCGGAACAGCATCGGTACTCACTGAGTTTTTACGCAAGGGTGTTGGTGGAGACGGCAACTTGGGGATGGTGATGGCTTCGGTTGTCACAGCGGTTTGTGAATCTAATATTCGGCGAGCCGGCGATACGACAAAGGAATCGGAGATCTTTGAGTGAGCAAAAAGGCACCCAGAGAAAGGACCCTGAGAACGATTCAAAAAAAATTCAGTACAACTACAAAAAATCATCGTTAAACTCACCTTTTAAAAAAAGGGTTTTCAAAACACAGAATCCAATTGAAATAGGAATAATCAGTAAGATCACTAATTATAATTATAATCAACTACAAATCCTCTCGAAAGGTTATGATCATGAACGATACGAAAAATATTCCTTATGGCATCTCAACGATTTCTTGAAGACAAAAACGCAATTCCTTCGCCCCGCGATAAGTTTTTATGTGATTTCGAATATGCAGCCATCTCCAAATCAACATCTCCCCAACATTTGACAACATATAGGAAACTGCAATACCAGTTCAATTATTGTAAATGATTTGCGCCTTCTTGTACAGATGGTAGAATATGCTAAACACAATGCTGGAGGAATTAATAATCATCATAATTCCGCAATGCTACACCACCCCTCTTCGAATCAAAAAAAAAATTGTCTTTTCTGTCATTGAAATGCAATTCTTTTTTTCGACTGATGGTCAACGAAAATGATTTAACTATGACGAATATCTAAAAAAACGTTCTCTAGAATATGTACTCGCGCACCTAGAATAATTATAATCTAAACGATAATATTTACTACAAATCTAAATAATCTTAACGCCTAATTTTCACTCATCAGTATAACTAGTTTTGCTTGACTCTATTCCTACTCTAACTATAACCTATCGCAACCTATCCTACTTACATCTATTTTGACTACCGTAACTTATTCTAAACTATTTTCGACCTATCCTAACCTATTTCTATTCGAACTATTTCTATTCAAGCTATTTCTATTGTTATACTAGCCTATCTTATACTATCTTAACCTATTTGCCTAACCTTAACCTAACTATACTTAACTCTAGTTGGGGGAATTACTCGACAAATCCTGATCGTAATCAGTTGTCATCGTTTAACGATGGGGGAGGGTCTTTTGCAAAATAAACGCAAAACAAAATGCAAACGATAATTCGAATTTAATAAACGCAAAAAAAAGTCACGAAACGGAAACATCGGAATTGGAGCCGAAATAAGGCTTCATATCCTTAATATGCCATTTACCATCAGGCAACCCATTTAAGTCTTCCAAATAATAACACAAACCCGAAACTTTCTTGCGTATTCTACGTAGCACATATTTGGATGCCAACTTCGACGAAAATTTCTTTGTGGCGTCCGATAAAACTTTGTTTCGACGCCAAACCTTTTCTCCTGCATTGAAAGAATGTTGCTTTCGACGCAAATTATAACTCCGGGCGTTTCTATTATAAGCTTTATGAAGTCTTTTTTTGATATCATGAAAAATGCTAGCTAACGGTTCAATATTTTCAGCATAAATATCCCTTCGTTCAGGTAGCAGTTGAATACCGTCAGTAGTCTTTATTTGTCCATAATAATCGCCACTAGTAGGAACGTTTCGTCCAAAATTCAGATAAGCCGGGGTATACCCTGTCACTTCATGCTTTGCGGTATTTAAAGCAAAGGCAATCTTTTGAATTTCTTTGTCCCAGTCGCAATGATTCAAGCCTTCGATGTAACAGCGAATAGTTGTCCCTACTGTTTGGTTCGTTCTTTCCACGAAATCACATTGAGGTGAATAAACGGCAGTATACCAAATCTTCTGGACTTTATAAGATTCAGCCAATTTCTTCATAGTGCGGCCGGCAAATTGAGCACCGTTATCCGAAATGATGAATTGTGGAACTCCAAATTTCAAAAATACATCGGATTCTAGAAATTTAACTATGTTCTCCGCTGTCGCCTTTCGCATGGGATGCAGAATAGCGTATTTGGTAAACCAATCCGCTATAACTAGTAAGAATGCATTGCCCCTCTTAGATCTGGGAAACGGACCCATTAAATCTAAAGCAATGATTTGCCATGGGAAATTTACATTTTTTTCTCTTCCCATCAAACCTAGTCCGGGTTTGTTATAAGTTTTCTGAGCTCCACATATTTTACACTGACGGATAAACTTAAGGATATCGAACCTCATTTTAGGCCAATAATAAAGCTCACTGATTCTGGCGAAAGTTTTATAAAAACCTAGGTGACCGCAGGTTGGAGGATCGTGAAATGTTCTTATTATTTCACTGCGCTTGCCATTCGGTATGACGGTCTTCCATTCGGAAATATTTGACTGAACCGGAACATTAGATGGAACAAGTTTGTAAAGGATGTTATTTTCAACCTTCCATTGTGGATACTTCTGAGGTTCACTTTGGATTTTCAGACGCATATTACGATACCAATTATCCAAATTTTCTTCACTAATCGATACAAGGCATACTTCACCGGACTCATGAATGCGACTAAGAAAATCGGGAACAACGTTATTTTTACCCTTTCGGTGTAATAATTCAAAATCAAACTGTCTTAAACGAACTGCCCACCTTGCCAATCTTCCTGAAGGGTTTGATAATTTACTCAACCACAACAGAGAATAATGGTCTGTAATGACCGTGAATCTGACTCCTTCAACATAAGGTCTGAATTTTTCTAGGCAAAATATCAGAGCCAACAGTTCTCGTTCAGTTACCGAATAATTTCGTTCAGCTCGGGAAAGAGAACGGCTTGCATATGCTATAACTTTTTCACCGGTATCATGGCGCTGTGTCAGCACACCACCAACGCCAGTAGCGGAGGCATCACTCTGTATGGTGAAAGGACGATCGAAGTCAGGGGAAGTGAGTATGGGTGAAGCTACCAAGGCTTCCTTGATTTTCAGAAACGCCTCTTCGGCTTGAGGGGTCCATTCGATAGCTTGGCGTTTTTTTCTACCCTTTATCAAATCATTAATTGGAGATATTAAGGTGGAAAAATCCCTAATGAAACTTCTGTACCAAGAACACATTCCTATAAATCTTTTAATTTGCGTAGTGGTATCCGGGCGAGGAAAATTCACCATACACGAAATTTTATCAGGATCAGTTTTCAGACCATGACCGTCAACAATATATCCCAGGTACTTTATAGAGTTTCGAAAAAAATGGCATTTATCCAAATTCACTGTTAAATTCGCCCGCCTGAGGCGATCAAGTACTTCGTTCAGGAGTTCAACATGTTCTTCAAAAGTGGCCGAAATAACTATTATGTCGTCTATATAAACAAAAATTTTATTTTCAAACTTAGGACCGAAAAGTCTATCGACAAGTCGCTGTTGTGCTTGCGCGCTGTTTCTCAAACCAAAAGGTACAACAGTGAATTGAAACAAGCCCCTTCCGGGAACACTGAAAGCAGTTTTTTCTCTAGATTCCGGGTCCAAAGGGATTTGCCAAAAAGACTTTCTCAAATCTACACTAGAAATGAATTTTGCTCCAGTAAGGCCGTTGAGAATCCGATCTATACGGGGAAGAGGATAAAAATCGTGTTTGGTGACCTCATTAAGCTTGCGACCGTCGAAACAAAATCTATATTCGTTATTCTTCTTTTTGACTAATAGAACCGGACTACACCATGGTGAATTTGAAAATTCAACAACGCCTAACTTCAACATTTCGTCCAACTCGTCATTCAATATTTTCATCATATATGGAGATAAAGGATATTGTTTTAATCGGAAAGGTTTTGCTTCTCCAGTGTCTATGATCAATTGAACTTCGTTCGTTTTGCCTAAACGATCTTTTCCGCTGATATCTTCGAAAGCTAATATCAGGTCATCAGCAATAACTTGTTGTTCCGAATTCAAACATTCTACATTGCAAGTTTTTACTTCGGAATCGCACAAACTCGAAGTATTCAAAGATATATTGTTTTGTTGAACGTCCCATCTACCCCTAAGGTAATCGATTTTGATAGCAAATTTGCGACAGAAATCACTACCAAAGATGAAATCGTGACTGAGACTGGGAACTACCAAAGCCTCTATTATATGACATCGACTATTAATCACAACAGGCAAGTGAACCAAACCTATGACTTCCTGTCTTTTATCATCAGCGGTAAACACACACTTTTTTCTACAAGGAAATACTCTCAAATTCAGAGGCTTCAACACTTCAGTGCCACCCTTACCGATTATCGTCACGTTAGAGCCTGAATCCAATAAGCCAACAACCGAAAAATCCAATATTTTTACACCTATGAAAGGCCTATTATCAAATTGTTGTTCACTGAAAAGTGGTGAAATTCGATCTTTAACCGATGGAGAATTATAAAAGTCTCTCACTTTAATCTTCCAATTTTCCCAATCAACTTTATCGAAACGATTTAAATTCGATTTAATGGCCCCTAGAGAACTATTGCGGGATGAGCTATGGGCCTTGAAAGACATCCCGTCATTCAGTTTTTTGAGCAATTTGTACAAGTGCGAACAGTTACATTAGGTAAACCACAATGGTAACAAAATTTAGATCTTTTGAATTTACAATCACTATAATAGTGACCTTTTTTATGACAGTTCCAACATTCGATATCACATCTATTTTTGGTGCCATTGTAAACATCACGAGAAGAATTAGGAGATATGGAAGAAACTTGGCGTGAATTCATTTTATATTTTCTATGTTGAAAATCGTCGTTTTTGCCAGAAACAGTTCTGCGCTTCATACTTTCGTCTTCGTGATACTCTTCAACTGATTCAATTTTTAAAAAGTCCTCATCCTCCAAACGTTTTATCAATTTATAAAGGTCAGAAATAGTAATTGTTTCAATAGTTGCAATGGCCTTTTTGTATGCCGGAAGTAGGTTTTTACGCACATATTTTAGTTTGGTAGTTTCGGAAGCAGGACGTGTCAAACGGTTGAATAACTCATTCATTTTCGCGAAATATATTGTAACACTTTCATTTTGTAATTGACTACGGTTTCTTATTGTTTCCCATAAATCATCGTCGTGAAAAGGTGATTGGAAATCTCTCTTGAGCGAATCGACAAGTGAATCCCAATCTTTAGCCTCTGAAACCGCCTGACGGAACCAACACAAAGCATCATCTACGAACAAATCTCTGGCTGAATCAAACAATTCAGATTTGGTTACATGACGAGCCTTTCTTAATTCTTCTACATTCTCTAGAAAAATAGTTAATTTGTCTTTATCACCATTAAATGTTTCTCCCCACTTATATACAGGTATAGACTTGATATTCGACGAGGACGGAATATTCTGAACAGTATGAATATTTATGGGGTTATTCGAAGTATCATTAAACGGTGGCAACTGATCAACAGTGTCTGATGAAACTTTATCGTGAATATCAGCTTCAAGAGATAAACATGTCGCATAAGATTCGTTCTTAAATTCTTTACGCAAATCAGCATCTTTATCGTTATTATCTAAAGGCAAACGATTAATACGATCTGTAACGTGTGTAAGACGAGATTTTACTCTCTTGAAAATAGAATCTGTACTCGTTCCTTCAAAATCAAGAATCAGTGATGTAATAGATTCGAGAGTGGTATTAACTTCCTGAACTTCAGCTTCAAATTCAAAACAAGGGTCTGATAATTGCAAAATTTCTCCAGCATTCTGTCTAGCTAACAAACGTTTCAAAATTTTTCTTTTATCATCCTGAGACCTATTTGATATAACTCCTCTAATTCGAAGCTCATAATTGAGTTCACTTAACAAAAGATGAGTGGGATTCATCATTTAAAATTATACGAAATATTGTTGTACAAAAAAATGAACAATTTAGCTGATATATGGCAGGTACAGAATAATATTTGAGATATATTTTTAGTCAACAGCAATGAAATACTGGAACTTACAATCAATATAGGAATTCAATCCAAAAATCAGTTATGTTATATGTACATTCAGAGATAACAAAAACAAGGTGTCGTAAACATTCCAAAAAAGTTCAAATAACATATGAGATCGGTATTATTAATAATAACATAAAACAGGCCCCACGTTTGGGCGTCAAAATTGTGTAACGTAACTTTCTGATTTTTAATTTTATTTGAAAAATGAAATAGTCACACTGCAAACGGCAGCTGTTCACCGGAGAACATTAATGGGTGTGAGGTTCTTCTATTCTTTTCTTTAACGGAATTCAAACTGACTTGATTTCCATAACTCATTTGACTGAAATTATAATTTGGGAGGGCGCCAATTAGTTTGAGTCCCATTGAAATGATTCAATTCATGGCAAACTAATAAATCCACAAATGATGAAGAAATTGATATTGAATTGATATGGTGAATGATAAATAAAATATTCACAAGTAAAAATGCACTTATTTATTTTCCTGGTGTTCGGAACAGCATCGGTACTCACTGAGTTTTTACGCAAGGGTGTTGGTGGAGACGGCAACTTGGGGATGGTGATGGCTTCGGTTGTCACAGCGGTTTGTGAATCTAATATTCGGCGAGCCGGCGATACGACAAAGGAATCGGAGATCTTTGAGTGAGCAAAAAGGCACCCAGAGAAAGGACCCTGAGAACGATTCAAAAAAAATTCAGTACAACTACAAAAAATCATCGTTAAACTCACCTTTTAAAAAAAGGGTTTTCAAAACACAGAATCCAATTGAAATAGGAATAATCAGTAAGATCACTAATTATAATTATAATCAACTACAAATCCTCTCGAAAGGTTATGATCATGAACGATACGAAAAATATTCCTTATGGCATCTCAACGATTTCTTGAAGACAAAAACGCAATTCCTTCGCCCCGCGATAAGTTTTTATGTGATTTCGAATATGCAGCCATCTCCAAATCAACATCTCCCCAACATTTGACAACATATAGGAAACTGCAATACCAGTTCAATTATTGTAAATGATTTGCGCCTTCTTGTACAGATGGTAGAATATGCTAAACACAATGCTGGAGGAATTAATAATCATCATAATTCCGCAATGCTACACATTATGGTATTCAGTGTTTTATGTCCCAGTTTCAAACTATTTCCTTAGAGGTCATGTCCAAATTCTTCGAACGGATAAAACGTCGAGACCTCAAATGACAGAGATTTTTACATCCTTGCTTCACTCGAAGGATCATTATTAGAGTAATAACGACGGAAAAATCACTGCGAATAGCAGCTCCGGCATCAACCTTCCCTCGTTTGATTTACGGACGACAGGCAACGATCGCGAAGCTGAAATGACATTCATTGTCTTGATTCCGCTACATTTCAATCAAAACCAATAAGTGAAAATGTCCTTAACGACCACGACCTCCGCGTACAAATTAGTTTACGACTGACGAGCCGCCACTGATTAGCATAGAGATGGAATGACCACGCCCGACCGCCGACCTACAAGTTTTGCAATTTTTGCTGAGGAACTAGATTCAAAGCGACATTGCGGATATCAGTAACGTGTTCATATTCTAAGGCAATCACTTTCAATTCTATTATTACTGCCCACCATTGCGCAAGCTAATGGTGCAGTTTTCGTCATCCGCTTAGAGATATTGTCCCTTTTTATCAATAGGCTGGCAGCCGCTAAAAAACGGCAGACGTAGGTATGTGTGCTCACTCAGTCCTATCGGAACCTGACTAGACAAGGATGTCGGAATATTCAAATGGCTAGTCTGTACAGGCTGTCTAGGGGGAGACCACGAATGAAAACAGGAAACCTGAATATGCCAGAAGATGATAATTCAGCACCAAAAAGTGATGCTACGCCAAGCTTTTTAAACCACCGAAGGATTCTCAACATGCCCTACCAAGCAATGGTTGCCCTCATGATCTTGTGTGGCGTCTGGTCTTTGAGGACTTCATCACGGTTCACCGAGACCTCAGTTAACTTCTTCCCATTTCAATGTGTTCATCTTACAACATATTTCATATTTGATTACAATGTAGAGAACACAATGAATAAAATAATTTTGTTCTCAAATAACAGCATCCAATAGGAATACTGAAGGCAATGTTAGAAGAACAAAAGTATATGATAAGGATGATTAAGTTACAGTAGAGAAAAAGAAAATCGAAAAACCAAAGGCTACCCCGTCAGAAAATGAAGGAACTATGTTCATCTCAAAGCAGCAAAAAAATTCAGGAAAGTATATTTGAAAAGTCGAATTTCCTTGTGTGGATTCTAAGAGAAAAAAATCATAATCGATGGGTGGATGGTGTTATATACTCTGGACAAGATCACATAATAGGTTTTGAAGGCTACTAATAACTAACTAATAACATTTCGAGGTTTTGTGCATAATAAATCAGTGGTTAGTCGTCGTGAAGCACCTAGTTTTGCCCATTCCTCGTTGTTCTTTGGAATGAGACATTTCACAAACGTCATTACACCATATTCTGCAGACAGATTTGGGTTTTAAGGCTTATAAAGTTCAGTTAACACATGAACTCAAGCCGGCTGATCATCAACAGCATGTGTCTTGGCTGATTGGGTCCTTGAAACGCATGAAAATGATCCGGAATTTCATCGAAAAATCATCTTGAGTGATGGGGCCCATTCTCACTTCGGTAGCTTCGTCAGAATTTAAAACAAAAATCCATTTTTTCTCAAAGGGACTTCTCAATTTTCAACAAAAAGAAATCGGGAAAACACAAAGTCCAATCCTCATATATTATTTACAATTCATGCCCTTGTGTGGGACCGATTGTAGTTCATTTGGTCTGATGATGTTCGTAAGGGCGAAACACGTGTAACCTCAACCAATAAATTGTAATAATATATGAGGCTTGGACTTTGTGTTTTCCCGATTTCTTTTTGTTCGTCAGAATTATCGCATCTGGGGCTCAGAAAACCCAAGAATTATTGTGAAGAAGCATGTGACTTTTTGGTGCGGTTTATGGTCCGGCAGGGTCATCGAACCTTACTTCTTCGAAAATGAGGCTGGAGCAACTGTTACGGTGAATGGATTGCGATATCGACAGATGATTGATGATTTTATTTGTTTCTCATTTGTAAACGTCAGTTTCCAAAAACACAATATTAATCAAGAAAGTTTATTTTATCAAGTCACTAACTTGTAAAACTGACAATTTCCTTGGAAAATTTCACAAGTTAGTGGTATTATTTACATTAGAAAATTTTGTTCTATCGTCATATATGTTGAAAATCATGGTTGACCGAATCATCGACAAAACTAACCGCAATTACGGTGCTCTTCCACCCTCCTGCACGCTTTAGTGCTAAAATATCTCCACCCGAATCCGCAACCATAGTGGCTCCAGTTCTGCGAAAAGAGTGGCCGGTGTATGACTCTGGGTCTTTTAAACCTAAATATTTCGCTATTTGCTTTGGGACACCACCAATAGTGTGCTGGCCAGCATAAAGGGAAATGCACTTTCCATGTCGGTATGTCAAAAAAAATCTTAGGCTTTCTGTTCCAGGAGGCCGAAGATTTACATATTTTCTGTATAACATGCAGGGCTTGAAGCTGCAGCCATCATCGGTTATGGTGAATCTTCTTGTTGTTAAATTTTTTGGTTACCGCAATGTCACAATAACGTATTTTTCCATATCTTCTACATCATTCATGTTTAAGGAGAGAATTTCGTCACATCGACAACATCCAAAAATCCCAAATATTGTACAATTTTCGCCAGCAACCACTGGTCATCAGGAGCATGTAAAAGAAATTGTTCAGCCTGTTCTTTACTTAATACCTTGGCCTTTTTTGGCGTATAACGCTCATTTTTTTCAGAAACGCTATTACCTTTTGAAATCTGCAAATGACAACTAAACGTCAAATTTTTCAATAATTTTTTTGAGTGAAACAAACCTGCGAACAGGAGCATTTTCTTTCATTTCCAAGCAGCTTTTCAGCATAGACCATTTTGCCCATAAAGTATTAGGGCTGAATCTAGCTGATAGTTGATTCAAGTAGACCAACAAAACATCTTCAGTTACCCCAATCACACTATTTTTGTTTTGCCACTTTTGAAGTCGTCGTATTCTCGCTCGTACCTTGAAGCTGATCTTGCAGGTAATAAACTTGAAGCTACACTGCTGGCTGCCTCAATAATTTCTTTTGGTACATTCATTTCCGCTTTCGCCAAAACAAATGTAAAGAAAAATAAACAGACATGTTCATGGCAACGCTTCCATAGCTTACGACATTTGCGACAAATTATTGAGTTTTTTTTGGAATTTATCTAACCTTTTTACAAATGAGAAACAAATAAAATATAAAACAATACACGCAAGGTAACGGGTTTTACTGGCTCAAGGAGGTAACTGACTCGCCTGTGGCTCGTCAGTTATATCCTCCATTCGCCAGTAAAAACCCTCTTACCTTGCTAGTAATGTTATATACTATTTCGTGGCCCGAATGGGGTGGTACTGATCTGGATAACGTTTACTTTCAGCACGACGGCGCTACGTGCCACACAAGCAACGAAACTATATTGATCTTTAACGGGAAGAGTTTACGGACCGTGTTATCTCTCTAACATTGATCTTCAGAAATCCAAATCTATACTTGAAATCAAACAGGAGACATTTTAAAGGAAGGTAGATATATGGCGCCGCTAGAGTTTTTCTCCACCTACTCACGCATTAATTCTTCTAATGGCTATTCGCGTAAAGTTTATCCGATAAATATTCAAACTTCCACATCGGATATTGCCGATAGACAAAACAATTAGACTTTTCTGCATACATTTTCGTTGAACATATAATTATATTGTAGTTTACATCAGATTATTATATTGTTTATAATTTTGCCTTATTTGTCTTAACTTTCTAATTAAACCTATTATTATGCAGTTGCTGTATTGCATAAGTTCATTATGGCGATTTACATACAATATGAAGTGAAATAAATGGTTTTTTAATGGATATCAGTTTGTACAGTTTGAATTAGTTTTTCCACTTGATCCCTCATCTTGTCATCAATAAATCCCCTGAAATCCTAAAGACTGAATTCGCTTTGCGGAGATCTATCAAATTCCATTAATTCAAATATGTACAGCGTGTTCTATTCGAAATAGGAATTTTGAATTCGTACTGTTTGTACGAGTATGTATTGATATCTAGTAAGCCTAGACCAGTTCCATGCATAAACAAAATATTGCGATACCATATCAACGAACAATAACTTATTAGAAGTTTCAGTGTAGAGTTGGTCGTCAGAAGAATAAACCAGAGTTACGCGATAAATTAAAAAAAAAGATGTTCACCGAAATTGTGCCAATCGAAAAATTGGAGTATCGAGCCATCATCAAGTACCTGTATTTAAAAGGGTCAAGTGGTACGCAGATTTACGAAGATATGCTTAATAGCCTTGGTGGTCAATGTCCTTCGTATGCGACCGGGAAAAATTGGACTGCAAGCTTCAAAGGAGGTAAATTTTCCATTGAAGATGATGACCGATCGGGAAGGCCAGTTTCTGTGTCAGTCCCCGAAAATATCGATGCAGTTCATGTGATGATTTTATCAGACCGTCGAATTGGGCTGAAACGGATATCGGAAGCACTGAAGATTTCATACAAACGCATTCATCATATAGTTCACGTCAATTTGGATATGAGAAAAATTTCTGCGAAATGGATCCCCAAATGTTTGAATGTTGACCAAAAGCGTGCAAGGATTGAAGCATCCCGTTCGATCTGTGCTCGATTTGAAAACAATGTAGACTTCTTAAACCGAATTGTTACTATGGATGGGACTTGGGTACATTTCTACGATCCAGAAACAAAGCAACAATCGATGGAATGGCGACACTCTGGTTCTCCAAGACCTAAGAAATTTCTTGTCCAAAAATCTGCTGGAAAAGTTCTTGCTTCAGTTTTTTGGGATTGCCATGGAGTAATCATGATTGATTTTTTGGATGAGGCAGACCAATAACTGGAGATTACTATTCGACATTACTGACCACTCTACGGGAAAAAATTGAAGAGAAAAGACGATGAAAGCTATGCAAAGGTACTTTGTTTTTACAGGATAAGGCCCCAGTACACAAATCTCATGTTGCCATGCAAGAAATTCCTGATTTTGGATTAGAATTACTAGAACACCCCCCTTGTTCACTAGATTTGGCTCCGTCCGACTATCATCTCTTTCCTCAACTGAAAAAAAGTTTAAAAGGTCGTAAATTTTCTTCCAACGAGGAGGAAATAAAAGCTGTGGAAGACTGGTTTGCAGAGCAAGAAGAAACATTTTTTTTGAAAGGTCTAGAAACGTTGTTGAGTAATAAAATATTTTGACAATGAAATTTTGTTTGGTTCTATAGTAGGCTAAGAATTTTTCAATATATCCTCGTATATCGGATACGATGTTGTCATTTTGGACATCTATTTCAATTCGCGTTTCCTTTCAACCCACGCAATTTTTGTATTATGAAATTATGAGTTATGTTAACGACTTATTCTTCACATCTTCCGAATTTCGAAGAGATGTTCATGAATACAGAATTCTTTTGAATTTGACATGAATGATTGTTTAATAAATAATGTATAATTTCAGTTGAGATTCTTGATTCGCCTATCGATTTACTAGCAATTAAGAAAATGCATTTCTGGCGACAAAAACCGCATTGAAAAATGTGGGTGTCCGAAATTACCTCCAGCACTAAATGGCCAATTCGTGTTCTTCGGCCGATTTCTCGAATTCCTGCCAGTTTGCTCTTGATTGGGAGAAAGGTGAATCTTTTGAACGCCCGTAATATGCATGGGAGTCGATCGCAAGACCGGCCAATTCCGTCACTTCATGAATGAAAGTCCTGCGTATCGTTTAAAATCGCCAAAAACCGCCGACAGTGAAGGGGAGAAATTTTTCGCATCGGAACGAGTTCGCTGTTACATAACGCCTTCTCGATATTTAATTATCAACCCGAAACAAAAACGCGAATTCTGACGCCTTCGTCTTCGGAACTTAAACGGTATGACACCACAGCATCACGACAGTTGGAGCTGCAATTAAAGCGAGCCATTTACGTCGCCGGCAAGCGTTTTTCACCTTTTTCCAGATATACTAACTGACAAAGAAACTGCAACATCCAAAAGGAGCTTGTTGATTCAAAAGCAGGAAAATGTATAAACTGGTACGAGAATAATAATTAGAAATATGACTTTTTGTACAACTGCCATTAAAAGTAACACTTTTAATGACAGCAAACAATGTTAAAATTGATTGTTCACGTGGAAGCGTGTTGAAAATATTTTTAACATTAGTGTTAAAAATATTTTTAGCACTCCATTTTCTTATGATGAAATCAGATGAAAAATATTTAACAATGATTACTTATGAACATTAATATCAATCGTAAAACTAGAACCATTACTAACATCAATGCCCTGTGACGATAGGGAGCTTCGCAACACATTATTAGAATCCTCAGCACTTGTAGTAGAAACCGGAAGTACAATATTGGATGATGATGATCCAAAATCTGTTGCGGTTGGGAGAATTTTTTCAGCAATGACATTTCTATATGCAATGGAATGATCTACATAGCCCTCGGCTACCGTCGTAGACTTCCATCCACCATGTTTTTTTTATATCCGTATTATTTGCTCCTGATTCTGCTAGCAATAAAGCGGAGGATCTTCGAAAACAGTGTCCTGTATATTGCTTTGGTTCTGGCAGTTTGAGGGATTCGGCAACAGTAGATGGAATTTTCCCAAATGTATTGATACCAACTGGATTGGCAGTGCATTTATAATTCATGTATTTCAGGAAAAAACGACGATGTTTGATGACAGAAGGGCGCAGTGCAAAGTAATTATGAAAATGGTCAATATACTTCCCAATAATATTGAAAGAACGACTGACTTTCGTTTTTGTGTTTGGAAGTTGTATAACCAATGATTAATTTGTGATTTCGATATCTTCCATTGATAAATTACACAATTCTTCACGCCGACAGGCTCCAAATAATCCGAAAATAGTTGCAACCTTAACCATCAAGTATTTCTCATCTGGTGCCTCATTTATAAACTTTTCAACTTGTTCACGAGTGAGAATTTTCGATTTTTTGGGACGATATCCTTCACTTTTTCGTTTCAATTGTGCTACTACCTTCAAATATTTACTAACATCCACCCCATTTTTAATAAGGGCGCCTGACTTTATCATTGAAAATTTGCTACACAAAGTTGATGAACTCCATATTTCTGATTTTTCTTCTAAGTATGCTAGGAAAACAGGTTCACTGAAGTTCCCTTCTACATTTGTCAATTTACACCAGGCCAGGAAATTGTTATATGCAATATCGTACTGCTGAACAGATTTTTTAGGTAGGAGTTCCAGATTTGCTCTTCTTGCAGACTCTTCAATATTCACAGGATTGACCAAATCGTCAATTTTGTTAATAATTGGACAAACAATATGCTTAATATAAGCAGTTAAAAACCGAAGACGAAAATTGGACAGGAACGAAATTCAAATGACAGCGTCTTTTCTCATTTGTTAGTAATCATAACGTTGGCAACGTTTGCCATTCATAACAAACTTTTGATTATTTGAATATTAAAATGCATTTTGAAGTTTATTGTTATTGCAAATTCGCCCATTTCATTATCCAAATAGGGCAGTTGTATAAAAAACATTGTATGGTATTTGTGTTCGAAGTGATTTTATTCTGTTCGTGAAATTGTTCAATTCGCTCCGCTCATTTCACAAACTTTTTCACTAACAAAATGAAACGTCACTTCTAACACTCATATCATAAATAACTATTTTAACTCAAATCATATTTCCTTCAAAACTGACAGTAACAATCAATGATAGGAGATCAAAGTATCAATTATTCATAACTTCATCATCGTGGATTTTTCTTACATTTCCATCAAAGTTCCAGAATTCAATCTTTGGAAGACGAATTTTTTTTTGCTATGCTCACTACAACTAAGTGAACTGCACTGGTCCCTTTCCATTTCTTTCTTGGGGCAGAATTCGCACTTGTACTTGTAATTGATCAATTCTTCCCGGTAGAATTCAACATGATTGAATTCTTCTTCAATAGTTTGCGTCGTCGATTTCTGAAGACAATAGTGACGTTCTTATGTATTCATCTGCTTTGAACAATATATCGCTCTTGTCTTTCAATATTCTTAATGCTGGTAATAGATGTTGCTTACTTGTGCCCTTATCTAACAACAACTGGTCTAACTCTGTGCAGCATTTTGAGAAATATTTTCTCATTAATTCTCGTTCCTTCTTCATAACGTCCATTTCCTAGGTTCTAGATGTCCTGTCGCGGTCGCCAAAATGTTAATCAAAAATGGATAAATTGGTTTTAAATTCTTTCGGTAGAACAAAGATAATATAGTAAGGAGTAAATGATTAAAATTTGAAGGGAAAAACGAAGGATTTGAAATTTCTTTCAATAAATTTGTTATTAATGTGTTGGTCCCCTTGGTTATCTATACACTCCCCAACACGTCTTGGCATTGATGCAATAAGATGGTCTATTTCTTTTTGCGGAATACTATCCCAAGCTACCTGTACTTCTTGTCTCAGAGCCGCAAAAGTCCGTGGGAGCTGGGGCGAATTTCCAATCCTTCTACCCATGATGTCCTAAACATGCTCTCTGGGCGGCCATGGCAAAAGATTTACATGGGTCGCTTCCAAAAAGTTTAAACTAATTCTGGCAACAAGAGGTCGAGCATTATCTCGCTGGAATATTGGATTCTCGAGCCGGTTAAAGTAAGGGAGAACATATGGCTCCACTATTCTTGAAGATAACGCTGCGCTTTCATGTTACCCAGAATAAAGACTAAAGGTGACCTACTTGCATGTGCAATAGCACCCCATCCATAGCGCATACAGTCCGGTGTACATGACGCTAAACATCAAAATGAGGTTCACGTCTTTCTCCCTGACGTCGTCTGACCCTTCTTTGGCCAACATGTGCACCCAAGAAGAATCGACATTCACCAGCAAAGATGACCTGATGCCATTCCACATTCCAATGTTGACGTTCTCTGCACCACCGTAATCGTTGCCGGCGATGCTCAACCGTCAGAGGTAACACAAGATGGGGTCGATAATGCTGCAGTCCAAAAAAACTCTTCCGTCGGTGAACCGTTTGGACAGTTACAGGATGGCCCTGTTCTCTCATTAGTCAAAGATCTAGTTGTCGCAAATCGGTCTATGATGGTCATAAGTCTTAGACGTCGATCTTGAACTTCATTTGTGCCCCTCTGTCGTCCGGTGCCTACTCTTCTTCGATTTTGGGTATCATCAAACCACACTTGACAACATCTCATAACAATATTTGGATTTCTGTTCGTACAGTTAGCGATTTTTCGAAATGACAACCCCGCTTCCCGTAGACCAATTATTCGACCTCTTTCAAATTTACTCAGCTGCTTTAGCATTTTAACAAAAACTGAACATCGACTTTGGATCTCCTCGAACAGCTGATTAGTTGTAAAATTAAAAAAATATTCAAACGACTAAAATATTTAAGTAACAAAAAATGTTCACATAAAAAAACTTTCACGATTTTTTCCCCAAATTTTAATCATTTACTCCTTGCTTTATTATCGATGTTTAACCAAAAGAAATTCAAAATGTGAACAGCTCTTTCTGGGTGTTGCAGTCTCTTTGTCAGTTAGTATAGTTACTCAACGGCGGTTTTTTCGGTCGAACACGGCATTTTCGTGCAGGGAAATTTACCAACCATGATTTTAATTAATGAAGTATCACGAAAATGGAGCGAAGCTCAATATGCCTTTTTCGCAATTCGCTCTGTGGTGCCGAGCGATGCGCGAAGATCGTTTCGCAATTAGGAGTTTCAGGAAGACAGGAGCATCTTGCCCAATTCTCCGATTTCGCGGTTTGGGAGGTCTCACGATTCGACATCGGTGGTAATCAAGTGGAAATCGATTAATTGGGAACATTCGCAATGATGACAGTTGACCTGTTTCATCTACTTTTATCTAACTCTAACTAATATCACTTCTGATTTTCTTATCGGTATTGGTATCAAGATATATCTAATTAACAATATCAACCTTCGCGAACACGTCTACACCACATATAAACTCCAACCAGTTGTCATTGAAACGAGAAGAATGTCTTTCCCCAAATGCTAATCACACGAAACGAAAATGGACGATGTTTTTACGTTTGGTAAAACCCTTATTGAACAATTTCTTGTTCCTATCATTTTCAGGATAACTTTTGGAGTTCGGAATGTGAATTTCTTATTCTGGGTTTACTCGGGATATCCCTGCGAGCTCGCGGAGTGAAGATCTTATTCTTGTTGCATTCGTGACATCTTTGAGAGCTCGCAAAATAGTTATTTATGATATGAGTGTTAAAAGTGACGTTTTATTTTGTGAGTGAAAAAGTTTGTGAAATGAGCGGAGCGAATTGAACAATTTCACGAACAAAAAAATATCACTTTTAACACAAATACCATACATTGTTTTTTGAACAACTGTCTCATTTTGATAATGAAATTGGCGAATTTGCAATGACAATAAACTTCTAAATGCATTTTAATATTGAAATAATCAAAAGGTTGCTAAGATTGGCAAACGTTGACAACGTTATGTTTACTAACAAATGAGAAAAGACGCTGTCATTTGAATTTCGTTCCTGTCCAATTTTCGTCTTGGGTTTTATCTGCTTGATATGTTTGTCGAGAGTCCAATTATCAATAAAAGTGACGATTTGGTTGTTTCTGTGGATATCGAAGAGTCTGCAAGAAGAGCAAATCTGGAACTCCTACCAAAAAAATCTGTTCAGCAGTAGGGGAAGGTGGGGACCCTTCGTACGGTTTCAACATTTTATTTTTTTTATTTTTTGTTTTTTCATTAATCAATCACCTGACAGCTTGAATGTATAGTCTAACTATCTGAGATTCATATAAAAAAATTACAGATGATTTCATCTGATGTTTCAACCATAATTATGATTTAAAACTAAATCTGGAATATGTACGAACCTGCCCCAACAACGGGGCACCTACATACAGTCAGTATAAATACGTGATTCTCCTGGCCGTCGTCCTTTGTTTGTTTTATTACTTCTCACAACAGTCGGATAAGGTCGAATTGCCTCTAGTGTCAAAACTGTCTTCAAAGGAGCTACTATTATTTGATGGTTTGGTGAATTATTCAAAGGATCTAAATTAAACCTTTGTAGTTCATCATAAGTTATCAATGGTGGGTTAATAGTTTGTTCTCGCGGAACAGCGGAACCTCCAAGAAAGAAGTTAATGCAAAAATTAGCAATTAGTACACTAACACACTAAATCGTACCTAGTTGGGGCACATTCTTACGCGTCCGAATGTGCCCCATCTAGTTCTGTACGAAAGTACCCCACTTACTAAATAACAGCAAAATATATCCTCTTACAATATTGATAGGAAAACGTCATAAATTTATTATTGAAAACGTATCTTAAGTATATTTTGCTGGTTACTGATAGAATTCTCCACACGAAAACGTATCTTATCTACGGTAACAATAGACAAAAACATTGATCAAAAAATTACTTAGCGAGCGCGAAAACACGTTCGTGCCTGACACTTCGCTCTCACCAGTGCGAATGGCGCGATAGTACGTTGACGTAAAGTTGGTACCTCCACTCAAGCACACATACAAAAGCAAGGCCGTACGTCGTTTCGTTCAAGTTTTATTTTGACTGTATGAATGTGCCCCGCGTACGAAGGGTCACGATCTCCCCCTACGATATTGCATATAACAATTTCCTGACCTGGTGTAAATTGAAAAATTTGGAAGGGAACTTCAGTGAACCTGTTTTCCTGGCATACTTAGAAGAAAAATAAAAAATATGGAGTTCATCAACTTTGTGGAGTAAATTTTCAATGATAAATTTAAGCGCCCTCATTAAAAATGGTGTGGATGAATAAATATTTTAAGGTAAAAGCATATTTAAAACAGAAAAGTGAATGATATCGTCCCAAAAAATCGAAAATTCTCACTCGTGAACAAGTTGAAAAGTTTATAAATGAGGCATCAAATGAGGAATACTTGATGGTTAAGGTTGCACCTATTTTCGGCGTGCAGAATTGTGTAATTTATCAGTGAAAGACATCGAAATAACAAATAAATCATTGGTTATACAACTTCCAAATACAAAAACGAAAGTCAGTCGTTCTTTCAGTATTATTGGGAAGTATGTTGACTATTTTCATCATTACTTTGCATTGCGCCCTTCTGTCATCAAACATCGTCGTTTTTTCATGAAATACATTAATTATAAATGCACTGCCAATCCAGTTGGTATCAATACATTTGGGAAAATCCCAGGTATTGTTACCGCATTCCTCAAACTGCCAGAACCAAAGCAATATACAACAGGACACTGTTTTCGAAGATCCTCCGCTTCATTGCTAGCAGAATCAGGAGCAAATATTACGGATATAAAAAAAACATGATGGATGGAAGTCTACGCCGGTAGCCGAGGGATATGTTGATCATTTCGTTGCATATAGAAATGTCATTGCTGGAAAAATTCTCCCAACCTCAACAGATTTTGGATCATCATCATCCAATATTGTACTTCCGGTTTCTACAAGTACTGATGGTGCTGAGGATTCTAATAATGTGTTGCGAAGCTCCCTAACGTCACAGGGCATTAATGTTTGTAATTGTTCTAGTTTTACGATTAATATCAATGTTCATAAGTAATGATTGTTAAATATTGATAATAAAAATTTGCAATTGCAGAATTTTTTTCATCTGATTTCATCATAAGAAAATGTAGTGCTGAAAATATTTGCAACACTAATGTTGAAAATATTTTCAACACGCTTCCACGGAAACAATCAATTTTAACATTGTTTGCTGTCATTAAAAGTGTCACTTTTAATGGCAGTTGTACAAAAAAATAAATATTGAGAATTTCGCTCAGGAACATCACCTATCTAACTCTGGGAGATCGCAATAGGAGTTAGCATAAGAGCCCCAGTGTAACCTATCACATATCTCGCAGAGAACTCTGTGTTTCCAAGGATGGTAATTGAGCAACATAAACCATGAGCAACAGAGGTCACAAGACTTATTCCTGAGGGAATATGCTGAAAGCCGACCTGGGAAAATCCACTTATTCCCAATAAGAACACAAACTTAAAGAAACTTTGGATTTCTGAAGTAACGACACCTTTATAACTCGTTGCTAAATCGAGAATTCGTGGAATTTTTCGAAACCAATCCAATCCACTTCTCTCATTAATTTGGCTGGCATTATCCAATTTCAAGACAGCATCAACTCGATTTATCCTCTTGCAGTCCACTTTTTAGATCATATTGGCCGAATAATGGAAGACAAACTGGAAAGGCAAGATGCAATTATTCCTCACGTCAAATTCGTCAATGTAAACTGATATGGTAATCGACCCGTTGAATAGGCAATCTATTTGTTTGTGATATGATTGAATATCTCTACATGTCATTGTGTATTTAATATATCGGAGTATTGACACTACTAATTGGTGTACGTGCTAAAAGTGTTAATGAAAAAATGAGAACGAGTTGATTGATAGCTGCTACTTCGATTACAATGCGATTATTGGATGGATCTGGCTGTTTTCGTCCTAATTTGATCGAACAACAAGTTTTTTGGGGCTCGCTGAGAATCAATTACGATGCAGGAAGATCCACAAAAAACTCGTCAATAGGCGTTCAAACTGCACCTCTTTGCTCATGGTTATTGTTAGTGTCATAATTGGCAGTCTTTTAAAACTATGTTCCATCAAGATTCGTAGAAAAAATAGTTATTTTTGTATCTAGTACGCGAAATGCTACTTCGGTGATCGAGATCACCAAAGTATTATATATTCTTATGAAATGGAGCTGTACAGATTTGTATTTCGCGCATGAGATGCAAACAAAATTTTTTCTACATCAAAAATATTGTTCTTAAATGAGTAACATGCTTAGCTTAATATGAAAAGTAGTATTGAACTGGCTTAAACTGTTTTTCTCACAATTTGAAAGCCTTAAGTATTGTTATACATTAATAAATAAATGATTTCCTTTATTTTTGCTTGATTGAGGAACATAAAGTTTAAAATATAAAAATCCCATATAGTTTACATGCAGAGCGCGAAGTAAGTATTTCGCACACTACTTCGCGCACGGTGTCATGGTAACGAAGGAAAATGGAACAAGCCTAATTCTCGAAAAAACATTTTTGAAGATGAGCTTTTATAACAACACTCATCCGCCATTTCGAAGCCGCCATCTTGAATTCCTCGATTTTGAAGAATCGTAATTTTCGACCCAGAAAATCCCCATATACCAATTTTGAATAGAATATGATCATATTTACAAAACTCGTCCACCATATTGTGGCCGCCATCTTGAATTTCCCAATTTTGACAAAAGTATCATCATTTTCGAAGCCAAATACCCCTAGATACTAATTTTGAATGGACTCGGATCATAATTACAAAACTCATCCGCCATTTTGGAGCCGCCATTTTGTTTTTTTCTATGAAAAATATTTCATGATGCATTGTCACCAGAATTAAGTACACCCGCAAAATTTCAAATCAAGATTAGAAGTGTGTCATATTTATCTTGCAAGATTTGATTACAGACAGACACACAGACGGACAGACAGACACCGGGACAGGTGAAACTAAATAAAAGCTTTTAAAAAAGGGTCACTTCGCATATTGTTGTCAATGCGCGAACCTTGTCATTTTTTGAGGTTTGTAGAAAAATATATATTGTTCACGACAAAGTACATATTAATTTATTTTTGAGCTCTCCTTCAACTCAAACTAGGATCATATCGATTTCTCACCATGTTTTTTTTTTCATTTTGAGGCGAAAATGGTCCCAAATTCAGAACTAACTTTAATCACAGTCTGAGAACGCTTCTGCATACTTCCGAAAAGATTTTTGCAATTGCCTTTCTAGAGCTACGTTGCAAGGAAAAAGTGTTTATTTTAGATGTTTTTCTTCGATTTCGTGATGATGATCTGAAGTCTTTCAGTGAATGAATGTAATATTAACCGTGTAGTGTCGAGTTTAAAACATCCAAAAAGGATATTGTTCAGATATAAACATCGCCACAGATTCTTCAGTGCTAAGTATCATTTTATTTTCCATTAATTTCAATTTGATACATGGTTTGTATCGACATTCATACATCTGAATTCTGTATTTCATTGACATTAATTTATAATATGGAACGGTAATAATAAATTTTCGATAGGAACAGTGCGCATTAAATTCATAATTTCGGGATCCTTGAAGTGTCCTTCATAATCTTGTACTGAATTTCTCCTCGAGTGGCCTTTTCCATGAAGATAAGAACCACCCTTTCTCCTCATCTAAAACTTTTATATAAAACTTTCAACAAAATGAAAAACGAAGATTTTAAGTATGATGTAAAAAAGATTCGAGATCGTGATAATGATGATGGATGGACCGAATGCATATTATTAAGTGAAACCAGAGTCCAAACATACATAAATAATTCGGCGTTGAATAATTTATAGCTCGATGCCAATTTCCGCTTCCATACTCCAAATTTCAAGACTCCACAGATAAAGCCATTATCCACAGATACCCGAGATCAGAGCTTACGATCTGCTTCACGGGAGTTCCCTCATTATTTCGGCTACTCGTAATTGTAAGACACTTTAATGCTTAACTCAATTCTCAATCTGCGATCATAATTCATCAGATGAGAATAAAACGGAACGATAAAAGTGTTCCACGAGTTGTAAAGCGAAATGTTTTCACACTCTTACATGTCCTAATGAATAAGGGCCTTTATTCGACTGGAATAATTGATGGTTCTGTTTTGGCTGCACGAAACATTAAGCAGAGGTGGGCTCGTGGCTTGAGGATCTCCAATAATAATCAAGCTTCACCCAAAAACGCACATATTCCCTCAATTTATCAGATTATTCATTGCCAGGTTCGTCGCTTCATCCACTGTTGGAGTCTCCACAGAAAAATTGCAATAAATTCGATAATAACGATAGCCAGTCGGAAAAACACATACCGATAACTAAATTTATACTTCAGCATCCTATACAAGTCGTAAAAAATACAGAATATATGTCATCGTTGGATTTATATACTGTATAGCATGTTCTTTGCGAATGAGTCGTGCAAGAATATAGTCGTTATTTTGGGTATATCAAAGGAAGATAATAAGTACGTACATGAAAGTTGTGACGGTCTGACACGACGGGACAAGTTAAATGAAGTTAGCTCATGACGTTCCTGTCATCGAAGCACCGACAATATAAGAAATTACATGGGTAATTTCAGGAATTATCATATGTACTTGATTTGAAGGATGAAGAGTGGAGTGAATGTAGTCGTCATTATGTGGAGAAATTTCAGAGTAGTGTGAAAAAAGATTGATTATCTCAAGGTTTCAAGAGAGAAGGGAATGTGGCTTACAAAATACCGGCGGTGCAATAACAGTGATGGGATCCCTAAAATTATAGCGTTGATATGATCTTATGATTTCGAAGAAGATCTTTTCAGGAACTGCATCAACATATCGAAAAAACACGTACGTCGATTTCTAATGGAAGTGGTATATTTTTCTCCAGTATTTTTGACTCTTTTCTTTCATCCCCAGGCGAGGGTGAATTGCGAGTATTTTTGATTAGAAATTATTCTATACTGGATTAATTTTGTTGTTTTAATTTTGTTCATATTTTCACTCAATTGTATACAGGGAGAGTGGTTGACTTGAACATATATTTTAACTGTAGATTCCTCTCATCAAACGAAACACTTTTTTCTCATACCATTTTTCAAAATTCGGTTTCGTTTGAAAGATACAGGGTGTCAAAAATCCATGAAATTAACACCATTCTTTCCATATATTCGGAACCGATATTTCGAATGAACTGAATTTTGGTTGATTGTTTACTCTATTCATGGTGCATATTCCTCAATAGAAACTTATTCCATATTTTGCCTGATATAGAAGTTACAGCGTAGTCGACTCATAAATTCATGCAAGAATACTATCAAATCGCTTGAAAAAGATGAACGGTTTATATTTTCGAAAGAACCAACCATTTTAGAAAATAAAAGTATTCTTTCAGTTTTTCAATAAAACGCGTCGTTTTCGAGTTATTCCTAAATGTATACGAAGAAATTTGAGGAAAAAATCATGAATTTCATAAAAAATCTGAATGCTTCCCTGAATTAAAAATCATCGAATATTATTTCTTCTCTGGTCTCTTAACAAATTAATAATGTTGTCAATGTTTATCAACTTCGTCAAGACTAAAATCTCTATGATGGAAAAACGTTCGATGTAATAGTTGAATTCCGAGAACTGAGAAGCATGAAATTACACAGTTTATAAGCACACTTTCTATTGAAAATTTATTGATACCAGTCCTTCAAGAAAATATCTATCTGAACAATATCCTCTTGGAATTTTTAATCGACACTACACGGTCTTCGCATCACTGGAGACACAGAACAACGGCTTGTCTTGCGTGGCGGCTACATCGCAGCGCACCGCGACTGACATTTACATCGTAGCTCTACATCGGCGAGAATCAGAACTACTCGTTTGGAATTTCCAAAGAGCAATGCCTAGAAGCCTTCAGCGAAAATTAAACAAAACTAGTGCCTCTGCGATAGTTCTTCCGTTAACGATGGGGGACTTACTGCTTTCTTGAGTTCGCCTATACCATTGTTGAAGAGAAAATCGGCAATCTGGCATAGTCTTCTCCAGAGTTCTGTGAAATATCACATAGAAGAGGGATTAGGTTAGGTCATTGACCTCGAATCATATGACTTTGATTAAAGGAGTTAGGATAGGTTAGTGAGAAATCAATTTTATGAGATCGTTTCAGGATATCGAGGAAAATACGAACAAATTATTAGTGTTCACAAACTAATCTTCAGGAAAATCGAAGAAGGAACTCATTTCGGTGGGAGAAATATGGTTTTTCAATTGCAGAAATAATCGGACAGATGTTTTTGTTAGAAAATATCGTGTTTATTACAGTCTTATTCAAATAAGGTTAGTGCTTGAGTATTTTCTAATTGTATAACCCAGAACATCTAATAATCACCTCAATTTCAATCGAAAAATATGAACTTTGAGGTGTTTGCAGAGAACTGTTTCAGGCACGTATTAAGCCCAACTTTTTTTTTCGAATGGCTATATCTCATTAACAGAGCCGTACTCGCAAAAATGGAAAATGAATAAAAAGTTTCCTTTGGCCTCAAGAATGTACAGTTAAAATATACAGGGTGTCTCAAGTTCGAGTGCCTAAAAGACGTTTCTGGAGAACTGGACATATTTGAAATCTGAAAATTGGGATTATGATATTGTTCGAAATTTTCTACAGACCTAAAATATCTCCTAGCCAGAGCACTTCCGGTTATACAGGGAGTGAAAATAAATTTGCTCAAAAATGTTTTTTGATTCAATGTTTCCGTTTCTGATATGATTGAGTATTCAATGCTGAATAAATATCTGTTGAAACCATTGTTTTCATTCGAATAGTTTTCAAAATATCGAGAAAAGACCTGAAAAAAAATCAAATATTTATAGTCAGTATTATGTTCATTTTTCTTATTCTGAACATCCTGTGTGTAAACCGTTTTCGCAACGTCAAAGTAGAAGAATGTGGAAAGGTCATGCATCTTTTGAATTTCATGAATATCATCACAGGGTGTTTCAAATTTTGTGTCAAAAACTGTGATGGAAAATCGGCCATAACTTCTGTTTTTCAAATTAGAACCCTATTTTTTTATGGTTGCGTTGGATTCTGCGGAGAAAAATAATGATAGCACTCTCAGATGCTCTTGCTCCTAAATTCAGCAATTCCCGAGTTATTTGAGCTTTTCTGGATTCATGTTGTACGTAGAATCAAATTCATCCAATCTTTTACTTAAGAATATTCTGTGATCATAGAAGATAAGATATCCCATTAATAATTCACAAGTGACAGGTCTAATTTTAGGTTTTATCTGTACTTTTCGATTTTATTCAATGGTTTCATAAAAATATTCATCGAATATGTTGGATGAGAATATTCTGTGACCATAGAAGATAAATTATCCCATTAATAATTCACAAGTGTCAGGTCTGATTATTACTTGTTACTATGGTTTCATGAGAATATTCATCGAATCTGTTTAGATTCGATGAATTTGACTCTACGTACGACATGAATCCAGAAAAGCTCGAATAACTCGGGAATTACTGAATTTAGGAGCAAGAGCATCTGAGAGTGCTATCATTAGTTTTCTCCGCAGAATCCTACGCAATAATAAAAAAATAGGGTTCTAATTTGAAAAACAGAAGTTATGGCCGATTTTGGACCACAGTTTTTGACACGGAATTTGAAACACCCTGTGATGATATTTATGAAATTCAACAGATGCATGACCTTTCCACATTCTTCTACTTTGACGTTGTGAAAACGGTTCACACTCAGGATGTTCAGAATAAGAAAAATGAACATAATACTGACTACGAATATCTTACTTTTTTTCAGGTTTTTTTCCATATTTTGAAAACTATTCGAATGAAAACAATGGTTTCAACAGAAATGTATTCAGCATTGAATACTCAATCATATCAGAAACGAAAAGATTGAAAAAAAATTGTTTGAGCGAATTTATTTTCACTCCCTGTATAACCGGAAGGGCTCTGGCTCTGAAAATATTTTAGGTCTGTAGAGAATTTCGAACAATATCATAATCCCAATTTTCAGATTTCAAATATGTCCAGTTCTCCAGAAACGTCTAATAGGCACTCGAACTTGGGACACCCTGTATGTGCAGGTCAAAGACTCTCCCTGTATATTTCAATATTTTTTTTTCATTTTATTCAAATCTCTACTTTTGCCTTCTTCCATTCAAGTTTCGAGTACCAGAATACTTTGGAGAAACCTTTCTGATTTTGTAATGACAAAAAGAAAAAAAAAGGTCCTTCCAAATTTCATAATTCAGCCTATTACATGAAAGGTTTTGATAATCACAGATCACATACTTGCTAAGGATTTGTTTGCCAAGACAGGACAGGCAGCCTGTCCTGCATCACTGGAGCTATGAGAACGTGCCCGACTAGAGTACCTACCTGAGGTCATCACAGATCTCACTACTCTTTATCTAGTGACCAGGGCCTCTATTCTTGAAAACCAGGGAGTAGAACGATCGAGAGAACGGTGACGTGGCCCTACTAATCAGTAGGGCCACGTCGCCGTTCTCTCGATCGTTCTACTCCCTGGTTTTCAAGAATAAAGGCCCAAGAGGGTAGACCATGCGGCTATCCATAGAATATCTAGGGAAGGTACAAATTAGAGAAATAACAGTCAGATACTCTATATTCCTCTCTGAACAAGTATACGAGCAAAATGGTAAGGACTTAGTGTTTAGTTATTGTCCAGGGAGAAGAGAAGTGAATGAAACACTGCGAACATAAGTTTAAGATGTATATTGAGACCAGAATAATAAAAAAACTGTTTTAAACTTCGTCCATGAATCAATCAGATCGGAAGAATAAAGTTTCACAATAATTGGTCCACTTATTATAGCAAAACCAAATCAAAGTACCGAAAGCTTGGGTAGATTTGAGGAATCTGGACTTGAGTTGTTTGGCGTTTCGTGCAGCAATACTCAAATAAGAGAGGCATAATCTGAACCTAAACTATCTGATCTTTTTCTTTTGGCAGTGATTTCGAAGGATGATAAATGTATCCTAAAAACACACATCAATAATAAGTTTTTTCACTGTCACTTCTTAATTTTCAAAGCAATTCAAAATTTTTTTCAGAATCCAAAAATCGTAATCGTATGAAATTTTCGATCTGTTGCCTCCCCATTTTGGCCATCCAGTTCGTGAGACAAATCCCTGTCACCGTCTCGCTATACAATTTATTTTTGATTTCTCGCTTGTGTTTATGATGAACCTTGATCCGAAACTCTACAGCTCCATTCCTTGTTTTGCCAAAAAATTATATGCGAGATCCTGTATAATGTATGCTTTCATTTTCACAGTTTAATTTGACGTAACCTGTGTAAATAGTGCCGATTGAGTGTGAAAAGATAACGATGAGTTTTTTGTTGTGGAATTTGAATTCTGCCCAGGACTGCATTGCCGCATGCTCGCGGCTTCTAATGATGCCACAACAACACAGTTGAAACATGGAGAAGACAACTGAAGTAAGCCAGTTCCTCAGAAATGAAGTCCTAATTAATCCAGACCCAACAACGGGAAAATCTCAGAACCGAGACAGTCCATTTAAGTTCTTCATTTAGTTCAGAACCAGCGATGGTTTATCATCGACACATCACCTTAGAATGAACCCATTGCTCGTATTCCTGACCATATTCAACCTCGATCGGCGTTCATGCCATCCCGATTGCGCCGTTTAGGGAAAGACGCTCAGATCCAACAGACCAGTTCTCCACGAGGCTAATTGGCCGATCTGGTCTATAACGCCTTTTTTGTTGTTTTTGTCGCTTCATTTCGCGAAAAACTTCCTGAATAATGGCGACTGGACGTTCGATCCGGGACTATTTATGTATAAATCTAATGGATTGACCATGGCGAGTGCGGTCCAAGATTGTCGCCGAAGGAGGAATTAAACAACTTCGGCCGATGAATTATTTAAGTGGCGAGTGGTTGGTGGTTTGAATTGGGTCGTTCGTTTGCTGCGTCTAATTCGCATTCGTGAGGCGTCGTTGCTCGATACGGCGTAAAGCCGAGATTTTATTAGCATTTTCTCATTGATAGACGTTCTCATGGAACCGGTCAATCTTGCGTATGTCGTTTACACTACGCGAGATGTGAATGAGAATGTAAAAAGACCCATTCTGTTGAGTTGAGAACTCATTTTTTACACGCAGTGAGATACCCCCGAAGGAAATGATTCGAATTACCAAGATACGAAGACTGTCAGCCGAAATGACATAATCGTTAATGTAGAATGTCGGTGACAGCCTTAAATTTGACGAATTTTCGAATATTTACATACAAAACAATATAATCAATCTATACATCTGGTTCGTCGCTTGATCCACTGTTGGGGTCTCCATATAAAAATTGCGATTTAGCCAGGAAATCAATAACCACGGACTAAGTCCATTATCCGTACGAAAACAATGATCTAACTATAAAACTTCCATCTTCTTATCTGTTTTTTCCCTTTCGCATTCTTTGTGCTAGGTGTTTTTGTTCATCCTTTAATGAGATATCTCTCTGTAAGTGTAGAGTTCTATATCATCCTTTTCAAAATTGGTCCCTATGTCTTTTATGGGCAAATTTCTGCTGTTTTTTCAGCGGGGTCATAGTCAACTCACCTTCTAAGGTCTTCATTTGGATGTTCACTAGCTCTTTCACAGGCTTTTGCAGGTTTTCGTTGGATGAATGTAGTAATAGACTCCCATTTTATTTCTTTCCGGATTCGTTCATTCCAAACAAACCAGGGGCGTCTAATGCCCATCTCAGAAATTCATTTTCTGTACTTTGTATCCTCTTTATATGGGTTCTCGCTGCATAGCCCCATGCTGTTCATCCATATGTTAGCTGCGGTATGGCGACTGCTTTTATGATGCTCAACTTCGTGTTTCTGTTCATTTGGTTTCTTCTTCCTATAATCGGGTATAACCTTTTCATTGCTACATTCATTTTATCCACTGCATACTTGATGTGCTGTTTACACGTTTGTCCTTTGTCTAATATTACTCCTAGATCTTTAGCTTCATTCTGCCATTCTATTTTACTATCGTCTATGGATATCTTTGATTCCATCTTCAGCCTCCTCTTTTGAAGGAGTATTGCTTGACTCTTTTCTTCATTGATTTTGATTTTCCATCTGTTACACCAATGAATGATATCGTCCGCAGCTTCTTGAAATCTTCTGTGAATTATTCTTGTGTTTCTGTGCCTAATTGCTATGCCCGTATCGTCTGCGTATAGAGCAAGCAGGCATCTTGGATTTCCTGGTCTATCATGTAAGTATATATTATACAGTAGCGGTCCTACTATGGATCCCTGCGGAACTCCTCCTTCCAAGTATCTGAGTGTGGAATTAATCATATATTTCCACACAAAAGTTCCTATCTCTCAAATAAATTCTTATTATTCTACATAGCTTGGGTGAATAACCTGCGGTTATCATTTTATATGCTAGTCCTTAATGCCATACTCTATCAAAGGCTCTGGTTACATCTAGTAGTAGTAGTCCTGTGGGTTGTTTATTCTGAAATCCTTCTCTGATATACTCGGTCCTTCTTAGGAGCTGTTGTTCAGTTGGATGCTGTTTTCTGAATCCAAATTGTTCACTTGGTGTCTGTTCTGTTTCTTCATTAAGTCGTCTGGCTAGGTCTCTCTTCACAATTATCCCTAGAGCTGGAAGTAGGCTGATAGGTCTTTAGTTCTGAGGGAACTTTTTGTCTCTGTCTGGTTCATTGAAAACAATCACTTCGGCAGTTTTCCATCTATCCGGAAAGTGCTCTGTTCTCATCGCTCCGTTTTCTATGTTAGTTAGAGCTGCTGTTCCTTTCATTGACATTTCTTCTGCGTGAGATTTAACAGCTGAAATCAATAAATTCAGAGCATTCCGAGATTGCTAGTCGTGGTTCAATAGCAACTCCAACTACAATTGCGGTAGGCATCTTCGGCGGTGTCTTGGTTGTAACCCAGCGATTGACTGCTTCGAACTAGTGATGCTTTCAGTGCGCAGGGGAAATCCATTTACAGACAAATCTCTCTTTCTGAGGAACAGCGAGAGGGTCCTTGATCTTCTGACTTCTGAGAGCAACTACTCACTCAAATTGACCTGCTTGTTCTTAGTTCCGGGCTTCTGCCTCAAAACCATGTTATCTATGATTTTTAATTCTCAAACATCATTGTGCTTGGTTTCTGACTCTCCTTTCATTTTCCAACAGATTTCTTTTCGTCTCAGATAATTTCTGATCAACTTGAAAAGTTTGATCATATTTTATGAATTGATCCCTCATGCCCCACTCTGTGATGCCACTGGATCTATCGGTGTATTTATAGCCGCAGCTACACCATCGGCGTGGCCAGTAGATTCATCCCCTGAGCCTTGGACAGGTTTTGTTTTAGCATTCCAGATCGCTGGCATTCAATATGAACAAAATGAGTCTCTTCTTTCCTGTTCATGCTGTTTTTGTGCTTATTGATTTCGATGGTGTCCATATTTATCCAAGGCAAATAATTCTTAATATTGGAAATGGCTTCTTTTTTATCGAACAGAATGTTATGTCCATCCAACTGGTAACATAAAATAGTCGAAAAATATGATTTTCTTATAATTCGACTATGTACTTACTTTTTGTAATATTCGTTTCATATTCTGGTTATTAGACAGTCATCATTTCAACAGCAACAATCTGTAAACGTTGTTTTCAAATTGATTATGTGGCCTTAGGTTAAGTGTTTCATATTTGCTATTCATTTGCATATAATCAGATAATCTTCTTGTTTGGTTCGTCGCTTGATCCACTGTTGGGGTTTCCAAAGAAAAATTGCGATATCTTCAAAAATATACCTTTTTTTTCAAAGATAATAAATTCATGTCACTAAATGTTGTTTTTTGTATCAAATTCTGAGGTTGATGAATATTACAAAATCACAATTATCTATATTCAAATTTAATTCATGAAGTTTCATCGCAAAAGATTCACTACAGTCCTTCTGGGCCTGTAGCATTGAGTGAATTTATCTAATTTTCATCAATCTAGTAATGTACCTATTAGATGAATAGTCAATGCTTTATGGTGACGAATATTATCTTTGTACTACCCCTGAAATTTGATATAGTTTTGGATTATTGATATTTGAAAATCTGATATTTATATTCTTTGGTCTGATGAAAACGAAAAATAAGAAGATTCTCAATCTTCTTCAGATATCATTGTCATTTTTTGTATATATTGTTCTTCACTCCCAAAAAAATTGCATGAAATAAATTTAATTTTTCATCAAAAATACTTTCTCCCCTTCTGTTTTCAGTACCTCAGTCAGGAATACAGAATTCCTCGAAACTTGGAGATATTTCCTAAATTAATCTCCTTCGATGCGTTCAATTGAACCAGATCAAATCTCCCAAAAATCGACAGTACACTCATCACTCCTTTCACTCATTTCCTCTTACAGCCTGATCGATTTGAAGAGACTTAATGATGACAGGATGCATTTTGTCACATTTAATGAGCTTTGTCTCTTTCGATCCATCAGAGACTTGGCTTTCTCGTTCTTGGAAATCTGGTATGCAATCGTCGGTACTCGAGTTAATGCATCAGAGAGGAGATTGAGACATTTTGAGAAATGCCCCCAATAATGTATTCAAGGTTTTCGCGAAACGAGTATGGGAACCCTGCAAAAATGAAAGGAATTATCATTTGCGAAAGAAGAATTACACGTTTTGGCTCATCAACTTGTTACCAGGGCCGGAATAAGTAATCTGCAGGTCTTGTGTCAACCTTTGACTCAATACAATAATAATAATTCACTTCATCCTCATCCTCATCTTTATTTTCAAAAATATATCAGCTTGAAGAGAAGTTTTCTATGGAGTTCCCTCTTGTTTACCTCATCCTGTATCATGAACCATTAGTTCTTAAGCTAATTCCTTAGAAAAAATTGTTACTAGTTGGATATTGTATTGACAAATTGCACCAGTACCTTTGGTAGTGTGGACGGCCATCATGTGTTGGTAAATGAGCTTGGAAGATTTATGTTGCTCGCTTTCAGATCCCAGCAAGTTGATGCTTCTAGAGAAATTTCAAAATAATACGTATCAACCTCTGGAGTGCCTCAGGGTAGCAACCTTGGTCCCCTTTTTTCCTTAATATTCATCAGAAATTTACCGAACTGTATGAAGCATCTAGAGCATCTCATATAGACTTCTTTAAGTCTATAAAGATTGGAAATGAGGTTGAGAAGAAATGACCCTGCTCGTTTTCACCCTTAGTCCAGACCTGCACGTGAACGTCGGCAACTTTTGGGTTCCGTGCCAGACCTTGCGATTGTGGCCTCAGGTGGATCATACACTTTTTTCGTGTTTTTTTTCTGTAGGTTTCTGATGTCAAATTGAGGCACCATTCACCAAGATAATTCGATCTCGGATAATGTATAGCAGTAAGAGAATCAGGGAGTGAACAATATGAATATAAAGCAGTAATTAGGAGAAATTTCCGATTTCGCAATTGAATGTAAGAGTAAATAATATCGAGTTGTATCTTCTTTTTTGCGTCGATACGTGGTCCGGGCAGTATAATTCATTCGAAATTGTCCGACAGAAGGCATGATTAAGATCAATGCATGAGTATATGTGTATAATTAAATTCAAAGCCGGACACTGATATAACCGTTGATTTCAGAGTTTTTAATGATATCTTCAGTTACTTCTCCATTTGTGCTGTATCGTTGGAAATAATTTCATTCAGTTGATTTCTTCGACGAAAATTTCAGAATGTCAGGAAAATATCAAGAAATGCTAAAACTGATTATTTACAGGGTAGATTCTTATCGAGATGTTGCTGAAGCAAGCAGTTGAGTTTTTATCGAAGAAAATCTCTGTCTACCTAAATTCAGAGAATTCTGAGAAAAATTTGATTGAGTGGTTGATTCTTCAACGTTGAGATTTCAGTTCGAAATGACGGTAGTTTTTGCTTTATCAGCAAGACACAGCTTTGATCATAAAGGGTAACAGTTCGCCTTTGGTGTAAGATTACTCAGGAGGAGCCATGGGAAAAATTTAAATGACCTAGTATACTGAATCTGTATAAATCGAAAATCTGCTATTATGCTCATGAAAATAGGAATCATCAATTATTGTTGTCCCATGAATAACATAGTAGAAGCAAAACAAACAAAAATGGAAATACCTGTTAATTTGGTAAACATAGCCCTAAAAAAGTGCACACCTAACAATAAATATCCACAACAAGATTCCATGAAGTCAATTTGTGAACCTTCTAGATTCTTAAGAGAATGTCACTAATTTGTTCATAAAAATTGCAGAGGTTTAACGAATGCTTTTATATCTTCTCATTAATTCAGTTAATAACCTCGAAGAGTTAATAACATTGATGAACTTTTGCCAGTTTGTTTTGAAGAATGTTGAGGTTCGATAATTTAGACTTCCTCATTTGATAATCCTTCCGCATCATGAGTAGGGAATCGCAAACATATACCTAGGAGCATAGAATAACTGGAGAGAAGGCTCCGCTACAAAAATGAACTGCCAAAAACGTCCGGACTTGTCAGTTCGCCGCAAGGTCACGAGATGGCGACAACTTTGTTCGTTGCTACAACATGGCTATCCTTAATAAAATTATCTTTAATGGTTTTCAGTTGTTATTACTTATTAGGTACCATTTGTTACTATATCATAATATATATTCTTTTGGAAGAAAGCAATACATCCTTTTTTCGCAAATCCGACAATATAAAGCAAATGCTTCAAGGAACAGATTGAATATGGAAGAAAAATCTGTTTCCTGCTCCGAATCTAAGTGTTAGCACTGTTAGCGAAAAAGTAAACGGGGTACCATACAATTCTGCGTATGATACACGAGAGCAGATAAAACCTCTGTCTTCCCCTATAAGAATAATAATACTTACCTGAATGTTCGCATTTTCCGATAAGGATATGTTGACAAATTTATTTCCGATCACAGACTTTCCATATAATCGCGCATAAAAAGTTGATTAGAATAAAGCGATGATATATCATCAATATTGTCTATGTTATGATTTATGGCCATTTTCAATTGAAAAGAAGCATAAGTGTATCAATGACAATGACAGCCACATTATATTCTTTGGAATTGTGGCGCCACAGAACAAGATATGTGACAGTCTTATAATAAACGATCACAGCGCTCATCTATCGGGCGTCACACGAAACTCTAACCTCCGCCGTTATTGGCAGTTCAAAATGATCTTTCGAGCGTATGAAGCCTTCCCTCCAGTTATTCTATGCTCCTAGCATATACCATCTATTTTCTATTCGTCTATCAGGTTCGTCGCTTGATCCACTGTTGGGGTCTCCGAAGAAAAATTGCGATTAATTCTACAATAGCCATAATTATTCAGAAAAAATACAAACAGATGAGTAAATGTGTCTTCGGCATTCACTTTAAAGCGTTAAAAATTACCATACATATGTACCTATCATAAAATTCCCAAATTTCCTGAATTTCAATTTAGGACAGCAATTGGAAGGAAATATTTTGCCAAAAAGATAGAGTTTCAAGTGCTCTTGAGTCTTAATTTCCTATGCTTTCATGAAAAGCCCAATTCTTGATGTTTATATTCATGATGGAACTTCAATCGGTAACATAAAAAACTCGAAGGGTTATTATTTTTATATACTCCCATAAAATAATATAACCATTATTCAACAGATTTTGAGCTGTGATAGTATCTATAAACCAAGAACGTGAGTTATAATAATAACTCACGCCTATAACTCACTCTAATGCAAATGGAAAAATTGAGCTCACGAAATGAATAAAAAAGTCGGATCAATCGGGAACTCTATTTCAGACATGGTAACGTTCTCGCCATCCATTTCTATATTTCCTTGGGCCTGAATATCCAAAAAATGCATTTGAAAAATGGGAATTTTCGACATTTTCTACGCGATTCGATTCTGGACCACAGGGATCGCTTTTGACAACTTTTGTCAATTTTGTAAATGCAGATCAATTCTAATTTTACTGAAGAAGTCGAAGATAAAGTATTGTGTTCAATTCGCGGAAATGGTCATATCTCACTTGATGAATTACAATATGCGTGTGTTATGACATTGAACAATATACTATTATAAATAAAATACATTTGTTTTATTTTCTTGATATGGGAAAAACATCTTTATACAAGCCACACTCGGTATCTATCTTCAATGGTTAATTATAAGGCCGGAAGTTGAATTGATAACTCTTTCACATTCGCTGTTTATTCGCATCCAAACATCGGATAATCAATCTCTATGTCCAGTTCGTCGCTTGGTCCACTGTTGAGGTCTCCAGAGAAAAATTGCAATATCTCAAAAAATTCAACTGAATTCTTGAAGAAAACCATTTCATGTGACTCACTATTCACCTCTGTATTGAATTTAAGCTTTTTCCAATTGGATTTAAAATCGGAAAGATTGATAAATTGACAAATTCATCAACAATATCTCGAAAACTCGCTGGTGAACTGAAGATCGGTCGGAAGGCGGCCTTGCGAGAGGAAAGTTGATGCCTCGGGCTTCGGCGTGGCTGCCAGGCCTTGGGTACCGTTACCGCAGTTACCGCGCCGAAGAACCACGGCCGTTGAGTACTTGCTGAGTACCGGGCTCCACCTCGTGCGAGTAGAGACCGGGATTCACGCTGTTGAATTGACCAAGGATGCGGACGTGCTTAAAGACAGGCAGGATAGGTCGATAATTATGATGATTCCGCTGACATCCACATTGGAAATAATGTGGTTGGCGTTGTTATGGGGGAGTCATGGACTTATGAGAAATGGACTTGGAACAAATGTCCTCCTGAGAAATGTTGCAGGATGTGTGTCATTTGAGGTATTCAAGACCGCACAAAAAAAAAATTAGGTGCGTTAAGGTAATAGCAAAATAGCTAACTGAAAAAAAAACAATTACAAATACACAGTTAACTTTTGAATTGTATAAAGGGCGGGTCTTTGACTTGTACATATATTTTAACTGTAGATTCCTCTCATCAAACGAAACACTTTTTTCTCATGCCATTTTTCAAAATTCGGTTTCGTTTGAAAGATACAGGGTGTCGAAAGTCCATGAAATCAACACTTTTCTGTCTATATCTTCGGAACCATTATTGCGGAAGAACTGAATTTTGGTTTATCGACTACTCTATTTATGGTGCATATTTATCAGTCAAAACCTATCCAATATTTCTCCTTGTATAGAAGTTACAGCGTAGCCGATTCATAAATTCACGCAAAAATACGGTTCACGTTTTCGAAACGATCAATTATTTTGGAAAATAAAAGTATCTCTATGTTTTTTCAATGAAACGTGTCGTTTTCGAGTTATTCCTATTTGTATAAGATGAAATTTGAGGAAAAATCATGAATTTCAAGAATGATCTGAATGCTGTCCTGGGTTAAACATCATCGAATATTATTTCTCTTCTGGTCTCTCAACAAGTTAACAATGTTGTCAGCGTGTTTATCACTTTTGTCCAGACTATAATCTCCATGATGAAAAAACGTTTGATGTCATAATAAAATCCCACAAATGTAAGAGATAAAATTGAATTCTAAGAATCATGAAATTATACCTTTCATACGCAGTTTCTATTAAAAATTCATTGTAACCGGTTCTTCAGGAAAATATCTATCGAAACAATATAACTCGACACTACTATTACATCAATTCACTAAAAGTCATTAACATAATCATCACCTGTTTGCTGTATTCTCTGTAACTAAATAAATGAATCGAAGTCCATGGAGCGGGTTATCGCATGAGCGTCGTTCATAGGATCACAGACTAACGTTGGAGACACAGAACAACAGTTTGTCTTGCGTGGCGGCTACATCCACGGCCTTCTGCCGTGCGACATCGCAGCTCACCGTTACAGGCGCCTGAATTAAGATCGTAGTGTTATATCGGCGAGAATCAGAACTATTCGTTTGGTATTTCCGAAGAGCAACGCCTAATTGCCTTTATTTAAAAGTAGACAAAACTAGTGCCCTTGCGATAGTTCATCCGTTAACGATAGGGGACGTACTGCTTTCTTGGTTTCGCCTATACCATTGTTTGAAAAGAAAATCGGCAATCTGGCATCGTCTTCTCTGAAGCTCTGTGAAATATCACAGAAGATGGGTTAGTTTAAGTCATTGACCACGAATCCTATGACCTAGTTTGATGGAGTTAGGATAGGTTAGTGAGAAACCAATTTTTTATGAGATCGTTTTATCGAGGAAAATATGAACAAATTATTGGCGTTTACAAACTAGTCTTCAGGAAAATCGAAAAAGAAACTTATTTTGGTGTGAGGAATATGGCTTTTCAATTGCAGAAATGATCGGACGAAGTGTTTCTGTTCGGAAATATCGTGTTCGTAACATTCTTATTCAAATAAGGGTAGTGCTTGAATATTTTCTAAATGTATCACCCAGAATATCTAATAATCACATCAAGTTCAATCGAAAAATATGAACTTTGAGCTGTTTGTAGAGAATGATATCAGGCACGTATTTAGCCCAATTTTTTCACCTTTATATCTCTTTAACCTTAAGAATCTACAGTTAAAATATATGTACAAGTCAAAGACTCACCATGTATAATAAAATGATATTCGTGTCCACCTATTTCACATGCAGCTCGGTCTCTCTCCAACCATTACATAAAGCGCTAATCTTGGGCACATGAAGTACTCTTTGGCTGTTCGGCGTCAACATAAATATGAATTATAGATTAGAAATGGTCACATCGTGTGTCACTGGCCATTGTTCTTCCTAGTTCTGATTTCTGATCTAGAGACAACATTTACCACTGAGATTTTCATGAAATATAGTCATCCTTGAGGTTTGATTGATGTCGTCATTAAAACTTGTAATAATGTTATAAATTTTGGTAGCAGACAATGAATTGAATCAATTCATTGACAGTGCGTGGTGTTTTGTGGGATGTTAATGAATGAATTAGTTTGCCATCGATGAGATTCAATATGGTGTTGCGTTTTCTGTGGCAAGATTCCAATTGTAGCACTCTTATTCAATCCTCTGAATACTCACTATAAGACCTGATCAATAAATACAGAATACTGTCCGAAAAGTCAATAAATTGTGTAAAATGCTAATTAGTTGATAGCGTCATGAGACGCCGAATAAATTCGGTAGTCCAATCGAAACACCATTTTATCACTGGTTTATCCTGAACTTCTTTTTATAATTGGCTTCACTCACTTAAAGTTCAATTGATTTTTATTCGTTTCCACCTATGGGGGGAATTTAAAGCGCAGAAATATCAGCGTTTGTGATGCAAATGTCGTCTTCTGGTAAATAAAGAGAAGAGACATGTAACCTCCATTTTTCTAGACATTCGCTTATCAGATTTATGGAAATTACTGATGAGGCCTCTGGGAATGAAATAAGTGATATCCACAAAAGGAAATCTCTAGTCATTGAAGGTATGGGTGTTTTTTCACAATGAAGCTTTCAATTTTCGAAAAAACCGCTCAAATCTATTCATACTTCAAATAGCTACATGGTGCAGCAACTAGTTCTCCGCCATTTGAAGGAGTTGTTGAACAATACGAAAAACAGATATTGAAAAAATTCTTTTTTCATTTTCAAAGCCTACGGAATCTAGTTTTTCTCATATATATCATGAAAATAATATCATCCAAATGACGCTCTTCATTACTCTTTTCAGTATTTCGGTTGATTCGAATGACTTCCTCCTTGTTTGCCTCTTTCAAATTATCATAGGTTCTAGGGTGATGTTTGAATACCTCATTCTTGAGGTAACCCGAAGGCTCTTTCCTTTTTGAAAAACGCGGCGATACAGTCACTGTGACGTCCCAAAACGATATTATTGGATAAATTCTTGCGGCCGAAACTTGAGGAATATGGGGCAGAGCATGACATAGAGAACTTCCGGTTTCAGCAGGATGGAGCTACAGTCCATATAGCCCGTCGATCACGTGAGATTCTGCAGGACATTTTTTTCCGCTCCCCCGATTTTAGTCCCAGTGATTTCTTCCTGTTGGGTAGCTTCAAAAATGAGGTCTAAACTTCGCAATAGGACTCTCGACGACTTGAAAAGAGGAAATCAAGGAGGAAATCATCCAAATTGAAACCACTTTGCTGAAGAGAGTTATGGAAAAATTCCGCGAAAGACTCCACACGTGCATCGCTCGCCGAGGACGTCATTTGGATGATATTATTTTCAAGACTTAAATGGAAAAAGACTTGAATGTGTAGGCTTTCAAAATAAGAAAAAAATCTTTTTGTACAACTGTCATTAAAAGTGACACTTTTAATGACAGCAAACAATGTTAAAATTGATTGTTTACGTGGAAGCGTGTTAAAAATATTTTTAACATTAGTGTTGCAAATCTTTTTAGCACTACATTTTCTTATGATGAAATCAGATGAAAAACATTCAGCAATTGCGAATTTTTATTATCAATTTTTAACAATCATTACTTATGGACATTGATATTAATCGTAAAACTAGAACAATTACTAACATTAATGCCCTGTGACGTTGGGGAGCTTCGCAACACATTATTAGAATCCTCAGCACCATCAGTACTTGTAGAATCCGGAAGTACAATATTGGATGATGATGGTCCGAAATCTGTTGACGTTGGGAGAGTTTTTTCAGCAATGACATTTCTATATGCAATGGAATGATCAACATAGCCCTCGGCTACCGTCATAGACTTCCATCCACCATGTTTTTTTATATCCGTAATATTTGCTCCTGATTCTGCTAGCAATGAAGCGGAGGATCTTCGAAAACAGTGTCCTGTATATTTCTTTGGTTCTGGCAGTATGAGGAATTCGGCAACAATAGATGGAATTTTCTCAAATGTATTGATACCAACTGGATTGGCAGTGCATTTATTATTCATGAATTTCAGGAAAAAACGACGATGTGTGATGACAGAAGGGCGCAGTGCAAAGTACTTATGAAAATAGTCAACATACTTCCCAATAATACTGAAAGAACGACTGACTGAACTGACTTTCGTTTTTGTGTTTGGAAGTTGTATAACCAATGATTTATTTGTTATTTCGATGTCTTCCACTGATAAATTACACTATTCTTCACGCCGACAGGCTCCAAATAATCCGAAAATAGTTGCAACCTTAACCATCAAGTATTTCTTAACTGGTGCCTCATTTATAAACTTTTCAACTTGTTCACGAGTGAGAATTTTCGATTTTTTGGGGCGATATCCTTCACCTTTCCGTTTTAAATATGCTATCACCTTAAAATATTCACTAACATCCACACCATTTTCAATAAGGGCGCTTGACTTTATCATTGAAAATTTGCTCCACAAAGTTGATGAACTCCATATTTTTGATTTTTCTTCTGAGTATGCCAGGAAAACAGGTTCACTGAAGTTTACTTCCACATTTTTCAATTTACACCAGGCCAGGAAATTGTTATATGAAATATCGTACTGCTGAACAGATTTTTTAGGTAGGAGTTCCAGATTTGCTCTTCTTGCAGACTCTTCAATATCCACAGAAACAACCAAATCGTCACATTTATCAATAATTGGACTCTCGACAAACATATTAAGCAGTTAAAAACTTTTCTCATTTGTTAGTAATCATAACGTTGGCAACGTTTGCCATTCACAACAACCTTATGATTATTCGAATATTAAAATGCAATTTGAAGTTTATTGTCATTTCAAATTCGCCCATTTCATTATCAAAAGAGGGCAGTTGTACCAAAATCATTGTATGGTATTTGTGTTTAAAGTGATTTTATTATGTTCGTGAAATTGTTCAATTCGCTCCGCTCATTTCACAAACTTTTGACACTCATATCATAAATAACTATGTTATATCTTCCTTCGCATTTTTTTAACAGCTCCTTCAAATGTGGAAGAATTAGTTTCCGCACCCTGTATGGGTGTTCATTGTTAAAGGGTGATGGGTTGATAGATTTTTATCCATTATTCCCTAATTGGATTCTTCCACCAAACTGAAGATGTGTAAACACCAATTACGCATATCTGTGTCACTAATACCGGAGTCCGGAGCGCTATTATTATAATAATCTCGAATCCCCGGCTTGACGTCTACCGGAATCATTGAACTATGAAAATTCTTGGAATATCAACCATCCCGCTATAATTCCCATGTCTTTATAATTACACTGGATGTAACACGACGGTCGACTCCGGTACACATACTGCAAAAAAAGGAAGAAATACTCGGGCGGTACATAACTGTAGTTCAATCCGTATATTCAGATTCTCGTGTAGAGGAACTATTTGAGGATAGACCAGCAGGCAGTCTTCGTGCGGTTGAGTGCCTTCATCTATTCATCATCTCTTTTCGAATTACACCCATCTTCCTCAATATCACTTCAGATCCAATATTAATCGAGTTATACGATAACGCCATGCAAGTCCCTACTTCAAGAGAGAGAAGATGAATGAAGCTAAGGAGAAAACTTGATAAAACATCTTTCAAAAGGTCTATTTCCACTGTGTAAAAATTGAACCGGTGACGTTTATATGCCGAGCAAGGATTAACCTATTCGCAGTAGTTATTTGGTTTTATTGAGGTGGGCGTTCAATGTAGTGTGTTTTTATTTCAAGTTGTATATGAAAGGGGTTTCACTTTGAGAACTAAAATTCTGTGGGTAAACTAAGAAAGGATTGGAGTTCTTGATGAAATAATTGAAATCGATTTCAATTCGAAAGTCAATTTTTTTTTAAAAAATGGAAGATCATAAACCAACTATTACTTCTGTTTTATTCCAAATGAAAGACCCATGAAAATATTTCAACTTCCGATTAAAAGTGAATCTACAGATAACTTAGTTCAGAAAATCAACTTGGAATACGGATTTGGCAGAGAATGGCCAAATTTAAATATATAAAGAGTTAGGGATATCGTATATTCAATCGTTTTTAAAAGTATGTAATCTTCGAAAAAATCGCTGTACAATCATTTAAAACTCAATAACATCTTGAATCGATCCAATAAAAATCAGTATGAGATATTTCGTCAATCTGGTCGCCTTTTTTCTGAAGTTTGGTTTTTTGCATATGCTTCATGAATGTTCTTATTTTGAAATGAAGTCAGTTTATCAACGGCCTCGATTTGAAACGAGTTTTCTGAAAATGCCTAGACGTAAATTAACAACTGCTGAGGCTAATAGAGCTGTCGGAATGCTACAGGGTGACCTAACTCAGGTTGTTGTAGCGGAAAGGCTCCAAGTCAGCCAAAGTGTGATATCTCGACTTTGGAATAGGTTCAGGGAGACAGGTTCCGTATTGGAAAGACCAAGGCTTGGTGGACGACGAATAACAAGACCTGCTCAGGATCGTTTCATCACCGTTTCGGCGAGAAGAAACCCTACATCTACGTGTAGAATGCTACAAAATACACTTCAAAATGCAGATGGGGTCCAAGTTTCCATCGAAACCATCAGACGACGTTTGAGAGAGGTGAAACTAGGTTCTAGACGTCCATTAAGAGGAGTTCCATTAACACGTGACCATAATCGTCAAAGACTGGAATGGGCAAGGCAACATATCAATTGGAACGATCAATGGCGTAGTGTCCTTTGCACTGATGAATCCAGATATGGACGATTTTCAGATTCTCGAAGAAAAAGGGTATGGAAAATCCCACGCATACCCCGTAATCGTCGCTATGTCCAAGAAGTCCATCCATTCCGAGGGGGTACTGTTATGGTATGGGCCGGGATATGTTTCAACGGGCGCACAGATCTACACATTTGTCCTGGGAATGTGACCGCCTTACACTATAGGGAGCATGTCATTGACAATGTTGTGCCAAATTTTCACGCAGCTATTGGTGAAACTTTTCAATTTCTAGACGATAACGCTAAACCGCACCGTGCAGCCATAGTTGATAATGCGCGCGAGGAGCTTGGTATTCCACATTTAAGAATACCTCCACACTCACCAGATTTGAATTGCATATAACATGCATGGGATATGCTCCAAAGAAGATTAGATAATCATCAACCTACCCCAGAATCCTTAAATGATCTATGAGAACTTCTGCCCCGTTTATGGAACCAAATTCCTCATAAAATGTTCAAAAATCTCGTGTGTAGTATGCAAAGAAGATGTCAAGCTGTTATTGCCCGTGGAGGCCATACAAGGTATTGATAGTCTGAAAATGCTTGAATTCCTTGGGAATAAAATTTCGTTATTTTACTCAATTTTTTTTAACCACCCTGTATACGTTGCAGACCTACCGGCTCAAATTAATTTGCAATTTGAAATCATCAATCATCAATATAAATTTTCATCACAAAAATCTTCTACTTCTATTCAGTGGAATATTCCATAAAATGCACGGTGGCACCTCTATCGGATTAGTTTTTTCCTACTCGTTTTGAAATGAAAACACACAACATTGAACGCCCACCTGAATGGCAACTTGGCAAATTTTCCCTCGACAAAATGGTATTTTTTATGAGAATTTACCACATCCACTTTCAATAACATCCATTGTTGAAAACTCCTCAACAAAACGAAACAATCTTCGTTCAGCTCACACAAAATTCAAAACCATTGAAATATTGGGTAAGGAGTCTAGTAGGTTCTGTCAAAAAATATGGACTTATAGTTCCAGCTGGCATCCATATTTATCCACTTGCTAAGACAAATTTACCAATTACTCTTTCCTACTGAGATATGAAAAGACGTTTACGAACGACTCTCCTGTCAGTTTTTAAGGGTGGATGAATATACCGGCTCTAAGCTTAATATCAGCAGAAAAGATGTAAAGCGAAACACTATACAATTCGACCTCTCAGTACCATCAACTATTTTAGCACATTTAAATCTATATATCTATATATATATATGAACCCCTGTTAAGCTGTGACCTCCGTTAAGTAGACTGGGCGACCTCACCTCCGGGTGAAGGAGTAGTCTCAATGGAAAAATTTTTGTTGATATATGGAGAGGGGAAGCCAAAGAACAAAATTACCGAGAGAGGGGAAAACATTTTTGCTGAAAAAATTTAGTTTAAACAATCGAGGCGCTGTAGCCTCCGCTTATATTTCTTGTAGTGTGAACGTTATAACCTCCGGCGGTGTTGCCAAATTTCGGAGGTAAGTAGGTGAAGTGAATATATGAAATTCAATATTCATAATATATTGGATGCAGGTGGCTTGGTTTTTCAAGGTTGATGCATGTCTATAAAGGAGTCGGAGATCGGGGAGTATTCTTGTTGTTGTGGATGCGAAACGATATTTATCGTTAGGTCAAAATATCTTCAATTGAAGAATTTTTAGCCGAAATGATCTTGAACGATTAGGTTGGAATCAATGGTGAAGAATATGTGGTCAAATTCGAAACTCCTTGCGACCAGTGAACCTTAAATGATTCAATTTTCAAAGGAAATCACTAAGTCTTGAAAATTAAAATTATTGAAACCTCTAGCCATTTGCCACGATTCATCCTAACAACTTGTGAAATAGTAATCCGATTCCAAAGCTGGGACTGGTATAATAGTAAAGATACAGAAATGAATAAATCGAAGGCTTCTTTTTGGGGAACTATAACCTAAATTCAGAATTTCGTGGAAATCGAATCATTTGTAACATGAATGAAAACTCACGAAATCAATAAAAAGTTGAAATATCAATAAACATATTTTGAATTGTGTGAGATCGCTAAAAAAATCCCATCATAATGCTGAGAAATGGAGTTCTTGGAGAAAATAAGTGCAGTTTTTTTCGCAAATCGATAACTAAATAGTAAGAATGAAAATAGCCACAGAAATTGAGGTGAGGGGTTTTTCGTAATTTTACAATAGTAGCAATTCCAAAAATTATTGAATCAAACAATAAAGCCCGCAACGGACGACGAGCGATAATATAATATATATTATAGCTTTGCATTGACATATGTCATTTTAGTATGGAAAAATATCGTAATATCGGAATATATATTATAGCGTCGTCCGCGGGGCTTGGTGCATTTTCATAAGGAGCGATATTGGTGTAATATATGAGATATAATATATCGCTCGCCGTCCGTTGCGGGCTTTACGGAAGAGAATTATATCGAGACGTTATTTTACTACAATTGGAAAGAAACAAGTCTTCAAATAAAATGGGAGAGTGAATAATTAATTGGTATAAGTGCAGCTTTTGGATGGATAAAATACTCGGCATAAAGAATCATCATTTATTGGATGCATGGAAATATGTAATTGTTATACGGGACTTACGGAAAGACATAATAATCTTTATCTACTCCCATAGAATAATATATCCATTATTCAACTCATTTTGATCTGTAATAGTCTCCAATAGTGTGAGGTAATAATAACTCACGCCTAAAACTCACTATAATACAAATAGGAAAAATGTAGCTTACGAATTACGAAATGAATAAGAAAGTCGAATCGTTTGGGAACTCTATTTCAGACATCAAGGTAACGTTCTCGCCATCCATTTCTACATTTTCTTAGGTCTGAATATCCAAAAATTGCATTTGGAAAACGTGAATTTCTGACGTTTTCTACGGTATTCGATATCGATTAGATTTTCGACCAAAGAAATCGCTTTTGACAACTGTTGTCAATTTTGAAAATGCTGATTGATTCGAATTTCACTGAAGAAGTCGAAGGGCTGCAAAATTCATCTGCGTCTGTTATGACTCACATTATCGCTCATTGAACAATATACTATAAAATTTCATTACCAAAAAAATGTCATATTTATAAATTCCTTCAACCAATAGCTCAACATAATATTGCCAAGCTTCTCATTTTTTTATTCATTAGGATAAAGAAGGGATATTCCCTACGGAATACTTTCTGTTATCACAAACTGAATCATCATTTGGACAGGGTTATTGGATGTTGTAAACTATTCTCAAATTTAGTTCTGATATAACTATACCCTAATTTAGTTCTGATGTAACTATATCCTTTAAAAAAAATGTGGGGTGATCTTATTTATTGAACGTAATTTTCGAAGGGATTCTGCCCACTTAATTTTTCGAATAGTCTTCCAATCATACTTTTACTGTCATAAATTTTTCCAAGCAACTATGATTCTTATTCTTGTCTTTCGTATATCGCACATAGATTTCAATTAAGTGACATTATTTTTCAATACCATTCCCCTTTTGACAGCTTTTGAATTTCATAACTCTTCTAATAATTTCGAACTTTAAGCTCACTGATTCTTCTTTTCAACGGCTTTTTACTTTGTGTATTTTTCCAACAGCAACGGGAATGAAGATTAATTTTGTCAATTCGTTTCAGGAGTGAGAAGCCGATATTATAAATGCAAAAAAAGTAACTTGGTCAATAAGAACAACTGATAGAACACCCCTCGAAAATTAAAAAAAAATACCATTTAAGAGATGGTTTTAGTCATTCTTTTCGCTTCGGTATAAAATCTATTCTAAATATCCTCATGTCTTCATCGTAAATTTATTGCTAAAAAGCATTTACTCTTGAATAAAAGGAATGATCAATTTTATCCTTCCGAAGGAGAACATTCAGAAAATGAAGGAAAACTTGTGTTGAGCCGAAATCGGTTTCCAGATATAAGACGAAGGAAATAGCAAGCAGTACAACCTACTGCTTGCTCGACGAAAAAAAAAACAAAAAGCTCAACACTCCTTAACAAAATGCGTCGAAGAAAATATTAGTTTGTGGGATAACAAATTCTTTAAATAATTCTTCCAAACTCATTTTTATATTATTTTATATATTTATTGTTTACACCTATTTGTTGAGAGGTTTGTTTCTATGTGATACAATTTATGTTCGAGATTTCAATTTTTTGTTAAACCCAATCATCCAAAGTAGGTCCCATTTAAGAAATGATTTCGACCATTTTCTTCGCTTCAGTATAAAATTTTATCTAAATATACTCATTCCTTCATCCCAATAAATTCATAACCTAATGTAGGCCACTGACGAGGACTCTCTACGGGACTTTCGGGCATCCAGCATCGCACGAATGCTCGAAAAGAGTCCCGTGTATGGTCTATCGAGACTACCCTTCGGCGTTCGAGGTAGGAACTTGGAAGCCCATGTATTACATATCCAGAACCACGAAAATTTCTAGCGATTATCGAAAGAATTTCAAGATATTAAGGTCGGAATCACGGACAGTATCACTGTCAATTTTTGTACGGCCTCAGTCATTTTTTTATAATTACATTCTCGGAATGTAAAAATGCGAATCTACCTACTAGGTGGATAGACGAGCACTCAGAAGCTACATACACCAAAAGCTATTTGGTTTGTATTTCAAATTTTGAATTCAGTTGCTTGCTGACAGGTATAGGCTCGTTTACTTGTTTACGCTGTTTGGCTGCATACTTTTTTTTGTAAGATAAGGCTCTTGATGAGAACATGGATTTTAAATTTTTGGGGCCGATCATTCGTAGACATTCAACTTTCGAGAGAAAGGAACAAACACTAGAAATTTTCTTGCTCGCTGTGGAGTCTTGATGGTGAGACTCTCTCTCGAACTAAATCTGCTCGACTGTTTTGGAGTTACATCCATTATCATTCACTTAATAACTCTAAAATACGATCGAATTTAAATTCACCAAAAAGTATATTCCGAAAAGGAAATGATGCGAAATTCTGTGAGGATCGTATTATAAGAAAGTTTCATTTTCACATCTAACCTATTCGTCAAGTTCGGCTGAAATTCTGCATGAACTTTTGAGTCGACATATTTCATCCAAGATACCATATTTCAGTTGGATCGAATCTGAAATCTTGAATATATGGTGACATTAACATTTCGGATCTGCTGAATCATCGGGTGGAATTTGAGGAAGCATAATTTTGATGCTCGCAAATAAAGCCGCTTTGTGAATATCGAATCTTCAAGTACTTTCTTTCGGAAATTATTGTGCTCTCGAGAGGCAAACTTTCATATATCTTGAAAAATATGTTACTAAAAAAACCTAATGCTTATGTTATAATCAACATACGAATAGAATTATTTATTATTAAGTGTTCATTATTGAAAGTCTCCAACTTTTTTCAAGGAACCTATTTATAAACGGTGATCCCACCTTCCACCTTTCTCTTGAATCTGTTTCTGTGGAGAAATGTTCGCAGTTTATGTTAAAAGGAAACTTTTAAAATGCAATCAGTCACAAAGTTTCTTCCTTATTTTTCAAAATTCGACGAAACGGAGAAATTATGTAGGTACTATTCACCTTTGACGACGAAGCAACAGTTCGTATATCGTCTAAATATTGGTGCAATGTGTAAGAATAAGAATTTATAATTATTTTTTGGTATGATTTCATTAGGCCCTAAGAACTAAAAAACTCAATTCGTGTAGGTGAAAAAAAATAAACGTCATTAGAAAACCGGCTCGTAATTCAGTTTCGGGAAAAATATACTGTATTCAATCGTACTAGTGTATTTCAATGAAATCTGGTATATGCAATTTTTTTATTCTTAGACAAACTCTGATAATCTTGCAAAACAAAAGAAGAAAGAACCTAATGAAACTTTTAATAACGACAATAACAAATGTTCCGTTTAAAGATTTTTAGTTATCTCATAGTCGGGTCAGAAATATCGACCTCCGAACTTTTCACAAACGATTCATTTTACATCAACCAGACGATTTTATGGTTCGAAAGAATGCCAGATGTTGTTTTGATACACTTTTTTATGCATGCCTCAGTGCACCTGCTCCATACGAGTATGGTTAACAGTGTTGCCATTTACGGAGGTGACAACGAACTGAATGTCTCTTCGACTTATTTCTCCATATATAGGACGGCGCACTAGCGCTGGTGGTATATAGCTGAACTAAAAGATTGTACAGTACAGAAATATGGTGCGTTCTGACCTCAAAACGATTTTTTGATATGTTGATCCCTGAAGTCTCCTGAGTCTAACAAGCTAAAAAACAAGGCAAAACGTTGTGACCTCCGATTTCGGAGGTGAGAGCGTTATATATGAGGTGACAACGCTTGTTGAGTTTATATTTTGGAGGTGACAATGACCATTAATAACTATATATATATAAAAGAAAGATGTTGGTTACACCATTTATAACTCGAGATCGGATGGACTGTTTGTTATGAAACTTCATATATGGATTCGTCTACGGTCTGGTTATTATAAAATACCATAAAACTTTGAAAAAATCAATGAAAATTGTACTTATACAGGAAATGCTTTTCCTCCTTCTGAGTAAGGCCACTAGATGTCGCTACAGTTACAGTTACGCTACCGCTTATTCGTAGGTACTTCATTTGATATTCTCCGCGTTAGATGGCGATATAAACAAATAGTGTGTACAGTGACTATATTCCCTCTATAGTCACTGTAATAGTGTGTAATTTGGGTTGCCTACAACTCTGCGCTGTTGGGCAAAACCAAAATGTCTTAGCGTAGGAGTACAGATGTCTAAAATGATTATATTTCGTTGAGATATGAGAAAAGTTTCGTTCTTACCACTTCAGATGGCGCTATTCACACATTATGACTGATGATTATCAGTTATTTTTATAGTTGTATTCATTCCAAATAACGTAATCGTGAAGGTACTATATTTGACATCACAATCACAATTAAATGACGATGAATTTGTTGAGGCTTTCGCGGCCATCGATTGATGTCATCTGTTTTTATTTCGAGCATTTCGGTCGTCGTGGTTTGAAATGGTCGAAAAAAGAACATATGACATCAATTTCCGTGTAATTTACATAGGGCTTATAGTACCATGAAAGGCTATTAACAGATCAAAAAGCGGTTGAATATCACAGTGAATTTTTATCGAAATTTCAAGTAAATCGGATTTTGGCGATCAGTTTCAATCGTGATGTGTCCATTCTCATCTCTTCATAATTTTTGAAACGTTTTTGAATTTCTGTTTGGGTATATTTGCGGAAATAACTGAATCCAAAATTGCCATTATTAGTGATTGACATATTATTTTTGTGTATCTGTTCTGTGTGATAGCTCATATTCATGGAAACATTTGTCAGTTCAAAAATCAGAGTGGATTTGTGAAATCCACCGTAAGTATCATTAGGGCGGAACAAAGTTCGCCGGGCCAGCTAGTTGATAATACAGTTCAAAAATTGAACCTTTCCATACTGTATCGTAACACAGTATATACGTCATTTCCTGTATTCAAAAAAAATTCATCCATCAGAATAAGAATCTTGTTTTGTCTACACACTGTCGAATTCCCCTTGACCAATTATAATACAAATGTCCATAGAAATCTAAATATTGGGAATCTTTTATTGCTCTATTTCTGACCGTCACAAAAAACGCCGAAAGGTGAAAAAATCACTCCGATATTCTCCGAACAAGAAAGACAGCATTTTTATTCAAATATGTCGCTCGTCAAACGTCTGTTTTCGAATGCATAACAAACTAAATCCATAATTATTCAATCCTAATCATCATCACGGATGGAACTGGATCTCAAATCTCAAAACACCTAAATGTTAATATCTTCTAAATCGGCAAAGTGGTTAACCCTGACAGGGAGGACGTCAGTTGGGTGGAGTAGGCATTATCCTCCTGAAAAAAGATAGTAGCGTTCAGGCTGCGTATGCCGAAAAATGTATTTTTGTTACAATTCAACATTTTATGATGTTATTACAAGAGAGAAGTTTGAGTCTCCTCTAACTGAACTCAGAACTCATCAAAATGAACCATTCCACCAAAAATTTGTTAGCTCGGTAACTCTACAAGAATTTGAGAGTTTCTACAAGGTATAGAAATATACGAGGATAAATTGAAAAATTCTTAGCCTACTATAGAACCAAAAAAAAATTCGATGTCAAAATATTTTATAACTCAACATATTCTCCTCTTAATTGAATACATTCATTACAGTGAACCTGCAACGTCTCTAGACTTTTCAAAAAAAAATGTTTCTTCTTGCTCTGCAAACCAGTCCTCCACAGCTCTTATTACCTCCTCGTTGAAAGAAAATTTACGTTCTTTTAAACTTTTTTCAGTTGAGGAAAGAGATGATAGTCGGAAATAGCCAAATCTGGTGAATAAGGGGGGTGTTCTAGTAATTCTAACCCTAAATCACAATTTGTTTGCATGACAACATGAGATTTGTGTACTGGAGCGTTGTCCTGTGAAGATAAATACCTTTGGATAGCTTTCCGCGTCTTTTCTCTTTAATTTTTTCCCGTAGAGTGGTCAGTAACGTCGAGTTATTGTTCTACCCTTATCCAAGAAATCAATCATGAATACTCCATGGCAATCCTAAAAAGCTGAAGCAAGAAGTTTTCCAGCAGATTTTTGGACACGAAGCTTCTTAGGTCTTGGAGAATCAGAGTGTCGCCATTCCATCGATTGCTGCTTTGTTTCTGGATCGTAGAAATGTACCCAAGTCTCATCCATAGTAACAATTCGGTTTAAGAAGTCTAGATCGTTTTCAAATCGAGCACAGATCGAACGCGATGCTTCTACCCTTGCACGCTTTTGGTCAACATTCAAACATTTGGGGATCCATTTTGCAGAAATTTTTCTCATGTCCAAATTGACGTGAACTATATGATGAACGCGTTTGTATGAAATCTTCAGTGCTTCAGATATCCGTTTCAGCCCAATTCGACGGTCTGATAAAATCTTGTCATGAACTGCAATGATATTTTCGGGGACTGACACAGAAACTGGCCTTCCCGATCGGTCATCATCTTCAATGGAAAATTCACCTCTTTTGATGCTTGCAGTCCAATTTTTCACGGTGGTATACGAAGGACATTGATCACCAAGGATATTAAGCATATCTTTCTAGATCTGCTTATCTCTTAACCCTTTCAAATACAGGTACTGGATGATGGCTCGATACTCCAATTTTTCGATTTTTATATTTCCTGTGGAAATCTTTTTTTGATTTATTGCGTACCTCTGGTTTACTTTTTGACGCGAACTCTACACTGACACTTCCAATAAGTTATTGTTCGTTGATATGGTATCGCAATATTTTGTTTATGCATGGAACTGGTTTAGGCTAACTAGATATCAATATATCCACGTATGTATGAGAAAATATCGATCTTTACTAGATAAACACTTTCTTGCCAAGAATTTTTGGTTGTTCTTGTATGATTAATCAAGGCTATGGCAGGATACATCGAAAAATTATCGCTGTTGAAGAAATTAGTGAGTGTTCAACAAGTACATTAGTGTAAAGATCTCAATATTTTGCCGATTTGAAAAACCAATCGATTTCAGTTTCCATTTTTCACGATTTATCCGCTTTATTGATAATTTGACAAATGTATTCATGTCCTTGACTGCATCTGACGGAAGTAAAATTATGATAGTATCAGCACCTTCACCATTTTGCAACATATAAATTTTTATTTCTAGAATTCTTTATGTTTCATTAATGATTTCCTCCCTTCTGAAAATAATGGTGAAAAAGTTTGGAAAGGATTTCATATGAGTTTTTCACTGAAAGCTTCTTGATCTTTCTCAAAAAGTTCCTGGTTTCATTTGTCCAGGAAAATGAATCTGAATCTTCTTAGTTCAGTTATGGTTTTTGCAATAATATGCTTTTCAAATAGAATTCCATTGATAGCTCGAGATAAGGGTGTAGTTATGAAGAATAAACTATTGATCAGTTGGTCAATAAATGTCCAAAAAATAAATTCCAGTTGGTTTTGAGGCTATTCATTCAGAATCTGATTCGTTTTTGAGATGTGTAGGTAACTTCATAACAATCTGAAAATGAATAAAAAGTATTTTATAATGAGGGGTGTTATTTTGAATAGCCCGTTTTTCGAAAGGTGTCACTATTGAAGCTGTCATTTTTAGACATTTGACTAGTAGAAACTACGCCATTAATTGAAATTGGATAATACACGCTTCAACAACGCATTGAAATAATTAAAATTCACTATAAAAATGGTGAAAATTTCACAGAGACGGTTTGTAAAACTGGAACATTTTTGGGTCGTCGTGAAGCACCTTGTCGAACCGCAATATAGAAATTGGTGGAAAAATTTGAGCTGTTGGGACAAGTAAGTGATGTGAAGAGAAAAACCCGTGCAGGTCACTCAAGAACAGCCGAGAATATTGCTGTTGTAGCCGAAAGTGTTGAAAAAATCCCAGGTTTGTCCATTCCTCGCCATTCTTTGGAATTAGGCATTCCACTGACGCCATAACACTGTATTTTTCATGAAGATTTTGGTCTTAATGCTCATAGAGTTCAGTTTGCACAAGAACACAAGACGGCCAATCATGAACAACGTCGTGTCTCTGCTGATTGGCTCCTTGAAATGCATGGAAATGATCCGGGATTCCATCGAAAAATCTTCTATAAAGATGAGGCCCATTTCCACCTCGGTGGCTTCGTCAACAAGCAAAATTGTGGCATCTGGGGCTCGGAAAACCCAAGTGTTATGTTTGAAAACCCTCTGTATCCTCAACCTATGCCTGTTTAGTACGGTTTATGGTCCGTCGGGGTCATTGGACATTGTACATTGGACTTTTTCGAGAATGAGGCTGAAGCAACAGATACGGTGAATGGATTGCGCTATCGAGAGATGATTAATGATTTTTTAAGGACGGAATTGGATGGTATTGATCTGAACAACGTTGACTTTCAACGAGACGGCGCTACGTGCCACACAAGCAACGAAGTCATTGATCTTTTACAGGAAAAGTTTCCGGAAGGTGTTATCACCCCTAAGAAGTGATCACAATTGGCTACCGATATCTTGTGACGTAACTCCTTCGTTTGGGGCCATGTGAAAGAGCCAAAGCCCAGCGTCGATTCAAGATTTCAAAGAAGGCCTCAAGTGAGGCTATCCAAGACATGGGGCAGCCATTTTGCGATTTGGTTATGGAAAATTCCATGAAAAGGATATGGTCCTGTAGTCTTGGTAGTGGTGGTCATTTGGCGGATGTTATTTGCATTTATTATCTGATAATTTATCTAGAAAAATTGCAATTGTCAAAATAACTCCTCATATTGGAAAACCCTTCATTAGTTGACTTTCCTTTCATGTTTTTCCTACTTGTTCTGTTTCAGATAATTACAAAATGCTTGGAGAAAGAAAAAATCAATTGTATTATAAGAAGAAGATGCCCTTCAATATTAATGTCTGCATATTGGGTGAACAAATTCAATGTTTCTACACTGATACGGGGAGACAGAGTTTTTGCCGTGCTCTGCCACTGCTTATTTAGGGATAAGGAGCAGTAATAGATGGATCTATTTTTTGGAATGATCTGTGCCTTATTGCTTTTTCATTACACATGGCTTGTAGTTTGATTTTTTTTTTCAAAAGAAATCAGTATTGCTCTCTTTCATAAGAATAGCGGCCAAAGTTCTTCATTCGAGTATTTTTTTTCTTAAGACATCTCATCTTATTTCTGTCAACTCTCCAGTAATAAGTATATGAGAATAAAGATTTTCAGGTCCATGTCCCATTGTTCCAAATATATGTTCCAAATTATGCAGAATGTATTCTGCATGGCATGATTGATGTCTGGGCCTTTTTCGAATCGAACATGCTAAAAATCTTTGACACGAATATATGAGGTCAATTCTTACGATCATTTCAGAATACGCGTCCTGGCAGTCCGCTTCACCGGCACCGCGGCAATGAGAAATGCGAAGAAACCGTTCTTTACAAAGCTTCCAATTATTAGAAACTAGTTTACGAGGTTACTTCCAGTATAGATTAGAAGAACTTTATGTGTAGGCTATTTATAAATGGATATTAGGTATGTCTGACTGGCGCGGTCGTATTGCGTGGATTGATTTTGTTTCTTCGGAGTTATCGCATTAATCGAGACAAGCCTTCGATTTAATGGAAGTTTAATCATGCAAAATTGAATGGTCTTTTTTGTATCGTAGGACATCTTCAGGCTCTCGGAATGGACAAGAGCTCCTTGAGATGTTTTGTTGAGTCATACTACATCATGGGAAAATCGGATTTTTATTAGAATTGGACGATTAGAGAAATACTTATAAATGTAAACATCATACTGATGGGGACTGTATGGATTTAATTCGAGAAATATTTGAATGGTGACTATTTCACTGATTCCATTTTTAGTGGGATAGTTTCCATAGCAACTCTTATTTCATTCATAGATTCGAAAATGAATCGAAAATATTTAGAATTTGAGCTTTACAATGAAATAACATCCAAAGTTCGAAGTATTGTCCGTCGCTTGTCACTACTGAACGGCTTTCCAATAAAAAGTGATATTTTGACATTCAGAAAAAAATGCCATTATTCCGTTTATGATGTAAAATGACATAAGCCCAATGACCACCACGACTACAGGACCATATCTTTTTCATGGAATTTTCTATAAAGAAATCGCAAAGTAGCTGCCCTATGTCCTCGATAGCCTCACGAATTTCATCTTTGAGGTCTTGAATAGACGCTGGGCTCTTGGCGTAGACCATCTCTTTCACATGGCCCCAAAGAAAGAAGTCGCAAGGTGTTAGATCACAAGATCTCGATGGCCAATTGTGGTCACCTTTTCGAGAGATAAAACGGTTCGGAAGCTTTTCCCTTGAAAAATCAATAGTTTCGTTGCTTGTGTGGCACGTAGCGCCATCTTGCTGATAATAAACGTTATCCAGATCAATACCATCTAATTCTAAAAAACCCCCTCTTCGAGATTCGACGGAACCAATAAAGCAATGTTATTATTTGGAAACAAGATGTTAAGAATTTTGAAGTTTTTTTCCCTTAAGGGGCAGTATCACTTTTTGAATCGTGGTAAATATCCATTCAAAAGTGGTCTCTTTATTTCACGAGTAAGTACCCGAATTCACGACGTAGAGACTTTACTTTTTTTTTAAATTGAAGGTGAAGATCGTCCCGAGGGCAAATAGTTTCCTTTTTTTCGATTTAATTAGGTTTTCAATTAAAAAAACCAGGGTAATCGTGAGATCTGGGATAATTGAATATGTCTTTCGTTTTTCATGAGTACAAGCTATATTTTTGAAATAATCATCATGAAAATTTTTATAGTTTATAGAAAATTAAATTGCCGAAGGCGAATAGTTGCGATTTTTTCCAACAAATGATGAATAACCGTCGGAAAAAAATCATTAAGTGTAGTTTCCAAAACGCTGAAGTTCAACCTGTTTGTTTTAATTGAAAAACTAATTAAATCGAAAAAATCGCAACTACTTGCCCTCGTCAATTTAATCTTCTATAAACTTTCATTCAAATTTTCATGATCATCATTTCAAAAATATAGCTTATACTCATGAAAAACGAAAAACATATTCAATTACCCCAAATCTAACGATCACCCTGTTTTTTTTTTAATTGAAAAACTAATTAAATCGTAAATTAGGGTACTTACTCGTGAAATAAAGAGACCACTTTTTGAATGGAGATTCACCACGATTCAAAAGGTGATACTGCCCCTTAAATGGAAAAATAGCGTTGAATGGAACACTACGAGATTAAACTTCACACGTCTATTGAGTCTAAAATAAAATAAAATAAATACATAATTGGTCAATTTGTCGAAACGAAATTATGATCGAAACAAAATGAAATTATCAAAGACCAGGGGATTTATCAAAACCAACCAAAACCGAAAACTTGGGTAGATTTCAGGACTCTGGACTCAAAATGTTCTTGGCGTCACATGCAGCATTCTAAGAATACTCAAATGATCCAAGCATTCTTAACATTACCTTATTCATCACTTTACCTCGCTATTCTCCGAATAACACTTTTTATGTCTCCGCTTCAAAACCATACTCCCAAACACTGTAGTACTTCCTAGATCTCCCTAGAACCGAATCCGTGTCATTTAAGAAACTTTTCGTTTGAGGCTTCTCCAGCTACTGCCACTTATTCGTTTTCCATAGCTATTCCCGATTTTCTTCGTACGGCTACAGCAGCAATATTCTCAGCTGTTCTTGAGCGGCGCGCAGAGGTTTTACTCACATCACTAACTTGTCCAGCAGCTGAAATTTGTCTGCCAATTTCTGTATTGCGGTTCGACAAGGTGCTTCACGACAACCCAAAAATGTTCGAGATTTACGAGCCGTCTCTTTCAAGTTTTCACCATTCTTATAGTGAATTTTTATCATTTCAATGCGTTGTTGAAGCGTGTATCGGTCCATTTGTATGAATGGCGTCTACCGAAATGTTCAAAATGGCAACTCTTTTTGTAAAGCCCTGTATTTCCCATCTTTCAAGCAATCGACGGATCCCACACGGAATAAAACGGCCGACTTTTAGGTCGATCCACAATCGTAATTGGAAAAGTGCTGTAGATAAAATAGACATGTATTATCATAGACCTATCATATCTCTCCCAAAGGAAAAGTCCATTTTTGAGGCTATTGGTCAGTGTAGACCTCTACAATTTTGGTAATATAGAAGATCAACATTGCCAGATGTTATGTCCACGACAAACAACACACACGTTAGATTTCTCCTTCGTAACCCCCTCATCAGCTCTGTCTTAATCGTTCGGCACAATGTGCTTCAATCGAGGCGGCAATTAATCTTCGAGATGTTAAAAATGATCTAGCTCGGAACGTCGAGCCGTACCATACACTCGACCACACCCAGATCTTCGAGCACAGTTGAGCCACAACTACGGTTATTTGCATTAATGACCTCGACTGGATCCAGTTAACGGGCATCGGGTTGAAAGTAAAACTGATACGAAAAATTGTTTCACTTTCTTACGGATCATTTGATAATATGGCCGGAATGTTTTTCGAAGAGAGCGATATCCTTTCTGATGCGGCGATAAGACGCAAGTGATCCACATTCGGCACGAGCGACAGTCGAGGAAGCTGGACTGGTCGTGAATGATGGATTCACCTCGCAGAAATCGATGAGAGATAGGTGATAACACTCGAATATTTCAACCAGTAGTCAAAAAATGGTTTGATTCTGAGCTGGACAAGCGAAAAAGAGTTTTCATCTTCAAAGGACGCCGCACTTCTCTTATGGCAAATGGCGTTCCGTCAAATGTTCTAATATTTTGGTATAATGTAGTACTCGACCTACTAATCAAAAGTGTCCATGGCCCCAACTCAATCCTCCATCTAGTTTTTGAGATGCAAAGCGTTGAAGTTAAGAATTACCCACTTTTTCAAGGCTCGTATCTCGGAACAAAATCGAATGAACTTCAATTTTTCTCAAGAAACATTTCATTACATTTCCAGGGAGCAACCATATAGAGGAATATGACCGAAAATCGTTACGAATACAGGGTTATCCATAATTGAATGCAGGCCCGATTTTGAAAGTATAAAATATATGAGTTCCAGAGCGAGAAATTTTGCAAAATGAACTATGATTAGATAGATATGTTGTTGTTACATCGAAAAAACCTGAAATACCCAGAATTCATACTGGGTGATCCATTATTATAGAAACTCTTCACAATGAGGGTTAAGTGGACACCCTGTAATTTTTGGTTCATTTAAGATGTTTGTTTGATTTGTGCAGAACATATCACCAAGAATCACAGAATACAGGGTGATTCAGTCATGAAATAAACTGTGAACCTCACGAAAATACCCAAAAACCACCTCTTTTTCATCACCCTCTATTTCAAGATTAACTCCGTTGAGGTGGGAGTTTTCTTTCACCACTGTACTTGATATAAAAACATCATTACGGCTGAGAGTTTTCATCCAACGAAATAACATCTGGCAACATTGATCTTCCATATTACCAAAATTATAGAGGACTACACTGACCAATAGCATCAAAAATGGACTTTTCCTTTGGTAGAGATACGAGGATGTAATGATATCTAGTTAGCCTAGACCAGTTCCATGCATAAACAAAATATTGCGATACCATATCAACGAACAATAACTTATTAGAAGTGTCAGTGTAGAGTTCGAAGTCGAAAGAGTAAACCAGAGTTCCCAATAAAAAAAAAAAAAAGATGTCCACCGAAATTGTAAAAATCGAAGAATTGGAGTATCGAGCCATTATCAAGTACCTGTATTTAAAAGGGTGAAGATGTAAGCAGATTCACGAAGATATGCTTAATACCCTCCGTGATCAATGTCCTTCGTATGCGACTGTGAAAAATTGTACTGCAGGCTTCAAAAGAGGTAAATTTTCCATTGAAGATGATGACCGATCGGGAAGGCCAGTTCCTGTGTCAGTCCCCGAAAATATGGATGCTGTTCATGACATGATTTTATCAGACCGTCGAATTGGGCTGAAACGAATATCTGAAGCACTGAAGATTTTATATGAACGCGTTTATCATATAGTTCACGTCAATTTGGACATGAGAAAAATTTCTGCAAAATGGATCTCTGAATGTTTGAATGTTAACCAAAAGATTGCAAGGGTAGAAGCATCGCGTTCGATCTGTGCTCGATTTGAAAACGATGAAGACTTCTTGAACCGAATTGTTAATATGCATGAGACTCGGGTGCATTTCTCCGATCCAGAAAGAAAGCAACAATCGATGGAATGGCGACACTCTGGTTCTCCAAGACCTAAGAAGTTTCGTGTCCAAAAATCCGCTGGAAAAGTTCTTGCTTCAGTTTTTTGGGATTGCCATGGAGTAATCATGATTGATTTTTTGGATAAGGGTAGAACAATTACTGGAGATTACTATTCGACATTACTGACCACCCTACGGAAAAATACTCCAAGAGAAAAGACGGGGGGAAGCTATCCAAAGGTATTTTATTTTTACAGGACAACGCCCCAGTACACAGATCTCATGTTGCCATGCAAAAAAATCGTGATTTAGGGTTAGAATTACTAGAACACCCCCCTTATTCACCAGATTTGGCTATGTCCGACTATCATCTCTTTCCTCAACTGAAAAAAGTTTAAAAGGTCGTGAATTTTCTTCCAACGAGGAGGTAATAAAAGCTGTGGAGGACTGGTTTGCAGAGCAAGAAAAAGATTTTTTTTTAAAGGTCTAGAGACGTTGCAGGTTAGCAGTAATAAATGTATTCCATTAAGAGGAGAATATTATGTTGAGTTATAAGATATTTTGACATTGAAATTTTGTTTGGTTCTATAGTAGGCTAAGAATTTTTCAATATATCCTCGTAAGATAGTCAATGATAATATTGGGTGTTATGTGACTTTGACGTGAAATAAAACAGATTCAAATCAAGATTGAAGCCAAATTTTTTTTGTGAAAGATAATTTTATGACATTTATGTTTTGAAAATATTTTCCGGCATATGTCCACCACGATAGCTCTGAGGAACCGTATTCGACCAGACCAATTTTGGACCACTTTTTCGGTAATTCAGGCCTTATTTCAGCAATAACACGAGTTATGTTGGCTTCCAAAGAGTCAACTGTTTCTGGTTAATCAGCATAAACCAATGACTTGAGATAACCCCAAATAAAATAATCCATTGGAGTTATGTGATCTTGGATGCCAATTAATTGGACCATTTCTCGATGAAGAATGAAGAAATGTTTCCTGTCACCTCAAGAATACATAGTTGAGACTCACTATGTATATCCTGTATATTTCTCATATTCCTGCTGGAAAACTATTAGAATTATTATTCACACGAAGATTCTCTTCATCTACCTCTACAGATCGATAAAAAAATCAATTTTCATTATTAATGATCCAATAAAATCAACGAATATGATCAAATATGGCTAGGCCTGAACGAATACGACTTCCTATTTTTAGCTAGCATGTCTTTATTTAGCTACGCCTGCTATCATATTTCTCTTAATAACGTAACCTTTAGACGCGTATGGTGATTTATGGCCGGCAGTATGTGGACAATGTCTCGCATCCTCGCCAGTTGCCATATTTGATCGGATATGAGTGATCTATGGCATTCGCATTGCGTTTACCGTAAATCTTCTTGAGTTTCAGGTCAATTTTGAGGTAATTGGGTATTTATTAGTGATTATCACGTAGCTTTATAATGTATCTAGTGGTTGCGATGAAGAATGTTCTGTTGAATATATCTAATTAGCAGGAATTGGTGATATTAGTATTAATCAGTCAATTCTTTCGGAAATAATGTTTACTTGATCAATAATCATCAGTAATAAATTTAGAGAAAGTTGTCAATCTGCGATATTATAGTTGATAATTGTCAATGTAATATAGTTTTGTTGTATATGGTTTATTACCACATATTGAACGTAATATAGCAGATTGCCAATTGACCAATAAGGAAGTATAATTTTTTTTTCGAATTATACAATGAAATACAAAATATTGGATTCAAAAGCCAGCATTTTCATTTTATGGAACAATTATGTATACGCCATTCACAATTATAAAATCACAACTCTGACACTGGAAATTTGACACATTCCACTCTGTATCGAAGTTATGACGTTTTTCAAAATATTTGTATGTTCCAAGTCAACACTATGTTGCCCTTTCTACATTCTTAGCGTATTTCTCAGAATGTGAATTTATTCGGAAAATGAATGAATTGGAAAAGATGGATGAAAATAATTAACGTTAATATGAATTGATAGAAAGGATTCCTTTTCTAGTTATTTGCAGGAAGAGTACAAGAGATCACTGTTGAAATATATTATTTTTCGCCATGGAAGAAAATTGCATTGCTTTCACATAATTTTTATATGCATGCTTGTGAAGATTTAATGTTTGTGATCCTCTTGAACTGAGAGTTCAAGACTTGACGACATCAATTGTTGATTCTAATCAAGAATTCATTGAAACAAATCAACCCAAAGATGAATTATCAATTGATGGGTAATTACAAGAATCAAGAGTAATGTCAATTTTATTTTGTTGATAACCTTCTTAAAATCAATGTTGGGATATAAAACTTGGCTGCGTTTGTTCAAACAACATCTAAAGAATACATTTTTCACCATCTCGACCTTTGAAAGGCGTTTCTTATAGGAGAATTAGGTCTAAGTTCCACCTCATTAGTGAGGTACCTAACTAACCTAACTTTTGCAAATCTGCTCAGATATCGCCAAATTTCTTGGAAAACCTGAAAAATATCATCCTAATCGACCTCTCGAGGCTCCATCCGATCCATCTACTGCGATATCTGTCCAAATAACAGCTTTTCCAACGGAATTCCCGTGTACCTCTTCAACCGCGAAATGTAAACATTCATCCTGGTCTTGAAAATCGTCCTCACGCTCCAAACTGGTGCTAAAAACAATAAACATACGTTAATCTTGGATATTCGACGAAAAACTCACCTGCAAATATCGATTAAATACCAAAAATCTGCGAACAATTTGTAAACCTAACAAAATGTGGAATATCTTTGATACTTTTACTTTGATGTAAACAAAGTAACTGGCAACGTCGTTTTGTCATTAACGATATTTTCTGTGCGCGCGCTGACTTTTCATCATATGTTCTGTGCTTTTCATCAGGTTCACCAACTCCTGAAAAGGAAACCATGACGTCCTATGTGATAAAATAAAAGTGAATGGAGTATAGTTGTTTGCATTCGACTACTTTTGAAGCAGAATTATGCACAGAATATTGTTAAAGTTGAATCGATCCAAATACTGGGTGATTTATGAAAATATTAGCGGAATATTTCATGATGAAGTTCAGAAACATTGGTCGATTCAATCTGAGATATGTGTCGATATATGATTCTTATGTTTTGTGCTTGAAGTGAAAGAATTTTCGATAGGAATAACTGTGATTTGACAGAAGGTAGAAGCCATGTTATTGTGAGATTTCTGTTTCGTAAGCATTAACGAATTATCACGGAAAGACTCACGCGGGAACAACGTTCACAAATTGTTGAAATTTATTTTCAAAATCAGTCTCCTATTCGCCGAACCTATGGAGCACTTCAACAGCAACAAGACAAAGAACTGTACGTACAGAAGAGAATATCGCTGCTGTAAGTGATTGTGTTGATGAAGATCCAGATTTGTCTATTCGTCGACATTCACAACAAGTTACACTCTGTTCATCCACCACATGAAAAATTCTGAGTGAAGATTCTGGTCTAAACCCATACAAGATCCAACTGGTTCAAGAACTAAAGCCAGTTGGCTATACTAAGCGTCATTTGTTTGCTGATTGGGCCCTAGAACAACTTTTTTATCGAAAAATTGTGTATAGTAGGAAGCTCATTTCTGGTTGAACGGCTAAGTATTCAAGCAAAATTGCTGTATATGGAGTGAAAAAGAAGTTCTGAAGGTTCCATTGCATCCTGAGAAATGCAGTGTATGGTGTGCTTTAAACTCTGGAGGCATTGTCGGCCCATTTTACTTCAAAAACGATGCTGGAGCTAATGTTACAGTGAATGATCGATGATCAATGTTTATTTGTTTCAAACTTTGTATGGTAGCGACCAATAAGTGTTTTGGTTTCAACAAGATGGTGCTACACAATCATGCGACATAACTCCAATGGATTATTTTGTTTGGGCTCATGCCAAGTCATTGGTTTGTGCTGATAAACCAGAAATAATAAACGCTTCCGAAGCCAACATAACTCGTGTGATTGTTGAAAAAAGGCCTGAATTACTCGAAAAAGTGGTCCAAAATCGATCTGGAGGAATGTGGTTCCTCAGAGCTAGTCGTGAAGGACAATTTTGATTTTAATGTGTTTTATTTCGACATCAAGTACTAACTCTAAAAAAAACACCCGAATTATGCTGCACAGTGGTCCATCGAAACATATGCCTGGAGCTTGCTTCAAATTGGTTCATATTTACACAGTGTCTCATGAAATGTGTTCCTCTCGACATGATTATGACGTGACAGAACGAAAGTTAACAGTGTAACGTGTTTATTTGAAAACTGAAATCCTGCGCTCTCATTGAACCACCCTTTATAAAGTCCATACTGGAAAACCATTACTTTGAGTTAACAGTTGATTGATTACAGTTTCACGTCTCACGCATCGTCGGGATCTCCACTAGAAATACCTCGAAAAAGCAACTTATTTAGGTATTTTCGGGGTAATCGTGAAGAAATTAGAAGTAGATCCTCGAAATGAACCTAATAGCAGCAAAATTAAAGGGGTGAAACTACTACAAAACGAAATTTCTCAGCTTTCTGGAAAATCCATGGAACCAAACCATGAACACATCTTGACAGCTCTCCGGGACCAGCTAAGAAACCAACGAGGATATATTGAAATATTCTCAGCCTATTATAGAACCAAACAAAATTTCAATGTCAAAATATTTTATTACTCATCATATTCTCCTCTTGATTGAATACATTTATTACAGCGAACATGCAACGTTTCTAGACCCTTCAAAAAAAATCTTTCTTCTTGCTTTGCAAACCAGTCCCCCACAGATTTCATCACCTGCTCGTTGGAAGAAAATTTACGACCTTTTGAATTTTTTTTCAGTTGAAGAAAGAGATCATAGTCGGACGGAGCCAAATCTGGTGAATAAGGGCGGTGTTATAGTAATTTTAACCCTAAATCTTGAATTTTTCGCATAGCAACATGAGATTTGTGTACTGGGGCGTTGTCCTGTAAAAACAAAATACCTTTGGATAGCTTTCCGCGTCTTTTCTTTTATTTTCCTTAGAGTGATCAGTAATATCTAATGGTAATCTCCAGTTATTGTTCTACCCTTATCCAAAAAAACAATCATGATTACTCCATGGCAATCCCAAAAAACTGAAGGAATAATTTTTCCAGCCGATTGTGGACACTAAACTTCTTAGGTCTTGGAGAACCATAGTGTCGCCTTTCCATAGATTGTCGCTTTGTTTCTGGATCGTAGAAATGTACCCAAGTCTCATCCATGGTAACAATTCGGTTCAAGAAGTCTACATCGTTTTCAAATCGAGCACAGATCGAACGCGATGCTTTTACCCTTGCACGCTTTCGGTCAACATTCAAACATTTGGGGATCCATTTTGCAGAGATTTTTCGCATGTCCAAATTGACGTGAACTATATGATGAACGCCTTCGTATGAAATCTTCAGTGCTTCAGACATCCGTTATAGCCCAATTCTCTTGAAATCATGTCATGAACTGCATCGATATTTTCGGGGACTGACACAGAAACTGGCCTTCCCGATCGGTCATCATCTTCAATGCAAAATTTACCTTTTTTGAAGCTTTCAGTCCAATTTTTCACGGTCGCATACGAAGGACATTGATCACAAAGGGTATTAAGCATATCTTCGTAATTCTGCTTACCTCTAAACCCTATTAAATACAGGTACTTGATGGCTCGATACTCCAATTTCTCGATTTTTACAATTTCGGTGGATATCTTTCTTTTAAATTTATTGCGTAGCTCTGGTTTATGTTTTTGGACGTCGAACTCTACACTGACACTTCTAATAAGTTATTGTTCGTTGATATGGTATCGCAATGTTTTGTCTATGCATGGAACTGGTCTAGGCTAACTAGATATCAAAACATCCTCGTATAGAGGTATCTGCTGATGCAGTATTATCATCAGAGGAAGGAACATACCGACAGAGAGCGAAAATGGCGTTCCGAATCCAAAATCCTCGTAAATTGATCACAGTCCATACAATCTAATTGTATACACGAAGCGGTTAGGATAATCGTGATGTATTAACTAATACCCTTTCATCAAACCGTCATAACAAGCCAATCAATTATGCGCACGAGTAACTGCAACAACCCTCCGCCAATCGCCGATACGTATTCCAGCCTTTGTACCCATACATCAAAGTCAACGGAATCCAGTACGTACATCTTCAACTATGTACCCATTTCCCTCGATCGCTCCGCGATATCGCGATTGCCCCAACGGGCCCCTTTATCATCCCAGAGGCCCGATCAATCGCTGATACCAATGAAAATCAATCGTGCATCTCGCGGACTTGTTAGAGCGATGTTCATATGTTGTTAGTGTCGTCTGGGCAACGGGTGATGGAATTGAAACAAAAGACCACCCACGAATCGGCCTATAATATGGAGTAGGCCGTGCATCTGAGGTTCATAGAGCTATCAATTAGACGCCTAACGGTCGTCGATCCGGTGATCTGGATGGCCGCTAATAGGTGGCGGTGGTGTTGGTGCAAGGATTGCATAATGCATGAGGTTCTTGATTTCGCGAGGAAAAATGACGGCTAAGTGGACATTTATAACTCTTGCAGAGAAAGTAATCGGTGTATTATGTTGTGTTGTAGGTTGAAACGCTAGATCAGTCCAAATGTACGAGTCAGTTGGTTTAAGGACTGGAAGAAATACGTTTATGGCTAGTTATTTTCCGGTCAAAGTCGTTGGCTCGGGTTTCATTTTGGCACAGAGCTATACCTCGAGGAAACATCGAATTTTTGACACACATATAGTCTCTTTATGTGCAACTGCCCATTGACGACTCGTTGAGAAGAGGGAGGCAAAGCATCCCCTAAACTAGCTATTACTCCAGTTCTCTTCACACTCCAGGATATATGAAGGGTGTTCCAATAAGAGCGCAAGATTATCAGAGAGATAGTCAACAATTTAAAAACAAGAAAGGCTCTCACTAACATAGCAAACGGATTTATGAGAACAGAGCACTTTCCGAAAAGATGGAAAACTGCCGAAGTGATTGAATTCAATAAACCAGGCAAAGACAAAAAGTTCCCTCAGAACTATAGACCTATAAGCCTACTTCCAGTCCTAGGAATAATTGTGGAGAGAGTCTTAGCCAGACGACCTTATGAAGAAACAGGAGCCCTGGCGACAATACCAAGTGAACAATTTGGAATCCGAGAACATAATTCAACTAAACAACAGCTCCTAAGAATGACCGAGTATATCACAGAAGGATTTCAGAATAAACAGTCAGAGGACTACTACTCCTATAGATGTAACCAGAGCTTTCGATAGAATGTGGAATGAAGGACTAGCATATGAAATGATAACCGCAGGATATTCAACCAAATTATGCAGAATGATAAGAAATTATTTGAGGAATAGGAACTCCTATGGTTAAATAGATGATGTTCATTCCACACTCAGATATTAAGAAGCAGGAGTTCCTCAAGGATCTACACTAGGACCGCTACTCTATAATATACAGGGTGGCCATTTGAAAACGAAACAGACGAGATTAAAGACGAAATAAATTTTTTCGATAGAAATGCTCGGACAGGTCGATTTTTGTTTCGAGGGGGATAACTTAAGATGTAGGTTCAGGACGAATAGCGCTTCAACCCTTGCTACTACAACCCTCACGCCCAATTTTTGAATAGGGAAGATGGGGTGAGTGATACCTCATTTGAAAGGTATTTTTATACTGATTTCAGCATAGTAATTGTTTTTTCATTTTATGCATTAGTTCTCGAAATATTCTCAACTAAGTATTTGAAAATAAAGTGGTGTTTTCATGGCACTTGTAGTGTTTTTTTGTGAAAAATCGACATTTTGAGCTTCAAAACAACCATGACTGTGGCTTCCTTCCTCCAATCCACTGACATAGAAATCTTTAATCAAGATGTCGATTTTTCACAAAAAAACACTACAAGTGCCATGAAAACACCACTTCATTTTCAAATACTTAGTTAAGAATATTTCGAGAACTAATGCATAAAATGAAAAAACAATTACTGTGCTGAAATCAGTATAAAAATACCTTTGAATTGAGGTATCACTCACCCCATCTTCCCTATTCAAAAATTGGGAGTGGGGGTTGTAGCAGCAAGGGTTGAAGCGCTATGCGTCCGTAACCTACATCTCAAGTTGTCCCCCTCGAAACAGAAATCGACCCGTCCGAGCATTTCTATCGAAAACATTTATTTCGTCTGTAATCTCGTCTGTTTCGTTTTCAAATGGCCACCCTGTATACCTACAAACAGATATACCAAGGAATCCAAGATGCCTGCTTGCTGTATATGCAGACGATACGGGCATAACAATCAGGCACAGAAACACAAGAATAATCCTCAAAAGACTTCAAGAAGCTGCAGACGATATCTGTCAATGGTGTAACAGATGGAAAATCTAAATCAATCGAGAAAAGAGTCAAGCAGTAGTCCTTCAAAAGAGAAGGCTAAAGATGGAATCGAAGATATCCATAGACCATAACGAAATAGAATGGCAGAATGAAGCTAGATACCTAAGAATAATATTAGGCAAAGGACTAACGTGGAAACAGCACATTAAGTATGCAGTGGATAAAACGAATGTAGCAATGAAATTGTTATATCCGGTTTAAGGCAGAAGAAGCCAAATGAACAGAAACACGAAGTTGAGGATCATAAAAGCAGTCGCCAGACCACAGCTAACATATGGATCTACAGCATGGGGCTATGCAGTGAGAACCCATATATAGAGGATGCAAAGTGCAGAAAACAATTTTCTGAGGTGGGCATTAGATACCCCCTGGTTTGTTAGGAATGAACAAATCCGAAAAGACATAAAATGGGAGTCCATTACTACATTCATCAAACGAAAAGCTGCAAAAGCATTAGGTTTAGTTGACTATGACCCCGCTGAAGATGAAAAAACAGCGAGAATTTACCGCAAAAGACCTAGGGACCAATTGCGAAAATGAAGATTCATATCTCTGCACTTAGAAGGAGATATTCAATTGAAGGATGAACACAAATACTCACTATAAAGAATGCGAAAGAGTAAATAACAGATAAGAAGATGGAAGGTTTATAGGGTTATGACCGAAATCAACCGCAGGAGAGGTGTTTAGTCGGTGAGAATCCGACACTACCCAGAAAGACTGGGTGTCTGATGTAAGAATCACCTCTTCTATAACAAAAAAAGAGCACAGGATGTCTCTGTTCAATAAAACATGGTTTTCTGTAGCAAAGTTCTGAAATATTTATTGACCAATAAAATATACATTTGTAAATTATAATGAGAATATATTGGAAATTCTCGAATGAAAATTTGATTAGAAACAGGGCATGGCGATCACTGGGACTTCGCATTATAAGTTTCCAGGTAAAGGCTTCAACGATAGGGACCATACACATCTGAAATCACCACAACCACAAGAGAGCCATTCGTATCCAAAACAAGACAATTGACCTCAAAATGAGTGTAACGCCCCTTTTAAGGATTGCGACAATGTCTTTCGACAATAATCAATTAAGAAAACGAGATATCGACGACGTTGTTACAAAAAAACAACACAGACCCCTCACCTAGATATTTTCCATCACGACTCCTTCATAGAGTTCTCCTTATTTTCTGATGTATATCAGGTGCTAATAGAACGCCTTTAACAAACAAAAGGAGCTCGTTAGAAGGAGAGGGGAATCTAAATTAGAAATCTAAATTAGTATTGTTTGTCTAATTGAATGTATCTGTCACAGCGGTATGGATGTGGCAATACGACACAGCAGTTGATTTCAGATTTTCACGTTGGGTTTCTCACGACTTTTCGTAATGGTGACAGTTGTTATTCAGTGGGTGGAACGTCAAACAACACTCTTCAATCTGTGGATATACCATTCGTCCTTAGTTACTCGAAAAGAGAAATGGAATGACATGAAGGGATAAGTCGAAGTGAAAGATTTTTCAAAAACAAATTTGTATCAAAATAAACTGATTTCAAACAGTTTTATGTGTTCAGTTTCAGAGGAATAAGCAACTAAATTTTGTAAAAACGTAGAGTTTGAGTGGAATTGGAAAAGATTTCGAAGAAAAAACACCCAATGTAATATGTGGAGAAAGTAAATCAATATCCCTTATGTTTTTATAAGGAATCGAGTTACCTACTTTATTATTGTATCTATCTATATCTGAAACTCTTCGAAGACCAAAAAATATCGGAACAATTCTAGACAGAGCCAGCGTATAGCGGCCATGCCTTATCGAGAAGTTTCCGTTTTTCCTGATTTCTATACTGAATACAGCATAACTCTCTTCACAATCGAGAATAAGCTATATACAGCATTTCATAGTACTACTTCTTTCCATTCTATCTTCATTCTTCCCACCTGAAGAACAGAATAATCGCCGAGGATATTCGGCTTACAAAGGAGGCGCATGTCAAACAAGAAAGAAAATTATGCACCATAGAAATGCGTTTTTCCGAAGAGACGTCTTATTTAGCACTGGTCATTAGAATAAGCGAGGCATTTATCTGGTGGCGGCATCTTTTTATTTCCAGATCAATTATTTTACACATTGTCGCATACTGATATGCATACAATGAATGGAGGTATGCAAATGAAGAAATTCGATGTTTTTCGAAGAGCTTTGAAGTTTAAGTCTCTATATCAGGAATGGACGCATAAAGATTCAATCGGCAATTCATCAAGAGGACCAAGAGCTCCTGAAGGCATCACATTTCCATTGCTGCTACCAGTTGCATCAAAAATGTGGGATCAAACTAGCTAGTTCTCGATTCAAATGTTGCAGGATCACTGTGGAGATGTTTCTGTATTAAAAATGATGGAAAAATAGTCCGTATGTATTCCTGTGCAGTTTATTTTGTAGTAAGCCATAATATTTCCGTCTCTAACTAAGAAAAATGCAAAAATTTCACGTTTTTAGTAGGGAGACCCCAACAGTGCGTTAGACGCGAAACCTTATTTTCTATTTCTAAGGAATATGAGAGCTATGAAAGGTAACGGTTGTGGTACAAATGAAGTTTGTCGTTGAAGAAGATGAAATATTATGTATCGGGTGTTTTTTTAGAGTGATGGAACTTGAAATTTAAATTAAACACATTTAGATTAAGATTGAAGCCAATTTTTTCAACACAATTTTTTGATAAGAATGTGGATCCACTTCAAGCTGTTCGAGGGCTCAATCAGCAAACAAATGACGCTTACTTGGACAAGGTGCTTTAGTTCTTGAACCAGTTGGATCTTGTTTGGGTGTAGTTCAAGATCTTCACGCAAAATTTCTCATGTGGTGGATGCACAGAGTCCAACTTGTTGTGAACGTCGACAAATTGACAAATTTGGTTCTTCATTATCTCTTTCACTTACAGCAGCGAAATTTTTTCTATACGTACAGTTCTTTGTCTTGTTGTTGATGTTGAATCGAGTAGAGAAAAAGTTGTCCGAAATCTATCGCTCGTTTGACGAAAGCTGCTCTGATGGACGATAATGTAAACCATAAATTTCATGAGATGAATGGCACACTGATTTTGAAAATTAATTTTAACAATTTGTAAACGTTTTTGCGGCGTGAGTCTTTCCATGATAACTTGTCAATGCTCAATGAATAGAAATGTTAAAACAACATGTCTTCTTCCTTCTGTCAAATCACAGTTATCCCTATTGAAATGTATGATATGTGAAGATCAAAACTCATTAGCAGAGTGTTATTATCACCTTCAGATACATTTCTATTTGCAAGTAGATATAAAAAAAATGACATAGATAAATAACTTCTATCGTACGAAAAATATTAAATGATGAACTTAAACAATAGAGCGCCTGTATTTCTCGGTTAATAGCATCAAGAAGAATGTTCTCCGAAACATCTTGTCGATCTTTTCTTACGAAATATCAGAAATTAATACCATAATTCTCGAAAGTATACCATCAAAATATCGTCAATGACGAAGTTCAACCTAATAAGTTCTTTTATCTGGAATTGCGGCAACAACCGTGACCTTTGTGAAATTTGGGCTTTTATTCTAGTGGAAAAGTCATATCAATCAAAAAATGAATCAGACTTTAAACTAGATTGAAGTATCATTATCTTCTGGTTCGATACACCCAATTTACCGAAATCTAGAAGATCATCAATCATAACCCTATTAAAATCTTTTATTCAGTTTTACGCAATAAGTGTAGATGTTTCAAGTTAAATCGAGAATAAGAATTAATTTTTCTTCGAGAAATTTGTAGAATATCTATGGGGTCAATTCTGGATTGAATCAGATTTGAAGCTTTGTACTGGCTGCACTTTTTCCATCATCGGATTCAAGGGTAATAATGGACCGAAAGTGAACGTATTTTTGAAGCCTGCCAAATTACTTTCATTACCTGACACAGTTTCAAGTTTCACCTTTCAGTTCTTCATCCATTGACTAACGTTCTTCCAGCATTCTTCATCAATATCTGATGACCTTGACCAGGAGATCTGCGGATTCTTATGTTTTATAATTAATTGATTGCTCCGATAATGGCTCTGCGTATTTTGAGCTCGCGCCGTCGCATTTTTCGGTTGGGTGTGGCAGGATTTTAATGTGGAGGATAATTAAAGACTACACGTTTAGACCTTCACAATTCACTATCTCCTTGATACATAAGGAAAACCTTTGAGGATTTGGTGTTTTACTTTCAACACTATTCGATCGCCCACCATGGTTTATTATTATAAAACTTGTCACGACGAGCTTCCTCCGTGATTATCTTGTTAATAAAAAATTGATTATCATATTAGCTCATCAATAGTTTCTCGTTGTTATTGAACAGACTATGCATCAGAGGAGCCTATAAAAATAGTCACGAACGTTGGAAAAATATTCTAATGAAGGTTGGTAAAAACGTCATTGATATAAGAATGAATAGGAAAAGAGAATACGAAATATCAACACCAATGACAGAAAAATCAAAATTTTGTGGAATGGGTGGCAGATAACAGTGTGGAATATCTTGATGAAAATGTGCTGCTTGGATACTTTACCGATCTTTTTGAGAACTTTAAATCAAGGGATAATTCGTTAAGATTCTGTTAGATATATCTCATGATACCAAGTTTTCATGAAAGTATTCTTATTAGTGGTTCATATGTTCGAATTTTGGCTTTGAGGTTAATTGAGAGGTCACCCTGTAGAATTCCCTCAATTCAATGATGCATACTGAAAGAATTGAAAAGATTCAAGTACAACTACCATGTTCAGAAGAAAGAGATCATTATTACATGAACTAAGATATATATTCGTTTTTTATGGGAGGAAAAATTACTTCCCTGAATATTTGTATATTCATGACGATATCTAGTTAACCACCGATCAGCCTTGGAAGGTAAAACTGCTTGGTCATTTGATAGAAATCTAATCGAAACCGCAAATCTCTGCAAGTGCAGTATTTCATCAATATTATATTATTGTGGCAATTATGATTGTAATATCTATTTGTATTGCTAAATTATAATCCATATGCAACATTCCCACTTTTTAAATTGAATGACATTTACAGTACAGAAATGAGAGTGTTGCTCAAGTTAGGTCAGGGTATTCGAACGTTGCTGATGAATTAGGAAGTATATATCTCTAAGTGAAGTGGAGTAAAGTACCAGAGCTGTGCCAAAGCATTGTGCTTTGTGCTCGGGAAAGTACTCGGAGCCATTTTGTGCACCCGAGCACTGTGCTCCCAAGCACTCTTCAAAAGCAGTGCTTAGTGCTTAGTAATTGGAGTGCTTCGGCCAAAGGCTTAGTGCTTAGTAATCCCAAAAGTGCTCCCGAGCACTTTTGCGGATTACTAAGCACTAAGCCCTGAGCAAATGTTGTACGAATTCATTTTTAGATTAATAAAATCTTAAATCAACATTTCCTCACATGACAGTAACATCCCAAAACTGTTTGGATTGCAATTAGAGAGAGATGATAATGAGGAAACTTGATCATTATGAAAGGAAAATTAAAGGGTCCATGTGTATTTTGTTAAATGGGAATTTGTGCGTTGACCACTTAATATCAATAGAAAAAGCAAAAGCCCCGATTCTGATTTTTTTTTTACGTTTTCATCTGACCAAAGAGTCTTATATAGACAACATCAAAACGTTACATAGTTCATTGAGTTCTAATTTTGATACTTCTTCGTTATTTGTCACGCAACAATGTTTTGCAACTGGTTTGCTCCTGACAAATCAGTGCAAGAATTGACAGAGAAACATTTCCATTTTTCCTTGAATTTTTTATTTAATTTTGTTTCAAGGACTGGGAGTTTTCAGAAAAAAAAAGTAAACTCGAAAAATTCAGTTTATTTATGAATATTATCTAACAGAGAGATCCAGGAGCGAATAGCATTTTTCTCTTTCATTACCAATAAGAATTTATTATATATTATATTGAATCGAATTTAAAATTTTAAATATCACATACCTATGCCAACTTACAATTTCTTTTCCGATTAAAATAACCTCACTTTCAATATTTCCTAAAAAAAAGTGCTTAGGGCTTAGTGCTCGAAATGTCGAATTACTTTCACAAAGTGCTTAGTATTCGCGAGCCTTTTGTGAAAATAAGTGCTTTGTGCTCGAGACTCGGGAGCTTTTTTATTCAAGACCTTAGTGCTTAGTGCTCGAAGCACTTTTCTTCAGTGCTCGTCACAGCTCTGTAAAGTACACATATTCACTCCCTGAATGGAATTCGATCTTCCACCAAAACAACATGGTATTCAGGGGACTGAATAATATATTAGACCAAGAGCCAGTGACCACTTTTCATATGTCATTTCATAACTCACCAAAATTTACTTGTTTGATATTCAATATCTGCTCGAAAATAAAAACCACTTCTGCCAGCCCATAATGGCCGGAGTAGATTACCATAAGCGCTCAAAGAGGCCAGAAAATTAGGTTCAACTATGTCATAGTATCATACACAAAACTTTCAGGAATTGTTATTGATAATATATTGAATCTATAAAAAATAATGACAGAACTTTTTCGTCCCTCCTAAGTGTTGGCAGAACTCTTTGAAAATTCATTAAGAACAGCTGTATGTCATTTTAGTACCCTTGAAATTTACAGGAAATAAAGAAAATGTGTCTAGAAAGCGAATTATAGGGGGAGATCGTTACCCTTCGTACGCGGGGCACATTCATACAGTCAAAATAAAACTTGAACGAAACGACGTACGGCCTTGCTTTTGTATGTGTGCTTGAGTGGAGGTACCAACTTTAAGTCAACGTACTATCGCGCCATTTGCACTGGTGAGAGCGAAGTTTCAGGCACGAACGTGTTTTCGCGCTCGCTAAGTAATTTTTTGATCAATGTTTTTGTCAATTGTTACCGGAGATAAGATAGGTTCTCGTGTAGAGAATTCTATTAGTAACTAGCAAAATATACTTAAGATACGTTTTCAATAATAAATTTATGACGTTTTCCTATCAATATTGAAAGAGGATATATTTTGCTGTTATTTGGTAAGTGGGGTACTTTCGTACAGAACTAGATGGGGCACATTTGGACGCGTAAGAATGTGCCCCAACTAGGTACGATTTAGTGTGCTAGTGTACTAATTGCTAATTTTTGCATTAACTTCTTTCTTGGAGGTTCCGCCGTTCCGCGAGAACAAACTATTAACTCACCATTGATAACTTATGATGAACTACAAAGGTTTAATTTAGATCCTCTGAAAAATTCACCAATCCATCAAATAATAGTAGCTCCTTTGAAGACAGTTTTGACACTAGAGGCAATTCGACCCTATCCGACTATTGTGAGAAGTAATAAAACAAACAAAGGACGACGGCCAGGAAAATCACGTATTTATACTGACTGTATGTAGGTGCCCCGTTGTTGGGGCAGGTTCGTACATATTCCAGATTTAGATTTAAATCATAATTATGGTTGAAACATCAGATGAAATCATCTTTAATTTTTTTATATGAATCTCAGATAGTTAGACTATACATTCAAGCTGTCAGGTAATTGATTAATGAAAAAACAAAAAATAAAAAAAATAAAATGTTGAAACCGTACGAAGGGTCCCCACCTTCCCCTAATCATGACTGAAATTTTGTACGTCACGAACCATCTGCCAGAAAAAGAAATGTTGCCGCGCAAATGCGAGCGAAATGAGCTTATTCATATATTCATATATTCATATTCTTTTATGGAATTATAGAATTTGTTTTCAGTTTCATTTACCTGATCCGATGATAAGGGTATTCGCTATGTACTCGTAATACTAAAGCTCACTGTGAAAGTCTTATACTCTCTTTTACTATTTTTAGTCTACCCAACTTTTGGGGTTTTAAATGCCCTGATGGTTTATTATTTACCCCTCAATGTGACTGAGATCTTACACTTTTTTGAATGTTTCGTAAGTCACATAGGTATACTCAAGACCTCCTCAATCCATTCGAAAAATTCTTGAGGAAACAAATTTTGAGGATGCGTAGGAAGAGCATATTTTTTTGAATAGTTTTTTACTAAATAAATTGTTGTAATTTTAAAAATATACACCCTTAATTCCTTCAATTTATTCCTTTAATTGACAATAATACATGCCCAATATGCGCTCTAGGTCTGACTTGCAAACATTGAATAAGCTCATATCGCTCGCATTTGCGCGGCAACATTTCTAGTTCTGGTTCGTGATGTAAAAAATTTCTGTCGTGATTATAATTCGCTTTATAGACACATTTTCTTTATTTCCTGTAATTTTCAAGCGTACTGAAATGACATACCTAAGTACAGCTGTTCTCAATGAATTTTCAAAGAGTTCTGCCAACACTTAAGAGGGACGAAAAAGTTCTGTCATTATTTTATATAGATTCAATATATTATCAATAACAATTCCTGAAAGTTTTGTGTATGATACTATGACATAGTTGAACCTAATTTTCTGGCCTCTTTGAGTGCTTATGGTAGTCTACTCCGACCATTATGGCTGGCAGAAATTGTTTTTATTTTCGAGCAGATATTGAATATTAAACAAGTAAATTCTGATTAGTTATGAAATGACATATGGAAATTGGTCAGTGGCTCTTCCTCTATATATTTTGCTGCCAAGATTTCACAAACTTCCATCTGTCACATCATAGTCATGTGACATTGTGACTGCCAAACATGGCTCGCAATTCTAATCTTGCTCTCTTATTGAAGCACCCTTAAAATGTCATCACATCTACTCTAATACGTTGCCCAAGCGTTCATTTCGTATGAGACAACAAATATACCGAGGAAATCATTCAGTATTCTGAATGAACAATAAATCAGAACAACTATTCTTGTCTGAATACTGCTATTCTCATAGCATGGTAGGTAGGAAGTATCAAAGGAATGATATATAAAGTAATTCAAGTAATGCGTGCGCAATTTACATCATTCATTCAAGTGAGCCTTGCGTGACTTATTTGTAATTTTCTACGTATTTTTGTGTTGAACGATAGCATCACGCTATTCGTTTAAAGTCCTTCCTTATTTGCTCATTTATCACCAGATGATCAGCAGGATTTCTGATCGCTTTCAAGTATGCAGATTAAACGACGATGTGAATTGATTCTTGTTGATCTGTTTCAGAATATTGAGGTGTTACAGACATAAGTATTAGGAGTTCACAGAAGTTCATTCCTTTTAAACGATAGAAAATGGATGGTTGATTGACATCAAGTGTTCTTGAGTGTTCTTTTTTCGTCTGTGATGAGTCTTTTTGAAGCTTCACCTATTGTTCTCCATCCACAAACCTCAATATCATGTGAAAGTCCATTTTCAGCTCAAAATCCGAATATTTGGGACCGTTGGAGAATGAAAGTCATGCATCCAATCTCCTGTAGTTCATATGTCATCTACTCAAAAATTCTGAAAGACTGAGAAATCCTGAAGACATGAATATAGTGTTGGTTTCAACTATCCTATATCCTTGCTTTATCAGAGATGACTCTCAATCTTATGTCCTTCGCGGATTCATGTAGATAGTGGGCTTTAGATCGCATTGCATACCAACTAAGAAGAATAGGTCCATAATTCATATTAAGGCCGGCATCGTCCCAGCGGTATAACCATCCTATAAGTCTTACTCTGGGCGACTGCTCTGACCATACATAAACTGGGTGCCACTCTTAACTTTGAAAATGGAAATGTCTACGCGTGAGGTAGAGCGATCAAGTTTGGATTCCTTTCTTTCTGGCCTTTCCCAGAAATGAGAATGAAGACTTGAATGAAAAGACTAGAGGAACACAAAATCAATAATTGTTAACACTCACTGAACACTGCTCTACAGAAGTTCCTAAATTGTTTACTTATTTCAAACGATGTCTTATGTTGTTCGCTAAATATAAGAGTTGATATTTTCTTTCTCATCTGATTTTTATTTTTATTTTTGAATATTTTGTCAGCTCAAGGAGAGTTTTGATCTTCTGTAGTTTTGTTCGATTTGAGAGTGTAGTATACCAAGAATTCCAAGAATTAAAACAAGGGCAAATGAAGCCAATGGAGCTATTGGCGTCATGAAATTGGAATTCTACAAAAAGAAATTGCAGATAAACACATCATTACAACGTAAAAATGTTCGTCATTGTAGTTTATGTTTATGTCACTGCAAGTTCTGAAAGTTTTTTTTTGTACGACTGCCATTAAAAGTGACACTTTTAATGACAGCAAACAATGTTAAAATTGATTGTTTACGTGGAAGCGTGTTAAAAATATTTTTTTAATTAGTGTTAAAAATATTTTTAGCACTCCATTTTCTTATGATGAAATCAGATGAAAAAAATTCAACAATTGCAGATTTTTATTATCAATATTTAACAATCATAACTTATGAACATAAGTATTAATTGTAAAACTAGAACAATAACTAACATTAATGCCTTGTGACGTTTGGGAGCTTCGCAACACATTATTAGAATCCTCAGCACCATCGGTACTTGTAGAAACCGGAAGTACAATATTGGATGATGATGATCCACAATCTGTTGAGATTGAGAGAATTTTTTCAGCAATGACATTTCTATATTTAATGATCAACATAGCCCTCGGCTACCGTCGTAGACTTCCATCCACCATGTTTTTTTACATCCGTGATATTTGCTCCTGATTCTGCTAGCAATGAAGCGGGGGATCTTCGAAAACAGTGTCCTGTATATGACTTTGGTTCTGGTAGTTTGAGGAATTCGGCAACAATAGATGTAATTTTCCCAAATGTATTGATTGGCAGTGCATTTATTATTCATGTATTTCAGGAAAAAACGACGATGTTTGATGACAGAAGGGCGCTGTGCCAAGTACTTATGAAATAGTCAACATACTTTCCAATAATACTGAAAGAACGAATGACTTTCGTTTTTGCGTTTGGAAGCTGTATAACCAATGATTTATTTGTTATTTCGATGTCTTCCATTGATAAATTACACAATTCTTCACGCTGACAGGCACCAAATAATCCGAAAATAGTTGCAACCTTAACCATCAAGTATTTCTCATCTGGTGCCTCATTTATAAACTTTTCAGCGTGTTCACGAGTGAGAATTTTCGATTTTTGGGACGATATCCTTCATTTTTCCGTTTTACATATGCTATTAACTCGAAATATTTACTAACATCCACACCATTTTCAATAAGGGCGCTTGACTTTATCATTGAAAATTTGCTCCACAAAGTTGATGAACTCCATATTTTTGATTTTTTTTTAAGTATGCCAAGAAAACAGGTTCACTGAAGTTCCCTTCTACATTTTCCAATTTACACCAGGCCAGGAAATTATTATATGCAATATCGTACTGATGAACAGATTTTTAGGTAGGAGTTCCAGATTTGCTCTTCTTGCAGACTCTTCAATATCCAGGATAGGTCCAGGAATGTTTCTCGATAGGGTTATTCTGTTGTCCAACTCCCATGGTCGGACCACTGCCAAATAGGTCTTTTCCAAGCCCACAGGAAATCTCAGGTCCAACAGCTTGATGTACTTTTCGCAAGCTCATCGACTTTTTCATTTCCCTAAACACCACAATGCCCTGGCTCCTATAGTAAAGTCACATCAGTGCCTCTGATCAGTTGCTTTATGGTGTTACGGCTCTTCCAGGTCAGCAAAGATTTAGCAGTGATTTTCCAGGGACCTCAGCGTGACCTGGATGTCCATGAGGATGAAGATATGCGCCTCTCTAAGATTCATTTTGAGACAATTCTAGGTGCATACGTAAACAGCCAGTCTTTTGGTCTGTGAAATAGAGGGCTCTCTTCTCAAGGCTTTTTTTTATCAGTTTACTGACGCAGGGGAACACTGGATATATTGAACAACAAAAAAACTGATCTACTCAGCACTCTGTGAGAAGTTGCAAACATAGATTTCAACATTTAACTAACCGAACCAACTGCTATTGAGGCTACCCTGAAGGTAGACCAAGTAACTGGAGCTGAACACTGGAAACCAGAAATTAGAGACCTGATAAAAGAGAGAAGCTGTAAAATTACGAAAACTTCCTCTAAAGACCCTCAAGACCCACCAGAGGACAAGCAATAAACGGAGTCACTACCGTAGTGGCGTAGGTTATGTTGGTAGCCCCGACTGCGACCGGCAAGCTTGACTTAGGGCAATAACCGTATCGCGGCAGCCACCTACGATCCCATTGATACGCTTATCTATTACTATACAGTATGCCCGGATTTTATCTGCACGGTGTAATGGTGTGTTACGTGGAAGATCTTCGGCTCTAATCCTTGCGGAGCGTAGCCGATTCGTTTATTCTCAGAAAAATGCTGCGCATAATACGGAGGCTGGTAGCACCGTACCGCCGACGGTAACTCGAGAATAGGTGGATACATTTCACAGAGATTAGGAGATGTACATGGCGAATCGATTATTCCTATCAGATCTTGGATATTTTTCGTTTTATTCGGTATACATGGGTCTGGGGGTGAATTAGAGAGCGAGAGAGCTGCACGGTTAATTCTGGTATTTCTGTCTTTTTTCACTTGCTGCTGAATATTTCAACCTCATTGAATATAATATATTATACTGCTTCCAGAGTCAAGAAAAACTCCAGCACCATTGAAGACGATCTCCAGATTTCAAATCCAATATTAATCGCCATCCAGTACAATCTCTAGCAACCCGAACTAATATAAAGCCAGTGAAGACGATGAACAACACATAAGGTACAATAACACAAGTTCTAACGGTAAACCCATCACCAGTATCATCGGTAGACCCTCCACAAAGAAAATTAGCCTCCAACATCAAATGGAGACTAATCTTAGTGGTTTCAGTCAAGGGAATCAGTGAACCCAAACACGCAGATTGAGAATTCACAATCAGGTCATTTGGCGGGATGAAGATTTAGGACTAACATTCTGAGATCTAACAAAGAAGATTCAAGTTCCAGCTATTAAAATTTTTATTATTTGAACCTGGGTCGGTTAGCCTATCGACCAACTAGATCTCTTGTCCTCCACCCTACTCATTCATGGAAACCCATGGAGGTCGTCAATGGTGTTGATTAAACGGACAACATCCTTAGGAGCCTAAGTCGTTACCTCATGAGTATCCAGGTCCTGTTTTCCCATATGAATGCTTCTTAGGCCAGCCAGAACTAGGCACTTCCATACCATATGTTCAGCTGTTTCTTCTTCTGATCCACAGAGCCTACAAATCTCATCTGCTGACTTTCCCATACGGTTCAATCGATGTTTGTATCGACAGTGCCCCGTCAGCAAACCTACTATCAACCGAAGCTCAGCTCGTGACAGCTTCAGGAGCTTACTGTAATGTGTCGGTGAAATCATCACGAATTTCTTGGACTGAGTAAGTCCAGGAGTGTTTCTCCAGAGGGTTCTTTTATTATCCAACTCCCATTGTTGAACCGCTGCCTTATATTGGTCTTTTTCAAGCCCACAGACAGGCTCAGGTCCAGCAGGTGTTAACCTTGATGAATTTTTGGCAAGCTAATCGGTCTTTTTCATTTCCTCCAACACCACGATGCCTTGGTACACATAGTAGAGAAGCACCAGCTAAAATAGATCTTCTGCTTACAGAAGAAGGAAAAAACAGCATCTATGAAGATCTCCAACTCCAGAACAGATGAGAATCCATTGCTAGCGGAGAAGTTGTCCAGCTTCTAGAGGGGTCTCTATAGCTTCCTCGACCAGAGGAGACTGATCTTAGTGGTCTACAGAGAATCAGCAACTGCGAACGCAATCACGCAGAGAAATACCAGCATTCAATATCGAAGTCATTAGACTATATGAAGATTAAAGACACTCTAAAATCTAACCAAATAGATAGTACCACGAAAAAGAATTCCTGCCTACAGAGAAAGAAGAAAACAGCAACTATGAAGATGTCCAACTGCCAAAGCAGATAATAATAATAATAATTTCACCGCACGGGTGTGGTGTGGTTCCTACCATGCCACATGGGGGGTGACGTCCCCACGGCCCGAGTTACCTGGGCCACCAAGGGTAAATGGTGGCCAACCCATGAACGAGAAGTGGAAATCGATATCATGGCAGAAGATCGAGATGCCACTCCACCTGCTGGCTCGACCACCGTGAGGAGGACTGCCCGCAGGGGAGCTCGCAACGCACGTATCCAGTGTAGCCGCGAAATGAATATTGAAGTAATGCGAGCTTTTCATTACGTGAACAATTGCGAGGACAAACCACTTCCTGGATGGAGAAGAGAGGTCTTCAAGGGATCGAATTATCCCGGAATATCGCGGGATGTGCACAGCAGGCTGTGGATTTGCAAACCTGTTACATCGTGCGGAAATTTCTGAACTAGTGGGAGGAACTGAATTGTTTTTTCACTGGTTCATAGAAGAATAACCAGCTCGAGCTGAGAACGGGAGACCGATGAAGAATAATAATAACCGCACGGGTGTGGTTTGGTTTCTGCCATGCCACATGGGGGGTGACGTCCCCACGCCCCGAGTTGCCTGGGCCACCAAGGGTAAATGGTGGCAAACCCATGAACGAGAAGTGGAAATCGATATCATGGCAGAAGATCGAGATGCCACTCCACCTGCTGGCTCGACCACCGTGAGGAGGACTGCCCGCAGGGGAGCTCGCAACGCACGTATCCAGTGTAGCCGCGAAATGAATATTGAAGTAATGCGAGCTTTTCATTACGTGAACAATTGCGAGGACAAACCACTTCCTGGATGGAGAAGAGAAATCTTCAAGGGATCGAATTATCCCGGAATATCGCGAGATGTGCACAGCAGGCTGTGGATTTGCAAACCTGTTACATCGTGCGGAGATTTCTGAACTAGTGGGAGGAACTGAATTGTTTTTTCACTGGTTCATAGAAGAATAACCAGCTCGAGCTGAGAACGGGAGACCGATGAAGAATAATAATAGAAGTAATACCAGCTCGAGCTGAGACCGGGAGACCGATGATGAAGAATAATAATAACCGCACGGGTGTGGTGTGGTTTCTGCCATGCCACATGGGGGGTGACGTCCCCACGGCCCGAGTTACCTGGGCCACCAAGGGTGAATGGTGGCAAACCCATGAAAATGGAGCAACTATTAAGCCTCGGAAAAGAGTCGCTGCCTGGGGAGCGCCAGGGCATGTCCGGAGCCGACGCTGGACATGACAGCATGCGATCCGTCGGTGGCAGGGTGCTGAGGAAGCGGGCCCCTGTCATTCAACAAAATACAGCTCCACCAGAACATCGGGAAGTGGAATCCCAAAACATGGCAGAAGATCAAAATGCCACTCCACCTGCTGGCTCGACCACCGTGAGGAGGACTGTCCGCAGGGGAGCTCGCAACGCACGTATCAAGTGGAGCCGCGAAATGAATATTGAAGTAATGCGAGCTTTTTATTACGTGAACAATTGCGATGACAGACCACTTCCTGGTTGGAGATACTCCCTTTACACCGAGTTCACCAAGAGGCATCCGGAACTTCAGCTGACAGAAGGAAACATTGCGGATCGTAAAAATGTCATAATACGGAAAGGCTACCTGACAGGACAGGAACTAGATGAGATCAAGAGAGAAATGGGCTATACAATCAATCAAGATCAGATTGTCGGAGATCATAATGAAGAACCAAACGAGCCTTCGGAGAGACCAGTAGAAACGACAAGGGAACTGCCTGTCACCCGAACTGCTCACCAAGACTGCCCACAATATCGTCAACTGTATGACACGTTCTATAGCAACCTGGCGCAATACGAATCTACTGATCCGCTCAACCGCCCCATCCTTCCAAAATTGAAGTTCAACTCTACGGCCAAAAATACCATCGGGTGGCTCAACGAAATATTGGAAGAACACCTTAGCACTCAATGGACGTTGGAACAAGTCCACTTATCCCTGTACTGTGCCGCCATCACAGTAATCGGACAAAATGGGCAAAAGATCTACTTCCCCAGAACCAGTGAACAGAAAGTTACAAATGAAACTCCAGCCTGGAAAAGAAGATTAATGCAGGACGTCGATAAACTTCGTGGAAAAGTTGATGTCTTGGATGAGTTCCTGAAGGATAATAAATCGCGTAAAGTATTGAACAAAGTGCGAAAAATAGCCACATCCGCAGGGCTGGACCTGGAATCTCCACGACATAAAGATTTGATAGTTGACCTGAAAGATCGCTTGAGACAACAAGCTAAAGCGAAAGGTGCACGCCTACGAAGATACAACGAGTTATCAAAGCGAAAACAACAAAACGCTGAATATGTGAGAGACAGAAAGAAGTTCTTCAGAAGTCTTGAAGAGCCGTCCGAAATCTCCTCCAGTCTGCATGCTGACATCAGCAGTGAAGAATTTCGGCAATATTGGAGTTCTTTATGGTCGGAGAGTGGTAAATTTCAGAGAAATTCTAGTTGGCTGAGGGACATTGAACACCATGCATCCGAAATCGTTGAGATGAGGACTGATATTTTCACAGTCGAGGAAATATCCAACATTATCAAAAACACTAGTAACTGGAAGGCGCCAGGACCCGATCGACTTCAAAACTTCTGGGTTAAACAGTTTCCAGCATGTTTCCCAAGTCTGGCTAGATGTTTTTCGGAAGCGCTGGAAGACCCCTTCAAGATACCGGCTTTCCTCACTCAAGGCAATACCTACATGCTCCACAAAAAAGGAGACCGCAACAATCCAGAAAACTACAGACCAATAACGTGTTTGTCAGTGGTGTATAAGCTGTTCACGTCGCTTGTAAATCATGCGATATATCGTCACTGTGAAGCCAATAATATTCTGGAGGAAGAACAGAAAGGCTGCTCTCGAGGGTCTGCAGGATGTAAACATCAACTCACTATAGACGCTGTAGTGCTAAAGCAAGCCCAAGCGAGAAGGAGGAATTTAAGTCTTTGCTATATCGACTATCAGAAGGCCTTCGATACGGTGCCTCACGATTGGCTTGTGAAAGTACTGGAGATTTATAAGATCTGCCCGAAAATAAAAGCGGTGCTCCAACATCTTATGAGTACATGGAGAACGAATATTCTGATAAATAACATCAATGCTGGAACCGTGAAAATATCGAGGGGGATATTTCAGGGAGATGCTCTGTCGCCGATGTGGTTTTGTATGGCACTAAATCCTCTGTCTACTCTTCTGAAAAACACTACCATAGGGTATAGACCAGCAATGAGGAATCCGCGAAAACTGTCCCATTTATTGTACATAGATGACCTGAAACTATTCGGCGAGAACCAAAAACAACTTCACTCGCTGATAGATATAGTGCGCTCTTTCAGCAAAGACATTGACATGTCTTTCGGTCTCGATAAATGCGCCATAGTCAACATCAGGAAGGGTAAAATGGAGAACACTCAGGAACAATTTCAGGACATCCACAATATGTTGCCCGAAGAGACCTACAAGTATCTGGGCATTCCTCAAAATCAACGGATTGACCACACTCGTTTGAAAGCTGAGTTCACTGCGAAATATAAAAACAGGGTAACCAAAGTACTCAACACCAAGCTGTCTGCTAAAAACCAGATCGATGCCTTGAACTCTTGGGCTACGCCTGCTCTGACCTACACTTTCGGAGTCTTGAAGTGGTCAGATGCTGATCTGAATGAGTTGGACCGACTCACCCGTCGCCTCATGACAAAGTTCCGATGTCTGCACACCAATGCATCGGTGAAAAGGCTTTATCTACCCAGAAGAGATGGCGGACGAGGTCTGTTGAACATCTATAAACTCTGCAGAACCCAGGAGAAAAACTTGAGGCAGCGACTGCTCGAGTCTGAAGATAGCCTGATGAAATTGGTGACAACAGAGGATAAGGGATACACACCTCTGAACCTACAACACAGAGATCTGACATTCGATATCACCACGAGAAGCGAAGATATGAGTATATGGCGGGAACAAGCTCTGCACGGCAGATTTCCCAAACACCTTGAGGGGGAAAATGTCGATAAATTAGCTTCTTTGTCGTGGTTGAATGCGGGACAATTGTATCCTGAAACTGAGGGATTCCTGACGGCTATCCAAGACCGAGTCATAAGAACTCGCAACTATGAGAAGCACTGTTTGAAGCTGAACGTGGAGGACAAATGCAGGAAGTGCGGCGCACTTGGCGAGTCTATCGAACATATAATAGCAGGTTGTCGAGTTCTTGCCGACAACGCATATCTGGGCCGACACAACCAAGTGGCAAAAATTGTTCACCAGCAGTTAGCTCTTAGACATGGTTTTTTGGATACTTGTCCGCCATACTATAAGTATCAACCTGCAGCAGTGTTGGAAACGGACACAGCGGTTCTCTATTGGGACAGACCCATAACAACAGATAGATCAGTGGACTACAATAGACCGGACCTTGTATTCATTGAGAAGGATCAGAAGTATGGGGTGATAATTGATGTGGCAGTACCCTTGACTCATAACATCGGAAGAACGGAGTCGGAAAAAATAACTAAGTACGAGAACTTGGCAATAGAGCTGAAGAATATGTGGCAATTATCGAAAGTCACGATTATACCGTTGGTGATTTCGGCTGAGGGAGTCATGTCCAAATCATTTAAGAAAAACCTTCAAAAGATCGAGATATCCCAGAGGATCGTGGGATATGCACAGCAGGCTGTAGCTTTGCAAACCTGTCACATCGTGCGGAAATTTCTGAACTAGTGGGAGGAACTGAAATGTTTTTTCACTGGTTCATAGAAGTAATACCAGCACGAGCTGAGACCGGGTGACCGATGATGAAGAATAATAATAACACACCGCACGGGTGTGGTGTGGTTCCTACCATGCCACATGGGGGGTGACGTCCCCACGGCCCGAGTTACCTGGGCCACCAAGGGTAAATGGTGGCCAACCCATGAACGAGAAGTGGAAACCGATATCATGGCAGAAGATCGAGATGCCACTCCACCTGCTGGCTCGACCACCGTGAGGAGGACTGCCCGCAGGGGAGCTCGCAACGCACGTATCCAGTGTAGCCGCGAAATGAATATTGAAGTAATGCGAGCTTTTCATTACGTGAACAATTGCGAGGACAAACCACTTCCTGGATGGAGAAGAGAGGTCTTCAAGGGATCGAATTATCCCGGAATATCGCGGGATGTGCACAGCAGGCTGTGGATTTGCAAACCTGTTACATCGTGCGGAAATTTCTGAACTAGTGGGAGGAACTGAATTGTTTTTTCACTGGTTCATAGAAGAATAACCAGCTCGAGCTGAGAACGGGAGACCGATGAAGAATAATAATAACCGCACGGGTGTGGTTTGGTTTCTGCCATGCCACATGGGGGGTGACGTCCCCACGCCCCGAGTTGCCTGGGCCACCAAGGGTAAATGGTGGCAAACCCATGAACGAGAAGTGGAAATCGATATCATGGCAGAAGATCGAGATGCCACTCCACCTGCTGGCTCGACCACCGTGAGGAGGACTGCCCGCAGGGGAGCTCGCAACGCACGTATCCAGTGTAGCCGCGAAATGAATATTGAAGTAATGCGAGCTTTTCATTACGTGAACAATTGCGAGGACAAACCACTTCCTGGATGGAGAAGAGAAATCTTCAAGGGATCGAATTATCCCGGAATATCGCGAGATGTGCACAGCAGGCTGTGGATTTGCAAACCTGTTACATCGTGCGGAGATTTCTGAACTAGTGGGAGGAACTGAATTGTTTTTTCACTGGTTCATAGAAGAATAACCAGCTCGAGCTGAGAACGGGAGACCGATGAAGAATAATAATAGAAGTAATACCAGCTCGAGCTGAGACCGGGAGACCGATGATGAAGAATAATAATAATAATACCGCACGGGTGTGGTTTGGTTTCTGCCACGCCACATGGGGGGTGACGTCCCCACGGCACGAGTTACCTGGGCCACCAAGGGTAAATGGTGGCAAACCCATGAACGAGAAGTGGAAACCGATATCATGGCAGAAGGTCGAGATGCCACTCCACCTGCTGGCTCGACCACCGTGAGGAGGACTGCCCGCAGGGGAGCTCGCAACGCACGTATCCAGTGTAGCCGCGAAATGAATGTTGAAGTAATGCGAGCTTTTCATTACGTGAACAATTGCGAGGACAAAACACTTCCTGGATGGAGAAGAGAAATCTTCAAGGGATCGAATTATCCCGGAATATCGCGGGATGTGCACAGCAGGCTGTAGATTTGCAAACCTGTTACATCGTGCGGAAATTTCTGAACTAGTGGGAGGAACTGAATTGTTTTTTCACTGGTTCATAGAAGAATAACCAGCTCGAGCTGAGAACGGGAGACCGATGAATAATAATAATAATAACAATCTTTATTTCTGAAGGTTCTCAGTTACAACAAAGAACAAATGAAATAGTGTCAAAGTGTTATGATTCATTCAAAGAAAAAAGTCTTCAAGTTTATAGGGTTCCAGTTCAATTAAATGATCATGTATGTATTTTTTGTATTTTTTGAAATTTTCCTCTGCCTGTATCTTAGCTGGCAATGTATTGTAGAATTTCAGGCATCTGTATTCCACTTGATTTTCAGTGCTTTTCAAGCGGTGTTTAGGATAGGTGTAGTTCTTGTTTCTAATATCATAGAGTGTCTTATTTTGGTTCAGGTGTTGATCGAAAAGATTTCTGTTTTTATGTAGATATATCAGACATTCCTGTATATAGATCGCATATATTGTAAGTAATTTGTTTGTCCTGAAAATGCCTCGGCATGACTGAATTCTGCTCATTCCCAATAGAATTCGGATAGCTCTTTTTTGTAGCACAAACAACGACGTGATGTCTCCAGATCCATAGAATATGATTCCGAATCTTAGTCTTGCTTCTATTGTAGCATAGTAGATTGTTTTCATTGTGTGTTTGTTTAGATATCTGGATACAATGCTGAGACCGTAGATGGAGGATGCTACCTTCCCTGATATTGATTCTATGTGGTGTTTCCAATTGAGTTTACAGTCTATGTGGACTCCCAAGAACTTTACTGCATCCTTTACCTTGTATGTTTCTTCATTCAACCTGATTGTTTGAGGATTCTGTATATCTGAGTTCTTGTGGTGGAACATCACTATACCAGTTTTGCCTTTATTCAAGATTAGGTTATTTTCATTGAACCATGCACTGGCTAGTTGTAATACTTCTTCCGTCAGTTTTTTCAATTCTGGCCATTGATTTTCTATCGTTAGAATGTTGGTATCATCTGCATAGTTTACTATTACTCCGTCTTTGTTAATTTCTTGGATGTCTTCTCCAAATTCGTTGATGTATAATATAAAGAATACTGGTCCTGCAACACCACCTTGTGTGAGTCCTAGCTTTATTGATAGTTCTTCCGATCTTATTGCTTCACCATTTATCGTTATTTCTACTAGTTGAGACCTTTCTTTGAAGTAAGATCTGACCCATTCCAAAGCCGGCCCTCTTATTCCAGATTGTATGAGTTTATTGACCAGTTTATTTATCTCCACACAATCAAATGCTCTAGTTAAGTCTAAAAACAGGCCTAACGCAAGCTTTCCATCCTCAAAAGCATTCAGTACTCTTTTTATGAAATCATATATAGCTGTCTGTATAGAGCGCCCTTTCAGATATCCATGTTGTTTTTCTGAGATTATATTATTCATTAGCATAAATTCCATGAGTTGTCTGCAAAAAGCAATTTCATAAATTTTCGAGAACGACGGCAGGATGCTTATTGGTCGGTAATTGTCAAAATCAGATGGGTCTCCTTGCTTGAGTATGGGCTTCACTACTGCTGTCTTTAGTTTTTTTGGAAAAATACCATTCTTGAATGATTTGTTCAATATATATTTCAAGGGTTCTTGTATTTCATCTATTGTTTGCTTGATTAAGGTGTTTGAGACTTCATCCACTCCTTGTGTTTGTTTATTCTTTAAGCTGTTTACAATATCTCTTACTTGTTCATTTGTTATTTTTCTCAAATACATTGATCTGTTTAATTCTGAAGTTGGTTTGTTTTTTGTCTTGGTAGTTTGTAGCTGTTCTGTGAGACTTGGGGCCTTGTTTATAAAGTATTCATTCAGTTTGTTTGCCGTAGTTATGGGATTGTCATTGATAGGAAATTCTTTTTCTGTGTTCAGATCTTTTATTGATCTCACTATTGACCAAAGGGCTTTGTTTTTATTGTCTGATGTTGCTATTCTTTCCTCATAAAGGGTAGTTTTATTAGCTTTAAGTTCGGTTTCATATTGTCTTCTTAAGTTTTTGTACTCATCTTTGTACCTGGAGTCTTGATCACTCAAAACTAGCAGAATGTCTAGTTTGTTCTTCATTTCTTCGATTTTGGGGCTATTCTTTATCTTCACTTTCTTCTTCTTTATCGGAAATTTCTTCAGTGGAAATGCTTCATACATATGTTCTAGATAGATGTTATGGAAGATTTCGAATGTCTCATCAACATCATTTTCTTCATTGTAGAGTTTTGACCAGTCTTGTTCTTGTAGGGCTGATCTAAACTTTGTAACGTTTTTGTTATTGAATTGTCTTTTCCATGTATACTGAGGTTTTGCTTGTCTTTCTGTGAAGGTGAGCTGTTGGGCACGGTGATCAGATATGTGGGTTTCCCATACTTTAGTATTGAATGGTTTGTCAATATTCGTGAAGATGCCATCTATGGTGGTGGAGCTATGTGATGTTACTCTTGTTGGTTCGAATATGGTTTGTTTGATATTGTAGCAACTGAGGAAATTCAGAAATTCTACTTGTTCTTTGGAGTTTACTAACATATTGATGTTCAGATCTCCAGTTATGGTGACGTGCTGGTTCTCATTTTTCTTTAAAAGTTTATCTAATTTTTCTATTATTGTTTCAGTAGTCCCGTTGTTGTATATCGCAATGCAAAGATGTTTTTCTCCATTTATTTTAAATTCTACAGCTGCAAATTCGCTGATCCCTTTCTTAGACATTTTGGAGATATCTCTTCTTTCTTTTGATTTTGTGTCATTCCTTACATAAATTACCACTCCTCCATGTTCTCCCTCGTTTCTACAGAAGTACGATTTTATGGTAAAATTTTTAATTCCGAAGTTTGTGAGTTGACTTTCTGATTTCCAGTGTTCACTGATGCATGCTATTTTTATATCTTCATTTTCATTGATAACCTGCTCTAATACGTTAATTGAGTTGCCTAGTGATTGCACATTTTGGTGGAATATTGTGAAATGTGCTTGCTTATCGTTTTTGGTGGTATTAGATGTGTTTGTTTTTATGGTGCTAGTACGAGATTGCTTTTGGTTTCTAAAAAATGTTGACCACGTCTGAAATTGAAGCGAGAAAATGTCACTCCAATAGGCCAGAACTCATTTTCATAAATTATGTCCAGAAGGTTTGTTGGCACACCTACCATAAAGCTCTTAAATCTATATAAGATAAGATAAGATAAGAACTCATTGCCTGTGAAAAAGTTCTCCTACTTCCAGGGGGGCGACAGTCTGTAGTTTTCTGGGCCAACACATTGGAAGTAAAGACGAAATACCAACAAAATTCCAAATTTCATCGGTAGACTCTGCACCAAGAAAAACTTATACAACTAGACCTCCAACATTCAAAAGAAGATTGATCTTAGTGGTCTCTAGCCAGCGCAATCTCCAGCTTACAGAGGAAGAAGAAAACAGCATCTAAGAAGATCTGCAACGTCCAGGGCAGATGGGAATCCATTGCCAGCGAAGAAGTTTATCTTCTTCCATGGCCCTGACAGTCCCCAGCTTCCTGGGCGAACACCTTGGCTGTGAACACAAAATATCTACAAGTTTCATCAGTAAACCCTCCACAAAGAAAAGCTCATACCACTAGACACTCCAACATCCAAAAAGAGACTGATCTTAGAACGTCAACTAAACAAGTCCAGGACTTGAAGCTAAAGAACATTGTAAGCTCCTTCGTGCTGGATGAGGATTCAAAACTTGCAAAACTCAATACCTTCCTAAAATATAATCAAAAAGAAAATAGCGTCAGCCGAGGGGATTCCTTGTTTCAGGAACAACATTGATTCCAGTGCCATCGAAGACGATCGCCAGCTTCTAAAGGCTATTCCATAACGACCTAGAGGCGTAAATCAGAAACAGAACCAAAATACCACCGAAAAACATAAAGCTGTATGCGCAGTAGCTAGATATATCTCAGTGCCCCAGCCAAGAGAAGCAAGATATAGCATAATATGTTATTCAGTTTAACCAAACCAGCAACGTGGAATTGTCAAGTTTCATTCACAATATCCCTGGGGATGGAAGGATCAAATAACCTTGGCACATATCGTTGACAAAAAATTAAAGAAAATTGGAATAGAGAAAAACAAAAAATCTGCAAACATATACACACACAAGCCTCAAGATGGAAATCATGTTAAGAATTGAGCATCTAGCTTGATTCGTAGAGTCTTGTTCTAACGGTTAGTGGCAATGAAATGTTTTTGGCTTTCATCTGATTCGAAATACATCAATATCAAAGGGTCCAGTTCATTTCCTTCTCGGTAGTTTTGTTTCCGTTGATGGAAAAATGATTTCATCCATCATCCACTTGTATTCGGCGAAAGCTATCCCATCAAAGGCATAACGCTGATAAAATAGGATCAAGGCGATGATAATTTGATGAATCAACTGATATCGATTCATTTGCCAATAGCACAAATGAATTGTCGGGAGTCATGAAGTAGATATCGAATTTGTTAGATTATTAGTTATTATATCGACTGGGTAATTGACACTATAATAACACTCCTGAAATGGTGAATGGAGGGCGTATCAATCCACGTTCAGTTATCATTGCTGCTAACAACAATTTGAATTATGCGATTTCATTTTTGTCCCAAGGTTGTTTGCGAGGAGGTTACTCAAAAATTTTTCATGATGAAAGAGGTGGGACTACTGAGACCATCTATTGCGTCAATGTTGCACAGTGATAGAATGTAGGACAGAGGTATTTTTCACGATAATTTACAGTGGGCAAATGGCCCTATGCAACGCTAAAAACTGATTCGGGAAAGAAGGGTTAAGTTGCAATTCGAAGATCACCCGTATTTCTTTCACAAGAAGAAAAAATCTCAATTTTTTTCAATCGAAAAATATGAACTTGGAGGTGTTTGCAGAGAATCGTATCAGGCACGTAATGAGCCCAATTTTTTTTCAAATGGCTCTATCTCTTCAACAGAGCCGAGTTCGGAAAAATGGAGAATGGAAAAAAGGTTTCTTTTGGCCTCAAGAATCTGCAGTTCAAATATATGTACACGTAAAAGACTCAGCCTGTATAATTGAAAATCCTGAAATACAATTTTTGAGATCATCAAGATTATAAATAGTTAAATATTGTTCGCTCCTGAAATGTTTTTTTGGATTACTGTTTTTTGTTTTGTCATTCCCTGGTCTTCTCATTAACATTAAAATAGGAATAATATTCATTTTTTGGATAACACAGGATACTATTCATTCGAAAACAATAGATTGTGATTGCATACGAGCTTTACTTTGGTCTTTCACAATCTTGTTATCTTTCTTCATATTTTTATTTGATTGTAACAGTGATGAGTAAAGTTTATTATTATTATTTATCGGACCTGCTATATTTCTTGGACGTATTTGAATTGTCATGGTGAAAGTAGTTAAATTTCTTCTCTCCAATTGCAGAAACGTTATACGGACGTATGTTAGGTGCTACAATATAATATTCCACTAGATTTTTTATTACAATTACAACAGAATAGTATATTCTAAAACTAGTTGCAGAATGGGCTCTTATTCCAATACGAATGCGAAATTCGAAAACGGGCGACGAAGGAGCGAGTTTTCGAACGCATGAGTATTGGAATTGCATTCTGCAACGAGTATTAGACGATATTTTCTCTATTCCACTCAAATCATGTGAGATTCAATGAAAAAATTCAAATTATAGGTCCTAGTGACTTTCATATTGTATCTTGGCAGTTGGTGTGAATGTTAGGAAATACGAAAATTGACATTTCGTCTGCTGAAATTTAAAAGGATCGGAAGTCATTGCTGAAAACCACAAAACGAAAAATATAACTGAAAACGATACTGTAATGAATTCATTACAGCACTGTTTTGAGTACTGTAATGAACTCATTACGATACTGAAATAGAGAAAAACGTTTTTTGGAAACCGGCAAGAAACCTATGAGTAGGTAGGTTGTTTTAAACGAGTTATAAATGTGTCGCAATTCTAGAAATGAATCACACTTTCTACTCTTACATCCTTCCCTCCCAAATTATCCCATTGTCCTGAGGCAACATCCCGGTTGTGTGATTTCACCCGGGATCAAATGTTAATCCGGCAGATCCGTGCGTGGAAATCGTCAAAAGGATCGCGAAAAAGTCGACCGGATCGGACTAACCGTGAAGCCGAGTTCCTGTCTCCGAATACGAAAGAGTGCATACCACGTGCCAGCTCGGACATGCAAGATTGCGTAGAAAGTGATCGGAAGATGTTGATTGAGATCATTAGCCGGGCTTTGAGGTAAACAGAATAATGAACGAACGGTCCGAGGAATGTTTGGGCGTACAATGGTGTTTAAATTTACTGGTTGTTGATTTGGTTATTGAACCGAGTTTTAGTTCCGACGAACCACCTGATATTGATACGCACTTTCTTGCAGGATTCAACAGTCGATAGTACGAGTAGAAAAATTAATCCGATAGAGGCGCAACCGTGCATTTTATGGAATTTCTCCATAGAACTTACATTTTCAGTAGTAATATCCCTAGGACCTTGATAATAGACGAGATAATTTTATGACCATCGAAAGCTCGTTCATTGGTAACAGCCCGAAGCCGAAGGCTGAGGGCTGTTACCAAGCAACGAGTTTGAGATATTGGTTATTAAATTATAAGGCATTTATCAATGTCCGAGGAATATTCGGCAGAAAATTTTTTGACAGAAAAAATGTATAACTCAACACTACAAAACATTTATTTTTTATTGAAAGTACAATTAGTGAGAGAGCAATTCGTAAAATTCAACTCAACATTAGATTCGTTGCTGTTCTCTTGTATAGAAGATCTATTTCCACGCATAATATTTATTATCTTGTTGTGGTGTTCTTGATCGAGGTTTAGGTATGGTTTGATAGAATTTTGATTGCTATGACCAGTAATCTTCAGCAATTGTTGTTCCTCTAGACCACTTTTTGCTAATTGACTGACAGCTGTTGATCTATTTGAATGATTCGTTATCTTTTTGTCTTTGAATTCAAGCCAATTGCTTCGGCAGCATATTCAGTCCATTTATTTATGGTATTCCTTCCAACAGGTACATTATCGTACCATATTGTCAGTTTCATTTTTCCAATATCGATTTGGTTTCAAGAATAGTCGTGGTGAGGTAATATTTTCGCCTCGTTTTGATATTAGTTTATGAAAAAGACGTGCAGGGCAGCTTTGTCTCTCACTATTGGAAATCAACCATTTACTACTTGTACAGCTTTTAGAACCACCTTGGCACGTTTTACTGAATACCGGATTGTATTCAATGCGATTTGTTGGAGAACCATCGTTATTCTTCTCGATTCGAAAAAAATTCACCAAACAAGCAACTGCCTCTCCTCCTCGCCACGCTAGTTCTACTGCAGCAATATGATAAAATTTACGCATAAGACCTTCAGGAGTTATTTTCATCCCATAGCAATATTATTCTGTTAACTTCAGACAAATTTAACGAAACTGAACTGGATTTACGTTTACTTGGGTCTGCTTGCAATTTTTGTCTGATTGCATCGCGGGCATCTCGGGCTGGTTTAAATATTATATTAAAACAGGTCAATCATAATGTTGTAGTCCTTATAATACTTTTCTTGTAAGAGTTTGCTCGAATCATTCCACATTGTCTTTAGCGTTGCTTCTTTGAATTCTGTTCCGTCTTTTTTTGTCATATTGACAGCCCATTCTTTGAGTATAAACGCCAATTCTTCCATGCTTCTGCGTTCATTGAATTCGTATGATCGTTCGTAGCAAAATTCCATAAATATTCCCCAAATATATTTGTGGCTATTGGAAGTATTTCTGGGAATGTTTTCTTTGATAAGCTCATTTATATTTTTAACATTACCAAAACGTGACATTTTGAAATTTGTTTGGAATGATGTTGCCATGGAACTATTATATAATTTTATAAGACTCTATCGTGTTATCATTGGGATTGAAAATTGCATTGGATGTAGTTTTCGATGTAATGTTGACATGATTGGCTGAAATGGTTCCATATGATACAAAATCATAAAATTGGATTTGTTGTTAGACCTGTCAAAAAATTTTCACTATAAGTTCTACAAATATCTCTCTCCTCACGAATGAATTGTACAATGGTGCACTCTATCCGAAAATCGCTGAACTATGAATTCAGTGAATCTGTAGGTAAAGCAGGAACTAATCCTCGCTGTACAGGATGAATCGAATTGTTTGATTCGATTAAAAATGGTAAGATTCTTGTTTGATCAACCTTCATAGTTTCGACCAATAAAATACTTCCACATGAAAAAATTACTCACAATCATGTGAGGAAATGTTGATTTCACATTTTATTTTATGAAGAAATAAATTCGTAAGCTGATGGGTGATTATAATTCAGAATGAAAAATCTGAAGATAAATAACAATATAAGATGCATGAGAAAACCTGAGATGTAAGAAACACTTTTGTTCTAACATGAAGAAGGATTAACGAAGATATTAAAATGGCAATAGCTAATGATTGAAAAAATAAATGATAACTTTTAGTAGAGTGATTATATACTTAAGGATAGGCATTCTCACACACCATTTTTGACCAATTTCATAATGATCATAGATGTGTTGCGACGTGTTACGACAAGATTTGCTCAGGGCTTAGTGCTTAGTAATCCGCAGAAGTGTTCGGGAGTACTTTTGGGATTACTAAGCACTGCTGTGCTCGGAAGCACAGTGCTCGGGAGCACAAAAAGGCTCCGAGAACTTTCACGAGCACAAAGCACAATGCTTTTGCACAGCTCTGATTTAGGGTTAGAATTACAAGAATACCCCCCTTATTCGACAGATTTGGCGTAGGGTAGGATATTCTTCAAAATCGAATTATGTATAGGATGAAACCCAAGAAACTCTCCAATTCGAAAGGACTTTCTGACCAAACCATGTCAGTTAAATAACGTGACTTCTCAAACCGTTTTACACCCGAGGTGACCATCGACTAATTCCCTCTTGCATAACCACAGATGAATCAACCGCCGTTCTGGGCAATACCGCTCCCGAGTTATTATTGAGCTGTCAAATGAATTGACATGAAAACTACCAGGACAATGATACGTCAGTCGATCTGCCTTATCTTCGTTATTATCAGAAAGTGAAACCTCGAGTTATAGATACTCCTTTTTTCTGCCGACTGCGTTGATTGGTATCTAATAGATTTATTTCGTTGAATCATTTAGCTCAATGAGCTTTCTATGATCGGTATACGATACAGGTACAATGAGAACGTTTCGGAGGATTGAAATAGTGATTTCCTCGCATTAAGTGCCGAGAGGAAAAGGTAATTGATGATCCTTTCTACGTTAATTGTACGCATGGTTTATTTGCGTCTTCGATATTCAAATTTGTGGAAAGCAGCGTTCTGTTTGATCTACATTGAATATACTGAGTTGAACAAGAAGTAAGAAGATCCTGGTAATGTAACGTTATATGGAACATTCGAATTTTTATCGAAAATGTATGCACCTTTAAAGGTGCAGACATATTGTTATCACGTCACGTCACATCACGACATCTTCCCAAAATGTGCAACCACGATAATGCATGGAACTTAGGCATATAGGAAGAGAGACACACATTTCAATAATAAATAGTGAAGCCAAATCATCAGAACTGAACTGGGTGATTGTACTACTACGGAATCAAAATGTAGTGAAAATTTTTGCAACATTGTATCTGCTGTCACGTTATAGCACGCAAGAAATATATTCCGCAAATTTACATTTTCTGAATGAACGTGATATCACGTCTGATATTTTGTGAAATGTCATTCTGACATACATTTGAAACCGATCTGGGTGCTCATTCAATAATTCTTGAATTAATTGATGGAATTCTCCCACTTCTTCTGTTCGTTGATTCATTTGGTAAATCGAATCCCTTCTATGAGAATCACCATCAATTGTAAAAGCAGCTATATTTTCCATATCTTCTTCCCAATTTCTCGCGTGAGCTCACATGACGTGACAACAATCTGTATATGATATGGAAAATATAGCTGCTTTTACAGTTGCTGGGGATTCTCATAGAAGGGATTCGATTTACCAAATGAATCAACGAACAGAGGAAGTGGGGGAATTCCGTCAATTAATTCAAGAATCATTGAATGAGCACCCAGATCGGTTTCAATTGTATGTCAGAATGACATTTCATAAAATATCAGACGTGATATCACGTGCATTCAGAAAATGTAAATTTGCGGAATATAGATCTTGCGTGCTATCAGTGCTATAACGTGACAGCAGATACAATGTTGCAAAAATTTTTACTACATTTTGATTCCGTATTAGTACAATCACCCAGTTTAGTTCTGATGATTTGGCTTCACTATTCATTATTGAAAGGTGTGTCTCTCTTCCAATTCTCCAAGTTCCAATGCATTATCGTGGTTGCACATTTTGGGAAGATGACGTGATGTGACGTGACGTGATAACAATGTGTCTGCACCTTTGGTATCTTAGTATCTCACGAATAAAATGCTTCAATGTTGTTTTCCAATGCGTCAATCGAAGCGGACTTGTCAGTATAGACACGAGCCCCAAAAAATAGTGTAAATCCCTCGATCTAAGCGGCCAATTGAACGGTCCTAAACGTGAAATGATCTGTTCACCGAACTTGCCTCTCAACTCTCAAGTTTTGCCCGCTGTGTGGCATGTGGCACCGTCTTGTTGAAACCACATGTCAAGCTCTTCCAATTTGGGCAAAAAAAGTTGGATATCATCTCACGGTAGCAGCTGAATTAAAGCAAATGTCATCGAAGTGACATCTTTTGGTACTATGGAACCAAAATTAGGTATACCTTCTGTATAAAAAGTACCCGGAATTGTAAAAAAAAACACATAAATTTAAATTTAATCATCAATATTTATTTTGTCTCCTTCAAAATAGTCCCCATTGCTTACAATACAACTATGATATCGGCGAACCCACTTTTCCATGCACCGCTCATACGCCGCCAAAGGTATGGCCTTCAGTTCTCGTTGCGAATTTGTTTTGATGGCTTCAATGGACTCAAAACGCGTTCCACGTAGGGGCAATTTGAGTCTTGGGAATAGAAAAAAGTCGCACGGAGCTAAGTCAGGTGAATACGGTGGTTGTTCGATGGTATTTATTGAGTTTTTGGTCTTGTATTCCTTAATAATTATGGCTCGGTGCGACGGCGCGTTATCATCATGCAAAATCCACGAATTGTCTTTCCATAAATCTGGCCGTTTACGACGAACATTCTCACGCAAACGCCTCAATACACCCAAGTAATACTCCTTATTCACTGTCTGTCCTTCAGGAAGAAATTCTGAGTGCACAACACCACGATAATCGAAGAAAACAGTGAGCAAAATTTTAATTTTCGATCGACTTTGACGTGGTTTTTTCGGACCGTCTTTGAATGATTTGTACCAATCGTATGCTTGTGTTTTTGACATACAATTATCACCAAAGGCTTTTTTTAACATTTTCAATGAATCGGCACAAGAAAATTCGTTTGCAAGACAAAATTTGAGGCAAACTCTTTGATCAACTATTTTTTCCATTGTAAAATTCGCAGAGCACTTTTGAGGTCGACTGATACTGACAGCTGTTGTAAACACACTAGTTGACAGATCGCGCTCAAATTTGGCTTGGTAATGAAGGAAGGTCCTACCAACTTTAAGAAAAAAAAAATTACCGATTCCTTATTGGCGGTTCATTTATATAACATTTTCCGGGTACTTTTTATACAGAGAGTATATCAGTCGTCAAACAAATAAAAGTTACGCCCCCGGGTGGGCTCGAACCACCAACCTTTCGGTTAACAGCCGAACGCGCTAGCCAATTGCGCCACGGAGGCTATGTGAGTCGTAGCCATACGTGTATATTCGTCGTGAAATTGAAAATGTTGTTATGTTATTTACTGTTCTTGCTGAAATATTTCTTTTCTCCTCCCAAATATTGGCACCTCATGGAATAGAATGAAGTAAATAATTCTAGTATGATTTTTCATTCTGATACAGGGTGCGAGGATAACTTGCTGACCAAGAATAATTCTTGAGGAAAATGGACTAGCAGAGATCTTAGTTCCGAAGTACACCACTGGTAGCACCACCACAAAAGGATAATGACTGACCGGTTTCTGGTTTGTTAGCCTTCATCAGTGCCACACAACCCTTGCTATTATTAAAAATAATCCTGTTTACCAGAGCCATGTCATGTCAACATTACACTGCTAAACATTAAAATGTTTCGCCTTTCAACATTAACTCTTGGGTTTTCCTAGCCCCAGCTGCGACAATTTTGTTTGTTGACGAAGCCACCGAGGTGGAAATGGGCCTCATCACTCAAGATGATTTTTCGTTGGAGTTCTGGATCATTTTCATGCATTTAAAGGATACATCAGCAAAGACCCGACGTTGTAGATGATTGGCCGGCTTGAGTTCATGTGATAACTGAACTTTATATAGGCCTTCAGATCGACATCTTTAGTCGAAATACGGTGTAATGACTTTTGTGGAATGCCTAAATGCAAAGAACGACGAGGAATGGACAAACCTTGGGTTTCTGTAACACTTTCGGCTACAGCAGCAATATTCTGGGCTGTTTTTGAGCGACATGAACGGATTTTATTCGTCACATCACTGACTCTCACTTCTCCAATTTTCCCACCAATTTCTGTATTGCGGTTCGACAAGGTGCTTCAAGACGACGAGTTTTTTTAATGAAATATGATTATAATTTATTCATAATTTCCAATATTTATAGGATTAAGGTGGGCGTTCAATGTAGTGTGTTTTTATTTCAAGTTGAATTGGAAAATGGTTTCACTTTGAGAACTAAAAATTCGTTGGTGGACTCAGAAAGGATTGGAAATCTTTACGAAATAATTGGAATCGATTTCATTTTGAAAGTTCATTTTGTTCTTTCGAAAATAGAAGAAAATAAGCCAACTCATGCTTTTGTTTTATTCTAAACGAAAGACCCATGAAAATAGTTCATTCGATTAAAAGTGAATCTACAGATAATTTCGTTCAGAAAGACAACTTGAAATACGGAATTGGCAGAGAATGGCCAAATTCAAATATAATGAGAAATAGTTCCTGCTTTACCTACATATTCACTTATTTCATAGTTCAGCGATCCCCGGATAGGGAGCGCCATTGTACATTTCCTTCATAAGGGAGAGAAGTATACTTCCATTTAATGGAATATTCCATAAAATGCACGGTGGCGCCTCTATCGGATTAGTTTTCCTACTCGTTGTGATCGGCGACCTTAACGATTGATGGAGCATTCCCAATTTTCCCATAAAGGTGTTTATTTAGAATAAACCAATTACATCACAGAGGTACATAATAAACAGTATTATAACCCGTACGTGACAATAAATTAGTTATTTTTCTGAAAAATAGTTTTTCACAGATAGATTGAAAGAAATTATAAAAAAATCATTCATTTTCTGTGTTTGAAATATCCAATCAAATTGGGTAAGTATTCAGGGTGAGTCTTTGACTTGTGCATATATTTTAACTGAAGATTCTTGAGGCCAGAAGAAACCTTTTTTTCATTTTCCATTTTTCCGAATTCGGCTCTGTTAAAAGATATAGCCATTTGAAAAAAAAATTGTGCTAATTACGTCCCTGAAATGATAATGTGGAATTGATTCAAAGTTCATATTTCTCGATAGGAATTGAGTTTATACATTTAGCCCCAATTCAGGGAATACTAGGTACTAACATTATTGGAATAAAAATGTTGCATATCCGAATTTTGTATTTAATCGACTTATAACTTCAATATGGACCGGTAACTATGAATTTTCAATAGAGACTGTACGTATTAAATCCTCCTTGATGTTCAATTTTATCTCCCACATTTGTGGTATTTTATTATTAAAATATCTCGACAAAGATGACAAATATTGTGACAGCATTGTTAACTCGTTTGAAGACCAGAGAAGGAATAATATTCAATGATATTTAATTCAGAGACGCATTCAGATTATTCTTGAAATCAATGATTTTTTCGTCAAATTTTTCCGGGTAAAATTGGAAATAACTCGAAAACGACGCGTTTAATTAAAAAAATAGGAATACTTTTAGTTTCTTAAATGATTGATTCTTTTGAAAATATAAACCGTTCATCTTTTTAAAGGTGTTTTATGGTGTTTTAGCGTGTATTGATGAGTCGACTACCCTGTAACTTTTATACTAGTAGAGATATTGAATAGGTTTCGATCGAGGAATATGAACCATGAATAGAGTAACCAATCATCCAAAATTCAGTTTTTGTGAAGTAACGGTTCCGATGATATAAACAGAAAAGTGTTTTTTTCATGGATTTTCGACACCCTCTCCTAAACCAAACCGAATTTTGAAAAATGGTATAGAAAAAAAGTGTTTCGTTTGATTGAAGGAATCTACAGTTAAAATATATGTGCAAGGCAAAGACTCACCCTGTATATTATGTCTTCATCTGTTTATAATAAGTACTAAAGATAATGTTCATTGTCAAAATCGGGTTAGTAGTCGTCCCTACTGATATTTGTCTTATCATAAGGTGGTAGTTTCATTGTAAGGGTTCAATTTATGTTTAATTATTATTTATCAAGCTGTTTATGGTTTATCTTGTTCCACTATTCATCAAGGCCTTCATTCTTTTTTTAAAAATTTTCAAATCTTTCAAGTTTTTCAGATGTTCGGGTTAAAAGTTTAAAATGTTTGGTGCAAAATAGGTGCGACTTCTTTGTCCTATACTTTAGTTGCATCATTCATATTCTTCAAATTTTTCAAACCTAAGACTTTATTTGGGCTGAACAGCTGTCTGGCTCTCGAGATCGATCCAGCTATGCGTCCCTGACCATTTGGCCATCGCGACCTTCACCAGAAATGATGAATGAGATGTAAAAGTGTAGAGGCATCGGTGCCACCGTGGGGCCGGCAAATTCGACTTTCGACCCAAGTCGATTATCGGGATGGGGCTGATCTGTTGCCTCATCGCTTCTTCGCGTCGTTACAGATTACATCTGAAGGTGTGGTCCAGCGATGTGACCTCGTTCTTAGCGGCTACTTAGCCGGAGTATAGCACGAGCAACAACAACGGCGCAGGACTGGATTAGAATATGTAAATGAGGATTATGAGGCTAGACTAGAATCGTATCAGATACCAGACTTTTTTGGTTACTGGAAGACTCTCGAAATAGCTATATCGGCTCTTCATTGATGAATGTCTCTTACAGAATCTGCAATCATCATTCTTCATCTTCCGAGCTCGAATAGAGAACTCAACCATTTCGCTTTTCCGTTCGTTTTTTTCAAAATTTTCGCGCTTGGTCTAGCATCGGGGTCTCCAATAAAACTCCTGTAAAACTGGTTGAAATCGAATGGATCTCACATTTTTAATTCTTCTTATCAAGAGGGCATCGTAGAGAGCATTTGAGAGATTTTGGCTGTGGTAGAAGTATACGCTGCACGAAAAAATTAATGATGTCCACTTTTTCGGACATCCCTGTATACGCAGACCATAGATCTCATTAGGACCTACAACTGACCTAAATAAATTTTTCGATTGGAAAAAAGGGTTGGAATGTACAGGATGAGTGTTTGACTTAGGTACATATTATTCTATCTACTGTCAAAGATTGTACAAGTCAAAGACTGTATATTCTATATGTCAGAAAAATGCCGTCATCCTTCGAATTTGAATTGAAATGGACTAGTCCAGTCCTTTAACTTCTTAAGGGTTTTCCAATGAGAGGGGTTATTTTAACATTTTCTATGAGGAATGATCGTATGTTCATTTCATTATAAAGAGGAAGGTATGCCATTAATAATGGAACATAACATCAGCCAAATGACCTCCATGACCACGTCTACAGGACCATGTCCTTTTCATGAAATTTCCATGACCAAATGGCAAAATGGCTGCCCTATGTCCTCGATAGCCTCACGAATTCCATCTTTGAGGTCTTGAATCGAGGCTGATGGGCTCTTGGCGTAGACTTTCTCTCTCTGTTGTTGCATTAAGTTTATATCTTTTCATTTCAAGGAAACTTCGGTGACTTTTTAACGCTTCTATATTTTTATAAATCCAACTGTCAATCAACATATCCTATCTTAGGTAACTAGAAAATTTTATATGAATTGAATAATTAAATACTCAACACTCTCCCCTAATTATCAATTCATAACAATGGTACAAGTAACTGTTCTATAATTCTTCTTTCTGCATCTCTCGTTTATGCCTATTCTTGTCTTCGTTTTTCCTTCGTCGTCTTTCTTGTTCTTCTCGTAGGTATTCTTGCTTCAACCTCTTCTTTTCTAAGTCTTGTTCAATTCTTTTCGATTCTTCTCTATACCTTTGTTGCCTACTTTTCTCCTATTCTTCCCTTTTTCCTGTGCTGTTCTCTCTCTTTATATTTTCCTCGTTTTCCATTCTCCTCATTTCTTGTTCATGCGGTTTTCTGTCTTCTCTTTTTTTTTAATGTTGTAGTTCTCACGAAAAGGAATACCCTTCAATGTTCAGAGAACATCGCGAAAACCAAGGGCAAGCAGGTAGGAATTGGTATTCTTCTTGAATTTCTGGAGGTTTTATGCCTCGGGGAACACCTCCCTAGGCAATGGGTTCCAAAGCCTCGCTGTTTGTTGGATGAACGAGTCTTTGAAGAGAGATGTTCTGCAGGTCTCCAAAGTGACCACGAAGAGATGTGAAGATTTAACTTGATGGGTTAGTCTCGAAGAGACTGCCAGAGGGGGAACTATTGCTGATAATTCAGAAGAGCATCTCCCATGGAAATATCTATAAAATAGAGACAGATCTCCTACTCTTCTACCGTGTTCTAAAGGCTTTTTTTCTCTTTTTCCTTTCTTGTTTCATCGATCCAGAGAAAGAAATCACGATGTGTTAAATCACAACATCTCGGAGACAAATTGTGATCACCTCTTCGAGAGATAACATGGTCCGGAAAATTTTCACATGGAAGATCAATGGTTTAATTGCTTGTGCGATACGTAGCGCCGTCTTGTTGAAAGAAACGTTGACCATCTGGTCAATACCTTCCAATTCGGGCCATAAAAAATTAACGATAATCTCTCGATAGCGCAATTCAGTCACCGTGACTTTCGCTACATCCTCACTCTCGGATAAGTAAGGTACAAAGATCCGCCGGACCATAAACCGCACCAAACAGTCTCACGTTGAGGATAGAGAGGCCTTTCAACATTAATTCTTGGGTTTTCCAAGCTCCAGATGCGACAATTTTTCTTGTTGACGAAGCCACCGAGCTGTAAATGGGCCTCATCCCTCAAGATGATTTCTCGATGGAATTCCGGATCATTTTCATGCATTTCAAGGACCCAATCAACTAGGACACGACGATGTGGATGATTGGCCAGCTTGAGTTCTTCTATTAACTGAACTTTATAAGCCTCAAAACCCAAATTTTTATGCAAAACACGGAATAATGACGTTTGTTGAATGCCTAATTCCAAAGAACGACGAGAAATGGACAAACCTGAGTTTCCTTCACCACTTTCGGCTACAGCTGTAATATTCTCGGCTGTTCTTGAGCGACGTGTACGGGTTTTATTCTTCACATCACTAACTTGTTCCAAAAATTCAAATTTTTCCTCCAATTTATGTATTGCGGTTCGACAAGGTGCTCCACGACGACCCCAGAATGTTTGAGTTTTACGAACCGTCTCTGCTAAATTTTCACCATTTTCGTACTGAATTTTAATGATTTCAATTCGTTGTTGAACCGTGATCACATTTTTATCAATGGCGTAGTTTCTACTTGTCGAATGTCAAAAAGTGACAGCTCAAAAGTGACATCTACCGAAAGAGCGATATTTTCAAAATAACACCTCGTATTGGAAATTCCTCCATATCGCTTTTTTAGTTTTTGCAAAAATCTTCGAAGTGTGGGTGTAAAGGATAAAATCCTCGATCCATCCCTGTCTTCCTTGATGATAATACCCTGATTGATCCGAAACTGGATGATGCAACGACCACAGCCCATGCAACGGGGTCAAGTGTACAACAATCGATCTCTAAAAAAGAATATCATATTGTTAATTTCTCGAAATGCTCTAAGCCTTATTTCTTTCAATGCCTCCAGGCCTGATTATTATTTTTAATGGCAATCAAAACATTGAAGCTGATGCGTGATTGTCTACCGAATTAAATGGCATATTGTAACAACGAACGGTGATACCCATTCATCGTTATATCACTATTGAAGTGAAAAAACTTGAGTAATTCTTGCTCAATGGATGTCTGATCATTTGAATACAGCAATTTCGTAGATTTAAATTGATTTTTTCCTTTTACGGTGTTGATAGTTTAGGATAGAGCAATCCCAGTAGCGCTTACGCTACTTCTCAGTGATTCATCTTGATTTGGATATATTTTATTCGATGTTGTGATCGAGAATGACATGGTTTTAACGTCGGTTCTTGGAACGGAGATGAGATGTGACCTTGATTAAAGTTCATGGAGGTGTTTGATGCAGGTTAATGAGTTTTTTCTTTTTATGGGCGGAAACCTTGGTATTTGAAGAAATAACGTTACTCATCACGTAGGGAGTTAACTAAGACGAAACTGAGCCATTTTTGGAAACGACGTCAACATTTTGGAACAATAAAGTTCGAAAATTATGCACAAAAAATGGAAAATGGAGCGTTACCTCTTTGTTAAGAGTTTAGTATCCCATGCTATGATAACACATTTCCAGGTACCCCATTTGAAAGCTATTGATTTCGACCACGTATTGTTTCAGCAGGACGGTGCCATATGTCCTACCGCCTGTGAAATAGTGACCAGAATTGGCCATTTCAGACTTCTGGCTGCGGGGTCACTTTTGTTTCATACAAAACTTTCAAATGTATATTTTCTAAATCAATAAAGATTCCAATACTTTGCTACAGAAATTCATGTTTTATTGAACACTGAAATCTTGCGCTCCTATTGAAACACCCTTTATATATCGTTCACATGAGAAATCATGGTTGCTTGACTTGGGGCAGTGGAATCTCAACAATCTCCACAACTTCCTCTTTTCATGTATCATCAAGCAGTACAATACCATCCCGTCTCATGTGGGAAAACAAATCGGCCGATTGGAAAGGGCTTCGTATGGTTTTCTCAGCGTTTTCATGGAAGAGAGCTTGCTCCTCCTCAGAAGATCCAACACAATGTGCCGAGACAATTTCTAAAATCATCATGTTGGGGATGCAAACCTACATACCGAACACCGAAAGAAGAACATTATCCGATAGGACCTGGTTTAACAAAAACTGCTACAGAGCTGTCGCTTCCAAACAGGCAGCCTTCCAACGATGGCAAAAAAACCAGGTCCTGAGACTAGAGCAGAATATGTGGAGGCTAGAGGCAATGAGGCAATCAAATCTCCAAAAGATACTCACAATGCCAAAATAAGATCTAGACTCGTTGAATGTCCCAACGGATCCCGTTCATTTTGGTCTTTCGCCAAAGCTGTAGGGAGAAACTTCACTTCCAGCTCGTTTCCTCCTCTAACCAAGGAAAATGGAACACTAGCAACAACTGCCCTGGAGAAAGTCAACATCTTCGCGAATTTGTTCGCTGAAAATTCCACTCTGGATTCATCGGGAAAACAACCCCCGAATATTACACCTATTGACAGTCGTATGCCCGAGATAACCTTTCGCATACGTACTGTCAGAAAGATTCTGTTGGGTCTCAACACCAACAAAGCCAGTGGATCCGACGGAATCCCACCGATTGTTCTCAAGAAATGTGCCCCCGAACTAACATCTGTCCTCAGCAAGTTGTTTTACCACTCTTACAAATTGGGTGTTTTCCCATCCAACTGGAAAATCGCAAGAGTACAACCAGTCTCTGAAAAAGGCAAAAAGACCCTACCTAACAACTACAGACCTATCGCTCTGTTATCTATTATTTCAAAGGCCATGGAAGAAAAGCCCTCAACTTCGAGCTCATGAAACATCTGGAACACTCAGGAATTATCTACGATAGACAATATAGTTTCCGTCATCAGAGATCCACTCATGACTTGCTCGCTTACATCTCACATATATGGCAGCTATCTATTGGGAAATATGGTGAAACCCTAGCCGTAGCACTGGAATCTGGATATCTTCAAGGCATTCGATCGAGTCTGGCATCAGGGACTCCTCGCCAAGATTACATCTTATGGCGTGCCCCCAAAGCTGTGTTCTCTGCTTGCTAGTTTCCCCTCAAACAGATCTCTCCATGTAGTGGTCGATGGAGTTTCATCTGACTCTCTTCCCATAAATGCTGGTGTTCCGCAGGAATCAATTCTCGCTCCAACACTATTTCTACTTCACATCAACAATTTGCTGGAAGCAACTTCGTGTCCAGTGCACAGCTTCGCGGATGATAGTACTCTTCATACCGCCTTTTCTTCTAGGGCTCCAATACCAGCCAGCCAAATCAAAAACGAACGAGGAAGAAATGTTGACAACATAAATATGGACTTAGCGACAATTCTTGAATGGGGATCTAATAACTTGGTGGAATTCAACGCAAGCAAAATACAAACATGTCTTTTTTCTAGAAAAGCCGATCTTAGTGTGCCCAGCAACTCATTTGAAATTGCGGCTTTTAAATCTTAACTTACATCTAGTCTATACATATGTATAGTGCGAAACTGAAGTACATGCCTATAATTTTAAACTGTATTTTTTGGATCATAGAACCAATCAATATCTTTATGTACATATATTCTAGCATATCGATATACTTAGGAGCGTGTTCATCGATGCACATCCCTATGGTTACCCTTCACTCAAGCTCTGTACCTACATCTCACAAATTCGCGCCTGATAGAGAAACGCTGTACGGCTGGGTGAATTAAGTTATTGACGGAATCGACTATGATCCGACTACTGGATGTAAATTTGGATTTTTCTGGTGTCGCTGGATTAGGATAGGTGTGAAAGCTTGTTTACGACTCTATGTGAAGAGATAATCAGTTTCTACTCTAGTGCAGGAAGTAAAACACTTGAGAGCGGAGGATACGCTAGCTGGGCAGATGTAATTTATTTCGACATGCAACGTGTCTATGCTAAATAATTATATCCACCTAAATTTATTCGGTAGATATTGATTTATAGTCATTCAGTATATCTGCATCTCCAGTTCGTCGCTTGATCCACTGTTGGGGTCTCCGAAGTAAAATTTCGATATCTTCAACAATAACAACTTCCTGTCGAAAAAAAATAATAAATTACTCAGTAGTCTTTTCAGTTGATCTCAAGAAAATTTATATTTCACCCACATAAAACAGTCCCGCTTCTGGGAAAATGTGAAGCATTTAATCATCCTGTGAATGGCAGATTAATCTTTTTGTTATGATGACTATGAATCTTTCAGTAACCCTGAACTCGTATGACATTCGTGTTACGTCTTGTTTTTGCAACCTCTTTTAGTACTTAGCGCTTAACTTTTTCAGTTTTCTCTCACTAAGATCTGAATCGTTAAAAAAAATTCTGAGATTTTGCGTTTCAATGGAGATCCATTCAAAAAATCAACAGTTTGTGGAATATCTTTTTTGGGGTTCACCATGTATATTGAAAAATAATTGCTTGAGATGCAGAAATAGAAATACAGGAAACCTGTTCGCAAACTAAATTTCTAAGCTCTCTGGTTCGGCAGCTGAAAGAAAAGCGCACTTTACTAACGGAAATATAGAGGTGTATTGTTTTATATGGATCAGCCTGTATATTTGTTGTAATTTAATATTTCTTATACGTAGCACTGAAGACTGAAGGGACTATTCAGTCACTCGTCTATGTTATTTCGAATGAACGTTGTTATTGTTGAAGTTATAGCACTTTTACTATGGAGACCCCAACAGTGGGTCAAGCGAGGAACTGGAGATGCAGATAAACTAAACAAATTCTAACCGAAGAAATGGGCGCAATCTGGTGTATCAAATCATTAAATTGGTTAAATTTAACGTCTCTCTCCTTCTGAGAATATCTATTATAGAAACAGAAGAATACTGTCTGCGATAATGCTGGATCTTAGTTGAAATGATTTCAAGAGGAAGGAAGAATTTTTTTTTGAATACATGAAAATATTTAGGGCAATCCATTCGAAAAATCACCCGTTTGTGGAGTATCCTTTCTTGGTATCACCCTTTATATCGAAAAATAATTTCTTGAGATGAAGAAATATAAATACAAGAAACCTGTTCTCAAACTGACTTTTTATGCTCTCTGGTTCGGCAGCTACGAAAGAAGGAAGCACTCTACTAACAGAAATATTTTTTATATGGATCAGCCTGTATATTTATTGTAGTTTGAAATTTCTTAAACGTCACACTGAATACTGAAGGGACTTTTCAGTCACTCGTCTAAGTTTTTTCGAATGAAAGTTGTTATTGTTGAAGTTATTGCACTTTTACTATGGAGACCCCAACAGTGGGTCAGGCGACGAACTGGAGATGCAGATAAATAAACAAATTTTAACCGAAGAAATGGGCGCAATCTGGTGTATCAAATCATTTAATTGATTAAATTTATCGTCTCTCTCCTTCTCAGGATATCTATTATAGAAATAGAAGAATACTGTATGCGATAATGCTGGATCTTAGTTGAAATGATTTCAAGAGGAAGAAAGAATTTTTTTTTGGAAATACATGAAAATATTTAGGGCAATCCATTTGAAAAATCACTCGTATGTGGAGTATCCTTTCTTGGTATCACCCAGTATATCGAAAAATAATTTCTTGAGATGCAGAAATATAAAACAAGAAACCTGTTCTCAAACTAACTTTCTATGCTCTATGGTTCGGCAGCTATGAAAGAAGGAAGCACTCTACTAATGGAAATATTTTTTTATGTGGATCAGCCTGTCTATTTATCGTAACTTGTTATTTCTTAAACGTCACACTGAATACTGAAGGGACTATTCAGTCACTCGTCTAAGTTTTTTCGAATGAACGTTGTTATTGTTGAAGTTATAGCACTTTTACTATGGAGACCCCAACAGTAGGTCAAGCGACGAACTGGAGATGCAGATAAACTAAACAAATTCTAAAGGGCGAAATGGGCGCAATCTGGTGTATCAAATCATTCAATTGATTACATTTATCGTGTCTCTCCTTCTGAGAATATCTATTATAGAAATAGAAGAATACTGTATGTGATAATGCTGGATCTTAGTTGAAAGGATTTCAAGAGGAGGGAAGAATTTTTTTTTAGAAATATGTACATACATGAAAATATACAGGGCACAATCCATTTGAAAAATCACCCGTTTGTGGAGTATCCTTTCTTGGTATCACCCTATATATCGAAAAATAATTTCTTGAGATGCAGAAATAGAAATACAAGAAACCTGTTATCAAACTAAACTTCTAAGCTCTCTGGTTCGGCAGCTATCAAAGAAGGACGCACTTCACTAACGGAAATATTGTTTTATATGGATCAGCCTGTATATTTGTTGTAATTTAATATTTCTAATACGTAACACTGAATACTGAAGGGACTGTTCAGTCACTAGTCTATGTTTTTTGGGATGAACGCTGTTATTGTTGAAGTTATAGCACTTTTACTACGGAGACCCCAACAGTGGGTCAAGCGACGAACGGGATGTGCAGATGAACTAAACAAATTTTTAACGAAGAAATGGATGCACTACTGTGTACCAAATCATTTAATGGATTAGATTTGTAGTCTCACTCCTTCTGAAGATACCTAATATAGAAAAAGAAGAATACTTCATGAAATTATGACGGATTTTACTTGAAATTATTTCAGGAGAAGGGAAAAATTTTCCTATTGAATTCTTGTACGGAAAAAATCAAATCATCATTATGTGTCATTACTCAATTGACTTGATTTTGGGTTCATATCACTATAGAGTGAAATGTTAGATACTAGCTATGGAGCAGTAGACTAAAGCAAAAACATGGTACTAACAGATAAGTCTGAAAATATGCTCCTCAGGAACACGAAGAAGAATTTTCTCCTGAAATATGCGACATTTTACCCGTTCCTGCAGTAAATCTACCAGATAGTTTCGCTCCAACTCTGCTCCTATTTTCTTTAACGTCTGCCAACTCTCCTACATTACCTGCAAAACGTGCCATTTCAAGTAAACAAATATAGGTAGTTGAATTTATAAAGGCAATTAAATTTTACACTCCAGATGATCTAATCTCGCACAGCCGTTAAATTTACGATCTGAAATTTGTCATCGGCCTTTACATAATGAGCAAGGTATGCAACGGTTGCGAACATAACGAATTCGTAGCCTAGGGCAGGAGGGACTTTAGAGCACCGATGATAATTCCGGTACTTTCCCTGGGCGCGGTCGGTACTCTGCTTCAGTCTAGGTACTATGTTGTAACCTAATCATATATAGTGAGTGCTTTAGGAGTTGCCACATCTGAATACGTCTGATTGCATTACTTGTTGATACCGACAAAGAACATACATCGCATACGGTGAAATAATTAATTGCTCCAGCAGGGGGGAAGTTGAAGAAGTACTCTTCTAGTTGTCTGTCATGGGCTTGAGTTTTCGTTACTTCGATATACAGGGTTTTCCAATAGGAAGGAACCACCCCATTTCTTGTAATGATTAATGATTAGATTAGTTTTTTTTTGTTATAGAAGAGGTGAATCTTACATCCGACACCCAGTCTTTCTGGGTGGTGTCAGATTCTTACCAACTGAACACAAGCCTATAAACCTTTCATCTTCTTATCTGCTATTTTCTATTTTGCATTCTTTATACTAAATATTTGTGTTCATCCTTCAATTGGATATGTCTATCTAAGTGCAGAGTTGTATATCTTCATTTTCGTAATTGGTCTCTAGGTCTTTTGCGGTAAATTCTCGCTGTTTTTTCATCTTCAGCGGGGTCATAGTCAACAAAACTTCTGAGGTCGTCTTTTGGATGTTCACTAGCTCTTTCATAGGCTTTTGCAGCTTTTCGTTTGATGAATATAGTAATGGACTCCCATTTCATGTCTTTTCGGATTAGTTCATTCCTAACAAACCAGGGGACGTCTAATGCCCATCTCAGAAATTTGTTTTCTGTACTATGTATCCTCTTTATATGGGTTCTCGCTGCATAGCCCCATGCTGTTGATCCATAGGTTAGCTGCAGTCTGGCGACTGCTTTTATGGTCCTCAACTTCGTGTTTCTGTTCATTTGGCTTCTTCTGCCTATAATCAGGAATAACCTTTTCATTACTACATTCATTTTATCCACTGCATACTTGATGTGCTGCTTCCACGTTAGTCCTTTGCCTAATATTACTTATTTAGCTTCATTCTGCCATTCAATTTTATTATCGTCTTTGGATATTTTCGATTCCATCTTCAGCCCTCTCTTTTGAAGGAGTATTGATTGACTCTTTTCTCCATTGATTTTGATTTTCCATCTGTTACACCAATGACTGATATCTTCTGCAGCTTCTTGAAGTCTCTTGTGAATTATTCTTGTGTTTCTGTGCCTAATTGCTATGCCCTATCGTCTGCGTATAGAGCAAGCAGGCATCTTGGATTTCTTGGTATATCATGTATTTATATATTTTGAAGTAGCGGTTCTAGTATGGATCCTTGAGGAACTCCTGCATCTAAATATTTGAGTGTGGAATGAACATCATCTATTTTCACAAAAAAGTTCCTATCCCTCAAATAATTTCTCAGTATTCTGCATAGCTTGGGAGAATATCCTGCGGTTACCATTCTATATGCTATTCCCTCATGCCATACTCCATCAAAAGCTTTTGTTCCATCTAGAGTAGTCCTGTGACTTCTTTATTCTGAAATCCTTCTGTGATATACTCAGTCAACCTCAGGAGCGGTTGTTCAGTTGAATGTTGTTTTCGGAATCCAAATTGTTCACTTGGTATAGTGGCCAGGGCTTCGGTTTCTTCATTAAGTCGTCTGGCTAATACTCTCTCCACAATTTTTTCTAGAGGCTGAGAGCAGGCTTATTGGTCTATAGTTCGGTGGAAACTTTTTGTCTTGACCTGGTTTACTGAAAACAATCACTTCGGCTTTTTGGCAGTTTTCCATCTTTTTGGAAAGTACTCTGTTCTCATCACGCCCTTTGCTATGCTTGTGAGAGCTGCTGTTCCTTTCTTTGACATTTTTTTCAGCATGAGATTTGTAATTTTGTCTTTACCAGGAGCCTTTCTTGTTTTATGTCTTTTATTTTGGCTGGATATATTGGGTATAGGATTTTGCCATCTGGTAGTGCTTCTTTCATTTCTTCTTCATTATCTTCGAATCTTCAAATAATTATTCTAAGTCCCCATAGTTTTCTTCACAATAATTTATTCTTGACTCCCTTTCTATAGTATCGGCAAGAGCTCTTGCCGATACTATAGAAAGGGAGTCAAGAATAAATTATTGTGAAGAAAACTCATAACGAATAGATGGAATAGGAAAATCAATTAACTTATAAGTTAATTGATTTTCCTATTCCATCTATTCGTTATGAGATCCCTTAGGGCGTTTTTGAGTATTTGACTTTGTCTATTCAGTCTGATTTTATCACTATCTGTTTTATACATCCTGTAATTCTTTCTTAGTCTTCTGTTAACTTTTATTAGTACTTTCGCCTCTTTTTGAGTGTCGCCATATGTACATTTGCAAAGCCATAAGGATTCGCTATTCGCAGAATTCCTTGCGATCATTGGTCACAACATGGAAACATCGATGTATACCGAGCATCCCTAGATTTCCAATGTGGGTCAGCTGGCGGCACGCGAGCTGCACGAGCACGAGGCACGCGAATCTCCATCGAGGGCCCATTAGTGAGATACGACGCTCAAAAAAGCCACGATCCTATAATGCTAAACGGTGTTGTTATTCAATAGTTTTGAAATGACACGAGGAATCGGACCGAAGTGCGATGAGGAAAGACGGGGATCACAGCTTACGTTAGAATCATGTACCGAATGCAGATTATCTGGTCGCTGGTTGAGGAATCGGGTGTGGATGTGTAACACTGGTGTCTAACATAATGGTCCTCTTGTTGGTCGGCTGGAATTCGAAAGGTGAAGAAAGGGGTGCGGTTGGCGATGATACGAATAAGGAGCATCGTATGCTTGTTGTTTGGTAGTCGTGATGATTGTGGATAATGCTGGGTTCGATTGGGAGAGTTGCAGAATGATTCCGAGAGGAATCGTGCTTTTATTCATGCAGAATCCAATGTTACTATAATTTTCTGAGATCAGTTTGTTCCATTCAATATGATTTTTGAGTATGAAGTTGGCAAGAACCAAGGGAACACCATGATCAGGCTCCTTCTGAAGTGTTTCTCAGACAAAAATGCTTGGAAACAAAAGATTCGTAGACCTGGAAAGAAACTATCAAGGGTGTGACAAAGTGATCCATTCTGATATGTCATCGACAGGATTTATATACTGCATGACAGCACAGAAGCCCTATACTAGCGCTGGACTGACTCACCATTAGTTCGGTCAAAGTTAGCCTGGGAATGCAAAATGTCACTCAACGCACTTGAGCTTAGCAATGGGGTAAATCTTGTTTGGGTACCTGGTCCCTTTTTTTATACAGAAGAGGTGAGTCGTACATCAGACACCCAGTCTTTCTGGGTAGTGTCGGATTCTTACCAACTAAACACCTCTCCCGTTGTTTGGTTCCGGGCATAAGCCTATAAACCTTTCATCTTCTTCTCTGTTATTTCCTCTTTCGCATTATTTATGCTGAGTGTTTGTGTTCATCCTTCGATTTGATATCTCTCTCTAAATTAAAAGTTCTATATCTTCATTTTCGCAATTGGTCTCTGGGTCTTTAGCGGTAAATTCTCGCTGTTTTTTCATTTTCAGCGGGGTTATAGTCAACCTTCTAAGGTCGTCTTTTGGATGTTCACTAGCTCTTTCATAGGCTTTTGTAGCTTTTCGTCTGATGAATGTAATAATGGACTCCCATTTTATGTCTTTTCGGATTTGTTCATTCCTAACCTAACAAACCAAGGAGCGTCTAATGTCCATCTCAGAAATTTGTTGTCTGTACTTTATATCCTCTTCATATGGGTTCTCGCTGCATAGCCCCATGCTGTTGATCTATATGTTAGCTGCGGTCTGGCGACTGCTTTTATGATTGTCAACTTCGTGTTTCTGTTCATTTGGCTTCTTCTGCCTATAATCGGGTATAACCTTTTCATTGCTACATTCGTTTTATCCACTGCGTACTCGATGTGCTATCTCCACGTTAGTCCTTTGTCTAATATTACTCTCTGGTATTTAGCTGCATTCTGACATTGTATTTTATTATCTTCTATGGACATTGCAGCCTTGGAACTTATTTGATGAGAATTGGCTTGTCAGAAAGTGGCTAGTGTAGATCCATAAGGAGACTCCTGTTCACTTTCAGAATGCCTAGCCATTGCAAGCCTGCGAAAAGAATGTATCAGACAAGAAAATTATAGGGGGAACAAGGATTCAACTTCTTCAAAACCCTCTCTGATACAGGATAATGTTTGTTTAGTCAGCAGACCTACCATCACCCGAATCTCAGCTCGTTACAGCTTCAGGAGCTTACTGGTATGAGGTCGGTGAAATCATCACGACTTTGTCAGACTCAGTAAGCCAAGGAGTGTTTCTCCAGGAGGTTATTATTTTATCCAACTCCCATTGTTGAACTGCTGCCTCTTTTCCAAGCCCACAAAAAGGCTCAGGTCCTGTAGGTGTTAACCTTGACGCAGTTTTTGCAAGATCATCGGCTTTTTGATTTCCTCCAACACAACAATGCCCTGGCACCCATAGTAAAATGCTTAAGTGACATATAGCATCCAAAAAAATTTCTCTAATAGTCCTTGGATATTACCAACAAACATTTGCATGTTTTTTACACGCCAAATTGCCACCAATGATTATCATTGGCTAAGATATCTCAGTGTACTTTGTGGACAGTCGCCAAAGATGGTAATAAAGTTTGTACAAAATCTGTGTAATTTTTACTCGAAATAATGAATTAAGTGTTATAATGGAGAAAACAATTCTTCCAGATATATAAGGTGGTACAAAACTTTCGAATCAATATAAACTTTGTGATTATTCTTGATAGAAATAATGTGTAGCCTCATCAATCGTATTCAATCAATCTAAAAGTTCGAGAACAATATATCATCCGACAACTATAAACTTATTTCGAACCGAATGAAACTCAACAGATATTGATTACTTCAATAAACCGAATGACATGAGGGATCCCCGAAATCCATAAATTATTTATTTATTGATTTCGAAACTTATGTAAGTAGTCAGTTGATTGAGTGATTCCTAGTCATATTTCATGTAGGGTCTCCATACGCTGATTGATATTAATCATTCGACTAATTAGTGTCTCCAACGTTAATGAACAATTTTGACGCTAAAAATCATCTGATTACATGGTAGTTATAATCAAAATTCATACAGTGGTGTTACTAGTGTATCTACATCTTTCACAGTTGTAATTCAGAAATTCAAAGTTGAATTTCAGAAAAAGGAACATGTTTTTCAGAGCAGCAATATGTAATTCAGAAAACAGAAATTGAATTTCATAAAAGTTAATTCAATTTCAGAAAAACGGAATTGAAATCCAGATTAGGAAGTTGTAATTCAGAAAAACAAAGTTGTATTTCAGAATATTGAATTGAAATTCAGAAATGGCAAATTCAATTTCAGAAAAGGAAAATTGTATTTCAGAAAATGTAATATGGAATTCAGAATAGTATCGAGCTCGGTATCAAGTGATGCAACATATAGGAATCTATGACAATGTGGCATCGAACTTGTCTTAAGTATTTAGTATTTTCAAATTTGTTTTTTTCCAGTTTTCTTCTTTGACTGTATATACCTTTATGTTATTCTTGAAAACAAAGTTATTATTATTATATTTTTTGCGTACTTTGAGAGTCGAAAATTACCTCAAGGATCATTATAAATATTTTTCGCCTCCCATTTTAAATGAAATCATGTCTCCATTTGAATTACATACATAATATTAGAGAAAGTGGTTTGGGTACCAAGCAATTGAGTAAAAATTTTGTTTTCTGAATAACAATTTCGTTTTTCTGAATTGAAATGTTCCATTTCGGAATTTCGAATCACCAATTCTGAATTACAATTTATATTTTCTGAAATTCAAATTACCGCTTCTGCATTACATATCGCTATTCTGAAACTCAAATTACCGTTTCTTCCAAAGACCTAACGAATGTTCAAGAAACTTTTCTCATTTATACTGAAAATATTTCACGTATATAAACATGGGTGGAAGATTCAGCCATGCCATTTCCTTGTACGGAAATCAAGAATCGAGTGTGGAAATTTTACTGAAAAATAATGGAAGGAAGAGTCCTTTACTTTGTGATAGTTCGGACCTATGTAATTCCCCAGCATTTCAAGATTCTCAAGGAATAAGCCTACAGAAGACATATAAATAACTTTTTGCACAACTTGAAATTCTCCAGTATGAAAATGTAGTGGTACTACGAAACCTGTGTCACAATCAAATCTTATAAGAACTAAATCCATTTACAAAGATAAAAAAATAGAAATTAGCATAGGCAACGTCTTTGTAAATTATTTGACATTTCGCGAGTACCAAGCTGCGTCAGTTTCAAGTAGAAAAACTCGATAAACCTAAATCATGGCCAACCGTGGTACATTATAATAGTGAATGGAGTATATTTCCTCATATCCATCATTCATTTTGAATTTGTACTGGTGTTATCGAATTCTTTTACCTTCGCTATATCAGAACAAGTATTGTGATGGCAAATTCAAAAATGGAAAGTTTCTGACAAATTGACATATTTCTCTCCACGAAAAATATAGCATTTTGGTGAAGGCAGAACGCGTTCAAATTTGCTGTCGACAGTGTAGAGTCAAGTAGCTACAGTCGAAGAGAGTCTGATAGTTCATCTTTCTTAGAATTGGTTCCTAATGACTCGCAAATCAAAGGACACGGGAAAAACTTCGAAACTGGATAGTTCCAAAAAACTTGAGTACCTACCCACTACGAATATGCTCCGACTCTAAAATAAGTATCAGTGACCCATTTCCTTCACCTCTGTGAACGCCACTGCGTTAGTTCATATCTCCCGATTCGACTCATTAAGAAAGTAGTCTATTCTTTAATTGGATCTGCCTGATTAGCAGATTATTGCTTTTGTAACAACTTATGCATGTATGAAATTCAAATTCTCAGTTTTTGTCACATAAATGATATAACTAATAACCGTTATGACGCTGACGACAAATTATTACTTTCACGGGAGGCAGGAATCCGAGGTGCCAAGTTAGAGCACTTCACTTTCCGTCTTTTGCTCGCTTTTTGTCGCCCGCTTATGCGGATTGAAATGTGAGAAAGTTTCCGATGATAGAAGCGGAAAGGGAAGCTTTTTCCGAATTCCTAGCATAGTTTCTTTCGTTTTGTTCCATTGGTCACGCTGGATGGATGCGAGGATAATCAAATGAAACGTATTTACTCTCGTTGCGGCGGTAATAATTTTCTGATCTTAAAATGTACGAGATCGTGATTTGCGTATTGGGAGGATCATTATTTCAATAGGAGTACATAGAAATAATCTCGCTGATATACCAGGAGGAAATAAATTTGAACTCATTCATTCCAGAGACGGACAAATGCACATACAGGTTGGGCATTTGATTATACATTGAGATCCTGACAGGTTTCTGGGAAGCCTTGAATAATTTGATTCCAGTTGTACAGTGTAGGTACTCACAATTGACATAAACTACCGATATTTCTCATCCTCTTGTCAGAATTCGAGTTTCTCAGATCATCGGTTTGGCACTTTATTATGTCCACATAAACTAGGGAATTATTCACAGTTATGTTTAAATTGATATACGAGGATAAATTGAAAAATTCTCAGCCTACTATAGAACCAAACAATATTTCAATGTCAAAATATTTTATTAATCAACATACTCTCCTCCTAATTTAATACATTAATTACAGCAAACCTGCAACGTCTCTAGATCTTTTAAAAAAAATGTTTCTTCTTGCTCTGCAAACCAGTCCTCCATAGCTTTTATTACGTCTTCGTTGAAGAAAATTTACGACCTTCTAAACTTTTTTTCAGTTGAGGAAAGAGATAATAATCGGACGGAGCCAAATCAGGTGAATAAGAGGGGTGTTCTAGTGATTCTGACCCTAAATCACGAATTTTTTGCATGGCAACATGAGATTTGTGTACTGGGGCGTTGTCCGGTGAAACAAAATACCTTTGGATAGATTTCCGCGTCTTTTCTCTTCCATTTTTTCAAGTATAGTGGTCAGTTATATCGAATAGTAATCTCCAGTTATTGTTCTACCCTCATCCAAAAAATTTATCATGATTACCCGATGGCAATCCCAAAGCGAACACTCCTCCAGCAGATTTTTGGACACAAAACTTCTTAGGTCTTGGAGAACCAGAGGGTCGCCATTCCATCGATTGTTGCTTTGTTTCTGGATCGTAGAAATGTACCCAAGTCTAATCCATAGTAAGAATTCGGTTCAAGAAGTCTACAGCGTTTTCAAATCGAGCACAGATCGACGCAATGCTTCTACCCTTGCACGCTTTTGCTCAATATTCAAACATTTGGGCATCCATTTTGCAGAAATTTTTTTCATGTCCAAATTGACGTGATCTATATGATGAACGCGTTCATATGAAATCTTCAGTGCTTCAGATATCCGTTTTAGACTAATTCGACGGTCTGATAAAATCGTGTCATGAACTGCATCGATATTTTCGGGGACTGACACAGAAACTGGCCTTCCCGATCGGTCATCATCTTCAATGGAAAATTTACCTCTTTTGAAGCTTGCAGTCCAATTTTTCACGGTCGCATACGAAGGACATTGATCACCAAGGGTATTGAGCATATCTTCGAAAATCTGCTTACCTCTTAACCCTTTCAAATACAGGTACTTGATGATAGCTCGATAGACCAATTTTTCGATTTCCGCCATTTTGGTGGACACCTTTTTTTTTGATTTATCGCGTAACTCTGGTTCACTTTTTTGACGACGAACTCTACACTGACACTCCTAATAAAATATTGTTCGTTGATATGGTATCGCAATATTTTGTTTATGTATGGAACTGGTCTAGGCTAACTAGATTTCAATACATCCTCGTAGATTTGCACATTTTAGAGTCTTATGCACATTTTCGCATTGTTATATTTAGTTTTTCATCGAGAGTGAATGAAGAAAAGCTTCGTTGAGAGCGTCTGAGTGAAAATGTATTTGAAGACTCATATTTTTTCAAAGCACACATTTCAAATATCAAATCTATCAAACTGAACCAACTTACTTTTTCAGAAAGATTTTACCGCACCTCTGGAGAGCAGCTAGCTCATCAATAATGAATTTGAGAAAATATTATGTGAATTCAATAATTCCCAAGACCTGGCGAATGGTGAAGAAACTTATATGAACACTTATATGAACATGGTTGGAAGATTCAGTTATGCTATTTTCTTGTACGGAAATCAAAAATCGAGTGTTGATATTTTACTAAAAAATAATGGACAGAATGGTCCGTTACTTTGTGATAGTTCAGTAGAAGAAATAATAAAAGTACTGGAATAAACCCACAGAAAACTTCTAAACGAACAGACGAACCTATGGAATTCCCCACTTTTATAAATTATCAAGAAATAAGCCCACACAAGTCATAAATACCTTTTTGCACAAGTTGAAATACTCCAGTATGAAAATATAGTCTGTATACTCCATTCACTTTTATTTAATCACATAGGAGGTCATGGTTTCGTTTTCAGGAGTTGGTGCCCCTAATCAAAAGCACAGAACATATGATGAAAAGTCAGAGAATATCGTTAATGACAAAACGACGTTGCCAGTTTCTTTGTTTACATCAAAGTAAAAGTATCAAAGATTTTCCACATTTTGATAGGTTTACAAATTGTTAGCAGATTTTTGGTATTTAATCGATATTTGCTGGTGAGTTTTTCATCGAATATCCAAGATTAACGTATGTTTATTGTTTTTAGCACCAGTTTGGAGCGTGAGGACGATTTTCAAGACCAGGACGAATGTTTACATTTCGAGGTTGAAGGGGTACACGGGAATTTCGTTGAAAAAGCTGTTATTTGGACAGATATCGCAGTAGTTGGATCGGATGGAGCCTCGAGAGGTCGATTAGGATGATATTTTTCAGGTTTTTCAAGAAATTTGGCGATATCTGAGCCGATTTGCAAAAGTAAGGTACCTCAATAATGAGGTGGAACTAAGACCTAATTCTCCTATAAGAAACGCCTTTCAATGGTCGAGATGGTGAAAAATGTATTCTTCAGATGTTGTTTGAACAAACGCAGCCGAGTTTTATATCCCAACATTGATTTTAAAAAAGTTATCAACAAAATAAAATTGACATTATTCTTGAATCTTGTAATTACCCATCAATTCATCTTATATCATTGGGTTGATTTTCTTAATGAATTCTTGATTAGAATCAACAATTGATGTCGTCAAGTCTTGATCTTTCAGTTCAAGTGGATAATAAACATTAAATCTTCACAAGCGTGCATATGAAAACTATGTGAAAGCAATGCAATTTTCTTTCATGGCGAAAAATTATATATTTCAACAGTGATCTCTTGTACTTTTCATGCAAATAACTAGAAAAGGAATCCTTTCTATCAATTCATATGAACGTTAATTATTTTCGTCCGTCACATCTTTTCCAATTCATTCATTTTCCAAATAAATTCACATTCTGAGAAATACGCTAAGAATGTAGGAAGGGCAACATAGTGTTGACTCGGAACATAAAAATATTTTGAAAAACGTCATAACTTCGATACAGAGTGGAATATGTCAAATTTCCAAGGCCAGAGTTGTGATTTTATAATTGTGAATGGAGTATAGTAGATACTACGAAAACTGTGTCACAGTTAAACCTTAAAGGATCTAACTCCATTTACGGAGTTGAATAAGGGGAAGCCGAAGTTAGCATTGATGGTAACGTCCCTGAGAATCATTTGACATTTAACGATTACCATCCTGCGTCTGTAAAACCTAAATCATGACCAACCAAAAGCCATACAGTTCACTAAACTTCATTTTTCAAATTTATTGATTGAACTGAGTTTGTACTACGAATACTACAAAAAAATTCCACCTGAAACTATGGAAATTGAAAAGAAATGGATAAAAAATGAGTCTGATAAGTGAGTCAATATTTAGATTGTTCATATTCAAATTTCTGGACTAATTTCTGTGTGAGTAGCAGTATGATAGCAAAAAAAAGTTAAAACCTTTCTTTAACACGTGGTATACATTATTTATTCGGCAACCGAATAAAAGCCCTATGTATACATTCGATTGATTCCTTCTGCTTTATATTATGAAGGTATGTATCACTGAAACTGATACAGTTGTTATTGTTAATGAAATATTGTTTCGACATCGCACAGCACCTAATCCATTACAGTAAAGATGAATATAAATCAATTCTTAAAATATAATATAGAACAGTAATCAGTTCAATGAAACAACCTCGATAACAAAACTTCAGTTTTAGGACCTTAGTATCAACGATTGTTCGATGCAAGATATCAATTTTTGAGTTATCGATATAACGTCCCAGAAAATTATTCGTATTATAACAATATGATTGTGAAACAGCGGCAGTGGTCACGCTCTAGCCTTGAAATCAGAAATTAGTAACAGTTGGAGGTGAAAATTACTTAATAAAATTATAGACACCGGTAAGATTACATCGGAAAGCATCGTGTCAGTATTGACAAAATAAATTAATTTTTCAAGACGAGAAACAGATCGTTATTAGAAGAATTTTGTGGTTGCCATTAGAATCATTAGATGCAGAATTAATGATTATGCAATCGGTCTGCAATAATAACTAGAGACTAAAGAGTATGGAATTTCACTACAACTTTATACCTTCTCCACTTGTGCGGACATAACTGTCATTTGGGCCGTATTCAAAGACTCTTCGCTACTCTCATCAACTCGTTCGAAACGCAATTCAATGAAATCGGCCAATAAAAGACCAAAATCTGGAGTTCATTATGAAGTATTCGTTCAGAAGAATCGATTCGTTATCCGTTCACATCATTTTGTCGCTACAGAACTTTGATTGTCAAATACGAGACCACACATATCGTACATTCCAAAACTTATATTTCATTATATCCTCTACAGTATGATGCGTAACGAAATGATCATTATGAGGATTGGGTACTTTCATTCGTAAACTTCAATATGAATCGATTATTTTATGCGAATATTTCAATATATGATTGTATGAGCCTCTTGGAGCTCAAAGTACGATATATTGAGAAATTTTTAGCCTACTATAGAACCAAACAAAATTTCAATGTCAAAATATTTTATTACTCAACATATTCACCTCCTAATTGAATACATTCATTACAGCGAACCTGCAACGTCTCTAGACCTTTCAAAAAAAATGTTTCTTCTTGCTCTGCAAACCAGTCCTCCACAGCTTTTATTACCTCATCGTTGGAAGAAAATTTACGACCTTTTAAACTTTTTTCAGTTGAGGAAAAAAATCTGGTGTTCTAGACTCTGAATCACGAAATTTTTGCATGGCAACATGAGATTTGTGTACTGAGGCGTTGTTTTGTGAAAACAAAATACCTTTGGATAGCTTTCCGCGTCTCTTCTCCTCAATGTTTTCCCGTAGAGTGGTCAGTAATGTCGAATAGTAATCTCTAGTTATTGTTCTACCCTTATCCAAAAAATCAATCATGAATACTCCATGGCAATCCCAAAAAACTGAAGCAAGAACTTTTCCAGAAGATTTTTTTTGACACGAAACTTGCTTTGTTTCTGGATCGTAGAAATGTACTCAAGTCTCATCCATAGTAACAATTCGGTTTAAGAAGTCCACATCGTTTTCAAATCAAGCACAGATCGAACGCGATGTTTCTATCATTGCACGCTTTTGGTCAACATTCAAACATTTGGGGATCCATTTTGCAGAAATTTTTCTCATGTCCAAATTGACGTGAACTATATGATGAACGCGTTCCTATGAAATCTTCAGTGCTTCAGATATCCATTTCAGCCCAATTCGACGGTCTAATAAAATCATGTCATGAACTGCATCGATATTTTCGGGGAGTTACATAGAAACTGTCCTTCCCGATCGGTCATCATCTTCAATGGAAAATTTACCTCTTTTGAAGCTTGCAATCCAATTTTTCACGGTCGCATATGAATGACATTGATCCCCAAGGGTATTAAGCATATCTTCGTAAATCTGCTTATCTCTTAACCCTTTTAAATACAGGTACTTGATGATGGCTCTATACTCCAATTTTTCGATTTTTACAATTTCGGTGGACATCTTTTTTTTTATTGCGTAACTCTGTTTTACTTTTTTGACGTCGAACTCTACACAGACAATTCTTATAAGTTATTGTTCGGTTATATGGTATCGCAATATTTTGTTTATGCATGAAACTGGTCTAGGATAACTAGATATCAATACATACTTTCGTGTGAGAATACTCTCACACGAAAGTACAGTTCCGTCAAGACTTGGGTGGGGCTAGCAGAAAATGTGCTTTTGATGAAAATAGTTGGTGGTTCTCTCTCCCTATAGGTTTCTCAAGAAATAAACAATCTATGTTCTGAAAAAGAGATGATTATCTTCCCCTATTTTGACTGCAACATATTTTTTGATAGAAAATCTGTGTTTTTTAGTCTTTCCTTTATGCAGGATGAGACAAAATAGGAAAAATGAGAAAAAATCTAAATCGGAAGATTGTGAGATAGTAAAGATTCGACACACAGAAAATTGCCATGTTACATTGAATAGCTTGAGAGATGACAAGGGGGGCAAAGACTTTCTAGGATGTATGTTGATTGAAATTCAATCCACATCCTTATTTCACTTCAGATCCCAATTAATTTCCTTATCTCGTCAACCCAAATCTGCCTTGTTCTAACGATCTATCAATGAAAAATGAATTGCCTAAGACATAAATTAATAACAAAGATACCTAACCCGAGATGTTATCTATCTTCTCTCGTTTCACAAAATATTTGCGAAAGAGAGGCAGCCTGCTGAAGCTGATCACGAACTATCCTTGAAAACAAAAGAAACAAATAGGCAGATAAATTATAATACCATATAATTTGATAATAATGATAAATCCGTGTGTCAAATAGTCGTGGTATGCACGGGCATAAAAATGAGGTCTTAATTAATATGCAGTGTCTTATCGTGGATCTTCTAAACGCGCTTATTGCCACATAAATCCTACCTCTACTAGAATATTTCATATCGTCGCTTTGTCCATACTCCCTGAATATTTTCACCCGATATGATCTCGGGCATAAATCGCCTTTCACAAGTTGAGGAATTCAGGATTTCCAGAAAATCAAGCGTTCCACTGGTTCGGCAGGATAACATATTCTCAGCAAGGAAATCTGAAATTCATCTCCCTATCCTATCGATTTTTGAGTGGACTCAAACGATAAGATCCGACTCATGCTACAGAAATAAAACGGTTCATGTTTTCGAAAGAACCGATAGTTCAAGTCACCATCACCGATCAAAAGGCGGACATTGGAGGTTCGACTCCTGATGTTATGGGATTTGATTGTTTCGAATACGAGGTAGATTGATATGGCATAAATTGAATGAAAAACGTTTGTTTATAAGATACTTCATTTCTTAGCGTTCATGATAGATATGAATTATGAGTTATGATGAGTGTTAAAAGTGACAATTTATTTTGTGAGTGAAAAAGTTTGTGAAATGAGATAAGCGAATTGAACAATTTCACGAACAAAATAAAATCACTTTTAACACAAACACTATACAATGTTTTTTGTACAACTGCCCCATTTTGATAATGAAATGGGCGAATTCGCAATGACAATCAACTTCAAAATGCATTTTAATATTCCAATACTCAAGAGGTTGTTGTGAATGGCTAACGTTGCCAACGTTATGATTACTTACAAATGAGAAAAGACGCTGTCATTTGAACTTCGCTTCTGTCCAATTTTCGTCTTGGGTTTTTAACTGCTTAACATGTTTGTCGAGAGTCCAATTATTAATAAAAGTGACGATTTGTTTATTCCTGTGGATATTGAAGAGTCTGCACGAAGAGCAAATCTGGAACTCCTACCTAAGAAATCTGTTCAGCAGTACGATATTGCATATAACAATTTCCTGGCCTGGTGTAAATTGAAAAATGTATAAGGGAACTTCAGTGAACCTGTTTTCCTGGCATGCTTAGAAGGAAAATCAAAAATATGGAGTTCATCAACTTTGTGGAGCAAATTTTCAATGATATATCAAGCGCCCTCATTAAAAATAATGTGGATGTTAGTAAATATTTCAAGGTAATAACATATTTAGAACAGAAAAGTGAAGGATATCGTCCAAAAAAATCGAAAATTCTCACTCGTGAACAAGTTGAAAAGTAATAATATGTGGAAATTTTCAGGTGTTGCGGTATGTTTGAATAAAAACAAGTTTTTATCCAAACAGACCGCAACACCTGAAAATTTCCACATATTATCCTTTTTACGGTCGATTAAAATATCAATTATTTACAAGTTGAAAAGTTCATAAATGAGGAACCAGATGAGAAATAATTGATGGTTAAGGTTGCAACTATTTTCGGATTTTTTTAAGCCTGTCGGCGTGAAGAATTGTGTAATTTATCAGTGAAAGACATCGAAATAACAAATAAATAATGGGTTATACAACTTCCAAACACAAAAACAAAAGTCAACTGGTCTTTCAGTATTATTGGGAAGTATATTGACTATTTTCATAAGAACTTTGCACTGCGCCCTTCTGTCATCAAACATCGTCGTTTTTTCCTGAAATACATGAAAAATAAATGCACTGCCAATCCAGTTGGTATCGATACATTTGGGAACATTCTATCTATTGTTGCCGAATTCCTCAAACTGCCAGAACCAAAGCAATATACAGGACACTGTTTTCGAAGATCCTCCGCTTCATTGCTAGCAGAATCAGGAGCAAATATTACGGATATACAAAATCATGGTGGATGGAAGTCTACGACGGTAGCCGAGCGCTATGTTGATCATTCCATTGCATATAGAAATGTCATTGCTGAAAAAATACTCTCAGCTCAACAGATTTTGGATCATCATCATCCAATATTGTACTTCCGGTTTCTACAAGTACTGATGGTGCTGAGGATTCTTATAATGTGTTGCGAAGCTCCCAAACGTCACAGGGCAATAATGTTAGTATTTCTTCTACTTTTACGATTAATATTAATGTTCATAAGTAATGATTGTTAAATATTGATAATAAAAATTTGCAATTGCTGAATTTTTTTCATATGATTTCATCATAAGGAAATGGAGTGCTAAAAATATTTTTAACACGCTTCCACGTAAACAATCAATTTTAGCATTGTTTGCTGTCATTAAAAGTGTCACTTTTAATGGCAGTTGTATAAAAACTAATGTTCAGTTCTTTTCTGGATTAATTACTCAGAATGAACAGGTTAGAAGAAAATACAAGATATATTCCTTTTGATGATGATGGTTTTGGAATTGGTTTTTTTCAAGAATCAATTTCCAATAACTTTCATGGATCCCACTTCGCGCTGTTGGGTTTCGCCTTTGCTGTAGAAACCACATGAAGCTATCAAATTTTATGTCTTCCAATAAGTGCCTGCTAATTGTTTCTTTATGGAACTCATTAACGAGTGGTCATTAAATATTTTTTCATGTGTCTTCACTACAAGAAATAAATCAAGTTGGAAATAACCTGGACTCTCATAAAAAGGTTTACCGTTGGTGAGAGCATTCAAAGATATCCGTTAGGTCCGTTGTTAAAATTTAATCTTTTGGATTTTTGCTGCCATCAGATTTTTTTTGGGAAGCTTTCATATCTTCAGCAAGGCTTTTGGTTTGTCAGATTGCAGGATATTCCAAATGCGAAAGCAAAGAAAAATGTAGCAGTCAAAATTCATCATTTATCTGAAAGAATGGCATTTTTCTCTGAATGTCAAAATAACACTTCTTTTTGGAAAACCCTTTAGCAGTCAAAATAAAACTATTCAGGCTCTTTTTTCAATTCCGTGACTCTGCTGAGCTAGTTTTCAGTATGCGTATTCTGTCAAATCTTCCGATGGAAACTTGAGTAGTTATCCTTTTTCCATTAGTTTGTGGTCGGATTCTTGCACAGAAATGTGGAAACCAGCATGCTCAATCACTTTCCGCTGTTCCAGCCTAACCAATTAAGGACCTAATCCATATTTCCCTCAAATGACCGCGACTGTCCCAGTTACGAAACTCAGAAACAGATCCGCAACAAGAATGTCCCCCCGCGTCAAGTTGGCAGTACTGCTGAAAGTCATGATCGATCGTGCAGTCTATGATCGTATTTTTTCCGCGATTTTGAAACGATCCGAGCTGCCGTGTCTCAATTAAGGTGGAAAAAATGTTTCGTAACCCGCTATCAATTACCGATCGATCGGACGAACTTGACACAACGAAAGCTGACGAAAGGAAACAATGAATTAGAATTCCATTGTTCTACAAATCTGACGAGGGTAATTTCGCATTATTTACGCTCGTGAAAGCAGGGCTGGACTCGCCAATAATACGGTGATTTTTATGAGAACTTGATTAACAGCTTTTGAGTCGAAGACCAACTGAAAAAGATTGATGATTTCGTTGCTTGTGTGGCACGTTGCGCCGTCTTGTAGAAAATTCACTTTATCCAGATCAAAACCATTCAATTCCGGCCATAAAAAAATCATCAATCATCTCTCGATAGCGCAATCCATTCACCGTAACTGTTGCACCAGCCTCATTCACAAAATAGTTATTTATGATATGAGTGTTGAAAGTGACGTTTCATTTTGTGAGTGAAAAAGTTTGTGAAATGAGCAGAGCGAAATGAACAATTTCACGAACAAAATAAAATCACTTTTTACTCAAATACCATACAATGTTTTTTGTACAACTGCCCTATTTTGATAATGAAATGGGCGAATTTGCAATGACAGTTAACTTCAAAATGCATTTTAATATTCAAATAATCAAAAGGTTGTTGTGAATGGCAAAGGTTTGCTTAATATGTTTGTCGAGAGTCCAATTATTAGTGAAAGTGACGATTTGGTTGTTCCTGTGGATATTGAAGACTTGAAGAGTCTGCAAGAAGAGCAAATTTGGAACCCCTACCTAAAAAATCTGTTCAGCAGTACGATATTGCATACAACAATTTTCTGGCCTGGTGTAAATTGGAAAATGTAGAAGGGAACTTCAGTGAACCTGTTTTCCTGGCATACTTAGAAGAAAAATCAAAAATATGGAGTTAATCAAATTTGTGGAGCAAATTTTCAATGATAAATACAAGCGCCCTTATTAAAAATGGTGTGGATTTTAATGAATATTTTAAGGTAAGAGCATATTTAAAACGGAAAAGTGAAGGATATCGTCCCAAAAAATCGAAAATTCTCACTCGTGAACAAGTTGAAAAGATTATAAATGAGGCACCAAATGAGAAATACTTGATGGTTAAGGTTGCAACTATTTTCGGATTATTTGGAGCCTGTCGGCGTGAAGAATTGTGTAATTTGTCAGTGGAAGACATCGAAATAACAAATAAATCATTGGTTATACAACTTCCAAACACAAGAACGAAAGTCAGTCGTTCTTTCAGTATTATTGGGAAGTATGTTGACTATTTTCAGAAGTACTTTGCACTGCGCCCTTCTGTCATCAAACATAGTCGTTTTTTCCTGAAATACATGAATAATAAATGCACTGCCAATTCAGTTGGTATCAATACATTTGGGAAAATTCCATCTATTGTTGCCGAATTCCTCAAACTGCCAGAACCAAAGCAATATACAGAACACTGTTTTCGAAGATCCTCCGCTTCATTGCTAGCAGAATCAGGAACAAATATTACGGATATAAAAAAACATGGTGGATGGAAGTCTACGACGGTAGCCGAGGGCTATGTTGTTCATTCCATTGCAGTTAGAAATGTCGTTGCTGAACAAATTCTTGCAACGTCAGCAGATTTTGGATCATCATCATCCAATAATGTACTTCCGGTTTCTACAAGTACTTATGGTGCTGAGGATTCTAATAATGCTGAGTACTTTAATAGGAATTAGGACAGGTAGTGAAGAACAAGACTGCTGAACTAAATGCCGACGTTTCGTCCGTATATTCGAACTTTTTCAAGGCTACAATGGAGATACAAGAAATTAATCAGTACAATCCAGTAAAAAACAAGAATAATGACGGCTAACAAAACAACGATAAATTGCATAATTAAATACCAAAAACTTATGTGATATAGATGAAAACATTATACACAAAATAATAAATATCGAATAATAAATACGATGACTAGACAAACATTTATTCAATATACAATGACAACAAACAAAAAATTGGGTAAAAAAAAACTGGGTAAAAACTGTGGTACAAAAACTTACCAAGTTCAATTTGTCTGATATAAAAGTTGTTGTTAACATTAAGATTCGGAAAAATTGCATCCAAGCTTTGTCAAATTTCATCCCAAACATGGAAAAACAGCTACAACTACCATCGAAATTAATTGATTAAACAATCGAGAACAGGTGTTATTACGCGCAGACACTATAGACATATGAATAATTTTCATATCGGAATACGGGAATCACGACAAAGAAACAATAAATTTGTGTATAATTGACTCAAATCTTGGGTGTCAGTTCTGTGGTTTACCGTGTTATTTAACCTAATATGAATCATCTCGCTAATGTTTCTTTTCTTCCAATTACTTTCATAATCAAGTATTTCTACATTGTCAAAATCAAAATTATGGCTTTCCGCAAATCTATGGGAAGCTAAAGCTGTGGAACTGTCTTTATCCCGGAACCTATCATCACAGTCATATTTGTGCTGCCTGATTCTCGCCTTCAGCAGTTGTCTCGTCTGTCCCACGTAACATTTATTGCACCCCAAACATGGTATTTTATATACAATACTTGAACGGTTGATGTTAGGGGTTGGATCTTTAAGTTTCGAGAAAAGAATCTGCGTCGTCAAAAGGTTATAAAAAACGAGCTCTGTAGTTTTAGATTTCTGTTTTATTGAATGAGCAATGTTATGACTCAGGCCTGATATATAGGGAAACTTGAAGTATCTTTTTACTTGATCTTCTGAGCTAAGGGTTTCGTTAATTCTAGGGTTTAATGGATTATATTCATTTATTATTTTATTCACGAATGTTGTTGGGTAATTATTAATTTTTAGAATTTCTTTGATCTTTTTCATGTTTTCTTTATAATATATTTTTGAGCTGAGGTGTGTTGATCGATAAATAAGGTTTTTTATGCTGCCCACTTTATAAGACCTAGAAGTTTCTGAATGAAAATTGACTAACCGGCCAGAGTTAGTGGGTTTTACATACCATTTTGTAAGCAAACTGCCATCTTCACCACGAACCACCTTTATGTCTAAAAAAGGTAGCTCTCCATCTTTCTCTTTTTCTATGGTGAATTTAATACGTGGATGATATGAATTGAATTCTGATAAAAGTTCATCAGCTTTATCCGAAGGTATGGCTGTGATTGTGTCATCTACATAAAGTTTGATGAAAGCAACGATAAATTTAAGTTTTTGTAGGACCTTTTCAATCAGATATGTCATAATAAAATTAGCCAAGGACGGACTAGCTGGATTTCCCATAGCAGAACCATCGATTTGCTGGTAAAATTCACCCTCAAATTGGAAATAGCTAGAATCATATATATAAGCTATTATATCTATAAACAAGTTTTTTGGCATGTCTGTGTATGCTGAAATAAAAAGCCATTTTTCTTTTATTAGTGAAAGCACTAGATCTCTAGGGATGTTGGTGAATAACGAGACCACATCTAATGAGTACAGCATGAAGCCTTTCGGAAGAACAATAGTTTCACTGAATGACACAAATTCATACGAGTTTTTTATTGTATAGGGTGATGTCGAATTCACCATAGATAGGATATTGTGAACAAATTGTGATATGTGATACGAAGGTGCACCCAAGCAACTAACTATAGGCCTGATACAGAGCTCCTGTTTATGTGTTTTTCTTAGACCATATAATTTTGGAGGAACTGAATTATGTTGTTTCATATGTTGGGCAGTAATTTCATCAACTATTAATGCTATTTTTAATTCGTTGATTAGCTGATTAGCTCGTCTTTCCAGCCTTAGGGTTGGATCTGTTTTCAGCTTTTTGTATACTAAAATGTCAGCCAATAAATTATACATATATTCCCTATATTCACTCTTTAACATGACCACTGTTGAGTTTCCCTTATCAGACCTCATCACTAACAGGTCTGGATGGTCTCTAAGAAAAGTCTTAGCTTCATAAAAACAATCTCGAATGGGACAGGATTTGTTTGTTTGTTGGAATTTATACCAGAAATTTGTTATTATATTGATGTTTTTAGCCCTAAGTAGATTCTTATCTTCGTCAACTAAATCTAGACTCTGTACACAATTTTCCAAATCCTTTAATATGACCGGAATTGAGATGTTTCTTCTGTCATAAACTGGTAGGCCGAAGTTAGGACCTAGAGATAAGATGTTCTCGACATTTCTTGGCAAGTTAATGTTAGTGAAATTATGGATGAAATCTTTATAACCACTTGTTTTCCCACACAAGAAATTACATGAATTACATAGTTTTCTAAGCTTGTTTATGTTCCTTTCCTTGACAATATTAAAGAGCTTGTTAAAGTTCTTTTTACATGAGTTATTGAAATTAAAATAAACCTCAGGAGGTAAGTAGCTCTGCAATTGTGAATTTATATTGATCATTTCTTCTTCAACTTTCCGTATATTCCAAATGGTTATCTTTATTTCTAAATTAAGAATAGATTTCTTGAATCTGTTGACTAACCTTCCACAATAGTTACGATATGGGCAACCGTCCTCCAAGGCCAACATGTTAATACACTTTATATTATCCTTGATATGATTCGGGAAAACACTATTCCTTCTGCATTCCAACAAAAATATCTTACGATTATGAAGAGCTGCCATTCTCTTGTCTAACTTGATCCTAAGTTTGAGCTGTGCTGCAACTCGGTTGCCAAATCTCCGCCTTATGTCACGAAAATAGTTCCCCGGTGAATGAATGAAGTAGGAATCACGTCCTTGGTTATTCATGCTGAGTACTTTAATAGGAATTAGGACAGGTAGTGAAGAACAAGACTGCTGAACTAAATGCCGACGTTTCGTCCGTATATTCGAACTTTTTCAAGGCTACAATGGAGATACAAGAAATTAATCAGTACAATCCAGTAAAAAACAAGAATAATGACGGCTAACAAAACAACGATAAATTGCATAATTAAATACCAAAAACTTATGTGATATACCGGGGAACTATTTTCGTGACATAAGGCGGAGATTTGGCAACCGAGTTGCAGCACAGCTCAAACTTAGGATCAAGTTAGACAAGAGAATGGCAGCTCTTCATAATCGTAAGATATTTTTGTTGGAATGCAGAAGGAATAGTGTTTTCCCGAATCATATCAAGGATAATATAAAGTGTATTAACATGTTGGCCTTGGAGGACGGTTGCCCATATCGTAACTATTGTGGAAGGTTAGTCAACAGATTCAAGAAATCTATTCTTAATTTAGAAAGAAAGATAACCATTTGGAATATACGGAAAGTTGAAGAAGAAATGATCAATATAAATTCACAATTGCAGAGCTACTTACCTCCTGAGGTTTATTTTAATTTCAATAACTCATGTAAAAAGAACTTTAACAAGCTCTTTAATATTGTCAAGGAAAGGAACATAAACAAGCTTAGAAAACTATGTAATTCATGTAATTTCTTGTGTGGGAAAACAAGTGGTTATAAAGATTTCATCCATAATTTCACTAACATTAACTTGCCAAGAAATGTCGAGAACATCTTATCTCTAGGTCCTAACTTCGGCCTACCAGTTTATGACAGAAGAAACATCTCAATTCCGGTCATATTAAAGGATTTGGAAAATTGTGTACAGAGTCTAGATTTAGTTGACGAAGATAAGAATCTACTTAGGGCTAAAAACATCAATATAATAACAACAATCAAAGTTGCCACAAGATATTCGCATTTTCACGTGTTTGGACTCCATACGGACACGAGTCCCGAGCAATTGGTGCACTATCTTGATAATAAAGGAATTAAAAATTCAAAGTGTATGAAAGTTGATTCCAAACGACCGGAAGAATATTCTTCCTTCAAAATCTCAGTTATTTTCAATGACAAGGAGAAAGTAACGAATCCTGAAACATGGCCTGAGGGAGTGGGCATTAATCCTTTTTTAGTCCGACTCATGAAGCCAATGAAGCCTGTGAACCCGTAGAAAATATGGTAAATAAGGAGCAATCCACGTCATACAACATTTTATATCAGAATGTGCAGTCAATCGGAAACTGTTTAAATGAAATTGAATGTGTGATTCGAAAAGAAAACTGTAAATTCATCGCGATAACAGAACACTGGAAATGTATAGACCAATTGATGGCCTATAAAATACCTGGATTTTCTTTAGTTTCATCATTTTGTAGAGGGAAAAATGAACATGGTGGGGCTGCTCTTTATTGTTCGAATAGTGTTAAACACATTGCTCGAAAAGACATCTCTGGACTTTCAGTTTCTCGTGTGTTTGAATGTGCCGCAATGGAAATTTCTTTAACTAATTCAAAGATAATAATGTTATCTGTTTACCGTCCACCTGTTCCCAATCATCGATTATTCTTAGATAAGTTGAATTCTGTTCTCGGTATTTTATTGAAAGAGGGCGTCCCCTATGTTATCTGCGGGGATTTCAATATTGATTTAAGTAAGAATGGAAATGAAAAACTTGATTTCGAAGGTTTGCTCAGTAGTTATAACACTACAATCGCTGTCAGAGATTTTACTAGAATAACGTCTTCATCAAGAACCTGCATAGATAATATATTAACGAATTGTATAGATCTTAGTACTAAGGTCTTTGACACTGCTATTTCTGATCATTTGGCTATAATTTCCACAATTCGATGCAATGAAAAATTGTCCCCTGTACCAAAAAAGTTAGTTCGGATCATAAATCCTTCATTCAAGAGTAAGTTTCTAGACGAGATCGAGAATCTCAATTGGAATCATCTATATGTTATATCAGCAGATGATATAAATAAACAATGGAATTTTTTTATGACCAAATTTAAGTTTTGCTTTGAATCAAACTTTCCATTGAAATATGTGAGTTCGTGTCGCTCCAAGGGAGTGACGGGGGATGTCTTGGGCAGGCCCGAGGTGAAGGCTCTAAAAAACCGCCTCGACATAGCTCTGACTCTATCTCATGTAAATTCTGCGTACAAGCCCTATTACCTTGAATTGAAAAGACGATACAATTCAGTTCTCTCTGAAGCTAAGAAAGCCGAATATGAACATCGCATAAATAAATCCGACAATAAAAATCGCGCTCTATATAAAATTGTTGAAGAGATTACGAATTTGAAGGTTAAAAAGATAAATTCTAACTTTGATTTCTGTGAGGGTCTTATGCAACTAGTAAACAATTTCAATGATTATTTTATCAATTTTGCTCCAAAACTACTGGAGACTCTCCCACAGAAACCATTTTCCTGTAAAATAACTTCCAACGAGAAATCAATGTATTTATTTGATGTGACAGATACGGAGATTAAAGACGTTTTGAAGTCTGTAAAAAACAAATTTTCAGCTGGTTGTGACGAGGTACCCACTTGCATTATGAAACTTGCTGTTCCTTATCTGCTGGAACCGTTGAAGAGAATTATTAACAACTCTTTCAGGTTTGGGGTTTTCCCGGATCAGCTGAAGACATCTCTTGTCGTTCCATTGTTCAAAAAGGGTGATAGGAGCAACGTGGAAAATTATAGACCCATAAGCCTGTTACCCTCTTTCTCGAAAATATTTGAGAAGATAATGTGTGGCAGGTTGGTGAGTTTCTTTTCTAAATTTAAGCTCTTCTCACCGGAGCAGCACGGTTTTTTACGAGGTAGGAGCATAAACTCGGCAATGTTCGAGCTCACGCGGGCGATCTTGGGTGGCTTGGAGGATGGAAATGTACCTTTGGGGTTATTTCTTGATCTGTCAAGGGCGTTCGATTGCGTGAGTTCCGATATACTCTTGGAGAAACTTTGTAAGTACGGCATCAGAGATAATGTACTGAGGTGGTTCGAGAGCTATCTATCTGATCGCTTTCAGTACGTTCAGATTAACGATGGTGGTAGAACCTTTAGGTCACATATTCTTAAGGTGAAAACCGGGGTTCCGCAGGGAAGTATCCTGGGTCCATTACTCTTCCTAATATACTTCAATGATTTTGCGGGAATATTTGAGCGATCACCACATAGCCTCATACAGTACGCGGACGATAGTTCTTTAATCCTGAAGGGAGGGAGTGTGTCGGGCGTGACAATGGCGTTGAATGAGTATCTGTCTATTGTCGAGGACTGGCTCAACGTTAATAAATTAATTTTGAATTTGAGTAAGACACAGTGTGTGGTCTTCGGCACCAGTCATTCTCGTCACACTCTTCCCGAATGTATAGTACATAACGGCGAGACAATTAAAATAAGTAGCACAGCTAAATGCTTGGGAATAATACTTGATAGAACTCTTACATGGAATGAACACATTATATACCTCAGCAAGAGGTTGAATTTCATCATTTACAACCTACGAGTAGCTAAGAGCAAATTGAACTTAAATTCATTGATTGTTTTGTACTTTTCAAGCTGTCAGTCATTGTTGAATTTTGGAATAATGTTTTGGGGAAATGCGGGAAACATAATAGGAGTTTTCCGACTGCAGAAGAGGGTTCTGAGAACTATTTTGGGATTGAGCTTTAATCAGAGCTGCAGGGGTCATTTCAGACTTCACAGGATTTTGACGATATCTGGTTTATATATAAGAGAATGTTTGATTTTCAATTTTAAAAATAAACATCTATTTCAGAGCTGCGATAAGGTTTCTGAACGAACAAGAGGCAGTAAATATGTTTTGCCAAGGTATGCTTTCACTGCAACTCAAAAAAATTTCTTTTATGTAACCCTAAGATTGTTCAATCACCTCCCTCATCGATTACAAAACATCAATAGCATACCAGTTTTCAAAAAAACGGTGACTGATATGCTGCTGAATATGGAACCGTACACTATACGCGAATTCTTTGATAGTAGTATCTAAGTTTATACTAGTTTTGTTCTTATGTATGTGCATATTTGTTGACGTATTTGCTTTATAATTTCACTTCTCCATTATGGATTGTAAGAAGTTATCTTGTGCAAATAAACCATATTATTATTATTATTATTATTATTATTATTAAATTTCTGGTATGAATTCCAACAAACAAACAAATCCTGTCCCATTCGAGATTGTTTTTATGAAGCTAAGACTTTTCTTAGAGACCATCCAGACCTGTTAGTGATGAGGTCTGATAAGGGAAACTCAACAGTGGTCATGTTAAAGAGTGAATATAGGGAATATATGTATAATTTATTGGCTGACATTTTAGTATACAAAAAGCTGAAAACAGATCCAACCCTAAGGCTGGAAAGACGAGCTAATCAGCTAATCAACGAATTAAAAATAGCATTAATAGTTGATGAAATTACTGCCCAACATATGAAACAACATAATTCAGTTCCTCCAAAATTATATGGTCTAAGAAAAACACATAAACAGGAGCTCTGTATCAGGCCTATAGTTAGTTGCTTGGGTGCACCTTCGTATCACATATCACAATTTGTTCACAATATCCTATCTATGGTGAATTCGACATCACCCTATACAATAAAAAACTCGTATGAATTTGTGTCATTCAGTGAAACTATTGTTCTTCCGAAAGGCTTCATGCTGTACTCATTAGATGTGGTCTCGTTATTCACCAACATCCCTAGAGATCTAGTGCTTTCACTAATAAAAGAAAAATGGCTTTTTATTTCAGCATACACAGACATGCCAAAAAACTTGTTTATAGATATAATAGCTTATATATATGATTCTAGCTATTTCCAATTTGAGGGTGAATTTTACCAGCAAATCGATGGTTCTGCTATGGGAAATCCAGCTAGTCCGTCCTTGGCTAATTTTATTATGACATATCTGATTGAAAAGGTCCTACAAAAACTTAAATTTATCGTTGCTTTCATCAAACTTTATGTAGATGACACAATCACAGCCATACCTTCGGATAAAGCTGATGAACTTTTATCAGAATTCAATTCATATCATCCACGTATTAAATTCACCATAGAAAAAAAAAAAAAGAGAAAGATGGAGAGCTACCTTTTTTAGACATAAAGGTGGTTCGTGGTGAAGATGGCAGTTTGCTTACAAAATGTTATGTAAAACCCACTAACTCTGGCCGGTTAGTCAATTTTCATTCAGAAACTTCTAGGTCTTATAAAGTGGGCAGCATAAAAAACCTTATTTATCGATCAACACACCTCAGCTCAAAAATATATTATAAAGAAAACATGAAAAAGATCAAAGAAATTCTAAAAATTAATAATTACCCAACAACATTCGTGAATAAAATAATAAATGAATATAATCCATTAAACCCTAGAATTAACGAAACCCTTAGCTCAGAAGATCAAGTAAAAAGATACTTCAAGTTTCCCTATATATCAGGCCTGAGTCATAACATTGCTCATTCAATAAAACAGAAATCTAAAACTACAGAGCTCGTTTTTTATAACCTTTTGACGACGCAGATTCTTTTCTCGAAACTTAAAGATCCAACCCCTAACATCAACCGTTCAAGTATTGTATATAAAATACCATGTTTGGGGTGCAATAAATGTTACGTGGGACAGACGAGACAACTGCTGAAGGCGAGAATCAGGCAGCACAAATATGACTGTGATGATAGGTTCCGGGATAAAGACAGTTCTACAGCTTTAGCTTCCCATAGATTTGCGGAAAGCCATAATTTTGATTTTGACAATGTAGAAATACTTGATTATGAAAGTAATTGGAAGAAAAGAAACATTAGCGAGATGATTCATATTAGGTTAAATAACACGGTAAACCACAGAACTGACACCCAAGATTTGAGTCAATTATACACAAATTTATTGTTTCTTTGTCGTGATTCCCGTATTCCGATATGAAAATTATTCATATGTCTATAGTGTCTGCGCGTAATAACACCTGTTCTCGATTGTTTAATCAATTAATTTCGATGGTAGTTGTAGCTGTTTTTCCATGTTTGGGATGAAATTTGACAAAGCTTGGATGCAATTTTTCCGAATCTTAATGTTAACAACAACTTTTATATCAGACAAATTGAACTTGGTAAGTTTTTGTACCACAGTTTTTACCCAGTTTTTTTTACCCAATTTTTTGTTTGTTGTCATTGTATATTGAATAAATGTTTGTCTAGTCATCGTATTTATTATTCGATATTTATTATTTTGTGTATAATGTTTTCATCTATATCACATAAGTTTTTGGTATTTAATTATGCAATTTATCGTTGTTTTGTTAGCCGTCATTATTCTTGTTTTTTACTGGATTGTACTGATTAATTTCTTGTATCTCCATTGTAGCCTTGAAAAAGTTCGAATATACGGACGAAACGTCGGCATTTAGTTCAGCAGTCTTGTTCTTCACTACCTGTCCTAATTCCTATTAAAGTACTCAGCATGAATAACCAAGGACGTGATTCCTACTTGATTCTAATAATGTTTTGCGAAGCTCCCTAACGTCGCAGGGCATTAATGTTAGTAATTGTTCTAGTTTTACAATTAATATTAATGTTCATAAGTAATGATTGTTGAATATTGATAATAAACATTTGCAATTGCTGAATTTTTTTTCATCTGATTTCATCATAAGAAAATTACCATACAAAGCGCTGTATGTTCTTGACTTGGTATCAAGAAATGTTGGATAAAGAGGATCAATTTAGTGCAGAATCATCTTTAGTGATGAAGCCCAAATTACCCTCAACAAGAGGGTTGAAGTATGTAATTATTTTCTACTCCATCCCTGTTCGCGGCTGGACCAGAAGACGGTGCAGTGGCAGCGTTTGCGGGCGGGGTGGGTGTAGTTACTTTCACTGCAGTAGCAGAGTGCTCCACTTGCGTCATCAAGGACAACCGACTATCACGCCCAGCACTCTAGATACTGCCAAGTGTTTCATCAGCGCAGAACTTCATTCATTTACCAACGCCGGAGATCGATTATGGTTACATTGTCCTGTTATCGAATCATACACTGCCCAAACAATTCCACAACTATTCTGATCTGTTTCGACCACATTTTCATTTTGATTACAATCAAAATTACGAATATAAATGATCATGTAATCAATACGTTTTTTAGTCATGGAGCTACTAAATAATTCAGTTTATAGTTTATAAATATCGTACAGATTTCTGTAAATAAATAGCCAACACAATGGACCAGACTGTTCTGGCAGATTATGGTTCCTTTAGTAGCTACTATGTGCCGCCACTTTATGGCCAAACATTTTAGCTTCAATTCGTTGAAGGGCGTAGTTCCTCTAGGTATATTCAAACTCAATGGTATAAAAGTACATCAGCGAATCAGAATAGACAATATAAAAAATAGTAGAAAAACTCAAATAAGCACTGATTTCCATTGTGTAAAGACCGAGTCAATTAAATATAGTTCATATAAAAGAAATTGAGACATATTCAGTGACTTTAAGTAAACAATTACGATTTTTGTCCAATAATACATAATCAGTTAAAAGGTGAAGTTTCTGAAGATGTCCAGGTAAACACCAAAAAGGTTAAAGAAATTAAACGGGCATATTTAAGAATAGAATAGTAAAATACACCAACAAAAATTCCGATATGATATTGTCAACATATTTATGACTAAATAGAGGACCAAGAATCAGATTATTGGAAAATCTCTGCCAAGGACTTCAAATTGCTCATGATCAAGATATCAATGATATTTCGAATATGTACTTTGCTATGTTGGGCAGTGTATATCTGCGGCTATTATTATAGATCGACCTCGTTCCCTCTGGTACTCCTATGACCGCCGATATGTTAGAATTGAACTACAAATTGGATATTGAGTTTCTAAATGACTGTCAACAATAGAGAAGTTCAATTTTGAAACGAGTCGTGAAAATTTCATTGAGTAACTCCAAAGGTGTTGTGTTAGTCACGGTTAGGTCTGCAAGACCAACATCCAATTAAACAATATTCATAACTTCAATCAGAAATAATACTATTGGAATTTATTGGCACATTGTGGAAATGAAATTGTGGTGTGAGAAGGAAATATTTCATTCCATTCGTTGAAAACTTAGATACCAGAAGGGATATTCAATGAGGAATGTGTATCAGAGGTGGATTTCAATGAAAATCATCATAAACACAAACTGGAAAAAATAATTACAAAGAACGAAAAAAAAAGAAAAAATAACGAAGAAAAATGAAACTAAACTATGAAATTATTATTCTTTTTATTGTCAAATTTTTGTTAATCATTCTTTGCTGAAGAAATAAATGACAAGGCTGCTGGAAATTCTTCATCAGAAATCCCTGCATACAACCAATTTGTCCTATGCACATTTGAGATTTGGATATCTTCAGAGTTGAAGCGCATTCGCCAATTTGTGATTACTGCAAAATCATAATCCATTGATACGAGGATGTATTAGCCTACTATAGTACCAAACAAAATCTCAATGTCGAAATATTTCATTACTCAACATATTCTCCTCTTAATTGAATACATTTATTACAGCGAACCTGCAACGTCTCTAGACCTTTCCAAAAAAAATGTTTCTTCTTGCTCTGCAGACCAGTCCTCCACAGCTTTTATTACCCCCTTGTTGGAAGAAAATTTACGACCTCTTAAACTTTTTTTCAGTTGAGGAGAGGTATGATAGTCGGACGGAGCCAAATCTGGTGAATAAGGGGGGTGATCTAGTAATTCCTACCCTAAATCACGAATTTTTTGCATGGCAACATGAGATTTGTGAACTGGGGCGTTGTCCTGTAAAAACCAAATACCTTTGGATAGCTTTCCGCGTCTTTTCTCTTCAATTTGTTCCCGTGGAGTGGTCAGTAATGTGGAATAGTAATCTCCAGTTAATGTTCTACCCTTATCCAAAAAAATCAATCATGATAACTCCATGGCAATCCAAAAAAGCTGAAGCAAGATCATTTCCAGCAGATTTTTGAACTTCTTAGGTCTTGGAGAAACAGAGTGTGGCGATTCTATGGATTGTTGCTTCATTTCTGGATCGTAGAAATGTACCCAAGTCTCATCCATAGTAACAATTCGGTTTGGGAAGTCTACATCGTTTTCAAATCGAGCACAGATCGAACTCGATGCTTCTGCCCTTGCATGCTTTTGGTCAACATTGAAACATTTGGGGATCCATTCTGCAGACATTTTTCTCATGTCCAAATTGACGTGAACTATATGATGAACGCGTTCGTGTGAAATCTTCAGTGCTTCAGATATCCGTTTCAGCCCAATTCGACGGTCTGATAAAATCATGTCATGAACTACATCGATATTTTCAGGGACTGACACAGAAACTGGCCTTCCCGATCGGTCATCATCTTCAATGGAAAATTTACCTCTTTTGAAGCTTGCAGTCCAATTTTTCACGGTCGCATACGAAGGACATTGATCACGAAGGGTAATAAACGTATCTTCGTAAATCTGCTTACCTCTTAACCCTTTTAAATACAGGTACTTGATGATGGCTCGATACTCGAATTTTTCGATTTTTACAATTTCGGTGGACATCTTTTTTTAATTTGTTGCGTAACTCTGGTTTACTTTTTTGACGTGGAACTCTACACTGACACTGCTAATAAGTTATTATTCGTTGATATGGTATCGCAATATTTCGTTTATGCATGGAACTGGTTTAGGCTAACTAGATATCAACACATCTGCGTATGTATGGTGAATACAACAAAGGGTTGATTTTTTAAATATTGTATGTATTATATGTATATTCTCCTATATTTTCAATGACCTCCACCCTCAATTATCTTCTAGTTTTCAAAAGTATCGTCCATTTTATTTTTGTACTACATTCACAAAACTGAAGGCTTTACATTTTTCCAGAAACAACCTTGGGGCTATTTTCACTCGAATCATAGTGAACTAATCCAACGATATACCATTATCGAAGTCTTCACTGTTTGGATTTTCTTTCTGTTTACAAATATTGAATATTATAGTGTGATATTCTCTATGAATTGACACCCTAACTTTCTTGAAGCTGTTTATTCACTTCGAGCACTGGTGGGACTCAATATTCTTCCGCTTCATACTTGTGAATAACTTATTCATTCATTAGAACTTGAATTGAGCATTTAGAAGAGCGGTTTTTATGGTTGCAATGGAAATTTCATTCTGTCAAAAAAAAACAAAGGAACTAATTGTAATAAATTTATTAATAGTCACAAATCCGTGATATCTTATAGTAATGAGTTATAATCGATATAAGTGGATGTAAACTCTAATATTCATATATTTATATAACAATTATTGGCTAGTACGTTCAAGATAATAAAATAAACAATTTCGAATTACACGAATAAAATAGATAAATAGCTTTGGTTTGTTTGAAGTATAAATAAAATTTCAAAAAAATTGAAAAAAAACATGAAGATATTCAACGCGAATTGAAAATCATGCGAGAAAGACATTGTCGAAACAGAGTATTTCAAATATCAGCATTCACGACAACTACTACATAAATGTTTATATAATACAGATCTCACAAATATATGTACAAATAAGCCTTAGGGAAAATAACTACTGGCATTTTTGTTCTCATATATACAAAATTCATAGACTTATATATTACATATTCCGAAAAAATTTAACTTGGGTTACTTATCGTGGATACTCCTGTAATGAGATATGTACTTTAAATCAAGTGCTTCAAAACAGCTTACAACTAAAGAATGTGTAGGAAAGATATTAATTGTAAATTACTTCGAATATAGTGTAGGAACTTGGAAAATCAACTAGAAATAATATTTACAAAGAGCTCATTTACATCAAAGGAATGTTCAGTGGACACAAGACTATATTGTGTTAAACGAAATGTTGTGATCGTCAACACTTGTTATTGCATATTAACTCGAGAACCCTCCTTAAAATTATTTACAATATTAAAAGAGATTATGAAGCGAGTTCGATAGGTTGTTCGTTGTTGTTCAATATTTCGTCTCTTTCAGTTTTGATTTTCATGTCGTAATCATCTGATTTCAATTCGTTGTAATCTTCTAGAGGTGTTCCATCTGAGAAACTCTCAGAATCTTCTTCATCTTTACCAACAACATCTATGATATTGTGGGAGGGTGGGGAGAATAGTCGGGTCTGGTTGTAAGGTTCATTGCCGGAATAAGTTACTTTGCCCATAAAGCTTCGAATTTCATCGAAATAAGCGTCTTCTCTTTCGTTTTCGTTGCTGCTTCCTGGGGAATCTGCTACCACAACACCTCCACTGCCATCATCAGCCTCGTGCTTCTTTAGATGTCTATCTAGGTTAGTTTGTTGACCGAAGCATCTTTCACACAAGGGACATTTGAAAGGCTTCTCCTTGTTGTGAATATTCCTGACATGCCTTTGTAAATTGCTGGATATACTGAAAGACCTTTCACAGTATCTGCATTTGTATGGTTGTTCTCCAGTATGTGTTCGTAAGTGTCTTGTCAGGTTTGCAGACCTTGGAAAAACTTTGCCACAGAATTTGCAAGCGTATCTATCCTTGATCTTTCCTTGAGTTTGTTGCTGCATCACATCGTGGAAAGGTTTGACGCCTCCGAAATTCTGTAGTCCTGGCCTTAACAAGTCGAAGTTTCGTTGTGGTTGAAGATTGTTTAAAAATGGAAATCTGTGTGGACCAAAGGGAGAAGGCAGTAACCTGTCGTTGTTTGGTTGGGGTGAAAAATTGGCGAAACTGGGTCGATACATATCGAGAAGCATTGGATGAATTGGTCTGGGGTAAGCCATAGGTGGGGTCGTTTGAAGTTTCTCAAGGTTCCTCTTTTCTTCCTCCAAACTTATAACATCTATCTTCTCCTCGTTGGAGACGTGTGGCGTGCTGGTTTCGCTTGCTCTTTCTGATCTTGGGGAAGGTGATGAGACTTCAGCCACTTCACTCTTGAATTTCTTCCATGTCATACTGAGATCGAGAGGTTGCTCGCCGTCTTCACTGGTTGTTGGACTGGATCGTTTTTGGGTTCTTTCCTCAGAGCTCTTGGATAAATCTGTTGGATATCTGTTGGTTTCTGGTGTACTCGATCTTGCCTCAGTTTTTTCGATCTTGGTAGGTGCCATTGTGGGCTTGGTTGGTGATGGCGCCAAATGTGCTTCTTCTGCGGTTGGCGGACTAACTTTGTGGTTCACTGAAGGAACTCTAGGAGGAGTCACACGTTCAGCACATGGAGAAATCCTTTCAGCACTCAACGCCCTCATTTTCTTCGGCGAGGGCAGCTCTGGCAAATCGTCGGTTCTCAATTTAGGCAATTGGTTGAAGAGCAGAGGGTTGATGAATCCTGAGGGTGGTCCAGAAGGATGGAAAATTTGGTGATACGATGGGAAATGTGGCGGAAAGAAAGGCATATGGCAGGTTGGCCGGTATAGGGAGAAGGGGTTGTTGCTGGCCATCGAGTTCAAGGGTAATGGTGGTGGGGCTCCCAGGGTTGAAGCAGGGGCGCTTGAATCACAGAATCGTTTGTGTTTGGAGAGTGAGGTGACTGTCGAGAATGACTGACCGCACTTGATGCACTTTATCTGCATGCGGCAATCGGCGTGCATCCGTTTGTGGCGGCAGAGGTTCGAGAACTGAGTGTAGGCCTGTAATCATAAAAATCAGTTAGTAAACTCGAATCAGGTGTTTTTTTTTGAGTGATAGAACTTTGAGTGGAAATAAAACACATTTAAATCAAGATTGAAGCCAATTTTTTTTTTAATGAAAGTCATTTCATTTTTAGTGAGGAAGATTCCATAGCAACTCTCGTTTCACAGCGATAAAACATGCAAGCCAGCACAAGTAAGCAAGTTAGTTTTCCAGCGATAAAATTCTGACGTTTTTCAAATTCATAAATAGCTTCGGATGTGCATACCATAGAAAAAACAAACAACCTCAATTTCATCTAAGATGAATACTCATTTGACAAATAGCGTAAAATGGGCCCAATGTGACCATATTACTGTAAGACACATTTTCTCGTGGAATAATCATGTCAAATACCACTCGATATTAAATTTAAGCCGGTGAAATTTTTCTCTTGTAATATACAAGTTTGTTGTTTTTCGGCAGTTTTGCTCATGAAATTTTTACCAATATCACTCGCCTGACGGCTCGTGATTGCTGACGAAATTTCACCTCTAGTGGTATTATATATGATAATTTTATGACATGCATGTTTTAAAATAATTTCCGGCATAATATGTTCACCACCAGACCAATTTTGGACCCCTTTTTCGAGTATTTCAGGCTTTATTTCAGCAACAACAAGAGTTATGTTGGCTTCCAAAGCGTCAATTGTGTTTAGTTCATCAGCATAAACCAATGACTTGACATAACCCCAAAGAAAATAATCCATTGGAGTTATGTCGCATGATCTTGGAGACCAATTAATTGGACCATTTTTCCAAGTAATATTATCGCCAAATCTTTCTTTCAATAAATGAATTGTTGCGGTAGCAGCATGAGGTGTAGCTCCATCTTGTTGGAACCAAAACAGATCAGGGTCGATACCATTCAAATTTTGAAACCAATAATCATTGATCCCTGATCTGTAACGAGCACCATTCACTGTAACAGTAGCCCCAGCATCGTTTTTAAAGAAATATGGACTGATGATGCTTCCAGCGTGTAAAGCACACCATACAGTGCATTTTCAGGATGTTATGAAACCTGCAGAAGTTGTTTTCACTCCATATACTGCAGTTTTGCTTGTTTACGTAGCCGTTCAACCAGTAATGAGCTTCACCACTAAACACAATTTTTCTATAAAAAAGTGGACCAACTTCAAGCTGTTCTAGGGACCAATCAGCAAACAAAAGACGCTTATAATGGTCAAGGGGCTCTAGTTCCTGCAGAACCAAGAACTTTACATTTTTCATGTGGTGGATGCACAACTTGTTTTGAACGTCGACTAATAGAAAAATCTCTGGATCTTTATTAACACTATCACTTAAAGCAGCGATATTATCTTCTGTACGTACAGTTCTTCGTGTTGTTGTTGCATCGAGTAGAGAAAATTTTGTCTGAAATCTATCGATAGTGCTCTTTGAGTTTGGCGAATAGAACACTGATGTTAAAAATAAATTTCCACAATTTGTGAACGTTGTTGCGGCGTGAATCTTTCCATGACTATTGCACTCATTTTAAAAACTGACCAATCACTGTCCAAAGACAGCTCGTATTATCGCGATAATCCCAACTGTCTCTGTATTATGATTGGTCTGACAACTTCGGTATTTTCAACGATTGAACCACAGAATAATCTGTGATTGAACTGTGGATACGAATGGTTTGACAACTGATAAATATAAATTGTAAACGTCAACATGAGTTTTTTTTTCCTTTTCTCTAATATGGAGTTCCTGACCTTCTATTTTGTTCGTGAAATAGTCTTATGAACTGTCACTCGATATTAAATTTACCTCATAAGTCTATCTTTCATTTCCAAACTCGAATGAGTTGCTTTAAGGAAACACCACTCGTCCTACGGACTGGTGATGTTTCCAAGCAACTCATTTTCGTTTGAAAATAAATCGATAGACTTATCTCGGAAATTAAATCTCTTGATATTACTACTACTGATACTTTGTCAATGCTTACTGAACAGAAATGTCAAAACAACATGGCTTCTAACTCCGGTCAAATCACAGTTATCCCTATCAAAAATTCTATCACTCTAAAAGATGGAACTGAAGTTCCACAATAAATGTTTTCATTTTTGGTACCAACCTTAAAGCAGACTTCACACTGGAAGGGCTTGACGGAGGAATGGATGTGTGTATGCTGCTTGAGTCCAGAAGACGTAGCGAAGGTTTTTCCGCATTCAGGACAGGCGTGAGATCGTGCGCCTACGTGGTGCGTCCTTATATGCCTCTGCAAATTGCTCGGATCGGTAAAAACCTGTAACAAACGACGGTGCCATCAGTAAAAAAGCAGACGGAGATGCCTAGACTCCGTACGATGGGTACGTGTACTATTTCGGTTGAAAAAGTCGATCGGGGAGGTTTTTTACGGGGAGTTTAAGGAAGTCGATTAGTTCGAGAAGAGATTCTTGGCGTCATTAGGAATTTTTCGGAGAATTGACTTTTTTCTTGTCGGGAAATTCTAACGCATCTCCTCGCAAGATAAAAACTTTTTCAGTGTTCTCAGTCGACCAAAATGTATCAGGATATCTATACTAATATTATAAAGAGGAAAGATTTGTATTTTTGTTTGTTTGATACGAATAGGTTCAAAAACTACTGGACCGATTTAAAAAATTCTTTCACCCTTTGAAAGCTACATTATCCCTGAGTGACATAGGCTATACTTTTCACCCGAAAAAATTAAGGATACCTACTATAACTTCAATAATTACAAAAAAAAACAGCCAAAATCAGCTATTTTCACGTGCGCTGCAAAAACCGTAAGACTTACGTGGATACAATGTATGACGGAAATGTACCTCTTGAATAGTTCTACAAAAAAGTCCGCGATAGCATGTATCTATCTCTCAAGATTGCCTTGCTATTACCTGTTTATGGTAATCAGATGTTTTCCAAAATTATGCACTATTTGGGAGTGTGTTTTTATGAATTGGGTATTGATCCCAATCCAACCTAATACGTTATTTATCCCCAGTATTTAATTTAGAACAAAGTTGCCCTTCACATCATACAATTACAACGAGTACATCAAAAGATATGGCAGGTTGACGTTTTGAAGATGAAACCGCCGCATGAAACAAATTTCTTTCTGCTTGTATCCTATATACCTAAACCGATTCGTGAATATTATAAAAAAAGAAAAATTGGGGAAAAATTGAACCTCATACAACTTTATCTGTTGACGAATTTTTACAGCTGTTTACATTGTGCATCGAAAATAGTTATTTTGCATTCAATAATATGTTTTTCAGGCAGATCTTCGGACTGGGTATGGGGAATAATTTGGCACCAGTAACATCCGACATAGTAATGGTGGAAGTTCAGAATTTGGCCATTGATAAATTGAGTTTTTCGTTACCGTTTTTTAAAAGATACGTTGATGATATTGTCACTTGTATTCCTTTCGATAAAAGGGACGAAATCCTAGAAGCATTCAATAGCATTCATCCTCGCTTAAAATTCACCATTGAATTGGAATCACAGGGTAATTCACTACCATTTCTAGATACTTTGTTGATTAGACGAAATAATGAAATTTTAACAGATTGGTACCAGAAACATAATTAATAATTTAAAACATAGAGCTCTCACACTTTCTGACAATGAATTTCACGGAAAAAACATTCTTAAAATACAGTCAATTCTGGAAAAAAATAACTATCCGACCAAATTCATAAGAAAAATTCTGTACAAGAGAGAACCTGAGCACCACACATCACAAGAGGAAAAAGAAAACCAAAAATATTACAGGGTAACTTATGTTGAAAATCTAGGAGAGCAAATCAAGAATATATTTACCAAATTAAACATAAAAATTGCATTCAAATCTAACAATACTATAAAGAAACTTTTTACAAAAACTAAGACTGCAACTCCAAAAGAATTACTCAGTAACATCATATACAAAATATCTTGTAACGACTGTCCAGCCACATATATTGGTCAAACTGGTCGATACCTCAAGGATCGAATTTCTGAACATAAAAGAGACTCCCTTAATATCCTCAATCCTTTAAAAAACACAAAGGAAAATAATACTGCACTAGCTGAGCATGTAAAAAGTTTTCTCCACTCCTTTAATTTCGATCCTGGCTCGGTGGGAATATTAGGTAGGCAAACGAATTTGAAAAGACGGTTATTAGATGAGATGATATCAATAAAACAAGAAAAAAATTCCATTAATAAAAGGAACGACATTGAAAATTTGAATACCGCATATTATTATTTAATTGAAAAATCGGGGATGTATAGAAGTTTGTTTTCCAACCCAGGTGTGTAAGTTGTTATAATAATCCGCGCATACTCCAGAATCATCTAATTGATGACATCAATCTTTTAATGTCCTCCATGCGAGCAGTTGTTGTCCTCTCCAAATTATTAATTTTTGACATCAGAACTGTTGACAACGAAACCACACAAAGTGAAAATGTAAGTCGAAAATTCACACTATATTCCGAACCTATTTCCTCATTCATATACTTGTTTGTTTGTATATGTCTAAAATAAGTGTTAAAAAAATATGATTTTAATCTTTTAATTGTAATTTCGAACATCTTAGATTACTGTAGTGTATGTTATTCCATTTCAGAGCCCTGATGAAGATTTTAGAATAAAATCGAAACTAGTTGGCCTTTTTTCCAAACAGATGGTTTTGTGAATTATTTTTGGACCTAGAAACCTGTTAAAAATCACCGATTTAATATTCATAGGTCTCATCATCATTCATCATAGAATCTAATGGTGAGTATCCATGAGTATTCGATCATGGTGCCAAAGAAATCGTCGAGTGATGGCTTCCACTTGTCAAGTCTACAACTCTGTACTATAATTTGCTTTCGTCTTTCACATGCATGATGGGCATGCAGCTGCTTGAAATCATTGGAATGAGGGATAAATGAAGTGTGGAATATACTCGGAAGTGTTCTCAGTACCTTAGGCATTTATTATAATCTCACTTTTTCGCACGGTGCTATAATTCAATTAGCGATTCATGCTTTTTCATTCCGGGTCTCAAATCAATTCCGTCACAGTCTGTGGATCACTTCAGATCAATTTATAAAATTTTCTGTGTAGACTGTGACGATTCTAGTGATATTCCCAGTTCAAATCAACATATTCATTCTATTTATATTCTTCTACTAAATAAAATGGTAACTCTGTAGACGGGCCCGAGAGAATTTGTGGAAGAGTGGGTCCAGAAGAATCTTAAAACGCAGCGAAGCTGCAATACAGTGAGGAAATTTGTATACGATCGAAAAGAGGAATAATCGATTTATAGGTGGGTGAAATTCCGAGTCTCTAGGCGGTGTAGAAGTATTTTTGAAAAATCCGCAAAAATCACGAAAAAATTCGGCCAAAAGGATAATTTCAAACTCGATGGAAGTTTTTTCACAGATATCCTGGACGTGATGTGAATACACGGATCGACAGAGGATAAGTCAATGCAAAATAGCTTGATGTTCATATTTTCCATAATTCCCCCATTTCTTCAGAAAAATCGATCAAACTTTGACATTTCGCCTATTAAATCACCCGATTTGTAGAGATCTACCGGTAAGGATAACTACCTAATAGGTAGATCTAGGGGCTTACTAGTTGCTCGTCTAAATGATTGTTCAAAAGAGAAATAACTTTTCAACAAGAAATTATAAAATTTTCTTTCTTACCTTAGGGCAGTTCTCGCAATGATATTTTCTGTGTTCCCCATGGACGATAGCTTTATGCTTGATAAGGCAAGGTCTGTGACTGTAGGCTTTCGGGCAATAGTCACACTTGAATTCGTCTTTTCGATAGTTGTGCTTGACTATTAGATGTTCGTCGAGTCTGCAAAAAAAAAGGATGTTGAATAAAGATTTTCCATGAAATCATATGAAGACAAGCTTAAGCTTGCTATGTGCAATCTTCATGATGATGAGATATGCATTCATAACTAGATATATTAGTATATAACAGAAGTATCATTCTTGATAAGCATTCATTTGTTATTTATTTTCGAACACTTTGTTGGCGAAAATCCGCTCTTGTTGAAACACCCAAAATTTTTACAACTTTCTCAATGATTAAGGTGGGCGTTCAATGTAGTGTGTTCTTATTTCAAGCTGCATTTGAAAATGGTTTCACTTTGAGAACTGAAATTTTGTGGCGAAACTCAGAAAGGATTGGAGTTCTTAATGAAATAATTAAAATCGGATTCATTTCGAAAGTTAATTTTTTTCTTTCAAATATAGAAAAAAATAAGCTCATGCTTTTGTTTTATTTCGAACGAAAGACCCATGAAAATAGTTCAACTTCCGATTAAAGCTGAATCTATAGATAATTTCGTTCAGAAAATAAACTTGCAATACGGAATTAGCAGAATCAGGCCAAATTCAAATATATCGCGAGAAAAAGTTCCTGCTTTACCTGAATATTCACTAATTTCATAGTTCAGCAATTTGCGGATAGAGAGCGCCATTGTACATTTCATTTATAATGAGAAAGATACACTGCGCAAAAAAAATTAACGCACATTCTGAAAATCTCAATTTTAATGAAAGTTAACTCTACATTGACTCTATAACTTATTCTTAATGTTCTCTCGGGAAGGTTTTTAATGAAACAAGAGACATAAGATGGAAAAAAATTCAGGATTTCACCGAATCTTATGTGAAAGAAGAGAAATAAACAATTTTCAAAATACTGAAATGCTGATAAGTGATTTAATACTTGGTATTTCCACCCCTTGCGTTAATTACAGCTCGGCAACCACGGTTCATACTCAAAATGAGTGATCTTAAAATGTTCTGATCTAATCCTTCCCAGATTTCTCCGAGTTTGATTCCTAAGTCATTAAGAGTAGCTGATGGATGATTTTCTGAACTTCTCAGCCTTCTATTGAGGTTGTTCCAAACCTGCTCAATCGGATTGAGGTCTGGACTTCTTGCTGGCCATTCCATTCCAGAGACTTCAACCTCTTCAAGGTACTCCTGAACGATGCGCGCACGATGGGGCCTGGCATTATCGTCCATAAAAATGAAATTTTCACTAATGTATGGGGCAAATGGCACTGCATGCTCTTCAAGAATGTTCCTAGCATTCATAGCTCCATTATCAACGACCACTAGGTCTGTGCGAGCAGTCAAAGATATTCCACCCCATACCATAATCGATCCTCCCCCGAAACCAGTAGTATTCAGGAAATTGCACTGAGCATATCTTTCATGTGGACGTCTGTATACAAGGGAACGTCGATCACAATGGTAGAGGCAGAATCTAGACTTATCTGTGAAGAGAACTCTTTCCCAATCGGCCTCTTCCCAATGGATATGCTAACTCGCAAAATCCAAACGCGCCCATCGATGGGCTGGGGTAAGAGTTGGGCCTCTTGCCGCGACACGAGGCCTTAAATCATATTCTCGGAGAATAAATTTGAGATAATGTGCGTTAATTTTTTTGCGCAATGTATTATAGAACTTATAGTGATAATGTGAGTTCTATGGAGATATTCCAAAGAATGCACGGTGTCGCCTCTATCGGATTAGTTTTCCTACTCGTTTTGATCGGCGACGATATAGCAAATACTCATTAAATTCTGGATTTTCTGAAATTTCCAAGGTTTATTCCTATCGTGATTAGTCGTGCTCAAGCCTACTATCCATCCAATTCAGTTCCAAATCATCCCTTAAACTTCCCCCATAATATTTTCATATCTAAAACTACCGGATCCACTCCAAACTTCCAAGTAGCTCACGACCATCAAGACGCCCCTCGCAATTTCCACATACAAGAAAACAATTTTTATTGTCCCAAGTCACGCGAATATTGTCATTTCCAGTAATTGTGGAGATGGGAAATGGACTGATGTGGTTGGAAATTTTGATTGATCATCATCTTGGCTCACGCCTAATCTAGCAATTAATGAATAATGCATGCCTTGAGTACTTCACGCCACGAAGTCCTGAATTATATCAGAAGATAACACCTGACTGTTCTCAAGTTGGTAATGGAGAATATGTGTACGGCTATGTTTTAATATGTTCTGATGGCTTTAGGTAGGTGTGCTGGAGTTATTATTATTAAGTTATTAATTAAGGAGTTATTAAGAGGTATTTGGGTCATGTCGAAGGACAGAGGGAATATTCTTTGAAAATCGAAAAGTATGTGAAGTTTCCATGAATTATTTTCAACTATCAACAATGAACACAACTGTAGGAAATAAATAAAATATTAGGTGCAACACTGATAGACGAGTACCTTCATGCTGGCCAACTGTTAAAAAATACCTGAAAATCACTTTTTTATTTCTAATGAGTGCATCCTGAAAATATTATGTCACGAAGGGCTTCATCGGAAGCTATAATTTTTTGTTTTCTTAGGCTTTCATTATTGGAAATGCTGTAAATCAATTTTTGATTTTCGCAAAAATTTCAACCTAGAGAAGGAGTTGTTTATTTTTTACGTGCTTCCATATCCCAGGTATTTTTGAGGGATATTTGAAAGTTTTTATTGTTTCCTCAGCAGATTAATTAGTATTGAAATGAAAACTGTTAAGAAGGTATTTGTGTCGTGATTCCGTTTGAAATATTATTCACAAATTCATCATATTTTAGGTTACAAGGTGTCTTGTTTGAAATTTTATTTTATAGTGCCGTTTTTACTGTTGAGATTCCATAATTATCAACAAGAGGATTATGAAGTTGATCCTCGTAATTCGAGGTACTGAGCTGTGACTTCATCTTTCTGTAAGATGGAAATTAAATAAGGTGAAGTATCTGAGCGAAAGGATGTATGTTTCAAATCCTCATGATATATTCGAATTTTAGGCCAGTAGATATAACAATGTAAGTAAGAAACTGTGTTCAATTGCTCTTCAAGGAAAAGTAAAAACACGGCTATTTGTTTTCAGAAATTTCCTGAGAAAGATGCCTCAACACCAAATACCACTAATGCCTTTGGCATATTGAAAAAAGTGGACTGGATAAAAGCATGGATAGATAAACTATTGATGGGAAACCTTGCTGCAGAGAATATATGAGTTTGTTACCTTCATGTGCACGATTATGTCAAGTCAATTTCAGATTTACATCCAGTTCGAAAAATCCATAAATAGAGTGCTTAAGAAAGAATAATTTTAGTATTAATAAAACTGAAAATGTTTGTGAAGTACCCATTTTTTTGAGAGTTTCTCAAACAACTGCGAACAATATTTTTAGTGAACATATTGTGTATTCAACTGATATTTTGAGATGTGGTATTCACTGGCCAAGTTCTGATGTTGAATTGATGACTTTACCACTTTACATTTTAAGAATATACTGTGATTTAAAATTGATACTTGATTACAATAATTTTTCAGTGCAATGATCTTAATTTCTCATGCGGCATCAGAACTTATTCACATCCAGATCATAGTTTATGGCAGGTGTAAAATCCTTTTGTGTTGTTATTCTGTGGTAAGCTTCCATGCAAACAATAATTTATTTCCCTAATTTCCTTTGGATTCCTCGTAGAATTCCTATCCAATAAGAAGGAAAAAGCCAATGTATACACTTATATTTAATAAACTCGACAATACACTGTTCATGATACATTAATTTACTGAAAGTCTTCATATAATCTCCACGAATTCAAAGAAAACACCTACAATAATCAGTTTCACATCTTGCAACAGGTTTTTTAAACGAGTGCTCCTTCTTTCGAAATAGATGAAATTCGAATTTGATATTTCTTCAGTATCTTGAATCATTTTTACAACACTGTTAATAGAAATATCTCATTTATGGGTTATTATGAAAACAAAAAGACTCTAGCGAAATCCTCATTTGATTCGAAAAATTCAAATTCTCCATACAAACATTTCGGTGGCGATATTCATTTTCCTATCCATTGATGAAAACTTAAGAAAACAAAAATTTATAGCTTCCTATGAAGACCTTCGTGACGTCTAATATTTTCAGGATATAATATTAGGATTAAAGCTTTCAGGTAACAGTTGAATCATTGCGAAAAAGGGAAGTGATTTTTAGGTATTTTTGAACAGTTGGTCAGCATGAGGGGACTCGTCTATTGGCTAGAATGTCTGGAACTTCATACTCATTTTGAGTTTGGGACTCTGCGCAGAGTCTTTCTATTGAAAAAAATCTACTTCTGTAAACTCGTGAATGAAATTTTGGGAACTGATCAGGACGAACAATTATATAGTCCTGTGAGCTTATGAAGCATAAGATAAATTTTATTTGTTTCTCATTTGTAAACGTCAGTTTCCAAAAACACAATATTAATCAAGAAAGTTTATTTTATCAAGTCACTAACTTGTAAAACTGACAGTTAACTTGCAAAATTTTTACAAGTTAGTAGTATTATTTACATTAGAAAATTTTGTTTTATCGTCATATATGTTGAAAATCATGGTACAATTGTTATTTCCAGTAACACAGATTTTTGATGATGAAAGAGTTGATACTGATGATGATGAACCATCTGTTGACTCAGAAACTGCTGAACTCGAGGACTGTAGAACATTTGTACTCTCCTTACTACCAAATAATTTGCTAGACATTTCGATTTTTTTGTTGACCGAATCATCGACATAACTCATCGCAATTCCGGTGCTCTTCCACCCTCCTGCACGCTTTAGTGCTAAAATATCTCCACCCGAATCCGCAACCATAGTGGCTCCAGTTCTGCGAAAAGAGGGGCCGGTGTATAACTCTGGGTCTTTTAAACCTAAATATTTCGCTATTTGCTTTGGGACACCACCAATGTGTGCTGGCCAGCATTAAGGGAAATGCACTTTCCATGTCGGTTTGTCAAAAAAAATCTTAGGCTTTCTGTTCCAGGAGGCCGAAAATTTACATATTTTCTGAATAACATGCAGGGCTTGAAGCTGCAGCCATCATCGGTTATGGTGAATCTTCTTGTTGTTAAATTTTTTGTTTGCCGCAATGTCACCACAACGTATTTTCCCATATCTCCTACATCATTCATGTTTAATGAGAGAATTTCGTCACATCGACAACATCCAAAAATCCCAAATATTGTTACAATTTTCGCCAGCAACCACTGGTCATCAGGAGCATGTAAAAAAAATTGTTCAGCCTCTTCATTACTTAATACCTTGGCCTTTTTTGGCGTATAACGCTCATTTTTTCGTTTCAGAAACGCTATTACCTTTTGAAATCTGCAAATGACAACTAAACGTCATATTTTTCAATAAATTTTTTATGCCCCTGCGAACAGGGGCATTTTCTTTAATTTCCAAGCAGCTTTTCAGCATAGACCATTTTGCCCATAAAGTATTAAGCCCGCAACGGACGGCGAGCGATATATTATATCTCATATATTACACCAATATCGCTCCTTATGAAAATGCACCAAGCCCCGCGGACGACGCTATAATATATATTCCGATATTACGATATTTTTCCATACTAAAATGACATATGTCAATGCAAAGCTATAATATATATTATATTATCGCTCGCCGTCCGTTGCGGGCTTAAGGGCTGAATCTAGCTGATAGTTGATTTAAGTAGACCAACAAAACATCTTCAGTTACCCCAATCACACTATTTTTGTTTTGCCACTTTTTGAAGTCGTCGTATTCTCGCTCGTACCTTGAAGCTGATTTTGCAAGTAATAAACTTGAAGCTACACTGCTGGCTGCCTCAATAATTTCTTTTGGTACATTCATTTTCGCTTTCGCCAAAACAAATGTAAAGAAAAATAAACAGACATGTTCATGGCAACGCTTCCATAGCTTACGACATTTGCGACAAATTATTGAGATTTTTTTGGAATTTATCTAACCTTTTTACAAATGAGAAACAAATAAAATATAAAACAATACACGCAAGGTAAGAGGGTTTTTACTGGCGAATGGAGTATATAACTGACGAGCCGCAGGCGAGTCAGTTACCTCCTTGAGCCAGTAAAACCCGTTACCTTGCGTGTATTGTTTTATATTTTATTTGTTTCTCATTTGTAAAAAGGTTAGATAAATTCCAAAAAAATCTCAATAATTTGTCGCAAATGTCGTAAGCTATGGAAGCGTTGCCATGAACATGTCTGTTTATTTTTCTTTACATTTGTTTTGGCGAAAGCGAAAATGAATGTACCAAAAGAAATTATTGAGGCAGCCAGCAGTGTAGCTTCAAGTTTATTACTTGCAAAATCAGCTTCAAGGTACGAGCGAGAATACGACGACTTCAAAAAGTGGCAAAACAAAAATAGTGTGATTGGGGTAACTGAAGATGTTTTGTTGGTCTACTTAAATCAACTATCAGCTAGATTCAGCCCTTAAGCCCGCAACGGACGGCGAGCGATAATATAATATATATTATAGCTTTGCATTGACATATGTCATTTTAGTATGGAAAAATATCGTAATATCGGAATATATATTATAGCGTCGTCCGCGGGGCTTGGTGCATTTTCATAAGGAGCGATATTGGTGTAATATATGAGATATAATATATCGCTCGCCGTCCGTTGCGGGCTTAATACTTTATGGGCAAAATGGTCTATGCTGAAAAGCTGCTTGGAAATTAAAGAAAATGCCCCTGTTCGCAGGGGCATAAAAAATTTATTGAAAAATATGACGTTTAGTTGTCATTTGCAGATTTCAAAAGGTAATAGCGTTTCTGAAACGAAAAAATGAGCGTTATACGCCAAAAAAGGCCAAGGTATTAAGTAATGAAGAGGCTGAACAATTTTTTTTACATGCTCCTGATGACCAGTGGTTGCTGGCGAAAATTGTAACAATATTTGGGATTTTTGGATGTTGTCGATGTGACGAAATTCTCTCATTAAACATGAATGATGTAGGAGATATGGGAAAATACGTTGTGGTGACATTGCGGCAAACAAAAAATTTAACAACAAGAAGATTCACCATAACCGATGATGGCTGCAGCTTCAAGCCCTGCATGTTATTCAGAAAATATGTAAATTTTCGGCCTCCTGGAACAGAAAGCCTAAGATTTTTTTTGACAAACCGACATGGAAAGTGCATTTCCCTTAATGCTGGCCAGCACACATTGGTGGTGTCCCAAAGCAAATAGCGAAATATTTAGGTTTAAAAGACCCAGAGTTATACACCGGCCCCTCTTTTCGCAGAACTGGAGCCACTATGGTTGCGGATTCGGGTGGAGATATTTTAGCACTAAAGCGTGCAGGAGGGTGGAAGAGCACCGGAATTGCGATGAGTTATGTCGATGATTCGGTCAACAAAAAAATCGAAATGTCTAGCAAATTATTTGGTAGTAAGGAGAGTACAAATGTTCTACAGTCCTCGAGTTCAGCAGTTTCTGAGTCAACAGATGGTTCATCATCATCAGTATCAACTCTTTCATCATCAAAAATCTGTGTTACTGGAAATAACAATTGTACCATGATTTTCAACATATATGACGATAAAACAAAATTTTCTAATGTAAATAATACTACTAACTTGTAAAAATTTTGCAAGTTAACTGTCAGTTTTACAAGTTAGTGACTTGATAAAATAAACTTTCTTGATTAATATTGTGTTTTTGGAAACTGACGTTTACAAATGAGAAACAAATAAAATTTATCTTATGCTTCATAAGCTCACAGGACTATATAATTGTTCGTCCTGATCAGTTCCCAAAATTTCATTCACGAGTTTACAGAAGTAGATTTTTTTCAATAGAAAGACTCTGCGCAGAGTCCCAAACTCAAAATGAGTATGAAGTTCCAGACATTCTAGCCAATAGACGAGTCCCCTCATGCTGACCAACTGTTCAAAAATACCTAAAAATCACTTCCCTTTTTCGCAATGATTCAACTGTTACCTGAAAGCTTTAATCCTAATATTATATCCTGAAAATATTAGACGTCACGAAGGTCTTCATAGGAAGCTATAAATTTTTGTTTTCTTAAGTTTTCATCAATGGATAGGAAAATGAATATCGCCACCGAAATGTTTGTATGGAGAATTTGAATTTTTCGAATCAAATGAGGATTTCGCTAGAGTCTTTTTGTTTTCATAATAACCCATAAATGAGATATTTCTATTAACAGTGTTGTAAAAATGATTCAAGATACTGAAGATACGCAAGGTAACGGGTTTTACTGGCTCAAGGAGGTAACTGACTCGCCTGCGGCTCGTCAGTTATATACTCCATTCGCCAGTAAAAACCCTCTTACCTTGCTAGTAATGTTATATACTATTATTTCATTCTACACTACCTCCAGTTCTTTATTTCTATTCTGATTTTTTTGTCCCCCCTTCCACCTAACTCGAAGGCTAATGACGCTCAGATACTGGAGTTCATTGGAGCTGTGGAGCTGTAGATGGCGCAGTTGCAAAAACAGCTCTGATGAGAGGAACAATGAATGTTGAAGTCTCAGTGGACTTGAAATGATGAATAATAATGAAAGAATGAACTGAAATAAAAAAATGCAATAATTGGAAGTTTCAGAACCCTCCATCGTAACTTTCCTCTCCTGATTCACCATCACATATCGATTCGAAAACGATTCATACAACTTTCCCTCTCATAAAAAACGTTTTTGCCGATTTCAAACCGAGAAACAATCAGATAAATAAAACCGATAAATTGGTTCCTCGCATGGTTACTCTAAAGACCAATCGGTCGAAAATACCAACATAAATGTATCAACATGAGCAACTGCTAATTAACGTTTCGTTGTTCGTGATGTGTTCATCCACAGGGGAATAACCAATAGTCGAATATCACCAAAACTCATCGCTCAATAAATATAGTTAGGCTATCTGGCGCTTTCATCTTTCGGAAATACTATATGTTTGCATGCGTGACTGTAGATAGCACTCGGACCAATTTATTATTAATATTACGATTGCACCGAAATACCCGTTTAATTTGCTCGTTCAACCGATGTCGGGTAGATTGAGATAGTGGATCTTTATCTTGGTTTAAGCGGGTTAATTCGAGAGCAACTTCGATATCTTTTGAGTCTCGATTTATTGCTTCGATTTGTTGTAGGCTCTTATATTTCTTTCCTTCTGCAGATGTTGGTATCGTATTTGGTCATCTTGGATGATGAATGATGCCTATTGGTGCCTCTGATTCTTCATTTTCGTCGACGGGAGAAATTTTTCAAATTTTCATTCAAAAATGAGACCACAACAATTCATCGCTCAAATTTTTCAGAAACTACAATCAGATCAATGTATAAGTCCAGTTCAGTCGCGTTAAATTTTTCTGAAGTTAACAAAGTAATATGGCTATGGGATAAAAATACTCCTGAAGGTCTTATGCGTAAATTTTACTATATTGCTACCGTATAACTAGCCTGACGAGGGAAAGAGGTAGGCTATTGTTTAGGTTTATCAAGTTCTTTTACATAAAAGTGACGCAGGTTGGCACTCAAATATTTTTGAGAGACGTTGTCAAGGCGACTTTCTATTTACACTATTTCGACTCTGAATATTATGGAGTTAGTTCTTTTATGGTTTAACTGTAACACATCCGGTTTCATAGTACATATGCATTTTCATACTGGAGTATTTCAAGTTGTGCAAAAAGGTTTTTAAATGTCTTCTGTAGGCTTATTTCTTGAGAATTTTGAAAAGTGGGGTATTCCTTAGGTTCGTCTGTTCTGTTCCTTCAGAAGTTTTTCTGTCGGGTTATTCGAGTACTACTATTTTTTTCCAAATGAACTATCACGAAGTAATGGACTATTCTCTCCATTATTTTTCAGTAAAATTTCCATACTCGATTCTTGATTTTCTTACAAGAGAGAAGCATTACTGAATCTTCCAATCATGTTTATATACATGAAATATTTCCAGCATTAAGGGGAAATATCACCTTTTGAATCGTGGTAAATCTCAATTCAAAAAGTGGTCTCTTTATTTCACGAGTAAGTACCCTAATTTACGACGTAGAGACTTGATTTTTTTTCTAAATTGAAGTTGAAGAACGTCTCGAGGACAAATAGTTTTTTTTTTTCGATTTATTTAGTTTTTCAATTAAAAAACTCAGGTTAATCGTTAGATCTGGGGTTATTGGATATGTTTTTCGTTTTTCATGAGTACAAGCTATATTTTTGGAAAAATCATCATGAAAATTTTTGTATTTCATAGAAGATTAAATTGCCAAGGGCAAATGGTTGCGATTTTTTTGATTTAATCAGTTTTTCAATAAAAAAAAACAGGTTGAACTTCAGCATTTTGGAAACTACACTTAATGATTTTTTTCCGACGGTTATTCATCATTTTTTGGAAAAAATCGCAACTGAATTTAATCTTCTATAAACTACAAAAACTTTCATGATGATTATTTCAAAAATATAGCTCGTACTCATGAAAAACGAAAAACATATTCAATAAACCCAGATTTAAGGATTACCCTGGTTTTTTTAATTGAAAAACTAATTAAATCGAAAAAGGGAAAACTATTTGCCCTCGGGACGTTCTTCAACTTCGATTTAAAAAAAAATCAAGTCTATAGGTACGTCGTAAATTAGGGTACTTACTCGTGAAATAAAGAGACCACTTTTGAATGGAGATTTACCAGGAACATTACTACTAACAATTATTCATGAGGTAGGAATACCGTTTTCAATATTTGTACGGTTCATTTATATTTGACTACAACCTTACTAAATTTCTCGAATAACTCTTTCACATATTCAAACAAAAGGCCACAAAATCATTCAGCATATAAAACAGGATTTAAATCTATATAAATTGGGTTTGCGGTACACATAAAAAAATATTGTTCTTCAATGAAAAAGTTCGTATGAATTCTTTTCATGACGTGATAAGAATAAAAACTCACTTATCGACTTCCGTGAAGGGTTGTTCACAAACACAGCATCTCACTTCAGACTCATCTTCCTCTTCGTCTTCACGATCATCAACAGTACCACTATGTTGCGAAGCTGTAACAAAAACACCAATTCAATTTCCGAACCATCAACAACAACACCAAGAAAAAATTTCCAAAAAATTACCTCAACGAAAAAATCGAAAATAAAAAAATAAACTAGTAAGAATCGAGCGCGAAAAATAGACACCTTCACTACGACAATCCACAGGTTACTCGGTGTGAGGACCCCGTTGTAATCAAATAAACAAGTCACTACTCCCATATTGTTCCTCACCTGCCACCCCATTGGGGACACATGGTCTAATTTTTATCTCCGTCTTTTTTCCGCTCGCAGAAGGGCTGTTAGAGCTGGACGGAGATAGGTTGGGGGTGGATCGTCAACCACCACCGATGATATGATTTTGCTGAACCCGATTCGTGGTTGTCCGGTGGATAAAGAGGCAGGAGTGTAATCGGGGCATAGGTTGATCGCTTGACCGCATCGAGAGACAATTTGTAACGTTTCTCTTTGGATTTCTTGGTGGGCTTCTGTTGCAATGCGAAATCAGGGAATTTCTTAGGAGAGAATTACGAGATTTTCATGTTCAAGGGTCTTTTATATCAAAAATAATTAGTCGATCAACCCCTGTTCAGATGCAGACCTAAAAAGGCGCCAAAAAGACGCACACGAGGTAGTAACCTCATGGAAAACTTTCGCCAGGAACACTTTTTATTGGTGGTTTTTTTCTAACTCTTGCAAACTGAATTTAATCCAACTAATGTTCAAATTGAGCCCCACCAACTTCCAGGCAATGTTTAATCAAAGTCTATACCATTTTAAATGATGTTTGCTCAATTCAACATTTGGAAGATTAATAATAGGTAAAAGAAAACTCTACCAGATAAATAACTTAGGTGATTATTAATACCTCAACATGTTTCGAGCTCTATGAAGCTCATCTTCAGGTGTAATCACACATAAGTGAAGCTGAAAACAATTGAGAAAACATAAAAAAAGCTCAAAAAACAAAATAAAGCACAAAAACAACTACAAAAATGAAAAATCAATGAAACTTAACGAGCAAAATGACATGACGAAATAATAAAATAAAACAGAACGAACAAAAACTGGTTAAAGAATAAAATTGGGTGAAAATGGTCAGTACAAAATAGTAAAAGTACAATAACATAAAATCTCTAAAAGGTCATTAGCATTAAAAAGGTGAACAGAATAGTTATGTAAAAAGGTGGAATGTCATGAAAAACTCACATCAAAATCTTCAAGCACTGTTGCTTCGTTCGTGCTTTAAGCCCCCCCCCCCTTTTAAGTTGTAATATCCGAGAGGAATCAATTTGAATCATCTACATGACTCTGACAATTTTCCTGTGAACCCTGCTTGAAGATTTTAATGTGAGTTTTTCATGACATTCTACCTTTTTACATAACTATTCTGTTCACCTTTTTAATGCTAATGACGATTTAGAGATTTTATGTTATTGTACTTTTACTATTTTGTACTGACCATTTTCACCCAATTTTATTCTTTAACCAGTTTTTGTTCATTCTGTTTTATTTTATTATTCCGTCATGTCATTTTGCTCGTTAAGTTTCATTGTTTTTTCATTTTTGTAGTAGTTTTTGTGCTTTATTTTGTTTTTTGAGCTTTTTTTGAGGTATTAATAATCACCTAAGTTATTTATCTGGTAGAGTTTTTTTTTACCTATTATGGATCACCCAGATATTAGGACATTAACTTCAAATTTGGTAGATTAAACTATTCAGGTCACTCTCTTCATGATCAAATTGTCTCTCTTCGGATTGTCACTTTGAAATTGGCAATTGGTAAACAAGAGTCTTGAATAGACGCTGTGATTTTGGAGTAGACTCCTCTTTTACATGGTCCCAAAGGAAGATGTCGCAAGGTGTTAAATCACAAGATCTCGGTGGCCAATTGTGATCACCTCTTCGAGAGATAACAAACACAGTCCGGAAACTTTTCCCGTGAAAGATCAATGGTTTCGATGCTTGTTTGGCACGTAGCGCCGTCTTATTGAAAGTAAACGTTGTCCAGATCAATACCATTTAATTCCGGCCATAAAGAATCATTGATCATCTCCCCATAGCAAAATCCATTCACCGTAACTGATGCTCCTGCTTTATTTTTGAAATCGCACCTAACAGACACAGGTTGACGATAGAGAGGCTTTTCAACAAGAACTCTTGGGTTTTCCGGGTCCCGTCTCTACCATATTTGGAACATTTTTATAGTGAATTTTAATTTCAATGCGTTGTTGAAGAGTGTACCGTAGTTTCTACTTGTCGGTTTTCAAAAAAAGTCAGCTTCAAAATTGACATCTACCGAAATAGCGGGCTATTGAAAATAACACCCCTTATGGTAACACTCTTTATTTAGAAGATTTGGTCGAGAACTGTATCTTTTTCTACATACAGGGTGAGTCAATAAAACTCGATTGGTCCTTTCATCTTGGAAATTTTGGGCTAGGAGAATTATTTAAATTTTGGCGAAATTCAAACTTCTAAGCGGGTGAGCTTAAATATGTTTTGACTATATTGAGTGGGCCACAATCTCTTTGGAACCACTAAACATCAACCGCTCATTTGGATTAGTTGAAAATTGTCGAATCTGTGCATTTCTTTATATTTATACACAAAAAAATTTGTTTCACGCGGCGGTTTCATCTTCAACACTTCCACCTGCCATATCTTTTGATGTACTGGTTGTAATTGTATGATGTGAAGGGCAATTTCGTTCTAAATTAAATACTCGGGATAAATAACGTATTAAGTTGGATGAGGATCAATATCCAATTCATAAAAACACACTCCCAAATAATGCATAATTTTTGAAAACATCTGATTACCATATACTGGTAATAGCAAGTCATTCTTGAGAGATAGATATATGCTATTGCGGACTTTTTTGAAGAACTATTTAAGAGGTACATTACCGTCACACATTGTATCCACGTAAGTCTTACGGTTTCTGCAGCGCACGTGAAAATAGATGATTATGGCTGATTTTTTTGTAATTATTGAAGTTATAGTAGGTATCCTTATTTTTTCGGGTGAGAAGTATAGCCTATGTCACTCAGGGATAATGCAGCTTTCTTAGAGTGAAAGAATTTCTGAAATCGTTCCGGTAGTTTTTGAGCCTATTCGTATCAAACAAACAAAAATACAAATCTTTCCTCTTTATAATATTAGTATAGAAATATCACCTGATCGAAAAACAGAATTTAAATTCTTTACTTCTCGCCAGGGCTTTTAACTACGCCAATGGTTTAAAATTGAGGGATTCAGGTCGAAATATTTAATCTGGAATTGAAGCATCCACATGATTTCACGAAGAAATGAATGAACCAAATCGCTCAAAATAGGTACTCCAAAAGGTTCCTTGTAATTATATCAGTCATCGAGCCAAAAATTGATTGACCTGTCTTCGCATATGAAGAAAACCATAAATCATCACCTCCACATCAAAAGAAGATCCGCACAATTAGCTTTACCACTCAATTAATAAAACCCAAAAGAATCCGCACCCATCAAACAACATAATAACGACCTCTGGTACTCGCGGTACTATCATTATAAATAATAGAAAATTTCCCACACTTAATTCAATTATAACGTTCTTTCGTACGCAAACCGTCGTCAGTTGCTGGTGCTCTATGGTTCATGGGCATGGACGCGATGGTACCGTACCGTTTGGTCCCGCAAGAACAGTTTCTGGCTTGCACCTGTTTCGTTTGGGGTGTTCTGGCGCTGGGTGCATGAATGAGTGTCCAACTGGGTGTCTTTCGGTGGGAAGAACGACCATGTGGTTGGATCCCGCGATGAAGATAGCGGAGAAGAATGGTTAATGAACGGAACGGTTGGTACCTTATGGTTTTGTGAGGAGGAAGCTCATTTGAATGCCATGAGAACCCGGTTTGAGTGTAGGAGAGGAAAACGGTTTAGGGTTTACATTTACATCAAAATAGTTATTTATGATATGAGTGGTAAAAGTTACGTTTTATTTTGAGAGTGAAAAATTTTGTGAAATGAGCGGATCGAATTGAACAATTTCACGAACAAAATAAAATCACTTTGAACACAAATACCATACGATGTTTTTTGTACAACTGCCCTATTTTGATAATGAAATGGGCGAATTTGCAATGACAATAAACTTCAAAATGCAATTTAATATTCAAATAATCAAAAGGTTGTTGTGAATTTCAAACGTTGCCAACGTTATGATTATGCTAACAAATGAGAAAAGACGCTGTCATTTGGATTTAGTTCCTGTCCAATTTTCGTCTTGGGTTTTTAACTGCTTAATATGTCCAATTATTAATAAAGGTGACGATTTGGTTGTTCCTGTGGATATTGAAGAGTCTGCAAGAAGAGCAAATCTGGAACTCCTACCTAAAAATCTGTTCAGCCTGGTGTAAATTGAAAAATGAAGAAGGGAACTTCAGTGAACCTGTTTTCCTGGCATACTTAGAAGAAAAATCAAAAGTATGGAGTTCATCAACTTTGTGGAGCAAATTTTCAATGATAAAGTCAAGCGCCCTTATTAAAAATGCTGTGAATGTTAGTGAATATTTTCAGGTACCTAATGGCATATTTAAAAGGAGAAGTGAAGGATATCGTACCAAAAAAATCGAAAATTCTCACTCGTGAACAAGTTGAAAAGTTTATAAATGAGGCACCAGATGAGAAATACTTTATGGTTAAGATTGCAACTATTTTCGGATTATTTGGAGCCTGTCGGCGTGAAGAATTGTGTAATTTATCAGTTGAAGACATCGAAATAACAAATAAATCATTGGTTATACAAATTCCAAACACAAAAACGAAAGTCAGTCGTTCTTTCAGTATTATTGGGAAGTATGTTGACTAATTTCATAAGTACTTTGCACCGCGCCTTTCTGTCATCAACCATCGTCGTTTTTTCCTGAAATACATGAGTAATAAATGCACTGCCAATTCAGTTGGTATCAATACATTTGGGAAAATTCCATCTATTGTTGCCGAATTCCTCAAACTGCCAGAACCAAAGCAATATACAGGACACTGTTTTCGAAGATCCTCCGCTTGATTGCTAGCAGATCAGGAGCCAATATTACGGATATAAAAAACATGGTGGATGGAAGTCTACGACGGTAGCCGAGGGCTATGTTGATCATTCCATTGCATATAGAAATGTCATTGCTGAAAGAATTCTCCCAACCTCAACAGATTTTGGATCAACATCATCTAATATTGTACTTCCGGTTTCTACAAGTACTGATGGTGCTGAGGATTCTGATAATATGCTGCGAAGCTCCCTAACGTCACAGGGCATTAATGTTAGTAATTTTTCTAGTTTTACGATTAATATTAATGTTCATAAGTAATGATTGTTAAATATTGATAATAAAAATTCGCAATTGCTGAATTTTTTTCTTCTGATTTCATCATAAGAAAATGGAGTGCCAAAAATAGTTTTAACACTATAATGTTAAAAATATTTTTAACACGCTTCCACGTAAACAATTTTAACATTGTTTGCTGTCATTTTTAATGACCGTTGTACATCTACCGAAATAGCGAGCTATTCAAAATAACACTTCTTATTGGAAAACCCTTCAGTATGTTGGCGAGACTGTTTGACGGCCGAAAAATTCAAGTTCATCTATGGTCACTTTTTTGTTAAGTCTTTGTTCAGAGCTCAAACCATCCAGCATGCCATAAGTTTGCTGCTCTGAACACATACATGCATATAATGCTGAGCTTACCATTAAACAGGAGCAGTTTCAATAGAGAATTGGAAATAATTAAGTTCATAGCTTATAAGAATGGGTACACGTCTAATGTAGTGGATAGATTGATGATGAAAAAATTCATTAGGTTACACAACAGATCATGTTCGAATGAACAGACCTCGAATAATGAAGAACAGGTGATTAAAAGATTCTCACTACCATTCTATGGAAAGATGAACTACCCCATTGCCAAAATCTTCAAAAAACATAACATAGACATAGTTTTCAAAGACAACAACTGCATTTACAGTCACCTTCTAAATTGTTAGGATAAAACACCTATACTAGAGAAGAACGGTGTATATAAATTGAACTGTGGAACCTGTGATAAATTTTATATAGAAAAGACATTTAGAGCACTGGGGACTAGATTATCGGAACATATAAAAAACTATAAAGATAAAATTTCATTTGGACGACACTTAAGAATCAACGAACACCATTTTCATAATTTAGAAAATGTAACACTCCTGCACAATCTGGATAAAGGCAACAAACTCGACCTAATGGAGATCTACGAGATAGCAAAAAATTTAAAAATAAATCAAAACAAATGTTTAAACACCCAAATAGAATCCCACCTTAGCTACCATTCCATATTTGAGAATTTAATTTAATTAATCCGTTTTGCGAAGTTCGGAACGCACCCATCACATCATCAGATGTCATGTCACGTCTTGTCAATGTCTGTCTTATCTGCTGTCTGTGTTGTTAAACTGACGCTATCGTTTCTTATATTGGTTAGTTTTTAAATTTCGAAAACTTTGACCAGAATTTTATTTGATATTGACCAGAGATTTCATGTTCCTGTTAGCCTGTAAATTTGGACGAGTAAGTTTATAGATTCATAAATGTAATATATTATAGTCGTTGTTTTCCAAATTTACAGAGCTCCTGAAGATGCCTTGATAAGGCGAAACATGTAGAGCGAATATTAAAAATAAAAAATCCATTTAAGTACAATTACTATTCTTATTTATTTATTCGGTTAGACTTATTGCATTTTGCAATAAGTTTGAAAAAAATATCAATTCCCCTTTGATTCGTCTGGTGAAATCAATTATGATGCTGTGACTTATGGCGAACATTTCTCTGTATTTGTTCTGCTTCTGCTCATACCACCCCTACCAGTCACCACACATCTTATTGACAGGCCGATCCTCCCGCAGCTACAAAGCCATAAAAATGTCCTAAATTTAACGCATACGCCTCTTACATGTGTAATATAGACATATACAGGACCATTAACAACAAAAGGATAAATATGTCATCCAACCGTCCCTCGACGACAATAGGTGACGATGTCAAACACAAAAAGTCGTCGCGGCATAATAAAAATATACCCCCGCAAAATAAATCCGATTAATTCCAGCTGCGCATTTTGCAAACATTTTAAACTGATATCCCAACCCTTAAAAATAGTGGAATAGTCACCCCCTATGTGCGTGTGTTTTAAGAGAGGGGTTGCCGGCTCTCCAGCGCGACAAGGCTTATTCCGATCCATTTGAGATTGAGAGATGTCACCTCAAGATAAGGAGGCCAGTTTGAGGGATTTAGTTCGGTGGACTGGGTTAGAGGTTTGGGCGATATCATTGTTCGGGAACTGTCAACCCTTCGTGAAATTTTTAAGGTGGAATTGATTTGGAAATTTGAATACATACGGACTTTAATAATGTCAGACTATAAGCCATGTTTGGTTACCCCTCTGAGCCTAAAAAATTGATTTTTATCTCATCAGACTCATCAGGTATTGAAGCTGAATTGACCATGAGGAAGGGTCAGAAGAACACGTCCTGTAGTGACTTAAAACGAACCTCAAAGTCCGTCAAATTGCCAAAAAGGAGCTCATCCTCAAGCCATACAAGCTCCAGAAAGTTCAACTCCTCACGGAGGAAAACAAGCGCGTACGACTCCAAAGGTGCCGCCAACTCCTTCGTCCCGCCGCCGGTCAGCAATGGGAGCGAATCCTCTCCACAGACGAGAAGCTTTTCACCGTAGAACAATCCCACAACCACCAAAACGACAGTCTGGTCCATAGAGGCTCCCGATACATCGACCATCGTCGAACACCGTCAAAATCCGCAATCCGTCATGGTCTGGTGCGGAATTTGCGGCAGTGGTAAAACTCCCTTAGTTTTCGTGGATGAAGGGGTCAAAATCAATCAAGAAGTCTACCGCTGGGACATCCTCGAGGCCGTAGTACTTCCGTGGACGAAGCAGCACTTCGACGATACGCATTGGACCTTTCAACAGGACTCAGCCCCGGCTCACAGAGCGAAAATGACGCAAGAATGGTGTACCTAAGACCCATTTTCCTTGTTTCATCTTATCTGCAGAATGGCCGCCCTACTCACCGGGTCTCAACACAATGGACAACAGCATGTGGTCTATTTTGGAGCACAGGGCTTGTGCTAAAAAACACAAAAATTTGGAGTCGCTGAAGCAATCTATGCGCCGAGAATGGAACCGATTAATGCCCGAGGAGCTGCGGCCCATTGCCGAAAATTTCAAGAAGCGTCTGAAGCTGTGTATCGCCGCCAAAGGAAGCCACTTCGAAACGGCTTAAACATATTATTAACACATGTTCAAGCTATTATTATTTGTTGTTGTTTTGTTCAATTTCTTCTGTTTAATAAAGTTGAATGAAAAATAGTTTGTCCGAGGTTTTACTTGTCACACTGTAAATATAAAAAATAAAAAAGATTGTTCAATTCCGGTTGCCTCTATAATCAAACAGGAATTAGGAGTTAATAATCAGGGCGAAAAAATCAGTTCGTTGCGCGTCAAATGTCAGGTGAAATATGTATTAACCCCATTTAAACATCTGTCCCCGTGTCAAACGAGCGACCAGCCCCTAATTTCTGAATATTCATCATCGACATCGGTAACCGTTGGGTCGAAGGGAACCATTTCTACTAAAACAAAAGAACGCCATATGGCACCAGCTATCACGGCTATCATGATCGGAGACTACTTTTTGTCGTTTCCGACTACAGGAAACAGATGAACGTCGCGAGAGCTACCGGGGAGTCTTTTTGCATAGCTTAACCCTTGACGAATCTAGAGTTCCTTTCACAGTCAGGAATTGATCGAGAAATATGACTGCGACATAGAAAACTTTGAATAAATAGGTTGTTTTATTTAAGAGTGATAGATAAGATAGAAGAGATAACTGAGATTTCACAGAGGGTAGAAGCTATTTTGTTTTGACAGTTCTGGTCAGTAATCATTGAAAAATTATCATGGAAAGCCTCACGCCGCACCGCAACAACGTTCACAAATCGTTGAAATTTATTTTCAAAATCAGTGTTCTATTCACCAAACTGATAGGACCCTTTATACCAATATTCATAGTTATTATCTCCAGCCGACAAAACAACAAAAATTCTCTTTTCCTGTCTTCAACAAGCGCAATGAAAGAGAGGATTAAGAATAAATCTCAAAAATATTGTTTTCTGGTGAATATTCATGTTATGCAGTCTCAAATGATATATCATAAAATTATATAGAGGATTGAGCAACACAGTTCGATGATTTATAACAGAATAATTACACGTAATAATCAACCAATGAAGGAACATAATTTCAGCTCATATCCTAGGTAATAAATATTGGTAGCGTGTTCAAACTTGAACGGTTCGAAAAAGAGGTATCCTGTTAATTGTAATAGTTCTAATTAATCAATGTGAAAAGTACTCTTTTATTTTGCGATCAACCCAGTCTTGTCGACTAAGTTATACCGTTACAGGTACACAAATTGTACGTTTATTCATTAAAGGAAAAGCCGTTTTGGAACAGGTCTTTTTCAGCCAGAAAATTCATGATCTATTAAAAATTTTCTCTGTTTCCTTTTCAATGTGACGCTTGCAGACTATTTCCTATTCTCATTGGGTAATCCCTGCAGAAGACAAATCACCGAGGACACGATGACGTCTTCGCATACACAGACTAGGACACGTGCCCTCTGGAACCCGAACAATTGACTATCACGCATAATAGTCACGTGATGGGGTACGTGCAAGCGCCTTCCAAGGATTACCACGGCCATTGTGATCGCACAGAACCCTTTCCGATAGAGTTGTCACACAGAGCAGGAGATCGGGGGGTAGAGGGATGTTATTTATGATTATTTCGTATTTATTATGAGTAACGTCGACACTGATCCTGCTCAAACTGCCCAGGGCCGTACCACACGAAGAATATCTCCTCTTAGAGGTCGAAAATGGAAAAGTTAGTGAAGTAAATGGATTGCGAGATTTGAGATAGACTAAATTTAAAGAAAAACTTACACAACGACTCGGATAGAATTGAATTCGGATAGCCTGGTTTGATAAGAAACTTTTTCATTTCATGTATTTTTCTTGTATAATGTACCGTTTTGAAATAAAAAAATTAAATGTATATCATTACGTATAGGGACAGGACAATTTATTTTAGAGCTGAATAAAAAATACAATCGATGAAAAAGTTTCCAATCAAAACAGGCTATTCGAATTTTATGCTATTCAAGTTTTTCGTAAGTTTTCCTTCAAACTAAGTTAACAAAAATGATAGGGGTAGTCCATTTCAACCCCTTGCACTTATTCTAAAAATTTGAAAAAATATCAAGAAAGTGTGTTTTCATGATAGTAATACTTCCATAAATTATCATCATTCTATCGCTTTTCGTTTTTAAGATACAAAATAAAAACATAATTTTTCCGCCATCTTTGAACCTCGATATCCCCCAAACGTTTGACTTTTGACCCAACATTTATTCGACAAACTACCCTTTATTTTCAACAAGGAATCAACTTTCGAAATATTTAGCATCAATTCAGAAATATCTTGAATAATTAGCAACATGATGGCAGCTGAAAAATATGATGCTGAATCCTCTGCCGTTATACAGAATGTGCGGGTCCTGCCCTGTCCCCCGCCGTTTTTATTAAGACCTAGACAGATGCGAAAAGTCATGGATTTTTGCCATTATGCGTGCCTGTTTGCGTTATAATATAGATAAACGTGTATATTAGGGTTGTGTCATTATGGTTGGGCGGTAACAGTTTGATTGATGTTTTTGTTGTTGATCTGGACCGATCCTAAATCTCTACTAATGGTTCTCTTCAGCAAACATTAACAGAAGCGTGTAATGGTGGTGCTGATGAATCAGACTTTTGGGGATCGTCATTTTGCGGATCCATTGGATGGTTGCGATATTTTTCTATTTTTCCTATTGGAGACAAGGGTTGAAAGCAGTTTTCGTCTTTGGCATTTTTTTTTAACCTGAAGGATAGTGAGGGTGAGGCTCATTCTGTTTTTCTTCGAGTTGTTCTCTTGGATCTTCCTGAAATTTTAATATTCATTACTGGGTGTCTTTTTTGCTATCACTGTCGCCAGAGATATCGTAAATAGAATCACGCCATTGTCGATTCGTGTAAGGCACGTGATTTCCCCGATTTTCCAGTCGAAAATCAACAACCCCTCGAAAAAAGCCCAATGTGCATCAAATTATAGCATCCTGTTCAGCAAAAATCGCCCCTCATAGATTTATAACAATTATTGTGTCAAGTGAAGTCAAGAGAGTTCGAGCAGTCAACGTGCATATGCCGGATATGGTCAACGTCATCCGGTGTACAAAAATCAGAATAATTACGATCGGTGCCGTGCGTGATTGTTTTGATGAACGGAAAATTTAAGTAGATAATAAGACGACGCACGCTAGATAGGTGACGCTAGAGGGGAATTCGAATTTTCCGTTTTTACTTCACATATCGGGCCTACCGATCATTTTTGATCGAAGAGGGTTCTCTGAACGCACAGGTTCGACTTCTGCGCTTGGCTGTCAGCTGTCAAAAGGGTCACTGTCATTTTTGGCCTCTTCAGAAACGTCATACTTAAATAGGAATAGGTTTTATCTACTGCAGATGTTATAAGCTGTCCTGTATCCAATTTGGTAATTCTCCGCTTCATTTTGGCAACATGGTAAATGGAAAATCTGTAGAAAGCTCTAATTTTGTCCCTATCATGGCTGTTCTCAACACTGCGCCATCTACAGCTCTCCCTCTAGTCCCATAGCTCCAATGGACTTCAGTATGTGGAAGGGCTTCAAAGAGGCTTAGTCCTCATTCCTCTCACAATATTTTCATCCAAAGCATTCTTTTCATTGGCTTGCAAAGACGAGACACTCTGTAACCAGGTGTGTGGGAGTTTCTTTCTTTTCCCTGCATCAGCTTCTGACGAAATCATTCTTATCACATGCTTCCAGAAGTGATAGGGTCCAGTAGGAGTCAGGAGTCATGAAAGGTATAATTTTTTCTTACTAAGATCCAGATAGTTTTTCGATCTTGCAAGAAACTTTTTGGATCGATCTATCTCATGCATGAAGATTCCGCCAGAGAGTTTCTCTTTCGGTTACAATTTTCTTTACCACAGAAAGACTCTGATTCCTGATTGAGCAGGAATCTAGACTAGAAGGACCTTATTGTTCTTGCCTATCTCGTGGATTTTTCTTTGGCATTCCTGTATCATCTTTGAGTATAGATGACATAGGAGGCTAATGCTTTGATACCAGCTTGACTATATCAGAATATAAAGATGAACTGAAAATTATTCACTAACCTGTTTCTCTGTCGGATTTTTCATCAGCTGACGTGGAATCTCCAAACATATCCTGAAGATTGAGAGGCTCCCTTGGTCCTAAAACCAGTTCTACGCCAGTTGGAATTTCCACACATGTTTCGTACCATAACTGGAAAAAATTTTCGTGTTTTATTTTCCAAAATCAAGCTGGAAGAATATGGGTCTGTCAGAAGTAAGTCATCATACATAAATATCAAGTTTGAGTGAGTTTTCGTGTTAATGCTGGGAATATTTCACATATACAGGGTGAATCTTTGACTTGTACATATATTTTAACTGAAGATTCTTGAGGCCAAAAGAATCCTTTTTTTTCATTTTTCCATTTTTCCGAATTCGGCTCTGTTGAAAAGATATAGCCATTTGAAAAAAAAACATTGGGCTGAATACGTCCCTGAAATGATACTGTGGAATTGATTCGAAGTTCATATTTCTCGATAGAAATTGAGTTTATACATTTAGGCCCAATTTAGGAATCACTCAAGTAGTCAAGTACTAACCTTATTGAAATAAAAATGTTGCAAACACGATAATTTCAACAAAAACAGTTAGTTTCATCGGATTATATCTGCAACTAAAAAGCCACATTTATTCCACCAAAATAAGTACCTTCTTCGATTTTTCTGCAGATTAGTTTGTAAACACTAATAACTTGTTCATATTTTCCTCGAACTTCCCAAACAATATCATGAAGAGAGACTTTTCATTCAGATTTATTATTAAACAACCTAACCTAATCTAATTTGTATCGATTCTGTGAATTTTTGCACAGAAATTTCAAGAAGATGTTGTCAGCTTGCTGATATTTTCATTGAGGTTAAGGATTTTTTACGAAACATAGTATAAATCACGATACATTTGTGTACCGTGGTATAAATATCTATGAATTCTGCCGTTTCCATCATGAATCGACTTTGCCGCCAAATTTTACCACGCATGCGTAGAGCGAAAACCGAAGTATGGTCATCTGGGGGCCAACGTTAAACAATAACAAACCAGAGTCTCTGAACAAACTGTGAACATTATGTGAAGTTCTGAATAATCTGAATACATTCAGTGACTCATTGTTCTAATGTTATAATTATGTGAAGTGAAATAATATAATTTCAACCGTGTCGAGTTTATAGAATTCCAAGAGGATGTTTTTTAGATAGAAACATCGCCACAGTTTATCAGGTGTGGTATTATTTTTCATTAATTTCAATTTAATAAGTAGTTTGTATCGAGATTCATCATTCATATTCGAATTTTGTATTTCATCGACATTTAACTTCAATATGGACCGGTAACTATGAATTTTCAATAGAAACTGTGCGTATTAAATTCTCCCACATTTGTGGGATTTTATTATTGAAATATCTCGACGAAGTTGATAAATATTGTGACAACATTGTAAACTCGTTAAAGACCATAGAAGGAATAATATTCGATGATATTTAATTCAGAGACGCATTCAAATTATTCTTGAAATTAATGATTTTTTCGTCAAATTTCTCCGGGTAAAATTGGAAATAACTCGAAAACGACGCGTTTTATTGAAAAAAAAATAAGAATACTTTTAGTTTCTTAAATGATTGATTCTTTCGAAAATATGAACCGTTTATCTTGTGTGTTTTTATGGTGTTTTAGCGTGTATTGATGAGTGGACTACCCTATAACATTTATACTAGTAAAGATATTGAATAAGTTTCGATTGAGGAATATGCACCATGAATAGAGTAAAAACTCAACCAAAATACAGTTCATTCGAAATAACGGTTCCGAAGATATAAACAGAAAAGTGTTTTTTTCATTGATTTTCAACACCCTGTATCTCCCAAACCAAACCAAATTTTGAAAAATGGCATAAAAAAAAAGTGTTTCGTTTGATGAGAGGAATTAACAGTTAAAATATATGTACAAATCAAAGACTCACCCTGTATAAACAAGATGGAATATTTAGTTGTGTTATCTTCATGTAAGGAAATCAAGAATCGAGTGGAATTTTACTGAAAAATAATGGACAGAATAGTCCGTTTCTTCGTGTTAGTTCATTCGAAAAAAGAATGAAAGTACTGGGATAACCCAACAGAAAAAGTTCTAAACGAACAGACAGACCTATGGAATTCACCACTTTTCAAAATTCTCAAGAAATAAGCTCACAGAAGACATTTAAATACCTTTTTGCTCATATTGAAAAACTCCAGTATGAAAATGTTGTAGTACTACGAAACCTGTGTCACAGTTAAACCTCAAAAAAACTTACTCCATTCACAAAGTGGAAAAAGAGTAAATAGAAATTAGCATTGGCAACGTCTCTGTGAATTATTTGACATTCCACGAGTACCAACCTGCGTCCGTTTCGAGTAAAAAAACTTGATAAATCTAAATCTTGGCCAACCAGGAGAGGTTATTGAAAGAGAATGGAGTATAGATAAACCCAATCCTCAACAAATTGCAGTCGTTTTAACAGATTAGCCAAATATGGCTACCAACTGATTATGATGATGATGATGATGAGCTCTTAATCTAATGATAAACTCCTACTCGAACCAATAAATCTTATAGACCCTTGGGTGCTTCACATGTCTTCATTGTTTTCGTGAAATTAAGAGCTATTTGAGAGAGGAGACAACGAAGTCAACAGTGAATTGAAAGCATTTCTCTTGGTAGATCAAGTTCTATCCCAAATCGATCTTGGATAATTTTTAGAGGATTCAGAAAATATTCCCTAGCTGTCCTGATTCTGGGACGTTTAGAGAGGATGACTGAAGAAACTTTATCCGTTTGGTTTCCTAAACTTGTAATTTGGAATTTACAAAGTGGATCAACAAAAAAGAATTAGAAGAGTATGTACTGATATCTGGTATGTATGTATGTACTGATATCTGGAATAGTTTTTAGATTGTGTATCGTAGCTAAAGAAGGAATAAAGGCTATGGTTCATCATTTTCTTTCTCCTTTTTTGTTGGAAACTCATCGAATTGAAATGGATCGATATCGCACACCTCCTCAACAAAGGCGATATGTGAAACAACGACTATCTCGTTAAATGACCATCCATAATTGACGACAACGACGAGTACTCCATACGAAAACATTATTTATGAATTCTTTTTCACCCGAGCGTGCCATGTCCAATCAATGAATAATAAAACGATTCACCAACATATTATACTTTTCATAAAAACACTTCACGGATATATCGTGTCATCAAAATCTCATTTCATGTATTCCAGACATACATAAATAATTACGTTGTTAACCTGGCGCTCGCAGACGTATGGTCGTGTTAAAGGTCCAGCCCCAATACAAGATTTGTCTGTTCGTAGAAGTATCTCCATCTGAATCAGAAATGACTCGAATTTTGAATATTTTGTTTCGTTTTCATCGCAATCTGGTAGTGCCAGTTCCAGTTACCAACAACAGATGACGTCCTAGTTCCAATTGAAATGCTGCTCTGAATCATTGAAGAACCTATTCCCAATTAATGACGAAATATGAAAATAGAGAACTGTTATGTCTTCCTTATTTTAAATTGATCCAATTTTTTTTCTCAAATTGATCCAAATATATAACAACGAAACAAATTTTCTGTTATTTTTCTAAAATCCGAAATTTGAGTAGTTTTCCAGGACTTTCTGGAGATCTCTTTGATTTCACCTGAAAATGTCCATTCATTCATGAGTATCCCAAAGACGATGTGTTGAATGAACTCAAAACAATGCTTTTTGTCATCTCGACAGAGTTTTAACACTGGTGTTGAGCAATTCTTAACGGATTTCTCTCAAGATAAATCTCGACGTGTATGACCACCTTTAAGTCGTTAATCCCTTCGGATTCCGTAGGTGGCGCCCCGTGCCGTACACGCAAGTCCCGCGGCGATGCGTTATCAATTTTTCAAACTGTCTTCTGGACATTAATTATCGACTCCTGTGCAACCCACGTGTGTGTTTGTTCTTACATACAAAAAAAATTTTATGTGAAAAATATTCGTCAGGTTGATCGCCGTCTGGGGGATCATGACGTTTGAATAATGTCCAGTCTGGGGCACTAAGGGGGCGGATGGGCTAGTCCCACCCCCTTAAGTTCGTTGAATCATGCCAAGAATACGATCGTTGATGTCACTGGGTTAATACTGATGATAAAGAGAGAAAAATTTTAGACGAAACGTTATTTTCGATGCTATAAAAACAATTTGAAAAAACGACATGTTTTCATTGTTTAAAAAATATTCTTTTACTATTGTACCCTTGTATTGTCTTTCTAGTCTTTTTCTTTGAACTGTATTTTTTGTTGATTTCATGATTTATATGGGAAATTATTTTACCTGTCCACTTTGAAGGTAATATCTGACGTTGAAATTCGTCCTGTCTAATGAGCAAGTGATCATTTTGAGCCAATTTTGATGTTCCATTGAGCCATCGAGCCATCCTCTCACCCCTGATCCAGCAACAACCTGCAAAGAAAACTAAAATCAGTTGGAAATTTTCGTTGTTCTTAATATATCTTTCTCAGAGGAATAAGAAAATTATCGCTATATTCCATGATCAAACTGAAATCTTTTCTACAACACCTAAATTGATAAAATTTGTAGCTTCTGAAGAAACAAAGCTATTTGCCATTGGCTTTCGACTCCTCATTAAATCATCCACTGAACTTCCTCGTATCAGCAGAAATTTTATCAAGCTCTTTCAACGCCGCTAAGATTCAATAATAGGGCGTTTTCTCTTCTGTCGCCTCCGCCTTTCAAGTCCTCTTCCAGGATGTATAATGACAGGATTAAGGATCAGACCATTAGGGGTCGAGGACTGCTGTTTCCTACAATTAGAGGGCACCTCCGGTTCACCCTCGCTTAGACCGCCCGCCCTTGTTTCACCCTCAACACGACCGAAACTTTAATTGTCGACGCTCCAGACTATTTGATTCCGATCCTCGGAAAGACCTTTCCTGGGGGTGGGAAAACACGCTCTCAAAGGTGTGGGTTTGTGGGAAAGTCGAGCACACAAGGAGAATGGGAAAGAAACAATATTCTCTCTTCAAATCCACTCCAAATGATTTTTTAACACCTCGAATAGAACAGCATAGGATGAAAACGATATTTTCATCAAAATCAAGGCCTATCATATAATCGCTGTAATCTTCAAAGAGAACAGTTATCGTTATAGAAGAAATTATCGCTATAAAAATTATTCGCTATGAAAAATTTATATCTAAAAAATTATCGCTATGGAAAATTATCGCTATGGAAAATTATCGCTTTACAAATTATCGCTATGCAAAAATCAATCGCTACAGAAATTAGCGCTCATCAGTTTAAGATCACACACGGCAGAACGAGGGCAATAAAATTTGTTTTTAGAGATTACGCTATGGTGAAAATAGTGTATTCGATCATGAAACGATAAACGTTTTGAGAACATTCTTTCTCCTAAAAGCTATAAGTTCAAAATTAGGGTAATTCTTCACAAGTATCGAGAATGGCAACCAAATATAAATTTTCAATGCAGATAACTCTCGATCATCGTTTAACGAACCTATCTGAGAAGTAGTTTTCGAAGCTCTCAGATAAGAGCAACAACCGCGAAGTCTCATACTGATAAAGAGGCGGTGGTTTTCCTTCCTGTGGATCTAGTCTCGTAACCTGCGGTTGAATGGTTTTATCAGCGGAGCTTATGCATCATAGCAGATACGAAAGACATCAGACGCGATTAAAATACCCGTTTGTATAGATGTCCATATCGCTGTTAGGACGTGTCAATTGTTTTTGTTGATTATGAAATTAATTGAGCGAGAAAACTATTTTTGATGTGATTACTACACACCATTATTCCAATTTTCACCAAATGTTCCTCCAGTTTCTATGTATGTAATGGCTGTTACACAACAAATGTAACGACGACGTTCTAACAACTCGGACGCTAATGAAGGGCGACAGAAAAATGTTATCACTTTCCACCATGATAACTGTACCGGTGCAATGCTTTCTAACCATATTTTACGAACTCGTTGTTTTTGATTATGAATTATTTAATTGACCACCTTAATTGACGTTTTGAGATAAGATAAATGTCCCGCCTTTACTTAATTGAGTTCCGAGTTCAGTCCGGAGATTGTTTGCGAGACCAGTCCGCTTTTGCAGAAGGATTTCGAGTTTGCATAAGAGGCGAAGAATTTTATGAGAGTTTAAGTGGAAGAAGCGATATGGAATCAAAACTATATCTGTTCCAAGTTACCCTGCTGTTTCAAGCAAAGCCGCTTGACCGGTAGCTGAGTATCAGTGGATATTCAGTGTCTTCCTAATCATCAGGTGTGTTTTCGATAGGGATAACTGTGATTGGACAGAAAGAAGAAGCCATGTTGTTTTGACATTTGACATTTTGACACTAAGCATCGACAAATTATCATGGAAAGACTCACGCCGCAACAACGTTTACAAATTGTTTAATTTATTTACAAAATCAGTGTTCTATTCGCCAAACTTATAGAGCACTTCGTGAAATTTATGGTTCACATAATAGACCATCAGAGCAGCTTATTCGTCGAACTATCGATAGATTTCAGACAACATTTTCTCAACTCGATGCAATAACAACAACAAGACAAAGAACTGTGCGTACAGAAGAAAATATCGCTCCTGTAAGTGATAGTGTTAATGGAGATCCAGATTTGTCTATTCGTCAACGTTCACAATAAGTTGGACTCTGGTTCCACATGGAAAAATTGCGTAAAAATCTTGGTCTACACCCATACAAGATCCAACTGGTTCAAGAACTAAAGACACTTGACCATAGTAAGCGTCGTTTGTTTGCTGATTGGGCCCTAGAACAGCTTGAAGTTGGTCCACTTCTTTATCGAAAAATTGTGTTTACTGATGAAGCTCATTTCTGATTGAACGGCCACGTAAACAAGCAAAATTGCCGTATATGGAGTGAAACCAATCCTCAAGAAGTTCTGCAAGTTCCTTGCATCCTGAAAATGCACTGTATGGTGTGCTTTACACGCTGAAGACATCATCGGTCCATATTTCTTTTATTGAATTATGCTCATTACAGACCGATGATCAATGATTTTTTGTTCCAAAATTTGAATGGTATCGACCCAGAAGTGTTTTGGTATCAACAATATGGTGCTACACCTCATGCTGCTACCGTAACAATTGATTTATTGGAAGAAAGATTTGGCGATAACATTATTTCGAGAAATGGTCCAATTAATTGGCCTCCAAGATATAGCGACATAACTCCAATGGATTATTTTCTTCGCAGTTTTGTCAAGTCATTGATTTATGCTGATAATCAGAAACGATAGACTCTTCGGAAGCCAACATGACTCATGTTATTGCTGAAATAAGGTCTAAGTTACTCGAAAAAGGGGTCAAAAATTAGTCTGGTCGAATGAGGTTCCTCATAGCTAGTATAGAACATAGAACATATGGCGGAAATTATTTTCAAAACATGAATGTCATAAAATTATCTTTCAAATAAAAAAATTTGGCTTTAATCTCAATTTAAATGTATTTGATTCCAATTTAGAGTTCTATCACTTAAAAAAAACCCTGATATAAGAGCGAATATTTCATTGTTCATTGCCTAGATAACCGCAGATATTTCTATGTTCACATTAACACTTGCGAATATTTCATAGATACCTAAATTTATTAGAGGATATTTCATTGCTTACCTAAAAAAACACAGATAATATTTTGATGACCTTAAAAAACAGGTGCGGATATTGTATAGGTAGCCTGAATAATCTAGCAGATATTTCATAGTTTACATAAATATACAGGCGGATATCTCATTGTTTCCTAAATCTAACAGCGTATATTTCATTGTTCATCTTAAAAGCAGCCGATATTTCATAGGATACCTAGATACAGTAGCGGTTATTTCATTGTTTACCTTTGAAGCGGCTGATATTCCATAGTTTACCTAAATACATATATAACAGCCTTCATTTTATTGTTCACCTGAATGACCGCAGATATTCCACTATTCACTTCGATAGCAGGTTACCTAGATATTATACTATCGGATATTTCATTGTAAACCTAAATATAAAAGCTCTCATTTTTCATTGTTCAGCTGAAAAGCAGCAGATATTTCATTATTCACTTCGAAAGCAGCGGATATTTTATAGGTTATCTAGATATTCTAGCGGATATTTCACTGTATACCTGAATGTAACAGCGGATATTTCATTGTTCACCTTAACAGCAGCGGATGTTTCATAGGTTACCTAAGTATATGAGGCGGATATTTCACAGGCGACCTAAGCAACTGCAGATAGAAGCAGATATTTCATTGTTCACCTTGAAAGCGGCGGATATTTCATAGGTTATCTAGATATTCTAGCGGATATTTCATTGTTCACCCAAATAACCGCAGATTCCCATTGTTCACCTTAACTTCAGCGGATATTTCACAGACGACCTAAGTAACTGCAGATAGAAGCGAATATTTCATTGTTTACCTGAATAAACCCACGGATATTTCGTTATTTACCATATTAGACTCAGATATTTCATCTAAATAGCCGCATGTTAAGTGGTAAGAATATGGCGGTCAAAAGTGGATTGTTATGTGAATAAAATAATCGAATTTATAAGACTTAATTCGATTGATCGAAGATAAAACGTAGAAAATCTCTTCAAACCTCCCATTTTCGACTGAAAATGATCTTTTCACGATTCCACATGCCCCAAAGTGCTCAGCATCTCAATCATCACGATCCAGCCTCCCGCCGCCAGTTTAAAAATCCTCAGAACCCCGGTCGCGATCTCGTGGCCATCAGAGCTTGACGACTACATAAAAATTGAATCAAACGGTGCTTCGGCCGTATTATCAATTATCACTTCCCCCGCCGTGAAATGTCAGGACGTTATGCTCCGCCGTGTCGTACCCCATTATTTATTGCCCCCCGATGCTGCTAATATAGCCTGCATCACGGCCGCTACCAATACTTTGTCGGCGATGAATTAAGAATGAGGACCGATGGGGATCCTTCGAGGAGGCGGAAGATGAAGAAAAAATTAATATGTGAAGTTTGGAGCGGGAGACATGTCGGAAGTTTTGAGTTATCATTCGAGCGTTGAAATTACGGGGTGAAGGGAAAGGGGGCGGTGTGTTGCCATTTGGATGCTGTAGCTTGACTTATTTGACGCAGAAGACATGAAAAAACAGCTTTCAACCTCTCTTGGCTCCAATTTATACTGCCCCAATTTCCTATCTTTCGGATCATTCCCATTTCTCAAAGCGATGGCAAATGGCTGGTTTAGTAATTCCAAGTGTTCTGGCGAGTCCCTCTTACGTTTGTGATGGATCTTCCATGAGCCCCGCCTTTAGTTCTTCATCCATAAACTTAGAGGGCGCTCCATGTCGTGATCCGAATCAAAATAACCACATTTAAAACGTGAAAACCACTTCGGATAGGTTCGTTCATCTAGAACATCGTCGCCATGAAGTTCCTTCAGCAGCCTTTTCTACATATTGAAGTCATGAAATGAAACTTCCCCGTAAACACATTTTTCGGTACGACAGTTAACATTTTGAGGGCACACAGAAACTATCGTATATTTTTTTGTAGAGTGATAGAACCTTAAATTGAAATAAAACACATTTGAATTAAGATTGAAGCCAATTTTTGTTTCTTTGAAAGATAATTTTACGACATTTATGTTTCAAAAATAACATAACTTCAATGGATTATTTTCTTTGGAGTTAAGTCAAGTCATTGGTTTATGCTGAAAAACCAGAAAAAATAGACGCAATGGAACCCAACATAACTAGTGTTATTGCTGAAATAAGGCCAGAATTACTCGAAAAAGTGGTCTGAAATTGGTCTGATCGAATGCGGTTCCTCAGAGCTAATCGTGGTGGACATATGCAGAAAAATATCTTCAAAACATAAGTGTCATGAAACTTTCTTTCAAATATGAAATGGTTTGGCTTCAATCTTTATTTAAGTGTGTTTTATTTCGATTCAAAGTTCTATCACCTTAAGAGAACACCCGATATTTCGTTTACACTTCAAAAAACACACTATCTAAAGAAGAAAGACTGAAAATGTCCCTTCAGAATGACGTTGTTGCCAGATGAAACATTGTAAAAATAAACCAGTAGCTATATCTGTTATCAAAACCGCAGGAACTTATTTATGCTCCTGATATTTTAAGTATGAATTGTTTAAACTAATCGTATTCGAATTTTCATTTTTTCCAATCTTCTGTTTCGGCATTTTTCTACAGAATAGTTAATAAGGAAGATATGAATTTTTTGCGTTTTTTTCACTCATTCTGTATATTGAGATTACAATTATGAGTTCATATGTCTGAAAGCTGAATAAACAATAATCTTGAATTGTAATATGTCTTAATCTGAATCAATTGAACTGTTATTTGTCTCCTCATTTTCTAATTTCTAATATCTCAAAAAATACACTGCAAAAAAACTGTGAAAGTAGATTTTTTCCAAAAAAAACACTTGAAATTTATTGGCAGATTCCCACTGAAAAGCCAGAAAATAAATACCTCTGATTTAAATTCCTTAGGATTTTATTATTGGAGAGCAGTGAAAAAAGAAGTTTTTTTGAAATAAAGCAATTGAAAATGTATCTGAGATTCGGCAGAAAATTACGGAAGCAATTGAATTATTGAATCAAACAATAACGGAATGATATCCTGATTTTTTTAAGGAAGATGTCGTGCATGTATTGAGGCTAAAGGAGGCAGTTTGATAATCCCTGTAAATTTAATAAATTTTACCATAAAACGAACAGAGTTTCTTAAAAAAAACACTGTTCTGTGTTCTGTCCAATCTAAGAATTAATGTTGTAAGTGTTATACCATTCTAGGATCCGTGTTAAATACGCTAAACTTCAAAGTCACTCGACAAACTGATGTATGTAGTATAATTTTTTCTCAGAAGTCAGTTAAACTTGGGCGCAATATTGAATTCGAATTCGTCAAAATCTCAAAAAGTTATCTTAGCTGAAGCCGGCGACTAAGAATTAAAGGTAACAGGTTACAGAAGCACCATTCATCATAACATAGGAAGAATAAAATTGGAAAAACGTAAAGATTTGCAGCAACAGGAGTTCGAAAATTATCAAGGATGTTCAATTTTTGGAATAAAAAAAACTGAAAAATACACGACCAAGATTTTCTTATATTTTTCTGATCTTGATAATTGATATCGACTTTTTGGACACCCTGTATAATTAAGAATTCTATGCATAGTTTGAATTGCGTTATTCGATCTCAAATGATTCAATGAAGGAAAAAAATTGTTTGAGTGTTCAAAATATTAAAAAGATCATTCAAAAAACCTGAATTCCTGAAGATTACCACAAACTTCCGTGCCATCTGAAAATCTCGTAGCTAGAGCCCCCTATATCTAGACCGTCGAAGCTTCAACTATCTGTTTGCCGGTTCACCTGTATTGCGACAGGTATGACTGGCTTTATTATCTGTTATTTCCGAGTTCACGTCCGAGAAAGTTAGAGGGCGCGACCAGGTATTGTTTCAAAGTGAGTGGATCACCTTCCACAATAAGAAACATCAGAGAAAACTCTTGAGCATGAAAAATTTGATTTAAAATGAGAGACTCCCTGTAGTTTCAAAAAAAGTTTCATATGTTAGCAAGAAATGTATGGAATCATTCATCATTCAATAATCCACTCTCTGTCATCTGTCGAATATTTTCGAGTTAAATTTGAATTTAACAATAACTGAATTTTTCGAAAAATTTCCTGCTTTACCCAATATCTATTTTATTAATTATGTTGAATTTTCAGGATCCTCTCAAGCCCAATATCTCGAATTCAATATTTTCGAGTGAAGATTTGAATACTGCAATATTAGAGTTTTCAGGAAATTGGCTTGGGATAGCAAGATTTTGATTTTACCGATATCAATATTACTGATGTTTATGTTATACGAATCAGTCTTCATTCCATGAAGCTAAGTCCTCTCTGGCTAATATTTTCGAGTAAACATTGATTTTTGAATAGACAATATCTGAAGTTCTGGGAAAACTTTTCGAAAAAATAGAGAAACTTGAAATGCAATATTTTTCAAAACAAGGTTATCATCCATCCTCTCTGAGGTCCGAATTTTGTTTAGATTCTGGTGATCTCAAACTTGCACGAAAAAGCTGCAAGCTCCCAGCAAGATTCCAACCGAAATTCAATTCCCCAACGTTCTCTTCTTATTTTCCAGGAGTATGATTTTTGCGAGTAAAAATTGACGCATTCGACCCGAAGATTGATGGTTATCCCGCAGGAATACTCAAAGGCAGAGACGTCTAACAAATTAGCCGAGACCCTCTCGCCTTTTTAGCAATTTTCAAAAGTTACACAAACGCGTTCTCGAGTGTCCCCAGGCGAAATTGGCCTTTTCGGAGAAGACATCGAGCGTAAAGAACTTTCTTTTATGTGCGTTATTCAATATTTAATCGGGAGCTGCGCTTGCGGCATATCTGTCGAAGCTTCTCGTTCCTGGAGGACTTCAACTGGTCGGTAAAACTGGAAACTTTATTAATTATTCGTGGCGGGGCTCGGAATTTTTCGTTGGCAGTTGGAGAAGAGGTCCGATTTGTTGTTGCGGTTTCACTGCAGGGCCGTTTTAGGGGGATTTCTAGTAGGGGATGTTTTTCATGTCGCATGTAGATTTTGTTGGGAGGAGGAAGAAACTCCCATTCACCTAGTCAAGGAATGCCTTGCCATTGCAACTCAAAGGAAAGAATCTCTTGGGCAAGAATCTTGCAGGAGTGAGGAACAAGCCTCGTTTAAACCTTCCCAGATATTGAATTTCATTAGATCTTAGCTTTGTTAGGTGGCACCATAGACCTTAAAGTTGCAGTGAACCCCTGTAACCCCTTTCTTACTATAACTATAGCGGTATAATCAACAATTACCATATCAACAAACAATAACATATAAGAAGTGTCAGTGTAGAGTTCGACGTCAAAAAAGTAAACCAGAGTTACGCAGTAAATTAAAAACAAAGAAGTCCACCGAAATTGTAAAAATCGATAAAATTGGAGTATCGAGCCATCATCAAGTACCTGTATTTCAAGGGTTAAGTGGTAAGCATATGCACGAAGATATGCCTTATACCCTTGGTGATCAATGTCCTTCGTATGCGAACGTGAAAAATTGGACTGCAAGCTTCGAAAGAGGTAAAATTTCCATTGAAGATGATGACCGATCGGGAAGGCCAGTTTCTGTGTCAGTCTCCTAAAATATCGATGCAGTTGTTCATGACATGATTTTATCAGACCGTCGAATTGGGCTGAAACGGATATCTAAAGCACTGAAGATTTCATACGAACGCGTTCCATCATATAGTTCACGTCAATTTGGACATGAGAAAAATTTCTGTAAAATGGATCCCCAAATGTTTGAATGTTGACCAAAAGCGTGCAAGGGTAGAAGCATCACGTTCGATCTGTGCTCGATTTGAAAACGATGTAGACTTCTTGAACCGAATTGTTTCTATGGATGAGACTTGGGTACATTTCTGCGATCCAGAAACAAAGCAACAATGTATGATGTGGTGACACCCTGGTTCTTCAAGACCTAAGAAGTTTCTTGTCCAAAAATCTGCTGGAAAAGTTCCTGCTTCAGTTTTTTGGGATTGCCATGGAGTAATCATGATTGATTTTTTGGATAAGAGTAGAACAATAGCTGGAGATTACTATTCAACGTGACTGACCACTCTACGAGAAAAAATTAAAGAGAAAAGACGCGGAAAGCTATCCAGAGGTATTTTGTTTTCACAGGACAACGCCCCAGTACACAAATGTACTGTTGCCATGCAAAAATCTCTTGTTTTAGGGTTATAATTACTATAACACCCCCCTTATTCACCAGATTTGGCTCCTTCCGACTATCATCTCTTTCCTCAACTGGAAAAAGTTTAAAAAGTCGTAAATTTAAATTTTCTTCCAAGGAGGATGTAATAAAAGCTGTGGAGGACTGGTTTGCAGAGCAGAAGGAAACATTTTTTTGAAAGGTCTAGAGACGTTGCAGGTTCGCTGTAATAAATGTATTCAATTAAGAGGAGAATATGTTGAGTAATAAAATATTTTGACATTGAAATTTCGTTTGGTTCTATAGTAGGCTAAGAATTTGTCAATATATTCTCATATAAAAAACATGTGAAGGCATTTCTGAATAATTTTGGAGAAATTGCTTGTGGAATCAACATCTCGAGTGATATAAATAAATCTTCGCTGCGACTTTTCCTATACGAACGAAACAGCGACATCTCACTCGCAGACAATGAACATATCCACCAGAAATTCCCGACAAATCCAAATCTTCCGACACATCACCCTCACAAAAGCACACGGAATCGAAGGAGCATGTCTAAGCCTACGCGATAGAGCTTTACCATGTTAACGTCACTTCAGGACCCGACGGGCGGTCCCTTCCGAAGGTGTCAACCATCTCATGATCACTTATTCTCATCCCTCCGCTCAGGATGTAAATCTCACTCTCATCTCACTCCCGAACCGTCACATCCTAAACCGACTCTTAGGTAAAACGGTAGCATCTTTATATTCTTTGGTCTCGCCGAAATCTGCCCATAAATAGGCTGTGAATGCGACTCTTCTTCTTCGGGTCGTCTCTGGGGCATTGTTGGGATTCTGAATGAAAAGATGCGCGTGATTTATTATGGTTGTTTGTTGGAATTGATGTGCATGAGATTCTTGGAATTGGACCGTGAAAAATGAAAAGGGTATGAGGATCTGTTCATTCTCCAGTTATTATATGTCGTGTAGGTAATTTGGAGAGAATGGGAACAGTCGATGGAGTTTTATAGTCTTGATGATATGCGCTGGGCAAAAATGTCAAAGTTGCTGTGACATGGATACATGGACGTTCGGGAATCAGAGGAACAAAGAAGCCAGAAAATTAAGCACGAGAGGAAACACCGACATCTCCTGAGGTCTAGGGAAAACCATTCTCGAAGAAGTAACTGGTAACCCTCTTCATAGGCTTCAGGAGACAAAGCTGATTAGTCAGTGCAGATAAGACTTTCTCTAGATGACCGTTCTACAGTTTTGGTATTTGTGGTATGAACTCAGCTCACTCAAAAAATCGACAAATTAAATTTATGTAAAGCGTATGTCCTTGTCAAACATCAACCACAGGCTAACAATGCCTTTGCATACTTTCCATCTGAGTGTTAGAGCAGACTTGATCAATGTTTCTCCAAAATTGCGGTTAAAGCCATCTTAGTTATTGTAGTGTATGATGAGAATCCAAAGATCTTTGTAGCTGATCCCAATCGTATTCAATAAGATTGAGATCTGTCGACTGATGGAGCAAGTTCGAAAAGGAGAATTATCGATTCATACGTGAGTGAAATTTCGATTCTCTAGGCGATGTAGAAGTATTTTAAAAAAAATCACAAAAATTGCCAAAAAATCCGGCAGAATCGACAATTTTAAACTCGATAAAACTTGATGATATCTGGTCTTGATTCGAGCATTTCGGCCGGCGTGGTTTGTTATATCTCGACGTTTCGCCAGATCGAGTGTCTGGCATCTTCAGGAATTATTCCTGAAGATGCCAGACACGCGATCTGGCAAAACGTCGAAATATAACAAACCACGCCGGCCGAAATGCTCGAATCAAGACCAGATATCATCAAACGATGGCCGCGAAAGCCTCAACAAATTCATCGATAAAACTTTTTTCACAGATATCCTATCCGTGATGTGAATATACGGATCGAAAGAGGAAAGGTCCATGCAAAATAGCTTGGTATTCAGGTTTTCCATAATTTCTTCATTTTTGCAGGAGAATTGACTGAACTCAGGTACGGAGACATTCCACCTATAAAATCATCCAATTTGCAGAGATCTACTAAATGGGTAGATCTAGGGTATCTACTGGTACATATTTGTTAACCCGAATCCAAAAAATTGTGAAATCATCCTCTAGCTCATCAACCCCAAATAGAATCACTCAATCGTTTCAATAATTTGCCTTTTTCACCCTCTAGTGTGCTAAACAAAATTTCAAATCTTTCTAACATAACTTGCACTCTCAACGATCAACGGACCTAATGATCCATCTTCCTTTCCTATTACATCCTTATTTAATAAAAGACAAATCGTCTTAGAGGAAAAAGCTCAATATGTAGCTGACATATTGGTTCATAACTCATCAATGTTCAAAGATGCTTATGAGTCAGCTGTGGATTCAACGCTCCACTGCTTTCCACTGCTTGCTGCCGTTCTTCGAGCATGCATTTTCTTCCACTGTTTGAATACTCCGCCAGCTCGAAAGTCAGGTCCGTAATGCGGGGAAATCGATCCGTTTTTCAAGGCTTCAATTTAGTAGATCAATCTTTATCTGACTCCTCTTTTGGAGTTTTTCAATTTTAGTCTGATTCGGGCATGGTAACAGTCAGCCGTGTTATGTCCCCAATTCAATTTTTGTTTCTTCATGTGAGAATCAGTTGACAATCTCTTCGACAATGGGGATTAAGCAGAAAAAGGCACCACCCTTAGGCTCAGTCTGATCTCATATAAATTCATAAAACCTCCACTATAACAACGAATCCTGCCAATCTCATCAAAAATGGCCCCTTAATCCACATTCCTAAAAAACCCTCACCCCATCAGTCAAACTACCCGGTAATACTGACAACTTCCCCCAAATCTACCGATAGAACACGAAACTGCAAACATGGAAACTCGCTCCTTCAGAAAAGAGACACAGAAAAATCAATCAGTGTCTCCATTTGGGTCACTTTTGTTGCGAAAATAGAACAGATGCATCACTTCAGCTGTCAATGCCCTAGTCGGCCAATTATGTAGACGACGCAGCGGAGAGCTCTTCGTGCTCAGTACACGCTTGATTGCATCGGTCGACACCTCTGAGGATGGCTTCACGTGAAGGAATCAATCAATAAGGGAAGAGGGCTTCCGAAGTGGAAGCGTTCGAGTGAAAATAACCCGATTACTTGATACCTTTCCACAATTGGCTCGGATCTGCCCCGGTTTTGGTGTGAAAAAGCGTGAATTCAGGTAAAATGCCGGTTTTTAATGCTTCGTCGGTGGAGCGAGAGGGAATTGGGACTTTTAATTAGGTAGATTTGCTTATTGTTGGTGCCTTCTTTTCATTCCAAATGTGTCATCCTTGCTCCATACTAACATTGTAGACTGAACCTTCTTCGGATGCTGCCACAGCCATAACACGTCCTTTTTCTTTCACAAATCACGATATAACATGTGGAGAAGCAATAGTGGAATACACAAGTCATACCTTGATAATAACACCAAGTGAAGTCGTCATTCGCAGTACTTCATCATCGCTAAACCGGTACTACCTGTACGGCGACAGTTGGCGACAAAGTGAATGCTGCCATAAGGCACAATACGCTTTAGCCGACCGACAGACTTGACCGTCAGCTGTTTACTCAGTTAGAATAAAATCTAAATATAAAAGTATCACTCGAATCAGTAGAAGTTTCACCCAAACAATGTCTTCACGTCGAGAAAACTGTGTTCACGCCGACAAATCGGCAGTAATCTATCGGCGGTTTTAAAACCCAAATTTCAACCGGCTGACGGTCTTGACCATCAGCAAATTATACAGTTCGAATAAAATCTTAACATGAAAGAATTAAGAACACGATTTTTTATACATTTTAAGCCACAGACTAACTCCTCGCAGAGAAAAACACTATTCACGCCGACAAATCGGCAGTGATATGTCGGCGGTTTTAAAACCTTCCTAGATTTCAACCCACTGACGGTCAGAACCATCAGCAAATAACACAGTTAAAATAAAATCTTAACCAAAAAGTATTACACGAATTTGTAGAAAAATCAAGCCACAAATTATGTCTTCGCAGCGAAAAAACTGCATTCACGCCGACAAATTGGCAGAGCTATGTCGGCGGTTCAACACAACCATAATTGAATTGGCTGTTTTCGTTATAACTTTCTAGATTTGGAATGAAGAAGCTGTAATAAAATCAGACAACGAGTCCACTTTCCATGATTTAGAAAAGAATGTTAAGTTACATGAAGCAGCGAACTATAATTGCATTCATACCAATATATCAGCTGTCCGATTCGACGGCTATTTTTCACACCAACTGTGGGGACAGTAAAATGGACGATAAAAAATAGACCCTTGCAACATGCCGTAGAACCATCAAAATTATTAATTACTTATTTCGCAGGGCGCATCAACCCTCTCGGACAACGCGTTCACTCAGTGTCACCATGACTGAATGGCTGAGGCTGAAAAACAGGGTTCATATGCGGCAAGAAATAGGACAGTGGATTTTGGGAAATATCCCGGTCCAGGACTGGAAAACTGTTCAATGAAGACAGGGAAATTGCGCAAAAAGACTTCGTAGAGATGATATCTTTGTTTTCTTGTTGGTAGAGATTGAAACTCAGTAAAATTTATTTCAGATCTGAATCTGGTTGTCAAATGAAAGAACTATTCCTTTCCTGGTCTAGATATCACTTTTTTACCCACTTATGTCTACAGCTCATTCCGCGAAGAAGCTTCCTTTACCGTCCCATCTATCAGCGTGTGTAAACAAAATTGGCAGTTAAATAAATAAGTCCACGATTATGTGGTTCTGAGAAGAAGCAAGCCAAGGATATAAAATTATTTCTGGCGAATTTGAGCGGGTATAAATAGATCATTTGAGTGGAATTTTCGGAAATGGTTTCCACATTTTTTAATTTTAGTGTATACAAGTCATGAAAGAATACATTCATGTCTACAAGTCCACAGTGGAATGAAAGAGCTTTCTATAGACTCTCTCTATCAATGGTCAGTTTCTACGGCAAAATTTTTAATGAGAAACTGAAATTGGTGGTTTTCGAATTTAACAATTTAACTTTTCACTCTAAGAATTCTTGAAGGAAAATGGTTATTCAAGTCCTTCGATCTCGTGAGCTGAAATATGACGAATGGGTATTTGGACCCATGGCTCGATACAAAGAATCAAGTGGGTCAGTTCCAGAAACACGTGATACCTAACCTAGTCTCCTATCTGCGACTGACACAAAGCAATAAGAGATCACCTTCACGTCTTCACACCCTCAGTTGACATCGGTTTAACACGTCTGAAAGAGATACCTCAGATAATCATCTTTCATACCCCAGTGGCTGTATACACCGGTCAACAAAATAGGAATCCGAACAATACAGTGAATTCCGAGGTGACATTGTGAGAAATTATATGTAAGACGATGGATCCTTTGACGTTCCGTGTCACTGGAGGATACCACTGGTGAAATAAATCCCAGGAAAGTTTATTTTCGAATATGTCTCGTTGACAGTTTCCTAGTGTATGTCTATATAAACAATATCGGTCGTTTATCATGGCCGCTAGGGTATATAAGGTTCGTTAATTGATAGATGGAATAGCTGGCTGGTCTATTATTTGGAATGGAGGCCATAAATAACGATAAGTCGAAGAGAACGTTCCCACCAGCTCATCATGTCTGTGTTTACTAAATCGAACAAAATCAGATTCAAAATATCGGTTTTATCTCAACCGTATTGCTACATACTTGGATAAGGATCTTTTCGCTGAAAATTCTCAGTAGATCAATTTTATACTTCGAGGACAATTATTGTTTGAGAAGATTCTATTTCTTCGTATTTTATCATCATTTTCGGAAAACATTGATTGAATTGATACGGAAATATCTAAAATGTTTCGTAGAAATCTAACTTTAAAAGGAATAATTAGATAGATATACTTCATTCACTTGTATAAAGTATCCGTGGTAAATCTCCATTCAAAAGTGGTCTCTTTATTTCACGAGTAAGTACCCTAATTAAAGACGTAGAGAATTGATTTTTTTTTTAATTGAAGTTGAAGAACATCCTGAGGGCAAATAGTTTTCTTGTTTTCGATTTAATTAGCTTTTCAATCAAAAAAACTAGGGTAATCGTTAGATCTGGAGTTATTGAATATGTTTTTCGTTTTTCATGAGTACAAGCTATATTTTTGAAATAATCATCATGAAAATTCTTGTAGTTTATAGAAGATCAAATTGCCGAAGGCAAATAGTTGCGATTTTTTCCAAAAAATGATGAATAACCGTCGGAAGAAAATCATTAAGTGTAGTTTCCAAAACGCTGAAGTTCAACCGGTTTTTTTAATTGAAAAACTGATTAAATCGAAAAAGTCGCAACTATTTGCCCTCGGCAATTTAATCTTCAATAAACTACAAAAATTTTCATGATGATTATTTCAAAAATATAGCTTGTACTCATGAAAAACGAAAAACATATTCAATAACCCCAGATCTGACGATTTTTAATTGAAAAACTAATTAAATCGTAAAAAATAAAACAATTTGCCCTCGGGACGTACTTCAACTTCAATTTAAAAAAAAATCAAGTCTCTACGTCGTAAATTAGGGTACTTTCTCGTGAAATAAAGAGACCACTTTTTGAATGGAGATTTACCACGATTCAAAAGGTGATACTGCCCCTTAAAACTGGCGCAGGTTGGTACTCGTGAAATGTCAAATAATTCTCAGAGACGTTGCCAATACTTATTTCTATTTGATCCTTTTTTAATTTGTGGATGAAATGAGTTCTTTTCTTTGTGACCCAGGTTTCATAGTACCACTACATTTTCATACTGGAGTATTTCAAGTTGTGCAAAATGGTATTCAAATGTCTTCTGTAGGCTTATTTCTCGAGAAATTCGAAAAATGGGGGATCACATAGGTCCGTTTGTTTGTTTAGAAGTTTTTCTGTTGGTTTATTTCAGAACTTTTATTTTTTTTTTCGAATGAGCTCCCACAAAGTAACAGACTATTCTGTGCTTAATTATCTGACAGGAAAATGATTATAACCTAACATTTTCAAAATATATACGGTGAAATGTGTCAGAATGTCATGACCAATCGGGATACATTATATAAAAGTAAATGGAGTAAACCTACATCTTCAGAGAATACTACTCAGATGCTAGATGAATATATTTTTTCCTTAACTCAAACTAATAAATCAATAATTATAAGTCAATTTTCTATTGTTTCATACTGACGGAATCCAATCTAACCACCAATTCACAAACTCCTTTAGGGTCTGCAAAGGAAAACATTTAACAGTCAGTTAACAAATGATCTCCTTTCCTTGTGTAAGGAACTATTCAATCTCAAGTTATCTAAAAGTTATTTCCTAAATGTCAAAACAAGAAGTAGATAATTGATCATATAAACTCATAGAAGATTGAACGGGAACTCAGTTCAACCCCTGTTGCACAGGGCAGGATTCTTGTTTCACCCTCAACGAAACATGACTTCACTATCTAGATTGTAGACTGCTATTTTATTTCAAGCTGCTTTCAGCATTTCACTTCTTATATTTTCGCCAATAAGAATTTTCATCTTTATGAAATAATTCACTTTAAAAAATGGGGGTGAAATTACATATAATTCACCATTATAATTCTAGTAACTTCACAAGACGAATCCATCTCTGCAGTGTCAGGATAAAGACAGGACAGAATCGAAAGGAGACGAACAGAGGTCAACTGCCATCATTGGCAGCTGTCAGTTGATATACGAGCTAATAACCGTTGCGACACTTTGATTATTACTTACACCCACCCCTTCATCGTCCTCGGCGAAATTATTACCCTTAAAACTGAGTGCGAGTAGCACTTCCAAGTAGTCGATAATTAGCTGACGAGATGTCTATTGTAATAAGGGAGGATACACAGATGCTCTCACAGCTTGCCAGGACGATTTGAATTAGTTTTATTGAAATGGTGCTGGATGTTGCCCCTTTTTCTCACTAGGATGATAAAGAAGTTTGGGGATGGACGTATTAGATTCTTCTATAATTTATGCAAATGGTAACGTTTATAGCTAACTGGGTGAAGTGAAGAAGAAACTTGAAACTGTCATTCTAAGGATATCTTCGAAACCAAGAATATAAAAATGTGATATGATGAAACGATATTTTGAAATTGTTCTTTACTGTTTTTTTCATCCATAATTGAATCCCTGTTGTGAATTGAATATTTTCAAATCAATTTCGAGCAAGGGAGTAATTGCAATTGAGATCTGAAGAAAACACATATTTTTTCGAGCCTCCATAGAGCACTCTATCCGCAGGACCATTTTATCCATTCATCTACGTGATGGTCTTCAAAATCTTTGTACATTTTTTGCATAATTGACAATCTTTTCGTTCGTTTCAATCTGTTTCTATAAATAGGCTATTATCAGGATTGATTCGTGTCGATTCATTCCAATATAAGGATTCCAGTATTGGGGAAATAAGGGTGAGGGCATTATCCAGGGATTCCAAACAGATGTCACATGTTCGACAGGAAGGGGCTACCGAAATAACATTTGTAGTGATCACATAAAGGTCAAGTCCATATTGTTTCGAATTTGATTTATTTCCATTGCCCTTTGTGTCACGTGTAAACAACTGTTTCCTATAATACGACAGAATCATATTTGTACTTTGTCTTAACGGAAACATGTTCCTGTGACCAACACTACTGTTGTATTTGTGGATTTGGGATATTCTGCATCATCTTGATTGTTAGCAGAGACTCTTTTTCTTTCAGTTATTTTAGCTTTCGTATCAAACTATCAGGCGCGTATCCAGGGGGGGGGCTATTGGGGCTCTAGCCCCCCCCAAGGCTTTCGCCTCAGGCGAAAGCCTCATTCTTTCCAGTGAATTGAAAAGATGGAAAAAAAAGTGGACTACTTCAACACCGGATGATTCCAAATCATGTGCTTCATCTGCACTTTCAGCTCTAGAGAAATGTAGCGGAGATTTCTAACCAAATTTGAGCATATTGCTTCAAGTGTTTGTGTACACTGTGTCCCATTTTGGTTGAGACTGCAGTGTATCTCATCTATTATTGAAGATAGAGACATGCGGTTATCGCGACCCTGTATCACATATTTGTAGAACTTTCAAAGCCACAAACAGAAATATTCCAACTATTCCTTGTTCCTGAAATACAGGGCGTAAAACGAAAATGTTCACATTTGGAAATGTTATTATTTCTAAGGCCCTGTATAAGATAGGACAAAAATGAATACTGCTTATAATAGATATTTTTACATAGAAGTCAGTGCCGTATTTAAAATTTTTCTTGAGAGCACTGTTTTTAAGATTGGACACAAACTCGGTATTTTTCAAATATATCACCCTGTTCCTGTATATTTCGACGTCAAATTTTTGCAATTTTTTTTTCTGAATACATTGATGTATCACAACCCAATCTTCAATAAGTTTTAACTTTAAAAATTAGAAAAATCCAAATTGATGTTTTTGGTACTAGGCCATGAATCCCACACATGCATAAAAGTTGAATATGCATAAAATGATGTTTTGTTTATTGAATTCAATAAAACTGATTCACAAACAGAGTCGAAACAAATCAATGATGATGGCTGACGGTGAAAACATGGAATTTCAATTTGAAAAATATTATATGAAAATATAAAATGTAAGCATATCGGAGCTCATCATCTTTATTATAGATGAGCTCCGAGCCCCAACCAAAGAAGCATTCAGAAACTCACAAAGGAAATCCTTAATAATTTTAAATGTCGAATTGAAACTGTGTGGTTTATGTATAAGACAAAATGGACGACAGTTTGAACAACTTCATTAGATTTATATGTTTATTTTTGGTTTATGTAATAAATTGCCTAATTTGAATCTTGTAATTACATCAGTAAGGGCCGATTGCACCGAAGACAAAACTGTAGATTAAATCTCAAACGTCGATTAGTGTCTATGATAATCAATAGACACTAATCGAGGTTTAAAATTTAATCTACAGTTTTGTCTACGGTGCAATCGGCCCTTAATGTTAAATCTGTATCGATAAATTTTTTTGTTTACAACATTTTTAAGTTTATGTTGAAGAGTGATACTTTGGGTTGTGTTCAAAATATAATTGAATAAAAAGGTTTGAATCACATGGCGTTTCGAAAAAGTAATAATTGAATGCAGGTGTGAAAGAATTCATGGCCTACTATTAAAAAACAAACATGAATATGGATTTTTCTGATTTTTGAAGCTATAATTTATTCAAAATAAGGTTGCGATACATCAAGGTATTAAAAGAAATTGCAAAAATTTTACGTTTTAATATACGGGGTATTCCATTTAAAAAATACCAAGTTTGTGCCCAATCTTAGAAACAGGGCTCTCAATATCTCTTATAAAGCGTTTTCATTTTTTTTCTATCTTATATAGGGCCTAAGAAATAATTACATCTCCAAAAGTGAATATTTTTGTTTTCGCCCTGTATTTCAGGAACAAGAGTAGTTTGAATATTTCTGTTTGTGGCTTTGAAAGTTTCACAAAAAAGTGATACAGGGTCGCGATCACCACATGTCTCTATCTTCAATAATAGCTGAGATACAGAGCAGTCTCAACCAAAATGGTACACACTGTACTTCCCGTAACAACGGCTGAATCAGAGCGCAGTTTTTCTGAAGACCTGGCTCAGCACCACTATGGCAGAAAACCGCTTGAACGGATTAGCTCTAATGCACATAAATTACGAGAGAGTCATAGATACAGAAATGGTTGTGACCAGATTTGCTAATGCTGGCCCTTGGAAATTTTATTTAATAACTAAAAACTAATAAACCTTTGGATGATTCAATATTTTTTTTTTCAAAGATTCATATTTACAAGAAATAATTTTTATTCAGTAACTGAAAACTAGTCAACTGCATGCTTTAATATTTTCTTATTTGTTTTTTATGATTTCTCATGGTTAAAATACATAACTGTTTTTGTTACATCTTTCACTGGATAAAAGCTGAGCCCCCCCAACATACCTTTCTGGGTACGCGCCTGCAAACTATCTATAGTTGATGAGCTCTAATGTAACATTCAGTTCGATGTTACGAGGAAGTATTGAGATCTAGTTAGCCTAGACCAGTTCCATGCATAAACAAAATATTGCGTTACCATATTAACGAACAATACTTATTAGAAGTGCCAGTGTAGAGTTCGACGTCAAAAAAGTAAACCAGAGTTACGCAATAAATAAAAAAAAAGATGCCCACCCAAATTGTAAAAATCGAAAAATTGGCGTATCGAACCATCATCAAGTATCTGTATTTAAAAGGGTTAAGAGGTGAGCAGATTCACGAAGATATGCTTAACATCTTGATGATCAATGTCCTTCGTATGCGACCGTGAAAAATTGGAATGCAAGATTCAAAAGAGGTCAATTTGCCATTGAAGATAATGACCGATCGGGAAGACCAGTTCCCGAAAATATCGATGCAGTTCATGATATGATTTTATCAGACCGTCGAATTGGGCTAAAACGGATATCTGAAGCACTGAAGATTTCATAGGAACGCGTTCATCATATAGTTCACGTCAATTTGGACATGAGAAAAATTTCTGCAAAATGGATCCCCAGATGTTTGAATGTTGACCAAAAGCGTGCAAGGGTAGAAGCATCGCGTTCGATCTGTGCTCGATTTGAAAACGATGTAGACTTCTTAAACCGAATTGTTACTATGGATGAGACTTGGGTACATTTCTACGATCCAGAAACAAAGCAGCAATCGATGGAATGGCGACACTCTGGTTCTCCAAGGCCTAAGAAGTTTCGTGTCCAAAAATCTGATGGAAAAGTTCTTGCTCCAGTTTTTTGGAATTGCCATGGCGTAATCATGATTGATTTTTTGGATAAGGGTAGAACAATAACTGGAGATTACTATTCGACAATCCTGACCACTCTACGGGAAAAAAATTGAAGAGAAAAGACGCGGAAAAAAAGTTTAAAAGGTCGTTAATTTTCTTCCAACGAGGAGGTAATAAAAGCTGTGAAGGACTGGTTTGCAGAGCAAGAAGAAACATTTTTTTTGAAAGGTCTAGAGACGTTGCAAGTTCGCTGGAGTAAATCTATTCAATTAAGAGGAGAATATGTTGAGTAATAAAATAGTTTGACATTGAAAATTTGTTTGGTTATATAGTAGGCTAAGAATTTTTCAATATATCCCCGTATGTGGTTCCCAAAATATGGGAAAACTTTCCTATAAAATTGGCCATACTGATCTAGTTGATAATGATTTATCGCCACTCAAAATGAAACACACTCAGATACAAAATTTCAGATTGTGAATTCATTAATTCACTTCTGAAAAGAAACGAAAAAATGAATTATTTAAAGGGTATATTTGTCCGTGAAGCCAATGTCAAGAACAATGCTTTATATTTTTTTTTTTTATATTAAGGGACAGTTTAGGTGAAGCAATATTCCGATTTTTTCCAGGGCTCTTACCTTCACATTATGATTTTCGAATATTCTTGCCTGCATCAAGAAGCAAGACAATTCTTTCTAAAGCGAGTTCTTTGCTGCTTCTCATCGAAGAAAACCGACAATAGGGTAAATTCCCGAATACGTTTACCCCAGCCGTCAAAAACACGTTTTGACTCGACATCATCATAACATGTAACATATCCGGTTCCTACAAACACAAACCCACCCTTTGGTTGACACATTTTTGACGTCTCTCATTCAATGCAATTATAATATAATCGAGAAAATACACTCTCCCTTGTGAATCTTGACCCCCGAGTGTCCACTTCTTCTGTTTGGCAGCACGTGGTCAGTCCACCGTGACAACCTCTGGTTTTTCGGCGTTTAACCGAAATTTCTGGAAGAGGGTCTTCTTCGGCATTGCGGTCCCAGGAGATTCGTGATGGGAAGTCGGTATACAAGATGAGGATTCGACATACTTATTCAAATCGAATTATGACGGCGGTCTGTGGAGACCTGTCAATCATTTATTGGGGATCGAATTCAATTGAAATTTGCATGAGCACAACTGGTGGTAATTATTGGGATTGCATCGTGAGAAAGAAGTGGTTTCGATGGCAGAAGGTTCGGAAGTGATCATCAATGTCCTTATTTCGTGAGATAGAGGAGTTTTCAAACAGAATAAACCAAATGCAGTGGAGCATAATTGTTATAAGTAGTTCCATGACATCTTAAACCGTTTATCGACATTGTGGCCTGATTGTTGGGATTAACTATCGTGTCTTAGTCGTAATGCTCTTAGCTATGTTGAAAAAATATCATTTAATCAATCTAAATCCGTTGAGATTTTCATTTTCTAGGAAATCCTTTCTGACTTTACCACTTTTCCACACTGAATAGATAGAAGATCTACATCAGATAGGTTGAATTGATATTGATTCCATCAATGATTCTGTTCATTGTGCCATTTTCATGGAGAATCCAGCATTTTCGTGGAACACTCTCATAGATAAAATCTTCTGATGTAACGATAAGACAGACATTGTCATCGACACACCTTCTAATGTCACAGACTAAGTTGAAGTACCCCATTCAAAAAGATCACATACGAGGATATATTGAAAAATTCTTAGTCTGCTATAGAACCAAACAAAATTACAATGTCAAAATATTTTATTACTCAACATATTCTCCTCTTAATTGAATACATTTATCACAGCGAACCTGCAACGTCTCTAGACCTTTCAAAGAAAATGTTTCTTGTTACTCTGCAAACCAGTCCTCCACAGCTTTTATTACCTCCTCGTTGGAAAAAAACCTTTTAAACTTTTTTGCAGTTGAGGAAAGAGATGATAGTCGGACGGAGCCAAATCTGGTGAATAAGGGGGGTGTTCTAGTAATTCTAACCTTAAATCACGAATTTTTGCATGGCAACATGAGATTTGTCTAGTATAAACAAAATACCTTTGGATAGCTTTCCGCGTCTTTTATCTTTAATTTTTTTCCCGTAGAGTGGTCAGTAATGTCGAATAGTAATCTCCAGTTATTGTTCTACCCTTATCCAAAAAATCAATTATGATTACTCCATGGCAATTTCAAAAAACCGAAACAAGAACTTATCCAGCAGATTTTTGGACACGATTGTTGCTTTGTTTCTGGATCGTAGAAATGTGCCCAAGTCTCATCCATAGTAACAATTCGGTTAAAGAACTCTACATCGTTTTCAAATGGAGCACAGATCGAACGCGATGCTTCTACTCTTGCACGCTTTTGGTCAACATTCAAACATTTGGGGATCCATTTTGCAGAAATTTTTCTCATGTCCAAATTGACGTGAACTATATGATAAAATCGTTCGTATGAAATCTTCAGTGCTTCTGATATCCGTTTTAGTCCAATTCGACGGTCTGATAAAATCATGTCATGAACTGCATCGATATTTTCGGGGACTGACACAGAAACTGGCCTTCCCGATCGGTCATAATCTTCAATGGAAAATTTATCTCTTTTGAAGCTTGCAGTCCAATTTTTCACGATCGCATACGAAGGACATTGATCACCAAGGATATTAAGCATATCTTCGTAAATCTGCTTTTACAATTTCGGTGGTCATCTTTTTTTTTATTTATTGCGTAACTCTGGTTTTCTTTTTTGACGTCGAACTCTACACTGACACTTCCAATAAGTTATTGTTCGTTGATATGGTATCGCAATATTTTGTTTATGCATGGAACTGGTCTAGGCTAACTAGATATCAATACATCTTCGTAACACTACAAACCCCTACAAATTCTTTTCGGGAAATTTCAGCCTGAAAAATCCTCTGTCTACAGAACAAAACCTCCCCAATCATCATTCAGATCCTGCATACTTCCCATATTCTCTCCTTTATCTCTCTCCGGCTAATAATGATGTTCACAAACAGATGAATACATTTTCGAATCTAACCAATTTCACACCCTAAATAAAACGGGATTAGTTTCTCCCCAGCTACGAAATATAATGCGTACTTCTGACAAATACTGGCAATTCGCACCCCTTAAATCGAAAACAACCCCGTTAATCGAAACCGTAAATGCAGTTTCCGACACAACGACTTGTTTTTGGTATTATCAGATTTCTTTGTACGATTTTGTCTTGAATGTAAGACGACACTTGAGAACTGTAACTGTTGGATGGATGTTTTGGGGTTGAAAGTGAGAAATAGACGGTTTTTGAAAGGGTGTAAGAGCTCTTGAGATTTTAGCTGAGAAATTCTGTTGGTTTTCGTAATAATATACTTTATTTCCAAACGTACGATAACAACGTCAGTTCTCGACTGACAGGATCATCGAAAAGTTTTATTTCTCCGCCTAGGCGGAGAAATATTTACTTTTCCCTCCGGCGCCGGCGGCAGGAAAAGTGTTGCTACGAAAAAGATTACTTGGTTACCATGAACAATATGAACATATATGCATAGAATACGAAAACTTCCAATTCAAACGTCATTTTTATTTGATAAACTTACAATATAAATGTACAATTTTCATGAATTCGAAAACGTTTGGAAATAAAATAGCATATTTCATTCGGAGAAGAAGTGACTTTTCGTGGCTCGCTTTCAATTATCCGCCGAACGGAGTGAGGCGGATAAACTCAAGCTCGCCACGAAAAGTGACACTTCTCCTCCTAATGAAATAATATACTATTATTTCCAAACGTACGATAACAACGTCAGTTCTCGACTGACAGGATCATCGAAAAGTTCAATTTCTCCGCCTAGGCGGAGAAATATTTACTTTTCCCTCCGGCGGCAGGAAAAGTGTTGCTACGAAAAAGATTACTTGGTTACCATGAACAATATGAACATAGATGCATAGAATACGAAAACTTCCGATTCAAACGTCATTTTTTTTGATAAAGTTACATTAAATGTACAATTTTCATGAATTTGAAAACGTTTGGAAATAAAATAGCATATTTTATTCGGAGAAGAAGTGACTTTTCGTGGCTCGCTTTCAATTATCCGCCTCACTCCGTTCGGCGGATAAACTCAAGCTCGCCACGAAAAGTGACACTTCTCCTCCTAATGAAATAATATACTATTATTTCCAAACGTACGATAACAACGTCAGTTCTCGACTGACAGGATCATAGAAAAGTTCTATTTCTCCGCCTAGGCGGAGAAATATTTACTTTTCCCTCCGGCGCGGCGGCAGGAAAAGTGGTTGCTACGAAAAAGATTAATTGGTTACCATGAACATAGATGCATAGAATACAAAAACTTCCAATTCAAACGTCATTTTTATTTGATAAAGTTGCATTAAATGTACAATTTTCATGAATTTGAAAACGTTTGGAAATAAAATAGCATATTTCATTCGGAGAAGAAGTGACTTTTCGTGGCTCGCTTTCAATTATCCGCCTCACTCCGTTCGGCGGATAAACTCAAGCTCGCCACGAAAAGTGACACTTCTCCTAATGAAATAATATACTATTTTAGAGCTCAAGTGGATGAGATACTTACTTCACATAAGTGAAATTTGTGGATTCCAAACTATTGTCTAGCTGTCTGATTTTTTTATTAAAAATTGAACTTGATAATCAGAGTATAAAAGATTATTTTGAAATCTTCTATTTTCTCCATTAAATTATGAATTAAGTATAACTTCATAAAATTGAATTGACAAACTTCTCAAGTTCCATGGGCAATATTGTAGATTTTTCAAAAAAAGATGGAATTTTTGTTTTGCTTCTTGTTTTATTTGGTGCAAATATAACAACTAAGCGAATGAAAGGTGTGAGCTCTATCTTATCATATATTGATTCTATATTAGGACAAATGAATGATGCAAGATGCAATCAAATTCTATCGATATCGAAATCAATATCATCTTCAATCACTATCTTACAAAAATCATCGATGAAATATCACATCTGGAGGAAGTATCCACTCGAACTTAGAGAATGTTGTAACTCAGGAAGATCATCATACTTGATAAAATCTTGAGAATATATTCAAATTGAAAATCATTTCAAACTAGTTTGTTCTTTTATACAGTGCGCGTCAATATTATGGAACCAATTCATTTTCTCAGAAAAAAAATATTTGGCAACAAAATCCTGAAACCGGTCAATTTTTGTTTCACTTTTACCAAATTTCTATGCATTTTTGTTGCACCCTGTTCCATCCTCATCTACCCTCTAAATTTTTAGAATAGGGAAAGTGGTACTTTTTTGGCAAGGTCTTTGTATCTTCTTTACAGGCGTTCAAGAAAAATTGTTTTTTTTTTTAATTAGGTAGGTCAAAGAGGTTTCCAGTATGTGCACTTTGTCATGTCTCTTTCTTTGAATTGAAACATTTTATCGAAAAGTTTCAACTTCCGTAGAAACGTACATTAATAACATATGTACCTACTTAAGATCATAACTGAAGCGCAGTGTTTCACACATTCTAATTTTTCACGTGAGGTGGTTGAAAGTTGTGCATGAACAAAATTGTAATGGTCATTCGGTGACAAATTTCATCAGGTACCATCGTCTCAAAGTAAATGAGCCATGACAAAGTGCACATTCTCAGATCAATATTGAATATACTTTTAAAATCAGTTCTTAGTTCCACTCAGACTCCCCTAAAAATTACTCCCAATTTTATACAATAAAGACTCACCTCCCAAGCGAACCTTGCATCCTGTGGTGACCCAGCCCATTTCCCTTGGAATGGCCCATATCTGGTACCCTTACTTATGGTCACTCTAGCATACACCCCCTTTTCCCTAATCTCCAACTCGCTGGGCAGCACGCCACTGGCCATAACAACTTCCCTGGCTCTCAGATACATCAAGTCCATATTCAAGCCATTCTGATGATGGTCTCCAAACGGTTTCTCCTCACTTATATACTTATAAACACTATTCGTCCTATCTTTAATATTGTCCATAGTTTTCGTGGCTAGTCTGAAATTGTTCATTGAGCAAGCGTCCTCGAAATTCTTGATGTTGTTGTTGAGGTATTCCACTCTTCTGAGGAAGTCTGGGGAGATTTCTAGTTGGGGGGGAACCATGGCCTTTTCCATGGGGTGGTCTTCGTGGTGGGAGATGCGGGCTGTGACTTCTACCTCATCTTCACTTCCTTCTGCAAAGAAAACCTCATTTAGCCCCAAAAAAATTCATTCGTGAGCAATACCTGCTCCTTGAGATTATGAATAACACCTATATTTGAAGACCCTGTATCTAGTCCGCAGCAAATAGGGACCTGTTTCATGTTTATAATTTTGTCTTTGTCTGCTCAATTCTATTTTAAAACAGATTGGATGGAATAGTCATTCCAGAAATAAATATTATCAAATAGTTATTTATGATATGAGTGTTAAAAGTGACGTTTTATTTTGTGAGTGAAAAAGTTTGTGAAATGAATTGAACAATTTCACGAAAAAAATGAAATCACTTTTAACCCAAATACCATACAATAATTTTTGTACAACTGCCCTATTTTGACAATGAAATGGGCGAATTTGCAATGACAATAAACTTCAAAATGCATTTCAATATTCAAATAATTAAAAGGTTGTTGTGAATGGCAAACGTTGCCAACGTTCTGATCACTAACAAATGAGAAAAGACGCTGTCATTTGAATTTCGTTCCTGTCCAATTTTCGCCTTGGATTATTAACTGCTTAATATGTTTGTCAAGGGTCCAATTATTATTGAATTGTGTAATTTATCAGTGGAAGACATCGAAATAACAAATTAATCATTGGTTATACAAAACTTCCAAACACAAAAACGAAAGTCAGTCGTTCTTTCAGTATTATTGGGACGCATGTTGACTATTTTCATAAATACTTTGCACTGCGCCCTTCTGTCATCAAACATCGTCGTTTTTTTCTGAAATACATGAATAATAAATGTACTGATCCAGTTGGTATCAATAAATTTGGGAAAATTCCATCTATTTTTGCCGAATTCCTCAAACTGCCAGAACCAAAGCAATACCTATACAGGACACTGTTTTCGAAGATCCTCCGCTTCTTTGCTAGCAGAATCAGAAGCAAATATTACGGATATAAAAAACATGGTGGATGGAAGTCTACGACGGTAGCCGAGGGCTATGTTGATCATTCCATTGCATATAGGAATGTCATTGCTGAAAAAATTCTCCCAACCTCAACAGATTTTGGATCATCATCATCCAATATTGTACTTCCGGTTTCTACAAGTACTGATGGTGCTGAGGATTCTAATAATGTCAATAACGTCACATGGCATTAATGTTAGTAATTGTTTTACGATTAATATTAATGTTCATAAGTATCGATTGTTGAATATTGATAATAAAAATTTGCAATTGCTGAATATTTTTCATCTGATTTCATGAGTGCTAAAAATATTTTCAACACTGAAGTTAAATATATTTTTAACACGCTTCCACGTAAACAATCAATTTCAACATTGTTTGCTGTCATTGAAAGTGTCACCCTTAATGGCAGTTGTACAAAAATCTTTTTTCAGAAACTCAAACTCTTAGAACTGTGTGAACAAAAATCATAAACTGGGTACTCCTGGCCCTTTATATCTTAAAAATGGTGTTCCCCAGGGTTCTGTTCTTGGGCCTGTATTGTTTATTATCTATATGAATCTCTACCTTTTGGTGGCGGGATTTGCTTAATGAGATTCTTTAGTAGGTAGTATAAGCAACCTTGATTTCTTCGTTGAATGTCACGTACTGAAATATTGCAAAAATGATCATCAGCCGTAAAATGGCCGATTCCTCGGATGCACAGCATGGAGAATAATGGCTTTTGTCATGCAGATTTCCACCGAGTACCAACGCAGGCTGGGTAATGGACATTTTCTCGAGAACCCACATTAATAACAGGCTGATTAACAAAAGCTCTCGACGATATGTGATTCGGAATTTAAAAGCGTGCCGAATCGAGAAGAGACAATAAGAATTAAATTTTAGTCGCGCCGAGAAGCTTCGAAACGTGTGATAATATTCGCATTGTTAGACAATGCTCAATAGGAGATATGAATGAAAATCTTCCGCGAGATAAATGACAGAGCCAATCACGAAACGACCGAAACGTCACGTTCCTCAGCAGTTTTCGTTCGTCTTTTGTCCCGGCCATCGTCGATTGTCAGTCGATCCAGTCGGCCGTGGAGGAATCGCGAAGATTAAAGTGTTTTTCTTAGTAGAGATGTTTGCCGGAATTCAAATTGACCCCGTTGTACCCCTGAGAGTGACAAGAAGAAAAGGCTTATAGAGAATTAATTTAGAACAATGCAAAATCTTTTTTCGTTGGTAATGAGAGGAACATTTTTCTCTATTACAACTGCAATATACATATTTAATACAAAATATGTGTTTGTTACTCTTTGCTTTATTCAGGATGAGAAAAAATAGGAAAATGGTACTTAACAAAAATAAAGGTATATTTATTCATGAGGAGAAGTGTAATTTTTCATGGCGAGCTTGAGTTTACCCGCCGAACATAGTGAGGCGGGTAATTCGAAGCGAACCATGAAAAGTCCCTTCTCCTTCGAATGAAATAAACTGCTCCATCATGAGTTAGGGATATTGACTTGAATTGCAAAAAAATATAGTTAAAATAAGATTTTTGTGATAAAAACTCATATTGATATGATTTCAAGTTGCAAATCAATCTTAGCCTGTAGATATGCAGCGTATACAGGTTCGTTAAGAAAAATCGACTAAAATAATGAAATTTTATTCACAGAGAATTCAAGCATTTTAAGACTATCAATACAATGTATGGCCTCCACGGGCATCAATAACAGCTTGACATCTTCTTTGCCTGCTACACACGAGGTGGTTGAACATTTCTTGAGGAATTTGGTTCCATAAACGGGGCAGAAGCTCTCTCAGATCATTTAAGGATTCTGGGGTAGGTTGATGATTTCTAATCTTCTTTGGGGCATATCCCACGCATGTTCTATGCAATTCAAATCTGGTGAGTGCGGAGTTATTGGTGAATGTGGAATACCAAGCTCCTCGCGCGCATTCTCCACTATGGCTGCACGGTGCGGTCTAGCGTTATTGTCTGGAAATTAAAAAGTTTCACCAATAGCAGCGTGAAAATTTGGCACAACATTGTCAATGACATGCTCCCTATAGTGTAAGGCGGTCATATTCCCGAGACAAATGTGTAGATCTGTGCGCCCGTTGAAACATATCCCGGCCCATACCATAACACTACTTACTCCCTCGGAATGGATGGACTTCTTGGACATAGCGAAGATTACGGGATATGCGTGGGATTGTCCATACCCTTATTCTTTTAGAATCTGCAAATTGTCTATATCTGGACTCATCAGTGAAAGAGACACTACGCCATTGATCGTTCCAATTGATATGTTGCCTTGTCCATTTTAGTCTTTGACGCTTATGGTCACGTGTTGCTGGAACTCCTCTTAATGGACGTCTAGAACCTAGATTCACCTCTCTCAAACTTCGTCTGATGGTTTCGATGGAAACTTGGACCCCACCTGCATTTTGAAGAGTATTCCGTAGCATTCTACACGTAGATGTAGGGTTTCTTCTGGCCGAAACGGTGATGAAACGATTCTAAGAAGGTGTTGTTTTTCGTCGCCCACCAAGCCTTGGTCTTTCCAACACGGGACCTGTCTCCCTGAACCTATTCCAAAGTCGAGATATCACACTTCGGCTGACTTGGAGCCATTCCGCTACAACAACCTGAGTTAGGCCATCCTGTAGCATTCCGATAGCCCTATATTAGCCTCAGCGTTTGTTATTTTACGTCTTGGCATTTTCAGAAAACTCGTTTCAAATCGAAGCCGTTGATAAACTGACTTCATTTCAAAATAAGAACATTCATGAAGCATATGCAAAGAACCAAACTTCAGAAAAAAGGCGACCAGATTGACGAAATGCCTCATACTGATTTTTATTGGATCGATTCAAGTTGTTATTGAGTTTTAAATGATTTTACGGCGATTTTCTCGAAGATCACATACTTTTAAAAACGATTGAATACGATATTCCTATCTCTTGTGGAGCAGTATTTTATGTTATTAATGTCTTCATGTGAGTTCTAATCATTTTTAAGTATTCTAATGATTATTTTAGCGAATGAAGAACTCGTTCAAAAACCGAAATCATGTGATCTCCTGAACACTTAACAAGAACTCAACCAGTACTAATTAGGTATGTTTAATATAATTCATCAAAACGGATATCCTATAGCAGATCGCGTTAAGAGTGTCATATCTTCAATTCGTGGTTAGTTTCCTGATAGCGTTCGATGAAAACCGCAGATCCATTTTACTAATTACTTTCGTAGGAATTAATTTGTCGATTAAATTCCCTTTTTTAACTCGTACAGTTTAATCGACGCCATGATAAATCGGTAAAAATGGAATTCGAGCAAGATAAAGGCAAGAGAAATCGGTCAAATCGCTCGTTAGTCCACTCTTTCGATATAGTGGACATTGATTAGAGCTTTTTAATCCAGAATCACGGAATTCAACCTACTTTCTCCAGGATGATAAGGGTTGCCTAGGAAGTGTTTCCTGCTGAGATCAGGATAAGTCACTGATATACTTTTGAAGGGAATAGGATTTAATAACTTCAGGAAGCTGATAATTTGAATGGAAAGAGATGTTAAGATGAAGAGATTGTAATAACGTAAGTACAACAGGAAAAATCAATCTAAATAGAGGAGACTGAAAATTGAATATATACTCGTTTCACTTTTATAATGTATCCCGGTTGGCCATGACATTCTGACACATTTCAGCGTATGTTTATATTTTGAAAATGTTAGGTTGAAGTCATTTTCCTTCCAGATAACTAAGCAAGGTTGTCTTTTCTACATATAGGTCATGGTATTTACTTATTTATCAAAATGATGTAGAGGAAGAGCCAGTGACCAATTTTCATATGTCATTTCATAACTCACCAAAATTTACTTGTTTAATATTCAATACCTGCTCGAAAATAAAAACCATTTCTGCCAGCCCATTATGGCCGGAGTAGACTACCATAAGCGCTCAAAGAGACCAGAAAATTAGGTTCAACTATGTCATAGTATCACACACAAAACTTTCAGGAATTGTTATTGAAAATATATTGAATTTAAAAAAAATAATGACAGAACTTTTTCGTCCCTCCTAAGTGTTGGCAGAACTCTTTGAAAATTGTAGGTACTTAGGTATGTCATTTCAGTACGCTTGAAATTTACAGGAAATAAAGAAAATGTGTCTAGAAAGCGAATTATAATCACGACAGAAATTTTTTACATCACGAACCATCTGCCAGAACGAGAAATTTTGCCGCGCAAATGCGAGCGAAATGAGCTTATTCATTATATTATGCAAGTCAGACCTAGAGCGCATATTGGGCATGTATTATTGTCAATTGAAGGAATAAATTGAAGGAATTAAAGGTGTTTATTTTTAACATTACAACAATTTATTTAGTATTAAACTATTCAAAACAATATGCTCTTCCTACGCATCCTCAAAATTTGTTTCCTCATGTATTTTTCGAATGGATTGAGGAGGTCTTGAGTATACCTGTGTGACGAAACATGTAAGATCTCAGTCATATCAAGGAGTAAAAAATAAACCATCTGTCATTTAAAACCCCAAAAGTTGGATAGACTAAGAGTAGTAAAAGAGAGTATAAGACTTTCACAGTGAGCTTTAGTATTATACGAGTACATAGCGAATACCCTTATCATCGGATCAGGTAAATGAGACTGAAAACAAATTCTATAATTTCATAAAAGAATTTCAGCTTTCTATCAACTTTTGATGAGTCTCGTAAATGCCCAATATGCGCTCTAGGTCTGACTTGCAAATATGAATAAGCTCATTTCGCTCGCATTGGCGCGGCAACATTTCTCGTTCTGGCAGATGGTTCGTGATGTAAAAAATTTCTGTCATGATTATAATTCGCTTTCTAGACACATTTTCTTTATTTCCTGTAAATTTCAAGCGTACTGAAATGACATACCTAAGTACAGCTGTTCTTAATGAATTTTCAAAGAGTTCTGCCAACATTTAGGAGGGACGAAAAAGTTCTGTCATTATTTTTTATAGATTCAATATATTATCAATAACAATTCCTCAAAGTTTTGTGTATGATACTATGACATAGGTGAACCTAATTTTCTGGCCTTGAGCGCTTATGGTAGTCTACTCCGGCCATTATGGGCTGGCAGAAGTGGTTTTTATTTTCGAGCAGATATTGAATATTAAACAAGTAAATTTTGGTGAGTTGTGAAATGACATATGAAAATTGATCACTGGCTCTTGGTCTATTTATTTACTTTGGGAAAATAATGAATTTGAGAACATATTATGTGAATTCAATAATTCTTAAAACCTGGCGAATGTTGGAAAAACTTTTTTCTCTGTCAATACTAGAAATATTTCACGTATATTAACATGGTTGGACGATTCAGTTATTCTTGTTTCTTGTACGGTTATCAAGAATCGAGTGCTGAAATTTCGCTGAAAATAATGGACAGAATAGTCCGTTACTTTGTGATACTTCATTCGAAAAAAGGATAAAAATACTCGAATAACCAACAGAAAAACTTTTAAGCGAACAGCTTAAAGTATAATTACCCAGTTTTCAAAATTCTTAAGAAATAAGCCTACAGAAGACATAAAATTACCTTTCTTCACAATATCTGACACATTCAGAACTGATATACATGTGCCCCACAAAAAAACATAGAATTGCACAATCTAATCGTTAGATGCTCAATAAGATTTTCCAAATATTTTTCCAATCGAGTATTCACATACTCCATTAATATTTTTGGGATTGACTTGAAACAGTGTTGAATCTCTTTCAATATTCTAGGATTCAGGTTTCAATTTGCAGGAAGAAACATAAGACATCTAAATTTACAATTCGACGTGAATATCGAAAATAAATCGGTAGAAAATTATCGACAAATTCGAAAATTCTTTTTATTTATATGCGGTCTGAAAAACCCATTCATGAAGTGAACTATCTAGTTATGATTGAAAAAACCGCAAGTATAAACATTTGAGCGTAATAGTTGATGCGAAACTAAAACAGAAGATAATAAACTGAGAATTCCCACGCCTGTTGCCTGAACTTTCGTCTTGAATTTGTTGTTTAGATGACTGAAAGCTTTTAATATCATAAACAAAGATAATATTCTCTAATGCGTGTATGAGTTATTCGTTTCTCTCTATCAGAAACAAATGCCGCGTATTTCTTTCACTATCTTCTGTTATATCTTCACAAATAGCTGAATGTCTTCTCTAAGCTAGGTCAAAACCGCGGCGAGGATTTTCGACAGCCTGTATCCAACAAACGAAGCGGAATTTTCAAAAATGGTGTAGGAAAAGAGTGTTCAGTTTGATCAGAGGAATCTACAGTTGAAAAAGTTGGTGCGACAAAGAGAAAAAATAGAACACCCTATACATAGTGATTACACGACCTGTAAATTCTGTTTAACTGTAGATTCCTCACATCAAAAGAAACACTTTTTTCTTTACCATTTTTCAAAATTCGGCTTGGTTTGAAAGGTACAGTCGAAAATTCACGCCGCGCTGAGCCTTGCTAACTATAGTCCTTTATTCGCCTCAGGCCTTCTCCATCAACCCTGACTTATTCCACCTCCCGAATCAAACACACCTCATTCAATCCAGTGTCTCAGACCAAAAATCAACGAAGGTTAAATGGGGACAACTTGAAGGCCACAGCCAGGTCAGTCTTGCATCCCGCGAAATAGTCAAAACGAACCACCTACGTACTCTCCGTACTGGACTCAATGATGCCCAAGAAACCAAAACAATACAGTTGTTTATTGCCAAGTACGACGACCCAGAGAACGCTGAAATGAGAGAAGCGTGCTCCTCGATGCTGATACAAGTATTAGAAATCACTAAAAATTGATACTGCACACAAGAGATCGTGTTGCAGACACATCGAAAGTGCAGCTGGGTGTCTTTCGTTATCTTCCATGTTCGCTGGAACTGGCATTGATGTCGTCATGTTTTAAAGGATCTTGCTGACAGCGGGATAATGGATCTGAGGGAGGAATGAGCTCCCATCTTACACATGGAAATTGCCTCGATTTCCTTAGATTAATGATCATTTCTGCTCAAAGGACCAAGTTCAAAATGAAGAGTTCCGCTTAGAGAAATTATTCGAATATTATAATTGCGGCTTTGAACCCAAGACAGGAGAACAATTCACCTGAAAAATGTGACCCATACAATTTCGAAACATCCTCCTAGTTTTATGGCTTCCTATCAAGATGTCACACCGAAGACAAATCCCATTGCCTACTTTATATGGATGTGCTGATTGCACTTCTCACAAGATATGAAAGAGCGCGGGTATCTTTACGACCACAGAGCGGCGATTTCGGCCTCTATGGATCCACAGCCGCTTTGTTTACCTAGGATTATAGCGCTTAGTCCGGTCGGCAGAGCAGTTCTCAGGTTTCGGCAATTTCTGCTCTGATTTCGTGTGGCAGATATCTAGAGATAAACGCGTTCTAGTTTTACGAGTGTCTGTGAATTGGTGTGAGAAAGATAAAGAAGATATGACCGGGGATTGAGTATAATGGCTGAGGTATTCCGTTGAATTCGGCAAGCTGAATGGCACCCATACAGTCAGAATTTGCTTCAGGGAAAAATATAACTTTTAGCGAAATTAATCTGAATTTTTTTTTAAATTACATACAAAATTATTTTTATTAGCGAAAGAAAATGATGTGAGAATATACAGAATTTTGGATGTTTGAGAAGATTTTAGAAAATATTGGTTTTCGAGATGCTGTAATATCAGTTATCCCTAAAGAAGAATATATAATTGATATCAATCATAAATAGTAATATCAGAATCAAAATTGAATCAACTACAGAATTTTAGATCGTGGAATTCATAGAAAATATTGCTTTTTGGGATGTAAGAATATCAATTATCCCGAATGAAGAATATATAATTGATAAAAGTCATACAAAGCCATGTGAGAATCATTTAAATCCACTATAGAATTTTAGATCGTTATGGAATTTATAGAAAATATTGATTTTTGGGGATGCAATAATTCCAGTTATCCCGAAAAATAATATATAATTGATAATAATCATAAATAGTAATGTGAGAATCATTTGAATCAACTACAGAATTTCAGATTGTTGTCAACAACAAATCAATATTTTCTATGAATTCCAATTCATAGAAAATATTTATTTTTTAGATAAAATAATATCATTTATCCCGCATAAAGAATATATAATTGATAAAAATCAAAAATAGTAATGTGAGAATCAATTGAATATTGAATTAACCCAGAATTTTAAATTTTTGTAGAAATTATAGAAAACATTGATTCTTGAAATGTGAGAATCATTTGAATTACTTACAAAATTTTAGATTGCTATAGAATGTGTAGAAAATATTGATTTGTGCTGTGCAATAATATGAGTTATCCCGAATAAAGAATATATAATTGATAAAATTCATAGAAAGAAATGTGAGAATTATTTGAATCAAGTACAGAATTCTAGATTGTTTTGGAATTTATAGAAATTATTGATTTTTGGCAATAATATCAGTTAACCCAAATGAAGAAAATAAATTGATACAAGTCACAAATAGTATTGTGAGAATCAACTGAATCAAATATAAAATTTCAGACTGTTGTGGAATTTATAAAAAATATTAATTTTTGGAATGCAATAATATCAGTTAACCCGAATAAGGAATATATAATTGATAACAATCATAATTGAATCAAGTACAGAATTCTAGATTGTTTTGGAATTTATAGAAATTATTGATTTTTGGCAATAATATCAGTTAACCCAAATAAAGAAAATAAATTGATACAAATCACCAGTAGTATTGTGAGAATCAACTGAATCAAATATAAAATTTCAGACTGTTGTGGAATTTATAAAAAATATTAATTTTTGGAATGCAATAATATCAGTTAACCCGAATAAGGAATATATAATTGATAACAATCATAATTGAACCAAGTACAGAATTCTAGATTGTTTTGGAATTTAGAGAAATTATTGATTTTTGGCAATAATATCAGTTAACCCAAATAAAGAAAATAAATTGATACAAATCACAAATAGTATTGTGAGAATCAACTGAATCAAATATAAAATTTCAGACTGTTGTGGAATTTATAAAAAATATTAATTTTTGGAATGCAATAATATCAGTTAACCCGAATAAGGAATATATAATTGATAACAATTATAATTGGTAATGTGAAAATTGAATTAACTACAGAATTTTAGATTGTTGTAGAATTTAAGGAATATATTGATTTTTGGGATGCAATAATATCAGTTATCTCGAATAAAGAATATATAATTGATAAAAATCTGAATAATAATAACTTTTCCCCTCTAAGACATTACATAAATGTATAGGAATAGTTATCGAGAAAATGAAATAAAACAAATCCAATTATAGGAAAGCAAAAAATTAGAAAAGAACAATAGTTGACAAAAGTGATAAAAGAAAATAGCAACAGATAAAGAGAACTAAGTAATAGAATAAGCCAACAACTCTTAAATGGACTATAAAATCATTCTTCAATGAATAGTGATCTGCGAATCAATTGAATCAACCACAGAATTTCAGATTGTTGCGGAATTTATCGAAAATATTGATTTTTTGTATTCGATAATATCAGTTATCCCGAATAAGGAATATATAATTGATGTCAATCATATTTGGTAATGTCAAAATTGAATTTACTCCAGAATTGACCGGAAAGAAAATAGCAGAATCTTTCAATATTAGTTTGTTTCAATATTGAAAGGACTTCAATTCATCATTATAATCGTACGGTATTGACTGTTGATTTTGTAAATGGCAACCAAATAATTCTAAGAAGAGCAAAGAGATTGATTTCAATAATGAATGAAAATTATCATTTACTAATTTTTCTCTCATATATTCAATCCTATGTGGAGTTTCATAATTTTATGAATGAAAATAGCATGACAATTAAATCAAAATGAACACAAAATTGTCATTTCTTCGAAAGATTATTTCAAGGCAAATAATTACTGAGATATTGCGGAATTATCATCTGCGGTCTAGAAATCAGAATCACAAGGATGCCAGTAAAAGCAAGGATATCATCTTAATCCCAAAAAGGATTTTCCCAATTCCAGGATTCGGCGACAGCACTCACCTGTCATTATTTCCACCAACATCAACTCGAAATTTCCTCAACCGTCCCACTTCACAACATAAAAACAGCGGCCAAAATCCAAAGAAAAAAACGAGTCCTTCCAAAAATCACCACCAGACAGGTGTCAGTCGTTCAGAAGAATGACAGTGCGACCTATTATGTAACCGATTTAAAACACAACACAACAAATCGTTCTAGTGGTTTTGAGATAACACCAAATACCGGGATACGTCACTTTGCGAGCCCAGTACAGCACTGGAGAGCTGTCGGGAGATGAGCCTGGAGCATCGGGACTCCCCTTGTAAGGGCGTGTTTTGGGTGGGGCGAAATGGGAAGGCCGATCCCGCGGGAGCATCCCCACCACCGTGTGATCTCGTTGCGGGATCGTTTGCGGAGACAAACGGGACAGGAGATTCTCTCTTGTTCCATCGGCTGGCACTTGCCTTCTTTGTCGTGTTTTTTGACTGACAGGTGCGATATTTTGGGAATTTTCCAGTTTTTTCAGTCATCACTGTTCGAATTTATGTCTGATGTCATGTAGACAAAATTTCTTAGGACTGTCGAAATAGAAAACGCCTATACTCCATTCACTTTTATTTAATCATATAGGAGGTCATGGTTTCGTTTTCAGGAGTTGGTGTCCCTGATTAAAAGAACAGAACATGTGATGAATATTTATATGTTCTGTGATGAAAAGTCAGTGCGCGCACAGAAAATATCTTTAATGACAAAACGACGTTACCACTTTCTTTGTTTACATCAAAGTGAAAGTATCAAAGATATTCCACATTTTGTTAGGTTTACAAATTGTTCGCAGATTTTTGGTATTTAATCGATATTTGCAGGTGAGTTTTTCGTCGAATATCCAAGATTAACGTATGTTTATTGTTTTTTGCACCAGTTTGGAGCGTGAGGATGATTTTCAAGACCAGGACGAATGTTTACATTTCGAGGTTGAAGGGGTACACGGGAATTTCGTTGAAAAAGCTGTTATTTGGACAGATATCGCAGTAGATGGATCGAGAGGTCGATTAGGATGATATTTTTCAGGTTTTCCAAGAAATTTGGCGATATCTGAGCAGATTTGCAAAAGTTAGGTACGACACTAATGGGATGGAACTTAGACCTAATTCTCCTATAAGAAAGCCTTTCAAAGGTCGAGATGGTGAAAAATGTATTCTTTAGATGTTGTTTGAACAAACGCAGCCGAGTTTTATATCCCAACATTGATTTTAAGAAAGTTATCAACAAAATAAAATTGACATTATTCTTGATTCTTGTAATTACCCATCAATTCATCTTATATCTTTGTGTTGATTTTTTTTTTATGAATTCTTGATTAGAATCAACAATTGATGTCGTCAAGTCTTGAACTTTCAGTTCAAGAGGATATTAAACATTAAATCTTCACAAGCATGCATATGAAAATTATGTGAAAGCAATGCAATTTTCTTCCATGGCGAAAAATAATATATTTCAACAGTGATATCTTGTACTTTTCATGCAAATAACTAGAAAAGGAATCCTTTCTATCAATTCATATAAACGTTAATTATTTTCGTCCATCACATCTTTTCCAATTCATTCATTTTCCGAATAAATTCACATTCTGAGAAATACGCTAGGAATGTAGAAACGGCAACATAGTGTTGACTTGGAACATAAAAATATTTTGAAAAACGTCATAACTTCGATACAGAGTGGAATGTGTCAAATTTCCAAGGCCAGAGTTGTGATTTTATAATTGTGAATGGAGTATAGGTATTTTGTATGAAAACCACATTTGAAAACTATAGATTCTCATAAGTCCTCTTAGCAACAGACAGCATTCAACACAGGAATTTTCTATCTGAGTCTATGAGACTTTTTGGCAAGGATGTATATCAAGATTAGAGGCCTGTCTGAGTGTCTTATAAATAGCTTTCACTCTAAATCCTGTACATTTCCAGCTCACCGGTACCTTCCCGAAGAAATCGAATAAAATCTAGAATCGCAATCGAACATCAAAATCCATCAATTCCAATGGGACCCATTCGCATTATCGCCGCAATGGGGGTCATTTCAACCCCCTCAGAAAGAAGGAACTCGCCCGATGTTAGAAGGCCAACAAAGGAACGGGCCCAGATAGATGGCCGTGTCTTATCTAAATGCGCTTTAAAATAGAAACCATTGCATTTAAATTCGGCGATTTAAACTCGCCACCTCTCGCCGACCGTATAACACCCTTTATTCGCGGGCGTTTCTATCATTCTGCAGAGAAAATCGGTTGTTTTCAATTGTAACACTTGATGGATGAGGGGGAATCGCTTGGGAGTTCGGAGTCTGGACTCTCCGAATTGCAGGAACTTCCTTTTAATTCAATGAAGGTGCTGGGGTTCTGTAGAAATTAATTCGATTTCTGACTATTCCGGCTCGAAGGACCAAGTTTAAAAAAATAATTTCAGTTCATTTGAGATTCCCATAAGTTACGTTTACAACTACCTGAAATATGGCTACCATACGACCAAAAAATCAATTATAACATCTTGTTTAATGAACCATTGTTCGTAGTTTGCCGCGTTCCTCAGATAAGACATAAAAAAAATTGTCTCACCACGATTTCGGGGACCAATTCTAATCTATTATTAACGAATCATTCTTATATCTTCTGTGTGGTGCAGTCAAATGGACCGGAAATCAATAAAATCATTCACTATAAACTAGATTCATTGTCTTTTTGCCATAACATAGTTGTGATTGCGAAAATAATAGAATTTTGTGATTAAATGAGAAATGGCTTAATAATTCTAGCCTCCTCGTCATCGATGCTATTAATTTTTGCTTCGCTCCTTTAGCCGATAACGTGAAGATTGGTCGTAGCTGCGTTAATTGATATTTTGCCAGATGATTGAGTAATGATCCGATGTTTTGTACCAGTTGTGGTCCCAATAGAAATTCAAACTGATGCCAGGTTCCGTTTCAATATTTGTGTTCTGTGGTTTTTTTTTCGAATATGAGGTTGAATTTAATTGAAAATCCTTCAGAGCAGATAAATCTTGCCACTCTTTATTTTTTTTTTTAATGAAAACTTAATCCTCGAAATATTTCTTAGAAATGCATACGAAAAGAATGAGAAGCAAAAAACATTCAGATACGAGGATATATTGAAAAATTCTTAGCCTACTATAGAACCAAACAAAATTTCAATGTCAAAATACTTTATCACTCAACATATTCTCCTCTTAATTGGATACATTTATTACAGCGAACCTGCAACGTCTCTAGACCTTTGAAAAAAAAGTTTCTTCTTGCTCTGCAAACCAGTCCTCCACAGCTTTTATTACCTCCTCGTTGGAAGAAAATTTACGACCTTTTAAACTTTTTTTCAGTTGAAGAAAGAGATGATAGTCAGACGGAGCCAAATCTGGTGAATAAGGGGGGTGTTCTAGTAATTCGAACCCTAAATCACGAATTTTTTGCATGGCAACATGAGATTTGTGTACTGGGGCGTTGTCCTGTGAAAAGAAAATACCTTCGGATAGCTTTCCGCGTCTTTTCTTTTTAATTTTTTCCGTAGAGTGGTCAGTAATGTCGAATAGTAATCTCCAGTTATTTTTCTAACCTTATCCAAAAAATCAATCATAATTACTCCATGGAAATACCAAAAAACTGAAGCAAGAACTTTTACAGCAGATTTTTGGACAAGAAACTTCTTAGGTCTTGGAGAACCAGAGTTTCGCCATTCCATCGATTGGTGCTTTGTTTCTGGATCGTAGAAATGTACCCAAGTCTTATCCATAGTAACAATTCGGTTTAAGAAGTCTACATCGTTTTCAAATCGAACGCGGTGCTTCTGCTCTTGCACGCTTTTGGTCAACATTCAAACATTTGGGGATCAATTTTGCAGAAATTTTTCTCATGTCCAAATTGACGTGAACTATATGACGAACGCGTTCGTATGAAATCTTCAGTGGTTCAGATATCCGTTTTAGCCCAATTCATCGGTCTGATAAAATCATGTCATGAACTGCATCGATATTTTCGGGGACTGACACAGAAACTGGCCTTCCCGATCGGTCATCATCTTCAATGGAAAATTTACCTCTTTTGAAGCTTGCAGTCCAATTTTTCACGGTCGCATTCGAAGGACCTTGATCACCAAGGGTATCAAGCATATCTTCGTAAATTTTTTTACCTCTTAACCCTTTTAAATACAGGTACTTGATGATGGCTCGATACTCCAATTTTTCGATTTTTACAATTTCGGTGGAAATCTTTTTTTTTAATTTATTGTGTAACTCTGGTTTACTTTTTTGACGTCGACCCCTACACTGACAATTCTAATAAGTTATTGTTCGTTGATATGGTATCGCAGTATTTTGTTTATGCATGGAACTGGTCTAGGCTAACTGAATATCAATACATCCTCTCACAAGAGAGTGTACATTTGATTTTTAATAAATGCACATTTTTGGTGGACAAGGGTCAGCAACTTTTTAACGGTCACAAAATTGTGTTCACTTTTGAGGATCAGAATGTCTAAAAATAGACAGAACAAGTTTTCTATCTGCAGTTGCAGCCATCCAACACAACTTTCGAATTTCTTCTTCCATCAGTCTGTTACTTCAATGTGAGTTTTTGTCTTCACGTGTCCACGGTAAGTTCTCAGGAATCTAAATCAAACTAATAGTCTCTTGACATGATCAGACCATCATACTCTTTTCCGCCTTTTTTCTAATACTCGCTAACAAATTGTCTCTTCGTTGTTCCCCTCTATTCATTGTGCACCCTCGAGAGCACACCCATGCAAATCTTTTCGCAAGATCTCTATACCGCCGAAGAATAGGATGTTAATTGAGAGGTAGCCGAATCCACAAAAACGTTACTTTTTTTGCTCGGAAGGGGTGAAATCTACAAATTTACCTGTTGTCTACCTGACGCGGTCCTCAAAGGGTTTCGCCTTTATAATGGTGGTCTATTATCACTTAACGGTGGTTAGAGGCTGCTTGCCTAGAAATTCATGCGTTTTTAAAGAGTCATCAATGGGAGAAACGGGTAAAAAAGGGTCGTACAGCCCAAAATTAACCCCTATCAAACGCTGACCGTGTGAAATCGACGGATTTTGCCAGTTTTTCGGGAATTATTTTAATTGAATTGTCATTTCGAGGGTTTTGACGCGATTTGAACTCTCACCCCTTGGATGGGAAGGAAGAAATGATTCAGCGTTCACTTTTGTTGGGCAAATATGAAGAAAGAGGCACAACCCTAAAGTCACATCGTATTCTGCAGCATTAAAGGTTCAGATTTTAAAAAAATTGCAAGTTGAACATCAATCTTTCCACTTAAACTGAAGAGTTTTGATTGTTTTATACAGGGTGTTTCCAAATTAGACGTGAATCTAGGAGGATGTGTTCTTATGACTCGTTTAATGCCGTTTGAGCCATATTTATTGATATTGAAGAATCAACAGTTTCTGAGATACATATTTGAGTTCTTGTGATTTTCTATCAATTTTTTCTACGCTGAACAGAGTTTATTATAATTTTGGATTATTTCCACCAGAAAAGGATATGATATGTATAAAAAAAGCAAAACTATCCTGTATTAGATGAAAAAGAAAAACATACAAGGAAGTGTACAACTTCAGAGAATAGACAAGACAACGAAAAGATTGAGAGTAAATTTCAGAAGGAAAAAAACAGCTGAAGAAATAAGAGAGAGGGCACATGCTCGTATCAGGAATGGTGGGGGTCATTTCGAGCATAATTTATAAATACATTTTCTACTGAAATTTTGAGTTTAATTGCAATATTTAATTCGTTACTTTTCTTTCTTTGCTCTATGCCCTTTGAAATCGAAATCGGCTGAAACAAATATAGGACCTGCATTCTAACGATAACTTTTTGAGGTTATGAAGGATGAATTAGGGTTTTGAAATAGTTTTATCACAAATAAATTTCGGAGGTCATTTCTTCATATACCAACTTTCAAATCATACTGATTCTTTAGCAACATCTATTACAGCATAGTTTCCCTGTTTCATACATATTATATCCTTTTCTGATGAAAATAATCCAAAAATTATAATCAAACTTGGTCAACGTAGAAAACATTGACAAAAAGTTGAGTGAGGTGAGAAAATGTTTGAAGAGCACAAGAACTCAAATATCTCGTCAAATGTTGTTTTTCGGTTATTAATAAATGAGGCTCTAGTTCATAGATGATCTGTAGCATTAGTCAATTTCGAATCTATTGATTCCAATGAATAAAAAATATACGAGTGCCTTCAAGCCGTTCCCAAATATCTTTAGTTACAACCTCCTATTCAGCAAAAGTCAGTTGGGATTAGCATAAAACTAGTCCCGATATTTTTTATGAGAATTCGCAGTAAAAAAGTTGAAGACCCGATAAAATATTGAGTTTCAATTTGACTTTTTCCCAAACTGGTATTGGAACTATCTGACTTCAAGCAAGCTTTGAATGGGTAGAAGCAGTACCTGTACCTGTTTGCTATGTAAATGAATTCAGATAGGGCTTTTAAAAAACGATATGTAACAATAATGTCACGGGTATTGTTCTGTTGCATCTCTGTGTCACAAGATTGGGTGTTGGATTGAGTGCAGGGCTGTATCAGTATAATCGAAACGGATTTGGCTTGGTTTGAGAAATTCGTCATGAACTTATCAGGCATTTGTGAATGTCCGAGGGATATTCGGTTCATATTTTTTAACAATAAAGGTTATAACACAACGAAGCATTTATTCATTTATTGAAAGTAGAGTTAGTAAAGGTATAATAATTATTAAAATTCAACTAACATTAGATTTGTTGTTGTTTTCTACTATAGATGATCTCAATTGTTGTTCTACACCACTGTTTCCTAATTCGCTAACAGCAGTTGGTCTATTCGAGTGATTTGCTATCTGTTCGTTCTTAACATTCAAACCAATTGTCTCAGCATAATATTAGAGTCACTTTTCTTTCAATAGCTTGCACTAAATGTAGCATCTTAATTTATATACATATACACCTTGTAAAATCTTTTAACACAAATCTTTTTTCAATTCGGTTCAAGAACAAGTCCCTCACTGTATAAAACTCGCTCCAGACATCCACATTTTTCATTCCTCATACCATAATATGAAAGATGAACGTATGAATGAATATTACGAATGCCCCTTTCCTTGCATATGTCGCTGCTAGGGTTAGGGCTTGTTTGCATGTGTATATTAAAGGCATATGAAGTTTTTGCCCATTATTTATGACAACATTTATTATGTGTCATTTCGGGATTCATATATGAGGTCGAGATGAGGAATACATGAAGAAATATTGGCGAATTTCAATAGTATGGATGTAGAGGGTGTCATAGTGAAAGCATAATTTATGTGAAAAAAAGTTTTGATTTTAATCCCAATATTATTCCTTTCAGATTAGCGATCAGATTGCATGTGCATGAACAAAACTGTAATTGTCGACTTTCATTGGTTGACAAATTTCATTAGGTACCATCGTCTCAAAGAAAATGAGCCATGACAAAGTGCACATACTGAAAACTTCTTTGAAACTAACTAATATTCAAAAAAAAAATTTTCTTGGGAATTTCTGCACGCCTGTGAAGAAGATACACAGACCTTACCAAAAAAGTACCACATGACCTACTTTCCATATTCAGAAAATTTAGCGGATTGATGGGGATGCAACAAAAATGCATAAAAATTTGGTAAAAGTGAATCAAAAATTGACCTGTTTCAGGATTTTGTTTCCAAATATTTTTCTTCTGCGAAAATGAATTTGTTCCATAATTTTGACGCGCACTGTAGGTATTTATTGTTGAAAGGCGCGTCTCCACTTTCCATAGTCTAAGATCACTTCACAACGTATTGTAGTATGATCAAATTGCAATTATTGTTGCTACAAGTCACAACTATCTTAACTTGTTTAGCAAATACCCAAATCGTCTCGATAAATTACATAATTCACGTTTGTTTCCAATATCTCTCATACAGTACGATCTTCCGATCTTGATCTTCTAATGCTCAATTATAAAGGACTAAACAAGCTCCAAAATCCTAGTTACGCCCTTCAAAAAACCCGTTTCCGCCTTCCGGGGGCCGCAGAAGACGGTTGCTCTCGTCGCCAATTCAAAATCAAGAGGTTAGAAATCGTATCGTTATATCGTAAAGAGGGACATCAATACGTTAAACAGTAAACCGTCCTTAGAGTCCTTACACGTCAGAAGCGCGATAGTCTGAGGCAGGAATCGAAGCTGGCATCGTCCAAGACAATGCACAGTAGGCGCACTCTTGGATCGAGCCGTATAACATATTATTAGTGGCCTCCCCTGATGAATCGGAGGCACAAAGGTGAACGGAAGTCCTTTATTTCGCGAAGAAAGCGGAACTGAATGCGATTAGATCACGGAGTCATATAGTTGCGGCCTTTAACGACAATGTACATGGACTGTCTGAGAGAATGCACAAAGAGCATTTCACCAGAGGGCGAAACAACTCATTATGTTTGGTGGAATTTCCAACGGATTTTCGATGTTCTCTCACAGGCTCCGTGCAGCGATAATTGTTCGATTTGAATCGGGATCTGCTGAAGTATTTGTTGGTGTTATCGCGCCTTTTTGGCTTTGTCTCCTAGTGTCCTTAGTTCATGCTTGAATTGAGAAAGATCTTCAGTGAGTACCAACTGATTCGAAGAACATATGTACTCAATGATCTAGAGAGGGATGCCTTGCAAATACCACCTTCTTTCAGTAGCTTAACAACTCATTTAGCCTGAAGGAGCCAAATCTTCCCTGTTGAAAGAATGTACCCAAAATCATTTCGCGTAAGAAACATACTACTATAACCCACTTGGAATATTCCTATACATCTGGTAAGAATAACTATTCACTCGACATTAGGGTATAGGCTTTGGAGTTGTTGCTTTTAGGATACTATTTTACGCAGAGGCATATATGGTTTGGAGATCTAAGGTAAACTGTTCACATTGCCTGTGCCATAGCCCTCCCCACATTGTGGTCGGAGACTTCCCACTGAGAGTTCTGTAAATGAACATCGTCAGCAAAACAAGCCTTGGACCTTGGTCTTGGTGAGCCAGGCAAGTATCCTACTGAAGAATTGCTTCGTACTGGGTCCAACGTTCATCAGTCAACACTGTCAACAGATAATCTGAAGAGTTAATTGTCTTCTTCCAAACCAACGCGAATAGGATTACACACATACCACTAGGAAGGAAGAATTGCCACACATGGAGCTGTAAGAGCGCTGCCTAGAACTGGGATAACAATAAGGTGACACACTCTACAGGGCGCGTCAAAATTATGGAACAATTCATTTTCTCAGAAGAAAAATATTTGGCAACAAAATCCTGAAACAGGTCAATGTTTGTTTCTTTTTTACCAAATTTTTATGCATTTTTGAAGGGTTTTTGTAGCACCCTGTGCCATCCCCATCAACCCTCTGAATTTTTTGAATAGGGTAAGTGGGTCATGGGTACTTTTTTGGCAAGGTTTTTGTATCTTCTTCACAGGCGTGCAGAAATTATCAAGAAAATTTTTTTTTTAAATTAGTTAGTTTGAAGAGCTTTTCCGTATGTGCACTTTGTCATGGTTCTTTCTTTGAATTGAAACATTTCATCGAAAACTTTCAGCTTCAGTGAAAACGTACTAATAACATACCTACTTAAGATAATAACTGAAGCGCAGTGTTTCACACATTCTAATTTTTCATATGAAGGGGTTGAAAGGGGCTGAAGTTGTGCATGAACAAAACTGTAATGGTGACAAATTTCATCAGGTACCATCGTCTCAAAGTAAATGAGCCATGACAAAGTGCACATACTGAAAACCTTTTTGAACTAACTAATTTTTAGAAAAAAAAAATTTTTCTTGTGAATTTCTGCACGCCTGTAAAGAAGATACGAAGAAGACCTTACCCAAAAAGTACCACGAGACCCACTTTCCCCATTGAAATAGTTATTTTCCTAACAAGTGCGGAAAGTGATATTTTCCCGCACGAAACTGCCGTTACCCGAACGACGCGAAGCGGAGTTCGGGTAAGCAGTTGAGTGCGGGAAAAACACTTTCCGCACGAGTTAGGAACAATATTTTTTCTACAAGCGCTTATACGAGATCGATTTCAACACACAGATCAAATGTGAATTGATCATTCTAAATACACATGAATGACAAAAGTCTCTGACAAGTCGTTACCATTGTACTCTCATCGTTGACCTTCGGTCCATAGAGACTACAAGCCTATGAAATAAATTTAAACTGTAATAATATTCATAAATTCTTTATTAATTGAAAAGAAAACTAGACTAACAGCACATAAAAATGAATTTTGATAAGGAATCTATGTACATTCTGTTTCTTCCCATTATTATCAATATATTCATTAGAAATATTCAGTTATTAGTTATATTTATTGTAAACGTGCAGTTGGTCGCGTTATGCAAATTTATAGCAGAAGCCATCATATTGGTCGAAGTCGGCTGCTCCTTGGAAGATAATGATTCTGTATTACAGTTTGAAGAGGAAGAAGCAAAACGTTGAATATTTGCCATCATATTGTTCGAAGGCTCTTTGGAAGGTAATGATTCTGTATTACAGTTTGAAGAGGACGAACCATTCAAATTAAGAATTTTAGTGGACATTTTTTTTTTCTGGTTAATAGATTCTTCCAAGTATCCCTCAGCAACAGCAGTTGACTTCCATCCTCCTAAACGTTTAATATTTGTGATGCCTTCTCCACAATTGGCTAGGAAAGTAGCCGAGGAGCGCCTAAAACTGTGTCCTGTGTATAATTCCGGATTTTGTAGGCGTAAGTAAGCTGCAATTTCGGACGGTATTTTTCCTATTGTATTGATTCCGACAGGTTGAATCTCACATTTTCCCCGATTATACTTTATGAAAATTCGGCGATGAGGTATTTCCTTTGGACGTAAATTCATATATTTTCTGTATATGTTCAGAAAATATCCATTATTGGTGTCTTGGGATATAACAAACGATCTTGGTGAATGATTTTTGGAGTCCTTAATATTGACGATGATCAAGTCTCCTTTATCATCTATATCGTCGATGGTGAGTTTTGTAAGTTCCTCTCGTCTGCAGGCACCAGCTAATCCAAAAATTGTTACCAACTCCATCATCAAGTAAATTTCATCAGATGCCTCACTCATGAATTTTGTTATTTCCTCTTCATTAAAAGTTTTGGCCTTTTTTGGACGAAATCCTATATTCTGTCGTTTAATGAAGGCAGTTAATTTATGGAATTTTCCAATATCCAAATCCTGTTTCAGTTTACAAACATTCTTTATCATTGAATATCGGGACCATAATGTGTTTGGTCTCCAAATTTTGGACATTTCCATAAAATACGCCGAAAACACTTCCTCCTTCCTCGGTTGAACCTTTTTGGAATTACACCAATCAATGAATTCTGAATATTGCTTCTCATATTTTATCTTCGACTTGGCCGGTAACAAATTTAAACTCGCTTCATAAGAAGCTGCTAATATTTCTTCGGGCAGGCCATCATCAGATCCTGAAGTATCCATTTTACCGGAGCGTACTGATTGAATTCGAGTTGATATTATTTATATTTAAACACAATTTCATAATATAATGACAATGTATTAATTCTTATTCACATGCCGTTTCCATAGTAACGTCGTCGGTGGCATAGAGATATATCATTATTCAGTTTATTCTTTAGAAAAAGCGTGCGAGAAAAGCCCTTGCTAATCCATTACCACACGCATTTGCGTGCGGTAATGGAATAGCAGGGGTTTTTCCCACACTGTTTGGCAATGTGACTCTTTACGAATTGAAATACGTGCGGGAAAGAGAATGAAAGTGCACGCTTGTAGAAAAAAAATTTTGTGGGTTGATGGGAATGGCACAGGGTGCAACAAAAACGCTTCAAAAATTCATAAAAATTTGGTAAAAGTGAAACAAAAATTGACGTGTTTCAGGATTTTGTCGCCAAATATTTTTCTTCTGACTATTCCACTCTTTTCATTTTTAGTGAGGAAGTTTCCGTAGCAACGATCGTTTCATCCTGAAAATATTTTCAAGTCGGCAAAACCAACATGTTGGTTTTTCAGCGACAAAATTTTTGACGTTTCTCGAATTCATAGATAGCTTCGGAAATGAATATCATAGAGAGAACAAACAACGTTTAGTGGTTTAGTTAATGAGCAACAAACTTTCATATTACAATCGAGAAATTTTGCCGGCAAAATTCCATCTCTAGTGGTATTACATATACTCCATTCACTTTTATTTAATCACATAGGAGGTCATGGTTTCGTTTTCAGGAGTTGATGCCCCTGATGAAAAGCACAGAACGTATGATGAAAAGTCAGTGCGCGCACAGAAAATATCGTTAATGACAAAACGACGTTGCCAGTTTCTTTGTTTACATCGAAGTAAAAGTATCAAAGATATTTCACATTTTGTTAGGTTTACAAATTGTTCGCAGATTTTTGGTATTTAATCGATATTTACAGGTCAGTTTTTCGTCGAATATCTAAGATTAACGTATATTTATTGTTTTTAGCACCAGTTTGGAGCGTGAGGACGATTTTCAAGACCAGGACGAATGTTTACATCTCGAGGTTGAAGGGGTACATGGGAATTTCGTTGAAAAAGCTGTTATTTGGACATATATCGTAGTAGATGGATCGGATGGAGCCCTGAGAGGTCGATTAGGATGATATTTTTCAGGTTTTCCAAGAAATTTGGCGATATCTGAGCAGATTTGCAAAAGTTAGGTACCTCACTAATGAGGTGGAACTTAGACCTAATTCTCCTATAAGAAACGCCTTTCAAAGGTCGAGTTGGTGAAAAATGTATTATTTAGAAATTGTTTGAACAAACGCAGCCGAGTTTTATATCCCAACATAAATTTTAAGAAAGTTATCAACAAAATAAAATTGAAATTATTCTTGATTCTTGTTACTACCCATCAAATCAATTCATCTTATACCTTTGGGTTGATTTTTTTAATGAATTCTTGATTAGAATCAACAATTGACGATATCAAGTCTTGAACTTTCAGTTCAAGAGGATAATAAACATTAAATCTTCACAAGCATGCATGTGAAAACTATGTGAAAGCAATGCAATTTTCTTCCATGGCGAAAAATAATATATTTCAACAGTGATGTCTTGTAATTTTCATGCAAATAACTAGGAAAGGAATCCTTTCTATCAATTCATATAAACGTTAATTATTTTTGACCATCACATCTTTTCCAATTCATTCATTTTCCGAATAAATTCACATTCTGAGAAATACGCTAAGAATGTAGAAAGGGCAACATAGTGTTGACTTGGAACATAAAAATATTTTGAAAAAGGTCATAACTTCGATACAGAGTGGAATGTGTCAAATTTCCAAGGCCAGAGTTGTGATTTTATAATTGTGAATGGAGGTTATGAGAAAATGAATTTTTTCCGTAATTTTGACGCGCACTGTATGCCTATCACCTTTGAACAACTATTATAGTAGCTGTATTGTATTTGGCTGTTTATCATGATTGTGCAAGTAACCATCTTACCGAGGTATAAGATGCTCCATATTGTAGGTACGAACAGTTCCTGTCTTATTAATAATTATTGACCTATGGATTGGTAACGTTTCATCTGTAATGTATGCTCAACGAGTTTTTTGCTTTGAGTCCAATGATAAATTGTCTCTCGTTCGTTCTCCTTCCTTCAAGGCAAGCCGTTTCCGCTGGACCAATAAAGCCTTGTTCCACCTTTGTGTCCGATCAAGTGTTATATTTATTTTATTGGATCATCCTCTATAATTAAATTGAATGTTCCAACGTTATAAGAAGCTTCTAAATCAATATTGATAACGAAGATTTTGAAAGAAACAATATCAAAGATTGTACAATGTGGCTGCATGCAAGATATCTACATCGCAAGCTCTCCAATCAATCAGCAACCGATGTGTGAATCAATGGTACTGAGATTGATCGGTTCCCGGTCCAATTTCGCGATCCATAGATTTCTCAACGGTCTCTCCAATTATTCGGTGATACTCAATTATCCGTTCGCGTTCCATTGAAACAATCGAAAACCATCACCATCTGCGTGTGGCCTGCTTTGACGCGAAGCGTTTCGACAACACCAGCGTCCACTCGAAGAAATACAAATGACGATTTAAAATCGTTTTCGTTTGTTTCATTGTAGAGCTTTGCATTTGGAGTTCATCAAGGTTCAGCGTAGTGGGCGACAGATGCGTGGTGAAAAGAGTGTTAATGTTTTGTTTTTGCTCACTGCATGCACACAATGAATATGGAAATGAATGGGCCATTTGAGAAGAAACGAGAGGATATGAAAATGGGGAAAGTATGGAATAGAAGTTGCGGTTTTTTTACTGGAGGCTGATATTCCTGTCTGGAGATTGTCGAGGCCAGAAGAAACATTTTTTTCATTTTCCATCTTTCCGAACTCGCCTCTGTTGAAAGGATACAGCTATTTGAAAAAAATAGGGCCGAATACTTGCCTGATACGATTCGCTGCAAACAACTCAAAGTTCATATTTCTCGATTGAAATTGAGTTGATACGTTCAGGGAATACTCAAGTACTAACCTTATTTGAATAAAAATGTTACAAACACGATATTTCTTAATGGGCAGTATCACCTTTTGAATCGTGGTAAATCTCCATTCAAAAAGTGGTCTCTTTATTTCACGAGTAACTACCCTAATATACTACGTAGAGACTTGATTTTTTTTTCATATTGAAGTTGAGGAACGTCCTGAGGGCAAATTATTTTCTTTTTATCGATGCAATCAGTTTTTCAATTAAAAAAACAGGTTGAACTTCACCGTTTTGGAAACTACACTCAATGATTCCTTTTCGACTGTTATTCATATTTTTTTGGAAAAAATTGCAACCATTTGCCCTCGGCAATTTAATCTTCTATAAACTACAAAAATTTTCATGATGATTAGTTCAAAAATATAGCTTGAACTCATGAAAAACGAAAAACATATTCAATAACCCAAATATTGCAGAGGTTTAACGATTACCTTGGTTTTTTTGATTGAAAAACTAATTAAATCGAAAAAACCGAAACTATTTGCCCTCAGGACGTTCTTCAACTTCAATTTAGAAAAAAAATCAAGTCTCTACGTCGTAAATTAGGGTAGTAACTCGTCAAATAAACAGACCACTTCTTGAATGGAGATTTACCACGATTCAAAAGGTGATACTTCCCCTTAACAAAAACACTCAATTTTGTCCGATTATATCTTCGATAGAAGCTTTATTTCTCCCATCAAATTGATTTAAGATCAGTTTGTAAACACTAATAACTTGTTCATATTTTTTCCTCCATAGCAAAAATATCTTGTAACGAAAGGTTTTTCACTTAATTTGAGATTTATCAAGCTAAATCAACCTATTTTATATTCAAAACAATAAAAACAATAATCTTCTATGAAAATTTCACAGAGCTCTCGAGAAGAAGATGGCCAGATTGTTAATTTTTCGGATAACAGTGTCTGTGAAAACTAACGACGCATGCGTATAGCGACAACCTGCGCGAACTGTAGACAAACATGGAGGAAATCGTTTCCATAGCAATGTTGTTATGAAAGTGGAAAGTGATCATTATAGGTGTTCTTCTTCGATCTCGTTATGATTATGTTTAGACTTTCAGTGAATTAATGCAATTTTAACCGTGTTGTGTCGAGTTTATAAAATTTACTTGTATGAATTGGCTTTTTTTGTTCAGAAGTGCTTCACTAGTTGGTAGTTGGCAGCCAATTATCACATTAGGACATTGTTTAGATTTAAACATTGCCACAGATTATGTAGTGCTAAGTATCATTCTATTTTTCATTATTCTCAAGTCAATACGAGGTTTGAATCGACATTCATCATTGATATAATCTGAATTTTGTTTATCATTGACATTTATTTCTAATATTCTACCGAAATATGGACTGATGGCAACTATAACTTTTTAAGAGAAACTGTGCGTATGGAATGAATAATTTAATGCCCTTTGGAATTCAACTTTATCATCCATATTTGTGGGATTTTATTATTACATAGGTATCTCCACATCAAACATTTATCCATCATTTAGATTTCAGTTTCGCAAAAGTTGATAATAGTAGGTACAAGGTGCGGCACGGTGGGCGGACGTTTTTCAGATGGGCATAACTTTCCCCCACTGGGGACGAGAGAAGTGGGGAAGGTGCCGTTAGACTCGTGTGTTCCTAGCATTTATTTACCAGTTGGTTCCAACAGGATGGGGCGACCGCCCACACAGCCAGAGCATCAATGGACGTTATTCGCCCTCTCTTCCCTGGTCGCCTTATTTCCAGGTTTGGCGATGTTCATTGGCCTCCCCGGTCCCCAGATTTATCCATATGCGATTTTTTCTTATGGGGACCAAGCCCCGAACTCTGGACGAATTGAAAAGGGCTATTCGCGTGGAAGTTGCCCAAGTTGAGAGAGCGATGTTGGAGAGAGTCTACGCGAACTTCCAAGAGCGCCTCCAGCACTGCATCACCGATTTCGGCCACCACATGCCTGATGTGATTTTCCACACTTGACTGTCTCAAATGCTATTTCCTTGAGAATCTGATTCCGTCAATAAATGTGTTTTTGAGTAAAAATTAACGCTTTTATTATTTTTTTAAAACCATCCATCCTCCGTGCCGCACGCTGTATATTGTTCAATGAGCGGTAATGTAGTGATAAGACACGCAGATGAATTTTGCAGACCGAGCCGTCAGGCGAGGGGTGTAATTGATCAAGTGTGTTATGACCATTACCGCGAATTGAACACTATACTTTATCTTCGACTTCTTCAGTTATTATTCTGCATTTTCAAAATTGCCAACAGTTGTCAAAAGCGATTTCTGTGGTCGAAAATCGAATCGATATCGGATTCCGTTGAAAACGTCAAAAATTCACGTTTTCCAAATGCAATTTTTGGGTATTCAGACCTGAGAAAATGTAGAAATGTATAGCGAGAACACCTTGATGTCTGAAATAGGGTCCCCCATTGACCCGACTTTTTATTCATTTCGTAAGCTACATTTTTTCTTTTTGTATTAGAGTGAGTTAAAGGTGTGAGTTATTATTACCTCACACTATTGGTTTATGGAGACTATTACAGATCAAAATCAGTTGAATAATGGATATTTTATTCTATGGGAGTAGATGAACTTTCTGACAACATTTTAGTGCGCTCAGAGTGTTAATAATTTATTTTCTCTATTTCAGTATTGTAATGTGTTCATTACAGCACTAAAAACAGTGCTGTAATGAATTCATTACAGCATCGTTTTCAGTAACATTTTTCGTTTTGTGGTTGTCAGCAATGACTTCCGATCCTTTTAAATTTCAGCAAACGTCAATTTGGAAATGTCAATTTTCGTACTTCGTAACATTCACACCAAATGCCAAGATACAATATGAGAGTCACTAGGACCAATAATTTGAATTTTTCATCGAATTTCACAAAATTTGACTGAAATAGAGAAAATATCGTCTAATACTCGTTGCAGAATGCAATTCCAATACTCATTTCGCATTCGTATTGGAATAGGAGCCCATTCTGCAACTAGTTTTAGAATATACTATTACGATTCGGTGATATTTAGAATCCAGGGAAGTATCCAGAATTTTCTTGAGCTTTATGATTTTTCCGTAAAATTTTATAGGTTAAAATTATGAACAACTCGAAAACGACGCGTTTTATTGAAAAAACATAAGAATACTTTCATTTTCTAGGCGATTCATTATTCATTCTTTCATAATTATGAACCGTCTATCTTTTTCAAGTAGTTTTATAGTATTTTTGCATGGATTTATGAATCAGCTACGCTGTAACTTTCATACCAGGAGAAATTTCGAAAAAGTTTTGATTGAGGACTATGCACAATGAATCGAGTAAACAATCAACCAATATTCAGTTCATTTGAAATGATAGTTCCGAAGATATGCGAGGAAAAGTGTTTTTTTCGTGGATTTTTGACACCCTGTATCTTTCAAACGGAACCGAATTTTGAAAAATAGTATAGGAAAAAAGTGTTTCGTTCGATGAGAGGAATCTACGGTTAAAATATAATATGTACGAGTCGAAGATTCATTCAATTCTCAAAATGCATATGATGTCTTTGACACCTCGTCAAGTATCACTCCGTATAGTTCCTATCGTCATGAGTGTTTAATAGTTGGAGAAATTCGAATTTCGATAACGGCAGTACGCATTATTAAATCTGCCCGAATGGCATCGATCGTTTCCGATCCAATTAGAGAAAACAAGAGTGGCGGAATTTATAGGCACATCCATCCGGAATTATATTCGCATAATACGCACCCTGCCCGGATCCGGTCGCTTCCGGAACCCGAAAATTACAAAAGTGTAACTCCGGGCTCACACAATAATAAATTTCCTAATACTCTCCGAGATATATGAAGCAGCGCCCTGTCAGAAACAAGTGACAGTCGAAGAGCGGGCGGCTTTGTATTAGAATCCCTGCTTTAAAATTGGAAGTTGGCCCCGGAAACATTTGAATTACGCGCGGAGAGAGGCGCCTACTGCGATGGCACGTCTACAAAGCGCCATTTTAATGTGAAATTGAATTTGCGATGTGTATTTTCTAACACTTTGATGCTTCGGTATCCTGGGGATTTTATAATTACTTATTTCGGTGGGGGATCCAGGGATCCGCCTGATTTTGAAGGTTCAAGACTGTCAAGGAGGTCGATTATGATTTTTCAATTCTGGCTGCGGTGGATGAACGCTTTTTCAGAGCGCTTTCCCTTTCACTTTTGGAAGGGAGGCGGCTGAAATGAGTGAAACATCCCCGAAACTATTACGAAAATGATTCCATATTTTTCGTACCAACAGCGGGAACGTGAACGGTAAATGACAAATTGCACATTGTCAAATTGCACAAAATTCAGTAAGATAGTTAGATGTTTCAGGGACAAACCAACAAATTGAAATGAATATCAGGACCGTACGTGAATCACCTATAAAGCACTGAAGTGGATTCTGCAGCTTCTGAGAGCTTTTGTTTATGAATCTTGTTAATAGGTTCACCTCGTAGGTAGATTCGTTTCAAGACAGCAAGCCGGATCTGTTTTAACAGAAATATTGGGAATTTAAGTTACCGAATCACTCGAACAGATCAAGTGCTTTTAGCGAATATACAAAAAGTGGTGTAGAACAACAACAATTTCTGAAAATTACTGATCATAGCAATCAAAATTCTAGAAAACCTTACTGAAATCTCCGTCCAATAACACCTCAACAAGATCGTAAATTATGCGTGGTTATAGGTCGTCTATAGAAGAAAACAGCAACGAATCTTATGTTCAGTTCAATTTCCATAATTGTACATTGACTTCCATGTAATATACATTGCACGTCAAAATTATGGAGCAAATTCATTTTTTCAGAAGAAAAATATTTGGCAAAAAAATCCTGAGATAGGTGAATTTTAGTACATTTCTACTGAAGTGAAACTTTTCGATAAGATGTTTCAATTCAAAGAAAGAGCCATGACAAAGTGCACATACTGAAAATCTCTTTGAACTAACTAATTTTTCAAAAAAAAATTTACTTGAAAATGTCTGCACGCCTCTAAAGAAGATACAAAGACCTTGCCAAAAATGTACCACATGACCCAGTTTCCCTATTCAAAAAATTTAGAGGGTTGATTGGGATGGCACAGGGAGCAACAAAAATCCTTCGAAAATGCATAAAAATTTTCATTATTTTGACGCGCACTGTGTAAATGAAGGTTTCGTTGAGTTGCAAATGCCTAATAATTTAATGACATAAGTTTCAGGAAATTGGCTTGAGATAGTAGAATTTTGATTTCACCGATATCAATATTATACTGAGGAGCAAGGATCCTGTGAATTTTTGAAACCAATGAATCATATTTCTACTATTACTTCTATTTTCGAGTTAAAATCAGAATATAAATATGTACTGCGTTTTGTGTAAAACGTGGTGACTTTTACTCTTTTCCTGAATGAACTATCACAGAGTAAAGGACTATTCTGTCCTTCAATTCCGTACAAAAAAAGCATAACCGAATCTTTCAACCATGTTTATATAGGTGAAATAAACTACTCCACATGAGTTAGGGATATTGACTTAAATTGCAAAAAAATATGGTTAAAATAAGATTTTTGAGTTGAAAATTAATATCAATATTATTTCAAGTTGCAAATTAATTTTAGCCTGTAGGTCTGCAGCGTATACAGGGTGGTTAAGAAAAATCGAGTAAAATAACGAAATTTTTTCCCAGAGAATTCAAGCATTTTAAAACTAGCAATACAATGTCTGGCCTCCACGGGCTTCAATAACAGCTTGACATCTTCTTTGCATACTACACACGAGGTTGTTGAACATTTCTTGAGGAATTTGGTTCCATAAACGGGGCAGAAGCTCTCTCAGATCATTTAAAGATTCTGTGGTAGGTTGATGATTATCTAATCTTCTTTGGAGCATATCCCATGCATGTTCTATGCAATTCAAATCTGGTGAGTGCGGAGGTATTGGTAAATGTGGAATACCAAGTTTCTCGCGCGCATTCTCAACTATGGCTGCACGGTGCGGCCTAGCGATATCGTCTAGAAATTGAAAAGTTTCGCCAATAGCAGTGTGAAAATTTAGCACAACATTGTCAATGACATGCTCCCTTTAGTGTACCATAACACTACCCCCTCGGAATCGATGGACTTCTTGGACATAGCGACGACTACGGGGTATGCGTGGAGATTGTCCATAACCTTATTCTTCGAGAATCTGATAATCCTCCATATCTGGATTCATCAGTGAAAAGGACACTACGCCATCAATCGTTCCAATTGATATGTTGCCTTGCCCATTCCAGTCTTTGACGCTTATGGTCACGTGTTAATGGAACTCCTCTTAATGGACGTCTATAACCTAGATTCGCCTCTCTCAAACGTCGTCTGATGGATTCGATGGAAACTTGGAGCCCATCTGCATTTTGAAGAGGATTCCGTAGCATTCTACACGTAGATATAGGGTTTCTTCTCGCCGAAGAGGTGATGAAACGATCCTGAGCAGGTGTTGTTTTTCGTCGCCCACCAAGCTTTGGTCTTTCCAACACGGAACCTGTCTCCCTGAACCTATTCCAAATTCGAAATATCACACTTTGGCTGACTTGGATCCTTTCCGCTACAACATCCTGAGTTAGTCCAACATGTAGCATTCTGATAGCCCTTTTAGCCTCAGCGTTTGTTAATTTACGTCTTGGCATTTTCAGAAAACTCGTTACAAATCGAAGCCGTTGATAAACTGACCTCATTTCAAAATAAGGACATTCATGAAGCATATGCAAAGAATCAAACTTCAGAAAAAAGGCGACCAGATTGACGAAATGTCTCGTACTGATATTTATTGGATCGATTCAAGTTGTTATTGAAATTTAAATGATTTAACAGCGATTTTTTCGAAGATTACATACTTTTAAAAACGATTGAATACGATATCCCTAACTCTTGTGGAGCAGTATATTTTCAGTAGTTACAGGGAAAAAAATTTCTTCAACATTCGACAGGTCTTTGGAATTATTGAATTCACATAATATTTCCCAATGTAAATAAATACGTCATAGCTACGACATTTATGTAGAGAGAACAACGTTGCGTAACTCTCTGACCATAGCCTAACATTTTCAGAATATACTCGGTGAAATGTGTAAAGGATAGATTATCGAGTCACTCGACTGTTCCAAACTTCATCAAGCATCACGAAGATCGATGAACTCCAAAGACGCTCCCCTGACGAGCGTTTCATCTCTTGATTTTTTATTAAACATATGTTGCCGTATAAATTTGGCACTCAATTTACGGTCGTTTGTTATCTCTTCAGGGTTGGGGTCGAGATTCAGCACCAGGGTGCGAAGGAGTGAGAGTATGATTGCCTATTATGATATTTTCCAGATAACATTAATGGATTTCTATCATTTGTCTCTCAGGGCTGACAGCCGGAGGGTTATTCAATGTCACTTTACTCTTCGCATTATACCGTGTAACTTTTGCCGGACAATCCGGTGTTGATTTTATCGCTCCGGAGTGGGCATCTAATGGTGGAGATTGATTATGATTATCTGTCTTCTCAATTTGATCAATAACAGTTGATCCATCAAATATTGCTTCATAGTGTGACATTTTTTAAATCCAATATCCCCTGCCAAAGCAAAATTCTGGCAAAACCTTCCTTTTGTTGATATTTTTCAGGACACTTTTGATCTAACAAATACAAAGTCATGAAACAATCCGAAATAAAGAGAAAAAACGTTTGGATACAGAAAATTCTATCAGAAAGCGGAAAGAGAATGCTCCAAAATAAAAAATCTGGATGCTTCCCCATATTTTGAGTAACATCGAATCGCAGAAAAATTGGCACTTCTCTGATCGCAGAATAAGTTAACAATGTGGTCAGAATGTTCATCAACTTTGTCGAATTTTCATATGGAATTCACTGGCATAGTAAGTATGAGCTTAAAGATCTGAAAAGGAAAAACGTTTGATGTAGAGATGAGTAATAATGAAATCCCACAAAAGTGGAAAATAAAATTGAATCTTAAATGAAATTTCTCAAAAATCCTGATAAAAGTTTAACTTACCCCTCACAACAGATTTTTTTCGAAATTTTACTTTTTATACGTCCAGTTTCTATTTGGTTCATTTTTATAATTGACTATTACTTCCGTATTATATGATCTGCGCTCTCGAAATGAACACATCTTTAGGGCACGTTTTTACTGCTTTTCATAGGTGTTATTGGATTTTTTGTATCTGCTCAAATTTCGGAGCTATAACAAAAATTTTTTTTTCATATGTAAAACCACTAGAGATGGAATTTTGCCGGCAAAATTTCTCGATTGTAATATGAAATTTCCGAAAATCAACAAACATGAATATCACAAGAGAGAAATTTTACCTGCTTAAATTTCATCTCGAGTGGTATTCGGCATGACTATTCCACGAGAAAATACGGTAATATGTTCACTTTTGACGCGTATTGCGCTATTTGGCGAGTTAGAATCTATGAATTCGAGAATCGTCAAAAATTTTGTCGCTGAAAAACCAACATGTTGGTTTTGCCGGATTGAAAATTTTTTCGGGATGAAACGATCGTTGCTACGGAAACTTCCTCACTAAAAATGAAAAGAGTGGAATAGTCAAATAGAAACCACTTTCTTCAACGATTTCAAAAATATATATTATGATATAGTTCCGAGTTCACTATACAGGTATGGAAATATGAGTTGGAAACATAGCCAATTCATCGTTAAACGAGTGGATGAATATCGTCTAGTGGACCAGTAAAATGATCATAATCATCGTCCGTTGTGACAACGAATAAATGACTGACCTCACTCTATGACGTAGGAGACTGGAGAGAGGGGGCTTCGAGCTCTGGCTAGTCTCGATGCAGTTCCTATGCCATTGAGTGAGTTCAGTCATTTATTCGTGTCGCATCACGTCGAGAGTTCTCATTATTATACTGGTCCACTAGGTTATATTTATTCACTCGTTTAACGTTGAATTGGCTATGTTTCCGACTTATATTTCTGAACCTGTATACTGAAAATTAACGAAAAAACACTTTCGTTCAACAAAATCCTAGCAGGCTTTGATTCACTTCCTTCAAAACTGAGGCGGTCATAGAATTTCATGTCTTATTTATTTTCACTTGCCAAATTCAATTCAGTATCATCATTATTGTACCGTCTGGCGCTTCTGAAGTTCTTATAAGGTCATAGAATTCGATATCTCACAATTATTGTAAGCCGCCAAATTGATTCAGGAAATATTAGCTTTATTATTACTCAGACCAAGCTTGTTGATTCTAGTATTTAAATACTTAGATGAAACAAAAGCCATTAGATTATTCTTAAGTCTTGTGAATATACTTTTCTGCGGCTGAGTTCTTTCAGGATATCTATCAAAATATATTTGAGATGCATTATCAGCGTCATAATTTGCTTGTATAAAACATTCTATCATATTATATTTTCAACATTTCTCGTAAGGCATGATGTGTTATAAACAAGAATTTTAGAAGCGCCAGACGATACAACAATGATGAAACTGAATTGAATTCGACAAGTGGAAATAAATAAGACATGAAATGCCATGACCGCCTCAGTTTTGAAGGTAGTGCAATTTTCGATATACAGTGGACTCGAAAGTATATCATGATATATATTTTTGAAATCGTTGAAGGAAGATCAATTTGGAAATAGCATTTTCCACAATGGTTTTCATTTGAAAAAAAAAATTTTGTTAAAGCTTCGAAATTTGAGCAGATACAAAAATCCAATGGCACCGATGAAAAGCAGTCAAAAAAGTGCCCTAAAGATGTGTTTATTTCAAGAGCGTAGATCCCATAATACGGAAGTTATAGCCAATTATAATAATGGACCAAATAACAAAATCGCCCTGTAGCTCGGAAACAAAACGCTGTAGCAACTTTGGGTTTTCAGCAATTTCTGTTTCTCGAAGAAAGAGAACATGACATGTATCTTACTTTTTCTCTATCTTTTATAGTTTAGGAGTTGTAGAACTAAATCGAAATCTGGCCACCCTGTACATCCATGACAATGCGAAGCCAGCGTCTGCAAGTGAGTGGAGCAACTGGAGTGGTGCAAGTAGTTTAAAAAACGACTTGTCTTTGAAACTCATTCTAAATGAACTGTCCGAATCTACCTCCCAGTAACAAGTTTCTGGTCAAAAACCGCCGAAAGCTGTTTTCAGGTTGGTGTTATTGTTTGATCAACCCCGTAACAACAATTCGGGGATGCCATCCTACCCTCCTGCCATCCTCGCAATAATTAAACGCAAACGATACTGGCGTTTCGGTAAACTAATTTTGTAATACCGGTTAATAATGCACGCAGACACGACAAACAATGCCGGCATATTGTGAGCGTTATCACTATTCAATTACCCCGGGGGTGGCGCGGTGGCGGCTGGGCGCAGCCCGATGTACGTTGTGCACACATATCTGTGTGTATCGTAACATCAACATTTACAGAGCCCTGATTGCGTTCAGGCCTGCAGACATCAGGTGTATGCGGAGCGAGGCTACCTGATGAAATTGCGTAGGGTAATATTAATTTTCGGAAAATTCGAGCATGCAAGCAGAGTTTGTTGGGGTAATATTGCTCGTAGAAACAATGTCGTTTGGAAAATTGCGAACAAAGTTGTTTTCATGATTGAGGGCTCGTTTTACGACGACAGCACCAGTGAAGTTGCTTTCATGGCTACCACGCTTTGTATATTGGTGTCACTGTCATGCTGTCGCCATATCACCACCAAGTTGGACGAGATAGTTGAGACGTTGAGAGGAGCTCTAGGAAGAGCCCCAGCAGCTCTTTTCGTGAAGAACGCTATGATGATAATTCTTAAACTGTGTTGGTGCTCGATCCAGTAATATCGTCAATTCGAGGCGATCATTGCGTTCCTCAGGGATCTGTACTGGGACCGCTTATTTTCTTGTTGTTTGTAAATTACTCACCTGCGTGACTGTTGTGAAACCATAAACTTATATTTATAATATTAAAGCCATGTGGAGTTAAATTATTGTTGTGTGAATCCCTCTAACAGGATAGTTATAGAATACAAGGTTCAGGAGGAAATACTATTATTATTTTTTGAACAGGGGTCGTTATGGCTCGGTTAGCCTTCCGGGGACTGCGACCATGTAGATCTTCCATTCTCCACCCCACTCATTCAATGAAACCCAAGGGGGTCGTCGATGGTCCTATCCTATCTCTTTTTCTCTGATGTTAATGTCTCAACAAGTACAGGGCATTATCTTTCTTATCTGCTTAAGTACATCAACAGAAATAACAATGACAAGATATAGAAACCCTCACAAGATTATCTGAGAATTATCTAATAAAATTTGAAAGATTAGAAATAGTAAAAAACAAACAATCTGAAGAAAAAAGTATATGCAGAAGTTGCAAAGCAGCAGAGGTCTTCATAAGAACATTTCAGTGCCACACAAAAGTTAATTTGAATAAAAAATTTGAAAGATCAACATTCCTCTGGAAATAGTATAGGGAATGCTTTGAGTGATAATTATCGACTGTAGGTAGACGTCAAAACTATTATCGGGTAAACAGTCAGGGTAAGGATAATCAGAAAACTCTTTTTGAATCATTTAAGATTTCGCTACCTTTATTATCCATCTCAAATCTACTCCAGAAGAAATCCCTATCATTAAGGTCAGGTTCATGTAAAAATTGTACACTTGAATAATCGATGCAATTTGAGTTGCAAGGTCCTATCAATAGTTTCCTCATGTTATCAACTGAAATTCACCTTTTAAAATACATGTAACATTTCGCATCTCGTACATCACAAAGTATATGCTTCGAATTAACCTCAGATAGTAAACCAGTACCAGTACAATTCCACTTACATATTGAGTATCTTATTTAGATATCAACTGAAACATATCCAATCATTTCATCCCTAGAAAAGATCCTCTTCGAGATTACAATATCGAGCTTCGCGGACACATCTACTCCACAGATGAACTTGAACTAGTTGAGATTGGAACCTTTTTTCCCAGATGCTACTAACACAAACCGAAACTGAACGATGGATTCACGTTTGGGCTAACCCTGACAATAAATATACTGCTCCACAAGAGTTAGGGATATCGTATTCAATCGTTTTAAAAGTATTTAATCTTCGAGAAAATCGCTGTAAAATCATTTAAAACTCAATAACAACTTGAATCGATCCAATAAAATCATTATGAGACATTTCATCAATCTTGTCACCTTTTTTCTGAAGTTTGGTTTTTTGCATAAGCTTCATGAATGTTCTTATTTTGAAATGAAGTCAGTTTATCCACGGCTTCGATTTGAAACGAGTTTTATGAAAATGCCAAGACGTAAATTAACAAACGCTGAGGCTAATAGGGCTATCGGAATGCTACAGGGTGGCCTTACTCAGGTTGTTGTAGCGGAGAGGCTCCAAGTCAGCCAAAGTGTGATATCTCGACTTTGGAATAGGTTCAGGGAGACAGGTTCCGTGTTGGAAAGACCAAGGCTTGGTGAGCGACGAAAAACAACACCTGCTCAGGATTGTTTCATCACCGTTTCGGCGAGAAGAAACCCTACATCCACCTGTAGAATGCTACGGAATACTCTTCAAAATGCAGATGGGGTCCAAGTTTCCATCGAAACCATCAGACGACGTTTGAGAGAGGTGAATCTAGGTTCTAGACGTCCATTAAGAGGAGTTCCATTAACACGTGATCATAAGCGTCGAAGTCTGGAATGGGCAAGTCAAGATATCAATTGGATCGATCAATGGCGAAGTGTCCTTTTCACTGATGAATCCAGATATGGACGATTTTCAGATTCTCGAAGAATAAGGGTATGTACAATCCCACGCACACCCCGTAATCGTCGATATGTCCAAGAAGTCCATCCATTTGAATTGCATAGGTCATGCATGGGATATGCTCCTAAGAAGATTAGATAATTATCAACCTACCCCAGAATCCTTGAATGATCTGAGAGAGCTTCTGCCCCTTTCATGCAACCAAATTCAACAACCTCGTGTGTAGTATGCAAAGAAGATGTCAAGCTGTTATTGATGCCCGTGGAGGCCATACATTGTATTTATAGTCTTAAAATGCTTGAATTCTCTGAGAATAAATTTCGTTATTTTACTCGATTTTTCATAACCACCCTGTATACGCTGCAGACCTACAGGCTAAAGTTAATTTGCAACTTGAAATCATATTAATATGAGTTTTCAAAATCTTATTTGAACTATATTTTTTTGCAATTTAAGTCAATATCCCTAACTCATGTGGAGCAGTTTGATTTCTTGTTATTTGCAAGATAACTTTGGGAGCTCGAAATGTCAATTTCTTATTCTTGGTGCACTACGAGCTCGCAATGGAAAGTTCTTATCCTGGTTTCATTCGTGACATCTTAGGAACATCACAAAGCGATCTCTGGGAACTCGCAATGTGAATTTCATATTCTGTGTGCACTCAGGATATCCCTGTCAGCTTTCGATAGGAAGTTCGTATTCTGGTTTCATTCGTGACATCTTTGAGAGCTCGCAAAAAGAATAAATTGGGAGTTTTCCTTAGGAACATCACATAGCGATCTCTGGGAGCTCTCAATGTGAATTTCATATTCAGGGTGCACTCGGGACATCCCTGCGAGCTTTCGATGGAAAGTTCTTATTTTGGTTGTAAGAATTAATTGAGAACTTCGCTTCGGAATATCACAGAGCGGCGATCTCTGAGAAATCGCAGTAAGATCCGCAGTGTAACCTCTCAGAGATCTCGCAAGGAATTGTGTGTTTCCTGGGATACCTGGTGAATGTCTAACAGGATCAATAAGTTATTATTATTATCGAAAGAGCGGGAACGTTCAAGCAACCTACCAACCGCTGATTACCCCTAACGAGAGTTCCCTCACCTCAGTCATCCAGATACGATCGCAGTTGTCTATGAAAACAACCCCTAATTCAAACACGGCTACCGGAACCGATCGCACCCTCAAGAAATTATTCGACGCGGAGGAATAAAGAAGTGTCGGAAATATTGATCCTTTGTGTCCGCTTAATAACTTCATGAAAGTTTAACAGGCCCCGGCTTGGCTGTAGAGCTGTAAACGGCAAATTAAAAATTCATATAGACATAGGATGTATTGTGACCGTGTCATTTCTGATAACGCGGACTTGCTTGAGAAGTTGCACGGGCAGATTTGCCGGATTGGTTATTCGTTTCCGTTTATGATAATTGATATTGAGCAACTGTCATTTCGGAGAATAGATTGAAGGATGGAAATTGTGGGAATTATTCGGTGGAATCGGCACGGGGATTACATCATGATTGTGAAACGAGAAACGTTCTGGTCGTCGTGAGATAAGCTCTAGTTTAGCGTCTTCTCAAAACAATATCGTTATAACGACCTGTCAGATCAGTATTGGGCTTATCTTCATTTGGGCGAATGGCGATGGAAAAACCAAAAGGTGTTCTCGAAGTTGAAGGTAAAGGGTGAAATTGAATAAAATAAAGATGTTTTTCTTAATTCACACGACATGCACCTTATTCGAAACATAGTCATCTTGCATTTTAATATTATTCATCAAAACAGATACATAAAACTTCGCTAATTTTCATGAACATATTCATGAATCATGACATTCTCTTGAGAAACTTAAGTTTTGCAATTGGAATATGCAATCTTGTTGTAGATTTTTGGTATTGAAAATTTCTCAGGGCTAGGTTTTCAAAATTGACATGTAGTTCGATATTTTGTTGATCTTCCTTCTTGAATTCTGTTCATAAATATAAAGGGTTTTCCAATAAGAGAACTCACTTACAGATCCATCTGGTCCCTAGGTTTGTCCACTGGCTTAGACAAATTTACCAATCATTCTCTCCTACTGATTGATGAAAAGACGTTGACGAACCACATTCCTGAGCGGTATTTGAAACACTTCAAAGCAAAAACCTTCGGCTTACAGTTTTATAAGATCAAATGAAAGTGATAAAAAGCAGGTGGCTAATAATTAGGTGGTTGAATATTGAGGAGTGTATTCAAATCATATAAACTTATGTGATAGATGATGATTAAGGTGGGCGTTCAATGTAGTGTGTTTTTATTTCAAGTAGCATTTGAAAATGGTTTCACTTTGAGAACTCAAATTTTGGGGGTGAACTCACAAAGGATTGGAGTTCTTAATGAAAATTTAAATCGATTTCATCTCGAAAGTTCATTTTTTTCTTTCAAAAATAGAAGATAATGAGCCAACTCATGCTTCTGTTTTATTTCCAACGAAAGACCCGTGAAAATAGTTCAACTTCCGATGAAATTGTAAAAATCGAAAAATTGGAGTATCGAGCCATCATCAAGTACCTGTATTTAAAAGGGTTAAGAGGTAAGCAGATTTACGAAGATAGCTCAATACCCTTGGTGATCAATGTATCCTTGTATGCGACCTGTGAAAAATTGGACTGCAAGCTTCAAAAGAGGTAAATTTTCCATTGAAGATGATGACCGATCGGGAAGGCCAGTTTCTGTGTTAGTCCCCGAAAATATCGATGCAGTTCATGACATGATTTTATCAGACCGTCGAATTGGGCTAAAACGGATATCTGAAGCACTGAAGATTTCATACGAACGCGTTCATCATATAGTTCACGTCAATTTGGACATGGGAAAAATTTCTGATCCCCAAATGTTTGAATGTTGACCAAATGCAATGCAAAGGTAGAAGCATCGCGTTTGATCTGTGCTCGATTTGAAAACGATGTAGACTTCTTAAACCGAATTGTTACTATGGGTGAGACTTGGGTACATTTCTACGATCCAGAAACAAAGCAACAATGGATGGAATGGCGACACTCTGGTTCTCCAAGACCTAAGAAGTTTCGTGTCCAAAAATCTGCTGGAAAAGTTCTTGCTTCAGTTTTTTGGGATTGCCATGGAGTAATCATGATTGATTTTTTGGATAAGGGTAGAACAATAACTGCAGATTACTATTCGACATTACTGACCACTCTACGGGCAAAAATTAAAGAGAAAACACGCGGAAAGCTATACAATTAGTAATTTTCGTAACAAGTCCGGAAAATAGGGGTTTTTTGGACGAATAGACAAGATTCTAGGACGAGCCGGAGGCGAGTCCTGTAAGTCTGTGAGTCCAAAAAAACTATTTTCGGGCGTGTTGCGTACAATATTTTTTCGGCAACCGTGAAGAATTACAAATCAATGAGATGACACATCTCTTTATTATACATTTTGATTCTTATTTGAATTGAACAGAACAGAACTGTCATCCGTTATTTCGTTGCTATTGTGATGATCATCACAATGACAACAACGACGTGAGTTTTTCCGGCCTAGGCCGGAAAGTACGTACTTTCGGGACTAGGAAATGTTACTTTCTCAAAGAAAAAGCGTCCGGGAAGTGGGTACTTCCCGGACGGTTGCCGAAAAAGGTATTTTGTTCTTACAGGACAACGCCCCAGTACACAAATCTCATGTTGCCATGCAAAAAATTCGTGATTTAGGGTTTAGAATTACTAGAACACCCCCCTTATTCACCAGATTTGGCTCCGTCCGCCTATCATCTCTTTCCTCAACTGAAAAAAAGTTTAAAAGGTCGTAAATTTTCTTCCAATGAGGAGGTAATAAAAGCTGTGGAGGACTGGTTTGCAGAGCAAGAAGAAACATTTTTAAAGGTCTAGAGACGTTGCAGGTTCGCTGTGATAAATGTATTCAATTAAGAGGAGAATATGCTGAGGCATAAAATATTTTGACATTGAAATCTTGTTTGGTTCTATAGTGGGCTTAGAATTTTTCAATATGTCCTCGTATTTGTGCTGGGAATCTTCATATTCCAACCCAATTTCCACGAAGAATCTTTCAAATCAAACAGTAACCAAAGACCTAATTGGAAACGTACGAAACACATATCGCTGACTCTCCCAATTCCCGAAACAATTAGCAAGACCATAATATCTGACCAGATAAGGACCAAAGCACGACCTCCACTAGAACCAAGACTCATTTCGGAGACCTTCCTGAAACAAAACACCAACGAATATGTTCCTCCGGCAGATACGACACCAGAAACGGCCGTAAAATAAACACTCCTGACAGAGTGACACTGGTGTCTCGAGAATTATTCAATAAATATCGGTAATACAATCCGTCAGTGTGTCAGAACGATTATGTTTATTATTTCGGTCGAAATTTAAACAAAGAACATCGGGGACCTGGAATGCGACTCGAAGTCACGCTCTGAGATCGATGAATGGGCTGAATGGGTTAAAAGTTATGGCTTCAGCTCAGATTTATGAGCGGCCACGGGTAATTGTGAAGCGGGGGAAGAGGAGATGCTGAGGATAGGAAAAATATTCCATAATTTTCCGAAATCGATGTCCAAATATTATTTATATGAAAGGTTATGGGAATGTTAATAACACGAAGAAAGAATTATGATCAACACATATAAAGAAATAGTAAGGCTAAGCCATCTTCTCTCTCTATCCTCGGTTGGGAACATGCAGATATACAGGGTGATACCCAAAATGAAATGAAAACAGTTAGATTGGACATCAGTCATGGCCCGCCAAATTTCCAGACTTTGAAAGTTCAGATTTTTTTCATACTTTTTTTATAATTTAATAATTTAATTTTAATAACAATTTTGATTCTTCCTCGAGATCGGTGGCAAACACGACAAAACTGTAGGAGACCGTAGAGTTGAGTATAACAACAAAACTCCTCTTTACAATTTTTCAAAGTAGCAGTGGCTCACCAAAAAAAGTTTTGGAGGAAAATATGGGATAGTGTTGCAGAAAAACATATCACCCGGTGAATTTGCAACCGAAATTTTCATATTCCCTGGTGTAAACTCGGTATTGAAATATCTATGACGAATTTCAGTTGAATATCATGTGAAATGCAGACACTATGAGAAAAAGACTCGAACAAAATTCAAACATTTACGAGGATGTATTGATATCTAGTTAGCCTAGACCAGTTCCATGCATTAACAAAATATTGCGATACCATATCAACGAACAATAACTTATTAGAAGTGTCAGTGTAGAGTTCGACGTCAAAAAAGTAAAACAGAGTTACGCAATAAATTGAAAAAAAGATGTCCACCGAAATTGTAAAAATCGGAAAATTGGAGTATCGAGCCATCATCAAGTACCTGTATTTAAAAGGGTTAAGAGGTAAGCAGATTTGCGAAGATATGCTTAATACCCTTGGTGATCAATGTACTTCCTATGCGACCGTGAAAAAGTGGACTGCAAGCTTCAGAAGAGGTAAATTTTCTATTGAAGGTGATGACCGATCGGGAAGACCAGTTTCTGTGTCAGTCCCCGACAATATCGATGCAGTTCATGACATGATTTTATCAGACCGTCGAATTGGGCTAAAACGGTTATCTGAAGCACTGAAGATTTCATACGAACGCGTTCATCAAACAAGTTCACGTCAATTTGGACATGAGAAAAATTTCTGCAAAATGGATCTCCAAATCTCTGAATGTTGACCAAAAGCGTGCAAGGGTTGAAGCATCGCGTTCGATCTGTGCTCAATTTGAAAACGATGTAGACTTCTCAAACCGAATTGTTACTATGGAATGGATGAGACTTGCGTATATTTCTACGATCCAGAAACAATGCAACAATCGATGGAATGGCGACCTTCTGGTTCCCCAAGACCTAAGAAGTCCAAAAATCTGCTGGAAAAGTTCTTGCTTCAGTTTTTTGGGATTGCCATGGAGTAATCATGATTTTTTGGATAATGGTAGAATAATAACTGGAGATTACTATTCGACATTACTTTACGGGAAAAAATTAAAGAGAAAAGACGCGAAAAGCTATCCAACGCCCCAGTACACAAATCTCATGTTGCCATGCAAAAAATTTGTGATTTATATAGGGTTAGAATTACTAGAACATCCCCCTTATTCACCAGATTTGGCTCCGTCGAACTATCATTTCTTTCCTCAACTGAAAAAAGTTTAAAAGGTCGTCAATTTTCTTCCAACGAGGAGGTAATAAAAGCTGAGGAGGACTGCTTTGCAGAGCAAGAAGAAACAATTTTTTTAACGTTGCAGGTTCGCTGTAATAAATATATTCAATTAAGAGGATAATATGTTGAGTATTAAAATATTTTGACATTGAAATTTTGTTTGGTTCTATAGTAGGCTAAGAATTTTTCAATATATCCTCGTACACCCTGTATCTCGAAAACGAAACGTTTGCGGGCCATGTTTGTGGGACTATTTCTCCGGATCAATATAAATGATAGAACTCGAATAAAAATGTAAAACCGCATCCAGACTATTGAGCCCTTTCGACAAGACATTTTAGCTGAATTAAAAAATGTGGACTGTAAAAACGCACGAATTCAAGTTCTACCCGGCCAAATTATATCGTCGACCACACGAATTGAAAAAAAAAGGGCATCCAGATTATCCGAATCAATTCAATCGACTCATCGATACTCGAATCTTGTGAAATTGGATCCAAATAGGATGGATAAGAGGATGGGATGGGTCATGCATAAGTTGTTGAAAAGGTCTTCTGAGTATATTTTCTAAATCAATAAATATTTAAATACTTTGTTACAGAAAACCATGTTTTATTGGGCACTGAAATCTTGATATTTGCTATATCTTTCTATAGGTCTATAAGAGTCTAGAAGACATAATTGAACCTGTTCAATCGGGACGTATGAGAAACAAAAGACGATGGTATCCCATCAAAACACTACAGATAAGAACTGTGGGAATATCAGTATCATCTCGCTTGTTCCTGTTCGTCATAAAGATGTCTTTTGAAGTCTACGCTGATGGATAATGAACGCCAATAGGTACTTGAGGCTGAAACAGACGGAGAAAAATTTATTGCTCGATATGAGTATCTCGATCGTCTGGTTGGAGGTGCATGGCTTGTCGGGGATTATCTCAAGAATCCTGTGTTCCCCAGGAAGAAGCTGGTGTCAGTCACTAAGCGTTAATTAGATCTTATCGTTACTTCGTGTAATAATTTATCTGCTAGGAAGTTTAATCTTGTTTTTTCTTCCGTGTTGATTGATTCGAATGTAGGTTTTACGTGTGTAATGATGAGATTTGGTAATTATTCATTGGAATATATTGTCTTATTTTTTAAAGTGAAAACCTTGAAACACGGTTTGTTCAACAACATCATAATCATCAATACGAGTTGTTATATTGGCATTCAAGAAAATGCCATTTTTTCAGATGGATAGTTGGTTGTTTATTTCATTATAAAGAGGAAGGTATGCCGTGAACAATGGAAAATAACATCATCAGCCAAAGGACCACTACGACCACGACTACCGGACGCATTTTTCCGTTCCCTATACAGTCAGCGCGACAGGTCGCTCTCACCGTATAGGAACGGAATTCACATGGAACACTCCGTTTCCTAGCAGATATGCGCGATGTGCTCACTGCCCTGTTAGTCTTCTGGGTGCCGATGGGACAAATTGCAAATTATTAATTAAGTTTTCTTACTTTCTGTATAGCTTTATTAGGTAGACTCTACCACATTTTCCCTCTGTGAACATTTTTGTAGTCGCGTTTTTTTTTCAGCAAACCTCTCATAAGTCGACCATATTTTAATTTTTTTTAAATCATACGTACTCTTTTCTGTAAAATGGAATCATAAAAACAATCTGGGAAAAATAAGAAAACATGATTTTCTACCTATATAAACATGACTGAAAATCGCATTTTTTTAATTATTAATACACTCCTAATTTTTTCAGACTCGGTTTATATAACCATATGAAATATGAAAATGCAATTGTCCGACAACAAAATGTTGGTGTTTTCTTGTCCGACAGATGAAAATCGACGTTTTTTTTGAGTATTTGAATTCATTAATATTTGTCGGACAAGAATCAATTTATGTTTTAGCCAGATCCGTTTCATAGAAAAAACAACTGTCCACCATATAAAATGCGGCAAATCCTTAGTCTAGTTGAATATAATGGTTTTGTTTCAGGATCTTTTTTCGTTCATTATTGAAATGAAACTATTGATTTTGATTGAAAGTTTATAATTCAAATTGTTTACTGACATTTTTATTCAAATCTAATAAAAAACAATGAAAATACTCCTTCCCCACATTGAATTCATTGTAACAAGACGAATGGTATCCAGTAAAAGTATCACACCAATCGTCATGTAGAATGACATCTTTATATTTGTGATTATGATGTTCTCTTGATGACAAGAATATTTTGCACAGTTTAAGGATGTCACTTCCTCCTTTTTCCTTTTAAAGCCACGGATATTTTCTAAATGTTTGCACAAAAAACACTCCATCACTACTAAGAATTATTATATCGGCAACAACTGAAATTGCCGAACTTTATTCGTCGGACAGCTGGATGATAGTATTCAGCACATCCTTCTTAAATGGTCCTCAAAAACGAATGTTTATTCGTAACATGAGCAAAGTTACATCCGATAATTGCATATAGTCATAGTCTACTCATAACCAAATTAGAGCAGTGAATTCTTTAATTTTTGAATTAAGCCACATTTTTTTTTGTCGGACAACTGGTGCACTACATTGTATTTTCAAGGTGGAAAGAGAATAAGAAAAAAAGACATTATTCATAATTTTTTATCCTAAAAAATCTTCGTTTTCCATTTGTCGGACCAGGAAATCGCCACATTTTTTTGTCGGACAATTGCATTTTCATACTTCATATGGTTGTATCAACCGATTCTGAAAAATTCGGGAGGGTATTAATACTTCGAGAAAATGCGATTTTCAGTCATGTTTATGTTGGTAGACAATCATGTTGTCTCATTTCTCCCAGATTGTTTTTATGATTGCATTTTACAAAAAAGAGTATATTCGGTTCAAGAAAAATGAAAATATGGTCGACTTACGAGAGGTTTGCTGAAAAAAAAACGCGACTACAAAAATGTTCACAGAGGAAAAATGTGGTGGAGTCTACCTTATAAAGCTATACAGAAAGTAAGAAAATTATTAATAATTTGCAATTTGTCCCATCGGCACCCAGAAGACTAACAGGGCAGTGAGCACATCGCGCATATCTGCTAGGAAACGAAGTGTTCCATTGTGCATTCCGTTTCCTGTACGGTGAGAGCGACCTGTCGCGCTGACTGTATAGGGAACGGAAAAATGCCCACTGGACCATATCCTTTCAATGCAATTTTCCTTAACCAAATCGCGAAGTGGCTGCCCTTTGTCCTCGATAGCATCATGAATTCCATCTTTAAGGTCTTGAATCGAAGCCGGGCTCTTAGCGTAGACCTTCTCTTTCTTCCACATGGCCCCAAAGGAATAAGTCGCAAGGTGTTAAATTACAAGATCTCAGCGCCAATTGTGATCACCTCTGCGAGAGATATCACGGTCCAAAAACTTTTCTCGTGAAGGATCAATGGTTTCTTTGCTTGTGTGGCACGTAGCGCCGTCTGGTCGACAGTAAACGTTGTCCTGATCAATACCATCCAATTCCGGTCATCAGAAATCAATAATCATCTCTCGATAGCGCAATCCATTCATCGTAACTGTTGCTCAGCCTCATTCTCGATAGAAATCCAATGGTGTCATGGCTTAGTTTTTACTTGTCGAATGTCAAAAAATGACAGCTTCAAAAGTGGCATCTACCGAAATAGAGCGCTATTCAAAATAACATCTCTAATTGGAAAACCCTTCACCTTTTTCAAAATCTGTGTTTGGAAATCGCGTTTCGTATTTTTCATCCTATCTGAATGAAATACAGGGTGAATCAATTTTAATCGCGAGTATTCTTTTGAAATTCTTTCTGCTTGGAGCAAGTCATTCCGTAAACTTGCAAACTTCCCTCAATATCTCACGATTTCACCCCTGAATCGACACAGCCATCGTTAATTTCCACCGAATCCTCATATTTCTTCCTGCCGATGTTATTATCCTCAAAGTGAGGCGGTAATTTTTCACGGAGGACATGATTCTGGCAGCAGACAATTTAGACACGAGGCGGCGGTAATTTGGAGAATAAGGTCACGTGTCTCGAGCTGCACCGCCGCCACGACTAACTTCCCGTCGTTTCACACAGGATGCCAAATTGTTTGATGGATATAATAATCGCGGTGGCTGCATATAACGCTTCCAACCCTAGAACGTTGCTCATAGGGCGCAAGGAGGATGAGGTCTTTCAACTCTGAACTTGGTCTCGGTTATGTTTTTGCGGTTTGGAGCGCAGACTAATCTCTGCTGATCATTAATCTCGGGCCTTTTTGAGGCAGGCGAAGTGTTCGCTTTTACAGATTCTTGGTAGAGTTAGCAATATGATTTCTGAACTGGAAAAACTACCCTGATTCGATTAAGATAATGAGTTCGATACGATCTTCTTCAGCGCGATTTTCATTAACAATTCTGAAACCATTAACAGAAAAAAAATAACAAAAATCAAACTAATTTTTTCACAGTTTTTACGTTTAGTAGCAATTAAACTTTCACCATTTTGATAATAATTTTTGACAATCACGACGCGTTGTTCTACCGTGCAATGCTCTTTCTTCTTCTTCTTATAATAGAACCATGTCCTGTTAGTTTGACATAGGCCTTCTATGTTTGGTCTTCATTTGATGTGGAAAGCCATCTCCAGGTTAACTAACTCTCATATGTCAACTTACGATATGTCATGTGACATTATGCCTGTCAAACATCGCGCGCAATTCAAATCTTGCTCTCTTATTGGAACACCCTATATAATTATATCACACTAAAATTTATGAAAATAATCGTTCTTTCCTTAGACTATAGAAAGAGGAGATACACCTTCCAATAATAAATAGAGAAGCCAATTTTCAAAATCATCAGAACTAAACTGGGTAACTGAACTACTACGGAATCAAATCGTAGTAGAAATTTTTGCAACACTGTGAAGTTCGTTGAATAATTTTCTAATGAATAAACTCTCAATAAAATGAAAATTACTTTTTGTACAACTGCCATTAAAAGTTGTCGGTGTACAGACCTAGCGGTGCTGATGTTGGTGTTTTTTTCGAAAAGATGGAAATGCTACTCGCGTCCATTGAAGTGGGTCCGGAAATTATTGTATCAGGTGACTTCAACATTGATCTTTTGCAGTCAACGAATGATTCTGATAAAAATGAGTTTCTATCCCTAATGAGTTCATTTGAACTATCACAAACAATTTATGAGCCCACTAGAATAACACTTAGTAGTAGTAGTTGCATAGATAATATTTTTACCAGTTTTCATTACTCTGAATATGAATCACGGGTGCTCAGAACTGTAATATCCGATCACTTCGGTCAAAAAATTTCTCTAAAAGTTCATAAAATAAAAGAAAACAAATCAATCTATAGAAGGTTTTTCACGTCCGAGGCTGTTGAAGCTTTCAAAAGTGATCTGAGGGAGCAGAACTGGGCGTCTGTGTTTGAGGTCGCTGAGGGTGATGTGAATTCTCAGTGGAAGAGTTTTGTAGAAATTTTTTTGTTGATTTTCTTTGAAAAATTCCCTCAGAAGCTGGTTCATGTAAAAAAAGTGGATTCCACAAAGATGTTTGCTACTCAAGAAATTTTAGAATGTAAGAATAAATTAGACTATCTCCTTTTAATGAGAACTCGCCACAAAATATATGATGATCTCTATAGAATAGAGAAAAAGAACTATGAGGCTCTTCTACTGAAATCCAAAGCTTCATATTACGAGAAGAAGATTCAAGGTTCAGATAACAAATCCAAAATGATGTGGTCAATAGTGAATGATATAAGAGGAAAAAATCATTACAATGAATGTGGTGTTGAAGGGTCACCGTCTGAGGTGTCAAACAAATTTTCCAATTTTTTTGACTCACTTATTCAAAATTTGTCTGAGCAGATTATAGATCTTCCCTTTGTTGATTATTCTCCTGATGTGACAGAAATGTTCACTCTCACTCCGGTTTCACCAGAGGAAATTGCTCAAATAATAAAAAGTTTCAAAAATAAACATTGCAGTGGCTATGATGAGATACCTCTGTCTCTGATCAAATCATGTAGCGATGAACTGAAAAATGTCATTTCATATATTGTCAATAATTCTTTCAAATTTGGTATATTTCCCAATCAGTTGAAATACGCATTAATAAAACCCATTTTTAAGAAAGGAAATAAAAATGCACTTGAAAACTACAGGCCCATAAGTCTCATCCCTAGTTTCTCTAGGATATTTGAGAAGGCAATGTCTTCAAGGCTTATAGAATTTTGCATGAAAAATAAAATATTCACAGCATGGATACCTTGGGGGTAGGTCTCCGATTACTGCCATTTTTCAATTCACTCAGGATATAATGAAAATACTGGAAAATGATGGGCTCGGTTTAGGCTTATTTATAGATCAATCTAGAGCATATGATTGCCTCAATCACGGTTACCTTCTGCAAAAACTTGAAAGAATGGGCGTTCGTAATAAGGTGAAAAAGTGGTTTGAGTCCTACCTCGGAGGTCGCCATCAGAAAGTTGTCACTAGAGTAGAGGGAGTGTTATCTGAATCAGAGTTTAGAAAGGTCGAAACAGGAGTACCTCAGGGTAGTGTACTAGGCCCGATATTGTACATTTTGTATGTTAATGACCTATGTATTTTAATTGAGGGCCTATCGGTTGCTATTACTTGTTTTGTGGATGATACAAACATATCATTGGAAAGTCAGAGTTTTTCGGTTCTCGGTGAGAAAGCTGAAGAAATTTTCACAGTGATCAAAAATTGGCTCCACTCAAACAAACTTATAATGAATGAGGACAAAACTGCAGCTATAATTTTCAGCACCGATAAATCTCGCCGAGATCTGAATGACATCTTGCAGCTTGGAAAGAGAAATGTATTATTAGAAAGTTCAGCTAAATTTTTGGGTCTATATGTCGATAGATTTTTGAAATGGTACGACCACATTGATTACTTAGCAATTAAACTCAGTAAAATCAGTTTTGGCATTAGAACACTTTCAAAGTATATCGGTGGAGCAGAGTTGAGAGTGGTATATTTCGCGAATGCTGAGTCGATTATGAGGTATGGTATCGTTTTCTGGGGAAGTAGTTCTGCGGTAGATGTAATCTTCAAAGTTCAAAAAAAGATTATCAGAATTATGCATCACATGGCATTTAGAGAGTCATGCAGAGGAATCTTCAAGAGGAATGGGATTTTAACTTTATATGCTCTGTATATATTTGAATGTTTAGTGTTCCTTTTCAAGCACAGAGATAAGTTTGAGGTGTATACAACTCATCATAATTATAATACGAGATCAGAAGATCTGCACTATCCCATTCACAGGTTATCGATGACAGAAAAGCATCCATCTTACATGTGTATAAAACTGTTCAATGCACTGCCAAATAATTTGAGAATTTCACCTAACTTGAATTTTTTCAAAAAGAGACTGAAAAAATGTCTTATAGATATTGAGCCATATTCGCTTAGCGAATACTTTGAGGCTGCAAAACGTTTGTAATCGTGTTTTTATGTGACGTCAATTTCATTTGATCTTTGTATGAGGATTCCTTGAAATAAAGTGGTTATTATTATTATTATTATTAAGTGACACTTTCAATGATAGCAAACAATGTTAAAATTGATTGTTTACGTGGAAGCGTGTCAAAAGTATTTTTAACATTAGTGTTAAAAATATTTCTAGCACTCCATTTTCTTATGACGAAATCAGATGAAAAAAATTCAGCAAATGCGAATTTTTATTATCAATATTCAACAATCATTAGGTACTTATGAACTTTGATATTAATCGTAAAACTAGAACAATTACTAACATTAATGCCCTGTGACGTAAGGGAGCTTCGCAACACATAATTAGAATCCTCAGCACCATCAGTAGGTACTTGTAAAAACCGGAAGTGCAATATTGGATGATGATCCAAAATCTGTTGAGGTTGGTAGAATTTTTTCAGCAATGACATTTCTATATGTAATGGAATGATCAACGTAGGCTCTCGGCTACCGTCGTAGACTTCCATCCACCATTTTTTTTTGTATCCGTAATATTTGCTCCTGATTCTGCTAGCAATGAAGCGGAGGATCTTCGAAAACAGTGTCGTGTATATTGCTTTGGTTCTACAGTTAAGGAGTTCGGCAACAATAGATGGAAGTTTCCCAAATGTATTGATACCAACTGGATTGGCAGTGCATTCATTATAATACTGAAAGAACGACTGACTTTCGTTTTTGTGTTTGGAAGTTGTATAACCAATGATTTATTTGTTATTTCGATGTCTTCCACTGATAAATTACACAATTCTTCACGCCGAAAGGCTCCAAATAATCCGAAAATAGTTTCAACCTTAACCATCAAGTATTTTTCATCTGGTGCCTCATTTATAAACTTTTCAAATTGTTCACGAGTGAGAATTTTCGATTTTTTGGGACGATATCCTTCACTTTTCCGTTTTAAATATGCTATTACCTTAAAATATTCACTAACATTCACACCATTTTTAATAAGGGCGCTTGACTTTATCATTGAAAATTTGCTCCACAAAGTTAATGAACTCCATATTTTTGATTTTTCTTCTAAGTATGCCAGGAAAACAGGTTCACTGAAGTTCCCTTCTAAATTTTTCAATTTACACCAGGCCAGGAAATTGTTATATGCAATATCGTACTGCTGAACAGATTTTTTAGGTAGGAGTTCCAGATTTGCTCTTCTTGCAGACTCTTCAATATCCACAGGAACAACCAAATCGTCAGTTTTATCATGGGCGTACCCAAGGGGGGCCAGGGGGGGCAGCTGCCCCCCCCCCCTTGAAGATAAAATAAGTGTTAATTTTCCTGGTTTCCTGACAATAAACCTGACCGACCATCTTCTCAGGTATGAGCTGCCCCCCCCTAGCTGAAATCCTGGGTACGCTCTTGAGTTTTATTAATAATTGGACTCTCGACAAACATATTGAGCAGTTAAAAACCCAAGACGAAAATTGGACAGGAACGAAATTCAAATGACAGCGTCTTTTCTCATTCGTTAGTAATCATAACGTTGGCAACGTTTGCCATTCACAACAACCTTTTGATTATTTGAATATTGAAATGCATTTTGGAGTTTACTGTCATTGCAAATTCGCCCATTTCATTTTCAAAATAGGGCAGTTGTACAAGAAACATTGTATGGTATAAGAATAGGTTTAACGTCTGTAAATATAATTATTTCCGGAATTTCAAAAATATTCAATATTCTGCATGCCGTTATTTCTTTCCTTAATTGTATGGTATTTGTGTTGAAAGTGATTTTATTTTGTTTGTGAAATTGTTCAATTCTCTCCGCTCTTTTTCACTCACAAAATAAAACGTCGCTTTTAACACTCATATCATAAATAACTATTAGATTGAAATTCATTTACTCATTTGTGCGTGAATGTCAGAAATGAGTATTTGTTTCTTCAAATATTGTGAATTCCTCACATTACATACACCAAAGCATCGGAATTTCCGCGAAACGGCTCGGCCGTTTTTGCTTCAGATAATGTCGTTATGGCAGAACCGTTTTCTGAATATTGGCCAGTTCATTCATTCATTTCGTTCCGCTATTTTAATTTTGTGTAACTTTGTGTCTTGTTTGTGGTAAATTCAAATTGGACTATTTGAATCTGGATTTGAGTTTATACAGGTAAGGCCCACTCTCATAATTTCTAAATAACAATGGCGTTGATTCTTCGATTTTTTGGATTTCATTTTTCAAATCCCTTTCTGATGTTGAGGGGCGGAAAATTAATTCTGAATTCAGCTGACTCTGTTCAGCTAACTCAGAATCTCAGGTACATTGTATAAATTCGTCAAAAAGGGTTGATTCACTTGAAACTTTATTTCCATTCGTTTCCATTCCTCAATACCGTTAACACCACGCCACTGGACCTTTCAAAGTGAGATTCCGCAATGTTGCCACGGCAAGCTAAAGATATTGCTATCCTTCTTGCTTTCTTCGTTCCACTCATTGAATACTGACTAAATTTTGGCTTCACCATTTCTCGAATTAATGAATCAGACGCTGTGTCTCCTCTTTCTATGGTCTAAGATGAAAAAAAAAAAAAATTTGATGTGGTAGAAGATTCTTTTTTTCGATACAGTTCCTCGTAGCCTCACCTGTCACTCTGAGGGCCATCAAGTTAGCTCCGAGGACCCAACCTAATATTATTAATGATAATAATCCTTGATCTTTGCTTAACGATCTTCGCCTTCAGCCTCGCAATCACTGAAACGGTCCTTTTTAATTGCACCCAGTAGGGCGTTATGAAGTGAGCGAAATCTTGTTGGAAGCGTTCGACGAGTTATTTCAAAATGAACTGGGGGTAGACAGAGCCTAACAAAGGCCACTAAAACGCACGGCGTACGAGAAAAACTCCCTCAATTATTAACAATCCGCTATCCACTCGTGTATTAAACGCGCGGTTAGATGAGTATGGATCAAGAGTGCTCAAAGCGGCTGACAAATGAGCAACTGCTGGCCCACGACCTATTTGATACAACTACTTGAGCGGGAATTATTCAGAGGAACTTTGATTGAGGTTTCTCTTGTTTGAAATCACAAAAATTGTTATGACTTTTCGAATTACTCTTAGAGTATTGTCTTGATATTTATGAATACATATATAAAATACAGTATTTCTTCATCCTCATGAAAATTACCCTCAATGCACTATTCATTCGTAAGAATTCACTAAAATATCGATAAAACCATTATGAAGTTTGAATCTTCCGTTTCTGAATCTACGTTTATTGCTGCCGACATGAATAGTAGAGTGATAAGTGAGTTTGACCGTGCAAGAATTGTGGCTCTAATTGAAAAAGGGCATGCTTAAATGTTTCCTACGCGATATCCTGATGACAACACTGTTCAAAACGTCATTGGTTACACAAAATTAAAATAGCGGAACGAAATTATTTAATGAACTGGACACAGATTCAGAAAACGGTGCTGAGATAACGTGTCCATTCATTATCTCAAGCAAAAATGGCTGAGCCGTTTTGCGAATATTCCAATACCAGTAAATGTAATGTGAGGAATTATCAATAAAATACTAATTTCTGACATTCACGCACAAATGAGTAAATAATGAATTTCATTTTGATTGAGAGTTTATTTATTAGAAACTTCAACGAACGTCACAACGTTGCAAAAATTTCTAGTATAATACACTGCGCAAAAAAATTAACGCACATTATGGAAATCTCAAATTTATTCTACAACTGAAGGTGTTCTCAATGATAATAATCTTTATCAGAATTATGCATGCATATGTTATCCACCTTCAATGTTTTTCTTCAATACAAGTGTGTCCAGAATGTTGCAGCGATTTAGGGAGACAGGTATGAATGTCCGAAGACCAGGACAGGGTAGTTGAGAGTTTCTTCGTTATATATATATTCTTTTGAAAGAGAGAATAACATACTGTTTTGTAATATCAAACAATATATGGCATATGGCACGTGTGAAGAAATGGCGACAAGAAACAGATTGTATAAAAGAATAAAATCTGTTTCCCGCTCCAAATCTGAGTGTTAGCAGAGGTAATGTAAACGGGGTACCATACAATTTTGCGTATGATACACGAGAACAGATAAAAACCTCTGAAAAAACTCTGTCTCCCCGTGTATGTGTGGTGATACTGAATTTGTTTAAAAATATGCTGCTATCCATGTTACAGAGCTCCTTGTGCTTGAAAACATGCCTTTTCATCGAACTGGAGGCAAATATCTTGAAATTACATCTGTAACAAGAAAAAAAAGAAGAAAAACGAGAAAGAAGCAGTAAAAAAAAATACTTCACCTGCTAAAAAAACCTTTTCACAAAGCCCTAACTCTCTCATGGATCGGGAGGATCTTTCGATCAGGTCCGATCTTCCAAGTGATGATTCTTCTGTTCTTCAGGTGTTCGAGGAACGCTACAGGCCCCTTATGTTGGGGGATCATCTCCCATAGATTAGAGTGGTTGTTTTTAGCAAAAAATCAGCAAAAAAGCAAGAGCAAATTCGAAAAACGTCTGACACTTCATTGTCATTTCTTCGTTGAGACAACGGTTTGCAACCGCTCGCCTCCTTCAAAATCAGCTTGACCAAACTCACGAGGTGCAAATTAGCACTCAGACAATAAGAGAATATGATTTAAGGCCTCGTGTCGCGGCAAGAGGCCCAGCTCTTACCCCAGCCCATCGAAGGGCGCGTTTGGATTTTGCGAGAGAGCATATCCATTGGGAAGAGGCCGATTGGGAAAGAGTTCTCTTCACAGATGAGTATAGATTCTGCCTCTACCATTGATGTTCCCTTGTATACAGACGTCCACATGAAAGATATGAGTGGAATTTCCTGAATACTACTGGTTTCGGGGGAGGATCGATTATGGTATGGGGTGGAATATCTTTGACTACTCGCACAGACCTAGTGGTCGTTGATAATGGAGCTATGAATGCTGATAAGTATATAAGGAACATTCTTGAATGTAGTGCCATTTGCCCCATACATTGGTGAAAATTTCATTTTTATGGACGATAATGCCAGACCCCATCGTGCGCACATCGTTCAGGAGTACCTTGAAGAGGTTGAAGTCTCTCGAATGGAATGGCCAGCAAGAAGTCCAGATCTCAATCCGATTGAGCAGGTTTGGGACAACCTCAATAGAAGGCTGAGAACTTCAGAAAATCATCCAGCTACTCTTAATGACTTAGGAATCCAAACTCGGAGAAATCTGGGAAGGATTAGATCAGGACATTTAAAGATCACTCATTTTGAGTATGAACCGTCGTTGCCGAGCTGTAATTAACGCAAGGGGTGGAAATACCAAGTATTAAATCACTTATCAGCATTTCAGTATTTTGAAAATTGTTCATTTCTCTTCTTTCACATAAGATTCGGTGAAATCTTGAATTTTTCTTCCATTTAATGTGTCTTGTTTCGTTCAAAACCTTCCCGAGAGAACATAAAAAATAAGTTATAAAGTCAATTGAGATTTTCAGAATGTGAGTTAATTTTTTTGCGCAGTGTACATTTTGATTCCGTATTAGTACAGTTACCCAGTTTCGTTCTGATGATTTTGAAAATCGGGTTCACTATTTATTACTGGAAAGTGTGTCTCCTCTTTCTATAGTCTAAGTTATGCCCACAAACTGGCTGGTACACCTTCCATTTTTGTAAAAAAAACACTAGAGCGGCAAGAACTAATTAATATTCTTTGGTCTCAAAGACATGTAGTTTTTACACAGATTGATCGGGTTGACTAGAAGTCCTGTTTCAAGTATGGTGAAATTGCTGAAACTTTTCGATTTCTTCGTTTTAGTGACTGGCAAAACTACGTGGAAACATTTCCCTTTGTCTTCAATGTTTTCTATTTTCAAATTGACCAATTCATCTCATCTAAAAGCACTGCTAATCCACATTATCAAAGCGACTCGTCTTCTAGAGTTTCGTTTCGAAACTTCTCTATTTCAGGACGTTCTAATATCTTGGACTTCTTTGGTTTGTATCCCTGCGATTTGCTCTTCAAAAAGCTCGTTAGTTTGCCATATTTTAAAATGTAATTTTTTGTATAAAAGTCGAGCGAAGCATCGAGTATTTGGTCCATTGGGATATTGAGGCTTATTTTTGTGCAAATGTAAAAAATAAGCCAGTAGAACATTTTCATCGATACCTTTTATCTTCCGTGAATTCATCCAAGACCCAAAAATGTTGAACTCCTTGTCGTAAGCATATAGGGACTTTTCAGGCAAAATCTGCATCCCTGTTTGCTAAGAGTTGAAATGAGTTGGAAATATTCAACTGTGGAAGCCCAAAAACCTAGCACCTTTTCTCTTCTACTTGTAATCAAAAAGTGATCAGTACAAATATGATTCAATCGAGCTTGATTTAACTTCTAACGGCTTACAAATAATATTCATCTATCATAACTCTCCCCATAATCCTTCCAGCAGTCCAAATCACCTCTCCACCCTTACCAGGAACAACCAAACCCACTATTCCGCTGACCCATTGCTCCTCATTGAATCCATTCTTAATAGATACCATTTAAGCCAGCACGCGTAGCTCGCTGGCGTATTTCCAGAAGGATAAAGCCGAATAACATCTGCCAAAACGAAGGGAGATAGTCCGCGTCCATTATGGGTGTACGGGAAAGAGACGGATGTATGATGAGATTTACTGTCAGATCTGCGCTTGATATCTTCATTATTCTCGGTATTCTACGTCGTGCTATTGCTATAAATTTATTTCGGGCAAATGTCGAATTCGGGATTAACTGGCGTATTTGCAGATTTCTGGTGACGAACGTGTCTGTGTGAACGGAGCTTCACTTTTGTGTTTGGTCGTTTGAAATGAGATGGGGAAAATTGGTGTCGGTCTTTGTGCTTTGGGTGATTTGGAATCCTATTCGTATTTGTATGAGAAGCTGTGCATCAGTGCATCAACCATTAATGAAAGGACCCCGCACTTTCCTTATGGCAAAAAGCGTACCGTCAAATGTTGTAAATATTTTGGTATAATGTAGTACTCAACCTACTGATCAAAAGTGTCCATGGTCCCAACTCAATCCTATGACTAGTTTTTGAGATACAGGGCGTTGAAGTTTAGATTTACCCACTTTTACGCGTATCTCGAAACAGAATCGAATGAACTTCAATTTTTCTCAAGAAACATTTCATGACAACCCCAGGGAGCAACCATATAGAGGAATATGACCGAAAATTGTTACGAATACAGGGTTATCCATAATTGAATGCATGTCCCATTTTGAAAGTATAAAATATATCAGTTCCAGAGCGAGAACGTTCGCAAAATGAACTATTTCACTAGATATGTTGTTGTTACATAGAAAAAACCTGAAATACCCAGAACTCATACTGGGTGATCCATTATTATAGAAACTATTCTCAATGAAGGTTAAGTGGACACCCTGCATTTTTGGGATGATTTAAGGTGTTTTTTTGATGTTTTCAGAACATATCATCATAGACTTCAAAGAATACAGGGTGATTCAGTCATGAAATAAAGTGTGAACCTCACGAAAATACCCAAAAGCCCCTTTTTTTAAGGTCGGCGTTTAAAGCGAGTAGTTCGAGAGCGAGAAGTCCGCAAAATGAACTAGTTCACTAGAAATGTGGTTGTTACATCGAAAAAACCTGAAATACCCAGAACTCATACTGGGTGATCCATTATTATAGAAACTATTCTCAATGAAGGTTAAGTGGACACCCTGCATTTTTAGGATGATTTAAGGTGTTTGTTTGATATTTTCAGAACATATCATCATAGACTTCAAAGAATACAGGGTGATTCAGTCATGAAATAAAGTGTGAACCTCACGAAAATACCCAAAAGCCCCTTTTTTTAAGGTCGGCGTTTAAAGCGAGTAGGAAAGCACAGCCGATAGAGGCGCCATCGTCCATTTTATAGATATCTCCATAGAACATGCACTATCACTATCAAGTTCTATGAATATCTCTCTAATCATGAATGAAATGTACAATGGCGCTCTCTATCCGAAAATCGCCGAACTATGAAATAAGCGAATTTGTGGGTAAAGCAGGAACTTTTTCCCATCAAAATTTGAATTTGGCCATTCTCTGCCAATTCCGTATTTCAAGTTGATCTTCTGAACGAAATTATCAGTAGATTCACTTTTAATCGGAAGTTGAACTATTTTCATGGGTCTTTCTGTTGAAATAAAACAGAAGCATGGGTTGGCTCATTTTCTTCTATTTTCGAAAGAAAAAAAATTAACTGTCGGAATGAAATCGATTAAAATTATTTCAACAAGAACCCTAATCCTTTCTGAGTTCACCCACAAAATTTCAGTTCTCAAAGTGGAACCGTTTTCGAAATCAACTTGAAATAAAAACACACTACATTGAACGCCCACCTTAATCACCCTCTATGTCAAGATTAACTCCGTTGAGGTGGGAGTTTTCTTTCACCACTGTACTTGATATGAAAACATCAATACGTCTGAGAGTTTTTATCCACTTCATATGATCAGATTTTTTTTATGTAATATGAAAAATATTTTTTTATCTTATTCTTTTCTATTCTGATTCCAGCAACTAGTTTGCTTTTCTAATTTTTTTAACACCTTTACTTGCGTTTTCAACTAATGGGTAGAGTAGAAGGTTTGGAAAACAGAATCATGATATCAGTAGTTTTCGATTCGATTTCAAGAGTGGTTTTTCATTTGATTTCAATCAGGACTGCAAATTAATAATTTTCATATAACATAAAAAAATCTGATCATAGGAAGTGTATTAAAATTCTCAGTCGAATTGATATTTTTATATCAAGTACAGTGGTGAAAGAAAACTCCAACATCAACGGAGTTAATCTTGAAATAGAGGGTGATGAAAAAAAGCTGTTGTTTGGGTATTTTCGTGAGGTTCACAGTTTATTTCATGACTGAATCACCCTGTATTCTCCGAAGTCTATGATCATATGTTCTGAAAAAATCAAACAAACACCTTAAAACAACCCAAAAAATACAGGGTGTCCACTAAACCTTCATTGAGATTAGTTTCTATAATAATGGATCACCCAGTATGAATTATGGGTATTTCAGGATTTTTCGATGTAACAACAACATGTCTAGTGAAATAGTTCATTTTGCGAACGTTCTCGCTCTGGAACTGAAATATTTTATTCTTACAAAATGGGGCATGCATTCAATTATGGATAACCCTGTGTTCGTAACGATTTTCGGACATATTCCTTTATATGATTGCCCCCTGGGGATGGAATGAAAGGTTTCTTGAGAAAAATTGAAGTTCATTCGATTCTGTTTCGAGATACCTACGCGCGTAGTGAAAGTGAGTAATTTTCAACTTCAACGCCCTGTATCTCAAAAACTAGTCATAGGGTTGAGTTGGGACCATGGACACTTTTGATCAGTAGGTTGAGTACTAAATTATACCAAAATATTAGAACGTTTGAAGCAACGCCATTTGCCATAAGAAAAGTGCTGGGTGCTTTTGTCCTATACAGCGTGAGGAGTAGTTACTGGTAATATGGAGGACTTTGTGATGTTTCATAAAAATATGTTTTATGTTAAGTTAAAGTCCCTTGGTTTTTTCGAGATATTTGACATTTTCGAAAATCCTTTGCAACCCGCTTTGGTGGCAAGGTTCCAAGGAATTCACTTCGATTCCAGAGGACAATTTCACCTAATACATTCAGTTGACAGCTGTATTCGCCTAAATCATATACTATTATGTCTTCAATCGCAGCTTGTCATACATCAGCCCCCACACCCAAACATCTTCGAATTACATTACAGAAGGCTGCTGACAATGTCTTAACAATCCGATTATCCATCTGCCACCTCGTGAAGTTATCAAACTGAAGACGCGTGCCCTTCTGATAGACAGACATATCGTTAAGGGTTCTTCCGCGCCTCTTCCGGCTCCTGACATTCCTATTTCCTGTACAAGGTCTTATCCTTGGCCGGGTGTATGTACAGCGGCACGAGAATCGTTTTTCACGGTGGTTCAGATCGAGACAAAAAAGTTAATTCGGGTTATCTATCATGGATTGAAGATATCGTTAGGAGGGACCATTAACAGGCCACTGATGGTTTAGGTTAATGCATCACTTCATGACCAAGCGACTTATACACTGCGCAAAAAAATTCGCACATTATGGAAATCGCAAATTTATTCTACAACTGAAGGTGTTCTCAATGATAATTATTTTTATCAGAATTATGCATGCACATGTTATCCACTTTCAACGTTTTTCTTCAATACAGATGTTTTCTCCCAGCAGGAATAAAAAAGATGAGAATTATCAGATTTTGAATGTGTTGGCTCCATTCTAAAATCATTTGTTCTCGATCAATTCTTGCGATCAATAGTTTTTCTTTTGTTTGATTTTTTACACTCGATCGCACGATCGCTATGCAACGCTAAACACGCAATTTGACCCAAGAGGAATGTGTCCAAGCGGTAGTTTTGCGAGAAGAAGGGTGGACATACACAAGAATTGCAGAAAGGTTTGGAGTTTCCCATACAAGTGTGTCCAGAATGTTGCAGCGATTCAGAGAGACAGGTATGAATGTCCGAAGACCAGGACAAGGTAGACCACGGGTAACAACTGCCATTCAAGAACGTTACTTGAGAGTTTCTTCGTTGAGACAACGGTTTGCAACCGCTCGCCTCCTTCAAAATCAGCTTGAGCAAACTCATGAGGTGCAAATTAGCACTCAGACAATAAGAAATCGCCTCAGAGAATATGATTTAAGGCCTCGTGTCGCGGCAAGAAGCCCAGCTCTTACCCCAGCCCATCGAAGGGTGCGTTTGGATTTTGCGAGAGAGCATATCCATTGGGAAGAGGCCGATTGGGAAAGAGTTCTCTTCACAGATGAGTCTAGTTTATGCCTCTACCATTGTGATCGACGTTCCCTTGTATACAGACGACCACATGAAAGATATGCTCAGTGCAATTTCCTGAATACTACTGGTTTCGGGGGAGGATCGATTATGGTATGGGGTGGAATATCTTTGACTGCTCGCACAGACCTAGTGGTCGTTGATAATGGAGCTATGAATGCTGATAAGGATATAAGGAACATTCTTGAAGAGCATGTAGTGCCATTTGTCCCATACATTGATGAAAATTTCATTTTTATGGACGATAATGCCAGACCCCATCGTGCGCGCATCGTTCAGGAGTACCGTGAAGAGGTTGAAGTCTCTCGAATGGAATGGCCAGCAAGAAGTCCAGATCTCAATCCGATTGAGCAGGTTTGGGACAACCTCAATAGAAGGCTGAGAAGTTCAGAAAATCATCCAGCTTCTCTTAATGACTTAGGAATCCAACTCGGAGAAATCTGGTAAGGATTAGATCAGAACATTTCAAGATCTTTCATTTTGAGTATGAACCGTCGTTGCCGAGCTGCAATTAACGCAAGGGGTTGAAATACCAAGTATTAGATCACTTATTAGCATTTCAGTATCTTAAAAATTGTTCATTTCTCTTCTTTCACATAAGATTCGGTGAAATCCTGAATTTTTCTTCCATTTAATGTGTCTTGTTTCGTTCAAAACCTTCCCGAGAGAACATAAAAAATAAGTTATAAAGTCAATGTAGAGTTAACTTTCATTAAAATTGAGATTTTCAGAATGTGCGTTAATTTTTTTGCGCGGTGTACTTCTTCTGAAACCTTTGCATACTTTCGTACGATTATTGAAGTATCTTTGATCAATTTTCAGATTTACGCTTTCATGGTAGCATCAAGCACCAACAATTTTGCACTTTCCTTGAATCAAATGCCTCCCCAAACAATAACTCTGACACCTTTGAACAGATAAACTTCCTGAACGGATCTGTGTATGTCCACCACGACTAGCATTCAGAAACCACATTCGACCAGATCAATTTTGAACCACTGTTCTGAGTAATTCAGGCCTTACAACACGAGTTATGTTGGCTTCCAAAGCGTCTATTGCTTCTTACAGCAGCGATATTTTTTTCTGTTCTTACAGTTCTTGATCTTGTTGATATTGTTGCATAGAGTAGAGAAAATGTTGTCCGAAATCTATCGATAGTTCGACGAATGAGCTCTATAACTTTGGCGAGTAGAACAATGATTTTGAAAATGAATTTGAACAATTTGTAGTCGTTGTTGCGGCTCGATAATCCCCATGATAATTTGTCAATGCTTACTTATGAACAGAAATGTCGATACAACATGGCTTCGACCTTCTGTCAAATCACACTTATCCCTATCGAAAATTCTATCACTCTGAAAAAACACCCGATATATTTTGGTAACAAAAGAAATGACCGCGTTGAAATCAACTGTAATTTTTCATAACGATTTCTTGAACTAGCAAATTCGAATCTACCCAAAAGGTGAATGAACAAGACATCCAAAAGCCCTCTTCTAAGGGCCTAATTTTTTATGCTTGGATAATACATGTTTCTGCTAGTGATAATATTTGTTTGTGTGGTACTCACTAGGCTTCCGAAGCGACCTCAACATTTTCCCAGTATCCGATCCAAGTACACTGGCACCTCCGACTAATCGAGTGCGTAAAACCCACTGACCAATTTTGCCTAACATTGTCTATGAAAGACATTCGGAAGTTACTAATAACCCGATAACTTCCCAATATAAATCACTCGAAAAGATATGAAAACATGTATTAATGAGTAATTGCAGATAATGCTCGCCAAAAAACCATCGAAATCATAAAAGAGTGCGTTCTATCAGCTTTTCATTATTATACGCAGACAATGAGGCTATGAAAAGGTTCTCACTTTCCTCATTCTTCTTCATATCGCCAGATACAGGCCCGGTCACTTTCTGAGTTGCAGTTTTCCGGGTCGGTTCAGATAAGGACTCATTCTCTAGGCCTAGAAAATCTCGGGAGAATGTACGATGGAGTCGAGGCATGATGGAAACTGTTCTTTAAATTAAGGGTACATACGAGGATGTATTGATATCTATTCAGCCTAGACAAGTTCAATGCATAAACAAAATATTGCGATACCATATTATACAATAACTTATTAGAAGTGTCAGTGTAGAGTTCGACGTCAAAAAATAAACCAGAGTCACGCAATAAATTTAAAAAAAAAGATGTCCATCGAAATTGTAAAAATCGAAAAATTGGAGTATCGAGCCCTCATCAAGTACCTGTGTTTAAAAGGGTTAAGAGATAGGCAGATTTACGAAGATTTGCTCAATACCCTTGGTGATCAATGTCCTTCGTATGCGACGGTGAAAAATTGGACTGCAAGCTTCAAAAGAGGTAATTTTTCCATTGAAGATGATGACTGATCAGGAAGGCCAGTTTCTGTGTCAGCCCCCGAAAATATCGATGCAGTTCATGACATCATTTTTATCACATCGACAAATTGGGCTTAAACGGATATCTGAATCACTGAAGATTTCATACGAACGCGTTCATCATATAGTTCACGTCGATTTGGACATGAGAAAAATTTCTGCAAAATGGATCCCCAAATGTTCAAATGTTGACCAAAAGCATGCTCGATTTGAAAACGATGTAGACTTCTTGAACCGAATTGTTACTATTGATGAGACTCCAATTCAGAGAGAGCGCATATTGGGCATTTACGAGACTCATCAAAAGTTGATAGAAAATTATGTGGAGGAAGCTAAAATTCTTTTATGAAATTATAGAATTTGTTTTCAGTAGTAATAACCCAAGGACATTGATAATTGTTCGAAAAAATTCTATGACAGATTTCGAAAGCTTGTTGCTTGGAAACAGACCGACGCCGTAGGCGGAGGTCTGTTGTCTACAAGCAACAAGCTTGAGAAAGTTGTCATAGAATTTTTGAGCATTTATCAATGTTCGAGGGTTATTCGGATAGAAAATTTTTTGCTAATTATAGAAAAAATACAGAGCTAAAACAATTTATTTAAAGGTGCAATTAACAAAGGAACAATTAGAATAGTTAAATGAAGATCCAGACGTGTTAGTTTCTATAACTGATGAAGATGTATTTCCACTACGCATGCTGTTAATAATTTGATTATGATGTTCTTCGTCAATATTCAAGTAGGGTTTTATTGAGTTGGCATTGTTGTGACCCGTAATTTTTATAAGCTGTTGTTCTTGTACACCACTTTTGGCCAATCGACTAACCGCGGTCGATCTATTGGAATGATTAGTAATTTTTTTTTCCTTTGTATTCAATCCAATCGCTTCGGCAGACGATCTTGTCCAATTTTGAATCGTATTTCTTCCAATGGGCATATTATCATACCAGTGATCATTTTCGGATTTCCATTGATGATTTGGTCTGACGAATAATCTGTTGGTTTTAATATTTGGGCCCCTTTTCGACATCAATTTTTTGAATAATCGGACAGGACAAACGTTGGTGTCATCGTTTTCTATTAAAAACTTGCTTCCAGTACACATTCTTGAACCACCCTGGCAAGTCTTGCTGAATACAGGGTTATATTCCACTCGGTTGGTTACAGAACCATCGTTGTTTGATTCGATACAAAAAAATTCAGTCAAGCAAGCAGCAGCTTCCCCACCTCGCCAAGCTAATTCTACCGCGGCTATGTGATAGAATTTCCGTTGCAGCCCTTCAGGAGTATTTTCATTCCATAAATTCACCATTTTTGTTATTTCCACAGAACTTAATGCTGCCGAACTTTGCTTCCTTTTACTTGGGTCTGATTGCAGTTTTCGTCGTATAGAATCACGGGCAGCTCGCGCTTGTTGAAATACAACACTTTTGAATGGGTCAATAATAACTTTCATTTCTTTATAATATTTTTCTTGTAACAGCTTACTTGTTATATTCCACATGGTTTTGACCGTACTTTCTTTGAACTCTTTACCATCTTTTCTCCTCATGTTCACAGCCCAATCCTTTAAAATCAACGCCAATTCTTCCGCCGTCCGATTTCCATCTAATTGATACTTTCTATCGTTGCAAAAGTCTATAAATGCTTTCCATACAAATTTTATACTGTAAACGGTGTTTTTTGGTATGTTCGATTCTATAATTTCATTAATATTATCGTCAGTATTGCAACCAAATCGTGACATTTCGAAATATTAAATATTTGAAACTTCAAAATCGAAATGAATCAATATGTGTCCATAGCAACGTGAAAACAGCCCATGGTCTGTTATCGATGTAATGTTGACATGATTGGGTGAAATTGTTCATCTGATATCAAATGAGGAAATTTAATTGGTTGTTGGAACTGTCAAAAAATTTTCAGTTTCATTTACCTGATCCGATGATAAGGGTATTCGCTATGTACTCGTAATACTAAAGCTCACTGTGAAAGTCTCATACTCTCTTTTACTACTGTTATATAGTCTACCCGACTTTTGGGGTTTTAAATGCCCTGATGGTTTATTTTTTACCCCTTAATGTGACTGAGATCTTACACTCCTTTGAATGTTTCGTAAGTCACACAGGTATACTCAAGACCTCCTCAATCCATTCGAAAAATTCTTGGAGCTCAGTTCAGATTCGAGCATAAATTCTTCTAACAAATTTTTATTAATAATCTGTTGGTGAAAATATTTTTACTCATTTTTTGAGAACCAACCATTATAATATTGTTAAAAAATATTCTTCGAGTGAGAAACAATGCAGTACTTTTCGTGTTGATTTAAATGTTTCTGTGTGTTGAACTGAGAATTGATGGTGATAATTGTTTGTTTATTTGATGAAATGGTTTCTTGATTGTAATTTACATCATCACGTAGATGAAAACAGAATCGAAAAATATCAAACGGTTTCGTTACTACAGTGATTCAAATGTCTCGTTTGGACATTGGAAATAGTAAACAAGAAAACTTTTGACGAGTCTCGTAAATGCCCAATATGCGCTCTAGGTCTGACTTGCAAATATGAATAAGCTCATTTCGCTCGCATTTGCGCGGTAACATTTCTCGTTCTGGCAGATGGTTCGTGATGTAAAAAATTTCTGTCATGATTATAATTCGCTTTCTAGACACATTTTATTTATTTCCTGTAAATTTCAAGCGTACTGAAATGACATAAGTACAGCTGTCTTAATGAATTTTCAAAGAGTTCTGCCAACACTTAGGAGGGACGAAAAAGTTCTGTCATTATTTTTTATAGATTCAATATATTATCAATAACAATTCCTAAAAGTTTTGTGTATGATACTATGACATAGTTGAACCTAATTTTCTGGCCTCTTTGAGGGCTTATGGTAGTCTACTCCGGCCATTATGGGCTGGCAGAAATGGTTTTTATTTTCGAGCAGATATTGAATATTAAACAAGTAAATGTTGTTGAGTTATGAAATGACATATGAAAATTGGTCACTGGCTCTTCTTCTATAACTCCTCAGAAATATGGGAAAAAACAATGCTCAACCAGTTGAGAGTTGATAGAGGGGGCCAAGACTTTTGGCGATGTGTATTTTCAACTTCCCTTTTCTCTACCATCTGTCATTCTTTCATTAAAATTTTGACGTAATCCTTGGGCGAACTCCCCTGATATCCATCTTGTCTGTGAAACAAGATATCCTTTGCGGTTTTCTTTGGCATAATGACCCCTAAACGTTGTAAAACACGGTTTCTGCTCAAGCCGCCAAAGCGAAAACTCCCACACGTGTGGTGATGGATTAACACCATGGTGTTAAGAGGTAATTGGAGATATCGGTGTTAAAAATTTGGTGGAATTGGTTTTTCGATCATAAACAAGAAATTTTATTGATACGTCGGATATTTCGGCGTTTTTGATTTGTCACTCGGTTGTTTTTGGGGGATTTCGGTGGTTTCTCACAGAGATAAGGGGATTAGTGAACTGGAGACAAGAGATTGATGGAGTCTGTTTGGTTATTCTTCTGGTTTAAGGGCTGATAATTTCAGTTTTAGATTTCGAAGATTTTCCTAGGGGATGAAATAAATTTAAGTGGTACTGATAGTGATTTCTTTTCATAATTCCTTTCGGAAAACTTTACAGTTATATTTTATACTGGGAGTTAAACGGAAAAGCGAGTTATACACATTCCAGAGAAATGATTAAGCTTTACAAAAAAAATTGTTGGTGTACGCCGCATACGAACTGAAATATCATGGAAATGAAAAGCCCAATTTTTGAGGGGGGCTCGCGAGCTCGGACGTGTAGCACCTCCCCTTAAGTATCTACCATTAAGTGGTGTCTGTCCGCGGGCGAGACAGTAACCTCATTGAGCCAGTAAAACTCGTTACCTTGCGTGTATTGTTTTATATTTTATTTGTTTTTCATTTGTAAAAAGGTTAGATAAATTCCAAAAAAATCTCAATAATTTGTCGCAAATGTCGTAAGTTATGGAAGCGTTGCCATGAGCATGTCTGTTTATTTTTCTTTACATTTGTTTTGGCGAAAGCGAAAATGAATGTACCAAAAGAAATTATTGAGGCAGCCAGCAGTGTAGCTTCAAGTTTATTACCTGCAAAATCAGCTTCAAGGTACGAGCGAGAATACGACGACTTCAAAAAGTGGCAAAACAAAAATAGTGTGATTGGGGTAACTGAAGATGTTTTGTTGGTCTACTTGAATCAACTATCAGGTAGATTCAGCCCTAATACTTTATGGGCAGAATGGTCTATGCTGAAATGCTGAAAAGCTGCTTGGAAATGAAAGAAAATGCCCCTGTTCGCAGGTTTGTTTTCCTTAAAAAATTTATTGAAAAATATGACGTTTAGTTGTCATTTGCAGATTTCAAAAGGAGTGTTTCTGAAACGAAAAAATGAGCGCTATACGCCAAAAAAGGCCAAGGTATTAAGTAAAGAAGAGGCTGAACAATTTCTTTTACATGCTCCTGATGACCAGTGTTTGCTGGCGAAAATCGTAACAATATTTGGGATTTTTGGATGTTGTCGATGTGACGAAATTCTCTCCTTAAACATGAATGATGTAGAAGATATGGGAAAATACGTTATTGTGACATTGCGGCAAACAAAAAAATTTAACAACAAGAAGATTCACCATAACCGATGATGGCTGCAGCTTCAAGCCCTGCATGTTATACAGAAATTATGTAAATTTTCGGCCTCCTGGAACAGAAGGCCTAAGATTTTTTTTGACATACCGACATGGAAAGTGCATTTCCCTTAATGCTGGCCAGCACACTATTGGTGGTGTCCCAAAGCAAATAGCGAAATATTTAGGTTTAAAAGACCCAGAGTTATAAACCGGCCACTCTTTTCGCAGAACTGGAGCCACTATGGTTGCGGATTCGGGTGGAGATATTTTAGCACTTAAGCGTGCAGGAGGGTGGAAGAGCACCGAAATTGCGATGAGTTATGTCGATGATTCGGTCAACAAAAAAATCGAAATGTCTAGCAAATTATTTGGTAGTAAGGAGAGTACAAATGTTCTGCAGTCCTCGAGTTCAGCAGTTTCTGAGTCAACAGATGGTTCATCATCATCAGTATCAACTCTTTCATCATCAAAAATCTGTGTTACTGGAAACAATTGTTGGTACCATGATTTTCAACATATATGACGATAAAACAGAATTTTCTAATGTAAATAATACTACTAACTTGTAAAAATTTTGCAAGTTAACTGTCAGTTTGTCAAGTTAGTGACTTGTTGAAATAAACTTTCTTGATTAATATTGTGTTTTTGGAGACTGACGTTTACAAATGAGAAACAAATAAAATATTTATTTGAAGAACAATACTTTATTTCGAATGGGATTCTGATACAGGAGATTTTTGCATATATCAGTAGGTAGGTACATTGAGGTTACCATTTCAAAAATATAACAAACATGATGGTGACTTAGAAATAATAATCGTTGAATTGAAGTTGAAAGATACAGAGAATTATTCATCAGATTTTGAAACATCGGTTCCACTTCGATGTCATAAACTTGTCAAACGGGCACGCCAACCATGATGTAACGAAAATGAAAAATCATAGAATTCCAATTTGATAACTCCCGTCTTTCGAAGAAGAAGAAAAGTCATAGACATGGTTCAAAAAGGGAGTTTAGGAGGGGGAAGATAAAATCAACTTGACTGTATCCTGTATCATCACCACAATGCGACCAAAAAGTAGACAATGAAACATCATTTATTTTCATTGCCTTTTTTCAACCGTGCATAAATACAGTAGTCACCCAGTGGCGCAGACATCATCATAAGCCGTATATTATGTTGTACAAATCTGACAACAAGCACGGAGGGGCCTGATACGTCGAGGTTATCTCACATCTCCATTCAGGGGAACACCTGGCCTTTCTATGAATACAATCGGAACGTACCCGTGTCAAACGGGGACATAGATGACTTTATATGCTTCGCTGAACTTCCAAACGATTTATGGTCGAAATTAGGCAATGTGTCATTGTTGGATCGCATGTTATCTGTGCTTTTTCGACTTTGGTAGCCGTAATTATGCGGGAATTTGGAAGAAGATGATTGGGGTGCTCTATGTTTGATGTAAACTAATTCACAGGGATTCCGTTTATGGATAATTTAATAATAATCTGATATTTTAAGAACTATATTTTCAACAACGGCTTGGACAGCTAACTAACACCGATAAATTTGATGATTTATAAGGAATGATATCACTATTTTCATCAGACCCATCGCAACAATCACAAATCCCATCATTAACTCTGCTAGAAGGAATCACATGGTTCAATTGAAAGTGTCCAGGTTGATTTTCGATGGCGCAAAAGAAGTAAGTATCGGAACAAGCATTAGTTCCTGGTTCATCAGTACCATCAGTACAGTCGCAGTAATTATCATTGACTTTACCATAGTCAATCAGTTCCTTGGTGTAGATGCAACGAAAGTTCAAACGTCTTCTGTAGAAATATTCGAGTTTTGGGTGCATTCCTCTCACTACGTATCTAGGTTCTGTGATTGCTTCGTCCATTATTGCTTGAAATTTTTCTTTTCCAATCACTGTTACTTCGTAGAAAAGAATCACTACGAACGATAAGAAAAACAGATTTACAGCTAACAAGAACGGCTTCTTCTTTATTTTGTACATTCTTTTGTACATTTTTGTGTCGGGCATATTGTTCTTGACATTAATAAGTCACATGGATGTCACATGCATATAACAGAATACACAGATGCATCTTTCAGGCTGTCATATTATGTTTTCTGTGGTGACAGTGAAATTGGAAGGTCTATGACTTTTTCGTTCTTGAACAAAATCAATCGATGAACATAAACCCAATAAGCATCTATACTCCATTCACAATTATAAAATCACAACTCTGGCAATGGTTTCGTTTTCAGGAATTGGTGCACCTGATAAAAAATCTGTGCGCGTACAGAGAATATCTTTAATGACAAAACGGCGTTGCCAGTTTCTTTGTTTACATCAAAGTACAAGTATCCAAGATATTTTGACATGGGTACAAACGGCAAATTTGAATTGGACCAAAAATCGATTTATAAGCATGAATAAAGCAAAAGTAAGTACTAATCGCCTTTTTTACACTTGATAACGAAGTTTTTTTAGGTATCTGGCCGTTCGGAATGATTTCAAATGAAATTCCGGTCCCCCAGAAGTTTGGTTAGTTTCGGTATCGTTTTTGGTGCTCAAAATTTATTTGGAATGTGTAAATGGACAAAAAAGGCTTCCTTATACGATCTTTTCACGAAAGCGACCGGAAAATATGATTCAGGTAGGATTTTCGAGGGATTATGAGGAAAGAACTTGCAGAATGAAATTGCACGATTTTCGTAAGTAAACGGGTTTTTGATGGCCATCATCGGTCTCTAAATGATTATTGTTGATCGTTTTCACGTTTCAGAAAAAGAACCACTTCGTATAAGCCCATTTTGAAGAAATTTGTGTATGTAACATTCAACGGTAGGTATTTGCTCTTAATCGAAAGAATATATTATATCTAGTGCTACTTCTTTCAAAAGAGACACAAGCTTCTGATGCTGTAGGGGCCCTTTAATGTGGAGGAGTTTGTGTCTTATTTTAGAACAGGTGAATGATAAATGTGAAGCATATGTTTGACCTGTTCCATATTATTTGTACAAACCTACTGTGGTTGTAATGTATGAATACTTTTTAAACTAATAAATTACTATGCAGTCAGAATATTTTACTCCTTGTTTATAAGATCAAATAAATGAAATGTATATCTTCTACTCTTATTTTTATTAAGTTAGCTATTAAGGTTATGTTCCAAGAAAAAGTTCCTGTTGCATCAGAACTCCCTTCAACTATTTGGAATCCAGTAGAGGGATATAATGTTCCATTATTGATTATTCTTGATTCAACAATTAATGTCGTCAAGTCTTGAACTTTCAGTTCAAGAGGATAATGAACATTAAATCTTCACCAGCATGCAAATGAAAATTATGTGAAAGCAATGCAATTTTCTTCCATGGCGAAAAATAATATATTTCAACAGTGATCTCTTGTACTTTTCATGCAAATAACTAGAAAAGGAATCCTTTCTATCAATTCATATAAACGTTAATTATTTTCGTCCGTCACATCTTTTCCAATTCATTCATTTTCCGAATAAATTCACATTCTGAGAAATACGCTGAGAATGTAGAAAGGGCAACATAGTGTTGACTTGGAACATAAAAATATTTTGAAAAACGTCATAACTTCGATACAGAGTGGAATGTGTCAAATTTTCAATGCCAGAGTTGTGATTTCATAATTGTGAATGGAGTATATATAATCCTCAATTCCAACACAGCTCATAAGAAATCCTCCCTGTTTATTGTCATATAATTCAGACCTAAGGATCTTGCTTCTCTGAAAGCATCTTTAGTTACTCCATAAAATAGCAACTCCACTCAGACTATAATAACTTATGGGGGTGGCGAAAAACCTATCTGTTGCTCCAGCTTACAAGCAGGGAACACTTAGGGGTTTTATCTATGATCGTTCAGTTTTCGAATAATCCACAGGGAGTAAAGTGTTGATGGTGTAGGCGCTTCAGGGAGTCTTTTGTTGATGATATGGGATTATGTGGAGTTGCATCGTTCGTTAGAAGCTTCACGCTTTTTGAGCGCTCCTTCTACTTAAACGAGGGCTTTATCATTTAGACACGAAGTTTGTTTTTGAGCCCAGAATGACTCCAATTACTTTCAAGTCAAGGTCCTAACTTCACGTCTTTACCTTTACCTAAGGTGTGAATCTACCTACAAGGTGAATCTACCTAAAAGCTAAATCAGGTTGATACCTGGGTAGGCTGCAAGCATTTTTGTCGAACTGCCTCGAGCCTTGATTTACTATCACCTCATTTTATGAAAAATAAGCTGTGGAGTATTCGTTCTCGAGGAATTTTCCTCTTTCATAACAAACCGTGGTGACAGTCGGAAATTGTCGCTCTGATAGAGGTAGTGTGAAGCGGGGAGTTCTACACTTGATATTTGCACAACTTGAAATACATACTCCAGTATGAAAATGTAGTAGTACTACGAAACTTATTCCATTTACTGAGTTAAAAAAAAGAGTAAATAGAAATCAGCATTGGTATCATCTCTGAGAACTACTTGACATTTCACAAGTACCATCTTGTTTCAGTTTTAAGTGAAAAAAACTTGAAAAGCCTAAACTTTGGCCAACCGGAATACTTTATAAATTTGAAGGGATTAGGTATACTCCATTCAAATCCTTGGAAATTTGACACATTCCACTCTGTATCGAAGTTATGACGTTTTTCAAAATATTTTTATGTTCCGAGTCAACACTATGTTGCCCTTTCTACATTCTTAGCGTATTTCTCAGAATGTGAATTTATTCGGAAAATGAACGAATTGGAAAAGATGTGATGGACGAAAATAATCAACGTTTATATGAATTGATGGAAAGGATTCCTTTTCTTGTTATTTGCATGAAAAGTATAAGAGATCACTGTTGAAATATATTATTTTTCGCCATGGAAGAAAATTGCATTGCTTTCACATAATTTTCATATGCATGCTTGTAAAGATTTAATGTTTATTATCCTCTTGAACTGAAAGTTCAAGACTTGACGACATCAAATGTTGATTCTAATCAAGAATTCATTAAAAAAAATCAACCCAAAGATATAAGATGAATTGATGGGTAATTACAAGAATCAAGAATAATGTCAATTTTATTTTATTGATAACTTTCTTAAAATCAATGTTGGGATAAAAACTCGGCGTCGTTTGTTCAAGCATCTAACATCTAAAGAATACATTTTTCACCATCTCGACCTTTGGAAGGCATTTCTTATAGGAGAATTAGGTCTAAGTTCCACCTCATTAGTGAGGTACCCAACTTTTGCAAATCTGCTCAGATATCGCCAAATTTCTTGGAAAACCTGAAAAATATCATCCTAATCGACCTCTCGAGGCTCCATCCGATCCATCTACTGCGATATCTGTCCCAATAACTGCTTTTTCAACGAAATTCCCGTGTACCCCTTCAAACTAGAAATGTGAACATTCGTCCTGGTCTTGAAAACCGTCCTCACGCTCCAAACTGGTGCTAAAAACAATACGCCTACGTTAATCTTGGATATTCGACGAAAAACTCACCTGCAAATATCGATTAAATTCCATAAACCTGCGAACAATTTGTAAACCTAACAAAATGTGGAATATCTTTGATACTTTTACCTTGATGTAAACAAAGAAACTGGCAACGTCGTTTTGTCATCAACGATATTTTCTGTGCGCGCACTGACTTTTCACCATATGTTCTGTGCTTTTCATCTGGTCCACCAACTTCTGAAAACGAAACCATGACCTCCTATGTGAGTAAATAAAAGTGAATTGAGTATATATGTTAGAATTTTTTTCAACATTTAATGAATGAATAGTCTGTGATCCGATTATACGCTTCTGTGTTCCACGATCTCGCCAGATTTTCTTTCAGACTCACTCAAAATCTTTGAAATTCCTCGAAATTTATTTCTCTCCACTTCCTCATCCATTACTTCAATCGTAGCTTCCATTCTTTTTTTCAATCACATTTTTCATTAAATCATTTTCGGCCTCCTCGACACCGACCGAAATGCATTTACCCCTGATGGAGTGTCTCTTTTCATTTAAGAGAACTTTAATCGAATCCGCAACCTCCATTGCAATCATGAGGATTCACAACAGACGTCACAAACTGCGTCTAAATTGATAGCAGGAAACCCACTAAACCACCCTGAACTTCAAACAATTACCCTACGGATCTCAAAGCCTCCAGCGATGATTAAACCTTTTCATCGACTGAATCAGTGCAAATGTCTCCAATTATCTAGACAACAAAGAAGCGACCCAGTTTCAAAATTATGTCCACCCGCGTCTTTGAACTCTCATCTCCCGATCCGAGGAAGGAAACAATAAAATTTCAATTATCTGACTGCAGTGGTAGAAGTCAGTTGGGGAGGGGAGAATGGTGTAGAGTAGATCGTAGCACTTTGAAACTATACTGGAATTCGAATTATCATTGAGGAGTAATGAGATAATAATTAGAATAAAATATTCCAAACGGCTTCAAAGAAAGAAAACATTATTATTTAGTCGACATAAGAATATCCGTAGCAAACACTGGCTGCAAAATATTTTTGCGTTATTCACCCAAGAGCAAAACCGAGCCAAGCGCATCAAAGTGTCTTTGGCATGGGCTTCTGGGTACGAGTTTAAAATTTGAAATATTGTGCCCACCTGCTGGCCCAATGAGGCTAGTTATTGGCTCACCACACTCAAATGATTCAGCAGGAGCCGTAGTCTAGCGGAGCATTAACCAGTGGGTATGATCGTAAGCTTAAAGCTGGTGGAAAAAAAACATGAACCAGTGCTCAGTGCTGTCAGGCAACAAAAATATGATCACCAGAAGCATTAGAGGTTTTGCCAGGCATATAATGACCTAATTCAGCTGAATAATTCATAAGGGTAGTTTTTCATATGATCATATAATTGGCTCCAAATCAGTTTGAGACAGCAATATTTTGTATTCCTATGTTTCTGTCCATTCTTGGTAGAACCCTCATTGTTGCCTTGACCGCTGTACTGTCATGCTTCTGTGCATACTCAGTTCTTCTTGCCTCCACACCTGTCCAGTCCATCTATTCATTATTTCGAAAGCATCAGAAAATTTATGCGCGCCTCTTTGAGGTTATTTTCCAAAACTCTTTTACTCTTGGACGTAGGTACGCAGAAACATCCATTATTTCTGCCAGTAAAATAAAGAGTTCCTGTCCTATTGGCAAGGAAATCTTCAGTTTCGTACCACATAGTTTATAGTAGAAGGTGTTACAGTCCACTGCGACCTTAAGGTCTATTGTGCCCCCCAACAGAGCTGTTATCATCGCGCCTCCTACAGCTCGCCTTCCAATTCTAGAGATGAAATCCATCAGTATCTGGGACGGCTTCAACGAGGATAATTACTCACTCATACAGGTTTCTTGTCCAAAGCACTTTTTCCTTTGGCTTGCAATAGCATAGCATTCCTTAAAGCTAAGCGTCCACATGTCCGCATCGGACGCATCGGACGAATCGGATCAAACGGATTTCGGTATTCTTTGTATAGAAACTCGTGCAAGCCCGTCCACAGACCCGCACCGGACGCATCGGAGCATCGGCATTTCTACAATGGAGATCCGTAAATCCGATCCGTCCGATGCGTCCGGTGCGGACATGTGGACGCTTAGCTTAACCAGGTGAATAGGAGTTTCTTCCTCCTCCCCACAGAATCTACACTCGTCGGTGTGAAAACATTCTCAACAGATGCTTCCTTAGGCGACAATATCCTGTGAGAAAGCCAGTGAGTAGGTGTAGTTGGTTCTTACTGAGATCCAGATATTTTTTGGATCTAGCAATTTCAAAGTTCCGAAGGAATTTTTTGTAGTGATCCATCCCTAGGAGATTCCGCCAGAGTTTTTCCCTTTCGGTTTTCTCCCTCACCATGAACTCCTCCTAAAGGTGCGTTTTCCTATACCACAGAAGGGTTCTGGGTCAGTGAGTGGAGTTTGTGCGCTCTTTCTGGCAAGTGTATTGGCCTCTTCGTTTTCTACGTTTCCCTAATCACCGGGAACCCAGATTGAAAAGACCTTATTCTTCTTGCCTACCTCATTGAGTTTGTTTCGGCACTCCCAAATCAGCTTTGAATCGTTGACATAGGAGCTCAGTGCTTTAACGGCAGCCTGACTATCTGTATGAATAGCTATATCGCATTTCTGATAGTTTCTTTCTAGATTCATACTTAGACATCTCGATGGCAAGTATTTCCGTTTGAAGGACGCTTGTACAGGAGCCTAGCGATAGTGCTCACTTGGTACCTGTCCCATAAATCGCAGCGCCAGCTCCTGTAGCAGTTTTAGAGCCATCTTTATACCATTTTATTGTATTTTCTTTGGGATTATAGTCGGTGTATTCCCATTCCCAGGCCTCTCTTTTGCTTAGCATCGTACTGAAATACTTTCTTGATCATTGCATCACTAGGAAGGTTCGCAGATGAGATGTAGTCATTCAGAGAGGACCACATATTCCTGTGCCTGTTTCCTTGGCAGGTTTTCCTCCATCAGTGTAGCATCTTCTTCTTCTTCAGCCTGTTAGCATCCACTTGGACGAAGGCCTCTTCCATTTGTTTCCATGTCGTTCTTTCCTGTGCAGTCAGTATCCAGTTTTTTTTTTTGGGGTATCATATGGATCATTTTTTGTCTATTTAATTTACGTAGTCCATTGCCCATTGCCTGTCATGTTGGGGAGGGTGTCTACTTCTTCATGCTGTCTAATATGATGGAATAGATCGCTGCTTCTGGATATATCTAATATCTTTCAGAAGCTCTTGTAGCAGCCTTAGCTTTTTTTTCAGCTTCTTTTTCGATATAAGGATTGTTTCATAGGTCTGGCATTCTTTCGGAAGAAATCGATTGAAGACAGAACTTTTCTGATAGAGAATCATGCCACCTTATTCTAGCCTGACAGCTTGTACATTCGAAATGAAAACGCCAAGTCTACCAACCTCATCGCCAAATTAATCCATATACTCCTGTGCCTGTTCCTTTGGCAGGTTTTCATCCATCAGTGTACCATATGGATCACATTTTGTGTATTTGATTTACGTAGTCCATTGCCCAATGCCTGTCACATTGGAAAGGGTGTCTACTTCTTCATGATTTCTGATATGATGGAATAGATCGCTGCTTCTGGATATATCGAATATTTCTTAGAAGCTCTTCTAGCAGCCTTAGCTTCATCTTCTTTTTCGATATAATGGTGGTTCCATAGGTCTGGCATTCTTTCGGAAGAAACAGAAATTTTCTGTTGGAAAAGCATTCCACTATCCTGACAGCTAGTACATTCGGAATGAAAGCTTCATGTCTACCAATTCCATCGCCAAATTAATCCAACACAATTCGATTTCGCTTCATTTGATGGTCTTCGTGCAGCCAAAACTGAATGGGGATTATCACTGAGCGCGCCTCCCTATCATAGCATGCGACGTTTCTCTTCTATTTCGCCCTCTCCAGGATTACCGTCCAAACTCCTTCAATACACGGTACCAGGAAAATTAACAGGTTCTGGGCCAAATAGATATTGAATTAGTGGAAATTGCCGGCGTCCAGATTGAACTCGCTACGTAATTAGTTCTTCAAGTCGCCAACGAGGGTTTCGCACGCGATCACGTGAGCTCGGCATCCGGCATTAGATGACTCTAACTTGTACCTCGTGCAAATAATGCACTCGTTAGATATCAAACGGGGGTGAGTTTCGGATGTATGCACTTGTGAAATCAGAGTTTCGTGATGGGAGATAGTTAGGACGTCTCATAGGAGAACGAGGTGGTAGGCTACTTGACCCCGGCGAACTCCAAATGATGGGTTTCGTAGGATTCGAACGAGATTCGGACGTAGTTCATCGATCAGATATGGACAACTTACTCCAATTCATAGCAACCCTTCACCAGATGTAGACCTGGTGAAGGTTCCTCAAAAGGACGTTGTTTTTTAAATTAAACACAATCCAAAACATTTCAAGCTGGAAAGGCAGCAATTTCTGGGCTGTACGGCGAATGGGGTGGGACTTTGTCGTGTCTATTGGCGTATGACGGCTGCTGTCATCTGTAGACCTCCCCAGTGATCCTTCCGTTCGATCAAAAGATCGAATCATCCCTAAAGATCGCGGAATATGCCTGTAGCTCCGCTGACTTGTCACATCCTGCGAAAATTCCTGAACTAGTGGAAGGAAATGTTTTTAGTAGCTCATAGATGCAATGCCAACTTGAGCTGAGACAGGAAAACTGACGATGAAGAATGTTGACAGAAAATAGAGATATGTACCTATACTACATTCACAATTATAAAATCACAACTCTGGCCTTGGAAATTTGACACATTCCACTCTGTATCAAAGTTATGACGTTTTTCCAAATATTTTTATGTTCCAAGATAGATGCATGGAAATACCTGGTGTTGGCACTGATTAGATTTTGTTTAAGACTTTCTTGTCGATCGAAAATGTGACATTTTGTGCTGCTTTTCATTTCTCCCGAAAGGGGTCGCGCTATTTGTCGTTGCCGCAGTAGCGCCTCGACCGATAAAAATTGCGGATTTATTCCGGAACTAGACCAAAATCTGAAATCTAGAATGCCGTCTTGATCTACAAATTTTGGTCACGATTTTTAGAAAGGAGTCGTTACACCAGGTATTCTATGCATCTATGTTCCAAGTCAACACTATGTTGCCCTTTCTACATTCTTAGCGTATTTCTCAGAATGTGAATTTATTCGGAAAATGAATGAATTGGAAAAGATGTGATGGACGAAAATAATCAACGTTTATATGAATTGATAGAAAGGATTCCTTTTCTAGTTATTTGCATGAAAAGTACAAGAGATCACCGTTGAAATATATTATTTGTCGCCATGGAATAAAATTGCATTGCTTTCACATAATTTTCATATGCATGCTTGTGAAGATTTAATGTTTATTATCCTCTTGTGCTGAAAGTTCAAGACTTGACGACATCAATTGTTGATTCTAATCAAGAATTCATTAAAAAAAATCAACCCAAAGATATGAGATGAACTGATGGGTAATTACAAGAATCAAGAATAATTTCAATTTTATTTTGTTGATAACTTTCTTAAAATCAATGTTGGGGTATAAAACTCGGCTGCGTTTGTTCAAACAACATCTAAAGAATACATTTTTCACCATCTCGACCTCTGGAAGGCGTTTCTTATAGGAGAATTAGGTCTAAGTTCCACCTCATTAGTGAGGTACCTAACTTTTGCAAATCTGCTGAGATATCGCCAAATTTTTTGGAAAACCTGAAAAATATCAGCCTAATCGACCTCTCGAAGCTCTATCCGATCCATCTACTGCGATATCTGTCCAAATAACAGCTTTTTCAACGAAATTCCCGTGTATCCCTTTAACCTCGAAATGTAAACATTCGTCCTGGTCATGAAAATTGTCCTCACGATCCAAACTGGTGCTAAAAACAATAAACATACGTTCATCTTAGATATTCGACGAAAAACTCTCCTGCAAATATCGATTAAATACCAAAAATTTGCGAACAATTTGTAAACCTAACAAAATGTGGAATATCTTTGATACTTTTACCTAGGAGCATAGAATAACTGGAGAGAAGGCTCCCCTACGAAAATGAACTGCCAAAAACGTCCGAACTTGTCAGTTCGCCGCAAGGTCACGAGATGGCGACAACGTCGTTTCTTCCTACAACATGGCTATCCTTAATAAAATTATCTTTACTGGTTATTCGTTGTTATTACTTATTAGGTCCCATTTATTACTATATCATAATATATATTCTTTTGAAAGAAAGCAATACATACTTTATTTCGTAAATCCGACAATATAATGCATATAGCACGTGTAAAGAAATGGATACAAGATACAAGGATCAGATTCCCAATAAACACAGTGACCATTAAGAAACGTTGTATTTTTTAGGTAACGTCACTATATTTCATCGTTGAAAAAACGGTAAAATGTCGTTATGAAATACGTTTCTTTTTGGTTTCATCGTAACGTTTTCCCTGCACGTTGATTCAACGTCGCAAACCTCCTATTGTCATAAGTAAAATACCGTGATATAACGTTATTATTAAGTTTCAACGTAACGATGTATTTTCGTTTCGGAAATAACGTTGATGGTATACGAACTCTCAACGTTGATTTTTATGCCTAAATACCACAAATATATAACGTTCATTTCAAGTGTCAAGGTAACGTTGATTTTAGGGAATGAAAATACCTTGATATAACGTTATTTTTAAGTTTCAACGTAACGACGTATTTTCGTTTCGGAAATAACGTTGATGGTATACGAATTCTCAACGTTGATGTTAATACCAAAATACCACAAATATTCGACGTTCATTGCAAGTTTCAAGGTAACGTTGATTTTAGAGAATGAATTAATCTTGAGTAAAAATATTTTTGAATTGTTATTATTTGAATTTCAGCATAATTTGTCGTAAATTAAGGAAACTTATAAACCTTTGTCATCTACATCTTGAAAAATATTCTAAAAACTTTCAAGATATTCAAATGTTTTTTTCATGAATATGAAAATAAAGAACAGGAAATAAATTTTGTTCCAAATTTTAAATGAAGTATTATCACAGGAAATGTTTCTCATTGGAGATATAATTTTGGTCAGATATATAGGTGTAGTTTTCGTTAGTAGTACAACATTATTCCTGTGGACTCTTGTTATTTATAATGGGTGAAAAATTTGAGAAATATTCAAGTACTTATCTATTCAAGTGGACAACAATTTCCAAATACTGACAATTAAACACAGATTCATCAATATTTTGTAATAATAAAAAAATAAACAGAATAAGTAAAATATGAAAAACAAAACATAACTATAAATATAAAGAGAACAAACAAAAAATTTATAGATTTTTAAATGTACCTACATATTAAAAAAAATGTTCAGATTTCATTTTTTTTTCTTTACTTAATGCAGCGTCCTTGAGTCTTCTTTCGCAAATTCCAGCCAATCTTTTGTTGCGTCTGCAATTTTTAGGTCTGTGGCTGCCGCAAATTCTTTCTTGACAGCCACTGAAAAAACCCATAATGCTCATTAGATATTTTGAAAATATAGGTCTACAAAATGAAGCCTTACCATAAATGAGTTCCGTCGACTTATTATCTCTGAAAGGTTTTTTCTCCCTGCCCTTCCAATTGTATTGGCAAGCTAAATCATTACTCAATATGAATCTGAGAATTCTTCTGGTATGGTCCTCGGGACCATTACCTCCCATTGACTTATGTCGGTTAACCTTAAAAAAAAACAAATTTAATTAATTAACATTTACTCACAAATTATTTAGGTATCCTCTGCTGATGAAACAGGAACTGATTCATCCAAAAAAATCGGTGGTGTTAAATGTTCCATATTCGAGTTCTCCGATTCTTCAGAACAGCTCTGGAAGCTTTTCAATCTTCTTTCACCAATCAATAATGAATATGAAACTTTAGGGTACTGATAGGTACTCACCAAAATCTTTGTTGTCGCACTTCTAAACAAATCAGATAATTTTCCTAGCAAACTCGATTTACCACGTCGAAAATAGCGAAGGGAACTATCGGGTGACTTCGGCACTAGCTCTTCAATATGTGGAATGCACGAATGCAGGATTCAACATTCAACTCAACTCGATCACAGCAGGATCGCCGGCCTATATGGCGCCGGCAGCATATACGTATACTGCAGACGCATAAGGCATAGCTGAACGATTCGGCTTTTCAAGATCTATCCGACCAATAACAATAGCAGTAAAGTGAAGACGTAGATTGTCCTTATGACTCCTTATACGTCTGCAGTTTACTACGGTTGGTCAACATAGGCAAGGGCAGACGTAGTTTATGTAAGTACGTCTATAAGTATGCCAGTTTATAGAATGTAAATAAGGCGCAGTATAAAACCAACTTTTTAATTGCTTTCATATTTAAATCAACATAATGACAAATTTACACCCGCTAAAAATCACTATTTTCTAAATTTATTGCCACCTAGAGCTAGACCAATGTTACTCTCTACACACAGTTGCAATTTGTGTGGTGCTCTTTTTTGCTGTTTTCTGTTAGATTTTCCAGGTTTTCGTCCAGCTAACGATGCTCTTCTACCTGTCAATGTAACCTTACGTCTCGATATTGTCGGTTGTACAGGTATTTTTTTTCCTTGTCTCAATACTTCCTAATTTGATGAAAAGAAAAATATTGATAAAGAAGCAATGAAAACTAGATGGACGACACATTCGAATTCAATCATGTCAAAGCATGAAAGCTATGATATCTACTGAATCTTCTGGACCCGCTATAATGAAATATTTGGACAACTGTACCAAGTATGCCCAATCAAATCAATCATTGATATCAGGCATGCATTGTGCTTTCAAATACAGGGTTGGGATAAAGCATGGAATCAAGAGAACATCTTTTAAACAAAAAGAACGATATTTATGAAAATTTGCAGGTAAGTGCAATGAAACAAAATGCGTCTGATGTACATTTTTTGTTAATAATATACTTCCGGTTCAACCGGAAATGCCATCAACTACTTTAATTTAAATGGGACACCCTTTATATTTTTACAGATTTTGAAAGAGCTTGTTATTTTGAATTTATACTTACTGAGTTTAGTGAAAAAAAAATTGTAAAATCGAAGAATATAACACTTGGATCAACCCCCTTTGAGTTTTTTTGCATTAGAGCAAAAAACTATTTAGATAAACTAATTGATGTTGTTTGTATGCATAGTAATAAATAAACGAGTACTGTTTACGTCTTTTGTTTTCCAAGTGTCAAATTTTAATTGACGGAAAAAAATTTTCAATTAGGAATAGTTCAATTAAGTGAAAAAGAGCGTATTGAAACTTTAATGATTATCGATTATGGTGATCGTGTTAGAAACCATGAAGAAGTGTGTCATATTTTTAATAATTTGCATCCGGAGAAAAATCCTATATCACGCTCAACAGTAACTAAAACATTACAACGTTTCAATACAACTGGGATGGTAAAAAATTTGCTAAAACCTGGAAGACCGCGGACTGCAACGAACGAAATTGTTAAACAAAATATTGCAATCGATTTAGAAGAATCACCTCAAACTTCCACCACAAATTTGGCACTAATCCATGGTTTCAAAAAACTCAAAGGAGGTTGATCAAAGTGCTATATTCCTCGTTTTTATACATTTTTTCACACTAAACTCAGTATGTATGAATTCAAAATAACAAGCTCTTTCAAAATCTGTAAAAATATATAGGGTGTCCCATTTAAATTAAAGGAATTGTGGGCATTTCCGTTTAAACCGGAAGTATATTATTAACGAAAAAATAATGCATTTTGTTCCATTGCACCTACCTGCAAATTTTCATAAATACCTATCATTCTTTTTGTTCAAAAGATATTTACTTGGTTCCATACTTTATCCCAACTCTGTATAATTATATTCATAACCCTCTGGCACTATATTCTCTATTGTCCATATCATTTTTGTAACACTAAAAATACCTAATGCAAATTGCAGACGTGTAAGATCGAACCAGATCCAATTACTTCGCCAGTTTATGCCGTGATTACTACACCGATCGTAGCCGATCATATGCGAATTGTTTGCCCATCCCTTGTGCGTCTGCAGTTTACGTATATGCGCGCCGGCACTATCACGTATCACGTCATCACAGCCCCTGCCGACTCTAGTGCACCGTTGCCTAGGTTGATTAATTATTATCTTTCAAGAAACTTCATAATTTTCTATTAATTGATTTTAGCAAAGACGATGTATGTTACGAATATAAGGTTATTACTAATAATGGGTTTCATATTTTGAACGAATAAAAAATTCAAAGTAAAGAATGCAGGAAATAAGTTTGGACATTTCGGTAGGTATGAAATCACTATATTACTTCACATAAAATGATAATATTTCTCCATCCTTTCGAAATGAAAGATTTTATAAAAGAAACATTAAAAGCGTTTCAAAAAGGTATATTTAGGTACCTACCTTCATTATAATATGCTGTTGAATATTCCTTCGAATTAATAAGAAGCTGATATAATACAATACATGTAATAAATAAAAAATGTAATAAATATACGTTTCATAATGGTGGATGAATCAACCAGTTGAATTGGGTAAGTATATTATATGTATAATCAACGTTCCGTTGAATGTGTGTTTCGGATGTAATAAGTAGAATCAAAGTAAGTTGACGTCTGAGTTGATAAAGAGTGACTAATTAAACGTTTCTTCAATGTTACAGAGCTCACGTTGAAAAATCGTTTGAAAAAATACAATAAATATACGTTTCATAACGGTTCATCAACCAGTTGAATTGGGTACGTATATCATATGTATATTCAACGTTTCGTTGAATTTGTGTTTCGGATGTAATTAGTAGAATTAAAGTTGGTTTACGTCAGAGTTGATGAAGAGTGACTCATTTAACGTTTATTCAATGTTACTGAGCTCACGTTGCAAAAACGTTGGAAAAAATGTAATATATATACGTTTCATAATGGTGGATGAGTCGAACAGTTGAATTGGGTACGTATATTATGTGTATAATCAACGTTTCGTGGAATTTTCGTTTCGGATGTAACGTAGAAAATTCAACGTGTAACGTTAAATCAACTTCAGCCACTAGAAATAAACGTTTATTATACGTTTGTGTGTTTATTGGGTTGAATATAGGAAGAAAAATCCATTTCCCGCTCCGAATCTAAGTGTTAGCAGAGGGAATGTAAACGAGGTACGATACAATTCTGCGTATAATACACGAGAACAGATAAAACCTCAGTCTTCCCGTATAATAATAATAATACTTACCTGAATGTTCGCTTTTTCCGATAAGGATATTGTTTTGACAAATTTATTACCGATCACAGACTTCCCATAAAATTGCGCATAAAAAGTTGATTAGAATGAAGCGACTTTATGTCATCAATATTGTCTATGTTATGACTTATGGCCATTTTCAATTGAAAAGAAGCATAAATGTATCAATAACAATGACAGCCACATTATATTCTTTGCAATTGTAGCGCCATAGAACAAAATATCTGACATGTTACTAAATAAAGGATCTCAGCGTTATCTATCGGGCGTCACACGAAACTCTAACTTCCGCCGTTATTGGCAGTTCAAAATGATCTGTCGAGCGTATGAAGCCTTCCCTCCAGTTATTCTATGCTCCTAGCTTTTACTTTGATGTAAACAAAGAAACTGGAAACGTCGTTTTGTCATTAACGATATTTTCTGTGCGCGCACTGACTTTTCATCATATGTTCTGTGCTTTTCATCAGGGGCACCAACTCCTGAAAACGAAACCATGACCTCCTATGTGATTAAATAAAAGTGAGTATATTTTCATAGGTCGTCATCAGCGCCACCAAACTCAGTTAGGCGAAGCTCTATGAACGCTGCAATAGACGAGTCTCTTCGTGCTGGCCAACTGTGAAAACACCTGAAAATCACTTCCCTTTTTTTCGCAATGATTCAACTCTTACCTGAAAGCTTTAATCCTAATGAGTGTATCCTGAAAATAGTAGATGTCACGAAAGTCTTCATCGGAAGCTATCAATTTTTGTTCTCTTATGTTTTCATTAATGGAAATTCCATAAATCTATGACTTTCGGCAGAAAATCCAACGAGTTGTTTATTGTTTTACGTGCTTCTTAGCTGTGTTTTATATCCAAGTATTCTTGAGGGATATTTGAAAGTTTTTATTGTTTAATTTCATAATTATCAACAAGAGTATTATGGAGTTGATCCTCGTAATTCGAGGTGCTGAGCTGAGACTTCATCTTTCTGTAAGATGGAAATCAAAGAAAGGAAGTATCTGAGCGAAAGGATTTATGTTTCAATCCTCATGATATATTTGAATTTTAGGCCAGTAGATTGATTACATAACAATGTAAGTAAAGTACTAGTTCTGGAAAAAAATGTTTTCAATTGCTCTTAAAGAAGAAGGAAAAACGCGGCTATTCGTTCTCATAAATGTCCTGAGAAAGATGCCTCAGCACCAAATATCACTAATGCCTTTGACATATTGAATAAATTGGACTGGAGAAAAATATGGATAGAAAAACTATTGATGGGAAACCTTGCTGCGGAGAATATATGCGTTTGTTCCCTTCACGAGGACGATTATGTCAAGTTCATTTCAGATTTATATCCATATCGAAAAATCCATAAAAAGGGTGTTTAAGGTCGGCGTTTAAACCGAGTAGGAAAGATCAGTCGATAGAGGCGCCACCGTCCATTTTAAGGAATATATCCATAGAACTTTCATTATCACAATAAGTTCTATGAGTATCTCTCTAATCATGAATGAAATGTACAATGGCGCTCTCTATCCGAAAATCGCCGAACTATGAATTACGTGAATTTGTGGGTAAAGCAGGAATTTTTTCCCGCCAAAATTTGAATTTGGCCATTTTCTGCCAATTCCGTATTTCAAGTTGATTTTCTGAACGAAATTATCAGTAGATTCACTTTTAATCGGAAGTTGAACTATTTTCATGGGTCTTTCTGTTGAAATAAAACAGAAGCATGGGTTGGCTCATTTTCTTCAATTTTTGAAAGAAAAAAAATTAACTGTCGGAATGAAATCGATCAAAATTATTTCAACAAGAACCCTAATCCTTTCTGAGTTCACCCACAAAATTTCAGTTCTCAAAGTGAAACCATTTTCGAAATCAACTTGAAATAAAAACACACTACATTGAACGCCCACCTTAAGAGAGTATTATTTTAGTATTAATAAAACTGAAAAAGTTTGTGAAGAGGCCATTTTTTGAGAGTTTCTCAAACAACTGCGAACAATATTTTTAGTGAATATATCGTGTATTCAGCTGATATTTTGAGATGTGGTATTCACTGTCCAAGTTCTGATGTTGAATTGATGAATTTACCACTTCTCATTTTGGGAATATACTATGATTTAAAAGTGATACTTCATTATAATGATTTTCCAGTACAATGATCTCAATTTCTCATGCGGCATCAGAACTGATTCACATCCAGATCATAGTATGGCAGGTGTGAATCTTTTTGTGTTGGTATTCTGTAATAAGTTTCCATGCAAATAAAGATCATTCAAAACAATCATTTATTTCCCTAATTTCCTTCGAATTCCTCGTAGAATTTCTATCCAATTAGAAGAGAAAAACCAATTTATACACCTATATGCAATAAAATCGACAATACACTGTTGATAATACATTAATTCACTGGAAGTCTTCATATGATCTCCACGAATTCAAAGAAAACACCTATAATCATCAGTTCCACATATTGCAACAGGTTTTTAGACGAGTGCTCCTTCTTCGGAAATGGATGAAATTTAAATTCGATATTTCTGCATTATCTTGAATCATTTTCACACTGTTAATATGAGAAAAGTTATTATGAAAAACCAAGACTAGCGAAATTCTCATTTGATTCGAAAATTTCAAATGATCCATTCTGGTGGAGATATTTATTTCCTATCCATTGATGAAAACATAAGAAAACAAAAATTTACAGCTTCTGATGAAGACCTTCGTCACATCTAATATTTTCAGGATACACTTATTAGGATTCAGTTAAGAGTTGAATCATTGCGAAAAAAAAGGAAGTGCTGGCCAACTTTTTAAACATACCTGAATGTTTAAACAGTTGGCCAGCATGGAAGTACTCGTCTATTCTGATACAAACGGGCAATCAGAACAAATCTGTGCTGGTGAAATATAAATTGAGCTATCCTCAACGTGCATAATTCACGGCACAATAATAGTTCCCTCATTGTTGGTAATGAACAATCGAAATTATGAATTCCAATACTGCTCGGACACGTTACCGAACTACAATCGGACAGGAATCGATTTCCATTCGACAAGCATTACTGCCATTACAACTTGTAAATTCGCAAATGTGAATCGGCGCCTCTCAAACGAATTATTGTTCATAACACAACGTCCAAAATCGAATACACCAAGCGGGGACAAGGGGCCAATGTGCACACATGTTAGCCGCTCAAAGCGTTGCGGGTGAGTCCCCCGTGTCACAAACAGGGCCGCCAACCGTGGCCGCACAAAGCTCGAAGTTGGCTGTGCATATAGTCGTCATTCAACTATCGACCAATGGTCACTTCATAACTTTGAATCGACTGTCACATTGTCGAAACTTTATTCAGCGCGAGATATGGCCAAATTGGGTTTATCACTGAACTTGACGTTGCGCCCGGATTGAATGGGAGTTTTTAGCCCTGGCCGGTTTTGCATTCAAGCCGCCCACCACGCCGAATGTATACACGGAATTTCTATTTATGGTTTGTGTGTAGCTGAATTCCTAAACGCACAATGGATTTCCGATTACGGTCAGTTGCAAGGGGGCAGTTATATTCGGTATTCAAATTGGGGATATTGCGTGGCCTGTTTGGTAAAGTAGTTATATTGAATTGTCGTAGATGCACTCTGGAAATGCGAGAACAAATTTTGAAGACCAGCCTTTATCCAAATGCTCTAACAAGAAAAATCGATTGAGTTCTATGACATGGCTAATTCTATGACTATCAATCCAAAAGCTTTTCATGCAAGAACACATTGATTGCTGTATACGAACTTGCAATCTGGATAAAGCTGGTCAATCAATTTTTTCAATCCTTATTTTATTATCTCCTTCTTTGTCACAATTGTATTTTCGATCATATCAATACAAGGTGACAAGAAAAACATCGGACTAATTTTGCTGTGGTCTGGAACAAAAGTGTTTCAGCGCTTTCCTGTACTAATTTGTGAATTTTCAGTTTGATATAATTTCATTTCACAGAGTTTTGGAATGTCAAACAAACGTAGTCCGATTTTGGAGCTGTTTCGTCAAGGTAGGCGTCAATGCGAAATTGTTAGTTTGCTCAATGTGCCTCGACAAACCGTTTCCGATGCAATTCATCGTTTCGAGGAGCTTGGCCATGATGGTCGTCGTCCAGGAAGTGGTGGAAAATGCACTGTCAATGCACCTAGCAATCGCAACATCGTCAAGAAGCGAGTAAATCGAAATCCGAGGGTTTCCATGAGGAAAATAGCCTGTGAGGCCGGTATAAACCGCGAGTCAGTCCGTCAAATTATCAAAAAGGAGCTCAACCTCAAGCCATACAAGCTCCAAAAAGTTCAACTCCTCACGGAGGAAAACTCCAAAGGTGCCGCCAACTCCTTCGTCTCGCCGCCGGTCAGCAATGGGAGCGAATTCTCTTCACAGACGAGAAGCTTTTCACTGTAGAACAATCCCATAAATACCAAAACGACAGAGTCTGGTCCGTAGAGGCTCCCGGTACATCGGCCATCGTCGAACACCGTCAAAACGCGATCCGTAATGGTCTGGGGCCGAATTTGCGGCAGTGGTGAAACTCCCTTAGGGGGTCAAAATCAATCAAGAAGTCTACCGCTGCGACATCCTCGAGGCCGTAGTACTTCCGTGGGCCAAGCAGCACTTCGGCGATACGCATTGGACCTTTCAACAGGACTCCGCTCCGGCTCACAGAGCGAAAAAGACACAAGAGTTGTGTAAGACCCATTTTCCTTGTTTCATCTCATCTGCAGAATGGCCGCCCTACTCACCGGATCTCAACCCAATGGACTACAGTGTGTGGTCGATTTTGGAGCACAGGGCTTGTGCCAAAAAACACAAAAATTTGGAGTCGCTGAAGCAATCTCTGCGCCGCGAATGGAACCGATTAACGTCCGAGGAGCTGCGGCCCATTGCCGAAAATTTCAAAAAGCGTCTGAAGATATGTATCGCCGCCAAAGGAAGCCACTTCGAAGCGGCTTAAATATATTATTAACAAATGTTCAAGCTATTATTATCTGTTGTTGTTTTGTTCAATTTCTTCTGTTTAATAAAGTTAAATGAAAAAGAGTTTGTCCGAGGTTTTTCTTGTCACACTGTAATAACTCACGCCTATAACTCACTCTAATACAAAATGGAAACATGAAGCTTACAAAATGAATAAATGAGTCGGGTCAATGGGGAACTCTATTTCAGATATCAAGGTAATGTTCTAGCCATCCATTTCTACATCTTCTTAGGTCTGAATATCCAAAAATTGCATTTGGAAAACGTGAATTTTTGACGTTTTCTACGGGATTCGATATCGATTCTATTTTCGACAACAGAAATCGCTTTTGACAACTGTTGTCAATTTTTAAAATGCAGATTAATTCGAATTTTACTGAAGAAGCCGAAGATAAAGTATAGTGTTCAATTCGCGGTAATGGTCATAACACACTTGATGAATTACACCCCTCGTTTGACGGCTCGGGCTGCAAAGTTCATCTGCGTGTGTTATGACTTACATTACCGTTCATTGAACAATATACTATTATACGTTTCAACGCATTGGTGAATCTAATTAATTAATAAGTAGTTAAATCTGAGAATTGATGAGATATTCTTCATCATGCTCTACGACATAATAAAATCTCTAATCACTCAATCTCCCCGAACAGTAACGTACAGAGTAATTAACGCCAACTGACAATTTCAATTATATTGTGGGTCGCTTCCAAAAATTAAATATGTGACAGATAATTGGTCGTATCTTCAGCTAATTTTAATTAGCAAGATATTGCTCGACTTAATTAAGGAGTTGGAGATTTGGAGCGCCTTCTGTCTTCCCTCTTCGATGTCTTAATGTCTTCATCACTGCCATTAAGGAACTGCTGAGTGTCGGGATAGCTTGACTTCGTCACTTTATGATCGTGCTAAATTTCGGGTATTTTAATTTGCTGGGAGAAAACGAGGCGGATTGAATTAATTGTTGAGTTTAATGTGAAGAGTTTGGTGAAGGTTTGTGTATGATTAATGAAAGAATTGTTATTTTACATGACCGTATTTTTTTATAACGTTGTTCAAAATATGATTCGACGAAATCTCTGTGTCTCTACTCTTAGTTTCCAGGAAAAATTCCAGGTAACTTAAAGAGTTTTCCAAAAGGGTGTGTAATTTTGACATTCGAAGAAAATTTTTTTTGGATAAATGATCGGATGTTTATATCATTTTAAAGAGGAAGGTTTGCCGTTGATGATCAAAAAGAACATCAGCCAAATGACCACCATGACCACGACTAAAGGACCATATCCTTTTCATCCAGTTTTTCATAACCAAATCGCAAAGAGGATTCATACGTGAAATTGATCAAACTTTGACATTTTGCCTATAAAATCACCCAATTTGCAGAGATCCACCGATAAGGATAACAATACTCAATAGGTAGATTTAGGGGCTCTACTAATTCTCATTAGCCAAAGGGCTACGATTTTTAATGTTTCGATGAGTTTACACGAAAAACAGATATAGAAAACTATAAGAAGGAATTATCTAATAATTATAAAAGTATGTCACTATCGTACTTTATTCATTGCATAAGCTTGTGGAAAATGTGCCTAGCCGAAGGTCCTTACGGACGTGATCCTCTATTTTTGATCCTTGTGGAAAATTCGTGGCGGAAGAATACAGGTATTCTTTCATCATGGGAACATAATCAAATTTCGGTATGGGATCTTATGCTTACAATCAATAAAAATAACGCTACGGACAGGATTCGAACCTGTGCGGGTAGAACCCAATGGATTTCAAGTCCATCTCCTTAACCACTCGGACACCGTAGCTCCTTCATTTATAAAGGAATTCAGTACTATCGATAGTACGGTAATAGTATATAACATTACTAGCAAGGTAAGAGGGTTTTTACTGGCGAATGGAGGATATAACTGACGAGCCGCAGGCGAGTGAGTTACCTCCTTGAGGCAGTAAAACCCGTTACCTTGCATGTATTGTTTTATATTTTATTTGTTTCTCATTTGTAAAAAGGTTAGATAAATTCCAAAAAAAATCTCAATAATTTGTCGCAAATGTCGTATGATATGGAACATGTCTGTTTATTTTTCTTTACATTTGTGTTGGCGGAAGCGAAAATGAATGTACCAAAAGAAATTTTTGAGGCAGCCAGCAGTGTAGCTTCAAGTTTATTACCTGCAAAATCAACTTCAAGGTACGAGCGAGAATACGACGACTTCAAAAAGTGGCAAAACAAAAATAGTGTGATTGGGGTAACTGAAGATGTTTTGTTGGTCTACTTGAATCAACTATCAGCTAGATTCAGCCCTAATACTTTATGGGCAAAATGGTCTATGCTGAAAAGCTGCTTGGAAATGAAAGAAAATGCCCCTGTTCGCAGGTTTGTTTTCCTTAAAAAATTTATTGAAAAATATGACGTTTAGTTGTCATTTGCAGATTTCAAAAGGTAATAGCGTTTTTGAAACGAAAAAATGAGCGTTATACGCCAAAAAAGGCCAAGGTATTAAGTAAAGAAGAGGCTGAACAATTTCTTTTACATGCTCCTGATGACCAGTGGTTGCTGGCGAAAATTGTAACAATATTTGGGATTTTTGGATGTTTTCGATGTGACGAAATTCTCTCCTTAAACATGAATGATGTAGAAGATATGGGAAAATAAGTTATTGTGACATTGCGGCAAACAAAAAATTTAACAACAAGAAGATTCACCATAACCGATGATGGCTGCAGCTTCAAGCCCTGCATGTTATACAGAAAATATGTAAATCTTGGGCCTCCTGGAACAGAAAGCCTAAGATTTTTTTTGACATACCGACATGGAAAGTGCATTTTCCTTAATGCTGGCCAGCACACTATTGGTGGTGTCCTAAAGCAAATAGCGAAATATTTAGGTTTAAAAGACCCAGAGTTATTCACCGGCCACTCTTTTCGCAGAACTGGAGTTACCACTATGGTTGCGGATTCGGGTGGAGATATTTTAGCACTAAAGCGTGCAGGGGGGTGGAAGAGCACCGAAATTGCGATGAGTTATGTCGATGATTCGGTCAACAAAAAAATCGAAATGTCTAGCAAATTATTTGGTAGTAAGAACAAATGTTCTGCAGTCTTCGAGTTCAGCAGTTTCTGAGTCAACCTCGGAGTCAACAGATGGTTCATCATCATCAGTATCAACTCTTTCATCATCAAAAATCTGTGTTACTGGAAATAACATGATTTTCAAATATATGACGATAAAACAAAATTTTCTAATGTAAATAATACTACTAATATCTTGTAAAAATTTTGCAAGTTAACCGTCAGTTTTACAAGTTAGTGACTTGATAAAACAAACTTTCTTGTTGTGTTTTTGGAAACTGACGTTTACAAATGAGAAACAAATAAAAACTTGTTCTTTTGGGATAGGGCTGAAGCAGTGGCCCAGTGGCAAATCTAGACATGGGCGCCCGCAGAAATTTTTCCCAGGGGGGGCATTTTTCCTTGCCCTTGGTATTAAGAAAGTAATATTGAGGGTGTTGTGCTGAAAAACGATATGGTCATCAAAATCTCAGGCGGAGCAATGGCCCCCTTGGCCCCTCATTTCGTGCGGCCATGTTTATTATGTTCCTTGTTCCCTCAATCCTTTGTGAATGGAATTATGTAACTTTCATTCATCTCCACAGATCAGTTTGGATTTCATTATATTTTTCGTGACAGTCCAAATTTTGAATGTTTTGATAGTCATTAATCGAAAACTATATTTTATAAAGAATATCTAATTGCATATTCTTAATCTACGCCCTCGAATTAGAGGCTCCAGCAACTTTGGTGATACGAGAATTTTTTTATTTTTTTTTATAATACGTAAAATTTTCCATCATATGGAAATTTTGCCGATTATCATTTTCTCAGATATCCACCAAAGTTATTGTATTCACTAATTTCAGGTCGTAGATTACGAATCTGTAATTTGTTCCCTCCTAGGTTTGATACTACAGGAAATTTTCTACTACTTGTGGAAAATTTCCAAAAATTTTTGTCTTTTTTGATGGTCATTACCCGAGAACTATATTTTATAATAAATATCTGATTGCATATTCTTAATCTACGCCCTCGAATTAGTGAATTACGGTGTTCATTAATTCGAGGTCGTAGATTACGAATCTGTAATTAGTCCCTTCCAGGTTTGACACTTCAGGAAATTTTCATCTTTTTGTGGAAAATTTCCGAAAATTTAGTCATATTTGTAGGGCGTTCTCTACTTGAAAAATTGCACTGGACGAGTGCTGCTTTCTATTTATTCATCTAGAATCTAGATCTTTGGGAGTCCGGTAAAATATGCATCATCGCACTGTGTGTATTTCGACCTTCAAACAATGAGAGCCTATGTGAAAAAAAATCTGGTGAATGTTAAAAATTTTCAGTTCGTTCACAAACAAACATGGCAGATCTGAGATGTTGATGTTATCTGTTGGAATGGAAATCCTTTTTCAAGGTATATCGTTTCAGCAGACCCCAATCCACCCAACTTCCCTCCATTCCCAGCGTTCTTGATGCATTCGACGGCCTTCTCCACAAAATCCGATACCTACGTCGAAGACAGATTTTCACCCCCCCATCGCTATTGTTATACATCAGTTTGCGGTGTTAGGCGTGAAAAGCACAAGAGGACCGAATGAACTTCACCGCCAACTTCTGAGAGACTTTCAAGTCTGTCGCAGGACACGCGATCTAGCCATCGCACGCTAGTTCCGCCATATTGTCCTCCGTGTCGCCGATAAGATTGTCCGGTGGCGTGTCCTTTGATTTAAGAGTCACCTCGTCCACCCTGCACAGAGACGTTGCTGACCAGTTGAATGGGAACTCTCTGTATTGTTTCCCAAACAATTCACAATCGGAAGATATCTTCTTGATCCTTTTGTTTTGGTTAATCACCTCCCACAACATAAATCAACCAATAAATCAATATTGAAATATATCCAAGGGTAGAAGGGTGAATTATTGTGCAATTCATCATCGAATATTGAAAAGGAAGCTTCTTCCCTGAAAAAGGTCCTGGCACGAAAGAAATGCTCACCCGAAACTATTGATAGAAGACACTTTTGCGAGAGTAACAATATAAATAACACAACACAACGAAGACAAGAATATACAACCACAAAATTTATGTCAAACGTGATGCCTTATGTCCTTTGTCTGAAGAGATAAAACGAATTGGAAGAAGGAATGATGTTAGAACAACTTTCAGAACCCAGAATACTTTTCGACAAATACTTACAGCACAATCCAGAATTATTTGACGATTTAGGTTGTGAGAGGTGATTAGTGCAAAAAAAGACTTTCTTTCCCTCCACAAGAAATGACCCTTGAATAATTTTCACTTGATATATCCACCCTGTAATCGAGGCTTATAATAACAATTCAAGTCTTTTACAATCAATAATCTGCACAGCTAAATAATATCTTAAAGTTAACACAAATTTCTACAAAAGTTGAAGCCACTTTTAACCATTTTCTTTTCTCCTCATATAACAGATAGAGCAACAGAATCACCATTTATTAGTTGAGCAAATATCATGTAGATTTTGCCAAAGAAATCGATTATCCACTACCCATCTAGATTTTGTTGAAATGAAACCTCAGGATTACGGACCTGTCTGTTGTGATTTTCTTTTAAGGCCTACGACTGCCATCTCGTGTACAAAAGGCAATCAGATATAAATAAAGATAAGGCATTTGGAATGAATATTCATCGTTGATTTCTAACAGAGATAGCAATCGTGTCCAATCATTTTTATTCAATTCACATTTTGCTGGGGAAATGAAAGAATCACTTCTAAATTAGCCTAGAAATGATATTTCAACCATATGAGGCATACTTTAGATTCTGTGGAATTCAAATTGATTGAGAACTCCTTTCCTTATTCTCTGAAAATTGGCGTAGTTCAGCAAAGATTGACAAACCGTTAAATCGGAAATAATTATTAATAATCTCTTGGAATACGATTGAGCATAAACAGACTTTAACGATCCAATTGTTCTCTCCTAACTATATCTTCCAATAAACCCAATCTCGCAGACATTAAATCACAAAATATCTTCGTGCTATCAATGATAGAAAATGATACAATACAGAGCGTCGTTAATTCTTTACGATCTACCTGAAAAATCATGGTGCTTGACCAATGGGAAGTAGCCACAAGAAGTCAATAACGACGGCGATAAGGACACATAATTTTTTTCAAATGAGATCATTATTTTCCTCCCGAAATAACGACCCATTGTTGAGTGTGATTTATCCGTAATTGACTTTTATATATCTACGTCTATTCCTTTTTATGCTCGCGAAACGCTTCTTAACGATTTAATTGCGGATATTGATATACAGGGTAACACAAGAAGATATTTCGTTCGAATATATTCGAGAAAAATCTGTACCTTGCACATAAACTTTTGACGAAGATATCCAAAGAAGATAATGAAGCTAAATACCAAGGACTAACGTGGAAACAGCACATCAAGTATGCAGTGGATAAAACGAATGTAGCAATGAAAAGGTTATACCCGGTTATAGGCATAGGAAGCCAAATGAACAGAAACACGAAGTTGAGGATCATAAAAGTAGTCGCCAGACCGCAGCTAACATATGGAGCATGGGGCTATGCAGCGAGAACCCATATAAAGAGGATACAAAGTACAGAAAACAATTTTCTGAGATGGGCATTGGACGCCCCCTGGTTTGTTAGGAATGAACAAATCAGAAAAGACATAAAATGGGAGTCCATTACTACATTCATCAAACGAAAAGCTGCAAAAGCCTAGGAAAGAGCTCGTGAACATCCAAATGACAACCTAAGAAGGTGAGTTGACTATGACCCCGCTGAAGATGAAAAAACAGCGAGAATTTACCGCAAAAGACCCAGAGACCAATTGCGAAACTGAAGATGTAGAACTCTTAACTTAAAGAGAGATATCCAATTGAAGAATATACACAAACACTCAGCATAAAGAATGCGAAAGAGGAAATAACAGATGAGAAGATGGAAGGTTTATATTATAGGCTTATGTCCGGAACCAACAGCAGGAGAGGTGTTTATTCGCTAAGAATCCGACACTACCCAGAAAGACTGGGTGTCTGATGTAAGATTCACCTCTTCTATAACAAAAAAGACTCTTTAAATTACAGTAGTTTTTACCCTTTTCATTATACCTTTAGAAATATTCTCTATCTCTAGCTCATTTGCCTGGAATGTTCCAAGGCCTTCTTTTCTTTTGATCATCCCCTTAAGTGGGGTGATAACACTGCTGGAATCTCAAGCAGGAATCAAGTAACGCATCATTTCCAGTGAAGAACTAATTTAGTTGGAAGATACCAAGAAATGTCCTGAGTGGTATACAGTAAAATTCAAGGAGAATTCTTCTTTCTCTCACTGGATAACAAGCTCCCATAAAAATAAATCACTGTATCAAAACTCAACCATCTGGATATAAGTAAGACATCTCTATGTTATCATCTCTCTTAAATCCTTGTTGTCATAATTACGAGCCAGTTGATTCATAGATAATTAGAATCAATTAGAATGGTTGTTAGAAATTGTGGCTCTTATCATGAGATACTTTTACAAGTACCACAAGTTGGGCGCTTGGCATATATATGATCCTCTCCCGAATATAACATACAGTAAGAGCTTCATTACGAAGTACTTCAGCTCTAATAGACCAGCGACTTCAGTGATGATAAAATTATGGAAACATGCATCATCTGTGAGCTGACTAGTCTCTTTGAAATCGTCGGAAATATACAACATTGTATTCGGAATGTATTTGGGTAATGGGCAGTAGAAATATTAATTGATTTATTAATTATATTCACTGCGTACACAAAAGTAGAATTTAAACCTCAGACCATAGCATAAAGGATAGCAGTATCATTAGATAAGGCCCTGGCAACATTGCGGAATCTAACTTTAAAGGCCCAGTGGCGTGGCGTCAACGGTATTGAAGAATGCAAATAAAATTACAAGTGAATTAACTCTTTTTGCAAATTCATACAATGTTCCGGCCATTGAAACAGATTATGAGTTAGGTGAACAGAGTCAGCTAAATTCAGAATTGATTTTCCTTCTCCCAATATCAGGAGGGAATCTGAAAAGTGAAATTCAAATAATCGAATAATCTACGCCATTGTTACTTAGAAATAATAAGAGTAGAACATACCACTGTAAACTCGAATCAGGATCCAAATTTACCACAAACAAGACACATACAAACCATTTTTCAGCGTATTTTGCTGATAATAAATCAAAATTTCACTTTTCCTATGCGATATTCTGATGACAGCATTGTACAAAACGTCATCAGTTATACAAAATTGAAATAGCGGAACAATGATTATTTATGATATGAGTGTTGAAAGTGACGTTTTGTTTTGTGAGTGAAAAAGTTTGTGAAATGAGCGGAGAGAATTGAACAATTTCACGAACAAAATAAAATCACTTTTAACACGAATACCATATAATGTTTTTTGTACAACTGCCCTATTTTGATAATGAAATGGGCGAATTTGCAATGACAATAAACTTCAAAATGCATTTTAATATTCAAATAATCAAAAGGTTGTTGTGAATGGCAAACGTTGCCAACGTTATGATTACTAACAAATGAGAAAAGACGCTGTCATTTGAATTTCGTTCCTGTCCAATTTTCGTCTTGGGTTTTTAACTGCTTCATATGTTTGTCGAGAGTCCAATTATTAATGAAAGTGACGATTTGGTTGTTCCTGTGGATGTTGAAGAGTCTGCACTCTGCAAGAAGAGCAAATCTGGAACTCCTACCTAAAAAATCTGTTCAGCAGTACGATATTGCATATAACAATTTCCTGGCTTGGTGTAAATTGAAAAATGTAGAAGGGAACTTCAGTGAACCTGTTTTTCTGGCATACTTAGAAGAGAAATCAAGAATATGGAGTTCATCAACTTTGTGGAGCAAATTTTCAATGATAAAGTCAAGCTCCCTTATTAAAAATGGTGTGGATGTTCGTAAATATATTAAGGTAATAGCATATTTGAAACGGAAAAGTAAAGGATATCGTCCCAAAAAATCGAAAATTCTCACTCGTGAACAAGTTGAAAAGTTTAGGTATAAATGAGGCACCAGATGAGAAATACTTGATGGTTGAGGTTGCAACTATTTTCGGATTATTTGGAGACTGTCTTCGTGAAGAATTGTGTAATTTATCAGTTGAAGACATCGAAATAACAAATAAATCATTGGTTATACAACTTCCGAACACAAAAACGAAAGTCAGTCGTTCTTTCAGTATTATTGGGAAGAATGTTCACTATTTTCATAAGAACTTTGCACTGCGCCCTTCTGTCATCAAACATCGTCGTTTTTTCCTGAAATACATGAATAATAAATGTACTGCCAATCCAGTTGGTATCAATACATTTGGGAAAATTCTATCTATTGTTGCCGAATTCCTCGAACTGCCAGAACCAAAGCAATATACAGAACACTGTTTTAGAAGATCCTCCGCTTCATTGCTAGCAGAATCAGGAGCAAATATTACGGATATAAAAAAACATGGTGGATGGAAGTCTACGACGGTAGCCGAGGGCTATGTTGATCATTCCATTGCATATAGGAATGTCATTGCTAAAAAAATTATCCCAACCTCAACAGATTTTGGATCATCATCATCCAATATTGTACTTTCGGTTTCCTACAAGTACTGATGGTGCTGAGGATTCTAATAATGTGTTGCGAAGCTCCGTAACGTCACAGGACATTAATGTTAGTAATTGTTCTAGTTTCAAGATCAATATTAATGTTCATGAGTAATGATTGTTGAATATTGATAATAAAAATTTGCAATTGCTGAATTTTTTTCATCTGATTTCATCATAAGAAAATGGAGTGCCAAAAATATTTTTAACACTAATGTTAAAAATATTTTTAACACGCTTCCACGTAAACAATCAATTTTAACATTGTTTGCTGTCATTAAAAGTGTCACTTTTAATGGCAGTTGTACAAAATAGTAATTTACGTAACAAGTCCGGGAAATAGGATTTTTTTGGACGAATAGACAAGATTCTAGGACGAGCCGGAGGCGAGTCCTGGGAGTCTGTGAGTCCAAAAAATCTATTTCCCGGACTTGTTACGTAAATTACTATTTTGTACAACTGCCATTAAAAGTGACACTTTTAATGACAGCAAACAATGTTAAAATTGATTGTTTGTTGCGTACAATATTTTTTCGGCAACCCTGAAGAATTACAAATCAATGAGATTACACATCTCTTCATTGATTTTGATTCATATTTGAATTAAACAGAACAGAACTGTCATCCGATATTTCGTTGCTATTGTGATGATCATCACAATAACAACAACGACGTGTTTTTATGTCCTAGGCCGGGAAGTACGTACTTTCCGGCCTAGGCCGGGAAATGCTACTTTCTCAAAGAAAAAGCGTCCGGGAAGTGGGTACTTCCCGGACGGTTGCCGAAAAAATTATTGAATGAACTAGTCACAGATGCCCATTATACAATCTGAATAATTTTGACAACGGGTTACATGGTTGCGATTATTTTTTGATTCCCTTCATATTCAAATCAAATTGTATTTCTATTTGCCAGACGCAGGAGTGGAGATAACCTCACGGTTGCTTCAGGAGAAGTATGAAGCCTTCAATTCTAGAATATATCGATATTTTCTGAAGGGTGATTGACCAAATACACATTGAACCCTTTCAAGCATCGAGTCGTCGAATCCTCATGTAATATCTATGCTCCAATCAAACCGCCAGCAGCTGCAACCAAAATTTCATAAGTAAGGCAATCAATGCACTTTCGAGATCAGACAAGAGCGTAACGATTAAAGAACAAAGATCAAGCCCACTGTCGGCTAAAACATTAGGGGAGATCGACAATTTACTGACTCCCAATACGGATTGAAAGTTGAGATTCAGTCATACTCAATTCAGTTTTCCCAATGGAGAAACGTTAACAATCGATTGTTTTCTTAAGAGAACTATCCGTTAAACATTCAGAGCACTTCCGCCTGCCCACACTTGAAGTCCTTATCCTCCTGATGCTGTTAGAATCATATCTCGGAGAGTTATTGTTGCAGATATGTTTCTTCGGAATATTGAATACGTAGATTGCGTGGAACAGTTTACAAATATCTGGAGGTTCTTGAATTGTACACAAAACGTTTCTACATCTCACGAATCTAAACAATGGGAACCGTAAACGCGATTTGAGATAACACAAACAATATCGTTAAAGCAAAACGTTCTCAGAGGAAGGATACTACCACTACTTTGGCTATTCAAGATTCTTGAAAGCAATACGGTACATCGAGTTCATAGTTCTTTGGTTTTTCGCTACTATTGACAGAGACTATGTTGTCTGATTCACAAGGATCGAAGGATCGGCTTTATCTTCGTTCCTCGTTGATGTAAAATTTCTGATACTTTCAACTCCATTTCATACTCCATTTATGGAGATGATAAAGCTTTTTCTTTTCGTCATTCAGATTTATAATTATCTGTTGTGACGTTTGGGCTCTAGTCCAAACAAATCAATGAAAGTTAGTTTCAATAATACCATTTCGAATAAATCAAGAGTTATCTGAATAAAATACAAAAAATGCATATTCAGTGATAAACTAAAATATTCATATGAGAATTCCACAAGGAACGATACTTGGTCCAATTCTATATATTTATATCTTAATTCACTCCTAGAAATTCAAGTGAAGGGTTCAATTTTATCATATGCTGATATTGCTGATGATACAGCTTTGATCGTAAAAGGTAAGAGTTGGTCTTCAGTGAAAAAGAAACTTCAATAGTGCCATGGAAAGAATCAAAATATGGTTTCACAAATATACATTGTACCTTGCATTTTCCTTGCCAATTGGTTCCTAAAAATTATAGGAATTTTATGCATCTGTTTTGATGATTGTTACTGTTATATTGAATCTAATTCTTCTTTGTAAAATATTTATAGTCGATATACAGAGTGTAACAGCCAAATGGAATAAATTCGATAACGAATAAATGAGGGCGTGTTGGGAAAAACGCTCGGACACGTCGATTTGTAATTTTAAATGCGCATATTTTTCAAGAAAATAAAATTATATAGGGTGTTCCATGTGACCGTGGCCAATACCAGCTTTCTTATTTCAAATGCAACCCCCTGTATATTATTAATTTTTTTGGATTCTTCAGAGAATTCTAGACACAATTCATGCACAATGTCCTATACCTATCTTTAGCTATTTCGGAAGTATTAAATGTTTTCAGATTTATTGCAAAAATCAACGTTTTGAATAAAAATTATTTCATTTCACAAATTCGGTACATTACACTTAAAACCTAATGAGTAATACTGATTATTTCTTAATTATTAAAAAAAAAACAAGAAAAAACATTAATGCCAATGTAGGAAATGATCAAAATGCTCGCCGCGGACGGTGTAGAATTGTCTTCTAACGTTACTCAACATTTCAGTGACTGATCTAATCGCAAGCGTGATTCGGTTTTTTAGGTCGTCTTAGTTTAAGGGTTTCGTTTCGTATACAATACTTTTGACATATCCCCACAAAAAGAAGTCTAATGGTGTCAGATCAGGAGATCGTGCTGGCCATTCTATCGATCCGCGCCTCCCTATCCACCGATTTGGAAAAATTTGGTTCAAGTACTGCCGGACATTGATTTGGTAATGGGGCGGTGCTCCATCTTGCTGAAACCATATTATATTGGCAGGAACTTGTGGATTTGCTGGATCAGGATATAAGTTTATCAAAGTTGGTACGACATTATTTTTCAGTAGTTCCAAATATTTTTCTCCATTCAAGTTGCCTCCAATGAAAAAGGGACCTACGATATGATTTCCAACAATTCCTGCCTAAACATTAACATTTTCAGGATATTGCGTATGTTCCTCTCTCATCCAGTAAGGATTCTCATCAGACCAATAGCGGCAATTTTGACGATTAACATGACCATGTAGTGTAAATGTACTCTCATCAGAAAACAAAACATTTTCTGATTGGATCACATTGTTATCTAACATTGCCATCATTTGCTCACAAAAATGCGTTCTCCTATCGAAATCGTCTTCTATGAGCTCCTGAGTTGCCATCATTCTATAGGGATGCATCTTACTATTCGAAATATTGACGTGTGGCTGACGGTGAACAGCGGGGCTACTTTTCGAACAGAATTATGTGGGCTTTTTTGAAACTCACGCATAATATCCAATTTCGTATCATCACTTACTGCATTGGCAGCAATTTTTTTTATTTGTATTACATGACCAAGCTCTCGAAACTGCTTTTCTATTTTGCTTATTGTTCCTTGGGATATAGGCGGCAAATTTGGAAATTTTTCGTGAAATAAGCGAGAAACTTCCATTTGTGTCTGTGTGTAATCGCCATAACCAATCATTTGAAGAATGGTTATTTTGTGCATTTCTGTTAAATGAACCATTTTCCTAATATTATTACGTACAGTTATCGAAATTCAAAAGACAATAGCACTTACACTGATCACTTACCTATTGTCATGCAAACAGACAACGTGTTACTAAGGCCATGAGAATAAACAAATCTGTTTTTGTTTTTTTTTAATTTCTTCTCAGTAATGGTTTTTGCTTACTTTCTTCATATCAAGAGGTGAATGGGAAATAAGTATTGAGTGTAATGTATCGAATTTGTGAAATAAAATAATTTTCATTTAAAATGTTAATTTTTATAAAAAATCTGAAAACACTTAATATTTCCGAAAAAGTTGGAGATAGGTATAGGACATTGTATATGAATTATGTCTAGAATTTTCTGAAGAATCCAAGAAATAAATAATATGCAGGGGGTTGCATTTGAAATAAGAAAGTTGGTATCGGCCACGGTTGCAGGGAACAACACCCTATATAATTTTATTTTCTTGAAAATATGCGCTTTGAATTGAAATAAGACATATTTCAATTGAGATTGAAGCCAAGTTTTTTTTTGAAAGATAATTTTATGATATCTCTCTTTTAACAATTATTTCCGGCATTTGTCCACCACGACTAGCGCTGAGGAAACGCATTCGACCACACAAATTTTGTGTTACATTAGCTCCAGCATCGTTTTCAAAGAAATATGGGACCGATGATGCCTCCAGCGTGTGTTATCACTATCGACACACTCCTAAAATACACCCGATACATATGCTTAGCATCTACATAACTATATAGGTACCATTGTTGTTAAATGCATACATAAGAATGATAAATTCCTAAATATTGTTCAGGCAATTTATGAAGTTTGCATCTGCATTGAAAATTCGAGATATATTCAGGTGGAGACTTTTTTATGATCCTCTCTGTATATTCTAGCTACCTAACTCAGACACATCTTCATCCTTGGCACACCTTGCTTCTCACAAGATGCATTTAGACCGAATGAAAATCAAAAGATGAATGGAATCTTGAACGACTCATCCGGTATAAACAATCCGCCCGTTTCTCGGCAAGTTCGCATGTTTCCGGTGTCCAAAGCGGCCTCCTCAGATCAAAACAGATATACGCATACGCATCCTCCCTCGCTTTCATTACGATCTTGTCGTCTCATTATTTTTCACGATATTTGAGATTCTCCGTTTGTCTCTATCCGAATGGGTTTTGGGCGAATGAATAGATATCCTGTTTTTTCATTTCGAATGAAAGAAATTTTTAAATGGTGTAATTCTTGAGGGATCGCCTTCTTTGTGAGAGCGTCTGATAGATGATGAGGTAGTCTGACCTAATTTTCAGATGAATGGGTCGAGACTATTACAATATTCAGGTTCGATGTTCAGGGTTACTTGATTTTGAAGAAATCGATTGAATTTACGCTGGAAAAGAATTCAAGTTGCCTGAGCGACAAATACTCAACGCTAACAAAACAGAACTAAGAGGAATTTAACCCTAGCGAAAACAATCCCTTGCTTCCAGAGCCAAGAAGAATCAAGGGCCCGCGAAGAAAATTCCCAACTTCCATAGCCAAGAAGATTTCAGTGCTAGCGAAGACTATCACTTGCTTCCAGAGCAAAAGAAAATCTAGGACCAACGGAGAAGATTTCCAACTAACAAGAAGATTTCAGCGCTAGCGAAGAGCATCTTTAGCTTCTAGGGTCAAGAAGAAGATTTCCAACTTACATACCCAAAAAGATTTCAGGTTCCAGAGTAAATTAGCAGATTTCAGCGCAAGCGAAGATAATCTATTGCTTTTAGAGCCAAGAATAATCTAGGGCCAGCGAAGAAGTTCTCCAACTTCCATAGACAAAAAATTTTCAGTGCCAGCGAAGACAATCTCTTGCTTCAAGATCCAAGAAAAATCTAGGGCCAGCGAAGAAGACTTCCAATTTCCATAGCAAGGAAGATTTCAACACTTGCGAAGAGAATCTTCAGCTTCTAGGTCTAAAGAGAATCTGGGGACAGCGAAGAAGATATCCAACTTTCATAGCCAAGAAAATTTCAGCGCTACCGAAGACAATCTCTTGTTTCCGAAGCGAAGAATCTAGGGCCAAGAAGAAGATTTCCAACTTCCATAGCCAAAATATCTCAGCTACCACTGCAAATAAGAAGATTTCAGCGCTAGCTTTCAATGCTAAAAAGAATCTAGGGAGAGCGAAGAATATTTCTCACTTCAATAGCAAAGAAGATTTCAGCGCTAGCGAAAAGAATCTGCAGCTTCTAGGGCCAAGAAAAATCCAGGGTCAGCGAAGACGATTTTCAACTTCCATAGCCAAGAAGATTTCAGCGCTATCACAGGCAACCTCTTGCTTCCAAAGCGAAGAAGAATCTAGGGCCAAGAAGAAGATTTCCAACTTACATAGCCAAAAAGATTTCAGCTTTCAGAGCAAATCAGAAGATTTCAGCGCTAGAGAAGACAATATGTTGCTCTAAGAGCCAAGAAGAATCAAGGGCCAGCGAGGAATCTTTCTCACTTCCATAGCCAAGAAGATTTCAGCTTCCAGAACAAATAAAAAGATGTCAGCGATAGCGAAGAAGAATCTATGGCCAGCGAAGAATATTTCTCACTTCCATAGCAAAAAAGATTTCGGTGCTAGCGAAAATAATCACCAGCTTCTAAGGCCAAGAAAAATCTAGGGCCAGCCAAGACGATTTTCAACTTTCATAGCCAAGAAGATTTCAGCACTATCGCAGACAACCTTTTGCTTCTATAGCCAAGAAGAATACAGGGCCAGCAGAGCAGATTTCCAACTTCCGAAGCCAAGAAGATTTCGGTGCTAGCAAAAAAAATCTCTTGCGTCCAGAACCAAGAAGAATCTAGGGCCAGCTAAGAAGATTTCCCACTCTCATAGCCAAGAAGATATCAGCGCTACCGAAGACAATCTCTTGCTTCCAAAGTGAAGAACAATCTAGGGCTAAGAAGAAGATGTTCAACTTCCATAGCCAAACAGATTTCAGGTTCCAGAGCAAATAAGAAGATTTCAGCGCTAGCAAGGATAATCTGTTGCTCTCAGAGCCAGCGAAGAATATTTCTCACTTCCATAGCTAAGAAGATTTCAACTTCCAGAGCAAATAAAAATATTTCAGCGATAGCGAAGGAGAATCTAGGGCCAGCAAAGAATATTTCTCACTTCCATAGCAAAGAAGATTTCGGTGCTAGCGAAAATAATCACCAGCTTCTAGGGCCAAGAAAAATCTAGGGCCAGCGAAGACGATTTTCAACTTTCATAGCCAAGAAGATTTCAGCGCTATCGGCTATCTCAGACAACCTTTTGCTTCTATAGCCAAGAAGAATACAAGGTCAGCAGAGAAGATTTCCAACTTCCGCAGCCAAGAAGATTTCGGTGCTAGCAAAGAAAAACTCTTGCGTCCAGAACCAAATAGAATCTAGGGCCAGCTGAGAAGATTTTCCATAGCCAAGAGGATATCAGCGTTACCGAAGACAATCTCTTGCTTCCAAAGTGAAGAACAATCTAGGGCCAAGAAGAAGATGTTCAACTTCCATAGGCAAAAAGATTTTGGCTTCCAGAGGAAACAAGAAGATTTCAGCGCTAGCGAAGACAATCTATTGCTCTCAGAGTCAAGAAGATTCTATGGCCAGCGAAGAATATTTCTCACTTCCATAGCAAAGAAGATTTCAGTGCTAGCGAAAAGAATCTCCAGCTTCTAGGGCCAGTGAAGACGATTTTCAACTTCCATAGCCAAGAAACATTCAGGCCAGTGGGTAAGATTTCCGACTCACGTAGCCAAGAAGATTTGGGTGCTAGCGAAGACAATCTCTTGCTACCAGAACGAAGAAGAATCTAGGGCCATCCAAAAGGGGCTTTCATCATATTTTGAATAATGATACTTTTTCAATTCGAGATTTGCTTGAATTAAAACATATGTTCAACATAATCTGTAGGTATCTGAGACAAATAAATGTGAAAGTGTTCAAATAAATAAATATAGTACCAATGTGAAAGTGATCAAATAAATAAATATACAGGAAGCTAACAAACCCTCAAGTTGAATGTTCATCAGATATTTGCTAGTCTGAACAGCGTTACGATCTTGAAGGAGACCTAGCGAATTCTATTTCTACCCAGCGAGTTTGTAGAACTGCACCGGATAAAATTAACGCTCATTTTGCAAACACAGTGATGTACGGGATGATGGTTTCCTGAAAATCCCCATAAACGTTCTGTTTTGGTCCCCCTAACGGCTTGTGGCGAATCGAAAAGGGGCATGAAGTAGGAGAGATGATATTTTATTGGTTATGTATATTTATAGATGAGCACTAATGAAACTTGAGATATGGTTGCGATTGTAATGTGGCGATATTGAGTTTCGTGTCTGAGATTTTATGAACGTTATTTTGCACGGCTAGTTTTCGGGATGGATAATGAGATGTTTTTAATTGCTGAGATTTTATGTTTCAGTTGTTGTGACTATTTTCAAGAATAGTTGGGTCTACTGTTCAGAAATATTCGGTTCTGGAACTACGATTATCAAAAAGTAGCAAACGAAAATAATGAAGGAAATTTTTAAGCTTAATTATATTTTATTGTTCTTTTGAAATTTGGCAAACCGTCGTTATCATTCACGATTTCTAGTACTTTAGAAATCGTTGGGATTTCATTCCGGAAAAAAAACCGTGGACAATTCTTCTGATAAGGTTCATATCGAAATATTCAACTGAATCGATTATTTTTAACGACTGGCCTCTCCTCTTAGGTGGCGTCAATGTTTTATTCTCTTTATGTTCTCTGAGAATTCTGACTACAGCTGAATCACTCACCTGTGAGGATTTTGAAACAATTCCTACTAAGTCTCTTTTCGATAAATCAGGATGTTCTTCCAATTCTTTTCGAGAAAAATTCAAAATAATCTCTTTCTCTTCAGCAGAGAAGGCTACCTTTGGACCTTTTTCGTGGTTGTACCCAAATATCACCCTCAGATGCAGTATCCGTTTCCGAATTCGACATTGTTCTATAAACACTATATACACTTTGTCAAAAGATTTTCCAACACAATACACTTTTCACAACAAAATCATAAACACTTTAAACAGCTAGACCTTCACAGTAGCTCTAGGTATTTTAACTAGTCTTGTCAATTGAAAACTTCGATATTTATGCAAATCAAGATGGCCTCAAACCATTAAGGGAAAGGACCCAAATCTGGTGTTTCCCGGAATTACCTTGTCGGAATCTTGAGCAGCCGACAAAGAGTTTCGTACAAAATAATATAAAATTTTGGACTGACACTAAATATATTTCGGATATTACAAGTATATAACCATTATACATTTGAACAGAGATCTTTTACGAGTCTTGTCGATTGAAAACTTCGATATTTATGCAAATCAAGATGGCTTTCACCCATCAGAGAAAACGACCCAAATCTGGTGCTTCCCGGAATTACTTTGTCGGAATCTTGCAAGATTCCGACCCAAATCTCTAAATCTCTGGTCTGGTATTTCCTGGAATTACCTTGCCGCAATCTAGAGCATCCGAAAAAGAAATTATTTACTAGATAATAATATAAAAACAAAACAAAATAAAAAAATAGGGTACGTCGGATATGAAATGTTTATGACAGTTGTAAATCATAACAGAAATTTTGCACTAGAGTTTCTGAGGAAAAAAGTTGTAATGTGGAAATTGCTGACTCAAAATTATTGAATCATTTCTATCCAGTACCACAGTCCGTTCCGAGTACGATCCTGGCAATCTCTTAGGGCGTTAAAAGGGAGCGTGGTTATGACCGTTTGACCAATAGAAGCTTTATTGTGCGCAATCCAGACGATTTTGTCTGTTCACAAAGCTCCTTCTTATATATGAACCGACTATAGAGGACTATCTTTCGCAGGTCAATTTAACTGAATCATCTTTGTTTTATTTCATTTCAAAGTTCTAACACCCTTTATGTATTTGGATCACCTGGTCACCTACGAACATTTTAAAACTGAATACTTTCGGACTCACCCTGTATATTGTCTGTTCGTGCAGGAATCATTGTCACTGTATTCAAATTGGTCGTATAACAATCGATGCATCCTATTTAGTTTATTCATTCGAAAAACTATGTCCATTTTATTTTAAAAAAGTATCTTCATTACCCTGTATAATCTAAACATTCTAAACTGTTCAATTTAGAGTAAATTCAAAGAGAATCAAGACCCCTCTGATGCAGTTCATGACCCTTCTGCATGAAATTGCTTTATATTTCGAAGTGATTCATTCACTTGAGTATCAGAATCAACATTTCTATAGTCATTAAAAACTGGGGATTCTCAATTTCAACATGAATCTAGCCTGACTTGACCCCAGCTCACCTCGCAATAAATTTATTATAGCTGGGTGCCTCCATTTCGATGTAACGTATAATTTCAAAGTTTTCCCTCAGTGTTTGGACACCGCCGCATTCGCCAATTTGTACACGAGTAACAAAATCATGCGTCATCTCAGGAAATCTTAAGATATGACTTCCACGAATAGATTATATTGTTTAAATCCCATTCTTCATTTCAATGCTCACCTATTCTGCCCATTTCCACAAATCTCGAATGAACTCAGCATTGATAATATTGAAATTTTCTCGGACTAATCTAAGGATCCTATGAGACATGCAATGATAATTCCTACATATCGTTTCCATTGAACATTGAAGGACGATGACACAACGTACGAAGGCGTTATCACTTCACGCTTAATGGACTGGTAAACATGGTATATTGTTTTCCATGAGATGGACATTTCCACTGATTCATCCTAACAAACGCAGTGTGGAATGATGCCGATAAATTTAACTATTGAGATAAAACGGTACAGATCGGATTGATGGTTCTCAGAATTTCGCAATAGATATATTTTGCAATAAAAACTCGATGTTATTGTCGAGTTTTATGTGGAAATCGACTCACTGAGACGCATAAATTGGATAGATGTTCAATCATTATAACTTGTGTTGTTGGGTTTGATGTCAATGTTCTAGTGGCTTTGGAAGTTCATTATCGACTTTGAAGGTTTTGGTTTTCTCTTGATCTTTCTTCTGGTTTGATAACCTTAACATATCCGAAGATATTCAATACTATACAGGCATTTCGAAACTATATAAATTGCTTTTGTATCACAAAGCAAAGAGTATTTGAAAAAATTATCTTTTTCTGTGGGTTTTTCGTCCATTCTTGTTGAAAAAAAAAGGAATATCTCTTAAAAGGTTAAGTTCATGCAAAAAGCTAAGAAACACTTTTATATTCTCTCAAACGATCAATGATTTCGGAATAATCAAAGGCTAATCATTTACAATCAGTTTTTTGCATTTTTTTCGCATATATATGCGATAGTGAGGTTTCATATTTTGGATAAAATGAATTATATTCAATTATATTATTTGAGGAATATACACAGGTGCACATATAGACGTTCTCAAGCTACATGCTTTCGATAAGGCAGAATAGATTCACATTCTGCTTGTATTTCTCTGAATATCATCATGTTAGGTTGTGGGAAAATCTATTCTGACATTCAAAACTTGATCATGGCGCATTGCGTTAGATGAATGGTGCTGGGAAAATCTCTGGAGGAATTTGTTCTCTGAAAGTTTTTGAGAACTATTTTAATTTTATCATGGCATTGATGCTTTCTGAATCTTCGATGATAAAGAGTTGTCAATGAAAACACTATTTCCTTCTCGAATCTCACTGATCAGAGAACAAAATGAAACTATAACTATACTCCATTCACTTTTATTTAATCACATAGGAGGTCATGGTTTCGTTTTCAGGAGTTTTTCAGGAGAGCCCCTGATGAAAAGCACAGAACATATGATGAAAAGTCAGTGCGCGCACAGAAAATATCGTTAATGACAAAACGACGTTGCCAGTTTCTTTGTTCACATCAAAGTAAAAGTATCAAAGATATTCCACATTTTGTTAGGTTTACAAATTGTTCGCAGATTTGGTATTTAATCGATATTTGCAGGTGAGTTTTTCGTCGAATATCCAAGATTAACGTATGTTTATTGTTTCTAGCTCCAGTTTGGAGCGTGAGGACGATTTTCAAGACCAGGACGAATGTTTACATTTCGAGGTTGAAGTAGTACACGGGAATCTAGTTGAAAAAGCTCGATTAGGATGATATTTTTCAGATTTTCCGAGAAATTTGGCGATATCTGAGCAGATTTGCAAAAGTTAGGTCCCTCACTAATGAGGTGGAACTTAGACCTAATTCTCCTAAAAGAAACGCGTTTCAAAGGTCGAGATGGTGAAAAATGTATTCTTTAGATGCTGTTTGAACAAATGCAGCCGAGTTTTTTATATCCCAACATTGATTTTAAGAAAGTTATCAACAAAATAAAATTGACATTATTCTTGATTTCTGTAATTACCTATCAATTCATCTTATATCTTTGGGTTGGTGTTTTTTAATGAATTCTTGATTAGAATCAACAATTGATGTCGTCAAGTCTTGAACTTTCAGTTCAAGAGGATAATAAACATTAAATCTTCACAAGCATGCATATGAAATTTATGTTAAAGCAATGCAATTTTCTTCCATGGCGAAAAATAATATATTTCAACAGTGATCTCTTGTACTTTCCATGCAAATAACTAGAAAAGGAATCCTTTCTATCAATTCATATAAACGTTGATTATTTTCGTCCATCACATCTTTTCCAATTCATTCATTTTCCGAATAAATTAACATTCTGAGAAATACGCTAAGAATATAGAAAGGGCAACATAGTGTTGACTTGGAACATAAAAATATTTTGAAAAACGTCATAACTTCGATACAGAGTGGAATGTGTCAAATTTCCAAGGTCAGAGTTGTGATTTTATAATTGTGAATGGAGTACCTATAGTTAATTTGTGCTCTCAAATTGTAGGTATTTTTTTATATGTAATTTTTCGAGGATTTTCAGAACGATATTTTGCATTATGAAATTCGAAGAGAATTTTCAGGATTCGAACAGTTCAAGATTTCCAAATCCTCGTAAATAAGAGATAGGAGCTCATTATCATCATATTATTTATTCAGGATAATAAGTGAAATTCCTATTTCCTTCAAGCATATGAACAAGAATTGAAAACACTGTTTTCCTTCAGAAATGAGCAGTAAAAATTCAAAAACTGAAGATCCTAGAAATCAATGTGTAAATTTGAAGGGATGAAAGCTCTCCTACCTTGAGACGTCAATCTTCTGGCAATCGACTTCGATCTCATGGTCCCGACAGTATATCACAATTAGTCCGGTGAAGATCAAAGAAAATCGACAAAGATCACAGCATACGCGACAGTAGTTTTCATGTCAACAAGAACTAACAACACATCCTCTGGTCAGGAGCGGAAGAAGTCCATGGACATGGACGAAGACAATAGGACCGGCGATCGTCTTTTTTCATGCCCGACCCCACCAATCAGAGACGTCCATTCGCTGTCATGTTTTATCATTCCTCGGTGTGGACTGTGTGTGCCGTAATTTTTGATGCGGATTGCGGACGACGTGTGTCGCAATAAGCGACACCGAGATCTTCTTTTGTTTCTCTCCTTCGGGTTTACCTGTCTCAGACCTCGTAGGTCGCGAGGATTTCTTTTGTTGTCGCGCATTTATTCGCGCATCGCGCCGCCCACAGCGATGCCCCGCCAGTGGTAGGTAGATAAGAGCATCGGGACGGTCGATACTCCGGGATAGTCCGGTGCCCTCTCCCGGACTCGCAGATCCGGATTTTCCGGGCGGTTATCTCCGACGTTGGAAGGGATGACACTGGGGTAGGGGGTGGTGGTCGGGCGCCATTTTTCTGGTAGATGAAATCGAGCCGGGTCTTGTTGGAGTTGAAAGTAAGATCCAAGTTATTTCTGTCTGGGGAAAACTTTCTGGAAGCTGTATTACGCGCATTTTTCGTCGATATAATGTTTCATTCATGAGAAAAATAGTTTACTCGTTTAATTTTCAGGTTAGGTTCCAACTAGATATTATAGATATTATGTGATTAATAATCCATAGATCAGAATATTGATTATTTTCCATCTAATATACATACAGGGTGACTGGTGACGTAAGGGACAACGGCTAAGTGGAGATAGAGGACCTCAAACTGAATGAGAATTTGGGTTTCAAATGTCCCATGAGGGTATTCGTTTCGGAGATATAGGGTGATTTATGAAAAAATGCTAAATCTATGAACTCCCATATCTTCGTTAATATGATATGTTTTTCGCTGATATTTTACATGTTTGTTCATACAGGCATTCTCTGTCAGCATAAGAAAAAAAAATTGAAAAAATTGCTGGCCCGTACTCAAAAATTTCAATTTACATGTCAAGTGAGAAATATCACACGGTTAATGAGATAAAATAAAATCAAATAGAAATTTGGAAAGAGGGAAAAAAACTGATGAAATATCTGTTTTTTGTTTGAATGGCACAAATTTTCTTTCGTTTCTATGAGATGTTGAAGTAAGAAAATTACAATATTTTTATATTCAAATAATGAAAATTAGTACTACTGATAGAAAAAACCTTGAATTCGAGGCGCTAGAATGAGCCTGGCATCAAAATATTTCTTCAAATCTTAAAATCTATTTTTATCAATTAATATTTCGATGCCATAAAAAATTTCAAAATAAAATTTGTTGTAGATGGGGTGATGATAGAGTTGGATACTCAAACACAAAAATAGAAAAAGTCGCAAATATGATTCATAAAAAAATCAAGTAAGCAAATATTTTGATGCCAGGCTCATTCTAGCGCCTCGAATTCAAGGTTTTTTCTATCAGTAGTACTAATTTTCATGATTTGAATATAAAAATATTCGAATTTTCTTACTTCAACATATCATAGAAACGAAAGAAAATTTGTGCCATTCAAACAAAAAACAGATATTTCATCAGTTATTTTCCCTCTTTCCAAATTTCTATTTGATTTTATTTTATCTCATATACCGTGTGATATTTCTCACTTGACATGTAAATTGAAATTTTTGAGTACGGGCCACCAATTTTTTCAATTTTTTTTTTCTTATGCTGACAGAGAATGCCTGTATGAACAAACATGTAAAATATCAGCGAAAAACATATCATATTAACGAAGATATGGGAGTTTATAGATTTAGCATTTTTTCATAAATCACCCTATATCTCCGAAACGAATACCCTTATGGGACATTTGAAACCCAAATTCTCATTCAGTTTGAGGTCCTCTATCTCCACTTAGCCGTTGTCCCTTACGTTACCAGTCACCCTGTATATTACAGAAAAATTATGGTACATCAGGAGGTGGCAATGCCACCACTCTCCGTACGACTACTTTAGCCTTGGTTCTTTCCGAATACTCCTGTTCTGTTGAGTTCAACAGTGCTCCATGTCCATAAAATTGATGGGCAGCTTATTGTTTCTGTGGGGATTTTTAGTGGAACCATTAAGGTGCAGACACAATGTTATCACGTCACGTCACATCACGTCATCTTCCCAAAATGTGCAACCACGACAATGCATGGAACTTAGAGCATAGGAAGAGAGACGCACCTTTCAATAATAAATAGTGCAGCCAAATCATCAGAACTGAACTGGGTGATTGTACTACTACGGAATCAAAATGTAGTAAAAATTTTTGCAACATTGTATCTGCGTCACGATATAGCACTGAAAGCACGCAAGATCTATATTCCGCAAATTTACATTTTCTGAATGCACGTGTTATTACGTCTGATATTTTGTGAAATGTTATTCTGACATACATTTGGAACCGATCTGGGTGCTCATTCAATAATTCTTGAATTAATTGACGGAATTCCTTCACTTCCTCTGTTCGTTGATTCATTTGGTAAATCGAATCTCTCCTATGAGAATCACCAGCAACTGTAAAAGCAGCTATATTTTCTATATCTTCTTCCCGATTTCTCGCGTGAGCTCACATGACGTGACAACAATTTGTATGCACCTTTAGAGTCATTTTTTCGCGTGAATCACGGTTCAAAACTATTTCAAAAACATTTCGAAGTAAACGTCACCAGTTCATGCATCGCTAAAATGCCACAATTTCAAAACGGTGACGTCATCATAGAAATGTCAATTCAATTTATGAATTTAAAAGTTAGAAACATGATACACGCACATAATAATAAAAAAATTTATAATTTCAGGTGTGTTTATCTGTATATTATTATTAAATCTTGTATCTTCAAATTGGACTCCAATCATTTTATGATGAATTTGAATGTTCTCGTCCTGATTAACGACTTGTTGAAAAAAATATACGCAACATTCCTATTGATTGAATCAAGAGGAAGAAGCCGTAAAATCAATTTCAAAAATTTGATCATACTAATCAAACTAAATAATGTTTCGGAATTCTAAAATAAAGGTGTGCTCTACTCGAAGTGATTTATTACTTCACAGTCACAGGTTACAATGCATTCTTAAAACAAAGCTGTCATATTCAAATAATATTCAATGCAATGAAGAACAGTTATTATTATTATTTATTCAAAATAAAAACGGTGAAAACAAAATAAATCCAACAAACATAACCTATATTCTTCAATCAGCTGATTTCAAACTTCAAACTGCAGGTCGAACTATTCCGCTACCTGCTTTCGAAACGCTTCAAATTATTTTGAACCATTTGGTGCTTGACGTCACCAGTTCGACGCGAAAACACGAATATTTCAAAATAGACGAAATAGTTTTAAAATATTGTCACGCGAAAATTCGGCTCTGATCTACGCCTTCAGCTTGATTACCAGTTCTATCAATTATCAAGCCAAGTTCGTGAAAACTCAGATTTCGAACTGTTCTAAATTTTACTCGAGACTCTTTGATTTGAGGAAGTGGACTTGAGGGAATGTTGAATACTTATTTCAGAAAATAATCAATATCAGCACAAGCAAACTCCTATTATTTCAAGCAGTTTTTCGAAAAATTCAGATATAGTAAAATTAAAATTCAACTCGCAAATATCAAACGTGAAGACTCAGCTTTATTGAAAGATGAATAATCCATGAACATATTAATTTTAGTGAAATCATAATCCTACTATCTCAAGCCAAGTTCCTGAAAATTCAGATTTTGTACTTTTCTGATTTTTAATCGAGAATTTTTAATTTGAGGGGGTTGGCTTGAGTAAATGATGAATTTTAAACATAGTCATTCCGAATTTAATTCCAATTACAAGTTATATGATAGATACAGGATTTGCTAGATAGAAGTCTCGAAAACCTCAATCGATGAATGATTTCCTCGATACTAAAAGAGTGACAAGTAAAATTTCGAGTTCGAAATGAACTTCATATGAATTTTTCAACATAAATTCAATTTAATTTTCCATTGAAAATGATGACCGATCGGGAAGGCCAGTTTCTGTGTCAGTCACCGAAAATATCGATGCAGTTCATGACATCATTTTATCAGACCGTCGAATTGGGCTAAAACTAAGATGTCTATAGACATCTTAGCTAAAATATATCTGAAGCACTGAAGATTTCATACGAACGCGTTCCATCATGTAGTTCACGTCAATTTGGACATGAGAAAAATAACTGCAAAATGGATCCCCAAATGTTTGAATGTTGACCAAAAGCGTGCAAGGGTAGAAGCATCGCGTTCGATCTGTGCTCGATTTGAAAACGATGTAGACTTCTTAAACCGAATTGTTACTATGGATGAAACTTGGGTACATTTCTACGATTCAGAAACAAAGAAACAATCGATGGAATGGCGACACTCTGGTTCTCCAAGACCTAAGAAGTTTCGTGTCCAAAAATCTGCTGGAAGAGTTTTCCAGCTTCAGTTTTTTAGGATTGCCATTGAGTAATCATGATTGATTTTTTGGATGAATATAGAACAATAACTGGAGATTACTATTCGACATTACTGACCACTCTACGGGAAAAAATTAAAGAGAAAAGACGTGGAAAGCTATCCAAAGGTATTTTGTTTTTACAGTACAATGCCCCAGTACATAAATCTCATGTTGCTATGCAAAAAATTCGTGATTTGGGGTTAGAATTACTAGAACACCCCCCTTATTCACCAGATTTGGCTCCGTCCGACTATCATCTCTTTCCTCAACTGAAAAAAGTTTAAAAGGTCGTAAATTTTCTTCCAACGAGGAGGTAATGAAAGCTGATGTGGAGGACTGGTTTGCAGAGCAAGAAGAAACATTTTTTTTAAAGGTCTAGAGACGTTGCAGGTTCGCTGTAATAGCTAAATATATTCAATTAAGAGGAGAATATGTTGAGTAATTGAATATTTTGACACTGAAATTTTGTTTGGTTCTATAGTAGGCTAAGAATTTTTCAATATATCCTCGTACAAATATATGGCGGGGAAAAATTCCTGCTTTACCCACATATTCACTAATTTCATAGTTCAGGGATTTTCGGATAGAGAGCGCCATTTTACATTTCATTCGTAAGGAAAGAGATATTCATAGAACTTATAGTGATAATGTAAGTTCTATGGAGATATTCCATAAAAGGCACGGTCTCGCATCTATCGGATTAGTTTTCCTACTGGCTCTGAACGGCGACCTTAAGAAAAAATGTGAGAAAATTTAAAATTAAAAGATCCAAACGTCAGTACAAGTATGTAGTGAAATCTATTTTGAGGAATAAGTGGAAAATAATCAAATTTATTGTCCCAATTGATGGGAATATCTATTTTGACATAGCCTTGGATGTTCTAGTTTGTTCAGTAACTTTTTTTGTATTAATATCACGTCAATCCTGCTCTCATTTATGGGGGAAAAAACCTGTCGAGTCTTCAATTTGGATAGAAAAGGAAACTCTAGGCTAAATTGAATACATTCCTCACTAAAGGTGTGGAGTTTTTACAGTAACAGGCTCCTTCGCCATTTCACAACTGTTGGCACCGTTGGTTTACATTATGTTTTCGATAAAAATGTGCTTAATTTCGTCAAAAATTTTATTGAATCTTAGAAAAAAAGCTGTTTATCGATAATTGAATCATCACGGACCAAGAAAACATGAAATCAACATCCAAATTATCCTCCAATTTAAATTTACATGCAGATTCATCCTCTAAAACAATCTTTTCGAATCAAATCAAGGGAATGGCTCCCATTCACCCTCCTCCTTTCATTCTAATCGCGTTCGAATAGGATCATTTCCGAAACCACCTTCCACCACCGTCTTCAACCCTTACACAGATGAACAGAGCAAATTAATAAATCAAATTAAGCAAACCTCAAGCATCTGTTTGAGCGGCAGTCGGCAAACGTTTATAGAATGGGAGCGGGCGCGCATAGAGGAGCCGGCAAACAAAATTCGGTATGCATTAATTCGTCGGCCTCCGTTCTAGAACACATAGCCAGCGGCCTTTGAAGAGCGCGAGATCCACGGTTCTTGGAATGGGTGGAGAGGGATGAACTGATGCCGATGTTTATGGTTGCGAGGGGCTTTTTTCTGGCGGTGGGCCAACTGGATTTGTATTTGCGAGATTGTGGCAGAAAGAAAGGTCCAATACTTGGGTAGAATTGGCCATTTAATTCAATTCTAGTTATAAGGATCTAATTGCTGTTTAAGGGTCTACGTCCCTGAAAAAAGGGAGTCAGAAACGATTTATTTTTTCTGATTGATGAAGGGATGTATGAGTCTATAAAGATAAAAATAATAAAAAAAATATTTTATAAGTATTAAATGAATGAAAAGGATATTCCCCATCATTTTTGGTAATTTTTCAATATTTCCACCATCAAAACGAACAAATATTTTTGTGTTTTTTCATTTCAGTATTGAAGTCTATCATTTATTTAATCAAATGGCTATTTCCTTTTTCTTTCCAAATTTACCGTTTTTTTTTAAATAATATTACAACAATGTGTTGTTTTCGCGAAATTTATTTCCTTGAATTTTTCTATTCGAAATGATAAATATCCATTTTTACCAAAGACATTTTATTAAGGATTTTATTAGCCGTCAATAAGTGAAAATCAATTGTTTCTCACAATTGTGGATTCTTACATGGAATTGAATTTCTTTTAAATGACACGCCCCGCAGGTATCTACTCCCATATAACTGGTGAAGGAAAATTAGTGTATTATACAGTCAGTGTGAGATCTAGTTCAAGGTAGGATTTCTTGTTAATATTCCCTGCGCCCCAACATTTGTTCTGTTGAGCTGAATAATCCAATAAATAAAAATTAATGCACTGCACCGCCATCTGGCGGTATACGTTTCCTATTTTGAAGGCTGAAGATTCGTAAGTACTGTGATACTAGTAGAGCCCGTAGATCTACCAATCAAGTAGATATCCTTATCGGTTAATTATGGAAAATGTGAATATCGAGATATTTTGCATTGAATTTTTCTCTTTCGATATGTATATTTACATCACGGCCAGGATATCTGTGAAAAATACTATCGAGTTTCAAATGACCCTTTTTGCCAGATTTTTTTGCGATTTTCTCGAATTTTTTAAAAATACTTCCACATCGCCTAGAGAATCGAAATTTCAACCACGTATGAATCGATTATTCTCCTTTTCGACCGTGACAAAATTTCCTCACTGTATTGCAGCTTTGCTGCGATTTTAAGATTCTTCTGGACCCATTTTTTTGACAGGTTTCCTCGGGCCAGACCTCAAATTTACCATTCAAGTATAGTATAGAACTAGGAAAACGGATAAGTAGCATCTGGCAAGAGCTAGAAGAAGCAGAAATTCAACAAGTATCATCAGACAAGACAATAAATTTAAAAAAATATTGTTCCCATTTGAAAATCAGATCTTTTGAGCCTTTCAGATGCTGAGTGCTGACATGAGATGCAGATCTTTGGTCATCCTGTTTAGTTTAACTTGCGAAGTTGATTCTCTTCGTATAGTTTGAGGGTTTGTTTATAGATTTCAAATGTCAGATTCGATAAAGTTCATTTCAATAAATACTATCCTTCTATACTTATAAGGTGCGCAAGTAATTTCCTACGTTTTTTTGATGAAACTGTATTGTGAAAAAATGGTTACGAATAAATAATTCCAAGTATTGCCTATTGTTTCTCACTCGTTTCACCCAAACGAGAAGCGATCAGGCCAAACAAGGTCACTAATTCTTCGGACTATTCTAGTTTAGGCTTGTATGAGTGTATAAGGCTAAATTAAATTTGTGATTTTTTCGATTTCTTCAATGTTAAACTTGCAGAATGGTTCGTTGTGATGAGATCGATCTCCTGTTGAATAAAGGTTCACCTTCAAAATCACCCTGTATCGCACGAAGAATATTATATCATGAAAAAACGATGAATTCAATTGATTTGCAATCGTAGTACACAAAAACGCAAATTATAGTGGCAGAAATCGTTATTTTTGAAAAAAGTTATTACCTATATAAAGGTCGCCGTTCAGAGCGAGTAGGAAAACTAATACGATAGAGGCGCCATCGTGCATTTTATGGAATATCTCCATAGAACTTACATTATTACTATAAGTTCTATCAGTTTCTCTCTAATTATGAATGAAATGTACAATGGAGCTCTCTATCCGAAAATCGCTGTACTATGAAATTAGTGAATATGTGGGTAAAGCAGGAACTATTTCCGCCATATATTTGAATTTGGCCATTATCTGCCAATTCCAAATTTCAAGTTGTTTTTCTGAACGAAATTATATGTAGATTCACTTTTATTCGAAAGTTGAACTATTTTCATGGGTCTTTCGTTTGAAATAAAACAAGAGCATGAGTTGGTTCCTTTTCTCCTGTTTTTGAGAGAAAAAAATGAACTTTTGAAAGGAAATCGATTTCAATTATTTCATAAAGAACTCCAATCCTTTCTGAGTTTACCCACGAAATTTAAGTTCTCAAAGTGAAACCATTTTCAAATGCAACTTGAATAAAACACACTACATTGAACGCCCACCTTAATACAAGGGGAAACAAATTTTACTCTGTTTGAGGCTCATCATGAATTCTATGACACCTGTAAACAGGGTGTGTCTTTGACTTGTACATACATCTCCACTGTAGATTCTTGAACCAAAAAACCTTTTTCTCATTCTCCATTCTTCCGAATTCGGCTCTGTTTAAAAGATATAGCTATTCGACAAAAAATTGGACCAATACGTGCCTGATGCGATTCTCTGTAGAGACCTCAAAGTTCATATTGTTCGATTGAAAATGAGTTGATACATTTGGGGAATACTCAAGTACTCAATCTTATTTCAATGAGAATGTTGAAACACGATATTTCTTAACAGAATCACTTAGTTTTGTCCGATTATTTCTGAAATTGAATAGCCATATTTTTACTAACAAAACAATCTCCTTCTTCGATTTTCTTGAAGATTAGTTTGTAAAAACTAATAATTTGTTCATATTTTTCCCGATATCCCAACAATATCTTATGGATAATTGTTTTTCACTCAATTTATGATTAATTAACCTGAACTATAGGATTATAGGTCAATGACCTAACCTAACCCATCTGCTATGAATATTTCACAGAGCTTTTGAGAAAATGATGCCATACTGTTGTTCTCTTGGTATAACGGTGCGCTACCTCGCAATGTACTCAAACGTGAGTGTCTGTGAACGAGAGAACGACGCATGCGTATAGCGACACCGGACGCAATCTTTGAATAACATAAACAATTATGGAGGAAATCATATCTAGAGCTATGTTGTTATAAAAAGGGAAAGTGCTCATTTTCGGTGTTCTTCTTCGATCGCGTGATGATTTTATGAAGACTTGTGTAAAATCAACCGTGAAGTGTCGAGTTTATAACATTCCAAGAGGATATTGTTCAGATAGAAACATCGCCACAGATTATTCAGTGCTAAGTATCATTTAATTTTTCATTAATTTCAAAATTTGATACGTGGTTTGTATCGAAATTTATATAACAAACTTCCTTTTATTTTGAACAAGCAATCACCCTTCGAAATCTTTAGCATCAAATCAATTAAGACACTACCCGGTCTATTGATGGGGTGGTAGCAATGCGAGACTGTATATTTTGATATATGTATTCGCAATCAGTCAAAATCTGTCCTTATCTATTCAAATTGAAATCGTTAACTTCACAATGCGTAATTCATGCGTTTTTATGACAAATTTCCATCCCTCCCACCCATTTATTTCTTCGCAGCCTTCGAACGTCCGTCTCGTGTGATCTCGACCACTGATACCAACGACATAAAAAAATAATTCCCCCGTTTATAAATATGTATATTTGATGGAAGACCAGGGTGGTAGTCATTAAGGGAACCGGTCGGGGGGAGGGGGTAATGCGTTATGAAATCACGGACATATGACAAATAACAGTTGACCCGTAAACAATGTGTATAATTTGCTGAGATAGAGCGGCACGCGAAGCTAACCCAGATATTACAACGACTTCGGCAACGCTAGCTAGATGACTGATGACCGCCTTCCACGCCCTCTGCCGTGACAATCTCACGACATCGTGTCCATCGACAGCGCCCCTTCGCCCTTGTTACCCTCCCCGGCAATTTTGGGAGCCGAAGTATTATAACTTTTGAGACGTTGCAGAGACATTGCAAAATGCTGAAATTTCACATATACTCCACTCACAATTATTATAAAATCACAACTCTGGCAATGGAAATTTGACACATTACACTCTGTATCGAAGTTATGACGTTTTTCAAAATATTTTTATTTTCCAAGTCAACACTATGTTGCCCTTTCTACATTCTTAGCGTATTTCTCAGAATGTGAATTTATTCGGAAAATGAATGAATTGGAAAAGATGTGATGGACGAAAATAATTAACTTATATATGAATTGATAGAAAGGATTCCTTTTCTAGTTATTTGCATGAAAAGTACTAGAGATCACTGTTGAAACATATTATTTTTCGTCATGGAAGAAAATTGCATTGCTTTCACATAATTTTCATATGCATGCTTGTGAAGATTTAATGTTTATTATCCTCTTGAACTGAAAGTTCAAGACTTGACGACATCAATTGTTGATTCTAATCAAGAATTCATTAAAAAAATCAACCCAAAGATATAAGATGAATTGATGGGTAATTACAAGAATCAAGAATAATGTCAATTTTATTTTGTTGATAACTTTCTTAAAATCATCAATGTTGGAATATAAAACTCGGCTGCGTTTGTTCAAACAACATCTAAAGAATACATTTTTCACCATCTCGACCTTTGAAAGGCTTTCTTGTGGGAGAATTAGGTCTTATTTCCACCTCATTAGTGAGGTACCTAACTTTTGCAAATCTGCTCAGATATCGCCAAATTTCTTGGAAAACCTGAAAAATATCATCCTAATCGACCTCTCGAGGCTCCATCCGATCCATCTACTGCGATATCTGTCCAAATAACAGCTTTTTCAACGAAATTTCCGTGTACCCCTTCAACCTCGAAATGTAAACATTCGTCCTGGTCTTGAAAATCGTCTTCACGCTCCAAACTGGTGCTAAAAACAATAAACATACGTTAATCTTGGATATTCGACGAAAAACTCACCTGCAAATATCGATTAAATACCAAAAATCTGCGAACAATTTGTAAACCTAACAAAATGTGGAATATCTTTGAAACTTTTACTTTGATATAAACAAAGAAACTGGCAACGTCGTTTTGTCATTAGCGATATTTTCTGTGCGCGCACTGACTTTTCATCATATGTTCTGTGCTTTTCATCAGGTTCACCAACTCCTGAAAACGAAACCATGACCTCCTATGTGATTCAATAAAAGTGAATGGAGTATACCTTTTCAACTACATATTGAGAACATATTTCAAATCAGTTCAGCTGCATGTGTTCTGGGAAGTAGTTCCACCGTATATTTCTAGATTCTACTCAAGAGACTAGCTACCGAAGTCTCATTATTAACTGTACATTAACTGTCGAGTGGTTGAAGCGTGACGCTGGAAGCAGACTATTCTGAGGATCTGAAGACCGTGACTTAATGGATTCAGCTGGTGAAGACTATCCTCTTGGAATATACAGGGCAAGAATTAAGTGTACATCATCGTTAGGTCCCCACTGGAGGGTTTTTCAGGCAGAAATACTTGCAATAGGAAGATGCGTAGACATTAACCTGGAAAGAAACTATCAAAGCACTTAACATTGAATCAAAGCTGATTTGGGCGTGCCCAGGGAAACTCAACGGCCCCTGGGGGTGCCGTAACACCATAAAGCAACTGGCCAGAGGCAATAAAGTGATTCTACTATGGGTGTCAGGGCATTGTGAGGTTGAAATGAAGAAGCCGATGAGCTGGCAAAAAATGCATCAAGGTTAACACCTGCTGGAACTGAGCCTTTCTGTGGGCTTGAAAAAGACCATTATAAGGCAGCAGTTCAACAATGGTAGTTGGACAACAGAATAACCCTCCGGAGAAACTCTCCTGAGTCCTGGACTTTCACAGTCCAAGAAATACGTCATGTTTTCACCGACCTATACCAGTAAGCTCTTAAAGCTGTCACGAGCTGAGCTTCGGGTGATGGTAGGTCTGCTGACTGACACTGTCGGTACAAATATCATTGATACCGCTTGGGAAAGTCAGAGATTAGAGATTTTCAGGCTCTGTGGATAAGAGACAGAAACAACTGAACACATGGTTTGCAAGTGTCCAGAGGTGGCTGGTCTAAGAACCATTTATATAGGTAAAAAGGTTCTGGATACCCACGAGATAAAGGCCAAGGCTCCTAAGGATGTTGTCGATCTTATCAACACATTTTGCTGTGGAAATCTTTTCGAAAGCAAAGCTACATTATAGTAGTTATTTTCGGGGAAATATCAGAATTGACTCCAATGAAATCAGGCGCCAAAAAACACGAACACGTCATTGAACACACTCTTTTTTCCCACGTAACAACGGTTGTTTTGCCAGAAGCACTAACTCTCGACCGCAGTCATTAGAAGGAATAAACCGTAATTGTGTAAAGATAAGAGGATCTTTATGATCTTCCTTCATTAGGCTGACGTAATTGTTTAGGGGTGCGCCCCTCCAAAGCGACAATAATTCACGCTATATCCACGTCAACGACGGTGTACACACTATTGACTGTTGACCCAATTGAGTAGGGGTTGGAAGACACCCCGCGTTGTTGCCAAACGATCCTAGGGGATCTAGTGCAATTGAGAACAATTTTCTTTTCGAATGGGATCTTCATTTTTGTCTAATGGTTGTTAGGACAGGAAAGTTATTGGTGTTACCACACAAGTTATCCTCCTTGAAGCCGTCCCAGATACTGGATTTCATCAAATCTCTGGAACTGGAGGGCGTGCTGTAGGAGGCGCGATGATGACAGCTCTGTCAGGGGGCACAATAGACCTTAAGGTCGCAGTGGACTGTAACCCCTTTTCACTATAACTATAACTATAACTATACCACACATGTCTTAGAAGTAGCTTATGTCTTTGCCATCAATATGAGAGGATCATCCAGTGAAAAGTCGACGGATAATAGTTACCTACGTTATCCTTAGACAATTGAAGTAGGCACACTAGAATCACTCATGTAGCTGACGTAGCCGAGCTCGATATGATTTCAGACTACATTCAACCCCTATACTCATTCGATAAACCATTCAAAACACAGCTTGACTGGAACACATGGAACTTGAGTATAGAATCACAATCATCTGCAGAAATAGTCTGGTACACAGACGGTTCAAAGACAGATGAAGGAACAGGAGCGGGAATACATGCAGTGAGGCCAAGAAGGGATAACATAATACCTCTCGGCAAACATGCTACGATATTTCAAGCTGAAACACATGCCATTAGGACATGCATACTGAAGAACCGGGAAAGTGGCTAACAAAGAAAACAAATCCACATTCTCTCTGACAGCCAGAGCGCCATCAAAGCCCTCAACTCGACACAGATAAAGTCTAGACTCGTCTGGGAATGCCTCCAGGACCTTCTGAAGCAAAACACAACAAGGTCACTCTGATGTGGGTGTCAGGTCACAAGGGAATAGCAGGCAATGAAAAAGCAGACCAGTTAGCAAGACAAGCATCTGAAACGCCATTCACAGGGCCAGAACCTGTGCTTGGAATCAGCAAAAACCGATGCAGGACCCTGATTGAGGAGTGGATAAAACAAAGACACCAACAACACTGGGAACAGAGCGACGGGCAAACACACTGCAAAGTCATGGTAGGACACACAAGCCATACCTTGACGGCTGACTTTCTGAATCTAAACAGAACAAAGGCACGTATAATAGTAGATCTGCTGACGGGACACTGCGGCCTTAGGAAAAATCTGAACACCATGGGAATTCTTAGAGAACCCGTGGATTGCAGACTTTGCGGTGAAGAAGAAGAAACAGCCTCTCACATCATCTTTGAATGCGACGCCCTAGGAAGAAGGCGTCACAAAACCTTCGGAGAAATCATTACGGAAACGGGAATGACTCCGAAAAACCTCATAAACAGGATATTGAACCTGATTAAGGACACGAACCTATTCTCGTGAGGAACCATCAATCAATCAAGGGTATAAGAACCGTTCAAGACAACAAGCAAAGTTGCAGATGGTGGAAGCATATCCTGATCAGAAGTAAGCCTACTGACTAGATCAACTGGGGCTGAACAATCCACAGCAGTTTTGTTTTGGTTGAACGCGATTCCAGTAAAATCATATGCATGAAACCAGACTTTACAGCTACCAATGATCATACCAGATCAGAACTCTCAATTGGAAAGACCGAGGCAGTTCAAGGGAAATCCTGCTGAAAAGACCCTGCTGGTCTAAAATGGGAGCAGAATTCTGTAGAGAACTGGACAGGGGTCCAATGGAAGTTTTTTCAGACAACCAAACTGCTTACAAATTCAGTTGAGCCCTAGTATACGAGTGCAGAACTTCTCACTTATTGTACGATGGGTGTAACAAACATCTGCTGATATTGGTTCCAAGCTACTCCAGTGATAGAGAAAAGGAAAAGGCAGATTCTCCTGCCAGCATTGGAGCTATGGGCTCTTCCTTCAGTCCGAAACTATGATTGGAGTAGCTCAGAGAAATGATAAGCTGAGCTGGAGCTAAGGCTTCTGGAGTATTAAAGGAGTTGGCCTGGAATTTGTCACTCTCATAGGGGTTGTAATGGAGCATCTATCACAGAAGAATATTATTTCTGAATTGAGTATGTATATCGATATGGAATCCTGAATGATTCCAAATTCAATAAATACAATTAGAAATACATGCATGGGTGAGGTTTGAGACTATATGCTCAAGCAGATTGGCTCTTAAAGACCTGGATGAGCTACGAACCACATATAGTAGGCTATATTACACCATAAACATATGTTTTAAGTAAAACGTAACTAGACATCTTAGAGGTAACGAAAGTGAAATACACGAGTATTTTTTCTGACTACAATTCTTCTTTTCACTTTGCCGCCGCCTTTTCGCGTGTTGCTCCAGAACATGCCATAATTCACCCCTAGATCAAGATGTCATGTTATCATTATCTCGCGAAAATCCGGCAACATCGCGCCATAACGACAATTCTTCACGTGGCACGTATAATCTGTTATGTAAATGGAGTCAATTAAAAATCAGGACAGAAATATGATGCACGATACCTGCGACGCGTGCTTATCGTCAGCCATCTTCCCACCCCCTAGTCGGGGGTGGGGGGCGGCGGACACAGCAGGACAATCGAGCCGATGGAACGGTCGAGATAGGGCGATAACGACCGAAGGAAAAAGCGACTTTGGATTTTATGACGTTCTGAAGAACTCTGTCGTTTCAGTTTTATGTTTGTGTTTTGTTCCTCGGAAACTTTGTTGCTCAATGGTTTCGCCGTACAAGATTTTCTCGAGATTCACGGAGAAAAAGCATGTGATAATTCCACAATGAAAGGAATACTTGTTTGAGCTGTAAATTAAAAATGAATTCCTATTAGTTGCGATGGTTTGGAAGTGACAATAAACTCCCTATATTTTCTGTTGACTGATGAACGTTGGAACCATGAACGAACTTCTTACTTCTCTGGTCCGTTCTTTCAAAGAACTCTCAGGGAAAGTCTCCAAGCCACTGTGTGGGGGGATGTTTCCCTGGCACAGGCGATATGAACAGTTAATCCTTGGCCTCCAAACCATTGATATTTGTACGTACGAGGATATATTGAAAAATTCTTAGCCTACTATAGAACCAAAAGAAATTCCAATATCAAAATATTCTATTACTCAACATATTCTCCTCTTAATTGATTACATTTATTACAGGGAACCTGGAACGTCTCTAGACCGTTCAAAAAAATATTTCTTCTTGCTCTATAAACCAGTCCTCCACAGCTTTCATTACATCCTCGTTGGAAGAAAATTCACGACCTTTTAAACTTTTTTTCAGTTGAGGAAAGAGATCATAGTAGGACGGAGCCAAATCTAGTGAAAAAGGGGGGTGTTCTAGTAATTCTAACCCTAAATCACTAATTTTTTGCATGGCAACATGAAATTTGTGTACTACTGGGGCGTTGTCCTGTAAAAACGGATAGCCTCCCGCGTCTTTTCTCTTTAATTTTTTTCCCGTAGAGTGGTCAGAAATGTTGAATAGTAATCTCCAGTTATTGTTCTACCCTTTATGATTACTACATGGCAATACCAAAAAACTGAAGCAAGAACTTTTCCAGCAGATTTTTGGACATGAAAGTTCTTAGGTTTTGGGGAACCACAGTGTCGCCATTCCATCGATTGTTGCTTTGTTTCTGGATCGTTGAAATGTACCCAAGTCTCATCAATAGTAACAATTCGGTTTGAGAAGTATACGTCGTTTTCAAATCGAGCACAGATCGAACGCGATGCTTCTACCCTTGCACGCTTTTGGTCAACATTCAAACATTTGGGGATCCATTTTGCAGAAATTTTTCTCATGTCCAAATTGACGTTCGTATGAAATCTTCAGTGCTTCAGGTAGGTATCCATTTTAGCGCAATTCGACGGTCTGATAAAATCATGTCATGAACTGCATCGATATTTTCGGGGACTGACACAGAAACTGGCCTTCCCGATCGGTCATCATCTCCAATGGAAAATTTACCTCTTTTGAAGCTTGCAGTCCAATTTTTCACGGTCGGTTTCAAGGACATTGATCACCAAGGGTATCAAGCATATCTTCGTAAATCTGCTTACCTCTTAATACTTTTAAATACAGGTACTCGATGATGGCTCGATACTCCACTTTTTCGATTTTTACAATTTCGGTGGACATCTTTTTTTTAATTTATTGCGTAACTTTGGTTTACTTTTTTGACGTCGAACTCTACACTGACACTTCTAATAAGTTATTGTTCGTTGATATGGTATCGCAATATTCTTTTCATGCATGGAACTGGTCTATAGGCTAACTAGATATCAATACATCCTCGTAAACTATTATTTTAAAAGCAACAATTTCAATGCGTATACCATAATGTCAAGTGTATGGTTAAATGTGCAGTCGGTCTTATGAACTGTATAAGAATATTCCAAATGATATCAGAACGAAGTTCCACAATACTAATCAATATAAATGCAATAATATAATAGAAGAAGCTTACATGAGATTAAATCCTGTTAATAGAGACAGCGTTATATTAAAGAAAGCGTACATACCATAGAACATGGAAGCGTCATGAAGATATACTAAAATGGCGTTTTCCTGGAAGAGGAATACCATTTCAAAGGAACACAATTGTGAACCAGAATAAAAGTAAAACGAATGGGTTCCAGAGAGCAGCAGAAGTAAAAGTGCTCTTCCATTTGTTGTTCTTTCGGAGGTTGGTTTTTCTTTCAGAGAATAGCATTTCTTTGATGGTCGCAGAAGAACAAGTGTGCATCATGGTGGATCTTCGACATGATTAAAATCTCCTAGGCAGTTCCACGTGTCGACAATAGACGTTGGAAAGTGGAAAGCCATGAAGTAGGTCTGGCATCGGTGCATTTTATGGGATTTAAGGGTAGGAAATTCAGAAATGGTACAGAGGCAATAATTTTTTCGGCATTTAATCATTATGGTTGCCACGCTGTAAATTCTTTATTAACGCTTAGGACTAACAATCTCGCTTATATGCTGGATATGATATGATGATATGATATGATATATTGTTTATCCTGACTACTCCTAGATCTCCTGAGGAGACCCCTCTGAAACTACAAGCTTCGAAGCTTGTAACTTGTGCCGAGTTCGGAGTAAGCAGTTGTGTTCTGTGTAGGCTTTGTTACTGTGTCCTTACGCCACCTTAGGCACAGCACTGTTAATTTTTGACCCAACAGTGAGAATGGTGGCCCCTACCACTAGAAAATTTCTTTCCTAGCTCGGGATTGAACTTCGGACCTTTGGGTCCCAACGCTCTACCACTGAGCCAAGGGCTTATATGCTAGATGGTCCCAAAGTTCAGTTGAAGATGGGAGTGGGTTATACAAAAACGATATTATTAAGGAAGCGCCAAGTGATTTAATATTCACATCCAGCACACTTGCTCTAGTATCCGAAAAATCACTAAATAAATCTAGATAAATGATCTATAACAATAATTCTAAAGGGGGAGTAATTACCTTGAGGTCCTTTTATAGCGCTATATATGACTCACACTGTATATATAAATAGATCATACGACGATAGCGAATTATGTGTAAAATAATGTATAGAAACCTTATGAGGTTCCTATCAAAATAACTCAAACAGTTCTCATACGTTAACCTAATAGTGATGAGACTTAATAATAATACAAGTATTATCTGACTTAAACTTAATAAATACAGCTCGATATTAGCGCTGATAAATACCAGAAATTTATGATACGACCTTAGTAAAGTTCCTCGATCCAAAGGGAAAAGGTAGTGACGATTTAGAACCTCCACGATGTTGAAATCACCAAAAGGTAACTGACTGCGGCAGTACTGATTTTCCTGGGGCTGATTCGACCCGATGACTTATCAATCGGCAATTGATGTTGCAGATATTCCAGCGAAACCACTGAAATGTCCCAGAACAAGGACCCTATGAACACAAATTCAGAAAAATCAAAATGGCGAACTCGCCAGTCAGCAATACCTACCTCTTTCAGAGGGTTCTCTAAGTACCAAATTAAGTACAGTTTCCTCACTGATTATAAATGAGAATACTTCACCGAGATAGAGTTCCAGCAGAATATTGATCCTGATTCTAAAATAGAAGACACAAATTGCACGAGGCAGAATTGAAGTAATGATGAATCTCACCTCTCAATATGGAAAATCCCTTTTCAGGCACAGTAAGATTTGACAAAATCTTCCAAATAAGCTCTGAAGCTAAACGAAACAATCCCACTGTACGAGTATATAACGTTTTCGAAATTCAAATCCCTAAATCAGGTAAGTATTAAAACTCCTCGACTTTCGAAAACCACCATTAAATTGAAGAATGTGCAGAAAACAACCATTTCACTAGTCTCCACGTGAATCAATTTCACCTATCACCGTACTTCAGTTCCGAAATTCTCAACTAAAAATCCCTAACCAACATATCCTTATCCTTGTCCCACAAATCGAAATTTCCAAAATTCCATCTCGTTCCCACACCGCAGGCGATACAACAGGTTTCCCGACAAGAAAACATATTTTCCACCAACTTCGTCGTAATACAGTGGCGTGACCACGATCAGGGATCGGGAAAATTAGCATCGGCCAATTCCGGACATAACATTGTGCAGAGGAAGTTTCAATGCGTCCAAGGTAAGAGCATGATCGAATCAACACCAGATCAGTTGAGAAAGTCAAGAATTTCCTCACACCCCTCCCCTCTTACAGATCAGAACTAATTACTTCATCGCCGCAAACCGCTCGAGATTAATGCTTGGAAGATTGGTGTTGAGAAGAGAGGAAGCATGAGAATTATTAACGCTCACATTAACATACATAACTGGCGTACAGCCGAGCCACCGTGGCCGTTACCACTCGAAGACGTGGCAAACGACTTCCCGTTCTCGAACAGGCCGTGAAACAAAGGAAACTCAAGACAAATGGAAGCGGATAACAAAAACAAGTCAACGTCAAATCTATTATGGCGAACCAGAGGCCCTAGACACACCATCGCTCGTTAATGACGAGATGTTTTCGATCCTATCGTGCGAATATTGTTTTTCGAGGATTGATTTTACGACTCTTTTGTGCGATTGCATGGGAATTCGGAAGTTGGTGTGGTTGGAAGGGGAGGGGTGGAATTGGATCTGGTAATGGTCTGAGACAAAGGAGGGGTCTCAAGGGGGTAGTCATTAGTAGATTTAGATCATCGGTAAATAAGAATAAAAAAATTAAAATTGAAAAAGAAATTGAAATTCTTTCATCATTAAAGACAAGCATTCAATGAGCTATGTAATAATTAGTTGAATTGCCTGATGACTAATGAAGATTACTCTATGAATATCAGATTAAAAAGCTGCAGACATATTATACCTCGTCGGTTTCAATTATCCCAAGTTTTGAGAATGCAATGTGTTCAAATCATATTTTGAACCTTTCAAATATATATTTTTGTATGGAGTACGATCATATTCTGACAAAAAATTCAACATTTTATGATAGTCCATGTTCTGGCTGGTGTTTCCAAATATCATTTTTATATTGTTGTGTAAAAAACATAGTGTGTGAAAAGAGTTGAAGGAAGGGAGTTGTCAAAATATAATAAAAGGTAAAAGTCATTTTTATTATTGAAGATAAAAAGTGGTAATAAATTGGTCTTGCCACAACATTTTTTGGTCCTTCGAGCCATTATAGATAAAAAAGAAATTGTGCTCTAAGCCAAGAGCATAAATTTCAATCTTCTCGATATGCCAGATCGGGAAGAATCTTTAAGGAAGACCACAAGGAAAAATGCAGGAAAACCTCCCTTAATTATTCAATTGAAACGAATTGAATTACGAAGATTAGAAGCTCTGAAAGCGATAATACTAAAGGAAGCAGAAGCAACAAGGGCAGCAAGAGTAGCAGAAGCAGCAAGAGTAGCAGAAGCAGCAAGGGTAGCAGAAGTAGCAAGAGCAGCAGAAGCAGCAAGAGTAGTAGAAGCAACAAAAAATGCGGGAAAACCTCTCTCAAGGTATAGTCCTAATGAATCAACTAAGAACTCTCAAGAAAGCAAAAAATCTTCAAGTAGTATTGAATTGAAACAAATTGAATTGAAAAGATTAAAAGCTTTGAAAGCGATAATACTAAAGGAAGCAGAAGCAACAAGGGCAGCAAGAATAGCAGAAGCAGCGAGAGCAGCAGAAGTAGCAAGAGCAGCAGAAGCAGCAAGAGCAGCAGACGCCGTAGATGCAGTAAGAGCAGAAGAAGCAGTAGAAGCAGCAAGAGCAGCAGAAGCAGCTGAGATGAGATGCATGGAAAAAGAGGAACAAATTACAAATATTCAAGATTCAATGGAAGTCGAACAAGTTTCACAAAATTCGTCAGTGAGATCGAGTTCCGAAGCCTCTATAAATAGTTCTGATGAAGAGGTACCTGAAACTATTCAAGCCCCAATCGAAAATAATTTCCAAACATTGACCAATGGAAATAAAGAGAAAATTCGAATATGGCTGGATCAAGTGAATATTGAAAATCATGGAAATGAGTCAACAGACAATCAAGTTATTTCTCCATTAGATTCTAATTCTGAACCAGAAGCTGACAGCGCTAAACGTGAAATAATTCTTGGCCTGGAAAGCGATCAAAGCATCGACGATTTCTTCCAAGACACGGAGTTTCTACGAAAGAGCAAAGACGTATGCGAGTCCTCCATCTCAGAACTGCTCGACACGTCCAGAGCACAAGCGACCCCTTGGGAGGTAGAAATACGAGAGTTTTGTCTAGAAAGAATACCCTTCAGGCAAGAAGAAATCATCAAAAAGATGAACGACGCTCTAGAAGACTTCGACGATCGACATGAGAACTTGAACAACGAACGAGCCGAGCCATTGGTGGGTGGTTTATTCTGCGACCTCTCCATCCACAGACTACACCAAGAGCTAATAATTCTGAGAGATTTCGAGGCGCACCAAGAGGTCCTCCAGGAGAAGGTGTTTGCCAGGATGACGAGCGTGCTAGACATGGAGGATGTGATAAACGGGGATTTGATACACGAGCAGTTCTACAAGCTGATCCACGACAACAAGTTCTCCAAATTTCTGAAGAATGTGTTCAAGAAGAGCACAAGCCTCCTAAGGTCCCGCACGGAGATGATTCCAGTTCCGGGTCATCGTCTTATTCCAGTTCGGAATCGGAAGAAGAGCAACGTTCTATTAATTTTTTGTGGCCGCGGAGAATGTCCTGGCTGGTGTTTCCAAATATCATTTTTATATTGTTGTGTAAAAAACATAGTGTGTGAAAAGAGTTGAAGGAAGGGAGTTGTCAAAATATAATAAAAGGTAAAAGTCATTTTTATTATTGAAGATAAAAAGTGGTAATAAATTGGTCTTGCCACAACAGTCCAAATATTTCCAATCCTCAATATTGAGTTTGCTATTTAAAAGTAAATTAGATTGAAGAATATTTTTTTTTGTCTATCCATACAAATCACTCAATTATTTACCATGCAGCAGGAAAGAATTTAAGCATTTTAAGACTATCAATACAATGGGAGTAAAATTGTACAATCACTTACCAGAAAATATTAAATGTCTCATGCAGCCACATTTCAACAAGAAAGTGAAAGAAGTCTTGATAAGGGGTGCATTATATTCAGTGGATGAGTTCCTTCAGTCACGATTGGATAGTTGAATTTTTTTTTATTTATGTTGTTTGTTCTCATTTTATTTCTTTGTAATGTGATATACTCGTATACTTTTATATTATTATGGACGAGTCATGTAATATTGATGACAATAAATTACTACTACTACTAAATGTATGGCCTCCACGGGCATCAATAACAGCTTGACATCTTCTTTGCATACTACACACGAAGTAAATGAACATTTCTTGAGGAATTCGGTTCCATAAACGGGGCAGAAGCTCTCTCAGATCATTTCAGGATTCTGGGGTACGTTGATGATTATCTTATCTTCTTTGTAGCATATCCCATGCATGTTCTTTGCTATTCAAATCTGGTGAGTGCGGAGGTATTGGTAATTGGTAAATACCAAGCTCCTCGCGCGCATTCTCAACTATGGCTGCACGGTGCGGTCTAGCGTTATCGTCTAGAAATTGGAAAGTTTCACCAATAGCAGCGTGAAAATTTGGCACAACATTGTCAAGGACATGCTCCCTATAGTGTTAGGCGGTCATATTATTCCCAGGACAAATGTGTAGATCTGTGCGCCCGTTGAAACATATTCCGGCCCATATCATAACACTATCCTCTCGGAATGGATGAACTTCTAGGACATACCGACGATTACGGGGTATGCGTGGTATTGTCCATGCCCTTATTCTTCGAGAATCTGAAAATCGTCCATATCTGGATTCATCAGTGAAAAGGACACAACGCTATTGATCGTTCCATTGATATGTTTCCTTGCCCATTCCAATCTTTCACGCTTATGGTCACGTGTTAATGGAACCCCTCTTAATGGACGTCTAGAACCCAGATTCACCTCTCTCAAACGTCGTCTGACGGTTTCGATGGAAACTTGGACCCCATCTGCATTTCGAACAGTAATCCGTAGCATTCTACACCCATGTAGGGTTTCTTCTCGCCGAAACAGTGATGAAACGATCCTGAGGAGGTGTTGTTTTTCGTCGCCTACCAAGCCTTGGTCTTTCCAACACGGAACATGTCTCCTTGAACCTATTCCAAAGTCGAGATATCACATTTTGGCTGACTTGGAGCCTTTCCGCTACAACAACCTGAGTTAGGCCACCCTGTAGCATTCCGATAGCGCTAGTAGCCTCAGCGTTTGTTAATTTACGTCTTGGCATTTTCAGAAAACGCGCTTCAAATCGAAGCCGTTGATAAACTGACCTCATTTCAAAATAAGAACATTCATGAAGCATATGCAGAGAACCAAACTTCAGAAAAAAGGCGACCATTTCATTTTTTCAGACAATTTCATATGGAGCATGAGATTTCTAGAAAACATAAAGAACCCTTGGAAAAAATGTTTGAAATTAAATTTTCTATCGATTTCTGTACAAAAAACATGGGCATGCCATTTGAAAAAATGAAGTAATTGCAGTTTGAAATTTCTCAGAAATATTAAATTTATTGTGACAGTTCCAATTGAACAACATGATTCGATAGCCATGCAATACGAAGCAAAATTATTGAATTTTCGTAAGATCCTTCATTTGTTTCTTTATTATGGATAGCATGCATGCTATGATACGTTTCGCGGACCTCTGCAACTGGCCATGTTCTCATAGAAGTCCTTACATCTTTGTAACCATGACGACCACGTAAAAATGTTTCAGTTAGAAAATTTTGTAAAATTCGAGAAGGAATCCATTTCTGGTTAGAAAAATAGGTATTTTCATTTGTAATACCAAAGCTGATGGTCACTTGCGGTATAACCGGAAGTGCGATCTCGATGAAAATATTTTAGCATGATTTCTCCTTTGAAAAATGGCCGTGTGTCAAATTTCAGAAATCTTTTCCTCATAGAAGCCGAGAAACGTCTAATGCACGGATTATTATGATAACCCTGTATAATGGGGTCGATTGGCTATAGAAGAATCTTTCTGAACTGCGATCAGATTGAACCATTGCTGTAATGCTGCCTTATTGTGGTCCATTCCAAGGCCACAGAAGGGTTGAGGTCCAATGGGCACAACGTAGTATAATTGCTGAGCAGACCATTAAGGGATGGTTCAATGCTAGTGGGAATAATTTAAAGGCAGAGTCAAGCTTGAATTTTCGTAAAAGCACTGCGGTGAAGGTGTAGGGTAGACGAACTGTGAAGATAGGAACTCTACGACGATGGAATCTGAGTTTGTGAGACATGCCCTATTATAGATTTTGTGAGGCGAAATAAACTTCTCACCCAAGCACCCAGAAGTCGACTTAGGGTCACGCTGGGCTTGAATCATGACATCTCACCTAATCAATAACGCAATAGCCTTTTTTTGTAACAACGCTGACTAAACCTGCCAGACAAAAAATTAGGAAAAACTCAGGTCGATAACTGCAAACAATCGGAATTCAGCTATTCGAAATTATCCTGGTCCATATCTCATTCTAGGAAGCTAGCCAGTATCGAAAATAGATATCCGGAAAGAATAAATTCATTCATAGCTCCATTCAACACAACATTTCTTGAGTCTCGATGCCAAAGAATGACCACAATCGTAACAATTTTAACGATACCTTTGTCTGCCCCAGTATCACAGCGCGGTCAATCACACAGTACTTGTGTCCGTTCAACAATGAAATAACATGATGAATGTGGCGTTCAGTAATATCTTGGCATATCAATAAGTAATAATTGAATTGACAGCAGTATCAGTTACCGGCATATGTGTGTTATGCACTCGAAACAATGGAATATCGACTTGCTCCAATCCATTAACCCTACAATTCCTTTGCTCTTGTATCTGGAGATATAAAATGCATATCTCCTGGAAGATATAAAATTTACGACAATAGCGTTACAAGTTCTCATTTATAAAAGATATGGATTGGTGTCTAAGGACCAATGGTTTCGTGATCATCAGTACGTCTGGTCAATGTTCACTAAAATTAGGATGGTCACTCTATTTTCGCTATTAGCTATATCAGCCCAAGTTTCAGAAGTAAACTAACTTCCAAAGAAACTGCAACACCGAAAAGGAATTTTTTTTCTGTAAAATTTGGAGAAAAAAATCGTGGAGGTTTTTTCGATGTGAACATTTTTTGTTACTTAAATATTGTAGTCGTTTTTTTCAAAGACGTCGAAGACTTATGGCCATTAGAGACCGATTTGCGACAACTCGATCTTTGGCTGATGAGTGGTTGGGAGAACAAGCCCTTCCTGTAACTGTCTGAAGGGTTTATCGCCGTATAAGGTCTTTTGGACTGCAGCATTATCGCCCCCATCTTGTGTTACCTCTGACGGTTGAGCATTGCCGGCAACGATTACAGTGGTACAGAGAACGTCAACATTGGAATGTGGAAGGACATCAGGTCGTCTTTTCTGATTAATCTAGATTCTCCTTGGGTGCACACGATAGCCGAAGAAGGGTTAGACGACGTAGGAGAGAAAGACGTGAATCTCAGTTTGATGTTGAGCGTCATGTACACTTGACAGTAGGCGTTATGGTTTGGGGTACTATTGCACATGCAAGTAGTCCCCATTCGAGGTAAAATGCCAGCGCTCCGTTTCCTTCAAGAAATAGTAGAGCCATATGTTTTCCCTTACCTCAACAGGTTCGAAAATCCAATATTTAAGCAAGATACTGCTCGACCTCATGTTGCCAGATAAAGTTTGAACCTTTTTGAAGAGACCCATGTGAATATTTTGCTATGGCCGCTGAGTTCCCCCGATCTTTCGCCCATAGAGCATGTTTTGGACATCATGGAAGAAGGCTTGGAAATTCATCCCAGCCCCCACGGACTTTGGCGACTGTGAGACATGAAGTACAGGTTGCTTAGGATAGTATCCCTCAAGAAGAAATAGACCAAATTATTGCATCAATGCCAAGCAAAACGTCTTGAGGATTGTATAGATAATCGGGATGGACAAACACATTATATTCATTAGAAAAAATTGTGAACCCTTCTGTTTTTCTCCAATTTCACTTTAAAATTTAATCAGCTCTTTCTGGGTGTTGAAGTTTTTTTCTCAGTTAGAATATTAATGGTTTATTCATTGGTTGAAGCTTCTGCACCATTGGCAGTATATACCAGTTTATTCAGAATAGATGATAGGAGCTTATTTATTTTCAACGTCATGAAGACCTCAGTCCTACCCTCAGTTACCTCAGTAGATCTTGTAGACTGATTATTCTCATATTTACCCTTAAATTTCCCATCATCCTTGATTTACTTTTCATTCTCCTACTCTCTGATTCTTTGATGTGACGATGGATCTACAGATTCCAGGAAAACCATCCAATCTGTTGATTTAATGTATTCCATCAGTTCTCTATTCAAATTTCTTTTTTCCTACACAACCTTCATTTGACCGAAACCAAATACTCACTTACTTTTTGGTGTTACGTTGAAGGGTGTAAAGTAAACTCTTAACATTGACAAGGTTAGATCGTTAACTCCTCAAAATATGAGAGTGTCGAATCAACTTCACTATGAAGAAGTGAAGCTCTCCACACTGTCGTTGATACTGAGTGATTCTTTTTGGCACGGAGTGACTTCAGCATTAATTTCAATTTCTTAACTTGACCTATCTAGTCAAAAATGAGTCTAAGTTGGCTGGGGGTACAAAGATCACAATTTCCTCAGGCTGCAGCTCGGACCGAAGTGTCTTTCTCGTTTCACGATGGCGGAATTAAGAATCGACACATAAATTGGGTACGTGCCTTATTGGCGATCGTCGAGTCACATTGCGGAACGGAGAGCACGGATCGTTCTTGCATCCGCTCTTCGTCTCTCACTACAAGGTGCACCAGCAATGCAACGATGATTAGATTCGAACTGGATGAACGTGCTGTTTCTCTGAAAAATGCTGCGAGAAGCCGATCTAGATGTCGGATGAGAGTTCTACGCCGTCGGAATCTGAACCAGATGCTACGAGGCACGAGAGCAACGAACTCTGTTACCACTTAGCTGTCTTAGATCAGCAATCACCAATAAATACCACGTCTTAATCGAGCATGCCATATCACCATTCAGAGCTCTATTTCTATCAAAGAGAGAAGAAAGTATCTTCAGGATACTCACCATGGTTTCGACTTATTATGGCCATTATCAAAGTAACATATTCGACAGGAAACATCAAGGATTTCTTATAAGGCATTTTTGGTGTCATCCTGCAATATGAATATATTTGCTTAATTACACAGAATCTCACTACATCGTATGAATGGAGTGAAAAGGATTAATGCAGCTGCTGCTCAGATGCTTTACCGATCTTTCTGAAAAGTTCATTCCGAGTTCTTCATGGCCCAAATATACTGCTCCACAAGAGTTAGGGCTATCGTATTCAATCGTTTTCAAAAGTATGTAATCTTCGCAGTAGCGGATCAACCGGTACGCTTAGTACGCTGCAGCGTAGGGCCCCGAGGTCCATAGGGGCCCCCGGCGATCGAATTAATTTTTTTTTCTAGAATAAAAATTCAGTCTGTAAGTGTGAAAAAAAAATAGTCAGGCTGCACTATATTTTATAGGAAGCTCAGAGGCAACTGTGAATTATAAATTATTACATTCACATGAAACGCAATGAATAACAAAAGCCTCAGAGCAAAACTCCGATGTTGGAAAAAACACACTATTCGAAATTCAGCTTAGGTACTGTCCCTGATTATCTTGTCTGCCTGCAATAAATTCCGTCAAGGGTGGCGGCCGAATTCCAATGTTGACAAATACATCATCTATATATCTATTCTATATATATATATAAAAGAAAGATGTTGGTTACACCATTTATAACTCGAGATCGGATGGACTGTTTGTTATGAAACTTCATATATGGATTCGACTACGATCTGGTTATTATAATATACAATAAAACTTTGAAAAAATCGATAAAAATTTTACCTATACAGGAAATGCTTTTCCTCTTTTTGAGTAGGGCCACTAGATGTCGCTACAGTTACAGTTACGCTACCGCTTATTCGTAGGTACTTCATTTGATATTCTCCGCGTTAGATGGCGATATAAACAAATAGTTTGTACAGTGACTATATTCGCTCTATAGTCACTGTAATAGTGTGTAATTTGAGTTGCCTACAACTCTGCGCTGTTGGGCAAAACCAAAATGTCTTAGCGTAGGAGTACAGATGTCTAAAACGATTCGATTTCGTTGAGACATGTGAAATGTTTCGTTCTTACCACTTCAGATGGCGATATTCACACATTGTGACTGATGATTATTGGGGATTTTCATAGTTTTATTTATTCCAAATAACGTTATCGTGAAGGTACTATATTTGACATTATCACAATCAAATGGCGATGAATTAGTTGAGGCTTGCGCGGCCATCGATTGATGTCATCTGTTCTTTTTTCGAGCATTTCGGTCGTCGTGGGTTGAAATGGTCGAAAAAAGACATATGACATCAATTACTGTGTAATTTACAAAGGGCTCATAGTACCATGAAAGGTTATTAACAGATCCAGAAGCGGGTGAATATCACAGTGAATTTTTATCGAAATGTCGACTGTTTGGGTGATAAATATATTTGCGGAAATAACTCAATCCAAAATTGCCATTATTAGTAATTGATATATTATGACATATTATTTTTGCATATATGTTCTGTGTGACAGCTCATATCCATGGAAACATTTGACAGTTCAAAAATCAGAGAACCAAGCCGTTGATCTCCTATCACCGGTGATCAGTGGCGTAGCTACGTGGGTGCAAGGGTGTGCAGTGCACCAGGGCCCCTGACCTCAGGGGGCCCCCAAGCGCTGACCATCAAATCGCGTTTGAATTGAATTTGATTTTTCTCTGTGATGTATTATGTAAATAACATTGTTTTTATTATATTCAGTTGTTGAAAAATGTTTTTTCCGAAATATCATCAAATCTAGAGATTCACAAAATTCACTGGTGCATCGGACACCTATCTAAAAAAACTAAATACGACTAGATGGTCCAGTAGGGTTAACATAATTTCGGCAATCAAATTTCATTTTTTTTCATACCATTCGTGCATTAGCTGAAATAGAAGAATAAATTCTTGCAAATAAGAGCAAAAACAAGCAGAAATTAAAGAAAAATGTTGAATTTTGAATTAATTTCCTCGGCGATTTAATGCACCGCATTCTCAATGATATCAATTATGCATCTGAAGTATTACAAAAGCGATGTCAGTTTGGACGACGTATGCAGAGCTTTAGAAGAGACGAATACAAAGAAAAAAATTAATAGGAGTGACTTCCAGTCCTTCAAGTGCAAGGCTGGAGAAAATGTCATAGCATATGGTAAAGATCCCCATTTCGAAGAAAAGAGACAAAAAAAGATAAAAAATATTTCGATGAATTAGCTTCTGATCACCGATTTCGAAGCAGGGGACCGAAATAAATATTTTCAAGAGAGTGCTCGATACAAAAATTTCTCAATTTTAGGAGTCGCCTTCTTATTTTTAATTGCAGTTTTCAACAAACTGCCGAATCATTGGAAACTATTAAGTTTCATTGAATTTAAAAGAGAATTGAAGGCGCTCCTTGTAACAAAAGCGTATTATTCGCTCTTAGAGTTTTTCTGCGACACAAACCTATCTGTGATATGACTATAGTTGGCTCTAGACTATAAGTTCATTTCATGTCCATATTTACATATTTCAATAATGTTTTATTTATGCTGAAAATTGACGAGTACACGCTATTGTATTAAACCTGTAGTACAATAAAGATTTGATTGATTGAATTCAAGTTTCGGGGTATGGATGCAGTCAACAAAATTTTGAATTTTCACCATCATTTCTACTAGATATAGGTAGACGAAAAAACTGTAATTCAAAGCTTCGACCAATTTCAAAGAAAATATTGCGATATGAAAGGGACCAACTTTTCAATTCAAGTTCTTGATATTTATCACCTATTTCTACCTGAATTGAATAAGGCATGGACAATTCATGAATTGTGTATGAAAATAATAAGGAAATACGGAATGCAGGAATGCGATCTAACAGAAGTATTTACAGAAATATTACTGTTCCATACAATCTTCCTATCACCTCTGTAGAAGCTGAAAGATCTTTCAGCAAATTAAGAATAATATAAAATTATTTGCGGAACACTATGAGACAAGCTCAACTGCGACATTTATGGCTTATACCTATCAATTGAAAGTGAAGCTGCATCAAGTCTAGATTTGAGTGAAGTCATTGAATCTTTCGCAAAGACTAGGTCTAGAAAGAGGTTGTAAACATATTGTTTCCGAAGGAATAAATGACTTCAAATCTAGACTTGACCTCTAGGTTCGAATCCCCAATAATCAATTTGAATTCATTCCTCGAATAGTTTATTCTTATTGTGATTTCACCAAATAATCTAACGTATCAATAAAAAAAAATAAGGCTAGAAGGTCATAATGACAATGACAATTTTTTTGTGAATATTTGTACATATAGTAAATATCTATAAAAAATGTTTTCAACGCCTTTTTTTCATCCACATTAATATAACATTAATATGATGAATTTTCTCTATTTTAGTATCGTAATGAGCTCATTACAGTCCTAAAAACAGTGCTGTAATGAATTCATTACAGCATAGTTTTCAGTTACATTTTTCGTTTTGTGGTTGTCAGCAAGGACTTCCGATCCTTTAAAATTTCAGCAGGCGTCAATTTGGAAACGTCAATTTTCGTATTTCCTAACATTCACACCAACTGCCAAGATGAAATATGAAAGTCACTAGGACCTACAATTTGAATTTTTTTCATTGAATTTCACAAAATTTGAGTGATATAGAGAAAATATCGTCTAATACTCGTTGCAGAATGCAATTCCAATACTCATACTTTCGAAAAATCGCTCCTTCGTCGCTCGTTTTCGAATTTCGCATTCGTATCGGAATGGGAGCCCATTCTGCAACTAGTTTTAGAATATACTATAATACCTACTGAAATATACTCGTATAGATAACAACATAGTTTATTCAAGTATATTCCTCAACTGTACCTTGAGTAAGTAACTTTGCATCTTCGAAGTATTTATATTTTGACTCGAAAACAATTCATTAAGGGGCCCCTCTTCGATTTTTGCACCAGGGCCCCGGACTGTCTAGCTACGCCACTGCCGGTGATAACGATTTGTGAAATCCACCGTAAGTATCATTTAGGCGGAACAAAGTTCGCCGGGCCAGCTAGTAATTCAATAAATTTGTCGGCATTTCCTCTAAAATCTAGGAATGTGCTACAGAACGGCCGACGAGATGTTGATTCGTATAGGGGTGTAAAGTGAAAAATACTTGTGCAGAAGTTTTTAGGTTTGCATATTTTTTCTCACATTCATTTCACAAGATTCGAATAGTGTTGACAGTGACGACCGAGTTTCGTGTTAGATTCAAATATTGTGAAAAACTGAGAAGTGTGAACTAAACAACTAAACTGCTCCACATGAAATACGGATATTGACTAAAATTGCAAAAAAATATAATTAAAATAAGATTTTTGTGATGAACATTCATATTACTATTATTTCAAGTTGCAAATTAATTTTAGCCTTTAGGTCTGCAGCGTAAGAAATACTTTCTATCGAAAGTGATATAACGAGCAGTCTCGATTATAATTCTGCAATCAAAGAATTTGCTGATATTAAAATAAGAAAAAAACAATTTTTTAGTGCGATTTCGTTTTGTAGGTAACGGATATGCAGCTTTACGATACTTGTATCTTTTGTGAGGATTTTATTTATTCCTTAATTTCGATGCCGCAATAAAAAATTGGCAGATATGATATTCTATAGATATTTTGTATTTTAATTTTTGTGGTATTTTTCCCTTTTTTAAGATTTTTATTCATCTTTTATATTTTGTTTTGATATACATACCTTGTATTTTATTAATAAACTATATACAGGGTGTTTGGTAATTCGACGTGAACCTTGAAAAGGGATATACTAGACGTCATTTGCAGTGAATTGCGTCGAGTGAACATGGTACGAAAACCTATGGTTACGAATATATCGCGATTTTTCAACTTTTTTGAAAATTTCTGCTTCGTTATCGAAAATAATTAATTTTGTGAAAACTACTCGGCTCTAAATATTCAATGAATATTTTTTTCAAAGCTGAGGAGATGGTCCTCATTTCTTGCGAAAAGGTATTCACTAAAAATTCAGATAACCCGAGATATACAGTGTCATAAATGGCTGCACCTGTTTTCCTCATAAAATCTTGATAAAACAATTGAGAATTACTCGAAAGAAGTATTATAAACTTGGTGTACAAATGTAAGGAAAAACTTCCCTGTTTCATCAGCTTTCCAAAAAGGTACATTTGTCAATAATTCCTTCATGCAATCAAAAAATATGGCCAGAAAACCAAGCAGACAACAGACTTTTTCGAGTCATTCAGATATCCTATTATCCTTTATTTCACTCGACGTGATTCGTAAGCTGTAAGCGAGCCATGGTTCGATCACTAAATGACTCGAAAAAGTCTGTTGTCTGCTTGGTTTTCCGGCCATATTTTTCGATTGCATGAAGGAATTATTGACATATGTACTTTTTTGGAAAGCTGATGAAACAGGGAAGTTTTTCCTTACATTTGTACACCAAGTTCATAATACTTTTTTCGAGTAATTCTCAATTGTTTTATCAAGATTTTATGAAGAAAACAGGTGCAGCCATTTATGACACTGTATATCTCGTGTTATCTGAACTTTTAGTGAATACTTTTTCACAAGAAACGAGGACCATCTCCTCAGCTTTCAAAAAAATATTCATTGAATATTCAGAGTCGAGTAGTTTTCAAAAAATTAATTATTTTCGATAACGAAGCAGAAAATTTCAAAAAAGTTGAAAAATCGCCATATCTTCGTAACCATAGATTTTCGGACCATGCTTTACTCGACGCAATTCACTGCAAATGACGTATGGTATATCCCTTTCCAAGGTTCACATCGAATTACCAAACACCCTGTATTTTGTTTTTGAAGAAGTGCTTTAATTAAAGAATTCTTTTGAAAAAATAAAAATGTTTCAGAGGGGCCCCAGAAGTTTTGAAGCGTAGGGCCCTTGAAATCGTAAGTCCGCCACTGAATCTTCGAGAAAATCGCTGCAAAATCATGTAATACTCAATAACAACTTGAATCGATCCAATAAAAATCAGTATGAGACATTTCTCGACGATTACATAAGATTGAATACGATATCCCTTACTCTGATGGAGCAGAATATTTCCGCGAGAGAAAAAAAGGCTCCCATCCGATCCCTATCGGTTCCCGAAGTCCGCACGCCATCCTTTGAAAGCCGACCCGCAGAAAAAATGACCCACATAACCGGCCACGAGGAGATGTGAATGCGTGTCGGGAAAAAATTCTTCCGACCTAATCGAATTACGTTTCGCGGAAGGGAAGGAACGCAAAAACTAATAAATCAGTGACATTTTCATGCCGGCCTCCCGATGGCGACCTCGAAGTTCGGCCGGTTCGTGCCGTTTCCCAGATAAGGGCCGCTTAACGCGAACCGACAGAAGCTTTAGGAAAATGGGGCCGTTATCTCACGAAAGCCCGGAATCGATGGTAATTCCTCTCTATCGCCGCTTCCGCTGTGCCTGCGCTTTTCGATGCCCGGAACGTTTTCGTATGCCACGAACGGCGGGGAAGAAGAATGGGACGCTGGTAGGCCGATTTGGGGAAAGGTTTTCGGGATAATTTGTGTGGGTCGGTGAAGAATGGGAGGAGGAAGACAGCTGGGAAAGAGTCGATGTTTTACCTCAATATTAGGTCAACGTGAAAACGACACATTTCGAACATTCTTTATAATGTGAATACCATGAATGTCAGGGTTAGGAGAGGAAGAATAAAATCTAGAATAAAACTTAAAAAAAGGATTTTTTTAATTCAATTTCTTAATTCTGAAAATTCGTAGCTTTGTCTGTGGGAAAGGTACAGTGCTAAGGTTTTGGTGCAATATGTAGCTTTCATTCCTCTTCATAAAAAAAATTACTACACCTTTCACAGTTGTTATTCAGAAATTCAAACTTGAATTTCAGAAAAGGAAACATGTATTTCAGAATAGCAATATGTAATTCAGAAAACAGAAATTGAATTTCAGAATAGTTAATTCAATTTCAGAAAAACGAAATTGAAATTCAGATTAGGAAGTTGTAATCCAGAAAAACAAAGTTGTAATTCAGAGTAGTGAATTGAAATTCAGAAATGGCAAATTCAATTTCAGAAAAGGAAAATTGTATTTCAGAAGTTATCAATTCAATTTCAGAAAATGTAATTTGTAATTCAGAATAATATCGAGCTCGGTATCAAGTGATGCAACATAGGAATCTAGGACAATGTGGCATCGAACTTGTCTTGAGTATTTCGTATTTTCAAGTTTGTTTTTTTCCAGTTTTCGGTTTTGACTGTATATACCTTCATGTTATTCTTGGAAATAAAGTTATTGTTATTATATTTCTCACTTCTATGAAGGTATCTAAGTACTTTGAGAGTGGAAAATGACCTCAAGAATCATTATTGATATATTTCACCACCCATTTTAAATGGAATCATGTCTCTATTTGAATTACATACATAATATTAGAGAAAGTAGTTTGGGTACCAAGCAATTGAATTACAATTTCGTTTTTCTGAATCAAAATTTCCCATTTCTGAATTTCAAATCACCAATTCTGAATTACAATTCATATTTTCTGAAATTCAAATCACCGCTTCTGAATTACATATCACTATTCTCAAATTCAAATTACCCTTTCTGAATTACATATCACTATTCTGAAATTCAAATAACCGTTTCTGAATATCAACTTACTATTCTGAATTACAATTTCCATTTTCTGAAATTCAATTTGCTTTTCTGAATTACATTTTACGTTTTCTGAATTACAATTGGCAAAGGTGTAGAGGTGTTTGCGTTTGTGAGATCAGGAAAAAAAATTTAACCAGAAAAAATAGTTGTTTATGATATGAGTGTTAAAAGTGACGTTTTATTTTGTGAGTGAAAAAGTTTATGAGATGAGCGGAGCGACTTGAACAGTTACACGAACAAAATAAAATCACTTTTAACACAAATACCATACAATGTTTTTTGTACAACTGTCCTATTTTGATAATGAAATGGGCGAATTTGCAATGACAATAAACTGCAAAATGCATTTTAATATTCAAATAATCAAAAGGTTGTTGTGAATGGCAAACGTTGCCAACGTTATGATTACTAACAAATGAGAAAAGACGCTGTCATTTGAATTTCGTTCCTGTCCAATTTTCGTCATGGGTTTTCAACTGCTTAATATGTTTGTCGAGAGTCCAATTATTAATGAAAGTGACGATTTGGTTGTTCCTGTGGATATTGAAGAGTCTGCAAGAAGAGCAAATCTGGAACTCCTACCTAAAAAATCTGTTCAGCAACAATTTCCTGGCCTGGTGTCAATTGAAAAATGTAGAAGGGAACTTCAGTGAACCTGTTTTCCTGGCACACTTAGACAAAAAATCAAAAATATGGGATTCATCAACTTTGTGGAGCAAATTTTCAATGATAAAATCAAGCGCCCTTATTGAAAATGGTGTGTGTGGAGACCTGCATCGGGCGGCGGCAACTCTGCCAAGGATCAAGGTGTTGATGGCGCGTCGATGAGTCAGGATCAGGAATGATTAAGGTGAATCATGCTGGGTTGGATGCAGGAGATAAAGAAGTTAGTCAGTAGACTGATGCGGACCGTGCGATAAAAAAGTCTGAATTTGATCTGTTAATATAGTAAATTAAATTGTATGAGTTATAAATAAATAAGAACTTATGGAAATTGTGTTATTCGTTCAGTGGAATACCACAGTGTGGATGTTAGTAAATATTTTAAGGTAATAGCATATTTAAAACGGAAAAGTGAAGGATATCGTCCCAAAAAATCGAAAATTCTCACTCGTGAACAAGTTGAAATGTTTATAAATGAGGCACCAGATGAGAAATACTAGATGGTTAAGGTTGCAACTATTTTCGGATTATTTATGGAGCCTGTCGGCGTGAAGAATTGTGTAATTTATCAGTGGAAGACATCGAAATAACAAATAAATCATTGGTTATACAACTTCCAAACACAAAAACGAAAGTCAGTCGTTCTTTCAGTATTATTGGGTAGTACTATTTTCATAAGTACTTTGCACTGCGCCCTTCTGTCATCAAACATCGTCGTTTTTTCCTGAAATACATGAATAATAAAGGCACTGCCAATCCAGTTGGTATCAATGCATTTGGGAAAATTCCATCTATTATTGCCGAATTCCTCAAACTGCCAGAACCAAAGCAATATATAGGACACTGTTTTCGAAGATCCTCCGCTTCATTGCAAGCAGAATCAGGAGCAAATATTACGGATATAAAAAAACATGGTGGATGGAAGTCTAAAACAGTAGCCGAGGGCTATGTTGTTGTTGATCATTCCATCATCCAATATTGTACTTCCGGTTTCTACAAGTACTGATGGTGCTGAGGATTCTAATAATGTGTTGCGAAGCTCCCTAACGTCACAGGGCATTAATGTAAGTATTTGTTTTAGTTTTACGATTAATATTAATGTTCATAGTAATGATTGTTAAATTTTGATAATAAAAATTTGCAATTGCTGAATTTGATTTCATCATAAGAAAATGGAGTGCTAAAAATATTTTTAACACTGATGTTAAAAATATTTTTAACACGATTCCACGTAAATAATAATTTTAACATTGTTTGCTGTCATTAAAAGTGTCACTTTTAATGGTAGTTGTACAAAAAAGTTGTTTTCATTCAATTCCTAAACTTCAAAAACTCGTAGCTCTGTCTATGGGCAAGCTAAACTGCTGACATTCTGAGGAAATATGGGGCTTTTGTTCTTCTTCATTAAAAAAATTAGAAGGTTGTTTACGGTTGTCAGTTCAGAAGAGAACAAAAGTAAACAAGAACAATTTTTTTTTGCAATTCCTCAAAAATTCGTAGGTCTGTCTGTGAGCATGCTGCTACAGTTATGACATCCTCGTACAATATAAAGTTTTTATTCCTCCTCATGAAAAAAACAAGGGGTGTTTGCGGTTGTGGGAAAGAAAAAAAATAAGCTAGAAATTTTCATTCAATTCTTTTAAAAAATCGTAGCTCTGCCTGTGGGCAAGCTACAGTGCTGACATTCTGGAAAAATATGAAGCTTTCATTCCTCTTCATAAAAAAATTAATAGGTGTATTACGGTTTTGAGATCAGGAGAAAAAAAAATAAAACAAAAAATTTTTTTTTATTCAATTCCTCAGCTTTAAGAATTTGTAGATATGTCTGTTGGCAAGTTACACTGATGAAATGCTGATGCAAAATGGATCACAAAAAATTACTAATGGTGTTCGCGGTTGTGAGATCAGGAGAAAAAAATAAAACTTGAAAAAAAAAGTTTTCTCATTCAATTCTCCAACTTTGAAAATTCGTTATGTACTGTGTCTGTGGACAAGCAACAGTGACGATATTGTGGTAGCATATTTCATGTCGATCACATTGATACGCGAGTTCTGTAATTGCAATTATTTGTAAGGATGTATTGTTGGTTGTTTCATGTGCCTCTTCTTTGTCTGTCCTATTTGATTCCTTATTTTTCGCGTAGTGGCCGATGGATGTCCGTTTACTAGACATTATTTTTCACATCAAAACAAACCTATACAAGATGAATCAGCGTCTGAAATTTTTCTAGCATTCCATTATTCACAAAATAGATTTGGATCCTCTATTCTCAATTTCAAATAAAAAAGACACCAATAAAATGAGAAGGAGAATTTACTAAATCTCCAAACAATGGAACTAATTCATAATATCAAAGATAGGTAATAGTAATTTAATGTTGTGTCTCGTGTGAATAATCAATAATCCGAAAGTTATGGAATACAAGAGTCCGGACTCCGGATGAAACACTAAGTAATCGTGCATACATTATTCTGTGTTGTAACAAAGGAATTGATATACGAAGGAATAGATAACAAACAAAAAGACTCATATGAACTTTACCAATGTTTGGATTAAGATAATGGCATTTGTTTGAATTAGATTATTCCATATACCTGATATGGTTCATATCCTCTGTCTCTTTCTTTTCTGATATTGACATCTCCACAAGTAGGAATTGGGAATACACTTCACATTTTTGGTCCATGATCTTTTTTATCTACTTGAGTATATCTACAAAAATAAAAAAAGTTTTATGAATTATCTTAGAATACGAATTGAATATATAGAAATTGCGACATCAAATAATACGAATATTTTCAAGAAAATAATGGTATGATAAATCGTAACAAAATGATTCATTTTTTCGAAGAACCATACTAAAATTTCGAGGTGCCATTCTCTGTTCACATCCTCATCCAACTCGAGAGAATGTGATCTGCACCGAATTATCGCATTTCCAAGAAAACCAATTCTTATTCCACCATATGAATATATGATTTGCGATATCGTCGAAAGTGAAGATTAGTAATATGTCCTCCTCTATTTGACGACTTAATCTACACTCCGAAAGGCAAAGAAGCCGCAAGAAGTCAAGGAGATCAAAGTTTTAGACACTGTGGATTAGCGATTACCTTTTGGTGTGAAATATCCACCACTTACTGTTAAGTCTGCGGGGTCAAGTCTGCACATCTGCTGGTAAGAGCTTTGTCGGTAGCATGGTCCATTAGATGTGGCCTCCCAGATTTTATATTGGTCGGAAAATTATGGGCAAGCCTGACTATCCCACGCAAAATGTGAAATTTCTGGGATATGAGCTTGGAAATGAACGTTTACACCAGGAAACTCTCAACATTTAGCCTTTTCTCTTTTCTTTCAAGACACAACACTGTAATTTGAGATTTGTGGCTTTCAGATGTGCCTTATGCAATATCGCTATTCGCTTTTTTCGAGGAAAAAATGTCGATTACTGTCATTATATAAGACCACTTCAAACATGAAAAAAGAAGCATGAGAGTTATATGCAAAATAGACAGGCCACAAACTATAGGTTATCACAGCATATTTTATAGTCCGTTCAAATATAAGAAGGAGCTTTGTAAATAAACAGACTCGTCTGGTTTGCGCACAATAAATCTCGTATTGGTCAAACGGTCATAACCACGCTCCCTTTTAACGCCCTAAGAGATTGCCAGGATCGTACTCGGAACGGACTCTAAATGGTACTGGATAGAAATGATTCAATAATTATTTGAGTCAGCGATTCCCACATTAGAACTTTTTCCTCAGAAACTCTAGTGCAAAATTTCTGTTATGATTTGCAACTGTCATAAACATTTTATATCCGACGAACCATATTTTTTTTCGTTTTGTTTCCATATTATTATCTACTAAATAATTTCTTTTTCGGATGCTCGAGATTGCGGCAAGGTAATTCCAGGAAACACCAGAGTTTTGGAGATTTGGATCGGAATCTTGCAAGATTCCGACAAAGTAATTCCGGTAAACACCAGATTTGGGTCCTTTTCCCTAATGGGTGAAAGCCATCTTGATTTGCATAAATATCGAAGTTTTCAATTGACAAGACTCGTAAAAGATCTCTGTTCAAATTTATAATGGTCATTTACTTGTAATATCCGAAATATATTTAGTTTCGGTCCAAAATTTTATATTATTTTGTACAAAACTCTTTGTCGGCTGCTCAAGATTCCGACAAGGTAATTCCGGGAAACACCAGATTTGGGTCCTTTCCCTCAATGGGTGAAAGCCATCTTCATTTGCATAAATATCGAAGTTTTCAATTGACAAGACAAGTTAAAATACCTAGAGATACTGTGAAGGTCTAGCTGTTCGAAGTGTTTATAGATTTTGTTGTGAAAAGTGTATTGTGTTGGAAAATCTTTTGACAAAGTGTCTATAGTGTTTATAGAACAATGTCGAATAATTCGGAAACGGATACTGCATCTGAGGGTGATATGTGGGGACCACCACGAAAAAGGTCCAAGAGGTCGCATTTCTCTGCTGAAGAGAAAGGGATAATTTTGAACATTTCTCGAAAAGAATTGGAAGAACATTCTGATTTATCGAGAGGAGACTTAGTAGCAATTGTTTCAAAATCCTCAGGGGTGAGTGATTCAGCTGTATTCAGAATTCTCAGAGAATATAAAGAGAATAAAACATTGACGCCACCTAAGAGGAGAGCCCAGTCGTTAAAAATAATCGATTCGGTTGACGATTTCGATATGAACCTTATCAGAAGAATTGTCCACGGTTTTTTTTTTCCGGAATGAAATCCCAACGATTTCTAAAGTACTAGAAATCGTGAATGATGACGACAGTTTGCCAAATTTCAAAAGAACAACGTTCTATAAATTATTCAAAAAATGGAATTCAAGTTCAAAAAACTTGGTCGTGATAGTCTACTGATAGATAGGGATGAAATAATTGTGTGGAGAAGAGATTATTTGAAGAAAATCCGCTCATTAAGGGAACAGGGCAGAAAAATTTATTACCTGGATGAGACATGGATAAATAAACTGAACGATTGTGTGAAATCTCCTCGATTCGACTCTGGACGGAAAGTAACTATACGAAGGCCCTCCTACCGCTGCACCAAACATGTTGTTATTGCTCCTTCTTACATTTGAACAGAGATAGGCAAATGGCCCAAGAATACGTGTAAATTTGCTGATGAGTTTGTACTAGCATCTGCGAAACAGTTGTCACAAGCAATTCTTTGACGTTGTCGATTTACCTGATTCAAACAGTGTGGACGTCTTTTTTTCATTTATTGTCGTCATCTAGATAATTAAGCTGGGAAACAACTTTCTAAATCCACATTTATTCTTGTCAGCCAAACCGTCAAAACAATTTTATTTTGAAATCCTCCTCAGAATTGTACCATGGGCCCTTTACTGCTTCATCTGAATTCTGAAGTGTGAGATTCCATGCGTGATAAGCTATAGGTGGGTGGTGAATGGTGAATTTCAATCTCCATCGCTCAGTCCCAGCTCCAACAGTCCTATTCGCCACCCCAATAAATCAAATCCCTTAAACTCCCTTCGAAGGCACGAAATATCAGTCGGCCATATGATATTACTGCAAACTTTGATATTTTTTATTGGCCATACCGGCAACCGATGTCATATGAGCGCGGGTATATGTGTTCCCGTATTTCATCCGGGACAACAACAGTTATTCCGATCCCGGTGGAAAGTTGGGAAATTTACGACCGCAATAGAATGAGCGCCATCTGCAACCCCGGCCATAAAACAGTCTCGAAGACATCACGCAGGAATTTAATATGGCGGTCGCTCATTCCTTTATTGTCGCCCGGGAAGCTGGTCTGGAATTGAAAACGCGCCGATTTGTCCTGGAGCCTTTAACCTGCACCAAGATTCAGGGATGCCTACATGATTCCTCAATGTCTGTAGGTTTCTATCTCTACACTGAAACGAAAATGAGTTTGAAAATAAAAGACAGACTCATGACGTAAATTTAATCTCGTGTGATATTTTATAAGACTATTTCAAGAACAAAATAAAAGGTCAGAAACTCCAAATCCTAGAAAAGCAAAGAAAAACTCATGTTGACGTCTACAATTCATATTTATCAGTTGTCAAACTGTTCGTATCCATAGTTCAATCACATATTATTCTGTAGTTCAATCGTTGAAAATACCGAAGTTGTCAGACCAATCATAAATCAGAGACAGTTGATATTAACGCGATAATACGAGCTTTCTTTGGACTGTGATTGGTCAGTTTTTGAAATGAGTGAAATAGTCATGGAAAGACTCACGCCGCAACAACGTTTACAAATAGTACTTGGTCTAATCCATACAGTGTGTTGTCCTCTTTGTTTCCTTTGATTCCTGAGTGACCAGGAAAACAGACTAGAGACCTTTTTGTTCTTGGCTTTTTCATTTAGTTTCCTTAGGCACTGCCATATCAGCTTTGAGTCGATGACATAGGGGTTCAGTGTGTAACATATCTGAATTTCCTACCCTGCAATAAAATAAAATGCACCGTTGCCAGACTCCATGGCTTCCAACTTTGCAACGTCTATTGTCGAAACGTGGAACTACGTTGAATGAACTTATTTGATATTATTTTATAATTCTATGAATGATGAATATTAGTACGACTTGAAGCAATACTTTAGGCAATTCGCATCTTTATAAATAGGAGATTTTAATCATATCGAAGATCCACCATGAAGTAAACTCGTTCTTCTGTGACCATAGAAGAAATACGATTCTGTGGCAGAAAAACTAACCTCCGAAACGACAACGAATGAAAGGGCTCTTTTTTATTTTTACTTCACTCTCACTCGACTGCTGCTATTCGTTTCACTTTCATTCTGGTTCACAATAGTGTTCCTTTGAAATGGGGTTCCTCTTCTAGGAATCCGCCATTTTAGAATATTTTAAAGACGCTTCTTTGTTATCTGGTATGTACACGATCTCCATTTAAATAACTCTTTCATTTCACAGGATTTAATCTCATGTAAGCTTGTTCTATTTTATTATTGCATTTCTATTGAATATTGTGTAACTCTGTTCTGCTACCAACCCATTTGGAATATTCTTATACTGTTCGTAAGGCCTACTGCACATTTAACTATTCACTCGACACTACGGTATAGGCATTTGGAGTTGTTGCTTTTAGTATAATATTTTACGTACAATAATCAATGGTTTGGAGGCCTAGGGTAAACTGTTTATATCGTCTGTGCCAAGGAAAACATCCCCCACAACAGTGGCAGTGAGAATTCCTCTGGGCGTTCTATAACGAACGTCCCCAGTAAACATAGCCTCGTCTTCGGGCCATGGCGAGCCAGGCAAGTGAAGGATTGCTTCGATCTGGTTCCACCGTTCATCAGTTAACAGGAAATATAAAGAGTTTATCGTCACTTCCAAACCAACTATACTGCTATGATCTCACACATAACACGAAGGAAGGATTCTCACACTAGGAACTACAAGGATACTGCTTATGAATTTCATTAATAATCAGGTGACACACTCTATATGCCTATAACCTTTGGATAACTTTGGATGTATTGGATTCTGCTTTTTATCACAATTGTGCCAGTAATAACCTTACCGGAGTATAGGAAGCCCCATATCATACATATCACCAGTGCTCGTCTTATTAATAATTGTTCTATGGATTGTAAACATATCATCTGTAATGCTAAAAGGGTTTTTGCTTTCAAATCCAATGAGCAATTGGATTTGGTTCGTTTTTTATCCCTTCATATGGCTATGGTTCTTCGAACTATAGTGCTGGACGAATAAAGGCTCTTGTTCCATCTTTATGTCCAATCTAGTGTATTATTTATCTATTTCACCTCATTATTTCCCATCCTATATTTCACTAATCTGAGTTATTACGAATCTGAATTACTACGACATAATATAGAGTTCTACCAATCTAGACGATCACATCACAAGCCAAAAATATAAGTATAAAACCCCCTTTAACGTAAGTCTACCCTCAGCTCTTCAGAGCAGGGTTGCCCCTTTTCTCTTTTTCATAATGTTCCTAGGATTTACAAACTTGGAATGTTACAAGTGTTTTGATAGCAGCTTGACTATAAGAATGGATCACTATATCAACCCCAGATAGTCTCTTTTCAGTTTTATGACTACGCATATTTGCAAGTGTTCTGCCTTAAGGGTCTACGTCCCTGAAAAAAAGGGAGTCAGAAACGATTTATTTTTTTCTGATTGATGAAGGGATGTATGAGTGTACTTATAAAGATAAAAATAAAAAAAAATATTTTATAAGTAGTAGTAGTAGTAACAGTTCTTTATTGTCTGATACAATTGGCCATCGACCAAGGGTCCTTCAGCCTTTTTTTATGTATTAAATGAATGAAAAGGATATTCCCCATCATTTTTGGTAATTTTTCAACATTTCCACCATCAAAACGAACAAATATTTTTTGTTTTTTCATTTCAGTATTGAAGTCTATCCTTTTGTTAATCAAATGTCTATCTCCTTTTTCTTTCAAAATTTACCGTTTTTTTGTAAATAATATTACAACAATGTGTTGTTTTCGCGAAATTTATTTCCTTGAATTTTTCTATTCGAAATGATAAATATCCATTTTTATTTTTCACCAAAGACATTTTATTAAGTATTTTATTAGCCGTCGATTAGTAATAATTAATTGTTTCTTACAATTGTGAATTCTTATATGGAATTGAATTTCTTTTAAATGACACGCCCCGCAGGTATCTACTCCCAGGTGACTGGTGAAGGAAAATTAGTGTATTATACAGTCAGTGTGAGATCTAGTTCAGGGTAGGATTTCTTGTTAATATTCCCTGCGCCCCAACATTTGTTCTATTAAGCTGAATAATCCAATAAATAAAATTTAATGCACTGCACCGCCATCTGGTGGTATACGTTTCCTATTTTGTAGGCTGAAGACTCTTAAAAACACTCGAATGGGAGCCTACCGATAGTGCACCCTTGATTCTTGCCTTGTATATTCCAGCGCTGGCCTCTATCTTGGTTTTAGAACCATTTAGTGGTATTCACTTTGAAATTTTGAGTTCTGTTTTCCTTTTATCTTTCTTCCTTTTTATTTAGCATCTTCGCTTCCTTTTTAATAATGACATCACTGGGTACTGACTACTGAGATGTACATGTTCAGAGAAGACAAGGCTCTGTGGCTCTTAATTCTGTCATTAACTTTACCTACCCTAGATATTCTAAGAATAGGCTCATGAGCTACCCTATTGATCACTATAGATGTGGAGGAGTGAGATCTGTGATGACCTCAAGTGCTCAAGTAGGGCATGTTCTCATAGCTCCAGTAATACTAACACAGGAAGGCCTTCGTACCTTGTGGAGTATTTTCCTCGTAATTGTCTGCCCAGCTTTAGCAAAACTGACCACAGCCCAATTAGTTATTATTAGTCTCAAGATCATGACATCCATCGCAGTATCCTGGGTTTATAGCACAGTGTATATTAATTTCTATGGACTTTCTGACGGGTTCCTGCAGAGTGCAGCTTAACCGTTCTTGTGCAAGGCACTAAGTAATTTTCAACCGAAAGGTTCACAATCCTGATGCCATTTTCCCGTGGAATGAAGGCGGGAACTCGCCTCCGCTATCTGTGCTCATCGCCCGTTGTCTCTTTTCTAACGAATAGCATTTTGCCCGCATACAACGCACGCGCTACCCATCGCAGCTCATCCTACTGTCATCGCGCCGTATACGTTGTTTGCCGTGATGCGCATCCGTTTTATCAGGCAGATAGAGATGCGTCCTTTGAAACGAACTAAGAAGATACACCCACGACCCACACTTTGATTCGTCGTGCTGTCTGTTCTGTGGTTGGCTGTTGGGGAGGATGCTGCGTGCTGAGAAGAGATCTATTGGAAGACAAGATATTTGCATCCTGTCTGGACTTCCTGTTCATGTAACGAGCTCTCGGAACAGTGGGGCCCGACTTATGGAAGTAATGCACAGCTTGTCAAATATCCTTATATACGAGGATGTATCGATATCTAGTTAGCTTAGACCAGTTCCATGCATAAACAAAATATTGCAATACCACATCAACGAACAATAACTTATTAGAAGTGTCAGTGTAGAGTTCGACATCAAAAAAGTAAACCAGAGTTACGCAATGAATTAAAAAAAAATTGTCCACCGAAATTGTAAAAATCGAAAAATTGGAGTATCGATCCATCATCAAGTACCTGTATTTAAAAGGGTTAAGAGGTGAGCAGATTTACGAAGATATGCTTAATACCCTTGGTGATCAATGTCCTTCGTATGCGACCGTGAAAAATTGGACTGCAAGCTTCAAAAGAGGTAAATTTTCCATTGAAGATGATGACCTATCGGGAAGGCCAGTTTCTGTGTCAGTCCCCGAAAATATCGATGCAGTTCATGACATGATTTTATCAGACCGTCGAATTGAGCTGAAACGGATATCTGAAGCACTGATGATTTCATACGAACGCGTTCATCATATAGTTCACGTCAATTTGGACATGAGAAAAATTTCTGCAGAATGGATCCACAAATGTTTGAATGTTGGCCAAAAGCGGGCAAGGGTAGAAGCATCGCGTTCGATCTGTGCTCGATTTGAAAACGATGTAGACTTCTTAAACTGAATTGTTACTGTGGATGTGACTTGGGTACATTTCTACGATCCAGAAACAAAGCAACAATCGATGGAATGGCGACACTCTGATTCTCCAAGATCTAAGAAGTTTCGTGTCCAAAAATCTGCTGGAAAAGTTCTTGCTTCAGTTTTTTGGGATTGCCATGGAGTAATCATGATTGATTTTTTGTATAAGGGTAGAACAATAACTGATGATTTCTATTCGACATTACTGACCACTCTACGGAAAAAAATTAAAGAGAAAAGACGCGGAAAGCTATCCAAAGGTATTTTGTTTTTACAGGACAACGCCCCAGTACACAAATCTCATGTTGCCATGCAAAAAATTCGTGATTCAGGGTTAGAATTACTAGAACACCCCCCTTATTCACCAGATTTGGCTCAGTCCGACTATCATCTCTTTCCTCAACTGAGAAAAAGTTTAAATGGTCGTAAATTTTCTTCCAACGAGGAGGTAATAAAACCTGTGGAGGACTGGTTTGCAGAGCAAGAAGAAACATTTTTTTTAAAGGTCTAGAGACGTTGCAGGTTCGATGTAATAAATATATTCAATTGAGAGGAGAATATGTTGAGTAATAAAATATTTTGACATTGAAATTTTGTTTGGTTCTATGGTAGGCTAAGGATATTTCAATATATCCTCGTATCCATACGGTTTCACTTCGCCTAGAATCAACGCACAAAAAGATTCAAGACGATTGTTGAGCAGAGTGTATTAGAAAATATGCATTATACAGCCATAGACAAAATATACCTAGTGTGCACAGGTACCAGCATGACATTCGCATTCAATTGTTTTATACAAATTAAGAAACTACCCTCACTGCATTCTACCTTCACTCAATCTTCTGAGCTGGATGAGTTGGCTTAGAATTTAAAATTATAGGTCAGAAGCACTATTCTGGATAACAACAACTAAAATTGGATAAATTCATCACAGAGTGTTCATCTTCCCAAATGGAAAAAATGCAATATGATTTGGAAATACAGGACCTGAATTTTTTCTTTAATTTTTCTGATTACTGTTATTTGTCAGCCTGTTACTCTATTCCGGTTTGGACAGCCTGTATATTTTTCTTAATCATCAACTCATAATTTTCCACTTAGTAGGTAACTTAAATGATCCAGCAGCCTTTGGTCAGATCCCTCTTCTTTCAACACAGTGAAGGACGAGCAGGATAAGGCACAAGGCTTTTCCAACTTCATCGGTGATATCCCAGACAACTCTTCTGCCTCCAGTTTCCATGACAACCAGCTCGTCGGAGTCTGCCATCGTGACGTCACAGCACATCGATTTCAGTTTTTCCTCGTAGAAACTCTCTGAATGGAACAGACCAGCATTCTCTGTTAGATTCTCGAATATGAGAAAACCAGGGGAGGGGGAGGGTGAAGATTGCTCAGGTTCCGCCAAATAGAGTGATTTGATTTCTTTAGATGAAGGGCTTTTGTGCATGTAGTTGAAAGATATACTATACCCCTTATGATTTTTCTGGAGAGGAATAAAAACTTCATATTGCACCAAAATGTCATTACTGTAACTTTCCCACAAAAGCAGCTACGCATTTCCAAAATTTGTTTTTTCTAGGAGAGGAATCAGGGTTTCATATTGCACCAACGGTTCATCACTGTAGATGAGAGCTACGAATTATTGTAGTTTGTGAATTGAGTTTAAAAAAATTTTCTCCTATTTTTATTTTTTTTTCTCCTGATCCTACAACCGCAAACACCCCTGTTAATTTTTTTTCTAAAGAAGAAGAAAACCTTCATTTTGCACCACAGTTTGCACCAGAATTTCATCACTGTAGCTTGAGCACAGACACAGCTATACGAATTTTTGAAGTGTTTGAACAGAAAAAAAAAACTTTTTTTCTAGTTTGATTTTTTTTTCTGATCTTAGCAAGACGTGACTCACTTCAGTATCAGATATATATTTAATTCTCTAAAAAAATCCTATTCACATTTTCCTTTCGCTATCGAAATACCCCTTAATTCCCATCGATATTCCTAACAAGAATGATGAACACCTCTGTAAACGCATTTATCATCATTTCAATCGTTGCCCGTTTAAAAAGGACACGCGGCAGGCGTTATTTTCGTGTTACACCTTATTTTTCAAACAAACAGGATAATCAGTTTTATAGAACCTATTGGACGATCATCATACATCGTTAAGTATGCCCTAACGATGATGATCCCTTTGACGTGAATGCACAAGGTCTTCGGTAATAGTTTGCATAATTTATTGATGGGTTTTTAATTGGACTAACGGAAACGAATGTCTTAGTGTCCTTATTGAGGGTTCGAGCAAATAGATCCAATTATAATCTGTTTGCTTTTCACGTGTTGTCCGCAATTGTGACTATCCGGAGGAGTTGATCCATTGAGGGAATACTAAAATGATGGATAACTGGTTCCAGTGTGAAGAAAATAAGGAGGGAAGGCGGGAGTAGACCACAGAGACGAAGAGAGGGGATAAACCACTGATGTGGGGATCTTCTTCGTTACCGAGGAAGACCATTCGTTTCATCAACTTTGTGGTATCAAATATGAATGAAAATAAAAATAATAATGGAGAAAAAAAAATTTTGTACAACTCTCAAAAAAACTTGACTTCTCTTCATCACTTCATGGATGCGTAAATTAATACTTTTTTGAAGGGTAAAAGAAATAATTCACACAATAAACATGAAATACTTTTCGAAAGATTTATTTCTTACAAAGTAAAATAAGTCAATTATTGATGATTAATAATTCTCGAATCAACTCTTCAAGTAATATTTAACGTTTTAATCAGAAACAACTTGGAACATCTTCAGGAATTATACTTATATGTATCAGTTGTTACAACAATAAACATTCTCATTTATTGGAACAATAATTGATCGTGAGCTGTAAACATTTAGGTACTTCCAAAATGAATTCCCGAAGATGTTCCAGGTTGCTGCTGATCAGCAAAGTTAGATATTTCGTGAAGAGTAGATTCCAGTGTTATCAGATATTTTTTTGGCTATACATGAACAATTCAATATTTTGTTTCAGATCTCAATTTTATTATTCAAACTATCTTCTATACATGGTGAGTCTTTGACTTGTACATATATTTTAACTGAAGATTCTTGAGGTCAAAAGAAACCTTCTTTTCATTTTCCATTTTTCCGAATTAGGCTCTGTTGAAAAGATATAGCCATTTGAAAAAAAAAAATTGTGCTAATTACGTCCCTGAAATGATACTGTAGAATTGATTCAAAGTTCATATTTCTCGACAGAAATTGAGTTTAAAGATTTAGGGAATACTCAAGTACTAACCTCATTGGAATAAAAATTTTGCAAACACGATAATTTCAACAAAAACAGTTATAGTTTCATCGGATTATATCTGCAACTAAAAAGCCACATTTATTCCACCAAAATAAGTTCCTTCTTCGAATTTTCTGCAGATTAGTTTGTAAACACTAATAACTTGTTCATATTTTCCTCGAAATTCCCAAACAATATCATGAAGAAAGACTTTTCATTCAGATTTATTATTAAACAACCTAACTACCTAACCTAATCTAATTTGTATCGATTCTGTGAATTTTTGCACAGAAATTTCAAGAAAATGTTGTCAGCTTGCTGATATTTTCATTGAGGTTCAGGATTTTTTACGAAACATAGTATAAATCACGATACATTTGTGTACCGTGCTATAAATATCTATGAATTCTGCCGTTTCCATCATAAATCGACTTTGCCGCCAAATTTTACCACGCATGCGTAGAGCGAAAACCGAAATATTGGTTATCTGGAGGCCAATTATAAACAATAACAAACCAGAGTCTCTGAACAAACTGTATACATTATGTGAAATTCTGAATACAGTGAATTATTGTTCTAATGTGATTATTATGTGAAGTGAATTAATATAATTTCAACGGTGTCGAGTTTATAAAATTCCAAGAGGATGTTGTTTAGATAGAAACATCGCCACAGATTATCAGGTATCGTTTCATTAATTTCAATTTAATAAGTAGTTTGTGTCGAGATTCATCATTCATATCCGTATTTTGTATTTCATCGACATTTAACTTCAATATGGACCGGTAACTATGAATTTTCAATAGAAACTGTGCGTGTTAAATCCTCCTTGGTGTTCAATTTTATCTCCCACATTTGGGGGATTTTATTATTAAAATATCTCGACAAAGTTGATAAATATTGTGACAACATTGTGAACTCGTTTAAAGACCAAAGAAGGAATAATATTCGATGATATTTAATTCAGAGACGCATTCAGATTATTCTTGAAATTAATGATTTTTTCGTCAAATTTCTCCGGGTAAAATTGGAGATACATAACTCGAAAACGACGCGTTTTATTGAAAAAAAAAATTGAATACTTTTAGTTTCTTAAATAATTGATTCTTTCGAAAATATGAACCGTTTATCTTTTTAAAGTGGTTTTATGGTGTTTTAGCGTGTATTGATGAGTCGACTACCCTGTAACTTTTATACTAGTAAAAATATTGAATAGGTTTCGAGGAATATGCACCATGAATAGAGTAAAAACTCAACCAAAATTCAGTTCATTCGAAATAACGGTTCCGAAGATATAAACAGAAAAGTGTTTTTTTCATGGATTTTCGACATCCTGTATCTTCCAAACCAAACCGAATTTTGAAAAATGGTATGGAAAAAAAGTTTTTCGTTTGATGAGAGAAATCTACAGTTAAAATATATGTACAAGTCAAAGACTCACCCTGTATATGCTTCTGCTACGGAGGCATATTTCCAACCACCGTGACGTCTTATCGATGTAATGTTGCCCCCTGCATTGACCAGAAGAGGTACAGAGCTTCTCCTGAAACGACCTGTGTAGCTTTTATACATATCTTTTTCAAGCCATTTTGCAATCAATATGGAATTTTCGATATCATCCGGTCGCTGCTTGATAGATGCAAGGTCGGCTGAATCGGTATTCAGACGAATTTATAATCCCGAAAAAAGCTTTCACCTCGAGCGGGAGTCGAACCTACATTTTCAGATTACCAGTCTGATGTTTATCCACTTAGACTACCAAAGCTACCCATCTTTCCGGAATTCGATGTTAATGATACCACGCAGACAAAGATCCTTGTAATGTCAAATTCATAACACAATTCGTATGTAAATCATCTCAATTAGAAAACACTCAAGGCTTTTCCACTAATTTTCCGTAATATCATCGCGACAGCATAATGAGCGAAGCCCGCCACATGACCTTATTATTCAGGCGAAATGACATGTTGCGAGTCTGGCATATAAAATGGCGGCATTAATATTCGTTCGTGATAGTGACCAAGATCAATCAGGACGCGGGCTAAGCAGGCTAACATCAAATAGCTTCGGAGGCACGCAACTGCTTTGCAATTTTATCAAATAACTCACCTACTTATGATTTTCCTTTATTAAAAATAAAAGCGCAAGATCGAATGATACATGGTGAGGGAATGGGCATTTTCGCTTATAATGGTTAATGGTGAGGAATTGTGACAACTATTGCTGCTCTGAATTGCCGGCAAACTTGCGATGATTATGCAAATGACGGTTTCGGCTTGGCGGAAAGGAGAAAGGAGGGGCTTCGCATGTTGGGTTTCAATACGTCAAAAAATTCGGTATAGAATGACCACATCAATGGTTAATCCTTCGAAAACGATACTTGACAATGAACTATGACATTGGACACTGTTGCTTTCACTTTGGAAGCAATCGAGTGTTTTTTCAGAGTGGTAGAACTTTTAATTGAAATAAAACACATGTAAATTGAGATAGAAGCTAATTTTTTTAAATGAATAATAATTTTCTGGAACTTATGCTTTCAGAATAATTTCCACCACAACTAGCTCTGAAGGACCGCATTCGACAAGACTTATTTTGGACAACTTTTTCGAGTAATTCAGGCTTTATTTCAGCAATAACACGAGTTATGTTGGCTTCCAAAGCGTCGATTGTGTCCGGTTTATCAGCATAAACCAATGACTTGACATAACCCCAAAGAAAATAATCCTTTGGAGTTATGTCGCATGACTTTGGAGGCCAATGAATTGGACCATTTCTCGAAATAATGTTATCGCCAAATCTTTCTTTGAATAAATCAATTGTTACGGTAGCAGCTTTAGGTGTAGCACCATCTTGTTGGTATCGAAACACTTCTGGGTCGATACCATTCAAATTTTGAAACAAATAATCATTGATCATCGATCTTTAACGAGCACCATTCATAGATACCTTCATAGAAGCAAGAAATATAATAATAATAACTTTATTTCCAAGAATAACATAAAGGTATATACAGTCAAAAACGAAAACAGGAAAATAACAAATTTGAAAATACCAAATACTTAAGACAAGTTCGATGCCACATTGTCATAGATTATGCGCATACTATTCTGAATTACATATTTTCTGAAATTGTATTGATAACTTCTGAAATACAATTTTCCTTTTCTGAAATTGAATTTGCCATTTCTGAATTTCAATTCACTATTCTGAATTACAACTTTGTTTTTCTGAATTACAACTTCCTAATCTGAATTTCAATTTCGTTTTTCTGAAATTGAATTAACTACTCTGAAATTCAATTTCTGTTTTCTGAATTACATATTGCTTTTCTGAAATACATGTTCCCTCTTCTGAAATTCAACTTTGAATTTCTGAATTAAGTACAACTGTGGAAGGTGTAGAAATGAGCTTAATCACTAAACACAATATTTCAATAAAAAAGTGAATCAACTTCAAGCTGATCTAGAGCCTAATCAGCAAACAAATGACGCTCATTAAGGTCAAGTGGCTTCAATTCTTGAACCAGTTGGATCTTGTATGGGTGTAGACTGTAGACGAAGATCTTTCGGCAAAGTTTTCCATGTGTTGTATGCACAGAGTCAAACTTGTTGTGAACGTCGACAAATATAGACAAATCTGGATCTTCATGAACACTATCACTTACAGCATCGATATTTTTCTGTACGTACAGTTCTTTGTCTTGTGGGTGTTGCATCGAGTAGAGAAAATGTTATCCGAAATCTATCGATAGTTCGACGAATAAGCTGCTCTGATGGACGATTATGTAAACCATAAGTTTCACGAAGCGCTCTATAAGTTTGTCAAATAGAACACTGAAATCGAAACTAAATTTCAACAATTTGTGAACGTTGTTGCGGCTTACTTCACTGGCGGCTCCAGGCGGGGGGGGCATGAATTTTTTTAGGGGGGCATGAACAAATTGAAATTTTTTACCAACGTTTTAGGCCTACTGATAAAGGGATTATCGTCAATTTTGAGGTCCAAAGGGAGGGCCATGGCCCCCATGGCCACCCCCTGCCCCTGTATCCGCCAGTGGCTTACTGAATAAACCATCAGGAAAATACAGAAGATGGAGAAAGGTATTCCGAAGAATGAAATGCTTTGCGAAGCCTTTGTTCTACAAATTACGTCAAGTTCTTCTAGTGTGAGGTGAAAAACTGCCTTTTAAAAATCAAATCTCGATTCAAATCGATAAAAAATATCGCCCCCGGGTGGGCTCGAACCACCAACCTTTCGGTTAACAGCCGAACGCGCTAGCCAATTGCGCCACGGAGGCTCAGTGGTCGTAGGAAGCTCGCCGACGTATTAGAAAGCACCTCACTCTAGAAACAACTTATATACAGAATGGTCCACATAATACTGTCCACACGGATATTTCTGTGAGTATTTGAGATACTTAAAAGGTTTGTCACCCCGATTTGGCGATTTATACAATATCCGGCTATGTGATGAATAGTAGTGGCACATTATTAGAGCCTTTGGGCCATGGGCGTAGCCAGCGTGGGGCAGGGGGGGGCCAGCTGCCCCCCCCCCCTGGAAAAAAAATGAATTAAATCTGCCTTTTCTTTTTATCCCAAAATTTCACATTTTGAATGACCTTGGACCATGACCATGGTTTGCCCCCCCCTGTTATAAATCCTGGCTACGCCCGTGCTTTGGGCACACCTTTATACACCTTCATCCAGGGAACATTAATCAGGAAAGCCAAGGACTGCAAGAACGGAAGAAGCGAAAGGCAATGTGCTGGAAATAAATGATTAATTGAAGAAGAACCATGTACTTCTACGCGAAAACTTGCAAATACCTTCTTTCTTGCCATACCATTGAAGTCACCCATTTCGATGCTTGGTATTACTGTCGGCAGTAACCTTTCTTGGGAGAATCACGTGAGATCTATTGCTAAAAGTGCATCCCAAAAACTTGGTTTTCTGTTTCGTGCCAGGAGCTATTCCACCTCAGGTCAGCTGCTTATGATCTATAAGGCACAGATTCGACCTGTCCTGGAATACTGGTCCCATATTTGGAGTGCTGCGCCTAAACATACCCTAAAACTCTTGGATTCTGTACAAAAAAGGGCAATTCGTCTAGTCGGTAATGCCTCGCTTACAAACTCGCTCACCTCTCTAGAACACCGTAGAAGAGTAGGAGATCTGTCTCTATTTTGTAGATATTTCCATGGGCGATGGTCTTCTGAATTATCAGCAATCGTTCCCCCTCTGGCAGTCTCTTCGAGGCTAAACTATCAAGTTAAGGGACAGTATCACCTTTTGAATCGTGGTAAATCTCCATTCTAAAAGTGGTCTCTTTATTTCACGAGTAAGTACCCTAATTTACGACGTAGAGACTTGATTTTTTTTTAAATTGAAGTTGAAGAACGTCCCGAGGGCAAATAGTTTCCCTTTTTTCGATTTAATTAGCTTTTCAATTAAAAAAAAAACAGGTTGAACTTCAGTGTTTTGGAAACTACACTTAATGATTTCTTTTCGACGGTTATTCATCATTTTTTGGAAAAAATCGCAACAATTTGCCCTCGGCAATTGATTCTTCTATAAACTACAAAAATTTTCATGATGATTAGTTCAAAAATATAGCTTTTACCCATGAAAAACGAAAAACATATTCCATAACCCAAATATTGCAGAGATCTATCGATTACCCTGGTTTTTTTAATTGAAAACCTAATTAAATCGAAAAAAAGAAAACTATTTGCCCTCGGGACGTTCTTCAACTTCAATTTGAAAAAAATCAAGTCTCTACGTCGTAAATTAGGGTAGTTACTCGTGAAATCTTCACATCTCTACGTCACTTTAGAGACCTGCAGAACATCTTTCTTCAAAGACTCGTTCATCCAACGAACAGCGAGGCTTTGGAACACATTGCCTAGGGAGGTGTTCCCCGAGGTATATAACCTCCAGAAATTCAAGAATAACACCAATTCCTACCTGGTTGCCCTTGGTTCTCGCGATGTTCTCTGAACATTACAGGGTATTCCTTTTCGTGAGAACCACAACATACAAAAAAAAATCTCTGACTAGCTGCCACTGAACCATAACCTCCAAATCAACAAACTCATCGATTACCACCGGATCTCCTTCTCTCTTATTCCAAACGGCAACTTTCTAGGAATCTAAACGTTGCCCCACAGAGACTCAGCGTGGATAAAAACTAAAAAGCAAAACTCATAATCGATAATAATTTGTAACAGATATTCGAACAAAGTATGCAAAGTCACACACATGTACGGGTGACCTGGGCTCGGATGCTATTCGATTCGGCACATCCAGCTGCGTGGCTAAACGGCGTGACAAACGGCGTAGGCCTTGGAATCGAGTACGCGGGTGTCGATAACTTCGGCCGGATGGACCCGGAGAGGAAACGGGTGGAAGTGGAAAAAACGAGGAGATTTTTTCTCGAATAGATTCGGGGAGATGTATAGGAATCGGAAATTCGGTGGCATCTGGGACTTTTTGTAGATTCAGGATTCTAGTTATGAACCATTTTGGACCATAGGTACTCCACATAATTGACCATATTCATTAGCTATCGGTGGCAGCTTTTTGAGCATCTTTGGGTTGGTACCAATCTGTCATCAATGTCAATATTCAATGTCAAACTTCATTAATGTCAATTGTCATTCATTGTTTACAATTTTTAAAGTTTCGAACGTGCTATTTATTCTGAATTTTTATAGAGCAAAAACATTTTAGGTCAAAATGGATGATAAAAAGGTGTAGGTACACCTAAATTTTACAGTTTACTCTATTTTTATATCTTAAGAAAAAAGCGCAAGCTGGTTACCAACATTTACAATGTAGAAAAGATTTATTTAAAGACAAAACACTTTCCAACCATCCAATGAAAAAACCTATCGTCAAGTCAAAAGAATTCATTGAACAATCATTCCACCTCACCGTATAAAGAATAAAATGAAACCTAAAAGCCCGCAACGGACGGCGAGCGATAATATAATATATGTATATTATAGCTTTGCATTGACATATGTCATTTAAGTATGGAAAAATATCGTAATATCGGAATATATATTATAGCGTCGTCCGCGGGGCTTGGTGCATTTTCATAAGGAGCGATATTGGTGTAATATATGAGATATAATATATCGCTCGCCGTCCATTGCGGGCTTAAATGTTAATGAATTGGCGGGCCTATTTTAAATCAGTAATGACAGTGATGACATATTATAATTATTGCTGCCTACCCGAAAACGCTCGAAAAGCTGCCACCGATAGCTTATGAATATGGTAAATTGTCTACAGAAAATATACAGGGTGTACTTAAGGGTCAGGCTTTTCTTTTGACAGATGGTAGAACTCATCAAAATATGTCATTTTACCAAAAATTTTTTATATTAATTATGCCCCTGTTTCGAGAAAATGAGACCAGGATATTTTCTTGTTTCTATTAGGTGGATGGTGGATCTGAAAATTCCACAGTCCGAACCTGCCCCCTCATCTGCTTCTCTGTAGATATCAACATCAACATCTTGTTTTTTGTCTTCTTATCATACCTACATGACTCAGTAATCGATTGTAATCAGTAACCTTCGGCGAGCGTACGGTGTAGATTGTACGAGTGTTTTGTTTCGAAAATGCCGCACGTTTATTCAAATAATGTACCTGTTGATTTGATATGCTTTTAATTTATGATGGATATAAACAAAATGCCAGTTCAGAACAAGATTTCCGCTAAGAAATAACTCAACTCCGCGGATGTTCATAAACCTGCTGCAGAGATGTAGAGATATGATGCAGGCCAGAGTGGTATGAAGCCATTAAGGTCTTGATGCCCAAAATTCTTTAGACATTTTTTGTGAGAAATTTTCGGTGAAATGACTCATTTTCATGGGTTCTATCACCTGTCAAAAGAAAAGCCTCACCTTTAAATACACCCTGTATAACCATTTCCCATTTTCCCGAATTGAGAAGATACAGCCATTTTTCAAAACATTGTAACATTACAAGTTTGTAAATCCTAGGAACATTATGAAAAAGAGAAAAGGGGCAACCCTGCTCTGAAGAGCTGAGGGTAGAATTACGTTAAAGGGGGTTTTATACTTATACTTTTGGCTTGTGATGTGATCGTCTACATCGGTAGAACTCTATGTTATGTCGTAGTAATTCAGATTCGTAATAACTCAGATAAGTGAAATATAGGATGGGAAATGATGAGGTAAAATAGATACATAATACACTAGATCGGACATAAAGATGGAACAAGAGCCTTTATTCGTCCAGCACCATAGTTCGAGGAACCATAGCCATATTGAGGAAAACCGAACGAGAATCAATTGAAACTCAAAGCAAAAAACCTTCTAGCATTACAGATGATATGTTTACAATCCATAGAACAATTATTAATAAGATGAGCACTGGTGATATGTACAATATGGAGCTTCTTATACTCCGGTAAGGTTATTACTGGCACAATTGTGATAAAAAGCAGAATCCAATACATCCAAAGTTATCCAAAGGTTATTGGCATATAGAGTGTGTCACCTGATTATTAATGAAATTCATAAGCAGTATCCTTGTAGTTCTAGTGTGAGAATCCTTCCTTCCAAGTGTTATGTGTGAGATCCTAGCAGTCGCGTTGGTTTGGTGTGACGATAAACTCTTTATATTTCCTGTTAACTGATGAACGATGGCACCTTCAAAGCATTCCTTGCTTATCGGGTACGCCAAGGGCCCGAAGACGAGGCTTGGTTTACTGAGGACGTTCGTCAATAGAACTCTCAGAGGAAGTTTCACTGGCCACTGTTGTGGGGGATGTTTTCCTTGGCACAGGCGATATAAAAAGTTTACCCTAGGCCTCCAAACCAGTGATTGTTGTACGTAAAATTTTATACTAAAAGCAACAACTCCAAATGCCTACACCATAGTGTCGAGTAAATAGTTAAATGTGCAGTAGGCCTTACGAACAGTATAAGAATATTCCAAATGGGTTGGTAGCAGAACAGAGTTCCACAATATTCAATAGAAATGCAATAATCAGATAGAACAAACTTAGGTACATGAGATTAAATCCTGTGAAATGAAACAGAGTTATTTTAAATGGAGACCGTGTACATACCAGATAACAAAGAAGCGTCTTTAAAATATACTAAAATGGCGGATTCCTAGAAGAGGAACTCCATTTCAAAGGAACTTTATTGTGAACCATAGAATGAAAGTGAAACGAATGGATAACAGCAGCCGCAGTCGAGTGAAAGTGAAGTAAAAGAGGCCCCTCCATTCGTTGTCATTTTGTAGGTTAGTTTTTCTTCCACAGAATTGTATTTCTTCGATGATCACAGAAGAAGGAGTTTACTTCATGGTGGATCTTCGATATGATTAAAATCTCCTATTTATAAAGATGCGAATTGCCTAAAGTATTGCTTGAAGTCGTACTAATATTTATAATTCATAGAATTATAAAATAATATCATATAAGTTCATTCAACGTAGTTCCACGTTTCGACAATAGACGTTGCAAAGTTGGAAGCCATGAAGTAGTCTGGCAACGGTGCATTTTATTTTATTGCAGGGTAGGAAATTCAGTTACAACATATTAAGCAAGTGGTTGACAAGAATCCAAAGCTCCTTGTAGTTGATCCAAAGCCAATAAACCAATGACTTGACATAACCCCAAAGAAAATAACCCATTGGAGCTACATCGCAGGATCTTGCAGGCCAATTAATTGGACCATTTCTCGAAATAATGTTATCGGCAAACCTTTTTTTATAAATCAATTGTTACGGTAGCAGCATGAGGTGTAGTACCATCATTTTGGGACCAAAACACTTCTGCGTCGATACCATTCAAGTTTTGAAACGAATAGTCATTGATCATCGATCTGTAACGACCACGATTCACTGTATCATTAGCTCCAGCATAATTTTTAAAGAAAGATGAACCGATGATGCCTCCAGCATTTAAATCACACCATATAGTGAATTTCTCAAGATACAATGGAACCTGCAAAACTTCTTGAGGATTGTTTTCACTCCATATACGGCCATTATGCTTGTTTACGTAGCCGTTCAACCAGAAATGAGCTGAAGCTCATTTCATTTAATGATGAATCACTAAACACAATTTTTTCGATAAAAAAGTGGATCAACTTCAATTTGTTCTAGGGCCCAATCAGCGCTTATTATGGTCAAGTGCTTTTAGTCCTTGAACCGGATCTTGTATGGGTGTAGACCAAGATCTTTACGCAAAATTTTCCATGTGGTTCATACACAGAGTCCAACTTCTTATGAACGTCGACGAATAGACAAATCTGGATCTTCATTAACACATTAATCACAGCAGCGAGATTTTCATCAGTGCGTACAGTTCTTTGTCTTGTTGTTGTTGCATCGATTATAGAAAATGTTGTCCGAAATCTTTCGACAGTTCGACGAATAAGCTGCTCTAATGGGCGATTATGTAAACCATTAATTTCACGAAGTGTTCTATAAGTTTGACGAATAGAACACTGATTTTGAAAATAAATTTCAACAATTTGTAAACGTTGTTGGGGCGTGAGTCTTTCCATGATAATTTGTCAATGCTTACTGAACAGAAATGTCGAAACAACATGGCTTCTACCTTCTGTCAAGTCACAGTTATCCCTATCGAAAATTCAATCACTCTAAAAAAACACCCGATCGATAGAACGAGCGCTCAAAAAGACCACGTTCATCAATAATACACCCTCAAAATCACTGTCTCCCTGTCTAGTCTTCAAAACGCGCATATAAGCATGCGAAGCCAATATATTTCCCGAAATCCCGGCAATAAAATCAATGTTCTAATTACACGAAACTAATAATTCACATTTTATGACGGGATAAATATGTAAAGTCGCGCTGAGCGAGAGAACGAGCCAGCGATCGCTACTCAGAATTCAATCTCTGATTCCAGCCCGGGTAGAAATATGAGAGCCCCACAGACGAGTTAGTAATAAAACGAAACCTTTTGACATCATAACTCTGCCATCATAAAACATGACATTAAAAATACGCTCTAATATTTCAGTCCCTCGAAGGGGAGTCGGTCAGTGGAAGATTGGAAACGAATTGGAAGGATGGTGAGGCTGAAGAATCGACGCCAACTACACTGTCGGAAGAGACGGTGTTGCCGGATTTCAAAAGGGAATTTATCAGAACATTTTTAATCTTCTTGATTCAATAAACAATTTTCAATCATCATTATCTTCTTTCAAAGTTTCCAAATGATATTTTGAATTAATAATTAGTCAATTCCATTAGAGTTCTGAGTCAATTATTTGGTGCTCAAAATTCTTAGCAGCTTATGTATTAGACATAGGAGACCGGTATGAGTGTTTCAAATAAAAAGCCTGCTATTTGTATATAAGATTAAAATTTTTGCTGAAATCCAAATAAACCACATCCAAACAAATAATTATATTCATTTTCATCGAGGTCTTATAGAACCAGAGTACCAGGTATCACAGAGAATAATTGCCATGATATGCGAGAAGAACATTGAACATTGTCCACGACTTCCAATCATTCGTTTCAAAAGGGAACGCGATACTCATTCCTGCGAAAAAATTGTCGACGATTTCGAAAATGATATTTCTTAACATTCCCTGCTAAGACAAAATTGAGTTTTCCACTGATATCCTGACGTTATCAGGCTGAAGTTTGATAATATACAAATCGAAATTTAGTACCTGCTCAATGCTCATTGCGAAGTAGATTTCATATCGATTTTCTCATTATATTTCTACAATTTATTAATTGTTTAATTCTCCGAAACTTATTCCTTCGATATTTATTGTATATTATCCATTTCTTTATTTTTTATTTATAACATTTCATAGATCAGCACGACACTGGTGGATCCAGAGTGTTTTTCAGGGGGGGCATGCATTCTTTCAGGGAGAGGGCCGAGGTGGGGTTGGTCATCAATAGATAAAAAATTTTTACCAACGTTATTTATAGGACCACTTATAATGGGATTATTGTCAATTTCGAAGTCCAAGGGGAGACCCATGGTCCCCATAGCCCTTCCCCTGTATCCGCCAGTGCATCACGGACGAAAGGGTGTTGAAAATTTACCTCTGAGAAGTTTTCGCTTCTCTGATGACTCATTCTAGTCATTGTTGCAAATTGGCGGAGGAACTGGTCCCGATAGAATTATCAATTTTGTCATTCTGGTTAGCCTCGTTACTCGTTAGAATATTGAGTCCGAGGTTATGACATTATTGTGAAGTGGGGACTCCTAAAGATGAGGACGTTGTGAAAAGTATGCTTTATTTTCAGTAAATGTGCCATCTTGACCACTCAAAAAAAGGACAAACATCCTATCAGTCCAAAACTATACAAAATGAATTTATCGATTTGATGGCTACCAAAAAATGTCGTGGGCAATCCTACGACAACGGATCTGATATGGCTGACATACAGGGTGGCCATTTGAAAACGAAACAGACGAGATTACAGACGAAATAAATTTTTTCGATAGAAATGCTCGGACAGGTCGATTTCTGTTTCGAGGGGGACAACTTAAGATGTAGGTTACGGACGCATAGCGCTTCAACCCTTGCTACTACAACCCTCACCCCCAATATTTTAATAGGGAAGATGGGGTGAGTGATACCTCATTTGAAAGGTATTTTTATACTGATTTCAGCACAGTAATTGTTTTTTCATGATATGCATTAGTTCTCGAAATATTCTCAACTAAGTATTTGAAAATGAAGTGGTGTTTTCATGGCACTTGTAGTGTTTTTTTGTGAAAAATCGACATTTTGAGCTTCAAAACAACCATGACTGTGGCTTCCTTCCTCCGATCCACGTACATAGAAATCTTTAATCAAGATGTCGAACAAACAAAGCGTATTGCGAAGGAGCTCAATCTTGCTGAAACTCAATCTAAATTATCTTCGATATAATTTGCAGTATTTCCAATAACATGCGGTAACACTTGATCGATAGAAATCTCCAAAAAGTCCAAATACGCACATATCTCTAATCAGATTACCAGGTAAAAAAATCAAATCATTAATGATGCCACAGAAATATTCCAGTCCCAATTCGTGAAACGATTTCCGACTTAATTATGAAGTGTTTTCTCAGTTGGCTTCAATAATGTTTTCATTTTGTTGATTATTGAATTCATATCTTTTTCAAAAAACTGAGAATCGATAATTTTTTATTCATTACGAACAGATGTCGATTTTTCACAAAAAAACACTACAAGTGCCATGAAAACACCCCTTCATTTTCAAATACTTAGTTGAGAATATTTCGAGAACTAATGCATAAAATGAAAAAACAATTACTGTGCTGCAATCAGTATAAAAATACCTTTCAAATGAGGTATCACTCACCCCATCTTCCCTATTCAAAAATTGGGGGTGGGGGTTGTAGCAGCAAGGGTTGAAGCGCTATGCGTCCGTAACCTACATCTTAAGTTGTCCTCCTCGAAACAGAAATCGACCTATCGAAAAAATTTATTTCGTCTGTAATCTCGTCTGTTTCGTTTTCAAATGGCCACCCTGTATATATATAAAGCAGTCCAATCCAGAATTCTACAGATGAACGAGCTGGCGGTATTAGTTCCATTCCTAGAACACTCTTTGAATCTTGTGGGTGTCCATTTGGCTTCATCATGTTCAGAAGCAGTAAATTTATTTGGTGTTGTACAAAAACTGTATTCTTGTTTCTTAGTTCAACCACAAGATGGACAATTATGAGAAAGTGCACGAAAACAAATTTGAAAGGAAGTAGCCAAACAAAATGGGCTAAACATCAAGCTGTTCATGCCTTGCTCTATAATTTACTAGGAGTTGTGAAAGCTGTGAAAGAAATCAAAGAATCCTCACTAGTCGCAGAATCCAAGTATGAAGCTGGTCATTTGCTCCGTGCTGTGATGGATTTTAGATTCATCCTGAAACTATCAATTTGGGATAATATTCTGCAAGAGATCAATAGGGTCAGCGTGGAATTTCCGAAAGGGGATATAATTATATTACGTTCATTTTCGTTGATGCAAGGTCTTGTGTAGATTTTGCAAGGAATTAGAGAAAAACCTATTGAAAACTGGATCTCGGAAGCTACACTCCTTACAGAAGAATTGGATGTGGAGCCAGTTCTTAGAAATAAACGTGTTTCCAAGAGGAAAAAGCAGGTCTAAGAAATGTGCGAGGATGAGCCAAGAACGCTAGATCTAGTGGGTTTATTCTCGATGGAAATTAAGGTTGTTTTCGACAGATTATTGTCAGAAATCAGAAAAAGATTAGAAAGCGCAGAGAGTCTACATACGAATTTCGCATTCCTCACTGGCCATGCCCTTTTAAACATGCAAAAAGAGTATCTGCAGAAAAATGGGACCCTTTCAGCGGAAAAATATCGAAGACATTAGAAAGAAGTTGATTTTTGTTAGGAGCTAGCGGTTTTAAAAGAGCTGGTTCCTGAAATTAGTGAAAGATCGACTTCATTACACCAGCTACAAATTCTTCACTGGTAAGATCTGCAAGAAGCTTTCCCTAATGTCAGTATAGCTTCAAGAATATACTGCACATTACCTACCACGTCTGCAAGATGTGAACGCAGTTTCAGCAAATTGAAAATAATAAAAATTATTTGCATTCCTCAATGAGTCTGGAACGTCTCTATGGTCTCTCGATCTTAGCTATAGAAAACATAACTGCTTCCGAAACAGATTTCGAGGAGCTGAAGTTGTGAAGAAAAAATCTACCTTGTTTCTTTCCTTGTGATATTTTCTTTATTATTAGTTTTTATTTTTATTTTTTTGTTGTCAGAAATGACAATGAAATGTCAGACGTTTTTCGAATTTGCTCTTGCTTTTTTGCTGATTTTTCGCTAAAAACAACCACTCTTATCTATGGGAGATGATCCCCCAACATAAGGGGCCTGTAGCGTTCCTCGAACACCTGAAGAACAGAAGAATCATCACTTGGAAGATCGGACCTGATCGAAAGATCCTCCCGATCCATGAGAGAGTTAGGGCTTCGTGAAAAGGTTTTTTTAGCAGGTGAAGTATTTTTTTCTACTGCTTCTTTCTCGTTTTTCTTTTTTTCTTCTTGTTACAGATATAATTTCAAGATATTCGCCTCCAGTTCGATGAAAAGGCATGTTTACGAGCACAAGGAGCTCTGTAACATGGATAGCATCATATTTTTTGAACAAATTCAGTATCACCACACATACACGGGGAGACAGAGTTTTTCAGAGGTTCTCATCTGTTCTCGTGTATCATACGCAGAATTTTATGGTATCCCGTTTACATTTTAGATTTTAGTTTAGATTTCATTCTTTTATATAATCTGTTCCTTGTCGCCATTTCTTCACACTTGCCTTATGCCATATATTGTTTGATTTTACAAAACAGTATGTTATTCTCTCTTTCAAAAGAATATATATATATATATATATTTTCATTATTCATTTGTATGATTTATTTTTGTTATTTTTTATGAATTCATAAATGTACTACACGAATGGGGGGGGCGTCATCATGAATTTTTGTCCTTGTCAGAAAATATCGTAGATCCTGGCATGCAGAACATATTGTCCTGATTGGAATTATAAATAATTTCCCTTATTCTGGGAAAAAATCGGAAAACTTGGCAACCAGGTCCCCTCTCTGTCGCAGTTGCAGCCGGATCCTGAAAATCGTCGGAAAACGCCTGGAATCCTGTGGAAGCGCGTCGAGGTGGTCCGCTGGATTTTCTTTGTAGACATGAGTCCTGCTCAGCGGAGCGCTCAGTGCATTTAAACCACTTATCCACTCACGGGGTATTCTCCGCCGCCATCAGTTCGACTCTAGCACCCTAGTTTTTCCTTCCGTCCTCACTTCAATGTGCGTGATGCGGATTTCCACGGGCTTGATCTCGTTTCGCGGTGAAAATCGCATTAGGAAATTTTTCACTTGGACAATCTCGTTTCGGTCCGTAATAGCTGCTTGCGGGGGATGATGTTCGAGGAATTGAAATCGGTGGGGAGGTTTCAGATCGTCACTTTCAGTTTCTCGGGCGTTTTGGGGGTAAAATACGCAATTCACATCGTTTTCATAATCTACTTTAGTGCAACTTTAAATTTTGAAGTCCCAGTATTTAACGGCCGTTTATAAATGTGCCGAGCATTATCATGCTGCAAAATAATTTCATCGTGTCTGTCGTCCGATTGCTGTCGTTCTTCTCGCAACCCTAAAATTCATCAATTGTCGTATTAGACCTCCACTGTTATCCTTTTGTTCCATTGTAGTAGCTCATAATACACCAAACCCACATGAATATTCGTCACAATGATAAGTAATACTTACTCCTAAAAAAATAGTTATTTATGATATGAGTGTTAGAAATGACGTTTTATTTTGTGAGTGAAAAAGTTTGTGAAATGAGCGGAGCGAGTTGAACAATTTCACGAACAAAATAAAATCACTTTCAACACAAATACCAGAATTTTTTTTTATGCAACTGCCCTATTTTGATAATGAAATGGGCGAATTTGCAATGACAATAAACTTCAAAATGCATTTTAATATTCAAATAATCAAAAAGTTGTTGTGAAAGACAAACGTTGCCAACGTTATGATCACTAACAAATGAGAAAAGACGCTGTCATTTGAATTTCGTTCCTGTCCAATTTTCGTCTTGGGTTTTTAACTGCTTAATATGTTTGTCGAGAGTCCAATTATTAATAAAAGTGACGATTTGGTTATTCCTGTGGATATTGAAGAGTCTGCAAGAAGAGCAAATCTGGAACTCCTACCTAAAAAATCTTTTCAGCAGTACGATATTGCATATAACAATTTCCTGGCCTGGTGTAAATTGGAAAATGTAGAAGGAAACTTTAGTGAACCTGTTTTCCTGGCATACTTAGAAGAAAAATCAAAAATATGGAGTTCATCAACTTTGGAGCAAATTTTCAATGATAAAGTCAAGCGGCCTTATTAAAAATGGTGTGGGTGTTAGTAAATATTTTAAGGTAATAGCATATTTAAAACGGAAAAGTGAAGGATATCGTCCCAAAAAATCGAAAATTCTCACTCGTGAACAAGTTGAAGGGTTTATATATGAGGCACCAGATGAAAAACACTTGATGGTTAAGGTTGCAACTATTTTCGGATTATTTGGAGCCTGTCGACGTGAAGAATTGTGTAATTTATCATTGGAAGACATCGAAATAACAAATATGTAAATCATTGGTTATACAACTTGCAAACATAAAAACGAAAGTCAGTCGTTCTTTCAGTATTATTGGGAAGTATGTTGACTATCATAAGTACTATGCACTGCGCCCTTCTGTCATCAAACATCGTCGTTTTTTCTTGAAATACATGAATAATAAATGCACTGCCAATCCAGTTGGTATCAATACATTTGGGAGAATTCCATCTATTGTTGCCGAATTCCTCAAACTGCCAGAACCAAATCAATATGCAAGACACTGTTTCCGAAGATTCTCCGCTTTATTGCTAGCAGAATCAGGAGCAAATATTACGGATATAAAAAAACATGGTGAATGGAAGTCTACAACGGTAGCCGAGGGCTATGTTGTTGTTGATTCCATTGCATATAGAAATGTCATTGCTGAAAAAATTCTCCCAACCTCAACAGATTTTGGATCATCATCATCCAATATTGAACTTCAGGTTTCTACAAGTACTTACTGATGGTGTTGATCATTCTAATAATGTGTTGCGAAGCTCCCTAACGTCACAGGGCATTAATGTTAGTAATTGTTCTAGTTTTTCGATTAATATTAATGTTCATAAGTATTGATTGTTAAATATTGATAATAAAAATTTGCAAATGCTGAATTTCTTTCATCTGATTTCATCATAAGAAAATGGAGTGCTAAAAATATTTCTAACACTAAAGTTAAAAATATTGTTAACACGCTTCCACGTAAACAATCAATTTTAACATTGTTTGCTGTCACTTTTAATGGCAGTTGTACAAATACACATTATTCGGTACAAAAGTTGATATTGCTAGAACACAAGGAAATTGACGGATACTGAAGAAGAAAGCCTAAAGATGACACTTCAAAATGAAGCTCCTAATCTCAGGTGATCGCTTTCATAACATTTTTGTCTCAGTTTTAGCATGGGTAAGGTTAGCAAAAGTCCTATAAGAGTCATTTGATATTTCACCCTTTCCATACGAACATATTAGGGTCATTAGGGAAGTCATGCAATAAAACATTTTGATGTGTATGAAGTCATAAATATCGTTTTACAAATAACACCGGGGAGTGAAGGTCACGTTTTATCTGGCAAGATACAGTTGAGCCCGCCATATCAAAAAGCACGCAACTCCATGTAAATAAGCTGTGGTCTACATGTGATTAATTCCCTTGAATTTTTGTCCAATCTGCAGTCACCATAACATGGCAACTGTCGAACAGAAGTCAGATTGGCACCTCAATCAAACTTAACAGGATGATGGAACCTTACAAGTTACTTAGAAATGATATAATATAATAATTCTATACTAGCCGGGCCTCAAGATTTCATCCGCGTTGAGATTTTCGAGCAATATTGATATTCACCAATAATTAAACGTCCACCCCAGGCCATCTATCCTCTAGTCGATGTCTACCGCCATCTCTTCGCTGATCATAACAACAAATGAATATTTTCAAGTTTTCTATAACTAAAGCCGATTCCTTCATTATCCTCGAAAAAGGAATCTGTAATTGGTAACCAGACGAAGAAATCTGTAGAAGGTGCTACTCCTCATGGGAACTAGATGGCGCTCGTTGTGAAGAAAGCTTTATTATCAATTCCTATGTTGAGGGTTTGGGCGATAGATGTCAGGCATTGCAGTCGATTTGACATTCACTTCAATAACACCTTTCCAATTGACAACATAAATCTTGACATTAGGCTAGTAAGACTGAACTTTATCGAGCATCCTAACGAATGTTTACATTAAACAACCCAGTAATAACAGTATGATTAAACGGTGTTCAATTGGCTCGAATAGTCAGTGATATCGAAGATTCCGTTGTGCTAAGAAAGAGCCACCCGTATTTGTGCGGTGTTTTGTTTAGTGATTGTTCTAGTTGTGACTTCTGTACCTATAAAAGGGTTTATTTCCACCGATTCAGCCTTTTTTTTAAGGTGAGTGCTAGCAATAATTCATCTGGCATTGATGTCACAAAAGCGCGTTGATTTCAAAAAGCGTTTAGTAATTCTCCATTGAGCAGGTCGGTAATCACATTTTACCCACCCCCGCCCCCACAAAAATGTTTAATAAGGTCTTTCGGCCATATTCGCAATAATTCGATCGAAATTGTTCATATATGAATGACGCTGCCGAAAAAAATTCATTGACATCCAACTCATGATTTGAACGTGAATTTTGATACATTTATGGAATATCCTAGTTTACTTTACTGTAAGTTTTTCCTACTCATCTTCTGGAAAAGCTGTTTAAGCTCTTGCGAATCATTCTGGCATCAAACATGGATTAAAAATAGATCCATTGAATTTTTTTCGATAAAAGGTACTAATGCAGATTTTGTATTACCTACCATGTAGGTATTGAGTTGCGAAAATTTCAGTGATGGGAGTATATTTGAAATATTGTGTTGGATTCATTGCTATTCCCAATGTACCTACCCACATAAATGTTCCATACAGTATTTTGGCGGGAGCACCAGTTATTGATTAAAAACCGTTAAGTTTTGTCACTGTGTCCTTGTGCCACCTTATACACTATCCCTGTAATCAGTTAATGCGACAAGGACGGTTGCTAACAAATTTGAAGAAATGGAACTGCAATTAATTAAGATATCTTTGATTTTTTTGTACTTTTGAACCAATATTTCATATGTTGACAATTTTTCCTTTAACATCAATTGTATTTCCATAATATTGTTACGATATTCCAAGAAAATTTTGATATCCTCGTCACTTCAAAATAACTTCATTTAATTGACCACAAGATTTTAAAGTTCAGCACTAGTTGCATGCTTTTCAATTTTAATTATGGGGTTTTTCTTGGGTATATTCCTGTAAATATATGTATCTACCTCGGTATCTACTTATTGTTGTGATGAGTATCTGTTATGAAATAAAAATGTTATTAATAAATACACTGCGCAAAAAAATTAACGCACATTCTGAAAATCTTAATTTTAATGAAAGTTAACTCTACATTGACTTTATAACTTATTTTTTATGTTCTCTGGAAGGTTTTGAACGAAACAAGACACATTAAATGGAAGAAAAATTCAGGATTTCACCGAATCTTATGTGAAAGAAGAGAAATGAACAATTTTCAAAATACTGAAATGCTGATAAGTGATTTAATACTTGGTATTTCCACCCCTTGCGTTGATTACAGCTCGGCAACGACGGTTCATACTCAAAATGAGTGATCTTAAAATGTTCTGATCTAATCCTTCCCAGATTTCTGAGAGTTGGATTCCTAAGTCATTAAGAGTAGCTGGATGATTTTCTGAACTTCTCAGTCTTCTATTGAGGTTGTCCCAAACCTGCTCTATCGGATTGAGATCTGGACTTCTTGCTGGCCATTCCATTCGATAGACTTCTACCTCTTCAAGGTACTCCTGAACGATGCGCGCACAATGGGGTCTGGCATTTCACCAATGTATGGGGCAAATGGCACTACATGCTCTTCAAGAATGTTCCTTATATACTTATCAGCATTCATAGCTCCATTATCAACGACCACTAGGTCTGTGCGAGCAGTCAAAGATATTCCACCCCATACCATAATCGATCCTCCCCCGAAACCAGTAGTATTCAGGAAATTGCACTGAGCATATCTTTTATGTGGACGTCTGTATACAAGGGAACGTCGATCTCAATGGTAGAGGCAGAATCTAGACTCATCTGTGAAGAGAACTCTTTCCCAATCGGCCTCTTCCCGATGGATGTGCTCTCTCGCAAAATCCAAACGCGCCCTCCGATGGGCTGGGGTAAGAGCTGGGCCTCTTGCCGCGACACGAGGCCTTAAATCATATTCTCTGAGGCGATTTCTTATTGTCTGAGTGCTAATTTGCACCTCATGAGTTTGCTCAAGCTGATTTTGAAGGAGGCGAGCGGTTGCAAACCGTTATCTCAACGAAGAAACTCTCAAGTAACGTTCTTGAATGGCAGTTGTTACCCGTGGTCTACCCTGTCCTGGTCTTCGGACACTCATACCTGTCTCCCTGAATCGCTGCAACATTCTGGACACCCTTGTATGGGAAACTCCAAACCGAGCTCCAAACCTTTGTGTAATTCTTGTGTATGTCCACCCTTCTCGCAAAACTACCGCTTGGGCATATTCCTCTTGGGTCAAATTGCGTGTTTCGCGTTGCATAGCGATCGAGTGTAGAAAATCAAACGAAAGAAAAACTATTGATAACTAGAATTGAAGAGAACAACTGATTTTAGAATGGTGCCAATACATTCAAAATCTGATAATATCATCTTTTTTTATTCCTGCTGGGAGAAAACATCTGTATTGAAGAAAAACGTTGAAAGTGGATAACATAATATATGCATGCATAATTCTGATAAAAATAATTATCATTGAGAACACCTTCAGTTGTAGAATAAATTTGAGATTTCCATAATGTGCGTTGATTTTTTGCGCAGTGTATATCGCAGTTTTATTTTCTTTCAAATCTGGATAAAAATCACCTAATTTCAAAATGTTATGTTGAAGCCCTGAATCAAAAATAGGAGAAAACTCTCGAGAAAACTTCATTAAATCGGGTGATCTAGCAGGCCATATGATATGACAGGCCTATTCCGAGGTCTATTTCGTCCTTTTCATTTATAGGGAAATTTTTCAAAATTAATCCTTTTGATGATCTATCATCAATTCCTGTCTGATTCAGTAAGAAATTCACATCAGTTCTCGAAATAAACATTCTGGTGAGATTATATCGGTAATTTAATGAAAAAAATTAAGACAGACTATATGCCATAAATGAAGAAATAGGGCGTTCTTCAATTGTGGGTTTGACAGGTGAAAATAACATTCAATGAGATTATAGCAACAAGTTTTCTATTATTCATTCTCATTTATTTCATACCCTGTATATATCACAGGTCGACCTCACATATACAGTTCGAAAGAGTGAGCCATGTACAATATTTGAACGAAAATAAAGTCTAATAGGACTTGTCACAACTTGATATATATTATATCCAATATTGGAAAGAAAGACATTTCAGTAATTAGTCCTATCTTGAAAGTTGTCCAATCCAATACATCATTAGAATATCAAAATTATAGGAAGTGAAAGATAAATTCTCGCTACATATGAACGTAATCAACTACGTCAATACCGAGTGTGTCATTCGAAAGTAATATCAGTCGAATGGATCGAAATACTAAAGGAACAAATTTTCCTTGTATCTTTAATTATTTAGTTGAGGTCGAACTATGTCTCTAAAAATCATCCATGTTGTTAATATTAGGTCTGTTACGTACTCGGTTACGTACGACAGGTGTATCTTTTGCGAATTGGGTCAGTGGGTCAATAATTGAAATAACAAAATGGTTAATTGAATGATGCACCCAGTTGTTTCTATTTTTATTTATCGGAGTATAAGGAATACAATTGTGTGTAAAACCATTGGAAGTTTCCACTTGCAGAGTAAAAAAACTCATTAGAAACTTGAAATTGTTCATAACGTTAACCATTAGTATTTTTTTGTGAAAAATCATCCTAATAGGTCTTACCACGATCTAAGTCGACTGTACTCAGAATTAGTAGATGAATTCATTTAAAAAATCGCTATTCGGACAAAGTGATTCAGAAAAAATTTCCTGAGTCACTTCCATTTGTTTACCCCTCGATCTAGAGTTCACAATTTTTTCAACATTCAGTGCTATCGCTTTGAGATAAAAAGGGGCCGTGTTGTTGACCGTCTGACTCCAGCAATTTCCATACATTCAGAATAAATATGTGACGTATACACTCTAGATACAACGTTCAAAACAAGGAGTTCTTATCCACACATAAAGAATATCGAACCAAGCTCTCAATAAAATTTCGATCTATTTAAGACTAGATGTTTCGTAATATCGAGTTATATCGGTTATAAACGAAAAATTGTTGAGATAGAACGTTTCTATTAGAGCGATTTAATTTAACTGCACGTCTATAATATGAGCATCAGTAGCGATTAGGAATGTATACTGAAAATAGAAGGGAAAATTAGGCCCTTATATCATATTTATTTCATCGAAATTTTCTACTAATATCTCGACTAATATAATACTCTGAAAAGAAGACAATGCTGAATTTTATCCTTCTGGAGTAACCATAATACCAATATTCCATTCACTTTCATAAATTATCCCGGTTGGCTATGACACATTTCACAGTGTATGTTTTGAAAATGTTTGGTTATTGTCATTTTTCTGTCAGATAACTTCGCAACGTCGTCTTTTTTAAATAGAGGTCGTAGTAGTTTCGTATTTATCAAAATGTTTATTTACTTTGGGAAAATAATGAATTTGAGAGAATATTATGTGAATTCAATAATTCCAAAGACGTGGCGAATGTTGAAGAAACTTTTTTTTCGGTAATAAACTGCTGCACATGAGTTAGGGATATTGACTTAAATTGCAAAAAAATAAAGTTGAAATAAGATTTTTGTTGTGAAAATTCATATTAATATGATTTCGAGTTGCAAATTAATTTTAGCCTGTAGGTCTGCAGCGTATACAGGGTGTTTAAGAAAAATCGAGTAAAATAACGAAATTTCATTCCCAGAGAATTCAAGCATTTTAAGACTATCAATACAATGTATGGCCTTCACGGGCATCAATAGCAGCTTGTTCAGCTTGACATCTTCTTTGCATACTACGCACGAGGTTGTTGAACATTTCTTGAGGAATTTGGTTCCATAAACGGGGCAGAAGCTCTCTCAGATCATTTTAGGATTCTGGGGTATAGGTTGATGATTATCTAATCTTCTTTGGAGCATATCCCATGTATGTTCTATGCAATTCAGATCTGGTGAGTGCGGAGGTATTGGTAAATGTGTAATACCAAGCTCCTCGCGCTAATTCTCAACTATATGGTTGAAGGTGCGGTCTAGCGTTATCGTCTGGAAATTGAAAAGTTTCACCAATAGCAGCGTGAAAATTTGGCAGATCATTGTCAATGACATGCTCCCTATAGTGTAAGGCGGTCATATTCCCAGCACAAATGTGTAGATTTGTGCGCCCGTTGAAACCTCGGTTGAAACATATCCCGGCCCATACCATAACACTACCCCCTCGGAATGGATGGACTTTTTGGACATAGCGACGATTACGGGTTATGAGTGGGATTGTCCATACCCTTATTTTTCGAGAATCTGAAAATCGTCCATATCTGGATTCATCAGTGAAAAGGACACTAAGCCATTGATCGTTTCAATTTATATGTTGCCTTGCCCATTCCAGTCTTTGACGCTTATGTTAATGGAACTCCTCTTAACGGACGTCTAGAGCCTAGATTCACCTCTCTCAAACGTGGTCTGATGGTTTCGATGGAAACTTGGACCCCATCTACATTTTGAAGAGTATTCCGTAGCATTCTACACGTAGATGTAGGGTTTCTTCACGCCGAAACGGTGAGGAAACGATCCTGAGCAGGTGTTGTTTTTCGTCGTCCGCCAAGCCTTGGTCTTTCCAACACGGAACCTGCGTGTCCCTGAACCTATTCCAAAGTCGAGATATCACACTTTGGCTGACTTGGAGCCCTTCCGCTACAACAACCTGAGTTAGGCCACCCTGTAGCATTCCGATAGCCCTATTAGCCTCAGCGTTTGTTAAATTACGTCTTGGCATTTTCAGAAAACTCGTTTCAAATCGAAGCCGTTGATAAACTGACTTCATTTCAAAATAAGAACATTCATGAAGCATGAGTGCCCTTGGTCCAGTGGTTAGGACGTTGGGAAATTTTCTAGTCTCGGTAGGGGCCACCATTTCACTGTTGGATCAAAAATTAACAGTGCTGTGTCTAAGGTGGCGTAGGGACACAGTGACAAAGCCTACACAGAACACAACTGCTTGCTCCGAACTCGGCACAAGTTACAAGCTTCGAAGCTTGTAGTTTCAGAGGGGTCTCCTCAGGAGACCTAGGAGTTATCAGGATAAACAATATATCATCATATCATATGCAAAGAACCAAACAAAAAAGGTAACCAGATTGACGAAATGTCTCATACTGATTTTTATTGGATCGATTCAACTTGTCATTGAGTTTTAAATGATTTTACAGCGATTTTCTCGAAGATTACATACTTTTAAAAACGATTGAATACGATATCCGTTACTCTTGTGGAGCAGTATATTTCACATATATAAACATGGTTGGAAGATTCAGGTATGCTATTTTCTTGTACGGAAATCAAGAATCGAGTGCTGAAATTTTACTGAAAAATAATGGACAGAATAGTCCTTTACTTTGTTATAGTTCATTCGAAAAAATAATAAAAATACTCGAATAACCTGACAGAAAAACTTCTAAACGAACAGACGGACCTATGGAACTTCCCACTTTTCGAAATTATCAAGAAATGAGCCTACAGAAGACATTTGAATTCCTTTTTGAAGAACTTGAAATACTCCAGAATGAAAATGTAGTAGAACCTACTACGAAACATGTGTCACAGTTACACCTTAAAAGAACTACATATCTCCATTTATACAAAGTTAAACCAGAGTAAATATAAATTAGCAACGTCTCTGAGAATCATTTGACATTCCACGACTGCCAACCTGCGTCAGTAAAAAAATCGTAATAAATCTAAATCTTGGTCAACTGGGATACTTTATAGATGTGCAATGGAGTAAAAACATTCGATTTCTTCTGAATGAACATTTGGTGGACAAGAATTGGCAACTTTTAAAACGGTCACAATATTTATTCCTCCAATTTTTATGTTCGTTTTTATGTCTCACGATTCTGGTCCAAAGATAATATGGAAAAGTTGGACTTCCTCCTTAGATTCCTATGAAAGAACAGGTTCATTCCGAAATTATGAGCGAAACATCAAAGCGGTCTGGATATAGCACAAAGATCGCGAAGGTCATTCGTCTGATATCTTTAATATTAAAATAAAATCTCATTTAACGAGAATCGCCTTCATATTGACGTATAACAACTCAACATTTATAAAGTCAAAATTGGCGGTTTTTTATGATTTGAAACTTATCGCTCTTTGGAACCTTCCCTAGAATATATATCATTATTTTCGAGCACAGAGCAGAACATCAACAGGACGGATGGACCAGAGACCATGAGTTCCTTTCCGTCGAAATCTCAAACTGTGAAATTATGTCGGTAGCGCTAATGAATAATCTTCCGAATCGTCCTTGCCAGGACCTTTTCGGAATGTCGCTTTCTATAAATTGCATGCATTATTCATTTATGCTTAGTGGTGTATGCATAAAGCATCCCTGAATTCTTCCAAAAATTCCACGGATTCATTCTGTCACAAATTATTGGATATTTGGTTTTATTCAATAATAATTCATTATTATTCTAAGGTACCACTACTGATGGTGTCGACAATAAATAATTGATGGTTGTTCAACCAATTTCTAATATTGGTGTTTCAGATAAATCATTCGAATAATCATTTTTAATTCTCTACATATCATCGAACTCGAATAAAACAAAATATTTCAATATTAACTCCATTTCCTTTCATAAAGTATCCCGATTGGCCATGATATTCTGACACATTTCAACGTGTATGTTTCGAAAACTTTTGGTTATACTCATTTTTCTGTCAGATTACTACGCAACGTTGTCTCTTTCTACGTAGAGGTCGTAGTAGTTACGTAGGGGAGAGGGGGGGACATTGGGACGCTACAAATATAATTAGCTGTATAAAGCTTGGCTTTAAATATATCGATCGAATAATTTTATGTTGTTGACATTGATAAGTGAACTATCATTCACCATAGGCTTAGCGCTTATCCACTAATAAATAACTCAAATTTTGATATTTTCCCAAGTATCAAAATTGTCCAGATGTGCCCCTTGGCTGGGGCAGATTAGGACAGTGTAGGGGCAGATGTGGACAAAAACAATTTTTTTTATTTAAAAAGTAATAATCATATTTATTTGGTGAATAAATGTGGAACGATCTATCATAAATCATAAACAGTAAAAAAAAATAAAAAATACATTGAACGAAATCCTTTCCAGCGGATAACGAGTTATTCCAGCTCGGAGATTACTTCACATTTAATTTTTTGGCATAATCATATGCCAGTTTTTGAGCTTGTGTATATGTGCGACCATAATTCATTATCGAACTTTGGATGAAATATTTGGCCAGTTGCTCTTTTTGAGCAGATGTGAAAACTTGTTGAGACGAATACTTCGACTGGAATGGTGATGCAAATGATATTTGGACATCTGGATCTTGTCTGTCAGGAGCGTCATGTTCGCCGTCAGGATCTTCAAGACGTCGTCTCTTTATGTTTTTCACTTTGTTCCCCACTGTCGATTTTGTAAAGTTGTAGATTGTAGCTGCAGCTCATATTGAAAGTCTTCCTTGCAGAACATCTTCAACAGCGGCAATTATGTTTTCCTCTGATATAGCAGAACGATTGGTCTTCCTCTTTTTTTTTCAGGAATTAACATGGTAGGGATACCATGTTAATTCCTGAAAAAAAAATCTCACGTTTTTCTCTAGGGTAGATTTGGACAATGTCCATATGTGCCCCAGACTAGATGTCCCAATCTACCCCACTCGTTCTCATAAATACTGTGGGGTTATATAAATAACTAAAATGAACAATAACATCAGCAAATACAGACATAGCAAGCATAAACAAGTGTACTTACCTTAAGAATTTCAACTGAGGTAATTCTAGTATCCACTTGGAAAATATTCGATCTTAAACGATTTCTGATTTATTCACCACGACGGACACATGCACTTAACAACCTTTGAATAGCTACTGAGTCGCTTGACGCTGTCGAAACTTTTTCACAATAAAATGGGCACTTGGTGCACTCTAACGATGATCAGAAGAATTAAACTTTTCGCTTAGTGGCGCTGAAATTTGAAATGTCCATATGTGCCCCGCGTCCAAATGTCCCCCCCTCTCCCCTATTTATCAAAATGTTTATTTACTTAGGGAAGATAATGAATTTGAGAAAATATTATGTGATCACGATCAAAAAATGTGTACAACATTTCCAAATATTGGAGAATATTCAAGCATTTCCACATACGAGGATATATTGAAAAATTCTTGAAAACAAACAAAATTTCAATGTCAAAATATTTTATTACTCAACATATTCTCCTCTTAATTGAATACATTTATCACAGCGAACCTGCAACGTCTCTAGACCTTCCAAAAAAAAGTTTCTTCGTGCTCTGCAAACCAGTCCTCCACAGATTTTATTACCTCCTCGTTGGAAGAAAATTTACGACCTTTTAAACTTTTTTTCAGTTGAGGAAAGAGAGATGATAGTCGGACGGAGCCAAATCTGGTGAATAAGGGGGGTGTTCTAGTTATTCTAACCCTAAATCACGAATTATTTGCATGGCAACATGAGATTTGTGTACTGGGGCGTTGTCCTGTGAAAACAAAATACCGTTGGAAAGCTTTCCACGTCTTTTTTCTTCAATTTTTTCCCGTAGAGTGGTTAGTTATGTCGAATAGTAATCTCCAGTTATTGTTCTACCCTTATCCAAAAAATCAATCATGATTACTCCATGGCAATCCCAAAAAACTGGAGCATGAACTCTTCTTAGGTCTTGGAGAACCAGAGTGTCGCCATTCCATCGATTGTTGCTTTGTTTCTGGATCGTAGAAATGTACCCAAGTGTCATCCATAGGAACAATTCGGTTTATAAAGTCTACCTATATCGTTTTCAAATCGAACGCTTCTACCATTTGCACGCTTTTGGTCAACATTCAAACATTTGGGGATCCATTTTGCAGAAATTTTCCTCATATCCAAATTGACGTGAACTATATAATGAACGCGTTCGTATGAAATCTTCAGTGCTTCAGATATCCGTTTTAGCCCAATTCGACGGTCTGATAAATGATAAAATCATGACATGAACTGCATCGATATTTTCGGGGACTGACAAAGAATCTGGCCTTTCCGATCTGTCATCATCTTCAATGGAAAATTTACCTCTTTTGAAGCTTGCAGTCCAATCTTTCACGGTCGCATACGAAGGACATTTATCACCAAGGGTATTAAGCATATCTTCGTGAATCTGCTTACCTCTTAACCCTTTTAATTAATACAGGTAGTTGATGATTGCTCCATACTCCAATTTTTCGATTTTTACAATTTCGGCGGACATCTTTTTTTTTAATTTATTGCGTAACTCTGGTTTACTTTTTGACGTCGAACTCTACACTGACACTTCCAATAAGTTATTGTTCGTTGATATGGTATCGCAATATTTTGTTTACGCATGGAACTGGTCTAGGCTAACTAGATATCAATACATCATCGTAACAAGAATTCAAAATCAGCTCATAAACAAATATCATATTCCTTATGATATTTGTTTATGAGATTTAAATACATAATGCGACAAACTGTACTCTCAATATATATATTTTTTTAATTCCCCAAAGGTACAATGACATATCGGTGAGCATAGCATTCTACCTTTTTACCCTCATAATTAGTTTATTTTTTCAGATAGTTTCGTTATTAAAATATGTTTTTTCTGTGCTAAGCGGGAGCTGATAGTTTTCGCAAAAGTACCGAGTTTTTCTTTGAACATTTTTCGTTAATTATTGATCTTGAATACTAATAAATGGTTTAAACTTTTTTGTTATTTATATATTTGTCCCCTATCAAGTTATACAAGTTATACAGTTATAACGTATGGTCCGAAAGTTTTGGGAAAAATTTCAAAAGCATATAACTCTGACTTGAATAATCTTATATTTTTATCGAATTATTCAACAATTTAACTCAACTATCCTTATTATAAATCAAAATTCAAGTAACAGACAAGGGACCATTATTTTCGATTTGCCTAATTATTCCCCTGATACGTTGCCTCTCAATCCGACCAGGTGAAATTTTTCCCAAAACTTTCGGACCATACGTTATTCTTGCAATCATGGCTTCTATTATAGAAATATTTCATCTCATGGGCCATTTAACACTGGGGACATTTAAAAAATGGCATGTCTTGGAACTGTGTGGAAATGCTTGAATATTCCCCAATATTTGGAAATTTTGTACACATTTTTTGATCGTGATCACCCCCTTGATATGACTTTACATTCAAAGTTGTCCAATGTGGGGCTCACCCTGTACTCGTGGCTTGAAATTTTCATGTCTCCCCTTGAGAAACTCCTAAGATCTTCTAGTGCAAGAAACTAGAATTATTATTTACCCTACTACTAATTTCTACGTACATCTGTTACCAGCCCGAAGGCTGGAAAAGGACTGACTCAAAAAGTTTCACGGGCTATGAAAACATCCCTTTAATGCGTTCAACAATTGAATCCTATCCTTTACGTTAAGACTACAAATGGGAACTTTCGACAGAGTATTCACATTTTCAAAGATGTAAATAACGACTTCAGACTCCTTCAAAAACCGGTCCGTTTCCAATGCGATGACAAAATTGAAGCACCTAAACTTGAGACCGTTATCTGATAAAAATTTATGGGTCTAAATCGAGGCGAACCTCTCAACAACATTATAATAATAAACACTTTCAACTTGAACCCGAGCAGTCTAAGGTCGCGAGCGTCTATTGAGGAAACCGTCGCAGGGTCTCGTCCGTTTCCTACGGGAAGATTGATTGGAAAATTGGCGAATTTTTTCGGACCCCAAGGTTTTGGATTCACGGTCATCGATCATTATTATGTTGCTGGGTTTCCTATCTTTCTCGTTGTCGAGATTAAGTAGCAATTGCGATGACTGATTGGTAATTGTTCGAAATTTCGGAGCTATGTTTTTTGTCCTGAAGGAACGAGAAGTGACTCCGATGAATTGAAGAATGACGAATCAAAGCAAGGTTGGCTAAGTGAAGTGCGAATTGAGATGTATCATCCAATCACAGAACAATCATTAATATAGTTGTGGAGTTTTTCATAGTTTGGGAAGGGGATTACATTACACTGCGACCTTAAGGCTCGCGAGCTCCCTTCAACAATTGGGCTTTTTATTTCCATGATATCTGAGTTCGTATGCGGCGTAGACAAACAATTTTTTTTTTAATTGAAGCTTAATCATTTCTCTAGAATGCGAATTACTCGCATTTCCGGTTTTCTTCGTATATTAGGAAAAAAACCTGGTGAGCTGTAATTTCATAAAAACCTGAACAAATGATTTTATTTCCATGATATCTCCGTCAATTTTCGGGATAAATGTATAACATTTTCAGTATATCTACATGGGGAATAATATTTTGTAGAATGTGTATTGATCAGTTTTTCTGTTTATTGCCCTCTGAATTCTTAAATAAATTATAAAGTAGGAACTTGATTGGGCATATTCTCAACCAGGTTCTCTTCCTAATATACGAAGAAGAACGGAAAAACGAATAACACACCTTCTGCGAAATATTATTCCGCATGTATACTGAAAATTTCAGACATTTATACCGAAAATTGACGGAGATATCATGGAAATAATAGTTATTTATGATATATGTGTGTTAAAAGTGACGTTTCATTTTGTGAGTGAAAAAGTTTGTGAAATGAGCGAAGCGAATTGAACAATTTCACGAACAAAATAAAATCTTTTTTAACACAAATACCATACAATGTTTTTTGTACAACTACCCTATTTTGATGATGAAATGGGCGAATTTGCAATGACAATAAATTTCAAAATGCATTTCAATATTCAAATAATCAGAAGGTTGTTGTGAATGGCAAACGTTGCCAACGTTATGATTACTAACAGATGAGAAAAGACGCTGTCATTTGAATTTCGTTCCTATCCAATTTTCGTCTTGGGTTTTTAACTGCTTAATATGTTTGTCGAGAGTCCAATTATTAATAAAAGTGACGATTTGGTTGTTCCTGTGGATATTGAAGAGTCTGCAAGAAGAGCAAATCTGGAACTCCTACCTAAAAAATCTGTTCAGCAGTACGATTTTGCATATAACAATTTCCTGGCCTTGTGTGAATTGAAAAATGTAGAAGGGAACTTCAGTGGACCTGTTTTCCTGGCATACTCAGAAGAAAAATCAAAAATATGGAGTTCATCAACTTTGTGGAGCAAGTTTTCAATGATAAAGTCGAGCGTCCTTATTAAAAGTGATGTGGATGTTAGTAAATCTTTTAAGGTAATAGCATATTTAAAACGGACAAGTGAAGGATATCGTCCCAAAAAATCGAAAATTCTCACTCGTGAACAAGTTGAAAAGTTTATAAATGAGGCACCAGATGAGAAATACTTGATGGTTAAGGTTGCAACTATTTTCGGATTATTTGGAGCCTGTCGGCGTGAAGAATTGTGTAATTTATCAGTGGAAGACATCGAAATAACAAATAAATCATTGGTTATACAACTTCCAAACACAAAAACGAAAGTCAGTCGTTCTTTCAGTATTATTGGGAAGTATGTTGACTATTTTCATGAGTACTTTGCACTGCGCCCTTCTGTCATCAAACGTCGTCGTTTTTTCCTGAAATACATGAATAATAAATGCACTGCCAATCCAGTTGGTATCAATACATTTGGGAAAATTCCATCTATTGTTGCCGAATTCCTCAAACTGCCAGAACCAAAGCAATATACAGGACACTGTTTTCGAAGATCCTCCGCTTCATTGCTAGCATCAGGAGCAAATATTACGGATATAAAAAACATGATGGATAGAAATGTCATTGCTGAAAAAATTCTCCCAACCTCAACAGATTTTGGATCATCATCATCCAATATTGTACTTCCGGTTTCTACAAGTACTGATGGTGCTGAGGATTCTAATAATGTGTTGCGAAGCTCCCTTACGTCACAGGGCATTAATGTTAGTAATTGTTCTAGTTTTACAATTGATATTAATGTTCATAAGTCACGATTAAATATTGATAATAAAAATTTGCAATTGCTGAATTTTTTTCATCTGATTTCATCATAAGAAAATGGAGTGCTGAAAATATTTTTAACACGCTTCCACAATCAATTTTAACCTTGTTTGCTGTCATGAAAGGTGTCACTTTTAATGGCAGTTGTACAAAAAATCGTTTGTCTCTGATGTATCTATTCAGAAAGGATCTCTGACAATTCATTTCTTGCCATTCTTCTTTTTGTGGTAAATTTTACAAAAAAAGGCAAGGTATCAAGGGAACCGTATCGCTCTAGCTTTCCTCGTGAAAGAAAAACCACTCAAACCCTACTGATTTTTGCAATCTTGTATGTTCGAATTATTCGGTTGGTCGAAACGCTCCTGATGATAATCTCGCGCAACAAAGTCGTTGACATAATCTCCGTGTGTTTTTAATTCCTTCAAGGGAGACTGGACTAAATCGGCGTCATCAAGCTGAGTTGAAAACACGGAAGTTGAGACGTGAGAACCAAGAACTCAGTTTCCGAGAAAGCCGGCTATCATAGATAATTGTTCAATCTTCTTATCTTCCTTGGTAACGCGGCACCCGAGTTCAAGTTTCTGATTAGACTAGAGGACGAGTCAAAAGACATTCTGCGACCTAGAACGTTTTCCAGAAATAAATAGCAACTCTCAATATACGGATAGCCGTTCATTTGTACATTTGCAACTTTGTACCAACAAAAACATACAATATTTCTGGAAAAATCATTGATATCAAAAACATAACAACACCTGGGCCCATAACCTATTGAGGTATTACATTATTCCTTTGGGGACTATGTCCTGTGAAAATGAGAGCTCGTGTTGAATTACTTTCAGTTCTTCATTTACTTCTTCGTCCTCTGTGGTTTCCGCATCCTTGTCGATCTTCTGGCTACAAGGATTCATTATGTAACAGCAAGCGAAAATCATTTCCTGCCCGTCGTTGTCGCACTCGACAGGAGCAATGATTCAATTGAAATTGATGTGCAATGATATGATATGAAATGGTTGAGTAGGTGGATCCAATGGAGATGTCCTTTTGGGAGCAGCTAAAAGGAGTGTTGACGGTCGGGGAAGAAAAAGATTTTTATTTTGAGGTCGGAAGCCATTCAACTTTACGTACTTCAATTCATTCGGGTTTGCTACAATTGAGGCTTTAATTGAATGCTCTACATTTAAAATTAGCGAATGAGCAGATTTTGATGGGACCAGGAAGTAGATTTATGCCGCAAGGCAGCAAGCTTAATTTGAGTGTTAAATATACGGATACCACGAAGTTGCCGGTCATTGTGAAGCATAAAGGAAAGTACCTTGAAAATTTTAGGGTATGAGGAGAATTTTTGACGGAAATGGTCAAATTCACACGTACAGTGTCGAAAACCAGAATGTAATAAATTCATTTATTTGTTTATCATTTGTAAACGTCAGTTTACAAAAACACAATATTAATCAAGAAAGTTTATTTTATCAAGTCACTAACTTGTAAAACTGACAGTTAACTTGCAAAATTTTTACAAGTTAGTAGTATTATTTACATTAGAAAATTTTGTTTTATCGTCATGTATGTTGAATATCATGGTACAATTGTTATTTCCGGTAACACAGATTTTTGATGATGAAAGAGTTGATACTGATGATGATGAACCATCTGTTGACTCAGAAACTGCTGAGCTCGAAGACTGCAGAACATTTGTACTCTCCTTACTACCAAATAATTTGCTAGACATTGCGATTTTTTTGTTGACCGAATCATCGACATAACTCATCGCAATTTCGGTGCTCTTCCACCCTCCTGCACGCTTTAGTGCTAAAATATCTCCACCCGAATCCGCAACCATAGTGGCTCCAGTTCTGCGAAAAGAGTGGCCGGTGTACAACTCTGGGTCTTTTAAAACTAAATATTTCGCTATTTGCTTTGGGACACCACCAATAGTGTGCTGGCCAGCATTAAGGGAAATGCACTTTCCATGTCGGTATGTCAAAAAAATCTTAGGCTTTCTGTTCCAGGAGGCCGAAGATTTACATATTTTCTGTATAACATGCGGGGCTTGAAGCTGCAGCCATCATCGGTTATGGTGAATCTTCTTGTTGTTAAATTTTTTGTTTGCCGCAATGTCACAACATATTTCATGTTTATGGAGAGAATTTCGTCACATCGACAACATCCAAAAATCCCAAATATTGTTACAATTTTCGCCAGCAACCACTGGTCATCAGGAGCATGTAAAAGAAATTGTTCAGCCTCTTCTTTACTTAATACCTTGGCCTTTTTTGGGGTATTACGCTCAGTTTTTCGTTTCAGAAACGCTATTACCTTTTGAAATCTGCAAATGACAACTAAACGTCAGATTTTTCAATAAATCTTTTAAGGAAAACAAACCTGCGAACAGGGGCATTTTCTTTCATTTCCAAGCAGCTTTTCAGCATAGACCATTTTGCCTATAAAGTATTAGGGCTGAATCTAGCTGATAGTTGATTCAAGTAGAGTAGACCAACAAAACATCGTATTCTCGCTCGTACTTTGAAGCTGATTTTGCAGGTAATAAACTTGAAGCTACACTGCTGGCTGCCTCAATAATTTCTTTTGGTACATTCATTTACGCTTTCGCCAAAACAAATGTAAAGAAAAATAAACAGACATGTTCATGGCAACGCTTCCATAGCTTACGACATTTGCGACAAATTATTGAGATTTTTTTCGAATTTATCTAACCTTTTTACAAATGAGAAACAAATAAGATATAAAACAATGCACGCAAGGTAACGGGTTTTACTGGCTCAAGAAGGTAACTGCCTCCATTCGCCAGTAAAAACCCTCTTACCTTGCTAGTAATGTTATATACTATATCTTGGTTTTTTCAAGTGAAATTCTGAAACATAAAATTCAAATTGTCATTCTCCTTTGTATAAATGAAAACTCCACCTTCCAACTCCTTCGAAAGACTGATACAACCCCCAATTTTTCAAATAGGAAGGATGCATTGTTTGAAAGGTCGCTTCATTCTTCACAATTGTAATTATTTTCATGTTTATTGAAAATCAAAATAGAAAACATAAAATGATGTGATTCTACTTCATCTTCTTGTGCGGCGCCTTTGATCGGCCGAACGTAGGCCTTATGGTCCATTGTTCTTACCGCATTTGTATAATAGTAGAGGGACTCAGACCCGAAGGCACGCTGACAAGAATGCCGCGAGCCGACAAGGAGGAGGCCCTCTCACCATAGAGTTGGAGGCCAAGTTTCCGAACTCTCTTCGCACCAAAATCTGAAAGTCGATGTTACCAGATCATGGCAAATTATCACACTGTGGGAGGATGTGAAATCAGATGTGATGCTTGAAATTCAGGAAAAAATGACTTACAAAATAATAAAAATTTGAATTAAATCATCGTTGCGAATGAAATGCGACAAATCAATATGTGCCAACACTTTCGAGACAAGCACTACACTTCAGGAAATGAATGTCCATTCTTCACATTTTCCAATCCAAGCAGCAGGCAGCACTCGGAACCTGTTAGCCTGATATCCGATTGTTGCTTATTGTTGCAAGTCGACATTGACAAGGTTTCCCATTGGCGGCTCGCAAGGTTCGTGCCTCGGCTATTCGAATTTTGAACGCGTATCATCGTGTGCCGCCTTGAACTTATTATTAACACAATCGATACGAGATACAACAAACAGCAATCACATTATGGTCGGTCGGTGGCCATAAATGGACTTCGATCATGAACACTGCACACATTCCTTCATCTTTCGACACTTGAAACTGTTGGGAAACTCTTCGGCACGGGATGTGTCGCCGTACTGTACAAGGTGAATCTTTGACTTGTTCGTATATATATTTTAACTGTAGATTCTTTAGGCAAAAAGAAATCTTTTTCTGTTTAAAAGATATAGCAATTCGAAAAAAATTGGGCCAAATACGTGCCTGATACGATTCTCTGCAAACACCTCAAAGTGCATATTTCTCGATTGAAATTGTGTTGATACATTTAGAAAATAGTCAAGCACTAACCTTATTGGAATAAGAATGTTACAAACACGATATTTCCTCACAAAAAAAACACTTAATGTTGTCCGATTATATTTGCAATTGAAAAGCCATATTTCTCGCACCAAAATGAGTTCCACATTCGATTTTTTATTATGGACCGGTAACCATAAAATTTGTAATATGAACTGTGCGTATTAAATGTGTAATTTCGTGATCCTTAGTGATTAATTTCATCTCCCACATTTGTGGGATTTCATTGTGACAAATCTCTACTACACTCTACATCAAATGTTTTTCCATCATAGAGATTTCAGTCTTGACAAAGTTGATGAACATTCTGACAACATTGTTAACTTGTATAGAGATCAGAGAGTTTATAAATTTCTGTGATAATGAAAACCCAGGAAAGCATCCAGATTATTTTTGGGTTTTATGAATTTTTCGTCAAATTTTATTGGGTAAAATTGGGAATAACTCGAAAACGATAAAAACATAAAAATATTTTTATTTTTCATAATGAATGATTCTTTCGAAAATTTCATAGTATTTTTGCGTGGATTTATGAGTCGGAGTGTTTTTTTCATGGATTTTCGACACCCTGGTGTATCTTTCAAACGAAACTGAATTTTGGATAATGGTATAGGAAAAAGTGTTTCGTTTGATAGGAGGAAACTACAGTTGAAATATATGTACAAACAAGTCAAAGGATCACCCTGTATACAGGGTCCGCCAAATATTGGCTTCATTCGAATTCGGACGGGCAAGTAACAGCTCATAACTTTAGGTTATTATCTATATATATAAAAGAAAGATGTTGGTTACACCATTTATAACTCGAGATCGGATGGACTGTTTGTTATGAAACTTCATATATGGATTCGTCTTCGGTCTGGTTATTATAAAATACAATAAAACTTTGAAAAAATCGATGAACATTTTACTTATACAGGAAATGCTTTTCCTCCTTAAGGCCACTAGAGGTCACTACAGTTACAGTTACGCTACCGCTTATTCGTTTGTACTTCATTTGATATTCTCCGCGTTAGATGGCGATCTAAACAAATAGTGTGTACGGTGACTATATTCCCTCTATAGTCACTGTAATAGTGTGTAATTTGAGTTGCCTACAACTCTGCGCTGTTGGGCAAAACCAAAATGTCTTAGCGTAGGAGTAGGTACAGATGTCTAAATGATCAGAATTCGTTGAGATATGAGAAAAGTTTCGTTCTTACCACTTCAGGTGGCGCTATTCACACATTATGACTGATGATTATTGCTTATTTTTATAGTTTTATTTATTCCAAATAACGTAATCGTGAAGGTTCCATATTTGACATTATCACAATTAAATGGCGAAGAATTTGTTGAGGCTTTCGCGGCCATCTATTGATGTCATCTGTTCTTTTTTCGAGCATTTCGGTCGTCGTGGTTTGAAATGGTCGAAAAAAGAACATGTGACATAAATTTCTGTGTAATTTACATAGGGCTTATAGTACCATGAATGGCTATTAACAGATCCAGAAGCGGGTGAATATCACAGTGAATTTTCATCGAAATGTCAAGTAAATCGGATTTTGGCGATGAGTTCCAATCGTGAGATGTCCATTCTCATCTTTTCTCATAATTTTCAGAATGTTTTTGAATTTCTGTTTGGGTAATAAATATATTTGCGGAAATTACTGAATCCAAAATTGCCATTATTAGTGATTTACATATTATGACATATTATTTTTGTGTATCTGTTCTGTGTGATAGCTCATATCCATGGAAACATTCGACAGTTCAAAAATCAGAGAACCAAGCCATTGATCTCCGATCACCGGTGATTACGAATCGTGAAATCCACCGTAAGTATCATTTAGGCGGAACAAAGTTCGCCGGGCCAGCTAGTTTCTACATATAATTCTATCAACAATAGAGGCCGGTGCAGGACTATACGAGGCAAGAATCATGTCATCATAAGGCGTCTACTCGAGTGTTTTTCAGGCAGAAAAAGAAACAGTAGACCTTAAGGTCGCAGTGGAATATAAACCCCCATACCAAACCATAAAGTTCTGCTCACTAAATGAACAAATTTAATTCTTCATTCTTGTTGACCCATTGATTGAGCATCACCTCTAGATTCTCACTTAAGCTTTTCATGGCACCAAGTTCGTGTGTTCAATACATCACATTGAAGGTGTCGTGACCGGCCTCCTAATAATGCCATTGAATTTTCATGAATGTGCGTAATAATCACATCACAATGCTAACTGCATGTTAATGACCTCTCTATATTAATAGCCGTAGGTCAGGTGAATGATTATTGTACATTTAGATGCGGTCCGGTATGATTTATGGTCACTCTGGGAGCTAGAAGGAAGAAAGCATATGTGTATATCGAGATACTGCATTGTCGAATTCCTCCATATTATTTATTGTATCGATAATAAATAAATAAATAAATGATCAAAACCCTTTTATGCCACACCTTTTATGGTGACAAAAAAAGGAAATTTCAGTTTTAAAAAGAGAAATAAAAAAATTATTGATAAAGAAATAATAATTCGACTGCAAAAACATAATATGTATACATAACTGGAAAAAACAAGTCCTCATACTCAATTACTCTCTTTGATATAATATACAGTGCGCGTCGAAATTATGGAACAAATTCATTTTCTCAGAAGAAAAATATTTGGCAACAAAATTCTGAAGCAACTCAATCTTGGTTGCACTTTTACCAAATTTATATGCATTTATGAAGGATTTTTGTTGCACCCTGTGCCATCCCCACCAACCCTCCAAGTTTTTTGAATAGGGAAAGTGGGTCATGTGGTACTTTTTTGGCAAGGTCTTTGTATATCCTTTACAGGCGTGCAGAAATTTTCAAGAAACAATTTTTTTTTAAATTAGTTTGTTCAAAGAGGTTTTCAGTATGTGCACTTTGTCATGGCTCATTTACTTTAAGACGATGGTACCTGATGAAATTTGTCACCGAATGGAAGTCGACCATTACAGTTTGGTTCATGCACAACTTTCAACCCTCACGTGAAAAATTAGAATGTGTGAAACACTGCGCTTCAGTTATGATCTTAGGTATACTCCATTCGCAATTATAAAATCACAACTCTGGCCTTGGAAATTTGACACATTCCACTCTGTATCGAAGTTATGACGTTTTTCAAAATATTTTCATGTTCCAAGTCAACACTATGTTGCCCTTTCTACATTCTTAGCGTATTTCTCAGAATGTGAATTTATTCGGAAAATGAATGAATTGGAAAAGATGTGATGGACGAAAATAATTAACGTTTATATGAATTGATAGAAAGGATTCCTTTCCTTGCATGAAAAGTACAAGAGATCACTGTTAAAATATATTATTTTTCGCCATGGAAGAAAATTGCATTGCTTTCACACAATTTTCATATGCATGCTTGTGAAGATTTAATGTTTATTATCCTCTTGAACTGAAAGTTCAAGACTTGACGACATCAATTGTTGATTCTTATCAAGAATTCACTAAAAAAAATCAACCCAATGATATAAGATGAATTGATGGGTAGGGGGAGATCGTTACCCTTCGTACGCGGGGCACATTCATACAGTCAAAATAAAACTTGAACGAAACGACGTACGGCCTTGCTTTTGTATGTGTGCTTGAGTGGAGGTACCAACTTTACGTCAACGTACTATCGCGCCATTCGCACTGGTGAGAGCGAAGTTTCAGGCACGAACGTGTTTTCGCGCTCGCTAAGTAATTTTTTGATCAATGTTTTTGTCAATTTTTACCGTAGATAAGATAGGTTCTCGTGTAGAGAACTCTATCAGTAACTAGCAAAATATACTTAAGATACGTTTTCAATAATAAATTTATGACGTTTTCCTATCAATATTGAAAGAGGATATATTTTGCTGTTATTTGGTAAGTGGGGTACTTTCGTACAGAACTAGATGGGGCACATTTGGACGCGTAAGAATGTGCCCCAACTAGGAACGATGTAGTGTGTTAGTGTACTAATTGCTAATTTTTGCATTAACTTCTTTCTTGGAGGTTCCGCCGTTTCGCGAGAACAAACTATTAACTCACCATTGATAACTTATGATGAACTACAAAGGTTTAATTTAGATCCTTTGAATAATTCACCAATCCATCAAATAATAGTAGCTCCTTTGAAGACAGTTTTGACACTAGAGGCAATTCGACCCTATCCGACTGTTGTGAGAAGTAATAAAACAAACAAAGGACGACGGCCAGGAAAATCACGTATTTATACTGCCTGTATGTAGGTGCCCCGTTGTTGGGGTAGGTTCGTACATATTCCATATTTAGTTTTAAATCATAATTATGGTTGAAACATCAGATGAAATCATCTGTAATTTTTTTAAATGAATCTCAGATAGTTAGACTATACATTCAAGCTGTCAGGTAATCGATTAATGAAAAAACAAAAAATTAAAAAAATAAAATGTTGAAACCGTACGAAGGGTCCCCACCTTCCCCTACTTACAAGAATCAAGAATAATGTCAATTTTATTTTGTTGATAACTTTCTTGAAATCAATGTTGGGATATAAAACTCGGCTGCGTTTGCTCAAACAACATCTAAAGAATACATTTTTCACCATCTCGACCTTTGAAAGGCGTGTCTTATAGGAGAATTAGGTCTAAGTCCCACATCATTAGGGAGGTACCTAATTTTTGCAAAGCTGCTCAGATATCGCCAAATTTCTTGGAAAACCTGAAAAATATCATCCTACTCGACCTCTCGAGGCTCCATCCGATCCATCTACTGCGATATCTGTCCAAATAACAGCTTTTTCAACGAAATTCCCATGTACCCCTTCAACCTCGAAATGTAAACATTCGTCCTGGTCTTGAAAATCGTCCTCACGCTCCAAACTGGTGCTAAAAACAATAAACATACGTTGATCTTGGATATTCGACGAAAAACACATCTGCAAATATCGATTAAATACCAAAAATCTGCGAACAATTTGTAAACCTAACAAAATGTGGAATATCTTTGAAACTTTTACTCTGATGTAAACATAGAAACTGGCAACGTCGTTTTGTCATTAACGATATTTTCTGTGCGCGCACTGACTTTTCATCATATGTTCTGTGCTTTTCATCAGGTTCACCAACTCCTGAAAACGAAACCTCCTATGTGATTAAATAAAAGTGAATGGAGTATAGGTATGTTATTAGTACGTTTCTACTGAAGTTGAAACTTTTCGAAAAAACATTTCAATTCAAAGAAAGATACTAACAAAGTGGACATACTGAAAACCTCTTTGAACTAAGTTTAAAAAAAATTTAAAGAAGATACAAAGACCTTGCCAAAAAAGTACCACATGACCCACTTTCCCTATTCAAAAAAATGGACCTGTTGCCAAATATTTTCCTTCTGGGAAAATGAATTTGTTCCATAATTTTGACGCGCACTGTATATACCAAGCGCTACAAAACAACGGTTCCGTTGTTGCGAAGGATATATTACACTAGATATAAAAACACGTCGATTGTCAACAGTGTTATGGAGTTATTGACGTTCCTTCTTTGTAACGTGAAAAATCCGATAAAAAACTCCCTGCATGATCAATTATTTGGTGGTATTGATCGACACCACTTTATATGACGTGAATAAAACAAACACAAGGAGAGAGTTCAATGAAACCCAGTAACTGTCTTGTTTTTATCATACGAAAGCAAACATAGAAACGGTTATTTGGACAGGCAATTGTGTCAATTTTTTGCTTGTACATGAAGTTTCCGAATTGGTATGGAAGGTCAACGATAGTCACTATTCGAGGAGATAATGATATCGTTGAATAGTAGATTAATCAACTATTATTTCAAGAAAAAGTTGGAACAAAAGAAATGACGCTGATACTGCTTCTTGTATAAATTATGAGGAAATATTATACAGGGTGCCTGAAACAGGGCTTCACAGTGAGCCTGAATAAAACTACGTGATCCCATTTTTTTCAAATGGTAATAACAATCCAATTTTGTTATTCTGATGTTTGTTAGTTCTTGACTATAGCAATCGATCGGAACTACAAAATTATATGGTTACCTGTTGAAAAAAAAATGGGATCTCGTAGTTTTATTGAGGCTCACTTAGAAGCCCTGTTTCAGGCGCCCTGTATAATATTTCCTCATAGTTTATACAAGAAGCAGTATCATCGTACTTTCTTTTGTTACACTCTTGCAGAAAAAATTCTTAAAATGAGGGATTTTGGAGATTAAACACTAATTTGTGACACTCTTTCTCAAATTTGACAATCAGGCTGTAACTCAACAGTCGCTTGAAATGGTTGCGCAAATCATACATCAAATCAGTGCTAAATTGAACGAATAATTCATATACGGGGATGTACCTATTGAAATCTAATTAGCCTAGACCAGTTCCATGCAGAAACAAAATATTGCGATACCATATCAACGAACAATAACTTATTAGAAGTGACAGGTAGAGTTCGACTCAAGAAAGTAAACCAGAGTTACGCAATGAATTAAAAAAAAAGATGTCCACCCAAATTGTAGAAATCGAAAAATTGGTGTATCGAGCCATCATCAAGTACCTGTATTTAAGGGTTAAGGGGCAGTATCTAAAAAAAGTTTCATGATGATTATTTCAAAAATATAGCTTGTACTCATGAAAAACGAAAAACATATTCAATAACCCCAGATCTAACGATTACCCTGGTTTTTTTATTGAAAAACTAATTAAATCGAAAAAAAGAAAACTATTTGCCCTCGGGACGTTCTTCAACTTCAATAAAAAAAATCAAGTCTCTACGTCGTAAATTAGGGTACTTACTCGTGAAATAAAGAAACCACTTTTGAATGGAGATTTACCACGATTCAGAAGGTGATACTGCCCCTTAAGAGGTAAGCAGATTTACGAAGATATGCTTAATGCCCTTGGTGATCAATGTCTTTCGTATGCGACTGTGAAAAATTGGACTGCAAGCTTCAAAAGAGGTAAATTTTCCATTGAAGATGATGACCGATCGGGAAGGCCAGTGTCTGTGTCAGTCCCCGAAAATATCGATGCAGTTCATGACATGATTTTATCAGACCGTCGAATTGGGCTAAAAAGGATATCTGAAGCACTGAAGATTTCAAACGAACGCGTTCACCATATAGTTCACGTCAATTTGGACATGAGAAAAATTTCTGCAAAATGGATCACCAAATGTTTGAATGTTGACCAAAAGCGTGCAAGGGAAGAAGCATCGCGTTCGATCTGTGCTCGATTTGAAAACGATGTAGACTTCTTAAACCGAATTGTTACTGTGGATGAGACTTGGGTACATTTCTGCGATCCAGAAACAGAGCAACAATCGATGGAATGGCGACATTCTGGTTCTCCAAGACCTAAGAAGTTTCATGTCCAAAAATCTGCTGGAAAAGTTCTTGCTTCAGTTTTTTTGGGATTGCCATGGAGTAATCATGATTATTTTTTTGGATAAGGGTAGAACAATAACTGGAGATTACTATTCGACATTACAGACCACTCTACGGGAAAAAATTAGAGAGAAAAGACGCGGAAAGCTATCCAAAGGTATTTTGTTTTTACAGGACAACAGTACACAAATCTCATGTTGCCATGCAAGAAATTCGTGATTTAGGGTTAGAATTACTAGAACACCCCACTTATTCACCAGATTTGGCTCCGTCCGACTATCATCTCTTTCCTCAACTGAAAAAAAGTTTAAAAGGTCGTAAATTTTTTTCCAACGAGGAGGTAATAAAAGCTGTGGAGGACTGGTTTGCATAGCAAGAAGAAATATTTTTTTAAAGGTCTAGAGATGTTGCAGGTTCGCTGTAATAAATGTATTCAATTAAGAGGAGTATATGTTGAGTAATAAAATATTTTGACATTGAACTTTTGTTTGGTTCTATAGTAGGCTAAGAATTTCTCATTATATCCTCGTATGTAGAAATATACAGGGTGTTACATTGGAAATAACGAAGTTTACATTTGTTTCCGGTAGAAACGGAAGTAGATTCTGCTTGAAAATATTTTACAATTCAAGTTCATGTATTCTAAAACAAAAATTCAGAATCTTGAATTTGTATCAAATTTCTTCCTCGAATACGTCTTATGAAACACTCAAAAAAATCATCCTGTATTTTACAAACTGAAACCAGTGGTGGCGATATCCTTTCACGATGCTAATACTATGCAAATTACGAAATTTTTTCGTCATGTTTATTAATGACTCAATTTCCGAATATGTATCTGCGAGATCATAACGCATCCGCAGGCAATTTTGTGCATACAAAACGTGAATATCTATCGAAGTTTGACGACCACCGCTCCAATATGAATCGATGCGGTGGCTTTGATCATTTTCCATCTATATAACCTCAATAATTAATACCCAACTGCAAACAACGACCTTCTAAATATCAACGAGTCGATAAGTATCATTGTTTCTCCACATTGCGAAAGTTGCGATCGAAAACCATATATCGACCAGTCTTGTGATCGATAGAAAACAGAAACATTCCATGCGGTAGTATTTTTTTCAGACAGCGGGAAACGATTTTTGTTGATTAATTGCTTGGTTGCGCGTCAAAACGAACTTTGTTTGAACTAACGGAACAAGTCGATTGTTCGGCAATCGACAAGCCGTTATTTGGCGTCTGACGATGACAAGCTTCTTTCATCAATGATCGACGTTACATTATTATTCGAGTTTTCTTATCATTCCAATGACCTTTAGCGATTATAAGCTCCCAAATTATACCTAAGACATGCCATTTGAAAAAACTGACACTTTGTGAAAACACACTGAAAATGAATTTCCTGAAAATATACTAACTGACAGAGAAACTGCTACAGCTACACCCAGAAGAATCTGTTAAAATTTTAATTTTTTTTTTTGATAAGACAGAAAGTATAGCAAGGAGTAAACGATTGGAATTCTGAAAAACAATTACAAATACACTGCGCAAAAAAATTAACGCACATTCTGAAAATCTCAATTTTAATGAAAGTTAACTCTACTTTGACTTTATAACTTATTTTTTATGTTCTCTCGGGAAGGTTTTGAACGAAACAAGACACATTAAATGGAAGAAAAATTCAGGATTTCACCGAATCTTATGTGAAAGAAGAGAAATGAACAATTTTCAAAATACTGAAATGCTGATAAGTGATTTAATACTTGGTATTTCCACCCCTTGCGTTAATTACAGCTCGACAACTACGGTTCATACTCAAAATGAGTGATCTTAAAATGTTCTGATCTAATCCTTCCCAGATTTCTCCGAGTTGGATTCCTAAGTCATTAAGAGTAGCTGGATGATTTTCTGAACTTCTCAGCCTTCTATTGAGGTTGTCTCAAACCTGCTCAATCGGATTGAGATCTGGACTTCTTGCTGGTCATTCCATTCGAGAGACTTCAACCTCTTCAAGGTACTCCTGAACGATGCGCGCACGATAAGGTCTGGCATTATCGTCCATAAAAATGAAATTTTCACCAATATAGGGGACAAATGGCACTACATGCTCTTCAAGAATGTTCCTTATATACTTATCAACATTCATAGCTCCATTATCATTATTCAAAGATATTCCACCCCATACCATAATCGATCCTCCCCCGAAACCAGTAGTATTCAGGAAATTACACTGAGCATATCTTTCATGTGGACGTCTGTATACAAGGGAACGTCGATCACAATGGTAGAGGCAGAATCTAGACTCATCTGTGAAGAGAACTCTTTCCCAATCGGCCTCTTCCCAATGGATATGCTCTCTCGCAAAATCCAAACGCGCCCTTCGATGGGCTGGGGTAAGAGCTGGGCCTCTTGTCGCGACACGAGGCCTTAAATCATATTCTCTGTGGCGATTTCTTATTGTCTGAGTGCTAATTTGCACCTCATGAGTTTGCTCAAGCTGATTTTGGAGGAGGCAAGCGGTTGCAAACCGTTGTCTCAACGAAGAAACTCTCAAGTAACGTTCTTGAATGGCAGTTGTTACCCGTGGTCTACCCTGTCCTGGTCTTCGGACATTCATACCTGTCTCCCTGAATCGCTGCAACATTCTGGACACACTTGTATGGGAAACTCCAAACCTTTCTGCAGTTCTTGTGTGACCCTTCTTCTCGCAAAACTACCGCTTGGACACATTCCTCTTGGGTCAAATTGCGTGTTTCGCGTTGCATAGCGATCGAGTGTAGAAAATCAAACGAAAGAAAAACTATTGATAACTAGAATTGATCGAGAACAACTGATTTTAGAATGGAGCCAATACATTCAAAATCTGATAATATCATCTTTTTTTATTCCTGCTGGGAGAAAACATCTGTATTGAAGAAAAACGTTGAAAGTGGATAACATATGCATGCATAATTCTGATAAAAATAATTATCATTGAGAACACCTTCAGTTGTAGAATAAATTTGAGATTTCCAGAATGTGCGTTAATTTTTTGCGCAGTGTACAATTTTTTTAATAAATTTGTTAATAATGTGTTTGTCAACCGCGATTATCTATACACTCCCCAAGACGTCTTGGCATTGACGCAATAAGATGGTCTATTTCTTCTTGAGGGATACTATCCCAAGCTACCTGTACTTCATGTCTCAGAGCCGTGGAGGCTGGGGTGAATTTCCAAGCCTTCTGCCCATGATGTCCCAAACATGCGAAAGATCAGGGGATTTGGGCGGCCATGGCAAAAAATAGACATGGTTCGATTCAATAAAATTTTAAAATAACTCTGGCAACATGAGATCGAGCATTATCTTGCTGAAATATTGGATTCTCGAGCCAGTTAAGGTAAGGGAGAACATATGGCTCCACTATTTCTTGAAGGTAACGCAGCGCTGTCATGTTACCTCGAATGAAGACTTATGGTGACCTACTTGCATGTGCAATAGCACCATATACCATAACGCCTTCTGTCCGGTGTACATGACGCTCAACATCAAACTGGGGTTTACGTCTTTCTCCCCGACCTCATCTAACCCTCCTTCGGCCATCATGTGCACCCAAGGAGAATCGAGGTTCATCAGAAAAGACGTACTGATGCCATTCCACATTCAAATGTTGACTTTCTCTGCACCACTGTGATCGTTGTCGGCGATGCTCAACCCTCAGAGGTAACACACGATGGGGTCGATAATGCTGCAGTCCAAAAGACCTTATCCGGAGGTAAACCGTTCGGGCAGTTACAGAATGGCCTTGTTCTCCTAACCGTTCACCAGCCAAAGATCGAGTTGTCGCAAATCGGTCTCTAATGCCCACAAGTCTTAGACGTCGATCTTGAACTTCATTTGTGCCCCTTCGACGTCCGGTGCCTACTCTTCTTCGATTTTGGGCATTATGAAACCACGCTTGACCACATCTCGTAGCAGTAGTTGGATTTCTGTTCGTACGGTTAGCGATTTCTCGAAATAGCAACCCCGCCTTCTGTAGACCAAAAATTCGACCTCTTTGAAATTCACTCAACTGTCGAAAAATTCGCGTACACGTGCTCTAAGCATTTTAACAACAACTAAACGTCGACTTTGGATCTCCTCGAACAGCTGGTTTGTTGTAAAATGGAAAAAAAAATTGCAAAAAACGACTGCAATATTCAAGTAACAAAAAATGAAAAAAGCTTCAGGATTTTTTTTCCAAATTAAAGCCCGCAACGGACGGCGAGCGATATATTATATCTCATATATTACACCAATATCGCTCCTTATGAAAATGCACCAAGCCCCGCGGACGACGCTATAATATATATTCCGATATTACGATATTTTTCCATACTAAAATGACATATGTCAATGCAAAGCTATAATATATATTATATTATCGCTCGCCGTCCGTTGCGGGCTTTAATCATTTACTCCTTGCTATACTATCTATGTTTTATCGAAAAAAAATTAAAATTCAAATAGCTCCTTCTGGGTGTTGCAGTTTCTTTGTCAGCTAGTATATGTCGAGTAGTTCTCCGTATAATTTCATGTAAGGTTGAAAGGAATGACCCTGTATAGAGAAGGCAAGGTGCAAAGCAACCGAGTCATGGGTGGCTGAATCATGTTTTTTCAAACGGAAAAAGAAATGATTCAGGAATTCCTCGAGAAACCATATCTGCATTACTTTTTACGCACGCTGTATATATTTGATGGCTCGGGTTGCAAGTTCTTCACGTTTGTGTGAAGTAAGAATAATCGATTTCAAGGTGTTCAACCCAGCTTGGCAATTATTAAGTCTAGAAGGATGATTGGAAACCTTTTGGAAAATTTCCGGCAAAGTCCAAGTTGAACATCCGTGTTTCCCTAAACGAGACCGGGATATTTCCGAGCGATATCCTAGAGAAGTGAATTATGCATAAAAAGCTCGTAAATTTCGTTCCGCTGCTTTGGAACAACAACTTTACGATCCATTATCGAGAGGTCAGCTTTACACTGTGCTGTATACAATTCGTTTGTCGATAAAAAATATATACAAGATGAATTTTATTATGGGGTACCCAGGGGATGGAATTTTTAACCACATCGTAAAGCCGACAACATTTTCATCTTATAAAAGATAACTTCAAAATTCTCATCAGCATGAAGTAAGACTTTTTCCTTTTCAATACTCAACACGTTTTGAATACTGAAAAATTTTTAATGTATTTATCCTTATTTTACAATATTTGTATACAAATCCTCATTCTCAAAACTTTCGTTCTAAGAGTTCCTTAGGTGTTGATGTTGTATGGATACTTTGATAGATGGTGACATTCCAACAGTTTCTTGTAATTTCGCCCTTGTGCAATCTCAATTAGGAAATATCCTGATCAGGAATCATAAGCCAAATATAGTTAATCAGGGTCAGAAACAACATAGCAGAGAATCATTTCAGGACAATTATTCCGAGAATATAAGTACTTTAACTCTGTAATAATCAGTTAAAAATGGACCAATTATGATTTTTTACATATAGACTTCTGGAATCAGAGAATTTGAAGGGTAATACATTTTTTTAAAGAAGTACAGTTACCTCCTTGAGCCAGTAAAACCCGTTACCTTGCGCGTATTGTTTTATATTTTATTTGTTTCTCATTTGTAAAAAGGTTAGATAAATTCCAAAAAAATCTCAATAATTTGTCGCAAATGTCGTAAGCTATGGAAGCGTTGCCATGAACATGTCTGTTTATTTTTCTTTACATTTGTTTTGGCGAAATCGAAAATGAATGTACCAAAAGAAATTATTGAGGCAGCCAGCAGTGTAGCTTCAAGTTAATTACCTGCAAAATCAGCTTCAAGGTACGAGCGAGAATACGACGACTTCAAAAAGTGGCAAAACAAAAATAGTATGATTGGAGTAACTGAAGATGTTTTGTTGGTCTACTTGAATCAACTATCAGCTAGATTCAGCCTTAATACTTTATGGGCAAAATGGTCTATGCTGAAAAGCTGCTTGGAAATGAAAGAAAATGCCCCTGTTCGCAGGTTTGTTTTCCTTGAAAAATTTATTGAAAAATAAGACGTTTAGTTGTCATTTGCAGATTTCAAAAGGTAAAAGCGTTTCTGAAACGAAAAAATGAGCGTTAAACGCCAAAAAAGGCCAAGATGATAAGTAAAGAAGAGGCTGAACAATTTCTTTTACATGCTCCTGATGACCAGTGGTTGCTGGTGAAAATTGTAACCATATTTGGGATTTTTGGATGTTGTCGATGTGACGAAATTCTCTCCTTAAACATGAATGATGTAGAAGATATGGGAAAATACGTTATTGTGACATTGCGGCAAACAAAAAATTTAACAACAAGAAGATTCACCATAACCAATGATGGCTGCAGCTTCAAGCCCTGCATGTTATAAAGAAAATATCTAAATCTTCGGCCTCCTGGAACAGAAAGCCTAAGATTTTTTTTGACATACCGACATGGAAAGTGCATTTCCCTTAATGCTGGCCAGCACACTATTGGTGGTGTCCCAAAGCAAATAGCGAAATATTTAGTTTTAAAAGACCCAGAGTTATACACTGGCCACTCTTTTCGCAGAACTGGAGCCACTATGGTTGCGGATTCGGGTGGAGATATTTTAGCACTAAAGCGTGCAGGAGGGTGGACGAGCACCGAAATTGCGATGAGTTATGTCGATGATTCGGTCAACAAAAAAATCGAAATGTCTAGCAAATTATTTGGTAGTAAGGAGAGTACAAATGTTCTGCAGTCCTCGAGTTCAGCAGTTTCTGAGTCAACAGATGGTTCATCATCATCAGTAACAACTCTTTCATCATCAAAAATCTGTGTTACTGGAAATAACAATTGTACCATGATTTTCAACATATATGACGATAAAACAAAATTTTCTAATGTAAATAATACGACTAAGGGGTCGTTTATATTGGCCCGTAACTTAAACTTTTCCCTTACCGTAAGAGTTGAAACATAGAAATTTCATGCTATGGTTTATACTCGAACTTTAACTTATTCCCTTAAAGAGAACAAATTTTAAGGGCATAAGTTACGGGCCAGTATAAACGACCCTTTACGGTGGATATCCATGCATCCGTCATCCGATGTCCGATTCGGATATCGTATACATTTTGTCGGACGGACGAAACTGTCAATTTCCATTCATCCGAATTTTCAAAACGTTGTCGTGTGTTTTAATGAGAAAAATGGTATCATTTTGTATATACAGTGCGCGTCAAAATTATGGAACAAATTCATTTTTTCAGAAGAAAAATATTTGGCAACAAAATCCTGAGACAGGTCAATTTTTGTTTCACTTTTACCAAATATTTTTTTTCTGAGAAAATGAATTTGTTCCATAATTTTGACGCGAACTGTATAATTATTGAATTATCAAATTACAAACCTTAAAGTCAAAGCTAGTCTTTCACCCAGTGAGATGGGTTCCCGTATATGGTACATTTTTGTAAGAGATGGTCCAACAATACTCAATAATTTGTTGAATGTGATATTGCTCATTCTCAAATAATTGAAATACTGCCCACTATCGGACAATCGCATTTCTTGGGCCTTTCTGTTCATAAAAATATCTTTCACCCATAATATAGGTGAACTTCGTTTTCTTTTCTTTCTTCTTAATAGAAGAATCGAAAGCAACAACAAATTTTTCATTGATATTTAAATTCTTCTCCAAAAAGAAGAGAACGCCAAACATTCCAAAAGTTATGTCAAATTTGATACGATAACGGACAAAAGTTAAACATTTTTCAACTTTATCCGATAACGGAAGAGAGTTGAAACTTTCGGACGAATGTTTGGCGCTCTTTCAATTTTGAATATTTCCGCCAATCACATCACTTTCGGACGATCGTATCATCGGATGACGGATGCATGGAAATCCACCGTAACTTGTAAAAATTTTGCAAGTTAACTGTCAGTTTTACAAGTTAGTGACTTGATAAAATAAACTTTCTTGATTAATATTAATATTGTTTTTGGAAACTGGCGTTTACAAATGAGAAACAAATAAAATTTATAACTTCCTAAATTTCTTCAACTAAACCTAGGCAAACATAATCAGTACCTATAACAAACGATTTGGCAGTTACTTCCAACAATCAAAGAAAGTTGTAGTCGCATAGGAAAGTGTAAAGGTGGACGTTCAATGTAGTGTGTTTTTATTTCAAGTTGCATTTGAAAACGGTTTCACTTTGAGAACTGAAATTTTGTGGGTAGACTCGAAAAGGATTGGAGTTCTTGATAAAATAATTGAAATCGATTTCATTTCGAAAGTTCATTTTTTTTCCTTCAAAAATGGAAGAAAATATGCCAACTCATGCTTCTGTTTTATTTCAAACGAAAGACCTATGAAAATAGTTCAACTTCTGATTAGAAGTGAATCTACATAATTTCGTTCAGAAAAACAACTTGAAATACGGAATTGGCAGAGAATGGCCAAATTCAAATATATGGCTGGAAAAAGTTCCTGCTTTACCTACATATTCACTAATTTCATAGTTCAGCGATTTTCGGATAGAGAGCGACATTGTAAATTTCATTCATAAGGATAGAGATATTCATAGAACTTATAGTGATATTAATGTAAGTTCTATGGTGATATTTTATAAAATGAACGGTGCCGCCTCTATCGGATTAGTTTTCCTACTCGCTCTGAACGGCGACCTCAACAAAAATTCACGTCTAATGTAAAAACTACGGCATCAGAACGATTCTCGAAAAGGGTGGACAAAAACCGGCAAATAATCTGAACTTCCTCAATCTTTGTGGAGCTGTTCCCCTTGTTTCCAAAATCCTACATTTGGAATTTTGGACTTTGGCACTAGATCAAGTTCTTTCAATCGAGTTAGTGCGTAACCGAATCACTTTTTTATGTTCTAACCTCATTTACCCACTTTATTCTAATGAAGTCAATTACGCACACCTCCACATGCCAAGTGCCCAGTATCTGGTCCGTTGGTCACTCTCCATGTGCAAAGATCGACCACGCCGAGCGTGACCGTCTGGTTTCGAATAACCCGGTAATTCAGGAACGTAATTGACCTTCTTGACAAATCGAAAGGTTACCCTGTACTTAATCGCATAAACGTGTAAGGCAACTTCACTATGAATTGACATAGATTGAAACTTTGCTTGTTACTGCTTTCGTTTGGAGCACTTACCGCAATTATAGCAGGCCACGTGAAAAGTTCTGACTATTTTGTTCCAAAGTTGAATCTGCTCTCAGTTAAAATGTTTTCAGTGATTTTCCATTTCAGAGGTAATCTTGGAAATATCCAAAATGCAATAGATACGAGGATATATTGAAAAATTCTTAGCCTACTATAGAACCAAACAAAATTTCAAAGTCAAAATATTTTATTACTCAACGTATTCTCCTCTTTTTTGAATACATTTATTACGCGAACCTGCGAACCTGCAACGTCTCTAGACCTTTCGAAAAAAATTATTCTTCCTGCTCTGCAAAACGGTCCTCCACAGCTTTTATTACCTCCTAGTTGGAAAAAAATTTACGACCTTTTAAACTTTTCCTCAGTTGAGGAAAGGGATGATAGTCAGACGGAGCCAAATCTGGTGAAAACGGGGAGTGTTCTAGTAATTCTAACCCTAAATCATGAATTTTTTGCATGGCAATATGAGATTTGTGTACTGGGGCGTTGTCCTGTGAAAACAAAGCATCTTTGGATAGCTTTCCGCGTCTTTTCTGTTCAATTTTTTTTCTTAGAGTGGTAATGTCGAATAGTAATCTCCAGTTCTACCCTTCTCCAAAAAATCAATCATGATTACTCCATGGCAATTCCAAAAAACTGAAGCAAGAACTTTTCCAGCAGATTTTTGGACCCGAAACTTCTTAGGTCTTGGAGAACCAGAGTGTCGCCGTTCCATCGATTGTTGCTTTGTTTCTGGATCGCAGAAATGTACCCAAGTCTACTACATAGTAACAATTCGGTTTAAGAAGTCTACATCGTTTTCAAATCGAGCACAGATCGAACGCGATGCTTCTACCCTTGCACGCTTTTGGTCAACATTCAAACATTTGGGGATCCATTTTGCAGAAATTTTTCTCATGTCCAAATTGACGTGAACTATATTATGATGAACGCGTTCGTATGAAATCTTCATTGCTTAAGATATCCGTTTTCGATTCGATTCGTCTGATAAAATCATGTCATAAACTGCATCGATATTTTGGGGGACTGACACAAAAACTGGCCTTCCTGATCGGTCATCATCTTCAATGGAAAATTTACCTCTGTTGAAGCTTGCAGTCAAATTTTTCACGGTCGCATACGAAGGACATTGATCATCAAGGGTATCGAGCATATCTTCGTAAATCTGCTTACCTCTTAACCCTTTTAAATACAGGTACTTGATGACTCGATACTCCAATTTTTCGATTTTACAATTTCGGTGGACATCTTTTTTTTTAATTTATTGCGTAACTCTGGTTTACTTTTGGACGTCGAACTGACACACTGACACTTCTAATAACTGGTCTAGGCTAATTAGATATCAATACATCCTCGTATTACCTCTTCATTTAAAGGAAAATAATGTGGTTTCCATAGAATAATTTAACTCACCGTCATACAACGGCCGCTACATGACGGTACCGCTTCGTTGGAAACCAGAGCTTTAGTAATTTGATTCCGAAAAGAATTAGCATTTGGTATTCATATCATTGAATTATCTTCATTTCTACGATATCGATGGAAATGCTCAATATATTGCCGATAGTCTCAACAGAATCGAGTCATGAAACATAATTTCCCAAGAATTCAGTACATCTGTACTGAGGTTAATTGTTCTACTATCAGTAATATAAAATAATAATGACTGGAAGTTCCAGAAGAGCATAGATAAGGGAATTATTGACGATTTCGTTATTTTTAGGATTGTGCGGTATCATGCGAATTAACAATTTTATTTGAGTATAATACATTGTATTTTTGTTTTCCAATCATGCGGAATTGTTTATGTTGAAGAGATTGAATTTTTTGTAGTGAACGGTATTGAAGACTTGGAGAATCATGGAAAGCTTTTTCCGAAGAGAGGTGGTATTTCGAATAGCCCGCTATTTCGGTAGATGTCACTTTTGAAGCTGTCATTTTTTGACCTTTGACAGATAGAAACTACGCCATTAATATGAAAGAAAAAAATACAGGGTGTTCCATTTGAAAAAATCGAGTTTCGCATATTTAAATTCGAGTAAATTGATAAATTTATATTAGACATTTTGTGTAAAAAAAAAACTTCAGACGTTTACCGAATGATGAAGCTAATACCTTAAGCTGAATACTGTAAAAATTTCATTTATCTAGATTGAAAACAGCGGTTGCTATAATAATTTTGATGAACCTCTTAAAACACTAAAAATATCCTAATTTTGAAAAATAAGGTATACGTGTGAAGTTCTTGGTGTCCTCGAAAGAATTATGCCATGAAATACAAGGTGTTCCATTTGAAAAAATTTCATATCTTTCCGTAACTTTTTCTTGACGCACCCTGTATATGTAGAACTATTTCTAGTTTGTGTATTGGTGTCAACCTTACAACCATATCATGAAAGTTTTTTTCGACACGGTATAGTTTAGGCGCTATTTTAGCCGTACGACTTGCTGACGCACCCTGTATACTCATAAATAAACAGGATGACGTTATCGATATTCATCGAATGAACCTCACTTTAAGTACGTCATTTCCAAAACATGATTGAAAATTTACGCAATTTGCACCCATTTCCATACATTTCTAAACATTTCCAAATGTTTCCACACATTCCAAACATTTCTACACATTTGCAAGCAAGTGTGCAACAATTTCTCACTCGTGATCACCCCCTCGAAAAAATGGATTTTTTTTTAATGTCAAAATAACATCTCTTATTGGAGAACCCTTAAGGGGCAGTATCATCTTTTGAATCGTGGTAAATCTCCATTCAAAAGTGGTCTCTTTATTTCACGAGTACGTACCCTAATTTACGACGTTGAGACTTGACTTTTTTTTTAAATTGAAGTTGAAGAACGTCCCGAGAGCAAATAGTTTTCTTTTTTCGATTTAATTAGTTTTTTAATTAAAAAACCAGGGTAATCGTTAGATCTGGGGTTATTGAATATGTTTTTCTTTTTTCATGCGTACAAGCTATATTTTTGAAATAATCATCATGAACATTTTTGTAGTTTACAGAAGATTAGATTGCCGAGGGCACATAGTTGCGATTTTTTCGATTTAATTAGTTTTTCAATTAAATAAAACAGATTGAACTTCGGCGTTTTGGAAACTACACTTGATGATTTTTTTCCGACGGTTATTCATCATTTTTTGGAAAAAATCGCAACTATTTTCTCTAGGTAATTCAATCTTCTATAAACTACAAAAATTTTCATGATGGTTATTTCAAAAATATAGCTTGTACTCATGAAAAACGAAAAACATATTTAATAACACCAGATCTAACGATTACCCTGGTTTTTTTTAATTGAAAAACTAATTAAATCGAGGAAAAGAAAACTATTTTTCCTCGGGACGTTTTTCAACTTCAATTTGAAAAAAAATCAAGTCTCTACGTCGTAAATTAGGGTACTTACTCGTGAAATAAAGAGACCACTTTTGAATGAAGATTTACCACGATTCAAAAGGTGATACTGCCCCTTAAGCTGAACACTTGGAGTCCTTTTTGAGCTCCTGATTTCTGTAATATTGCTACTGAATTTTTTACTGATTTAAATAAAACTGATGATGAAGGATCTCATAATATTCGAAGGAAGTTTAGGTATGCAAGTGGTTTTCAATGGTGTGTCCTGCTTTTCAATAGGAGGTTGAAAGTTATGAGAAGAAAATCAAGTGTTTACCACTTGTCAAACAAGTATCATTGTATCGATGATTTTTGATACTTTTGATCAGTATATGAATACTCGAAATGTTTGCGTTCAAACTTGATATTTTTTTCGGTAAAAGGTGTGAAGGAAATAATAATCATATAATCAATAATGCAGGAATGTTTTGACGCTTTCATTCAAATCAAGCCTAGTCACTCCATTGAAATTTCAACTATAACTTCGAGTTCACTTGCACTTTGAAACGATAATACATACATATTAATAACCCGATGAATCATCACCTCTAAAACGATTTAAAAAACCTGAAGAATCCCGTTTGCCGCGAATATCAACATACGAACTTGAAATTATGCTTTTATTACGGAAGTAGAAAAAAGTGTTGAATCGTCCGTTTCAATTCTAAGGTCTCCAGTCAATGACTATATTAATAAAACAGATTGCAGGTGAATATTTGCGTTCCGCCAAAAATAGGTCGTCAGTGGCTTTGTTTCTGGTTCGTTTATGGCTCAATCAAGTGCTTCTATTCATGAACTGAATGAATCGGAATTATTTATCGATAGAGATTATCGAGGGTAATGAATCCTTTTTGATTCATTCGATAGTTTTACATTTCTCGTTGAATGTACGACTCGATGTACGAGAAAAGTGCACTGATCAAAAAACAAAACGTTTACTTATTGTTCTATATGTTCATCATTTGTTCACAAAAAAAAGTTCTCATATCAAAATCGTCATTCAAGAGTTCCTGGGTATGTATCATTTTATAGGGGTGCATTTTATTCTGTTTAATATGTAGTCTTTGTGAGTGGCTATTCGGGCTAAAGGACCCCGCACTTTTTGTATGTAAAGTGGCGACCGGTCAAATTTTCTGAAAGTTTGGTATGTTGTTGTACCCGACTCAGTGACCAAAAGTGTCAATGGGCCCAACCCAATCCTATGGCTAGTTTTCTAAATACGGGGTGTTAAAGTTGAAAATTGACCAGATTTTCGGATTCATTTTTTACTTATTAAGAGTTAGATTGGATTTCTGTTGAATACACACATTTACTACATGTTCTATTAATGAAATAAGTGGATACGTATGATTAAAAATATTTATATTTACAGGGTGATTCACGAATATATGACGGTAGTTTTTTGCCTAAATTCACTTTTTCCTCTGTGACGTCAGGAAGGCATATTTTTGAAATGTTCTTTTCGATTCAGTATTATAACGACAAAATATTGGACAGTGCATATTTTTTATACAGGATGTTTCACAGAGAGAACCACTAGACATAATCATTTTCTTTAGGATTCATTCGAAACCCTGTATTTTTGAATAGATTTTTTGAAAAGTAATACCACAAACATATGTGTGTCTCTAATCTCCGAAATATTCAAGGGGGTTTATTCATAGGAAGGTATTCTATTTTGGTGAAAGTACAAAAAACATGAACACCCTGTATTCGAAAAAAACTTTTTTCTCACTAAATATTGAGTCCCACAACATCTCCAGAATTATGAATTCTAAATCCGATACTATGACCAGTTTTCGAGATACAGGGCGTTAAATTGGAGAATAACTTATTTCATTAGTTTTTTTTTCAAATTGAAAAGCCGGATTGATTTTATGTTGCGCCCATGAGTTCAGTATGAGTACAGATCAGATGCACATGGAAAAGTTCAGCTAAAATATTTACTGTTACAGGGTGATTCACAAATGAATCACAATAGCTTTTGCGAACACTCGATAATTCTACAGTTTCGTCACAGAGAAATTATTCATTATTCCATGAAGTTAATAATTCGTCGTTCACAATTTTCAGTCTGAAATGTGTACTTCATTATGTTTACTTTTCATACAGAGTGAGCCATACAGCCAACCATACCAAAAATACTTTGAATTGATTGAAATGAGAACTTTTAGAAAAGTTCTCCTTTCAATTATTTCAAAGCATATTATTTATGGCTCACCTTGTATGAAAAGTAATCGTAATGAAGTACACATTTCAGACTGGAAATTGTGAACGACGAATTATTAACTTCATGGAATAATTTCTCTGTGACGAAACTGTAGAATTATCGAGTGTTTGCAAAAGTTATTGTGATTTATTCTTGAATCACCCTGTAACAGTAAATATTTTACCTGACCCTTTCCATGTGCATCTGATCTGTACTCATACTAACTCATGAGCGCAACATAAAATCAATCCGGCTTTTCAATTTGAAAATAAAAAACTGATGAAATAGGTTATTATCCACTTTAACGCCCTGTATCTCGAAAACTGGTCATAGTATCGGATTTAGAATTCATACCTCTGGAAATGTTGTGGGAATCAATAGATATAGTGAGAAAATAGTTGCATTTGGCCGAGGAAATTTTCGAATACAGGGTGTTCATGTTTTTTGTACTTTTCCCAAAATAGAATACCTTCCTATGAATAAACCACCATGCATATTTTGGAGATTAAAGACACACATATGTTTGTGGTATTACTTTTCAAAAAATCAATTCAAAAATACAGGGTTTCGAATTAATCCTAAAAAAAGTGGTTCTCTCTGTGAAACACCCTGTATAAAAAATATGCTCTGTGCAATATTTTGTCGTCATAATACTAAATCGAAAAGAACGTTTCAAAAATATGCTTTCCTGACGTCACAGTAGAAAAAGTGAATTTTGGCAAAAAACTACCGTCATAGGTATATTCGTGAATCACCATGTGAATATAAATATTTTTCATTATACGTATCCACTAATTTCATTACTAGAACATGTAGTAAACGTATGCATGCAACAGAAATCCGTTCTAACTTTTAATAAATAAAAAATAAATCCTAAAATCTGAGCAATAGGATTGGGTTGGGCCTATCCACACTTTTGGTCACTGAGTCGGGTACAACAACATCCCAAACTTTCAGAAAATTTGACCTGTCGCCACTTTACATACAAAAAGTGGTCCTTTCGCACCAAATTCACATTGTTGGACTTCAAACCACCAGCACGTTCATGTATAGTGCGAACTGAAGAAAATATCGCGGCTGTATCGGCCAGTGTTAGTGATGACCTTCAATTATCGATTTGGCGCCGTTCACAGCCATTGGGCCACTGTTACTCAACGAAGTGGAAAATTTTACGGGAGGACTTAGGTATGAAGACTTTCAAAATACAGCGAGTGCAAAAATTGAAGCCGAAGACCTACCATAACGTCGAATTTTTGGTGAATAGGCTCTTGAAAAGTTGGCGGAAGATCTACTTTTTTATCGAAACATTGTGTTTAGCGACGAAGCTCATTTTTGGCTCAATGGATACGTAAATAAGAAGGTGAAATGTCGATTTTGGAGTAAAGATCGGCCAGAAGCATTGCAAGATCTTCCAATGCATCCAGAAAAAGATATAGCATATAGTGCATTTAGAGAAAAATGTTGTTCAGTATTTTAATTTTGTTTACGAAATTGTTTGTTCATTCCAAATTCGTTTTTTTGAGCGATCGTTGAACTCAGACGAGAACTTCGTTTCAATGATATGAAATCATTATTTTTCCTTTGTTGAACGTGAATACCTAATTAATAATGTTTTTATGTTGTTACAGATCCACGAAGACATAAACGTTGTTATCTGGTGAGTGTTCTGAAATTTTCCTTCAGAAAAATGAAATCAGGTTTTTCTATCCAACTGAAAGCTACTAATTCAACTTTATTTAATTTCGTTGAAGAGCTTGCCAAGACAACAGCATTCAATTACAGTTATTATGTTTGTAAAATAATATCTTCGAAATAGGCACTGTAACCTTGTTGACAATAGCCATACATTGGCGTACCATAATCATTCACTGAAGGGATCAGAATGCATCTAATAGATACGAGCATTCTTCTTTTTCTTCGACCATTTCACTACTTTCTTCATATTCATCATTACATTTTCACACAAAGTAACCAGTATCTTTCGATTTATATTCACATAACATAAGTTACCAAGAAAAAGTTGAACAACATCCTATTGACCATATTCATCAGCTATCGGTTGCAGCTTTTTGAGCATCTTTGGGTTGGTACCAATGTGTTATCAATGTCATTGTTTAATGTCAAACGTCATTTCTCATTATTTATATTTACAATTTTTGAAGTTTTGAACGTAATTTGAATTTTTGGAAGAGAACTTAGAGAACAGACATGGAGAAATTCATCTCATAAAACACATTCCCATTATTTTCAGGTATCCGTGAGTGGATATCTCCAAGGATCTTTTCATAGAGGAAATTGATTTCGATGAGAACCTATGGGTAGACGGTAGACCAGAGTTTACCCATTCTGACGAAATGTTATTTCGATAATTTTGAAAAGTCCTTGGAAATGCTCAGCTCACCAACTTTGTGAAAATATTGAAACTGGTACCTGAAAATGTAACTTTATAGCGGTAAAAAAAATAATGTTATTTTTGGGATTTGAATCCGTACTACCTTTTGATTATATATGTACCTGTTAATATATATGTATGATGGAAGTATCTGTGGTTTTTTATATATACTCAATACTGAACTAGTGTTTTGGAAGGAAGTCTGTTAGTTTACTTTGGACAGAGGTTTTTCTATATGACTTCTGTCAGATAATTCTTTCCTTGCGGCAATGTTGTTATCGACACTTGAAATCATCAAAATAGTGTTGTTTGCTGCTGCATCACAAACCTTCGTGACAGTGCATCTCCACAAAAACTTGCTTGTAATAGACTTTTCCAGTCCACTACAGGCGAGGTTTCATCAAAAATGAGTCCATCTTGTCCGAGGATTTTAAATTGTTTTAATTCGGGACTTGGAAATTGGTTCATTACATGGGAGTTTCCATTATATGAGAGTTCATTATAAGTGGACTGTATATCAACATTATCTGCACATTCATAGGGAAGGGACATTTAGAAATGAAAACAATTATTGAAATTAAATACTTTTATATTACTTATATACTTCTTCGATCTAGAAGGGTTGCTTTAGAGAAATTGGGAATCAAACTACAAACTGTCCATATCTTATTCAGTTGGTCCATGGTACTGATGGGAATCATAGAGATTACAGCATATTGAAAATTTTCACTTCACCAATTTTCCTCTCGACATGAATTCTGAGACCTACAAAAATTAAGATATAAAAAAGTTGAGTAGCAGGAACGTATTAAAATGTATATACTATTTTTCTAGTTGGGCATATACTCACTACCAATGTCTGTGGTGACTTGTTCTTCCAACTCATTAAGTTGATTATTATTTTTGAGAACAAATGGTGGTATATTGAGATCACAGTCCACCTGCCGAAGTTCATCAACAATGTTGAAACCTCTGTTTGCCATCACAGAATCACCAGGTTCCAGTCCACATTTCAAAACTAAGTCCTTGTCACTGATTCTACCTGGATATATTTCAGACACAACTGACACAAAACCATTGGGACATATGGCAATTAATCCTTTTCCAGTATTTGTGGATTCATAATGCGAATATGTCTGGCTTTGATTATTGTAATCAGGTGGTTTTTGGATTCTTATTTCTGTGGCATCCAATTAATTCGTGTACTTGGATAGAGAATGTAACCATTTTGTAGCAAGTGCTTTATCCTTTGGAAACCTATGGAATTTTAATTTGGAATCTTTGGCCGAGCTACGGCTTTATCAGTGCTCCACACAACATTTCCAGCCACTTCCAACAATATTGGGGTTGCTGAAATACAGATCATGAACCCAATTGAGGATTACTGTACTCCTTGACATGCTGGATGTACTCAAAATATACCTACACCTTTTAAGAATTCATTTTTACCAAAAATTCAAAATAAATAGCACGTTCAAAACTTCAAAAATTGTAAATATAAATAATGAGTAATGACGTTTGACATTAAACAATGACATTGATAACACATTGGTACCAACCCAAAGATGCTCAAAAAGCTGCAACCGATAGCTGATGAATATGGTCAATTGGGCCACCAGGATTTAGCGAGAAATCTTAATAACGTGGCGAAATCATTTGCGGTATGGCACTCAACGCCATCATGTTGAATTCGGAATTTCTTCAGCTACAAACACTTTGGATCTCTCTCATACAACAATAAAAGCCAAACCTCCGTTTGCGAGTCGCTTCTTCAGAATGTTTATAAACAGATCGACAAAGCGTTTCGATATACACAAACACAGAAAGTGTTACTTCATTCTCCTATTTTTAGAACGGGCGTGAACGGAATTATGCGTTCAATTTTTTCGAGTCAACCATCCGAATCTCTGGTGTTTCGAATCTCAGTGATAATGAGTCGATTTAAAATTATCCCAGGGCATGTAATGCATGTGTTAATTCTCATTGTTTGTTTCTGTTGAATTGAATTATCTGCGATATTTCTCCCAATGCATGATTCTTGAATTGTCCTATTATACTTTTTTGATAAATTATTTTACGGGCACGTGGAAGCTTCCTGATTTGATTGACGTCAAAAGTACACTGGGTGAGCACCTGCATTTATTGTTTCGTCATTAAATGTTGAAGTTTAAAAATATCTAGTGCGCCTAGACCAGTTCCATGCATAATCAAAGTATTGCGATACCATATCAACAACGAACAATAACTTATTAGAAGTGTCAGTGTAGAGTTCATCGTCAAAAAAGTAAACCAGAGTTACGCAATAAATTGTAAAAATCGAAAAATTGGAGTATCGAGTCATCATCAAGTACCTGTATTTAAATGGGTTAAGAGGTAAACAGATTTACGAAGATATGCTTAATACCCTTGGTGATCAATTTCCTTCGTATGCGGCCGTGAAAAATTGGGCAGCAAGTTTCAGAAGAGGTAAATTTTCCATTGAAGATGATGACCGATCGGGAAGGCCATTTTCTGTGTCAGTCCCCGAAAATATCGATGCAGTTCATGACATGATTTTATCAGACCGTCGAATTGGGTTGAAACGGATATCTGAAGCACTGAAGATTTCATAGGAACGCGTTCATCATATAGTTTACGTCAATTCGGACATGAGACAAATTTCCGCAGAATGGATCCCCAAATATTTGAATGTTGACCAAAATCGTGCAAGGGTAGAAGCATCGCGTTCGATCTGTGCTTGATTTGAAAACGATGCAGACTTCTTAAACCGAATTGTTACTATGGATGAGACTTGGGTACATTTCTGCGATCCAGAAACAAAGCAACAATCGATGGAATTGCTACACTCTGGTTCTCTAAGAGCTAAGAAGTTTCGTGTCCAAAAATCTGCTGGAAAAGTTCTTGCTTCATTTTTTTGGGATTGCCATGGAGTAATCATTATTGATTTTTTTGGATAAGGGTAAAACAATAACTGGAGATTACTATTCGACATTTACTCACCACTCTACGGGTAAAAATTAAAGATAAAAGACGCGGAAAGCTATACAAAGGTATTTTGTTTTCACAGGACAAAGCCCCAGTACACAAATCTCATGTTCTCATGCAAAAAAATTCGTTATTAAGGGTTAGAATTACTAGAACACCCCCCTTATTCACCAGATTTGGCTCCGTCCGACTATCATCTCTTTCCTTAACTGAGAAATAGTTTGAAAGGTCGTGAATTTTCTTCCAACGAGGAGGTAATAAAAGCTGTGGAGGACTGGTTTGCAGAGCAAGAAGAAACGTTTTTTTGAAGGTCTAGAGACGTTGCAGGTTCGCTGTAATGAATGTATTCAATTAAGAGGAGAATAGTTGAGTAATAAAATATTTTGACATTTAAATTTTGTTTGGTTCTATAGTAGGCTAAGAATTTTTCAATATATCCTCGTATGCTCTGTAAATGAAATGAATATTTTCATCCCACTTATGATTCGAAAATCGGGGTAATGACGTATCTACACCTCTCTAAGTATATGTTTGTCCACCCTATAGATATCTAATCGTTCAAAAATGGAGCATTTTCACTTCGATCGCTACCAGCCCGTAATGGAAACTTCTTGAAACCCGATCATTACACATGCCATTAACCATATTACAGTTCCAGAACAGTGTTCTCGAATTAACCGTCCATTTATTCTAAATGAGAATCGCATAATTCGTTCTATATCTGGTAACACGGTGATGCACACGCATGACTGTGTGATTAAAACATCCACTTCCAAGAAGTGGGAACAGTGATGAAATGCAAAGCTGATTCAGAAAATGTTTGTTTGAACCTGCAAGGTATAGTTCTATTTATATTCAACAGAAGTAGATATTGTGGTATTGTGGTAAACACAAAGAAATCTCGTGTGAGGTACGATTTGATTTCGTATCGACCTTGAGAGATGAAAATTATATACATTACTCCAATATTTGTGAGTATATTCAGCTCGTTTCCTTCCAAAACATTAATTTGTTATGAAAAAAATGATACATCCTTACTAAATAATATACACGAGCTCTCTTGGAGAGAAGAAATGGACTTTTGTACCAATTCTTATCGCCTCGAGAATTAAAGAAAAAATGGGTGTTTGATGGAAAATAAATACCACAAAGTGAATACTGAAGGAATGGTACTTACGGTTGTTGAAACTAAAAGTTACGTATCTGCTTCTGTCTGGTTACATGTGGTGTTGTGCGGGGTAGAAGTTCTTATCACATACGAATTCACTTTTACTTTGTAAGGGGTGGCGAACTAAAGGCCGACGACGTGGAAAGTATTTGTTAAGGGCTTCGAGCTAAGCCGTTTAAAAACAATGCGACTGAAGGCAGGTATCTTGGAGAACTGAGCAGGTAGATGCTTGTGAGATTTTTGAAACAGCCATAGAATCGCACAGAGCACAGAAATCTCGGTCGTATTCTTACCCGAGTAAGCCCATCCTATATATAAACTTTGTGGTATATAAAATAAAAAGTATGAATTCTGAACACTTACTGTTAAGTTTCCTCATAAGAATCGCAGGTACAAATAAGTAACAGCTGTTTGATGAAAAGCTCCTTCAGTTAGTTATAGTAAGGCTCTATAAAGATAGGTATGTTAGATAGACCTGGCTCTATGGTTGATTGGGTCCAACCATAGACTCGAAAATTACAGATCCCTTCGAATGAAATGAAATCTGTAATCGAAAGAAATGAAATCTGTAATAAAATGAGCATATTTTCGGAATGAGAGATCTTGTGGTGACTTTTTTCGGCATGCTCACATGAAAAAGATTGGAAATAGGTTACGTTCGTGGTGTTAGAATAATGCCGCAGCATCTAATAGTCAAATATATAATAATTTATTGTTTATGCTGGTGTATCACCCCGATAGATGGCGATGAAAATGTTGCGAATCCTGTAATTTTCGAGTCTATGGTTGGACCCAATCAATCATAGAGCCAGGTCTATCTAGCATACCTATCTTTATAGTGCCTTAGTTATAGCTGAATAAGAGCGGACATAAATTATTTCACTCCAGGCGATAAAATGAAGTTTCGGCAAAAATACGTACACAAATTGGCGAAGGATCTAGTTACATATTATCGTAGGTAGAGAATGTTTATCGATGCTACCAGGATATATTGAAAAATTCTTAGCCTGCTATAGAACCAAACGAAATTTCAATGTCAAAATATTTTATTACTCAACATATTCTCCTCTTCATTGAATACATTTATTACAGCGAACCTGCAACGTCTCTAGACCTTTAAAAAAAATGTTTCTTCTTGCTCTGCAAACCAGTCCTCCACAGCTTTTTTTACCTCCTCGTTGGAAGAAAATTTGCGACCTTTTAAACTTTTTTCAGTTGAGGAAAGAGATGATAGTCGGACGGAGCCAAATCTTTTGAATAAGGGGGGTGTTCTAGTAATTCTAACCCTAAATCACGAATTTTTGCATGGCAACATGAGATTTGTGTACACTGGGGCGTTGTCCTGTAAAAAACAAAACACCTTTGGATAGCTTTCCGCGTCTTTTCTCCTCAATTTTTTCCCGTAGGGTGGTCAGTAATGTCGAATAGTAATCTCCAGTTAATGTTCTACCCTTATCCAAAAAATCAATCATGATTACTCCACGGCAATCCCAGAAAACTGAAGCAAAAACTTTTCCAGCAGATTTTTGGACACGAAACTTCTTATGTCTTGGAGAACCAGAGTGTCGCCATTCCATCGATTGTTGCTTTGTTTCTGGATCGTAAAAATGTACCCAAGTATCATCCATAGTAACAATTCGGTTAAAGAAGTCTACATCGTTTTCAAATCGAGCACAGATCGAACGCGATGCTTCTACCCTTGCACGCTTTTGGTCAACATTCAAACATTTGGGGATCCATTTTGCAGAAATTTTTCTCATATTCAAATTGAAGTGAACTATATGATGAACGCATTCGTATGAAATCTTCAGTGCTTCAGGTATCCGTTTTAGCCCAATTCGACGGTCTGACAAAATCTTGTCATGATCTGCATCGATATTTTCGGGGACTGACACAGAAACTGGCCTTCCCGATCGGTCATCATCTTCAATGGAAAATTTACCTCTTCGAAGCTTGCAGTCCAATTTTTCACGGTCGCATACGAAGGACATTGACCACCAAGGATATTAATCATATCTTCGTAAATCTGCCTACCTCTTAACCCTTTTAATTACAGGTACTTGATGATGGCTCGATATACTCCAATTTTTCGATTTTAACAATTTCGATGGGCATCTTTTTTTTATTTATTGCGTAACTCTGGTTTACTTTTTTGACGTCGAACTCTACACTGACGCTTCTAATAAGTTATTGTTCGTTGATATGGTATCGCAATATTTTGTTTATGCATGGAACTGGTCTAGGCTAACTAGATATCAAAACATCCTCGTATAATCAAGCAGACATGCCAGTCAAACAATTCTTTACTTCTCGTCAATCAGAAAAATTGTAAATAAGAACTATATTATCGAGATATCCAATATCAGCTTTCTTCAGGGATTTGTTAATCTCCCTTGGTGGTATCCCATCATTTTAACCAACTGTCAGTAGCATCAGTTTGGACCACCAGGTTGCACCTGTTACCCTATTCAAGTGCAGAGCAAACAAACTCTACGATTCTTTTTCGTATCGTGTGTGGTCTTTTCATCGTTGGCGGTTTCCTTTTCGAACCACGAAAACTACCTTCTGGAGGCAGATAGTAGGGCCATCTATGTGTAGTGGTGTAAGTAAAACGTTTGTTGAACAGCTCCATCCAGTTAGAGAACTCGGTACTGGAGAAAAGTTCCCTGTTACAGGTTTCTTCATCGGTCGGAACTTGCAGATCTCTTTAATGTGGTTCGAGCGATTCGCTACTAGATGCCGCAAGCTCATACCATGTCGACCGAAGTGTGGTATCGATTAGAATTAGGTCTTAATTTATTTATCATTATGCCCCGCGACGTTTAAATTCATAATGGAAATTAGATTTAGTCTACTGAATTGTTTCGTGAATTTTCACGCCGTGTACCAGGTGTACCGACGATTGCTTTGAATGAATACAAAATTATTCAAATTCGTTCAGTTCAGCACACGCCACAAACTCTTTATTCAAATCCTAACCACGATTTGCATACAAAGCTTTTAATAATCGTTAAAACTAATCATTTTGTGAGGTCATGTTAATTTATCATGCACAAGAATAACTTTGTGGAATCTTAGTATTACGAACTTTCGTCATGGTTCATTTTCCGTCGTGATTAGTTCACGTATTAATTTTCTGGAACTAAAATGCACATCCAGACGCAGTTTTTCGATATGGGTCGCCAAAACCATTTAAAATTCGAGTGAATTATCGAAAACAATTATTTCCAGTATGTATACTCCATTCACAATTATAAAATCACAACTCTGGCCTTGGAAATTTGACACATTCCACTCTGTATCGAAGTTATGACGTTTTTCAAAATATTTTTATGTTCCAAGTCAACACTATGTTGCCCTTTCTACATTCTTAGCGTATTTCTCAGAATGTGATTTTATTGGGAAAATGAATGAATTGGAAAAGATGTGATTGATGAAAATAATTAACGTTCATATGAATTGATAGAAAGGATTCCTTTTCTAGTTATTTGCATAAAAAGTACAAGAGATCACTGTTGAATGTTGAAATATATTATTTTTCGCCATGGAAGAAAATTGCATTGCTTTCACATAATTTTCATATGCATGCTTGTGAAGATTTAATGTTTATTATCCTCTTGAACTGAAAGTTCAAGACTTGACGACATCAATTGTTGATTCTAATCAAGAATTCATTGAAAAAATCAACCCAAAGATATAAGATGAATGGATGGGTAATTACAAGAATCAAGAATAATTTCAATTTTATTTTGTTGATAACTTTCTTAAAATCAATGTTGGGGTATAAAACTCGGCTGTGTTTGTTCAAACAACATTAAAGAATACGTGCTGAGTACTTTAATAGGAATTAGGACAGGTAGTGAAGAACAAGACTGTTGAACTAAATGCCGACGTTTCGTCCGTATATTCGAACTTTTTCAAGGCTACAATGGAGATACAAGAAATTAATCAGTACAATCCAGTAAAAAACAAGAATAATGACGGCTAACAAAACAACGATAAATTGCATAATTAAATACCAAAAACTTATGTGATATAGATGAAAACCTTATACACAAAATAATAAATATCGAATAATAAATACGATGACTAGACAAACATTTATTCAATATACAATGACAACAAACAAAAAATTGGGTAAAAAAACTGTGGTACAAAAACTTACCAAGTTCAATTTGTCTGATATAAAAGTTGTTGTTAACATTAAGATTCGGAAAAATTGCATCCAAGCTTTGTCAAATTTCATCACAAACATGGAAAAACAGCTACAACTACCATCGAAATTAATTGATTAAACAATCGAGAACAGGTGTTATTACGCGCAGACACTATAGACATATGAATAATTTTCATATCGGAATACGGGAATCACGACAAAGAAACAATAAATTTGTGTATAATTGACTCAAATCTTGGGTGTCAGTTCTGTGGTTTACCGTGTTATTTAACCTAATATGAATCATCTCGCTAATGTTTCTTTTCTTCCAATTACTTTCATAATCAAGTATTTCTACATTGTCAAAATCAAAATTATGGCTTTCCGCAAATCTATGGGAAGCTAAAGCTGTAGAACTGTCTTTATCCCGGAACCTATCATCACAGTCATATTTGTGCTGCCTGATTCTCGCCTTCAGCAGTTGTCTCGTCTGTCCCACGTAACATTTATTGCACCCCAAACATGGTATTTTATATACAATACTTGAACGGTTGATGTTAGGGGTTGGATCTTTAAGTTTCGAGAAAAGAATCTGCGTCGTCAAAAGGTTATAAAAAACGAGCTCTGTAGTTTTAGATTTCTGTTTTATTGAATGAGCAATGTTATGACTCAGGCCTGATATATAGGGAAACTTGAAGTATCTTTTTACTTGATCTTCTGAGCTAAGGGTTTCGTTAATTCTAGGGTTTAATGGATTATATTCATTTATTATTTTATTCACGAATGTTGTTGGGTAATTATTAATTTTTAGAATTTCTTTGATCTTTTTCATGTTTTCTTTATAATATATTTTTGAGCTGAGGTGTGTTGATCGATAAATAAGGTTTTTAATGCTGCCCACTTTATAAGACCTAGAAGTTTCTGAATGAAAATTGACTAACCGGCCAGAGTTAGTGGGTTTTACATACCATTTTGTAAGCAAACTGCCATCTTCACCACGAACCACCTTTATGTCTAAAAAAGGTAGCTCTCCATCTTTCTCTTTTTCTATGGTGAATTTAATACGTGGATGATATGAATTGAATTCTGATAAAAGTTCATCAGCTTTATCCGAAGGTATGGCTGTGATTGTGTCATCTACATAAAGTTTGATGAAAGCAACGATAAATTTAAGTTTTTGTAGGACCTTTTCAATCAGATATGTCATAATAAAATTAGCCAAGGACGGACTAGCTGGATTTCCCATAGCAGAACCATCGATTTGCTGGTAAAATTCACCCTCAAATTGGAAATAGCTAGAATCATATATATAAGCTATTATATCTATAAACAAGTTTTTTGGCATGTCTGTGTATGCTGAAATAAAAAGCCATTTTTCTTTTATTAGTGAAAGCACTAGATCTCTAGGGATGTTGGTGAATAACGAGACCACATCTAATGAGTACAGCATGAAGCCTTTCGGAAGAACAATAGTTTCACTGAATGACACAAATTCATACGAGTTTTTTATTGTATAGGGTGATGTCGAATTCACCATAGATAGGATATTGTGAACAAATTGTGATATGTGATACGAAGGTGCACCCAAGCAACTAACTATAGGCCTGATACAGAGCTCCTGTTTATGTGTTTTTCTTAGACCATATAATTTTGGAGGAACTGAATTATGTTGTTTCATATGTTGGGCAGTAATTTCATCAACTATTAATGCTATTTTTAATTCGTTGATTAGCTGATTAGCTCGTCTTTCCAGCCTTAGGGTTGGATCTGTTTTCAGCTTTTTGTATACTAAAATGTCAGCCAATAAATTATACATATATTCCCTATATTCACTCTTTAACATGACCACTGTTGAGTTTCCCTTATCAGACCTCATCACTAACAGGTCTGGATGGTCTCTAAGAAAAGTCTTAGCTTCATAAAAACAATCTCGAATGGGACAGGATTTGTTTGTTTGTTGGAATTTATACCAGAAATTTGTTATTATATTGATGTTTTTAGCCCTAAGTAGATTCTTATCTTCGTCAACTAAATCTAGACTCTGTACACAATTTTCCAAATCTTTTAATATGACCGGAATTGAGATGTTTCTTCTGTCATAAACTGGTAGGCCGAAGTTAGGACCTAGAGATAAGATGTTCTCGACATTTCTTGGCAAGTTAATGTTAGTGAAATTATGGATGAAATCTTTATAACCACTTGTTTTCCCACACAAGAAATTACATGAATTACATAGTTTTCTAAGCTTGTTTATGTTCCTTTCCTTGACAATATTAAAGAGCTTGTTAAAGTTCTTTTTACATGAGTTATTGAAATTAAAATAAACCTCAGGAGGTAAGTAGCTCTGCAATTGTGAATTTATATTGATCATTTCTTCTTCAACTTTCCGTATATTCCAAATGGTTATCTTTATTTCTAAATTAAGAATAGATTTCTTGAATCTGTTGACTAACCTTCCACAATAGTTACGATATGGGCAACCGTCCTCCAAGGCCAACATGTTAATACACTTTATATTATCCTTGATATGATTCGGGAAAACACTATTCCTTCTGCATTCCAACAAAAATATCTTACGATTATGAAGAGCTGCCATTCTCTTGTCTAACTTGATCCTAAGTTTGAGCTGTGCTGCAACTCGGTTGCCAAATCTCCGCCTTATGTCACGAAAATAGTTCCCCGGTGAATGAATGAAGTAGGAATCACGTCCTTGGTTATTCATGCTGAGTACTTTAATAGGAATTAGGACAGGTAGTGAAGAACAAGACTGTTGAACTAAATGCCGACGTTTCGTCCGTATATTCGAACTTTTTCAAGGCTACAATGGAGATACAAGAAATTAATCAGTACAATCCAGTAAAAAACAAGAATAATGACGGCTAACAAAACAACGATAAATTGCATAATTAAATACCAAAAACTTATGTGATATAGATGATTTGTTTGTTGTCATTGTATATTGAATAAATGTTTGTCTAGTCATCGTATTTATTATTCGATATTTATTATTTTGTGTATAAGGTTTTCATCTATATCACATAAGTTTTTGGTATTTAATTATGCAATTTATCGTTGTTTTGTTAGCCGTCATTATTCTTGTTTTTTACTGGATTGTACTGATTAATTTCTTGTATCTCCATTGTAGCCTTGAAAAAGTTCGAATATACGGACGAAACGTCGGCATTTAGTTCAACAGTCTTGTTCTTCACTACCTGTCCTAATTCCTATTAAAGTACTCAGCATGAATAACCAAGGACGTGATTCCTACTTCATTAAAGAATACATTTTTCACCATCTCGACCTTTGAAAGGCGTTTCTTATAGGAGAATTAGGTCTTAGTTCCACCTCATTAGTGAGTTACCTAACTTTTGCAAATCTGCTCAGATATCACCAAAACCTGAAAAATATCATCCCAATCGACCTCTCGAGGCTCCATCCGATCCATCTACTGCGATATCTGTCCAAATAACAGCTTTTTCAACGAAACCTGTGTACTCCTTTAACCTCGAAATGTAAACATTCGTCCTGGTCTTGAAAATCGTCCTCACGCTCCAAACTGGTGCTAAAAACAATAAACATACGTTAATCTTGGATATTCGACGAAAAACTGACCTGCAAATATCGATTAAATACCAAAAATCTGCGAACAATTTGTAAACCTAACAAAATATGGAATATCTTTGATACTTTTACTTTGATGTAATCAAAGAAACTGGCAACGTCGTTTTGTCATTAACGATTTTTTCTGTGAGCGCACTGACTTTTCATCATATGTTCTGTGCTTTTCATCAGGAGCACCAACTCCTGAAAACGAAACCATGACCTCCTATGTGATTAAATAAAAGTGAATGGAGTATACTTGTGTCAAGACTGATGAATAGTACATTTTTCGACATCTGTCAGATTTTTTCTGTTGATTTCTTGAACTGACAAATGCCAACCTACGAGGTGAATGAACGAGTGCTCAAAAAACTCTAACCCTGCTCTACCAACTGCCAAACATTTTTTTAGTTCATTTACTTGCGTTCATCTCCAATTTTCTTCACTTGATATTCAGAGAATGTGTATCAGCATATTCGCTTGAAAATCCGTCCGCACGCCAATGGAAGCGTTGCTGAATTTTGGCTTAGTTTCCGCCGCGGAAGCTCCCTCCCTGTCGCGCCGCATGCAAGGACTTTTCTATCGATTCGGCAGGATCTGAGTTGAATGATGCCAGTAGCAACCCCTCGTGGCGTTTCCGACCCCAATAGAAAAACTTCCCTGCTCCTGTATGCACCAGAGTACGGGAATTGACCGACAGATTCGGTCCATCAATATATATTTTCACCGTGTAGTATCAACAGCATAAAAGCATAAAAATCTTGGGAAGGATTTCCTTCAGAATCGTTGGTGATTCGTCATTTCAGAGATTCGAATAATTCTGCAAATATCAAATGTACCTACTGTATATTCAACTTTTCTCGATGAAGAATACCTCAAATTCAAATGAAAAATGAATCTCTAAGTATTGAAAAATTCTTCACAACTATTCACAAAACAAAGATTACAGTTTCCTGTTTATCAATCTCTCTTTGTATGAAATTGTGGTACAGAAAACTTTTTCGGTTTGGAATTCGCGGTGGGCATGTGCTCTCGGCTTTATTGCGATCCATTTTCGTGGACGAGTTTTTGATATTCGTTATGAACCGAAGTGTGAAATTTTCGTTTCGATCCGACGCATATTTCGCATGATATTGCGCTTATCATCGGATGCTGTGTCCAATCCCGAATATGCAATCACGAATAAACACCTGCAATGTACTGGCAACGTGTCAATAATCTGACCAAATGGCGAAATATTTAAAATAGCATGACCCGTATATGCAGGGTTCAAAATTGAAATCCGATTGAATATATTTCCTCCTGCAATAATGATATATCGTTTGGTATTTATTTTTATTCGAAAATCAGTTTCATCATTACCAATGTTTATGGAAACAACTATAACATTTACGTAGCTTGTATAAATATATTCTATGAAGTAAACCTGTCGAAATATTTGCGGAAAGTCATTTGGCAGTGGGATCATACCCGGTAGCAGAGACTACACAGTTGAATAAAGCGAAAGACAATAACACCTGAGCCGAAAGGATAATTAATTTTGACGGAACGCAATTTCCAAGTTGATTAAAATTTACTCACCATTGATATCCAGATCACAGAAAGAAAATCAGAAGAGAAAAAGATATCCCCGGAAATATTATTTTTGGGGCAAATGCAATTTTTGGGATAGATTCATCAGAGCAATGAGAAAGAGGATTCTAATTTGAAGAAATAGGCTTCAGAGGATTTTGTGATGGATCACTTTGCTATCAATCCATCAAAATTAGAACAGTTTGTACTCCGAATTGAAATTTCAATTTCAATGGAAACGGAGAAGCTTATTCCTATTATTTAGAGAAGTTTTCCCAAGAATTCAGATATCGTAATATTAAAATTTAACCCGAAAATGTCTGACAAAGAGGACTTAGCTCTATATAAGGATGAAAAATCTATAAAAACATTTGTATGAGTATGATTGATATCGGTGAAATCATATTCCCGAACTCACTATCTCAAGCCAGTCTCCTGAAAACTTCCATATTACTGTGTTCAAATTTTCACACGAAAATATTGAATTTGAGGGATTGGACTTCAGTGAAATATGAATTCTCAACATAGTTCAGAGAATAATTTATTGATATCGTGAAAGCATCTTCCGAAAATTTCGAGAAGATTTCCCAAGAATTCAAATATTGTGATATCATTGTAAATAACCTAGAGGAACAACGCTTTTAAAAGAATTGAAGCTGAAATTTTTGGCCGTAAAGTGGCGGCACATAGTTGCAACTAAAAGGAACAGTCTGGTCCATTTCGTTAGCTATTCATTTACAGAAATCTGTAGAATATTTATGTCCCTCTGGTAGTCTAGTACTATGCATCGTAGGCAGGATCACAATTCGTCCAAATTATATGTCTTCGATACAAACGGTGTGAAAAGGAGATCATGTAGATCATTGGAATTACGATAATATAGTATATAACATTACTAGCAAGGTAAGAGGGTTTTCACTGGCGATTGGAGGATATAACTGACGAGCCGCAGGCGAGTCAGTTACCTCCTTGAGCCAGTAAAACCCGTTACCTTGCGTGTATTGTTTTATATTTTATTTGTTTCTCATTTGTAAAAAGGTTAGATAAATTCCAAAAAAATCTCAATAATTTGTCGCAAATGTCGTATGCTATGGAAGCGTTGCCATGAACATGTCTGTTTATTTTTCTTTACATTTGTTTTGGTGAAAGCGAAAATGAATGTACCAAAAGAAATTATTGAGGCAGCCAACAGTGTAGCTTCAAGTTTATTACCTGCAAAATCAGCTTCAAGGTACGAGCGAGAATACGACGACTTCAAATAGTGGAAAAACAAAAATAGTGTGATTGGGGTAACTGAAGATGTTTTGTTGGTCTACTTGAATCAACTATCAGCTAGATTCAGCCCTAATACTTTATGGGCAAAATGGTTTATGCTGAAAAGCTGCTTGGAAATGAAAGAAAATGCCCCTGTTCGCAGGTTTGTTTTCCTTAAAAAATTTATTGAAGAATATGACGTTTAGTTGTCATTTGCAGATTTCAAAAGGTAATAGCGTTTCTGAAACGAAAAAATGAGCGTTATACGCCAAAAAAGGCCAAGGTATTAAGTAAAGAAGAGGCTGAACAATTTCTTTTACATGCTCCTGATGACCAGTGGTTGCTGGCGAAAATTGTAACAATATTTGGGATTTTTGGATGTTGTCGATGTGACGAAATTCTCTCCTTAAACATGAATGATGTAGAAGATATGGGAAAATACGTTATTGTGACATTGCGGCAAACAAAAAATTCAACGACAAGAAGATTCACCATAACCGATGATGGCTGCAGCTTCAAGTCCTGCATGTTATACAGAAAATATGTAAATCTTCGGCGTCCTGGAACAGAAGGCCTAAGATTTTTTTTGACATACCGACATGGATAGTGCATTTCCCTTAATGCTGGCCAGCACACTATTGGTGGTGTTCCAAAGCAAATAGCGAAATATTTAGGTTTGAAAGACCCAGAGTTATACACCGGCCACTCTTTTCGCAGAACTGGAGCCACTATGGTTGCGGATTCGGGTGGAGATATTTTAGCACTAAAGCGTGCAGGAGGGTGGAAGAGCACCGAAATTGCGATGAGTTATGTCGATGATTCGATCAACAAAAAAATCGAAATGTCTAGCAAATTATTTGGTAGTACGGAGAGTACAAATGTTCTGCAGTCCTCGAGTTCAGCAGTTTCTGAGCCAACAGATGGTTCGTCATCATCAGTATCAACTCTTTCATCATAAAAAATCTGTGTTACTGGAAATAACAATTGTACCATGATTTTCAACATATATGACGATAAAACAAAATTTTCTAATGTAAATAATACTACTAACTTGTAAAAATTTTGCAAGTTAACTGTCAGTTTTACAAGTTAAAGACTTGATAAAATAAACTTTCTTGATTAATATTGTGTTTTTGGAAACTGACGTTCACAAATGAGAAACAAATAAAATAAATTACGCATTCGTGCCCGTCAGATGCGAGGGTAAAAAATACAACTGGCCTACTATGAACGGGAGAAGGAACTACAACTAAAAGTGGCTTCAATTCGTTCAATGACGTTGTTCCTCTAGGCATATTTAAACTCAATGATGCCAGTAAAAATTCAAAGCTACACTTCTCTCTTTTCTCCCCTGCGAAAACATGAAGCTTATTCCTGCGGATGCTCCCTTACATCCAGTATGTCGTATTCTGTGTGTACATACAATTTAAAGCTTTTTCATCCAATGCGCCCTGAGTCCCGGTTTAGTCGTTGGAAATGCAATTACACCACCGTTGCTGTGCGCACGTAGTGCATTAGAACGAGTCTGGCACAGCCTTACGTCTTACATCCCCAGCGGAATATAAAAAACATACCGGTGGTAACATTGAAAATTTGCAGAGAGTGCGCTGCTTCCTTATCCGTTTATATATCGGAGTAGGAATCTCTAATTTCAGGGTGGAAAAAAACACGGATAGGAATGAATAAGACTTTATTTCGTTCCGTGCATGTGATACCACACGGTGCCATACAAAGAGCAAATGGAAGAGGTGTCTGTACTCTGTCGCTCTGAGTGTCTGGCGGCCGAAGGAGGGCCACAATTTAATTTCAGCGTTGGGCCTGGATCAGGGCTTCTGTCTATCTCAGTGCTTCTTCGTCATACGTTTGAGGGAAAATCCTGAAACGTCTAAAAACACTGACTTTGGAGTAGTTATACTCTGGGAGCAGAAAGAGCAGAAGTAACCATCCTGATGAATCTAAATGTGTCGTCAAAACTATTACGTTCTCATCAAAGATAACTTGTGAATATGTTGTGTTGGTGAAACATTTTGGTCGATGTATCATCAAATAGAGAATGGTTAAAATAATAAATAGAGAGCAAGGGTGTTAATTATAGAAGAGTTCTCTCGGAGAGAAGGATGGACTGCTGTACCAATTCCTATCACCACGATAATCAAATAAAAAAATGTATACGTGAAATAGAAACAATACCAAAAAGAAAACACTGAAGAATGACACTTATGGTTGGTCTGACTTGGAGAGATGCTTGTTTTCTGCCTCGTGTATTGAATAGTTTCTCCTTCTCACAGAACGAATTCACTTTTCAGATACGAAACTAACGGGTTCCGGCGTGGGGAAGTATACGAGGTGAACTGTGATAGGGTAGCGAACTGAAGGCCGTTGCTAGACAAAGGGAGCAAAAGTCTTATCATGTATAATGTTTTTGGGATTTTATGTGACTCAAGATCGTAGAATCGAGGAGAGAGGGCCCTTCTTCTTCTTCTCGTGCGGCGTCCTTGGTTGGCCAAATGGAGGTTTTTTGGCCCATTGTTCATATCGCATTTATGCAATACTAGAGAGACTCAGACCCGAAGGCACGCCGACAAGAATGCCGCGATCAGACAGGGGGGAGTCTCTCTTACCATAGAAATGGAAGGTGTAGGGTTCCCTAGGGGTGTTAACCTCAAAACAGATAGATCACCTCACGCGAACAGTATATGTTCCGTCGTTTCATCCGCGTTCTTGCACCAACGGCACAGGGAACACTGAGTTAGGCCCATTCTTCGCAAATTTTTGTCGAACAGATGGCCAGTTAAAGCACCAGTCACCAGAGACAATTGCTTCCTCTCGAGAATCAAGAGCTTTTTGACCTCCGGCTATGAAGAAGGCCCCTTGATAAGTAGTCTCGACTGCCTGAAATGGCAAGTTTAGGTCATTTGATCTGATGGAGAAAGATCTTAGTCGATGTATCATCAAATAGAGAACGGTTGAAATAATAAATGGAGAGCAAGGGTATTGGCGTTTGCCTTACGAGAGCAGTCTTGAGAAATCTTGCTAAAATTTCCCAAAGAAAGTGAAATAATCAAGGAAGGTAATCAGAAGAAGGTGTAATACTTCAGGAAAGTTAGGGGTGTTGTTGTACTGCGACCTCATGATCTACTGTGGCCCCTTTCTCAATCTGTCGATCTGTCCAGAGGGTTATTCTGTTGACCAAATCCCTTGGTTGGTTCTTTTGCAAGCCCATAGAAAGCCTCAGGTCCAGCAGGTATTAACCTCGATGCACTTTTTGCAAGCTCGTCGGCTTCTTCATGTCATTCAACACCACAATGCCCTGGCACCCATAGTAGAGTCACTTTGTTGCCTCTGGCCAGTTGCTTTATGGTGCTACGGAACTCCCAGGTCAGCAGAGATCCCTAGCAGTGTGATTCCAAAGACCTCAGCGATGGCCTGGATGTCTGTGGTGATGAAGAAATGCTCCCGTTTGAGGTTCATTTTGAGACACTCCTGAGTGCATACATAAACAGCCCGTATTTCGGTTCAAGCCACGGTAACTCAACCAGAATATGTTTCATTTCGACTTCATCCTGCCCATCATGTTGTATGTCTAGACATCTTGCAAAAATTTCCCCCAAGAAGATGAAATAATCAAGGTGGTAATCAGAAGATGCGAGCACTTCATAGAGGCTAGAGGTGTTGTACCCTGCGACCCTATGGTCTACTGCAGTCCCGTTATTTAATCTGTGGATCTGTCCAGAGGGCTATTTTGTTATCCAATTCCCATTTTTGACCCCTGCTTTAAATAGGCCTTTTCCAAGACCACAGAAACGCTTAGGTCCAGCAGGTGTTGACGTTGATGCACTTTTTCCATCAGCTTTTTCATTTCCTTCCACACCACAATGCCCTGGCGACCATTGATTGGTTGATTGATTAGCTGACGAACAAGAGATCGGGTTGGCACTTGGCCTCTCTGTGACACTGCGACCAACTTGGGTCTAATGTATCACTCTTTCGTCAGTGGTTCCTCACGAGAATAGGTTCGTGTCCTTTATCAGGTTCAGTAGACTGTTTATGAGGTTCTTCGGATTCATTCCCGTTTCCGGACTGATTTCTCCGAAGATTCTGTGACGCCTTCTTCCTAGGGCGTCGCATTCAAAGATGATGTGAGAGGCTGTTTCTTCCTCTTCACCGCAAAGTCTGCAATCCACGGGTTCTCTAAGTATTCGTATGGTGTTCAGATGTTTTCTAAGGCCGCAGTGTCCCGTCAACAGACCTACTATTATACGTGCCTTCGTTCTGTTTAGATTCAGAAAGTCAGCCGTCAAGGTTTGGCTTGTGTGCCCTACCATGATTTTGCTGTGTGTTTGCCCGTCGCTCTGTTCCCAGTGTTGTCGGCGTCTTTGTTTTATCCACTCCTCAATCAGGGTCTTGCATCGATTTTTGCTGAGGACAAGCACAGGTTCTGGCCCTGTGAATGGTTTCAGATGCTTGTCTTGCTAACTTTCCATTGCCCGCTATTTCCTTGTGACCTGGCACCCACATCAAAGTGACCTTGTTGTGTTTTGCCAGCTCCAGAAGGTCCTGGAGGCATTCCCAGACGAGTCTAGACTTTATCTGTGTCGACTTGAGGGCTTTGATGGCGCTTTGGCTGTCAGAGAGAATGTGGATGTGTTATCTTTGGTAGCCACTTTCCATCAGGTTCTTCTGTATGCATGTCCTAATGACATGTGTTTCAGCTTGAAATATATGATAGACTGAGTAAGTCCAGGAGTGTTTCTCCAGAGGGTTATTCTGTTATCCAAATCCCATTGTTGCACTGATAATGGTCTTATCCAAGCCTACAGAAAGGCTCAGGTCCAGGCGGTGTTAACCTTGATGCACTTTGTGCAAGGTCATCGGCTTTTTCATTTCCTTCAACATCATCATGCCCTGGCGACCATAGTTAAGTAACTTTATTGACTCTAGCAGTTGCTTTATGGTGTTTCGACACTTCCAGGATCACTGCCAATTTGATTCCAGAGACCTCAGCCTAGCCTGGCGGTCCGTGGTGATGTAGATATGCGCCTCTTTGAGGTTCATTAAGACACTCTTTGGCAGATTCGTAAACAGCCAGAATGAGTTTCATTTCACCTTCATCCTGTCCATCATGTTGGATGTCCAGGAATCTTGCAGCACTGCGATCTTATGGTCTACTGCAGCCCTTTTCTTTGATCCATCGACGCATATCCTGAGCTTCAGCTCTCCATCCAGTTCCAGAGTTCTCATGAACTCCAGAGGCTGGGATGGCTTGGAGGAGGTTATGTCTTCATGCCTAAGGATTTCATGACCCAAGAACTATCTACGTTGGATCCCAGCTCCAAAGGCATTCTAGGCATCCTTCCGCAGCTGGAAACTGCTTTTGGGATCCAGTGTTACATCGAAGAAGCCGAGAACAGTTCCATAACCTATAATCGATCTCGTCGAAATAACAAAGCTTCAAATTATCGCCCGGCAGTCTCGTCTGCGCCCAGCTTAATCGGTTAATTTCGGGCGGCTAATAACACAACCCATCGGACGTAACGTTTGAACTTTGAATGTCGGGCGGGGAGCGTTTCGCAACCGCAGAGTGACTGACTGGCCGTGGCGTCGGATTAGGCATTAGCGTTACGTTCTCTGAACTCTCTCGAAAATATCGCTTCGGGACAACGCGACGTCGGGTGTAAACTATGGGATTCTGTAGCGACAGCTTTGACATTTTACCCGAACTGGATTAGAAGCGGTCGACTGACGTATGGAAACGGAGCCGCAAGTCTAATGGGGGCCGTATATCTGGATCACGTTTCAAGGATGTCGCTACATTGAAGTTCAATTCTCGGATCGGGAATATTCGATCAATGATGAATTTACTATACTCTTGAGGGAGACTGGACTCAGGAGTTCTGTCGATTTCAGTGTCAGTGAAACGTCTTATACACTATTTCTGATGTAGATCTTTGTAACAACGGCTACAAATGAATTTCAGCGTTGGGCCTGGATCAGGAGTTCTGTCGATCTCAGTGCTTGTTTGTCGTACGTCTGAGGGAACCACTGAAACTTCTAAATACACTAGCTTTGGCGTAGTTCTACTTTATATTCTGGGAGCTGAACTTACTGATTTACTGAAGTTTGGTCCTCTCTGAATGACTAGATCTCATCTGCAAACCTTCCTAGTGATGTAATGATCAAGAAAGAAAGCATTGGGAAAAAGTTCTGTGCAATGCTAAGCAGAAGAGAGGATTGGGGACAGGAATACACCGAATATTTCTCAAAGAAAATACAATAAAATGACAGATGGTTCTAAAACCGCTACAGAAGCTGTCGCTGAGATTTATGGATAAGTACCAAGTGTGCACTATCGTTAGGCTCCTGCACAAACGGCCTTCAAACCGAAATACTCGCAATCGAAAGATGCCTAGATATAAATCTAGAAAGAAACTATCACAGTTGCGATATAGCTATTCATACAGATAGTCAAGCTGAATGAGAATAAATTCGCTATCACAAAAACGCCTATATCCCTTGAACCAATTGAGAAAAAATCAAAATTTGGTCAGAGTTAGCTTTGTTATGAACGTCAGAAACATGTGGAACATTTACTTCATAGATAGATATTCCAATTCTCGTTCGCAAAATGTCAAGCGAAGTGAAAACACGAGAATTTATAGTGAAACTTTTTCAAAATACATAATCAAAAATGGAGCTTCAAAAGAATCGCAAAAGAGGCTCGCGTTCGTCCGGAAACGGTATCAAGAATTGTTAAGCGCTTCAACGAAGATCTTACAATTAACCGCAAGGAAGGAAGCGGGAGGAAAAAGGGGTTTCAAAGCCCAAAAAAGTGAAGAAAACCATCAGCCTTTTTCAGTAGAATCCTAACCTTTCAGGACGGAAAGTGGCCCAAATAGTGGGTTGTTCGCAGTCAACCGTTCTGAAAATCAAGTCGAGTTGTGGGCTCAGTGCTGAAAGTGCCAGACAGGAACGCTGTGAAAAATCAAGAAGCGAAATCAAGAGCAAAGAAACTAAAAGAAGATTTCTTGAAAAAAAAATTCTGTTGCGTGATGGACGACGAAACCTATGTCTTGGCTGATTTCTCGCAACTTCCTGGTCAGGAATTTTATACTGCAGATTCTCGTGGAAATGTTGACGAACAATTTCGCGTGAAAAAACAAGCAAAGTGTCCAAAAAAATTCCTGGTTTGGCAAGCAATTTGCACTTGTGGGAAAAGGAGCAAATTTTTCGTTGGCCAAGGCTCTGTTGACTCGAAGATATACATCGAGGAATGCTTGAAGAAGCGACTTTTACTATTTTTACGTGAGCATGATGTGTCAACAATCTTTTGGGCAGATTTAGCTTCATGCCACTACAGCAAGGCCACCACGGAATGGTACGAAGCTAATGAGGTGGTTTTTGTCCCCAAAGAAGCCAATCCACCAAATTGCCCAGAACTCAGGCCAATCGGAAGATATTGGGCCCTGGTAAAAAGAGAATTGAAGAAGACTAAAAAAATCAACGAAAACATTAGCGGAATTCAAGCAAAAGTGGAAGACAGCATCCCAGAAAATGACTGATAACACTATAAGAAGCATGATGGGAAGAATTCCAGAAAAAATCCATGAATTTTGTATAAAATAGTTTTGGGTTTTTTATTGTAAAAACAGTTTTCATTAGAATTAGAAGATGATTCGAAAATGAGTTTGATTTTCGAAATCGGCCCAGTGGTTCAAAAGATATAAGCGTTTTTGTGATAGCCAATTTATTTTCGTTCAGTCCTTATGTAGCTGATTTGGGAGTGCCAGAACAAACTCAGTGATGTAGGAAAAGGAATAAGATCTTTTTTGGAAGGGTTCCCGGTCATTCGGGAATCGTAGGAAACGCAGAGACCAATACACTTGCCAGAAAGAGCGCCACTCACTGGCCCAGAACCCTTGTGCGGAATAGGAAAATGCAGCTATAAGTAGAAGTTTATGGTGAAGGAGAAAACCGAAAGTGAAAAACTCTGGCGGAATCTCTCTGGGATGGATCACTCTAAAAAAAATCCTCCGGAACTTTGAAACTGCTTGATCAAAAAAAAATCTGGATCTCAGTAAAAACCAACTTCACCTACTCACTGGCTTTCTCACAGGACATTGTCGCCTAAAGAAGCATCTGTTGAGAATGGGTTTATCGGACACTGACGAGTTTAGATTCCTTGGGGAGCTATGCCATTGCAAGCCAAAGGAAAGAGTACTTTGGGCAAGAAACTTGTTGGAGTGGGGAATTATCATTGTTGAAGCCGTCCCAGATACTGGATTTCATCGAATCTCTGGAACTGAAAGGCAAGCTGTTGAAGGCGTGATGAGAACAGCTCTGTTAGAAGGCACAATAGATCAGTTTTTGTCTCTTATATGTATGCTTCAAAGGCTCTGCGAGGGCTTTTGCTTTAGAGCCCAACCGTCTCTTGGTCCTTTTCTATTCCCCTCCTAAGGAAAGTGTTTCATATAATTTTTTCACCTCATTTTTCCCCATCCTATATTTCACTAATCTGAATTGCAACGACATGACATAGAGTTTTGGCACCCTTTAGAGGTTCACTTTGTTGCCTCTGTTTAATTGCTTTATGGCATTGGGGCAATCCCAAGCCCCAGGATAGGTTCGTCAATTCGTTTTGTTCTATAAGAATAATATGTATTCCCAAGAATCTTGAACCTGATGCTTTTCACTGCCGTCAGAATGCCGACCTCAATCTCACAATATTTTGTTGGTCAAGGTTGGGTTTTCGTAATGAACAGTTTCGATTGTTTCAAGCCATGGTATAATTGTTATTTGAACCGGGGTCCTAATGGCTTGGTTAGCCTTTCAGGGACTGCCACCATGTAGATCTATTGTACTCTACCCTACTCATTCATTGAAACCCAAGGAGGTCGTCAATGGGTTTGATAAAACTGACAACATCCTTAGTAGCCTTGGCCGTTACCTCGTGGGTATCCAGGACCGTTTTCCCCATATGAATGGTTCTCAAGCCAACCAGCTCTTAACACTAGCATACCATGTGTTCAGCTCTTTCTGTCTCTGAACTGAAAAGCCTACAAATCTCATCTGATGACTTTCCCATACAGTGCAAATGATGTTTGTACCTACAGTGCCCCGTCAGCAGACCTTCCATCATCTGAAGCCCACCTCGGGACAGCTTCAGAAGCTTACTGGTATAAGTCGGTGAAATCATCTCGAATTTCTTAGACTGAGTGAGTCCAAGAGTGTTTATCCAGAGGGTTATTCTATTATCCACCTCCCATTGTTGGACTGCTGCCTTATATTGGTCTTTTTCAAGCCCACAGAAAGGCTCAAGTCCAGCAGGGGTTGACATTGATGCACCTTTTGGCCTTTTCATCTTCTTCAACATAAAATGCCCTGGTACCCATAGGAGAGTCACTGCCTCTGGATGGTTGCTTTATGGCGTTATGGCACTACCAGGTCAGCAGAGATCTCTGGCAGTGTGATTCCCGAGATCTCTGCATGGTTTGGGTGTCCGTGGTGATGTATATTAGCGTCCCTTCGAAGTTCATTTTAAGACACTCCTGGGCTCATACCTAAACAGTATCGATCGGTTCAAGCCATAGTAACTCAGCCAGAATGAGTTTCATCTCGCCTTTCATCATGTTTTATGTCCAGAACTGCTTCTGAAGACCCTGATTGACTCGGCTTCTAGACAATGTAGAGTTTATTCTACACGCCCAATCTACTGAGTGTTAGGCAGCAGCTTCAAACTGCTTTCGATGTACAGCAGATGAATTCAAGAGCTTTTAAGGTTGCCTGACACAAATTCAGAGGCTTATATTTCTGCCTGTAGGATGATTCGATGTTGTCCAAGATGCTGAGCTTGGGCATGCCACCATAGGCTCCTGCTCCTGTACCTACAGTAGTTTTGGAACCATCTGTATCCCAGCCCAGGACGGTTTTCAACAGAGTATCATTCCACAAGAGATATAGATGAAAATTGACAGAGGCGTGCAGTTATGAGTATTGGCCATGACATTTCCTTGTTTCTCTCTAGAGATTCCTTGATTTCAAGTGGCCCCATATGTGAGTAACCCCAATTACTTAAATATAATCTTGGTGGTGGATACATTTGAGCAATAATGAATGACTGGTGAAAACGGCTGGTGCGTACCTTCCTTTAGTACTAACGAACTGTCGATTACAAGGTCTCTTCGAGCGGTCTACGGCATCGCGCACTTAACCCTGAAATGGTCGTTACCACCGAATGGTCCGACCTTTCTCGTCTGGTGCCTGGCCGGTGAAAGGATTCTCATTGTGTGCGTGCCGCTTATCGGATCGGGTGCCAAAAAACCGATAGGCCGAGGCTGGCGAAAGGGACCACTCGTGTAATGCAGGTATTCCATTCAAGACTCAAGTCGTCTTTCCGAATATTTGTCCAAAGAGACGACGTCGTGAATGGGCCTGACGTTGAAATAGGATGACGGCTTGTTTGGAAGGACCAAAATATCCCTGGAATTCGATGATTAATATTGGTTTCCAGACAACGAGTTGTCGGAAGTCTCGAACAGGTACACAGATTTCTTGTAGCTAGAGATATTCTGGCTTTGGTCTGGACGAGAATCGTGATTCATTCTTTATTGAATTCGACTGCGATTTTCCACGAAACCAAAGGCAATTTTTCATGGTATTATGATTCGATAAAAGGCACCTTTAATCTTAGGCAGAAATTCTAGACATCAACACATTTCACTTCAGATTGGAATTCTTCAATACCATGTTGTTTCATCAAGTTTTATAATGGTCTTAGAACTAGGGGATCATCAAAGAATTCTAGGCAAGAAAAATTGTCCTATTTACTTTTGCAAGATAATATAAGACATGTAAGAGACTCTAAGAAATATCAATGCATGGATGCCAGAACTACTTAATTCATGGCTCCCAACTTTGCAACGCTGTCTATTTTCGAAACGTGGAACTATACGTTGAATGATATTTATTGAATACTAGCTGGCCCGGCGAACTTTGTTCCGCCTGAATTATACTTAAAAGTTGTAAAAACCTACCATTGCTTTTTTTTTTCAAGCAGGAAATAAATTAGGCAAAATTAAAGTTCAAAATATACAAAATTTTGACAATTTTGTGATTCACATGGAAAGAATTCTCTTTATTTAAGCGGTACCTAATTGTTGAACATATAACTTTTTGTTTCTAATTGTTGTACAGTTCTCTTTTTGCAGTACCTCATGGGACTGTGAATAGCAGGAGTATAATCCATATTATACCTTTCCTCTAATATGAATCAAAATGTCAAGAATATGAACAAAAATTATTCCTTTAAAGAACTTTCGACTATTAACACAGCCCGTCGACCAGAATTAAAAAATCAGTCATTTGTTAATAGCCCAACCTGAAGTGGCAAAAACAAAACTTTTCTAATATTCTCAAAATCTAATCAGTGGTCACACCATTATTTTAGACATCTTAGCTATGCTGCTAAGCTCAAAATAAAATAATGGTAAACATATCAGTTGGTGGTCATTCGACCAGATCAAATTAGGCAACCCATGAAACATTATTGCATATCATAGGTGAAAGCCCGATGAGCAAACGTTTCAAAATTATTGACGCTTACAATACTGTCTCTGTGCGAACAGAAACACGAATATAATATGTCAATACTAATTATGGGCAATTTTGGATTCAGTTCCCGCAAATATATCTATTGCCCAAACAGAAATTCGAAAGCATTTCAAAAATAAAGAAAAAAGATGAAGATGGCCAACTCACGTTTGAAACTGATCGTCAAAATCACATACTTGATCTTTCGCTAAAAATTCACTGTTCCACCAACTTGAGATGTTTACCCGCTTTTTGATCTGGCAATGTACTTCCATGTTACCATGAGTTCTATGCGAATCACATATCGCCATCTAACAGCGGAAATGTCAACCTACGACCAAGTTCACTGTACGACTACGCATCAACGGTAGCGACACCTAGAGGCCTTATTCAAAAGAAGGAAAAGCATTTCCTGCATAAGTAAAACTTTCATCAATTTTTTCGAAGTTTTATTGTATTTTATAATAACCAGACCGTAGACGATTCCATAAATGAAGTTTCATAACAAACAGTCCATCCGATCTCTAGTTATAAATGGTGTAACCAACATCTTTCTTTTATATATATAGATTATCTAATAATAGCCTTTTTTTAGCCGGGGTGTAGGGAACACCAAATTGGTACAAATCACCAGTTCTCGTCTAATCAATAATGAATTTTACATTTCATTTGTAATGTATGCTAAAAGTGGTTTTTCCTTTGAGTCCAATGATAACTTTGATCTCGTTCATTTTTCTCCCTTTAAGGTAGTGGTTCCTCGAACTTATCCGCTGGACCAATAAAGGCCTGTTCCACCTTTGTATCCAATCAAGTGTTTTATTTATATGGTTCACCTCATTATTTCCAATCCTATTTTTCACTAATTTGAGTTACGAGGATATATTGAAAAATTCTTATCCTACTAAATAACCAAACAAAATTTCAAAGTAAAAATATTTTATTACTCAACATATTCTCCTCTTAATTGAATACATTTATTTTCGGCGAACCTGCAACGTCTCTAGACCTTCCAAAAAATGTTTCTTCTTGCTCTGCAAACTAGTCCTCCACAGCTTTCATAACCCCCTCGTTGGAAGAAAATTTACGACCTTTTAAACTTTTTTTCAGTTGAGGACGGAGACAAATCTGGTGAATTTTTTGCATGGCAACATGAGATTTGTGTACTGAGGCGTTGTCCTGTAAACACAAAATATCTTTGTATAGTTTTTCGCGTCTTTTTTCTTTAATTTTTTCCCGTAGAGTGGTCAGTAATGTCGAATAGTAATTTCCAGTTATTGTTCTGCCCGTATCCAAAAAATCAATTTTGAATACTCCATGGCAATCCCAAAAAAAAAACTGAAGCAAGGACTTTTTCAGCAGATTTTTGGACACAAAACTTCTTAGGTCTTGGAGAACCAGAGTGTCGCCATTCCATCGATTGTTGCTTTGTTTCTAGATCGTAGAAATGTACCCAAGTCTCATCCATAGTAACGATTCGCTTTGTGAAGTCTAAATCGTTTTCAAATCGAGCACAGATCGAACGCGATGCTTCTACCTTTGCACGCTTTTGGTCAACATTCATACATTTGGGGATCCATTTTGCAGAAATTTTTCTCATTTCCAAATTGACGTGAACTATATGATGAACGCGTTCGTATGAAATCTTCAGTGCTTCAGATATCCGTTTTAGCCGAATTCGACGGTCTGATAAAATCATGCCGTGAACTGCATCGATATTTTCGGGGACTGACACAGAAACTGGCCTTCCCGATCGGTCATCATCTTCAATGGAAAATTTACCTCTTTTGAAGCTTGCAGTCCAATTTTTCACGGTCACAAACGAAGGACATTGATCACCAAGGGTATCAAGCATATCTTCGTAAATCTGCTTACCTCTTAACCCTTTTGAATACAGGTACTTGATGATGGCTCGATACTCCAATTTTTCGATTTTCAAAATTTCGATGGACATCTTTTTTTTAATTTATTGCGTAACTCTGACACTTCTAAAAGTTCTGTGATATGGTATCGCAATATCTTGTTTGTGCATGGAACTAGTCTAGGCTAACTAGATATCAATACATCCTCGTATTACGAATCTGAATTACTACGACATAGCATATAGAGTCCTACAAATCATAGACGATAACAAGCCAGGCCAAAAGTATAAGTATGAAATCCCTTTCAACGTAATTGCCACTTTAGGTGTCCAGAGTAGATTTTGATCTTTTTCATTTTTCTACTTTTCCCACTTTTCCCACTTTTATTTCGCTATGAAATTAGAGTAGAATAGTAGGGATAGTCTCAGAGGTACTCTAGTTATTCAACTATAATTCTATGAGGATAAATCCATTGCTAATGAAAGAAAATAGATTCAAACCTGTCAGTGCCTTGTCTTAACTCAAAGCCTTTTCGTGGTTCCATGAACGAATCCTTTGTCGGTGTGATTTTGTTCTCAATTGAAAATCTGTTGCTCAAAACAAAGTCGTTTTCAACTTGGCATCCCCAGACTCGCAGTTAAAGTTGATTCGTTTGGTCTGTGAGCGGAAAGGATATCGAATTGCTGACTTATTCCCTCTGTGCATTATGCATTCAGGGTCCCTTTGAAAATTCTAATATCCCCGGCAGAAAATTCCCGGTTGCGACGCTTCCAGAACAAGCAATTCGTTGGCCGCAAACTTTTCCCAATGCTGAAATCCTAATGATAATGAAAGTTTTACTTCGCCTTCCCAACCCACAACTGCCCCGGAAATGGAGAAAGATCTCGTAAAAAGGCGCCTTCAACAATATCCTGCTGCGGTTTGAACTTCTCATCATCCAGCTTTGAAGGGTCGCTTTCTGAACTGACGTATATTGCTCCGATAAAAGCTTCGAGTCTGGTTGAACCGAGGCTCGACTTTCCCATTGTGCGCCCGAAGGACTTTTTCCTGATGAGAATATCGACGATAAAAAATTATATCCCGGAAACTTTTGTTTGTTTTCGAGCGCTGTTCTAGATTGTTGTTTGCGCAATAGTTTCGTGCCGTTTTCAGTTGATTATTGCAGTGGTGAATCCAGGAAACGTATAATTTGGATTGGATACGAACTTCCACTGAAAGAACCCGATAAACGAAGAAGCGTTCCTGATGGTTTATTTTTCCGCAAGCATTTTCATTTTGAATGAACATAGACTTGCAGTGAAGAAACTGGTATTGGCAGAATACCTTGTCTGCATCTAGATAATCATCCATTTTTGAAAGATAATTTTATCAAATTTATGTTTTGAAAATAATCCCCGACATATACTCCATTCACAATTATAAAATCACAACTCTGGCCTTGGAAATTTGACACATTCCAGTTTCCACTCTGTATCGAAGTTATGACGTTTTTCAAAATATTTTTATGTTCCAAGTCAACACTATGTTGCCCTTTCTACATTCTTAGCGTATTTCTCAGAATGTGAATTTATTCGGAAAATGAATGAATTGGAAAAGATGTGATGGACGAAAATAATTAACGTTTATATGAATTGATAGAAAGGATTCCTTTTCTAGTTATTTTCATGAAAAATACAAGAGATCACTGTTGAAATATATTATTTTTCGCCATGGAAGAAAATTGCATTGCTTTCACATAATTTTCATATGCATGCTTGTGAAGATTTAATGTTTATTATCCTCTTGGACTGAAAGTTCAAGACTTAACGACATCAATTGTTGATTCTAATCAAGAATTCATTAAAAAAAATCAACCCAAAAATATAAGATGAATTGATGGGTAATTACAATAATCAAGAATAATGTTAATTTTATTTTGTTGATAACTTTCTTAAAATCAATGTTGGGGTATAAAACATTTTTCACCATCTCGACCTTTGAAAGGCGTTTCTTATAGGAGAATTAGGTCTAAGTTTCACCTCATTAGTGAGGTACCTAACTTCTGCATATCTGCTCAGATATCGCCAAATTTCTTGGAAAACCTGAAAAATATCATCCTAATCGACCTCTCGAGTCCATCCGATCCATCTACTGCGATATCTGTCCAAATAACAGCTTTTTCAACGAAATTCCCGTGTTTAACCTCGAAATGTAAATATTCGTCCTGGTCTTGAAAATCGTCCTCACGCTCCAAACTGGTGTTAAAAACAATTAATAAACTTACGTTAATCTTGGATATTCGGCGAAAAACTCACCTGCAAATATCGATTAAATACCAAGAATCTGCGAACAATTTGTAAACCTAACAAAATGTGGAACAACTTTGATACTTTTACTTTGATGTAAACAAAGAAACTGGCAACGTCGTTTTGTCATTAACGATATTCTCTGTGCGCGCACTGACTCTTCATCATATGTTCTGTGCTTTTCATCAGGGGCACCAACTCCTGAAAACGAAACCATGACCTCCTATGTGATTAAATAAAAGTGAATGGAGTATATGTCCACCACGACTAGCTCTAAAGAACCCCATTCGACCGGACCAATTTCGGACCACTTCGAGTAATTCGCGAGTAATTTCAGCAATTACACGAGTTATGTTAGCTTCCAAAGAGTCTGGTTCATCAGCATAAACCAATGACTTGACATAACCCCAAAGAAAATAATCCATTGGAGTTACCTCTCATGATCTAGCAGGTCATACAAATGGACCATTCCTCGACATAATGTTATCGCCAAATCTTTCTTTCAATAAATCAATTGTTACGGTAGCTAAATGAGGTGTAGCACCATCTTGTTGGACGCAATACACTTCTGGGTCGATACCTTTCAAATTTTGAAACAAATAATCCTTGATCATCGATCTGTGACGAGCATCATTCACTGTAACATTAGCTCCAGCATCGTTTTTAAAGAAATATGGATCGATGATGCCTCCAGCGAGTTAAGCACACCATACAGTGTATTTTTCAGGACGCATTGGAACCTACAGAACTTCTTGAGGATTGTTTTCACTCCATAAACGGCAATTTTGCTTGTTTACGTAGCTGTTCAACCAGAAATGAGCTTCATCACTGAACAAAATTTTTCGTTTAGAAAGCGGATCACCTTCAAGCTGTTCTAGGGCCCAATCACCAAACAAACGACGCTTATTATGGTCAAGTGGCTTTATTTCTTGAACCAGTTGTATCTTGTGTGGGTGTAGTCCAAGATCTTTACGCAAAATTTTCAATGTGGTGGATGCACAGAGTCCAACTTGTTGTGAACATCGACGAATATACAAATCTGGAACTTCACTAACACTATCATTCACAGCAGCGATATTTTCTTCTGTACCCACAGTTCTTGGTCTTGTTGTTGTTGTTGCTTCGAGTAGAGAGAATGTTGTCCGATTTCTATCGATAGTTTGACGAATAAGCTGATCTGATGGACTATTATGTAAACCATAAATGTCACGAAGTGCTCTATAAGTTTGGCGAATAGAACACTGTTTTCGAAAATAAATCTCAACAATTTGTAAACGTTGTTGCGGCGTGAGTCTCACCATGATAATCTGTCAATGCCTACTGAACTTAAATGTCAAAACAACATGGATTCTACCTTCTGTCAAATCACAGATATCCCTATCGACAATTCTATCACTCTAAAAAAATACCCGATATTTGACATTCACTGAACCCTGTTATGGTTTCTTTTAGTAGATGACCTTCTGGTCATAGTCAGCTCCATAAACGCATATATTCATGAGTCCTGTCTGTTTCGGATATTTGACTAATGATAGCATGACCAGGTACTACTCATGGTGGAACTATGTCAAAAGTGAGGATTTCTTCATTTAGCCCTATAGCAGTTATTGGCTAGCAGATCAACTGGCTAAAGAGGAAAAAAGTAAGAGACTGGAGTTGGAAGATTCACTTTCGCAGGACAACAAAAGGACTGTCCACCAAGAGAATCGATGATTAAATAAGTCTTTCGAGATCAGAATAAATCATTGTGATTTCTACCTTCCCTGTGACAGCAGATGACTTCTACAGGAGCTAGATGTTGAGACTGATCCAATCCTCAGTTTCTGTATGGCTGCGTGACTCGGTCTTATACAGCGAAATATTTGAGAGGCGTGCTGGGGCATCATACGGTCTTGAAGACTATTACCATAGGAAGTCGACAATTTCATGAAAATGTTAGGACTAAAGGTATACAGAAGTGATAGACAAAAACTCATGCATATGGTATATACTGATGGATCAAAAACTGCCGAAGAATATGGTCCTAAACTGATACTTTTCGTGCCAATAGGGCAATAATGACTGTCTATGCATGCGTACAAGAGTGCTAAAAAAACACGAAGAGGTGGACATAAATGTAGCAAGAGGCAGTCAATCTGCACTAATAATAGCTCTGAGATCTAACCTAGGAATACCGAAATACCATAAAGCAGCTGGCCAGAGGCAACAAAGGTACTCTCTTATAAGCGCCAGGGAACTCTGGCATTGAGAGTTATGAGAAGGCTGATGCACTTACGAAAAGTGTATCAAAGGTTGAACCTGTTGGATCTAAACCCTTCTGTGGCCTTGGAAAGAACCACTATAGGGCTGCGTTACAGCAATGAGAGATGCAAACCATGACACTCTCATTCTCCAGCTGTCTAACGCAAGGAAGCTTGTCCAGTTAAAGCAGTTGGAGCTTTAGAGTATGCTGGGCCTGCTGACAGGGCACTATGGGTACCTCTTATATCGAATGTTCGAGTCTGCAGACAAAGTTTGCAAGCTCTGTAAATCGGTGGAAGAATTTCTTGGAGTGCAAGTACCTGGATATTGCCTGCCCCAGGAACTTACATTTAGGCAAGCCCACTGATAGAGAGGATCTCCTTGGGAATTGATTGGCACCAAGTGATGCTGACTACTTGACTCACTTATACATGTCTGTATGCTATGTAGAGCCCATTTTACAGTCTTATACTGCCATAGACAAGAGATATGAAAGATGAGAAAGATATGCACCGATAAAGTCATACTTGTCATCGATCAATTTGTGCTTATATTGAAGAGTTATTATGTGGGTGAGAAGAGCATTATGATTTTTGTGAATTTAGGAAGACTGAATACAGATTCGGCTATTTCAATGTTGAATGGAAATTGTATTACACTCTGCAGCTTTTATTACCATTATGTGCTGAATAAAATACCAAGACGAGGCAGCTATATTTAGATCCCATAGCCTCCCACGGCGGCCACCGCAAAAATGACCTTTCCTCACCTTCCCCCCGCTTCTTCTTTTCTCGTTTTTGCACGTCAACCTGTTCGAGTGCTCCAAATCGAGCAATAGAGCGAATACTCTTGGAGCACTGCGACCGTGAGCCTGGAACAATATTCGCTCCCGCTGTCCTTCAACTCGACAGACCCCAAGTTTAATTTCTTATCGTGCCTCTCAGCCTCTCTGTCTCTCTCTCTATCTCTCCCATGGTGTTTAAAGCTGAGTACGGACGAGAAGACTAGAAGTTTGGTGCGGGGGACGTACGTAGGGGTGGCCAAACGCTTTTAGGATATTGCGGAATGGGGCTCGGATCCCGAGCTATTGTTAACCAACAGGCGATTCGATTTCAATGGAGTGAGTGGTCATTCCGGTCACGACCTCTGGAATATCGAAGCTCCACTTCTATCATATTGATGGCCATTGCCTATTTTATCTACCACGTGATATCCAGTCGTAGTAGATCCATGAGATAATGTGTTTTTTGTATAACTGCCAGTAAAAGTGACACTTTTAATGACAGCAAACAATGTTAAAATTGATTGTTTACGTGGAAGCGTGTTAAAAATATTTTTAACATTAGTGTTAAAAATATTTCTCTATTTCAGTATCGTAATGTGTTCATTACAGTACTAAAAACAGTGCTGTAATGAATTCATTACAGCATCGTTTTCAGTAACATTTTTCGTTTTGTGGTTGCCAGCAATGACTTCCGATCCTTTTAAATTTCAGCAGACGTCAATTTGGAAATGTCAATTTTCTTACTTCCTAACATTCACACCAACTGCCAAGATACAATATGAAAGTCACTAGGACTATAATTTGATTTTTTTCATTGAATTTCACAAAATTTGAGTGAAATAGAGAAAATATCGTCTAATACTCGTTGCAGAATGCAATTCCAATACTCATGCGTTCGAAAACTCGCTCCTTCGTCGCTCATTTTCGAATTTCGCATTCGTATTGGAATAGGAGCTCATTCTGCAACTAGTTTTAGAAAATACTATTTTAGCATTCATTTTCTTATGATGAAACCAGATGAAAAAAATTCAGCAATTGCAAATTTTTATCATCAATATTTAACAATCATTACTTATGAACATTAATATTAATTTAATTAATATTTTGAGGGGACCTCCGGGATGAAGCGTAGACATTTGCCCCCTAGGTGGAACTACTGTACAAAACTGGACTCAATAGTTCTTGCTAGGGAGTAATATAAGTTCTGCTGTTTCAGTTGGTTCTCATCTCAGGATAAGGCTATATGTATGTGATGACGGCTAATAAGCCAGAAACCGGTAATGCATTGTCTTCCTGTGTTGGTGCCACCTGGTGGTGTACTTCGGAAACTGGGTCTCTACTAGTCCAATTCTCACATGTATTTTAGTTTGTTCCACCTAAGGGACATTATCCTACTTTTTCATTATTAATATTAATCGTAAAACTAGAACAATTATTAACATTAATGCAGGTGACGTTAGGGAGCTCCGCAACACATTATTAGAATCCTCAGTACCATCAGTACTTGTAGAAACCGGAAGTACAATATTGGATGATGATGATCCAAAATCTGTTGAGGTTGGCAGAATTTTTTCAGCAATGACATTTCTATATGCAATGGAATGATCAACATAGCCCTCGGCTACCGTCGTAGACTTGCATCCACCATGTTTTTTTATATGCGTAATATTCCCTATTCTGCTAGCAATGAAGCGGAGGATCGTCGAAAACAGTGTCCTGTATATTGCTTTGGTTCTAGCAGTTTGAGGAATTCGGGAACAATAGATGGAATTTTCCCAAATGTATTGATACCAACTGGATTGGCAGTGAATTTGTTATTCATGTATTTCAGGAAAAAACGACGATGTTTGACGGCGCAGTGCAAAGTAGTTATGAAAATAATCAACATACTTCCCAATAATACTGAAAGAACGACTTTCGTTTTGGTGTTTGGAAGTTGTATAACCAATGATTTATTTGTTATTTCGATGTCTTCCACTGATAAATTACACAATTCTTCACGCCGACAGGCTCCAAATAATCCGAAAATAGTTGCAACCTTAACCATCAAGTATTTCTCATCTGGTGCCTCATTTATAAACTTTTCAACTTGTTCACGAGTGAGAATTTTCGATTTTTTGGGACAATATCCTTCACTTTTCCGTTTTAAATATGCTATTACCTTAAAATATTTACTAACATCCACAACATTTTCAATAAGGGCGCTTGACTTCATCATTGAAAATTTGCTCCACAAAGTTGATGAACTCCATATTTTTGATTTTTCTTCTAAGTATGCCAGGAAAACAGGTTCACTGAAGTTCCCTTCTATATTGTTCAATTTACACCAGGCCAGGAAATTGTTACATATATGCAATATCGTACAGCTGAACAGATTTTTTAGGTAGGAGTTCTAGATTTTCTCTTTTTGCAGACTCTTCAATATCCACAGGAGCAACCAAATCGTTGCCTTTATTAATAATTGGACTCTCGACAAACATATTGAGCAGTTGAAAACCCAAGACGAAAATTGGACAGGAACGAAACTCAAATGACAGCATCTTTTCTCATTTGTTAGTTCTGTTCTCATCACCCCGTTTGCTGTGTTAGTGAGAGCTCTGTTCCTTTCTTTGACATTTGTTTCAGCATGAGATTTGTGATTTTATCTTTTCTAGGAGCTTTTCTTTTAGGTCCTCTTCGTCTTCTTCACAATAATCATACAATTTGTCACTGTTCAACCCTTATATTGGACCTTGGTGCCATGGACACGCCCGTATTGCTTCGTACAGGGGTTGGCATTTAGATCTAGGGTTCAATGTCTCCCATGAAATCTTTGTTTTGACTAGGAAACTGTGACAGTTTTATGAAAGATACTCTATAGTCATTTTCAAAAGATTCTTGTTTTCAACGTCGATAATAAAAAACCATTTTTTTCCGTTTGCGCAATTCTGCCACATGCTGATTCATTCCCTTCTGCAGCTATGACTATTTTATTATCCGCGCATCGCACCTGGAAGACCTACATTCTTCCGTAGATCGTAAAATATAACTCCCCATTGTTCCGAACAACATTCGGATCTCGTAATCCGTCGGAACGTACCATCAATACCGTCCACTGAAATATTCAAGGTGTTCGAATAATGGTGATTCATGCGCCGTCGTATCGACATCCGTCTCCATTTGGACACCCCTGCGCGCCGTCAGGAGTGTGCATCCACATGCGGGGATAATGAAATTACTGAACGTTCCGAAAACGTTGATCCTCAGTCCACGGCTCGCCTTGTTCTCGTCAGTGTTTTGTTTCAGAGGCTGCCTCTTCTCGTTTTGGATGTTCTGACTCGGAGCTTGCGGCGGTCCTAACGAAGAGAGCCCGCTAGGTTGCCATGTTTCCTTATTTTACAACTGTTGTGGGTGGGCTGGCCTATTTTGTAGACAACCAACATAAAAATCTGGTTCATTCGTCATGTTTTGTGCTGTAACGACAAGCCGGAGTGGTACATGCGAGCTTAGAGCATAACTGCAACAAGAATTCATCACTGTAGCCGCTAAACGCCGAACAACTGTGATGTCCATACTATTCACCACTACGCAAAAAAACCTCAGTTGCGTATTTTATGCCCTTAGACAGAAGAACCGTCACTGAACTGTTGTACACTACGCAGAAGATTCGGCGCTTATACCAATGAAATATACAGTAGAGTCAGTCTCATACACTACGCAGAATATTGATTTATGCAATTTATGTGCTGTCGATATACCGTACATGATATCGTCGAATGCCGTTTCGTAACTTCAATATACACTCTTCAATATTTCCAGGAACCTACACTACGCAGAGCGATTATAGCTGCGTAATGTATACATTGTGCTGGTAGAATAATTCAACAATATCATACGCAAACAGACACAGTGAACCCCCAATGAATCAATCGATATTTTCGTACTCGTACACTACGCATATCATGCATAATGTAACGTTCTCAATGATTGTCACCAAGCAAAAGAACACTTTTCCCTCATTGTAAGCCCTGTGCCGATGACATGTCCGAGGAAATGTCAATACATTCGGTATTGTCAGGTAACTACACTAGTAGCAATTTATGCGTAGTGTAACACTACGCATTGGCATTACGGCTGGCATTGGCATATTGTACGGAATATCTGTTGTGAAATAGCCGTAGCTGAACGCAAAATCTACGCGAATCATGTACACATTGTGCCATTCACGCAGTCACGGTGGAACTCTTAAACATTTTCAGTTTTTCTTGTCAGACGCATACACAACGTAGAATATCTACATTATCTACTGCTGCGTAATGTTTTATATGTTTTGGAAGAACGGCTATATATTCTCCATTATTTTCAGGTATATTTGTACACTACGCAGAAGATTTGTTATAACGCAGATTCGTTGCAGAATCTCTTGAGCGAATCAGGAAAACCTGATGGATGTATGAGTCGATATTGAGGAAATTTCACGAAAATTTCACTGTAGAAAGAGAGGTTTTCGTAGGTTCTAAACTACAATTTGTTTCTTCACTCAAAGGCGATCTTTACACGATGCAGAATATTGGTACTTTTCCTAACTACTATGAACGAAAATGTTGTGTTAGCAGTTGGAATGGTTTGTTAATGGTGATGTGCCGTTGAGGAATTTTCAGCGGATTCGAAAGTGAAACACCGGCAACATTATATCCGACGAAGTGGAGAACCTTGGAAACGGTCATCGTACACTTTGGACGTCGAAAACTACCTGAAGAAACCGGGCATATTGAAGAGTTGGAGGTATAGAATCGTCGACCAAAGGAGCACGTTCTGCCACCGCCGGCGAAGGATGGTGGCCTGGGGGACGAACAATGGTCGGAAACATTGTCAGATCGCATAGTATATGGCTCACAAATGATGGAAATTTCAATGTGGTACATCTCTCCTGCGTTATGTAACTCTGCATATGGTTTATGTGCGTGTCCAAAGCGTTGTAAAAAGGGGGCTTTTCTGGATTAAGCTCGGGCTGGAAAAAAATTGAGTTCGGAGCGAGAACATAATAAAATGTATCCATTTAATTTTCCTTCATGAATAATGTAACTTCGAAGTTCCGGTTCACTCCCAAATTACACTTAGGCGAAACGATTCAAATCTATTTTATTTCTATTTCTTTATTTTTTAGAGTACTTTTTTACCTAAGGCAACTTTGGCATAATGAAAAAGTATGAATAAGCATTGCTTCATTTGCATATACCCTCTCCGCATGTAATGTCTTTGAGGTGTAGATTATGTTATGCAAGAAGTTAATAGTATACAGGGTGAGTCTTTGACTTGTACATATATTTCAACTGTAGATTCCTCTCATCAAACGAAACACTTTTTTCCCATACCATTTTTCAAAATTCGGTTTCGTTTGGAAGATACAGGGTGTCAAAAATCCATGAAATTAACACTATTCTTTCCATATATTCGGAACCGATATTTCGAATGAACTGAATTTTGGTTGATTGTTTACTCTATTCATGGTGCATATTCCTCAATTGAAACTTATTTCACATTTCTACTGGTAAAAAAGTTACAGTATAGTCGACTTATAAATTCACGCAAAAATAATATAAAACCACTTGAAAAAGATGAACGGTTCACGTTTTCGAAAGAATTAATTTTGGAAAACAAAAGTATTCTTATATTTTTTCAATAAAACGCGTCGTTCTCAAGTTATTCCTAATTGTATATGATTGAAGTAGAGGAAAAAATCATGAATTTCAAGAATAATCTGAATGCTGTCCTGAGTTAATTCTCATCGAATATGATTTTTCTCTGGTCTCTCAACAGGTTACCAACGTTGTCAGAATGTTTTTCAACTTTGTCAAGACTAAAATCTCTATGATGAAAAAAGTTGGATGTAGAGATATGTGATAATAAAATTCCACATTCGTGGGACATAAAATTGAATTCTAAGAAGCATGAAATTATTCATTTTATATGCAGTTTCTATTTGAAATTCATTGTTACCGGTCCTTCAGCAAAATATCTATCGAAACAATGTAACTCGACACCAGAACGACACTACTATTACATCAATTCACTGAAAGTCATCATCACCTGTTTGCTTCATTCTCTGTTAATAAATAATGCTGACTAACGTTTTAGGTTGGACTGGTTGGAGCACAGAGCATCGCGGGTACATCTACGGCCTTCTGAAGGGAAGAGTGGCCTACTCTCCCCTTCAGAAGGCCGTGGATGGCAACTGAAATTAGGAACGTAGCGCTATATTGGCGGGAATCAGAACTACTCTTTTGGCATTTTCAAAGAGCAACGCCTAGACGCCTTTAGCGATTGTGATAGTTCATCCGCTAACGATAGGGGACGTACTGCTTTCTTGAGTTCGCATTGTTTGAAGAGAAAATCGGCAATCTGGCATCGTCTTCTCTATAGTTCTGTGAAATATCACAGAGAATGTGGTAAGCTTAGGTCATTGACCCTGAATCATATGACTTTGGTTAATGGAGTTAGGATAGGTTAGTGAAAAACCATTTTTGATGCGATCGTTTTAGAATATCGAGGAAAATATGAACAAATTATTAGTGTCTATAAACTAAACTTCAGGACAATCGGAGAAGGAACTTATTTTGGTGGGAGAAATATAGCTTCTCAATTGCCGAAATGATCGGACAGAACTAAGTGTTTTGTTAGGAAATATCGTGTTTGTAACATTCTTATTCAAATAAGGTTAGTGCTTGAGTATTTTCTAATTGTATCAACCAGAGCATCTAATAATCACCTCAATTTCAATCGAAAAGTATGAACTTTGAGGTGTTTGCAGAGAATGGATCCAGGCACGCATTAAGCTCAACTTTTTTTTTTCAAATGGCTATATCTCTTTAACAGAGCCGAATTCGGAAAAATGGAAAATGAAAAAAGGTTTCCTTTAGCATCAAGAATCTACAGTTAAAATATATGTACAAGTCAAAGACTCACCCTGTATATTATTCCACCACCGGTAATATAAGTCATAACACACGCAGATGAATTCATCAGGTGTGTTATGACCATTATATCGCTAATTGCATCCGTACTTTATCTACGACTTCTTCAGTAAAATTCGAATTAATCTGCATTTTCAAAAGTGATCACTTTGGTCGAGAATCGAATCGCGGAGAAAACTTCAAAAATTCACGTTTTCCAAATGCAATTTTTGGATATTCAGACCCAAGGAAATATAGAACTTGTTGACGTTACTTTGATATCTGAAATAGAGTTCCCGATCGATCCGACTTTTCTCATTAATTCCCAGGGCTTTTGAGATCCTCAATTTACGTCCGTGTCCCAATGCCTCTTTCTGATTTTGATCCATCGGTAAACCATACGGATGACTTTTTGTCCAAGCGATTTACAAAACTTATTGCATTGGGATGGCCAGCTATGACCGTTTCGAAGGGCATTTCGAAATCGAAGATTGTTGGCATGACGTCCGATGGTTTTGCCATGGGCAATACTTCAAATGATTCATTTGTAACCATTTCTCGATAATAATGTTGCATTTTCACAAAAAAAGAAGGGGGAACTTAGCTGGGCATCTATAATTGTCGACAAAAACATATTTTGCTTAAAAATTGAAGAGGAATGTACCAAGAAAAGGATTTTCCCCCAAGAAAATTAACTTGAAGTTTAGTGTTTTGAATGTCATCAAATATTGTGGTTAAGAAAAATAACAAATATCATCAGTGCCAACTTCCATATTTCTACGAAGCACCACCAAGGCCGAGGAGCTCGGCAACCTGCCCTCTCTAAAAGAAACGCGAAATAAGCCCCATCATTATTACCGTATCGATTTCCCCGCTAATCAAATCGCAAACTGCCGACGACCAGCCTCACTTTCGATCGTGCCCGCGGGCCTTTCGTTTCACGCAGCTCGTAAAAAACGCCATAATGACCCGTATAATGAGCGACATTACCCCGTTACCCCTCGACGGCAAGGTCAACATCCGGATGGCGATCGGGTACGCATCGACGGACAGATGCCGCGAAAATTACCGGCGGAAAACGGCGGAGCAGAAGGTCCGGAAATTCTTCGAGCCGCCCGGTACGCAGAAACGCGGTCAATGCTACCTGCGACGAGTCGTCGTCGGGTCTTGGAGCGTCGGTGTCCTTCGACGACTTTTTGCGGTCGTCCTTTCTGCGAACGTCGCGATCTTGAACGGTCGTCAAACTGACCGGGATGATCGGATTGATTTGTCGCAACTCGGTGGTCTCGGAATGTATCCGATGATTCTCGGACTTTTTTTTTCCTGTGTTGGTACGTCTTGGACGCAGTCATGGAGTAAATTAGAAGATTGGGAATGAAAAAGTAACAAGCTCTCAATTTCACGATATACACTGCGCAAAAAAAATTGACGCACATTCTGAAAATCTCAATTTTAATGAAAGTTAACTCTACATTGACTTTATAACTTATTTTTTATGTTCTCTCGGGAAGGTTTTGAACGAAAAAAGACACATTAAATGGAAGAAAAATTCAGGATTTCACCGAATCTTATGTGAAAGAAGAGGAATGAACAATTTTCAAAAAACTGAAATGCTGATAAGTGATTTAATACTTGGTATATCCACCCCTTGCGTTAATTACAGCTCGGCAACGACGGTTCATACTCAAAATGAGTGATCTTAAAATGTTCTGATCTAATCCTTCCCAGATTTCTCCGAGTTGAATTCCTAAGTCATTAAGAGTAGCTGGATGATTTTCTGAACTTCTCAGCCTTGAGGTTGTCCCAAACCTGCTCAATCGCATTGAGATCTGGACTTCTTGCTGGCCATTCCATTCGAGACACTTCAACCTCTTCAAGGTAGTGCTGAACGATGCGCGCACGATGGGGTCTGTCATTATCGTCCATAAAAATGAAATTTTCACCAATGTATGGGGCAGATGGCACTACATGCTCTTCAAGAATGTTCCTTATATACTTATCAGCATTCATAGCTCCATTATCAACGACCACTAGGTCTGTGCGAGCAGTCAAAGATATTCCACCCCATACCATAATCGATCCTCCCCCGAAACCAGTAGTATTCAGGAAATTGCACTGAGCATATCTTTCATGTGGACGTCTGTATATAAGGGAACGTCGATCACAATGGTAGAGGCAGAATATGGACTCGTCTGTGAAGAGAACTCTTTCCCAATCGGCCTCTTCCCAATGGATATGCTCTCTCGCAAAATCCAAACGCGCCCTTCGATGGTCTGGGGTAAGAGCTGGGCCTCTCGCCGCGACACGAGGCCTTAAATCATATTCTCTGAGGCGATTTCTTATTGTCTGAGTGCTCATTTGCACCTCATGAGTTTGCTCAAGCTGATTTTGAAGGAAGCGAGCTGTTGCAAACCGTTGTCTCAACGAAGAAACTCTCAAGTAACGTTCTTGAATGGCAGTTGTTACAGGTGGTCTACCCTGTCCTGGTCTTCGGACATTCATACCTGTCTCCCTGAATCGCTGCAACATTCTGGACACACTTGTATGGGAAACTCCAAACCTTTCTGCAATTCTTGTGTATGTCCAGCCTTCTTCTCGCAAAACTACCGCTTGGCACATTCCTTTTGGGTCAAATTGCGTGTTTCGCGTTGCATAGCGATCGAGTGTAGAAAATCAAACGAAAGAAAAACTATTGATCACTAGAATTGATCGAGAACAACTGATTTTAGAATGGACCCAATACATTCAAAATCTGATAATATCTTTTTTTTTATTCCTGCTGGGAGAAAACATCTTTATTGAAGAAAAACGTTGAAAGTGGATAACATATGCATGCATAATTCTGATAAAAATAAAATCTCATGATGAACTCTTTTCAATCTTTTCGGGTTCATGAATGTTGGAATCATCATCAAATGATGTGTGAAAATTCTTTCAAACTGTTTGCAATACCGAATAATCCATGCATTCAAACCTTCAATCACCATTAAATGAATTCCATTCCAGAAAATGCTTCAAAAACGAATTCCATAGTCAGGATTGCTGGTCGCAATATATACTAGATGGGTAGTTTCAGTAAAAGCCTGTATGCCGGTTACATTTTTCACTACATTCCAGCCTCCCCCCCCCCCCTGAATATCTGGCATGTTGTGCGAAAGTGCAAATATCCACTTTCCCCAATCACAGCTCCAAATGCGCTCATCTGTCATCTTTCACATCATTCCCAAACAGAGATTCCACCGCTTTTTACGGGAAAAACATGAAATATCATCCAATATCTTTGGCCCCCCTCACGAAACTGGCAGATGTTCCTCACCGCAGTCACCGCACACATAATCCATCGCTCGTAGAACTCTCCCAGCAATTAACTCTCCTAAAATGTTGTTACCAGACTGTATTTCTACACTCATGGCTTCGAACTAATATATTATCTATTCGCACCAGTAAGTGGTCAGTGGTAACAATCATGCTACGCAATTTTCCATCCATGTCTTCTGCGAAGTAGCAAAATTCACTAACATAAACTTCATTCACTTTTATAAAGTATCCCGGTTTGCAAGATTTAGGTTTATCAAGTATTTTCACTTACAACTGACGCAGGTTGGTAAGTACTCATGAAATATCGGCAATGTCAAAATAATTCTCAGAGATGTTGCCAATGAAATTTCTACTCACAATAGTCGCAAGCTCAATATAATCATCACGCTTGGAAACTAAAAATGCCGAAGGTGGTTTCGAAAAAACAGAGACAAAGTATCAGGAAATAGAATAGAAACCTGCTTATTTTGCCCTGATAATTTGGAATCAATAATTTATTACTTTGTGAATGGAGTTAGTTCTTTTAAGGGTCTACGTCCCTGAAAAAAAGGGAGTCAGAAACGATTTATTTTTTTCTGATTGATAATAATAATAATAAATCCATTTATTGTAAAGCCTCACAATATGGGACAACAAAAGGCCTCATTATCAGAGTTCCAGTAACCCGGACTCTGCTAGGGCCTCAATTTAAATAACAAAATTAAAAATCAAGAGCAACCAATAACAAAAAAAAAACAATATTCTCATCATACAACAAGATAATCTTATTTAGAATAGAGAAAAAATAAAATTTACAAATTCCAGAAACAGTCGTGAACAGAGATCAACAATTTTGAAAATATCGAACGCAATGATGTACGAATGTATAAAGATAAAAATAATACAAAAAATATTATATAAGTATTGAATGAATGAAAAGGATATTCCCCATCATTTTTGGTTATTTTGTAACATTTCCACCATCAAAACGAACAAATATTTTCGTGTTTTTTCATTTCAGTATTGAATGCTATCATTTAATTAATCAAATGTGTTGTTTTCGCGAAATTTATTTTCTTGAATTTTTTTATTCGAAATGATAAATACCCATTTTCATCAAAGACATTTTATTAAGGTTTGTTTTAGCCGTCGATTAGTGAAAATTAATTGTTTCTCACAATTGCGGATTCGTACATGGAATTGAATTTCTTTTAAATGACACGCCCCGCAGGTATCTACTCTCCCAGATGACTGGTGAAGGAAAATTAGTGTATTATACAGTCAGTGTGAGATCTAGTTCAGGTGAGGATTTCTTGTTAATATTTCCTGCGCCCCAACATTCGTTCTATTAAGCTGAATAATCCAATAAATAAAAATTAATGCACTGCACAGCCATCTTGCGTAATACGATTCCTATTTTGAAGGCTGAAGGTTTAACTGTGGCACAGGTTTCATAGTACTTTTCAAACTTGAGTATTTCAAGTTGTGCAAAAAGGTATTTAAATATTTTCTGTATGCTTATTTCTTGGGAATTTTGAAAAGTGGGGAATTCCATAGGTCCGTCTGTTCGTTTAGAAGTTTTTCTGTCGGGTTATTCGAGTAATTGTATTGTTTTTTGGAATGAACTATCACAAAGTAACGGACTATTCTGTCCATTATGTTTCAGTGTTTCAACAATTTATCCTTGATTTCTGAAACTTCCAACCATGTTTATATACGTGAAATATTTCTAGTATTGATAAAGAACAAAGTTTTTTCAACATTCCCAAGGTCTTTGGAATTATTGAATTCACATATTTTCTCAAATTCATTATTTTTCCAGAGTGAATAAACATTTTGATGAATACGTAATTACTACGACCTCTATGTGAAAGGGACAACGTTGCGTAGTTATCTGACAAAAAAATGACTATAACCAAACATATTTACTTTATTGAAGTGAATGAAGTACACTGACCTGTATTTTCACGCCGCAACCCTGATCAGTAGCAGATGGCTGAAAATTCATTAAAAGATAATTCCGGAAATCCCCAAATCGTAAAAAGGCAATGAAATGCAAACAAAGATCCGCACGCGTGATAGTTTGACGTAAAATCGCTCTGAACCACGTTCTAAAACTATTAAATGCGAATACTTCTTAACAATCCCTTTGTTTCCATTCGACAAACGCTCGCCCTGTATACCCAGGTCGTGTAGTATGAATCGGCCTCAACGTTCCTAAATTTTAGTAGCTAGACCAACAAAAAAATGTCCCCCGTCGCGTCCCATCTGGGACCTACCCCCTCCGAACGAACTGACTTGGTAAGAAAAAGCGCTAATGGGTAAAGGTGGTCCTCGTGGGACCGCCATGTATCAGGAAGTCTGGGGCTTTTTCGCTGCAACGCAGGAAAGCAGAAAGAATTGCTCTCGCCTAAGCGTCTACCTGGAGATTCGAATCGATTGTGTTTTATTGACTAGATGCGATCACGTTCAAAAGTACTTTGTCGTATGCGAAATCATGACACCCTGTATGACACCACCGTCTCCACACAATCCTGAATCAAATTAATCAGTTACGAATGCGTAGTTCCTCAAGGGACTATATTGGGTCCAATATTGTTCGTGTGATAAGTTGTAATTGGCATATTTTATAAGAAGATTCAACATCAGTCAGAGGCTACGTTGATAATACGTTGATGACAGATCAAGGAATTCTCATTCTGAGCAAAAGTACAAGAATAACGTTTACATTTCACCCTCTACTTTCCAACTGTCCTATTTCTGTACTGAATATTCTGTTTTCCAGATTTCTTTTAGTGCGCCTAATTGTCCTGTTGCCATAGTGAAATGACCTCTCAGTAACGATTCAACTTGCTGTACTGTCCTCTATCGATGTATTTCCTTTTTGTTGTTCAGTGGATGACCCAAATATACTGCTCCACAAGAGTTAGGGATATCGTATTCAATCGTTTTTAAAAGTATGTAATCTTCGAGAAAATCGCTGTGAAATCATTTAAAACTCATTTACAACTTGAATCGATCAAATAAAAATCAGTATGTGACATTTCGTCAATCTAGTCGCCTTTTTTCTGAAGTTTGGTTCTTTGCATATGCTTCATGAATGTTCTTATTTTGAAATGAAGTCAGTTTATCAACGACTTCGATTTGAAACGAGTTTCCTGAGAATGCCAAGACGTAAATTAACAAACGCTGAGGCTAATAGGGCTATTAGAATGCTACAGGGTGGCCTAACTCAGGTTGTTGTAGCGGAAAGGCTCCAAGTCAGCCAAAGGTGATATCTCGACTTTGGAATAGGTTCAGGGAGACAGGTTCCGTGTTGGAAAGACCAAGGCTTGGTGGGCGACGAAAAACAACACCTGATCAGGATCGTTTCATCACCGTTTCGGCGAGAAGAAACTCTACATCTACGTGTAGAATGCTACGGAATACTCTTCAAAATGCAGATGGGGTCCAAATTTCCATCGAAACGACGTTTGAGTGAGGTGAATCTAGGTTCTAGACGTCCATTGAGAGGAGTTCCATTAACACGTGACCATAAGCGTCATAGATTGGAATGGGCAAGGCAACATATCAATTGGAACGATCAATGGCGTAGTGTCCTTTTTACTGATGAATCCAGATATGGACGATTTTCAGATTCTCGAAGAATAAGGGTATGGACAATCCCACGCATACCCCATAATCGTCGCTATGTCCAAGAAGTCCATCCATCCCGAGGGAGTCTTGTTATGGTATGGGCCGGGATATGTTTCAACGGGCGCACAGATCTACACATTTGTCCTGGGAATATGACCGCCTTACACTATAGGGAGCATGTCATTGACAATGTTGTGCCAAATTTTCACGCTGCTATTGGTGAAACTTTCCAATTTCTAGACGATAACGCTAGACCGCACCGTGCAGCCATAGTTAAGAATGCGCGCGAGAAGCTTGGTATTCCACATTTACCAATACCTCCGCACTCACCAGATTTGAATTGCATAGAACATGCATGGGATATGCTCCAAAGAAGATTAGATAATCATCAACCTACCCCAGAATCGTTAAATGATCTGAGAGAGCTTCTGCCCCGTTTATGAAACCAAATTCCTTTAGAAATGTTCAACACCCTCGTGTGTAGTATGCAAAGAAGATGTCAAGCTGTTATTGATGCCCGTGGAGGCCATACATTGTATTGATAGTATTAAAATGCTTGTATTCTCTGAGTATAAAATTTCGTTATTTTACTCGATTTTTCTTAACCATCCTGTATAAGCTGCAGACCTACAGGCTTAAATCAATTTGCAACTTGAAATCATATTAGTATGAATTTTCATCACAAAAATCTTATTTTAACCATATTCTTTTGCAATTCAAGTCAATATCCCTAACTCATGTGGAGCAGTTTACTTCTTCTGAATATGTTATTGGATGGTGTACCATGTGGGTCACTTTTTGCATCACTATTATAACTGAACGGTGTTTTAATATGAGCGCAAGATTTCAGTATTCAATGAAACATGTTTTAAGTTTACCACGCCTTCTCGATCGAGTCACTCACCGTTTTGTTGCGGCCGCTACATGACGGTACCGCTTTATAGGAAACCAGATACTTATCTCCCTATTGAGAAACCCTGTATTTATACAGGGTGTCCCAGAAGTCCCGCACTTCCTTGAGGGGATCGAAAGTGAAAAATATTCTAAGCCCAAATATCCATGTTTGAAATTTTTTGATGAAGTAGTTAATCAGTAATTAATTAATGAAAGTGACCAATCAGAAGCGCGCTATAGAAGAATGAGTAAGCAGTTGGGGAAGCGAGAGTGAGACGCCAGAGCTGCTGCCGGCTTTTCACGCAGTAAACTGAGACTGGCGTCTCACTTTCCCGTCCCCACCGCTTACTCAATCTTCTGTAGTGCGCTCCTGATTGGTCACTTTCAATAATTAATAACTAATGAACTACGTTATCAAAAAATTTCAAACATGGATATTTGGGCTTAGAATATTTTTCACTTTCGATCCCCTCAAGGAAGTGCGGGACTTCTGGGACACCCGGTATATCAGTACCATTCTCCATTTGGCCAGTGATATTTCATTCAAATTTCCCGAATATCAATTTCGCAATTGGATCCGGACGCATTTGACGTGAATTGTACTTTTTGTACGCTTTTTTTCATGATCAGCCGAAACATTCGAACGAAGGTTTGTTTTGCCATATGTTTTTCTCGATCCGGCCAACCCTGAGTGTAATTCGTTCCGTATTTTAAGTATGGAAAATTGGACAGGTGGTGCGTTTCGAAACAAAGTAGCCCCCAAACACTGTACGTAATCGAGAAACAGTCGAGTTACTTCCGTTTCACTCCGTCGACATTCGGGTGTATTTATTCCGAATTCGAAAATTCGTGTAATTGCACCCACAACGTACCTATCCACTGACGCATTGATTGATTCCGAGAATTATCAGTTTTGCAGGAGTTTTTTCAGTACGTGGGAAAGAGAATACAATTATTTCAGAGCGAGTTTTTTCCAGTTCGCGAATACTCCGATTGGTTCATTATGGCCAATTGAAAATTAATAGGAAAGTTGTGATTGGAAAGATTTGTTTGTTCGTTTGAAATGTTCGATTCTGTCGCAATTTATTCTGAAATTAACAGAGTCCATTTGGGGATTGAATGTTTCAAACCAGAAAAGTTTGAGGGAAGTTCATACGTTTTCACGATTCGAACTATAATTTCGAACATTCCTTTCCATGTGAAATTGAAACACAACTGAAAACATCCCAACCTCGTCGCCACTGCGAAGTTTGATGCACTTTCACGGAAGCTTTATTGAAAATTGTAAATTATTCAAATTATTTGAGGCCATTTCATAACAAATTAGGAACTGAGTATATTTTATGCAGGTGTCATCATGAATATAATGGGTACTTCAATATAAGCGCAGGATTTCAGTGTTCAATAGGACACGGTTTTCTGTAGCAAATTTGTTGCTGGCATATGCGTACTTTTTCAATAACGTTATTGAATACATAAAAGAGATATAGCCATTTGAAGAAAAATTGGGCCAGTCACGTGCCTGATACAATTCTCTGCAAATACCTCAAAGTTTCGATTAAAATTGAGGTGATTATTAGATGTTCTGTCGTGATACATTTAGGAAATACTCAAGCACTAACCTTATTCAAATAAAAATGTTACAAACTCGATATTTCTCAACTAAAACACTTACTTTTGTCCGATTATTTCTGAAATTGAAAAGCCATATTTCTCCCACCAAAATAAGTTCCTTCTTCGATTTTCCAGAAGATTAGTTTGTAAACACTGATTGAGGGCGTTGAAGTTGAGAATTACCCACATTTACTACGCGCGTATCTCGAAACGGAATCGAATGAACTTCAATTTTTCTCAAGAAACATTTCACTCCATCCCCAGAGTTTTACCATATAGAGGAATATGACCGAAAATCGTTACTAATACAGGATTATCCATAATTGAATGCATGCCCGATGTTGAAAGTATAAAATATGCCAGTTCCAGAGCGAGAACGTTCGCAAAATTAACTATTTCACTATAGACTACAGGCCCGTGTCGAAAATTGATGGGTCATTTGAACCAGAAGATGACCTATCTAGAACGATAGGAGGGCATAAAATAATAAGATTCAGCACTATGCCGTCACTTGTAAGCTGTCCAACTGAGTACAGGTGGCAATTCAAAAGGACAGGTAGACTGGGTACATTTGGGTCATATGACTTTTGACGGCATTCTTACCATCGATAGCTCCATGGAAAATAATAGGAAAACGGGCAGTGCCGTACAAAAATGATGCGCCATATATTCGGAAAATTGTTTTGATTTTCCGAAAATTTCCATGGTAAAATAGGTCATTTGACTTTGTACGGCATCAGTTTTATACGGTTGCCATACATCTTCTAATCCATTATTCAGCAACGCCGTACAAAAATCATGCGACAAAGGGAAAAAATCGAGGGTTGCAACCCCCTCTCTTGCCGTGCTCCAGGGGGTCATTTGAAAAAGTACGGCTTCGGTTCCAAAACATTATCCAGCACTCAAAATTACTATTAAAAATAAGGCCGTCAAAAAAAAATTGTTCATTTTGATGTTATATCAATAATTATCTTAATTTCATCTTATGCTTGACCCATAAAGCTCTAAAGTCATTTGACCCAGTACGGCAACTTCTTTTTTTACATGATACTTTAAGATACAATTCTTATATTATATTGCCGTTCAAAAGAAACTGTTCTAAAAAAAATTATAGAGAAATACAAAAAGTGAAATTTTTCATATTATTGTAAAAGTTTGGAACTCATATATTAATGATATATAACAATTTTCTACATTTTATCCCTTGTTTTGAATAGTATTAAGGTAAATAAATTAGGAACAAATGATGTCGTACATTTTTATCCAGACCATATCATTTAAGATGATGAAAATTTGCGCTACCATTTTAAGGATACTCTATGGTCATTTGATACTGTACGGCATCAACATATTTTTTCGGCAACCGTCCGGGAAGTACCCACTTCCCGGACGCTTTTTCTTTGAGAAAGTAGCATTTCCCGGCCTAGGCCGGAAAGTACGTACTTCCCGGCCTAGGCCGGAAAAACACGACGTTGTTGTCATTGTTATGATCATCACAATAGCAACGAAATAACGGATGACAGTTCTGTTCTGTGTTCTGTTTACTTCAAATATGAATCAAAATCAATGAAGAGATGTGTCATCTCATTGATTTGTAATTCTTCACGGTTGCCGAAAAAATATTGTACGCAACACGCCCGGAAATAGTTTTTTTGGACTCACAGACTTCCAGGACTCGCCTCCGGCTCGTCCTAGAATCTTGTCTATTCGTCCAAAAAAACTCTATTTTCCGGACTTGTTACGTAAATTACTATTTGAAGAGAAAAATTGAAAAAATGACAAAATCATTATACCGAATCAACCTCTGAGCGCCCCCTGTAGCAGGAAACCGTAACTAACTCAATGAGTTATGTGTCTTCATTCTCAAATCATTCTTCCAAATGCGAATGAAAACACTGTAAATATTGAATAAACAGTATATCCAATATTAACAACTCAGAGGTTGATTCGGATAGCGAATAATTTAAGTTATTAAATTTGAGTTATTATCACCATTGATAGTTATAAATATATAAAAATTTTCTAGAGAATAGTTGATTTATTCATTCACATTATTACAGTGAACAATCAATTATATATGTATCAATAATGTTTCAAGTATACATTTTTAAACCAAAAAGTATACAAAACTGTTGATACTTGGATTGACGGTTTCACTTGTTGGGTATGATATAGACACTTCAGACGGTATAATGATTTGCTCATTTTTTCAATTTTTCTCTTCAAAAATATGTTGATGCCGTACAGTATCAAATGACCATAGAGTATCCTTAAAATGGTAGCGCAATTTTCATCATCCTAAATGATATGGTCTGGATAAAAATGTACGACATCATTTGTTCCAATTTATTTACCTTAATACTATTCAAAACAAGGGATAAAATGTAGAAAATTGTTATATATCATTAATCTATGAGTTCCAAACTTTTACAATAATATGAAAAATTTCACTTTTTGTATTTCTCTATAATTTTTTTTGGAACAGTTTCTTTTAAACGGCAATATAATATAAGAATTGTATCTTAAAGTATCATGTAAAAAAAGAAGTTGCCGTACTGGGTCAAATGACTTTAGAGCTTTATGGGTCAAGCATAAGATGAAATTAAGATAGTTATTGATATAACATCAAAATGAACAATTTTTTTTTGACGGCCTTATTTTTAATAGTAATTTTGAGTGCTGGATAATGTTTTGGAACCGAAGCCGTACTTTTTCAAATGACCCCCTGGAGCACGGCAAGAGAGGGGGTTGCAACCCTCGATTTTTTCCCTTTGTCGCATGATTTTTGTACGGCGTTGCTGAATAATGGATTAGAAGATGTATGGCAACCGTATAAAACTGATGCCGTACAAAGTCAAATGACCTATTTTACCATGGAAATTTTCGGAAAATCAAAAAAATTTTCCGAATATATGGCGCATCATTTTTGTACGGCACTGCCCGTTTTCCTATTATTTTCCATGGAGCTATCGATGGTAAGAATGCCGTCAAAAGTCATATGACCCAAATGTACCCAGTCTACCTGTCCTTTTGAATTGCCACCTGTACTCAGTTGGACAGCTTACAAGTGACGGCATAGTGCTGAATCTTATTATTTTATGTCCTTCTATCGTTCTAGATAGGTCATCTTCTGGTTCAAATGACCCATCAATTTTCGACACGGGCCTGTAGTCTACTAGATATTAATGATATTATCATGTTGTTGTTACATCGAATGAACCTGAAATACCCAGAATTCATACTGGGTGGTCCTTTATTAGAGAAAGTCTTCACAATAAGGGTTGAGTCAGTTAAGCGGACACCCTGTATTTTTGGGTTGATTTAAGGTGTTTGTTTGATTTTTTCAGAATATATCATCATGAACTTCGAAGAATACAGGGTGATCCAGTCATGAAATAAACTGTGAACCTCACGACAATACCAAAGAATCTCCTTTTTTTTCATCACCCTCTATTTCAAGATTGAATCCGTTTAAGTTGGAGTTTTCTTTCACCAATGTACTTGATATAAAAACATCAATACGGCTGAGAGTTTTATCCACTTCCTATGACCAGATTTTTTTATGTGATATGAAAATTATTAATTTGCAATTCTGATTGAAATCAAATGAAAAACTCTCGAAATCGAATTATATTACATAAAAAAATCTGGTCATAGGAAGTGGATAAAAACTCTCAGCCGTATTGATGTTTTTATATCAAGTACAGTGGTGAAAGAAAACTCCCACCTCAACGGAGTTGATCTTGAAATAGAGGGTGATGAAAAAAAGGTGAATTTTGGTTAGTTTCTTGAGGTTCACAGTTTATCTCATGACTGAATCACCCTGTATTCTTTGAAGTCCATGATGATATGTTCTGAAAAAATCAAACAAACACCTTGAATCAACCTAGAAATACAGGGTGTCCACTTAACCTTCATTGTGAATAGTTTCTGTAATAATGGATCACCCAGTATGAATTCTGGGTATTTCAGGTTTTCGATGTAACAACAACATATCTAGCGTAATAGTTCATTTTGCGAACGTTCTCGTTCTGTAACTGACATATTTTATACTTTCAAAATCGGGCATAAATTCAATTATGGATAACCCTGTAGTCGTAACGATTTTCGGTCATATTCCTCTATATGGTTGCTCTCTGGGGATGGAATGAAATGTTTCTTGAGAAAAATTTAAGTTCATTCGATTCTGTTCCGAGATACGAGCGTAGTACCTAGATAGAATAAAGACCAACTATCTATCTATCTACACTACTGGAAAAAATTAAAGGATCAAAAAAAAATTCCAAATTTTTCGGCAATTTTCAACATGCCGTAACTTTGAGAGGAATGGTCGTACAAGGAATTCAAAAAAAGGAAATTGTAGCTCCAAGTGTCTAGTTTTTGGATTAGAACTTCAAAAATTTTAAGTTTCAGTGGTTTTCGAGTAATGATAGAAAAATCAGCAACAAAAAAATTCTCAAAATTTTACCACTTTTTTTTTCTTGTCTACGAGCGTGGTAATTTTATTTTTGCATAATCGTTATAATGATGGGATACTTTGTTAATTCAGCTTTAATTTATTTTTTTATTGACCTCAATACGTCCACTTCTCGCCGAGATATCGGTCTTCAAATGGAAAAGGATCCATTTGTCTTTGATTATCGATTTCTCAGCAACCAATGATCGCACAGAAAATTGAAGGGGGGTTTCAAGACCTTAAATGAACTCCCATTAATGAACAACCATTGCTTCTTCATAGAAATTTTTTTTTCTTAATGTCGCATCAATATGAAAATTTAACAAAAAAAGGGCTTTTGGTGGTTTCTTGGAAAATCTACCGCTGGATCGAAAATGTTGAGGAAACCAATAATGTTAAGTGTGACTTTCACAGTTCAATATGTTGATAAAAACCTTACGAAGAGCCAACTCAATTCGGCTAGCCGTTTTTTTGTTTGACTCGATTGAATTTTTGAAAAAAAAATAAGGATCACGTTTTTTGCTCTGAGAAGCTCGTAATCTTTAAAAAAGGCAAAAAAAAATTTTCTCGAGCTTTTTCCACATTTTAATTGCAGATAGTTCATAAATTTCAAAGAAAGAAAAATAAAAAAAACAACAAATAACATTTTTATTAATTTAATAACGGGTATTGCCACCCCTGTTTTCAATAACGTTCAGCCATGTTAATGCAGGCGGTAATTTGAGGCTGTGGAATGGTATTCCAAATTTGCTGAAGCGCAAGCTCCAAGGCGGTTATGTTGTGCAAATTTGGATACTCTCTGCGCAACCGACGGCCCATTATATCCCATACATGCTCTATGGGGTTAAGGTCTGGACTCATTGCTGGGTGTCGTAACAATATTATCTCATGTTGCTCAAAGAATCGCCTGGTAAGATTCGCCGTGTGTGGACGTGCGTTGTCTTGCATCAATACGAATGACCTCCGATTTTCTCTCCTTGGCAGAACAATTGGTCTTAAGATATGGTCGATGTAGCCCCTAGCCGTTAAATTTTCTCGTACAACTACCAATGGTGTTCTCCAATTTCGAGAAATACCGCCCAAAACCATTATTGATCCACCGCCATAGGCAACGACTGGACGAACAAAGTTCTGAAGAAAACGTTTTTTTTTTCTTTTTTTGAAATTTATTAACTATCTGCAATTAAAATGTGGAAAAAGCTGGAGAAAATTCTATTTTGCCTTTTTTAAAGATTTCGAGCTTCTCAGAGCGAAAAACGTGATCCTTATTTTTTTTCAAAAATTCAATCGAGTCAAACAATAAAACGGCTCGCTGAATGTAGTTGGCTCTTCGTAAGGTTTTTATCAACATATTGAACTGTGAAAGTCACACTTAACATTATTGGTTTCCTCAACATTTTCGATCCAGCGGTAGATTTTCCAAGAAACCACCAAAAGCCCTTTTTTTGTTAAATTTTCATATTGATGCGACATTAAGAAAAAAAAATTTCCATGAATAAGCAATGGTTGTTCATTATATTGAACTGTGAAAGTCACACTTAACATTATTGGTTTCCTCAACATTTTCGATCCAGCGGTAGATTTTCCAAGAAACCACCAAAAGCCCTTTTTTTGTTAAATTTTCATATTGATGCGACATTAAGAAAAAAAAATTTCCATGAATAAGCAATGGTTGTTCATTAATGGGAGTTCATTTAAGGTCTTGAAACCCCCCTTCAATTTTCTGTGCGATCATTGGTTGCTGAGAAATCGATAATCAAAGACAAATGGATCCTTTTCCATTTGAAGACCGATATCTCGGCGAGAAGTGGACGTATTGAGGTCAATAAAAAAATAAATTAAAGCTGAATTAACAAAGTATCCCATCATCATAACGATTATGCAAAAATAAAATTACCACGCTCGTAGACAAGAAAAAAAAGTGGTAAAATTTTGAGAATTTTTTGTTGCTGATTTTTCTATCATTACTCGAAAACCACTGAAACTTAAAATTTTTGAAGTTCTAATCCAAAAACTAGACACTTGAAGCTACAATTTCCTTTTTTTGAATTCCTTGTACGACCATTCCTCTCAAAGTTGCGGCATGTTGAAAATTGCCGAAAAATTTGGAATTTTTTTTTGATCCTTTAATTTTTTCCAGTAGTGTATGTGGCTGCTTCTTAGAATTCAATTTTATCTCTCACATTTGTGGGATTTTAATCACATATCTCTACATCATAGACATTTTAGTCTCTACGAAGTTGAAAAACATTCTGACAACATTGTTTAATTGTTAAACGACCAAAGAAGAAATAATATTCGATGACATTTCATCCAGGGAAGCATCAACATTATTCTTGAGGAATCTACAGTTGAAATATGTGTGCAAGTCAAAGACTCACCCTGTATATCGTATTTACTGTCGGATAGAATTGAATTTGATTAAGGATTCGTCATCATTCAGTCGATCTTCATCGTGTGTGACAATTCCCGTGTCAAAATTCGAAAAATAGAGTCATCCTGACGAATTGATATAGCCCTTGTAGAGGCAAAAAGAATGCTTACAAAGATCCTAATATACAGGTCTCCCTATAGTGCCTAGATCTCTGTCTGATGGAGCAATTACTGCACAAAAGGAAAAAGGATAAAAAACCAATAAAGAAACCAGCGCGTGAAAAATTTACTGAACAATTTAAAATTTCATGTGAGTTGCAAAATGGCGAAGGAACTAGTACTTATGCAAACCTGTTTTCTCTGAGTAAATTCAAGTTCCTCATGATCTGTAATGATAATACCGTTAGTATGTCAATCTTTGAGTATTTTTTCATTCAATCTGCATATTATGATTATCTGGAATTCAAAATTTCACACGAAAGAAGGTTATTTCCAATACTGAAAGATGAATGAACTGATACTGCCATGTCGTAGAATCCACTGAATTTTTGTCACAAAGATTCAAACGCGAAGAGGGACCTGGGCGATACCAGCGAGAGCTCGTAGATGGCACCAAGTTCACGTAGAATTCCGGAATTCTCGATACAGCACACTTTTCTGACAAATAGCATTGAAAAAATACGCTTATCTGTTACTGGACACGATGAACTGAATGCTCTAGGGTTCCTTCGCTACAAAAAGCTAAATTCCGTGCTCCAAAGAAAAAATATCCGTAATTCAGGTCATTTAACACGGCCAGATCGCCTATTGGCCGGCAATTCGTAAAGAGGCCTAATTAAGGAATTAATCGAAAGACCTGGGCTCGGTATTGTTCAGCAGCAATAATCGCGACTGACGGTGTTATGTCTGCGTAATCAGATCGGACCCGTGGGCTCGTTCCCGGGTGCTTTCTTTTACCTTGTCATTGGGCATGTCCTTCGCCCACATTCGCCGTTTTTACGCCGCAACAAATGTTTCGAGTTTCTCCGCTAAATCGCCGGCGAACGAGAACGAATTTATGGTAGGTTCCAGCGGGGAGCGACTGAAAATGGTGTAATTAGTCGTTACGTGCTTTCATATGAATCATTGGTTCGTTTCCTGTCACGAGCTCGCTCAAAATGGCGCCTTAAACGGATTTTTTCTTTTTCTGGTAATGGCTTAATACGCTGGAGAGAAAATACAGCTTTTGTATTGTCGTTTTCCTACGGAGTTTTGGTAATTATATGGAACCAGATAGGACAGAACCAGATTCTCCTCAATATTCGTTCACTATCAATTTTTTTTTCTGTTTGTCCAAATGGGCGCCAAAATGTGACCCCAAAAAGATGAAAAATAGGAAAGAAATAAACAAGTCCAAGCTGTCAAGAGAAATTATGACCATTATGATGAACAAATCGTTTATAACAAAGAAAAACAACTTGTTATTAAAGAGGAACAAACGAAGAAAGGGGATAAGGGTTTTAAAGACAGTTAAAGTCAAAGAAGTTGATCTGTCTTCGAACGAAAAACTTGTAACTGTTGCTTAATGGAAGAAGGTCAAACAGAATGCACCAAAAGGAAAATCAAAGGAAGGAGAGTGGCCTGATGAGGACAATGATGATAAAAAAACAAGTATGGGGGATTTTTCTCAGAATGATAGAATTTTCAATAGGGATATCTGTGATTTGACTGAAGGTAGAAGCCATGTTGTTTCGACATTTCTGTTCAGTTAGCATTCACAAATTATCATGGAAAGACTCACGCTGCAACAACGTTTACAAATTGTTACAAAATTCTTAGCCTACTATAGAACCGAACAAAATTTCAATGTCAAAATATTTTATTACTCAACATATTCTCCTCTTAATTGAATACATTTATTACTGCGAACCTGCAACGTCTCTAGACCTTTCAAAAAAATGTTTCTTCTTGCTGTGCAAATCAGTGAGGACTGATTTGTCCACAGCTTTTATTACCTCCTCGTCGGAAGAAAATTTACGACCTTTTAAACTTTTTTTCAGTTGAGGAGAGATATGATAGTCGGACGGAGCCAAATCTGGTGAATCAGGGGGGTGTTCTAGTAATCCTGACCCTAAATCACGAATTTTTGTACTGGGGCGTTGTCCTGTAAAAAGAACAAAATACCTTTGGATAGCTTTTCGCGTCTTTTCTCTTTGATTGTTTCCCGTAGAATGGTCAGTAATATCGAATAGTAATCTCCAATTATTGTTCTTCCCTTATCCAAAACATCAATCATGATTACTCCATGGCAATCCCAAAAAATTGAAGAAAGAACATTTTCAGCACATTTTTCGACACGAAACTTCTTAGGTCTTGGAGAACCAGAATGTCGCCATTCCATCGCTTGTTGCTTTGTTTCTGGATCGTAGAAATGTACCCAAGTCCCATCCATAGTAACAATTCGGTTTACATCGTTTCAAATCGAGCACAGATCGAACGCGATGCATCTACCCTTGCACGCTTTTGGTCAACAATCAAACATTTAGGAATCCATTTTGCAGAAATATGTATTTCTCGTGTCCAAATTGACGTGAACTATATGATGAACGCGTTCGTATGAAATCTTCAGTGCTTCAGATATCTGTTTTAGCCCAATTCGACGGTCTGATAAAATCATGTCATGAACTGCATCGATATTCTCGGGGACTGACACAGAAACTGGCTTTCTCATCGGTCATCATCATCAATGGAAAAGTTACCTCTTTTTCACGGTCGCATACGAAGGACATTGATAACCAAGGGTATTAAGCATATCTTCGTAAATCTGCTTACCTCTTAACCCTTTTAAATACAGGTACTTGATGATGGCTAGATACTCCAATTTTTCGATTTCTACAATTTCGGTGGACATCTTTTTTTTAATTTATTGCGTAACTCTGGTTTACTTTTTTGACGTCAAACTCTACACTGACACTTCTAATGAGTTATTGTTCGTAGATGTGGTACCGCAATATTTTGTTTATGCATGGAACTGGTCTAGGCTAACTAGATATCAATATGCCTGAAATTATTTCTAAAACTAAATATCATAAAATTATGTTTCAAATAAAAACAAATTTAGCTTCAATCTTAATTTAAATGTGTTTTATTTCAATTTAAAGTTCTATCACTCTAAAAAAACACCCGATATGTGACAGGAAAATCGAAAAATGATGAGAGTGAGAGGGATTTAAGGAATATTCAAGATTGATGAGGCTAGAAATATGGAGTGAAGCTCTGGTGAGAGCTTCAGAATTGATACTGCCTTTCGCCCAAAACGAAGAAAACCCAAATCTGAAGGGATGAGATCTTAGGAAAGAGCACACAAAGAGACGAGACGAAATATTGAGGCAGCAAAGTAACCTAGTTCTTTTGTACAACCACAGCAAGATTCGAAAGCAATATACATAAAGCACTCTGGGTAATCGGCCCAGAACAAAAACAACCATAATCAACAATCACAATCTATGCCGAAATTGGCCCTTTCGAAAAGTGTCGCAACTGTAGCATTTCTGCAGGTGCGACAATCCCCAAAAACACAACTAGCAATTCCCTCCGAAATTTCGTCAACTCCTTCACTGGATTCTTTCCGACAATTCTGCCGTTCACCGAAATGCGTGTAAACATAGCGATTTACCAGATCAATTAGTGAAAAAAGGAATGATTAACGGCGTGTTGTAAGCCATGTCCTTGCCCCTTATTAATCAACCATCGTCCATATTAGGTAATAGCATACATATCATTATTCGCTCGGTTTGTTATTTCGTTGCTTATTCAAATCGCTGGAATTTTTCGTTCGGCTGACATTTAATTCTCGGCCATAATAAAACCCATTAATAATTGATATTTAAACACTTAATCGAACGTTAAACAACAGGCCGCTTCGATCTTGAAATTCGAAAGATATAATGAGAAAGCTGCCAGCGTTATGAAATGGAATTTAATGGAACCTTTTGCACGGCAAAAAGCGACGCCATGTGGGTAACAGAACATAATGCGAGTCGAGGGAAACAATGCGGTTTTGGATTTTTTGGAATGGCTCGATACTCGTTGCGAAAATGAAGGAATGGACATTAATGGCAGAACTAGCACAATAGAGATTGTGGAATAATAATGGAAGGCGACTAAAAACTTTCATATGATCTATAAAAAAAATCTGTTTCTGTCTAATGAAAATTAATACATTCCCGGAGAACCAAAATGCATTTGTACTCTTGTACGCATTAGAATGGAGTGTCATGTTCATATACAGGGGACTCATTCAAAAGTGTCCACCCTCAATAACTCAACAACCATTCAAGTTGAAGCACTGAAGATTTAATTCGAACGCGTTCATCATATAGTTCACGTCAATTTGAACATGAGAAAGATTTCTTCAAAATGGATCCCCAAATGTTTGAATGTTGACCAAAAGCGTGCGAGGGTAGAGGCATCGCGTTCGATCTGTGCTCGATTTGAAAACGATCTAGACTCTTAAACCGAATTGTTACTGTGGATGAGACTTGGGCACATTTCTACGATCCAGAAACAAAGCAACAATCGATGGAATGGCGACACTCTAGTTCTCCAAGACCTAAGAAGTTTCGTGTCCAAAAATCTGAGGAAAAGTTCTTGCTTCAGTTTTTTTGGGATTGCCATGGAGCAGGGTTGGCATGTTTTAAAACATTTGTTTTAAAACAGTGTTTTAAAACATGTTTTAAACACAAGCTGTTTATGTTTAAAACATATTTTACAAATTCGTTTCATTATACTCTTTAGAGTGAATTGTAATGTCGTAGAAAAGGAATAAGAATTATCAACTTCGTTCAGGAATAGGGAGAGTAATTTTTATTGGCGATTCATTGGAAGGTAGCGCTACCTAGAAATATCTTCTTGATGAAATTTGTCTTAATGAACGAACTGCAGTTGAGAAAAAATTATGAGTATTAATAAATATTGGCCCAGTTGACGAAATGTTGGTTTTTTTTTTGTGTGAATAAATCTAATTGTGTCTTAATTTTGAAATTAGTAGTTCTAAATTTTTTTCACTTCTTAGACAAGAGAACCTATTTTTTTGTCATTTGGTCTTTGAAATTCACCTCGGCGTGAAATAAAATGCAAAGGAAAAATATATTCAATTCAATTGCACTTTATTGTTTCTCATCACATCTGTTGTCACGTAATGAAGATATTATTAATTCTAATTTAATCAATTATAATTGTTTTGGAAGAGTTTTCTGATTGAACTATCTTAACTGGAAAAAATGCTATAGAGAAAATAAGAACTATGCCCTATTCTTCAAATACCGGAATAATTGCCCGATCTGGCAACGTTGCGGCGAATTTGACTGACCGCTCACCGCAGTCCAGATCTAACTTGATCAAACAACGGGATTACCCTGTAAACAATATACAAATTCTATTCAGTGTTGCCAGATTTGAATATTTTACCCGAGAGTATCATAGCAATGTTGCCAAAACTTTTGTTTTAAACATGTTTTAAATGTTTTAAATCATGTTTTTTGAATGAAAAAAAAAACATGATTTAAATCAAATAAAACAGTTTCGAATAAAAAAAACACAATGTTTTGTTTTTTTTGAAAAAAACATGTTTTTTGCCAACCCTGCCATGGAGTAATCATCATTGATCTTTTGGATAGAGGTAGAACAATAACTGGAGATTACTGACCACTCTACGGAAATAACTAAAGAGAAAAGACGCGGAAAGCTATCCAAAGGTATGTATTTTGTTTTCACAGGACAACGCCCCAGTACACAAATCTCATGTTGCCATGCAAACAATTCGTGATTTAGGGTAACAATTACTAGAACACCCCCCTTATTCACCAGATTTGGCTCCGTCCGACTATCATCTCTTTCCTCAACTGAAAAAAGTTTAAAAGGTCGTAAATTTTCTTCTAACGAGGAGGTAATAAAAGCTGTGGAGGACTGGTTTGCAGAGTAAGAAGAAACATTTTTTCAGATGTCTAGAGACGTTGCAGGTTCGCTGTAATAAATGTATTCAATTAAGAGGAGAATATGTTGAGTAATAAAATATTTTGACATTGAAATTTTGTTTGGTTCTATAGTAAGCTAAGAATTTTTCAATATATCCTCGTGGGATAGGGAATCCTGAATGATAATGAAATAACAAAATAAAATATTTGACTGGGCAGAAGATGGAAACATGCCTTTATTGGTTCAGAGGAGTAGTTCGTGAAAATCACTGCCTTTTAAAGGATGAAAACGCACGAGTTTCAACAGCTAGTTGGATCCCCCAAAGCAAAAACCCTTAGCGATTATTGTATTATTGCACCAGTGAAATATAATACAAAGTACCTGGTTATCGCCGGCCAATGTTAATGCAGTATAATTTAATGTTATCCTATTGCTTTGTGGCTACATGTCGGTTCGATGCTCGAGAATATAAAGGCTGCGGTTTGGTTTTCAAAAGATAACACTACTTATGCGAAATATCATCCCACGTTCCCTAAACCCACAATCCAACGCTGCACCGCCTTCTCGTGAAAAGCCGCAGTTCGAGGCCGGTATTCTATTTCGGCGAATGCATCTCTCCACTTATCGGCGAGGGTCCACGTCGCCTCGGATGCTGGGAGATCGGATACGCGAATGTCGTCTGACGCGAGACCTAAATTGGATACAACTCTAGGGGAGGCGAAATCCCGTTCACTTCGCGTATAACACCGCGGGGTTATGAAATATTCATATGCGGAATGCCGTAAATTCGACCGACGATGCGTGCCACTCGTGGATGTTACGGAGAGAATACCTTCGTTTTTTCATCTTGAACTGCGGAATGGAAACTGTATTGCACACGTGTACTGTTCGCCGTATCGAATTCGAAGAAAGTAGCGATGAAGGGGTTTGAATGGATAACGAGGGAACGGATTCGTGTTTTCGATTTCGTCGAGATTCTGGGGTTGAAAAAGAAGGGTTATAAATTTCTGAATACGTACGACTGATTCAGTTGTTGACACCACTGTAGTAATTGTTTTTTCCAAGATGAGCAAATTTCAATGGCTTCATAGTTGAAGTTGAAACGGTCATAGCTGACCGTCCAATAAGTTCCGTGAATCGCTTGGAAAAAAATTCATCTATAAACGAGGATATATTAAAAAATTCTTAGCCTACTATAGAATCAAACAAAATTTCAATGTCAAAATATTTTATTACTCAACATATTCTCCTCTTAATTGAATACATTTATTACAGCGAAACTGCAACGTCTATAGACCTTTCAAAAAAAATGTTTCTTCTTGCTCTGCAAACCAGTCCTCCACAGCTTTTATTACCTCCTCGTTGGGAGACAATTTACTACCTTTTAAACTTTTTTTCAGTTGAGGAAAGAGATGATTGTCGGAAGGAGCCAAATCTGGTGAATAAGGGGGGTGTTCTAGTAATTCTAACCCTAAATCACGAATTTTTTGCATGGCAACATGAGATTTGTGTACTGGGGCGTTGTCCTGTAAAAACAAAATATCTTTGGATAGCTTTCCGCGTCTTTTCTCTTTAAGTTTTTCCCGTTGAGTGGTCAGTAATGTCGAAAAGTAATCTCCAGGTATTGTTCTACCCTTATCCACAAAATCAATCATTATGGCAATCCCATAAAACTGAAGCAAGAACGTTTCCAGCAGATTTTTGGACACGAAACTTCTAAGGTTTTGGAGAACTAGAGTGTCGCCGTTCCATCAGATGTGAGAGGCTGTTTCTTCCTCTTCACCGCAGAGTCTGCAATCCATGGGTTCTCCCAGTATTCCTTTGTTGTTCAGATGTTTTCTAAGGCCGCAGTGTCCCGTCAGTAGACCTACTATTATACGTGCCTTTGTTCTGTTTAGATTCAAAAGTTCAGCCGTCAAGGTTTGGCTTGTGTGTCCTACCATGACTTTGCTGTGTGTTTGCCCGTCGCTCTGTTCCCAGTGTTGTCGGTTTCTTTGTTTTATCCACTCCTCAATCAGGGTCCTGCATCGGTATTTGCTGATTCCAAGCACAGGTTCTGACCCTGTGAATGGCGTTTTAGATGCTTGTCTTGCTAACTGGTCTGCTTTTTCGTTGCCCGCTGTTCCTTTGTGACCTGGCACCCACATCAAAGTGACCTTGTTGTGTTTTACCAGTTCCAGAAGGTCCTGGAGGCATTCCCAGACGAGTCTAGACTTTATCTGTGTCGCGTTGAGAGCTTTGATGGTGCTCTGGCTGTCAGAGAGAATGTGGATGTGTTTTCTTTGGTAGCCACTTTCCAGGTTCTTCTGTATGCATGTCCTAATGGCATGTGTTTCAGCTTGAAATATCGTGGCGTGTTTGCCGAGAGGTATTAAGTAATTCCTTCTTGGCCTCACTCCGTGTATTCCCGCTCCTGTTCTTTCATCTGTCTTAGAACCGTCTGTGTACCAGACTATTTCTGCAGATGATTGTGATTCTATACTCGAGTCCGATCTGTTCCAGTCGAGCTGTGTTTTGAATGGTTTTTCGAATGAGTATAGGGGTTGCATGTAGTCTGAAATCATATCGAGCTCGGCTACGTCAGCTACAGTCATGTCAAATTATCAGACAATTTTTCTGTGCCAGGTTTTCCACTTGATGAACGGATATTTTTTATCACTGTACTTGATTGTGAAATGTCTTGTAATATTTCGTTATTGGAATGAACCACAAGTCTAGCCTCCACTGAATTACCAGTTTTTTCTGGTATTTTTTTAGACACTAATTCAACCAAAGCAGTTTTGAGATCTGCTATTTGCTGAGTGAAATGAGATTCAATTGAACGATTCTGTTGTTCGTATTTCCAAATTTTTCATTGCATTTTGTGTGGAAGCAATGAAGTTCTCCCAGGGTTCCAATACCTTGTTGACTGATCTCCTTCTAGATTTCTTCGATTTTGACATTTTTATATTGCCACTACTGGTTCTCAATATATCGACTGCGCCATGTTACAATAAAGGAAGAAATATTATTTCAATATAACTTTTATTATCTTCCTAAAGTCACTGTCACGTTGACTATTCTCAGGTAACTATATACAGTGCATCACAGTATGCAACTGTCGAGAGCTGGATGGCCGAAGAACCATTCATGTGGGGAAACCGGTCGATCTTATCAACACACACAGGAAAATAGACCAAAACATTTTTGGCCCTGGTTGCTAGAGATTGTCTTCGCTGGCGGTGGGATCATTTTGTCTTTGTTAGCTTGGGGTTGTAATATTCTCGGTTCTGGATGCTGTATTAGTAAATTTCAATTGTAAATTAAAACTGTGGTTCTTGGGATCTATTATTATATTAATATTCTAAGATTGTTAATACTGGCGTGAAACTTTATGATCAAATCCTCATTCAATATATCTTTTCAGGAAAAGAAAATGATGCTTCTTCTTGCTGTATCATCAGTGCTTAGTAGATAAGGTAAGTGGCACTTGAAATCCGAATTTATTGAAGTTTTTCGTTTGCTACATGGAATGTTAGCTCTGAAAACAACAGTTACATCAGAATCAGCCTTACTCTTCGTCCGAATCGCTTGAAGCGATTTATTATAAATCTTGAAAAGAGTTTTTTTTTCGAGTAGCACAGAAACATCATTTCCGTTTTCACCAAATAGTCGGAAGCCATGCATCAAAGTTATGGTGTAAAATCGACGTCAAATTCGATTTGCCTCCGCGGACGCCTCTCCAAATTGCAGGTAACGCGATTTTATTCACGGCGCCCATTCGAAACCGTACAATTCCCTCGTAAACACATACGGGGGCGTAATACGGTTTTACGTCCCCCTCGGAACTGTCTACGGGCGGCGGGCGCGGAGGCGGCTGCGGCCTTCGGCCGTCGTGTTTGCGTGGGGTTCCGTTACCACCACGATAGCCTTCGCCCGACGAACGGACCGGCACCGCACAACGGGGATGCCAATTATCGGATTTTTGGGAGGGGCCGCGGGTCTGCGGAAAAACGTGTCCAGAAAACGACCGGACGACCAGCGAAAAATTCACGCCGAACGATTGGTTGCACCAGTTGAATTCTTCAGTTTTGTTACGATTGCCCATCACCGGAAATGCTCCTGATCGACAAGGCTCGCCTCACTGATCCAAATTCCGTGAATTGACAGTTGACAGCCATCCAGTATCGGAAACTGAATCTTCAGACTTGGCGAGTGTACTAAATATTCCAGCTCATGCCGGGTTTCCACCAAGCGGACAAGTCAGAACAAAACACGAACTGTCCGTTCGAACAGAAATTTCGGACAGTTTTGTTCGGAAAATGTTCAAAGACTGTTGGGGTTCCCAACGGACTTTCTGTTTACCCCAATCGCGGACAGAAATGAATGAAAACTGTTCGTGTTTTGTTTGAGTTTCATTCAGTTTAAAATGTGGCGCGCTGCAAACTTGAGAGAACAAGACGACGAGGATTTATTTTTGCTGGCAGTTACATTTTACATTATTAAAAAGAACAAAACTAAACGTTGGTTTTGGATTAGGCCATCCTTAAGGCAAAAAGGGGAAATGTGACGTCTAAACTGTTACAAGATCTCTGAGGAGATGATATGAGTATAGGAGGTGAACTTCGATCAAGTTTTAATAAACATTACGACTTCTTACCTTCACGCACCGAATCAAATTACCACTAGATCACAACAACGTAAATAAAAACAAACTGGGTGTTTACACCAAGCTGACAAACAGTCCTAGAACTCGTAAATCCTTTGAAGTTTACCGACATTTAATGGGACTCTGTTTGTGTCCGTAAAAACGCAATTCGCGGACTCTCGAGTCCGGAAAAGAATCCACAAGTTCTAGAACAGTTCGCAAACAGTTCGCGGACTGTCACAAACGAACCGAGTTCGTGTTTTGTTTTTGTTCTGTCCGCTTGGTGGAAACCCGGCATCACAGAATTATAGATTGAATTAGAGAACCTATCGAGATTGTGTCGAAACCTGCCATGGAGCTAGTCAAGCTAGTGTCAACCAGTACAAAGGTGTACGAAGATGTATTGATATCTAGTTAGCCGAACAATACCTTATTAGAAGTGTCGGTGTAGAGTTCGACGTCAAAAAAGTAAACAAGAGTCCACCGAAATTTTAAAAATGGAGAAATTGGAGTATCGATCCATCATCAAGTACCTGTAGGTATTTAAAACGGTTAAGAGGTAAGCAGATTTACGAGGATATGCTTAATACCCTTGGTGATGAATGTCCTTCGTATGCGACCGTGAAAAATTGGACTGCAAGCTTCAAAAGAGGTAAATTTTCGATTGAAGATGATGACCGATCGGGAAGGCCAGTTTCAGAGTCAGTCCCCGAAAATATCGATGCAGTTCATGACATGATTTTATCAGACCGTCGAATTGGGCTTAAAAGGATATCTGAAGCACTGGAGATTTCATACGAACGCGTTCATTATAGTTCACGTCAATTTGGACATGGGAAAAATTTCTGCAAAATGGATCCCCAAATGTTTGAATGTTGACCAAAAGCGTGCAAGGGTAGAAGCATCGCGTTCGATCTGTGCTCGATTTGAAAACGATATAGACTTCTTAAACCGAATTGTAACTATGGATGAGACTTGGGTACATTTCTACGATCCAGAAACAAAGCAACAATCGATGGAATGGTGACCGTCTGGTTCTCCAAGACCTAAGAAGTTTCGTGTCCAAAAATCTGCTGGAAAAGTTCTTGCTTCAGTTTTTTGGGATTTCCATGGAGTAATCATGATTGATTTTTTGGATAAGTGTAGAACAATAACTGGAGATTACTAGTCGACATTACTGACCACTCTACGGGAAAAGATTAAAGAGAAAAGACGCGGAAAGCTATCCAGAGGTATTTTGTTTTTACAGGACAACGCACCAGTACACAAATCTCATGTTGCCATGCAAAAAATTCGTGATTTAGGGTTAGAATTACTAGAACACCCCCCTTATCCACCAGATTTGGCTCCGTCCGACTATCATCTCTTTCCTCAACTGAAAAAAGTTTAGAAGGTGATAAATTTTCTTCCAACGAGGAGGTAATAAAAGCTGTGGAATACTGGTTTGCAGAGCAAGAAGAAACATATTTTTTTTGAAAGGTCTAGAGACGTTGCAGGTTCGCTGTAATAATTGTATTCAATGAAGAGGAGAATATGTCGAATAATAAAACATTTTGACATTGAAATTTTGTTTGGTTCTATAGTAGGTTAAGAATTTCTCAATATATCCACGTACAATTGCCCTTCACAGGAAATGCTCCTGATCGACTCACCGATCCAAATTCCCTAAATTGAAAGGTGACAGTCATCCAGTGTCGAGAACTGTATCTCCAGACTTGGCGAATGTTACTAAATATTCTAGCTCACAGAATTATAGATTGAATTAGTGAACCTATCGAGGTTGTGTCGAAACCTGCCATGTAGCTGATGTCAGCCAGTACAAAGGTGTTTTCGAAGTCATATGGAAGCATAAATGATTTTCAGAAATCGATTCCCAGTTCTCAGCAACATGCTGGACCCAAAGTACTATCCACAGGCCGATCAGAGCCGTATAAGACGTCGTCCTTGTGTTCAACGGCGTTATAGTTCGACCCCATTTCGACTTTGCAAATTGATGAAGGTTCAGGCTAAACGATCCCGCCAGATCCTATCCGGGTCCTTCTGGTTGATTATTGTTCCTGCCATTTCGGAATAGTTTCTGGAATATTGGATTAGAGAAGGATGCGGCATAGATTGAACTCTGTCGGGGTTCTCTGGTGGTATTCTGCGTAAGACTCATTATTCAAGCCTATAGCCTGAGAAAAAAATTAAGGGACAGCTGCAGTGTATGATACGCAGGGTTTTCTTAAACCTTTATGACAATTTTTTGCAGATGACACCTTTTAGTCTAGTTTTTTATTTATTGACATCTCGAGTGGCTTCGAAAAATCAAAATTACGTTGGTAATAGCGCATTCAGTAATATTTTGAGTTGCAGAATTCAGATTGGTGAAATAACACTGACGTTTTGTTCTGTCATTAATATTCGAACAAATTTGGCAAATAATTGCACAAGTGAAAAATTTCTGGAAGGAGGCTCTCGAAGAATGTAAAGCTAATAAAAGGAAAGCCTGCACAGAGCACGTAGAATAAGAAATAAGAGAAGATTAGTCAAAATGAATGGGATGTTATGATATTGCTGACATAAAACCTTTAATTGTGAACATGACGAGTTCTGCCCAGATGAGGAAATAATAACAGTTGTGGTTGTTGAAGCAAATAATAGGAACATTCAAATTTTTTAATATAACATATTTTACTCCTTCATTGTTCACAAATATTGAAAGTTGAAATGTCATGACAAAATTCTTCATATATTAAATAGATCCATTCGTTAAGTATTGTTTCTGTCTTGATATCTATTACAATTTTCCAATTCATTCACTTTGCAGCAGCACGAATATTCATATTGAACTTTGGAAAGGAACATGCTTTTTAATCATCCACGATCATTTTCGTTATCGGACCAGAATTTACAGGCTGTATGCTCCTATAATTAATCGTTAGAAAATGTATCAGTACAAGATGAAAATAATATACTGCTGGTATACAGATTCGCACGATGGTAATCGTATGTGATATTTGAGGACATTTTCATGTTCAAAGTGCCTTACTTTGAAAGAGTACCATTTGATTTTAGGGTCATATTTCTATATTTATTGCTATGATGAAAGCACAGAAAATTTCTAGTTACTTTTTTGTAACTGGAAATGAAGCTGCGACTGGACTTCCAAGGCCTGCTTTGATGTCAATTCTTGGATGGACTATAATGATTCTCTATATCGATCTATGAGGATATATTGAAAAATTTTTAGCCTACTATAGAACGAAACAAAATTTCAATGTCAAACTATTTTATTGCTCAACATATTCTCCTCTTAATTGAATACATTTATTACAGTGAACCTGCAACGTCTCTAGGCCTTTCAAAATAAATGTTTCTTCTGGCTCTTCAAACCAGTCCTCCACAGATTTTATTACCTCCTCGTTGGAAGAAAATTTACGACCTTTTCAACTTTTTTTCAGTTGAGGAAAGAGATTATAGTCGGACGGAGCCAAATCTGATAAATAAGGGGGTGTTCTAGTAATTCTAACCCTAAACCACAAAAATTTTTGCATGGCAACATGAGATTTGTGGACTGGGGCGTTGTCCTGTAAAAGCAAAACACCTTTGAATAGCTTTCCGCGTCTTTTCTCTTCAATTTTTTCCCGTAGAGTGGTCTGTAATGTCGAATAGTAATCTCCAGTTATTGTTCTACCCTTATCGAAAAAATCATGATTTCTCCATGGCAATCCCAAAAAACTGAAGCAAGAACTTTTCCAGCAGATGTTCGGACACGAAACTTCTTAGGTCTTGAAGAACCAGAGTGTCGCCATTCCATCGATTGTTGCTTTGTTTCTGAATCGTAGAAATGTACCCAAGTCTCATCCATAGTAACAATTCGGTTTAAGAAGTCTACATCGTTTTCAAATCGAGCACAGATCGAACGCGATGCTTCTATCCTTGCACGCTTTTGGTCAACATTCAAACATTTGGGGATCCATTTTGCAGAAATTTTTCTTATGTCCAAATTGACGTGAACTATATGATGAACGCGTTCGTATGAAATCTTCAGTGCTTCACATATCCGTTTTAGCCCAATTCGACGGTCTGATAAAATAATGTCATGAACTGCATCGATATTTTCGGGGACTGACACAGAAACTGGCCTTCTCGATCGGTTATCATCTTCAATGGAAAATTTACCTCTTTTGAAGCTTGCAGTCCAATTTTTCACGTTCGCACACGAAGGACATTGATCACCAAGGGTATTGAGCATATCTTCGTAAATCTGCTTACCTCTTAACCCCTTCAAATACAGGTTCTTGATGATGGCTCGATACTCCAATTTTTCGATTTTTACAATTTCGGTGGTTATCTTTTTTTCTTCAATTTATTGCGTAACTCTGGTTTACTTTTTTGACGTCGAACTCTACACTGACACTTCTAATAAGTTATTGTTCGTTGATATGGTACCGCAATATTTTGTTTATACATGGAACTGGTCTAGGCTAACTAGATATCAATACATCCTCGTAAATGTGTTAAACTATTTCTTCTGGAAAAATTGTGTGCGACAGGCGTTCTGATTTTGAAATAATCATCTTATATTAATCATTTTTGGTTCCACGGCCTTGTTGGAGGCAATTATTTCCAAGTTTCTGCCGAAGTACCCACCGCAAATGTATGCGTAAACTAATCCAGAGGGCCTCATCAAAATTCACGCGTTCATTATCGCCCGCCCGAAAATTACATATCGTTAATAACGCCAAACAAACCGAGCGCCGGGACGGATGACTGCGCCCATTTTTCCGGGATTAAAACATGTATTTATTCCACGGAATGACCGAAAATTGCCGTCGACAACAAAATAGCGGTTGATTAACAAGAACGGAGGTAATTCATGGAATTTGCGCAAATGTCAGGATTGATCGGCGCCCAGCTAACGTTAATTTCATGGGGCACACAGAGTCGAAAGGAATACAATACAATTATTTATCAATTGTTCCTGATTATCATGTTTCTGTTCTCTCGGCTCGAATGCACCGATCAACGTTGGCAAGACTCGATTGGAAATTGAATTCGATATTAATTGTGGAATTCTATTCAAACGAGCTCTAACTGTCGGAACATTAGCTCAACGTTTGAAATTGTGCAAATTAAACAACCGATCGGGCATGAGGCAATGATTTCGACATGTTAAGGCTGCCAACGGTCAGGAAATTTCCTGCCCGCCGATAAAGGCTGCTGCCCACGATCAGGAAACCTTCCGACACAAGTACAATATGTTAACCTTTTCTATGAAATCTGATGCTGAATGGAACGAAGACGTGAGATAGTACGAGGATGTATTGAAAAATTCTTAGCCTACTATAGAACCAAACAAAATTTCAATGTCAAATTATTTTATTACTCAACATATTATTCTCCTCTCAATTGAATACATTTATTACAGCGAATCTGCAACTTCTCTGGACCATTCGAAAAAAATGTTTCTTCTTGCTCTGCAAACCAGTCCCTACAGCTTTTATTACCTCCTAGTTGGAAGAAAATTTACGACCTTTTAAACTTTTTTTCAGTTGAGGAAAGAGATGATAGTCGGACGGAGCCAAATCTGGTCAATAAGGGGGGTGTTCTAGTAATTCTAACCTTAAATCACGAATTTTTTGCATGGCAACATGAGATTTGTGTACTGGGGCGTTATCCTGTTAAAACAAAATACCTTTGGATAGCTTTCCACGACTTTTCTCTTTAATTTTTTCCCGTAGAGTGCTCAGTAATGTCGAATAGTAATTTCCAGTTATTGTTCCACCCTTATCCAAAAAATCAATTATGATTCATGGCAATCCCAAAAAACTGAATCAAGAACTTTTCCAGCAGATTTTTGGACACGAAACTTCGTAGGTCTTGGAGAACCAGAATGTCGCCATTCCATCGATTGTTGCTTTATTTCTGAATCGTAGAAATGTACCCAAGTCTCATCCAAAGTAACAATTCGGTTCGAGAAGTCTACATCGTTTTCAAATCGAGCACAGATCGAACGCGATGCTTCTACCCTTGCACGCTTTTGGTCAACATTCAAACATTTGGGGATCCAATATGCAGAAATTTTTCTCATGTCCAAATTGACGTGAACTGTTTGATGAACGCGTTCGTATGAAATCTTTTGTGCTTCAGATATCCGTTTTAGCACAATTCCACGGTCTGATAAAATCATGTCATGAACTGCATCGATATTTTCGGAGACTGACACAGAAACTGGCCTTCCCGATCGATCATCATCTTCAATGGAGAATTTATCGCTTTTGAAGCTTGCAGTCCAATTTTTCACGGTGGCATATGAAGGACATTGATCACCAAGGGTACCTCTTGACCCTATCAAATGCAGGTACTTGATGATGGCTCGATACTCCAATTTTTCGGTTTTTACAATTTCGATGGACATCTTTTTTTAAATTTCATGTGTAACTCTGGTTTACTTTTTTGACATCGAAATCCACACTGACACTTCTGATAAGTTATTGTTCGTTGATATGGTATCGCAATATTTTGTTTATGCATGGAACTGGTCTAGGCTAACTAGATATCAAAATACATCCTCGTAAGACCCAGGGTAATTTTATAATCAAATCCCAGTTTTTCATTCAACACCTAAGGATATCATAAATTTCCTTTAAAAGTGAACATCAAGATCTTACAGTCCAACCAGAGATTGGTTTCTAACTACAACAAATTGTATCATTCGAAATTGTGAAGTATTTTCTTGAATTAGGAACTAGAGACAGAACAAAGAAAATGAAACTAGTCGTAAATAAAAAAAAATTATCGAGAAGATGAAATCGAAACAAAAAGTCATATTACGTAGTTGAATACAGAAAACTGCAAGATTCCACTGACTATAGTACTTAAACATCTTTGGGCAGTGAACACATATCGGGTGTTTTTTTTCTAGAGTGATAGAATTTTCGATAAGAATAACTGTGATTTGTCAGAAGGTAGAAGCCATGTTGTTATGACATTTCTGTTCAGTAAGCAGTGTTCTATTCGAAAAACTTATATAATCGTCCATCAGAACAGCTTATTCGTCGAACTATCGATAAATTTGGGACAACGTTTTCTCTACTCGATGCAACAACCACAACAAGACAAAGAACTGTACGGATAGAAGAAAATATCGCTGCTGTAATTGATAGTGTTAATGAAGATCCAGATTTGTCTATTCGTCGACGTTCACAACAAGTTGGACTCCGTGCATCCACCAAAATTTTGCGTAAAGATCTTGGTCTACCCCCATACAAGATCCAATTGGTTTAAGAACTGAAGCCACGTGACGTCGTTTGTTTGCCGATTGGTCCCTAGAACAGATTGAAATTGATCCACTTTTTTAGCGAAAAACTGTGTCTAGTGATGATGATGAAGCTCATTTCTGGATGAACGGCTACGTAAACAAGCAAAATTGCCGTAGACGGAGTGAAAACAATCCTCAGGTTCTGCAGGTTCCATTGCATCCAGAAAAATGCTCTGTACGGTGTGCTTTACACGCTGGAGGCATCATTGGTCCATATTTCTTTAAAAACGATGCTGGAGCTAATGTTGTAGGGAATGGTGCTCGCTACAGATCGATGATCAATGATTATTTGTTTTGAAACTTGAATGGTATCGAGTATCGACCCAGAAGTGTTTTGGGTACAACAAGATGGCGCTACACCTCATGCTGCTACCGTAACAATGGATTTTTCGAAAGAAAAATTGGGCGATAATATTATTTCGAGAAATGGTCCAATGTGTTGGTCTCCAAGATCCTGCGACATAACTCCAATGGATTATTTTCTTTGGGGTTATGTCAAGTCATTGATTCATGCTGTTGAACCAGAAACAATAGACGCTCTGGAAGCCAGCATAACTCTTGTTATTGCTGAAATAAGGCCTGAATTACTCGAAAAAGTGGTCCAAAAATGGTCTGGTCGAATGCGGTTCCTCAGATCTAGCAGTGGTGGACATATGCCGGAAAAAAAATTTCATAAAATTATCTCTCATAAGAAAAAATTGGCTTTACACTTAATTTAAATGTGTTTTATTTGAATTCACAGTTCTATAATTCTGAAAATTTTTTGACAGTTCTAACAACAAATCCAATTTTATGATTTTGTATCATATGGAACCATTTCAGCCAATCATGTCAACATTACATCGAAAACTACATCCAATGCAATTTTCAATCCCAATGATAACACGATAGAGTCTTATAAAATTATATAATAGTTCCATGGCAACATCATCCCAAACAAATTTCAAAATGTCACGTTTTGGTAATGTTAAAAATATAAATGAGCTTATCAAAGAAAACATTCCCAGGAATACTTCCAATAGCCACAAATATATTTGGGGAATATTTATGGAATTTTGCTACGAACGATCATACGAATTGAATGAACGCAGAAGCTTGGAAGAATTGGCATTTATATTCAAAGATTGGGCTGTCAATATGAGAAAAAAAGACGAAACAGAATTCAAAGAAGCAACGGTAAAGACAGTGTGGAATGTTTCGAGCAAACTCTTACAAAAAAAATATTGTAAGGACTACAACATTATGATTGACCCGTTTAATAATATAATATTTAAACCAGCCCGAGATGCTCGCGATACAATCAGAAAAAAATTTCAAGCAGACCCAAGTAAACGTAAATCCAGTTCAGTTTCGTTAAATTTGTCTGAAGTTAACAGAATAATATTGCTATGGGATGAAAATACTCCTGAAGGTCTTATGCGTAAATTTTATCATATTGCTGCAGTAGAACTAGCGTGGCGAGGAGGAGAGGCAGTTGCTTGTTTTGTGATTTTTTTTTCAAATCGAGAAGAATAACGATAGTTCTCCAACAAATCGCATTGAATACAATCCGGTATTCAGTAAAACGTGCCAAGGTGGTTCTAAAAGCTGTACAAGTAGTAAATGGTTGGTTTCCAATAGTGAGAGACAAAGCTGCCCTGTACGTCTTTTTCATAAACAAATATCAAAACGAGGCGAAAATATTATCTCACTACGACTATTCTTGAAACCAAATCGATATTGGAAAAATGAAACTGACAAATGTACCTGTTGGAAGGAATGCCATAAATAAATGAACTAAATATGCTGCCGAAGCAATTGGCTTGAATGTCAAAGACAAAAAGATTCGGCTTCGGGCTGTTACCAATGAACGAGCTTTCGATGGTCATGAAATTATCTCGTCTATTATCAAGGTCCTAGGCTCCTAGGGATATTACTACTGAAAAATGCACCCGATAGTTAGCGTTTATAAAGAAAATGTCAATTCATTATGTAGACTAATCTGAATAATGCCAGTTTAATTCCAATCTGGATCTTTTAACAGAGTTTTCTTGTTTGTTTGAAAATCCTGAAGATTGGTAGTCGTAGTCAGACAATAAGCGCGAACAATTTAGTTTGATTTAAACTCAACCGCAAACGAAATAACCTGTTATTCAATTCGTACCAGCCAACAAAGTTGAATAAAATCTGAAACAAATCCACAACCCTTCCGAAAAATCCCTAATTCGCTCTATCCCCATTCCGATTACCAAAGGGGGGTTCGATGATCTGGCCACGTGGGGTAGCGCGAAGGGGATGGTGTATTTTTATAACTCTATAGTTACGCCGCCGGTCGTTGAACCCCGCCGAATTCAAATATTAACCCACATACATATTGGTGCTTCGACCCTCTTTGACGGCTCGTTGCCACGGGGGTGTCCCCCACGGGCCCGTGCGTCATGGCCGATGCAGATTTCCGCTCCTCAATTAGGCGTAATGGAGGTGTGCTTAATTCGATGAAAATCGAAATTTTGACGGCGCCCGATTAATGGATAGGTGGAAGGACTGGCAGGAGCGTCGAATCGATAGAGGGACAAAGCCTGTTGGAAACGCTCCGATGTGGGTTCTATGGGGAGTAGACTGTATTAGCAGGCATTGGTTTTGAGTGGATTGAAGGTCTTTTCCTAGCCAGGCGGAAACCTGGAAAGGACCCCGCACTTTCCTCACGTTCCGCCAAATCTTCTAATATTTTGATATAACAATTATATCGAAATATTAGAAGATTTGGCGGGACGTGAGGAAACTGCGCGAATTTTTCTAAAATACTTCTACATCGCCTAGAGAATCGAAATTTCACCAACGTATGAATCGATTATTCCTTTTTTCGAGCGTATAGAAATTTCCTCACTGTATCGTATAGCGTTGCTGCGATTTCAAGATTCTTCTGGACCCACTTTTTCGACAGATTCCCTCAGGTCGGTCAACAGAGTTACCATTTTGGCATAGTATAGATAGAATAGAATGCGCATCCAGTAAATGCCAATTCAGCCATTTCGTATCGACGTTGAGGCTGAGGTACGACACGAATTGAAAAAAAACGAGTCCACATTATACGAATCAATCCAATCTACAAATCTTTTTCATTAGTTTATTAGGGAGTTATTTTGCCCGATCGACGTTGGATCTTGTCGAAATGGATCCATATGGGTTGGATAACTGGTTTGATGCATTTTTGGTATAAAAATCTGAATATTTAGAGTCCACAGAGTAAAGTATGTAAATGAGAACATATTAAAACTGACACTGACATAAATATAAACTGAAATTACGAGCATGCCAACCGTGTAGTATAGGTTTCTTTCAACTTCTCCTAGAGAACATAGAATCTAGATAGATAGATCTTTTCAGACCGTTGTCGCAAAAATACCGCAGCCCCCTAGTACAGAAACAAGCTCGCCTACAAAGAAAAATCGCCTCCATCGTTCAACGCGAAAGGAAACTAATGCTTTTTCGGAAAACCCACCTACGTCAGCCCCTTTCCGAAAAGCCGCCCTCCGCCGCCCATCAGCGCCCGCCGCACGTTCCCCGTACATCGTATATCGTTCCGGCATTCGGTGCTCGCGCGTCTGCTGCGCCCGCGTCCCATATTTCCTGCCGCACGTCCGCGCGTGCCGACCCGGAAGGCGGCGGGATCGTTAAACGGGATCTTTGTATGCGAAACAATACGCGAAACTGCGACCTTCGTGCCTCGTAACTCCCCGTCCCTCCGATGGCGCGGCACCCCCCCGCCCACCGTTCGAATTAAGTTAATTTGTATAATTCCCAACCCTTCGCCACCGCCGCCCGGCTGGATCCGTGTATTATCCGTGCCACGAGCGCCCGTCGTCTCTGACCAAAAAGGGGTGGACGGCGGATGGTATAGGAGCGGTCCCTTAAGCGGATGCGGCTGTGTTTTCAGTCGGGGATAATTTGGGTTTGATGAAGGGAGGACGTTGGATGAATGAGCGGTTGATGTTATCCTAATTTTTTTGGAGCAATCGTAAACAAAAATGACAGCCAGGACAAATAAGCTTTGGGTTTCAGAAGCCTGTAGTGGCGATCTCGATTAGAAATCCCCATAAATCCGATTCTGTTTAATCCTTCGAAACATTCTGAATAAACATTAGGTGCTGTATATGATAGAAGAAGATCCAGGTTCTTCTACGCGAGATCTTGCAAATACTCTGAATGTTAGTGATTGGACTGTTTGGAAAATTATTTTATTTGTTTCTCATTTATAAACGTTAGTTTCCAAAAACACAATATTAATCAAGAAAGTTTATTTTATCACGTCACTAACTTGTAAAACTGACAGTTAACTTGCAAAATTTTGACGAGTTAGTGGTATTATTCACATTAGAAAATTTTGTTTTATCGTCATATTATTATGTTGAAAATCATGGTACAATTGTTATTTCCAGTAACACAGATTTTTGATGTCGAAAGAGATACTGATGATGATGAACCATCTGTTGACTCAGAAACTGCTGAACACGAGGACTGCAGAACATGTGTACTTTCCTTACTACCAAATAATTTGCTAGACATTTCGATTTTTTTGTTGACCGAATCATCGACATAACTCATCGCAATTTCGGTGCTCTTCCACCCTCCTGCACGCTTTAGTGCTAAAATATCTCCACCCGAATCCGCAACCATAGTGGCTCCAGTTCTGCGAAAAGAGTGGCCGGTGTATAACTCTGGGTCTTTTAAACCTAAATATTTCGCTATTTGCTTTGGGACACTACCAATAGTGTGCTGGCCAGCATTAAGGGAAATGCACTTTCCATGTCGGTATGTCAAAAAAATCTTAGGCTTTCTGGTCCAGGAGGCCGAAAATTTACATATTTTCTGTATAACATGCAGGGCTTGAAGGTGCAGCCATCATCGGTTATGGTGAATCTTCGTGTTGTTAAATTTTTTGTTTGCCGCAATGTCACAATAACGTATTTTTCCATATCTTCTACATCATTCATGTTTAAGGAGAGAATTTCGTCACATCGACAACATCCAAATATCCCAAACATTGTTACAATTTTCGCCAGCAACCACTGGTCATCAGGAGCATGTAAACGAAATTGTTCAGCCTCTTCCTTACTTAATACCTTGGCCTTTTTTGGCGTATAACGCTCATTTTTTCGTTTCAGAAACGCTATTACCTTTTGAAATCTGCAAATGACAACTAAACGTCATATTTTTCAATAAATTTTTTAAGGAGAACAAACCTGCGAACAGGGGCATTTTCTTTCATTTCCAAGAAGCTTTTCAGCATAGACCATTTTGCCCATGAAGTATAAGGGCTGAATCTAGCTGATAGTTGATTCAAGTAGACCAACAAAACATCTTCAGTTACCCCAATCACACTATTTTTGTTTTGCCACTTTTTGAAGTCGCCGTATTCTCGCTCGTACCTTGAAGCTGATTTTGCAGGTAATAAACTTGAAGCTACACTGCTGGCTGCCTCAATCATTTCTTTTGGTACATTCATTTTCGCTTTCGCCAAAACAAATGTAAAGAAAAATAAACAGACATGTTCATGGCAACGCTTCCATAGCGTACGACATTTGCGACAAATTATTGAGATGTTTTTGGAATTTATCTAACCTTTTCACAAATGGGAAACAAATAAAATATAAAACAATACACGCAAGGTAACGGGTTTTACTGGCTCAAGGAGGTAACTGACTCGCCTGCGGCTCGTCAGTTATATCCTCCATTCGCCAGTAAAAACCCTCTAACCTTGCTAGTAATGTTATATACTATTGTATCCATACCCAATCGAATTTTCGATAGGGATAACCATGATTTTTCAGATAGTTCAAGAACATTTCTGTTCAGTAAGCATTGACAAAGTCATGGAAAGACTCACGTTGCAGCAACGTTTAGAAATTGTTGAAATTGATTTTTAAAATCAGTGTTCTATTCGCCAAACTTATAGAGCACTTCGTGAAATTTATGGTTTACATAATCGTCCATCAGAGCAGCTTATTCGTCAAACTATCGAAATATTTCGGAGAACAAGAGAAAGAACAGTACGTACAGAAGAAAATATCGCTGATATATAACTGATAGTGAATGAAGATCCAGATTTGTTTATTCGTCGACGTTCACAACAAGTTGGACTCTGTGCAACCACCTCTTGAAAATTTTTGCGTAAAGATCTTGGTCTACACCCATACAAGATCCAACTGGTTCAAGAACTGAAGCCACTTCACCTTAATAAGCGTCGGTTGTTTGCTGATTGGGCCTTAGAACAGTTTGAAGTTTATCCACTTGTTATCGAAAAATTGTGTTTAGTGATGAATCTCATTTCTGGTTGAACGGCTACGTAAACAAATTATTTTTAAAACATAAATGTCATAAAATTATCTGTCAAATAAAAAGAATTGGCTTCAATCTTAATTTGAATGTGTTTTTGTACAACCACCATTAAAAGTGAATCTTTTAACGACAGCAAACAATGTTAAAATTCATTGTTTACGTGGAAGCGTGTTAAAAATATTTTTAACGTTAGTGTTGAAAATATTTTCAGCACTCCATTTTCTTATGATGAACTCAGATGAAAAAAATTCAGAAATTGCAAATTTTTATTACTTATCAATATTTAACAATCATTACTTATGAACATTAATATTAATCGTAAAACTAGAACAATTACTAACATTAATGCCCTGTGACGTTCGGGAGCTTCGCAACACATTATTAGAATCCTCAGCACCATCAGTACTTGAAGGAAACCGGAAGTACAATATTGGATGATGATGATCCAAAATCTGTTGAGGTTGGGAGAATTTTTTCAGCAATGACATTTCTATATGCAATGGAATGATCAACATAGCCCTCGGCTACCGTCGTAGACTTCCATCCACCATGTTTTTTATATCAGTAATATTTGCTCCTGATTCTGCTAGCAATGAAGCGGAGGATCTTCGAAAACAGTGTCCTGTATATTGCTTTGGTTCTGTCAGTTTGAGGAATTCGGCAACAATATGGCAGTGCATTTATTATTCATGTATTTCAGCAAAAAACGACGATGTTTGATGACAGAAGGGCGCAGTGCAAAGTACAACATACTTCTCAATAATACTGAAAGAATGACTGACTTTCGTTCTTGTGTTTGGAAGTTGTATAACCAATGATTTATTTGTTATTTCGATGTCTTCCAATGATAAATTACACAATTCTATACGCCGACAGGCTCCAAATAATCCGAAATCAATTGCAACCTTAACCATCAAGTATTTCTAATCTGGTGCCTCATTTATAAACTTTTCAACTTGTTCACGAGTGAAAATTTTCGATTTTTTGGGACGATATCCTTCACTTTTCCGTTTTAAATATGCTAATACCTTGAAATATTTACTAACATCCACACCATTTTTAATAAGGGCGCTTGACTATCATTTTTCAATTTACACCAGACCAGGAAATTGTTATATGCAATATCGTACTGCTGAACAGATTTTTTAGGTAGGAGTTCCAGATTTGCTCTTCTTGCAGACTCTTCAATATCCAACGGAACAACCAAATCGTCACTTTTATTAATAATTGGACTCTCGACAAACATATTAAGCAGTTAAAAACCCAAGACGAAAATTGGACAGGAACGAAATTCAAATGACAGCGTCTTTTCTCATTTGTTAGTAATCATAACGTTGGCAACGTTTGCCATTCACAACAACCTTTTGATTATTTGAATATTAAAATGCATTTTGAAGTTTATTGTCATTGCAAATTCGCCCATTTCATTATCAAAATAGGGCAGTTATACAAAAAACATTGTATGGTATTTGTGTTGAAGTGATTTTATTTTGTTCGTGAAATTGTTCAATTCTCTGCGCTCATTTCACATACTTTTTCACTCACAAAATAAAACATCACTTTTAACACTCATATCATGAATAACTATTTATTTCAATCGAAAGTTCTATCACTCAAACAAAAATGATATATCCTTGAAATATCCCAAGGAAAAACCTGTTCAATGTTTACCTCACAACTTGTATATTGAATATTCTCGAATATGCTCACTACAAGCAAGGGTTTTTGGTATCTGTGAAAGCAAGTAGCTTTTCATGAGCTTCAACGCTACTTCCATTGGGTGTGCTGTTATTAAGACATAAAACTGTTTTTTTTCAACCTCTGGCCAGATCTTAACGCAAAGTCCTCCAGACAAAGAGTTGGTTTCAGCTCAGTTCACATCACCTTACCAAATAATTATTCACTATGTTGGTGGACGAGGTAGATAGGTCAATAAATTTTTTTACTGACAACCCAGCTGCTGCGGATCGCCAGCAGCTGACAGAAGCAATTCAGCCTATCCCAAAAACTTCTCTAATGAACGAGATACCGCTAGTTTTTCCCATACCGCGTCGAAAACAGCATTATCCGCATTTTCTCATTTGGCGCAACGCGAGAAAGCGTTAATGGAACGGAAAGAAAACCTCACGTCTCGTTCCAATTTCCTTCCGTTATGTTAATGAGCGTACCGACTTTCTTTGGGATGAAGTTATTTGTGCTTTTTCATCTAGACGGAAATTAACGTCCAGGCGCAAAAATGGAGTAATTCCGCTTGATTATTCTCCAGAGAAAAACGCGAAATTAGTTTTCCCGGGCTGTAGTGGGAAACGGCAGTTCGCTTTATCTACATAACACTCTAATAGCTGCAATTCACGTGAGGGTAGACGAATTTACGTAATTTATCAAATTGAACGACATCAGATAGATGTGAGAGACCGACAATGTATAGAATAGAACAAAAAATTCATGGAGAAAAACTCTACCATGTGCTATATATTCTGTTAAAATCTGCTGATGTCTTATTATTATCCCTTAACTTCCCTTAACGTCACTTATATGAAGAATACATTGAAGTTTGAAAGCAAAATCCAAACCGTTTTATGATCTTACCTATCCTAAGATTATTCCAAAAACAATCCTTAAATTCATAAAAGGATTCGAATGCTTCGCTTGAGTTCGTCCCAGTTCAATTTTCCGAGTTCCAACAGATAAATTATCCAGGTATTTATAACTAAATGTTTCCTTCACGCTTTGTTAAAATGAACTGCACAACAGCCTGTGAAAAATAAACGCTTCGTTGAACATTAGAGGAAATTAGAATACTCTGTCTTCTGACGTTCATCACACTTTGGCAAGTTTTAGTTTCGAGCGAATTCTCACTCGCAATTCTATATTTCCCGCTGTTTACTGTGAGTGTTCTGCATCGAACTTAGTTCGTTACTTTCAGAATTCCTATCCATACTGATTACATTTTTCAACAGTTGTTAATTAATTGTAATTATAATGATGTACTTGCTTGTTTGTTAGGTATTATTTTTAGTCGTTTATTGTTTTTTTTTTTTTTCATTTTAATCTTTGTGTACGAAAATGAATTTGCTTATACTTATATTCTGCTGGAATATACAGGGTGGCCAAGAGATTGAAGTCAAAAAGGAAAAAACAGGTCCCTCGTGTCATGGGCTATTTGAATCACCCCCATGTATGTTATGCTATTTTTCACGGTTTTCGAGTTCTGAATTTTTTTATGAACTTTGAGAATTTTCGATTTGACCATCTTAAAAAAGATATTCAAAAAAAAGTACAAGACTTCTCTGTGAAATTCTTTTTGTAACTTGATCTCCATGAATTGTACTTTTATACATAAAATAACCAGATTCGTAACTTTGATAAAAATTATGGAAATGTTGGTCTCAAGTGAAAATGTTACGTAAATTGGATCATGATCTGAATTTTCGAATCAAAATTAAAAATGTAAAAAGGCTAATTCACGGTTTCTTAGTATGCTTAAAAACTGCGCTCAACAGTCAGCTTTTAGAATCATTGATAAAAAATGGTACTTAACACTCTACTTTTGCTAGAATTAGCCTTCAAAGTCATCGAGGTGGAAAAAGTCAAAGAACTAGACATTTACTACAAAATTATTTTTTGCCATTTTAAGATATTTCTGATCAAGTTATGATAGAAAATGCTGAAAATTAATGAAAATTAGCTTTAGATGTTGGTCAAGAAAAGTTCTAGATAAAAAAAGAAAAAGGTTTGGCAATAAATCACATATCATAATGTAAATAAAAAGAAATTTATTTATAAAATTTACAGTAGGTGTTCAAAGTGGCCACCTCCAGCCTCAATACACATTCTACACCTTCTTAGAAAATTTTCTTTCAATCGCATAAAACCTGCTCTGTTCTCTCTTAGGACACGTTCGGCTTCTCTTATCTTCAGTCGCAGCTCGTCTTCACTCGAACGTTCTCGGGCGTAAACAATTTCTTTGAATTAACCCCAAACGAAAAAATCGATGGGATTAAGGTAAGGTGAACGTGAACTTTATAAGCCTTAAGACTCAGAGCTTTATGCAAAATACGGTGTAATGGCGTTTGTGTGCATGCCTAATTCCAAAGAACGATGAGAAATGGACAAACCTGGGTTTTCTTCTACACTTTCGACTACAGCAGCAATATTGTGGGCAGTTCTTGAGCGACGTGCACGGGTTTTATTCTTTAAATTACTAGCTTGTCCCAACAGCTCAAATGTTTCCACCAATTTATCTATTGCTGTTCGACGAGGTGCTACACGACGACCCAAAAATGTTCAATACAGATCAGTACAGGATCACCCAAATTGCTTGATTTTGGCTGTTTCTGGTACTTCTAGGCTAGATAGGTAAAAATGTTGAGAGGAGTCCTGGGTTCGATTTTCGTGAAAACTCCATAACTGAAAGCCGTTTCACGTTTCATTTGTTTTCAAGATACAACGAAATTTTGATATTTTGGCGATTTCGAAAATGTGCCATAACTTCTTCATTTTCTAAAATATCTGAAAACGGCAATAACTTTCTACAGGCACTTTTTCATCAGCAATACGACACCGTATTCAGTTATTTTTTATCCCTTGTATAAAGAGTGAGAAAAAAACAACTTTCTTATTTTAAATACGAATGGTATCTTTTTTCGATCCTATGTTATGCAAAAAAAAATCAGCTCTTCGAAAATATATATATGTCGATATTTTATTTTCCGACCCTCACTTTCACGGAAAAATGTATAACAGACTAAACTTTAAGTGAAAATTCCACTTTTTTGATATTTCTCTCTCAAATATAGAAATAATATATCGACATATATACAGGGTGTTTCGAGGGTGAGTAGCCATAGGTAAATGGTGGATAGGTGATGCTCTTGGCTACTTGTTGCGCCTAATATAATAACAGTTTGCCCAAAGTTCAAAGTGTTATAATTTTTTTGCCATTTTTCTAGAAATTTCCCATTTTTCTCAATGAAATTTTGAATTTTTTTAAATTTAATGCTCGAGGTGCCTATAAAATTATTTATTTTTTCAGTCTAGTCTTGTCTTATTCAGATTCCTGACAGCGTCGTATCAAACATCAAAATGATGTTTGACAGCGTTAGGTTTTTTGAAGACGTTTGTATGAACTTATGTTTCAATCTGAATAAGACTAGACTGAAAAAATAAATCATTTTATAGGCACCTCGAGCATTAAATTTAAAAAAATTCAAAATTTCATTGAGAAAAATGGGCAAATTTCTAGAAAAATGGCAAAAAAATTATAACACTTTGGACAAACTGTTATTTTATTAGGCGCAACAAGTAGCCAAGAGCATCACCCATCCACAATTTACCTATGGCTACTCACCCTCCAAACACCCTTTATATTTTCGAAGAGCTGTTTTTTTTAGCATTACATAGGATCAAAAAAAGATACCATTCGTATCTGAAATAAGGAAGTTGTTTTTTTTCCACCCTTTATACAAGGGATAAAAAATAACTGAAAACGGTGTCGTATTGCTAATGAAAAAGTGCCTGTAGAAAGTTTTAGCCGTTTTTAGATATTTTAGAAAATGAAGAAGTTATGGCACATTTTCGAAATCGCCAAAATATCAAAATTTCGTTATATCTTTAAAACAAATGGAGATATCGTGAAACGGCTTTCAGTTATGGAGTTTTCACGAAAATCGAGTCTAGGGCTCCTCTTAAAATTTTCACCTATCCAGCCCAGAAGTACCAGAAACGGCCAAAATCAAGCAATTTGGGTGACCCTGTACGCTACGTCCCTTCGTCTATCGTATTTTTATTTGTGTACCTACTGTTTTTGGCTTCTTTTATTGGACTTGTTTGCTTATGATATGGATTTGAACAGTTTTGATCTTTTCATGACGACCTTTGCTTGTAGATGGAGTTGCCTGTGATTGCGTATTCACGTATTGTACTCAGGAACATTGCAGGACTTTTTCGACTAGAAACAAAATTTCCCCATCGATTTAGACGAAATATCTTGAGGTTTACCTGAAATAAATATGCAGAATGGAAAACAAGAAGGAAGAAGCTGTTCGATGAATGTTTTCTGTGTCCTAATGTTGAGAGAACATGCCTTGTAGTTTCAAAGTGATTATTTTTATTCGAAAATTAATAGTCTAGCAGGATATAAAAGGCGGATATGACAGTTTGCAATATCATTCTCAGCGAACAACGCCAGCGAATCCATCGCAAAACCGGAAAAAACGCCATAACGAAAACATGTTAATCGCCAAAAAATAAGCTCGTAGTGAATACAACCGTTCCATCAATTTTTTTCAGCTCGCAAAACCCACACGATCCAACCGGCCGCAATCCTTCCGCCGAAACGCGTTAATTGAAAGAAAATTGCGCTTTTTACGGACGACTCATTAAACTTCTCGTTCGGCTGGCCGAAATTCGCGACGTTGGGGGCTTAATCAAACGGAAAACAGGGAATAAAGTCGGAAATAACAACGCGAACGGTACAACTGGAGCTGCGATAATTTGGGCAGGAATGGCGGCGCCATTACGGGGTCCGCCCGTATTTTTCCTAGGACGCGCGACATGAAATGCGACCTAATTGCATCAAGGATTCAAATTGGCGGACGTAAAGTGTCGACGGGCCTTGTTGCCGCTCGTTGTTTTACCGTTTTTCGCCCGTTACCTGATTGCGACGAATTCATCGTGGATCGTATGCGATTCCGTTTATTTTTTTGGATTTTTACACGGCCTTCATAATGAACCATATATATAAAGCTCTAAATATTTTTAACATTGGTCCTTCGATCCGCGACATATCAATTTATCATCATCTTGAAGCAATCAGAATTGTCAATTTTCATGCTCAACGTTGTTTATCCCAACTGAAATACGATGATATACAGGGTGAGTCTTTGACTTGTACACATATCTTAACTGTAGATTCCTCTCATCAAACGAAACACTTTTTTCCTATACCATTTTTCAAAATTCGGTTTGGTTTGGGAGATACAGGGTGTCGAAAATCCATGAAAAAAACAGTTTTCTGTTTATATCTTCGGAACCTTTTATTTCGAATGAACTGAATTTCGGTTGGGTTTTTACTCTATTCATGGTGCATATTCCTCAATCGAAACCTATTCAATATCTTTACTAGTATAAAAGTTACAGGGTAGTCGACTCATCAATACACGCTAAAACACCATAAAACCACTTTAAAAAGATGAACGGTTCATATTTTCGAAAGAATCAATCATTTAAGAAACTGAAAGTATTCCTATTCTTTTTAATAAAACGCGTCGTTTTCGATTTATTTCCAATTTTATTACAAATTTGACGAACAAATCATTAATTTCAAGAATAATCTGAATGCGTCTCTGAATTAAATATCATCGAATATTATTCCTTCTCTGGTCATTAAACGAGTTTACAATGTTGTCACAATATTAATCAACTTTGTCGAGATATTTTAATAATAAAATCCCACAAATGTGGGAGATAAAATTGAACACCAAGGAGGATTTAATACGCACAGTTTCTATTGAAAATTCATAGTTGGTCCATATTGAAGTTAAATGAAATACAATATTCGTATATGAATGATGAATCTCGATACAAACTACTTATTAAATTGAAATTAATGAAAAATAATACGATACCTGATAATCTGTGGCGATGTTTCTATCAAAACAACATCCTCGTGGAATTTTATAAACTCGACACGGTTGAAATTATATTTATTCACTTCACATAATAATCACATTAGAACAATAATTCACTGAATATATTCAGAACTTCACATAATGTTTACAGTTTGTTCAGAGACTCTGGTTTGTTATTGTTCATAGTTGGCCTCCAGCTAACCAATACTAACCAATACAAATACGGTTTTCGCTCTACGCATGCGTGGTAAAATTCGGCGGCAAAGTCGATTTATGATGGAAACGTCAGAATTCATAGATATTTATACCACGGTATACGAATGTATCGTGATTTATACAATGTTCGTAAAAAATCCTTAACCTCAATGAAAATATCAGCAAGCTGTCAACATCTTCTTGAAATTTCTATGCAAAAATTCACAGAATCGATACAAATTAGATTAGGTTAGGTTGTTTGATAATAAATCTGAATGAAAAGTCTTTCTTCATTATATTGTTTGGGAATTTCGAGGAAAATATGAAAAAGTTATTAGTGTTTACAAACTAATCTGCAGAAAAATCGAAGAAGGAACTTATTTTGGTGGAATAAATGTGGCTTTTTAGTTGCAGATATAATCCGATGAAACTAACTGTTTTTGTTGAAATTATCGTGTTTGCAACTTTTTTATTCCAATAAGGTTAATACTTGAGTATTCCCTAAATGTATAAACTCAATTTCTATCGAGAAATATGAACTTTGAATCAATTCCACAGTATCATTTCAGGGACGTAATTAGCACAATTTTTTTTCGAATGGCTATATCTTTTTAACAGAGCCGAATTCGGAAAAATGGAAAATGAAAAAAAGGTTTCTTTTGACCTGAAGAATCTTCAGTTAAAATATATGTACAAGTCAAAGACTCACCCTGTATTGAAAAATTCTTAGCCTACTATAGAACCAAACAAAATTTCAATGTCAAAAAATTTTATTACTTAACATATTCTCCTCTTAATTGAATACATTTATTACAGCGAACCTGCAACGTCTCTTGACCTTAAAAAAATGTTTCTTTTTGCTCTGCAAACCAGTCCTCCACAGCTTTCATTACCTCCTCGTTGGAAGAAAATTTACGACCTTTTCACCTCTTTTTCAGTTGAGGAAAGAGATGATAGTCGGACGGAGCCAAATCTGATGAATAAGGGGGATGTTCTAGTAATTCTAACCCTAAATCACGAACTTTTTGCATGGCAACATGAGATTTGTGTACTGGGGCGTTGTCCTGTAAAAACAAAATACCTGCGTCTTTTCTCTCTATTTTTTTCCCGTAGAGTGGTCAGTAATGTCGAATAGTAATTTCCAGTTATTGTTCTACCCTCATCCACAAAATCAATCATGATTACTCCATGGCAATCCCAAAAACTGAAGCAAGAACCATCAGATTTTTGAACAGGAAACTTCTTAGGTTTTGGAGAACCAGAGTGTCGCCATTCCATCGATTTTTGCTTTGTTTCTGGATCGTAGAAAGGTACCCAAGTCTAATGCATACTAACAATTCGGTTTAAGAAGTCTACATCGTTTTCAAATCGAGCACAGATCAAACGCGATGCTTCTACCCCTGCACGCTTTTGGTCAACATTCAAACATTTGGGGATCCGTTTTGCAGGAATTTTTCATGTCCAAATTGACGAAAATTATATGATGAACGCATTCGTATGAAATCTTCAGTGCTTCAGATATCCATTTAAGCCAAATTCGACGGTCTGATAAAATCATGTCATGAAGCATGAAAATATGAGCACTGTCAAACCAAACAGAAAAGTAGTATTCGGCAGCATAAAAAACCAAGGCTAAAGCAGCCGTACGTAGAGTGGTGGCATCGGCACCCCATGATGTACCAGCTCATTTTTGAAGAATATTTTTCATCGAGCATTTTTGGATGGCTTATCCTTGCTTCCACCGGCGAGCTGCCACTGCGTCTTCCAGAGGAGGAAACACGAAGGCGAAGCAGGGTGGCGAAACGCAAGGCAGATAATGCAAGACGGAAGGATGATTGATGAACAAGCCTTCAAAATTAATCATCGTAATCTGAAGTGAACTGTTATTAGCGTGGGTTTTCTCATTATCTCCCGATTCGCGTTAGGTGTTCCTCAAAGGTCTCGCCGATATTAAACTGAAACTGGGGAAATCGGATGGAGCTCGTTAGAAACGGCGAGATATGCAGACAAACTTGCGAATTTGCACGCGAATGAAGCCGTTATCTCGACAACTGATCGATCTGTTTTTCGCGATTGTCGGTAATTGTTCGCGTAACCTTTGCCGGTGGTTAATTGCGAATTTAGGCGGTAGATTCGACAAGAGATTCCGGAAAAGTACGGAATTCGTTTAAATTGGCCGCAATAGGAAACGTTCCTGAACACCATTGGGAGTTTCCGATATTCAGTAGTCTGAGAATAGAATAATTGATGATCTGAAGGAATCAGATTCAAATCTCTACTGATTTTGAACTTTTCTACTGCTGACAAGTAGCTTTTATTGTGCAGTAATGCGTCGAATAAATCTATATAGGGATTTGACTTGAAGATATAATGTATCTGCAGATTCTTGAGGCTAAAAGAATTTTGTTTTTCATTTTCCATTTTTCCGCATCCAGCTCTGGTAAAGAAAAGCCATTTGAAAAAAAAGGGCCAAATATTTGCCTGATACGATTCTCTGCTTCAAAGTTCAAATTGAGTTAATACATTCAGGAAATACTCAAGTACTAGCCTTATTTGAATAAAAATGTTACAAACACGATATTTCTCAACAAGAGCACTTACTAGGATATATTTAAAAATTCTTAGCCTACTATAGAACCAAACAATTTATTATTCAACATATTCTCCTCTCAACTGAATACATAGATTACAGCGAACCTGCAACGTCTCTAGAACTCAAAAAAAAAAATTTTCTTGCTCTGCAAACCAGTCTTCCACAGCTTTTATTACCTCCTCTTTGGAAGAAAATTTACGACCTTTTAAACTTTTCAGTTGAGGAAAGAGATGATAGTCGGACGGAGCCAAATCTGGTAAATAAGGGGGGTGTTCTAGTAATTCTAACCCTAAATCACGAATTTTTTGCATGGCAACATGAGATTTGTGTACTGGGGCGTTGTCGTGTGAACACAAAACACTTTTGGATAGCTTTCCGCGTCTTTTCTCTTTATTTTTCCCGTAGAGTGGTCAGTAATGTCGAATAGTAATCTCCAGTTATTGTTCTACTCTTATCCAAAAAATCAATCATGATTACTCGATGGCAATCCCAAAAAACTGAAGCAAGAACTTTTCCAGCAGATTTTTGGACATGAAACTTCTGAAGTCTTGGAGAACCAGAGTGTCGCCATACCATCGATTGTTGCTTTGTTTCTGGATCCTAGAAATGTACCCAAGTCTCATCCATAGTAACAATTCGGTTCAATAAGTCTGCATCGTTTTCAGATCGAACGCGATGCTTCTACCCTTGCACGCTTTTGGACAACATTCAAACATTTGAGGATCCATTTTGCGGAAATTTTTCTCATGCCCAAATGGACGTGAACTATACGATGAACGCGTTTATATGAAATCTTCATTGCTTCAGATATCCGTTTTAGCCCAATTCGACGGTCTGATAAAATCATGTCATGAACAGCATCGATATTTTCGGGGACTGACACAGAAACTGGCCTTCCCGATCGGCCACCATCTTCAATGGAAAATTTACCTCTTTTGAAGCTTGCAGTCCAATTTTTCACGGTCGCATACGAAGGACATTGATCACCAAGGGTATTAAGCATATCTTCGTAAATCTGCTACCCTCTTAACCCTTTTGAATACAGGTACTTGATGATAGCTCGATACTCCAATTTTTCGATTTTTACAATTTCGGTGGACATCTTTTTTTTTAATTCATCGCGTAACTCTTGTTTACTTTTTTGACGTCGAACTCTACACTGACACTTCTAATAATGTATTGTTCGTTGATATGGTATCGCAATATTTTGTTTATGCGTGGAACTGGTCTAGGCTAACTAGATATCAATACATCCTCGTAGTTGTGTCCAATTATATCTTCAATGAAAAAGCGATATTCCTCCCATCAATATAAATTCCTTCTTCTGTATGGTGCTCCGTTGAACATTTCCTATGTTACTACTGAGATAAGGAGCATGGAATAGATCTGTTTGTTGAATGTTTCGTTCCTTTCTTGACTTGATAGAGTCGAACGGCCATCGAGCCGCCACTGATAAGACGTGTCGTCCTTTTCTCAAGGCAATACCGAGTCTTCGAAACTAGGGCGTGAAAATTTGGAATCCCAGGTTTCGGATGCGATAATGGCAATAATGAATAATGCATTAAGGGCGGTAAGGGAGCTTTACCGGTCCGCCGCAATCTCTTTTATTAGGGATTAAAATCGGTAGACCACATCCAATATTCTGAAGTGTCTTATTTACGATGAAAACAGGAGATTGTGAGCACGGTTTGTCATAAACGGCGTCTATGCTATAGCCTTCCACAATTCCAAGTAACATTTGGCAACGCAGCATTAGAATAACTCGAGGTTACCTATACTCCATTCACAATTATAAAATCACAACTATGGCCTTAGAAATTTGACACATTCCACTCTGTATCGAAGTTATGACGTTTTCCAAAATATTTTTATGTTCCAAGTCAACACTATGTTGCCCTTTCTACATTCTTAGCGTATTTCTCAGAATGTGAATTTATTCGGAAAATGAATGAATTGGAAAAGATGTGATGGACGAAAATAATTAACGTTTATATGAATTGATAGAAAGGATTCCTTTTCAAGTTATTTGCATGAAAAGTACAAGAGATCACTGTTGAAATATATTATTTTTCGCCATGGAAGAAAATTGCATTGCTTTCACATAATTTTCATATGCATGCTTGTGAAGATTTAATGTTTATTATCCTCTTGAACTGAAATTCAAGACTTGACGACATCAATTGTTGAATCAAGAATAATGGAACATTATATCCCTCTATTGGAATCCAAATAGTTGAAGGGAGTTCTGATGCAAGAGGAACTTTTTCTTGGAACATAACCTTAATAGCTTACTTAATAAAAATAAGAGTAGAAGATGTACATTTCATTTATTTGATCTTATGAACAAGGAGTGAAATATTCTGACTGTACAGTAATTTATTAGTTTAAAAAATATTCATACATTACCACCTCAGTAGGTTTGTACAAATAAAATGGAAAAGGTCAATCATAATATGCTTCACATTTATCATTCACCTGTTCTAAAATAAGACACAAACTCCTTCACATTATAGGGCCCTCACAGCATTAAAAGCTTGTGTCTCTTTTGAAAGAAGTAGCACTAGGTATTATATATTCTTTCGATTAAGAGCAAATACCTTCCGTTGAATGTTACATAGACAAATTTCTTCAAAATGGGCTTATACGAAGTGGTTTTTTTTTCTGAAACGTGAAAACGATCAACAATAATCATTTAGAGACCGACGATGGCCATCCAAAACCCGTTTACTTACGAAAATCGTGCAATTTCATTCTGCAAGTTCTTTCCTCATAATTCCTCGAAAATCCTACCTGAACCATATTTTCCGGTCGCTTTCGTGAGAAGATCGTATAAGGAGGCCTTTTTTGTCCATTTACACATTCCAAATAAATTTTGAGCACCAAAAACGATACCGAAACTAACCAAACTTCTGGAGGACCGGAATTTCGTTTGAAATCTTTCCAAACGGCCAGATACCTGAAAAAACTTCATTATCAAGTGTAAAAAAGGCGATTAGTACTTTTACTTTATTTATGCTTATAAATCGATTTTTGGTCCAATTCAAATTTGCCGTTTGTACCCATGCCAAAATATCTTTAATACTTTTACTTTGATGTAAACAAAGAAACTGGCAACGTCGTTTTTGTCATCAAGGATATTCTCTGTACGCGCACAGATTTCTTTATCAGGGGCACTCCTGAAAACGAAACCATGACCTCCTATGTGATTAAATAAAAGTGAATGGAGTATATCTACAAATTTTCAGCTGCTGGCACTTGGCACTTGGAGTATATGTGAAAATAACAGTGAGCGGTTACGACAAAGTACTCAAACATAAATTTTAACATCTAATTATATTATCTTATTATCACCGAAAATATTCAACATGTTGACTCTTCAGATAATGTAACTGAATTGTCGATGTGATTACTGATTTTCGATTTTTTTTGTTGCAGGTGAGATTTCCTTCATTTATTTTTCCTGAAGGCTTGTGCGCTTGGACAGGTAAGTTCTAGATGAAGAATTTGTTGGCACGCAACCTCCTCTGAAAACACTCGATGATTTACTGTAATAACAGTGGCCTGTGACGACGAGATATTTTGACCATTATTCAAGCATCTCGAATGTCTTATTTTTAATGTAAATTTCAGGGGATATGGTGGTTTTTTGATAAGATTTTTCGTGTTCACATGGGTAGGGCTTAATTCTGCCCTACCCATGTGAACACGAAAAATCTTATCAAAAAACCACCATATCCCCCTGATATGGCTTCGGCAATTTCCTCAATTTATGATGAAAACAGTGTTTCTGCTAATCTTTGCCATAATGTTGCCAAATGAGTGCATATGGGGATTTCATATTAGTACAGAACTAAACTTTTCTCTATTCCAGTATCGTAATGTGTTCATTACAGTACTAAAACAGTGCTGTAATGAATTAATTACAGCATCGTTTTCAGTAACATTCTTCGTTTTGTGGTTGTCAGCAATGACTTCCGATCCTTTGAAATTTCAGCAAACGTCAATTTGGAAATGTCAATTTTCGTACTTCCTAACATTCACACCAACTGCAAAGATACAATATAAAAGTCACTAGGACCTATAATTCGAATTTTTTCATTGAATTTCACAAAATTTGAGTGAAATAGAGAAAATATCGTCTAATACTCGTTGCAGAATGCAATTCCAATACTCATGCGTTCGAAAACTCGCTCCTTCGTCGCTCGTTTTCGAATTTCGCATTCGTATTGGAATAGGAGCCCATTCTGCAACTAGCTTTAGAATATACTATTACGATATTAGGTTCCTTGAAAATATATTCCGTCAAAGAGCAGAGGAACCATATCTAGAACATCCTTCATTCGTAAGATTCAAAAGCAGAGATTGAGAGGATCCATTCAAGAACTCAGATTCAATAACTGGATGACCATTGTTCGTCTCTCCAATTGTCTGGGACCTGGGTTTTGTGCAAATTCTCAATACAACGTTCAGCTCGAGGATCTGGCAAATTAGTACTAAGATGCGTTCTGCTCTTGTTCGGCCAGTGTATTGTTCTCATACATCTCTAGTTTGATGATAGGTATATTCAGAAGCTATAGGTATCGGGTATTTCTTCTAGAGTGATAAATAATTGAAATATAACACATTCAAATTAAGATTGGAGCCAATGTTCCTTCATTTGACCGATAATTTTATGACATTCATGTTTTGAGAATAACTTCCGGCATTTGTCCACCATGACAAGCTCTGAGAAACCGCATTCGACCAGACCAATTTTAGCCTTATTTCATCAATAACACGAGTTATGTAGGCTTCCAAAGCGTCAATTGTTTCTGGTTTATCAGCATAAACCAATGACTTGACATAACCCCAAAAAAATAATCCATTGGAGTTATGTCGCATGATCTTGGAGGCCAATATGTTTGAACCTTTCTAGAAAAAATATTATCGCCAAATCTTTCTTTCAATAAATCAATTGTTTCGGTAGCACCATGAGGTGTGGCACCATCTCGTTGGAACCAAAACACTTCTGGGCCCATAACATTCAAATTTTGAAACAAATAATCATTGATCTATAACGAGCAGTATTCACTCTGATATTAGCTCCAGCATTTAAATAATTTGGAGAAATATGGACCGATGATGCTTCCAGCGTTTAAAGCGCACCATACAGTGCATTTTTCAGGATGCAGAACTTCGTGAGGATTGTTTTCACTCCATATACAGCAATTTAAGGACTGAACGAGAATAAATTCGCTAACACAAAAACGCTTATATCTTTTGAACCACTGGACCGATTTCGAAAATCAAACTCATTTTCGAATCATCTTCTAGTTCTAATGAAAACTGTTTTTACAATAAAAAACCAAAACTATTTTTCACAAAATTAATGGATTTTTTCTGGAATTCTTCCCATCATGCTTCTTATAGTGTTCTCAGTCACTTTTTGGGATGCTGCCTTCCACTTTTGCTTGAATTCCTCTAATGTTCTCGTTGATTTCTTTCTCTTCTTCAATTCTCGTTTTACCAGGGCCCAATATCTTTCGATTGGCCTGAGTTCTGGGCAATTTGGTGGATTGGCCTCTTTAGCGACAAAAACCACCTCATTAGCTTCGTACCATTCCTTGGTTGCCTTGCTGCAGTGGCATGAAGCTAAATCTGGCCAAAAGATTGTTGACACATCGTGCTCACGTAAAAACGGTAGTCGCTTCTTTAAGCATTCCTCGATGTATATCTTCGAGTCAACAGAGCCTTGGACATCGAAAAATTTGCTCCTTTTTCCACAAGTGCAAATTGCTTGCCAAACCAGGAATTTTTTAGGAAACTTTGCTTGTTTCTCTCACGCGAAATTGTTCGTCAACATTTCCACGAGAATCTGCAGTATAAAATTCCTGACCAGGAAGTCAGGAAATCAGCCAAGACATAGGATTCGTCGTCCATCACGCAACAGGAAAATTTTGTCAAGGAATCTTTTTTTTATTTCTTTGCTCTTGATTTCGCTTCTTGATTTTTCACAGCGTTCCTGCGTTCTTTCTGCACTTTGTAGATTCTAAGCTCACAACCCACTATTTGGGCCACTTTCCGTCCTGAAAGTTTAGGATTCGTCTGATGAAAACGGCTGATGGCTTTCTTCACTTTTTTTGAGCTATGAAACCCCTTTTTTCTTCCGGTTCTTCCTTGCAATTAATTGTAAGATCTTCGTTGAAGCGCTTAACAACACTTGATACCGTTTCCGGACGAACGCGAGCCTCTTTTGCGATTCTTTTGAAGCTCCATTTTTTATTATTTTGAAAAAGTTTCACTATAAATTCTCGTGTTTCCACTTCGCTTGTCATTTTGCGACAGAGAATTGGAGTATCTATGAAGTAAATGTTCCACATGTTTCTGACGTTCATAACAAAGCCAACTGTGATCAAATTTCACACTGCACAGAGTCCAACTTGTTGTGAACGTCAACGAATAGACAAATCTAGATCTTCATTAACAGTATCTCTTACAGCAGCGATATTTTCTTATGTACGTGCAGTTCTTTGTCTTGTTGTTGTATCGAGTAGAGAAAATGTTGTCCGAAATCTATCGATAGTTCGACGAGTAAGCTGCTTTGATGGACGATTATGTAAACCATAAATTTCACGAAGTGCTCTATAAGTTTGGCGAATGAAAAACCGATTTTGAAAATTAATTTCAACAACTCGTAAACGTTGTTGCGGTGTGAGTCTTCGAAACACATGATGCAGGAGTGAAAAATTCCAATAAAGCACAATGAGGAAATCTTTCTGCAAAATGTGTGAGCCATTTTAATTCTGGAAGTATGCATGCAGAGAGCTGTAGGTCTAACAGAGGACTAGCTGAGGCCCGAGGTATCAACCATTCTGTTCAGAAACTCATGTGACCCTTTTTTACCCTGATGATGGAATTCAAACCCTTTACACAACGTTTCTTCCTATCTGTCGTTGTTCTTCAACCAGAATAATGCACATTATTCTTCGTACCAGCGTTCCTATCGATCCAATCCTCAAAGTGGACAACCTTTTTCACCATCAATGACGAATCGAATGTTGAATTTTCCATCGGTCAACCAGACATTCCCTCCTTCCCTCAGCTCCAAGGCCTCTTGGGAAAACGATAAAAATCAGTCTTCCTTCTGGAATGATGCTCTCGAAGCGGCCCCTTAAAAACGCCGAGCCCTTCCCTGTTTGCTTTCGTATTGATCCTTTGAGGGAGAACGCTGCTCGCAAACATCGCCCTTAGTACGGCTTGGCGCGGGGACGTTTTTCGCGGGCGTCGCTTTCTCTCTATCCGTCTCGACGCCCGACGTCCTCCGAATTCCGTAACGAGGAAGCCGCCGTTCCTGCTATCCCTCTGCAAATAAGCCGCGCCAAGGAAGATTCCGTGGATGGCTTTAGAATTCTGCGGTGTGTCTTGCAGGGAGATAAAACTTCATCAGTAAAAGTCTTCTATTTTCTACTTTTTTTTTCTTCACCAATGCCTTAAGCCTGTTTTTTATCGACACTTTTTCTATTCTTGACGTAAATTATTGTTCGCCGTGTTAAGTCCGTCCAAGAATTATTGACATCAAAGCAGACCTTGGAAGTCCAGTCGCAGCTTAATTTATAATTACAGAAAAGTAACTAGAAATTTTCTGTGCTTTCAGCATAGCAATGAATAAAGAAATACAACCTTAAAATCAAAATAATAGTATTTCTTCAAAGTAAGGCACTTTGGAGTTTGAACATAAAAATTTCCGCAATCATATAAGATAAAATTCGGGTGAATCTGTATACCAGCAGTATATTATCTTCATCTTGTTTTGATACATTTTCGAACGATCAATTATAGGAGCATACAGCCTGAAAATTCTTGTTCGATAACGAAAAATATCGTGGATATTTAAAAAGCATGTTCTTTTTCGAAGTTCAATATGAATATTCTCTAAACCAGAAAAATCTAGTTGATAATTTGGAGCGTGTTGCTGCAAAGTGATGTATTGGAAAATTTGTAATAGATTACAAGACAGAAACAAAACTTAACGAATGGATCTATTTAATAAACAGTGGGACAAGAAAAACCTCGGACAAACTCTTTTTCATTTAACTTTATTAAACAGAAGAAATTGAACAAAACAACAACAAATAATAATAGGTTGATCATTTGTTAATAATATATTTGAGGCGTTTCGAAGTGGCTTCCTTTGGCGGCGACAGCTTCAGCCGCTTCTTGAAATTTTCGGCAATGGGCCGCAGCTCCTCGGGCGTTAATCGTTTCCATTTCCGGCGCAGAGATTGCTTCAGCGACTCCAAATTTTTGTGTTTTTTATACAAGCCCTATGCTCCAAAATCAACCGCACACTGTCGTACATTGGGTTGAGATCCGGTGAGTAGGGCGGCCATTCTGCAGATGAGATAAAACAAGGAAAATGGGTCTTACACCATTCTTGCGCCATTTTCGCTGTGTGAGCCGGAGCGGGGTCCTGTTGAAAGGTCCAATGCGTATCGACGAAGTGCTGCTTGGCCCACGGAAGTACTACGGCCTCGAGGATGTCGCAGCGGTAGACTTCTTGATGGATTTTGACCCCTTGATCCACAAAAACTAAGGGAGTTTTACCACTGCCGCAAATTCCGCCCCAAACCATGACGGATTGCGGATTTTGACGGGGCATGTTCGACGATGGCCGATGTACCGGGAGACTCTACGGACCAGACTCTGTCGTTTTGGTGGTTGTGGGATTGTTCTACGGTGAAAAGCTTCTCGTCTGTGAAGAGAATTCGCTCCCATTGCTGACCGGCGTCGAGACGAAGGAGTTGACGGCACCTTTGGAGTCGTACGCGCTTGATGGCTTGAGGTTGAGCTCCTTTTTGTCAATTTGACGGACTGATTCGCGGTTGATACCGGTCTCACAGGCTATTTTCCTCATGGAAACCCTCGGATTTCGATTGACTCGTTTCTTGACGATGTTGCGATTGCTAGGTGTATTGACAGTGCGTTCTCTACCACTTCCTGGACGACGATCATCATGGCCAAGCCCCTTGAAACGACGAATTGCATCGGACACTGTTTGTCGAGACACATTGAGCAAACGAACAATTTCGCATTGACGCCTACCTTGACGAAACAGCTCCAAAATCGCACTACGTTTGTTTGAAATTCAAAGACTCTGTGAAATAAAATTATATCAAACTGAAAATTCACATATCAGTACAGGAAAGTGTAAAGAAACCAAGAGAATAAAAATTATTTGGCTGCGCTGAAATACTTCTGTTCCAGACCACAGCAAAATTTGTCCGAAGGTTTTCTTGTCACAATGTACAAGGAAATTTGTCATGACATTGTAACTTTCGAAATTTATGAACAATGATGGAGTAAAATACGTAATATTATTCTGATTCGACAACCACTGTTATTATTTCCTCATCTGGGCAGAACTCGTCATGTTCATAATTAAAAAGGCTTTATGTCAGCAATATCATAACATCCCATATATTTTGACTAATCTTCTCTTATTTCTTTTTCTACGTGCTCTGTGCAGGCTTATGTATTAGCTGTACATTCTTCAATAGCCTTCCTCCCAAAGATTTTTCACTTGCGCAATTATTCACCGAATTTTTTCGAATATTAATGACAGAACAAAACGATAGTGTTATTTGCAACACCAACCTGAATTCTGCAACTCAAAATATGACTGAATGGGCTATTACCAACATAATTTCGATTCCCTAAAGCCCCTCAAGATGTCAATGATTCTTGTATGAACTGCAACTACTTGTCTTCATTCATAACGAATTATGTAGGATGTGTCTTTATCAGAGTAATTTTTCATTCATTTCTAGACAAAATGTACAAACTTTGCTTGCTGGAAGTGCCCACAGTTTAGATTAAACTCTGTCGATGTTTATTTCAACAACAGACGCAAAATAATAGATTAATCCCGCTGGTCCTGTGGACTGATGTGGCTTGTTTTACTAGGGGCATATAAACAATAACCAAAACGAACATGAGTGGGAAAGCAAAATCCACACGCCAGTCGACCAAGACAATTTAAGCATCGTTTTGGTGTCCACATTTGAGGTTGTGTTTTCGGCAATGATACATGTTAAGAATGATTGCATCAATTCAGATTTGAATAGGAATTTCTTTGGACACAATTTTTTGAGGTCATTGATGAAGAAGAGTTCAGCATATTGAATTTCAGCTCGATGATGCACTAAACAAATAGGTGCTCAGTTAGGTGAACATTTAGGTCCTGGTAAAAGTGAGAGGCGCATGTCTTCATCACCACGGACAGCCAGGCCACTCGGATCACAATGCCAGGGATCTCTGCTGACCTGGGAGTGCCGTAACACCATTAAGGCAATAAGGTGACTCTTCTATGGGTGCCAGGACATTGTGGTGTTGAAAGAAATGAAAAAGCCGAAGAGCTTGCAAAAAGTGCATCAAGGTTAACACCTGCTGGGCCTGAGCCTCTCTGTGGGCTTGGAAAAGACCAATTTAAGCCGGCGGTCCAACAATGGGTGTTGGACATCAGAATAACCCTCTGGAGAAACACTCCTGCGCTTATGCTGAATAGATGGATAGCCTGGAGAGGTGAAGGAGGGCCCATAACATGGCCATCTCGTTCGTCGGATCTTAATCCTTCAGAATGTTATTGGTAGGGACGTATCTTCTGTCACAGTTTCTCATGGAGCTCTAGGACACCAGGAAACATAGTATTTTCGTGAGATACTTTTTTTGTGATGCGATCAATCGAGGAATTCAAGGGTGGGGGTGTAAGTCTCCCCGACTCGCCCTGTACACGGAGTTGATCCCAAAATAAACAGAGATAGCTTCGCAGACCTCCATCTCGCCTTTTACCCAACCGAATGGATTCCGATGAAGCGGATCCATTCCGAAAGTGTAACTACTAACAAGTACTCCAAACTACTTGTCCATCCGGACTCCGTCAACTTATTTCGCTAATTCCGGACCGCAGATTCCTGCGCTCCCGGATTCCAACGACCGCATCAGTTTCCGGCGATGGACGGAGTGCGCTGTCCTCCTCGTCTGTATAATTTTCTAAAATGTGATTTATTCCGGGATCTGGATCTGTTCGACCGACGGGATTAATTTTGTTTGTCAGACGCGAGTAATGCGGATTCAGAATCGCGTAATTCGTTATGAATGTTTGAGCTGGACGAGTTTTTGAGGTTAATCACCGAGTCGAGTGATATGCACGAAACGATAATGTTTTCTATGTGCGGAGTAATTCGATGCTTGCAGGGATACCCAACGATGAGGAGATTTCAACTTTGAAGGGGAGAAAACCACAAAAGCTCACAAATTCTGTTCATGTTTTTTCATTCCTATATAAATTCTCATTTCAGTAGTCCCGATATAAACTTTCCTGCTGCAGTCGAAAGGTATTCTATATGACATTTATTCATTCCTCAAGACACCTAACAACCTAACATTGTATCGAACAAAAAAATAAGAAATGAGAACTAGAACAAATATTGAATAGCCAATACAAAAGAAAATAAAAGGAAACCACATTCTTTGAAACAACATACATTGTATAGAACAGGTCAGAAGAAGAACAAATGAGAACATTGAGAACTAGAAATAATATTAAATCGACAATACAAGAAAAAATGAGAGTAAACAAACAAATGAACAATCACGAACCTCATACTTCAAGACGAAATACGTGGTATAGAACATGTCAGAAGAAGAAAAATTGAGAACGAGAACCAATTTTAAATCGGCTATACAAGAGAAAATGAAGGTAAACAAACAAATGAGCAGTCAGGAACCTCATTCTTCAAGACAACATACATTGTATAGAACATGTCAGAAGAAGAGAAAATGAGAACGAGAAACAATATTGAATCGACAATACAAGAGGAAACAAAAGTAAGAAAACAAATAAACAATCGAGACAATCTTTCTTCCAGACAACATACATTGTATACAACATATCCGAAAAAGAAAGAAATGAGAACGGAGAAACAATATTAAATCGACAATACAAGGGAAATTGAAGTAAAAAAAACAAAAAGCCCATAGGAAACCTCATTTTTTAAGACAGCTTTGTTTAGAACATGTCAGAAGAAAAAATGAGAACGAGAAACAATATTAAGTCGACAATACAAAAGAAAATTGGAATGAAAATTTGTTGACAGTTCTAACAACAAATCATAGATGCATAGAAATACCTGGTGTTGGCACTGATTAGATTTTGTTTAAGACTTTCTTGTCGATCGAAAATGTGATATTTTGTGCGGCTTTTCATTTCTCCCGAAAGGGGTCGCGTTTTTTGTCGTTGCCGCAGTAGCGCCACGACCGATAAATATTGCGGATTTATTCCGGAACTAGACCAAAATCTGAAATCTAGGATGCCGTTTTGATCTACAAATTTTGGTCACGATTTTTAGTAGGGAGTCGTTACACCAGGTGTTCTATGCATCTATAACAAATCCAATTTTATGATTTTGTATCATATGGAACCATTTCAGCCAATTATGTCAACATTACATCGAAAACTACTTCCAATGCAATTTTCAATCCCAATGATAACACGATATAGAGTCTTATAAAATTATATAATAGTTCCATGGCAACATCATTCCAAACAAATTTCAAAATGTCACGTTTTGGTAATGTTAAAAATATAAATGAGCTTATCAAAGAAAACATTCCCAGAAATACTTCCAATAGCCACAAATATATTTGGGGAATATTTATGGAATTTTGCTACGAACGATCATACGAATTGAATGAACGCAGAAGCTTGGAAGAATTGGCGTTTATACTCAAATATTGGGCTGTCAATATGAGAAAAAAAGACGGAACAGAATTCAATACGGTAAAGACAATGTGGAATGTTTCGAGCCAACTCTTGCAAGAAAAGTATTATAAGGACTACAACATTATGATTGACCCGTTTAATAATATAATATTCAAACCAGCCCGAGATGCCCGCGATGCAATCAGAAAAAAATTGCAAGCAGGCCCAAGTAAACGTAAATCCAGTTCAGTTTCGTTAAATTTGTCTGAAGTTAACAGAATAATATTGCTATGGGATGAAAATACTCCTGCAGGTCTTATGCGTAAATTTTATCACATTGCTGCAGTAGAACTAGCGTGGCGAGGAGGAGAGGCAGTTGCTTGTTTGGTGAATTTTTTTCAAATCGAGAAGAATAACGATGGTTTTCCAACAAATCGCATTGAATACAATCCGGTATTCAGTAAAACATGCCAAGGTGGTTCTAAAAGCTGTTCAAGTAGTAAATGGTTGGTTTCCAATAGTGAGAGACAAAGCTTCCCTGTACGTCCTTCTCATAAACTAATATCAAAACGAGGCGAAAAAATTACCTCAACACGACTATTCTTGAAACCAAATCGATATTGGAAAAATGAAACTGACAAATGGTACGATAATGTACCTGTTGGAAGGAATACCATAAATAAATGGACTAAATATGCTGCCGAAGCAATTGGCTTGAATGTCAAAGACAAAAAGATAACGAATCATTCAAATAGATCAACAGCTGTCCGTCAATTAGCAAAAAGTGGTGTAGAGGAACAACAATTGCTGAAGATTACTGGTCATAGCAATCAAAATTCTATCAAACCATACCTAAACCTCGATCAAGAACACCACAACAAGATAATAAATATTATGCGTGGAAAGAGATCTTCTATACAAGAGAACAGCAACGAATCTAATGTTGAGTTGAATTTTACGAATTGCACTTTCACTAATTGTACTTTCAATAAATAAATACATAAATGTATTGTTGTGTTGAGTTATACATTTTTTCTCTCAAAATATTTTCTGCCGAATATTCCTCGGACATTGATAAATGCCTCATAATTTTATAACCAATATCTCAAGCTCGTTACCAATGAACGAGCTTTCGATGGTCATAAAATTATCTAGTCTATTATCAAGTTCCTAGGGATATTACTACTGAAAAGGCAAATAAATAACAGCTTGAGAAAATGGATCAGTTTGTTCTTCGGAATTCCTTAGATCTTGTCCTAGATTTTGTGTCACTTTATTGACTATTTCTTTTTAGAAGTTTGCCCAGTGTCCGTCTATAAAACTACATACAAACTTGGACAGGTTCAAGAAGAGCCAAAGACCCAACTGGTCCACTTCTCGAAGTGAATTCATACACAGATCAGAGACACGAACGATGTTGTCAATTGTATCAAACAGGGAAGTCTACACTCGCGGAACATGCGTTGATGGTTGCAGAAGACATTTTCAACATCAGAAGTTACCATCCTAAGATGAATATGGAAGCCATCGAAATCTTTGAGCACAAAAGCAACATGAGCAAGAAAGAGAATACTGCCATTGTTCCTAGTGCGTGGTTGCCTGCCATCTGCAATGCTAGGCCTGCAATGCAGAGAGGTTGAACTGACCGATAGTGGGGCTGCGACTATAAATACAGCGATAGATCTAATAACATCATCCATTCCAAGCCATATAACTTTTTGGCTGGAAGATATTTCTTCGACGAACATGTTTTTTCTGATTGGTCTTCCTAAACACTCGAATTACTGTTGCTCTGATTATCTTCAGTTCGAGTTTCTGAATCGTCCGTGTAGACATATCGAAACACATTCAATTACAAGCAGTTGATTGGGACTACTACAATCAGGGTCTGACTTCGAGATGTGCAATCAAGGAGCGGCCTCAGTTTGCTAGCACTAGACCTTATCGAGTTAATTGATCGAGCTTGTTACTGTTCCATAGTGAACCTAACAGTAGGCAGATTGATTTGGAGTTTGAACGAAGTGAAGAAAAATTATCGGAATATACTGATAGGTAATTGGTTGATATGAACATTGGTATTCTTTGAATTTGAAGAATAAAATCGACACTAAGTTGTAGTTCGATGATATTCCTTACCTAGAGACGGATCTAGAATAATTTACGGCTTCTTCCACAAATATTTTGGGATCAAATTAGGCATAAATCGAAAACTTGGTGAAGAAATAAAGTTTTTTATTTGTTTCTCATTTGTAATCGTCAGTTTCCAGAAACACAATATTAATCAAGAAAGTTTATTTTATCAAGTCACTAACTTGTAAAACTGACAGTTAACTTGCAAAATTTTTACAAGTGTGTAGTATTATTTGCATTAGAAAATTTTGTTTTATCGTCATAAGTATATGTTGAAAATCATGGTACAATTGTTATTTCCAGTAACACAGATTTTTGATGATGAAAGAGTTGATACTGATGATGATGAACCATCTGTTGACTCAGAAACTGCTGAACTCGAGGACTGCAGAACATTTGTACTCTCCTTACTACCAAATAATTTGCTAGACATTTCGATTTTGTTGTTGACCGAATCATCGACATAACTCATCATTCGGTGCTCTTCCACCCCAACTCTGGATCTTTTACCTAAATATTTCGCTGTTCGCTTTGGGACACCACCAATAGTGTGCTGGCCAGCATTAAGGGGAATGCACTTTCCATGTCGGTATGTCAAAAAAAATCTTAGGCTTTCTGTTCCAGGAGGCCGAAGATTTACATATTTTCTGTATAACATGCAGGGCTTGAAGCTGCAGCCATCATCGGTTATGGTGAATCTTCTTGTTGTTAAATTTTTTGTTTGCCGCAATGTCACAATAACGTATTTTCCCATATCTTCTACATCATTCATATTTAAGGAGAAAATTTCGTCACATTCGCAACATCCAAAAATCCCAAATATTGTTACAAATTTCGCCAGCAACCACTGGTCATCAGGAGGAGCATGTAAAAGAAATTTTTCAGCCTCTTCTTTACTTAATACCTTGGCCTTTTTTGGCGTATAACACTCATTTTTTCGTTTCAGAAACGCTATTACCTTTTGAAATCTGCAAATGACAACTAAACGTCATATTTCTCAATAAATTTTTTAAGGAAAACAAACCTGCAAACAGGGGCATTTTCTTTCATTTCCAAGCAGCTTTTCAGCATAGACCATTTTGCCCATAAAGTATTAGGGCTGAATCTAGCTGATAGTTGATTCAAGTAGACCAACAAAACATCTTCAGTTAACCCAATCACACTATTTTTGTTTTGCCACTTTTTGTCGTCGTATTCTCGCTCGTACCTTGAAGCTGATTTTGCAGGTAATAAACTTGAAGCTACACTGCTGGCTGCCTCAATAATTTCTTTTGCTACATTCATTTTCGCTTTCGCCAAAACAAATGTAAAGAAAAATAAACAGACATGTTCATGGCAACGCTTCCATAGCTTACGACATTTGCGACAAATTGTTGAGATTTTTTTGGAATTTATCTAACCTTTTTACAAATGAGAAACAAATAAAATATAAAACAATACACGCAAGGTAACGGGTTTTACTGGCTCAAGGAGGTAACTGACTCGCCTGCGGCTCGTCAGTTATATCCTCCATTCGCCAGTAAAAACCCTCTTACCTTGCTTGTAATGTTATATCATACTAGTTGTTTGAATAATCTTTTTTTGTCCTGGGCCCTCATAACCTCAATTTTAAATCTGGGTTAAATCCAACTGTATTCAAATTTACTGCGTCATGATATCTCAATTTTCGGTAGCCCGCATAAAAGCATTCCTCCCTGTGTGTTCGAAACGAGGGGTGTTTTCAGGAATAAGACACCCCGGCCAAAGAACATACTGCGTATGGACGTGGTCGATAACAAAGAAGATCCAGAGCTCTATGACTTCTCGACTCTGTGCTCTATAGTTCTGAAAGGAGTCATCTAGAACCCTACGAAAGATCCTACATCTTCATTACACTTCTGCTACTCGTCTAGCCACGGTCATACAGCGCATATCTCATAAATACATTTAATTCTCATGGTAATAAGAATTGGTACAGCAGTCCATTCTCATCTTTTTTTGTCCTGGGCCCTCATAACCTCAATTTTAAATCTGGGTTAAATCCAACTGTATTCAAATTTACTGCGTCATGATATCTCAATTTTCGGTAGCCCACATAAAAGCATTCCTCCCTGTGTGTTCGAAACGAGGGGTGTTTTCAGGAATAAGACACCCCAGCCAGAATTAGATCATGCCGTATCGTAGAGGAATAATGTAATTGTCGAATTTGCATGTTTTCCCTGTAAACCGCTTCTATATAATTTCGGCCCCCCGCCGTGCCCGTCATTCTAGTCGTGACGTTTACATCTTTACGGTCGAATTTCGGCTTGTTTGCCGAGTGCCGGGATAAAAAATGCAGGGAGGAAGGTTCCTCTTCGCCCGGGCCGTATCTCATTTCGCTCGTTTCGTCCTAGTAGTGGGTCATCGGGGTCTCATCAAATATGTAGGGTAGTGGTTTCGAGTTTTTCGGACGGCTATTGGATGTTTTCTGAAGTGTTTTCGGGTTTTCGGAAGGTTCGCGGATGCGTTATTAGGCCGTGGAGAGATGCGACGGTCTCCTTGATGATTTCGTGTCGACCATGGGTATTTCGGAGATGATGGTAGTTGTTTCGAGAGAATTAGTCAGACTCGGAATATTTTAAGGATACTACAATAAAGAAGGTCTGAGAACCTTGTTTTGCGCAAAAGCGTCTGCCTTCTCATTGCCTAAAATTCCCCAGTGCTCCAGCACCCACCCAAGAATCGCCTTATTGTGGCTTGTCAGGATAAAAAGGACCCCTGGACATTCTCAGATTTGTTCAGATCTGAGTTCAGAGCATGCAAGTGCTCATAAAGCCTCTTGACCATCACAGCATATACCAACTACTGTCTTGCAGTTGCCTTCTCTTCTCAGGTTCTTCCTAATCCAGACATCTATTTCGTTGATTTCTGCTTGGAGCCTTACAATGAATACCAGCTCGCGAACCTCTGACTATTTTGCACCCTTCTGTATACCAGATGAGTGCTCCAACTTCTCGAGGTTGATGAGAAACTGTACAAGTCCCATGAATTGAAAAAAAAAACTGTTATTGTATTGATCCATGGAAAAGGGAGCTCAGCAAAGATACACAGAACTATCGACCTGTCAGCTTGCTTTCCTAGTTTTATAAGTTGTTCATGAGAGTTATAACCAAAAGGCTGAAGGGCAATGGTGGATTTCTACCAAACATGAAAGCAGGCTGGGTTCCACCTCCATATGATCGATGAACCTTTAGTCCTCGTCTTCATAGACTACGAAAAAGCCTTTGACACTATCGACGACGCTGCAATGTTCAAAGCTGTGGCTGACTGCATAATTGATAGTGACTACACTGATATCATAAAACATATACTCCATTCACAATTATAAAATCACAACTCTGGCCTTGGAAATTTGACACATTTCACTCTGTATCGAAGTTATGACGTTTTCCAAAATATTTTTATGTTCCAAGTCAACACTATGTTGCCCTTTCTACATTCTTAGCGTATTTCTCAGAATGTGAATTATTTGGAAAATGAATGAATTGGAAAAGATGTGATGGACGAAAATAATTAACGTTTATATGAATTGATGGAAAGGATTCCTTTTCTAGTTATTTGCAGGAAAAGTACAAGAGATCACTGTTGAAATATATTATTTTTCGCCATGGAAGAAAATTGCATTGCTTTCACATAATTTTCATATGCATGCTTGTGAGATTTAATGTTTATTATCCTCTTGAACTGAATGTTCAAGACTTGACGACATCAATTAATGATTCTAATCAAGAATTCATAAAAAAAAATCAACCCAAAGATATAAGATGAATTGATGGGTAATTACAAGAATCAAGAATAATGTCAATGCCATATTATCTTCTTCGCGTCCTTGTATTGAATTGTAATAATCAGTTTGTGGCTTGAGGACAGGGCAAATGAAATTTATCTTTTTCGAATTGTCGACGTTTCGATCCTATGTTCGGATCTTCTTCAAGACTGAAAATTTTTATTATCATAAATATAAATACAAACATAAACTTTGACATGAACCGATACACAAACACCATAATGTTATCATTTAGAAGAAGCCAGGTAGCTCAAGACAAAAAACACATCAAAACTGAATTTACCTTTTCAAATAGATAAATGAGGCAAACACGAGTGCTCATGAAAACCATAGGTCGTTTTTTGTAAAATTACTGCGTGTCACGTAGTCAAATTATAAACATCCATCTCTCATGAAAACAGAATCAACACAAATGAGGAGGGAAGAATGAGATGTTTTGTTTATCGATTTCGACACATATGGGACCACAGAAAGGGCGAACCAGTCGGATGAATCATTTGTTATTAACTTTTTATTTTTGTTAGTAGGTTGCTGTACACAACACTAAGGGACTCAACATCGCTTCTCAAATTTATGGTGTCATTTATTGAAATCTGAATCATTTCACTGATGCATCGTTTGAAGTAGTTATTCTCCCGGTCCAGTATTTGTACATTTTCGAAATCAAAGTCATGACTGTTCTCGAAATGATGGGTGGCTAAGGCTGTTTTTTCATTTTTGTATTAATGTTGAAATCAGAATACACAGAAAAAATGAGGGAGCTCCTAAGTGATGACACAACATATACTGTCTTAACATCTGATCCCACTACACATTTCCAACTTGGGAACAATAAACTAGTCAACGAGCTTCTTGATGATATGTCTATAACTTCTTTAAAGGCGAAAAAATTAAAAAAACATAATGCAATATCTCCAAAAATGTATGGTTTGAGAAAAACACATAAAACACAAACCATTAGTTTGAGACCAATAGTCAGTTGTATAGACTCCCCAGTGTACAACCTCTCCTTATTGGTCCATGAGACGCTGGCACCATGGACTACTACCTTTGGGTATAACATAAATAACTCAATAGAATTTGTGGAATTTGTTCGTACAGTTCAGATGCCATGTGACTATGAGCTCATTTCATTAGATGTAACCTCCCTTTTCACCAATGTTCCCAAATAACTTCTACTCGACATAATAAGATCTGAATGGAGTTATATTTCGGCTTATACTGACATCAGGAAAAACTTGTTTCTGCGTATAGTTGAATTTATCTTTGAGTCCAGCTATTTCACTTTTGACGGAGTAGTATACAAGCAAATAGAGGGTACAGCTATGGGTAACCCAGCCAGCCCAACCCTTGCCAATATCGTTATGAAGCACGTCATAACTGTCGCCAAAAAAAGGTTGAATTTTATTATCCCATTCCTTAAATTATACGTCGATGACACTATTTTAAGCATACCACAGGGAAAAACAAATGAAGTAGTTGAAATATTCAATAGTGTACATCATAGGGTTCAATTCACAGTGGAAAGAGAGGTTGATAACAAAATATGTTTTTTGGACGTTGCTCTCATCAGAAAAAACAACGGGACAATCTCTACAAATTGGCATACAAAAGAAACATCATCCGGAAGATTACTAAATTATTATTCTAATCACCCAATATCCCAAAAAATAGCCACGATAAAGAACCTTCTGTTCAGAAACTACAAACTAAGCGACCCCACATTCCATGCGCAAAACGAAAATAAGATCAAACGCCTATTGAGAAATAACAATTATCCCATAAGCCTAGTCAATAGAGTTTTAACGAAGTATAAACACGATATCGATTCATTAGAGAGGAAAAAAGACAATAGTCACAAAATTTATTACAGATTCCCTTTCATCCCTGAACTGTCTACAAGAGTCAATGAACTGGTGAAGAACATTGTGCCGGACTGCCAACTGGCTTTTTACCCCCTAAAAACAGTGGGAAGCATTTTTAGTAAACTTAAAGATCCCACACCCAACCCTTTGAAATCAAATTTGGTATATTTGATAAGATGCAAGGACTGCAGTGGTGCATATGTCGGTATGACTAAACAATATTTAAAAAAGAGAATATACCAACACAGTTATGATTGTAGAGAAATTAACAAAAACAAAAATGAAAAAACAGCCTTAGCCACCCATCATTTCGAGAACAGTCATGACTTTGATTTCGAAAATGTACAAATACTGGACCGGGAGAATAACTACTTCAAACGATGCATCAGTGAAATGATTCAGATTTCAATAAATGACACCATAAATTTGAGAAGCGATGTTGAGTCCCTTAGTGTTGTGTACAGCAACCTACTAACAAAAATAAAAAGTTAATAACAAATGATTCATCCGACTGGTTCGCCCTTTCTGTGGTCCCATATGTGTCGAAATCGATAAACAAAACATCTCATTCTTCCCTCCTCATTTGTGTTGATTCTGTTTTCATGAGAGATGGATGTTTATAATTTGACTACGTGACACGCAGTAATTTTACAAAAAACGACCTATGGTTTTCATGAGCACTCGTGTTTGCCTCATTTATCTATTTGAAAAGGTAAATTCAGTTTTGATGTGTTTTTTGTCTTGAGCTACCTGGCTTCTTCTAAATGATAACATTATGGTGTTTGTGTATCGGTTCATGTCAAAGTTTATGTTTGTATTTATATTTATGATAATAAAAATTTTCAGTCTTGAAGAAGATCCGAACATAGGATCGAAACGTCGACAATTCGAAAAAGATAAATTTCATTTGCCCTGTCCTCAAGCCACAAACTGATTATTACAATAATGTCAATTTTATTTTGTTGATAACTTTCTTAAAATCAATGTTGGGATATGAAACTCGGCTGCGTTTGTTCAAACAACATCTAAAGAATACATTTTTCGCCATCTCGACCTTTGAAAGGCGTTCCTTATAGGAGAATTAGGTTTAAGTTCCACCTCATTAGTGAGGTACCTAACTTTTGCAAATATGCTCAGATATCGCCAAATTTCTTGGAAAACCTGAAAAATATCATCCTAATCGACCTCTCGAGGCTCCATCCGATCCATCTACTGCGATATCTGTCCAAATAACAGCTTTTTCAACGAAATTCCCGTGTGCCCCTTCAACCTCGAAATGTAAAAATTCGTCCTGGTCTTGAAAATCGTCCTCACGCTCCAAACTGGTGCTAAAAACAATAAACATACGTTAATCTTGAATATTCGACGAAAAACTCACCTGCAAATATCGATTAAATACCAAAAATCTGCGAACAATTTGTTAACCTAACAAAATGTGGAATATCTTTGATACTTTTACTTTGATGTGAACAAAGAAACTGGCAACGTCGTTTTGTCATTAACGATATTTTCTGTGCGCGCTCTGACTTTTCATCATATGTTCTGTGCTTTTCATCAGGTGCACCAACTCCTGAAAACGAAACCATGACCTTCCATGTGATTAACTGATTTAATTTTTTCCCGTAGAGTGGTCAGTAATGTCGAAAAGTAATTTCCAGTTATTGTTCTACCCTTATCCAAAAAATCAATCATGATTACTCCATGGCAATCCCAAAAAACTGAAGCAAGAACTTTTCCAGCAGATTTTTGGACACGAAACTTCTTAGGTCTTGGAAAACCAGAGTGTCGCCATTCCATCGATTGTTGCTTTGTTTCTGGATCGTAGAAATGTACCCAAGTCTCATCCATACTAACAATTCGGTTTAAGAAGTCTACGTCGTTTTCAAATCGAGCACAGATCGAACGCGATGCTTCTACCCTTGCACGCTTTTGGTCAACATTCAAACATTTGGGTATCCATTTTGCAGAAATTTGTATCATGTACAAATTGACGTGAACCAGCCTTCGTATGAAATCTTCAGTGCTTCAGATATCGGTTTTAGTCCAAGTAGATGATAAAATCATGTCATGAACTGCATCGATATTTTTGGGGACTGACACAGAAACTGGCCTTTCCGATCGCCGATCGGTCATCATCTTCAATCGAAAATTCACCTCTTTTGAAGCTTGCAGTCCAATTTTTCACGGTTGCATACGAAGGACATTGATCACCAAGGGTATTGAGCATATCTTCGTAAATCTGCTCACCTCTTAACCCCTTTAAATACAGGTACTTGATGATGGCTCGATACTCCAATTTTTCGATCTTTACAATTTCGGTGGACATCTTTTTTTTAATTTATTGCGTAACTCTGGTTTACTTTTTTGACGTCGAACACTACACTGACACTTCTGATAAGTTATTGTTCGTTGATATGGTATCGCAATATTTTGTGTATCAAAATTATGTTGGGTAACGTATTTGTCTACTTCTCATTATTTTTGTCGAACTTCATAATTTAGTAAAAGACTTAGTTTCAAAATTATGTCGTGCAGCTATGAATTTAAGTACCTCTCATTATTTTTGTGAATCTTCATGATTCAGTGGAAGAATTTTTCAGAATTGTGCTGAGTAGCTAGGTTTTTATTTTTCATTATTTTTTGTTTGATCCCTATGGTTTTGTTGAGAAATTTGTAATAGACAACATATTGTCTTGTAATTGGGTTTTCGCCTGTTAGACAATAAAGGATTTTTTTATGCATGGAACTGGTCTAGGCTAACTAGATATCAATACATCCTCGTAAGGTTGTTAAACCTGACATACCCAGTCTTGCTTCTGCTCTGATGTAGATGAGAGGTGCGGGCCCAACATCAGTCTCATAGACTATGTCGAGGTAGATCTGTTAGCACTCGTGGTGCACAGACATGTCTTGAAGTTTGTGGAGCTCAACCTTAGCCACCAAACCAAAGAGCCGAAGGCTACCATTGCCTTCACCACAGCTGTCTACAATCAACTCTCTGCCATATAATGCCATAAGTGGCATTTGGCCTCCATTCACAATGTTTTCACGAGACAAAACCATGTAAATGTCTTGAGTAGTTAAAAAAGAAAGATCTTTTATATAATTCCCCTTTTTATAGCAACACAAAAGCTGCGCTCATTCCGACCACTCCACAAAAAAGTAAGCGGCCAAACGAAAATAGTGGCCGGTATCACGTTCGAGGCTACACTCTAATTTCCGAAGCGAATGCACGCACTCCTTTCCAACTCCTTCTCGTCGACATGCAAGAAAATCAATACCTGAAGGTGATCGTTATTGATAGCTTTAGGGTTGCAGTTTTGTATTCCACCACCTTCACTTCCATTCTATGCGCTCGGTTCCAAGGCGAAAAAAGGAAACGGAAGAAAAAAAATCGGCGAGTTGGCGAAATTTATGGATCGTGTAAAGGGGTCTTAGTCACGCAATAGATTGAACTGGATATCGCGGGAAAGAGAGAGGTTCGTGGAAAACGCGAAAAATCCGTCGAGATCGTGAAGAATTAGTCTGCTTCCTTCCGGTTCACACTGCCGACAAGATTATTCTCAATGGCGGAGTTTAATTCCACTTCAACGGTAGGCAAATTCGAATGAGGTCGAGAAACGATTTTCCGGGAGATATATGGGACTTTCGTTCCGGGAATAACTTTGCCTTTCCTTTCCGATCCGTTCTTATTGTGTTCCACTCGCTGTGAGCTGCATTACTCCTTCGAGATAGATTCGCTGATCTAGCAGGAGGCCATTCTTGGAAGAGTATATTCTCAATTTCATCGGCAACAAATCTGTACCAAGTTTTCGGTCGTGGTTGAACTTGATAACATCGCCAAAGTGGAGGCGCTGTGAAGACTGTGTTTGTCTATGGTATTGATAAGACCGACAACATCCATAGAAGCCTTGGCCGTTACCTCGTGGGTATCCAGCACTAGATACTTGCATACCATGTGTTCAGCTGTTTCTGCCTCTGATCCACAGTCTACAAATTTCATCTGCTGACTTTCCCATACGGTACAAATGATGTTTGTACTGACAGTGCCGTCTAAGCAGACCTACCATCACTCGAAGCTCAGCTCGTGACAGCTCTAGGAGCCTACTAGTATAGGTCAGTGAAATCAGCTCAAATTCTTTGGACTGAATGAGTCCAGGAGTGCTTCTCCAGATGGTTATTCTGTTGTCCTACTCCCATTGTTGAACCGTGGTCTCATATTGTTCTTTTTCAAGCCCACAGAAAGACTCAGGTCCAGCAGGTGTTAACCTTAATGCACTTCTCGGCATTTTCATTTCCTTCAACACCACAATGCCCTGGCATCCATAGTAGACTCACTTTATTGCCTCTGGCCAGTTGCTTTAGGGTGTTACGGTACTCCCAGATCAGCAGAGATTCCTGGCAATGTGATTCCAGGGGCCTCATTGTGGATGAAGATATGCGCCCTTTGGAGGTTCATTTTGAGACACCCCTGAGCGCATACGTAAACAGCCAGTATCTCGGTCTGTGAAATAGAGGGTTCACTTCCCAGGGCTTTAGAAATCCTCAGTCTAGGTCCATATATCCCAATACCATTGCCCCTGTCAGAAGACGAGAGCTCTAACAATCTTTTCGCTTGTTTTAGTCTTGGAGATCTTCTCCAGAGGAGTGTCATGTTTTGCATCTCTCCTTGCTGCAACGGTGCTACATAGAGTTCCTTTCTAAGACCAAAGATGGGTGGCGATCCAACAGGTTCAACCCTTAATGAACTCCTCGGAAGTGCATCACCCTTCTCATTACCCCCAGTGCCCTGGCACCCATAAGAAAGTCACTTTGTTGCCTCTGGCCAGTTGCTTCATGGTATTGCGGCATTTCTAGGAGAGCACTGAGCCATGGCGGTTAGACTTTTTCTTATTTTGTAGTTCTCACGAAAAGGAATATCCTGCAATGTTCAGAGAACATCGTGAGAACCAAGGGCAAGCAGGTAGAAATTGGTGTTCTTCTTGAATTTCTGGAGGTTATATGCCTCGGGGAACACTTTCCTAGGCAATGTGTTCCAAAGCCTCGCTGTTCGTTGTATGAACGAGTTTTTGAAGAGAGATGTTCTGCAGGTCTCCAAAGAGACGACGAAGGGAAGAGAAGACTTAACTTGACGGGTAAGTCTCGAAGAGACTGCTGATAATTCAGAAGAGCATCGCCTATGGAAATATCTATAAAATAGAGACAGATCTCCTACTCCTCTACGGTGTTCTAGAGAAGTGAGCGAGTTTGTAAGTGAGGCATCACCAACGAGACGAATTGCCCTTTTTTTGTACAGAATCCAATCCAAAGGTTTGTTCAGGTGCAGCACTCCAAATATGGGAACACTATTCCAGGACAGGTCGAATCTGTGCCTTATAGATCATAAGCAGCTGACCTGAGGTGAAATAGCTCCTGGCACAGGAGAAAACCAAGTTTATGGGATGCACTTACAGCAATGGATCTCACGTGATTCTCCCAAGAAAGGTTACTGCCGACAGTAATACCAAGCATCGAAATGGATGACTTCAATGGTATGGTCACTCCCGACAATTCTATGCTGGGCACAGTAAGATCGGCTTTTCTAGAGAAAAGGCATGCTTGTGTTTTGCTTGCTTTGAATTCCACCAAGTTATTAGATCCCCATTCAAGAATTGTCGGCAAGTCCATATTTATGTTGTTAACATTTCTTCCTCGTTCGTTTCTGATTTGGCGAGCGGGTATTGGAGCCCTAGAAGAAAAGGCGGCATGGAGGGTACTATCATCCGCGGAGCTGTGCACTGAACATGAAGTTGCTCCCAGCAAATCGTTGATGTGGAGTAGAAATAGTGTTGGAGCCCCTATTGATCCCTGCGGAACACCAGCATTCATGGGTAGAGAGTCAGATGAAACTCCATCGACCACTACATGGAGAGATCTGTTTGAGAGAAAACTAGCCAGCCACTTGCAAAGCTCTCAGTGCTCATTTGCCTCTTCGAGGTTTCTTTTCAAACACTCTTGGACGCACGCATACATCTCCATTGTTTCCGCTTGCAAAACGGAGGATTCTTGGTATATTGGCACGGAAAGTTTCTGTCACTTCGGTGTCTCTCTTTGACTAGTCGCTTCATGGTCTTGTGGCCTTCCCAAATGAGCTCTGAGCTCTGGTATTTTCACATTAAGTAAAACATCATAACTCATAACGGGCTTAACTTCATAAACTTTCATTCAAAATAAAACGCACCGCACCATTTCCAGAGGAAGCTATAATCCTAGATTCAGGACCTACGACAACCTCCTCCTGCCCAGATCGCACTAACGACGTTCCTCCAATTGCCAGGAATCTTCAGGGCGCTCAAGACGAACGGCCAAACTTCGTCCATTTCCCGTAACTAAAGCCCCGTTTTCGGTTTACGATGGCACTTAGAGAACTCGACCAGAACGCTTACCCAAATTTAAGAACTATTCCAGGAGTTCCTGCAGGAAGCGCAGATCAAAGTCGGCAGCAAGTTGGGGCGAGCACGTGCTGTGTGCCATCGCAAAAATGTAATTTCGCCGGAACTGAGGACGACAAAGGAGAATGGACGAGATGAGACGCGCGACCGGTGTAAATGGTGCCTATTAGTGACGCTCCAAATGCCGCTTTTTTAATTTGCTAACTGCCTTTGTAGCAATTGATGTCACGACGGAGTGGACCCTTTTCCAATTTGAACCGATAAAACTGGCCCTTCGATGAAATCGAGACTGCGTGATGAAGACAAGTTTTCTGACGATTCTGATTCCATGAAAATAGGCGGTCCACGCATGAAGATGAAGAAAAACGCCGATATTGTTCAATTATACAAGAGCTCCTTTGCAGAGAAGAATTGGCTGCTGTACCAATTCTTATCACCACGAGAAAAAATGTTGGTAAATACCACAGAGTCAACACTGAAGGGATGGTTCTCACGGTTGGTCTGACTTAAAGGTGTATTGAATAGTCTTTATCTCACGGAATGAATTCACTTTATAGATACGAAACTTAGGGAAACGGCGTGAGGAAGAATATGATGTGAACTCTGAAAGGGTAGCGAAAGTGGTCGTTGCTAGACAAGTAGCAGAAGTGTCTTGAACAGGTAGAATGTTTTGTGGGATTCTGGGTGATTCAAGACCATGCAGTCGAGAAAAGTGGGTTAACAACTAAGTTTCTGATCAATATAGTTAATGGTTATGATACCATTGATATCGGTGAGAGCAATGTCTGATTATCTCATGCTTTTTTCCCAGAATATCCGATCTAATTGTCGCTCGAAAATGTTGAGTTACAGGGACTGGGCTTGAGTAAATGTTAAGTTATCGATATGGTTGATATGAAGTGTCATTGATATCGGTGTGAGCGAATTTCTATTATCTCAAGCTTTTTTCCAGTATATCACATTATTCTAATTATCACTCGAAAATGTTGGATTTGAGGGTCCAGGCTTGAGTAAATGTTAAGTTGTCGATATAGTTAACAGTGTCATTGATATCGGTGAGAGTAAATTCCGAATATCTCTAGCTTTTTTCCCAAAAACTCCGATGTTACAGTATTCTAATTGTCGCTCGAGAATGTTGAGTTACAGGGACTGGGCTTGAGTAAATGTAAAGTAATCGATATAGTTAATAGTATCATTGATATCGGTGAGAGCAAATTCCTAATATCTCGAGCTTTTTCTCATTATATTACAGTTTACTAATTTTCACTCGAAAATGTAGAATTTGAGGGTCCAGGCTTGAGTAAATGTTTAGTTATCGTTGATATCGGTGAGAGTAAATTCCGAATATATCGAGCTTTTTTCCCAGAAACTTCGATGTTACGGTATCCTAATTATCACTCGAAAATGTAGAATTTGGGGGTCCAGGCTCGAGTAAATGTTAAGTTATCGAAATAGTTAATAGTGTCATTGATGTCGGTGAGAGTAAATTACGAATATCTGAAGCCTTTTTCCCAGAAACTCCGATGTTATAGTATTCTAATTGTCGCTCGAGATTGTTGAGTTAGAGAGACTGGGCTTGAGTGAATGTTTATGTGTTTAATAATATCATAGATATCGGTGAGAGCAAATTCCTATTATCTCAAGCTTTTTCCCAGTGTATTAAAGTATTCTAATCATCACTCGAAAAGTTGAATTTGAGGGTCCAGGCTTGAGTAAATGGTGAGTTATCGATATAGTTAATAGTACATTGACATCGCCAATATCGGTGAGAACAAATTCCTATCATCTCGAGCTTTTTTCGCAAACACTCCGATGTTACAGTATTCTAATTGTCGCTCGAAAACGTTGAGTAAAAGGAACTGGACTTGAGTAAATGTTAAGTTATCGATATAGTTAAAAGTATCATTGATATCAGTGAGAGCAAATTCTGATCATCTCAAGCTTTTTTCCCAGAAACTCCGATATTGCAGTATTCAAATTATCACTCGAAAATGTTGAGTTAAAGGGAGTGAGCCTGAGTAAATGTTAAGTTATCACTATAGTTAGTATAGTATCATTGATATCGGTCAGAGCAAATTCCGATTGTCTTGAGCGTTTGTCCCAGTAACTCCGATATTGCAGTATTCAAATTATCACTCGAAAATCAGGAGTTAGAAGGAGTGGGATTGAGTAAATGTTAAGTTATCAATAAAGTTAACCATATCATTCAAATCTGCGGAAGGAAATTAAGATTATCCCTAGTTTTTTTCCCGAAAACTCCGATATTGTAGAATTCTAATTATCACTCGAAGATGTTGAGTTAGAAGGAGTGGGCTCGAGTTAATGTTAAGTTATCAATATGGTTAATAGTATCGTTGATATCGGTGAAAGCAATTTATGATTATTTCGAGCTTTTTTCCCAGAAACTCCGATATTGCAGTATTTAAATTATCACTCGAAAATGTTGAGTTAGAAGGAGTGGGTTTAAGTTAATATTAAGTTATCAATATGGATAACAGTATCGTTGACATCGGTGAGAGCAATTTTCGATTATCTTGAGCTTTTTCCCAAGAAACTCCCATATTGCTGTATTCAAATTATCACTCGAAAATGTTGAGTTAGAAGGAGTGGGTTCGACTTAATGTTAAGTTATCAATATGGTTAATAGTATCGTTGATATCGGTGGAACCAAATTACGATTATCTCGATTTTTTTTTCCAGAAACCCCGATATTGCAGTATTCAAATTATCACTAGAAAATGTTGAGTTTGAAGGAGTTGGCTTGAGTCAATGTTAAGTTATCAATACGGTCTCCCTAGAACAACGATGTTCTAGTATTCGAGTTCGAATCTCCGTTATGGGCAGTTTCATGAAGTTGAAACCTTTTTCTGATTGAGTGCTCCTCAAAATCATATCGTTAACAGTGGAAAGGCAAAATTTTGGTATATCTCATCCAAGTTGGATGCTTCGTTAGTTTTCTTTCATGCGTTCATTGGCGAGAGGGGGGAATGGACCGATTCGACGCAAGCAAAAGTCCTCTCGACCTCCTCAAAAAATTGGCACCAGTCCCCGCGCCGTCGTCTAGAATGCACCTCCCTCGCGTGAGATTCCGCAACGAAAACGAAGTTACAGTTGCACTTGAGTGTGTACAGAGCATACACTTCACTGACATATTTCAAGACATGATATCTATAAATAACCCGACTGTTTATAAACATCCGGCGGCGTGATCGAAGAACGGCAGAGGAACCCCTGCGTCGCCGAAAGCGTCCCACCGAACCGGTCGCACATTCGAATTTCGCGCCTCCTTCCGATTGGTCCGCCGTGCCAACGCGTCGCGCACGAAACGCCTCGAAACGGGCCGATCGTCCGCTGTGGCGCCCGAATTCGTCCACAGTCAGTGCTGTCGAGCAGCGGACATGATAGCTTCGCCTCGTTTCGGACTCTGTTGGCTACCTAATAACAGTGTTCTCGGTGTTCAGCACAGCAACGGCGGGGGTGTGAGCAATCACCACCAAAGGCACGGCATCGCTGGCGTTAACGCGACCTCTGCCAAATATTTCGGACGGCTGGTGTGGAATCAACAGTGCTTTTTGACCATAGGACAAACGCAATCGTACACCACTCCGTATGTCGGATTTTGGAATAGTTTCGCTATCTTTCAGCCTACCACGCAACCCTTTACTATGGAAACAAGGTATATGTCAATTTTGAGTACCTAGTTAGAAGCCTTAGAGGCGTACCCGCTTGGGTACCCAAGGGTAGATGCTGGGCGTAGTAACGCCAGAGGAGGCTTTTGTGGTCTTCCAAAGGGTGGCGCCAGAAAAAAATCAGATCATAGAGTCTCCACATTGTCTTCTTCCCATAAATAGATAGATATGAGAGCATCATATGCTTTAATTCTGATGCAAATTTGGGTTACCATTTGCTATCTGGTCTTGCTGAAGTTTGCTCGCTGAATTCACAGTAAAATCAAAAATTTCAAACCGGTGAACATTTTGAATTCCCATTTGTGGTGAAGAATGCCAGCTAATGCCATAATACCCTGTCTGGGATCAAAAATTAAGCTTTTCCTTCGGCATATCAAGATCTCAAATACAAAAAGGCGGAATCGCAATACTTTCACTATATCTCTGCGAGTAATTCAAATCTGTATGCAGACAACATAGACCAGCTCATTTTTGAGTAATGCCTCAAAAACTTGGTTGGTTTGGCATCAAATAGTAGAAACTTGGGCTCTTTCAAAAGCATAGCAGTCTGGAGAGGGTACCAAGAATCTTATAATTCTGGTGTGCCTCATACAGTTATCAGAGGAACATTGAAATATTCCAATTTTAACATTTTTGAATCAACATTTTCTTCCGGCTGATTCTGATATCTGCCGAAGAAGTCAACCAAAAATAGAAAATTACAGATCATTACAAAAATTTTGGGAAGACCAAAACCATCACACAGTGCCAAATCATCAGACTGATGATGTGCTTTTGACATATGCAGTCATTTATGGTTTTGAAAGGTGCAACTGCAAATCTTTCTCATTATTGCTGCATTTCAGTAAACCTATATTATGATAACAGAATATATGTCATTTTGAGGTATGAAAATTTTTGGTTTTGGTATCGAATTATAGAATCTTGGGCTCTTTCGAATGTTATAAATGCAGATTGCCGCAAGCTCTGGGAATAACAAAATATTCATTTTTTTTTATATAATTCTGGCATTTCTGCGTCAGAGTGTTACTGGCAGTTGTAACTCTCACTTTTGAAGCGAACACCACAACTGTGGCTTCCCCAAAACCCCTCTGTCTTCCGGAAGACAAACCCAAAGTGTTCCTACGACATACTCGAAGATCAAAGCAGTCGTATAAACTTTGTATTCTGGAATAGTTCAAATGTCTCTCAGCCTGCTACTCAACCCTTTACTATGGAAGCAGGGTATATGTATGTTAATGTCGAGTAATTGTTTGTCTTCGGAACAGTCGCCCTTTGGTACAAAAGGTTAATAGATGAACGTTTTCCAAAGTTGAAACCGCCGTCTGATGAATGTTGAGGCGGTTTTCCATGGCGTGAAGAGGAGAAGAAAAAAACTTCGTTTGAAACAGAACCGTAGTAATTTTCATAGCATAGACACCAACACGAAGATTTTGGACGACAAAATTTCGCCTACTAAGAAATGTTTGCAGACAGTGATCAATTTTGAGTCCACTGAAAACTGGCGTATCATTTTAATTTCTTCTACCTCTTGGCGTATAGAACCAGGTGCGGTTGCCAAATTTCTCGGTGATGTCTGGGATATGGAGATGGTAGTGCTTTCGAAAATCCAATTCATCAGTGATTCATTAAATACGATTTCCACTTCGTGATACGAAAGAATCTTGCTGGGATATTTCACGAATGTACTCTGAGTAGATCGGATTTTCAACGTGATTAATTACGGTAAAAGGCTGCCAAATGAATGAGTTATAGTCCGGACGATTGCCAAAACGATGATTCAGCTTTACTTGAATGCTGGCGATTTCCTGGAAAGTGGCAAAGTGAACCTTCTCACAGTTTCTCCCACATTTCGGAGATATCTTGAAAATAACGTTTTGATGCCAGGTTGCAAGTTTGTTCAAACTGCTCGTCAAAATTCTAGATCAGCCTAAGATGATCTATCCATAACTTTTCTATTACTTGTACGTGATTATGACGCAAATCGCCAGTTATGAAAGCTGTCATGCATCCATCGAAACTGCAGATTTTATTTACTTTCGTTGGATCAGAAATGGGTCTCATCATTGATCAAAATTCTTCAGCGTATATCGATTGAGCTGATTCAGAGCCTAAGCACTGAAATCTGGCTTCATAGGCCAGTGAATTTGCGAAAAAATGAAGAATTCTTAACCTACTATAGAACCAAACAAAATTTCAATCTCAAAATATTTTTTTGCTCAACATATTCCCTTCTTAATTGAATTCATTTATTACAGCGAACCTGCAACGTCTTTAGACCTTTCAAGATAAAATGTTTCTTCTTGCTTTGCAACCCAGTCCTCCACAGCTTTTATTACCTCATCGTTAGAAAAAAATTAACGACCTTTTGAACTTTTTTCAGTTGAGGAAAGAGATGATAGTCGGACGGAACCAAATCTGGTGAATAAGGGGGGTGTCCTAGTAATTATAACCCTAAATCACGAATTTTTTGCATGGCAACATAAGATTTGTGTATCGGGGCGTTGTCCTGTAAAAACAAAATACCTGGATAGCTTTCCGCGTCTTTTCTCTTTAATTTTTTTCCGTAGAGTGGTCAGTTATGTCGAATAGTAATCTCCAGTTATTGTTCTACCCTTATCCAAAACATCAATCATGAATACTCCATGGCAATCCCAAAAAACTGAAGCAAGAACTTTTCCAGCAGATTTTTGGACACGAAACTTCTTAGGTCTTGGAGAACCAGAGTGTCGCCATGCCATCGATTGTTGCTTTGTTTCTGGATCTTAGAAATGTACCCAAGTCTCATCCATAGTAACAATTCGGTTTAAGAAGTCTACATCGTTTTCAAATCGAGCACAGATCGAACGCGATGCTTCTACCCTTGTACTTGCACGCTTTTGGTCAATACTCAAACATTTGGGGATCCAATTTGCAGAAATTTTTCTCATGTCCAAATTGACGTGAACTATATGATGAACGCGTTCGTATGAAATCTTCAGTGTTTCAGATATCCGTTTTAGCCCAATTCGACGGTCTGATAAAATCATATCATGAACTGCATCGATATTTTCGGGGACTGACACAGAAACTGGCCTTTCCGATCGGTCATCATCTTCAATGGAAAATTTACCTCTTTTGAAGCTTGCAGTCGAATTTTTCACGGTCGCATACGAAGGACATTGATCACCAAGGGTATTAGGCATATCTTCGTGAATCTGCTTACTCCATGATGGCTCGATACTGCAATTTTTCGAAATTATTTCCTCTCGTTTTCTTTCATTATTGATTCCTACAGTAATAAATCAATATTTTTATTATTTCAAACATTAAGATTGCGTCTTCTGAGAACATCCTCAGTTCGTGAAAATTCCAAAATTCTCGATAATGGCAGAACAGAAATCATCAAAGAAGAAACAATTTCCGGAGTAAATCATATCACGAAATTTTCATCCCGTATCGAAATGTCGTGTATTTCACGCCATCCTATTCCGTGATAAATGAGTTTCCGATCCGAATCCTCTGTAACGTTGTTTTTGTAGAATCCTCTAACGGATTTCCGATCCCCTCTTTGCGGTACCCCATCGGACAAAAATTCCCACAGGTGTAATGGGATTTTCGAATCTACCCTTGTTGTGGACGTTTCATTCCATTATACGAGTTTGTCGAGACTCATTTTATTCACTCCGTTCACTCACTGTCCAGTATGCTAATTCTGAAAACCGACTCAACGTTTTCTAGACGTCTACAGATATGTAGATATATACTCCATTCACAATTATAAAATCACATCTCTGGCCTTGGAAATTTGACACATTCCACTCTGTATCGAAGTTATGACGTTTTTCAAAATATTTTTATGTTCCAAGTCAACACTATGTTGCCCTTTCTACATTCTTGGCGTATTTCTCAGAATGTATTCGGAAAATGAATGAATTGGAAGAGATGTGAGGACGAAAATAATTAACGTTTATATGAATTGATAGAAAGGATTCCTTTTCTAGTTATTTTCATGAAAAGTACAAGAGATCACTGTTGAAATATATTATTTTTCGCCATGGAAGAAAATTGCATTGCTTCCACATGATTTTCATATGCATGCCTGTGAAGATTTAATGTTTATTATCCTCTTGAACTGAAAGTTCAAGACTTGACATCAATTGTTGAATCAAGAATAATGGAACATTATATCCCTCTACTGGAATCCAAACAGTTGAAGGGAGTTCTGATGCAACAGGAACTTTTTCTTGGAACATAACCTTAATAGCTAACTTAATAAAAATAAGAGTAGAAGATATACATTTCATTTATTCGATCTTATGAACAAGGAGTAAAATATTCTGACTGTATAGTAATTTATTAGTTTAAAAAATATTCATACAGTACAACCACAGTAGGTTTGTACAAATAATATGGAACAGGTCAAACATATGCTTCACATTTATCATTCACCTGTTCTAAAATAAGACACAAACTCCTCCACATTATAGGGCCCCTACAGCATTAAAAGCTTGTGTCTCAGTGTCTCTTCTGAAAGAAGTAGCACTAGATATAATATATTCTTTCGATTGAGAGCAAATACCTACCGTTGAATGTTACATACACAAACTTCTTCAATATGGGCTTATACGAAGTGGTTCTTTTTCTGAAACGTGAAAACGATCAACAATAATCATTTAGAGACCGATGATGGCCATCCAAAACCCGTTTTCTTACGAAAATCGTGCAATTTCATTCTGCAAGTTCTTTCCTCATAATTCCTCGAAAATCCTACCTGAAGCATATTTTCCGAACGCTTTCGTGAAAAGATTGTATAAGGAAGCCTTTTTTGTCCATTTACACATTCCAAATAAATTTTGAGCACCAAAAACGATACCGAAACTAACCAAACTTCTGGGGGACCGGAATTTCGTTTGAAATCTTTCCAAAACGGCCAGATACCTAAAAAAAACTTCGTTATCAAGTGTAAAAAAGGCGATTAGTACTTACTTTTGCTTTATTCATGATTATAAATCGATTTTTGGTCCAATTCAAATTTGCCGTTTGTACCCATGTCAAAATATCTTTGATACTTTTACTTTGATGTAAACAAAGAAACTGGCAACGCCGTTTTGTCATTAAAGATATTCTCTGTACGCGCACAGTTTTTTATCAGGTGCACCAATTTCTGAAAACGAAACCATGGCCAGAGTTGTGATTTTATAATTGTGAATGGAGTATAGTCCATTCACTTTTATTAAGTATCCCGGTTGGCCATGACATTCTGACCGTGTGTATTTTCAAAATGTTAGGTTATAGTCATTATCCTGTCAGATAACTACGCAACGTTGTCTCCACATATTATTTGAATTCAATAATTCCAAAGACCTGGCGAATGTTTAAGAAATTTTTTTCTCTGTTAATACTGGAAATATTTCACGTATATAAACATGGTTGGAAGATTCAGTTATGCTATTTTCTTGTACGGAAATCAAGAATCGAATGTAGAAATTTTACTGAAAAATAATGGACAGAATAGTCCGTTACTTTATAGTAGCTCATTCGAGAAAATAATAAAAATACTCGAAAAACCCAACAAAAAAACTTCTAAACGAACAGACGGACCTATGGAATTCCCCACATTTCAAAGTTCTCAGAAATAAGCCTAAAGAAGTCATTTAAATACCTTTTTGCACAACTTGAAGTACTCCATTATGAAAATGTAGTTGTACTACGAAACCTGTGTCACAGTTTAACCTTGAAAGAACTGATCCCATTTACAAAGTTATTAAAGGGTAAATAGAAATAAGCATTGGCAACGTCTCTGAGAATTATTTTGATATTGCCGATGTTTCACGAGTGTCAACCTGCGTCAGTTTTAAGTAAAACAATCTTGATGAACCTAAATCTTGGCCAAACGGGATTCTTTATAAAAGTTAATGGAGTAAAAAGTTTCTTTTATGAGTTTAATCCGTTTTGTCCAACACCCTATATTCTACTTCTACTCTCAGCAACAAAACTCTCTTCGCTATGTATTCAAGAATGGTTATTCACAGTGTCTCCGTTACTTTAAAATACATCGCATAAAACAAAAAATAACGATCTCTGAACGATCTAATTACCGTCTTGTCTGAACACCGTCTGCATGTTACTGAATAGACGAGGCTACATTTGAAGGAGACCAAAAAAATCCCAGCAATGACATCCTTTTAAGATCACATTTTCGAAATGATAATTTCAATCATGTTTCCATATATTTTTCATGACGAAAGTTCTTTAAAATTTTTCCTCGCTCCGTAATAAATTATAGGAAGAATACGCCTTGTTCAAGGCGGCAGACATTTGTCAGCCGCCGTCACATACAAATCCACCGACATCACATACAAATAGGCCGCAGTCACATACAAATAGGGCGTATTGATTTGGACGTTATACACTATTTTTCACTTCTCTTCTAGACAGCAATGTAGGGTTAGAACGAATTTTACATCAATGGTATGCCATCTTCTCAGTGACAATGGTACCATTCTTTATGTCACCATTTGTCCTTTGAAAAAAATGTATATTAATGATACGATTAATCACCGTGAGGTCTTCAACTTCGTTTCGAATATGTACACACGCCTGCGACGGTTGTTCCCATGTTACCGAGCAAAGACGCCCGAAAGTTATTACGAAATTAGGGATTTAACAATGAAGAAGAAAAGGCTTTGTTCGCATGAGACAACAAAGAAGTCTATTTATGCGTCCCGCATTGTTTCTTCGCTCGGCACGTTATTCCCTCTTTACGAATACGATTCAATGACGATACAGAATAATACGCAAGTTGAATAGAATCGTAAGAGGTTCCCAGAATTGAACAATTTTCCAGTATTGCGCTTTATATCTTGGCGGCTAACCACATCCCGTCTATCGAACTTGGCCGGTAGAGAGATGACCGCAGTTCCTTAATTGAGGCATTGGACTTTGCGCCGTCTTATTTAGTGCTCGATGATATCACTGCTCTAGGTTGATCAGAATTGACCTGAACATCGGTTCCGGATTTTACTCGAGAACGCCGCCTCATTCTTAAGATGTTCATTTGGACGAAAACGGCCTGCAATTAAGCGTGGAAAGGTTTTCTGAGATATCGGCCGACCAAATTAACAATCTCTGGGAGAGTTTTTCCTAAGCCTTGCTATATCAGCTTTCAATTTTTCGTTTTCCTTTTTTTGTTCGAATCTTACATCAGACACCCAGTCTTTCTGGGCAGTGTCGGATTCTTACCGACTAAACACCACTCCTGCTTTGGTTCCGGGCATAAGCCTACAAATAAACCTTCCATTTTACTCATTTTAGTATCTGTTATTTCCCCTTTCGCATTTTTATGCTGAGTGTTTGTGTTCATCCTTCAATTGAATATCTCTCTCTAAGTTCAGAGTTCTATATCTTCATTTTCGCAATTGGTCTCTGGGTCTTTTGCGGTGAATTCTCGCTGTTTTCTCATCTTCAGCGGGGTCAAAGTCAACTTCTAAGGTCGTCATTTGGATGTTCACTAGCTCTTTCATAGGCTTTTGCAGCTTTTCGTTTGATGAATGTAGTAATGGACTCCCATTTTATGTCTTTTCGGATTTGTTCATTCCTTACAAACCAGGGAGCGTCTAATGCCCATCTCAGAAATTTGTTTTCTCTACTTTGTATCCTCTTCATATGGGTTCTCGCTGCATAGCCCCATGCTGTTGATCCATATGTTAGCTACCGTCCTCAACTTCGTATTTTTGTTCATTTGGCTTCTTCTGCCTATAATCGGGTATAACCTGTTCATCGCTACATTCGTTTTATTCACTGCATACTTGATTTGTGCTGTTTCCACGTTAGTCCTTTGTCTAATATTACTCCTAGGTATTTAGCTTCATTCTGCCATTTTATTTCATTATCGTCTATGGATATCTTCGATTCCATTTTCAGCCTTCTCTTTTGAAGGAGTATTGCTTGACACTTTTCTCCATTGATGTTGATTTTCCCATCTGTTACACCAATGACTGATATCGTCTGCAGCTTCTTGAAGTCTTTTGTGAATTATTCTTGTGTTTCTGTGCCTAATTGCTATGCCCGTATCATCTGCGTATAGAGCAAGCAGGCATCTTGGATTTCTTGGTATATCATGTAATATTCTCACTGTTGGGTCAAAAATTAACAGTGCTGTGCCTAAGGTGGCGTAAGGACACAGTAACAAAGCCTACACAGAACACAGCTGCTTACTCCGAACTCGGCACAAGTTGCAAGCTTCGAAGCTTGTAGTTTCAGACGGGTCTCCTCAGGAGACCTAGGAGTAGTCAGGATAAACAATATATCATATCATATCATATTATAGAGTAGCGGTCCTAGTATTGATTCTTGAGGAACTCCTGCTTCTGAATATCTGAGTGTGGAATGAACATAATCTTTTTTCACACAAAAATTCTTGTTCCTCAAATAATTCCTTATTATTCTGCATATCCTGGGTGAATAACCTGCGGTTATCATTTTATATGCTAGTCCTTCACTCTATCAAAAGCTATGATCTCATCTAGAAGTAGTAGTTCTGTAGCTTCTTTATTCTGAAATCCTTCTGTGATATACTCGGCTATTCTTAGGAGCTGTTGTTCAGTTGAATGGTAACATCGCCAAGGCTTCGGTTTCTTCATTTAGTCGTCTGGCTAATACTCTCTCCACAATTTTTCCTAGGGCTGGGAGCAGGCTTATTGGTCTTTAGTTCTGTGAAAACTTCTTGTCTTTACCTGGTTTATTGAAAACAATCACTTCGGCAGTTTTCCATCTTTTTGGAAAGTACTCTGTTCTCATCACACCGTTTGTTATGCTATTGGGAGCTGCTGTTCCTTTCTTTGACATTTTCTTCAGCATGAGATTTGTAATTTTATTATCTTTTCCAGGGGCCTTTCTTGTTTTCAAATTGTTGATTATGTCTTTCATTTCGGCCGGAGATGTTGGGTGAGGGATTTTGCCATCCGGAGGTGCTTCTTTCATTTCTTTTTCATTATCTTCAATTAATTCTTCTAGGTCCTCATCGTCTTCTTCAGAATAATTCATTATTGACTTCCTTTCTATAGTATCGAATATGCCAAAAAGGCCTAATTCCACAGGGTTCTCTTCGAGGACCCTCCTCTTCTCTCTCTGCGCGGTCTTAGTTCCATATCTTCCATCTCTTCGCGAATGACATCATGGCAGCCCGTCTCAACGGCCGTAATTACTTTTCGAGGAAATGAGAATTTGCTCGATTGTCTTTCGCGGAATACGATGCGTCACCGTGCTGAATTAACCGGGTCGTCGGATATCGTGACCTGAAGATGAGTCTTCCCCGTCGGCGCTACGCCGTTGATGATTCGAGGAGGATCGAACTTGAGCGTTGAAGTTCGCTTCAAGTGCAGATTAATCGGGGCGGAAATTTGGTAGTACTAATCGTTCGGACGAATCGACGATCGGAAATTGATTACATGGAAAATAACCAAGGTGGCGTCTCAGCTGCCGACCGAATATGTACTCCAGAATTAACGCTGATACCTGCCTACGGTTTTATCCGCGTTGGGGTTTGCGAGCTGAAGCTAGGTAATCAGCTGATTTTAACAGTGACTTTATTAAACACCATGTGAAGACAATGAGGCTCTTCAGAATAACTAAGGAAGGTGCAGGCAACGAGATAATGAAGAGTCAGAGAGTCTGGTCTTCTCTGAACCACTACATCTCGTCTGCGAACTTTCCTATTAATCTAATGATCAAGAAAATAAGCACTGAGAAAAACTTCAGTTCAATGCCAAGCAAAAGTTTTACTATCCCTATCTCGAAACTCAAGTTGCAACCTGTTTCTGCTATAGCCGGGAACGAGATGGCAAACGCTGAGTAGGGAAATCTTCATTCATTTTGTGTAGCAGAATATGGATTAGAGTAGATAATCGTTTTTAAATCACTAAAGAAGAAGGTGATCTTTTTGTACCACTTAAGTCACCATAAAAATAAGTTGAAGTGCTGGTGGAGTTAATTTCACTCATCAATCAGGCTTCCTTACGAGTTCCAGAGCTACTTTAAAGGGCTGTCCTGGTGTCGGAAGAAGCTTTTAAAAAGTCAAAAGTTCAAAGTGGAAATACGTATTGGTAGTTTAAAAACGAATATCTTCATGCTCACGAAACAATTATTCATGGGTAGCAGCTGAATAAGACCTTATTTCGGTAAACGTTATTCAAATTAGATAATAACGCATAGTAATCTCTAGAGGAAACGGGGGGAGCGTAAAGTGTGATAAAACGGATTAAATATTCATCTACCGGAAGAGAAAGTCAGATATAAGTTATAAGAAGCGCGGAAATATTACCGGAAAACTTGCGAGCCCCAACTTCGCAAATTCGCCTGTTTCGGCAGCCTCCGAATTCCTGCCAGCGCCGAAGGGATCAGCGTGAACTTTCCGCCTTGAAACTGCACGTGAGGAATGCGGTCTGAAATTTCAGAATTGCGCTCTTTTCGAGGAACGCGTTCGAAAATGACCCGTGCTCGTGCCGCGATGTAACGGCGGCCATGAGCCTGTGGAATTATTGACCCTGGGAGCGCCAGACAAAGGAATATCGCCCATTGTGCCATTGTTTTCGGTCCGCGGTAGCGGATGGTGTCTGCCTTCAGATTCGGTCGGCGTTTCACTTTCTTCGCGACTTCTACGAGGAAAAAGGGCGTGTCGCGGGTGGAAGTCACGGCAGTCGAGTTTCGGGGAAATCCACGAAGGGCGATGACGCCCGGCTGTCTAAATCGATGTTTTTCTTATGCGACAAGTTTGCTGCGACACCCCCCGAATAGCGAATTGTTTCGGCGTTTGTCTTCCCGTCGTCGGCCAAAGCGGAAACAGGTTGCAACTTGAGTTTCGAGATAGGGTGAAAGAATCTTCGGACTAGACCATGTAGGAGAGGATATCCAGGGTGGCCATTTGAAAACGAAACAGACGAGATTACAGACGAAATAAATTTTTTCGATAGAAATGCTCGGACAGGTCGATTTCTGTTTCGAGGGGAACAACTTAAGATGTAGGTTACGGACGCATAGCGCTTCAACCCTTGCTACTACAACCCTCACCCCCAATTTTTGAATAGGGAAGATGGGGTGAGTGATACCTCATTTGAAAGGTATTTTCATACTGATTTCAGCACAGTAATTGTTTTTTCATTTTATGCATTAGTTCTCGAAATATTCTTAACTAAGTATTTGAAAATGAAGTGGTGTTTTCATGGCACTTGTAGTGTTTTTTTGTGAAAAATCGACATTTGGAGCTTCAAAACAACCATGACTCTGGCTTCCTTCCTCCAATCCACTGACATAGAAATCTTTAATCAAGATGTCGATTTTTCACAAAAAAACACTACAAGTGCCATGAAAACACCACTTCATTTTCAAATACAGTAGAGACTCGATATTCCGGATTAATTAATGCTAGGGCTAATCCGGATTATTAAGGAATCCGGAATATCGCGTCTTGCAATTTCGTAGAGATGCATTTTAAAAAACGGTTAAAATAAATAAAGGCTTTAATCCCGAAATCACAAAACAAATGTATTATTTGAAATAAGATATTTCACGTTGTTTTTCAACTTCAAGAGTAAGAGAATGCTCAACTATAGCTTTTTCCTGTATTTCTTTCAAGAGCAGAATATCAGTAATTCCAATATAACACTCTTCTGCCCATTGCAATCCCAATGTAAAATATGTGTTTTATTGCCTTTTCCGTTAAAAAATCAAGTTAAGACAAGTTAGAACTAATAATCACGTATGCAACGATCGCAAATTCGGATTATTGAGTCTTGAGATCCGGATTATAAGGTACATAATACAATCTTGACGCCAATCCGGATTAGTAAGATATCCGGACTATCGTTCTCCGGATTATCGAGTCTCTACTGTGCTTAGTTAAGAATATTTCGAGAACTAATGCATAAAATGAAAAAACAATTACTGTGCTGAAATCAGTATAAAAATACCTTTCAAATGAGGTATCACTCACCCCATCTTCCCTATTCAAAAATTGGGGGTGGGGGTTGTAGCAGCAAGGGTTGAAGCGCTATGCGTCCGTAATCTACATCTCAAGTTGTCCCCCTCGAAACAGAAATCGACCTGTCCGAGCATTTCTATCGAAAAAATTTATTTCGTCTGTAATCTCGTCTGTTTCGTTTTCAAATGGCCACCCTGTATTATCCATGACTTGACATGATAATTATGGAAATCGATGCAGATATCAAGAAGAAAATGAGCTTTGTAATTCTAGTTTCCCAGGTTGAATTTCCGCCCAGCGTTCTTACTAAGGACTGAACGAGAATAAATTCGCTATCACAAAAACGCTCATATCTTTTGAACCACTGGACCGATTTCGAAAATCGACCTCATTTTCGAAACATCTTCTAATTCTAATGAAAACTGTTTTCACAAAAAAAAAAACAAAACTATTTTTCACAATATTCATGGATTTTTTCTGGAATTCTTCCCATCATGCGTCTTATATTGTTCTCAGTCACTTCTAATTCTAATGAAAACTGTTTTCACAATAAAAAAACCAAAACTATTTTTTACAAAATTCATGGATTTTTTTAGAATTCTTCCCATCGTGCTTCTTATAGTGTTCTCAGTCACTTTCTGGGATGCTGTCTTCCACTTTGCTTGAATTTCGCTAATGTTTTCGTTGATTTCTTAGTCTTCTTCAACTCTCTTTTTACCAGGGCCCAATATCTTTCGATTGGCCTGAGTTCTGGGCAATTTGGTGGATTGGCCTCTTTGGCGACAAAAACCACCTCATTGGCTTCGTACCATTCCTTGGTGGCCTTGCTGTAGTGGCATGAAGCTAAATCTGGCCAAAAGATTGTTGACACATCGTGCTCACGTAAAAATGGTGAAAGACGCTTCTTCAAGCATTCCTCTATGTATATCTTCGAGTCAACAGAGCCTTGGCTAACGAAAAATTTGCTCCTTTTCCCACAAGTGCAAATTGCTTGCCAAACCAGGAATTTTTTAGGAAACTTTGCTTGTTCCTTCACTCGAAATTGTTCGTCAACATTTCCACGAGAATCTGCAGTATAAAATTCCTGACCAGGAAGTTGCGAGAAATCAGCCAAGACATAGGTTTCGTTGTCCATCACGCAACAGGAAAAATTTTTCAAGAAATCTTTTTTTAATTTGTTTGCTCTTGATTTCGCTTCTTGATTCTTCACAGCGTTCCTGTCTGGAACTTTCTGCACTTTGTATGTTCTAAGCCCACAACTCGACAACGATTTGCTGAAGAGTTGACTGCGAACAACCCACTATTTGGGCCACTTTCCGTCCTGAAAAGTTAGGATTCTTCTGAAAAAGGCCGATGGCTCTCTTCACTTTTTTCGGGCTATGAAACCCTTTTTTCCTCCCGGTTCCTTCCTTGCGGTTAATTGTAAGATCTTCGTTCAAGCGCTTAACAACTCTTGATATCATTTCCGAACGAACGCGAGCCTCTTTTGCGATTCTTTTGAAGCTCCATGTTTGTTTATTTTGAAAAAGTTTCACTATAAATTCTCGTGTTTTCACTTCGCTCGACATTTTGCGACAGAGAATTGGAATATCTATGAAGTAAATGTTCCACATGTTTCTGACGTTCATAACAAGGCTAACTATGATCAAATTTTGATTTTTTTCTCATTTGGTTCAAGAGATATAGGCGTTTTTGTATTAGCGAATTTATTCTCGTTCAGTCCTTACATATTTCAATATTTTTGTAATATTTGCATTCAAATCCTAATCATTCATCACCCACATTTTAATTAAGATTGAAGCCAATCTAAAAACAACACCCGATAGTTTGAAAGGGGTGACAGTTCACTGCGAACCTTAGGTCTATTGTGCATCCTAACAGAGCTGTTCTCACTACGCTCTTTACAGCTCCCCTTCCAGTTCTATAGATCTAATGAAATGTCTGGGAAGGTTCCAACGAGGCTAGTTCCGAGTAGTTCCTCACTTCTGCAAGTTTTTTGCCCAAAGACTTCTTTCCTTCGGATTACAATGGCAAGGCATTCCCTAACTTGGTGCATAGGAGTTTCTTCCTCCTCCCTATAGAATCTAGACTCTTCAGTCTTCAGTGTCCGATATTTACATTCTCACCAGACGCTTCCTGAGGCGTCAATGTCCTGTTAGAAAGATAGTGAGGAGGTGAAGCTGGTTCTTACTGAGATTCAAATACCTTTTGGATCTTGCAGTTTTCGGATTCCGAAGGAACTTCTTGGAGTGATGCATTCCTTGGAGATTCCGCCAGAGTATTTATATACGTTTGGGTTTTCTCCTTCTCCAGAAACCCTTGCTTATAGGTGCTTTGTCTTATACTACAGGAAAGGTCTGGACATACATACATTGCAAGTTGAAAAAAAGCTTATAAACATTGTATGAATCAATACCAATATGTAAAAAGCTACACAATGGCCAATCGCTTGGTGCTACTAGCATTAAGTCAAAGCATATTCAACAATCCATTTGTCAAGGAAAATTAAAGTACCATAAACCGAGTATCGATTTGGAAGCTGTATAAGTAAAGCTATGAAATCATGCCTACAGCAACAGCACCATCGCCTGTTGCTCTTGAAATATTTTGGATGTTATGCCATTACTCCCTACAAATCCGCCAATGAACCACGGCCTCATTCAAGATGAGAGGACCGCAAGTTTCCCATGTTCCGTGTAATAGCTGTCTATTGGTTTCGAATTTATCGGTGTTTGGGTTCAGAACAACGCCACCACAACAGGGTAGTAGAAGATAGAAATCACTACCCTTTCGAGAAAACCAGTAACTGAGTGAGAAGGCTAGGGAAATGCTCGCTTTGCTCTGTTCATTGTGTTATGTTTCTTTTTCAATCATCTGAGATTTTCAGTCAGCTTGCGAAGGAATCTACAACTCATATCCTTTGCACAAGAACTTCTCCTGTTTTCTGGATGACATTTTCGTCAAATTGGAACTCTAAAAGGACAATGAGAATCTTCACTTCGATATCAGTTACCCAATAAGTCCTCTCGAAATAGTGTTCTTTCATTTTCATCAGGAGAATCTGAGAATAGCGTTCATTACTACGATCTTAATAAGCTTGTGGTCTGACGCCGCACATGCCACATGTCACAGTTTAACCCCTGACGTCGCGCAGATCATGTACGAAAATAGTCGACAATCCTCGGATGCCTACTCTGGAGTTAATTTCGAAACGACATTCTTGGAAGAATTCTGGTGCATTGGTCTCCAGCAATGAAGTATTTATAATGGGTACACGTGTTTCCTACACTCCAACGATCTAACCAAACGTCTACGCTTTGCGTCAAGTGAGGCACCGAGCTTTGTGTGTAATGATGGAGTCTGTCGACCTCGTTCGTTTTTTTCGACTTGCTTTTACTTCATGCATGAGCTCTAACCACGCTCTTTGTCTGCAAAGTCGAGGACGTCGAGTTTTGGTCGTGTACCTTTTTGTAGACGCGTGTGTCATTAACAGATACGGGGTGGGCTACGTTGGGAAACGTTTTCTTGTTGGCCACTCTGCTGTTGACCCTCGCAGTGACATCCGTGATAAAGTTGGCTGAGCAACATTGGGTTAAGCATGAAATAGTTTAATTTTTTGAGAAAAACCTTTCAGACGAAATTCAAACCTCCCCAAACTATTTTCAGGCGACCAGACTTCCTAAGAACACAACTGATTCTCCAAACTCGTACAAGCTACAAGCTCAGAAACTTGTAATTTCTGAAGGGTCTCCTAGAGACCTTAGAATCATCATATAATCATAATCATAGGAACATGGGCACCATTCAAACGTAAAACAATGGTTCAATTATATCTGGTATAATAGGTTGTGAAAGTCCTATAGCAATCTCAAACTCCTTTACTGCAATGGACATCTGTTGTCCCAAAGATTGGCAAAAATGTTGTGAGGCTTTTGAGCTTTCGCATTTCACTCTCTGCTGCTTTTCACAAGGCTCCTCTTGGCGACAGACGGAAAATAATCGTGTTCAAAAAGTTTCAAACAGCTGTTGTCGTTCATGGCACAGATCACGTGTTGGGGGATACAGTCTCAGAGGAACAATGAGAGAAAACTCCATCAGGCAAATTTTACCAACAGATTGCTGAATCTGATTCTTTCTTAAATATGTTGTATGTTATTGTTGGTCCAGAAGTGCTACTGACTGACCATCGAGCTGTTTCTTGTTGCCTTTTCATTACACTTGCCATGATGTTATATTTTCGGATCATGTGGATTCAAGGTCAGCCTTTCACTTGTACATTTTTTTTAATGTAGATCATGTCAGGCATGTACTCCCCCAAGCAGTGGCGTAGCTAGATAGTCCGGGGCCCTGGTGCAAAAATCGAAGAGGGGCCCCTTAATGAATTGTTTTCGAGTCAAAATATAAATACTTCGAAGAAGCAAAGGTACTTACTGAAGGTACAGTTGAGGAGTATACTTGAATAAATTATGTTGTCATTTATGTATTTGAGTAGGAATATTAAATTCATTATATTGATGTTATATTAATGTGGATGAAAACGAGGGCTTTGGAAACATTTTTTATAGATATTTACTATATGTACAAATATTCACAAAAAAATTGTCATTGTCACTATGACCTTCTATTCTAGCCTTATTTTTCTTATTGATACGATAGATTATTTGGTGAAATCACAATAAGAATGAATTATTCAAGGAATGAATTCAGATTAATTATTGAGGATTCGAACCTAGAGGTCCATCAAGGCTAGATTCGAAGTCATTTATTCCTTCGGAAAAATATGTTTACAACCTCTTTCTAGACCTACTCTTTGCGAAAGATTCAATGACTTCACTCAAATCTAGACTTGATGCAGCTTCATTTTCAATTGATAGGTATAAGCCATAAATGTCGCAGTTGAGCTTCGCTCATAGTGTTCAACAAATAATTTTATATTATTCTTAATTTGCTGAAAGATCTTTCAGCTTCTACAGAGATGACTGGAAGATTGTATGGAACAGTAATATTGCTGTAAATACTTCTGTTGGATCGCATTCCAGCATTCCGTATTTCCTTATTATTTTCATACAGAATTCATGAATAGTCCATTCCTTATTCAATTAAGGTAGAAATAGGTGATAAATATTAAGAACTTGAATTGAAAAGTTGGTCCCATTCATATCGCAATATTCACTTTGAAATTGGTCGAAGCTTTGAATTACAGTTTTTTCGTCTACCTATATCTAGTAGAAATGATGGTGAAAATTCCAAATTTTGTTGACTGCAGTCATACACCCGAAACTTGAATTCAATCAATCAATCTTTATTGCCCTACAGGCTTAATACAATAGCGTGTACTCGTCAATTTTCAGCATAAATAACACATTATTAAAATAAATATGGACATAAAATGAACTTACAGTCTAGGACAAACTATACTTATATCACAGATAGGTTTGCGTCGCAGAAAAACTCTGAGAGCGAATAATACGCTTTTGTTACAAGGAGCGCCTTCAATTCTCTTTTAAATTCAATGAAACTTAATGGTTTCCAATGATTCGGCAGTTTGTTGAAAACTGCAACCGAAATATAAGAAGGCAACTTCTAAAATTGAGAAAGTATTGTATCGAGCACTGTATTGAAAATATTTATTTCGGAAAATTCTCCCCTGCTTCGAAATCGGTGATCGGAAGCTAATTCATCGAAATATTTTTTACCTTTTTTTGTCTCTTTTCTTCGAAATGGCGATCTTTACCATATGCTATGACATTTTCTCTAGCCTTGCACTTGAAGGACACGAAGTCACTCCTATAAATTTTTTTCTTTATATTCGTCTCTTCTAAAGCTCTACATACGTCATCCAAACTGACATCGCATTTTTGTAATACTTCAGATGCATAATTGATATCATTGAGAATGCGGTGCATCAAATCGCCGAGGAAAATAAGTTCAAAATTCAACATTTTTTTTTTAATTTCTGCTTGTTTTCGCTCTTATTTGCAAGAATTTTTCATAACTATTTCAGCTAATGCACGAATGATATGAAAAAAATGAAATTTGATTGCCGAAATTATGTTAACCCTATACTGGACCATCTAGTGGGATTTAGTTTTTTTAGATAAATAAATCCCTACATTTGATGATATTTCGGAAAAAAACATTTTTAAACAACTGAGTATAATAGAAACAATGTTATTCACATAATAGATCACAGAGAAAAATCAAAGTTTGATTTTTTTTTTCAAGTTCAAACGCGATTTGATGGTCAGCGCTTGGGGCCCCCTGAGGTCGGGGGCCCTGGTGCACTGCACACTCTTGCACCCACGTAGCTACGCCGCTGCCCCCAAGCTTTTTATGGATGACTATACAGTCTTGTACATTTATTTAAATTGTAGATTCCCCTCATCAAACGAAAAACACTTTACCCATACCGTTTTTCAAAATTCGATTCCGTTTGGAAGATACAGGGTGTTGAAATCCATGAAAGAAACACTTTTCTGTTCATACCTTCGGATCCGTTATTTCAAGTGAACTGAATTTTGGTTGAATGTTTAATCTATTCATAATGCGTTCTCCTGGTGAAAAAGTTACAGGTCAGCCGACTCATAAATCCACGCAAATTTACCATAAAACCATTTGAAAAAGATATATTCTTTTTTTTTAATAAAACGAGTCGTTTTCGAGTTATTCTTAATTGTATTAAAAAAAAATCATGAATTTCAAGAATAATCTGGATGCTTTCCTGGATTGAATAGCATCGAATATTATTAATTCTCTGGTCTCTAAATACAAGTTAACAATGTTTTCAGAATGTTCATAAACTTTGAGACTCCAAGACCATTACTTGTACTGTATTTGGAGTTTGAAAAATAAAATAAAAATAAGTCTTAAGCTTGTCGAGATCTTGATGATGGCAAAACGTTCCCACAAATGTGGGAGATGAAATTGAACAGCAAGAATCATGAAAGTATACATCAAATACACACAGTTTCTAATAAAAATTTATTGTAACCGGTTAAAATTAAAAATAAATATCAATGAAATACTAACTTCAGATATATGAATGATGAATGTCGATAAAAACCACGTATTGAATTGAAATTCATGAAAAATAAAATGATACTTAGCACTGTGGCGATGTTTCTATCTAAACAATATCCTCTTGGAAATTGATGAACACGTCACGACACGGATAATATAAAATTCATTCACTGAAAGCTTTCACATGATCATAACGAGATCGAAAAAAAAACACCTAAAATAAACACTTTTCCCTTTTTTAGCAACATATTTCTATGAATGAATTCCTCCATATTTTTGTACGCTTTTCTTCTGTGAAGAGAATTCGCTCCCATTGCTTACCGGCGGCGAGACTAAAGAGTTGGCGGCACCTTTGGAGTCGTACGCGCTTGTTTTCCTCCATGAGGAGTTGAACTTTTTGGAGCTTTTATGGATTGAGGTTGAGCTCCTTTTTGGCAATTTTACGGACTGATTCGCAGTTGATACCGGTCTCACAGGCTATTTTCCTCATGGAAACCCTCGGATTTCGATTGACTCGCTTTTTGACGATGTTGCGATTGCTGGGTGTATTGACAGTGCGTTTTCTACCACTTCCTGGACGACCACCATCATGGCCAAGCTCCTTGAAACGACGAATTGCATCGGACACGGTTTGTCGAGGCACATTGAGCAAACGAACAATTTCGCATTGACGCCTACCTTGACGAAACAGCTCAAAAATCGCACTACGTTTGTTTGACATTTTAAAACTCTCTGAAATGAAATTATTTCAAACTGAAAATTCACATATTAGTTCAGGAAAGTGTAGAGAAACCAAGAAAATAAAAATTATTTGACTGCACTGAAATACTTTTGTTCCAGACCACAGCATAATTTGTCCGAAGTTTTTCTTGTCACCTTGTATTTCGGCCTCAAAAATCTACAGATGGAGAACAAAAGCTGTATAGTCTCCATTCTGAAGGAATCCAAGCCAAAGGCTCCAAAAGCGTGAAACTAAACTCCCCCAAGTGCTCCAACGACTGATTAAATTCGTCAAATTAAATTTCGACGAATGCAGATTGAAACAACACCATTCGGAGTCCCTACAAATACAAATATTCCCACAGTTCCGAGTGGTTCAACTTCAATCCGATTTATCGGATGGAACCTTGTTTTCCGAGGTTCTTGACCCTCCAAGTCCACATTATCCACCGCAAAGCGACGTGCAATCGGAGGATGCTCGAGTGGTCGGGAGTGTTGTATGTGTGAGAGTTCCCATCATCGGGAAGCTCTACAAACGTTCGAGGAAGTTCACACTCACGGTATCACTCGAAAACGGAAGGCTCGTGTTGAATTACTGCGTGTGCTGATTAGAGAGTTTCCACGCACCGGGACAGCAGAAGCTCGAACGTCGTCACCGGATATTTGCCTGTTTCTGTTGAGGGTTTTGAGAACTGACAGTGGTATTCGAATCGATCACTTTGAACTACTATTGGGAATTCAAATCAGACTCACAAGCTGCATGGTGGACAATTCCCATGCTTGTCATACGTCACTTGTCATTTGTCACACGTCATTTGTCACTTGTCATTTGTCACTTGTCACTCGTCATTTGTCACTTTTCATTTGCCACTTGTCATTTGTAACTCGTCATTTGTCAAAAGTACCAAATTCACGGCAACGTACAATGATCATTAGGCTCATTGAACTCAATATATAGTCGTTGAGTAACCCTAGTCACTAAAAGTGAATCAGAAATATCTCAGGTCTGTTAGATCTCAGGCAAATTCTGTTTGTTGGAGTCGAAAGCAGTTTATTCAGCATAGCTTCCTGGTCAAAGAAGATGCCAGGGACATTGAAAACGAACTGGGAGAGCATTTTAGACTTTTTTGGGACCTTGTTTGGGGCGTGGCCTCAATTGTCCACAAAAGGTTTGGAGAAACGGCCCTATATGTCGAAAGAAAGAAGAAGTATGGGTGTATAAGCCCTGGCGACTTTACCAAGTGAACAATTTGGATTCCGAAAACAACATTCAACTGAACAACAGCTCCTAAGAGTAACCGAGTATATCACAGAAGGATTTCAAAATAAAGAAGCCACAGGAATACTACTTCTAGATGTAACCAGAGCTTTTGATAGAATATGGCATGAAGAAATAGCATATATAAAATGATAACCGCAGATTATTCACCCAAGATATGCAGAATAATAAGAAATTATTTGAGGGATAGGAATTTTTGTGTGAAAATAGATGAAGTTCATTCCACACTCAGATATTTAGAAGCAGGAGTTCCTCAAGGATCAATACTAGGACCGCTACTCTATAATATATGCATACAGGTTATAATAAGAGATCCAAGATACCTGTTTGCTCTTTACGCAGACGATACGGGCCAATTAGGCACAGAAACACAAGAATAATTCACAAAAGACTTCAAGAAGCTGCAGACGATATCAGTCATTGGTGTAACAGATGGAAAATCATAATCAATGGAGAAAAGAGTCAATCAATACTCCTTCAAAAGAGAAGGCTGAAGATGGAATAGAAGATATCCATAGACTATAATGAAACAAATTGACAGAATGAAGCTGAATACCTAGGAGTAATATTATACAAAGGACTAACGTGGAAACAGCACATCGAGTATGCAGTGGATAAAAGGAATATGGCGATGAAAAGGTTATACCTGATTATAGGCAGAAGAAGCCAAATGAACAGGAACACGAAGTTGAGGATCATAAAAGCAGTCGCCAGACCGCAGCTAGCATATGGATCCACAGCATGGAGCTATGCAGCGAGAACCCATATAAAGAGGATACACAGTACAGAAAACAAATTTCTGAGATGGGCATTAGACGCCCCCCTGGTTTGTTAGGAATGAACAAATCCGAAAAGACATAAAATGGGAGTCCATTACTACATTCATCAAACGAAAAGCTGCAAAAGCCTATGAAAGAGCTAGTGAACATCAAAATGCCGACCTTGGAAGGTTAGTTGACTATGACCACGCTGAAGATGAAAAAACAGCGAGAATTTACCGCAAAAGACCCAGAGACCAATTTCGAAAATGAAGATGTAGAACTACAAACTTAAAGAGAGATATCAAATTGAAGGATGAACACAAACACTCAGCATAAAAATGCGACAGAGGAAATAAGATGAGAAGATGAAAGGTTTATAGGCTTATGCCCGGAACCAACAGCAGGAGAGGTGTTTAGTCGGTAAGAATCCGACACTACCCAGAAAGACTGGGTGTCTGATGTGAGATTCACCTCTTCTATAACAAAAAAAAAAAGGATGGGTGCCTCTTTTGGGGTATATTCCGTCTTTCTTCTTGCGAAGGTATGTTAATTTGCTGATCATGTGATCAATCAAATGACATCACTGTAAGAGATACCTAACTTGTGTTCAGACATGATATACATCACTATTGATGCTGTTGATTTGAGGATACCTCGAAATGAGTAATCTTCCTCATATTTTGCCGGTGCGTAGCGTTGGAAAATACCAATCTAAGGCAGCGGTCCAACAATGCGAGTTAGACAACAAAATTACCCTCTGGAGAAACGGTCTGGAGTTACGCAGTCTGAGAAATTCGTAATGATTTCACCGACCTATACCAGTAAGCTCCTAAAGCTGTCACAAGCTGAGCTTCGGGTGATGGTACAAACATCATTTGTACCTATTGGGAAAGTCAGCAGATGAGATTTGTAGGCTCTGTGGATAAGAAGAAGAAACAGCTGAACACATAGTATGCAAGTGTCCAGAACTGTCTGGCCTAAGAACCATTCATATGGGGAACTCAGTCCTTGATAACTGTTGGATCTATATGATAATATTCATAGTAATCTAGTTATATAAAACAATTGTAGTTGTCAGGAGTTGTCAAAAAGATTAAAAAGTTAAAACAGTCATTTCTTTCCTTGGTCCATAAAACAGGCCCCAAACTCAACAGGAGATTCCTGGACACATAGATTTAACATTTGGCGATCCTGCCAGGATTATGTTGCTTCGTTGGCAGTTTAAACGGGAATCCCTGAGAACTGAAACTAAGAAGATAATTACTAATGTACGTTCCAGTTCTGGGACCAAGGACGAATACACGAGTAGAATATGGAAAAGAATAATTGACGATAAGGTGAAAGGAATATTCGAACTTGATAATAAAATAGAAGAAATTTTGATGTCGGAACAACCACTAAATAGAGAGGAATTAATATAAGAATTCAAGGAGGAAGAATTATTACGCAATAAAATTATTGAGATCGAAGAAGAAATAAAAGAACTGCCAAATGTTTCTTCGAGAAGATCTACGTTAGTCACAGGTTGGAATAAACCAATAATTACTGGTCATTATGCTCATGATGATCACTATAAAGCTTTTGTGGTGCCATCAGCAGAGAAGTTGGAAATGGTATTCACACCTGGAGTAGGTGAGGTAATCAAATATGAAGTTAATACTTATTTGGGACCTGGTGTTGCAATGGGAATGTTCAATACTGATGAATCAATTGTTACACATTCATCATTCCAAGTCGCCTCGGAAAGGGGTTATCCAAAGTGTTCGAACACTAAAAACACTATCCTCAAGAAATATGATGGACGTTTCGAGGATATTTTCCAGGAAATTTATGATAAACAGTTTAGGTCAAAGTATGAGGCTAATAAAAATTGGTATGAACATCGGGAGAAGCTCCAACATGAAGGTGCAGAAAGAAGGCATAGGTCCAAAACACCATTGCTACACTGAGAAGATATACGAAATCGACCAGCAAGATTCAGAAGTGAAATTTAAGAGTGTTGAGGGAAAGAGAGAGTATTTGGAGTAGGTTCAGAGATTGAAGCAGTATCGTCGAATTTTGAAGGAACACTATAAAGTATACACAACTTCCTTAGGCCGGAGGATGTTGGATCTATATGATAATATTCATAGTAATCTAGTTACATAAAACAATTGTAGTTGTCAAAAAGATTAAAAAGTTGAAACAGTCATTTCTTTCCTTGGTCCATAAAACAGGCCCCAAACTCAACAGGACATTCCTGGACACATAGATTTAACGAGGCAACGGCCAAGGCTCCAAAGGATGTTGTCGGTATTATCAACACCATTGACAACCTCCTTGGGTTCCAACGAATGGTTAAGGTAGAGAACAAAAGATCTACCTGGTCGCAGTTCCCGGAAAGGTAACCTGTCCATAACGATACCGGTTCAAATAAATAAGTGAGTCAGTTATGCTCCAAAGAGTATGCACAGTGTCCATCCTGAATCCTGGAAGGAAAGTTGCATAGTTTTCCCTTTGTTGAGCTTCAAATCTGAAACTGTTGGCCACTTAGCTAAAGATAATCCAACTCTGTGGTCATTATGGTCGACACTGCCGAGTCTCAGTTCCGTGAATGTAATTGATGTGTACAGAAAAGGTCAGATGGGTTTCCAATACTCTCCGATCCAGAAGCAAATTGATCCGTCTGGGCATTAGGAGAGATTAAACTCTTTACAATCCAAACACTCCCAAATCGATCATCGGCCAGATATACGAGAGGCCCAATTACATTCCGCAGGTATGGAATTCTAAAGCACCACGCCAGCCATAACCGATATTCATATCATATCTCGTTCCATACACGATCCGTTGTACGTACATGGAGTGTAGAGTGGGGCAGCCGCGCCCCATACAGATGGCTCTGCATCCGACGAACGTCTCCGCGCGCCCGCATCGTGTCGGGGGTGTCGTCGTTTGTCACTATTAAGTCTTAATCCGGTATTACTACATCTAGCGCAATAACGCCCAGATACGGGCTTGACGTTGGCGGCGGTTGGCTCCTGATGGCGATATATGAAGGTGCACGCTCTGATGGGGATGTTTATTGTGGCGGAATTTATGCGGGGACGGCGTATCGGATCAAACCGCCATAATAATATGGCTGGAGCTATGAGGGATTATACACTGCTCGATAAAATGATGCACTGTCGAAGAAGATAAGATGAGTTTCGTCATGTAAAGTTCAGCGAAGAGTATGGCCTCGTCAAACATCAACCACAGGCCATAGAACCAAACAAAACTTCAATGTCAAAATATTTTATTACTCAACATATTCTCCTCTTAATTGAATACATTCATTACTGCGAACCTGCAACGTCTCTAGACCTTTCAATAAAAATGTTTCTTGCTCTGCAAACCAGTCCTCCACAGCTTTTATTACCTCCTCGTTGGAAGAAAATTTACGACATTTAAAACTTTTTTTCAGTTGAGGACAGAGATGATAGTCGGACGGAGCCAAATCTGGTGAATAAGGCGGGTGTTTTAATGATTCTAACCCTAAATCACGAATTTTTTGCATGGCAACATCGCAACATGAAATTTGTGTACTGGGGCGTTGTCCTCTAAAAACAAAACACCTTTGGATAGCTTTCCGCGTCTTTTCTCTTTGATTTTTTGCCGTAGAGTGGTCAGTAATGTCGAATAGTAATCTCCAGTTATTGTTCTACCCTTATCCAAAAAATCAATTTTTATTACTCCATGGCATTCCCAAAAAACTGAAGCAAGGAATTTTCCAGCAGGCTTTTGGACACGAAACTTCTTAGGTTTTGGAGAACCAGAGTGTCGCCATTCCATCGATCGTTGCTTTGTTTCTGGATCGTGAAAATGTACCCAAGTCTCATCCATAGTAACAGTTCGGTTTAAGAAGTCTACATCGTTTTCAAATCGAGCACAGATGGAACGCGATGCTTCTACCCTTACACGCCTTTGGTCAACATTCAAACATTTGGGGATCCATTCCGCAGAAATTTTTCTCATGTCCAAATTGACGTGAACTATATGATGAATGCGTTCGTATGAAATCTTCAGTGCTTCCGATATCCGTTTCAGCCCAATTCGACGGTCTGGTAAAATCATGTCATGAACTGCATCGATATTTTCGGGGACTAACACAGAAACTGGCCTTCCCGATCGGTCATCATCTTTAATGAAAAATTTACCTCTTTTGATGCTTGCAGTCCAATTTTTCAAGGTCGTATATGAAAGACATTTACCACCAACGGTATTAAGCATATCTTCGTAAATCTCCTTACCTCTTAACCCTTTCAAATACAGGTACTTGATGATGGCTCGATACTCCAATTTTACGATTTTTACAATTTCGGTGGACATCTTTTTTTAATTTATTGCTTAACTCTGATTTACTTTTTTGACGTCGAACTCTACACTGACACTTCTAATAACTTATTGTTCGTTGATATGGTACCGCCATATTTTGTTTATTCATGGAACTGGTCTAGGCTAACTAGATATCAATACACCCAGGTATGCATACTTTCATACTTTTGCCTTCTTCCAAGGGGTTTGTTATCCCTGGCGATCTTTGCCATCTGAGTCTCCTTGTCATGCACTTGGTCTTCTTGGTTGAAATAAGCATGTTAAGTTCCAAACCTGCGTCTATTGAAGGCTTTTAGTATTCTTTAGAGGTGAAACCAAGGGATAATATCATCATTGACGTTCTCTATGTAAATCTGCACATTCATGGTAGCAACGCGCACCAACTATTCGGTACGTCCATTGAAACAAATATCTCCCCTAAAAGAAACTGTGCCACTTCAGAACATCCTCAAGCGATCTGCGATTTCTGGGCAGCTGGGCATCCGCCAGCGAATTCTCTAACCTCAACTGCCCTGCCTTCCAGATTTTAAGGAAAGAATAAGGTAGAATCCTCAATGACGCGAAGTCTGATCGATCAGAAGAAGGTTTCAAGTACCCCACGATATAACGCACATTGAAATATGATTCCTGCTTCTACTTGTCTACTTACTGACATATGCGCAAACGCAGGACACTCTACGGATGGGCATGCGCGTTAAGCTAGTTTATAAGTGTTGGATTTTCTCCAAACTTTTCTTCGTTGTAGACATATTATATGTACTAGACGGGGTGGATAAGTTGATCGAAATATATCGAGAAATAAAATTTGAAGTGACAAAATGTAAAGTTAAACATGATATCGTGTTTGGTCTCTTGTTGTTAGGGATAAAGACCTATTTTTCACGTTGCCAGGGTAACATCCCGGTCTCATTTGCAGGAATGCGAAATATTGCCTCCATTGTGTAATGACAAATGCAAATTGATACTGAGGGAATCCGGTAATCAAAATATTTGTGTATTTCGAATTCGAAACTGCGAGGCAGGTTATACACAATCGTTCAAACAAAGAAAAACAAGCACAGAAGTGAAACAGACCGAAATAACCGATTCAAAGTTGCGTCCAAACAACATTCTGCAAATAAAACCTCCATAACGATCGCTCGGAGGGATGTAGCTACAACATTCTCCCCATTCTCGATACGTGGAGAAATGGAGATAAATATTGGAATATTAGCAAGATAAATAACGAACGGAACCCCGTCGGATCCATGCATACACAGAAATCCGTGACGCTGCCTGCAAATTGATTTAACATCATTTTCTTGTCTGGCAGACAGACGGGCATCGGGTTTAGACAGCTTATTATCAATTCATATTTCGAATCGGATATCGAACTGACGCGTCGAATGATTCGTTGTGTGTGTTTTGCAGAGCTGTATGGACACTGCTAATTACCATTCGCTCGTCTAGGTTCGTGGCGATGATAGGATTTGACTGACGGGTTGTTTAATGCCCATCGGATTGGGATGATGCTGACCAGTTTCGACAGTAGCTTCTAAAGTGGCCCACGAACGACCAGCTTGGTTGCCAACCATTTGAGTGGTTTGTGGGCCACTTAAGTAGGAACCATGCATTTGAAGAAACGTTGAGAGGGTCCTTGCAGCTTCTGTATTTATGTCTGTGTGTTGATTTGTGTCTTCTAGACTTGGTCATGAAAGAAGTTTATTTATTTATATTCACTTCACATACACCAAAGGTAGAAACATGCACAGGTTTTATACTCAGACTGGATTCACAATCTGAAAATATGAGATCCACAAGGAAAAGCAACAAAAACAATAGAAAAAATAAAATAGAAGATGACAACGGTAGAGGTATAAAGTAGCATATCACATTCAATTAAATTGGGTTTTCATCTTGATGCAGCAACAAATTGAGCCTCATTTCCCACATGCCAATGTTAAAAAAATCATGAACTAATACCGCATTGCAATTTTGCAAATGCCCAGCATGTGAGTTAAGGTGCAGACACATTGTTATCACGTCACGCCACATCACGTCATCTTCCCAAAATGTGCAACCACGATAATGCATGGAACTTAGACCATAGGAAGAGAGACACACCTTTCAATAATAAATGGTGAAGCCAAATCATCAGAACTAAACTGGGTGATTATACTACCACGGAATCAAAATGTAGTAAAAATTTTTGCAATATTGTATCTGCTGTCACGTTATAGCACTGAAAGCACGCAAGATCTATATTCCGCAAATTTACATTTTCTGTATGCACGTGATTTTACGTCTTATATTATTTGAAATGTCATTCTGACATACATTTGAAACCGATCTGGGTGCTCATTCAATAATTCTTGAATCAATTGATGGAATTCCCCCACTTCTTCTGTTCGTTGATTCATTTGGTAAATCGATTACCTTCTATGAGAATCACCAGCAACTGTAAAAGCAGCTATATTCTCCATATCTTCTTCCCATTTCCTCGCGAGAGCTCACGTGACGTGACAACAATATGTCTGCACCTTAAAGGTGCATACAAATTGTTGTCACGTCATGTGAGCTCTCGCGAGGAAATGGGAAGAAGATATGGAGAATATAGCTGCTTTTACAGTTGCTGGTGATTCTCATAGAAGGTAATCGATTTACCAAATGAATCAACGAACAGAAGAAGTGGGGGAATTCCATCAATTGATTCAAGAATTATTGAATGAGCACCCAGATCGGTTTCAAATGTATGTCAGAATGACATTTCACAAAATATCAGACCTGATTTCATGTGCATTCAGAAAATGTAAATTTTCGGAATATAGATCTTGCGTGCTATCAGTGCTATAACGTGACAGTAGATACAATGTCGCAAAAATTTTTACTACATTTTCACTATTTATTATTGAAAGGTGTGTCTCTCTTTCTATGCTCTAAGTTTCATGCATTATCGTGGTTGCACATTTTGGGAAGATGACGTGATGTGACGTGACGTGATAATAACAATGTGTCATCTTCCCAAAATGTGCAACCAGGATAATGCATGGAACTTAGAGCATAGGAAGAGAGACACACCTTTCAATAATAAATAGTGAAGCCAAATCATCAGAACTACACTGGGTGATTGTACTACTACGGAATCAAAATGTAGTGAAAATTTTTGCAACATTGTATCTGCTGTCACGTTATAGCACTGATAGCACGCAAATTTACATTTTCTGAATGCACGTGATACCACGTCTGATATTTTGTGAAATGTCATTCTGACATACATTTGAAACTGATCTGGGTGCTCATTCACTAATTCTTGAACTAATTGATGGCATTCCCAACTTCCTCTGTTCGTTGATTCATTTGGTAAATCGAATCCCTTCTATGAGAATCACCAGCAACTGTAAAAGCAGCTATATTTTCCATATCTTCTTCCCAATTTGTAGTTTGTATGCACCTTAAATTGTTGTCACGTCATGTGAGCTCACGCGAGGAAATGGGAAGAAGATATGAAGATTATAGCTGCTTTTGCAGTTGCTGGTGATTCTCATAGAAGGGATTCGATTTACCAAATGAATCAACGAACAGAGGAAGTGGGGGAATTCCATCAATTAATTCAAGAATTATTGAATGAGCACCCAGATCGGTTTCAAATGTATGTCAGAATGACATTTCACATAATATTAGACGTAAAATCACGTGTATACAGAAAATGTAAATTTGCGGAATATAGATCTTGCGTGCTTTCAGTGCTATAACGTGACAGCAGATACAATGTTGCAAAAATTCATACTACATTTTGATTCCGTAGAAGTACAATCACCCAGTTTAGTTCTGATGATTTGGCTTCACTATTTATTATTGAAAGGTGTGTCTCTCTTCCCATGGTCTAAGTTCCATGCATTATCGTGGTTGCACATTTTGGGAAGATGACGTGATGTGACGTGACGTGATAACAATGTGTCATCTTCCCAAAATGTGCAACCACGATAATGCATGGAACTTAGAGCATAGGAAGAGAGGCACACCTTTCAATAATAAATAGTGAAGCCAAATCATCAGAACTAAACTGGGTGATTGTACTACTACGGAATCAAAATGTAGTGAAAATTTTTGCAACATTGTATCTGCTGTCACGTTATAGCACTGATAGCACGCAAGATCTATAGGTATTCCGCAAATTTACATTTTCTGAATGCACGTGATACCACGTCTGATACTTTGTGAAATGCCATTCTGACATACATTTTGAAACCGATCTGGGTGCTCATTCAATAATTCTTGAATTAATTGATGGCATTCCCCCACTTCCTCTGTTCGTTGATTCATTTGGTAAATCGAATCCCTTCTATGAGAATCACCAGCAACTGTAAAAGCAGCTATATTTGCCATATCTTCTTCCCAATTTCTCGCGTGAGCTCACATGACGTGACAACAATTTTATGCACCTTGAGAGGTGACGGACTCTTTCTGTCCATGTAAAAAAAGGTCATGTGATATAACACCCCAAGATTAATCTTCGGTACTTCGAATTTAATAAAGTTAATAAGATGAGAATCAAATTACATACTCTAGGGTTATCTATACCTACCGCATGAAAATTTATCAGAGACGCGATCAAGGCGTTAAACTCGGTTAAACTATCCGGTAGTTTATCGGCCAGTGTTACCTGTAGAGATTTATGACAGTTCTATATTTTTTATGTCTGAACAACTGCTATGTATAATTTTTGAATGTCGACTACTATTATAATTTATAATTATGTTTTCTGTGACTGTCACAAAATATTTCATCACAGAATTTTATATTATTAATTAATTATATACCTATCTTGCAAAACACTTCTGAGATATCTGTTGGGTAAGTTAATCCGGGACTTTATCAGCGACTGGTGAATAACAATACTCTCTCCTGAAGAGCCCAGTATATGTTTCTGAATCTTATTGTAGACATAACGCCATTACAATATCTCTCAATACGAAATCTTTCAAGAAACCAACAACATGCTTTCGAAGAAATAAAGATTTGAGTTCGTCAACAATTCATATCCAAGCCGAAGAGAAACACAGTTTCCCGGAAAAACAATTTATCGGAACTCGTGGCGGACAACAATGGATTGTGTTTCACGTTTTCTTCTTTATTTACACGAAGATAATTTCCTCAGTTTCCGCCGGGAAAATAACGAATTTTCTTTCATCTCTCAACTGCTCTGACGTCCGCAGTCTCTCCTCCGGAAAACACGTGTCTGGCAATTCGACGAATGAAAACTTGCTGATTGGGTACAATCGGAGACGAAAGTTTTCCAATAAAGAATGTATCCGATAATTTCCACGTCGAGAACGCTGCCCTTATTGGTTCTGTCAAGATTGAATCGAATGACTCGATGTTGGATGTGATTACTGATGTCGACTTTGTGTTTCAGGTGAGCATCCGTTCGTTTATCTTTCTGAAGGGATTGCGTGGGTGATTTGTCGGTAAGTTTATCTTCTAACCAAAGACTTCTTCATCTCTTTTAATCACAAAGTTGTTAAGGGGCAGTATCACCTTTTGAATCGTGGTAAATCTCCATTCAAAAGTGGTCTCTTTATTTCACGAGTAAGTACCCTAATTTACGACGTAGACTTGATTTTTTTTTAAATTGAAGTTGAAGAACGTCCTGAGGGCAAAAAGTTTTTTTTTTTCGATTTAATTAGTTTTTCAATTGAAAAAAAAACTGGTTAATCGTTAGATCTGAGGTTATGGAATATATTTTTCGTTTTTCATGAGTACAAGTTATATTTTTGAAAGAATCATCATGAAAATTGTTGTAGTTTATAGAAGATTAAATTGCCGAGGGCAAATAGTTGCGATTTTTTCGATTTAATTGGTTTTTCAGTTGAAAAAAACAGGTTGAACTTCAGCGTTTTGGAAAGTGCACTTAATGATTTTTTTCCGACGGTCATTCATCATTTTTTGAAAAAATCGCAACTATTTACTCTCGGCAATTTGATCTTCTATAAACTACAAAAATTTTCATGATGATTATTTCAAAAATATAGCTTGTACTCATGAAAAACGAAAAACATTTTCAATAACCCCAGATCTAACGATTACCCTAGGTTTTTTAATTGAAAAACTATTTAAATCGAAAAAAGAAAACTATTCGACCTCGGGACGTTCTTTAACTTCAATTTAAACAAAGATCAAGTCTCTAAGTTAATTAGGTTACTTACTCGTGAAATAAAGAGACCACTTTTGAATGGAGATTTACCACGATTCAAAAGGTGATACTGCCCCTTAACATTGTGTTCAATTTCTACACTTTTAAAGGTAAACAAAATATTCTAGCTCTTATACTTTATTTTGAAGAACAGGTCAACTGTCACTTATGACAAGACATTTGGGTTATGACGGGTAAGCTTTCAGTGGAGATGGAAGTAGGTTGTCAAGAATCAATTAACTTAATACTAAATCATCATCAATTCACCAAATAGAATCGTTGTGAATGATACCAAGGATGTGTTTGAAATTGATAGTGTACACATCAGCTAAAATAGGGGAAGCGTTGATCTTAGGAACAAAAATACCGGAAATTAACTTGTAGCTCGTGAACTTGTCCAATTCCCTAATTAGGCCAAGCGATAGATGAAAATAAAAGCCTCTTATCACTCAATATTCGGGACACCATTTCATGAACTTTCTCACAGTCCCAAATGGAAGGAAAATAATAACAGCTATTCTTTTTTCGAAATTACGTAACAATGCAGAATCAGCGTTTGCAGGCAAGTAGAGCGTTTGAAAGCTCGTAATGAAAAGTGGATGAATAGTTACACCTACTTTAGGTAACCTTGTGTAATCTGGGAGAAACTGGTTTTCATCGAAATTAGGTACCTACTTCCAGAGTACCTACTTGTTATAAACGGTAAACAAATCTCTAAAAGCATTGCCTATTTAAAAACTTAACGTGTCACAACCCTGAAATAATACAGATGAACTAGGCCAAAAACCATCGGGTTTTTTTTAGGGTGATGGAACTCTAAATTGAAATAAAACACATTCAAATTAATATTGAAGCCCAATTTTTTTTTGAGCTAATCTTAGGACAATTATGTACCTTGGAGGCCAATTAATTGGACCATTTCTCAAAATCGTTATTGCCAAAACTTTCTTTCAATAAATCAATTGTTAGGTTAGCAGCATGAGTTGTAGCACCATCTTGTTGAAACCAAAACACTTCTGGGTCAATACCATTCAAATTTTGAAACAAATAATCATTGATCATCGATCTCTAACGAGCATCATTCACTGTCACAGCATCCAGCATCTCATTTAAAGAAATATTGTTCGATGATGTCTCCAGTGTGTAAAGCACACCATACAGTGCATTTTTCAGGATGCAATGGAACCTGCAGCACTCCTTGAGGATTGTTTTCACTCAATAGGGTCAATTCTATAAGAACTGGTTGAAAATTAAAGGCACGTTAAAAAAATTTAACATATATCGGCTAAAATTAAGCGTCTTCCGTTAATATTTCAAAGCTAATGAAGCATACAGAATAGTGAAATGAAGTTAGCGGATAGTTTAATTTTTAACCATGCTTTAAAATTCAACAGTTTACAGAATTGGCCCTAATATACGGCTATTTTGCTTGTTTACGTAGCCGTTCAACCAGAAATGAGCTTCATCACTAAACACAATTTTTCGATAAAAAAGTGGATCAACTTCAAGCTGTTCTAGGGCCCAATCAGCAAACAAATGACGCTCATTATGGTTAAGTGGCTTCAGTTCTTGATCCACTTGGATCTTGTATGGGTGTAGACCAAGATCTTCACGCAAAATTTTTCGTGTGGTGGATGCACAGAGTCCAACTTGTTTTGAAGGTCGACGAATAGACACATCTGGATCTCCATTAACACTATTACTTACAGATGCGATATTTTCTTCTTCTTCGACGAATAAGCTGCTCTGATGGACGATTATATAAACCATAAATTTCACGAAGTGCTCTATAAGTTTGGCGAATAGAAGACTGATTTTGAAAATATTATTCAATAATTTGTAAATGTTGTTGCGGCGTAAGCCTCCCCATGATAATTCGTCAATACTCACTGAACAGAAATGTCAAAACAGCATGGCTTCTGCCTTCTGTCAAATAGCAGTTATCCCTATTCAAAATTCTATCACTTAAAAAAAAATACCTTCAATTTTTTTCACGTTTTTGAGTTGATAAATACTACACCAGGCATTCGATGCATCTATCGATCCATCCTTTAACGTTTGAATGACAACACTCCATGTGTGATTTATCACTGTGAAGCTCATCTTTATGAATGCCAGTAACCCATAAAAGTTACGACTATGGCATAAAGCGCAACGAGAATATCCTTCTCCTGTCGCCGGCTCAGACAAAGGAATCGAGGATTCTTGGCTGGACCAGCGGAATCATCCTCATCGTCTGCTCGCCATACCTCGGCTGGTCCAGCCAAACGAGAACGCAGCTTCCAAAAAGGCACTCCTGCATGACTTGGCAGGACAGAGATGAATGTGAAGGCCTCTCGATCGATGCCATAGGCGTGGTACCCTTTTATCTCAAGTGATGATTCAAACTTCGGGGAATATTTCCATGAAATTAGGGATTCACTGGGATAATTCATAAATTCTTCATAGTTTCTCTGAAAATCAATATTTCCTTCAGTAAAGACATTTCCACTTAACCATCATGTTGTATCAAATATTCTTGATTTTAACTTATCGAAAACACAATAGATAAAAATTCTCTTCAACCTGGAAAGTTCAAATCAGAAGCTACAATCTTAGGTAAGAAAGAAAACGTTAAATTCACCATACAAGCTGCTCCTTTGCATTCTTTGAATCCAGGATCAGTTAAAATACCATATTTCCTCTTCGAGGTCGCAAATTGAGTTATTAGCAGCAGCATCCATCAAATATGAGGTGTCACGTTCTAGATGGCATCTAAATTGAGCAAACACCGCTCCATAAAGCGCACTCAAATCATCGCAATTGTGACCAGAATCAAATTCAGCCATGAATATTCACTCCTCATCTCTATCGAGCTCTCGGTAATAGGATGCTAATACATAATTCGATATATAAATGGTAATTAGCTCGATCCGAGCTGCACTACTCTGGCAATGAGCTCCGAAGGGAGTAGATACAGTATTATCAGACATTCAATCAATTATGTCACTACCACCGACTGACAAGATAGTCGATATGGAAATAGCTGCTTCAATAAGTGTATCACAACTGGCGAATACTGCTGAGGTTCCTTATTTTCTTTCAGCCATAAACTAGGATCAATCGAGAGAATATTACAGAATCTTACTATAAAACCAAACAAAATTTCAATTCATATTCTCCTCTCAATTGAATACATTTATTACAGCGAACCTGCAACGTCTCTAGACCTTTCAAAAAAGTGTTTCTTCTTGCTCTGTAGTCCTCCACAGCTTTTATCACCTCCCCGTTGGAAGAAAATTTACGACCTTTTAAACTTTTTTTCGGTTGAGGAAAGAGATGATGGTTGGACGGAGCCAAATCTGGTGAATAAGGGGGGTGTTCTAGTAATTCTAACCTAAATCACGAATTGTTTGCATGGCAACATGAGATTTGTGTACTGGGGCGTTGTCCTCTAAAACAAAACACCTTTGGATAGCTTTCCGCGTCTTTTCTCTTTATTTTTTTCCCGTAGAGTGGTCAGTAATCTCGAATAGTAATCTCCAGTTATAGTTCTGCCCTTATCCAAAAAATCAATCATGAGAATTCCATGGCAATCCCAAAAAACTGAAGCAAGAACTTTTCCTGCAGATTTTTGGACACGAAACTTCTTTGGTCTTGGAGAACCAGAGTGTCGCCATTCCATCGATTGTTGCTTTGTTTCTGGATCGTAGAAAAAGTACCTAAGTCTCATCCATAGGAACAATTCGGTTTAAGAAGTCTATACATCGTTTTCGAATCGAGCACTGATCGAACGCGATGCTTCTACCCTTGCACGCTTTTGATCAACATTCAAACATTTGGGGATCCATTTCGCAGAAATTTTTCTCATGTCCAAATCAAAGTGAACTATATATGATGAACGCGTTCGTATGGAATCTTCAGTGCTTCAGATATCCGTTCTAGCCCAATTCGACGGTCTGATAAAATCATTTCATGAACTGCATCGATATTTTCGGGGACTGACACAGAAACTGGCCTTTCCGATGGGTCATCATCTTCAATGGAAAATTTGCCTCTTTTGAAGCTTGCAGTCCAATTTTTCACGGTCGCATACGAAGGACATTGATCACCAAAGGTATTAAGCATATCTTCGTAAATCTGCTTACCTCTTAACCCTTTTAAATACAGGTACTTGATGATGGCTCGATTTTTACAATTTCGGTGGACATCTTTTTTTTATTCATTGCGTAACTCTGGTTTACTTCTTTGACGCCGAACTCTACACTGACACTTCTAATTAGTTATTGTTCGTTGATATGGTATCGCAATATTTTGTTTATGCATGGAACTGGTCTAGGCTCACTAGATATCAATACATCCTCGTATCATCGACATTTCCCAGACTAATAGTGAATGCGAGACTAATATTTAGATCAATTTCCATATGCCACATTCATCAACTCTGCGATCAACCTATTGAGCAAGATTGAAGCGCTCTAACAGTTTGAGCCTCTCCATGAATATCCTTCCTTCATCTCGTGATATTCTGGTTTTCTGATTGATGAATAAAGGAATCTGGACCCAGTAGAGAAGTGGTATTTAGATGACACTGATTGATGATCAAGCAGACCTTAGGCATTCTTCGGACGGCACTGCCTACTAACCAGCAACCAACTGCTGCCCCACCCAGACAGGGCATATAAAACGTTTTAAGTGCGCCTAAGTTGGGCGTACGCGATTCGTATCTCGTAAAACGGTGGATTGTACTTAATGGCTGAAGGTCGCCACATCTCGCCCATAGGTCCATGTTGTTTACATCGTAAAACTACAAAGTTACGAGCCACAATACGTCTGGATAATGGTTGTGGACAGAACGTGTGCAAATTCCAAGAGTTATTGTTCGATTTATGGTGGGAACATTTTCTGATGCATCGGTGGAAAATTGGACGCTGAGAACTTCAACAGATGGTTTCCAGACTGGAAACTACTGCTCACGTGCTACGAGTATTTCTGTCGTTTTTCTTGGGAGGGTACACAACCCTATTATTAATTGTGACGATTGGCTATAGAAGAATCTTTCAGAACTGCGATCAAATTGATTTTTAGTTCTTATACCCTACTGAATGAACTCCCAGGGGAATCATCTTCCATCCTTACTTATCTAGTGTGGCACCAGGGTGTTGGAACTCTTTGGAAAAATCCATAATCTGGGCTGAGTTAGCCTTTTGGGAACTGCAACCACATTCTTTGGAACCTAAGGAGGTTGTCGATGGTGATAAGACCGCCAACATCCTAAGGAGCCTTGGCCGTTACCTCGTGGGTATCCAGGACCGGTTTCCCCATATGAATGGTTCTTAGACCAGCCAGCTCTTGACACTTGGACACCATGTGGTCAGCTCTTTCTGCCTCTGATCCACAGAGCCTACAAATCTCTGCTGACTTTCCCACACGGTACAAATGATGTTTTTACCGACAGTGCCCTGTCAGCAGCCCTGCCATCACTCGATGATCAGCTCGTGACAGCTTCAGGAGCCTACTGGTATAGGTTGATGAAATCATCACGAATTTCTTGGACTGAGTAAGTCCAGGAGTATTTCTCCAGAGGGTTATTCTGTTGTCTAACTACCATTGTTGAACCGCTGCCTTATATTGGTATTTTCCAAGCTCACAGAAGCTCAGGTCATCGGCTTTCTCATTTCCTTCAACGCCAAAATGCCTCGGCACCCAGTCGAATCACTTTATTGCCTCTGGCTAGTTTCTTCAAGGTGTTACGGCACTCCCAGGTCAGCAGAGATCCCTGGTAAATATTACCATAAGTATAGTTCGTTTGAGAAAACTCAGAGAGCTATGTTATGGAAGGATGCCTTCCTGGAAAGACTTATTGGTTATTTCTACCACTAAATGATATAATAGATGAACTGAAGAAGACAATAACGGGTTACTGACTCACAACTGGTGAGATTAAGGTAATCTGCTACTAAGACGATGCAGTGATTGAGACCGAGAGCAAATAGTACCTTTCTTCAGAGGCTCTTGCTCAATTACCATCGGAAGACTTGAAGCCTGAATATTGATATTTCAATTCCAGAAACAGAGTTCCAAAGATCCTTTTAGATGCAAACTCTTAGTTGAGGATCGACCAACGGAGCATGTGATGACGCTTGGATATTTGGACGTGCAGATAAGATCATGACAAAGAAAGAAGAGATTATAAGAGTATCCCTATAGACCTTGTAGTGTATATTAAGCTGAAACTCTTCAGTTTCTTGCTCGGCTGAAGTCAAGAAACTACGTTGGTCCATCTTGTATGATGTCATTTCAAAGATTTATGTTAGGTCTACCTATACAACTCAAGTAGTGTTGCGTCTCACTACGACAACATCTGGACAAAATGAAATTCCTTTGGCCATAAAAATCGAGCTGTTTTGTTTGAAATAGGTTAGTTAGATACATAGTTACTTCAATATGGGATCGATCGCTCATGCTGCAATATTTGATCGATATGACTTGGTTTACAATCTTCGTTCCTGGCTTAAACACCCTTCATACTAATTTATGGGTCTTTTATTGAAAGTGTTCTCAAGATAGTCAGGTTAAGTTTGGGAAACCATAACCATGTCCTGCGAAACCTTCTCAGTTTCACAAAATAGTCTTATAAGACTAAATACATACGAGGATGTATTGATATCTAGTTGGCCTAGACCAGTTCCATGCATAAACAAAATATGGCGATACCTTATCAACGAACAATAACTTATTAGAAGTGTCAGAGTAGAGTTCGACGTCAAAAACGTTAACCAGAGTTACGCAATGAATTAAAAAAAAGATGTCCACCGAAATTGTAAAAATCGAAAAATTGGATGATGGCTTGATAAAGCCATCATCAAGTACCTGTATTTAAAAGGATTAAGAGGTAAGCAGATTTACGAAGATATGCTTAATACCCTTGATGATCAATTTCCTTCGTATGCGACCGTGAAAAAATTGATTGTAAGCTTCAAAAGAGGTAAATTTTCAATTGAAGATGATGATCGGGAAGGCCAGTTTCTGTGTCAGTCCCCGAAAATATCGATGCAGTTCATGACATGATTTTATCAGACCTTCGAATTGGACTAAAATGGATATCGGAAGCACTGAAGATTTCATACGAACGCGTTCGTCATATAGTTCACGTCAATTTGGACATGAGAAAAATTTCTGCAAAATGGATCCCCCAAATGTTTGAATGTTGACCAAGGTGCAAGGGTAGAAGCATCGCGTTCGATCTGTGCTCGATTTGAAAACGATCCAGAAACAAAGCAACAATCGATGGAATGGCGACACTCTGGTTCTCCAAGACCTAAGAAATTTCGTGTCCAAAAATCTGCTGGAAAAATTCTTGCTTCAGTTTTTTGAGATTGCCATGGAGTAATCATGATTGATTTTTTGGATAAGGGTAGAGCAATAACTGGAGAATACTATTCGACATTACTGACCACTCTACGGAAAAAAAATAAAGAGAAAAGACGCGGAGAGCTATCCAAAGGTATTTTGTTTTCACAGGACAACGCCCGCACAAAATATCGTGCAAAAAATTCGTGATTAAAGCCCGCAACGGACGGCGAGCGATAATATAATATATATTATAGCTTTGCATTGACATATGTCATTTAAGTATGGAAAAATATCGTAATATCGGAATATATATTATAGCGTCGTCCGCGGGGCTTGGTGCATTTTCATAGGGAGCGATATTGGTGTAATATATGAGATATAATATATCGCTCACCGTCCGTTGCGGGCTTAAGGGTTAGAATTACTAGAACACCCTCCTTATTCACCAGATTTGGCTCCGTCCGACTATCATCTTTTTCCTCAACTGAAAAAAAGTTTAAAAGCTCGTAAATTTTCTTCCAATGAGGAGGTAATAAAAGCTGTGGAGGACTGATTTGCAGAGCAAGAAGAAACATTTTTTTTTGAAAGGTCTAGAGACGTTGCAGGTTTGCTGTAACAAATGTATTCAATTAAGAGGAGAATATGTTGAGAAATAAAATATTTTGACATTGATATTTTGTTTGGTTCTATAGTAGGCTAAGAATTTTCCAATATATCCTCGTAGATCAACTGAAGAGGTCAATAAAGGGGTTACAAACTCACAACTGGTGAGATTAATATAATCTGCTACTCAGGCGATGCGGTGATTGCGCCCGAGAGAGAAGAGGATCTTCATCACTTACCACCGGAAGTCTAAAAGGCTGAACATGGATATTTCAAATGCAAAAACGAAGTTACCTGTCATTTCAAAGATTCCATTAGATAGGAATACTTAGTCGAGCACGTGGTGTCGTTAGCTTATTTTGACGTACAGATAACATTCGATCAGGACAAAGAAAGAGAAAAGATTGAAATCAGGAGTGTCCCTATAGACCTTGTAGTGTATATCAAGATAAAACTCTTCAGTTTCAGAGCTTGGATGAACTCAAGAAACTACGTTGATCCATCTTGTTTGGTTTCATTTCTAAGACTTATTGATTGATTGATTGATTGATTGATGGCTGACGAACAAGAGACCGGGTTAGCACTTGGCCTCCATGTGACACTGCGACCAACTAGGGTCTATTGTATCACTCTTTCCTCAGCGGTTCCTCACGAGAATAGGTTCGTGTCCTTTATCAGGTTCAGTAGCCTGTTTATGAAGTTTTTCGGATTCATTCCCGTTTCCGGACTGATTTCTCCGAAGATATTGCCTTCTTCCTAGGGCGTCGCATTCAAAGATGATGTGAGAGGCTGTTTCTTCCTATTCACCGCAAAGTCTGCAATCCACGGGTTCTCCAAGTATTCCTATGGTGTTCAGATGTTTCCTAAGGCCGCAGTGTCCCGTCAGCAGACCTTCTATTATACGTGCCTTTGTTCTGTTTAGATACAAAAAGTCAGCCGTCAAGATTTGGCTTGTGTGTCCTACCATGACTTTACTGTGTGTTTGCCCGTCGCTCTGTTCCCAGTGTTGTCGGTGTCTTTGTTTTATCCACTCCTCAATCAGGGTCCTGCATCGGTTTTTGCTGATTCCAAGCACAGGTCCTGGCCCTGTGAATGGCGTTTCAGATGCTTGTCTTGCTAACTGGTCTGCTTTTTCATTGTCTGAGACTTATAGAGTTACGTCTATACAATTCAAGTAGTGTTCGTAAATTTTTGATGCTGCGATTTCTGGCGACGTAATTATCCCTCTTGACCACAGAATCCAGTAGATAGGACCAGAAAACTACATAGTTCCATCAAATGGATCCTTTCTGCTGTCGGTTGGCTCCGATTAGTCGAAAGTGAATAAAATCCGACGCCACAGAAGAAGAACCGAATGGCGACATTCCACGCAATCAGCTCCATGTTTACGGCCGAATTTATCCACCCGACCGTTCCGGCATCCACCGTTCCACCCGGAATATCTTCAATCGCAGCATCTCTAACTGGAGCAGCAGAACTCTACGTAACCGTGCGACTGTACGTGTGTATTTCCGCCCCAGAGCCAGACATTGTCGCATATCCAATCGGGCGTCTTCCCGAGGCGGTATTTTCCGACTCGGTGGATTCTCGATTTCCCCTTCACGGTCGGGTATCCTTCAATATCTCCGGGTATAAATCTGCATTCGGTGGATCTGCTCGGATCTGTTCTAATGAAGATCGGTGCCGGTAAAGATTGATGATGGAGGAAAGGACGGCGAGATTGATTCTGGGGGAGGGAGAGTAGTTGGTTGTGGGAAGGAGGGAGTGGGATTTATTGAGGTGGTTGGGAAATTGCATATCCTGGTCATTTCAGAGGTTGTTTTGGAGCGTGACCAGAGGATAATGTTAGGACTTGGGAATTTTGGTAGATTTCGTTTAATAATCACTGGCATCAAAGGTGAGTATTCCTTCTGATTACATCTGTCATATTCAACATGGTTCAACCTATATGCGGTTGAACAAACGACAAGGAAGCCCGAGCTAGCTTTTTGAACTAAAAGACAGAGAGCTTTCATGTTCCAGGCTGTCAAGAATTATACGGCTGCACAAGAGTTAGGGATATCGTATTCAATCGTTTTTGAAACTATGTAATCTTCGAGAAACTCACTGTTAAATCATTTAAAACTCAATAACAACTTGAATCGATCCAATAAAAATCAGTATGAGACATTTCGTCAATCTGGTCGCCTTTTTTCTGAAGTTTGGTTCTTTGCATATGCTTCATGAATGTTCTTATTTTGAAATGAAGTCAGTCTATCAACGGCTTCGATTTGAAACGAGTTTTCTGAAAATGCCAAGACGTAAATTAACAAACTCTGAGGCTGATAGGGCTATCGGAATGCTACAGGGTGGCCTTACTCAGGTTGTTGTAGCGGAAAAGCTCCAATTCAGCCAAAGTGGGATATCTCGACTTTGGAATAGGTTCAGGGAGACAGGTTCCGTGTTGGAAAGACCAAGGTTTGGTGGGCGACGAAAAACAACCCTACATCTACGTGTAGAATGCTACGGAATACTCTTCAAAATGCAGATGGGGTCCAAGTTTCCATTGAAACCATCAGACGACGTTTGATAGAGGTGAATCTAGGTTCTAGACGTCCATTAAGAGGACTTCCATTAACACGTGACCAAAAGCGTCAAAGACTGGAATGGGCAAGGCAACATATCAATTGGAACGATCAATGGTGTAGTGTCCTTTTCACTGATGAATCCAGATATGGACGATTTTCAGATTCTCGAAGAATAAGGGTATGGACAATCCCACGCATACCCCGTAATTGTCGCTATGTCCAAGAAGTCCATCCATTCCTAGGGGGTAGTGTTATGGTATGGGCCTGGATATGTTTCAACGGGCGCACAGATCTACACATTTGTCCTGGGAATATGACCGCCTCACACTATAGGAAGCATGTCATTGACAATGTTGTGCCAAATTTTCACGCTGCTATTGGTGAAACTTTTCAATTTCTAGAGGATAACGCTAGACCGCACCGTGCAGCCATAGTTGAGAATGCGCGCGAGGAGCTTGGTATTCCACATTTACCAATACCTCCGCACTCACCAGATTTGAATTGCATAGAACATGCATGGGTTATCCTCCAAAGAAGATTAGATGATCATCAACCTACCACAGAATCCTTAAATGATCTGAGAGAGCTTCTGCCCCGTTTATGGGACCAAATTCCTCAAGAAATGTTCAACAACTTCGTAGTAGTATGCAAAGAAGATGTCAAGCTGTTATTGATGCCCGTGGAGGCCATACATTGTATTGATAGTCTTAAAATGCTTGAATTCTCTGGGAATAAAATTCTATCACTCTGAAAAAACAGCATTGGGGACCATCAGACCTACTGAAACGTTCATAACAGCAACAGGCCTTCCAATTATTGTAGATTGTGGCAGAGGAAGAATCTATTGGCTTTCCCAGTCTTGCTTGGATCTTTTTTCAAGGCACGAAAGTGCTATTTTGGCCATCTGACCTCGCATCTGACTGTCAGAGCATTTACGGATTTTCTTGGCACTATATTCTTCTTTCAGGTTTTCCATAATGCACTCGTGTATTGTGAACATTTCCACTTGGTATATTATTGTGCTACATCCCAATGTTATTTCTTTCGCATACTAAGGGTCCTCACCTTAAATACCAGCTCTGGAATTTCTGGCTAGGTTCCTCAGCTTGCCGTTGGCGATGTTGTTCTTGACTCTAATCTAACTTTGGTCTCAACTTCTTCAAAATACAATCACTCGTCATATAAAACAAAAGGTTCGAAATACTGCTGGCAATCGTGCCATGCCCACATAATGATTTAGGATTTCAAGTAGCAGTACGTATTATCTATGAGATTCCAGCCTTGCCTCTCCCTATACATATATCCAGAACAGGTAGACATAACATTAGTTCCATAGACACTGTCGAGTTAGATGTCTTGGCAGTGGAAATGATGAGGCAAACCAGTCATTGAAATTTGTTGGTCCTCTTATTCTTATCGTACAACAGATCGAAGAATCCAGCTTTGTAAAGCCTCTGCACCAAGCGAGGATTGAAGCCTTCATGCCTAATGCTCACTTTGTCTCTATAAGTAATATTTCGCCCATATTGTTAATGTTTTCGAATCCAAGTGCATTCTCAAATATCTAATCTCATTAACAGAGTGTAGACATGTTCAAAAGAGGCTAGCTCAAGTGAGTTCTTGGTAGAAGAATCTAGGACAGTTCAGTTGGTAATGACTTCAGGGTCTACCCTCTTGCTGCAGTAACTGTTATGAAGTATTTTGGCATCGTCTGCTGCATACTTTGATTGAAAAACTACCCGATCGAGGACTTTGGTGTTGACAAGTCTTGGTGTGATTGAGCAGCACCTCGTTCACTAAAATGAAGCCGAAACTACTTAGATCCTTGACACACTCATAGGCAACGCCATTTGGGGTTGCAGTTGCGATGACACAGAATTGAGATTTCAGTCATTCTGAAGAACTCTCGAGGATCGAACAGGTTATGGCACTGGGCTTCTATGGTTGCAATTGTGAGCTATAAAATCACAGAGCAGTTAGTCGAATTAGTTCTGTCTTTTTGGCAACTTTTCCTTTGAATTTCAATAAAGTGACCTTCAAGATTTTGCCAAAGGTTGCAAGTATAAAGTGATGTGTTTCCAGCGATATATTTGTCTTGGTCTTGGCTAAGGCCTTGGAGGACCAAAACCCTCTTTATCTCATCTTCCAATATAATGTGCTTGCTTCTGTTTTTTAAAGTCAACTCGTTTCCTATTCCGAATGGCCCTATATTCAGCAAATGGAGGAAACATTGAGGAACAACATTGTCTCAGATCATCAATGTTGAGAATGGATCATACGAAAATCGTTTGTCCTCATCGCCTTCCCATTCGGCCGTAAACGGACACATTAGAGCTGTCTGTCGCGAATGGCAACCCCATTAAATTCTGCATACCATTTCGCTTCGCTGCGAAACTCCCTGAAAAGCCCATTATCTATCTGTTATCCGATGTTCATTAGGCGCTTTCAGCGCAGAGAGACCAACTTCAGAACTTCTTAGATGGGGGCGCGTAATTCGAGCCCTGAAAAATGGCGCTAATCAGCGACAGCGTTGCCGTGTAGTTTATGGAGTGGGTGAAATGAGGTTTCGGGGGTGGGTGCGAGCTTTTCAATTATGCCGTCTTGTGACGGTGGAAGCGACCTAGGTCGTTAGTTCTAGTTGCCATTTTCTGTGTTTTCGTATCATGTTCCGTCTCGCCGCGTTCCGTGTACAGGGATGGACTAGATTGCAGAGATGCTGTTGAGGTTTGATCATTCCTTCAATGTTTTCAAGTCCCATTAGCATAGTTATATATAGTTATAGTGAAAAGGGGTTACAGTCCACTGCGACCTTAAGGTCTATTGTGCCCCCTGACAGAGCTGTTATCATCGCGCCTCCTGCAGCTCGCCTTCCAATTCCAGAGATTTGATGAAATCCAGTATCTGGGACGGCTTCAAGGAGGATAACTCCCCACTTCTACAAGTTTCTTGTCCAAAGCACTCTTTCCTTTGGCTTGCAATGGCATTGCATTCTGTAACCTGGTGAATAGGAGTTTCTTCCTACTCCCCACAGAATCTACACTCATCAGTGTCCGATAAACCCATTCTCAACAGATGCTTCTTTAGGCGACAATGTCCTGTGAGAAAGCCAGTGAGTAGGTGAAGTTGGTTTTTACTGAGATCCAGATATTTTTGGATCTATCAGTTTCAAAGTTCCGGAGGAACTTTTTGGAGTGATCCATCCCTGGGAGATTCCGCCAGAGGTTTTCTCTTTCGGTTTTCTCCTTCAGCATAAACTCCTTATAGGTGCATTTTCCTATATCACAGAATGGTTCTGGGCCAGTGAGTGGCGTTTGTGCGCCCTTTCTGGCCAGTGTATTGGCCTCTTCGTTTCCTACGATTCCCGAATGACCGGGAACCCATATTAAAAAGACCTTATTCTTCTTGCCTACCTCATTGAGTTTGTTTCGGCACTCCCAAATCAGCTTTGCGTCAATGACGTAGGAGCTCAGTGCTTTAATAGCAGCTTGACTATCTGTATGAATAGCTATATCGCACTTCTGATAGTTTCTTTCCAGATTTCTATCTAGACATCTTCTGATTGCAAGTATTTCCGTTTGAAGGACTCTTGTACAGGAGCCTAACGATAGTGCACACTTGGTACTTGTCCCGTAAATCCCAGCGCCAGCTCCTGTAGCGATCTTGGAACCATCTGTATACCATTTCATTGTATTTTTTTTTGAGATTGCAGTTGGTGTATTCCCTTTCCCAACCCTCTCTTTTACTTAGCATTGTACTGAAGTCCTTCTCAGTGCTTACTTTCTTGATCATTACATCACTAGGAAGGTTCGCAGATGAGGTGTAGTCATTCAGAGAGGACCAAGCTCTCTGAAACCTGACTCTCTCACTGCCTGTTCCTTCTTTAGATATTTTGAGGATGGCCTCATGGGCTACCCTATCAATTACTAGATGTAGAGGTGTGAGGTCTGTGATGATCTCAAGCCCCCTGGTTGGGCACGTTCTCATAGCTCCCGTGATGCACACACAGGCAAGCTTTTGTCCTTTGTCGAGCATGTTCCTCGTACTTACCTGACTTGTCTTAGCAAACCAGGCTACTGCCCCATATGTGACTATAGGTTTTACAATCATGACGAACATCCATCGTAGTTTTTTTGGGTTACAGCCCCAATTCCTGTAGCATATACGCCTACACGCCATCAGAGCTCTTGTAGCTCTGCCTGTAGCATTATCAACATGCTTATTCCACAGAAGTTTGCTATCTAGAGTTATTCCTAGGTATTTGACTTCAGCCCCCCACTCCAAGATATTTGTCCCATTAGCATGCGAGTTCTTTTTTGTCATCAGTGGGCCTTCACCGCCTCCTTACTGACTCTTGTGGCTCATCGTGTAATAATAGTTGAAGTTCTTTGTGCAGATCAAGTCTTTGGATAAATCCGATTAGCTTACTCAAGGATAAGTTCTTCAGCTTCCTTTGTTCTAGAGCAACCGAAGATCTTGGACCTGGTTTTATTCACTGCTAGGAGTTCTAAGACGAATCTAAATATAGTTCATCTAAGCAAGTCACCATTTGTATCCGTTAGCCAGGCCGATTTTAGGCACAGAAGTCTTCAACCTCCAGTGGCCTGTCAGAATGAAATCAAGGCCCTTTCTTTGCGAGTTGCCCAGTCCGAATAATAGTTTGATCGAAGCTACAGGTTTTTGTAGTGCTATCTGAGATCAATTCTAGATATTTAGGTTATTGGCGGTTTTCACCTTTTGAAGTTCCTAGTCTTGGTGAAAAGAACAATCAGCACTTTTTGGTGGTGCAGAGACGGGTCCTCACTCTTTCCAAATACACCTCTCATCTATATTGCCCACTTCCTATTTCCTCTTTTCATTTATTACCCTCTGGTCATTATGGTTATGTTGCAAAACATTGCTGAATTCCTCAACCATTGCCCTTTCAAATATGACAGAGTGTTATTGAAAGCTCCTTCAGGCTAGAGACAATCACTTGGAATTTGCAAACAAAACTGAAACTTAGCAAGCAGTTTTTTTCGATTCCTACCAGTTTCTGGAGACTTGCAAAGATCTGCCCAACACCGTTGTCTTCAATATTGCAACATCTATACAGGCGATGAAAAGCTTGACGGTCTCAGAAATTGGAGGTGACCCATGAAGACCACATGGGTAGTATCAGACATCCAAATACATGGGTATGAAGACGAAAACCATTTCTCTCTCTATCTTTCGAAATCTCAAGGTGGGCGTTCAATGTAGTGGGTTTTTATTTCAAGTTGCATTTGAAAATGGTTTCACTTTGAGAACTGAAATTTTGTGGGTGAACTCCGAAAGGATTGGAGTACTAAATGAAGTAATTTAAATAGATTTCATTTCGAAATTTATTTTTTTTCTTTCAAAAATAGAAGAAAATGAGCCAACTCATGCTTCTGTTTTATTTCAAACGGAAGACCAATGAAAATAGTTCAACTTTCGATTAAAAGTGAATCTACAGATAATTTCGTTCAAAAAAACAACTTGAGATACGGAATTGGCAGGGAATGGCCAAATTCAAATATAATGCGGGACAAAAGTTCCTGCTTTACCCACATATTCACTTATTTCATAGTACACCGATTTTCGGATAGAGAGCGCCATTATACATTTCATTCATAAGGATAGAGATATTCATAGAACTTATGGTGATAATTTAATTTCTATGGAGATATTTCATAAAATTCACGGTGGCGCCTCTATCGGATTAGTTTTCCTACTCGCTCTGACCGACCTTAATGACACGGGAATCGCTTGCGACGTTGCTCGAATTCTTAAGAATTCGAGTCGTCAAAACAAGAGGTCTTCGACTGCAGGATTGTCTTCGCATCCTCGAAGGACGACGACGTTGCCGTTGCCGAGGATCGAAAAGAATTAAGGAATGCGATATCGTAAAGCGATTGTTATTAACAAGCAGAAACCGGTCGGTTCTAAATGGCCCCCTTTTGTTGGTCGTCCTGTAGACGTGCAACAAAGATAGACGGTTGGTCTGGAACATAGATCATAATCGGGAAACTTTTGATTCATCGGTATGAAAGGAATGTTCATGCGGTGTTGTGGTACAGTAGAAAATGCCGTAGTTTGAATTCCTGCATGGATTGAGATGGAACCTTGCTTGGAATAACGACAACAAAGAACGCGAAGAGAATCTTCAAGGTCGAACGAAACACTTTTGTCGAAAATACCATCTGGTGGCAAGACATCATACCTTCTGTCGGCTTTGGCAAGCATGCCAGGTCCTCCACTTCTATACATGATTACTTTCTCATCTTGAACATGTTCTTCTTACTTATATTTGAGTTCTCAGTAACTTCGTCTAAAACGCTTCGAATGATGAATTATTAGGGAAGGAAGACGGAATTTGCCCTTTCTGGAAGACTAGATATTCTATCACAAACCACACATAGCACTATCCGAGGAGACCACTCAGAAAATACCAGCTTTTGAGCTTGTAACTTGTGCGAAGAATTAGTTGTGTTCTTCATAGCTGTGTCCTCACGCCACCTTAGACACAGCACTGTCGATTTTCGACCCAACAGAAATGGTGACCGTGACTAAAAATGTCTTTCCTAGTCTTGGGATTGAACTCTGAACCACCATGTCCTAGAACAACACTCTTACCACTGAGCTAGGAGCACAAATAATTTCAGATTTTCCTCATCTTCAATTTTTTCGGTTTCTCTTTTTCGTTTCCTTTCGAATAATGAATGAATAATTCATACGATTTTCCTCGACAGTGAAAGGAAAACGAATGACATTGTATGAGCTCGTAATCACATTGTTCCTTTCAGTGATTCCAAACCTTAATGTTCAGAATTACTCACATACAAATGGAGAAACAAACAGCCATTATACCGTAGCGATTCATTATGAATCGTAATGATCGTTTTAAATATTCACACCGTTTTTGAGTAGTTGCATAATGATACATTAGCTTCAACAATGATCATTGAAATCTTGGAAGGAAAAGAGATTGTAATCTAGAAAAAATTATCCTCTTCACCCACAAGCGCACAATGGAAAAATCAAGGTTGGATGCCGACACATGACCATTTTAATGGATATCTAGAGGTATTTTGATGTCTTGATTATTCAATCGCGCTGAAGTCCATCATTTCCTCTTCTCATTTTTCATTTGCTTTCCTTATTTCCCCTATTTAATGAATATTGCTTCGTGTTTGTAAATGAGGATAGGTGTAATGATGAATTGATAAATAATAGCATACGAGGATGTATTGATAACTAGTTAGCCTAGACCAGTTCCATGCATAAACAAAATATTGCGATACCATATCAACGAACAATAACTTATTAGAAGTTTCAATGTAGAGTTCGACGTCAAAAAAGTAAAACAGAGTTACGCAATAAGTTGAAAAAAAAGATGTCCACCGAAATTGTAAAAATCGAAAAATTGGAGTATCGAGCCATCATCAAGTACCTGTATTTAAGAGGGTTAAGAGGTAAGCAGATTTACGAAGATATGTTAATACCCTTGGTGATCAATGTCCTTCGTATGCGACCGGGAAAAATTGGACTTCAAGCTTCAAAAGAGGTAAATTTTCCATTGAAGATGATGACCGATCGGGAAGGCCAGTTTCTGTGTCAGTCCCCGAAAATATCGATGCAGTTCATGACATGATTTCATCAGAACGTCGAATTGTTCTAAAACGGATATCTGAAGCACCGAAGATTTCATACGAACGCGTTCATCATATAGTTCACGTCAATTTGGACATGACAAAAATGTCTGCAAAATGGATCCTCAAATGTTTGAATGTTGACCAAAAGCGTGCAAGGGTAGAAGCATCGCGTTCGATCTGTGCTCGATTTGAAAACGATGCAGACTTGCGAATGGTTACTATGGATGAGACTTGGGTACATTTCTACGATCCAGAAACAAAGCAACAATCGATGGAATGGCGACACTCTGGTTCTCCAAGACCTAAGAAGTTTCGTGTCCAAAAATCTGCTGGAAAAGTTCTTGCTTCAGTTTTTTGGGATTGCCATGGAGTAATCATGATTGATCTTTTGGATAAGGGTAGAACAATAACTGGAGATTACTATTCGACATTACTGACCACTCTACGGAAAAAACTAAGGAGAAAAGACGCGGAAAGCTATCCAAAGGTATTTTGTTTTCACAGGACAACGCCCCAGTACACAAATCTCATGTTGCCATGCAAACAATTCGTGATTTAGGGTTAGAATTACTGGAACACCCCCCTTATTCACCAGATTTGGCTCCGTCCAACTATCATCTCATTCCTCAACTGGATAAAAGTTTAAAATTTTCTTCCAACGAGAAGGTAATAAAAGCTGTGGAGGACTACCATTGCAGAGCAAGAAGAAACATTTTTTTTGAAGGTCTAGAGACGTTGCAGGTTCGCTGTAATGAATGTATTCAATTGAGAGGAGAATATGTTGAGTAATAAAATATTTTGACATTGAAATTTTGTTTGGTTCTATAGTAGGCTAAGAATTTTTCAATATATCCTCGTATAGCATTGACACCATGAACTTCCTCTAAAATACGATGACTCTCGGCAGCATTTTTCTTCATATGGAGATATGAAGAAAATTCCCGCAAAAACATACCATCCGGTACAAAAATTGACATTCTCAGAGCACACGAAAGCCATTCTCTTGCTCTTTTCGATAATTTATAGCTACTCTGAATTGCATGCACCCAAATATCATTTCCCACAGAACGTTTAATGCTCAAATCGCCACTGACATTTAACTTTTTCGAGCGGTGTCACCGAATGTAAATATATTCAAATTTTGAAAATTCACCGTGTGTCGTAATCTACTTGAATACCAAAACTAGTTTAACCAAGACAAGCCTACCCATATCGCCGCTAATAGGTTCCTCATTATTACCTACACCAAATTGACGAATTAGTTTCGGCTAATTATCTTCATCTCTGCCTCGCCAACCTACCAGTTTCGAAATCGAGGAAGCAAATATCAAGGTTCGCATAAACTATGCATTGTTGCTCAGGAAAATCCTTGAACCATACGCGGCCAAATCACTTACAAGAATCGAGAAGATTAGATCATAAACAGGTGATCGTTTCGTTATGAAAGTGACAGGTTCAGCGGGTCCATATTGATCGTTTTTTGGTATTAATTTTTTTAAAGGTCGGTTTTTTACTGGGATCCTAAACGTACCTGGAAAGGTGCGAAAATGGAAAGAGCAGGTACCTCGAAAAGTCCTCAAAGCATCACAAGTAGACCCTCTATAAAGATCTGATCTTCATTTTATTACAAGACATACGCTCTGGCTGGTTTTATATTCCATATTCCTTTTGGATGTTGGTGAAATTGTAGCAACAGATTTTTTTTTAATGTTATTCTCACGAAAAGGAATATCCTGAAATGTTCAGAGAACATCGTGAGAACCAAGGGCAAGCAGGTAGGAATTGGTGTTCTTCTTGAATTTCTGGAGGTTATATGCCTCGTGGAACACCTCCCCAGGCAATGTGATCCAAAGCCTCGCTGTTCGTTGGATCAATTAGTCTTTGAAGAGAGATGTTCTGCAGGTCTCCAAAGTGACCACGAAGGGATGTGAAGACTTAACTTGACGGGTTAGTCTCGAAGAGACTGCCAGAGGAGGGACGATAGCTGATAATTCAGAAGAGCATCGCCCATTGAAATATCTATAAAATAGAGACAGATCTCCTACTCTTCTACGGTGTTCTAGAGAAGTGAGCGAGTTTGTAAGCGAGGCATCACCGACGAGACGAATGGCCCTTTTTTGTACAGAATCCAAGAGTTTCAGGATTTGTTTAGGTGTAGCACTCCAAATATGGGAACAGTATTTCAGGACAGGTCGAATCTGTGCCTTATAGATCATAAGCAGCTGACCAGAGGTGAAATAGCTCCTGGCACGAAACAGAAAACCAAGTTTTTGGGATGCACTTTTAGCAATGGATCTCACGTGATTCTCCCAAGAAAGGTTACTGCCGACAGTAATACCAAGCATCGAAATGGATGACTTCAATGGTATGGTCACTCCCGACAATTCTAAGCTGGGCACAGTAAGATCGGCTTTTCTAGAGAAAAGACATGCTTGTGTTTTGCTTGCGTTGAGTTCCACCAAGTTATTAGATCCCTATTCAAGAATTTTTACAAAGTCCATATTTATCTTGTTAACATTTCTTCCTCGTTCGTTCCTAATTTGGTGAGCTGGTATTGGACCCCTAGAAGAAAAAGCGGTATGGATGGTACTATCATCCGCGAAGCTGTGCACTGGACACGAAGTTGCTTCCAGCAAATCGCTGATGTGGAGTAGAAATAGTGTTGGAGCCAGAATTGATCCCTGCGGAACACCAACATTTATGGGTAGAGAGTCAGATGAAACTCCATCGACCACTACATGGAGAGATCTGTTTGAGAGAAAACTAGCCAGCAGAGAACAAAGCTTTGGGGGTACGCCATAAGATGGAATCTTGGCGAGGAGTCCCTGATGCCAGACTCGATCAAATGCCTTGGAGATATCCAGTGCTACGGCTAGGGTTTCACAATATTTCTCAATAGATAGCTGCCATATATGTGGGACGTAAGCGAGCAAGTCACCAGTGGATCTCTGATGACGGAAACCATATTGTCTATCGTTGATAATTCCTGAGTGTTCCAGAGGTTTTATGAGCTCGAAGTTGATGGCTTTTTCCATGACCTTGAGATTCTTCAAGCATAAGAGAAATATACTTTGGAATCCAAGATCATGGGTAACTAAACTGATGTCAATGATGATTCAGGCCTCAAATCAGGTGTCGAAGCCATCTGCTAATAGTTGCGTTAATGAATCCCAAGACTAAATTTAATTTCATGAAAATGTTATCCCTTTGGTTCAACCGAGTACGCGAGCAACAAATTCGAGCTTCATGAAGCATCCCATCTGTGTCAAAACACGAACGAAATAAAGTCTTAATTGCCTCGGATAGCAAACGAAAAAAAAATAAACGCATCTCTCGGCAAAGATACGAACAGCAAACTCACACAGACGAAACGTGGCAATGTTCCGGTATTTAGTTTGCCTCAGTTGAAACGAACGTCTGTATCTGTAGCTCTTGTATTCCGAAGTTGAGTAATACTCGGTGTGAACAGTGCGAGAGAAGATGTAATTTAACAAGACAATGCACAACTTCTCGTCTGCCTGTGAGCTATCTACCGACACAATAATCCTACGTCTCGCAAGTTCCTACTCGATTTATTGTTCGGATATGGGTCATGTCAATCTCTGTCAACCCCCGGAGACGACTGGAGAAGGCAAATCCAGGGAGAGCATAACTAACTAGCTTGTCATGATATGTCTGGATGGAATTGGGAAAGTTCTCGGAACGAATAAAAGGTAGTGACATTTTGATGCGAACTGGATATATTGAAAATGGTAATGGCATATATTTCGTGAAACGACGTGTCCCTGTTGACAAGTCAGGGAATTCTTCGCCTTTTTTATATAAGCTTATGCACATATTTATGGCATTAATTCTGCAGTCTTCAGTGTGCCGACAAGTACAGAATGAAAAAGAAATATGCCAGAGATAATAACAAACTATAGTCTGTTCAAATATAAGAGAATGTAAACAAACAAACCAAATCGGTTTGTTTTGCGCATACTAACAGCTTATTGGTCAAAGGATCTTTTCTACAATTCTTGTCACGCCCCCAAAAGACTGCCAGGATCGTACTTAAAGCTTAGAACGGAATGTCGATAGTAGGTACAGGACAGTTATGAAATTTGAATACAAGTGAATGTTTTGGATTTCTTTGTTACACTCAGTTACACCCTTGTAACCCTTGTAATTAGGTCCTCTAAAATTCGCAACGGTTATAACCTGATATATCTGAAGTAGGTACCTCAATTTGTCCCGGTTATAAATATTTGTTTGAATTGTACTTAACCCTTTGTCGGTTTCCGACGAGATTTCTGAAAAATAATATAAACGAAATCATCTATTGATTCCACCTAAGCAGAAATCCCAGTCGCTAAAAAGCATCGATTCAATAGACGATTTCGACATGAACTTAATTAGGAGAATAGTTCACGGTTTTTTTTCTTGATGAAATTCCTACAATTTCGAAGGTTTTGGAAGTTGTTAATAACGATGACAGCCTGCCGAATTTTAAAAAAACAACATTTTATAAATTATTGAAAAAAATGAAATTCAAATTCAAAAAACGTGGTCGTAATAGTTTATTGATTGATAGAGACGAAATAGTTGTTTGGAGGAGAAATTATTTGAAGAAAATTCGAGAATTTAGGGAGCAAGGCCGAAAAATTTATTACCTTGACGAGACATGGATAAATGCGGGATGTACAAAAAATTCAATATGGGTCGATGAATCGATTGGGTCCAACAGACAGGCTTTTCGAGAAGGTCTGTCAACTGGTCTCAAAAACCCAAGTGGAAAAGGAAAAGGACTGATTATATGTCATATAGGGGGAGAAGACGGATTTGTAGAGAACGGCCTATGGTTTTTCGAATCGAAAAAATCCGGAGATTACCATCAGGAAATGAACGGGGAATCGTTCGAAAAGTGGTTCTCAACGATTTTGCCAACTCTGGATCATAACGCTGTCATCGTAATGGACAACGCCAGTTATCATTCGAGAAAAATGGAATCGATTCCGTCTTCAACCCGCAAGGAAGATGTCAAAAATTGGTTGCTCAGTAAAAATATTTCCTTCGAAAATGATCTTTTGAAGGCGGAACTTCTTGCTCTGGTCAAGGCAAATAGAGGGAGGTATGAAAAATTAATTATAGATAAAATGGCCAATGAGACGGGAAGAACAGTATTGAGACTCCCACCATATCATTGCGAGCTGAATCCAATCGAGCTCATTTGGGCTCAAGTAAAAGGAAAAGTAGCTGCTCAGAACTCCTCATTTAAAATTGCTGAGGTTCGTAATTTGTTTCTGGGAGCTATAGGCTCGATTGGTGCTGAGAAATGGAAGAAATGCATACATCATGTTGTAACTGATGTCGAAGAAAAAATGAGTCAACAATAGAGCGAGTGCTGGTGAATCTGAATGAAAGTGACACAGAAGAAGACCAACAAAATTCTGAATAATTTTTAATAGGGTAATACATATTATATTATTTTGGACGCTGCATTATTTTTTTCAAACTTATGACATTTGTAATTTGAATATGTTGAATAAATGAATTTGAGTTTATATGATTGTGTGAACTATCCTCGATCCGACCCTGGAGCCCTGAAATAAAGTCTCTACCTGAAGGAAGCCCATCCTACCTCTGCGCGACTTTGTTTATTTTGATGTCTCTTATATTTGAACAGAGTATAGACCACTATTAAATTAACAGCTAGTTCGAGGACGTAAATCACTTATAGCTACAGCTATTTCAATTGCGAAGGGGTTATTACCATTTGGTGGATGTTGAGTTGGTTCTTCTTGAAAGTAGAGGCTACGAAGTCAAATGTTGGTAACATATATTTTTTGGCTGTTTACTAATGTGCCCAGGAGTGTCTTAAAATGAACCTCAAAGAGGCGCATGTCTTCATCACCACGGACACCTAGGCCACCCTGAGGTCCCTGGAATCACACTGCAAGGGATCTATGCTGACCTGGGATTGCCGTAACACTATGAAGCAACTGGCCAGAGGCAATTAAGTGGCTCTACTATGGGTGTCAGGTCATTGTGGTGTTGAAGGAAATGAAAAAGCTGATGAGCTTATTGAAAGGTGTGTCTCTCTTCTTATGCTCTAAGTTCCATGCATTATCGTGGTGGCACATTTTGGGAAGATGACGTGATGTGACGTGACGTGATAACAATGTGTCTGCACCTTTATTCTCTCTGAATACCTGGAGTTATTCACATAAAGAGACTTATGTGATAATAACTGTCGATGCCTCCAGAGAAAGGACCGTCGGCATATAGAAAACTCCCCTTCAAATTGATTTCTTGGGGAGACTGCTATGCGCCAGCTCCTCCTGCAGTACTTTTTTCCAAAGAGGTGTTTCGTAAGGAAAACAAAGCCGCGCAAGAACAAAAGCACCATTCTGACACATCACGACGACAGCACAAAAAGCCGACCGTCCAAAATTAACAATCGGCATCGCAAGACCATGGACGTGATTATCCTCGCCCGCATCAAGTCGCCGCAGATCTAATAACGTCTTCTTCCATTGAGCCCGCACGTACGTTCGCGGTTAGCCATCGGCAGTTTATTCATCTCTTATTCATCGTAGTAGGCGGTGGCGATATCCGTCTGCCGCAGCTTATTGAATACCGCCAGAGTCCATCATCGTGCTGCTCCCCACTTTGTGATCTGTTGTATTCAGGAACAATGCCCGACGGCGAAATGATGTCGTCCTTGATGGAGTTCAATATTACGGACAGGTGGTCGAATCAGCTTTGCAAGCTGATCAGAAATTGACAGAGTTGAAGAAAACTGTATGTGGAAGTGTAAAAGAATGGTCCACGAGCAGAAGTATGGAAGCAGGAGTGCCGCAAGGATCAGTACTTGGACCACTACCGTACAACACATAAATATACATACATCGAATTCCGAAGAATTCGGGGCCCATGCTTCCACTTTACGCTGACCGTACTGCAATCAGGAGCCATGAAAAGGAGATCGACGAAATCAATGACTGGTGTATAAAATGGAAGATCAAGCTCAATGGACAAAAGAGCCAAGCGATATGACTTCAGCAGAGGAAGCTCCAAACGAACACCAACCTCGATATTGATGGAGAAGATATCTAGGTTTCACTCTAGACAAAGGAGTAACCTTGAAAAGCCATATTAAGGATGCCATAGACAAAACCAAAGCAGGGATGAACAAACTCTACCCACTGATAGGTAGAAGCAGCCATATGTCTGAATTATAAACGAAATTGAAAATCATTTAAAGCCGTTGCTAGATCTCAACTGACCTACGGATCAGGGGCGTGCGGATTTGCGGTAAAGAGCCATATGAAGAGACCAGAAGCAACAGAGAACAAGGTACTACGTTGTGCTATGGACGCACTTTGGTTTACCAGAAACAGACATATCCATCGAGATTTGAATTGAGAAATCATCGCCAAATTTTCGAAGAGGAAAGCTAAGAAGATATCCGAAACAGCGGAAGAACATGCTAGTCAAGAACCCAAGAGATTAGTGGACTATGACCGTGAAGGAAGATAGAAGAAGAATGGATACATACAAGAGGAGACCAATTGATCAATTTATGAGTGATTGATTGAAGTACGGAAACCTACTAGAACGACTCAAATAAAAGATAACCGAATAGGCCAATTTCAATCCTGCTGAATAAAATGCTTGAAATAACCATCAAGATAAACCACGGTTTGTACAGCAGATGACTTGAACTGAGAAGAAGCAGATTTAAGTGTATTGTCGAAAACAAAAATTTTCTTCTAGGAATCGAATTATGATGGCTATAATAAGGCCGAAATAACGACAAGCATCTACTTATTTTCGATGAGAGGGGAATTCATCATCTTCCAAGTAATAACCCTTGTGTAGGCGCATCAACTGTAACCTAACCAAAAAGCATCTGAGACTTAAGGTGCAGACACATTGTTGTCACGTCACTTGAGCTCACGCGAGGAAATGGGAAGAAGATATGGAGAATATAGCTGCTTTTACAGTTGCTGGTGATTCTCATAGAAGGGATTCGATTTACCAAATGAATCAACGAACATAGGAAGTGGGGGAATTCCATCAATTAATTCAAGAATTATTGAATGAGCAACCAGATCGGTATCAAATGTATGTCAGAATGACATTTCACAAAATATCAGACGTGATGTTACGTGCATTCAGATGTAAATTTGCGGAATATAGATCCTGCGTGCTTTCAGTGCTATAATGTGACAGCAGATACAATGTCGCAAAAATTTTTACTACATTTTGATTCCGTAGTAGCACAATCACCTTAAAGGTGCAGGCACATTGTTATCACGTCACGTCACATCACGTCATCTTCCCAAAATGTGCAACCACGACATTGCATGGAACTTAGACCATAGGAAGAGAGACACACCTTTCAATAATAAATAGTGAAGCCAAATCATCAGAACTAAACTGGGTGATTGTACTACTACGGAATCAAAATGTAGTAAAAATTTTTGTGACATTGTATCTGCTGTCACGTTATTGCACTGAAAGCACGCAAGATCTATATTCCGCAAATTTACATTTTCTGAATGCACGTGATTTCACGTCTGATATTTTGTGAAATGTCACTCTGACATACATTTGAAACCGATCTGGGTGCTCATTCAATAATTCTTGAATTAATTGATGGAATTCCCCCACTTCCTCTGTTCGTTGATTCATTTGGTAAATCGAATCCCTTTTATGAGAATCACCAGCAACTGTAAAAGCAGCTAAATTCTCCATATCTTCTTCCCATTTCCTCGCGTGATGTGACGTGACGTGATAACAATGTGTCTGCACCTTAAAGGTGCAGACACATTGTCATCACGTCACGTCACATCACGTCATCTTCCCAAAATGTGCAACCACGATAATGCATGGAACTTAGAGCATAGGAAGAGCTTTCAATAATAAATAGTGAAGCCAAATCATCAGAACTAAACTGGGTGATTGTACTACTACGGAATCAAAATGTAGTAAAAATTTTTGCAAAATTGTATCTGCTGTCACGTTATAGCACTGATAGCACGCAAGATCTATATTCCGCAAATTTATATTTTCTAAATGCACGTGATTTCACGTCTGATATTTTGTGGAATGTCATTTTGACATACACCCAGATTGGTTTCAAATGTATGTCAGAATGACATTTCACAAAATATCCGACTTAATATCACGTGCATTCAGAAAATGTAAATTTGCGGAATATAGATCTTGCGTGCTTTCAGTGCTATAACGTGACAGCAGATACAATGTTGCAAAAATTTTCACTACATTTTGATTCCGTAGTAGTACAATCACCCAGTTTAGTTCTGATGATTTGGCTTCACTATTTATTATTGAAAGGTGTGTCTCTCTTCCTATGCTCTAAGTTCCATGCATTATCGTGGTTGCACATTTTGGGAAGATGACGTGATGTGACGTGATAACAATGCGTCTGTACCTTAAAGGTGCAGACACACTGTTATCACGTCACGTCACATCACGCGAGGAAATGGGAAGAAGATAAGGAGAATAAAGCTGCTTTAACAGTTGCTGGTGATTCTCATAAAAGGAATTCGATTTACCAAATGAATCAACGAACATAGGAAGTGGGGGAATTCCATCAATTAATTCAAGAATTATTGAATGAGCACCCAGATCGATTTCAAATGTATGTCAGAATGACATTTCACATAATATTAGACGTAATATCACGTGCATTCAGAAAATGTAAATTTGGGGAATATAGATCTTGCTTGCTTTCAGTGCTAGCAGTGACAGCAGATACAATGTTGCAAACATTTTTACTACATTTTGATTCCGTGGTAGTACAATCACCAAGTTTATTTCTGATGATTTGGCTTCACTATTTATTATTGAAAGGTGTGTCTCCTCTTCCTATGGTCTAAGTTCCATGCATTATCGTGGTTGCACATTTTGGGAAGATGACGTGGTGTGACGTGATAACAATGTGTCTGCACCTTTACTGACTGGATTCTTGCTCATATGATCACCCAAACAAAATATTCATGATAACGGACGCCTCTTCGCTACAAATCACGTATTAATTAATTTCGAAATAACGTAAAGCGAAGGACGTCATGTGTGACTTGTAAAAGAGCCTCTCGACTCCCACAGAACCAGAGGTAGAAGGAACTGACGGATCTCTGCCTGGCAACACACTCGAAATATGTCATAGAATGCCACTCTACATCCGGCAATTCTTTCGTCGGCGGTGAACGCACTCGAAAGTCGAAACTGCCCCCTGGGTGAATGTTTTACCGTCTCCAAGGACGTTGAGTTTTCCGGTGGCAGAAAGGATAGCAGTCAGGGGGCATCCGGAGTGACAGATGCTGATTATAATCAACAGCCACGAGGTGATATGTACGCCGTGGTTATGGCAGAAATATCGAGAAAGCAAATACAGAAAGAAGCAAACTATGAAACAAATATTTGTTCAACGACAAAAATCCACTCGTAGATGAAAAACGATATTCAATTATCTCAAGAAAATAATTTTACTCTGTTGAAATTGAGGATTTTTCATTCGGAAATTAATTTTTGAATAATTAAAAATCAATTTGCATAATTAGGAATTCTTCATTCATTTTCAATTCTCTGTTTATTTACCAGATTGTAATACACTGCGCAAAAAAATTAACGCACATTCTGAAAATCTCAATTTTAATGAAAGTTAACTCTACATTGACTTTATAATTTATTTTTCTTATTATTTTTCTCTCGGGAAAGGTTTTGAACGAAACATGACACATTAAATGGAAGAAAATTTAAGGATTTCACCGAATCTTATGTGAAAGAAGAGAAATGAACAATTTTCAAAATACTGAAATGCTGATAAGTGATTCAATACTTGGTATTTCCACCCCTTGCGTTAATTACAGCTCGGCAACGACGGTTCATACTCAAAATGAGTGATCTTAAAATGTTCTGATCTAATCCTTCCTAGATTTCTCCGAGTTGGATTCCTAAGTCATTAAGAGTAGCTGGATGATTTTCTGAACTTCTCAGCCTTCTATTGAGGTTGTCCCAAACCTGCTCAATCGGATTGAGATCTGGACTTCTTGCTGGCCATTTCATTCGAGAGACTTCAACCTCTTCAAGGTACTCCTGAACGATGCGCTCACGATAGGGTCTGGCATTATCGTCCATAAAAATGAAATTTTCACCAATGTATGGGGCAAATGGCACTACATGCTCTTCAAGAATGTTCCTTATATACTTATCAGCATTCATAGCTCCATTATCAACGACCACTAGGTCTGTGCGAGCAGTCAAAGATATTCCACCCCATACCATAATCGATCCTCCCCCGAAACCAGTAGTATTCAGGAAATTGCACTGAGCATATCTTTCATGTGGACGTCTGTATACAAGGGAACGTCGATCACAATGGTAGAGGCAGAATCTAGACTCATCTCTTTCCCAATCGGCCTCTTCCCAATGGATATGCTCTCTCGCGAAATCCAAACGCGCCCTTCGATGGGCTGGGGTAAGAGCTGGGCCTCTTGCCGCGACACGAGGCCTTAAATCATATTCTCTGAGGCGATTTTTTATTGTCTGAGTGCTAATTTGAACCTCATTAGTTTGCTCAAGCTGATTTTGAAGGAGGCGGGCGGTTGCAAACCGTTGTCTCAACGAAGAAACTCTCAAGTAACGTTCTTGAATGGCAGTTGTTACCCGTGGTCTAAACTGTCCTGGTCTTCGGACATTCATACCTGTCTCCCTGAATCGCTGCAACATTCTGGACACACTTGTATGGGAAACTCCACACCTTTCTGCAATTCTTGTGTATGTCCACCCTGCTTCTCGCAAAACTACCGCTTGGGCACATTCCTCTTGGGTCAAATTGCGTGTTTCGCGTTGCATAGCGATCGAGTGTAGAAAATCAAACGAAAACTATGGATCACTAGAAGTGATCGAGAACAACTGATTTTAGAATGGAGCCAATACATTCAAAATCTGATAATATCATCCTTTTTTATTCCTGCTGGGAGAAAACATTGGTATTGAAGAAAAACGTTGAAAGTGGAAAACATATGCATGCATAATTCTGATAAAAATAATTATCATTGAGAAGACCTTCAGTTGTAGAATAAATTTGAGATTTCCATAATGTGCGTTAATTTTTTACGCAGTGTATAAGAAGATCAAATTCTTAATCAAAAAGATATAGATACTCTGGACTAAATCATGTTAATTGTAATTAACTGTGTAGTTTTTGGTCGAACCCTATAGAAATCGGAAGTTATATTTCTGAATGAATGAAGACAACACTTGTGTCTGGCTGAACTCTCAATATCCAGCTTGTAAATCCTGTACCTTTCGACCACTGAACATCCATGAGATTGGGAAGTGAGAATTCCAACTTTCCTACCCACATCTTCACGTTCGACACCATCTGGTCGGTAAACACGTTTTGAACGTGTTTCCAGCCACACCATCTTCGGCAATCGCAAATAAACTTCCACAATTTTGGTGGTCCATACCAACATGCATTGATCTATTTATACATCAGTGTTTTGTATACCCTTCAATTACGAAAACATATCGTCCATATTGCGAGGCCCTTTATCAAAGTTTCAAATTATATTTCTAGAGGTGCGAGTACGAAATGCATAATTTACAAATTCCAATTCGTAATTATGCTTTATAGGAACAGACACTCATGTGCTTTCATTACCCATTGTAATAAAAAAATTGTAAACATGGCAGCGACATAACTCTACAATTTACTGGTCCGAAATTAATTTTCCTCCATTACGGTGGAAATTTAGTGGTAGATTAATATTTAATGGTGATCATTCATTTATCCAACATTTATGCAAACAGGCTAGTCTTTCAGGAATGAGAAACGAATACAAATGTGATATTATATTGTAGCGACAGTAAGAGACCTGGACTAAATGATAACTTACAAAATAATTGAGATTCGAACAATAAAACCCTGCACTTTCCTTATGGCAAATGGCGTTCCGTCAAATGTTCTAATATTTTGGTACAATGTATTACTCGACCTACTGATCAAAAGTGTCCATGACCGCAACTCAATCCTATGACGAGTTTTTGAGATACAGGGCGTTGAATTTGTGAAATACCCACTTTTACTACGCCCGTATCTCAAAACAGAATCGAATGAACTTCAATTTTTCTCAAGGAACATTTCATTCCATCCCCAGGGAGCAACCATATAGAGGAATATGACCGAAAATCGTTACGAATACAGAGTTATCCATAATTTAATGCATGCCCGATTTTGAAATCATAAATTTTGTCAGTTCCGGAGCGAGAACGTTCGCAAAATGAACTATTTCACTAGATATGTTGTTGTTACATCGAAGAAACCTGAAATACCCAGAATTCATACTGGGTAATCATTTATTATAGAAACTGTTCACAATGAAGGTTAAATGGACACCCTGTATTTTTGGGTTGATTTAAGATGTTTGTTAAATTTTTTCAGAACATATAACCATGGACTTCAAAGAATACAGGGTGATTCAGTCATGAAATGAACTGCGAATCTCACGAAAATACCCAAAAACCACCTTTTTTTTCATCACCCTCTATTTCAATTAACTCCGTTTAGGTGGTAGTTTTCTTTCACCACGGTTCTTGATGTCAAAACATCAATCTGGCTCAGAGTTTTCATCCACTTCCTATGACCAGATTATTTTTCATGTTGGAATAAGAATAGAAATAACATAAATATAGTTATTTTCCTAACAAGTGCGGAAAGTGATATTTTCCCGCACGAAACTGCCGTTACCCGAACGACGCGAAGCGGAGTTCGGGTAAGCAGTTGAGTGCGGGAAAAACACTTTCCGCACGAGTTAGGAACAATATTTTTTCTACAAGCGCTTATACGAGATCGATTTCAACACACAGATCAAATGTGAATTAATCATTCTAAATACACATGAATGACAAAAGTCTCTGACAAGTCGTTACCATTGTACTCTCATCGTTGACCTTCGGTCCATAGAGACTACAAGCCTATGAAATAAATTTAAACTGTAATAATATTCATAAATTCTTTATTAATTGAAAAGAAAACTAGACTAACAGCACATAAAAATGAATTTTGATAAGGAATCTATGTACATTCTGTATCTTCCCATTATTGTCAATATATTCATTAGAAATATTCAGTTATTAGTTATATTTATTGTAAACGTGCAGTTGGTCGCGTTATGCAAATTTATAGCAGAAGCCATCATATTGGTCGAAGTCAGCTGCTCCTTGGAAGATAATGATTCTGTATTACAGTTTGAAGAGGAAGAAGCAAAACGTTGAATATTTGCCATCATATTGTTCGAAGGCTCTTTGGAAGGTAATGATTCTGTATTACAGTTTGAAGAGGAAGAACCATTCAAATTAAGAATTTTAGTGGACATTTTTTTTTTCTGGTTAATAGATTCTTCCAAGTATCCCTCAGCAACAGCAGTTGACTTCCATCCTCCTAAACGTTTAATATTTGTGATACCTTCTCCACAATTGGCTAGGAAAGTAGCCGAGGAGCGCCTAAAACTGTGTCCTGTGTATAATTCCGGATTTTGTAGGCGTAAGTAAGCTGCAATTTCGGACGGTATTTTTCCTATTGTATTGATTCCGACAGGTTGAATCTTACATTTTCCCCGATTATACTTTATGAAAATTCGGCGATGAGGTATTTCCTTTGGACGTAAATTCATATATTTTCTGTATATGTTCAGAAAATATCCATTATTGGTGTCTTGGGATATAACAAACGATCTTGGTGAATGATTTTTGGAGTCCTTAATATTGACGATGATCAAGTCTCCTTTATCATCTATATCGTCGATGGTGAGTTTTGTAAGTTCCTCTCGTCTGCAGGCACCAGCTAATCCAAAAATTGTTACCAACTTCATCATCAAGTAAATTTCATCAGATGCCTCACTCATGAATTTTGTTATTTTCTCTTCATTAAAAGTTTTGGCCTTTTTTGGACGAAATCCTATATTCTGTCGTTTAATGAAGGCAGTTAATTTATGCAATTTTCCAATATCCAAATCCTGTTTCAGTTTACAAACACTCTTTATCATTGAATATCGGGACCATGTGTTTGGTCTCCAAATTTTGGACATTTCCAAAAAATACGCCGAAAACACTTCCTCCTTCCTCGGTTGAACCTTTTTGGAATTACACCAATCAATGAATTCTGAATATTGCTTCTCATATTTTATCTTCGACTTGGCCGGTAACAAATTTAAACTCGCTTCATAAGAAGCTGCTAATATTTCTTCGGGCAGGCCATCCTCAGATCCCGAAGTATCCATTTTACCGGAGCGTACTGATTGAATTCGAGTTGATATTATTTATATTTAAACACAATTTCATAATATAATATACAATGTATTAATTCTTATTCACATGCCGTTTCCATAGTAACGTCATCGGTGGCATAGAGATATATCATTATTCAGTTTATTCTTTAGAAAAAGCGTGCGAGAAAAGCCCTTGCTAATCCATTACCACACGCATTTGCGTGCGGTAATGGAATAGCAGGGGTTTTTCCCACACTGTATGGCAATGTGACTCTTTACTAATTGAAATACGTGCGGGAAAGAGAATGAAAGTGCACGCTTGTAGAAAAAATAATTTTCATATTAGGTACATAAAAAAATCATGAAAAATCTTTGGATTCCATGGTGATATGTTCTGAAAAAATCAAACAAACATCTTAAATCAACCCAAAAATAAAATGTGTGCACTCAACCTTCATTGTGAATAGTTTCTATAATAATGGATCACCCAGTATGAATTTTGGGTATTTCTGTTTTTTTCTGATGTAACAACAACATATCTAGTGAAATAGTTCATTTTGCGAACTTCTCGCTCTGGAACTGACATATTTTATACTTTCAAAATCGGGCATGCATGCAATTATGGATAACCCTGTATTCGTAACGATCGTTGCTCCCTGGGGATGGAATGAAATGTTTCTTGAGAAATAGTATATTATTTCATTAGGAGGAGAAGTGTCACTTTTCGTGGCGAGCTGGAGTTTATCCGCCGAACGGAGTGAGGCGGATAATTGAGAGCGAGCCACGAAAAGTCACTTCTTCTCCGAATGAAATATGCTATTTTATTTCCAAACGTTTTCAAATTCATGAAAATTGTACATTTAGGGCGGGTTTCACAAAGCTTTAATCGCACGATTAACCGCTTAATCATCCGATTTGACGGTGCCAACAAGGATTTGACGGTGCCATCAAGGATTTGACGGTGCGATGAAGGATTTGACGGTGCCATCAAAAATTGCACAATCAAGGCGCTTTGACGGTCGATTAAGGAGGAAATGCGTTTCACAAAACATTTTTGGCATCCGATTAACGAACAAACCGCGTCTGTGCTCATAATCAAATTGATTCGACGAAATTGAGCAATCAAACAAGTTGACGGCCGTTAAAATTAAAAATGTTGAGCGATATAAGTTCATCCTCCTCAGAAGAAGAAAATAATGTTGTAATTCGTAGGAATCTTATATATAGGACAATCAGAGACAGAAACGATCCTTTTCTAAATTATAATGAACCTGATTTTAAAAACCGTGTTCGATTCAACAAGAGTACTGTAATGGAATTAGTGCATGAAATAGCAAGCGAAATTGAAGCACACACAAGAAGAGATAGATCCACTGATGCAAGATTACAAATATTGGTGGCTTTGAGGTTTTTTGCAACAGGAGGTTTTCAAATGACGATAGGCAATCACGTCAATATTTCTAAATCGACTGTATGCAGGATAGTTCTTGCCTCTCAGAGTTTTTTTTCTGGTGTTCCATGATGTATTTGAATACTTAAATAATGAGGTATTCGGAAAAAATCAACGAACTGTAACAAGTTGATTAGTTGAATCCACGTAAACAAAAATCTAACCTTATTCTTGGATTCTTAGCGCTTGTCTGTGTTCACCGTTAAAATTTAATCGTGTGATTAACGAGAACAGATTTGCAGCCGTTTTCCTAAGTAAATGCAACGTTGTCGGATTGTTTTCCACCGTCAACTGACGGAGTCGTTAAATTGTGGGATCAAGTTTTGTGAAACCCGATTGTAGTTAATCAGATTGTCAAATTTGACGGAGGAATCTGTTAATCGTGCAATTAACGCATCTTTGTGAAACCCGCCCTTAGTGTAACTTTATCAAATAAAAATGACGTTTGAATTGGAAGTTTTTGTATTCTATGCATCTATGTCCATGGTAACCAAGTAATCTTTTTCGTAGCAACACTTTTCCTGCCGCCGGAGGGAAAAGTAAATATTTCTCCGCCTAGGCGGAGAAATAGAACTTTTCGATGATCCTGTCAGTCGGGAACTGACGTTGTTATCGTACGTTTGGAAATAAAATTGTTTATTCGATTCTGTACCGAGATACGGGCGTAGTAAAGTGGGTAATTCTCAACTTCGAAGCCCTGCCCTGTATCTCAAAAACCAGTCATAGGATTGAGTTGGGGCCAGGGACACTTTTGATCAGTAGGTCGAGTACTACATTATTCCAAAATATCAGAACATTTGAGGGAACGCCATTTGCCATAAGGAAAGTGCGGGGTCCTTTGAGATGATTCTTCTTATTCCGTTAGGCAATGATGGCCCTGATGGCTGGTTTGGAAGAGCACCAGAGATCAGAATTTTCAAAACAGAAATACGTTACTATTAATATCATTGAGAGAACTGGACTAGTAGACATCTAATTTCCAAAGTACACCACTGGGCGGTACCACCACAGCAAGATAATGACATACCGGTTTCTGGCTTGTTAGCCTTCATCAGTGCCATATAATCCTGCACTGCGGTAGTAGTACTGTCGAATTCGACAAAATGTAAAAAAAATCTTTTGACCTCAATAATCCACAGTTGACAAGTATGTAAAAGCCAGAGACTCATCCTGTATATGCTGAAACATGAAAATACCCCCCACCCCTCGGCCAACAAGCTCCAACAAGTGGTCAAATGGAATATCGACGATTCAATAAACAGATCCCAATCAAGCGTTCGATTTTTCACGTTCGACAGACAGACGATCCAATTAGCGCCCGAGAGCGAAACAAAGAAATCGATCACGGGCGGCATTGTTTGTCGAAAAGAACGAAATTCCGTCATCATCCCGCCATTCACCGATGCGGCGCGACGTCCCCGGGGAGGCTTCGAGCGCCCGGGCGTATTGAAATTCCGCAGGCCCTCCGGTACGCAATTTTCGATTCCACTAGACAAACCGCCGTCGAATGGACCGCCATCGCTGAACAAACATAATTAATTCTAATTACCGACCGAGCCGGTCCGGTCGAAAAATCGGCCGACAGGCCGATGCGGGCGCGCGGTGACAAAGAACGCGGTCATAAATCGGTCGATTCGACAGTCGGATGCGTTAATTTTTCATTTAGTTATTTATCGACGACCGTTCGACAGTTTCTGTTTGGATATACGGTTCGGGAATTATACGAATTAGCGCGGCGGTCGGGTGATTGAGGGGTTGTAATGAATAAACCAGGTTTTAGGCCCGTTTCAGACTAGCTGATCAGCCTTTTTCGTCGAATAGTGTCTGCCATGCTGTTCAACATCGAAAAATGAAAGAATCTGCAAGTTTTCCTTTGTGAATTTGCCGACGCATCACTCTCACTCTACACTCATGGCGCCAATCACGCGTAAAAATTTAGCCTCCATATTCTCATCTCACATCTATTCGAACTTTGGTTCGCGAAAACTTTCAATTCTAATTCCACACCAGTGCTAAGTGCTACATTTATTTTTAAAGCCACTGAACTGACATTCAGTCGTTACTCGGATCGGGGAAGGCCGGGAAGCGCGAACTTGACTCCAAGAAACCATCCACACTCACGTCCGCGGCCTCCGCAGATGAGTGTAGAGCCGGCATATACCACGTATTTTAACGAGAGAAAGAAATTATTGATTGAAGGACTTCTCGTTACATTTTCTTTTTTCTTCAATGCTTGTGGTCCTTAAAAACTGAATTATTCTACCTTATTTACAGATTCCACATGCAAGTTGACGAATGTATAGGTTACAATACTGAATTTCAAATTATAAACTGAAAAGACAACACTTACTCAAGGTTGACAACACTATATCAGAATTACAAGATTAATAGTGGATTTCACAAAGCGCAATCAGCGCTGATCAGAGAATCAAGGGCTTGATCGGACTGATCGGAGAGTCACGGGCTTGGTCGGCGAATCAACTCGATTTGACAGTTCAAAATTCGCATTTGATTGGCCATCGATTTTTTTCAGAATTTACAGAGCTTTGTGAAACCCACCGTAAGTCGAAATTATCCATACCTTTATCAGATTCTGAATCACTATACATATCTGAATTTCAATTGTAAATCAGAGTTTATGATACTCATGGTGGGTTTCTGGAAGCTCAATCAGAGCTGACCTGAGAATCAAGGGCTTGATCACGGAGTCACGGGCTTGATCAGAGAATCAATTCGATTTGACAGTTCAAAAAACACATTTGATTGGCAATCAATTTTTTTCAGAATTTACAAAGCTTTGTGAAACCCACCGTAAGTCGAAATTAACCATACCTTTATCAGATTCTGAATCACTATACATATCTGAATTTCAATTTTAAATCAGAGTTTATGATACTAATGGTGGGTTTCTGGAAGCTCAATGAGAGCTGACCAGAGAATCAAGGGCTTGATCACAGAGTCGAGGGCTTGATCACAGAGTCAAGGGCTTGATCACAGAGTCACGGGGTTGATCGCAAAATCAACTCGATTTGACAGTTCAAAATCCACATTTGGTTGGCAATCAACTGTTTTCAGAATTGACACAGCTTTGTGAAACCCACCGTAAGACAAAATTACCATAACTAATCTGCATTTCAATTTGATACTATGTTTATGATACTATTAGTGGGTTTCACAAAGCGCAATCAAAGCGGACCAGAGAATCAAGGGCTTGATCACAGAGTCACGGACTTGATCGGAGAATCAACTCGATTTTACAGTTCAAAATTCACATTTGATTGACAATCAACGGATTTCAGAGTTGACAGACCTTTGTGAAACCCACAGTAAATCAGAATTTCAACATTAGTTCAGAATTACAAATATGATAAATTACAAAATCGAACATATCTAGAAGATGGTCCACCACTGGAATTTTCCTCAGGTTTAGGATGTTGGTTGCTCGACTGCCTCCTCCAATGAGTTTACTAACCTCCATACTCGCGTGCTATGGTTGCTTGTACTGTACAGTGGTCCTTTGAATGCGTCCATCAACAGAATTCGATGGTCCATATATGGATATTATTCCCGCTGTATTAGATCTTATAGGCCGCTTCAAACTGAATGAAGGTATCAGGTATCATATCAACTTGACAAGACGTGGGGTATTTCGAAGTCATAATTTCATGGAGATTCAAAATTTGAACACAGGGTGGTATCGTTTCTCATCCCTTGGAGACCAGCCTCTTATAGTCAAAAATAATTTCAGCTTTTGCATTCCCCCAGCTCAAAATTTCAAAAAGCTATCAATCGATCTAGCACTGATGACATCAATCAGTGTATCACATGATTTTACATAGATTCGTTAGGTCCAATCCGCCTATTATTCGTAAATTGACTACTGAATCATTATAGAGGTAACCCAATAATTATCAAGTCGACAACAAACTGGTTAATTGAAGCAAAGGCCCAATTAACACCTTGTATCGAATGTTATAGTGATAATCATCGGGAAACCTAATAACAAGTAGGTACATCTCTATCGTCACCCTGTAATGAGCTTCGTATCACAATATCCGAAACAATCGAAATGGGCGAAAGTCATCAGCGTATAATTCCGCAAATAAAGACGTCAATTTGCGAGCTACATGCAGCCCTTTGTCGTTGCTCAGAATTGAGTTAGTCGGGTAGGAATTCTGCGTTTTCCCTCGTGACTACACTGCTTGGCTTCATTTGGATGGTCTGAATAGCAATTCAAATGATGCTATGTAGCATTATCTATATCTGTACTCCATTCGCTTTCATAAAGTATCCCGGTAGGCCAAGATTTAGGTTTATCAAGTTTTTTTTACTTGAAATTTACGAAGGTTGGTACTCGTGAAATGACCAATAATTCTCAGAGACGTTGCCAATGCAAATTTCTATTTACTCTTAGGTTTCACTGTGACACAGGTTTCGTATTACTACATTTACATACTGGAGTATTTCAAGTTGTGCAAAAAGGTATTTTCGTACAACTGCCATTAAAAGTGACACTTTTAATGACAGCAAACAATGTTAAAATTGATTGTTTACGTGGAAGCGTGTTAATAATATTTTTAACATTAGTGTTAAAAATATTTTAAGCACCCCATTTTCTTATGATGAAATCAGATGAAAAAAATTCAGCAATTGCAAATTTGTATTATCAATATCTAACAATCAGTACTTATGAACATTAATATTAATCGTAAAACTAGAACAATTACTAACATTAATGCCCTGTGACGTTAGGGAACTTCGCAACACATTATTAGAATCCTCAGCACCATCAGTACTTGTAGAAACCGGAAGTACAATATTGGGTGATGATGATCCAAAATCTGTGGAGGTTGGGAGAATTTTTTCAGCAATGACATTTCTATATGCAATGGAATGATCAACATAGCCCTCGGCTATCGTCGTAGACTTCCATCCACCATGTTTTTTATATCCGTAATATTTGCTCCTGATTCTGCTAGCAATGAAGCGGAGGATCAACAATAGATGGAATTTTCCCAAATGTATCGATACCAACTGGATTGGCAGTGCATTTATTATTCATGTATTTCAGGAAAAACGACGATGTTTGATCACAGAAGGGCGCAGTCCAAAAAACTTATGAAAAAAGTCAACATACTTCCCAATTATACTGAAAGAACGACTGACTTTCTTTTTTGTGTTTGGAAGTTGTATAACCAATGATTTATTTGTTATTTCGATGTCCCCTGATGAATTACACAATTCTTCACGTCGACAGGCTCCAAATAATCCGAAAATAGTTGCAACCTTTACCATCAAGTATTTCTCATCTGGTGCATCATTTATAAACTTTTCAACTCATTCACGAGTGAGAATTTTCGATTTTTTGGGACGATATCCTTCACTTTTCCGTTTTGAATGTGCTATTACCTCAAAATATTCACTAACATCCACACCATTTTTAATAAGGGCGCTTGACTTTATCATTGAAAATTTGCTCCACAAAGTTGATGAACTCCATATTTTTGATTGTTCTTCTAAGTATGCCAGGAAAACAGGTTCACTGAAGTTCCCTTCTACATATTCCATTTAACACCAGGCCAGGAAATTGTTATATGCAATATCGTACTGCTGAACCGATTTTTTAGGTAGGAGTTCCAGATTTGCTCTTCTTGCAGACTCTTCAATATCCACAGGAACAACCAAATCGTCACTTTTATTAATAATTGGACTCTCGACAAACATATTAAGCAGTTAAAAACCCAAGACGAATATTGAACAGGAACGAAATTCAAATGATAGCGTCTTTTCTCATTTGTTAGTAATCATAACGTTGGCAACGTTTGCCATTCACAAAAACCTTTTGATTATTTGAATATTGAAATGCATTTTGAAGTTTATTGTCATTGTGAATTCGCCCATTTCATTTCCAAAATAGGGCAGTTGTACAAAAAACATTGTATGGTATTTGTGTTAAAAGTGATTTTATTTTGTTCGTGAAATTGTTCAATTCGCTCCGCTCATTTCACAAACTTTTTCACTCACAAAATAAAACGTCACTTTCAACACTCATATCATAAATAACTATTAAAGTTCTTCTCTAGGCTTATTCCTTGAGAATTTAAAAAAAAGGGGAATTCCATAGGTCCATCTGTTCTTTTAAAAGTTTTTCTGTTGGGTTATTCGGATACTTCTATTATTTTTTCGAATGAACTATCACAAAGTAACAATTCTGTCGATTATTTTTCAATAAATACCTAAATAGAGTCGAAACTATTTATGTGTTGATAATTTTCTTCGTCCAACTGATACATAAAGTGTGGTCCTCTTTTACTATAAACGGTAGACACAGGAACAGCTGAATCTTGACTGCGATCGATGGATTGATTGCGAAGCTGTCGATTTGTGACTACGATGAAAACAGCGAACTTTGAAACATCTGACGAAGATACGATTATGGCTGACAGGCTGACTCCTTTGGTCAAACGGACTAACCTAAGCACTAATTCTCCCTCCAAAGGATCTTTTACTGCCCAGAGAGCTCTTAAATTTCCGATCGAGCTATCAGTTCAACATATTTTCCATTTTTCACAACCACCAAAGATTCAACCGTATGCAGCAATACAATCATTACATATTCAAAACGACCACCCCCTCCCATCGAATTTGTCACTTTTATAGGTGACGTTCGTATCGCTCGACCATTGATAAAGGTGAAAAATTAACCCATAAATAATACCGAGGGGAGTGGGGGTGCGTTATTGGCCGATCTCGTACAGAAACGGCGATTTCGAACAATCCGTACCGGTTTCGAAGCCAAACCCCGCGTAGGAGGGGTGAGGGGTGGTAGATCGCAATCGGCCTGTCACGCATATAATTGCGGTTCTCGCGGAATCGGCTCGTGCCGGAAAATAGGTCGGCAGAAAAATGAGGTTGCGGTCGTAGGGAGTGTCGGCAATAAATTTGGAACGGTCGAAAAAAACGGATGGGCCATGGGAACGCGGAAAACCCCCTACGTCATATAAACCATAAGATCAATAATTATATAATAAATAATATCATAAAACATGCCCCATCCTTTGCAACATGCCAGTGCGTTAAATTACGTGATGTATTGCGTAACAACATGAGGTGAGCCGCAGGGTTCCATTTTAGGTCCTCTCCAATTTCTCGCGCATTTCATCGCACCCATTGGACCTAGGAGGCTTGTTTAGAGTGCCTGTAAGACTATCACGACATCTAGGTTTCCAACAGTCAACGCAGAAACTTTTCTCGCACAGAAGTACTCGATATTGTCCAGAGAGAGAGAGAGAGGACAATTATTCTTACACTCAATATTCAACTTATAATGTAGAGTTTTCCATACTTGATGATAGTTAGTTATACATATTATGCAATAATTAGTGTAACCAACCGAGTTTTTTATTCTTTGGTATAACAATCACATATTTGACGACAGATTGGAAAATTTTATGAAGGATCTAGATATTACCAAAGAACTCTATGCAAGCAAAACGTTATATTCACTCAGTGTAAATTCAGTCTCTACACAATTGAGAAAGAATATTTCTTTGCACCTATTGGACCTGAACCAGTTGTCTAGACTCTAGATTACATCTAAGACTCACACGACATCTAGGTTTCCAACAGTCGACGAAGAAACTTTTCTCCATTCACTTTTTTAAAGTATACCGGTTGAAATGACATTATGACACATTTCACCGTGTATATTCTGAAAATTTTAGGTTAGGTCATTTTCCTGTCAGCTAATTACGCAACGTTGACCTCTCTACATAGAGATCGTATCTATCAAAATGTTTATTCAAGAAGAACTTACGTTATCACTACAAGTTCTAGGGATATCCCTCCAATTATGAATGAAACGTACAATGGCGCTCTCTATCCGAAAATCGCTGAACTATGAAATTAGTGAATATGTGGGTAAAGTAGGAACTTTTTCCCGCCATATATTTGAATTTGGTCGTTCTCTGCCAATTCCGTATTTCAAGTTGTTTTTCTGAACGAAATTATCTGTGGATTCACTTTCAATCGGAAGTTGAACTATTTTCATGGGTCTTCCGTTTGAAATAAAACAGAGGCATTAGTTGGCTCATTTTCTTCTATTTTTGAAAGAAAAAAAATGAACTTTCGAAATGAAATCGTTTCAATTATTTCACTAAGAACTCCAATACTTTCTGAGTTTACCCACAAAATTTCATTTCTAAAAGTGAAACCATTTGCACATGCAACTTGAAATAATAACACACTACATTGAACGCCCACCTTGATTTGGGAAAATAATAAATTTGAGGAAATATTATGTGAACTCAATAATTCCAAAGACCTGGCGAATGTTGAAGAGACTTTTTTCTGTGTTACTACTCACATACGTCGAATATGTTGGATAGCTGGTGATAAATTATTGATTCCAAATTATGAGGGTTACTATCAGAATAAGCAGATTTCAATTCTTCATAGCAATTCCTGATAAGGACTGAACGAGAATAAATTCGCTATCACAAAAACGCCTATATTTCTTGAACCAATTGAGAAAAATCAAAATTTGATCATAGTTAGCTCTGTTATGAACGTCAGAAACATGTGGGTTTCATAGCCCAAAAAAAGTGAAGAAAGCCATCAGCCTTTTTCAGAAGAATCCTAACCTTTCAGGACGGAAAGTGGCCCAAATAGTGGGTTGTTTGCAGTCAACCGTTCAGAAAATCAAGTAGAGTTGTGGGCTTAGAACATACCAAGTGCCGAAAGTGCCAGACGCTGTGAATAATCAAGAAGCGAAATCAAGAGCAAAGAAACCAAAAAAAGATTTCTTGAAAAATTTTTCCTGTTGCGTGATGGACGACGAAACCTATGTCGCAACTTCCTGGTAAGGAATTTTATGCTGCAGATTCTCGTGGAAATGTTGACGAACAATTTTGCGTGAAGAAACAAGCAAAGTTTCCTGAAAAATTTCTGGTTTGGCAAACAATTTGCACTTGTGGGAAAAGAGCAAATTTTTCGTTGGCCGAGGCTCTGTTGACTCGAAGATATACATCGAGGAATCCTTGAAGAAGCGACTTTTACCATTTTTACGTGAGCACGATGTGTCAACAATCTTTTGGCCAGATTTAGCTTTATGCCATTACAGCAAGGCCATCAAGGAATGGTACGAAGCTAATGAGGTGGTTTTTGTCCTCAAAGAGGCTAATCCACCAAATTGCCCAGAACTCAGACCAATCGAAAGATATTGGGCCCTGGTAAAAAGAGAATTGAAGAAGACTAAGAAATCAACGAAAACATTAGCAGAATTCAAGCAAAAGTGGAAGACAGCATCCCAGAAAGTGACTGAGAACACTATAAGAAGCATGATGGGAAGAATTCCAGAAAAAATCCATGAATTTTGTAAAAAATAGTTTTGGTTTTTTGATTGTAAAAACAGTTTTCATTAGAATTAGAAGATGATTCGAAAATGATTTTCGAAATCGGTCCAGTCGTTCAAAAAATATAAGCGTTTTTTGTGATAGCTAATTTATTCTCGTTCAGTCCTTCCTTTGTCTCTGTTTCTTCAAAACTACTTTCGGCATTTTTAATTTCCAAGCGTGATGATTATATTGAGATTGAGAGTAGAAATTAGCATTGGTAAAGTCTCTGCGAATTATTTTGACATTGCCGATATTTCACGAATGCCAACCTGCCACAGCTTAATAAACCTAAATCTTGGCCAACCGGGATACTTTATAAAAGTGAATGGAGTATATATGGATGCGTTAGTCCTCACAGAAATTGGTTTCCTTTGTGATTCACTTTATTTTCGAACGTTTGAAACTATCGACAATCGAATCTACGACCTTGTCGATTTTCCCATTGACTAAACCTATCACCTTGTTCGTCCGCAAGGTTTTTCCTGATACGGCTCGAAACTACCGTCAATTGTCTTCTTGCACGTCTTCCTTCATTGAACAATATCCCGATTTGCATGCCGTATCGTCGACAAACGCCTCGCGCCGCATACCAAGCGATCTCGCCAGTGAACAGTGTAAATCTGTGAGGATTCAATCGCAAAAAATCAAATTTGTCGGTTACTCGTCACCGTTGGAATAGCCAAAGGTGAGTTATTAGTGTTAAATGGTTGTTTATTATGTGCTGGTACTCCTAATGGAAGGTCGACTTGCGAAATCGTATAATTCACCAAGGTGTCGTTTACTGAGGATAGGTCGAAGCGGTTAGGTTCGATCATCGTGTAGTTAATGCTAAAGATAAGTAATTTATCCAACTATCTTCTGATAGGACTGCTGGATGTTGAAACTTCACCTTCACACTTTCGTTTAACGCGAAAAAGTTGCGAAGCATCGTTCATGGTTGCGTTTAGAATCAGATTTGTGCTGCGGCTTTTTCGTTATCATGGAATTTGATTTGAAATATAAGCTGAAAAAAGAATGAGCAAACTCTTGGATGCTCTTCAGGTAGTTTCTACAGAAACCTTTTTAACCATTCTTTTTGACATCAATTCCTAATGGGAGAAGTGAATTATGCAATACGCCAACTTTTTTGCTATTTCACTTTTCATTCTGATGTTGGGATTTCTCTATTAGTGGCTTTATAAGTCCTTTACTTTTTGGCTCGTTGTACTAATTGAAATGTGCTTTACAGCGTTATCTACTGCCTCCCACAGCCATTATGCTTCCTTGGTATTAGGTCTACTTTTCATTGTAATATGGTCTATTTTCCAGATATGTGCTGTGTTGTTATTTGTTTCTGTTTCATCAATATTTATGACCTTTGAATCAGACTTTTGAATGAATTCCATTTTCGACGTCACTAGGGTGTCTAACTATAAGAATTCAATAATTGAAACAATGCCTTGTCTACCATCAATCTAAAATTGTCTTGTCCCAGCATTCTTCAAAATCCTAGCCTAAATCGTACTATATAAGTTTTTACTTCTTTGCTCGTTGTACTAATTGAAATTTGGGGGCACGGCAGTGGCCCCGCCAAGTCGAGCGCGAAGCAAACACTGCCGTACTATCTTTACCCGAACCATTTCGCCGCAGTTTCAGGCCCCTATTTGAGAACCTCCGGATAAGACCAGAACGCCGAAATTTTCGTCATCCAGTAAGCTATAATCACATACTCAAAATCCGAAATTTCAAGTGTGTAGGTCATTTAGTTCCGAAGTTACGCGAAAGCAAAGTTTCGAATTTTCGACCCTCATTCACTCATGATCATCAAAATAGAACTAGTACTTCCCATAAACTCAGAGAGCTGAAATTTGGTACAGAGTTAGGGTTTAATGGCCACATATAGGGAAAACTATAAAAACTAGGATAATCGAAAATCTGTTGGCACGTCACGTGAGCTCACGTGCTATCACGTCATCTTCGCAAAATGTGCAACCACAATAATGTATGGTAGTTTATGCGCTTGGAAACACATTGTTATTATACTCAATATGTGAATATCGGCTTTAGAATATAAATTGAAAAAAAAAAATAATAATCGGGTGATCAGTCTTATGCACAGTGATATTTTTACTGTCCCATTTATTATTCAAGGAAACGATAGGTTTTCGAAAGCTAGGCCGGAACAATAAATGTGACAGTAAAAATTATCACTGTGTATAAGACCGATCACCCGATTATTATCCTTTTTTCAATTGTTATCATTTCACGCATTCACGAAGTTAGCATCTGCTGTCACTTGATAGCACACCAGAACTATTTGCAAACTTACATTTTCTACACGTCGGATATTTTGTGAAGTGATTGATGAAGTGAAAATGGATGAAAATTTGATCGAACTTGTCAGGCTTCATGAAGTGATCTATGATCATTCTTCATCAAAGTACAGGGATCAGAATGTACGACAACAAGCTTGGGTGCTGGGTGCTCATTCAACAATTGTTGTACTATTTGAAGTTATCCTCCCACTTCCTCTCTTCGTTGATTTATTTGGTGAATCAAATCTCTTCTATCAGAATCACCAGCAAGTGTAAAAGCAGTTATGTTCTCTATATCTTCTTTCCATTCCGAAGAGCTTGATGAAAAGAAACTGTGTTTCGCTTTGTATCACTGAATAAAAAAATGCTATGAAATTTTGGTGCAATATAGAACGTCTATTGCTCTTCAGAAAAAACATCATCAGATGGGTCTGCGTTGGAGAAAAAATTGAATCCGAAAAAGAATCGGGTAAGAGATGGGCTATATTGACAAGTTTGGTATCAAACTATAGGTTTTCGAGGACACTGAAATCAATAAAAAATAATCGGAGGCTCTATCTACCATAGTTCAGAACCGAAAAAAAATAAAGATTTGTAATAAAAAAACTACTTCTGAAAAAGTGTCAAATAAGAAAATCTAATAAAATAGATCAATATGCCCACGTTTCTACAAAAAAGAAGTGAAATCCCACCAAAAACATTCTGTAAAAACTAGCCAAGTCTCGATGGAGCTGCTAGTTTATCTCTAAAAAGTAATGAAATCTAGAAAAAGTCGAGCCAAGTTTAAGGCTCCTTATTGCGATTTCCTTATTATTATAGTTAATGTTGTGTGACTTGGCCATTGAAGGGTACACAAACCCTTGTGTACCCTTCAATCACAACACCAGGTGCTCCATGACACCATTGCACCAATCTGTCGCCAGAAACGCAACCCATTGACGATGGAAAATTGCCACTTGGAAAACGTTCATTCAATAACCAGTCAATTGTAGGCTTGATAAAGCTGCGTATTCAATAATACGAGCCTGAAACAAACAGTATAATAATTATTTCCAGTACAGACGGACTTCTAATCATTGATAGAAGACCGTCTGTACGTCTATTTTATTTTAAATCGGTGGTCGATTTGACGCTCCAAAAAGAAGAGAGCAGAAGTCAGCATTGTCAATGCTGAATGCATATGTGTTGCACAATCAACAACAGCCTAAAATGAGACACTAGCGTCCAATTACCAAAACCAGCATGGGCTATTATCTCGCTTAACAAACATAGGTAGTTACAACAGATATAGCATTACGTGTAAACAAAATTGACTTGTACCCACTAACGTATAAAGAATGTTCAACGGCCAAGTCACACAACATTAACTATAATAATAAAGAAAAATCGCAGTAAGGAGCCTTAAACTTGGCTCGACTTTTTCTAGATTTCATTACTTTTTAGAGATAAACTAGCAGCTCTATCGAGACTTGGCTAGTTTTTACAGAATGTTTTTGGTGGGTGTGCTTTACAGCGTTATCTACTGCCTTCCACAGCCATTATGCTTCCTTGGTATTATGTCTAATTTTCATTGTAATATGGTCTATTTTCCAGATATGTGCTGTGTTGTTATTTGTTCTTGTTTCATCAATATCATGACCTTTGAATCAGACTTTTGAATGAATTCCATTTTCAACAGCACTATAGGTTGTCTAACTAAGAATTCAATAATTGAAACAGTGCCTTGTCCTCCTCAATCTGAAATTGCCTTATCCCAGTATTCTTCAAAATCCTAGCTTAAATCACCCATGCGAAATTTCTGTAGGCCTCATCTTCGATCTTCCGAAGAGCAAGATTAGTCTCACTTTTTGCCCTGCTGAAGTTATGACGGATGTTATCTCAACATGTCAACTTTCTGTCATTGCAACAGTAAATGATTTCTTCGCTGTGTGTCCATCTCGAGCATTTAACCCAATTACAACCCTTCAAAATCGAGAATTGCTACCTTTCGTCCGCCATATGCCGCCTTGTCGACAGAAGGTCGGGATATCATCACAAAACACTTGTCGGAGTCCCTGTTTTCGTTTTGCGACCACGCAAAAAGTACCGTTGTCGTCATACAAAGTCCGACTGGAGTACAGATATGTCCCTCTGGTGGCAGGAAACCAGTTCTTGCGCCGTTTCTGAATATTTATGAGCCGTCCGTGGTGTAATTCATGTGACGCGCCGGGTCGGTCATTGATGTCTGCTTCCACGGCCCGTTTTCGCTTTTTTGCAGGCGATCGGGAATTGCAGAACCGTCTGCCGGTGTTGACCGGTCGTCTGGACTGCCCATACACGTCTGGTTAGTGGACTGAACCGTATAGGGGTAGAGGATCAGTTTGTTGCTGGGCCCATAACCTGTTCTGGTGTGTTTGTTTGGAACTCATCTGGAATGGAGAGAAAACTGAATGTGTACTTGGAAGGACGCAGAATTGATATAAACAGCATTTGATTTAAGATGGCACATTCAGAAAAGGGAACAAGGATAAGCAAAACGAACAAAACTCGACGAAAATTCACGACTACCTAATCTATTTTCCGCCCCTTCGCCCTCGCAATATCAGCGCGTCCATTTCTCAACTTTCCTTGTACCTGATGGCGATATGAACGCTCTCGTAAAAAAAAAGATGTTATAACGTCCCGGCCATATCCCTTATCTGGTCGTTAATTCTTGGCATTCCGGAAAATCCAAGGAATTTCAATTCACGCCTCACCTCCGACTTTCCCCATTCATTTCCCGCCATGAATATGCAAGGCAATCTCCGTTTCAGCATTAATTAATTTTCCACGGTCAGGGAGGAAAGTTGCATGTGTGCCGGGGGCCTTAGCGTGCCGCCTTGTGGTTACACCTGAATTAATTGCCGCTTTCGCTGAAACGCGGAGGCCAGGTTTATGTGAGGAGCGAATCGTGGCCCAATAAGGGTTTTTGAATAGCAAATTTGATTTTATCGCGCATATAAGTTTCGGTGTGAAATTACTTTATGCGGGAATTTTTATTGCAACAGTCCTTCACTTTCTTCGGTAGTAGAATTGGAAGTTTATCTTCATTCGCCATAAGTTTTCGGTTTCTGCTTCACAAAATGCCCTTAAAATTTACCTGAAACGAATTTTTTATAGTCTGGTTGGGCTATGTATTATTTCTATACTGTTTCGTCAGTTGCTGATAAAGTAGCGGATAAATTATCCATAACTTATCCTACAGAAGTCCCTAAAAATGTTTCACAGCTGCCGGATAGTTAACACCAAGATCACGTGGCTGAAAAATAGTATCCAGTAGATAACCCTAATTCTTTCATGATCATGGCAGACGCAAGTCTAATGGCACAAATTGTCACAGAGACATAAATGCACAAGTCACAAGGATCATCCTCTACGTTTCTTCAACCAGTAGCAAGCATATCATAAGCCAAATAGACCTTCCGTCAAACTATCAGATAGTTGATTGATTGATTTGCTGACGAACAAGAGACCTGGGCCTTTATTCTTGAAAACCAGGGAGTAGAACGATCGAGAGAACGGCGACGTGGCCCTACTGATTAGTAGGGCTACGTCACCGTCCTACTCCCTGGTTTTCAAGAATAGAGGCCCGGGTTAGCGCTTGGCCTCCCTGTGACACTGCGACCAACTTGGGTCTATTGTATCACTCTTTCGTCAGTGGTTCCTCACGAGAATAGATTCGTGTCCTTTATCAGGTTCAGTAGCCTGTTTTTGAGGTTTTTCGGATTCATTCCCGTTTCCGGATTGATTTCTCCGAATATTCTGTGGCGCCTTCTTCCCAGGGCGTCGCCTTCAAAGATGATGTGAGAGGCTGTTTCTTCCTCTTCACCGCAAAGTCTGCCATCCACGGGTTCTCCAAGTATTCCTATGGTGTTCAGATGTTTTCTGAGGTCACAGTGTCCCGTCAGTAGACCTACTATTATACGTGCCTTTGTTCTGTTTAGATTCAAAAAGTCAGCCGTCAAGGTTTGGCTTGTGTGTCCTACCATGACTTTGCTGTGTGTTTGCCCGTCGCTATTTCCCAGTGTGTCATTGTTTTATCCACTCCTCAATCAGGGTCCTGCATCGGTTTTTGCTGATTTCAAGCACAGGTTCTGGCCCTGTGAATGGCGTTTCAGATGCTTGTCTTGCTAACTGGTCTGCTTTTTCATTGCCCGCTATTCCCTTGTGACCTGGAACCCACATCAAAGTGACCTTGTTGTGTTTTGCCAGCTCCAGAAGGTCCTGGGGGCATTCCCATCAGACGAGTCTAGACTTTATCTGTGTCGAGTTGAGGGCTTTGATAGCGCTCTGGCTGTCAGAGAGAATGTGGATGTGTTTTCTTTGGTAGCCACTTTCCAGGTTTTTCTGTATGCATGTCCTAATGGTATGTGTTTCAGCTTGAAATATCGTGGCGTCTTTGCCGAGAGGTATTATGTAATCCCTTCTTGGCCTCACTCCATGTATTCCCGCTCCTGTTCCTTCATTTGTCTTTGAACCGTCTGCGTACCAGACTATTTCTGCAGAGGATTGTGATTCTATACTCGAGTCCCATCTATTCCAGTCGAGCTGTGTTTTGAATGGTTTATCGAATGAGTATAGGGGTTGCATGTAGTTTGAAATCATATCGAGCTCGGCTACGTCAGCTACATGAATGATTCTGGTGTGCCCAGTTGTGCGGGTTCTCCAGTTTTTTGTTTGGATCAGTCTGTATGCACCCATCCTGGCCTCTCCCATGACATGTATGTCAGGGGGTGAGAGGTTAAGGATGACCTCCATAGCAGCTATTGAAGTGCTATTTATTGCACCCGTGATGCAGAGACAGGCAAGCCTCTGGATTTTCCCAAGGTTGGTTATTGCCTGTCTCTGATTTGTTTTTGGCCACCACAAGAGTGATCCATAAGTGATTCTGGGTCTTATTACCGCTGTGTACACGGGAACGACGAGCGGCTATAGGGCGTTCTCTAGATCCCTACAGTTTGTTACACACAAAATGAAGGTACAATCTTTGTTGTGTTTTTTCCAGTGGAAAATCCAATTAAGCTCCATATAGGACAGAAGAGACCAATAAAAGAAACAGCGAACAAAGAGCCAACGACACATTCGTCCGAATCAATTAATATTATGTTGATTTCACGCACGCATGTAACGTCTGGTGTCCCCGACAGATATCTGCATCTGAAAGAAGCGTGACGCCGCACAGAATGCGGCAATAATGAGCGATAATGGGTTCGGGGGGGCCCCGGGCCGTGAGGGGCCCGCGTACGAACGGACGCGAATGAAACAAAAAGAGCAGATCACAATGGAGATAAGAGCCCGATTCGTAAACAGCCGAACGCACATGTCCGTAAAAAATTCGGTACGCGCGCCGCTGTGTTCCGCCGCGCGAAAAATAACAATGGGGCGAAGATTTTAATCGCCGAAAAAAGGGCGACAGATGTGTCCCGGTGACTCCGTTGACTTCTTCGACGATCCGTCGGTGTGGAAAGTCGAATTAATCGGCGTACGCGATGTAATGTTGTCATAACCCCAATGTTCCTCAGCTTGAGTGAGACAGCTGGAACCAAATTGGATATGACTAATGAATTACTCATATCAGTACCTACGGAGAATGTTTTCAGTATTAGGACTGCGACTTTTAGGTTCCGCGGATAACTTAAGCAATGCACAGGGGCTGTTACCCAAATATGAATGTTATCAGTTTCTTAGAATAATAGACAGGAAATAGGCCGAAATAATAACTCAAAACTGGTGCAGGCAATCTTATTATGATACCTGCACTTCAATAATCAATCGTAAGCGATCCGATAATCATCAGTACTCAGACTTGGCTTGCTCAAGAGTTTCAATGGTGGAACCTTAAGAGATTGCATTGAATTGTTAATTTTTTATAACCGTCAAGAAGCTGTTCACCTCCTTCTTCTACATAGTCGCCTCAGTCACCCGATGGCCAATTTTATCGGCAGCCTACTTTCTCATTCAAACATCGGATAACAGTCCTCCGTCTGTTCGAGACTCCAAATTTTGGAGGTCCCGGAACAGTAGGGATTTGAAGCAGTGTAACTCTCAAATCACATCAAACAGCAATTGGTGTTTAACCAGTAATTTGCATCAATGTCCTGCCAAATCTATCCCTAGATCAGCAAGCGTTGATTTATACACTAACTGACAAAGAAACTGTCACTCGCAAAAAGAGCTGTTCAAATTTTAATTTTTTTTTTGTAAAACATAGATACTATTACAGCAAGGAGTAAATTTGGAGAAAAAAATCGTGAAGGTTTTTTCATGTATACATTTTTTGTTACTTGAATATTGTAGTCGTAAAGAAGCTGAGGGTGTGAACTAAGCTTCAATTAAAGCAACATCTCTATAAGTAGAATGATTGAAAGCTAAAAATGTGAATGCTGCATTAGTTTTGAATTGTTTAAAATATCGGTTTCAGATTCTCTGTCTGTAAGATATCGAAGCGCCAATTTGAATAATCGTTGAAATAGACCTTTCTGGAGAGTTTATGTGTTTCAGTGTTTGAGTACTCAAACCATCAAATTTGAAATACCTGGAAACCAATACAGGAACAAAAGAAGCTTCTGGATCTTGAAAGCTTATAGGGCTTGGTTTGATCACTTCATGGAACTTGGCGTCTAGCATATGCAAGTTTATCTGAAAAAAAGTCTGAATGTGGATTAATATTTTCGAAATATTCTCGAAATGACATATTCAAGCTGCATGCAAAATTTTGTCCAGATCGCTGAGCCAGAACCTATATGCATTATAGATTAATTTTTTGAACTGAAAGGAAAACACATTTGTTTTGGAAAACATATTTTTGATTCGCATAAATCATCATAAATACCAGTACTAAACGAATTTTCTTTTTTACAGGTATGCTCCAAAAATTCCAAGATATCCCTCTTTATGTATGCGGTAAGTAAATGCTGAATAAAAAATTATGAAAATTCTAACCTGGAGCTTTACGCTCATGTTCAAATTCGAAGCCAGGGCGGTCACCCACTCGAGTTGAGGTAGTGTAAGTAAGTCTACTTTTGATTTATCGCGATTTTTTTCGTCATTGAGCCTAACTCAATTGTTTGGGACCAATACATTTGGGAAAAATACTCTCGTTCCTACAGGAGACGCTCATAAATTGTCTCTGCAAGTTTATTACCTGCATAGGGATTCGAATGAAGCGTTCTGCAGGTTTATAGGTTTTATAAGATGCAGTTCACCGAAAAAGATATCTTCGTACCTTCAGACAAGTTCCTGCCGAAATGAATGTTAGTATCGACTCAAAGCACCATGGAAACTCGGAAAAGTTCTCGTCTAGCTCTCCCGAATGTTCGACAAAATGTTCTTTAATGGCCCGATATTCTATATCCGCCTCGCCGTTTCACCTTTAAGTGCCACTAAAATTTTCCTCGAGCCAATAAAAAATTTTCGAATCCACACCCAAGGACCAATTTCCTATGGCGCCGTTACGTACTATGGAGGTTAGCATACCCGTAAATTTCAGCAGATGCCCGCTTGTAGGGCGTCATACCTGGCGCCATAAATATTCATGCTTTCCATGCATTTATGAAGACGTAAATTATATTCGGGCGCGTTATCGTCGTAATGTCCCTGGATGACTCTTTTGAGTTGGTCTTTTCGGGGCTATTCATCGTGTACTCCGCTCGAGGTTTAATGAGAATTTTTATGGGGGGGAAAGCTGATTCTGGAGTATCAAAAAACGGGTCACAAAATCAGCAAATTCGCGACAAACACTGGACTGGTTGAATTTTATGAGTGCAAACTGAAATCCTTCTTCAGAATCCTTGCCGCTACACCATTTACAACTCGCCCTTCAGTTTCAGTTCTTCATCGTCGCCTCAATCACCTGTCAGCCAATTTAATCGGCAGCCTACTTTCTCATTCAAACATCGGATACCCGTCCTTCGTCTATTGCAGACTCCAGATTTCGGAGGTCTCGGAACAGTCGGAATTTGAAGCAGTGTTACTCTTCAAAACGCCAACCAGTGCATAACCTAGATCGCCCATCAAACATCAATTCACAACTCGCCCTCCAGTTCCAGTTCTCCATCGTCGCCTCAATCACCTGTCGGCCAATTTTATCGGCAGCCTACTTCCTCATTCAAGCATTGGATACCAGTCCTTCGTATAGTCCAGACTCCAAATTTTGGAGGTCTCGGAATAGTCGGAATTTGAAGCAGTGTTACCCTTCAAAACGCCAACCAGTACAGAACCTAGATCGCCCATCAAACATCAACTTACAACTTGCCCTCCAGTTCCAGTTCTCCATCGTCGCCTCAATCACCGGTCGGCCAATTTTATCGGCAGCCTACTTTCTCATTCAAACTTTGGATAACCTTCCTTCGTATAGTCCAGACTCCAAATGTTGGAGGTCTCGGAACCGTCGGAAATTGAAGCAGTGTTACTCTTCAAAACGCCAACAAGTGCAGAACCCAGGTCGACCATCAAACATCAACTTATAACTCGCCCTCCAATTCCAGTTCTCCATCATCGCCTCAATCACCTGTCGGCCAATTTGATCGGCCGCCTACGTCCTCATTCTAACATCGGATACCCGTCCTTCGTCTATTGCAGACTCCAGATTTTGGAGGTCTCGGAACAGTCGGAATTTGAAGCAGTGTTACCCTTCAAAACGCCAACCAGTGTAGAACCTAGATCGCCCATCAAACATCAACTTACAACTTGCCCTCCAGTTCCAGTTCTCCATCGTCGCCTCAGTCACCGGTCGGCCAATTTTATCGGCAGCCTACTTTCTCATTCAAACTTTGGATACCAGTTCTTCGTCTATTCCAGACTCCAAATTTTGGAGGTCTCGGAACAGTCGGAATTTGAAGCGGTGTTACTCTTCAAAACGCCAACAAGTGCGTAACCCAGGTCGGTCAGGTCGACCATCAAACATCAACTTATAACTCGTCCTCCAATTCCAGTTCTCCATCATCGCCTCAGTCACCTGTCGGCCAATTTGATCGGCCGCCTACGGTCTCATTCAAACATCGGATACCAGTCCTTCATCTATTGTAGACTCCAGATCTTGGAGGTCTCGGAACAGTCGGAATTTGAAGCAGTGTTACAGCCTACTTTCTCATTCAAACTTTGGATACCAGTCCTTCGACTATTCCAGACTCCAAATTTTGGAGGTCTCGGAATAGTCGGAATTTGATGCTGTGTTACTCTTCAAAACGTCAACCAGTGCAGAACCTTTATCGTCCATTAAACATCAATTGAGCGTTTATCCAGTAATTTAGATCAATTTCCTGCCAAATCTATCCTTAAAACACCAAGCGTTGATTTATATCTGCTTCCACCTCATTCTTTTCGGAACAAGCCAGGAACTCAGACGCAGAACTGAAAACTTAGTTATTGCTAAACTTTTTTTCACTTTTTACTTTTGTAACTCTTCTCTCTCTCTCTCTCGATATTTCCTCCTCTTGTTTGATTTCTCAAAATGCATGGATGCATTTTCCCTGCGGTGAATGTTTATTTTTATTCATTTCTGATATCACAAAGTAATGGTTCCGGGTGAGCATTTCCTGCAAGGACATTTTCCGGAAGATGCCTTTTCAGTATTCGATGGTGAATTCTACAAAAAATGACCCTTGAACAACGAAATATACTCTCCAATATATTTATCTAGTGTCTTGCGAATATGTATGTGCCATTTATTTCCTACTCAAATTCGAGACATGAAAGGAACTCGATCGGCAGACTCGGATATCCGAGAGTATTCGGTCGAGGAAATATCGATTACTTTTCTACGCCAACCTTGAACTTTTCCGCTTCTTCCGTTCGTGTGCGAAAAGTTGGAATCGCTCCCATCTCGTTGAAATGTCAGAGTTCAGCACATCCTCCTTGTGTTCGAAAATGCGTGCCCCGAAACAAACGAGTGCAACTACTTCGTACGAGGTCTTGATAATGCACCACTTTGCGATTCATCACTTTTCTCAACTTGAAAAAGATGTCTACCTTTTTCTACTGGATGTTCTCACTCTCGGCTCTTTATAAATTTGAAACATTCTTGATTTAATCGTTGATTCATCACACTTTCCTTTCTTATAGTAAGGACTGAACGGGAATAAATTCGCTATCACAAAAACGCTTACATCCTTTGAACCACTGGACCTATTTCGAAAATCAAACTCATTTTCGAATCATCTTCTGATTATAATGAAAACTGTTTTTACAATGATAAAACCAAAACTATTTTTTACAAAATTCATGATTTTTTTCTGGAATTCTTTCCATAATGCTTCTTATAGTGTTCTCAGTCACTTTCTGGGATGCTGTCTTCCACTTTTGCTTGAATTCCGCTAATGTTCCGTTGATTTCTTAGTCTTCTTCAATTCTCTTTTTACCAGGGCCCAATATCTTTCGATTGGCCTGAGTTCTGGGCAATTTGGTGGTTTGGCCTCTTTGGGGACAAAAACCACCTCATTAGCTTCTTACCATTCCTTGGTGGCCTTGCTGTAGTGGCATGAAGCTAAATCTGGCCAAAAGATTGTTGACACATCGTGCTCACGTAAAAATGGTAAAAGTCGCGTCTTCAAGCATTCCTCTATGTATATCTTCGAGTCAACAGAGCCTTGGCCAACGAAAATTTGCTGCTTTTCCCACAAGTGCAAATTTCTTGCCAAACCAGGAATTTTTTAGGAAACTTTGCTTGTTTCTTCACGCGAAATTGTTCGTCAACATTTCAACGAGAATTTGCAGTATAAAATTCCTGACCAGGAAGTTGCGAGAAATCAGCCAAGACATAGGTTTCGTCGTCCATCACGCAACAGGAAAAATTTTTCAAGAAATCCTTTTTCAATTTCTTTGTTTTTGATTTCGCTTCTTGATTCTTCACAGCGTTCCTGTCTGGCACTTTCTGCACTTTGTATGTTCTAAGCCCACAACTCGACTTGATTTTCTGAACGGTTGACTGCGAACAGCCCACTATTTGGGCCACTTTCCGTCCTGAAAGCTAAGGATTCTTCTGAAAAAGGCTGATGGCTTTCTTCACTTTTTTTGGGCTATCAAACCCCTTTTTCCCCCCGGTTCCTTCCTTGCGGTTAATTGTAAGATCTTCGTTGAAGCGCTTAACAACTCTTGATACCGTTTCCGGACGAACGCGAGCCTCTTTTGCGATTCTTTTGAAGCTCCATTTTTGATTATTCTGAAAAAGTTTCACTATAAATTCTCGTGTTTTCACTTCGCTTGACATTTTGCGACAGAGAATTGGAATATCTATGAAGTAAATGTTCCACATGTTTCTGACGTTCATAACAAAGCTAACTATGATCAAATTTTGATTTTTTCTCAATTGGTTCAAGAGATATAGGCGTTTTTGTTACTAGTAGAGCCCATAGATCTACCTTATCGGTAGATCTTTGAAATCGGCTGATTTTTTAGGCGAAATGTCAAAGTTTGATCAATCAACATCCTAACCCCATAAACATTCCAAATGTAACAATTACTAATAGAGAACTCGATATTCCTCGACGAATTCCGTAGCTTAATCACACTTCCTTGGGTCCACCCCCGCACTCTGAAAAGGCCGGAAAATCCGGCGCGCATCAATTTCCGCATGTTATCATTTTCTCGGCTCCGCTGACATTAAGGATGATCGATGGGAAATTACTCTGAAACCCGAGTCCTTTTCGGTTGGTTGACATACTCCGGCATCATTATTCACGACGGAGTTTTTCGACGTATTAGTCTGAATCGAACGCCCCGTGGTTCATTACTTCGTTGGGCGCGTATGTATATCGATCCTCCATTGCTTTCATTAAAAAATTCTTAATGAATCGCGCAGCCCATCCAATGAGTTTGTGAAAAATTCCTCTACATATTTATATTCGGTTTTCACTACGCCAATGGTTTTCCCAAACGGTTTAATGAGATAGTCTTCAAAAATATCCAAATCAAAATACTATCATTTCCATACAAGTAGATAGTTCGGTGGGTGAAGCAATCGTCTCCAAACCGATAGGTCCGAGTTCGAATCTCCGAACAGGAAAAAAATTTTTTCCGACCGCCAATCACCATGATAAATATTCAACTACTGTGCATGTTTGTAGAGCAACATACTGCGTTTCTGAGGGGTTTCTCAGAACGAATACCATCAATATCAATAGTAAACATATCAACTTGAACCCTGTTAAGGCTGATTAGATTGTTTCATTACGATTGGTTGAAAACGAACAGCCGGATTTTTTAATTAATTTTACCCGACCAGAAGGATTTATAAGACAGGATTCATTGAAAAATGGCTTCGTGTAATTAACTTTCGTCTAATGCAAACATTCTAGTTTGGAAACATCTGCTCGACATTGAATTTATGAAGGTATTTCGTAATTGGATTTCGTTATTCCTATCAATCATCGTGCCAACTCTCTTTTGGAATCTCGGGATAAGGATATAGGACAATTTTTTTCCTGCTTTTGCTGATAGTGCCCTTAATAAAAAATTTCTGTGTTCAACATGAGTATGAGTCCTCTGAGAGGATAATTTGAACTGAATCAATCCTTGTTACGATGTATAGAGAGTGTCTAGGTGAAAAGTATGTATGTAAAATTACAGGCATATGAAATGATGTTGGAGAAGACGCAAAAACATGGAATTTTATTATGATATGTTTCCTTGATTCTTTTTTTGGTTCATCACCTTCCACAATCCAAAATAACAAATATATATCAATATAGAGAAAAGAGTAGAGGGCAAACAATAAGTTACTGCGTTTTCAAAATTCACAACACACTTATGAGTAAATTTCGTATTTTTTGACAAAATTTGCATATCGATCAATTGAGTAAAAGAACAAAACAATTTTAATACAAAGAACAAGGAAGAAAAACAGAACTATCCACAAAATTTACTTCTAACGTTATAACTGTTTGTCTGGAAATATAAAAGGAATTGGAAGAGGTTATAATGTCAGAACAAGTTTCAAAACCACGAATAGTCTTCAACAAATAGAACACAACTTAAACCAGAGAACATAAAGGAATTAACTAAGAACGGCATTTGCAAATATCATATTCATGTGGAAAGAATTACATTGAGGAAACATCAAGACCGGCCATTACAAACTGAAAAAAAAACATGATAATTATACCAAAAATAGGCGTGTCAGAGAAACTAATGGCAAAAAATTTAAAGGAATCAGCATTTATATCTAACAAAAAAGATATCACCAATGGTAGGAGCTGTTAGATTAGAAGGTGTTCTTATATATTAGAACATTCATCGAGAGCATTACTTTACAATAGTTTTATAGAATCTCAACTCAGATATTCAATTTCCTGTTCCGGAAATGCTCCACAATATTTATTAGAAAAAATTCGGAGAGTACAGAGCAAATCTATTAAGTTTATTTACAATTTGGACTTCTTCATACCAACGGCTCAACTATATTCTGGTACGTGAACATAGTAATGATAGTGAATAAATATAGATAAATTGAAAAAACTGGAACAGACAAAACTAGTTTACAAAATAAAGAATAATTTATTGGGGACACAAGCTTCTTTATCAGTAGTTAAGGGGCAGTATCACCTTTTGAATCGTGGTAAATCTCCATTCAAAAGTGGTCTCTTCATTTCACGAGTAAGTACCCTAATTTACGATGTTGAGACTTGATTTTTTTTTATTGAAGTTGAAGAACGTCCCCAGGGCAAATAGTTTTTTTTCGATTTAATTAGTTTTTCAATTAAAAAAACAGGGTAATCGTTAGATCAGGGGTTATTGAATATGTTTTTCGTTTTTCATGAGTACAAGCTATATTTTTGAAATAATCGTCATGAAAATTCTTGTAGTTTATAGGAGATTAAATTGCCGAGGGCAAATAGTTTCGATTTTTTCGATTTAATCAGTTTGTCAATAAAAAAAACAGGTTGAACTTCAGCGTTTCGGAAACTACACTTAATGATTTTTTCCGTTGGTTATTCGTCATTTTTTGGAAAAAATCCCAACTATTTGCCCTCGGCAAATTTAATCTTCTATAAACTACACAAATTTGCATGATTATTATTTCAAAAATATAGCTTGTACTCATGAAAAACGAAAAACATATTCAATAACCCCAGATCTAACGATTACCCTAGTTTTTTTAATTGAAAAACTAATTAAATCGGAAAAAAGAAAACTATTTGCCCCCGGGACGTTCTTCAACTTCAATTAAAAAAAAAATCAAGTCTCTACGTCGTAAATTAGGGTACTTACTCGTGAAATAAAAAGACCATTTTTTGAATGGAGATTTACCACGATTCGAAAGGTGATACTGCCCCTTAAAAAGCATGATTACAATGTTAGGAGTTAAAATGTTTTCAATTCTTTTCCTGTGAAAATAGCGTGCAATGGAAATATAAAAAATGTGCCATGACCACAGAGAGATTCTTAGACTTCGGTAATTTCTTTGTGTATAAAGAACTAATGTTTTTGTTTATTTTTTTTAATTTTGCAAGGCTGATATTTAATTTAATCAAAAAGTTCCTTCCAAAAGGACACGAATCAATAGAAAATCATATTAATATCAACGATCTTATATTAATGAACGCGGTGTATCTGATTAATCGATTTTCTATTAATTTGTGTCCTCATGGAAGAAACTTTTTGATTATATTATTGATACGGGCTTACGCCGATAAAAACGAACCATTCTCGCGCTCCCAGCTCGCAGGGTTATAATTATGTGAAAATCACATTCCTGCAGCTGAAGGGGCAAATGAGAGGTATGCCACCTGTCGTCATCCAGGGCTACGAGAGGGAATTGGTTGTCTGATTCTTAACTAGATGTCGCCTTGATGTATACTGTACCTCAAGACTTTGTCTAGTTTTGTTTAAGAGGACCTCCGTTCCACTCCAACTCCAATTATCATCTTATTAGGGTTATGTTGTCCTGAAGATGATCAAAACGAGATCGAAACCTAGGTCGACTTCTACCCGCTTCAATGAGGTTGGAACTTTCGTTGGTTCCCTGTATGATGATTTGTGGCAAGTTCGAGTCAGATTCATGGCGGTTGTTGATATTTATATCAATGAACGCGGTCTATCTGATTAATCGATTTGATATTTAATTGTTCGATAGGATAATTCTGTTGAAGTCCTGCTAGGTCAAAGTGGACTGTATATTTCTGGATCTCAGGCGCTGTCGCTTGCTGACGATAAACTGAATAACCCGCTTCAAGTTTTCCACTTAAACCTCAAGACCGCTAATTTCGTCATGGTTCATCGGGGAAAAACCAAATTTCTCCCCGTCGATCGCGAATTCCACCACGTCGCGTCGAACTTTCAAACTTTTTAAACGGTCCTTAATGTGGCCCCCGCTAGATGCCATAATGATGGTCTCCGAGGGGGTCTGAAACGAAAAGAGAATAGCCGTAGTCGCGGGCTCAGGTACCGTCTCTCGTAATGAGCCTTTCCAAAGGCATTTCCGTGGAAATTACTCTTCGTTACCTCTTCCCAGGCGGCTTTCTACCTAGAAACCGGTTCGCGTCTCCTTTTCGGGTATTCCTCGCTCGTGGGTAACTGGTGGGTGATAGGATATTTTGAACCGATGCGATGGACGGTCTGCCCGTCGTTGTGTTCTGTGTATCTGGGGGACCAAGGGGGCTCGGAATGCATGAACACAAACGATATGTTCGAGTTGCAGGTAGATGTTTTCGAATTGATAGTGCGACTAAGCTGATAAAAAAGGACAGACGTCGGTTGCCAGACGTCCACGAAGCTATAATATGATTTTGTTCCATATTGCTTGTTTGTCTGAAAACTTGGGCCTCTTTCACGCCTATAGGCGGTCTGCATATTTGTAGGTGGCGGCCTCCGTGGTGAAATTAAGCAATACTCGCGTTAAAACATAACGCTTTTACCGTGTTTTGCATGCTAAAGTGCTGTTGAAATTTTAATTTTTTTGTCGATATTAAGGGTTTTTGAGTTGGTTTTTTTTCAATAACTTATTTATTGTATTGAATATGGATTCTGAATGGCCAACTATCTCTTGAAGAAACTTATAGTGTTGCGAGTGTTAGAATTCATGTAGAAAGATCAATTCAACGTATAAAAATTTATAGAATTGTACATGAAATACCATATAATTTATTTAAATATTTAGATGACATTGTACATATATGCTGTGTGTTAACTAATCTTCAACCACCAATTATCGCAAATTGTGAAGATGATGAATAAGGATATCTTTTAGGATTTAAAGGAAGTACATTACTCTGTATCATAAACAATGTTGGGTTATATGGACTCTACTACACTAAACTCTGTTTCATAGATATTCTTTAGCATATGCTATTCTGTTTGGCAATAAGGGAAGTGGTTGAAATGAAAAATGAGTCGGTCAAAACTATATCAAAATATTTTTCAACAAAAACTAAAATATTCACAAAAATCAAACAACTCACACAAAGTATGTTCTACCAAGAAAACAATCACCATTTTACATGATGGATAATTATAAATCGTCCAATTTATCCAAAATTTCAATTGTCAGTCTCCTGAACTCAAGCTACAAATTTGAGTGGCCAGGAAACAAATCTTTTCTATATTTTTGCATTTCCTAAACACTACAAATTTGTTATATTTATTCATTATTACCACCCCTTCATCAAATTGACCTAAAGTTTTCAACCCATTGCAAAAACGAATTTGACACTCTGTACGGCTCTAATATAAAAATAATGAAATTGAAGGAACGAGGATTTCACAATTTACAGAATATAAATTAATTACATACAAATGATAATAATGTGCGTTCAAAAAAATTCGAGGTCAAGTAGGCTATGGAAATTATTTATTTATCGAATTTGAACCATATTTCAACTGCGTTCAAACGCAGAATATTGACATTCCAGCCTCCAGGTTCCATAGCCTACTTGACCTCGAATTTTTTTGAACGCACGTTATCTAATAAAATTTTTTTTTTATTTTTTTTGGCCCTTGTCGTAGGGGAAAGCATTTACGCAAAAAACTGTCGCAGATAAATGTTTGCAATGTCCAGAAATTCCAGCAATGCAAGAGCATGTTGCACGCCTCACGTTTCTCTCTTTGTCCAGCTGGAAAACATGCATTATTCAAAAGAAAGATCATAATACTGACTGTTATGTACTTAAGGTGATTTCGACCGTATACGGTGGCAAATTAACAGAAGTTTGTCTCATTACTTTAGAAGTTATGAGACCACTCCGCTCTCTCACCTCATACACATGACCAGCTTTTTTCAAAGCTTGGCCTTTTTCTTCATTTCCTTTCGAGAAATGATCGAATTTTATTTTTTTAAATCCAAAAGATCTTTGAATATCCATTTTATAAACACCAAAATTCGCTCAAAAGTCAGAAACAATAAGCTAACCTATCATTAAGCTTTACTTCATGTTTTGACGAAAGTCACCACCAGATGTCTCATTTCAAGAATATGCAGACCGCCTATTTTTTTCAGATTGTGAACAAATTCGAGCTCTGATTAAAACAAACTGTTCAACATAAGAGATTGATATCTAGACCAGTTCCATGCATAAACAAAATATTGCGATACTATGTCAAAGAACCATAACTTATTAGAAGTTCGACGTCAAACAAGTAAACCAGAGTTACGCAATAAATTAAAAAAAAGAAATTGTAAAAATCGAAAAATTGGAGCCATCATCAAGTACCTGTATTTAAAAGGGTTAAGAGGTGAACAGATTGACGAAGATATGCTTAATACTCTTGGTGATCAATGTCCTTCATATGCGACCATGAAAAATTGGACTGCAAGCCTCAAAAGAGGTCAATTTTCCATTGGAGATGATGACCGATCGGGAAGGCCAGTTTCTGTGTCAGTCCCCGAAAATATCGATGCAGTTCATGACATGATTTCATCAGACCGTCGAATTGGGTTAAAACGGATACCTGGAGCACTGAAGATTTCATACGAACGCGATCATCATATAATTCACGTGAATTTGGACATGAGAAAAATGTCTGCAAAATGGATCCCCAAATGTTTGAATGTTGACCAAAAGCTTGCAAGGGTAGAAGCATCGCGTTCGATCTGTGCTCCATTTGAAAACGATGTAGACTTCTTGAACCGAATTGTTACTATGGATGAGACTTGGGTACATTTCAACGATCCAGAAACAAACAAAAAATCGATGGAATGGCGACACTCTGGTTCTCCAAGACCTAAGAAGTTTCATGTCCAAAAATCTGCTGAAAAGTTCTTACTTCAGTTTTTTGGAATTGCCATGGAGTAATCATGATTGATTTTTTGGATAAGGGTAGAACAATAACTGGAGATTACTATTCGACATTACTGACCACATTACGGGAAGAAAATTGAAGAGAAAAGATGCGGAAAGCTATCATCCAAAGGTATTTTGTTCTTACAGGACAACGCCCCAGTACACAAATCTCATGTTGCCATGCAAAAAATTCTTGATTTAGGTTTAGAATTACTAGAACACCTTCCTTATTCACCAGATTTGGCTCCATCCAACTATCATCTCTTTCCTCAACTGAAAAAAAGTTTAAAAGGTCGTAAATTTACTTCCAACGAGGAGGTAATGAAAGCTGTGGAGGACTGGTTTGCAGAGCAAGAAGAATCATTTTTTTTGAAAGATCTAGAGACGTTGCAGGTTCGCTGTAATAAATGTATTCAACAAAGAGGGGAATATGTTGAGTAATAAAATATTTTGACATTGAAATTTTGTTTGGTTCTATAGTAGGCTAAGAATTTTTCAATGTATCCTGGTATGCTTTTAAACGATCAAAGAAAAGTCAAAGTTTGAAATTGTGCAAAGTTCATCGTATAACCTTCTGCAAGTACCAATTATTGCAAATATTAAGTATTGAGATCGTGAAATTGTTAATAATTTGCTGCTAGGCGGTAGTTAAATTATAATTCTATGCTTTCATCAACGTTTTGTAGCACTTTGGTTGTGATCTGAGAATCAGCAATACCAACAAATTCATCAATTTGGAAAATGTTCGAAATGTTGCCTTCACTGTAGGAAATTACATGTTCGAAAAATTACAGGAAAATCATATCCAACAAGAATAATCCTATAGCGCGTCAATATAGGGATGAATCCGATGAGTTTTCCGATTCAGATTGGCTACTATACAGGGTGTATTTAAAGGTGAGGCTTTCTTTTTGACAGATGGTAGAACTCATTAAAATGAGTCCTTTTACCAAAAATTTGAATATATGAATTATGCCCCTGTTTCGAGAAAATGAAACCAGAATAGTTTCTAGGTGAATCTGAAAATTCCCCAGTCTGAACCTGCTCCCTCGCCTGCTAGTCCTTAGATATCAACATGTTTTTTCTCTTCTCATCATACATGACTCAGAATATCGATTGTGATCAGTAATCTTCGATCATGTTACGGCGAAGGTACTGGACTTTTTTCACTAAACCTATAAACCAGTAATCTCCTAAAACTTAATAATAATAATAATAAATTTATTGGCTCAATTATTACATAATGAAAATAATTTCAATACATAACGAATAGTCAACACGTCAGCTCAAAGGACAACAGCCCCGATTCTAAACACCCACAGAACCCAAGAACTCATCGACACTGTAGGGTTCCAGTTCAGTAATAAATTTGTGGATCCTTGCGCATCCACTGGGATACTTTGGTCATAAGTCTCAGTCCAATCGAACAGGACAGCAGGTTTGTTAGAGTAAAACGACCCGAAAGGAAACCCTCCTGTAGATCACATGTCCTCAGAGAAGGAGGACACAAGGCTTATTGGGCGATAAGGACTGAACGAGAATAAATTCGCTATCACAAAAACGCCTATATCTCTCGAACCAATTGAGAAAAAATAAAAATTTGCTCATAGTTAGCTTTGTTATGAACGTCAGAAACATGTGGAACATTTACTTCATAGATATTCCAATTCTCTGTCGCAAAATGTCAAGCGAAATGAAAACACGAGAATTTATAGTGAAACTTTTTCAAAATTATCAAAAATGGAGCTTCAAAAGAGGCTCGCGTTCGTCCGGAAACGGTATCAAGAGTTGTTAAGCGCTTCAACGAAGATCTAACAATTAACCGCAAGGAAGGAACTGGGAGGAAAAAGGGTTTCATAGCCCAAAAAAAGTGAAGAAAGCCATCAGCCTTTTTCAGAAGAATCCTAACCTTTCAGGACGGAAAGTGGCCCAAATAGTAGGTTGTTCGCAGTCAACCGTTCAGAAAATCAAGTCGAGTTGTGGGCTTAGAACATGCAAAGTGCAGAAAGTGCCAGTCAGGAACGCTGTGAAGAATCAAGAAGCGAAATCAAGAGCAAAGAAATAAAAAAAGATTTCTTGAAAAATTTTTCCTGTTGCGTGATGGACGACGAAACCTATGTCTTGGCTGATTTCCCGCAACTTCCTGGTCAGGAATTGTATACTGCAGATTCTCGTGGAAATGTTGACGAACAATTTCGCGTGAAGAAACAAGCAAAGTTTCCTAAAAAATTCCTGGTTTGGCAAGCAATTTGCACTTGTGGGAAAAGGAGCAAATTTTTCGTTGGCCAAGGCTCTGTTGATTCGAAGATATACATCGAGGAATGCTTGAAGAAGCGACTTTTACCATTTTTACGTGAGCACGATGTGTCAACAATCTTTTGGCCAGATTTAGCTTCATGCCACTACAGCAAAGCCACCAAGGAATGGTACGAAACTAATGAGGTGGTTTTTGTCCCCAAAGAGGCCAATCCACCAAATTGCCCAGAACTCAGGCCAATCGAAAGATATTAGGCCCTTGAAAAAAGAGAATTGAAGAAGACTAAGAAATCAACGAAAACATTAGCGGAATTCAAGCAAAAGTGGAAGACAGCATCCCAGAACTGAGAACACTATAAGAAGCATGATGGGAAGAATTCCAGAAAAAATACCATGAATTTTGTAAAAAATAGTTTTGGTTTTTTCATTGTAAAAACCCTTTTCATTAGAATTAGAAGATGATTCGAAAATGAGTTTGATTTTCGAAATCGGTCTAGTGGTTCAAAAGATATAAGCGTTTTTGTGATAGCGAATTTATTCTCGTTCAGTCCTTAGTTTGTTGGTGATAATTTATAACCCTTTTCCAAGATAGAGGTTACGGTGGCAGATACCCAATCGAAAGGTAGGCAAGAGCCTGGAAAAGATTGACAAAAAGTAATGGATACAGAAATCATCGCTCTAGCGCAGTTCATGAGGAAACCAGTCTAGAATTTTTGGGAGACCCAAATCAAATGGACATCAAAGTAGTCTCCCACGAATAAATCGCTCAGAACGCGTCCATTATTCTAGCGAAATAACAGTTGTAAAGACTTTTCGGAAGCATCGAGAGGACTCGACTGCCATTAGGCCTATCTCAATTTCCCTCCCGAGGCCATATCTCTCTTAATATTCGCCGGAGAGAATTTGGCGGCACAATAAAAAAGATAAGCAGCACAATATAATAACGCTCTTGTACTTTTTTTTCGCCGCGTCCCCCAGTGCTCCCTCGCAGTTCGGGCTCGGCGGAGGGATCGATAGGATAATGGCCCATTTTTGCCGTAGGAATCTCCGCGTGGGGCGTGGGACCGAGGGGGTGTGGGCGGGGGCGACACACAGCTGTGCGAGGGGGCTCTGGCGCGCTCGGAAGTTCAAACGAAGTTTTTCAATCAATACCGTCGGTGGCGGCGGAGACGGGGGGAGTTTCGGTGCAGCTGGAGGAGAGAAGATATCGCTGACTGTTGGAGAATGAAGAGGATCCGTGCTGAAGCCGAGATAAGCCCGTATTTCAGGATGGAGGGCTCGGTGCGGCAGTTTTTCGGAAAAAAGTGGATGGTTTTTTCGCGATGCGGGTATATGATGGTGTATTTATAGACGCTACGAGAGAATTACGAACATTGAACAGTATAAGGGCAAAGGACCCCGCACACTTACTTAGGAAAAGCGGGTCCAGTGAATTTTCCCCATTTTTACATATTATATTTATATCAACCTTAAGAACAATATATCAGATTTTCACGAAGGTTTTACATCCGGTTTGGTCTATAGGGAGTTCCAAAATTGCAGCTACAGAAAAATGAATCTTTAAATTTCGATGATAATTCTTCTAATTTTCAGAACTTCGTCATGATGCCTTGGGTTCTGGATAACAAGATATTACAGATATCCAAACACCGCCCACCATGTTAAGTTTTGTTATACAGGCTGTTCCATGAAGCTGTATAAGTAACTGTATGTAACTTTGTTAGTGACTTTGGGACCACCCTGAGTTTTTCAAAATATGATACCATGATGTATGTCCACCTCTGTAGGAAGTTTCATCAATGTACAAAGAACAGTTGCAAAATTATTCTGGTTTGAATTCGGATTTCATACAATTTTTCTTCAAAACTTATCTGTCGAGATTGCTGTCAAGGAATATAGGTTTTCATTCAGTATAATTATTATAATATGTATTGCCGGTCGGTCCAAAGGTGTTTTTATTCAGTAATGTACAGGATGGACATAATTCGGTGTCACTAATCTCCTCATTTCGCTATCTCAAAATCTGTTTATACAGAGTGTAACAGCCAAATGGAATAAATTCGATAACGAATAAATGAGGGCGTGTTGGGAAAAACGCTCGGACACGTCGATTTGTAATTTTAAATGCGCATATTTTTCAAGAAAATAAAACTATATAGGGTGTTCCATGCAACTTTCTTATTTCAAATGCAAACCCCTGTATATTATTCATTTTTTGGATTCTTCAGAGAATTCTAGACACAATTCATGCACAATTTCCTATACCTATCTTTTACTATTTCGGAAATACTAAGTGTTTTCAGATTTTTTACAAAAATTAACATTTTAAATGAAAATTATTTTATTTCACAAATTCGATACATTGCACTCAATACTTATGTTGAGTAACGTTAGAAGACAATTCTTCACCAGATTGGCATATTGCCAAGACGTTCGCGGCGAGCATTTTGAACATTTCCTACATTGACATTAATGTTTTTTGTTTTTTTTTTTAATAATTAAGAAATAATCAGTATTACTTATTAGGTTTTAAGTGTAATGTACCGAATTTGTGAAATAAAATAATTTTTATTTAAAACGTTGATTTGTGCAATAAATCTGAAAACACTTACTTCCGAAATAGTTAAAGATAGGTATAGGACATTGTACATGAATTGTGTCTAGAATTCTCTGAAGAATCCAAAAAATAAATAATATACAGGTGGTTGCATTTGAAATAAGAAAGTCGCATGGAACACCCAATATAATTTTATTTTCTTGAAAAATATGCGCATTTAAAATTAGAAATCGACGTGTCCGAACGTTTTTCCTAACACTTCCTCATTTATTCGTTATCGAATTTATTCCATTTGGCTGTTACACTCTGTATAAACAGATTTTGAGATAGCGAAATGAGGAGATTAGTGACACCGAATTATGTCCATCCTGTACATTCCTGAATAAAAACACCTTTGGACCGACCGGCAATACATATCATAATAATTATACTGAATGAAAACCTATATTCCTTGACAGCAATCTACACGATAGATAAGTTTTAAAGAAAAATTGTATGAAATCCGAATTCAAACCAGATTAATTTTGCAACTGTTCTTTGTACATTGATGAAACTTCCTACAGAGGTGGACATACATCATGGTATCATATTTTGAAAAACTCAGGATGGTCCCAAAGTCACTAACAAAGTTACATTCAGTTACTTATACAGCTTCATGGAACAGCCTGTATAACGAAACTCAACGTGGTGGGCGGTGTTTGGATATCTGTGATATCTTGTTATTCAGAACCCAAGGCATCATGATGAAATTCTGAAAATTAGAAGAATTATCATCGAAATTTAAAGATTCATTTTTCCGTAGCTGCAATTTTGGAACGCCCTATAGACCAAACCGCATGTAAGACCTTCGTGAAAATCTGATATATTGTTCTTGATGTTGTTATAAATATAATATGTAGAAATGGGGAAAATTCACTGAACCCGCTTTTCCTAAGTAAGTGTGCGGGGTCCTTTCGATCTTTGTTCCATCGGAAAAAAAATTCTGGAATCTCTTAGGTCTATGCAGCTTCAGCCAAAGCCTTAAAGAACTGTTACACCACCTGGATCGCTCAAAGCTGACTTCATAAATCTTCTCTACTGCTACAACATGTACGAGGTTATACAGGGTGTTTGGAAATTCGACGTGAACCTTGAAAAGGCATATACTAGACGTCATTTGCAGTAAATTGCGTCGAGTGAAGCATGGTCCGAAAATCTATGGTTTCGAAGATATCACGATTTTTCAACTTTTTTGAAATTTTCTGCTTCGTTATCGAAAATAATTTATTTTGTGAAAACTACTATACTCTAAAAATTCAATGAATATTTTTTTCAAAGCTGAGGAGATGGTCCTCATCTCTTGCGAAAAAGTATTCACTAAAAATTCAGATAACCCGAGATTTACAGGGTCATAAATGGCTGCACCTGTTTTCCTCATAAAATCTTGATAAAACAATTGAGAATTATTCGAAAAAAGTATTATGAACTTGGTATACAAATGCAAGGAAAAACTTCCCTGTTTCATCAGCTTTCCAAAAAGGTACATATGTCAATTATTCCTTCATGCAATCTAAAAATATGGCCGGAAAACCAAGCAGACAACAGACTTTTTCGAGTCATTCAGATATCCTTTTATCCTTTATTTCACTCGGCGTGATTCGTAAGCCGTAAGCGGGCCATGGTTCGATCACTAAATGACTCGAAAAAGTCTGTTGTCTGCTTGGTTTTCCGGTCATATTTTTTGATTGCATGAAGGAATTGTTGACATATGTACCTTTTTGGAAAGCTGATGAAACAGGAAAGTTTTTCCTTGCATTTTTACACCAAGTTCATAATACTTTTTCAAGTAATTCTCAATTGTTTTATCAAGATTTCATGAGGAAAACAGGTGCAGCCATTCATGACCCTGTATATCTCGGGTTATCTGAATTTCTAATGAATTCTCTTTTCGAAAGAAATAAGGACCATCTCCTCAGCTTTGAAAAAATTATTCATTGACTATTTAGAGTCGAGAAGTTTTTACAAAATCAAATATTCTCGAAGCAGAAAATTTCAAAAAAGTTGAAAAATCGCCATATCTTCGTGACCATAGATTTTCGGATTATGCTTTACTCGACGCAATTCACTGCAAATGACATCTAGTATATCCCTTTCCAAGGTTCACGTCGAATTACCAAACACCCTGTATTGAAAAATTCTTAGCCTATACTATAAAACCAAACAAAATTTCAATGTCACAATATTTTATCACTCAACATATTCTCCCCTTAATTGAATACATTTATTACAGCGAACCTGCCACGTCCCTAGACCTTTAAAATTTTCTTCTTGCTATGCAAACCAGTCCTCCACAGCTTTCATTACCTCCTCGTTGGAAGAAAATTTACGACTTTTTAAACTTTTTTTTCAGTTGAGGAAAGAGATTTGTGTACTGGAGCGTTGTCCTGTAAAAACAAAATACCTTTGGATAGCTTTCCGCGTCTTTTATCTTTAATTCTTTTCCCGTAGAGTGGTCAGTAATGTCGAATAGTAATCTCCAGTTATTGTTCTACCCTTATCCAAAAAATCAATCATGATTACTCCATGGCAATCCCAAAAAACTGAAGCAAGAACTTTTCCAGCAGATTTTTTGACACGAAACTTCTTAGGTCTTGGAGAACCAGAGTGTCGTCATTCCATCGATTGTTGCTTTGTTTCTGGATCGTAGAAATGTACCCAAGTCTCATCCATAGTAACAATTCGGTCTACTTCGTTTTCAAAACGAGCACAGATCGAACGCGATGCTTCTACCCTTGCACTTTCAAACATTTGGGGATCCATTTTGCAGAAATTTTTCTCATGTCCAAAATGACGTGAACTATATGATGAACGCGTTCGTATGAAATCTTCAGTGCTTCAGATATCCGTTTCAATCCAATTCGAGGGTCTGATAAAATCATGTCATGAACTGCATCGATATTTTCGGGGACTGACACAGAAACTGGCCTTCCCGATCGGTCATCATCTTCCATGGAAAATTTACCCCTTTTGAAGCTTGCAGTCCAATTTTTCACGGTCGCATACGAAGGACATTGATTACTAAGGTTATTAAGCATATCTTGGTAAATCTGCTTACCTCTTAACCCTTTTAAATACAGGTACTTGATGATGGCTCGATACTCCAATTTTTCGATTTTTACAATTTTGGTGGACATCTTTTTTTATTTATTGCGTAACTCTGGTTTCTTTTTTGACGTCGAACTCTACACTGACACTTTTAATAAGTTATTGTTCGTTGATATGGTATCGCAATATTTTGTTTATGCATGGAACTGGTCTAGGCTAACTAGATATTAATACATCCTCGTAGCTATTTCTGACATAAAAAGTTTACCATAGAAAGTTACTACCACTATGTTCTTGAGGGTTTTAAGGCCTAATTTCAATCAGGATTTGGGTGAATTGAGATGTGGAAAAAAATTGAAAATCGATACGAGACGGTATGAAATTTTTAATTATCACCATTTGAAGTGAAACACATAGTATATCGACTGAATTGGTCGTTAAGACTCTGTACCCCTATCAGCTAATCTATTTATTACCTTTTCTCATTTCTCAATTGAATAATATCTCCATTGAATATCCATAACCTCCAACTACCTCCTACGGTCAATGTCGCGGAGTGAAGATGGACATGGTAGAGTACATATCCAGGGCAGGGTTATGAATTTCTTTCGCAACGTACAATGTGGAATGAATTGAATCCATAAATAAAGCGCTTTCTTAGTTATTGGATCGAAGAACTTTTTTCAATTTGTCAATGGTGATTTACTCAAAAAACAGCGTTTTTAGGTTTGTCACGAATATCCTACGTGTATATTTCGAAATCGAACTTTTTCCTCGACCTACTTACGTTGCTGAAATGTATTTTAACGGAATGTTTTTCTTACCTGTGTAGGTATTTGAAGTTTCACATCGAACAGGTACAAGGGAAAGATGTCTGTCTACCTGTGTGTATGGATGCGGCAGCTGTTTTTCTTAGAAACTCCATATACAATGGACTTTGATATTGACATGTGCAGTTATCAGATTTCTTTGTCTGCTGTGTGAACATCCATATCTTTCGAGTATGGCAAGATGTTTTTGCATATCGATATTATTGATCTATTGAAATTGTCACCATCAGTGAAGTGATGTGGAAGTAAGGGCGGTTACCCGAAATGCCCTGCTCAAACGTTCAATTCTAAAAGCAATTGTTTGTGATTCTCTCTGTGAATTTAAACGTCAGTTGTGGCAACCTACTTCAACTTTATACTCTCATAAGACAACCAAATGTTGTAGACTGAATGCTTTAAAAAAGCAACGGTGAAGACAATGTAGAATGTTGCAAACTTTCGGAAGAAAAGTACTCAAATAACAGTTATATTATGTTAGATCTGTTCAACAATATAGTGAAGGGTTTTTCAATAAGAGGAATTTAAATAATTTCAATGCAGAGGCAATCGAATCGGAGCACAAAAATATAACATCACTCAAAAAGATCAACTGCTGTTGGCGAATTGGCAAAAAGGGGTATTGACGAACAACAATTGCTGAAAACTGTTGGTCATAGCAATCAAAATTCTATAAAACCATACACCACAACAAGATCATGAAAAAATATCATGCCTGGTGATAGATCTTCTATAGTAGACAACGGCAACGAATCTAATGTTAAAGTTAAAGGACCCCGCACACTTACTTAGGAAAAGCGGGTTCAGTGAATTTTCCCCATTTCTACATATTATATTTATAACAACCTCTAGAACAATATATCAGATTTTCACGAAGGTCTTACATCCGGTTTGGTCTATAGGGCGTTCCAAAATTGCAGCTACGGAAAAATGAATCTTTAAATTTCGATGATAATTCTTCTAATTTTCAGAATTTCATCATGATGCCTTGGGTTCTGAATAACAAGATATCACAGATATCCAAACACAGCCCACCATGTTGAGTTTCGTTATACAGGCTGTTCCATGAAGCTGTATAAGTAATTGAATGTAACTTTGTTAGTGACTTTGGGACCACCCTGAGTTTTTCAAAATATGATACCATGATGTATATCCACCTCTGTAGAAAGTTTCATTAATGTACAAGGAACAGTTGCAAAATTATTCAGGTTTAAATTCGGATTTCATACAATTTTTCTTTAAAACTTATCTGTAGTTGAGATTGCTGTCAAGGAATAGGTATAGGTTTTCATTCAGTATAATTATTATGATAGGTATTGACGGTCGGTCCAAGGATGTTTTTATTCAGGAATTTACAAGATGGACATAATTCGGTGTCACTAATATCCTCATTTCGCTATCTCAAAATCTGTTTATACAGAGTGTAACAGCCAAATGGAATAAATTCGATAACGAATAAATGAGGGCGTGTTGGGAAAAACGCTCGGACATGTCGATTTGTAATTTTAAATGCGCATATTTTTCAAGAAAATAAAATTATATAGGGTGTTCTATGCGACCGTGGCCAATACCAACTTTCTTATTTCAAATGCAACCCCCTGTATATTATTTATTTTTTGGATTCTTCAGAGAATTCTAGACACAATTCATATGTACAATGTCCTATACCTATCTTTAACTATTTCGGAAGTAAGTGTTTTCAGATTTATTGCAGAAATCAACGTTCTAAATAAAAATTATTTTATTTCACAAATTCGGTACATTACACTTAAAACCTAATAAGTGATACTGATTATTTCTTAATTATGAAAAAAAACAAAAAAAACACATTAATGTCAATGTAGGAGGAAATGTTCAAAATGCTCGCCGCGAACGTCTTGGCAATATGCTAATCTGGTGAAGAATTGTCTTCTAACGTTACTCAACATTTCAGGCGTAATGGTTTTTGCTTACTTTCTTCATATCAAGAGGTAAATGTATTGAGTATTCAGTGAAATGTATCGAATTTGTGAAATAAAATAATTTTCATTTAAAATGTTAATTTTTGTAAAATATCTGAAAACACTTAGTATTTCCGAAATAGTAAAAGATAAGTATAGGACATTATGCATGAATTGTGTCTAGAATTCTCTGAAGAATCCAAAAAATAAATAATATACAGGGGGTTGCATTTGAAATAAGAAAGTTGGTATTGGCCACGATCGCATGGAACACCCTATATAATTTTATTTTCTTGAAAAATATGCGCATTTAAAATTACAAATCGACGTGTCCGAGCGTTTTTCCCAACACGCCCTCATTTATTCGTTATCGAATTTATTCCATTTGGCTGTTACACTCTGTATAAACAGATTTTGAGATAGCGAAATGAGGAGATTAGTGACACCGAATTATGTCCATCCTGTACATTCCTGAATAAAAACACCTTTGGACCGACCGGCAATACATATCATAATAATTATACTGAATGAAAACCTATATTCCTTGACAGCAATCTCAACGGCAGATAAGTTTTAAAGAAAAATTGTATGAAATCCGAATTCAAACCAGAATAATTTTGCAACTGTTCTTTGTACATTAATGAAACTTCCTACAGAGGTGGACATACATCATGGTATCATATTTTGAAAAACTCAGGGTGGTCCCAGAGTCACTAACAAAGTTACATACAGTTACTTATACAGCTTCATGGAACAGCCTGTATAACAAAACTTAATGTGGTGGTCGGTGTTTGGATATCTGTTATATCTTGTTATCCAGAACCCAAGGCATCATGACGAAATTCTGAAAATTAGAAGAATTATCATCGAAATTTAAAGATTAATTTTTCCGTAGCTGCAATTTTGGAACTCCCTATAGACCAAACCGGATGTAAAACCTTCGTGAAAATCTGATATATTGTTCTTAAGGTTGATATAAATATAATATGTAAAAATGGGGAAAATTGACTGGACCCGCTTTTCCTAAGTAAGTGTGCGGGGTCCTTTTAAAAGTTGTACTTTCAATAACTGAACTTTCAAAAAAAAAATACATGTGTTGAGCTAAAAAAAATTTGTCATCTAATTTTCTCGTCTCTTATCAATGTTCTAGGGATGTAACTACTGAAAATCAAACACCAAAAAGTCAGATGTTTTACATTCCATATGAAAAATCACTGCAATTCACTCAAATTGCAAATGAAAAATCCCTTCGTGAATTCAATATTTATTTCCGATTGCGATGTAAGTAGAAAAAGTCCTTACAAAGGCTCTATTTTCCGCTTGCTTTGTCATCAGGAACTCAATTTCCTTAACGGCATAACTCCTTGATGAACTGCACTAATAATTCTCTCTCTTTCAGGTACTTAGGTTCCCTTTCTGATTCGACTGGATTACGGTAAGCTTCCAAGAATTGTCCGGGGAAAAAAGAACCATCATAAAGATTAATTTTTCTTCTCCGCGCTAGTAATTTCCTTCCACAATGAAAACTCTCGGAATACTCCGAAATTGTGGTTCGTGCTTCCATTAAGCTTTCTTTCCGTAGTGTGAAACTATGTGCTTTTAGCCATTGTTGCAGAAATTCTAAGCTCTCATATATTTCGATTCTTTATTGTTTTTCCGTTTGACTATACCATTTCGCTTATACGGCGTTTTTCAATTGGGGGAAATGTATTTTTAAGAGCTGAACTCCTTGCCAAAGCCATATTTTATTGTTGTGAGTATCTGTGTTGGTCAAAATAAAATAAGAGAAGTGTTAGATAAGATCACTGTAGCATTCTCCGAAGGCGTTGTACGGTTTTGCTGGCGCATTCGCATCGACTGCGAGCAGAGCCAACTTGGGGGACCATGACAAAATTATATTAATTTTTCAAACTTATTTCGAGTTTTAATGAAGGAGCCAGGGAGTAATTAAGCGTCTTGGACTCGAGTTCCTGTTTTTCGCATAACTAATTGGAGATAAGCGTCGGGAGAAGGCTTCAATGTTTCTTAGTCGAAGGCAAGAAGAGAGGGGTGTCTAACTCAAGTATTTTCGTTACCCTCGAGGGTAGAACGAAGTTGGCCATTTTTTATTTTCGTGACTTATTGGAGTTTAGTCCGGTGCAAATTCAAAGTCGGATTTTGTTTTTTTTTCTTTGTTGAGGGAGTATTTCGGGAGTTGCGTATTCCCTAGGTAGAAGCTGAATTCGTTAAACGAATTCTTCATTAAGTTGTTCTCCAGTTTGTATAAGCAATCTTCAACCGACGTTTATCTCGAAGTTATTTCAATCAAGGTAGGAAATTTTCGTTGTTACAGCATCCCATTTGCATTAAAAAAAATTGGATCGATGAAACAAACTGTAACTTTTTGTAGATATAATGTTTCTCCCTGGTCTGTCTTGAATAACTTCAAAAGTAAAAACTATTTTTTTTTTCTTTTTTTCTCATACTTTGGTCACGCGCTATTTGCCACGTAAGGCACTCCATTATTCAAAAGTCTTCAACACAACTCGAAAATTAAAATTATGGAAACAATAGAACAAAAAAAATCGAGGCAAACAAAGAAAATGGAATATGGAATATTCCATTAAAAGGTCTCCCTTATGAATGAAATGTACAATGACGCTCTCTGTCCGAGAATCGCTGAACTATGAAATTAGTGAATATGTAGGTAAAGCAGGATCTATTTCTCGCTATATATTTGAATTTGGCCATTCTCTGCCAATTCCGTATTTCGAGTTGATTTTCTGAACGAAATGAACTATTTTCATAGGTCTTCCGTTTTAAATAAAACAGAAGCTTGAGTTGTCTCATTGTCTTCTATTTTTCAAAGAAAAAAAATGAACTTTCGAAATCAAATCAATTTAAATTATTTCATCAAGAACTACAATCCTTTCGAGTCCACCCACAAAATATTAGTTCCCAAAGTGAAACCAACTTGAAATATCAAAAAACTACATTGAACGCCCACCTCAAATTCTGTATACCATGAGTCAGCATCATCAGAAGTTTCTACCTATAAAAGAAATTGGTTTGGAAAATGTCAATTTTAGAGTGACATATGATCAAAGGGTAAGACCATCTAAAAACACTATATTTGTCATTGACAAAGGATCCCTGGATAATTCAGTTGTGTTGATCAATAGTGATCATCTTAAACCTATCCTAATCATTCAGAAAATCCATTCGGTTGATCAATATCACCTTAACATACTATATACTTCTTGTGCTTTGAGCCTGTGAACAAAACTCTAAAATGAATTATGAAAAAGAATAAAACAAGAAAAAATCGAAACAAACAAGAACCAAGTAGACAAATTTATTGTCGAAATATAGGTTTTCGAGGACGATGATTTTAGTAAAAAATCATCCGTAGCACTATCTATCATAGTTGAGATTTCCACTGACGAAGAAGTGGCGTTTTTCCAAGAATCGAAATTTCAAGACGTCAAAGCTCTTATTTAAAGTATCTCTAAGATCTCAACATCAAGGGTGAAAAGATATCAAAGACTTAGAATCCTAAAATCGCAATCAATCATTGTGCCTGTGAACAAAACTGGAAAATGAAATATGAAACAAATAGCACAAGAAGAAATCAAGCATAACAAGAACCACATAGTCAAATTTAATGTCGAAATATAGCTTTTCGAAGACGCTGATTTTAATAAATTATAATCTATCTAGTTTTATCTATCATGATTGAAATTTTCACTGACGAAGAAGTGGCGTTTTTATAAGAATCCAAATTCAAGAACGTCAAAGCTCATGTTCAAAGTATCTATTATTTAAAATCTCAACTTTTTGGGTGAAAATAGATCAAAGGGTGAGACCCCCCCTAGAATCACAATATTTGGCATCCACAAGGAACCCAAGAATAATCGAACGGTATGAAAAATATTTGAATGGGTACGACAAAGTTCTCATGATTCGCTGTGTTTCTTTCACTGTAATTGTTTATGTTCTTTACGGTTCAATCCAAGGAACATTACAGCCAATTATTCTGGGAATTGCAGAGAAGTTAATTGTAGCCCACACAACTAGAGAAAATCGCCTGAAATATTTATAGACCCGATAAAAATCTCGATATAACAAAAATGGTAATTATCATAAATTGGTAGGATGATATTGACCTCGGGTCTTTTGTTTATCTTCGAGAAAACAAACAATCGAATAATTCGTTTACCTCATACAGTGTGACAAGAAAAACCTCGGACAAACTCTTTTTCATTTAACTTCATTAAACAGAAGAAATTGAACAAAATAACAACAAATAATAATAGCTTGAAAATTTGTTAATAATATGTTCATGCCGTTACGAAGAGGCTTCTTTTGGCGGCGATACACAGCTTCAGATGCTTCTTGAAATTTTGGCAATGGGCCGCAGCTCCTCGGGCGTTAATTGGTTCCATTCCCGGCGCAGAGATTGCTTCAAACTCCAAATTTTTGTGTTTTTTAGCACAAGCCCTGTGCTCCAAAATCGACCACACGCTGTAGTCCATTGGGTTGAGATCCGGTGAGTAGGGCGGCCATTCTGCAGATGAGATGAAACAAGGAAAATTGGTCTTACACCATCCTTGCGTCATTTTCGCTCTGTGAGCCGGAGCGGAGTCCTGTTGAAAGGTCCAATGCGTATCGCTGAAGTGCTGCTTGGCCCACAGAAGTACTACGGCCTCGAGGATGTCGTAGACTTCTTGATTGATTGTGACCCCTTGATCCACGAAAACTAAGGGAGTTTTACAACTGCCGCAAATTCCGCCCCAGAGCATGACGGATTGCGGATTTTGACGGTGTTCGATGATGGCCGATGTACTGGGAGCCTCTACGGACCAGACTCTGTCGTTTTGGTGGTTGTGGGATTGTTCTACGGTGAAAAGCTTCTCGTCTGTGAAGAGAATTCGCTCCCATTGCTGACCGGCGGCGAGACGAAGGAGTTGGCGGCACCTTTGGAGTCGTACGCGCTTGTTTTCCTCCGTGAGGAGTTGAACTTTCTGGAGCTTGTATGGCTTGAGGCTGAGCCCCTTTTTGGCAATTTGACGGACTGATTCGCGGTTGATACCGGTCTCACGGGATATTTTCCTCATGGAAACCCTCGGATTTCGATTGACTTGCATCTTGACGATGTTGCGATTGCTAAGTGTATTGACAGTGCGTTTTCTACCACTTCCTGGACGACGACCATCATGGCCAATCTCCTTGAAACGACGAATTGCATCGGACACGGTTTGTCGAGGCACATTGAGCAAACGAACAATTTCGCATTGACGCCTACCTTGACGAAACAGCTCCAAAATCGCACTACGTTTGTTTGACATTCTAAAACTCTGTGAAATGAAATTATATCAAACTGAAAAGTCACATATTAGTACAGGAAAGTGTAGAGAAACCAAGAGAATAAAAATTATTTGGCTGTATCTTTTGGAGTATCTTCGAAAAGAAGCGTAACTTGTTGGAATTACTTGAAGGGACAAGTGGCGATAAAATCTCAAGAATATCAAGAAATAAACTTAGCCCTTTCCTCTTCCTGTGAAGCCTTGCTATCACAAGTTCATGGTTTTTTAAAATGATGGTTATGGCTTGGAATGGCGAAGGCTGTGTTGGCTTTGACTGTTAAACTCCATCACATGAATATTTCAATGTTGACCTGAAAAAATCGGGCAAACAATGAAGCCAAGATCTGCTTTTCCTTCCTCGAAGCCTCCTTCGATTCCCCTCCCCATCCCAACTTCTAATTAAGAAATCGCGAATGACTAATTGGCCCGCTCGATACCGCCGCGCATCTTCACTGATCCCAGCCCTTTTTTCTCTTCTGGATAGCTAATTGGAGATAAACGCCGCATCCTCGTCCATCAAAAAAAAAAATCCACGTCGATGATGAAAGTCAAGCATCCAATTAGAGCCGGATTATGCGCCAGTAGACGCCTGTGTTGCGGCCGCTTGTAAATAAGGACGTTTGCATATTTTTCAGGTTTCGCCCACGCCGAAAGTGAAATCTGGTCCATCTTTATTTATGGCGAGGCGAGGATACCCGTCATTTTCGCAAGAAGGCGGAATGCTAAAAATCGCGCCGAGGTCCTTCGGCGGAATCAATAGGAACGAGGACCCTCTTTGCATTCGAAGTAGACGGAGTGTTTTCTCGGGATTTTTCACCTTTGAAATCTCCGATTTACTATTCAGATGGCGGCAAATAACTTTTGATCGTGATACCGTGGATTATTGATGATCTACGCCGACTACCTTAAAACCAACGATCCTGATGGATTCGTTCATTTTCAAATGATCAATTACCGCTCTATCTTGACTGAGAATACTACAGGGTGACAAGAAAAACTTCGGACAAATTTTGCTGTGATCTGGAACAAAAGTATTTCAGCGCAGCCATATAATTTTTATTCTCTTGGTTTCTCTACACTTTCCTGTACTAATATGTGAATTTGAGTTTGATATAATTTCATTTCAGAGAGTTTTAGAATGTCGAACAAACGTAGTGCGATTTTGGAGCTGTTTCGTCAAGGTAGGCGTCAATGCGAAATTGTTCGTTTGCTCAATGTGCCTCGACAAACCGTGTTCGATGCAATTCGTCGTTTCAAGGAGCTTGGCCATGATGGTCGTCGTCCAGAGTGGTAGAAAACGCACTGTCAATACACCTAGCAATCGCAACATCGTCAAGAAGCGAGTCAATCGAAATCCGAGGGTTTCCATGAGGAAAACAGCCTGTGAGACCGGTATCAACCGCGAATCAGTCCGTCCAATCGCCAAAAAAGAGCTCAACCTCAAGCCATACAAGCTCCAAAAAGTTCAACTCCTCACGGAGGAAAACAAGCTCGTACGACTCCAAAGGTGCCGCCAACTCCTTCGTCTCGCCGCCGGTCAGCAATAGGAGCGAATTCTCTTCACAGACGAGAAGCTTTTCACCATAGAACAATCCCACAACCATCAAAACGACAGAGTCTGGTCCGTAGAGGCTCCCGGTACATCGGCCATCGTCGAACACCGTCAAAATCTGCAATCCGGCATGGTCTGGGGCGGAATTTGCGGCAGTGGTGAAACTCCCTTAATTTTCGTGTATCAAGGGGTCAAAATCAATCAAGAAGTTGATACAGTTTTCCGGCTAACCTTTTTCAGAAAACAAAATGATTGTACAAATTTTACAAATTTTATTATTTCACAAATTTCATCAAGGTTAAACGCAATTCTACAGGTATTATAAATGGAAATTATACAAGCAAGAAAATAAATGATACCTATGCTTAAATACTACCAAATTTGAATATGAAAGAATTACTGTTATTTCTATATTTCCAACTTTCAAATCTCAAATGTCAGGGTGTGAGTTCTCTGTTCTAACAAGAACAGGCCTTAACTTCAAAAATGAATTCAACTCCACAATTATTAGGTGAACCAGGTGAATTTCAACAAAAGAAATACATATACAGAAAATAGCTTTTTTTTCAATTTCACTTATCTTTTGTTTTTTTTAACGAACGAAGGGGCTGCTGCAAGCTCGTTTGGACAGACGATGTGATCTCCAGGGGATGATGGAATCTCGTGTTGCAATCTGCAAGGGAATTTCTTGTCGGAAGCGAAATCCCGAAAAATCTCAAAATATGGCTCGTCCAATATCCGAAGCGATGGTATTAAATTTGATGCAAGATGACTTGAAGTGATGTTCTTGAATCGACGATATAAATGAAGATTTTAATAGCAGACAAATCTAAATTGGATAAAGGCATGTTTTACACTTCAAAGAAAAATCGAGAAAAAATAACTCTTACCCTCAGTCTCACAAACTTATTTCACCAACGAATTGAATTATCGATAAAATAACAGGGCTTATCCGGCAGAGCCGAAAATATTTGCCTAGCAAAAGGAATTATCCAGCAATCTAAGGAAATCAAAAATTTGCCGTTTTTTACTCCTATTTCGTTACTTCTCTCAACAAATTCAGAACGCATAAGAAAGAGGAATTAAGAATCGGGCTCGTTCTTGGAAACATATTGTCGCAAAAAAAATTATAAACATGCGTAACAATATTTCCTTACATGTTCTATGAATGGTAAATATAATTTGAATTTATCAATCGATTCTGTGTCGAACATACAGGGTTGACTTTAATATTATATGAGTGAAAATGAAATTCATTGCAACTAGCTTTCTCTTAAAATTTCCATAAAATTCTCCGACCATAATCTATACTGTAACAAAGTCTACCGCTGCGACATCCTCGAGGCCGTAGTACTTCCGTGGACCAAGCAGCTCTTCGGCAATACGCATTGGAACTTTCAACAGGACTCCGCTCCGGCTCACAGAGCGAAAACGACGCAAGAATGGTGTAAGGTGTAAGACCCATTTTCCTTGTTTCATCTCATCTGCAGAATGGCCGCCCTACTCACCGGATCTCAACCCAATGGACTACAACGTGTGGTCGATTTTGGAGCACAGGGCTTGTGCTAAAAAGCACAAAAAATTGGAGTCGCTGAAGCAATCTCTGCGCCGGGAGCGTATTGGCATTGTTTACTACAGTGCAACGCATGCATGGTGTTGCACCGCGGTAAAGAATGACTGAACCAATGCTCTATCTACCCAGACATATCTTACCACGGCTCAGCGCAGGGAGGTGTTTAGGCGTAGTAATTATTGTATTATGGATACGCGCATCTATTCTCGGGGCATTTTTTACCGCGTTCCAATTCAACATTGCTTATGCCTTGATGGATTTGGTTGCCAATATTTTCGAGTCCTATCAAAGACGACACTTGCTGCATAGATAGAGGAACTTGAAGTCATTTGCCAATCTCCGGAATTCAAGAATGAAATACTGTTTAGAAAATTGTCACATTATTCTAATGTCTCTGTTCAAAGAATCGACGGTAATACTTTTTTAGTTTCTTCGGAGAACCATGATCATATGTTTCATAGTGCATAAGTAGATATTCTTTTTTGCGACTGTGTTTTTGGTCAGGTATTGTAAGCACCTTTGGGCCATATAAAATAAGTTTGGAATCACTTTTAGGACCTGTAGGCAAATAAACACTGATGAAAGAAAAGAATTGGAAAATTAGCTCTTGGAGAAAACATATCCTTAGAATTTTTTGATGACATATCAACAGATGTGGGTATGGAGAATAACTTGCCAACTAGCACAGAGCAACAAAGCAATGTTTTTGCCTAACAGGGTACTTTTTCTAAAGAAACAATAAACACTGTCGAGAATGCCAATGAAACCAATATAGGACATTCCGCATCTGTATTTGGAACATTCCGCAGCTGTAACAGAACTATCCGAAAATTTTGAACGCATAACAGTGGATTTCCATGCATCCGTCATCCGATGTCCGATTCGGATATCGTATACATTTTGTCGGACGGACGAAACTGTCAATTTCCATCCATCCGAATTTTCAAAACGTTGTCGTGTGTTTTTATGAGAAAAATGGTAACATTTTGTATATACAGTGTGCGTCAAAATTATGGAACAAATTCATTTTCTCAGAAGAAAAATATTTGACAACAAAAATCAAGACAGGTCAATTTTTGTTTCACTTTTACCAAATTTTTATGCATTTTTGAAGGATTTTTGTTGCCAAATATTTTTCTTCTGAGAGAATGAATTTGTTCCATAATTTTGACGCGAACTGTATAATTATTGAATTATCAAATTACAAACCTTAAATTCAAAGCTAGTCTTTCACCCGATGAGATGGGTTCTCGTATATGGTACATTTTTGTGAGAGATGGTCCAACAATACTCAGTAATTTGTTGAATGTGATATTGCTCATTCTCAAATAATTGAAATACTGCCCACTATCGGACAATCGCATTTCTTGCACCAAGTTATTGGGCCTCCTTTCTGCTCATAAAAATATCTTTCACCCATAATATAGGTGAACTTCGTTTTCTTTTCTTTTTTTTTAATAGAAGAATCGAAAGCAACAACAAATTTTCCATTGATATTTATATTCTTCTCCAAAAAGAAGAGAACGCCAAACATTCAAAAAGTTATGTCAAATTTGATACGATAACGGACAAAAGTTAAACATTTTTCAACATTCTCCGATAACGGAGGAGAGTTGAAACTTTCGGACGAATGTTTGGCGCTCTTTCAATTTTGAATATTTCCGCCAATCACAACACTTTCGGACGATCGTATCATCGGATGACGGATGCATGGAAATCCACCGTAAGTAAAATAGCACACAAAAATAAAACGGTTGATATGGTTAATGCTATGACAAAATTTAATGAAACTCTGAACAAAATTATTACACCCTCTTACTTGTTTAATTCTATTTGTGTATCAAAAATTATATCACTAAAAGAGAACATTTCTTCTCAGTCAACATCAGTAAGCCGAAGAAAAATTAGACGCGGTTTATCATGCGGCTGGTAGGCCATCAAACAAAGAAATGCCAAACAATCCTAAAAGGCAAAGATCTTTAAAGAAAAATATTGATCTTAATAGATCAAATGCAAAATCACATGGATTATATCACATTATATCACACTAGGATTATACTTTAGTGGATTTTGCATTTAATGTGGTTTTTTATTATAGTGGCGATTGTATATTACTGTTATTTTTATGAACGCGGATTGCAAAATTGTGAAAGAAAGAAAATTTGAACGTTGTTGGGACTGGAACGCGGAAAACAATGCCCCGAGAACAGGCGCGTATCCATAATACTCGTACAATAGTTAATACGTCTGAACGCCATCCTGCGCTGAGCCGTGGTAAGATATGTCTGGGTCAGTGATGCCAGATTTGCAGAATTTTCTTCAATATGCAGAATTTTAGCCCCCGAAAAGAGCTGATGAAGAAAAGAAGAATATTTCAGGAAAACCCCTGAAATATGCAGAATTTTTTAATTTCGCATGTTTTTGCAACAACTTCAATCATTTTGTATGCGATCTGACATCTTCGGTAAAATGGTTCAGCTACGACTCGTTATTATCGAGATATGACGCTAGAAGTACTGTAGCAGTGTGCTACAGTTACCTGGGCCACTGGGGTTTCGGCGGATTGGGGAAGTTCTTAGGGTTCAAGCGTTTAGCGAGGGAAAACAGATGGTAGTAATAAAATAATAAAATATGTACTCTCATTCCAAACGTATCTCGGCACTTGGTTTTGGAGAGAGAATGAACAGTAACAAACTAACAATCGCATTTTGCAGAAGATCGGTCTAATGATCCTGGGGTATTTTCAATAGTGAATGATGTTGAAAAAAAGAAACTTCAAGAAAACACATTGAATTCTCTTTGCGTTTTGCGAAGCAATTTTCAGGAGCCGGGTACAGATTCAACAAAAATATCTGTCAACAAACCAAAAACAATTGAATTTGATGAAATCAAATAATTCATACTCCTAATTAGATGTTAATATACATAATGTGAATTTTTTGTTCTGTCTATAAATTCAATTGTCAACTTTGTTATTGTTTTTCTGCTTACTATTTAAGTGAATAAGTTAATTATTTTTTTCATTGTGTACGTAACCTGCAGATATTTCAGAAATCCAGAGTTTTTTGGTCTCACCAAAGTTTATGGAATACAATATTCTTTAATAACCGTTATTCTTTATTTATATTGAAAAAATTATGAGAAAAAAAATCGCGTTATACATTATATATTATTATATCAATAATTTTTTTACGACTCTGGACTTACTAACGGTAGGTTTGTGCTCCAAAATGACGTAACACGCCACTGCAGAAATATGAAGAATTTTTGGGGTTAAATTGAAGAAAATTAATATAAAGAATCTGGCAACACTGGTCTGGGTAGATAGAGCATTGGTTCAGTCATTCCTTACCGCGGTGCAACACCATGTATGCGTTGCAGCGTAGTAAAGAATGCCAATACGCCGCCGGGAATGGAACCGATTAACGCCCGAGGAGCTGCGGCCCATTGCCGAAAATTTCAAGAAGCGTCTGAAGCTGTGCATCGCCGCCACAGGAAGCCACTTCGAAATGCTTAAATATATTATCAACAAATGTTCAAGCTATTATTATTTGTTGTTGTTTTGTTCAATTTCTTCCGGTTAAATAAGTTAAATGAAAAAGAGTTTGACCGAGGTTTTTCTTGTCACACTGTATAGGGTGTTTTTTTATAGTGATAGAATTTTCGATTGTGATAACTGTGATTTGACAGAAGGTGGTCCATTCCTCTCGGAAAAGACTGGTCAATGGCACAAGCAGAGAATGGGTAGTACTGGGTGTTCCATGTGCCGTTGGTGCAGGAACGTAGATGAAACGGCGGAACATATACAGAGGGGGACTCCACCCTGTCGGCTCTCGGCGTTCTTGTCTGCATGTCTTCGGGTCTGAGTCTCTCTTCTGAATTGAACGGATGCGCCTTCAGATCGTAACCCACACCCATGTAATGTCATAAAGCCTTATGTAACATTCTCAACAAAAAATTCCATCATTAATGCAGAATTTAAGACGAAATCTTAATTCGATATTTTTTAAAATCTTCTTAGTACTTTCTTAACTGTAGGTATTGCAGCGTGCGATATCAAATATTGATGAAAGGATGTAAGACTTTTTCTTTTTCGCTCCTTATACCACTAGCAAAGGTCGAACATGACATGACGGCCGCAAAGATGATGGAATCATACTTGAAACCGTTCGCTGGAGGTAATTACACCATAGATGTTTATTTTCTGAACAAACACCAATTAATTGCTAGTTAAACACCGTCCATCGTTTGTTTTCCGTTTTTGGTCGGCAAAAGCTCGTGACGTCGCTTTACGTGGAACGATGTCGTGTTGGAAGAAATGACGAAAGAAACGATAACATTTTAATGGATTGTTTTTCGCAACGACCATAGACCCGCTAGTGCCCAGAACCGCTGATTTAATGTCGTTAAGATCATAGACTATCGACATTCTTAGTTTTTCATTTTATGTTGGTATTCGACTGGCAGCAGGCCCAAGACTACGTTGTCGATGTTGATATCGTTGACATATAGGGATTGTTTTTTAGAGTGATAGAACTCTAAATTGAAATAAAACACATTTAAATTAAAATTGGAACCAATTTCATGACATTTATGTTTCGAAAATAATTTTCGGCATATGTCCACTACGACTAGCTCTGAGGAACCCCATTCGACCAGACCAATTGTGGACCACTTTTTAGAGTTTTTCAGGCCTTATTTCAGCAAAACACGAATTATGTTGGCATCAAAAGCGTTTATTGTCTCTGGTTTATCAGCATAAATCAATGACATAACCCCAAAGAAAATAATCCATTGGAGTTATGTCGGATGATCTTGAAGGTCAACTTATTAGACCATTTATGAAATAATGTTATCGCCAAATCTTTCTCTCAATAAATCAATTGTTACGGTAGCAGCATGAGGTGCTGTACCATCTTGTTGGAACCAAAACACTTCTGGTTCGATACCATTCAAATTTTGAAACATAATCATTGATCATCGATCTGTTACGAGCACCATCCACTGTAACATTAGCTCCAGATTAGTTTTTATAGAAATATGGTCCGATGATGCCTCCAGCATGTAAAGCACACCATACAGTCCATTTTTAGGATGCAATGGAACCTGCAGAACTTCTTGAGGATTGTTTTCACCCCATATACGGTAATTTTGCTTGTTTACGTAGCCGTTCAACCAGAAATGAGCTTCATCACTAAACACAATTTTTCGATGAAAAAGTGGACCAACTTCAAGTTGTTCTAGATCCCAATCAGCAAACAAACGACTATTATTATGGTCAAGTGGCTTTAGTTCTTGAACCAGTGGGATCTTGTGTGGGTGTAGACCAAGATCTTCACGCAAAATTTTCCATGTGGTGGATGCACAGAGTCCAACTTGTTGTGAACGTCGACGAATAGACAAATCTGGATCTTCTTTAACAATATCACCTACACCAGCGATATTTTCTTCTGTACGTACAGTTCTTTGTCTTGTTGTTGCATCGAGTAGAGACAAAGTTGTTTCTTCATGTCTTGAGGGACCAATAAATTATTTATTTATTTATCGATAGTTTCACGAAGTGCTCTATAAGTTTGGCGAATAGAATACTGATTTTGAAAATAAATATCAACAATTTGTCTTTCCTTGATAATTTGTCACGGCTAATTGAACAGAAATGTCTTAACAACATGGTTTCTACCTTCTGTCAAATCACAGTTATACCTATCGAAAATTATATCACTCTAAAAAGAACACCCAGTCCCCATGACTCTGAAAATGATATCGAGCGATTTTTCTCGACTGGCGGGCAATAGCGATCGCAAACATTGCGCTTCACGATTGCGACAATTTCGTATTATGGGCCAAGGCGATATCCTAAGGTTGGTCGTTTCATAATTCCCGACAATTGTGCAAAACGACTGCTCACCTCGTCGATTTACGACGCTGAACTTCAAACCGAGAACTGAAGAAATACGAGAGAGAGAAAAATCGCATCTGACCCGAATAAGAGTCGCGAAAAGATTGCGATCGCGAATCGTCAAGGCGTCGTCGTTTGTTCCTCCTGCCGATTGGCCAACGTGTCTTTTTCGGGTTTGTGGGTGAAGTTCAACGCTGAATTATTGTTTACAATGGCCGGTTGATGTTTTATAACTTTCCACGCGGTGTGTTACGTGCACAATGGACGGGAAAGCGAGCGTAGGATGTGACAAACGTAATTGATCAATGTCGAACGGCCCACAATTGAAACAGTTACGCGACCGCTGATTGCGGCCGAACGATTTTTTCCGTGATCGATACCTCGATGGGAGAAACGATAACCATAATGTATAGTCCATCCAAGAATTATTGACATCAAAGCAAGCCTTGGAAGTGGAATCGCAGCTTTATTTCTAGTTACAAAAAAGTCACTGAAAGTTTTCTGCTTCCATCATAGCAATAAATATATAAATAAAACCTCAAAATAAATGGTATTTTTTCAAAGTACACTCCGTGTGAATCTGTATACCAGCAGTATATTATTTTCGAACGATCAATTATAGGAGCATACAGCCTGGAAATTCTGGTCCGATGACTTAAAATGTCGTGAATGATTAAAAAGCATGTTTCTGTCCAAAGTTCGATATGAGTATCCACTAAACCAGAAAAATCTAGTTGATAATTTGAAGCGTGTTGCTGCAAAGTGAATGAATTGTAAAAATTTCAATAGATATCAAGACAGAAACACAACTTTACGATTGGATCTATTTGATATGTGAGGAATTTTGTCATGACATTGTTACTTTCAATATTAATGAACAATGAAGGAGTAAAATATGTAATATTTAAAATGTAAATATTCATATCGTTCTGCTTCAACAACCACTGATATTATTTCCTCATCTTGGCAGAACTCTTCATTTTCATAATTAAAAGGCTTTATGCCATATCATAACATCCCATATATTTTGACTAATCTTCTCTTATTTCTTCTCCTACGTTATCTGTGCAGGCTTTGCATTTATTAACTGTACATTCTCCAAGAGCCTCATTCATTCAATTGCGCAATTATTTGCCAATTTTGTTCGTATATTAATGACAGAACAAAACAGCAACCTGAATGGCTATTACCAACATAATTTCGATTTTCCAAATGTCAATAATTCTTGGATGAACTATACCCCTGGGCAAAAAAAGCCTTTCTTCAGAAAAACCTCGGTAGATATTTCCTTTGCAACGTATCCATACGGTTTCAGGCCTAAAATCAACGCACAAAAAGATTCACAACGATTGTTGAGCAGTGTATTAGAAAATATGCACTATAGATCCATAGACAAAATATACATAGTGTGCACAGGTACCAGCATTTACCATAACTTTTGTTAACCATGTATCTTACTGACAAACTGTATACCTAGCTTTTAACAAATGAGAACCCTATCTACAGAGTGGAACAGTAAATGCCTAACGTTTCTGTTTGGTATCCGAGAAGTAGGTAAGAAAATGGTTCAAAAGTCTAGCAAAAGGAAACAACGATACTACCGCGAAGAAGATTTACATTCCCAGCCCAAAGTTTTAACATTTTAAAACCCAGGAAAAAATATTGACGTTACAAAAGGTCTTTCGGTCCAATATTCTGCCTTTCGTATAGTGTCAAAACTAGGCAAAGCCTTCGTGGATTTTTCTACAAAATAATACAATAATTGCTATTAAATGAAAAGCCTGCACAGAGCACGTAGAAAAATATATAAGAGAGGATCAGTCAAAATATATGAAATGTTATGAATTTATGATATTGCTGACATAAAGCCTTCAATTATGAATATGAAGAGTTCTGCCCAGATGAGGAATTAATATCATTGGTTATTGAAGCGGAAAACCTAGTAGGAATACTTGCATTTTTAATATTCCATATTTCACACAATTTTACAAAATTCTTCATATACTAAATAGATCCATTCGTTTAGTTTTGTTTCTGTCTTGATATCTATTACAATTTTTTCAATCCACTCACTTTGCAGCAACACGCTTCAAATTATCAATTAGATTTTTCTGGCTTAGCGAATAATCATATTGAACTCAGAAAAGGAACATGCTTTTTAATCATCCATTATTATTGATCGTTCGAAATTGTGTCAATTCAAGAGGACTATGTACTGCTGGTACACAGATTTACACGATGGTAATCGTATGTGATAATTGAGGACATTTTCATGTTCAGAGTGCCTTACTTGGAAAAAACACCGTTTAATTTTAAGGTTATATATTTATTGCTATGATGAAAGCACATAAAATTTCTAGTTACTTTTTTGTAACTAGAAATAAAGCTGTGACTGGACTTCCTAGGCCTGCTTTGATGTCAATAATTCTTGGATGGACTATAGTTCAAGAGTCATGAGTAGAATTCAATAATATGTTGAAAAAATAACTGTTGCTTAAATACCGACACTGACGGGGCTAGCATATTTATATGCCTTATGCCTGTTCGAATAGAATAAGAATCAATAGGCAACTCAAATTCAGTGAATATTGTAAACAACAAATTCAGACTGTTAACAAAATTTTACTACCTGCGTTCTCTCATATCTCCACCAGAATTTAAAGACACATATGTGCATGAGTGGGCACTGTTGCCATACCATCATATTCCCTCCATTATGAGGTTCCTTTCTTCATTGTTATTGTGTATTTTCAGGAAGGATTTTCTTCTGTTAAGTTATTGTGTTTCGAAATTTCGTATGCCGATTTGTTTAAAATATTTAAATATTGCAAAAAGTCTTCGGGGAACTCTACCAAAAAAGTTTGCCAATGAAAATTGGATTTTGCATCATAATAACACACTTTGTATTCTTGAATGAGAGTCTACCTATAAGGTGGATTAACGAGCGCTCTAAAGCTCCTGACTACTACTATTTTGTAAGAAACGCTCATTTTTAGAAAATTGTAAAGTCAGTCAAGGGAAATTTGGTAAGAATTCTCGAGTCTTGTACACGAATAGATTAACAGAAATACGAATATCTGTTTGTTGTGAGAAGGGACCCTTGACCGACTAGATTCATAATAAAGAGGTGAATCATTGGCATCCTACGTGGGGAAAACATAAAAATATTTCCCAATTTAACGAGCCATCACTGGCGTTGATTCATCGAACACCGTTAGTTCACAGAAACTAGTATGTGAAGTGGTTTGGAAAGATTCCAAAATATCTGTTTCAGCAATAACCACGTCACACAGAAACGAGCTATATTTATTTTTCCGATGTTAAAATACCAAATTTCCACTTCATTCATCCGAATTGTTTACTACAGACTAATTTCGTTCCAATTTCTCGGTTTCCAGAACTCGTTTACAAGATCCCACCTTAGACTCGTTATACATAACTTCGGTGAAAAATATTTTGATAACCGACCCGAAAATATCCGGATTTATTCTCACGAACCTTGAATAGTCATTTCTCCGAATATAACTTCGATTGAACGTCAACGAATGCACGAATTTAAATTCGAAAACTCATTTAAATCGGAATGAATCGTACAATTCCTCGGTGACAGATTTTTGACAGTATCCATAATTACTTTTCCTTCGTTTAGTCCCGACTCGGGCCGAAATCATTTCACGGTGTACCTAAGCACTCAACAGTCTGTACCTTTCTGCTTTGAACACCTGTACGCAGGTATAAGAGGAGAGAATTCAAGTATGGTGAGGTATAAAAGTAATGAAGATGGTCGAATAAAAATCCTTCTGAAAGGTAAAATGGTTGGAATGTGAAGGTATCTTTACCTCCAATGGTCGAGCTGCTATATGGCTACATGAGTGTGTGAACGGATCTTTAGAATAAAGAAGACATGTTTGAACAATAGAAGAAAAACCAGCTTGGACAAACGTTCGTGGTCAAAAGGGGTAGCTAAGTGTACCATATGATTCCCAAATTTGTAATACGTAAATAAATATTGGTAACATCAACCAGGAATTTTAAGCGAACTAATCAATAATATAACTAAAATTTTCTGAGAATAAACTCTAGAAAAATGTAAGTAGGTATTAAAAGAGACTTCATCAGAAACAAAATACTCATTTGACCATTTATCAAGTTTTTTTACTTACAACTGTTGCAGGTTGGCACTCGTGAAATATGGGTAATGTCAAAATAATTCTCAGAAACGTAGCCAATGCCATTTTCTATTAACTCTTTTTTAACTTTGTAAATGGAGTGTGTTCTTTTAAGGTTTAACTGTGACACAGGTTTCGTAGTATGTACTACTACATTTTTATACTGGAGTATTTCAAGTTGTACAAAAAGTTATTTAAATGTCGTTCGTTTGGAAGTTTTTCTGTCGGGTTATTCGAGTACTTTTATTCTTATTTCGAATGAACATCACAGAGTAACGGACCATTCTGTCTATTATTTTTCAGTAAAATTTTCAACACTCGATTCTTGATTTCCGTACAAGAAAATAGCATAACTGAATCTTCCAGCCAGTGGCGTAGCGAAGGCCCCCTCAGGTCACTCTATGTATAGTCCATCCAAGAATTATTGACATCAGAGCAAGCCTTGGAAGTCCAGTCGCTGCTTTATTTCTAGTTACAAAAAAGTTACTAAAAGTTTTCTGTGCTTTCATCATAGCAATAAAAAAATATAGAAATAACCTGAAAATTAAATGGTATTTTTTCAAAGTACGGCAATCTGGAATTGAAAATGTTTCCAATTATCACATACGATTTCCTGCAAACTGAAAGGATTGGGAAAATTGTAATATATATAAAGACAGAAAAAAACTTAACGATTGGATTTATTTAATATATGTAGAATTTTGTATGACATTGTAACTTTCTACATTTGTGAACAATGAAGGTGCAAAATATGAAATGTAAATATTCCTACTGTTGTTTCAACAACCACAACTGTTATTTCCTCATCTGGGCAGACCTCATCATGTTCATAATGAAGGATTTTATGTCAGCAACATCCCATATATTTCGACTAATCTTCTCTTATTTCTTTTTATATGTGCTATGGAAAGCCTTTCCAATTATTAGCTGTACACTCTTCAACGCCCTCATTCTGAAGATATCTATTTCACTTGCTCAATTATTTGCCAAATTTATTCGAAACATTAATGACAGAACAAAATATTAGTGTTATTTCCAACACCAACCTGAATTCTACAACTCAAAATATTACTGAACGGGCATTACCAACCTAATTTCGATTTTCCAAAGCCGCCCGAGATGTCAATAATTCTTGGATGGACTATATATTGAAATCCAATGTTACTTATTCTACAAATTTATGAGCTTTTGTGTTCGACTGAGCCTCTTCAAAGAATCATATAAAAATCATTGGCTGGTAGACAAAAAATCTCCTTATATTACTCCTCATTACAATTTTGAAATTGTGATTCCTATCCTCAACTTTTTATAAGAAAAAAATTGCCACATGATTTTCTGAAGGTAGGACACAAGATCTCCTTGTGCCAATGGAGACATTCAATCAGGACATCATGAACTACCGTTCTTTGTAGATATCTTTGAAAATCTCTTCAAGGATAATATCATAACAACACGAAGAAAGATTTAAATATTTTAAAAGAAAATGATAGTTTTCCTTCCAAGGGTTGACGCATTCTATGCTGTGAATAATAAATTTAATTGAAAAAATGGATTTTCCCGTCATTTCACGAACGCTTCTTTAGGGTTCAAGCCAATTCCTGTTTTTTTCTTGAAACTCTCATAGAGTTGTTAATATTTTAGGGGCCCCATATCACTGATAAGAACTAAACGAGAATAAATTCGTTATCACAAAAACGCTTATATATTTTGAACCACTGGACCGATTTCGAAAATCAAACTCATTTTCGAATCATCTTCTGATTTTAATGGAAAAAATAAAAATCAAAACTATTTTTTACAAAATTTATGGATTTTTTCTGGAATTCTTCCCATCATGCTTCTTATACTGTTCTCAGTCACTTTCTGGGATGCTGTCTTCCACTTTTGCTTGAATTCCGCTAATGTTTTCGTTGATTTCTTAGTCTTCTTCCAATCTCTTTTCACCAGGGCCCAATATCTTTCGATTGGCCTGAGTTCTGGGCAATTTGGTGGATTCGCCTCTTTGGGGAGAAAAACCAACTCATTAGCTTCGTACCATTCCTTGGTGGCCTTGCTGTAGTGGCATGAAGCTAAATCTGGCCAAAAGATTGTTGACACATCGTGCTCACGTAAAAATTGTAAAAGTCGCTTCTTCATGCATTCCTCGATGTATATCTTCGAGTCAACAAAGCCTTGGCCAACGAAAAATTTCCTCCTTTTCCCACAAGTGCAAATTGCTTGCCAAACCAGGAATTTTTTAGGAAACTTTGCTTGTTTCTTCACGCGAAATTGTTCGTCAACATTTCCACGAGAATCTGCAGTATAAAATTCCTGACTAGGAAGTTGCGAGAAATCAGCCAAGACATAGGTTTCGTCGTCCATCACGCAACAGAAAAAAATTCTCAACAAATTTTTTTTAAATTTCTTTGCTCTTGATTTCGCTTCTTGATTCTTCACAGCGTTCCTGTCTGGCACTTTCTGCACTTTGTATTTTCTAAGCCCACAACTCGACTTGATTTTCTGAACGGTTGACTGCGAACAACCCACTATTTGGGCCACTTTTCGTCCTGAAAGTTTAGGATTCTTCTGAAAAAGGCTGATGGCTTTCTTCACTTTTTTTTGGGCTATGAAACTCCTTTTTCCATCCGGTTCCTTTCTTGCGGTTAATTGTAAGATCTTCGTTGAAGCGCTTAACAACTCTTGATACCGTTTCCGGACGAACGCGAGCTTCTTTTGCGATTCCTTTGAAGCTCCATTTTTTATAATTTTGAAAAAGTTTCACTATAAATTCTCGTGTTTTCACTCCGCTCGACATTTTGCGACAGTGAATTGGAATATCTATGAAGTAAATGTTCCACATGTTTCTGACGTTCACAACAAAGCTAACTATGATCAAATTTTGATTTTTTTCTCAATTGGTTCAAGAGATATAGGCGTTTTTGTGATAGCGAATTTATTCTCGTTCAGTCCTTGGCACAATATTCACAACAGTTTGTGGATTTCTCTTCAAAACTCCGTGCCATACAAGACTGCAGCTGATTACCTGAAAAATTCCTTTCAGAAAACACATAATACACTAACAACCTTTCGTACCAAACCATACGAAAATATACCTCGGCGAAACATAAAATCGACCTGGCTGCTCTTTCTCCGGCATATTTTCGTGCAGGAGCAGCCAGTCCTTTTCTTGGGCCCCCTCGCGGAAGTCAGTTTCGATATTCCCAAGGCCTGCCAAGGGTATAGACCCGGGACGACCGTCTCCTCAGCTCCGCTACCTACTCCTCTACCTACTTTTACCTACACGGGCTGGGAACCGTACGTACACACACATTCGCTCCAACAGAAACACAAAAAAGGTTTCTTTGCCTGTTTGCCTGCCGGCTGCTTTTCCTTTGCTTCGAAATCGGTCCGAAACCTTGTCCGGCGGAATCTCAAACTCAGTCGCTTTTCGAATCTTAAACGGTGCGAGCGAGCGAAAGGAGAAGTGCTGCCCCGATCTAAGTACCTTCGAATTTATTCCGTTTACAAGAGCGCGTTTCCTTTTCTGTTCGCGAGTGCTGTCTTCCTTGGCTTGTGTTATGGATTTTCTTAAGTAATGGATACGGTTTTCGACACATGGATGAACTGGCATTATCAATTGTTGTGTTTGAACGGTTACATTCAGAAGGACACTGATTTTTGGGATAGCGTGAGCAAGATGATGGAAGTGGAATGTCCAGTTAGTGCAGTTGAACAAAAGTGAGTTGTAGGACCGATGTTTTGACATGGGAAATCTTTATCAATTCAAATACTCACAGTTACAATACATTCAGCGGTCTAAGTAAATATTTTTACGTATTCTTTTCGTTCTTTTCTGTTTCTTAACAAACCACCTTTTGAATTTCCCAAATAAGCAATTTCATCCAGGTATTATTCCATTTTTACGTTGACTTCATGAAGATTGTATAATATGGCACGTCAAATTTTCTTTTGACAGTCACAGATCCTCAATTGTGCTTTCAAAATTCAAGGGCACCTTTCCATATGTACAAATTGGACTATATATTGAATTGGCGAAGTGAAGTGTCTGAAATTAATTTTTTTCAACATACAGCAATAGAAATTTTTGAGAGCTTAGATATTTCCGGAGACATATCCAACCCAACCTACGCAGCTGTGAGCAGATTGCAGTTTATGTTTACTACTGTTTATTTTCGGACAAAAATTAGGTTGGGAATCGACACTTGAATGGTACAGCCTTGAATCTTTGGAATGAAGAAAGTTTTATGTAGGGTAATATTTTGTTATGATTTGGTAATAATCCCCAAATGTGGGAAAATGGAGTTAGAACTTTACAATCTTGAACAACGGTTATTTTTGAATCATAATGCATTCTGCGTCGACTCGGCTCGTATAGTGGATCCAAATTCCAAAGTTACTTGGAGGAATTATAAAATCTTTAACACAGATATATTCCTTTGGTATTTCGCCGGTTTCAAAGGAATATTGGTGTGAAAGTTTTCATCGCTCCTCCAAGTTACTTTGGAACTACCATACGATTCTACCAATTCTTTCAAATTTCCCATGAATAACGACTGAACGAGAATAAATTCGCTATCACAAAAACGCCTATATCTCTTGAACCAATTGAGAAAAAAATCAAAATTTGATGATAGTTATAGCTTTGTTATGAACGTCAGAAACATGTGGAACATTGGGCGCGTTCATCCGACTAAGCCGCTACCGCTACCGCTCCTTCAAACGTCAAAACCATATGATTTTTTCGATTCGTTGTGTCAAAATTACTAATTTGACACAACGGATCGAAAAAATCATGTGGTTTTGACGTTCGAAGGAGCGGTAGCGGTAGCTGCTTAGTCGGATGAACGCACCTAATTACTTCATAGATATTCCAATTCTCTGTCGCAAAATGTCAAGCGAAGTGAAAACACGAGAATTTATAGTGAGATTTTTTCAAAATAATCAAAAATGGAGCTTCAAAAGAATCGCAAAAGAGGCTCGCGTTCGTCCGGCAACGGTATCAAGAGTTGTTAAGCGCTTCAACGAAGATCTTACAATTAACCGCAAGGAAGGAACCGGGAGGAGAAAGGGGTTTCATAGCTCAAAAAAAGTGAAGAAAGCCATCAGCCTTTTTCAGAAGAATCCTAACCTTTCAGGACGGAAAGTGGCCCAAATAGTGGGTTGTTCGCAGTCAACCGTTCAGAAAATCAAGTCGAGTTGTGGGCTTAGAACATACAAAGTGCAGAAAGTGCCAGACAGAAACGCTGTGAAGAATCAAGAAGCGAAATCAAGAGCATATTAAAAAAAGATTTCTTGAAACATTTTTCCTGTTGCGTGATGGACGACGAAACCTATATCTTGGCTGATTTCTCGCAACTTCGTAGCCAGGAATTTTATACTGCAGATTCTCGTGGAAATGTTGACGAACAATTTCGCGTGAAGAAACAAGCAAAGTTTCCTAAAAACTTCCTGGTTTGGCCAAGCAATCTGCACTTGTTGGAAAAGGAGCAAATTTTTCGTTGTACAAGGCTCTGTTGACTCGAAGATATACATAGAGGAATGCTTGAAGAAGCGACTTTTACCATTTTTACGTGAGCACGATGTGTCAACAATCTTTTGGCCAGATTTAGCTTCATGCCGCTACAGCAGGGCCACCAAGGAATGGTACGAAGCTATTGGGGTGGTTTTTGTCCCCAAAGAGACCAATCCACCAAATTGCCCAGAACTCAGGCCAATCGAAAGATATTGGGCCCTGGTAAAAAAAGAATTGAAGAAGACTAAGAAATCAACGAAAACATTAGCGGAATTCAAGCAAAAGTGGAAGACAGCATCCCAGAAAGTGACTGAGAACACCTGAGAAGCATGATGGGAAGAATTCCAGAAAAAATCCATGAATTTTGTAAAAAATAGTTCTGGTTTTTTATTGTAAAACTAGTTTTCATTAGAATTAGAAGATGATTCGAAAATGAGTTTGATTTTCGAAATCGGTCCAGTGGTTCAAAAGATATAAGCGTTTTTGTGATAGCGAATTTATTCTCATTCAGTCCTTATAAGTTTGGCGAATAGGACACTGATTTTGAAGATGAATTTCAACAATTTGTAAACGTTGTTGCGGCGTGAGTATTTTCATGATAATTTGTCCTTGCTTACTTAACAGAAATGTCAAAACACATGGCTTCTTGCTTCAGTCGAATCACAGTTATCCCTATCGGAAATTCTATCACTCGATACATCGATATATGCTACCTAGTGACTTAGAAAAAAGTGTTTCTTCATCTCCAATGGTTTGTATTCTATTTAACTTCAAAAATAAATCTTCCTGACTGTGAATCCCTTCACCTAGTTCTGGATCCGTGGTGCGGCCCTGTTCAACATCTGTCTCATGTAATATATCATCAAACTCTCACTCAGGGGACTTTGTTTTAATGAAAAGGCACTGACTCATAGTCGCAGTCGCCCTTGAACCAGTAGTGGGACTAGAGAGCAAGCCTGAGAGCTTTCTCCGCCGACTCCAACAGACGTTGGACCTTTTTTTCTTCTATTTCTATTTCGAAACCCATAACGGCAGATGAATAGGATGTGAAACTCGTTTCGTTGTGCAGCTTGCGCGTTGCTCAATAATACCGAGATAATTTCTTTCGAGTGGTTTTCTCTACAGGCATTTTCTCTCGGAAGGTATAGCATAGACTTATACCATTGTTTTTGGTTGATCATTCTCAGTTATTAACCTCCGAGATCCAGAAAAGATGAAAGAGCGGTTGTTTTTTTTTTAATTTTGAAATAGCCTATACTTGTGCTCAAGGATATTCCACAGTAGACATTTCTTGAGTCCCATTCGTAATTTCACCATCCACAACTGGCTTAATGGGTTTGTAATCAAGGGACGACTATAGTCTGTTCAAATATAAGAGAATGTCGGTTTGTTTTGCGCATACTAACATCATATTGGTCAAAGGTTCTTCTCTACAATTCTTTTCACGCCCCCAAAAGACTGCCAGGATCGTACTTACAGCTTAGAACGGAATGTCGATAGAAGGTACTGGAGAGTTATGATTTGGATTTTGGATTTCTTTGTTACACCCTTATAACCCTTGTAATTAGGTCCTTTAAAATTCGCAACGTTTATAACCTGATATATCTGAAGTAGGTACCTCAATTTGTCCCGGTTATAAATATTTGTTTGAATTATACTTAACCCTTTGTCGGTTTCCGACGAGATAATTTCTGAAAAATCCTGAGCAATTTGGGTCCTTTCTATTTAAATTTCGGAAACATATAGAAGTTTTTAGTCGATAGCAACCTAGAGTACGGTGAAGGTGTAGTTAATAATGGTGTACATTGATTTTGTAGTGAAAAAAGTTAATCAAGTGTTCTCGTTAGAAAGCGCTAATTTCTGACAAAAATCCTCTGTCATGTAGTCGATTTCACAGTTAACTGTTCCGGACAATAATGTCGAAATCAGAAACGGACAATGGATCTGAAGGTGGCGATCCACGAAAAACATCGAATTCAGAGACGGAAACTGCATCTGAAGGGGATATATTGGGCCCACCACGAAAAAGATCGAAACGTTCACATTTATCTATTCAAGAAAAAGAATTAATATTAAACATTTAACGAAAAGAATTTGAGGAACATCCAAATATATCGAAAATAAGCTTGGTGCGAATTGTTTCAAAGTCCTCAGGAGTCGCTAGTTCCTGTATACTCAGGATTCTCACCGAATATAAACGAAATCATCTATTGATTCCACCTAAGCAGAAATCCCAGTCGCTAAAAAGCATCGATTCAATAGACGATTTCGACATGAACTTAATTAGGAGAATAGTTCACGGTTTTTTTTCGTGATGAAATTCCTACAATTTCGTTTTGGAAGTTGTTAATTATCGATGACAGCCTGCCGAATTTTAAAAGAACAACATTTTATAAATTATTGAAAAAAATGAAATTCAAATTCAAAAAACGTGGTCGTAATAGTTTATTGATTGATAGAGACGAAATAGTTGTTCGGAGGAGAAATTATTTGAAGAAAATTCGAGAATTTAGGGAGCAAGGCCGAAAAATTTATTACCTTGACGAGACATGGATAAATGCGGGATGTACAAAAAATTCAATATGGGTCGATGAATCGATTGAACTATCCTCGATCCGACCCTGGAGCCCTGAAAGCAAGTCTCTACCTGAAGGAAGCCCATCCTACCTCTGCGCGACGTTCTACCCAAGTTTCAGTAACTTCGAAACGTTTGAACGGAAAAATAAACTGCTCCACATGAGTTAGGGATATCGATTTAAATTGCAAAAAAATATAGTTAAAATAAGATTTTTGTGATGAAAATTCATATGATTTAAAGTTGCAAATTAATTTTAGCCTGTAGGACTGCAGCGTATACAGGGTGGTTAAGAAAAATCGAGTAAAATAACGAAATTTTATTCCCAGAGAATTCCAGCATTTTAAGACTATCAATACAATGTATGGCCTCAACGGGCATCAATAACAGCTTGACATCTTCTTTGCATACTTCACACGAGGTTGTTGAACATTTCTTGAGGAATTTGGTTCCATAAACGGAGCAGAAGCTCTCTCAGATCATTTAAGGATTCTGGGGTAGGTTGATGATTATCTAATCTTCGTTGGAGCATATCCCATGTATGTTCTATGCAATTCAAATCTGGTGAGTGCGGAGGTATTGGTAAATGTGGAATACCAAGCTCCTCGCGCGCATTCTCAACTATGGCCGCACGGTGCGGTCTAGCGTTATCGTCTAGAAATTGAAACGTTTCACCAATAGCAGCGTGAAAATTTGGCACAACATTGTCAACGACATGCTCCCTGTAGTGTAAGCCGGTCATATTCCCAGGACAAATGTGTAGATCTGTGCGCCCGTTGAAACATATCCCGGCTCATACCATAACACTACCCTCTCGGAATGGATGGACTTCTTGGACATAGAGACGATTACGGGGTATGCGTGGGATTGTCCATACCCTTATTCTTCGAGAATCTGAAAATCGTCCATATCTGGATTCATCATTGAAGAGGACACTACGCCATTGATCGTTCCAATTGATATGTTGCCTTGCCCATTCCGGTCTTTGACGCTTATGGTCACGTGTTAATGGAACTCCTCTTAATGGACGTCTAGGACCTAGATTCACTTCTCTCAACGTCGTCTGATGGTTTCGATGGAAACTTGGACCCCATCTGCATTTTGAAGAGTATTCCTTAGCATTCTACACGTAGATGTAGGGTTTCTTCTCGCCAAAACGGTTATTAAACGATCCTCAGCAGATGTTGTTTTTCGTCGCCCACCAAGCCTTGGTCTTTCCAACACGGAACCTGTCTCCCTGAACCTATCCCAAAGTCGAGATATCACACTTTGGCTGACTTGGAGCCTTTCCGCTACAACAACCTGAGTTAGGCTACCCTGTAGCATTCCGATAGCCCTATTAGCCTCAGCGTTTGTTAATTTACGTCTTGGCATTTTCAGAAAACTCGTTTCAAATCGAAGCCGTTTATAAACTGACTTCATTTCAAAATAAGAACATTCATGAAGCATATGCAAAGAACCAAACTTCAGAAAAAGGCGACCAGATTGACGAAATGTCTCATATTTTTATTGGGTCGATTCAAGTTGTTATTGAGTTTTAAATGATTTTACAGCGATTTTCTCGACGATAACAAACTTTTAAAAACGATTGAATACGATATCCCTAACTGTAGTGGAGCAGTATATTTCCGCCCTGATTAACTTCAACTGCACTCTTAATGGCGACCAGCAAATGCCCTTTTCCCGTTCAGCGGTCCGTCAAACGTCAAATTCGAAAATCCATCTCGTTCCGAGTCCTGTTTGATTTTCATTTGCGGAAACGCCCGGGGGCTTCCCACTATACATTTCCGATCGCAACGATATCGGTAAACTTCCGACGAGAGATCAAACGGAATCCCGAATATGCCGCTCGTTGTTTGCCTGTCTGGATGCTTTTCGCCCCCGAAAGGATGAATTTCGATATTTAAATATGCCCGTCCGTAATTTTAATCGGTTGATGATGGCTGTCCATTTCGATCGGGAACAGCTTTTTGTCGAATTGGAATAAGGAGCTTTCGGGATCGACCCGGGAATTGGATTCGTATCGAATTTGGGATGAAAGCGAATGTATGAATAATCGGCCGGCGTATGATAAATGGCATTTATGTGTATTCCGAAACAATACGATTAATTCTGGAGTATAGGTAGTGTTTCGCCTTGAATCAATTCATATACTCCATTCACAATTATAAAATCACAACTCTGGCCTTGGAAATTTGACACATTCCACTCTGTATCGAAGTTATGACGTTTTTCAAAATATTTTTATATTCCAAGTCAACACTATGTTGCCCTTTCTACATTCTTAGCATATTTCTCAGAATGTGAATTTATTCGGAAAATGAATGAATTGGAAAAGATGTGATGGACGAAAATAATTAACGTTTATATAAATTGATAGAAAGGATTCCTTTTCTAGTTATTTGCATAAAAAGTACAAGAGATCACTGTTGAAAGTTGAAATATATTATTTTTCGCCATGGAAGAAAATTGCATTGCTTTCACATAATTTTCATATGCATGCTTGTGAAGATTTAATGTTTATTATCCTTTCGAACTGAAAGTTCAAGATTTGACGACATCAATTGTTGATTCTAATCAAGAATTCATTGAAAAAAATCAACCCAAAGATAAAAGATGAATTGATGGGTAATTACAAGAATCAAGAATAATGTCAATTTTATTTTGTTGATAACTTTCTTAAAATCAATGCTGGGATATAAAACTCGGCTGCGTTTGTTCAAACAACATCTAAAGAATACATTTTTCACCATCTCGACCTTTAGCAAGGCACACACGAAAGGGAAATCTGTCAGATCTGATCGGCAGTCCAGATCTGTAACAGATCTGGACTGCGGATCAGATCGCTCTCGTCGATCTGGTCCGTCGCGGATCATATATCTCATTGATCCGCGACGGACCAGATCAGCGGGAGCGATCCGATCCGCAGTCCAGATCTATTACAGATCTGGACTGCCGATCAGATCTTACAGATTTCCCTTTCGTGTGTGCCTTGCTATTGAAAGGCGTTTCTTATAGGAGAATTAGGTCTAAGTTCCACCTCATTAGTGAGGTACCTAACTTTTGCAAATCGGCTCAGATATCGCCAAATTTCTTGGAAAACCTGAAAACTATCATCCAAATCGACCTCTCGAGGCTCCATCCGATCCATCTACTGCGATATCTGTCCAAATAACAGCTTTTTCAACGAAATTCCCGTGTACCCCTCAACCTCGAAATGTAAACATTCGTCTTGGTCTCGAAAATCGTCCTCACGCTCCAAACTGGTGCTAAAAACAATAAACATACGTTAATCTTGTATATTCGACGAAAAACTCACCTGCAAATATCGATTAAATACCAAAAATCTGTGAACCTAACAAAATGTGGAATATCTTTGATACTTTTACTTTGATGTAAACAAAGAAACTGGCAACGTCGTTTTGTCATTAACGATATTTTCTGTGCGCGCACTGACTTTTCATCATATGTTCTGTGCTTTTCATCAGGGGCACCAACTCCTGAAAACGAAACCATGACCTCCTATGTGATTAAATAAAAGTGAATGGAGTATACAAGGATATTTTCCTCCTTGTTTGGGAATTTGAAAATTCCCATTCAGCAGGTGCTTATCTGAGATTTTGCCTTAGTATTCAATGAGTGGAAAGAAGACAGCATAAAGAATAGCAATATCATTAGATAGGGCCGTAGCAACATTGCGGAATCTAACTTTGAAAGGTCCAGTGGCGTGGTGTTATCGGTATTGAAGAATGGAAATAAAATTACAAGTGAATAGACTCTGTTTGACGAATTCATACAATGCTCCAAACATTGAAACAGATTCTGAGTTAGGTGAACAGAGTCAGGTAAATTCAGAATTGATTTTCCTCCTCTCAATATCAGAAGGAACTCTGAAAAGTGAAATTCCAAAAATCGAAGAATCTACGCCATTCAGAATGAGAGTAGAACATACCTGTGTAAACTCAAATTAGGATTCAAATAGTCCAATTTACTTCAAACAAGACACTTAGTAGCCATTTTTTCAACGTACTTTGCAAATAATATCTATACTAATATTATAAAGAGGAAAGATTTGTATTTTTGTTTGTTTGATACGAATAGGCTCAAAAACTACTGGACCGATTTCAAAAATTCTTTCACCCTTTGAAAGCTACATTATCCCTGAGTGACATAGGCTATACTTTTCACCCGAAAAAATTAAGGATACCTACTGTAACTTCAATAATTACAAAAAAATCAGCCAAAATCATCTATTTTCACGTGCGCTGCAAAAACCGTAAGACTTACGTGGATACAATGTGTGACGGAAATGTACCTCTTGAATAGTTCTACAAAAAAGTCCGCGATAGCATGTATCTATCTCTCAAGACTACTGACTTGCTATTACCTGTTTATGGTAATCAGATGTTTTCCAAAATTATGCACTATTTGGGAGTGTGTTTTTATGAATTGGGTATTGATCCTCATCCAACCTAATACGTTATTTATCCCCAGTATTTAATTTAGAACAAAATTGCCCTTCACATCATACAATTACAACGAGTACATCAAAAGATATGGCAGGTTGAAATTTTGAAGATGAAACCGCCGCGTGAAACAAATTTCTACTCGGGCGAAGGTGGGACGGCCTGCTTGTTCAGAAATAAATCCAAATCTCACTCTTCATACACAATGAAACGCGACATCGCCTTGACAACACTGTTCAAAATGTCATTAGTAGCACAGAATTGAATGGTGGTATGAAATTAATGGATGAACTGACCACAGAATGCACAATATTCGAAGAAACAAATACTCATTTCCTACATTCAGGCATAGATGAGTAAATAAATTTCAATCTGAAGTTTTTTTCAGTTTGATTGAGAGTTTATTTATTAGAAAATTCAAAAAACGTCACTGCAATTTCTACTTCATTTTATTTGTGCCTTGTGGTAGTACAGTTACCCAGTTTATAGTTCTGATGATTTTGAAAATTGGTTTCACTATTTATTATTATTTCTATAGTTTAGGGATTTTGCTCAGGTAATATTTCTTCGTAGTTAAGCACAAGAAATCAATTTTCAAAGACAGGTACCCAGAGTTTGATGTGAATTCAGGATATTTCTTCTTCCCTTCACAAAAAGCTGTTAGGGCTTTCAACATTGGGGTAGAAACTTTTGTCAACTCTCCCATACATGATATACAAATGGAAGTCAATTTGATGGTGAAAGCCGATTTATTCTTGTGTGCTATTAGTACCGTTACTAAAGAATATCAACAGATGGACGCTTTTAGTAGATATACAGGATGGGGCAATGATTATATTCCTCGAGTGAGCCGTTTCCTAGAAGAAATCGTTTATAACAGCTAGAAACTATTGAGTTCCTATTTGAATACCAACTGCATTTTATTATCGTAACAGAAACATGATTCAAAAGATAATGTGGCCCTAGGGACCATTTAAAATTATGGCATATACGCAGTGATTCTCTGACTTTTTCAGATTGGGTCAAATTTGACACTTTTGAATGAAAAGTTTGCCAAGAAAATTGTTCTTTAGGTACTGATAGCAGTTTTCCTCTAACTGGCTTAGATTAAAAGCCCTTATATTCTGCCCAAAAGTTTCGTGTGTTTGAAAGTAAAGGAAACTTTCCCTATACATGGAAGACTATGGACATCATCAATTTCTCAATTGCCATACCTAAATACCAACGAACCATCTCTCGTCTAACCCTAATACCACGCCCATCAAGTGCACCGCGTCAGGTAAAACTTACCATCTACCATCGGAAGAATACCACCGGTTCGCTAGAACCCATTGTGGTCGCTCGGAAATCATCCCTTTTCCTCTCCCCTCCGTTATCTATAAAGCAACTTTTGGGATCCTCCACTGAAAGGAAAAGGGAACTCAGTCTGCCCATTTTATCGGTCATTGTCCTCTCTGTGTATGCGTTGATGGTGTTGTTCCTCCGTCACAGTCAGCTGTTCGAGGAGGGTTACCATTTCGTATTTGTAGGTGGTTGTGTGGGTGCAGGGTCGACTCTAGGTCGGGCAGTATCTTTGGACATTTATTCACCAGATTCACCTTTCGGCCAGCTGAGGTCCATTGAAATATGTGGTATGTGGTTATTTTCATCGATTTGATCTGTAAAATGGTATTGCTACAAGAAGTTAACATAACATAATATTTTTTCATACAAATAGGTACAACTAATCAAATTTCTTAACAATACGAAAAATCTGCTTGAGATCTATCCAAGTAAATACATGAATAAATTGAAAAAAATAAATGGAATATAAGTTAATATTTCATATTCATATTATACTTTCATTCACTTAATTTTTTTAAATTTCTACATGTTATGTTGTTTAGAAACGAATAAAACTATGTATTTCTTTTTCTTCAACTTCATTTATTTCTTTTTATATATGATACAACCAGGCCGTCCCAGCTTCGCCCGGGTAGAAATTTGTTTCACTCGGCGGTTTCATCTTCAACACTTCAACCTGCCATATCTTTTGATGTAATCGTTGTAATTGTATGATGTGAAGGGCAATTTCGTTCTAAATTGAATACTGGGGATAAATAACGTATTAGGTTGGATGAGGATCAATACCCAATTCATAAAAACACACTCCCAAATAGTGCATAATTTTGTAAAACATCTGATAACCATATACAGGTAATAGCAAGTCAATCTTGAGAGATAGATATATGCTATCGCGGACTTTTTTGTAGAACTATTTAAGAGGTACATTTCCGTCATACATTGTATCCACGTAAGTCTTACAGTTTTTGCAGCGCACGTGAAAATAGCTAATTATGGCTGATTTTTTTGTAATTATTGAAGTTATAGTAGGTATCCTCATTTTTTTTTGGGTGAAAAGTATGGTCTATTTCACTCAGGGATAATGTTGCTTTCTAAGGGTGCAAGAATTTCTGGAATCGGTCCAGTAGTTTTCGAGCCTATTCGTATCAAACAAACAAAAATACAAATCTTTCCTCTTTATAATATTAGTATAGACTATAGAGTATAGATAGAAGTACCGCACTTCCTTGAGGGGATCCAAAGTGAAAAATATTCTAAGCCCAAATATCCATGTTTGAAATTTTTTGATAACGTAGTTCATTAGTTATTAATTAATGAAAGTGACCAATCAGGAGCGCGCTTCAAAGAATGAGTAAGCAGTGGGGACGCGAAAGTGAGACGCCAGTCTCGGTTTACTGCGTGAAAAGCCGGCAGCCGCTCTGGCGTCTCACTCTCGCGTCCCTCATTTTTCTAAAGCGGGCTCCTGATTGGTCACTTTCATTAATTGATTACTGATTAACTACTTCATCAAAAAATTTCAAACATGGATATTTGGGCTTAGAATATTTTTCACTTTCGATCCCCTCAAGGAAGTGCGGGACTTCTGGGACACCCTGTAGACAAGCTGCGTTACTGAGTTGTCGCTGTTTTTTTGGTGAAAATGTGAAGAAATGGTTACAAATGAATCATTAAATCATTCAAGATATTGCCCATTGTTAGCTATAATTTTTTTTTCCATTCTTCTGGCAGATCGACGACGTATACTCCATTCACTTTCATAATGTATCCCGGTTGGCCATGACAGATGACTAAGCAACATTGTCGTTTCTACATAGATATCGTAGTGTTAACGTATTAATCAAAATGTTCATTTACTTTGGGAAAATAATGAATTTGAGAAAATATTATGTGAATTCAATAATTCGAAAGACATGCGAATGTTGAAGAAACTTTTTTCTCTGTTAATACTGGAAATATTTCACATGGTTGGAAGATTCAGTTATGCTATTTTCTTTTACGGAAATCAAGAATCGAGTGTTGAAATTTCACTGAAAAATAATGGACAGAAAAGTCCGTTACTTTGTGATAGTTCATTTGAAAAAAGAATAAAATTACTCTAATAACCCAACAAAAAAACTTCTAAACGAACAAACGGACCTATGGAATTCGCCACTTTTCAAAGTTCTCAAGAAATAAGCCATATCTTTTTGCACAACTTGAAATACTCTAGTATGAAAATGTAGTACTACGAAACCTGTGTCAAAGTTAAACCTCAAAAGAACTAACCTCATTCACGAAGTTGAAGAAGATCAAATAGAAATTAGCATTGGCAACGTATCTGAGAATTATTTGACATTTCACGAGTGCCTCAGTTTTAAGTGAAAAAACTTGTTAAATCTAAATCTTGACCAACAGGGATATTTTATGAAAGTGACAGTGATCTTGACTTTCTTCTCTTTGAGTTTTTTCTTCGCCCGTCCCGATGAGATGAAGAAAACCCTTCCTTTTTTGCCGTTGACGCAGTTGTTCAAAGACGAAAAAACGTCCTAGGCTTCAATTCATAATTTGCTGTTTTAGAATAATTCCCAACGTATGGAGTCGCTTGGAAATGGCTTGACGAGTAACTCCTAATGCCTAAGAAAGCTATTCTTGCGTTTGGCACGGATCCCCATCGAGCAATACCTCCAATTCAACGTCTCCGAAGGTTTTTGGCCTTCCGTCACGCGAAAGGTAGTCAACATCGAAATCGCCTTCTTTGAAGCGACGGGACCAATCACGGCACGTCGTTTCACTTAGAGCAGCATCTCCGTAAACCGTTTGAAGCTCTTGGTGCGCTTCAGCCGCCGTTTTCTTCGATTGGTAGAGGAAAATTAACGAATCACTGAATTGACATGAGTAAGTCATGTTGCCATAGCTCTGCGACGTTGCCAAATGGACCTTTTCGCGGCTTTCAAGTCAAGGTGGCATTGAAGACTAAGAGTGAGGGTTGAAAATTCTGTTCTCGATGGGGACCAGCTCTTTGAACATTTCTGTAACGTTCAACCGTCAAAAAGCCGAGTCGGCCCTGTGCTGCCGAGCTCGGCACAGTGAGCGCGCATAATGGGGGTCAATATTCCGCCCACCCTCCGAGCTATACGCCGTTCTTTCCAGTCCCGTTGATGAACCGGGGGGGTTGAACACACAGAAAGCTCCCCCTTCGCCCCTAGACCGCGAGCCATGATTCATGTGTCTGGCGCGAGTATATACGAAGTGTTCCAGACCGACGTCCTGATGGTATCAAGACTTCGAGTTGGTCTCAGAGTCTCAGACTTGAGACTTGCGTTCCGCCGAGTCCTCGGGGGGTGTGTAATTCTCGCGTTCACTGGAATGAATATAAATGCCGACGGTCTGCGGTGTCAGATGGCCCGGGTCACTCTCCGGGGGGTAGTTTGACGCCCGGTGGTTATTTTTGAATTGTTGACTGCTTGCCGCCGTCTTAATTGGATGAGTAATAGCGATGTAATATTTCAGCGACGATATTTCGCTTTGGATGCGTTTGGTTCGATGATGTATCGCTTGCGAATCTTGACAAAGTGTTCCAAAAAGGAATGGGAATGAAAATAGGGTTCTCACTCAGACACAGCATTCCACTTCTTTCTGGAAAACGTCATTTTTCATTTTATTTTTAAACAGCTGCAGTCATCCTCACCAATATAATAATATTTCGAAACCCAAGCAAGTCTAAAATGTTATAAATTCTATGGCTTTCTACATCTCCGTGGTCATTTGATATTGGCGCCCAATTTAATATCCCAAAAACGGACTATATACTAAACTTTCCCTTGGCCCAAAAAAAGTATATTTTTTTCACTGTAAATTACGATTATGTGAATATATTTGTTGGGGCATAATGACCATAAATTGTATTCGTTTAAAGACGGTTCTGGCTACCAGAGCTAAGGCAAAATCAATGGAGACGTGCTCTATGTTCTTAGATTCACCTAACCCAAGCGGTAAACAAGATCTGTAACTGTGAACGCAAAAGCTAGTAGAAATACATGGTTAAGTCCACAATAACAAGTATGTACTTCTATTGTCGAACTGAAATGTACTCCATTTACTTTTATTAAGTATCCCGGTTGGCCAAGATTTAGTATAATCAAGTTTTTTTAATTAAAACTGACGCAGGTTGGTACTCGTGCAATGTCACATAAATCTCAGAGACTTTGCCAATGCTAATTTCTATTTACTCTTATTTAACTTTGTAAATGGAGTTAGTTCTTTCAAGGTCTAACTGTGACACAGGTTTCGTATTACCACTACATTTTCATACTGGAGTATGTGTAAAAGTTGTGTAAAAAGGTATTTGAATGTCTTCTGTATAGGCTTAAGGGTCTACGTCCCTGAAAAAAAGGGGGTCAGAAACGATTTATTTTTTTCTGATTGATGAAGGGATGTATGAGTGTATAAAGATAAAAATAATAAAAAAATATTTTATAAGTATTGAATGAATGAAAAGGATATTCGCCAATTCGCCATCATTTTTGGTTATTTTGTAACATTTCTACCATCAAAACGAACAAATATTTTTGTGTTTTTTCATTTCAGTATTGAAGTCTATCATTTAGTTAATCAAATGTCTATCTCCTTTTTCTTTCGGAATGCGCCGTTTTTTTGTAAATAATATTACAACAATGTTTTGTTTTCTCGAATATTATTTCCTTGAATTTTTCTATTCGAAATGATAAATATCCAATTTCACCAAAGACATTTTACTAAGGATTTTATTAGCCGTCGATTAGTGAAAATTAATTGTTTTTTACAATTATGGATTTTGACATGGAATTGAATTTCTTATGACACGCCCCGCAGGTATCTACTCCCAGATGACTGGTGAAGGAAAATTAGTGTATTATACAGTCAGTGTGAGATCTAGTTCAGGGTAGGATTTCTTGTTAATATTCACTGAGCTCCAACATTTGTTTTATTAAGCTGAATAATCCAATAAATAAAAATTAATGCACTGCACCGCAATCTGGCGGTATGCGTTTACTATTTCGAAGGCTGAAGACTCTTCTTGAGAATTTTGAAAAGTGGGGAATTCCATAAGTCCGTCTGTTCGTTTAGAAGTTTTTCTGTTGGGTTATTCGAGTACTTCCATGCATTCTTTTTTCCAGTGAACTATCACAAAGTAGAGGACTTTTCTATCTATTATTTTTCAGTAAAATTTCAACACTCGATTCTTGATTTCCATATAAGAAAATAGCATAACTGAATCTTCCAACCATGGTTATGTATACGTGGAATATTTCCAGTATTAACAGAGAAAAAAGTTTCTTCAACATTCGCCAGGTCTTTGGAATTATTGAATTCACCTAATATTTTCTGAAGTTCAATATTTGCCCAAAGTTAATAAACATTTTGATAAATACGTATTTACTAGTTACTACGACTCCTATTTAGAAACGTTGCTTAGTTATCTGACAGAAAAATGACTAACCTAACATTTTCAAAATATATATTATATTATAATATATGCCGGTTGGCCATGACATTCCGACACATTTGACCGTGTATATTTTGAAAATGTTAGGTTGGTCATTTTTCTGTCAGATAACTAAGTAATAATTATAAAAGTGAATGGAGTATAGTGATCAAAAACAATGAACTTTTTACTCTAATCATCTTTTTGTGCATTTCTTAAACGAATCTCAATTCTCAATACCCCAAAAGTAATTCTCAAGATTTCTGATAACTAATTGTTCTTTTCTTTTTTCCAGGTAAGTTGAGATCCAGGACACAGCGAGCTGGGTTTGTATTCTAAAAAAAGTTATTTTCAACAACAAATTTTGTATGAAACAAGTACTCAATCAAAAGAATCATTTTCTCATGAGAACAATAACTTTCGGAAAATGAATGCTTACAAATTTTCACAGTTTATTTCCGTTCTCATTGTTGATTTCGATATTAACAATAAAATAATAGTTTATCCAATAAATTGTTCACAATAAAATACAACAGGAATACAGAAAGTGAATAAATCCATCATATCGCAGAGACTCTAGTTCCGAGGTAACTACGCTTGTACGTGTTCTCATTTCTTCCACCCTAAAAAATTCAACGAGCTTGAGCGACCATTCTCAATCCTCAAATCAAATCCTGTTCGGTGCTATTGAACTGTCCAAGGTCTCTGTGAATGTTGAAGTCTACGTCTATTCTCTCAACGACGATATAGCTTCAACTTGAAATGGTCGAATATATCTTGTTACCCACGATATCCATCTCTATCTACGTTTTTATTTGCCTTCGACGACACGGTTCAGCAATGATCTCTCATTTTGTTAAACTTTTTTTCGAGAATATAGATTTTCAAACGTTTTTACCCATTTGCTCTTCAAATGCGAACTCAAACGGTTTATAAGTATATTATTGAATTTTAAAACGTTTCGTGGCATAATAAACTTTCGAATGAAGAATTAGATTGGAAATTCTGGCAGAAACGATCACCAGGCGGCGCTGTCAAAGCTGCAGAATTCCCATCGAACCTTACGTCAAAAATGACGCGCCCGATCGGTCATGTAGGTCGCTGCACCGAACCGGAAACGTCAAGAAAGAAATGACGCTACGTTCAGGATATCAACCTGCATGATCGCCGAGTTTTCTTCCTCCGCCGTCTTGGGCCCCCGCGGTGTCGGCTTCTCCATTTTTATTTCATTTTTTTCGCGTTTTAAGCTCTGCCGGAGCGCGAATCGAATCGGGTTTTTCCCGTCGCGTCGACGGAAATGCAATTTACGAAGCGCAGTCTGGCTCTGTTTACGCTCGCTAAATTAATAATTTGGCCGGCAAAAACGACGGTTGCTTCTGCTCGCGTTTGGGCGGTGATTACTCTTCGTTAGGGAGGCCGGGGAATTTTCAAATGGGCGAATTCGCCTCGTAATCAATTTCGGCGCGATTCGCGAAAGTAGAACAAAAGGCGGTTTTTAAAAGCGCCGAACGGAGTGCGGCGGTTCGAAAGCGTTTACTTTTCATTTTTATCCGCAGCCGACTCCGTTATATCGCCAGCTTTTTCAGCACGCTTCTCATCAAAATATTGTGTTCTGTTTAATAAATTCGTGGCAAAACATTTAATTCTGCATTTTATCTCAATCGGCTTCAGATTTGGCTTATGAAATACCAAGGGCTTTTTGCATACAGACTTTCTTTCGATATACCTATGTTGTTTTTTGCGAATTTGTTTAGAATCATGAATATTCAAAGGTGCCAGATTTACCGGACGCATCTGCTCACCTGGCCTTTGTCGACAAAGCCAGATGCCGGTAACGTTATGACATTCTTACGTCACGCGGATCGTAACATTGACGGTCTGGCGAAAAGTAAAAAGCTCGCAATGAAATTTCTCAATCGGAACTCGGATCGAAATAGAAAGTGAAACACTGAAACGTGCAAAATCAGTCTGAGCCGATCAGCGAGCCCAAATCGACGTTTCGTCGAACAGAAACCGAACGGACGAGTTGCGAGCGCGACTAGTTCTCCCATTATCCTCCGCCGCTCGACCACGTCAAGCTTTCGGAACGCGAACGAACGCGGCCCCCATTTCAGTCGGCGAGTGGGCTTGTTGGTTCGTGGTTGTGTACGCGGCGGCAGATTGCCGTTATCGGTTCACATGTGTCGCGTAGTGGCTTCGTCTTCTATGTTCCACGCGCGCGTTTCGAAATTCCAAGTTTTGGTGCCCGCATCTGTCGCATGTCCCTTGTGTATTTTGTGAAAATCGCGTACTCTTCCGTTCTATCTTGGATATTTGCCGTTTTGGATTACCAAACTATGAAGGCTGTGGTGTTGAGAAGGTGAGTGTCGTTTTTTTGTTTTTCCCGCCGCGAGTGAACGACCATTCGAATTCGCGCGCTAAGAGTGACCGGAAATGGTGTTCTTACGCGTCTCCAGTGACCTATGTTTATGTTCTTTGATTGAATTAGCAGGTGTCGCCACAGCTGCTTCAACTTACAGCTGGCCATTACATAGGGGCTTATTCCGACGCTTGTGGTGATATCGGCGAAGTTTAGTGAATTATACTTTCTAATTTCGTTAGACGTGTGCGAAATAATCGACTTCGTCCTTGTTCGTATGTGAAACTGCCAAATTGTTGTGAATTTTAAGCAATTCCCCCGATCTTCAATGTTATCCGTTTACGAAATCCGTCATGGCGCTCTCGGAAACGAATCAAAGATTTCGGTCTAGGTTGTTTCGAGGAGTTGATTTTGAAACAGTGTTTCAGTTGCCAGAACCCATCCTTATGGAGACGAAAAAAGCGTATAAAATGAAGAATCCGCAGTGAGTATCTTCCCCATTCTAACTCGGAAAGCGAATCGATGACAATGGCTAAAACGAGGGCTAAAACATACCCCTCCTCGAAGGGTTCCTCACCCTGAGGACTCAGTTGTTATAGCAACGCTTGCTGTCTATTCACAAGCCTCTTTAAACAAAGGATTCTACTTTACACATGATATTTTGGGCTCCCAGCTCCGAAAGCTTCTACGAACCCCTATCCCGGAGGGTAGTTCTTCTTCTTCTTCTCTCTCTCTTTAAATGACCCGGCAACTATGGCCATGTGGTCAGGAACAAATTTTTTTAGACGAGGATGCTCGTTTCAGAGCGTCTGGATAAATCCATATCCCCGTCGTATATCTTCTTTAATTCTTTTTAACAACCAACAAACACAATCACTATATTCTCAATACTTTTGTAGAACAACTTCATGCAACTAAAACTAATTGGGAGTTCCAAACCAGGACGCGAGGAAAAGTAGTCATCTCGCCGTAACGACCATTTTGGAACTCCCGGAGGGTAGTTGAAGGGACTCGGACCACAACTATCCCTAGAGAAAAATCGCATTTCTGTGATTCCGTTTGGACGGTAAGAAGGGGCAAGATTAGAATTATCGATGGTCGTGATGGAGCGATTATTATTAAGCGATTACGACAACAAATAATAGCCGATTATGTTAGTCGTGAAAATGTTTATTACTATGGTTAGTTCCATTTCATCATTTCCATATTGAGCCCAAAACGTTAAATAACTATTTCATGGTCTATTTTTCCATTTGCATTTTATATTCAGATGCATAAATTAGATTGTCGGATAACTACCAACATTAGAATGCTTCATCAAAATCTCTTTATTCACGTTTTTCCTGACGAATACTAATGGTTGTCTGAATTTTGTGATTTTCATGGGAATGAATCGAAAGCTCGATAATTCATCTTCCCTTTTCATTCCAATGAAACTCGTTCCGTTCGACTAACTGAAAATATCCCCCATTGGCAAAAGCCAGTTACCAGATGGAAATATAAGTTATCTCAACAAGAGTTGATTACGATAATTCATGTTTAATGAGCTCATCGGAAGGCAAGCTCGAGATCCGAACGTGAGGTAATCTAATCGTCAGTTTTCCCTAGATACCTGAGAATCGGGATTACGCAAGTGTCGGTTCGTGGTACAACGGAATACCCGTCGGTGATTCACCGTGCCCGTTGCTTCTCGGATCTGGCATTTCCTGTGAACAAGGATACGATTTCCGTTTCGACGTGACCTCCTTGATATTTAGTCGTTGATTTATCGTCAGGTTGATATTGGTGTGTACCCAGTCAATCTGGTATCGTTACTTCTTTGTTTCGTTCTCAGGGAAGGACGTTTTAGAATTTTCTATGGTTTCCGGTGCTAGTTACCAAGGTGTTGGGTTGAGGAGAATATCAAGTGGTTCATAGGCGATTGAACTTTGTCTATACTCGAACTCGTGGCGCCTAAGCATGATTCGTTATGAAGTGTTGATAGTTTTGGTTCAGGAGGCTCTGATAGTTTGACATTGTCATTATCTCTTCTGACGTTGAGAGGTTATCTTTTCAAAATATCACTGATATTTTCTCTTCAAATGAATATCATTGTTTATGGAATAAGCAATGGTTTTATCATCAGAATTATGACTAACTTGTTCGTGTCGCTCTGTCCTTCTGGTGATATCCATAGAATAACAACATATTCGTTCGTGTTGCACTATTCTTAGAGCATATCTGTTTACTCTGATGTAATTTCAACCAGTAATTGAAAATTTGATTGTTTCTCAACTCATTTCCTTGGTTTCCTTATCAGTTGTTTTCAGATCCTTGGGATGGAAACCGGGTGATTTCTTAGAAGAACCCGAATCGAGAAAATAAAGACGACGAAGTCCATACTCGATCGTTTGGTCCCGATGCCGAACAAAATGGCCGCTCGATCCCATCTCGATAGCTCCGAAACTGCCGAACGGTATTATCGTTTCTTTCCATTTGTGCCTCTTCAATACTATCGCCAAGCAGTCTCGTCTATGGTTGAAAAGAAAGCAATTTCTAACTGCATCGAGGATCACAAAACGAACGACAGATACGCTTTAATTTCATGTGCCCCTTCGAATCTATACATATACTACAGGGGGTGCTTATCAACTTAACGACTCTTTGGCTGGAACGATAGAAGAGAACCGTGCCAGTCTGGCCAGTATCGACTTTGACGGCTGTGTTTGTTCGGTCTCTTTTGTTCGACGGTCCGATAAGGTTTCGATGTTGCAACGTCCACAAATGGGACAGATAATAAAATGGAACGATTTTTAGAAGGCTGTTTTGTCTGGCTTTATTTCGAAACTTCGGATGTAATATATCCATTACTTTGATTGAAATTGATATACTTAAAGTTACCAAAACAACTCTCGCGAATCAAACTCGGAATAGCTCGAAATTGTACCATTTTATATCCGTAATTTATGCGTGAGAAAATAAATTTTGTCGCTCTTGCTGATATCAAGCGAAAAAAAAAGGTTTTCAGCGAGAAACAAAGCAGCTCATCTTTTTCAGTGATTCATACGTGAATTGCCCGTGGTGAAAGAAGATTCGTGTCATTCAAGGTTTTGTAGGAAAATGACAAAATTTTATAGATCGATCACCGGCCGTCGAAACGTATATCAGGCATTTTCTCGTTGTTTGCTAACATTATGTACATCTGAAATTGGATTCGGACCACACGGAGCATTTTGTCTCTAGATTTCGAGGCATTCAATGAATCTGTCACTTATTTTGTACGAAAACGTACACAGCAATCAGGAAAGACAAGGTTTGACGTTAAATGAGACTGCCCACGAGCACGTCGATTACGGTCGCCCATTGTTTCTCTCTTTGTACGAAATAACAGAACGGCGAGCAGTTTTGAAACGCGAATGTAGGAAGATCTTTCTCAACGAAACGACTGTTTCCCAACTTTTGTTCGCTTTCAATGGCGAAACAAGCTTCAATTCACTTTCCCATATGTGGAAATAAACGTACTCCACTGTGTGTAGACACAAAAGGAGTGTTTCACGGGTAAAATGGGTGGTTTATTCGTCGAAAATATGGTAATTCTTATCGAGCTATGGGGGTTTTAGAAGGTCAACGGTATAATGGGGCTCTGTAACCCCCAGAAACGCGATGTGTTATCGCCATCCGCAACGGTTTCTTGGCTTCGTTCATTGTCGTTTCAAACTTTATATTTACGTGTACAATATAAGTTTCTGGGACAAGGTCAATTAACCAATATTTGGGATTGTTTCCAAGTTTTCCATTATGAAAGCGCTATCGCTAATGGTGTCAAAAACGACATCGATTCTCGCTTAGGTGCTGTTAATTTGGAAATTATTACAAAAGGAATCTGGCGGAATTGAAGGTTTTTCGACTTCAAAAGCCACTGATTGGCCTAGAAGGTTTCCATTCTGAACTTCGGATCAGATCTTCTATTTTTTAAATATTGGATATTTCGCTAAATACACTGCGCAAAAAAATTAACGCACAGTATGGAAATCTCAAATTTATTCTACAACTGAAGGTGTTCTCACTGATAATTATTTTTATCAGAATTATGCATGCATATGTTATCCACTTTCAACGTTTTGCTTCAATACAGATGTTTCCTCCCAGCAGGAATAAAAAAAGATATTATCAGATTTTGAATGTATTGGCTCCATTCTAAAATCAGTTGTTCTCGATCAATTCTAGTGATCAATAGTTTTTCTTTCGTTAGATTTTCTATACTCGATCGCTATGCAACGCGAAACACGCAATTTGACCCAAGAGGAATGTGCCCAAGCGGTAGTTTTGCGAGAAGAAGGCTGGACATACACAAGAATTGCAGAAAGGTTTAGAGTTTCCCATACAAGTGTGTCCAGAATGTTGCAGCGATTCAGGGAGACAGGTATGAATGTCCGAAGACCAGGACAGGGTAGACCACGGGACAACTGCCATTCAAGAACGTTACTTGAGAGTTTCTTCGTTGAGACAACGGTTTGCAACCGCTCGCCTCCTTCAAAATCAGCTTGAGCAAACCCATGAGGTGCAAATTAGCACTCAGACAATAAGAAATCGCCTCAGAGAATATGATTTAAGGCCTCGTGTCGCGGCAAGAGGCCCAGCTCTTACCCCAGCCTATCGAAGGGCGCGTTTGGATTTTGCGAGAGAGCATATCCATTGGGAAGATGCCGATTGGGAATGAGTTCTCTTCACAGATAGATGAGTCTAGATTCTGCCTCTACCATTGTGATCGACGTTCCCTTGTATACAGACGTCCACATGAAAGATATGCTCAATGCAATTTCCTGAATACTACTGGTTTCGGGGGAGGATCGATTATGGTATGGGGTGGAATATATTTGACTGCTCGCACAGACCTAGTGATCGTTGATAATGGAGCTATGAATGCTGATAAGTATATAAGGAACATTCTTGAAGAGCATGTAGTGCCATTTGTCCCATACATTGGTGAAAATTTCATTTTTATGGACGATAATGCCAGAACCCATCGTGCGCGCATCGTTCAGGAGTACCTTGAAGAGGTTGAAGTCTCTCGAATGGAATGACCAGCAAGAAGTCCAGATCTCAATCCGATTGAGCAGGTTTGGGACAACCTCAATAGAAGGCTGAGAAGTTCAGAAAATCATCCAGCTACTCTTAATGACTTAGGAATCCAACTCGGAGAAATCTGGGAAGGATTAGATCAGAACATTTTAAGATCACTCATTTTGAGTATGAACCGTCGTTGCCGAGCTGTAATTAACGCAAGGGGTGGAAATACCAAGTATTAAATCACTTATCAGCATTTCAGTATTTTGAAAATTGTTCATTTCTCTTCTTTCACATAAGATTCGGTGGAATCCTGAATTTTTCTTTCATTTAATGAGTCTTGTTTCGATCAAAACCTTCCCGAGAGAACATTAAAAATAAGTTATAAAGTCAATGTAGAGTTAACTTTCATTAAAATTGAGATTTTCAGAATGTGCGTTAATTTTTTTGCGCAGTGTAGATATCAAATTTCCAGAAGTATCTCGTCGTTTTCTGTCATTTATCTGTGGTGAAAGAAAATTTGTATCTTTCAAGGTTTTTAGAAAAATGGTTAAATATGATTGATAGTTCTGCGGCCGTCGAAACATATATCAGTCATTTTTCTCGAATACGATGCATGCAATATTGATTTGATTCGCGAGAGTTGTTTGCTAACTTATGTACATTCGAAAACTTGAAGGAGCGGCGTATTACAGTTAACGGCATGTTCGAGTAGATATACCCTGTATGTTAAATTGAAATTTCCACCCCAACTTCCCTCCGGAGTGGCGAAAATCTACTAATTTAGATTCCGAACCCAATCGGCTACCCTCCTTCGCTCCGACCCCATTTTACCCCCACTTAAGTGATCCATTTTCCTTCGATAAATCACTCCAACGATTCTTTTTCTCATCTGAAAGTTTCCCCTGAAACTCTCAGGGGCCAGTCACGGGTTTATTCAAGCGCATCAATTTTCCGGGACATTGAGAAAGCGCCAACTATTTATTTTATCTCTGGTGTGTTTTTTCACGGTTACGCGTCGACTCTCAAGAAAATTTCTCCCGTTGTTTTTCGTCGACTGCGACAATCGCAGAAAATCGGCAAAGAAGTCAGTTTCAGGATGAAGCTCTTTGATTCGATATACGGATTTGTTTTCGTTTTCCTATTAGGTTTCCTTTGTGAAAATTCCGCGTAGGAACCAGAAAAACACAGTTACTTTCTAACCGTTCCTCCCAAAACGACGAGAATGTTAATCTTTGAGGTTCAAGCATTAGTGAATGATATTATTTCTACAAAATCTAGAGTTCTATGAATAACTATAAATTTGACAATTTCAAGCGAATATATAAAAATATCCAGAAAAAAAAATCGATGATATTGCTTGTGGAATTTCTCAAATTGTTGTCTCGGCCAACTGAGCGTTTCATCGACCCACTGCAGAGACAGATTACTCATTTTCTATTTATAGCAAAACGACGGATAAATTCGTCCTATTAAGGGGCATTGTTCCTTGGTAAACATAATAATGACACCATTAAATAGCCATCAAATGCTCGCTCGAATTGACAAGAGACGGATTCCGATCAAATATAGACTTAGATTAATTTTGGCGTTTTATATTATTTAATATTCAGTTCTGGAATTCGAAAATAAACGCAGATCCATTATTGAATGTAAAGAAATAAGGAGTGGAACTGCACAACAAGAATTGATGCCGATTCTTTGATAATAGTTCAGTCGTACGCATGCGTAATATGAATAAAAAAAATAAAGATTTCCAAACGAAAATAGCGTAACAAAGAAATCGAAAAATGTTACCTGACATCAGTGGGTTCTTCTTTAGAGTCAAACTGAATTCCAAGTTGAATATCCCAGCGCTCATCCTATCCAGCTATGTACCCAAATTGTTGGTTAGGGTCTCAGGTATTCATGAAATATTATTAGAAATCCATTTCTCAGCTATCTACCCAAATTGTTAAGAAAGGATCTTAGTTATTCATGAAATATTATAGGACATCCATTTCTCATTACCAACAATATTTCCTGAAAAAATTATAATTTATCATCTGTAAGAAATTATGAGACTGAAGAAATGTTAACAAATCAATTCTCGATAAGAAAAGAGAAGAACTAGAAAGCATAGAATATCGATATAACCCTCTGTCTAGGGAATTTCGAATTCGAAATTAGTACTTGCATTCACAATTCGAAATAGTTTTACTTTCGTATTATTATCAGTTCGGTGTAAATTATTCTGTTAAGGGGCAGTATCACCTTTTGAATCGTGGTAAATCTCCATTCAAAAGTGGTCTCTTTATTTCACGAGTAAGTACCCTCATTTACGACGTAGAGACTTGATTTTTTTTTAAATTGAAGTTGAAGAATGTCCCGAGAGCAAATAGTTTTCTTTTTTTCGATTTAATTAGTTTTTCAATTAAAAAAACCAGGGTAATCGTTAGATCTGGAGTTATTGAATATGTTTTTCGTTTTTCATGAGTACAAGCTATATTTTTGAAATAATCATCATGAAAATTTTTGTAGTTTATAGAAGGTTAAATTGTCGAGGGCAAATAGTTGCGATTTTTTCGATTTAATTAGTTTTTCAATTAAAAAAACAGGTTGAACTTCAGCGTTTTGGAAACTACACCTAATGATTTTTTTCCGACGGTTATTCATCATTTTTTGGAAAAAATCGCAACTATTTGCCCTCAGTTATTTAATCTTCTATAAACTACAAAAATTTTCATGATGATTATTTCGAAAATATAGCTTGTACTCATGAAAAACGAAAAACATATTCAATAACCCCAGATCTAACGATTACCCTGTTTTTTTAATTGAAAAACAAATTAAATCGAAAAAAAGAAAACTATTTGCCCCCGGGACGTTCTTCAACTTCAATTAAAAAAAAATCAAGTCTCTACATCGTAAATTAGGGTACTTACTCGTGAAATAAAGAGACCACTTTTGAATGGAGATTTACCACGATTCAAAAGGTGATACTGCCTCTTAAGGTCGCCGTTCAGAGCGAGTAGGGAAACTAATACAATAGAGGCGCCACCGTGCATTTTATGGATTATCTCCATAGAACTTACATTATCACTATAAGTTCTATAAATATCTCTCGAATTATGAATGAAATTTAGAATGGCGCTCTCTATCTGAAAATCGCTGAACTATGAAATTTGTGAATATGTGGGTAAAGCAGGCACTATTTCCCGCCATATATTCGAATTTGGCCATTATCTGCCAATTCCCTATTTCAAGTTGTTTTTTCTGAACGAAATTATCTGTAGATTCACTCTCAATCGGAAGTTGAACTATTTTCATGGGTCCTTCGTTTGAAATAAAACAGAAGCATGAGTTGGTTTATCTTCTTCTATTTTTGAAAGAAAAAATAAAATTTCGAAATGAAATCGATTGCAATCCTTTCTGAGTTTACCCACAAAATTTCTCAAAGTGAAACCATTTTCAAATGCGACTTGAAATAAAAACACACTACATTAAACGCCCACCTTAATGTTTGTGTATTGAATCGGTCAAAAATGCATTATCTGATTGATTTGGAAAATAAAAGAAGTTATAGAATTGGAATTCACTATGAACGAAAAATTTCCAATCTTGAAAACGGTTACAAAAGCAACAATACACTAGTAGGTGAGGAAAATGTACACCACTGGTGTCACCACCGTAGCAGGATAATGACAAACCGGCTTCTGCCTTGTTAGCCGTCATCAGTGCCACATAACCCTTACTGCGGCAGCAGCTGGAACTAGTAGGTCCTTTGTTATTCGAATAACTTTCAGTCAAATTGAGGCATGTTTCAGAAGTAAACAACTTTTTCCAAAACGCTTAAATGCTTTGAATTAAACAAGGAAGACGCGCCATTGTCGAGCGAATTTCAAAAGAGAAAATGATGGAAACGCCACATTCGACGTTACATCACAGAACCGAGCGAAATGGCAATTTTCGCCATTGGTATATTGCTCATTGTTCTTCGATTGCGATTTGAACGGTGTTAGAATGCGTATTGCGTGGCGATCGACCTATAGAGGTAGGTGTTGGCCAAGTGAGAGGCCGGAGCCGTACAATAATGTCGATGAAAGTTGAAAAATGTGCCAACAATTAAAAAACATTTCTCTCTATGTTTCGGAGCAATACAAATCGCTTCCTGACTGTTACGCCGGTTCTGGTTCACTTTCAAATTTCACCAGGAATCGCGTAGAACGATCTCTCTTTTTTTCGATTAGATTCGTTCTTTTTTGAAAGGCGGAAAGGTGAGAATTAGGTGCGAGAATTCTAATGGCCCACATTTGATTGGAAGATCGCATTCTACCCAAATCTTCCTGCGATATCTTCTCACTATTATGCGGGCCACTCACGAGGCGTTCACTCCAGCTTCCAAGTACCTCCCTCGAACGCCTAAGGGTAGTCTCGATCGGTCATACAAGGGGACTCTTTCCAAGTATTCGTGCGATGCTGGCTGTTCCATGAAAAGTCCCCGTGAGTGGCCTACATTAAAATTTCGAAGATGCCTTATAAAAAATGATAATCACAATGATTAACCCCTATTTAAATATACTTGTGAACCTTTTTTTTACCCTGCACGTACAAATACGGTTGGGTAATGAAGATCTGGATTCAGTCCATCAATTCGCCAAGAAACGAATCGAAAGCGTTCCGAAAGTGAAAGAGAAAAAATTCTAGGACACGATGTTAACAATAATATCGCATTGTTTACACAACCAATTGGGTAAGAAGTTACTATAACCAAATAATTCATACTTCGTGAACGGCGCACGATTCAAATCGCTCCAATTGAGGACAAACATCGAATCTGCGATAAAGTGTGCAATTGTTTCTTCATCCACCATATTTCTCGTGGTTACACAGATCTTCCCTAACTCGACGAAAAAGGCGCGACGTTTGGCAACGCCGCACGGTCGCGCTAGATCGAAGTAAGCGGCGAATTAGGATTCCCCGAGTTCTCCAAAGGATTAGATCATCAGTCAAGGTCAAGATCTTGAAAGTCGTAACACTTGCTCATTACTATCATCGTTGTGTGCGTTCTTTCATTGTTTATGGACACATACATCTTGCTACGGGCGATATAACAACTCCCAACGCTTCACAACGTCCATTCTTTAAGGAGTATTTCAATTATGATATTCTTATTGTGCGTTACTCAATAGAACATTATTATGTACAATTTATATGCAGACCTTGATCTAGGAAAGAATGGCAACACTGCTCGATTCAAATTTTAATACTTCTTGGTTTCGGTTTAAAAAAATTAAATCAAAGCCTATTCATTGTAGCAGGAATATGTGAAGGTCAGATGTTTTCGGAATGACCAGGGGAACCAATCGCAGAAATCGAATCATTTTCCACCATGACAATGCGAGTTCCCACACATCAACTCAACTATAACGTTTTTGTGCAGTCAACACATCTAACTTATGTGTCCTTGTTTGACACCTAATGACTTCTTCTTTAACCGCATATCGAAAAAAAACGTTCAAATCGTTATGGAAAAAGTGCTTTGAAAATTGGTTCTCAGACGTATGCAAAAGTATTTAATCTTGTCTATCTCTAAATGTAGCAGTCAAAAATGTATCTCAAGTTATTAATCATTATGTTTTCTTCAGCTATTATCGTTCGAAACCAATAAATTTTCATCCTAATACAAAGATGGTCCAAATATGAGGTGATATCCATAAAAGAGAATGTCACTTCATTCCACATATATTTTACAGAAACGAAGAAAGTACTGAAAAGATAATCATAACTCGAACTTATAATCGATATAAAAACTGAATGAAAATGTCAGTTGTCTGAAACGATCAAACAACAATTACACTACAGTTAGGAGGATGTAAAAACATGCTCTTGCTTTTCAGTCTACGAGAAATGTTCATAAGAAGAAACAATCTTTTTTGTTTTCAGTTCAAATTTGTACTAAGTGGTATGTGTTTCTTATTTTTATTCATTGGGCTATTTTCAATAATGATGTAGCGAGCGTTCAAAAAATTGTGCTCTAGACCTAGAGTGTTGTGGATAAATTGGGAAGTGAAACTACACAACAAGAATTGAATGAAAACAATAACAGACAAAAAATATGAGTATTTCCAATTGAACAAAGATAACGAACCAAAGAGATTGAAAAATATTACCTGACATCTGTGAGTTCTTCTCCACAGACAAACTAAATCTCGTAGTTTGTATATCTCAGCGCTCAGCCCATTCAGCTATGTACCCAAAATGTTAAGTTAGGATCTTAGGAATTCCTAAAATATTATAAGACATCCATTTCTCACTCACATCAATATTACCTGAAAAAATCTATAAGTCATCATCTGGAAATCATGAGGCTGAAGAAATGTTAACAGATCAATTCTCCATAAGGAAAAAGAAGAACCAGAAAGCATAGAATATCGAAACAACTCTCTGTCTATGGAATCTCGAATTCGAACGTAGTACCTGCATTCACAATTCGAAATAGTTACAGTTTCGTGTTAGTACCAGTTCGGTGTATATTATTGTGTTTTTGCGTTTGTGTGTATTGAATCGGTCAAAAATGCATTATCTGAGGATGTCAAAATATATTATTCGATATTCGGAAGATGGAATTTTGGCAGAATTAATTGTAACGAGAAAATAGTAAGTTGATTCAAAAAAACAATAGAGGTAGTATGTAACAAAATTGGAAATCACTATGAATCTTGAAAACGGTTACATAAACAACAAGAAATTAGTAGATCATTCTTGTTAACAAATAACAATTAATCGAGCATTTAAAAAAATCAGTGGCGTGCATAATTTTCTCTGAAAACAATGGCAACTGTAGTAAGAAATCAAACGGACTGAGAATTTTTATTTACAACTAATGGGTAAAAAAGTATATAGCACAAATGAAAAAAACATTTTCGCAACAATCACTTCACTTGACATAGCTTGTAAAAAATTCCATGTGAATATCTAGAAATCTTTTCGAAATATGAAGAAACTAACTGGATTCTCCATAGAGAATTGGAATAGATGAATTTCTTCAGACATTTAGAATTTAAGTAATAAATCTTTGTTCTTCAAACTAATTCACTTGAATTTGAGTGAAAGTTTAGAGTTCCCAAGCCCATTGTTTAAATCTGCAGAGTACTTAGTCCCAGGTAACAAAGTTGGACCTTATTTGTTAAATTTTGTATCGGGTCATTGAGAATTCATTGAAAATAGATACTCTTAATGACTGGAGACAATTTTCGGACCCTCTTCATATTGTAAACAATCAATGCACAAAGGCAGGTAGTTTTATGTCCATAAAGTTAGCAGTGCCACTTTCGAGAAATTCAATGAAACCTATTGCATTAATTGTCGAATAATTGTCGAGAATTTGTCGTGAAAGAAAAAAATTTGTCGCGTCCTTAGTTTTTTTTCTACGGGGTGGCTTTGCTAACTTAACGTTAAGTTAGCAGAACCACTTTTTCAATATCGCCCGAATCTCATGAAAATGGTTACAAATAATTGTCGAGTAATTGTCGTAGTCGATATGAAGTAAAAAAACCCAAAAAATCCATTCCTTTTTGTTTATTTTACGTCTTTTTCCCGCGAGTTCGAGATATTCCTAGAATTATCGCATTTTTGGCAACAGCGCATTCGTAATTGACTCTTTTTCTATTGCATTAATTGTCGAATACCTGCCTCGAATTTGTCGTGAAAGAAAAAAATTTGTCGCCTCCTTAGTTTTTTTTCTATGGGGTGGCTTTGCTAACTTAACGTTAAGTTAGCAGAACCAATTTCTCAATATCGACCGAATCTGATGAAAATGGTTACAAATAATTGTCGAGTAATTGTCGAAGTCGATATGAAGCAAAAAAAACCCAAAACATCCATTTATTTTTGTTTATTTTACGTCTTTTTCCCGCGAGTTCGAGATATTCCTAGAATTATCGCATTTTTGGCAACAGCGCATTCGTAATTGACTCTTTTTCTATTGCATTAATTGTCGAATACCTGCCTCGAATTTGTCGTGAAAGAAAAAAATTTGTCGCGTCCTTAGTTTTTTTTTCTATGGGGTGGCTTTGCTAACTTAACGTTAAGTTAGCAGAACCAATTTCTCAATATCGACCGAATCTGATGAAAATGGTTACAAATAATTGTCGAGTAATTGTCGAAGTCGATATGAAGCAAAAAAAACCCAAAACATCCATTTATTTTTGTTTATTTTACGTCTTTTTCCCGCGAGTTCGAGATATTCCTAGAATTATCGCATTTTTGGCAACAGCGCATTCGTAATTGACTCTTTTTCTATTGCATTAATTGTCGAATACCTGCCTCGAATTTGTCGTGAAAGAAAAAAATTTGTCGCGTCCTTAGTTTTTTTTTCTATGGGGTGGCTTTGCTAACTTAACGTTAAGTTAGCAGAACCAATTTCTCAATATCGACCGAATCTGATGAAAATGGTTACAAATAATTGTCGAGTAATTGTCGAAGTCGATATGAAGCAAAAAAAACCCAAAACATCCATTTATTTTTGTTTATTTTACGTCTTTTTCCCGCGAGTTCGAGATATTCCTAGAATTATCGCATTTTTGGCAACAGCGCATTCGTAATTGACTCTTTTTCTATTGCATTAATTGTCGAATACCTGTCCCGAATTTGTCGTGGAAAGAAAAAAATTTGTCTTTGGATAGTGAGCTTGAAAAAGAAGTATCTCTAAATGAATCTAATTACGAATGCGCTGTTGCCAAAAATGCGATAATTCCAGAAATTTCACGAAGAACAAGAAGGAATGGATTTTTTGTGTTTTTTTTACTTCATATGGGCTTCGACAATTACTCGACAATTATTTATAGACATTTTCATGATATTTGGTCGATATTGAGTAAGTGGTTATGCTAACTTAACGTTAAGTTAGCAAAGCCACCCCGTAGAAAAAAAAACTAAGGACGCGACAAATTTTTTTCTTTCACGACAAATTCGAGGAAGGTATTCGACAATTAATGCAATAGAAAAAGAGTCAATTACGAATGCGCTGTTGCCAAAAATGCGATAATTCTAGGAATATCTCGAACTCGCGGGAAAAAGACGTAAAATAAACAAAAAGGAATGGATTTTTTGGGTTTTTTTTACTTCATATCGACTACGACAATTACTCGACAATTATTTGTAACTATTTTCATGAGATTCGGGCGATATTGAAAAAGTGGTTCTGCTAACTTAACGTTAAGTTAGCAAAGCCACCCCATAGAAAAAAAAACTAAGGACGCGACAAATTTTTTTCTTTCACGACAAATTCTCGACAATTATTCGACAATAAGTGCAATAGGTTTCATCGAATTTCTCGAAAGTGGCACTGCTAACTTTATGGACATGGTAGTTTTTGGTATCTCCACCTAGTAGTAGTCTGTCGTTTTGACAGAACGAATAATTTTAGTTTGCAGGTGTTTGCGAACGATTTCAAAATGGGTGGCTCATTTTGATTTTTTTATTCTATATGGTTGGGTTAAATAACTTTTGTTACGTCATTTTGCAGTTCGTATAAAAATTTGTATTGTGGAATAGATTTTCGATGAAATATGGATTCTTCTTTTTCGACTACACTTGTAAAGTGTGTCAATCGATTTTTTCTAATTTTTCTCTTTTTTTTTCAGTCCCAGGTACAGAGCTGTTCGAAACCTCGTAAGAACCGGGAACAATTCGTCGAACATCAACAACGTCGGAGGCGGTGGCGGAAGCCCGGGCGGCTCCAGAGTGTTGGAAGTGAGGCGGGCGTACAAATCGGCCGGGGTGCCGACCAAGACGGGCCGCCGCAGGGCGCGGGGCATGAGCATGGGCCAGAAGGTCTCAGGAGGAGTTAAGGCCGTCAATAGGGATAACTCAACACCATACAAGCCAGTCATACCCAGGGAGTTGGCGCAGGTACGGAACCCATGTTCAATTTCTATCGAATATTCGATTACGGCCCCCCTGACAGCGAAAAAATTCAATAAAATACAGTTTCCTACCTGGAAAAGCAATATCGCTATGAGATATTTCGCTATGTTGATATCAACTTAGCGAAACAACTATCCGAAAAATGTTTTCAGGAAAAATCAAACTAGCTCATCTTTTTCAGTAGTGATTTATCCATAAATTATCCGTGAAGAAAAAATCATCGCCACTCTTTTATTTTAGAAAATATTAGATGTTTCGCTAACTTGATATCAACTTAGCGAAACAAATATCCAAAAAAATGTTTTCAGCAAAAATCAAACTATCTCATCTTTTTCAGTCATTCATCCGTAAATTATCCGTGGAGAAAAAATCATCGCCACTCTTGCATTTAAAATTTTTTTAGATGTTTCGTTAACTTGATATCAACTTGGCGAAACAACGATCCAAAAAATGTGTTCAGCTAAAAACAAAGTAACCCATCATTTTCAGTGATTTGTCCGTAAATTATCTGTGTTAAAAGTAAATCTGCATCTTTCAGGGTTTTGTGGAAAAACGACACTTACTAGTTCAAGTGATATTTTTTTGAAAAATGCAGCAGAAATTTTTTTCTTCACATATACACTGCGCAAAAAAATTACCGCATATTCTGAAAATCTCAATTTTAATGAAAGTTAACTATACATTGACTTTATAACTTATTTTTTATGTTTTCTCGGGAAGGTTTTGAACGAAACAAGACACATTAAATGGAAGAAAAATTCAGGATTTCACCGAATCTTATGTGAAAGAAGAGAAATTAACAATTTTCAAAATACTGAAATGCTGAGTAGTGATTTAATACTGGTATTTCCACCCCTTGCGTTAATTACAGCTCGGCAACGAAGGTTCATACTCAAAATGAGTGATCTTAAAATGTTCTGATCTAATCCTTCCCAGATTTCTCCGAGTTGGATTCCTAAGTCATTAAGAGTAGCTGGATGATTTTCTGAACTTCTCAGCCTTCTATTGAGGTTGTCCCAAACCTGCTCAATCGGATTGAGATCTGGACTTCTTGCTGGCCATTCCATTCGAGAGACTTCAACCTCTTCAAGCTACTCCTGAACGATGCGCGCACGATGGGGTCTGGCATTATCGTCCATAAAAATGAAATGTTCACCAATGTATGGGGCAAATGGCACTACATGCTCTTCAAGAATGTTCCTTATATACTTATCAGCATTCATAGCTCCATTATCAACGACCACTAGGTCTGTGCGAGCAGTCAAAGATATTCCACCCCATACCATAATCGATCCTCCCCCGAAACCAGTAGTATTCAGGAAATTGCACTGAGCATATCTTTCATGTGGACGTCTGTATACAAGGGACCGTCGATCACAAGGATAGAGGCAGAATCTAGACTCATCTGTGAAGAGAACTCTTTCCCAATCGGCCTCTTCCCAATGGATATGCTCTCTCGCAAAATCCAATCGCGCCCTTCGATGGGCTGGGTTAAGAGCTGGGCCTCTTGCCGCGACACGAGGCCTTAAATCATATTCTCTGAGGCGATTTCTTATTGTCTGAGTGCTAATTTGCACCTCATGAGTTTGCTCAAGCTGATTTTGAAGGAGGCGAGCGGTTGCAAACCGTTGTCTCAACGAAGAAACTCTCAAGTAACGTTCTTGAATGGCAGTTGTTACCCGTGGTCTACCCTGTCCTGGTCTTCGGACATTCATATCTGTCTCCCTGAATCGTTGCAACATTCTGGACACACTTGTATGGGAAACTCCAAACCTTTCTGCAATTCTTGTGTATGTCCACCCTTCTTCTCGCAAAACTACACATTCCTCTTGGGTCAAATTGCGTGTTTCGCGTTGCATAGCGATCGAGTGTAGAAAATCAAACGAAAGAAAAACTATTGATCACTAGAATTGATCGAGAACAACTTTTTTTATTCCTGCTGGAAGAAAACATCTGTATTGAAGAAAAACGTTGAAAGTGGATAACATATGCATGCATAATTCTGATAAAAATAATTATCATTGAGAACACCTTCAGTTGTAGAATAAATTTGAGATTTTCATAATGTGCGTTAATTTTTTTGCGCAGTGTAAATCAAGGATAGAAAGCTTCATCTTTCTTCCAAATTCCAACAATATTGCATGCATAGTTTTCGAGAAAATGCCTGATATGTGTTCCGACGGCCGCAGAACTATCAATCACATTTTGTCATTTTTCTACAAAACCTTGAAAGATACAAATTTTATTTCACCGCGGATTATTTACGGATAAATCACTTGGAAAGATGAGCTACTTTGTCTTTTGCTGAAAACATTTTTTGGATAGTTGTTACAAGTTGTTAATATCAAGTTAGCGAAACATCTAATATTTTTGAAAATGCAAGAGTGGCGATGTTTTTTTCTTCACGGATAATTTACGGATAAATCACTGAAAAAGATGAGCTAGTTTGATTTTGACTGAAAACATTTTTTGGATAGGTGGTTGTTTTGCTAAGTTGATATCGACTTTTTTTTAAATAAAAGAGCGGCAAAATAAATTTCTTCGCGGATAAATTACGGATAAAAAACGGCAAAATTTTGAGCTATTCCGAGTTTGATTCACAAGAGTTGTATATTGTTGTTGACATTTAAGTTTGTCAAAAGAACATCTTACATTTTTTTTGGCAAGACAAAAAGTCTAGTCATTTTATAATTCCTTTCCTTTCACTCAATCCTAAGGTGTTCGAAGAGATTAAACAGGTCTAATGAAAAATAAAAGTAGTTCAATGCGATAATAAAATTATATCTCGACCAAAAGACATTCCGAGAAATGAAATGAGTCAGATCGCGAATTCTGACAAATTCCTACTTCCTACGCTCGAGAATTGAATAATGAACAATATCTAATGCTATCTATGAACCGCTCGAATTGTTTATGTTGAGGAAGGCATCGGCTATCGTCAATTAATTTCCAATAGGAAAGAAATAATATGTTTCGCCCCTCTCTCGTTAACAGCTGACGTTTTTGAGAGCTCCAGACAGGTCGATTCAGTTTTGTTGAAATCCGAACCGCGAAGAAGTTTCCGTGTCCAATTATTTTATTTATAAATTCCTTCTTCTATCAGGTGTTTTTTGCGTCTAGTATCTTGTGAAATGTCGAAATTATGTGCCCATGTTTCTGCGTGTATTCTTCGTGAACGATGAGGATTTCGAAGTGCTTTATCTAGTCGGTGATAATTTTATTCCTTTGTCGTTTCTTTGATGGACTGTTTATCGGGTATTCCTAGTTTTCTTTGTTTAAAGTGCGTTTTCTATATACGCTGCATCATGGCCAGAAGACGCAATAACAAGAAAAGTCACAATTTCATCGTGAAATATAGATTGAAGAAGGCGGATGGCAAGGTGAGAGAAAATTGACGAATTCGCGCTAGTAAACAATGAAAACCTTTCCCCCTTGGCGACGCCCCTGATAGGGATCGAGTAACTCATCATTTTGAAGGAATTCCAATTCTGTTCATGGATATGCTAAAAAAATTCTTGTAAATTGTTTTGGTGTAAAAACTTGTTGATCAACAGAAATTTCTATTCATTGTTTTTATCAACATTTCGTAGCTCTTCGGTTGAGATCAAAGTATCAACAATATCAGCAAACTTAAAACCTGCAATAAGTTCTAGAAATAGTCGATGAAAACGTTGAGTTAGAATTCAATTACAGTCTAAAAGCAAATGATGAACTCAGCAACTCAATACTGCACTTCACCTGTCAATTACAACGTGTTTTTTACAACGAAATGAACGCTAAACAAATAAATCTTTTGTAGCATATTCATGAGTTAAATGCAATGTTTTCAAAATGATGTCATTGGACCTCTATTGTCATTTAAGATTCTTGAGGGGATTGAATAAAATCCAAATAAAATATTAGGAATTACCAGTGTTCGTTTTTCAGAATAGACTTATACAGCCCATTATTAATTTTATTTCGATTCATGAATAGTTTCATTGGAACACTTATCGGGTCAGTTTAGTCATCTTTCAAAGTATTGTTGACATTAGGAATTATTCAAAGAAATGAGAAACGCGTCAATAAATCTAAGAATTCCGATATTTATCGAAGATTTTGAAACATCTCAGACTTCCAAATAACCTTTCAAACTTGGACCAACCTTACCAATAAGTTTACGTAGACTGGAACCCACAAAAATATGCCAATAGGGCGCGGGCACGTGACGTCACACGCCAACTGTCATTCAGCCTGCTGGACAAACAAACCGTATTTCAATAAACAACAATGATAATTTAATGGGATTAAAATTGCAATTCTGAGAAGATTATGGGTTTATCCTTAGACTATAAAGGGTATAGTCACAGTATAAGGTACTTTACCTTATACTGGGGTATAGTCAATGGGTTTATCCCATAAAACTTATAGTAACTATAAGATCTATAGTTTATCCTGAAAGAGGGCAACGTAACTGTAAATATTAATAAACTGTTTTATATCATCATTTCAATAATTTCATTAAATATTTTGTATATAGGCTCATTAGTACATATTGACTGAAAAATTGAATAATGCATAAAGGAAATTATATAAATGATAAATCAATAAAATCAGTAAAACAAATAATTCAATTTAATTTTTGATGAAAATATATATCTAACACTGTATAAATATATCATCTCTCATATCAATAAGGTACTATAGTGGACATGAATTTATGAATGCACAGCAAACTGTCAAATTTTATCGATCACAGGAACATTATTCTGCTTGAACTTGATCATATGCACGGGTAAGGTTGAAGATGTTATTTTATATTTGTTTCTTATGGAACCAATAACACGCTCAACTTGTATTCTAACATTTGCAAGTCTTCTAGTTTCTTCTGCTTCTTCCATTGTGAATGTATAACTCTGCAAAGTTTCCCGGAGATGATGGATTTCACTATAACAATTCTGTAACTCGAAATTGATATCAGGAAATTGGTGTTCACCAATTTTGTGCATGTTCCACTTCTTCAACAGGTTCACTTTCATCTTCTTTATCAATAATATCCAAGCTTTGAACAGCTGGATTATTCAAGGCTTCACACAAAGGGTCATTGTCAATACGATCAATAATTCTATCCACATAAACTGGAATATTTGGGTTTGGTATCTTATTTTTATCTCTCTGCTTCCTACGATTCAATCTCTGGATGCTTTGAACTGCATTGATATTTGTTTTGTAGCCAAGTGATTGATTTGGTACCCAGTCTATATTGTCAACATCTTTCAATGCACTTGGCTTGCCTAAAATGACGAAAAATAATAATTTTTTATATGCCTATGTTTCCTTGATTCTTTGAACATACCTCCTACAAAATGTTTCGAACATACAGTTGCCCATTTCAACTTCTCAGTAGTTAAATCTGCTCTTCTAGTTGCCTTAATCCACAATTCACGTCTCTTTTCAGCAAGAGGATTAATATGTTTTCTATTGTCGAAAATAGAAGGGAATCGGTGGAATGAAACCTTATCTCTTCCGCTTCAACTTCCACATTTCACAATCGCGCAAAATTGAGGCATTATCGAGAAAAAAACAATTTAAATATGATCAGCGGCGTAGCTACGTGGGTGCAAGGGTGTGCAGTGCACCAGGGCCCCTGACCTCAGGGGGCCCCCAAGCGCTGACCATCAAATCGCGTTTGAACTTAAAAAAAATTCAAACTTTGATTTTTCTCTGTGATCTATTATGTAAATAACATTGTTTTTATTATATTCAGTTGTTGAAAAATGTTTTTTCCGAAATATCATCAAATCTAGGGATTTATTGCCAAAATTCACTGGTGAATCGGACACCTATTTAAAAAAACTAAATCTGACTAGATGGTCCAGTAGGGTTAACATAATTTCGGCAATCAAATTTCATTTTTTTCATATCATTCGTGCATTAGCTGAAATAGAAGAATAAATTTTTGCAAATAAGAGCAAAAACAAGCAGAAATAAAAAAAAATGTTGAATTTTGAATTTATTTTCCTCGGCGATTTAATGCACCGCATTCTCCATGATATATATCAATTATGCATCTGAAGAGACGAATACAAAGAAAAAAATGTATAGGAGTGACTTCGAGTCCTTCAAGTGCAAGGCTAGAGAAAATGTCATAGCATATGGTAAAGATCCCCATTTCGAAGAAAAGAGACAAAAAAAAGATAAAAAATATTTCGATGAATTAGCTTCCGATCACCGATTTCGAAGCAGGGGAGAATTTTCCGAAATAAATATTTTCAATAGAGTGCTCGATACAATAATTTCTCAATTTTAGAAGTCGCCTTCTTATATTTCGGTTGCAGTTTTCAACAAACTGTCGAATCACTGGAAACTATTAAGTTTCATTAAATTTAAAAGAGAATTAAAGGCGCTCCTTGTAACGAAAGCGTATTATTTGCTCTCAGAGTTTTTCCGCGACACAAACTTATCTGTGATATGAGTATAGTTGGCTCTAGAGTCTAGACTGTAAGTTCATTTTATGTCCATATTTACATATTTCAATAATGCGTTATTTATGCTGAAAATTGACGAGTACCTACACGCTATTGTATTAAGCCTGTAGTACAATAAAGATTTAATTGATTGAATTCAAGTTTCGGGGTATTACTGCAGTCAACAAAATTTTGAATTTTCACCATCACTAGATATAGGTAGACGATAAAACTATAATTCAAAGCTTCGACCAATTTCAAAGTAAATATTGCGATATGAAAGGACCAACTTTGCAATTCAAGTTCTTAATATTTATCACCTATTTCTACCTGAATTGAATAAGACATGGATTGTGTTTAAAAATAATAAGGAAATACGGAATGCTGGAATGCGATCTAACAGAAGTATTTACAGCAATATTACTGTTCCATACAATCTTACTGTCACCTCTGTAGAAGCTGAAAGATCTTTCAGCAAATTAAGAATAATATAAAATTATTTGCGGAACACTATGAGCCAAGCTCAACTGCGACATTTATGGCTTATACCTATCAATTGAAAATGAAGCTGCATCAAGTCTAGATTTGAGTGAAGTCATTGAATCTTTCGCAAAGACTAGGTCTAGAAAGAGGTTGTAAACATATTTTTTCCGGAGGAATAAATGACTTCAAATCTAGACTTGACCTCTAGGTTCGAATCCCCAATAATCAATTTGATTTCATTCCTCGAATAGTTTATTCTTATTGTGATTTCACCAAATAATCTGACGTATCAATAAAAAAAATAAGGCTAGAAGGTCATAGTGACGATGACAATTTTTTTGTGAATATTTGTACATAGTAAATATCTATAAAAAATGTTTTCAACGCCCTTTTTCTCATCCACATTAATAAAATGAATTTAATATATACCTACTCCAATACATAAATAACAACATAATTTATTCAAGTATATTCCTCAACTGTACCTTAAGTAAGTAACTTTGCTTCTTCGAAGTATTTAGGTATATTTTGACTCGAAAACAATTCATTAAGGGGCCCCTCTTCGATTTTTGCACCAGGGCCCCGGACCATCTAGCTACGCCACTGAATATGATATAAACACACAATAAGCATTTGTAGATCCGTTTGTTTGTCCAGCAGGCTGATTTGACAACTGTAATTTGCTGTCGTCTGTCAGATGTGCCCGCGCCCTATACTGAATAAGCTAGAAACAAAGAGCGTGAGATTCTAACCTCATAATTAGGCGATCCAACGAGCTGTCAAATATTTTTTTAGGTTAGTGCTGGTGGTCAAACAATGTGACCTCAGCTTTGTCGATGTAGATATTAAAAACGTTTATTTTATCGAAAAATTGATTCAATGGGGCATTTTTTTTATATTTTCAGTCAATCTTACTCTCAGAAATATCAAACCAGTGAAAATTATTTAAATTAAGTGCATTTTCATTGAAAACATGCCGTTAATGTACAAGTCGTTCTAATTGAGAGGAATACATCAAATGTAAAGAAAGCCTGTGAAATCCAGTTGTCGGCATACTTAAACCTTTGATGCGATCGAATCAATTCACAACTAGGTGATTCTAATCTTTCGTTTTCCCTTTTCAGGACTTTGCCCGACCTCCCAGATTGGACATGCTGCTCGACATGCCGGCAGCGCACAGAGAAACGCAATTGAAGCACAGCTGGAATCAGGACGACCGGTCGCTGAACATATTCGTAAAAGAAGACGACAAATTAACGTTCCACAGACACCCCGTTGCCCAAAGCACGGACTGCATCAGGGGCAAGGTTGGATTCACGAAAGGGATGCACTGTTGGGAGGTGTGCTGGTCCACACGCGAAAGGGGTACGCACGCCGTTGTAGGTGTAGCGACAAAAGAAGCACCACTACACTCTGTGGGCTATCAGAGCCTCGTCGGAAGCACCGACACGTCTTGGGGATGGGATTTAGGTAAGTTGAGAGAGAGCCCTGTAGAATTTAGCGATTTGGTGCCCCAAGAAACTATAACTAAGTTATTAAGAAAATAAAAATAAGAAGAATTAATTAAAACAATAAAGCTAAAAAAACTAAACGAAAATTCTAAATTTCTTGGAGCAGTTTATGCACATGAATTATTTCTTGGAATGATTGATTTCAATGTTATTTATGTTTTCAGGACGTAATAAATTATATCACGACTCCAAAAATGCTCCTGGCGTAACCTATCCAGCACTGTTGAAACCAGACGAAACCTTTATAGTGCCCGATAAATTTTTAGTTGTATTAGATATGGATGAAGGAACCCTTAGTTTTGTCGTTGATGGCCAGTATCTTGGAGTAGCTTTCAGGGGGCTGAAAGGCAGGAAGCTATATCCAATAGTCAGCGCAGTCTGGGGACACTGCGAGATCACAATGAAATATATTGGTGGATTAGATCGTAAGTATTTTTTTATTGAAAAATGTTTGTTATAAGATATTTCTTGAAAAATATCCATATCTTCAAATGAAAGAATGATTCCTCATCAATTTAAAACCCTCTGAAAGTAGTACATTCTGTGTATTCTCAAATCTTAACCTCAAGTAATGGTTTGAAGTTTAAAACATCAAATTTTTACTTACAGCCGAACCCCTTCCATTGATGGACTTGTGCAGACGAGTGATAAGGCAGCGTCTTGGCAAGAAGCATCTAGAAGATAAAGTGATGGGCCTGCAGCTTCCTCAAGCCTTACAGACTTACCTATTGTACAAAGACAGAAGATAATATCATAAAGATAATTCAGTGTTGTGTGACTGTGAAAGAACAAATGGAAGACTGGCGCTTTACTGGGTGTCAGGTTGAAATTACCAAAAAATATTCGATGTAGAAAAAAAAAGGTTATAGATCGAAGAGTAACTTAAGTATATACATCTGCGGATGCATGGACATTTATTTAAGCAGAAACCTTTCATGTCATATGAGGACCCTGGACTTTCTTTTCGAGTTTCCCGTGATTTCTTTCAACAATCTGTGATCAGTTTTAACGCTAAAGAATCTCCACAAACTTTATTTTCTTTGATGACCATCAAATTGCCGAAATAGTCAAAAGTGAATAGGAAGAGACAATTTGTCGAAAATGTTTTTTGTGACTGTGTGATAATCTTGATGAGTTTTCAGAATTGGAAAAAGATGGAGGAATTGTTTGAGCAACTTATTGGGTTTAAGGAAAGTGAGAACAAATCACAAAACTTATTGTGTGATAAATGAGTTATTTTCCTCAAAGGACGATTTCCATTTCAAGCAATCTAGCTCTCACTTTCCATCATTCTGATTTGCAACCTATTAGAATATTTAAAAGTTATTGTTGATTTTGATGATGACACCACCTGAATATTGTGTCTCAAAATGAAGAAATCAGATTCATAAAACATTTTTGGTCAAAGCGTGAGGAAGGAGCAGGTCATTTCATTTTGAAATTCAGTCAAAACTTTTTCATGTAACTCTAGACAAAATAAAATACAGCCAGACCAAGAATTACGTTCTACTCAAGAAAGTCTTATAAATTTTATTTCTTTATTTTGTGGCATACTGTATATAAAATCGTTCAGGATGTTAAATTTTGTAAACGCTTCAAGTCAGATGATCAGCAAAAAAAAGTCCCAATATCGAGAACATCTTGTCATTTTTCTGGTCTCAATTCATTTCAAAATGAGAAATCGAGAAGAAACAATGCCATACGTTGTAAATAATTGTAAACCCTTTCTCAGTCTTCATATTTATATATTATTGTAATAATTGGCACAGCTTCCTGATAATATAGCTTCATAATAGTTTTTTTGGATCGTATCAAAATTTGAAATATCTGAAAAAATATTTGCTATACTATTTTTGAAAAATTTCCGAGGAAAAAATCTTCTCGCAACATTTCATCCATGAATAAACATACTGTAATCAAAGCGTCTTCCAGTAAAAGTCTAGGTTGAATCTTCCAAAGTAGCGGTCTAATTTTTTTTGTCCGAAGAATGGCGTAGCCAGTTGATTTTCCTCATTTATATATTTCTTTCATACCTGGCGCAGATTTTCAAAACTGTTGAACATTTTCGATAAGCTGCTCTGGTTATTAATGAAATATATATTTCTGGGCATTCAACCTGTTACAATGGGATAATTTTGCAGAAGAAAACTGAATTATTGTATTCTTTATCGTTCATGTGAGTTATGTTGCGGCGATGTTTTCCTCAATGTGGATTGTGTAAATTGAACACTGTTATAAAGTTAGGTACAGTATTTTAAGGTGGAATGAAAAAAATGTAAAGTTGAAGACGGAAGCCCCAGGCATCACACCAACATGTTGAATATAAGAAAATTAGACTTATTTTTGTAAATATTATGTTTTAAGTGCCAGTTACAATGTAATTTATTTCCAAGAACGCAGACAATTTGAGTGTTCCGTTCAACGAGATTTATTCGAATAATTTTAGATCTTTTTGTAGTAAATTTTTCTGTTTATTGTATCTTATTATAGCGTTTTTCGAATCTTTTCAAGCGATTCATAGAATGTCAAAGAGTGTAAGTAAATGTGGTGACGTCTTAGTTTTAGCATTGTTTCTTATGAGGATTTTAACTTTTTCGCACTACAAAGTGTTCATTAGGTAACTCTTTTTATTTCAACTGTTATATTTCCTATTTTACCCTGTTTTTAAGACATTAATCTTTCACACGTGTTCAAATGTTCAGTTCAGACAAACTGTCGATGATACTGCTCCTGTTTAAATTATTCCTGTTATTGTTTTTATTTTTTGGATAAATTCTCTAATTATTTTCTGTTCAAAATAAATACAATTTTCTAGAACTCCCCCGTGTTTTGTTCATTGAACTCAATCTAATTGGGATCCGACATTGGCTCAAAGAAGACAAATTCATAGAATAATATATCAAATCTTTTTTTTTTCTATATTAAACCATTTACTTGAATGACGAATGTAAGACTAGAACCGAATTTCCACAGCATTTTCATTGGCTCAGATGGTAGAAGTGAGAAAAGCAAAATTCAACAAACAAATGCATTTTAACAATGTAGTAACACAATTGAAGAGGTCTATTTGAATACTTAATCATCCATTGTGCCTCTGCTCTATTTTGTGCTGGTTGACTGAAGAATTTGACAACATCTGTACATTTCATAGTATCATGAAAATTAAATGGCTTTTTATTTTCTGGCGGCATAAAAACAAATAACCTTTGGAATCAACAATCACACCAATGCCAAGCATACTGTTCTGCATTATGTTGGCACTACCCAATTATACACAAATTCACCTTCAATACTTTCTAACTTATGAAATTGCTGTAGTTTGTTAAAAATTTCTCTTATTGCAAGATCCATTCTCTAGAATTAGAATGTTACATGGAACTCATGGTCTATGGACAGATGCAAAGTAACATCTGTCAAAAATATCTGTGCCCTAAAGACGTCTATAGCCACGCCCATAAGTCGAATCCCAATATTTTGATTTCCCCCGATTCAACAGGAAACAAAAAAATCCTTCAAAATTTCATTGAAAAATTACCGAAAGACAACGAATATTTTTATACTACCCAGAACTATAGTTGTGATTTAATGTACCTTCATCGTTAATAGAGATTCATGGTATCGTTGAACTGATTTGTCTCTACTCTATTGGAAAAACTTCCTCATCCCCCAAAAAAACATAAATTTTTAGACACTTCGCATTATATTCACTCCATATGACATTTCTGGGTTTGATTTGTTGACGTGTGTAATTTACGAAAAGAAAACTGCAATGAGTAGAGTGACCTGGACTACAATTATAGTAGTTTTATTGTTTTTAAGTTTCGCTGTGACTGTCCAGGCGAATAAGTTAATCGATGTATGATTATGATAATGTAAGTAAACTCTCTAAACATTTGTATATATTTATTTTGACCCCTCATTAACTTGCGGCTGATGGATATTGACAAGATGTAGGATCAGTTATTCCCCTAGAAAGACACTCTGAAGTCAATCGTTGGAAAGTCAAATTGTGAAGCATTATTCACATGCATATTTCATTATAAGTCAACTTTTATAATTATAATTTGTTGGCCAATTATTCACAAATATACAGGTTGTCCCATAAATAATGGATACCATGCCATCATAAAATATGATGGTTGAGGTATTATAAAAAATGAATTTTTTTTAAATTATTACAACACAGTATCTTTGAAAAGAAGAGTTTACTGTTTCACAAACTTCTCACACTGATCACAAACTTCAACAGGTATTCGATAGAAAACAAAATAGTTTCTGAGTGGTTTAATTTTTTGTTTTTTACTTTACAATATTGTTATTACAGTAGACTAAATAAATGTTACTTGTGACTGAATCATTTCAGTTCACCAATTCAAAATTATGAATTAATATTTCATTATCTTCATAGATTCAAATAAATTAATAATCTCAAATTTCTATTTGTGAGATTCTGTTCTTTGGCTTGTAAATGTGTAGAAAATGGATAATAAAGGTAAAACTGATTTTCTCATTGCTCAAAACGAGTGACCAAAGTTACAGCTTCATGCAGCATAAACATGGTTTTCAATTATTCAAATGAACAGAATCAGTAAGTATATTATAAGAGTTTTTTTAACTTGCCCCAGATTCACAAGAGTGTATATTGACACAAATACACTGCGCAAAAAAATTAACGCACATTATGGAAATCTCAAATTTATTCTACCTGGTTACGGAATGCTATGCCATTGCAAGCCAAAGGAAAGATACCTTTGGACAAGAAACTTGTAGAAGTGGGGAGTTATCCTCCTTGAAGCCGTCCCAGATACTGGATTTCATCAAATCTCTGGAACTGGAGGGCGAGCTGTAGGAGGCGCGATGATGACAGCTCTGTCAGGGGGCACAATAGACCTTAAGGTCGCAGTGGACTGTAACCCCTTTTCACTATAACTATCCACTTTCAACGTTTTTCTTCAATACAGGTTTTCTCCCAGCAGGAATAAAAAAAGATGACATTATCAGATTTTGAATGTATTGGCTCCATTCTAAAATCAGTTGTTCTCGATCAATTCTAGTGATCAATAGTTTTTCTTTCATTTGATTTTCTACACTCGAAGGGTGGACATACACAAGAATTGCAGAAAGGTTTGGAGTTTCCCATACAAGTGTGTCCAGAATGTTGCAGCGATTCAGGGAGACAGGTATGAATGTCCGAAGACCAGGACAGGGTAGACCACAGGTAACAACTGCCATTCAAGAACGTTGCTTGAGAGTTTCTTCGTTGAGACAACGGTTTGCAACCGCTCGCCTCCTTCAAAATCAGCTTGAGCAAACTCATGACGAGCAAATTACCACTCAGACAATAAGAAATCGCCTCAGAGAATATGATTTAAGGCCTCGTGTTGCGGCAAGAGGCCCAGCTCTTACCCCAGCCCATCGAAGGGCGCGTTTGGATTTTGCGAGAGAGCATATCCAAAGGGAAGAGGCCGATTGGGAAAGAGTTCTCTTCACAGATGAGTCTAGATTCTGCCTCTACCATTGTGATCGACGTTCCCTTGTATACAGATGTCCACATGAAAGATATGCTCAGTGCAATTTCCTGAATACTACTGGTTTCGGGGGAGGATCGATTATGGTAATGGGTGAAATATCTTTGACTGCTCGCACAGACCTAGTGGTCGTTGATAATGGAGCTATGAATGCTGATAAGTATATAAGGAACATTCTTGAAGAGCATGTAGTGCCATTTGCCCCATACATTGGTGAAAATTTCATTTTTATGGACGATAATGCCAGTCCCCATCGTGCGCGCATCGTTCAGGAGTACCTTGAAGAGGTTGAAGTCTCTTGAATGGAATGGCCAGCAAGAAGTCCAGATCTCAATCCGATTGAGCAGGTTTGGGACAACCTCAATAGAAGGCTGAGAAGTTCAGAAAATCATCCAGCTACTCTTAATGACTTAGGAATCCAACTCGGATAAATCTGGGAAGGATTAGATCAGAACATTTTAAGATCACTCATTTTGAGTATGAACCGTCGTTGCCGAGCTGTAATTAACGCAAGGGGTGGAAATACCAAGTATTAAATCACTTATCAGCATTTCAGTATTTTGAAAATTGTTCATTTCTCTTCTTTCACATAAGATTCGGTGAAATCCTGAATTTTTCTTCCATTTAATGTGTCTTGTTTCGTTCGAAACCTTCCCAAAAGAACATGAAAAATAAGTTATTAAGTCAATGTAGAGTTAACTTTCATTAAAATTGAGATTTTCACAATGTGCGTTAATTTTTTTGCGCAGTGTAGAATCAATATGATTCTTGAGATTTTCTTTTTTTATAGCATGATCCAAAGTGACATGCTTCAAATTCGAATAAACAGAGCATTTGAGATATGATTATAAATTGGTATGATAATGAGGAACATGTGAAATGTTTTCTGAATGATTTTTGGGATGCATTTTTATATTTGTGAGGTAACCGCAGGAATGTCATTTCTGCATATTCAAATGAATAGTATTAATATGATTTCGAAGATGTCCTTTATTATTAGTAGCAAAATCACATGATCTACATTTAAATCGCTTCAAATTCAGATGAACATAATCCACATGATTTTTGAGATTTGATGTATATTTCGTAGCAAAATCACAGAAGAGACATTTGAACTGCTTGGAATCAACATGAATAGAATTAATATGAAGTTTTAGACTTGCTCTTAAATTTGTAGCATGATCACACAAGTGACATTTAAACGGTTTCAAATTTAAATGAACTGTATTAATATGATTTTTTAACTGCCCTTTTTGACCTGCTTCATAATCGCATGAGTGATATTTGAACTTCAAATTTAAATGAATGGAATTGATGTGAATCTCAAGCGGCTTTTTTAGTTTTGCTGCATAATCACATGAGTGGCATTTGAACTGCCTCAAATTCAAATGAACAGACTCCATATGAGCTTTAAGATGTATGCTATTATTTGTATTATAATCACAGAGCTGACATTTGTACTTCTTCAAATCCAAGTGAACGCGATCTATATGATTTTTGAGATTTGATTGTTTCGAATTCAAATGAGAGTCATAATCGCATGAGCTGTAAGGCTTCGAATCCAAATGAACAGAATTTAAATCATTTTCTTGTTTTGTTTCTTGACTTCCACCTGAATATTTGGAATTCAAATGAAGAGAATCCATATGTTCTCTCAGGCTACATTCGTAGTCGACAGTATAGTCACATAAGTGGCATTTATAATGCTTTGAATCATTTACCTTTTTATCACAGTTATTATCAATTTTTTCATTTTTTTTGATCAGCTCAATAAGTTTCTGTCTTTCATTACTCCTGTTATCATCCACGAATTGAGAGGTAAAGGCCACATCTTCTATCTTCACATTCTGGTTCTCTGTTTTCTCAGAGCTGCAACAGATCATGAGAATCAGTAATCAATAGAGGCAGAGTAGATTCATCGTCAGTAGGTATCTACTCTTTATCGAGAAGACCAGTTGGTAGGGCATGTATGGATTGATTGATGATAATCACACTGACGATACTCACTTATTGGAAGTATTTTCTGATTCTTTGATTTTAGTCTTCTCAGTATCCATCACATTCAACAAAGCTGCAGCCACTTTCAATTCATGAAGTGTTAACTAATTAAATGAATTGTTAAACATCAATTCACTGTAGAACAGAACATCTATTAGTAAAAAAGTGTAACAGAAAAACAGTTTGAGTTTATTGAAGATTTCCTTCCCATTCAAGAAAAGTCGTTAAAATTGTGCATAGATAAATGAAAGAAAATAAATTATGAACAATAAGGTTAAATCATAGAAATGGGCTTAATCACGGCTCTCTTATAACAAGCTGTTAAATAGGGTCAACTCTCAACAAGACAACAATGCAAGAGGAATAGGCCGAATAGGGTAGTTTTTTCTTGACAGATGGTGATTGTAGGTTCATTAATTAATTGACTGCAAATCGAAAAAACACGGTGTAATTGATTCAAACAACGTGGAAAGAAGAAAAAGTGTAATCGAGAATGCTTCCAACTATAAAAAATGTTACTTAATATGATAATAATTGAATTTTTGACCACTAATTCAAGTCTTTTTGAACCTCACTTATTTTGGAATCAACCTGTATACATAAATAAATCCCCATACCCCGCATAAATCGAGGATCTACCTGTTCGTCGGACCCCTCTGTCGAACCCCTCGTCTGTACATTCAACCCTTTGTCGGACTCAACGTGTCTTTCTGCAAGCATAATTATTTAAGGTCATAGATGGGGGGTGGATGTCTACATGCCAACGCTACGGTCGCTAGGGACCTGGTGCAGTCAAAATAGCAAATGGGAAATGCCCTTACTCATTGCACAATTCGGGATGATCCAAGGGTGAGCATTGAACAGATCCGGAATCGAAATTATTGATAGCAGAAAACTGGATGGGTGAATAGAATTGGTTTACTATTTTCTGGGGAAAAAACCATTTTTTATATAATTTGAATGAACTTATGCTTACTCCATATCATTTTCAGTTGTGGAATACTTCTCTCATGATATCAGGGAGAGAGAAAGTGAAAATATTTCAATAATTCATGAACTACTCTCCTTCTTGTTAAATCCGATCCTGTATTATGTTTAGTAAAGCGGTTCGTTTGTCGATAGGGGGTTGTTTCAGTTTTTTGAAGGATAAAAGTAAGGGATGTTGTTGAGGAATTAAGGAGTTCAATGACCCATCGTTTCAGTCATCCTAGTCATGGACGCCATTACAAAAAATGACAGGGGGGCACTTTCTTTTACATTCAAATGAATGCATTGAATTGACCAGTACCAGTACGTACTATGAATGTCGTTTGAAGAACAATGCAAAATGGTCATTGGAGATGAAGTAGGAGAGTTGATCAATAAATATACCAACAATTCTTCAAAAATATCTAGAAACAAAACACCTACATAATATTCGAGATATAAACAAAAATTAAACACTCTTATTTATTTGCATCCTGATGTATACTTTTGAAATTCTACCGAACAAAATTCCAGAAAATTACCTGTGTCGCATGAATTTAAAACAAGAAAAAAAAACCTATTGAAGCAACAAAAGTATGGGTCAAAGAAGCCAGTGAGCCAGACTAAAAGTTTTCAACATTATTCTTGTCTGAAAAAAAATTGAGATGTCATATTGTTGCCCACTTGCTTTTAGGCAATAATTGAATTCTTATTCAATGTGTTTATCAATATTTTATTATTTTGTAGCACTTTGGGGGTAATCAATGGGTTAACGATGAGAGCAAACTTACCAACTGTAAGAAGAGCTACAAAATCTTGATTAAAACATTAAATAAATATTTTTTTTGATAAATAAGAGTTTAATTTTTGCCTATCAAACTATCTTGAACTATCTCATCGAAGAATTGTCGGTTGTACTCATAGACATATTATTATTTGATAAGTCTATGGTTGTACTCGATTGGAAATAAAAAAACGATAAGAGATAATTTGGTACCTTCGCATCCACCATATTGCAACTATCATGATACAATAGAACTACAAATCATGATATTAAAAGTATGTATAATCAGTTATTCCCATAGGAAGTTTGGCACAGTCAAGTCAATTGAAGTCGAATTATGAAACATTATTCACATGCATAAAATATGATGCTCGATGTATTATGTAAAAGGAACATTTGTTTTTTGATTATTTCAACACTCCCCATCTTTGAAAAGAGGAGTTTATGGTTTCACGACAACACAAACTTCAACAGGTCAATAGAAAACGAAATAGTTTTGGAGTAAGAAATTAAAAAACAGAAGAAAATTTGGTACCTGCACCTCCACCATATTGCAACCATGCAACCATCAAAAAAGAAACTATACTTAAAGGACTTTTTTCAGAGACTCGACAAAAAGAAGTTGAAAACAATTATAAGTCGAGAGTAGAAATATTCAGTGAACCTTTTCTTTTTATCAAATTAGACTTTTAGATCATTTTTCAAGGTAATCCAATTTTGTAAGCATTTGTAGTATTTTTCTCACCTAATTCTAGTGTTTTCACAATGAAATGATTTAGAATTCTCATCCAAATGGAGACAAGCAAAGGGGGATCCCAAGGATTTCGACGAATATAAAATTCCACAGCAATGATGGGTACAAGAATATAAAATTTATTTATGTGCTTCTTCCCTAGGAAATATTTCTGCGTATCTGTCTATCCATAACTGTTTCTAATGAAGACAGTGTTGGACTCAAGCAGAAACTAACGTACGAGGATGTATTGATATCTAGTTAGCCTAGACCAGTTCCATGCATAAACAAAATATTGCGATACCATATCAACGAACAATAACTTATTAGAAGTGTCACTGTAGAGTTCGACGTCAAAAAAGTAAACCAGAGTTACGCAATAAAAAAAAAAAAAGATGGCCACCGAAATTGTGAAAATCGAAAAATTGGAATATCGAGCCATAACCAAGTACCTGTATTTAAAAGGGTTAAGAGGTGAGCAGATTTACGAAGATATATCCTTTATACCCTTGGTGATCAATGTCCTTCGTATGCGACCGTGAAAAATTGCACTGCAAGCTTCAAGAGAGGTAAATTTTTCATTGAAGATGATGACCGATCGGGAAAGCCAGTTTCTGTGTCAGTCCCCGAAAATATCGATGCAGTTCATGACATGATTTTATCAGACCGTCGAATTGGGCTAAAACGGATATCTGAAGCATTGAAGATTTCATACGAACGCGTTCATCATATAGTTCACGTCAATTTGGACATGAGAAATATTTCTGCAAAATGGATCCCCAAATGTTTGAATGTTGACCAAAAGCGTGCAAGGTTAGAAGCATCGCGTTCGATCTGTGCTCGATTTGAAAACGAATTGTTACTATGGATGAGACTTCGGTACATTTCTACGATCCAGAAATAAAGCAACAATCGATGGAATGGCGACACTCTGGTTCTCCAAGACCTAAGAAATTTCGTGTCCAAAAATCTGCTGGAAAAGTTCTTGCTTCAGTTTTTTGGGATTGCCATGGAGTAATCATTATTGATTTTTTGGATAAAGATGGAAGAATAACTGGAGATTATTATTCGACATTACTGACCACTCTACGGGAAAAAAATCAAAGAGAAAAGCTATCCACAGGTGTTTCCTTTTTACAGGACAAAGCCTCAGTACACAAATCTCATTTTGACATGCAAAAAAATTTTGATTTAGGGTTAGAATTACTAGAAAACCTCCCTTATTCACCAGATTTGGCTCGTTCCAACTATCATCTCTTTCCTCAACGGAAAAAAAGTTTAAAAGGTCGTAAATTTTCTTCCAACGAGAAGGTAATAAAAGCTGTGGAGGACTGGTTTGCAGACCAAGAAGAAACATTTTTTTTAAAGGTCTAGAGTTGCAGGTTCGCTGTAATAAATGTATTCAATTAAGAGGAGAATATGTTGAGTAATAAAATATGTTGACATTGAAATTTTGTTTGGTTCTATAGTAGGCTATGAATTTTTCAATATATCCTCGTATATTCAAAATGCTTTTAGTTGTTTCCACACTAAAAAATGGTGCTAATGAAGATGAAACAGCAACAACACGTGTTATGTTGACTTCTAAAGCGTCTATTGTTTCTGGTTCATCAGCATATAACTTGACATTACCCCAAAGGAAATAACCCATTGAAGTTATGTCGCATGATCTTGGAGACCAATTAATTGGACCATTTCTCGAAATTATGTTATCGCCAAATCTTCCTTTCAATTAATAAACTGTTACGGTAGCAGCATGAGGTGTAGCACCATCTTGTTGGAACGAAAACACTTCCGGGTCGATACCATTGAAATTTTAAAAAAATAATCATTGATCATCGATCTGTAACGAGCACCATACAGTGTAACATCAGCTCCAGAGCTAGCCGTGGTGGATATATGCCGGAAATTATTTTTAAAACATAAATGTCATAAAATTATGTTTAAAATAAAAAAATGGCTTCAGTCTTAGATCAAATATGTTTTATTTCAATTTAAAGTTTTATCACTAGGAAAAAAAGCCCGATATTAATGCATACATGCATAATTTTCTAGTGATAAGGTAGCAAATGGCCCAATTTAGATGAGCAACCACATTTCCCACCCTTGTGAAGCGGGAAAGTCGCATTTTGCGAATAAGTAGAAAAATGAAGATAGATTTTCCGTCGTTGCCTCATCCGGAAGCAAATCACCCCATCCCCATCTCAAATCCAGATTAAGAGCGTCGCAATGACGCCCCAATGCCGGCATCTCCGATTTCACACAAATTAAAACATCAAACAACAGCATCCACCCCAAAACCGCTCACTTTTACCCCCTCGCAAGATTCCGCCCCTGTAGCAAGATCTCCGCCGGAGAGGGTGTAGCGATATTGATTTCTTATGACATCATGGGGTTGCTAGGAGACTCCGTGGCGCCGGCGCTTCAACCCCATCGCGATCGACCCCTGGGCATGCATTGCTGCGGCGAAGACACCCTGAGAAAAGTCCGTGTTTGTTGGTGAAAACTCCGGAGATGTGCGGATTTTAACCGGTCGCAATGGGCACCGTTCTCAGCTTTTCGCCTCGCGAGAGACGCCCGGTGTACACGACCAGTTCGAACGCCGATTTCACCCTGAACAACTTCTCGTACGAGCAGCTCAACAATGTGAAGAATCGCGAAAACAAACCGAACGTGAACCTGGCCAATTCCAACAACCACAACTTGAACTGCAACAACATCAACAACTGCAACAATGACAACGCCAGGATCATTTCGGAAAAGAACGCGCTGGAGAAGAACTTGAAGAAGCACAGTTTGTTTATAAACATGCTGTCCTGGAAGAGGTTCTCCACCGAGTACAACAACAAGAAGAAACTGGACAACAAAAACAAGAACGTAACAGTATACAAGCAACCAATAGTAGAGAATATACACCCGGTTATCGACAAAAACAAGAACATCCAGCAATCGAAGCAAGGTTCGTATTACTCCTCCTCCAAATCTTCATCAGCCATCGCTTTGGATATAGTCAGAGTCAACAACCAGAACAACAACACTAACCACCATGCCAACTGTGATAAGTTGTCCAATAAGCAAAGTTTACTCAGTCAACACTCCTTAAACACCCAGAACCAAGTGGTGCCGGTAGCAGCCCCCAAGAAAACAATTATTCAGGCTTCCACCTCCGAACTGTTGAAATGCCTGGGGTTATTCCTTCATGCCAAATGTTTTAAATTGAGGGATTTCCAGGCTGGAGATGCGGTCATGTGGCTGAGGACGGTGGATAGAAGTCTACTTCTTCAAGGATGGCAGGTTGGTTAATTTTTATAAGATCGTGGTTTAGCTTTACGTGAGGTGGTCCTTTGAGCCCGTTTTGGGGTCGTAAACATTACAAAATGGTGTTTACTGTCTCGTTTGTTGACAAATTTACGATACTGCGCGTTTTATGCGGTGGAACGCATGAATATTGAGGTCTAGGTGGGCTGGTGCAGTATACGGCAAGGCAGATTTATCCTGAATTTTACAATACATTTTGAAGCCAAACAAACAGTTTGGTGAAACAAACTTCATGTTCTAGAGAATTGAATTCTTCTCTTTATTCATTAGTGAATCAACAAATACTTCGCAAAGAAAATAACTATCGCATTATATTTTGGAATTTTGAAATTGTCGGCCAGAAAGTAGTCCAGTGGAATCAAAAGGACTATCTTGGGGGAAAATTCGCCTGGTTTAATAAGAAAGTCCCCATTTTTCAGCATATACTGTTTCACCTATCTGAGTTAGTAGAGTTTCAGCATAAAGAGCTCAGGGGGCAGTATCACCTTTTGAATCGTGGTAAATCTCCATTCAAAAGTGGTCTCTTTATTTCACGAGTAAGTACCCTAATTTACGACGTAGAGACTTGATTTCTTTTTAATTGAAGTTGAAGAACGTCCCGAGGGCAAATAGTTTTCTTTTTTTCGATTTAATTAATTTTTCAATTAAAAAAACCAGGGTAATCGTTAGATCTGGGGTTATTGAATATGTTTTTCGTTTTCCATGAGTAAAAGCTATATTTTTGAAATAATCATCATGAAAATTTTTGTAGTTTATAGGAGATTAAATTGCCGAGGGCACATAGTTGCGAGTTTTTCCAAAAAATGATGAATAACCGTCGACAAAAAATCATTAAGTGTAGTTTCCAAAAAGCTGAAGTTCAACCTGTTTTTTTAATTGAAAAACTAACTAAATCGAAAAAATCGCAACTATTTGCCCTCGGCAATTTAATCTTCTATAAACTACAAAAATTTTCATGATGATTATTTCAAAAATATAGCTTGTACTCATGAAAAATGAAAAACATATTCAATAACCCCAGATCTAACGATTACCCTGGTTTTTTTTTAATTGAAAAACTAATTGAATCGAAAAAAAAGAAAACTATTTGCCCTCGGGACGTTCTTCAACTTCAATTTAAAAAAAATCAAGTCTCTACGTCGTAAATTAGGGTACTTACTCGTGAAATAAAGAGACCACTTTTAAATGGAGATTTACCACGATTCAAAAGGTGATACTGTCCCTTAAAGACAAATCAACCTAAACTTAGGATTGCTGCTGAAGTGCCATGCGATATCTCCATAATAATTTATTTGAGCTTTGGAATGATGTTCATCATGAGTGAATCTAGTAATATTCTGCAAAGAAGAGAAAATTTCAGTGTTAATTTCATGAAAAAGAGGAAGGTATACCGTTAATAATGGAAAATACCATCAGCCAAATGACCACGACTACTGGACCATATGCTTTTCAAGAAATTTTCCATAGTCAAATCGCAAAGTGGCTACCCTATATCCTCGATAGCCTCACGAATTCCATCTTTGAGGCCTTGAATCGACGCTGGGCTCTTGGCGAAGACCTTCTCTTTCACATGGCGCCAAAGGAAGAAGTTGCAAGGTGTTAAAACACAAGATCTCGGTATCCAATTTGTGATCACCTCTTCGAGAGATAACACGCTCCGGAAACTTTTCCCGTAAAAGATCAATGGTTTCGTTGCTTGTGTGGCACGTAGCGCCGTCTTGTTGAAAGTAAACGTTGTCCTGATCAATACAATCCAATTCCGGCATAAAAAATCATTTATCATATCTCGATAGCTCTATCCATTCACCGTAACTGTTGCTCTAGCCTCATTCTCGAAAAACTAAGGTCTAATGACCACGCTGGACCATAAACAGCACCAAACAGTCACACGTTAAGGATAGACAGGCTTTTAAACAATAACTCTTGGGTTTTCAAAGCCCCAGAAGCGACAATTTTGCTTGTTGACGAAGCCACCGAGGTAAAAATGGGCCTCATCACTCAAGATGATTTTTCGATGGAATTCCGGAACATTTTCATGCATTTAGAGAACCAATCAGCAAAGACACGTTGTTGATGATCGGCCGGCTTGAGTTCTTGTGTTAAGGGGCAGTATCACCTTTTGAATCGTGGTAAATCTCCATTCAAAAGTGGTCTCTTTATTTCACGAGCAAGTACCCTAATTCACGACATAAAGACTTGATTTTTTTTTTAAATTGAAGTTGAAGAACGTCCCGAGGGCAAATAGATTTCTTTTTTTCTATTTAATTAGTTTTTCAATTAAAAAAACCAGGGTAATCGATAGATCTGGGGTTATTGAATATGTTTTTCGTTTTTCATGAGTACAAGATATATTTTTGAAATAATAATCATGAAAATTTTTGTAGTATATAGAAGATTGAATTGCCGAGGGCAAATGGTTGCGATTTTTTCGAATTAATTAGTTTTTCAATTAAAAAAAACAAGTTGAACTTCAGCGTTTTGAAAACTACACTTAATGATTTTTTTCCGACGGTTATTCATCATTTTTTGGATAAAATCGCAACTATTTGCCCTCAGCAATTTAATCTTCTACAAACTACAAAAATTTTCATGATTATTATTTCAAAAATATGTCTTGTACTCATGAAAAACGAAAAACATATTCAATAACCCCAGATCTAACGATTACCCTGATTTTTTTAATTGAAAAACTAATTAAATCGAAAAAAAAAACTATTTGTCCTCTGGACGTTCTTCAACTTCAACTTAAAAAAAAATCAAGTCTCTACGTCGTAAATTAGGGTACTTACTCGTGAAATAAAGATACCACTTTTGAATGGAGATTTACCACTATTCAAAAGGTGATACTGTCCCTTAACTGAACTTTATAAGCATTAAGACCCAAATGTTTATGCAAAATACGGTGTGATGACGTTCGTGGAATGCTTTACATATTCCAAAGAACGATGTGGAATGGACAAACCTGGATTTTCTTCAACACTTTCGGCTACAGCAGCAATATTCTCGGCTGTTCTTGAGCGACGGGTTATATTCTTTACATGACTAACTTGTCCCAACAGTTAAAATTTTTCCACAAATTTCTGTATTGCCGTTCGACAAGGTGCTTCACGACGACCCAAAAATGTTCGAGTTTTACGAACCGTCTCTGCGAAATTTTCACCATTTTCATAGTGAATTTCAATAATTTCAATGCGTTGTTGAAGCGTTATTGGCTTAGTTTCTACTTATCAAATGTCAAAAAATGACCGCTTCAAAAGTGGCATCTACCAAAATTGCGGGGAATTCAAACTTACACCTTTCATTGGAAAATCCTTAATAATGAAATATTAAATATAGAGCTGATCGAATCTACTTTTTGGGAAATGCAGATTCAAATAGCTCTACATGGATTTTTTCATTATGAAAACTCTATCTTAATTAATGGAGGTCAACATGGAAAGCTATCTTCTTCGAAATTACGTGTACAAAACAAATGAGAGCAAATATAAATGTCTGAGCATTCTATCGATAAATCGATACGTGTTCCATATCAGCTGCCATATTATGGCAACTATAATTCTACTAACTTATTCAAATATTCAACATAGTTTACGTAAGAATATTATGTCACATTGTGTAAAGTGAATTTTGCCAATTTTATATCTATATCTCTGATTATTTCGGTTTTAGTTAAGATGTCTAGAATATTTTAGACATCTTAGTTTTAGTCTAATGGAATATCGATAGAAATGGTTGATTTCCATTTCACATCATTCTGTTTTTCCCCTTTTCTCGGGAACGTATAAGAAAAGCTCCACGTGGCGAGTATATTATTCCTCTCATCCTCCTTCTCTGAAATTCAATAAGGCCTCGTGTTTTCAACGTAAAACCCGGGAAACGTTAAAACATGCCATAAAAAACGGGAACTCCATGAACCGTTTTAGGGCTCTTAAAGTCGCACATCCGAGTATTCAGGGTAGAAACTATCGATTTTCTGAAAATAGGGTAAAACAACCTGATTCTGACGTCGTAAAATGATCCTGGCGTCCAGAGGTAATTTGAATTGTGTACGGAAGGGTGTCTGATACCTGTTGTCCATTATGGGACGCAGCGAAGTTCATTTCTTTGTTCCTGCTGTTCCTGCTTATCATATCCAGAGAAGTTTTTTGTTTAGGGCCATAAATGTATGGAATTCTTGCGTAAATTGTCCGAACTTGAGGCGATTTTCATATTCAAAACTATCATAAATATAACCAAAATTTACTGGAATCTTGTTTCCTCTGAACTCAAAGTATTCGAGTAATGTTGGATCATCGAACATTCCAAAATAAGACTCAACCTTTCGAATCCTTCTTGAAAGAGTTTATTCAGAAACTGATGGTGAGCAAGGAAACTATTCATATTTCATATATACAGGGTGGGCTTTTTAAAACGAAACAGACGAGATAACGGGCGGAATAAATTTATCTCGAAAAAATGCTCGGACACGTCGATTTTTGTTTCGAGGGGGACAACTTTTAAGGTCAAATTCACAACTATATCGCTTCAACCCTTAGTGTTAGAACACCAACCCCTAAATTTTGATTAGGAAAGATAGGGTGAGTAATACCTCATTTGAAAGGCCTTTTTATCATGAATTCAGGATATTAATTTTTTCTTCATTTGATTCATTCATTCTTGAGATATTGACAATTGAAGTTGAAACAAAGATGGTATTTTCGTCAAGCAAGCTGTCTGAATCAATCGAATTTATTATTCATTCATTCTGTAGATTTGATGAAACTCCATAACTGCCATACACCTGACATCAAAATACAAAGTTAAAATTTTAACAATGAATAATTAGTCAAATAATTGATGAATTCACATAGCATGGTTAGCGAAAGGAATGGTACTGTAGAAAATTCAAAATTGAATATCTCGAAAACGAATGCGTTAAATGAGAAAAAAATTATTACGCTGAATTAATGATAAAAATGCCTTTCAAATGAGGCATCACTCACCCTATCTTTCCTATTCAAAATTTGGGGGTTGGTGTTCTAACACAAAGGGTTGAAGCGATATAGTTGTGAATTTTACCTTAAAAGTTGTCCCCCTCGAAACAAAAATGGACGTGTCCGAGCATTTTTTCGAAATGAATTTATTCCGCCCGTATAATCTCGTCTGTTTCGTTTTGAAAAGCCCACCCTGTAAGTACTGTCATTCAGAACAAAATAAGCTATTATTTTTCAAAGAATATTGATGGAGTTGAAGATGAGAAAATAATATTTATTAGGAAAAAAGTTATTAATTAATTGAGGAAGTAAAAGTGCAGCATGTGAAACCGAAATGAACTAGAAACTATATGAAATAATTTCGAATAAGTGAATGAATATTGAAAAGATACCAAATTCAGTAGAATGATGAAAAATGGCCACTCAAAATTACACATACATGTATTTGTCGGCCATAAAAGCTCAAACTCTTCTTCATCCTTCTTGATCCTTAATCCCTAGCTTCAATATTTGACTTCAGACGCTGGAAATCTCATATTTGTAGATGAAGAACAAACAAGGTCAGGTACACTGGATTCCTGATTCGGATTTTGCAGAGGAAGCAAATATTGACTTCGAATGAGAAATGAACACACCTTCAGAAGCTGTTTGCATCCCTGATTCTCAAGACTTTGAACTCATTCTGAAATATCAATGTCAGTTTCTTTTATATTATTCAATTCTGAATTTTTCCACTTTCGGGATTGTAACGATCTTTGTCGTAGTTGAAATTAAAAACATATTTAATGGCAATCAAATGGTAGGTATAAAAATACTTACTAATATTTCTATTCTGATATAAAGTGAGAAATAACAATATTTTAAACTGCATCAGGGTATTTGCAGATATAACTCTATAATATGTTATGTACCTACTTGAAAAATAATAACTTCTATAATAGTTAGGGCTATTCGAGTAGCCTAATTCCATAGATTTCGGAGTATTTTGTCTACATTAAATGAACAAGATGAAGAACTATTTAAATAATTCTTAAGAAATCGTTTATTCGTTCATTCTAAACATAGATAAGATATTTCTGATTTCCATTAAAACTTCGACCGTAATATTTCAGAAAATATCATTTTCAGCAAGGTCTTTTTGGCTTCCTACGACATAGGTAAACATTTGTGGATTTAGAAAATTGCAAATCCCCAAGATCAGTTCAACAAAAACTGTTTTAATCTTAAGAAGTATACATCATTTATAACATCTATAACAAAAACACACAAATTCCACAGTTCCAAAGTTGAGTATGACATGCTTTGTGGATGAGACTAAGGCTCAGGATTACAGTAAACTGAAACAATTTTTCAAAATTCAAAATAGAATAATATTCTCGGGCTCTATCGATCATAATTCATAATATCGATTTCTTGGGTTGCAAATTGGCGGATGCGAAGGGTTTCATAAAATTAGCAATATGGACTGCTTGGTATGAAGCTTTTTAATGATAATGGCACTATTAGAGTAGTGTTTATTGGATTTTTTTAACTGAAGCGTTTTATGAGGAATTTTGGAGCAGTTGATACAACATATCAATCAAGTTTAGATTTAGAAGAAGATTTAGTTATTGCTCCCTACTTTCTGAACTTATACGAGTTTTCAAAAATTGTCAATTGTGCTCTAACAATGTTGAATTTTGTACCAAACGATGTGTTTTTATGGGGAGTTTCATTGCTTGGATATAAAGGAAAAAGCTGCTGAAAGTCATCGTATTTTGGTGGAAGTTTATGGTGACGATGCTCTAGCAGAATGAATATGTCAGAGGTCGTAAGCTCAGTTTAAAAGTGACAATTTTCATTTGGAAGACTATGAATGACCCGAAGCGCCCCCAAAGTTTATGGATGAAGAATTAGAGGCGAGGATCGATGAATATCCATTACAAATGCAAGTGAAACTCGAAAAACACTTGGAATCACACAATCAGACATTTTCCATCGTTTCGAAGCAATAGGACTGATCTGGAAGGTAGGAAATTTAGTGCCGCATGAAAACGTTCAAATGGGAAGTCCTACCCCACCCGCCGTACAGTCCAGACATTGCTCTTTCGGATTAATATCTCTTCCGATCAAAGCAGCATGTCCTGGCTGATCAGCTCTTCTCCAATTACGATGGAGTCAAAAAATGGATCTATGCATGGACACCTGTCAAAGACCATTCTTTTTTTCTCGATTGAATCCGTAAATTGAAAGAAAGATGGGAAAAAGTAGTGGCTAGCGACGGATAAGACTTTGAGCATTGAAGCCCGCAACGGACGGCGAGCGATATATTATATCTCATATATTTCACCAATATCGCTCCTTATGAAAATGCACCAAGCCCCGCGGACGACGCTATAATATATATTCCGATATTACGATATTTTTCCATACTAAAATGACATATGTCAATGCAAAGCTATAATATATATTATATTATCGCTCGCCGTCCGTTGCGGGCTTAAATGTATGGAAGTTTTTTTTTTAATGAAGTTTCAATTTTCGAAAAAAACTGCACGAACTTATTTGAACTCCTTATAGATTGCTTGATAACTTCAGTTAAAGCTTTATTGAATTAACTGTCTAAGTCTGAGAGGCCCTCGATTTTATCTAAATGAGGTACTTCCTCAAAACAGTAAACAAATCTCTCTAAGAACATAACCTGTCTCACAACAAAAATAGCGCCACGACCGAAAAATATTACGGATTATTCTAGAACTAGACCAAAAACTACGAGGATGTATTGAAATCTAGTTAGCCTAGACTAGTTCCAAGCATAAACAAAATATTGCGATACCATATCAACGAACAATTACTCATTAGAAGTGTCAGTGTAGAGTTCGACGTCGAAAAAGTAAATCAGAGTTACGCAATAAATTAAAAAAAAAAGATGTCCACCGAAATTGTAAAAATCGACAAATTGGAGTATCGAGCCATCATCAAGTACCTGTATTCAAAAAGGTTTAGAGGTAAGCAGATTTACGAAGATATGCTTAATATCCTTGGTGATCAATGTCCTTCGTATGCGATCGTGAAAAATTGGACTGCACGCTTCAAAAGAGGTAAAGTTTCCATTGAAGATGATGACCGATCGGGAAGGCCAGTTTCTGTGTCAGTCCCCGAAAATATCGATGCAGTTCATGACATGATTTTATCAGACCGTCGAATTGGGCTGAAACGGATATCTGAAGCACTGAAGATTTGATACGAACGCGTTCATCATATAGTTCACGTCAATATGGATATGAGAAAAATTTCTGCAAAATGGATCCCCAAATGTATGAATGTTGACCAAAAGCGTGCAAGGGTAGTAGCATCGCGTTCGATCTGTGCTCGATTTGAAAACGATGTGGACTTCTTAAACCGAATTGTTACCATGGATGAGACTTGGGTACATTTCTACGATCCAGAAACAAAGCAACAATCGATGGAATGGCGACACTCTGGTTCTCCAAGACCTAAGAAGTTTTTTGCCCAAAAATCTGCTGGAAAAGTTCTTGCTTCAGTTTCTTGGGATTGCCATGGAGTAATCATGATTGATTTTTTGGATAAGGGTAGAACAATAACTGGAGATTACAATTCGACATTACTGGCCACTCTACGGGAAAAAATTGAAGAGAAAAGACGCGGAAAGCTATCCAAAGGTGTTTTGTTTTTACATGACAACGCCCCAGTACACGAATCTCATGTTGCCATGCAAAAAGTTCGTGATTTAGGGTTAGAATTACTAGAACACCCACCTTATTCACCAGATTTGGCTCCGTTCGACTATCATTTCTTTCCTCAACTGAAAAAAAATTTAAAAGGTGGTAAATTTTCTTCCAACGAGGGAGTAATAAAAGCTGTGGAGGACTGGTTTGCAGAGCAAGAATAAACATTTTTTTTGAGGGGTCTAGAGACGTTGCAGGTTCGCTGTAATAAATGTATTCAATTAAGAGGAGAATATGTTGAGTAATAAAATATTTTGATATTGAAATTTTGTTTGGTTCTATAGTAGGCTAAGAATATTTCAATATATCCTCGTACAATCAATTATGCCAATGAAAATCATCAATTTGTGATGATTGTTCTCCAGTTGAAAAATTCAGCAGAAAGTTTAATATTCCTAGTGTTACCAGGAAAAATGTATTCACAAGTCGATGTTCGTGCTGAGACCATCATTATCCGTCAACGTAGTAAGTTGGCTGATGCCGTGGTTCTAGAGAAAATAACAGGGTCAGCCTGTTGCATGTTAGACTCATTCGTGCCGTGAACTCCGAAAGATAACAAAATCCAGGTTTGTTTCCAAACCGTCTCGACTTTTCCATATTTGCATATCCTCGTGAACGCAGCCCCCACGCTGACGAGGGTGAACTTGACAACCCTCGTCCTTCGACGGGGAACAAGGGATCGGGTATCCTCAGACGCAAAATGTCACTTGTCCCAGTCGAAAGGACATTGTCTGTAATAATTGAAGTCCTCCGACTACGCGTTGTAAAAGCAAGAGTAATCTAGAATTTAAATTGCGTTCTTTGTTCTTGAGTCGTTTGCTTGCTCTGGCATAGACAGCCATTAATGATCACGTGCTGCACGAAGGATACGATTGACTTTCACGTGTTTTCGAAAATGGTGCGATGTCATATTCATTGACACGTGATATAATTAAGTTGTTCAGATGGTGTGACGTAGTCGGGAGGAATTAACTGGAAAGTTTACGGTGCTTTATTGGATTTTCTTATGGCCATGAAGCAAGCTCTGAAAATTCGTCATTTATAGAGGTTGTGGCGTCATGAGTAGATAATATTTGTATTTGCATTTCTTCATATGGAATCTATATATCTATACTCCATTCACAATAATAAAATCACAACTCTGGCCTTGGAAATTTGACACATTCCACTCTGTATCGAAGTCATGACGTTTTTCAAAATATTTTTATGTTCCAAGTCGACACTATGTTGCCCTTTCTACATTCTTAGCGTATTTCTCAGAATGTGAATTTATTCGGACAATGAATGAATTGGAAAAGATGTGATGGACGAAAATAATTAACGTTTATATGAATTGATAGAAAGGATTCCTCTTCTAGTTATTTGCATGAAAAGTACAAGAGATCACTGTTGAAATATATTATTTTTCGTCATGGAAGAAAATTGCATTGCTTTCACATAATTTTCATATGCATGCTTGTGAAGATTTCATGTTTATTATCCTCTTGAACTGAAAGTTCAAGACTTGACGACATCAATTGTTGATTCTAATCAAGAACTCATTAAAAAAAATCAACCCAAAGATATAAGATGAATTGATGGGTAATTACAAGAATCAAGAATAATGTCAATTTTATTTCGTTGATAACTTTCTTAAAATCAATGTTGGGGTATAAAACTCGGCTGCGTTTGTTCAAACAACATCTAAAGAAGACATTTTTCACCATCTCGACCTTTCAAAGGCGTTTCTTATAGGGGAATTAGGTCTAAGTTCCACCTCATTAGTGAGGTACCTAACTTTTGCAAATCTGCTCAGATATTGCCAAATTCCTTGGAAAACCTGAAAAATATCATCCTAATCCATCCGATCAATCTACTGCGATATCTGTCCAAATAACAGCTTTTTCAACGAAATTCCTGTGTACCTCTTTAACCTCGCAATGTAAACATTCGTCCGGTCTTGAAAATCGTCCTCACGGTCCAAACTGGTGCTAAAAACAATAAACATACGTTAATCTTGGATATTCGACGAAAAACTCACCTGCAAATATCGATTAAATACCAAAAATCTGCGAACAATTTGTAAACCTAACAAAATGTGGAATATCTTTGATACTTTTACTTTGATGTAAACAAAGAAACTGGCAACGTCGTTTTGTCATTAACGATATTTTCTGTGCGCGCACTGACTTTTCATCACAGAACATATATATTCATCAAATTTTCTATTCTTTTCATCAGGGGCACCAATTCCTGAAAACGAAACCATGACCTCCTATGTGATTAAATAAAAGTGAATGGAGTATATACTCCATTCACTTTTATAAAGTATCGAGGTTGGCCATGAAATTGTGACACATTTCACCGTGTACAATTTGAAAATGTTTGTTTATAGTCATTATTCTGTCAGTTGAATAAGCAACGTTGTCCTTTCTACATAGAGGTCGTAGTAATAACGTATTCATTGAAATGTTTATTTACTTTGGGAAAATAATGAATTTGAAAAAATAATATTATGTGAATTCAATTCCAAAGACCTGGCGAATGTTGAAGAAATTTTCTTCTTTGTTAATACTGGAAATATTTCACGTATATAAAGATGGTTGGAGGATTCAGTTATGCTTTTTTCTTGTACGGAAATCAAGAATTGAGTGTTGAAATTTTACGGAAAAATAATCAACAGAATAGTCCGTTACTTTGTGATAGTTCATTCGAAAAAAGAATAAAAGTACTCGAATAACCCGACAGAAAAAATAAACCTACAACAGTCTATTTGAGATTTTGAAGAGACGAGTCCCTTCATGCTGGCCAACTGTTTAGAAATACCTAAAATTCACTTCCCTTTTTTCGCAATGATTCAACTCTCACCTGAAAGCTTTAATCCTAATGAGTGTATCCTGAAAATATTAGATGTCACGAAGGTCTTCATCGGAAGCTATGAATTTTTGTTTTCTTAGGTCTTCATCAATAGATAGGAAAATAAATATCCCCACCAAAATGTTTGTATGAAGAATTTGTATTTGAATCAAATGAGGATTTCGCTAGAGTCTTTGTTTTTTATAATTACTTTTCTCATGAATGAGATGTTCTTTTAACATTGTGAAAATGATTCAAGATACTGCGGAAATATCAAATTCAAATTTCATCCATTTCCATAAAAGGAGCACTCGTTTGAAAACCTGTTGAAAGATTTGGACCTGATTATTATAGATGTTTACTTTGAATTCGTGGAGATCATATGCAGACTTTTAGTGAATTAATGTATTATGAACAGTGTATTGTCGAGTTTATTGAATATAGGTGTATAAATTGGCTTTTTCCTTCTAATTGGATATAAAATTTACGAGGAATTCGAAGGAAATTAGGGAAATAAATGATTGTTCTGAATATTCTCTATTTGCATGGAAACTCACTATAGAGGAACAGCAAAAAAGGATTCACACCTGCCATAAACTATGATCTGGATGTGAATAAGTTCTGATGCCGCATGAGAAATTAAGATCATTGTACTGGGATATTATTATAATCAAGTATCACTTTTAAATCATAGTACATAGATTCTTGAAATGTAAAGTGGTAAATTCATCAATTCAACATGAGAACTTGGCCAGTGAATCCCACATCTCAAAATATCAGCTGAATCAAAGGCGGATATAGCTCTTTTTCATGGGAGGAGTAATAAAGTTCATGGGGGGGTAATAACGATAGAAAACCATTAAATCTTATGTGCACCACCTTTTTCTTAGGTCTTCGATACTCATGGGGGGGGCAGAGTGATAATACCTACTCTTGTTTATAATTATGGAATGAAACTTTCTCAACAGTAAAAACGGCACCAGAAAATAAAAACTCAAGCAAGAAACCTTGTAACCTAAAATATGATAAATTTGTAAATAATATTCCAAACGGAATAACCCGAATAACACTGATATGAATACCTACCTTCTAAACAATTTTTATTTCAATACTTAATAATTTGCTCAGGAAACAATGAAAACTTTCAAATATCAGAACGGTTCGAAGAAAGTTGACCTCCATTTTTTGCAACAAAACATGAAGTTACAGCAGTCTATTTGGGAGATGAAGTTGTTCCATATTTACAGTGTGACAAGAAAAACCTCGGACAAACTCTTTTTCATTCAACTTTATTAAACAGAAGAAATTGAACCAAACAAGAACAAATAATAATAGCTTGAACATTTGTTAATAATATATTCAAGCCGTTTCGAAGTGGCTTCCTTTGGCGGCGATACACAGCTTCAGACGCTTCTTGAAATTTTCGACAATGGGCCGCAGCTCCTCGGGCGTTAATCGGTTCCATTGCTTCAGCGACTCCAAATTTTTGTGTTTTTTAGCACAAGCCCGGTGCTCCAAAATCGACCACACGCTGTAGTCCATTGGGTTGAGATCCGGTGAGTAGGGCCGAGGGCGGCCATTCTGCAGATGAGATGAAACAAGGAAAATGGGTCTCACACCATTCTTGCGTCATTTTCGCTCTGTGAGCCGGAGCGGAGTCCTGTTGAAAGATCCAATGCGTATCGCCGAAGTGCTGCTTGGCCCACCGAAGTACTTCGACCTCGAGGATGTCGCAGACTCGGTAGACTTCTTGATTGATTTTGACCCCTTGATCCACGAAAACTAAGGGAGTTTTACCACTGCCGGCAAATTCCGCCCCAGACCATGACGGATTGCGGATTTTGACGGTGTTCGACGATGGCCGATGTACCGGGAGGCATATTCATATCCCACGTACCGTATCGCAGTCCGAATTCACCCGAAGCCGAAGTAACTCAACGTAAGAGATCGTGCCCGTTCCTGTGGTCTTGAACGTATTTTATGACCTGTATGGGATCGCTATCGCATTGTTACCAAATAGAGTTTTTGAAGAAAATAAGTGCAGATTTTTTTTGCAAATCGATGATAAATAGTAAGAACGAAAACAGCCACAGAAGGGGAAATTGAAACTGAGGTGAGGTGAGGGGTTTTGCGTAATATTTCCATAGTAACAATTCGAAAAATTATTGAATCAAAAAACGAGAGGGAATAACATCAAGACCTTCTTAACTACAATTAAAAAAATCAAATCTGGAAATAAAATAGGGGACTGAGTAATGAATTGGTAAGTGCAGTTTCTGAATGGATAAAAGAATCTAAGTCAACATAAAGAATCATCATTTATTTGATGAATGGAAATAATTGTAAAAAAGTTAATTGTGAAAAGATTTTAATAATCTTAAAATATCATACCCAAAAAAATTTCATATTTATAAATTCCTTTTACCAATAGCTAAACATAATATATGGGCGGGCAACTGAGGGATTGCGGATTATATATAGGTACGTAGAATGAAATTTATATCGACATATAGCTGAGCTCCTCATTTTCCTATTCATTCAGGTAAAATAGGGTTACTCTTACCCCTTACAAACTACTTTTTGTTATAACGATCTGAATCATCATTTGGACAGGGTTATTGGATGTTGTTAATTAGGTATTCCCTGATATAACTATACCATTTGAGAAAAATGTGGAGTGATCTTATTCATTTAATATAATTTTCGAAAAAATTCTGTCCCCTTAACTTTTTGAATAGTCTTCCAATCATACTTCTACTTTCACAAATTTTTCCAAGCACCGATGATCCTTATTTTTGTCTTTCGTATGTTGGACAACTTATCTCAATTAAGTGATATTCTTTTTTTACCATTCTCCTTTTGACAACTTTTGAACTTCATAACTCCCCTATCAATTGTGTACATTAAGCTCAATGATTCTTCTTTTCAACGGCTTTTTACTTTGTGTATCTTTACAACAGCAACGGAATATAATATGTACCTACTCACAAAATTCGATTTGCTTGAAAGCTATGTAAATTAAGATTAATTTTGTCAATTCGTTTCAGAAGTGGAAGGCCGAACTTATGAATGCAACAAAAGTAACTCGATCAATGACAACAACTATTAGAACACCCCTCAAAAAGTTTAAAAAAAATATACCATTAAAGAGAAGATTTCGATCATTCTTTTGGCTTCAGTATAAAATCTATTCTAAATTTACTTATTTTTTCACCCCAATAAATTCATAACCTTAAAGCATTCACTCTTGAATAAGAGGTAGCCGTTATTATTCGTGAATATGGAAAAAACCTAATCGTTATTATTTGAACTGAAAAAAATAAAAGAATCGGGGTATCATTATAACGTATAATCCCAATTCATATTCCACGACTGATATCGCTAAATAAGACGCGATCACGCGCGTGGTTTATCGAGTAAGCTTCGGCTGTCTCCGAGCTGCGATACGGTACGTGGGATATGAATATGCTACCGGGAGCCTCTACGGACCAGACTCTGTCGTTTTGGTGGTTGTGGGATTGTTCTACGGTGAAAAGCTTCTCGTCTGTGAAGAGAATTCGCTCCCATTGCTGACCGGCGGCTAGACGAGGGAGTTGGCGGCACCTTTGGAGTCGTACGCGCTTGTTTTCCTCCGTGAGGAGTTGAATTTTTTGGAGCTTGTATGGCTTGAGGTTGAGCTCATTTTTGGCAATTTGACGGACTGATTCGCGGTTGATACCGGTCTCACAGGCTATTTTCCTCATGGAAACCCTCGGATTTCGATTGACTCGCTTCTTGACGATGTTGCGATTGCTAGGTGTATTGACAGTGCGTTTTCTACCACTTCCTGGACGACAACCATCATGGCCAAGCTCCTTGAAACGACGAATTGCATCGGACACGGTTTGTCGAGGCACATTGAGCCAACGAACAATTTCGCATTGACGCCTACCTTGACGAAACAGCTCCAAAATCGCACTACGTTTGTTTGACATTCTAAAACTCTGTGAAATGAAATTATATCAATCTGAAAATTCACATATTATAGTACAGGAAAGTGTATAGAAATCAAGAGAATAAAAATTATTTGGCTGCGCTGAAATACTTCTGTTCCAGACCACAGCAAAATTTGTCCGAAGTTTTTCTTGTCACCTTGTATAGGGGATCTGCAATGGAAATAACCATTTCCTCCAACTTCAAAAGGTGGTAGCTTGGGGGAAACTGAGCTCAGAACAAAAATTTGTAGGAAAGGCTCTCCCCCTCATTTTTATTGTTGAGCCACATCTTGAGATCTTTCGCATCAGTTTAGAAAAACAACTTTTATACAGTATTCGTAAAAGTTGAGGTTCCACTGGAATTCAATACAACTTTCGGAATAAGCCGCATTGATTGGTGGATTATAAAACACCCAAAGATCTCTCCTTTCAAAACCAGACCAACGACCTAAAGCCAGCAAAACGAGTTCAACCCTCCTTACCAAAACATTATCCAAGTCTTCCTGCGGATGACACACATTATAAACGAAATCCGGGACAACGATAAAGGTGCATCGCAATCCGGCCGATGCATCATTTTCCCCGGTCCAGGGAACGTAATCCCCATTATTCCTGAAAATGCGGAAGATCCCGAACCCGTAAAACGACCCTTTAAGCTCGTGCATTCGCGCGATCGATCGCCGAACGCGTTGGAGGCCTGCGGTTTTCCCGACAAGTTTTCAGCGATTACGTGGCTCGGGAAATGCTGAAGCTATGGCTGGTCGTTTCCCGGCGTCGTCTCCACGAACCTGGCTGCGAAGGGTTGGTTAGAGGAGGGTTGTGGAAGAATCTACGTATCTACGTCTTGTTATCGGGAAGTAGGGGTAGAATTCGGGGGTGGAAAGAGCTAAATATTGGAAGATTTTGAATTTTTGTCTAGATTTCTTGGAACAAGATCAACTACTTCTGTACAAGATCGGTTTCTCATTGTGTCTTTTACTGAGTACTCGTCGAGTCATGCAACAGCGGCTTTTGGCCGCTTTTGATGTTTTGGTTTGGACTGAAACAGATGAAGAGTACACGGGAATAACGATCAGAGTCACAAAACCTACAATTCGCAAAATTTGCAATTTTAGATTTACAGACTCAAAACTTTCATTCAAATTACGCGGAAAAGCGTGCATCTATACATTCATGTGTTATGTATTTGACTAGATGCTTTTAAGTAAAAACTAGATTGGACTCTGATGATCATTTACGAAAATGATCAAATTCACAAGAATTTGCGTGTGGATTGTGATCATTTTTGTGTAAACCAGTGATTAATTAAAACGTTTATAACTTGGACACTGAGTTTAATTTCATAAATCGGTAACGATCAAACGAAAGCTCTTGAAAAACTCTAACAGATGGTACTAACAGTTTAGTTTCGACCATAAGTGGACCCTCCCTGATCGTTATTCCCGTGTACTCTTCAGATGTTAATTTACATTCTCGGCTACTTTTGAAAAGGATTCCACTAACCCAAAATCCTATTTTTTTATGTTGTGGTTTTCACGAAAAGGAATATCCTGTAATGTTCTGAGAACATCGTGAAAACCAAGGGCAAGCAGGTAGGAATTGGTGTTCTTTTTGAATTTCTGGAGGTTATATGCCTCGGGGAACACCTCCCTAGGCAATGTGTTCCAAAGCCTCGCTGTTCGTTGGTTGAACGAGTCTTTGAAGAGTTCTGCAGGTCTCCAAAGTGACCACGAAGGGATGTGAAGACTTAACTTGACGGGTTAGTCTCGAAGAGACTGCCAGAGGTGAAACGATTGCTGATAATTCAGAAGAGCATCGCCCTTGGAAATATCTATAAAATAGAGACAGATCTCCTACTCTTCTACGGTGTTCTAGAGAAGTGAGCGAGTTTGTAAGTGACGCATCATCGACGAGACGAATTGCCCTTCTTGTACAGAATCCAAGAGTTTTAGGATTTGTTTAAGTGCACTCCAAATATGGGAACAGTATTCCAGGACAGGTCGAATCTGTGCCTTATAAATCATAAGGTGCTGACCTGAGGTGAAATAGCTCCTGGCACGAAACAGAAAACCAAGTGTTTGGGATGCACTTTCAGCAATGGATCTCACGTGATTCTGCCAAGAAAGGTTTTTGCCGACAGTAATACCAAGCATCGAAATGGATGACTACAATGGTATGGTCACTCCCGACAATTTTATGCTGGGCACAGTAAGATCGGATTTTCTGGAGAAAAGACATGCTTGTGTTTTGTTTGCGTTGAATTCCACCAAGTTATTAGATCCCCATTCAAGAATTGTTGTGAGTTGGGCAGATGAGGATATTGAATCAACTGGATTCAAACCTCTTGGCAAAACCATCATATGTTATGCCAATAATTTTTGATTTCGAAACGCCCTTTGAATCGGTCATAGCTGACCCTCCTAGTGCAATAAGTTTCGTAAATTGCTTGGACAAAAAAACATCCATATGGTTTACCGATGGATAAAAATCAGAGGGAGGCACTGGCATTGGGATTTACGGACCTAAATTGAGGATCTCTAAAGCCCTGGAAAGTGAACCCCTCTATTTTTTACGTATGCGCTCAGGAGTGTCTCAAATTAACCTCAAAGAGGCGCATATCTTCATGACCATGGAGCCAGGCTACGCTGAAGTCCCTGGAATCATACTGCCAGGGATCTCTGCTGACCTGGGAGTGCCGTTATACCATAAAGCAACTGGCCAACTGGCAATGAGGTGACTCTACTATTGGTGCCAGGGCATTGTGGTGTTGGAGGAAATTAAAAAACCCATGAGCTTGCGAAAAGTACATCAAGGTTAACACCTGCTGGACCTCAGCCTTTCTGTGGGCTTGGAAAAAGACTAATATAAGGCAGAGCTCTAACAATGGGAGTTGGACAAGAGAATTACCCTCTGAAGAAACACTCCTGGACTTACACAGAAATTCTTGATGATTTCACCGACCTATACCAGTAAGCTCCTACTCCTGTGGTGGCCAGTAACGAATCAGAGACAGGCAAAAACCAACCTTGGGAAAATCCAGAGGCTTGCCTGTCTCTGCATCACGGGTGCAATGAATAGCACTCCAACAGCTGCTATGGAGGTCATCCTTAATCTCTTACCTCTTGACATACATGTCATGGGAGAGGCCAGGATGGGTGCATACAGACTGATCCAAACAAAAAACTGGAGAATCCTGACAACTGGGCACACCAGAATCACTCATGTAGCTGAAGTAGCCGAGCTCGATATGATTTCAGACTACATGCAACCCCTTTACTCATTCCATAAATCATTCAAAACACAGCTCGACTGGAACAGATGGGGCTTGAGTATAGAATCACAATCATCTGCAGAAATAGTCTGGTACATAGACGGTTCAAAGACAGATGAAGGAACAAGAGCGGGAATACATGGAGTGAGGCCAAGAAGGGATTACATAATACCTCTCGGCAAACACGCCACGATATTTCAAGCTGAAACACATGCCATTAGGACATGCATACAGAAGTACCTGGAAAGTGGCTACCAAAGAAAACACATCCACATTCTCTCTGACAGCCAGAGCGCCATCAAAGCCCTCAACTCGTCACAGATAAAGTCTAGACTCGTCTGGGAATGCTTCCAGGACCTCCTGGTGCTGGCAAAACACAACAAGGTCACTTTGATGTGGGTGCCAGGTCACAAGGGAATAGCGGGCAATGAAAAAGCAGACCAGGTTAGCAAGATAAGCATCTGAAACGCCATTCACAGGGCCAGAACCTGTGTTTGGAATCAGCAAAAACCGATGCAGGACCCTGATTGAGGAGTCGACAACACTAGGAACAGAGCGACAGGCAAACACACAGGAAAGTCATGGTAGGACACACAAGCCAAACCTTGACGGCTGACTTTCTGAATCTAAACAGAACAAAGGCACGTATAATAGTAGGTCTGCTGACGGGACATTGCGGCCTTAGGAAACATCTGAACACCATAGGAATACTTGGGGAATCCGTGGATTGCAGACTTTGCGGTGAAGAGGGAAGAAACGTCATCACACATCATCTTTGATTGCGACGCCTTAGGAAGAAGGCGTCACAGAATCTTCGGGGAAATCAGTCCGGAAACGGGAATGAATCCGAAAAATCTCATAAACAGGCTACTGAACCTGATAAAGGACACGAACCTATTCTCGTGTGGAACCACTGACGAAAGAGTGATACAATAGACCCAAGTTGCTCGTAGTGTCACAGGGAGACCAAGTGCTAACCTGGTCTCTTGCTCGTCAGCTAATCAATCAATCAATCAATCAAGCTCCTAAAGCTGTCACGAGCTGAACTTCGGGTAATGGTAGGTCTGCTGACGGAGCACTGTCGGTACAAACATCATTTGTAGTGTTTGGGAAAGTCAGCAGATGAGATTTGTAGGCTCTGTGTATCAGAAACAGAAACAGCTGGACATATGGTACACAAGTGTACAGAGCTGGATGGCCTAAGAACCATTCACATGGGGAAACCAGTCTTGGATACCCACGGAGTAAAGCCAAGGCTCCTAAGAATGTTGTCGGTCTTATCAACACCATCGACGATCTCCCTGTGTCTCAATGAATTTGTAGTTTAGAGAACAGAAAATCTATCTCGTGCGAGAATTACCGATTGAGCTACATAAATTCATGGTATTCAGCATTTGGCCCTACCCTCAAGGTCACCAGACCTCAATCCCATTGAGCACGCTTGGGATCAGCTACAAAAACTTTGGATTCTCATCAACCACCTCTACATGAGCTTCAAGAACTCAGAATGCTTGTATCGCAACTCTGGAGAGAAATTGGTCAAGGTTACTTCAACAATGTGATTGAAAGTATGCGAGGGCGTGCTTTATGTTCGAGGAGGCCATACTTAAGACTGAAACTTATTTTCTCAATTTTTTGAATGAGCTGAGTTAGTTCTTCAACAACTTAGTTAGATGAACCGATGGAAAAAAAAGGAAACTTCACAAAATTTCTGAACGTCCTTAACTTTTATGGATCAGTATATTTCAAAATCAAGTAATTGATGATTTGGGGCCAATAATAGTTGTGTTTCTCTGTAGTACAAAACGTCTAGTTCCTTTCAATTATTGTGAACACCCAAGTGAACATTCCTATCAGTTCCTATCACGTCCAAAATATAGAACTTGTCTAGTTGAGTTTCAAAGGAGTCTTAGAAAAATAGGTAGATTCTATCGAAGCGTCGAGAAGTTGTGACCTGAATATGAAATCAGATGGACTTCTCGAACATACCACCCTAGTTTCGCATTCTTATACGTTGGAAAACTTTCTTTGAGTGTGTCACGCCATGAGAATAGTAAATATTCACATAGATTGAAATTCTCTTTGAAAGATTTACTGAAAATCTTCTGTTAGCGACAAGGTGTACATTTTTTGCAAAGTAGGTATCTGAAAATGAAGTCACCTCACTTCCTTTTAGAGAATTTTGAAAAATTCAGAACAAGATAGGCCACAATAGTTCTTCGAAACATCAGCTTATTATACAGGGTGTTTGGAAAGTGAGTAGGCATAGGTAAATGGTGGATAGGTGATGCTCTTGGCTACTTGTTGCGCCTAATAAAATAACATTTTGCCCAAAGTTCAAAGTGTTATAATTTTTTTGCCATTTTTCTAGAAATTTACCATTTTTCTCATTAAAATCTTGAATTTTTTTTAAATTTAATGCTCGAGGTGCCTATAAAATGATTTATTTTTTTAGTCTAGTCTTGTCTTATTCAGATTGAATCATAATTTCATACAAACGTCTCCAAAAAACCTGACAGCGTCGTATCAAACATAAAAATGAAAAAAAAATAATGTTGTGTTCACTTTACAAAGTGAAATAAAAAAAAATTTACATAGTGTTGGGTTTTAAAATAGTTTTAAAAACTTCTCTAGTTAATACTCTTTGCAATGGTAAATGGTAAATAACCGTTTTGTCTTCAAGGATGCCTTAAAAGGGTGACGACAAAACTATTCCATTGACCAGGTAAAATTAATCTAACATAGCTTTTTCTTGAGTTATCTGATTATTAATGGTACATGTTACATACCACTGCAAAGAGTATTAACTAGAGAAGTTTTTAAAACCATTTTAAAACCCAAGACTAGGTAAATTTTTTTTTATTTCACTTTGTTAAGTGGACACAACACTTTTTTTTCATTTTGATGTTTGATAAGACGCTGTCAGGTTTTTTGAAGACGTTTGTATAAAATTATGATTCAATCTGAATAAGACAAGACTAGACTAAAAAAATAAATCTTTTGAATTTTCATCAGAATGAATAAACATTCATTTAACTCACTTGTTGTATAAATAACTATTATAGGCACCTCGAGCATAAAATTTGAAAAAATTCAAGATTTTAATGAGAAAATGGGAAATTTCTAGAAAAATGGCAATAAAATTATAACACTTTGAACTTTGGGCAAAATGTTATTTTATTAGGCGCAACAAGTAGCCAAGAGCATAACCTATCCACCATTTACCTAAGGCTACTCATCCTCCAAACACCCTGTATGTATTTCTCGCAATTACACCTTATGTTTTGCATCGAAACAGGAAAAATTCAACGTATCAATTTGTCAGCGAACAGCAAAGTTAATTTATATTATCGATTTAACAATGGTGCGTGTGCGTGTTATTCAGATCTGATTATTATTCGTGTTACTTCACGAAACGGATATTCTCTATCGATTACTATTCAAGTTTCTCCTCATGGGAGCTTTTTTTAGTGTGATATTACGGTATCGTAACACAGAACAACCGTGGCGAAACGATAACTGTCAAATTACTACTTTTTGCACTGTTCAATAGGCCGAAAGTTCAACATTTTGCGTTCTTATTGGAACACCCTTTATATACATTGTTACTATTGTTATTAAGGTATCATCATCTGACTCCTATTTTGATTAAACCAAATCTTGTCAATAACGAAATCATATTTATCGTTTTCTTGGGCGTTTTTTTCTTGTTACAGAAATAACTATTTAGAGAATCGATCATAAGAATCTATATTTTCATGCTGCTAGAAAAGATCTCTATTTACTCCTCAGTGTTACACCCTGTATACATTTCCAGTTCATAAACCTTGAAATTAGAACTCCGGGACAAATTGAAAAATAAATCCTATCGTTTGTCGTAGAGAACCAAAAGCAGACAGCACAGATACAGAGTATCGCACAATCTAGCAAAGCAATCCATGAATAATAAATGTCTATAGACTACACCGAGTGTACACTCCAAATAATTTGGAGAAGCCGAACATCACTTCGTCTTCCCCCGAAGTAAAGGGGCTTGCCAAATATCATATTTCAACCTTATGTCCTGCTCTCCAACTCTCATAACTTAAAAGGTTCATGCCATGAATCACTCCGGAAGATTTTCAATAAGGCTCCCACAACTTAAGCTGCGTATCCTGAAAGTCTGGAGAGTTATGACACACGAACTTTTCTTGATTTACATAGTTTTGATGGAGGATTTTACACAGAGTCCCATATAATAGTTTCAAATCGAATGACTCGTTTAGTATGAAGGCGCGAAACAGTGTTTTGGAATTTCTATTTATTATTCCTCATTCATTTACGTATGAGTTATCAAGAATCTAACCAAATTTCAGTCACAGAAAAGTGTGACGTAGCCTCAATTTCTCCCCTAATGAACCGAAAATATAAATCAAACATTCGCCCAGTTACTAAATATACAGCTCCAAAATTATTTTCTTATTTACATAATACACGTTATGCACACAAAAACCGCTCCATATTCATCAATCAGAATTGTTCTGAAAATGCAGATTATCATGATTGTTTTAGTCACGCAGACCTCGAAAATTCACAGCTTAAATGAGGTTTCAGGCCTTTGTATTTCAGTTTTTCTAAGCGACTTTTTCTCAGTATGCTCCTGAATCGATAAAAGGATATACCTTTTATTTGTTTCTCATTTGAAAACATCAGTTTCCAAAAACACAATATTAATCAAGAAAGTTTATTTTATCAAGTCACTAACTTGTAAAACTGACAGTTAACTTGCAAAATTTTTACAAGTTAGTAGTATTATTTACATTAGAAAATTTTTTTTATCGTCATATATGTTGAAAATCATGGTACAATTGTTATTTCCAGTAACACAGATTTTTCATGATGAAAGAGTTGATACTGATGATGATGAACCATCTGTTGACTCAGAAACTGCTGAACTCGAGGAATGCAGAACATTTGTACTCTCCTTACTACAAAATAATTTGCTAGACATTTCGATTTTTTTGTTGACCGAATCATCGACATAACTCATCGCAATTTCGGTGCTCTTCCACCCTCCTGCACGCTTTAGTGCTAAAATATCTCCACCCGAATCCGCAACCATAGTGGCTCCGGTTCTGCAAAAAGAGTGGCCGGTGTATAACTCTGGGTCTTTTAAACCTAAATATTTCGCTATTTGCTTTGGGACACCACCAATAGTGTGCTGGTCAGCATTACGGGAAATGCACTTTCCATGTCGGTATGTCAAAAAAAATCTTAGGCTTTCTGTTCCAGGAGGCCGAAGATTTACATATTTTCTGTAAAACATGCAGGGCTTGAAGCTGCAGCCATCATCGGTTATGGTGAATCTTCTTGTTGTTAAATTTTTTGTTTGCCGCAATGTCACAATAACGTATTTTCCCATATCTTCTACATCATTCATGTTTAAGGAGAGAATTTCGTCACATCGACAACATCCAAAAATCCCAAATATTGTTACAATTTTCGCCAGCAACAAACTGGTCATCAGGAGCATGTAAAAGAAATTGTTCAGCCTCTTCTTTACTTAATACCTTGGCCTTTTTTGGCGTATAACGCTCATTTTTTCGTTTCAGAAACGCTATTACCTTTTGAAATCTACGAATGAGAACTAAACGTAATATTTTTCAATAAGTTTTTTAAGGAAAACAAACCTGCGAACAGAGTCATTTTCTTTCTTTTCCAAGCAGCTTTTCAGCATGGACCTTTTTGCCCATAAAGTATTAGGGCTGAATCTAGCTGATAGTTGATTCAAGTAGACCAACCAAACATCTTCAGTTACCCCAATCACACTATTTTTGTTTTGCCACTTTTTGAAGTCGTCGTATTCTCACTCGTACCTTGAAGCTGATTCTGCAGGTAATTAACTTGAAGCTACACTGCTGGCTGCCTCAATAATTTCTTTTGGTACATTCATGTTCGCTTTCGCCAAAACAAATGTAAAGAAAAATAAACAGACATGTTCATGGCAACGCTTCCATAGCTTACGACATTTGCGACAAATTATTGAGATTTTTTTGGAATTTATCTAACCTTTTTACAAATGAGAAACAAATAAAATATAAAACAATACACGCAAGGTAACGGGTTTTACTGGCTCAAGGAGGTAACTGACTCGCCTGCGGCTCGTCAATTATATCCTCCATTCGCCAGTTAAAACCCCTTTTACCTTGCTAGTTATGTTATATACTATTTCCATTCGTCAAAGTGAACAACTAGTCCTCAATTTGCATTTTGATAAAAGCTATTTTCCAATACATTACTCGTTTGGTTCGACCATGCCCCCCCCCTGAGATTTTGATGACTATCGTTTTTCAGCACGGCACCTCCAATATTAATATCTAATTTTCATTTGGCCCCCCCTGAGAAAAATTTCTGCGGGCGCCTATGGTGACTGGGTGAATATGTGTTTCTTCCTACTCCTAAACATATCCACACATCTACCGGTCATTGAAAAGGCAATAACTTTTGAATATATCGATAAAAAATAAGCTGTTGAAGATACGCACTGCTGAATAACTGAAGACTGGAAGTTAATTTTCATGGTGAAAACAGCATAGTTCTAAAGCAATTTTTACGTAGAATACAATGATATCCATAGCATCTCCAAAAACTGTACATATAATTAGATATTTATAAAAATTAGCATCAATTTTTGTATAACCGGCTCATCCACCAATTTGCAACCCCATATATTGTTTCCAAAATTGAGCCCTGCGGCTCTCAGGAGCTCGAAAATATTCTTCCTGCATTGGCTAATGACATTTTCCTGTTCTAGGATGTGGCCTTCATCAACCCAGCCAACGTCGTATTCGTGTACATGCTAGTTAGGGAACTAGTAGAAGAAGACATCGACTGCGAACAAGACCTGCAAGCCGTAGTCCTCACCTGTCTTTACCTCTCCTACTCATACATGGGCAATGAGATATCCTACCCCCTGAAACCCTTCCTGGTCGAGGACTCCAAGGAGAAGTTCTGGGACCGGTGCTTGGACATCGTCAACAGGCTGTCCACCCAAATGCTGAGGATAAACGCGGAACCAGGTTACTTCACGGAAATATTCACGGAACTCAAGGCGTGCGGCGTTGCCAACTCGGTGTCGAACAGCATGGCGACCATGGGGTGCCAGACAGTGCCCGTGGTACCATGTCACGCGGGTGGCACCACTGCGGCTTGACACAAAGACGTCAGTACTGTGGTGAAATTGACGCTGACTGAGATGCCGACTGTTCCTTGCGAAGTTTAGGGCGGATTTTTAGGGAAAATTGCGGATGAGTTTGGGTCTGGAAGTGGAAATCTTCAGGTTTAGGAAGAATGCAGAAAATTGGTTGGTGCGTGTGAAAAGTTGTACAGGGGATGACTGCAGCCCTACTGTAGGCAGGTTTCAGGAGCTACTTTTCTTGTGGCTGTAGATGACAAGACCTGATCTAAGCCTTAAAGAGAAGAACATGATACGCTGTAAAATTCTACTGTAGGTTGCTGTGCGTTTGAACTGTAACTTCAATTAATTTACGGGGAAGGTAAAAGAAAAAGGTTCAGACAAATATATCACAGTTTATACACACATAGAGCAACTGGCCAGGGGCAATAAACTGACTCTACAATGGGTGCCAGGGCATTGTGGTTTCGAGGGAAATGAAAAGTGCATCAAGGTTAACACCTGGTGGGCCTGAGCCTTTCTGTGAGCTTGAAAAAGATCAATATTAGGCAGCAGTCCAATAAAGGGAGTTGGACAACAGAACAACTCTCTGGAGAGATACTCCTGTACTTACTCAGTCCAAGAAATTCGTCACGATTTCACCTCCTATACCAGTAGGCTCCTTAAGCTTTCACGAGCTGAGCTTTGTGGTCGTAGGTCTACTGACAGGGCACTGTTGGTACAAACATCATTCGTACCGTATGGGAAGTGTCCAAATCTGGCTGGCTGTCTTATGAAAGAATGTGCAATTCATGTTATGCAGAAGAATTTGACGCAACTTGATTTCAAATCGAATCAAAAACAACACATACCTGTGAATTTTTCTCTACAAGGACTGTTTCCAGCCTCACCAAATGCAAAACCCAACATTTCATACGCATCAACATAAAAATATGATTCAACTGAACAGAAAAGTCTCAAGGATGGATCAACTTGAATCAATAGTTTGGTGAACATAACACACTCACATATTGATTTTCCTTGGGGCTTTTACTGAAATCTTTGAAAACGCCATAAATAATAACATTCGGATAAACTTCAAGATTTCCACGAGAACAAACATTAGCTGTGAGATTAAAATAAGTCCGTTTATTATATAAATTTGTCGAAAGCTCTCATTTCTTCGACCTGAGAAGAATGAAGAGATAAAATATATGGAAATGTGTTCATGTTCATATTTGGATGGAAGAATTCACCTTTGTAATTGCTTATGATGGAAAATGATGTTATGTTCCATTATTTCACTTGAGATTCAAGCCCAATTTCTTTGAGTAAAGAAGGGATCAAGGCGTACGTTTTGTCATTTGAATAGCTGCTCATTGCTTGAATTTGTTCTTTCTGTTGTCCATTTATATTATGTATTGTATAGACATTATCCATAATCATTAGTTCACCCAGTATTATTGAATCGTCTGAATTATTTAAAAAACATTCAATTAGAATGACGTTAAAAATACATTAAAAAGAAAAAACACAGACGAAATCAATTAAAGAAAAGGTGAAAATAATACAAACTGTTGAATTGTCTATTTCTTGTTAGGAGTTTCGAACCAAAATTATGCTATTAGAAATTTCTACCCTCATATGATAAAAACCTTGTTACTCAGCTCTTTATTCTTGGTACTTCTCCAAAAAAGATTCGAAAACATTGAGGATTATTCTTGAGTACTATTTTGCTTTAAAAATATTTGTGTTTCAAATTGGTAGATGGGCTGATGCGTTTGATTTTTAGATTTTTTTCTACGATATCTTAGAAACTGTAATTTCAAAGATCGTATTGAATTGTAGATAAATTATCGAACTATGGTCGGGATTGTGCAATACCTTAAACTTGATTTGAGTGCAAATTCATCAAGAATTTGCGGTTTAGGAAATAAGAATAGTAAATTATAAAAACCCTTATAATATATCTCATTCGGAAATTTGATAAAATTTTGAATACTATGCGATAGTTTTGACGTGGATTGGATGTAATGAAACAACATAAGATAATTTTCTTATGTGAAATTTTAATGTTTAACTTAGTTATTACTGATCGAACTGAAATTATGTGTGATCGTATTTGCCTGCCTCCACGTGAATATTGTCAAGATTTTTCTTCTTTTCATGAAAATGTGAATAGATTGAATTGTTTTAGAGAAATATATTTCAGATTGATGAAATGCACTGATATATTTATTAACAATCAATTCGATATTTTTAACAGTATTATGAAAATATGTATATTTTTCGTGTTATTTTTAAGAGTGTATCATTTTTTTGAGTTTTGAAAACAGTTGATCGAATAGATTATGTTATAATTTTTTAATTGTTTTTGTTCTTTGTTATACATATTGACACTGTTTTGTGATTTTGTATTAGTCCAAGTTGAGTTGATCATAACGTTGGAAGATGAAAAATGATATTTTGATGTCTATTTGTTTCTTATGTATATTTTTGGTATGCTGTGAATGATATTGTAAGTATTCGAAAGTTATGGTTGAATAAATTAATGTAGAAAAAGTGTTTTCTTTTATCCAGATACTTTTGGGACTCTTTGAATACGAATTCGTGATCAAATTCAATTCCGTCCGTCCAAAATTTGGTGCGAAGAAAGACGTTGAACAGGAATAAAAAACAGAAGAATCATTTTTTAATAAATGCTCATTACTATAGGGTGTTTTTTTGGAGTCATATAACTTCAAATTGAAATATGTAAAACGCATTTAAATCAAGCCAAGTTATTTTTATCTGAAAGATAATTTTATGACATTTATGTTTTAAAAATCATTTCCGGCATATATCCACCAGTAGTAGCTCTGGAGCTAATGTTACACTGAATGGTGCTCGTTGCAGATCAATGATCAATGATTATTTGTTTCAAAATTTGAATGGTATCGACTCAGAACTGTTTTTGTTCCACCGAGATGGTGCTACACCTCATGCTGCCACTGTAACAATTGATTTACTGCAAGGAAAATGTTCCAATTAATTGGCCTCCAATGGATTATTTTCTTCGGGATTATGTCAAGTCATTGGTTTACGATGATAAACGCTTTGGAAGCCAACATAACTCGTGTTGTTGCTAAAAGGCCTGGTCCAAAATTTTTCTGGTTCCTCAGAGCTAGTTGTGGTGGACATATGCCGAAAATTATTTTTATGTTCGACTGCTTCATAAACACTTGATTCATGAATTCGTTTAGCGTCCATAATTGACTACTTTATTGGACACCACTTTATTGGACTCAACTGTCACAGTCTTCTCTCCATTTTGCAATTTTCTTCGTTTCACACCACTTGTTATAGGCCGCATACAAATTTTCATAAGGACTTTTAGTGGGTAGGAGAGATTCTTTGGCACTTGCGGCTAAATTATTCACGCTTTCCTCTTCCGAACTATCCATCGTTTGTCACAGAATTAACGAAGTAAACAACTGTTCAGTGAGGTTGCTAAGGTCGCTGATGGTTACTAAGGTTAGATAAGCAAAAGCACACTTATTTCTTGAAATAAAGCGACGAATATATTAATTGCCATTTCAGAAAATATTGCATTGCAGTCAAACATAAAGCTTTGTATGCAACTCGTACATAATTAGGCTTATGGACTTGCCCAAATTATTGACCTCGCTCGCTCTGCCATAAACTTTGGACGCGTCCATAAAGACCTAATTAATGTACTTGTTACATAAATAGCTATTAGAACATTGATGTCATAAAATTATCTTTCAAATAAAACAAAATTGGCTTCAATCTTCATTAAAATGTGCTTTATTTTAATTTAAAGTTCTATCAGGCAAGAATCAACACAAAATTTCAGAATGTATATAGATATATCTCGTAGTCACTTTCAGCTAGAACCATTGCTTTCTCTCATTTGCGAATCCACCTAAAAGGTGAATCTACCGCAAAGGAGAATCTACCCTTTACAAGGTGAATGAAGTAGAGTTCAAAAGCTCACGTCAATGCTTGAGGTGGCCCATTTTTTGTACAATAATGATTCAAAGTGTTTATTTCATCCAAAAAAGAGATGATCTTCCAAACAGATACTTTTTAAGCGTTATAGGAACCCTGCATCACAGAATGATGAAAATATGATTGTCAGATAGTGTCACATATACTGTCAAGACGTGATCGAAATTGCAATCTTTTAAGGAATGAGTTCTCATTCTCTGACTAATGAACACTCTAAAGTAGGTGAGTTTTCTATTGAAAACCCTTTGAGCTGACTGAAGAACCACGTTTTTTAGGTGAAACTCCCTCACACAATTATAATACAAGACTATCCGGTAAGTCCAACAAACACAAACAAATTTATATGTGTGAAGTAGCCGAATTTTAGTGAGAAGATCTATGTCAGCCTTCAGCGGAAGAAGAACTTCAAATTCAAGTGAAAACGTCCCTAAACCAGAAACAGAAGAAAAGGAATCACTTTTATCAATTTACAGAAGAAACTCCGCTTCTTCTCTCGCAGAAGTGGAAGGAGAAGCGCCTTCCGCATCCAAAAAGAATTCAAGGACAAAATTCTCAATTTTCAGGAGACTATCTTCGGTGTCTTCAGTCAGCGACAGAGGGGAACTAAATTCTGGTGATTTTTCTAATAGAAAGGAGGAAGTTGTGAGAGGTTCTAGTCAAATTCTTGCAGTGCAACGAAGATCTAGTTTATTACTGGATCATAATGGTTGTGATAGTCGAGGGGCTTGTCAATTGGTGAACTGCGAAAGCTACTCTAGGATGGACCCTTCGTGCTATGTAGAAACTTGTAATAGGAAAGAGAAAACCTGCGGACTCTTGCCATGTCTCATGGCCCTAGGTGAATAAGTGATTTCCCAAATCAAATTGAGATTTATTACGAAACACTCACTGAGTCTTGACTCAAACTTGTATTATTTACTTGAGGAACATCTAACGAAGTATCTAGCATCTATTTATGCTCAACAATTTCCTCCTGGAGCACTTTCCTTCACTCTTATAACCAGTTTTCTTTCAGCTGCCATCATAATTATATTCATACCATTAGCCAAAATTCTGGGAGGCCTAAGATCAGATCTCTGCAGCATCCACCATGAAATGAGTGATATAAAGGTGAATTTTCAATTAAAGTTGAATATAACATTAGATTCTTCAACTTAAATGCCCTTCTGGGCCTCATTTGCAGAATAGAATTCAATAAATCCAAGTTTTGGAGACTTTTGCACTAAATCCTACAGCCATGTATTCACATTCAAAAGATTTTGTGGATAACTTGACTTTGTTGAAACTTGTAATTTTCTATTAGGAATTTTCAAAGTATGCTAGTACCTTCTTTCCATTTTTTTTTCAACAACAATCTACCCTTTAAGTGATCTTCATATTTAAATATACATCTTTGTGTTTTTCTCACTCACACATATTCAATTCTTGTTTTTTTTTTCATGAGAGCTTTCGTCATCTTGCAATCTTCTGTGGTAAAGGCACTTCGATGTCTTCGTTCGGATAAGTCTACTCGCCATTCTTTAAACTTGTGTAATTTCAGAAACACGTTGGAATCGTTGACACTGAGGACGCCAAAAAATCAGGTAAAAGCTTTCGAGTTTCCGTTTCCGTTTTCTTTAAGCTTTGTGGATTGTTCTTCATCCTCTCACCTGAATTTTGTCTCAGCAAAACTGCCGAGAGAGTACAGCTCAGCAATCAAAGGGCTGGTCAAAGAGGAACTCGAGAATTTCGATTCGGACAAAACAGGAAAAATTGACTTCGCTTTGGAAACAGCCGGAGGTAGAATTGTGAAAGTTATAGATACAGAGAATTATGGTGCTACTGTAGGACTCTTCGGGTTAACTCTATGCGAAGGAACCAATGGACCTCGTGCCATGATACAGGTTGAAACATGTCCGCTTTGAATTAATCGAAGAGTTTTTCAAAAGTTATGCTTGTTGCAGGCTAGCAGCGCACCTGGTGAGTGTTGGGCTTTCAAAGGGTCTAAAGGTACTGTTTTGATCAAACTCCTGGGGAAAGTGAGGGTCAATGCTGTCAGCTTGGAGCACATTTCAAGTAAAATTTCACCAACTGGAAGGCTTGATAGTGCGCCCAAAGACTTCGCCGTCTACGTAAGTAGATTCAAATATTACTTTTGAGTACCTCAGAATGTGTGCCTCAACGCTCAACGACTCCAGAAAATCTCAAATAACTCAGAAATTACTGAATTTAGGAGTAGGAGCATCTTAGAGTGCTATCATTATTTTTCTTCGCAGAATCCAACGCAATCATAAAAAAATGAGGTTTCAATTTGAAAAACAGAAGTTATGGCCAATTTTCGATCACAATTTTCGACACAAAATTTGAAACACCCTGCTATGATATTTATGAAATTGAAGATGCATGACCTTTCCACATTCTTCTACTTTGACGTGGTGACAACGGTTTACACTCAGGATTTTGATGAGAATAAGAAAAATTAACATAAAACTGACTATGGATATTTGACTTTTTCCAGTTTTTTCTCGATATTCAGAAAATTATTTGAATGAATACAATAGTTTAAACAGGAATTTATCCAGCATTGGAATATTCAATCATATCAAAAACGACAAAATAAAAAAAATGTTTGCACATATTTATTTTCACTCCCTGTATAACCGGAAGTGTTCAGGCTGCAAAAATATCTTAGCTCGGTAGAGAAGAAGAAGAAGAAAATATATTCATTGCTCGCGCAAATGGCTAACGACTTTCGAAGAGAATCCTGATTTTCAGATTAATTTTCTCTAGTTCTCCAGAAACGTCTAATGGGCACTCAAACTTGGAACAACCTGTATTTGTTGATTTAGCTTATGGATAGTGCTTTTTCCAAAAAAGAATGAAAATATTGGCATGTTTTCAGGGACTGGAAGACCTGAAAAAGTCCAAAGTTCTGCTAGGAAAATTTCAATACCAAGTGGACTCCCATCCCATTCAAACTTTCCCTATCAAAACGTCGTGTCAAGTACCGTTTGAGTTTGTCGAGTTTCACGTAGAATCCAATCATGGTTCCTCAGAGTATACGTGTGTTTACAGGTAAGAACCTCTTAGATCAAAGAGAACATTTCAGAACATAGAAATGTTGAACCAAAAAGAATAAACTCTTGGAGGGAAGAATGGACTGATGTACCAATTCTTATCACCACGAGAATTAAAGAATAAAATGAATGTTTGATAATAGAAATAAATACCACAAAGTAAACACTGTGAGAATGGAACTTACGGTTGTTCTGACTTAAAGAAATGCATCTGCTGGCTGTCTGGTCTAGAGGTTGCAACTAGTGGCAGAGGTGTCGAGGGAACTGAGCAGATAGAAAAAAATGTCTGTGGGCTGATGACACGACCATAGAAAAATCGAACATAGAAACCTCGGTCAAATTCTTAACCGAAGTCCATCCGAAGTATGAACTTTGTGGTATCAAACAAATGAAAAATCTGAATTTTGAACAAAAATCGATAAAAAATAAGAAAGAAAGGATATCATTCTTGCACGAATTTTCTGCATAAATTTCCTCCAGCTTATATGATTTTATTTCTTATTTTTCAGATTACGTGTCCATGGTAGCCTAGAGTGTTTGTAAGGTGGTGAAAAAACTAATATAACATATAAATACTTTTTATTATTCAATAAATTTTTCATACAATTCATCAGTGAAATCATTATCGGCAAAAAAATGGACGGAATAATCAATTAATACATTATTTATTCAGCAGAATGTGCTTAGCGAGAAAAGAGCACATCTTAATCCATAAATCTAGCTAGTTATTCTTTTTATATGAGCTTTGTTCGTGAATAATTAATTTTCGATAAAAAACTAAAAAAAATTATGTATCACTAAACAAAACAAAATATCGTAAGTTTTTTTCAGAAATTAATACAACATTGTGAATAATCTCAGACCTAATTCTATTAGAAATACTTTAATTCTTTTGAACTTTTTTCGAAGTATCACCGAGTAATCTAAGAAGCTTCGGACCCAACAATAAAAAAATATACTTCACGCCTTCAAGATAAAACTCATACTTAAAACCGAGCAGTAAATTTTATTAAAAATATAACATGTATCTACAAATACTATGCAATTCTTTCGTACGTTACGTTGTTAAAAAATTTATAAATTTCTTCAACGGACTAATCACAATCATATCGACGATTGTACAATTTGGTTAAAGCCATTTTGTTCAAAACGTGTAGGTAAATCCCACAGGAACATCGTCATGTTTCGTAGTTTTTTCCAGATTTTGCTAACTATGTCTCAGTAAAGAGCTCACTCTCACCGTCAATCGTTCCTCAAAATCGTAATCTTTAATTTGTACCGTCTGCTGTAGAAGTTTCTTACCCTCGTCTTTCGTCTGCAAAAAGTGACAAATTAAATTTTAAAACAACTGATTGCGATTGAAATTTCACCTCAGGAGCTTCAACCAGAATTGAAGCTAACTCGTACTGAGCAAACGCCAGGATGTGAATGTCCTTCTGTCCTTTTTGTGTCAGTTCGGTCCTGCTCTGAATGCATTCCCTCAACATTGACCTCGCTTCCAGCTTTCTGCCCAAGATGAGGTAGCAAGCGCCTTGGATCAATTTCGATATGCCTTTCATGGGTTCCTCAGTTGGTGATTCTAGATCACAATCTGAAATTTAAAATCCACCAACTGAGAAGGATTATTTTGGAAGATTTCAACGCCCATAATGTCTTTCAAAGTGAGTGATTATGAGCCTATTTTCTTTTCTACCAACTGTTGAAGTTCTAAATGGTTTTCCAATAAAAGATGTTATTTCGAATAGTCCGCCATTGGGGTAAATGTCACTTTTGAAGCTGTCATTTTTTGACATTCGACAAGAAACTACGCCACTAATAGAAATGAAACGATACACTCTTCAACAACACATTGATATTATTAAAATTCACTATAAGGATGTTGAAAATTTGGCGAAGAGGCTTCGTAAAACTTGAACATTTTTGGGTCGTCGTGAAACACCTTGTCGAACCCCAATACAGAAATAGGTGGAAAAATTTTAGCTGTTGGGACAAGTTAGGGATGTGAAGAATAAAACGTGCACGTCCATCAAGAACAGCCGAGAATATTGCTGATGTAGCCAAAAATTGTTGGGGAAAAGCCAGGTTTGTCCATTCCTCGTCGTTCATTAAAATTAGGCATTCCACAAACGTCATTATGTGAAAAACACCCCCTTTGATATTCGACGAAAGGGCAACTCTCCACCGATCAAGGGGTCTTATCACTTAAAAAAAATTTGTTGAAAAAAATCTTTTTCCTTAAAGGGAGAAAGTATGGGAACGTTGTGTGTTGTCACACTAGGGACAGGACTTACTTTTTAACAAGCCCTATTCTTAAAAAACCGCCATCTTGAATTCCCCAATTTGAAAGAATCGTAATTTCCGACCCAGAAAACCCCCAGATACCAATTTTGAATAGAATCGGATCATAATTACAAAACTCGTCCGCCATATTGTAGCCGACATCTTGATTTTTCCAATTTTGACAAAAAAATCATCATTGTCGAACTCCAAAACCCTCAGATACTAATTTTGAATGGAATCGGATCAGAATTACTAATTTCATCCGCCATTTTGGAGCCGCCATTTTGTTTTTTTCTATAACAAATATCTCATCGTGCATCGTCACCAGAATTATATACACCTGCCAAATTTCAAATCAATCGGACGATTAGAAGTGTGTCATATTCAACTTGCAAGATTTGATTACAGACAGACAGACACCGGGACAGGTGAAACTAAATAAGAGCTTGTAATTATTCTCCAGGGAGAAGGATAGTAAATGAAACATTCGAAATTAAACTTTAGACTTATATTGAGACTAAAATAAAATAAACGGTTTTACACACACTATCTATGACTCGATCACGTCAAAAAAAAATTAGCAAAACAATGGATCAATTTATCAAAACGAAAACAAATTATCAAATCAGAATCAAATTATCAAATACTTGGGGATTTATCAAAACAACACAAATCCGAAAACTTGGGAAGATTTCAGGGCTCTGGACTCTAAATGTTTTTGGCGTTACATGCAGCCTTATAACAGTACTCCAATAAGCAAAGCATACGCAAAATTTTTCTCACAGGACATTGTCGCCTAAAGAAGCATCTGTTGAGAATGGGTTTATCGGACACTGATGAGTGTAGATTCTGTGGGGAGGAGGAAGAAACTCCTATTCACCTGGTTACGGAATGCTATGCCATTGTAAGCCAAAGGAAAGATAGCTTTGGACAAGAAACTTGTAGAAGTGAGGAGTTATCCTCCTTGAAGCCGTCCCAGATACTGGATTTCATCAAATCTCTGGAACTGGAGGGCGAGCTGTAGGAGGCGCGATGATGACAGCTCTGTCAGGGGGCACAATAGACCTTAAGGTCGCAGTGGACTGTAACCCCTTTTCACTATAACTATAACTATAACTATAACTATAACTATAACTATAACTATAACTATAACTATAACTATAACTATAACTATAACTATAACTATAACTATAACTATAACTATAACTATAACTATAACTATAACTATAACTATAACTATAACTATAACTATAACTATAACTATAACTATAACTATAACTATAACTATAACTATAACTATAACTATAACTATAACTATAACTATAACTATAACTATAACTATAACTATAACTATAACTATAACTATAACTATAACTATAACTATAACTATAACTATAACTATAACTATAACTATAACTATAACTATAACTATAACTATAACTATAACTATAACTATAACTATAACTATAACTATAACTATAACTATAACTATAACTATAACTATAACTATAACTATAACTATAACTATAACTATAACTATAACTATAACTATAACTATAACTATAACTATAACTATAACTATAACTATAACTATAACTATAACTATAACTATAACTATAACTATAACTATAACTATAACTATAACTATAACTATAACTATAACTATAACTATAACTATAACTATAACTATAACTATAACTATAACTATAACTATAACTATAACTATAACTATAACTATAACTATAACTATAACTATAACTATAACTATAACTATAACTATAACTATAACTATAACTATAACTATAACTATAACTATAACTATAACTATAACTATAACTATACGCAAAATTACATGACCTTTCTCCTTCATGCAGGTAATCCAAAGAATGATGAATTTATTCAAAAAAAAACAACAAAACCACGTCACTAACACGGTGTTCGCAGTTTAACTTCACTCCCATGAATCTAAATACATAATTCTAATAAATTTTTAAACCTTTAACTTCCGATTCAACACTTTACCCCGCTATTCCCCGAATAGCACTCTTTCCGTCTCCGCTTTGAGACCGCACTTCCAAGAACTGAAGTACCACCTAGATCACCCTAAAACCAAATCCGTATCAATTGTGAAGCTTCTCGTCAATGGCTTCTCCAGCTACTGCCTTCACTCCTTCGTTTTCAAAAGCCATTAAAGATTTCCTTTTCCCACCTCCCGTGGGTGGCTTCCGAAAGGATATCATAATCATCTGAGCTTGTTGGGCCAGTTGCAATTTGCACGATCTTAGCCTCGAATTTTCCCCAGTCGTCAGCACTCAGAGGCCACCCAGGTCGTGAGACGATTTTTTGACACCGTCTAAGTTACATGAGGAAACTTGACCCGAAAATCAATAACTTCATGGTAACCGTCTCGCCTACATCCTGTGCAATACCGATAAGCAACTAGGTAATTTTCGGAGCCATGAATATAAATTTCAGAAATCTGTATTGGTTAACCGCAATAATTCGATTTATTACAATTACACCGTATTTTGCATAGAAATTTGGGTCTTAAGGCTTATTGAGTTCAGTTAATACAAGAACTCAAGCCGGCCGATCATCAACAACGTCGTGTCTTTGCTGATTGGGTTCTTCAAATGCATTAAAATGATCCGGAATTCCATCGAAAAATCATCTTGAGTGATGAGGCTCATTTCAACCTCGGTGGCTTCGTCAACAAGCAAAATTATCGCATCTGGGGATCGGAAAAGCCAAGAGTTATTGTTGAAGAGCCTCTCAATTCTCAACGTGTGACTGTTTGGTGCTGTAGGGTCATTGGGCCTTACTTTTTCGAGAATGAGGCTGGAGCAACAGTTACGGTGAATGGATTGCGTTATCGAGAGATGATTAATGATTTTCTTATGTCCGGTATTGGATGGTATTGATCTGGACAACGTTCGCCTCCAACAAGACGGCGCTACGTGTCACTCAAGCAACGAAACGATTGATCTTTTACAGGTAAAGTTTCCGGACCGTGTTATCTCTCGAAGAGGTGACCACAATTGACCACCGAGATCTTGTGATTTAACACCTTGCGACTCCTTCCTTTGGGGCCATGTGAAAGAGAAGGTCTACGCCAAGAGCCCAGCGTCGATTCAAGGCCTCAAAGATGGAATTCTTGTGGCTATCGAGGACATAGGGCAGCCACTTTACGATTTGGTTATGAAAAATTTCATGAGAAGGAAATGGTCTTGTAGTCTTGGTGGTCATTTGGCTGATGTTATTTTCCATTATTAACGGCATACCTTACTCTTTATAATGAAATAAACATTCGAACATTTATTTAGAAAAATAGCATTTTTCTTTGAATATCAAAATATCACCCTTTATTGGAAATCCCTTCACAACAAAACCTTGCAACCAACCTGATATGATCTGCAGCAAACTCTCTTTCGTACAGCTCACCAGCGAATTCCACAGGTACAGCATCTCGTAAACGAACAGCTTCCAAAACCTGGACATGTCGACAGAAAACTTCTCCTTGTTAGGAAAACACGACGCCCTCTTCGTGAGAAAGTCGTCCAGCTGATTGGCCTTGGAAGAGGTCCTTATACAGGCCACCATCTCTTCGAGGGCGGCGTAATCAGCGAAACCGTTCCTGGACCCCATGCATATGCAGGAGATGTAGCAGTAGAAGGGTCTGGACCACCTGCTCCAGGTGGCGAGAAAGGAAAAGTTGGACTCCGCGTTTTTGAAATCGAGCTGGATCATGTAGCACCAGCCGACTTCGTGGAGGGAGAGCAGCTTGATTTCCCGCTGGTTTGCGTTTTTGACGGACGCTTGGAAGGCGGTCAAGGCTGAGGGTATGTCTGACTGAAAACCAGGAAGAGTTTAAAGTGTGCCATTGTGTATAAATACGGAAAAGGCACGCTCTCGTGAACCACTATAATTACACTCCACAAAAATTGAAGATATGGACAAGTTTGAATTTTGAGTCCTAGAATCAGGAGGGTGTAATAAAGACATAGTCAATCTTATTCAGCGATCTGATACTCACATTTAGACGACACACTCGTCCCCTGAAGAACAGAAAAAGTGCAGATTCCCCGAATTCGTCGCGAGTTTCATGAATCAACATTTCGGACACTCGAGCTCCTGCTTGTACATTGGTACCGTCTAGGGCGTAGTAGGGTCTCACTATGCAGTGGTACCACAAGAGCGACAGACTGAAATTACAAAAGGTGGCATAGGAACATTCGTTATGAGAACGGAGGTAGTAGATAATAGTAGAATTGATCAAGTGTAATGAATTCCGATTTTCCGATCTAGAAATCGGCCTTCATTTGAAATTAATTTTTACGGATTTTTATTTCAAATTCCTGCATTTCATTTCCGTTCAGAATTAAACCGAGAAGATCGAATATGGTACGTTCGATATTGTTTTGCATGCAGAGAACATAGTGAAAAGAGTCATAAGGACCACGTAGAATGTAGATAACGCCGTTTTTCTAGTTCATACGTACGATAAGCCAGATTCGAAGAAGTTTTTACCGGAGTACTTTTCTAGAAAAGTAGCATTTGTGCGCCTGCTGTGTCCGTCCCCCTCAGGGAGATTATAAAAGGCGATTTTCCCCTCATCTGTCATCCATTATTCACTTTTGATTCGTCTTGAGTAGAGTTTTTGGAGATAATTCATCCTTTTTGATTAAATAGTATAGCGATTCTAGATTCATTAGTCAGCAAAAGTCGACTAACCGTTCTTTCCGCTATCATTAAATTCTTATTTTTGCGTTTACCGAGTGAGTACCTATCAGTGCACCGAAATCGTACCTAAGTACCGATTCAATTCATTTCAGTCCTATTTTTTTTTATCCTCGTTGAGTCTATCAAAAATAGCTGTTCCGTCGAGATCCGTATTAAACCTTCCTTTACTCGTCCGGGATTCCGTCTATAGCACGTTTATCCGAGTAATCGGTGCCCGATTAGTGTCTGTCCTGTATGGCGAGTAATCTCATAGTCAGACTGGAGGGCCCATGCAAACCAATGCTATAGAACGTGCAGTCGAATAATATCCTGTTCGGTACCGATCCTTCGCGCCCCTAGTTCGGTGCGTCCTGTTTGACCATTTCAATTTAACCTGGCCAAACCCGACCTTTCTAGACGTGAAACAAGCTAAGTAGACAATATAACTCTTTTGAGTTTTCGAACGGAAAGAATATCGGACAAAAATAATCACTGTACACTTTCATATCCGTTTCACATTTTGCAACTGTATATTTAAATTCTCCGTTTAATTCAAATCCCCCCCCTTCCATTCTGGCTGACTCGTACCGTGAAATATTTCTTTTTAATAAATGCTCGCAGTCAGACAAAACTGAACCATCTTTACCTGTGTACATTCAATATTTTCCTGGGATTAATACATATTTGATATTTTCTTGTTATTATTGCATATTTGATATTTTCTTGACATTATTGCATTTGTATCACTATTTCTGCCGTTTGAATAAATTGTGCGTGAATTGCTCTATTTCCGATTTCTTAGTTATCGCTAACACCCTAGATACAACCGAACTCTGTCTCCGACTAGCAGCTATCCTGGTAGGTTTGCTATTCTCCCTTATAAGCAAAAAGAATAGCTGGCGCTCGAGGTAAGTTTTCTCCGAGAAAACCCCATTACACAAGCTATCTACACTGGATTTTAAATGCTAGGTTCCATGAAAAAACTCCAAAGGGCTTTCGTTGCGAGTAAAGGTGAAAGAGATATTTCTTTCTGGATCTCCGGTTTTCTTTCGGCTATAAGGGGCATTATTGGCATTAATCCCACATATGCCGTACGTATCCGTTTGACTTTGAGAAGAATTCGAGGGAAAATGCGAATTAAATCGTAGGGAGTACCAATGCCAATTGGAAGTAAAGTTCTGTCGGTTCTTCAAATCTCAATGTAACTTAAAGGTAATTTGGAAGTGAATCAATTTGTTCATTTTTTTATGTGATTAACAGTGTTTTCGTGAGTGTTTGGTATGGTAAGAGAAAAATTTTTATAATTAAATGGGAATTTTCGACGATTTTATTTAAAAAGGTACTACGTCACTCCCTATTTGTATTTGTTTTTTTTTCATTCTATTGGTTTTTTTTTATATTTCCTGTTGGGTCCGTGAGAAGGTCAAGAAATGCAAATTCGTAGATGAGACAAGTTTTTGAAATTAATATATTTTTAATTTTAATGAAATTCTCTTTTCCTTTCCTCCCCTCTCAGAAAACGATTCAATTTTTCATAAGACCTTTTGCTCATGGCACGAGTCCAGATTTCCTTTCGACTGGAAAAGCGTACAGGCTTTAAAAGGTAAGATTTATGATTTTGAATTGGGGTGACGGGTGTGTGGAGAAAAATACCCAAACACACCTCCTAGTATTACATGTGCGTGTTGCCAAAAAGATTAGTTAAAAACTGCAATTAACCAAGCAATGACAATAAAGATGGGATGATGTGGAAAATATGGAGCTCTATACTCTGTTCAAATGTAAGAAGGAGCAATAATAACATGTTTGGCGCAGCGGTAGGAGGGCCTTCGTAAAGGTACTTTCCGTCCAGAGTCGAATCGAGGAGATTTCACACAATCGTTCAGTTTACCTATCCATGTCTCATGCAGATAAAAAAATTTTCTGCCTTGTTCCCTTAATGAGCTGATTTTCTTCAAATAATCTCTTCTCCACACAATTATTTCATCCCTTTTCTATCAGTAGACTATCACGACCACGTTTTTTGAACTTGAATTCCATTTTTTTCAATAATTTATAGAACGTTGTTCTTTTGAAATTTGGCAAACTGTCGTCATCATTCACGATTTCTAGTACTTTAGAAATTGTTGGGATTTCATTCCAGAAAAAAAAACCGTGGAAAATTCTTCTGATGAGGTTCATATCGAAATCGTCAACCGAATCGATTATTTTTAACGACTGGGCTCTCCTCTTAGGTGGCGTCAATGTTTCATTCTCTTTATATTTTCTGAGAATTCTGAATACAGCTGAATCACTCACCCCTGAGGATTTTGAAACAATTCCTACCAAGTCTCTTTTCGATAAATCAGGATGTTCTTCCAATTCTTTTCGAGAAATGTTCAAAATTATCTCTTTCTCTTCAGCAGAGAAGGCTACCTTTTGGACCTTCTTCGTGGTGGTCCCCACATATCACTCTCAGATGCAGTATGCGTTTCCGAATTCGACATTGTTCTATAAACACTATATACACTTTGTCAAAAGATTTTCCAACACAATACACTTTTCACAACAAAATCTATGAACACTTTGAACAGCTAGACCTTCACAGTAGCTCTAGGTATTTTAACTAGTCTTGTCAATTGAAAACTTCGATATTTATGCAAATCAAGGTGGCTTCAACCCATTAAGGGAAAGGACCCAAATCTGTTTCCCGGAATTACCTTATCGGAATCTTGAGCAGCCGACAAAGAGTTTCGTACAAAATAATAATGTAAAATTTTGGACCGAAACTAAATATAACGGGTGATCCAACTAGAGGTACTTTTTCCAATAGCCTTTTTTGACAGATCACGCGTGAGTCGTGTCAAGCTGTCATATTATTTTTGTTCAGTATTGTTTGGCATTTCATCATGGAAAGTTTATTTCTTCAAAAATGATGCCGGTGAGAACGTAACCGTCAATGGCGACCGTTATCGCGCCATGATAACCGACTATTTGATGCCTGAAATTGAAGCTCGTGATCTCAGCGACATTTGGTTTCAACAAGACGGCGCAACTTCCCACACATCGCACGAATCAATGGATTTATTGAGAGAGCATTTCGGTGAACAGATAATTTCACGTAATGGGCCGGTCGATTGGCCACCAAGATCGTGTGATATCACACCGTTAGACTTTTTTTTGTGGGGATACGTAATAAAGTCTATACGGATAAACCCGCTTCGATTCAGGCCTTGGAGCAAAACATCACGCGTGTCATTCACCAGTTACCAGTCGAAATGCTCGAACGAGTCATCGAAAATTGGACTCAACGGATGGACCATCTGAGACGTAGACGCGGCAACATTTGAAAGAGATAATCTTCAAAAAATAAATGCCAAAGAATGTTCTTTCGAATGGTTATAAACATTCCCCGTTAAATTTTAATTTTCTGTGTTTTTTTCTTTAAAAAAGTAGAGAACCTCGAAATGGATCACCCGTTATTTCGGATATTACAACATTACAAGTAAATGACCATTATAAATTTGAACAGAGATCTTTTACGAGTTTAGTCAATTAAAAACTTCGATATTTATGCAAATCAAGATGGCTTTCACCCATTAGGGAAAAGGACCCAAATCTGGTGTTTCCCGCAAGATTCCGACCCAAATCTCTAAAACTCTGGTGTTTCCTGGAATTACCTTGCCGCAATCTCGAGAATCCGAAAAAGAAATTATTTAGTATTATATAAAAACAAGACAAAATAAAAAATAGGGTACGTCGGATATAAAATGTTTATGACAGTTGCAAATCATAACAGAAATTTTGCGCTAGAGTTTCTGAGGAGAAAAGTTCTGATGTGGGAATTGCTGACTCAAATTATTGAATCATTTTTATCCAGTACCATCTACAGTCCGTTCCGAGTACGATCCTGGCAATCTCTTAGGGCGTTAAAAGGGAGCGTGGTTATGACCGTTTGACGAATAGGAGCTTTATTGTGCGCAAACCAGACGATTTTGTTTGTTTACAAAGCTCCTTCTTATATCTGAACGGACTATAGCTTACGTTGCTAGAGGCGTCCTCATATCCACACCCAGCCTTGAGTACATCAGACAGGCCAAACCATGCGCCCGAGTTCCAGACAGCCCCAAAAAACTGGTAAGTCTCAGAAGCGCCGGAGGCAGCAACGAAACCCCTAACTCCACGATGCCGTATCCAAAGGTAACCGCGTTCATCAGACGTATTATCACCTTCTTGCTCATCGGTATCTCGCCCGCTTTCCTAAGAAAATAAAAGACGTATTGAGAAAGAGAAACCGCACTGCCAACTTCCACCTACTCACAGATCTTCGCCAGCGAAATACCCGAAGGTAGACGTGAAGTAGTTGAAGCTCAAGGAGCTGCTCATGGTCCCGAACCTCGAAGTCCAACCACGGTTCGACCTGGACAAGGCCTGGTTGACGGAATAGGACTTTTTCACGGAGTTGGATTTGGACTTTGGGTTCGGGGAGCTGGAGGAATGGCTTTTAGGGGTGGGGGAAACGTCCATTTGCTCCGGGGAAGTTTCTCCGGAGCAAAAAGACGTTGCACCTGGTGAGCCGTTCATGTCGAACGATTGAGAATGAGGAAAGGGATTGGTGAGGATATACCCGTTTGATGTGGTTTTCGTTGCTTGGTCGCTGGATGAAAGGATGGCTCTTTCGTTCTTCACCACGTTGTCTAAGCTGCGGGCCACCATATTCGAATCTGAAAAAGAAGGAGCCATTCTTTTGCAATATATCGAAATGAAGATACGAACCTAACCTAACAAGAAAAACTTCGGACAAATTTTGCTGTGGTCTGGAACAAAAGTATTTCAGCGCAGCCAAATAATTTTTATTCTCTTGGTTTCTCTACACTTTCCTGTACCATTGAGTTTAAATATACATAGAGACACAACCCACTTCATTGATTTGATGCAAAAATTTTTGGTAGTTTACTTGCCAATTTGCCAATATAAGTGGCGGCACATAGTAGCTACTAAAGGAACTATATTCGTCCGATCCATTTTGTCACTACTCATTTATAGAAATCTTTAGGAGATTTATTTTCCTCTAGTTCTATGAATCGTAGGCAGGGTCGGATTCGTCTAAATGCGTTACGAACGGTGTGATTCAATAATGATGAAGGATGAACTATTAGCCATGAATTTCTCCAAAGGAGTGTTCTCAGGTAGGAAATGAGGGGTGAAAATGTTTCTTGGAGGGACATAAAAGAAACATACCTACTTAATCGATGAAAAGAATTTGTCTTTCTCGTACTCTCTTGAAGATAACTGAAAACCACATAAATCCAAACGCCTTCCAGAAAATGAAGGTTAAATTGGCCACTCAGATTTTCATCAGAACTTTATATTCAGCTATGAGAACAGTCATTGCAACTGGTGAGCTGAGGTCGAGAAGTGCCAATTCAACTGCTCAGTTCATTCTTAAAATGAATGATCTTTTCGACTGCCTCAATTCGAATGGAAAATTTGAGGAAAATTATCAGCCATCGGCAATACAAACTCTGACGGAATCAATTGAATTCATTAAGTATTGGACAATTGGGAAACATATTCCCTATTGTTTCAACGGTTTAATACAAACCATCAGTAGCATCCTTCAATTGTGGGAGGAGACGAAGGAAACATTTCCATATTTGACAAAAAGTCGGCTCAACCATGACCCAATCGAGAATTCATTCTCCAAAATAAAACAGCGTAGGGGTTATGATCCAAACCCCTCAGCTCGATGCTTCAGATTTGGGTTGCAGTCGGTCATGACTGGTTGTCTTGAAAAATGTTCCGATAATTCTAACTGCCAAGATGACAATGATTTCGACCTGTGTACAATGGGAGAATCTGATAGTCCATTGATGTGGTTGATTGGACAGATTCGACCATTCCTTCTGCGGATTCGGGCAACGGTAAGCCTCGTGAGGGTATATATAAGAGATAAAGAGTTAATTGAACCCCTAAATACCCTAGAATCCAACTCAATCGCAAGTTTCTCGGTGTATTTGATGAGGAACATCGCCAAAAAAAACAAATGCGGTAAGTGCGAAAAAGCACTCCTCATTGATGTTTTGAATAAGCTTGGTAATGATTGGATATATTGCAAATCGAAATCGGATACATTTGAGAATTCTCTCAACCGATTTCGAACATTTGATGAGGAAAGCGCTGTTGGTCATAAAGAAAATTATGGTCACAAAATCAGAAAAGATATGACTTCAAAGGTATATTTTAGGAAAATTAAAAAAAAATGAATTTATAGAAGATTGGAACTCTCCGTTAACTCCAGAATTTGAAAAGCACAGGATTCATTTGTTGAGGCAACTGATTAGAGTGAAGCTGTACAGGGGACAGAAAAAAAACCAAAGGAATCTCGACACAGAAGCATCCCGCTGTTTATAAAAAATTTAATATTTTTAAAAATTCATAGAAAATCTATTTATAAATACTTGTGAATGAAGAAAAAATTGTATGCATTTATTTTTTCATACATCAGTATTTTATATTCATGAAATATCAAAAATAATTGTCGTTTTATTGCATCAAAAAAATCAGGTGATGAAATACTGAACATCCCACATTTCCATATGCCGCTCCTGATCGTCATCGCATTCGGCTTCGGAAATAGTGCCTTATAGTTTAGCTACTTACCGCCAGATGCGAGAGTAAAAATTTTCGCGTCTCTGAAACACACTTATCCATCTATGAACCGGTGAAGGAACTACACAAATTTTAGCTTCAAATCGTTGAACTGGGCTGTGTCTCTTTGTATATTTAAGCTCAATGCCTGTACTAATATGTAAATTTTCAGTTTGATATAATTTCATTTCACAGAGTTTTAGAATGTCAAAAAACGTAGTGCGATTTTGGAGCTGTTTCGTCAAGGTAGGCGTCAATGCGAAATGGTTCGTTTGCTCAATGTGCCTCGACAAACCGTGTTCGATGCGATTCGTCGTTTCAAGGAGCTTGGCCATGATGGTCGTCGTCCAGGAAGTGGTAGAAAACGCACTGTCAATACACCTAGCAATCGCAACATCGTCAAGAAGCGAGTCAATCGAAATCCGAGGGTTTCCATGAGGAAAATAGCCTGTGAGACCGGTATCAACCGCGAATCAGTCCGTCAAATTGCCACAAAGGAGCTCAACCTCAAGCCATACAAGCTCCAAAAGTTCAACTCCTCACGGAGCAAAACAAGCGCGTACGACTCCAAAGGTGCCGCCAACTCCTTCGTCTCGCCGCCGGTCAGCAATGGGAGCGAATTCTCTTCACAGACGAGAAGCTTTTCACCGTAGAACAATCCCACAACCGGCCATCGTCGAACACCGTCTAAATCCGCAATCCGTCATGGTCTGGGGCGGAATTTGCGGCAGTGGTTAAACTCCCTTAGTTTTCGTGGATCAAGGGGTCAAAATCAATCAAGAAGTCTACCGCTGCGACATCCTCGAGGCCGAAGTAGTTCCGTGGGCCAAGCAGCACTTCGGCGATACGCATTGGACCTTTCAACAGGACTCCGCTCCGGCTCATGCACAGAGCGAAAATGACGCAAGAATGGTATAAGACCCATTTTCCTTGTTTCATCTCATCTGCAGAATGGCCGCCCTACTCACCGGATCTCAACCCAATGGACTACAGCGTGTGGTCGATTTTGGAGCACAGGGCTTGTGCTAAAAAACACAAAAATTTGAAGTCGCTGAAGCAATCTCTGCGCCGGGAATGGAACCGATTAACGCCCGAGGAGCTGCGGCCCATTGCCGAAAATTTCAAGAAGCGTCTGAAGCTGTGTATCGCCGCCAAAGGAAGCCACTTCGAAACGGCTTAAATATATTGTTAACAAATGTTCAAGCTATTATTATTTGTTGATGTTTTGTTCAATTTCTTCTGTTTAATAAAGTTAAATGGAAAAGAGTTTGTCCGAGGTTTTTCTTGTCACACTGTTTAGATACTAACTGACAAAGAAACTGCAACACCCAGAAGGAGCTATTTAAATTTTAAATTTTTTGGTAAACATAGATAGTATAGCAAGGAGTAAATGATTTGAATCTGGAGAAAAAAACAAAGGGTCACAATTTTTTTTTAATAAGTTTGTTAATAATGTGTTTATCTATACACTCCCCCAACACGTCTTGGCATTGATGCAATAAGATGGTCTATTTCTTCTTGAGGGATACTACTTATCCTAATCTACCTCTACTTCAAGTCTCAGAAACGCCAAAGTCCCTGGGGGCTGGGGTAAATTTCCAGTGTTCTACCTAAATATATTTTACAAGTGACGTCACTCAGATGGGGTAGAAGTTAGACTGATTTTTCCTATTTGAAAATGGTTTTCCAGGTAGAAATGAGGAAAAACGTGTTATTCAGATAATCTTTTAAAGAATCAAATCCAGTTTCACTTTCCAAGTTGAATTTTCAGAAAACTATGAATGAAATTCATTTGACATTTCAATTTCAGGTTACTGTTTTTTGCAGTGAAAGGACATGTAAATAATCTTCTTCGGGGCTTTTTACCTGAATATTTTCACCTCTTCGTGAATACTTGCGAATTTTTGTTGAAGAATTTTTTTGAAGAAGATCATAATAAAGTGATCGAAACGTTGGCAATTAACTGAGAATAGTTTATTTACCTGTCCCTTCCACTGCAAAAACAGTAAGCTGAAATCTATATCTAAAGGACACAATACTTCTTACATTATGACATTTCAATATTGCTCGGATGAAAGAAAAATGTATTTTTTGGATAGAAAATTGCAGGTAGGGGGCCAATTGTGTTCGAAAATGTGATTTCACGTTGTCTTTCCACATTTAAGCTAAAATTACAATCGGCTTCAACATTCTTGGAAGCAAGAAAGAATATTTATTTTCAGGTTATACGAGAGAATGAGAAATGTAGAATATCTTTGCTTCTACCCATGATGTCCCAAACATGCTCTATGGGCGAAAGATCTGATGATGGGAGGACATGGCAAAAGATTCACACGGGTAGCTTTGAAAAAGTTTGAACTAACTCTGGCAACATGAGGTCGAGCATTATCTTGCTGAAATATTGGATTCTCGAGCCGGTTAAGGTGAGTGAGAACATATGGCTCCACTATTTCTTGAAGGTAACGCAGCGCTGTCATGTTAGTTCGAATAAAGACCAAAGGTCACCTGCTTGCATGTGCAATAGCACCCAGGCCCGGATCTAGGGGGGGGCAAGCGGGGCGCTTGCCCTGGGCGCCAGCTTAAGGGGGCGCCAAAAACAACCAGGGGTTGAATTTTTTTTATTTTTTATTTTCTCGGAAGAAAGGTATTATTATTAAAAATAATGACCTGGCTCTGATGTGCCATCTTGACCACTCAAAAAAATTACAAACATCCTACCTGTCCAAAACTATCCAAAATGAAATTATGGATTTAATGGCCACCAAAGTTCGGAATAATTATTAATGAGATCAAGGAGGCCAACTATTTCACTTTTATGTTCGACTGCACCCCAGATGTATCTCACACAGAACAAATGTACCAGGTTATACGATATTTAAAGAGAACGGAGTCTGTATATGAGATAAAGGAAAGTTTTATTGACTTTTTAGAAGTTGACGGAAAAACTGCAGAATAATATCATCGCGAATTCTAGATAAAATGCAAGCTGATGAATTAGATTTCGAAATGTTGTGGGCAATCCTATAGACTACAGGCCCGTGTCGAAAATTGATGGGTCATTTGAACCAGAAGGTGACCTATCTAGAACGATAGAAGGACATAAAATAATAAGATTCAGCACTATGCCGTCACTTGTAAGCTGTCCAACTGAGTACAGGTGGCAATTCAAAAGGACAGGTAGACTGGGTACATTTGGGTCATATGACTTTTGACGGCATTCTTACCATCGATAGCTCCAAGGAAAATAATAGGAAAACGGGCAGTGCCGTACAAAAATGATGGGCCATATATTCGGAATTTTTTTTTGATTTTCCGAAAATTTCCATGGTAAAATAGGTCATTTGACTTTGTACGGCATCAGTTTTATACGGTTGCCATACATCTTCTAATCCATTATTCAGCAACGCAGTACAAAAATCATGCGACAAAGGGAAAAAATCGAGGGTTGCAACCCCCTCTCTTGCCGTACTCCAGGGGGTCATGTGAAAAAGTACGGCTTCGGTTCCAAAACATTATCCAGCACTCAAAATTCCTATTAAAAATAAGGCCGTCAAAAAAAAATTGTTCAATTTGATGTTATATCAATAATTATCTTAATTTCATCTTATGCTTGACCCATAAAGCTCTAAAGTCATTTGACCCAGTACGGCAACTTCTTTTTTTACATGATACTTTAAGATACAATTCTTATATTATATTGCCGTTCAAAAGAAACTGTTCTAAAAAAAATTATAGAGAAATACAAAAAGTGAAATTTTTCATATTATCGTAAAAGTTTGGAACTCATAGATTAATGATATATAACAATTTTCTACATTTTATCCCTTGTTTTGAATAGTATTAAGGTAAATAAATTAGGAACAAATGATACCTTAATACTATTCAAAACAAGGGATAAAATGTAGAAAATTGTTATATATCATTAATCTATGAGTTCCAAACTTTTACGATAATATGAAAAATTTCACTTTTTGTATTTCTCTATAATTTTTTTTAGAACAGTTTCTTTTGAACGGCAATATAATATAAGAATTGTATCTTAAAGTATCATGTAAAAAAAGAAGTTGCCGTACTGGGTCAAATGACTTTAGAGCTTTATGGGTCAAGCATAAGATGAAATTAAGATAATTATTGATATAACATCAAATTGAACAATTTTTTTTTGACGGCCTTATTTTTAATAGGAATTTTGAGTGCTGGATAATGTTTTGGAACCGAAGCCGTACTTTTTCAAATGACCCCCTGGAGCACGGCAAGAGAGGGGGTTGCAACCCTCGATTTTTTCCCTTTGTCGCATGATTTTTGTACTGCGTTGCTGAATAATGGATTAGAAGATGTATGGCAACCGTATAAAACTGATGCCGTACAAAGTCAAATGACCTATTTTACCATGGAAATTTTCGGAAAATCAAAAAAAAATTCCGAATATATGGCCCATCATTTTTGTACGGCACTGCCCGTTTTCCTATTATTTTCCATGGAGCTATCGATGGTAAGAATGCCGTCAAAAGTCATATGACCCAAATGTACCCAGTCTACCTGTCCTTTTGAATTGCCACCTGTACTCAGTTGGACAGCTTACAAGTGACGGCATAGTGCTGAATCTTATTATTTTATGTCCTTCTATCGTTCTAGATAGGTCACCTTCTGGTTCAAATGACCCATCAATTTTCGACACGGGCCTGTAGTCTACTACTACAACGGATCTAATATGGCTGGCATATATAAAGGAGCCCAATCCAGAATTCTACAGATGAACGAACTGGCTGTATTAGTTCCATGCCTAGCTCACTCTTTGAATCTTGTGGGTGTCCATTCGGCTTCATCATCATAGACATCATGTTCAGAAGCAGTAAATTAATTTGGTGTTGTACAAAAACTGTATTCTTTTTTTGTTAGTTCAACCACACGATTGACAATTATGAAAAAGTGCACGAAAACAAATTTGGAAGGAAGTAGCCAAACAAGATGGGCTTAATATCAAGCTGTTAATGCCTTGCTCAATAATTTACCGGGAGTTGTGAAGGCTGTGGAAGAAATCAAAGAATCCTCACTAGTCGCAGAATCCAAGTATGAAGCTGGTCATTTGGTTCATGCTGTGATGGATTTTAGATTCATACTGAACCTAACAATTTGGGATAATATTCTGCCAGAGATCAATAGGGTCAACGTGGAAATTCAGAGCGGGGATATAATTATTTCACGTTCGTCATCGTTGATGCAAGGTCTTGTGAAGATCATGCAAGGTCTTGTGAAGATCTTGCTACACTTCTTTCAGAAGAATTGGATGTGGATCCAATTCTTAGAAATAAACGTGTTTCCAATAATAAAAAGCAGGTCGACAAAATGTGCGAGGATGAGTCAAGAACGCTAAATCTAGTTGGTTTATTCTCGAAGGAAATTAAGGTTGTTTCGACAGATTATTGTCAGAAAGCAGAAAAAACTTAGAAAGCGCAGAAAGTCTGCATACGAATTTCGCAATCCTCAACGGCCATGCTCTCTTAAACATGCAAAAAAAAAAAAGATCTGCAGAAAAATGGCACCCTTTTAAGGCAAAAATAATGAAGAGAATTGAATGCAGTTGATTTTTGTTAGGAACTAGCGGTTTTCATAGAGCTGGTTCCCGAAATTAGTGAAATATGGCAAATTCTTCACAGGCAAGATCTGCAAGAAACTTTTCCTTATGTCAGTATAGCTTTAAGAATATACTGCACATTACCTACCACGTAGTTTCAGCAAATTGAAAATAATAAAAAATTATTTGCGTTCCTCAATGAGTCAGGAATGTCTATTTTGTCTCTCAATCTTAGCTATAGCTAAGATGTTTTCTATAGAAAACAAATGAGCTTCCGGAACAGATTTCGAGGACCTGATAGATGCGTTTGCGGAAAGAAAATCACGTAGCGTGAAGCTGTGAAGAAAAAAAATCTAATTTTTTTCCTTGTGATATTTTCCTTATTATAAGTATTTGTTTCCATTATTTTGCCGTTATTTTCTATGATTTCATATATTATACAAATGGGGGGGCGCCATCATGAATTTTTGCCCCGGTCAGAAAAAATCGTAGATCCGGGCCTGACGGTTAGCGATTTCTCGAAATGACAACCCCGCCTCCCGTAGACCAATAATTCGATCTCTTTCAAATTCACTTAGCTGGCGAGAAATTCCGCATACACGTGCTCTAGGCATTTTAACAACAACTAAACATCGGCTTTGGATCTCCTCGAACAGCTGGTTTGTTGTAAAATTTGAAAAATTTGCAAAAAACGACTACAATATTTAAGTAACAGAATACATTTACATGAAAAAACCTTCACGATTTTTTTCTTCAAGTTTTACCAAAAAAAAAATATAATTTGAACAGCTCCTCCTGAGTTTTGCAGTTTCTTTGTCAGTGTATCATCAAAATGAAAAAAGTAATATTTTCAGGACGAATTGTTGCATGAAACCTACCAGGTAGATTCAGCACTCCTATTTCCCTGTTGTACAAATGTAAAATGTCGTTATAGGTGCTCTGGTACAGCTTCCAAGCCTTTCTCAGCATCCAACCAGCCTTAAGGTACCCCGAAATATCCCCTTGCAGGAACACCAGAACGGCTAGACAAAGCTGGGAATCAGCAAGGATTATCTGAGTTTCCAGAGTTTCGGTAAGCAACGGTTCCTCTTCAGTGGTACCGAACATCTTGTTCCTGACGATTTTGAACCATCCTTTTGTGTTGCACCTTCGTTCTACTTCTTTTAGGGTGGTGATGGCTTTTGTTAGTTTCTCCTCTTCGAAGGACATGAGGGCGTCCTTCAATCAAGAACAACAATCACAAATACTACAGTAGTTAAACAGATTTTTGTCTTGTACACTTGTAACCATTAATTAAGGGATATTCCAGCAGTTTTTCTAAACAAAGCAACTCGAAAAAAAATCTCTACTTAAGTGTATCTAATATTCTCACCATGAAAACTGCGAAAGAGTACCCAGAATACATCACTAGGCTCTCAGGATACTTCATAAACAATTCTTCCGCCTCTTTCGCCTGATTGTTAATCAACAATTTCAGTCCCTCTTTAGCCAACATCCATTCACTTTCACCGCCAGTGTCCCTACTACCTGAGGCCATGACTTTTTCACTCGTTTACTCAAAAAAATCACTGTAACATCTTTGAACATTCAAATTTTTACGTTTTCGAACGAAATAGTGGCTTAGACGATCAAAATCTCGTGGGGATATGAGGAATTTCATGTATTTTTGAGGACTGGGAATTTCAGACTGGAATTTTCATTTGGGATTTCTTCTCGGATTGATCACCAAATCGTATTTTAATTTCGAACCATGAATTTCGTGTTTTGGCAAATTGTCAAGGCTGACGCATAACAAGGGGTGAAACTTCAAAACAGAGTTATTGATTTTCACCCGTCTCCAGCTTGTACAAGTTACAAATACAGAGTGGACACCGTAGAAATCTCCCAAGATAGTTTTCACTCCCTTTTTCAATATTTTATGTTTCATGGAAAAGTGGTACCTTGAGAGTTTTCAAGCCCTTTGTAGTATTGCAGTAAAATGATAATGAATAATTATACTTCCCTCAATTTATTGTTTCAACGACCAAATTCAACTAATTTTTAAAAAACCAAAATCAGCAAAAATAAGACTTATAATTTATTCAAATTCCTTTTAAATGGAGACTTACATTGGCCAACAAAACTGCATTGAGCAGAACTGTAATAGTTGGAGAAAAACATCAAAATGTAATGCATACAGGGTGTTGCTCATGGAGGAGGAATGCAAAAGTTTCGTTTTCGAGATATCGTAGTAGGAGTACTGGGAAGTACTTGAAGGAGAATTATGAAAACAGGTGGATTGAACCCATATTCTATATTACCTATACAGGGTCTTTCACGAGGAACCTCACCCATATTTATACGGGAAACTACTGAACGTATTTTCATGAAATTCAGCACTTATAAGTATTTCACGATGCTGATGAAATCTAAAATATTTTCAAGGCATGAGCACCTCCGGTTTTTCCGGAAATGACGTCAACTTCCGTTTTTCAAATTAGAACACCATTTTTTTATTGCAGAAATAGATTCCTTAGAAAATTTCAAGTTATTTTGATGTAACATTTTTCACTTTTGGTTGGAAAATTCTCTTTGAGCGGGAAAATTCGAAAAAAAATCGAAAATAGAGCTCCGCTGAAACAAGAATAACTTCGAGGTTTTTGGATGGAAAATTTTCATTTTTGGGGTTTTTCAAGATGTAAGATTGATGTATCCACTTTAAAAATCGAAATCGCGATTCATGATACAGGGGCTGAAAAAATCGCTTTCAAAGTTAGGGATGACAAAATCGTGAAAAATCAATTTTTTCAAATTAGAACCCCATTTTTTTATGGCAGATATTGAATCTACGTTGAAAAATAATGTGAGTGTATGCATCACATCCTTGCCCTAAAGTGGATATTTTCTGAGTTATTCACAAAAACCTGTTTTTCGTCTTGATTTATCAGCTATTTCTTTTCCCTTCACGCCAAAAAGATGAAATTTTCAGGAACTGTTACTTAAACCATGTTTTAGATTCTACTACCCTAATATGCAAGAGAAAAAAGTTACAGGCGAATTTGGATTCGAATTTGTATCGGAAACCTCTTTATTTCAACTAATCGGCCATCGGTTTTCTCTCCAGTGATAAATAAATAATTCCTTATGAACCATATGCAGAAACTTACCATGTTTTACATTCTTTTTTTTTAATGATAGATATCATTAATTACATCTCCCAAATTCCTCTTTATTCAGTAGCATGTAATTAATGATATCTATCATTAAAAAAAAAGAATGTAAAACATGGTAAGTTTTTGCATATGGTTCATAAGGAATTATTTATTTATCACTGGAGAGAAAACCGATGGCCGATTAGTTGAAATAAAGAGGTTTCCGATACAAATTCGAATCCAAATTCGCCATCTATTTAGGAACAACCTGTAACTTTTTTCTCTTGCATATTAGGGTAGTAAAATCTAAAACATGGTTTAAGTAACAGTTCCTGAAAATTTCATCTTTTTGGCGTGAAGGGAAAAGAAATAGCTGAAAATTCAAGACGAAAAACAGGTTTTTGTGAATAACTCAGAAAATATCCACTTTGGGGCAAGGGTGTGATGCATACACTCACATTATTTTTTAACGTAGATTCAATATCTGCCATAAAAAAATGGGGTTCTAATTTGAAAAAATTGATTTTTCACGATTTTGTCATCCCTAACTTTGAAAGCGATTTTTTCACCCCCTGCATCATGAATCGCGATTTCGATTTTTAAAGTGGATACATCAATCTTACATCTTGAAAAACCCCAAAAATGAAAATTTTCCATCCAAAAACCTCGAAGTTATTCTTGTTTCAGCGGAGCTCTATTTTCGATTTTTTTTCGAATTTTCCCGCTCAAAGAGAATTTTCCAACCAAAACTGAAAAATGTTACATCAAAATAACTTGAAATTTTCTAAGGAATCTATTTCTGCAATAAAAAAATGGTGTTCTTGTTTGAAAAACGGAAGTTGACGTCATTTCCGGAAAAACCGGAGGTGCTCATGCCTTGAAAATATTTTAGATTTCATCAGCATCGTGAAATACTTATAAGTGCTGAATTTCATGAAAATACGTTCAGTAGTTTCCCGTATAAATATGGGTGAGGTTCCTCGTGAAAGACCCTGTATAATGGGATATGGGCAGAAATGTATTTTCAGAAAAATATCATTTTTGTCACATTGAATACTAATATTGATTAGAAATTAAATGAATATCATTGTCATTGATATCACATCAGTTCATTCAGTTCTGATGCTCAATGACATTGCGAAAAAGCATATTATATAAAATTACGATATATCATATCTTCGAGATAAGATATTAAAATGATCCCATGATATTTTTGCAAGGAGTTTAATTGATTAAATGTCTATTATTGTGGAATATCATCTTGTCTTCGCATAATGAAACCAAGAAACTGATTATTAATACCCAATTTTTATATTCTCTGTAAGAGAATAGATGAGGACAGAATATTCCTGCTTCCAGTCATATAAATTATACATAATTACGCAATACTAGTACTAGGAAATCAACTGATTCATTAGGATGACCTCCAAATTTATACGAGTTACTGCGAAGTGCGAAACGTGCGAAATATGATTAAATAAAGTAGTAATATTCGTGGAAGTTTTGAGGAAGCGTCAGACAGGTGAACTTTCGCTCTGAAGCTTTTTTTGTTTATCACTTCATAAAGCTTAATTATTTCATTATCAGTTTCAATAATTTCATGTTATCTCATAGTCATGTATCTTGAAACCAGAGCTGTGCTTGTAATTCTTAGTATTGACTAGAAAAAAGAAAAAGAGCATAGTTCAAAATACTATAACGAAACACACAACGTAACTACTACTCATAGAAAAAAGAACTACGTGTCAAACTTAGAGGTTAAGGTTAACAAATTCTGAATTCTGATTTATCTACACGACAAAGATTTTAATCATCCCGTATGTTGCCCAAATGACTTTTAAATTCATTCCAATGATACCTAGAAAATATAGCAACTTATCAAGGTCCACTCGAGCATAATGTTACCTTATCTGATATCACTATTTGAATTATCTACATGGAGAATAGGATACTAATACATGATACGGTGGAAATGAGTTCGCCAAGAGATTGGAGAAAGGCGTTGAAAAAACCACCGGCTTATAGGATTATAAATCGAACATTCAGTTTCAGAAATAAACAGTATTTCTACAAGATGATGTCGTACATCGGGGTAGCTGCCCTGTTGGGTTTACTCGTTGTGTATTACATCCCTAGCTGGACAGGGATTTCAAACTCTAGCGACTATAATCATACGTATCCCTTAACTGCCCCAGTTAAAGCTAATGATGTCTACACTTATAGAATAGGTGAGTTTTTTTTTTCACCCAAAGTTTTCCGCATATTGATCTTTCTTTTTTCAAGGTATAATTGCTGATCTTGACACAGATTCCAAACATGAGAAGGATAAAAATACATGGTACTCTCTTTTCAAAAAAGGTTACTTAAGTTATGATACGAAAACTCAAAATATAGTTGTTTCGTGGGATTCAACAGGACCTATTACTTTGAAAAATAGCTATGCACTCAAAGGTAGAGGAATGGAACTTTCTGAGCTTGTGGTATATGATGGTAGATTATTGACTTTTGACGATAGAACCGGTATAGTCTATGAAATTGTTGGAGACAATATCATTCCTTGGGTTTTGTTGATGGATGGGAATGGAAAGTGAGTTGTTTTATTACATCATCTGTGGCTATCTAAATAAAAAATGTGTTGTGGAATTCAAGATCATTTTATAACAATGTAATTTTAACTGAATATTTTTCCTAAAATCTTGCATGTTAGTAATGAGATATACTGATTCATAGGCTCATATTTCTATCACTTCTAGGACTACCTAGTTGGGGGCTAAATTTATATAATTTATTTCACAGAAATACAAAAGGCTTCAAGACGGAATGGGCAGCTGTGAAAGATGAGAAATTATATCTAGGTTCTATGGGAAAAGAGTGGACAACTGCTACTGGTGAATTTCAGAACTACAATCCAATGTGGGTAAAAGTTATCCACAAGAATGGAGCTGTAAGTGCATTTATTTTCCAAAAAAACATTTTTAAGTGGAAAATGAAAAGGTTGAACTAAGCCGTTCAAAAAAAAGTATATGTATATGCTCCCTTTTTTATGGAATGAATATTTTCAGGTAGATCATGTGAGTTGGGTAGATCAATATAAAAATTTGCGTAGGGTTCTTGGAATAGAATGGCCTGGCTATATGATCCATGAGAGTGGACTTTGGTCTGATATTCACCAAAAATGGTTTTTCCTACCCAGGAGGTGCAGTAAAGAACCTTATGATGAAGTTGCAGACGAAAGGAGAGGCTGCTCAGTCTTAATTAACGCAGACACTTCCGTTTCTACCATAAGAATGATAAAAGTAAATTGACTATTTCTCTATTTTGAACCAATCTCTTACAAGCATAATTTTTACAGATTCCTAACGAGCATATTACTAGGGGTTTTTCCAGCTTCAAATTCCTACCAAATACCAATGACGAAGTGATAGTAGCCTTAAGAACAGAGGAACTTGAAGGCAAAACAAGAACCTTCTTCACAAGTTTCACAATACATGGCCAAGTACTGGTTGAAGACTTGTTCATTGCTGATAACAAATATGAAGGTTTTGAATTTATTTAGTAAACAATTACACGAATTAAATAAATGTTGTAAAATTGTTGAGAAAATATTTTTTAGTAAAGATATTTTTTATATGAAATCGTAATTTGTTTTATTTGTCCGATTCAAAGCATCAATGAACCATAGTTTTGCGAATATCCCCAGGTGGAAGGTATATTTCCCACATTCCCAGTAATAAAAAACAAATATTTGAATAAGAAGTTTATTCAGACACTAGTTAATTCACAATGACATAATATGCACTACTTCGAAGGAGTATAAGAACTTAATGATATTTATAGTATCTGTGGGAAGCTGTAAAAAAAATATACATGAGGACGTATTTCTCGACATTTAAAACTTGAAATACTCACTGATTTTCTGGTAGTTCAGAAGATAGAAGAAAATGGAACAACCCACTGCAACTTGGAAAAATGGAGCAATCCCACTACGTCTGGGCTGCACATATTTGTGTTGCCACCTCCAGTAAGCTACGAAGCATAATTCAGTACACAATTTTTTTCATTTAAAGATAATTTACCTCGACCGCAAGCTCCAATAAGGGCAGCAGGTGACTTATTGCGCCTTCCGAGCCATGCACCCACTTCGCTCAATTTTAATTGACCGAATGGAATATCCTCTGAAAATTTAAAAATTTTACATTATGTAACATGGAGAAGATTAGAATTTTGGTGTTGAACTTACGTTTTCCGTAAAACCTTGCAGGATCATAGGGACCGTGCCTCTTAGGATCGTATTCTAGTGGATAGTCACCAAAAGCCATTCTGATTAGAAAATTTCAGAGACAAATTGTGAAAAACTTCGAGGAAAAAGTGACAATCCAATAAAAACGGCAGGCCCGTTTCGTTGATCTTTCGCACGTCAGTTGTCACTGTCAATTTTCCATTTTCCATAAACATAGAGCAAACTCTTCGGGAAAATATCTTCCAAAAGATCATTATCAAATTTAGCCATATTAATCATGAGCTATCAAATATATATTTTTTTTCATAATTCTTTCTGTTAATTTGGGTAATGAAGCTCCATTATCTGAAGACTAATTTCTTTCAATATAAAATTCTATGAGGAACCAATTTAACCTCAATCTAAACATCTGACATGTTGGATGTTATTCAAATAAATATTTTATTTTCAAAGTGTAATTTCTAAAATGGGTTTTTCTGAATCGACCACCACTAAATCAGAAATTAATGGAGAAGAAGGACCTATAAGATGTATATTTTTCTGCGAATTTCACGATACTGCAGGTCCAATCATTTCCTGTGCAGTAAGTTTATGAAAACTACTGGTAATCCAAGAGGATTACCTAGTTCTCACTTCTAAACTATGAATTCTAACACTCTAATCATTTAGGAACCAGATAACTACATTTCGAAGGAACTGTTCGATAGTATAAGCGTATATATCATCACTAAAACAGAATTGCAGAGAAGTACAATTACTGTGTGAGTAAAACCGAAATCTGATTATGTCTTTTATTTTTTCGTTTAATTTATAGAACACTAGCTAATCACAAAGTTTTGGGTTTCCCAGTTGGAATAAAAGATAACAAATATCCTAGAAATGCGTTCCTGTTCAATTTGTGTTTCATATGTGATAGTAAATCTAGAACTGTACACTATGAACCAGTCGTTACAAAGTTAGCAGAATATCTCACTGCCATGGAAATAGAAAGTAGTTTTCTATCGTCTGGAGCTTCAAAATTGAAACCAATTTTGAAGCAGGTACTGGAGGAACTTAATACTAAAGGTAACTTATAATATTCATTTTGGATTCTGCTGTTTTTATGTTAGACTTACAGGTGAATGTGCTCTTAGTCAGGGTCCTATAGCTACTCATTTGAAAGTGGTACATATACGCACTGATCCATTACCAGTAGCTGATCATCAGGTTCCTATAATAATAAAAGAATTGCCTGAACAACAGTGGGATTTGACAACTCAACAAGTGACCGCTCACATTGATGGATTTAATCATATATCAAGAATTGCAACATTGTCTAACGTAGACACCAGTCTAGTTAAAGCTTGTGTTCAAAATTTGATATATTACAATGTAGTGGCACTTGTACCACTATTTCAGTATGGAAATGTTTATTGTACAACACCAAAATTGAAGCTGTTGGCCCATGATTTCGACCTCCAGGTAGGTATATCAATGAATAAAAAATCTGACCATTTTAAGAAAAACGTAATAAGTGTGTAACTGTATTATCATTTCTTCGCAGAAATGTTCATTTTCATTAGTGAATATTTCAGGATAGATGCCTCAAGTACGTAGCTTGCAGTCAGCGCGCACTTCCAAATTTCAGAGATGTTTTCAGGATATACGCAGCTATGACTAGAGGTACAACAGTGAAAGACCTTTGCTTGCGTTTCAATCCTCCCAACTTGAAGATAAACGAGAGGAAATTAGTTCAGTTTGGAATATTAGAGGGGCTGATCAGAAGGGTCCATAAATATCCTGTACATTTAGGCGATCACCCAGATCTACAGAAATCTCTGTCCGGTGCTTGTAGTTTGGATGAAATTTGTTGTTCGACCAACATTAATACGCAAAGACTGGAAGATCAATTAGAAAGGGATCATAATGTCCTTCTTCTATGGAAATGAAATAATTTTTTAGTACAAATATGTCTGCCGATACATAAGTGTCACAATAGTAATTGCTGAAATATCATTTGATTGCAATTTAATTTATTAATGTATCTGTATCATTTATGTTATTTTTTCAAATATATATTTTTACACTGTAAGCCATATTATTTATACAATAAAAACCAGAAACAAAGTACAATTTTGTCTTCAATGTTAATCTTGCATAGTTACTTACCAACAATAGTTTTTGAGAGCACACAAACCATATCCATGCTCAAGAAAGGTCGATTTATTATTCACAAGCGCAGGTCTAAGGTTTTGTCAAAAATCCCCAATTGGTGAATATTTACCTTTTTCATCCCGTTGGGAACAAAGAAATGTTGATTCTTAGGAAAAGGTTTTTCGAATTTCTCGATTATTCAACAATAGAACAAATTATTACAAAAAAACTTATATTTCTTTGTCAACTATCAAATATATATAATATGTACAAAATACTCCATATGGCATAAGATACAAAATTTTACCTTAAATATAATAAATTCTGATTTCATTGAATAACAAATCTGCAATATCGTTCATTTCCTCTTAAAATTGATTAACAATAATAGGGCATCCTGCGTTAGCATGGTCCATAACCTCCAATTTAAGTAATCCCACTGTTTCTTTGAGTTGAGCCAAATGTGTAGCCAATTCCCCATTTTCATTCTTGAGCTGCTTCACTTTATCTTCAAGCTTTGATATCCTCTCCAACTTGCGAGACCTGCATTTTGACGCTGCTAACCTGTTTCTTTGTCTTTTACGTTCTAACTTCATACGCTCTTGAAATTCCATATCAACAGGAGACATTGGTGGTGAATTGGTTATGTTTGGGACGGTTTGTGGCTCCTCTTTAACGATCGGTAAGAACGGTGTTTCATTATAGATGGTACTTGCGTTACTATCTGATCCATTTGAATTGTGCAATTTGTTGAGCGCTTCTTCAAATCCACCAGCAAAAGAAGCTTGTTCCATTGTGACTGATTTGGGAAAGAATGACGGTGTGGGGGTATTCACTGATGGATTTCCCAGGATCATGTTTTCCAATTCAGGCGTATCAACTTTCAGCATATTCAAATCGGGAGATAATAACAATCCAGAATTGGACGATGGAAGATTCAGTGTCTTCATTTTGTTGAAGTCCAAGGTCAGGTTTTTCTTCATATTATTCATACTGTCCTTGTCGTTGAAGTTCCCATTCATTTTCAATTATTAACGTAGAGCTCCCAACCAAGCCAAGACCACAAAGAAAAAAACAGATGCACAGGAAGTACGACTAGACCAAGAAGAATGTAATATACAGTATCACTCAGTTCCATATAATCTGTAAAGAGAGTATTATTAGGAAGAGCACCTTTACTTTTAACTGGCCACAAAGAAATGACCCTGAGCTAGTTAAGAATTCCTGAAAAAACGAATGTTACAGGATAAATACAAATGTGCTGGATAAGTGGATAATTCTTTGTCATTAATCGGAAAGTACGTTGTCTAATCTTCTGATATTCGAAAATTGATAAGAACTTATCACTGTAGACTGTAGGAAACAATTACAGAAAGGTGTGTCTGTGAACAAATATCAATATTTACTTACCTCCCAAAATGCAAAATCGTCTTATTTCATTCTCAAGTTTTGAAATTAATTTGCAGGATTTGTGGAAATTTATATTTTGACGTAACAACAATCAACAAACAAAAAGTAACTCGTAGTCGTAATAATTATTTTCTATTATTTTATGTATGACTCATAGCATAATTCCCTTCCCGTCCTCCAATAAAAATACCAGTGCAGCCTTACCTAGTTGGCTATTGGACAATGTCTTGTCTTCTCTGATTGGTCGTTTCAATATTTTGCGCCAATTTTGAATTGAGAATAGAAGTATTGAAAGAATTATTTACTGATTTGTTTTTATTAACAATTCATTTGTGTTGATCTCTGAGGTAAAGATTGTAAAGGTATACCTACCTTCCCTTTGCAACAACGCCCATGGTTTCATTGATTAATTGATTGCGAAAATATTTCGCGCTAAAATAATTACTTAATTCGTGAATGACTACGAAAAACATAAATGTTTTATATTGAACAGGAGAATTTCATAATAATATTATTTCAATACAATTTTTCTGGTGTAAAATCAATAGATAATAATTTTGCAAATAGCAAATCTATACAATTACTAATTTTTCTCCTGTTGTTAATATTTATTGTTATTTTATTACGAGAGGTAATAAAGAATAATTACGATCCGATTTGTACCGATTGAAAACGGAAATCTCCGATATGTTTGTTTTTTATATCCTGCTACGTATTTGGGTGGGGAGAACGTCATTTGCATTTTGCATCCTCATTGGTCCCATCGCGAAGAATGAGATCGAAATATAATGCTTTTTCTCTCTCGCATTACTAAAAGGAAAATTTACGCAAAACATTGATCTATAAAACTGCTAAATATTCAGATTGTCCTTAGGTAGATGTTTTCAAAATCTGCATTCAGTCATGAAATAAAATCAGATTAATTTTTTACTAGAGTTCCTGCTTGTTTCCAGAATATCAATGGAAAAATTCAGGACTAAGTTTGATTTTACGTATTGCACGTTGTCGTGAAGTAGTAAGTGATAAGAGAGAAAAGAACACAATTTATTTCTGTAACAAGTGAATGAACGGGCCTCGCTTCTGCGCACACGAAAGGATCCCTTATCTATTTATATTATCTGAATTAAAATCGAATTGAGAGAAATCTACAAATCCCAGTACTATTAGCATAACACAAGGTTGAATTGGTCGAAGGAAATCACATTAACCTTGATATTTCGATAACAGTCGGTCTGATTTGTTAAAAAATCGCGATCATTCAGGAGATAAATCAGAAGAGCACATCAACCTGTGGCGGCCCCTGTGGGCGGATTCGACAACCATTATGATAAGAGAGGCACCGTGCTCTCTAATCAAAGCACCTTTTTTAATACTGGCCATGGCAGTGCCTTAAATTGTTCGTTCTCGGAAATGAACTCTACGTTCGCGTTCAAATCGGCAATTCTCAATCCTGAAACAATAACAATCCGGCTGTGAAATCCGTAGACTAATGTTAAAGTAAGTGGTTTGAGATGTGTCTTCGTTTATGTGTTTAGATAGTGTTTCGAATATGTGTAATGTACCGCCAAAGTTCTATCATCTGTGTCGTCTTTGTTTATCAGAAGATGCTGAGGCTCAGTCGTTGTTCGACAACACGGCCTCAGACAGAAATGTACCCAGAAAAATCATGACGTGTCTTTCAATAATGGTAAGTCGTTCGATTTCTTATTCGAAAACAACCAGAGGTAAACGATGCAACTGCGAATTAACCTTTAGGAATGTGTCAATGGTTCTTGCTTTTATCTTTGTTCTTGGTTGTCAAAACTTCCAGACTACTTTGATAACAACGTACAGCTGCATTTCCAATCTATTTTAAGACGATTTCTGAACACCAGTCCTGTTACGAAAAAAAAATGATTTTTTGTACATCTGCGTGGGACTGTAGATGCATTGTGTTTGATCGCTGCTAGCAGTCCAGTTGCGTTGATAATACAATTCTTTTAGTTTCTACCTGAATTTACCTGGACGATTGTGAGTTGCTAGAGAAAGTTTGGCAAGATGAGGGAGATAAGAGATGAGTCGGCTGTGATAAGAGTTTCTTTGTGCTTTGAAGCGTTTGAACCGACGATTTTTCTTCCATTCAAATAATCGCTTTAAAAACACATAATGTTATATTGGGGCCAACGTCTTCAATTCCTTCAGAATAGACTACCTAGTTGTTTTATCAAGCTGGTTATTGTTATTCCGAATTATAACAGAAAATCATTTACATAAATCAATATTCTTATAAGAATAACACCTTTTCAGTTCAACAAAGATTGCTCTCCATTTTTAAACAAAATGCATTTTTCGCTCTAATGTTCCATCAATTATAATGAAAGAAAGTTTTAAATTATTAAAATCATTCCAATTTTTAGGTTGTTTTATTTTCTGTTGCATTTCTCTTGTTTATTCACTTTATTGTTGCCCTCAAAGTATCTAACTAATGGTATAATCTAGGTATGAAATGTTCAACTAGGTCTAGTCTAGTCTGCCAACCTATTTGAAGATTGATATTATCATCGCTTATTATTAATATCGATCATAATTTTTTGAATGCTAATTGCATTGATAAAACTTTTCATTTCAAGGTTTCATCAAGACGTGTTATTGATAAAATGATACCTATTACGGATGGTGCTATTATTCCTGCTATCATTTCATCATGACGTTACCTCTGATAAATGGTAAACACTGCGTTGACTACTTATTAAACTGGAAATAACAATTTATATTCTGAAATATGACTTGTCGCTGAAAGTTTCTATTAGAAATGTGTTGATAAAACTTCATTCTATAAATGAACGATGCAACATCTGCTCTTTAAATTTAAGTATGTATTTCACAATCTTTCCAGTTGAGGTTTCAACAAGCTACAAGACATTACTTTTGCTTCTCGGGTTCCGCTTTGGCTCCAGCAACAGCTGCCTTATCAGAGTTCTTCAGGATATAGCTTCGGTTTAATTTTAGAAACCCACCTCTCGTCCCTTGTACATCGTTATTATTAATCCCGCTTTTACATGTGTGTCATGTACAGAATCTTCGGAAATTCCTGATATGAATCGCATTATTCGCATTTCTTTCCCGGCCCGTAAATGTACGGCGCATAGACGAAATTATATTTTCTATGAATAGTTCAAAGACAAAGCTCACATCAGTTGTCACAGAATGTAATATTTCTGTACTTTTTGAAATCACAGAGGAATCTTTGATCCTTTCAGCTGTATATTCTGTGATTACATACATAGAAAATAAGATATATTGATTAAGTAAAGGAAAAAGAAGTAATCATTACAATTATTTCAAGGATATACAGCATTTCGACTCTGGTTGCTTCTTCAAGTGGAACTGCAAGAAAGAAATGCCTCGATGTTCTTTTCCAGATCAATTATAAGTAAACCATCAAGAAGGTGTCTTCACATCATCGTAATCATAGAAATGATTAGATCTTCTTTCCATAATGTTATCGATGACATTTGGATTGACCACATAGATCGATTAGTGGCAATCGATTATTTGCGTAATATAACATCATATGGCTATACCAAAAGTAAAAGGTTTGCTCCTTATAAGGTTTCACAAGATCCTCGAAACAATTCGTAATTGTTCAAAAACGTAGGTGTCACCTTTCCGTACCCACATTATCAAACAGGATAAGACGATTTCTAGCGTTAACGTTCATCGGAACATGTAAACATTTCAACATTCACTATCAAAAGATGCAAATTAGCTGATCCTATGAATCCATGATGAATTCATGCGATCGTCTTGACTCCACGTACAACTGTTAAAATACAATACAGCTCATAGCTCAAGTGACTCATAGCGCTTCTAGTGATATTAGATATATCTAGAAGGCGAGCCTATCCTTAAGTGGAGATTACGTTATTGGGTTGGACACATCTCGTATAATTGTTTAATTGGAAGGTATTTTTGCTTATTATCTGTGTTTTTTGTCATTTCTGGAATATTTAATGAACGCTTGCTGCCCACGGGTGCATGATGTGAGTGCCCTATTAAGTTTTCAATGGTTTATGCTGATGAAGCTGTCAGTCTTCGGTATAGAATTGATCTGTATTTGTTCGTATATGGATGCATAGAATACCTGGTGTTGGCACTGATTAGATTTTTTTTAAGACTTTCTTGTCGATCGGAAATCTGTGCTGGGTTCCTACTTTTCATTTCTCCCGAAAGGGGTAGCAATTATCGCAATAGCGCCACGACTGGGAAATATTGCGTATAATCAGAGATAACCGAGATGGTCAACTAGGAACTAAAAGTTTGGTACATTTTAATTCTCCATCTCTCTCTAAGTCAGGCGTGCCATGATATAGAGGCGCTGTACGACGGAATCGCGGAGCGCGGGAAATTTGAATAGCCTTCTTATCCAAATTATTCAGCGTTAAACGTAAGTTCGCAGAACTGAATGAAAAACCTTGCATTTTGCAACAGGACAAATGTGTTCTGCTGTAAAATGAAGGTTTTTCATACGGTTCTGCGAACTTAGTGTTTAAATATTTTAAAGTGAATAGGTTTTATTAAATAAAAGTGGTTCATTCATACTCTTTCCTCGTATATTAAACATTGAATTCAAAAAAATACACTATTTCATTATTCATGAATAATTATGTTCATTCGACCACAAAAACAACAGAAACTATTCAGAGTGGTAAAAAAGATTCAAGTAATAATATTGTTACAACTTTCATTATAAATCATTCCAATTGCTGGTGGTAATTTTGAATTACATAACATACATTGTTGAATTACATTCAAGATGGGCAACAATTAAAAATTCATGGAAATTAAAATTTGATGCATAAAACCTTACTAAACAATTTTTCACAAAATATAATAGAGAATATATAATTCTAATAAAATAAAATTTTCCTGCACTAGATTCATCAGACTTTTTTACATATTTGTAGGCTTTTCAGACCATATTACTAGAATTGATTATAAATAAGGGTAAACAATGAAATATATTTTTATTATTGATGACGAAATTTTTTTATTTTTCTTTTAATTGAATTTCTTTCTTTCCTCAATTCTTTAATTTCCTGGTTTTTTCTCTTACACCACCAAGGGATTCCAATCCGACACAATGATTTTATCGTTAATTTTTTTATTTCCCCTTGATGATCAGCACATCCAAGAAGTTCAAAATTCAATTTTGTACCCAAGTAATTTTCTGAACTTAACATAATCTTTGGATGCGACTGATGTGAGGAAGACTCGTTTAGGTACTCCTCTAATGCAGTAATCCCGCATCCAATCAATATGGTAAAATCCTCACTTGGGTACAAAAGTTTGTTGGTACTAGACCATTCTTTATTTGAAACGAATGTATTATGAAATTCTAAATCAGAGGAAAGCAATTTAGAATCACATAATACACAAACTATCTTTTTTTTAATTCCCTTGATGATGAATCCAGAAACATAAGCCACAGAAAAAATTGTTGGACTTCCACGAGAAATATCGCCAGCTATATCTACTGATAAATCCCCCAAATCTAAATCAGTTTGAGAAACTGTACCAGCAGCTGATGATGTTTGCTCTACAGTGTCCATTTGCTGTTCATGTAAATTCAAAAATATTTGTAAATTTGATAACAATGTATGTGCTCCAAAATCCTCGAATCCACGAATTCGATCTTCTCCCTGATCATACTGCAAGTTCTCTTTTATGTCAATTTCATCGAACAAAAGAGCACAACATCGTTCTATTCCTTTTGGTATGCTCTCGTTCAAATGATTGAAGAGATGCTCATTGATGCCCGACTCAAATTGCACTCTCTTCAGCAGACTCAAAACAGTTCTTTTATTGGGTAGTGCCACAAATTTTCTTAGCAAATTGTAGCACTTTGGGCTCCTTTTCAGTATGCAGAGAGATAAAATCTTATCGTCTAAACTCCATCTCCTTCCTTTCAAATTTTTGGGCTTAAAATTTTTTATTTGTGACAGCATGAAATTTGCTGTCACGGAAGGCATGTTCTTGAATAAATTATTCATGATGTTAGACTCTGCGATATTCGAGAGTGCTCTTATATCATGCGATCTTCTTTTGCACAAAATTTTCAATTTTCTCAGTTGTCTCTCCCTACTTTGGACCATGCCAACTAATTTTTTTTTCCTTGGGGAACACTCCTGCGTGTAGAGACTTTCAATATTCCTGAAAATTCTTCTCCTTGAAGGAGTTTCAGTGATACTTTGATGAGGTGGAGTACTCTGGCTCTGCGTAGCAAGTGGACTCTCACTTCTCACTGATTTTTCCAAAGCTTCAGTATTTTCTGAAAGCAAATACTTAATGAGCATCTCTAATCTTGTAAAGCACATATTATATATTTAAGAAACATTATTAATATGTCAAGCATTTAATTAAATTATAAATAAAACGGACTACAGCAACTTGCAGGGACACAGTAGGTGATATTATGTGCATATTTTTCAATATTCTAGTTTTCGTAAAATCTACTGCTCCCCACAAATTACCATACTGTTAATACCTTCAACAGATGACATTCCTAAACCAGCATCACTCATCATCAAATCCTGCAAGGCCCCAGTATTTTCTGAAAGCATAAAATCAATGAGCACTCTAATATGGTGTATAAGTGATAAATAAAACGAACTAATGACACTATAATTGGCATATACACAGTAGGTGACCCTATCATATGCATATTTTCTTATTTTGCAGTTGATGTAGATCAATACCTTTGTGAAGTCCTGAAGACAGCATTCCGGAAGGACCAGCCTCACTTTCTTCTGGCAATTCATTTGAGGTGACCCACCGAAAAGGCACCGCATCTTTATTTAATTCATAGGAGATCAAGTTACGAAAGGAAGCTGGCTGGAAATGTTTATTACAAATCTTCCACCTTCTATGAGATTCTCCTTTGAATATCATTCCTAAACTTTCTTGCCACAACTTGGATCTAAAATTTTGAAAATATTAATATGATAATGTTTACGTAATTCAAATATCTTACTTTTCAATATTCCTGGGAAAACAATACATTCTCTTCACCTCCAGATCATCAGATCCACATACAATACAACGCATGTTGGCTAATTTACAAACAAATATTTCTGCTCTGAAGACAGGTCCACACCAATATCTGCTTGTTGTTAGCTCGAAGACGATTTGAAAGCAAAGAACGAGAATGCTGGAGAATTCCAACGAGGTAAACATTTTAAACGGCATATTTTATGATGTTGTAAACAGATTGTAAACAACATCATTTAGGATGTCAACAATCGCCATTTGCATTTGCAAAGAGCAGTTTCCTACCCTTTGCGCTTGAAAATTAGCGCCATCTAAGTAGTGGCACTTATCAGTTTTAAACAAGGATGAACTTATATGAAGTTCATTGAACAGACAGAGATGGCTAAATTTCCTTAAAATGTACCAAATTTCAGTACCTAGTTGACCATCTCGGTTATCTCTGGTATAATTCCGGAACTAGGACCCGAGCTACGATCTAGAGTGCCATATTTGATGTACAATTTTTGGTCACGATTTTTACTTAGGAGTCGTTGCACCAGGTTTTCTATACATCTATGTTCGTATTAATCATAGAACTTATAATATAAGTTCTATGGTATATCAATCATGGAACTTACAACCTTGCTTCCATAGAACTTACATTATAATATTGCTATAATATCTATGATATCAACCCTCCGAACTTGCCCCTTTGGTGGCAGCCATCAATGAAAGCTTGAGGAAATCTAGTACGAAAGAGAACTACTCTTTGATAATTCAGTTTCCTACTTAACTAAATCGAAATAAAAACGTCATATTCCCACAGATCGAAGATCGAAATCGACTCTCGATGCTGGGCAATAAAAGGGGATCATGTAATAGCGTCCGAGAGTACAGTACAACCAGGTAATGCAACATAATGAAATATTGAACTGATTATACCGCCGCGAATGAGCTAGAGAGGAAACCTTAAATGCTCCGATCTAAAACGAGAGAATTACATACATCAGATGTCGAACTTAGAAAGTATTTCCTGTAAATTGTATCTGTCATAGTGTCTGACCCAGCGCTTTGGCAATATCGGAGTCTCACTGTCCGTTCTGCATTTAATAAATTTATCACGCGGCATGGATCGTTTTTGGTTACGTGAGCGATTAACGATCGCTTCGTTAACGGGAAAAGATCCTCTTTATGTTCGTAAAGTAATACATACTGCATCAGATGCGGTTTATTTATAATTGTGTATTCTCTGTATAAATAGGTCTCTTGGTTCATATTTCCAATTTATGGCCTCCTGGATCAACCCCTCGAGGTGACTAATTGAACGTATTTTAATAGTAAACTCAGCCAGAATCACTAATAATTTACTTCAGAGTATTTAAAATGCAGTCTTTCCAATAATTATCAAGGTTGCGGTATATTTATTGATAAATGGTACATTGTTTTTTGAAAAGAATTAAATATTCACTTATTGCTGAAGCCTTTAACGCCATTAAAGGGCGAAAAGTTTAACACACTGCGTCGAAAGAAAAATACGACGTTGCCACATAGTATTTCTTGCTCTGTATGAAGACGGCTGTGATTTAACGTTCTCGACGCATAGAGTTGTTCATTGTTTACATAAAATCGGCGTTTTACCACAGACCTGTGGTTTTACGTTTACGTTCATTTCGGAAAATAAAAACCCATTATTGAAGTTCAGAAAACAGATGTGAAATATTAAGACATGGTATATGGTATATATCAAAAAGGTTTCATCAAGTCATAAATTTACTTCTTATTTCCGCCATGGCGCCATCAAATATCGCTCAACTTGAATTACGAAAGACCTTATTTTTTAACATTCTGCACTTCAAAACAAAAACCCCGGTCTTGTTTTCTAAATATTTCCCGTAATATGGTAAAGAGGGACTCCATTTTCAAGTAACGGGATACCATCTTGGACCATAGAAAGGGTCAATAGTCTAGGCATACAGAAAAACATATTTCCAATCAATTTCATAGCCATTTCTTGGAGAAATCGAAAGTTGCTCCTCTTTCCCGTCGGGTTCCGTTTTCCCATGAAGCACTTTATTAAATCGACATACAATCGAACATCTGATGATGGGGAATTGAAAGTTACATAAAAACGAACACTTACCTACTAGCATTCTTCTCTTCTCTTCTGTATTTACATAATTACCTCTCCGATATTAATTCAAGTATCGCGTTGCAGGCCTAGATTGAATGCACTTTCAAATCAATCTGGTTCTCTTTATTCTCAATTAAGTTGTTACCTCCAGTGGTTATTAGTTATGATGCCACAAACGGATCATTTTCTCCTTGAATCTGTTGGAAGAGAATGCTGATCTTTGACAGTGATTTATAAATCATTCTACGTTGGAATACCGAGACTAGGGGGGTCATGTCTTCTCTAAATGCAAAATTGTACCACAGGAAAGAAGCAAATTTTCAAAACCACATCACAAATTATTTTGACTTTGGCCATAGAACTTCGCATATATCGAGCATAGAATTATAAGTAAAAATTACCGCTCGTTATTTGGAAAAGAACAGTACTTTATTTCATATTACCTTGTTAATTCTCAATTTTTAATTTTTCTGTTTTGGTTTCAGATATCTGACAGGGACTCCCTACCTCACGTCATTTGTCCCCAATGCATCAAGCAGGTGGAAGCACTATTTCAGTTCAGAGAAAATGCTCGGAGAGCAGAAGATATTCTAAATCAATTCCTTCTTTATACTAGACAGCTTACATCAGGAACTTCAGAGGTGAGTATCAGAAAAAAACCATGTTGATTTTTTATTATCCATACTATTTTTCACGAGCGAATAATTGAAAATTGAGTAAACGTCTTTTCAACTACATAGATAGATCATAGATCATCATCAGAAAAGGTATGAAAATCCATTCTGTTGGCAGATCAGTGGTTGATAGATACATCGATCAAGAGAAGAAAGAAATGACAAGTATGACATTGCGGCGCCGCCACGAAACATTCTAATATTTTCGATTTGGTGTAATGTCATTGCATACAAAAATTGACGATTGCATACACCATGGTTTTAGACATCTTTGTGTCAACTTTGTTATTTCTGTGAATTTTCTGCCACGGGAGGTCAACTGGGCCAAAGCGTATGATGAAAATTCTACAACTACTTCGATATTTCATAGGGAGGAACTGTATATTATAGAGTTTTTCGTTATTGCTCTTAGGTTTTTATTTGAATCATGCTTGCTCGTACCTATTTCCAAAAAATGAATTGATTTCCATATTTTTTTGTGCGAAATATAACTTTTCACCAATAACGAGAGTATTCTTGTATACTGCTTTTATTTTGGTACAATATTAATTCCTTAATTATGTTACTCATTCAGTCAATACATTTGATACATAAGCAATGTAATTATCGAAATCATCACATCCTACAAGTTTCTCATTGAAACGGAACACATTAAAAGGTAACGAAAAAACGTAATATATTCATCACAATTCGAGTGGTAACTCGAAAAAGAAATCGTCCGGGCAGTCAATCGAGCAAAAATACTCATTTCGACACGACCGACAACAAATCACAAAGTCGGCTGTCTGCTCAATGGGTTATATAGTATGGTGGTACTTCTTGAAAACTGGTTCTGGCCCAGGATGCCGTACTTCCTCTGCTTGGCGAAACAGACCACAATCGCGACAAAGGTGGCTGTCAAGGCGACTAGGCTCACTGTGATCAAAGCCACTCTGATGACCGAGAACTTTCGTTTGAAATCGTTCGTGAATGATAGGCTTGCTACGTACTGAAAAAAAAATTAGTTGAATATAATTATTACTGTGCTGTTTTATGCGGGTCACCCTGTATATTCGATAATTTAATGAATATTCAAAGCCTTGATAAAGAAGCAATGTTGTTACCCAAACGTTGGCTGAAGAATTTGTGAATTTTGTCTGATTCCTGATATTTTTTTTTCTTGATTGTAACATTCGAATATCCCTAAGATTACTTACGCCCTCTCTGCATACTCGGTCGTCCAGTGCGTATACTTGAAAACTGATTTCTTCTCCCCCTATACAATAGGGCCCTGCCTTCAGTCTAGTTATCCTTTTGTCCAGACTTTTAGAAATGTTGTAAAGGTTGCAACTGCACAAGAAAGGATTTCCATTGAATTCGAAGATGTGTAGGCTGGACCAGTCGAGTAGGACCGATGGGATGTCTATCAAGTTATTGTTGTTCAGGTAGAGCTGAAATATGTAGAATATTATTATTAGGAGTGCAAATAAGTTAATGCCTCCACCATAGTTATGGCTATTTTTACTTCTAATAGAACGTTTAGGCAAAACTAAATTTCATCTTTAAATAATATGGATGGGGAAACGTCTCTAGGGACTGTCATTGAATTTTTGGTTGTGTGAGCTGTGGCCCCATCCTGTCAGAACCACATATTTGCACCTCCTAATCTCATGCAGCAAAAAGTCCCAATTGGTCAACTATCGGATGTCTTTTTAAGTGATAGAATTTTCGATAGGAATAACTGTGATTTGTCAGAAGGTAGAATCCATTTCTTGACATTTCTGTTCAGTGTTAGCATTGAGAAATTACCATGGAAAGACTCACGCCCTAACAACGTTTACAAATTGTTGAAATGTATTTTTCAAAATCAGTGTTTTATTCGCCAAACTTATGGAGCACTTCGTGAAATTTATGGTTTACATAATCGTCCATCAGAGCAGCTTATTCATCGAACTATCGATAGATTTCGGAAGACATTTTCTCTTCTCGATGCAACAACAACAAGAAGATAAAGAACTGTTCGTACAGAAAAAATATCGCTGCTGTAAGTGACAGTGTTGATGAAGATCCAGATTTGTCTATTCGTCGACGTTCACAACAAGTTGAACTCGGTGCATCCACCACATTTCTAGTTAAATGGCTACGTAAACAAGCAAAACTGCCATAAGGACTGAACGAGAATAAATTCGCTATCACAAAAAAGCTTATATCTTTCGAACCACTGGACCTATTTCGAAAATCAAACTCATTTTCGAATCATCTTCTAATTCTAATGAAAACTGTTCTCACAATAAAGAAACCAAAAGTATTTTTTACAAAATTCATGGATTTTTTCTGGAATTCTTCCCATCATGCTTCTAATAGTGTTCTCAGTCACTTTCTGGGATGCTGTCTTCTTCAATTCTCTTTTTACCAGGGCCCAATATCTTTCGATTGGCCTGAGTTCTGGGCAATTTGGTGGATTGGCCTCTTTGGGGACAAAAACCACCTCATTAGCTTCGTACCATTCCTTGGTGGCCTTGCTGTAGTGGCATGAAGCTAAATCTGGCCAAAAGATTGTTGACACATGGTGCTCACGTAAAAATGGTAAAAGTCGCTTCTTCAAGCATTCCTCGATGTAAATCTTTGAATCAACAGAGCCTTGGCCAACGAAAAATTCGCTCCTTTTCCCACAAGTGCAATTGATTGTCAAACCAGTAATTTTTTAGGAAACTTCGCTTGTTTCTTCACGCGAAATTGTTCGTCAACATTTCCACGGGAATCTGCAGTATAAAATTCCTGACCAGGAATTTGCAAGAAATCAGCCAAGACATAGCTTTCGTCGTCCATCACGCAACAGGAAAAAATTTTCAAGAAATCTTTTTTTAATTTCTCTGCTCTTGATTTCGCTTCTTGATTCTCCACAGCGTTCCTGTCTGTACTTTGGATGTTCTAAGCCCACAACTCGACTTGATTTTCTGCACGGTTGACTGGGAACAACCCACTATTTGGGCCACTTTCCGTCCTGAAAGATTAGGATTCTTCTGTAAAAGGCTGATGGCTTTCTTCACTTTTTTTGGGCTATGAAACCCCTTTTTCCTCCTGGTTCCTTCCTTGCGGTTAATTGTAAGATCTTCGTTGAAGCGCTTAAACAACTCTTGATACCGTTTCCGGACGAACGCGAGCCTCTTTTGCGATTCTTTTGAAGCTCCATTTTTGATTATTTTGAAAAAGTTTCACCATAAATTCTCGTGTTTTCACTTCGCTTGACATTTTGCGACAGAGAATTGGAATATCTTTGAAGTAAGTTCCACATGTTTCTGACGTTCATAACAAAGCCAACTATGATCAAATTTTGATTTTTTCTCAATTGGTTCAAGAGATATAGGCGTTTTTGTGATAGCGAATTTATTCTCGTTCAGTTATATGGAATGAAAACAATCCCTAAGAAGTTCTGCAGGTTTCATTGCCTCCTAAAAAATGCACTGTATGGTGTGCTTTACACGCTGGATGCCTCATAATTTAATTGTGTTTTATTTCAATTTGAAGTTTTATCACTCTAAAAAAACACCCGATACTACATCCACAATTATGGAAAGATAAGCAAGACATTTCGAAGCATTATTCTCATGGCATGAGATGGTAATAAATATGCAGTATATTTTTTTAAAGACTTATTATCTTCTGAATGTTAATCGTTTAGATGTTCGAAATAATATTGTGCAATATGACTCATCTGCCATATCATTTCAAAGAGCATTTAAAAATATTTTCTGTCGGATCTCTTCTGGTAACAGTTTGGAGTTTATCAAACCATACAAATGAACAATTATATGCGATAACACTATTATGTTTTTTTCGCTACTGTAGTTATTATCAATTTATGAAGAACATTCACTCACCTCTCTCAGTGACATACCATTTCCTCTGCCAAAAGCGTCATTTTCTAAAACCTCCAAATACTTATTGTTGGACATGAACAATTTCCTCATTCTCTTCAGAGGCGTGAATGTGTTTGCATGCACTTCAACCAAATTTGTCAAATTGTTGAGCGATAACTCTACTATGTTATCCAAACCTGAAAGAACGTTAATAATGTTGAAATATTATAATTAGAAGATTCTACGACAATGGAGTCGCACATCAGCTAAACAAAAACGATTTTGAGCAGACAATACATACAACTGCTGATTGGTCATACGCTGTGCAGTTCTCATTTCATTTTATTCCCGCAGATAAAGAATAAATAGCACGAAGAAGCATTGATGCCTTCAAATCGCATGTTTTAGAATGGAAAAAGTGCGTTGAAATATACTACACTGCGCAAAAAAATTGACGCACATTTTGGAAATCTCAAATTTATTCTACAACTGAAGGCGTTCTCAATGATTTTTATCAGAGTTATGCATGCATATGTTATCTTTTAACGTTTTTCTTCAATACAGATATTTTCTCCCAGCAGGAATAAAAAAAGATGATATTATCAGATTTTGAATATATTGGCTCCATTCTAAAATCAGTTGTTCTCGATCAATTCTAGTGATCAATAGTTTTTCTTTCGTTTGATTTTCTACACTCGATCGCTATGCAACGCGAAACACGCAATTTGACCCAAGAGGAATGTGCCCAAGCGGTAGTTTTGCGAGAAGAAGGGTGGACATACACAAGAATTGCAGAAAGGTTTGGAGTTTCCCATACAAGTGTGTCCAGAATGTTGCAGCGATTCAGGGAGACAGGTATGAATGTCCGAAGACCAGGGGTAACAACTGCCATTCAAGAACGTTACTTGAGAGTTTCTTCGTTGAGACAACGGTTTGCAACCGCTCGCCTCCTTCAAAATCAGCTTGAGCAAACTCATGAGGTGCAAATTAGAACTCAGACAATAAGAAATCGCCTCAGAGAATATGATTTAAGGCCTCGTGTCGCGGCAAGAGGCCCAGCTTTTACCCCAGCCCATCGAAGGGTGCGTTTGGATTTTGCGAGAGAGCATATCCATTGGGAAGAGGCCGATTGGGAAAGAGTTCTCTTCACAGATGAGTCTAGTTTCTGCCTCTACCATTGTGATCGACGTTCCCTTGTATACAGACGTCCACATGAAAGATATGCTCAGTGCAATTTCCTGAATACTACTGGTTTCGAGGGAGGATTGATTATGGTATGGGGTGGATTATCTTTGACTGCTCGCACAGACTTAGTGGTCGTTGATAATGGAGCTATGAATGCTGATAAGTATATAAGGAACATTCTTGAAGAGCATGTAGTGCCATTTGCCCCATACATTGGTGAAAATTTCCTTTTTATGGACGATAATGCCAGACCCCATCGTGCGCGCATCGTTCAGGAGTACCTTGAAGAGGTTGAAGTCTCTCGAATGGAATGGCCAGCAAGAAGTCCAGATCTCAATCCGATTAAGCAGGTTTGGGACAACCTTAATAGAAGGCTGAGAAGTTCAGAAAATCATCCAGCTACTCTTCATGACTTAGGAATCCAACTCGGAGAAATCTGGGAAGGATTAGATCAGAACATTTTAAGATCACTCATTTTGAGTATGAACCGTCGTTGCCGAGCTGTAATTAACGCAAGGGGTGGAAATACCAAGTATTAAATCACTTATCAGCATTTCAGTATTTTGAAAATTGTTCATTTCTCTTCTTTCACATAAGATTCGGTGAAATCCTGAATTTTTCTTCCATTTAATGTGTCTTGTTTCGTTCAAAACCTTCCCGAGAGAACATAAAAAATAAGTTATAAAGTCAATGTAGAGTTAACTTTCATTAAAATTGAGATTTTCAGAATGTGCGTTAATTTTTTTGCTCAGTGTATATTGATCTTAAGGTTGGCGTTCAATGTAGTGTGTTTTTATTTCAAGTTGCATTTGAAAATGGATTCACTTTGAGAACTGCAATTTTGTGGGTGAACTCAGAAAGTTGTTCAGAAAAGCAACTTGAAATACGGAATTGGCAGAGAATGGACAAATTCAAATATATGGCGGGAAAAAGTTCCTGCTTTACCCACATTTCATAGTTCAGCGATTTTCGGATAGAGAGCGCCATTGTACATTTCATAGTAGGATAGAGATATTCATAGAACTTATAGTGATAATGTAAGTTCTGTGGAGGTATTCCAAAAAAATGCACGGTGGCGCCTCTATCGGATCAGTTTTCCTACTCGCTCTGAACGGCGACCTGATTCTTGGATTCAACTTACCGCTGAAAGTGCCATCTGTGAGCTCATAAATGGGGTTAGAATCCAAAATGAGCACCTCTAACGATCGGGCGTTCGCCAACACATCGGGAACCACAGTAAATTGATTTTTGAACAGGTTGATCTCCAGCAATTTCCTCAGATCCTTGAACAGCTCGCTGGGTAGTTCGCCAAGACCGTTATTTCCTAAATTGAGATACTGAAATATGAGGTTATGTCGGGTTTTCTTGGACCAGCGTCACTCACCTCTAGTTTCGGCAAGGAAATCAGGGCCGCCTGCGTTTGAAGGTCGACCATTTTGAAGCCGTTTCCTTCCAGGTTTAGGTGTCTCAATCTGGGCATGTGTTCGAATAGGGATTTCTTCAGGGAGTGGATTCGATTGTAAGCCAAATTCAAGTGTCTGATCTCTATGGGTTCGTTTTCGTTGTTGTTGAAAGGACCTTTGAACTTTTCTTTTGATATCTCCTCCGCTATGGAATTAAATTTGGGGTTAAACATTTTTTGGTAGTTATATATGGGGTCAGTTCTAGAGGATCGTGGTTAGAATTAGAGACCGACATTGTGAACCAAGAAAATTTGCTCCGGAGAGTCTTGATGAAGTTGGTATTGAAGTTACAGCATGGCCAGTAGTACATCCAGACCTAAGCCATATAAAGAATGTTTGGGACTACCTAGAATGGCGCATAATATGTAGCAAGGTTTATCCAGACAATTTAGATGATCTGGAATATGCTTTATCAGAGGAATGCGAAAATTTAGATGACTGAGTTTTTTCTTGAGTCCTAACAAGGCTTATGGGTTATACTAGTCAAGAAGTACCTATACAGGGTCTTTCACGAGGAACCTCACCCATATTTATACGGGAAACTACTGAACGTATTTTCATTAAATTCAGCACTTATAAGTATTTCACGATGCTGATGAAATCTAAAATATTTTCAAGGCATGAGCACCTTCGGTTTTTCCGGAAATTACGTCAACTTCCGTTTTTCAAATTAGAACACCATTTTTTTTTGCAGAAAAAGATTCCTTAGAAAATTTCAAGTTATTTTGATGTAACATTTTTCAGTTTTGGTTAGAAAATTCTCTCTGAGCGGGAAAATTCGAAAAAAAAATCGAAAATAGAGCTCCGCTGAAACAAGAATAACTTCGAGGTTTTTGGATGGAAAATTTTCATTTTTGGGATTTTTCAAGATGTAAGATTGATGTATCCACTTTAAAAATCGAAATCGCGATTCATGATACAGGGGGTGAAAAAATCGCTTTCAAAGTTAGGGATGACAAAATCGTGAAAAATCAATTTTTTCAAATTAGAACCCCATTTTTTTATGACAGATATTGAATCTACGTTAAAAAATAATGTGAGTGTATGCAACACACCCTTGCCCTAAAGTGGATATTTTCTGAGTTATTCACAAAAAACTGTTTTTCGTCTTGAATTTTCAGCTATTTCTTTTCCCTTCACGCCAAAAAGATGAAATTTTCAGGAACTGTTACTTAAACCATGTTTTGGATTTTACTACCCTAATATGCAAGAGAAAAAAGTTACAGGTTGTTCCTAAATAGATGGCGAATTTGGATTCGAATTTGTATCGGAAACCTCTTTATTTCAACTAATCGGCCATCGGTTTTCTCTCCAGTGATAAATAAATAATTCCTTATGAACCATATGCAAAAACTTATCATGTTTTACATTCTTTTTTTTTTAATGATAAATATCATTAATTACATCTGCCAAATTCCTCTTTATTCAGTAGCATTTTGTGTTTACGATTAATTTGGTGATAATTCGTATTAAGTTATAAAATCGATCACTATGCCTAATTTTACCAATGAAGATTATTTAAATCTCATTCTACTTCATGGAGAATGTATTAAAGTTGTAGATAGAACGATTCGACTGTTCATTGAGAGGTTTCCTGACCGACCCAGACCAACGAGAGATACCATTAACAGAACCATGACAAACTTGAGAAATGTCGGATCTTTCGTTAAAAAAACTAGTATACACAGAGAAAAAAGGGTAGTAGAAGATGAGAACAACGAAATTACAGTTCTTGCATATTTTCGCGTGAATCCTCAAAATTCTCTCAAAGATGCCGAGATTGATCTGGGATTATCTCAATCGAGTGTTTGGAGAATATTAAAAAAACATAAAATGCACCCATATGAATTCAATAGGGTACAGCATTTGAAGGAAGCTGATTTCGTCAGGAGAACAGAGTTTTGCGAAGCTATGATGATTCGATTTCAAGAGAATGAAAACTTTTTGGACTGTATAATTTGGACAGATGAATCTAAATTCACAAAGAATGGTTCTTTCAATAGGCATAACAGTCATTATTGGGATGAAGAGAACAACCACCACTTCAGACAATGGAACTTTCAAGAGACCTGGAGTTTCAATGTTTTTGCGCCATCAAAAATAATGCAATTCTCGATGTTCACATTTATGATGGGACTTTAACTGGTAAGATAGACACTACACATGTTTGCATTATTTAAAGAATGTTCTCCCTTAGGAGATAGATATTCTGACATATTGACTCAAATAATTGAGCCGCTAGTACAGAACCATAATGACTTATGGTATCAACAAGATGGCGCGCCTCCACACAATTCACTCAATGTGTCAAATATCCTCTACAGGCTATTTGAAGATCGATGGTCGGCGAACAATGGTCCACATCTTTGGCCACCACCCACCACGTTCTCCCGATTTAACTCCTTTAGACTATTATGTTTGGGGTAGGATAAAAAATATTGTCTACTCAACTCCCCTGACTGATAAAGAGGACTGCATAGAACGAGTCAGAAATGCGTTCAGGTTTGTTTACATTTTTAGATTCATAGTTTTGAAACTCAATTTGGTTTTTGAACACTTTTGCAGATCTCTTCCTCCCGATGAAATAAGAAGAGCAACGCACGAAGCATTCCTGAGACGTATAAATAAATGTCTAGAAATTAACGGTCAAAACTTTGAGCATCTTCTCTAGTTATAACTGCGAGAGTTTGCCATGGTTCTCCTAATAGTAACTTGAAGTAGGTTTCAAGAAGGGGTGAAAAATCTACAGCATGGTTCAAATAACAGTTCCTGAAAATTTCATCTTTTTGGCGTGAAGGGAAAAGAAATAGCTGAAAATTCAAGACGAAAAACAGTTTTTTGTGAATAACTCAGAAAATATCCACTTTAGGGCAAAGGTGTGCGGTGTGATGCATACACTCACATTATTTTTTAACGTAGATTCAATATCTGCCATAAAAAAATGGGGTTCTAATTCGAAAAATTGATTTTTCATGATTTTGTCATCCCTAACTTTGAAAGCGATTTTTTTACCCCCTGTATCATGAATCGCGATTTCGATTTTCAAAGTGGATACATCAATCTTACATCTTGAAAAATCCCAAAAATGAAAATTTTCCATCCAAAAACCTCGAAGTTATTCTTGTTTCAGCGGAGCTCTATTTTCGATTTTTTTTTCGAATTTTCCCGCTCAGAGAGAATTTTCCAACCAAAACTGAAAAATGTTACATCAAAATAACTTGAAATTTTCTAAGGAATCTATTTCTGCAATAAAAAAATGGTGTTCTAATTTGAAAAACGGAAGTTGACGTCATTTCCGGAAAAACCGGAGGTGCTCATGCCTTGAAAATATTTTAGATTTCATCAGCATCGTGAAATACTTATAAGTGCTGAATTTCATGAAAATACGTTCAGTAGTTTCCCGTATAAATATGGGTGAGGTTCCTCGTGAAAGACCCTGTATATGAGAAAAACTCACTGGTTATAAGGTTGTAGCTCAGATCCACATAGCTGATCTTCTTCATATTCTCGAACAGGCCCGGTGCCAGGTATTTTATCCGGCAGTGGGACAAACTGATCATGGCAGAACAGTTGCTGGAAGGGAACTTTTCCAGGGTGGTGATGATGTTGTAGCTGAACGTCGCCCTCAAGGTCTTGTTCTGGTGGTTTGGCCAGTTGCTCAAGGTATTGTGCATATCTTTGTTATTGCAGCCGAGGAAAAAGAGGTCTGAAGTGGTTGTGCACTCGCATTTGTTGCAGACGTCCACCGACGTTTCGAAATTCGAGAAATCTTCATCAGGGTTGTCGTCCGCCCTTGTCTGCGCGAGAAGGATGGCTGAACAGAGTAACTGTGGAACAAAAACTTAATATTGACTAGATGAGGGTTTATTGAGTGTAATAATCTTACCACAACAGTTTTTAGGAATTTTCCACACATTTTCGCAGTCAGTCTTCGAGAAAATCCACCAACTATTCAGTATCTCCGCACGATTCAAGTTCCATTTCGATCTGTATTTCGTTCGAATTGTTCTGATTAATGCGTTACTGATAGCGTTATCTTGTTGTCTTAATGATTACGTTAATTTCACTCATTTCCAAGCTCTATTTTTTCCGATGATCCCACTGTAAAAGGTGAAATAATAGGTGTGAGCGTCAAGTGAGGCTGATTGGAACGTCGTGAACAGCCAAGCAAATAGTGACTGCCTACCTATCGAGTTGTCTCTTATCTTCTCCTTCGTGTAATACATTGGTCCCGAAAAGACATGTTTATGTTTGGGAAGTACGTGAATATTGACTTGTGGATGAGATAGGGTAATTTGTAGATTTAGGTTTTTATGTAATGATTGTGAAAATAATCTAAAAACGAAAGTAGGTCTAGAACACATTCCTTAATATACTAACTGACAAAGAAACTGCAACACCCAGAAAGAGCTGTTTGAATTTAATTTTTTTTTGTAAAACTTAGATAGTATAGCAAGTTATCTTCAAGAAATAGTGGAACCATATGTTCTCCCTTACCTTAACCGGCTCGAGAATCCAATATTTCAGCAAGATAATGCTCGACCTCATGTTGCCAGAGTTAGTTTCACCTTTTTTGAAGCAACCCATGTGAATCTTTCGCCATGGGCGCCCAGATCACCCGATCTTTCGCCCATAGAGCATGTTTGGGACATTATGGATAGAAGGCTTGGAAATTTACCCCAGCCCCCACCGACTTTGGCGGCTCTGAGACATGAAGCTAAGGTAGCTTGGAATAGTATCCCTGAAGAAGAAATAGACTATCTTATTGCATCAATGCCAAACGTGTTGGGGAGTGTATAGATAATCGCAGTGGACAAACACATTATTAACCAGTTTATTATAAAGAATTGTAAACCCTTCGTTTTATTCTCCAAATTTAAATCATTTATTCCTTGCTATACTATCTATGTTTAACAAAAAAAAAAAATTTAATTTAAACAACTCCTTCTGGGACCTGGGTGTTGCAGTTTCTTCGTCTGCAGTATATTTTTATTATGATATAAGAGTTCCAACGATATTTTTGATGAGGCCTCTTCCCTATAAAAGTTTCAAGGAAGTTAGCGTACCTGACAAAGAATTGAAATTACATAAGGACTGAACGAGAATAAATTCGCTATCACAAAAACGCCTATATCTCTTGAACCAATTGAGAAAAAATCAAAATTTAATCATAGTTAGCTTTGTTATGAACGTCAGAAACATGTGGAACATTAAGATGTCTAGATATCTTATGGAACATTTACTTCATAGATATTCCAATTCTCTGTCGCAAAATGTCAAGCGAAGTGAAAACACGAGAATTTATAGTGAAACTTCTTCAAAATAATCAAAAATGGAGTTTCAAAAGAATCGCAAAAGATGCTCGCGTTCGTCCGGAAACGGTATCAAGAGTTGTTAAGCGCTTCAACGAAGATCTTACAATTAACCGCAAGGAAGGAACCGGGAGGAAAAAGGGGTTTCATAGCTCAAAAAAAGTGAAGAAAGCCATCAGCCTTTTTTCAGAAGAATCCTAACCTTTCAGGACGGAAAGAGGCCCAAATAGTGGGTTGTTCGCAGTCAACCGTTCAGAAAATCAAGTCGAGTTGTGGGCTCAGAACATACAAGGTGCAGAAAGTGCCAGACAGAAACGCTGTGAAGAATGAAGAAGCGAAATCAAGAGCAAAGAAATTAAAAAAAGATTTCTTGAAAAATTTTTCCTGTTGCGTGATGGACGACGAAACCTATGTCTTGGCTGATTTCTCGCAACTTCCTGGTCAGAAATTTTATACTGCAGATTCTCTTGTAAATGTTGACGAACAATTTCGCGTGAAGAAACAAGCAAAGTTTTCCAAAAAATTCCTGGTTTGGCAAGCAATTTGCACTTGTGGGAAAAGGAGCGAATTTTTAGTTGGCCAAGGCTCTGTTGACTCGAAGATATACATCGAGGAATGCTTGAAGAAGCGACTTTTACCATTTTTACGTGAGCGCGATGTGTCAACAATCTTTTGGCCAGATTTAGCTTCATGCCAATACAGCAAGGCCACCAAGGAATGGTACGAAGTTAATGAGGTGGTTTTTGTCCCCAAAGAGGCCAATCCACCAAATTGCTCAGAACTCAGGCCAATCGAAAGATATTGGGCCCTGGTAAAAAGAGATTTGAAGAAGATTAAGAAATCGACGAAAACATTACCGGAATTCAAACAAAAGTGGAAGACAGCATCCCAGAAAGTGACTGAGAACACTATAAGAAGCATGATGGGAAGAATTCCAGAAAAAATTAATGAATTTTGTAAAAAATAGTTTTGGTTTTTTATTGTAAAAACAGTTTTCATTAGAATTAGAAGATGATTCGAAAATTAGTTTGATTTGCGAAATCGGTCCAGTGGTTCAAAAGATATAAGCGTTTTTGTGATGGCGAATTTATTCTCGTTCAGTCCTTAGTGATTGTTTTTATTTCAAAAGATTTTCCCTTAAGAAACGAATAGATCTGTTCGAGCAATTTCACAAAATTATATTTTCACCAGACGGAATCTGTCAAAAAAGTGGGTCGATTAGAAGCTTCGCTGCGATACAGTGAAGAGATTTTTATACGGTCGAGAAGAGCAATAATCGATACATACGGGGGTGAAATTTCGATTATCTAGGCATGTAGAAGTATTTTTGAAAAATTCGCGAAAATGATCCGGCAAAAAGGGCAATTTTAAACTGGATAACTCTTTTTCACAGATATCCCGGCCGTGATGTTAAAATAAGGATCGACAGATGAAAGGTCAATGCAAAATAGCTAGGAAAATTATGGAGAATATGAACTCCATAATTTTCCCATTTCTTCGGGAAAATTCATCAAACTTACATTTCGCCTATAAATCACCCGATTTGTACAGATCTATCTACCGATTATAATAACTACTTAATAGGTAGATCTATGGGCTCTACTAGTATCAATGCTATCGACTTCATTTTTTAACTATAAGACTTACAATGTTCACGATGTGATCTTTCTGAATTTTCCACTCACTTAACAATTCCTCGCCTTTGAACTTACCACAAGAACTGATCGGGACTGAAAGCTCACTGGGCATCGATTTGTTTTTGTCATTAAGCCAGCTTACACAAGTTTGTTTGCTACAATTCCACACGTACGATTTCTGAATCAGTATGATGACTAATCCCGCCATTGTTGCAGCTACCTGAGTTATTGTTATTCCGGTTAAATATTTTTTATTTCAGTTTTCGGAAATAGGTAAGCGATCTCGGTATTACGCATAGCTTCTGCGGCCGGTTTTGTAGATATTCCCACGGTTGACTTTCAAGTTTACTTATATGGCAGATAATGCAACATGTATGTCGTACCGTACGCTAATTGAATGCTCGATGAGGATTTTTAATTGCTGGGACTGTGCATCTAGGGAATGTTTCATTTTCTATGCCTGGTTTACGTTTACTTTTTTGCCTGTTAGATACCCTACCTAGACCTAGAGAGTATCTTCGGAGAACGTTTCAAAAACTACTCATTTTAGGCACAGCAAGTCTTCAGGAAAAAATGAAGACTACCCTCTAGACCCTAGGGTATCCAACAGACAAACAAGTTCAGGGCATGTCATTTTAATAAATGGACTTTGACATTTTCCAAAGATCATTTTCGAACAATTGTAGTGTCTTTCCGATCACCTGTAGAGTTAACTGCAAAAGACTTGAAAACATTCTGAGAATTCAAAAAGATATCATTATCTTGAACAGGGTGCTACTGTGTTTTACCACCTTCGGATAAGGCTATAGAGTCTTAAAAATGTTATCTTATGCGCTGAGTAGATTTGATTCCGCCAAAAATTTGAATCATTCTCCTAGTCCAAAATTATTGAGAGTTATCAACCTATCAAGTACAGTTGACTGACCCTGTATACTTCTTACGGGCACTTTCAATCAAACAACCTGTATATTCTTGTGAACACACTACTCGAATAACAATAATCAGAAAAATTAATGGGTAAACCATCGGTTGGATGTTATAAAAATATATGTTAATAGCTCTTGTTTTTGAAAACTCAATATGTATGGAATACATTCAGAGGACCACTACAACTTTGTAGGTTCACTTTTGGACCAATTTTCACCATATATCTAAAATATGTGCTCCCAAATCAATGTCATTTCTTTTTTGTTTCAGGATAAAGTCAGACAATCGAGCAGCATCTTAGAAACGATGGTGAACACATTCAGGGTAGCGCATAGTAGTAGTTTAGAGACAAACAGTATTAAAAAAGAAGTAGAACTGGATCTTAGGCGGGAGAAGGACACTGAATCAAACAATCTTCAGGAATCTCTCTTGAAGATCAGGGCGGAGAATTCAATAAGATATGGAAATGTAGGATCGCCAAAAGAGGCTTTAGATTACAGAAACAGCGTTGTGAGGCCAATGGACCAGGAAAGTGATCAACCGGCCGATTTGTCTAAAAAGGCTGAAAACGTTACTTGTATGCCCGAAATAGAGTGTGTTAAAGAGGAAGATAACGTTTCGGAATACAGTAATAGTTCGGATCCTGAAAGGCTAGAGGTTGACATGTCACAGGTATGTTCGACAGGCAATTACCCCAATCTTACAGCCAATTTATAACATTACACCAGTATAAATGAAGTATAAAGGTTTGTAATCTAATTGTAATAATTTCAGGCGCCGGAAGACAACTCAAATTCCACGACGCATAGTGCTCCCTCACCTCACCCTTCTGACCCACAAAAACAACAAGATGACAGGAATCTTTGGTGCGCTTTATCTCAAAATGGCTATAATCCTTCATTACCTCTAACGGGGGAAGCTAGTCAACTTCTTAAGAAGCTCATAACGTGTCGAAAACTGGGAATGAGTATAACTCCAAGCCCTTCGTTGAGCCCGAGTCAATACATCAGTGCTACCATAGACGGAAGAGGCAATATGACAGTGATGAAGGAGGGACAATCGGATCAAAGTTTGAAGACTTCATGTAGGAGAAAACAAAGTTACCCCACTAAAGCCAATGTTGAGGAGAGCAAATTCGTGCCTAGTCCACCAGGTGAAGAGAACGAGGATTATATGGATTTCACAGGTGGCAATTCTTGGTGTAATTTGTCACTTGTCAAAGGAGCCAAGGTTAGTTTTCTTGTTCATTTATTTGATGTCATAACTCCTAGAAGATATTGAATAATGGTTCTTTTGGTTTTCTTGCACAGGCTGGTTCTAATAACATGACTAGGAGGGTCGATTTGGCCTGTACAAATTGTGGCACACAAACAACGACAATATGGCGACGTAACCTAAAAGGCGAAATGGTTTGTAATGCCTGCGGGTTATATTACAAATTACATGGGGTAGATAGACCTCATACCATGAGAAGAGACACGATACATACGAGACGCAGAAGACCGAAGGCCAGTGAAGATCACCAAAAAGAAAGACAGAAAGGTAGTATTTCGAAAAGATTCCACTCTATAAATTAACCAAAAATGGGATTTTCAGCAATAATTACTAAAAAAAATATGAACAATATGGAATCGAAGGAAACTGAAGATATGTTATCTGCTTTGAGGAAACAGTTGCAACCTCATCTTATGATGGCCCTTCAAGGTCATAAAACCACAAATTTTCCTCTCATTCAGGTAAGAATACAACACTCTTCTATGACTGATTCCAGTTTTAATTGTTTAAAATCTTGTAGGGTCCTCCGTTCCCAAACTTCTTGCCCAAAGGTGAATCCCCTGGGGGTTCAACAGCCGAGTTGGACTCGGAGGATGAAGCAATGGCTGAAGATCTGCCACTCAATTTGGTGTCAACCCAAATGGCGGATACAGAAACTCATTGAACACAAAACAATATAAACCCCATGCCCCCAGTGATATAAAATACTTAAATCCCAGTTGGTATTTACAAAAGTATTACGTACATAAGTTATTCTTGCTTATGGAATACAATTTTTTTCGGTCTAACTAATTCCAAACGTCTCATATATTTGTAGCGTTATGAATTCAGAAAAGAAAAATATTGAATTTCATAATTGTGTGAGATTTTCAGTGAGTGAATATATTTTCTTTGTGTGACTCACATAGTGACTATTTGCCAGTTTGTTAAGTTTTCAGGTTGTTATTAATATTGATGATATGAAACCAGTTAATACGAACAAAATGCACCACGAACCAGTGAAAAATAGTATTATCTCATTTGAACAGGAATCCCAAAGTATTACCTTAACCCGTACTTACATTTTTCAGCGTGAAGTTTTTCAGGTTTGATTCATTCAAATTTGTGGATGGACAAAATAGTTTTTTATTTCATTCACAAATTTGGGTAGATTTGAGCATTTATAGGCCAGGATTTTCAGTTTTAATATTTTTCTCAACTTAAGCGATGACAATTTTGAAACAAATGAAAAACTTATTTTTTATAATGAAGAAAAAAGCTTTACTTATATATTTGTAACAGATGTGATATTTTCCATGCATTATTTTTACCGATACAGAATATTAAGAAATGTAACCAAAAGTTTTGTTAGAAAGCCAGTAGTACCTTAACAATTTTCTAAATGTAAATTTTTTTGCTAATACTCAGTATAATTAAGATTAACTTTAATTTAATCTATTAAGACTCGAGAGTTTCACATATGGTTGATGTTTGTATTTTCATTCGTTTATGACATACAAAAGTCACCGATTCCTTCAGGATGTGAAATTTCTTGTTTACGTAATCATAATACTCTACACATATTTATTTTGAAAATTTAAGTCTGTTTGCTCTCTTGTAACAATGTTTTTAACAAAACCAGTGTGATTTAATCTGTATAATATGTATTCTTTTATTTCGATTTTCTCAAAATCACTTATTTATATATTTACATCTTCCGTATATAGAAAGCATTTTTTTAATTTAATGGTGCAGCTTGTATGAAATTTTCGTTACTTCAGCGGCAATAATCTTCAAAATTTCAAATTTTGAAGCTAATTTTAAGTATTAATGTCTCGAGTGATATTTCTTTTTACTATGATTATTTAACTTTTAACTTATTATATCAAAATCAGTATTGTAATTTTTTTTAACTTATCAGATGATTTGTTTTTGGCAGCTTTTTGTTTGTTACATTTTATTGTGTGTTACCGTTGTTCTTTGAAAAATTTGTTGTTCTCTTTGGAACTCGCTTATTTCCCTGTTTTCACTTAGGAAGGGTACTATATATTTTTTCCCGTTTTTATAGCGTTTTTATCACCTATTATCGACAGAATTTGGAGCGTTTGTGATATATAGATGGTACTTCAAATATTACCATAGTGTGTTAACCTATACTCATTTAAAACTCTGTAGGAACGTTTGAAAAAATTTGTTAATAGTTGGATGAAGAATTTGGAATCGGATAACTAATTTAGAAGTTATGATATTTTTTTACAAATAAAACTAGCTGCTAAATTGTCGTTTTATTGTCTAGTTCATATTCCATACATGTCTCAAAATATATAATTCTTTAGTTTTTAAATTAATCAAGATAAAATTCAATTCTAAAAATAAAATAACTTTCAATAAATATAAAATTCGATCAATATCATATCTCTTTGGAAATCAACAATTCCTCCACACCAACTCTGCCTTGGTGTCTCCACACTCTATATCTTGCTAGATCTTTTCTTGTTACCATGCCTATGACCTGAAAAAATCGATTATAGACCAAGAAGGAAATTGCAATTTTTTTTAAACTTACCTCATTTGTATCATTAACAATGGGCAAGTGCCGCAAACCTAATGCTCTGAATAACCTAAACATTCTCGGCAAAGATGAAGACTGAAAAAAGGTCCAAGTTAACAAAAAATTTTTCTTATTACTATACAGGATTGCCCATATATAGTGGTCAAAGAGAGTGTTACTTACATGGAGCACAGTATAAGGTGATGGATTCATAAATGGTCTAAGATCAACACTATAGGTCTTCTCTAAATCAGTAAGTAATATATCCTATAATTAAAAAGTTCCCGAATTAAAACTAGTTTTCTTACAATACAGGGTGAGTAACAGTGCTTGATCAGTAGATGAATTTTGGGCTAGGTCCTAGCCGCTAGGAGAAGGATTATATAGGATGACATGATATCACCCTGTTTTCAATTGTAAATGCCCAATTTATATACTCTTTTACTTACATTGGCGGTTGGATACCTAGGGTAATGATCTCTGAACATATCCAAATTTATTTCGTCCCAACAATCTGCCGTTTCATTGAAAATCTTCTTCAACAATAGAATTATCAATTGATCTCTCAAAATAAGTCCTCTTATTCTACCATATGTAGTTACTTCAGTCTTAAAGCATAAATATGTTGGTAATTCAACAATGCCTTGGACACAAATATTAGTTACCTGATCAGAAACTGGTGAATCTACCACTGGAAACCCATTATAAGAGGTTAAACGTAAAAGTTCAACGATATGTCCGACGTTCTCCACGCATTTTAGGGTAACTACAGGATGCGACATAACCTCACTTGCGTAGATATTGTGAACCAATGGTGGAGGCTCCCATGGTAGTAGAGGTACTCCAGTCAACTGAATGTATGTATCGTATATACCCTGTGGATTGGAAGAAATAAAAAACGACCTTGAAATTTTCGGAAGAAGCTTACTTCATTGAAGAAGTCCCCTGTCCATTTCGCAGCGATAAGAGTTATTATAAGAGGTAGGGCGAAGGATATGTCGCCTGTTGTTTCCATTATTATCACAGTCAAACTGATTGTCATTCGAACAACTCCGCCCAATTGGGCAGCCGCTCCAATCAAGGCATACTTTCCCGGTTGAGCAATAGCCTATGAAATAATGGAAAGAATTCATAATACAACAATATTAGACCACATGCTAGAAAATTTAGTGTTCATATCACCAAGCTTTGAATGTCCACTGATGGGACACCCTGTAAAGCTATAGGCGGTCTGCATATTCTTGAAATGAGACATCTGGTGGTGACTTTCGTCAAAACATGAAGTAAAGCTTAATGATAGGTTAGCTTATTGTTGCTTATTGTTTCTGACTTTTGAGCGAATTTTGGTGTTTATACAATGGATATTCAAAGATCTTTTGGATTTAAAAAAATAAAATTCGATCATTTCTCGAAAGGAAATGAAGAAAAAGGCCAAGCTTTGAAAAAAGCTGGTCATGTGTATGAGGTGAGAGAGCGGAGTGGTCTCATAACTTCTAAAGTAATGAGACAAACTTCTGTTAATTTGCCACCGTATACGGTCGAAATCACCGTAAGTACATAACAGTCAGTATTATGATCTTTCTTTTAAATAATGCATGTTTTCCAGCTGGACAAAGAGAGAAACGTGAGGCGTGCAACATGCTCTTGCATTGCTGGAATTTCTGGACATTGCAAACATTTATCTGCGACAGTTTTTTGCGTAAATGCTTCCCCCTACCTCAAGGGCTAAAAAATAATAAAAAAAAATTTTATTAGATAACGTCCGTTCAAAAAAATTCGAGGTCAAGTAGGCTATGGAACCTGGAACCTGGAATGTCAATATTCTGCGTTTGAACGCAGTTCAAATATGGTTCAAATTCGATAAATAAATAATTTCCATAGCCTACTTTACCTCGAATTTTTTTGAACGCACATTATTATCATTTGTATGTAATTAATTTATATTCTGTAAATTGTGAAATCCTCGTTCCTTCAATTTCATTATTTTTATATTAGAGCCGTACAGAGTGTCAAATTCGTTTTTGCAATGGGTTGAAAACTTAAGGTCAATTTGATGAAGGGGTGGTAATAATGAATAAATATAACATATTTGTAGTGTTTAGGAAATGCAAAAATATAGAAAAGATTTGTTTCCTGGCCACTCAAATTTGTAGCTTGAGTTCAGGAGACCGGCAATTGAAATTTTTGGATAAATTGGACGATTTATAATTATTCATCATGTAAAATGGTGATTGTTTTCTTGGTAGAACATACTTTGTGTGAGTTGTTTGATTTTTGTGAATATTTTAGTTTTTGTTAAAAAATATTTTGATATAGTTTTGACCGACTCATTTTTCATTTCAACCACTTCCCTTATTGCCAAACAGAATAGCATATGCTGAAGAATATCTGTGAAACAGAGTTAAGTGTAGCAGAGTCCATATAACTCAACATTGTTTATGATACAGAGCAATGTACTTCCTTTAAATCCTAGAAGATATCCTTATTCATCATCTTCACAATTTGCGATAATTGGTGGTTGAAGATTAGTTAACACACAGCATATATGTACAATGTCATCTAAATATTTAAATAAATTATGTGGTATTTCATGTAAAATTCTATAAATTTTTATACGTTGAATTGATCTTTCTACATGAATTCTAACACTCGCAACACTATAAGTTTCTTCAAGAGATAGTTGGCCATTCAGAATCCATATTCAATACAATAAATAAGTTATTGAAAAAAAAACCAACTCAAAAACCCTTAATATCGACAAAAAAATTAATATTTCAACAGCACTTTAGCATGCAAAACACGGTAAAAGCGTTATGTTTTAACGCGAGTATTGCTTAATTTCACCACGGAGGCCGCCACCTACAAATATGCAGACCGCCTATAGTATCAATACTCATACTAACACTGTCTGGAAAGATGTAGGTCAAGCCCACTGACACCAAGCGACCCCAGGCGGCGCCAGTAAGAAGCGTCGGTATGAAAAGACCAATAGATGCTGAGATTCCGTAAGTCCAGCACGCTAGGAAATAATAAACTATCACGAAGCAGGCTAAAGAAAAGGCGTTGTGGGTATTTGGCGGATCGTGTAAGAGCGATCTAACAGAAGCTTCTGGAGTTTGAAACCATATACTCGCTAGAACATTGTACTGACCATCATCGCAGTAGAGCTGCAAAAAATTAAGGATTGAAAGATCGAAAACCACCCGAATAATCTATTTGGAAAGAATTTCCAGTTACAATAATGAAAAATTATCAAACTGCCAATTTTTCAAGGTTTACTTACCTGTGTAGGATATTTTGTTGGATCTTGTCCTAACGGTTTGCAGTCATTTATTGAAAACATCAGAAGAAACCCTAAAGTAGCACTGACTGTTGCAACTAAACATGCTTCCATCACCTTTGAATAGCCTTTTTTAATATATCTGGACACAAAAATATTGAAAATTCAGTAAATAAAATCTTCCTGAATTCATCTAGAAAAATTAATTCATAAAAGCGCAATATATTTTTTTTTAAGGAAATGAGACTCAAACAATACATACAAACAATAAATAACTTCAAGCTAATAGAATCCACTCATTCCTGATATAAAATAGTAATGTTCAAACATTTGATTGCACAAGAATACGAGATTCTCCACATATGGTTGACATTTTTTAAATGAGTACTTACCTCATTCTGAACACAGCCAGCTTGTAATTCATATGATTCCAACAAGCGCCCAAAAATCCTCCAAAGACGCCCATAATCAGAAAGATGGGCAACTCGTATAGCCGATATTTGAACGTTTCAAATTTACCTAAATTGAGTAGACCTGGATAATTGAGATTGCCAGGAACCCCATGATATGTCGAAAGGACAACATTGAGGGTGAAAGTGCTGACAACCGAGGCTAAGAAAGTCCTCCATGTAAGGCCTTGATTCCAAAAACTTGTGCCTTCCTCGAGACTGAACAGTACACCACCTGGAACAATGGATTTGTTCGGCATGTTGTTGAAAGTTCTAAGCAATAACTTCCACAGCTTTTGAAAACTTTGCAACTTGAAAATAGAGCTGTGTTAAAGGTCACCTTTAGCACATTCTTCACAAATAGGGTGCTACAGTTTTATAAAGGTGGACAATGTCACAGAATATTCAGTAAATTTCAATATGGACGATACAAACATATTTAATGCAAGAAAAATGTTCCTACCAACAGGTGCACCAAATGCAGCGGAGACTCCAGCCGCTGCTCCCCCAGACACGAAATCCCTCTTTTCGTGATCATCTCTGAAATATTTAAATATTCCCAAATCTCTCCTAAAAGTGCTACTTTTACCCTGCGAAATACCTGCAGCTACAACTGCACCTGAATGTATCATTGGTCCTTCCTGAAAAAAATCACTGAACATGTACAAGGTGGGCAAAATTGGTGCTACATGAACTAAAACTTTTTTGTTATAACTCAGCAAATAAACCTCTTAGAAAAAATCAGAGTACGCCACAGGATTGCTATCAGAAAAGTGCCTGTATAATGTTTTTATTTCAACATCCTAGCATGAATAGAAACGGAGATAATGACCAAAGTTGAAATTGCCCAAATTGCAATTTCGGCCTATAACTCGGAAACGAAAGAAGATAGAGGAATGCAGTTGATGGCATTATCAGTTTCTCAAAGAAAGAGGACTATAAGGTGCCATTAATTTTCTCTATCTCCTCGGGTTAAAAAGTTTTAGTTCATGTAGCACCAATTTTGCCCACCCTGTACAGGTGCGATTTTTTGCACAGTGATCATTCTATTCCCAAAGAAGAAGTGCGGAATTTTTTTCTAATGACATACCTTTCCCCCTGCTAAACCTCCAACCACAGAAAGAACAACTCCTATACATTTCACAAATAATGTCTTAATCCTAACAACTCTTGGAATTTTCACACCGTTCAGATAGCATTTAACTTGCGGTATGCCGCTTCCTCCAGCAACAGGTTCCACATAAGCAACTAAGATAGATCCAATAAATACAGGAACGACATTATAAACAATCCATAACATAAAAGGAATGTACAGTTTTCCTTCCATAACATATTGATCCACATCTAAATTCTACTTAAGGCTGAATTCGTACAATGAAAAAATGAGAATATTGAATAAACTTTAATAAGGATACATTTACTAAGTGTAGCATATTTCCTTGTGGATAACTCCTCTATAGCAATATCAATCACACATGCTATCAGAGCAGTTACTATTCCAATTAATAAAAATACGAACCATCTGGATATATTTTTCTCAGTAACAAATCTGAAACCTTTTTTTCGTTCTTCATCTAAAAATAGGTAATTTTCACATGTATCATAGTCTAAACTCTGAAAATCGGAGGAGTCATCAATTTCATCTATATGAAAACACAAAAATATACCTCATATTTCGCTGATAATATGTTAAGACACCCTGTTTCGATTTTCTCTTTCGTAACTTGTACTCGTCTCCTAACAGAAGCAGTGATAACTTGTTCTTCTGGAGGAATGAGATGATCATAATGTTCAGAATTGATAGAAGGCAAATTCTGGAAGGGAAAACTGGAGTTACTTCAGCACCGAAAAGATTTTTACAAACTGGCCTCACCGTAAATCTCAAAGGATTCTGATTTCTCTGTTCCAAAATCTGATCATTCAAATTATTATCCAATTGATCCATTTTATATAATTAGTATCATATATCTACGCATTGTTCTCATTAAACTGCGTTACAAAATTCAAGGAATCAATGATAGTGATGTTAGTTTATCAGTAATAGGAAGGAATTTCTGTATTTGTGAATCACCGACCACCGTTGATATGACTAATCCTTAACATTGAAGATTGTAAAATAAATGTTTAAACAATTTATTTCTGTTTCATCATAATCTAATCAAAACAAGTATTTCCCAATTTTGAACAAAAAAAGTCAAGGGAGCTACCGATTTAGATCAAACTTCTCTCTTCTAGTAGGTGGAGATGATTCTGCCAAAATGTTTATTTACACTTTCATTCTGTGACTCAGAATTTTAAAGGCTAGAATAGAAGAATGACTAAATTTGAAAAGAAAAAAATTATTTTTATACCGGATTCATTAGTGACTCGGAAATATGGGTTATTAGAGGGTTTTTTCAAAGAATTTCAAGACTGCGAAGCCTACTTCATCACAAATAATAAAATTATACGAGATACCTCCAAATGTATAGGTTATATAAGTAAAAAAGATGCCAAAGATTTGAAACCCCTCAACGGGGGTAGATGGTTACATATGAACCCCATCAACTCTTCTGTTACTTTGCCTGATAAATTGAATGACAAGATATTAAAAGTGTATTATAAATTAGATGTATTCAGGAAGATTTATAAGGATGAGCCTGATGCAATGGGGTTGGGCATTTACTTCCAAGAACTTATTTCGTATTTTAGGAAGAGAAGAGTTATTTCTCATACAAATGGAACCAAAGGATTTAAAGAACTAACTGCTTTGTTTATAATAAAATTTCTTGATGTGATATTGAATGTAAAGTGTGCCATATCCAAACCAATAAAATCAGTAATTTCTATATTTTTTAGATTATTAATTATAAAAAAATTATAAAATATTCCTCCACTATAAACTATTTTGGAGAAAGCTGTATGCTTTGTAAATGGTTGCTAACAAGTCTTATCAAAAGGGAAAATGGTCCTAAAATAATGAATTTATTTGTATCAATTGGGTTTGATTTGATGCTTGGCCTATACATTATTAAATATTTCATTGACTACCAAAGAGATGTTCTGTTTTTTATTGAAGATATTGGAGAGGTGAGAATGAAGAAAAATGTTTTTTTTAATTCACACTTATTGTTGTAGGTAGCAATTGTGACACTCAAACAGTTGTTAAATTATCTAATGGGTTCTCCCATCGGCCTGAAACTAAACCATGCATTCAATCATGCACTAGGATTATTTTTTTTTTACAATATTAATCTTTGGAAACTCTTCATTCAAGGACTGTATCCAATGCTCCTCAATTATCTACAGTATTTAGTCAAGTCAGGAGTGTTTGGATTTTCATTTCAATTAGCGTTAATTTCAGATATATTATCATTGACAACATTTCATGTATATTGTATCTACGTTTATGCAGCTAAGTAAGTTTTTGAGAAAATTGTAACAGCTTGATTGGACGATTGGTTTTTTAGATTATTTCAGTTGCAAGTGAGGAGTATTATTTCTTTGTGGCGTTTATTTATTGGGAGAAAGTACAATCCCTTGAGGGAAAGGGTAGATTCCTGTCAATACACCCAACATCAACTTTTCATTGGAACTTTAGGATTCACAATTCTTTTATTTTTACTGCCTACCACTACTTTGTATTATGTAGTCTTCACAACGGTGAGTACAGTTTTCCTATGGTTCCCACTGTTATAATTCTTTTCATTCTTATTTGCTCATAATCAATTTTTGTGATTTTGAGACTATATTTTTGATGGGGTATTGTTTTCCAGTTGCGTTTAGTTTTTATGATAATAAATGGAATATTATACAGACTGAGATATTTACTAAGGTGCCTTCCAATATATGTAACTCTTTTGTGGATTTTAAACTCTTCCACTTTAGCAGGTGAGTTATTTGAAAACCTAACTTAAAATTAGTTGAGATTTATTCAACTTTAGGAAATTTAGAGATAGAACTGAAATCATCGATGGATGAGGATAAGGATAGTTCCAGCATTGGTGTAAAAATGAAATCACTTCCTTATCTGATAAGTGTACACACATTCACGCCTGATGTTATTCAGCCACTGGATGGGTTAAAATGGGGATCCATTATACATAAATTGTTCACGGGTGTACTTATTTGATAGTCAATGTAGCCGAGTAGTTGGTAATTTGTTCTGTTACCTGTTGTTTTTGGAACAATCTGTTAATCTACCTCCTAGAAGTTTTTCTTTTTTAAGTTTTTTTCAAGGTCAGTTTTTATGAGTGCCATTTGTTAATATTTATTGAAAATGAAGATGAAAGCTTCCATCTCCATTGATGTTAAAGCATAGTTATATAGAAATGATTTTTATACTTATGAACAAAGAAATAACACTTTGGTTCATTCAATAGTAATACATTTTTGTATTGACTTTCAACATAAAAATTTTTTTGATAATAAGCAGAACCAAATCACTACATATTTTCAATACCAGATATTAATTTTGTACATTTTTCCTTGTGGGGGAAATAAATTTCCACATCTTCCCAAAAAAAGTACTACTGTTCAAGAACATGAGTTTACCATAAAAATAATGTAATTCCATTTTTTTACTTCTCCAACAAATATTTCACAAATGCATATGTTTATAGAATATTTTCATTTAGGTTTGACTGATAAAATAATGCAAATCTAGTATTTCACTTGACTTCTTTGATATTCTAGTCAGGGGACAAATGAACTACTTTTTGAGTTTGATGGAAAAAATTATTTATTTTACTACCTGTATCACAATAGAACATTACAGAATATTTCATCAGTATTATGCAGATGACAAAAGAAAATCATTGGTTATTTATTGTAATTCTGAATGAATAAGTACAAAGTACTAGTACTTCATAAAATGAGAATTCTCGTTTTTATATATTTATACAAACTATTCATAAAAATAACAATTATTATATATGCAAGTGAATAAATTACTAAATTATAATTCCTGAATCCATATATGGAACACATATGCGATACAGAATATTCATATATACAAAAAATATATCTATTTCAAATTCAGATTTATAAAAATTCAAGATTTTGTTTTTACATCAATTTGCAAATTATCATGAGACTGTTCATTTTTTCAAATAAATCTTTGAGGAATTGTTTTAATATACATTTTAATGTGAAGCCATTTTATTGTAGTTTTTCCACAAAAAAAACAAAAAAGAAAGGGTGAGTAACACCCTCTAATAACAAAATAGTTCTAATTCCATTTATTTATGTCATGTAATAATGGCAATCAAGTTTCATTGAATTATCAAGTTCCAATTGAATTCATTAGAGAATATCTATGGAACGTAAATATTTAATATTTATGAACATACAAAATGACCAGAATTTGTAGTTTTGAAACAAGGGTAATTGAAATGAATATTGATCATCAAGAATGATGAGGCAGTTGCAAACTAAAATCCCATAATCAAGTCTCTTAGGAACCAGCAATTGAAGAATTTTGCATCATCGTTTTATTTCATTTAGATATACGTTGTAGACTAGGGGTCGGACTGTTTTTGGCTGAAGAAGCTGCTTTTTTCCTGGTAAAATTAAAACAGTAGTTTGAATTTTGAAACATTCACTTTCGAATATCGCTTTTAGGTAATTTTTTTAAATTGTGGAAGATGAAACCAAGAAAATTTAATAATTCACTTACTTATGCATTTCCATGTAGTCACTCCTGTTTATTTCTAAGCTACGTTCCAAACCCTGAAAAAAATGTTAACCAGTTAAACTACATCATAAATTGACGTTTTTATAAATAGTTATAATATCCAGCATTCAGTTGATATTGAAACTATTGTGTTGAAGCGATTGAATGGAATGATGAATATTTCATGCAGATCTTCAAGGGAATGATTTCGTTGACAAGCTGAAATACAATCATTTTAACCCTATGCAGTACTTTATGTAAAAAGTAGGGTCAAGTAAGTAAGTAAAACTGCAGCGCAAGAGTTTGGTATTGTAAATTTTTTTATAAAAATCGATTTCAAATTTCCGCAAAAATTCAATTTAATTTTCAATTGAACAAAATTATATCTTGCCGATACTCTCTGATCTCATAAAAGAAGCCATTTGCAAAAACTTTAGTACGCAGTTAACAGATCGATGAATGTTAGTCAATCAAGCTGAAAATATCATGTTACTGGACCAACCTCTACGTTCTTGGTCCACTATTTTCAGGTGGTATTGTACACTCCGTACATTTATATCTTCCACATTGGACACATAGGTATCGCGATAGCTGTAAACATCGATTAACAAAAACATGCAATAAAGGAAAACTACCTCAGGCATTTCTACAGTTACTACATCGAAGTCTTTCAAATTCAACATGAAAGCTTTTCTACAGAAAACGATCAAAATTACTTACACCTATTTTCCTAATTAGGTCACCAACCAAGTTTATCGCCATCACTCGGGATCCTGGTGTGAGTGGAGAAATTAATTTCTGATTTGGATCCCCTATAAAAATCATTTCACTTTAAACTCCGTTTGTCAAGGACAAATAATAAATTCCACGAAAAATTTCTAAACAAGACTCTCACAAACAAAAAGCAAACAATAACAAATTAAAATGAAATAGAAACACAATTTTGAGAAATTATATTTATTAACACAAGATCACAACTATTCAATAACATGAATCTTCAAAAAATTAAATTTATGAACTAATTGACAATAAATAGAGTCTTGTTAATATAAAAATAGGAACTACTTTCATAATACTGACAATTGAAAACTAACACAAATTAGATCAATCTGAATAAACTCATACTCAAAAATATAGTACAATTCAGTCTTCCTTCAATCATAAAACTATTCTTCAATAAATATTTGCAATTATATTCCTTTAAGAACAACGTCAATATATTCAATATTAAAATTTTAAGTGCACTTAAGTTTGGTAGATATATATTATCTATATTGTGAAGGTCTCTATTAAAAACAACTTCAAAGGACGGTACTTATTTACGTGGAGAACAATAACTTGCTAAATTTCGAATTGCCTTGGATAGCTTACGTTTTATAGGTGTCGTTTGAGTTTCAGTCTCCTTAAGTTTGTTTGTATCCACTGCTGACTTGAATCCATTCAAGTTCCTGTCATTATCCGGTAGTTTTTCACGTTCTTTCACAGACAGCTCCTGTTTGAGATCTGAAAATGCATGAAAGTAAAAAATTGGTTCTTTTGCCTTGAAGGATATATACCTCTTGTTTCATCGGCAAGCCTCTGCAACTTTTCTCTGAGATTTTCTTTCTCATCGATTTCAGATTCTAATATAGCATTCCTTTCTATTGCTGAGTTCAAAGCAGTCTCTATACCGTGTATACTTTCTTCAACAATTCTTCTAGCCCTTTCCAAATCATCATTTTTCTGTTCTAATGATCTGATATAAGTGTTTAGTTCTAATTTTTGTTTGGATAAATCGTCGACTTGAGTATCCAACCTATTATTTTCCTTATAACTAGAATCAAGTTTAGCCTGAAAGTTGAACAATTAGCATTATTTCTGGCAACAAATTTTAGATTCTTACTCTTAATGACTCTATCTCTAATTGAGCTTTACTATTAGCTAAATGTAATTCCTTTATCATTTTTTCATTTTGGTTCAGAGCAATGTCATATTCCTTCTCTAGCTGCTTGGATTCACTTTCAAATTCTTCAGCTTCCTGCTTCACATTTTGCAACCTGCAAATAAATACAAATAAAAAAACAGTTTTGGATTGAGCAATAAACACTTACTCTTCGTTGAGAGAATGGGCCTTGTTCTTCCAATATTCTATTGCATCGTCCTTGTTTTCGAAGGTAATATTTTCGTCTAGATCCATCTTCGAACTTTTTTCTGCAATAGACTACTTATCACATAACTGAACGTTATTAACAATACCACAATAAACCTGGATCGAAGATGTTATCAAACGAGTTATAAAATCTGTCATTTGAAAGTCATAATAAACCAGGCATGAGTCATTAATCGAAACGAATTCAAACATTTATTCGATTTAAGAAGTCACAAAAGTGTACCAGGCACGAAATTATGAGAAATCAATAAGTCAATAAAAATAGAGCAATAAATATACGAACCCAGAAACTTAAAATAACACAAAATATAAACTGCACTGCAAACTCAAACCTGTCATGGAAACATTACGTTGGTAGACATTTTGCATAGATTAGTTTTTATGTAAAAAATATTTGTAAATCATAGAAAACAGTTAAAGGTACCACCCACAGCCGTCTCTCTGAAGAAGGTGATGGAAATGACATGGACGACACATCTATTATATGTTCTGTGGTCGACACCATCCATGAACTATTGAACTACTAGCAAAGACTCTACTAGTCCACACAATCTGTGGTCTGTGACACATGAGTGGAAAATTGATTGCAGGGGAACCCCAAAAATTTTTTAGCTCAGAATGCCAGAATGACCTCTCGTGTTCCTGTGCGCTAAAGGGAGATCCGTCCAAGATTAGAACTCATCAAAATAAAAATAGTTTATTTTTATTTGTGTTGAAAATATCCTGTAGAGAGTTTATATAGACACCCTTATGGTACTGAAGAAAAAATAACTGATTTGCCATAATTTTTTATTCATTTCTCAACAAATTCCTTATCACAAGTCAATAACAGTATTATACAAATTTACAAAATATTCGATCCTATGAAGGATTCTTTGAGAGGGGGGGAGATATTTTCCTGAAACTTCTTAGGGTTTCCTTCAGAAGTTTCGAGGAAATATTTACAAAATGAAGAGAAAAACTTTTACCAGTTTTATATGGTAAGATATTTAATCAACACGTTCCTTGCCTCAATTTTATTGGTTTTCCGGTAAATCAAATGCAGATTGTAAGCTGCCTCATATTTCAAACATAAAACATCGGGGTTTTCTTCTAATAATTTATTCTTAACTTCTAATACTTTTTTGAAATATTCTACTGCCAAATACATGATCCCCAACTGACTGTACATTCTACCTAAATTGAAGAATATCTCTTGCTCAGCCATTTCACTTCTGCAGGATTTATAAAATAAGAAAAGATAGGTTGTCGTTTCTGTGAGTTGCATTTTTACATTGTTCGGAGTGTTTTTTTTAATAGTTCCTAAATGCAACAATATTATCCCTAGAATAAAACTTATATAGGGAGATTTCGTTAAACGAAACTCTCTCATGAAATACTTCAAGGCTGAGTGATAATTTCCAAAATAAAAGTCCACGTTTGCTTCTAATATATCACACGCTTCGCCTCTGACTGGTTTCTGCTGAAATCGGTAAATGAATTTATGCATTCTCACATCGTTTTGCGCTGTGAACAAGTTGAAGAGGTTCCAGAAATAGTTGTTATTGGGATATTTCATCACAAAATCCCTCACTAAATAATAACCATGATGATTATCCCCATTGTACAGACACGCAAGTAAACCTATGTGAGATAGATCCTCTGAAAAAAATTCTCATTTCAGACAAAGATTATATTTCACCGGCAAAATGTAGGTTCTGATACCAGCTTTTTTGCTGTTTAAGGGTCAGGAATGAATAAATAAAAAAAATTGTCTCACCGTAATACTTCTCGAATCTCTTGGAAGAAAGCGCCATTAATGCAAACTTTTCCATATTTCTGTAGTCTTCAATATCCATAGCGAATTGCATGAATTCCCTAAACAATGCAAGCTCTTCATCGACTTCAGGTTCCATCACACAATTAGTATCTGCGTTTGGTACCGCTTTGGCAGTATCACTTCTAAATTCTCTTATTTTCTGCACTCTTTGAATTTTATCTACAGCTCTGCTCGCACCCAGACATTGTCTAACCTCCGAAATATGTCTAAATACAACGCAATGACGAGAGAGAAGTAGTTCCAGACACCTCCAAAGCTCATCCAAACGTCCAATCTGTTTCAAGATTTTCAACCGCAATATCAAAACTCCAACATTCAATCTATCTGTGGCTTGATAAGACATGACTTCAAGTGCTTCGTTTTCCTTGTTCATTTCCAGAAGCAACTCCGCTAGAGGATAGAGCACCTCAATATGTTGAGGGGCGAGAGTTATCACGTTGTAATAACCTTCAATAGCCTGTTCTTTCATTCCACAAGCTGCCAAACACTCTGAGTATTTCAGCCAAACTGCAGCTAAAGAATAGTTCTTGCTTTTCTTCAATGGAATAAAAAGCTTGAGCGCTATATTGTGCCTGTTTTTGGCTATAAGAGCTTCACAAATATCCAGGTATAAATCCCCAACTATTTCTACATCTTCGTCCACAATAATTTTGTCTATTATCTTGTCAGCCACATCCAAACAATTTAATTTTATGGCACAAACGACAAACTTTGTTTTTAAATCAATGGATATATCCTCTGGCATCGAAAAATCACTAATAGTGATGAATCCATCTTGTTCCACTACTATTTCAAGGTTAAAATTGCAAAAGTCAACAAAAATATCCAAACACTCTGTGTATTTATCTGTGAGTAACAACAACTCCAACATCATATTCAGATGGTGAGGGGTAAGACAGTGTGGTACTCTTTTGAAAGGAATCTGTAGAACATTGAGAGCCTTCGAATACTTCTTTTCATTGTGGTAAATTTTTGTGACATCGGAAGCAATTTCAATAATTTCTTCATGTCTGTCTTCAGGCAATTTGGTTATCAAATATTCCTGGAACTGGAGGATCAACTTCCTCAAGCCTAAAAAATATTAAACTGCAAAGTTAAAAACTAAAAGAGAAAAAGCTATTCACATATGCTCACCTAATTCCTTCGCCATTTCAATTCTTTTATAATGAATTTCCAAATTGTTTTTATTGTAAGCCAAACATTTTGTATATAAACTTATAGCTTCCCTTTTATTTCCTTCTTCTATTACCATTTCTGCCAGTCGTAACCATGTTGAACAATTGCTTGGATTCAAATAAGTTGCAATTGTTAGATACCCTTTACATTTTGATGAATCCTTCGTATCATATATTTGAGAAAGAGTCATATAGGGCTCCCATGCCTTTGGTTGTTGACGTATAACCTTGAAAAATAGCATTATTAGTAACAGATTTGAACTAAACCATGGGGTTCACCACAACCCCCCAATTATATATAATTCATTTTGTTTCTGCAATTACCTCTAGACACATTTGCTCAGCGGTATCAATTTCTCCCTTTGTAAACCTCAGATTAGCTTCTCCCATTAAACCCTTCAATTGTTTAGTAAGTTTCGATGCACGTACAGTAACTTCTTTCTTAACATCTTTCTTGTCCTGAGAACTGGTAGATGGTTCATAATCATTATCTGAAAGATGGAACGCATATAATAGACCGTGTAGATTTGGTATTCACTATGGATTGTTTGTAGAAAATCGGTTGTACTGCTATATAATTTTGAATAGTAATTTATTGATGAATATTTACCAATCTCATAATCATCATCAAAAAATTCATCACTGTCATAACTATCTGATTTTGAACCATCAACGAATTCATCCATCTTCGCACACTTTTTCATACACAGGAGTAAATAAGATTTGAAAATACGAGTCTAACGAATCTATAAAATGTTTATTTTGTTTATAACCAAAAAACATCATATAGGTTATAACATAGAAAAAGAGAACTCCTTGGCGGCGGGGACATGTAAAAACATGTAAGAATTTAATTTTTCCTATGTTTCCATTGAATTTTCAAAGTTGGCATTACGCGAAGTAAACATTTTCAAATTTGGTAATTTATTATTGTTGACATTTGATAAAATAAGTAGAGGAATAGATAATTAAATTTAAAATTTTGGTTGTTCTCTCTGAAATTGGTCGCAAATGAAAAATGATCACATCTACTTTGAAAGGAGTGTTTCCAGAACCGAGTAAGTATTTAGAAGTAGAAAATTGTCTCAAATTGTTCGTAGAACCCACTTACAGGCGTAATTTCATCAAAGAAAACGTCAGCCGAATCAAACAAATGCAAGGCCTAGTTCCTGTGTCCGACCCTGATCTTCAAAGAAAAAGAGAGGATAAATTCAAAAATGTTCCTTCTAAAGTAAGTGGTCATTCTAACGCTGCCCTCCAAGGAAAAACGAGGATAAATTCAAGAATTGGTACTGATGCACAGCGACCAACAACGAATAATAAAGCTGACCAGAAGAATAAGGATACCATTAGCAAAATTCAAGTGGAAAAACAAAAATTCTTGAGTCGTGGTATACAAACTGAAAGATTAGATGATGTTACAAAACTTTATGAAACTGGCGTTATAAAATATCCTAGTGCAGGTATAAGAAGATCTCCTAGGAAGGATTTAAAAAAATTCAACGCAGAACAAGGAGATAATGTGGCTACTGTAGACGAACTTTATGAAGCAGCTGACAATTTAGGTAAGAAAGTGTCATTTTGAAACTGGTTTGATCTTTGAAAACACCTCATCAATTTACTGCTGGGTGATTTCAATGTAAACCCATTATTTTTAAATTTTGAAAACGAAGATATTTGTAGGTTTGAGTGATAAAACCGAGCACAATTTTGTCAGAGCAAATATGACAAATTTCAAACCGAAGATGGCAAAGAATGATTCTGTAAGAAGTTGTCTTCAACCTCCTCCAACATACCAGAAAGGCGTTGTTCCGAAGTATTTGAAGGATAGGAGGGGGCTTGAGAGATCAGTGGAAGCAGAACCAGACTGTCCCCCAGGACACATTCTACTACCTGAAGAAGAACGAAAAGAAACTTTACGTGTTTTGAGGCAAAGTAAGTACATTTTTGCCATGAAAAAATAGATATTTTACAATGAACGATTCAGGTTACGCAGATAGAGTACAAGAACTGAACTCTCTTCCTGTTCGAAGTGATACATTAAAAATGAAGAAGAGGAAGATGGAAATAGAAGAGGAATTGAAAAAAATTGATGAGGGCATCAAAGTGTTCCAGAGGCCCAAGGTTTTTGTTAAAATAAATGCTTGAACATTATCTGTGATCTTATAAGTAGATATAATTTATTTTGTAAAACTGAAATTATTTTTGTTCAATTTAACATGTAATTCCTATACAAAAATTTCTAGTCATTTTATCAATTGAGTGCACCATTCCAGAGTGCAGAATAAATGAAATTCAAGAGAATTGCGTTTTCTTTTATCCATTAATTCAGTAACATTCAACAGAATACTAAACTTCTCCCACAAACTCAATAATAACGTTTTCATTAGAGAAGAAATATATTATTTTAGCCATTTATTTGGTGAATAAAATTATCTTCATCAAAAATAAGATTATTATCTTTGAAATACTTTTCTTGATTATCAAACCACATATTGATGTTAAATTCTGGAAAGAGAATTCCTATCTCTCTTTCTACCGATTCTGGAGAATCTGAAATTAAATAATAATCGAATAAGTAATCATTAACATTAATTTTTGTGCTGAAATTTTCTTGCCTGCTCCATGGGTTGCGTTTCTTGTATCTGACAGCCCATATTGTCCCCTTATGCTGAGGGGCTGATCAAACTGAGCTTTGTACACCTTGGTAGGTCCCATTAAGAGTCTCCAATACTCAATAGCATTTTCTCTAGCTAAAACATAAGATTCAGATGGTCCACTAAAAACGAACTGTTTAATGCATTTCAACGATCACAACTGTTTCTAGCCACAAACCTTATCATTGAAGTTACCAGTCTCTTATAAAAGAATTTATTAACGTGCTCTTTGTAGAAATTTTCAGCATCTTCCACAGTGAGCCTGTGACGTTTTGATTTCACAATTTTGAAATTGGAGTCCAATATTTTATTACGAATAGCCTTCAATCCAACAGGATTCTTTACTAGATGGGGTTTTATTATAGCTAAAGTTAATTGTAAACTATTCTTCTTACTCATTGTAATGCAATTTCGAACATTTTCGGAATTTTATACCTATTTTTTCAAATAACCAAAGTAAACTTTTTCTTTCTTGTTCTGACAACCTGCCTCTAGAAAATATTAGGTTATTTTGCATGAAATAGGTTAGTTTTCAGGATCGTTACCTATTTTCAAAGTACTTTTCGATGATTTTACATTCAATTTATAATAATTTCCATAAAGAAAATGTCTCAGTCCGAGGAACCTACAGGAGAGAAAGAATTCTGTGTGGAGATAGCAAAACAAGGTAGAGCGGCTTGTAAGAAGTGTAAACAGAAATGTTTAAAAGATGAGATTCGCATCGCCAAATTAGTACATAATCCATTTGGTGATGGAAAAATGAAATCGTGGCATCACGTAGAATGCATATTCGAGGTATTTCTGAAACAAAGACCCACAACAAAAAGAATAGAATCAACAGATGATATAGATGGTTTCGATCAACTACCATCAGATTCACAAGATATCATACTAAAAAGAATTGAGAAGTCTAACATTGACATTAGAGAGAAATATGGAGCGAAAGTTGATACCCCCTCAAAAAAGGCAAAACCAGTGGTATCCAAAAAAATTATAGCTGCTGCCGATGAAACCTCATTGACTGTCGAGAAATCGAAACCTTATCCATTCAAAGATTTCAGAAGATTAGTTGCAGAAATTACAAATGTGAATGGTTATTTAGAGAAGACAGAAATAGTAAGTAACCTATTTAAAAAAGGAACAGATGGAAATGGCTTTCAAGGAGATATTCATTTGTGGTGCAAACTCCTTTTACCTGGTGTTATCAAGCGTATTTATAACCTGCAGAGTAAACAATTGGTGAAGATCTTCAGTAGACTTTTCAAGACTGATCAAGCTAAAATGCTTGAACATTTAGAGCAAGGCGACATTGGTGAAACTATTCAACAATTTTATGAAATGAGCCCTGTTGTTAGACCTGTTAAGAAAAGTAATCTTACAGTGGAGCAAGTGGATGAATTCTTAGAAGAGCTGAGCAAATTAACAAAAGAAGAGGAGCAGATGTCTCATTTTCTCAGTATCTTGAAAAGTTGTACTTCAAATGATCTCAAAATAATAATAAGGCTTATAAAACATGACTTGAGAATGAATGCGGGTGCTAAACATATTTTGGAGGGGGTACATCCTGATGCATACACTGCATATCAGTCGTCAAGGGACTTGGGTGTGGTTTTAAAAAAATGCTTGTCAGGAGAAGGAAAACCGAATTCAACAAAAGGTGTTTCTGCTGCTATAAAAGTTATGACCCCTGTTTTGCCAATGTTAGCTGAAGCTTGTAAATCAGTTGAAATGGCAATGAGTAAATGTCCAAATGGGATGTATTCTGAAATAAAATATGATGGTGAGAGGGTTCAAGTTCATAAAAAAGGTTCTGAATTCAAATATTTCTCAAGAAGTTTAAAACCAGTTTTACAACATAAAATTGCTCACTTTAAGGATCACATTCCTCAAGCGTTCATTTCAGGCAACGATCTGATATTAGACAGTGAAATATTAATGATAGATACAGAAACACAAGCACCACTACCATTTGGTAGTTTAGGAAAGCATAAAAGAGATGAATATGAAAATGCGTGCGTTTGTTTATATGTTTTCGATTGTTTATATTATAATGGTGAAGATTTAACAAAAAAGCCCATTGAATATAGGAAAAAAATATTAAGACAAAATATGACTGAGGTTAAAAACCATATTGTGTTTTCGGAAAGTAAAATTGTTCACAAACCGTCTGAACTGAGGGAAATGATGATAAAGGTTTTCAAACTGGGCCTGGAAGGATTAGTTTTGAAAGATTTGAAGAGTATTTATGAACCAGGAAAAAGGCATTGGCTGAAAGTGAAGAAGGATTACCTCTTTGATGGAGCAATGGCAGACACTGCCGATTTAATTGTACTTGGAGCATGGTACGGAACTGGAAAAAAAGGTGGGAAAATGTCAGTTTTTCTAATGGGCTGCTATGATGAAAGAAGAAAAAAATTTTATACAGTCACCAAAGTGCATACAGGTCTCGACGATAAAACATTAGATGACCTTCAGACTAAATTAGATATGATTAAAATTAGTTCAAACCCTTCCAAAGTACCTGATTGGCTTGTATGCAATCGTCCAATGGTACCTGATTTTGTTGCAAAAGATCCTAAGAATCAACCAGTTTGGGAAATTACCGGAGCTGAATTCACTCAGCATGACGTTCATACAGCTAACGGTATATCAATTCGATTTCCAAGAATAACAAAAAGGAGAGATGATAAGGATTGGAAAACTGCCACATCTCTGGAAGAACTCAAAACCTTGTATGAAAAATCTAAGGAACATACTGATGTAACATTACTCTTGAAAGATAATACTGATGTAGATGAAAAAAAAAATACTGACAAAACTGCAGATACTAATTCAAATGCAATTCCGAATGACAGTCCAAAAGAGTTCAATAAAAAGAGAAAATTAGAAGACAGTCCAGAAATTAAGAAAACACCGAAGAATAAACAAGTGGATCATATAAATACAATTGCAAAAAATGGTTTCAACAACACAAAAAATAGTGAAATGATTGCAACAAACAACATTAGTTCAGAAGAACCTAATAAAAAAAGAAAAATTGAGGAACATCCACCTTTTGAAAAAATACACAAAACCAAAAAAGAAAATCATAAAAGCACTAGTCCCCTTTACTTTAAAGGAGTAAGACTTTATTTAGAAGAAGAAGTGAAACCACTCTTTAAAAGTTGGAATGAAAATTTTTCCTCTTATGGTGGAATAATATTGAATTCTAATGAGATACATAAAGCAACTCATGTCCTACACATGAATAGATTTGTCAAAGATGTAGAAAGAAGGTATCCTGCAGAAGCCAGACATGTTCTACTTGGTTGGATTGATGACACTATCAAAGAGAACCAGTTGCAAGATTATCAATTATATTCAGTCAAATGGCGACCAGATCTTTGATACTTACTAGCAGCTAACTTTTATAGATTTAGTTTTTTCAAGATGTGTGCTTTCTGAAGTAATGAAATGATTTTTACCCGGCATCTTGTATTTATTGAAAGAAGATAATATATACTATTGTTACATAACTTTTATTTACTCATATTCTTCTTATTAACGATCAATAGAATAGTTAGCATTTCATTTTCGCATTTTGGGTCCCTTTACAGTTTATTAAATGAAATGACAAATCAAAAAGTTGAATTTGTTTCAAGATTTCCAAAAAACCTTAAATAGAAGATAGGAGTAAGAAAGCACAAATAAGTCTGTATACTTCTATTTAACACCTTCATTCACTAACGATGAACAATAATTGTTCTAAAATCTAATCACACATCTGGAATAGCTTCCAATCCTTGTAGTTTATATGCATCTCCTGTTATTCGTTGATCCCTGAGATATTGCTTAGCAAGTTCTGGGGTATCCAGAGATCTTCGAAAATGATTTCCGTGGAAAAGCTGATTCAATACATATAAACTTGCGTGAGGTGCAGCCATAACACCGAAAACAATGCCCAAACTGGGAAGGATTTCGAACCACATATTGGTAGGCGATTGAGGAATGTTCAACCTGAAAAATGAAGTAGATAAGACGAACCTTGAACAGAAACTTTTGGGAGAAAATCACAGTAATGAGATATATTTATTATTCTTGCTTGCTCAACACAGTTACCTAACCTTTGATTAATTTTAACCTCAACTTGTCGTTGAGAAGGAAACTGTCATCTGCATTTGTCATTCGATTCGAGGGGATGACAAACGGAAGTGGGATAACACCGGAAACGATTATTAAAACCAAAGCCAATTCTTTGTCATAATCATAACATTCTGTGACGAAACAATCTGTGGAACAATATTTGTTTTCAATTTCAAACTGAAATTTCATTGTTCGATTAGAACACCTGTTTCGATTTGATTGGAACTTTAAGATATAAAATAAACACTTTCAGAAACTGCTTTTTCTTTCAACAAATCTACTAAAATGGATGAGATAATAGACTACGATTGCGATAGTGATAACACCTCTGAAGAGGAGGATGAAGATGAGCTTACTAGGATTATACCACCCCAAGGTATAGACTATGAAAGTGGAGACTTATAAACTGATGAATGATGTGTAAATGATGCTTAAACGCATAAATTAATGAGTAGAAAACTGTTCAATTGTTCATTAGTCGTATTATTCAATAACGGAATTGTTGATCCGTATTGATGTTGATCTATATTCTATTCAATATCTTGCACAGCATAGTATTCATTAAGATTTTTCATTTTTGTAGTGGAGGATACAAAAGAATTTTTCAAAGCAAGACATGTCTTAGGTATTCTAGGATTTTTAGGCTTTGCAAATGTTTATGCTATGAGAGTCAATTTGTCTGTAGCAATTGTGGCTATGGTTAATCAGACTGCCTTTCCTGAGCCTGTGAACAATAACACATTTGAGCATTGCCCATTACCACCTACTTCAAACTCCACTATACCAGATGTGAGTTAAAGAATTGCTTCCTCTCCACCACAAATTATATTTTACCGAAATTATTGCAGAAACCTGGAGAATTTGTTTGGAATGAAGCGACACAAGGTTTAGTTTTAGGTTCTTTCTTTTATGGATATGTTTGTACTCAAATACCTGGGGGAAGGTTAGCTGAAGTATTCGGTGGAAAATTAGTTTATGGCATAGGGGTATTTATCACTTCGCTATTCACAATTTTGAGTCCGATCGCAGCAAGAATAAATTTTTCACTCTTTATATTTGTGAGGATTTTAGAAGGAATGGGTGAGGTATGTTTCTCTTCTTAATTGCATATAAATGATATTTAAACTAGGATTTGAACTTAATAATAATGGTCGTCCAAATCAATTCAGGTAATTAATGAAATTATGACAGTGACAAGGGCTTCTGTGTTTTAGGGAGTAACTTTCCCTGCGATGCATGCTATGTTAGCAAGGTGGATACCACCATTGGAAAGAAGTAGATTTGCTGCTTATGTTTATGCAGGTATATTTTAATTAAAATTGTCAACAACTAATATATTGCCTCCCAACTGAAAAAATAGAACTCAAAAATTGTTATTGACTTCGTTGAAATATTTATAAATTAACATTGCAATTCAATTTTTCATTTTATGCAGTTTTTAACTGAAAATGATTCAAATGTATGGAACCTAGGAAAATCGTATTGATGTTGAACTGAAATAAAGTATTAAAATATTGAACTAAAAGCAATGAAAATTCAAGAAATGCCATTTTTGAGATATTCTGTTATTTTTGCTTGTTTATACACTAAGAGATTTTGAAAATTCTTGATTTTAGGATCAAATTTTGGCACAATAATATCGCTGCCTTTATCAGGATGGTTATGTTCGTTAGATTATATGGGGGGTTGGCCCCTTTCCTTTTATCTTTTCGGTATTTTGGGATTCTTCTGGTTGATATTCTGGATGTATTTCATTTACGATACTCCTACCACACATCCAAGAATAGACAGGACAGAGCAAGCATATATTTTAGCCAGTTTGGGACCTCAGGTAAATGAATTATACGTAATTGACAATTTTTTTTTTTTAAATTGGACAAATTGAGGATGACTTCACATATTTAATGCCTTACGTGGCTATAGCTATTGGTACGCTACTGTTTGCAGTATGAACTTTATCTAAAGCAAAGATTAGGATATTTGAGTTTAATTTTTGCGAATAATTGTATGAATAGGAAGAAAATAGATCTCATTTTGATACAGGATGAGGATGACGATTCACCCATACCTTGGTGCAGTATGTTTACCTCTCTACCTTTATGGGCCATTTTAGTTACTATGTGTGGAAACTCTTGGGCCTTTTACACCCAACTTACAGAGCTTCCCAAGTATATGAGCCAGATTTTACATTTTGACATACAACAGGTGAGTAATTTTAAAAAAATTCAGTGATTAAATACTTGAAAAGCATTGTATACTTTCAGAATTCAATATTATCTGCAATACCATACTTGACAAGCTGGTGGTTTGGAATCGGTGCCAGTATATTTGCTGACTGGTTGTTGAGAAAAGGATATTTATCTTTATCAATGTCTTATAAAATTTTCAATTCTATAGGTGAGTCTAAATGAGACACATTATAATTGTGATTGAATGTCGATTGGCCTAATACTCTTGTCCTTTAGTTTGTCCATAAGGTTATGAATGTTTTGAATGAAAGTTCATTATACAGGGTGACCCAAATAAAACAGCACAGAAGGATATTTCCGTAACTGACTAATTTGGAACCGAAAACGGTTTTAAAACATTAGGTTGGACGCACTGTTGAAGAATCCGCGGTGAAATTCAATTCTGTACGTCCTGTCGCCCGTAGCTAAGATAAATTTCGAAAGGAATTACCTAGAAACTTGAAATTTTTCCGAGCACTTGTAGTGACGAAATGCACCGGTTAGGTTCGTTAATGGACAAAATCCGTTCAATGTTTTCGGAGTTATTGATTCTTCAAATTTCATTTCTTCAATATTTTAAAAACTGAATATCCAATCGGGTTGAATTTGGTAATAAGTTGCATAATAACGATTTCTAAGTGTACACAAAAAATCGTTATCACCGTACCATCAGAATATGGGGGAATATTCTGTTTACGAAATGAAACTTTTTCAGGTAGTATAATTCCGTCTCTGGGGCTGTTAGGAGTAGCGTACGTTGGCTGTGACAGAATTTACACACAGCTCCTTCTGGCTATTCCCGGTGCCTTCGCTGGAGCGAATTATGCAGGTAATCAAATGAACCACATAGCTCTCAGTCCGAAGTATGCAGGTACCATGTATGGGATTACGAACGCTGCAGCAAATATGTGTGGATTTCTAGCCCCATATGTCATAGGGTTGATAATAGAGGACCGAGTAAGAGATACATCAAACATTATATTGGGATTTTCTCACAAATTTTTTTCAGGATACCCTTGGGCAGTGGCAAATTGTATTTTATTTAGCTGCAGGTATCAATATTGGAGCAAACTTATTTTATATTGCATTTGCCAGTGCTAGAGAACAGCCTTGGTCAAAATCTCAAAGATTAAGGAGTGCTAACTGACAGGCACTTTATTTAGCAGTGCTTGTCGATGAGTAAATCAATTTAAACAAAAGATCTATATACAAATGTAGATATTAGTTTGTAAGATGAAGATTTTATGTGATATCTTACTATATTGTACAGTGTCCCTCAAAAGACTGCACCATGAGGGAATTGGGGTAAATTGGATATTCCGTACCCATCAAATTATGATTTAAACTTATTATTTATGCTGAAATATAGAAACAAGGATCTATTTCAGTCAAACTTATAACCCATAAGCTATGTTGACTGGGTGCTGAAGAAACAAATTTTCCATTGTGGTGCAGAATTTTATGCAGACATGAGGAAAATATTTTATTCTCCAGTATTTTTTTGTATCAAATGTAAATGATATTTTTTTTAAACAAAAAATGGAATGTTATTGTTTTTGAATCACCCATGAATGATAATATTGAAATACATCTGGAGGAAGGAAATTCATGAGTTTGTTGAATTAGGTACAGGGTGTTCAAAATTCGATGTTGTTTGAAAGGAACCACGAAACTAAAAGGGATTGAACAATTTTCAAATTTGAATCAGTGCGTTTTCAGTGTTCGACTCGCCAATGGTAAATCTCTTGCCAAATTCCATCTCGAACTTCGTTAATGTACGAAATCGGTGTAGGGGTACTGTATGTATCGCCTTTCGAAATTCCCAAACTACGAATTCGTCCGAAATGAAATTTTGCGAGAACTGAGGTTTCTTACAAAGTCTTTGATGTCAAATATACTTATTATTATTCGACTGCGACTTGGTCACGTTTATGTGCCCAAAAGAAAAAAAAATAATTATTTTGTAAAATTAATAAATATCAACAAAGGAAAAATGAGTACGCCCATGACTTGTAAGTTGGTCTGTGCTTGTAATCTCTGGCTAGAATGAAAGACAAGAAGAACTTTCGATACATTAATATTCAGTGGTTTTAAGTTTCGTGCTTGCTGAATAGGTTAGAAACTATTCTAACCTATATTTCCTGTGAATGTTTTCTCTAGTATGTTCATAAATTTATCCATTAATATTCTCAAGACAGTTTTATAAAATGGGTGTGAAACGTAAAAGTTCAGATAATTCTCAAGTTCAATCTTCTAAGAAACAGAAGGTTATTTCCGAAAGTGCTTCTCCCAAAACCGAAAAAAAACATGTGGAATTCAAAGATAAAGCTTTGAAGAAAGATGTCAAAACGAAGGCATTTTCTAAAAATACAGGCAAAGGAATCTTGAAGAAAAAGGGACCCAAATCAGTTGATAAAACCGAGAAAAAAATTCCTGTGAAATCTACAGAGGACAGTACGGAACCAGAAAATGGTGCTAAGGCAGATAAAAAACAAGCAAATGGTTCAAAAGCACCTATAAAGGGGAACAAAAAAGTAGAGGAAAAACCGGAGGACTGGAATGTATTCAAAAAACAGAAGAAAGAATTAAAATTGAAGAGAAAACAAGCAAAAAATAATTTTGATGTTGTTACTCAAGCCAAAAAACTGGGTGAAATTTTAAGAAGAAAACAGTTGAAAGATGGGGAAGTTGGGCGTAATAAATTAGTTAATGATTTACACACATTACTAAAACAAGATGGAAATTATGCCAAATTCGTTCTTGCACACGACACTGCCAGAATTGTCCAGTGGATGTTGAAATATTCATCTGTAATAATAAGACAAGAAATTTTTAAGGTAAATCTTCGTTTTTTTTTTCCAAAAATCCTTTAATATTGTACAAAAATTTTCATTATTTTCATACACTTTTTGGATCTTTTATGTTAGAAATCATGGAAACTTTCATGTGATAAACAAATGGTTTTTCAGGAATTAGTAGGATCGATTTCCACAATGATGCAATCAAAATATGGTGTTTTCTGTGTGAAGAGATTGTTGAAATATGGAACACCCCAAAGTAGGGCACAAATAATTAAGGCCTTTTATGGTCACGCTGTTAAACTAGCCAGTCATGTTATCAGTGCTTCTTATTTAGAATATGCCTATTCCACATGGGCCACTCCACAACAGAAACTCCACTTAGTTCAAGAATTCTACAGTGATTTATATAAAAATTCAAAAGATGACAAAGTAAAATGTTTGAAAGATGTTTTCGAATCGACCCCTTCGTTGAAAAATGCAGCTTTGGGTGCTATAAAAGCAAATTTATCCAGAATATTGAATAAAAGTTTGTTGGACTCTGGTCTGGTTCAAACAGTACTCTATCAGTTTCTCATAGAGTGCTCTGAGGAAGATAGATCTGAAATGATATCTCAGTTAGCACAACATATTGTGGTTATCAGCAACAGTAAAGACGGATCTAAAGCCGCTATGCAAATTATTTGGCATGGAACCAACAAGGACAGAAAGGTGAGTACAAAATGTCTTGATATTCTTTAAAATTTTTAACTTGAAATGCATTACTTTATAATATTTTATTTTGAATTCTACTCCTCTGTACTTGATAGGTTATAATGAAGACACTGAAGGAGCATTTAATTGATTTATGCAAACATGAATATGGACATCGTACTGTAATAACTATCTTAGACGCTGCTGATGACACAGTTCTCTTGAATAAAATTATTATAAGCGAGATTTTGAAAAATGCTAAAGACTTATCTGTTAATGAATGGGGAAGAAAGGTAATAGAATTAACCCATATTCAACCAGTGGGTTCAATTGAATATGATTTCTAGGTACTATTATGGCTTGTAGTTCCAGAGGACACCACATATTTTCATCCGGAGTTCATAAAAGAATTAAAAGAAGGACGAGAAAGTTCAACCAGTAAAAAATCTGTCGATATTAGAAGAAAAGAGGTACTCACTCATTCAAGTCCAACTTTGTTGAATTTGATTACGACTGAACCAGAAGTTTGGTTATCTGGTTCAAAATTGGCATATGAAATGTTGGGTATTATAAAGACTGGTGAGTGAAAATCGATATTTTTGAAAGCTTCTTTTAACAATACATTCTTACCTTCAGCTTGTGGAAACGAGGTGGAGTATACCTTTGACAATTTGGTTAAAGTTATCACGGATGTCAATTGGAAAATCAAGGATAATGATAAGGAAGTGAGAGGAATAGAACATCCAGCACTGCATATGGTGTTGAAAAAAATTGCCCATCATGATAAGATAAATACTGAAAAGGAGTTACCTACTTTTGGGGCATCTCTTCTCAAGTCTCTAACCGAGGATGTTGTAAGTTTGAAATATTTATGATCTAAATGTTTTATCTTCATTATTTATAGTAATCAATCTCAAAATTTAATACTCTGTTTCATACAATCTAAAACTTGAGTCAACGAATGAAGGAATAGTTCACAAAGAGTTTTACTCCTAAATATACTCCATCCACTTTCATAAAGTATCCTGGCTTGCCAAGATTTAGGTTTATCAAGTTTTTTTACTTAAAACTGACGCAGGTTGGCAGTCATGAAATGGCAAATAACTCTCAGAGACGTTGCCAATGCTATATTTACTCTTTTAACTTTGTAAATGGAATTAGTTTTTTTAAGGTTTGATGGAGTAAACAGGGTCTTTCACGAGGAACCTCTCCCATATTTATACGGCACTTATAAGTATTTCACGATGCTGATGAAATCTAAAATATTTTCAAGGCATGAGCACCTCCGGTTTTTCCGAAAATGACGTCAACTTCCGTTTTTCAAATTGGAACACCATTTTTTTATTGCAGAAATAGATTCCTTAGAAAATTTCAAGTTATTTTGATGTAACATTTTTCAGTTTTGGTTGGAAAATTCTCTCTGGGCGGGAAAATTCGAAAAAAAAATCGAAAATAGAACTCCGCTGAAACAAGAATAACTTCGAGGTTTTTGGATGGAATATTTTCATTTTTGGGATTTTTCAAGATGTAAGATTGATGTATCCACTTTAAAAATCGAAATCGCGATTCATGATACAGGGGGTGAAAAAATCGCTTTCAAAGTTAGGGATGACAAAATCGTGAAAAATCAATTTTTTCAAATTAGAACCCCATTTTTTTATGGCAGATATTGAATCTACGTTAAAAAATAATGTGAGTGTATGCATCACACCCTTGCCCTAAAATGGATATTTTCTGAGTTATTCACAAAAAACTGTTTTTCGTCTTGAATTTTCAGCTATTTCTTTTCCCTTCACGCCAAAAAGATGAAATTTTCAGGAACTGTTATTTGAACCATGCTGTAGATTTTTCACCCCTTCTTGAAACCGACTTCAAGTTACTATTAGGAGAACCATGGCAAACTCTCGCAGTTATAACTAGAGAAGATGCTCAAAGTTTTGACCGTTAATTTCTAGACATTTATTTATAAGTCTCAGGAATGCTTCGTGCGTTGCTCTTCTTATTTCATCGGGAGGAAGAGATCTGCAAAAGTGTTCAAAAACCAAATTGAGTTTCAAAACTATGAATCTAAAAATCTAAACAAACCTGAACGCATTTCTGACTCGTTCTATGCAGTCCTCTTTATCAGTCAGGGGAGTTGAGTAGACAATATTTTTTATCCTACCCCAAACATAATAGTCTAAAGGAGTTAAATCGGGAGAACGTGGTGGCCAAAGATGTGGACCATTGTTCGCCAACCATCGATCTTCAAATAGCCTGTAGAGGATATTTGACACATTGAGTGAATTGTGTGGAGGCGCGCCATCTTGTTGATACCGTAAGTCATTATGGTTCTGTACTAGCGGCTCAATTATTTGAGTCAATATGTCAGAATATCTATCTCCTAAGGAAGAACATTCTTTAAATAATGCAAACATGTGTAGTGTTCTATCTTACCAGTTAAAGTCCCATCATAAATGTGAACATCGAGAATTGCATTATTTTTGATGGCGCAAAAAACATTGAAACTCCAGGTCTCTTGAAAGTTCCATTATCTGAAGTGGTCCCATAATGACTGTTATGCCTATTGAAAGAACCATTCTTTGTGAATTTAGATTCATCTGTCCAAATTATACAGTCCAAAAAGTTTTCATTCTCTTGAAATCGAATCATCATAGCTTCGCAAAACTCTGTTCTCCTGACGAAATCAGTTTCCTTCAAATGCTGTACCCTATTGAATTTATATGGGTGCATTTTATGTTTTTTTAATATTCTCCAAACACTCGATTGAGATAATCCCAGATCAATCTCGGCATCTTTGAGAGAATTTTGAGGATTCACACGAAAATATGCAATAACTGTAATTTCGTTGTTCTCATCTTCTACTACACTTTTTTCTCTGTGTATAGTTTTCTTAACGAAAGATCCGACATTTCTCAAATTTGTCATGGTTCTGTTAATGGTATCTCTCGTTGGTCTGGGTCGGTCAGGAAACCTCTCAATGAACAGTCGAATCGTTCTATCTACAACTTTATTACATTCTCCATGAAGTAGAATGAGATTTAAATAATCTTCACTGGTAAAATTAGGCATAGTGATCGATTTTATAACTTAATACGAATTATCACCAAATTAATAGTAAACACAAAATGCTACTGAATAAAGTGGAATTTGGCAGATGTAATTAATGATATCTATCATTAAAAAAAAAAGAATGTAAAACATGGTAAGTTTTTGCATATGGTTCATAAGGAATTATTTATTTATCACTGGAGAGAAAACCGATGGCCGATTAGTTGAAATAAAGAGGTTTCCGATACAAATTCGAATCCAAATTCGCCATCTATTTAGGAACAACCTGTAACTTTTTTCTCTTGCATATTAGGGTAGTAAAATCTAAAACATGGTTTAAGTAACAGTTCCTGAAAATTTCTTCTTTTTGGCGTGAAGGGAAAAGAAATAGCTGAAAATTCAAGACGAAAAACAGTTTTTTGTGAATAACTCAGAAAATATCCACTTTAGGGCAAGGGTGTGATGCATACACTCACATTATTTTTTAACGTAGATTCAATATCTGCCATAAAAAAATGGGGTTCTAATTTGAAAAAATTGATTTTTCACGATTTTGTCATCCCCAACTTTGAAAGCGATTTTTTCACCCCCTGTATCATGAATCGCGATTTCGATTTTTAAAGTGGATACATCAATCTTACATCTTGAAAAATCCCAAAAATGTAAATTTTCCATCCAAAAACCTCGAAGTTATTCTTGTTTCAGCGGAGCTCTATTTTCGATTTTTTTTTCGAATTTTCCCGCTCAGAGAGAATTTTCCAACCAAAACTGAAAAATGTTACATCAAAATAACTTGAAATTTTCTAAGGAATCTATTTCTGCAATAAAAAAATGGTGTTCTAATTTGAAAAACGGAAGTTGACGTCATTTCCGGAAAAACCGGAGGTGCTCATGCCTTGAAAATATTTTAGATTTCATCAGCATCGTGAAATACTTATAAGTGCTGAATTTCATGAAAATACGTTCAGTAGTTTCCCGTATAAATATGGGTGAGGTTCCTCGTGAAAGACCCTGTATACTATAAAATGGATATGTTTTTTTCAGATTGAATCGTGGATAGAGCTCAATAGAGGTTGTTTCTTGTTGGTCTCGGTATTCGAAAATAATTCAGAAGATTTGCAAAAAGAGCTTAAAGATAAACTTTCATCTTTCAAGAAAAAGCTTGCTAAATCAAGTAGCACAGGTGCTAAAATTTTACTTAAGAAATTGGAATGAAACATTTTCAATCATACCTGTGTATATATTGTTGGTAGGCGAAATGTCTAATAAAAATTAATATAGTTTATAATCAGTTTTTTATTTCATCATTGTATATAACAGGATCTGATAAACTTAAGAAATATTGCTATATATATAAAAGTACAAAATTCAAATATAGCGTACAAAAATAGAAATTATTCTTACATTCTAACATCACAGTAATTGATGCAACAGTCTCAATATTGTACATTCGAGAAAAAGGAACATATAAACAATCAACTTCCACTATAAAATAGTGATTAGAATTAGAAAACATAACAGATATTCAGCTGTCAGTAAAGCATACTGAAGAAACGAAACATCTCAATACAAAGAAAAAATGTTACTCTAACAATAAAAGAGAAAAAACATTCATTATTTAATATAACAGGTAACTTCAATAAATAATAAAAAAAATATATCAATACGCAAAGTGAGGCACGCACTGCATTAAATCAGTGTCAAAAAAAACGAAAATCAAACATTCTCAAAGAAATCGAGTCTACATGTCTATTATTCCAGGGTGAGCTTTATAAATACGCTTGTTATTTTTCATGAACTCGAAAATGCCTTCCATCAATTCCTGAAATATGATAGGGTTCACATTGCTTCCCACATTATGCAGAACGAAAAAATCACCATACGACAGTTCTTTGATAACAATCATAGCTTGTTTACGTCCAACGTAACGGCTATGTCCAACTAACAGAAAGGCGCGTATATTCGGAGAACAAATGATGCACATCCTATATATCAATCCAAAAACTGTGAGAGCGGTCAAAATGTAAAGCCAGAACCACAATATAAGGAAGAGTTTTTCATTAAGTACGTTGAGTGGGAGAATACATAAGGAGTCGATGTTTTGAGTACTTCCACTAGGGCCATAATTGAAGTATTTGCATTTTGTTATTTTAGGGAATACTTGGTCCATTGGGCTGAAGCTGTGGAAACTGCTAATAGCAGTTCCATAAATGGAGAACCTTCCATTTAGAAACCAATCCATGAAGTAAATTTGGAATATCTAAAATAAGAGTGTTCGATTCAGTCAAACCAAAAAGATTAATGAAAGGATAAATAAAAATTAAAAAACTTACCACATTCGCTAAATTAATGAATTCACAAATAGTGAAACGGATGGCATACAATGAATGTGAATTTCTCCCATTTAGCAGGTATCTTACTAACTTATTCTTAGACTCAACATTCCATGTTGGTGTTACAAGTGGCCCTCCTGAAAAAGGATCAAAATATCTAGGCCTGTCCTTTAACTTCATCGTTTCTATTTTAGAAAAATAATTGAAACTCACTTAAGTCATCTACCAGCAACTTAATCCTGCCTCCTTCCCATGTTTTCCAGATATATCGTGGAATATAGAATAATAAGGCTTGGAAACAAAAGATGATACAAACCCATTGGTAATATTTCTGCCAAATAATATGGGAGGAACTATTTGTGTGTAGAGTATTAACTACATAATGGGTAACATGCCTATCCCAATAGGCATAATCAAACTCATTTGAAAGGCCCGGCAGATGAGTATCTGAAATAACATACTATTGCTAACAGAAATTTTCGAAATAGACGTTGTGGAAAGCTTAGTAAATTGTTGATATCATAATTTTCTGAAAATAAAAGTATAGATATCCTAAATCGTTTAAGATTTCAAGCCATCTCTAATGAAAAAGAATTCTGCTCGCTTCACACTAGTAGTTGAATACACATAAGGATTACCTAAATTAGTAAATTATACTGCAATATACATATGATTTCAACACATTAATCTTCGAAATTTACTAAATTTCACAAGGTTTTTTCAAGCTCAAGAACTCACCATTCAAACTTGTACTGACTATATAAGTTCCGTGTATCCAGCAAAAAAGTTCAATGATTTCTTTCATTCCCGATTCGTTAGAGCCCACATTGCAACTTATCGGTTCGCCAAAATATTGCTTACTAGTCAGCAATATCGAAAATATTATCAGCATAATAACAGTGAATTTATAGTGCAATTTGAACACATTATTGTCGGTGTGGATTTGATCGATTTTGATCAAAGATTTGACCGAATATATGAAATCAATCATGTTGTCTTCAAATAACACAAATTCAGATCGCACTCGCAACGTTCGAAGGGTTTCAAGAAAAAACTGTAATGGAACTAGAAAAAAAATACTGAACTGCACTTTTGAATATTATGATCTACGCATGTCGATCTAGAAGTTTGGATCAACTGGTCGTAGATCCAATCGAATCTGGCAAATATTAATTATTCATTGGCGTACCCACATAAATTAAATCTTGATAAGGATGTTTGAATATCCGAAGAAAATTATCTCTGTTAGTGAAAGATTTATATGCGTTAAGAATATTTATATTCAAGTTAAAGATATGTGTACATTATTCTAATGATAAATTTAAACAACGGAATTTTTAGGCCGAAGTAGATCCTCAAAAAGTGGTATGAATTATACATATTTGTTTGTAAACAGTACGGGGGGAAGGAAATATTCTGTTCATTCGATATTCTTCAATAATAAATTCTCGCGATGATTGAAAATTTAAGATAAAACTCCATTGAAGAATTCGTGTTATCTCTTTATGAAACATATAAATTTCATTTTATCGGTATATCCTAGAATTTCAATAAACAAGCAAGTATAATGAATTGTGTTTCCCACGGATATCGTTTTGAATATGCGATTCGATTTTATTGGATAACAAAAGGGTATATTTGAATCGGGAAATAAAAAATTGTACTTGAGACGACACTGATACCTGTATTAATACCACAGTTAATACTATTAGTTCATATACAACGAATAGTTCCAAAATTTTAAATGATTTTCTATGGAAATAATTTGAATTGAAAACAAATGATAACCGACGAGAATTTCAACAATTAATAAAATCGTTGAAATTTACAATTACCAATATCCCTTGTGATTAAAAGTTTTGAAACATTATCTTTGAAATGATTGATGTTTTAAACTCCTTCAAGTCCCTCATCAAACATGAGCAGGTCAATATTGATAATAATGTTTTCAAATTACATTATAGATTCACTGTTGTATTATTGGTGATTTTTTCTGCATTATTAACTAGTAAAGAATACTTTGGTGATCCAATAAGCTGCGACACAGACGATCAAGACAGGAAACAATTAATCGATATGTTTTGTTGGATACACGGTACATATATTATAAACAAAGGACGTGAAAGTGAGGAAAAATTAATATTTTCAACAATTCCAAACAAATAATAAAATTAATGATAAACATTGTAGATGATATTCTCCCGGGAATATTCAATGTGTATGACTCTACTTTTGACGGTTTGAAAAATCACACCAAAAAAATTATAGATGAATTGACTGTAAAGCCTAATGATGAAATTATATGGCAGAAATATTACCAATGGGTTTGTATCATATTTGGGCTTCAAGCTTTACTTTTTTATTTGCCAAGATATATTTGGAAGCACTGGGAAGGAGGTAGAATGGAATTATTAGTGCAAGATTTATGTAAGTTCTTTTCCTATAACTCTTCATGATACTTAAGTGATTCGAATACATAAGAATTATCTAAATATTAATTTTGAAGGTATTTTCACCTGACAAGAACAGAAAAGATTGTTATTTTCAACAAAATAGTTTATTTCTCTGAAATACAGATATAAATGATCATTTATTCAACATGTTATGTCTTTATTCTATAGAAGAGTTTTTTTCTGTAATTTCCTACAGATTAAGATTTTTGATTCAACTCATTTTTTAACGAAAATGATCAGATATTGGTCAGTACTGTCCAAATTTATATTCCTCAATTTTCTTCATAATCTGAAAAAAAGGAATTATTGAGTGAGAACCATGTTGATTATCACATTGTTCCTATTCTAGGTGGTCCTCTAGTTCCATTAAAATGGAATCAAGAAACAAGGGATAGACTTTCAAAATACCTCATGAATGATAATAATGGACATACTTTGTATGCACTTCATTACAGTTTTTGCGAATTTCTAAACCTGTTGAATGTGGTAAGTGCCACAAATTCTGCAGATTTAAAAAATTGTTTCTGGCAGTTTTGAATCATTTATGTTTCACTGAAAACATAATTTTATTTCCAATACTCGTTTTGGTTTGTTCTTGAATTTTTGCCAATTTAAAACTAATGTAAACCTTACACATCACAATTTTTCCATCACATATAATGCTCAATTTAATCTCCCGCAAATGGTGAAAAAGTGTTCTAAAACTTGATCATTATAGACAAATGAAAAAATTCCAGGTAATTCAGATCAAATTGATGGACTGGTTCTTGGCAGGCCAGTTTTCATTATATGGTCTTACATTTGCAAGCGTCAATAACTTGAGTCCAATGGATCGAGTTTTTCCAAAATTGGCAAAATGCACGTACTACAGATTTGGACCGTCAAGTACCATCGAGAACAGAGATGCCCTCTGTGTGTTGCCTCTGAATATTCTCAATGAAAAACTATTTTTAATCATTTGGATATGGTTTCATGCCCTAGCTCTAATTACGATGATATCTGTATTGTACAGGGGTTTAGTTATAAGTGTTCCAAGTTTACGTTCGTATATTCTCATAAGTCACAGTAGATTTGTGTGGTGTTTTAAAGTTAAGTTGATGATCATGAAAATCAACTATGGGGACTTTTTTGTTTTGGACCATTTGGGAAAAAATTTGAATCCTATCATTTTTTGCGATATAATTGATGATATTCACCATAACTTACAAGTTCAAGAGAAATGCAAAAACTTTGAGGAAACAGTTTGAATATGGATTTATAGTTGAGCAATGAAGTTGTTTCTAGTTATTAGAAATATAGTTTTGTTTGATTTCAGTGCATGTTGGAAAGATTTGAATAAATGTATGATACGTTTCTAGATTTTTTACTGCTTTCAATATCATCTAAAAAAAATGCTTATTGCCACAAAGTGCGTTTAGGGGTGTCCAATAATATCATTTTTCCCATATAAATGTTGCTATTTCACGATGAGAGCTTTCAGGTAGTCAATCATATACTTCATTATACTATTGAGTTTAAAAGTTTAAATATGATTATACTTACATAATTCTTTCAGTTCACGTTTTTCTTCTTTGCCTTCACTGCTTTATAAGCATCTATTATTTCCTTTTGATGCTGTTCAAGTTGTTTCCTCACTGCGGAAGGAAGGTCTTTACGTTTTCCCTTTTTATTTATGGTCTTTTTACCAACTTTCTTGATTGCATTCATGCTTTTAAATATTGGTTCCTTGTGTTTCGTAACGGAATTGTCTCCATTAATTATGGCTTTCAGTAGCAAATTTTTCTGTCCTGGCTGAAAAATAAACAGCATTAATCAAATTTCATCATTATTTCTTATAATGTTGAAAATAACTTCATACCCTAGATGCTTCATTCGTCTTTAGTACGTTTCTAGGAAGACTTAATTCTGGAGGAGCATGGTAAACCTCCCCAAATTTAACTTTCTCTGTGCACTCAAGTTTATCAGATAATTTTTCCTTTTTTTTCTCTTTTTTTATCTGAAGTTTGAGCTTTCTCTTTTCAGATTTTGTCAATTTAACAACCTCAGAATCTTTTTTCTTTTTCTTAGGTTTCTTTTTGGCTGCATTTTTTGCTTCTTTCATCATCTTTTTCACTGGATCCTCATCTTTTTGTATTGCTGAGTTGTTCATCTGTTAAAAATTGTTTAATATATAGCTTTAGTGAATTGTGAAATATAATAAATCTAAAGTTCCCGTTAGCATTTATTATCAGCAATTCTTTGAAGTATGGAATCTACCCTAAAAAACTAAAGGAGGCAATAGTAAAACCCATTTTTAAAAAAGGTGATCCAAATGACTATCAAAACTATAAGCCAATAAGCCTTTTACCAGCATTTTCCAAGCTATTTGAAATGGTAATTTGCAAGCAACTATGTTTCTTCTTGACCAATATTTACTCCGGCAACCAACATGGATACATCAAAGGAAGATCAACAGATACAGCTATTTATGAGTTCATGACTGAAATATTACTAGCTTTGGAAAACTCGGAAATGATCATCGGCCTCTTCCTAGATCTATCAAAAGCCTTTGACAGCTTAAGCCATGAATATGTCTTGGAAAAAATGGAACACAGCATTGGAGCTCATACATTCATATCTGACAGGAAGGTCACAAAGAACGTACGTAAACAATGGTATGGATGAGTGCTTATCGGAACCTAACCTCATAAAATTAGGTATACCACAAGGTAGTATTCTTGGACCAATCATCTTTACACTCTTCATAAATGACCTGCACACCATCGTGGATGAAAAAGATGAAACCAAAGTCATCAATTACGCTGACGATACAAATATATTATTGAAAGCAAATACCTTTCCGGAAATAACGATCATGGCAGAAGCAGTTCTGAATAAGACAGAAAATTGGTTTACCAAAAACAAATTGTGTATGAATGTAGACAAAACAAGCATAATTCTTTTTGAAACTAATCATGCCGGCTATGACACCCCAGAATATCTGAAATTATCAAACTCTAAGATACAATTCGATAAAACAACAAAATTTCTTGGATTATGGATAAATGAAAATTTGAGCTGGACAGAACACATTCAAGATTTATCAAAAAAACTCTCAATAACTTGTCACCTTCTGAGGGTAATAAAACAGTATTTGGACATAAAATCTCTGAAAATAATCTACCAGAACTCTTTCGAGTCAAAATTGAGATATGGGATTCTGTTTTATGGTGCGAGCTCAAATGTGAATAATGTCTTCAAAATCCAAAAAAGAGGACTAAGAATCATCCTTGGCATGAAGTCAAAAGACTCTTGTAGAAGTAAATTTAAACAGAACGGCCTTTTAACAACAACTGCTATTCACATACAAGTGAACCTACTTTTTCTTTTTAAGAACAGACATTATTATACCGAAAACAGAAGTCAGCATTACAATACAAGAACAACACAGATTTTGTACCCAGCACACAAGCTTACAACAACAGAAAAGGGGCCACAATACCAATCAATAAGATATTTCAACCATTGTCCTATAGAAATCCGAACAGAAACTAATATTAATATATACAAAAGAAAGATCTTCAAAATGCTTCTTGAAATGGAACCATATAGCGTCGAGGAATTTTTTATGAGTAACCATCCTAAATAGACGTAAAGTTTTGTCACAATTTCACTCCTTTTTTTTTTTTATTAAATTCATGTGTCTCGACTGCTCGGGCCATTGACACTTCTAATTGTTTGCAATGTCATATATTATTATGTCATGTAACATGATGATTTGAAATAAAGAGAATTATTTATTTATTTATTTATTTTGGCTCTACATCACGGAAAAAGTACGACACCCGGTTTCGACAACATACCTAGAAAGGTACTAAGAAAATTAAACCTCTCTATCCATCAAGAGATAATAAGGATATATAACTTCTGCATTAATGAATGTTATTTTCCAAAAGAATGGAAAAAAGGCATATTAATAACCATACCAAAAGCCAAAGCGGACCACTCTAAATTAGAGAACTACAGACCTATCACACTGCTTTCTGTATTGGGAAAGAACTTTGAAAAAATTCTATGTGAAAGGATCAAAGAGTCACTAGGGGAATCAATTCCTAAATACCAGTTCGGATTCAAAAATCAAACCTCCACCACCCACCCCCTATCGATTCTTACAACAAATATCCAATGTAACAAAAAGAAAGGAAAAAAAACTGCAGCTTTGTTCATGGACATAAAGAAAGCATTTGATAGTGTCTGGCATGCCGGACTCATAAATAAATTATACCAACTAAAATGCCCAGCTTCTCTTCTGAAAATAATTAATCAATTCCTTACCGACAGAAGCATTCAAGTCCAAGTGAAAAATGAAAAATCATCCCCATTCATACCTCAACAAGGCCTCCCACAAGGCTCACCACTTTCGCCAATTCTTTATAATCTGTTTTGCCATGACATATATGATATAAGAAATTCAGTAGAACAACACATAGATAAACAAGCATATATGTTACAATTTGCTGACGATACAGCACTTATTACCCATAACAACACAACATCACAATGTATGGAGAACTTGCAAAAACTTACAGACGTGACCATTGCATGGATGCGACGTTGGAGAATACAGCCAAACCCAGCAAAATCGAAGCTTGTTTTGTTCAACCATAAAATCAGAAGGAACTCTCCATATATCAGAGTAGACAACAAAACAATAAGCCCTACAAAAATCTGCAAATACTTGGGAGTACACATAGACAACAAGCTCAGCTTCAAAGTACACATGAAACATCAAAAAACAGCAGCGATAGCTAGAGCAGGACACTTCAGATCGCTCACCTATAAAAACTTGGGTATTAATGTGAAAGTTGCGACTTCAATATACAAGATGATATGCAGGCCCTTGCTGGAATATGGAAGCACAATTTTTTTGAACTCTTCAAAATCAACTCTGAACAATTTAGAAATAGCCGAACGAACAAGCTTGAGGAAAATCACCAAAATTAGACACCCTAACAACCCGTTGCACAACCCTCCCAACCAATTATTATATGAGTTAACTGAGGTAGAACCAATATTAACCAGAATACAGAAACTGGGCCAGAAATTCATTAAGAAACAGACAAACAGGACAATAATGGATCCACTGATACACCACTACATTACAGAAAATAGACCGAAGGCCAAAACACCAGCGCTACCACTTTTTGAACACTTGCTGTCTTTGGAATAGTTAATTAATTTTTTTATTTTACTCATAGAATAACATTACATTGAATTATCTATGTAAGTGGCAGGAAGACTTCGGTCGATAGCCATTTGATTTGAATCAATAAAGTTAATTTCTCTCTCTCTCTTTATTTATTTAAATTCAAACGCAAACTCGTCCACGAGCCATGTGATAACTGGGTACAATCAAAAACATATCATCCCAATTGATAAGTCTATGGCTACAATACCTTTCTTCCAAATTTGATCTCAAGATCAACTTCGTTAATTTCGTTCTCACAAATTTTGTTGCATCTATTGAGGAAGGCTTTATCAGACTCTCCTATCTTCTGCACCAATTTTGGAACTGGCTTTTCGTTATCTGCAACCTTAGTTTCCACAATAATTAGTTTCTTTTTTGGTCCTTTTATTTTTGGTTTTTTTATTATCTTTTTAGGATTCTTAACTTTATTCATCAAATCAGCGATTCGTTGAACACTTTTGGGAACTGGCTGATCGTCCACATTTGAAGGAGGTGCATTTACTTTTTGTAGGTCCCTTAAATATACAAGATATTACCTGCTTAGAATAGTGAACAGTACCAATACAAGACAAATTATCCAGATCATGCAGAAATACTTGAACACCATAAATAAAAGTAAAATTCAAGTTCACTCACAAACGTTGAGCTCTCTGCTTTTCAGGATCTCTCACACCATGGTGCTTCCTACCAGGTATTTTTCTTCCCATTTTATTTCAAGGCACTTTTATCCACGATTCGAAAAAGGTTGTTGATTTTAGGTCAGGGCACTCAGATCAGTCTCCGTTTTTGATTTTTCAAAGAGTCTTTGATAAATGATATTGTTGTTCTGTTAAAGTTTTAACCTCGTTTTTTTTGCCAAAGAGTTTTGGCTTTTGTTGAGGTTATTCGGGCTGAGCATAGAAATAGCGTTATGGGAAAAAATTGCGCAGAACAGATTACTGTGTTCTGTGATTGTATTGTTGTGACTGCTGTCAAAGTGAAATGTTGACAAATATTCTGTGAATTTCAAGGAAATCTAATTTTTGTTTTCTAATACTAGTAATTATTATTATTATTTATATTATTATAAATAATGTAATTTAGGACAAATCGATTGAAATCAGCAAAATGTGTTTTGTTTTTCTTCGAAGAAGGTTCGATTATTGAAACCTTAAGGACCATATGAAATAGTCAAGTATGAAGTATTGATTTTGTGCAAGATGAATAATTCGAGCGATACAAATTTTGTTAATGTAAGTTCCTCCAACGAAATAAGCAGTTGCTTCAAAACGGAACCACCTGATATTGAGAATGAGGAATCCGAAATAAACCCTGAATGTTCATATGGATTCGAAAACAGTGATATAAAAGTTAAGATCGAGAAAGAATGGGCTGAACTTGACAACACTTCTGCCAGTGAAGGGCTTCAAAGAATTGATTCAGAAAATATTAAGATGGAAGGTAGTACAACCAAATATAATTGTGGGATCTGCGAATTTATAAGTGACACTTTCCATGAAATGAGAGAACATAGGAAATTACATTTTAAAGAAAAAAGGACTTGTGCTATGTGTGGAATGGTCTGCCAAAGTATAGGTAAGAGGTCCATCAAAAAGTTACAAAAGCCTTATTATATTTTGATTTCGAATCACAATGTATGAAATGAACTTATTTATAGGAAAGTTAGAAGTACATCAGAACGCACATTTTGGAATCAAACCATGTGTTTGTGACCAGTGTGGAAAATCTTATAGCTCCACCACTCAATTGAAAATTCATAAGAGAATCCACACTGATGAAAAAAGATATAAATGTGATCAATGTGACGAAGCATTCCGATATAATGGTACCTTAAGGAGTCACAAAAGGATGGTTCATACCAGCATTTTGTTGACAACTTGTAAAGTGAGTCACTTGAAAATTGATATGTTTTCAATTTTAAATATACATCATAGATTTTTCTCACCATAAATGTTTATAGGTATGTTCTAGATATTGTGAGACCGAAAATGATTTAAAAAAGCACATGTCAACAGTCCATTCGAAAGAGAAAAAGGCCATCAACTGCCAACTGTGTCAGAAGACTTTCAAAAGTGAACAGTTATTATCTTGTCATTTGAAAGTCCACAAAGAATTGCAGTTTCCTTGCGAATTTTGCCAAAGAATCTACCCTTCCTTGTACAGATTGAAAAAACATGTTGGAAGGGCACATATTCCTAATGTTTGTGAATGCAAAAAAGTGTTTTATGATAGAGCTGAATTTACTAAGCACAACAAAGAATTCCATAAAACTGAGGAACCCACTCTCTGCCAGCATTGTAATAAGAACTTTGATAAACCGAAGAATTTGACTGAACATATAAGACTCCAACATAGAGCCAACGGAAAAGTTAACAAATGCGATATCTGCGAGAAAGAGTTCATAAATGCTTCTCTCTTGAGGAACCACGTTAAAATCCATGATAAAAGCTTCAAATGCGAATATTGTGATAAAATTTTTGGTTCAAGGTACAATTTACAAATTCATCTAGTTGTCCACACAAAAGAGAGGAAATTCCAGTGCGAACAGTGCGGCAATTATTACGGAACCAAAACCGCTCTAAAAAATCACACTTACACCCATTTAGAAGTGAAGAACTTCCAATGTGATATCTGCAACAAGAAATTCAAAAGCAATCACAGATTATATGCTCATAAATCGTTGCACGAAGCTGAGAAAAAACATGAGTGTGAAATATGCCATGCTAAATTCACAATTAAACAGTATTTGAATTTTCACATGAAAAAACACTCGAAAGAGAAACCTTTTGAGTGCAAACCTTGTCAAAGAAGATTCAAACACAAGAGATCCTACGAGAAACACTGCCTGCTTCAGAGACACATAAACGCAGTTAAAACTTGGGGAGGCGAGGAAGATTCTGATGACTCTGAAATGAGTTCTGCGATGGATTGCTCAGGAAATGGACAGGAAGAGACCAACGATGGAGCTCTGACTGAATCGAGTTCGGAATCAAACCAGGTGAATGATTTCAGGGAGGTTAAAATTAAAACAGAAGTTAAAATTGAAAATGTAGATTAACTAATTAGCATTCATTAAATTATGTATTTATCATTTGAATTGATAATTACCATCCGAGATCTTGAGGACTCAGTCATCCTTATTAATAGTTGTAATATTCATGCGAAAATTCAGGAAGGTAAATCAAGTATTAAGAATAAAAGATGAACGATCAATGTTTGTGAATAGAAGTGAACTTAATGGTATATGGAAATTCCTTGTATTTAGTGAAACAAAAAATTGAAAAAAAAACTTTTAAATTCTTATGTTACATCATCCAAGAATGCATAATTGCATTTTGCCAGAAATTTTGTTGAACATTTAAGTAGCTCCGCTTGAAATATTCTATCATTTTGAGAGAGAAGTATTCTGTTGTTTATTATGTGATAAAAAGTGTCCCTCAAGGATGGTACCACTTCACTCCCGTTCGGTCCAACGATTGTTGTCATATCATTGGTTAGAACAACCTGAAAAATAAAAAAACAAACAACATCTCCAGGTCAACATATCAAAATGAAACTCACTGTGAAATCATAAAGATTTGCAAGATGCCTCAACTGATTTATTGTAGAGAACAGTAATGAAGATTTTTCATTTCTTTCACACAACCGAAAAGGATAAGTTATGCTATCTATAATCACTAATGTTACCTACAAACAAATTAATAGTTGAAACATTCATGAGCATTCCCAAATCAAAAAAGTACTAACGTTCTTTTGAAGCTTTGCAAATTCATTCAAATAATCCAAACATTCTGATAATTCATGAACAGACATTATATTGATATAATGAATATTCTTCAAAATTTCAGTCTGATTTATATCCTTGAATATACTAACTTTTTTCCTATAATTATCGATTATTTCTGAAAGTGAAACATTTATTTCAAACAAAGTTTCTGAAGTTATTTCCATATTCACCTCGCAGTCTTGTAATGGAAAAATCCATATTCGTACAAATATAAATGGTCTTCCCAGATAAAGCATTATTGATTATCTGAGCACTCACTGATAAATGTAAACTGAAAGAAAAATTCAGAATTTTTCTGAAATTAATCATAACAAGATTTACCATAATTGAGTTCTGCCAGAACCCGGAAGTCCAACCAATTCAGTAACTAAACCGACCCTTAACACACCGGATAAAAGTTCATCTAATTTTCCTAAAAAGCTCTCGACTTCCCTACTTTTATTTTCCTCCTCAAAAAGCTGGGCTGCTGTTTTAGTTATAGGGGCTTTTGTTAGCCCTTCGATCTTAACTTTTGTATCATAATCTTGAATTTCACCAACTATTTGAAAGCCTTTTTCGGAAAGACATTTTTGTTGGGAGGCAGTTAAGGGAAGCGAAGATATTTCTCTTGGAAATGACATTAAACAGCACAAAACATTGAAATATTTTCATTGAAGACTCGATATTTTCATTTTCGTCTGATATTTGATTTCAAATTTTGAATCTTGACATTTGAGTTAGAAGAAGCTGCATAGAATATTCTATACATCTTTGGTTAGAATCACAGAACATCACCTCTGTGCTGTGTCCACTCACAGAACAATATCTTGACGTTTCGTAAGCAAAGAATCTTCTGTGAGATAGAATTTGATTTAGGTTAAAGACTCGATCTATGTCTCAATTTTTCCATTTTCCAACTTATTGAAAAAAATTAATTAATAATAATAGAGATCAATATAATATTCCCAAATGTTTGGAGAAAAAGCCATAGAATTAATTAAAGAACTGGATAGATGTCCTGGTACTCTTACCCCGTACAATGTATTAATAAAAATAAATATGTGAAATTATATTGCTATTAATTTTTTAAATATATTTTAGAGCGATTTAGTATCAGAAGTTCATAGTGAAATAAAACATTTAGTAGAGTGTAATAAAGACGACGCGTAAGTTCTGAGTATTTTTATATGAAAAACTTATTTATTCAAGTTTTCTAGGAGTTTGGATGAAACTCGAAATTTAGGTAATTTATCACGTACGTTAGTTCCTACCATCAAATGCAGACACAGTGCAATAAGAAGGGATATACGGTGTTTATTAGCTTATCACCATAATCGTGTGAGGTGTCTACGGAATATGAAGTGGGAATTTGGAGGATTATTACCATCAGACATCAAAGAGAATATGAGCCATTCTGAAGTGGAATGGATGAATAAATACTCAAATATGCTAGCAAAATACATGCGTTCAGTTGGAGATGAAGGGGTAAACTTAACTCTCAATTTGAAGCCACCAAAGTCATTGTATGTGGAAGTGCGGTGTTTGGTTGATTATGGTAGATTAGAATTGAATAATGGGACAATACTTTTATTAAAAAAAAACTCTAGGCATTTCTTACCAAGGGCAGAGTCTGAAGAGTTGATTAGACAAGGTGTTTTGGAGCACATTGTTAGCTAAGTAAAGAATCTTCATATTTTATTTAGTTTATATTGATGAACTTTTTCATTATTTTCCTTCCTTTATTTACTAACCTACTCTCAAAATCATTAGTTCCATTGTGAATCTTCTTAAAAGGACGTTGAAATCAGTTCTTTAAAGAGCATCCATAGTTTCAGAAACACAATTTTTTATTACTGAAATTGATATTTTACCGTTTCTTTAAAATATCAAAAATATTTTGTGGTGTGAAACATGTGGGAAAGTATGTTAGCTCATTTTTGCAATTCTTACCGTTCTACCATTTTCATGAAAAAAGTTGGGTTAGAATCTGGTACTTTCATGGGTGCATCATCAGTTTTCGACCCTTCATTCTTAGTAACTTCAATTTTGGAATAGCCTGTAAAATGGGACCTGATAATGTTCAAGTGCATGAGAGGAATTGACAGTTGAAACACGTTATTATATTTCCATATTTATTCTTTCATAAATGAATATCACTACTTCAGAACTAAGTCACAATATTAATATTTAAAACAATATTAACAAATCGAGGTTAGTTCTGAAACTGATGTACCTACTTAATTTTTATCTTATTTAGAAAAAAGTGTCATAGCAAAATATATGAACACAAAGCAAAAACAAAAAAGAAACTTAAAAATATGAAGATTCAGACAACATTCATTAAAACAAGGCATACATTCTCTCAAAATCACAATATATATAACAGAAATAAATCATACTAATACATTTTTTTTCAAACGAAAATTTTCAACATTCAAAAAGCCACATTTAAATAACAAAAGACTAAATTTTCACTCCTCTAGTTTCAAATTCGTTATTGATTTATAGATTTTTTCGTCAATAATCTAGAAACAACTTGAAAACGAATTGAATACTCATATCATAAAAATCACTTTGTTTACAATTATTACATTGCTGAACACTAAACTTCATTCAAACTGAAATCTCGGGAAATGATAACAATGGAAGCAACATCGATATCAAATTGTAATAACCAAGACATGGTTTGAAGTCAATCAATGTGTCCAAGTTTTATTTGTCCTTTTAAACTTAACAATATTTAAACACCTATATACATTGGGAAAATTCAGTGCTGTACATATCCAAAGACGCGGAATAATTGACCATCTGATAACAATTCTCGAAATTTCTTCAAACTCTCTCAATCCAAAGTGATCACATTTTGAAAAATAGCGATTTATCTAGCACTAACAAAAATTTGAGTCAGTCTAACCGTTACAAAACCTGTCAAAATTGAATCAGGATTTTTAAAAGAAAGCACCTCGACTGCTATCATTCTTGAAAGATTTTCCATTCTTATCTGTTGATTTTAGATGTAAAATTTAATGAATAGTATGTAAATCATACATCTCTATTCGAAATAACAAATGATCCAACTAATAAAGAAGCTATATTTGACTATATTTTCAAATTGCAACTGTGGCTAGGATCACAGTGATATCGTCGGGTTTCCCTCCTGAAACAGATAAGATATGATACATTTCGACACAACAAATTTTTAGAATTTAAATGGAGAATGACGCATTCAAGCCACATGAGATATTTTGTTACCAAAACCATATAAAATTCTAGAGAATTATCGAAAAAAATTCCAATATTTCAGACAGAACCAAAACATTTCTTTGTTTATCTGATTAGGTAAAAATATACAACTCACCAATTGTGTTAATACCATTCGCAAAAGCACTTTCGGCAAAGGGGGATATGAAAGTTTCATCATACGATAAATTTCTAGCCATCCATGCAATTGAATTTGCAACCATTTGTAATCGACTAGCACTACGTTCACCTTGAACCTATAACAAAACGGAAAAACTTGTAGCTATAAGAAATACGAAAAATTCCGAATATAGAAACCCCTTCCAACGAATACACACCTTGGTTAATTCATTCACTAACAGATTGTGGGGTAGATTGTCGAACACCCCGTCAGTCGCCACCAATATGACATCACCGTCTTCGACTGGAAAATTGTCTGTGATGGCAGAGTCCGGTTGATCGGACAGAACGTCCGCTTGGTAACCAGGGGGAGGTAGGGACAGTTGAAAGGGGGTGTTGAAATAATGTTGTTGTTCTTCGCTCCTATGGATAACTCGGCCTCCTCTGACCACCATGTAGCCGCTGTCGCCTATGTTGGCCGTGTAGAGGGTGCTGTTTTCCCGGTTTAAAACTACCACGCATGCTGTACTACTACCTACCGGTGGAAATCAATGGATTAGTAATGTATTTTATGCCCGATCAATTCAAAATGAGATACACAAAGAGAAATTAACCTGGTACTACAATAATATGGGGAAATTGCTTTTGTAAGGAAGTCAAGCAGCGTTAGGCGAATTTAGTAACGGAATGAGTGACCGCTCTTGCTGCGAACTCGAACAATCGCGCAAAAAGCTCGATACTTCTCGTAAGCGCTCTAATAAATTTAACAGAGTATGAATTCCTATTCGTGAAATAAAAAATTGTTGAATTCATAAGGGGTTTTCCACTAAGAGGTGTTATTTTGATAAGCCCCCTATTTCGGTAGATGTCACTGTTGAAGCTGTCATTTTTTGACATTTGACAAGAAGAAACTACGCCATTAATAAAAATGGAACGATACAACGAATTGGAATTATTAAAATCTTTCTTTTATTGTATTATATAAAAGAAAGATGTTGGTTACACCACTTATAACTCGAGATCGGATGGACTGTTCGTTATGAAACTTCATATATGGATTCGTCTACGGTCTGGTTATTATAAAACACAATAAAACTTTGAAAAAATCGATGAAAATTTTACTTATACAGGAAATGCTTTTCCTCCTTTTGAGTAAGGCCACTAGATGTCGCTACAGTTACAGTTATGCTACCGCTTATTCGTTGGTACTTCATTTGATATTCTCCGCGTTAGATGGCGATATCTGTGTGTACAGTGACTATATTCCCTCTATAGTCACTGTAATAGTGTGTAATTTGAGTTGCCTACAACTCTGCGCTGTTGGGCAAAACCAAAATGTCTTAGCGTAGGAGTAAAGATGTCTAAAATGATTAGATTTCGTTGAGATATGAGAAAAGTTTCGTTCTTACCACTTCAGATGGCGCTATTCACACATTATGACTGATGATTATTAGTTATTTTTATAGTTTCATTTATTCCAAATAACGTAATCGTGAAGGTACTATATTTGACATTATCAAAATTAAATGACGATGAATTTGTTGAGGCTTTCGCGGCCATCGATTGATGTCATCTGTTCTTTTTTCGAGCATTTCGGTCGTCGTGGTTTGAAATGGTCGAAAAAAGAACATATATGACATCAATTACCGTGTAATTTACATAGGGCTTATAGTACCATGAAAGGCTATTAACAGATCAAAAAGCGGTTGAATATCACAGTGAATTTTTATCGAAATTTCAAGTAAATCGGATTTTGGCGATCAGTTTCAATCGTAAATTGTCCGTTCTCATCTTTCCTCATAATTTTTGAAACGTTTTTGAATTTCTGTTTGGGTAATAAATATATTTGCGGAAATAACTGAATCCAAAATTGCCATTATAAGTGATTGACATATTATGACATATTATTTTTGTGTATCTGTTCTGTGTGATAGCTCATATCCATGGAAACATTTGACAGTTCAAAAATCAGAGTGAATTTGTGAAATCCACCGTAAGTATCATTAGGGCGGAACAACGTTCGCCGGGCCAGCTAGTTTACTATAAAAATGGTGAAAATTTGGCAGAGACGGTTCATAAAACTCGAACATTTTTGGGTCATCGTGAAGCACCTTGTCGAACCGTAATACAGAAATTGGTCGACAAATTTTAGCTGTTTGGACAAGTTGGTGATGTGAAGAATAAAACCTGAGCACGTCGCTCAAGGACAGCCGAGAATATTGCTGGTTTGTCCATTCCTCGTCGTTCTTTGGAATAAGGCATTCCACAAACGTCATTACACCGTATTTTGCATAAAGATTTGGGTCTTAAGGCTTATGAAATTCAGTTAACACAAGAACTTAAGCCGGCTTATCATCAACAACGTCGTGTCTTTGGTGATTGGGCCTTGAAATGCATGAAACTTATCCGGAATTCCATCGAAAAATCATCCTGAGTGATGAGGCCCATTTCCACCTCAGTGGCTTCGTTAACAAGCAAAATTGTCGCACCTGGGGCTTGGAAAACCCAAGAGTTATTGTTGAAGAGCCTCTATCCTCAACGTGTAACTGTTTGGTGCGATTTATGGTCCTGCGGAATCATTGGACCTTACTTTTTCGAGAATGAGGCTTTAGCAACAATTACCGTGAATAAATTGTGCTATCGAGAGATGACAAACGATTTTTTATGGCCGGAATTGGATGGTATTGATTTGGACAACGTTTACTTTCAACACGAAGGCGCTACGTGCCACACAAGCAACGAAACCATTGATCTTTTTCGGGAAAAGTTTCCGGACCGTGTTATCTCTCGAAAAGGTGATTACAATTGGCCACCTAGATCTTGTGATTTAACACCTTGCGACTTCTTCCTTTGGGGCCATGTGAATGAGAAGAGCCAAGTGCCTAGCGTCGATTCCAGACCTCAACGATGGAATTCGTAAGGCTATCGAGGACATAGGGCAGCCAGTTTGAGATTTAGTTATGGAAAATTTCATGAAAAGGATATGGTCCTGTAGTGGTCATTTGGCTTATGTTATTTTCTATTATTAACGACATACTCTTTATAATGAAACAAGCAGGCCAGGTCGTCCCAGCTTCGCCCGGGTAGAAATTTGTTTCACGCGGCGGTTTCATCTCCAACACTTCAACCTGCCATATCTTTTGATGTACTCGTTGTAATTGAATGATGTGAAGAGCAATTTCGTTCTAAATTAAATACTGGAGATAAAAAACGTATTAGGTTGGATGAGGATCAATACCCAATTCATAAAAACACACTCCCAAATAGTGCATAATTTTGGAAAACATCTGATTACCATAAACAGGTAATAGCAAGTCAGTAGTCTTGAGAGATAGATACATGCTATCGCGGACTTTTTTGTAGAACTATTCAAGAGGTACATTTCCGTCATACATTGTATCCACGTAAGTCTTACGGTTTTTGCAGCGCACGTGAAAATAGCTGATTATGGCTGATTTTTTTGTAATTATTGGAGTTAAAGTAGGTATCCTTCGGGTGAACAGTATAGCCTATCTCACTCAGGGATAATGTAGCTTTCTAAGGGTGAAAGAATTTCTGAAATCGGTCCAGTAGTTTTTGAGCCTATACGTATCAAACAAACAAAAATACAAATCTTTCCTCTTTATAATATTAGTATAGATATCATTTATCTAAAAAATGGGATTTTTCTTTAAATGTAAAAATAACATATTTTATTGGAAAACCCTTTATATTTGAGAAGCTTCAATAAGAAGCATGGGAAGTCAACAAATTTATTAGTTTTGGCAACCTCATAACTTCTCATTCTTTATTTCGCCATAAATTAAATTTCGAGAGGAATTAAATGGAATAAAGTTCTATATACAGAGCGACATCAATGATAAATCCGACCTGACCGAGAAAAACGAAAATTAGTTGGGCCAGACTTTCTTATTTACATCGAATATATGCCAAAATCTGGAAAAACAACTCGGGATTCTCGCAACTGCCATAGTATGCGATGAATGTGCTTTCTAAAAATAAGCGAAAAATGAAAATTATATTAATAGATGCACACCGCGTGAAACTGCAACGACTCGGGACTACATATTTATTATTCGCCGGTCACGTGAAATGCGCTACATCACATGACTCGCCAATATTTTAAACTTTCGTAATATTACTTTGCCGCCAATTCTCGTAGGTATTCACAATTTGAAAATGTGATCATTACAAAACATAAGTACATGTTGAAGGTTATAATCAAATACTTTCTCAATGTTTTGGACTTCAACAAACCATTAAGAAGTCATTCTGTAATTCGAAATTGCCTGATGAATAAATAAAAAATAGGTAGTGTTTTATCATTTCACAATCCTCATAAAGCGAGTACTTGACGCTGTTTAGCTACACTACCGTGGGACATTTTGACAAGAATACATTTTCAAATTTCATTCTGGTGCTTAATTATTCTATTGCAAGTTGGAGACTATACTCTATTCAGTTTTATGAAGTATATTAAGGTTGGCCAAGATTTAGGTTTATCAACATTTTTACTCGAAATTGACGCAGGTTTGATACTCGTGAAATGTGAAATAATTCTCAGAGACGTTGCCAATGCTTATTTCTATTTAATCTATACTAATATTATAAAGAGGAAAGATTTGTATTTTTGTGTGTTTGATACGAATAGGCTCAAAAACTACTAGACCGATTTCAGAAATTCTTTCACCCTTAGAAAGCTACATTATCCCTGAGTGACATAGGCTATACTGTTTACCCGAAAAAAGTAAGGATACCTACTTTAACTCCAATAATTACAAAAAAATCATCCATAATCAGCTATTTTCACGTGCGCTGCAAAAACCGTAAGACTTACGTGGATACAATGTATGACGGAAATACAGGGTCTTTCACGAGGAACCTCACCCATATTTATACGGGAAACTACTGAACGTATTTTCATGAAATTCAGCACTTATAAGTATTTCACGATGCTGATGAAATCTAAAATATTTTCAAGGCATGAGCACCTCCGGTTTTTCCGGAAATGACGTCAACTTCCGTTTTTCAAATTAGAATACCATTTTTTTATTGCAGAAATAGATTCCTTAGAAAATTTCAAGTTATTTTGATGTAACATTTTTCAGTTTTGGTTGGAAAATTCTCTCTGAGCGGGAAAATTCGAAAAAAAAATCGAAAATACAGCTCCGCTGAAACAAGAATAACTTCGAGGTTTTTGGATGGAAAATTTTCATTTTTGGGATTTTTCAAGATGTAAGATTGATGTATCCACTTCAAAAATCGAAATCGCGATTCATGATACAGGGGGTGAAAAAATCGCTTTCAAAGTTAGGGATGACAAAATCGTGAAAAATCAATTTTTTCAAATTAGAACCCCATTTTTTTATGGCAGATATTGAATCTACGTTAAAAAATAATGTGAGTGTATGCATCACACCCTTGCCCTAAAGTGGATATTTTCTGAGTTATTCACAAAAAACTGTTTTTCGTCTTGAATTTTCAGCTATTTCTTTTCCCTTCACGCCAAAAAGATGAAATTTTCAGGAACTGTTACTTAAACCATGTTTTAGATTTCACATATGCAAGAGAAAAAAGTTACAGGTTGTTCCTAAATAGATGGCGAATTTGGATTCGAATTTGTATCGGAAACCTCTTTATTTCAACTAATCCACACTGGTCCACATCTTTGGCCACCACGTTCTCCCGATTTAACTCCTTTAGACTATTATGTTTGGGGTAGGATAAAAAATATTGTCTACTCAACTCCCCTGACTGATAAAGAGGACTGCATAGAACGAGTCAGAAATGCGTTCAGGTTTGTTTAGATTTTTAGATTCATAGTTTTGAAACTCAATTTGGTTTTTAAACACTTTTGCAGATCTCTTCCTCCCGATGAAATAAGAAGAGCAACGCACGAAGCATTCCTGAGACGTATAAATAAATGTCTAGAAATTAACGCTCAAAACTTTGAGCATCTTCTCTAGTTATAACTGCGAGAGTTTGCCATGGTTCTCCTAATAGTAACTTGAAGTCGGTTTCAAGAAGGGGTGAAAAATCTACAGCATGGTTCAAATAACAGTTCCTGAAAATTTCATCTTTTTGGCGTGAAGGGAAAAGAAATAGCTGAAAATTCAAGACGAAAAACAGTTTTTTGTGAATAACTCAGAAAATATCCATTTTAGGGCCAGGGTGTGATGCATACACTCACATTATATTTTAATGTAGATTCAATATCTGCCATAAAAAAATGGGGTTCTAATTTGAAAAAATTGATTTTTCACGATTTTGTCATCCCTAACTTTGAAAGCGATTTTTTCACCCCCTGTATCATGAATCGCGATTTCGATTTTTGAAGTGGATACATCAATCTTACATCTTGAAAAATCCCCAAAAATGAAAATTTTCCATCCAAAAACCTCGAAGTTATTCTTGTTTCAGCGGAGCTCTATTTTCGATTTTTTTTGGAATTTTCCCGCTCAGAGAGAATTTTCCAACCAAAACTGAAAAATGTTACATCAAAATAACTTGAAATTTTCTAAGGAATCTATTTCTGCAATAAAAAAATGGTGTTCTAATTTGAAAAACGGAAGTTGACGTCATTTCCGGAAAAACCGGAGGTGCTCATGCCTTGAAAATATTTTAGATTTCATCAGCATCGTGAAATACTTATAAGTGCTGAATTTCATGAAAATACGTTCAGTAGTTTCCCGTATAAATATGGGTGAGGTTCCTCGTGAAAGACCCTGTATACTAGTGATAGAACGATATCACTTTTTTTGCCGATACGATATATCGGCCGATACCGATATTTACGTGCCGATATATCGTATCGGCAAACATAACGCCACCTATTCATACATTACTTCAGTGTATCTATCAGCACCTGCTGCCAGTGTATCGAGTGAAAGACTTTTCAGTGAATTAGGCAATATTTACGAGCCAAAAAGAAATAGACTGAATGAAGAAAGGGCTGAAATGTTGGTATTTTTACACCACAACATAAAAAAAGTTAAATTTCAGTTATTAAGTATTATTATTATTATGTTATTTATGTACTGTATTTTTTACCTGCCATATAACGTACCTATGTTTGTTAATATTGTTGTTAATTTTGATGGTATAGGTTTTGTTTTACTTTTTTAATGAAAAATATTTCCCTTAGAATGAAAACTCTCATTTTGTTTGATAATGTATTTCATTTATGCACTGAAGAGGCGAAAAAAAAAATTGCCGATATTTTTGCCGATATTCCTTGCCGATACGATACGATATATCGGCAACAATTGCCGATATGCCGATATACCGATATCAATATCGGTATCGTTCTATCCCTACTGTATACCTCTTAAATAGTTCTACAAAAAAGTCCGCGATATCATATATCTATCTCTCAAGATTGACTTGCTATTACCTGTTTATGGTAATCAGATGTTTTCCAAAATTATGCACTATTTGGGAGTGAGTTTTTATGAATTGGGTATTGATCCTCATCCAACCTAATACGTTATTTATCTCCAGTATTTAATTTAGAACGAAATTGGCCCTCACATCATACAATTACAACGAGTACATCAAAAGATATGGCAGGTTGAAGTGTTGGAGATGAAACCGCCGCGTGAAACAAATTTCTCAACGGGCGAAGCTGGGACGTCCTGCTTGTCTTTTATAACTTTGTGAACGGAGTTAGTTCTTTTAAGGTTTAACTGAGACACAGGTTTCGTAGTACTACTACAATTTCATACTGGATTATTTGTGCAAAAGGGTATTTATGTATGTATGAGAATTTTGAAAAGTGGGGAATTCCATAAGTTCACTTAGAAGTTTTTCGTTCGGGTTATTCGAGTACTTTTATTCCTTTTTCGAATGATAACAAAGTAAAGGACTATTCTGTCCATTATTTTTCAGTAAAATTTCAACACTCGATTCTTGATTTCCGTCCAAGAAAATAGCTTAACGGAATCTTCCAACTATGTTTATATACGTGAAATATTTCCAGTACATATTAACATAGGAAAAAGTTTCTTCGACATTCTCCAGGTCTTTGGAATAACATATTGAATTCACATAATATTTTCTCAAATTCATTATTTTCCCAAAGTAAATTAACATTTTGATACATACGTAATTACTACGACCTCTATGTAGAAAGGACAAAGTTGCTTAGTTATCTGACAGAAAAATGACTTTAACCTAACATTTTCAAAATATATACGATGAAATGTGTCACAATATCATGGCCAACCGGGATACATTATAAACTTTTATTATTCTGTTAGTTCACCAGGCTCTGATCACCCGCGGTATTTATGGGACTCCTGTATAAATACCGAACATTTTCCGAAGGAATGATAATATAATTTAGTGGTTTTCGCGATTTCGAGCATTTTTGATATTTCCATTCGAACAATGGCAAGATACAATTCATTCTGGAATTTAAGAAGGATAAGAAGCTACGAATCGCGAAAAGCGATTAACTATCGCAGTAAGTATGCAAAAGATATCACACATCAGAATTTTGAGTTTCCTTCGACTGACTCAATGTTGCTCCATTTCCAATTATTCTATACTATTCTAAAATGGGGGAATCTGTCAAAAAAGTGGGTCTAGAATAATCCTAAAATCGCAGCGAAACTGCGATAAAGTGATTGAAAATCACCCTCTTTGCAGAGATATACCTATTACCTACCGATAAGGATAACTACTCAAAAGATAGATCTTTTTATCCCTTCAAAAGGCGGTGGTTTTCTCAAACTACTTCCGCGAACCAATAAAGGCACGTTTCCACCTTCTGTCCAATCAAGTGTTTTATTTAGTTATTTTATTGTTCTCATTCATCATTTCCTATCTTAGTCTCATAAGTAACAGGTTATCCCGAATTTTTATTACAATCACACAAAGTAGGATCCTAACAGAGAGGAAATTTTTATATCGTCGATTCATACGTGGGTGAAATTTCGGTTCTCTAGGAGTCTAGGCGATGTAGAAGTATTTTTGAAAAATTCACGAAAATCGCGAGAAAATCCGACAAATAGGACAATTTTAAACTCGATAAAACTTTTTTGACAGATATCCTGGCCTTGATATAAATATACGGATCGAAAGAGGAAAGGTCAACGCAAAATAGCTTGGTATTCATATTATCCATAATTCACCCAATATGCAGAGATCTACCGATAAGTATAACTACCTAATAGGTAGATCTAGGGGATGTACTAGTAACCTACCTAAAATAGATTTCTTGTGATGTAAAAGTTCGTAATAGCTCCGAGCCAACAGTTCTGATGGGTTTGATGGTGTAAATCTGCCCAATTTGATCAATCTCTCGCAAGTTTTCATCAGGTGCATGGAAAACTCTCCCGGGTCAATTCCATATGCTCTCCATCCTCCCACCCCATCTGCTACGCCTGAAAAGGAAAAAACTCTCTTATTGTTGCTGCAATCCAATTTTGTGCTTTTTTCCTGGTTGAATTTTCCGATTTACGAACCTACTCTGAAAATGTCTAAGTTTTTCCGTTAGGGAGTTATAGTGTGTAAGACCGAACGGACAAACTTGAATTTGACGACGAATTCGTCGTCATTGGGTCGCGAGAGACGAAATGATGAAGCTCTAGCTATAGCGAAAATTATAGGTTCTCAAAATCCTGCAGAAAAATGATAGCATGTAACTCTCTTCCTAAACGCCTGTTTTACTGGCCCTTGACTTCTACTTTTGAAATCTCAAATCCTCTCATATTATGTAGGAAATTTTCTTTTCGAACAGTTTATCAGACTTAATGAATCACCATGTAGGATACATGGTAGCTCCTTCTCTGCTTTAAGTACAATCAATGACTTCATAAACAACAACAACACTGCATCTATCATTTCCTCATCATGCATATTTTCCTGAATATGCTCAATCGCATTCATTAAATAAGTAATTAAGGATCGATGTACGGTTTTATATTTATCTGACCTCATAATTGGAAAAATCGTACAGTTTTGGAAATCAAAGGTGGTCAAAATAGGATAACAACATATTACATATTATAATCATCACAATAATATTTTCGACAACAAACAGGAACATCGTACGATAGCGATTATTGCATTTCTGCCAAATAATAATAAAATTATTCAACATGGTACAGGTTCAAATGAAGAGTTCACTGATTTCCAGACAATAGTTGAGGAATTGTACATTCCCATACGCCAATTTACTTCTGAAAGTTATGCTTTTGTTTCAGTATCGCAATCGTTAAGCGCACTTGTTGACAAATCTCTGAAAAAATGAACAAATTACTTCTCAAAGCAACAGATTATCAAAGATATTTTCTAGTTTTGACTGATTTTTTTTTAAGGCAACTACGAGAGTTTTGAATGTGTGTTTTTATAATAGCAAAAATTCAAAAGTTCAAGATAGAACATCATCTGGTTTTGGACTACAATGCGTTTATGAATTCGCTACCGTTAGGCGGTCATATTGAAAAGGAGGAACATTTATATACACTGCGCAAAAAAATTAACGCACATTCTGAAAATATCAATTTTAATGAAAGTTAACTCTACATTGACTTTATAACTTATTTTTTATTTTCTCTCGGGAAGGTTTTGAACGAAACAAGACACATTAAATGGAAGAAAAATTCAGGATTTCACCGAATCTTATGTGAAAGAAGAGAAATGAACAATTTTCAAAATACTGAAATGCTTATGAGTGATTTAATACTTGGTATTTCCACCCCTTGCGTTAATTACAGCTCGGCAACGACGGTTCATACCCAAAATGAGTGATCTTAAAATGTTCTGATCTAATCCTTCCCAGATTCCTCCGAGTTGGATTCCTAATTCATTAAGAGTAGCTGGATGATTTTCTGAACTTCTCAGCCTTCTATTGAGGTTGTCCCAAACCTGCTCAATCGGATTGAGATCTGGACTTCTTGCTGGCCATTTCATTCGAGAGACTTCAACCTCTTCAAGGTACTATTGAACGATGGGGTCTGGCATTATCGTCCATAAAAATGAAATTTTCACCAATGTATGGGGCAAATGGCACTACATGCTCTTCAAGAATGTTCCTTATATACTTATCAGCATTCATAGCTCCATTATCAACGACCACTAGGTCTGCGCTAGCAGTCAAAGATATTCCACCCCATACCATAATCGATCCTCCCCCGAAACCAGTAGTATTCAGGAAATTGCACTGAGCATATCTTTCATGTGGACGTCTGTATACAAGGGAACGTCGATCACAATGGTAGAGGCAGAATCTAGACTCATCTGTGAAGAGAACTCTTTCCCAATCGGCCTCTTCTCAATGGATATGCTCTCTCGCAAAATCCAAACGCGCCCTTCGATGGGCTGGGGTAAGAGCTGGGCCTCTTGCCGCGACACGAGGCCTTAAATCATATTCTCTGAGGCGATTTCTTATTGTCTGAGTGGTAATTTGCACCTCATAAGTTTGCTCAAGCTGATTCTGAAGGAGGCGAGCGGTTGCAAACCGTTGTCTCAACGAAGAAACTCTCAAGTAACGTTCTTGAATGGCAGTTGTTACCCGTGGTCTACCCTGTCCTGGTCTTCGGACATTCATACCTGTCTCCCTGAATCGCTGCAACATTCTGGACACACTTGTATGGGAAACTCCAAACCTTTCTGCAATTCTTGTGTATGTCCACCCTTCTTCTCGCAAAACTACCGCTTGGGCACATTCCTCTTGGGTCAAATTGCGTGTTTCGCGTTGCATAGCGATCGAGTGTAGAAAATCAAACGAAAGAAAAACTATTGATCACTAGAATTGATCGAGAACAACTGATTTTAGAATGGAGCCAATACATTCAAAATCTGATAATATCATCTTTTTTTATTCCTGCTGGGAGAAAACATCTGTATTGAAGAAAAACGTTGAAAGTGGATAACATATGCATGCATAATTCTGATAAAAATAATTATCATTGAGAACACCTTCAGTTGTAGAATAAATTTGAGATTTCCATAATGTGCGTTAATTTTTTTGCGCAGTGTAGTTCAAGCCCCAAAAGTACGCAATTACACAAATTTGCACGAAAAAAAGTGAAAGTTTTGAAAATTTCTTCAATTATAATGCTTATTCACTATGACTCTTCTCAATACAGCCGAATACTTACTAAGTTCTTTCACCTGGCATTCATCCTATATTAACACCTACAAATTTGGAAGACATGGCAGTGTTCATGGCTTAACACTGAGGGATACTGACTTGGCAAATAGTACATCTAAATAAAAAAAAAGAATCCTTGCACTCTCGAACTCAAAGAAACCTCACTCTGAAGGGAAAAAATTTCAGTTACATTTTTTTCAAATAAGTCATCCCATCTCACATTATGCTACTGATGTACTGAGCCAATGAAATTCAACTATAACTAGATAAACTAGGATTGAATAAAAAAAGGGAGTTTTGTTATATCGCCCCATTCATGCAATATTTCATCAACCAGTGAATGCAAATCAATAATTCATCGAATGTGTGTATTTTGTAAGTATTTAGCGCTTAATGTCTCGGAAACTGTACGAAAGAAAATGTGTACAGGGATTTTTGCATTGTAGTGTCTTAAATTCAGATATAAAAAAATGTACAGATAATATTTATATTTCTCTACGCATCACAAGACGAATGTCTATGAGCTATTGCAGAAAAATGCTAACTATTAAAATTTCATATCGTAATCTTTCTTTATAAGATGATTTTTTACATTTGACCTCCACTTCTCTGCTTATTTTCCGAAATTCGGCTTTATCTTTGTTATAACTGAATCTAGCTATCACTATTCATACGTCATTATTTTTATGCAATAAGAAAATATAAATACTTATCAATTATTGATGTTTGGGCCAAATTTGAAAACAAACAAACTAATTGCAGCAAAATATGTTTTTTTGATACAGATATTCATCGCGAATTCTCTAAAAGAACTGCTACATTTCTATTATTTTTCATAATATTCATAAATCACAGGGCATGTTTATCAGAAGTAGTGTGATTTTGATGATATAATGCAAAATAACAAAAAAATTGTTAATGATAGACATATTCGTGGATATATTATTCAGCATATAAAGTGCTAATTTGTTACATTCTTCATCCATTAATTTTTTGGAAAACTCTCAATAATTCGAAAACTATTGCATTCAGATATAAGGGTCATATGTACTAAGAAATCTTTGAAGGATCTAATATATGAGAATATACAGGTAGTCAGTTTGAAATGTTTTCCACACATATGGAGATGCTATTTCACTGTAAATGTTTCAAGGAACTTCCCCCTTATCACTTGCTACCTGCAGAATTTCAGGAACAACTGTTTCTTGATTTTCCGTATGTCGATTAAAGGAGATTTCCTTCAATAAAACAATACTTACCTCAGATATTTCATATTTTTTCAGTATTATCGTTAAATTACAGAAATAAAGCTACATAGTTTTAAGTACATCAAATAATAAAATCTCAAATTGAACTGGAACCAAGGTCTCAAAAACATGTATAATTCTTTTCAAGTTTGAACTCAATGTAGATTTTGAAATACCTAAAGTATGTATGTAGGTATATCAAGGGAGTAATTGAGCTTTGTGAAATCTATAGTAGATATTTCCAGTGCTATCTAGCTACCATAATATGAAATGAGTAATACAGCAATGCAGTTTCTGCTTTAACCCTTTAGTGCCCAAATATCGAAAAAAGTTGAATTAACATTTTTTTTTCCTATTTTTTGTTTGTAGATGGCTTTGGAATACCACTCAAATTTTTTCAGAATTTTATTTTCATATTTGAAAAAAAAACAAAAAATGGACTTCTGAGTACCGTCAGGAATAATATCATTCATAGTGTCAATAAACCGCTCATTAACTCAGATATTTTATTCCCTTTTATCATTGAATTTTTTTACAAAATTTAAAATTCTTATACTAAGTAGCTCCTAGAAAAATAAAAATATTGTCATCATGTATCTAAATCAGTCCATTTATTGTACTCAAGGAAACAATTTTTATTTTGATTGCAACACAAGAATACACCACAAGTTGTAGCTGAGTTACATTCTATGAGCTCTGTTACAACAGGGCCTTCTGGGAATTTATATTCAGGCATACGTTCTTCCGAAGTTTTTTTTTCCATTTTCTGTTCTCCATGTTATCTGGTTTCGCATCATGAGTTTCTCCTTCTAATTTCTTCACTGCCTGTTTTTGGACGGATTTTTCTCGAATTTTTTTCTTTTATTTTTCCTGAACATTCACTAGTTTCGGAGGGTGGTAACCGCTGTAGATTAGTTAGTTCAATAACTGGATGAGACTGTTCTGGAACGTCAGAAGAATTGATATGAGGATTTTGAACAACACAGTCAGCAACATCTTCATCATTGTCTGTTGTATTGAATTTATAAAATCATTGTTCAAATCTAGATTCACATTTTCAGAATCACTCTCTCCTTCATCTGTAAAAATATTATTATCTAGTAGCATGGGCGCCCGCAGGGGGTGCCAGGGGGGCCATGGCCCCCCCTGAGATTTTGATGGCCCTATAGTTTTTCAGCACGACACCTCAATATTTCATTCTAATTTATATTTTGGCCCCCCCTGAGAAAAATTTCTACGGGTTTCTGCGGGCGCCCATGTCTAGTGGTAAGTATCTCATTTGCAATGTCCTCCATTTCTTTCGATGAAAGTGGTCTCTTATTCCACCATTCAATTTTTTTGGTTTCCATATTTCCTGACGGTACTTCTGCGTCCTGATGAGAAATGGGAATTATCTAATCAAAAAGATGTTCGAATGTTTATTTTTCAAGCATAAACTTACTTAGTATAGCCACCAGCAACAATATTCACAAATGAAAAATAGCAGAATATCGAAAACCAAATACAGAGACGAATACAAAACAATGATTTGAAAACGTCAGAGCACACTGGATCTAACAGCGTACAAACGAGTACACTAAGCTTTCAGAGTGCGTGGCGGAAACTATCGATACTCTTATTGGATCATGAATGGTACTGGAATATACCGTCAGGCCGCCGAGCCTTCCTTTGCATCCCGTGTAGTTTTATGACGCGTCAAAAGTGTTGGTACACAGAAGTACCGTCGGGCACTAAAGGGTTAATAAGGCAATATGTAAGTACTACAACCATAAGTACCAAGGAGCTTTAGGACAATAAAATGTCACATTACACATAGTTGATAAACGTTTCAATGAATTGGGGTCATTTAGGAATTGACATTGAGAATTATTAAATATTTTCCCAAAACTGATAAACGTCAAAATAACCAAACAGATATACAGTTAGTTATAACCTGTGAATTTTCCTCACAGATAAAAAAAAAGTATCAACGAAAATATTATGCCTCAACGTGAGGATTTAATAAATGTTGCTAGTGTATAGAAAAACTAATGTGAATTACCTAAAACATCCGCGGACTTGTACCTAGTTGTGAACCAAGCATCGTCTCCAAATTGTCCTTTGATCAGTCTTTGTATCTTCCTCTCCTTCGAAAACCCACAAACTGCGGAAACTAAATAAGGTTCAGATTTTCGATTGATATTTGGATCGGCAGCACTAGAAATATTCGCGAATCCATTCCAAATAGCACGGGAAAGTAACCTGCCAGTTAACCACAAAGAGTGCATTCTTCGACACTGACACTAACGGGATAATTTATATTCAGAACGAAACCATGTCTGACGTTGACCCCTTCGAGTGCATCACTTTAGAACCCAAATATCACGGAAAATTTAAGTCATGAGACCATTAGCACCAAAATGCACGCAGCACGAGACCCCCAAAAGCTCTAATTGGATGACGGATGGTTGTCAAATCGGCAACTGTCAGAAGATTGACTTCACTCATCAGAGCTACATAACTAAAGGCCTTTTCACATTTTCGATTAACAACAGTGATTTTAACCACAGACTGGTCTGTGTTTCTTTACCGTACAGAGGCGGACTGAAAATAATGTCCAGATTGAACAGGACCGTAGTCAGAATATTATAGTAGGAAATTAATCCCAAATTACTTTTGGGCTTCAGGAGGATAAGAACAATAATAAAATGGAATATAACTGAAATAATTTATTATTGTATCTTTCTTATTTTCCGTTTTTCGTCCAATAATTCATTTTGTTTTTCTTGTCTCAAGTGCCTTTTCACAGCTTTCAGTTCCATCTCATCATAATGTTCTACGAACATTGTCTTCAAAACTGGATTAAAATTTGGCAACAACCGAAGATCGTCCATTCTCACCTGAAAATTTGATGACATTACGTAAAAATCCACATTTACAGTTCAAAGTATAAGAAAATTATTCTACCTGCATATTATCAAATGCAATGCCCACATTATCTGCAAAGTTTTCATTGAAAATTGGTAGCTTAGCATATCGCTGACTAAAATGGGTAAGAAGAATATATTTGGCATCCATCCTCTTTCCCATCATTATTGCTTGAGTCGTTGTTGAATGCATTTTCATTTTAGCCTCAGATTCCAGATCATCCTCCATTGTGGCTTCATGAATCAGTAAGTCGCTCCCCAAACCTGAAAATTGAAGAAAATAGATCCAGTCTTTGGCAACTTCTCTTGTCCTTCCATACCCAACATAACAAGCTCTTCACAAGGCATTGTATCACCAGAGTATGTTAATTTAAAACCATCTTCGAGAGTGAATGCTACACCAAAGGCATTTGGACAATGTTTTACGAAACATGTGTCTATATTTCGTAGATTCAAGCCCTCAATCAGTTCTCCATAGGCTTCTTTTTCCAGATGATGTCCACTTTGTAACTGAAAAATTACAGATATATGTTTGAAGTTCTTCAAAGGGGTCATTCTCAGTGAAAAAAGTGTTATTTTCTTACCAATTCAGCATTGGATATAAATTCGAATTCGTTCTTGATCTCCTCGAAATATCTGTCATAAAAAGACAGCCAAGGATATAACTGTACGGGTGCCAATAATTTCAATGGTGTATGTTCTCTGTTCAATTTTTTCAATGCCTCTCTTCTGCCTTGTAATACGCCTATGATCCCAATGTGATGATCAGCGTGTATGTGTGACACATAAATTGCATTTATATTAGCAAGGACCTCTTCGCATTTTGATTTCCCAAAAAATCTTACTATTTGTCCATATGTTCCTTCGCCACAATCGATCAGTATATTTTGATTACTTCTGGAAATAAGCAACAACTTTGAAATAAAAAAAAACTCGATTTTATAAACAAAAACATTAATGAAGAAATAATGTGTTCTCACCCTGATTCCAAAAGAATTCCACTAGTATTTCTTGTTTTGTTTGGTATACAAGAACCAGTACCTAAAAATAATATTTTAGGATAATCCTTAGCAACCTTGTCATTTTGGCAAGACTGGATTCTAGCGTTCAAATCTTCTAGAGCAGTTGTTATACCATCCAAACAAAGAGTTTCTTCTAAATATTCTTTGGGTTTCAGCTTCACTTCCTCTGATCTAAGGAATATTGAGAAATATATAGTTGCATAAAACATTTTAAAGATATTTTCAAACAGTTCATCAAAATAAATTGTTCTAATTTGATTACTAGATTTTATTTCCACTATGAAGAATAAGCAATGTTACTGCAAATCTACAGAAATTATTACTTACCTGTCTATTCCTTTTCTAGGCCTTAAATGAACTTGTGTTAGAGTATTGGCTTGAATCCTATTATAAAATTTATTTACACTGTTTTTCAAATCTGGTTTTTCCTCCAACTGAAAAAGAAATCATGAAAAAGAATATTGAAATAGGTGTTTTGAAACATTTATGTTGAACAATGCTATATTTTCAAACTACAAAAATAGTACTGAATTCAAATTGAATTATTGAATATTCTTACTTCTTCTAATTGTGTTCCGTTGTCTCCTAATAAGGGAAACACTTCCTTGTGAATCATATTCAATTTGTACTGTATTCTATGTACTGATGCACTTCCCATACACGTATTTGTTTCATTGATTATTAGATGTTTTGTACTTGGAAGAAACATATCCATCCAAGCTTCGTACCTTTTGAAACAAGACATAAAATAATAGTTATTCAAATCAGAAGCGATTTTTTCTTCACAAACTACATATAAACATCAGATGTTTAAATAGTTGTTGAACAAGGCTTACCGTGAATCTGCCATAACTTCTAGAGAAGTGAAATGTACAATTAGTGAAGAAGCTTCATCATCATTTATGGCAAAGCGCTGATATTTCTTTATTTCTTCATTGTTCACCAACGATGCAATATATTCTTTAGATGGGCAATCAACAACTGAAACGAATTTTCGCAATATGAAATTAACGGAATATTGAGCAGCATGATTTCATTAATTATTCATTGATATGTTACACCAACCAATGAATATAGGACCAGGATCATCAGGTTCACAAACCTCCTCCGGTTTTATCACTTGGCCGTTCTGAAGCACTACCTCTTCACCTCCCTTCAACTTTCCTAAAAGCGGTCCAGGAGGTACTCCCAGGGATACACATTTTTCCAAAGACAAGGCGCCAGGTTTGGCTTGCAAACGACAGATGTAGCACATAACAGTACCTTCGTCTTTTGTTTTTCCCTCCAAATTCACATATTTGTCACTTGTGGAAGCTGCGCTGCTATCTGGAAAACAAAACTGTTTTTTAAATAAATCTTTGATGAAAGCATAAATTGTTTGAAGCAATTTCTGTGAAGGAAAAACTAAGGAGAGTTTTCCTCATTTTTTATTCAAACTTTTATGGTTAGGACACTTTTTCTGGAAAATAAGGAAAAGGATAGGATGGATTGGGTAGGTTACCTATACTCAAGGATCGGAATCGATTTCGTCTACTCTTTCTACGTCTTCTATTTCTCTTTGATTTACCTGAAGAAGAGTTACTGTTTTCATCTAATAAAGACGAGCTGATACTTCTTGACCTTCTTTCTCTTTTCGATAATACATCTTCAACCTAAAAATTAAACTCAGGTTATTATTCTCTGAAATTGACTTATTGTCCTTAAATATAATAGATTCATTCCTCAAACCCATACTCACTTTTTTTGAACCATTTTCTTGTGTAACTATAGTTGTTGCATCACTTTTTGTTTTTACATCTTTGGAGACAGTTGGATCTCTATTTAATTCCACATATTGAACTCTCAGAACATTATCTTCAAAAGTATCCATTGATTTTGATTCCCTGACTGAAATTTTCAAGTTTTTCAACACAACAAATTTTCTAGCAGCATCATACATTTCCCGCTAAAACAGAAAAATCAAAAAGTACTAATCAATCTCTATTGAAGAAAAAACTGTTTCAAAGTAGAGAGAAGCTAATAGGGTATGGTTTCCACATTCAAAGCGTAACCATTCCTGGTAAACTTCTTTTTCATTACAACGGATATTACTTACAATTCCTAAAGGTCCATGAATATTTACATTAGGTACACCAACATCTTGCATAGTCAAACTTATACCAGGCAATCCACCAATATTCTTCCATACTGGACGGGTTATAAAAATATGTTCTAATTTTGACAATTTCAGTTTGAGCTCATGAGCAAGTCTCTGAGTACCTTCACCACAATTGAAAAGATATCTGAAATAAGCATGAATCAATAACACTTCAATTTACCATCAAAATCGTCCTTTCGAAACACAACTTTACCTTGTCTGGTCTGAGAAAATATAGAGACTTTTGGGTGCTCCTTTGGCCCCAGTACCAAGTACTTGCAATGTTACTTTTCCAGGAACGTATTTCGTTGATTTTTCCTTATTCTTCAATCGTTGTCTCTGAATTTCTTTTAAATGTAACTGATTTTTTGGCATGATGAAATGGGTTTCCTTGATGTTGAAATTTACACTCTTAGAAATTTTTCTTTGAAAGATACAATTTACATTTCTGAATGTGATTGTTTGGCAAAACGGAAACATGTAGATTTGATAGCTGTTAGTTCGAAAATTTGAAAAACAAATTTTCAAAACATTTCAATGAACCACGGAATTAACCTCTAAAAATAACGTCAATCAGAACCACAGACAAATTCGTAGGCCACAAAATTTAATTGGTATTTATTTCTTATTCTTTTTTGGATATCTATGCACAATCCATTTGAACTACTACTAGAAAATTTCAAAATTGATTTGAATTTGGAAAAATTTTCTGTTCTAGTGGGCTGTCGATTAGTATTGAGACTGTATAAAATAATTGCAAAAGTGAACTCTCGGTATGGTAGATAAGCCCCACTCAGAAAGTCACCAGCCTACATGATCAAGAATTTCTGTGCTAAAGTTGTAGCGGAAAATTTTGTTTTATATTTGAAATGATGGTATTCAAAGAAAATACACAGTTGAAGCAATCATATTTTTATTCTAAAATTCAATCACATTGAAATATTTGATACATGAGATAAGCTATTAAAAATTCTATATATTCACGGCATTTTGTAAAATACCAAAATCTTTCTTTGTACTGTTCATACGAAAATATTTTCCATATGGACTTCTTCATTCTTATATTTGAAAAGAAATGGTTTTTAAAATTTGAAAGTACTATTCATAACATGTTCCAGTTGTAAACTCTATTGCATTAATTAGAAGATAAGATTCAATTGGAATGTACATCTAAAATCAAACATATAATACTAAAGAATCACTTTGCAGTTTTCCACACTTTCATTATCTCTGAGAGAACAATAACGAATAGAATAAAATAAATTTAAATTTCTAATTCTATAATTTCAAAATACATATTGTTGACAATTATAAATTAAAACAATTTCTGAAAATACAATGCATGCTTTATGCGATGGACAAATAGATAGTGAGACAATTCCACAATTCTAATTTTTCAGAGCTGAAAAAATCAGATTTTCAATGCAACAAGGTAGAGAAATTTATGATTTTTTTCATAAGATGTTTTCTTGGCACATTCTTTTCGGTTATAGATTTCATCAATGCTATCATTTGAAGATATTGGAAATGTGATATTCTCGATTTCTTCAGCTCTTCTTTAAATTCTATATTCTATAACATATATGAACTATAGGCCCACTACTGTAATTCATGAAATCTCCTACCTATTTTAATATATAATTCATTTCATATGGAGTCAAGTTTTTTCAGAGTGAAACCATTAACCTGTTGAATAAGTTCTCATAGAAACTTTGCACATTTAAAAAGTAAGATTAAAAACAAATAATGAATGCTTTTGCAGCTTACAATGATATTAGGAAATATATCAAAATATATACAAATAGATCCCAATTTTAGTCAAAATGTTACGAGTATTTCAATAATAATGATATTCATTAATATTTGAACAAATAAAATTAACATTAAAAAATTCAATTTTGATGAAACAAAGAACTATGGAACATTTCAGACCTCAGATTGTGTAATTTTTCCTTTTGATTCTTCTTCTTGAACCTCATTTTTTGCAATGATATGTTTGTAATACTATTTTAAGAAAGTTATATCTCACAACATTCTCTCAGAATTATGTGAAAGAACTGAATAATGTTGTAGGAATCTTTTTCTGCTCCAAATAATCAACTTAAAGAAATATTTTGTCCATTTACACTTCCTATGCTATAAAAAATAAGTTGAAACTTTCATCATTATTTCCTTTTCATTTGCAAAAGTGATATGTAAGACAGTGCACAATGATTTTATTATGAAAACGGTCTACTCAACCAAAGAGAAAAATTAATGAATTTCATTAATTCATCGTTACACGAATATAAATAAAATTTATGTTTATTTCATGTAAATCTCGACGCATTAAACAAAATAAACAAAATTTTGAATAAATTAAAACTCGAATCATCAAACATTTCATTTCATTATTGAAAACTCAGGTTAATGGTTTCACTGCAACATCAAATAACATATTAATTGTTGATTTAAAAGAGATGCTTCCAGAGCAAAAGTCTTGAAATTAACCTACTAGAGTAACAATTAATCTCTTATGAAACTTAGTCATTCTATTGTAAACAGCAGGATACTTATTTTCTTGAATACAAGTTTACTATTAGACAGTCTGATTTTTGAAAAAATGATACATTTAAAAATTATCCTCAAATTCCAAAAAGAAAAGAGTCAACTAAACTACAAAGTGAAATAAAATGTCGTGAAACGAAAAACAGTTTCACTATGGTGGAATATCAATATTTTGATACAGTTTTTCATGTTTCATCAATGATGAGTGTGAGTGTGATGTGTGAAAATTTAAGACTCCGAATACAAAAATAATTTGAAATTACTATGGAAAGAGTTTAATGAAACGTAATGTGAAAATCCTAGTAAACCTTATTATGTATATATAAGTATATTTATAATATATCCAATTACTTTTTATTAAATTTGTTAATTACATGTGAAAAATATGTGCTGTCAAACAATTGATTAATTTAGTATATCCGCAAGGTGAATCTGTTGTTTTATGATATATTAAAGTTCAATTTGGCAGCAGATATTCTTCATATGTAAGCCTAATTGAAGTCTGTTCACATATTATTGGTCAGATCTATTGGGGTCTGACAATAAGGGCATTCATTTTGTGATAAAGCGCACACATTACATAAAACGAAATGGTTGCAATTCAAAGTAACAGTCCTATGCCTTTCCTCACAAACCATGCACTTGGATGCGGTTTCCCTATATAATACTTTTTCTACTTCATCCAGATCACCTTTAAGTTGAGCGTGGATCTTTTTAAGATCTCCTAGTGACAATTTGCTGATCTCTGATAGCTTCCCTATGCTACGTAAATGCGGACCTTGCAGATTTTCGTATTCCTGCTTTAAATTGCTATAATCACTCAGGGCTTCCTTTAATTTTCTGGAAGAATCCTCAGCTTCCCTCTGCCACGCTTCGCAAGCTGTCCTAGCCTGAACCAGTCTCTCTTCCCACTGAGACAACTGAAGTCTAGTACTGCTGAGTTCTTCCCTCAAACGGGTCACTTCGAAATTCGACATGTTATGACTGTTGACACTGGGAGACATGTTCACGTTGTTGTGATTCCTAGAATTGGGGGAGATACTTCTAGGTCCAAAATCCAAAAAATTGCAATAGTTCATCTTAGAAGCGCTACTACTGAGTTGCATCCCGGAATGATTAAAGAAATCCATCGGGTCTTGCTGTGCGAATCTACTAGGAAGAAAACTAGATTGCAGATGTTGTAAGGGGCTACTACTGGGACTGAAACCTCCCAGACCGGACCGATTGGCGCCGGGGATGTTTACGGGGGCCGAACTACCAAGGACAGCGGTCGCTAGTCCCACCGATATCGAATTAGACACAGATGGAGAATCGTTATCGCGATCCAAAGCTCCGGACAGATTGAGGGAATCCTCCAAATTCAGTTCGTCTAAAGCGTTTCCTGCGAAAATTAGTCAAGCTCAGTTCACGTTTTCTGGTATCGGCAGCAGGAGGACTTACCAACGACACTTTCCACGGTATCATTGCTGTAAAAATTTGTTCCTAAACCTCCATATGTGAAATATAATGTTTGTTTTCTTTGCTCCCGTTCTAGAGCGTCTGCAATGTTAAATAAGAAATGGTAAAAAGTGAGTTTGAACTTTACAACATATGAAGTATGCTTCGAATATCGTGGCCTATTGGACTTTCAAAAAGTATCACATTCGCGTTTGAAACCAGAACTTCATGATTTATCTAACTTTTGAACTTATTTTCATTGTCGTTATATTTCTAAGTTCTATTTCTATATTTCATTCTATTTGGAAAAGTCTTCAATTATTCTGTTCCAAAAATTTTCCTCTGTGAATTGCTGCATCAAGGTAGCTATGCATCACTATATTACCTCGTAAAAATGGTTCACTAAAAGCACGGACTTTCCTACACCTTGTAGAAGATCTTTCTTGTAGGTAGATTCGCTTGAGTCAGTACAAGAAACCAATTAAGAAAAAAAATCACAGCTACCACTGGATCTGTTATTACAGAAATATTGGCCATTTATTATATTTAAGGACTGAACAAGAATAAATTCGCTATCACAAAAACGCCTAATGTGTCTCAAGTTCGAGTGCCTATTAGACGTTTCTAGAGAACGGGACATATTTGAAATCTGAAAATTGGGATTATGATATTGTTCGAAATTCTCTACAGACCCAAAATATTTTTAGAGCCAGAGCTTTTCCGGTTATACTGGGAGTAAAAATAAATTTGCTCAAAAATTTTTTTTTCAATGTTTTCGTATCCGATATGATTGAGTATTCAATGCTGAATAAGTTTCTGTCAAAACCATTGTATTCATTCGAATGGTTTTCAAAATATCGACAAAAAACCTGGGAAAAAGTCAAATTTTCATAGTCACTATCATGTCCATTTTTCTTATTCTGAACATCCTTAGCGTAAACCGTTCTCACAACGTCAAAGTAGAAGAACGTGGAGAGGTCATGCATCTTTTGAATTTCATAAAGATCATCACAGGGTGTTCCAAATTTTGTGTCGAAAACTGTGATCGAAAATTGGCCATAACTTCTGTTTTTCAAATTAGAACCCTATTTTTTCATAATTTCGTTGGATTCTGCGAAGAAAAGTAATGATAGCACTCTCAGATGCTCTTTCTCCTAAATTCAGTAATTCCCGAGTTATTTGAGCTTTTCTGGATTCATGTTGTACGTAGAATCAAATTCATCTGATCTTTCACTCGAGAATATTCTGTGACCAAAGAAGATACATTGTTCCATCAATAATTCGCAAGTGACAGGTCTAATTTTAGGTTTTATCTGTACTTTTCGATTTTATTCAATGGTTCCATGAAAATATTCATCGAATATGTTGCATGAGAATATTCTGTGACCATAGAAGATAAATGATTCCATTGATAATTCACAAGTGGCAGGTCTAATTATAAGTTGTTACTATGGTTTCATAAAGATTTTCATCGAATCTGTTCAGATTCGATGAATTTGAATCTACGTACTACATGAATCTAGAAAAGCTCGAATAACTCGAGAATTACTGAATTTAGGAGCAAGAGCATCTGAGAGTGCTATCATTATTTTTCTTCGCAGAATCCAACGCAATCATAAAACAATAGGGTTCTAATTTGAAAAACAGAAGTTATGGCCAATTTTCGATCACAGTTTTCGACACAAAATTTGGAACACCCTGTGATGATATTTATGAAATTCAAAAGACGCATGACCTCTCCAAGTTCTTCTACTTTGACGTTGTGAGAACGGTTCACACTCGGGATGTTCAGAATAAGAAAAATGAGCATGATACTGGCTATGAATATTTTACTTTTTTTCAGGTTTTTTTCCGATATCCTGAACACTATTTGAATGAATACAATATTTTTAACAGAAATGTATTCAGCATTGAATACTCCATCATATCAGAAACGAAAAGATTGAAAAAAACTTTTTTTAGCAAATTTATTTTCACTCCCTGTATAACCGGAAGTGCTCTGGCCTTGAAACTATTTTAGGTCGGTAGAAAATTTCGAACAATATCATAATCCCAATTTTCAGAACTCAAATAAGTCCAGTTCTCCAGAAACGTCTAATAGGCACTCGAACTTGGGACACCCTGTATCTCTTGAACCAATTGAGAAAAAAATCAAAATTTGATCATAGTTAGCTTTGTTATGAACGTCAGAAACATGTGGAAGAAACTTCATAGATATTCCAATTCTCTGTCGCAAAATGTCAAGCAAAGTGAAAACACAAGAATTTATAGTCAAACTTTTTCAAAATAATCAAAAATGGAGCTTCAAAAGAATCGCAAAAGAGGCTCGCGTTCGTCCGGAAACGGTATCAAGAGTTGTTAAGCGCTTCAACGAAGATCTCACAATTAACCGCAAGGAAGGAACCGGGAGGAAAAAGGAGTTTCATAGCCCAAAAAAAGTGAAGAAAGCCATCAGCCTTTTTCAAAAGAATCCTAACCTTTCAGGACGGAAAGTGGCCCAAATAGTGGGTTGTTCGCAGTCAACCGTTCAGAAAGTCGAGTTGTGGGCTTACAACATACAAAGTGCAGAAAGCGCCAGACAGGAACGCTGTGAAGAATCAAGAAGCGAAATCAAGAGCAGAGAAATTAAAAAAAGATTTCTTGAAAAATTTCTCCTGTTGCGTGGTGGACGACGAAACCTATGTCTTGGCTGATTTCTCGCAACTTCCTGGTCAGGAATTTTATACTGCAGATTCTCGTGGAAATGTTGACGAACAATTTCGCGTGAAGAAACAAGCAAAGTTTCCTAAATTATCCTTGGTTTGGCAAGCAATTTGCACTTGTGGGAAAAGGAGCAAATTTTTCGTTGGCCAAGGCTCTGTTGACTCGAAGATATACATCGAGGAATGCTTGAAGAAGCGACTTTACGTGAGCACGATGTGTCAACAATCTTTTGGCCAGATTTAGCTTCATGCCACTACAGCAAGGCCACCAAGGAATGGTACGAAGCTAATGAGGTGGTTTTTGTCCCCAAAGAGGCCAATCCACCAAATTGCCCAGAACTCAGGCCAATCGAAAGACATTGGGCCCTGGTAAAAAGAGAATTGAAGACTAAGAAATCAACGAAAACAATCTTTTGGTCAGATTTAGCTTCATGCCACTACAGCAAGGCCACCAAGGAATGATACGAAGTTAATGAGGTGGTTTTTGTCCCCAAAGAGGCCAATCCACCAAATTGCCCAGAACTCAGGCCAATCGAAAGACATTGGGCCCTGGTAAAAAGAGAATTGAAGACTAAGAAATCAACGAAAACGTTAGCGGAATTCAAGCAATAGTGGAAGAGCATCCCAGAAAGTGACTGAGAACACTATAAGAAGCATGATGGGAAGAATTCCAGAAAAAATCCATGAATTTTGTAAAAAATAGTTTTAATTTTTTTATTGTAAAAACAGTTAGAAGATGATTCGAAAATGAGTTTGATTTTCGAAATCGGTCCAGTGGTTCAAAAGATATAAGCGTTTTTGTGATAGCGAATTTATTCTCGTTCAGTCCTTATATCGATAACTCGCTTTTATTATGTTTTATTTCGAATGTTTAAGGGTCAACAATAAAGAAGATTATTATTATTATGTATTCTTATTGACACCATTCACTTTTATAAAGTATCGCGGTTGGCCAAGATTTAGATTTATAAAGTTTTTTTTACTCAAAACTGACGCAGGTTGGCAGTCGTGAAATATCACTATGTCAAAATAATTCTCAGAGACGTTGCCAATGCTAATTTCTTATTTCAATATTCTTAATCTTGTGAAAGAGAGATTTTGAGATTGTGAAGTTGGAAAAATAGGAGTCATGTCAGGATGTCAATTTTTTTTAATCCTCTTGCAGGTGTCGCTAGGAATGGTCTTATCTGCGAATAATTTTGCACTCGGAAATTTCGTCACAGTATTGTTTGAACGGCTTGGAATATATTGAAAGCAGAAAATCACTCACCTAAAGTATGATCTTTATCTAAGGCAACCAATTTATTATTCAACTCTAATCCCATGGTTGGATGCCTATGGAAAGGTACCGATTTATGAGCTAATTGGGCGCCTGGTGCTTTACTATGTGAACTATTCGATCCCAGTGATGAAGTGGAAGCTGATTCACTTACTTCACTACTTCCATTCTGAAAAGAAAAAAAAAACGTAAATAAACTGACATGAACAGGAAATACCAATTTGATACTCACAGAACTATCACTATTTTTCTCTTTATTTCTCTCCAGACCAGGCGGAAGAGCATTCGATAAAATTTCTGCTAGATTTGTACCTGGATCTGAGGTTTCCCTGGAAACGCCTAATTCTTCTGGAAAAATAATCAAATAATAAATCAAATTCGCGAAAATCATCATTTTCACTCACGTTCTACATGAGCAAAGGCGCAAAATACACCTCTGGGGCAATATCCTGATTGCTGTACGTCGTTACATTTGGTACTCTTATAGATTTCGGGATGAAATTGCTGCTCTGTTCTTGTATGACAATAAGGACACATGTCTCCTGCGTCGCAATTACTGGGTTCACCCCATTCCTCGCCGTGTTTCACATTGGGACAGGGGGTGGACCTTCAGAAAAATCACTCTATTACGTCGTCTCATAAAATAATGAATCTCATGTACACATCGACAATAGCATTAGTTCTTACCTATATTTGTATTTCCGTGGACTTCTCCTTTTATCCTTGTTATTGTGATATTGTGGACAAGCATATCCCTGTCTGCATAATCTTGGTGGTCTTTTGCAAGGTTCAGTTTTGTAATTCGACAAAACATAATTGGTATCTGAAATACCGATAATGAGTATCGAATATCATCTATACATACTGATAAATAAGATCGAAGTGTCTAATTCTTTAAAAACTGAATTTTTTCGAGTTGTTTCTTCCTGTTAATCCAGACTAATCTTTGGAATGGCTGATTTAATTTTCAAACCACAATTTCACGACGTAGGGATAAGTTTGATGGAACTTCATTTGCAAATTCCATAACTTGCGGGGCCATTCATTATGGTGCTGAATGTACCCAACAAAAAAAAACAATTTCCCAAAATTCTAATGACACGATGATAACGATTTTCTGGGCGACCTGTTTTATCCATTTCACTGATATACATGGTAAATAGCCCCCATTGATAGGAAATATTGAATCTTCCTGACACTTTGTACACACTTTGTTGCTGATATTCAATCAGAATATATAGTTTTTGAAATATTGAGAACTTTTAAGTTCTAAATAACTAAGAAACCATTGAAGCGATTTTACCGATTAACGAACCATGTCTTAATACACTGCGCAAAAAAATAAACCCACATTCTGAAAATCTCAATTTTAATTGACTTTATAACTTATTTTCTATGTTCTCTCGGTAAGGTTTTGAACGAAACAAGACACATTAAATGGAAGAAAAATTCAGGATTTCGCCGAATCTTATGTGAAAGAAGAGAAATGAACAATTTTCAAAATACTGAAATGCTGATAAGTGATTTAGTACTTGGTATTTCCATCCCTTGCGTTAATTACAGCTCGGCAACGACGGTTCATACTCGAAATGAGTGATCTTAAAATGTTCTGATCTAATCCTTCTCAGATTTCACCGAGTTGGATTCCTAAGTCATTAAGAGTAGCTGGATGATTTTCTGAACTTCTTGCTGGCCATTCCATTCGAGAGACTTCAACCTCTTCAAGGTACTCCTGAACGATGCGCGCACGATGGGGTCTGGCATTATCGTCCATAAAAATGAAATTTTCACCAATGTATGGGGCAAATGGCACTACATGCTCTTCAAGAATGTTCCTTATATACTTATCAGCATTCATAGCTCCATTATCAACGACCACTAGGTCTGTGCGAGCAGTCAAAGATATTCCACCCCATACCATAATCGATCCTCCCCCGAAACCAGTAGTATTCAGGAAATTGCACTGAGCATATCTTTCATGTGGACGTCTGTATACAAGGGAACATCGATCACAATGGTAGAGGCAGAATCTAGACTCATCTGTGAAGAGAACTCTTTCCCAATCGACCTCTTCCCAATGGATATGCTCTCTCGCAAAATCCAAACGCGCCCTTCGATGGGCTGGGATAAGAGCTGGGCCTCTTGCCGCGACACGAGGCCTTAAATCATATTCTCTGAGGCGATTTCTTATTGTCTGAGTGCTAATTTGCACCTCATGAGTTTGCTCAAGCTGATTTTGAAGGAGGCGAGCGGTTGCAAACCGTTGTCTCAATAAAGAAACTCTCAAGTAACGTTCTTGAATAGCAGTTGTTACTCGTGGTCTACCCTGTCCTGTTCTTCGGACATTCATACCTGTCTCCCTGAATCGCTGCAACATTCTGGACACACTTGTATGGGAAACTCCAAACCTTTCTGCAATTCTTGTGTATGTCCACCCTTCTTCTCGCAAAACTACCGCTTGGGCACATTCCTCTTGGGTCAAATTGCATGTTTCGCGTTGCATAGCGATCGAGTGTAGAAAATCAAACGAAAGAAAAACTATTGATCACTAGAATTGATCGAGAACAACTGATTTTAGAATGGAGCCAATACATTCAAAATCTGATAATATCATCTTTTTTTATTCCTGCTGGGAGAAAAACGTTGAAAGTGGATAACATAATTCTGATAAAAATAATTATTACTGAGAACACCTTCAGTTGTAGAATAAATTTGAGATTTCCATAATATGCGTTAATTTTTTTGCACAGTGTAATTCAAGCCCCAAAAGTACGCAATTACACAAATTTGCGCGAAAAAAAGTGGAAGTTTTGAAAATTTCTGCAATTGTAATGCTTATTCACTATGACTCTTCTCAATACAGCCAAATACTTACTAAGTTCTTTCACCTGGCATTCATCCTATATTAACACCTACAAATTTGGAAGACAGGGCAGTGTTCATGGCTTAACACTGAGGTATACTGACTTGGCAAATAGTACATCTAAATAAAAAAAAAGATTCCTTGCACTCTCGAACTCAAAGAAACCTCACTCTGAAGGGAAAAAATTTCAGTTACATTTTTTTCAAATAAGTCATCCCATTTCACATTAAGCTACTGATGTACTCAGCCAATGAAATTCAACTATAACTAGATATACTAGGATTGAATAAAAAAAGGGAGTTTTGTTATATCGCCCCATTCATGCAATATGTCATCAACCAGTGAATGCAAATCAATAATTCATCGAATGTGTGTATTTTGTAGGTAAATAAAAAAAAAAAATATGTCAGATACCTATACCTCATCAACAAATCCAGAGTATCTTCAAATAGTCATACTCTAATGAATCAGATTTGAATATTACCCTAAAATATCGAATTAGAGCCTACCTTGCCATTTTGGATCTTCGTTCATAAGATTTCTTTCTTTATCTAACGCATTTGGTCCGTTTGAAGAACCTGTCCCTTCAGCTTCTGCTGCCTCCAGAGCAGATATTTCTTTAATGTCATAAACTGGAGGGCGATGATCATGACTTCCATGTGCAAAAGCGCAATGCAATCCATTCTTAACACAATAACCTCTCGAATCTGTATCATGTACACACATGCAAGTTTTATAATATCTGAGATGATATCTACGTTCTGTATCACCAGCTGTTCGGTGAAGAAATGGGCATCTATAAAAATGTAAATATAAGCATTACACAAAATTTACAGGGAAATCTCAAATGTGCAACTGTGGATATCTTATGTTGACATTTGTTTCCAAAAATTTTGAGAGGTTATAAAAAACAAAATATTACATGTCAAACTTCAATGATGGTTGACATTATGAGTAAATAAGTTCCATTCATCAAGAGAACACATACGCACAAAACAAATTACAGGAAATCGAGAATTACATGGCTATATTTGAAATTGCGCCACAAAAATGTCACACCCACAACTGTTGGAATTGACATTCAATCAACAGAAAAAAATCAACATACTCGTCTCCATCACAGCAAATGCCCGTAGTTTCATCATATTTTGTGCAATAATTGTCCGCACTATAATTAAAGGTTCCATCTCTACGTCTCACTGGCCGTCGCCTCCTTTGATTCATAAAATGCCAGTGAAAACAGGTGAATGGTCTGTGTTGTGTACATTTGTGTTGTAAGAAAAGCGTACATTGCTCTACGCGGAATTCCTTTAAATACCTGAAAAACATCACATATAGAGACATGTATTGCACATGAAACTGAAGGAAATTCTTCGACAATCATCACTGATATAATTCAAAGTCAGTTGAATTTACTTACGAATAATGATTTGGTTTTTCTGTCTGAGCTGTCAACAAAGGCTTAGACTCTGACGGCATTTTGTATTTACTGACGCGCATTTCTTCGGCGCAGGGCACGCTCGTTAAGAGCCAATAAGAATATGAAGTTTCTCTCACGTGATTTGTGCATAGCTCAAAAATTTTTTACTTTTCAAGGACATCGATGTTTTGGTAGTAAATAATGCATTTACATTGATAACGTTTTTCGATCTGAAAAATTGATTTCATTTGATGCATTTAAAAACATGTAGTTTTACTAAGATTCCAAAATTGATTCTGTCTAAGATTCCTCATTGGTTTATTCCATCAACATTTGATTGGAAAAATGGAGGGAAGTGAAAGTATCTTTTGCACAACTGAATAGCTTTGATGTAATTGGACAATTAATATAGCTTTTGCTGGTATGCTAGGAGAGAATGTAAAAGAAATCATAAAAACATTTGATACAAGCAAAGACTGGGGCTCTTTGATGGTCCCACAAATTATTTATTGATATGCTGATTTAATCTCTTTAGAGCTGATAAGTTCACAAACAAAAGTATACCTGGAAAACCTAATTGACCTTCCCAATTATCAATTACTTACCTAAATGGCAACATCAAGATTATCATTTTCATAGAAAAAGTAATTACTTACGCAACCATATGGGATAATGAAAAGTCCAAATATGTTTTAAGGTTTTATTAAGATATGTACTACAATACTAAATACACAATTTCAACTTATTAATTAAAACTTAATAAACTAAGAACATTTATTCAATAATCCTGTCAGTACAAAAGTATTACGTTAATTTGAACACCTTTCCTTATATATTATTCAATAAAAGTAATGAACATTATCAAGTCACCTTAATTTCTTGTTGTCAGGGTGGACAGGATACAGGATATATCCAAACGTAAAATAAACATATAATAGAATAAATTTATGATTTGTTTATGCTCTTTCTCCACGAATTCTACGGGCGAGCTGGATGTCTTTCGGCATAATGGTTACTCGCTTGGCGTGGATGGCGCACAGATTTGTATCTTCAAACAAACCTACTAAGTAGGCTTCACTGGCTTCCTATAATTCAAAGAGAAAAATTCATCAACCCATGTATTTGTTGGCTACACTGTATGGTCTTTAAGTACTTGCAAAAATGCAAGTATGTGCAAATAATTGCATGAAAATATCCGAGAATGCTTACCTGTAGGGCGCCAATGGCAGCAGACTGGAAACGCAAATCAGTTTTGAAATCTTGGGCGATTTCTCTGACTAAACGCTGGAATGGCAGTTTTCTGATGAGCAATTCAGTAGACTTTTGGTATCTCCTGATTTCACGAAGGGCGACTGTACCAGGACGGTATCTATGGGGTTTCTTAACTCCACCAGTTGATGGGGCTGATTTTCTTGCTGCCTTTGTGGCCAATTGTTTCCTGGGAGCTTTACCTCCAGTGGATTTACGAGCTGTCTGCTTGGTACGAGCCATATTTGTAGCTAACGATCAAAATTGACAAATATTTATTTCCCGCCAAATACCTTTTTGAGTAAATCATGCGATGTTTGTTAATAAATTTCAACGGATTTTGAGCGACAATCAAACAGCTAACTAGCAGATATTGAAAGAATTTTTTTGAAAAATTTATATGAATAGTAACAAAACAATTGGCACAAATCTTGCTTATACAAAATGGCGGTTCTTGATGTCATGAAATCAAAACTGAAGATAAATGATAAATAATTCTAAAACAAGTTTGATAAACTATGAAAATTATCCCAAATTGTTAATTCGAATGTACTGCGTATACTTGCAAAATAAAAACTAATTTATATTCGTCTCAAACTCACCTAAAAGTTATTTGAACACAACCAGAACTTATCTTTTACCAATTCACACAAACGCACGCAATTGACTGATTCTAATCACAGAAAACAATCTCTTTTGGTGTTTTCACGCGCTCTGCGCATGGCACAGAACATGTTTTTATCCCCTCCACATAAACCACAGAACGGTGCGTTTTTTTTTTCAGAACGGTCTATGCTATAACATATGTCTTTGTAACAAGCTATGAAAAGAAATTTGGCAACGCGGTATTAACTTGCGTAGTGATAAACTTTTGCAAATAATGAGTCTTATAATTCAAAAATAAATATCAACTATCCTGAAATTTAAATACTCTGATGCAGTCCAGGTCAGGCTTGATTCTCCAATTGCTGAAAGCTTAAATTATTTCTGTCTACTAAAATAAAGCTGCGGTTTCAGAAATTCTCTGCAAGAAAATGTAAACATTGCAAAATCTTTTCTAATTCTTGTAGGGAACTTCGAAACCTTTCACCCCAATCTTCTGCATGTGATTTTCAATAAAGATTCAATCAATGCCTCATCTACATCTACACTTTTTAGGGATTTCTCATTCCCATTGGATTAAAATCAAAGATAATTCTACATATCTTTGATTAAAGTAAAATGCATATTTCTCTAAAGAAGCAGTATATATTTTTTGAAACAATATAAGGAAATCTCAATCAGTTAAATGTACAAAGTAAAAATTTTATCACTAGTATAGCTACAGAGATTCAAGATCATTAGAACCTATAACACGATTTGATTTATTACAATGAAAAATGTTAATTAAATATGTTTAAATTTTTTGTAAGCCCTAACTATTCACTTATTATTAGTTTTTCAGATTTCACAATGGCAAATCAGTGGAATGACACTATTGATAAAAATATTTCAGTAGTCATTACACAAACAAAATTATTTGTTCACATCATTATATTGTATATAAGGTGTTCCTATTTTCTATAAAAACATTAAATCTCGAAGTCATTCTCTACATACATTATATATTAAAGCTTTTTTTTTGTAAAAAATATCACACTGAAAAAATGAAAAAGACTATTTTAACTTAAAGGATTGATTTATACATTCAGTAGATCCAATAGGTCTTTCTATTGGAGTTCAACATATCACTGGAAGAACAGAACTGAGAAATTAGCGAAATATCGAAGATTTCATCAAACTCCGAAAATTATGAGATAAAACTTGCATTCAATACTTTTTTGTTATCGTTTGAATATGTCTAGTTCAAAAGTCTGATGGAATAATAAATAATTCTAATCAACCAAATTCATAAAAACTATCAGATCTAACTCTTCTAAACTGAAAATATCAACAAAATTGGAAGTGATGTAAGATTCTTCAAAAAGAATGTGATGGATAGCTAAGTAATGATTATTGTGAAATCTCTAGAGACTCTAGATACCTCAAAATTTTTCCTATTCGATTTCGCACTATTTAAAATATTATCGAGAGAATGCAACAGTTGGTCTCGTTTTTGTATGCCACCACACCCACAATCCTCTTTGCTACATCACTTGAGAAAATTCAATTTTTCAACACGAAAATTATTTTTGTTTCACAATAGGATATTGGACAACTTTTAGGAAAGGAGTGTTTTTGTATTTATGATTTCATAATAAGCATATACATATATCAGTATGTTGTAGTTTTACTTGTTTTTTGACGCAATTGTTTTTTTAGAAAAAGGAGTAATTAAATTCATTTCATTCAAGTGTCGGTAGACGAAAGAAAGTATCATTATTTTAATATACGATATGATAAAAGGAAACACAGTCCAATACTCTATTGTTCAGGTATATTTGTATTGATCAAACTGATCACATAGTGATATATAATAATTCATCCCACCCTTGTCGTCAACTTTATATCCAAATATTTGCAGACTTGAAAGCAAGAAAATATATTTATTCATAAGGAACAAAACCCAATGATATCTTTCCCACATACATGTTTCTGAAACATTTTCATTGAAGAACAGTGATGAATTAATATAAACCATATAGTTTCATCTGAATTAATTTCAAGATGTCTTGGAAAATGCTGAAAAGTCAAAATGAAGAACAAAGAAATGTACCTTTTTGTTTTAATGCAGCAATTATACAGGTGTCCCAACGAAAAGGCTCCTATATTTCTCATATTATAATGAGGTGTCCCTTGACTTCTGTACCTCTACGAACAATAATGAACTTACCTCATTAAATTTCGCTAATCATCATAATAGAAGAAATATCGAAATACCCTTTTCACTGGGACACTATCTATAAGAAAAAACTCAAGTTGCACCTACTCATATACTCCCCAATACGAATTCAATTTCGCGAAGACTTGTAAAGGCTAATCGAAAATAATCTCCTAAAATTATCAGACTGTAGTCCCGTATGTGCTGAACACAACCCGTGTACTATCACTATCCAACGTAACGTCTTCCGGACTAGCTAAATCAACCCTAACACTCCCTACATTGTTTCTTTTACGTTGACTCCAATTGCTCAGAGTCCAATGGTGCACAGCGTCTGTGCTGTACTGATCTGTGCTTTCTCTGACCTCTTCCACCGTTACAGTATCTGGCAGGGGAGATTCTTCCAAGGATTCGGAGCTAGATGTGGTTGTGGTTTCGTATAGGTTAGATCCTCCTTGGTACCTTCCGACTTGGTGGAGAAGAAAAACCATGTATTTTTCCACATAATTAAGGTAGACAATTTATGTGAAATATTCACATACCTGTTTCTTCGGCTGATGCATGGCTATCTTCAATTCCCTGAAGGATATTTTGACAGATATCTGATTCTAGAGGTATTGGATCTTCAGAGTCCCTATTGTAAATAGTAACAGCTATGTGGGCAGGATGTGGAATTGGTAGAGGAATAATCATTTTTTCTGTTGATCTCGGTTTATGACTTTTCTTCCAAGTTATCCATAAATGGTTTTTGGTTATTATCTTCACTCTACATAGACCAACTGAGCTCTCCCTAGAAATACTCATGAAAGATATAAAAAATGTAGGAACATTCCGAGTGCTATCGACAGATAGAACAGAGGAGTCAACGTTACTTGATAGACATATAACTTACGCCTTTTTGTCAGCTTTTCGGCCTGTGGCAGTTTTTTTGGAGCGAGGGTTGAATGCGGAAACATCCAAAAATGGGGAATGCACCTGGATGTTTCCCCTAGGTGTATATACATTTCCTAGTAAATCAGGACCCCCAGCACCTAACAACACAAAAATTATCTGCCATTTGTAATTATGTAATCACCGTGCATGAAAATGTTGTCAACGATGCACACTTTGGACCAGTGGCGGCTAGTGACAGTTTAAGGTGGTGAGGCACATCGGAGAAAAAAGATTCCCTGCCTTGGCGTTGCCGTGAAAAAGGCTATTGCAAAACCGATGATTAGAATAATTCTTTATCGCTAGCATACTCAAGGTCATCTTTTTCGAGAAACATTTTGCTTCGTAAAATATTTACTTCTAGCGATGAAGAATTATCTTACTCGAAAACTAAACATTTTAAAGGGTGTGTATAAAAAGTAATTTGAAGTCAGTTGAAGAAAATGAGCATCCTTATTGAAATTCTTCAATTTTGGACCTTGTTAAGAACATCCTCTACAAGCAAGTTGCTTTCCATCATATCATCAGATTTGAAACACCCATTAACCAGAACATTGAGAATATTGAAGTTAATGCCACTCTGATAATGAAGTAAAATCTTCCACTTTCCCATAATTTTTTCGTTATATGTCAGCCACGCCGGATAAATTAAGAAAAATGTTGATGCCAATGAATAGAAATACTAATTTGGCACTAAGAGATGAAATAATATGAAGTGGTTACCATTAGAACAAACCGACCTAATTCTGATACCAGTAATACCGCTTCAAACGAACACCCTGTGGCCGGTACTATTATTTTAGGCTGATATATCAGTGCAAGTAATGAGATTATCTACTTCATTGCCGTAATGGGACACTATATATGTACATATATCTATAAATAACTAATTCTAGTGAACTCTCTTCTTCGTCAGTTGTGTAATATTCTCAAGACATTCACTCAAATCTGGAACAGATCGCTTTACTTCTTGAACTATATATGATTTATCCCCATAAGGATTACGCCAAAAACTTTGCTGATTAGCTGAAAAATCAAAAAAATCACAAGTCTTTCGAGCGTTTACATCTAACTGGGGAATTCGTGACGTCCCATCTCCCTTTAAATACATTTCGCCTTCGGGTCTCCGATGGGAATTGAATTCAGTAATAAGATTGAAAGACATCATATGAACACTGAGAAACCTAAATCTACACGAAAACAGATAAAACTATTTTTACAAATCGAACCCAATTTGAAAACTGACCCGAGTTCATAGATTAAAGATCTAGTTCCCGAATAGTGCAGAATAATTACAGTTTGCCCTTCGCGAGAGAATATCAAGACTAGAGGAGAGGCTAGCCTCAGACTCAACGTTATATTTGGCGTTTGGGGGTGCGGTTTTCTCGCCTGCCGTCCGTTCCCTATGATGTAAAATGACGCGTAAAGAAAGGCAGTGTGAGGCCTGCCTCTGCCGTTTACTGGGAGTTGGATACCCAGAAATCGTGAGATACGGAAACTTAGACCCAACCGGAGACGCATTTTGTTGCTATATAATGAAGGGAAATTTCGATATAAATGCGTATGGAAGAAGATAATGAAAACAATTTCAATTGATTGAATAAATAATTAATAAATATATGATATTTATACGTGTAATTTTCGACGTTTATTGGTGAGGCACTGCCTCACCTGCCTCATAGGACAAGCCGCCACTGCTTTGGACCTACCTAATTGAACACATTGAACCATTTCAGTGAACCGACTGAGATCAGCTTGAGGGTGAGGATCTAAACGAAAACTGGTGTCTGTATGGTCCAAGGGAGTCAAAATGTCAAGACTGAATATTTCAGAATAGAGCAGAGCTGCCAATCCAGCCCAATCGCCTGGCAGGAGAGCTTTGCTGTCCCAAAATTGCTCTTCGGTACAGCCAAGTTTAGGTATTATTCTGTGAGGATAATAACGCTCCAACATCAGAGCTCCCTGCTGAATCGCTACCTGAAATCGGACCAAACTCAGAAACAACCTACTGCTTCGATCCAGAAAGTTTGGGAGGCTGTAGGCTCTTTCGTTTAGGTGTTTCATGCACCGGTGCATCTCAAACTGTCAACACGAAAACAGCAATTGTTACTTGATGCAGTTTGAGAACCGTTACAGTACGAAATCTATTGATAGGCCACTCCTTTTTCCTATTCTCACCTTCAGATCATTCGTAGTCAGCTTAACCTTGCTTCTGATGGTCACACTCAACCCAGTCTGCAGATCTCTCCTTCGTTTTTCCAATTTCTCATGTAAAACGGAAATGAGATCGTTACCTTCCTTCTCGAGATTCTTATAGGGGCCATTTTTTGCCAATTGCGTGGAAAAACTGCCGAAACAAGCGTCCACGAATTGGCTAAAGTCCTTCTGCGGTTGTGATATGGTGTTCTCCATCACCATCTGAAAGGCCATCAGTTCGTCCCACTCCATCTTCGCTTCGAAAGCTGCCAGAGCCTGCTCGGTACTTATCTGGAAGTAGTAATCGGACGCCAAGCCTGGCCCAGCGATCCTCTTTACCACGAAACTATCGCAGGCGGGTACTCTTCCACGTTTCTTTATCAGGGAGTGGAATATGGCCGCGTCCCATAGAAGGCGGAACCAATATCTGGCCACGCCCCCTGTAAAACATAAGACCTCTCTCTACCAGACATCTGATAACTCTATTGTTCTCAAAATGTTAAATCAATGGACAATAGAACACCTTGGCATTAAATACTGAATAAAATCATGCTCAACTACTCATACTCACCAATAGCAATCATGAGGGCAATCAAAGGACACACAACAGCTCCCACGAAAACAGCTGCAATCGGTTGGAGTATGCCTAGGACACCAATATTTATTATAAGAACCTCAAAAAGTATGAAGAACCTGTTGACGTTCTGCAAAGGACTGTCAGCATCATAAACTAATGCATTGGTAACATGAACCAGGAGAGTTATAAATGGCATCCATAACACAGCTGTGAACGCTATCAGTAGGCTGGATATGATGACAATCGTGCAGAAAATAGGGAAACCAAACAGCAGTGTTATCGTCCCGAATAAACCTGAAATGAAAGAAGCGATAAGTTAATGGATCAGTAAAATCGATGAGACACTCTGTGGTTTCGAAATTACAGCATTTTTATATTTTGATAGTTACAGGGTGTTCCACCGAGATATACCTCGATCGATGTCTTGTAATCCAAAGACCAAAGGTCATACTTTACTGAAAATTCTATGTATTATATTAATGCATATTTATTATAGGAGGACTTAATATTAACTACCCAATGAGTGCATCTAATGGTTTTTGAGTTATTATCGATTTTCCTGCAAAAACTGAGGTGTCGAAAAATCTCCATTAAATAGACTAATTCACTTAAAAATGTAACTACAACTTCGCCAACGTTTCAGAGATGTTAATTTCTCCTTTTACAAATCTGAAAAACAAAACTAGGCAATCAAAAGTAGACCAGGTCAAGCTCAAGAAAAATGTAAATATCCATTAAAACATCAAAATTATAAAACAATATCAAATTACCAAACTACACTGCGCAAAAAAATTAACGCACATTCTGATAATCTCAATTTTAATGAAAGTTAACTCTACATTGACTTTATAACTTATTTTTTATGTTCTCTCGGGAAGGTTTTGAACGAAACAAGACACATTAAATGGAAGAAAAATTCAGGATTTCACCGAATCTTATGTGAAAGAAGAGAAATGAACAATTTTCAAAATACTGAAATGCTGATAAGTGATTTAATACTTGGTATTTCCACCCCTTAATTACAGCTCGGCAACGACGGTTCATACTCAAAATGAGTGATCTTAAAATGTTCTGATCTAATCCTTCCCAGATTTCTCCGAGTTGGATTCCTAAGTCATTAAGAGTAGCTGGATGATTTTCTGAACTTCTCAGCCTTCTATTGAGGTTGTCCCAAACCTGCTCAATCGGATTGAGATCTGGACTTCTTGCTGGCCATTCCATTCGAGAGACCTCTTCAAGGTACTCCTGAACGATGCGCGCACGATGGGGTCTGGCATTATCATCTATAAAAATGAAATTTTCACCAATGTATGGGGCAAATGGCACTACATGCTCTTCAAGTATGTTCCTTATATACTTATCAGCATTCATAGCTCCATTATCAACGACCACTAGGTCTGTGCGAGCAGTCAAAGATATTCCACTCCATACCATAATCGATCCTCCCCCGAAACCAGTATTATTCAGGAAATTGCACTGAGAATATCTTTCATGTGGATCTCTGTATACAAGGGAACTCTGTGGCGATTTCTTATTGTCTGAGTGGTAATTTGCACCTCATGAGTTTGCTCAAGCTGATTTTGAAGGAGGCGAGCGGTTGCAAACCGTTGTCTCAACGAAGAAACTCTCAAGTAACGTTCTTAAATGGCAGTTGTACCCGTGGTCTACCCTGTCCTGATCTTCGGACATTCATACCTGTCTCCCTGAATCGCTGCAACATTCTGGACACACTTGTATGGGAAACTCCAAACCTTTCTGCAATTCTTGTGTATGTCCACCCTTCTTCTCGCAAAACTACCGCTTGGGCACATTCCTCTTGGGTCAAATTGCGTGTTTCGCGTTGCATAGCGATCGAGTGTAGAAAATCAAACGAAAGAAAAATTATTGATCACTAGAATTGATCGAGAAGAACTGATTTTAGAATGGATCCAATACATTCAAAATCTGATAATATCATCTTTTTTTATTCCTGCTGGGAGAAAACATCTGTATTGAAGAAAAATGTTGAAAGTGGTTGATAACATATGCATGCATAATTCTGATAAAAATAATTATCATTGAGAACACCTTCAGTTGTAGAATAAATTTGAGATTTCCATAATGTGCGTTAATTTTTTTGCGCAGTGTAGATATTAGAGGATCGCGGAAAGGAAAAGTTCCAATTTAGTTCAAGCCTACGATTCTTCTCAAAGTCAAACGGATATGTACAGCATATGTGGGGTTATAGAAAACTATGGTTTTACTCGATTTTGTTCTAATAGTCTTCGAAAAGATCTATTGTTTCTAACAGAGGAAATGAATTATATCAATAATCTTCTTGGTTGATTCTAATGAATGTATGCGCCAATAAATACGGAATCATTATTCGCCTATAAACGCAGAAACAGTATTCCATTCGAAATGAGGAAGTATATGTGCCACTTCATACCCAATAATCTAGAGGGTTGTGTATATTCAACAGTTGCCCACATACATATTTTCAGGAAAGTCTGATCTTGGATTTTCGAGACATAGATCAATGTAAATCCTGTTTAGGATTATTGCAATAAGTACTGTCCCACGTCAGAAAATCATCTTCGAAAACACCCTGTACATATAACTGATCATGTTTGAAACTTACCCTTGACCACGTAATTCCAAATTCTGTTGATATGCCTCGTGAAACCTTTTCCAATGAAGCCTGTATCAGGTTTCGTTTCAAAATGCGTTCTCGACTTGGAAATGTGCCTCCATAAGCTGATCAATCTCGACATGAGAGTCGGCGTGAGGCTGCTCTTTCTCGGAAACAACGTCCCGTTTACTTGAGACAGTTCCAAATCTGGCATGAACGGTTCCATATTCAAGAGAGCTCTAAGTCCTACCGGACTACACCAAGGTAGCACTACACCAAAGAAGAACATGGCGTTCCAGGTCCAACACCAGGTTCGATGGAAGTAATTGAATATTCTCCACAAGGGCCATCTAGTCGTGGTAGTACGTACTACCTCTTTCTCCACCAAAAATACCTAAAAAAATTGTTTTGTGATGTGATGCTTCGAAACTCATGTTGGTGGAACATTCGCAGCACTTACAGGTTGACTAGGATCGGATCTAGGGGTAGTTATCGTTGTCGCCTGTTTGCTTAATACTGTAGGTATAACTTCAGATTGACCTTGAAAATTTCTTCGAATCACCCAGTTCATTGGCAGCCAAATTTGGGTGGGCCATAGAAAACTACGTGTAGGTGTCTTCACCTTCCTCAATTCCCTCAATAGAGCCGGTTCCCTCTAAAAAAAAAAGAGGATAGAACTGTTTAATTAATTGCAGACACTTGACAGATGGAGAGGCCAATCAAGCAATCCAACGACCTGTCAGATATATTTTGAGGTTAATGCTGGTGGTTAAACAATGGGAATTTAGCTTTGCTCATGTTGACATGTCTACATGAACAAAGCTTAATTTGTTTGACAACCAGCACTAACCTCAAAAAATATACTGCTCCACAAGAGTTAGGGATATCGTATTCAATCGTTTTTAAAAGTATGTAATCTTCGAGAAAATCGCTGTAAAATCATTTAAAACTCAATAACAAGTTGAATCGATCCAATAAAAATCAGTAAGAGACATTTCGTCAATCTGGTCGCCTTTTTTCTGAAGTTTGGTTCTTTGCATATGCTTCATGAATGTTCTTATTTTGTAATGAAGTCAGTTTATCAACGGCTTCGATTTGAAACGAGTTTTCTGAAAATGCCAAGACGTAAATTAACAAACGCTGAGGCTAATAGGGCTATCGGAATGCTACAGGGTGGCCTAACTCAGGTTGTTGTAGCGGAAAGGCTCCAAGTCAGCCAAAGTGTGATATCTCGTCTTTGGAATAGGTTCAGAGAGACAGGTTCCGTGTTGGAAAGACCAAGGCTTGGTGGGCGACGAAAAACAACACCTGCTCAGGATCGTTTCATCACCGTTTCGGCGAGAAGAAACCCTACATCTATGTGTAGAATGCTACGGAATACTCTTCAAAATGCAGATGGGTCCAAGTTTCCATCGAAACCATCAGACGACGTTTGAGAGAGGTGAATCTAGGTTCTAGACGTCCATTAAGAGGAGTTCCATTAACACGTGACCATAAGCGTCAAAGACTGGAATGGGCAAGGCAACATATCAATTGGAACGATCAATGGCGTAGTGTCCTTTTCACTGATGAATCCACGATTTTCAGATTCTCGAAGAATAAGGGTATGGACAATCCCACCGTCCCACGCATATCCCGTAATCGTCGCTATGTTTAAGAAGTCCATCCATTCCAAGGGTTGTGTTATGGTATGCGCCGGGATATGTTTCAACGGGCGCACAGATCTACACATTTGTCCTATGAATATGACCGCCTTACACTATAGGGAGCATGCCATTGACAATGTTGTGCCAAATTTTCACGCTGCTACTGGTGGAACTTTTCAATTTCTAGACGATAACGCTAGACCGCACCGTGCAGCCATAGTTGAGAATGCGAGCGAGGAGCTTGGTATTCCACATTCACCAATACCTCCGCACTCACCAGATTTGAATTGCATAGAACATGCATGGGATGTGCTCCAAAGAAGATTAGATAATCATCAACCTACCCCAGAATCCTTAAATGATCTGAGAGAGCTTCTGCCCCGTTTATGGAACCAAATTCCTCAAGAAATGTTAGACAACCTCGTGTGTGGTATGCAATGAAGATGTCAAGCTGTTATTGATGCCTGTGGAGGTCATACATTGTATTCATAGTCTTAAAATGCTTGAATTCTCTGGGAATAAAATTTCGTTATCTTACTCGATTTTTCTTAACCACCCTATATACGCTGCAGACCTACAGGCTAAAATTAATTTGCAACTTGAAATCATATTAATATGAATTTTCATCACAAAAATCTTATTTAAACTATATTTTTTTGCAATTTAAGTCAATATCCCTAACTCATGTGGAGCAATTGATTTGACAGGTCGTTGGATTGCCTAATAATCACTTTTTTGATATTCTGTAGGAATCTTTCAAACACCCAGATTTCAATGAGTGAAATTTTCTTCCTTACCTCTTTCATAAAGGTCAAATCCCTATTCAAAAAATAAACAGTTTGTACTAATTTTTGTGAATTACAAAGGTTCAACGCTTCCTCATGGGTACTCCACTGGTGTTCTTGAACGAATTTGATTTCCGTATTAGCAAGTCTGAACTGAAGCCACGGTTCTATTCTAGAGGAGACAGGGTGCATGGTGTTCAGTTTCATTTTGACTTCGTCCAGAGTTTTTGACAGCCGCCTTTGTACATTTTCAGTTGCCCTAAAAGAAACATTCGAGATTCACTCTTCCTTGTATGGTTGGGCAAAAAACTCACTTATGCATCAACACAACACTTTGAGCTTGTTGAATGAGAAGTTGAGCGACACCGTCTCCTAAACCCTGTATATCAGAATTAGAGGCAATACTGCTGTACACTCGCTGAAGATATTCTTTCATAACGGCTTCGTTAACTTCCTACAACCAACAACATATTTATACTGTTTAATCTTGAATAAATCAATACGTACTTGTTCAATATCGGAATCAACCATTTTCTGAGCTCGTAATTCAGCTATGAGCTTTTCTCGAAAGTGTAAAAACCAACCCCTGGTTTCTTTTTCTAAAATCGTCACCAATATGGGTATTGCTTTCCGCATTAAATTCTTATCCCACAATCTTAAATCTAACTCGACACCAGAAGGCGTCAAAAAAGTGTATGGAACTGAAACTGGAATGTTAGAACACTCCCTAGCTACCTCAAATTTTTCTGTTATTGCCCTATGTAGCTGCTTTTTTATATAGGAACATAACATCTCCAAAGAGTCTTCATTCTCAGGCTGTAAAAGAAGATACATTTTCCAAGTGAAGGTAACTGTTTGAAGAAACAACCATTTTTAAATTTTTTCACAATTTATACAGGGTGTTTGGAGGGTGTGTAGCCATAGGTAAATGGTGGATAGGTGATGCTCTTGGCTACTTGTTGCGCCTAATAAAATAACATTTTGCCCAAAGTTCGAAGTGTTATAATTTTTTTGCCATTTTTCTAGAAATTTCCCATTTTTCTCATTGAAATTTTGAATTTTTTTAAATTTAATGCTCGAGGTGCCTATAAAATGATTTATTTTTTTAGTCTAGTCTTGTCTTATTCAGATTGTATCATAATTTCATACAAACGTCTTCAAAAAAACTGACAGCGTCGTATCAACCATCAAAATGAAAAAAAAAATGCTGTGTCCACTTTACAAAGTGAAATAAAAAAAAATTTACATAGTGTGGGGTTTTAAAAACTTCTCTAGTTAATACTCTTTGCAATGGTATGTAACATGTACCATTAATAATCAGATAACTCAACAAAAAACCGTTTTGTCTTCAAGGATGCATTAAAAGGGTGACGACAAAACTATTCCATTGAGGTGTTAATAATTAATCTAACATAGCTTTTTCTTGAGTTACCTGATTATTAATGGTACATGTTACATACCATTGCAAAGAGTATTAACTAGAGAAGTTTTTAAAGCCATTTTAATACCCAACACTATGTAATTTTTTTTTTATTTTACTTTGTAAAGTGGACACAACATTTTTTTTTCATTTTGTTGTTTGATACGACGCTGTCAGGTTATTTGAAGACGTTTGTATGAAATTATGATTCAATCTGAATAAGACAAGACTAGACTAAAAAAATAAATCATTTTATAGGCACCTCGAGCATTAAATTTTAAAAAATTCAAGATTTTAATGAGAAAAATGGGATATTTCTAGAAAAATGGCAAAAAAATTATAACACTTTGAACTTTGGGCAAAATGTTATTTTATTAGGCGCAACAAGTAGCCAAGAGCATCACCTATCCACCATCTACCTATGGCTACTCACCCTCCAAACACCCTGTAGATCCTATTTGGTCTACTGGAATTGAGTACTCACCCTACAAACAAGTTCAGCAACCAAGTATTTATTTCTCTCCTCTTTTATTTTCGTATCCAAATTATGTGTCTGTAAGCTGGGTAAACCTATCAAAAGATCTAAAATTCTCAAAAGTCCAGCTATGAGAGATTTAGCAGATTGGGCTACGCTGAAATATGAGTCGAATATTCGTCCCCTAGCAATCACAACCAGAAATTTCATCGACAAAGCCAGATCGTTCAAAAGGCTCTCTCTACTCCTTTCGATACCCTTTTGAAGAAGTTCGGATAGTTTCCAACAATGCTGTTGTCCAGGAAAATTGATGGACTCGACATAAAACTGCCTAAAAAGTTTATATTTCATTTTAAAACGCTCTTTTCGAAATAATGCTACAGATTCTCACAGGATATAATTGAAATGCATGCAAGTTCAAAAGTAAACATCAGATGAAGTGTTCTAACTAAGACTCTTGTTGTCATGAAAATATTTGAAATTTTGTTGAAGTTGCAATGTACTTCAATTATATTTCATCTGTAGAAGATATTGACAAATGCTTTTCATCTAATTAATGTAAAAGGTCCTTGATTCGTAATTAGATTGAATCTACTTATTTCTTCAGTAAAATGAAGAGCATTTGTCATGAAAAAAAGGTTTTGGGCTGAATAAGAAGCTGGTTTCGTCGCAAATCTGCCACAAGGTTCTAAATATACATATTATATACAAATAAATAGTTAAATACATGCTTTACAGAAGATCCTGACACATCATCTTGAAATCAATCTATTTTACGAGGAAGATAGCACAACATATTTGAGCTTCTGACATGGATATCAGAAAATGGAAAAATTATGATATGCATAACAAGAATAATCCAACAAATATACACAAGACAGGTCACAGGATATACAAAAACATACCCTTCCCGCCTAACAGAGTCAAGCTGTGGCTGATTCAGCCTTTTGGGCTTTCCAAATTTATCCTTATGCAAGCTTCACAAAACAATGGTACATTAACTAACATTCCCAAAAATACCAATGTTAAATTTTTTTTTAGATTTTCCAGTTAATTGATGATAATATTCAAATTCGCTTTGAATAATTATTAAGAACATTCGTGATTAAGGCTCAAATTTTTTATGTGAAACCTATTTTGTTCCCTTTTTTCAGTGTAGGCTACGATATCGAAACATTGAATAGTTAAAGGGTCTTCCTTGGAAAGCCTCATTTGGAAAGTTCGTAATGCAAATTCATTTTGTTCATTTAATAAAGAATTTGAATTTAAAATGATTCACTGTGAAGAGATGGACATACAAACAGACAGACACTAAAAGGGATTAATTTTTTTCATCAGATGTATGGAACCCTGAAAGTGAATAACTTCTACTTATAAAAAAATTACTAGCATATTTTGAAACAGTCACATAAAATAAACTAAATCGTTTGTTGTTTCAACATCAATACTCAGAATTGACTTTCATTTTAAACGATTCATTGATCCATGAGAATTTGATAGTATATTGGAAATATAGTACTGTATTTCTTACCCCTTTTCTCTAATATACTCCAACTGTTTCCCAGTCAGTTTTCTATTCTCCCCTTTAGTGTCCACAGCAACTGCATCCAATTCATCGAAGGAAGGTGCAATAAAGAGGTCCCGGAGATGACACTTTGTCCTACATCTTCCCAAAGAACCTTCTGAAGATAATTGAGAAGTTTGAAGGGAGTCCATATGGGACAGAGGGTTCGGCAGAACTGTAGGAAAATAAATTGGTTATGTATATTCAGTGAGTTTATGTATTTGATGTTGCTGAAATTAAAAACAAATGCTTTGGGTTATCTTGTCAAATTTTGCATCTATGAAGGGGCATATGATTTCAATTATACTGATAACTCTTAGGTTCCCAAGGAGACCCCTTACAAACTACAAGCTTCTGAGCTTGTACAAGTTAGAAGAATCAGTTGTGTTCGGTGTTTGTATGGTGAGATCGTAGTAATGTGAAAAAACTAATAATGTCCATGAGGCAACTCTGTCTCTGCATTTCAGATGAATACTTAATGGTATCATTACAATTTATCATTTCATTAGGATCTAGAAATTCCTCTGAAAAAAATAGCAAAAGAGGCCAACAATTTTGAAATTTGGTAGGTGCTGCCATCTATCTACTAGTTTCGAAACATCAGGTCTATAGAAATGATTTATTGCAGATAACCATAATGCATTCTCTAAAAGTTAACAAATTCCTTATTTTTCTCCATATTCTAGCGAAATATAAGTTTGAAGTACTGATCACATATTTTTCAGTGAAAGTAGAGTTTTCAATTTCCAGTAAAATAAGCGGTTTCAAAATCAGTTCAAAAAATTATCGATAGATGGGGCTACCTGTGAACTATAGCCCAATACATCATTTCCTTTCGAAATAAATAGGCTTTTTCACTTGCCAACGTCGATCCTTCTGATAGTTCAGATGGGAGATGATGAATGGGTTTTTCAAGTTCACTACTTGAGGGCTGCACCCTAATTGTTACGATTTTGGCAGCCATTACCCTTCTGATCCCAAAAAGGATCCACCATTTAAATGAAAATTAATAAAAAGGCGAATATACTAAATATAGTAATATACCACGGTTATATTGGGTAATAAGGGCATAAGACTTTTTTAGCGCCGCTGGGCGAAAAAGAGCACTCTAAGTTGAAAAGGGCGTAAGACTTTTTTAGCACCCGCTGGGCGAAAAGGTGCTAATTTACATCCGGTCGTGCATTATGAGTTAATGAGGGCGTAAGACTTTTTTAGCGCCCGCTGGGCGAAAAAGAGCATTTTAAGTTGATAGGGACGTAAGACTTTTTTAGCACCCGCTGGGTGAAAAGGTGCTAATTTACATCCGGTCGTGCATTATGAGTTAATGAGGGCGTAAGACTTTTTTAGCCCCCGATGGGCGAAAAAGTGCATTACAAGTTGAAAAGGACGTAAGACTTTTTTAGCACCCGCTGGGCGAAAAGGTGCTAATTTACATCCGGTCGTGCATTATGACATTATGAGTTAACGAGGGCGTAAGGCTTTTTTAGCCTGCGGCATGTAAATAGTGCGATGAGAAGGCCCATAAAAACGCCTGTATTTTATGCAAATACAGTTGTTTTTTTTCACTGTTTTACTTTTCAAGCATACTTAATTGCTTCAACATGACCATGACAACTCACTTTATCCCCTGGTTTAGCAAGTATGAACTTAACTAGTTCGCGGGCGGTAAAATACCTTAAACCGGAGTATAAAGTACTACTTTACGCCCGTTCGCACACAGACAAGAGTAAACTAAATGAATTATTATTTCATATTTAGTCTCACCGATAGGAAATGTTCTCCAATGATACAAAAACTGCTCTGCAACTTGTTTGATATTATTAACCAGCTCAGTCACTTCAGGGGGGGCTCCCACAAGATTAATTTCAAACTGAATAGGTTCCTTCTCCGGGTGGGACGAATCTCCCAAAACTGCAGTTTCATTATTTTTCAAAGGATATAAAGTTGTTGGACGGTTAGAGAAGGCAGATTTAATGCCTTGCTCATTCTGCGGCAATCCTTGAGTTGACCTAAATTCCATTCGATTGGGCACTGGAATAAATACATATTTGATTTGAAATTTCAATCTGGATTTTTTGGTTCTTGACCACTTACAAGATTCTTTCTCGTCTCCCCTATCATGGACACTAGATTTGGACCTGTGATGACCATATTTCCTCGGTCTTTTGTTTTCATACTCAGAGTTAACACTTTGAGCTGAATCAGATCGATGATTCACAGATTCAAGGGAACTATTTCTATTTTGGCCCCCTGAATCAGTTCTTCTATGAGTGCCTGATTTCGAATTGAAATTTGGCCTGGAGGTCATTTTTCATCAATATCGAACAGGCTCATGTCATTTCAAGAAGTTCTATTCTCTCCTAGAAATTACATCAAATGCATTAGGTGAAACAACTCAGTATCTAATTATTAGGAATATAAGGTTCCAGGAAAACAAAATAAAAATCGGGAGAGATATGATACACATTTCTTTCTGATTGTAACAGAATTAGGAACATCACGACAACATACTGAACGTCTTTTCCAAGTATTTGTTCAAATTTATTGTACAAATGTGTATAAAACTGGTAATTTCAGTGTTCTATTTATAGTGAATCGAGTATACAGAGATGTTACATACAAAACAAATTATAAGGAAAGTAAGATCCTTCATTGGAAGGATATTAAGACTTAACCTAGATCCTTCAGGCGCCTTTATGGCAAATGAAACTGAGACAAAAACAAAAAAGTAAATTCTACTGATTTACTTACTAAATTGTAATTTCTGTAGGACTAGTTTCATAATATTTTAATTATTTCGATATGATCTGATGAATAATTCCAATTATAGTAATTTAATATTTTGATCTGTCATTCATTTTCATTTTGGATATCTTATATCCGTTTGTCCATAATTCGAAAAGCTCCAATTTACTTTGCTTTTATTTATTTCAAGCATGATCCAGAAATTTGACAACTAAAATTCCTCTACACCCCACTCATTGTTGACAATCGACAACAATTTATTTTAGGCTAAATTTAGGGAATTCATTTTGAAGGAACTAAAATTATTTTTTCATCCAAATTCTGTGGTTCAAATTCTATGACTGATTAGGCTGGACCTGGATCTTATATGCAGGTTGTAACAGGTTTCACATGGAGATCAGCTTTAGTTAGTTGTTTATTTCTGTGGTTTATCGTCGGATTTCTGTCACATCACAGCCATTTCTGTGGTGATTACTGATTTCGATTTGTGATTTCTTGTCAGTCGTGAAAGTTTATTATTTGAACTGAAATAGCAAATAACAATTTCCAGCCGTTCAATAAAGATTTGTGAAAATGTCTTTATTTGGAGATTTTGATATGTTGGAAAATGATCCCTTTTTCGGGTAAGTGTCTTCACTCTTCACACAACAGTTAGAAGGCCATCATTTTGCATTGAAATTTTTTGTCATAAACATTCCGCCATGCTTTTTCTAGAATAGTATTCCACGTACAATACCTTTCCAGAAACTAATCATTTTAGTTCTAGCAGTATATTTTTGGATGAACGTATTATACATTATTCAACACAACATTTTGTCTTTCCTTATTTCACTAAATTCATTCATAAATTTGAATAGGGTCTATGGATATTATAAGTAAAAATTATGAATTAATGCTCAAAAAAGATAATTCTTTCACTTATTGAACGTTTAATTATTCGAATCTTGAATGTTTACTCGAAAATTTAAGACATTTTAAGAAATCTTAAATGGCATACATTACCTTTCCATGATTAATATCAAATTATGAAGCCAACCATTCTTTCCTTGCAGTTCTCATATGCGTCACATGAGGCAAATGAATTCAATGGTGAATTCTTTACTTGCCGATCCCTTTGGTGACATGATGGGTGGATTTGGCAACTTTATGGCTCCAAGACAACCTAGACCTATGTTTACCTCTATGATGCCAATCATGCCAAATTTTAACAGATTTCTGAACGATAATATGGTCAATAATGCATTCAGCAGCAGTAGTAGTACTATTGTGAGCATGACTTCCGGGCCAGATGGTCGTCCACAAGTTTACAAGGCAACTTCCAGTACCCGCTGTGGACCGGGTGGTATTAAAGAAACTCAAAGAACTGTTACCGATTCCACAACAGGCACTAAAAAAATGGCAATAGGGCATCATATTGGAGAAAGGGCTCACATAATAGAGAAGGAACAAAACTATCATACTGGTGAGTAATGATCTTCGATAATGTTTAATTATGGTATATTAAATTATGATTAATTATTGTAGGAGAACGAGAAGAAAGAGAGGAACTGATCAATCTAGATGATGATGAAAAGGAAGAATTCAATAATGAATGGGAAACAAAAGCCAAACCTGCTCGTTCTGAGGCCCGCAGATTAATGGGCTCTAGCAGAAATAAGAACCCATATGGAACTCATGTATCTTCTTTACCTGCTATTACGGCTGGACCAAGGTTAGTTTAAAAACAATTGGATTTCTTTAGATACTGCTTTGTGTCTTACAAGTCTTGCTTCTTCTTTGCAATAATAAATATTATCCTTATTCAGAATATTGAGACAATTGCTAGTACAAACAAAACATATTGCTTAAGTATGTCATGAGAAGTCATGAAATAGTGCTTATAGCACAGTCTTTGCTTTTACGAATTTTTTTAATTCATTGAATACAGGGTGATATCAAATAATGATTTTTCTTATGAACATCTGTTTTAAAATAATTTTCATCATATCAGGAGTTGATGTTTATAAAAACAAGTGGGCTCAGAAAAAACAGCTTATTCTTCATTTCCTTTTGACAAAACTTCTGTTTTGAATCTGTTTCACATCCAGCACTGTTGGAAATGATTTTATATTGATAAATTTGCATGATTTTTTTCATTTTCCTTGGTTTTCACAAAACGAAAAACCTCTACTTTTTTTGCACCGCAATGTTCAATTGTAGCCATTATGAAATAGAGGATGTATCAAATTATGAATTCACCATGTGTGCTTCAATGTTTGTCCACTTCATTTCTGCACTCACAATATCTTTACCATGGAGTTAAAAAAATTAAATAAACCATGTGTTGAAAATGAATTTTGAAAAAAAAAATCACACCTAGTAACAAAAATTAATTTGTTGCTTTTGGAATGTTCAATGTACTGAATCACCACCTTGGTTTTTTTGAATTACTTTTTTATACTGTTATACCTATGGTTGAGATATTTCTTTGCATGATTCTGCATTTTTCCCTCGATGTTTTTTTCTGTATTGATGTCACGCATGGTATTTGGTCCTATTAGAAATCGGCAGACAAATCCTCAGGTGGTAATGGCAAGAAGGAGTATAAGGGCGTCACCGTTGACAGTTAGTAATAGTAGGTAGGTAAACAATTGGTTTCATATTTGAGTATACCCCATTCACTTTTATAATGTTCTGACACTTTTCATCGTGTATATTTTGAAAATGTTAGGTTATAGTCATTTTACTGTCAGATAATGAAGCAACGTTGTCTTCTCTACATAGAGGTCTTAGTAATTACGTATTTATCGAAATGTTTATTTACTTTGGGAAAATAATGAATTTGAAAAAATAATTCGAAAATTCCAAAGACCTGGCATGTTGATGCAACTTTTTTCTCTGTTTGTACTAGAAATATTTCACGTACCTATATAAACATGGTTGGAAGATTCAGTTATGCTATTTTCTTGTACAGAAATCAAGAGTCAAGTGTTGAAATATTACCGAAAAATAATGGACAGAATAGTCCGTTACTTTGTGGTAGTTCATTCGAAAAAGGAAAAAAATTACTTGAATAACTCAACAGAAAAACTTCTAAACAAACAGGCGGACCTATGGAATTCCCCACTTTGCAAAATTCTCAAGAAATAAGACTACAGAAGACATTTAAATGCCTTTTTGCCAAACTTGGAATACTCCTGTATAAAATTGTAGTAGCACTACGAAACCTGTGTCACAGTTGAACCTTAAAAGAACCTTACTCCATTTACTTACAAAGTTGAAGAATAGTAAATAGAAACTAGCATTGGCAACGTCTTTGAGAATTATTTAACATTTCACAACACCAACCTGCGTCAGTTTTAAAAGTAAAAAAAACTTGATAAAACTAAATCATGACCAACTGGGATATATTATAAAAGTGATTGGCTTATAGTTGAAACTGATTTCTTTCTATCCTAATAACTTTGAGAAGCATAATGATAGACTGCTAATGAATTTTAATCTGTTATGTGCTTATGTTTTTGTTGCTTTTTCTTTATGCACAATGTTTTAAGACCCACCCAGTAGCTACCAATTACAATATACAGTTTGTCTAGTACGGTTTACTGATATTTGAAGGGGAATTATTCAGCTATTGTTGAATGCATCCACATATCTCAATGTAACAATTATTTTTTGAAAATCTAAAGTGTTTTGATTCAAATATCAGTAATCTTTACACAAACACACTTAAATGAAAGCTTTCAATTTGTCCATTCCACTTGTAGAAAAATCGAAATGGGTCATCAAACTTAACCTAATTTTTCAGTGCAATGAACAAGCCATACTCACCCATGGGTACAACTCCCGTCCGTAAGAGCAGGAACATCAAGACAGTGAATGGCTCACCTCCACCAGCTGACATGTAAAAATAGCCTGTGAAGATCGAATGCTTTCGTTCTCAATCGGCTGTGTGGGATTTAGAACGTCTAGGTATTATGAGAATCGTACCTCCTGAATTGAGTTTGTTTTCGTTCTGTATGTTGGATTTCAAAAAGAAAGTGATGTATGTTCTTGCGAATTGAAGTGATTTTGAAGGTATAAAACGTGGATGTCAGTGCTTAGTTTGAAAATAATCAATTACAGTAGATTAGGAATATTTGTTTAAGAATTGAATCGCCAATTTGTTAAGTTCTCTAATAGAATCTCTATCATAAAAATCCAATACTGATTGAGTTGATCTGAAAGTATTATTTCTTCTCTGAATTTAAAGATTGGAAGGCTAATAGATCATTTTTAGCCTATTTGTGAATCCTGTGGTTTCCGCAAAAAAAAAATGAGAGATCTCCCTGTAGAAATTTCCCGTCTTCTATTCAAACACTTGATGAATATATTGAAAAAATTTTTTATTGGCAAATATAGGTAGTCGTCTTGAAATTGCTTGGTAGATGAGTGTTCTTAATATTCCGGTTAAAGTTGAACTTTTGACATCGGTAAAACAGTTTACAATCATCAGGCACAAGTATGTTCCATTAAATGACTATAGTAATAGCACTTACTAGATATTTGTGGTAGAAACAATTGATTATATTAAATTGTGATTTATAATAAATTGTTTTCCGAATATATTATTTTTTGAATACTTTATGGTAAAATTAACGATTGACTCGAATAATTTTGAATGTTCTCAAAGTTGTGCATTTTTTAACCACAATATGACATTGATCCAAGAGATGTGGGTATAAAATTGATACTTCTTGTGTTGAACACTTTAATTGTCAGCAAATATGTACATATTAAGTTATAATTTATTTTCTTTTTTAATAAACGAAAGGACATATTTCTTAGTATTCCTTCTTTCTTCACACACAATTGAGGCATGTAGATGGAAAAGGCTGTAAGTGCCAAAAAGAAAAAAAAAAGTTTTTTATTGGAAACTGAACTGAAACATATCGCCAATAGTAGGGAAATATCAGAATATACCTAGCTAGAATATTCACAGACTAACAGGCGTCAATAAATTACGTAAACGTTGAATGTCTCTATGTTTTATCATGGAAAAAGTTGTAAGTGCCACCGACTATTTCGCGTCGAATAAAGCAACACAAACCTCAGTTTTGCTCGTATTCATATTGTTGTGTAAAATGAAAACTCAACAACATTTGAAATAAATCCAACGACAAAAAAATATCGAAAGAGCGCACGAGAAAGTGGAAAACCTTATACTACTTCATCAGGATCAGAAAGACCTGGAAAAAACAAACCGAACAGTGATTTGATTTGCAAGTGTTCTTATAAATGCGGATTAATATCCCGGGAAAAAAAAGAAAAACTTTTTTGCGAATTTTATAATTTAACTGAGAATGAACAAGGTTCCTATTTATTAGGCCGCATACAATTACAAAACATAGTTCACAGAAGACATGGCACATACGAAGAACCTGCAGAGAGTCGACGTCAATGCACTTTTTTTATATAGTACCAAACGGTGGAGGTGAAAATTTTCAAGTATGCAGTAAAACATTCAGGAATATTTTTGCAATTTCCCCCGAAAGTTACAAACACTGCAAAGTAAAAAGAAAAATGGGCACTTTGTGTACAGGGATGGTCGCGGAAATCATCTAAATTCGAATCAACACAAGAAAGAATTCTCGGAAAATGATAAAAATTTGGTTCAAGACCATATCAATGCATTTCCTCGGCATGAAAGCCATTATAGTAGAAAAAAAGTGCCAAGGAATATTTAAGTCCCGATCTGAATCTCCACAGAATGTTTCTTCTTTCCAAACAGGAGCACCCAAGCAATCATGTATCCATACCGATTTTTTTGTAAAGTGTTTGAAAAAGATTTCCCGAAATTAAAAATAGGCTATCCCATCATTGATTCGTGCAAAAAGTGTGACCGTCTTCATGCTATTTTATCAAACTCCCTCGATCAAACGGAGAAGGATGGTGCGAAATTTTCCTTGGAACATCATCAGCGAAAAGCTGAAAAAGCACAATCACTAATGAAAAGTGACTTTAATATTTCACAAATGCCTTCAGCTGATTTTTCAACAGTATGTAAGGACCTTCAGCAAGTGATGTTTGTTCCTATGTTGACTCATAGCTCAATGTTTTATTCTCGACAGCTTTCCTCCTACAGCATACATTAATTGTCCAATGTCACAAACCAATCAGAGAGAAGCATTTTCCGCGCATGCGTTACGAAGTGTTTACCAGGTTATAACCTAACTCCAGTTATCTCTGCTAACTCTGATATTTATGTTTGTACGAATGTCAAAATGGAAATGATCAATTATAGCAAAGTGGAGAAAGAAGATTGAACTGAATAATAGATCTCACCCTGAACTCAGTTCGATTCTACATGATATTATTCGATAACGAGGAAATCATTCTTGGATTTGACATTTATTCAGAAGGTTTTCTCTTGCTTTACGAAGATTTTCATCATCAATTCCTTTCAATTTAACTGCCAGATGAAAAGATGCGAGACCAAATTGCTTTCAAATCATAATTTGTTATGAAAATGAACAAAGTATCAGAGGGAGTAGGTGACTTTATTGAAATGAGGAAGTTCTCGTTTCGAAAAGCTATTGATCAAAGTCTTCTTCCTGCATCATCATTTAAAAAGCAAGGATTCTACTCAGAAGTGTGGTTCTGAATTATATTGGTCTGCTCAATATTGATACTATGGAATAATATATATTTTTAATCTAGAAACTGAATAATTTTAAATTTACGAACATATCTAACTCTGGCAATTCAATCGTTTAGTATAATTAGTTATTACTGAATATTGAAATACATACATGAATTAATTAATTACAGTATTCAATTTGTGACGCCACAGCAAATCATTCTTTATTGTGAAATCACCTGTTCTTTGTTCCGATTTTGTTTCAAATAAATTGATATTCGGTTGCGAACGAAAGGGAAAGAAAAAGTGTTCGTTTGATTGTCTAACATTTATTCAAATTTATGCATGAATTCTTCACAATTCAATATGAGTTCAATGTTTGATTTTTATTTACAATACAAGATACCATCACCATCATACAAAATCTAGTTCTTTTAAACCTTCACATGAAAATTTTATGCATTATTTATAAAGATGTAAGTTTAAAGTATCACCATTGTAAATAAGAGTTCATCTCGACCTTTGTTTGTCTACCTTCATCAATAAAAATTTCTTTCCAAAAAATCACTGAGTTCATTCTAATAATGAAATTTAAATTAGAAGGTTCAGAGATTTCTAATTCAATATCATCGGAACCTCCACCTAAAACAGAGACACTTCCCTTTTCGACCAAAGCAACTCCATTAATGTGTTCACGTAGTATATTTGCTTGATTTTTTTGTCCATACCTGTACTCACTTTCGTCAAAAGTTTGGGCCTTAATATAAAGTGTACATGGACATGTAAATAGATATACATTGTTGATGGTAACTAGTGAAAGAATTTATTCAAATTTCAAATACACTTCTAGTAATGGTGGCCTGAATTCCTAAAGGGCAAATTCCAGAAATTTTGATACTACCTCCTCTTTCATTCTTCGTTCAACCCATTGACTGACATAACCTGAACAAATAAGAATTTGTTGTAACATTTTCGAATAATAAATTAGTGTTCCACCTTTGGCATTGCTCCGATTACAATCATAAGTAGTCAATTTTCCTTTAGCAGTTTTTCTTTTGTTCCTCCAAACATAATAGACACATCGTTATTCAGATTTCTCCAAGACCCAAACTCATGAATTTCCGTAATTAACACTTGTTTCATTAAATTCCAAAGAATGTATTCGTTTAAATATTAAATCAAATCTTCATCTGTGCAGAAACTTTCCATGGATCTGCAGAGGGGGCACTTGAAATGCTTCTTTTTTGCCTTTACGATTATTTTGTGAGCATTTTTGAAGTGTCGATTCTTAGTAAACAATGGCCTAAAACCTTTGTTGCTAGTTGCTAACTTCGCAGATGAGTTTGTTATGGCTGAAAAATATATGCTTTTAAAATCGGAAGTTATTGATATGAGAAATAGACTTACTTCTGTTATTCCATATTGCAGCTTTAGTAGTAAAATCCCAGTTGTAAGCACTTGGATTAAAAGTAAATACTATGGAATAAAAGTAATGTAGAGTATGTAGTCTGTGATGTATACCGATTTATTTGTTACACAGCAACCAAATAGAATGATTGTCGTGTAGAAATTGAGGAAAATAATTAACTCTCTAGAGTTGTCAACATAAGTGAGTATGTGAGTATGTGACGGACGCGGGATTTCAAATCAGTCATTCGTAAATGCGCGGGAAACTGCTTCTCTCTGATTGGTTTGTGACATTGGACAATTAATGTATGCTTCCACCTACAACCTATGCATTCATGTAGTGTAGTGTAGGGGATACTAGCAACAGTTTTATGTGCATGTGGCATGAGGGAGTTGCTGGAAGAGGTGGAAATGAAATATCTTCCTGTTTTTATAAAGTCCTACGCTCCAATGTATTCACAAAGAAGCGTTTAGTACTGTGGTGTGACAACTGCACAGCACAAAACAAAAATCAGATGCTATTGATGTCAATTATATATCTAGTGGTAAAAGGACATTACGATTCAATCGAAGTTAAATACCTTGTAAGTGGTCATAGCTTCAATTCATGTGATCGCGATTTTGGGATCATAGAAAAAAGAAGAAAGAAATGTAAAGCAATGGTTCCTAATGACTTGCAAGAAGTAGTACGTACTGCAAGAATAAACAACCCCTTCATGGTGGAAGCAATGTCAGAATGTGATTTTGTTGATTTTGCAGCTCCCGCCAAACTTTTTTTGGATACGAGTAAACTTCAAATCACAAAAGCGACATGGATTCGAATAACAAAAAAAAAAAACACATATAGTACGAACTGCATTAGCATTTGGAGGTATCGATTACCCTGTTTGGATGAAAACAAATGTTTTAAAGAAAAACGCCAGCCTGGAAAATCTCCCTTGCCATTCTGATTTGCCGAAAATACATTATCAGTGCAAAATTTCTGAAAAGAAAAAAAAGACCTCCAGCAAATGCTTGTATATCTAAGAAATGAAGACCGCAGATTTTATGAAGATCTTCTCAGTGTTCCAAGGAATGTTGAGGTCGTTGAGGAACAAACAGTTGATGATAATATCGCAGTTTCAAATTTATAAATGGCTATTCGATGTTTCAGTTTTCGATTTCTAGAATTTAGTGCACCTACCCATTAAAAGTTCTTGTTATTTTATCAGTGTATTTTTTAATCGGAATGAGTTTGTTGGCTGATCATGTGATCATACTTTCGTTATTTTAGGGAACATGGTGTCGCGGAACAGCTCAACCAAATATTCAGATATGAAATGAACTATTTTGGAGATACCCACAAGGTGTTTCTGTTAAAAAGTTGAGGAGGAGGCTCCAGCGGACTATTAGATTTTTTTTACAATAATTAAAAAATATTTCACTTGATAAGTTTTCGGTGCAGATAGTAATATTCTGCTCAGTGCATTAATTCGCCCAGTGCATGAATTTAAGAAAAAAATAATAAGAGTACCATTGTGTTTTTCCAACATACCTTAATAGGTGAAACGCATAAGGTCGTTGCTTCATGAGAATAAAATATCGAAGAGTAGTTTGCATATCCAGACAAATAAAAAACCCTTTCATATTCAAACAAGGATGTACCGATTCGAATAAATCAGAAGGAATTTTGGAAGTGGAAATATGCAGATTCACAGAAAACTCAACTCAATCTTAAATCATCATAAAAGGCACTTTCGATTTTTTACATATAAGGTACTTTCAGTGTTTTTCATGTCCGGTACATTCAGCATTACCGCATATCACGCAGGGCACATTCATCGTTTTCCATTTTGTTAGGAGCTGGCAGATACGACGTTTCCTATGTAAACTTTTAAAAATGAATCATAATTGGAATTAATTAGCAGGAACATTCTGATCTGAGGATAAGGAATGGCCTTAGTATTTTTTCTTATTTTTTAAAGCGGAGTTTAGCTCAGATTTGAGTTTTTTTCGTTTTTCTCGGATTCGATTATTTGGCACTTACAGCCTTTTCCATTTACACTCCAGAATTATGGCATAACATAAATCGTTGGGAATCTATGGCATGGAATAATAATAATATTATTCTGAGAACAAATTTTAGGTTCGTTTTTTTGTATAATGTTTATCACATGTGAAATACCCTCTTTCATATTCGGTATTTTTTGGTCAATAAATAAATGCAAATTTCGAAAAAAAATTTCAAAGATTTTTATTACATTTATTTGTCTACAAACTTGATAGTTGTTTAAAACCTAAATGATTTAAAAATTTTTTTTTTCATGGTTATCATTTCAATAAATAATTTGATTTTCGCTTTGTATTTATCTGTTGATAATTAATAATAAATAAACAAATAACTATAACATCTGATTTTATATTCCTGCAGGTCTCCAGGACATTTGAACTACTCCAAAAAGATCTTGATCATTTACATTCAGTCTTAGATAAAGGAAAGAGGAGACCTGGCATGTCATTCATAAATTCAGGAACTTTTGAAGCCAACATCCCGACCAATTTCCCATGAGTGGAACAAGGACAGATGTAGCTGTCCTTGTTCCACTGTTATTGTGCTGGCAACAATGCAGAAACTAGATTCGCGTGAATTCATTTGCCGCCAGTGGCGTGGATCTTCCGTGTTGTTTAGGGGGTTCCGTAGTTATTCACATTTGAAAATGATTGCTTCGGAGCTCAATATTTTTGGAACTATTAACCACAATTAGCAGAAATTAGGTTTCAATTTGATATGCGCACGTTAGGTAAATAACTCTTCATTGATGAAATCAGAATTCCACTAATTTCGACGGAAAGAACTAAATATACCCACATTGTCCGATTATGGGCCAATTTTTTCGCGTGGTTCCGTAGTTATTCACATTTCAAAATGATTGCTTCGGAGCTCGATATCTTTGGAACTATTAACCACAATTGGCTGAAATTTGGTTCCAATTTGACATGTATATTAGCCTTGAAGATGAACCGGTTGAAGAAAAAAATGAGCTCACCCCAATAAAATATCAAATTAATAATCGATAGGTGTTTTATTGAAACAATAATTATAGTCAATCACAATCAGTTTCCACAATAGCACAATACATTGAAATCTCAAAATTATCCATTCCTAATTTCCTAAACAATATAAATTTTGTATTCATAGATCTTGAACTATTTTTTTTTGACTCATCTAAGAGTTTAGTTGTTTCATGAAGTATCCTTATTCTGAAATAATTTTTTAAAATAATTTTGATCAACTGATCAGCATGTCCATCAATGAAATATCCATCAAAAAGATGATTTTCAGAATGGTCTAAAATGGATGAATTAACATTAAAGATAGTTTGGCTGATCAGAACTGGTAACAAATGTTCAACTTTTCTATTGAAAATATTTGAAGTTTTATGGGAGAATTTGAACAATTTTTCGTCCTCTTTACAAACATCAATTACAAATGAATTGTGTCAAATACGGGAATTCATTTCTCTACAGAGAATGGTAATTTATTCCTGTAAATGTAACACAGTACTATTCGTTTTGTGCAACAAAATATTCCAGTGTTCTCAGAAATTTACAGGAAATTATTAGTAAATAAATCAGGATTTTCCTCTACCATGCAACCTATTTTTTGTTCAATTCACTGGAATTTGTTGTTATTTATTTATTAGGTACTCATCATCGAATGTATTAGGCTGTTTCTTACGATCACATATTTCAGTTTAGCGTTACTATTTAGTATTTACTACAATTTCCATTATTCCAGCATTCCAAAATAATTCTTCACATTCACATTTTAATCCAACAGCATCTACAAAATATTGTTTTCCCATTACAGGAATCTATAGAGAATTCTAAAGTTTTGATTCCTGCGAACCCAACATTAATTTCTGTTCAAACGGCATATTACTCAACAGGAATCGAAATGCTTGGTTGACAGTAAATTTCCAGTTTCTGCAACAAAAGTAGTTTCTATGTTACAGGAATCCAATTAACAGGAAATTCCAGTAGTCTATTTTTTTGAGTGTGCAGATCAAGAAACCTAAAAATCCTGTTTTTCTTCCACTTCTTGTAATAGGGATCCCATTCAATGTCAGTCCGAGAATAGATCTTTTCATCGTATGCATATAATCTGGTAAATTTCTGCATCGAGGTATGAAACTTGATCTCTGTAAATATATTTCTTTGAATATTCATTGTTAAACGGCAAATTATAACTGCATAATTACCTATTAGCATCTTGGGGAGTGATAGTTGAGCTTGAGCTGCAAAAAAGTTCTCAATTAATGTATTGAATCATACTTAATAAAAAATAATATAATATTATTATATAACAATATTTACTGACACACATTCTGACTCTATTTCATGAAGTTATAATCAAACAGGTTGAATTAAAATATAAATCTCTTGAACTTCTCACAGAAACTTACCTTGAAGACGTTAGTTCCCAGAGTTGGAACAGGATTGACATCATTTTTAAGATATTTTGTACCATTCACTCGAAAACCAAAATCTTTAGATTCGAAGTGCTCCGAACATAAGAACAGATTTTGAGGCATGTTTTCAGCATCAACCAAGTCCGAAATTGAAAGCCATATATTTCTTCTCTCAATATTAGAGGGAAATCTAAAAGTAAAATTATAAACATCGGACAATCTACGCCACTGACTGTACAAACATGAAACTAACCTGTGAAAACTCAAACTATGGTTGTAGGAGTCCAATTTGCCACGTACGAACCATTATTTTAACGTATTTTCAAAAAACTCTTTGGTATTTTGCTCAAGATATTCGGAAATATCTCCAAAAATCACTTATTTGACACAACTCAACTAGATATCGGGTTATATCGGTATGGCAACGTGTATCAAACATGAAATGTCAAATCGAAGGCCAATTTCGCTGATTGGTCGCGAAGCCATATTATGAATATTATGAATGAAACTGAAACAACCGGTGTTGTCAAGTTGGGAACCAGGGAATCTCTTGAATGGCCATTCTGGAAGGATTCGAAGTTAATGAACCGGAAATCTCAGACAATGTGACAACGTCGTTCAGATCTTGGCGTAATTCTCGTTTTGTAGTAATACAGTCGTCCAGTTCGTTCTTCATTATGTGGCATCTTGGCTTCAAGATTTATCATCCTATACCGCGTCTCCTCTTTCCTTTGTCTAAGACATTCAGTATTTCTTCAATAACGATTATCAGGCACTATCTTAATGATTTGAATCATCACTTAAAAATACACAAAATATTCCTCTTACTTTTTCATCAAAACTAGGGGTGGTGAAAATTTTCATTAAGTTTTTTATTCATAACTGCCACCAAATGTGTTTTCACAACATATGGCTCAAAGCCCAGCCTTCTATATAGGTAAGCTATGCTCAAAGTATCTCGAAAAGATTCTTTGGTAGTTTTCCGGAAATTAAATATCACAGTTAAACTTAGATACGCACAATAAATTGTCATAAAATGAACAACTGGCTATCATAACATTCCCTTCCTTAGGGTACTTTTCAACCGATTTTTCGTTCATAAAACACCAATCAACTCCGTATACAAGGTTTTCATGTTCATAAAAGCTATCTACTATAGACTGAGAGTTTTCAGAAATTACATGTAGACCTCCTAGCATACCAGCTACCAAAAGATTTTTTTGGGAGAAAGGATCCCATTTTACCCTCCAAACAGGACCAGGAATTTTTATTTCAGCTCTAGGGCATTTGAAGTTCCTGATGTCCCATAATCGGACATTTTCGTCATAACTAAAATTAAATAAATAATAACATACTTTTGAACTGATTATTTTGTCATTTCAAGAGAATGACACATGAAAATCATCCAAATATTGTTTCTTACCTTCCACTTGCTAAAACGTATTCTTTACCAATATTTGAATGTAAGGAAGTGACACCCGCTTCATGAGACCTATTTTTGGCAACAGCTTCTGTACCAACCCTTTGATCATACTTGTAGAATATACAATCGTCCCCACCTTACCAAAGTAATTCTTAATTTACAGTATTTCATTCATTAAAACTTTCCTTTGAAACCTACCTGAGAAATAAATGTTAGGGTCCCAATAATAAAACCCTGCTATCCAAGTTTCAAATTCATGAAATTTCACGACTGAAGCTTTGAGTATAAGCTGGTTTTCCACCAATTTTAAAATATGTACACTTCCTTTTGAATCACTACATACGATCTCTGGTTCCTCTGAATGAAGCTTAGTATTTGACCAGTCTAATGATAAAATTAAAAGTTCATCGTCTTCAAAGGAGAATTTGTAAGAATCTATTTTTTTCAACTTCAATGCTTCGTCTTCTGCTTCTAATTTGAATATCTTCAATTTAGCTTTAGAATTGACCACTCCCAGCAGAATGGAGTCATTGATTTCATGATGGCACCATTTCTGATCAAGCACTGCAGCAGTTTCATACTCTTGCTCCAATTTCAGACCAGTGTCTTCATTGATGGAAAACAGAAGTATACGTCCAACGCGTTTTTTACCATCGGATCCTGAGAAAGGAATGGTTGAGCATTCGAATGAATAGATAAAAAATTACTTCACCTTCAGATTTTGATATTAGCTGGTAATTTCCACAGACGAAAATGTGCCGAAAATTCTCGACTGGGCACCATTCTACTGAATCTGCATTGAAATCGGTTTTCCGTTTGTAAAGAGTTTTTATCGAGATATTCCTTGGTAAGTCCTCATCACAACCACTGCTGAGTTTTTCGTAAGTCGTCATTTTATCATTGATTTAGATATTCAATTAATTTTATATATTCTTCATTTTCGAACAAATTTCTTAACCCATCTTTTTTGTTTACGTTGTTAGCACCATCGAATAGTATATTGGTATAACCAGAGATAACCGAGATGGTCAACTAGGTACTGAAATTTGGTACATTTTAAGGAAATTTAGCCATCTCTGTCTGTTCAATGAACTTCATATAAGTTCATCCTTGTTTAAAACTGATGTGTGCCACTACTTAGATGGCGCTGATTTTCAAGCCCAAAGGGTAGGAAACTGCTCTTTGCAAATGCAAATGGCGATTGTTGACATCCTAAATGATGTTGTTTACAATCTGTTTACAACATCATAAAATATGCCGTTTAAAATGTTTACCTCGTTGGAATTCTCCAGCATTCTCGTTCTTTGCTTTCAAATCGTCTTCGAGCTAACAACATGCAGATATTGGTGTGGACCTGTCTTCAGAGCAGAAATATTTGTTTGTAAATTAGCCAACATGCGTTGTATTATATGTGGATCTGATGATCTGGAGGTGAAGAGAATGTATTGTTTTCCCAGGAATATTGAAAAGTAAGATATTTGAATTACGTAAACATTATCATATTAATATTTTCAAAATTTTAGATCCAAGTTGTGGCAAGAAAGTTTAGGAATGATATTCAAAGGAGAATCTCATAGAAGGTGGAAGATTTGTAATAAACATTTCCAGCCAGCTTCCTTTCGTAACTTGATCTCCTATGAATTAAATAAAGATGCGGTGCCTTTTCGGTGGGTCACCTCAAATGAATTGCCAGAAGAAAGTGAGGCTGGTCCTTCCGGAATGCTGTCTTCAGGACTTCACAAAGGTATGGATCTACATCAACTGCAAAATAAGAAAATATGCATATGATAGGGTCACCTACTGTGTATATGCCAATTATAGTGTCATTAGTTCGTTTTATTTATCACTTATACACCATATTAGAGTGCTCATTGATTTTATGCTTTCAGAAAATACTGGGGCCTTGCAGGATTTGATGATGAGTGATGCTGGTTTAGGAATGTCATCTGTTGAAGGTATTAACAGTATGGTAATTTGTGGGGAGCAGTAGATTTTACGAAAACTAGAATATTGAAAAATATGCACATAATATCACCTACTGTGTCCCTGCAAGTTGCTGTAGTCCGTTTTATTTATAATTTAATTAAATGCTTGACATATTAATAATGTTTCTTAAATATATAATATGTGCTTTACAAGATTAGAGATGCTCATTAAGTATTTGCTTTCAGAAAATACCGAAGCTTTGGAAAAATCAGTGAGAAGTGAGAGTCCACTTGCTACGCAGAGCCAGAGTACTCCACCTCATCAAAGTATCACTGAAACTCCTTCAAGGAGAAGAATTTTCAGGAATATTGAAAGTCTCTACACGCAGGAGTGTTCCCCAAGGAAAAAAAAATTAGTTGGCATGGTCCAAAGTAGGGAGAGACAACTGAGAAAATTGAAAATTTTGTGCAAAAGAAGATCGCATGATATAAGAGCACTCTCGAATATCGCTGAGTCTAACATCATGAATAATTTATTCAAGAACATGCCTTCCGTGACAGCAAATTTCATGCTGTCACAAATAAAAAATTTTAAGCCCAAAAATTTGAAAGGAAGGAGATGGAGTTTAGACGATAAGATTTTATCTCTCTGCATACTGAAAAGGAGCCCAAAGTGCTACAATTTGCTAAGAAAATTTGTGGCACTACCCAATAAAAGAACTGTTTTGAGTCTGCTGAAGAGAGTGCAATTTGAGTCGGGCATCAATGAGCATCTCTTCAATCATTTGAACGAGAGCATACCAAAAGGAATAGAACGATGTTGTGCTCTTTTGTTCGATGAAATTGACATAAAAGAGAACTTGCAGTATGATCAGGGAGAAGATCGAATTCGTGGATTCGAGGATTTTGGAGCACAGCAGCAGAGTACTGAGCTAAAAATTGCCAATAAAGCACTTGTGTTCATGTTGGTGGGGTTAAACATGAAATGGAAGCAACCAGTTGCATTCTATTTCAATAATAACGGTTGCAATTCTACCAACCTGAAAAAGTGCTTGATGGAAGTGCTTCATGCTGCAAAATATTTTGCGAAAGTAGATGTTGTCACAACAATATGTGATATGGGCACCAGCAATGTGAAATGTATGAAGGAATTGGGGGTGACCATTAATCATGCATATTTTAAATTTGAAAACAGAAGAATATCCTGTATGTATGATCCTCCTCACCTGTTGAAGAGCACAGTGTCGTTATTTAGACGACACAATGTGCTTCTGCCAGTCACCATTGGCGACCAAAACAGCATTATGGAGGCAAAATTCGCAGATGTGAGGACGGCACACGAAATAGATAAAAGAAATCCCCTCTTTTTCCGGACAATGCATAAATTGAAGGACATGCATTTGAGTCCTATTATGCAATATGGCATGAAAGTCAGTATAGCTGCTCAAGTGTGCAGCCATACTGTAGCAGCCTACATCTACTCTCTAATAAGTTCAGGTAAGTTTAACAATTTAAACTGATGTAGAATAATTTCCGTGAATTTACCACAAACACTTATATTGTATGACCCCCACACTGACATTTATTGCTGTAAAGAGCTATAGTAGGTCATATCTCATTATTTTGATGGTTCAATCTTTCAATATCATTTTTGAGACTATGATATGAAACCAGAATTTGAAAAAAAGTATAACAGAAATCATTACATTACCCACAATATATTTTTATTATACAATGGTTAAACCATAAATTTTTCATTTTAGGAACGATGGAATCAAGGGCTGTTGCTACTGCCACTTTTATAAAAGAGGTGGATACCCTTTTTGACAGCTTCAATGGTCGAACACTTAGGGCACCAGAAGGCAAAGACCTAAGATGTGCAGTAACGGAGGAATCTCCTCATGTGGGATATTGGGCTGAGGCATTCCAAACTGTACTAGGTTGGACATACAAAAGGGTATCCAAAAGTGGCACCATCAAGCCATCCAAGCCTCCATCCCAGACTGGATGGCTTACATCCCTAAACGCGATAAAGGACATATGGACTTATTTGAAAATCCAGGGATGCTCCTCCTTAAATCCAAGGTCCTTAAATCAAGACCCCCTTGAGAATTTATTTGGAGCAGTTAGGTATGGATGCGGATGTGGGGACAATCCAACAGTCCAACAATTCATTGGGAGCCTGAAGTGCCAGATTTTGAACGGCCTGGCAAACAAGGCATTTGCTTCAAAAAATTGTGAAGATGATGATCATACATTGTTATCAAATTAACAAATATTTTTGAATTTACATGAACAGCAAATGGACACTGTAGAGCAAACATCATCAGCTGCTGGTACAGTTTCTCAAACTGAATTAGATTTGGGGGATTTATCAGTAGATATAGCTGGCGATATTTCTCGTGGAAGTCCAACAATTTTTTCTGTGGCTTATGTTTCTGGATTCATCATCAAGGGAATTAAAAAAAAGATAGTTTGTGTATTATGTGATTCTAAATTGCTTTCCTCTGATTTAGAATTTCATAATACATTCGTTTCAAATAAAGAATGGTCTAGTACCAACAAACTTTTGTACCCAAGTGAGGATTTTACCATATTGATTGGATGCGGGATTACTGCATTAGAGGAGTACCTAAACGAGTCTTCCTCACATCAGTCACATCCAAAGATTATGTTAAGTTCAGAAAATTACTTGGGTACAAAATTGAATTTTGAACTTCTTGGATGTGCTGATCATCAAGGGGAAATAAAAAAATTAACGATAAAATCATTGTGTCGGATTGGAATCCCTTGGTGGTGTAAGAGAAAAAACCAGGAAATTAAAGAATTGAGGAAAGAAAGAAATTCAATTAAAAGAAAAATAAAAAAATTTCGTCATCAATAATAAAAATATATTTCATTGTTTACCCTTATTTATAATCAATTCTAGTAATATGGTCTGAAAAGCCTACAAATATGTAAAAAAGTCTGATGAATCTAGTGCAGGAAAATTTTATTTTATTAGAATTATATATTCTCTATTATATTTTGTGAAAAATTGTTTAGTAAGGTTTTATGCATCAAATTTTAATATCCATGAATTTTTAATTGTTGCCCATCTTGAATGTAATTCAACAATGTATGTTATGTAATTCAAAATTACCACCAGCAATTGGAATGATTTATAATGAAAGTTGTAACAATATTATTACTTGAATCTTTTTTACCACTCTGAATACTTTCTGTTGTTTTTGTGGTCGAATGATCATAATTATTCATGAATAATGAAATAGTGTATTTTTTCGAATTCAATGTTTAATATACGAGGAAAGAGTATGAATGAACCACTTTTATTTAATAAAACCTATTCACTTTAAAATATTTAAACACTAAGTTCGCAGAACCGTATGAAAAACCTTCATTTTACAGCAGAACACATTTGTCCTGTTGCAAAATGCAAGGTTTTTCATTCAGTTCTGCGAACTTACGTTTAACGCTGAATAATTTGGATGAGAAGGCTATTCAAATTTCCCGCGCTCCGCGATTCCGTCGTACAGCGCCTCTATATCATGGCACGCCTGACTTAGAGAGAGATGGAGAATTAAAATGTACCAAACTTTTAGTTCCTAGTTGACCATCTCGGTTATCTCTGGTATAACTTGGAACTACTACCACTGAACTACTCATACTTGATGACTGCCAGAGAGGTATTCGACAAATTTTTAACGAAAATTTCTTACAAATATAAACTTTCAATAAAAGCCTTGAACGGGGGGGAATAAAATTTATTGATGTCAATATATAAATCTGATTTATTAAAAAATATAAACTTAATTTATTACAAACTATGCAATTCAAAACTTCGAATATATTTTCAGCTATTATAAATAATATTAGTACGAAATTATAATTTCAACATATAGTTCCGAGTCTACAAACATTTTTCATACCTTTTCGCACAAATTTCACACATCTAACTAACTCTTGAATACATTCAGTATGTTTTTATCTCTCAAAGTATTAAACAATTATTTGCCATTATAAGATGATTTCAACCTAATCTTTTTAAATATACACTTGGTTCATGAAAGCACATGATACTAGGAGTTTCAAACCTGGCATGAAACTAGCAATTTGTGAAAAATCTTGACCAGATACCAACTGGGTGTGGACATCAAGCGCTGCGGGATAATCTCTTTGCTCAATCATCATCACAAGGTGGTGGAGAGAGCCTAATGTATCTTGGGATAACTGAAAATTGTTTAAAATATGGATTCAGTATAAAAATCAACTTCAACAAGGCATTAAGAAGCAAGTATGGATGATATTCACCTTTTCTTCACGGATCATATCGTAGAGTATCTCCAGCTTTTTTCCAATGTCGTCTATTTTTTTCTTCATTTGCTGAAATTTAATGGAATAAGAAAAAAAATTCACCAAAAGCGACTCGATGCAAATCAAAATTTTAAAGTTTTCAATTTAACACCTACCGGTTGATTACAAGTAACAAGACAGCAATCCCTCAACTGATCCAGAGACTTCTGTATACGAACATGCGCATTGGGTATCGGTTTCTTAACGACAGGTTCTACAGGCTCGTTTTTTCTAACATCGGATATTTCGTTTGGAAGGTTAGGGGTTCCCACATTCCTTTTGAATTCCGTAGTAAAAGAAGGTGGCCCACCAACAGATCCAAAGTCTTGTTGAGGTTGAAACATTCTTGGTGGTTCCATAGGATTCGTAGGCATGTTTTCGTGCCAACCGGTCTGTACTGGTACCGGTTGACTGCCAGGTTCGTTGAAAGGGTGAGTTATGGGGTCCATTTTTTGTGGGATGTCCTTTTTAACCTGAAAAAGTTTCGTCCAGGATTTGAATGATCATAAACTTTGGCAGAATCACTTATTGTGTGGTTCTGGTGATCTGTTATGTGAAAGGGTTGTATGCAATAATTAGATCTAAAGTCCTCTCACTAGATCTGATCTGATTTTTCCTCCACTCATGAGAAATATCGTTAGCAATATCATTCAAATATTAGATCAAATGTGTTCTCCAATTTATTCATTCCACAATTTTTGTTTTAAGCTTTTAATATAGTAGTTTTTGAAGAAATGCAACTGCAAAATAGACAAAATCTTTTATACTACCGCTGATAATAATTCCAAAATGATAAAACAGGAGCAAATGTAAAATTTGTTTGAAACTCATCATTCTACTATGGAACTAAAGTAATAGAGTAAGATCCCAGAGCAATCAGACATAACTTATTTTCACACGGATGAAACCTGAAGTTTTCAGTAGCGTCTCGTGTGCCTTGAATACCTACGCGCTTTGTGGAACTTGCCGAGTGACACCTGGGCAGATACCAGGTGAGAAAGGTAACTAAAAATAAGAATTATTTTACTTAAATTCACATGTCTAATTTTTATATATGTCATGTAGAATATTATTTTAGAGTAATATCATAAGTGTCAGACACTTTTGATGGACCAGAGCTTTTGTTAGACGCTTTCAAGCTACCCAAAAAATAAATGAACTTTACTTATTTTTACATGTCTGATTTTTTAACATGTTATTGAAGTATTTATTTAAAAGTTATATTCAACCAGTCAGACAAATTAGAGTGACCAAACATCCCCTAAGACAAAAATTATTCGGCCAGAATAATGAGGGCGAGAACACTATGCATGCGCTTCAGAGTGAGTGAGACGTCCATAATAACTCGGTTCACCTTCTTGAACTCACCATCTGTTTCAATCTACTGTGTATGTGCTGTTTGCGTGTAATATTATATAACTTATAATATAAATATACAGAATGGTGCACATGAAAGGAATAGATTCGTTATTTTGTAAACCGCCGAATTTAAGAAAAAATCCGAAACACGTCGATTTTTATTTTAAAACAGGCTATTCGTAAGGATACCTTTTTATTTTTGACGTCATCTATGTGAGCGTGATGACGTCATCGCTCAAATTTTTAAATGGAAATGTGGGTGTTGTGATACATTATTTGAAAGGTTTTCTAAATACCTATCCAGTCATATCAATAATTTGCAGTAATTGATTTTTGTATTTGTTTATGAAATTAATAAAATTCTATTATTACAATGAATATTTAAGATGTATTTCTCATTAAATACAACGAAACCTAAATTGAGTGCTTAAATTGTTTACCTTCAGCTAAAATACAATGACGGCCTTTACAAAATTTATTTTTGTGTGTCAATAAATACATCATACCCATACTTAATACATTTTATTAAGAAACCTGTTGAAATTTCATCAATAATATTTGTGACAATAAGCAAATCCATTATTGTACATATTGGTATGGCTGAATAGGTATTTAAAGGACCTTTCAAAAAATGTATCACAACACCTACATTTCCATTTAAAAATTTCAGCGATGACGTCATCACGCTCCTATAGATGACGTCAAAAATAAAAAGGTATCCTTACGAGTAGCCCGTTCTAAAATAAAAATCGACGTGTTTCGGGATTTTTCTTTAAATTCGGCGGTTTACGAAATAACGAATTTATTCCTTTCATTTGCACCATACTGTATATTTATAAGTTATATAATATTACACGCAAACAGCATATATACAGTAGATTGAAACAGATGGTGAGTTTAAGAAGGGGAACCGAGTTATTATGGACGTCTCACTCACTCTGAAGCGCATGCATAGTGCTCTCGCCCTCATACTTCTGGCCGAATAATTTTTGTCTTAGGGGATGTTTGGTCACTCTGATTTGTCTGACTGATTGAATATAACTTTTGAATAAATACTTCAATAACATGTTAAAAAATCAGACATGTAAAAATAAGTAAAGTTCATTTATTTTTTGGGTAGCTTAAAAGCGTCTGACAAAAGCTCTGGTCCATCAAAAGTGTCTGACACTTATGATATCACTTTAAAATAATATTCTACATGACATATATAAAAATCAGCCATGAGAATTTAAGTTAAATAATTCTTATTTTTAGTTACCATTCTCACCTGATACCTGCCCAGGTGTCACTCTGCAAGTTCCACAAAGCGCGTAGGTATCCAAGGCACACGAGACGCTACTGAAAACTTCAGGTTTCACCCGTGTGAAAATAAGTTATGTCTGATTGCTCTGGGATCTTGGACTATAAGGAAAACTAGCAAACATACAAAGAAATGTTCGAGAAAGAATAGAAAACCATCAAACAGCAGAAAACTCATACTATGAAAAATAAAATAAAAAAATCATACTTTCGAAAAAAATAAGGCAGCAAGCGAAATTTTCAAAACAATACACACCACAATATTTTAAAATCAAATAGTACTATTACTAAAAACTACAATTTCCACAAAAAACTGAAAATACCTCATTGTTTTTTCTCCACAATCTGGTACCTGAGTGTCTAGGAGACATGTCTTTATTTGTCTTGTAGGTAAGAAAATGAATAATTAGATAATATGTCCAATATGAAGATAAGTGATTTAAAATTATAGAATATGTAACGTCTTTGTTCAATTAAACATCAATAACACTTTATAAATGATTCTTCAACTAGGATCGCACTTTTGAATTGGGAAATTTGAAAAAATAAGGCAATCCAAACCACCTGATCATATTCCTGGAAGTAAGATTGACTAAAAATTTCAAAAAAATGTCTGCATGAAACAATTTTCAAGCCAATAAACAGAGCTGAGTTCCCATTGTTTGACCACCAGCCCTAACCTCAAAAAATAATTGACAGGCTGTTGGATTGCCTAATTGACATCTGTATAAATCTGACGATGAATATGGATTTAACTTACCTGATTTTTCAAACTTCTACAGAGCGTTGGGGGATCATTCCAACCAGGAGCCACCATCGGTCTATTATTAGCTTCTAAGGCTTCTTGAGCCACTGGCGTTTGGCTGGGGGAAGGAGCAGGAGGAGCTGCGTTGAAATTACCTCCATATCCGCTCTGTGGAGTAGGTACCAAGGGAGAAGGATTGAAATTGGGCATAGGAACAGGTGCCATTGGCACAGGAGAAGTATACAAGGTTGGATCATTGAAAGATTGTTGAGAGTTGTTGAAGTTTCCCATTGGCTGACTTGGAAGAGGCTGATTTCTTAAGGCACCGTTGTATTGATTCGAAGTAACCGATGGATCCAGTATGTATTTTCGCTGAGGTAGACCTGTAGAACCACCTAAAAAAATAAAATTAGAATCAGTTTAATCGATTCTGAATGCAAGAATAAAAGTCGGCTTGAGATATACTTACCAGTTGCATTATTTGTATTGTTTGGAGGTTTGGATGTAGGTGTGAGCGATTTCGGTATTGGTGGGGGCATGTTTGGAACTTGCCATGGCTGAGAATTGGGAGCATCCTTGCCAAAACTTTGAGCAGTACCTACAACAAAAAATACAATATTACCAAGAGTAATATTGATTTCAATGTGAGAAATTCAAGATTATTTCAAAAATACTGTACTGATACGAGGATCTATTGATATCTAGTTAGCATGGACTAGTTCCATGCATAAACAAAATATTGAGATACCATATCAATGAACAATAACTTATTAGAAGTGTCAGTGTAGAGTTAGACGTCATAAAAGTAAACCAGAGTTACACAATAATTAAAAAAAAAGATGTCCACCGAAATTGTAATAATCGACAAATTGGAGTATCGAGCCATCATCAAGTACCTGTATTTAAAAGGGTTAAGGGGTAAGCAGATTTACGAAGATATGCTTAATACCCTTGGTGATCAATGTCCTTCATATGGGGCCGTGAAAAATTGGACTGCAAGCTTCAAAAGAGGTAAATTTTCCATTGAAGATGATGACCGATCGGGAAGGCCAGTTTCTGTGTCAGTCCCCGAAAATATCGATGCAGTTCATGACATGATTTTATCAGACCGTCGAATTGGGCTAAAACGGATATCTGAAGCACTGAAGATTTCATACGAACGCGTTCATCATATAGTTCACGTCAATATAGACATGAGAAAAATTTCTGCAAAATGGATCCCCAAATGTTTGAATGTTGACCAAAAGCGTGCAAGGATAGAAGCATCGCGTTCGATCTGTGCTCGATTTGAAAACGATGTACGAATTGTTACTATGGATGAGACTTGGGTACATTTCTACGATTCAGAAACAAAGCAACAACCGATGGAATGGCGACACTCTGGTTCTCCAAGACCTAAGCAGTTTCGTGTCCAAAAATCTGCTGGAAAAGTTCTTGCTTCAGTTTTTTGGGATTGCCATGGGGTAATCATGATTGATTTTTTGGATAAGGATAGAACAATAACTAGAGATTAATATTCGACATTACTGACCACTCTACGGGAAAAAATTGAAGAGAAAAGACGCGGAAAGCTATCCAAAGGTATTTTGTTTTTACAGGACAACGCCGAAGTATACAAATCTCATGTTGCCATGCAAGACATTCGTGATTTAGGGTTAGAATTACTAGAACACCCCCCTTTTTCGAAAGATTTGGCTCCGTCCGACTATCATCTCTTTCCTCAACTGAAAAAAAGTTTAAAAGGTCGTGAATTTGCTTCCAACAAGGAGGTAATAATAGCTTTGGAGGACTGGTTTGCAGAGCAAGAAGAAAATTTTTTTGAAAGGTCTAGAGACGTTGTAGGTTCGCTGTAATGAATGTATTCAATCAAGAGGAGAATATGTTGAGTAATAAAATATTTTGACATTGAAATTTTGTTTGATTCTATAGTAGGCTAAGAATTTTTCAATATATCCTCGTATGTGAGGTAAGTCTTTGACTTTTATTTCTTTCCTGTTGATCCCTTTTTCAAACTTTAGCTTCTTTTAAAAGATACAGGGGCTCGAAAATTTCTTTCCATAACTTCTTCTTTCTGATTTAAAATGAACAAAATTTTGGTGAAGAGTTTACAATATTTATGGAGCAAGTCAAAAACACACCCCGTATAGTATCGCTAAACAACGCTTTAAAACGATCTTGGGAGATCCATACCTGCATAGTTCGTAGATGGAACTCCAAACTGTTTCGGTGGGGGGGCGAACTGATTCGAGGCCGGGCCCCCGAATTGGTTTGGTGGCGGCACTCCAAACTGGTTAGGGGGCGGACTCCCAAACTGATTAGGAGGCGGCACCCCAAACTGACCAGGAGGTGGCACCCCAAACTGACCAGGGGGCGGAACCCCAAACTGACTCGGAGGCGGCACGCCAAACTTACTTGGAGGCTGCACCCCAAACTGATTTGGAGGCGGCACTCCAAACTGGTTTGGAGGCGGCACTCCAAACTGGTTCGTCGGCGTATTCCCAAACTGGTTGTTAGGTTGTTGGTATTGGTTCGGGGGGTTGTAGGTGTTGTAGTTGGTGAATGACTGCCTTCCGATGCTATGGCGACTTTGTTGCCTGACCGATTGACCATACGCAGGTTTTTGACCCAGATGGACCAATAGTCGATCCCTCAAAGCACTCAGTTTCTCGTTATTCGATGTACCCAAATATGTAAGAGCTTCCTTCGAGCAACCTTGGGAAACCAGGATCAGGGCGTAGTTGGATAATAAATCTGTTACTAGTCCGTGTATCTGAGGATGATATTGACTAGATCAGTCTTTCCTTTCGATAAAGATCTATTTGAACTTAAATAAACCATTTACTTTTGCAACGAAGAGGATATCGTCCCTTAGGACGATTTCTTCATTTACTTTTGATTAAATAACGATACAGACTGTCTCAAAAAAAAAATGGATCCAACAATTATTTTAGTCTGGAAAGTGTGCAATCAGTTCGTTCAACAAGTTTTTTCTATAACAAATGCAAATGATAGTCTGCAGATAAAAAATTTGGGTATGAAATGAAAATAAATCAACGTATACTCCATTCACTTTTATATAGTATTCTGGGAGGCCAAGTTTTAGGTTTATCAAGTTTTTTCACCTGAAAAAATCGCAGGTTGGCACTTGTGAATGACATTACGTCAATTAATAAATGTCGGAGACGTTGCCGGCGTTTATTTTTCATTATTAATTATCAAGCCTGGAAACTAAGAATGTCGAAGGTAGTTTCGAAAAAGCAGAGGTAAAGTATCAGGAAGTGCTATTTAGAATTGAAATCTGCGCATTCTAAAAGTAACCCTGATAATTTGGTATCGACAGTTCATGACCAGCTATCCAATATTTTCGACGTATAAGTGAGTGAAAACCAAGGCTTTATATTTTATATGAATAGATATTCATTTTTTAGCTGCACATAAACACAATCAGGAGGATTTTAAGTGAAAGAGACGACAAAGAATTTCCTACTATTGGGGCACCCAAAAAGACACTAACTGAAGACTTTGAAGAAAGATCTGCAACGACAAATTTGGAATTATAATTTGAAAAATGAACACTTTTCGATTGATACACTCCTCACTTTTGCGAAAGAGCTGCCTTTTTCAACAGAACCCTCCATGCAGTGTGAAAGACCTAACATTTGGGTTTTCTAGTATTGCAAAAATGTCGAATACCCTCCTTATGAAACTAGTACTGTATTGAAGATTTTCTACGATCAAGGAGGTTCAACTGAATCAAACAAAATGAATTATATTATGGATATGGAAGAGGAAGTTGCTGCAAACCACCTAGATAGAAAAATAACCAATTGGGAAACTTTGGGAAAGGCTTTCTCTTTATAAGGAACATAAAGCTTCTTCGTAAACCTGAGGATCTCAAAAATAATTGCTTGGAGGACCAGATATGGTCGGAAGACCTTCGTTGTCAAGGACCAAATGTGGGTTATATACTATGTCCTGATGATTTTCTATCTCCTTTTCTGTTGCAGATTTCAAGATATTTTGTCAATGTCAATCCAAAAGAAAGATGAAATGTTGTTCCCGAAGAAGATTCTGTCCGTTATGAATATGTCAGCCTATTCTTTGAAAAAAATTACAAAATCTCTATACTTATTCAGAGGTTTTTATCTTTGTGCTCATGTATCATAGGTAAAAATGTATGGCGTCCTGTTCAAATCTGTTTTCCTAATACTGTAATTGCTTTGACACTAAAGAATCTAATGCTCTTTCTCAAAAAGAAACATATACATGTAACGATGTTAGAAATTACTGTTTTGTGATGGAAAATTGTTGAAGTTTTTTTTATTATGTATCAAAACCAATTTCTTTATAGTGTTACCGTTTTCTCAAGTTTTGTATCCAATCATTATGTGCCAGTTGATATGATAATTAAATTTAAGATGTTTAACACCCACCTGGATATTGAATATTTGAATTGACTTCAAAGTATGTTCATAAAACATAATTCCATATCTTGCTTTTGACTCGAATACTGTATGATAGATGGTTTCCATGCAGAATTTATCCAGATATCTTGTCATTACACCCAAAGATAACAGACTGAAGCCTTGTGCATCCCAGTTTAGAAATACGTTCTGCTTGAATCGGTTTACCTATCATTCACATAGATTCCCACGAACTTTGTAAATGGAGTTAGTTCTTTTAAGGTTTAACAGTGACACAGGTTTCGTATTACCACTACATTTTCATACTGGAGTATTTGAAGGGGTGCAAAAAGGTATTTCAATTTCTTCTGTAGGCTTATTTTTTGGAAAGTGGGGAATTCCACTGTTCGTTTATAAGTTTTTCTGTAGGGTTATGCGAATACTTTTATTCTTTTTTCGAATGAACTATCACAAAGTAACTGACTATTTTGTCCATTATTTTTCAGTAAAATTTCAACACTCGGTTCTTGATTTCCGTACAAGAAAATAGCATAACTGAATCTCCCAACCATGTTTATATACGTGAAATATTTCCAGTATTTAGGCGAAAAAAGTGTCTTCAACATTCGCCAGGTCTTTGGAATTATTGAATTCACATATTATTTTCTCGAATTCATTATTTTCCCAAAGTAAATAAACATTTTGATAAATACGTAATTACTACGACATAAATGTAGAAACGGCAACGTTGCTTGTTCAACTGACAGAAGAATGACCATAACCTAACATTTTCAAAATATACACGGTGAAATGTGTCAGAATTCCATGGCCAACCGGTATACTTTATAAATGTGAATGGAGTACATATACTTCGACATTAAGGGATTAAAGATGTTGAACTTACAGGTACTTGACGTCCTTGCCTTTCCATTGCTTTCTGTAACAATACCACGAGTTCCACCAGTTCTTTGAGATCTTTGGTAGAACTATACACATTACCACGCCAGGACCTAACCAACTTTTCAAGACTTCCTGAGCTCACGTAACATAAATGTGCGTTGTTCAGTAACTTGTCATCATCTTGAGCTTCTGTTTCCAAGCGGTATCCCAACTTTTCTACAAAAAAAGGCTTATTACATAACGAAATTGAATATACTCCATTCACTTTTATTTAATCACATAGGAGGTCATGGTTTCGTTTTCAGGAGTTGGTGCCCCTGATGAAAAGCACAGAACATATGATGAAAAGTCAGTGCGCGCACAGAAAATATCGTTAATGACAAAACGACGTTGCCAGTTTCTTTGTTTACATCAAAGTAAAAGTATCAAAGATATTCCACATTTTGTTAGGTTTACAAATTGTTCGCAGATTTTTGGTATTCGATATTTGCAGCTGAGTTTTTCGTCGAATATCCAATATTAACGTATGTTTATTGTTTTTAGCACCAGTTTGGAGCGTGAGGACGATTTTCAAGACCAGGACGAATGTTTACATTTCGAGGTTGAAGGGGTACAGGGGAATTTCGTTGAAAAAGCTGTTATTTGAACAGATATCGCAGTAGATGGAACGGATGGAGCCTCAAGAGGTCGATTAGGATGATATTTTTCAGGTTTTTCAAGAAATTTGGCGATATCTGAGCAGATTTGCCAAAGTTAGGTACCTCACTAATGAGGTGGAACTTAGACCTAATTCTCCTATAAGAAACGCCTTTCAAAGGTCGAGATGGTGAAAAATGTATTCTTTAGATGTTCTTTGAACAAACGCAGCCGAGTTTTATATCCCAACATTGATTTTAAGAAAGTTATCAACAAAATAAAATTGACATTATTCTTGATTCTTGTAATTACCCATCAGTTCATCTTATATTTGGGTTGATTTTTTTCAATGAATTCTTGATTAGAATCGACAATTGATGTCGTCAAGTCTTGAACTTTCAGTTCAAGAGGATAATAAACATTAAATCTTCACAAGCATGCATATGAAAAGTATGTGAAAGCAATGCAATTTTCTTCCATTGCGAAAAATAATATATGATCTCTGGTACTTTTCATGCAAATAACTAGAAAAGGAATCCTTCCTATCAATTCATATAAACGTTAATTATTTTCGTCCGTCACATCTTTTCCAATTCATTCATTTTCCGAATAAATTCACATTCTGAGAAATACGCTAAGAATGTAGAAAGACCAACATAGTGTTGACTTGGAACATAAAAATATTTTGAAAAACGTCATAACTTCGATACAGAGTGGAATGTGTCCAATTTCCAAGGCCAGAGTTGTGATTTTATAATTGTGAATGGAGTATACGTTAGCATTTAATTTTGAATCAGATGAATACTTACCACAAAGAAGAGGCAAATCGTCCTCTGATGCATGAGTTAACGTTGCAGATAGTGCTTCTTTCCAACTCGTTATATCACAATTCTCAACAATGGATTTCCAATCATCTGTCACCAATGCAGATATCAGGGAGGATATATATCCTTCGGTTTGCTCCAAATATTTCTGCTGCGTCCTTGCCAATAAATCTGACCCACCTGAAATTGAAGAAAGTGTTTATTTCAAGTCTCAAGAGAATAAGAAATGTAAAGTTGGAAAATTATACTTCCTTACCTGTTATAGCTATGATTATGGCATCAGTATACTTTTTAGCTTTCAGACACAGCTCAACTGCTGCCTCCACGTTACCAAGTAAGAGAGCTTGTGTGATCAAACCCTCAGTATCTGAAACCAAAAAAATTGGACAGTTTATTTATTTACAACAATTAACACTCACGAAAGTTTTTATATGTTAAACTTACCATTCCCAACGTGTATTTTAAATGACTGAACAGGTTTCTTAACATTCTGGGCATCGTTTATCAAATCAAAATCTTCGATCTGAAACATATTATCGGGAAATGAATGAATTTTCAGAAAGAAAAATCATCTCACCCTGTTCATATTTGAGAAATCGTCGCATAATTCTTTATCGTTCGAATTTTTGCCTACGATTTTGTTCAATTCGTTATTCACATCTTCAATTTTATATCCTAAAAGATTCAATATTTCCGCCCTGGGGTTCACCGCAAATTGTGCTTTGATGAAGTTCCAAATGTATTTTTTATGTTGATCATCTGCATGATCGGCCTTATCACTACAATACTCTGAAATAAGACGAAAATTTAGGACATAATGTTTTCATTCTCTCTATTTCTTTGATGGTATATTCGGTATACTTGTTATCTTCAAGATTAGATGTTCTCTTATTGAGGGAATCATTGAAAACACTCACCAACGAAATTTCCTACTTCTAAAATATTTTCCATCATGGCAGAATCTTGAACCAAATTTTCTTCAGTGACTATTTGACTGATTTGCACCGTACGACTGATAATTGGCACATTTCCATTCTGGTTAGATTGCACCTGCGCTGAGGGTTTTTCATTTGTGAATGAAATCAATTTTCCACCAAACTGAAAAAAGAGATATTTGGAACTTGCATTATGAAAAAATTCAATTGTTTGTATTCGAAACTGCAGAAAAATAATGAAAAGAATATTGATTCATTTATTACTCACACCAAAACTTGCACCAACAGGTTTTCTCATCCACTTTGGTGGATTGGGCAAATCGACACTCACAGGTCCCATATTCTGATTTTGCAGCGGGGCTTGTGCATATCCATCCATACCAGGGAAGCTATCTGCTATTTTATCAGAAGTTTGAAACTGTTGTGTTTTTCCTATAATTAAAAAACTCATAGTAGACACATTTATCACAATTTCCAGACAAAAAACACTGAGAATTGCACTCTCGATTCAAAAAATCATTCACTCACCGCCTAACAATGAATAAATCGACACATGGCCATCGAAATTAGGACAAGCAATGATGGCTGGGTTTTTAGGACACCAAACGACATCGAAGTTCCATTGATTGGTTTTAGCTATTTCAGTCAGAACTTCGCCGTTAGGTTGGCTAGAACTAGGATTCCAACATAATATTCTGTTGTCCTTTCCGCAACTGACCAGAAGATCGGGATCTTCTGAACACCATGCCACCGAAAGAACACCCCTTTCGTGGTTTTCCAAAGTCTTCAAAGGAGAAGTGGCGAATCTGAGGTCCCATATTTGGACTACTGGGGAATGGTCTTCCTCTAAAATCATTGAATTGATTACATGTTGAAACCATGATGTTCTCCTATGCGGTATCCATATTTATTCTAAATCAAAGTTTTAATACAAATAATTATCCGCACCTGAAGCCAAACAAAGCTGGGTAGCAACTTCCGGATGCCAAGCTACCACCTTCCATCTTATTCTTGAAACAGAATCTGTCAGTTTGATGATGGGCTCATTTTTTCTAAGATCCCATATAACACATTTTGAAGCGAAGGTAGACGCTAATATGTGCTGAACCTGCCTATTCCAAGACAATGATAAAACATCTTCAAATGGTTGTGGTTTACTACCTGAAATTAGCATATGAAGTATTCAAGCAATTCCCAATTTGAAGCAACTGAAAAACTACTCAGAATTTCAAATATGCAGTATAAAACTTGTATATCCCAATATTTGTTTGAGATAAGAGGTACTGATCATAAATTATTTTTGACTAACCAGGTGACATGGGCGTTTGTAAATTGTTCATATCCCAAATGAATATTTCGGAATCACTAGCCCCTGTTGTGAACAAATTATGTTGGAACGGATTGAAATCCAAGGAATGGACAGGTCCGTTGTGTTTTTCCTGTTGCATAATTAAACCATTTTCATTCTTCAATAATTTGGAAGCATCGTAGATTTTGATGATACCACTATCACATCCTCCAATTATAGTGCCTTCATTAGAATTGGTGGCACCCCAAATAAGCTTATGAAACCTATGGTCACTAGGAACAGTGCATTTCTGTTTCAAATCCAAACCAGGCTCTGACAAGTTTAAGGAATATATTTCTAAAGCGGCGTTTGTATTGAATGAAGCATCCAGTTGTTGAGCAGCAGTTCCTGCTGCTAAATATATGGAGCTATTGCTTTTAGGGCTCCATGCCACATTGGCAGTTCTTTCCAAATCTTTCACTTTCATGGTGAAAAAACCGCAACCTTTAGTTCAACATGTAACTCCTGGAAATTGAAATTTCAATTGTGGAAATGCAACTGACCAATTAGCGCCGTAATTCAAAGATACACCGCAAAAATTCACAATTATGCTTATTTGGATGCAACTTTGAGTCAATTTTATTTAAAATCTTCCAACGTGGCTAAAATTTGCCTTGATGCATATTTTGACAGCTTGCGGTATTTCTAACCAAAAATAAACAAAGAATTTCTATGTTTATCAAGGAAAACGAATCTGTGCCCTGCTGTTCCTACTCTTTGGTTAACGAAGTGTCATTTAACAAATTAGGTTAAGGTAAATAAACAAGGATACTATTTTTGTTCAGATAAATCAAAATCAAATTTTTTCCGAATTTGCTACGTTTTCTGCTGAAAATTACAGTGAATATGGTTGAAGAGACTCTACCATCATCCAATAAACCAAAGGTGAGGAAAGAATTGGAAACTGCCCTTATTAAGTACCATTGAACAAATAGAAATGGATATTTGAAATTATTTTCAGATTAAAACCAATAGGCCAAAAGCAGTCTATTCGTGGAGTGTAGCAGATGTTTTGAAATGGTTGGAAAGACATTGTGGTGAATATTACAATAATTATGCTGCAAATTTCGTTACCCATGAAGTGACAGGTAGAACACTTTTGAGAATAAATGATAACTCATTACTCAGACTAGGTATAACAAACGTTGAACATAGGGATGCTATTTGGAGACAAATTCTCAAATTGAGACTAAAAACAGATATCATGGAAATAAGAGACATTCAAAAAAGAAATACGAACAATATGTTTTATGATTATTCTGTAGCTTGAAAAGAAGCTCTTGATTCCATAGTTCTTGAATAAATTTATTTCATTGCTCATTCAATCAGTTTGTAATTCTATTCTAATTCATTTTGAATCAAATTTTGTTTTGATTCTCAATATTAAATTCCATATAAAACTCTATTCACATATATAAAACCTTTGTAAATATTTGAAGAATTGTATGCACCATTTATTATTATTTGGGCATTCCAAAGGCTAATTATGCAAATAATCATTTCCATAAAACATTTAATAGAATAAAAATATACAATGACATCTTTTCATATTTATTCATGTACTCTGTTCCATGGTTGTTCATCACCAGATCCAAACACCATATAAAAAACAACTTCGACTACATACAGGGCAATGGTCACATAAAATACTATTCTCCATGATGCAATACTTGGCTGAAATTAAAGTTATAAATTTATTCATTTCTACTAGGTACAATAGCACAGTTGTCTCAAAAGAAATGTTTTATTTGAGGCAAGAGAAAATATCAGTTAAAGATATTTCTTACAGAATTAAACAATATGCCCCATTTGTGGATGCTTTTTCATTTATTACAAAGCCTTTGCTCCTACCATAGGATTATATTCCTCGTAGGAAATACTTAATTTGGAAGATTTGAATCCATCTATTGACTATGTTTCCAAGAGACACAGAATATAGAATATACTCACATCATCCTCACATAGCCAACCGACAAAGAGTGGCACTAAGATTCCTGGAATGGAAGCTATTGTATTGGTTATGGCCATGAGAGTACCAGCAAAATTCGGTGACAAGTCTATGTGATTCGATAAGAAACCGCAATACATTCCACCGATACCAGTTACGGACGCTGTCATCAATACCACTGCAGCTGTTGGTTGTGTGACGAAGCATAGGGCAGCAAAGCAACAGCAAGGTACAACACTTGCGATAGCAGTAGCTATTTTTCGTCCAATAGTTGTGGTGATGAAACCCTTGACTCGCATAATGTCTATGCATTTGCCTAGCACCAAGCTGCAAAACAAAGATTTTGCTAGAAATACAAAAATTGTTGGCAAACACGAATTCTAATTTGAACCTCCAATTATAAAATGGCTGCCAACTCATTCTAAAGGCGCATTAAGCTTCCGATCAACTCACCTGAAAATAAACATGCAAAAATATGGCAGTGCACTCAATAAGGCGTTTTCTTTAATCTTGAAATTCAGAACATTCTTCATGTACGTAGGTAACTCTGTCAAGACCATGTACCATCCCCAGTTTGAGCAGAGATGAGCTATTATAATTGCCCAAAATGGAAGAGAAGAGAATACTTGTTTCCATGGTACAGCCAGATGCTACAAAATGAACAAAACGCTTTGATCCAGCAACTTTGGACAGATTCAATATCTGAATTGGTGATCGTCAAAACATTCTTCATTAACTTACACTATGTTCTGTCGCCTCCTCTTTGAAAGCTTCTGTCATAAATTCTCTTTCTGCAGCTGACATAAATTTCTGTTTGTCTGGAGAATCTGAACCCAAAATACCCCAAACTATGAGCCATATGGAACTCAATCCTCCCTCTATGTAGAATATCCATTGCCATCCCAGTCCTTTGGCTATGGGACCGCTGACCAACGTAAAAAGCTTAAAAAAATTGAAGTGATCAACGCATATTGAGCCCCTTGAGAACGTACAACCTAAAAGATCTGTTGTGGTTCCCCAAACCTGTAAGCCCTTGTCAGAGAGAGGAATAAATCTGACGGTATTGACCCGAACGAGATTGGAACAAACATCTGCATGGTTATAAAAATACATTTAGTTTCCCCACAGATATCCTTACCACAGTTCCTGCAGCTGTACCACAATAAGCAATCGAGCTCATAACACTTCTTTCTTGAGGCGGAGACCAACGCGCTAAAAGAACGTGAGTACCAGGAAATGATATTCCTCCACCTAAACCTGCTATGATCCTAACAACCACAATGGCATAGGCAGATAAGGAAGATAATAAGGGGATGAGCAGTGTGAAAACCACGTTTATGCCAACTGCCGTGAACATAGTCCATTTTGCGCTGTATACTTCAGCGACTCTACCTCCTGGTATTTCCGAGACCATGTAACCCCAGAAGTAAGCGCTGAGCTGGAGGCCTTGAACGAAAGAACTCCATTGGTAGGGACCATCCTGAAATATTCGAACAGGAAGTATATCGAATACACAATACACATCGTCAAAATGCTAGAACACTGCCTTCTTTATTAACTCACTTCTGAACCATCCCCGGTCACATTCTTTCCTTCATCCAATTCTAGAGCGGTACGATTCACCATTGCTACTACAGCTACATGATAGTTCACTTTGAGACCGTATATGATAGCGAGGCCAAGAGAAAGCAAAACAGCCGTACAATATCGTGCAGAATAACATTCTGAGGAAAGATATCTTTGTTATAGAAATCCACCTTAAGTAGGGATCTCGTCAATTGACTTACTCATTTCAGGAGGATCGAAAAAAATTAATATAGAAGCTTTAAAAAGTTCTGAAACATTAAAGATAAAATATGGACACTGACGGTTCGAAATGAAATTTTTGACAAGAAATCAAATTTTGTAACCACTTTCCTTCTCGAATAATAAACAAACAAGTAATTGCCACTTCAATCAGAAATAAAAAGAGGCTTATTGGCACACCATTTACAACATGCTCTCTGTATATGAAGCAGAATAAAACGCATTGTTTTCTAAACAATATCAAGATGATGAAAGTACATTTCCGTGAATATTCTTGCTCATTTCACAGAATTCTTAAAAATTCTAGTGATCAGTTTGTAATTTTCGATGAATTTCTTTTCAATAATATCCCCTTCAGCCAAAGTATGCTACGCCCATGGAAAACACAGACTACTTGTGGGATGTGTATTGTACTAAAGAGGAATATTAGTCTTTGATTGTACTCTATGATAAATACGTCAAAAAATCACGGTTAAAGTTTCGAATCTTGGATTTGAAAACCATTTTTACCCTTTTTTTTACGTTCAAATTTGATTTTATTAGATTTAATTGATTTATAATCCCAGAGGCTAGTTGCGTATTGTCACTAATAATCCTGATATCATTAATAATGGATAAGAGATCGGAAAAGGACGATTCTGACGACGAAACAAACAATTTTTTAAAACCAAATGAAGCATCAAGTAGAAGATCATCGGTTAGTAAGGGGAAAAATGATCTTATACAGATTGAACTCAATGAAGTCCACATAGTTCAACCCATACTTTTTCCGCTTCTGAGATATCCAAAGAAATGTTCTTTTATATTTCATTTTATGGCAGTAATCATTGATTCTAATTCTAATATATATAAGAGTGAATCAATTGAATCTCTGACGTATATTTCAGATACTCAAACAACCGAAAATTCAAATTGATGAGAGCACTTTTCGATCCAATAGAAGAGTTAGCTTCAGTAGTAACTTCATCAAGTATGTTGCTTCATGGTTTTATCAAACGTGTTCTAATAATAAATGAATTCCAGAGCATTCACAACTGATGCCGACCGAAACACAATTTGGGATACAACAGTGGAGGAACTTCTGAGTGGCAATGAATCTTCAAAATCACATAACTCAAAGCATTCCCAAGAGTTTGATCTAGACACCACTTTATTTACTGGTCAGGGAGATTCATCAGAAGAATTGGTGGAATCAAGAGATGAGAGTGTTCCCTTTTTGAGTCGATGTAAATAAAATTATGTGAATTTTGTGTCTTTTGTTAAATGATATATATTTAAATTTTCAGTCAATAAAAATCCAGAAGATTCTAACATGGAACTGACACATATAGAACCTTCTCTCAGTGAGTAATTTAACTGCATTTCAATCCCATCAATGATTTGTTATTAAGTAGGTGATACACAAAATTTGCATGATGCTCTTGAATCATTTAATTACTTCGTATGATTTTATCCTAGTGAGCAACCAAATTCATATTTGGCCCTGTTAATAGAAGTATCGTATACTAATTGAATCTATTCAATAGATAATAATCATAAAGAAAAAAGTGAAGACAAAATTAATCTTCATTTTGAGGTATCTCTTATGAGATAATGCCATTGCTAGCCATGTAGCTGAAATTTTTGCTAGTACAGATAGAACTGTTGTAAATCGTCTTCAGAATAAGCACTATATTTATTCTTTTTTCATCTTGTAAAACAATTATATTTTCAGGAAATGCAAATATCAGTCATTCATCTGATACTATGGAATTTACCTGTGTGAATCCAATCTTGAATCTGAGTAAGTGCCCTACTGATACTGTACGTTTGTTAATGAAAGCTTTGGTATTCAGTAATTGAAACGAAAATAATACAAAATAATTATATTTTCAGATAATCGGAAGGTTATTGATCCAGCTGAAACATCTACTATGCAATTTACTTGCCTGAATCCAACATTGAATCTGAGTAAGTGCCCAATTTATAATTGAAGTCAGCCAATGAAACTTTGATATTCAGAAGATGAAACGAATACTTTAGATTGTAAATCAATTTTATTTTCAGATGAAACTAATACCAGTCGAACATCTGAGACTATGGAATTTACTTGTCTGAATCCTGTTTTGAATCAAAGTAAGTACCTAACAATAGTATTTTTAGTTGATGTTGATGATTTTGGTTTAATTGAGATACCTACTACTGAGGAATTGTACTTGTCGCTTCGTTTTATCAATTAAAGTAATATTCTAACTTATATTTCAAATCCGCTACTGAAAGTTCAGTATTCAGTGGATGAAACTTTGATATTCAGAAGATGAAACGAATACTTTAGATTGTAAATCAATTTTATTTTCAGATGAAACTAATACCAGTCGAACATCTGAGACTATGGAATTTACTTGTCTGAATCCTGTTTTGAATCAAAGTAAGTACCTAACAATAGTATTTTTAGTTGATGTTGATGATTTTGGTTTAATTGAGATACCTACTACTGAGGAATTGTACTTGTCGCTTCGTTTTATCAATTAAAGTAATATTCTAACTTATATTTCAAATCCGCTACTGAAAGTTCAGTATTCAGTGGATGAAACTTTGATATTCAGAAGATGAAACGAATACAGTAGATTGTAAATCAATTTTATTTTCAGATGAAACTAATACCAGTCGAACATCTGAGACTATGGAATTTACTTGTCTGAATCCTGTTTTGGATCAAAGTAAGTACCTAACAATAGTATTTTTAGTTGATGTTGATGGTTTTGGTTTAATCGAGATATCTACTACTGAGGAATTGTACTTGTCAAATCCTTTTATTGATTAGAGTAATATTCTAACTTAATTTCAAATCCGCTACTGAAAGTTCAGTATTCAGTGGATGAAATAAACATAAAACCAGACGAATATATTTCCAGATAAGGTTATTAGTTCAGCAGAGACTTCGGTTATGGATTTAACCTGTGCGAATCCTGTTCAAACTCCTAGTAAGTATTCATCTTATACTTTGAGTCAGTTGTTGGTATTTTTGATATTGAAACCAAAATAATACAAAAATATCACATTTTCAGATAATGCTGAGGTTATTGATTTGGCTGAAACATCTGCTACAATGGAATTTACCTGTGTAAATCCTCCCTTGAAACGAAGTAAGTTGCGTCAGATTTTTTAATAAAATTTTTGGTATTCAGTGGACAAAACAATAATAATACAGAACGATTATATTTTCAGATAATGCTAAGGATGTTGATCCAGCTGAAACGTCTATGCAATTCACCTGTGTGAATCCCACGTTGAATCCAAGTAAGTGTCCTTCTGAAAATTATGGTCCACCATCAAAATTTTTGTATTCACTGATTGAAATGAATAAACTTCAATATTTTCAGATAATGCTGAGGTGGAGACTTCTATGGAATTTACCTGTCTGAATCCTACCTTGAATTTAAGTAAGTACTTAACTGAAACTTCTGGATTGTTAATGAATGCTTTTATGCAGTGGAAAAAACAAAAATGATATAAAACTTATTGATGATATTTTCAGAGCACATGAAGCTTAATAATCAAGCTGAGACATCTACTATGCAATTTACCTGCCTGAATCCTACCCTCAATCAGAGTAAGTTTTCAATTGATCCTTAAGGTCTGCTAATGTAGATTATTCTATGTTTCAAACGAAAAAAATGCCAAACCATTTTATTTTCAGGTAATGTAAAGGTAATTGATCCAGCTGATACATCTACAATGCAATTTACATGTGTGAATCCTACCCTGAATCCAAGTGAGTGTCTGAATGATACTTCAGATCTGCTAATATAGTTTTTGGTATGCAGTGCGTGAAACAAAAATAATACCAATCATTTATGTTTTCAGATCATGCTAAGGGAATTGATCCAGCTGAAACATCTACTATGCAATTTACCTGTGTGAATCCTATATTGCATCAGAGTAAGTTTCCAATTCATGCTTAAGATCAGCTATTGATCCACTTTATTTTCAGGTAATGTGAAGGTTATTGATCCAGCTGATACATCTACTATGCAATTTACCTGTGTGAATCCTACTTTAAATCCAAGTATGTGTCCAATTGATGATTAAGATTTGCTAATGAAACTTATTGAGTAAAAAAAAATACGGAACTATTTTATTTTCAGGGAACGTTAAAGTTACTGATCCAGGTGAAACATCTATGCAATTTACCTGTGTGAATCCTACATTGAATCAGAGTAAGTTTCCAATTAATGCATAAGATCTGCTAATGAATATTATTCAGTGAGGAAAACAAAAAAAAACAAACCATATCATTTTCAGGTAATGTTAAGGTGATTGATCCAGCTGATACATCTACTATGCAATTTACCTGTGTGAATCCTACATTGAATCAGAGTAAGTTTCCAATTAATGCATAAGATCTGCTGATGAATATTATTCAGTGAAGGAAACAAATAAAAAACAAACCATATCATTTTCAGGTAATGTTAAGGTGATTGATCCAGCTGATACATCTACTATGCAATTTACATGTGTGAATCCTATCATGAATCCAAGTAAGTGTCCAATTGATGTTTAAGGTTTGCTTATAAAATTTATTGAGTGATTTAAATGAAAAAAAAAAATACAAAACTATTTTATTTTCAGGGAATGTTAAAGTTGAAACATCTTTGAAATTTACCCATGTGAATCCTACCTTAAATCAGAGTAAGTTTCCAAATCATGCTTATGACCTGTTAATGAATGTTATTCAGTGTTGGAAAAAAAGGCAAACCATTTTATTTTCAGGTAATGTTAAGGTAATTGATCCAGCTGATACATCTACTATGCAATTTACCTGTGTGAATCCTACATTAAACCCAAGTAAGTGTCTACTTCATACTTGAGAACTGCTCATGAAACTTATTCAGTGATTTATTCGAAAAATTTACTCAACTATTTTATTTTCAGGGAATGTTAAAGTTACTGATCCAGCAGAAACATCTATGCAATTTACCTGTGTGAATCCTACCTTGAATCCAAGTAAGTGTCCAAATAATGCTTAAGATCTGCTAATGAGTGTTATTTAGTGATTAAAAAAAACATTTGAAACCATTTTATTCTCAGGTAATGTTAAAGTAATTGATCCAGCTGAAACATCCACCATGCAATTTACCTGTGTGAATCCTACCTTAAATCCAAGTAAGTGTTTATAATTGATACTTGAGATCTGCTCATGAAACGTATTCAGTGATTTAAAAAAAAAAAATACTCAACTATTTTATTTTCAGGGAATGTTAAAGTTACTGATCCAGCAGAAACATCTATGCAATTTACCTGTGTGAATCCTTCCTTGAATCCAAGTAAGTGTCCAAATAATACTTAAAATCTGCTAATTAGTGTTATTCAATGATTGAATAAACATTCAAAACCATTTTATTGTCAGGTAATGAAACATCCACTATGCAATTTACCTGTGTGAATCCTACCTTAAATCCAAGTAAGTGTCTAATTGATACTTGAGATCTGCTCATGAAACTTATTCAGTGATATAAACGAAAAATATACTCAACTAATTTATTTTCAGGAAATGTTAAAGTGTGTGATCCAGAAGAAACATCTATGCAATTTACCTGTGTGAATCCTACCTTGAATCGAAGTAAGTTTCAAATAATGCTTAAGATCTGCTAATGAGTGTTATTTAGTGATTGAAAAAACATTCAAAACCATTTTATTTTCAGGTAATGTTAAGGTAATTGATCCAGCTGAAACGTCCACTATGCAATTTACCTGTGTGAATCCTACCTTAAATCCAAGTAAGTGTCTAATTGATACTTGAGATCTGCTCATGAAACTTATTCAGTGGTTTATTCAAAATATATACTCAACTATTTTATTTTCAGGGAATGTTAAAGTTACTGATCAATCAGAAACATCTATGCAATTTACCTGTGTGAATCCCACCTTGAATCCAAGTAAGTGTCAAATAATGCTTAAGATCTACTAATGAGTGTTATTTATTGATTGAAAAAACATTCAAAATCATTTTATTTTCAGGTATTGTTAAGGTTATTGATCCAGCTGAAACATCCACTATGCAATTTACCTGTGTGAATCCTACCTTGAATCCAAGTAAGTGTCTAATTGATACTTGAGATCTTATCATGAAACTTATTCAGTGATTTATTCAAAATATATACTCAACTATTTTATTTTCAGGGAATGTTAAAGTTACTGATCCAGCAGAAACATCTATTCAATTTACCTGTGTGAATCCTACCTTGAATCCAAGTAAGTGTCCAAATAATACTTAAGGTCTGCTAATTAGTGTTATGCAATGATTGAATAAACATTCAAAACCATTTTATTTTCAGGTAATGAAACATCCACTATGCAATTTACCTGTGTGAATCCTACATTTAATTTGAGTAAGTGTCTACTTCATACTTGAGAACTGCTCATGAAACTTATTCAGTGATTTATTCGAAAAATGTACTCAACTATTTTATTTTCAGGGAATGTTGAAGTTACTGATCCAGCAGAAACATCTATGCAATTTACCTGTGTGAATCCTACCTTGAATCCAAGTAAGTGTCCAAATTATGCTTAAGATCTGCTAATTAGTGTTATTTAGTGATTAAAAAAAAACATTTGAAACCATTTTATTTTCAGGTAATGTTAAAGTAATTGATCCAGCTGAAACATCCACCATGCAATTTACCTGTGTGAATCCTACCTTGAATCCAAGTAAGTGTTTATAATTGATACTTGAGATCTGCTCTAAACTTATTCAGTGATTTATTCAAAAAATATACTCAACTATTTTATTTTCAGGGAATGTTGAAGTTACTGATCCAGCAGAAACATCTATGCAATTTACCTGTGTGAATCCTACCTTGAATCCAAGTAAGTGTCCAAATAATACTTAAGATCTGCTAATTAGTGTTATTCAATGATTGAATAAACATTCAAAACCATTTTATTTTCAGGTAATGAAACATCCACTATGCAATTTACCTGTGTGAATCCTACCTTAAATCCAAGTAAGTGTGTAATTGATACTTGAGATCTGCTCATGAAACTTATTCAGTGATATAAACGGAAAATATACTAACTAATTTATTTTCAGGAATTGTTAAAGTGTCTGATCCAGAAGAAACATCTATGCAATTTACCTGTGTGAATCCTACCTTGAATCCAAGTGAGTGTCAAATAATGCTTGAGATCTACTAATAAGTGTTATTTAGTGATTGAAAAAAAATTCCAAACTATTTCATTTTCAGGAAATGTTACAGTGTCTGATCCAGCAGAAAAATCTATGCAATTTACCTGTGTTAATCCCACCTTGAATCCAAGTAAGTGTAAAATAATGCTTGAGATCTACTAATGAGTGTTATTCAGTGATTGAAAAAAAATTCCAAACTATTTCATTTTCAGGAAATGTTAAAGTGTCTGATCCAGCAGAAACATCTATGCAATTTACCTGTGTGAATCCTACCTTAAATCCAAGTAAGTGTCTAATTGATACTTGAGATCTGCTCATGAAACTTATTCAGTGATTTATTAAAAAAAAAATACTCAACTATTTTATTTTCAGGGAATGTTAAAGTTACTGATCCAGTAGAAACATCTATGCAATTTACCTGTGTGAATCCTACCTTGAATCCAAGTAAGTGTCCAAATATTACTTAAGATCTGCTAATTAGTGTTATTCAATGATTGAATAAACATGCAAAACCATTTTATTTTCAGGCAATGAAACATCCACTATGCAATTTACCTGTGTGAATCCTACCTTAAATCCAAGTAAGTGTCTAATTGATACTTGAGATCTGCTCATGGAACTTATTCAGTGATAGAAACGAAAAATATACTAACTAATTTATTTTCAGAAAGTTTTAAAGTGTCTGATCCAGAAGAAACATCTATGCAATTTACCTGTGTGAATCCCACCTTGAATCCAAGTAAGTGTCAAATAATGCTTAAGATCTACTAATGAGTGTTATTTAGTGATTGAAAAAAAATTCTAAACTATTTCATTTTCAGGAAATGTTAAGGTAATTGATCCAGCTGAAACATCCACTATGCAATTTACCTGTGTGAATCCTACCTTAAATCCAAGTAGGTGTCTAATTGATACTTGAGATCTGCTCATGAAACTGATTCAGTGACTTATTAAAAAAATATACTCAACTATTTTATTTTCAGGGAATGTTAAAATTACTGATCCAGCAGAAACATCTATGCAATTTACCTGTGTGAATCCTACCTTGAATCCAGGTAAGTGTCCAACTGATACTTTAGGGGTTATGATGGGTCAGTTTTCGTAGTGATTAAAACAAAAACAGTATCAATCTATTTTGCATGGTATAATTTAAATCAGCAATTAAAAAATTGTGATATTCACAGCTTTTTCTTGAAATGTTCTAATGAAAATAGGTGGTATTTTACTTAAGAGAAATTATTGTAGGTCATGATGATGATAAAAGCATTATGATAGTATCAGACAGGGACCAAGTAAAACAGCCATTTGCTTTATGGGAAAGTAAATCAAATACTGATCCTCTTTTGAGTGGAATGAACATAAGTTTAGAAGCTTCAAGTTTTTGTAATGTAGATGACACCCAACAATTACTAAAAGACGCTTCAAGATTCAATCATACAAAAAATATCACTTGTACAGATATTTCTCTAGACAACACTCAGATGAATAAGACTTATCTCAAAGATAATGGAAGGAATATAACTTCAAATGAAGCTGAGGCAGAATATATAGAGCCAAATGAACCTGTATATGTTAGCGATTCGATTAGAGAAGAAAAAATTCAAAGCACAGAAATAAAATGCCAAGAAAAGACGAATATAGGTGAAAAAATTGATGATGAACAACAGATAGAGACGTTTAGCAACTGCCTAGATGAGATTCATGGAAATAGCTATGTGAGTTGTATTTTTATTATACTTTTCTGTTTTTGGTGTTTTGGAGTTTCACAATATGTATTTGTGATAGGGAATAAATATATTCAGGTTTTATGAATTTATTAATCTTTCAATTTGGGTAATTTAAAACATGAATAATGTTAATGCTGAATTTGATTGATAATATTATAAGTTTGGTTCTACACAATATTTTCAGATATGTGATACAAGCAGTGCAGATTTAGTAGAACTAGAGAAGTCTGCTGATGAAATCATGGAGACAAAAAGTAATGAATCAAAAGAGAATATCAAAAATAATTTTGAAATCAGTGTGGAACCTCTTGCTGTTCAAGATCCAATAGAAAAAGGTAATGTCCACATTAATGTATTCAATATTCATATATTACTTTGCTGAGTACATAACAAGTTTCTCAATCTTGTTTTTTTGAGGTTTTGCAGTTGTTGTCAAGTATGAAAATTATTTGCAGATCGAAAATCTTCCCACAATTCAAAAGAAGAACTTCTACAAGATGATTTCTCTGTATCTGAATTTATAGCCATGTATCAAAATGATGTGAAAAATTTTGAAAAAAGACTGGATTCAATAAAATTCGATGATGTTGAAGTGGAGAGATTTCAAGTCAACTACGAAAAGTTCAATAAATTGAGGGATATATCAGAAAAAAGTAGTAAAATAATTTCGGAGAAGTATAGTATTTTCAAGAAACAACTTGATGACGTTCTCGAATATTGTCAGAATAACCGATTTGTACCAGAAGAACTTTCCGAAGATGAGGATGCCCAAGAGAATGATGACAAATTGGAAAGTACTTTGCATGCAAAAATAGGAATTTTCCACATGATTGAAGAGAAATCTCAAACGTGAGTCCTAAATCAGGGAATATATCGGAAATGTTGAATGAAAATGGTCTTTCCTCAGTTTGAAGATACTATTCTCATTTCTTTGGCAGGAAATTTTCTTTATATCTATATTTTCAGATGTGAAAACAGTTGGAAATTGATTCAAGTGGAAGATGGTGTGGCTAAATTCCTTACCTTTTTCCAACAAATAGAAATAACCTTGGATTATTCTCCGCTTGACTATAGAGTCAGTAAAATTGAAACAAATTCCCTTTTATCAGGTAAGTAGATATTTTATGGTTTATTCATTCATTTTCTTAAAATACTTTTTGTGATATAAATTTTTCAGATAAGGCCAAGCCAAGAGGACTTCTTCTTCAGAAGGAATTCCTCAGGTTGTTATCAACTTCATACATACATAACTCAATTGGTCGCCATTATAACATTCTTTCACTCCTCGATTATATCCAAATTGTTATGGACAAGATTCGGAAATTGTATGTCATCCTGAAGGAACTTGAAAAAATGTATGATTTGCAATTCACCGATGAATATAAGTGAGTTCTAATTTCTGCCTCATTTGGCATCAGGTAACATTGGAATTTTCCAGGGCATATTTTATGATTTTGGATGAAAATCTACTTATCAAATGGAATTTCACAGTAGATTTATCCGAGTTGGAAAACATAAACAGAAAACTGGTTGACGTTACCGCTGAAATTGGTAAAGTCAATACAGAACATGTTTTGAGTTTGGTAAGTGAGTGTCCTAAAGGACTAGAATTTCTCAAGGGCTATGTAGATAAAGTTGAACAGTACCTTGAAACGTTACGAAAACGTAAGAAACTGATTCAGCTGAAAGATCGACCTGAATAATTGAGATTCATAATTGTATTTTTTAAGATAAATGAATTCATTATTGTGTAATTTTCTGTGAAAATAAAAAATGTCTACACTATATGCTTGGTCAATAATCATTCATCCTTGAGAATTAGGCAATCCAACGACCTGTTAGATATTTTTTGAGGTTAGTGCTGGTGGTCAAACAATGGGAATTCAGCTCTGTTCATGTAAATATTGAAAACGTTTATTTGCTTGGAAAATTGTTCTATGGAGACATTTCCTCAGTGTTACTTCTGGATGTATTATTTGATATTGCAAAGTATAAAAACTCACTGGTTCACTAATAAAATTCCTACCGCTAACTAGCGATCTGTCAGAAACGTTTTTTGAGGTTACTGGTGGAATAATCATTTGGTTTGGATTGCCTAATGATTTTGGAGGATTGAATAACACACTAGGAACCCAAATAAAAGTTTATTCAGTTCATAACTTCGCGAATTAACTATAACTTCTTAATGATATAAAACGATCACTCAAAAAAAGAAAAGGATTCAAGTAGAGATAAGATCAAATAGTTTGTGGATAAAATTATTAAATCATATAATATATACAATCAATACACAATATTTATAATAAATTATGAGACATAATCAAAATCATCCCACACAATAATTTTTCAGTATGTATTTCCGACAACCCACAAAAATAATGTTGGTAATAATTAATAGCACATATCGTAAGTTGGTGGTTTCTCCGGAATATTATTGATGTCAAAAACGTCATTGTTGAACCATTTTATTTCTTCCTCACTTAAATCTTCCAACTTAGAATACGCATAGGGATGGATTTCTCTCGATTGATTTCCTGAATTGAAAGCACTCACGATATTATCGACAGGTTTGAGTCCAAAAATAGAACCAGCTTGTTGAGCCCCCGGCACTTGAAAGATCGGATTTTGATTTGAAATCGAATTGGTTTGATGCGGATTATTAGCGAAAATCGATGCTGATTGTGTATTTTGGGGAACCATATTTTGGTTCTGAATCTGCTGAAACGTTGGGTTTGTATTGAATACATTTCCTTTTTGCGTACTGAATGGACTATTCAAATTCTGTTGGCTATCGGCTTGTACTTTCGATTGGAATATATTATTGCTATTTTGAACCATATTTTGATGACCAAAAACACTTCCACTATTTTGTACCGAAGATTGTTGCCCAAATATGCTCTCACCACCTTGAACGGGTTTTTGTTGTCCAAATATGCTACCTGATTGCTGCTGATTATTCTGTTGGCCAAAAATATTCGTTGAACCCTGCACATTGTTCTGATTACTAAACATGCCGTTAGAACTTTGAGTATTCGCGTTAGATTGACCGAAAATACTTCCATTGTTTTGTTGTCCAAAGATGCTTCCAGTATTCGGAGTTGTATTTTGTTGGCTGAATAAACTGTTCTGGGCATTATTTTGTTGGCCAAATATACTGGGACTATTTTGTTGCCTGAAGATACTATTGGTATTCTGCTGGTTGAAAGGAGTTGAATTTTGGGCAGTATTTTGTTGACCAAATATGCTGGTGGAGTTATTAATTTGTCCAAATATACTTCCTGGGACTTGAGCTGTATTTGACTTGCCGAAAATATTGGAACTACTTGGACCAGCGTTTTGTTGTCCAAAAGTACCCCCGTTATTTTGCTGACTGAAAATACTTGCTTTAGTTTGCTGACCAAAAACACTACCGCCAGTTTGTTGCTGCCGGAAAATATCATTTTGAGTGGCATTATTCTGTTGAAATATATTTTGCTGCTGGCCAAATACACTGCCTTTATTCAGAGAGGGGCTTGGTTGACCAAAAATACCACTGTTCTGTTGCCCAAATATACTGGCACTACCACCAGAATTTTGCTGACCAAAAACCGATGAAGTATTCATACTAAATAGTCCCTTCAAGCCACCATTTCCTTGAGAACTTTGATTATTCGTGTATATGTTTCTCAATATGTTCACATGTTCTTTGGTTGGATTTTCTAGAGCCTTGTATTTTCCTTTGTTTTCTGATATTAGCTGTTGTAATTTATTATTCTGAAATGTAACAAATTAGAATTTCTATAACACTTATAAATTTATCGGTTCTCACATATTGTTCCAAAGTATTAGACTTTTGGGCTTCGATATATTCAAATCTAACTTCTTCATAACTCATTTCTACAAATCCTGGGTACAGTGGTTTCTCCTTGAAGGGCGCATAACAAGTAAGAGGCCATAGTCTGCCTCTTTCACTGGAAACTACCTCATTCCTAACAGAGTTGATGAGAGTTATAACATCTATTTCCTCCCCAGTTTTAGGATTTATAATCTTATTTTGGTTTTGGCTGTTTCCAAATTGTTGATTCGGTTGATTCCCTACAGAATATGTGTAAATATAATATCTACATTTTCTTCTTTACTGGACTTATTTGATCTTGGTGCAGTAAACAAGACAAACATACCACTTTTTTCATGATTTAGTTGATGTTCAAAGCGACAATTTTCGCCAAATCTACATTCGCCTTGTAAAAAAAATTTACAGACAACCATTGTACGGTAACCGGTTGAATGTTTTGCCCAATTAAGATGAAATTAGTGAAATAAATTCATTATCTTTGTATGTTTCAGAAGTTTATTATTGTTTGGATTTTTAAATAAAAAGTCAAAAATAATTTTGGGGTTAAATCAGACAGGAATCTATGGTTAAAATGATAGGTGAACTTCGAAAGTTATCTTTTTTGTTTTGAAAACAGATATTTAATCAATTTATCATCATTTGAAATAATACAGGCAATTAAAAAAAATTAAATAATTTATCATAAATTAGGTAGGTAGTTCCAACCATTCATTTTTGACATTCTTTGGTAATTAGTTCAAATGCTTCAAACCCACAAATTTTAACCTCATATATAAACAAAATAAATAGGTTCCTTAAATTTGAAATATTTTAAATAATTCTTATTCAAATAAAAATGGAATACTAAAAAAATTTATCCTATTATTACTGGTGAAGGAATTATTGAATAAAAATGAAGCTGGTAAGAGTGTAATCTCATTCAAATATGTACTGAATGATGTGAAATAATTTTTTTCAGTATTGTTTGAGCAACGATCCAAATAAGCCATGTCACATATTAACTTTTCGAGAAATAACCATGATGTTGGATTGCGGTTTATCAATGCAATCAATATTAAATTTTCTACCTCTTTCTACTGTTCCATCGAATAGACTCTCCAATCTGTCTACATACATGCCCAACGATGTAGATCCAGATTTGGAGGGGGTGAGTAATCTCATACTTTTCCACATATAATCATTCATTATTGAGAATTATAATTGTATTATCTACCCCTTAGGAACTCAAAGAAAATGGTGAGAGGGTATTTGTAGATTCATCACCAGAATTTTGCCCACCATTAGATAAATTAGTAGATTTTGCTCAGATAGATGTAATTCTCATATCAAATTATCTATGTATGATGGCATTACCCTTCGTAACTGAAGGTACCGACTTCAAAGGGAGAGTGTATGCAACAGAACCCACATTGCAAATGGGAAGGTAAATATTTGTAAATATTCATACTCGAGTATTAATATATGTCCTATGCTACATATATTACAGGTTACTTTTGGAGGAATTAGTGACTTACATTGAACTCTGTCCCAAAGTGAACATTGCTTCCCAGTGGAAAAATTTCTTGCACAAGCTGCCATATCCTTTGAGTGAATCATTTAAGCCAAAATCGTGGAAACAAATTTTCAGCATGAAAAGTGTTAATGAAAGTTTATCAAGAGTTCAAATGGTCGGTTATAATGAAAAAATTGTGAGTTATTGAATTTTTACTGACATTTACAATGACATTAACTTACTTCACAGGGTTTATTATTTAGATAATGAAGTCTAATCCCGATTGTTTATCATTATTAATGAATTGTTATGAAATGAGTTTATGAATTCACAAAATACAAATTAGTGTTATTCAACAAGAGAGATGTCCTTTTCAGGATGTCTTTGGCGCTCTTCAAGTTATTCCTGCTAGTTCAGGGTATTGTTTAGGTTCCACCAACTGGGTCATATCTACCAAACATGAAAAGATAGTATATCTTAGCGGATCAAGCACCTTAACCACACATCCAAAACCTATGGATCATAATGCTCTGAAAAATGCTGATGTATTTATAATGACTGATTTAACCCAAACACCAATCAGTAACCCCGACTCGATGCTTGGTGTGCTATGTGTAGTTGTTGGTGAGCTTCGTAATTTTGTTTGCCTTCAAATTTCGAAGTTTCTAACTTAACTTTTCTTATAGGAATTACTTTGAGAGGAGGGGGAAATGTACTCATTCCCTGTTATCCCACAGGGGTAGTTTATGATTTATTCGAATGTTTATCAATAAAAATGCAGGAATTGGGAGTGGCACAATGTCCAATGTACTTTGTGTCACCGGTAGCAGATATATCGCTAGCCTATTCAAATATCTTAGCCGAGTGGCTTTCTACGACTAAACAAAATAAAGTTTATGTTCCCGATGAGCCATTTCCTCATGCTATGCTGGTGAAAAATTCCAGGTTGAAACATTTCAAGCATATACATTCCAGTGGATTCAGTGCTGAGTTTCAGGAAGTGAGTCTGATATATTGTAATTGAACCCTTGGAGGTTTCAAGAAAAAAAAATTAGTTTATCGTTAATTTGATAATATTCGAGCTGAGAACATATTTTTTAGCCCTGTGTAGTGTTCTGTGGTCATCCCAGTCTAAGATTTGGAGATGTTGTACAGTTTATGGAACTTTGGGGAAATAATCCCAGGAACTGTATAATATTCACAGGTGAGTTTTCATAGGTTACCATTTTATATTTATATATAGGTTACTACTTGTATTCATTTAAACTTGCCATACTTTACAAAGAGTAAATGTTGAAGTCCACTATACAGAGAATTTCCAAAGGAGATTCTTTTGATAAGATGTACCTAGAACTACCCAAAATCGTCTATATAAAACTTCCAAAACAATAAAAATCAATATACAGGTTCGGAAATTTAAGTTGGAAACAACAAGTGGATGAATATTGTCTAGTGGACCCCCTCCTGCCGAAGGTTTTGATTATTTTCCTGGTCCACCAGACAAATGTATTTGTTATAATGTACAAGCAGATCATGAAATATCAAAAGAGCTAAAAAAAAATTATTCAATGAAAATTTCAGAACCGGATTTCGACTACATCGATGCTCTGGCCCCATATCAGCCTCTTCAAATGAAAGTGGCCCATTGTGCAATTGACACCTCACTCAATTTCACGCAGGCCAACAAATTGATTCGAGATCTAAAACCGAGCACATTAGTTGTTCCGGAATGCTACACTCAACCTCCAAGCGCAGCACCGAATTTTGCTGATTACATGATAGAAACTAACTCTGAAAGGAATTTGATTTCTTACAAGTGGGGAGAAGTATGTATTTTTGAATCTATCGCTCACAGTGGATGAATTTTTATCTCAAAATCAATTTTTGCAAATACCAATCCTTGAATCATCACAATTATTCCATATGGTAAACTTTCATCAATATTCATTATCGCCACATAAAATTTGTTGTAGGTAATAAATCTTCCTCTGAAAAGGAAGCAAGCTCAGGTATTCTTAGATAACAGCGTTGCTCAGAAAATAGACCCAGTGGAAATAAAAAATGGTGTTTTCTTGTCAACAATTACAGGGAATTTGAGTGTGAAGGATAATGTTGTAAATGTACAAGTATGTATAAAACCAATGTTCAGGTTTGAATTAGTACGCACATGTATAGATCTTATCGATTTTTTTAGGATGTAGGTCCTTCTTGCTTAGGAAAGACGCCAAGTCAAGTTAAATATGAGTGGGGAACAATAAATATTACAGAGTTCATGCAAAAATTATATCAAGAAGGTTTTTCCGATGCTAAATTGGAGAATATTGGGACAAATAGTTATATGATTCATATGGTGAGTTGAAAAATATTTCCAAATCATTTAATTCATCGATCAGGAGTTATCTAAGAAGCAATATCATTCCAAGCATGTCTAGAAGAATTTTCCGAGACTTTTCACTTAGTTTGATAATTTTTTTTAGTTGGAAGCTGATACAATAATTCAACTAGATGATAATAATACACATGTTTTATGTAATGGCAATGATGAAATGAGAACTAAATTGAGGAATATTGTTATGCAATGCTTGAGAAAATTTTGATTTTTCTTGTTTTACAACGTTAAATGTGATGATTCTTGAGTCTTACCTGTCTGAATATGTTTAAGGGATTCTTCCTTTGAAAATGAAAAAAGGAAATTGATTTTTATGAATAGATTTTTCCAAAATTTTAAATCTTGGTTTCTTTAACTTTGTTTCCCCTGACACATTTACAAAACCCAAAATTTTTCCCGTTCCATGCATTCTACAGCCCCTCCAAGGGATACCACATCAGTAGAAAATAAAGTTTATTAAAAAAATTGTTAACAAAAAAGTCATCAATATTTCCATAAAAAAAGGCTTCTGATGCTAAACATTACAAATCAATTTTGGTATATTACACAAAAAATGTAACAAATATAAAAATTCACCAATCCCTCAGGAATTCAACGAGTAAGTGAACAAATTTATTTTTTCAGTTTCTTCCTAGGTGATTTCGAAGGTCCTAGTTCGTCCGCCACATACTTGGCCCCAAATGGGCATAGCATATAATTCAGGCAAGTTGGACATTGAGGTTTAACTGGCTTACATATTTGTTGACCAAAACCTACTAATAGGTGGTTTACTTCGCTCCAAAGCTCCTGAGGTAGGAAATTTTCCAAAGCTTTTCTTGTTTCCTCAGGAGTCTTTGTTTTGACCCACCCAAGTCTATTAGAAATTCTGTGGACATGGGTGTCCACACCTGAAATAATAATTATTATTATTTGGACAAAATTTGCAATATTTTTCAGTATTCACTGCTTATTTAGAAAATTTGAGACGAATTATCCCTTATTATTTAATCTTACAAACATGGTCCAAATTTATTAAATGAAAAAACAGTGAACTCTACAACAAGGGAAGTATTAGTTTTGTATTTATTCACCTATTCCGGTAACTTCTCCCCAAGCCGTCTTCATACATATATGTGCCATTTTTGGTCCCACGCCAGATAACTTGCACAATTCTTTCACAGAGTTTGGTATATCTCCATTATATTGCTCCTTCAACATAACTGTCGTGTTTTTTATGTATTTAACTTTACTCTGAAAACGTTAACCTTAGGCGAGATGATAAATATTTTTTAAGTAATTACTGACCTTCCAAAAACCAACTGGATATATTAATTTACCCAAATCTTCATCTGAGGTTTTTAGAATGTTTTCAATTGTGCATCCATGTTGACGTAATCTCTCCATTGCTGCAAAGGTAACTTGGTCTTTGGTTTGACTGCTCAGCATCAATGAGAGTAATTGTTGATATCTTTGTACTTCTGGATTAGCAGAATTATCGTGACACTTATCACATCCCATAGTATCTACAGGAGCATCAAAATTCTTACGCATTTTTCGTAGGTTTTTTAGGACATCTTCCCAATGTAAAGGTACTTTCATTTCAAATTTGGAACTTGAGGGTAGTTTCAAATCTTCAATATCTGCTGTTTCAATTTTCACTTCAGGACTGGGAGGGTCGATTTCTTTTTTGATTGATGTGGTATCTTTCTCTAACTCATCAGATTCTTTTTTAATTTTAATGTTTGTAGAGTTTTCTTGTTCTGAACATGATTCACTAGGGTTAGTTTCCCTTCTATTTGGTGATTTTTTGTCATTATTGACTATCTTCCTGCTTCTTAATTTCGGCATTTCTTCAATTAAATTTGGATTTTATAATAGGATTAAATTCAAAGTGAACAAGGTAAAAGGTAAGTGAAATCACAGGTAAAATTTTAACTAGTTTTCTAACCTATCAACATCTACTTACAACTCAACGTTTCTCACCTACCATTATTGATGTTTTTATCACAACAAAATTTGTAACAATTGGTTCATTTCAATTTGTTGAAAGTAACATTTTTTATTTATTTTTGTTAACAAGATTTAAATTCATTAACATTTTACTATTTCGGTACTAGTGCCACCTGATAGAATTCCTTCAAAGTACAGATTTCATACAGTTTTCTTCTACTGTCATACCACATCAGGGCCTAACAAAGAAAGATGTCGCCACTATATGCTTGCTGTAATTACAGAGACCTAATTATTATTAGGTACAGTTTGCTGTAATTACAGAGACCTAATAATTAGAAGGATTGATGCTGTTACAAAATTGCTTCGCACTTTCATTAACAGAGGTCAGCACTTAATTCTGTTTACAGAGAGCCGTGATTAGTTCTGCAATTAACCAACAGAAGGACAAATGCGGTTTCAAAAGTGCTTCGCACTTTCATTAACAGAGGTCGGCACTTGATGCAAGATCAGAGTAGGCAGACCTGTCTAGTTTTATAACCGTGAAACGTGTAAAAGGTTGTGGGATAAGATCGAAATCGACCAAATACAATTGTCAACATACTCTTCCTAGAACAGGCATCTTTGGTAAGTACCCGCATTTGTTTTTGTTATCACACACGTGTTTGACATTGTACAGCGCAAGGCAGTCTGTTACTCAACAATGAATTGAGACCCGCAAAATACAAATTTCCCAATGAAATGCTGCCATATTCCATTGTGAAACATAATCAATTTCGGTTAGAAGGTGAAATTTTGTATATTTCGATTAAATTTTCTCGTTTAATTTAACGAATAATCGTATTTATTATCGATATATCGTAAATCGGGGGATATTTGGGAGCTGTTTCATATTTTGCTGGGTTTTATAAAGGAAAAGTACTAGCGATAAGTGGGTATGATGCTTATTTTGTTTGTGGTTTGTCAGTTTGTTAATATTATTTGGACTCTGAGAACTTATTTTGTACCAACAGTTTTCAATCTCTATATTTATGGGAAGGATATAATATTTTCCTGCAAGATTTGAAAGAAAACAGCATTCGTCTTGAATTAATTAATGCATGGATAATATTTGTAGGAGGAATGGAATTTCTAAATGCATTATACTCTTTTGAATTTGGCGGCAAAATGTCCATCGTTTTCAGGTGGAAATGAAAAATAACTCATTTCCATCTGTCGATAATTACCGACTAACATTATGAATTAAACTTAATCACTATCAAGGTGTCAAAAAATGTGCAGTAAATAGTAAAAGGTATAATTACTGACTTCTTGACAGTGATTGACATTCTACAATATACATAGGTACTTCTGCAACATTGTTTGAATCTATATATTTTTCCAGAACGGATAACAATTTTTTCTCGAAAATTTCAGTGTGAACTTAAAAAATATCCGCCAGGAATGATAAAGCCTTCGTCAAAACATTTATAACTTCTAACTTCATTCCCTTTTATAAAGTATCAAGTACCCCGGTTGGCCATCACATTCTGACACATTTCACCGTGTATATTTTGAAAATGTTAGGTAATAGTAATTTTCCTGTCAGATACCTAAGTAACGTTGTCCTTTCTACATAGAGGTCGTAGTAATTACGTATTTATCGAAATGTTTATTTACTTTGGGAAAATAATTAATTTGAGAAAATATTATGTGAATTCAATAATTGCAATTCCAAAGACCTGGCGAATGTTGAAGAAAGTTTTCCTTCTGTTAATACTGGAAATATTTCACTTATATATTAACACGGTTGGAAGATTCATATATGCTAGTTTCTTGCGCGGAAATCAAGAACCGAGTGTTGAAATTTTACTGAAAAATAATGGACAGAATAGTCCGTTACTTTGTGGTAGTAGTGGTAGTACTCGAAAAAATCGACAGAAAAACTTCTAAACGAACTGACGGACCTATTGAATTCCCCAATTTTCAAAATTCTCAAGAAATAAGCATACAGAAGACATTTAAATACCTTTTTGTCACAGTTAAACCTTAAAAGAACTAACTCCATTCACAAATTTCTTGGGAATATATGTGAATTGGGAAGAACATAATATTTCAAAAATAGGTATGCATTGGCAACGTCTCTGAGAATTATTTTGACATTTAACGAGTGCCAACCTTCGTCAGTTTTAAGTAAAGAACTTGATAAACCTAAACCCTACTTTATGAAAGTGAATGAAGTATACATTCTAAATTTTCCACCCTCTGTTTTGTGAATTTCTTTCCAAGGTTTGCTAACACATCGTGTATACTCCGCATAATCCTCGGTTAGCAGGTGGCGTTTCTTCGATACTCATCCGTCTATTATTTACCACCTGCAAGACTGTTAACAGAACTCAGTGCTTCAAGAGGTAGTAATCAATTTAAACCAGTCTTGATGAAGTCACATTTTAAGTCATATTCCTATTCTATTTTTTACAATAAAGAATTATAGGTGGTACTTTTTAATGTCGTCAGCTACTCTGAAAGTCGATCGAAAAATTAATTATTCAGGAAATATACAGGGTGTTTCATTGGTAAATGAACATACGGTAACTTGAGCTAGAGCTACCCTAGGTGAGTCCAAAAAACCGATATATGATAGTTCTAATCAGTTCCATAACCGAATACAGGGTGGTTTATGTATTCACCAAAAATTTCAATTCCTCATAACTTTTGAACCAATCACTATATTCGGTTGATATTTGGAATGTATGATTCCCTCCTACAGGTCGATCGATTTACTTTTGGGACTTCTTCCAAGCTGAGATTCAACACCCTGTATATTGAAATTGTGGGATTTGATTGAGATATTTGAAAAGAGCAGAAAATTTTCAATGGGGTTCAGTAGATTTCATTGTCACGCACGTCATTTTTTGCTGAAAGAGAGCTTCAGGGAAAGATCCAATTGAATATTGGAATTCCACAAAATTCTCAGAAAAATCGTTCATAATGATCAAATTGAATTTTTTTTGTCCCACTAATTGCACATTCGAATTTTATAATAGGAAGAACTGACTTTAGTAGCTGGATTTTACGCAATGAAAGAATGGTCAACAGAATTTCCTTTATTGATGAAACCATATTCACGAGGGATGGGGTCTTCAATATATGAGGAATTCGCATGAACAGGCTGAAGAGAATCTGTATGCGGTCAGGCATACGAAATCCCAATACAAATGTTCAAAAAACGTATGGTGTGGCGTTAATAAAAATTGATTGATTGGACCACACGTCCTACCAAGACTGCTTAGGGGTGATCTTTACTTAGATTTCCTCCAAAATCATCTTCCTGTATTCTGTATTACTCGAAGTACGGACGTTGCAGGAATGCAGTTCCAGCATGATGGAGCTCCACCCCATTTTAGAGTAATCGTCAAACAATGTTCGAATCAGAACTTTCCAAATATGTGGATAGGCAGAGGTGGACCGCATGCCTGGCCCGCTAGGTCACCAGATTCCAATCCTGTTGATTTTTTCATTATGTTCAGTATATTCATCTGAAATAGGAAGTGAGGATATCCTCTTGCAACGTATCGAAGTCGCCTGCAAAAAAAACTTTATAATCCAGACATGATCAAAACAAGCATCAGACACATTTTGAAGAGGGCAAGAATGTATATTGAACAAAATGGTGGTACTTTCGAGCACCTTCTGTAATTCACGTTAAATTTTTATGTTTCTTCAGTAATTTGTTCATCTTTGTTGACTTCAAATAAATTTTTCTCGAGAATAATGTTTTTCCGGAAGTAACTCCAAATGATTCCTCAGAATATTATGTAATTCGACTGTGCAATTAGTGGGACAAAAGAAAATCAATTTGATCATAATGTACGATTTTTCTGAGAATTTTGTGGAATTCCAATATTCGATTGGATCTTTCTCTGAAGCTCTCTTTGAGCAAAATGACGTGCGGGACAATGAAATCTACTGAAACCCATTGAAAATTTCCTGCTCTTTTCAAATATCTCAATCAAATCCCAAAATTTCAATATACAGGGTGTTGATCTCAGCTTGGAAGAAGTCCCATATTTTTCAAATACGGACCTCGAATTTTTTGGAAATTCAGAATTAAATCGATCGACCTGTAGAAGTTAATCATACGTTCCGAATATCAACCGACTATATTAGTTGGTTCAAAAGTTATGAGGAATTGAAATTTTTGGTGAATACATAAACCATCCTGTATCTCGGTTATGGAATTGATTAGACCTATCATATATCGGTTTTTTGGACTCGCCTAGGGTAGCTCTAGCTCAGGTTACCGTATGTTCATTTACCAATGAAACACCCTGTAGACATAAATAATATCGTCAAATCTTCATTTTCAATCATATCAAATCTTGTCGAATTATGCACACTATCGAACCTTTTCAACAACATATCGCACGACCCATCGGACCCATCTTCCTATCCTAGGTTTTGGGTTTGCCGCGCAATGTAAAAAAAGAACAAAATTGACAGGTCCAACCGATTTTCTGAAATCTCGAATTTCCTACTAGAAAAGACACTCCGTAATGCGAATTTTTTTCCCCCTGATCTCATTCACCCGACCACAGCCATTTTTTCGCGTGAATCACGGTTCAAAACTATTTCAAAAACATTTCGAAGTAAACGTCACCAGTTCATGCATCGCTAAAATGCCACAATTTCAAAACGGTGACGTCATCATAGAAATGTCAATTCAATTTATGAATTTAAAAGTTATAAACATGACACAGGCACATAATAATAAAAATATTTATCATATTAGGTGTGTTTATTTGTATATACCATTATTAAATCTTGTATTTTCAAATTGGACACCAATCATTTTATGATGAATTTGAATGTTCTCGTCCTGATTAACGACTTGTTGAAAAAAATATACGCAATATTCATATTGATTGAATCAAAAGGAAGAAGCCGTAAAATCAATTTCAAAAATTTGAACATACATTTTCAAAACTAAATAATATTTCAGAATTCTAAAATAAAAGGTGTGCTCTACTCGAAGTGATTTATTGTTTCACAGTCACAGGTTACAATGCATTCTTAAAACAAAGCTGTCATATTCAAATAATATTTAATGCAATGAAGAACAGTTATTATTATTATTTATTCAAAATAAAAACGGTGAAAACAAAATAAATCCAACAAACATAACCTATATTATAAGAAAGAGTATATCTCCTAAAGGAATCTATTGTGATAACACATATAAATCCTATATTCTTCAATCAGCTGATTCCAAACTTCAAACTGCAGTTCGAACTATTCCGCTACCTGCTTTCAAACCGCTTCAAATTATTTTGAACCATTTGGTGCGTGACGTCACCAGTTCGACGCGAAAACACGAATATTTCAAAACAGACGAAATAGTTTTAAAATATTGTCACGCGAAAATTCGGCTTACGTTTGTCCAGTTAATTGTGAAACACCCTGTATGCGGCCCCTAACATTTTACGATCGGGCCGAACCGGTCCTGTAAGGTCCCTCCGGCCGAACCTTTTCGGCACGGAATCGTTTGAAATTTTGTCAGCTGCAAGTTAGGCTGGAGATGGATGCATCATCGGAGTCGGACCCTAAGCTTGGATATTTCGCACAATGCCATCCGCATCGGGGTATCCATCACGTCTCACTGGGGGCTGCATTGGCCCTGGTCGGGGTGCGTGTCCCTTGAATGCCTCGCCAGAAAGAGCCCTCTCCATAAACGAATAGTTGAGACTTCTTTCAATTGGGTCCCTCCGGAGGGACCGGGTAACAAAAAATTTGGGATGCCATACCGGTAAGCTTTGAAGTTTTCAGAGAGGTAGTAGATGACTCTTATCTGAATAGACTGTCAAAATGGGCTTACGACGTGATGGATATATGACAGTTTGAAAGTAGTTATAGTCCATCCAAGAATTATTGACATCTCGGGCGGCTTTGAAAATCGAAATTAGGTTGGTAATGCCCGTTCAGTGATTTTTGAGTTGCAGAATTCAGGTTGGTGTTGGAAATAACACTGACATTTTATTCTGTCACTAGCTGGCCCGGCGAACTCTGTTCCGCCTAAATGATATTTACGGTCGATTTCACAAATCGTAATCACCGGTGATCGGAGATCAACGGCTTGGTTCTCTGATTTTTGAACTGTCAAATGTTTCCATGGATATGAGCTGCCACACAAACAGATACACAAAAATAATATGTCTATTAGCAATAATGGCAATTTTGGATTCAGTTATTTCCGCAAATATATTTATTACCCAAACAGAAATTCAAAAACATTTTAAAAATCATGAGAAAAGATGAGAATGTACATCTCACGATTGGAACTCATCGCCAAAATCCGATTTACTTGACATTCCGATAAAAATCCACTGTGATATTCACCCGCTTCTGGATCTGTTAATAGCCTTTCATGGTTTCATAAGTCCTATGTAAATTACACAGTAATTGATGTCATCTGTTCTTTTTTCGACCATTTCAAACCACGACGACCGAAATGCTCGAAAAAAGAACAGATGACATCAATCGATGGCCGCGAAAGCCTCAACAAATTCATCGCCATTTAATGGAGATAATGTCAAGTATAGTACCTTCACGATTACGTTATTTTGAATAAATAAAACTATAAAAATAACTAATAATCAGTCATAATGTGTGAATAGCGCCATCTGAAGTGGTTAGAACGAAAATTTTCTCATATCTCAACGAAATCTAATCATTTTAGACATCTGTACTCCTACGCTAAGACATTTTGGTTTTTCCCAACAGCGCAGAGTTGTAGGCAACTCAAATTACACACTATTACAGTGACTATAGAGGAAAATAGTGTACACACTATTTGTTTACATCGCCATCTAACGCGGAGAATATCAAATAGTACCTACGAATAAGCGGTAGCGTAACTGTAGCGATATCTAGTGGCCTTACTCAAAAGGTGGAAAAGCATTTCCTGTATAAGCAAAATTTTCATCGATTTTTTCAAAGTTTTATTGTATTTTATAATAACCAGATCGAATCCATATATGGAGTTTCATAACAAACAGTCCATCCGATCTCAAGTTATAAATGGTGTAACCAACATCTTTCTTTTATATATATAAGATTAATGTTTCGAATAAATTTGGCAAATGCAGCAAGTGATATAAATATCTTTAGAATGAGGCTCTTGAAGAGTGTACAGCTAATAAATGGAAAGGCTTTCCATAGCACATATAAAAAGAAATAAGAGGAGATTAGTCGAAATATATGGGATGTTGCTGACAAAATCTTTCATTATAAACATGATCATGATGAGGTCTGCCTATATGAGGAAATAACAGTTGTGGTTGTTGAAACAATAATAGTAGGAATATTTACATTTCATATTCTACACCTTCATTGTTCGCAAATATTGAAAGTTACAATGTTATGACTAAATTCTTCACATATTTAATAAATCCATTCATAAGTTTTGTTTCTGTCTTGATATCTATCGCAATTTTCCCAATCCATTCAGTTTGCAGGTAATCTAATGTGAAAATATTTCATGTTCAGATTGCCTTACTTTGAAAAAATAAAATTTAATTTTCAGGTTAGTTCTATATTTTTAATTGCTATGATGAAAGCATAGAAGACTTTTATTTCATTTTTTGGATGGACTTATAGTCCATCCAAGAATTATTGACATCAGCCTTGGAAGTCCAGTCGCAGCTTTATTTCTAGTTACAAAAAAGTAACCAAAAGTTTTCTGTGCTTTCATCATAGCAATAAAAAAATATTGAAATAACCTGACAATTAAATGCTATTTTTTCAAAGTAAGGCAATCTGAACATGAAAATGTTTCCAATTATCACATACGATTACCTGCAAACTGAATGGATTGGGAAAATTATAATAGATATCAAGACAGAAACAAAACTTAACGATTGGATTTATTTAATGTATGAAGAATTTTGTATGACATTGTAACTTTCAATATTTGTGAACAATGAAGGTGCAAAATATGAAATGTAAATATTCCTACTGTTGTTTCAACAACCACAACTGTTATTTCCTCATCTGGGCAGACCTCATCATATTCATTACGAAAGATTTTATGTCAGCAACATCCCATATATTTCGACTTATCTTCTCTTATTTCTTTTTGTATGTGCTATGGAAAGCCTTTCCAATTATTACCTGTACACTCTTCAACAGCCTCATTTTAAAGAGATTTATTTCACTTGCTCAATTATTTGCCAAATTTATTCGAAACATTAATGACAGAACAAAATATTAGTGTTATTTCCAACACCAACCTGAATTCTACAACTCAAAATATCACTGAATGGGCATTACCAACCTAATTTCGATTTTCCAAAGCCGCCCGAGATGTCAATAATTCTTGGATGGACTATAGATGGTTGGATCTTTGCGCGCTTGTTTGAATTCCCATCATGAGCGGTCATTCAGCCTTAGTCACTTGAAGGAGTCATAGAAACTTTCACAATTTTAAAACAGGCCAAATATCAAAAGATCTGCGTCAAAGTTTTTGACACCTTCAATTAACTATGCCTGAATGGATGACCGCTCGAGCTACGAATGCCTACAAACGTTCAGGAGATCCCTACTTCAGGATTTTTTCCGAAATTCCCTTCCATATTGCTTCTGATGACAGCGATTTTCGTCCGACCCTCGTACAGCGAACAAAGCGGCTTAATAAATACGGTACACACGGGAATACCTACGAGTACAATAGAATCGATACGGGGACTTCAGCGTATTCGACCGGCCTTGGTTTATTTCTATGACTAACTTGACGGTTTTCCCTGCACACAGCACGACTTGAATGCGAGTGAAATTTTCAGCTGCTATTTGTGGACAGAATTATACTGAACTGGTACACGGAGGGAATAACCGAGTCCTGGAAAAACGATTCGTGTCATTTTCATCGGGAATACGTTATCCTGGCACATGGGCGTAGACGAAGGGTGGTGAATTAATGCCTTTCGCAGTTTCGAAATGTTGGAAGATGTTTTTGTTCGGCTAGTCTCATTTCTAGATAACACAGTGGCCCACAAGAAAGATTTCATGTAATGAAATACAGAATATTAGTCATTTCTTGAACTCCTCATTGTTCAAATTGGGAAAATAATAATTAATAATTAGTCTTAATTTCTATTTCACGAATACGAACCATAGATAAAACAGTACTAGATTTTCTATGATTCAAAAACATTGATGCATCTATGATCGAACCCTAAACATAGGGAACGATCTATGGTTCAAATGGAATAAAATTATGACATTTATAAATAGGAGCATAGAATATTCTATGCTCCTAGTTTATATGATGATATCTAGATATTAATAATTTTGTAAGAATATGATCCAGCTAATTTGAATCAGTTGAAGCAGTTGGGATTCCAAAATTCACATCAGCTGAACAATTTCATTGTTCGTGTTCAGTATTTAAATGATGTTATTATTAAGGACATCGTAAAATTCTATGATCGAAAACATTGAAACCGTGTGACCGACGCCACTGCAGTCCTCTACACATGTGAACAGATATAAAGATAAGTACCATTCGTATTCACATACGTACGTAGTCCGTACAAATACAAATAATACATGTATTCTTGATTCTCGCGGGTCGAAAGTCGAACTTTTCGATACGAACGTAGCCCGTCGTACACGTTCGTGCGATTCCGTCGATATCGTATGTCGTCACAGAAATGAACTCATGCATCGATTTCGCCGCTGATATCACGGACTCGTTGTTCTTTCCGTTGGGCTGAATCACAAAATTAAATACGATCCTGCTTTCTCTCCGAAATCGGCAAATCGCTGAAGTGAATGAAGAATGAATCACAGAGCACATGGACTGTGACTGTACCACTGAGGTCCATTTCAATCACAAGGCGCTTTTAAATGTGAACCGCGAAGGAGGAAAGTTTTGTTTTCGATGGCTAATTTTAGTAATTTATGATTTTTGAAAACTTCCGTCTGTTTTAAGTTCCACTTTGGCCAGATTGATGGAAAATCTCGTAATATGTTTTAGAACCACAGAACCCTATGGGGTTCTGTGGTTCTAAAATAGATATATAGATTTCTGGATCTCTATTCTAACCATAGAAAAAAATGACTATAACTATCTATGTTTTTAAATCGTTTTCGAACATTTAATTCAGTTAAAATCGATGTAAGTCAGATAGGGCTTAATATAAGAACCATTATATGATGGGAAAAGCTCTATAAAATTTCACATAATGCCTTATAATTTTTCTGCAATTGGCACAATATGCTTTATAGATTTCTTTCTCTGTGAGACATATAGATACCACATTGAAAACGAAGAAAGTGATCTTTTTCAATGACTAGGTGAATCGTCATTGAAAATTATGGGGGATTTTCCTATCGTATTTCAAAATAATCTTGAATTTGAAAACGTGAGAGTTATCACAGAGTTTTTGAATTTGAAAATTAGCAGCATTTCCATAGAACTTATTTGAGGTTTAGATCTATGGTTTTTAAGTCATAGAATTGTTTCCATAGACCTTACTGTATTGTAAGTTCTATGCCCATCAGGCACTTAGTAAAGGATGGAAGAAGAAGAAAAGATAAGTTCTATGATTGTATCCTGAACACTAGCCAGGATATATCATAAATATTTTCAGAAGATATCCTCTTCGAAGTAATCGCATAAATGCACCCTGTAGAATGAGAAACGATTATATTCGCCCCTATTTCATTCAAATTCTATTTCGATCAGTAAACAATTTACATCCATTTACGGTACTTTCTTTCGCCACTCCGCTTTGACCGACTGTGATAACAAATCCGAAGAAGTGGTTGAAGTGACAGGCAGACCCGTATTAAAAATAATTGAGGGCTCTTCCGATGCCTGTATTGATTTTCGAGAGTAGGCGTCGGAAACGGCGGAACCAGCAGTACGCAGGCCGCCCTGGCCGGGTCGTCGTAGCCTGCTGGCGGTCGAAATATGCCGCACTAGCTTGAGCCCGCAAGTTTGTACAGAGTGTATTCAAAAAGTAGCCTTTATAAAAGTGACTGAAAATATTAGGCGCAGTTCAAGCAACATAGAGTTCATCTGAGCATCTCACCTCTATGGCATGAAGCGACTAACCATAAATTATTTAAAAAGCATAGAAAAAAGTTGTTTTTGATGAAGACCATCGAACTTATTTTAACGTCTATGATAGATGCATAGAAGTATTCTATGCATCTATGGTCTATGATAGAGATGTCAATAGATGCATAGAATACCTATCCATCTATAGATGTCATAATAACCATAAAACTTATAGAACTGAGAGGTCTATGACAATAAATATATCATATTTCGTGAAAAAGCCAATACCCCCCGAACCTCGTTTGAAATACACCTGTGCTTGACATTATCCAATCCACCTCGCACACAATTGATTGAGTTGAGAGCGCCTGAATCAAAGCCGACAGTTGTTGTGGTCGAATGCACTTGGCAGATGTGATGACAACACTTACCAATGGCAATATTTATGGCCCCAATTGTCAACACAGACCTGAATTGATTCAAGAATGGATGTCTGTTTAGCAGCAGGAGAGATTTGCGGAATTTAAATTGTGTCAAACCTTCATTTAGGGATGAAGCACCACTAATTTGATTACAGATACAGAAAAAATGTCTGTATGTAAAGATGTAGAAGCTTTTCCTGAATCTAGAATTCCGAAAATCGAACTTTCCTTTATAAATCGAAAATGAAGACTAAAAAATTTTTGTTTCCGCCAATGACTTTGACACAAACGTGACGTCCATATTTTGATCTATGGTTATACCTAGATAACCTAAAGAAACATTAAAATAACCGTTCTGAACTGGATTAAAATTTTCCCATTACAAGAATGCGAAAATCACTTCGTTCAATACCCATTAGGGTCCCCATTAGAAAGCGTATTTACCCGCCTATGGAATGTGAACCTTTCGAAACGATAACGAGTTTCAGCAATAGGATAGGACCCAGGTAGCTTATTATCTTCTGGCTATGCTAGGTATACGGCTATACGCACATTCTCAGTACCGAAATTTATCATGGAACTTCAGTTATATTATACAGGGGCGTACCAAGAAGGGATTAACTTTCCTGGAAAAATGGTCGTTATCTCTCGGTGATAATGAAACGGCTCATTTTCGCCATTATTTGTAAGAATTTTGCTTATCACTAACGATAGGTATTGTATCCACAGTTTTCTTGTTATTATTATTACTAAATACTTTGTTCTTAAATATGTATTATATGCATTTGTGGATTGACTGAGAAACGCTGATGTTTGTATTGCCGAAAAGATGCATAAAATTCTATGAATCTATGATGAAACTCATAGATAATTTTATGAACGTCAATATCATAGAATTATGGATGCCTCGAAAAACCCATAGATTTCAAAATTTGGAAGCGCATAGAACGTGTTATATTTATATCTATGCTTGTCGGATCTCGCAGCTTCGTATTCGAGTAAAATAATTCAAAAATTTGGATCGACAAAAAGCAATATCCTGCTCTCTGGAAAGGAAACGGCGAACAGAACGGAATCTGGTTATTCAACGGCGCCTCGCAATCGCATGCACAGGGACAGAGCCGAAGCCAGCTTCGATACGGAGTGTAATTTTGTTGATTACACCACATCGCAGCGAGGCAGGCTAGGCTGGCGTTTTGAGTAACGTTGCCTTGCCTGCCTGCTGGCTTCGCTTGTAAAAACTTCGTTTCGTTCTCTTTCGCTTGGTGAAACCGTTCGAACGGGCGGCGGCTGTGGAAGCGGTTCGCTGTAAATATGATATCAGGCACAGGAAATAAGCGCGCGGCGTTGCCGGCTCTCATTAAAAGCATTATTCTCGGCACGTGTAGGGCGCGATCAGGGAAAACAAACTAGTTTAATATTACTGAACATGTTCAGGGGAATACTTTTGAAACCACAGTAATGCCACTCACAGCGAGGATATTATCAATTTTTCTATTTCCTGTTATTTTTCATAATACATATTGGAATCGTTTTCTATGAATTACGTCGACCATAGACCCGTCTGTGTTTGTACCATAGAATTTGGTGGTTTGTACAGCAACATATGTGTGCTGAACATAGACCCACAGTATACAAGTTCTATGGTGTTGAAAAAACCGAAAATGGTGTTAGGAGATAAGGTTGGACTCACTGATGAAGAATCCGTGGTCATATCTAATTCGGTCCGTCCGAAAACACGGTATCTTGAAAAAAAAATACCAAGAGTCTTAAATTCAGTCAAATTCTATGGTTTCAGAGTTATTAAATTTGTAAATATTCTAAATTAAAATTATAGGATCAAGTTGAAATCTGATAATAAGTTTTACAATAATGACTTCAAGTGTATACAACAATTTTTTCATATGTAATACCACTAGAGATGGAATTTTGCGGGCAAAATTTCTCGATTGTAATATGAAAATTTGTTGCTCGGAAATTTTGGAAAAAATGTCATGAGCGAAATTTCCGAAAAGCAACAAACTTGAATATTACAAGAGAGAAATTTTACCTGCTTAAATTTAATCTCGAGTGGTATTCGGCATGACTATTTCCCGAGAAAATGTCTAACATAGTAGTAATATGGTCACATTTGACACGGATTGCGCTATTTGGCAAATTAGAATTCATAGATTAACTGAACGTTGTTTGTTTTCTCTATGATATTCATTTCCGAAGCTATCTGTGAATGGGAGAAACGTTAAAAATTTTATCGCTGGAAAACCAACTTGTTGGTTTTGCCGGTTTGAAAGTTTTATCGAGATGAAACGATCGTTGCTACGGAAACTTCCTCACTAGAAATGGAAACAGTGGAATCTGGAATAGTCAATGGGAAGGTGATAATATTTTATTTCTATGGTCAAGTCAATATTTCATAGAGGGCCTTTTCGGTTAATCATAGAACTTACATTATATTGCCATTGATATTACCTAGGAGCATAGAATGCTCCTAGATATTAGTGTAAGTTTTATGCTGTTAATCCATTATTTTCAGAATTATTTTTCAATTCCCTTTCGCCAAAATCGAGCGATGTGAATCATCCCGTGTCGTCGAAATTAATGAACCAGCAGAATTGATTTTAAGGAAAGGTTGCGGCATAAATACCGAAATTTAATTAAAATTCTATCAGACGTTCCTCGAATAATCTATCGGTGTCACGTATACTAAATGGCGAAAGCCACGCACTGTACCCGGAGTATCAGAAATGAACTTCAGCATCAGTAAATTTTGAAATTGTTCATTTTCAGCGAAGTCGTTTCTGAGGCCATAGCATTGGAAGGAAAAGGAGCTCATTAGTAGGCGGTCGAACGTGGCAACGTCGCCGAGGGAATGTCAGACGTTGTTAGGCCAGGCTAGGGAAAACATCGGGCGATCGAGGCCACATTGCCGTGCTTGGGGAGTCAGCGCACTAGAGTACAGTACGCCAGCCGTAATCTTTACGAAATGGCATCCGCGAACGGAACAGCTACGTTTTTTACTCACGGCACCTGTACGCAATATGAACAAGTGCTTAAACTATATCCACAGGCCCTCCGACTCAAGGCTGACCGAAGGGCTAAGAGGCCAGAGGAGCTGATCAAGCTAGATAACTGGTAAGTCGATCTAAACCAATCCGTTGTGTCATTGAACTCCGCTAATGTGTGTGTTCTCTTGCTCTTTACTAAAAGCCGACTGATCTATGCACCCCCGCAATCTCTCGCTCATTAAAATCACGTCCGTCACGTGGCTATCGATGACAATTGTGCACGCTGCACATTTAATTCGCGCTTCTCTTGAAATACAAATTTTACTTGGACTTGCTCGATTTCGCTTGCTGGGACGCCGACATATTACTTCCATTATTTATTCATTCATTCTATTATAACTCTTGTTTAACAATGATTTTCTGAAAATTACAAACTCTGGAAACTGTAGAATATTTTAGAATTTAAAATATACCCCTTTATCCTTGAATTATTGTTGATTTCACAATTTGCTATCTACCTTTCAAAATGGTGCCTGTTCAAACAAAGCATTGTACGTTATTCTTGGGAATTGTTTTCGTTTTGTTCCTTTTCTTTTAGTATACTGTTGTGTCATTTATTCCTTTGTATTCGAATTTGGTTTTTCATTTTCTTGCTGAACGCGCGAAATTTCCTAGCTGAAATTCCTTGATCTTTATCGTCAAGTAGTGGGGATGTAATATTAATTTCTAAGTTTGCTAATTCATCCCACATTTTTCATTATTTAATTTTGTTATTTCTTCCAATGCCTCTTAATCTTTGATAATTTTATGGAATTTCACAATTTATGAACTTCAATTGAAAAATTTCCTAATACCTAATCGCTTCTGGAAAAAGCTTTGTTATTTGTTTTATCATTTGCTGTGCATAAACCAAATTTAACTGAAGTTTGGTTACAAATAAAATCTCCTATTGCTTCGTAGTAATTATATAGTTATTATTATTTTGAATGTTTGTTTTTGTTCATTCATTTTTAGAAACCTGATATCGGTTGTTTTTTATTATACAGGCTGTTTTTGAAGGCTTTTTTTAACAGGGGGTATAAGTAATCAAAATAACCATTTCATCAAAAATTACCTATATCAAAGTTTCAAGATACAGAAGTGAAACAATCATCTTTGAATTAATTCGAATACTAAGGAAGCCGGTCCTGTCATAATAAGAGACTTGAATCAGACTGAGAATGCATGACCTTGATAGCGAGGCGGGAAGGATATTGGTCGGAAATAGGTCCGTACTTATAATTTTACTGATAAGAAATCGACTTTGTTGGCTTATAACTTCGCCTTCTCGAAAGTTCTATACTGGTATTGTAAATAACATGGTTTATTTCACTTCTTCTATCACTACTTCTGTTTAAAATGAAGTCAGATCTTCAAAACAACCTTGTATTGGTAATTTATCAGGTATAATTAAGACAAGATATTGTGTTTATTGGTGGAAGAATCTTCAGATATAGGAAATGGGTAGATGACAGTTGTACTAAGGAAGAAATCTTGGAATTTTTCAGGTATCAGAATGAATTACCAAAGATGATTAAGAGTAGGGGCAAGAATGCACACCTGGTGCATGAGGAACTGGTACAATGTATGAAATGGAAGCAAATAAGAGGCAAATTCTATCCTCAATTGTCATATTTGATAAAGGTCAACACTCCCAGAGCTGTTATAATGGAAACGAAAAAGGCATTCAAAAAACTTCCAAATCTGGAGCAAGCATTGGCTGCTCTTTCTAATCTTAAAGGAGTTGGTACAACTATGGCCTCAGGTGAATCTTCATTTATTTCATCTTTTTTTTTCTCTTTTTAATTTTGTTTCTTACCCAATTTTTCAATATTTACTTTTTTTAGCCTTGCTGGCAGCAGCTTGTCCAGAAATGGCACCCTTCATGGCCGACGAATGCTTAATGGCCATTCCTGAAATTGAAGGCATCGATTACACAGCAAGGGAGTACCTGAATTTCGCAAAACACATCCAAGCCAAAGCAGACCGTTTAAACAAAGACGCTAGTGAGAGTAGTAGTCCCGAAGCTGTAGAATGGAATCCACACAAAATTGAAATGGCTGTGTGGACGCACTTTATTTTATCAGAATTCAAACCGGAACTGCTCTCTAGTAAGTAATATTTCATGATATCGAACAAAACTATGCAGCAGGCAATCCCAAATTAAGTGTCATCAGAGTACGATGAATTTGATTTCTCGAATACAGCTGGAAATGCAATAATATACAGGGAAATTTGTTGACGAAAACAGCAATATCTTGATTTTCGATAGTAGTTCATTTGTCTTATTTTTCCAGGTATAAACTTCGAAAATGGCAACTCCATACCTCCAGCGATATGCCAGAACGGCGATTCCTTAGACCCTTGTGTATCAGACGAAAGTAACCAGGAACCATTGAACGGAAAAGCCACAACAGTGATAGACGAGGACACAACTACCTCCTTTACGGACAACAGTCCGCCTTCTTTAGAAAGTGAAGAAACCAATGAATCTGCCATTTCAGACTCGACAAACGATTCCTCAGCGGTAGAATACAACAAGAGACCTTTAGACGAAGATTCCAATTCAGTGGAACAGCCGTCTAGCAAAAAAATCAAAGAAGACACAGGTGATAAGTGACAAATACGGGCGTTCAATTAATTATATTTTCCCATGTTGTATGAGTGTAAGGATTAGGTTCTTACTGTTGAACACTTTCAAAGCCTCAAGTTGGATAAACCTAATAACGTCTTTAACTCCAAAGTATTTTCTTGGAAAAATTTATTTCTCGTTGAACATTTTTCGTTTGCAGCAGCTGAACGACAATAGTGGATACTCCAAAAATAAATGATTAAGTTTGATTCGTTTCTGATGTTTTGTGCTTCGTATTTTTTGTCTATGAATTCCTGAAAGATTCTTCCAAGGTACAGTTATATTTGAGAAAATTTTATATTAAGAAAGAAGACTTGTATTTTTGTGGAAAATGCGCTGATGTGTTTAGGATGAGGAAGAATTTTTGGAGGAATTTAGTGAATTTTACTTAATTTCATCTTTATCTAGTTTTTCCAATGAAGGTTTAAAAGTGTTTGAAATTGACCATCAGATATCATCAATTTGTGTTACATTGAAACTTGGTGAAATTTATCAAATTCAGAACATTTATTATTCTTTCCACTTGTGCTGTTACATTTTATAATTCCATATTTTTCAAAATAGTAAATATTAGGGTAACAGATGGACTGAAATACATTTTAGTGCTGGAGAACTAATTATTAATAAATTGTATAGATATACTTTGAACAAATTTTCTGTTTTGAACTTTTCCTTCAATTGTACATTCTCAAATAGTTACCGAATAATGCATACTTTAATAAAGTAAGGCGATAAAAAAAATGACAGTTTCATCAAGAGGATCATTGAAATTTTTACATGGAACATCGGGAGTTCACTTTCATCTCTAATTCTGGAGAAAAAAGTGAAAAGTATGAGTACGCTTTTATTTTAAATTGTGGAGAAAAAAGGTAACTTTCAAAAATAGGTTACCGAAGATCTTTCCAATTCTTGACCAGTTAATTTAAACATTTTTTCAAGAGTGAATCTAAATTTGATCATGTGATGAATCCGCAGACTTCATCGAGAACTTCATGAATTGTAAGTATTGCAAGAAGAAACACAAGCGATTCATTTTCAAGAAATCTCGGTTTCATTGTATTGAACAGTTGTTACATTTTTTTGACCTGATTTATGTTCAGCATAAATTTTCGCGATATATTTCAGTTTGACTACATATTTGAGAATTCGAAAGCGTTATCATCGTTTTATACTTAAAAAGCATGTATAATTTCTTCATCTCACGTATGCAAATTTCACAAAGCAAGGTGATAAATGATTTTTATCCTGTAAACATATAGGGGCCTCAGCCCCTATATTTTCTGCAGATTTGTTGCAAGGAAATTTCAATCTTTCTCTCAACGAAGAAACTTTTGTTGTCACAATAAAATACTAATAGTATACTGGAAACGCTTATAATGTTGAAATAATTCGGTGATGGACTTAATGGACAAACTTACCTAGATTTGTTGGATACAACTCTAAAACCGTTCCTTGATTCACATTCTTAATAAGAAGATGTATTGTTATTTTAACACATTGTCGTCTTCAGTTGCTTCGTCACCTTGTTAATGTAAGTAATTTATTTTTTTAACTTGAATTCTTTCAGATTAGGAGTTCCTTTTGTATTACTTGCTGCTTATCAAAATGTACATTCCAGTTCTATTCTTTAAGAGGAAAAAGTCCTTCAAGTTAAATTTGGTTGGTGTATAAAGTAAAATGTAATCAGATAAACTATGAACATAGCGAATGTGTACTGAATTGTTTCTCCTGAATTTGTTCAATTTGGCATTATAAAATCGTTTTTGATGGAGTACAAATTATTTATCACGATTTTGTAATCTCGAAATTCAAATTTATCGTTTTAAATACAAATATTTATATATAGAAACAACAAATAACTGATTGCCTTTTTATGAATAATACAGTAGAATGTATACATACACTTTTACAAAAAATATAGCAAGTTAATTTATATTATGATGATATAATATATATAGTAAGGTGTTATTTTTACCACATTGTGGGTGTTTTTCATCAATTTATTTAGTGCTTTACCCTCACTGCTTTTTGATTATTTTCTTGAAAAACACCCTCAATGCCAGAAATGTATTGTAAAAATATCAGTTGTAGAAATGAGTTTGAGGTTTTGTAGGATATTTTCATAAATATAAATCTTTCACGGCAAATGGTTTCTTTTAGCGAATCCAACGAATACTCCATTCGCTTTTATAAAGTATCCCGGTTGCCCAGGACATTGAAAATGTTAGGTTATATTCATTTTCCTGTCAGATAACTACGTATTTATCAAAATATTTCTTCACTTTGGGAAAATAATGAATTTGAGAAAATGTTATGTGAATTCAATAATTCCAAAGACCTGGCGAATGTTGGAGAAACTTTTTCCTTGTCAATACTGGAAATATTTCACGTATATTAACATGGTTGGAAGATTCAGTTATGCTATTTTCGTGTACGGAAATCAAGAATCGAGTGTTGAAATAAGTCTGAAAATAATGGACAGAATAGTACCTTACTTTGTGATAGTTCATTCGAAAAAAGATTGAAAGTACCAGACATAAAAACTTCTAAAAGAACAGATGGACCTATGGAATACCCCACTTTTCAAAATTCTCAAGAAATAAGCCTACAGTAGACATTTAAATACTTTTTTTTGCACAACTTGAAATACTCCAGTATGAAAATGTAGTAGTACTATGAAACCTGTGTCACAGTTAAACCTTAAAAGAACTAACCCTTTACAAAGTTAAAAAAGCGTAAATAGAAATTAGCATTGACAACATCTCTGAGAATTATTTTGCCGATATTTCACGAGTGCCAACCTGCGTCAAATTTAAGTAAAAAAACTTGATGAGAGAATGGAGTATAAGTACTTACCTTAATAATTGGTGAGTAATTTCTTCAAAAGGAAAGAAAAGACTTTTTGTATAGTCAAATTATTATTCCTTAACTGTATAAAAGTCTACATTCGTTGAAAACAAGCACTCTCTTGAATAATTACAAACAGAAATATTAACAGAGTAAAAATATCCCAGATTATTACAGAATAAAATATAAAGATCAAGGTCTATACTCAGTCGAGCGGCACAAAATGAAACGGACCTATTTGATGGGCAATATGTATTGCTTGATAAATTGCACTCTTTCACACAATTATTCATAATATAGAGATATCTTCTGAAACCACAGCCTTTTTTCAGTCTTTAAAAACGCGCATCACTCAATCTCCATCCCTTCTGATTTTGCCGGCCTGTCAGTTTTCAAATTTGGATATAATTTGGTCGTTAGACTACCCCCAGCCCTACCGTGAAACTCTGGTCTGCTCTTTGGCTTTTGCCACGCCAAGAACATGTCGTAGAGCGATTTTGGGGCTGAAGACGAACCGCTCGCTTTCGATGTCATTGAGGAAGCTATATTTGCAAGAGGAGGAGGAGACATTGGAGAATCCGTCGTAGCTCTAATCACAGAAGCCCTTTGTGAATCAAGCTCCGGCTTGGAAGGACCTAAAATAACAAATTTTGATTTCGAAAGGCTGAATTTTCATTTCCAAAGGGTCAAGAAATTATGAGATTTCAAAAGAGGGAGCAAGTTTCAAAGGGGATTCTAAAAGATATTGTTGGTGTTTCAAACCAAGGAGCAATGGTTGAAATGAGTTTTTCCCAAGTATGGACCTGAATAAAATGTTTATTACTTGGATATCTACTCACCAATCTGATCTAGTTCCCTCAAAGCATCGTCCAGTTCCACCTTCTCATCTTTGAAAGTATGGCATTCCAATAAACATTTGTGAATATTCTTATGGTTTTCCGTATGCAAATTATTTTTAATCAGCGTATCCAGTTCGTTCCACATTGTTCTATACTGTTCATCTCTCTTTTGCCCCTTTATTCTCTGTCCTGTGTTCATGGGATGAAGAGACTCATGCTTGTTCTCTAAATTGATCAGGTTCCTTATGATTTGCTTGCATTGGAACACTTCTTCTTCCGTTATGCTTTCTTTGGTTATTATTGACGGAAGGGGGTCAATATACTGAAAACGATGGCATATATCCATATTACACAGTCTCCCAACAAGAGAGATGTAAGTCAAAGTAGAGAAAACAAAAACAACAAATGTTCATCACTTTTTGCATTTTCCCCAAAATCTTTCCATTTTCCAGACATTCTTTTAGTTGTACACTTTAAATTAATTCAAGTGTTCACAATTCACGTAATAAATACAGTATGGGGGCCAAAAAATTTCTAACAAAACTATTCCTCATAAAGGACCCCGCACTTTTTCTATGGCAAATGGCGTTCCGTGAAATTTTCTAAAATTTTGGTATAATGTAGTACTCGACCTTCTGATCAAAAGTGTCCATGGCCCCAACTCAATCCTATGACTAGTTTTCGAGATACAGGGCGTTGAAGTTGAGAATTACCCACTTTTACTACGCCCGTATCTCGGAACAGAATCGAATGAACTTCAATTTTTCTCAAGAAACATTTCATTACATCCCCAAGGAGCATCCATATAGAGGAATATGACCGAAAATCGTTACGAATACAGGGTCATCCATAATTTAATGAATGCCTGATTTTGAAAGAATAAAATATGTCAGTTTCAGAGCGAGAACGTTCACAAAATGAACTATTACACTAGATATATTGTTGTTACATCGAAAACGTCTGAAATACCCAGAATTTATACTGGGTGATCCATTATTATAGCAACTATTCTCAAGGAGGGTTAAATGGACACCCTGTATTTATGGGTTGATTCAAGGTGTTTGTTTAATTTTTTTAGAACATATCATCATGGACTTCAAAGAATATAGGGTGATTCAGTCATGAAATGAACTTTGAACCTCACGAAAATACCCAAAAACCACCTTTTTTTTTCATCACCCTGTATTTCAAGATCAACTCCGATGAGGTGGGAGTTTTCTTTCACCATTGTACTTGATATGAAAACATCAATACGACCGAGAGTTTTTATACACTTCCTATGAGCAGATTTTTTTTTAATGTAATATGAAAATTATTTATTTAGGTAAGTTATTCTATTCTTATTCCAGCATAACAAAAAATCTGGTCATAGGAAGTGGATAAAAACTCTCAGCCGTATTGATGTTTTTATATCAGGTACAGTGGTGAAAGAAAACTCCCACCTCGTCGGAGTTAATCTTGAAATACAGGGTGATGAAAAAAAAAGGTGGTTTTTGGGTATTTTCGTGAGGTTCAAAGTTCATTTCATGACTGAATCACCCTGTATTTTTTGAAGTCCATGATGATGTGTTCTAAAAAAATTAAACAAACCCCTTGAATCAACCCATAAATACAGGGTGTCCATTTAACCCTCCTTGAAAATAGTTTCTATAATAATGGATCACCCAGTATAAATTCTGGGTATTTCAGACGTTTTCGATGTAACAACAATATATCTAGTGTAATAGTTCATTTTGTGAACGTTCTCGCTCTGAAACTGACATATTTTATTCTTTCAAAATCAGGCATGCATTAAATTATGGATGACCCCGTATTCGTAACGATTTTCGGTCATATTCCTCTATATGGTTGCTCCTTGGGGATGTAATGAAATGTTTCTTGAGAAAAATTGAAGTTCATTCGATTCTGTTCCGAGATACGGGCGTAGTAAAAGTGGGTAATTCTCAACTTCAACGCCCTATATCTCGAAAACTAGTCATAGGATTGAGTTGGGGCCATGGACACTTTTGATCAGAAGGTCGAGTACTACATTATACCAAAATTTTAGAAAATTTGACGGAACGCCATTTGCCATAGAAAAAGTGCGGGGTCCTTTCTGTTCGATTTCAAGATATTCATAGTCAATAAGCGATAATTTTGAAACCCAAATTGTTAGATATAGATGCTTGGAAATATAATATGTTGAAATTCAAAGTTTTCGATTTTAAAGAAGCACTCACCATTTTCAAGTTGAAAATCAACGTAGAGCTTATGGTCAATGGCCAGTATCTAGTCATTCTGTTAAGCCTCGATTTCATTTCCGAAATTGGTGTAACATCTTTTTCTGCTGAATTCGATTTAATTGGAAGCAACAGATTTTGCTTCATCAACAAACCAAAATCAGTTATTCGATAGTCAGTCACTCTACCTCCGCAACTTTCTGATATCGAAGGGGGATCCTCCAAAACTGACCTGAAACGATTATCTCCGATATTTATCATTATCCACTTTCGCATAAATATGTGATTACCTTGCAGTACACAGGGTGTGAATGAATATCTCTCCTCCGTGAGCAGCCAATAGGTGACTGGTTATTTTACCCCCAGATTTTCTGGGCATTTCCAACATAACCGATCGACCGTTGAGCAAAAAGTTGATGAGACATAGAGAAGGTCTAGAATTAACATCTACCGGCGTTATTCTATGCATGCAAGTGCAATTATGGAGTTCTGAACCTGATGAACCTCTCGGAGTGCACCATTTCAAAGTAACCTTTAAAAAGACATGTACTTCACAGTTAAATGAAAATAACTAATGATTTGTTCCTCTGGGAGATTATGCTGAAGTTTAAACTTGCTTACCGTTTGATATTCTTGGTTTTCCTTTTGGGTTTGGATAGCGAGAGTGTCTGAGGCATTACCCTTGATTATTGAAGTATGAGCAGAGCTGGCATGGTAGATTTCTACATCATAATTTGCTGATGAGCTGGCATTTTGCTCTTCCTTCATAGGAATACCGGTAACAGTTGTACTCGCTAGGTTATAATGTTCTAAAATCAACGACGACAACTTATTCGGCAAAAGACTGGCTTTGACAGAATGCACCTCTGTTGTCAAGATAACTGAGAGCTGTGAAGAGCATTATATTAATTAATTATTGCAATAACATATCAAAAACCAATGGCTATGAGAAAAATTATTTTGATCGAACGAAACACGTTAATTCCGATTCAAATATGACTTACATGTTTTATGGTATGACTGCTCACTTGGCTCTCTATATTGACAGGGAATGTGTTTATGATAACCAGATGGCAGTGATCAATCACTATATGCCTATAAACAAACCAAGAAAAAATCATAATGAGACAAATATTGCACTAACCCTCATTCTTGGATTGTATAAACAAGCTACCTGTCAGACTTCAGAGCGTTCTTATTCTGCAGCATCAATCCGTTCAGGAATATTTCCTCCAATCTTTTCATACTTTCATCGTCTCTGGCTGAAGTAATACAGATCACTCTCCCACGATTCATCAACTTCAACGGTACGTCAGAATTTAATTTTTCCAATTGTAGATCTGTAGGTTCGCTCAGAGCCTCTATCGCTGCTTTCATACCGTGAAGTACAGTATAGTCGACCTTTGCGTTAGATGGGTGCATAGAAGGAGGAACTCCTATTAAGGCCATCATATTCAAAATCTGTGAACGGAGGTAAGAATGAACATCGATCTTTGATGATTCGAAGAGTGGAGTACTTACATGACCTAGATGTTGGTGTCCAACATTCCACGTATTTATTATGTGAGCTAGTTTGTCTGAAGCGATGAACCTAAGCTAAAGTTTTCGTATAAGTATTTTAATATAATCTTTTTGCAATCATACGTACCAGTTTCCCTTGTGGAAACAGGTCCCAGACGATTCTGCAATACTCAATAGCGGCTTCGAAGCTACATGTCCACAACGATTTCGAAAAAGGAGGTATAGGAAGACAGCCGGGTCCTCTTGCTTTTAGGAACTCGAATTCTATAGGATTTTCACAAGATATGCCAAAATACGGAGTATGATCCAATACGAATACGGTTTTATGGTTCTCTGGATACATATCGTTGCAGGAAAAAGAATTGAAAGGCATTTTTAATCAAATTCTTCCAATTTTCCAAAAATTATATAGACCTTGAGAGAAAAACGAATTATAGGTTATGTGTTTGTTTTGGTTGTCAACCTTAAAATTCTGAACCACAGAACTATATGTTATTTTCTTTCTAACTATGGCACTAGCATCAAAGAGAAGATGCCTAGAATAATGGTGTAAGCACTGATTCGATTGAAAAGTTTCATTCTTTTCACTATTCACAAATTATGACTGATTTTTATTATATTAGTTATTTCAAATATTCGAGTTTACGAGGTCTGGCTATTAAATAACGAGACTGCGCGCGCAGAAGGCGTCCTAGAGAAGTAGGGTGGGAAACGAATGCAGCATTGGATAGCTGGAAGTGTCTACTATTCCAGTACGAAAACACGTTTTTGTCGCTGTAGTAGTATTTTTTGTGTAGAGGTTAGAAACGAACGTGTTTTTTTCTCGTGCCGATAACGATGTGTGACGAAAAACACGAGCAACGGATCAATGTGAAATTTCTCGTCAAATTAAAAAAAACTCCGACTGAGTGCTATAAGTTGTTGAAAGAGGCCTATGGTGAGAATTCTCTATCTCGTGCGCGTGTTTTCGAATGGTATAAAAGGTTTTCTGAAGGCCGAGAGAGCACCGAAGATGACCAACGTCCAGGTCGACCTGTCTCTGTTTCAACTCCGCAAACAGTGACCAAAATAAATGAAATTGTGCGCGGAGATCGTCGTATGAGCATTCGGATGATAACTGAGACTGTAAACGCTGATAAAGAAACTGTCAGAAAAATTTTACATGACGACTTGAACATGAAGAAAGTCTGTGCGAAGTTGGTCCCAAAAAATTTGACCCCTGACCAAAAGCTCGTCCGTCAACAGATTTGCTCAGATTTTCTTGAGAGGTTAGATGAAGAGCCTGAATTGATGGAAAACATCATCACTTGCGATGAAACCTGGATATTCCAATACGATGTTGAAACTAAGCGGCAATCCATGCACTGGAAAACTCCTGCATCGCCGAGAATGAAAAAAGCAAGGATGTCGAAATCAAAATTTACTCGTAAAGCCATGCTAATCGTTTTTTTCGACATCAACGGTATCGTGATGACTGAATGGGTTCCAGAGGGTCAAACTGTAAACCAAACTTACTATTTGAAAGTTTTGGCAACGCTGCGAGAGCGAGTTCGTAAGAAACGGCCGGAGTTGTGGAAAAGCAAATCGTGGATCTTGCACCAGGACAACGCACCTGCCCATAACGCGCTGTCTGTGAAGCGTTATTTAGCCGCTAGAGGCACTCCAGTGCTCGAACACGCGCCGTACTCGCCTGATTTAGCACCCTGTGACTTTTTCCTATTTCCGAAGATCAAGTCTGCCTTAAAAGGAACCCGGTTCGAGTCGATGGAAGAGGTAAAGCGAAAATCGGCGGAGCTCCTAAATGCTCTTACAAAAGAAGACTTCCAGCATTGCTTTGACCAATGGAAAAAACGAATGGAACGGTGTGTGGCGAGGGAAGGGGAGTATATTGAAGGGGAGCATTCGATTGTAGAATAATTTTTAAAATAAAACTCTTTTTCATAAGCAGTCTCGTTATTTAATAGCCAGACCTCGTATTCTGGTGAATGAGTAGTGTTGATAGTCGATAGTCTTTCAAGCAATAATTTGAGTATATATTCTTGACATTCTGATGTACCTATACTCCATTCACAATTATAAAATCACAACTCTGGCATTGGAAATTTGACACATTCCACTCTGTATCGAAGTTATGACGTTTTTCAAATTATTTTTATGTTCCAAGTCAACACTATGTTGCCCTTTCTACATTCTTAGCGTATTTCTCAGAATGTGAATGAATTGGAAAAGATGTTATGGACGAAAATAATTAACGTTTATATGAATTGATAGAAAGGATTCCTTTTCTAGTTATTTGCATGAAAAGTACAAGAGATCACTGTTGAAATATATTAAGTATTTTTCGCAATGGAAAAAAATTGCATTGCTTTCACATAATTTTCATATGCATGCTTGTGAAGATTCAATGTTTATTATCCTCTTGAACTGAAAGTTCAAGATTGACGACATTTCATTTATTTGATCTTATGAACAAGGAGTAAAATATTCTGATTGTATAGTAATTTATTGGATTAAAAAATATTCATACATTACTACCAAGTAGGTTTGTACAAATAAAATGGAATAGGTCAAACATATGCTTCACATTTATCATTCACCTGTTCTAAAATAAGACACAAACTCCTGGAATATGGAAAAAACCGATGTATTCTGGTTCAATATAGCCTTTTTCTACTTTCGGCAAAGGAATGAAAGCTCCAGTGACACATTTCAATTCTACCTGAACCATATTTTCCGGTCGCTTCCGTTAGAAGATCGTATAAGGAAGCCTTTCTTGTCCATTTACACATTCCAAATAAATTTTGAGCACCAAAATCGATACCGAAACTAACCAAATTTCTGGGGGACCGGAATTTCGTTTGAAATCTTTCAAAACGGCCAGATACCTAAAAAAAACTTCGTTATCAAGTGTAAAAAGGTCGATTAGTAGTTACTTTCGCTTTATTTATGCTTATAAACCGATTTGTCCAATTCAAATTTGCCGTTCGTACTCACGCCAAAACTCGTGAAAGGAAAAAATGACACTTGCACGAAACTTCTTCTGGACGCCGAAGAACGGAAAAATAGGCGATTTCCTATCGATTTTTCTCCCCAAAATCACCGATCGATACGAACTAACAAAATGGGGAAAACCTTTGATACTTTTACTTTGATGTAAACAGAAAAACTGGCATCGTCGTATTGTCATTAACCATATTCTATGTACGAGCACAGATTTTTCATCAGGTGCGCCAATTCCTGAAAACGAAACCATGGCCAGAGTTGTGATTTTATAATTGTGAATGGAGTATATATCCTATATTAGTTGTGAGGAAGAAGGGTATAAAATTTTCATTACATAATGTTGCCATTCTGTGGTCTTGTTATGATTGATCTTTGGTAAAATGACATCGCGGCGCCGCCACGAAACATTTCTAATATTTTCGATTTGGTCGAATGTTCTGTGGTCGAATGTCATTGCATTCAAAAATTGGCGTGTGCATACACCATGTTTTAAGACATCTTAATTAAAGACCATCTCTATCTGTTATCTTCCATAGTTCGTTATAGACATAACACCTCTATTTTGGTGGCAGGACTCCAAGCGAAGGAATTTTTTCAATCTGTTAATTTAAGAATTACAGGAAAAGCTGGGAATGTGGGTGGAAAGAAACGAATCATGGTTTCATAATATAATTTTAATATATAGATATGTTGATACATTTCATAACTAATGGTTTTCAAATATCTCAAGTTATAAATATTTTCAACAATTTATAGTCAACAAATAAAATTATATTCGCAATCCACGATTTTTCATACGTTATAAAACTTACTTTCTTTAAAATATCCATATACATCATCGGCGTGTGGAAAATTTATGTAGAATTTTATACCTAGGCTTGTGGAGTTTCATTTTTATCATTTTTGGGCGAAAACAGCAGTCCAATTAAACTTTGAAGATATCAAGAGGTTGTCCATGGCACAAACAAGGTTTCTGGATTTCCAAAATAAATCATAAAGTGCGTGACATCTTATGATATTTTTTATTTAACTTTAACACAACATGTTTCCTTACAAAAGGTTGTATGCCTACAATATTTCTCGGTCAGAGCATTTACTAGATTCAATGATAATAAATGAAAAAAATTTGTATTTGAAATTAACATTTCAAGCAAACATTTTCAACATATTAGAATTTATTATTATTACTTTCTTCACTTCGCTACCATTCAATTATCTATACATTATGTAGAAACGAGAACACCCAGTACATAAGATATTCTTCAACTGTACACTTTTTATCAATACAATTTTTAAAAATTCGTTTTCGTTTGAAAGATGATAGATTACATTTTTTGAATAGTTTTCTAGAATTTTGTATGTTTCTGGATACGAGATCTGTACAAAATTTCGCATGCAGCTTGAGTACACAATTATCCATCTAAATGCTAAATTTCATCTCGATCTGATCCATAGTTTCGAAATTATCCAGAATACAATATTTCGAAGAATTAACAACCTGTGTGGACTTCTTAATACTGTGTGTCCTCTTTCTACTTTTTCTCATTCAGTAAACCAATATACTCACGCAGAGTTACCGAAAATATTAGTCGTGAATAAAAGACTTTTTGAAATATTCAGACAGCAAATATTTCGTAAGATTTATACACAAAGCGTAATACCCGTTGATCGGAGGTTGATCTAGAATGAACTCGATTTGACAGTTAAAAAAATCATAGAATCAACTCGATTTGCCAGTTTAAAAATCATAGAATCAACTCGATTTGACAGTTGAAGAATCATAGAATCAAACCGTTGATGTCCGATAACCGGTTATTACGCTTTGTGAAAACAACCTTTATAGTTATAGTTTTGCCCCGATCAATATCTGTACAGAAATACATCTTCCATTCATTCTCTAAATAAATATAAAAACGCACAATTCCACACATCACCGCCATTATACAGGCGTAGTTCGTCTCAAAGTGTCACTCTTGGAATTGATCGAAACCACAGACTGTGATCTAAGAGGCAACGGTTGGTCTAAGTTGAACGTAACAAACTCATGTTCGTGCTGAATAATTGGCGAAAAGTCCTCGAAATGCTCGCTCATTATATCACAATTAACGTCTGCAGTCGTGGAAACCGTGTTAGTCGTAACATCTCTTGGTAATCGTCTCAAACTACCGCGGTTAAACGTGTCCTCGAACTGGTAGCTTATCGTAGGAGGCGGCGGAAAGTCATAGAAGCTTGATAGGTCTTTCACAGAGTTACTATGCGACTGCACCGGCATTCTATGAACACTGCACGGAGAATCACTAATTGGTTCTTTGCTGAAGAAGTAACGCTTCTGGGGCACGGGAGGGAGGTGTATGGCGCTGTTGGAGTTTATGTATGCCTCCGGATGTCTTCTGCAAGGGTAGTAAACGGATCTTTCGTGGTTGATGAAGTGGTTGGGACGCTGGGCTTTCTTCTTTCCCCTCTTCAGTTCATTGTAGATCTCGTACCTCCATTCCAGACGCATCTTGTATATGAAGAGGAATATGGAGGCCACTCCTGAGATCTGAGCGGTGATTAGACCTACGATGTAGAGGAGGAAGCTGTAGCCGTACCAGTAGACGAAAGGGGCTGGCTGGAAATGGCTTCTCGCTCTAAGTTTGCTGCCGATCTCTGACTTGAACACTGAAATGTACATGATGAGTCCCAGAAGCATCACCAAGCCTGCAAAGAGAGTCATGTAAGGCTCAGTTCGAAATCTGTAAAGATAACAAAGAGTCTCTGCTAGATTGCTACCTATGAAAGTATTAGGCTGGAGCTGTGGGCCACTCTGTGAATCATTTGTTATTTTCTGGGGTGCCTCAAGGATCTATCTTGAGGCTGAACATACTCTCTACGCTAATATTCTACGAGGATGTATTGATCTTCCTCGAACAGGTATTCCTCCACTGAGTTTACGAAAATACGAGGATGTATTGATATCTAGTTAGCCTAGACCAGTTTCATGCATAAACAAAATATTGCGATACCAAATCAACGAACAATAACTTATTAGAAGTGTCAGTGTAGAGTTCGACTCAAAAAAGTAAACCAGAGTTACGCAATAAATTGAAAAAAAAAAAGATGTCCACCGAAATTGTAAAAATCGCAAAATAGGAGTATCGAGCCATCATCAAGTACCTGTATTCAAAAGGGTTAAGAGGTAAGCAGATTTACGAAGATATGCTTAATACCCTTGGTGATCAATGTCCTTCGTATGCGACCGTGAAAAATTGGACTGCAAGCTCCAAAAGAGGTAAATTTTCCATTGAAGACGATGACCTATTGGAAAGGCCAGTTTCTGTGTCAGTCCCCGAAAATATCGATGCAGTTCATGACATGATTTTATCAGACCGTCGAATTAGGCTAAAACGGATATCTGAAGCACTGAAGATTTCATACGAACGCGTTCATCATATAGTTCACGTCAATTTGGACATGAGAAAAATGTCTGCAAAATGGATCCCCAAATGTTTGAATGTTGACCAAAAGCGTGCAAGGGTAGAAGCATCGCGTTCGATCTGTGCTCGATTTGAAAACGATGTAGACTTCTTAAACCGAATTGTTAGTATGGATGAGACTTGGGTACATTTCTACGATCCAGAAACAAAGCAACAATCGATGGAATAGCGACACTCTGGTTCTCCAAGACCTAAGAAGTTTCGTGTCCAAAAATCTGCTGGAAAGGTTCTTGCTTCAGTTTTTTGGGATTGCCATGGAATAATCATGATTAATTTTTTGGATAAGGGTAGAACAATAACTGGAGATTACTATTCGACATTATTGATCAATTAAAGAGATAAGACGCGGAAAGCTATCCAAAGGTATTTTGTTTTTACAGGACAACGCCCCAGTACACAAATCTGATGTTGCCATCCAAAAAATTCGTGATTTAGGGTTAGAATTACTAGAACACCCCCCTTATTCACCAGATTTGGCTCAGTCGGACTATCATGTCTTTCCTCAACTGAAAAAAGTTTAAAAGGTCGTAAATTTTCTTCCAACGAGGAGGTAATAAAAGCTGTGAAGGACTGGTTTGCAGAACAAGAAGAATAATTTTGTTTGAAAGGTCTAGAGACGGTGCAGGTTCGCTGTAATATATGTATTCAATTAAGTGGAGAATATGTTGAGTAATAAAATATTTTGACATAGAAATTTTGTTTGGTTCTATAGTAGGCTAAGGATTTTCCAATATATCCTCGTATGTTTTACAAAAAAAAAAAAAATGAACAGCTCCTTCTGGTTGTTGCAGTTTCTTTGTCAGTTAGTATATTTGCAAACAATGAAATGAAGCTGATCATTAACGATTGATAATGATAACATACCTGCTACAGTGAATACCACTCCTGATATGAATGTGTAGACAGTCCTGTTTCTAACGCATTGTCCCATAATGCTGAACACGTAGGCAGTGCTGAGTAGTAAGCTGGCAAAGATGAAGAATAGGACAGTTCTCGTTACAGTATCTGCAACATTGATTTGATGTTGTTAATACAGGGTCTTTCACGAGGAACCTCACCCATATTTATACGGGAAACTACTGAACGTATTTTCATGAAATTCAGCACTTATAAGTATTTCACGATGCTGATGAAATCTAAAATATTTTCAAGGCATGAGCACCTCCGGTTTTTCCGAAAATGACGTCAACTTCCGTTTTTCAAATTAGAACACCATTTTTTTATTGCAGAAATAGATTCCTTAGAAAATTTCAAGTTATTTTGATGTAACATTTTTCAGTTTTGGTTGGTAAATTCTCTCTGAGCGGGAAAATTCGAAAAAAAAATCGAAAATAGAGCTCCGCTGAAACAAGAATAACTTCGAGGTTTTTGGATGGAAAATTTTCATTTTTGGGATTTTTCAAGATGTAAGATTGATGTATCCACTTTGAAAATCGAAATCGCGATTCATGATACAGGGGGTGAAAAAATCGCTTTCAAAGTTAGGGATGACAAAATCGTGAAAAATCAATTTTTTCAAATTAGAACCCCATTTTTTATGGCAGATATTGAATCTACGTTAAAAAATAATGTGAGTGTATGCATCACACCCTTGCCCTAAAGTGGATATTTTCTGAGTTATTCACAAAAAACTGTTTTTCGTCTTGAATTTTCAGCTATTTCTTTTCCCTTCACGCCAAAAAGATGAAATTTTCAGGAACTGTTACTTAAACCATGTTTTAGATTTTACTACCCTAATATGCAAGAGAAAAAAGTTACAGGTTGTTCCTAAATAGATGGCGAATTTGGATTCGAATTTGTATCGGAAACCTCTTTATTTCAACTAATCGGCCATCGGTTTTCTCTCCAGTGATAAATAAATAATTCCTTATGAACCATATGCAAAAACTTACCATGTTTTACATTCTTTTTTTTTAATGATAGATATCATTAATTACATCTGCCAAATTCCTCTTTATTCAGAAGCATTTTGTGTTTACTATTAATTTGGTGATAATTCGTATTAAGTTATAAAATCGATCACTATGCCTAATTTTACCAATGAAGATTATTTAAATCTCATTCTACTTCATGGAGAATGTAATAAAGTTGTAGATAGAACGATTCGACTGTTCATTGAGAGGTTTCCTGACCGACCCAGACCAACGAGAGATACCATTAACAGAACCATGACAAACTTGAGAAATGTTGGATCTTTCGCTAAGAAAACTATACACAGAGAAAAAATTGTAGTAGAAGATGAGAACAACGAAATTACAGTTCTTGCATATTTTCGTGTGAATCCTCAAAATTCTCTCAAAGATGCCGAGATTGATCTGGGATTATCTCAATCGAGTGTTTGGAGAATATTAAAAAAACATAAAATGCATCCATATAAATTCAATAGGGTACAGCATTTGAAGGAAACTGATTTCGTCAGGAGAACAGAGTTTTGCGAAGCTATGATGATTCGATTTCAAGAGAATGAAAACTTTTTGGACTGTATAATTTGAACAGATGAATCTAAATTCACAAAGAATGGTTCTTTCAATAGGCATAACAGTCATTATTGGGATGAAGAGAACAACCACCACTTCAGACAATGGAACTTTCAAGAGACCTGGAGTTTCAATGTTTTTTGCGCCATCAAAAATAATGCAATTCTCGATGTTCACATTTATGATGGGACTTTAACTGGTAAGATAGAACACCACACATGTTTGCATTATTTAAAGAATGTTCTCCCTTAGGAGATAGATATTCTGACATATTGACTCAAATAATTGAGCCGTAGTACAGAACCATAATGACTTATGGTATCAACAAGATGGCGCGCCTCCACACAATTCACTCAATGTGTCAAATATCCTCTACAGGCTATTTGAAGATCGATGGTTGGCGAACAATGGTCCACATCTTTGGCCACCACGTTCTCCCGATTTAACTCCTTTAGACTATTATGTTTGGGGTAGGATAAAAAATATTGTCTACTCAACTCCCCTGACTGATAAAGAGGACTGCATAGAACGAGTCAGAAATGCGTTCAGGTTTGTTTAGATTTTTAGATTCATAGTTTTGAAACTCAATTTGGTTTTTAAACACTTTTTCAGATCTCTTCCTCCCGATGAAATAAGAAGAGCAACGCACGAAGCATTCCTGAGACGTATAAATAAATGTCTAGAAATTAACGGTCAAAACTTTGAGCATCTTCTCTACTGCGAGAGTTTGCCATGGTTCTCCTAATAGTAACTTGAAGTCGGTTTCAAGAAGGGGTGAAAAATCTACAGCATGGTTCAAATAACAGTTCCTGAAAATTTCATCTTTTTGGCGTGAAGGGAAAAGAAATAGCTGAAAATTCAAGACGAAAAACAGTTTTTTGTGAATAACTCAGAAAATATCCATTTTAGGGCAAGGGTGTGATGCATACACTCACATTATTTTTTAACGTAGATTCAATATCTGCCATAAAAAAATGGGGTTCTAATTTGAAAAAATTGATTTTTCACGATTTTGTCATCCCCAACTTTGAAAGCGATTTTTTCACCCCCTGTATCATGAATCGCGATTTCGATTTTCAAAGTGGATACATCAATCTTACATCTTGAAAAATCCCAAAAATGAAAATTTTCCATCCAAAAACCTCGAAGTTATTCTTGTTTCAGCGGAGCTCTACTTTCGATTTTTTTTCGAATTTTCCCGCTCAGAGAGAATTTTCCAACCAAAACTGAAAAATGTTACATCAAAATAACACTTGAAATTTTCTAAGGAATCTGTTTCTGCAATAAAAAATTGGTGTTCTAATTTGAAAAACGGAAGTTGACGTCATTTCCGGAAAAACCGGAGGTGCTCATGCCTTGAAAATATTTTAGATTTCATCAGCATCGTGAAATACTTATAAGTGCTGAATTTCATGAAAATACGTTCAGTAGTTTCCCGTATAAATATGGGTGAGGTTCCTCGTGAAAGACCCTGTATAGTGTTAATCATCAGGAGTATGAATAAGTTCGTGCGGTTTTGATAAGAGATAACGCTACTATAGTTTATTATTCCATTGTCGCATCAGGCAACACGACTATTTTGAAGTGATATTAGATCAAAAATGAATCCTTCGTTTATACAGTGCGCGTCAGAATTATGGAACAAAAATATTTGGCAACAAAATCCTGAAACATGTCAATTTTTGTTTCACTTTTACCAAATTTTTATGCATTTTCGAAAGATTTTTGTTTAACCCTCCGCCATCCGGCCCCATCAACCTCTAAATTTTTTGAATAGGGGAAGTTGGTCTTTGTATCTCCTTTACAGGCGTGCAGAAATTTTCAAGAAAAAAAATTTTTTTTTTTAATTAGTTAGTTCAAAGAGGTTTTCAGTATGTGCACTTTGTCATGGCTCTTTCTTCGAATTGAAACATTTTATCGAAAACTTCAGTAGAAACGTACTAATAACATACCTACTTAAGATCATAACTGAAGCGCAGGGTTTCACACATTCTAATTTTTCACGCGAGGGGGTTGAAAATTATGCATGAACAAAACTGTAATGTTCGACTTTCATTCGGTGACAAATTTCATCAGGTACCATCGCCTCAAAGTAAATGAGCCATGACAGAGTGCACATTATTGAAAACCTCTTTGAACAAACTAATTAAAAAAAAAAAAATTTCTTGAAAATTTCTGCACGCCTGTAAAGAAGATACAAAGAACTTGCCAAAGAAGTACCACATGACCCACTTTCCCTATCAAAAAAATTTTGAGGGTTGATGGGGATGGCACAGGGTGCAACAAAAATCCTTCAGAAATGCATAAAAATTTGGTAAAAGTGAAATAAAAATTGATCTGTTTCAGGATTTTGTTGCCAGATATTTTTCTTCTGAGAAAATTAATTTGTTCCATAATTTTGACGCGCAAAATGTCGGGAGAAACCAATTTTACTTACAGGGTATGGCTAGTGCAGAATCTGCAGGATCAGGACTGTACTGCTCTTTCGAAAAGTAGTCAATTCGGTTGCAGTGGTACAGAATTTCCCCAGCTGTAAAAGAAAATAAGATCTCACAGTAACATTGATTAAAAATCTGATAATTTGTTATGCAAAAATGCCTAGACGAAAACTTAGTGTTAATGAAGTCGACGTTCAAAACAAGTTGAACTCTGTGCATCCACCACATGGAAAATTCTGCGTAAAGATCTTGGTTTACACCCATACAAGATCCAACTGGTTCAAGAACTAGAACCACTTGACCATAATAAGCGACATTTGATTGCTGATTGGGTTCTAGAACAGCTTGTAGTTGTACCTTTTTATCGAAAAATTGTGTTTAGTGATGAAGCTCATTTCTGGTTGAACGGCTACGTAAACAAGCAAAATTGTCGTATATGGAGTGAAGACAATCCTCCACAAGTTCTGCAGGTACCATTGCATCCTGAAAAATGCACTGTATGGTGTGCTTTACACGCTGGAGGCATCATCAGTCCATATTTCTTTGAAAATGGTGCCACATCTTATGCTGTTACCGTAACAATAGATTTATTGAAAGAATGATTTGGCGATAACAACATTTTGATAAATGGCCCAATTGGTTGAGACTGTTCATCATAAATTTATAATAATGTTCAGTTTGAATCAAAATATGGTATTCTTTTTTCTATTCACAGTTCACTCTATTACGAGTTATTGTAGTCAAGAAATTGAACGGAAAGGAGAATGCAAGGGGAAGGACAAAAAAACCAAATAGTTGAAGGAAAGACTTAAAAAGGACGAAAAGAAGAAAATGACTCTTCATTGACTGACGTAGACATTGACGACCGCTGCGTCTATGAGACATGAAATATAGGTAGCTTTGGATAGTATCCCTCAAGAAGAAATAGACCATCTTATTGCATCAATGCCAGGACGTGTTGGGTGGTGTACAGAAAATAGCGGTTGACAAACACATTATTAATAAATTCATCAAACCTTCCTAGTGATGTAATGATCAAGAAAGTAAGCACTGAGAAGAACTTCAGGACAATACTAAGTAAAAGAGAGGATTGGGAAAAGGAATACATCAACTACAATCTCGAAGAAAATACAATGAAATGGTGTAAAAATGGTTCTAAAACCGCTACAGGAGCTGGCGCTGGGATTTACGGGACAAGTACCAAGTGTGCACTATCGTTAGGCTCCTGTACAAGCGTCCTTCAAACGGAAATACTTGCAATCGGAAGATGTCTAGATATACATCTAGAAAGAAACTATCAGAAGTGCTGCTATGAAAGCATTGAGCTCCTACGTTATTGACTCAAAGCTGATTTGGGAGTGCCGAAACAAACTCAATGAGGTAGGCAAGAAGAATAAGGTCTTTTTAATCTGGGTTCCCGGTCTTTTGGGAATCGTAGGAAACGAAGAGGCCAATACACTGGCCAGAAAGGGCGCACAAACGCCACTCACTGGCCCAGAACCCTTCTGTGGTATAAGAAAATGCACCTATAAGAAGGAGTTTATGCTGAAGGAGAAAACCGAAAGAGAAAAACTCTGGCGGAATCTCCCAGGGATGGATCACCCCAAAAAGTTCCTCCGGAACTTTGAAACTGCTAGATACAAAAAATATCTGGATCTCAGTAAAAACCAACTTCACCTACTCACTGGCTTTCTCACAGGACATTGTCGCCTAAAGAAGCATCTGTTGAGTATGGGTTCATCGGACACTGATGGGTGTAGATTCTGTGGGGAGGAGGAAGAAACTCCTATTCACCTGGTTACGGAATGCTATGCCATTGCAAGCCAAAGGAAAGATAGCGTTGGACAAGAAACTTGTAGAAGTGGGGAGTTATCCTCCTTGAAGCCGTCCCAGATACTGGATTTCATCAAATCTCTGGAACTGGAGGGCGAGCTGTAGGAGGCGCGATGATAACAGCTCTGTCAGGGGGCACAATAGACCTTAAGGTCGCAGTGGGCTGTAACCCCTTTTCACTATAACTATAACTTCATCAAAAGAAACGCTTGTAAACCTTTCGTTTGTTCTTCCAAATATCAATCAATTACTCCTTGCCATACTATCTATGTGCTACCAAAAAAAATATAAAATTTCAACAGCTCCTTCTGGGTGTTGCAGTTTCTTTGTCAGTTAGTCCTACATTTGATTTAATTTTGGCAAATGTTGGAGTGATAGTTTTAGCTGTGTCTCCTCCCAAAATGAACCCGAGTCGTCCAGGCCATTCGAGCCAGACCACCTCATCTGGTCCCGGAAATTCAGCGCTCTCAAATTATGAATTTAAACTATGCCTCGCTTTTCCTATGATTAATTAATCCCAAGGGTAATGGATCGGTGTTGGCAATCACTTCTTGTAATTATAAGGCATGGATCTCATGCCTGACCCTCTGATAACTTCCAAGTTTCAGTCAAACGTTGACAGTGTGTAAATGAAGGCCAGACAGAGAAGCATCACGGTCAGTCTCCTATTCAGTTTCCCAGCTCAACGCTAACTACATAACGAGGGAACGAGTTTCCCATGAAGGGAACAGGAAGGTTGTTTGAAGTTTCGCAAACTGAATTAGCACATGTTAAGCTGCCTTTATCCCGTCGTGGTAAACCCTCTCAGGCTTCAATTCGGGGATCAAAAATGGCAGTCCGATCGTTAATGTCGTCGGTACATATTTGCGCGATACACTAAAACGTTCCACCTCACTTTGGTTCATTTTATTTGGATAATTCGACGCTTTTCGAGCAGCGAGTTGCTTGCTCTCGTGTTTCGATACCGAGAGGCTGAATGGAAAAGTTTTGAGGCCTGCAACCGCGATGGTGGAGTGAAAAGTTGGCATGAGAAAGTTGCTCTTTTTGCGGTATATCGTATTTTTCGTAATACGACCATGCAATGCGGATGGGGGATATGCAGGAATTTCTGCATGAAAGTATATCGAGATTTTTGCCATCGTTCTGGCTATGAAAGCAGCTGTGGGTTCGAGCGATTTGAGGCATTTCAACAACAAATTTGTTGCCAATTCAAAAGGTTGCTGTTCTCAGGAGAATAATGCCTGAGGATATCTTTTTTAGTTTTGTTCTTCACTCTTTTTTAATTCAAATCGCTTTGGTGTTTCAGACCGCCTGAAACCCAAATTAACTTACTCCACATGAGTTGAGGATATTGACTTAAATTGCAAAAAAATATAGTTAAAATAAGATTTTTGTGATGAAAATTCATATGATTTCAAGTTGCAAATAAATTTTAGCCTGTAGGTCTGCAGCGTATACTCGTACAGGTGGTTAAGAAAAATCGAGTAAAATAACGAAATTTTATTCCCAGAGAATTCAAGCATTTTAGGACTATCAATACAATGTATGGCCTCCACGGGCATCAATAACAGCTTGATATCTTCTTTGCATACTACACACGAGGTTGTTGAACATTTCTTGAGGAATTTGGTTCCATAAACTGGGCAGAAGCTCTCTCAGATCATTCAAGGATTCTGGGGTAGGTTGATGATTATCTAATCTTCTTTGGAGCATATCCCATGCATGTTCTATGTAATTCGAATCTGGTGAGTGCGGAGGTATTGGTAAATGTGGAATAACAAGCTCCTCGCGCGCATTCTGAACTATGGCTGCACTGTGCGGTCTAGCGTTATCGTCTAGAAATTGAGAAGTTTCACCACTAGCATCGTGAAAATGTGACACAACATTGTCAATGACATGCTCCCTATAGTGTAAGGCGGTCATATTCTCAGGACAATGGTGTAGATCTGTGCGCCCGTTGAAACATATCCCGGCCCATACCTTAACACTACCCCCTCGGAATGGATGGACTTCTTGGACATAGCGACGATTACGGGATATGCGTGGGATTGTCCATACCCTTATTATTCGAGAATTTGAAAATCGTCCATATCTGGACTCACCAGTGAAAAGGACACTACGCCATTGATCGTTCCAATTGATTTGTTGCCTTGCCCATTCCGGTCTTTGACGCTTATGTTCACGTGTTAAAGGAACTCCTCTTAATGGACGTCTAGAACACAGATTCACCTCTATCAAACGTCGTCTGATGATTTCGATGGAAACTTGGACCCCATATGCATTTTGGAGAGTATTCCCTAGCATTGTACACGTATATGTAGGGTTTCTTCTCGCCGAAACGGTGATGAAACGATCCTGAGCAGGTGTTGTTTTTCGTCGACCACCAAGCCTTGGTCTTTCCAACACGGAACCTGTCTCCCTGAACCTATTCCAAAGTCGAGGTATCACACTTTGGCTGACTTGGAGCCTTTCCGCTACAACAACCTGAGTTAGGCCACCCTGCAGCATTCCGATAGCCCTATTAGCCTCAGCGTTTGTTAATTTACGTCTTGGCATGTTCAGAAAACTCGTTTCAAATCGAAGCCGTTGATAAACTGACTTCTTTTCAAAATAAGAACATTCATGAAGCATATGCAAAGAACCAAACTTCAGAAAAAAGGCGACCAGATTGACGAAATGTCTCATACTGATTTTTATTGGATCGATTCAAGTTGTTATTGAGTTTTGAATGATCTTCAGCGATTTTCTCGAAGATTAAATACTTTTAAAAACGATTGAATACGATATCCCTAACTCTTGTGGAGCAGTAGGTATATTTGAATGTAATAATAGGAAATTCCACAATTTTGGAGAATGAAAGTGTTATAGTATGATCCAATTTAATAGTTCATTCTCCCGATACAAGTTTTCAGCATTTTTTGGTTGGTAGCATGTGGAACCCAAATTTACCCCCAAGCATTGTCGAATAAGTCTAAGGGCTCTAGGCCTAGCGCTTCGACTTCAACCAGGTCCATATTTCATATAATTTCATCAGTGCAATCTAGACTTATCACCACATTTCCGCTAATTTCTCCAATTCCTGACTAGGAACGAACTAACTAGGTAAAGAGTTCAAGGCGGGGTACACGTAGAACTTTGATTGTATCACGCCCTGCCTGAGGGTTCCGCTGCTTTGAATACTAATTGCCACTTTGCCACTCACCCTTCACTCTCTTCGACAACGGAGTAAGAGATGTTGAAAACAAAAGGAAGAGGAACCGTTCTAGCTCTGTGACACAATGGCAGTATATCATGATTGAAAGTGCTCCTTCTGGCTCTTCGTTAGAAGTCGCTGCGTAGAGATAACTGATAGATATCATTTTCGAAGGGGTAATTTGATATGGAAAGATCAGAGAATAAATAAAGCAGATCTTGGATGGTAGATATGTTCGATAGAGGGTTCTTTGTGAAGATCGACGAGATGAGACCACTCATATCAGTCGGGAACGTTTTTCAGCCCACCCTATATATATAGCGAAGGGTATCAATGAAGTTTTAGGGTAATCAGTTAGGCACTCACTTCTCGAAATGTTTATACAGTGTGACAAGAAAAACCTCGGACAAACTCTTTTTCATTTAACTTTATTAAACAAAAGAAATTGAACAAAACAACAACAAATAATAATAGCTTGAACATTTGTTAGTAATATATCTAAGCCGTTTCGAAGTGGCTTCCTTTGGCGGCGTTACACAGCTTCAGACGCTTCTTGAAATTTTCGGCAATGGGCGGCAGCTCCTCGGGCGTTAATCGGTTCCATTCCCGGCGCAGAGATTGCTTCAGCGACTCCAACTTTTGGTTTTTTTTAGCACAAGCCCTGTGCTCCAAAATCGACCACACGCTGGACTACAGCGTGTTGAGATCCGGTGAGTAGGGCGGCCATTCTGCAGATGAGATGAAACAAGGACAATGGGTCTTACACCATTCTTGCGTCATTTTCGCTCTGTGAGCCGGAGCGGAGTCCTGTTGAAAGGTCCAATGCGTATCACCGGAGTGCTGCTTGGCCCACGGAAGTACTACGGCCTCAAGGACTTCTTGATTGATTTTGACCCCTTGATCCACGAAAACTAAGGGAGTTTTACCACTGCCGCAAATTCCACCCCAGACCATGACGGATTGCGGATTTTGACGGTGTTCGACGATGGCCGATGTACCGGGAGCCTCTACGGACCAGACTCTGGTTTTGGTGGTTGTGGGATTGTTCTACGGTGAAAAGCTTCTCGTCTGTGAAGAGAATTCGCTCCCATTGCTGACCGGCGGCGAGACGAAGGAGTTGGCGGCACCTTTGCAGTCGTACGCGCCTGTTTTCCTCCGTGAGGAGTTGAACTTTTTGGAGCTTGTATGGCTTGAGGTTGAGAAGCTTTTTGGCAATTTGACGGACTGATTCGCGGTTGATACCGGTCTCACAGGCTATTTTCCTCATGGAAACCCTCGTATTTCGATTGACTCGCTTCTTGACCATGTTGCGATTGCTAGGTGCATTGAAAGTGCATTTTCTACCACTTCCTGGACGACGACCATCATGGTCAAGCTCCTTGAAACGACGAATTGCATCGGACACGGTTTGTCGAGGCACATTGAGCAAACGAACAATTTCGCATTGACGCCTACCTTGACGAAACAGCTCCAAAATCGCACTACGTTTGATTGACATTCTAAAACTCTGTGAAATGAAATTATATCAAACTGAAAATTAACATATTAGTACAGGAAAGTGTAGAGAAACCAAGAGAATAAAAATTATTTGGCTGCGCTGAAATACTTTTGTTCCAGACCACAGCAAAATTTCTCCGAAGTTTTTCTTGTCACCTTGTATTGTTACGCCTGAAATTGTCAATACTGCATGACATTCCCATAGATGATCTCAACGTAAATGAAAACATTCAATTATAGAACGCATTGAAGGTACGTTTTCATAGCCCTCGAAACTTTTTGATTCAGTCCATTCCCAGCCTTCGGGCTATTTAACACCTTGCTACTTCTTCCTTTGGGGCCATGTGAAAGAGAAGGTCTTCGCCAAGAGCCAAGAGCTATACAAAAAATATGGGCATGCAATTTGAAAAAATGAAGTTATTGCAGTTTGAAATTTCTCAGAAATATGAATTTATTGTGACAGTTCCAATAGAACAACATGATTAGAAAGCTATGCAATACGAAGCAAAATTATTGAATTTTCGTAAGATCCTTCATTTGTTTCTTCATTATGGATAGCATGCATGCTATGATACGTTTCGCGGACCTCTGAAACTGGCCATTTTCTCATAGAAGTCCTTATATCTTCGTAACCATGACAACAACGTTAAAATGTTTCAGATAAAAAATGTGTAGAATTCAAGAAGGAATCCATTTCTGGTTAGAAAAATAAGTAGTTCCATTTGAAATACCAAAGCTGATGGTCACTTCCGGTATAACCGGAAGTGCGATTTCGATGAAAATATTTTAGCATGATTTCCCCCTTTGAAAAAAGGCCGTGTGCCAAATTTCAGAAATGTTTTCCTCCGAGAAACGTCTAATGCACGGATTATTATGATTTGATCATTTAAAATCGTAAAAGAATTGTCAAAAGAAGTACATTGTTAATATAATCAAAATTGTAGTTTGTAGTGGTTACTTTTAAGTAGGAATTATAAAATATGATAATGAGTAAAAGCGTGTACTCTACTTACAGCAAATTTGTAACTCCAAAAAGTTGAATAAATCGATTTTTGATCTTGATTTTGATCTGAGTATAATATTCAGAAATAAAATTCCCTGATTTTTTATTATGTAAATAAGGCTGTTTTGCTTTTTTTGGTAAATCCATAAGATTCCATACTTTCTTTTCGAGGTAACAAAACGATTGTGAAAGAAAATATGCAAAAAATGCAGGTGATGCACACTAATTCAAATTTCTCACTTCACGGTTGGAATTTTACATTATACCTAAGAAATTCCTGTGCGTGTGTACATTTAACCGTAAAGAAAAAGATAATAAGCTTCGATATTTCAAACAATGCTGCAATGTAGCCGAACGAACAGGTAAAGCTTGGATCAAATGGAAAGATTTTTTTCATTTCTTCCATTTTCTGTTGAATGAGGATTTGGTACAAAGCTCCCAGGTGCAGGGATTAGTTTGAACGAAAATATTTCTGTTATTGAAAATATATGGGATTGAATGGTTTGTTTTGAAACTAGAGACTCTTCAAAATGAATTGATTTTATGAAGAATATTGAGATTCTGTTTATAATCATCTTAGTTTGTAAGTAGGATGATATGAATTGTTGACTATTCAAATTCTCTAATTTCAATTTTTTATCGGTTATCGTAGAAGAACTGTTGACAGTATTATAACTCTCGATGTGATCAAATTTATGAGCAATTTAGAGGGTCCATTCTCACCTCAGTTGGTAACTTGACTCCTCTGGAAATTGACTTTTGTTCACTACCAAATAATAGCTTGCACCATATTCGACCCATTTCGTTTATGGTTTAGGAATTTTTATTGAACCGTAGCGAATCAGTTTACAGTGTTGTTAACTTGAAAAAATTTATTGAACAACCCTTTTGAGAGTTTTTGTCTTTCACAAGATGATATAACATAGGTAACTCTGAGATGGGTAAAAAAATTACTTCGGTACTGATTGAATTATGTTCAGCCTTTTCTTTATCACGAAAAATGAGGACAATTTTCCATAGAAGTTACAGAAATACAGGGCACTCGCTTCCTAAAATGCCAAAGATACCTCCATAATGGATTATGCTGAGTTTGAAGAAAATTATCATTATTTCTGAAATATACTGCTCCACAAGAGTTAGGGATATCGTATTCAATCGTTTTTAAAAGTATGTAATCTTCGAGAAAATCGCTGTAAAATCATTTAAAACTCAATAACAACTTAAATCGATCCAATAAAAATCAGTATGAGACATTTCGTCAATCTGGTCGCCTTTTTTCTGAAGTTTGGTTCTTTGCATATGCTTCATGAATGTTCTTATTTTGAAATGAGTTTTCTGAAAATGCCAAGACGTAAATTAACAAACGCTGAGGCTAATAGGGCTATCGGAATGCTACAGGGTGGCCTAACTCAGGTTGTTGTAGCGGAAAGGCTCCAAGTCAGCCAAAGTGTGATATCTTGACTTTGGAATAGGTTCAGGGAGACAGGTTCCGTGTTGGAAAGACCAAGGCTTGGTGGTCGACGAAAAATAACACCTGCTCAGGATCGTTTCATCACCGTTTCGGCGAGAAGAAACCCTACATCTACGTGTAGAATGCTACGGAATACTCTTCAAAATGCAGATGGGGTCCAAGTTTCCATCGAAACCATCAGACGACGTTTGAGAGAGGTGAATCTAGGTTCTAGACGTCCATTAAGAGGAGTTCCATTAACACGTGACCATAAGCGTCAAAGACTGGAATGGGCAAGGCAACATATCAATTGGAACGATCAATGGCGTAGTGTCATTTTCACTGATGAATCCAGATATGGACGATTTTCAGATTCTCGAAGAATAAGGGTATGGACAATCCCACGCATACCCCGTAATCGTCGCTATGTCCAAGAAGTCCATCCATTCCGAGGGGGTTGTGTTATGGTATGGGCCGGGATATGTTTCAACGGGCGCACAGATCTACATATTTGTTCTGGGAATATGACCACCTAACACTATAGGGAGCATGTCATTGACAATTTTGTGCCCAATTTTCACGCTGCTTTTGGTGAAACTTTTCAATCTCTAGACGATAAGGCTAGACCGCACCGTGCAGCCATAGTTGAGAATGCGCGCGAGGAGCTTGGTTTTCCACTTTTACCAATACTTCCGCAGTCTCCAGATTTGAATTGCATAGAACATGCATGAGATATGCTCCAAAGAAGATTAGATAATCATCAACCTACCCCAGAATCCTTAAATGATCTGAGAGAGCTTCTGCCCCGTTTATGGAACCAAATTCCTCAAGAAATGTTCCACAACCTCGTGTGTAGTATGCAAAGAAGATGTCAAGCTGTTATTGATGCCCGTGGAGGCCATACATTGTATTGATAGTCTTAAAATGCTTGAATTATCTGGGAATAAAATACGCTGCAGACCTACAGGCTAAAATTAATTTGCAACTTGGAATCATATTAATATGAATTCTCATCACAAAAATCTTATTTCAACTATATTTTTTTTGCAATTTAAGTCAATACCCTAACTCAAGTGGAGCAGTTTATTTGGATGATGTTCAAGCGTATATTCCACAATGATAGTAATAACAAATTCATCAATAAGTTGTAGAACATTTTTTCAAAGAACTCTAGTAGATATAAAAATGAAAGAATATTCTGCATTATTGACAATCAGGACGCGTAGTTCAACCGTGTAATGCCCAATTTTTACTAACTCCCATCTGTCAACTTTCGACCTGTCTCGTCATAATCATGTGACATTATGACTGTCAAAAATGGCCCGCAATTCAAATATTGCACTATTGAACACCCTTTAAGCCGAATTTTCGCGTGACAATATTTTAAAACTATTTCGTCTGTTTTGAAATATTCATGTTTTCGCGTCGAACTGGTGACGTCACGCACCAAATGGTTCAAAATAATTTGAAGCGGTTTGAAAGCAGGTAGCGGAATAGTTCGAACTGCAGTTTGAAGTTTGGAATCAGCTGATTGAAGAATATAGGTTATGTTTGTTGGATTTTATTTTGTTTTCACCGTTTTTATTTTGAATAAATAATTATAATAACTGTTCTTCATTGCATTGAATATTATTTGAAAATGACAGCTTTGTTTTAAGAATGCATTGTAACCTGTGACTGTGAAGTAATAAATCACTTCGAGTAGAACACACCGTTATTTTAGAATTCTGAAATATTATTTAGTTTTGAAAATGTATGTTCAAATTTTTGAAATTGATTTTACGGCTTCTTCCTCTTGATCCAATCAATATGAATATTGCGTATATTTTTTTCAACAAGTTGTTAATCAGGACGAGAACATTCAAATTCGCCATAAAATGATTGGAGTCCAATTTGAAAATACAAGATTTAATAATAATATACAAATAAACACACCTAAAATTATAAATATTTTGATTATTATGTGCGTGTATCATGTTTCTAACTTTTAAATTCATAAATTGAATTGACATTTCTATGATGACGTCACCGTTTTGAAATTGTGGCATTTTAGCGATGCATGAACTGGTGACGTTTACTTCGAAATGTTTTTGAAATAGTTTTGAACCGTGATTCACGCGAAAAAATGGCTTTAGATGATGTTTCCATGTTTCAAATCTATTTGACTTTGAATAAGACATTTTATTCTTAGATTTTTACTTATAGTAGAATTCATTTCTTGAATATATATCAGCCAGTGACATTCCTACAATTCTAAATATGGCGGCCATGACGTTTCATATACAATCAGTCCCTGTTGGGAAACCCTTTTCAATACAGCCTTTATTCAAGATCTCAGAACGCCTCGAAACCAAGGAGCTGATGCTGCATCCTCTGGAAGTTGAAGAACAGGAAATTATCCTGTTCTTATTTTGTCTAAAGACCACAATGGACCGCATTCAACAAGTTCTGTTTGACGTTCAGGTGTACGAAGAGAAAAACGAAGTATTCTTCGGGGCAGTTTTCGGCAATTAGGCGAGCGGCAAATACGTACAATCGAATATTCAACAAGTTTAATTTCTATTATTAAAGTCTCCGTAGATTGGAGGGGCGAACACAAAGGCCTTATTTCATAATTGGAAATCTTCACTAGGGTATTTTGTCGATTGCGAGATTGAAAACTTCATTTCGTCTCCTCTCGATTTTTTTTGCTGATTTCCTCCAATGGGGGAATGTTTTGGAGTAACTCAGTCGATAAATACGGAGTCTTTTTGTACCAAATGTTCAAAATATCTATTTGAGACGATGTTATGAATAAAGAAGGTAAAAGATTATTGATTTTCACTGATGATACGTCAAATTACTTGATTTTATTACGGAAGGTTTCCGAAAGGAATAATAAGATTGCACAATATACAGTGTCATTCATTTTGGGTAGCGATTATTCATTATTAATGTTTAAGTAGCTTGAATACATTATTCTCCATCTTAATACAAAATTTCATCTCGATCGACTGCGTCGTTTTAAAATTATCAGAAAAGCAAAAGGGTGGCATGGGGGTCTTGATGGACCATAAACCGCACCAAACCCACACACGTTGAGGATAGAGATGCTTTACAAACAATCACTATTGGGTTTTCCGAGCCCCAGATGCGATAATTTTGCTTGTTGACGAAGCCACTGAGGTGGAAATGGGCCTCATCACCCAAGATGATTTTTCGATGGAATTCCGGATTATTTTCATGCATTGCCAGGATCTAATCAGCAAAGACAGAACGTTGTTGATGATCGGCCGGCTTGAGTTCTTGTGTCAACTGAACTTTATGAGCCTTAAGGGGCACTATCACCTTTTGAATCGTGGTAAATCTCCATTCGAAAGTGGTCTCTGTATTTCACGAGTAAGTACCCTAATTTACGACGTAGAGACTTGATTTTTTTTTAAATTGAAGTTGAAGAACGTCCCGAGGGCAAATAGTTTTTTTTTTTCGATTTGATTAGTTTTTTATTTAAAAAAACTAGGGTAATCGTTAGATCTGGGGTTATTGAATATGTCTTTCTTTTTTCATGAGTACAAGCTATATTTTTGGAATAATAATCATGAAAATTTTTGTAGTTCATAGAAGATTAAATTGCCGAGGGTAAATAGTTGCGATTTTTTCCAATAAATGATGAGTAACCGTCGGAAAAAAATCATTAAGTGTAGTTTCCAAAACGCTCAAGTTCAACCTGTTTTTTTTTTATTGAATAACTAATTAAATCGAAAGAGTCGCAAATATCTAAATATCAACTCCTGATATGATGAAAATTATTTCAAAACAGATGTTCATAAGAAAAATCATTATTTGATATTACCCTGCATTCAATGAATTAAAAAAATTCATAAAAGCAAAGACTGTGCTATAAGCAAAATTTCAATAGAAAAATTTTCATAAGCCATACTTAAGGGGCAGTATCGCCTTTTGAATCATGGTAAATCTCCATTCAAAAGTGGTCTCTTTATTTCACGAGTAAGTACCCTAATTTACGACGTAGAGACTTGATTTTTTTTTAAATTGAAGTTGAAGAACGTCCTCAGGGCAAATCATTTTCTTTTTTTCGATTTAATTAATTTTTCAATTAAAAAAACCAGGGTACAAGCTACATTTTTGAATTAATCATCATGAAAATTTTTGTAGTTTATAGGAGATTAAATTGCCGAGGGCAAATAGTTGCGATTTTTTCCAAAAAATGATGAATAACCGTCGGAAAAAAATCATTAATTGTAGTTTCCAAAACGCTGAAGTTCAACCTGTTTTTTTAATTGAAAAACTAATTAAATCGAAAAAGTCGCAACTATTTGCCCTCGGCAATTTAATCTTCTATAAACTACAAAAATTTTCATGATTATTATTTCAAAAATATAGTTTGTACTCATGAAAAACGAAAAACATATTCAATAACCCCAGATCTAACGATTACTCTGTTTTTTTTTTATTGAAAAACTAATTAAATCGAAAAAAAGAAAACTATTTGCCCTCGGGACGTTCTTCAACTTCAATTTAAGAAAAAAATCAAGTCTCTATGTCGTAAATGAGGGTACTTACTCGTGAAATAAAGAGACCACTTTTGAATGAAGAATTACCACGATTCAAAAGGTGATACTGCCCCTTAAGGGGAGGTGCTCGCGAGCTCCTTTCAAAAATTGGGCTTTTTATTTCCATGATACCTCAGTTCGAATGCAGCGTAGACAAACAATTTTTTTTAATTAAAGCTTCATCATTTCTCTAGAATGTGTATTACTCGCTTTTTCGTTTTTCTTCGTTCATTAGGAAAAAAACCTGATGAGCTGTAATTTCATAAAAATCTGGACAGGCGATTTTAATTCCATGTTATCTCCGTCAATTTTCGGAATAAATGTATGAAATTTTCAGTATACATGCGGAATAATATTTTGCAGAATGTGTATTGATCAGTTTTTCAGTTTATTGCCCCCTGAATTTTTAAATTAATTATAAATTGGTCATATTTTCAACAAGGTTTTTTTCCTAATATACGAAGAAAAACGGAAAAACGAGTAATACTCATTCTAGAGAAATGATTAAGCTTTAACTAAAAAATCAATTTTTGTATTGCGGTTCGACAATGTGCTTCACGACGACCCAAAAAAGTTTTACAAACCGTCTCTGCCAAATTTCCACCATTTTTATAGCGAATTTTAATCATTTCAATGCGTTGTTGAAGTGTGTATCTTTCTATTTTTATCAATGGAGTAGTTTCAGTTTGACAAATGTCAAAAATATAGAAAAGCGGGCTATTCAAAATGACCCCCCTTATTGGAAAACTCTTTCGATTTCACTGAGAAACAGAAGCTTCTGCCTAGTACCCAAAACGGTTAATACCCAGTGGCGTAGCTAGATAGTCCGGGGCCCTGGTGCAAAAATCGAAGAGGGGCCCCTTAATGAATTGTTTTCGAGTCAAAATATAAACACTTCGAAGAAGCAAACTTACTTACTGAAGGTACAGTTGAGGAATATACTTGAATAAATTATGTTGTTATTTATGTATTTGAGTAGGTATATTAAATTCATTATATTAATGTTATATTAATGTGGATGAAAAAAAGGGCTTTAAAAACATTTTTTATAGATATTTACTATACTCCATTCACTTTTATAAAGTATCTTGGTGGGCCATGGTTTAGGTTTATCAAGTTCTTTTACTTAAAACGGACGCAGGTTGGCAATCGTGAAAATCAAGCGACATTGCCAAGTCTACTTTCTAATTACTCTTTTTTAACTTTGTGAATGAAGTTAGTTCTTTTAAGCTTTAACTGTGAGTTGTGACACAAGATTCGTAGTATCAATACATTTTTATACTGGAGTATTTCAAGTTGCGCAAAGAGGTATTTAATTGTCCTCTGTAGGCTTATTTCTTGAGAATTTTGAAAAGTGGGGATTTCCATACGTCCGTCTCTTCTGTTCGTCTAAAAGTTTTTCTATCGGGTTAATGAACTATCACAAAGTAACGGACTATTCTATCCATTATTTTTCAGTAAAATTTCAACACTCGGTTCTTGATTTCCATACAAGAAAATAGCATAACTGAATCTTCCAATCATGTTTATACTCGTACACGTGAAATATTAACAGAAAAAAAGTTTCCTCAATATTCGTCAGATCTTTGGAATTATTGAATTCACATAATATTTCCTCAAATTCATTGTTTTCCCAAAGTAAATAAACATTTTGATAAATACGTAATTTCTACGATTTATATGTAGAAACGGCAACGTTGCGTCCATATCTGACAGAAGAATGAGTATAAACTAACATTTTCAAAATATACGCGGTGAAATGTGTCAGAATTCCAGCGCCACCCGGGCTACTTTATAAAAGTGAATGGAGTACGTATATATGTACAAATATTCACAAAAAAATTGTCATTGTCACTATGACCTTCTAGCCTTATTTTTTTATTGATACGTTAGATTATTTGGTGAAATCACAATATGAATAAATTATTCGAGGAATGAATTCAAATTAATTATTGGGGATTCGAACCTAGAGGTCAAGTCTAGATTTGAAGTCATTTATTCTCTGGGAAAAAAATATGTTTACAACCTCTTTCTAGACCTACTCTTTGCGAAAGATTCAGTGACTTCACTCAAATCTAGACTTGATGCAGCTTCATTTTCAATTGATAGGTATAAGCCACGAATGTCCCAGTTGAGCTTGGCTCATGGTGTTCCGCAAATAATTTTATATTATTCTTAATTTGCTGAAAGATCTTTCAGCTTCTACAGAGGTAACAGGAAGATTGTATGGAACAGTAATATTGCTGTAAATACTTCTGTTAGATCGCATTCCAGCATTCCGTATTTCCTTATTATTTTCATATACAATTCATGAATTGTCCATGCCTTATTCAATCCAGGTAGAAATAGGTGATAAATATTAAGAACTTGAATTTAAAAGTTGGTTCCTTTCATATCGCAATATTTACTTTGAAATTGGTCGAAGCTTTGAATTACAGTTTTTTCGTCTACCTATATCGAGTAGAAATGATGGTGAAAATTCAAAATTTTGTTGACTGCAGTCATACACCCGAAAATTGAATTCAATCAATCAAATCATTATTGTACTACAGGCTTAATACAATAGCGTGTACCCGTCAATTTTCAGCATAAATAACACATTATTAAAATAAATATGGACATAAAATGAATTTACAGTCTAGAGCAAACTATAAAGTATACTCATATCACAGATGAGTTTGTGTCGCGGAAAAACTCTTAGAGCGAATAAGACGCTTTTGTTACAAGGAGCACCTTCAATACTCTTTTAAATTTAATGAAATTAATAGTTTCCAATGATTCGGCAATTTGTTGAAAACTGCAACCGAAATATAAGAAGGCGACTTCTAAAATTGAGAAATTATTGTATCGAGCACTCTATTGAAAATATTTATTTCGGAAAATTCTCCCCTGCTTTGAAATCGGTGATCGCGGAAGCTAATTCATCGAAATATTTTTCATCTTTTTTTTGTCTCTTTTCTTCGAAATGGGGATCTTTACCATATGCTATGACATTTTCTCTAGCCTTGCACTTGAAGGACTTGAAGTCACTCCTATAAATTTTTTTCTTTGTATTCGTATCTTCTAAAGCTCTGCATACGTCGTTCAAACTGACATCGCATTTTTGTAATACTTCAGATGCATAATAGATATCATTGAGAATGCGATGCATTAAATCGCCGAGGAAAATTTTTTTAAATTTCTGCTTGTTTTCGCTCTCATTTGCAAGAATTTATTCTTCTATTTCAGCTAATGCTCGAATGATATGAAAAAAATGAAATTTGATTGCCGAAATTATGTTAACCCTACTGTACCATCTAGTCGGATTTAGATTTTTTAGATACCTGTCCGATTCACCATTGAATTTTGGCAATAAATCCCTAGATTTGATGATATTTCGGAAAAAAACATTTTTCAACAACTGAATATAATAAAAACAATGTTATTCACATAATAGATCACAGAGAAAAATCAAAGTTTGAATTTTTTTTTAAATTCAAACGCTATTTGATGGTCAGCGCTTGGGGGCCCCCTGAGGTCGGGGGCCCTGGTGCACTGCACACCCTTGCATCCACGTAGCTACGCCGCTGCTAATACCACATTTCGATTTTCTTCCATCTGTATATTTTTAATAGTACTGTATCGGATAATAACCTGAATCGATGCAAGATCTTCTTTTATTTCGGAAGATAATAGCCAGATTATTCAAGCAACATAGAGTATCTCATGCCTATTAAATTTCTATACCCATCTTTTCATCCTGTATTTATATCCAAATAAATCTCACCTGAATGGTATAATGATCCAATTATTGATGTGTATGTCCTTATAAGCATGAGAATGAATAACTGAATGCCGAACCAATAAATGCAATGTCATTCTTGACCGATGAACTTTTGCTTGGAACGTCTAATTCGAAGATTTCATACCTGACATAAATTCCGAAATCCTAACAGTAGTTTGAAACATGAGAGGAGGATAGATCCTTATTCGGGAATCTCGTTTTATTACGATGGATATTTCCTTTCGGAGAATCCACTTGATGATCATTTAAGTGATGGGGTCAAAGAATCAAAATTTACATAAATTGTGTTCGTACAGTGGAGTTAGTATAAGATGAAAATAACCATCTATCTGTGCGCTTGTTCTATTGAGGGCTAAATCATTTGGTCACGTTGTCTGACATTGGAACCTTTATTTAAATTTGGTTTTCCTTATAATTTCCGTCGAAGTACCTCTCTTATTATCGTTGGACGAACAATGAATGGTGCCATCGCCGTAGAACCATTGAACCAATCGTTGTTCCTCTACTAACCAATTTTGGGATAATTTCATTTATCAGGATGATAACGCCCTACCACACTGCATACGAAGGCTTCAAAACATTCTTCAAAAGAACAATATTCAGAGAATGAACTGGTCAGCAAACTCATGCGTGTAGTCTAACAAGCTGAGATCACAAAGTCTCTAATGAGGATTTGTTTATTTTTATCGACTTTCTGTCTTTGTCATCATCACAACACTGAAAAAATTATTCAATGTTTAATTGACTTGAAATCCAATAAAACCCATATATAAAGACTAACTCGTTCAGTTGGCTCAAAAAATGGACGAGCAAGAGCTTATGCTAAATAAACTGCTCCACATGAGTTAGGGATATTTACTTAAATTGCAAGAATATATAGTTAGAATAAGATTTTTGTGATGAAAATTCATATTAATAGGATTTCAAGTTGCAAATTAATTTTAGCCTGTAGGTCTGCAGCGTATACAGAGTGGTCAAGAAAAATCGAGCAAGATAACGAAATTTTATTCTCAGAGAATTCAAGCATTTTAAGACTATCTATACAATGTATGTCCTCCACGGGCATCAATAACAGCTTGACATCTTCTTTGCATACTACACACGAGGTTGTTGAACATTTCTTGAGGAATTTGGTTCCATAAACGGGGCGGAAGCTTTCTCAGATCATTTAAGGATTCTGGGGTAGGTTGATGATTACCTAATCTTCTTTGGAGCATATCCCATGCTTGTTCTATGCAATTCAAATCTGATGAGTGCGAGGTATTGGTAAATGTGGAATACCAAGCTCCTCGCGCGCATTCTCAACTATGGCTGCACGGTGCGGTCTAGAAATTGAAAAGTTCCACCAATAGCAGCATGAAAATTTCGCACAACATTGTCAATGATATGCTCCCTATAGTGTAAGGTGGTCATATTACCAGGGCCTCTATTCTTGAAAACCAGGGAGTAGAACGATCGAGAGAACGGCGACGTGGCCCTACTGATTAGTAGGGCCACGTCACCGTTCTCTCGATCGTTCTACTCCCTGGTTTTCAAGAATAAAGGCCCAGGGCAAATGTGTAGATCTGTGCGCCCGTTGAAACATATCCCGGCCCATACCTTAACACTAACCCCCTGGGAATGGATGGACTTCTTGGACATAGCGACGATTACGGAGTATGCGTGGGATTGTCCATACCCTTATTCTTCGAGAATCTGAAAATCGTCCATATCTGGATTCATCAGTGAAAAGGACACTACGCCATTGATTGTTTCTATTGATGTGTTCATATTGCCTTGCCCATTTCAGTCTTTGACGCTTATGGCCACGTGTTATTGGAACTCCTCAATGGACGTCTAGAACCTAGCTTCACATCTCTCAAACGTCGTCTGATGGTTTCGATGGAAACTTGGACCCCATCTGCATTTTGGAGAGTATTCCGTAGCATTCTACACGTAGATGTAGGGTTTCTTCTCTTCGAAACGGTGATGAAACGATCCTGAGCAGGTTGTTTTTCGTCGCCCAATAAGCCTTGGTCTTTCCCACACGTAACCTGTCTCCCTGAACCTATTCCAAAGTCGATAAAACACACTTTGGCTGACTTGGAGCCTTTCCGCTACAACAACCTGAGTTAGGCCACCCTGTAGCATTCCGATAGGCCTATTCGCCTCAGCGTTTGTTAATTTACGTCTTGGGATTTTCAGAAAACTCGTTTCAAATCGAAGCCGTTGATAAACTGACTTCATTTCAAAATAAGAACATTCATGAAGCATATGCAAAGAACCAAACTTCAGAAAAAAGGCGACCAGATTGACGAAATGTCTCATACTGATTTTTATTGGATCGATTCAAAATGTTATTGAGTTTTAAATGATTTTACAGCGATTTTCTCGAAGATTACGTACTTTTAAAAACGATTGAATACGATATCCCTAACTCTTGTGGAGCAGTATATTAAAACTCATTGATCAATATCCGTTTATATTATTGCATCCACTTCAGGAATAATAATGACAAAAGGTATATGTATAAATCTTGCACTTTTCTTTTCTATCATTTCCATTTTTCACCTTTCTGTCAGCCATTCGAGTGAGCGAAAGATTTATCTGCGAAACTGTAAAGCTGTCACAAGCTTTTCTGAGGCAACTTTATTGCCAATTGACTTTTATTCACAATTCACAGAAGATAGTTACTGAAGTCAGAATTTCTGTCATTCTTCGTACTCAGAGGGAGGTGAGGTGGATTACAACTAGGGTACGCTTTACAGTCCATAATTCTTCAGCTGAATATTCAGGTGTGAATTCAATAGAGCTCATTCAAATGATGGGCATATCCAATTTGAAAGCCTTGAAGATATGAATGAAATGGAATCTCAACTAAATCAATGGTTTTACACCTATTTTACCGTAAGAATGTTAGAATCTTAAGTTCTATCTTATTCTATCTTTCGATAGAATATGATAATAGTAAATAGTTATTTATGGTACTAGTGTGTTATGTTGAAAATAAGTGTTTTATCTTCTCTATTAGAATAATATACTAACTGACATAAAACTGCAACACCCAGAAAGAGATATTACAGCAAGTAGTGAATGATTAAATTTGGAGAAAAAAATCGTGAAGGTTTTTTCATATAAAATTTTTTTGTTATATAATTAGAGAGACATTCATAGAACTTATAGTGATAATGTAAGTTCTATGGAGATATTCCATAAAATGCACGGTGGCGCCTCTATCGGATTAGTTTTCCTACTCGCTCTGAAACTGCGACCTTAATTCAATGCTCCGTATGAATATTATCTTCATCAAACCAACTCGAAATTATCGAATAAGAGCTCGTCAACTCGACGATTGCATAATAGAAGTCACGAAATGAGATCCGTATACTTGAATTGGTTGAGTAAATAGGTATAAGTCTTTGATATCGAATATATATACGTTTTATAAGCATGTGTATGATGTGAAGGAAAGGGGAATTGGTACAATTGACACACCTGGCCGACAGCTGTACGGAGCAGAAGGCTTCGTATGAACAAAAGAAAAGCGCTGCTCCTGGCCACCTTGTCTTGTGGCCTCTTGTGTGGATCTAAGTATGGGCAGCTGTCACCCATGCAGGCCTCGAAGAATGCCTATATATTTCGTGCCTGGGTCCTTTCGAATATCGAGCGAATAAATTTTCTGATTACACTGGCCAGCGGCTCAAATGATGTCTTAATATTGCTCAACGTCTTGATGAAATTAATAGAAAATTGGTCCAAACTATTACAGAATGACTCATTAGTTTTCTACGAGCCGAAAATAGGTCCAGGGACAACAAATAGATTTGGGCAACCAATGCAATATTGATTTGTATCAAAAGTAGAAGATAAAGGGTTTTTCCGATAAGTGGTAGTCTGCGATGGTAAGTTCAGAGACGAAATAGACAAATCTAGAAAAAAAATTGTTTTTCATTCAATCCACAAACTTTGAAAATTCCTAGCTGTGTCCGTGGACAAGCTACATTGATGGAATCCTGGTGAAATATAGAACGCTCATTTTTTTTCAGAAAAAAAAATTACCAGGGGAGTCTGCGATAGTAAGTTCAGGAGAAAAAATTTATAAATCTAGAAAAAATTTTGTTTTTCATTCAATCCACAAACTTTGAAAATTCGTAGCTGTGTCTGTGGACAAGCTACATTGATGGAATCCTGGTGAAATATAGAACGCTCATTTTTTTTCAGAAAAAAAAATTACCAGGGGAGTCTGCGATAGTAAGTTCAGGAGAAAAAATTTATAAATCTAGAAAAAATTTTGTTTTTCATTCAATCCACAAACTTTGAAAATTCGTAGCTGTGTCTGTGGACAAGCTACATTGATGGAATCCTGGTGAAATATAGAACGCTCATTTTTTTTCAGAAAAAAAAAATTACCAGGGCAGTCTGCGATAGTAAGTTCAGGAGAAAAAATTTATAAATCTAGAAAAAATTTTGTTTTTCATTCAATCCACAAACTTTGAAAATTCGTAGCTGTGTCTGTGGACAAGCTACATTGATGGAATCCTGGTGAAATATAGAACGCTCATTTTTTTTCAGAAAAAAAAATTACCAGGGGAGTCTGCGATAGAAAGTTCAGGAGAAAAAATTTATAAATCTAGAAAAAATTTTGTTTTTCATTCAATCCACAAACTTTGAAAATTCGTAGCTGTGTCTGTGGACAAGCTACATTGATGGAATCCTGGTGAAATATAAAGCGCTCAAATCTCTTCAGAAAAAAAATTACCAGGGGAGTCTGCGATAGTAAGTTCAGGAGAAAAAATGAATAAATCTAGAAAAAAATTTTGTTTTTTATTCAATTCGCAAACTTTGAAAATTCGTAGCTGTGTCTGTGGACAAGCTACATTGATGGAATCCTGGTGAAATATAAAGCGCTCAAATCTCTTCAGAAAAAAAAATTACCAGGGGAGTCTGCGATAGTAAGTTCAGGAGAAAAAATGAATAAATCTAGAAAAAAATTTTGTTTTTTATTCAATTCGCAAACTTTGAAAATTCGTAGCTATGTCTGTGGACAAGCTACATTGATGGAATCCTGGTGAAATATAAAGCGCTCAAATCTCTTCAGAAAAAAAAATTACCAGGGGAGTCTGCGATAGTAAGTTCAGGAGAAAAAATTTATAAATCTAGAAAAAAAATTTGTTTTTCATTCAATCCACAAACTTTGAAAATTCGTAGCTGTGTTTGTGGACAAGCTACATTGATGGAATCCTGGTGAAATATGGAGTACTCATATCTCTTCTGGAAAAAAAATTACCAGGGGAGTCTGCGATAGAAAGTTCAGGAGAAAAAACGAATAAATCTAGAAAAAAAATTGTTTTTCATTCAATCCACAAACTTTGAAAATTCGTAGTTGTGTCTGTGGACAAGCTAAATTGATAAAATCCTGGTGAAGTATAGACCGCTCACATCTCTTCAGGAAAAAAATAACCAGGGGAGTCTGTGATAGAAAAATCTGGAGAAAAAATGAATGAATCTAGAAAAAAAATGTTTTTCATTCAATCCACAAACTTTGCAAATTCGTAGCTGTATCTGTGGAAAGCTACATTGATGGAATCCTGGTGAATATAGAGCGCTCATATCTCTTCAGGAAAAAATTACTAGGGGAGTCTGCGACAGTAAGTTCAGGAGAAAAAATGAATAAATCTAGAAAAAAAATTGTTCTTCAATCAATCCACAAACTTTCAAAATTCGTAGCTGTGTCTGTGGACAAGCAAAATTGATGGAATCCTGGTGAAATATAGAGCGCTCATATCTCTTCAGGAGAAAAATTACCAGGGGAGTCTGCGATAGGAGAAAAAAATAAATAAATCAAGAAAAATATTTGTTTTTCATTCAATCCACAAACTTTGAAAATTCGTAGCTGTGTTTGTGGACAAGCTATACATTGATGGAATCCTGTTGAAAACTTTTGTTTTTCATTCAGTCCATAAAGTTTGAAAATTCGTAGCTGTGTCTGTAGACAAGCTACATTGATGGAATCCTGGCGAAATATAGAACGCTCATATCTCTTCAGGAAGAAAATTACCAGAGGAGTCTGCGATAGAAAGTTCAAGAGAAAAAATGAATAAATCTAGAAAAAAAAATTGTTTTTCATTCAATCCACAAACGTTGAAAATTCGTAGTTGTCTGTGGACAAGCTACATTGATGGAATCCTGGTGAAATATAGAGCACTCATTCTTCTTCAGAAAAAAAATTACTAGGGTAGTCTGCGATGAAAAAATCAGAACAAAAATTAGATAAATCTAGAAAAAAAATTTGTTTTCTATTCAATCCACAAACTCAGAAAATTCATAGCTGTACCTTCTTCCTAACAACTGGTTTTTTATTGGTTAGCATTCATCCAACAACGGTCTTTGAATTCATGTCCCCCTAAAGATCCTTAATTTTTTTTTGCGCACCTTTTATCCTTTCAGAACGACCGGTAAAGAAGCCCCATCGTATTAGAGAGTAACCGAAAATTGAATTTAATTTACGATCAGTACTTAAATCTCGAGCCATGAAGGTAATTCACAAAAGCAAGTTCAAGGTTGACGAGTTCGGTAACGATTTGAGCTTGTGCATAATAATTCAGGTGTGAAGCTTTGCTTTTAAAAGCCTCCCCTAAGAAACGGAAATATTGAGCTTGATGTGAGTGAACTATTGGATATACAGAGATGTATTTGTATTTTTTTAAGTTGAATAAAAATGCGATCAGTGTGTTGATTGAGTAAGTACACAAACTTGACGAACTGATTACGAAATAAAAGGTTCATGTATACAGGGTGTAGCGTAATGTATAAATAATATGGTGGCATGGTGCCTGCAGGTAGCTGATGTGTCGACAATTTAGAGAAATATGTTTTATTATGGGTAAAAGTCTCTTCGTTTTCGAGATTGTTGACATTTTCGAAAATTTCAAATCATTTCACCCTTTGCTACTCTTTTCGGTGGCAAGACTCCAATTGAAGGAATTTTTTCAACCTGTTTTTTTGATAGTATACCTGGATAAATGAACCATCGAATGTGAACTATGATTTTTGGGGCGCATGCGCAGTTTTTTTAAACGAAGATCTAGCTCAATTTTCCTGTTTCGCTTATCTTTTCATAAGTTCAACCTAACGTGACGTAAAAATCACTGTGGAATTAAGAAAATACATGTCTTTGCCATTGAGATTCCGAAATGGTATAACTCCTTAGACCATAGAAAGAGGAGACACAGCATCTCATTAATAAATTCGAGAATTGGTGACTCCAAAATTTAGTCGGTATTCAATGAGTGGTACGAAGATAGCATAAAGGATAGCAATATATCTATATATATAAAAGAAAGATGTTGGTTACACCATTTATAACTCGAGATCGGATGGACTGTTTGTTATGAAACTTCATATATGGATTCGTCTACGATCTGGTTATTATAAAATACAATAAAACTTTGAAAAAATCGATGAAAATTTTACTTATACAGGAAATGCTTTTCCTCCTTTTGAGTAGGGCCACTAGATGTCGCTACAGTTACGCTACCGCTTATTCGCAGGTACTTCATTTGATATTCTCCGCGTTAGATGGCGATATAAACAAATAGTTTGTACAGTGACTATATTCCCTCTATAGTCACTGTAATAGTGTGTAATTTGGGTTGCCTACAACTCTGTGCTGTTGGGCAAAACCAAAATGTCTTAGCGTAGGAGTACAGATGTCTAAAACGATTAGATTTCGTTGAGATATGAGAAATGTTTCGTTCTTACCACTTCAGATGGCGCTATTCACACATTATGACTGATGATTATTAGGTATTTTAATAGTTTTATTTATTCCAAATAACGTAATCGTGAAGGAACTATATTTGACATTATCACAATCAGATGGCGATGAATTTGTTGAGGCTTGCGCGGCCATCGATTGATGTCATCTGTTCTTTTTTCGAGCATTTCGGTCGTCGTGGTTTGAAATGGTCGAAAAAAGACATATAACATCAATTACTGAGTAATTTACAAAGGGCTTATAGTACCATGAAAGGTTATTAACAGATCCAGAAGCGGGTGAATATCACAGTGAATTTTTATCGAAATATCGAGTAAATCGGATTTTGGCGATCAGTTCCAATCGTGAGATGTCCATTCTCATCTTTTCCCATAATTTTCAAAATGTTTTTGAATTTCTGTTTGGGTGATAAATATATTTGCGGAAATAACTGAATCCAAAATTGCCATTATTAGTAATTGACATATTATGACATATTATTTTTATATATCTGTTCTGTGTGACAGCTCATATCCATGGAAACATTTGACAGTTCAAAAATCAGAGAACCAAGCCGTTGATCTCCGATCACCGGTGAATACGATTTGTGGCATCCACCGTAAGTATCATTTAGGCGGAACAAAGTTCGCCGGGCCGCATATTCATATCCCACGTACCGTATCGCAGCTCGGAGACAGCCGAAGCTTACTCGATAAACCACGCGCGTGATCGCGTCTTATTTGGCGATATCAGTCGTGGAATATGAATTGGGATTATACGTTATATTGATACCCCGATTCTTTTAATTCTTTTCAGTTCAAATAATAACGATTAGGTTTTTTCCATATTCCCGAATAATAACGGCTACCCCTTATTCAAGAGTGAATGCTTTAAGGTTATGAATTTATTGGGGTAAAAAAATAAGTAAATTTAGAATAGATTTTATACTGATGCCAAAAGAATGATCGAAATCTTCTCTTTAATGGTATATTTTTTTAAACAATTCGACTATTTCGTATTCCTTATTCTTAAATTGTTTGTCAAATGAAATTTCGAGGTTTGCAAGTTCTTGAATGGAAGACTGAGGGACGTTCACCGCTTCCGAGAGCTTTGAAGAAGCAACAATAAAGTTGCGAAACGTCGCTTGAAGGAATGAATTAACGTCTTTTCTTCCAAAATTTTATTCCACTCCCACGAAATTCCACATATCTATTTTTTTAAACTTTTTGAGGGGTGTTCTGAGAGTTGTTGTCATTGATCGAGTTACTTTTGTTGCATTCATAAGTTCGGCCTCCCACTTCAGAAACGAATTGACAAAATTAATCTTAATTTACATAGCTATCAAGCAAATTGAATTTTGTGAGTAGGTACATATTACATTCCGTTGCTGTTGCAAAGATACACAAAGTAAAAAGCTGTTGAAATGAAAAATCACTGAGCTTAATGTACACAATTGATAGGGGAGTTAGGAAGTTCAAAAGTTGTCAAAGGAGAATGGTATCAAAAAAGAATATTTGAATAATTGAGATAAGTTGTCCAACATACGAAAGACAAAAATAAGGATCATCGTAGCTTGGAAAAATTTGTGAAAGTAAAAGTATGATTGGAAGACTGTTCAAAAATTTAAGGGGACAGAATTTTTTCGAAAATAATATTCAATGAATAAGATCACTTGACATTTTTCTCAAATGGTATAGTTATATCAGAACTAAATTTGGGAATACCTAATTAACAACATCCAATAACCCTGCCCAATTGATGATTCAGATCGTTATAACAAAAAGTAGTTTATAAGGGGTAAGAGTAACCCTATTTTACCTGAATGAATAGGAAAATTGAATTTCCCCTTCTATGGCTGTTTTCGTTCTTACTATTTAAACATCGATTTGCAAAAAAATCGCCGCTTATTTTCTTCAAAAACTCTATTTGGTAACAATGCGATAGCGATCCCATACAGGTCATAAAATACGTTCAAGACCGCAGGAACGGACGCGATCTTACGTTGAGTTCACTTCGGCTTCGGGTGAATTCGGACTGCGATACGGTACGTGGGATATGAATATGCCGCCGGGCCAGCTAGTCATTAGATAAGGCCGTGATAACATTACGAAATATAACTTTGAAAGGACCAGTGGCGTGGTGTTAACGGTATTGAGGAATGGAAATAAAATTACAAGTGAATTAACTCTTTTTGGCGAATTCATACAATCTTCCGAACATTGAAACAGATCCTGAGTACAGTTTAGTTCTGGTGATTTTGAAAAATACTGTCTCACAATCTTCCGAGTCCACATAGGTAAACGAAGATCAAAGATCCAGACCATCGGAAATGTTTGCCACCAAATCTAAGTAGATCTCTCTCCTCGTAGAAATCTCGACCTACATAAGTCGACCCTGTGAAACCTCATCCCTCCGGGTGCGGTAAAAACTGCGTAAATAATTACGCGTCGTATTCACACAATAAAATGGTCTTGGCCTCTCCTTTCAAGGAAGGCAAAGGAACATATGTACAGGACCAGGTGCGCCTGGAACAATGACAGAGTAGCGTCTTTTGTCCCATTCAAAGCTTCGTCTTCGGATAGATCCTGTTTCCTGCTACGCCTGGGGTAATCTTTCGTGAATACGTCAGGATGATATTACATTCACACGTTGTTAAACTAGTTCACGACGGTTGAGAATATCGAGGAAACGGGAGGAATACGCGAATGTGGAGGATTTGCTGACTAGGAAGTCGGAGGTACGCGTATCCGATGGGAAAAGGGGCTTCTTGCGTTGAGGGATGAGACCGCCTTCTAGATTTGGTAATGTGGGCATTACTGCCTTCATTTTGTTACGCTAACTCACTTACCACAGCATGAACGAGGTGAAATAAGGACTCAACCCTTCAAGTACATCCTCTCAGAAAAGGCATCACTTGGTTATGCTAGGTGCTAGGAGCAAGAAGAGAAAAAAGACAGATTACTTCGTCTTGGCAGAAGAACTCAATTCGTTTCTATCGAATAAAATCTGCCTTCTAATTTCTAACCAATTATCATAATCTTCCTTTACAATGCCCAGGAAACAAAGACTTCCACAAGAGATCTCTGGGAGGCTATACTGCGACTCATATGCGAACTCTTATAGCGATCCCCTAGCGATCGCCATGTTAAGTTCCCAAGCGAAATTCTCAATTTATTCTTATCGTGAGCTCTCAAAGATGTATCGACTGCTACCGTAATGAGAACTTGTCATTGCGACCTCGCAGGGATATCCTGTGTGCACCCAGAATAAAAAATTCACATTGCGAGCTCTCAGAGATCGCTTAGAAATTTTCCATTGCGCAGTGATCGCTATGTAATGGTCCTAAGCGAAATTCTCAATTTATTCATTTTTCGAGCTCTCAAAGATCTCAAGACTGCTACCAGAATAAGAAATTCTCATTGCGAGCTCGCAGGGACATCCTGAGTGCACCCAGAATAAGAAATGCACATTGCAAGCTCCCAGTGATCGCTTTGTAATGGTCCTAAGCGGAATTCTCAATTTATTCTTTTTGTGAGCTCTCAAAGACGTCACGAATGCAACCAGACTGGGACCTATCGATTGCGAGCTCGCAGGGACATTCTGAGTGCACCCAGAATAAGAAATTCACATTGCAAGCCTCCAGTGATCGCTATGTAATGGTCCTAAGCGAAATTCGAAATTTATTCATTTTGCGAGCTCTCAAAGATGTCACGACTTCTACCAGAATAAGAACTTCTCATTACGAGATCGCAGGGACATCCTGAGTGCACCCAGAATAAGAAATTCACATTGCAAGCTCCCAGTCCTAAGCGAAATTCTCAATTCATTCTTTTTGTGAGCTCTCAAAGATGTCACGACTGCTACCAGAATGAGAAATTCACATTGCAAGCTCGCAGGGACATCCTTAGTGTACCCAGAATAGGAAATTCACATTGCAAGCTCCCAGTGATCGCTATGTAATGGTCCTAAGCGAAATTCTCAATTTATTCTTTTTGCGAGCTCTCAAAGACGTCACGAATGCAACCAGACTGAGACCTTTCCATTGCGATCTGGTAGGGACATCCTGAGTGCACCATCGATAAGAAATCCACATTGCGAGCTCCGAGCGATCGCATGTTATGTCCTTAGGCACAATTCTAAATTCATTTTTTTTGCGAGCTCTCAAAAATGTCACGAATGGATAAAGAATAAGACCTTTTCGTTGCGAGCTCGCAGGGACATCCTTTAGTGCACCCAGAATAAGAAATTCACATTGCGGGCTCCCAGTGATCGCTGTGTAATGTTCCTAAGCAAAATTCTCAATTTATTCTTTTTGCGAGCCCCCAAAGATGTCACGAATACAACTAGTACAAGCACTTCCCATTACGAGTTCTCAGGGATATCCTGAGTGCACCAAGAATAAGATATTTACATCCCCAGTGATCGCTATGTAATATTCCTAAGCGAAATTTTCATTTAATGTCTCAAATGCAATCTTCACCGCGAGATATCTGAGAGTTACACTGCGACTCTTATGGGAACTCCTATTGCGATCTCCCAGAGATCGCTATGTGATGTTCCTATGCGAAATTCTCGGTTTTTTTTTTTTTTTGCGGACTCTCAAAGATGTCACGAATTTTACCAGACTAAGAACCTTACATTGCGAGCTCGCAGTGATCGGTATGTCGTGGTCCTAAGCGAAATTCTCAATCTACTGTTTTTGCAACCATAATGAAAACTTCCCATTTGCGAGCTCCCTGTAACGTCCCTAAGCGAAATTCTCAACTCATTCTCTTTGCGAGCTCTCAAAGATGTCACAAATTTAGCCAGAATAAGACCGTCCCATTGCGACATCCCAAAGATATGATGGAAATAACAAAAACGAGCAATTGTTTTGTCAGGGTTGTACCAAACGTAAAAACATCGTCAATTTTCGGTTCATCTGATTAGAATCTGGGGAAACCCCTCCGTCTCGTTTACATCCCAAATAGTTAAAGTTCATCTGTTGAGTAGACGTGTCCGCGAAGCCCGATCTTACTTGGATATATTGTAATATCAAAGAGGCCTTTGATACTGATAAGATAATTAAAAATGATGTTAGTCGATATCTAATGGAGATTCTGAATATGTTAGTAAAATTTGATGCTGGTTTTCTTTCTGAGGTTAATTCATTATGTTCTTCTCGTTTATTATCACAACCATTTCATTATTGATTTATTCAGTTATTAAACACTACACTATTTCCAGAGATAGGTTGTTCGTTCAAATTTTTGATTCAAATAAACTTTTTTGTGTCACTGAAATGTTTTCATGAGTACTTGTGCTGCTTTGCAATTTCATTTCAGTACATATTTAGATTCTCATTTTTCCACTTTTTCTATTAATTCAATTTGTAGTCTAAGATAATGCGGATCGGTACAGAAAATCCTGATCTTATGAAAGTTTTGTTCCAACTTATCATTTTTATTTTTGTAGAATCTTTTCTTGACTTTTTTCGGGTTTATCACCTTCCACAACCCAAATCAACAAATACATGTATAGTATAGCGTGTCTAATCTTCTACCTGAAGAATCAGAAATAAGGTCTTTCGAGCATCAACAATATTCAATATTTCCTTCAAACGTTTGCCCTACTTCCAATCCATCCACAATATATCACATTTTTCACACCTCATTAGAAACTTTTTATGGTTTATGGTATTTTCTTGAAATTCATATTTACCACGAGCCTCAACCTCTTCATAAAGTCATGAATCACAGGCATCTTGACTTCGGTAACTACTTCGGTTCATCGTTGAAATAAAGTCAATCCGCAATAAAATCTTTTACAGTTTGTAAATTATCATTGTGACAGTTTTACAATTGTACCCATAAATATTGGTGACACATTTGGTCGATTTCGTTTCTGACCAATAATTGAGTCCATACCAGAAGATATTGAAGTCTTTTTGGAGATTGATGATTTTTTAACTATTTTTTTGAGAACACTGATTTTGACAGCACCGCACGTTTCGTGTATTGCGTCACTCTCAAACATCTTTAGTTTATTCTATAATTTAATTATGAATCGTTCTTACAAACGAACAACTATTGCAAATCATTGAATTTCTTATTTTTGGACGATAATGCTCCAACCCATCGTGCAAGAATTACCGGGGAAGCTCTGGAGATTCATGGTATTACCACAGACCAACAAGACAATCCACTTACCCAATCCCGCCAAATCAGCGACAATGTCCTTGAGAAATTGTGGGGTCTTGGTGGGAGAAAATCATACGAAGCGCGAAATTCAAATCGAAATAACATAACCCCTAACTGTCATTGGGAAACGATTTTTGTTTCTGTTTATCCGAATTAACTTATTTTAGAAGTTTTGATAACTGGCAATCAGATGGATTTGAATAATATTGTGCTCGAATAAATAATGAAAATGGATTTAATGATCAAGGAGTTTATGTTAATTAAAACCTTTAATTCTGATGGGTTCTAACTTTAACTAAATTTTCGAAACAGCTGACCTTAAATCAAGATAATTGTACATTCCAGGTGAATGAGAAGATATTTCACATCTTTAATACACCTCACCTAATGAGGAATGTGATAATGACTCCTGAAGTGGAATTTGAGACCTAAAAATTGCTACTAAGCTGTCAGATGCTCATATATACCGAACTGCATTTCAGAAGATGAAAGTTTAATATGCGACACAAATATTCAGTTCAACGGTGGTCTTTTGTATATGTTCGCAAATGTTAAGAATAATGTGTGGAAATACTAATCTTGCATTCAAAATATGGTCGGTTCTGCAATCACAACTTTCCAAACCGAAAGTATTCCTTGACCTTGACAATCCCTGAAAAGCTGTACAAGACCGAGGACGAGTCGAAAATTAAGAATCGAAGATAATTGTATGGATTCTCAACAAAAAAATCCTCCATTCGAGAATTTTCATTAGCAAAATATGAAAACAAAACATTGATATGACGTTTCACGTAATTGACATTTCATTTATTTCAATCTCGCATGGACACGAGAACTCATCGGTCTTATTCGGTTTTGTCTGCGCTCTGATTGGCCGCCTCCCGTTTTAATCGTTTTCCAAAGCAATCTAATGTAAAAGCTGGCGGCTGAGACAAGGACAGAAAACACAACAAGGTTACAAAACACGCGACCAATTGCTGGGAACTAAATTGACAGAGTGCCAAGTCTTGTTGGTCTGTGGTATTACGCAATTGGCCCTGTCACCTGGCACGCTAGACCTCAATCCCATGGATCAAGCTTGGGATCAGCTACAAGGAGCTTTGGATTCTCATCAACCCTCTTCACATACACTCCAAGAAGAAGATGGCTTTTGCCACAACTCTGGAGAGAAATTGATTAAGACTACTTTAACAATCTTGTTGAAAGTATGCAAAGACTTTGTCAGGCATGTCTATAAAGTTAGCAGTGCCACTTGCGAGAAAATCATCTATTGCATTAATTGTCGAATAATTGTCGAGAATTTGTCGTGAAAGAAAAAAAAATTATATTAATTAAGCAAAGAGTGGTCCAATATCATCACGATGATCATAAATGATTGGCGAGTAATTGTTGATGTTCGAATAAAGTAAAAAACACACAAAAATTTAATCTTTCTAGCAATTTCCACTCCATTTTCTCGCGATTTCCCTATATTTCTGAAAATATCCCGTTTTGGCAACAGCGCATTCGTTATTGACTTCCTTTCTATTGCATTAATTGTTGAATATTTGTCTCGAATTTGTCGTGAAAGAAAAAAAATTGTCGCGTCCTTAATTTTTTTCCTACGGGGTGGCTTTGCTAACTTAACGTTAAGTTTAGCAGAACCGCTTTCTCAATATCTACCAAATATCATGAAAATGGTTATAAATAATTGTCGAAGTCCATATGAAGTAAAAATACCACAAACAATCTATTCCTTCTTGTTTATTTTACATCTTCATCCCGCGAGTTCGAGATATTTCTAGAATTATCGCATTTTTGGCAACAGCGCATTCGTAATAGTCTCTTTTTCTATTGCATTAATTGTCGAATACCTGCCTCGAATTTGTCGTGGACGAAAAAAATTGTCTCGACCTCCGTTTTTTTCCTACTAGGTGGCTTTGCTTACTTTATATTAATTAAGCAAATAGTGGAATAGGGAAATCGCGAGAAAATGGAGTGGAAATTGCTGGAAAGATTACATTTTTGGGTGTTTTGTTTTATACTTTATTTGGACATCAACAATTACTCGACAATCATTTATGATCATCGTGATGATATTCGACCACTATTTGCTAAATTAATATAAAGTTAGCAAAGCCACCTAGTAGAAAAAAACGAAGGTCGCGACAAATTTTTTTCTTTGACGACAAATTCAAGGTAGGTATTTGACAATCAATGCAATCGAAAAAAATTCAATAACGAATGCGCTGTTGCCAAAAATGGGATAATTCCAGAAATATCTCGAAGTCGCGGGAAAAAGACGTAAAATAAATAAAAAGGAATGGATTTTTTGTGTTTTTTTTACTTCATATGGACTTCGACAATCACTCGACAATTATTTATAACCATTTTCATGATATTTGGTCGATATTGAGAAAGTGGTCATGCAAACCTAATATAAAGTTAGCAAAGCCACCCCGTAGGAAAAAAATTAGGACGCGACAATTTTTTTTCTTTCACGACAAATTCGGGACAGGTATTCGACAATCAATGCAATAGGAAAAAAGTCAATAACGAATGCGCTGTTGCCAAAAATGAGATATTTTCAGAAATATAGGGAAATCGCGAGAAAATGGAGTGGAAATTGCTAGATAGATCAAATTTTTTGTGTGTTTTTACTTTATTTGGACATCGGCAATTACTCGACAATCTTTTATGATCACCGTGATGATATTTGACCACTATTTGCTAAATTAAGATAAAGTAAGCAAAGCCACCTAGTAGAAAAAAAAACGAATGTCGCGACAATTTTTATTCTTTCACGACAAATTCGGTTCGCTGTTGCCAAAAATGCGATAATTCTAGAAATATCTCGATCTTGCGGGAAAAAGACGTAAATAAACAAGAAGGCATGGATTTTTTGTGTTTTTTTTACTTCATATGGACTTCGACAATTGGTCGACAATTATTTATAACCATTTTCATGAAATTTGGTAGATATTGAGAAAGTGGTTCTGCTAACATAACGTTAAGCTAGCAAAACCACCCCTTAGAAAAAAAATTAAGGACGCGACAATTTTTTTCCTTCACGACAAATTCGGGACAGGTATTCGACAATTAATGCAATCGAAAAAAGTCAATAATGAATGTGCTGTTACCAAAAATGGGATAATTCCAGAAATATCTCGAACTCGCGGAAAAAGACGTAAAATAAACTAAAAGTAATGGATTTTTTCTGTTTTTTTTTACTTAATATGGACTTCGACAATTACTCTACAATTATTTATAACCATTTTCATGATATTTGGTCGATATTGAGAAAGTGGTTCTGCTACTTAACGTTAAGTTAGCAAAGCCACCCCGTAGAAAGAAAATTAAGGACGCGACAATTCCTTTTCTTTCAGGACAAATTCGGGACAATTATTCGACAATTAATGCAATAGGTTTTATTGATTTTCTCGCAAGTGGCACTGCTAACTTTATAGACATTTGTCAGGCTGTGGTTGATGTTCGAGGAAGAAAAAGATCTGCTTTTATGTCAAACATGTTTTGTTGGAAAACCTTCAGATTGAGTTTCAACATGTTGACTGTCTGTTCAGATTTTAGAACGTTTTAGTGTCCGATTGAATGCTCAGATGAAATATTCGCTCTAATCCCCTAAACTCTTCAATTCCTGATATCGCCCGAGCAACAAAGACCACATGAAGCAAATTCCGAAACTACACGTAAAACCTTCCAGCTTGTAAATAGCGGCGCCGGAAGTAAATTCCTCCGAAGAAACTTTATAGTTTCGGAACTAATTTAAGCCGGTTGCAGTTTATCGTCATTCCGAACTCTTTCTTCGGGGGTGCACTTCGAGCTTCATTTTTAATTAAAATGAGACCTGCTGGGAGTCCCAATATCTGTGAGGTTAGGATTAATTTAATTTTAGGGAATGGAATGAGCTACGAGCAAAGGAACTTGGAATTTGTTTCTCTCGGCTCGAGACTAAGCTCGAGAAGTTGGATTGGCTGATTTGCGATCCGTTGATTTTCCTCTCTTTACTTCACACAGATATTGACTTGATTATATTGGAAGGGCTTTCATGAGTTTGCTCTCGCTGAAAGGGAATCGCTAACCAGAAGCAAAGAAAAATGGAAAAGACGAGTCCATCTGCCGAAAGAAGCTGAACTCGGGATTTATCTACCTATTTATAAATCATTTTCCATTTTCAACAATTTTGAAAGCGACACCTTTTGACAACCTCTACAACCGAATGTGATACACTTTTTGGAAGTCTTATCCTTCACCACTAGGGAATATACAGGGTGATCCCGGAGGAGACCGTCAGATATTAGGAGAAGTTTACACTAGTCAAGGCAGTTTCGAAACAATGTTTGGTTTATGGTTGGGGGCCTCTATTGAGAGTCTACAGTCTATAGGGTGATTTGTCCGATTTTTCTTTTATTCATAACTTTGGTTTGGCTTGATCAATACTGATGAAATTTTCAGTGTAGAACAATAAAGAAAAATTGTCAGTGGCGCACCCAGAAATGTTATTCGGGGGGGCTGCTCGAGAGTAATCAGGTTTTTGTAAGTTATATAATTTAAAAAATGCGCCGCAAGCGAAAACCTTCTTAAGTAATGGATATATCGCATTCGTTATTTTGGGAAGACATTATAAAAAAGCTTGCTTTAAAAATGCATATTTTATTTTTTTCACACATTCTGAGTGAAGGGGGTAAGAGGACGCGCCTAAAACTTGATTAATCATTCTACAGAAATAAAAAATGTCATGAGCAAATTTCCGAAAAGCAACAAACTTGAATATTACAAGAGAGAAATTTTACGTGCTTAAATTTCATCTCGAGTGGTATTCGGCATGACTATTCCACGAGAAAATGTCTAACATGGTCACATTTGACACGGATTGCGCTATTTGGCAAATAACAATTCAAAGATTAACTAAACGCTGTTTGTTTCATTTCCGAAGCTATCTATGAATTGGAGAAACTTTTATCGAAATGAAACGATCGTTACTACGGAAACTTCCTCACTAAAAATAGAATGAGTGGAATAGTCATATGTAACACCACTAGAGATGGAATTTCGCCGGCGAATACACTCGAGATGAAATTTAAACAGTTAAAATTTCATCGCGAGTATATTCGGCATGACTATTTCTCGAGAAAATGTCTAACATTAAGTATAGTCACATTTGACACGGATTGCGCTATTTGGCTAAGTAGAATTCATAGATTAACTAAACGTTGTATGTTTTTTCTATGATATTCATTTCCGAAGCTATTTATGAATTGTAGAAACGTCAAAAATTTTATCGCTGGAAAACCAACTTGTTGGTTTTGCCGGCTTGAAAGTTTTATCGAGATGAAACGATCGTTGCTACGGAAATTTCCTCACTAAAAACGGAAAGAGTGAAAGTCATTCGAAAACGCATCGTTTTCGGAAGAAAGGTCCTGTTCGTGAAATAAGAAAAAATTTTTTAGATCATCAGTGTAAGACTCATCAATAGTGTTCGTTGGCAATAAGCTGCACATAAATGACGACAAAACATCTTTGTGTTTTAAGAATCGATTGTGAATTTGTGCTATAAAATTGTCAAGAAATGGGATAAATATTGAAATTCGAAAGTAAGTCTCTGCATTTTCGCATTCTACATTACATCGTTTTGTTTGTCTTTTTGCAATTCGAGGCTTTATCAGTGGAACTTCATATTCTTTACATTTGTCTTCTACTTTCAAGAACAGCCTTTCGCAATGGCCGCAACGCAGCGACAAGCAGTGACACGATGTTTAAGGCCTAAACACATAGTTTTGCATATCGAATAGGATGCGCGTAAAAATATCAATCCCTATTTCTATCTCTAAAGGAAATGTTTAAGTTTCCATTCTGTTCTAAAATAATTATTATTACTTTTAGAAAAATAATAACATGAAAATATTTGAATTACTTTTTTTGTCACAGCTCGGGGGGGGGGCTGCAGCCCGACAGCCCCCCCCCCCCTCGGTGCGCCACTGATGATTGTCTACTTTCAATAATTCCAACACTTTTCCAACAATACAGGATTGGAATTATGATTAATTCAGATTGAATTTGCAGGTTGAAAAAACACCCTGTACATTCATTTTTCAAAAATTCGCTACATGCTTCAGATTCTACCATAAGTTCACATTACTGGAGCGTTTTTCTTTTTTTGGCACACGTCCAGTTTTCCTAGAAAATCATTTGGAAATTGGAAAAACTACTTTGGGACTCAGGAAGAGCTTTTTGTATCAATGAACGATACACCTTTACTATCTATAGTCCGTTCAAATATAAGGAGGAGCTTTGTAAACAAACAAAATCGTCTGGTTTGCGCACAATAAAACTTCTATTGGTCAAACGGTCATAAACGCCCTAAAAGATTACCAGGATCGTACTCGGAACGGACTGTAGATGGTACTGGATAGAAACGATTCAATAATTTGAGTCAGCAATTCCCACATTACAACTTTTTTCCTCAGAAACTCTAGTGCAAAATTTCTGTTATACTTTGCAACTGTCATGAACATTTTATATCCGACGTACCCTATTTTTTTATTTTGTTTTGTTTTTATATTATTATCTACTAAATAATTTCTTTTTCGGATGCTCGAGATTGCGACAAGGTAATTCCAGGAAACACCCTCAGAGTTTTAGAGATTTGGGTCGGAATCTTGCAAGATTCCGACAAAGTAATTCCGGGAAACACCAGATTTGGGTCCTTTTCCCTTATGGGTGAAAGCCATCTTGATTTGCATAAATATCGAAGTTTTCAATTGACAAGACTCGTAAAAGATCTCTGTTCAAATTTATAATGGCCATTTACTTGTAATATCCGAAATATATTTAGTTTCGGTCCAAAATTTTATATTCTTTTGGTTTGATGTACGAAACTCTTTGTCGGCTGCTCAAGATTCCGACAAGATAATTCCGGGAAACACCAGATTTGGGTCCTTTCCCTTAATGGGTTGAAGCCATCTTGATTTGCATAAATATCGAAGTTTTCATGAAATAATTGTGTGGAGAAGAGATTATTTGAGGAAAATTCGCTCATTTAGGGAACAAGGCAGAAAATTTATTAGCTGGATGAGACATGGATAAATAAACTGAACGATTGTGCAAAATCTCCTCGATTCGACTCTGGACGAAAAGTACCTTCACGAAGGTCCTCCTACCGGTGCGCCAAACATGTTGTTATTGCTCCTTCTTACATTTGAACAGAGTATAGTTCAGAATATTCTCACTGCCTTGGAGCGAAATAACGATATTGTTCATCTCCAAACATTTTTTCTAGGAAAACTGGACATGTGCCAAAAAAAAAAACGCTCCATTAATGCAAACTTATGGTAGAATCTGAAGCAGGTAGCGAATTTTTGAATGTACAGGGTGTTTTTTCAACCTGCAAATTTCATCTGAACTTCATCATAATTCCCACCCTGTATTTTCGGAGAAGTGTTGTAATTTTTTATTGAAAGTAGACAATCATATTGTTCTACACTGAAAATTTCATCAATATTGATCCAGCCATACCAAAGTTATGAATAAAAGAGAAATCGGTCGAAATAGGAAAAATCACCCTGTAGACTCTCAATAAAGGCCACCAACCATAAATCTTGCAATGCTTCTGGCTGATCTTCACTCCAAAATCGACAATTCTGCTTATTTCCGTATACATTAGGCCATTTCATTATTCACTTCGACCTACTGAATTTTATTTACTTTCTCGTCGAAATTTCTGGAAAAATCTCTTCCCCTATTTCTTCGTAACATCAAAATCAATAACAATCATCGACACAAAAGCACCCCACGACACCTTTATTGTCCAACTCAATTCACCCCTGTGAAACCCAAGCAGATGCTTGAAAGCCTGAATAAAGCCGCATCATTCCGAAATCATTTCAATTCTAGTACGTGCCTGTCAGATGATTCCAGAGATTTTGAAGAAACGATATGATGATGATCGCTTGGCGTGCGCCACGACCTGGCCATCTGTCCCTTAATTTGATGCACATTTTATGTGTTTGGTGCCTTCAGAACGAAGCAGTAATTACTAATGAAGCGTACAATGGTTCAAGCATGTGTGGTAACGTTGTTCACAATACAAGAAATTATTCTAATTTGAAGACAGTGAAATTCCATTCTTTGCATGGTTCTTCCGAAAATTATACACCCACTACTCAACTCTAAGCACTCAACTGGACCTCTAGGTACTCCAAAAACTATTAACCATATTTATCACCTAACCTCTTGGTAAAACCATCGTATGCAGTAACCGTTCTTGGGGGAATCAAGTGAGATCCATTGCTCAAAGTGCATCCCAATAACTTGGTTGTCTGTTTCGTGACAGGAGCTATTTCACCTCAGGTTATCTGCTTATGATCAATAAGGCACAGATTCGACCTGTCCTGGAATACTGTTCCCATATTTGGAGTGCTGCACCTAAACCAATCCTAAAACTATTGGATTCTTTACAAAAAAGGGCAATCCGTCTCTTCGGTGATGCCTCGCTTATAAACTCGCTCACTTCTCTAGAATAACGTAGAAGAGTAGGAGATATGTTTCTATTTTATAGATATTTCCATGGGCGATGCTCTTCTGAATTATCAGCAATTGTTCCCCCTCTGGCAGTCTCTTCGAGACTAACCCGTCAAGTAAAGTCTTCACATCCCTTCGTGGTCACTTTGGAGACCTGCAGAACATCTCCTTTCAAAGACTCGTTCATCCAACGAACAGCGAGGCTTTGGAACACATTGCCTAGGAAGGTGTTCCCGAGGCATATAACCTCCAGAAATTCAAGAAGAACACCTATTCCTATCTGCTTGCCCTTGGTTCTCACAATGTTCTATGAACATAACAGGATATTCGTGAGAACCACAACATGAAAAAAATGCTATTCCAATAAGGCAGCGGTCCAACAATGGGAGTTTGACAACAGAATAACCCTCTGCAGAAACACTCCTGGACTTACTCAGCCCAAAAATTCGTGATGATTTCAACCTTTACCAGTAGGCTCCTATAGCTGTCACGAGCTGAGCTTCGTGGGATGGTAGGTCTGCTGATGGGGCTTTGTCGGTACAAACATCATTTGCACCATATGGGGAAGTCAGTAGATGAGATTTGTAGGCTCTGTGGATCAGAAGCAGAAACAGCTGAACACATGGTATGCAAGTGTCTAGAGCTGGCTGGTCTAAGAACCATTTATATGGAGAAGCATGTCCTGGATACCCACGAGGTAACGGCCAAGGCTCCTAAGGATGTTGTGATCGATGACCTCCTTGGGTTTCAATCAATGAGTAGGGTAGAGAACAGAAGGCTATTCGAGCTATTACGACCCCGGTTCAAAATAATAATAGTATATTTATCACCTGGTTATCATTCTTTCTTCATCTTCTCATATGTTTTCAATAGCCATTTGGTGTTCTCGCATCTAAGCTTGAATAGAGACAGAAGTAGGGCATCTCGCATTATCCTGCTGAAAAAGCCCTCTCTCGAGAGAGCTCTACAAATCTTTTTGCTTGTTTCAGTCTTGGAGATCCTCTCCAGAGGAGTATCATGATTTCCATCTCCCATTGCTGTGACTCTGCCCTATAGTGACCCTTCCTAAGGCCACAGAAGGATTCATGTCCATGGTTTAATCTTTGATGCAATTTTTTCCAAGTGTCTCTCTCGTCCCTTGACATACATGTCATGGGAGAGGCCAGGATGGGTGCATACAGACTGATCCAAACAAAAAACTGGAGAATCCGCACAACTGGGCACACCAGAATCACTCATGTAGCTGACGTAGCCGAGCTCAATATTATTTCAGACTACATGCAACACCTATAGGTACTCATTCGATAAACCATTCAAAACACAGCTCGACTGGAACAGATGGGACTTGAGTCTAGAATCACAATCATCTACAGCAATAGTCTGGTGCATAGACGGTTCAAAGACAGATGAAGGAACAGGAGCGGGAATACATGGAGTGAGGCCAAGAAGGGATTACATAATACCTCTCGGCAAACACGCCACGATATTTCAAGCTGAAACACATGCCATTAGGACATGCATACAGAAGAACCTGGAAAGTGGCTACCAAAGAAAACACATCCACATTCTCTCTGACAGCCAGAGCGCCATCAAAGCCCTCAACTCGACACAGATAAAGTCTAGATTCGTCTGGGAATGCCTCCAGGACCTTCTGGAGCTGGCAAAACACAACAAGGTCACTTTGATGTGGGTGCCAGGTCACAAGGGAATAGCGGGCAATGAAAAATCAGACCAGTTAGCAAGACAAGCATCTGAAACGCCATTCACAGGGCCAGAACCTTTGCTTGGAATCAGCAAAAACCGATGCAGGACCCTGATTGGAGAGTGGATAAAACAAAGACACCGACAACACTGGGAACAGAGCGACGGGCAAACACACAGCAAAATCATAGTAGGACACACAAGCCAATCCTTGACGGCTGACTTTCTGAATCTAAACAGAACAGAGGCACGTATAATCGTAGGTCCGCTGACCGGACACTGCGGCCTTAGGAAACATCTGAACACCATAGGAATACTTGGAGAATCCGTGGATTGCAGACTTTGCGGTGAAGAGGAAGAAAAGGCCTCTCCCATCATCTTTGAATGCGACGCCCTAGGAAGAAGGCGTCACAGAATCTTCGGAGAATTTCGGAAACGGGAATGAATCCGAAAAACCTCATAAACAGGCTACTGAACCTGATAAAGGACACGAACCTACTCTCGTGAGGAACCACTGACGAAAGAGTGATACAATAGACCCAAGTTGGTCGCAGTGTCACAGGGAGGCCAAGTCCTAACACGGTCTCTTGTTCGTCAGCTGATCAATCAATCAATCAAGTGTCTCAGTCTTCACATCACTCTCAATGCCACAGGTCCCTGGCAGCCATGGAGAGTCACTCTTGCCCTATTAGCACTGAATGTCTCGGTTGAGAACTTCATACCAATTGGGTCTTAGAGGTTCTGGCAACAAAGCTTTTTCACTTCAATTAACATGATAATCGAAAAAGAAATTGGGCCTTTTGATCATTGAGGCATCGGAGGTTTCGAATATAAACGACGATGGACTGTATGGATCTTTCAAAATGAGCACTTCGAAGCAAAAAATGGTCTTAATTTTTTAGGAATAACTGGACATGTCACCCCAGTTCTGTCAGAGCAAAGTAGAATGCTCAATTCTGAATGGTACACTAGAATTTGTTTGACTTGAATGCTCGGTAAAATCAGGGAAACCAATCGCAGAAGACGATTCGTACATCAGCTCCAACCAAAATGATTTGAGCTGTCGAAACATTGGCAGCAGCTGAGGTGTGAAATCACATGTTTTGGAGATATACAGGGTGTTTGGAGGGTGAGTAGCCATAGGTAAATGGTGGATAGGTGATGCTCTTGGCTACTTGTTGCGCCTAATAAAATAACATTTTGCCCAAAGTTCAAGGTGTTATAATTTTTTTACCATTTTTCTAGAAATTTCCCATTTTTCTCATTAAAACCTTGAATTTTTTCAAATTTAATGCTCGAGGTGCCTTTAAAATGATTTATTTCCTTAGTCTAGTCTTGTCTCATTCAGATTGAATCAAAATTTCATACAAACGTCTTCAAAAAACCTGACAGAGTCGTATCAAACTTCGAAATGAAAAAAAAAATAATGTTGTGTCCACTTTACAAAGTGAAATAACAAAAAAATTTACATAGTGGTGGGTTTTAAAATGGCTTTAAAAACTTCTCTAGTTAATACTCTTTGCAATGGTATGTAACATGTACCATTAGTAATCAGATAACTCAACAAAAAACCGTTTTGTCTTCAAGGATGCCTTGAAAGGATGACGACAAAACTATTCCATTGAGCAGGCAAAATCTTTTCTCTCATTCTACCACAGCTAAAAATAGCGTGCTCTCTCTATCATCGGCTAACAATACTCCCAAGGGCGCCGCCAGGGAGGGGACAGCTGCCCCCCGTGCCCCCCCTCCCCAATCAGAATAGAAAAAATGAACTGATTTTCGTATATTATGCTATTATTTCATAAGTTTTTAAGGGATTTTTGAGCTCTAGGGGGGGATGGCAGCTGTCCCCCTGTGCCCCCTCAGCTCAAAAGCTGGGGGGTAATTACTACATTTGCAAGTCATTTCATAGGCCTGCAGTAAAGATGCAGTAATGCAGTTATGAGTTCACTCAACATTTCGGTGGTTCATCAACATATTTTGTAGAAAACTAAAGATAGAGAACTTCAAATCATTTATTTTAAATCTTGTTCAAATTGTTGGCCATTATTTCTAATACATGCGTAACATCTCTTTCTTATTTCCGTTGTGGTATAGATTAGTCCAATTTCTTGCTTCATTATCACAAATGCATTATCTATTTTTTCTAAAAAGTGCTCTCTTGTGTCAATGGCCAACAGTTTGAACAAGATTTAAAATGTTGAGTTATCTGATTATTAATGGTACATGTTACATACCATTGCAAAGAGTATTAACTAGAGAAGTTTTTAAAGCCATTTTTAAACCCGACACTATGTAATTTTTTTTTATTTCACTTTGTAAAGTGGACACAACATTATTTTTTTTTTCATTTTGAAGTTTGATACGATGCTGTTAGGTTTCTTGAAGACGTTTGTATGAAATTTTGATTCAATCTGAATAAGACAAGACTAGACTAAGGAAATGAATCATTTTATAGGCACCTCGAGCATTAAATTTGAAAAAATTCAAGGTTTTAATGAGAAAAATGGGAAATTTCTAGAAAAATGCTAAAAAAATTATAACACCTTGAACTTTGGGCAAAATGTTATTTTATTAGGCGCAACAAGTAGCCAAGAGCATCACCTATCCACCATTTACTTATGGCTACTCACCCTCCAAACACCCTGTATAAATCACTGAAATTATTTCGAAGGTTTGTACAAGTGTCCTGATTCGACCCTGTACACTCTTGACCAACGAAAAATCAAATTCAACCCATTCCTCCACACGAAATCTCCTTAAGCAAGTCGTATGTTCCTCCAGCTGTTCTCGTGCACCCTACCACTTCGGCATATGGTAAGCCGTCCACCTTAAGCTAATAACTAACGATAAATTATACAGGGTGCCACGATCCTTCACCAGAAGAAATAATAAACACTCGACTAAAACAGAAGGAATCTACCACCTGCCCCTACGTATTGGTCGACTTGGCCGGAAACGAGTGTTTGAAAGACAGCTGGCGCTTCATAAATGCTCAGGTAGATAATTTAATTTTCGTATAAAACGAAAAATTGGGAATGGACTTTCTTGTAGTACAAGAGTTCTGTTGGGTGGATCTGCGGTAACTGTAAAAGCGATTTGCTCATTTCCAATTTGAATAACGTACGAGTCTTGAATATTGATAGGCTGTGGAGCCTCATGCAGATACGAAAAAGTCTTATTGAAATATTTACCTCCTCCCCCACCTCTATGTGGTAGTATTCGTTGCGACAAGAAATCATATTTATCGTGTTTCAAGTTCCAATCTTTTGTGCATCAGATTTGGCAGAATCCAACTTTTCGTTAGAAGGTTACAAACCATGATCCACCGAAAATTTGACAGGTCAATTTGGGTTAATTCATGAAGAACGATGGGGCATTTTCATATATTTCAGTAGAGCTTGGGGTTACCATTCAAAAAATATAAAAAACTAGTTATTTTCACGACGAGCATATATTGAAAAATTCTTAGACTATAGAACCAAACAAAGTTTCAATGTCAAAATATTTCATTACTCAACATATTCTCCTGTTAATTGAATACATTTATTACAGCGAGCCTGCAACGTCTCTAGACCTTCCAAAAAAAAAATGTTTCTTCTTGCTCTGCAAACCAGTCCTCCACAGCTTTTATTACCTCCTTGTTGGAAGAAAATTTACGACCTTGGCTTTTTTGTGGAAGATGTGTTTTAGCATGCTCTATAAGATACCACTCTACAAATTTTTTGGGATGCCGTCTGGGACTTGAAAAATCCGAAAAATGACCCAGCAACGGTTTTCCTTTAAATTAAAACCTTTATATTTTCCAGAGATGACCGTGTTCGAAAAAAATTTTTTTGTGGAAGATGTGTTTTCAGATTCTTTACAAGATACCACTATCCAAATTTTTTGGGATGCCGGCAGGGCTTGAGAAATCAGGAAAATGTTCTGGAAACCTCCATATTTTCCAGAGATGAGCGTGTTCGAGAAAAATTTTTTTTGTGGAAGATGTGTTTTTGCATGCTCTACAAGATACCACTTTCCGAATTTTTTGGGATGCCGTCTGGGACTTGAGAAATCCCAAAAATGACCCAGTAACGGTTTTCCTTCAAATTAAAACCTTCATATTTTCCAGAGATGAACGTGTTCGAAAAATTTTTTTTTGTGGATGATGTGTTTTGAGATTTTCTACAAGATACCGGTTTCCAAATTTTTTGGGATGCCGTCTGGGACTTGAGAAATCCGAAAAATGACCCAGCAACGGTTTTCCTTCAAATTAAAACCTTTATATTTTCCAGAGATGATTGTGTTCAAAAAAAATTTTTCCTTGGAAGATGTGTTTTTACATGCTCTACAAGATACCACTTTCCGAATTTTTTGGGATGCCGTCTGGGACTTGAGAAATCCGAAAAATGACCCAGCAACGGTTTTTCTTTAAATTAAAACCTTCATATTTTCCTGAGATGATCGTGTTTGAAAAATTTTTTTTTGTGGATGATGTGCTTTCAGATTCTCTACAAGATACCACTTTCCAAATTTTTTGGGATGCTGTCAGGGCTTGGGAAATCCGGAAAAATTTTTTCGAACACGCTCATCTATTGAAAATATGGAGGTTTCCAGATCATTTTCTGGATTTCCAAGCCCTGACGGCATCCCAAAAAATTTGGAAAGTGGTATCTTGTAGAGAACCTGAAAGCACATCTTCCACAAAAAATTTTTTTCGAACACGATCATCTCTGGAAAATATGAAGGTTTTAATTAAAAAAAAAAAAACGTTGCTGGGGCATTTTTCGGATTTCTCAAGTCCCAGACGGCATCCCAAAAAATTTGAAAAGTGGTATCTTATAGAGCTTGCAAAAACACATATTCCACAAAAAAAAATTTTTTCGAACACGCTCATCTCTGGAAAATATGGAGGTTTCCAGATCATTTTCCAGATTTCCCAAGCCCTGACGGCATCTCAAAAAATTTGGAGAGTGGTATCTTGTAGAGTTGAGGAAAGAGATGATAGTCGGACGGAGCCAAATCTGGTGAATAAGGGGGGGGGGGTGTTTTAGTAATTCTAACCCTAAATCACGATTTTTTTGCATGACAACATGAGATGTGTGTACCCGTAGTAGGGCGTAGTAACAATTCGGTTTAAGAAGTCTACATCGTTTTCAAATCGAGCACAGATCGAACGCGATGCATCTACCCTTGCACGCTTTTGGTCTACATTCAAACATTTGGGGATCCATTTTGCGGAAATTTTTGTCATGTCCAAATTGACATGAACTACATATATAATAAACGCGTTCGTATGAAATCTTCAGTGCTTCAGAGTTCAGATATCCGTTTTAGCCCAATTCGACGGTCTGATAAAATCATGTCATGAACTGCATTGATATTTTCGGGGACTGACACAGAAACTGACCTTCCCGATCGGTCATCATCTTCAATGGAAAATTTACCTCTTTTGAAGCATACAATCCAATTTTTCACGGTCGCATACGAAGGACATTGATCACCAAGGGTATTAAACATATCTTCGTAAATCTGCTTACCTCTTAACCCTTCTAAATACAGGTACTTGATGATAGCTCGATACTCCAATTTTTCGATTTTTACAATTTCGGTGGAAATCTTTTTTTTTTAATTTATTGCGTAACTCTGGTTTACTTTTTTGACGTCGAACTGACACTTCTGATAAGTTATTGTTCGTTGATATGGTATCGCAATATTTTGTTTATGCATGGAACTGTTCTAGGCTAACTAGATATCAATACATCCTCGAATCAAAATCAGAATTTCACATAGGATGCCGATATCTTGATTAGAAATGAGGGGCTTCGATGTCTTGGGGGATCTGCCAGTGATTTCGGCCTCAATCTTCAATATTCCATTCCCTTCTCAATACAGAATAAACATCAACATCAATTTTGAAACAGGATATTCAAGCATCTTCAATACGACTGTCGAGAATGTCCGGCTTTCAGTGATTTTATGGAAGATCAGAGTTAAACGCACCCGAGATAAGCCTATAAGAACCACCTTTGACGCAATCATATTCCATTAAAATCGAAATTCTGATAAACGAGCATTAAATAATGGAAATGTTGTATGGAGTTTTATTGGCATGCAAAACTTGTTTTACAAAGTTGGTACCACGATAAGTGCTTGTTAAATCGACGAATGCTATTCGAATTCATAGGGAACTCACCTCTAACCATCTTCGTGTTATGGAGATAAGAGCATTTTCATTAAATGGTAATTAACATTTTTCAGATTTGAGTCAGCGCAACAACAATTATCGTGATCGGACATTTAGTTTTCCAGCAATTGCAGATGCTTTATCTTTATTCGAATCCGAACTGCTCTTACGATCTTTTGGTAGAACACCCCAAGAAAATTTATATTCGTCATTAATTTATTGAACGATCTACAATCGCGATATGATACAATGCGATAAGATATTTCCCCCACATTGAACTTGCTCAAAAAATTCGGAAAAATCGATACATATTCTTCGTTATTCATTGCACACCTATTCATAAATGGAATTGTAAAACTTCCGAAACAATGTGTCACTTGACACCTTATCTTATGCCATTTCAAATTCTTGAGGGACTGCCATCCCGCTCACGGTGTCTTCCGAGGAAACTCTTATGAGTCATGAGAATGATGTGCAAATTATGTGTCTTTATATTCATTCATTTTTTTCAAGTTATCCCCAATAATTTTCTGATATGAATTTGCTAGCTTGTCGAGAAATGAGCACCATTCTCTATACCTTATCCATTTATTACTCGACTTGAATGATACAAGTGCAATAATTATGTGCAAAGCATTATAGCATTTGTATCACAACAGGAATGCTTTAATTATATGCAAATCATGTGATACAAATGTTTTTATTTTGTGCAAATAATGTGATATAAAATGCTATAATTATGTGCAAGTCTTGTAATTAAATTCCTATAATTATGTGCAAATTGTTTGTGGAATCCGTTCTTTAATGCACCCTTCAATAATTCTTTCTCAAGAACTGTGCCAGATTGCAGGTTGGACGACCACAATTCTCAATGAAAAATTATTGAGGGGGGCACTCAATTTCCACAAAATCCTGGCACTCGTTCCATGGGAAGTTAGCCCAATTTCAATTAAAAATTATCGGTGTGTATGTACATGAAAAAATCGGATTTTGCACATAATTAGAACATAATTCGTATCTACACAATAAAAGATATGTTTTCAAGCTTGACAGAAAACGAGCACAGTTATTAATATCGAATCCATTTATAACTCGATTTCAATGATGTAAATGCTTTGATTATGTGCAAATCATGTGATAAAAATGCTATAATTTTGTGCAAATCAAGTGATACAAATGTTATGATTATATATTCTAATTATGTGATACAAATGCTATAATTATGTGCAAGTTAAGTGATAAGAATGCAACAAGTATGTGCTAATCATTTGGTACTAATTATGTGCAAATTATGTGTGGAGTCAGTTCTTTTATGCACTTTTGAATAATTATTTATTAGGAAGTGTGGATTATCGGAATCGATTGTGTTGAAATAAAAATAGCATAGACATATTCACTATTGCACATAACTCTAGCATTTCTTTCATTAGAAGATATCATTATATGCGATAAAAAATCAGTAATAAGTTCAAGAAAAAAACAATAGGGTTTGCACATAATTCACACCTACATAAGAGATCGACTGTTCTGAAATTGTTGTGGCAGCTGAATGTGGGTGATTGTTTTGATAATTTATCGGAGGAATATATTTTCTCTAGTGAGCAATATGCAGGTATTTTATTCATGGAGGCATACATAGCGCAGCTTGCCTATCACCTTAAAGAATTCAGTTAGCCAGCTAACCAGATAAGTAATGATCCAAATCTTATCTGTAAATGACTAAATCATTGATTCGTCGATGTGACGATTTCATTGAAGCTGTGAGTTTGTTAAGCTTTAAGATTCATTATTTTTTATCATTACTGGTTGACCCAGTACATCTTAAACTCAACATTTCTGCTTATTTTGAATATAAAACTGATCGGACACATATTCATTCAAAAAACCACCACTTTTTCAAGACCTTGTTGAGCATATTCATATAAAAAAACTTGCCGAAGCCGGGGAAAAAGCATATATTGAATTCTTTCATCCGAGAAATGACCCCATCACATCGAAATCCGTGAGGTCCCCTAAGAATAACCGGCAAAATCAACTGTCAATCCGATCCCACATAGTGATGTGTACTCAGAAAACACCGCAAAAATTCCAATTTCAGGAAAGGTAATGTGTATTCAAGTTATGCGTATTCCTGTGAGAAAAACGCAATCAACCAGTGCGTTTACATTGCCCAAAATGCGTATAAAGAGCATATTTTCATAACCTGAATAACAAGAAATGGTTGTTATGAAATGGAATAATTTAACAACAGAAAATTGGACCTTTCTTCGCTACCTATTCGGAAGAATGCAGTGGTGTAGCAGCTGCCGGCCTCTTGTTCGGAAAATAATCGAAAATAGACCACGTTTAAAAACGATTTTTACCTGTAGATACGCAGCTGTTATTGCACAAACACATCCTCTTGTAGTGTATTGATTTACTACCTGGGGTTACACGAGAAAAAATGGAAGAAAAGAGGAAGACGCTGAAAAGAATAATCTCCAGTTCCTTTATATGATTTAGGTAGGTAATTTCTGTGGAACCCTAAAGATGTACATAAAGTAGCAGTTCAACTATAGCGAAAAAAATTCCGAATGGCATACAACATGGATCTTTAATTAAAAAAAATCCCGCTTACGTAAGCGAGTCATACAAGATATTTTTAGTGCAAAAATAAACTTGTAGTTTGCCTCAATAAAAATATGGATATTTCTGTTTTAAAAATTATATCAAATTCTCTGCTTAACACTCAACTTAAAATAATAGGCCTGTAAATTGATGTTTTTCAAAAATCAATTCACCATAAGGGCAGTTATGAGGTAACTAAAAAAATTAAAGTTTGCAAGGCAAAAAATATTTTTGTGAAGCCAATCTGATATTTTGGATTCTTTACTCTATTACGAGAGGCCTTATAAATAGTTAAAGAAAGGAAAATTATGACGATTTCATTGATTAGTGCGTTAAAAATAATTGCCGTTGCTGATCTGTGAAAAATATTAGATAATAGGTATTAGGTTCGCAATAAATTTATTTAAAAAATATTTCAATGGAATATTGTACTGTCAATGGCCTAGTTGCCGAAACACGATAATTTAAATAAAAAATCTTTGATTACAAGAAGTTTATTATAATTCGCGCTTTTTGATTACCAGTGATGAAATAAATTTTGCAGTTTTTGTTTTATGAGACATATGGGATTTTATGAAAAAAAATCCTGTTATTGTGGTCCTATTTTATTTAAAATTATAAGTGGGGATATTGTGGGGAGAAAATTATGATTCATATATAATAATAAGCTAATAAAAAACAGAATTAAGATTAAAAATTCGAAAAGAAAAATTATAACATTGGAATTTGTGATCTGGGTTGGTCAGTTGATAATAGATTTGTAAGCTTGTAGTGTATTTGAAAAATTTACAGTAGGTACACAGGGAATTCATAAAATTTTGTCGAGAGGAAAAGTACCTTATAGATTATCGATTTCATTTGCCAAATATATGTCGTGAATATGTCTTTTTTGGTTTTTCAAAAAATATTATAGATGTTCTTGAAACTTTGAAGATATTGAAGAGAAATAGGAAATAGCTTTGAAATTTGCTCTTTTTTTATCAAATAATTGGTACTGTTCGAAAATAGAATAGAAAAATATCCGGTGTAGCAATGAAAACCTGCAGGATTTTGAGATGAAATAATGGATTAATTTGGAGATCTTTAGTTTAGCTGTATTTTCGAAATTGGTTGTGTTTTATCATTTCTACCTTGACATCGTTTTTGTAAATTTCGTATTTTTTCACTAACATAGATTTCGATGAGCACCTTGGGCCAACAAAGTCCAGATTTAAGACCCTTATCCAGTCAGCAACCCGACTAAAGAAGAAAAGTTTCAGAGGACAGATGTATCAATTGAAAAGGAAGTGAGTTCATACTTGCCTGCCAGATATTACCTGAACGAGGTACCTCTTCGAAATCAAAGACTTTGTCTCGAATTCAAAGAGCTGTACACTGAAAAAGCGTCCACCTGTATATACCGGGTGGACGGAATAATTCGATAGGGTCGACCAGCCATGTGCGCGGTCTTTTGAGGGCACCTACCAGGCCATGGGTTCGGTCATGGGTCTAAATTTAGGCAACCATCTCGACACGAGGGCACAATGGTTCCCCCCACCTAAAGATCATTGTGTAGATGATCTTATATAGTACATTCTCGGCGGTACCATCCTCAGTTCTTCATGAAACTCGCAGTGTTTGGTAAGCGTATGGTCACGATGGTGAGGTTCTTGATCTAGTGACCGCGAGTGTGTGTTGGTACATTTTTCTCTTGGATTTACCCTCTTCCCTCAGATGCAACAGTCGAATTCTGCATTTCGGTGAGTAGACAACGAAAATCACTGTTAGAGTACCAGTAAAATATTTTTTATGAGAAATTAGATTGAAGTTAACAATAAAAAAGATAGAAGAAGAAATAGGAATTTAACTGAAAAAAAATACAATTGAATAAAAACCGAGATAAAAACTAAGGAATGCTAGAATGAAACATACCAAAAATAATAATGATTGGATATGCTTTGAGGATGATTGTTTGAAAAAACATTTCACATGGCGTTATCCATTTATTGACGTGTATAAAAACAACTAATAAAAAGTATGAGATTGCTTCAAGATCATCTTGTTGTTTATTTTATGTAGCTTGAGATGCTTGTTTAACGTAAAAATGCCAAAATATTTTCATTTCAGGAATAGATTACTACTGATTTTTATAAAGAAATGAAAATTCAGTGACATAAATGTAAACAATTGTAGGCTATGGACACCATTAATTGAAAGTATCTAATATTGATGAATTGAAATTGAAAAATTCTTGTACTTCTGTCAGAAAACTAAATTTCGTTAGTATTTCAGTTCAAGAAATTTGTTTTCAAAAAGGGAATATTTCCATTTCGTTATCGAAGAAGGAATTTTCAGTTTTATCAATTCATTTCCGCATGTGTGTAAATCAACTTGAAAATTCGCACCAGGAAAATTTATCAGCTCACATGTTAGGCCTTGATATCATTCTTGACACGATAAACTCAATTCGAAGTCTTGTCTCCTTCTTTATCTGAATATTCTGAATAAATAATTCACTAGAAAAGTCTGCATCTGCTGCGAATACTCTACGGTTTGCTGAATTTTACGACATTTTTGTTATCATTGAATCTTTCTCGAAGATTATTTAGTATTTATTTGACGGAACTTTGCATATATGTATCTGGGAATATTTTGACTGAAACTTGGTTAGAAATGAAAGTGAAAATCTCTAAAATAGTGTCTGAAAGTTGGTCTAGTTTTGATTCAGCATGAATTATGATTTATTTGATGTATGTAGTTTTTATTGTTTTTTTAATATTCATTTTAATTGTTGTTATGCCTAAAATTACCAAATACTTATCAGAAACGTGGACAGTTTATTTCTCTAATTAAATCTACAGAGCCAACGTTTCGGAGACAATATTTTCTTACAGATACCCAAATGTTAAATCTCTGAATAATTAATAATCTTAAGGTTAGTTCTTGTCACATCTTTTGTGTTTGTTTGTTTTGCTGATGTTTTCCGTTTGTTTTTGTAGCCCTGAAGAAGGAGAAAATATTGTCTCCGAAACGTTGGCTCTGTAGATTTAATTAGAGAAATAAACTGTCCACGTTTCTGATAAGTACTTTAATTTGAACAAATAGTATGGATGAAAACCAAACTGATTACCAAATACATTAGGAATTGGTAACTTGATATCATAAATGAGTGTTATCTAGTGGAAATATATATACCATTTCAAGAATAATCATAGAGGAAGTGAAAAGTCATTTTTCTGGGCAATAAAGATTCAAAATGAATTGTAGCGCCAATAAACATATCTGGTACGGACAATTTGATAGTCGTAAAAGCAATAATAAATTTTATGGATTTTTCCGATGCAATGAAACGCATTTGGGCTATTCGAGCGCTATAAAAAAGCGGTTTACACGGAGTTTTACAATGTTCAGGTTACTTGTTCAGCATTTTGATCTGCCAGTACTGTATACGATATGGTGGGATATTGGGCTATAAAATAGATCGGATTTCGAAATGGTCTAATATTTCAACGATTAAAAAGGTAATTTCAATGAAATAGGAATGGATTATAGGTAAATTCAGATTGGAATGTTAATGAGAATAGAAAAATTCGAACTATTAAGAACAATACTTGAAATTCTTGATGAATATTTGCATTACTTTTCGGAATATGTTCAAAGTGCGCTCTTTATTTTTTTATACAGAGTGGTCTATGTGGAAAATCAATTGTGTGATTATCCCTTTTGTTACCTGACATTGGTAAATTTCATACAGAGGTACATTTTCAAGGGTTCTTTTAAAGCTCAACCACAAGAAGGTGTTAAAATGGGCGAAAATGTGACACTGCTATTTTTGAAGGTTTGTCTAATCCTCTGTACCTCTTCATGCGGTTTCAAATACAATTCAACAATCCCAAAAGGTGTAAAAACTATCACTGGGTGGAATCTATTATTTGTTGAACCTTTTCACAAACTTTGTGTTGTAAAAGAATCTTATTCAAGGACATTATTTACAATTTATTCAGACTTATTGATCTAACACTTGAATCTAAGGTTAGTTTCGATCATGAATGAATTATAGGCGATTTAATTGATTCGGTTTTTCGAGTAATAATATCGTGCTGATCGATAATTAATTTTTTTTAAATGTTATTCTTGCTTTGACAGCTCGATTTGAATGAATGATCCTTTTCAATTCCGAACAATCTTTATGAGTTTTAGTTAATCCTGTATTTATTTGGGTTCTTCAGTTTTGAATAGCCTTTTATTAGGCACTTATTCGGTACTTATTGTTCAATATCCACACGCAAAAATCCATGAGGTGAATGAAGTTCATAAAAGCACTTGGAACCGGTGATTGAAGCCATTCTTTTCTAAGTGAAGCCGAAATGGAAAGGATAAACGAGATTGTGAAATGAACTGTATCTACATTGAATTATAACTATCTCATTGTAAACGGTTCTTCCTTAATAGGTACCATTCAGGATGGCATAACTGTTCATTTATAATTGGAAATTCTTCATTTCACTCCTACAAGATGAAATAGATCAGCTTTCAACGAGAGCTTGATTGAGGAACGAATTTACAAAGTCATTTTCATTGGGATTTTATTACGAACTTATATTACGAAAATGCCCAGTTTTATCCCTTTATTTTATATCTCAATCACAAAAAAATTTGAATACAATTCACATATATTTGATCAGTTGCGATAAGATTTTGGGGTTGATTCCTTGTCAAAAAACAGGGTGGGACTTTCATATAAATTTTTACTTTTTGAGTTTCCCTAAAGTTGCGGCCTGGACAACAGTTTTTAATTTTTTTCTCAAAAACCAAAAGATTGACAAAAATAAAATTGAGCACACATTTTAGGCGGGTAAGAAGGTACTCAGAAAAATTTTTGTTGGTGTTTCTCTATGATAGCAAGAGTTGGAAAAGCCACCCCAAGGCCCAAACCTAGTTTCGCAAGAAACTTTTTTCCATATTTATAACAAAATTAATTAAATTATTTTTTCTTAAAAACCGTGAACTCAAGCGAGAAATTATTTATTAAGAATGGATCAAGCTATCCAAAATACCTCAATTGTAAAATATGAATATGGAAAAAAGTTTCTTGCTAAACAAGGTTGAGGGGAATTGCTACACGTCCGAGCTCGCGAGCTCCTTTCAATAATTGGGCTTTTTATTTCCATAATATCTCAGTTCGTATATGTTTCTCTAAAATGTGTATTACTCGCTTTTCGGTTTTTCTTCGTACATTAGGAAAAAAACCTGGTGAGTTGTAATTTCATGAAAATCTGGACAAACGATTTTATTTCCATGATATCTCCGTCAATTTTTGGGATGAATGTATGAAATTTTTAGTATACATGCGGAATAATATTTTGCAGAATGTGTATGAATCAGTTTTTCTGTTTACTGCCCCCTGAGTTTTTGAATAAATTATAAAGTAGGAACTTTATTGGTCATATTTTCAACCAGGTTTTTTTCCCAATATACGAAGAAAAACGGAAAAGCGAGTAATACACATCCTAGAAAAATTATTAAGCTTCAATTTAACAAAAAAATTGTTCGTCTACGGCGCATACGAACTGAGATATCATGGAAATAAAAAGCCCAATTTTTGAAGTGGGCTCGCGAGCTCGAAAGTGGCTTTATCCACCCCTGGCAATAATTGAGGAACACCACCAAAAATTTTTTGGGTACTTTCTTGCTCGAATAAAATGTCTGCTTGAATTTATTCTTGTCAGTTCTTCGGATTTTAAGAAAAAAACTGGTTTTCGGGCGCCATCTTTAGGGGTGGCTCGAAAAAAAAAGTTTATATGAAAGACCCACTCTTTTTCGACAAGACATCACCTCAATTTTGTTCACCCTGTATACTGCCATAAAAATAATTAATGGGGATGTAATAAACTGATGATTTGTTTAAAAAGGGAAACCATCATGTAATTCTTGCGTTTTCCTAAATCTTCACAACAATATCCATCGATCTTGTTGCCAATTTCGCAGGTTCTTGCGTCGTCCCATCTTGCAAAGGAATAGTTTCACCTCCAAACGGCCGATTACCCCAACAAAATAGCCTGATAATAAAACCATTACTTTCGCTTGGTCAGCCGACAAGAAAACAGCAACGTTCACATATAAATTCCTATGGATGCTCTTTCGACTGAAAAGCAAGATAACTGCCGGGTTTCAGGACTGGCTTTTCTCCACGAAATTCAGATCCTCAAGGCCCCAACCTCTCACTACTGGAGCAGAGGGAACGTTTGGTTCCCTCAGTAAAATACCGAAGTGGTTCATGTTACAGGGACAATTCAAGCACCATTAGCACTAGGGGTCATCGGGAGCTTAGCTGGTCAGTGCACACTCCCCATTCTATGTTTCAAGGGTTCCAATTAACTTAATCGGAATGCTGACAATGAGGTCCGAATTCGGACAGGTGAACATGGTATTTAAGGGTGGAAATTCACGGAATAATTAATTTTCACGATAAATTGCAACAAATATTCGTTAGTTCAATTTTAAAGGATTTATCGAAGTAAGAGGTTACTCTTCCTTTGTGTGGACTCAATTCAAACGTTCTATACAGGGTGTTTCTAAATTCACGCGGAAAAATTGTGATATCAAGATGGGTCATTCCTATAACAAAATTTGCTCAACCCACACCTTTCCGAGATATCACCCTTAAAAGGTGGTGACTAAAATTGAGTTTTCATTTATTTTCTCTTCAGCTATTGGTTTTGGTGAAAAAATTTAGGAAAGAAAAATTGTTCTAAATAAAACAAAGATTTCGAGTTATAATTTGATTGCATGAAACTTCATCTCGAAAAAGACGGTTTTGATATGAAATAACGTGAGGGTTGCTAATTTCAACCCCTTATTATGTAGCAGGAATATTGAAAAATAACTGTGATTAGTTCTTTGCGAGTGCACGAAAATTACAGAATTCACTAAAATTTTAGAAAAAAAAATTAATTCAGTCACTACTTTTTAACGGTGATATCTCGAAAAGGGTGGGCTGAGGAAATTTTGTTATAGGAGAGCCATCTGAATTTCATACGAGCAATCACTTCCTGAATTTTTTCGGATGCATTTAGAACCACTCTGTATACTTACAGGGTGTTCCAAAGTTGGAGGTACAAACAGACCGGGGAGATTCCTTCAATAATTTCAGGAAAAAAGTCCTATTAACTTGTGACCGCAAACGTCTCGTTTTCGAGATACAGGGTGTTAAAGTTTGAGCTTTTTTCTCAAATTATCTGCATTTCACAAGATATTCAACTGAAATTTGGCATAGATGTTACAATTTATAGTTTACATATGTTATTTTTACCAATTTCGATTGCAAATCTACAGGGTGGGGTTTTTTCTGGAACACCCTTCCTCCAGAACTTTTTTTGGTGAGCCACTGTTTCAAAAAAATGTAAAAAGAAGCTTTGTTCTTTGACTAAACTATACAGTCTCTTGTAGTTTTGTAGTGTCTGCTACCGATTTCGAGAAAAAATTTGAACGATTCTCTCGAGATCTAAATCTAAACTTTTCAAGCCTTGGGATCTGGTCCACCACGTCCAATTCAACTGTTTTAATAATTTTCATTCAAATACTCCCCAGTACACCTAGAACACCCTGTATCTTGAAATCGAAACTTTTGCGGTGCCATGTTTATGAGACTGAATTACATTCAAATAAAAGTTTGTTCTTGTAACTCCAATTTTTCTTGTATAACTGAGGAGACTTCAGTCATTGAAAAATCAAAATTCCGTCAACTTCAGCGTAGACATCCAATTCAGCCACTGCTAAATGAATCTGAATAATTCTCCATAGAAACTTTTTAAATTTCTCTCTTACCCTTGAAATATCTAGTACAATTTTTTTGGTAACAATAATATAAACGTATTAATGTACAGGGTGTCCCAAGATATTCCAAATAGCCAATATCTCGACTCTCAGACAAGGTAGAAAGTTCAAACAAAAACTTTTTCAAATGGCATCAAAAACTCTACCAGAATACGTCGTTGAAATTCTGTTTCTAATTACCACCCCTGAAAAAACTACCCCCAGATAAATTTTTCAAACGGCACCCTTATATTTTTCATACTCTGAACGATTTCTTAGTGGAAAAAGAAATATGTTGGAATAATTTTTCATCATTTCACATAAAATCAGCCCTCAAAAAAAATAATATCCACCATTTTCTCAGTCCATTCTCTATGTCCATGTTCTATACTCTATAATTATTCTATTCTCTATACAATACCAGTTTTCGAAATATAAGGGTGCCATTTGAAAAAAATATCTGGGGATAGTTTTTTCAGTGGTGGTAATGAGAAACAGAATTTTAACGACGGATTCTGGTAGAGTTTTTGATGCCATTTGAAAAAGTTTTTGTTTGAACTTTCTACCTTGTCTGAGAGCCGAGATATTGGCTGTTTGGAACATCTTGGGGCACCCTGTATATGAGTATATTTCATTTTGTAATTCATGGGGTTGTCCAAGCTTAGTTGGCCTCTGCTGAAATCTGAAATATTTCTTCACCAAAAAGTCCAGAGTTATTCTTTTTAGTCTGTAATAGCTTTTCGTATATTATTCGTTCCAAGGTATTTTAATAATTAGATAAATGTTTGAGAACGACATTATTAGAAAAGAAGAGAATTATTCAAGATCTCAGATATGATCAGTAAAACACAAAATTCATTTCTTCGGTTTTTACAGTTCCGTGGAAAAGTGCAAGGATAATTCAATTCTTATTTCAAATTAAGGAACTTTTGGGAAGTTATTGATGTTTTTTCAATTCTTTTTTATTTAATTAAATGGTCAAAGTTATTGAATTCCTCATACTCGTGAATAATAGCCATTATGAGATGCTCGCTGAATAAATACACAATTATTCAAGCATAAGCATCAGTCTACTACTTGAATAAGCGAAATCCAATAATAATTGTTCATGTCAATTTTAAATATCAATTTCACAAGAACATCTTCACTATATTCTAAGTTGACGACTTACAACCATCCTAAATATCTCTCTCGAATATTCTGCCTAATTTCACGTCACCATTCCCTTTTCGCTCTTCATATGATCCACGGAATGATAATTAACTTTATACGGCGCCAAAATATTAAACAATTAGTCATAAAGTACCGTGGCAAGTGTCATAACTTGAAATGCAACAAAACCATGTAATCTAATCCACAATAATTCGTCTTTTATAGATCGGCGCTTGGTAATAAATTGATAATTGCCCGAATTCGTTACTATTGTTTGATGTTCGAGCAGGCTAATCAGGAAGCTAATTACCGAATTAACTCTCTGTTAATGAACAATTATTATCCTCCGTTCTCTATATCTCCTCTTACAAGCGGAGCACGGCAATGTGATAATATGGGTGTGAATACGGCTTCAGTATCATATTTGAAATACGGCCTCAGTTTCGTGTGCGCATATAATTATCATTATCTTTAATGTCCAAGGAACTGATCCTTGCCGCAAATGATCGAGATGTTCAAGGAAGAATTTGAAGATTGATAGCAGAAGATTTTGCCAAGCAACATGAAGTTTTGGTGGTGGTCCTTAAAACCCCTGCATCCAGTGTGCATTAGTTTGATGCCGAAATATACAGGGTGGCCCATCTAATCTCAAAATATTGTTCAACACAGTTCATTCTCCATTCCTACTAACATATTATTAAAACTAGTAGAGCCCCTAGATCTATTAAGTAGTTGTTTTCATCGGTAGATCTGTGGAAATCGGGTGAATTATAGGGAAAACGTCAATGTTTGATCATTTTTCCTGGAGAAATGGGAAAATTCTGGAAAAAATGAATACGAAGTTATAGTGCAATGACCTTTCCTCTTTTGATCCGTATATTTACGGCACGGTCAGGATATCTGTGAAAAAAGTTTGATCGAGTTTAAAATTGCCCTTTTTGCCGGATTTTTTTGCGATTTTCGCGAATTTTTAAGAAATACTTCAACATCGCCCAGAAAATCGAAATTTCACCCACTTTTGAATCGATTATTTCTTTTTTTGACCGTATAAAAATTTTCTCACGGTTCCGCAGCTTCGCTGCGATTTTGAAATTCTTCTGGACTCACTTTTTCGACGATTCCCTCGGGTCGGTCCACAGAGTTATTATTAATTATTATTATTATTATTTATTATTATAAATTTTATTTCGTATTTTCATTACAGGTGGGACACACAAGGCTGACAAGGTGGCAGAGAGATTTTTTTCGGTAAGTTAATTGATGGGAAAGGTGCGTTTTGACAAATGTTGAAACTTTTCTTGCAACCCCAGATTTTTTTGGTCCATGCAGTAGGAGGTTTCTATTGTATATTCTGTAGTCCGTGATTCGTGACAATATTGAGTTTTCAAATCGAATATTGCACTAGTCCCGGCCTATAGAGTGCACAATCACAGCTTCTTCCTCATTTGTTTGAAAAAAAAATTGATATTTTCGTTTCGGCCACAACCAATCTTACTCTGATATTTAAGAATTGTCAGATTTCATACGCAATTTCAAACCCTGTATTGTCTAGAATATACAGGGCGATTAACGACCCATATTTTTGAAATAACCGATTAGTTTTGAAAATAAAAGTATAACTCAGTTTTTCATAAAAAATTATTTATTTTAACATCTCGATTCGTCAAAAAAAGTCTTTAATTCAAAGATGAACATTTCAAAACTGACACTGACATTGATATAAACATAAACTGAAATTACGAGCATTTCAACCTTGTAATATCGGATGTTTTTTCTAGAGTGATAGAACTTTAAATTGAACGAAGATTGAAGCCAAATTTCTGAATATAATTTTATGTTTTTATGTTTTAAAAATGATTTCCGGCATATCTCCACCACAACTAGCTCTGGAGCTAATGTTACAGTGAATGGTGCTCGTTACAGATGATAAATGATTATTTGTTTCAAAATTTGAACGGTATCGACCCAGAAGTGTTTTGGTCTCAACAATGGATTATTTTCTTTGGGGTTATATCAAGTCATCGGTTTATGCTGATAAACCAGAAACAATAGACGCTTTGGAAACCAATATACAGGGTGCGGCACGGAGGATGGATGGTTTTAAAAAAATAATAAAAGCGTTAATTTTTACTCAAAAACACATTTATTGACGGAATCAGATTCTCAAGGAAATAGCATTTGAGACAGTCAAGTGTGGAAAATCACATCAGGCATGTGGTGGCCGAAATCGGTGATGCAGTGCTGGAGGCACTCTTGGAAGTTCGCGTAGACTCTCTCCAACATCGCTCTCTCAACTTGGGCAACTTCCACGCGAATAGCCCTTTTCAATTCGTCCAGAGTTCGGGGCTTAGTCTCGTATACTCTAGCCTTGACCATTAACGTCTTCGAAGAAGTAAGGGCCAATGATGCGAGTTTGCGATACAGCGCACCAAACCGTAACTTTTGGGCTGTGCAGCGGTTTTTCGTGTAAGTGTTGCGGATTTTCATTCGCCCAATAACGGCAATTCTGCCGGTTAACCATGCCGTTGAGGTGAAAGTGGGCTTCGTCACTCATGAACAAAATGAGGTTCTCATTTTGATCGATCAGTGCTTCCATCTCACGTGCGAAGTTCATTCGTTGTGCATAATCTCCGGGGTGTAACTGTTGCACAATGGCCAATTTGTAGGGGTGAAAGCGAAGATCCAACTGGTAAATAAATGCTAGGAACACACGAGTCTAATGGCACCTTCCCCACTTCTCTCGTCCTCAGAGGGGGAAAGTTATGCCCATCTGAAAAACGTCCGCCCTCCATGCCGCACCTTGTATTTCGTGTTATTGCTGAAATAAGGCCTGAATTAATCGAAAAAGTGGTCCAAAATTGGTCTGGTCGAATGCGGTTTCTCTGAGCTAGTCGTGGTGGACATATGCCAGAAATTATTTTCAAAACATAAATGTAACAAATTTATCTTTCAAAACAAAAAAAGTTTGGCTTCAGTCTTTATTCCAATGTGTTTTATTTCGATTCAAAGTTCCTTTTACTTTGAAAAACACCCCATATATGTTTATTACTACGCATAATAGGGCCTAGACACCTTTAAGTGATGTTCACTACATGTTTGATAATTAATCAATAGCTCTTTTGAAGTAAGGCCATATATTCGAGAAGCTTTTTGCTCAACCAGGATGTTTAGCGTCTAATTTCGATAACATTTCACTTCGAAATTCCTTTGTCAACTTGTCACATCCTCGTTAGCACCTTTCCTTGCAACAATTCAAAATCTAATCGAAATTTCCACCAATCAACCACTCGTATTATGGTCAATAATAACACTCCCGTATTACTCGATGACTCAACACACTCCATGTGTACCATTCCCTGCAGACAATGAGTAATGGAATATTAATTACCGATCATAATGTAGGTATTAATCAGATCGGACGCTTTTCATGGCTGCAACTTCTCCAGTTGTAGTCACCTTGCTCGAGCGAATACCGCAATGTATCCACGTATCTTGCGAGGAGTGTTAAACTTAGATCTTGACCCAAGATTCAGCGGATTTATGGCGAGAGCTACATTCTCCGAAGAGTGGATATTTGCTGGTTCGCTACTGCAAATTGCCTTCTGGTCCAGCCCACTCACGTTACCTTTTACGCGTCGAGCCCCAGGTACGCAGACCGAGGCATCCTCGAGCCTAGGCATCGGCCGATTGTTTTTGTAAATCGGCTTTTTTTGGCGCCTCTCGCACCGTTACTTTGTAGACTTACAGCTCATTCGTTGAAATTAACGCTTCTGCTGCTGAGAAGCTTTAAAAACATGCCCAGTACTTTCTTCTAAGTTCCAAAATTCGGCTTCCTTCAAACGATACACGGTGTCATGGTAGAGTCATCTGTGGCAATGGTGAGGATGTCAAATTCATTTTTTCTGCAGCACAATCAAGACATTTTTTCAAGAGTTTTTAAGATAGCCTATAATGTCCGTTGCTACTTGGAAAAAGTCGTATTGTATTAGCTTGGTTGTATCCATTCAAGCATGAACTGGTATAGGAAACTTTGAACCTATACGTTCTCAAGAAACGATTCTGATTAACCACATCCAAATGGATCTGCCATGATGGCACAACTACCGACTGTTCCCGACCAACCAAACGTAATTCCCAGTCCATAAAATGCGCTGAATGAAAATCGATTAGTAACATTACCCATAACTACGAACTAATTACCATAGATCCTTAAAATTACTGCCTGTAGTAATAGACATCGAGTTAATGTTATCTACAAATGAGGAGACCTAACATCATCAATTAGTAGAGCTTGTGGTACGAAAATTGCCGATCGCCAATAAGAAATTGAAGATGGGTAAAAAGGGTAAAAAGAGTTGTTCGAATAGCACTTTGATTTCGTGCCGGTGCTTATTAGTGTAGGATAGAGAAAAACGGTAATCATGAGAGCAGAAAGTCATTTTATGGGTTTACAATCATCAGTAAAGAGTTCATTAAGCCTTCAGTATTCTTGCTTTTGACAACATATAGGTATAGTTAGAAAGGGGTTGCAGTTCACAGCGACCTCAAGGTCTATTGTGCCTCTGAAAAGAGCTTTACAGCTCGCCAATTCCAGAGATCTGATGAAATCTGGAAAGGTTTCAACGAGGCTAGGTCCTAACTTCTGCAACTCTCATGTTCAAGAGATTCTTTCCTTTGGGTTGAAATGGCAAGGACACTCGGACACTCTTCAGTGTCCGATAAACCCATTCTCACAAGATGCTTCCTGAGGTGACAATGTCCTGTAAGAAAGCTGGTGAGGAAGTGTAGCTGGTTCTTACCAAGATCCAGATACCTTATACTTTATAGATCTTGCAGTTTCAAGCTTATGGATCTTGCAGTTTCAAGCTTATGGATCTTGCAGTTTCAAGCTTATGGATCTTGCAGTTTCAAAGTTCCGAAGGAACTTTTTGATGAGATCCATTCCTGGGAGATTCCGCTAGATTGTTATTCTTCCCACAAAAAGGTTCTGGGCCAGTGAATGGGGCTCTCTGGCAAGCATATTGGCCTCTTGGTTTCCTTTGATTCCAGAATGAGCAGATAAGAAAGACCTTATTTTTCATGCCTACTTTTTTTGATTAGCATTGTATCCTTGATTCTCTCGGAACCTGCACTTTCCTTAGATATTATGAGGATGGCTTCATAGGCTACCCTATCAATCACTAGACCTAGAGGTGTGAGATCTGTGCCCAGTGGGCACGTTCTCATAGCTCCCGTGATGCATACACAAGCAAGCCCCTGTACTTTGTCAAGCATTTCCTCGTAAGGACTGAACGAGAATAAATTCGCTATCACAAAAACGCTTATATCTTTCGAACCACTGGACCGATTTCGAAAATTAAACTAAATTTCGAATCATCTTCTAATTCTAATGAAAACTGTTTTTACAATAAAAAAAACAAAACTATTTTTTACAAAATTCCATTTACAAAATTCATGGAATTTTTCTGGAATTCTTCCCATCATGCTTCTTATAGTGTCCTCAGTCACTTTCTGGGATGCTGTGTTCAACTTTTACTTGAATTCCGCTAATGTTTTCGTTGATTTCTTAGTCTTCTTCAATTCTCTTTTTACCAGGGCCCAATATCTTTCGATTGGCCTGAGTTCTGGGCAATTTGGTGGATTAGCCTCTTTGGGGACAAAAACCACCTCATTAGCTTCGTACCATTCCTTGGTGGCCTTGCTGTAGTGGCATGAAGCTAAATCTGGTCGAAAGATTGTTGACACATCGTGATCACGTAAAAATGGTAAAAGTCGCTTCTTCAAGCATTCCTCGATGTATATCTTCGAGTCAACAGAGCCTTGGCCAACGAAAAATTTGCTCCTTTTCCCACAAGTGCAAATTGCTTGCCAAACCAGAAATTTTTTAGGAAACTTTGCTTGTTTCTTCACGCGAAATTGTTCGTCAACATTTCCACGAGAATCTGCAGTATAAAATTCCTGACCAGGGAGTTGCGAGAAATCAGCCAAGACATAGGCTTCGTCGTCCATCACGCAACAGGAAAAATTTTTCAAGAAATCTTTTTTTAATTTCTTTGCTCTTGATTTCGCTCCTTGATTCTTCACAGCGTTCCTGTCTGGCACTTTCTGCACTTTGTATGTTCTAAGCCCACAACTCGTCTTGATTTTCTGAACGGTTGACTGCGAACAACCCACTATTTGGGCCACTTTCCACCCTGAAAGGTTAGGATTCTTCTGAAAAAGGCTGATGGCTTTCTTCACTTTTTTGGGCTGTGAAACACATTTTTGCCTACCGGTTTCTTACTTGCGGTTAATTGTAAGATCTTCGTTGAAGCGCTTAACAACTCTTGATACCGTTTACAGACGAACGCGAGCCTCTTTTGCAATTCTTTTGAAGCTCCATTTTTGATTATTTTGAAAAAGTTTCACTATAAATTTTCGTCTTTTCACATCGCTTGACATTTTGCGACAGAGAATTGGAATATCTATGAAGTAAATGTTCCACATGTTTCTGACGTTCATAACAAAGCTAACTATGATCAAATTTTGATTTTTTCTCAATTGGTTCAAGAGATACAGGCGTTTTTGTGATAGCAAATTTATTCTCATTCAGTCCTTGTTTCATATTTTGTCACCTCCAAAGGATCATAAGGGGTTTTTTCACCAAAAGAACTTATTTCTGGATTGTCTTGAATATATCTAAGATAACTTGCTGTTCATATGTTGCAGCAGATTCAGTGAACATTGACACAAGCTGAGCTTTGTGAGCTTTCAAATTCAGGCAGTCCTAAGAGCACTTTCTGGTCTTTAACAGTTCAGTGAAGAACCATTGGATGTGCCACGAGGAAGAAGAATTATCGTCATGACTTTGTATGTAATCACAAGTCTTAGAGGCTGTAGTATTGCCTCAGCCTCTTAGGGCCTCAACCCCAATCGAAAATCTATTACCTTTTAAAGCTAACAAACTTTGGAATAGTCTTTATTATGGAAGGTATAGCTCAAGAGGGTGTATGGAATGACACAGAGCCACGTAAGACTGTTGAGTGAAAAACACGAAATACGGCTACCAATCACCTTGTTTATGATAAGTAATATGGCTGTGTTGTGACTTGATCCTTTAAAATTGAGCTGAAAAACATTTATAGCTGTTGCTCACGAGGTAGCCATGCAACACGATGAAGCATTCTGGTGTGCATTATGGCAGATTGTAAGGCGAAAGACCCATCAGCTTACAAAAGTTGCTTGATGGGGACGTTCACCACAGCTTTCTTCTCGGATAAGACACATCGCAGCCAAATTAGCAGAAGGCACCCAGGGAGAACTGACCTCGCCACACCTTGAGTTCATCCGACCACAATCGAGTGCGGAACAACACAACAATATATGCATTATCCGCCGACAATTCCGAGTTCGGTGAATCACCGTACCTATATCCACATCCTGGGTTACTCCCACCGTGCGAGCGCCCATGAGACCGGTTGATTGACATCGTTAATAACGGTGCAACCGCTGAGCCCAACAAAAGAACCGGCCTCGTCGTTGCATCGACTGTCGGGGCGGTGGTTGATTCGGCGAGGAGGACAAGCCGACCAAGCGCGTACCTACGTCTGACAACTACGGAGATCGTTCTGGCACAGAAATCGCGGTTTACGACCATTATCAATTAATAGCCTTACGCGTCACGTCGGAGTGCTTTTGTTTAATGGCGGTTTCAATTAGGGAAAAACCTCCGATCGGTCGATTATTGCCCGATGTTTGGCCGGTGTTTTTTCGTGATTCGGACGCTTTGTTTCTCTGGTTCTCATTTCTAAACGGAACACGATATATGACTCGCATTTGGTCAGCCGAAGGCTCGTCCGTGAAAAAGATTTACTCAAAACCACAACTATACGAACTGTTTGACTCTTCAGTCTTTCACCACATAAACCATGCCTTTGTTCTTGAAGAAACCATCGTTTTGTTTGATAGATCATATTCCTTTTCTCCATGATATCATTGAACTATTGGACTTGCTGGCTGATTGTACGTCAACGTTTAAGAGTTTCCTTGTATTCCTCTTTGGTTATTTCGATTGCTCTTTTCTATTGTACTGAATGCTGCATATACAGACTTCTCTGTCCCTTACAAGTGCTGTCTGTTCTACTCTCACTTATGTTGGGTCTGCCTCCTTCCTCCATTTACATTTTTGGTATCTTGTAGGCTAAATGTTCCCTCGGCAGATTTCGATCCAACATTGTACAACATTGTATGTGGATGACTTCTTGTCTATTTGATTTACGTCGTCCACTGCACTTTGCCTGTCACGTATTACAGTGGCAAAAGGTGTTTCGAAATAAATAGTATATTCTAAAACTAGTTGCAGAATGGACTCCTATTCCAATACGAGCGACGAAGGAGCGAGTTTTCGAACGCATAATAATAATAATATAATAATAACGTTTATTCACCATAATAGAGTTTACAATAATTAAATATCAGAGAAAATATGCCGACCAGTGAATAAACAAGTTGTCCACAAAAGTATCCTTGTGTGTGGGATTATGCCTAAATCCTACCCAACATAAATTCAGTGACTATTAATATAGATATCCTACTTTAACAATAATTCCTTCCATATTCAACACAAAACAAAAGTGATCCTAACAAGTGAAAACACATAAATTGTTCACAAATAAATTACACAGGGAGTCGCCAAGATGTAAGTGTTTCTGTATAGGTAATTCTGGTAATTCCTAAAGTTTTTTAGCTCTGATAGTCCACCAATCTATATTCTGTCCCAGTGTTGAAAAAATTTGAGATGACTCTAATGTGAGTGTTGGAATTGCATTCTGCAACTAGTATTAGACGATATTTTCTTTATTTCACTCAAATTTCGTGAAATTCAATGAAAAAATTCAAATTATATAGGTCCTAGTGACTTTCATATTGTATCTTGGCAGTTGGTGTGAATGTTAGGAAATACGAAAATTGACATTTCCAAATTGACGTCTGATGAAATTTAAAAGGATCGGAATTCATTGCTGACAACCACAAAACGAAAAATGTAACTGAATACGATGCTGTAATTCATTACAGCACTTTTTTAGTACTGTAATGAACTCATTTCGATACTGAAATAGAGAAAAATAGTTCATCTAAGAATTATTGACATCTCGGGGGGCTTTGGAGAATCGAAATTATGTTGGTAATAGCCCATTCAGTAATATGTTGAGTTGCAGAATTCAGGTTGGTGTTGGAAATTTCACTGACGTTTTGTTCCGTCATTAAAATCCGAACAAATTTGGCGAATAATTGCGCAAGTGAAAAATCTTTGGATTGAGGCTCTTGAAGAATGTACAGCTAATAAATGAAAAGCCTACACAGAAATAAGAGAAGATCTGTCAAAATATATGGAATGTTATGATATTGCTGACATCAAGCCTTTAATTATGAACATGGCGAGTTCTGCCCAGATGAAGAAATAATAACAGTGGTTGTTGAAGCAGAATAATAGGAATATTTACATTTTCAATAAAACATATTTTACTACTTCATTGTTCACAAATATTGGAAGTTTCAATGTCACGACAAAATTCTTCATATATTTAATATATCCATTCGTGAAATTTTGTTTCTGCCTTGATATCTATTACAATTTTTCCAATCCATTCACTTTGCAGCAACAAGCTTCAAATTGCCAACTAGATTTTTCTGGTTTAGCGAATATTCATATTGAACTTTGGAAAGAAACATGCTTTTCAATCATCCACGATATTTTTCGTTATAGGACCAGAATTTCCAGGCTGTATGCTCCTGTAATTAATCGTTCGAAAATGTATCCATACAAAATGAAAATAATATACTGCTGGTATACAGATTCACACGATGGTAATCGTAAGTGATACTATAGGCCATTTTCATGTTTAAAGTGCCTTACTTTGAAAAAATACCATTTCATTTCAAGGTTATATTTATATATTTATTGATGAAAGCAGAGAAAATTTCTAGTTACTTTTGTGTAACTAGAAATAAAGCTGCGACTGGACTTCCAAGGCCTGCTTTGATGTTCGAATCCATTTTATTGAGGATCCCCATATGTCCCGCCATATCCTCTGAGGTTTAGTCAGAACTCACCTTTCTTGTGACTCTAGGACAATCTACAAGGTCTTCCTTCTCTGTTATTATGAAGTCTCTTTCCTACTACACCACTCACCGCGAATCAATTTTTCCTATATTCCAATCTCGTTAATATTTGGTAACTTTTGATTTTGAAGTATGTTTGGCGTATTCCACGCAATATCTCCTGAGTACGCTTGAATGGTACCTTGTTTATCTTATTTTGGGGTTCGCCATTTGCTTTTGAAATTGAACTTTTGGTTCTTGTGGTGTTATAAATTTGAAAGCAGCCTTTCTACAGCTCTTCAGAGTTTTTCTTACCCTTTCTTAGGGACTTATCATGGCATTTTTCCTTTGGTTCTCTTCCTTGTTTGTTCCTTATCTTCTGCATCTTCAGAATTATCCCCAGATTCAATTCTATTTCATCTGCTAGTAGTGATGCGAAGGGCTCTTCCTTAAATCATAACTAGTGATTCCAATAGCTCATTCATCGGCTGAAGAGGAAAACAGAAAGTAGCAGAACCTGAATGTTCTGCTGTCTTTATGAGGCATAGCTCTCAAATGACATCTGTCAAAGCTGGGCACTGTTAGGGATCCAACTTACAGGTCCTACAAGGACGATGACTTGAACACAGTGAGTTCTAGGTTCAAAAGTTCTTATTGATCGCAGTGGCAGAAATAAAGGTGTTACTATTTGTTATCAAAATAGAGGATCACGTCCATAAGACAAGAGTAATTAATAAGAGAAATGGACTAGTAGAGATCTAATTTCCAAAGTATACCACCGGGTGGCACCACCGCAGCAGGATAGTGACGTACCGGTTTCTGGCTTTTTAGCCGTCATCAGCGCCACTTAATCCATTGCCACGATGTGTGCCAACTGAAACCGTAGAACCTATATACTCTCTAGCAGGAACAAGTCGAGTACAATTAATTGAATAAATGTACCGTGTTCCACCTAGCGGGCATATGTCTACGCTTCATCCCAGAGGTCCCCTCGAAAACTAGATCTCTACGTGCATTCATTTTTCCCATACGGATTTCGCAACGACTCACTTTGGAGTCTTATGCAGTGTACCGAGGGAAGTAGAATTCGCCCGTTCATACGGTTTGGAGCCCGCAAGGTGAATAATCAAAATAGAGGATCACGTCCATAAGACAAGAGTAATTAATAAGAGAGTTGGCACACATCGTGGCAATGGATTAAGTGGCGCTGATGACGGCTAAAAAGCCAGAAACCGGTACGTCACTATCCTGCTGCGGTGGTGCCACCCGGTGGTATACTTTGGAAATTAGATCTCTACTAGTCCATTTCTCTTATTAATTACTCTTGTCTTATGGACGTGATCCTCTATTTTGATTATTCACCTTGCGGGCTCCAAACCGTATGAACGGGCGAATTCTACTTCCCTCGGTACACTGCATAAGACTCCAAAGTGAGTCGTTGCGAAATCCGTATGGGAAAAATGAATGCACGTAGAGATCTAGTTTTCGAGGGGACCTCTGGGATGAAGCGTAGACATATGCCCGCTAGGTGGAACACGGTACATTTATTCAATTAATTGTACTCGACTTGTTCCTGCTAGAGAGTATATAGGTTCTACGGTTTCAGTTGGCACACATCGTGGCAATGGATTAAGTGGCGCTGATGACGGCTAAAAAGCCAGAAACCGGTACGTCACTATCCTGCTGCGGTGGTGCCACCCGGTGGTATACTTTGGAAATTAGATCTCTACTAGTCCATTTCTCTTACTATTTGTTATATTGGCAATACTCTATCAAAATGCAGTTCTCGCTTTTCGCCATTTACGTCAGTAAACTGCAAATTTAATCGACAGCTTACACAATTGATGACAGTATATGGATGTGTATGACATGTACCACGTCAGTTTTACGAGTTGTTGATACTTATGGTTACTCAATTCGCAATGAAGTCTCGACGTATTAATCATATTCGATCTTTTAATAGTTCCACGACAAAATCTCACTCGGCGTTTATGAATTGAATAAAAGTTCGAAAAATTGACGAGACAATTGCATTGATAGGCCATATTGAATGAGCTAATGCGAAATCTATCTTCCTTATAGTTTATATGACAATAATGTCATCTGAACATTAGCGATGGTTGGGTTATGATGACATTTAATGAGATAAGCTTGCTCATCAGACGATGCGAAACAGTTGATTGGATACCGTTATGGGTGGTAAGGAATCTTGAGACCGTGATGTGGATTTGTCAGCTTTGCATGCTTAAAAGGATGACTGCCCACACAAAGAGAATATTGTTGAGGACGAAATAGCTGCAATTGCCTGTATTTAGAAAAATCCACGGAGATAGAACTTGCAATGTTGCCACATTGTATGAAAATTCGTGAACCTTAAGGATTTCTTCCTGGAATTAAATACCCGCGATTAAACCTCGCAAACTGTAATTCCGTAAGATTTACGTACATCCGAGACATCTCTAGGGTTTATAAACTCCCCATCGGCTGAGACAATAGATTATCCGACACCCCGTGGCGTCAACCGCGACTCGGATAATGAAATACAAAATAAACACGGCTTCCTTACTTTATTATTTACTCCTCTCATAGCGAGATCGCGACCAGACTGGCTGCTTCCCATTGTTTTCAGAGTCTTTATTACTTTTCCTTGTGCTCATCTTGAATGACAGGCCATTTGATGGGTCTATCAAGCCGTCACGAAGGAGAAATGGAGACGGGTTTTCATTTGGGTCAGTTTGTATAAATCTTGAGGTATTGGTTGAATCCTTTATTGCTTCCTTCGATAAAGGAGTCTCTGCTTTATTGGTTCGCAGGATCAGAAGTGCATACTTATCGTCATAATGTTTGACTGATTTTTCTAAACTATCATTGAGTGTGCTTAAGAATGTCATAGGTTCAAAATGTTTTTCATTATGTATTTTTCAATTTTTATTTTCACGTATACTCATTTCTTGTTCATCTTACCCGTGCTGGAAACTTGGATACTCACCTGAAAACAGAAAAAAAATATTAGTGGAGATTATTGAAAACTATTGTCGATGAAAAATTCTTGAAAACTCGAAGATCGTCTGAAGAGATCAATCTGTCAAAATCTAAATCCACTAAACGAAGCTAAAAGTACACAAAAAGAACGACCAAAATACAGAAAGATGCGTAGTATACAAAGGGACGTACCGTACTGAACTATATTGCGTGTGCCAATACTTATAGACTGATTTTAAATATTTACATCTTCTTAAATGGTTGGACGATGCAACTGAAGGAAAAGGTAAGTTATCTCAAGAAAAGTAGGATTGAGTGCAAATCCATCAGGAGAGCTGTGGCAGATAGGTCGTGACCTGTGCAAATTTGTTTTTATACTAAAATTGCACTTGTCCCGGCCTGCAGGCTAACAGCAAAACAACATCACAAAGCTCAATTTTTCTTTCAGAACAATCTGTGCCAAAAATACTATGTAGTTGCAAAACCATAACTATCGCTTGCTGACTTTTTTTGTAAGAACACACAATGTCACACAAACCTGTTTATAAATATGGCTGAAAAACTTATCGTATTTTGCCCCAAATTAAAAAATATATTCGTTGAAATCATTTGTGATAAACTCATAATTATTTGGTCTTTTGTTTACTGAGTACCTCAGTATGGTTTGAAGAGAAATTATGGCAATAACCACTCTACAACAAAGTCTGATGAGCATTCAACATTTTTATAAAACAAACACTAAACGGTAGAGCTTCTGCTTGAACAGTCATTAGACCAAATGTTGACGTTTTTGCCCAATAAAACATTGTCATAATTTTCTATGGTCCTGGTTCGCACGTAGCTTGAAGATGCCATTCTTCATCCAAATGTGAAATTTTATGTTGATCGAATCAGTAGTTCTGAAGTTATTAGGAGAATAAAATTTTGAACAGCCATATTTACGGAACCCTTGGTCGAATTTCGCCTTCTTTCGAACAAGATCGCGGCATTCGCGATCTGAACCTTTCCTGAAAATTTCAAGTTTCTTTGTTCTTCCGTTGAAGAGATATCGTGTTTAGAGTGCTGGAGACCCCAACAGTGGATTAGGAACGAAACTTCCAATTTTCAATTTTGAATTTTCATTGAAGACATAATCGATAAAAATTGAATCATTTTCTTACGAAATATCGTATCATTGATATTTTTACCAATGACAGATGTCAAAGCAATCGTTCATGATCGCGGATAAGCTATTACAGAAACATCTGGAATATATTCACTTGCATTTTCTATGGTTCTGGTTGAGCGATCTAGGCAAAATTTTACACGTAGCATGAACACGTGATTCTCCCTCCAAATGCAAGATTTCATCTAGATCGAATCAGTAGTTCGGAAGTTATCAGGAAAACAAAATTTCAAACGGCCATATTTACGGAACCCTTGCTCGAATTTTGCCCATCAACGAACAAGATCGCGGCATACAAGGTCTGAACCTTTCCAGCAAATTTCAAGTTTCTAGGTTTTTTCGTTGAAGAGATATCTTATGTAAAGACCTGGAGACCCCAACAGTGGGCTAGGAACGAAACCTTCAATTTTCTATTTTGAATTTTCATTGAAGACATAATCGATAAAAATTTAATCTTTTTCTTAAGAAATATCGTATCATTAATATTTTTTCCATTCAATTGTTCCCTAATAATTGTTTTACTCCATTTTGATCGAGGTATTTCCATTCATATCGTATTGACTTCAAAATGGCTATATCTCTCCAACAGAGCTAGTCATTGTCGTCTACTTCACAATCTGCCTAAAATCAGAGCTTCTCAAAGAAAGATACAGCTAAATTCAAAGTTTGAATATATAGAATGATAACAAATTTGAATTCTTGCATGATAGAAAGCTTTTCAATTAAAAAATTAATTTTCATGAGAGATTGGTCCCATCTCCAACTTGCGGTGTTATCTGAGAAAGTCTTCGTCTTCAAGCACCTTGAACCATTAACTACAGCTATTAGAATACCGTCTTCCAGTAGCTGATGGCTTGTATTCTCCTCTGAATGATTTCAAAACGTATCTTCCACAATATACCATATTTTAATTGGTATTAATTCCCACTGTTAAATTACCATAAATTCTGGGTCCAATGTTGACTAACTTGTTATTTAAATTCTTTTCATCGTTATCTTTGAATCACATATCACTGTTAATTCGACTAAAGATAAATGGGTTGAGTTTTGAAGTAGGTTTTCAATTAAACACCACACACACACTCGACCTCTCATCAAAACACAGCCTATCCTGTCCAAAAACTAACGTGCGTCATAGTCTTTGCCGCCGAAAGCCTTTTATCGTGCGAATCCAGTATAATTTAAACCGTATCTTCAGAAAATTCCATCATTTGATTGATAAACTTGAAAATACCTGTCCAAAGAGAATTTCACCAAGACATTATCGCAAAAGATTGATGTGAATCCGTTGAGTTGAGGAAAAAAACCGTTAGCAGGTTGAATTTTTAAATAAATATTCTATATACTGTCGAAAATACAGCGGATATTGACCTTGAAATTGTTCCAAAACTTCAGATTTAAAATATTATAAAATCCTTGATCAGCTATGAGCTTCAAGAATATCGAACATACCAAAACAATCGTATATTTAAATCAAATGTTAACATAGCAAAAATACTCGGACACGACAATAGCACATGCTGAAGACTTATCTTATTCAATAACTCACTGCGATCCAGCAAAATTGAACAGTTAGAAAGGATAAGTAATGCCACTATTCATGAGTGTATCCATACCTAGGTAGCTGTCAATTCAGATATCATTTTTGCCAAACATTCTCGCTGTTATTTATGTTATTCAATGTTGAATAGCCATGAGGCAAGGTCCATAAATCTACATCAAGCATTGAATTATCGTAATGTATCTATTCGACTCATGATGAAATACGGTAATGCACTTCTGCATACGATGATCAATGGATTATGGATTTCAAGGGATATTTGTGAGATTTCTCGCTTCTTGTCATTGTAATTTGCATGATACCTTTAACAAATGATCATCGATAAGGGGATATTATGGAAATAACTGCAGGATACAACAGAAAACAAATTCAAATGTTAACAAACCAACTAATATCACACTCACACTTTTACAATTTAGTTCCAAAGTCGACCTTCAACTTCTTCTGCTACCAAATTCAAACACCAGAAACTCGAGACCAAATGAGATTGCGGATAAACAATAAAAACAAACATGAGAGAATATCAAACATGCTTTAAATTTCACCACCTCAACTACAATACTAGAAGAAAATAAATATAGAGGGAATATAAAAGACCTTATTATTATATTATTGTCTAAGAAGTGAAAAAAATTTAAAACTACTAATTTCAAAATTAAGACACAATTTTAGATTCATTCACACAAAAAAAGCCAACATTTCGACAACTGGGCCAATATTTATTAATACTCATAATTTTTTTTCAACTGCAGTTCGTTCATTAAGACAAATTTCATCAAGAAGATATTTCTAGGTAGCGCTACCTTCCAATGAATCGCCAATAAAAATTACTCTCCCTATTCCTGAACGAAGTTGATAATTCTTATTCCTTTTCTACGACATTACAATTCACTCTAAAGAGTATAAAGAAACGAATTTGCAAAATATGTTTTAAACACAAACAGAGGCTTGTGTTTAAAACATGTTTTAAAACACTGTTTTAAAACAAAAAAAAACCCTGATGTCTCCATCAAAAGATCTGAGAATTAAGCGTTCAATTGGAGTCAATTTTCATTTTGAACCTTCGATCAATGCATTTTGCTGCTCAGCGTGAATATAGAAACATAATCACAATCACCAACAGTCAAAAGCACGTTGAGTAGAATGCGAATAATTAGAGGATTAGTACATTGCTCTACCAAAATTTTAAATTAATAGAAGATAATCAATAATACTGCATATTTTGGCATACAGTCACAATCATTCTCTTAGGTTGAATCACAATCACTATCTAATGCTGGACTACATTAGGAATTAATTGCATAATCGGATGTTTCCTTGAAGTAAATTTTCAGCTTGATTCTTTGACCAATGCAAGTACAGAAATTCGTATAGCAGAATAATCACAATCACTCTCTGAGTATAGAGGCAAAGCAGATAATCACAATCATTTTCTGAGTATAGAAACACGATCACAGGCTCTCCCTTATGAAGGTAATGTTCTACTTGATACCTTGATCATCCCAGCGTGAGTGAATGTCAATCACAATCACGCTCTAAGTGTAGAGACAAAATAGATAATCACAATCATCTTCTGAGTATATAAACACGATCACAAGCTCTCCCTAATGAGTGTAATGTTCTATTTGATACCTTGATCATCCCAGAGTAAGTGAATGTCAATCACAATCACGCTCTGAGTGTAGAGACAAAACAGATAATCACAATCATCTTCTGAGTATATAAACACGATCACAAGCTTTCCCTAATGAGTGTAATGTTCTATTTGATACCAAGATCATCCCAGCGTGAGTGAATGCCAATCACAATCACGCTCTGTGTGTAGAGGCAAAACAGATAATCACAATCATCTTCTGAGTAAAGAAACACGATCACAAGCTTTCCCTCATGAAGGAAACACTATCACAAGCATTCTAAAGGGGGTGAAGACCTCTTGAGTCCTTGATCATCCCAGCTTAAGTTTACAATGCCAATCACAATCACGCTTCGACACATGAGCATTGAAGGAGAATGCTCTACCGAAATTTTATTTTGATCGAAGAGGATCAATAATTTCCATTAGATAAAATGCCAGATCAATGACCGCGGTAGATTTGCAAGAACAAGACATGTTTTCGTAAAAAATGGCATCAATTTCGGCATGGTTGAAGCAGAAATTCATCAAGATCAATTTTAATCATTTGATATGCGAGAATGACTTAAATTCAACCGTGCCTTTTAACGTCGCAGGGGAATCAGACGGATAGATTCTGACATTTCAATTAGTCGAAGATCGGATATATTCCGTTCAGTCGCGAAAAAAATTAATGAGTTTCCTCGAATTGAAATACAGATTAGGTTACCGTTCTCCGCTCTTCCACTCGAGCAAGATGCTGGGATTTTTTTCTTCATTTCCGAATCAACGTAAAACGAAAGAATTGTTTTATTTCGGAAATAATCCTGCAGACTTTTCTTGTTCTAGACGTCTCAATTTTAATGATTCGAAGTCTCTTTGTATGAATGATAAAAAGTTATATTTCAAATACAAATTAATACCAGTAAAAGTCAATATAATTTTATTGTCTGCTCAGTGGGGATGAACATCTATTATTGGTCAGGAAGAGAAAGAAAGTGAAAGACCAGTTGTTTCCTTGTCCTCCTGAAACAAGTAAGGCCAGCTAGTGGGTTCTTATCTTTCAACCTTGCTAGTAAGGTTACAAGTTACCAAAAACTCCCTTTAATATCGAGGGGATCAGGAAACTGTCGAATACAGAAAGGCCTTTATATAAACTACGCTTTTGGTTATAACTGCAAATGATCTGACGCCACTTGTATTAGCAAAATTTCTACATCCGTAAATTCCTAGTCTTGACTTATGCAATAATAAAAGTAATCCAAAATATAGCGTTATTCAGAACAAATGAAAGAACTTTATTCCATCGTAAAATTATCAGTCAGAAAGAACTATTTCATTCGGTATAACATCTTGCTTGGATAATAAACCTTCCGTTTTATAACGATAGTGTCGTAGACACCAGTTCTGGTCAAAATAGTCTGTAAACTCACAATTTAATTGCATTGTCAATTATTCTTGACTCTTCAAAGACTTCAAACTGCCGCCGAAATCGTAAAAGTGGAAGCATTCAACGGTAAAATGAATAATTTCAAAGAATGTATAAATTGCACAATAATTAAATATTTTAACGAAGTCGTTCTTGTGACCTGAAGATTTTTCCGAGGAAACTTGGGAGGATGTTCCGATTATGGTACGATTTCATCAAGAATGTCATGTTGGATGAAATCTCAACTTGTTGAATTCAACATGACAATATTTTGTGGAATCTTTACTATCCTATCAGTGAAATGAAAACAATAAACCAGCAAATAGTTATTTATGATATGAGTGTTAAAAGTGACGTTTTATTTTGTGAGTGAAAAAGTTTGTGAAATGAGCGGAGCGAATTGAACAGTTTCACGAACAGAATAAAATCACTCTTAACACAAATACCATGCATACCATATTTTTTGTACAACTGCCTTATTTTGATAATGAATTGGGCGAATTTGCAATGACAATAAATTCAAAATGCATTTTAATATTCAAATAATCAAAAGGTTGTTGTGAATGGCAAACGTTGCCAACGTTATGATCATTAACAAATGAGAAAAAACGCTGTCTTCTGAATTTCGTTCCTGTCCAATTTTCGTCTTGGGTTTTTAACTGCTTAATATGTTTGTCGAGAGTCCAATTATTAATAAAAGTGACGATTTGGTTGTTCCTGTGGATATCGAAGAGTCTGCAAGAAGAGCAAATCTGGAACTCCTACCTAAAAAATCTGTTCAGCAGTACGATATTGCATATCACAATTTCCTGGCCTGGTTTAAATTGAAAAATATAGAAGGGAACTTCAGTGAACCTGTTTTGCTGGCATACTCAGAAGAAAAATCAAATATATGGAGTTCATCAACTTTGAGGAGCAAATTTTTTATGATAAAGTCAAGCGCCCTTATTGAAAATGGTGTGGATGTTAGTAAATATTTTATGGTGATAGCATATTTAAAACAGAAAAGTGAAGGATATCGTCCCAAAAAATCGAAAATTCTCACTCGTGAACAAGTTGAAAAGTTTATAAATGAAGCACCAGATGAAAAATACTTGATGGTTGAGGTTGCAACTATTTTCGGATTATTTGGAGCCTGTCGGCGTGAAGAATTGTGTAATTTATCAGTGGAAGACATCGAAATAACAAATAAATCATTGGTTATACAACTTCCAAACACAAAAACGAAAGTCAGTCGTTCTTTCAGTATTATTGGGAAGTATGTTGACTATTTCATAAGTACTTTGCACTGCGCCCTTCTGTCATCAAACATCGTCGTTTTTTCCTGAAATACATGAATAATAAATGCACTGCCAATCCAGTTGGTATCAATACATTTGGGAAAATTCCACCTATTGTTGCCGAATTCCTCAAACTGTCAGAACCAAAGCAATATACAGGACACTGTTTTCGAAGATCCCCCACTTCATTGCAAGCAGAATCAGGAGCAAATATTACGGATATAGAAAAACATGGTGGATGGAAGTCTACAACGGTAGCCGAGGGCTATGTTGATCATTCCATTGCATATAGAAATGTCATTGCTGAAAAAATTGTCCCAGCTCCAACAGATTATGGATCATCATCATCCAATATTGTACTTCCGGTTTCTAAAAGTACTGATGTTGCTGAGGATTCTAATAATGTGTTGCGAAGCTCCCTATCGCCACAGGGCATTAATGTTAGTAATTGTTCTAGTTTTACGTCGAAGGGGCACGAATGAAGTTCAAGATCGACGTCTAAGACTTATGGTCATTAGAGACCAATTTGCGACAACTCGATCTTTGGCTGATGAGTGGTTAGGAGAACAAGGCCATCCTTTAACTGTACGAATGGTTTACCGCCAGATAGATACACAACGTCGGAGAGAAAGACGTGATGTTGAGCTTTATGTACACCGGACGGTAGGAGTTATGGTATGAGGTGCTATTGCACCTTTGGTCCTTATTCGAGGTAACATGACAGCGCTGCGTCACCTTTAAGAAATAGTGGAGCCATATATGTTCTCCCTTACCTTAACGAGCTCGAGAATCCAATATTTTAGCAAGATAATGCTCGACCTCATGTTGCCAGGGTTAGTTTAAACTTTTTTGAAGTGACCCATGTGTATCTTTTGCCATGGTCGCCCATATCACCCTATCTTTCGCCCATAGAGCATGTTTGGACATCATGGGTAGAAGGCTTGGAAAATTAACCAGGCCCCCACGGATTTTGGCGACCCTGAGACATGAAGTACAGGTAGCTTGGAATAGTATTCCTCTAGTAGAAATAGACCATCCTATTGCATTAAGGGGCACTTTTTGAATCGTGGTAAATCTCCATTCAAAAGTGGTATCTTTATTTCACAAGTAAGTACCCTAATTTACGACGTAGAGACTTGATTTTTTTTTAAATTGAAGTTGAAGAACGTCCCGAGGGCAAATAGTTTTCTTTTTTTCGATCTAATTAGTTTTTCAATTAAAAAAAACAGGGTATCTTTAGATCTGGGGTTATTGAATATGTTCTTGGTTTTTCATGAGTACAAGCTATACTTTTGAAATAATCATCATGAAAATTTTTGTCGTTTATAGGAGATTAAATTGCCGAGGGCAAATTGTTGCGATTTTTTCCAAAAAATGATGAATAACCGACAGAAAAAAAAAGATTAAGTGTAGTTTCCAAAACGCTGAAGTTCCACCTGTTTTTTGAATTGAAAAACTAATCAAATCGAAAAAATCGCAACTATTTGCCCTCGGCAATTTAATCTTCTATAAAATACAAAAATTTTCATGATGATTATTTCAAAAATGAAGCTTGTACTCATGAAAAACGAAAAACATATTCAATAACCCCAGATCTAACGATTAACCTGGTTTTTTTTTAATTGAAAAACTAATTAAATCGAGAAAAGAAAACTATTTGCCTTCGGGACGTTCTTCAACTTCAATTTAAAAAAAAATCAAGTATCTACGTCGTAAATTAGGGTACTTACCCGTGAAATAAAGAGACGACTTTTTGAATGGAGATTTATCACGATTCAAAAGGTGATACTGCCCCTTACCCAATAAACACACAAACGTATAATAAACGTTTATTTCTAGTGGCTGAAGTTGATTTAACGTTACACGTTGAATTTTCTACGTTACATCCGAAACGAAAATTCCACGAAACGTTGATTATACACATAATATACGTACCCAATTCAACTGTTTCACTCATCCACCATTATGAAACGTATATTTATTAAATTTTTTCAAACGTTCTTTCAACGTGAGCTCAGTAACATTGAATAAACGTTAAATGAGTCACTCTTCATCAACTCTGACGTAAACCAACTTTAATTCTACTAATAACATCCGAAACACAAATTCAACGAAACGTTGAATATACATATATATACGTACCCAATTCAACTGGTTGATGAACCGTTATAAAACGTATATTTATTGTATTTTTTCAAACGATTTTTCAACGTGAGCTCTTTAACATTGAAGAAACGTTTAATTAGTCACTCTTTATCAACTCAGACGTCCACCTACTTTGATTCTACTTGTTACAACCGAAACACAAATTCAACGAAACGTTGATTATACATATAATATACGTACCCAATTCAACTGGTTGATTCATCCACCATTATGAAACGTATATTCATTACAGTTTATTAATTGTTTTTTCAACGTGAGCTCAGTAACATTGAATAAACGTTAAATGAGTTACTTTTTATCAACTCAGACGTTAACCCACTTCAATTCTACTTATTACATCCGAAACACAAATTCAACGGAACGTTGATTATACATATAATATACTTACCCAATTCAACTGGTTGATTCATCCACCATTATGAAACGTATATTTATTACATTTTTTATTTATTACATGTATTGTATTATATCAGCTTCTTATTAATTCGAAGGAATATTTAACAGCATATTATAATGAAGGTAGGTACCTAAATATACGTTTTTGAAACGCTTTTAATGTTTCTTTTATAAAATCTTTCATTTCGAAAGGATGGAGAAATATTATCATTTTATGTGAAGTGATATAGTGATTTCATACCTACCGAAATGTCCGAACTTATTTCCTGCATTCTTTACTTTGAATTTTTTATTCGTTCAAAATATGAAACCCATTATTAGTAATAACCTTATATTCGTAACATACCTACATCGTCTTTGCTAAAATCAATTAATAGAAAATTATGAAGTTTCTTGAAAGATAATAATTAATCAACCTTGGCAACGGTGCACTAGAGTCGGCAGGGGTTGTGATGACGTGATACGTGATAGTGCCGGCGCCATATAGGCCGGCGCCGGCGATCCTGCTGTGATCGAGTTGAGTTGAATCCTGCATTCGTGCATTCCACATATTGAAGAGCTAGTGCCGCAGTCACCCGATAGTTCCCTTCGCTATTTTCGACGTGGTAAATCGAGTTTGCTAGTAAAATTATCTGATTTGTTTAGAAGTGCGACAACAAAGATTTTGGTAAGTACCTATCAGTACCCTAAAGTTTCATATTGATTATTGATTGGTAAAAGAAGATTGGAAAGCTTCCAGAGCTCTTCTGAAGAATCGGAGAACTCGAATATGGAACATTTAACACAACCGATTTTTTTGGATGAATCAGTTCCTGTTTCATCAGCAGAGGATACCGAAATAATTTGTGAGTAAATGTTAATTTTTGGACATATCTACATAATATGAAAGCTTTGTCATTCCTAACATAGTTAATTGTGAAATTTGTTACATAAATAATGTTAGTTTGTTTTTTTACGAAGGCATAAATTGATATAGCAATGCTAAAATTATTACCCCAGTTCCCTGTAAAAATAATTATTCTCGTTTTTTTTAAGGTTAACCGATATAAGTCAATGGGAGGTAATGGTCCCGAGGACCATACCAGAAGAATTCTGAGATTCATATTGAGTAATGATTTAGCTTGCCAATACAATTGGAAGGGCAAGGAGAAAAAACCTTTTAGAGATAAGAGGTCGACGGAACTCATTTATGGTAAGGCTTTATTTTGTAGACCTATATTTTCAAAATATCTAATGAGCATTATGGGTTTTTTCAGTGGCTGTCAAGAAAGAATTTGCGGCAGCCACAGACCTAAAAATTGCAGACGCAACAAAAGATTGGCTGGAATTTGCGAAAGAAGACTCAAGGACGCTGCATTAAGTAAAGAAAAAAAATGAAATTTAAACATTTTTTTTAATATGTAGGTACATTTAAAAATCTATAATTTTTTTTGTTTGTTCTCTTTATATTTATAGTTATGTTTTTTCTTTCATATTTCACTTATTCTGTTTATTTTTTTATTATTACAAAATATTGATGAATCTGTATTTAATTGTCAGCATTTTGAAATTGTTGTCCACTTGAATAGATAAGTACTTGAATATTTCCCAAATTTTTCACCCATTATAAATAACAAGAGTCCACAGAAATAATGTTGTACTACTAACGATAACTACACCTATATATCTGACCAAAATTATATCTCCAATGAGAAACATTTCTTGTGATAATACTTCATTTAAAATTTGGACCAAAATTTATTTCCTGTTCTTTATTTTCATATTCATGAAAAAAACATTTGAATATCTTGAAAGTTTTTAGAATATTTTTCAAGATGAAGATGACAAAGGTTTATAAGTTTCCTTAGTTTAGGACAAATTATGCTGAAATTCAAATAATAACAATTCAAAAATATTTTTACTCAAGATTAATTCATTCTCTAAAATCAACGTTACCTTGACACTTGCAATGAACGTCGAATATTTGTGGTATTTTGGTATTAACATCAACGTTGAGAATTCGTATACCATCAACGTTATTTCCGAAACGAAAATACGTCGTTACGTTGAAACTTAAAAATAACGTTATATCAAGGTATTTTCATTCCCTAAAATCAACGTTACCTTGACACTTGAAATGAACGTTATATATTTGTGGTATTTAGGCATAAACATCAACGTTGAGAATTCGTATACCATCAACGTTATTTCCGAAACGAAAATACATCGTTACGTTGAAACTTAATAATAACGTTATATCACGGTATTTTACTTATGACAATAGGAGGTTTGCAACGTTGAATCAACGTGCAGGGAAAACGTTACGATGAAACCAAAAAGAAACGTATTTCATAACGACATTTTACCGTTTTTTCAACGATGAAATATAGTGACGTTACCTAAAAAATACAACGTTTCTTAATGGTTACTGTGTTTATTGGGTAATGCCAAGATGTGTTGGGCAGTGTATAGATAATCACGGTGGACATTATTAACAATTCAATGAAAAAAATTGTGAACCCTTTTTTATTATCCAAATTCAATCATTTACTCCTTGCTATACCCATGTTTCACCAACAAATTTAAATTTAAACAGCACCTTCTTTCTGTTGCAGTTTCTTTGTCAGTCAGTTTATAAATGCTTTTTCGAATTTCTATTTTGTAAGAAATATCGACTTAACCACTTCAACAACAGTGTCAAAGTAAAGTCAAGGTCACGAACAAACTTTTATATAGCAACCTGTTGTCTTCTTCTTATCACCACTATATTTGTGCCAAACCTTATGGGTCATACGTAAATAGGAACCAATTCTCGTTTTATTCTTCTCCAAATCATAAAGCAGTAATTGCACCTACCATCACGGTCTTAGGTCATCCGAACAAGGAGTTATCATCGCCAATTGCACGATCATAGCTCCGAACATCGCATCCTCGCAGATCTAGATAAACGCAACAAACGCCTCGCAATTTTTCATGTCTTCTTCGAGCACCTCGCGATAACATTTCAGCCAGACAGGATGATCGAGAATCATGCACCGCACTCGCTTCATCTCAGTCTTATAAATAATAATCATAATAACTACCTCTCATTACGTGGCGAATTCTGAGCTCGCGAGGCATCCAGCGTCACGCCTTATGTAAGAAGAGTAGCATCGATAGGAATTGCTAGATGGCATCCGAGGTAATCACACCGAATTCCTCGGGAGAAAGGAAAGAAGTGATCAGGAACGGTACCACCAAACGGCCGGAGATCACAAATCAACGATGATCGCGCGGCGCGGTCTAACTGTTCACGAGCGACTTTTAGTTCGCGTTGGTTTCGAAGGGTCGACGCTATTAATCCGGCTCGACGGACCATGAGATTTGTTTACAAACGATTCGAGATCTCGTACCTCCGGCGGTCATGTTTAAATGCTGGTAATTGTCGTGCGAATTGCGATAGAATCTGTCTGTTCCATTCGAGGAAGAGCCAACTGCGACTCGGAGTTCATCTGCGAATAATTCCTGCTCATTCATCTCTGATTTTCGATTATCGCTCTCCTATTTCACGACAGCGTAAAGCTGTGAAAACAGGACGCATCTGATCTCCACACGAGTGGTCTTGATCTTGAGACTTTGTAGCAAAAATATCAGTTGGTATCCACCGTGGCATTGGATTATGTGGCACTGATGACGGCAATAAGCCAGAAACCGGTATGTCATTATCCTACTGCGGTGGTGCCACCCGGTGGTATACTTTGGAAATTAGATATCTACTAAAGTCCGTTCAAATATAAGAAGGAGCTTTGTGAACAAACAAAATCGTCTGGTTTGCGCACAATAAAGCTCCTATTGGTTAAACGGTCATAAACACGCTCTCTTTCAACGCCCTAAGAGATTGCCAGGATCGTACTCCCAACTGGATAGAAATGATTCAATAATTTGAGTCAGCGATTCCCACATTAGAACTTTTTTCCTCAGAAACTCTAGTGCAAAATTTCTGTTATGATTTGCAACTGTCATAAACATTTTATATCCGACGTCCCCATTTTTTTTTATTTTGTTTTATTTTCATATTATTATCTACTAAATAATTTATTTTTCGGATGCTCCAGATTGCGGCAAGGTAATTCCAGAAAACACCAGAGTTTTAGAGATTTGGGTCGGAATCTTGCAAGATTCCGACAAAGTAATTCCGGGAAACACCAGATTTGGGTCGTTTTCCTTAATGGGTGAAAGCCATCTTGATTTGCATAAATATCGAAGTTTTCAATTGTCAAGACTCGTAAAAGATCACTGTTCAAATTTATAATGGTCATTTACTTGTAATATCCGAAATATATTTAGCTTCGGTCCAAAATTTTATATTATTTTGTACGAAACTCTTTGTCGGCAGCTCAAGATTCCGACAAGGTAATTCCGGGAAACACCAGATTTGGGTCCTTTCCTTTGATGGGTTGAACCATCTTGATTTACATAAATATCGAAGTTTTCAATTGACAAGACTAGTTAAAATACCTAGAGCTAGTGTGAAGGTCTAGCTGTTCAAAGTGTTTATAGATTTTGTTGTGAAAAGTGTATTGTGTTGGAAAATCTTTTGACAAAGTGTATATAGTGTTTATAGAACAATGTCGAATTCGGAAACGGATACTGCATCTGAGGGTGATATGTGGGGACCACCACGAAAAAGGTCCAAAAGGAAGCCTTCTCTGCTGAAGAGAAAGAGATAATTTTGAACATTTCTCGAAAAGAATTGGAAGAACATCCTGATTTATCGAAAAGAGACTTAGTAGGAATTGTTTCAAAATCCTCAGGGGTGAGTGATTCAGCTGTATTCAGAATTCTCAGAGAATATAAAGAGAATAAAACATTGACGCCAACTAGGAGGAGAGCCCAGTCGTTAAAAATAATCGATTCGGTTGACGATTTCGATATGAACCTTATCAGAAGAATTGTCCATGTTTTTTTTTCCGGAATGAAATCCCAACGATTTCTAGAGTACTAGAAATCGTGAATGATGACGACAGTTTGCCAAATTCCAAAAGAACAACGTTCTATAAATTATTAGATAGGGATGAAATAATTGTGCGGAGAAGAGATTATTTGAAGATAATCCGCTCATTAAGGGAACAAGGCAGAAAAATTTATTACCTGGAGGAGACATGGATAAATAAACTGAACGATTGTGTGAAATCTCCTCGATTCGACTCTGGACGGAAAGTACCTTTACGAAGGCTCTCCTACCGCTGCGCCAAACATGTTATTATTGCTCCTTCTTACATTTGGACAGAGTATAGAGCATCGTCACAATGAAATTCCACTGAAATATACCGGCCGCTTTTTCCTTCATATTGAAATATAGAAATATAACTCCCCGCAAAAAAAAACACCTTATTTGTATAAGGTTGACAATTTCAGAGCACACAGGAACTATTTTGCTTGCTCTTCATGCAAATGACAGATACTGAAAAAGAAAGCCAGATGAAACAATGGAATAATAAACTATTAGCGATATCTGTTATCAAAACCGCAAAAACTTATTAACACTCCTAATAATAATAGATTGTTCTTGAGAATTTGACTGACCTTGTAATCTTCGAGTTGTTTCAATAACAACAGTTACCCAATCTAACTATATCGATCAAATTTCTATTCGGTTCATCTACCGACACGCCCAGTATCAGAGATGCAGACTTCCGTTGGAAAAATGAGCTGTAATAGTCCAGTTAATCCGCAAAGATTTAAATCAATCTTCTGCAATGCTTCTCGACCTTGCTACGAATGAATTCGCCAATAAATCCAGGTAAGAGGTGAGTTCAACGATCTTAAATTGTGAGTTATAGCTTTCAATAAAGCTTCGGTCAGGTTTTATATTATGTCACTTTTTATCGTCGTGTTGAGTGAATTTCGAATGTGTAGTTTTGCATCGACCATAAACCATTTTATAAGAATTTGAAACATCTCCATAGCAGTGTTGAAACAGCTCGATCACCATGTAGATTTGCAATTGAAATTGGCACGTCACATGGTGTAAACTCTAATTAGTAAAATTAATGCCAAATTCAAGGTGAATATCTCGTGAAATGCAGTTTTGAGAGGAAAACTTCCGAAAAAATTCTAACATTAACACCCTGTATCTCGAAAAGGAAACGTTTGCGGTGCCATATTCATAAGACTTTTTTCCCTTAAAAAATTCAAGGAATCTCCATTTTTCGTTTGTCCCTTCAGTTTAGGAACATTCTTTAAAATAGTCATTATTTCTTGTATTCGTGAATACTTTGAGATAATAAATTCTATCTATCTATCTATACTCCATTCCTAATTATAAAATCACAACTCTGGCCTTGGAAATTTGACACATTCCACTCTGTATCGAAGTTATGACGTTTTTTAAAATATTTTCATGTTCCGAGTCAACACTATGTTGCCCTTTCTACATTCTTAGCGTATTTCTCAGAATGTGAATTTATTCGGAAAATGAATGAATTGGAAAAGATGTGATGGACGAAAATAATTAACGTTTATATGAATTGATAGAAAGGATTCCTTTTCTATAGTTATTTGCATGAAAAGTACAAGAGATTACTGTTGAAATATATTATTTTTCGCCATGGAAGAAAATTACATTGCTTTCACATAATTTTCATATGCATGCTTGTGAAGATTTAATGTTTATTATCCTCTTGAACTGAAAGTTCAAGACTTGACGACATCAATTGTTTATTATATTTATTCTAATCAAGAATCCATTAAAAAAAATCAACCCAAAGATATAAGAAGAATTGATGGGTAATTACAAGAATCAAGAATAATGTCAATTTTATTTTGTTGATAACTTTCTTAAAAGCAATGTGGGGGTATAAAACTCGGCTGCGTTTGTTCAAACAACATCTAAAGAATACATTTTTCACCATCTCGACCTCTGGAAGGCGTTTCTTATAGGAGAATTAGGTCTAAGTTCCACCTCATTAGTGAGGTACCTAACTTTTTCAAATCTGCTCAGATATCGCCAAATTTTTTGGAAAACCTGAAAAATATCATCCTAATCGTCCTCTCGAGGCTCCATCCGATCCATCTACTGCGATATCTGTCCAAATAACAGCTTTTTCAACGAAATTCCCGTGTACATCTTTAACCTTGAAATGTAAACATTCGTCCTGGTCTTGAAAATCGTCCTCACGCTCCAAACTGGGGTTAAAAACAATAACCATACGTTAATCTTGGATATTTGACGAAAAACTCACCTGCAAATATCGATTAAATACCAAAAATCTACGAACAATTTGTAAACCTAACAAAATGTGGAATATCTTTGATACTTTTAATTTGATGTAAACAAAGAAACTGGCAACGTCGTTTTGTCATTAACGATATTTTCTGTGCGTGCACTGACTTTTCATCATATGTTCTGTTTTCATCAGGGGCACCAACTCCTGAAGACGAAACCAAGACCTCCTATGTGATTAAATAAAAGTGAATGGAGTATAGTCTCGATGTTTCACATCCGTCAGACATCGCATAACGTCTTTTTAAATAAAAAAAAGGCAGCCTGAGGATTTATTCACATATATTCAACAAATCAAACGATTTCAGTTTCAGGTCGATAAAACATAATGAAACGACAATATTCGTCATATTTATGAATTCAACGTGTATAGTTACTTGTTTATAGCATAACGGTCCCCCAGTTTTGGAGGTATAGCCGGTGTTCATACGTGTATCATTCGAATTATTATTATAACCAATTGGTCATTGTTCTACTGGACGTCCGATTGTTACGATAACAACAATGATTACTATGTTAACTTCTGCACTTCCCCAAATTATTATGTATAAATCAATGATGCAGATAATGGTGAAATTGATGATACCTACGATAAAAATCTGGTTGAGTATGCCAAAAGCAGGAAATGTGATGAGTAATGCGCTTTCGCTGAATTGTAGATATTTACTGCCATTTGCAATGGTACATTATCTATTGCAGCTACCAGGATTGTTGCAATTTTTCTTAATAGGATAAATTCTTTACCATTACTCAATAGGGGAAAGCGATTCCAATTGACGGAATGACTACTGTTACTATGATAAAAACAATAAAAATATAAACGAAGATTTTTGGATCTACACTGCGCAAAAAAATTAACGTACATTATGGCAATCTCAAATTTATTCTACAACTGAAGGTGTTCTCAATGATAATTATTCTTATCAGAATTATGCATGCATATGTTATCCACTTTCAACGTTTTTCTTCAATACAGATGTTTTCTCTCAGCAGGAATAAAAAAAGATGATATTATCAGATTTTGAATGTATTGGCTCTATTCTAAAATCAGTTGTTCTCGATCAATTCTAGTGATCAATAGCTTTTCTTTCGTTTGATTTTCTACACTCGATCGATATGCAACGCGAAACACGCAATTTGACCCAAGAGGAATGTGCCCAAGCGGTAGTTTCGCGAGAAGAAGGGTGGACATACACAAGAATTGCAGAAAGGTTTGGAGTTTCCCATACAAGTGTGTCCAGAATGTTGCAGCGATTCAGGGAGACAGGTATGAATGTCCGAATACCAGGACAGGGTAGACCACGGGTAACAACTGCCATTCAAGAACGTTACTTAAGAGTTTCTTCGTTGAGACAATGGTTTGCGACCGCTCGCCTCCTTCAAAATCAGCTCGAGCAAACTCATGAGGTGCAAATTAGCACTCAGACAATAAGAAATCGCCTCAGAGAATATGATTTAAGGCCTCGTGTCGCGGCAAGAGGCCCAGCTCCAGCCCATCGAAGGGCACGTTTGGATTTTGCGAAAGAGCATATCCATTAGGAAAGAGTTCTCTTCACAGATGAGTCTAGATTCTGCCTCTACCATTGTGATCGACGTTCCCTTGTATACAGACGTCCACATGAAAGCTCAGTGCAATTTCTTGAATACTACTGGTTTCGGGGGAGGATCGATTATGGTATGGGGTGGAATATCTTTGACTGCTCGCACAGACACTAGGTCGTTGATAATGGAGCTATGAATGCTGATAAGTATATAAGGAACATTCTTGAAGAGCATGTAGTGCCATTTGCCCCATACATTGGTGAAAATTTCATTTTTATGGACGATAATGCCAGAACCCATCGTGCGCGCATCGTTCAGGAGTACCTTGAATGGGTTGAAGTCTCTCAACCTCAATAGAAGGCTGAGAAGTTCAGAAAATCATCAAGCTACTCTTAATGACTTAGGAATCCAACTCGGAGAAATCTGGGAAGGATTAGGTCAGAACATTTTAAGATCACTCATTTTGAGTATGAACCGTCGTTGCCGAGCTGTAATTAACGCAAGGGGTGGAAATACCAAGTGTTAAATCACTTATCAGTATTTTGAAAATTGTTCATTTCTCTTCTTTCACATAAGATTCGGTGAAATCCTGAATTTTTCTTCCATTTAATGTGTCCTGTTTCGTTCAAAACCTTCCCGAGAGAACATTAAAAATAAGTTATAAAGTCAATGTAGAGTTAACTTTCATCAAAATTGAGATTTTCAGAATGTGCGTTAATTTTTTTGCGCAGTGTATTTCCATAACATTCTCTGAGTTATACTCCATTCACATTTAAAAAGTATCCCAGTTGGCCAAGATTTAGGGTTATCAAGTTTTTTCACTCAAAACGGACGCAGGTTGGCACTCGTGAAATATCAAATAATTCGGAGAGATGTTGCCAATGATGATTTCTATTTACTCTTTTTAAACTCTGTAAATGGAGTCAGTTCTTCCAAGGTTTAATTGTGACACAGGTTTCGTAGTACTACTATACATTTTCAAACTGGAGTATCTGAAGGTTTTTTACAAAGGTATTTAAATGTCTTCTATAGGATTATTTCTTCAGAATTTTGAAAAATGGGGAATTCCATAGGTCCATCAGTTCGTTTAGAATTTTTTCTGTCGGGTTATTCGAGTACTTCTATTCTTTTTCGAATGAACTATCACAAAGTAATGGACTATTCTGTCCATTATTTTTCAGTAAAATTTCAACACTCGGTTCTTGATTTCCTTACAAGAAAATAGCATAACTGAATCTTCCAACCATGCTTACATATGTGAATTATTTCCAGTAATAACAGAGAAAAAAGTTTCTTCATCATTCGCCAGGTCTTTGAAATTATTGAATTCACATAATAAATTCTCAAATTCATTATTTTCCCAAAGTAAATAAACATTTTGATGAATACGTAATTACTACAACCTCTATGTAGAAAGGACAACGTTGCGTAACTGTGAGGAAAATGACTATAACCTAACATTTTCAAAATATAAACAATGAAAAATGTATCAGAATTTCATGGCTAACCGGAATACTTTATAAAAGTGAATGGAGTATACACATTTTAACAGGCGATTTAACTTCTTGTTCTGCTGTACAATATTACTTCGAATAATTATTTATGCAGAATAACCGAAGAGTGAAAAGCCTTCGACATGACAAGATATGGTTTCACTTCTTTCAACATTTTTATCTGCTTTGAAAAAATTCGCTGTCATCTTCCTGCCGTAGCGTTCCCCACAAAATAATGAATTCATTAAGTTGAACAGACATTTAAATTTCGGTTATGCAACTCAAGCTGAATTCCAGTCCAAAAACCACTTATTAACTGTCCAGTTATCTCAGGATAAATCGACATAATTTTGTAGGAACAAATGTGATATACCACAATTTACTACATCGGAATCATGACTGAAGAAGGCATTACTAATTAGTAACCAATTTGCATCGGCATTAACTTGTGTTTCATCCCAACAAGGAAACCTGCAATATGACCGTTCTTAACTCTCGATATATAAGGAAATATTATATGGAAGCATACAATAGATATTGGATTTCAATATTAGTCCTTTTGCTCAATATGCCGCTATTCCTATAATTAAGGTTGTTCACCTTAGCCATGTTTTGAACTGAAAATCATTGAGGCGGGGCTCCTTGATATTGAGAAGATCCTGAATGATTTGATTATTCGATATAGTCACATTAATAATAGATAGTTTATTGAATATATTATGACGTGACATATCGAAAGCTGACAGATGGGAAAAAACACCCGATACATTGACACAATCTTTGTACACAACACATTATTGAATTAAAAAGATGAATCATAAAAGAATATCAGATTGAAATTGTCTTCCTATCTATAAATATAAAATAAAGATGTTTGTTACACCATTTATAACTCGAGATCGGATCGACTGTTTGTTATGAAACTTCATATATGGATTCGTCTACGGTCTGGTTATTATAAAATACAATAAAACTCTGAAAAAATCGATGAAAATTTTAATTATACAGGAAATGCTTTTCCTTCTATCAAGTAAGGCCACTAGGTGTCGCTACAGTTAGACAGCGATGTAAACATATAGTGTGTAATTTGGGTTGCCTCCAACTCTGCGCTGTTGACCAAAGCCGAAATGTCTTAGCGTTAGATTACAAATCTCTAAAATGATGAGATTTCGTTGAGATATGTCTGATATGAGAGTAGTTTCGTTCTTACCACTTCAGGTGGCGCTATTCAGAACTTATGACTGATTATTATTAGTTATTTTCTCATCTTTATTTTTTCAAAATAACGTTATCGTGAAGGTATTGACATCAATTACGGTATAATTTGCATAGAATTCTATCACAGTGAATTTTTATCGAAATTTCAAGTAAATCGCATTTTGTCGATAAGTTTCAATCGTGAGTTGTCCATTATTCTCATCTTTTCTCATGATTTTTGAAATGTTTTTGAATTTCTGTTTGGGTAATAAATATATTTGCGGAAATAACTGAATCCAAAATAGCCATAATTATTAATTGACATTATCATATTTGTGTTTCTGTTCTGTGTGACAGCTCATATCCATGGAAACATGGAAATCTCGCCCAAGGGCGGATATAGCTTTTTTTTCATGGGGGTGGGTAATAACGATTGAAAATCAGGTACACAATGTATGAAATATTTTATGTGCACCACATTGTGTAACTTTTTCTAAGGACTTCGATACTCATGGGGGGTGATCTGAGTTTCATCTAGCATCAACTCGATTTGACCATTCAAAAATCAGAGAACCAAGCCGTTGATCTCCGATCACCGGTGATTACGATTTGTGAAATTCATCGTAAGTATCATTTAGGCATAACAGAGTTCGCCGGGCCAGCTAGTTTCATAATAAAACAACGTTCCTGTAGGTAATGTAGGTATATGTGAAGTTTGGAACTAGTTGTAAATTTCAATGATTCGTGTAAAAAATATCTAATAGAGATATTTCCTGAATTCAGATGAATATCTAGACATTTTATAGACCATGTCGACTTTCTTGGAATTCTTCATTCTGAAGAAGTGAATTTATTTGATTATTTTCAAAAATTTCATACTATGCATTTATCTGTTGTAATATGAGGATCTAACATATGTACTATAATTCAATATTTGATAAATTGACATTAATAAGCATAATTTTCAGTACATATCTTAATGATATCTCTTGCCTTCATTTGATTTCTCCTTATGAATCATTAATTATATTACAGAAATATCTAGAATTTGTGTGTACATATGATTTTCGATGATTGAAACGTTTCTGATTCAATTCATATTCTCGTTCGCAGCCAAATTTCATAAATTTTCCGGGCTTACTATATTCAACAAAGCAGAATGTGAAATCTCAAAACTGAAGTACGAGGATATATTGAAAAATTCTTAGCCTACCATAGAACCAAACAAAATTTCAATGTCAAAATATTTTATTACTGAACATATTCTCCTCTTAATTGAATACATTTATTACAGCGAACCTGCAACGTCTCAAGACCTTTCAAAAAAATGTTTCTTCTTGCTCTGCGAACCAGTCCTCCACAGCTTTTATTACCTCCTCGTTGGAAGAAAATTTACGACCTTTTAAATTTTTTTTCAGTTGAGGAAAGACATGATAGTCGGACGTAGCCAAATATGGTGAATAAGGTGGGGTGTTCTAGTAATTCTAACCCTAAATAACGAATTTTTTGCATGGCAACATGAGATTTGTGTACTGGGGCGTTGTCCTGTAAAAACAAAATACCTTCGGATAGCTTTCCGCGTCTCTTCTCTTTATATTTTTCTCGTAGAGTGGTCAGTAATGTCGAATAGTAATCTCCAGTTATTGTTCTACCCATATCCAAAAAATCAATCATGATTACTCCATAGCAATCCCAAAAAACTGAAGCAAGAACTTTTCTAGCAGATTTTTGGACACGAAACTTCTTAGGTCTTGGGAGAACCAGAGTGTCGCCATCCCATCGATTGTTGCTTTGTTTCTGGATCGTAGAAATGTACCCAAGTCTCATCCATAGTAACAATTCGGTCTACATCGTTTTCAAATCGAGCACAGATCGAACGCGATGCTTCTACCCTTGCACGCTTTTGGTCAACATTCAAACATTTTGAGGATCCATTTTGCAGAAATCTTTCCCATGTCCAAATTGACGTGAACTATATGATAAACGCGTTCGTATGAAATCTTCAGTGCTTCAGATATCCGTTTTAGCCCAATTCGACGGTCTGATAAAATCATGTCAAGAACTCGATCGGTCATCATCTTCAGTGGAAAATTTACCCCCATCGAAGCTTGCAGTCCAATTTTTCACGGTCGCATACGAAGAACATTGACCACCAAGGGTATTGAGCATATCTTCGTAAATCTGCATACCTCTTAACCCTTTTAAATACAGGTACTTGATGATGGCTCGATACTCCAATTTTTCGATTTTTACAATTTCGGTGGACATCTTTTTTTTTTAAATTTATTGCGTAACTCTGGTTCACTTGTTTGACGTCGAACTCTACACTGACATTTCTAATAAGTTATTGTTCGTTGATATGGTATCGCAATATTTTTTTATGCATGGAACTGGTCTAGGCTAACTAGATATCAATACATCCTCGTATTTTCGCAAACTCCATGGAGAATACCTCTTCGAGGAAGATCTTCGCTGAATGTTTACCTATAACAGTTCCTCGCCATTCCCACAAGTTTCATAAGCTTGATGTCGAGTCCATCATTGAATTTTCCCACCGACTACGGTCCGATCTGACTCTGATGAAACACCCACTTGAATGCGAAGAACTTACCTGGATCCCGCACACCATCTGGCACCGGATGTCCAATATAAGTCTCTAATAACATCTCGCCGATCTGCATCAAATTACATCCGGTCGACAGGGTCCCGTACAAGAACTCGTTCTGTGGCGATCTCAAATTGCCAGAAATTCAGAACTTTTCCATAAGACGAGTATATACAGTTTCTGTTCCGAGATTTGCATATTTTATCGAGACATCACCGTATTTTTCTGTTTTTTTTTGAAGTTTTATCGATTGATTCATCATTTCCGATCCGATAAAAAATGTTGAATCAACTGAAATTGGGAATTTCGTAATACATTCTGTTCGAAGGATCTTTTTTTTTTCATTTACGAGGATGTATTGATATCTAGATAGCCTAGACCAGTTCCATGCATAAACAAAATATTGCGATACCATATCAACGATCAATAAATTAATAGAAGTGTCAGTGTAGAGTTCGACGTCAAAAAAGCAAACCAGAGTAAGTTACGAAATAAATTAAAAAAAAAGATGTCCACCGAAATTGTAAAAATCGAAAAATTTGAGTATCGAGCCATCATCAATGTATTTAAAAGAGTTAAGAGGTAAGCAGATTTACAAAGATATGCTCAATACCCTTGGTGATCAATGTCCTTCGTATGCAACCGTGAAAAATTAGACTGCAAGCTTCGAAAGAGGTAAATTTTCCATTGAAGATGATGACCGATCGGGAAGGCCAGTTTCTATGTCAGTCCTCGAAAATATCGATGCAGTTCATGACATGATTTTATCAGACCGTCGAATTGGACTAAAACGAATATCTGAAGCACTGAAGATTTTATACGAACGCGTTCATGATATATAATTCATGTCAATTTGGATATGAGAAAAATTTCTGCAAAATGGATTCCCAAATGTTTGAATGTTGACCAAAAGCGTGCAAGGGTAGGAGTATCGCGTTCGATCTGTGCTCGATTTGAAAACGATGTAGACTTCTTAAACCGAATTGTTACTATGGATGAGACTTGGGTACATTTATACGATCCAGAAACAAAGCAACAATCGATGGAATGGCGACACTCTGGTTCTCCAAGACCTAAGAAGTTTCGTGTCCAAAAATCTGCTGGAAAAGTTCTTGCTTCAGTTTTTCGGGATTGCCATGGAGTATTCATGATTGATTTTTTGGTTAAGGGTAGAACAATAACTGAAGATTACTGAAGGGGGGGCTGAATCGAAATTCCATCATCAAAACGAACAAATATTTTTGTGTTTTTTCATTTCAGTATTTCAGTATTGAAGTCTATCATTTAGTTAATCAAACGTCTATCTCATTTTTCTTTCAAAATATACCGTTTTTTGTCAATAATATTACAACAATGTGTTGTTTCCGTGAAATTTATTTCCTTGAATTTTTTTATTCGAAATGATAAATATCCATGTTTATCAAAGACAATTTATTAAGGATTGTTTTAGCCGTCGATTAGTGAAAATTGATTGTTTCTTACAATTATTGTGGATTCTTACATGGAATTGAATTTCTTTTAAATGACACGCCCCGCAGGTATCTACTCCCTGATGATTGGTGAAGGAAAATTTGTGTATTATACTGTCAGTGTGAGATCTAGTTCAAGATAGGATTTCTTGTTAGTATTCCCTGCGCCCCAACATTCGTTCTAATGAATAATCCAATAAATAAAAATTAATGCCCTGCACCGCCATCTGACGGTGTACGTTTCCCATTTTGAAGGCTGAAGACACTTGCATAAAACATAGGATATTCGCCTCCGGTTCTTTTCGTATCCCGGTTTATGCTCGTATATTAATAACCATCATCGTTGCATAATATACTATTATTCCTTCTCTATGAAAATAGTATGTAAAACAACAATTTTATTCAAAACATGAGCAACTGAATCTAAAAAAAATCTATTAAATCACAAAATCCAGACGTCGTTTATCTTCAACAAGTCTTTCAATAATTTTTTCCGGGTCCTAATATTAAATAGGTTCTAAAGAGAAATCTTCCTTTTGCAGTGACCTGTAATGCGTTATCTAAATACATTTATATTTTGGGAAACCCCCTGAAAAGTATATGTCTGGTAGTGTTTCACGATTCTCAGTTATAGAGAAATCTCAATTTTTTTCTGCCACTACGAATTTCGGGGGGGGGCTGCAGCCCCTGGCCCACCCCCTGGGTGCGCCAATGCTGCCGACACTGCCAACGAAGTGTATTGCCAGCAAGAAGAACCTTGTGGTATTAAGTATGAATTAAAAAAGAAACATGAATTCTGAACAACAAGCGTCCAACATCTGTTCTAGGAGCAGGTGTTTTCAAGAAAGATCGCTGGAAACTTCATTAATATCTCCTGAATAAAAATTCCTCTCGTGAATTCTTCATTCTAAAATGTAATATGATAAAAACGCCCAACTCGGGAATTCCAGCATCAAACTCTTCCAGAATCTTCATTTCCATCATCTCCACCATAAACAGCCGTAAATAAGCATAGCTAAGACGTAGGTACACCCGTCATTGCGTACCAAAAACGTGGAGGCATTTCGAGGATTATTTGTATTTGTTTAACGAGGACATAAACTCCACATTACAGCGTGATGCATAAATGAATAACTGTTCCGTTCCATTCTTCACCGCGGTTGATGTCCACTTTATGTTATTTTATTGCGCCGAATAAAATAAATATTTTACCATTTCTTGGAATGTCCGCGAGGGCAATCATTTATTTTTTCGCGATGAACGTTTATCGCGAGGAATATGGGAGTTTGAATTTCAAATTGCTGCTCGCACATCCGATCATCCTCATGATCGGTTTCGATAGATCGGCGAAGGTGAAAATAGATGCATTATTCATTGTGATCTGTTTTATCGGTGAGGTAACGATGACCTTGGGTACAGAGGATGAAGCGAAGCTTGGATCATCGAATTCTAGGATAGAATTTACGGAATCTATTCATACAATTCGTGAAGAAAACGCCAAGCTATCGTATGAAGTACAGAAATCTAAATAATGTGTGGCGATGTTTCTATCTGAACAATATCCTCTTGGAATTTCAACTCGACATACACAGTTATTATTACATTTATTCACTGAAAGTCTTCACATAATCATCACCTGTTCGCATTATTCTCTGTAAATAAATAAATCGTAGCCCATGACGCCTGTTATCGCTATACGAATGCGTCGTTCAAGGGGCCAAAGAGAAAGTCTTTGGTGGGACTAACGTTGGAGACACAGAACAACTGTTTGTCTTGCGTGCCGGCTACCTCGCTTTGCGATGTAGCGCACCATTGTTTGAAGAGAAAATCAACAATCTGGCATCGTCTTCTCGAAAGCTCTGTGAAATATCACAGAAGATGGGTTAGGTTACGTCATTGACCTAGGTTAATGGAGTTAGGTGAGGTTAGTGAAAAAATTATTTTCATGAGATATTTTTGGGATTTCGAGGAAAATATGAACGAATTATTAGGACTCACAAACTAATTTTCAGGAAAATCGAAGAAGGTGGGAGAAATATGGCTTTTCAATTGCTGAAATAATCAGACAAAACTAAATGTTTTTGTTAAGAATATCATGTTTGTAACATACTTATTCAGATAAGTGCTTGAGTATATCCTTAATGTATCATTTCAATTTCAATTGGGAAATATGAACTTTGCATCAATTCCAGAGAATCGCATCAGGCACGAATTTGGCCCATTTTTTTTTCAAATGACTACCTATATATTTTCAACAGAGTCGAATTCGGAAAAATGGAAAATGAAAAAAGGTTTTTTTTGGTCTCAAGAATATACAGTTGAAGTCAAGGACTCACCCTGTACAACGCCATTAAAATAATTCACATCACCTATCGTAATTCAATAAAAAAGATATCATAAGATAAGCATAAACTAAAACAAATATATGTATATATACTGCTGCACAAGAGTAAGGGATATCGTATTCAATCGTTTTCAAAAGTATGTTATCTTCAGGAAAATCGCTTTAAAATCATTTAAAACTCAATAACAACTTGAATCGATCCAATAAAAATCAGTATGAAACATTTCGTCAATCTGGTCGCCTTTTTTCTGAAGTTTGGTTATTTGCATATGCTTCATGAATGTTCTTATTTTGAAATGAAGTCAGTTTATCAACGGCTTCGATTTGAACCGAGTTTTCGGAAAATGCCAAGACATAAGTTAACAAACGCTGAGACTAATAGGGCTATCGGAATGCTACAGGGTGGCCTAACTCAGGTTGTTGTAGCGGAAAGGCTCCAAGTCAGCCAAAGTGTGATATCTCGGCTTTGGAATAGGTTCAGGGAGACAGGTTCCGTGTTGGAAAGACCAAGGCTTATTGGGCGACGAAAAACAACCCTACATCTACGTGTAGAATGCTACGGAATACTCTCCAAAATGCAGTTGGGTCCAAGTTTCCATCGAAACCATCAGACGACGTTTGAGAGAGGTGAATCTAGGTTCTAGACGTCCATTAAGAGGAGTTCCATTAACTCGTGATCATAAGCGTCAAAGACTGGAATGGGCAAGGCAACATATCAATTGGAACGATCAATGGCGTAGTGTCCTTTTCACTGATGAATCCAGATATGGAAGATTTTCAGATTCTCGAAAAACAAGGGTATGGACAATCCCACGCATACCCCGAAATCGTCGCTATGTCCAAGAAGTCCATCCATTCCGAGGGGGTAGTGTTATGGTATGGACCGGGATATGTTTCAACGGGCGCACAGATCTACACATTTGTCCTAGGAATATGACCTTCTTACACTATAGGGAGCATGTCATTGACAATGTTGTGCCAAATTGGTGAAACTATTGGTGAAACTTTTCAATTTCTAAACGATAACGCTAGACCGCACCGTGCAGCCATAGTTGAGAATGCGCGAGCTTGGTATTCCACATTTACCAATACCTCCGCACTGGGATATGCTCCAAAGAGGATTAGGTAATCATCAACCTACCCCAGAATCCTTAAATGATCTGAGAAAGCTTCCGCCCCGTTTATGGAACCAAATTCCTCAAGAAATGTTCCACAACCTCGTGTGTAGTATGCAAAGAAGATGTCAAGCTGTTATTGATGCCCGTGGAGAACATACATTGTAATGATAGTCTTAAAATGCTTGAATTCTCTGGGAATAAAATTTCGTTATTTTACTCGATTTTTCTTAACCACCCTGCATACGCTGCAGACCTACAGGCAAAAATTAATTTGCAACTTGAAACCATATTAATATGAATTTTCATCACAAAAATCTTATTTTAACTATATTTTTCTGCAATTTAAGTCAATATCCCTAACACATGTGGAGCAGTTTATTTTCAACAGAGCCGAATTCGGAAAAATGAAAAATGAAAAAAAGGATTCTTTTGGCCTCAAGAATATACAGTTAAAGTAAAAGAGTATGACGCCATTAAAATAATTCACATCACCTATCGTAATTCAAAATAGAAAACGAAAGGCATAAACTAAAACAAATATATAATTTTAAAATTAATCAATTTAAGAAACTTCTAGACAGTGCAAAATGCACGATCACTAATAAAAGATGTTGCAAAATTGTTTCTTGGTCAAATTTTCGAGGATCTCTTTGAAAAATATCAGTTCCTAGTATTCCACAAAACCTCGAGTGTTTCTTTAGGTTTAAATGCGGGAAAACTCTTAGATCGTTTCTTATAAATTTCCCACTCCGTCCTAATTACGGTTAAATAACACTGGTCAAGAAAATCCACAGGTTCCCATGTGTTTTACATTTTCTCTAGCCGAGATTCAATTACCTGGCAATTCTGCTCGATTCTTGGTTATGTACGAGTAATTCTTGTGTCGTTCAACTTTTTTTTCTAATCAACCATCAGTGAGTAAACATTAAATGTATGCCTTCAACTTTACACTTCTCCGAACTCATTGTCGGTGCAAGAGAAAACTGGACCCAACAGAACTTATTACGTAATTCAATGAACCCATTCCCGTCCAATCTTCGGAATCGAAGAAATAGTGGTATACGTAATATTTTCCGCAAAACGTCGTTGATTAGTCGGGAAGCAAGAAAGAAGCGTTTCATCACAACAAGTATGCACTATATGAAGATGGAGGAAGAAATAATACCGGTCTAATTGCCCACGGTCCTCAATGGTCTCTATAAATCTCGCAGGTTTAATTGGGTAAAAATGTCGTATTATATCTACATCATATAACATTCCTGTACATCCAGTAGCTATGGTAATTGAAGCAGAAACGAATAATTCCAGTGATTTCAAGGGGAAAGCATTAAATCATTCTCGGGATGGCAGGGCTGACACCGATAATTCAGATCAATTTTCAGCCACGATGCGAGAATGGTCAGGTGTTCCGCAAGTTCAGTGTTTTCATTGCTGCTCTGGTTCACCTTGTATTATTATTGCCAGTATTAGTTTGGGGCTGCAAAGCAAGCCTCAACGTTCGAATTATTACCTATCTCAACATGACACTCACTTGAATTCGTCGGAAAGGAATCAAAAGAATAAACAGCATGTTCACATAAAAATGCAGGAAGAAGGTTGGAAATTAAGAATATTTCTCGAAGAAGCGTAATTCTTCTGAAATTTTGACAGATGTCAAAAACTTTGACAACTGTCGAAAAATTGATGTGTCAAAAAATTGACAGCCGTTAACAAAAATTGACGGAAGATTTGATATCAGAAATATACTGCTCCACAAGAGTTAGAGATATCGTATTCAATCGTTTTTAAAAGTATGTAATCTCCGAGAAAATCGCTGTAAAATCATTTAAAACTCAATAAGAACTCGAATCGATCCAATAAAAGTCAGTATGAGACATTTCGTCAATCTGGTCGCCTTTTTTCTGAAGTTTGGTGCTTTGCATATGCTTCATGAATGTTCTCATTTTGAAATGAAGTCAGTTTATCAACGGCGTCGATTTGAAACGAGTTTTCTGAAAATGCCAAGACGTAAATTAACAAATGCTGAGGCTAACAGGGCTATCGGAATACTATTATATAGGGATATAGGGTTGTAGCAGAAAGGCTCCAAGTCACCCGAAGTGTGATATCCCGACTTTGGAATAGAATAGGTTCAGAGAGACAGGTTCCATGTTGGAAAGACCAAGGCTTGGTGGGCGACGAAAAACAACATCTGCTCAGGATGGTTTTATCGCCGTTTCGGCGAGAAGAAACCCTACATCTACGTGTAGAATGCTACGGAATACTCTTCAAAATGTAGATGGGGTCCAAGTTCCCATCGAAACCATTAGACGACGTTTGAGAAAGGCAGAGAGGTGAAACTAGGTTCTAGACGTCCATTAAGAGGAGTTCCATTAACACGTAACCACAAGCGTCAAAGACTGGAATGGGCAAGGCAACATATCAATTGGAACGATCAATGGCGTAGTGTCCTTTTCACTGATGAATCCAGATATGGACGATTTTCAGATTCTCGAAGAATAACAGTATGGACAAACCCAGGCATACCCCGTAATCGTCGCTATGTCCAAGAAGTCCATCCATTCCGAGGGGGTAGTGTTATGGTATGGGCCGGGATATGTTTCAACGGGCGCACAGATCTACACATTTGTCCTGGGAATATGACCGCCTTACACTATAGAGAGCATGTCATGGACAATTTTGTGCCGAGTTTTCACGCTGCTATTGGTGAAACTTTTCGATTTTTAGACGATAATGCTAGACCGCACCGTGCGGCCATAGTTGAAAATGCGCGCGAGGAGCTTTTTATTCCAAACTTACCAATACCTCCGCACTCACCAGATTTGAATTGCAAAGAGCATGCATGGGATATGCTCCAAAGAAGATTAGATAATCATCAACCTACTCCAGAATCCTTAAATGATCTGAGAGAGCTTTTGCCCCGTTTATGGAACCAAATTCCTCAAGAAATGTTCAACAACCTTGTGTGTAGTATGCAAAGATGTCAATCTGTTGTTGATGCCCGTGGAGCCAATACATTGTATTCATAGTCTTAAAATGCTTGAATTCTCTGGGAATAAAATTTCGTTGTTATAATCGATTTTTCTTAACCACCCTGTATACGCTGCAGACCTATACAGGCTTGAATTAATTTGCAACTTGAAATCATATTAATATGAATTTTCATCACAAAAATCTCATTTTGACCACATTTTTTTTAAATTTAAGTCAATATCCCTAAATCATGTGGAGCAGTTTATTAGAATTGAATCCAAATTTATATGTTGTGAAATAAAGGACGATTGCACATTCATTCGATTTAGCCAAATCTAGGACTTGGAATCAACATAACCCCACCTAACCTTAATCAAACCTAATAATCGTTGAACATGTCTTCATTCCGAAGGAAGTTTCAAATTCAAATTGAAAGTTAATTCTAATAAACATCCTCGAATTATCAATCTCGTCCTTTCATCTCAAAAGAAGGAAATTATGAACCATAAAATGTAAAACTAATTACTTTTCCGTAAACTGTGTAAACAGAGCGTCCCCTCAATTCTGTCGAAGCAATAAAGTCCGGAAAAATCCCTATTACATACTCCATAAATAAGGATAACGACTCATTACCGATATCAACTCCTGCAAATGTCTAAGGAAAGAGATTACCAGCAGTATCCGGTATCCGCAGCTTTGAAATCTTCGTCATTTGTTTTTCATTAAATTAATGAGCTATTTTGCAGCTTCTTTGTTTTTCAGCAGACTAATCAATTCATTGTTCTAAAAAGGGGAATATCCTGTGATCCTGGGTATAAAGAAATTCTAAACTCAGCAGGAAATTTTTTGACAAAATAAGGATACCAATATGAATCATTCATTTATTTATAGATTTGAAGTCGAGCTGGTTAAAGAACAATTATTAAAATTGAACTTAACATTTGATTCGTTTCTTTTCTCTATTTAAAAAGTTCTTTTGCCATGCATCATATACACTTCGCAAAAAAATTTACGCACATTCTGAAAATCTCAATTTTAATGAAAGTTAACTCTACATTGACTTTATAACTTATTTTTCATGTTCTCTCGGGAAGGTTTTGAACGAAACAAGACACATTAAATGGAAGAAAAATTAAGGATTTCACCGAATCTCATGTGAAAGAAGAGCATTGAATAATTTTCAAAATACTGAAATGCCGATAAGTGATTTAATACTTGGTATTTCCACCCCTTGCGTTGATTACAGCTCGGCAACGACGGTTCATACTCAAAATGAGTGATCTTAAAATGTTCTGATCTAATCCTTCCCAGATTTCTCCGAGTTGGATTCCTAAGTCATTAAGAGTAGCTGGATGATTTTCTGAACTTCTCAGCCTTCTATTGAGGTTGTCCCAAACCTGCTCAATCGAATTGAGATCTGGACTTCTTGCTGGCCATTCCATTCGAGAGACTTCAACCTCTTCAAGGTACTCCTGAACGATGCGCGCACGATGGGGTCTGGCATTATCGTCCATAAAAATGAAATTTTCACCAATGTATGGGGCAAATGGCACTACATGCTCTTCAAGAATGTTCCTTATATACTTATCAGCATTCATAGCTCCATTATCAACGACCACTAGGTCTGTGCGAGCAGTCAAAGATATTCCACCCCATACCATAATCGATCCTCCCCCGGAACCAGTAGTATTCAGGAAATGGCACTGAGCATATCTTTCATGTGGACGTCTGAATACAAGGGAACGTCGATCACAATGGTAGAGACAGAATCTAGACTCATCTGTGAAGAGAACTCTTTCCCAATCGGCCCCTTCCCAATGGATATGCTCCCTCGGAAAATCCAAACGCGCCCTTCGATGGGCTGGGGTAAGAGCTGGGCCTCTTGCCGCGACACGAGGCCTTAAATCATATTCTCTGAGGGGATTTCTTATTGTCTGAGTGCTAATTTGCACCTTCGTTGTCTCAACGAAGAAACTATCAAGTAACGTTCTTGAATGGCAGTTGTTACCCGTGGTCTACCCTGTCCTGGTCTTCGGACATTCATACCTGTCTCCCTGAATCGCTGCAACATTCTGGACACACTTGTATGGGAAACTCCAAACCTTTCTGCAATTCTTGTGTATGTCCACTCTTCTTCTCGCAAAACTACCGCTTGGGCACATTCCTCTTGGGTCAAATTACGTGTTTCGCGTTGCATAGCGATCGAGTGTAGAAAATCAAACGAAAGAAAAACTATTGATCACTAGAATTGATCGAGAACAACTGATTTTAGAATGGAGCCAATACATTCAAAATCGGATAATATCACCTTTGTTTTATTCCTGCTGGGAGAAAACATCTGTATTGAAGAAAAACGTTGAAAGTGGATAACATATGCATGCATAATTCTGATAAAAATAATTATCATTGAGAACACCTTCAGTTGTAGAGTAAATTTGAGATTTACATAATGTGCGTTAATTTTTTTGCGCAGTGTATTTGATCTTGTTTTGGTATTCATGATTTTTTCATTGAATTTTGATTGCTATGACCAGTAATTTTCAGCAATTGTTGTTCTTCTACACCCCTTTCTGCCAATTCGCTAACAGCAGTTTATCTATTCGAGCTAGTGATTTTTTATATCTTTTTGTCCTTTTCATTCAAGACAAAACAAATTTTCAGATTTCGAATCAAAGTTGATTCTAAGAACCCAAAACAATAACTGATTCCAAAATTATTAGAAACGCAAACTACAAGAACCTGCTTGTACTCCCAGTTCTTTTCCCCCTCCCCTTATCGACGCCCCTGAATTGATGACTTATATGAAATTAAATCCAGAAATATGTCGATGAGATTGTGTACAACACGTGGGCATAATATAGTACTTGTCAACTAGAATTTCAAGAAAATTTATTTGCACTCGCTGAAAAATCAAAATTCCGTCAACTTCAGTGTAAATAGCGATATGAATCTGAATAATCCCACATTCTCCACAGAAATTTCTATGTCACTGCTGAAATATCTAGTGGAATATTTTGGTTACACAATAATATTCACAATCAACATATTAATATATGAGTATACTTCACACGGGATTTTTCTTGGCTTATTTCACCCCTACTGACATATTTCTTCAACAAAAAAGCAGACTTCAATCTCTCCAGCCAGTAATAGCTTTCCTTTAACTCTTACTTTTCCTTGTATCATTTAAACGAACGTCTTTTCGTGTGTAAACTAGGCTATTCAGTCAATTCACGGAATCCACTTCTTTCAAAATGATTTGATTCTGTCATAAAATCTTTGTAGACTGAATAAAACCGTTTTATTCGTTCCAATGAATTTTCACGAATCGAATGTATGGATTTGATGAAAGTTTGGAACCACATTTTTTAACAGATTCGATGTGAATAAACAACCACAGTTTTCCCGATTCGAAATTGATAATATACAAGTATAGTGAGAGATATAAGAGAGTCCGTTCAAACTTCAGCGAGATTTCTTCGAAACCAATCATCAATATCTCACCTCTGACTCCATAGATTCCCCTCCTCACGCAGGTCAATCATATCATGCTCCACTCTTCAGACGCGAGAAAATTAACAAAGTTACGAAGGCCAAAAGGTTATCCTCCTCACCCAATGTTCTCCTTCCTCAAGAACTAACGCTTCACGTCCTCTCGGAGTTCTAGGTCAAGCATACCCATAAATCACAGGTTTTAATTCCGGAGTGATTCGACCCGATCGAAATGCAAATACCTCCAAATTGATATCGAATCAAATCCGTATTACTCATCTGTCGCTATTCCAACTTCGACCGATGAAAATGCAAATTGGTGCTTTCGCTCTTGTCTGAAATCGCTTCCTGACATTTCATTCCATGTTATTTGCAAACGATAAATTATTTATTGTCCGTTCAATTATGCCGAAATGAGCGTATGAATATTCGATCGGATGAATTCTCGATGGGGATTTCGGAAGGAAGAACTGTGGCATCCTTTGGTCTCTGGCTGCTCTAAATAATCAGTGAAAAATCTCCTTGGAGAGAAGGATGGACTGCTGTATCAATTCTTATCACCACGAGAATTAAATAATAAAATGAATGTTCGAAAATGGAAATGAATACCACAAAGTAAACACTGTAGAAAATAGTATTCACGGTTGTTCAAATTTAATGAGTTTTTTTCAGAATATTTTCCTGAACCTCACAGTGATTCACCAATGTTTTTCATTTAGGACACCCTGCATAATGTATGATTGACTTGCTTTGAAATTTACACAGTATATACACTCCGAATATGGCTTTGATTGTGTGAGTTAAGCTGCATTAACCAGCACTTAAATGTCCTGGATGAAATGTTGTAAGATTTATTAGCCAATTTTAGGTGTTGAATTTTAAGCCATGCTGAGTCGATTAATAATGGAGTGATGAAAAATCATGTACATGAATACCAATACTGAATTTATAGTCACATTCAAATTGAACAAATGCAGGAGATTATCGCTTCATAACTGGATAAATATGAATTTGTAAGAGTGAATGATTGAATGAGAATACTTTGTTAATCTTTCGAAGTTAATATTTCGAACTGTTGTTGTTAGATTTGGGGTTTTGGACGATTATGACAGGAATGACTTAATATGAGTGCTTGACAGATATTTCTCTATTGGTTTGATACCAGGAAATAATTCTTCGTACCTATGGAGAGAATTTAACAGATAGTTAAAAACTGAGAAAAGGTCATACATATTTTTCTTTTTTGAATGTATTTGGAGGTTAATGACATACACTTTGATAGTGTTTGATGTACTACCAAGAACATGCAGATAATTTATTTCATGATATCAAAATCACAATCTCAAAGTAACTTAGCAAAATATTGATAACAGCACATTTAAAATGAAGCAAAAGAAGAATGCGAATTAAAGTGGCCATTATAATTATACTTAAGTGTCTTTTAGGAACTAATCAGGATAAATCAAGTCAGCTAAAACACTTAAATTTCACTGAATAATAAGTAGAGAATAGAATATCGAATAAAGAATGCTATAGAATTATTTTAATAGAACTTCGTGATGTGCATGTAATTCATTGAATACCAGACAGCAACCATATCGAACCGCTCAATCTGGATTTAATAGAAGCTCCACTTCATGGATTAATACAAGAATGTTATACGGTCATAAATATCTCGAAAGAACCTATCTCAGAAGAAGGAAACCACAACATTGGCAACTGTATCCTATGCCCACACTGAGACGTTCCAATTCAGTGGAGAAAGGAAACTATCTAATTAAAATAGGTCTTATCGTGTGGAGGAAATTGATATCGTGGTATTTCAATGTTCGGATGTTCATCTGATTTCATTCTGCCTCGGAAATGCTGATAATGTAATGATCTACGAGAAAGATAAAGAGACAGGTGTTCGGTATGTTCTTACAACTTCATTATGTGAGTATGAGCTGGAAGTCATAAACGGGGATTGCTAACTGAAATAAGCTACACTTTATAATTGTTAAATGATCGATTTGTCTAAAACTGATATACAAAATGAACAAAAAATCAAATTTCATGGAAAAGAGAAAAGAGTTACAAAATCTAACTTGGAAGATAGGGAATTTCTGGTTAAAATAGGAGACAGGACATCATCAACAAGAGGAATCAAAGTTGGCTTACCGCAAGGTTCCGTCCTTGGGCCACTCTTGTTCAAAATATTTATGGCAGATATACCAGAAACTGACACAATTCTCTGACGACACGGCAATACCATACTCAAATAGGAACAGGAAATCCATAATAATCAGCCTACAGGAGGACATGAACAGAATTTTGAACTACTATGAAATGAAAAATTAAAACCGACTTGAATAAAGCAATGGCCATCCGCTTCGGAGCAACAAGAGTAAAAAAAAGGAGAAGGAAAAGGAATGATGAACGTCCAAGTGATAGAATGGAAGGAAGACCTTTAATTCCTAGGAATGATCTAGGATGAAAAGCTGAACTTTTGAAAACAAATGAAAGTGAACAGAAAAAAGAGAAAGCAGGGATATAGTAGTCTTTTACCGATATTGAATGTAAAGAGTATAAGCTCCCATTGGAGACCAAGGTGAAATAATTAAATCAATAATTATGCAGGTATTATATGGAACAGCAACCGAAAACATAAGGAGTACAATAGGTGCCCCTTGGTATATACCTAACCAACGAGTAGATCAGAAAAGAACTTAAGATAGAAACATTAGAAGAAATTATGAATAAACAGATACAGACATTGAAAGAAGTAATGAACAACTCGGAGACATACAGAAGCTTCCAGCGACAAAAACAAGCAAGGAAAAATAACTCATGAATTAAGAGAAGATAATGAAAAGAAGAAAGAGAGGAAGGAAGTAAAAAAAACAGAAAACTGAAGAGAATTAATACTTCTCACAAAGCAAATGTAAAAAAACCAGGAAACATAAGATGAGAGGCGAATGATAGAAACTCTGGTCCTTTAATAAAGAACAAAGATCTTCTGTACGAATAGCACCAATGAAGGTTTTTTTTATTTGCAATCCATGAATTCAAATAAATAAAGCATCAATGAAGGGGACACATTTCATTTACATTTTCAACAATAATCTGTTAATAACTAAAGTAAACCTTTTATGTAGATGTAGAATAATAAGGAACCCATAACGGCTCCTTGTGGAACCCCATATTGGATATTCCTGAGAGCAGACATGATACACTCCATAGTTTTATGAACAACAGAACGTTCTCCATTTCTATTCACCAAGCATCGTCCTTATCAGAAATAATAAAACAAAAATCACTCCTGCTGGAAAGCCATTAATATTTCTCCGTAATTTTCCGCCTGGAAAATGTTGAGGACCCTATTATCACGCCCAGAAGTAAATGAAGTAGGACGAAAGCACATCGGAAACGCCCTGAAAAATTCGACAGGATATTTCGGAGGGAGTCGAGTTTCTAGAGAATGTTCTATATAATATTTTTATGCCACATTCTTCGTCACCATATCCTCTTCTCCACGTCTTTCTCGGCATTCAGATCATTTTTATCACGTAACATTATGAATGGAAACTGGAAGTTTGAAGTAACGAGAAGATTGTTTTCTGAATTCACAATGAGAACGAGGCGCTAGCTTGGATGATATCCAGTATCGGAGAAGACAGGGGAAATTATTCTGATGCTCTTTCGTGAACAAAAAGTAGAAAATTTCTCGCTGAGTTTGCAGTACCTTTTTTTTCATTTCCAACTCTAGATTGAGTTAAATAATGTGACATAATTCTTGTTCCAACATGTTTTAGTTAAATCATTTTATTTGGGCCAGTGCAGATCTATACAATCATCTTCAATAATATTAATGATACAGGGTGGGGCAAAAACAAAAGCTGAGTTTTTATTTTAATTCCCCAATTGATTTGAGATTTCAGGCTGTCGAACAGACCGTATTGCTCTACCTCTGGACTGGGGACACCAAGTTATTTTCCAATTCTGAATAATTCAATCGAAACGATACTGAAATGACAAACATAATAATAGTTGGCGGCTCTTTTATGAAATGAAGAATACCGAACTAATATAACAGGAAATGCCGATCAAGGTGTGGGCAATCGTGAGTGTCAGGTTCGATAGTAACAGTACCAGGGTCAAATGGTGCACTACTCTAAGGCACCACTTACACGAGAATACTCAAATCTTGGCTACTCAGATACTGAGAGACTGAGATTTTGGCATTTTGATTCATTTCAAATACGGATAAGTCTTGGTAGCAGCTAGCGAAATTTCAGTATTCCGTCAAGTTCATTTTAGAATGGCAAAACTAGAACTCGAATAACAATTGTTCGCTAATTTTTTGTGACGAAATTAATTATTTATGGGCGACAAACACCAGAATGTCTTCCTGGAACCCTTCACCATCAAGCACCCAACATTCACCATGGAAGTAGGTGAGTTTTGGCAACTATGAAGCTTAATGACAAACTAGGACGCAAGGTTTATAGTAAACTGACTCCTAAAGGCAGATATCAACACAAGTAGTCCAATTAACATCTCCAACAAAGCTTGGTGTGATCAAATTACTTGTAGAGAATCGAGTAATAAGGAAAAACAGACCAAGGGAAATTATTTCAAACAGAAAGGCAAATTATCTTTCTATCCATTGGTGACATAAAAATAAGCCAACTTCTGAAAAGAAATAACTTCGAAACAGTCTATAAACCAACACAAAAACTAGGAAAAGTTATAACCAGTGCCAAAGATCAAATGTATCCACTTTCTCAATCATTACATTTACATTAGGACTACTGAAAGGAACATACACATAAGGATCAGTCAACAAAAGAACAGTGTTCTCTGAAACAGAAGCCATTTCCAACATCCTATTGTTCATGGTGCATGGTTGCTTAGCATCTGCAATAATGTGATCCGAATTTGTTGTTAAATACGACCAAGAAAGTCTTCAGCCTCAAAAGTATTTATCTACTTGATTTTCGATTGAAGAAAATAAAGTGGAATCAAGTATCGGCCGACTATTTATGGTTGATATACAGCTTAGTTGACGAAATATTGAAATTTCGACATCTATTACCTACTTAAATCAGGGATTAACCGTTTTAGAACAACAAAAAATTCTTCTGAATGGGAAAATGAGTTAGAAGGATCTCTTTGTTGAATGTGTCAGTGTTGTCAAATAAATATACGCACCTTTCATGATGAAGAATAAAATTTGCATTAATGAGGTAGAGTGAAATTTTACAACTTAAATGAACTATAATCCTCTGTTGATTAAAGTTAAATTCATGTATACATACGAATATATCAAAGGAAAATTCGGATTAGGAGAAGTTAGCGTCAAATTTCCGTCAACTTCAGTTGATAGGGATAACCGGTTCGACTGAGAATATAGCACAAATTTCAGGAAAATAAAGCGTATTTGCATAACAAGAATTCCCACAAATAAATTATCAATCAAGGTGAAAAATCTCATTTACATTATCGATATTATTCCGTTAAGTTTTCTCTTGATACTATTGACGGAATATTGTTTATGTAGTTGTTTGTTTGGACTTTTTTAGTCATTTACGGGATCCATAGCGGTTCCATCTGATCACTATGATCAATCTCAAGTTGCGATATTGTATTTTCCCAAGAACTTTGTTCCTAGGGGTTTATTTGCTGTACTAAACATGAAGTGGTGTTTTTCTTGTGTTTATAATGACTTAGACAAGAATCCCCATTCTTTCACAGATGCAAAAATATAAAAGATCTCAGATCCATCAATTCGATGAAACGATATTTTGAAATTGGTATTTTCTCTGGTTTTCCTTCTTTTTTAAATCCCACAGTTATGAAATCAATATTTTCAAGAATACTTTAAAGTACCTAATGAAGTAAATTTTAGCGTTTGTAATTGAGAAAAAACTTCTGAACAATTTTGATAGGAATTAGTTTTCATTTAATGCTGGAGATACAGTGAGTTTTACAATTTCGGAATGTCGATGAAACAGCAATTTTTTTCCACAATTTGGCACTTTTCTTTTACCACAAGCAAAACATGAAATTTGAGTTAGATCTTTGTTTGAGAAAACTATGTATGGAACTCGAAAAATCATAGTTAACATTCGATGGCACATCTATCCAGGAAGACTATCCAAAGAACAAATTCTGAAATAAAATTCCACCGAAAAAAAGTAATAAGGGGTGTGGTTTTTTTGAATTTTCGAATTTTGTAATAATCAAGATACGTTAAGAAGCCAATAGACTGTTTCTATTTGGCAGTTCACTTCACCATCTAATGTTTTTCCAAAAATCTTGTGAGAAATATTGGAGTTCCTTTAGGAAGATTACTCGGCCCTATTTTTTTATATGAGTTCGATTTTTTTCAAATCCTAACGATGGAAAAAGAAATTAAGTATTAGTATCAGACACAGTGACTGTAACAAGTCATATAATAAGCATGTATCAAGATGAAAACTAAGGCGAAGACAATACAGAGGGTTCGTAATTTGTAGCAGTTGAAGAATCAAAATTCCGTCAACTTCAGTATAAATTACCGACTCAGCATGTGAGGCGCGGCTCTATAAAGCTCAGTTGCTTTGTCTACAGTCTACACTATGACGATTGGAATATCCTTGTTCTAGTGCTGCTATATAATTTTATACAGGGTGCATCAAGTACACTAATCGTTTGAGTGAGAAATTCCTTAAAAGAGTGAAGCAGATAGGTTTAATGTTGTGACAATATAAATTTTCAGTTGGAAAATTCCAGAAAAAGAGTTATGAATTTCTCAGCTACCTCGATTTTGATAATTCTTCACTGGATGCTAAAAGTGATCGGAAACATTGCCAAAATCACCAAGGAGGAAGACAAAATAAGGGAGAAAGCTAAAAGGAGCGGAACACATCGCAATTACCCCTGTTTCATTGAATTATTGCTCCTACAATGGAAGAAAGGACATATGGAAGTCAAGAACTAGGATATCAATCCAATGAAATCGATCTATACTGTGAATACCCAAACATATTTCCTATACGCAAGCATAGACAGATGGAGAATTCCTGATTTATGGCAGTTGAAGAATCAAATTTCCGTCGACTTCAGTATATGTGACCAATTAAGACGCTAGGGCCTAGGCTGATATGAAAGATAGTCTCGTGGTTTCTACTCCAGGTATAGCGTAGCTGCTTTGGAACATCCTAGTTTGAGTGGTGCTATCTAATTTCATACAGGGTGCCTCGTATATACCATTCGAGTATCATCGTGTGAGTAATGCCTAAAAGGAGCGCAGCATCTATGGGCAGATAAGTTCATTGTTGTGACAATATGTATACATAAGTGTGTATCCATATCTCGATGTACGGTAACAGTTACTCCGATCGCTTGAATTACTGGCATATTTCTTACGATCATACGAAGGGGAATCTCATGCTGCGAGACTATTAGCTACGAGAGTATGACGTAATTCACGAGATATTGGACAGCTGAATATGTGTAATAGTTTTGAACTATATGCAGTTGGGATGGGCGAATGCAATTTGAATAATTCAGAAGGATCAATAAAACTGGGTTTCGCAAGAGGAAATATTATGTGCATGCTGGAAACGTATATGAATGCACTTGAGGTTTTATCCTGCAATTGATCCAAGACTTGACCTCTCCAATATGAATTCTTAGCATAATTTCTTGCAAATGGTCGACAATGTCTGATTCTGTACGCCTAGATCAAAGAGATCGATCGTGTGGAAAAACTAACACCGTTCCATTGGACTTACATCCTTTATACATCATACCAGCCTACTTCAAATACGTTTGTATGAAACCAAGATCAATTTAGCGGTTCTTTTCTGGAGCCAAGACAAGTGTACCATCCGCAGGTAATCAGGTGTATAAAATTATCGCTCAAATAAAGTATCCAGCGTCCCAACCCAGGAAGATGAACAAGATATTCAGTCGTTGGTACATATAATGTTCAGTATAAATTCTACGAAGATATAAAAGTGGAGACTGATGCGGTAGATATTTCACTTAGAAAAGCGTGTGAGCAGCTTGGAAGCGGAAAACAGTTTGAAGGTGTGTTTTGGTTCTGATTCTGTTATTTAATGTTGGTACACATGGTTGTCGTATTGAGTTTCAATGGAGAAGTTGGAAGTATACTCCATTCACAATTATAAAATCACAACTCTGGCCATGGTTTCGTTTTCAGGAATTGGTGCACCTGATGAAAAATCTGTGCGCGTACAGAGAATATCTTTAATGACAAAACGGCGTTGCCAGTTTCTTTGTTTACATCAAAGTAAAAGTATCAAAGATATTTTGGAATGGGTACAAACGGCAAATTTGAATTGGACCAAAAATCGATTTATAAGCATGAATAAAGCAAAAGTAAGTACTAATCGCCTTTTTTACACTTGATAACGAAGTTTTTAAGGTATCTGGCCGTTTGGAAAGATTTCAAACGAAATTCCGGTCCCCCAGAAGTTTGGTTAGTTTCGGTATCGTTTTTGGTGCTCAAAATTTATTTGGAATGTGTAAATGGACAAAAAAGGCTTCCTTATACGATCTTTTCACGAAAGTGACCGGAAAATATGGTTCAGGTAGGATTTTCGAGGAATTATGAGGAAAGAACTTGCAGAATGAAATTGCGATTTTCGTAAGTAAACGGGTTTTGGATGGCCATCATCGGTCTCTAAATGATTATTGTTGATCGTTTTCACGTTTCAGAAAAAGAACCACTTCGTATAAGCCCATTTTGAAGAAATTTGTGTATGTAACATTCAACGGTAGGTATTTGCTCTTAATCGAAAGAATATATTATATCTAGTGCTACTTCTTTCAAAAGAGACACAAGCTTTTAATGCTGTAGGGGCCCTATAATGTGGAGGAGTTTGTGTCTTATTTTAGAACAGGTGAATGATAAATGTGAAGCATATGTTTGACCTGTTCCATATTATTTGTACAAACCTACTGTGGTTGTAATGTATGAATATTTTTTAAACTAATAAATTACTATACAGTCAGAATATTTTACTCCTTGTTCATAAGATCAAATAAATGAAATGTATATCTTCTACTCTTATTTTTATTAAGTTAGCTATTAAGGTTATGTTCCAAGAAAAAGTTCCTGTTGCATCAGAACTCCCTTCAACTATTTGGATTCCAGTAGAGGGATATAATGTTCTATTATTCTTGATTCAACAATTGATGTCAAGTCTTAAACTTTCAGTTCAAGAGGATAATAAACATTAAATCTTCACAGGCATGCATATGAAAATCATGTGAAAGCAATGCAATTTTCTTCAATCGCGAAAAATAATATATTTCAATAGTGATCTCTTGTATTTTTCATGCAAATAACTAGAAAAGGAATCCTTTCTATCAATTCATATAAACGTTAATTATTTTCGTCCGTCACATCTTTTCCAATTCATTCATTTTCCGAATAAATTCACATTCTGAGAAATAAGCTAAGAATGTAGAAAGGGCAACATAGTGTTGACTTGGAACATAAAAATATTTTGAAAAACGTCATAACTTCGATACAGAGTGGAATGTGTCAAATTTCCAAGGCTAGAGTGGTGATTTTATAATTGTGAATGGAGTATAGGTAAAGATGTATGTAGATTGATCTGTTTTATTTCTTCAGTAAGAGGTCGATTTTTGTTGTACACATCTACAGAAGTGTTGGCCACCGAGGTTTCTCAAGAAATGAACAATCTATGTTCTTGAAATGAGATGAATATTTTCCTCTATTTCAACTGCAAGATAGTTTATAGAAAATCTTTTTTTATATTATAGTTATTCCACAACTGTATCCCAATTCAATAGTGCCTATTACCACCTCTTCTTCCAATCAACTGCCCAATACGCCTAGACATCCCACGAATCAAGTCATTAATGAAAGTATCAGGTATATCGTTCTTATTCTTCCTGAAAAGTTGGAGGTGGGTTTTGGCGATTGAAAACCATATAATTCGTTTCAAGACAGCTGTACATGACATAGAAGTTGTATAGTTTTTATGACACGGAGAGCTATATCAACACGTAACATTGAGATGGAATATATTGAATACGAAATCTAAAGATCACAAAACTTTGTGACATCTCTTTAAAATATGGACTTTTTGCAGGACATTTGTGTAACACCAGGCCATTGAACTGATTCCATTTGCATACTGATTTATGTACAATATTTCGCATACAATCCATCAGGTTGCTTGTTATTCAGAATAACGAATCGCGTGCGAGATATTCGTTCTTCGATCCCAAAACCTATCAACGCTTTTGCGAGCATAACCCACTGAACTCGCTGATTATACCGAGCCAACATATCGATCCATTTGTCAAATACCAACGATTTGAAATTCACCAACTTTACACGTAAATATTAATGTTTTAAAGTCGGTTATAAATCGTTGACACCATCATGCGATCTTTCAAGCGCGAAGTCCCTGGATCTTCCTCAGTCTTGTCGGAATTGCTCTCGCTGTCTTGTCACGAAGACCTATGAAGGATGATGCCAGGAAGGTATGCAGCCATTCGATTACGGAGGAGAATTCCTGGTGATGGAATAGAAAAATTTCATGCCGACATTCATTCAGGATTAACATGAAATGAGTGATTTCATCTTGTCGCCATCTATCTCCCTGGTTTTGCTCTCAATCGGTTAATGATGTAGGTTTTTTCGTAACGAGGTTTTACCTTGATTTATGAGGAAGAAATGCACTCGAGATTGAACAATTCCAAGAAGGGGTGGTAAACAACAACTCGACAGAATCGGTCAACGACAGATAGTTATTCAGATATTTTCATTAATATTTGATGGACGTCTTCGGTAACAAAGAAGACCCAGAGCTCAGTGGTTCACCCACTATTCTCGACTCTGTGGTCCACAAGAATAGAGGTGCCAATCGACTGGACTTACCACTCTATCTCATTCCACATATACAAGGCTATGTGGATTGTTTTGATGGAGTGTGTATATTTCGATTTGCTCTGTTGGGAAAAACTGATTTGAAAAAGATATTGTTGAATTTTCTTGTGTCACTGTTGTTTCACTCTATGAACTGTTTATTATTACAATTACTAGCTGGCCCGGCGAACTTTGTTCCGCCTAAATGATACTTACGGTGGATTTCACAAATCGTAATCACCGGTGATCGGAGATCAACAGCTTGGTTCTCTGATTTTTGAACTGTCAAATGTTTCGATGGATATGAGCTGTCACACAGAACTGATACATAAAAATAATATGTCAATTACCAATTATAGCAATTTTGGATTTCGGCAAATATATTTATTACCCAAACAGAAATTCAAAAACTTTTTAAAAATTATGAGAAAAGATGAGAATGGACATATCACGATCGAAACTGATCGCCAAAATCGTATATAATTGACATTTCGATAAAAATTCACTGTGATATTCACGCGCTTCTGGATCTGTTAATATCCCTTCATGGTACTATAAGTCCTATGCAAATTACAGTAATTGATGTCATATGTTCTTTATTCGACCATTTCAAACAACGACGACCGAAATTCTCGAAAAAAAAAAAACAGATGACATAAATGGATGGTCGCGAAAGCCTCAACAAATTCATCGCCATCTAATGGTGCTAATGTCAAATATAGTACCTTCACGATAAGATGTCTAGAATAATGGTGTAGGCACCCGTAAATTTTTGAATGGAATGACGTTCGACCAAATCGAAAATATTAGCAACGTGGCGGCGCCGCAATATCATTTCAGTGTATTTTTCGTTGTCAATTTAATGGATGTATCAACACAGCTGATTTGCTAAATTCAATTATGACATGACAGCAAAATGGCATCTTTTTATAATGAAAGTTTTCTACTTTTCCTAAGAACTAATATACATCAGAATGTCAGGAATATAAACACACGACAAAATTATCTACCATTAACACACGCCACGTTTGCCAGAATAAATTCAAGTATTTGAAATAACTGATAAAAATCAGTCATAATTTGTGAATAGCGCCACCCGAAGTGGAAAGAACGAAACATTGCTAATATAATAAATTTGGTCACAACAAAATCTAATCAGTGCCTACACCATTATTCTAGACATCCTACTTCACGATTACGTTAGTTTGAATAAATAAAACTATAAAAATAACTAATAATCAGTCATAATGTGTGAATAGCGCCATCTGAAGTGGTACGAAATCTAATCATTTTAGACATCTTTACTCCTACGCTAAGACTTTTTGGTGTTGGCCAATGGCGCAAAGTTGTAGGCAACTTAAATTACACACTATTACAGTGACTATATTGGTAATATAGTCACTGTACACACCATCTAACGGAGAGAATATGAAATCAAGCACCTACGAATAAGCGGTAGCGTAACTGTAACTGAAGCGACACCTAGTGGCCTCGCTCAAAAGGAGGAAAAGCATTTCCTGTATAAGTGAAATTTTCATCGATTTTTTCGGAGTTTTATTGCATTTTATAATAACCAGACCATAGACGAATCCATATATGAAGTTTCATAACAAACACTCCATCCGATCTCGAAATATAAATGGTGTAACCAACATCTTTCTTTTATATATATAGATTATAATAACCAGACCATAGACGAATCCATATATGAAGTTTCATAACAAACACTCCATCCGATCTCGAGTTATAAATGGTGTAACCAACATCTTTCTTTTATATATATAGATATAGATTATTTCGTTATCTCACCAATAAAGTACATAAGATAAATGGCAATTCCCATCAATAACCTCAACTTTTGACGAGCAGTTTATATGATCTATTTAGTTTTTCACCTCCAAGTTTGCCAACACAAAAATTCCCTGTTTTACCCAAGCTTAACTGCTATATTAAGGTAGAAGCTGCAGGTGTTCTTCCTTGCGAAGCCTGACAAAAACTAACTGAATATTATTTCGATATAATCGGATATGATAGACGTAATCACTGAACGTAATCGATAAGAATCCGCAGTATTCATTAAAAGTCCACAGGAAGCAGCTTTCTAGATTCAAACCATAATAGACCGATTGTTTTTGCCGATATAAATTATACTCGTAGTACAACCTGCTGATTATTACTCGTACTTAATCGGGAGCTCACAAAAACTCATCTTTCCATGTTAGTCAATTAACAGTGAAACATACATTTTATTCCTGTCGATAATAAATTCTACTCGTTGAACTCTGAGACATATATTGAAGGTTTTTCTGCCAACCTTATTGCTATTAAACGCTAGTGGAGCAGTTTATCAAAAGAAAAGGAGCATAATGATGAATCGAGACCGAAGGAATCAACAGAATAACATTTCCTGTTGAAGCTGAGGTCGAATTACAGAAGGAATATAGATCATTGATTTATTCACGATATCCATACAGAGTGTATCATTGAAAGAGACACTTTTTGAGTAAGTAAATTTCAAGTTTTGGGAAAATTGCTCGGACCCGTCAATTTTGATTCTGACAGGGACATTTTTCCACATAAAACCATCATAATATTCCTTCATTCCTCTCAATGTGACACCTTTAGAAGCATGATAAAGATGAGAAATCCTAGGACTTTCTTTATAAAAAAACTTTCTCAACAAATTTTTACGAGTGTTAAAGAGCAAAACAGAAGTAAACAAAGAGAAGTCAATGTCTACTACGAGCAAAATCGTATCCACTCCGTGAAAAATTAAAATCTTTCTCTGCTTTCTGAAAGAAATTGAAAAAGTTGACTACAGCCATCACAAGAGGTAGTTTCTGCTTTACAGCAACCAAGTTTTCTTGAGTTTCTTTTGAATTCTTCATTATAACGTTTATTTTACCGTTCTTTTCCACTGCGATTTCGTGCCAACGGACACTTTAGGGTATTATTCAGAACATAAATTCGAAGACAATTTACATTAACAATTAAAAATTCAACTAGGTACTGATTAGTTCGAAAACTTCCCTGAATAATTTTCATGTGTATTAAATAGAAACAAAAATTGTGATTGATATTTTCGGTGCTTGATGAAAATAGAAAACGTCCCTATGAAGAATATTGGAAGGGCAACCATAAAAATTACCCATAATTATATTATATGAAACAAATTATGAAAGTTACTTAGTATATTGTTTGATTGTATTTTTCATGTGGTCCACAGAAAGTTTTCACCTTATAAAACATATAATTTGTGTCGCATGAATGATCATTCCATTCCTCTGTTTCCATTCATATATTATGACACCCTTATAACATAGCATGAAAAAGATGAGAAATCCTAGGACTCTGTTTATAAAAAGGCGAATTTTTCAAATTCATATTCGAGACTTTCTCAACCTTCTACCTTCCACAATCCACAACCTGAACAAATAATTCTATACGAGTGTAGAAAACCAAAACAGAAGTAAACAAAGAGAAGTCAATGTCTACTACCGGCAATATCGTATCCACTTCGTGTAAAATTTAAATCTTTCTCTGCGTTCTAAAAAAAATTGAAAAAGTTGACCACAGTAATCACAAGAGGTAGTTTCTGCTTTACAGCAACCAAGCTTTCTTGAGTTTCTTTTGAATTCTTCTTCATTATGGCGTGTATTTCACCGTTCTTTTCCTCTGTGATTTCGTGCCAACTGACAAAATAACTCTTCACATCGTATATGTCTCTACACATGGAGGACACTTTTGGGTATTATTCAGAAGATGAATTCAAAGACAATTTACATTAACAGTTAAAAATTCAACTATATAGGTACTGATTAGTTCGAAAACTTTCCAGCATAATTTTCTTGTATAATATTAAATAGAAACAAAAATTGTGATTGATATTTTCGGTGCTTGATGAAAATAGAAAACGTCCCTATGAAGAATATTGGAAAGGAGACCATAAAAATGACCCATAATTATATTATATGAAACAAATTATGAAAGTTACTTAGTATATTGTTTGATTGTATTTTTCATGTGTCCACAAAAAGTTTTTCACCTCATAAAACATGTAATTTGTTTCGCATGACAGGTCATTTCATTCCTCTGTTCTCATTCATATATGATACCCTTATAACATAGCATGAAAAAGATGAGGAATCCTAGGACCCTGTTTATAAAAAGGCGAATTTTTCAAATTCATATTCGAGACTTTCTCAACCTTCTACCTTCCACAATTCACAACCTGAACAAATAACTCTATAGAGTGTAGAAGAGTAAAACAGACTTAAGCAAAGAGGAGTCAATGTCTACTACCAATCAAATCGTATTCATTTCGTCAAGAATAAAAATCTTTCTTTGCTTTCTGAAAATAATTAAAAAAGTTGACCACAGCCATCACAAGAGGTAGTTTCTGCTTTACAGCAACCAAGCTTCCTTGAGTTTCTTTTGAATTCTTCTTCATTATGGCGTGTATTTCACCGTTCTTTTCCTCTGTGATTTCGTGCCAACCGACAAAATAACTCTCTACATCGTATATGTCTCTACACATGGAGGACACTTTTGGGTATTATTCAGAAGATAAATTCGAAGACAATTTACATTAACAATTAAAAATTCAACTAGGTACTGATCAGTTCGAAAACTTTCCTGAATAATTTTCATGTATATTAAATAGAAACAAAAATTGTGATTGATATTTTCGGTGCTTGATGAAAATAGAAAAAGTCCCTATGAAGAATATTGGAAAGGTAACCATAAAAATGACCCATAATTATATTATATGAAACAAATTATGAAAGGTACTTAGTATATTGTTTGATTGTATTTTTCATGTGGTCCACAGAAAGTTTTTCACCTTATAAAACATATAATTTGTTTCGCATGAATGATCATTTCATTCCTCTGTTTCCATTCATATATTATGACACCCTTATAACATAGCATGAAAAAGATGAGAAATCCTAGGACTCTGTTTATAAAAAGGCGAATTTTTCAAATTCATATTCGAGACTTTCTCAACCTTCTACCTTCCACAATCCACAACCTGAACAAATAACTCTATACGAGTGTAGAAAACCAAAACAGAAGTAAACAAAGAGAAGTCAATGTCTACTACCGGCAATATCGTATCCACTTCGTGTAAAATTTAAATCTTTCCCTGCGTTCTGAAAAAAATTGAAAAAGTTGACCACAGCCATCACAAGGCTAAAGAAGATGAATTCGAGGACAATTTACATTAACAATTAAAAATTCAACTAGTTACTGATAAGTTCAAAAATTTTCCTGAATAATAAATAGAAACAAAAATTGTGATCGATATTTTCGGTGGTTGATGAAAATAGAAAAAGTTCAATAAACATTAACAATGGAATATCCAACTAGCTACTGATTAGGTTGAAAATTTTCCTGAATAATTTTCAGGTTTATGAAATAAAAACAAAAATTGTGATTGATATTTTCGGTGCTTGATGAAACTAGAAAACGTCCCTATGAAGAATATTGGAAAGGCAACCATAAAAATGACCCATAATTATATTATATGAAACAAATTATGAAAGTTACTTAGTATTTTGTATTTTTCATGTGAGCTACAAAAAGTGCATTTTTCACCTTATAATACATGTAATGTTTCGCAAGAAAGATCATCTCATTCCTCTGTTTCCATTCATACCTATATGACGACCTTATAACATATCATAATAAAGATGAGAAATCCAAGGACTTCGTTTATAAAAAGGCGAATTTTTCAAATTCATATCGAGACTTTCTTAACCTTCCACAATCCACTAACTGAACAAATAACTTTATACGAGTCTAGAAGAGTAAAACAGAAGTAAACAAAGAAAAATCAGTACCTACTACCAGCAATATAGTATCCAGTTCGTGAAAAATTAAAATCTTTCTCGGCTTTCTAAAAAAATTAAAAAAGTTGACCACAGCCATCACAAGAGGTAGTTTCTGCTTTACAGCAACCAAGTTTCTTTGAGTTTCTTTTGATATCTTCTTCATTATAGCGTGTATTTCACCGTTCTTTTCCTCTGTGATTTCGTGCCAACCGTCAAAATAACTCTTCACATCGTATATGTCTCTACACATGGAGGACACTTTTGGGTATTATTCAGAAGATGAATTCAAAGACAATTTACATTAACAATTAAAAATTCAACTAGGTACTGATTAGTTCGAAAACATTCCTGAATAATTTTCATGTATATTAAATAGAAACAAAAATTGTGATTGATATTTTCGGTGCTTGATGAAAATAGAAAAAGTCCCTATGAAGAATATTGGAAAGGTAACCATAAAAATGACCCATAATTATATTATATGAAACAAATTATGAAAGGTACTTAGTATATTGTTTGATTGTATTTTTCATGTGGTCCACAGAAAGTTTTTCACCGTATAAAACATATAATTTGTTTCGCATGAATGATGATTTCATTCCTCTGTTTCCATTCATATATTATGACACCCTTATAACATAGCAGGAAAAAGATGAGAAATCCTAGGACTCTGTTTATAAAAAGGCGAATTTTTCAAATTCATATTCGAGACTTTCTCAACCTTCTACCTTCCACAATCCACAATCCACAATCTGAACATATAACTCTATAATAATAATAATAATAATAATAATAAAAATAAGTACCGCACGGGTGTGGTTTGGTTTCTGCCACGCCACATGGGGGGTGACGTCCCCACGGCCCGAGTCACCTGGGCCACCAAGGGTAAATGGTGGCAAACCCATGAAGGAGAAGTGGAAACCGATATCATGGCAGAAGATCGAGATGCCACTCCACCTGCTGGCTCGACCACCGTGAGGAGGACTGCCCGCAGGGGAGCTCGCAACGCACGTATCCAGTGGAGCCGCGAAATGAATATTGAAGTAATGCGAGCTTTTCATTACGTGAACAATTGCGAGGACGAACCACTTCCAAGATGGAGATACTCCCTCTATACCGAGTTCATTGGGAGGCATCCGGAACTTCAGAAGACAGAAGGGAATCATCAATCAAGAGAAGTCTTCAAGGGATCGAACTATCCCGGAATATCGCGGGATGTGCACAGCAGGCTGTGGATTTGCAAACCTGTTACATCGTGCGGAAATTTCTGAACTAGTGGGAGGAACTGAAATGTTTTTTCACTGGTTCATAGAAGAATAACCAGCTCGAGCTGAGAACGGGAGACCGATGAAGAATAAAAATAATAATAATAAAAATAATAATAAAACCGCACGGGTGTGGTTTGGTTTCTGCCACGCCACATGGGGGGTGACGTCCCCACGGCCCGAGTTACCTGGGCCACCAAGGGTAAATGGTGGCAAACCCATGAACGAGAAGTGGAAACCGATATCATGGCAGAAGATCGAGATGCCACTCCACCTGCTGGCTCGACCACCGTGAGGAGGACTGCCCGCAGGGGAGCTCGCAACGCACGTATCCAGTGTAGCCGCGAAATGAATATTGAAGTAATGCGAGCTTTTCATTACGTGAACAATTGCGAGGACAAACCACTTCCTGGATGGAGAAGAGAAATCTTCAAGAGATCGAATTATCCCGGAATATCGCGGGATGTGCACAGCAGGCTGTGGATTTGCAAACCTGTTATATCGTGCGGAAATTTCTGAACTAGTGGGAGGAACTGAATTGTTTTTTCACTGGTTCATAGAAGAATAACCAGCTCGAGCTGAGAACGGGAGACCGATGAAGAATAATAATAATAAGGTTTATTGGTCCAGTAAGACAATATTGGAATGTATTGGACAAGTCAATTTCAAAAATACTGCAAAAATATGAAATATGTAAGAACTTACAAATCACAATTGTTATCAACACAACACTGCCAAAACAATATTCTATAAAATATTACACACAAATATAAATATCGAAGCATCGTCACAAGAATAGAACAGTTCATTAAAAAGTTAAAAATATTGTATAAAACAAACAAAAAACATCGCTAGAGTAATAATAAAGTAATTGATGCTAAAGATCCCTATCCTCCAGAAACTCTGACACATCATAGTAGCTTTTGTCGGCCAGGATTTTCTTAATTTTTTTTTTGAATTTAATGATATCCAAATTACTAATTTGAGGAGGAAGGTGATTAAAAAATTTGGTACCCTGATAAATGGGAGATTTCTCGTATTTGGACGTTCGGTGCCTCGGCATTAACAATAATTTTCCGTGACGAGTTCGGTAGTTGTGCTCGTCCTGTAATTTCGGCAGCTGACTATATTTTTCTTTAATATAGACTAAGCAGCTATAAATATATATGCATGGCACTGTTAAGATTCTGTGCCTCGAGAACACAGACCGACATGAATCCCTTAGTCCCAATCCGAACATCATGCAAACAATCCTTTTCTGCAAGATAAAGATTCTACTAGACTCAGAAGATGAACCCCATAAAACTATATTATAACTTATGTGACTATGCACCAAGCCATAATATGCATTCAATAATCCCGATAAAGGTAAAGAATTCTTGAGTCTATATATTGCATAACATGCAGAACTGAGTTTCTTACTCAGTGTTTCCACATGTGTGACCCACTTTGAATTTGCATCTATGTGAACCTCCAGAAATTTCACACTCTCCTTGAATATAAGATTTTCATCTATCATAGGCAAAGAAAGGGATGGCCTCTCTGAGCTAGTATTGGTAAAATAAATCATCTCTGTCTTAGAGATATTTACCATGAGATTGTTCGCACGGCACCAATCCATAAAACTCCGCATCAGGCACCCACACGACTCCGAAAGCTCCCCAAGAGTCCGCCCCGAGACCACCACTGAGGTGTCATCCGCAAACAGAGTTATCACGTCAGCTTTCACAAATTCGGGCAAATCATTTATAAACAACAAGAACAGCAGCGGCCCGAGAACAGACCCCTGAGGAACTCCCAGCCCCAATGCACACTCCTCCGATACACCTCCAGCGACCGAAACGACAAACGACCTATCGACGACAAAGCTCCTGACCCACTCTAAGAAATTTCCCTTGAAACCAAGATGATAAAGTTTATTTACTAAAAATTCAGGGTTCAGGCAATCAAAAGCTCTTGTCAAATCAAAAAAAAACACCCACGACAAACATACCATCATCAAGACACCTGTGAACGACCTCCACAAAGCAACACCCTGCCGACTGGGTAGACCTACCATTTCTAAACCCGTGCTGACTATCATTTAATATATTGAACTTGGAATTAAAACTTGAAATTCTATTGAAGACTACTCTTTCAATGATCTTCGAGAATGCACTCAAAATTGATATAGGTCTATAGTTGGCAACATTGAGTGGGTCACGAGTGTAGAAAACCAAAACAGAAGTAAACAAAGAGAAGTCAATGTCTACTACCAGCAATATCGTATCCACTTCGTGAAGAATAAAAATCTTTCTCTGCTTTCTAAAAAAAATTAAAAAAAGTTGACCACAGCCATCACAAGAGGTAGTTTCTGCTTTACAGCAACTTTCCTGGAGCCTGGAGTTTCTTTTGAATTAATCATTATACCGTTTATTTCACCTTTTCCTCTGCGATTTCGTGCCAACCGACAGAATAACTCTTCACATCGTATATGTCTTTACAAATGGTGGACACTTTAGGGTATTATTCAGAAGATACATTCGAAGACAATCTACATTAACAGTAAAATATTCAACCACTGATTAGGTTGAAAATTTTCCTGAATAATTTTTTATGTATATTAAATTAAAATTGTGATTGATATTTTCGGTGCTTGATGTAAATAGCAAAAGTTCCTATGGAGAATATTGGATAGGCAACCCAAAAATTACCCATATTTATATTACATGAACCAAATCATTAAAGTTAGTATATTGTTGATTGTATTTTCCATGTGGGCCACAAAAAGTGCATTTTTCACCTTATAAAACATGTAATTTGTTTCGCCAGAAAGATCATTTCATTCCTCTGTTTCCATTCATGTATGACACCCTTATAACATAGCAAGATAAAGATGAGAAATCCTAATATTTTGCGGGTTGATTGTGTTTCACAGGTTGATTTTGATGGTTGTTTTTTTGTTTTTTCTTCTCTACTTGATTATATTTTGTTTCTCTTTGTTGTTGGTCATAAATTGTGCAGATGAGGTAGATTCCAATCAAACTCACAAACAGGCAACTTGATTGCCTCCGTGAGATGCACTTGTTTATATTCGTGTATTTTCGATTTTCGATTTTAATAAATAAATAAAAACAGAAGTAAACAAAGAGGAGTCAATGTCTACTACCAGCAAAATCGTATCCACTTCGTGTAAAATTGAAATCTTTCTCTGCGTTCTGAAAAAAATTAAAAAAGTTGACCACAGTAATCACAAGAGGTAGTTTCTGCTTTACAGCAACCAAGTTTCTTGGAGTTTCTTTTGAATTCTTCTTCATTATGGCGTGTATTTCACCGTTCTTTTCCTCTGTGATTTCGTGCCAACCGACAAAATAACTCTTTACATCGTATATGTCTCTACACATGGAGGACACTTTTGGGTATTATTCAGAAGATGAATTCGAAGACAATTTACATTAACAATTAAAAATTCAACTAGGTACTGATTAGTTCGAAAACATTCCTGAATAATTTTCATGTATATTAAATATAAACCAAAATTGTGATTGATATTTTCGGTGCTTGATGAAAATAGACAACGTCCCTCTGAAGAATATTGGATAGGCAACCCAAAAATTACCCATAATAATATTATATAAATCAAATTATGAAAGTTACTTAGTATATTGTTTGATTGTATTTTTCATGTGGTCCACAAAAAGTTTTTCACCTTATAAAACATAATTTGTTTCGCATGAAAGATCATTTCATTCCTCTGTTTCCATTTATATATGACAACCTCATAACATAGCATAATAAAGATGAGGAACCCAAGGACTTTGTTTATAAAAAGGCGAATTTTTCAAATTCATATTCGAGACTTTCTCAACTTTCTACCTTTCACAATCCACAACCTGAACAAATAACTCTATACGAGTGTAGAAAACCAAAACAGAAGTAAACAAAGTCTACTACAATGTACATTACCAACAATATCGTATCCACTTCGTGAAGAATAAAAATCTTTCTCTGCTTTCTAAAAAAAATTAAAAAAAGTGGACCACAGCCATCACAAGAGGTAGTTTCTGCTTTACAGCAACTTTCCTGGAGCCTGGAGTTTCTTTTGAATTAATCATTATACCGTTTATTTCACCTTTTCCTCTGCGATTTCGTGCCAACCGACAGAATAACTCTGCACATCGTATATGTCTTTACACATGGTGGACACTTTAGGGTATTATTCAGAAGATACATTCGAAGACAATCTACATTATCAGTAAAATATTTAACCACTGATTAGGTTGAAAATTTTCCTGAATAATTTTCATGTATATTGAATTAAAATTGTGATTGATATTTTCGGAGCTTGATGTAAATAGCAAAAGTTCCTATGGAGAATATTGGATAGGCAACCCAAAAATTACCCATATTTATATTACATGAACCAAATCATTAAAGTTAGTATATTGTTGATTGTATTTTCCATGTGGGCCACAAAAAATGCATTTTTCACCTTATAAAACATGTAATTTGTTTCGCAAGAAAGATAATTTCATTCCACTGTTTCCATTCATATATGACACCCTTATAACATAGCAAGATAAAGATGAGAAATCCTAGGACTTTGCTTATAAAAAACATTCTTGAGTATTATTCAGAAGATGACTTCGAAAACAATCTACGTTAAAAATAAAAAATTTAACTACCTACTGATAAGGTCGGAAATTTTCCTGAATAATTTTCATTTTTATTAAATAGAAATAAAAAATATGATTTATATTTTCGGTGCCTGATGAAAATTGAAAAAGTCCCTATGGAGAATACTGGATAGGCAAAGGCAACCCATATTTATATCACATGAACAAAATTATGAATGTTAGTATATTTTTTGATTATATTTTTCATGTGAGACACAAAAAGTGGATTTTTCACGGAATAAAACATGTAATTTGCTGAGCAAGAAAGATTACAACGTAGATAATAGATTTCGAAGAATAAAAAAGGCAAAAATACATACCTCCATCGTAAAAAGTCTTCACCCCTTTTTTTTTAAATAAACGATCTATATTCTGGAAATGAGATGAATATTTTCCTCTATTTTAACTGCAATATATTTTATAGAAAATCTTTAATTGTCTGTTACTATTTGTTTTATGTAGGATGAGACAAAATAGGAAATATGAGAAAAAATCTAAATTTATCGATTATTTATTTTTGATTTATTATATTTTTTTCACAACTGAATCCAAATTCAATAGGCCTTATTACCATCTCTTCTTTCAATCAACTGCCCAATACGCCAAGGCATACCACAAATCAAGTAATTAATGAAATTTCAGATATATCGTTCCATGTCCATGTTTCTGTTTATTTGCAAATATTTTTATGGAAATGAAATCGTGTATTTTTCTACAAATAAACTTTATTATTATTATCATGATTTTTATCTTCTGTTTTTATGAAATAGAAAGATGATTCGCGAATCATCTTTCCATTATTATTATTCTTCCTGAAAAGCTGAAGTTGAGTTTTGGCAATTGGATTTCGATCTCCCCAAGTTATCCCATATGTGCGCAATTTGATTGATGTCCGATGAGCTTGCTGGCCAGTGCATTCTCATGGTTTTGTTCTCTTGAAGAATGTTTTGAACTCTTCGTGTGCGGTGTGGTGAGGCGTTATCATCCTGATAAATGAAATTATCCCTAAATTGCCATATAATGGTCTGCCTTTGAAGATATTACTATGGGTCGACCTGGCAGAGAAATTCGAGAAATTCAAAATCCCAAAGTTTTCCACGTAGGATTCTCAATATTACAACTAAAGTTATTCGCTGAAAACTGATGTACACAATGAATAACCTTTATTTACTGAAAATAGAAACGCTTCCAAAGAAGGATAGATTTTTCCGGAAATCTCCCCACCGGATGGATAAAAAGAGTCGCGATTGTGGAAAACTACATTATCTGAAAGGAAAACTTTTGCTCCGATACAAATCCAGAAAAACTCCCGCTCTTTCTGGAAAGCGATTGTGACCAGATATTCTCCTCGACAATTTCTGTTTCAATTCCAATTTTGAACATGCTGGAAAAAGTAATTTCCATTAAGTGTGATATGCTGGAGAGTTGTGTGCGAGTATAACAAAGTTAGAAAGGAAAAAGAAAATTGTATTGTCAGAGAGACAGAAGTTGGGATAGTGTTCTTTTACAGACATACCGCCGCACTGAGCTAGGCTCATGATGAAGTTTACAAAGTTCCTCGATATTATATTGACTTATGTGCGGTGCTTGAAGTTGTATCGTAAATATTTCAGGAACAATCATCTTCTCGCTATAATCCTCCTCTTCAAGTTGAGCTACCAGTTTTCCTCGAAATGCTAATTATAATAATAAATTCTGAGGATTTTAACCACCATTGCTTATATACTAACTGACGAAGAAACTGCAACACCCAGAGGGAGCTGTTTAAATTTTGGATTTTTGTGGTGAAACATACGAGTATGTATTGATATCTAGTTAGCATAGACCAGTTGCATGCATAAACAAAATATTGCGATACCATATCAACGAACAATAACTTATTGGAAGTGTCAGTGTAGAGCTCGACGTCAAAAAAGTAAACCAGAGTTACGCAAAAAATTGAAAAAAAAAATGTCCACCCAAATTGTAAACATCGAAAAATTGGAATATCGAGCCATCATCAAGTACCTGTATTTAAAAGGGTTAAGAGGTAAGCATATTTACGAAGATATGCTTAATACCCTTGGTGATCCATGTCCTTCGTATGCGACCGTGAAAAGTTGGACTGCAAGCTTCAAAAAAGGTAAATTTTCCTTTAAAGATGATGACCGATCGGAAAGGCCAGTTTCTGTGTCAGTCCCCGAAAATATCGATGCAGTTCATGACATGATTTTATCAGACCGTCGAATTGGGCTAAAACGGATATTTGAAGCACTGAAGATTTCATACGAACGCGTTCATCAGGGCCGGACTGGTATGGTGGAGGCCCACCGGGAAAAAAATTTTAGGGGGCCCCAGAGCGTATTGGTTCAGATACTGAAAGAGTAATTTGAGGTGAACCCGGAAAATTTAGTAGAAAAGCAACCTTTCTAAAGATGTGCACCATAGTCGAGTTAAAATATTGGACACTAGGAAGTGGTTTTCGCCAATTCCCTAATAATCCAGAATAATCCCCAACCCCAAATTCAACATTAAATTCTGGAAAAATCCCGGCCAATCCCGGAAGGTTGGCAACCCTAACGTTTGACAAAAATATAAAAATACAACACATCTGAATTATATAATTCAATACAAAATGCAAACTTGACATACACCACGAATAGCACAACCTAAAAATATTTTCGAATATATCGGGTGTCCCACGAAAGAGGAGCAGAGGGTGACTTTGATTTTTCAAATGGGACATCCTATATTCAGTGCTCTTTTTCAATTCTCTGAAACTTCCTGCATGCTTTTGTATACTTTTCACATATTTTTATGCAACAGTTTTCGAAACATTGGTCATTTTGAGTTTTGACAAAAACATGATACTTGTGGAGGCTATGTTATCCAATTATATTTCACGAACCCTTCCACATACCAATAACAGCTTTATATGGATTGCAAGACAAGACTGCAAAGTATACTAGCCAGCTATAATAAAGCATCTACAGCATATGGAGTGTCCACAAAAAGACTATCAACATGACGAATTTCAAATCGATTTTTCTTCATTTTTTCAAATGCAATGCATATAATTTTTTTTCGTCATTGTAATCACCATTCATTTTACTTAATTTCTTGTCAAATTTTGCCCTTTTTTTATATGTATATGTTTATATTATGTAATACCACTAGAGATGGAATTTTGCTGGCAATATTTCTCGATTGTAATGAAAGTTTGTTGCTCGGAAATTTCGCCAATGACATTTGTATCAAAAATCACGAGCCGTCAGGCGAAAAAATGTCATGAGCGAAATTTCCGAAAAGCAACAACCTTGAATATTACAAGAGAGAAAATTTACCTGCTTAAATTTCATCTCTAGTGGTGTTCGGCATGACTATTTCACGAGAAAATGTCTAACATCATAAGTAATATGGTCACATTTGACACGGATTCCGCTATTTGGCAAATTAGAATTCATAAAACTAAACGCTGTTTGTTTTCTCTATGATATTTATTTCAGAAGCTATCTATGAATTGGAGAAACGTCAAAAATTGTATCGCTGAAAAACCAACAAGTTGGTTTGCCGGTTTGAAAGTTTTTTCGAGATGAATCGATCGTTGCTACGGAAACTTTCTCACTAAAAATGAAAAGAGTGGAATGGTCAATACTAAATAACAGCAGCTTAGGCACCCTAGACATCGAGAATTAACAGATATATTTTGGCAATTTCTATTTGAGTCTCTTATCATTCCTGAAAATATTGCAGAAAATGAGCGTGAGCAAATACAATGTTGCCGGTTGCGTTTTGTTTTCGCTTAATAAATATGAGCCATTTTTATTTTCGTGTAAGCAACATAGGTTAAACATATCAATAGATTTTGATATGAAAATGAAAAAATTAAACACCTTTTTAGTACAGCCATTAACCGAAATAAATCCAATATGTTTCAGTAATAAGACTAATAAGTAGCACAGTTTTAGATAAGGGCCCCACAAACCACATAAGGGGGCCCACCGGGGAATTCTCCGGTACCCCGCCTGTCCAGTCCGGCCCTGGCGTTCATCATATAGTTCACGTCAATTTGGACTTGAGAAAAATTTCTGCAAAATGGATCCCCAAATGTTTGAATGTTGACCAAAAGCGTGCAAGGGTAGAAGCATCGCGTTCGATCTGTGCTCGATTTGAAAACGATGTAGACTTCTTAAAACGAATTGTTACTATGGATGAGACACATTTCTACGATCCAGAAACAAAGCAACAATCGATGGAATGGCGACACTCTGGTTCTCCAAGACCCAAGAAGTTTCGTGTCCAAAAATCTGCTGGAAAAGTTCTTGCTTCAGTTTTTTGGGATTGCCATGGAGTTATCATGCATGATTGATTTTTTGGATAAGGGTAGAACAATAACTGGAGATTACTATTCGTCATTACTGACCACTCTACGGGAAAAAATTGAAGAGAAAAGACGCGGAAAGCTATTCAAAGGTATTCTGTTTTTACAGGACAACGCCCCAGTACACAATTCTCATGTTGCCATGCAAAAAATTCGTGATTTAGGGATAGAATTACTAGAACACCCCCCTTATTCACTAGATTTGGTTCCGTCCGACTATCATCTCTTTCCTCAACTGAAAAAAAGTTTAAAAGGTCGTAAATTTTCTTCTGACGAGAAGGTAATAAAAGCTATGGAGGACTGGTTTGCAGAGCCAGAAGAAACATTTTTTTTGCGGTAAACCGTTCGGACAGTTGCAGGATTGCCTTGTTCTTCTAACCACTCATCAGCCAAAGATCGAGTTATCGCAAATCGGTCTCTAATGGCCATAAGCCTTGGACGTGGATCTTGAACTTCATTTTTGTGCCATTCGACGTCCGGTGCCTACTCTTCTTCGATTCTGGGCATTATTATACCACGCTTGACATTATCTCATAACAGTAGTTGGATTTCTGGTCGTACGGTTAGCAATTTCTCGAAATGACAACCCCGCCTCCTGTAGACCAATAATTCGACCTCTTTCAAATTCACTTAGCTGAATTCCGCGTCAACGTGCTCTAGGCATTTTAACAACTAAAAATCTAAACTAAACATCGACTATGGATCTCTTCGAACAGCTGTTTGTGAAATTTAAAAAAGTGCAAAAAACGACCACAATATTCAAATAACAAAAAATGGTTACATGAAAAAACCTTCACGATATTCTCTTCAAATTAAATATATTACTCCTTTCTTTAACTATCTATGTTCTACAAAAAAAAAATTAAAATTCAAACAGTTCCTTCTGGGTGTTGCAGTTTCTTTGTCAGTTAGTACCTATATTTCTGTACTCAAGTATTCGTTAAAACTTCAGAGGATTTCTTCTTTAAAGGCCTCTTGCAACGACAGAGAATTCTACCGAAAGTAGTATGCAACGGCAGAGAATTTTCGGTCAGTGAATTTGACAGAAAATTCTCGCGAGAATTCTCTGTCGTTGCAAGAGGCCTTAAGTAAACGGAAATTCGTGAGAAAACTTGAGAACAATAATCTCACATATTCAAATATTCAGAAGAATCCTTTGACCCCATTGTGATTCCTATCTTCTATATCAAGTAATCATGTTACATAACTATGGATCTACTACCTGCATATACTTATAGAACTGCATTCGCAAAGACGCAAAACTCCCGTTACTTTAATAACTAATTACTGCAGTGGTAAATCATTGTTAATACCAAACATTACATTCACAATTATACCGACTGTTGACAGTCGTACAAAAGAAAATGACTGATGTTCTCGGGAACGTTTTTTTAGAAAGTGGCTAACTGGCTAATTATATATGAAAATTATTGCACACCTCGAGGCTCTATCTGTTACAGTATTTTACACTGAATTAGAAAAATGATTTCCACGAACCATGAAGTAGCTAGCTAGGTACTCGAAAAATATGCACACATTCACACAGAACACTCATTTGAAATTGAATCGATAGTTTCAAATGGAGTTAATTTTCGAACACAACTCTTTGAAACATTGAGAATTTTTTATCTCATAACATGTACTAGCATGGCCTTCACCCTGTATAATTCACAAGCATCCCCAAAAAAATCTTGAATCGCATACAAAAAAGATCACAGGCACTGAATCAAAAGTAGAACATTATTAAAATTATTATTAAATTATACCTACACATTTTAATAATCGAAGTTTCATAAAAAACTGCATTCAATCATCTATCCAGACAATTAACAGCTCAGCATTTCATAGCCCGGAGTATCAGAGGCAACGATTCAGATTCATTAAGAAACGAAAGCAGATTTTATTAAAAAAAAAGCGCTGCTAAAATCAGGCTCCGACAACGTTACACTTTGATGAAACTCAATTGAGTACCCTTGAAGCTCTCCATGAGCTTTGCCTTCTGAAACTTTTGATTAAGTGCAGAAAGGGGTTATAGAGTGAGTCATGAGATGAGTAAGTTACCCTTCATAAAAAATCAAAAAACGTCAAATGACTTTCTGGTAATTGTGAGGTTTCTTCGAATTCATCTTCTACATAATACTTAAGAGTGCGCGACATGTGTAAGGATATATACGATGTAAAGAGTTAGTTTGTCGGCTGGCACGTCATCACAGAGAAAAAACAATGGTTAAATAAATGGAATAATGAAGAGTTGAATTACAAATTGGTTGCTAGTTGCTATAAAGCAGAATGTAACTCTTGTGATGACTGCAGTCAGCTTTTTGAACGATTGCCTGTTTTCCATACTTCATTTTGTAATACCCGGTTTAGCTCAGATTAAAATAAAAACATATTCATCGATGGCAATTAGTTTTTATTTCCTTTTTGAAGGTACAGTATAAAATAACAAAATATTCAGATGATCACTTTTTCGTCCGCTTCTTCGTCTGGTAGCATTGGTAGCGGGAATATGAAAGGTCTCGTGTTACATTACTTTTTAACATAATTGCCCTTATACATATATAATTAATGTAGCATGTTATGATAATCTTTAGATCTTGTTCGTATGCCAGTTTTTCTCCCATAACCCCACAAAAATAATATGAGAGATAGACCATCTAAAAATACTCAGATTCATATCTAGACCAGGGTCGATAATTTTTGAAACAAAAAAAAATTACAGTAGGATGAAACCCATAAAAAAAGGAGGGGAATATGATCGAAATTAAAGGAAAAATAAATTACGGTCGATCCGAGTTCGGGAAGTGGAAGGGGTGATTTTTTAAGGGTGAAAAATGGTTTTCCTTGATTTCTGGCAAAACTACAAGTCCTATGGAAAAAAGTTTAAAGGGCAAAGTTGTAGGTAATAAAAAGATCTACATTTTTTGTATTCGCAATTTTTTCACATAACCTCAAAATTTATATGAAAATTTCAAAAAACCAAGTTTTAGGTTTTTTATTTATATCTTTTTCAAAAAAAATTTTTTTTCTACGAAATTTGGTGAAATCTTACCTTATTATATCCCGAATACACTGTAATTTATTTGATTTAAAATATTTATGTTTTCGTCTTATTTTAACTTAATATCAAAAAAGCACCCTAATTTTCAATCGAAAATTCTGACGTCAAAATATCAGCTTTTTTCAAAAAGTTTGGGGGCTTTTTGTTCGTTGGAATATCTACTCTCTGATGGTGTGAAAAAAATATACATTACTATAAGGAGTGTTCTCAGAAAATGCAAAAAATTGAAAAAACTCAAATTCGAAATTTTTTTTTAATCACTATGTACAATTTCATCAAAAAAATGTGATTGCTGCATTTTTTTTAGGATAAAGAGTTTGTTTATTTAATTCGAATTACATTCATGTCATAGAAAATCTTATACAATATAAATATACAGGTAAATCGTACTATTGAATTCAGATACTTAATTCTGATTACACATTTTATTTTTTTTCATACCAGTCTTTGCAGAGTTTCTTGCTTGCGGTACTATTTTTGTACAAAATTATCAAGTCTCTTCTAATTAAATGACAATCGATATCGTTCTGAAAGTGCTCTTTCAATTCATTTTTAATAGTTGTGTAGTCTGGGAGATCTCCTGAAAATCCCTCTTTTAATTCATTAACAGAAAATTGATATTCTGTTTCGTTGTCAACGATATAATTAATAAGATAATTAATAAAACTCTTAGTGTTTTCACATGCTGAGCGACCCCTTTTCCTCTCCGTCCTATTGTTATAAAAATTAGCCATACAAACAGTGTGATAATGAGCTTTTACTGCAACTAAATCAGGCACATTTCTTAAACGAGCTGAAATGTTTTTACCGCAATGATTTAATGTGTTTTGTTTTTGAATATGCTGTAATATATTATCTCTTGTATCGTTACTTTGAACAGTTGAACTTTTATCTTTTGAAATATTACCGAAGAACCCACCGCAGTGAAAGCAATGAGATTGAAAATTAAATGTAAGAGCGACCTTATTATTTCTTTTACTTCGTGTGATTTCTTACGTCTTGAGCTACAGAATGTAGCTATTGCAGTCTCATCATTATAGTGACTTTGACAAGTTCGATGAATAAAAGCTGATTTTAAAACTTCAAATTTTTTTGATTTATTGTCGATTCTCTTCTTGCTAGACGCCACTAAAGGATTCAAAGCTGTTTTTTTATTTCATACACTTGCTTGTCACCTATCTTATTGCAGATTATACAAACAGATTCATCCATACTGACAATCTGAAAAGACAAAATCAAATTAATAATGCCTTCAAAGTTTTATCATGAGTATAACTAAATTTGTTTGTACAAAATAAACGAAATTACTAGTTTTTATTCTTGTACTAAAATATCATTCAATTTTAATTTTTTAGGTTAAGTTACGTTAAACATACTATTTATGAAAGAAAATATTTCTATTTTTATTTAAAGTTGATTAATATAGATTAAAATACAGATAGTATTTACCTTGCTATGTAGATTCCAAACAATTCTTTGAATAAAGTAAATTTCTCACAACTCACTCAATCAAGCAATTGTATGCTAAAAATTTCGAAAATTAGAAATCCTATTGGTTGATTTGACAATTTCGTCGAATAATTCTGTGATTTGTTCAATCAACGATTTATGAAACCTACCATTAGAGTAACTCAGTCCCCACTTCTCTATGAAATAACTTACAATGGGTTAAAAATTAACCAAAGGTCACTGAGGTATATGAATTATCTTAAAACAGCAATAGTCATCTAAAAATATTATTTAAACAAGATTCTACAACTTTTTCAAAATATTGTAGATGTCTTATTAAATATTAACTTTATTAACTTATTTTTTTGTTAATTATAGAAGTATATTTCAATTCGCATTTTTTTCGTTTATAAATGAAACAGGAAATCTTACGTTTTTTGAGTAATTAAAGAGTAAATTTTAATTAATACCTCAAAATTGTACATAATGATTGAAAAAAAAATTCGAATTTGAGTTTTTTCAATTTTTTGCATTTTCTGAGAACATTTCCTATATTTGTATATTTTTTTTACACCATCAGAAAGTAGATATTTCAATGAAGAAAAAGCCCCTAAACTTTTTCAAAAAAGCTGATATTTTGACGTCAGAATTTTCGATTGAAAATTAGGGTGCTTTTTTGATATCAAGTTAAAATAAGACGAAAACATGAATATTTTAAATGAAATAAATCACAGTGTATTCGGGATATAATAAGGTAAGTTTTTACCAAATTTCGTAGAAAAAAATTTTTTTTTGAAAAAGATATAAATAAAAAACCTAAAACTTGGTTTTTTGAAATTTTCATATGAATTTTGAGGTTATGTGAAAAAATTGCGAATTCAAAAGTTGTCGATCTCTTCATTACCTACAACTTTGCCATTTAACTTTTTTCCATAGGACTTGTAGTTTTGCCGGAAATCAAGGAAAACCATTTTTCACCCTTAAAATTTCACCCCTCCCATTTCCCGAACTCAGATCGACCGTAATTTATTTTTCCTTTAATTTTGATCATATTCCCCTACTTTTCTAATGGGTTTCATCCTACTGTAATTTTTTTTCATTTTTTACCATTTTTGAAGGTTTCGGCCCTGGTCTAATCGTAGTTTGTGAAGTTGACGGAATTTTGATTTTTCAACTAGTGCTAATTACGAAATCTGGACGCCTCCCCAAAGTTATTTGAATATATTAATTATTCACGAAGTATCATGATGCTATATTTATTTTTCATCTCGATCCATGCGAATACTCCATTCACTTTTATAATGTATTTCGGTTGGCCATGAAACTCTGACCCATTTCACCGTGTTTATTTTGAAAATGTTAGGTTATAGTCATTTTCCTGTCAGATAAATCATTGTCCTTTCTACATTGAGGTCGTAGTAATTAAGTATTCATCAAAATGTTTATTTAATTCGGGAAAATAATGAATTTGAGAAAATATTATGCGAATTCCATAATTCTAAAGACCTGGCGAATGTTGAAGAAACTTTTTTCTCTGTTAATACTGGAAATATTTCACGTACATAAACATGTGTTGAAATTTTACTGAAAAATAATGTACAGAATAGTCCGTTACTTTGCGATAGTTCATTCGAGAAAAGAAAAACTCCATTTACGAAGTTGAAAAAGAGTAAATAGAAATTAGCATTGGCAACGAGAATTACATATTTGATATTTCACGAATACCAAAAAAACTTGAATATATACGAGGATATATTGAAAAATTCTTAGCCTACGTACTATAGAACCAAACAATATTTCAATGTCAAAATATTTTATTACTCAAAATATTCTCCTCTTAATTGAATACATTTATTACAGCGAACCTGCAACGTCTCTAGACCTTTCAAAAACAATGTTTCTTCTTGCTCTGCAAACCAGTCCTCCACAGCTTTTATTACCTCCTCGTTGGAAGAAAATTTACGACCTTTTAAACTATTTTTCAGTTGAGGAAAGAGATGATGGTCAGACGGAGCCAAATCTGGTGAATAAGGGAGGTGTTCTAGTAATTCTGACCCTAAATCACGATTTTTTTGCATGGCAACATGATATTTGTGTACTGGGTCGTTGTCTTGAAAAAACAAAATACCTTTGGATAGCTTTCCGCGTCTTTTCTCTTCAATTTTTTTCAGTAGGGTGGTCAGTTATGTCGAATAGTAATCTCCAGTTATTTTTCTACCCTTATCCAAAAAATCGATCATGATTACTCCATGGCAATCCCAAAAAACTGAAGCAAGAACTTTTCCAGCAGATTTTTGGACACGAAACTTCTTAGGACTTGGAAACCCAGAGTGTCGCCATTCCATCGATTGTTGCTTTGATTCTGGATCGTAGAAATGTACCCAAGTCTCATCCATAGTAACAATTCGGTTTAAGAAGTCTACATCGTTTTCAAATCGAGCACAAATCGAACGCGATGCTTCTACCCTTGCACGCTTTTGGTCAACATTCAAACATTTGGGGATCCATTTTGCAGAAATTTTTCCCATGTCCAAATTGACGTGAACTATATGATGAACGCGTTCGTATGAAATCTTCAGTGCATCAGATATCCGTTGTAGCCCAATTCGACGGTCTGATAAAATCATGTCATGAACTGCATCGATATTTTCGGGGACTAACACAGAAACTGGCCTTCCCGATCGGTCACCATCTTCAATGGAAAATTTACCTCTTTTGAAGCTTGCAGTCCAATATTTCACGGTCGCATACGGACATTGATCACCAAGGGTAATAAGCATATCTTCGTAAATCTGCTTACCTCTTAACTTAACCCTTTTAAATACAGATACTTGATGATGGCTCGATACTCCAATTTTTCGATTTTCACGATTTCGGTGGGCATGTTTTTAAGTTATTGTTCGTTGATATGGTATCGCAATATTTTGTTTATGCATGGAACTGGTCTAGGCTAACTAGATATCAATACATTCTCGTATATTCATTTTATAGGATCTCGTAATGACTTAATTTGGGTTGGTTGCCACTTTACAGGGTGGCAATACATATTTTCATCGATAAAACCACATAAAAAAATTGCCACCTTTGCCTATGAAAACTACAAAATATTTTCACCACGTTCTCGAAGATAAGTACAATTCCCACGTAATGATTTAATACCATATCATGTAATAACAGCGGTATTAAAATTGATAGCTGTATACAGAGAGGAGGCACTATCTTGTCATATTAATTTGTGGCAGCACTCATGCACCTACAGATTATTCGGATATTAATCATTTTTGTATCCGACTCGTTTTATCGATATGAAAATTACTTTAGATTAGAAAATTCAGAGGGCGATTATTTACTTTGAAGAAGTGCAATAATTTGCATAACCCATACGTGATAGGAATTAACATGAGGCTTAATAGATAAACAGCAGGAAACTACACAAGAAGGATATGCGAAATTTTGTTTACGTGCTGATAATTTATAATTCGTGATGGTTCTCCTGTAGATATAAGCAGTTTTCGATATTACTATCTATATATGAATTCTAGAGAATTTACTATTTGACAGGCAGAGATAATTTAATTGAAATTTCACGCTTCATTAACACGCAATCAAATGAGAATATTTCGATGAAAATGAGAAACAAGCCTATAATTTTTAATTTAATTATGTGGTCCGTACCATCGGATCAAATAAAGATTTTATTTGTTTCTCATTTGTAAACGTCAGTTTCCAAAAACACAATATTAATCAAGAAAGTTTATTTTATCATGTCACTAACTTGTAAAACTGACAGTTAACTTGCAAAATTTTTACAAGTTAGTAGTATTATTTACATTAGAAAATTTTGTTTTATCGTCATATATATGTTGAAAATCATGGTACAATTGTTATTTCCAGTAACACAGATTTTTGATGATGAAAGAGTTGATACTGATGATGAAGCATCTGTTGACTCAGGAACTGCTGAACTCGAGGACTGCAGAACATTTGTACTCTCCTTACTACCACATAATTTGCTAGACATTTCGATTTTTGTTGTTGACCGAATCATCGACATAACTCATCGCAATTTCGGTGCTCTTCCACCCTCCTGCACGCTTTAGTGCTAAAATATCTCCCCCGAATCCGCAACCATAGTGGCTCCAGTTTTGCGAAAAGAGTGGCCGGTGTATAACTCTGGGTCTTTTAAACCTAAATATTTCGCTATTTGCTTTGGGACACCACCAATAGTGATCTGGCCAGCATCAAGGGAAATGCACTTTCCATGTCGGTATGTCAAAAAAAATCTTAGGCTTTCTGTTCCAGGAGGCGAAGATTTACATATTTTCTGTATAACATGCAGGGCTTGAAGCTGCAGCCATCATCGGTTATGGTGAATCTTCTTGTTGTTAAATTTTTTGTTTGCCGCAATGTCACAATAACGTATTTTCCCATATCTTCTACATCATTCACGTTTAAGGAGATAATTTCGTCACATCGACAACATCCGAAAAATCCCAAATATTGTTACAATTTTCGCCAGAAACCACTGGTCATCAGGAGCAAGTAAAAGAAATTGTTCAGCCTCTTCTTTACTTAATACCTTGGCCTTTTTTGGCGTATAACGCTCATTTTTTGGTTTCAGAAACGCTATTACCTTTTGAAATCTGCAAATGACAACTAAACGTCATATTTTTCAATAAATTTTTTAAGGAAAACAAACCTGCGAACAGGGGCATTTTCTTTCCTTTCCAAGCAGCATTTCAGCATAGACCATTTTGTCCATAAAGTATTAGGGCTGAATCTAGCTGATAGTTGATTCAAGTAGACCAACAAAACATCTTCAGTTACCCCAATCACACTATTTTTGTTTTGCCACTTTTTGAAGTCGTCGTATTCTCGCTCGTACCTTGAAGCTGATTTTGCAGGTAATAAACTTGAAGCTACACTGCTGGCTGCCTCAATAATTTCTTTTGGTACATTCATTTTCGCTTTCGCCAAAACAAATGTAAAGAAAAATAAACAGACATGTTCATGGCAACGCTTCCATAGCTTACGACATTTGCGACAAATTATTGAGATTTTTTTGGAATTTATCTAACCTTTTTACAAATGAGAAACAAATAAAATATAAAACAATACACGCAAGGTAACGGGTTTTACTGGCTCAAGGAGGTAACTGACTCGCCTGCGTCTCGTCAGTTATATCCTCCATTCGCCAGTAAAAACCCTCTTACCTTGCTAGTAATGTTATATACTATTATGCATTCTTCTGAATTTTATGAATTTTCCTCTGATAAAATAAATACCCTATAGCTCTTAAAAATCACCCTTTAGTAGAAAAAAGCAAGGAACCGTCAATTTTGTTCTTTTTTGAATAAAAACCATCATATATCAGATGGATCAGTGGCCGTTCAAAGATCCTGCTCAACTTCTTACGATAAACTGTCAGATATAGAATTTTTTTTGAAGTTCTGAAGAAGGCCTTCTCTTCTCTGTTATTTCCATCAATTTCGCAAGAACGGTAGCTCTATATTCAACGATGAATACCCTGCAAGGTGTTGTATCCTTGCCATGCTCTTGGCATTTTCAAGCAATCCCTATATTCAATGTCCTATTCGGAAAAAGTGAATGAGTCATCAGCGCAGAAGCTACAACCTGATAATAGCCATTTTGATTTATTAGCCTCGCAATTCCTGCCTTAGAAGTATAATCAGACGGCAAATGCTTCTGTTCATACGGTATGCATTGAAATCAAAATGTGAGTACCTTCTTGTAATTCATATGATGTAATGGAAATAATGCATTTCCTCGTTCACGTCGAGCATGCAAAAATCGTTCTTCATTGTAGGCTATTAATCACAGCTAGAAGGTGAGCTGTGGGTGTTTCAGTCGGTGGACTTCAAAGCTATGATACAGAATTCAATTATCTAGTGAGTTCTTCTTGCGGACACCCTCTACGAGGTAAATTAATGAAAAAAGTAGTCCAAGTAGTCCTTGGAGGTCTATCACTAGAAGTATCTGATCTGTAAATATTCGATGATCAAATTTCAACACAAAGCGAAGAAACAAACAAGAAACAAAGTATATCAAGTTGACAGTCCTAATACTATAAGTTTGGTAAATCGCTTGGACGAAAAGTCATCCATTTGGTTGACCCATGAATCAAAATCAGAGAGAGAAACTGGCATTGGGATATATGGACCTAAACTGAGGATCTCTGAAGCCCTGGGACTGCTTTAACCCCATAAAGCAACTGGCCAGAGGCAATAAAGTGACTTTACCATGGGACCAATGTAAGGCAGCGGTCCAAATATGGGAGTTGGACAACAGAATACACATGGTATGCAAGTGTCCAGAGATGGCTGGCCTAAGAAAAGAGCTCATTATTTTTGCCTATTTTGTGGAGTTTTCTTCTATATCAGCTTTGAGTCGATGACATACCGTTAAAGTTGTATAAACTTACCCTTGCTATTTCTTCAAGGAGGAGATAAATTGGGCAAAATTGAAGTTCAAAATACAGGGTGAGTCTATGACTTGTACATATATTTTAACTGTAGATTCTTGAGGCCAAAGGAAACCTTTTTCTCATTTTCCGTTTTTCCGAATTCGGCTCTATTAAAGAGATATAGCCATTTGAAAAAAAAAAGTTGGGCTTAATACGTGCATGAAACCATTCTCTGCAAACACCTCAAAGTTCATATTTTTCGATTGAAATTGAGGTGATTATCAGATGTTCTGGTTGATACAATTAGAAAATACTCAAGCACTAACCTTATCTGAATAAGAATGTAACAAACACGATATTTCCTAACAAAAACATTTGTCCGATTATTTCTGCAATCGAAAAACCATATTTCTCCCACTTAAATAAGCTCCTTCCTTGATTTTCCTGAAGATTAGTTTGTAAACACTAATAATTTGTTCATATTTTCCTCGATATCCTTTCTCACTAACCTATCCTAACTCCATTAATCAGTCATATGTTTGTTTGAATGATCTGTTCCTTGTTGCCTTTTCGAGACACATGCCATATTTGGAATCAAATCTGTACAGCTCCATTTCATAAGAATATATATATATATATGATTCGAGGTCAATGACCTAACCTAATCCATCTTCTCTGTGATATATGTCACAGAACTCTAGAGAAGACGATGCCAGATTGCCGATTTTCTCTTCAACAATGGTATAGGCGAACTCAAGAAAGCAGTAGGTCCCCTATCGTTAACGGAAGAACCATCGCAGAGGTACTAGTTTTGGTTACTTTTCGCTGAAGGCTTCTAGGCATTGCTCTTTGGAAATGCCAAACGAGTTCTGATTCTCGCCGATATAGCGCTACGATCTAAATTTCAGTCGCGATGTAGCCGCCACGCAAGACAAGCCGTTGTTCTGTGTCTCCAGAGTCCCATCACAGGCCAGTCTGTGATACAATGAACTACGCTTAGACGCGATAATCTTTCTACATGGAATTCAATTTATTTATTTACCTGCAGAGAATAGAGCAAACAGTGTAGTGTCGATTAAAAATTCCAAGAGGATATTGTTCAGATAGATCTATGTCTTGGCTGATTTCTCGCAACTTCCTGGTCAGGAATTTTATACTGCAGATTCTCGTGGAAATGTTGATGAACAATTTCACGTGAAGAAACAAGCAAAGTTTCCTAAAAAATTCCTGGTTTGGCAAGCAATTTGCACTTGTGGGAAAAGGAGCAAATTTTTCGTTGTCCAAGGCTCTGTTGACTCGAAGATATGCATCGAGGAATGCTCGAAGAAGCGACTTTTTTTTACGTGAGCACGATGTGTCAACAATCTTTTGGCTAGATTTAGTTTCATGCCACTACAGCAAGGCCACCATCAAGGAATGGTACGAAGCTAATGAGGTGGTTTTTGTCCCCAAAGAGGCCAATCCACCAAATTGCCCAGAACTCAGGCCAATCGAAAGATATTGAGCCCTGGTAAAAAGAGAATTGAAGAAGACTAAGAAATCAACGGAAACATTAGCGGAATTCAAGCAAAAGTGGAAGACAGCATCCCAGAAAGTGACTGAGAACACTATAAGAAGCATGATGGGAAGAATTCCAGAAAAAATCCATGAATTTTGTAAAAAATAGTTTTGGTTTTTTTATCGTAAAAACAGTTTTCATTAGAATTAGAAGATGATTCGAAAATGTGTTTGATTTTCGAAATCGGTCCAGTGGTTCGAAAGATATAAGCGTTTTGTGATAGCGAATTTTTTCTCGTTCAGTCCTTAGTAATAAGATTTCAGTTAAATAAGAGTTCAGTCAGAAAACATTGGGCGAAAACAATTTTGAAATAATTAATCGATTCCATTTTTTCGAAAGTGAGTTCCAGTGTCCTCAAACTCAATAAGTGAACGAAATCTAGTTGCTTTCAGCTGTCTAATTCGTATTATAATTTCAGTTGGCTGCTCACTCATTAGTACGTATTAAAATAGATCGTATCGACATCTATAAAAATATAATAACATGCAATTAAAGTAGGAGAAAGGACGAATTCTTCATAAAATATTCTTTGGCACCTTTCCTCAATCCACATGCATAAAACTTTATTATTCTGGATGATAAACCAGAAACGAACGAGATATATTCAGCATAAATGAGAGATGTTCATTCTACCACATCTAAATGTTCTGGAGAACATCAGAAATAAATCCCGCAGAAATTTCTCATTACAACAAATCCTACGAAGTGATATCAACTACATGCAATTTAACTACCTCGAACTAACGAGTTTTATTATAATAGATGTAAATTGCTACACATAAATTTAACGTTTCTGAGTATCGAATAAAGAGCCAGACACAGAACATTTTTACGGTGGATGATCATGTGCTATCGTACGTTTAAAAAAGTGGTAATTGTTATTATAAACGATATAATTGTATGGAAATGGGCGGATATTGTCGATTTCCCAGGTACAATTTATCGTTATGTTGTTTGGGTAAGACGAGGTGATACATTTTTTTATTCGAACTTAGCGATAAACTAGAATCTGGATCAACTTGGAGTGTTAAGTATTGAATTAAAGTTTCCAGTACATGAATACATTGTTTGTTATTTCCTTAGACTTTAGGAAGAGGAGAGGCACCTGGTAACTGTACTACTGTTGTAGTGTAAATTGTAGTAGAAATTTCTTATAGGAAATATAAAAAATTCATCAAAAATTTTGGGCATCAATACCGACTACTCTGGCCTGCATCTCTCTGTTCAAGGTTTATGAACATCCGCGAACATTAGCGGAAATCTTGTTCTGTACAACGTATACACTGAACAGGCATTTTGTTTTGATTCACCATAAATTAAAAGCATATCAACAAGTTCATTATTTGAATACTCTTAGGCCGGAGACACACTTGGCGTTTTTATCCGATCGGATATTTTGCCGTCGACGCCGTACCAGCAGTGGCGCATGGGATCTTATGGCGACGTACACATTCGGCGGAAAAAAGGACGATCGGATTTTTTAACGCCGTCGGTAGAAATGCAGCCGACCGCTGCCACTACATTCGTCGGTTTTTCAACGGACTACCCCCAGCAGTGGCCTACGTGACCAAATACAATCTACACCGCACCCTCACCGTAACTGAGTCATGTATTACAGGAGGCAAAAAACAAGAGATGTTCATATCTACGGATAAGCACGCCAGGGAGAAAGTTCGGACTGAGGAATTTTCAGATTCACCTAGAAACTAGAAAATATTTTTGTTTCATTATCCCGAAACAGGGGCATAATTCATATAAAAATTTTTTGGTAAAATGACTTATTTTGACGAGTTCTACCATCTGTCAAATGAAGAGCCTCACCTTTAAATACACCTGTATTTCAACGTTAATTCTTGGACTCGACTGCATATTTCCTGAATTCTGCAGAGTCTATTCTATTATTATAGGACTATTTGAAGTTTTGCAAGTTCCAGCTTGACATTCTCGAATGTATTTCTCTGTCTTCGAAATAACATCGTTAGACGTTAACGTAATGTAATTGTTGAAAAAGATTTACTGCGGATTCTTATTCGAACAATAAGTGCAAGAACCTCACTTCCTATACTGAAGTACTAACTGGTTGCGTTGTAATGCCAAGCTGATAATCCCCGTAATGTTCATGGTGAAAGGAATCGAGATTTTATTCGCTCATTGAAATTGAAGTAGCTCATTTCCTCCCATAGATGAAAGAATATGAGTGCAGCTCGAGAGCCTCGTATTATATCGTTATCGCTTTTGTTTTTCTGTTGAACATCTTGATTGGCAGCGGTCTGGTAAAATACTACAACTGAGCCTGGAGGTACATTCACTTGCCGTAAATGCGTTTTTTGTGTAGTTATTTTCATTTTCATCCCATAGATACAATCGGTGATGGACGATGGTTCACGTTTATTCATAGCCTATATTAGCTAGATTGCAATAGCCGAAAAATGAATATTTTGGAAAATATCTGAGACGTCGCTGATAAATAGTACGTATACTCCATTCACTTTTATTTAATCACATAGGAGGTCATGGTTTCGTTTTCAGGAATTGGTGCTCCTGATGAAAAGCACAGAACATATGATGAAGTCAGTGCGCGCACAGAAAATATCGTTAATGACAAAACGACGTTGCCAGTTTCTTTGTTTACATCAAAGTAAAAGTATCAAAGATCTTCCACATTTTGTTAGGTTCACAAAATGTTCGCAGATTTTTGGTATTTAATCGATATTTGCAGGTGAGTTTTTCGTCGAATATCCAAGATTATCGTATGTTTATTGTTTTTAGCACCAGTTTGGAGCGTGAGGACGATTTTCAAGACCTGGACGAATGTTTACATTTCGATGTTGAAGGGATACACGCGAATTTCGTTGAAAAAGCTGTTATTTGGACAGATATCGCAGTAGATGGATCGGATGGAGCCTCGAGAGGTCGATTAGGATGATATTTTTCAGGTTTTCCAAGAAATTTGGCGATATCTGAGCAGATTTGCAAAAGTTAGGTACCTCACTAATGAGGTGGAACTTAGACCTAATTCTCCTATAAGAAACGCCATTCAAAAGTCGAGATGGTGAAAAATGTCTTCTTTAAATGTTGTTTGAACAAACGCAGCCGAGTTTTATACCCCAACATTGATTTTAAGAAAGTTATCAACAAAATTAAATTGACATTATTCTTGATTCTTGTAATTACCCATCAATTCATCTTATATCTTTGGGTTGATTTTTTTTTAATGAATTCTTGATTAGAATCAACAATTGATGTCGTCAAGTCTTGAACTTTCAGTTCAAGAGGATAATAAACATTAAATCTTCACAAGCATGCATATGAAAATTATGTGAAAGCAATGCAATTTTCTTCCATGGCGAAAAAAAAATATTTCAACAGTGATCTCTTGTACTTTTCATGCAAATAAGTAGAAAAGGAAGCCTTTCTATCAATTCATATAAACGTTAATTATTTTCGTCCATCACATCTTTTCCAATTCATTCATTTTCCGAAAAAATTCACATTCTGAGAAATACGCTAAGAATGTGGAAAGGGCAACATAGTGTTGAGTTGGAACATAAAAATATTTTGGAAAACGTCATAACTTCGATACAGAGTGGAATGTGTCAAATTTCCAAGGCCAGAGTTGTGATTTTATAATTGTGAATGGAGTATATATCATTTCATTAGGAGAAGTGTCACTTTTCATGGCGAGCTTGAGTTTACTCACTTCGTTCGGCGGGTAATTGAAAGCAAGCCATGAAAAGTCACTTCTCCTTCGAATGAAATATGTTATTTTATTTTTATACACCTTGAAATCAATAGAAATCTGAATATCCACTTTTGGGATGACATTTACGATGATGGTAATAATTAAGTGAAGAATGGCCGCCCAGATCCCCCGATCTTTAGCCCATAGAGCATGTTTGGGACATTATGGGTAGAAGGCTTGGAAATTTACCCCTGCCCCCACGGACTTTGGCGGCTCAGAGACATGTAGTACAAGCATGCTTGGGATAGTATCCCTCAAGAAGAAATAGACTTATTGCATTAATGCCAATACGTGTTGGGGAGTGTATAGATAGATAATCGCGGTGAATAAACACATTATTAACAAATTCATTAAGAAAAATTGTGAACCCTTCGTTTTTTTCTCCAAATTTTGATCATTCTTTCCTTGCTACGAGGATGTATTGATATCTAGTTAGCCTAGACCAGTTCCATGCATAAACAAAACAAAATATTGCGATACCATATCAACGAACAACAACTTATTAGAGACGTCAAAAAAGTAAACCAGAGTTAGGCAATAAATTTAAAAAAAAGATGTCCACCGGAATTGTAAAAATCGAAAAATTGGTATTTAAAAGGGTTAAGAGGTAAGCAGATAGATAGATAGATAGATAGATAGATAGATATTTATTGGTAATTACTACAAATAAAACATTGTTTACACACGTCATTAAAAGGTTAATTACATTCTAGGTAATAAATCAAATCTCAGAAGAAAAGCTTCAGAACAGGATCATACAAAATCAACCTCATCTAGAGTCAAATTATAAAATTCGTCAATTGAATAAAACGTATTTACAGTTAACATCCTTTTTTTGAACTCGTTCATTCGCAGATTTTTCACCCCACCAGGAAGTTTATTGTACAGAAGAAAGATTAACGAAGATATGCTTAATACCCTTGGTGATCAATGTCCTCCTATGCGACCGTGATAAATTGGACTGCAAGCTTCAAAAGAGGTAGATTTTCCATTGAAGATGATGACCGATCGGGAAGGCCAATTTCTGTGTCAGTCCCCGAAAATATCGATACAGTTCATGGCATGATTTTATCAGACCGTCGAATTGGGCTAAAACGGATATCTGAAGCACTGAAGATTTCATACGAACGCGTTCATCATATAGTATATAGTTCACGTCAATTTGGACTTGAGAAAAATTTCTGCAAAATGGATCCCCAAATGTTTGAATGCTGACCAAAAGCGTGCAAGGGTAGAAGCATCGCGTTCGATCTGTGCTCGATTTGAAAACGATGTAGACTTCTTAAACCATATTGTTACTATGGATAAGACTTGGGTACATTTCTACGATTCAGAAACAAAGCAATAATCGATGGAATGTCGACACTCTGGTTCTCCAAGACCTAAGAAGTTTCGTGTCCAAAATCTGCTGGAAAAATTCTTGCTTCAGTTTTTTGGGATTGTCATGGGGTTATCATGATTGATTTTTTGGATAAAGGTAGAGCAATAACTGGAGATTACTATTCGATATTAATGACCACTCTACGGGAAAAAAATAAAGAGAAAAGACGCGGAAAGCTGTCCAAAGGTATTTCGTTTTTACAGGACAACGCCCCAGTACACAAATCCCATGGTGCCATGGAAAAAATTCGTGATTTAGGGTTAGAATTACTAGAACACCCCCCTTTTTCACCAGATTTGGCTTCGTCCGACTATCATCTCTTTCTTCAACTGAAAAAAAGGTTAAAGCGTCGTACATTCTCTTCCAACGAGGAGGTAATAAAAGCTGTGGAGGACTGGTGTGCAGAGCAAGAAGAAACTTTTTTATGAAAGGTCTAGAGACGTCGGAGGTTCGCTGTAATGAATGTATTCAATTAAGAGGAGAATATGTTGAGTACTAAAATATTTTGACATTGAAATTTTGTTTGGTTCTATAGAAGGCTAAAAATTTTTCAATATATCCTCGTATAACTAACTAGCAGACCAGAAAAGAACTTAAAACAGAAACAGAAAAAGAAATTGTTGACAAACAAAAATTAACAGTGCTGTGCCTAAGGTGGCGTAAGGACACAGTAACAAAGCCTACACAGAACACAACTGCTTACTCCGAACTCGGCACAAGCTACAAGCTTCGAAGCTTGTAGTTTCAGAGGGGTCTCCTCAGGAGACCTAGGAGTAGTCAGGATAAACAATATATCATCATATATCATATCATATCAGACACAGAAACGGAAAGAAGCGATAAAAGGATACAAGAATGAGCGACTGCGAGACATTCTGAAGATTCCAGTGAGATAAACAGACTGGAGAAAATACCTCATGAATGAAAAGAAAAAAAAAAGGGGAAGAAATAGAAAACACCGAGCACTGAAGAGAATAATTGCTTCTAACAAAGCGAACGTAGAAAAAACAAGAAACAAAAGATGAGAGGTGAATTGAAGAAATTCTGGTCCTCTGATAAAAACCGAAGATTACAGAGATATTAGGTACAAAATAAAACCTAATCGATTTTTTTCTTATAACAACAGTTGAATACTTTGATTGATAGTCGTTCACTCTGTTGACTCATCTCGACAGATGCCATTCTTTAAAAGGATGCAACTTTGAGAGTTCATACTGTTGCTGCTACAAGCTGTCCACGATACCTTGCCCCATAATCCTAACCTCAAATTAGCTCAGCCGTGTGTGTTTAGCGCGGTCGCCAACAATTTCCCACTTTTTCTAGCCTCATCAATCTCCGAAAATGTTTACACGTTGATAACACAATAAGCTTTCCACGTCGTCCAGTCGCTTATGCAAGCCCGCGTAATAATTTCATGCCTAAACGGAAGCGATTCATCAGGACCGAACCTTCGTAATTATGTCGCGCCCAGTTTCCGCTCATTCATCCGACGGATCCGACCGGATCAACGGATCTCATGGGCCGATGCCTCCATTAACAGATTCAAATTTGACGAATGAATTTTAGCGGAACAACGCCGGAATCGATCGAGGTTCATTTGCGGCTTTATTCATAATAATTTCCGCGGTTATGGCGAAGGCTAAGCCTATCACGTGCGATTACTACCACCGCGAGTCGATTTTGTACGCAAAATGTCCGTTCTATGATCGAAATATTGTGTCCCACCCGGAAAACACAGAATTCCTTGCGAGAGTTACACTGCGACTTTTATGCGAACTCCCATTGCGATCTCCCAGAGATCGCTATGCGATATTCCTTAGCGAAGTTCTCAGTTCATTCTTTATTTGAGTTCTCAAAGATGTCACGAATGCAGTCAGAATCAGGACTTTCCATTGCCAGCTCCCAGAGATCGCTATGTGATGCTTTTCTAAGTGAAATCCTCAAAATTATTCCTTTTGTCAGCTCTCAAATATGTCACTACTGCAACCAGAATAAGATCTTGTCATTGCTACCTCGCAAGGATATCCTGAGGACACCCTGAATAAAACATTCCCATTCCAAGCTTCCAGTGATCGCTATGTACTGTTCCTGAACGAAATTCTCAATTTATTCTTCTTGCGAGCTTTCAAAGAAGTCACTCTGCAACCAGATGAGATCTTCCCATTGCAAGCTCGCAGGTTTATTCTTAGTGCACCCAGAACACGAAATTCACATTGCGAGCTCCCAGTGATCGCTATGTAAATATAATGTTCCTAAACGAAATTCTCAATTTGATCTCCTTGCGAGCTTTCAAAGATGTCACGACTTTAAACGAAATAAGAACTTCCCATTGTTAGCTCGCAGGTATATCCTGAGTGTACCCAGAATAAAAAATTTACATTGCGAGCTCCCAGATATCGCTATGAGATGCTTCTGAGTGGAATTATCGAAATCATTCTTTTTGAAAGCTCTCAAAGATGTCACAACTGCAACCAGAATAGGAACATCTCATTGGTAGCTCGCAGGGATATCCTGAGTATACCTAGAATAAGAAAATTACATTGCGACCTCCCAGAGATCGCTATGAGATGCTCCTAAGCGAATATCCCAATTTATTTTTTTGTGAGTCCTCAAATATGTCACGATTGCAACCGGTATAGGAACTTCCTATTGTGATCTCGCAGGGATATCCTCAGGGCACCCAGAATAAGAAAATCACATTGCGAGCTCCCAGTAATCGCTATGTAATATTTCTTAACTAAATTCTCAATTAACTCTTTTTGATAGCTTTAGAAGATGTCACGAATGCAACAGAATGAGAGCCTCCCATTGCCAGCTCGCGGGGATATCCTGGGTGCACTCAGAATAAGAAATTCACATTGCGAGCTCTCATTGATCGCTATGTAATTATGGTCCCTGAGCGAATTTTCAATTTATTATTGTTGCGAGCAACCATACTAAGAACTTCTAGTTGCGAGCTCGCAAGGAAATCCTGAGTGCAACCAGAATAATAAATTCACATTGTGAGCTCCCAGTGATCGGTATATAATGTTCCTAAGCGAAATTCTCAATTTATTCTTTTTGCGAGCTCTCAAAGATGTCACGACGGCAACCAAAATAAGAACTTCCCATTGCGAGCTCGCGGAGATATCCTGTGAGGACCCATAATAAGAAAAAATTATTGCGAGCTCCTAGAGAAGTGAAATTCTCAATATATTCTCTTTGTGAGCTCTCAAAGATGTCATGACTGCAACGTAAATAAAAACTTCCCATTGCGATGACGTAGGGATATCCTGAGTGCACCAAGAATAAGAAATTCCTATTGCCATCTCCCAGAGATAGCTATGAGATGCGCCTAAGCGAAATTATCAATTTATTCTTTTTGCAAGCTCTCAAATAGGTATGTCACGAATGCAACAAGAATGAAAACTTTACATTGCAAGCTCGCAGGCAGTGGCGTAGCTAGATAGTCCGGGGCCCTGGTGCCAAAATCGAAGAGGGGCCCCTTAATGAATTGTTTTCGAGTCAAAATATAAATACTTCGAAGAAGCAAAGTTACTTACCGAAGGTACGGTTGAGGAAAATACTTGAATGAATTATGTTGTTATTTATGCATTTGAGTAGGTATATTAGATTCTTTATATTAATGTTATAATAATGTGGATGAAAAAAAAGGCTTTAAAAACATTTTTATAGATATTTACTATATGTACAAATATTCACAAAAAAATTGTCATTGTCACTATGACCTTCTAGCCTTATTTTTTTATTGATACGTTAGATTATTTGGTGAAATCACAATAATAATAAATTATTCGAGGAATGAATTCAAATTAATTATTGGGGATTCGAACCTAGTGGTCAAGTCATTTATTCTCTGGGAAAAAAATATGTTTACAACCTCTTTCTAGACCTACTATTTGCGAAAGATTCAATGACTTCACTCAAATCTAGACTTGATGCAGCTTCATTTTCAATTGATAGGTATAAGCCATAAATGTCCCAGTTGAGCTTACCTCATAGTGTTCCGCAAATAATTTTATATTATTCTTAATTTGCTGAAAGATTTTTCAGCTTCTACAGAGGTGACAGGAAGATTGTATGGAACAGTAATATTGCTGTAAATACTTCTGTTAGATCGCATTCCGGCATTCCGTATTTACTTATTTTTTTCATATACAATTCATGAATTGTCCATGCCTTATTCAATTCAGGTAGAAATAGGTGATAAATATTAAGAACTTGAATTTAAAAGTTGGTCCCCTTCATATCGCAATATTTACTTTGAAATTGGTCGAAGCTTTGAATTACAGTTTTTTCGTCTACCTATATCTAGTAGAAATGATGGTGAAAATTCAAAATTTTGTTGACTGCAGTCATACACCCGAAACTTGAATTCAATCAATCAATCAAATCTATATTGTACTACAGGCTTAATACAATAGCGTGTACTCGTCAATTTTCAGCATAAATAACACATTATTAAAATAAATATGGACATAAAATGAACTAACAGACTAGATCAAACTATACTCATATCACAGATAGGTTTGTGTCGCAGAAAAACTCTTGAGCGAATAATACGCTTTTGTTACAAGGAGCGCCTTCAATTATCTTTTAAATTTAATGAAACTTAATAGTTTCCAATGATTCGGCAGTTTGTTGAAAACTGCAATCGAAATAATATAAGAAGGCGACTTCTAAAATTGAGAAATTATTGTATCGAGCTCTATTGAAAATATTTATTTCGAAACATTCTCCCCTGCTTCGAAATCGGTGATCGGAAGCTAATTCATCGAAATATTTTTTTATCTTTTTTTTGTCTCTTTTCTTCGAAATGGGGATCTTTACCATATGCTATGACATTTTCTCTAGCCTTGCATTTGAAGGACACGAAGTCACTCCTATAAATTTTTTTCTTTGTATTCGTCTCTTCTAAAGCTCTGCATACGTCGTCCAAACTGACATCGCATTTTTGTAATACTTCAGATTCATAATTAAGATGCATTAAATCGCCGAGGAAAATAAATTCAAAATTCAACATTTTTTTTATTTTTTCTGCTTGTTTTCGCTCTTATTTGCAAGAGGTTTACCAAACGTAAAGTTCATCGGTTGAGTAGACGTGTCCCCTAAGATCGATATTGTTCATATATCGTAATATCAAGAAAAAGGTGGTACTGGTATAGATATAAGATAATTAGAAATGAGCTTAGTTGATATCTAAATAAGATGTTTCTCAACATTCATAAAGATATATCACATCTGAAGTCGCAGGGCGATCTTTGGGATCCCCCTTTGTGTTGCCCAAATTTTGAACTGGTGATTCCTCTTCTCTGCTTTCCATTGACTGAGAATGCCTGAGCCAAAAGTGAAAATGGGCATTTTAGATTCTGTAATCTCTACGGCCCTACATTAAAAACCCAGCAAATTTTATATCGAAATAAAAACACCACAGCATCATCAGCGGTAATTATCGAAACATAAAAGCCACCCATAAATGGTATCATTACAGGCTTTTATGCTCTTGCAAACTTCCATCATTTTGGCATTAAAGTACCCTTGATCAGATGAATTTGGCTCGCAGGTATACACAGTCACCAATACAAATATCGGGGCCCAAAGCAGCTTTTTCCTCCAGCGAATGGCAGCTGGCATCGCCTTCCTTTGTTGTACGTGTTTGTTGTTTTGTTGTTGCAGTTTAGGACACCGGGTGAAGATGCAAAGATGCGTGTATTTCTCAGAATTGGTGCAAGCTGCAATATCGAAACCCTTCTGTTGTTGTTGCCAATAAGGTCGACAAACTCGCCGAAATTCGCGTTTCGCTACCTGGAAACCTGGTCCTTTTATGTTCCGCAGCCAATGCGGAATTCTCGATTATGTTCATTCAAGTACGAAGCTTATCTATCGCCGGATCAATCATTCGTTAGGCTGTTCTGACACACGGCTAATTTGAAAAACGGAGTTTTTTTCCTTTATGTACGCAGGGCAGCGTACACCAGTCGAAGCTATTTGCGAATAGGCACACACAACCATACTTCATCAAGCAGGGACCGTCGTTCGCTGTTTTTTCATAAAAAACTTGTTATTTAATAGGATGCCACATTGAAAAAGGAACAGGTCTTTTCTAGCTTCTCTAGAATCAAGATTTTGGAAAATCTCTCGGATGCGTTAATTTTGTTCATGAGGGGGACATTTTATGCACATAAACCAACTTCATATCATTTCCGAATTCACAAAGAGAAAATAACAACAATTTTCAAACTACTGAAGGATAGAAAAACCCCAGGAACAGATGGAATCCTGTATCAAACGTTGAACAATCTGCCGTAATAAGCGTGAGCAGAAATTGCATAGATAGCAAGGGCAATAATATAGAAAGGATACTTATAGTTGAAAAGGGGTTACAGTACACAGCGACCTTAAGGTTTATTGTGCCTTCTAACATAATAAAATCTTATAATATAATGCTCGAGGTGCCTATAAAATGATTTAGTTTTTTTAGTCTAATCTTGTTTTATTCAGATTGAATCATAATAATTTCAAACAAACTTCTTCAAAAAACCTGACAGCGTCGTATCAAACATCAAAATGAAAAAAAAATGTTGTGTCCACTTCACAAAGTCAAATAAAAAAAAATGTACATAGTGTTGGGTTTTAAAATGGTTTTAAAAACTTCTCTAGTTAATACTCTTTGCAATGGTATGTAGAATGTACCATTAATAATCAGATAACTCAACAAAAAACCGTTTTGTCTTCAAGGATGCCTTAAAAGGGTGACGACAAATCTTTTCCATTGAGCAGGTAAAATTAATCTAACATAGCTTTTTGTTAAATTATCTGATTAATAATGGTACATGTTACATACCATTGCAAAGAGTATTAACTATACTCTGTTCAAATATAAGCGACTACGACGTAAACAAAGTCGCGCACACGAAGGATGGGCTTCGTTCAGGTAAAGACTTGCTTTCAGGGCTCCAGGGTCGGATCGAGGATAGTTCACACAATCATATAAACTTGATATTATTCTCTGAATGGAATACACATGATTTGAATAGACAAATGTGAACGTTTCGTTCTTTTTCGTGGATGGCCCAATATACCACCTTCAGATGCAGTGTCCGTTTCTGAATTCGACATTATTGTCCGGAAAAGATAACTGTGAAATCGTTCTAAGCTTTAAGTACGATCCTGGCAGTCTTTTGGGGGCGTGAAAAGAATTATACAGCCGACTGTTTCACCAATCATATGTTAGTAATGCGCAAAACAAACCGATTTGGTTTGTTTGTTTACATTCTCTTATATTTGAACAGACTATAGAGAAGTTTTTAAAACCATTTTAAAACCCAACAGTATGTAATTTTTTTTATTCCACTTTGTAAAGTGGACACACAACATTATTTTTTTTTCATTTCGATGTTTGATACGACGCTGTCAGGTTTTTTGAAGACGTTTGTATGAAGTTATTATTCAATCTGAATAAGATAAGACTAGACTAAAAAAATAAATCATTTTATAGGCACCTCGAGCATTAAATTTTAATAAAAATTCAAGATTTTAATGAGAAAAATGGGAAATTTCTAGAAAAATGGCAAAAAAATTATAACACTTTGAACTTTAGGCAAAATGTTATTTTATTAGGCGCAACAAGTAGCCAAGAGCATCAGCTATCCACCATTTACCTATGGCTACTCACCCTCCAAACACCCTGTATAAAATGAAGATGCGTAAATTCCTGCCAAACTACAACAGATTAATAACATCAGCAATTATTGGTGCCCCATGGAACATGAAAAATATAGAAATAAGTGAAGTACTTCAAACAAAAACTATCGAGGAAATAGCAGAGAAACAATCTGAGAAGTTTATTGAAAAAATTAAAGAACATGACAACGAGGAAATTAAAAGTATCTTGAAAATTCCTGTCGGATAAACTGACAAGAGAGCACAATCTTACAAATTATCGGGTTTTTTTTAGAGTGATAGAACTTTAATTTGGAATAACACACATTTAACTTAAGATTGAAGCCAAATTTATTTTTTGATTCGGAAGATAATTTTATGACCTTGTTAGGGTAGCAACACGAGGTGTATAACCATCTTGTTGGAACCAAAACACTTCTGAGTCGATACCATTCGAATTTCGCAGCAAATAATCAGTGATCATCAATATGTAACAAGCACCATTCACTGTAACATTATCTCCAGCATCGTTTTCAAAGAAATATATACCATACCATATACTGCAATTTTGCATTTTACGTAGACGAAATGAGCTTCATCACTTAACCAAATTTTTCGTTTAAAAAGTGGATCCACTTCAAGCTGTTCTAGGGCCCAATCAGCAAACAAACGACGCTTATTATAGTCAAGTGGCTTCAGTTCTTGAACCAGTTGGATCTTGTATGGGTTTAGAACAGGATATTTACGCAAAATCTTTCATGTGGTGAATGCACAGTGTCCAACTTGTTGTGAACGTCGACGAATAGACCAATCTGGATCTTCATCAACACTATCACTTACTTCGGAAACTAAATCTCTGCTAGTCAATTTCTCTCACTTATCCTGTTTTTCCAACTAATGGACGTGATCCTCATTTTCACTTTCACTCACAGCAGCAATATTTTCTTCAGTACGTACAGTTCTTTGTTTGTTGCATCGAGTAGAGAAAATGATTTCCGAAATCAATTTGTAAACGTTGTTACGAGTCTTTCCATGTTAATTTGTCAATGCTTACTGAACAGAAATATAAAAACAACATAGCTTCTACCTCCTGTCAAATCACAGTTATCCCTATCGAAAAATCTATCACTCTAAAAAACACCCCACATAGGCAAATTATTGAAATCAAGTAGAAAACTAGAGAGAAGAAAAACACTTTTCCGTCCAATAGGCGAAATGAGATGACAGGTGAAAGGAATAAATTCCGGTCCTCATATAAAAATCAAGGAACTTCTAGCAGTAATTGAAGGTATCGTTCCAGTACAATTTATACCATTTTATGGAAGTTGGCGTGGCTCAACTGAAATTCAGTATTTGTATTTTGTGTTGACGTGTATAATATCTTTCAGACAACCAGGCTCTTAAAAACCAGATGCAGAAGAAGTCCTAAATTTGGTCCTCGAAAAGCTGGTTATGAAAAAACAGTAGGTACATTGATTATGAGCATATGAATAGAGTGTAAAGTGATGAAAAGATACAAGGATGTATTGATATCTAGTTAGCCTAGACCAGTTCCATGCATAAACGAAATATTCCGATACCATATCAACGAACAATAACTTATTAGAAGTGTCAGTGTAGAGTTCGACGTCAAAAAAGTAAACCAGAGTTATGCAATAAATTAAAAAAAAAGATGTCCACCGAAATTTTAAAAATCGAAACATTGGAGTATCGAGCCATCATCAAGTACCTGTATTTGAAAGGATTAAGAGGTAAGCAGATTCACAAAGATATGCTGAATACCCTCAATGTCTTTCGTATGCGACCGTGAAAACTTGGACTGCAAGCTTCAAAAGAGGTAAATTTTCCATAGAAGATGATGACCGATCGGGAAGGCCAGTTTCTGTGTCAGTCCCCGAAAATATCGATGCAGTTCATGACATGATTTTATCAGACCGTCGAATTGGGCTAAAACGGATATCTGAAGCACTGAAGATTTCATACGAACGCGTTCATCACATAGTTCACGTCAATTTGGACATAAGAAAAATTTCTTCAAAATGGATCCCCAAATGTTTGAATGTTTTGACCAAAAGCGTGCAAGGGTAGAAGCATCGCGTTCGATCTGTGCTCGATTTGAAAACGATGTAGACTTCTTAAACCGAATTGTTACTATGGATGAGACTTGAGTACATTTCTACGATCCAGAAACAAAGCAACAATCGATGGAATGGCGACACTCTGGTTCTTCAAGACCTAAGAAGTTTCGTATCCAAAAATCTGCTGGAAAAGTTCTTGCTTCAGTTTTTTGGGATTGCCATGGAGTAATCATGATTGATTTTTTGGATAAGGGTAGAACAATAGGTACCTGGAGATTACTATTCGACATTACTGACCACTCTATAGGAAAAAATTAAAGAGAAAAGACGCGGAAAGCTATCCAAAGGTATTTTGTTTCTACAGGACAACGCCCCAGAACACAAATCTCATGTTGCCATGCAAAAAAATCGTGATTTAGGGTTAGAATGACTAGAACACCCCCCTTATTCACCAGATTTGGCTCGGGTCCGACTATCATCTCTTTCTTCAACTGAAAAAAAGTTTTGAAGGTCGTAAATTTTCTTCCAACGAGGAGGTAATAAAAGCTGTGGAGGACTGGTTTGCAGAGCAAGAAGAAACATTTTTTTAAAGGTCTAGAGACGTTGCAGGTTCGCTTTAATAAATGTATTCAATTAAGAGGAGAATATGTTGAGTCATAAAATATTTTGACATTGAAATTTAGTTTGGTTCCATAGTAGGCTAAGAATTTTTCAATACATCCTCGTAGAGTATGACAACGACCACAAAAAGTGGTTGATAATGCTGCAGATACTCATTCACTTTGAGGGCATCACGTTGGGCGCCAAAAAGAAGTATTTACCGACTGTCGTATTAGAAAAAAAAATCAGGTACCCTAGACCTAAAGAACACATGCCAGCATAATCTCGCGCCTCGTAAAGCTGAACAACCTGGACTCGTAATCAATGGCAGTTTCACACCGAAAAACGTTTCGAATCCCCTTTATTACGTTCCGCAGAAAAACATTCCCATTCCTCATTCGAACCTCCAGCAATTGACACAACAAATCGTTCGAGTAATCCCTCGAGATCTGTTTCGAGCGACTTGAGTGCACCAAGTGATACTTATTCCTGTTTTCGGTTCAACGACTCCATTTTTAATCTCCGTCCAGATACAGTTACAGTCCGAATTGATGAAGCGATGGTCGAGTGCACCGCTACTTGGAAGGACTATATAGGATGCTAACATTTCTCCGAGATCATACCCGAGGAAAAATTAAATGACCATCGGCCAATTAGAAGCATTCTCCCTGAATGAGACGATTGTACTCCTAGGTCAAGAAGTCGAGGATAAATAGAGCTGCTGGCTTCGCCGATTGAACTTGTGGTGCGGAATATCTATGGGGGTCGTTTGGAAAATTTCTGAACTCATCAACATCGGGTATACATTAACACGAGTAAATTTTTGGCTTTTTTTGATTAAAACCACAATGGGTAAAAATGAAGAGGAACGAACAAGATTGAAACACATATCGTCAAAAATCTTGGCCCCCTAGGTTTCTCAAGAATTGAACAATCTAGGACCTAGGTTCTGGAAATGAGATGAATATTTTCCTCTATTTCACCTGCAATATATGTATACTCCATTCACTTTTATTTAATCACATAGGAGGTCATGGTTTCGTTTTCAGGAGTTGGTGCCCCTGATAAAAAATCTGTGCGCGTACATAAAATATCCTTAATGACAAAACGGCGTTGCCAGTTTCTTTGTTTACATCAAAGTAAAAGTATCAAAGATATTTTGGCATGGGTACAGACGGCAAATTTGAATTGGACCAAAAATCGATTCATAAGCATAAATAAAGCAAAAGTAAGTACTAATCGCCTTTTTTACACTTGATAACGAAGTTTTTTTTAGGTATCTGGCCGTTTGGAAAGATTTCAAACGAAATTCCGGTCTCCCAGAAGTTTGGTTAGTTTCGGTATCGTTTTTGGTGCTCAAAATTCATTTGGAAGGTGTAAATGGACAAAAATGGCTCCCTTATACGATCTTCTCACGAAAGCGACCGAAAAATATGGTTCAGGTAGGATTTTCGAGGAATTATGAGGAAAGAACTTGCAGAATGAAATAGCACGATTTTCGTAAGTAAACGTGTTTTGGATGGCCATCATCGGTCTCTAAATGATTATTGTTGATCGTTTTCACGTTTCAGAAAAAAAACCACTTCGTATAGGTAAGCCCATTTTAAAGAAATTTGTGTATCGAACATTCAACGATAGGTATTTGCTCTTAATCGAAAGAATATATTATATCTAGTGCTACTTCTTTCAAAAGAGACACAAGCTTTCAATGCTGTGAGGGCCCTATAATGTGGAGGAGTTTGTGTCTTATTTTAGAACAGGTGAATGATAAATGTGAAGCATATGTTTGACCTATTCCATTTTTTTTGTACAAACCTAGTATGGTTGTAATGTATGAATATTTTTTAAACTAATAAATTACTATACAGTCAGAATATTTTACTCCTTTTTCATAAGATCAAATAAATGAAATGTATATCTTCTACTCTTATTTTTATTAAGTTAGCTATTAAGGTTATGTTCCAAGAAAAAGTTCCTTTTGCATCAGATCTCCCTTCAACTATTTGGATTCCAATAGAGGGATATAATGTTCCATTATTCTTGATTCAACAATTGATGTCGTCAAGTCTTGAACTTTCAGTTCAAGAGGATAATAAACATTAAATCTTCACAAGCATGCATATGAAAATTATGTGAAAGCAATGCAATTTTCTTCCATGGCGAAAAATAATATATTTCAACAGTGATCTCTTGTATTTTTCATGCAAATAATTAGAAAAGGAATCCTTTCTATCAATTCATATAAACATTAATTATTTTCATCCAAAACACATCTTTTCCAATTCATTCATTCTCCGAATAAATTCACATTCTGAGAAATACGCTAAGAATGTAGAACATAGTGTTTACTTGGAACATAAAAATATTTTGAAAAACGTCATAACTTCGATACAGAGTGGAATGTGTCAAATTTCCAAGGCCAGAGTTGTGATTTTATAATTGTGAATGGAGGATATATGTATATTGTTACCTATGGGGGCTACATGGTTGATTTTGGTATCAAGATGTAGGTTTTCGAGGTCGATCCATTCAATGAATAATATTTCAGAGCCCTTAGTATCACCGTTTAGATTTTGACCTGTCAGATGGCATTTTCTGAAAAAATCAGAAATTTCAAAATATCATAACTTCCGTCCCCTTCAACGCCGCCAATAGTTATTTATATTATGTTGATCAGCATACAGGCACGTAGCCAGGGGGGGGGTCCGGGGGCCCCTAGTATCTCTGTGCAGAATATGAGCGATTTGAAAACTCTCAAATTTTTGGTGAAAAATGACAAAGGGGTATGACCGTCCCTAAAATGAAAAAAATCGAAAAATAAAAAGGGTTTCCAGGTCGCTCCATTCAATAAACAATATTTCAAAGCTCTCACTATCACCGTTCAGATTTTGACCTGACAGATGGCATTTTTTGAAAATATCGGAAATTTCAAACTGTCATAACTTCCGTCACTCTCATCGCCGCCAATAGTTATTTATATTATGCTGATCAGCTTAGCCCCAAGTATCTCTGTGCAGAATATGAGCGATTTGAAAAATCACAAATTTTTGGTGAAAAATGACAAAGGAGTATGACCCCCTAAAAACACCATATTTGTCAATAAAAAATATATTTGGGGAAGATCTAACGTTATTATCGAATCTGGAAGTCATACTTCCTATTCGTATCTTCAGTAGTGGCAATTTTGCGGACCAACAGCACCTTTACCTTGAGTGGTGTGAGCTCGTGAACAGAACTCAAAAATGAAAAATCGAAAATTGAATATTTCATTATCTATGGGGGCTAAATTGGTGATTTTGGTATCAAAATGTAGGTTTTCGTGGTCGATCCATTCAATGAACAATATTTCAGAGCCGTAACTATCACCGTTTAGATTCTGACCTTCACTCTCATCGCCGCCAATAGTTATTTATATTATGTTGATCAGCATAGCACCAAGTATCTCTGTGCAGAATATGAGCGATTTGAAAAATCCCAAATTTTGGGTGAAAAATGACCGTCCCTCGTGAACAGAACTCGAAAATGAATGGATAAGATGGTGAAGATTCCACACACAAAAAAATGTCATGGTATTTCCACAGAGTTGATAGGGGGGGCCAAGACTTTTGACGTTGTGTGTAGATAGATTGATCCTGGAATTTCAACGGTTTAAAATTCTCATTTCCTCGATTTTGGTACAACCGGCGCTCTCTGCGTGCTGTATCGAGTACTCAGGGATTTTTATGTTATAGCTCCCTATATTCTTCCTTGTTTCCCCTCGTATTGTTGTTTTATAGAATAATACTCGAACATATCAATTTTAATTATAAATTATACAACTTTCCATGTATGATTGAGGTTTTTGTCATACACTCTCAGCGATTGGCGGAGGGTATTATTCTACCACTAGCTGATAAAGTTCCGAATGCGCTAAGCATAACTTGTCCAACGGATACCCCTTAAAATTTTGTTTCACAGATGTTGGATAGGTTACATTAGCTGACTAACTGCCGGATAGTTTAACACCTGGATGACGTGGCGTAAAAATTTTTATCCGATAGGTAATCCGACTTTTGACAGGAGCAAATTGTTCTTTGGGTTCTTAATATTCGCTGTTGAGGTAGAAGACGCTATTGGAATATTCCTTTTCGAAGTCATTATTCTGTATTCTCCTCAGTCCTCATGAAACAGAATATCATTTGTGCTTTTCTGCGCGAATTTCCATATATCCGTGAAGTTTCACAGAGAGAAAGTTTTTCCTGATGCACGTAACCGAGCAAGACTGGAAATATCGTTCTCTGCTGAATTTTCCCGACAAAAGTATCTGATTACGAAGCGATGGCCTTTAAAACGCGCCAGGGGGATTACGGTGGATGAAATATCACACTAACAGATAGGGGATGAGTGGACAACCGCCACGCGATGGGAAATAGACGTAAAAATGCTTGAACAAATGACTGGAGGCGTTCGCAGAGTCGTTCCATTATGGGGGAGAATATCTGCCAATTTTATATATTTCCAGGAAATGTTCCACTACGTTATACATAATAGATATATGGAATTTTCGATTCGGATGACTGCGATTTGACAGAAGGTAGAAGCCATGTTGTTTTGACATTTCTGTTCAGTAAGCATTGACGAATTATCACGAAAAGAGTCAGGCCGCAACAACGTTCACAAATTGACGAAATTTATTTTCAAAATCAGTTGTCTATTCGCCAATCTTATAGAGTACTTCATGAAATTCATGGTTTACATAATCGTGCATCAGAGTAGCTTATTCGTCGAACCATCGATATATTTCGGCCCACATTTTCTTTACTTAAGGGGAGGTGCTATACGTGCTCCCTTCAAAAATTTGGCTTTCTATTTCCATGATATCTCAGTTCGTATGCGGCGTAGACCAACAATTTTTTTTTAATTAAAGCTTAATGATTTCTCGAGAATTATCTGGTGAATAAGGGGGTTGTTCTAGAAATTCTAACCCTAAATCACGAATTTTTTGCATGGCAACATGAGATTTGTGTACTGGGGCGTTGTCCTGTAAAAACAAAATATCTTTGGATAGCTTTCTGCGTCTTTTCTCTTTAATTTTTTCCCATAGAGTGGCCAGTAATGTCGAATAGTAATCTCCAGTTATTGTTCTACCCTTATCCAAAAAATCAATCATGATTACTCCATGGCAATCCCAAAAAAACTGAAGCAAGAACTTGTCCAGCAGATTTTTGGACACGAAACTTCTTAGGTCTTGAAGAACCCGAGTGTCGCATTCCATCGATTGTTGCTTTGTTTCTGGATCGTAGAAATGTACCCAAGTCTCATCCATAGTAACAATTCGGTTTAAGAAGTCTACATCGTTTTCAAATCGAGGACAGATCGAACGCGATGCTTCTACCCTTGCACGCTTTTGGTCAGGCGCGTATCCAGTGTGTTGGGGGCTCAGCTTTTATCCAGTAAAAGATGTAACAAAAACGTTTATGTTTTCCAACTATAAGAAATTATAAAAAACAAATAAGAAAACATTGAAGCATGCAAGAGTTGACTAGTTTTCAGTTACTGAATACAAATAAAACATTTATTTCTTGTAAATATAAATCTTTAAAAAACAAAAAAGAAACAAATAGAGCTAATCCGTTCAAGCGGTTTTCTGCCATAGTGCTTCTGAGCCAGGTCTTAAGTCTCCTCAAGGAAGAAAAACTGCGCTCTGCATCAGCCGTTGTTACGGGAAGTACACTGCGTACCATTTTGGTTGAGACTGCACTGTATCTCAGCTATTATTGAAGTAGAGGCATGCGATTTTCGTGACGCTGTATCACTTTTTTGTAAAACGTTCAAAGCCACAAACAGAAATATTTTGGAGATGTAATTATTTCTTAGACCCTGTATAACATAGGAAAAAAATGGAAACTCTTTCTAATAGATATTTTTACATAGAAGTCAGTGCCGTATTTAAAATTTTTCTTGAGAGCACTCTTTTTAATATTGGGCACAAATTTGGTAGTTTTTTAATGGAATACCCTGAATATTTTAACGTCAAATTTTTGCAATTTTTTTTCTGAATACATTGATGTATCACAAACTAATCTTAGCTTCAAAAATCAGAAGAATCCATATTTATGTTTGTTTTTCAATAGTAGGCCATGAATTCTTTCACACCTGCATTCAATTATTACTTTTTCGAAACGCCTGGTGATTCAAACCTTTTCATTCAATTATATTTCGAACATAAACTCAAAATATCACTCTTCATCATGAACTTGAGAATGTTGTAAAGAAAAAAATATATCTGTACAGATTTAACATTAACTGTAACAATTTATTAGATAAACCAAAAATAAACATACAGGGTGGCCATTTGAAAACGAAACAGACGAGATTACAGACGAAATAAATTTTTTCGATAGAAATGCTCGGACAGGTCGATTTCTGTTTCGAGGGGGACAACTTAAGATGTAGGTTACGGACGCATAGCGCTTCAACCCTTGCTACTACAACCCTCACCCCCAATTTTTGAATAGGGAAAATGGGGTGAGTGATACCTCATTTGAAAGGTATTTTTATACTGATTTCAGCACAGTAATTGTTTTTTCATTTTATGCATTAGTTCTCGAAATATTCTTAACTAAGTATTTGAAAATGAAGTGGTGTTTTCATGGCACTTGTAGTGTTTTTTTGTGAAAAATCGACATTTTGAGCTTCAAAACAACCATGACTGTGGCTTCCTTCCTCCAATCCACTGACATAGAAATCTTTAATCAAGATGTCGATTTTTCACAAAAAAACACTACAAGTGCCATTCATTTTCAAATACTTAGTTAAGAATATTTCGAGAAATAATGCATAAATGAAAAAACAATTACTGTGCTGAAATCAGTATAAAAATACCTTTGAATTGAGGTATCACTCACCCCATCTTCCCTATTCAAAAATTGGGGGTGGGGGTTGTAGCAGCAAGGGTGGAAGCGCTATGCGTCCGTAACCTACATCTTAAGTTGTCCCCCTCGAAACAGAAATCGACCTGTCCGAGCATTTCTATCGAAAAAATTTATTTCGTCTGTAATCTCGTCTGTTTCGTTTTCAAATGGCCACCCTGTATAAATCTAATAAAGTTGACGTGAACTATATGATGAACGCGTTCGTATGAAAGCTTAGTGCTTCAGATATTCGTTTTAGCGTTTTAGCCAAATTCGATGGTCTGATAAAATCATGCCATGAACTGCATTGATATTTTCGGGGACTGACAGAGAAACTGGCCTTCCCGATCGGTCATCATCTTCAATGGAAAATTTACCTCTTTTGAAGCTTGCAGTCCACGGTCGCATACGAAGGACATTGATCACCAAGGGTATTTAGCATATCTTCGTGAATCTGCTTACCTCTTAACCCTTTTAAATACAGGTACTTGATGATGGCTCGATACTCCAATTTTTCGATTTTTTAAATTTCGGTGGATATATATTTTTTTTTAATTTATTGCGTAACTCTGGTTTACTTTTTTGACGTCGAACTCTACACTAACACTTCTAATAAGTTATTGTTCGTTGATTTGGTATCGCAATATTTTGTTCATTCATGGAACTGGTTTAGGATAATTAGATATTAATACATCCTCGTAAAAATTACTCGTGTTATTGCTGAATAAGGCCTGAATTACTCGAAAAAGTTATCCAAAATTGGTCTGGTCGAATGCGGTTCGTCAGAGCTAGTCGTGGTGGACTTATGTCGGAAGATATTTTTAAAACATAAATGTCATAATAGTTATTTATGTACCAAGTGCGTTATACGGATCCTAACGCCCGGAGGGAAACATTCGGCCCAAGGGCCTTTGGCCCGAGGGATGAATGTTGCCCGATGGGCGTTAGGATCTAATAACGCTCGTGGTGCATACAAGATTTTATTTTTCATGAATATATCATTTAATTACAATAAAATTCGAATGCTCTTATGATTTTTTTTCCATTTAACTTTCAGTAGTAACCATGGCACTTGTTAATATTTTGAAGTTCGTTATTGCTGTCATCATTTTATTAAGTGAATGTCATTACTGTTTTCGTTGTGAAGATTTAAAGAAATAACAGAAATGAATAGCAATTTGCCAAATAATATAATTGAAAATGCAGCCAAAGCTGCAAATAATCTATTACCAGAAAAATCCAGACTCGTCTACGACAAGGATTATGAAACATTCCATCAATGGAAGTTGAAAAATGAAATAATTGCTATAGATGAAACAGTGTTATTGGCGTACTTTCAAGAATTGGTATGCTATTTTATTTTTCATTTTGTTCATGCGTGGGTAATTTTTTTTTATTTCAGTCTGAAAAATTTTGTCCTGCGTCATTGTGGACGAAATATTCTATTTTGAAATCTACACTGATTGTCAATGAAAATATCAATATTTCACAATTCTCCCGGCTAGTAGCGTTTTTAAAAATGAAATCTAAAGGATATATTCCGAAGAAATCCAAAGTTTTGACAGCAGAACAAGTTCATACATTCATCAATGAAGCTCCTGATGAAATTCATCTTCTTCATAAAGTAGTTCTAATAATGGGTGTTTTTGGAGGACTAAGGAGAGATGAATTAGAGAAAATGTCTATCAAAGATATAGAAGATAAGGGTAGCTGTTCACTTGTTAAAATACCCGAAACCAAAACCGGTATGTCAAAAGGATTTAGCATTGTAGAGGAAGAAAAAATTGGAGCTTTGGGTCTGGTCAGAAAATATATATCCTTGAGACCCAGTGGAGTGAAGAATCCTAGATTTTTCCTCACGTTCCGAAATGGTCGGTGCACCATCCAACCTGTTGGCAAAAATACCATAGGAAGTGTGCCTTCGATGATTGCCAAATACTTAAAATTGGATAATGCAAATGAATATACAGGACATTGTTTGACACGGACTTCAGCAACTCTTTTAACTGAGGCTGGTGCATCATATGAAACGTTAAAAATGCACGGGAGATGGAAGAGTGCATCTGTGGTGGAAGGTTACATAGAGCAGAGCATTTTTTCCAAAAACAAAGTATCGACGATGATTGTGAATTCGGTAACAGATTCTCATGAATTCTCAAGTGGTTCTCTTGTGAACGAACTTCCAAGTACTTGTGGTCAAGTTTTCGCTCCTCAGGTTTCGAAAACATCCCAAGATTCACGATTGAAGAATTTTTCCGGGAAATTCGAAAACTGCACTTTCAATTTCAATTAAGAAAGACTTTGTTTTCGTTTGTTGAGTTGTCGTTGTTTTAGTATTAAAATTCTGCGAAATAAATAATTTCTTTCTAGCTTATTTTGCTTCTCGCACAACGAGCGGGCGTTATTATCCACGGGCATAATGAGTGTATTTATAGCAACCGTTTCTAAGGTAAAATAAACATATAATGTACAAGTGAAAAATAAAATTATATCTTTCAAAAAAAATTGGCTTCAATCTAAATTTAAATGTGTTTTATTTCAATTTAAAGTTCTTTCACACTAAAAAACACTCGATTAGCAATTACTCCGAGTTAGAGTAGTTCTTCTGCGGTAGAGAGAAGCAAGCATCTGTAACTAGATCTGAAGCTTCCATACGTCAATATCCACATTGCTATTCGACTAGAAAAATTTCATATTCGAAGAGAGATGAATCCAAAATGAATATTGTGTCACAAAATCATGAAAACCCATTTGTTCCTAAAGCATATCTAAAAATCGTACATGCCTGTATCTGGATGTGTGCGAGAATCCGAACGAGATTCGATCAAAGTATCCGAATCAGAAGGACGAAATGGAACACAACTACAGGAAAACTCACTAAATCCAGCTCTCGGCCCAGTGATCACATTATGATACCGACGACGTAGTAAATCAATCGTGAAAACTGAGGGGCTCATAAAATGATTCGATATAGCATCAGACGTTCGATAGGAGGCCCATAATATTCGGAAAATTGGATTCCGATCTTTCTGCGAGCGATCCAAGTGACGTTTTTTGTTTGGAGTAATTTATATTGATGGAATTCTGGATGGAAGTTCGAATGAGTTTCTAATTTTTCATTCCGTCAGTTGTCGGGACGTGGCCGAAGGTCAGATCTGATTCAATAACGAAAAATGGTCGGCCGGAAAGTTCAGCAATGTATTTCTTCGGAATTGGGATAGGCCGGGTCATTCTTGTTCCTGAACAAATTTCGTCGGGAAAACTGATCGGAAAATATAAATTCGGTATATTTCGTTTGTCAGTTATCCAGGGAGTTTTTCAGGGAGGTGGGGACATAGAAATGTTCAACCAAGAGTAGGTACATAGTGAGCCACAATGGACACATCCACTAGATAGTCAAAATTTATTCGAAATAAGGAAGTTGTTTTTTTTTCACCCTTTATACAAGAGATAGAAAAAACTGAATACGATGTCGTATTGCTAATGAAAAAGTACCTGTCGAAAGTTTTTGCCGTTTTTAGATATTTCAGAAAATGAAGAAGCTATGGCACATTTTCGAAATCGCCAAAATATCAAAATTTCGTTATATCTTCGAAAGAAATGAAGATATCGTGCTTAACTTTCATACAAGTTACAGCATTTATCTACTCCCATAGAATAATATATCCATTATTCAACTGAATTTGATCTATAATAGTCTCTATAAACCAATAGTGTGAGGTAATAATAACTCACGCCTATAACTCACTCTTATAGGTACAAATAGGAAAAACAGCTTACCAAATGAATAAAAAAAGTCGGATCGATCGGGACCACTATTTCAAACACCAAGGTAACGTTCTCGCCATTCATTTCTACCTTTCCTTTGGCCTGAATATTCAAAAATCGAATTTTGAAAAAGTGAATTTTTGACGTTCATTACGCGATTCAATTCTCGACCACAGAAATCGCGCTTGTTGAACGAAAGGGAACAATTCATTATTGACATCGAGGGGAGTAGGCGTCGGCGAACGGGAACTATTCATTATTGATATCGAGGGGAGTAGGCGAGTACGAGAAATGTCACTTGAATAATTTTGATGTACTGTATTTGAATTGAATTGATAGGTATCTAATTATTGTGGATATTTTGATGAAAGAGATGAATTCAGATAGTGAAGATGAATTATTATGTACACCTCCAGAAATACGGGAAGCAGCTAATACTACAATTCATAATTTATTGCCTGAAAAATCCGAAAAAAAGTATAAAGCTGCATACATAAATTTTTTGGATTGGTGTAAAAGTAAGAACATCAAGTCATCGATTTCTGAGAACGTTCTTCTGGCATATTTTAGTGAATTGAGCACTAAATATAAAGCATCATCCCTATGGACTTTCTACTCCATGCTAAGAAGCACACTTAACATAAATCAGGGAGTCAATATAGAAAACTATTCAAAATTACGTGCATTTCTGAAACGGAAATCAGAAAAACATATTGCCAAAAAGGCAAAAACTTTTACGCCAGAACAACTGAATAAATTCTTAAATGAAGCTTCTGATGATGAATATCTGGCAACAAAGGTAGTAGATCTCACAATAATTCAATCGTTTTCATCATCTCGTCAAATATATAATTTATTTCAGGTTGCTTTAATAATGGGCATTATGGGTGCTTGTCGTGCAGCAGAATTGTACTCTATGCAGATTAATGATTTAGAAGACCAATGATCTATTTTAATGGTCAATGTACCAAATACAAAAACAAAAATTGCCAGAAAATTTGCTATTACTGGAAATTTGTATATCATAGTGAAGAAATATTTGAATCTGAGGCCTAACAATATATCGCACAATATTTTATTCTTTAAATTTCAAAATGGAAAGTATCACCCACAAAGAATTGGCATCAATAAATTTGGAGCAATGGGGAAAGACATTGCATCTTTTTTAAAATTACCTGACTATAACTTATACACAGGGCATTGTTTCCGCCGCTCGTCGGCTACTTTATTAGTAGATTCTGGAGGAGACATAACGGCACTAAAGCGCCATGGCGGTTGGCGATCAACTACTGTGGCTGAGGGGTACATTGATGATTCCGAAAAAAATAAGAAAGATACTGCAAATAAAATTTACAGTTCTATAACACCCCAGCCAGTTAGTACATCAACAACACATATACAAAAAACACAAGAAGAAACAATAAACTTGCATAATTCATTCCCAAATATTCAGATTCAAGGTTGTTCAAATGTAACAGTTTATGTTATCAATAAAGAAAATTAGTACCTAATTACTAAAGTCCTTGTATTTATTGTTATACTCACAGATATTATACTGATAGGGAAGTCAAAGAAAATAGCTGATCATGATTCTGGAGGGTATGCAACATGAACAAAAATATTATAATTTTACCAAAAAGAGGGGGTTTTAAGCAATTTCAAGAATTTCTCAGTTGGGTATAGGATAGATGCATAGAAATACCTGGTGTTGGCACTGATTAGATTTTGTTTAAGACTTTCTTGTCGATCGAAAACGTGATATTTTGTACAGCTTTTCATTTCTCCCTAAAGGGGTCGCGTTTTTTGTCGTTGCCGCAGTAGCGCCACGACCGATAAATATTGCGGATTTATTCCGGAACTAGTCCAAAATCTGAAATCTAGGATGCCGTTTTGATCTACAAATTTTGGTCACGATTTTTAGTAGGGAGTCGTTACACCAGGTGTTCTATGCATTTATGGTATAGGTATTAACACAACCCTCTCAACATAGATGATCAATTTCGATTGTCTGATTCTGGCTTATTCATTCAAATAGAAAAATGTAGGAAAATGACGATAGACGATATTCTGAGTAACCCAACCCTACTTCGTTCTTGTCTACTGCCACAGTTCACAACATAACTAAAGAATGGCCTGTTTTCATTCAAGAAAAACAATGTAAAATGCTGAAAACCTACTCAAAATAACCAAGCATGGAACGATTGTTGGACTGCCCATAGATGCATATTATATGACTGCATGATATATTCAGTGAACACAGAAATTTATGTCAGTGTTTTTGATAATTGTTTTCAATTTTGAAAATGCAAATGAATTCGAATTTTACTGAAGAAGTCGAAGATAAAGCATAGTATTCAATTCGCGGTAATGGTCATAACACACTTGATGAATTACACCACTCGCCTGACGGCTCGCGGTGCAAACATTCATCTGCGTGTGTTATGACTTACATTACCGCTCATTGAACAATATACTATTATTATAACTCGAAACATTTTCAGTAGTAATATCCCTAGGACCTTGATAATAGACGAGATAATTTTATGACCATCGAAAGCTCGTTCATTGGTAACAGCCCGAAGCCGAAGGCTGAGGGCTGTCACCAAGCAACGAGCTTGAGATATTGGTTATAAAATTATGAGGCATTTATCAATGTCCGAGGAATATTCGGCAGAAAATTTTTTGACAGAAAAATGTGTAACTCAACACAACAAAACATTTAGTTATTTAAGGTCGGCGTTTAAAACGAATAGGAAATCTCCTCCGATAGAGGCGCCACCGTGCATTTTATGAAAGATCTTCATAGAACTTACATTATCACTATAAGTTCTATGAATATCTCTCTAATCATGAATGAAATGTACAATGGCGCTCTCTATCCGAAAATCGCTGAACTATGAAATATGTCAATTTGTGGGTAAAGCAGGAATTTTTTCCCGCCAAAATTTGAATTTGGCCATTTTCTGCCAATTCCGTATTTCAAGTTGATCTTCTGAACGAAATTATCAGTAGATTCACTTTTAATCGGAAGTTGAACTATTTTCATGGGTCTTTCTGTTGAAATAAAACAGAAGCATGGGTTGGCTCATTTTCTTCTATTTTTGAAAGAAAAAAAGTTAACTGTCGAAATGAAATCGATTAAAATTATTTCAACAAGAACCCTAATCCTTTCTGAGTTCACCCACAAAATTTCAGTTCTCAAAGTGAAACTGTTTTCGAAATCAACTTGAAATAAAAACACACTACATTGAACGCCCACCTTAATGAAAGTACAATTAGTGAAAGTGCAATTCGTAAAATTCAACTCAACATTAGATTCGTTGCTGTTCTCTTGTATACAAGATCTATTTCCACGCAATATATTTATTATCTTGTTGTGGTGTTCTTGATCGAGGTTTAGGTATGGTCTGATAGAATTTTGATTGCTATGACCAGTAATCTTCAGCAGTTGTTGTTCCTCTACACCACTTTTTGCTAATTGACTGACAGCTGTTGATCTATTTGAATGATTCGTTATCTTTTTGTCTTTGACATTCAAGCCAATTGCTTCGGCAGCATATTTAGTCCATTTATTTATGGTATTCCTTCCAACAGGTACATTATCGTACCATTTGTCAGTTTCATTTTTCCAATATCGAGTTGGTTTCAAGAATAGTCGTGGTGAGGTAATATTTTCGCCTCGTTTTGATATTAGTTTATGAAAAAGACGTACAGGGCAGCTTTGTCTCTCACTTTTGGAAACCAACCATTTACTACTTGTACAGCTTTTAGAACCACCTTGGCACGTTTTATTGAATACCGGATTGTATTCAATGCGATTTGTTGGAGAACCATCGTTATTCTTCTCGATTTGAAAAAAAATCACCAAACAAGCAACTGCCTCTCCTCCTCGCCACGCTAGTTCTACTGCAGCAATATGATATAACATTTACGCATAAGACCTTCAGGAGTATTTTCATCCCATAGCAATATTATTCTGTTAACTTCAGACAAATTTAACGAAACTGAACTGAACTTACGTTTACTTGGGTTTGCTTGCAATTTTTTTCTGATTGCATCGCGGGCATCTCGGGCTGGTTTAAATATTATATTATTAAACGGGTCAATCATAATGTTGTAGTCCTCATAATACTTTTCTTGTAAGAGTTTGCTCGAAAAATTCCACATTGTCTTTACCGTGGCTTCTTTGATTTCTGTTCCGTCTTTTTTTCTCATATTGACAGCCCAATCTTTGAGTATAAACGCCAATTCTTCCAAGCTTCTGCGTTCATTCAATTCGTATGATCGTTCGTAGCAAAATTCCATAAATATTCCCCAAATATATTTGTGGCTATTGGAAGTATTTCTGGGAATGTTTTCTTTGATAAGCTCATTTATATTTTTAACATTACCAAAACATGACATTTTGAAATTTGTTTGGAATGATGTTGCCATGGAACTATTATACAATTTTATAAGACTCTATCGTGTTATCATTGTGATTGAAAATTGCATTGGATGTAGTTTTCGATGTAATGTTGACATGATTGGCTGAAATGGCTCCATATGATACAAAATCATAAAATTGGATTTATTGTTAGAACTGTCAAAAAATTTTCATGATGATTTTACGTGTTTAAATCGTTTCTATAAATAAATTATTCAAGTAATTTCAGCAGAATGATGAAAAATTGATCACTCCTTTTCGAAAAGTCTTACTGAAAAATCTAAACAAAATCCGTTAGTGCAAAATGAAAAACAATTATATGTTCAAAAAGCTGACAACAGCTACCACAAGTTGTAGGGTTTCTGCTTTACAGCAACTACGTTTCATTGATTCACATTATTAAGCATTTACTTTACTCATTTATTGTTGTTTCAACTGCGATATCGTGCCAACCGACTGTACAATGTTTTAGCAACTATTTGTTGTTAAACGTGGGACGCACAGTTGAGTACAATGCAAATCATAAAGTCACATTATTTCTTAACTATCATACAAGTAACCGCTTCTGATATAGCTCCCAAAAAATTTCATGAGGATTTTACGTTTTTATTTTCTTAATACTAAAAAGTTCTTCCAGTAATTTCAGCAGAATGATGAAAAATGGAGAAGATTTCATGAAGCATCTCGGGCAGGTGAATAATATAATCACTCCTTTTCGAAAAGTCTTACTAATAAATCTAAACAAAATCCGTTAGTGCAAAATGAAAAAAGTTGACAATAGCTACCACAAGTTGTAGTGTTTCTGCTTTACAGCAACCAAGTTTTGTTTCACATTATTAAGCATGTACTTTACTCTTTCATTGTTATTTCAACTGCGATATCGTGCCAACCGACAGTAAGTCGTTTTAGCCTCTATTTGTTGTTAAACATGGAACGCACCATTTAGTACTATGCAAAACATCAACTCACATTATTTCTTAAATTTCTCACAAGATACAGCTTCTGATATTGCTCGAAAAATGTTGATGATAATTTTACGTGTTTATTTCGTTTTTACCAAAGATTCTACTAGTTATTTCAGAAGATTGATGAAAAATGGAAAAAATTCCATGAAACATCTCGGGCAGATGAATATTATAATCATTTTTTTTTTCGAAAACTCTTCTTAATAAATCTAAACAAAATCCTTTAGTGCAAAATGAAAAACAATTATATGTTCAAAAAGTTGACAATAGCTACCACAAGTTGTAGTGTTTCTGCTTTACAGCAACCAAGTTTTGTTTCACATTATTAAGCATGTACTTTACTCTTTCATTGTTATTTCAACTGCGATATCGTGCCAACCGACAGTATAGTGTTTTTGTCACTATTTGTAGTTAAACATGGAACGCACAATTGAGTACTATGCAACACATAAATTTACATTATTTCATAACTCTTATATAAAACTCAGCTTCTAATATAGCGCAATAAAGTTTCTTGATGATTTTACGTGTTTATTTCCTTTTTACTAAGAAATGCTTCTAGTTATTTCGGCAGAATGATTAAAACTGGAATAAATTCCATGAAGCATCTCGAGCAGGCAACTCAAAATACACCAGATACACAGAACCTGAACTTCGAAGGTTAGAGAGTTGTATGATATGAAATTTATGTTCTTCCTATCTCAGAAAATTCACAGTTTCTTCGAAGTTTCGTCCACACAAATTACTAGTTTTGCTCGAAAATTATTTCAATTTTACTAGAATTATTCTTCTAATTCTGTGAAAGTTATGATACACTAAATATTCTATGATGAAGAAAGTAAAGTGGATATCTCGCTGAACATGAATTCGATGATATCTTATGAATTTTATACAACTCGAGAATGTTTCAATATGCTTTACCAGATAATTTCATCTCCCCCTGAAAATCCAGCTGGTTATTGAAGAAAAATCATGGAAAATGAAAAATATGGTATTGGTATTGTAGGGTAGGCAACCAAACATAACGCAGAGGCATAGAAATCGACCCTTGAAGATTATAGAGTTGTAGGAGAACATGGGAAATTTTGACGTTTCAACAAATGCAATCTCTATGTTTAAGAACTAGGGGTGGCAATTTTTGAGGGCGATCGACTCGAAACTTTGTATAAACACTCTTCGACACATTTCGAGATGAGAATCACTCGACAGTCCCCATTTAATCTCGGCCGAGGACCGATAACTCAATCGCAGAATCGATCGAACCCAGCATTTTCATTTATTTCAAGTTATGGTCCTCAGAGGATGGCCACCTTTTATCACTATTACACTCGTGTCCTTTCTGACAGGTAAAGAAGATTGATGAAGCGATTCCCTTCTGCGCGGTGTTTAATTTCTGCTGTATTATCACGTGACCTATATTTCATTCGATGTTTAATCTTAATTACCAAGAAAGGATGGATTTCGTATAGGACCCGACAGTGAAAAATTAACCGGATCACGGTATTCGATCCTGGAACGGAGAGGATTCGGATCCGTGCAAAGGATTAGAGAGGAGGGGAATGCATATGGCAGCACGCTCGGAAAGCGACGCACATTTAATGAGTGATTAAAAAAGACCTAAATTAATTCGAATGCTCTACAATTGACAAAGAGGCTGTAGTTCTTGATTAATTCACACCCTAGCCCAGGATCAGTTCAATGTGTCCTGAAAGCTAGATTTATACAGGTTGTTCCGAAACGTAAGCAGGAGCTTTGTTATACCAGTGTATGTTAGGTTACCTAACTTCACTATACATGTTGAAATGTAAGTACCAAAAATTAAATTGTATTATCCATTATTTGTATAATAAATGAGAAAGGAAAGTATTCGGATCGTCAGAAAACGAGAATTGCAATGCCATTATCCTTAATTTGAATTTTGTCATCGTTATAGATGGATAGAAGTATTCCATATACAGGTTCAGTCTTTTACTTTACAGTTATTTAAACTGTTCATCAAATCAAAGACTTTTTTCTCCCACCATTTTTCAAAATCGTTTCGTTTGAGATATAGAGGGTGTTGAAAATCTATTGAAAAATACTTTTCTTCCCACATTTTTGGAACAACACTACGCAAAAAAATTAACGCACATTACGGAAATCTCAAATTTATTCTACAACTGAAGGTGTTCTCAATGAAAACTATTTTTATCAGAATTATGCATGCAAATGTTGTTCACTTTCAACGTTTTTCTTCAATACAGATGTTTTCTCCCAGCAGGAATAAAAAAAGATGATATTATCAGATTTTGAATGTATTGGCTCCATTCTAAAATCAGTTGTTCTCGATCAATTCTAGTGATCAATAGTTTTTCTTTCGTTTGATTTTCTACACTCGATCGCTATGCAACGCGAAACACGCAATTTGACCCAAGAGGAATGTGCCCAAGCGGTAGTTTTGCGAGAAGAAGGGTGGACATACACAAGAATTGCAGAAAGGTTTGGAGTTTCCCATACAAGTGTGTCCAGAATGTTGCAGCGATTCAGGGAGACAGGTATGAATGTCCGAAGACCAGGACAGGGTAGACCACGGGTAACAACTGCCATTCAAGAACGTTACTTGAGAGTTTCTTAGTTGAGACAACCGTTTGCAACCTTCAAAACCAGCTTGAGCTTGAGGTGCAAATTAGCACTCAGACAAAAAGAAATCGTCTAAGAGAATATGATTTAAGGCCTCGTGTCGCGGCAAGAGCCCCAGCTCTTACCCCAGTCCATCGAAGGGCGCATTTGGATTTTGCGAGAGAGCATATCCATTGGGAAGAGGCCTATTGGGAAAGAGTTCTCTTCACAGATGAGTCTAGATTCTGCCTGTACCATTGTGATCGACGTTCCCTTGTATACAGACGTCCACATGAAAGATATGCTCAGTGCAATTTCCTGAATACTACTGGTTTCGGGGGAGGATCGATTATGGTATGGGGTGGAATATCTTTGACTGCTCGCACAGACCTAGTGGTCGTTGATAATGGAGCTATGAATGCTGATAAGTATATACCTAAGGAACATTCTTGAAGAGCATGTAGTGCCATTTGCCCCATACATTGGTGAAAATTTCATTTTTATGGACGATAATGCCAGACCCCATCGTGAGCGCATCGTTCAGGAGTACCTTGAAGAGATTGAAGTCTCTCGAATGGATTGGCCAGTAAGAAGTCCATATCTCAATCCGATTGAGCAGGTTTGGGACAAACTCAATAGAAGGCTGAGAAGTTCAGAAAATCATCCAGCTACTCTTAATGACTTAGGAATCCAACTCGGAGAAATCTGGGAAGGATTAAATCAGAACATTTTAAAATCACTCATTTTGAGTATGAACCGTCGTTGCCGAGCTGTAATTAACGCAAGGGGTGGATATACCAAGTATTAAATCACTTATCAGCATTTCAGTATTTTGAAAATTGTTCATTTCTCTTCTTTCACATAAGATTCGGTGAAATCCTGAATTTTTCTTCCATTTAATGTGTCTTGTTTCGTTCAAAACCTTCCCGAGAGAACATAAAAAATAAGTTATAAAGTCAATGTAGAGTTAACTTTCATTAAAATTGAGATTTTCAGAATGTGCGTTAATTTTTTTGCGCAGTGTATATACATTTAATTCGCGCAGTTTCTATGTTTATATTTCTTGTCATAGAATATGCATCTTCATCTTGCCAATCAATTTGCTCTCTGACTGCGTCTAATAATCAAATCTATGTGTTAGCTGACCATAGAGTCCTTTTCTATTTTCAATCTCCAACCATCGGAAAATGTTTAAAGTTTTACCTGACCAAAGAACTTTCGGCCCTATTTCAGACAAGAGAGGTTAATAAGTGGAAGGAGCATCCTCCTATAAAATGCAAAGGGGGGCAAGAAAGTAATGAAATCTTAATAATCTAACGCGCTTCCGATGGAAACAACCACCATCCGAGTCAGTGAAGCCTAATGTTGATCAAAGTACACTTCCGATACATTAGCAATCCACTTTTCAGAGTTCAAGCCAGTTATTGCATTAGACAGAAAGCCATCAGGACATATTGGGGTCAGTGCTAGCCGGCTGGATCCTTTGTAGGACCGAGTGAAGTGGTTGGCGTGGCCAGATGATTCGGTGTACGCTTTCAGGGTGGACTCCGATGAATCGATCGAAAATTATCAGAAGCACACTCTGTGGTTGCACACAGATGTATTACAGACTACAGAATGTGGAACTGCACCTCAGTCGTAGCGCAGTTGAGGCGATTGTAATGGGTGATGGATTAGGTGTCCAGCAATCTAAGCAGATCCCCCAAAATTGCTTCTAATGATAGAGATCTCTATTTTGAAGGGAAAAAAATGATCGTATTTCTAAACTGCTCCACATGAGTTAGGGATATTGACTTAAATTGCAAAAAATATAGTTAAAATAAGATTTTTGAGATGAAAATTCATATTAATATGATTTCAAGTTGCAAATTAATTTTAGCCTGTAGGTCTGCAGCGTATACAGGGTGGTTGAGAAAAATCGAAAAAATCGAGTAAAATAACGAAATTTCATTCTCAGATAATTCAAGCATTTTAATACTATCAATACAATGTATGGCCTCCACGGGCATCAATAACAGCTTGACTTCTTCTTTGCATACTACACACGAGGTTGTTGAACATTTTTTGAGGAATTTGGTTGCATAAACGGGGCAGAAGCTCTCTCAGATCATTTAAGGATTCTGGGGTGGGTTGATGATGATCTAATCTTCTTTGGATCATAACCCATGCATGTTCTATGCAATTCAAATCTGGTGAGTGCGGAGGTACTGGTAAATGTGAAATACCAAGCTCCTCGCGCGCATTCTCAACTATGGCTGCACGGTGCCGTCTAGCGTTATCGTCTAGAAATTGAAAATTTTGGCACAACATTGTCAATGACATGCTCCCTATAGTGTAAGGCGGTCATATTCCCAGGACAAATGTGTAGATCTGTGCGCCCGTTGAAATATATCCCGGGATTGTCCATAATACCCTTATTCTTCGAGAATCTGAAAATCGTACATATCTGGATTCATCAGTGAAAAGGACACTACGCCATTGATGGTTCCAATTGATATGTTGCCTTTCCCATTCCAGTCTTTGACGCTTATGGTCACGTGTTAATGGAACTCCTCTTAATGGACGTCTAGAACATAGATTCACCTCTCTCAAACGTCGTCTGATGGTTTCGATGGAAACTTGGATCCCATCTGCATTTTGGAGAGTATTCCCTAGCATTCTACACGTAGGGTTTCTTCTCGCCGAAACGGTGATGAAACGATCCTGAGCAGGTGTTGTTTTTCGTCACCCACCAAGCTTTGTCTCCCCGAACCTGTCTCCCTGAACCTATTTCGAAGTCGAGATATCACACTTTGGCTGACTTGGAGCCTTTCCGCTACAACATCCTGAGTTAGGTCACCCTGTAGTATTCCGATAGCCCTGCTAGCCTCAGCGTTTGTTATTTCACGTCTTGGCATTTTCATAAAACTCGTTTTAAATCGAAGCCGTTGATAAACTTACTTCATTTCAAAATAAGAACATTCATGAAGCATATGCAAAGAACCAAACTTCAGAAAAAAGGTGACCGGATTGACGAAATGTCTCTTACTGATTTTTATTGGATCGATTTAAGTTGTTATTGAGTTTTAAATGATTTAACAGTAATTTTCTCGAAGATTACATACTTTTAAAAACGATTGAATACGATATCCCTAACCCTTGTGGAGCAGTATACATCTAGGAACAACGTAGTTGACCTGTTTCAAATTCCCTCAGCTGGCGAAAAATTCCGCGTACACGTGCTCTAGGCATTTTAACAACAACTAAACATCGACTTTGGATCTCCTCGAATAGCTGGTTTCTTGTAAAATTTGAAAAAAAAAATGGAAAAGACGACTATAATATTCAAGTAACAAAAAATGTTCACATGAAAAAACTTTCACGATTTTTTCTCCAAATTTAATCATTTACTCCTTGCTATACTATCCATGTGTCACAAAAAAAAATTAAAATTCAAACAGCCCCTTCAGGGTGTTGCAGTTTCTTTGTCAGTTATTATAGATTGAAACTGTTAGTACTAGATTCTATGAGAGATGTAGAACATAGAAGAGTAAAAATGTATCGTCCACGTTTGGACACCCTTTATTGACGAGACACCAATCATCATCGATGACACTCCCTTTTCGGCATTCCATTAATGCCAAACACTGCGACTAATCAATTTCGAATCAAACGCGATTCGGGTGTCCCTAAAGGGCCGCACGTCATGAAGTGTTACACTGCTCAACAACACCCATAAAAAGCCATAACCGGATAAAACAACACGTGAACGAATTTGAACATCGGAGGGTTTTCAGTCGAGTGGAACAATTATCGCTTAACTTGATTCCCATCAGAGGACTCTTCAACTAATTTCCAGACCTCTCAGAACGACGACCTTTTAGCTAAACCTTTTACGGGGCCCAACACCGTTAGCAAATTCGCGGTCAACATGAGTTAGAAGTTATAACTGAGCTACAATGGCGGAGAAGTGGAGGAGCAATATTGCTCCGCTGAATTTGAGTTATAAAGTTGGTAGTTGAATGTTCGTGAGATATGCCACAGTTTTCTCTATTTCCAAGGAGAAACCTCACGTGTGACAACGCGATGTGGGAATTTTCTTCGAGTTACACCTTGAGTTACAACCACAGAACATAGACTAGTAATAACAATTCAACATAAAGGACGCATAGGCTTTATAATTGAAGTGTTTTTCGATGAGAGGTGTGAATAGCCCGCCATTTCAGTAGATGTCAATCTTGAAGCTGTCATTTTTTGACATTTGACAAGTAGAAACTACGCCATTAATAAAAATGGAACGATGCACGTTCGGACAACGCATTGAAATTATTAAAATGGAAAAAATGGCAGAGACGGTTCGTAAAACTCAAACATTTTTGGGCCATCGTGAAGAGCCTTGTCGAGTCGCAACACGAAATTGGTGTAAAAATATGAGCTGTTGGGACAAGTTAGTGATGTGAAGAATAAAACCCGTGCACGTCACTCAAGAACAGAAGAGAATATTGCTGCTGTGGCCGAAAATGTTGAAGAAAACTCAGGTTTGTCCATTACTCGTCGTTCTTTGGCATTCCACAAACGTCGTTACACCCTATTTTGAAGACTTCGGTTTTCAGGCTTATAAAGTGACACACAAGAAATAAAACCATAGATCTTTCACGGGAAAGGTTTCCGGACCGTGTTACCTCTCGAAGAGGTGATCACAATTGGCCACTGAAATCTTGTGATTTAACACTTTGCGACTTCTTCCTTTGGGGCCATGTGGAAGAGGAGGTCTACGCCAGGAGCCCAGCGTCGATTCAAGACCTCACTGATGGAATTCGTGAGGCTATCGAGGACATAGGGCAGCCACTTTGCGATTTGGAAAATTTCATGAGAAGGATATGGTTCTGTAGTCGTGGTGGTCATTTGGCTTATGTTGTTTTCCATTATTAACGGCTTACCTTCCTCTTCATGATTAAATAAACATACCTGGCAACACAAAGATATCCCAGAGAAATCTCTGCGACTTCCTTTTAGGAAGTTGTGACGCCTTTTGTGACTTCTTTGGGAGGTCGCAGGGAGCTCTATATCTCCTCCAAATGTCCGTCACAAAAGAGTTCCCAAAGAGCTCTTGGCGATATTCTACGTGGATATTCTCAAACAAGCCACACAGAGATTTCGCATACCCCTCCCGCGGCGAGGACTTTGAGAACTTCTCATTAACCTCCCTTAGTGAGATCTATGCGAGTTCGCATTGCGAGATGTATAAGATATTCTCAAAGAAGTGGCATTGCGAGATGTATAAGAAGTTTCTACAAAGACCGCTTTGCACAGGTATATACAGGTCCCATTGCGAAATGTGAATAGAACATCAAAAACTAAATCAGATTTGTCCTATTCCTATGATGAGAATCTGTATATTACGCATATTATTGAATTGAACTACACAACAAACAGTCCAATCATTCATTTAAAAAAATGGCATTTTTCTTTTAATGTCAAAATAAAAACTCTTATCGGAAAATCCTTTACAATAAACAAATAGTGGATACGCTAAGAGAGATGGACGATTTGACAGTTTGAAGTTTCCAATTTCGACCCAAAATTCGATTTCACAGGTGTGATTCTAAACAATGCAAGTTAGGGCTCTGGAATATCTTTCAGTGAATTCAACGTCTTCAAAAACCTACTTTTTGATACCAAAGTCAACCAGGAACCCCTCATAAGCGGAAAATTTCTTGGTTTTATTTTCTTTTCGATCAGGTCGGATCGGGTTAGAGTTGGTTTATTTTCTCCAAGAGAGCTCTTTGTATATTTAACAGACTGCATTGCTGAATTTTTTGATTCGCGACTTGTGATAAAGAAGGCAGAAGATCTGTCATTGGAAAATCTGGATCTTCAGCTCATGAATAAGGGTACATGGTTTGAATCCGAAGGATGTCACAGCGATGTCCTATTTTCTAACATCAGACATGTAACTTCGGAAAAGTAATCTTCAAGGTGCTGAGGTAAATCGACATATTTATCTTCCAGGAAAGTCAGTCCAACCCAACCGATCCTACCCAACATAGTTTCGCACAACAGATGTTCTTGAAGTCGAGGTTTTCATTCGTGATGTATAGTCTGTTTCTTATTACAGCGAAAACAACCAACTTTCCGATGCATAAATCATTTATTTCTAGGCCACAGTTACCTCACTGACACTGAGTGAAAAATGTTCGGTTCTGAGGAATTGGGTTTTCGATTGAAAAGTTAAGCAGAAAAGTGAAGACTGGGGACATGCAGTCGACAACAGAGTAATAGGAGAAACCATTAAGTTCACGAATTTTCAGATTACTTAGCCTCGCACACACTGAAATAACAATTTCGATACTGCAGAAATCGAGTTTGAAACACTCCATTCGAACAACACTTCCTTAATACGTGTTATCTGCATTTCCGATTCAGAGGGCATCTTGAAACATGCTTCTGTTTTATTTCAAACGAAAGACTCATGAAAATAGCTCAACTTCCGATTAAAAGTGAATCTACAGATAATTTCGTTCAGAAAATCAACCCGAAATACGGAATTGGCAGAGAATGGCCAAATTCAAATATACAGGGTGAGTCTTTGACTTGTACATATTTTTTAACTGAAGATTCTTGAGGTCAAAAGATACCTTTTTTCATTTTTCATTTTTCCGAATTCGGCTCTGTTAAAAAGATATAGCCATTTGAAAAAAAAAATTGTGCTTATTACGTCCCTGAAATGATACTGATTCAAAGTTCATATTTCTCGATAGAAATTGAGTTCATTTATTCAGGGAATACTCAAGTACTAACCTTATTGAAATAAAAATGTTGCAAACACGATAATTTCAACAAAAACAGTTAGAGTCATCGGATTATATCTGCAACTAAAAAGCCACATTTATTCCACCAAAATGAGTTCCTTCTTCGATTTTTCTGCAGATTAGTTTGTAAACACTAATAACTTGTTCATATTTTCCTCGAAATTCCCAAACAATATGATGAAGAAAGACTTTTCATTCAGATTTATTATTAAACAACCTAACCTAATCTAATTTGTATCGATTCTGTGAATTTTTGCACAGACATGTCAAGAAGATGTTGTCAGCTTGCTGATATTTTCATTAAGGTTGAGGATTTTTTACGAAACATTGTATAAATCACGACACATTTGTTTACCGTGGTATAAATATTTATGAATTCTGCCGTTTCCATCATAAATCGACTTTGCCGCCAAATTCTACCACGCATGCGTAGAGCGAAATATTGGTTATCTAACTATAAACAATAACAAAGCAGAGTCTCTGAACAAACTGTAAACATTAAGTGAAGTTCTGAATACATTCATTACATTCAGTGGATTATTGTTCTAACGTGATTATTACGTGAAGTGAATTAATATAATTTCAACCGTGTCGAGTTTATAAAATTCCAAGAGGATGTTGTTTAGATAGAAACATCGCCACAGATTATCAGGTATCGTTTCATTAATTTCAATTTAATAAGTAGTTTGTGTCGAGGTTCATCATTCATATCCGAATTTTGTATTTCATCGACATTTAACTTCAATATGGACCGGTAACTAAGAATTTTCAATAGAAACTACGTGCGTGTTAAATCCTCCTTGGTGTTCAATTTTATCTCCCACATTTGGGGGATTGTATTATTAAAACATATCTCGACAATGTTGATAAATATTGTGACAACATTGTAAACTCGTTTAAAGACCAGAGAAGGAATAATATTCGATGATATTTAATTCAGAGACTAATTCAGATTATTCTTGAATTTAATGATTTTTTCGTCAAATTTCTCCAGGTAAAATTAGAAATAACTCGAAAACGACGCATTTTATTGAAAAAGAATAAGAATACTTTTAGTTTCTTAAATGATTGATTCTTTCGAAAATAAGAATCGTTTATCTTTTCAAAGTGGTTTTATGGTGTTTTAGCGTGTATTGATGAGTCGACTACCCTGTAACTTTTATACTAGTGAAGATATTGAATAGGTTTTGATTGGAGAATATGCACCATGAATAGAGTATAAACTCAACCAAAATTCAGTTCATTCGAAATAACGGTTCCGAAGATATAAACAGAGAAGTGTTTTTTTCATGGATTTTCGACACCATGTATCTTCCAAACCAAACCGAATTTCGAAAAATGGTATAGGAAAAAAGTGTTTCGTTTGATGAGAGGAATCTACAGTTAAAATATATGTACAAGTGAAAGACTCACCCTGTATAGCGAGAAAAAGTTCCTGCTTTAGCCACATATTCACTAATTTCATAGTTCAGTGATTTTCGGATAGAGGGTGCCATTGTACATTTTATTCATAAGGAGAGAGATATTCATAGAAGTGACAATGTGCACGGTGGCGCCTCTATCGGATTAGTTTTCCTACTCGTTTTGATCGGCGACCTTAATGTACGTTAAGTAGCAGAACCTTGTTACATCGTATCATACCGGAAAACAAATAACTGAATCAATGGATACAAATCAAAATTTCAACGAACACCAGAAGGAAGTAAAAGCAATCAAGGAGTCCCCGAATGCATCTGTAGATTACAGCTAATTCCCTTGTATCGGAATTAGTCACGAAAACGTCCCATGCGGCCAGGTAATTAGTTCCCGTTTATTAAATTTTGTGTCTTTTTCTTCCCGGCATCCAGCTCTGGTGGATTTTCACGGTAACATGTGTCTGGGAACGTGCTGGGCATTTTTCAGACCTCCATACGTGAACTGTTTCGCGATACTGAAACAGGAACCTGTCTTTCTCTTTGGGCGATTTGGGATTTGGCCAAAAGCTGCACTATGGACATGCACTGGGACGAAAATAAAAGAATTTGTTATGTTATATTTCTCCAGAGAGTTGCGAAATTGGCAGCGTACCTTTTCTCTGGAGAGGATTCTGTGCATTCTACTTGGAAAGTTCTCCCTATAATTGTGTGATCTGAATTTCAAGATGGATAAGACTTACTTCTTTTTGTGTTCGGGTGTTGTCTCCGTTGACATTTGTGAGATCGATATTTTGTGCATTTCCGTTTATCAAACTGTTATGATAATTTTATCAGGAAAAAGATTTTATATTACCATTAGATTCTATGGTTACGATATTGTTAGGTTAGGGAACGTTCCAGAAGCAGTTAGTTGAGTTTTTGAGTTGAGTAGCGAATAACTGTTGACAATAAACTCATTTAAAATTACATAACTTTTATTGTTATAATAATTTTATTAGGAAAAAGATTTTATATTACCATTAGATTCTATGGTTATGATATTGTTAGGTTAGGGAACGTTCCAGAAGCAGTTAGATGAGTTTTTGAGTTGAGTAGCGAATAACTGTTGGGAATAAACTCATTTAAAATTACATAACTTTTATTGTGTGTAATTGCGAAATACCAAAGATAATAATTATAACAAAACCATCATTCAAAATTGAAGATAATTAAATTCAAACACAATTTATTAACAACTCATCACAACCAAACAATTTAAGGCTTTCTTAAGAAATTAACATTGCCACAATTTTCCCCCCATATATTTGAATTTAGCCATTTTCTGCCAATTCCGTATTCCAAGTTGTTTTTCTGAACGAAATTATCTGTAGATTCCCTTTTAATCGGAAGTTGAACTATTTTCATGGGTCTTTCGTTTGAAATAAAACAGAAGCATGAGTTGGCTTATTTTCCTCTATTTCTGAAAGAAAAAAAATGAACTTCGAAAAGAAATGGATTTAAATTATTTCATTAAGAACTCCAATCCTTTCTGAGTTTACCCACAAAATTTCAGGTCTCGAAGTGAAACCATTATACAGGGTGACAAGAAAAACTTCGGACAAATTTTGCTGTGGTCTGGAACGAAAGTATTTCAGCGCAGCTAAATAATTTTTATTCTCTTGGCTTCTCTACACTTTCCTGTACTAATACGTGAATTTTCAGTTTGATATAATTTCATTTCAAAGAGTTTTAGAATGTCAAACAAACGTAGTGCGATTTTGGAGCTGTTTCGTCAAGGTAGGCGTCAATGCGAAATTGTTCGTTTGCTCAATGTGCCTCGACAAACCGTGTACGATGCAATTCGTCGTTTCAACGACCTTGACCATGATGGTCGTCGTGCAGGAAGTGGTAGGAAACGCACTGTAAATACACCTAGCAAACGCAACATCGTCAAGAAGCGAGTCAATCGAAATCCGAGGGTTTCCATGAGGAAAATAGTCTGTGAGACCGGTATCAACCGCGAATCAGTCCGTCAAATTGCCAAAAAGGAGCTCAACCTCAAGCCATACAAGCTCCAAAAAGTTCAACACCTCATGGAGGAAAACAAGCGCGTACGACTCCAAAGGTGCCGCCAACTCCTTCGTCTCGCCGCCGGTCAGCAATGGGAGCGAATTCTCTTCACAGACGAAGAGCTTTTCACCGTAGAACCATTCCACAACCACCAAAACAACAGAGTCTGGTCCGTAGAGGCTCCCGGTCAAAGATATTCTACAATTGTAGAATATCTTTGCTCCCGGTACATCGGCCATCGTCGAACACCGTCAAAATCCGCAATCCGTCATGGTCTGGGGCGGAATTTGCGGCAGTGGTAAAACTTCCTTAGTTTTTGTGGATCAAGGGGTCAAAATCAATCAATATTTTCCGTACATGCCGTAGAATTTTACACTTTGTTGTTCTCTTTTCTCTTGAGGAATTTCTCAAAATTGTCTTTATTGTGGATGTTATGAATATGTTCTTTTCGACCCCCTTTTGAGACTTGATGAATATCCCCCATCATATGACTTTGTGGAACCGTTGTAAGTTTACTTAACCTATAGAATTTTTTCAAAATTTTTAAATAATTAATGAGTTTTCCAGTTTCAATTTTGATTTAATTTTTAATTTTTGCCTTTACATGTTGATTTATTAGAATTGCTAAGGTGGATTCATTTTAGTTTAACTGTTCAGTTAGATGTTTCAATTACCATATTAGTTTTAACGTTTTTCCAGTTAACTTACTAATTTTTGTAATCATATAATCTTTAGATTCAATTGGCTTTTGACAATGGCATTGATGCCGAAACATGTCAAGCCCTGAATAAACAATAAAGGTTTCACACAAATAGAAGAGATATTAGACTTTTATTCTCCTCTGTACACCAACTCTTCAGAATGGGATTCTATGAATTGAAAATCAATCAAGAAGTCTACCGCTGCGACATCCTCGAGGCCGTAGTACTTCCGTGGGCCAAGCAGCACTTCGGCGATACGCATTGGACCTTTCAGGCTTTCAACAGGACTCCGCTCCGGCTCACAGAGAAAATGACGCAACAATGGTGTAAGACCCATTTTCGTTGTTTCATCTAATCTGCAGAATGGCCGCCCTACTCACCGGATCTCAACCCAATGAACTACAGCGTGTGGTCGATTTTGGAGCACAGGGCTTGTGCTAAAAAACACACAAATTTGGAGTCGCTGAAGCAATCTCTGCTCCGGGAATGGAACCGATTAACGCCCAAGGAGCTGCAGCCCATTGCCGAAAATTTCAAGAAGCGTCTGAAGCTGTGTATCGCCGCCAAAGGAAGCCACTTCGAAACGGCTTGAATGTATTATTAACAAATGTTCAAGCAATTATTATTTTGGTTGTTTTGTTCAATTTCTTCTGTTCAATAAAGTTAAATGAAAAAGAGTTTGTCCGAGGTTTTTCTTGTCACACTGTAAATGCAACTTGAAATAAAAATAAAGTACATTGAATGCCCACCTTAAGGTTTAACTGTTACACAGGATTCGTAGTAATACTACATTTTTTTCATACTGGAGTATTTTATTTTTGGCAAAAAAGTATTTAAATGTCTTCTGTAGGCTTTTTTCTTGAGAATTTTGAAAAGTGAGAAATTCCATATAATAATAGGTCTGTCTGTTCGTTTAGAAGTTTTTCTGTCGGTTTATTCTAGTACTTTATTTCTTTTTTCGAATGAACTATCACAAAGTAACGGACTATTCTGTCCATTATTTTTCAGTGGAATTTCAACATTCGATCGTTGATTTCCGTACAAGAAAATTGAATAACTGAATCTTCCAACCATATTTATATACGTGAACTTTTTCCAGTATTAACAGAGAAAAGAGTTTCTTCAACATTCACCAGGTCTTTGAAATTATCGAATTCACATAACAACTCATATTATTATTTCTCTATTTCAGTATCGTAATGAGCTCATTAAAGTTCTAAAAACAGTGCTGTAATGAATTCATTACAGCATCGTTTTCAGTTACATTTTTCGTTTTGTGGTTGTCAGCAATGACTTCCGATCCTTTGAAATTTCAGCAGACGTCAATTTGAAAACGTCAATTTTCGTATTTTCTAACGTTCACACCAACTGCCAAGATAAAATATGAAAGTCACTAGGACCTATTATTTGAATTTTTCATTGAATTTCACAAAATTTGAGTGAAATAGAGAAAATATCGTCTAATACTCGTTGCAGAATGCAATTCCAATACTCATGCGTTCGAAAACTCGCTCCTTCGTCGCTCGTTTTCGAATTTCGCATTCGTATTGGAATGGGAGCCCATTCTGCAACTAGTTTTAGAATATACTATTTCCTAATGTAAATAAACATTTTGATAAATACGTAATTACTACGTCCTCCATGTAGAAAGGATAACGTTGCTTTGTTATCTGACAGGAAAATGACTATAGCCCAACATTTTCAAAATATGCACGGTGTAATGTATCAGAATGTCATGACCAACATTATAAAAATGTTTGGAGTATAATCTTATATAAAATTTCAGATTCTGGATCATTACTGCGTGAATCGTAAGCCTTTTCTAAGCCAAATCTTCATTGGGATATTTTGGAAGTATCACTGGAATGTGCTACTGAATCAATTCCTTTATCTACATTGGAAAAGCAGTTAAAGGCAGTGCAATAAATCTAAGATTTACGCTCACTCAGGAGCAATTCATCGGTGACTCCTGATAGATTTTATCTCTACCTATCGATAAAAAGGTGTGCCCTGATTTGGTTCCCCCTTGAGTTTGGGCATTCTCCGTATCTTCCCTTGAGGAAAAAAATTATTTTACTATGTGAAATCAATGCACTTGCATGTATAATATGACAGGAAGTATGTTCAAGCGTTCAAGGACTTCTTCAGGGCTAAGAACAGCAATAGCAAAGACGCTGAGAGGCAAGAAAAAACAATCAAAAATCCTGCATTCTTTAAATCTAAATTGTTTTTTTTTATTCGTATTCACCTTATATTTCGGACATGTCAGCGAAAACATTCCATTTCTCTGGATAACAATTTAATCTGGAATTTTTATTAAGATTAACTAGTAAATAAACACACGAAAATTGTTCACAGTTTCCATGACAACCCAAAAATACTGCATCATCTAGCGTTTTTAGAATTTTCCTCATAAATAACATGCAAGATACATGAAGGTTCTATTATACTATTCATAATGACGTAGTGACGTTTGTATATCAGATCTAAGAACTTAGTCTATAATTTAGAAAAAAATGGGGGCATCAAAGTTCACCTATTCGTTTGTTTTGATGATTTCTAAGAAAACATAAGCTTGTTTCAATTAGTCAAATTAAAATATTTACCGTCGCGTTAATTTTTTAGACGATGTTGACGAAAAGGATCGAATTTTATTTACTTTCATTTGATCTGGGAGATCAGAAAATTCCGAATTGTAATCTGTTTCGAGTTGACTGCTCGTGACGCGACCTCTGACTTGTTTTTTCCAACTTATCACAGTTTAAATACGGTATCCTTTCGATGACCAACCTAAGGTTTTCCATTTCTCGTGTTGGAGCAGCCTTAACATGTAAGTAGAATTTTGAGATTTTCGAAACTGAATTTTTATTCAATAAATATTTTTATCATGCGTGATTGGAACAATTTCTCATAAGAATTTTCGGATTTTTTCATTTTATTATTGAACTCAGAGTCTGAAACTTTGAATTTATTAATAAGTAGTTGACATTATTCAGTTTTATTTGATTCTTTCGAAAACGTTTGATATTAATTAGGCTTCAGCCTTCAGCATATGCATTTTTGAAAAGTGCTGTACTTCTTTCTTGTGGAAAATTTTCCGTATATATGGCTTTTTTTATGTACCAGTCAATGATGTCTTTTATATTTCAGCAGAGCTTGAGGTTTCCATTTCAAAAATAAACAAAACTTGTTATTTTGCCTAAATCTTCACTATCAGAATTTCACATTAACCTTTGACTTTAAAAAAACATTCCAACTCTGCTCTTCACCACTCCAATGATAAAGCTAATTTTTCATAGATATTCTTCAAATTTTTGCCTTTTCAATGATCAGGAGTATACATAAAATGAATTCGGAGCATTCTGACAACTTTGTAAACTGCTCCACATATGAGTTGGGGATATTCACTTAAATTGCAAAAAATATATAATAAGACTTTTGTGGTGAAAATTCATATTAATAAGATTTCAAGTTGCAAATTAAATTTAGCCTGTAGGTCTGCAGCGTATACAGGGTGGTTAAGAAAAATCGAGTAAAATTTTGTTCCCAGAGAATTCAAGCATTTTATGATTATCAATACAATGTATGGCCCCCACGGGCATCAATAACAGCTTAACATCTTCTTTGCATACTACACACAAGGTTGTTGAACATTTCTTGAGATATTTGGTTCCATAAACGGGGCAGAAGCTCTCTAAGATCATTTAAGGATTCTGGGGTAGGTTGATGATTATCTAATCTTCTTTGGAGCATATCCCATGCATGTCCGAAGCAATTCAAATCTGGTGAGTGCGGAGGTATTGGCGGTATTGGTAAATGTGGAATACCAAGCTCCTGCGCGCATTCTCAACTATGGCTGTACGGTGCGGTCTAGCGTTATCGTCTAGAAATTGAAAAGTTTCACCAATAGCAGCGTGCACATGATTGTCAATGACATGCTCCCTATAGTGTAAGGCGGTCATATTCCCAGGACAAATGTGTAGATCTGTGCGCCCGTTGAAACATTTACATATCCCGGCCCATACCATAACACTACCCCCTCGGAATGGATGGACTTCTTGGACATAGCGACGATTACGGGGTATGCGTGGGATTGTCCATACCCTTATTCTTCGAGAATCTGAGAATCGTCCATATATGGATTCATCAGTGATAAGGACACTAACTACGCCATTGATCGTTCCAATCGATATGTTGCCTTGCCCATTCCAGTCTTTGACGCTTATGGTCACTTGTTGATGGAACTCCTCTTAATGGACGTCTAGAAACTAGATTCACCTCTCTCAAACGTCGTCTGATGGTTTCGATGGAAACTTGGACCCCATCTGCATTTTGAAGAGTATTCCGTAGCATTCTACACGTAGATGTAGGGTTTCTTCTCACCGAAACAATCCTGAGCAGGTGTTGTTTTTCGTCGCCCACCAAGCCTTGGTCTTTCCAACATGGAACCTGTCTCCCTGAACCTATTCCAAAGTCGAGATATCACACTTTGGCTGACTTGGAGCCTTTCCGCTACAACAACCTGAGTTAGGCCACCCTTTAGCATTCCGATGGCCCTATTAGCCTCAGCGTTTGCTAATTTACGTCTTGGCATTTTCAGAAAACTCGTTTCAAATCGAAGCCGTTGATAAACTGACTTCATTTCAAAATAAGAACATTCATGAAGCATATGCCAAGAACCAAACTTCAGAAAAAAGGCGACCAGATTGACGAAATGTCTCATACTGATTTTTATTGGATCCATTCAAGTTGTTATTGAGTTTTAAATGATTTTCTCTAATTCAGTATCGTAATGAGTTCATTACAGTACTAAAAACGGTGCTGTAATGAATTCATTACAGCATCGTTTTCAGTAACATTTTTCGTTTTGTGGTTGTCAGCAATGACTTCCGATCCTTTTAAATTTCAGCAGACGTCAATTTAGAAACGTCAATTTTCGTATTTCCTAACATTCACACCAACTGCCAAGATACAATATGAAAGTCACTAGGATCTATAATTTTAATTTTTCATTGAATTTCACAAAATTTGAGTGAAATAGAGAAAATATCGTCGCATTCGTATTGGAATAGGAGCCCATTCTGCAAGTAGTTTTAGAATATACTATTACAGCGATTTTCTCGAAGATTACATACTTTTAAAAACGATTGAATACGATATCCCTAACTCTTGTGGAGCAGTATATTTACGATCTTGTCGAATCTTACAGTTTGAAAAAGAATATCATCAAGGGTTTATAAGAGTCGACCTCGAATTCAAAGAAAGTAAATGATAGTAAAAGCTCGAACAGCGTAGAGCTTAAATGACACCTAAAAAAAGAATTCCGGTAATTTTCGACTGAATGTAGATCATATTAAATTTCCTTCGAAACATCGTATGTAAGAATAGGAATTAGGCTTGAAAATGGCCTAGAATAGACCCGTGTCGTCTTCTCAATACTTGATTTTCATCACACCCATTACCCAACTATAATATTCTTGTTGAAATGTACTATATCGGACAATATTGTTTCAGGATCAACCAAATATTCTGTTTCGCTCTTCTTGTATCTTCGGGATACTCTTTGGTCATCAGAGAAGTATCACAAAAGGCTCCTACCGAGATTTCAGACTACAATGGACCGTTCCCAGCTGAAAAACTATTGAATAGTGACGAAGTCATCATCAAAAAAAGTAACATTAATTTCAATGGCGAGATTAAAGATGTTGCATTCACACAGTTGAAAGTGCTAACAATCGAGAGCAGTCATATCGCAAACATACCAGATGGCGTACTAAGCGCTTTTCCCAACTTGAAAAAATTAACGATCAGAACCAGCACCATTGAGAACTTCAAGTTAGAAGACATCAACACCATACCATCACTAAAAACTCTTGAAGTCGAGGATATGGAATTGAAAACCTTGAAAGATAACTCCTTGGACAAACTGACAGTCCTAGAATCCTTATCTCTCAATTCTGCAAATATTAAAGGAATCCAGAATCAGGCCTTCAACGGGCTGGGTAACCTGAAAGTATTAACACTTAAAAGAGATAATCTCAACAACTTATCAAAGGATGTACTGAAGCCACTGAAGAACTTGAGGGAGTTGTATCTACAGCACAACGGTTTGAAGAAATTTGGTCCTGAGAACATTCCAGAAATGCCTGAATTGAGGAAAGTAGATCTTGGAATGAACCCTGTTGAAGATGTTGATGTAGAGGGTTTGAAGAAAGTTGCGCCAAAGTTGGAAGACGTAACTGTGGGAGCTACAGATTGAGTGCTCTGATAAAATAAAATTTGACAACCAATTATCTTTTTATTAACTTTGTGAACTCCTCGAAACACCTTGTTTTCAATTAGAAACTACCTGACAAATTAATTTTTATCTACCTAGTGGAGGTTTTTAATTGAAATTGTTTTGCTACAGTGCATTTTTCGCGTAGGAAAAATTATCCTTTACTGACCTTCTTTACTGATTCGAATAAACAAAGATATGGATAAAAAAATAGTTCTTTTTTCTGAACAGAGATTTGAGTCTTGAAAGAGATTTCCTCTTGACTTCTTGACTCCAGCAGTAAGAAGCGGATCCAATTTTTCAACTTCCTTTTCCTTTGTTTTAATGAACCTCATCAGTGAAGATATTTCAGGTCAGATGACACGAAAAAAAAATTATAAAGATTTTAAATGAAAAAAATGGACAACACAATTATTTCTTCTTGACATTTTAGGATATTTATTGCTCAAGATAAGCTATTTTTATTGGCAATGTTATGATTATATATCTGTGCAGGTTGAAAAATGAGTACGAATAAGTTTCTTATAAAAAAAGAACCATTCTTTTCTCTTCGAATGATCTTTATTGACCAAAAATAACTCTATCACCTAACTTTCGAAGATCCCAAAGCATATTATGCTCAACAATAGTTTTTTAATACAAGGTACAAGATAAACCAGAAATATATACAGGGTGTTGCATGATAAATGAATAATATGGTACCTTCGTGTAAAGGACGATGTGGCAGTTCAGAAAAATATGTTTTATGCTCAGTAAAAGTCCTTCGGTTTTTGAGATATTTGGTATTTTCGAAAATTGAAAAAAAAATACAACCTTTGTCACTGTTTTTGACGGCAAAACTCCAAATAAATAATTTTTTTCAATCTGTTTTTTGGATAGATGTTCTATCGAATGTGAAATATGATTTTTGGAACGAATGCATAGTTTTTTTTATACAAAAATCTAGCTCATATTTTTTCTCATTTTTCTCGTAAGTTTTACCTAATGCAGTGTGAAAAAGAACACCTGAGTGCCAAATTAAGAAAAAAAATATGCCTTTTTTAATGAGATTCATATTATTGGTATAACTCACTGTCATTCCAACGTTTAATATGAAATAAATTTCTATTACAAAGAATCTAGAGAACTTCTGCTCAATTACAAAAGTGCTAAAATTTCATTACTTGGAATTATCTTGAAAATATTGGTTTTATAACTGAGGGATTTGTTAATGAAAGAAAACGAGATAAAATATCAATTTTAAAATATCTTTTTATCCAATTAAAATTCTCAAGAGATGTTCAAAGTATTTTCAATATTTTTTCCACATCTTCATTCTTATTGAAGGACCTTAACGAATGGTTAATGATTGATTGAAATCACACTTTTCCACATTGTTGTTGCATTTTCAATGGCACTTAGTATATACTGTTTACGCCTTGAATCGTCTATAAGTTCATAATACAATGTCAATGTCCTCTGAAATAATTCAGCATGAATTTGATAACCCCTGTAGATTATGTAAAAAATCGAAAATGATGAAGTCCATGATTACTAATCGATATAAATAAGACATTTCGCACAATATACGCAAGTGTTTGCTGGCGATATCCACATAGTACACTAAAAGTTCAAGAGAATGTAAGTAATAGAATAAATATGATATAATACAATGAAAGGTAACAATACATGGTTTTAGTAAACGATTTTTGAAATTTTTTTCTTGGCATATTTCACTAACGAAGTCATTCATTCATTGATTCCAATTGTTTTAGGTGTACATATACCCCCATTCTTCTGAGCCTTCTCAGCTTATCGAATGCTGCTCACATCTCTATTCTCCATAGCCCTATTTGTGAAGGAGCAACTATAGTTCTTGACTATAAAGGTTCACTTCCTGTCGAAAAATTGCAAACTGGGGATCATGTCCACATAATTTCCAGTGAAATCACTGTAGGAAATGAAGAAACCATATTTCCCAACCTTCTTCACGTAGCAGTAGAAAAATGTTATTTGAAGGGAGAGTTCCAAAAGTTTTTGAAAGCTATGCCCTCTGTTAACAAACTTGTGTTGGAAAAGAATGAAATAGAAAATTTCAAAATAGAAGATTTGAGTATATTACACAATTTGGAAATCCTGAGAATCCAAGATCAGCACGTAGAAAATTTGAATGCTGGGGCTTTTTCAAAATTTAGGAATTTAAAGGAGCTTTATCTTGTTTCGGGAGAGTTTGATCACATCGACGATAAGGCTTTTGATCACGCCGATAATTTGCAAGTATTAGATTTGAGTAGGAACAATTTGAAATCACTTTCTGACGTAATGTTGAGTCCACTCAAAAATCTTAAACATTTGATACTGAATCACAACGATTTGGAGAAATTAACAGCAGAACAGTTGTCTCATCTACCAGAACTTGAGTTGATTGAAGTGGAAGGCAACAGATTCACTGAGGTCAGCATAGAAGACCTTAGAACTAAATGTCCCAAATTACGAAAAGTTCAAATTTGAGATGATATGAAGACATTATTATACACTGTGAAATTTTGTGAATTTGTAAAAGATTTTCTTCGAAAATATATTAATATTTTATATACTCTTTTATATCTTTTATGCTACCTGTGTGCTTAAGATATAATATATCATGGTTCAGATGCTTGGCCATCAGGAAAATTCCTCAACGATGCAGAAAATTCATAAAAATCAACGAAAAAAGACTCGTTTAATTTCAGTTGAAGATGATAAGATCATTCTTTAATTCGGGGTAAGCAAAGTTTGGTTAGGTACCTACCTCAATTAGCTTTTTCGATTTCACATGTAGGTATTCTGAGTCAATATGGTCAATTGTAAATTCAGAAAAGTTTTAAATTTCGTTTCTATTTTGTCTTCAGACAAGTGGAAGAACTAAACGAAATAATCTCGAAATTTGTATCATATTCAACTTCCTTAGGATGTTTTCGTATCATAATCAACCTAATCAAATGAACTTGACTTATCTGTTGATACTTCACAACACAGAAAACAAAATATATCGGTTTATTTCATGGGTACATGATAACTGTGAAAGTGTGCACAATAAAGATTTACAAAATGTGAGTTCTTTGATTATTCATGTATTCCTCTGAATCATTTAGAAAAAAATATCATTTTATATGAAACCACTTGCCCAAGCATAGGAATAAAAGATCAGAAAACTTCCTCACAGCAAAATTAATATAATATTATGCTCATCTGCTTTTATAGAATTCATTTTTAGTTCTATTCCTTGTGTTGTTTGTGCCCTTAATTTTCTCATTATGTAGGAATGTATTTATTTTCGAATGAAAACAATCAAAGCTGATGTTTTTCTTCAAAAAGGCGTGTGCCAGTTTCCTGTTTCTCAAAGATTGTAATCATTGCCATCAAAGTTATCTTTATACAAGGTGCGGCACGGAGGGCGGACGTTTTTCAGATGGGCATAACTTTCCCCCACTGAGGACGAGCGAAGTGGGGAAGGTGCCGTTAGACTCGTGTGTTCCTAGCATTTATTTACCAAAAGTCACGGTTTGGTGCGCTGTATAGCAAACTCGCATCATTGGCCCTTACTTCTTCGAAGACGTTAATGGTCGTGCTGTTACCGTGAACTCAGAGCGGTACGTCGAAATGATCAACAACTTCTTTATCCCCGAATTACGACGGCAACGTGTTCCAATCCGACGTGTGTGGTTCCAACAGGATGGGGCGACCGCCCACACAGCCAGAGCATCAATGGACGTTATTCGCCCTCTCTTCCCTGGTCGCCTGATTTCCAGGTTTGGCGATGTTCATTGGCCTCCCGGTCCCCAGATTTATCCATATGCGATTTTTTCTTATGGGGACACCTCAAGGCTAGAGTATACGAGACCAAGCCCCGAACTCTGGACGAATTGAAAAGGGCTATTCGCGTGGAAGTTGCCCAAGTTGAGAGAGCGATGTTGGAGAGAGTCTACGCGAACTTCCAAGAGCGCCTCCAGCACTGCATCACCGATTTCGGCCACCACATGCCTGATGTGATTTTCCACACTTGACTGTCTCAAATGCTATTTCCTTGAGAATCTGATTCCGTCAATAAATGTGTTTTTGAGTAAAAATTAACCCTTTTATTATTTTTTTAAAACCATCCATCCTCCGTGCCGCACCCTGTATATACACTGTTTAACAAAATGTCAGGCAAATAAAAAGATTTTAGAGAAAACACGAAATTCTTAATTTAGGAAAATTCAATAAGTACTCAGTTTCTTTTCATCTTCTGACAAAGATCATTAACATATTTTCTGAAGTGTTGTATCCTTTATCATAATGTTCATATGTTTATTTTCAGGAATGGAAGAGCATGTTGGATCTTCATTCTCTGCTGTTTTTCCTTCATACCCCCTGAGGCCACTTGCAACAAGCATAAAAAACAAAGGGAAAATGACGACGATGGTTTTGCACCTGTTCTCATAGAATATTTGACGATCAAAGATTTGACTGACTCTTACGAGATCAGTGAGGATAATTACTACTCAAATATCAAAGGACTCTCCATAGAAAACTGCAATTTCTCACGTGTACCAATAAGATTACTCAACGAATTTGTGTCCTTGAAGGAACTGGCTTTGAGAAATAACATAATAAAAAATTTTAAAATCGAAAGATTAAACTCAGCACATGAGACCATGTCGAAGAATATTGAAGGACTGCATATAGAAAACCAAGATTTGGGAGTGTTGACCAATAATTCCTTCATGAAATATAGGAACTTGATCAGTTTATCTTTGATCTGTACGGATTTGAGCGTCATTGAAGAGAATGCTTTCAGAGGATTAGATAAACTGGATCAACTGAATTTAACCGGTAATAACCTCAAGGATTTGACTGGAAACATATTGGTTCCATTGAAAAGCCTGCAGATATTGACCCTCAAATATAACCAATTCCAGGATTTACGAAACACGTTTGGCAACACTACATTATTACTAAAACTCAAGGTCCTTCATATGGAGCATAACCCGATCAAAAAAATCAATTACTTCGAACTGAAGAAAATTTTTCCTAACTTGAAACGATACAAACACTGCATACGAGATAAAAAACCATGCGAAAATGTTGAAAATATTTGTGGTCGTGGTTGATGTCCCGAATATGTCACTTACAAGGAACATAATCATGAACAGGGTAGGATTTAGGGGAGATTTCTCCACCATGGAAATAGAATTTTCATATAACCTGTATCTATGCTGAAATCTCTATGTGTGAGAGTGAAATAATGCCCGTAATATTCGAGTCGGGTGCTAGTATAAGTTAGGTTATGATAGATACCTATTGATTCGAAGAGTAGGTTTCTTTTTCTGATAAAAGACACTTTGATAAATAAATATTGTTTATGACATGAACTGTTTCCTTTTAAATGCACATCATTTCTACTTCGTATGAAATAAATACCTACTACTTTACAATTTGAAGTAATGGTACAGAAAATTATGCGCAACTCATAATTAGTTATTTTCCAAGGAATTACACAGAATTGATTGACGCCATATTGAATCATTTCGATTTGAACTTCTTGATTGTCTGCTCCCTAACAAAAATTTTGAATTTTCAGCCAGATTCCAATCGTGATTCAGGGAAATACAGATGTGACAGAAAAACCTCGGACAAACACTTTTTCATTTGACTTTATTAAACAGAAGAAATGAACAAAACAACAACAAATTATAATAGCTTGAACATTTCTTAATAATTTATTTAAGCCGTTTCGAAGTGGCTACCTTTGGCGACGATACACAGCTCCAGACGCTTCTTGAAATTTTCGGCAATGGGCCGCAGCTCCTCGGGCGTTAATCGGTTCCATTCCCGGCGCAGATATTGCTTCAGCGATTCCAAATTTTTGTGTTTTTTAGCACAAGCCCCGTGCTTCAAAATCGACCACACGCTGTAGTCCATTGGGTTGAGATACGGTGAGTAGGGCGTCCATTCTGCAGATGAGATAAAACAAGGAAAATGGGTAATTTTCGCTCTGTGAGCCGGAGCGGAGTCCTGTTGAAAGGTCCAATGCGTATCGCCGAAGTGCTGCTTGGCCCACGGAAGTACTACGGCCTAGAGGATGACGCAGCGGTAGACTTCTTGATTGATTTTGACCCCTTGATCCACGAAACTAAGGGAGTTTTACCACTGCCACAAATTCCGCCCCAGACCATGACGGATTGCGTATTTTGACGGTGTTCCAAGATGGCCGATGTACAGGGAGCCTCTACGGACCAGACTCTGTCGTTTTGGTGGTGGTGGGATTGTTCTACGGTGAAAAGCTTCTCGTCTGTGAAGAGAATTCGCTCCCATTGCTGACCGGCGGCGAGACGGAGGAGTTGGCGGCACCTCTGAAGTCGTACGCGCTTGTTTTCTTCCGTTAGGAGTTGAACTTTTTGGAGCTTGTATAGAAAGACAAGACAAAGCCACCTCAATGAAAATGGGTCTAGCGGAAGCTCACGAGTGCAGATTCTGTAAGGAGGAAGAACAACTCCGAAACACCTGGATACAGAATGCTTCGTCCTTGTTAGCCAACCGAAAAATGCTGTGGACAAGAAACCTGTAGAAGCGTTAGTGAACAACTCATATCTTCTCTTTTCCCTGAAAAATAGTTTAGTTGATACTGAGAAACTTAAGGGGCAGTATCACCTATTGAATCGTGGTAAATCTCCATTCAAAAGTGGTCTCTTTATTTCACGAGTAAGTACTCTAATTTACGACGTAGAGACTTGATTTTTTTTTAAATTGAAGTTGAAGAACGTCCCGAGGGCAAATAGTTTTCTTTTTTTCGATTTAATTAGTTTTTCAATTAAAAAAACCAGGTTAATCGTTAGATCTGGGGTTATTGAATATGTTTTTCGTTTTTCATGGGTACAAGCTATATTTTTGGAATAATCATCATGAAAATTTTTGTAGATTATAGAAGATCAAATTGCCGAGGGCAAATTGTTGCGAATTTTTCCAAAAAATGATGAATAACCGTCGAAAAAAATCATTAAGTGTAGTTTCCAAAACGCTGAAGTTCAACCTGTTTTTTTTATTGAAAAACTAATTAAATCGAAAAAATAGCAACTATGTGCCTTCAGCAATTTGATATTTTATAAACTACAAAAATTTTCATGATTATTATTTCAAAAATATGGCTTCGACTCATGAAAAACGAAAAACATATTCAATAACCCCAGATCTAACGATTACCCTGGTTTTTTGAATTGAAAAACTAATTAAATCGAAAAAAAGAAAACTATTTTCCCTCGGGACGTTCTTCAACTTCAATTTAAAAAAAATCAAGTCTCTACGTCGTAAATTAGGGTACTTATTCGTGAAATAAAGAGACCACTTTTGAATGGAGATTTACCACGACTCAAAAGGTGATACTGCCCCTTAAGAGCGAGCAGCAGCAGTCCCTGTATAAATGTGAGGCATGTCAACATCCACTACTCTAATAAATTCGAAAGTTTCCACCTGAAAATTGCGTCCTATATCTCTGAAAGCATTGGCTACATCCAAAATGAACAAATATCATTAATGGAAAGCAGTAATTGATGTAGTTTTACAAACTTTCTCCGTGATCAAAGCCGCAAAAAACCGTCCAATGTTCGCTGACAACTAGCAGAAACCTCATACACTCGCACCTAATGGAATTACAACCTCCTGAAGGGAACGGAAATAAAGGGAGACGAAATATGAATTCTGCTGGGTTTTGACCCTCACGAGTTGGTTTCGAGAGAACTGCGATTTGGGATACGCGGAAGCGTCGTAAATGATGTATAAAAATAAATATACACACACGAGAGATGGGAGAATGGCCATTAAGAACGCCCCAACGGGCGTGGAAAATGGAAAAAACGCAGCGTCGAGATGTAGAGGCTCAAGAGATGACTCTTGTACTCTGATTGTGGAAAGAAGCCTTCATTCGATAGATTATGCTAAAGAGTGTCAGTTATACTTTTGTTCTTGCTGGGATCCAAGGTGTTGTAACATATCTGAATTTCCTACCCTGCAAATAAAATGCACCGTTGCCAGATTCCATGGCTTCCAACTTTGCAACGTCTATTGTCGAAACGTGGAACTACGTTGAATGAACTTATTTGATATTATTTCATAATTCTATGAATGATGAATATTAGTACGACTTCAATCAATACTTTAGGCAATTCGCATCTTTATAAATAGGAGATTTTAATCATATCGAAGATCCACCATGAAGTAAACTTGTTCTTCTGTGACCATCGAAGAAATACGATTCTGTGGAAGTAAAAACTAACCTCCGAAACGACAACGAATGGAGGACTCTCTTTAGAGTTCACTTTTTAACTCGGCGGCTGTCTGTTTTCACTTTCATTCTGGTTCACAATAGTGTCCCTTTGAAATTTAGTTCCTCTTCTAGGAATCCGCCATTTTAGTATATTTTAAAGACGCTTCTTTGTTATCTGGTATGTACACGATCTCCATTTAAATAACTGTTTCATTTCACAGGATTCAATCTCATGTCAGCTTGTTCTATTTTATTATTGCATTTCTATTGAATATTGTGGAACTCTGTTCTGCTACCAACCCACTTGGAATATTCTTATACTGTTCGTAAGGTCTACTGCACATTTAACTATTCACTCGACACTATGGTATAGGCATTTGGAGTTGTTGCTTTAGTATAATATTTTACGTACAATAATCACTGGTTTGGAGGCCTAGGATAAACTGTTTATATCATCTGTGCCAAGGAAAACATCCCCCACAACAGTGGCAGTGAGAAATCCTCTGGAAGTTCTATAACGAACGTCTCCAGTAAACATAGCCTCGTCTTCGGGCCATGGCGAGCCAGGCAAGTGAAGGATTGCTCCGATCTGGTTCCACCGTTCATCAGTTAACAGGAAATATAAAGAGTTTATTATCACTTCCAAACCAACGCGACTGCTATGATCTCACACATAACACTTAGAAGGAAGGATTCTCACACTAGGAACTACAAGGATACTGCTTATGAATTTCATTAATAATCAGGTGACACACTATATGGCTATAACCTTTGGATAACTTTGGATGTATTGGATTCTGCTTTTTATCACAATTGTGCCAGTAATAACCTTACCGGAGTATAGGAAGCCCCATATCATACATATCACCAGTGCTCGTCTTATTATTAATTGTTCTATGGATTGTAAACATATCATCTTTAATGCTAGAAGGGTTTTTGCTTTGAGTTTCAATTGATTCTCGTTCGTTTTTCCTTCATAGGCTATGGTTCCCCGAACTATGGTGCTGGACGAATAAAGGGCTCTTGTTCCACCTTTATGTCCAATCTAGTGTTTTATTTATCAATTTTACCTCATTATTTCCCATCCTATATTTCACTAATCTGAGTTTTTACGAATCTGAATTACTACGACATAACATAGAGTTCTACCAATCTAGACGATCACATCACAAGCCAAAAATATGAGTATAAAACCCCCTTTAACGTAATTCTACCTTTAGCCAGCTCACCAGAGCAGGGTAGGGTTGCCTTTTTCTCTTTTCAAATAATATTTCCTAGGATTTACAAACTTGGAATGTTACAGTGTCAAACACAAAAAACTTGAAGAAATATGAAAGTTACAAAAAAAAAATTGGAAAACAAGACAGACGAAAGGGTTCTCCTGCTTCCTGGATGAAGAAACAATGAAACTATCTGATAACGCCGGAATGGCTTGTTCCGGAACTCAGCCAAAGAATAGTAGAACTTCCGTCGACGGTCCAAGACCTCGAGGTTTTTTGTGCCCTGGTTTCGCCACTACACAATCTTCAATTCTTTCTACAATTCTCTTGTCCAAGACGTTCTTTGACTTTGAGCAGTCCAACTTCATCATATGCGGCCTAAGGCGACACTGTCTTGTGAGGAAGCTAATGAGGAGACGTATCTTATTCTTACTGATATCCAATTGCCATAGGGATCTCTGCTGACCTGGGAGTGCCGTAACACCATAAAGTAACTGGCCAGAGGCAATAAAGTGGCTCCTACTACGGATGCCAGGGAATTGTGTTGAAGGAAATGAAACAGACGATAAGCTTGTAAAAAGTACATCAAGGTTAACCCCTGCTGGACCTGAACCTTTCTGTGGGCTTGGGAGAGACTAATATAAGGCAAAGGTTCAACAATGGGAGTTAGAGAGTAAAATAACCCTCTGGGGAAAAACTCCTGGACTTACTCAGTCCAAGAATTTCATGATTATTTCACCGACCTATACCAGTAAGCTCCTAAAGCTGTCACTCTGTGGATCTCCCTGGGTTTCAATGAATGAGTAGGGTATAGAGAACAATAGATCCATGTACTTCGTTTCGAATTTCTTCCTAATACTTCATTTTCTAATAACAACATTCCTACATTCGATGATGAGATTGTTCAGAGAGGGCCAAGCTCTTCGACTTTTATTTCTCTCATCTCCTGTACCTTTCCCAGATATTCTAAAGATAGCCTCATAGTCTACCCTATTGATCACCGGATGTAGGGAAGTGAGATCTGTGATGGCCTATTGGCCTATAGTGATCTAATCGGGCACGTTCTCATAGCTCCAGTGATGCAAACACAGGCAAGCTTTTGTACCTTGTCATCCTCGAGCTTGTCCATCCTGCCTTTGCAAACCAGACTATTGCCCCATAAGTTATTATCGGTCTAACAATCATGACGTACATCCAAAGCAATGTTATAGGGTCACAACCCCAAGTTTTACCGGACAGGCTTCAGCACGCCATCAAAGTTCTAATATAGCTTTACTATAGTCTGTTCAAATATAAGAAGGAGCTTTGTAAACAAACAAAATCGTCTGGTTTGCGCACAATAAAGCTCCTATTAGTCAAACGGTCATAACCACGCTCCCTTTCAACGCCCTAAGAGATTGCCAGGATCGTACTCGGAACGGACTGTACTGGATAGAAATGATTCAATAATTTGAGTCAGCAATTCCCACATCAGAACTTTTTTCCTCAGAATTTCTAGTGCAAAATTTCTGTTATGATTTGCAACTGTCATAAACATTTTATATCCGACGTACCCTATTTTTTTATTTTGTTTTTATATTATTATCTACTAAATAATTTTTTTTTCGGATGCTTGAGATTGCGGCAAGGTAATTCAGGGAAACAACAGAGTTTTAGAGATTTGGGTCGGAATCTTGCAAGATTCCGACAAAGTAATTCCGGGAAACACCAGATTTGGGTCCTTTTCCCTAATGGGTGAAAACCATCTTGATTTGCATGAATATCGAAGTTTTCAATTGACAAGACTCGTAAAAGATCTCTGTTCAAATTTATAATGGTCATTTACTTATCCGAAATATATTTAGTTTCGGTCCAAAATTTTATATTATTTTGTACGAAACTCTTTTTCGGCTGCTCAAGATTCCGACAAAGTAATTCCGGGAAACACCTTTCCCATAATGGGTTGAAGCCATCTTGATTTGCATAAATATCGAAGTTTTCAATTGACAAGACTAGTTAAAATACCTAGAGCTACTGTGAAGGTTTAGCTGTTGTGTTGATAGATTTTGTTGTGAAAAGTGTATTGTGTTGGAAAATCTTTTGACAAAGTGTATATAGTGTTAAAAGAACAATGTCGAATTCGGAAACGGATACTGCATCTGAGGGTGATATGTGGGGACCACCACGAAAAAGGTCCAAAAGGTAGCCATCTCTGCTGAAGAGAAAGAGATAATTTTGAACGTTTCTCGAAAAGAATTGGAAGAACATCCTGAATTATCGAAAAGAGACTTAGTAGGAATTGTTCCAAAATCCTCAGGGGTGAGTGATTCAGCTGTTTTCAGAATTCTCAGAGAATATAAAGAGAATAAAACATTGACGCCACCTAAGAGGAGAGCCCAGTCGTTAAAAATAATCGATTCGGTTGACGATTTCGATATGAACCTTATCAGAAGAATTGTCCACGGTTTTTTTTCCGGAATGAAGTCCCAACGATTTCTACAGTACTAGAAATCGTGAATGATGACGACAGTTTGTCAAATTTCAAAAGAACAACGTTCTATAAATTACTGAAAAAATGGAATTCAAGTTCAAAAAACGTGGTCGTGAGAGTCTACTGATAGATAGGGATGAAATAATTGTTTGGAGAAGAGATTATTTTAAGAAAATCCGCTCATTAAGGGAACAAGGCAGAAAAATTTATTAGCTGGATGAGACATGGATAAGTAAACTGAACGTTTGTGTGAAATCTCGTCGATTCGACTCTGGACGTAAAGTACCTTTACGAAGGCCCTCCTACCGCTGCGCCAAACATGTTGTTATTGCTCCTTCTTACATTAGAACAGAGTATAGCAATAACTTGAACATGCTCGCCAAAAAGAAGCCTACTGTCTAGGGTAATTCCCAGATATTTGACTTCAGACTTCCATTCCACGATATTTCCATTCACCGAGATGGATTTCGTAGCTCTTTTCCGAGTGAAAGGAATATCTATGGTCTTGGCTGGGTCAATGTTGCGCCTCACAGACAAGGACTACTGCTTAATAATTCTGAGACCCCTCTGTAACAAATCGCAGAGGGAACTTTCGAATTCACAACCATACTCGTACGTTTGCTCATAATTTGATTTGCTGCCCTCATACAACACTCCTTCAAGGCAATTCAAGTTTATCATAAGATTCAAGTGGTGTTATTATGGATACATTTTAATACAGTTGGAGAAAACTCAATGAGGTAGGCAAAAAAAAATGACATCTCTTTAATCTTGGTAATCTTGAAATCCCTTTCCAACTATATCTTTAGTTAGATTTATAAACCCACATATAAAACTGCAAAACAATTGACAAGACAAGGCTCAACATCATTGCAAATGAACGCATCAAATAAAGGATCAATTTAGTGCGCATATAAAATCAAGTCGACGGAAAACTGATTTTCACACTCCCTGTGTTAACATCACGAACATGACTCTACTTTGACCAGTGCTACGTTGAGGTTTTGGAGGCACGAATATGAAGCGGTTCCCTACTTCGAGTCCTGCAGGACTTTTTCCATTCACGCTAGCATTCCACAATGCCTACCCTTTCCCAAATTCAACGATTTTGCGAAAACACAAACATGCGCCGCGGGTCCGATGAAATTCAATAAGGTTCAACCTCAGAAGCCCTAATTATGAGCGTCTTCAGGGTTCACCGGCTACGAATTAATTACCCCTGGTTGTTTCCTGAAGGTTTCTATTCTCCCTGAATTAGTTATCATCGAATTAGTCCCATTCTCGTTTCCAAGGGACGCATACAAATGGACGCGGAAAATAATTAGGAACGGGTTTATCAGTTAATGGAAAAATGGAAACTCATTTTCACGCAGATACGTATTATGTGTGAACGTAATGAACGGGTTATGAGCTTGGGGATTTCGCCGGTGTCGTGGTTCCGAGTGGAATGTCATGTTTGATCAATTCGGCAGTGGAGGAATGATGGCTCTGGTCAACTATGATTTTGCTACACAAACAAGGTCATGAAATCCATATACACTGCGCAAAAAAATTAACGCACATAATGGAAATCTCAAATTTATTCTACAACTGAAGGTGTTCTCAATGATAATTATTTTTATTTCCAAACGTACGATAACAACGTCAGTTCTCGACTGACAGGATCATCGAAAAGTTCTATTTCTCCGCCTAGGCGGAGAAATATTTACTTTTCCCTCCGGCGGCAGGAAAAGTGGTTGCTACAAAAAAGATTACTTGGTTACCATGAACAATATGAACATAGATGCATATAATACGAAAACTTCCAATTCAAACGTCATTTTTATTTGATAAAGTTACAGTATAAATGTACAATTTTCATGAATTTGAAAACGTTTGGAAATAAAATAGCATATTTCATTCGGAGAAGAAGTGACTTTTCGTGGCTCGCTTTCAATTATCCGCCTCACTCCGTTCGGCGGATAAACTCAAGCTCGCCACGAAAAGTGACACTTCTCCTCCTAATGAAATAATATACTATTATCAGAATTATGCATGCGTATGTTATCCACTTTCAACGTTTTTCTTCAATACAGATGTTTTCTCCCAGCAGGAATAAAAAAAGATGATATTATCAGATTTTGAATGTATTGGCTCCATTCTAAAATCAGTTGTTCTCGATCAATTCTAGTGATCAATAGTTTTTCTTTCGTTTGATTTTCAACACTCGATCGCTATGCAACGCGAAACACGCAATTTGACGCAAGAGGAATGTGACCAAGCGGTAGTTTTATGGGAAGAAGGGTGGACATGCACAAGAATGGCAGAAAGGTTTGGAGTTTCCCATACAAGTGTGTCCAGAATGTTGCAGCGATTCAGGGAGACAGTTATGAATGTCCGAAGACCAGGACAGGGTAGACCACGGGTAACAACTGCCATTCAAGAACGTTACTTGAGAGTTTCTTCGTTGAGACAACGGTTTGCAACCGCTCGCCTCCTTCAAAATCAGCTTGAGCAAACTCATGAGGTGCAAATTAGCACTCAGACATTAAGAAATCGCCTCAGAGAATAGGATTTAAGGCCTCGTGTCGCGGCAAGAGGCCCAGCTCTTACCCCAGCCCATCGAAGGGCGCGTTTGGATTTTGCGAGAGAGCATATCCATTGGGAAGAGGCCGATTGGGAAAGAGTTCTCTTCACAGACGAGTCTAGATTTTGCCTTTACCATTGTGATCGACGTTCCCTTGTACACAGACGTCCACATGAAAGATATGCTCAGTGCAATTTCCTGAATACTACTGGTTTCGGGGGAGGATCGATTATGGTATGGGGTGGAATATCTTTGACTGCTCGCACAGACCTAGTGGTCATTGATAATGGAACTATGAATGCTGATAAATATATAAGGAACATTCTTGAAGAGCATGTAGTGCCATTTGGCCCATACATTGGTGAAAATTTCATTTTTATGGATGATAATGCCAGATCCCATCGTCGCGCATCATTCAGGAGTACCTTAAAGAGGTTGAAGTCTCTCGAATGGAATGGCCAGCAAGAAGTCCAGATCTCAATCCGATTGAGCAGGTTTGGGACAACCTCAATAGAAGGCTGAGAAGTTCAGAAAATCATCCAGCTACTCTTAATGACTTAGGAATTCAACTAGGAGAAATCTGGGAAGGATTAGATCCGAACATTTTAGGATCCCTCATTTTGAGTATGAACCGTCGTTACCGAGCTGTAATTAACGAAGGGGTGGAAATACCAAGTATTAAATCACTTATCAGCATTTCAGTATTTTGAAAATTGTTCATTTCTCTTCTTTGACATAAGATTCGGTGAAATCCTGAATTTTTCTTCCATTCAATGTGCCTTGTTTCGTTCAAAACCTTCCCGAGAGAACATAAAAAATAAGTTATAAAGTCAATGTAGAGTTAACTTTCATTAAAATTGGGATTTTCAGAATGTGCGTTAATTTTTTTGCGCAGTGTACATATAAATACAGCGTGTTAGAAAGTCAGTCTTTTTTTCTAACAGAAGGAATAAATCGTCAAAACAAACTTGTTGTACCTATATGCTTATGTCCTGAATGCTCCATACAGGGCGAGTCGTTGACTTGTACATATATTTTAAATGTAGATTCTTGAGGCTAAATGAAACCTTTTTTTCATTTTCCATTGTTTCGAATTCGGCTCTGTTGAAGAGATATAGCCATTTGAAAAAAAATTGGTCCAAATACGTGCCTGATACGATTGTCTGCAAACACCTCAAAGTTCATATTTTCCGATTGAAACTGAGATGATTATCATATGTTCTGGGTGATTCATTTAGGAAATTCTCAAGCACTAACCTTATTTGAATAAGAATGTTACAAACACGATATTTTATAACAAAAACACTTAGTTTTGTCCGATTATTTCTGCAATTGAAAAGTCATATTTCTCCCACCAAAATGAGTTCCTTCTTCAACTTTCTGAAGAATTCACTAATAATTTGTTCATATTTTCCTGAATATTCTGAAACTATTTCATAAAAAATTGTTTCATAATAACCTATCCTAACTCCATTAACCTAGGCCATAGGATTCGAGGTCAATGACCTAACCTAACCCATCTTCTGTGATATCTCACAGAACTTTGAGAAGACGATGCCAGATTGCCGATTGTCTCTTCAAACGATAGTATAGGCGAAAACAAGGAAGCAGAATGTCACCTATCGTTAACGAATGAACTATCGCAACGGCACTAGTTTTGTCTTCTTTTCGCTTAAGGCGTCTAGGCGTTGCTCTTCGGAAACGCGAAACGTGTAGTTCTGATTCTCGCCGATATAGCGCTACGATCTTAATTTCAGTCGCCTATAACACTATAACGGTGCGCTGCGATGTAGCCGCCGCGCAAGACAAACCATTGTTCTGTGTCTCCAACGTTAGTCTTTGATTCCATGAACGACGCTCACGCGATAACCTGCGCCATGGACTTATTTATTTATTTATTTACAAGGAATAAAGAGAAACAGGTGATGATTGTGATGTGAAGCTTCTTCTAAATGACCATCAACATCATAGAACATTAGCGCGTAAACATGAAACGATTGTGGAATGAAAGTTTACAGTAAAACCTATCAGACATACATTCCGAACCCTTTTATAAACACGGGGATGAAAATGGAAAACCTCCGTGATAACTGCAACATGATACTCCCACATTAGCTGTTCATTAGAGCGGGCTTACATAAAAAAGATGGAATCCATTAACCGCTCAAAGCATTTCGCGTATCTATATATCTGATGTGAGCTCATAAAACCGAATTATCAAAGGCCATAAAAATATTTCATTTTAGGGAGGTGCGTAACTGCGTGAAGGTCTGATAAACTCGCTCACACAGTAAACAAAGGGTGACACTTTGTTACATTCATCCGACTGAAGCTGCCGGAAGAATTGAGTGTTGGATAGGTTGAGTAAAGCCGGGCATAATAAAAGGATCCCGCAGTTACTCACGCGCAAATGAAGACTACGATAGTCATGGAAGTGCATCATAAAAATTGTGCTTTACGAGAATTCTACGGATTATGAGATGAAAGAGAGCTCCTATTGGATGCCAATTCCTTCTATTTCATCCCACAGTTTTTATGGAATGAGCTGTGCCCATGACATTCTCGTATATTTTCAATAACTGTTCCTGTGGACGAAAGGTGCTCTGTTGTTGTGTAAACCAGAATAAAACCAATATGAACTATAAGTAAGGATCCGTTGCTTCTCAATACAATTGAAAGGAATGAGGTGAATAAGATAAATAAAACACTTGATTGGACACAAAGGTGGAACAGACCTTTATTGGTTCAGCGCAGTAATTCGAGAAACTGCAGCCTTTGAAGGGAAAAATGAACAAGATCCATTTTATCATTGAACTCGAAGCAAAAAATCCTTCTAGCATTACATATGACATGTTATAAATCCATAGATCAATAATTAATAAGACAGTATGGAGCTTCCTATACCCCGGTAAGGTTATTACTGGCACAATCAAGATGAAAGGCAGGGTCCAATACATTTAAAGTTATTCAAAGTTTATAAGTATATAGAGGTTGTCACCTTATTGTTATACCAGTTCTATACAGCGCTCTTACAGCTCCATGTGTAACAATCCTTCCTTCCAAGTATTATGTGTGTAATCCTTTTCGCGTTGTTTTGGAAGTGGACAATGTACTCTTTAGACGAGGCTCTATTTTTAAGAACGTTCGTTCAAAGAACTCTCAGGGGAAGTCTTCAAGCCACTTCGCGAAATGATGTTTTTCCTAGCACAGACATATAAACAGTTTATTGAGTTTATCCTAGGTCTCCAAACTATTTTTATCATTGTACGTAAAAAATTATATTCTAAAAGCAACAACTCCAATGCCTATACCATGATGTCAAATGAATAATTAAATATGCAGTAAGTCTTACGAAATGAATAAGAATATTTCACGTGGATTAATTGTAGAAGTTCCACAATATTCGATAGAAATGCAAATATAAAATAGAATAAGCTTACATGAGATTAACTGTGAATAGAGACAGAGTTATATTCAAATGGATAGCGTGTGCAGACCAGCGAACAAATAAGGCGTCTTGAGAATATGCTAAAATGGCGGATTTCTGGAAAAAGAACTCCATTTCGATTTCGCTTCGAGGCTAGTTTTTTTTCCACAGAATTAAGACTGACATTTTGTTTGACAGACGTCATGGCGAAAACCGCTGTTTGTGCCTTCACCTCATGTGACACTTACTTCAAATCAACCTCCAAAAATTCTCTCTTCCCAAACATCGCCAGAGGAGGATTATTCTCAGAATTATTCAACACAATCACGAACTCCCGACATTTTTCCTTTTCCCTATTCATTTCCTTCAGAGTTTCGCCGCTCTAAACACGAAGGACACCGCAGAGGCCTATAAACACGATTATAATTTCCGAAGCAGTCCTGCCAACTTGAAACCCACGAGACTCTTCGCTGGCGTTCGTTCCTCTGAGATCGAATCGCACTGTTCTTCGAAATAGTGCCTTTTAACGTGCCCCGAGTTCAGTTCGCCAGTAGTTTGATTGTTAATTTTATGCTATTCTATGTTCGCCTGATTATGGTTACTCTCCAAAATGGACAAGAAAGAGAATATTCAGTAGTTGCAGTTCTTCTTCTCTTTTCCTTTTAACATAATCTGAATAAAAAGAGTTTCCCAGTAAGATATGTTATTTTCACATTCAAAGAAAGATGCATTTTTTTATAAATGATCGGATGATTATTTCGTTTTCAGGAGGAAGGTATGCTGTTAATAATGGGAAACAACATCAGCTAATTGACCACCACGACCACGACTACAGGTCCATATCCTTTTCAGGAAATTTGGCTGCCCTATGTCCTCGATAGCCTGCTAATACAAATGCAATAAAATGGAGGAATCTGGTATCAACACTAAAGCCCGCAACGGACGGCGAGCGATATATTATATCTCATATATTTCACCAATATCGCTCCTTATGAAAATGCACCAAGCCCCGCGGACGACGTTATAATATATACTCCATTCACAATTATAAAATCACAACTCTGGCCATGGTTTCCTTTTCAGGAATTGGTGCACCTGATAAAAAATCTGTGCGCGTACAGAGAATATCTTTAATGACAAAACGGAGTTGCCAGTTTCTTTGTTTACATCGAAGTAAAAGTATCAAAGATATTTTGACATGGGTACAAACGGCAAATTTGAATTGGACCAAAAATCGATTTGTAAGCATTAATAAAGCAAAAGTAAGTACTAATCGCCTTTTTTACACTTGATAACGAAGTTTTTTTTAGGTATCTGGCCGTTTGGAAAGATTTCAAACGAAATTCCGGTCCCCCAGAAGTTTGGTTAGTTTCGGTATCGTTTTTGGTGCTCAAAATTTATTTATAATGTGTAAATGGACAAAAAAGGCTTCCTTATACGATCTTTTCACGAAAGCGACCGGAAAATATGGTTCAGGTAGGATTTTCGAGGAATTATGGAAAAGAACTTGCAGAATGAAATTGCACGATTTTCGTGAGTAAACGGTTTTTGGATGGTCATCATCGGTTTCTAAATGATTATTGTTGATCGTTTTCACGTTTCAGAAAAAGAACCACTTCGTATAAGCCCATTTTGAAGAAATTTGTGTATGTAACATTCAACGGTAGGTATTTGCTCTTAATCGAAAGAATATATTATATCTAGTGCTACTTCTTTCAAAAGAGACACAAACTTTTGATGCTGTAGAGGCCCTATAATGTGGAGGAGTTTGTGTCTTATTTTAGAACAGGTGAATGATAAATGTGAAGCATATGTTTGACCTGTTCCATATTATTTGTAAAAACCTACTGTGGTTGTAATGTATGAATATTTTTCAAACTAATAAATTACTATACAGTCAGAATATTCTACTCCTTGTTCATAATATCAAATAAATGAAATGTTTATTTTCTACTCTTATTTTTATTAAGTTAGCTATTAAGGTTATGTTCCAAGAAAAAGTTCCTGTTGCATCAGAACTCCCTTCAACTATTTGGATTTCAGTAGAGGGATATAATGTTCCATTATTCTTGATTCAACAATTGATGTCAAGTCTTGAACTTTCAGTTCAAGAGGATAATAAACATTAAATCTTCACAGGCATGCATATAAAAATCATGTGAAAGCAATGCAATTTTCTTCCATGGCGAAAAATAATATATTTCAACAGTGATCTCTTGTATTTTTCATGCAAATAACTAGAAAAGGAATCCTTTCTATCAATTCATATAAACGTTAATTATTTTCGTCCGTCACATCTTTTCCAATTCATTCATTTTCCGAATAAATTCACATTCTGAGAAATACGCTAAGAATGTAGAAAGGGCAACATAGTGTTGACTTGGAACATAAGAATATTTTGAAAAACGTCATAACTTCGATACAGAGTGGAATGTGTCAAATTTCCAAGGCCAGAGTTGTGATTTTATAATTGTGAATGGAGTATACTAATACAAATGCAATACAATGAAGGAATCTGGTATCAATACTCAGAGGGTGGTGATTATTATGAGTTTCATAGTGTCACCTTATAATCATCTGCTCCATTTGACAAATTGATGACAGATTCCCATATCGGTCGATGATCTGTCATAAGACATCTCAATTCGTAATCATTCGAGACATTCACAGTCAATTCTTATAATTTCTGCTATATTTGTGTAGAATAAAGAAATTTCAAAAACGGAGAACACTCAATGTTGAATGAGTGGATTTACGGAAAGCTAAGCAGAATCATTCACACCTAACCATGAGACCTGAACAACACATAAGCGAAACAACCCTCAACCGAGCTGATCTGAAGCCCAAAAAAAGAATGGACGAGCTGATCGAACGGAGCAAAGTCACCCACATAGATCAGCTAATACCAATCCAAAGATACATTGAAATTGCTGATGCCCTTCTTTTCGCAGCCAAGAATACGCAAACAAAAAATGATCCCGAGGCTTCTCTCATGAATTACCTCAGATACCAATCTTTGGTCAAGAAATTGAGGACGCATCCGAAATACAAAAATATCCCGATTGGTGAGAGGTCTGCTTTCGACTACAAGCTGAGAAATGTGATGAAAAACGTGAAGATTCTGAGCGATATTGTCTACCTCGAGTATAGGAAGTTCTACCAGATGTCAAAGTTGGACACGAATGATCAGAATTTGGAAGGGTGAGAATAGACAAAAAGAACAATTTTCGTTAATCCCAATTTATCTAAGAATATTTTATTTCTTAAATGCTGATGAGATTTTATAAAGAAAGGTCCAAAGATCATAGGTGAAGAATATGACATTACTGCGATTCACTAATATCTAACAAGTATTACCTCAGAGATGAAACTATATGTCATTTTGTACGTACTAAGATGTCTACTGGGCTGAATCGCGCCGAGGCTGTATATTCCAAACTAAGCCGAGTTTTAAAAAATGGAATAGGAAAAAAGTGTTTCGATTGACGGGAAGAATCTATATTCGAAAAAATCGGTTCGACAAAAAAAAAGAAATGGAACACCCTATATAGTGACGGACTTCGGTCCACTCATATTTTTAACTGTAGATTCCTCTCATCGAACGAAACACTTTTTACCTGAATCGTTTTTCAAAATTCGCCTCCGTTTGAGAGATACAGAGTGTCGGCGTGTTTCTAACCAAGGGGTCGGCCAGCTTCAGAGACCGCACAAAATAAATGACATTTTGTGAAAGACAAATCTCTTAGTTAATTCTTATCGATTATCAATTTCGTTTATCGCAATTTATCTCAGAATATTTTATTTTTTGATACTTTAAAAGTTGATTAGATTTTATAAAGAAAGGACCAAAGATCATAGGTGTAGAATATGACATCACTGTAATTCACTACTACCAAGTTATGCCTCCGAAATGTCATTTGTTACTTACTATAAAGCACAGATCGGTCGCAGTAATAGGAGCGTGTCATTACGATCATGAATGCATGAGATCCTTCAGAAAGATCTGAATTCTTGAATTTTCAGGTATCAAGAGCAGAGACCCACCCTTTCTACCGTTCGGACCTTCATAAGCGGCAACAAAGGCGAATTCGAAAACGCCAACTGGAGTCAACCATCCCTCGGAACCAGAAACTCCCTGGTTAGCAGGTCAAGATCCCGAGCAATCACAGATTCAGGCTCCTCCGTAAACCTACAAATGTCTCGTACCTTTTCTTCCAACGTAGACGTAAATTTCGGCCTTAGAAGATCCATCTTTCCGACCAAACAAGTCAAAGAGTTCGACGTGATCTATAGTCAGAGGAGGATAGTCAGGAGTCACAGAACTGTGATAGTACCTAGTAGAATAACCACAGAGTTCTCTTACTTATCGTATAGAAACACCAAGAAGAACATAGAGACTGTAGGTTACTTGGCTGGTAGAGAATTGAACCCTACCCAGTTTGTGGTCTCGCATTTGATACTTCCAGAACAGGTGGGGTTTTCGGATTATTTCAAGGTTAAAGATTCGATTGATCTAATCAGGTACCTAGATGTGCACGATCTTCTCACTTTAGGGTGGATTCACTCGCACCCAATGGAATCCAACTACCTTTCCAGCAGTGACATGCATTACCACAGCGTTTTCCAGAGTGTCCTCCCTGAAGCCATAGCCATGGTTTACAGTCCCAAGTACATGAACAGTACCACCTTCAACTTGACACCAAACCATGGGCTCAAATTCATCTTGAACTGTGGGAAAAAAGGATTTCACACACACCCAACGAATCCACCGCTCACTATGATTTCGCAGCATGCAATCACGGATCTGTATGGTGATCTCACGGTGAAAGACTTCAGGGACAGTAGGAAAGTTTGTGAGGACTGGGATGGAATGAGATCTTCGTTCACGTCTAATCTTTTCGATAGAATGGTGAGGGATAAGGATGTTAATGAAAGGGGAAGGATAAGGAAAAGTGAAGTATCATTCGTACATATTGGACGTAAATAAATGTTTTCAAAATATTGGTTGTTTTGACATATTGAATCCACAACATCGTATTGGCCAAGACTTACCAAAGAAGGTGTTCGAAATGCATATTTTTATTTTTGATACCACAAAGTGCATACTGTGAATTGACTTCGTCGGTAACAAAGAAGACCCATAGCTCTATGATTTACTCACTTTCTCTGTGGTCTGAAGTTCAAGGAATGAGTGGCGCAGAGCTTCGAAAAACATTCTATACGTTTTTAACACGCTTCTGCTACTCGTTTAGCAACAGTCATACATCGCCATCAGTTATCTCTCTTCGTTTAACACGGCCTATTATATTTTTCACCACGCCGGAACCCGTTACTATCGTACCTAATATTGTGAATTCGTTCCGTAAGAAGAGAGACCGAAGGCCAGAAAATCAGTAGATACATATCTTCGAGTCAGACACACCGTACCATTATTTCAGTGTTCACTTTGCGCCACTTTTCCTTTCTCATACATATATTTTTCTTTGTTTCTTTGATTCTCGTGGTGGTAATAATTGGTGCAGCAGTCCATTCTTCTCTTCAAGAGAGCTCTAAAATATAATTAACAGTAGGTGCCATACAGAGAGACCATCGAAAGTTCTTGTCGAAGAAGAATATATACTGACCATTGTTGGGGCCTTATTGTGACCATTGTAGAGCAACATGAAGCAATTTCAACTACTCATTTGCCATGCGAGGGTCAGAGTTTCAAAACGCACAGAGCTTGAATTATGTTGCTCTGAAGATGACCAACGTACGAAAGAAAGAAATTTCTTTGGCCTCCTTCAGTTTTTGTTTATTCTCAATTTTGTCATCTCCAAGATGTGAGTTTAAAAGAATCATACGCAGCAATAAAAAGTCTTTCCTTTTCTGGTACAAAAAGTTAGGATTGTCATTAAAAAACCAGCAACCCTACACCCCTCGAAGAGGTTGCATTTTCAACTCCTCAATTATAAACAAGTTTTAATCTTTTCACCAGTCTCCACAAGTAAAATCACATTCGATGTAAGTGAACGTTTAATTCAAAACATTATCAACTTCTAGGGAGTTCATTTTTGTTGCACTTCTTCTCTTCGCATAAAACGCAACCCTTTCTTTCTGCTCCCTTACAAGTTCCTTTTGTATTCGTGCAACCTCTAGTCCAAGTTGGTTTGAATATTTCTCCATTCACCTTAGTTGGTGCTTTACCCATATCAAGATAAGCGAAACAAAATCTTCCGTAACAATAATCAGAAATTCTCCAATCTCCTGTTCGGCAACTGCTGTTTCCATCTGTAGATTTACACTCCAAACATTGTCGTGGAGACGTTATTGGTGTGACTGGAAGATAACAGATTGAAGCATAAAATTTCGAAAATAAAGATTTTTCCCGAAAAATTCATGGATAGAATTATGATTCTAGTAATTTTCTCGAGAAATTCAAAGCTTTGCAATTTTCTAGAGCGAAATAAATGAGAATAAGGAGACATTGCTGTTCAATGTTCACCAAATTATTTTCGAACATATTGTCTTCAAGTTTTCTAAGTTGGTTGGTGAATGAATTAGTTAACCCTTACCTTCGTCAAAGCAAAAAACTCCGAAGACAAGCAGGCACACCAAAAAGTGTTTCATTTCAATTCTATTTCGCAAGACACTAAGAGAAGCCTACAATATATAAATGGGAAAGTTTATTAAGTTTTATCTTTCTAAACTTTCACAAAACCAGTTATTAGCATAATAGATGTTATTATGGTACTTATATCCCTAAATGATAACAGTATCGATAGATAAATGCAATTGAATGAAAATGCCATTATTAGTTGCGAATGCACAACAAAAATTGTATGAAACCACCTAGTATTCCACCGAAAAAAAAATCACTTTTAATGAGAGGATATTAATTCCAATTTTTACGAATAGGAATAAATTCTAAGAAAAATATTTGCTGAAGCGTTGATTTTATGATTTGAGTTCTGACAATGAAGATTTTGTCCATTCTGATATTTTGAAATGGAGAATATAGGAAAAAAATACTTTTTTTAATATAAAGCAGGATATTTCCTAAGGACTACGTGCTATTGCCACTACAGAGGATGTTTCACAAGAGGTGTTTTCAAAAGCTCAAGCAAGATTACTAGAATTTACAAACCGTATTAAAGCAATACTCCATTCACTTTTATAAAGTATGCCGGTTGTCCGAGTTTTATTTTTATCAGGTTTTTTTACTTAAAACTGACGTAGGTTGGCACTCGTGTAATATCGGCAATGTCAGAATAATTCTCCGAGACGTTGCCAACGTTAACTCCTATTTACTGTGTTTTAAGTTGTGCAAAAAGGTATTTGAATCTGTAGGCTTATTTCTTGATAATTTTTTTTCAAAAGTGGGAAATTCCCATGAATGCATGAACCCATCTCTACTTTCAAAATCTGACACCCAAATCATTTTTCGAAATTTCATGTCGTATTGACAATTGTTCATAATTTCATCATTTTTCTTTATTATCTAAGTGTTTGTGCAATTCTTTAGATAATTTCCAATTATTTTTTAACAATGCAGGATTGGAGCATCAGTGCATTGAACACCCATGACCTGCTCCCCAAAAAAAGACTGGATGCCCTATACGAAAAAGCCAAATTGACCCATGTAGACAACGGCGTGGATGTTAGAAGATACTTTGATATAGCCAATGAAATTTTGAAATCAGCTAAAAAACTGAGAAGAGAAAACAAAAGTGAAGAATCCCTCTTGAACTTTCTCAGGTATCAAATCTTAGTTAAAAAATTGAAATCGCATGTAAGCTACCGAAATGTCCACATTGGAGAACGAGCTGCTTTCGACTATAAACTCAAGGATGTCACAAGAAATGTGAAATATTTGACCGAGCAGGTCCTTGAAGCATACAAGAAACTCTACGACATAACAGACATCAATATGGATAATTTTAGCATAGAAGGGTTGGTACTCCTTGTAGGGTTTGTCTACTTTATGAGAAAATAAAGTTCCCAAAAGTTTGTATCTACACTGCGCAAAAAAATTAACGCACATTATGGAAATCTCAAATTTATTCTACGACTGAAGGTGTTCTCAATGATCATCATTTTTTATCAGAATTATGCATGCATATGTTATCCACTTTCAACGTTTTTCTTCAATACAGATGTTTTCTCCCAGCAGGAATAAAAAAAGATGATATTATCAGATTTTGAATGTATTGGCTCCATTCTAAAATCAGTTGTTCTCGATCAATTCTAGTGATCAATAGTTTTTCTTTCGTTTGATTTTCTACACTCGATCGCTATGCAACGCGAAACACGCAAATTGATCCAAGAGGAATGTGCCCAAGCGGTAGTTTTGCGAGAAGAAGGGTGGACATTAACAAGAATTGCAGAAAGGTTTGGAGTTTCCCATACAAGTGTGTCCAGAATGTTGCAGCGATCCAGGGTGACAGGTATGAATGTCCGAAGACCAGGACAGGGTAGACCACGGGTAACAACTGCCATTCAAGAACGTTACTTGAGAGTTTCTTCGTTGAGACAACGGTTTGCAACCGCTCGCCTCCTTCAAAATCAGCTTGAGCAAACTCATGAGGTGCAAATTAGCACTCAGACAATAAGAAATCGCATCAGAGAATATGATTTAAGGCCTCGTGTCACGGCAAGAGGCCCAGCTCTTACCCCAGCCCATCGAAGGGCGCGTTTGGATTTTGCGAGAGAGCATATCCATTGGGAAGAGGCCGATTGGGACAGAGTTCTCTTCACAGATGAGTCTAGATTCTGCCTCTACCATTGTGATCGACGTTCCCTTGTATACAGACGTCCACATGAAAAATATGCTCAGTGCAATTTCCTGAATACTACTGGTTTCGGGGGAGGATCGATTATGGTATGGGGTGGAATATCTTTGACTGCTCGTACAGACCTAGTGGTCGTTGATAATGGAGCTATGAATGCTGATAAGTATAGGAGGAACATTCTTGAAGAGCATGTAGTGCCATTTGCCCCATACATTGGTGAAAATTTCATTTTTATGGACGATAATGCCAGACCCTATCGTGCGCGCATCGTTCAGGAGTATCTTGAAGAGGTTGAAGTCTCTCGAATAGTCGAATGGAATGGCCAGCAAGAAGTCCAGATCTCAATCCGATTGAGCAGGTTTTGGACAACCTCTATAGAAGACTGAGAAGTTCAGAAAATCATCCAGCTACTCTTAATGACTTAGGAATCCAACTCGGAGAAATCTGGGAAGGATTAGATCAGAACATTTTAAGATCACTCATTTTGAGTATGAACCGTCGTTGCCGAGCTGTAATTAACGCAAGGGGTGCAAATACCAAGTATTAAATCCCTGATCAGCATTTCAGTATTTTGAAAATTGTTCATTTCTCTTCTTTCACATAAGATTCGGTGAAATCCTGATTTTTTCTTCCATTTAATGTGTCTTGTTTCGTTCAAAACCTTCCCGAGAGAACATAAAAAATAAGTTATAAAGTCAATGTAGAGTTAACTTTCATTAAAATTGAGATTTTCAGAATGTGCGTTAATTTTTTTGTGCAGTGTAATTCAATTTACCTTTTACCTTCACAGTACACCTACTGATTCAACTTTTTTCACCCACAGATACCCAGAGCAGAGACCTACTTTCTCAACGATCAGAACCTTCGTCAGCACCCCTCGTCCATCAGGCGCCCAAGAACATATGAAGGCTGCAGCTGCTCCTACTCGTGGCAGGAGCAGATCTTTATTGACGCAGGGAGCGACATCTGCCAACAATATATCCCTCATGAAGAGCATCTCTTCACTCATCAGCACCGGAAGTTGCGGAGTCAGAAGGTCAATATTTCCGATGAAGCAGGTGAAAGAATTCGATGAGATCCACAAGCAGAGAAGGAAAGTCAGAGGGCATAGAACGGTGGTGATACCTAGCAGAATAACCACAGCTTTCTCTTATCTATCGTTGGATAACAACAGGAAGAATATCGAAACTGTTGGGTATTTAGCTGGAAAAGAACTGAATGCGTCCAGGCTCATCGTGACCCATTTGTTGCTACCCAAGCAGCAGGGATATTCAGATTACTTCAAAGTGACTGATTCAGGACCACTTGTCCAGTATCTCAACGATGAAGATTTGATGACGATTGGTTGGATTCATTCGCATCCTGTAGAAACGCCCTACATGTCCAGCAGCGATATGCACTACCACGGAATTTTCCAGGGCGTTCTTCCAGAAGCAATAGCTATAGTGTACAGCCCCAAAGAGATGAGGAGCAAAGTATTCAATTTGACCCCTGATCACGGTCTCCAAACCATAGAGGAATGTAGGAAGAAAGGGTTTCATACACACCCCACCAAATGCCCTCTAACCATGGTTTCTCTTCATACGGTTACAGATCTGCTCGGAGATTTGACGGTGAAAGATTTCAGATGGGAGGGTGATGATCTGAAGTTAGCCACAGAAACGGAAAAGGAGGTTAAGGGATCACCTGCGGTTGTTCGTCGAAATCTGCTGGAAAGATTCTTGCAGGTGAAAACCAGTTCAGGAGCTTTGGCTCCATTGAGGATAAGGCAGAGCGAGGTGAATTTTGTACATTTGGATAATCGAATATAAGTATACAAAGTATGGGTTATAATTTTTGTTGACTATAGATTTGAGGAGGGTTTTTGTACTTCAACCATAAGGCCTATGGTACTCCCCATCGGAGCTATTCTCCCCATTACGTAGTCCACAGCTTGCCCTCCTGTTTTAGAGTTCTGATGAACTCCAGTACCTTGTCTGCGTTGGCCAGCAATGGCGAGTAAGGAGTGAACGAGAATAAATTCGCTATCTCAAAAACGCTTATATCTTTTGAACCACTGGACCGATTTCGCAAATCGAACTCATTTTGGAATCATCTTCTAATTCTAATGAAAACTGTTTTTACAATTAAAACACCAAAACTATTTTTTACAAAATTCATGAATTTTTTCTGGAATTCTCCCCATCATGCTTCTTATAGTGTTCTCAGTCACTTTCTGAGATGCTGTCTTCCACTTTTGCTTGAATTCCGCTAATGTTTTCGTTGATTTCTTAGTCTTCTTCAATTCTCTTTTTACCAGGGTCCAATATCGTTCGATTGACCTGAGTTCTGGGCGATTTGGTGCATTGGCCTCTTTGGGGACAAAAACCATCTCATTAGCTTCGTACCATTCCTTGTTGCCCTTGCTGTATTGGCATGAAGATAAATCTGGCCAAAAGATTGTTGACACATCGTGCTCACGTAAAAATGGTAAAAGTCGCTTCTTCAAGTATTCCTCGATGTATATCTTCGAGTCAACAAAGCCTTGGCCAACGAAAAATTTGCTCCTTTTCCCATAAGTGCAAATTGCTTGCCAAACCAGGAATTTTTTAGGAAACTTTGCTTGTTTCTTCACGCGAAATTGTTTGTCAACATTTCCACGAGAATCTGCAGTATAAAATTCCTGAACAGGAAGTTGCGAGAAATCAGGTTTCGTCGTTCATCACGCAACAGGAAAAATCTTTTTTTAATTTCTTTGCCCTTGATTTCGCTTCTTGATTCTTCATAGCGTTCCTGTCTGGCACTTGCTGCACTTTGTATGTTCTAAGCCCACAACTCGACTTGATTTTCTGAACGGTTGACTGCGAACAACCCACTATTTGGGCCACTTTCCGTCCTGAAAGGTTAGGATTCTTCTGAAAAAGGCTGATGGCTTTCTACACTTTTTTTGAGCTATGAAACCCCTTTTTCCTCCCGGTTCCTTCCTTGCGGTTAATTTTAAAATCTTCGTTGAAGCGCTTAACAACTCTTGATACCGTTTCCGGACGAACGCGAGCCTCTTTTGCGATTCTTTTGAAGCTCCATTTTGGATTATTTTGAAAAAGTGTCACTATAAATTCTCGTGTTTTCACTCCGCTTGACATTTTGCGACAGAGAATTGGACTATCTATGAAGTAAATGTTCCACATGTTTCTGACGTTCATAACAAAGCTAACTATGATCAAATTTTGATTTTTTTCTCAATTGGTTCAAAAGATAAAGGCGTTTTTATTCTCGTTCAGTTCTTACTCAAATGTGGTCGTTTCCTCAATAAATCGGGTAATTATCCTAATTCTCGAGTTAAGTCACCCTTCAACCCTTGAAAACAACTCAATTGACTGCCAATCTGAACAAATATTCCCTAAGATTAGTCCAGTTCTCCACGTTCTTCCTCTACATTGTCGATATACACATTTTCCCTTCGCGGAACTTTCCAAACTCAATTCAACACGGTAAAACTTGTCACTATATTTTCGTCGTACACAAAGCTGCGAAATGCCGGCCAATAAACAAGTTGAGACAGTTGAGTTGTCCCTAATCGAAACAGACCTAAATTATATTGAAGGGGGATCGAAGGTCAGCTCCTTCTCTCCAATGGCTCGGGACTGTTACCAACTTCGTCGATAACGGTAACCTTACAAGGGACCGATTTGTCAGTTTCCTCGTGTGCTGTGCCGAATTTCTGTAATTTCGGGGTCCCTGTGGAAGTCGACGTTGACGTAGCTACGGAATGCTGCGACCCTCGGCAGTGAAGTATCGATGCTATGATGGAATCTTTCTCAGATTTTTGGAGTTTCCTTCGGGAATACGTTCTAAGGAATGTTTTGAAGTATGTATTCACAAAAACTTTCCTTTTGTTACGAAACACTAACAACTACCTTCTATCTTCAAGTTGAGACATGAATTTGACCACTTCCATCCTTTTAATTATAATTATTTGGTATCTGTAGAGGCCTATGGAGACGAGCAAACGATTATACTTTTTGCAAAGCCATAAAGGCCTTGATGGTGTGCCAAAGTCTGACAGGTAAGACTTTGGGATGTAACCCAAGAATACTGCGATGGAAGTGCGTCATGATTGTGGTATCTACCGATAATAACTCATGGGGCAGTAGTCAGAATAATACGAGAAGAGCTCTAAATAGAATACAAAGGTGAGCCTGTCCTTGTATCATTGGATCTATGAGAACCAGACCAACTAGGGCATTGAAGACCATGAGAGATCTATCATCTTTTCATCTTGTGAAAGGTAGATTATCCCATGAGGCTATTCTAATAGATCAAGAGCCAGTGACCAATTTTCATATGTCATTTCATAACTCACCAAAATTTACTTGTTTAATATTCAATATCTGCTCGAAAATAAAAACCATTTCTGCCAGCCCATAATGGCCGGAGTAGACTACCATAAGCGCTTAAAGAGGCCAGGAAATTAGGTTCAACTGTGTCATAATATCATACACAAAACTTTCAGGAATTGTTATTGATAATATATTGAATCTATAAAAAATAATGACAGAACTTTTTCGTCCCTCCTAAGTGTTGGCAGAACTCAGTAAAATTCATTAAGAACAGCTGTACTTAGGTATGTCATTTCAGTACGCTTGAAATTTACAGGAAATAAAGAAAATGTGTCTAGAAAGCGAATTATAATCATGACAGAATTTTTTTACATCACGAGCCATCTGCCAGAACGAGAAATGTTGCCGCGCAAATGCCAGCGAAATGAGCTTATTCATATTTGCAAGTCAGACCTAGAGCGTATATTGGGCATTTGCGAGACTCATCAAAAGTTGATAGGAAGCTAAAATTCTTTTATGAAATTATAGAATTGGTTTCAGTTTCATTTACCTGATCCGATGATAAGGGTATTCGCTATTTACTCGTAATACTAAAGCTCACTGTGAAAGTCTTATACTCTCTTTTACTACTCTTAGTCTACCCAACTTTTGGGGTTTTAAATGCCAGATGGTTTATTTTTTACCCCTTGATGTGACTGAGATCTTACACTTCTTTGAATGTTTCGTAAATCACACAGGTATACTCAAGACCTCCTCAATCCATTCGAAAAATTCTTGAGGAAACAAATTTTGAGGATGCGTAGGAAGAGCATATTTTTTTGAATAGTTTATTACTAAATACATTGTTGTAATGTTGAAAATAAACACCTTTAATTCATTTAATTTATTCCTTCAATTGACAATAATACATGCCCAAGGTCTGACTTGCAAATATGAATAAGCTCATTTCGCTCGCATTTGTTAGCAACATTTCTCGTTCTGGCAGATGGTTCGTGATGTAAAAAATTTCTGTCGTGATTATAATTTGCTTTCTAGACACATTTTCTTTATTTCCTGTAAATTTCAAGCATACTGAAATGACATACCTAAGTACAGCTTTTCTTAACGAATTTTCAAAGAGTTCTGCCAACACTTAGGAGGGACGAAAAAGTTCTGTCATTATTTTTTATAGATTCAATATATTATCAATAACAATTCCTGAAAGTTTTGTGTATGATACTATGACATAGTTTAACCTAATTTTCTGGCCTCTTTGAGCGCTTATGGTAGTCTACTCCGGCCATTATGGGCTGGCAGAAATGGTTTTTATTTGCGAGCAGATATTGAATATTAAACAAGTACATTTTGGTGAGTTATGAAATGACATATGAAAATTGGTCACTGGCTCTTCCTCTATAAGACTATGCTTGAAATCTACTGGAAATGAGACAATTAGGAATCAGAGAGCCTGTTCATCTCTGACACATCCTGAATACATCCCATCAGCGTACCTTCCCAGTGACTAGAAGATAAAAAAAAGTAGCATCGAGAAAACCTTCACTAGGATGCTTAGTAGAAGTCTGTTGAAGTCTTCGAAGTTTTCACTTATGGCTTTACGATGAATGCTCATCATCGCCAAATCGTTACGTCTCTCAACCATCGTACTCCTTAGCCAAGTTTCGATCCTACGAAGGCTGCTGAATGATCGCTCCACAGGTCCAGTACAGGGTGTCCCAAATTCGATGATCGCTGAGAGTATCTCGAGGACCATAAGGGTTAGAGAAAAAATGTTCAAGGACTCCCGATCTCTTTTTTCAAAATAATCAATTGCCAGCAAACAGATCCGAGATATCTGTATTCGTTCTCGAGTTACAGGGCGTTTCTGTAAAATTTCTGTTTCAAATATTTCGCTATATCTCGTTTTCTGTTGGAGATATCACGAAAATCCCAAGAAGTTTTGTTTTGCAATTTCCTAAATGTGTTATAGCGAAATATCCTGATGGTCAGGAGACGATAAAAGCACTGAGCTCTTATGTCATCGATTCTCAGATGGTGTTATAGTGCCGAAGAAACCTCAACGAAATAGGAAAGAATAACAAGGTGCACAACCAAGATCGTCCTGATAGGACACGATAGTTTCGTCCGATGAAAGTTGGGTCATTATCTTCACATGGCACCATCCAAAAGCTACGCCAGAACATCATATAGATGTATGTCGAGTGAAAAAGGAGTGAAATAAATCACTGTTGATTTTATGAGGTTTTTTGAGACCCGGAGACAGGTGTATTTGGGTAAATAATAGATCGCGATATATCATAATACCTACATGCTAGGCCCGTATGTAAGATACGCCCCACTCAATTTGAAAACCTTTGCCTTCGCCTGCCTCCCCCGCATAAATCTTCCTTAGATCTGACAACCACCCGTGATATATAAGGAACATACCACGGCTGCAATATTTCCAGTGACTTTTCGCATTATTTCATAAATGAAAAATAGGAGATTGGATCCCACGCCTGCGAAAATGTCTGAATGTCCCATTTACTCGGGATCTCTGTATCGGGTTGTCTTTCAGAGAATTTCTCACATCTACACCGTTCTTGTAGGACGGAAGAAAATAGTAGAAAAAGGTAAAATGTCTTCCTTAGTCTTGGCTCTTTGATATAACTCCTCAGTTTATTTATGTATTATTATCATACTGCTGGCCCAGCGACTTTATTGTTTCGCCTAAACGGTGCATTTGACAAATCGTAATCACCGGTGATCGGAGATCAGCAGCTTGGTTCTCGGATTTTGGAAACTGTCAAATCGAATTGATGCTAGATCAACCTTCGATCACCGTTGATTACGCTTTGTGAAACCCACCGTTAAAGTTGTAGAAACTTTTCATTGCTATTTTTTCAAACAAGAGATGAATAAGGCAAAATATACAGAATTTATGTACTATTTTCAATCGCACGAAAATAATTCTATTTATTTAAGCTGTATAATAATAATATAAATTATTATTATTATTATTATCTAATTGTTGATCATAAAACTTTTTGTTTCTAATGCTTTACGGTTCTCTTATTGCAGTACTATCCTGTGATGAACGACACCATGAATGCAAATATAAATCACGATCGACTTATATGGATGAGAAATAGTTCCAATGATGATCACTTTATGAACCACTTTAGTTTTGCCAATACAACGCTGAAAATTCGAATTTCAGTACTTTCTCTATGGTACTTTAACTCAACTTCACAGAATACACAAAATATACTAGGACGTTTTTCTATTCTTCTTCTTGACTAAGGACATTCTTGTTTTGGTCCACTGCACAGAGTTGGAGGCAACTAAATTTACGAAAGAATTTTCATGGTAATGGAATAATATGAGCCTTGCTTGAGATGTTTAAAAGGGTAGACAATTGTCAATTTTTGAATGCATTGACATCGACCAAATCTAAAAGATCAGAATAATTTCGTGGCGGCACCGCAGCACGTGCTATTTCATAATTTCAATATGGGCAATAATCCAATGAAAATTGAAGCTGGGCTTTGCTAAGAAAAATTTGGCCTCGCTTTGTGACTGTTAATAGTAGGAGTATAAGCCATTGTTCACGCCAAGTGAACGGTTCGAATAAACTTTTCTGAATTTTTTATTTTCGTTTCATTTCAAATTAATTCAATTTCTCCGATAGATACCAAGGGAAATCCCATATGGAGTGTAGGTGCGAGAAGATATCGTCAGCTGTGCAACGCATATGTCGTATAATATTTTCAATGTTGGCTAATCAAAATCTAAACAGTGCTCACACCATCATTTTAGACATCTTAGCCCTTTGGTGCTCAGCTTAAAATAATTGGTAAACATATCAGTTGGAGGAGCAGTGAGATTTCCATGTTTCTATGGCTATCAGCTATCAGCTGTCACACTGAACAGAAACACAGAAATAATATGTCAATTACTAATTATGGGCAATTTTGGATCAAATGATTTTCGCAAATATATTCATTACCAAACAGAAATTCAAAAACATTTCAAAAATTAATAGAAGAGATGAGAATGTACAACTCCCGATTGAAACGCCAAAATCGGATTTACCTGACATTTCGATAAAAATTCACTGCGATATTCACCCGCCTTTTGATTTGGTAATAGCCTCTCATGTTACTATAAGTTCTATGCAAATCCCACAGTAAAAGTTTATACATCGCCATCTAATGTTGATAATACCATAAATATGTATAGTACCTTCACGATTATGTCATTAACCGTAGCGACACCAGTGGTCTTATTCAAAAAAAAAGCATTACCTGCATGAGCTGATTTTTCATCGAATTTTTCAGAGTTTTGAATGTTTTAATGTATTTTATAATGATCAGGACACGAATCCATCAATGGAATTTCCTAACAAACAGTTCATCCGATCTTGAGTTATAAGGACTGAACGAGAATAAATTCGCGATCACAAAAACGCCTATATCTCTTGAACCAATTGAGAAAAAAATCAAAATTTGATTATAGTAAGCTTTGTTATGAACGTCAGAAACATGTGAAACATTTACTTCATAGATATTCCAATTCTCTGTCGAAAAATGTCGAGCGGAGTAAAAACACGAGAATTTATGGTAAAACATTTTCAAAATAATCAAAAATGGAGCTACAAAAGAATCGCAAAAGAGGCTCGCGTTCGTCCGGAAACGGTATCAAGAGTTGTTAAGCGCTTCAACGAAGATCTTACAATTAACCGCAAGGAAGGAACCGGGAGGAAAAAGGGGTTTCATAGCCCAAAAAAAGTGTAGAAAGCCATCAGCCTTTTTGAGAAGAATCCTAACCTTTCAGGACGGAAAGTGGCACAAATAGTGGCTTGTTCGCAGTCAACCGTTCAGAAAATCAAGTCGAGTTGTGAGCTTAGAACATACAAAGGGCCAGACAGGAACGCTGTGAAGAATCAAGAAGCGAAAGCAAGAGCAAAGAAATTAAAAAAAGATTTCTTGAAACATTTTTCCTGTTGCGTGATGGACGACGAAACCTATGTCTTGGCTGATGTCTCGCAACTTCCTGGTCAGGAAATGTTGACGAACAATTACGCGCGAAGAAACAAGCAAAGTTTCCTAAAAAAAATGCTGGTTTGGCAAGCAATTTGCACTTGTGAGAAAAGGAGCAAATTTTTCGTTGGCCAAGGCTCTGTTGACTCGAAGATATACATCGAGGAATGCTTGAAGAAGCGACTTTTACCATTTTTACGTGAGCACGATGTGTCAACAATCTTTTGGCCACATTTAGCTTCATGCCACTACAGCAAGGCCATCAAGGTATAGTACGAAGCTAATGAGGTGGTTTTTGTCCCCAAAGACGCCAATCCATCAAATTGCCCAGACCTCAGGCCAATCGAAAAATATTGTGCCCTGGCAAAAAGAGAATTGAGGAAATCAACGAGAACATTCGCGGAATTCAAGCAAAAGTGGAAGACAGCATCCCAGAAAGTGACTGAGAACATTATAAGAAGCATGATGGGAAGAATTCAAAAAAAAAATCCATGAATTTTGTAAAAACTAGTTTTGGTTTCTTTATTGTAAAAACAGTTTTCATTAGAATTAGAAAATGATTCGAAAATGAGTTTGATTTGCGAAATCGGTCCAGTGGTTCAAAAGATATAAGCGTTTTTGTGATAGCGGATTTATTCTCGTTTAGTCCTTAAATAGTGTTACCAAACTTCGTTCAATAAATATGTATAATCTATACAGTGCGCGTCAAAATCATGGAACAAATTCAAAAATATTTGGCAACAAAAAATCAGGGTCAATTTTTGTTTCACTTTTACCAAATTTTTATGCATTTTTGAAGGATTTTTGTTGCACCCCATCAACCCTCTAAATTTTTTGAATGGGGAGATTGGGACATGTGGTACTTTTTTGGAAAGGTCTTTGTATCTTCTTCATGGACGTGCAGAAATTTTCAAGAAAAAAATTTTTTTTTTTTGGAAAATTAGTTAGTTCAAAGAAGTTTTCAGTATGTGCATTTTGTTTGACTTCAAGTCAAACGATTCTTCGCAATATTGAGGTGATTGCAAAAAATCAGTTTGTTAAAGTTTCACGGTTGCCGACAATGATTTCAGTTCAATTTCCACGAATCCTTTAATACCCTTCATCTACCATCAAAATGAAAGAATGAAACGGTCCGTCGATAAATCTCCAAGAAACTTCCGAAAAAACGTACGCCATACATCCGAATCGCCTGCCCGAGCCGAATGGGCCATGATATCATGAGGAGCAGTATTTCAGTTTGCGGGATTGAATAAATTTATTCGGGCACGAATCTCCAGAAGCCGGCTCATAAAGCCCCACGTAACATGGGCACACGACCGAGGCGAAGGCCCCATTCACACCTGCAATAGTCTTCTTTCGATTGAACGAAACGGGAAATGAAAGATCTTAGAACTGGCCGCTGATATTAAATAGTTGAAAATCCCCCCATAATTCTTCCTCGACCCTGGATTTAACGACTTTGGCATAAATCCTTTTCCCTTTTATCAAGTTCGGGGGAGGAGAACGGAAACTGGTTCGGTGCAATTCACGTGAACGCTAGGTTTGGAATCGGGAGATCTTTTCTTTGAAGAATTTTCTTTTATTTTCCAACGAACTACCCACTAGGTACCGGTAGCTCTGTATTGTACAATCTTGCGAGGTTCAAGTAACTTCCCGAATGAAAAACCTCTTCAATACATTAGTTTCGGACACCACAGTGAAGAAAATCATGAGACACAGCCAAATATTGGTGTTGTGGATGAAATACCTGAAAGCTCCACCAGAAACTTTGGCAGACAATCACTGCTCCAATTCTTGACATTGACAAGACTGTTCCATGGGTACCAGAGCCTTGTGGTGTTGAAGGAAAGGAAGAAGCCGATGAGCTGGCGAAAAGTGCATCAAGGTTAACACCTGCTGTCTTTCTGTGGGCTTGGAAAAATAAGGCAATGGTCCTACAATGGGAGTTGGACAATACTAATAGATTAACCCTCTGGATAAACACTCCTGGACTTACTCAGTCCAAGCAATTCATTATGATTTCAGCAACCTATACCAGTAAGGTCCTATAGCTGTCACGAGCTGAGCTTCGGGTGATGGTAGGCCTGTTGACAGGGTACTGTCGGTGCAAACATCACCGTATGGTGTTCTTTTCGAGAGTGTAGATCCCATAATAGGGAAGTTATAGCCAATTATAATAATTGACCAAATAACAAAATCGCCCTGTCGCACAGTGGGGCAGAATGGCTTGAAACCTGGCATTAAATCAAAAATTAAAAATGCATATTTTCATACCGCCATTTGTCGAAGCGACAGATCACTACCGTAAGCGACTAAAAAGCACAATACTAACCCTTCCTGATCCTCACTGCGCTCCCGACAGCTCTTCTTTGTAGCAATTTTTTGGCCAAGTCGAGACGCCTGCAAAATTTTTCCGTAATTGTTGTAGTTTTAAAACGTCACTCTGTTAACAGATCACTATTGTTACGAGTTTTTTTGATGGCATCTTCAAGTTCAGGTATGTGTAGATAATTTAAGAACTTTGGATGAATAAAAACTTACATACAATAATAATTAATTCTTGTTGATGTTGTCTATGATTGAATCTTTAAATTTTTATCGTATTCTCAGAATCATGAAGGTTTTCAGTTATGTTCCAAGGCCGTCCAAAGTTTGATATTTACATTTCTGCGAAGCTTGATCCATGCTCCTTTCAGAATCATGAAAATGTTGCCCATATTCTGCCTTTTTTCAGAAAAATCAATTTTAGACAGCGAGGTGGGCACTCATTGATAATCGATTATTTCTTTAAAATTTATTTCTCCTTTAGTATCGACTTCGAGCGCAATGATTTTTAAAGGAAAAGAGCTCATAGATATAATGAGGAGTTGCGGAAACAGTTGAATTGAAAAAAAATTGATTATTTGAACGAAGAAATGAGAAAAACGTATACGAAGTGTAGGGCAAAGCAGGAGGAGCTTCTGAAAAAAAATTATATTTGAAGACAGAGTATGATTCTCGTTACACTAAAGCACGAAGAATGGTTGTACGTTTCCAAAATTACAAAAAAGAATGACTGGAGAGGTCGAATTCGTTTCCTAGTATAACTGAGAAAAGGCTTGATCGTCCTGAAGTTACCTTTGATGATCGCTAAGAGAGATGAGAAAACAAAATGGTTTAAAACTAAAGAACTTTAGGATACGACTCACGTATATGTATTGACATAACAACAAAGATGCGTCTAAGGACTCTAAGGTCAGAAGGGTAAGTACATGCATGCATCAAAAATTCTTCATGAAATAACTTATATGTCTCCAAAACGGACCACTAAATATAGAAATGCCTTTATATCTTCGTTGGACTCACAACCAAAATCTATGCCTGGCTAAGACGTTCTAGAGTCTAGCTGTTTTGATCACAGCAGTTATCTCAACATCAATATGGAGCTGTGAGGGATAGTGCTCCTCAAATATTCCCTTCGTACAAGACCGTCCAAGCAGCAAAGAAGCTCTGCTATCCAAATAATATATCCGTGTTACAGAAACTGTTGCCTGTAGCCTAGACGCCGTAGCAACTTGGGGTTTTCAGCAATTTCTGTTTCTCGAAAAAAGAGAACATGACATGTATCTTACTTTTCTCTATCTTTTATAGTTTAGGAGTAGTAGTACTAAACCATCGAAATCTGGACAACCTGTACAACTAACAGTTTTTACAAATTTTTTCACGCTCAACTCAGTATGTATGAATTCAAAATAACAAGCTCTTTCAAAATCTGTAAAATTATGAAGGGTGCCCCATTTAAATTGAAGAAGTTGATGGCCTTTCCGGTGGAACCGGAAGTATATTATTAACAAAAAAATGTACATCAGATGCATTTTGTTCCATTGCACTTACCTGCAAATTTTCATGAATATCGTTCTTTTCTTTTAAAAGATGAACTGCACCACATGAGTTAGGGATATTGACTTAAATTACAAAAAACAATATATCTAAAATAAGTTTTTTGTGATGAAAATTCATATTAATATGATTTCAAGTTGCAAATTAATTTTAGCCTGTAGGTCTGCAGCGTATACAGGTGGTTAAGAAAAATCGAGTAAAATAACGAAATTTTATTCCCAGAGAATTCAAGCATTTTAAGACAATCAATACAATGTATGGCCTAGCTCCACGGGCATCAATAACAGCTTGACATCTTCTTTGTATACTACACACGAGGTTGTTGAACATTTCTTGAGGAATTTGGTTCCATAAACGGGGCAGAAGCTCTTCCAGATCATTTGAGGATTCTGGGGTAGGTTGATGATTATTTAATCTTCTTTGGAGCATATCTCATGCATGTTCTAAGCAATTCAAATCTGGTGAGTGAGGAGGTATTGGTTAATGTGGAATACCAAGCTCCTCGCGCGCATTCTCAACTATGGCTGCACGGTGCGGTCTAGCATTATCGTCTAGAAATTGAAAAGTTTCACCAATAGCAACGTGAAAGTTTGGCACAACATTGTCAATGACATGCTCCCTATAGTGTAAGGCGGTCATATTCCCAGGACAAATGTGTAGATCTGTGCGCCCGTTGAAACATATCTCGGCCCATACCATAACACTACCCCCTCGGAATGGATGGACTTCTTGGATATAGCGACGATTACGGGGTATGCGTGGGATTGCCCATACCCATATTCTTTGAGAATCTGAAAATCGTCCATATCTGGATTCATCAGTGAAAAGGACACTATGCCATTGATCGTTTCCATTGATATGTTCATGTTGCCTTGTCCATTCCAGTCTTTGACACTTATGGTCACGTGTTATTGGAACTCCTCTTAATGGACGTCTAGAACCTAGATTCGCCTCTCTCAAACGTCGTCTGATGGTTTCGATGGAAACTTGGACCATCTGCATTTTGAAGAGTATTCCGTAGCATTCTACACGTATACTCCATTCACTTTTATAAAGTAGCCCGGTAGGCCTTGGGATTCTGGCACATTCCACCGCGTATATTTTGAAAATGTTAGGTTATAGTCATTCTTCTGTCAGATATGAACGCAACGTTGCCGTTTCTACATATAAATCGTAGAAATTACGTATTTATCAAAATGTTTATTCACATTAGGAAAATAATGAATTCAATAATTCCAAAGACCTGACGAATATTGAAGAAACTTTTTGCTCTGTTAATACTGGAAACATTTCACATGAACGAGCATAAACATGATTGGAAGATTCAGTTATGCTATTTTCTTGTACGGAAAATAAGAATCAAGTGTTGAAATTTTACTGAGGAATAATGGACAGAATGGTCTGTTACTTTGTGATAGTTCATTAACCCGACAGAAAAATTTTTAGACAAACAGAACAAACGGACGTATGGAAATCCTCACTTTTCAAAATTCTCAAGAACTAAGCCTACATACGACAATTAAATACCTCTTTGGGCAACTTGAAATACTCCAGTATGAAAATGTAGTGGTACTACGAATCTTGTGTCACAGTTAAACCTTAAGAGAACTAACTCCATTAAAAAAGTTAAAAAAGAGCAAACAGAAAGACTTCGCAATGTCGCTTGAATTTCACTAGTGCCAACCTGCGTCCGTTTCAAGTAAAAGAACTTGATAAACCAAAACCACGGCCAACCAAGATACTTTATAAAAGTGAATGGAGTATAGATGTAGGGTTTCTTCTCGCCGAAACGGTGATGAAACGATCCTGATCAGGTGTTGTTTTTCGTCACCCACCAAGCCTTCGTCTTTCCAACACGGAACCTGTCTCCCTGAACCTATTCCAACGTCGAGATATCACACTTTGGCTGACTTGGAGCCTTTCCGCTACAACAACCTGAGTTAGGCCACCCGGTAGCATTCCGATAGCCCTATTAGCCTCAGCGTTTGTTAATTTACGTTTTGGCATTTTCAGAAAACTCGTTTCAAATCGAAGCCATTGATAAACTGACTTCATTTCAAAATAAGAACATTCATGAAACATATGCAAAGAACCAAACTTCAGAAAAAAGGCGACCAGATTGACGAAATGTCTCATACTGATTTTATTGGATCGATTCAAGTTGGTATTGAGTTTTAAATGATTTAACAGCGATTTTCTCGAAGATTACATACTTTTAAAAACGATTGAATACGATATCCCAAACCCTTGTGGAGCAGTATATTATAATCAATTCGATGTCGTTTGTCCCCGAAAACACCCTGAACTGTCCTATAGTCCAACCCACAGTTTGAACAATTATAAATTCACACTGCCATTTCGAAACTACCCCAATATCCACTATCCCTGTCGCTGGAATGGCTAATAGAATCCTGTCGCAATTTTTATGATCTCTTAAATCCCGCGCGCAATTTTCGTAATGTCTGCTAATTATCCTGGAAACGTATTCCAAAAACTAACCGTACGGTGTGCATTAAGTATTATAACACGTTAAGTTACGCCACCACACCGTTGGCTCGTTTAGTTTTACCTCCAACACCAAGTGATTTACGGCACCGAAACTGCTTACGCTTAGTTATACTAGCCCGGCCTGGACGCTGATGAAAATTTATCTAAGTTTAGTCGGAAAGTTGTGATTAAATTTGTGGAGCAGTATATTACGTTACGTGTTCATTAATGAATTCGAAAGACTTGTAGTTTCGCGGGTATTAAGCGAAAGATGAAACTCCCTGTTAATTGTGGCTTTATTAGGTAACTTTTTCATTTCATATTCGCAATTTTGAATTTATATTGAATTAGGAGCATTCTCTTCGAACTTCACTTATACAAGGTGTTGCGAAATACAGGGTTTGATCCAAAAAAATCCGAAAATTTTACTGCTTAAGGGGGAGTATCACCTTTTGAATCGTGGTAAATCTCCATTCAAAAGTGGTCTCTTTATTTCACGAGTAAGTACCCTAATTTACGACGTACAGACTTGATTTTTTTTTAATTGAAGTTGACGAACGTCCCGAGAGAAAATAGTTTTCTTTTTTCGATTAAATAGTTTCTCAATTAAAAAAAAAACAGGGTAATCGTTAGATCTGGGGTTATTGAATATGTTTTTCGTTTTTCATGAGTACAAGCTATACCTATTTTTGAAATAATACTCATGAAAAGTTTTGTAGTTTATAGAAGATTAAATTGCCGAGGGCAAATGGTTGCGATTTTTTCCAAAAAATGATGAATAACCGTCGGAAAAAAAATCATTAAGTGTAGTTTCCAAAACGCTGAAGTTCAACCTGTTTTTTTTTATGAAAAACTAATTAAATCGAAAAAATCGCAAATACTTGCCCTCGGCAATTTAATCTTCTATAAACTACAAAAATGTTCATGATTATTATTTCAAATATATAGTTTGTTCTCTTGAAAAATGAAAAACATATTCAATAACCCCAGATCTAACGATTAGCCTGGTTTTTTTAATTGAAAAACTAATCAAATCGAAAAAAAGAAAACTATTTGCCCTCGGGACGTTCTTCAACTTCAATTTAAAAAAAAATCAAGTCTCTACGTCGTAAATTAGGGTTATTACTTGTGAAATAAAGGTGATACTGCCCTTTAAGGTCGCCGTTCACAACGAGTAGGAAAACTAATCCGATAGAGGCGCTACTGCCCCTTAAGCGTAATCGAGATCGGCGTCAACGGTGAAACACCCTGTATACTGGATAATAGGGTACCGGCGGGTAGAGGACTTTGTGGCGGTACAGAATAAGAATATATTTCATGTACAGTAAAAGTCCCTCGGTTTTCGAGATATTTGAAATTTTCGAAAATTAAAAAGAATACACTCCTTGCCACTATTTTCGACAGCAAGACTCCAAATGAGGGAATTTTTAAAATTTGTTTTTTGGAAAGTATACCTGGATGGATGCACTATCGAATTCAATTTATGGATTTTAGAGTCCATGCATAGTTTTTTTCAACAAAGATCTAACTCAAAATTTTTGTGTTTCGTCATGTAGATGTACGAGGATATATTGAAAAACTCTTAGCCTACTATAGAACCAAACAAAATTTCAATTTCAAAATATTTTATCACTCAACATATTCTCCTCTCAATTGAATACATTTATTACAGCGAACCTGCAACGTCTCTAGACCTTTCAAAAAAATTGTTTCTTCTTGCTCTGCAAACCAGTCTTCCACAGCTTTTATGACCTCCTCGTTAGAAAAAAATTCACGACCTTTTAAACTTTTTTTCAGTTGAGGAAAGAGATGATATTCGGTCGAAGCCAAATCTGATGAATGAGGGAGGTGTTCTAGTAATTCTACCCCTAAATCACAAATTTTTTGCATGACAACATGAGTTTTGTGTACTGGGGCGTTGGCCTGTAAAAACAAAATACCTTTGGATATCTTTTAGTCTTTTCTCTTCAATTTTATCCTGTAGAGTGGTCAGTAATATCGAATAGTAATCTCCAGTTATTGTTCTTCCCTTATCCAAAAAATCAATCATGATTACTCCATGGCAAAAACACAAAACTTCTTAGGTCTTGGAGAACCAGAGTGTCGCCATTCCATGGAATGTTGCTTTGTTTCTGGATCGTAGAAATGTATACCCAAGTCCCATCCATAGTAACAATTCGGTTTAAGAAGTCTACATCGTTTTCAAATCGAGCACAGATCGAACGCGATGCTTCTACCCTTTGCACGCTTTTGGTCAACATTCAAACATTTGGCGATCCATTTTGTAGAAATTTGTCTCATATGTCCAAATTGACGTGAACTATATGATGAACGCGTTCATATGAAATCTTCAGTGCTTCAGATATCTGTTTTAGCCCAATTCGACGGTCTGATAAAATCATGTCATGATCTGCATCGATATTTTCGGGAATTGACACAGAAACTGGCCTTCCCTATCGGTCATCATCTTCAATGGAAAATTGACCTCTTTTGAAGCTTGCAGTCCAATTTTTCACGGTCGCATACGAAGGACATCGATCCCCAAAAGTATTAATGAGCATATCTTCGTAAATCTGCTTAACTCTTAACCCTTTTACATACAGGTACTTGATGATGGCTCGATACTCCCATTTTTCGATTTTTACAATTCCGGTGGACATCTTTTTTTTTTAATTTATTGCGTAACTCTGGTTTACTTTTTTGACGTCGAACTTCTAATAAGTTATTGTTCGTTGATATGGTATCGCATTATTTTGTTTATGTATGGAACTGGTCTAGGCTAACTAGATATCAATACATCCTCGTACTGCTTAGCAATTTTAATTCTTGCCTCTCTTTAGTTATTTGCAGTATTATTTATTGTTCTATATCCTAGACTCTACAGCGTTTGTATCCTAACCTCGGCTTCTTAACGGATTGTCTGTTAACTTCATAGACCTCACAAAACCAACCTCCATTCAAGAGATATAAAATTCACCACTGCAATCTCATAAAAAGCAGGCGTTGCAATTCGGTAATTATCTTCGTTTTCTATCTCTTCGTTTTCCCGAAGTAAAACAATAGAATTAAGTCCAGGCGGAAAATCATTATTTTTTCATTTCAACTGAATAATTGCTTGCTCTGGATTTCCTTAATTAGGAGAAAAGTCCTTTGTACGTGAAAAAAAGGTAGGTATAATGTTTTCTTGTGATCCGGGTACTTCTGTTTACTTTCAATGAGAAAACTTGGCTTGTTATGGATATTCCGCTTTCTAACGAATCCGGTTGGTATCAGTGAGCTGCCGAAGTAGATTGGATCAAAAGGGAACCGAAACCTTTTTATTCGAGTCAAGATGAAAACTGCCCCTTTTTCGTGTGTTTATATCTCGGAGACACAAAGTTGGCATAGAAAGATTTCCGGACTGTATCGTTTCTGATGAAAATATTGGCAACAAACTGTGAAATAATAGAGTGACATATGAAAAAGGATTAATTGAGAGGTTTGTCTTTCATGAAATGTAATTCATTTTGGCCGACAACTTGGTTGGAAACACGCCGACACCCTGTATCTCTCAAACGAAGGCGAATTTTGAAAAATGGTAAGGGAAAAAAGTGTTTCGTTTGATGAGGGGAATCTACAGTCCAAAAAACGTGTAGATCGAAGTCGAACACTGTATAGGGTGTACCATTTCTTTTTTTTTGTCGGACTGATTTTTTCAAATAAAGATTCTTCTCCTCAAACGAAACACTTCTTTCCTTTACAATTTTTTGAAATTCTGCTCCGTTTGAAAGATACAACCTCGGCGCGTTTCAACCTAGTGAGAGTCTTTGTGGAAGTTGTTATCCAAAATTGTGCCGAGTTCGAAAACGATCCAACATTTTCCAAATTCCTAGCTCGAATGGATAATTATATCTACCGTAAAATGAACGTATCGCCCTATAAGTTCGGCGAAATAAGTTTACACAATTTGCAAGCGTTATTCCGATATAAATCCATCCATGTTGAAATGGCAAAACGTGCTGAGCAATAGACGAGTCCCTTCATGCTGGCAAACTGTTTAAAAATACCTGAAAATCACTTCCCTTTTTTTCGCAATGATTCAACTCTTACCTGAAAGCTTTAATCCCAATGAGTGTATCCTGAAAATATTAGATGCCACGAAGGTCTTCATCAAAAGCTATAAATTTTTGTTTTCTTATGTTTTCATTAATGGAAATCTATGACTTTCCAACCTAGAAAACGACTTGTTTATATTTTTATTGCTCCTAAGCTGTTTTCATTGACTTAGAAATTAGAATATCTATTCTAAAGCAATGGCTGTTTCAGGAATTCTTGAGGGATATGATCCTCGTAATTCGAGGTACTGAGCTGTGACTTCATCTTTCTGTAAGATGGAAATCAGAAAAGGTGAAGTAGGTATCTGCACGAAAAGATTTTTATGTTTCAATCCTCATGATATATTTGAATTTCAGGCCAGTAGATGATTATATAACAATGTAAGCAAAGTACTAGTACTGAAAAAAACTGTTCTCAATTGCTCTTCAAGGAAAAGTAAAAACACGGCTGTTCGTTTTGATAAATTTCCTGAGAAAGATGCCTCAACAACGAATATCACTAATGCCTTTGGCATATTGCATAAATTGGACTGGAGAAAAGCATGGATAGACAAACTATAGATGGGAACCTTGCTGCAAAGAATATATGTGTTTGTTCCCATCACATGGACGATTATGTCAAGTTAATTTCAGATTTATATCCAGATTGAAAAATCCATAAATAAATTGCTCCAGAGAGATTAGTTCTAGTATTAATAAAAGTGAAACTGTTTGTGAAGTAGCCATTTTCAAGGGAGTTTCTCAATCAACTGCGAACAATATTTTTAGTAAATATATTGTCTGTATTTATTATTTTGAGATGTGGTATACACTGGCCATGTTCTGATGTTGAATTGATGAATTTACCACTTTACATATTAAGAATATACTATGATTTCAAAGTGATACTTCATTATAATGATTGATTTTCCAGTACAATGATCCTAATTTCTCATGCGGCATCAGAACTTACTCACATTCAGATCATAGTCTATGGCAGTTGTAAATACTTTTGGGTTGTTATTCTGTAGTAAGTTTCCATGCAAATAAAGAACATTAAAAACAATCATTTATTTCCCTAATTTCCTTTGAATTCCTTGTAGAATTTCTATCCAATTAGAAGCGAAAACCCAATTATGCACCTATATTTAATAAACTCCACAATACAGGGTTAATAATACATTAATTCACTGAAAGTCTTCCTATGATCTCTACGAATCCAAAGAAAACACCTATAATAATCAGTTTTACATCTTGCAACAGATCTTTATACGAGTGCTCCTTCTTCGGAAATTAATGAAATTTGGATTTGATATTTCTGCAGTATCTTGAATCATTTTTACACTGTTAATAGAAACATCTCATTCATCAGAAAAGTTATTATAAAAAACAAACTCAAGCGAAATCCTCATTTGATTCGAAAAATTCAAATTCTCCATTCAAACATTTTGTTGGGGATTTTTATTTTCCATTGATGAAACCCTAAGAAAACAAAAATTTATAGCTTTTGATGAAGACCTTCGTGACATCTAATATTTTCAGGATACACTCATTAGGATTAAAGCTTTCAGGTAAGAGTTGAATCATTGCGAAAAAAAGGGAAGTGATTTTCAGGTAATTTTAAACAGTTGGCCAGCATGAAGGGTCTCGTCTATTAGACAAATCCACAAATCCCGTGTCAACTGTCATCTGTCAAATTAACTGTCACATGAAACAGTGTTGCCAATTAGAAAAAATACCATGAGGAACCATTGCCGAGATTTTGAACACAATGAAAAGTTTTCATGTCAGGATCTCAGGATATTCAAGGTATCACGCTCGTTTCATTCATTTCGATTCCAGACAGCTTTCCCGCTAAACCCGAATAGTCGTCCCCGACGCCAGGAAGTTCTATTGAACTGCCTTCAACCCGATAATAACAATTCTCGACTGGTATAAACGTACACTAAGGTCCAATTTAATCGTCACTGGTCATTTGCATATCTCGGGATCCACTAATAGAACTTACGGCTCTTAGTTGTACAGCAAGGGGATTTCATGGCCAATGGACCACCTGGCTGAACGGTTAGTTTGAATAGAGTGGAAATTGGGCAGGACGTTTGGTGCATAGATATTGGAAATTTTCGATATCATAACCTGAAGATTTGGTGGGAATTGGGATAGAGGTAAAATGGAGAAAGCTTGTAATGTTCCGTTTAATTCCCTCAGAATTGGATGTTCTGATTGGTAAGCAGCGAATTGTTATTGCATTCGAACTACTGAAAAATTGCTAGACTTTTTAATCAGTCAGTACTGTTATGGGGAGCATTTGAATATTAAGAATTTCCATACTTCATAAATACTAGGTTTCATAAGTAGCGCACCCACCAAATATGCAAAACGAGTGGATCAGTCATCGAGTTACTCACTACTCAGTGCCAATTGAACAGAGAATGAAGGGATAACCTCCGGTTGACTTCGGGACGCCTTTTCACATCCCTAAAACTATTCAGACATCCATCCCTTCTGGAAATGATATTGTAATATGCCTTGTCTCTATTTTCAATTATGAATGTATCGCATCCACCATTCTACTCGAAGCGCGTCACTACATCATTCAGTTTCCAAGTATCAACGTCCAATTTATAAATGGAAACGAATAGAATGAAAAAGGAGGAAATGAAATAGAATATAACCTTTTGGCAATCAATCCGCTGTCAGTAGGGACTATGGAGTGATTCAACATTCAGGAAACGATGTTAATGCTCCTGTAGTTTCTTCTGATAGAATTATTGGGTGGGTTAGAAGCTCCGATGGATAATAATTCCTATGGTAAAATGGAACATCACTTCCCTAGGACCTAGCATAATCAACGAGTCCATTTACCTTATAATTCATAAGGAATTGTAGCGTTGAGTGGTTCTCATCACAGATGTCGTCTGTGGTTCTCATATTTTGGCCGAGCATATTGTAGGTTGCCTAGCTCGTACAATTCGAGGTAATATTTTTCTTTTATACGATTTGCGGGAAAACCGCGCACCCAATCGTATTGAAAGTGAGTACAGTCCATCCATATTTATTGATGCGTCGATATTATTAATAAAGTTACGAAAAAATTTTGATTAAAATGATATTTCCCAACTTTCGTCTCTAACATAGTACTCAATAGTACAAGTGAATGTTCGCAATATATACAGGATAAAACGTAAACTTATCGGTTGGCGCGATAGCACTGAGGAAACAACTCAGACTATTCAAAGAAATGAATTCAAAGAATAAATCCAATAAATGGTTGCTTTAAGCAGATAAAACTACCTCGTGCTGACTATAGCCAACTTTTTTGTCAATTTGTCACTGAAATGACAGAAATCACTCGTTTCAATTACTTATTTTTTAAAAATTCGAAAATAATGTGACAAAATCTCCTACAAAACAGTGATTTCAGATTTCAATTCCTTGGTTTCACAAGGTGATTATCATAAAATGGTTCCGAAAAGAGTTGTAGATTATACAATTGTCAACAAAAGTTATCCCAATCCCTTTACCATCCAATCACCACATCGAGAATACTAATATGCACGCATACAGTGCATATATGATAAGCTTGAACTTTATTAGATGATTCTAGATGAAAAAATATCTACAGTTTGTCCTATAAACCATGGTCCAATAATACAGGATATTGCAGTTTGAAAAAAAATACCGTACGCACGCCACTGTTGATTGTGAAAACATTGCTCTTTTTGGAAAATATGCAGTTTTATGATTTCTACCTAAGTACTTGATTTCATTGAATTATCTCTATCTGTTTGGAAAATATGAACATATTTCGATACGAAATCAAATAAAAACATGATTTTAACTGACAATTTTCAATTTTCCACTCGAAAATGACGATCCGCAGAGGAAAATCTCGTTAAATCTTTTCTGTTCGAAATTGATTGTGCATTCAATCAAATTTTTTTCATAAAAAAAGATGTAGGTAAGTTAGGAAAAATTCGCATTGAACTAATAACTAAATTGCGTTAAGTACTGATAATGGCTTATATATTTATTATCAGAATTAAATAGTGATTTTCTTGAGCAAAACTATTCAGGAACACGTTACAAATTTGCGTATCCACAACTAAAATTTCAACACTCCATAGAAAAAGAGGAAATATCTCTGTTCACTTACGAAATTCCCATTCCATGTCAAGGCTTAATTTAATTCGCGAAAAACTAAATAACGCAAATGAATATTAGCACTAACTCTTGAACACTCGCAAATTTCTTGAATAATCAAAACAACGTCTACATTACATAGCGAAGTCTAACCATATGAAAATTCTGCTCGGCTAGAATATCATATGGACTCTAAAAAAATGCCCACAAAAAGTTATCGCGAAGAGATATAATCTGATTATTCCGTATGTTCAAGAAACCATACACGACGCACGGAACTGGCAGAAAGGAATAGTCTTATAGGAAGTGGTGTAGATGTGTCACACAATCTAAAATAGTTATTCATGATATGAGTGTTAAAAGTGACGTTTTATTTTGTGAGCGGAGCGAATTGAACAATTTCACGAACAAAATAAAATCACTTTTAACACAAATACCATACAATGTTTTTTGTACAACTGCCCTATTTTGACAATTAACTTCAAAATGCATTTTAATCATAGAATTTATAGCACTATAGAAGAACTTATAGTACTATAAGTTCTATGATTTTATTATTCAAATAATCAAAAGTTTGTGGTGGATGGCAAACGTTGCCAACGTTATGATCACTAACAAATGAGAAAAGACGCTGTCATTTGAATTTCGTTCCTGTCCAATTTCGTCTTGGGTTTTTAACTGCTTGATATGTTTGTCGAGAGTCCAATTATTAATAAAAGTGACGATTTGGTTGTTCCTGTGGATATTGAAGAGTTTGCAAGAAGAGCAAATCTGGAACTCCTACCTGAAAAATCTGTTCAGCAGTACGATATTGCATATTAACAATTTCCTGGCCTGGTGTAACTTTGAAAAATGTAGAAGGGAACTTCAGTGAACCTGTTTACCTGGCATACTTAGAAGAAAAATCAAAAATATGGAGTACATCAACTTGGTGGAGCAAATTTTCAATGATAAAGTCAAGCGCCCTTATTAAAAATGGTAAATATTTTAAGGTAATAGCATATTTAAAACGGAAAAGTGAAGGATATCATCCCAAAAAAATCGAAAATTCTCACTCGTGAACAACTATTTTCGGATTATTTTGAGCCTGTCGGCGTGAAGAATTGTGTAATTTATCAGTGGAAGACATCGAAATAACAAATAAATCATTGGTTATACATTTCCAAACACAAAAACGAAAGTCAGTCGTTCTATCAGTATTATTGGGAAGTATGTTGACTATTTTCATAAGTACTTTGCACTGCGCCCTTCTGTCATCAAACATCGTCGTTTTTTCCTGAAATACATGAATAATAAATGCACTGCCAATCCAGTTGGTATCAATACATTTGGAAAATTCCATCTATTGTTGCCGAATTCCTCAAACTGCCAGAACCAAAGCAATATACACTGTTTTCGAAGTTCCTCCGCTTCATTGCTAGCAGAATCAGGAGCAAATATTTCGGATATAAAAAAACATGGTGGATGGAAGTCTACGAAGGTAGCCGAGGGCTATGTTGATCATTCCATTGCATATAGAAATGTCATTGCTGAAAAAAATTCTCCCAACCTCAACAGATTTTGGATCATCATCATCCAATATTGTACTTTACGGTTTCTACAAGTACTGATGGTGCTGAGGATTCTAATAATGTGTTGCGAAGCTCCCTAACGTCACAGGGCATTAATGTTAGTATTTGTGCTAGTTTTACGATTAATATTAATGTTCATAAGTAATGATTGTTAAATATTTATAATAAAAATTTGCAATTGCTGAATTTTTTTCATCTAATTTCATCATAAGAAAATGGAGAGCTAAAAATATTTCAACACTAATGTTAAAAATATTTTTAACACGCTTCCACGTAAACAATCAATTTTAACATTGTTTGCTGTCATCAAAAGTGTCACTTTTAATGGCAGTTGAACAAAAATAGTATATTATTCGATGAGCACATAATGATTACTATTATTCACGAGGGGGAAGTTTGAGACACGAGCCGCCAGGCGAGTGTCGCAATTCACCCGAGTGAATAATAGTAATTATGTGCGAATAGAATACTATACTTTGTCCACGAATTCCCCGGTAAAATTCGATTCAATCTGCATTTTCAACAACGAAAATAGTTATCAAAAGCGTTGACATAACATTTTCTGTGTTCGCACTGAATAATGCAAAATCTCGATAAACGTCAAAAAGTTCAGTTGATATCGATTCATTTCCATACTTTCGCTCTAATGAAAATGAAATACAAATGTATACAAGCTAGTGTTTCACCTTCATCACAAGATATTTTTGTTCGCATGCTTCAGGAATAATTTCTTCGCCAGAAAATACTCTAGCTTTCTTCCTTCTGAATTCCTTTTCAAAAGGGAAGGCAGTTTTTTATAATTTCCAATATCGTTGCATTCATTTATGTTGAGAGTATTCTTAAGCATGGCATAATGGCTCCATAGGGTTGTTTGTTTATAGGTAGCTGATATTTTCCGAAAATAAGCCAGTAAAACTGACTCCGAAAATGAGTGGATTTTATAAGGTGCTCTCAGTCCATGTAATTATTAAACGCTTTTAGGCTGAGATTCCTTGATTTTTCCGTCAATAGATGTAATGCAGTATTTCTTGCAGCCTGTCTTATTACTGGTGGAGTACACAACATTTCTTCATGACTCTGTAATGCAGGTATCTTCGAGAAGATTCACAATTTATGGGAGGCACAATGAAAACAGACGGTTTGAATATTTTCCAGCTTATCAAACTGAATGGGAATCATAGAAGAAACCATCAAGTGGTTATTTTTTCTCTTAATTGTCATTGCGCTGATGGCTTGGTGGTTGGCAGTCATTTTTCCGTCGTGGAAAAAGGGCGTCTCGGGTTCGAATCCTAAAGAATTAAAAATTTTCAGAAGTGCAATTCAGCAGTGATTAATGAATCATTATTCACTGCCATTATTCACCGGTGAATGATGACTATCATTAAGTTTCTCAAAGATCATTCGAAATGTAAGGATTATAGGGAAGTCGTGGACAAATGATTTTTTTTATTCTCTTGGAATGATATCCATGACTTGATTTCACACCATCAAATTCGTTTTTTTAAGGATTACTTCGAACATTGAATGCATGGTTGTTTCTTCACAATAAAGCTTCAATTCTCGAAAAAAAGCATGATCAGTATTTTACCCAAATACCATTTTTATTCAGCTATACAGCCTTTACATTTGATTTGGATGTATTTATAGCGATAAGCCGTGAATTGATTTAAAAACTAGAATTGAGGGAAAAATCAAATAGTGAATCTTCAACGAAGATTTGTCGCTTCACTTGATATACCGAGTATCTCCCTTCTCCACGTTCTAGGGGAAACTGTTTCTCTTTCACCCGGAATTAAAACTTGAGACAATCTTCCATAACTAGCGCCAACAAATAACAGTAGTTCGAAAAGTTTCGTCGCACCAGTTAACGCTTTGCTTTAGACCGGATAAACTTTACGAAATATGCTTCGAATCTAGAATTTCGCAGCTATATCATGTGAAGTGAGAAGCTCTTAGAGGAATTGTCGTCTTCTCGCTAATTTCCTCTTCTCGGCGTGTATTCAAATGAGGGATGAAAATTCGATTTGGCCTCTGTCTTTTCTCGAAGAAATAGGAAGAGAGGTGAGACTTCTAGTAGTGAGAGGTGAAACTTGTAGCAGTGAGAGGTGACACTTGTAGTAGTGAGAGGTGAAATTTGTAGTAGAGGGTGGTGAAACTTGTAGTAGTGAGAGGTGAAACTTGTAGTAGTGAGAGGTGAAACTTGTAGTAGTGAGAGGTGAAACTTGTAGTTGTGAGAGGTGGAACTTGTAGTTGTGAGAGGTGGAACTTGTAGTATTCTAGTAGTGAGAGGTGAAAGGACCCCGCACTTTCCTTCTGGCAAATGGCGTTCCGTCAAATGTTCTAATATTTTTGTATAATGTAGTACTCGACCTACTGATCAAAAGTGTCCATGGCCCCAACTCAATCCTATGACTAGTTTTTGAGATACAGGATACAGGGCCTTGAGCCCTTGAAGTTGAGAATTACCCACTTTTACTACGCGCGTATCTCGAAACAGAATCGAATGAACTTCAATTCTTCTCAAGAAACATCTCATTCTATACCCAGGGAACAACCATGTAGAGGACTATGACCGAAAATCGTCACGAATACAGGGTTATTCATAATTGAATGCATGCCCAATTTTGAAAGTATTAAATATGTCAGTTCCAGAGCGAGAACGTTCGCAAAATGAACTATTTCACTAGATATGTAGTTGTTACATCGAAAAAACCTGAAATACCCAAAATTCATATTGGGTGATCCATTATTATAGAAACTATTCACAAAGAAGGTTAAATGGACACCCTGAATTTTTGGGTTGATTTAAGGGGTTTGTTAAATTTTTTCAGAACATATTATCAGGGACTTCGAATAATACAGGGTGATACAAGTCATGAAATAAACTGTGAACCTCACGAAAATAGCCAATAACCACTTTTTTTCATCACCCTCTATTTCGAGATTAACTCCGTTGATGTGGGAGTTTTCTTTCACTACTGTACTTGATAAAATAACATCAATACGGCTGAGAATTTTAAACCACTTGCTATGACCACGCAGTGGACGAGATACTGATTATATGAAACACAGAAGATTCTCCAACGATCTGGGTGACAAGCTCAAACGAGCAAAGCAAGATTACGAGGCCAAACTTCTGGATACTCAAACTTGCAAAAAGAAATTTTTCAAGTATGTGCGCAACACCCTGAATACTAAAGTTTCCATCCCTATTGTATGCGATTCTTTGGGGAATTTGTGTCAGAATGAGAAACAATCAGCAGAAGTTTTAGCGGATTCGTTCGCCTCATCTTTCTCCGAGGAACCATCTGGTCCACTTCCATCAGTTTCGGCACCCAGATCTACGGTGGAGCTCAGGGAGGTGTCTTTTTATGCGAATGATGTTGAGAGATACCTCAACGATTTGGATACCTCATCTGCCCCTGGTCCTGACGGGATAACGCCATACCTACTCAAGAATTGTTCTTCAGCTGTTGCTCTGCCACTTTCATTGATTTTCAACCGTTCTTACGAAACATCATCTCTACCTAGAGAATGGCTTATCGCATCAGTCACTCCCATTTTCAAGAAGGGTTCTAAGACATCTGCCTCTAATTATAGGCCAATAAGCCTGGAGTCCGTCATTGCCAAGGTATGCGAGAGGATGATAGTGTCGGAGATTCTCAAATTCGCCATTGAAAATAATATAATCCCGGAGAACCAACATGGATTTTTACCAGGGAGATCAGTCATCACGAACCTCCTCAAGTGTTTAGACGATTGGACGAGAGCGCTCGATTCTGCCATACCAATAGATGTCATCTATCTCGATTTTGCACGGGCCTTTGATAAGGTCCCACACAGACGTCTGCTTGCCAAGCTGGAAAATCTCGGAATTCGAGGAGGTCTCCTTTCATGGGTTAGGGCATTTTTGTATGCACGTCAATTTTATGTCCGGGTTGGTGGTTCTTTTTCCACCTCTAGGCCTGTTAAAAGCGGAGTTCCTCAAGGATCAGTGTTGGGACCGATTTTGTTTCTCCTGTATACTTCCGATTTACCTGGAATGCTCTCGTCCTCCGTTTCTATGTACGCTGATGATACGAAGATTTATGGAGCTGATAAGGGCTCCCTACACCGAGACCTGCTCGTCATCCAGCAGTGGTGTGATGATTGGCTCTTACCTATTAATCCGGAAAAGTGTGTGGTTATGCATATGGGAATGAAGAATGTCCGGGAAAAATACGTCATCAATGGGGAGCCTATTTCTGACTGCTCAAGTCATGTTGATTTAGGGGTCGTCGTAACTGATAATCTGAGTTGGTCAGACCACATTCACAATACATGTACTAAGGCCTCTAGAATGTTGTATCTCCTGGAAAGAGTGTTCGGAAAGTGTAACATCAACACTTGTCGCTCTCTTTATACATCATACATCCGACCAATAATTGAGTATGCCGGTCCAGTTTGGGATGCAAGATTGGTTGGCGACAGGACTTCCTTGGAAAATATACAAAGACGAGCTACCAGGATGGCTTTTGGTTACCAGCGACCTAGTTACGACGACCGGCTCCTAATGATGAATCTACCTCGCTTCGAGGATAGACGCCTGCGAGGAGATCTCATAATAACTTACAGAGCGCTAAAGGGAATGTTTGGAGTGGATCTCTCTCATCTGTATGACCTCAACACCAGTCAACGTCTTCGTGGTCACGGGTTCAAATTGTATCGTGAAAATTTTCACCACACGGCTAGGGAGAATTTTCTTCCTAATCGTGTTTTTCATCCTTGGAATCGACTTCCATCTGCAGTAGTGAATAGTGAAAGTGTAAATTCATTTAAGAACAATATGGACCGATTGTCATTGTCAAATTTGATACTGTGAAACTTTGCACTGTGTGTGTCTGTTTTGTTATTTTTGAGCCTTATAGATTTCGATCTTGGCTCTTGATATAAATAAATAATAATAATAATAATAATAACCTAGAATAACATAAATAAAAAATTTTCATATTACATAAAAAAAAATTTGATCATGGGAAGTGGATAAAAACTCTCAGCCGTATTGATGTTTTTATATAAAGTAGAGTGGTGAAAGAAAACTCCCACCCCAACGGAGTTAATTTTGAAATAGGGGGTGATGAAAGAAAAAGGCGGTTTTTGGCTATTTTCGTGAGGGTCACAGTATATTTCATGACTGAATCACCCTGTATTCTTTGAACTCCATGATGATATGTTCTGACAAAATCCAACAAACACCTTGAATCAACCCTAAAATACAGGGTGTCCACTTTACTTTCAGTGTCAATAGTTTCTATAATAATAATGGATCACCCAGTATGAATTCTGGGTATTTCAGGTTTTTTCGATGTAACAACAACATATCTAGTGAAATAGCTCATTTTGCGAACGTTCTCGCTCTGCAACTGACATATTTTATCCTTTCAAAATTGGGAATGCATTCAATTATGGATGACCCTGTATTCGTAACGATTTTCGGTCATATTCCTCTATATGGTTGCTTCCTGAGAATGGAATGAAAGGTTTCTTGAGAAAAATTGAAGTTCTCAAAAACTAGTCATAGGACTGAGATGGGGCCATGGACACTTTTGATCAGTAGGTCGAGTACTACATTATACCAAAATATTAGAACATTTGACGGAACGCCATTTGCCATAAGGAAAGTGCGGGGTCCCTTGTATTGTAGTAGTGCAAGGTGAAATTAGTAGTAGTGAGAGGTGAAACTTGTAGTAGCGAGAGGTGAAACTTGTGGTAGTGAGAAGTGAAACTTGTAGTATTGTAGTAGTGAGAGGTGAAACTTGTAGTATTATAGTAGTGAGAGGTGAAACTTGTAGTATTGTAGTAGTGAGAGGTGGAACTTTTAGTAGTGAAATATGGAACTTATAATATTGAAGTATTATTAGCTGTTTTCATGTATTCTACGTGTAAAGGGTTATTGCTCCTGATGATGAGATAAATAATAAATTTCGAAAGCTCGAGCAGAAGGAAAAAGAGTTTTCTTAATAACGGCTGCTACCCCAATAACCCTTTGCACGTAATATTGTAGTAGTGAGAGGTGGAACTTGTAGTAGTGTGAGGAGAAATTTATAGAATTGCAGTCGTGTAAAGTGAAACTCGTGGTATTGTAGTAGTGAGAGGTGAAACTTGTGATATTGTAGTAATATTTGCTGTTCTTTATGTAATCTACGTGTAAAGGGTAATTGATCCTGATGAAGAAACGAATAATAAATCTCGAAAGCTCGAGCAAAAGGAAAAAGAGTTTTTCTTTATAACGGCTGATACCCCAATAACCCTTTACACGTAATATTGTAGTAGTGAGAGGTGAAACTTGTGTTGGGGAGACGTGGAACTTGTAAGTAGTAGTGAGGGCTGAAATTTGTATTAGTGAGAGGTGGAACTTGTAGTAGTGAGCAGTGAAATTTGTAGTATTGTAGAAGTGAGAGGTGGAACTTGTAGTAGTCAGAGGTGAAACTTGTAGTATTGTAGTAGTGAAAGGTGGAACTTGTAGTAGTGAGCGGTGAAATTTGTAGTAGTGAGAATTGACACTTGTAGTAGTGAGAGGTGAAACTTGTGGTAGTGAAAGGAGAAACTTGTAGTGGTGAGAGATGAAACTTGTAGTAGTGAGAGGTAGAACTTGAGCAGTACTTATTTTAAATGAGAACATAAAACAAACGTCCCTGGCTGAAATATTCACCTTCTGAGGAAGGTGGTCCGAATGATTTACAGTGTGTCCACTACTTGCGATTTTCCACATAGTTGAGGATCGTTAGGCCTGACAGAGGTCCTCCGAACTATGCCAAAGGGACAGCGACAACGTGAGGAGGACCACAACGAAAACAGGCAGCCAACATAACGGCCCGAAAACGGCGAGCAAGAAGGATGAAAGTGAAAAGTTGAACTTCCCGGACGGGGGAGAACTGAAAAAGCAAGTAAGGCATTGGATGTTGTTGTTGGACCGGAAATTTAATGGCCTTTGCATACTAGTGCGAACTTGTTGAACGGCCTCGGGGTTATAAGTTGCCCGGGGATGCCCCACGACCCCTTAGATTAATGGTCACCGGACGGAGTGATAGATTCAACTTTGGTAAACTCGGGCCATTGTTGACGGTTTATTTATTATAATGCTTTCGTAAAATTTACTTATGATTTATGTCGGCCCCGTTGCGCGCCCCCCGTTTCGGGGGGAAAAATGTCGTTGATATATTGGGCTGCGCGGGTGGACGGGCGGCAATTCGTTTCGGTTGTTGCTGAAATTAGCTTTTCCGCTTTCTTCCGCCATTTCGTATCACGTGATAACATTCTGCGAAATTGGGCAGGGTATTACGTCTTTTATTCATATAAACCTCATGGGGATGAATATGGAGAGCGTTTTGTAGTATGCAGTTTCACAATAACACCACAAACTTCCCTATTCACAGGGAGATTCGAGAAGTTTTGAATGCAATGTACGAGAATGTATTGATACATTGATACTGTTTTGAAATATTCGTGTTTTCGCGTCGAACTGGTCACGTCACGCACCAAATGGTTCAAAATAATTTGAAGCGGTTTGAAAGCAGGTAGCGGAATAGTTCGAACTGCAGTTTGAAGTTTGGAATCAGCTGATTGAATATAGGTTATATTTGTTGGATTTTATTTTGTTTTCACCGTTTTTATTTTGAATAAATAATAATAATAACTGTTCTTCATTGCATTGAATATTATTTGAAAATGACAGCTTTGTTTTAAGAATGCATTGTAACCTGTGACTGTGAAGTAATAAATCACTTCGAGTAGAACACTGTTATTTTAGAATTCTGAAATATTATTTAGTTTTGAAAATGTATGTTCAAATTTTTGAAATTGATTTTACGGCTTCTTCCTCTTGATTCAATCAATATGAATATTGCGTATATTTTTTTCAACAAGTCGTTAATCAGGACGAGAACATTCAAATTCATCATAAAATGATTGGAGTCCAATTTGAAAATACAAGACTTAATAATAATATACAAATAAACACACCTAAAATTATGAATAATTTGATTATTATGTGCGTGTATCATGTTTCTAACTTTTAAATTCATAAATTGGATGGACATTTCTATGATGACGTCACCGTTTTGAAATTGTGGCATTTTAGCGATGCATGAACTGGTGACGTTTACTTCTAAATGTTTTTGAAATAGTTTTGAACCGTGATTCACGCGAAAAAATGGCTTTAGCCTTGATCAGTTCCATGCATAAACAAAATATTGCGATACCATCAACGAACAATAACTTATTAGAAGTGTCAGTGTAGAGTTCGACGTCAAAACAGTAAACCAGAGTTACGCAATAAATTAAAAAAAAAAGATGTCCACCGAAATTGTAAAAATCGAAAAATTGGAATATCGAGCCATCATCAAGTACCTGTATTTAAAATGTTTAAGAGGTAAGCAGATTCACAAAGATATGCTTAATAGTTAATACCCTTGGTGATCAATGTCCTTTCGTATGCGACCGTGAGAAATTGGACTGCAAGCTTCAAAAGAGGTAAATTTTCCATTGAAGATGATGACCGATCGGGAAGGCTAGTTTCTGTGTCAGTCCCCGAAAATATCGATGCAGTTCATGACATGATTTTATCAGACCGTCGAATTGGGCATAAACGGACATCTGAAGCACATTTCATACGAACGTGTTCATTATATAGTTCACGTCAAAATGGATCCCCAAATGTTTGAATGTTGAGCTTTTCAAAAGCGTGCAAGGGTAGAAGCATCGCGTTCGATCTGTGCTCGATTTGAAAACGATGTAGACTTCTTGAACCGAATTGTTACTATGAATGAGACTTGGGTACATTTCTACGATCCAGAAACAAAGCAACAATCGATGGAATAGCGACACTCTGGTTCTCCAAGACCTAAGAAGTTTCGTGTCCAAAAATCTGCTGGAAAAGTTCTTGCTTCAGTTTTTTGGGATTTCCATGGAGTAATCATGATTGATTTTTTGGATAAGGGTAGATCAATAACTGGAGATTACTATTCGAAATTACTGACCACTCTACGGGAAGAAATTAAAAAGAAAAGAGGCGGAAAGCTATCCGAAAGTATTTAAATTTTACAGGTCAACAAATTTCATGTTTCCATGCAAAAAATTCGTGCTTTAGGGTTAGAATTACTAGAACACCCCCCTTATTCACCAGATTTGGCTCCGCCCGACTATCATCTCTTTTCTCAACTGAAAAAAAGTTTAAAAGGTCGTAAATTTTGTTCCAACGAGGAGGTAATGAGAGCTGTGAAGGCCTGGTTTGCAGAGCAAGAAGAAACATTTTTTTTGAAGGTCTAGAGACGTTGCAGGTTTGCTGTAATAAATGTATTCAATTAGGATGAGAATATGTTGAGTAATAAAATATTTTGACATTGAAATTTTGTTTGGTTCTATAGTAGGCTAAGAATTTTTCAATATATCCTCGTACAGTGTGACCCAAATTGCTTGATTTTGGCTGTTTCTGGTAAATCTAGGCTAGATAGGTGAAAATCTTGAGGGGATCGATTTTCGTGAAAACTCCATTACTGAAAGCCATTTCACGATATCTTAATTTGTTTTGAAGATTTGTATAACAAAATTTTGATATTTTGGCGATTTCGAAAATGTGCCATAACTTCTTCATTTTCTAAAATATCTAAAAACAGGCAAAACTTATTTCTACAGGCACTTTTTCATTAGCAACACGACACTGTATTCAATTTTTTTATCCCTTGTATAAAGGGTGGAAAAAAACAACTTTATTATTTTTAATACGAATGGTATCTTTTTTTGATCCTATGTTATGCAAAAAAATCAGCTAGGGGGCCAAGATTTTTGACGATGTATGGATTTTGGGGATATTCTATCTTAATTTGGTACTCAGGCGAATATATTTTTTTTTAGACTGTGATGTAATCCTTGCCCTCATTTAATATTGTTTCACTTAAGTAGGTTAGGTTAGAATTAGTCAAATCTTCGATTGCAATACTGAATTGTACAAAGACATCATCGTCATCAATAATGACAATAAGGTATAGGGTATAGCTCGTTAGAGTTAGAACAAAGGGGAGTCAGTCTAATGGTTACTATTCAATGAACAAGATGTCATTCGAAGAATTAAAAAAAAAGTAGTTTTAGTGTTTGAGTTCAAATATACCAGCTCCCCACAGTTTACCTCATGGCGATCCTGCTTCAAAGAGCCAAAACTGGAAAGTACTATGAAATTTTAAAAGGTGAGTCAAAATATGGGTAGTAGCCAGAGCAAAGAAGAGGTAGTCATTGCCCAAGCCGGAAACAGTGGTGGACAAACTACCCCAGCATCAGCAACGGCAATCTCTACATCGGAAATTCTATCCGTTATTGGATTCATAATGGGCATGATGGCGGCGATATTATATGGACAGTGAGGAGATGCAAGAAGGCCCTCGAGAAGAAAATCCGTGAGGAGGTTGGAAGAAGCCGAGAAACAATACAGGGTCTTTCACGAGGAACCTCACCCATATTTATACGGGAAACTACTGATCGTATTTTCATGAAATTCAGCACTTATAAGTATTTCACGATGCTGATGAAATCTAAAATATTTTCAAGGCATGAGCACCTCCGGTTTTTCCGGAAATGACGTCAACTTCCGTTTTTCAAATTAGAACACTATTTTTTTATTGCAGAAATAGATTCCTTAGAAAATTTCAAGTTATTTTGATGTAACATTTTTCAGTTTTGGTTGGAAAATTCTTTCTGATCGGGAAAATTCGAAAAAAAAATCGAAAATAGAGCTCCGCTGAAACAAGAATAACTTCGAGGTTTTTGGATGGAAAATTTTCATTTTTGGGATTTTTCAAGATGTAAGATTGATGTATCCACTTTAAAAATCGAAATCGCGATTCATGATACAGGGGGTGAAAGTTAGGGATGACAAAATCGTGAAAAATCATTTTTTTCAAATTAGAACCCCAGATATTGAATCTACGTTAAAAAATAATGTGAGTGTATGCATCACACCCTTGCCCTAAAATGGATATTTTCTGAGTTATTCACAAAAAACTGTTTTTCGCCTTGAATTTTCAGCTATTTCTTTTCCCTTCACGCCAAAAAGATGAAATTTTCAGGAACTGTTACTTAAACCATGTTTTAGATTTTACTACCCTAATATGCAAGAGAAAAAAGTTACAGGTTGTTCCTAAATAGATGGCGAATTTGGATTCGAATTTGTATCGGAAACCTCTTTATTTCAACTAATCGGCCATCGGTTTTCTCTCCAGTGATAAATAAATAATTTCTTATGCAAAAACTTACCATGTTTTACATTCTTTTTTTTTAATGATAGATATCATTAATTACATCTGCCAAATTCCTCTTTATTCAGTAGCATTTTGTGTTTACTATTAATTTGGTGATAATTCGTATTAAGTTATAAAATCGATCACTATGCCTAATTTTACCAATGAAGATTATTTAAATCTCATTCTACTTCATGGAGAATGTAATAAAGTTGTAGATAGAACGATTCGACTGTTCATTGAGAGGTTTCCTGACCGACCCAGACCAACGAGAGATACCATTAACAGAACCATGACAAACTTGAGAAATGTCGGATCTTTCGTTAAGAAAACTATAGTAACTTGAAGTCGGTTTCAAGAAGGGGTGAAAAATCTACAACATGGTTCAAATAACAGTTTCTGAAAATTTCATCTTTTTGGCGTGAAGGGAAAAGAAATAGCTGAAAATTCAAGACGAAAAACAGTTTTTTGTGAATAACTCAGAAAATATCCATTTTAGGGCAAGGCTGTGATGCATACACTCACATTATTTTTTAACGTAGATTCAATATCTGCCATAAAAAAATGGGGTTCTAATTTGAAATTATTGATTTTTCACGATTTTGTCATCCCTAACTTTGAAAGCGATTTTTTCACCCCCTGTATCATGAATCGCGATTTCTAAGTGGATACATCAATCTTACATCTTGAAAAATCCCAAAAATGAAAATTTTCCATCCAAAAACCTCGAAGTTATTCTTGTTTCAGCGGAGCTCTATTTTCGATTTTTTTTCGAATTTTCTCGCTCAGAGAGAATTTTCCAACCAAAACTGAAAAATGTTACATCAAAATAACTTGAAATTTTCTAAGGAATCTATTTCTGCAATAAAAAAATGGTGTTCTAATTTGAAAAACGGAAGTTGACGTCATTTCCGGAAAAACCGGAGGTGCTCATGCTTTGAAAATATTTTAGATTTCATCAGCATCGTGAAATACTCATAAGTGCTGAATTTCATGAAAATACGTTCAGTAGTTTCCCGTATAAATATGGGTGAGGTTCCTCGTGAAAGACCCTGTATAGTGCGGGAAATATGACGGAAAGTGAAGTTCTGTTCGAAAAAAGTGGGTTTGACTGTGAGTTTTGACTGTAGTCATTATTATTATGAGGAAGACAGAAAATTTTAAAAATATTTTGGAAGAATAAAGAGTGAACGTTCGTTTAAATTCGGGAAATATAAGCAAAACATTGAATTGGATTTAGATCTTGGTTTGAAAAAAAACATGCATGCACCCTAAAAATGATAGTTCAGATTCGACAGTACATCTATCCAGAAATACTATCCAGTGAAAAATTGAAAAAAAATCGCCACTTGGAGTCTTTCCACCAAAAAGAGCAGCAAACTCAATTATCTGTAAACGGTCCATAACAAAACATGAAACTCAAACCGTAAACCTAAACTAAAATATTAAAATAGTGGATATCCCTATTAATTCCATATCCCTGAACGTTTTCCTTCCAATGCCGAAAAAGAACAAATTGTTTCCACTCCACTACGCGTTACAGTAAAATGCAAATTTTTTATGCTTCCCTATTAGATATTCCATTTAAATTCGGTATTGCCGGTATTTTTCCTGCCAGTTAGTTGATACAATAGCAGCGAAACGCTACATATACATACATTTATCTCGAAAACTGGCAGATGGACATCAAAGCTGAATATTCATTAAAGTTAAATCGTGCTAGGCATACGTTTTGAGTAATGGTTCGTTATATTTATGTTCGAATTTTGTTCGACATGTGCTTCATCCACCCTGCATTAGTTTTGCTCCGAATAACGAGGGACAGAAATAAGCTGGTTGAGTAGGTTATCTACTGCTTAAAATGGGGTTTAGCTCATCTTATACTCGCTGTCTCGCTAGAATCTAATTTCAATGAGATTGTGAGCTAAGCACTAAAGCCCTACATGAAAAGTCAAAATCCGTATTGGTTTCTAACCAGGATCTTAGGGTTCCTTGAACTAATAAAGAGAACTATTATTATTATTTGAACTGGGGTCGTTATGGCTCAGTTAGCCTTCCAGGAACTGCGACCACATAGATCTTTTGTTCACTACCCTAATCATTCATTGAAACCCAAGAAGGTCGTCTATGGTGTTGATAAGACCGACGACATTCTTAGGAGCCTTGGCTGTTACCTCGTGGGTATCCAGGAATGGTTCTTAGACCTGCCAGCTCTGGACACTTACATACCATATGTTCTGCTGTTTCTGCCTCTGATCCACATAGTCTACAAATCTCATCTGCTGACTTTTTCATACGGTTCCAATGATGTCTGTACCAATACAGAGTATATACCTTCCTCGAAGCCAGGGAGGTAGAGGATTGCAATGTTTGGAATATCAACACTATCAACAAACATTGGAAATGGCAGTAAGGATCCTAAGAAGTGAAGATCCGCTTCTGAAATTTGTCGCTCAGCATGAAATTGCGAACTATGGAGCCTTCCTATTCCGAGCTGCACAAAGGGCCCTGGAGAAGCTCAGCATAACCGGCGTATCCATCAATTCTGAGCTCGCTGGAACACCGATCACTCAAGCGGACCAAAGAAGCCTAGCAAAACTGATCCGAAAGTCTCAGTCAGATACATTCAGAACATCATATGAGTAATAAGACCTTGCACTCCATATATTTCAGGAGTTTAAAAGATCAGGACCTGTCTGAAGAATTGTCTTTCGCCTTTCTAAAGTCAGCTAGCCTTAAGTCAGAGACAGAAGGATTTTTGATGGCGTGTCAAGATGGAGTACTAAATACGAGATGGTATAAGAAGAACATCATGAAAATGGACAGCCCAACAACTTGCAGGGCTTGCCATAGGCAACAGGAAACGATTATGCACATCCTTTCCGCCTGCAGAGTCCATGCTCCATCAGGGTATGTAGAGAGACACAACGCGGCACTCCGAATCCTATACTTCCATCTGAGAGCCGCGTATGAGATAGACAAAGAACCGGTGCTACCATATTTGCCTCTGGAGATTGAAGCGGTGGTTCAGAACGAAAGAGCTCGCATATGCTGGAACTATCCTTTCTCAACAACACGGCAGATCAATGCTGTTAAGCCAGACCTACTTCTGCTGGACAAGGAGCTGAAGGAGTTATTCGTCGTGGAATTCTCCTCCCCTGCTGAAAATAATGTTGTGATGAAGGAAGAACAGAAGAGGCAAAAATACAAGGACCTTATGTTCGAGCTTGGAACTTTATACCCAGGTCATAAAATTAGGATGGTCGTACTAATCATAGGATGTCTCGGTGGAATGAGAGCAAGTTACGTGGATGAACTGAAGATTATCCCGGTCTGTAGATCACTGGCCGAGGTATTGACGCACAGAATGCAGAAGGCAGTGTTGCTCGGGTCACTTCATATCATCAGGTCCCATGAACTCTAGAAGCCACTTGCAGCTCATCCCTTTTGTTAAGGGACGCTACGAGGGCAGGATGAATAACTCCTCCATTGAATGTGTGAGGGTTTTTTAGTGAGTAGCCAAACAAGATCCTGGATTCTGATACTACCGAGAGTGCGGACCCTCTCGGTGCCCATAAAGGGTTTTCCCCTCACACGGACGTTAAACAAATTGTGGTACTAGCATTCTATCCAATAACGATGTGACAGTTCCCGATTCAGGGAACAAACCATAGAAATCATAATATATATACTTACTCTAGAATGCTAATTCCTTCTAGTTCCGCAGCGAAAAACGTGCCGCATAGGCAACTGATTCACAATGTGCGCATGTTCACCATTAGCACATTTCACGTAGAACGATGCCAAGTCCCTAAATATTTTGTCGGTCCTATTTAAGTTCGATATAATTAAACAATAAAAATATTCCATTGAGTAACAAACTTATCTTATAACTCATGAGCGACTTCCTACGACTATTCGACACATTAATATCATAAGTGAATTGCAATATTTGTGGAATTGGTGAGAAAATTAGAGCACTAATGTAGCAGGTTTTACTAAATAGATATAGACCGTGCAACACCGCTTTTTCTTTCTCATGGCAAATGACTTTGAAATGACCTTAGTGAAAGTCTAGGCAGGAACGGGTCAGTGTCAGTCTGCAGCCACAGTTTAGTTTACTGCATAGACAAACTAGTTCACTGGTGCTTAACTGTTATTTTCGTGTTTGATATTCTTCGTGTGCATTTTGCTTTTGTTGTGTGTTGTGTTCGATTTGGATTTTTTCGTATCCGATATAGTGTTGTGGTGTCCTTGTCTTGACCTGTTCATTTTCCACTTAAGTATGTAAACTATGTGCACCTTTTCATTCATATAAACTGTTAAAAATTTATGATTTACGCTTTGCTCTTCATTCGATTGACACATATCTATCCACTCGCACCATGAGATTGATTCTTTATATAGCAAAAGAACGCAATTCATTATGAAAAATCATGAAATCTTGTGAGTAAACCATCTTTTAATGGATAATTCGAACTCGAAAATAAAATATGTTGAAGTAAAACTTTGCAGTTTCATTCAGATAACAGATTGATTTTGGAATATACTCGGAACTCAAAAAGACCAATGACTTGAAGAATGAATGTAGGTATCAGAATTCACTCATGAAACGATGCAGAGTAACGCATTGGCAGGTATACAATGCATTTTCATGTTTCCACTATTTTCAGGAACACCGAAGAATAGAACTTTCCTTAAGGGATATATTAGTATATTTTGCTCATTTGATTTTTTTTCTGTACTTTAACAAAAGATTCGTTGTTTGTTAACCAGAATTTCTTGATCCTTGAATTAATTTTTATACCGAAACCGGGTTTTTTCAACGCCTGAAGAGGTTTTGGAATTATGAAAGATTTTCAGCTTATCTTCCAGTCGCTGATGATTCCAAATTTACCATTCAAATAGCTGCTGAAAATTATCAATATGTTCAAAACAACTAGTGTCGAATACTAATTATGAATTAGTTCAATTAATTCAACTGCAACAATAACAGCATAAAATTTTAATGAAGCCGACCCTGTCCAGAAACAACCTGATGGCACGTATGCGCATTATGGACCATACTGAAATTTTTACAACACTTCGGCCCAATTGATTTAGCATTCTAGAGTAAGTATATATATTATGATTTCTATGGAACAAACGCTCAACTCCCAAATAGCTACAAATTATCTACCGAATGCGGTTGTGACAACAGAATGAAAAGCCATTAATGCTGAGTTTCACGACCAACTTTCCCTATTACAATGCGGGAAATAGATTTTTCTGCCGGAGAGTCATCTGGGAACTGGGAAGTATTCACACCAATCCAAATGTTGACATTCCCATATCTCGTTCAAAACTTCCCCATCCATTGCGGCCTAGAACTACACGAAAGCATCTTCAAGAGTACAAGAACGCCCCAACAGAGCAGGGCTCAAGTTGGCAATTCATCCAGACCCAGAGGGTATTTTAACATTCATTAGTTGGGATATTAGAGCAGGTTTAAGTGAAGCTAACCGATGTTTCTGGCCTCATTCCTCCTAATTCTATTCTGCGTCGGCGGAACGGCGGCCATATTGGCCTACACCGAAAGGGCCGCGAACTTTCCGCAAACTCGATTGCTGTGTGCAGGCATATTTACATAGGTTTGTAATAGATAAAGGATTTCGCAATATTACGAGTCGGCAATATCGTTTTGAGTTTCTGAATTCATGCGGAAATTGTAAATTAATTATTGCCGATTGGATTAGGACGTCCAGTTGAGATTTGTGCCACTGGACTTGAATGATACCGCAACTGTTGGACGAACGGATCCATAAACGTGGTACTATTATTCATTCTGCAACAAGAATGGCTGGGGCCATCATTAAGGTACTTTCAGGATGAGGATCTGTTCCTTATTACGTCAAAAGTCTTGCCCCCCACCCAAATAAGAAAGAAATATAGAAAGAATCGATAACATTGGTCCTTCGAGTTTTTGAATCGAATCCAGAGAAGACAAAATGTCCTCTGAAGGAGGTATTTCCAAAGTTCTCAGATCTAGGAAGAAACTGACGGCAGTTGTCAAGAAGACAAAGGAAAGACTCAAGTCAAGAGACAACTTAGACATGGGATTCAATATATCCAAGAAAGAAAGGAGCAAGAAAGGACCCCGCACTTTTAGTATGTAAAGTGGCGACCGGTCAAATTTTCTGAAAGTTTGGTATGTTGTTGTACCCGACTCAGTGACCAAAAGTATCAATGGACCCAACCCAATCCTATGGCTAGTTTTCTAAATACGGGGTGTTAAAGTTGAAAATTGCCGAGATTTTCGGATTTATTTTTTAATTATTAAGAGTTAGATTGGATTTCTGTTGCATACACACGTTCACTACATGTTCTAGTAATGAAATAAGTGGATACGTATGATTAAAAATATTTATATTTACCGGGTGATTCACGAATATATGACGGTAGTTTTTTGCCAAAATTCACTTTTTCTACAGTGACGTCAGGAAGGCATATTTTTGAAATGTTCTTTTCGATTTAGTATTATGACGACAAAATATCGCACAGTGCATATTTTTTATACAGGGTGCTTCACAGAGAGAACCACTAGACATAATCATATTCTTTTAGGATCAATTCGAAACCCTGTATTTTTGAATTGATTTTTGAGAAAAGTAATACCACAAACATATGTGTATCTCTAATCTCCAAAATATTCAGGGTGGTTTATTCATAGGAAGGTATTCTATTTTGGGAGAAGTACAAAAAACATAAACACCCTGTATTCGAAAATTTCCTCGGTCAAATGCAACTATTTTCTCACTATATATTGATTCCCACAACATCTCCCGAAGTATGAATTCTAAATCCGATACTATGACCAGTTTTCGAGATACAGGGAGGGCGTAAAAGCGGAGAATATTTTATTTCATCAATTTTTTTTTTAATTGAAAAGCCGGATTGACTTTATGTTGCGCCCATGAGTTCACTATGAGGACATATCAGATGCACTTGGAAAGGTTCAGCTAAAATATTTACTGTTACAGGGTGATTCACGAATAAATCACAATAGCTTTTGCAAACACTCGATAATTCTACAGTTTCGTCACAGAGAAATTATTCCATGAAGTTAATACCTAGTAGTTAACAATTTTCAGTCTTAAATACTTCATAATAATTACTTTTCACACAGGGTGAGCCATAAATAATATGCTTTGAAATAATTGAAAGCAGATCTTTTCTGGTGAATTTTGAATAACCGTCTAACATAACAGCAAGTGGCATAACCGCAAGAATTTTTAAATATATGAATATACAAGGTGATTTAGAAATAATCACCGACCAAAAATACACATTTCTAGCATGCGTAGATCATCCTTAATAAACTTTTCAATTAAAAAAAAAATTGATGAAATAAGTTATTCTCCGCTTTAAGCCCTGTATCTCGAAAACTGGTCATAGTATCGGATTTAGAATTCATACCTCTGGAGATGTTGTGGGAATCAATATATCGTGGGAAAATAGTTGCATTTCACCGAGGAAATTTTCGAATACAGGGTGTTCATGTTTTTTGTACTTTTCCCAAAATTGAATACCTTCCTATGAATAAACCACCCTGAATATTTTGGAGATTAGAGACACACATATGTTTGTGGTATTACTTTTCCCAAAAATCAATTCAAAAATACAGGGTTTCGAATTAATCCTAAAAAAATATGATTATGTCTAGTGGTTCTCTCTGTGAGACACCATGTATAAAAAATATGCACGGTGCAATATTTTGTCGTCATAATACTAGATCGAAAAGAACATTTCTAAAATATGCCTTCCTGACGCCACAGTAGAAAAAGTGAATTTTGGCAAAAAACTACCGTCATATATTCGTGAATCACCCGGTAAATATAAATATTTTTAATCATACGTATCCACTTATTTCATTACCAGAACATGCAGTAAACGTGTGTATGCAACAGAAATCCAATCTAACTCTTAATAATTAGCAAATAAATCCGAAAATCTGGGCAATTTTCAACTTTAACACCCCGTATTTAGAAAACTGGCCATAGGATTGGGTTGGGCCCATTGACACTTTTGGTCACTGAGTCGGGTACAACAACATGCCAAACTTTCAGAAAATTTGACCGGTCGCCACTTTTCATACTAAAAGTGCGGGGTCCTTTACAACAAAGATCTCTGTAAGAAAAACGAAAATACAAGAAGAAATCGAAACACATGAAAAATTGGAGAAGATAGAAGGAGAAAAAAAAATAAAAATTCAACGACTAAAAAGAATGCAACAAAAATAATGTTAGAATTAGGATTGAAAAATGCTATGGCATCAGAAGAATCTGAATCCAATGAAGAAAAATCTTATGTTGATTTCGATGAAGTTGATAGTCAAGTACAAAAATGAATTCATAATGTATCTTATGACAATTTTAAAAAACATTAAAAAGGGGAAATGGTGGACAAACAGCAACTGATTTCAAGGAGAAACCCAACAGATGTGAAAAACAACAAATTACACATTATCCCGAAGAAATACAATTCTTGAAAAAAATCATAACCAGGCTGTCTTTAAGTTTAAAACTAAAATCTAAGAATATAATCATGCAATAAAAGAACACAAAAAGTTGACCATAGTCTCCTATCGATGTTCCCGGAAATCTTGCACTCGAAGACATTCAAATCGATAGGCATCGTGCCAACCGATGTACAAATGAAAATATGTTGCATTTGTAGCTGGAAAGAAAGGATTGTGTTGAGTACTGACTAACGTCAAATATTATCTCTTTCACCATTATCCGGAATCAAAGCTACACATTACAATGATTTCGAAATGGAAATTATCGATATAATAATCACTAGCTGGCCCGGCGAACTTTGTTCCGCCTAAATGATACTTACGGTGGATTTCACAAATCGCGTAATCACCGGTGATCGGAGATCAACAGCTTGGTTCTCTGATTTTTGAACTGTCAAATGTTTCGATGGATATGAGCTGTCACACAGAACAGATACATCAAAATAATATGTCAATTACCAATTATAGCAATGTTGGATTTAGTGATTTCCGTAAATATATTTATTACCCAAACAGAAATTCAAAAACATTCTAAAAATTATGAGAAAAGATGAGAATGGACATATCACGATCGAAACCAATCGCCAAAATCGTATATACTTGACATTTCGATAAAAATTCACTGTGATATTCAGGCGCTTTGATCTGTTAATAGACCTTCATGGTACTATAAGTCCTATGCAAATTACACAGTAATTGATGTCATATGTTCTTTATTCGACCATTTCAAACAACGACGACCGAAATTCTCGAAAAAAAAACAGATGACATAAATTTATGGTCGCGAAAGCCTCAACAAATTCATCGCCATCTAATGGTGCTGATGTGAAATATAGTACCTCCACGATAAGATGTCTAGAATAATGGTGTAGGCCAATTTTTGAATGGAATGACGTTCGACCAAATCGAAAATATTAGCAACGTGGCGGCGCCGCAATATCATTTCAGTGTATTTTCCGTTGTCAATTTGATGGATGTATCAACAGCTGATTTGCTAAAGTCAATCATGACATGACAGCAGAATGGCATCTTTTTATAATGAAAGTTTTCTACTTTTCCTAAGAACTAATTAATATACATCAGAATGTCAGGAATATAAACACACATTATTGCTTGACAAAATTATTTACCATTAACACGCCGGCGTTCGCCAGAATAAATTCAAGTATTTGAAATGACTGATGAAAATCAGTCATAATTTGTGAATAGCGCCACCTGAAGTGGAAAGAACGAAACATTGCTAATATAATCAATTTGGTCAAAACAAAATCTAATCAGTGCCTACACCATTATTCTAGACATCCTACTTCACGATTACGTTATTTTGAATAAATAAAACTATAAAAATAACTAATAATCAGTCATAATGTGTGAATAGCGCCATCTGAAGTGGTACGAAATCTAATCATTTTAGACATACTCGTATAAAAGTTGTAGGCAACTCAAAATACACACTATTACAGTGACTGTAGTGGTAATATAGTCACTGTACACCCCATCTAACGGAGAGAATATGAAATCAAGTACCTATGAATAAGCGGTAGCGTAACTGTAACTGGAAAAGCATTTCCTGTATAAGTGAAATTTTCATCGATTTTTTGGAAGTTTTATTGCATTTTATAACAACCAGACCGTAGACGAATCCATATATGAAGTTTCATAACAAACACTCCATCTGATCTCGAGTTATAAATGGTGTAACCAACATCTTTCTTTTATATATATATAGTCCATCCAAGAATGATTGACATCAGAGCAGGCCTTGAAAGTCCAGTCGCAGCTTTATTTCTAGTTACAAAAAAGTAACTAAAAATTTTCTGTGCTTTCATCATAGATATAGAAATAACCTAAAAATTTAACGATATTTTTTTAAAGTAAGGAACTTTGAACATCAAAATGTTCCCAATTTTCAAATACGATTACCAGCGTGTGAATCTGTATACCAGCACTCAGCAGTATATTATTTTCATCTTGTATTGAAACATTTTCGATCTTACGATCAATTATAGGGGCATACAGCCTGGAAATTCTGGTTTGGTAACGAAAAATATCGTGGGTGATTAAATAGCACGGTCCTTCTCAATGTTCAATATGAATATTCGCTAAACCGAAAAAATCTTGTTGATAATTTGAAGTGTGTGACTGCAATGTGAATTGATTGGGAAATTTGCAATAGATATCAAGACACTAAGATAGAAACAAAACTTAACCGATGGATCTATTTAATATACCTTCTGTATAAAAAGTACCCGGAATTGTAAAAAAAACACATAAATTTAAATTTAATCATCAATATTTATTTTGTCTCCTTCAAAATAGTCCCCATTGCTTACAATACAACTATGATATCGGCGAACCCACTTTTCCATGCACCGCTCATACGCCGCCAAAGGTATGGCCTTCAGTTCTCGTTGCGAATTTGTTTTGATGGCTTCAATGGACTCAAAACGCGTTCCACGTAGGGGCAATTTGAGTCTTGGGAATAGAAAAAAGTCGCACGGAGCTAAGTCAGGTGAATACGGCGGTTGTTCGATGGTATTTATTGAGTTTTTGGTCTTGTATTCCTTAATAATTATGGCTCGGTGCGACGGCGCGTTATCATCATGCAAAATCCACGAATTGTCTTTCCATAAATCTGGCCGTTTACGACGAACATTCTCACGCAAACGCCTCAATACACCCAAGTAATACTCCTTATTCACTGTCTGTCCTTCAGGAAGAAATTCTGAGTGCACAACACCACGATAATCGAAGAAAACAGTGAGCAAAACTTTAATTTTCGATCGACTTTGACGTGGTTTTTTCGGACCGTCTTTGAATGATTTGTACCAATCGTATGCTTGTGTTTTTGACATACAATTATCACCAAAGGCTTTTTTTAACATTTTCAATGAATCGGCACAAGAAAATTCGTTTGCAAGACAAAATTTGAGGCAAACTCTTTGATCAACTATTTTTTCCATTGTAAAATTCGCAGAGCACTTTTGAGGTCGACTGATACTGACAGCTGTTGTAAACACACTAGTTGACAGATCGCGCTCAAATTTGGCTTGGTAATAAAGGAAGGTCCTACCAACTTTAAGAAAAAAAAATTACCGATTCCTTTTTGGCGGTTCATTTAAATAACATTTTCCGGGTACTTTTTATACAGAGAGTATGAAAAATTTTGTCATGACATTGTAACTTTCAATATTTGTGAACAATGAAGGTGTAAAATATGAAATATAAAATATAAATATTCCTATTATTCTGTTTCAACAACCACAACATGTTATTTATTCCTCATCTGGGCAGAACTCGTCATGTTCATAATGAAAGGTTTTGTAAGCAATATATCATAACATTGCTTATATTTTGACTAATCTTCTCTCATTTCTTTTTCTACGTGCTCTGTGCAGGCTTTCCATTTTTTAGCTGTTCACTCTTCAAGAGCCTCATTACAAAGATATTTATTTCAGTTGCTCAATTTTTTGCCAAATTTGTTCGAAACATTAATGACAGAACAAAATGTCAGTGTTATTTCCAACACCAACCTGAATTCTGCAACTCAAAATATTACTGAATGGGCATTACCAACATAGTTTCGATTTTCCAAAGCCCCCCGAGATGTCAATCATTCTTGGATGGACTATAGATTTGGAATGATGAAAACCAAAAGAGTGCTTTGTTGACTTGAAAACATGAGAAGAAAAAATATAATAAAAGGGTTATAGATGCAATAAAACATTTTCAGCGTTGTTATCTTTTTTTAGCGGTGGTAATTCTATGAAATACAAATAAGAAAAGTCCCATATTTTTTATCAATTATTGTAAATTATTCCTTTTATTATATACTATATTTTCCATTTTTCTTTCATGAATTGTGGATTTATTTAGTGAATTATTCATGATCTCATTTTGATTCTTCATGTTGTTTTGTTTTTCGTTATTGTTTGTAAAGTTGCCTAGTTTGTTAGTTAAATCTGTTTTGTCATATTTTCTACATAGAAAGAAGATTTTTTATGGAAAATCTCATTGCAAAAATTGAAGATATCTTATTGGAACCGAATATTGTTTTAAATGTATTCATTCAAACATTTTTATTGCATTAATCGAATAATTTCGTTTCAGGATATCACTCAATAGTCCCATCGAGTGTTATCCTTAAAAGGAACAGATTTTCACAGATGAAGAGGTTGGCACGAGGCTGTGGATGATATGGCAAAGCCGAAATTCGCGATCTACTTCGTGCCGTTGGTCGAGGCAGTTTCGTGTTCGTTTGTGTCTTGTGTAAGAAAGATCCTTGACGCGATACGGTACAGAGTATACCGTGAGTTTATCCGCGAAATCCTTACAGCGTCTATGGCCAATCATTTTTTTTCAATTCCTCGAAAATCGAAGAATCCGAAAGTTTGTAATGTTTCCTACAGAGTTGCCAAAATTTGAAGCACTTATTTTGATCACTACCTCCTTTGGTTGTTCTTGAAAGGATTTCTCATAATTCAAAATAGGTTTTCCATTGATTGAAATCAGGAGTAAAGGAGAATGAAAAATATTCGATTTATAATATTCAACAACTTTCAATAATTTAATGAAAGTATTTTTGAAATTGAGAAGATAATAAAACATAATGAAACATCAAAATAAATAAGGAAAAAAAAGTAAAATACACTGCGCAAAAAAAATAACGCACATTACAGAAATCTCAAATTTATTTTCCAACTGAAGGTGTTCTCAATGATAATTATTGTTATCAGAATTATGCATGCATATGTTATCCACTTTCAACCTTTTTCTTCAATACAGATGTTTTCTCCCAGCAGGAATAAAAAAAGATGATATATTCAGATTTTGAATGTATTGGCTCCATTCTAAAATCAGTTGTTCTCGATCAATTCTAGTGATCAATAGTTTTTCTTTCATTTGATTTTCTACACTCGATCGCTATGCAACGCGAAACACGCAATTTGACCCAAGAGGAATGTGCCCAAGCGGTAATTTTGCGAGAAGAAGTGTGGACATACACAAGAATTGCAGAAAGGTTTGGAGTTTCCCATACAAGTGTGTCCAGAATGTTGCAGCGATTCAGGGAGACAGGTATGAATGTCCGAAGACCATGACAGGGTAGACCACGGGTAACAACTGCCATTCAAGAACGTTACTTGAGAGTTTCTTCGTTGAGACAACGGTTTGCAACCGCTCGCCTCCTTCAAAATCAGCTTGAGCAAACTCATGAGGTGCAAATTAGCACTCAGACAATAAGAAATCGCCTCAGAGAATATGATTTAAGGCCTCGTGTCGCGGCAGCTCTTACCCCAGCCCATCGAAGGGCGTGTTTGGATTTTGCGAGAGACCATATCCATTGGGAAGAGGCCGATTGGGAAAGAGCTAGTTCTCTTCACAGATGAGTCTAGATTCTGCCTCCACCATTGTGATCGACGTTCCCTTGTATACAGACATCCACATGAAAGATATGCTCAGTGCAATTTCCTGAATACTACTGGTTCCGGGGGAGGATCGATTATGGTATGGGGTGGAATATCTTTGACTGCTCGCACAGACCTAGTGGTCGTTGATAATGGAGCTATGAATGCTGATAAGTATATAAGGAACATTCTTGAAGAGCATGTATTGCCATTTGCCCCATACATTGGTGAAAATTTCATTTTTATGGACGATAATGCCAGACCCCATCGTGCGCGCATCGTTCAGGAGTACCTTGAAGAGGTTGTAGTCTCTCGAATGGAATGGCCAGCAAGAAGTCCAGATCTCAATCCGATTGAGCAGGTTTGGGACAACCTCAATAGAAGGCTGAAAAGTTCAGAAAATCATCCAGCTACTCTTAATGACTTAGGAATCCAACTCGGAGAAATCTTGGAAGGATTAGATCAGAACATTTTAAGATCACTCATTTTTAGTATGAACTGTAATTAACGCAAGGGGTGGAAAGTATTAAATCGCTTATCAGCATTTCAGTATTTTGAAAATTGTTCATTTCTCTTCTTTCACATAAGATTCGGTGAAATCCTGAATTTTTATTCCATTTAATGTGTCTTGTTTCGTTCAAAACCTTCCCGAGAGAACATAAAAAATAAGTTTTAAAGTCAATGTAGAGTTAACTTTCATTAAAATTGAGATTTTCAGAATGTGCGTTAATTTTTTTGCGCAGTGTATAATAATTTCGACACGTAATGATACACATTTAAATTTTTTATTTCAAAACGGTACATTTTACGAAAAAAATACAAGAGATAAAAAAGTTTCTAACCAAATCAGGCTATCCGAATTCATATTATAAGTGTAATAAGTGAGTAACTTATTATCCGAATTCAATTATATCCAAGTTGTTGCGTGAGTTTTTCTTTAAGTATTATGTTTCCCAATATTCATATAAAAAACTACCTTTTATTCTGAACAACTTGTATTGATTATATTGAACTTCTTCTGTCACCTTATCATTAAAATCGACTCTGAAATCATTTCGACTTCGCATGAACAGATGGAGCTCAACTTCGTATTCATTATTTCTTTGGATTCATAAATTATCATTTTCCTTCACTTTCTATATTATTTCTTCACCTTCTTCTGAAAAAATTTAATTCACTTGTTGGAATTCTATTAACCCCCTTATTTTAAAACATTTATTCATCACAAGGAAACATATCCCTATATTTCCAATCCATATGTTGGAAGGTACTGATAATAATCAGACCTCTAATGAGAAAATAGAATGAGCTGGATCTAGCTATACTTCAGTTAATCATAGAATAAATACCCAGAGTCAGTCTATCAGACGTTTCACAGTGTCCTACCTCAGCCATCTAAAAGACAGGCACTGAGATGAACCGAACTCCTGATTCAGGCCCCACGCAGAAAATTAGCAGGGAACTAGACAATTTGAATTGATCTGAACTCCTTATAGTGAAGTTCTCATCCTTAAGGGTGATATAAAATTGGAACCAGTAAGAGTGAAGATACTGTGGTTACTCAAAATTATCCAAGGAATAACATCCTGAATTTTGCCGCATATTTACCCAGAATCCTGTATATTAGGACTAAGTAGTTCTCTTATCAGGTGAAAACAAGGCTTAGGATTATCAGCCTAGAAAATGTTACTTACGATTGGTGAAGCAGAAGGTCCACAGTCCGGAGATGGTGAATTTCGACAAATACTCCTTCTCCCCAGTCCCATTGTAAGCCGGATTGTTCATCTTCTCCTCCGTGTGCAACCACTGGTTGGTGACCATGCTCAGAAACACCACGAGCAAAGAAACCGTGGCGACTAGAGGCGTCAAAACCCACAGACACGACAATGTCGCCTCGATTGGCGCACGCACATTTCGGTTTTCCTCGTCTAATGAGACATTACTATTTCTCGATATATCTCTTCTCATTTTTTATATCATGCCCGAAATATAGGGATTATCATATTCCAGCTACTCTGCGCGATATTTCACGATTGACTATCAATTTTCCCGGCCGGGTGGAGCATGGCTGAATTCATTTGTTTCGGTTAATCCGATGCGAACGGTAAAGAAGTTTATCCATTGCGAATTTATGAAAACCGAATGGGCGGAGAATATTTTTGGTGTACGCTTCAAACGTTTCGATGCAGCCACTCACGGGGGATTACGAACAGAATTGAATTTATCGGTTGATTCATCCATTTGTGAACGTCGATGAGTCGGACCTGAAACAGACAAAAAGGATTTTTCAATATTTCCGTTGATTCCACTAGAGCAGATATGAAATATGATTGACCAGGTGGGGTCAGTAGAGAGGATCTAGGGAGCTTTGCAGGAGGGGCATGAAATTTTCAATCAAGAGCACCACTTTTAAACTAGATAAACAATAAATTTGTAACATTCAAATGTTACCTTCCACCTCGAATTAAATACGCCAGCGCAAATGCGCAGAACATGGTCGATCTACATATCTAGGTTTCCATATGTAAGAGAAATGAATAAAACAATTGGTTGAAATTCGACGTTGTTTGATGGAATATCTAATCGATTCCCTTCGTAATTTATCTTATTACCTTCGTTATCTACTTATCTTATTATTTTCAAAATTGAAGGTATCTGAAAAATCAAGTACCTATATATTAATTATCTAAGTTCTCCGGTAAATACACGAGAGTGCTTCAATTGCTTTCCTCCTTAGTAAGGGGTAAGTCTCTATAGTTTTGAAATAGTTACGATTGTTTGTGAATAGATAAGTATATCTTTGTAACTTATGATTAGGGACTTTGGGAGACAAACTGCCCAACTCAATTGCCTTCTTCAACCTCAAGCAGAACGTTGAAAAGGGACCATCCTCCTCATTCCACAAGGTGGGATTTGCTGTAAAAAGAGGGTGAATAGAATTTCAAGCCCTTAGCCAGGTCTGTTCTTCTTAATTTGTATATATCAAATTGTATAATATTATAGGTTTAAGCAGGTTAGGTCATAGTAATATTAGTATTAGGTCTAAACAAGGTACCTTGGGGTTTATAATAAATTTATTGAATAGACATTTGAACTGTTCAGACTTGTATATATTTTTTTCCCTCACACACGATATAAACGGGAGAATTTCAGGACCACTGTGCGTCAGAACTTCCTTCCTAACAGAGTTTTCGGTGACTGGAACAGTCTTCCCAACTCCGTGGTTCAGGCTCCTTCTGTCAACGTGTTCAAAAACAGATACGACGGATGGAGGTCAGACCAGCAGTGAGGACGCTAACCTCGGGCGGATCGTTTGGAGCATTCTGGTGCTGTTCGACGTGTAGACTTTTTTTTGTTTTCTAAGTTTTCACATAATTTTCACATAATTTTCGAAATTTTGTTTGTTTTTTTTTTTAAGTGCAAGTGTACCATCTAGAATATCATTAATTTTGAGTTTATAGGTTATCAACCTCAACTCTTATTCCTTGTATAATAATAATAATAATAATAATAATATTATATTCTCAATCAATTTGATACACTTTCCAGATTCACGTGTAAAACAACATCTAAATAATAAAAACAACTACTCTTTATCAAAAATCTGGTGGCGCCCAATACCTAATTCAATTTCAATCAGAAAGTCCTCCTTATCCACGACTTCAGCTCTCCAAAGGCTATTACAGTTGCCAATTGTAAGTTGTTAAATTCATGAATTGAATTACTTTCATCAAATATAAAAAGAAGGTAACAAATTAAAAGAAAAACCTTTTCAAAATAAGCTTTTATTTAAATGCTCTACGACTGCATACTTACACTGTGACAAGAAAAACCTGCAACAAACTCTTTTTCATTTAACTTTATTAAACAGAAGGAATTGAACAAAACAACAACAAATAATAATAGCTTGAACATTTGTTTATAATATTTATAATTTCGGAGTGGCTTCCTTTGGCGGCGATACACGGCTTCAGACGCTTCTTGTAATTTTCGGCAATGGGCCGCAACTCCTCGGGCGTTAATCGGTTCCATTCCTGGCGCAGAGATTGCTTCAGTGACTCCAAATTTTTGTGTTTTTTAGCACAAGCCCTGTGCTCCAAAATCGACCACACGCTGTAGTCCATTGGGTTGAGATCCGATGAGTGGGGCGGCCATTCTGCAGATGAGGTGAAACAAGGAAAATGGGTCTTCACCATTCTTGCGTCATTTTCGATATGTGAGCCGGAGCGGAGTGCTGTTGAAAGGTCCAATGCGTATCGCCGAAGTGCTGCTTGGCCCATGGAAGTACTACGGCCTCGAGGATGTCGCAGCGGTAGACTTCTTGATTGATTTTGACCCCTTGATCCACGAAAACTAGGGGAGTTTTACCATTGCCGCAAATTCCGCCCCAGACCATGACGGATTGCGGATTTTGACGGTGTTCGACGATGGCTGATGTACCGGGGGCCCCTACGGACCAGACTCTGTCGTTTTGGTGATTGTGGGATTGTTCTACGATAAAAAGCTTCTCGCCTGTGAAGAGAATTCGCTCCCATTGCTGACCGGCGGCGAGACGAAGGGTTTGGCGGCACCTTTGGAGTCGTACGCGCTTGTTTTCCTCCGTGAGGAGTTGAACTTGTATGGCTTGAGGTTGAGGTCCTTTTTGGCAATTTGACGGACTGATTCGCGGTCTCACAGGCTTTTTCCCTCATGGAAACCCTCGGGTTTCGATTGACTCGCTTCTTGACGATGTTGCGATTGCTAGGTGTATTGACAGTGCGTTTTCTACCAATTCCTGGACGACGACCATCATGGCCAAGCTCCTTGAAACGACGAATTGCATCGGACACGGTTTGTCGAGGCTCATTGAGCAAACGAACAATTTCGCATTGACGCCTACCTTGACGAAACAGCTCCAAAATCGCACTACGTTTGTTTTACATTCTAAAACTCTGTGAAATGAAAATTCACATATTAGTACAGGAAAGTGTATAGAAACCAAGAGAATAAAAATTATTTGGCAGCGCTGAAATACTTTTGTTCCAGACCACAGCAAAGTTTGTCCTAAGTTTTTCTTGTCACCCTTGGTGTGCTGTTTCCACGTAAGTCCTTTGTCTAATATTACTCCTAGGTATTTAGCTTCATTCTGCCATTCAATTTCATTATCGTCTATGGATATTTTCGATTCCATCTGGAGTCTTCTCTTTTGAAGGAGTATTGCTTGACTCTTTTCTCCATTGATTTTGATTTTCCATCTCTTACACCATTGACTGATATCATCTGCAGTCTTTTGCGAATTATTTTTGTATTTCTATGCCTAATTGTTATGCCCGTATCGTCTGCGTATATAGCAAGCAGGCTTCTTGGATTTCTGAGTATAACATGTATGTATATATTATAGAGTAGCGGTCCTAGTATGGATCCTTGCGGAACTCCTGCTTCTAAATATCCGAGTGTGGAATGAACATCATCTATTTTCACACAAAAATTCCTATCCCTCAAATAATTTCTTATTATTCTGCATATCTTGGGTAAATAACCTGCGGTTATCATTTTATATGCTAGTCCTTCATGCCATACTCTATCAAAAGCTCTGGTTACATCTAGAAGTAGTAGTCCTGTGACTTCTTCATTCTGAAATCCTTCTGTGATATACTCGGTCATTCTTAGGAGCTGTTGTTCAGTTGAATGCTGTTTTCGGAATCTAAATTGTTCACTCGGTACGTCGCCAGGGCTTCGGTTTCTTCATTAAGTCGTCTGGCTTATACTCTCTCCACAATTTTTTTAGGGCTGGGAGCAGGCTAATTGATCTATAGTTCTGTGGAAACTTTTTGTCTTTACCTGGTTTATTGAAAATAATCACTTCGGCAGTTTTCCATCTTTTTGGAAAGTACTCTGTTCTCATCACACCGTTTGCTATGCTAAAGAGAGCTGTTGTTCCTTTCTTTAACATTTTCTTCAGCATGAGATTTGTAATTTTATTTTCTTCAGGTAGCTTGTTTTGGAATTGTTGAATATTTCTTCAATTTCGGCCGAAGATGTTGGGTGAGGGATTTTGCCATACTCTGGTGCTCCCTTTCCATAGTATCGGCAAGAGCGTTAGATTTATCGCTTTTGGAATATGCCATCCCATACATTCCATGGAGTGATGAAATTTGCGTTTTTTCATTGCGTAAATTTTTCTGCATTTTCCATGCAGAGTGGTCTTCTGTGTTAAGTTCAATGATTTTTTTGTTCCATCTATTCGTTCTGAGCCCCCTTAGTGCGTTTTTAAGTATTTTACTATATCTATTCTGTCTGATTTTATCACTATCTCTTTTATATATCCTGAAATTCTTTCCTAGTCTTCTGTTAACTGTAATTAGTTCTTTCATGAAAGCAGAGGATATCAGTCAATGGGGTAGCATATGGAAAATAAAAATCAATGGAGAAAAGAGTCAAGCACTACTCCTTCAAAAGAGAAGGCTGAAGATCGAATCGAAAATATCCATAGACAATAATGAAATAGAGTGGCAGAATAAAGCTTAATACCTAGGAGTAATATTAGACAAAGGACTAACGTGGAAACAGCACATCAAGTATGCAGTGGATAAAACGAATGTAGCGATGAAAAGGCTATGCCTGATTATAGGCAGAAGAAGCCAAATGAACAGAAACACAAAGTTGAGTATCATAAAAGCAGTCCCAGAACTTGACAAAATAGAAAATTCGAAAAACTCAGAGGTATAAGAAGAAACATTGCAAATAGGACGGACACAATGTTCCATTACCACGACAAAATTGAAAGAACAAAGTGTCGAGTGAAGAGTGAAAGAAACAAAATTGCACACTTATCTATCTGATTCGCGCAGTTTTCCAGGGATTCGGGATTACTTCCGTAGTAACATTAGGATTCATAATGTTGGATAATAGAAGTCCCTAATGGCACATTTCGGGAAATAAAATTGGAGTGCAATAATAGATTTTTATTAGCTGGGTGAGAGCTGAATGCAAACGAGAAAGATGTACCGAGTTGAATTCTTACAATTCGGAACCAGTCCGAAGATTAGATGGAGATGACCAGACGTTAGCGATATTCGTTGCAATGGAATACTTTCAGAAGATGTATTTTCTTGTGGATACATAGGTACTTTAGAAATTCGAGCTCTTCCATTCTTATATCGGGTGCTTTTTTTAGAGTGATAGAATTTGCGATAGGAATTACTGTGATTTAACAAAAGGTAGAAGCCATATTGTTTTAAAATTTCTGTTCAGTAAGCAGTGACAAATTATCATGGAGAGACTCACGCCGCAACGAAGTTTACAAATTGTTGAAATTCATTTTCAAAATAAGAGTTCTATTCGCCAAACTTATAGAGCAAGATCTTGGTCTACACCCATACAAGATCCAACTGTTTAAAGAACTGAAGCCACTTGACCATAATAAGCGCGGTCGTTTGTTTGCTGATTGGGTCCTAGAACAGCTTGAAGTTGATCCACTTTTTCATCGAAAAATTGTGTTTACTGATGAAGCTCATTTCTGGTTTAACGGCTACGTAAACAAGCAAAATTGCCATAAATGGATTGAAAACAATCCTCAAGAAGTTCTGCAGGTTTCATTGCATCCTGAAGAATGCACTGTATAGTGTGCTTCACACGCTGGTGGCATCAATGGTTCATATTTCTTTGAAAACGATGCTGGATCTAATGTTACAGTGAATGGTGCTCGTTAAAGATCGATGATCAATGATTATTAGTTTCAAAATTTGAATGGTATCCACCCAAAAGTGTTTTGGTTCCAACAAGATGGTGCTGCACCTCATGCTGCTACCGTTGACTCGTGTCAATGCTGAAATAAGGCCTGAATTACTCGAAAAAGTGGTCCAAAATAGGTCAGGTCGAATGCGGTTCCTTAGAGCTAATCTCTATCATTCTAAAAACACATCCGAGATATTTTGATGACTGATACTGAGGCCCTCTATTCTTTCAGGACATCTTCATGCCCTGAAGATGTTCTATGTTTCATATACTAATTTTTGATCTTCAGCTATGTCCAGACTCATTGAAATACAAGAACTGTTTTTTTTTCTCTACCAAAGTTCAAAGTTTTAATGATAATTGAAGCTGATCCAAGACAACCACGACAGAATTTATTGCCCTATTTCTCACTGAAACTCGGCATTGTTAGATATATTCCAAAGGCATCAAAGAAGATAATATAATAGGGCATCATCTAAATTCCAAAGCGTATGTCTAGTTAGGGAAAGTCTATTCACGAAAACCTTTGAAGGGTGGAACAATGGCTGAAGAAGGTTGTCTATATCAACGTATATGATGCCGAGAGTATTAAACTCCTGATTTCATTATGAGCACGTAAAGAGAGTCCCGAGATGATTTTTCCGAAGGAACGTATATGAAATTTAATTTCTTTCAAATCAAAAAGTAGGGAATACACCCTAGGGAAAAGATCCTATGTTGTTTCTTTCGTAAAACATAGGTGCGTTGATCATTTGTAGACGAGCTCTTGAAAAATAAAAAATATCAGACAGTATACAGGGTGAGTCTTTGACTGGTACATATATTTTAACTGTAGATTCCTCTCATCGAACGAAACACTTTTTTCCTATACCATTTTTCGAAATTCGAAATGTCAACCGAAATTGTAAAAATCGAAAAATTAGAGTATCGAGCCATCATCGAGTACCTGTATTTGAAAGGGTTAAGAGGTAAGCAGATTTACTAAGATATGCTAAATACCCTTGGTGATCAAGGTCCTTCGTATGCGACCGTGAAAAATTGGACTTCAAGCTTCAAAAGAGGTAAATTTTCCATTGAAGAAGATGACCCATCGGAAAGGCCAGTTTTTGTGCCAGTCCCCGAAAATATCTATGCAGTTCATGACATTATTTTTTCAGACCGTCGAATTGGGCTAAAACGGATATTCGAAGCACTGAAGATTTCATACGAATGCGTTCATCATATAGTACACGTCAATTTGGACATGAGAAAAATTTCTGCAAAATGGATCCCCAAATGTTTGTTAGAATGTTGATCAAAAGCGTGCAAGGGTAGAAGCATCGCGTTCGATCTGTACTCGATTTGAAAACGATGTAGACTTCTTAAACCGAATTGTTACTATGGATGAGACCTGGGTACATTTCTACGATCCAGAAAAAAGCAACATTCGATGGAATGGCGACACTCTGGTTCTCCAAGATCTGAGAAGTTTCGTGTCCAAAAATCTGCTGGAAAAGTTCTTGCTTCAGTTTTTTGGGATTGCCATGGAGTAATCATGATTGATTTATTGGATAAGGGTATAACAATAACTGGAGATTACTATTCGACATTACTGATCACTCTACTGGAGGAAATTGAAGAGAAAAGGCGCGGAAAGCTATCCGAAGATATTTTGTTTTTACAGGACAACGCCCCAGTACTCAAATCTCATGTTGTCATTCAAGAAATTCGTGATTTAGGGTTAGAATTACTAGAACACCCCCCTTATTCACCAGATTTGGCCCCGTTCGACTATCATCTCTTTCCTCAACTGAAAAAAGGTTTGAAAGGTTATTAGTTTCAACAAACTAATTTTCAGGAAAATCGAAGGAGGTACCTATTTTGGTAGGGGAAATATGGCTCTCTTATTGTAGATATATTCGGACAAACCTAAGTGTTTTTGTTAGGAAATATCGTGTGTTTAACATTCTCATTCAAATGAGGTTTACTTTAGTATTCCCTGGATGTATTAACTCCATTTCAATCGAAATTTGCAGATAATCATGTCAGGCACGTATTTGTCCCAATTATCTTTTGAACAGAGCCGAATTTGGAAAATGGAAAAAGGTTTTTTTTGGCCTCAAGAATCTACAGTTATAATATATGTATACTCCATTCACAATTATAAAATTACAACTCTGGCTTTGGAAATTTGACACATTCCACTCTGTATCGAAGTTATGACGTTTTTCAAAATATTTTTATGTTCCAAGTCAACACTATGTTGCCCTTTCTACATTCTTAGCGTATTTCTCAGAATTTATTCGGAAAATGAATGAATTGGAAGAGATGTGAGGACGAAAATAATTAACGTTTATATGAATTGATAGAAAGGATTCCTTTTCTAGTTATTTGCATGAAAAGTACAAGAGATCACTGTTGAAATATATTATTTTTCGCCATGGAAGAAAATTGCATTGCTTTCACATGATTTTCATATGCATGTCTGTGAAGATTTAATGTTTATTATCCTCTTGAACTGAAAGTTCAAGACTTGACATCAATTGTTGAATCAAAAATAATGGAACATTATATCCCTCTACTGGAATCCAAATAGTTGAAGGGAACAGGAACTTTTTCTTGGAACATAACCTTAATAGCTAACTTAATAAAAATAAGAGTAGAAGATATACATTTCATTTATTTGATCTTATGAACAAGGAGTAAAATATTCTGACTGTATAGTAATTTATTCGTTTAAAAAATATTCATACACTAGCTGGCCCGGCGAACTTTGTACCGCCTGAATTATACTTAAAAGTTGTATAAACTTACCATTGCTTTTTTTCAAGCAGGAAAAAATTAGGCAAAATTCAAGTTCAAAATATACAAAATTTTAATAATTTTGTAATTCACATGGAAAGAATTCTCTTTATTCAAGCGGTAACTAATTGTTGAACTTGAACATATAACTTTTTGTTTCTAATTGTTGTACAGTACTCTTTTTGCAGTACCTCCATGTGACTGTGAATAGTAGGAGTATAATCCATATTATACCTTTCCTCTTATGTATATGAATCAAAATGTCAAGAATATGAACAAAAATTATTCCTTTAATGAACTATCGACTATTAACACAGCCCGTCGACCAGAATTAAAAAATCAGTCATTTGTTAATAGCCCAACCTGAAGTGGCAAAAACAAAACTTTTCTTATATTCTCAAAATCTAATCTTAGCTATGCTGCTAAGCTCAAAATAATGGGTAAACATCTCAGTTGGTGGAGCAGCGCGATTCTCATTATTCCATGGATATGAGCTGTCAATCTCTCTTCAATTTGTTCAATTTAGTTGACGATATCAAGCTCGTTAGAAGACAAATCGAGATGTTAAAATGTCGATAGTACGATCGACACGGCAAAATTATCAACACTGTGAATTATGTTGAACTCATATTCGAGTTTATTGACGGTCATTCGACCAGATCAGATTAGGCAACCCATGAAACATTATTGTATATCATAAGTGAAAGCCCGATGAGCAAACGTTTCAAAATTATTGACGCTTACAATACTGTCTCTGTGCGAACAGAAACACGAATATAATATGTCAATTACTAATTATGGGCAATTTTGGATTCAGTTATTTCCGCAAATATATCTATTACCCAAACAGAAATTCGAAAGCATTTCAAAAATAAGGAAAAAAGATGAAGATGGCCAACTCACGTCCAAATCAGATACTTGATCTTTCGGTGAAAATTCACTGTTCCACCAACTTGAGATAAGTTTACCCGCTTTTTGATCTGGCAATAGACTTCCATGTTACCATGAGTTCTATGCGAATCACATATCGCCATCTAACAGCGATAATATCAACCTACGACTACATACAGTGACTTGTCTATTCACTGTACGACTACGCATCAACGGTAGCGACACCTAGTGGCCTTATTCAAAAGAATTAAAAGCATTTCCTGCATAAGTAAAGCTGAATACAGATTACTCTGACGTGACGTGTAAGGACGTCACGTCAGACGTGTACTGTGCTCCCATTGGCCTAATATGAACGTGAACGTCAAAATGTGAGTGATATAAAAATGCAACACATTGTTCTGTGCGTTCACGTTCATATCAGGCCAATGGGAGCACAGTACACGTCTGACGTGACGTCCTTACACGTCACGTCAGAGTAATCTGTATTCAGCTTAAAACTTTCATCAATTTTTTCGAAGTTTTATTGTATTTTATAATAACCAGACCGAAGACGATTCCATCAATGAAGTTTCATAACAAACAGTCCATCCGATCTCTAGTTATAAAGGGTGTAACCAACATATTTCTTTTATATATATAGATTACAACCACAGTAGGTTTGTACAAATAATATGGAACAGGTCAAACATATGCTTCACATTTATCATTCACCTGTTCTAAAATAAGACACAAACTCCTCCACATTATAGGGCCCCTACAGCATTAAAAGCTTGTGTCTCTTTTGAAAGAAGTAGCACTAGATATAATATCTTCTTTCGATTAAGAGCAAATACCTACCGTTGAATGTTACATACACAAATTTCTTCAAAATGGGCTTATACGAAGTGGTTCTTTTTCTGAAACGTGAAAACGATCAACAATAATCATTTAGAGACCGATGATGGCCATCCAAAGCCCGTTTACTTACGAAAATCGTGCAATTTCATTCTGCAAGTTCTTTCCTCATAATTCCTCGAAAATCCTACCTGAACCATATTTTCCAGTCGCTTTCGTGAAAAGATCGTATAAGGAAGCCTTTTTTGTCCATTTACACATTCCAAATAAATTTTGAGCACCAAAAACGATACCGAAACTAACCAAACTTCTGGGGGACCGGAATTTCGTTTGAAATATTTCCAACCGGCCGGATACCTAATTCGTTATCAAGTGTAAAAAAGGCGATTAGTACTTACTTTTGCTTTATTCATGCTTATAAATCGATTTTTGGTCCAATTCAAATTTGCCGTTTGTACCCATGTCAAAATATCTTTGATACTTTTGCTTTGATGTAAACAAAGAAACTGGCAACGCCGTTTTGTCATTAAAGATATTCTCTGTACGCGCACAGATTTTTTATCAGGTGCACCAATTCCTGAAAACGAAACCATGGCCAGAGTTGTGATTTTATAATTGTGAATGGAGTATACCTACTAGTCAAAGACTCACTCAATGTTTCTGGGTGACGATTGATTCAAGTCTTGTTTCTTTCATGAAAAAAAAACTGTCGAAACATGTGGAAGATTTAATGGAAGTGAATTAAAATATCCACAAAGCTTTGGTATAATGCAAAAGACATATTTCAACCTGTCGACCCTGTCCCAATATCACTTCCACCCTTTGAAATAGTACCGAAACCAGGAGGAAGTGCACAAAAAGAATCCTTCGAACCCCTTACATCTCAAAGCGGTATTCCATCCAGAAATCGTCATTTATCTCCGAGTTTATACGCACGAGCAAGAAAAGGAATTCGATAGAATCTGGTAACGTCCAGAAAACGTGCGACATAGATTTTATCGGACGTAAATGCATCCGGATCTCCTGCAGGCCATTGTGTGATCGATAATTTGCTGGGACTTCAGACACAATCGGGCGTCGGATTTTCAAATTATCGTGGAGAGTCACGTTCGCCGTTCAACTCTTTCCATTCGTCCTCCCTCAGAGGATTGAATGCTTTATTGTGCGATTCCTTATTGTGCCCGTCTAGACCAAGTCTTGAGTAAACTGTGGTTTAGGGCATGAGCCTCGGGTTCCTTTTATGATGCCAACAAATTAATCCTGCTGAGAATAGCTGTAAAATAGGGCCCATGGCCTGTCATTCGGCCCGTTTTTCTTCGTTTATTCGGGATTACCTCAGACTTTAGAATGGCGAGGAGGCTGCATCTAAGACGGTGCAATTGGGTTTACTTTCGGCTTTACGACGAAAAAGGTATTATCGAGATAGGAGAGAACTTTAATCAACGCTGCCACATCTAAAAAGTTCTCCTAAGTTTAAATTTTTTCGTCATATTTACTTGAATGTTAGTAAAGAAAACAAGTTTTTGATGTGAAAATGCCACCAATACGAGTTTTCTCTCAAATAACCTCTCTTTTTCTTAATTCAACATCATCAACCAAAGACGAAGACAACCAGTTAGTTATACACTGAATAATTTTCTCTTTCTGCTGCCTGTGATCCAAAAGATCATTTCATTCCAGTATATACAGCCCAGGCAACACAAGTAGATTCCAAAGATAGCTCAGCGACTTCTTTGTAGAAAATTGTGACGCCTTTTATTACTTCATTCAGAGGAAAAGGAATCTAGACAATCTAGTACCAAAGATTTCAAAGAAAGTACGATTAAATGGTACATATACCCCATTCACAATTATAAAATCACAACTCTGGCCATGGTTTCGTTTTCAGAAATTGGTGCACCTGATAAAAAAAACTGTGCGCGAACAGAGAATATCTTGACAAAACGGCGTTGCCAGTTTCTTTGTTTACCTCAAAGTAAAAGTATCAAAGATATTTTGACATGGGTACAAACGGCAAATTTGAATTGGACCAAAACTCTATTTATAAGCATGAATAAAGCAAAAGTAAGTACTAATCGCCTTTTTTACACTTGATAACGACGTTTTTCTTTAGGTATCTGGCCGTTTGGAAAGATTTCAAACGAAATTCCGGTCCCCCATAAGTTTGGTTAGTTTCGGTATCGTTTTTGGTGCTCAAAATTTATTTGGAATGTGTAAATGGACAAAAAAGGCTTCCTTATACGATCTTTTCACGAAAGCGACCGGAAAATATGGTTCAGGTAGGATTTTCGAGGAATTATGAGGAAAGAACTTGCAGAATGAAATTGCACGATTTTCGTAAGTAAACGGATTTTGGATGGCCATCATCGGTCTCTAAATGATTATTGTTGATCGTTTTCACGTTTCAGAAAAAGAACCACTTCGTATAAGCCCATTTTGAAGAAATTTGTGTATGTAAAACATTCAACGGTAGGTATTTGCTCTTCATCGAAAGAATATATTATATCTAGTGCTACTTCTTTCAAAAGAGACACAAGCTTTTAATGCTGTAGGGGCCCTATAATGTGGAGGAGTTTGTGTCTTATTTTAGAACAGGTGAATGATAAATGTGAAGCATATATGTTTGACCTGTTCCATATTATTACTGTGGTTGTAATGTATTAATATTTTTTAAACAAATAAATTACTATACAGTCAGAATATTTTACTCCTTGTTCATAAGATCAAATAAATGAAATGTATATCTTCTACTCTTATTTTTATTAAGTTAGCTATTAAGGTTATGTTCCAAGAAAAAGTTCCTGTGGCATCAGAACTCCCTTCAACTATTTGGATTCCAGTAGAGGGATATAATGTTCCATTATTCTTGATTCAACAATTGATGTCAAGTCTTGAACTTTCAGTTCAAGAGGATGATAAACATTAAATCTTCAAAGGCATGCATATGAAAATCATGTGAAAGCAATGCAATTTTCTTCCATGGCGAAAAATAATATATTTCAACAGTGATCTCTTGTACTATTCATGCAAATAACAAGAAAAGGAATCCTTTCTATCAATTCATATAAACGTTAATTATTTTCGTCCTCACATCTCTTCCAATTCATTCATTTTTCGAATAAATTCTGAGAAATACGCTAAGAATGTAGCAACATAGTGTTGACTTGGAACATAAAAATATTTTGAAAAACGTCATAACTTCGATACAGAGTGGAATGTGTCAAATTTCCAAGGCCAGAGTTGTGATTTTATAATTGTGAATGGAGTATATGTAGTTATAGTTGGAAAGGGAATACAGTTCCCTGCGATCTTAAGGTCTATTGTGCTTCCCTCCATTGCAAACTTTTCGCGATAAGAGAGCCGAAAAATCTTCTATGGGTCGAACCTGTGGAAGGTTAGGGGGATTGCCGGAACAAATGCTACGTTTTGGTCGGTTAGCCAATCTTGAGTTTCTCTTGCATAGTGCCTGGACGCAAGGTCTGGCCAGAACATAATATCGTCTCCAGCGTGTTCTGCTTCGATGAAATTAACTAGCGATATACACTGCGCAAAAAAAATTAACGCACATTCTAAAAATCTCAATTTTAATGAAAGTTAACTCTACATTGACTTTATAACTTATTTTTTATGTTCTCTCGGGAAGGTTTTTGAACGAAACAAGACACATTAAATGGAAGAAAAATTCAGAATTTCACCGAATCTTATGTGAAAGAAGAGAAATGAACAATTTTCAAAATACTGAAATGCTGATAAGTGATTTAATGCTTGGTATTTCCACTCCTTGCGTTAATTACAGCTCGGCAACGACGGTTCATACTCGAAATGATCTTAAAATTTTCTGATCTAATCCTTCCCAGATTTCTCCGAGTTGGATTCCTAAGTCATTAAGAGTAGCTGGATGATTTTCTGAACTTCTCAGCCTTCTATTGAGGTTGTCCCAAACCTTCTCAATCGGATTGAGATCTGGACTTCTTGCTGGCTATTCCATTCGAGAGACTTCAACCTCTTCAAGGTACTCCTGAACGATGCGCGCACGATGGGGTCTGGCATTATCGTCCATAAAAATTTTCACCAATGTATGGGGCAAATGGCACTACATGCTCTTCAAGAATGTTCCTTATATACTTATCAGCATTCATAGCTCCATTATCAACGACCACTAGGTCTGTGCGAGCAGTCAAAGATATTCCACCCCATACCATAATCGATCCTACCCCAAACCAGTAGTATTCAGGAAATTGCACTGAGCATATCTTTCATGTGGACGTCTGTATACAAGGGAACGTCGATCACAATGGTAGAGGCAGAATCTAGACTCATCTGTGAAGAGAACTCTTTCCCAATCGGCCTCTTCCCAATGGATATGCTCTCTCGCAAAATCCAAACGCGCCCTTCGATGAGCTGGGGTAAGAGCTGGGCCTCTTACCGCGACACGGGACCTTGAATCATATTCTCTGAGGCGATTTCTTATTGTCTGAGTGCTAATTTGCACCTCATGAGTTTGCTCAAGCTGATTTTGAAGGAGGCGAGCGGTTGCAAACCGTTGTCTCAACGAAGAAACTCTCAAGTAACGTTCTTGAATGGCAGTTGTTACCCGTGGTCTACCCTGTCCTGGTCTTCGGATATTCATACCTGTCTCCCTGAATCGCTGCAACATTCTGGACACACTTGTATGGGAAACTCCAAACCTTTCTGCAATTCTTGTGTATGTCCACCCTTCTTCTCGCAAAACTAACGCTTGGGCACATTCCTCTTGGGTCAAATTGCGTGTTTCGCGTTGCATAGCGATCGAGTGTAGAAAATCAAACGAAAGAAAAACTATTGATCACTAGAATTGATCGAGAACAACTAATTTTAGAATGGAGCCAATACATTCAAAATCTGATAATATCATCTTTTTTTATTCCTGCTGGGAGAAAACATCTGTATTGAAGAAAAACGTTGAAAGTGGATAACATATGCATGCATAATTCTGATAGAAATAATTATCATTGAGAACACCTTCAGTTGTAGAATAAATTTGAGATTTCCATCATGTGCGTTTATTTTTTTGCGCAGTGTAGTTAGATGTCCTATTTTGACGTGCTCATTTTCTTAGCTTGTTTCCCGCTCTTCTCGCCAGTCTGACGGTCCTTGCTTTGGCAAAAATTCTAGGTCTTCCACTTTTTGCAAGGTTCATACAAGGAATACTTTGCTCACATTCAGCGAGTGTCCGATAAAAAGTTCTACAGGATATATTCTGATTTTCAAAAATGCGTGTTATCGAGGCTTTATCGACTCGCCCTACTAAATTATAAATACTTTTCCTAATTTCTTTTCTACAGGCCATATCGACTTAACCACTTCAACAACTTAAGTGTTAAAGTGAAGTCAAGGTTACAAACAAACTTTTCTTTCAATAGCAATATTAATCTTCTTCTTATCACCACTATATTGATCTATGAAATTTGTGCCAAAACTTACTACAAATGTTTCTAGTTGTAGCTTTCGAATTAAGCATTCAGCGTTCATTCAACCTAATTCCCAACAGGCTGTTCTCACGTTTGCTTGTTTGTTGACACTAATCCATATGTATTATTTGTAGTTTAACATGATGAAGCCATTTCAGCCACCCGAATATATCTTGTTGGAACAGTTAACTTTGTTGGATCATATAGATACATGATGTTTCACAGTAGCCGGTACGTTTGCTGGATGATTTGAGTTTATTAGGTCTAATTCAAATGCTGTTAATTGGATTGAAAGCAAGTTGGCAGGTCAAGATAATTTTTTTAAAATTATGTGAATGTGAAGTGAACACTTTCATCATATTAGCCCAACGTTTCTAGGTTTAACCGAGTAGCCTAGACTCGTTCAAGGACAAAACCTTCTTAGAGACAAATTCATGTCTTGGCCCCCTAGGTTTCTCAAGAAATAAACAATCTATGTTCTGGAAATAAGATGAACATTTTCTTCGATTTTAACAGCAATATATTTGATAGAAAATCTTTAAATACTTTTTGCTTAGTGCAGTATGAGACGAAATAGGAAAAATGAGAAAAATCGAAATTTATCGATTATTCATTTTTGAGTAATAATAGTTATTCCACAACTGAATTCAAATTCAATAGTCCGTATTACCACCTCTTCTTTCAATCAACTGCCCAGTACACCTAGGCATCTCACGAATCAAGGCATTAAGGGGCAGTATCACCTTTCGAATCGTGGTAAATCTCCATTCAAAAAGTGGTCTCTTCATTTCACGATTTTTAAATTGAAGTTGAAGAACGTCCTGAGGGCAAATAGTTTTCTTTTTTTCGATTTAATTAGTTTTTCAATTAAAAGAGACCAGGGTAATCGTTAGCTCTGGGGTTACTGAATATGTTTTTTGTTTTTCATGAGTACAATCTATAGTTTTGAAATAATCATCATGAAAATTTTTGTGGTTTATAGAAAATTAAATTGCCGAGGGCAAATAGTGGCAATTTCTTCCAAAAAATGATGATATACCATCAGAAAAGAATCATTAAATGTAGTTTCCAAAACGCTGAAGTTCAACCTGTTTTTTTTTAATGAAAAACTAATTAAATAGAAAAAATCGCTACTCTTTTCCCTCGGCAATTCAATCTTCTATGAACTACAAAAATTTTCATGATGATTATTTCAAAAATATGGCTTGTACTCATGAAAAACGAAAAACATATTCAATAACCCCAGATCTAAAGATTACCCTGGTTTTTTTAATTGAAAAACTGATTAAATCGAAAAAAAAGAAAACCATTTGCCCTCGGGAGGTTCTTCAATTTCAATTAAAAAAAAAATCAAGTCTATACGTCGTAAATTAGGGTACTTACACTTACTCGTGAAATAAAGAGACCACTTTTTGAATAGAGATTTACCACGATTCAAAAGGTGATACTGCCCTGAAATTTACAGGCATATCGATCCAATTTTCCTGATGGTCTAAATTCGATTCCTGAAAAGTTGAAGGTTGGTTTTGGCGATTGGATATTGCTCTCCCTAAGTATTCCCATACGTGCTCAATTGGATTCATGTCCGGTGAGTTTGCTGGCAAGTCCTTTCTCTGGATATTGCTCTCTTGAAGAATGTTTTCCACCCTTCTTGTGTGGTGTGGTGGGGCGTACCATCTTTATAAAAGAAATTATTCCCGAATTCGTTGCGCAGAGGAACAATGATTAGTTCAATGATGATTTCTACGTAGAAGGCACCACTCATTGTTCGTTCAACGATAAATTCCATTACACTACCATTACTTTTGACGATGTGTGTACCAATAATTTTTTTTATTTCATGATCGACAATTGGGAAGCAGAGTAAGTTTGACAGATTTCTTGACTATAAGTTCTAGATGTGATTATGATTGTTATGGTGTTCTTAATCAGAATTTGAGGGGAGGATTCTTTTCATTCCACATGAAACAAAAGATATTTCTCTCATTTTTCGGCTGTCCCTTGATTAACGGCAGTTTATTGGTGGAAAATTAAACTAGTAACGTTCAGAGAAAGGTACTCAGTAGATGTAACGAGGATGTGTTGATTGAGTTAGCAATGCATAAACAAAATATTGCGATACCATATCAACGAACAATAACTTATTAGAAGTGTCAGTGTAGATTTCGACGTCAAAAAAGTAAACCAGAGTTACGCAATAAATTTAAAAGAAAGAGGTCCATCGAAATTGTAAAAATCGATAAATTGGAGTATCGAGCCATCATCAAGTAGTCAAAAGGATTAAAAAGTGAGCAGATTTACGAAGATATGCTTAATACCCTTGGTGATCAATGTCCTTCGTATGCGACCGTGAAAAATTGGACTGCAAGCTTCGAAAGAAGTAAATTTTCCATTGAAGATGATGACCGATCGGGAAGGCCAGTTTCTGTGTCAGTCCCCGAAAATATCGATGCAGTTCATGACATGATTTTATCAGACCGTCGAATTGGGCTGAAAAGGATATCTGAAGCACTGAAGATATCATACGAACGCGTTCATCATATAGTTCACCTCAATTTGGACATGAGAAAAATTTCTGCAAAATGGATACCCAAATGTTGACCAAAAGTGTGCAAGGGTAGAAGCATCGCGTTCGATCTGTGCTCGATTTGAAAACGATGTAGACTTCTTAAACCGAATTGTTACCATGGATGAGACTTGGGTACATTTTTACGATCGAAAAACAAAGCAACAATCGATGGAATGGCGACACTCTGGTTCTACAAGACCTAAGAAGCTTCGTGTCCAAAAATCTGCTGGAAAAGTTCTTGCTTCAGTTTTTTGGGATTGCCATGGAGTAATCATGATTGATTTTTTGGATAACTGGAGATTACTATTCGACATTTCTCACCACTCTACGGAAAAAAATTAAAGAGAAAAGACGCGGAAAGCTATCCAGAGGTATTTTATTTTACAAGACAACGCTTCAGTACACAAATCTCATGTTGACATGCAAAAAATTCGTGATTTAGGTTTAGAATTACTAGAAGACCCCCCTTATTCACCTGATTTGTCTCCGTCCGACTATCATCTCTTTCCTCAACTGAAAAAAAAGTTTAAAAGGTCATAAATTTTCTTCCAACGAGGAGGTAATAAAAGCTGTGGAGGACTGGTTTGCAGAGCAAGAAGAAAAATTTTTTTTAAAGGACTAAAGACGTTGCATGTTCGCTGTAATGAATGTATTCAATTAAGAGGGGACTATGTTGAGTAATAAAATATTTTGACATTGAAATTTTGTTTGGTTCTATAGTAGGCTAAGAATTTCTCAATATATCTTTGTAGGTACTCAGTAGATGTAATATCATTTTGACCAAATCAGGACCTTCACCCTTATCCGGGTCCTCTCATGAAAACATCTGCCAAATGAAATCTGCCAAATTCCCATCATTGTCCCCTTGAATCTAATTTCAGACATAAATTCACCATTTATATGCGTTTAGGCCGAACTCTCATTCAATAAAAGAACGGTGTGGACGAAATACAAATAAAAAGTCAACTCGCCCCAAAACACAATACAAAGGGGAGTGGGGCAGATCACAAAGTTTGCATAGCGGGTAGGTCTATTTCTGCGATGAAACTGACATAGGAGATGGCGCTGCTAGCTGTCAGCCCTATTCTTCGCCATAATAATGTGGAAGTCGTCCTGCTGTACGTGTCCTCGGCACTGGCTCGGATTTACACATATCAAAGGATATTGAAATGTGAAATATTGCCTGGAATTTCGTATTCCGTCGACATCCAGGGAAAAACTCGAGAACATCTTGGTGGGAGATGTGTTAGCGAACTGGTGAAAGGTAATTTGAGGTTGCTGCTTTCCTCATTTTTGAGTGCTCGAGAAATAATTGAGTTGCCTATGGAAACGCATGCAATGAAAACTCAGCTACTCGAAGAGTTCAAACAAATATTCGATCCATCCACACTGGAAGAAATATTGAAAGAATGAACGAGTCTTTGAAGAGAGATGTTCTGCAGGTCTCCAAAGTGACCACGAAGGGATGTGAAGACTTTACTTGACGGGATAGTCTCGAAGAGACTGCCAGACGGGGAACGATTGCTGATAATTCAGAAGAGCATCGCCCACGGAAATATCTATAAAATATAGACAGATTTCCTACTCTTCTACGATGTTCAAGAAAAGTGAGCGAGTTTGTCAGCGAGGCATCACCGACGAGACGAATTGCCCTTTTTTGTACAGAATCCAAGAGTTTTAGGATTTGTTCAGGTGCAGCACTCCAAATATGGGAACAGTATTCCAGGACAGGTCGAATCAGTGCCTTATAGATCATAAGCAGCTGACCGGAGGTGAAATAGCTCCTGGCACGAAACAGAAAACCATGTTTTTGGGATGCACTTTTAGCAATGGATCTCACGTGATTCTCCCAAGAAAGGTTACTACCGACAGTAGTACCAAGCATCGAAATGGATGACTGCAATGGTATGGTCACTCCCGACAATTCTATGCTGAGCACAGTAAGATCGGCTTTTCTAGAAAAAAGACATGCTCGTGTTTTGTTTGCGTTGAATTTCACCAAGTTATTAGATACCCATTCAAGAATTGTTGCTAAGTCCATATTTGTGTTGTTAACATTACTTCCTCGTTCGTTTCTGATTTGGCTGGCTGGTATTAGAGCCCTAGAAGAAAAAGCGGTATGGAGGGTACTATCATTCGCGAAGCTGTGCACTGGACACGAAGTTGCTTCCAGCAAATCGTTGACGTGAAGTAGAAATCGTGTTGGAGCCAGAATTGATCCCTGCGGAACACCAGCATTTATGGGTAGAGAATCAGATGAAACATTTGCTCATTAATTCAATAAATGAAATATGATACACATGAACATTGTAATTTAAGTTGTCTGTAATTTTTTGGAATATATACAAGGCGTTTCATTGGAAGACGAAAATAGTTGCAAATGTAGGTTAAAATCCTACTTGCCTTGACCCCCTCTTTTTTAATTTTTTTCTGCTTTGGCTGATTCAGTGAAATAAAATCGAATGATATTCTCGAAATTCATATTCCGAAGAATACGACGTCAGATCGAGATTATTTTAATGTAAACAAAGAGAGTTATCGCTTTGTTTTCACACAAAATATAACTGGACAAGTGGTCAGTACTGTCAGTGAATCTTGAACTCTGTATTCTGTTAGTGCTGAAATTTAGGATCATAAAAATGTACTGCAAAAAATTCTTTCTTTTTGTTGTTTTTGGTGTGCTTTTAAGTTTGGTAACAGCAGCTCCCCAAATGGCAGGTTTGTATAATGTAATTTATTATATCATTCAGGATGTCCATAATAAGAAACCTACTCCTCTGTTTTTTAATACATTTTTCCTTAAAAAAGTCACAACAAAAATGGCCTCCTTCAAGCTATTCAGTCCGTGAATTTCGAAAAAAGGAAACGACATAATAATTTCCCCAAACATACATAATCAGGTACTTATAATATCGAATAGAAAAATTCAATAATAAATTTATCAGTAACTGAAATAATCTCCGATGTTATAATAACACTGGTGAAATGCATTGAAATAATTATAGTAATCACACATGAGAAATAGAATAAAAATATATAAAAAGAATTTTCAAGTCAAGTATGACAATTTCTCATAAATCAATTTGTATTACTAACGCAAAGTTTCTTCTTATAATTATTTCAATAGTTCTCATTTTCTCTCCTGAAATAAAAGAGGAGGTTAAACAAAAATTGATTCAATTTTGAATTTCAATGATGAACTCGTAGTACAAAATCTTTTTATTGATCCTGTTCGTATTCATCCTTAAAAATATTGATTTACCTACTTTGATCTTGAACCTAGTTGTTTTGAATAGGCTAGGTCAGTTATGGTTGTTTTGAACGGATTGATGAGTTTTATTATACCCACAATAGAAGGAATCTTAACCTATTCTTGATTCATCTCATCAATGTTCCACAACAAACAGTCATATCTGTATAGTCTAGAAAATTCAGATAAAGTGATTACGGGTACTTGACCTTTTCGAATGTTTGTATGGATAAATTGCAGAAGTTATCTGGAAAGAATATACCTATCAATAAGTCCTTGAATGAACACATTCATGTGTATGAAATTATGAAAACGAAAAATACAGTGCAAATAAAACACGTTGTTAAATTTTAGGAGAAACTTCAAGCTGCTTCAATTACAGTTGCCCTCCAAGAACAACAGGATGTAAAAGAATTATAAAAACTTCTGAGGACAAGGAGAGCCTGGTTGAGACTGTACACTGCCTAGATAACCAAGGTATATTGAAAAATTCATTAATTTTAATTATTTTTCATTTAAATCCAAATTTTTTTCTTCAATCACTAACCTTACCCCAAGAAACATGTATAAAACGTTGTACTTCATTCATAAATACTGACTGTTTTCTTTTTCAGAATACGAGCTGCAGAAGTTCACCAAAAGTTCAGCCAACCCTTACGGACCAAATACCCATTACGAGAGCAGCTCATTTACAGGCTCTTATACTTTCACTAGTGGTGGAAATTTGAAGCCTATAAACATCAACTATAATAATCACATAGGAAGCACGAATGACGATGTGGAGTTAATATAAGCCGAATGATTTGAGGACACCCTGTTTACTTCCTTTCGTGACACATTGAGATGAATGAATAAATATTCAAAAGAAATGCCTTTTTTATTTTATCCTATATCCCACTAGATTCAGAAGTTCTGCTTACCTTATTCTCATATGGAATAAATTTTTCAATATAGACAATATTTTGTGGGTTTGTTTACCAATATATCTTTTTCTGCATGAAATTATACATTTTTACGCACAGTTTTCATGAAAAATTTATTGTTACCGGTCCATATTGAAAATAAACTCGGATATAAATGATGAATGTCGATACAAACCACGTTTTAAATTGAAATTAATGGAAAATAAAATGATACTTAGCACTAAATAATCTATGGCGATATTTATATCTAAACAATATCCTCTTGGAATTCTATAAACTCCACACTACAGGGTTATTATCAAATATTCATCACGAGATCGAAGAAAATCCCCTAAAAGAATCATTTACCCCTTCTATAACAACATAGCTCTAGAAATGATTTCACAATTGTTTTGGGTGTTTGTACACCTATTCGCCTTGTTCTCTGTAAATAAATAAATCGTAGTTCACAATGCAGGTTATCGCTATACGCATTACGCATGCGTCGTTCATGGGACTGGCGTTTCAGACGCAGAAAAACAGTTTTTCTTAGGACTAGGTTAATAGACACCACTTTTTTATTTTTTTCTGCTTTCGCTAATTCAGTGAAATGAAAACTTATGATATTCTCGAAATTCATATTCCAAAGAATATGACGTCCAATCCAGATTAAACAATGGGAGTTATCGTTTTGTTTTCACACAAAATATAACTCGACAAGTGGTCAGTACTGTCAGTGAATCTTGAACTCTGCATTCTGTTAGTGCTGAATTTTAGAAACATAAAAATGTGCTGTAGAAAGTTCTTACTTTTTGTTGTTTTTGGTGTGCTTTTAAGTTTGGTAACAGCGGCTCCCCAAATGGCAGGTTTGTAAAATGTAATTTATTATATCATTCAGGATATCCATAATATAAAACCTATCCGAGAGCATTCATTAAGAAATGTTGAACTGGGCAATCGAATTTTTCCGAATCGCAAAATTTTCCTTTGAAAGTCACAACAAAAATGGCCTCCTCCTAGCTATTCAGTTCGTAAATTTCGAAAAAAGGAAACAAAATAATTTCCCCAGACATGCATAATCAGTAGGTAGGTACTTATAATATCGAATAGGAAAATTCAATGAAAAATTAACCAGTAACTGAAATAATTTCCGATGTAAAAATAACCCTGGTGAAATGAATTGAAATAATTATAGTAATCACATATTCAAAATAGAATAAAAATACATAAAATGAAATATCAAGTCAAGTGTGACAATTTCTAATAAATCAATTTGTTTTACTAACTCGAAGTTTCTTCTTATAATTATTTCAATTTCTCACCTGAAAAAAAATCCCGTTCTTTTGAGGAGGTTAAACATAAATTGATTCAATTTTAAATTTCAATTATGACCTCGCTGTACAAAATCTTTTTAATCATCTTGTTCGTATTCATCCTTAGGCATATTGATTTACTTTGATCTTGAACCTAGTTGTTTTCTATTTTACCCACAATAGAAGAAAAATTGATAAGGTCTCTCAGTGCAAATGAAACATGTTGTTAAATTTTAGGAGAAACTCCAAACTGCTTCAGATTCATTTGCCCTCCAAGAACAACAAAATGTAGAAGAATTTTAAAAACTTCTGAGAACATGGAGAGCCTAGATGAGACTGTATTCTGCCTAGATAACCAAGGTAAATGAAAAAATTTATTATTGTAATTATTTTTCATTTAATTCCTGATTTTTTCAATCACTAACCTAACCCCAAGAAACATGTATAAAAAGTTGTTGTAATTTATTCATTAACATTGACTGTTCGTTCTTCCTATACTTATATTATACAGGGTGTCCCAGAAGTTCCGCACTTCCTTGAGGGGATCGAAAGTGAACAATATTCTAAGCCCAAATATCCATGTTTGAAATTTTTTGATAACGTAGTTCATTAGTTATCGATTAATGAAAGTGACCAATCAGGAGCGCGCTACAGAAGATTGAGTAAGCAGTGGGGACGCGAAAATGAGACGCCAGTCTCGGTTTACTGCGTGAAAAGCCGGCAGCAGCTCTGGCGTCTCACTCTCGCGTCCCCAACTGCTTACTCATTCTTCTATAGCGCGCTCCTGATTGGTCACTTTCATTAATTAATTACTGATTAACGACTTCATCAAAAAATTTCAAACATGGATATTTGGGCTTAGAATATTTTTCACTTTCGATCCCCTCAAGAAAGTGCGGGACTTCTGGGACACCCTGTATATGGATAGATACGTTATGTGTTTGTTTTCAGAAAAAGAGCTGCAACAGTTCACCAAGAGTTCAGCCAACCCTTACGAACCAAAGGCACATTTCGAGATCAGATATTTTACAGGCTCTTATACTTTCAGAAATTTGAAGCCTTTAAACATCAACTATAATAATCACATAGGAAACACGAATGACGATGTGGAATTAATATAAGCCGAATGATTTGAGGACACCCTATTTACTTGCTTACGTGACATACTGAGATGAATGAATAAATATTCAAAAAAAAAAAATTCTTTTGATTTAATCGATCCTACACTACACATATGTATATTCAAAAGTTTCGCTCACCTCAGCCTCAAATGCAGGAATTACTATTTATCTTTCTAAATCGTCACATATTTTTTGAATAAAATAAATATTTACAATCAAGCTAGAAAAACACTTATAGGTTTTATTTGGTCTCGTCATTGAAAGGCTTGGAATCGCAATCAGATAGCTATTGAGTATCTCATTCATTATATTCATCATGAAGAACTGACGATTCTGAATTATTTCTTGAATTGTATACTTTGGATTCTCTTAATTAACGAAAAAATTAATTGTACAGTCTTCCATCAAAAATGCCGTATCAAGACAAATTCCAGACATCGTAAATAAAAACCCGAAATTCCTGAATGTTCAATACACCCAATCATAATTGAACTCCTCAAGTGACATAGAAAAAGGCAACTGGGTCACGTTAACAAACTACCGGAAGTGGGAGATAGAGCAGCTTCATAGAAATACGTTCAGGAAATGAATAAGTGTAACATTCCATTTCCTACGATGCTCGTTTCGTCTACACCCTATTTGAACCGCATCAAGTTTTCAACCGTTTCCAGCTTCCTCATCTTTTCATGGGCTTCACTTTAATCTAGCAGCTCCATCTTAGGACCGAACGTCAGTTCCTTGGTGCAAATATGTTACACGCTGTGAAATGGATGTTAGCGATAAGGATCTCGGGGAAGAGGCTGTGCATGAATGAGAATTGATAGAACTGCATTGTAGACCGAATTTTCGCATATTGAGTACGTTCGGCAGAAGGACTGTGAAATGATTAAATATCCGCTGGCATGATAAATCACCTCTGAACCCACCGCAATTGAACATACTGGAATGTGCAGGTAGAGGAAAATATACAACCCAAATCAACATCATTATTTAAAATGAATAAACAATGCAAACGAACTTTTTGTGAAGGTTGCTTTGTTACGAATTAACCGTCAATATTTACGTTAATTCAAAATTTCATGTTGAAACTTTTATTTCCCTCTCGAAATATTTCCATTCAATTCTCATTTCGATGAAACATAGATAATTGAAGGCAATGGTATGGTTGCCTCTCCGAATGATGAAGATGCATGCATTCGATTGGGGTGCTACTCTCTTCCTATGATCTTGAAGCTCAATATACAGGGTCTTTCACCAGGAACCTCACCCATATTTATACGGGAAACTACTGAACGTATTTTCATGAAATTCAACACTTATAAGTATTTCACGATGCTGAGGAAATCTAAAATATTTTCAAGGCATGAGCACCTCCGGTTTTTCCGGAAATGACGTCAACTTCCGTTTTTCAAATTAGAACACCATTTTTTTATTGCAGAAATAGATTCCTTAGAAAATTTCAAGTTATTTTGATGTAACATTTTTCAGTTTTGGTTGGAAAATTCTCTCTGAGCGGGAAAATTCGAAAAAAAAAATCGAAAATAGAGCTCCGCTGAAACAAGAATAACTTCGAGATTTTGGATGGAAAATTTTCATTTTTGGGATTTTTCAAGATGTAAGATTGATGTATCCACTTTTAAGATCGAAATCGCGATTCATGATACAGGAAGTGAAAAAATCGCTTTCAAAGTTAGGGATGACAAAATCGTGAAAAATCAATTTTTTCAAATTAGAACCCCATTTTTTTATGGCAGATATTGAATCTACGTTAAAAAATAATGTGAGTGTATGCATCACACCCTTGCCCTAAAGTGTATATTTTCTGAGTTATTCACGAAAAACTGTTTTTCGTCTTGAATTTTCAGCTATTTCTTTTCCCTTCACGCCAAAAAGATGAAATTTTCAGGAACTGTTACTTAAACCATGTTTCAGATTTTACTACCCTAATATGCAAGAGAAAAAAGTTACAGGTTGTTCCTAAATAGATGGCGAATTTGGATTCGAATTTGTATCGGAAACCTCTTTATTTTAACTAATCGGCCATCGGTTTTCTTTCCAGTGATAAATAAATAATTCCTTATGAACCATATGCAAAAACTTACCATGTTTCACATTCTTTTTTTTTTAATGATAGATATCATTAATTACATCTGCCAAATTCCTCTTTATTCAGTAGCAGTTTGTGTTTACTATCAATTTGGTGATAATTCGTATTAAGTTATAAAATCGATCACTATGCCCAATTTTACCAATGAAGATTATTTAAATCTCATTCTACTTCATGGAGAATGTAATGAAGTTGTAGATAGAACGATTCGACTGTTCATTGAGGCTATTTGAAGATCGATGGTTGGCGAACAATGGTCCACATCTTTGGCCACCACGTTCTCCCGATTTAACTCCTTTAGACTATTATGTTTGGGGTAGGATAAAAAATATTGTCTACTCAACTCCCCTGACTGATAAAGAGGACTGCATAGAACGAGTCAGAAATGCGTTCAGGTTTGTTTAGATTTTTGGATTCATAGTTTTGAAACTCAATTTGGTTTTTAAACACTTTTGCAGATCTCTTCCTCTCGATGAAATAAGAAGAGCAACGCACGAAGCATTCCTGAGACGTATAAATAAATGTCTAGAAATTAACGGTCAAAACTTTGAGCATCTTCTCTAGTTATAACTGCGAGAGTTTGCCATGGTTCTCCTAATAGTAACTTGAAGTCGGTTTCAAGAAGGGGTGAAAAATCTACAGCATGGTTCAAAAAACAGTTCCTGAAAATTTCATCTTTTTGGCGTGAAGGGAAAAGAAATAGCTGAAAATTCAAGACGAAAAACAGTTTTTTGTGAATAACTCAGAAAATATCCACTTTAGGGCAAGGGTGTGATGCATACACTCACATTATTTTTTAACGTAGATTCAATATCTGCCATAAAAAAATGGGGTTCTAATTTGAAAAAATTGATTTTTCACGATTTTGTCATCCCTAACTTTGAAAGCGATTTTTTCACCCCCTGTATCATGAATCGCGATTTCGATTTTCAAAGTGGATACATCAATTTTACATCTTGAAAAATCCCAAAAATGAAAATTTTCCATCCAGAAACCTCGAAGTTATTCTTGTTTCAGCGGAGCTCTATTTTCGATTTTTTTTTCGAATTTTCCCGCTCAGAGAGAATTTTCCAACCAAAACTGAAAAATGTTACATCAAAATAACTTGAAATTTTCTAAGGAATCTATTTCTGCAATAAAAAAATGGTGTTTTAATTTGAAAAACGGAAGTTGACGTCATTTCCGGAAAAACCGGAGATGCTCATGCCATGAAAATATTTTAGATTTCATCAGCATCGTGAAATACTTATAAGTGCTGAATTTCATGAAAATACGTTCAGTAATTTCCCGTATAAATATGGGTGAGGTTCCTCGTGAAAGACCCTGTATTCATGACCCCAAGCTGAACTCTTGCTTGAACTCTATGTTGGTGAAAATCTATTTCCCTGAGAGTTCTTCGGGGGCAAACCAAAATTAAGAATAGTCCATAATGTCGATTGATCAGTTACAATTAGAGCATTCATTGATTAAATCAACTGGCTAGAGTCAATAAAATGACTCTACCATTGGTGCCAGGGCATTGTTTCAACAATGGGAGTTAGTCAACAGAATAACCCTCTGAAGAAACACTCCTGGACTTACGTAGTCCAAGAAATTCGTGATAATTTCACCGACCTATTCCAGTAGGCTCCTAAAGATGTCACAAGCTGAGCTTCGGATGATGGTAGATCTGCTGACAGAGCATTGTCAGTACAAACATCATTTGAACCTTTTGGGAATGTCAGCAGATGAGATTTGAAGGGTAAGTGGATCAGAAGCAGAAACAGATGAACACATGGTATGCAACAGTCCGGAGCTAGATGGTCTAAGAACCATTCGTAAGGGGAAACAGGTTCTGGATACCCACGAGGTAAATGCCAAGGCTCCTAAGGATGTTGTCGATTTATCAACACACAGTATGAGGAGAACCCTCCATGAGAAACAAAGACTATCCTCTGTGTGCATCATTGGAGCTATGGGAATGTACCCAAGTATGGAAAATAAGAGAGTCTGTTCTTCAACCAAATACATATCATCAGCAAACCCTCCTAGTGACGAAATAATCAGGAAATATATAAAAATAAATTCTGTTAAGTGGTACACATATAGTTCAAGAACCTTCACAGGAACAGGAACAGATATGTGACATAACGATTCATTTTGACAGTAAAGCTGCTATCAAAGCACATAGACCTCATATCATCATTGCCATTAATTGATTAATTGGACCTTCTGTAGTATGGAAAAATGCACTGTCTCAGCAGAAGATCCGAAAAAAAAATGCTATGGATGGATCATTCAAAAAAGTTTCTTTGGAATATTAGTACAACTACAAGAAAATATATTGATCTCAGTAAAATATGCTGAAATCTGATAAAATAATTATATTCATATTAATTTCCAGAATGTAAGTGAATACTCAATTTTCTTTCCAATTCAGGATTTCATTTCATTTTGGAGAAAGTTCTCCTCAAATTGATAGATCTTCTTCATCATTGCCAGCAGAATAATCGATATACACATCGTTGCTGTCAGTATCATTGCTGGTACAACCATTTCTGAGAAAGAGAGTTTTGTCTTCTGGATGCCAAATTATTACTCCACTGAGAATAAGTTTCTTCATTGAGTTTAGTTTTACAGTTGATTTGACAATTTGTCAATAAGTGAATTACCAAGAATTATTTAGATCTCAGTAAGAATAAGATAAGATAATAATATACGTCTCACTTACTGCCCTATGATGAGAATGAATGGGCTTATCACAAACTGTCGAGTATACAGGGTGAGTCTATCACTTCTACGAATATTTTAACTGTAGATTACTTTCATCAAACGCGACACATTTTTTTATACCATTTCTCGAAATTCGGTTCCGTTTTCAAGATATAGGGTGTCGAAAATCCATGAAAAAAAAACACTTTTCTTTTCATATCTTTGAAACCGCCATTTCAAATGAACGGAATTTTTGTTGAGTGTTCACACTATTCATGATGCATATTCCCCAATGAAAACATATTCAATATTTCTCCTGGTATAAATGTTACAGCTTAGCCGACTCATAAAGTCACGCAAAAATACCTTAACACCAGTAGAAAAAAATATAAAAGTATTCAGCCTATGTTTTTTCATAAAACGCGTCGTTTTCTAGTTATTCCTAATTTTATCGAATGAAATAATCACGAATCTCGAGAATAATCTGGATGCTTCCCTGGATTTCAAAAAGCAATGAATCGCTGAAAAATTCATAGCAACTTTGTCGAGACTAAAATTTAAATGATGGAAAAACGTTTGACATAGAGATATGTAATAATAAAATCCCACAAATATGGGAGATAAAATTGAACATCAAGGAGCATGAAATTATTCATTTAATAGGCACAGTTTCTATTGAAAATTTATTGTTACCGGTCAATATCAAAAAGAAATGTCAATGAAATACAAAATTCAGATAGATGAATGATGAATGTCGATACAATGATACAAATCACGTATTGAATTGACGTTAATGAAAAATAAAATGATACTTATCACTAAAAAACCTGTAGCGATGTTTCTATCTAAACAATATCCCCTTGAAATTTCACAAACTCGACACTACACTGTTTACCTGGATACAGAATGTCTCGCCATTACAAGCCTGACCTCTCTTGAACAATAGAATTGAAGGAGGGACGAGGATCTGACCTCCTTGAACAAACTCAGATACTGGAGTTTATTGGAGATCTGGAACTGGAGGGAGAGCTATAGATAGTGGTGAAAACAGCTCTAATGTAAGCACAATAGACCTTAAAAGTCACAGTGTACTAAGGACTGAACGAGAATAAATTCGCTATCATATAAATGCTTATATCTTTTGAACCACTGGACCGATTTCGAAAATCAAACTCATTTTCGAATCATCTTCTAATTCTAATGAAAACTGTTTTCACAGTCAAAAAACCAAAACTATTTTTTACAAAATTCATGGATTTTTTCTGGAATTCTTCCCATCATGCTTCTTATAGTGTTCTCAGTCACTTTCTGGGATGCTGTCTTCCACTTTTGCTTGAATTCCGCTAATGTTTTCGTTGATTTCTTAGTCTTCTTCAATTTTTTTTTACCAGGGCCCAATATCTTTCGATTGGCCTGAGTTCTGGGCAATTTGGTGGATTGGCCTCTTTGGGGACAAAAACCACCTCATTAGCTTCGTAGGTACCATTCCTGATTCCTTGGTGGCCTTGCTGTAGTGGCATGAAGCTTAATCTGGCCAAAAGATTGTTGACACATCGTGCTCACGTAAAAATGGTAAAAGTCGCTTCTTCAAGCATTCCTCGATGTATATCTTCGAGTCAACAGAGCCTTGGCCAACGAAAAATTTGCTCATTTTCCACAAGTGCAAATTGCTTACCAAACCAGGAATTTTTCAGGAAACTTTGCTTGTTTCTTCACGCGAAATTGTTCGTCATCATTTCCACGAGAATCTGCAGAATAAGGAAGTTGCGAGAAATCAGCCAAGACATAGGTTTCATCGTCCATCACGCAACAGGAAGAATTTTTCAAGAAATCTTCTTTTAATTTCTTTGCTCTTGATTTCGCTTCTTGATTTCGCTTCTTGATTCTTCACAGCGTTCCTGTCTGGCACTTTCTGCACTTTGTATGTTCTACGCCCACAACTCGACTTGATTTTCTGAACGGTTGACTGCCAACAACCCACTATTTGGGCCACTTTCCGTCCTGAAAGGTTAGGATTCTTCTGAAAAAGACTGATGCTTTCTTCACTTTTTTTGGGCTATGAAACCACTTTTTCCTCCCGGTTCCTTCTTTGCGGTTAATTGTAAGATCTTCGTTGAAGCGCGTAACAACTCTTGATACCGTTTCCGAAAGAACGCGAGCCTCTTTTGCGATTCTTTTGAAGCTCCATTTTTGATTATTTTGAAAAAGTTTCACTATAAATTCTCGTGTTTTCACTTCGCTTGACATTTTGCGACAGAGAATTGGAATATCTATGAAGTAAAATTTCCACATGTTTCTGACGTTCATAACAAAGCTAACTATGATCAAATTTTGATTTGTTTTCAATTGGTTCAAGAGATATAGGCGTTTTTGTGATAGCGAATTTATTCTCGTTCACTCCTCACACGTGTGTGTATGTTGAATGGGTTCTTCAGATTGATACCATATGCGTCAATGACGACAACCCATAATAGTTTCTAGAATATTTCAAGCTTCCCCAAAAATACCCTTTAATCAAAATCATCGATAAGTTTTGATCTGCATAGTTCTCCCTATCTATCCCTCTTTCTCGTATCCGATTCGTGCCAGAACATCTCAAGAAATTAACATTTTTCCACACCACCACCCGAGAACGGAAAGGATCGGAAAGAGTCCTGAAAATGACGAGATGTTCAATCATCCCGACAGTTTAGCTGATGTTCGGCGCAGCTAACGCCGCTCCCTGCAGTTCCGCCGTCACCGCAACCGGATTGCCCTGATTGTGACACGGTTGACTCGTAATTCCCTTGGGACGCGCTGGTCCGCATCATCAATCATCCTTCTGGCGTTGTCCTTACACGTGTTTATCATTCTATCTAGCCTTTAAATGAGTCCTCCTTGATTGGAAATCCCCGACAAAGGTTCGCTTGTTTACAGCGAACTAATTGGGTTATGTTTTTGTTCATCTCTGTATTATCGAGATTGCTCATTTTGCCATACTTATTATGGTGATTCCCCTCATCGGTTTTCCGACAAGAGCTTGACCAGCCAGCTATTCGCAGTGTAATAAATCGAAATGTTGCAGTTATCCAATTTAGTCTTATGAAAAATTATACTCATTGCTCACAAAGTTACTTTGGTGCTTATCGGTACGCCATAGGATGTTGGCAAGACGATAACGATGTGAGTATTGATTTTCGGTCAAGCTTCCTCATGGAACTCAGACAGTGTCAGAGAAATCGTCCTATGGCCTCGCTTGTCTGGGCTAGACTCTTGAATGGTTCTGGGAAAAGGAAGAAGAGGTAGTAGCTGGAGAAGCCTTGAACGGAAAGGTTCTCAGTTAACTCGGAATCGGTTTAAGGGTACTTCAGTATTTGGAGGTACGGTCTCAAAGCGGAGACAAAAAAGTGTTATTCGTGGATTAGCGGAGTTAAAGTATTGAATTCGGAAGTTAAAGAGTAGCTGGAGAAGTCTTAGATGGGATTTGAGTCATTGTAGACAGTGTTTGTGAAATCGTTCATTTTATTTTAGTCTTAATATACATCTGAAGTTCAACCAGTAGTATCCCATTCATCGCTCTTCTCCCTGGAGAATAAATAAACTCAAAGTCCTATACCTACTGTGACGGGCCGATCCCACATTTTCTCTCTTCAAGGAGAAAGATCTTCAGAATTTTTTTCAATATCTTTTCTTTTTTCTAAGTAATAACACCCCTTGATTGATAAAAAACTGTTCTTCCATCGAATCTCAAAGGGGGTGTATTTTACAGCAGGTATATCAGAGTAGGAAGACAGGAAAAGCGAATTCTCATCAGAAATGGATAAAAATATATTTCTAAATCAAATAAAAGACAAACAACAACAATTTACACAACAAATCACTGTAACGAAAGATTTAAAACAACAACAACTCTAATAACCTAAATAAAAACATTTTGAAGGTCTCCTCCTCAGAATCCCCATGCACTGAAGCCATGATTTGGAACCGAAGCTCTCGAATTGGAAGCATTTGGAGTCACTCCAAATCTGTTCATGATCTCGATGAGATTATCCAGTGGTGTACTCTGCTGTGCCTGTCCGTTGCCTCTTAAGGTACTCCTGAGTTTTCCAAATTCTTGCAGCAACTGTTTGAGCTGCCTCACTTGCTGATTACCAGAGTCTCGATCACTCATCAGTTGCCCTTTGAGGTTCTCTAAGTTGGAGACCATAGCTGGATTTGATTTGATGACCCTCAATATCTTTCCGCTCAATTCACCGTAACTGTAACCATTTGTTTGCCTTTGATCTAAATCTGTTGTTCCTTGCTGCTGTGGCCTATTGATGGCAGAGTCTTGTCCTACAGTTGGTCTTCTCACTTGGTCAGCGTTTTGGCTTTGTCTTTCATTGGTCCTTCCAGCGAGTTCATCCCTAACCCCTCTATATTGATCGATTGGTTGTTGGGTAGTCTGTGACACTCTTGGTGATTGCGACGATCTTTCTTCATTACCTAAGTTAGAAGCTTTTGTTGAGGCTAGTTCATTTTTCAGGGAATTACCATTAAGAGACAGTCCATTCAGCGGTGCTCTGATTGAATTCGATTTGATTCCTCTCTGTCCTTGCCCATACAAGTTGAGTAAGTCTGAGTTGTATCCTCTTGTAGGCTGATTCAGCTGTGGGGCAGCATTCTGATCTTGGTTTGGTGGAACTCGAATCAGGAATTCATTTCTTGCTCCATTTTTGGAGATTTCCTCACCATTGTTCCTTTCTTCACTTTGCCCAGACGATGCTCTTAGAGAATTTACATCTTGGGGACCTTGGCTTATGATTTTATAAAGAGGTCTGCTTACTGCACTATCCTGCACTGGTCTAGTTGAAGGTCTGATGCTGGCTTGTCCTAAATTTTGATAAGATCCACTGCTTCTTATTCCTCCTGACTGTCGAGTTGGCTCATTGGCAGTTCTATACCCAGTTGATTCTGAATCAATGCCATTAATTGGTTGACTGTTTTGTCCATTAGATGTCGACAAATACTCTCGGACAGAGAGTGGATTGAGGCCTTGGCGTATGGATGGAACATCATTGGTTTTTCCATTGGTTCCTTGGGCCACATTTGTAAGCCGTTGACCTTGACTTTCTTGGATTGATCCAGTTGATGGTCTGATGTTGGTACTTCCTAAATTTTGTCGTTCACCTAGAGGATTTTCTGATTCCCTCAGAATTTGGGGTTCCTGGTTTATGGTCCTATAATATTGATTGCTGACTGCACTGTCTCCTCTGTTCCTGATGGGTGTTGACTGCTGATTTGGTTCATTGACAGATCTATATCCAACTGATTCTGAATAAATGCCATTGATTGGCAAACCGTTTTGTATTCTTGTGTTCAAATACTGTTCGATAGAAAGTGGATTGACCACTGGACGTATTTCACTGGATTTTACATTGGTTTCTTGGGCAGCATTTGTAAGTTCACCTAAAGAATTTACTGATTCGCTTAAAAGTTGGGGTTCCTGGTTTATGGTCCTATAAAATTGACTGCTGACGGCACTGTCTTGCACTGATCCAGTTAATGGCCTGATGTTGATGCTTTCCAAATTTTGATAAGTTCCCTTGTTGATAATTGGCCTTGACTGCTGATTTGGTTCATTGACTGTTCTATAACCAACTGATTCTGAATAAATGCCATTGAATGGTAACCTGTTTTGTACATTTCTTGTACTTAAATACTGTTCGATAGCAAATGGATTGACCTCTTGAGGTCTGTATGGTATTTCGTTGAGTTTTCCATTGGTTCCTTGGACAGCTTCACGTTGTTCACTTTGAATTCCTTCTTGGTTGAGATTTTGTTCATAATTGACTCTGAGAATATCATAGAGGGGTACAATATTTCCATTTGCGTTCGATGGTAGTTGCCAGTTGTTTTGGTATCGCCATAGATTTCCACTTGATGACGCTGTTGTAGTGAACACGAAGGTAACACAAACCTGTAAAAGAGTTGAGTCAGTAAACTTCACACAGTTCATCAAATAATTCACATTGTGGTGATGTATGAAGTGATAATTCAGCTTTGGCGGTCCCAATACACTGTGTTATGAGGGCTCAATATACACGACAAAACTTTTCAACCGATTCACTTTAAAAAAAGGAAAAATAATGCAGTATTCGAGAAATAATATCGACAAAGTTCAGTGATGAATGATACAATTCTGAAATTTTCTGATTGTTGAAAAAGGGCCGTTTTCTATCAATTGATCGAAAAATCATTATGTTGGTCAATAAAACATAATATACAAATAAAGGCTTTTTTTCTGAAATCCCTATCGACTTGACATAACTGGAACAATTGAAGTTAAGTACGTAAACGAATTTATCACCTTCATTTCGGAAGAGACTTGAAATTCAATGTTACAAGTTGGAATCGATTGTTTTGACTGATATCGTTTGGATGAAGTGTGAACTTACCAATATTTTGATTGCACCCCACATCTCTACAGTTGTTGAAGGATGTCTGATGAATGATATAGATCCAGAATTTCAGATCGTTTATAAAGCAACCAGAAGAAGAAAGGATTGTTTCAACTGTTACCATTTCTTTCGCATCTTCCTATCGCTTGTCGTGGATGAGATGCAAATATATTCAAGATGAATACATGAATTCCAGAGTATTCGTTGATCGGTACAAAAAGTGAACAAGATTTGAAAGAATTTCAGTTATCAGTGACGAAAATATCCTTTCTCCGATACCGAAAAAAATATGTATATCGGAAAGTGTTGAATAATCTCGAATGAATATTAATTTTTGTCAGTCTGGGTCTTTTTATGGAAATTGAATTAATTATTTGAATTGACTGATGGTGAGATGTTGCGTTTGAATATATTTTGTCCTCGTTGATCCAATTTTAATGGATCATTTCAATCTATTTCATTTAATACGAACTGAAGATTGAATTGTCCTGGATTTTAGTATAAGTAGTTATGATTTTTTTTTCTTCAGACAAAAGTTCAATTTTTGAACTCCTGAAAAAGTTTTTAATTTTCTAGAGTTGATTTGATGTCTTTTGAATCGGATCATTGTCGAAAGAGCTTCTCGAATGGAATTCTTTGGGAGAAAAGACTATTTTTTATGTGAATTCCAAGATGTTTTTGAGGCTTTTCATCCATTTTCTGATTCGTTTTTGAGATGGTCAGAACCTCCAAAGCAAGTCGATAATGAATAAATCGGGTGTATATTTTGAAGTGATAGAACTTTCAATTGAAATAAAACACAAGTAGATGAAAGATTGAAGCCAAATTTTTGTTTTATGTGATAGATAATTATATGACATTCAGGTTTCAAATATAATAATGAGCTTTGTAAACGAACGGAATCGTGTGGTTTGCGCACAATAAAGCTCCTATTGGTTAAACGGTCATATCCACGCTCCCTTTTAACGCCCTAAGAGATTGCCAGGATCGTAGTCGGAACGGACTGTAGATGGTACTGGATAGAAAAATGATTCAATAATTTGAGTCAGCAATTCCGACATTAGAACTTTTTTCCTCAGGAACTCTAGTGCAAAATTTCTGTTATGATTTGCAACTGTCATAAACATTTTATATCCGACGTACCCTATTTTTTAGTTTGTTTTGTTTTTATATTATTATCTACTAAATAATTGACAAGACTCGTAAAAGATCTCTGTTCAAATTTATAATGGTCATTTACTTGTAATATCCGAAATATGTTTAAACTCTCTGAAGCCCATCAGTGTTGAAAGTAATATACTGTAAGTAGTTAATGTAGAAGTCTAAACACTGTTATGAGAACCACTGTTTATTAAACTCTCTTGACCATAAATCCAAAATTCAGAATAGGAGAACAAACGTACACATCTATAAGATTTTACACCTTCACTCTTATTTCAGGCAGCTTACTAAGTTTTGTACTTACGTTGTATTTTTAATACCTTTTAGCTTTCATGGACCTGATGATGATTTGTAAAAATCGAAACATGTCGTCCTAAACAATAAACAGTGGTTCTCATAACAGTGTTTAGACTTCTACATTAACTACTTACGAAATATATTTAGTTTCGGTACAAAATTTTAAATTATTTTGTACGAAACTCTTTGTCAGCTGCTGAAGATTCCGACAAGGTAATTCCGGGAAACACCAGATTTGGGTCCTTTCCCTTAATGGGTTGAAGCCATCTTGATTTGCATAAATATCGAAGTTTTCAATTGACAAGACTAGTTAAGATACCTAGAGCTACTGTGAAGGTCTAGCTGTTCAAACTGTTTATAGATTTTGTTGTGAAAAGTGTATTTTGTTGGAAAATATTTTGACGAAGTGTATATAGATATATAGAAAAATGTCGAATTCGGAAACGGATACTGCATCTGAGGGTGATATGTGGGGACCACCGCGAAAAAGGTCCAAAAGGTAGCCTTCTCTGCTGAAGAGAAAGAGATAATTTTAAACATTTCTCGAAAAGAATTGGAAAAACATCCTGATTTATCGAAAAGAGACTTAGTAGGAATTGTTTCAAAATCCTCAGGGGTGAGTGATTCAGCTGTATTCAGAATTCTCAGAGAATATAAAGAGAATAAAACATTGACGCCACCTAAGAGGAGAGCCCAGTCGTTAAAAATAATCGATTCGGTTGACGATTTCGATATGAACCTTATCAGAAGAATTGTCCACGGTTTTTTTTCCGGAATGAAATCCCAACGATTTCTGAAGTACTAGAAATCGTGAATGATGACAACAGTTTGCCAAATTTCAAAAAAACAACGTTCTATAATTATTGAAAAAAATAGAATTCAAGTTCAAAAAACGTGGTCGTGATAGTCTACTGATAGATAGGGATGAAATAATTGTGTGGAGAAGAGATTATTCGAAGAAAATCCGCTCATTAAGGGAACAAGGCAGAAAAATTTATTAGCTGGATGAGACATGGATAAATAAACGGAACGATTGTGTGAAATCTCCTCGATTCGACTCTGGACAGAAAGTACCTTTACGAGCGCCCTCCTACCGCTGCGCCAAACATGTTGTTATTGCTCCTTCTTACATTTGAACAGAGTATACCGCATTCGACCAGACCTATTTTGGAACACGGTTTCGAGTTATTCAGGCCTTATTTCAACAATAACAAGAGTTATGTTGGCATCCAAAGCGTCTCTTCTTTCTGGTTCATCAGCATAAACCAATGACTTGACATAACTCTGAAGAAAATACGCATGATTTGGGAGGCCAATTAATTGGACCATTTCTCGAAATAATGTTATCGCCAAAACTCCAGTCCATATATAACCTATCGATCTGTCATTACATCCGTCATTTTGACAACCAAACAACGCTCTTATTGAGACACCACCCCATTTTCAATCTCATTCACCAACAACATTTTTCTCATTGTGAAAGTCAGACCGGTCTTTCATCAAGCCAAGCTGTTTATAATATGCAAAGTGCCCTTTTCGAAGACGACGGAGAAAGAGGGAAAGGAGTAGAGGTTGGGAACGCCAGAAAAGCCACAAGAATAAGGCGAACCACCCCAGTGTGTTTGAATTATAGACCTTATTTTTGCATCTCCAAGCTACCATACAAGATGGATGTTGTTCAAAATGAGTTTCACTGAGTATATTCGTCGTCGCTGGCTTTAGAGGGACACAAATCACGGTCAAATTCCGGGAAATTCGCTTGAAAAACTTTCCGGGAACGAACGGAAGAGCGGGCCACTGTAGTCTGACCGGATTCTAAATTGAAATTAGAGCGTGTGCCCCAGACTCCGGTTAAACATTCAAAGAGGATTTTACATCAGATTTATTCCAATTAATCAGTAATAACTTTAGGCGAAATATTGAAAAAGAACCTTGGAGATATTCACTTTGATTTTCTTATTGTCGGTGAGTTTTATAAACGACTAACTGACAAAAGACATAGCAGATATACAGGTCGACTGTAGATTCTTGAGTCTAAAATAAACCTTTTTTACTTTTTACATTTTGCCGAATTCGCATCTGTTAAAAAAATATAGCCATTTGAAAAAAAAATTGAGCCAAAAACGTGCGTGATATGATTATGCATATTCATATTTCTCGATTGAAATTGAGTTAATACTTCTAGAGATCACTCCAGTACTAACCTTATTTGAATAAGACTTTTCAAAACACGATATTTCTCAACGAAACACTTAGTTTTTTTTTCGAATATATCTGCAATTAATAAGCCATATTTCTCCCATCAAATTAAGTTCCTTCTTTGATTCTCTTAAGGGGCAGTATCACCTTTTGAATCGTGGTAAATCTCCATTCAAAAGTGGTCTCTTTATTTCACGAGTAAGTACCCTAATTTACGACGTAGAGACTTGATTTTTTTCTTAAATTGAAGTTGAAGAACGAGGGCAAATAGTTTTTTTTTCGATTTAATTAGTTTTTCAATTAAAAAAAACAGGGTAATCGTTAGATCTGGGGTTATTGAATATGTTTTTCGTTTTTTATGAGTACAAGCTATATTTTTGAAATAATAATCATGAAAATTTTTGTAGTTTATAGAAGATTAAATTGCCGAGGGCAAATAGTTGCTATTTTTTCGATTTAATTAGTTTTTCAATCAAAAAAAGCAGGTTGAACTTCAGCGTTTTGAGAACTACACTGAATGATTTTTTTTCCGACGGTTATTCATCATTTTTAGGAAAAAATCGCAACTATTTACCTTGGCAATTTAATCTTCTATAAACTACAAAAATTTTCATGATTATTTTTTCAAAAATATAGCTTGTACACATGAAAAACGAAAAACATATTCAATAACCCCAGATCTAACGATTACCCTGGTTTTTTTAATTGAAAAACTAATGTAATCGAAAAAAAGAAGACTATTTGCCCTAGGGACATTCTTCAACTTCAATTTGAAAAAAATCAAGTCCGTACGTCGTAAATTAGGGTACTTACTCGTGAAATAAAGAGACCACTTTTGAATGGGGATTTACCACGATTCAAAAGGTGATACTGATAGTTTGATAGCACCAATAACTTGTTCACATCCTCCTCGATCTTGTCAAAAAAGGTTTTTCATTCAATCTCGTGATGATTATGTTTATGTGGAAGACTCTCAGTGAATTAATGAAATATCAACCGTGTAGCGTCGAGTTTATGACATTCCAAGAGGATATTGTTTAGATAGAAAAATCGCCACAGATTATTTAATGCTAAGTATCATTTCATTTTTCATTAATTTCAATTTGATATGCGGTTTGTATCGACATTCATCTGAATTTTGTATTTCTTTGACATTTATGTTTAATGTGAACCGGTTAAAATAAAGTTTTAATAGAAACTGTGCTTATTAAATGTTTAGTTTCAAGCTCCTTGGTGTTCACTTTTATCTCCCATATTGGTGGGATTTTATTTTCACATATATTTACATCAAACGTTTTTCCATCATCTAAATTTCAGTATCGACAAAGTTGATAAACAATCTGACGACATTGTAAACTTGTAGTGCGATGAATTTTTCAGCGATTCGGTGCTATTTAAAATCCAGAGAAGCATCCAGATTATTCTCGAGATTCAAGGGCGTCGCCAGCCTTTGAGCTAGGGGGGGGGGGGTAATTGAGCTAGGGGGGGGCAATTGAGCTAGGGGGGGGGGGCGAAAAACAATCAGAATAGGAAAAATGAACTGATTTTCGTACATTATGCTATCATTTCATAAGTTTTTAAGGGATTTTTGAGCTCTAGAGGGGGGCAACTGCCGCTCCCTGCCCCCCCCTGGCGACGCCCCTGTCGAGATTCGTGATTATTTCGTCGAATTTTATCCGATAAAGTATCCTCAGTATCTTTCAAACGAAACTGAATTTCGAAAGATATTGTGGAAACAAAGTTTTTTGATAGATGAGAGGAATCATCATTGAAAATATAAGTACAAGTGAAAAAATCTGAATGGTAGTACTGACTCGATATTGAATCTCTAGAGTAAACTCTCATTGGAGAACAAAATAAGCCTGATTAAAGCAATAATTTTTACTTGTATTAATTACGAAGGTTCCATATGGAACAGCAATAAAGAAACTTTCAAGAAGAAAGCATTTCGAACAATGTTATAAACAGTAAAATAGGTGCCTCATGTTATTTAACTAACGAACAGATCAGAAGAGAACTTAAGATACAAACACTCGAAGAAGTTGTAGACAAAAGGATAGAAGGACGCAAGAAGGAACCATTGTGAGACATACTGACGATTCCAGTGAGAAAACAGACAAGAGAAAGTACCTCATGCACTGAGAGAAAACAATGAAAAGGAGAAAGAAAGGAAGAGAGAAGAAAACACCGAAAATGAAAAGAATAAATGTTTTTCACAAAGCAAACGTAGGAAAACTAGGAAACACAAGGTGAGAGACGAATGGAGAATACTCCGGTCAGAATAAAGATTAAAATCTCAGGACACTAACAACAACTTATGAACGTTCTTGGCATTGTGGTAGGCATTCCCCGAGCTCAAATATTGATTCAATCCACACCTTAAATATTAAACGGATCTGAACGAGGTGGCAGGCATTAAAAATTAAATCCATGAGTCCCCATCCTGATGAAAGCAACCAGAAAGATGTTAAATCTCGACGAAAGGTATTGAAAAGGAACGGAATGATTGTCAGTAGATATCCAGCAGAAATATAGCTTCACGACGAGCGGATTTAGGTTTAGCATGGTTTTTGAAAGTGGAAATTACATAATGTTCCGTAGACGTGGCACTGAATCTTCACCTTCCCATCTTCGGAGATGGTTTATTTCTCTTCGATTACGGCCGTTATATCGAGATTTTATAAATCCGGAAAAGTGCGGTCTTTTTCGGTGAGATATGAATAGCTCACATGCGAAAGATTTGGCTTAAGCCCTATAAATTTCGTTGGCTTTAACGCAGCGTAGTAAAGTAGCCTCGGTTCCAGAGAATTTGCGTGGAATTTATAAATGTGGGCCGAATTCTGCAGAGTTTTATTAGCAATAAGATACATATACCTACAGATTTGGAAATATGAGTTGGAAACATAGCCAATTCAGAGTTAAACGGGTGAATGAATATTGTCTAGTGGATCAGTAAAATAATGAGAACCCTCAGCTCGTTGTGACAACGGATAAATGACTGACCTAATGATAGAGTAGACTGGGGTTGAAATTCCTTTGTCATTGAGTGAGGTCAGTCATTTATTCTTTGTCGCATCGCACCGAGGGTTCTGATTATTTCACTGGTCCTCTAGACAATATTCATCCACTCGTTTAACGTTGAATTGGCTATGTTTCCAACTTATATTTCCAAACCTGTATAATGTTATATATATATATATGTATTCCAATCACTTTTATAAAGTATCCCAGTTGGCCATGACATTCTGACACATTCCACCGTGTATATTTTGAAAATTTTAGGTTATAGTCATTTTTCTGTCAGATAACTATGCACCGTCCTTTTGACATAGAGGTATATAGTAGTAACTTTGGGAAAATAATGATTTTGAGAGAATATTATGTGAATTCAATAATTCCAAAGGCCTGGCGAATTTTGAAGAAACTTTTTTCTCTGTTAATACTGAAAATATTTCATCTTTTCAAAAATGGTACGAAGATTCAGTTATGCTTTTTCCTTGTTCGGAAATCAAGAGACGATTGTTGAAATTTCACTGAAAAATAACGGACAGAATCGTCCGTAACTTTGTGATTTTTCATTCTAAAAAAAATAAAAGTACTCGAATAAACCGACAGAAAAACTTCTAAACGAACAGACGGACCTTTAGGATTCCCCCCTTTTCAAAATTGTCAAGAAATAAGCCTACAGAAGACATTCAAATACCTTTTTGCACAACTTGAAATACTCCAGTATGAAAATGAAGTAGTACTACTTAACCTGTGTTACAGTTAAACATTTAACCCTTTAGTGCCCAAATATCGAAAAAAGTTGAATTAACAATATTTTTTCCTATTTTTCGTTTGTAGATGGCTTTGGAATACCACTCAAATTTTTTCAGAATTTTATTTTCATATTTGAAAAAAAACAAAAAATGGACTCCTGAGTACCGTCAGGAATAATATCATTCATAGTGTCAATAAACCGCTCATTAACTCAAATATTTTATTGCCTTTTATCATTGAAATTTTTTACAAAATTAAAAGTTCTTATACTACGTAGCTACTAGAAAAATAAAAATATTGTCATCATGAGTTTCTCCTTCTATTATTTCTTCACTGCCTGTTTTTGGACGGATTTTTCTCGAATATTTTCCTTTATTTTTCCTGAACATTCACTAGTTTCGGAGGGTGGTAACCGCTGTAGATTAGTTAGTTCAACAACTGGATGAGACTCTTCTGGAACGTCAGAACAATTCATATGAGGATTTTGAACAACACAGCTAGCAACATCTTCATCATTGTCTGTTGTTATTTGTATTGAATCTATAAAATCATTGTTCAAATCTAGATTCACATTTTCAGAGTCACTCTCTTCTTCATCTGTAAACATATTATTATCTAGTGGAAAGTCTTCGTTGAGTATTTGCAAAGTCCTCCATTTCTTTCGATGAAAATGGTCTCTTATTCCACCATTCAATTTTTTTGGTTTCCTTATTTCCTGACGGTACTTCTGCGTCCTGATGAGAAATGGGAATTATCTAATCAAAAAGATGTTCGAATGTTTATTTTTCAAGCATAAACTTACTAAGTATAGCCACCAGCAACAATATTGACAAAGGAAAAATAGCAGAATATCGAAAACCAAATGCAGAGACGAATACAAAAAAATGATTTGAAAAAGTCAGAGCACACTGAATCTAACAGCGTACTAACGAGTACACTAAGCTTTCAGAGGGCGTGGCGGAAACTATCGATACTCTTATTGGATCATGAATGGTACTGGAATATACCGTCAGGCCGCCGAGCCTTCGTTTGCATCCTGTGTAGTTTTACGACGCGTTAAAAGTGTTGGTACACAGGAGTACCGTCGGGCACTAAAGGGTTAAATAACTATAACTCCATTCACATAGTTCTTGGGAATCTATGTTAAAGATACACTAAATTGGGAAGAACATATTATTTCTCAACTAAGATGCAGCTTAGCATTGGCAACGTCTCTGAGAATTATTTTGACATTGCCGATATTTAACGAGTGCCAAACTGGGTCAGATTTGAGTAAAAAAACTCGATAAACCTAAATCTTGGCCAATCGGGATACTTAACTGCCGGATTCAACAATGAAATTTGAAAAAAAAAAGGTATCTTGGTTCCCTCTCCTTTCATTTCTAGTACAGATGACAGGCAACCACGCACTACGATCAATAAATCTCTCCTCTTTCCAGTTTATGTTGTTTTTGTACTTATATTTCTCGATAGTCACATGCATCCTTAGATGATTGGCTCATTTTCTTCTATTTTTTAAAGAAAAAACACGAACTTTCGAAATGAATTCGATTTAAATTATTTCATTAAGAAATCCAATCCTTTCTAAGTTTACCCACAAAATTTCAGTCCTCGAAGTGAAACCATTTTCGAATGCAACTTGAAATAAAAACACATTATACATACAGGGTGGCCATTTGAAAACGAAACAGACGAGATTACAGACGAAATAAATTTTTTCGATAGAAATGCTCGGACAGGTCGATTTCTGTTTCGAGGGGGACAACTTAAGATGTAGGTTACGGACGCATAGCGCTTCAACCCTTGCTACTACAACCCTCACCCCCAATTTTTGAATAGGGAAGATGGGGTGAGTGATACCTCATTTGAAAGGTATTTTTATACTGATTTCAGCACAGTAATTTTTTTTTCATTTTATGCATTAGTTCTCGAAATATTCTTAACTAAGTATTTGAAAATGAAGTGGTGTTTTCATGGCACTTGTAGTGTTTTTTTTTGAAAAATCGACATTTTGAGCTTCAAAACAACCATGACTAGATTCCTTTGTTTGGGGCCACTTGAAGAGTAAAATTTACTCTACACAGCCCGATTCCATAGAAGATTTAAGAAGACGTATAGTGAACGAATGTCGTCAAATCACTCCAGAAATGCTGCAAAATGTGCGCCATCGTTTCGAACAAAACTTATTTCATTGTATGGTAGCTAATGGTGAACAATTTGAATATTTAATTAATTGATGTGAGTTTTTGATAAATTATTTACTTTACTTAAAAATTTTTTTTTTCTTAGATCAATACTTCAAATCGTTCTGATACCGTACAGTTGGAGAATGATTTCAGTGAATAAAACAGCTAGTCGAACATCTGACCCTAGTAGCATTAACACGTACGGTATGACTTCATTTGCCCAGTGGTAGATGTTTTGCAATTTCAAATACAAGTACGGAAATTTTGGTGTTTCGCAAGCACGAAATGTAAATTATTCGCAAAAAATTAATTTAAGTGATAAAATTAACTAACGCATGAATATTTCGAGAACTAATGCATAAAATGAAAAAACAATTACTGTGCTGAAATCAGTATAAAAATACCTTTCAAATGAGGTATCACTCACCCCAATTTTTGAATAGGGTAGATGGGGTGAGTGATACCTCATTTGAAAGGTATTTTTATACTGATTTCAGCACAGTAATTGTTTTTTCATTTAATGCATTAGTTCTCGAAATATTCATGCGTTAGTTAATTTTTTGCGAATAATTGACATTTCGTGCTTGCGAAACACCAAAATTTCCGTACTTGTATTTGAAGGTATTGAGGGTTGTAGTAGCAAGGGTTGAAGCGTTATGCGTCCGTAACCTACATCTTAAGTTGTCCCCCTCGAAACAGAAATCGACCTGTCCGAGCCTTTCTATCGAAAAAATTTATTTCGTCTGTAATCTCGTCTGTTTCGTTTTCAAATGGCCACCCTGTATACAGCTAATCCTTAGCTGTGACACAGGTTTCGTAGTACTACTTCATTTTCATACTGGAGTATTTCAAGTTGTTCTTTCAGGAGTTTTTCTGTTGGGTTATTCGAGAACTTTTATTCTGTTTTCGAATGTACGAGTAGGTACTATCACAAAGTAACGGACTATTCTGTCAATTATTTTTCAGTCAAATTTCAACACCCGATTCTTGGTTTCCGTACAAAAAAGTGGCATAAATGAATTTTCCAACCATGTTTATATAAGTGAAATATTTCCAGTATTAATAGAGAAAAAAGTTTCTTCAACATTCGCCAGGTCTTTGAAATTATTGAATTCACATAATATTTTCTCAAATTCATTATTTCCTCAAAGTAAATAAAAATTTCGATGAATACGTAATTACCACGACACATATGTAGAGAGGACAAAGTTGCTCAGTTATCTCATAGGAAAAAAACTTTTGTTTTGATTGTACACAGACCAAAAATTTTGTTAAGCCTCTGACATGAAAACATTTCCAAAAATTACGAAATCATCATGATTTTTAAGTCAAATATTCCACCCACAAACTCACGCTCTTTCATTGAACCAGCAAATACACCCTGTTCAACAAACACCATGCATATTTCCACTCTCAATGCTCTGTTTTGAACAGATCATCGCCATTGGATCAATATGAACATTCCGGTATGGAAATCTGTTTGGAATCTGCCGGTATTCTCACCTGTAAAAACAAAAATGGTAGGGAATTTCCATATGTCTGTTTACATGATGTATTCCACCATAAAATCTGGAACTCGTGTCCGTTCCTATTTCGTAACCCGTCGAGTCCACACGCGAAATTGAATAAAAACAATCATCCCAGGCGAGAGCAAGTACGAAAATTTGTACTGTATTGGACGAACGATTCAGGGAAAATTTCAACATGTTTGACTTACAACCCTCAAATGGTTTTCTTTTGCAAAAAGCTCATTAATATTACACATATTCAGCCGTAAGACCACAGATTCGAAGAAAGTCATAGGAGATTCTTCTTTGTTAACGCACCATTCGCAGTAAAAAATCTGTGCGCGTACAGAGAATATCTTCAATGACAAAACGGCGTTGCCAGTTTCTTTGTTTACATCAAATTGAAAGTATCAAAGATATTTTGACATGGGTACAAACGGCAAATTTGAATTGGACCAAAAATCGATTTATAAGCATGAATAAAGCAAAAGTGAGTACTAATCGCCTTTTTTACACTTGATAACGAAGTTTTTTTTAGGTATCTGGCCGTTTGGAAAGATTTCAAACGAAATTCCGGTCCCCCAGAAGTTTGGTTAGTTTCGGTATCGTTTTTGGTGCTCAAAATTTATTTGGAATGTGTAAATGGACAAAAAAGGCTTCCTTATACGATCTTTTCACGAAAGCGACGGGAAAATATGGTTCAGTTAGGATTTTCGACGAATTATGAGGAAAGAACTTGCAGAATGAAATTTCACGATTTTCGTAAGTAAACGGGTTTTGGATGGCCATCATCGTTCTCTAAATGATTATTGTTGATCGTTTTCACGTTTCAGAAAAAAAAACAATTCGTATAAGCTCATTTTGAAGAAATTTGTGTATGTAACATTCAACGGTAGGTATTTGCTCTTAATCGAAAGAATGTATTATATCTAGTGCTACTTCTTTCAAAAGAGACACAAGCTTTTAATGTTGTAGGGGCCCTATAATGTGGGGGAGTTTGTGTCTTATTTTAGAACAGGTGAATGATAAATGTGAAGCATATGTTTGACCTGTTCCATATTATTTGTACAAACCTACTGTGGTTGTAATGTATGAATATTTTTTAAACTAATAAATTACTAAACAGTCAGAATATTTTACTCCTTGTTCATAAGATCAAATAAATGAAATGTATATCTTCTACTCTTATTTTTATTAAGTTAGATATTAAGGTTATGTTCCAAGAAAAAGTTCCTGTTGCATCAGAACTCCCTTCAACTATTTGGATTCCAGTAGAGGGATATAATGTTCCATTATTCTTGATTCAACAATTGATGTCAAGTCTTGAACTTTCAGTTCAAGAGGATAATAAACATTAAATCTTCATAGGCATGCATATGAAAATCATGTGAAATAAACAATGCAATTTTCTTCCATGGCGAAAAATAATATATTTCAACAGTGATCTCTTGTACTTTTCATGCAAATAACTAGAAAAGGAATCCTTTCTATCAATTCATATAAACGTTAATTATTTTCGTCCTCACATCTCTTCCAATTCATTCATTTTCCGAATAAATTCTGAGAAATACGCTAATAATGTAGAAAGGGCAACATAGTGTTGACTTAGAACATAAAAATATTTTGAAAAACTTCGATACAGAGTGGAATGTGTCAAATTTCCAAGGCCAGAGTTGTGATTTTATAATTGTGAATGGAGTATACATAAGATTTGATTCGAATGCGGGGCGAATCACTGGACCGAAAGGCTATCTGGTATAATTTTTAGTAGTCATAGAGCGAAAATACCGAAATAGGAAAAGTGCCTGATTCCGCCAACAATTCGATTTCACCAAGACCGTGCAACTGAAGTAAAAGCCAGCCAACTTTTTCGGTTCGGATATTCAAATGGCCGCTGAAACTTCCACAATAAGAAAGCTCTTAACCCCTAACAAATCTCTGGTGGTTTGATCGTTTTGTATTCCAGAATTTCTACATTGTAGTATTACGAATCGCCTTATCCAGAAGATAACGTTCGTCCAATAAACGAGTACATTGTTCAATTCCGCCCGTTTCCAGGACAATGCCGGTTGAATGATATACGTTGTCTGAAATGAAATTTGTCGGAAAATACGTATGTCATCGTTTTAACAATATTCGTTCATCCACGAATGGGAAAAGGGTCGAATATATCTCTGTGTCCTCTGCACTTTTCGAATTTAACGAGGCTTCTCGGTATACTTGGGTTTCCAGCTTTGCGAATGATACTCTCTTGGACCTGAAACCTAAAAGACACAGCATACTCATGACGCAAGAAAGGTTTATTTGAAGTAATTCAGATGGTAGGCAACCATGCACTATGAAGAGTAGGGTCCTCTTCCCTGTTCATGTTGTTTGATGGATGAATTTTTCATGTCTATGAAGTTAGCAGTCCCACTTGCGCGAAAATCAATAAAACCTATTGCATTAATCGTCGAATAATTGTCGAGAATTTGTCGTGAAAGAAAAAAATTTGTCGCGACCTTCGTTTTTTTTTCTACTAGGTGGCTTTGCTAACTTTATATTAATTCAGCGAATAGTGGTCGAATATCATCAGGATGATCATAAAAGATTGTCGAGTAATTGTCGATGTTCAAATAAAGTAAAAAACACAAAAAATTTAATCTTTCTAGCAATTTCCACTCCATTTTCTCGCGATTTCTCTATATTTCTGAAAATGTCGCATTTTTGGCAACAGCGCATTCGTTTTTGACTTTTTCCTAATGCATTAATAGTCGAATACCTGTCCCGAGTTTGTCGTGAAAGAAAAAAAATTGTCGCGTCCTTAATTTTTTTCTACGGGGTGGTTCTGCTAACTTAACGTTAAGTTAGCAAAGCCACCCCGTAGAAAAAAACTAAGAACGCGACAAATTTTTTTCTTTCACGACAAATTCTCGACAATTATCCGACAATTAATGCAATAGGTTTTATTGATTTTCTCGCAAGTGGCACTGCTAACTTCATAGACATGTTTCTTTCAATTAATATGGACTTCGACAATTACTCGACAATTATTCATAATCGTGTTTATGATTTTCGACTCATATTGAAGAAGTGGTTATGCTAACTTGATATAAAGTTAGCAAAGACCCCGTACAGAAAAAATTAAGGACGCGACAATTTTTTTTCTCTCACGACAAATTCGGGACAGTTATTCGACAATCAATGCAAAAGAAAAAAAAGTCAATAACGAATGCGCTGTTACCAAAAATGCGATAATTCCAGAAATATCTCAAACTCGCGGGAAAAAGACGTAAAATAACAAGAAGGAAGGGATTTTCTGTGTTTTTTTTACTTCATATGGACTTCGACAATTACTCGACAATTATTCATATCCATTTTCATGATATTTGGTAGATATTGAGAAAGTGGTTCTGCTAACTTAACGTAAAGTTAGCAAAGCCACCCCGCAGAAAAAAAATTAAGGACGCGACAATTTTTTTTCTTTCACGACAAATTCGGGACAGGTATTCGACAATTAATGCAATAGAAAAAAAGTCAAAAACGAAGGCGCTGTTGCCAAAGATGCGACATTTTCAGAAATATAGGGAAATCGCAAGAAAATGGAGTGGAAATTGCTAGAAAGATTAAATTTGTTGTGTTTTCTACTTTATTTGAACATCGACAATTACTCGACAATCTTTTATGATCACCCTAATGATATTCGACCACTATTTGCTAAATTAATATAAAGTTAGCAAAGCCACCTAGTAGAAAAAAAAAGAAGGTCGCGACAAATTTTTTTCGTTCACGACAAATTCGAGGCAGGTATTCGACAATTAATTCAAAAGAAAAAAAGTCAATTACGAATGCGCTGTTGCCAAAAATGCGATAATTCCAGAAATATCTCAAACGCGCGGGAAAAAGACGTAAAATAAACAAGAAAGAATGGATTTTTTTGTGTTTTTTTACTTCATATGGACTTCGACAATTACTCGACAATTATTTATAACAATTTTCATGGTATTTGGTAGATATTGAGAAAGTGGTTCTGCTAACTTAACGTTTAGTTAGCAAAGCCACCCCGTAGAAAAAACACTAAGGACGCGACAAATCTTTTTCTTTCACGACAAATTCTCGACAATTAATGCAATAGGTTTTATTGATTTTGTCGCAAGTGGCACTGCTAACTTCATAGACATGAATTTTTCTTTATTAGATTCAGTCGACAACACCGTTCATCTTTTTTGACCCTTGCTCTTCTTAGTAGTCCCAATGTACTCTCTCCCACAGTCATTAGGTATCTCAGAATTACCAGCTTGAAGAAGTGGATCAGTGGATTGTGGTCACAGAACTATTACCCCAAAATGAGTATATTTGTTGCCTCTGCAATTGATTATGAGATGCAATGATAGTTGTACTCATTCGCAAACTTTTCTAAGGTAGGCGTTCAATGTAGTGTGTTTTTATTCAATGGAATATTTCATAAAATGCACGGTGGCGCCTCTATCGGATTAGTTTTCCTACTCGTTATGATCTGCGACCTTAAACCAGAACTTACTCCATTCAGAAAGTTCTTTGGAATCTATGTGAACGATGCACTGAATTGGGAATAACATACACTGCGCAAAAAAATCAACGCACATTCTGAAAATCTCAATTTTAATGAATGTTAACTCTACATTGACTTCATAACTTATTTTTTATGTTCTCTCGGGAAGGTTTTGAACGAAACAAGACACATTAAATGGAAGAAAAATTCAGGATTTCACCGCATCTTATGTGAAAGAAGAGAAATGAACAATTTTCAATATACTGAAATGCTGATAAGTGATTTAAAACTTGGTATTTCCACCCCCTGCGTTAATTACAGCTCGGAAACGACGGTTCATACTCAAAATGAGTGATCTCAAAATGTTCTGATCTAATCCTTCCCAGATTTCTCCGAGTTGAATTCCTAAGTCATTAAGAGTAGCTGGCTGATTTTCTGAACTTCTCAGCCTTCTATTGGGTTGTCCCAAACCTGCTCAATCGGATTTAAATCTGGACTTCTTGCTGGCGATTCCATTCGAGAGACTTCAACCTCTTCAAGGTACTCCTGAACGATGCGCGAACGATGGGGTCTGGCATTATCGTGCATAAAAATGAAATTTTCACCAATGTTTGGTGCAAATGGCACTACATGCTCTTCAAGAATGTTCCTTATATACTTATCAGCATTCATAGCTCCATTATCAACGACCACTAGGTCTGTGCGAGCAGTCAAAGATATTCCACCCCATACCATAATCGATCCTCCCCCGAAACCAGTAGTATCCAGGAAATTGCACTGAGCATATCTTTCATGTGGACGTCTGTATACAAGGGAACGTCGATCACAATGGTAGAGGCAGAATCTAGACTCATCTGTGAAGAGAACTCTTTCCCAATCGGCCTCTTCCCAATGGGCAATGGATATGCCCTCTTGCAAAATCCAAACGCGCCCTTCGATGGGCTGGGGTAAGAGCTGGGCCTCTTGCCGCGACACATGGCCTTAAATCATATTCTCTGAGGCGATTTCTTATTGTCTGAGTGCTAATTTGCACCTCATGAGTTTGCTCAAGCTGATTTTGAAGGAGGCGAGCGGTTGCAAACCGTTGTCCCAACGAAGAAACTCTCAAGTAACGTTCTTGAATGGCAGTTGTTACCCGTGATCTACCCTGTCCTGGTCTTCGGACATTCATACCTGTCCCCCTGAATCGCTGCAACATTCTGGACACACTTGTATGGGAAACTCCAAACTGTTCTGCAATTCTTGTGTATGTCCACCCTTCTTCTCGCAAAACTACCGCTTGGGCACATTCCTCTTGGGTCAAATTGCGTGTTTCGCGTTGCATAGCGATCGAGTGTAGAAAATCAAACGAAAGAAAAACTATTGATCACTAGAATTTATCGAGAACAACTGATTTTAGAATGGAGCCAATACATTCAAAATCTGATAATATCATCTTTTTTTATTCCTGCTGGGAGAAAACATCTGTATTGAAGAAAAACGTTTAAAGTGGATAACATATGCATGCATAATTCTGATAAAAATAATTATCATTGAGAACACCTTCAGTTGTAGAATAAATTTGAGATTTCCAAAATGTGCGTTAATTTTTTTGCGCAGTGTATTTCTGAACTGAAATGCAGCTTAGCATTGGCAACGTCTCTGAAAATTATTTTGACATTCCCGATATTTCAGGAGTGCGTCAGTCTTAAGTAAAAAAAAAACTTGATGAACCTGAATCTTGGCCAGCCGGGATACTTCATAAAAGTGAATAGAGTATATTCTCCTTCATTACAGGGTGTTAAATCCGGCGTATCTGTATTTAATGTGGCCATATTTTCCAAACTTTTCAGAATTCAGAAACCTGTGAAATGAAACAGAGTCGGAGACTCACCCTGTATATAAAGTTTACCGAACAGTGATACACTCTCATTTGGTATTCTACGAAAAAGCGTGTAAACCCCTACGAATCCTAGCATCAGAATCTGAATTATTTCCAGAAATAATCCAATTACTGATAAAACCGATGAAATATCGACTTCAAAACAGGATGATACTGCGAGGCAGCCTGAAAGCTCAGAAATTCCCGACGTTCAAAAGGCATCTTGGAAATATGGTTGACAAGATGCGCTGCGCGATACGAAGGGAAAAAGCTTTCCGAGAGGTCTTGTACGTTATTTCTGAGAATAAAAGTAATAAGGCTTCCGTTGAACTAAATGCGATTTAGTTTGGTCGACAGGGAAGTTCGCTCTGAAATATGATTTATCCCCGGTTGCGCCTTAAAAGTGCATCGCAGCGATCGACCTGCCCTCTTTCCTTTGCAGATTAACTTCAGGAATTATCGAATGAGCTTGAAGTCAAAGGTTTATTAGGGCTTATGTTCGTAAGTTCTCCTAGAACCTGATTATTTGTTAAATTATGAGAAAGATGGAGGATTACTCTGCCTTCGATCGTTCAAGTAGAAAATTACTTCCTCTCGTGAATATTGTATTGGGAGAGAGTATGGTGTTCGTAATGAACCATCGGCCAGCTTTCTGCAGGATTTGGGAAGAAGTTCGACGAAAACTCTAGGTTTATAACATTATTCTCCTGAAAAAATGTTTCATCGATTTGCTAGTTTATTATCATATTCACCTTTGTCTACTCTATTTTCGCATTGAATGAAATGCAGGGTGCGGCAAACTTAAAGGAACTGTTGAAAAAAAAACGACAAAAGATATTGGAAAAATTCTTTTTCATTTTGAAAGAATGAGGTCTTCAAACTTCGCCCTAGGACCCTTGATAACGTGAAACTCAGAAGCTAGTTTTCACGACCACCAGAGAGACCAATGATGACAGTATAGTCTATTTGGGACTTCAATTCCAATCTTCTCTGAGGTGGAGCTGCCATATCGACCAACTCTGTAGGAAGCTATCCACTGCCATATTCATGATTCGTCGAATCAAAGAGGTAGCAGATCTCACCACTGCCAGGCATGTGTACTATTCCGCATTTCATTGTTTGGCAGTTTATGGGATCATAATTTGGGGACAGAGCGGAGATGCGGAGAGGGTGCTTTTAAAACAGAAGAAAGCCATAAGAACATTGTTCAACATGAGTCGAATGGAAAGCTGCAAGGAGGTCTTTAAACGCGAAGGTATTCTTACGATTACATCGGCCTTCATACTCACCTGTGTAAATTATGTCCATGAAAATCGAGAAAAGTTCTCGAGACACACAGAGATACACTCTCACAACACCAGAGGAAAAAATAAGTACGCTCTACCGCGTCTCCGTACGAAAAGAGAAGAACAAGGTCCTAACTATACCTGTCTCAAACTTTATAACAAACTGCCAGAAGATATTAAATGCCTGGGTGTAAGACAGTTCAAGAGAGAAGTGAAGAAGATGCTGCTGATGAACACCCATTATCGCTTGGACGAATTCCTGTGTTGAGTGCACTTGTAACTTTTATATTTCTATTTGTCCTTGTTGATGTTTAATGTGTGCTTATACTTGTATTTTTTATTCATTTATACTATGCTATATTCTCTGACGTGTCATGTAACTACTTGATGACTAGATATTTCATATATGTGTATTTGCTGTATGAAATAAAGTTGAAAGTTGAAAGTTGAAAGAGACAATCAAGAAGGAAATCATTCAAATAGAAACCGCTATGCCGAAGAGAGCATTGGAAAACTTTCGCGAAAGACACCACATATGCGTCGCTCGTCTAGGCCGTCATTGCGATGATATTATTTACAAGAAAAAAATGAGAAAAAACTTGATTATGTAGGCTTTCAGAAGAAAAAAGAATTTTTCCAATGTCTTTCTTTTTGTATTCTTTTACAGCTCCTTCAAATGTGGGAGAACTAGTTGGCGCACCCTGTATATTGCATTTGTCTTAAGGTCGCCGTTCACAACGGGTAGGAAAACTAATCCCATACAGGCGCCACCGTTCATTTTGTGGAATATTCCATTAAATAGTCTTCCTTATGAATGAAATGTACAATGGCGCTCTCTATCCGAGAATCGCTGAACTATGAAATTAGTGAATATGTAGGTAAAGCAGGAAATATACTGATCCACAAGAGTTAGGGATATCGTATTGAATCGTTTTTAAAAGTATGTAATATTCAGGAAATCGCTGTAAAATCATTTAAATTCAATAACAACTTGAATCGATACAATAAAAATCAGTATGAGACATTTCGTCAATCTGGTCGCCTTTTTTCTGAAGTTTGGTTCTCTGCATATTATGCTTCATGAATGTTTTCATTTTGAAATGAAGTTTTTTTTTGAGTTTTCTGAAAATGTCAAGACGGAAATTAACAAACTCTGAGGCTAATAGGGCTATCGGAATGCTACAGGGTGGCCTAACTCTGGTTGTTGTAGCGTAAAGGGTCCAAGTCAGCCGAAGTGTGATATCTCGACTTTGGAATAGGTTCAGGGAGACAGGTTCCGTGTTGGAAAGGCCAAGGCTTGGTGGGCGACGAAAAACAACACCTGCTCAGGATCGTTTCATCACCGTTTCGGCAAGATGAAACTCTACATCTATGTGTAGAATGCTAGGGAATACTCTTCAAACTGCAGATGGAAACCATCAGACGACGTTTGAGGGAGGTGAATCTAGGTTCTAGACGTCCATTGAAAGGAGTTCCATTAACACGTGACCATAAGCGTCAAAGACTGGAATGGGCAATGCAACATATCAATTGGAACGATCAATGAAGTAGTATCCTTTTCACTGATGAATCCAGATATGGACGATTTCTAGATTCTCGAAGAATAAGGGTATGGACAATCCCACGCATACCCCGTAATCGTCGCTATGTCCAAGAAGTCCATCCATTCCGAGGGGGTAGTGTTATGGTATGGGCCGGGATATGTTTCAACAGGCGCACAGATCCACACATTTGTCCTGGGAATATGACCGCCTTACACTATAGGGAGCGTGTCATTGACAATGTTGTGCCAAATTTTCACGCTGCTATTGATGAAACTTTTCAATTTCTAGACGATAACGCTAGACCGCACCGTGCAGCCACAGTTGAGAATGCGCGCGAGGAGCTTGGTATTCCATATTTACCAATATTTCCGCACTCACCAGATTTGAATTGCATAGAATATGCATGGGGTATGCTCCAAAGAAGATTAGATAATCATCAACCTACCCCAGAATCCTTAAATGATCTGAGAGAGCTTCTGCCCCGTTTATGGAACCAAATTACTCAAGAAATGTTCAACAACCTCGTGTGTAGTATGCAAAGAACTAAGAAGATGTCAAGCTGTTATTGATGCCCGTGGAGGCCATACATTGTATCGATAGTCTTAAAATGCTTGAATTCTCTGGGAATGAAATTTCGTTATTTTACTCGATTTTTCTTAACCACCCTGTGTAGTGTGTACGCTGCAGACCTACAGGCTAAAATTATCTTGCAACTTGAAATCATATCAATATGAATTTTCATCACAAAAATCTTATTTTAACTATATTATTTGTTTGCAATTAAAGTCAATATCCCTAACTCATGTGGAGCAGTTTATTCCAATACTTTGCTACAGAAAATCATGTTTTATTTAACACTGAAATCTTGCACTCTTAGTGAAACACCCTTCATTGGGTGATCAGAACAAAATTCTGCATGTGGCTTGAATACGTCATTCTTCATCCAAATACCCAATTTCATCTCGATCGAACCAACAAACCACCCAGTATGATGAATAGTAAAGAGATAGTTTCTTTTTTCCTTTACGCTGCAAAAATCATTAGCCTTTGAATTCCTCAGAAAGAGATTTCAGTTATAGGAACCCTCAGAAGTCGCAAATCAAAACATTCTCCCATTAGTCATCTTCTCGACCGAAACTTTTTTGGATATCAGCCCGGAAAATCGTGAACGAATCCAGCGTGCCCATCGGCCATTCCAATTTAGGCCGACTTCGACTCTCGGTCTCCTATAAATGAACCCCGGGCTAGTACTGCGATAAACATTATCTACACTCCCAGTTTCGGTATTGAAAATAAATCTTAGCCTAAGTTTTCTGGAGAATTTATGCGATGAATATTCCAAGGGAAACATTTCGGTTTCTTCAGTGCAGCAGTCAGACTTTTATTCGGGATTCTGGGTAGAATAATGGGACCGCGGAATAGAAGATGACCAGCTGAATTAATGGATTCCATTATTTAAGATATTGTGTCATTGTTTTTATGGCTGACGTCTTTATTCGTTATAGATAAATCGGGGGACTACAATACAACAAAGCACTTAGTCCTGTTGTTTTTCTGAAAGGAGTCATTAAGATCTAGACGAGGTCTGTGAGACGATTCACATTATAGAGGCATGATAGTTTAAGTTCATATTTTGGTGAGAGGGTTACATTTCAATGCGACCTTAAAGCCTATTTTGACCCCCATCAGAGCTGCTTCCCTTATTGCTTTGAGGCCAATTATAAATTGAATCTCCATCGTTTTTATCCCTTAAAAGGCTGTGGCTTTCACTTCTCCTCTGGACAAATAAAGGCCTGTTCCACCTCTGTGTCCAATCAGGTGTGTATTCTACTTCATTTTTCCCATCCTATATTTCACTAATCTAAGATATTAAGACTATGAATTACTACGACATAACATAGAGTCCTACCTACTAAAGAAGATCACAAGCCAGGCCAAATATATACATACCTAGTATAAAACAAAGTGGCTATCGCTGTCTGTCCCTTTGTATGCTTGAATCTTCAAAACTGCCGAACGGATTTTGAAACGCTTTTTTTCAATAGATAAAGTGATTCAAGAGGAAGGTTTATATGTATGATACTCACATAATATTGTAGAGAAACACTGATGAATTTACAGGTTTCTTATGTGATGTCGTAAACAAATACATTTTTTTGTGCTAACATTGCAAACACTGACTGAACCCCACGAGATACCAAAATAATGTACTCGCCCAAACAACACACAAACATCTTTTGAACATTTTATAGACGACATGAAATAGATTATTAGATGATCTATAAAACATCAAAATGTATTGAATTTCTAACCTAGATTCGACGTAAAAATGTCCGCGAGATTTACGTTGAAAAATATCACTTTTTTAGACGTCTATTTTACGTAAAAAGAAGTATTTCTATAACAAGTGAAATTTCTGTCTTTTTTTAGTTTATCCTAACTTAGTATCACGTTTGACATGTAATAGACGTTTGACGATTTATGTTATTGTTATGACTCGCTTATGTCTATATTTCATTAGATTTTTGTCGTTTTTTTTCGATCAACAATCTGATAATATATGGATGATCCAAAAAACATCCACACTCATGACCTCTAAAATATATAACATCATAGACCTTTTTTGGAGCATTGTCGTCATGATCGAAATTGGACGTCTATTAGACGGAATATTATTTTTGAAGATAGTTGGTGATATTGTACACGTTCATTAGATGACATAAGATGAACGTTTGTTCAATGTCCCTAAAGAGTCTTTGTATTGTATAGTTTTTGACATCTTATTATTTTCAATTCCAAAACAATATTGATGATGTTGAAAAACGTCATATTAATGACCTGTTACTGATTTATTCCATCAGATTTTTCGAAGAAGGGTTATATGGTCTAAAAATTCAAAGAAAATTGACATTTGATAGTTTCAAGATCATGGTTATCCTAAGGAGATTTGGTGAGAGACTTCAAAAGTATGCAGATATAAATTTAAATTATTATTTTGAAATATTATTGCATCCATTAGATCAGATTGTGAGTATGAAGAATACATACAAATTTATGTCATCAATGAAAACTGTTTTATGATTTTTGTTTCTCGTTTCATGTTTCTGTGGTGTGCGGCCCGGCTAATCAGATATAATATATTATTATCTACACAGTTGAAATCTCTCATAGCAGTAAGGAAAGCAAAAACAACTTCCGATATGAAAAAATAAAAAGGTATATTCATAATAATAAAAAAATCAATGAACATAATTCAAATGTATCAAAAATATAAATTGTGTCAATGACCAATGTATTCGAGACAATTTGTTTAAATAAAAATATATATAACTGTGTCGTAGGCACTGGCACTTTGTGAGGATTTGCTCTTCGTTGTTTCATATTCGTATCGTTGGTTTGCAAGGCGTAACCAGTCTTGAATTGCCCTTTTTATGGTCGTGTCGTTGAGATCTGACGTGTTTCACTCTCGAACAGATTATGAACAGCATCTGGAACCAACACACAAATCAAAATAAGTGATTTTTTTTTATTTTATTGAAATTAAGTACAACATTTAAAAACAATCACAACAAATGCTATATCTTAGAACAAAAGAATAGCAAAGTTTTGCAGAAAATTATTTTAGTGTTTTTTCAAACGATATACTTTTATATTGCTTTCAGTTTTTTCTAAGAAATCGAAAGAATTGAAAGTTTATGAATACAGAGTGTATTTTTTTTGATATTTCTACCTATTCGTAATAATATGACCTTGCAATACAACATCAGAAAAATGATAAATGACATTCTGAATTCAAGATGATCAAGAAATGTCAACAAGTAACTGTGAATAATCTGATAATTCCAAAATCGATAAAATTGCAATATTGTTTATTAAATCTATCCTTCATATAAATGCTACATTTTTTGACATTGTATATTATATTGAGTACTTATATTGAATAAATATCCTATTTTGAAACGATATCTGAAAAAGGGCAACATTCTACACAGAAATGGAAAACGCTTATACCTACTGCTATAATTGGGGTTCTAATGGTTCAATTCATACGAAAGTTTTTAATTCGAACATCGAGTTACAAATTACATTTGAAGTCTAAGATGATCTGAAAAACATCTAAACATTTCCTCGAAGATTTCTAACTCTGGAAATTCAATTAATCAATAATTCTTCAGATCCTGATAGAATCTATTTTGTGCTCGACTTTTTGAAGTGTAATGGTAATAGTTTTTAGCAAGTTTTTCAAGTCGAGTGGTTGAGTATTATTCATTACTCAACCAATATCTCAAAGAGGTCTATCAATAGATTTCTTAGATAATATTCTTACCAAGTTATTTATTCAGAAAAATATTACTACTATGATAGGGACTGTTATAATTTCAGCCCTACGAAATCTCCAACGCAAATTATGAAATTCTATAATTTGAAATTTTAGATGATCTTGAAATATTTATTTATCCTTAACTATCTGAAAAAGATTTCAAAACCGATCATCGTGTGAACTATAAACATATTTTCAGAAAGAGTGGATTCCAGGTATTATATTCCTGGGATAATATCTAAATAAACAGAGTATTCAAAATAGTGATAACAGACATAACAGTTCAATGGAACGGTTATTCAAAAGATATCATTCAATAGACTCCTTCAGATGATCATTCTATGAAAGGTTTCAAATTTCTTATCACAATATACCTACCTAATTCATAATAATTAATCAACATATTCTCCAGTAGGACACATGTTATAGGTATAATTTACAGGGAGTAGTACCAAATCAAAAGTTATTCACTAGTGAACGGTTATCTGAAAGATATCATTCAATCGACTTTTCTAGATCATCTCCAATTTTATAATAATAAGCATATCTCAGTGTCAAGACATTATTCGGAGGAACACATTTTAGGTACTACACCGGGAATAGTAGGTTCCTATATAATTCAACATTACATATTATTCACTTTTGAACGTTTATCTAAAAAACATCATTCAATAGATCTTAATAGATGATCCATTTATGGAAGATATTTTCATTTAAGATCTACCATAATACCTAGATTTTGCTTGTATCCAAAAATGCAGGCTAGTTTTCGAAAATTTTAAATAAATCTCATTTTTATAATAGTGAGCCCAGACCTGAACCAGCTTCATTTCAAGAGCTAAATGATGAAGAAATTATACTTACTAGAACTAGGTCCAATACGCAACATTTGCACTCACCTTCTTCAATTGTGACAGCACTAATCACTAAATACTATATACTATATTCACTAAGCTAAGGTGAAAGCGAAAACAATCACTATTCGACTTGACCTTTTGACGAAGCAGTGTTCGAACGAAATGATCAAGTTCAAATGTCTTCCTACCTATAACCCTATCCGCTATCCCTGTATGAACTTTAACATCGGCGGTTCGTTACCACGTGATCGAGCCCGATATAGATGTTCGCAACTCGCTCTCTTTTCTCATCGTGATTATATTTATATTTTAACAGAATATGGAAACACGCTCACATTTGAAAAGGTGCTATTCAAGTTATCGATTTCGTTTTTTTAAATTTGACTTAGATAAATTGTCTGAAGTATTTCCGATCGTACCGAAATATTAGAATTTATATTTATATTTTATTTCCAGAGCACAATATGCGTCATCTGACAAGATTGCCAGATTCAGAGTATTATCTCTTGATAATTAAAAATGCGATTCTGATGTATTATGTAGGTATCGAATCAAGCAGAAAAAATGGCCTTTCTAATAATACTTTGTTTCCAATGCATTTACATCTGAAGAAAAAGATTAACATTCCGAAAATATTGAAGGCTGAAGAAACTGGGAAATTTTAGACTTTTTTTGGGGGGGTCAATTTTTTTCCTGATGTTGGAATGAAAATTCAACGATGACATTTTCACTCATTTAGGACGAAACTGAAATAATAAAAAAAATCACATAATATATTATGTTAACAAGTGACACATATTTGTACTAAAATTGATATTTACAATAGAAATATGAAAAAATATACCTAGTGCGCCATTTGAAAAAAACATAATAAATGCTGAATGCTGGAAATGATAATCTCCAGCCAAAATATGTGAACGTAGTTTACGTGTCAAGCATATTTGAAAAACGTCAAAAATTGCTCATTTCTCTATTGCATCAAATGGATATTCTATAAACATTTTGAAAACGTATGGTCGAAATGCAATATTTCCATCAACATCTTAAAAACATTTATAATCATTGGTTGAGAGACTTTATATAAATATAACTTAATCAATTCACAATTCTTTGACCTTTGAAGTTAGATATTTTATATATGTATTCTAGATGACTAAATTATGTCGAATAATGATGTCTAAAATCGATGTGGCATGGCATATCTATTACACGTCAAAAAGTTATTCTTTTTTCGATAGTATCAATTAGAAATCTTATAAACGTTTTAAAAACGTGTGGTCGAATTGAACTACAATTTTCGACATATTTGAGACATACAAAACCGTACGTTTAAAGACAATATATACAGTATATATCTAAAAAATGTCAATCAATCTAGTGTTTTATGACCATATGAGTTAGATGTTTTATCGATGTATTTTAGATGACAAAAAAGAGCCAAATGTTGATGTCTAATATACGTAAAACAAAAGATGTCCATTAAACGTTAAATAAAATACCCCCTCCACGATTTTGAAAATTTGATATTTAATACACGGCTTTTAAACGTGTAATCAAAAAGCTTTACATTTTTGGATGTCTGCAGGATATAAAAAAATTTTCAGGTCTTAGATAATGCATCTAAAGGATGTCTTCTAGACATCATGTATAGAAAACATCTTATTTAGATAATCTAATTTCAATCAGAATTCGGAGCAAGATGGCTTTAGATCACTTTTGATATCGATTAGATGTCATTTAGATGTGTGTGTGTTGTTTGGGCGGTATTGTACACCAAAAAGGTTCGCTATGGTATATACTATATGTCTATCTCTTAAGGATAACCAACAGTAAGCATTTTTTATCCTTCACATTTCACGGGAAAAAATGGCTTATTTAGAAAGTTATTTTAAGCAATACAGCATTCATTCTTATCCAATTAAGTACCTTGAATACATTGTCCATTCAATATAGATCAATATGGCCCTTTAGAGCATGTAATTTAAATGAATATTTACGAAGATATTACAGATTTAAAATGCAGAAACATAGCGGAGCGGCGCCGGCAATACTGATCCGACATCTTTTGCAATGATCATTAATAAATTGCAGGGTCAAACTTTCAACGTTGCGGGCTTAGATTTGAGCGTTGATTGTTTTTCTCATGGTCAATTGTATGTCGCTCTTTCAAGAATAACTTCTAAACAAAATATGGTTGTATTGTAAAATGACAAAAAAGGTGTGAACGTTGTGTATAAGGACATTCTGTAGTAAGTAGTAGGTATTTACGAGGATGTATTGATATCTAGTTAGCCTAGACCAGTTCCATGCATTAACAAAATATTGCGACACCATATCAACGAAAAATAACTTATTAGAAGTGTTAGTGTAGAGTTCGACGTCATAAAAGTAAACCAGAGTAACGCAATGAATTAAAAAAAAAGATGTCCACCGAAATTGTAAAAATCGAAAAATTGGAGTATCGAGCCATCATCAACTACCTGTATTTATAAGGGTTAAGAGGTAAGCAGATTTACGAAGATATGCTTAATACCCTTGGTGATAAATGTCCTTCTTATGCGACCGTGAAAAATTGGACTGCAAACTGCAAACTTCAAAAGAGGTAAATTTTCCATTGAAGATGATGACCGATCGGGAAGGCCAGTTTCTGTGTCAGTCCCCGAAAATATCGATGCAGTTCATGACATGATTTTATCAGACTGTCGAATTGGACTAAAACGGATATCTGAAGCACTGAAGATTTCATACGAACGCGTTCATCATATAGTTCACGTCAATTTGGACATGAGAAAATTTTCTGCAAAATGGTTCCCCAAATGATTGAATGTCGACCAAAAGCGTGCAAGGGTAGAAGCATCGCGTTCGATCTGTGCTCGATTTGAAAACGAATTGTTACTATGGATGAGACTTGGCTACATTTCTACGATTCAGAAACAAAGCAACAATCGATGGAATGGCGACACTCTGGTTCTCCAAGACCTAAGAAGTTTCGTGTCCAAAAATCTGCTGGAAAAGTTCTTGCTTCAGTTTTTTGGGATTGCCATGGGGTAATCATGATTGATTTTTTGGATAAGGGTAAAACAATAACTTGAGATTACTATTCGACATTACTGACCACTCTACGGGAAAAAAATTGAAGAGAAAAGACGCGGAAAGCTATCCAAAGGTATTTTGTTTTAACAGGACAACGCCCCAGTACACAAATCTCATGTTGTCATGCAAAAAAATCGTGATTTAGGCTTAGAATTACTATAACACCCCTCTTGTTCACCAGATTTGGCTCCGTCCGACTATGATCTCTTTCCTCAACTGAAAGAGGAGGATATGTTGAGTAATAAAATATTTTGACATTGAAATTTTGTTTGGTTCTATAGTAGGCTAAGAATTTCTCAATATATCCTCGTAAAATGTTTTTTCTTCATAGGGGGGGAATTTTGAAACAGAAATATCAGGATGGCGCGAGAGCCTTCAAATAAGCTGAAACTACTGAAGCCCCAAGTAACCGAACAATGAGGCTTTTTCGATCCCAAGGACTTCAGCAGTATTCTATAGACTATAGAGGAAAAAAAGTGGATGATAGATCGCAGTCCCCAGAAAAGTTTAGCTTTCAATATTATGCTGACGCAAAATCAAAACTGCAGATTGAAGTTCTTGCTCAGCCGCAGAATTTCCAGAAGATTCGTTGAAATAAAGTCTGAAACAATGGAGATATAAATAAAGCCCCACGTTTTGAATTTAACAAAACCATTATCCACAAAAAATTCGAAAAATTCAGAAGAAGGCTTGGGCTTGAAACTTCGTGATGTATATAGAAAATATCTCAAAGTTTGTTATCCACTATTCTTTCGAGTATTGCGCATTGCTCAGATAGAATAATCGGGATGGGTTTACGTTGCGTCCCAGCTCTGCTCATAGGACTCAGATCAACAATAACGTAGGTGTTGGAGTTGTCTTGCATGCTTCTTGGTGCGACTTCCTGTGGTTTTAACCACATTGGTTTGATCTGAAGATTGGTGAAGTCGAATCCTTCGTTGGTCGAGTGGTGATTTCTCGAATTTGCGGAAAAAATCATGGAAATAACGAGCAAAAGTGTGAAGTTCCCTGATTTTCCTGTACCTCGTTCCGCGACATTCGAAACAAACGACCATTTGCCACGAAAACTCGAGTTTGCAACTGTGAAAAGACGGACAAAACAAAAAGCGTAACACACAACTCCGACTTTCGCAGGAATAACAACGTATTCACTTGATAATGAGCATTGCATTGTCTCCGCCCTGGACGGATTGAACTCGGCCGGAATAACTTCCACAATAGAGGAAAACTTTCGGACCGCCGTGGCTCCGGAATAGGCAGAGCCGCCCCGTTTTCGCTGATTAAAAATTCAGCGGAATATTTTCAATTGCCGGAGTTCGAGCCCCGTCGCCCTTTCGAGGGGGTTAAGCCAGATTATATCGCTTCTAATGTCTTACGGAGGACATATTCCGTTAAATATTCAGGAGATAGGGGTCTGCATTTTTAACGGGGCCTCGTTACTTGTGTAAATTGAGGCGCATAAACGTCTCGATTTCCGGAAGGAAGTTGGGACTTCGGCCCGGTAATGGCGGCGAAAGTCGGGAAGCATCTCTTATAACCACTCTTTGGATTTGATTGTAGGGTGCTGTTGGGTAAATGGAATCGGAGGACCCTCGGATGGGACGTATCGAGTAAGGTTTCTGCGGAGATATCCTCGGAAACATTTTGAGCCCCCTCCGTACCTCCAATTTCGGAAAAATTCGGTAGACTTTTGAAATACGAGGATATATTGAAAAATTCCTAGCCTAATTTAGAACCAAACAAAATTTCAACGTCAAAATATTTTATTACTCAGCATATTCTCCTCTTAATTGAATACATTTATTACAGCGAACCTGCAACGTCTCTAGACCTTTAAAAAAATGTTTCTTCTTGCTCTGCAAACCATGCAGGCCTCCACAGCTTTTATTACCTCCTCGTTGGAAGAAAATTTACGACCCTCTAAACTTTTTTTCAGTTGAGGAAAGAGATGGTAGTCGGACGGAGCCAAATCTGGTGAAAAAGGGGAGTGTTCTAGTTATTCTAAACCTAAATCACGAATTTTTTGCATGGCAACATGAGATTTGTGTGCTGGGGAGTTGTCCTCTGTAAAAACAAAATACCTTTGGATAACTTCCCGCGTCTTTCCTCTTTAATTTTTTCCAGTAGAGTGGTCAGTAATGTCGAATAGTAATTTCCAATTATTGTTCTACCCTTATCCAAAAAATCAATCATGATTACTCCATGGCAATCCCAAAAACTGAAGCAAGAACTTTTCCAGCAGATTTTTGGACACGATACTTCTTAGGTCCTGGAGAACCAGAGTGTCGCCATTCCATCGATTGTTGCTTTGTTTCTGGATCGTAGAAATGTACCCAAGTCTCATCCAAAGTGACAATTCGGTTTAAGAAGTCTACATCGTTTTTAAATCGAGCACAGATCGAACGCGATGCTTCTACCCTTTCACGCTTTTGGTTAACCGTCAAACATTTTGAGATCCATTTTGCAGAAATTTTTCCCATGTTCAAATTGACATGAACTATATGATGAACGCGTTCGTATGAAATCTTCAGTGCTTCAGATATCCGTTTTAGCCCGATTCGACGGTCTGATAAAATCATGTCATGAACTGCATCGATATTTTCGGGGACTGAAACAGAAACAGGCCTTCCCGATCGGTCATCATCTTCAATGGAAAATTTACCTCTTTTGAAGCATGCACTCCGATTTTTCACGGTCGCATACGTAGGAAATTGATCACCAAGGGTATTAAGCATATCTTCGTAAATCTGCTTACCTCTTAACCCTTTTGAATACAGGTACTTGATGATGGCTCGATAATCCAATTTTTCGATTTTCGCAATTTCGGTGGACATCTTTTTTTTATTTATTGATGTCGAACTCTCCACTGACACTTCTAGTAAGTTATTTTTCGTTAATATGGTATCGCAATATTTTGTTTATGCCTGGAACTAGTCTAGGCTAACTAGATATCAGTACATCCTCGTACATACCTTTTCACCTATTCCTTGAGTTATTCAAGTTAAAATACCATTTATCCAAGTTCATTTCATGACTGAATCACCCTGAATTCTTTGAAGTCCATGATGATATGTTCTAAAAAAATTAAACAAACACCTTGAATCAACCCATAAATACAGGGTGTCCATTTAACCCTCCTTGAGAATAGTTTCTATAATAATGGATCACCCAGTATAAATTCTGGGTATTTCAGACGTTTTCGATGTAACAACAATATATCTAGTGTAATAGTTCATTTTGTGAACGTTCTCGCTCTGAAACTGACATATTTTATTCTTTCAAAATCAGGCATGCATTAAATTATGGATGACCCTGTATTCGTAACGATTTTCGGTCATATTCCTCTGTATGGTTGCTCCTTGGGGATGTAATGAAATGTTTCTTGAGAAAAATAGAAGTTCATTCTATTCTGTTCCGAGATACGGGCGTAGTAAAAGTGGGTAATTCTCAACTTCAACGCCCTGTATCTCGAAAACTAGTCATAGGATTGAGTTGGGGCCATGGACACTTTTGATCAAAATTTTAGGCAATTTCACGGAACGCCATTTGCCATAGAAAAAGTGCGGGGTCCTTTTCACCATTTTGTCGTGAATTTTAATAATTTCAATGCGTTGTTGATGCGTGAATCGTTCCGTTTTTATTAATGGCGTAGTGTCTACTTACTACCAGGCGATTTCAGTGTAACGCTGGACATATACTATCCTGAGTATCTGATAGCCGTGACTTAAGCTGCAGACACATTATTATCACGTCACGTCACATCACGTCATCTTCCCAAAATGTGCAACCACGATAACGCATGGAACTTAGAGCATAGGAAGAGAGACACAACTTTAAATAATGAATAGTGAAGCCAAATAATCAGAACTAAACTGGGTGATTATAGTACTACGAATCAAAATGTAGTAACGTCACATCTTCCCAAAATGTGCAACCACGATAATGCATGAAACTTAGACCATAGGAAGAGAGACACACCTTTCAATAATAAATAGTGAAGCCAAATAATCAGAACTAAACCAGGTGATTATAGTTCTACGGAATCATAATGTAGTAAAAATTTTTGCAACATTGTATCTGCTGTCACGTTATAGCACTGATAGGACGCAAAATCTATATTCCGCAAATTTACATTTTCTGTATGCACGTGATTTTACGTCTAATATTATGTGAAATGTCATTCTGACATACATTTGAAACCGATCTGGATGTTCATTCAATAATTCTTGAATTAATTGATGGAATTCCCCCACTTCCACTGTTCGTTGATTCATTTGGTAGATCGAATCCCTTCTTCGAGAATCAACAATTTGTATGGACCTTAAGGTGCATACAAACTGTTGTCACGTCACGTGAGCTCACGCGAGGAAATGGGAAGAAGATATGGAGAATATAGCTGCTTTTACAGTTGCTGGTGATTCTCATAGAAGGGATTCGATTTACCAAATGAATCAACGAACAGAGGAAGTGGGGGAATTCCGTCAATTAATTCAAGAATTATTGAATGAGCACCGAGATCGGTTTCAAATGTATGTCAGAATGACATTTCACAAAATATCAGACCTGATATCACGTGCATTCAGAAAATGTAAATTTGTGGAATAAAGATCTTGCGTGCTATCAGTGCGATAACGTGACAGCAGATACAATGTTTTCTATATTTTGATTCCGTAGTAGTACAATCACCCAGTTTACTTCTGTTGATTTGGCATCACTATTTATTATTGAAAGGTGTGTCTCTCTTCCTATGCTCTAAGTTCCATGCATTATCGTGGTTGCACATTTTGGGAAGATGACGTGATGTGACGTGACGTGATAACAATGTGTCTGCACCTTTAGTCGCCTTAACTGGTGGAGAATGTGAAAACGGTGTACATAATACCAGTGTGGTTATTTTATGTAATGTAAGGGTGATCGTCGTTATTTTATCTTCAAGGTCAGGAACACAGCGTAGCAGATTCCATACAAACATCATCGTTAGATGTTGACGGTCAGATCAATACGCCTCTCCAGAAATCCCGACCGCTCCAACTCCAGGATTTCGAAGAAAACGAGGAGACGTTCATCATCGCCTCTGCCTAATCCTCCCGCCCTGACCGGGACTCGCACGCCCGGCCAAGGAGTTCAGATAAAGGAGCCTCCATAATCTTCAAGGACCGACACCAGCTGCATCACCGGCCTGCGAAAGAGGGATCAAGCATCCTTGGACGTAGATTAGTTCGAACGATACAGCCCGACCCGTCCCTCTATCGAAGCTATTATCTTGTAATTATAAATAGTTTCGGTAGTGGGCGTTAATAGGTGGAAACTGTGATAAGGGGCGTTATTTATCGCCCGAACGAGATGGAGAAATCTGAGCATCTTCGAGTCAACACGGAAGGGTTGAGATCTGAGAGCTGGAGAAGATTGATGTGATGGAAACGAAAGAGGAACAATCTTCGTTTATCTTCTATAAGGAACCCAAGGATTCAGAGAACGCTGGTTCTCTTCATAAAATTGAGTACAAAAAAAGAACACGAAAGAAAGGACCCTGTCCTTTAGGTCCCTATAGACCAAGAGCCAGTGACCAATTTTCATATGTCATTTCATAAATAACAAAAATTTACTTGTTTAATATTCAATATCTGCTCGAAAATAAAAACCATTCCTGCCAGCCCATAATGACCGGAGTAGACTACCATAAGCGCTCAAAGAGGCCAGAAAATTAGGTTCAACTATTCCATAGTATCACACACAAAACTTTCAGGAATTGTTATTGATAATATATTGAATCTATAAAAAATAATGACAGAACTTCACCTGGTTTTTGGTCTTTCGGAGTTCCTCGCAATTTCAAGCCAGCGCAAGGAATTTATTGGACAAGAGAGTTATAGGAGGATAAAGGATTTAACCTCCTTGAAGCCTCTCAAATGCTGGAGGTCATTGAAGCTCTGGAGCTGGAGGACGAGATGTAGATAGCAGTTGCAAAAACAGCTCTGATGGTGGGGCACAATAGACCTTGAGGTCGCAGTGGAATGTAACCCCTTAACCTAACTGTAAAATTATGAAACTTCCCCTTGTCTTAAATCAACATGAGATATATTATACAAACAGAAAAAAATAATAAACAGGAATAAGGACATCATGAATCCTATCTCATTTCAGTGAATTATTAGGAGGTGTCCCCTCAAGGAGATTTTGTTGAACTAGAGTTATACGAGGATATATTGAAAAATTCATAGCCTTCTATAGAACCAAACAAAATTTCAATGTCAAAATATTTTATTACCCAACATGTTCTGCTCTTAATCGAATACATTTATTACAGCGAACCTGCAACGTCTCTAGACCTTTTCAAAAAAACGTTTCTTCTTGCTCTACAAACCAGTCCTCCACAGCTTCTGTTACATCCTCGTTGGAAGAAAATTTACGACTTTTTAAATTTTTTTTTCAGTTGAGAAAAGAGATGATAGTCGGACGGAGCCAAATCTGTTGAATAAGGGGGGTGTTCTAGTAATTCTAACCCTAAATCACAAATTTTTTGCATGGCAACATGAGATTTGTGTACTGAGGCGTTGTCCTGTAAAAACAAATTACCTTTGGATAGCTTTCCGGTTCTTTTTTCCCGTAGAATGGTCAGTAATGTTGAATAGTAATCTCCAGTTATTGTTCTACCCTTATCCAAAAAATCAATCATGATTACTCCTAGGCAATCCCAAAAACCTGAAACAAGAACTTTTCCAGATTTTTGGATACGAAACTTCTTAGGTCTTGGAGAACCAGGGTGTCGCCAATCCATCGATTGTTGCTTTGTTTCTGGATCGTAGAAATGTACCCAAGTCTCATCCCTAGAAACAATTCGGTTTAAGAAGTCTACATCGTTTTCAAATCGAGCACAGATCGAACGCGATGCTTCTACCCTTGCACGCTTTTGGTCAACATTCAAACATTTGGGGATCCATTTTGCAGAAATTTTTCTCATGTCCAAATTGACGTGAACTATACGATGAACGCGTTCGTATGAAATCTTCAGTGCTTCAGATATCCGTTTTAGCCCAATTCGACGATCTGATAAAATCATGTCATGAACTGCATCGATATTTTCGGGGACTGACACAGAAAATGGTCTTGCCGATCGGTCATCATCTTCAATGGAAAATTTACCTCTTTTGAAGCTTGCAGTCCAATTTTTTACGGTCGCATACGAAGGACATTGATCACCAAGGGTATTGAGCATATCTTCGTAATTCTGCTTACCTCTTAACCCTTTTAAATACTTGTACTTGATGATGGCTCGATACTCCAATTTTTCGATTTTTACAATTTCGGTGGACATCTTTTTTCTTTAATTTATGGCGTAACTCTGGTTTACTTTTTTGACGTCGCACTCTACACTGACACTTCTAATAAGTTGTTATGTCCGGAATTGGCGAACGCTAGTTTTCCGATCCCTGATCGTGGTCACGCCACTGTGTTACGACGAGATTGGGGGAATATGTTTTATTGTCTGTTGTATCGCCTGCGGTGTGGGAACGAGATGGATTTTGGAAATTTCGAATTGTGGGACAAGGATGAGGATATGTTGTTTCGTGATTTTATTTGAGGTTGTCGAATCTGAAATACGGTGTTAGGGAGATTTAACTCACTTGAGGACTTGGGATGGTTTTTTTCTGCGTATTCTTCAGTTAGATGGTGGTTTTTCGAAAGTCGAGGAGTTTTAATACTTACCTGATTGAGGGATTTGAATTTCGAAAACGTTATATACAGTGGGATTATTTTCGTTTAGCTTCAGAGCTTATTTGGTTTGGAGGATTTTGTGAAATCTTACTGTGTACCTGAAAGGGGATTTACCATATTGAGAGGTGAGATTAACCATTCCTTCAATTCTGCCTCGTACAACAAGTGCTTTCTTTTTTAGAACTAGGATCAATATTCTGCTGGAACTCTATTTCGGTGAAGCATTCTCATTTATAATCATTGAGGAAACCGTACCTAATTTGGTACTGAGAGAACCCTCTGAAAGAGGTAGGTATTTCTGACTGGCGAGTTCGCCATTTTGATTTCTTCGAATTTGTTTTCGTAGGGTCCTTGTTCTGGGACATTTCAGTGGTTTCGCTGGAATATCTGCAACATCAATTGTCGATTCATAAGTCACCGGGTCGAATCAGCCCCAGGAAAATCAGTACTGCTGCCGTCCGTTACCTTTTGGTGATTTCAACATCGTGGAGGTTCTAAATCGTCACTACCTTTCCCCTTTGGATCGAGGAACTTAAAGGTCGTATCATCAATTTCTGGAATCAGCGCTAATATCGAGCTGTATTTATTAAGTTTGAGTCAGATAATATTTGCATTATTATTAAGTATCATCAATAATAGGTTAACGTATGAGACCTATTTAAGCTATTTTGATAGGAACCTCATAAGGTTTCTGTGCATTATTTCACACCAAATTTGCTATTGTTGTATGATCTATTTATGTATACAGTGTGAGCCATATATAGCGCTATATAAGGACCTCGAGGTAATTACTCCCCCTTTAGATTTATTATTAGAGATCATTTATCTAGATTTATTTAGTGATTTTTCGGAAACTAGAGCAAGTGTGCTGGATGTGAATATTAAATCACTTGGCGCCCCCTTAATATATCGTTTTTGTATAACCCACTCCCATCTTCAACTGAGCTTTGGGACCATCCAGCATATAAGCGAGATTTTGAGTCCTAAGTGCTTATAAAGAATAATCTACCGTGGCAAAGTTATTGTTCGTTGATATGGTATCGCAATATTTTGTTTATGCATGGAACTGGTCTAGGGTATCTAGATATCAATACATCTTCGTATCAGAGAAATTGGATTTTTAGTGACGTACCCAATTCAAAATGATGCAAACCTAAAGGCCCTCCCAATCATAAAAAATCATCCGGGAACATCCATAGAAACGAGAACGCCGAATGATGAAGCCCATCGTTCGCAATAGAAATCAAACCGTGAATAGCTGGGCTATTAATCCGTATCCGAAAAACAAACGAACGAATCCGTAGAGAACGGTGCTGTACCGATCCCGAAATATTAATTAATTGCTGCGACAAGTACACCGGGGTTATCCAGATATTCCAGAGATATCCCGTTCGGCTTCATTACAACCGACGTTAAACCGATCGAGTTGATATGGAAAAAAACTGGAACGGATTTTCAATGGGAATATCCGTGTTTTTGTTTTCGATGAATCCCGTCCAAGCGTTTTCGGATGCCCACATTTGTTTGGTTCATGTTTTTCCAGGAAAAACGGTTTATTGCGTAACTACCAATTTACTGAACACGAAACAGATTTTTAACTGATGGGCCTAGCGGTAACAATGTCTGAGAGGGCATCTCCAATATCATCTTCATCTATATATATAAAAGAAAGATGTTGGTTACACCATTTATAACTCGAGATCGGATGGACTGTTTGTTATGAAACTTCATATATGGATTCGTCTACAGTCTGATTATCATAAAATGCAATAAAACTTTGGAAAAATCGATGGAAATTTTACTTATGCAGGAAATGCTTTTCCTCCTGTTGAGTAAGGCCACTAGATGTCGCTACAGTTACAGTTACGCTACCGCTTATTCGTTTGTACTTCATTTGATATTATCCGCGTTAGATGACGATATAAACAGATAGTGTGGACAGTGACTATATTTCCTCTATAGTCACTGTAATAGTGTGTAATTTGAGTTGCCTACAACTCTGCGCTGTTGGGCAAAACCAAAATGTCTTAGCGTAGGAGTACAGATGTCTAAAATGATTAGATTTCGTTGAGATATGAGAAAAGTTTCGTTCTTACCACTTCAGATGGAGCTATTCACACATTATGACTGATGATAATCAGTTATTTTTATAGTTTTATTTATTCTTAATAAAGTGATCGTGAAGGTACGATATTTGACATTATCAAAATTAAATGGCGATGAATTTGTTGAGGCTTTCGCGGCCATCTTTTGATGTCATCTGTTCTTTTTTCGAGCATTTCGGTCGTCGGTTTAAAATGGTCGAAAAAAAAACATATGACATCAATTACTGTGTAATTTACATAGGGCTTATAGTACCATGAGGGGCTATTAACAGATCCAGAAGCGGGTGATCACAGTGAATTTTCATCGAAATGTCAAGTAAATCGGATTTTGGCGATGAGTTCGAATCGTGAGATGTCCATTCTCATCTTTTCTCATAATTTTTAAAATGTTTTTAAATTTCTGTTTGGGTAATAAATATATTTGCGGAAATAACTGAATCCAAAATTGCCATTATTAGTGATTGACATATTATGACATATTATTTTTGTGTACCTGTTCTGTGTGATAGCTCATATCCATGGAAACATTCGACAGTTCAAAAATCAGAGAACCAAGCCGTTGATCTCCGATCACCAGTGATTACGATTTGTGAAATCCACCGTAAGTATCATTTAGGCGGAACAAAGTTCGCCGGGCCAGCTAGTATTCTATAAACGAGTGGATGATGATTGTTCAAAATTCCAATATACTGCTCCACAAGAGTTAGGGATATCGTATTATTCGTATTCATTCGTTTTTAATAGTATGTAATCTTCGAGAAAATCGCTGTAAATTCATTCAAAACTCAATAACAACTTGAATCGATCCAAAAAAATCAGTATGAGACATTTCGTCAATCTGGTCGCCTTTTTTCTGAAGTTTGGTTCTTTGCATATGCTTCATGAATGTTCTTATTTTGAAATGAAGTCAGTTTATCAACGGATTCGATTTGAAACGAGTTTTCTGAAAATGCCAAGACGTAAATCAACAAACGCTGAGGCTAATAGGGCTATCGTCTATCGGAATGCTACAGGGTGGCTTAACTCAGCTTGTTGTAGCGGAAAGGCTCCAAGTCAGCCAAAGTGTGATATCTCGACTTTGGAATACGTTGAAGGAGACAGGTTGCGTGTTGGAAAGACCAAGGCTTGGTGGGCGACGAGAAACAACATCTGCTCAGGATCGTTTCATCACCGTTTCGGCGAGAAGAAACCTTACATCTACGTGTAGAATGCTTCGGAATACTCTTCAAAATGCAGATGGGGTCCAAGTTTCCATCGAAACCATCAGACGACGTTTGAGAGAGGTGAATCTAGGTTTTAGACGTACATTAAGAGGAGTTCCATTAATACGTGACCATAAGCGTCAAAGACTGGAATGGGCAAGGCAACATATCAATTGGAACGATCAATGGCGTAGTGTCCTTTTCATTAATGAATCCAGATATGGACGATTTTCAGATTCTCGAAGAATAAGGGTATGGACAATCCCACGCATACCCCGTAACGTGGCTATGTCCAAGAAGTCCTTCCATTCCGAGGGGGTAGTGTTATTGTATGGGCCGGGATTTGTTTTAACGGGCGCACAGATTTACACATTTGTCCTGGGAATATGACCACCTTACACTATATGAAGCATGTCATTGACAATGTTGTGCCAAATTTTCACGCTGCTATTGGTGAAACTTTTTTAATTTCTAGACGATAACGCAGCCATAGTTGAGATTGCGCGCGAGGAGCTTGGTATTCCACATTTACCAATACCTCCACACTCACCAGATTTGAATTGCATAGAACATGCATGGGATATGCTCCAAAGAAGATTAGATAATCATCAACTTACCCCAGAATCCTGAAATGATCTGAGGAAGCTTCTGCCCCGTTTATGGAACCAAAGTCCTCAAGAAATGTTCAACAACCTCGTGTGTAGTATGCAGAGAAGATGTCAAGCTGTTATTGATGCCCGTGGAGGCCATACATTGTATCGATAGTCTTAAAATGCTTCAATTCTCTGGGAATAAAATTTCGTTAGTTTACTCCATTTTTCTTAAGCACCCTATATACGCTGCAGATCTACAGGCTAAAATTAATTTGCAATAATTCAAGTCAATATCCCTAACTCATGTGGAGCAGTTAATTTATTTTTAATACCTCAACGTTCCTACTGCGAATGGACTTCGTCGGTAACAAAGAAGACCCAAAGCTCTATGATATCTACTCAGTTTCTGTGTAGTTCTAAGAGGACTCACAAACATTCTACCTGTTTATAAAACCTCTGCTACTTGTCAAGCAACGACTACACACGTCCTTCAGTTCGACATCTTATCAGAGCTCACCTCATATTCTTTTCCATGCCGGAACCCGTTAGTAAGAAGAAAAGACTATTCTAGTAAGAAAACATTACCGATTTGACTGAACTTGCCAAGGACTTTGTATTCAGATGTGAATGGAAGTTATGCTCCTCTCAGCTTCACCCCTTGCATCAAATACGTAAAAATGATTCAAACTAACATGAAGACATTAGAGCTCAACCGTTGCCATTTCGCGTCCAAAAACTCCTTAGATCCTCACATATAGCTAATACCGGCGCATTCGCCTATTTGCGACTACGTTCAATGTAGTGTGTTTTTATTTCAAGTTTCATTTGAAAATGGTTTCACTTTGAGAACTGAAATTTTGTGGGTGAATTCAGAAAGGATTGGAGTTCTTAATGAAATAATTTAAATCGATTTCGTTTCGAAAGTTCACTTTTTATCTTTCGAAAACAGAAGAAAATAATCCAACCCATGAAAATGGTTCAACTTCCGATTAAAAGTGAATCTACAGATAATTTCGTTCAGAAAAACAACTTGAAATACAAAATTGGCAGAGATTGGCCAAATTCAAATATACAAGGTGACAAAAAAACTTCGGACAAATTTCAGCACAGCCAAACAATTTTTATTCTCTTGGTTTCTCTACACTTTCCTGTACTAATATGTGAATTTTCAGTTTGATATAATTTCATTCCACAGATTTTTAGAATCTCAAACAAACGTAGTGCGATTTTGGAGCTGTTTCGTCTAGGTAGGCGTCAATGCGAAATTGTTCGTTTGCTCAATGTGCCTCGACAAACCGTGTCCGATGTAATTCGTCGTTTCAAGGAGCTTGGCCATGATGGTCGTCGTCCAGGAAGTGGTAGAAAACGCACTGTCAATACACCTAGCAATCGCATCATCGTCAAGAAACGAGTCAATCGAAATCCGAGCGGTTTCCATGAGGAAAATAGCCTGTGATACCGGTATCAACCGCGAATCAGTCCGTCAAATTTCCAAAAAGGAGCTCAACCTCAAGCCGAACAAGCTCCAAAAAGTTCAACCCCTCACGTAGGAAAACAAACGCGTACGAATCCAAAGGTGCCGCCAACTCCTTCGTCTCGCCGCCGGTCAGCAATGGGAGCGAATTCTCTTCACAGACGAGAAGCTTTTCACCGTAGAACAATCCCACAACCACCAAAACGACAGTCTGGTCCGTAGAGGCTCCCGGTACATCGGCCATCGTCGAACACCGTCAAAATCCGCAATCCGTCATGGTCTGGGGCGGAATTTGCGGCAGTGGTAAAACTCCCTTAGTTTTCGTGGATCAAGAATGGTGTAAGACCCATTTTCCTTGTTTCATCTCATCTGCAGAATGGCGCCCTACTCACAGGATCTCAACCCAATGGACTATAGTGGTCGATTTTGTGCTAAAAAACGCAAAAATTTGGAGTCGCTGAAGCAATCTCTGCGCCGGGAATGGAACCGATTAACGCCCGAGGAGCTGCGGCCCATTACCGAAAATTTCAAGAAGCGTCTGAAGCTGTGTATCGCCGCCAAAGGAAGCCACTTCGAAACGGCTTGAATATATTATTAACAAATGTTCAAGCTATTATTATTTGTTGTTGTTTTGTTCAATTTCTTCGGTTTAATAAAGTTAAATGAAAAAGAGTTCGTCCGAGGTTTTTCTTGTCACACTATGGCGAGAAAAAGTTCCTGCTTTACCCACATATTCACTAATTTAATAGTTCAGCGATTCTCGGATAGAGAGCGCCATTGTACATTTCATTCATAAGGAGAGAGATATTCATAGAACTTCCTATGAAGATATTCCATAAAATGCACGGTGTCGCCTCTATCCGATTAGTTTTTCTACTCGCTCGAAACGACGTCCTTAATATTTTCACTCCAAAAGGTCTTATATAGATCTGAGTTCTCCTGCACTGACCTTCATATCCCTCGCACTCGTGGAGCAGTTTACCCACTCCCCAATTGATAATCCCGTCGACCTAGAGAGAGTTATTCAGGATATATTGCTGCCCCATTTTCCAAGCTCCCAGCAGGATATTTTCGCAGCGTTCGCTGCCATTTTCAAACTTCAAATTCCACTTTCTCCGCAAAAAACTGTCGGCGTAATTTCGTACACGCGTCGGTAGCGACGCGTGTTCGTGTATGTGTAACCTGCACACATAAATTCCGGCTCGAACCCAAAGGGAATTTTCTAACATGTTTAATGTGATGTTTTGCGATAACATTGAACGGGTTCCGGCTCGGATGGAGGGGATCGGATGGCGCAAGGGGTGAAATGAGACGGAGCGGAATTCATTCCTTCAGATGTAATCGAAAAGTTCTTTGTGAATTTGCATAAACGATGTCATGTAATCGGAGAATCCGGGAATTGATTGCTCTGGAAAGAGGCAGCGAAAGGCTTCTGAAGGAACTACAGATCCTTTGTCAGCTTACGCGTGCTGGCGAAAGAAACGACAACGTTTAATGTTCTCTGAAGGCACACATGATGAATTTTTCCATTGCGAAGCGATTTTTTGTTGTTTTTGGTATTCGAGTTACGAACGATAAGAATATTCAATTACCGCGTTCGGAGCGAGTGGATTCGGATATAAAGGCGGGTGTGCCTCAGGGCTCCATCCTTGGACCCATATTATTTAGGATAACGGATAATTATAGACGAAATAGGTTGTTCAGAGTTACTTATAGGCATCTTTTTATCTAATATGATGCATTACAAGTGAAACAGACTCAGTGAAGATACTGTGAACCCCAGGAGCTTCAAACAGTTCAAGAATTTTAATTTGAGTTCATTATATATGTGCTTTTTTTGTCGCAAAGAATACGTTGCTTTCAATTCTCTTCATTATAGAAACAAATATCGAGAAATATCAATTTCAGTTCGTCATATTTGGCAATCAATATCGAACATCCTGTGTATGGCAGATTAATCTTTTTTTTATGATCACTTCATGAATTTTTCATCAGTAACTAAGAATTATAATCAGATTTGTGTTACTTCTTGTCTTTTAGCGCTCAACTTTTTCCAGTTTTCTCTTAATAAGATCTTTAGAAAAATATTTCTAACATTTTGCGTTCCAAAGGAGATGGGAAAGGTCCTTTAAAATGAAAATGAAGTCATTCAGGGCAATCCATTTAAAATATCAACCATTTGTTGAATTTTTTTGGGATATCCTTTATAGTGGAAAATAATTTTCTCGAGATGAAGAAACAGAAAAGATGTTTATTTGTTTCTCATTTGTAAACGTCAGTTTCCAAAAACACAGTATAAATCAAGAAAGTTTATTTTATCAAGTCACTAACTTGTAAAACTGACAGTTAACTTGCAAAATTTTTACAAGTTAGTAGTATTATTTACATTAGAAAATTTTGTTTTATCGTCATATATGTTGAAAATCATGGTACAATTGTTATTTCCAGTAACACAGATTTTTGATGATGAAAGAGTTGATACTGATGATGATGAACAATCTAATGACTCAGAAACTGCTGAACTCGAGTACTGCAGAACATTTGTACTCTCCTTACTACCAAATAATTTGTTAGACATTTCGATTTTTTTGTTGACCGCATCATCGACATAACTCATCACAATTTCGGTGCTCTTCCACCCTCCTGCACGCTTTAGTGCTAAAATATCTCCACCCGAATCGGCAACCATAGTGGCTCCAGTTCTGCGAAAAGAGTGGCCGGTGTATAACTCTGGGTCTTTTAAACCTAAATATTTCGCTATTTGCTTTGGGACACCACCAATAGTGTGCTGGCCAGCATTGGGGGAAATGCATATTTTCTGTATAACATGCAGGGCTTGAAGCTGCAGCCATCATCGGTTATGGTGAATCTTCTTGTTGTTAAATTTTTTGTTTGTCGCAATGTCACAATAACGTTTTTTGCCATATCTTCTACATCATTCATGTTTAAGGAGAGAATTTCGTCACATCGACAACTTCCAAAAATCCCAAATATTGTTACAATTTTCGCCAGCAACCACTGGTCATCAGGAGCATGTAAAAGAAATTGTTCAACCTCTTCTTCACTTAATACCTTGGCCTTTTTTAGTGTATAACGCTCATTTTTTCGTTTCAGAAACGCTATTACCTTTTGAAATCTGCAAATGACAACTAAACGTCATATTTTTCAATAAATTTTTCAAGGAAAACAAACCTGCGAACAGGGGCATTTTCTTTCATTTCCAAGCAGCTTTTCAGCATAGACCATTTTGCCCATAAAGTATTAGGGCTGAATCTAGCTGATAGTTGATTCAAGTAGACCAACAAAACATCTTCAGTTACCCCAATCACACTATTTTTGTTTTGCCACTTTTTGAAGTCGTCGTATTCTCGCTCGTACCTTGAAGCTGATTTTGCAGGTAATAAACTTGAAGCTACACTGCTGACTGCCTCAATAATTTCTTTTGGTACATTCAATTTCGCTTTCGCCAAAACAAATGTAAAGAAAAATAAACAGACATGTTCATGGCAACGCTTCCATAGCTTACGACATTTGCGACAAATTATTGAGATTTTTTGGAATTTATCTAACCTTTTCACAAATGAGAAACAAATAAAATATAAAACAATACACACAAGGTAACGGGTTTTACTGGCTCAATGAGGTAACTAACTCGCCTGCGGCTCGTCAGTTACATCCTCCATTCGCCAGTAAAAACCCTCTTACCTTGCTAGTAATGTTATATACTATTGCAACTACTGCGTTCATTTCCTGATAATAAATTGTCAACTGAACAAACGCTGGAAAAAGGCTTCTCGAAATCTGTACTGTGCAGGAACGTCCTTTTTATGGACATTAAATGAGCATTCAGTTGAATGAGGTTCGTTAGAATATGAAATGTCCATATTATACGAGCGAAAAATAGAAAATATGTCACCTTGAAATTACGTTCTGTATAACTCGTATACGAATAAATCTAATTCCTTTCAATCTTATGATTCGAGCAAGAGATTTTCGTGTAATTGATAAAGTGATATCATACTACGTAGGTCATAAAGAATTCTTTCTGTGCCAATCTTTCATCTCAGAGATTTCACGACTAGAATTTTGAGATTGTCAGTGAAAATGTTCAATACGCCATTTTTTTCGAATAATTCCAAGAGAAGTTTATTTGACTGAAATTCAATTTTCTGAGCACAGTATCCATATCTCATATTCTGTTTCAATCCCAACTCGTACCCTGGTTAGATTAATCCAATTCATTAGAATTCCACTCGTATTCATGTCCTATTTGATGGAGCTTCATTAATTCAATGACAGTCATAATTCTGAATAGGGTTGATATTCGAATATATCAATATGTACGACTCATATTCCGCTGAAGATGAGAAGCAATAATTATGTCTAGCTTTGCGTATGGAGGAAGATGTCTTGTCATGGCATCTTCGATACTGTAAGCAGAGACTGAATATTTGAAAGGGTATCAACGAAAACGATTCTGTAAACAATAAGGATGAAGAAGTAAGGATTAACCTTCTTTGAAGCCATCATAAATACTCGTTGTTTTCTTTTCTTGTCTAATTTTATGTTAGATTTCCTTTGAAATGTTAATCAATCGGTCCATGCCTGTATTCAAGGTATTTTCAGCTTTTCCATACCAAAATAGACATCGAAGACGAACACTCATAAGCGAATTTCCTGAGTCTACGCTCGAAGCTCTTCCAATATCCGTTCTTGAAGAAATTACCAATAATCGCATTTAGTTGTCAGTAACGGCATTCCGTTACAAGCAACTTGGAGAAATCGCTGATAAATATTCGAAGAGGATTTTGCACAAGGTCCATAAAGTTTATTGTTATTGACAAGGGCGTCTCCAGCATCGAAGCTAGGGGAAAACAAAAAATCAGAATAGAAACAATAAATTGGAGGTAGTGTAGGATAAAATGTAATTTATTTTATTCATTATTAACATTATTAACGGTATACATTCTTTATAATGAAAAATGGCGTTTTCCTTTGAATGTCAAAAAAACACCTGTTTTTAGATTTTTTCACCCCCTGTATCATGAATCGCGATTTCGATTTTTAAAGTGGATACATCAATCTTACATCTTGAAAAATCCCAAAAATGAAAATTTTCCATCCAAAAACCTCGAAGTTATTCTTGTTTCAGCGGAGCTCTATTTTCGATTTTTTGTTCGAATTTTCCCGCTCAGAGAGAATTTTCCAACCAAAACTGAAAAATGTTACATCAAAATAACTTGAAATTTTCTAAGGAATCTATTTCTGCAATAAAAAAATGGTGTTCTAATTTGAAAAACGGAAGTTGACGTCATTTCCGGAAAAACCGGAGGTGCTCATGCCTTGAAAATATTTTAGATTTCATCAGCATCGTGAAATACTTATAAGTGCTGAATTTCATGAAAATACGTTCAGTAGTTTCCCGTTTAAATATGGGTGAGGTTCCTCGTGAAAGACCCTGTATATTCCACTTCTTCTTCATCTGGGTCTCTATTCAGAATAGTGATTTCATCTCCATCATCATCGAATTTGTTCTCAACACCCACCAATGTATTTTTATCGATAATTGACATTGAAAGACCGTCAGTGTTGGGTAGAATTTCAGTTAAACAACTGAAGTGCGGTTCAATTTTACTGAATGAGAAATTTACCAAATTTCTGAATAGAAAAATAAGAGAGCTAATGGACTGTATATAATTATGATGTTTTATTGAAACCCAACACAAATGAAAGGATAAATGCACCCAAATTAACAATTGCAAGGTCTTACCTATTTCAGCAAAACGGCCAACCAGATCTCGTCGGTTACTCCTATTTCCATGAACAGAGTGATCGAGCTCGACAAACGAACATGGAATGAAGCTTATGACGTTAAAATCCGTTGCTAAAAATGTCAAAGTAGGAACACTTATCCTTGTGGTAGAATAATAACCACGCCACTGGTAACAGTACTTTTCGAACCAAATTCGCACAAACGAATGTTCTTGATTGAATGTAATTCGAATGAATCGAAATCACTAGAATTGTGAAACACAAGAAAAACTGAACTTTTCTAGGTTCACGAAAGGAGACAGAATAAATTTATATTATCGGTAGCAGATATTGTATTCCCGATTACGGCAATCAATGAACTGAATGAAAAATATGAGAAATGAAACAAAAAATGCGACATATGCGCTCCACTGCTGACGCGCCTACACTACATATGGGATTTCCCTAAGTACAGGGAAATTGAATTAATCCTGAAGGGAATAAGAATGAAAAATTCAGAAAAGTTTATCTGAACCGTTCACTTGGCGTGAACAAAACAGGCCGCCGTAAAATTGTGTGAATTTTACAGAATATTGGAAGCAGTGAAATTGAATCTAAAATCTAACAAACTAATATCTAAAGAATTGAGGAAAATTTGAAGTGATCGCTTAAAATTAAATATCAATCGAGACCAATCGTGTGAGGACTCTTGTATATCGACCGGTTGCGGTCTTTATAGACGCATCTCGAATCGTAAAAATCGAATCGGACGAAATTGCTACCATTAAGATTATCGGACCAAACTTCTTGAGGTATGTCTCGTCTAGCGATAGAACGATCTAAGGTCGATAAAAAGGCCTCCACGGTGAGGGACGAGACTGGTTCCAAATGAACTGCATTGATAACGAAACAAATGAAGAGAGCAAAATATGCTTCCATCATTGTTGGTTTGCGGGAATTATTTGACCGATATGAAAGGGGGCCAGCAAAGTCCACACCCACCTTACTAAAAGAACGTGAAATATTGACTCTGGGCGCAGGTAGAGGAGCCATGAAAGGTTGATAGGTTGTACCTCGAAACCTTGTACATGTTATGCATTTTCGAATGCACTCTCGAACCAGATTTCGTACAGACAAAATCCGATAATTTTGCCGAATTAAAGACATAGTCGTGTTAGGACCGGAATGAAGCGAGATTAAGTGAAAATGGAGACATATTAAACGTGACAACGCACACTTTTTCGGGAGCAAAACTGGATGCTTAGCATTCTGTGGTAAAGAAGAGAATTGTAGTCTACCTCCCACCCCGATCAATCCCGCAGAGTCGATATAAAGATTTAAAGTTCGTAATGATTTTTCGAATGAATTGTAAATTCTGGCGCAATTGATCAAAGTGATGATGCTGTGTGATCAATACCATGGATTGGAGGGCTTCCTCCAGCTCATCCCGAGAAATTGGGCCGGACAATCGTGACACTGAACTGTTTCCATGGTGACACTTGAAAACGAACCTTCTTAAATAGGTGAAGACTTTACCCTATTTAAATTTGAAAAACTTTCGATAACCATTAAAGTCGGATCTACTGGAGGCTCGTTTGCGGTTGCAACATTGATATTGATTTTCAATTCAATCAAGGGAGCTGAATTCAGATCACAACCAGTGAAAAGTGGTGGCCAATTGGAAACTGGAGTTACTAAGTAATCGGGACCATCAGGAAGCCAAAAATGGTGGATTCTTGGGGTAAGAAATTGCTGAGGCGTGAGACCTCGAGATGGCAAATCAGCTGGATTTGACCCGGTGGATACATGATGCCATGAAACGTCAGGAACCAAATTGTTTTTTATTGCACGATTAGCAACAAACGTTTTGAGGCGATGTTGTCAACCATGGCAGCACAATTTGAAAATCTGAAAACAGGCGAACTTCAGATGTTCTAAGAGGAAACCTATTGTCCAGAATCATTCCGACCAATTTAGCAAACAAAACCGCAGCAGATAGTTCCAATCGAGGAACCGAAATTGTTTTTAATGGAGCTACCTCCGATTCAGCGGCCAATAAGTGCGATGAAATGTGATTTTCAAATGTATCCGAAAGATGAGCAGAGGCTTCGTATGCCTTCTCAGATGCGTCACAGAAACCCACCGGTATGATTTGACACTCATGTGAACGAATGACAGAGCGAGGAATCCTCAACGCCTGATTATCATCGACGACTTCAGAACACTCGTCAGAGTGAGAATCAAATGAAGGCTCATCACAACCTAATTTTTCCGACCATAATTTCTGCTGGCGATCAATAGGGCTAGATCGGGTGAAAAAAACCGATTTGATTTTGGAATAGGACTCTTTTATAGGACCTATGATAGTCCAACCGAAAAATGTGTTAACGGCGGTAGGAAATCCAGAAGACGAAATTCGACCATCGCGATCGAAAACCAGCGAATACGTATCAGCGCCCAAGAGTACATCTATTGGTTGAGAACGGTGAAAATGTTCATCAGCCAAATTTAAATGCTGAAAATGTCTGAATATGTCTTGAGACAAGGGTGCAGAAGGAATCTCATTTGTAATTTCCGGTAATACAATGGCATCCACCTGTAAGAATTGTGATCCCAATCTAGGATACATCCGGCATTCTACTAAACCTAACGGTCTTGCATTTGATTGACCAATGCCAGAAATAGATATATTGACAGGATCAATTTTCAAACCTAATCTTTCGACTAGGGGTTGACTAATGGCTGAAATCTGGGATCCAGGGTCTAAAACTGCCCTTACAGATATCATTGAACCATCTGCGGATTCTATTCTCGCTTGAACAGTGCCAAGAAGTACTTGATTTACTGAGGCCGATTTCCTATTGATGTGATAGGAATTAATAACATCATTTGAAGAAATGGAATGAGAAGTTGAAGGCTGATTTTCAACATGATTTGTTTTACCTAGAGTACGAGATGGTACATTTGATTGATTGGCAGATTCATTATTAGAAGAAGATTCGTTATCGGGATGGAGACTGGTGTGATGACGATTCGATTTACACAATCGACACGAATTTTTGGAAGCGCAATCTTTGAAATTATGTAGACCAAGGCAGTTGAAACAGCGCTTGGAATTTTTCAAAAATTCGAATTTGTCTTGTCTTGACAAATTCATATAGGAAGCACAGGCGAACAATGGATGCGAATCAGAGCATTTCGGACAACGAAACTTTCTTGAATTCGGGAAGCTACGTAAGTCATTGGAGCTTTGAAAGGTGGATGCAGAATTTGCGAGTAAAACATTTTTTGTTTTATTTTTATTTGAATGCGATGAATCGAATGGGGTTGATTTGGATGCAGATCTGGAAGAACTCTGTTCGTAAAATTCCTGAGCCGTTAGCTGTTGCGTTACGAATGCAATCAAGGTGCTATATGCGGGAATCTCGGATGAATTTAATTGACCTTCAAACGCTTTTCTCGTGCAAGGGTCAACATTACGCAATGCTATGGAAAATAAAAGGAAATCGGATAAGTCCTTTATATTCAGCGCTTTTATTGCATTGACAGAATTTTGGTGACAGTTTAAAAATTCTTTCAAACGCGAGACCGAATTATTATTTGAAGCCTTAAAATTGAGAATTTCGTTCAAATACATTGTAGCCAACATACGAGGATTCTGAAAGCGCGATTTCAAAGCTTGATAGGCCAACTCATAATTTTCAATTGACAATTGTAACCCCGATATGACCGCAAGAGCATCATTTCTTAAATAGGATCTCAACAGTTGAAACTTTTGTATGGTTGTCAAACTGTTGTTTTCATGGACCGAAGAATGGAATAGCTGGAAAAACTCAGGCCACTCAGCGCTTTCGCCAGAAAAGGGGCGAATATTAATTTTTGGTAGCAAAATGGATTCATTATTTGAACTCGGAGCTTGCGAACTCGACGCAGGTGTCGACAAAGCTTCCTGTCGTTTCAAAGACAGAAAAAGCCCGGTTATGCGAGTGATCACTTCAGCAAACGCCAACTCTGACTTTGTCGTCTCTATACGATCTTCTGATAACAATTCGCAATTCAACTCCATTATTTCCTCCTGTATATTTTCAAATTTAGATTCATAACTAGAAATCTTTTCTCGGTATGCTTGTAATTCGAAAAGTTTCGTACCATCATAATCTTTTACTCTGTGCCAGATTCCGGTGATGGTAGAAAATATGTTGGCCCGTTTGTCAACCAACTTATCCAATGTTTTATTGCCTGTATCTGTCTTCGGTGGCATTGTTATAAAGAAATTTAATAAGAAACAGATACAAACAGCAAAAAATGAATTGAAAAGGAATGAAATTGAATATCTCGATGGAAACAGATGTATGCGACCCGTCAGCTGTGGAACGATGTTGCCAGATTGCGACGATCGTCGTATATCTGAATATAAAATGGCCGCTATAAAACCAAGATTTTTGAATTTTTGACTGAAACTTTCAAATTTTGAGGAAATAAGCTTGAGATTGAGCTTAATATCCGGCCCGAAGGACCAAATCGTGTTGGGTAGAATTTCAGTTAAACAACTGAAGTGCGGTTCAATTTTACTGAATGAGAAATTTACCAAATTTCTGAATAGAAAAATAAGAGAGCTAATGGACTGTATATAATTATGATGTTTTATTGAAACCCAACACAAATGAAAGGATAAATGCACCCAAATTAACAATTGCAAGGTCTTACCTATTTCAGCAAAACGGCCAACCAGATCTCGTCGGTTACTCCTATTTCCATGAACAGAGTGATCGAGCTCGACAAACGAACATGGAATGAAGCTTATGACGTTAAAATCCGTTGCTAAAAATGTCAAAGTAGGAACACTTATCCTTGTGGTAGAATAATAACCACGCCACTGGTAACAGTACTTTTCGAACCAAATTCGCACAAACGAATGTTCTTGATTGAATGTAATTCGAATGAATCGAAATCACTAGAATTGTGAAACACAAGAAAAACTGAACTTTTCTAGATTCACGAAAGGAAACAGAATAAATTTATATTATCGGTAGCAGATATTGTATTCCCGATTACGGCAATCAATGAACTGAATGAAAAATATGAGAAATGAAACAAAAAATGCGACATATGCGCTCCACTGCTGACGCGCCTACACTACATATGGGATTTCCCTAAGTACAGGGAAATTGAATTAATCCTGAAGGGAATAAGAATGAAAAATTCAGAAAAGTTTATCTGAACCGTTCACTTGGCGTGAACAGTCAGTCTCATCCCTTTCTATCTTTGGTAGTGGGCCACCGACAGTAGTCACTTCCTTCTTTTCTTCCGCCAAGGTTTTCCTAAGCTCTTTTTTCTATCTTCGTAGCATTTCTTCGAAGAAACCATAATGCGTAATATACCAGTAGATGAAGATGCGTTGAACTCATCTGTGATCTACTGCTAGATCTTTTCCTTTTTCTCTCCAGAAGCCTTATTGGTTTTCTCATCCTCTATTATGGATGATATGATACTACATAACTAGACACGTAAATATAAATTTGAAATCGAAATCACGATCCATCACTTTCAATTATGACTTTTCAAGTTTGACACGTGAAATATTTTTGAAACGCTTGGAAGAAGCAATGTTGCCCAGTTTTTTTCACGCTTAGCTGAGCCACGTTTATCGTACTGCGGTACATAACGCATAAGTTTAAGCTTGGCTCAAGTTTTAAGCGCGCTTAAGGAAGCTTCGCTTAAGAGGGAAAACGGCGAATACGGCCGTTAGGGTTAGAATTACTGAAACACCCCACTAATTCACCAGATTTGGCTCCGTCCGACTATCATCTCTTTCCTCGACTGAAAAAAAGTTTAAAAGGTCGTAAATTTTCTTTCAACGAGGAGGTAATAAAAGCTGTGTAGGACTGGTTTGCAGAACAAGAAGAAACATTGTTTTTTAAGGTCTTGAGACATTGCAGGTTCGCTGTAATAAATGTATTCAATTAACGGCCGTATTCGCCGTATACTATTAAGCCAAGCTTAAAGCTTAAGCTCGCTTAACTTTATGAATTTGTATGCTCCGTATCCATGAACGCCTTTAGACTGGCTTAACTCTAAGCGGCCATATTCGGCAGCTTTATATTTTAAGCCAGGCTTATGCTGACATCATAACGTCACTTTCTTGATATTGTCAAACATATAAATATTAGTATTCGCCCTTTTGGTATTAGGAGGTGAAGAAGTATACCAATGATGGAAATAGAAGATGAAATCCTTGTGGAAGATGATAATGGCATATTAGATGTTATTGATTTCGGATTTCCACAAAGAATTTTCTGGAGGCCCAACTATTTCGAGGAGATGGATGATATGGCCTTCAATAGAAGATTCCGACTGACAAAGTCAAGGTCACTATAAGTGCTGGAGCTCTTAGAAGATGCTTTAGAATTCGAAAACGAATTATATACAAAACATTTATATCTTTCACCTTCTTTAATCAATACAATGTATAAAGACAAAACACAATATCACTAGGGTAATGTACAATGGCATTCTCCCACCTCCAGTGTGCCTGAATATGGAGGAATTGGAATCTTGAGTCCAACAGGGAGACATACCCCGATTAATCCTCAGAAAAATTTATTGCATCATTTTACAAATTTTATTATAGACAATTACTTTGGAAATCTGTTATTGAAAGTATTTGAAGTGAATAGGTAGTAGTATTTATGAATATAATCATGTTGAAATTCTCAATGAAAATGATTTCCAGTTTTCTAGTCGATCATGGCGATGTCTCCATTCCAGAGTATATGTTTTCTGCGTTATTATCGTCTACTATATATTCCACTTCTTCTTCATCTAGGTGTCTATTCAGACTAGTGCTTTCATCATCATCGAATTTGTTCTCAACACCCACCAATGTATTTTTATCGATATTCGACATTGAAAGACCGTTAGTTTCATCCCTTTCTATCTTTGGTAGTGGGCCACCGTCAGTAGTAACTTCCTTCTTTTCTTCCGCCAAGCTGTTTTTTCTATCTTCGTAGCATTTCTTCACAGAAACCATACTGCGTAATATACCACTATACCAGTAGATGAAGATGCGTTGAACTCTTCTGTGATCTGCTGCTAGGTCTTTTCCTTTTTCTCTCCAGAAGCCTTATTGGTTTTCTCATCCTCTATTATGGATGATATGATACTACATAACTAGACACGTAAATATAAATGAAATCGAAATCACGATCCATCACTTTCAATTATGACTTTTCACGTTTGACACGTGAAATATTTTTGAAACGCTTGAAAAAAGCAATGTTGCCCAGTTTTTTTCACGCTTAGCTGAGCCACGTTTATCGTACTGCCGTACATAACGCATAAGTTTAAGCTTGGCTCAAGTTTCAAGCGCGCTTACGGAAGCTTCGCTTAAAAGGGAAAACGGCGAATACGGCCGTAAGAGGAGAATATGTTGAGCAATAAAATATTTTGACATTAAAATTTTGTTTGGTTCTATAGTAGGCTAAGAATTTTTCAATATATCCGCGTATATACTGTGACGTTATCGCAGACCTATAGCTCCACTGTGGGTATGTTTTGACGATATTGTTATTCCGCTTGTAAGGGCAGCGATTCCCTTGACCAATTGCCTCGATTATTCAGATAAAACCATATGGAACAAGTACAAATCCTACCTGATAGCAATTCGAGATACACGCCCTAATTCCCCATCCGTAATCCATCTTTCAACGTATCGTAAAAACGACAAATGCCACGGTGGCATCGTCCACCGTCCCCGTAAGTCTGATTTGCATCATAAATCCCAATCTCAATATTCCGCTCTAACCGCCTGTCAAAAGCGGAATCGCAAATCAATCACGCGCGCACAACACACCACCGCTTCAGGAAATGCGAGGTCTGACGGCATACGCACATATTTCCTTTGATTAGACGGTCGGTTCCGCGACCTCCGCTCACGTACGCTCGTATTTCCAGATAATTGCTCTGTATTTCTGGACCATATTCATTGGTAAACATTAATTTGGCGTTAACGGGGACTCTCGTCCCGCTGAAGTATTCTGCGGCCGCAAATTGGCGGAATAAAACGATCCGATTGAAACAACTGGTCTTTGATGATTTAGAGATCGACGATAATTGCAGGAATTAGGGAATCTGTTGGATAAAACGTCTCTTCAGCGCTGTATACAAACAGATTGATAGACAATGATTTTTCACTGTTTTGACGCCAAGCTGACACTGAAACTTGTCGCCAACAAGTTCCGGCTGAACGTCAATACCTAAGCCGTCTATATACAATCTTTCATTTAACATGTGGCAACATGATTCGTTTGGGACTAGAATTGTAATAAAGGCGGCAGCAACTTTGGTTGTTGTGTTGTTAGGTGCTTTTTATCATAACCTGGCCAATAAAACTGTCTAACTAACACAGAAAATTTGGTGTAGTGTAAACATATCTGTTTACAGCTCCATTACGTACGATATTAATCAGTGAGTTGTTCTCTTACAACATTTGAATACGAATATAATGCGAACAGAAATTTCGTCGCAAATAGGCGGATGCGCCGGTATCCACAATTCTATATATATCTGTCCAAAACTATACGAAATGAAATGATCGATTCAATGGTCACCAAAATTCGGAATAACATTATTAATGATATCAAGGGGCCCAATTATTTCCCTATTATGTTCGACTGCACTCCAGATGTATCTCACACAGAACAAATGAGTCAGGGTATACGATATTTATGGAGAACGGAGTCTGAATATGAGATAGAAGAAAGTTTTATTGGCTTCCTAGAAGTTGACGGATAAACTGGAGAATAATATCACAGTGAATTCTAGATAAACTGCAAGCTGATGATTTAGATGTCAAAACATGTTGTGGACATTCCTACGACAATGGATCTAATATGGCTGACATATATAAAGGAGTTCAATCCAGAATTCCATAAATGAACGAGCTGGCAGTATTTGTTCCATGCCTTGCACACTCTTCGAATCTTGTGGGTGTCCATTCGGCTTCATCATGTTCAGAAGCTGTAAATTTATTTGGTGTTGTACAAAAACTGTATTCCCTTTTTGTTAGATCAACCACACGATGGACAATTATGACAAAGTGCACGAAAACAAATTTGAAAGGAAGTAGCCAAACAAGATGGTCGGCTGAACATCAAGCTGTTAATGCCTTGCTGAAAGAAATCAAAGAATCCTCACAAGTCGCAGAATCCATGTATGAAGCTGGTCATTTGCTTCATGCTGTGATGGATTTTAGATTCATACTGAATCTTGCAATTTGGGATAATATTCTGCGAGAGAACAATAGGGTCAACGTGAAGATTCAGAAAGAGGATATAATTATTTCACGTTCATTATCGTTGTTGCAAGGTCTTGTGAAGATCTTGAAAGGAATGAGAGAAAAACCTATTGATAACTGTATCTCAGAAGCTACACTTCTTTCAGAAGAATTGGATGTGGAGCCATTTCTTAGAAATAAACGTGTTTCCAAAAAGAAAGAGCTGGTCGACGAAATGTGCGAGGATGAGTCAAGAACTCTAGATCGAGTTGGTTCATTCTCGAAGGAAATTAAAGTTGTTTTCGACAGATTATTGTCAGAAATCAGAAAAAGATTAGAAAGCGCAGACAGTCTGCATACAAATTTCACATTCCTCAATGGCCATGCTCTTTTAAACATGCAAAAAAAGGATCTGAGGAAAAAAGCTACCCTTTTAGCGCAAAAATATTCAAGAGACTTGAATGCAGTTGATTTCTGTCAGGAACTAGCGGTTTTCAAAGAGCTGACTTGATATCTATTACAATTTTCCCAGTCCATTCACCTTGCAGCAACACGCTTCAAATTATCAACTAGATTTTTCTGGTTTGGCGAATATCCAAATTGAACTTTGGAAAGGAACATGCTTTTTAATTATCCACGATATTTTTCTTTATCGGACCAGAATTTCCAGGCTGTATGCTCCTATAATTGATCGTTCGAATATTTATCAATACAAGATGAAAATAATATACTGCTGGTATACAGATTCGCCCGATGGTAATCGTATGTGATAACTGGGGACATTTTCATGTTCAAAGTGCCTTACTTTGAAAAAATACCATTCAATTTTATATGATGAAAGTACAGAAAATTTCTAGTTTCTCTTTGTAACTATAAATAAAGCTGCGACTGGACTCTCAAGGCCTGCTTTTATGTCAATAATTCTTGGATGGACTATTGGTGCATTTCCCTATAACCACAGAAAGTTTATGGGAACCCAGATTGAAGAGACCACATTTTCTTGCCTACCTCATTGAGTTTTCTCCGGCACTGCTTGGAATGGTTCTTGAAAAAGTACATTGTCGTACATAGTGAAAATGAGGTGTCTCTTAAAACACCCCGTGTGGAGCGCAAAACCACACCCGAAAAAATAACTGTCGAAATAAATTCGTCTAACTGTCCATCCAAAATTCAATATCCACCTTCTCTGCGGGAAATTGCAGACAGCCAAGGAATAATATTAATTTATGTTCTTAATCTTGCCAGAACTAGGCACCGTAATATTGAATACCGCACCGAAAACTTTCTAGAAAGCGGTGAATATTTGTTAAATACACTCAAACTTTTTAATACAACTTTTTTTATCACGTTGTTCATTTCTGTTAGGAAAACAGAGTTTTTCCTTCCCGAGATTCCTTCGTGGTGGAGTTCCAGAATAAATAGATATTTATGTTGCCAGCGTATATTCATTTTCATTTATAATATTTGCGATGCTCCAGCAGAGGAAATGAAGTCTGGGGAAAGGAGGAAGTCGTTGGTGTTTGCTATTTTTCAAATTACTCGCCTTTCCTGTTTTCTGAAATGAGACAGAACTGGAAGATGGAAATGAGATTGCGCCTGGATTCTTTGAAGCAGACAGTCGACAAGTTTTTGTTTGGTTTATCATCCTCCATCATTTTTTTTTTGGTCGAAAACTGAAAACAACTTTTCGTCCAATGATTAAAGGGACAATTTTATAGAAGAGAAAATACAGGGTTTCCCAAATAAGAGTGACTGATTTTAAACATAAATGCCCAGCTTATTAATTGCTCCAAAAAGATGAGGTTTTCACTATTTTCACCAGTTTATCGAAGAGATTTCCTTAGGCTTGGCTGGCATTTAATCTCATTAACACAGGGTGTTTTACTAATGTTGGTCAAATTCAAAGGGGAAAATATCTATTATTTTAAATGGAATACCCTATAATTTTAGAACTCATTCAAAAGAGCAATCATTCTCCTTTCCAAAAATGTATAGATTTCTATCTTTTGTTTCATTAACAACAAAGATATTCGAGGTTTCATGCAGTAGTACATTTTTAATTAGTAGTTTTATATGAAGGAAGGTATTTGATGCCTAAAATCAGTTCATCGATGGCCTAATTCTAATACCCCGTATCTGAAATAAGTGAATTTAAGAGGAGAGACAAAATACTAATTTAAACCAAAAAAACGAAAGAAGGCAGAACTTTTTTCTTGACCATAGAAAGAATAATTTCATTTTCTGGTAAATAAAAAATAAAAAAGTTCTGCCTTTTTTCGTTTTTTTGGTTTAAATTAGTATTTTGTCTCTCCTCTAAAATTCACTTATTTCAGATACGGGGTATTACAGTTAGGCCATCGTCATGCTGTGACCGTTTGACGCATAAGAACAAAATCAGCAATTTTGACAATGGTAATTTTGTTAGGTAAGTCGTATACCTTGATTTTAGGCATCAAAATACGTTCATATAAAACTGCTAATTAAAAATGTACTACTGCATGAAACCTCGAATATCTTTGTTGTTAATGAAACAAAAGATAGAAAACTATACATTTCTGGAAAGGAGAATGATTGCTCTTTCGAATGAGATCAAAAATTATAGGGTATTACTTCTTATTGGAAAATCCTTCACCCCTTCGCATACAAAAAAGAATAAGTTCAAAAGTGATCAAATGAATACATCCCTGAAAAAATATTCCCTGAACAGTTAATACCACTCCCTCCGATGAAGAGTGTCCTCGGAAACACATTTTCCTGCGGATATAAACGTACAGGACCGTCGCAATTTATCAGCCTGTATAAAACAATATCGAACTAGTAAAATTGTGTTCGGACTCGCCTTTCGGGAAGTTGGACCCCGGCCAAATTTCAGTTAATGCCCCATTAACCCTCAGAAATCGAGATTGGTCAGATGCGGACAAAATTAATGCCCCGTTTTCATCCTTTCCCTGTAAGGACAACGGAAAGACTGAACCCGAAATACACTCTTACATTATTGTTGTTTGATGGGGATTATTTCTTTTGTATTTCGTTACTCTTCCTTGGTTCGAGATTTGACACGTTATTAGTCATCGGAACAGATTTCTTTCTTTTTAGGTGTATTAACAATGGAGCAATATGAGCAAATAACCCAATACGCTGTTATTTGGAATGTTTTGACGTTCAACCCCGAAATTGTAAGATTAAATCCCACCCTCCAATCGTTAAGCGGTGGTTTACCTCTCCTCGAAAAGGGTTGCTCTTATATCGCCTTGAGAGGCGCTTAGGCAACACTGCATTCGGATTATTTCAGTAAGCTGCACTCCAACATTTAGCCGAAACGGTGCAGTTGGTCTAAATCACTTCGGCGATCAATATGAGGAAGAAGAAAACACTTTTAATAAGTGTACAAATGTTATCGTTTGGCCGTACCCTTAGAGACCATATACAGGGTGACAAGAAAAACTTCGGACAAATTTTGCTGTGGTCTGGAACGAAAGTATTTCAGCGCAGCCAAATAATTTTTATTCTCTTGGTTTCTCTACACTTTCCTGTACTAATACTTATGTTAATTTTCAGTTGGATATAATTTCATTTCACAGAGTTTTAGAATGTCAAACAAACGTAGTGCGGTTTTGGAGCTGTTTCGTCAAGGTAGGCGTCAATACGAAATTGTTAGTTTGCTCAATGTGCCTCGACAAACCGTGTCCGATGCAATTCGTCGTTTCAAGGAGCTTGGCCATGATGGTCGTCGTCCAGGTAGTGGTAGAAAACGCACTGTCAATACACCTAGCAATCGCAACATCGTCAAGAAGCGAGTCAATCGAAATCCGAGGGTTTCCATGAGGAAAATAGCCTGTGAGACCCGTATCAACCGCGAATCAGTCCATCAAATTGCCAAAAAGGAGCTCAACCTCAAGCCATACAAGCTCCAAAAAGTTCAACTACTCACGGAAGAAAACAAGCGCGTACGACTCCAAAGATGCCTCCAACTCCTTCGTCTCGCCGCAGGTCAGCAATGGGAGCGAATTCTCTTCACAGACGAGAAGCTTTTCACAGTAGAACAATCCCACAACCACCAAAACGACAGGGTCTGGTCCGTAGAGGCTCCCGGTACATCGGCCATCGTCGAACACCGTCAACATCCGCAATCCGTCATGGTCTGGGGCGGAATTTGCGGCAGTGGTAAAACTCCCTTAGTTTTCGTGGCTCAAGGGGTCAAAATCAATCAAGAAGTCTACCGCTGCGACATCCTCGAGGTCGTAGTACTTCCGTGGGCCAAGCAGCACTTCGGCGATACGCATTGGACATTTCAACAGGACTCCGCTCCGGCTCTCAGAGCGAAAATGACGCAAGAATGGTGTAAGACCCATTTTCCATGTTTCATCTCATCTACAGAATGGCCGCCCTACTCACCGGATCTCAACCCAATGGACTACAGCGTGTGGTCGATTTTGGAGCACAGGGCTTGTGCTAAAAAACACAAAAATTTGGAGTCGCTGAAGCAATCTCTGCGCCGGTAATGGAACCGATTAAAGCCCGAGGAGCTGCGGCCCATTGCCGACAATTTCAAGGAGCGTCTGAAGCTGTGTATCGCCGCCAAAGGAAGCTACTTCGAAACGGCTTGAATATATTATTAACAAATGTTCAAGCTATTATTATTTGTTGTTGTTTTGTTCAATTTCTTCTGTTTAGTAAAGTTAAATGAAAAAGAGTTTGTCCGAGGTTTTTCTTGTCACACTGTAGAGAGGAGACACAGCATCTCATCAATAAATTCGAGAATCGGGTAGGCCAAAATTTATTTATCAGTATTCAATGAGTGGGACGAAGCATAAGGGATAGCAATATCATCAGATACGGCCGTGGCAACATCGCGGAATCTAACTGAAAAGTCCAGTGGCGTGGTGTTAACAATATTGAGGAGTGGAAATAAGAATACAAGTGAATTAACTCTTTTTAACGAACTCATTTTAGAGGAGGGGCGGAAGATCATCTGAACTCGCAAGCACCTTGACCTAAAGATCTATTGTGCATCAAAACGAACTCATACAATGTTCTGAACATTGAAACATATTCTGAGTTAGGTGAACATAGTCAGCTAAATTCAGAATTGATTTTCCTCCTCTCAATATCAGAAGGGAATCTGAAAAGTGAAATTCAAAAAAATCGAAGAATCTACGCCATTGTTACTTAGAAATGATATAAATAGAACATACCTGTGTAAACTCAAATCAGGATTCAATTAGACCCATTTATTACAAACAAGACACATACGAACCATTTTTCAATATATTTTGCTAATATTATTCAGAAATAAATCCAAATTTCACTTTCCTACGCGATATCCTGATGACAACACTGTTCAAAACGTCATTGGTAACACAAAATTAAAATATCGGAACGAAATTAATTAATGAACTGGCCACTGATTCAGAAAACAGTGTTGCCATAACGTGCCCATTCATTATCTGAAGCAAAAAGGGCCGAGCCGTTTCGTGAACATTCCGATACTTTATAATGTGTACGAACTACTGAATGTAACTCAATTCTCCCATGACATCTCTCTTTTCCACGCTACTGGTCTCTTATGACGCTGGTTGACTGGTAACTGTGACATAACCTACCATTTTGTTTTTGTTGATGAATCTAACGCTGCATTAACACGTGTAATTGTGTAACTGTTTTGCCCACTACGAATAAATAAATTGCTAACCTTCCTTAAGTGTTTTAATATTTTTTTTATATTATTTTTTTTGTGGGCTGATATCCTGAATGCAGAAGGTACCTCCGTTGCTCAGAAAGAAAGGAATCAATCAACCTAACCGAATGTCCTCCCTCTGGATCAGTCGATTTCAAACCAATCGCACGGGAACAATGAGGACTATTCCCCAACAGATTATGGCTGCGAGTATCCGAGTCGAAGTTCCAAAAGTACATATTTGTAGAGAAACAGTTTTATATCAAACTCCTATTTACCCTCCGTTCAGAGGCGTAGCCCCACGCCCTTTATCCGATCAATCAACCTTAAACCGCGCTGACAAAGGGTGGAATTTTATTCTGCTTGACGTTGGCGACGCGTCATCTACAGCTCGGGGAGAGAAAACTGAAAGGGCATCCATTACGCCTGTCGTCAAATATTTCACCTTGTCCTGAACACCACCTTATCAGATTACACCTCTGGGCCAGAAGATGGAGAAGGTACATCTGGAGAAACTATCGCGATACAATCCTCACGAAGAACTGGATGATAACATCTTGACTCAAAAATTTGTTGTTGAATTGATTTCAAATTGATGACGTTTTGACCTCGATTGACTGAGTTTTGAAGAGAGGGTTTCGATCTGAATTTGAGATTTATTAAATATCGAGTTCAAAATCATCTGATGGTCAAGTTATGCCAACAATCTTCTATTTTGAAACGCCATTTGAAGTGGCCAAGTTTCGTAAATCGCTTGGACAAAAAGTCATCCATATGGTTCACCGATGGATCCAAATCAAAGACAGGCACTGGCATTGGGATATAAGGACCTAAACTGAGGATCTCTAAAGCCCTGGGAAGTGAACCCTCTTCTGTACAGACCGAGATACTGGCTGTTTACGTATGCATATCTTCATCACCATGGAAAGCCAGGCCACGCTGAGGTCCCTGGAATGACACTGCCAGGGATCTATGCTAAACTGGGATTGCCATAACACCATGAAGCAACTGACCATAGGCAATAAAGTGACCCTACTATGGGTGCCAGGGCATAGTGGTGTTGAAGGGAATGAAAAAACCGATGAGCTTGCGAAAAATGCAACAAGGTTAACACCTGCTGGACCTGAACCTTTCTGTGGGCTTGGAAAAGACTAAAACAAGGTGACAAGAAAAACTTCGGACAAATTTTGCTGTGGTCTGGAACGAAAGTATTTCAGCGCAGCCAAATAATTTATATTCTTTTGGTTTCTCTACACTTTCCTGTACTATTATGAATTTTCAGTTTGATATAATTTCATTTCACAGAGTTTTAGAATGTCAAACAAACGTAGTGCGATTTTGGAGCTGTTTCGTCAAGGTAGGCGTCAATGCGAAATTGTTCGTTTGCTCAATGTGCCTCGACAAAACGTGCCCGATGCAATTCGTAGTTTCAAGGAGATTGGTCATGATGGTCGTCGTCCAGGAAGTGGTAGAAAACGCACTGTCAATACACTTAGCAATCGCAACATCGTCAAGAAGTGAGTCAATCGAAATCCGAGAGTTTCCATGAGGAAAATAGCCAGTGAGACCGGTATCAACCGCGAATCAGTCCGTCAAATTGCCAAAAAGGAGCTCAACCTCAAGCCATACAAGCTCCAAAAAGTTCAACTCCTCACGGAGGAAAACAAGCGCGTACGACTCTAAAGGTGCCGGCAACTCCTTCGTCTCGCCGCCGGTCAGCAATGGGAGTGAATTATCTTCACAGACGAGAAGCTTTTCACTGTACAGCAATCCCATAACCACCAAAACGACAGAGTCTGGTCCGTAGAGGCTCCCGGTACATCGGCCATTGTCGAAAACCGTCAAAATCCGCAATCCGTCATGGTCTGGGGAGGAATTTGCGGCAGTGGTAAAACTACCATAGTTTTCGTGGATCAAGGGGTCAAAATCAATAAAGAAGTCTACCGCTGCGACATCCTCGAGGCCGTAGTAGTTCCGTGCGCCAAGCAGCACTTCGGCGATACGCATTGGACCTTTCAACAGGACTCCGCTCCGGCTCACAGAGCGAAAATGACGCAAGAATGGTGTAAGAGTAACCATTTTCCTTGTTTCATCTCATCTGCAGAATGCCCGCCCTACTCACCGGATCTGAACCCAATGGACTACAGCGTGTGGTCGATTTTGGAGCACAGGGCTTGTGCTAAAAAACACAAAAAATTGGAGTCGCTGAAACAATCTCTGCCTCGGGAATGGAACCGATTAACAGCCGAGTAGCTGCGGCCCATTGCCGAAAATTTCAAGAAGCGTCTGAAGCTGTGTATCGCCGCCAAAGGAAGCCACTTCGAAACGGCTTAGATATATTATCAACAAATGTTCAAGCTATTATTATTTGTTGTTGTTCTGTTCAATTACTTCTGTTTACTGCAGTTAAATGAAAAAGAGTTTGTCCGAGGTTTTTCTTGTCACACTGTATAATGCCATTGGGTTGAGTGAGGCCATTAGAATATCCATAGTCAACAATAGACTAGTAAGGGTTGTGGTATGCTCATGTCTCTCTCTAACCCCTAATGATACATCTAATCTAATGGTGCTTTATAATCCAGACGCAGTTGGACAGGACAGTGACAGCTAAATTGAACTCAGTGTTGACGGACGTCGAAATTGTTTTGAAGGAGCTCTGAAAACGAAAGGAGAGGAAGTTTTAAAAATCAGACCCACTTGTCACGATGAGTTTTTGTCATAACGAGTTTTGTCATAACGAGTATATTTGTCTCAACGAGTTTTTGTCATAACGAGTTTGTGTCATAGCGAGTTTTCGCCAGAAAGAGTCTTTGGCATAACGAGTTTTTGTCATAACGAGTTTTCGTCATAACGAGTTTCTGTCATAACGAGTCCATGTATAACTCCATCCGATGTATGTCATAACCAGATTTTCCATGATGCCATTCTCAGCTCCAGAAGCCAGATTCGACTGCAGTTTTTTCCAGATGAATCTTCCGCTTCGAAACATGAAGACATCAACCCCGTACACAGCTCGTTTATCCTCCAGAATGTGGGGCATTTTCGCCGTGAACCGCGAAAAACATTACCATAAATAAACAATTTCACGAATGGCCGCAACGATTAATTTCAACAAACAATTTGAATAAACTCATTAAAATACGTTTCGCCAGCCGACTCAGACCCGAATGGGGCTCAGAAAATAAATAGGATCCCTATCTGAGCGCCGCAATTCGGAAAAATCTACGGTGGCTTCCGTTGCCGTATTTAGAAGACATTAATTTTTTCATCGTCCTATACAAATGTTTGTCGTTACCGAGGACTTCCCTTGATGCTTGACGGTTTCATCTGAAGGTCAGCTGAAGTCCCATACTGCGTTACGTGCAAATAATCAAAGTTGAACGCTGATTAGATAAGGCCTTAGAGTTGGACTATAAAAACAGGAAACGCATCTTTCAATAATATACTGGTCCACTAGAGTTAGGGAAATCGTTTTCAATCGTTTTTAAAAGTATGTTATCTTCGAGAAAATCGCTGTGAATATTTTAAACTCAATAACAACTTGAATCGATCCAATGAAGATCAGTATGAGACATTTCGTCCATCTGGTCGCCATTTTTCTGAAGTTTGGTTCTTTGCATATGCTTCATGAATGTTCTTATTTTGAAATGAATTCAGTTTATCAACGGTTTCGATTTGAAACGAGTTTTCTGAAAATGCCAAGACGTGAATTAACAAACGCTGAGGCTAATAGGGCTATCGGAACGCTACAGGGTGGCCTAACTCAGGTTATTGTAGCGGAAAGGCTCCAAGTCAGCCAAAGTGTGATATCTCGACTTTGGAATAGGTTCAGGGAGACAGGTTCCGTGTTGGAAAGACCAAGGCATGGTGGGCGACGAAAAACAACACCTGCTCAGGATCGTTTTATCACCGTTTCGGCGAGAAGAAACCCTACATCTACGTGTAGAATGCTACGGAATACTCTTCAAAATGCAGATGGGATCAAAGTTTCCATCGAAACCATCAGACGACGTTTGAGGGAGGTGAATCTAGGTTCTAGACGTCCATTAAGTGGAGTTCCATTAACACGTGACCATAAGCGTCAAAGACTGGAATGGGCAAGGCAACATATCAATTGGAACGTTCAGTGGCGTTGTGTCCTTTTCTCTGATGAATCCAGATATGAACGATTTTCAGATTCTCGAAGAATAAGGGTAGGAGAATCCCACGCATACCCCGTAATCGTCGCTATGTCCAAGAAGTCCATCCATTTCGAGCGGGTAGTGTTATGGTATGAGCCGGGATATGTTTCAACGGGCGCACAGATCTACACATTTGTCGTGGAAATATGACCGCCTCATACAATGGGGAGCATGTCATTGACAATGTTGTGCCAAATTTTCACGTTGCTATTGGTGAAACTTTTCAATTTCTAGACGATAACGCTAGACCGCACCGTGCAGCCATATTTGAGAATGCGCGCGAGGAGCTTGGTATTCCACATTTACCAATACCTCCGCACTCACCAGATTTGAATTGCATAGAACATGCATGGGATATTCTCCAAAGAAGATTAGATAATCATCAACCTACCCCAGGATCCTTAAATGATCTGAGAGAGCTTGTGCCCCGTTTATGGAACAAAATTCCTCAAGAAATGTTCAACAACCTTGTGTGTAGTATGCAAAGAAGATGTCAAGCTGTTATTGATGCCCGTGGGGGCCATACATTGTATTGATAGTCTTAAAATGCTTGAATTCTCTGGGAATAAAATTTCGTTATTTTACTCGATTTTCTAAACCATCCTGTATACGCTACAGACCTACAGGCTAAAATTAATTTGCATCTTGAAATCATATTAATATGAATTTTCATCACAAAAATCTTATTTCAACTGAGTATATTTTTTTGCAATTTAAGTCAATATCCCTTACTCATGTGGAGCAGTTAAAATAGTGAATCCAATTTTCAAAATCATCACAACTAAACTCATTTCACCCAAAATCTTTTAATTTAAGGCTTTTTCGACATCTTAGTTCAGGTTTTATTCTCGTTGGGAACCCCTTTAGTCAAAACTAGGTTAGATTATTCAATAATAAAAACCACCCTTCCCAAGAATCTGTTCTGAATCATCCCCGAGGCGAATTCCAAAAAGAAATCCTCGCATCAACCGCGAAACTCGAGAAATGAAAAATTAACCATAACAATAAGTTTCCCTCTTGCGGGCGAGAGTTGGAAGTGCATATTTTATGGGATACGAAGCGGAGATATAGAGTGGCTATGAACCTACGGTCCTTGATGTTCTTCACACATCCATCAGATGAATATTTCACGTTAACCTTATAAAACTCCGAAGGAAGTCCTATTTTCCGCTTCAACAGGCGACGAAGTCCGTATTCTTGATTGTAGGGTTTTCTGAATCTCGAATTAGCCAATCGCAATTGTCGATGGTGAGGTAAACGTTGAATCTGTATCGAAGTTATGACGTTTTTCAAAATATTTCTATGTTCAAAGTCAACACTATGTTGCCCTCTCTACATTCTTAGCGTATTTCTCAGAATGTGAATTTATTCGGAAAATGAATGAATTGGAAAAGATGTGACGGACGAAAATAATTATCGTTTATATGAATTGATAGAAAGGATTCCTTTTCTAGTTATTTGCATGAAAAATACAAGAGATTACTGTTGAAATATATATTATTTTTCGCCATGGAAGAAAATTGCATTGCTTTCACATGATTTTCATATGCATGCCTGTGAAGATTTAATGTTTATTATCCTCTTGAACTGAAAGTTCAAGACTTGACATCAATTGTTGAATCAAGAATAATGGAACATTATATCCCTCTAATGGAATCCAAATAGTTGAAGGGAGTTCTGATGCAACAGGAACTTTTTCTTGGAACATAACCTTAATAGCTAACTTAATGAAAATAAGAGTAGAAGATATACATTTCATTTATTTGATCTTATGAACAAGGAGTAAAATATTCTGACTGTATAGTAATTTATTAGTTTAAAAAATATTCATACATTACAACCACAGTAGGTTTGTACAAATAATATGGAACAGGTCAAACATATGCTTCACATTTATCATTCACCTGTTCTAAAATAAGACACAAACTCCTCTACATTGTAGGGTCCTCACAGCATTAGAAGCTTGTGTCTCTTTTGAAAGAAGTAGCACTAGATATAATTTATTCTTTCGATTAAGAGCAAATACCTACCGTTGAATGTTACATACACAAACTTCTTCAAAATGGGCTTATAGGAAGTGGTTCTTTTTCTGAAACGTGAAAACGATCAACAATAATCATTTAGAGACCGATGATGGCCATCCAAAACCCGTTTACTTACGAAAATCGTGCAATTTCATTCTGCAAGTTCTTTCCTCATAATTCCTCGAAAATCCTACCTGAACCATATTTTCCGGTCGCTTTCGTGAAAAGATCGTATAAGGAAGCCTTTTTTGTCCATTTACACATTCCAAATAAATTTTGAGCACCAAAAACGATACCGAAACTAACCAAACTTCTGGGGGACCGGAATTTCGTTTGAAATCTTTCCAAACGGCCAGATACCTAAAAAAAACTTCGTTATCAAGTGTAAAAAAGGCGATTAGTACTTACTTTTGCTTTATTCATGCTTATAAATCGATTTTTGGTCCAATTCAAATTTGCCGTTTGTATCCATGTCAAAATATCTTTGATACTTTTACTTTGATGTAAACGAAGAAACTGGCAACGCCGTTTTGTCATTAAAGATATTCTCTGTACGCGCACAGGTTTTTTTATCAGGTGCACCAATTCCTGAAAACGAAACCATGGCCAGAGTTGTGATTTTATAATTGTGAATGGAGTATAGTGCCTAGGTGTGCTGACGGGGCACTGTCGATACAAACATCAATTGTACCATATGGGAAAGTCAGCAGATGAGATTTGTATGCTCTGAGGATCAGGATCAGAAACAGCTGAACGCATGGTATGCAAATATCCAGAGCTGGCTGGAAACTGGTCCTGGATACCCAGGAGGTAACGGCCAAGTCTCCTGAGGATGTTGTCGGCTTTATCAACACCATTGACGACCTCCTTGGGTTTCAATGAATGAGTAGAGAAGAAAACCAAAGATCTACATGGTAGCAATTCTCAGAAGGCTAACCGAGGTTCGAATGATAAATAGGTACGAACTTTTTCATTCTCCTAATTCGAAACGCTCTGTTTTGAAACTCTAAAATTAATATTGGATATTATTCCCTTCCTATTCATGCGGCCTTCAATTGGCTCTGTAACTCCAGTTGTGACTGTTTTCGATTGTAATACCGTAGCAATATCAGTCACTGTCAGGATGCGTGCCCGAATGAGGATTTGATTAGAACCTGATCGTTTGTCCATCCGACATTCATTGAAATTCGCATAAATGATTAGTTATTAGATCGAAACCCTTGATATCCTATTCAGTGGTTGCGAATATAACAGAGTCAGCTTTGATTTAGTAGCTGTATATTGTCACAGGCAGAGCCACCTTTTCAAGAGATCAAACCTTCTTCTGTTAATGAAACATTTGAAGCTTTCAGCATACGACACAACAGTAGAAAAACATACACGCAAATTATACTGCTCTAACAACTATCTGTTCGTCAAATTTATCCACCACCTGTAACTAATTCAGTACAATTCGATGACAAAGAAAACGCCATGAAAGTCCATAGTGCAAGAGAGAAAACCTCAGAGTTATAAAAGATACTTCAAAAGGTCTTTCAATACTCCTCGAAAACTGAACAGGTGATATTTGTATGAAGAGTATGGATTAACCTATTCGTAGTTTTTATTTGATTTTATCAGGTAGGGGAGGTTTCAGTCTAGCTTTCGAGAGTGGAACTCTTAGATCTCAATTCATAAGGTTATTCTCAAGGGAGATAGATAACTTCATGAAGAATGCAAAACTCCCAAAAGAAGTGTTGACATTTTCGTCCACCATGAAATAGTCTTTCCGATTTATCTGAAAAATGTCCTGGAAGATCTCATAATACTTCTACTGAGATTTCTGCATTCTTCATAAGGTTATCTATCCCCCTGCCAGTTTTCGAGGATAACTTTCTCAATTGATATCTTTCCTTCAAGAAATTATTTAAGGAAGATCCTTTTTTATTGAGAAATATCATTTTTTTGACAATAATTCATTCATTTAATCTGAACTGACAACCTTAACAAATCTTCACTTGATACAAATTGTATATTTTTATATGAACAACTCAACGAAACATACACAAAACTCCTAAACAATGAAATATTAGGTTAGGAACCTAATAGGTTCTCTCAAATAATGACTCACTTACGAGGATATATTGAAAAATTCTTTGCCTACTACAGAACCAAACAAAATTTCAATGTCAAAATATTTTATTACTCAACATTTTCCCCTCTTAATTGAATACATTTATTACAGCGAACCTGCAACGTCTCTAGACCTTCCAAAAATAATGTTTCTTCTTGCTCTGCAAACCAGTCCTCCACAGCTTTTAGTACCTCCTCGTTGGAAGAAAATTAACGACCTTTCAAACTTTTTTCAGTTGAGGAAAGAGATGATAGTCGGACGGAGCCAAATCTGGTGAATAAGGGGGGTGTTCTAGTAATTTCAACCCTAAATCACAATTTTTTTGCATGGCAACATGAGATTTGTGTACTGAGGCGTTGTCCTGTAAAAACATGATTACTCCATGGCAATCCCAAAAAACTGAAGCAAGAACTTTTCCAGCAGATTTTTGGACAAGAAACTTCTTAGGTCTTGGAGAACCAGAGTGTCGACATTCCATCGATTGTTGCTTTATTGTTTCTGGATCGTAGAATTGTACCCAAGTCTCATCCATAGCAACAATTCGGTTTAAGAAGTCTACATCGTTTTCAAATCGAGCACAGATCGAATGCGATGCTTCTACCGTTGGTCAACATTCAAACATTTGGGGATCCATTTTGCAGAAATTTTTCTCATGTCCAAATTGACGTGAACTATATGATGAACGCGTTCGTATGAAATCTTCAGTGCTTCAGATATCCGTCTGATAAAATCATGTCATGAACTGCATCGATATTTTCGGGGACTGACACAGAAACTGGCCTTTCCGATAGGTCATCATCTTCAAAGGAAAATTTACCTCTTTTGAAGCTTGCAGTCCAATTTTCACGGTCGCATACGAAGGACATTGATCACCAAGGGTATTAAGCATATCTTCGTTAATCTGCTTACCTCTTAACCCTTTTAAATACAGGTACCTGATGATGGCTCGATACTCCAATTATTTGATTTTTACAATTTCGGTGGACATCTTTTTTTTTAATTTATTGCGTAACTCTGGTTTACTTTTTTCACGTCGAACTCTACACTGACACTTCTAATAAGTTATTATTTCTTTGATATGGTATCGCAATATTTTGTTTATGCATGGAACTAGTCTAGGCTAACTAGATATCAATAAATCTTCGTACATCTCCAATTGGTCTCTAGAATCATCCACTTGCTAAGACAAATTTGACAATCACTCTCTCCTACTGAGAAATGTTAAGACGATTAAGTATCGCTATCTGAAAATTTACAGGTACAAAGATGGATATACCGGCCCTTACTCCGGTGGAATGTGTATGGTTAAAAGACGTTGAAGAATAGTGAAAGAAGGGTGCCCCAAATGAATTTCGAATGTGGAAAAACTACTTTAGGACTCAGAAAGTGAGGAAGAGCTCTAAGTTTCATAGAATTTTCAATTTGACAAAAATTATTTTTCATACTTTTGGAACAGCTTTGAATTATTGGACGATTCAGATTTACTATCTAGTTCAGAATATTCTCACTACAATATATATATATATTCTTTTGAAAGAGAGAATTACATACTGTTTTGTAATATCAAACAATATATGGCATATGGCACGTGTGAAGAAATGGCGACAAGGAACAGATTGTATAAAAGAATAAAATCTGTTTCCCGCTCCAAATCTGAGTGTTAGCAGAGGGAATGTAAACGGGGTACCATACAATTCTGCGTATGATACAAGAGAACAGATAAAAACCTCTGAAAAAACTCTGTCTCCCCGTGTATGTGTGGTGATACTGAATTTGTTCAAAAAATATGCTGCTATCCTGGCTATCCATGTTACAGAGCTCCTTGTGCTTGAAAACATGCCTTTTCATCGAAGTGGAGGCAAAATATCTCGAAATTATATCTGTAACAAGACAAAAAAGAAGAAAAACGAGAAAGAAGCAGTAGAAAAAAAATACTTCACCTGCTAAATAAACCTTTTCACAAAGTCCTAACTCTCTCATGGATCGGGAGGATCTTTCGATCAGGTCCGATCTTCCAAGTGATGATACTTCTGTTCTTCAGGTGTTCGAGGAACGCTACAGGCCCCTTATGTTGGGGGATCATCTCCCATAGATTAGAGTGGTTGTTTTTAGCGAAAAATCACTACAATGGAGCGAAATAACGATATTGTTCATCTTTGAAAAATTTTTCGAGGAAAACTGGTGTGCAAAAAAAATGAAAACGGCTTCAGTAATGTAAACTAATGGTAGAATCTGAAGCAGGTAGCGAATTTTTGAAAACGGAATGTAGAGGTTGTTTTTTCAACCTGCCAATTCAATCTGAACTTATCATAATTTCCACCTTATATTTTTGAAACAGTGTTGGAATGATCGAAAGTAGACAATCATATTGTTCTCCACTGAATATTTCATCAATATTGATCAAGCCATACCAAAGTTATGAATAAAAGAAAAACGGTCGAATCGGACAAATCACCCTGTAGACTCTCAATAGAGGCCCCCAACCATAAACCAAACATTGTTTCGAAACTGCCTTGACTAGTGTAAATTTCTCCTAAAATCTGAGGGTCTCCTCCGGAATCACCCTGTATTTCTTTCTATTGTTATTTTGTGATTTTTTTTCTTTTGCTATATTTGATGACCGTCCTTAGGAAATAATTAGATGTTTTCCTATACATGTAGGATGATAAAGGGCACAATCCTATTATCGTGAGGAACCACTGACGAAAGAGTGATACAATAGACCCAAGTTGGTCGCAGTGTCATAGCCGCAGCCAATCAATCAATCAATCGAATACATATAGAATGTCTTGAAGATTGACATGAATATTAATTTATTATTATTATTATGATTATTACCCCCAACTTCCTTGGAGCAGTTCATTTTCGAAGGCGATGATCCCCAACAATTTCAGCCCATTAAATGGCACAGTAATATTCCCCTTCTAGATAAGGATGATATGTAGAACAATAGAAATAAAAAAATAGGGAGAAAAGAATGATTTCAATCCCTTCCTCAGAATGTTGGAAGGAAAACCAGATGTAGACTAGTCAAACGTTGGACCAGTTTCCTTGAATTCACTCAGTTGCTTCTTATACTCTCAAAGATTAATCCTTCGTTTCAAATACGTGCAGATAGTGAAACCTATGTCGAACACTCTACAAAGAATACTGGAGTTTCTCTAGAGCATCCTAAGACCACTACCAAAACTGTTCCAACTCACCCAAACAGCAGATGTCTTCAAGGTTCTTCAAGAAAGTCCAAAACGTTCAAAGACACTCAACATCCCCCACTTGGTCCACACACCTAACCTCCAGCGGATATAATAATCATCACCTTGACACCCTTTCTCGCGTACCGACAGAAGGGAACAACACGTCGTAAACAGGAAGTCACGTGGCCCAGCAGGAGCCAGCAGGCGTGCACAGACGGATCGTCCCCTGAAACTGACGGAAAACAAGGATCGGGACGCCACCCAGGAAGCATCCAGAAGAGACGCAGGCGCTGGCGCTGCGAAGGATCAAAATCGGTCCTGTTTGAAGTTTGAAGATATCACGAGATTATGAGCTTCCTTATCGGACGGGTTGCGTGGGTGGCGAACAATTTGTTTTGGAGGCAGGAATCGACAGGGAGGAGGTAAGGGCAGGTTTGAGGATCAGCAGTCAGGAGACGTTTGGTCAGCTGCTAAAATTCTCTGAAATCCATCAGTTTCTCTTTGTGAATCCTCTTAGTCCAATAATTACACCCTGGAATTCAGTTTCGTCAATGTTAACATCAGAAAATTTGTAGAAGAACTGTATTCATTGATGCATAGACCACTAAAAACAGGAAAGTCCCATATCACCTTCGAATCGATGACAAACGAGTTCAGTGCTTTGAAATCAGCTTCACTATCAGAATGGAGCACTAGGTATGTTACACCCTGCTAGAATTCTCTGGATTTCATTAGTTTCTCTTGGTGAATCCTTTGGTCCAATAATTACAACCTGGAATTCAGTTTCGTCAATGTTAACATCAGAAAATCTGTAGAAGAACTCTGTTCATTGATGCTTAGACCAGTAAAAACAGGAAAGTCAGATATCAGCTTCGAATCGATGACAAAGGAGTTCAGTGCTTTGATAGCAGCTTCACTATCAGAATGGAGCACTATGTTACACCCTGCTAGAATTCTCTGGATTTCATCAGTTTCTCTTGGTGAATCCTTTTAGTCCAATAAAATGACCCTGGAATTCAGTTACATTAATGTTAACATCAGAAAATCTGTAGAAGAGCTGTTCATTGATGCATAGACCAGTAGAAACTGGAAAGTCCCATATCAGCTTCGAATCGATGACATAGGAGTTCAGTGCTTTGACAGCAGCTTCACTATCAGAATGGAGCACTATGTTACACCCTGCTAGAATTCTCTGAATTTCATCAGTTTCTCTTGGTGAATCCTTTTAGTCCAATCATTTCACCCTGGAATTCCGTAACATCAATGTAAACATCAAAAAATCTGTAGAAGAACTCAGCTTCGAATCGATGACAAAGGAGTTTAGTGCTTTGATAGCAGCTCCACTATCAGAATGGATCACTAAGTTACACCCTTGATAGGTTCACTCGAGTGAAACCTAACGATAGAGTACACTTGGTTCTTGCCCCAATCTGTTAAAGTTTTTCTCAATGCTTGGTTTTATAATCATAACATCACTAGGTAGATTCACTGGTTAGATATTGTTGTTCAGGACTAGGCTCTCTGACTTCAAATTCTCCCATTACCTGTACCTTCCCTACATATTCTGAGGATATCCTCATGAGCTACCCTTATGATCACTATATTTAGAGAAGTGAGATCTTTGAGGTCCTCCAGTGCTGATATAGATAGTAACATTGAAGTATATCTACGAAGATGTATTGATATCTAGTTAGCCTAGACCAGTTCCATGCATAAACAAAATATTGCGATACCATATCAACGACCAATAACTTATTAGAAGTGTCAGTGTAGAGTTCGACGTCGAAAAAGTAAAGCAGAGTTACGCAATAAATTTAAAAAAAAGATGTCCTCCGAATTGTAAAGATCGAAAAATTGGAGTACCGAGCCATCATTAAGTAACTATAGTCAAAAGGGTTAAGAGGTAAGCAGATTTACGAAGATATGCGTAATACCCTTGGTGATCAATGTCCTTCGTATGCGAATGTGAAAATCGGACTGCAAGCTTCAAAAGAGGTAAATTTCCCATTGAAGATGATGACCGATCGGGAATGCCAGTTTCTGTGTCAGTCCCCGAAAATATCGATGCAGTCATGACATGATTTTATCAGACCGTCGAATTGGGCTAAAACGGATATCTGAAGCACTGAAGATTTCATACGAACGCGTTCCATCATATAGTTCACGTCAATTTGGACATCAGAAAAATTTCTGCAAAATGGATCCCCAAATGTTTGAATGTTGACGAAAAGCGTGCAAGGGTAGAAGCATCGCGTTCGATGTGTGCTCGATTTGAAAACGATGTAGAATTCTTAAACCGAATTGTTACTGTGGATGAGTATTGGGTACATTTATACGATCCAGAAACAAAGCAACAATCGATGGAATGGCGACACTCTGGTTCTCCAAGACCTAAGAAGTTTCTTGTCCAAAAATCTGCTGGAAAAGTTCTTGCTTTAGTTTTTTGGGATTGCCATGGAGTAATCATGATTGATTTTTTGGATAAGGGTAGAACAATAACTGGAGATTACTATTCGACGTTACTGGCCACTCTAGGTAGGAAAAGCTATCCAAAGGAGTTTTGTTTTAACAGGGCAACGCCCCAGTACACAAATCTCATGTTGCCATGCAAAAAATTCGTGATTTAGGGTTGGAATTACTAGAACAACCCCCTTATTCACCAGATTTGGCTCCGTCCGACTATCATCTCTTTCCTCAACTGAAACAAGCCTAATTCTCAAAAAACATTTTTGAAGACAAGCTTTTATAACAACACTCATCCGCCATTTTGAAGCCGCCATCTTGAATTCCTCAATTTTGAAGAATCGGAATTTCCGACCCAGAAAACCCCCATATATAAATTTTGAATAGAATAGGATCATAATTACAAAACTCGTCCGCCATATTGTGGCCGCCATCTTGAATTTACCAATTTTTACAAAAGTATCATCATTTTCGAACCCAAATACCCCCAGATACTAATTTTGAATGTAATCGGATCATAATTACAAAACTCATCCGCCATTTTGGAGCCGCCATTTTGTTTTTTTCTATAAAAAATATTTCGTGATGCATTGTCACCAGAATTAAGTACACCTGCAAAATTTCAAATCAATCGGACGATTAGAAGTGTGTCATATTCAACTTGCAAGATTTGATTATAGACAGATAGACAGACAGACAGACACCGGGACAGGTGAAACTAAATAAAAGCTTATAATAACTTATAAAAAAAGTTCAAAAGGTCGTAAATTCTCTTCCAACGAGGAAGTAATAAAAGCTGTGGAGGACTGGTTTGCAGAGCAAGAAGAAACATTTTTTTTAAGTTCTAGAGACGTTGCAGGTTCGCTGTAATAAATGTATTTGAAAAAGAGGAGAATATGTTGAGAAATAAAATATTTCGACATTGAAATTTTGTTTGGTTCTGTAGTAGTCTAAGAATTTTTCAATATATCCTCGTATACCTACCTGACCCTGAAGGAAAGAAGAGTAAAAGCAAAGAAAGAACAGTATTCTTTCAAAGAAAGTAATGATGAAAACACCAGAATAAGATGGAGAACAAATAAATCCTCTGAAATGGAAATAAAAAATGATAATTCTTCTTATGAAGGAAGTATTCTTGAATGTGATGGATTCAAGGATAGAGCTTCAACAACAAGAAGAGAGAGTAAAGCTTTGGAGACAGCTTTAGAATTGAAACTATCGTGCTATCACCTGTTTTGATTTCCGGAGGAAAGACGAATGGACACTTGACACATCCAGACCAGATATATACTGAAGGCTAATTCGATAGGAAACAGCGTACTCATAGGACAAAGCCAAAGAACACTTTGAAGAAGTACCATGGACAATTTTAAGAGCCTGAATCCTGAAACTGATTCAGAAAAGACATCTGTGTCCAAAAACAATTCTTCTCAGTAGAATTACCTTAGGAAAGCTTCATGTCACTCATTCGGTGCAACAAGTGAAAATCAGCATTTTCCTGCAATTCAATATTCATAATAATTAAGATGGTGTCTTCTAGATTAAGATTTGGAAGAAGTGATCGTAGACCTGCTGTATGTGATTTTGGGTTGTAATTTATGTTCTCCTAGGATCCGCATTATTTACGAGCTTGTTTTCGCTAGTCCTGTAGGATAGAAAACAACGTACTCTTAGGACAAGGCCAAAGGAGGTACACTTTGACAGAAATATCATGGACAAATATAAAAGCCTGAATCCTGAAACTGATTCAGGAAAGACATCTGTATCCAAAAAAAATTATCTCAGTAGAACCACCTGGGGAAAACTTCATGTCACTCATTTGGTGCAACAAGTGAAAAGTAACATTTTCCTGCAATTTTATATTGATAATAATAAAGATGGCAATGTGTCTGCTAGATTAAGATTTGAAAGAAGTGATCGTAGACCTGCTGTATGTGATTTTGGGTTGTAATTTATGTCCTCCTAGGATTCGCATTGTTTACGCGCCTGTTTTCGCTAGTCCTTAAGAAAGTGAGACGAAGACAAGGAGGAGAAATTCGGGAAGATAAGTATCTGAATATTTTGATGATGCTAAACATGCCTTATCTATCAAAGGACGGAATTCAATGTGGAAGCACGATTTGGGAACACCGCGGCATGCAGTCTTCCCATTTTAACTTACTATCTCAGTTTCTCATAAATAGGATTACTGCATTAGCTGGAAATTTCGAATCATCCCATGGGAAGGAGATTAATCCTTGACGTAAATTATACAAAGCAGGCACATGGATAAAGAGGGGGTATGGGAACAGTTACCCTAAGATTACCGTTATGAGATTTGATGTCGGAATTAGCAATAACCTAGAAAAAGGGGAAGCCAATAACTAGTTGTCTGAAGGACCTATGAGCAATCAATTGCGTAGAAGCAGGAATAATCTTGCTCTTTGGGTAACTCGAACCTGCCATTGTTTTGAGAGGAATAGCCATGATAATGAACCAGAAACTTGGTAATCCTGTTGTGATTGTTAGTGAGCCTGGTCAGCTTTGTTCGAGTTGGTTATTTCTAATTATAAGGTGCTCTACTAAGTTCCTGCTGTTTGTCAATGAATGGCTCCAGTAGTAAGTGCGGGTCGAATTCGACAGTATCCAAAACGTCATAAACCAAGCTTAGACATATGGTTTGAAACTGTTTTAAGACATTTGGTGTTGTTTTGGCCTCATATATAAGATTACTAGCAAGGTAAGAGGGTTTTTACTGGCGAATGGAGGATTTAACTGACGAGCCGCAGGCGGGTCAGTTACCTCCTTGAGTCAGTAAAACCCGTTACCTTGCGTGTATTGTTTTATATTTTATTTGTTTCTCATTTGTAAAAAGGTTAGATAAATTCCAAAAAAATCTCAATAATTTGTCGCAAATGTTGTAAGCTAAGGAAGCGTTGCCATGAACATGTCTGTTTATTTTTCTTTACATTTGTTTTGTCGAAAGCGAAAATGAATATACCAAAAGAAATTATTGAGGCAGCCAGCAGTGTAGCTTCAAGTTTATCACCTGCAAAATCAGCTTCAAGATGCGAGCAAGAATACGACGACTTCAAAAAGTGGCAAAACAAAAATAGTGTGATTGGGGTAACTGAATATGTTTTGTTGGTCTACTTGAATCAACTATCAGCTAGATTCAGCCCTAATACTTTATGGGCAAAATGGTCTATGCTAAAAGCTGCTTGGAAATGAAAGAAAATGCCCCTGTTCGCAGGTTTGTCTTCCTTAAAAAATTTATTGAAAAATATGACGTTTAGTTGTCATTTGCAGATTTCAATAGATAATAGCGTTTCTGAAACGAAAAAATGAGCGTTATACGCAAAAAAAAGCCAAGGTGCCAAGGTATCAAGTAAAGAAGAGGCTGAACAATTTCTTTTATATGCTCCTGATGACCAGTGGTTGCTGGCGAAAATTGTAACAATATTTGGGATTTTTGGATGTTGTCGATGTGACGAAATTCTCTCCTTAAACATGAATGATGTAGAAGATATGGGAAAATACGTTATTGTGACATTGCGGCAAACAAAAAATTCAACAACAAGAAGATTCACCATAACCGATGATGGCTGCAGCTTCAAGTCCTGCATGTTATACAGAAAATATGTAAATCTTCGGCCTCCTGGAAGAGAAAGCCTAAGATTTTTTTTGGCATATCGACATGGAAAGTGCATTTCCCTTAATGCTTGCCAGCACACTATTGGTGGTGTCCCAAAGCAAATAGCGAAATATTTAGGTTTAAAAGACCCAGAGTTATACACCGGCCTCTTTTCGCAGAACTGGAGCCACTATGGTTGCGGATTCGGGTGGAGATATTTTAGCACGAAAGCGTGCAGGAGGGTGGAAGAGCACCGAAATTGCGATGAGTTATGTCCTTAGACCATTTCTATGGTCTAAGGTTATGTCGATGATTCGGTCAAGAAAAAAATCGAAATGTCTAGCAAATTATTTGGTAGTAAGGAGAGTACAAATGTTCTGCATCCTCGAGTTCAGCAGTTTCTGAGTCAACAGATGGTTCATCATCATCAGTATCAACTCTTTCATCATCAAAAATCTGTGTTACTGGAAATATCAATTGTACCATGATTTTCAACATATATGACGATAAAAATTTTGCAAGTTAACTGTCAGTTTTACAAGTTAGTGACTTGATAAAATAAACTTTCTTGTTCCAAAAACACAATAATAATAATAATAATATTATTATTCCTCATCGGTCTCCCGTTCTCAGCCCGAGCTGGTTATTCTTCTATGAACCAGTGAAAAAACAATTCAGTTCCTCCCACCAGTTCATAAATTTCCGCACGATGTAACAGGTTTGCAAATCCACAGCCTGCTGTGCACATCCCGCGATATTCCGGGATAATTCGATCCCTTGAAGATTTCTCTTCTCCATCCAGGAAGTGGTTTGTCCTCGCAATTGTTCACGTAATGAAAAGCTCGCATCACTTCAATATTCATTTCGCGGCTACACTGGATACGTGCGTTGCGAGCTCCCCTGCGGGCAGTCCTCCTCACGGTGGTCGAGCCAGCAGGTGGAGTGGCATCTCGATCTCCTGCCATGATATCGGTTTCCACCTCTCGTTCATGGATTTGCCACCATTTGCCCTTGGTGGCCCAGGTAACTCGGGCCGTGGGGACGTCACCCCCCATGTGGCGTGGCAGAAACCAAACCACACCCGTGCGGTTATAATAATAATATTATTATTCTTCATCATCGGTCTCCCGGTCTCAGCTTAAGCTGGTATTATTTCTATGAACCAGTGAAAAAACAATTCAGTTCCTCCCACTAGTTCAGGAATTTCCGCACGATGTGACAGGTTTGCAATGCTACAGCCTGTTGTGCATATCCCGCGATCCTCTGGGATAATTCGATCTTTTGGAGATTCCTCCTGGATGATTCTCTTTTATCAGCTGAAGTTCTCCAGGTGAAGACGTTATAGAGGGAGTATCTCCATCCAGGAAGTGGTTTGTCCTCGCAATTGTTCACGTAATAAAAAGCTCGCAATACTTCAATATTCATTTCGCGGCTCCACTTGATACGTGCGTTGCGAGCTCCCCTGCGGGCAGTCCTCCTCACGGTGGTCGAGCCAGCAGGTGGAGTGGCATTTCGATCTTCTGCCATGATATCGGTTTCCACTTCTCGTTGCTGGCTTGATATTTTCTCCATTTTCATGGGTTTGCCACCATTTACCCTTGGTGGCCCAGGTAACTCGGGCCGTGGGGACGTCACCCCCCATGTGGCGTAGCAGAAACCAAACCACACCCGTGCGGGTATATTATTATTATTATTATTATTATTATTATTGTGTTTTTGGAAACTGACGTTTACAAATGAGAAACAAATAAAAGGGTTTTCCAATACGGGGTGTTATTTTAAATAGCCCGCTATTTCGATAGATGTCACTTGAGAAGCTTTCATTTTTTGACATTTGACAAGTAGAAACTACGCCCTTAATAAAAATGGAACGATACACACTTCAACAACGCGTTAAAATCATTAAACTTCATTATAAAAATGGTGGAAATTTGGCAGAGACGGTTCTTAAACTCGAACATTTTTGGATCGTCGAGAAGAACCTAGTCGAACCGCAATACAGAAATTGGTGGAAATATTGGAGCTGTTGGGACAAGTTAGTGATGTGAAGAATAAAACCTGTACACGACGCTCAAGAACAGCCAAGAATATTGCAGCTGTATAGCCCAAAGTGTTTGTCCGTTCCTCGTCGTTTTTTAGGCATTGGGCATTCTACAAACGCCATTACACCGTATTTTGCATGAAGATTTAGGTCTTGAGGCTTATAGAGTTCAGTCAACACAGGAACTCAAGCCGGCCTATGGTCAACAACGTCGTTTCTTTCCTGATTGGGTCCTTGAAATGCATGAAAATGATCTGGAATTCCATCGAAAAAGCATCTTGAGTGATGAGGACCACTTCCACCTCGGTGGCTTCGTCAACAAGCAAAATTGGAATAATTGAAGAAGAACAATTTTCATTTATTTTTGTCATATTTGCCTTCAATGAGGAAAAATGAAATTTTGTAGTTGTTTTAAATTATATTTTTTTTTCATCAACAACAAAGCGTATTCAACAAATTGACTAAGTATTTGGAAATATAATTGTTAAACTTTCCTGTGCAGTTCATTTTAATGGTCAGTTTCTTCACAGAAAAAAATTTAAAGATACGTTTTTACAAAAACTATCAAAGATAAATTATAAAATTGGTATCAAAGAATTCTTTCAATATAGTCATACTATGGATAGAAAATTAAGTCCAAGGAACATGGTATATCTAATAATTCCAATATAGGGAATGAGCCAATGAAAATTGAATCTGGGCTTTGGCAAGAATCCAGATCTGCGCTTGTGCGGCAATATTGAGAATAAACATATTTTTCTAATTCTGTCTCTCTCTGACACATCTTATTATATCGTGAAGCGTATGTCATCCATGACTTCATATGAATACTTTCGACATAACCTCACAATTTCATGTGAGATATTTAAATCGCTTTATTCCGTTTTCTTTGAGTCAATTCATATTTTAGAATTGAACGCAAAATATTCAGCGGACATATTTTCATCCTCGATATCTTGGCGTCTTTCGAAATATACATAATTACGTAACCTCTACATTTTTCGTAATTTTTTTAATTTCCAGTGGACGCAAGCGAACAACTTAATCCTTACCAAAGATTTGGCTTCATGTTGTGACTGGTAAAAGCAGGGGTATAATCCATATTGATGTTATTGGATGTATGCCAAGGAATCATTCCTTCTGTATATCTCAACTCGTGTAACCTTAAAAATATGAGACGCAGCAATTCATTCATAAATTCAAGAATTGGTGAAGCCAAAATTTGGTCAGAAGTCAATTAGTGGAACGAAGATACCATAAAGGATAGCAATATCATTAGATCCGGCCATGGCAACATTGCGGAATCTAACTTTGAAAGGTCCAGTGGCGTGGTGTTAACAGTATTGAGGAATGGAAATAAAATTACGAGTGAATCAACTCTTTTTGGTGAATTCATACAATCCAAACATTGAAGCAGATTCTGAGTTAGGTCAACAGAGTCAGCTAAATTCAGAATTGATTTTCCTCCTCTCAATATCAGAAGGAAATCTGAAAAGTGAAATTCAAAAAATTGAAGAATCTACGACATTGTTACTTAGAATTGATAAGAGTAGAAAATACCTGTGTAAACTCAACTATTTTCAATTAATAATATTCAGAAATAAATCCGAATTTCATTTTTCCTACGCGATATCCTGATGACAACACTGTTCAAAACGTTATTAGTTACATAAAATTAAAATAGCGGAACGAAATTGATGAGTGAACTGGCCACAGATTCAGAAAACGGTGCTGCCATAACTTGCCCATTCATTATCTGAAGCAAAAACGGCCGAGCAGTTTCGCGAACATTCCGATACTTTAGTATATGCAATGTGAGGAATTCTCAATATTTGAAGAAACAAATACTTATTTCTGACATTCACACATAAATGAGTAAATGAACTCTAATCTAAAGTAGGTACTGTTATGATTCCCAATATGTGAGCTTTATAGTACGCATAAAATGAATTTGGAATCCAACAAATCAATAAAAAAATTTAAATTTTACTTTGCCAGGTAAACTCTATTCTCTCAATTGAGGGTTCAACTCTAAATGGTTTCGTTTTCAGGAGTTGGTGCACCTGATGAAAAGCACAGAACATATGATGAAAAGTCAGTGCGCGCACAGAGAATATCGTTAATGACAAAACGACGTTGCCAGTTTCTTTGTTTACATCAAAGTAAAAGCTAGGAGCATAGAATAACTGGAGAGAAGGCTCCCCTACGAAAATGAACTGCCAAAAACGTCCGAACTTGTCAGTTCGCCGCAAGGTCACGAGATGGCGACAACGTCGTTTCTTCCTACAACATGGCTATCCTTAATAAAATTATCTTTAATCGTTATTCGTTGTTATTACTTATTAGGTCCCATTTATTACTATATCATGATATATATTCTTTTGAAAGAAAGCAATACATACTTTTTTTCGTAAATCCTACAATATAATGCATATAGCACGTGTAAAGAAATGGCTACAAGGATCTGATTGAATATAGGAAGAAAAATCTGTTTTCCGCTCCGAATCTAAAGTGTTAGCAGAGGGAATGTAAACGGGGTACCATACAATTCTCCGTATGATACACGAGAACAGATAAGACCTCAGTCTTCCCGTATAATAATAGTAATACTCACCTGAATGTTCGCTTTTTCCGATAAGGATATTGTTTTGACAAATTTATTACCGATCACAGACTTTCCATATAATTGCGCATAAAAAGTTGATTAGAATGAAGCGATGATATGTCATCAATATTGTCTATGTTATGATTTATGGCCATTTTCAATTGAAAAGAAGCATAAATGTATCAATAACAATGACAGCCACATTATATTCTTTGCAATTGTAGCGCCATAGAACAAGATATCTGACATGCTACTGAATAAACGATCTCAGCGTTATCTATCGGGCGTCACACAAAACTCTAACCTCCGCCGTTTTTGGCAGTTCAAAATGATCTGTCGAGCGTATGAAGCCTTCCCTCCAGTTATTCTATGCTCCAAGGTAAAAGTATCAAAGATATTCCACATTTTGTTAGGTTTACAAATTGTTCGCAGATTTTTGGTATTTAATCGATATTTGCAGGTGACTTTTTCGTCGAATGTTCAAGATTAACATATGTTTATTGTTTTTAGCACCAGTTTGGCGCGTGAGAACGATTTTCAAGACCAGGACGAATGTTTACATTTCGAGGTTAAAGGGGTACACGGGAATTTTGTTGAAAAAGCTGTGATTTGGACAGATATCGCAGTAGATGGATCGGATGGAGCCTCGAGAGATCGATTATGATGATATGTTTCAGATTTTCCAAGAAATTTGGCGATATCTGAGCAGATTTGCAAAAGTTAGGTACCTCACTAATGAGGTGGAACTTAGACCTAATTCTCGTATAAGAAATGCCTTTCAAACGTCTAGATGGTGAAAAATGTCTTCTTTAGATGTTGTTTGAACAAACGCAGCCGAGTTTTATACCCCAACATTGATTTTAAGAAAGTTATCAACAAAATAAAATTGACATTATTCTTGATTCTTGTAATTACCCATCAATTCATCTTATATCTTTGGGTTGATTTTTTTAATTAATTCTTGATTAGAATCAACAATTGATGTCGTGAAGTCTTGAACTTTCAGTTCAAGAGGATAATAAACATTGAAGCCCGCAACGGACGGCGAGCGATATATTATATCTCATATATTTCACCAATATCGCTCCTTATGAAAATGCACCAAGCCCCGCGGACGACGCTATAATATACAGGGTGACTGGTGACGTAAGGGACAACGGCTAAGTGGAGATAGAGGACCTCAAACTGAATGAGAATTTGGGTTTCAAATGTCCCATAAGGGTATTCGTTTCGGAGATATAGGGTGATTTATGAAAAAATGCTAAATCTATGAACTCCCATATTTTCGTTAATATGATATGTTTTTCGCTGATATTTTACATGTTTGTTCATACAGGTATTCTCTGTCAGCATAAGAAAAAAAATTGAAAAAAATTGATAAAATTTGTTGTAGATGGGGTGATGGAAGAGTTGGATACTCAAACACAAAAATAGAAAAAGTCGCAAATATAATTCATAAAAAAATCAAGTAAGGAAATGTTCGAAATGAGAGTCGTTCACCTCCATACATTTATTGGCTCTCTTGAACAAATGAAGCACAGCTTTTCTAATCAGAGGAATATTTTTTTTTAATTTCTTCGCATGCTTCAGATATTCTGCTCTTCAAATGTTCGCGGCTTGTTATTGTTTCTTTATACACCGTATCCTTAAGATGACCCCATAGGAAATAATCCAGAGGAGTTAGATCGAGTGATCTAGCAGGCCAATTCCTAGAACCTCCCCGACCAATCCACCTGTCAGGAAACTCCCTATTCAGAAAATTCTTTACTTCATTTTGATGCCAGGCTCATTCTAGCGCCTCGAATTCAAGGTTTTTTTCTATCAGTAGTACTAATTTTCATGATATGAATATAAAAATATTGTAATATTCTTACTTCAACATATCATAGAAACGGAAGAAAATTTGTGCCATTCAAACAAAAAACAGATATTTCATCAGTTTTTTCCCCTCTTTCCAAATTTCTATTTGATTTTATTTTATCTCATATACCGTGTGATATTTCTCACTTGACATGTAAATTGAAATTTTTGAGTACGCGCCAGCAATTTTTTCAATTTTTTTTCTTATGCTTGCAGAGAATGCCTGTATGAACAAACATGTAAAATATCAGCGAAAAACATATCATAATAACGAAGGTATGGGAGTTCATAGATTTAGCATTTTTTCATAAATCACCCTATATCTCCGAAACGAATACCCTTATGGGACATTTGAAACCCAAATTCTCATTCAGTTTGAGGTCCTCTATCTCCACTTAGCCGTTGTCCCTTACGTCACCAGTCACCCTGTATATTCCGATATTACGATATTTTTCCATACTAAAATGACATATGTCAATGCAAAGCTATAATATATATTATATTATCGCTCGCCGTCCGTTGCGGGCTAAGTCTTCACAAGCATGCATATGAAAATTATGTGAAAGCAATGCAATTTTCTTCCATGGTGAAAAATAATATACTTCAACAGTGATCTCTTGTACTTTTCATGCAAATAACTAGAAAAGGAATCCTTCTTATCAATTCATATAAACGTTAATTATTTTCGTCCATCATGCACATCTTTTCCAATTCATTCATTTTCCGAATAAATTCACATTCTGAGAAATACGCTAAGAATGTTGAAAGGGCAACATAGTGTTGACTTGGATCATAAAAATATTTTGAAAAACGTCACAACTTCGATACAGAGTGGAATGTGTCAAATTTCCAAGGCCAGAGTTGTGATTTTATAATTGTGAATGGAGTATAGATCTTTCATTTCAAATTTGGCCACAATAAATCGAAATTAATTTTGAATTTTGGAAAAGAACATTCAGAACCATAACAGTACTCTTCATTTTGATTGATTAGAAAATTCAACGAACGTAACAACGTCGCAAAAATGTCTACTACATTTTGATTCCGTAGTAGTACAGTTAACCCAGTTTAGTTGTGAAAATTTTGAAAATTGGCTTCACTATTTATTATTGAAAGGTGGGTTGGTCTCCTCTTTCTATATTCTAATTGTGTATCACTTTTAGTGTCACTAAGTATGTTCCAAAAATCCCAAAATTAACAAGGTAATCTTGCCGCCGACCATTTACCAACAAAATCCGCTTCAGCGTTTCATTTTCCGTCTGAGGAACTACTTCCTTCCTATACGGAAACGTTAATGAACTAAAAATGATAATAAACGAGTAAACTCCCTAATAATCCGAAACTTACGAAACTGCAATGTTATGATGTTATTTAAACCCACCAGGTGCTGGCGGAAACCAAGTAGCCAATTTCATGGCGCTGTTATCGAATATTTATTAAAGCTGCAGATTATTTTAACACCTGCAATTTGATGTTAGGAGCTGCTGTTGCTTATGCTCTCATCAATTACGCTTTTGCTCCGTTTACCGAAAGGGGTTGTTTATGTCTGATTTAATATGAAAACCGAGTATTCATTAGGAGTCGAGGGAATTTTCTTCGGGATAACTGGGCTCTTTGCGCCTTTGGGTTTCGTTATTTGACACTGTTTGCTGCTTAGGTGGGAAAGTTCAATACATCGAGCCAAGGAAAATCGAGCTTTCTTCAAACAACCTCCATATTCATTTTAAAACATAATTTGACCCCTGAGTCAATAAAATAAAGAAGCTCTCTTCTTTGGCGGACACAGGAGGTCCCTGCTTGTACCTTGTACCTCGAAAGTGACAATTATATATACAGGGTGAGTCTTTGACTTGTACATATATTTTAACTGAAGATTCTTGAGGCCAAAAGAAACCTTTTTTTTCATTTTCCATTTTTCCGAATTCGGCTCTGTTAAAAAGATATAGCCATTTGAAAGAAAAAATTGTGCTAATTACGTCCCTGAAATGATACTGTGGAATTGATTCAAAGTTCATATTTTTCGATAGAAATTGAGTTTATACATTTAGGGAATACTCAAGTACTAACCTTATTGGAATAAAAATGTTGCAAACACGATAATTTCAACAAAAACAGTTAGTTTCATCGGATTATATCTGCAACTAAAAAGCCACATTTATTCCACCAAAATAAGTTCCTTCTTCGATTTTTCTGCAGATTAGTTTGTAAACACTAATAACTTGTTCATATTTCCCTCGAAATTCCCAAACAATATCATGAAGAAAGACTTCATTCAGATTTATTATTAAACAACCTAGCCCAATCTAATTTGTATCGATTCTGTGAATTTTTGCACAGAAATTTCAAGAAAATGTTGTCAGCTTGCTGATATTTTCATTGAGGTTGAGGATTTTTTACGAAACATAGAAAATCACGATACATTTGTGTACCGTGGTATAAATATGTATGAATTCTGCCGTTTCCATCATAAATCGACTTTGCCGCCAAATTTTACCACGCGTAGAGCGAAAACCGAAATATTGGTTATCTGGAGGCCAACTATAAACAATAACAAACCAGAGTCTCTGAACAAACTGTAAACATTATGTGAAGTTCTGAATACATTCAGTTAATTATTGATCTAATGTGATTATTATGTGAAGTGAATTAATATAATTTCAACCGTGTCGAGTTTATAAAATTCCAAGAGGATGTTGTTTAGATAGAAACATCGCCACAGATTATCAGGTATCGTATTATTTTTCATTAATTTCAATTTAATAAGTAGTTTGTATCGAGATTCATCATTCATATCCGAATTTTGTATTTCATCGACATTTAACTTCAATATGGACCGGTAACTATGAATTTTCAATAGAAACTGTGCGTATTAAATCCTCCTTGGTGTTCGATTTTATCTCCCACATTTGTGGGATTTTATTATTAAAATAACTCGACAAAGTTGATAAATATTGTGACAACAACTCGTTTGAAGACCACAGAAGGAATAATATTCGATAATATTTAATTCAGAGACGCATTCAGTTTATTCTTGAAATTAATGATATTTTCGTCAAATTTCTCCGGGTAAAATTGGAAATAACTCGAAAATGACGCGTTTTATTGAGAAAAATAGGAAAACTTTTAGTTTCTTAAATGATTGATTCTTTCGAAAATATGAACCGTTTATCTTTTTAAAGTGGTTTTATGGTGTTTTAGCGTGTATTGATGAGTCGACTACCCTGTAACTTTTATACTAGTAAATATATTGAATAGGTTTCGATTGAGGAATATGCACCATGAATAGAGTAAAAACTCAACCAAATTCAGTTCATTCGAAATAACGGTTCCGAAGATATAAACAGAAAAGTGTTTTTTTCATGGATTTTCGACACCCTGTATCTCCCAAACCAAACCGAATTTTGAAAAATGGTATTGGAAAAAAGTGTTTCGTTTGATGGGAGGAATCTACAGTTAAAATATATGTACAATTCAAAGACTCACCCTGTATATTTGGTTGAATTAGCAACCCCTCTTACTTTCCCTATAAATCTGAATGAAATCCGATGAGAGCAGGTCTGTGAGACTTTGTGGTTATCAAATTCAGCCAATGAATATGAAACTGAAAGATCCATCTTCCCACCCCCCTTCATCGAGTTCCATCAGTTGTTATAATTCAAAACTGTTTATTTTGTACGAATCAAATATTTGGAATTTTCGATCGAAATGTAATTTTCGCGAAACCCGAGCTGAAATGTTTATTCGACCCTCAAATTGCATTTCATAATTCCCTTTCCATCATTTGGATTTGGAACTATGTATTTATTATCAACAGCATGCAATTCATCGTATTGTATTTTTTCAATTTTTATTCATGACTAGCTGGCCCGGCGAACTTTGTTACGCCTAAATGATACTTACGATGAATTTCACAAATCGTAATCACCGGTGATCGGAGATCAACGGCTTGGTTCTCTGATTCTTGAATTGTCAAATCGAGTTGATGCTAGATGAAACTCAGATCACCCTCCCATGAGTATCGAAGTCCTTAGAAAAAGTTACACAATGTGGTGCACGTATAATATTTCATACATTGTGTACCTGATTTTCAATCGTTATTACCCCCCCCCATGAAAAAAAAGCTATATCCGCCCTTGGGCGAGATTTCCATGTTTCCATGGATATGAGCTGTCACACAGAACAGAAACACAAATATAATAATGTCAATTACTAATTATGGCTATTTTGGATTCAGTTATTTCCGCAAATATATTTATTACCCAGACAGAAATTCAAAAACATTTCAAAAATCATGAGAAAAGATGAGAATAATGGACAACTCACGATTGAAACTGATCGACAAAATGCGATTTACTTGAAATTTCGATAAAAATTCACTGTGATAGAATAGCGCCACCTGAAGTGGTAAGAACGAAACTACTCTCATATCAGACATATCTCAACGAAATCTCATCATTTTAGAGATCTGTAATATAAGACATTTCGGCTTTGGTCAACAGCGCAGAGTTGGAGGCAACCCAAATTACACACTATATGTTTACATCGCTGTCTAACTGTAGCGACACCTAGTGGCCTTACTCGAAAAAAGGAAAACCATTTCCTGTATAAGTAAAATTTTCATCGATTTTTTCAGAGTTTTATTGTATTTTATAATAACCAGACCGTAGACGAATCCATATATGAAGTTTCATAACAAACAGTTCATCCGATCTCGAGTTATAAATGGTGTAACCAACATCTTTCTTTTATATATATAGAAGATGATTTTCGCGATATTGTTTATTCAGTTTCCGGATCTTAAATCAATGTTGAGATGGACAGAATTCTAGGGGAGGTATCGAAAAATTTACACTTTGATGAAACAGACGAGGTTGTCAGGTCAGAGACGTGTTTGTTACAAATGAATAATTGAAAACAAAAAACTGAAAAAATTCATCTCAAAGAAGGTCCATATGGACAAGTTTGGTATCAAAATATAGGTTTCCGGGGAAGCTGAATCCAATTAGAAATATTCCGAGGCTCTTTCTATCATAGTTCAGAATTTCACCTGTCAAATGGCATTTTTCCGAATTTCAAATCGTCATAGCTCCCGCTCCTGTGGTCGTATCCACTTTTGGTTTGTATATTGTTAATCACCATTGCCCCAAGTATCCATCAGCATAATTAAATCGATTTCGAAAATTCCAACTTTTTGGGTGAAAAATACGTAAGGTGTAACACCCCTCAAAAACACCATATTCGTCATCAGCACGAAATCCCTAGGAAATCTAGTGTTGATATTCGATCGTGAAGTTCTTCAACCGATTCGAATCTTTCAGAATATCCATTTTGCTGAGCCACAACACCTAAACTTTGAATGCTTTAAGCGTCCGAACAGAACTCGAAAACGAAAAATTGAAAACAAAAAACTGAAAAAATTCTTGTCAAAGAAGGACCATATGGACAAGTTTGGTATCAAAATATAGGTTTTCGGGGACGCTTAATTCGATAAAAAAGATTTCGAGGCTGTATCTAGCATAGTTCAGATTTTCACCCGTCAAATGGCATTTTTCCGAATTTCAAATCGTCATAGCTCCCGCTCCTTTGGTCGTATCCACTTTTGGTTTGTATATTGTTAATCACCATTGCCCCAAGTATCCATCAGCATAATAAAATCGATTTCGAAAATTCCAACTTTTTGGGTGAAAAATACGTAAGGGGTAACACCCCCCAAAAACACCATATTCGTCATCAACACGAAATCCCTGGGGAATCTAGTGTTGACATTCGATCGAGAAGTTCTTCAACCCATTCGAATCTTTCAGAATATCCATTTTGCTTACCCATAACACCTAAACTCTGCATGCTCTGAGCGTCCGAAAAAAACTCGAAAATGTAAAATTGAAAACAAAAAACTAAAAAATTCATATCACTGAAGGACCATATGGACAAGTTTGGTATCAAAATATAGGTTTTCGGGGACGCTGAATTCAATACAAAATATTCCGAGGCTGAATCTAGCATGGTTTAGATTTTCACCTGTCAAATTGCATTTTTCCGAATTTCAAATCGTCATAGCTACCGCTCCTGTGGTCGTATCCACTTTTGGTTTGTATATTGTTAATCACCATTGCCCCAAGTATCCATCAGCATAATAAAATCGATTTCGAAAATTCCAACTTTTTGGGTGAAAAATACGTAAGGGGTAACACCCCCCAAAAACACCATATTCGTCATCAACACGAAATCCCTGGGGAATCAAGTGTTGATATTCGATCGTGAAATTCTTTAACCTTTTCGAATCTTTCAGAATATCCATTTTGCTGACCCATAACACCTAAACTCTGCATGCTCTGAGCGTCCGAAAAAAACTCGAAAATGTAAAATTGAAAACAAAAAACTAAAAAATTCATATCACTGAAGGACCATATGGACAAGTTTGGTATCAAAATATAGGTTTTCGGGGACGCTGAATTCAATACAAGATATTCCGAGGCTGAATCTAGCATGGTTTAGATTTTCACCTGTCAAATTGCATTTTTCCGAATTTCAAATCGTCATAGCTACCGCTCCTGTGGTCGTATCCACTTTTGGTTTGTATATTGTTAATCACCATTGCCCCAAGTATCCATCAGCATAATAAAATCGATTTCGAAAATTCCAACTTTTTGGGTGAAAAATACGTAAGGGGTAACACCCCCCAAAAACACCATATTCGTCATCAACACGAAATCCCTGGGGAATCTAGTGTTGATATTCGATCGAGAAGTTCTTCAACCCATTCGAATCTTTCAGAATATCCATTTTGCTTACCCATAACACCTGAACTCTGCATGCTCTGAGCGTCCGAAAAAAACTGGAAAATGTAAAATTGAAAACAAAAAACTAAAAAAATTCATATCACTGAAGGACCATATGGACTAGTTTGGTATCAAGATATTGGTTTTTGCGGACGCTGAATTCAATGAAAAATATTCCGAGGCTGTATCTATCATAGTTTAGATTTTCACCCGTAAAATGGCATTTTCCGAATTTCAAATCGTCATAGCTACCGCTCCTGTGGTCGTATCCACTTTTGGTTTGTATATTGTTAATCACCATTGCCCCAAGTATCCATCAGCATAACAAAATCGATTTCGAAAATTCCAACTTTTTGGGTGAAAAATACGTAAGGGGTAACACCCCCCAAAAACACCATATTCGTCATCAACACGAAATCCCTGGGGAATCTAGTGTTGATATTCGATCGAGTAGTTCTTCAACCCATTCGAATCTTTCAGAATATCCATTTTGCTTACCCATAACACCTAAACTCTGCATGCTCTGAGCGTCCGAAAAAAACTCGAAAATGAAAAATTGAAAACAAAAAGTTGAAAAAATTTATGTCAGAGAGACCATATGGACAATTTTGGTATTGAAGTATAGGTTTTCGGGGACGCTGAATTCAATAAAAATATTATGAGGCTATATCTATCATAGTTTAGATTTTCACCTGTCAAATGGCATTTTTCGAATTTCAAATCGTCATAGATCCCGCTCCTGTGGTCGTATCCACTTTTGGTTTGTATATTGTTAATCACCATTGCCCCAAGTATCCATCGGCATCATAAAATCGATTTCGAAAATTCTAACTTTTTGGGTGAAAAATACGTAAGGGATAACACCCCCCAAAAACACCATATTCGTCATCAATACGAAATCCCTGGATAATCTATTGTTAATATTCGATCCAGAAGTTTTTCAACCCATTCGAATCTTTCAGAATATCCATTTTGCTGACCCATAACACCCAAACTCTTCATGCTCTGAGCGTTCGAAAAAAACTGGAAAATGTAAAATTGAAAACAAAAAACTAAAAAATTCATATCACTGAAGGACCATATGGACTAGTTTGGTATCAAAATATTGGTTTTTGGGGACGCTGAATTCAATGAAAAATATTAGGAGGCTGTATCTATCATAGTTTAGATTTTCACCCGTAAAATGGCATTTTTCCGAATTTCAAATCGTCATAGATCCCGCTCCTGTGGTCGTATCCACTTTTGGTTTGTATATTGTTAATCACCATTGCCCCAAGTATCCATCAGCATAACAAAATCGATTTCGAAAATTCCATATTTTTGGGTGAAAAATACGTAAGGGGTAACACCCCCCAAAAACACCATATTCGTCATCAACACGAAATCCCTGGGGAATCTAGTGTTGATATTTGATCGTGAAGTTCTTGAACCCATTCGAATCTTTCAGAATATCCATTCTGCTGACCCATAGCACCTAAACTCTGCATGCACTAAGCGTCCGAACAAAACTCGAAAATGAAAAATTGAAAACAAAAAACTAAAAAAATTCATGTCAAAGAAGGACCATATAGACAAGTTTTGTATCAAAATATAGGTTTCCGAGGACGCTGAATTCAATAAGAAATATTCCGAAGCTCTATCTATCATAGTTTAAATTTTCACCTGTCAAATGGCATTTTTCCGAATTTCAAATCGTCATAGCTCCCGCTCCTGTGGTCGTATCCATTTTTGGTTTGTATATTGTTAATCACCATTGCCCCAAGTATCCATCAGCATAATAAAATCGATTTTGAAAATTCCAACTTTTTGGGTGAAAAATACGTAAGGGGTAACACCCCCAAAAACACCATATTCGTCATCAACACGAATTCCCTGGGGAATCTAGTGTTGATATTCGATCGAGATGTTCTTCAACCCATTCGAATCTTTCAGAATATCCATTTTGCTTACCCATAACACCTGAACTCTGCATGCTCTGAGCGTCCGAAAAAAACTGGAAAATGTAAAATTGAAAACAAAAAACTAAAAAAATTCATATCACTGAAGGACCATATGGACTAGTTTGGTATCAAGATATTGGTTTTTGCGGACGCTGAATTCAATGAAAAATATTCCGAGGCTGTATCTATCATAGTTTAGATTTTCACCCGTAAAATGGCATTTTCCGAATTTCAAATCGTCATAGCTCCCGCTCCTGTGGTCGTATCCACTTTTGGTTTGTATATTGTTAATCACCATTGCCCCAAGTATCCATCAGCATAATTAAATCGATTTCGAAAATTCCAACTTTTTGGGTGAAAAATACGTAAGGTGTAACACCCCTCAAAAACACCATATTCGTCATCAGCACGAAATCCCTAGGAAATCTAGTGTTGATATTCGATCGTGAAGTTCTTCAACCGATTCGAATCTTTCAGAATATCCATTTTGCTGAGCCACAACACCTAAACTTTGAATGCTTTAAGCGTCCGAACAGAACTCGAAAACGAAAAATTGAAAACAAAAAACTGAAAAAATTCTTGTCAAAGAAGGACCATATGGACAAGTTTGGTATCAAAATATAGGTTTTCGGGGACGCTTAATTCGATAAAAAAGATTTCGAGGCTGTATCTAGCATAGTTCAGATTTTCACCCGTCAAATGGCATTTTTCCGAATTTCAAATCGTCATAGCTCCCGCTCCTTTGGTCGTATCCACTTTTGGTTTGTATATTGTTAATCACCATTGCCCCAAGTATCCATCAGCATAATAAAATCGATTTCGAAAATTCCAACTTTTTGGGTGAAAAATACGTAAGGGGTAACACCCCCCAAAAACACCATATTCGTCATCAACACGAAATCCCTGGGGAATCTAGTGTTGACATTCGATCGAGAAGTTCTTCAACCCATTCGAATCTTTCAGAATATCCATTTTGCTTACCCATAACACCTAAACTCTGCATGCTCTGAGCGTCCGAAAAAAACTCGAAAATGTAAAATTGAAAACAAAAAACTAAAAAATTCATATCACTGAAGGACCATATGGACAAGTTTGGTATCAAAATATAGGTTTTCGGGGACGCTGAATTCAATACAAAATATTCCGAGGCTGAATCTAGCATGGTTTAGATTTTCACCTGTCAAATTGCATTTTTCCGAATTTCAAATCGTCATAGCTACCGCTCCTGTGGTCGTATCCACTTTTGGTTTGTATATTGTTAATCACCATTGCCCCAAGTATCCATCAGCATAATAAAATCGATTTCGAAAATTCCAACTTTTTGGGTGAAAAATACGTAAGGGGTAACACCCCCCAAAAACACCATATTCGTCATCAACACGAAATCCCTGGGGAATCAAGTGTTGATATTCGATCGTGAAATTCTTTAAGCTTTTCGAATCTTTCAGAATATCCATTTTGCTGACCCATAACACCTAAACTCTGCATGCTCTGAGCGTCCGAAAAAAACTCGAAAATGTAAAATTGAAAACAAAAAACTAAAAAATTCATATCACTGAAGGACCATATGGACAAGTTTGGTATCAAAATATAGGTTTTCGGGGACGCTGAATTCAATACAAGATATTCCGAGGCTGAATCTAGCATGGTTTAGATTTTCACCTGTCAAATTGCATTTTTCCGAATTTCAAATCGTCATAGCTACCGCTCCTGTGGTCGTATCCACTTTTGGTTTGTATATTGTTAATCACCATTGCCCCAAGTATCCATCAGCATAATAAAATCGATTTCGAAAATTCCAACTTTTTGGGTGAAAAATACGTAAGGGGTAACACCCCCCAAAAACACCATATTCGTCATCAACACGAAATCCCTGGGGAATCTAGTGTTGATATTCGATCGAGAAGTTCTTCAACCCATTCGAATCTTTCAGAATATCCATTTTGCTTACCCATAACACCTGAACTCTGCATGCTCTGAGCGTCCGAAAAAAACTGGAAAATGTAAAATTGAAAACAAAAAACTAAAAAAATTCATATCACTGAAGGACCATATGGACTAGTTTGGTATCAAGATATTGGTTTTTGCGGACGCTGAATTCAATGAAAAATATTCCGAGGCTGTATCTATCATAGTTTAGATTTTCACCCGTAAAATGGCATTTTCCGAATTTCAAATCGTCATAGCTACCGCTCCTGTGGTCGTATCCACTTTTGGTTTGTATATTGTTAATCACCATTGCCCCAAGTATCCATCAGCATAACAAAATCGATTTCGAAAATTCCAACTTTTTGGGTGAAAAATACGTAAGGGGTAACACCCCCCAAAAACACCATATTCGTCATCAACACGAAATCCCTGGGGAATCTAGTGTTGATATTCGATCGAGTAGTTCTTCAACCCATTCGAATCTTTCAGAATATCCATTTTGCTTACCCATAACACCTAAACTCTGCATGCTCTGAGCGTCCGAAAAAAACTCGAAAATGAAAAATTGAAAACAAAAAGTTGAAAAAATTTATGTCAGAGAGACCATATGGACAATTTTGGTATTGAAGTATAGGTTTTCGGGGACGCTGAATTCAATAAAAATATTATGAGGCTATATCTATCATAGTTTAGATTTTCACCTGTCAAATGGCATTTTTCGAATTTCAAATCGTCATAGATCCCGCTCCTGTGGTCGTATCCACTTTTGGTTTGTATATTGTTAATCACCATTGCCCCAAGTATCCATCGGCATCATAAAATCGATTTCGAAAATTCTAACTTTTTGGGTGAAAAATACGTAAGGGATAACACCCCCCAAAAACACCATATTCGTCATCAATACGAAATCCCTGGATAATCTATTGTTAATATTCGATCCAGAAGTTTTTCAACCCATTCGAATCTTTCAGAATATCCATTTTGCTGACCCATAACACCCAAACTCTTCATGCTCTGAGCGTTCGAAAAAAACTGGAAAATGTAAAATTGAAAACAAAAAACTAAAAAATTCATATCACTGAAGGACCATATGGACTAGTTTGGTATCAAAATATTGGTTTTTGGGGACGCTGAATTCAATGAAAAATATTAGGAGGCTGTATCTATCATAGTTTAGATTTTCACCCGTAAAATGGCATTTTTCCGAATTTCAAATCGTCATAGATCCCGCTCCTGTGGTCGTATCCACTTTTGGTTTGTATATTGTTAATCACCATTGCCCCAAGTATCCATCAGCATAACAAAATCGATTTCGAAAATTCCATATTTTTGGGTGAAAAATACGTAAGGGGTAACACCCCCCAAAAACACCATATTCGTCATCAACACGAAATCCCTGGGGAATCTAGTGTTGATATTTGATCGTGAAGTTCTTGAACCCATTCGAATCTTTCAGAATATCCATTCTGCTGACCCATAGCACCTAAACTCTGCATGCACTAAGCGTCCGAACAAAACTCGAAAATGAAAAATTGAAAACAAAAAACTAAAAAAATTCATGTCAAAGAAGGACCATATAGACAAGTTTTGTATCAAAATATAGGTTTCCGAGGACGCTGAATTCAATAAGAAATATTCCGAAGCTCTATCTATCATAGTTTAAATTTTCACCTGTCAAATGGCATTTTTCCGAATTTCAAATCGTCATAGCTCCCGCTCCTGTGGTCGTATCCATTTTTGGTTTGTATATTGTTAATCACCATTGCCCCAAGTATCCATCAGCATAATAAAATCGATTTTGAAAATTCCAACTTTTTGGGTGAAAAATACGTAAGGGGTAACACCCCCAAAAACACCATATTCGTCATCAACACGAATTCCCTGGGGAATCTAGTGTTGATATTCGATCGAGATGTTCTTCAACCCATTCGAATCTTTCAGAATATCCATTTTGCTTACCCATAACACCTGAACTCTGCATGCTCTGAGCGTCCGAAAAAAACTGGAAAATGTAAAATTGAAAACAAAAAACTAAAAAAATTCATATCACTGAAGGACCATATGGACTAGTTTGGTATCAAGATATTGGTTTTTGCGGACGCTGAATTCAATGAAAAATATTCCGAGGCTGTATCTATCATAGTTTAGATTTTCACCCGTAAAATGGCATTTTCCGAATTTCAAATCGTCATAGCTCCCGCTCCTGTGGTCGTATCCACTTTTGGTTTGTATATTGTTAATCACCATTGCCCCAAGTATCCATCAGCATAATAAAATCGATATCGAAAATTCCAACTTTTTGGGTGAAAAATACGTAAGGGGTAACACCCCTCAAAAACACCATATTCGTCATCAACACGAAATCCCTGGGGAATCTAGTGTTGATATTAGATCGTGAAGTTCTTCTACCCATTCGAATCTTTCAGAATATCCATTTTGCTGACCCATAACACCTAAACTCTCATCGCTCTAAGCGTCTGAACAAAATTCGAAAATGGAATATTGAAAACAAAAAACTAAAAAAATTCATGTCAAAGAAGGACCATATGGACAAGTTTGGTATCAAAATATAGGTTTTCGAGGACGCTGAATTCAATAAAAAATATTCAGAGGCTCTATCTATCATAGTTTAGATTTTCACCTGTCAATTGGCATTTTTCCGAATTTCAAATCGTCATAGCTCCCGCTCCTGTGGTCGTATCCATTTTTGGTTTGTATATTGTTAATCACCATTGCCCCAAGTATCCATCAGCATAATAAAATCGATTTCGAAAATTCCAACTTTTTGGGTGAAAAATACGTAAGGGGTAACACCCCCCAAAAACACCATATTCGTCATCAACACGAAATCCCTGGGGAATCTAGTGTTGATATTCGATCGAGAAGTTCTTCAACCCATTCGAATCTTTCAGAATATCCATTTTGCTTACCCATAACACCTGAACTCTGCATGCTCTGAGCGTCCGAAAAAAACTGGAAAATGTAAAATTGAAAACAAAAAACTAAAAAAATTCATATCACTGAAGGACCATATGGACTAGTTTGGTATCAAGATATTGGTTTTTGCGGACGCTGAATTCAATGAAAAATATTCCGAGGCTGTATCTATCATAGTTTAGATTTTCACCCGTAAAATGGCATTTTCCGAATTTCAAATCGTCATAGCTCCCGCTCCTGTGGTCGTATCCACTTTTGGTTTGTATATTGTTAATCACCATTGCCCCAAGTATCCATCAGCATAATAAAATCGATTTCGAAAATTCCAACTTTTTGGGTGAAAAATACGTAAGGGGTAACACCCCTCAAAAACACCATATTCGTCATCAACACGAAATCCCTGGGGAATCTAGTGTTGATATTAGATCGTGAAGTTCTTCTACCCATTCGAATCTTTCAGAATAACCATTTTGCTGACCCATAACACCTAAACTCTCATCGCTCTAAGCGTCTGAACAAAATTCGAAAATGGAATATTGAAAACAAAAAACTAAAAAAATTCATGTCAAAGAAGGACCAAATGGACAAGTTTGGTATCAAAATATAGGTTTTCGAGGACGCTGAATTCAATAAAAAATATTCAGAGGCTCTATCTATCATAGTTTAGATTTTCACCTGTCAATTGGCATTTTTCCGAATTTCAAATCGTCATAGCTCCCGCTCCTGTGGTCGTATCCATTTTTGGTTTGTATATTGTTAATCACCATTGCCCCAAGTATCCATCAGCATAATAAAATCGATTTTGAAAATTCCAACTTTTTGGGTGAAAAATACGTAAGGGGTAACACCCCCAAAAACACCATATTCGTCATCAACACGAATTCCCTGGGGAATCTAGTGTTGATATTCGATCCAGAAGTTCTTCAACCCATTCGAATCTTTCAGAATATCCATTTTGCTTACCCATAACACCTGAACTCTGCATGCTCTGAGCGTCCGAAAAAAACTGGAAAATGTAAAATTGAAAACAAAAAACTAAAAAAATTCATATCACTGAAGGACCATATGGACTAGTTTGGTATCAAGATATTGGTTTTTGCGGACGCTGAATTCAATGAAAAATATTCCGAGGCTGTATCTATCATAGTTTAGATTTTCACCCGTAAAATGGCATTTTCCGAATTTCAAATCGTCATAGCTCCCGCTCCTGTGGTCGTATCCACTTTTGGTTTGTATATTGTTAATCACCATTGCCCCAAGTATCCATCAGCATAATAAAATCGATTTCGAAAATTCCATATTTTTGGGTGAAAAATACGTAACCATATTCGTCATCAACACGAAATCCCTGGGGAATCTATTGTTAATATTCGATCCAGAAGTTCTTCAACCTATTCGAATCTTTCAGAATATCCATTTTGCTGACCCATAACACCCAAACTCTGCATGCTCTGAGCGTTCGAAAAATACTCGAAAATGTAAAATTGAAAACAAAAAACAAAAAATTAAAATTCATATCACTGAAGGTTCATATGGACTAGTTTGGTATCAAAATATGGGTTTTCGGGGACGCTAAATTCAATGAAAAATATTCCGAGGCTGTATCTAGCATGGTTTAGATTTTCACCTGTCAAATGGCATTTTTCCGAATTTCAAATCGTCATAGCTCCCGCTCCTGTGGTCGTATCCACTTTTGGTTTGTATATTGTTAATCACCATTGCCCCAAGTATCCATCAGCATAATAAAATCGATTTTGAAAATTCCAACTTTTTGGATGAAAAATACGTAAGGGGTAACACCCCCCAAAAACACCATATTCGTCATCAACACGAATTCCCTGGGGAATCTAGTGTTGATATTCGATCGAGAAGTTCTTCAACCCATTCGAATCTTTCAGAATATCCATTTTGCTTACCCAAAACACCTAAACTCTGCATGCTCTAAGCGTCCGAACAAAACTGGAAAATGTAAAATTGAAAACAAAAAACTAAAAAAATTCATATCACTGAAGGACCATATGGACTAGTTTGGTATCAAAATATTGGTTTTTGCGGACGCTGAATTCAATGAAAAATATTCCGAGGCTGTATCTATCATAGTTTAGATGGCATTTTTCCGAATTTCAAATCGTCATAGCTCCCGCTCCTGTGGTCGTATCCACTTTTGGTTTGTAGATTGTTAATCACCATTGCCCCAAGTATCCATCAGCATAATAAAATCGATTTCGAAAATCCCAACTTTTTGGGTGAAAAATACGTAAGTAAGGGGTAAGTACTCAAAAACACCATATTCAACACGAACTAAAAGAGACATTCCAAAATCTGTCTCCTTTTTTCAAATTATAGAACTCATGACAATGTTCTTAATATTTCAGCTGTCTATACAACTAACATCAACTCTGAATCCCAACCAAAATGTGTCATCCCCATGAATACTGAAAATCCCTTCTTCGCAACTGGTCGTGACCTGACCCTATTTTGACGTCCAGTTCCTCTCGATGTCCATGTCCATCCCTTCATTTTCATCTTTCATCTTCGAACCGTACATTTCCAATGCAAGCTGGAGGATTTTTTCACACTATAAAAAGATTTTCATCGCTGATGTATTCCCCATATGTCATATCGCACCCTCGTTTGGTTGCTGCGTTTTCTGAAGGAAATCCGTAATTTTATTCGAATCGACGTCGTCTTGACACAAGTCTCAAATTTCTTGAATTTCATACGGAAATATGGTGAGCGAAATAGCACACCTCTTATTGGAAAATCCTTTACTTGATAGATCAGTTGATAAAAAAGTCAAATCATCCAAAGCAACACATCTATCCTTTTCTGGACAAAAATGTTAGGGTTTCCAATTAAAAAACTCAAATACAGTACCCCTCCCGAAAAGGATGCATGACAAACTCCTCCATTGTTTTAGCGTTTTTTTACAAAATATTAAATATGGAAGATTCAAATTTTGTGCGTTACTTTTTACTCGCCCTTTATAATAACGGATTAATAAGGTACTCCCTATTATAACATTAGGATCAACTGAACTCAACTCAGTCCTTTACCCTATGCAAATATGATGATGAAATCATAATAAGATTCTATGTCAATGACCCGAACAACTAAAATCTCGCCCTTATAAATTATTAATAGAACGTGAAATACCTTTATTTATCACTAGGTAATCAATTTTGTGCTCACGCAATAATCAGATTGCACCAAATATTACCAGTGTTATTGACCTTTTCCAGATGTTACTCAAAATAAGCAGTCACATAAACCTATATCGATATACGGGGATATATTGAAAAATTCCTAGCCTACTATAGAACCAAACAAAATTTCAATGTCAAAATATTTTATTACTCAAAATATTATCCTCTTAATTGAATACATTTATTACAGCGAACCTGCAACCTCTCTAGACCTTAAAAAAAATTTTCTTTTTGCTCTGCAAACCATTACTCCACAGCTTTTATTACCTCCTCGTTGGAAGAAAATTTACGACCTTTTAAACTTTTTTTCAGTTGAGGAAAGAGATGATAGTCGGACGGAGCCAAATCTGGTGAATAAGGGGGGTGTTCTAGTAATTTTAACCCTAAATTACGACTTTTTTGCATTGCAACATGAGATTTGTGTACTGGGGCGTTGTTCTGTACGAACAAAATACATTTGGATAGCTTTTCGCGTCTTTTCTCTTCAATTTTTTTTCCGTAGAGTGGTCAGTAATGTCGAATAGTAATCTCCAGTTATTGTTCTACCCTTATCCAAAAAATCAATCATGATTACTCCATGGCAATCCAAAAAAATTGAAGCAAGAACTTTTCCAGCAGATTTTCGGACACGAAACTTCTTAGGTCTTGGAGAACCAGAGTGTCGCCATTCCATCGATTGTTGCTTTGTTTCTGGATCGTAGAAATGTACCCTAGTCTCATCCATAGTAACAATTCGGTTAAGGAAGTCTACATCGTTTTCAAATCGAGCACAGATCGAACGCGATGCTTCTACCCTTGCACGCTTTTGGTCAACATTCAAACATTTGGGGATCCATTTTGCAGAAATTTTTCTCATGTCCAAATTGACTTGAACTATATGATGAACGCGTTCGTATGAAATCTTCAGTGCTTCAGATATCCGTTTTAGCCCAATTCGACGGTCTGATAAAATAATGTCATGAATTGCATCGATATTTTCGGGGACTGACACAGAAACTGGCCTTCCCGATCGGTCATCATCTTCAATGGAAAATTTACCTCTTTTGAAGCTTGCTGTCCAACTTTTCACGGCCGCATACGAAGGACATTGATCACCGAGGGTATTAAACATATCTTCATAAATCTGCTCACCTCTTAACTCTTTCAAATGCAGTTACTTGATAATGGCTCGATACTCCAATTTTTCGATTTCTACAATTTCAGTGGACATCTTTTTTTTTATTCATTGCGTAACTCTGGTTTACTTTTTTGACGTCGAACCCTACACTGACACTTCTAATAAGTTATTGTTCGTTGATATGTTATCGCAATATTTTGTTTATGCGTGGAACTGGTCTAGGCTAACTAGATATCAATACATCCTCGTACATATAGAACAGAATATCATTGATGGTGGGACTTTTTGCTACCGGAAGATAGAATGAATTCATCAAAATTTACTAATTCAACAAAAATCCTATCCAAGGATTCAAAAAATCATGAAAGAAATAGTATTCCGACCCACATATTTAAGAAAACCAAAGATATTCTAGAATATCTTGTACTGACGATGCCGGCGCATCCACCAATCTGTGACCTAATTTCCTGTTCCAATTTATTCGTGTTTAAATGTATTGAGAAAACAAATTCAGTGATTAATATCCTACTTAATCAATAGAGTCCAAAATAGATATATTCACCCTACACAGATTCACAGGTCAACAGAGAAATGTATCAACAATATTTTCTGTTTTCGTTTACGAGAAAATGCAAAAAATATATATAGCTTCATGGGCATTATTGTAAACCACAATTTTTATGTAAATCTGACCGTACTGTACACTTATTATGTATACCAGGTATCCGGGCAATTCCATTAGGTCTCATCCCGAATATGGAGTTTGGGCAGCAAATTGTTTACCGAATATTCTGTTAATTTAAACATTTGGCATGCATGTACATCCCAGTTCGACAAATAACGATGTGATTGTGTACCTGTGCAATGTTTCCAAAAGTTCATGTAACTATATAGAATGGGCGTTAATTTGCGAATATTGTGTGATTACACGATGAATAATGTTTTTTGGGGTAGTGCTTGGAATAACTTTCGAATCAAGCTAATGGATGGATAATTATACACAAATAAGGGCAGTTGCATGATGATACAGAATGAATAATGATGTGAAATGATGAGCCTCTTCGATTAGAAATCGCGAAATATTCAGGTGCATGGTTTAATGCAGGTTGTCACATTGAAAGTTCTAGTAGATTTTGGAAAATCGAATGGGCACATCAATTTTGTTCTAAAGCGACTTCTTTACATAAAAACCATGGTAGGTTTTGAGAATATAATCTACAGGGTGTCCCAGAAGTAGCGCACCCCATTAAGGGGATCGAAAGTGAAAAATATTCTAAGCCCAAAAATCCATGTTTGAAATTTTTGGATAACGTAGATAATTAGTAATTAATTAATGAAAGTGATCACTCAGGAGCGCCCTCAGAAGAATAAGTAGGCAGTGGGGACGCGAGAGTGAGACGCCAGTCTCGGTTTACTGCGTGAAAAGCCGGCAGAAGCTCTGGCGTCAAAAGGTGCAGACACATTGTTATCACGTCACGTCACATCACGTCATCTTCCCAAAATGTGCAACCACGATAATGCATGGCACTTAGAGCATAGGAAGAGGGACACACCTTTCAATAATCAATAGTGAATCCAAATCATCAGAACTAAACTGGGTGATTAAACTACTACGGAATCAAAATGTAGTAAAAATTTTTCTCTATTTCAGTATCGTAATGAGTTCATTACAGTACTAAAAACAGTGCTGTAATGAATTCATTACAGCATCGTTTTCACTGTTTTCAGTAAAATTTTTCGATTTGTGGTTGTCAGCAATGACTTCCGATCCTTTTAAATTTCAGCAGACGTCAATTTGGAAATATCAATTTTCGTATTTCCTAACATTCACACCAACTGCCAAGATACAATATGAAAGTCACTAGGACCTATAATTTGAATTTTTTCATTGAATTTCACAAAATTTGAGTGAAATAGAGAAAATATTGTCGAATACTCGTTGCAGAATGCAATTCCAATACTCATGCGTTCGAAAACTCGCTCCTTCGTCGCTCGTTTTCGAATTTCGCATTCGTATTGGAATAGGAGCCCATTCTGCAACTAGTTTTAGAATATACTATTGCAACATTGTATCTGCTGTCACGCTATAGTACTGAAAGCACGTGCGAGATCTATATTCCGCAAATTTACATTTTCTGAATGCACGTGATATTACGTCTGATATTCTGTGAAATGTCATTCTGACGTACATTTGAAACCGATCTGGGTGCTCATTCAATAATTCTTGAATTAATTGATGGAATTCCCCCACTTCCTCTGTTCGTTGATTCATTTGGTAAATCGAATCCCTTCTATGAGAATCACCAGCAACTGTAAAAGCAGCTACATTCTCCATATTTTCTTCCCATTTCCTCGCGTGAGCTCACGTGACGTGACAACAATTTGTATGCACCTTGAAGGTACAGACACATTGTTATCACGTCACGTCACATCACGTCATCTTCCCAAAATGTGCAACCACGATAATGCATGGAACTTAGAGCATAGGAAGAGAGACACACCTTTCAATAATAATGTGCAGACACATTGTTATCACGTCACGTCACATCACGTCATCTTCCCAAAATGTGCAATCACGATAATGCATGGAACTAAAACCATAGGAAGAGAGACACACCTTTCAATAATAAATAGTGAAGCCAAATCATCAGAACTAAACTGCGTGATTATACTACTACAGAATCAAAATGTAGTAAAAATTTTTGCAACATTGTATCTGCTGTCACGTTATAGCACTGAAAGCACGCAAGATCTATATTCCGCAAATTTACATTTTCTGTATGCACGTGATATTACGTCTAATAGTATGTGAAATGTCATTCTGACATACATTTGAAACCGATCTGGGTGCTCATTCAATAATTCTTGAATTTATTGATGGAATTCCCCTACTTCCTCTGTTCATTGATTCATTTGGTAAATCGAATCCCTTCTATGAGAATCACCAGCAACTGTAAAAGCAGCTATATTCTCCATATCTTCTTCCCATTTCCTCGCGTGAGCTCACGTGACGTGACAACAGTTTGTATGCACCTTAAGGTGCAGACACATTGTTGTCACGTCACATGACATCACGTCATCTTCCCAAAATGTGCAACCACGATAATGCATGAAACAGGAAGAGAGACACACCTTTCAATAATAAATAGTGAAGCCAAATAATCAGAACTAAACTGGGTGATTATACTGCTACGGAATCAAAATGTAGTAAAAATTTTTGCAACATTGTATCTGCTGTCACGTTATAGCACTGAAAGCACGCAAGATCTATATTCCGCAAATTTACATTTTCTGAATGCACGTGATATTACGTCTGATATTTTGTGAAATGTCATTTTGACATACATCTGGGTGCTCATTCAATAATTCTTGAATTAATTGATGGCACTCCCCCACTTCCTCTGTTCGTTGATTCATTTGGTAAATCGAATCCCTTCTATGAGAATCACCAGCAACTGTAAAAGCAGCTACATTCTCCATATTTTCTTCCCATTTCCTCGCGTGAGCTCACGTGACGTGACAACAATTTGTATGCACCTTTACTCTGCGTCCCCACTGCCTACTTATTCTTCTGTAGGGCGCTCCTGATTGGTCACTTTCATTAATTAATTACTGATCAACTACGTTATCAAAAAATTTCAAACATGGATTTTTGGGCTCTGAATATTTTTGATAATAAAATTCAATTTGCAAGCTTGGTTCGTCTGTAAGTCGATTCATGGTTAAATTATAGACCAAACTGAAGATGTTTGACAGTGTCATAAAACGCGAAATGTGCGTGAATTTAAATTTCGAATTTGGCCCATTATTGTGAATAACTCGGCCAATTCATCGTCCCGCCTATGTTCCATTGAGAAATAAACCCAAATAATCCAGAACGGATTCTGTCCATCTATCTATATTATTGTTCCAACCAAAGAATTCCACAACAACTATCAAATCGTTGAGAGAAGGTCGCATGCATGGTCTTGGTTATGACGTCACGACTATTAACAACAATTCCCTCCAATGGGAGTCATGGGGCCCGCCTCAGTTTCAAGAGGATCTTTGTGAAGTGTGGACGTTGAAAGTTCTTCGAACCTATTCAAATTTGTGCGCCAGTGAGCCAGCGTTTGGAATTTCCAATTCACCGAAGAGGTATGTCTCAAAAATAGTCTTCAGAAGAACACAATAGAAGTGTTCCATAACACAGAGAATTCTTAAATCAGTTGACATTCGTGTTTGCGATGAGAATTCACGGTTTTGGCTCTCCTCCAAGGATAATCGATTCCCTGTATTCTAGTGCGGAAATGTTGTTTACTTCCTCTACCTAGTCTCATAACCTTATATCCGCCAGACTTTTATAGATCTTGATTACGCAACAAAAAACTCATTTTGTTACAATGCCATACTTGTGAAAGACATGTTAGTTGATTAATTTCAATTGCGCTTCTGATAATTTACGCCTTTAGCAGTTTAGTTACTTAAATTTGTTACTACTAGATTGAAAGCTGCCAAAATGTGCAGGATTCCACAAGGTAGTCTTGACCACACTCAACAATAAGTAAACTTGTTACTCAGAACAGGATTCTAACAAGTTTAGCCGCAGTACTTTCAAAAAGCAAAGTTTTCATTAAGTTATGGTACCTGATACATTGATGGCGAAGTGATGCTCGAATAAACCATTGTTTTGTGTTTCAACCTTGATTCATTATATTGTAATAGATAATTATTGCTAATTCGAAAGAATTCCGTATTCAGTGGTCATAATTACCAATTCTTCCAACTAAAATGATTCATAATTCAAATCCAACCTATTACAATGATATTACATGTTGTTAAACAATTTCAGCAAAAAAAGTGGACTTGAAATGGAAAAATTCGTGTTATTCAGAAATGTAGATAAATAATATGCTTTAAGGTTGGATTCAGTTTTGGAATTTAGTGATAAGATCGCTTTATCGCAAAAAATAAATTCCTTTCCGTCCGAGAAATATAATATTCATTACCCCTATCCCATATTTTCACTGTTTCAAAAAAAAAAACATGGTAAAAATATCATTTCACATTAATTCCAATCTCCTTATTCAGCTCTCTTATTAATCATTCATCCAAATATAATCATTTACAGAAATTTTATCTAGATGACCTCTGAATTTGTTTGCCTGTCATTATTATGGTAGTTTCTACCATATTAAGTGAATAATAAATGAAGATTTATGTGTTCTTGGATGGTCGTGATATTGACATTATGCTGTTTACACTGTTTACAGTGATCATACTTGACTTAGTTAAATTATTGCAAATGAGGAAATGAACATTTATGATTTATGAATTCAGCAACATTTTCCGCCACAAATTTATGCTGATTAGTGTACTTTTCAAGTCCAATATACCGTACTTGATTACACGATTTGAAACTGATTCGATAATTGAAAGAATTCAGTCTAGGTCAAATCATATTGATACTAGTTATTATTGTTATTAAGCAGTGGAATAGATTTGGCATGGCCAAAAAGTGTTGAGATACTTACAGAGTGTGCCAAATGCAAAGCATTTCAGGAATTTCCGCACGGTTTGCAAAACTAGAGCCTGTTGTGCATATCCCGCGATCCTCTGGGATATTTCGATCTTTTGAAGATTTCTTTCAAATGATTTGGACATGACTCCCTCAGCCGAAATCACCAATGGTATTATAGTGACTTTTGACAATTGCCACATATTCTTCAGTTCTATTGCCAAGTTCTCGATAGTTTTTCTGACTCCGTTCTTCCGATGTTATGAGTCAATGGTACTGCCACATCAATTATCACCCCATACTTCTGATCCTTCTCAATGAACACAAGGTCCTGTCTATTGTAGTCCACTGTTCTATCTGTTGTTATGGGTCTGTCCCAATAGAGAACCGCAGCGTCCGTTTCCAACACTGCTGCAGGTTGATATTTGTAATATGGCGGACAAGTATCCAAAAAACCATGCCTAAGAGCTAACTGCAGTTGAACAATTTTTGCCACTTGGTTGTGTCGGCCCAGATATGCGTTGTCGGCAAGAACTCGACAACCGGCGATTATATGTTCAATAGACCCGCCAACTGCGCCGCACTTTCTGCATTTGTCTTCCACGTTCAGCTTCAAACAGTGCTTCTCGTAGTTGCGAGTTCTTATAACTCGGTCTTGCATGGAAAGCCGTCAGAACTCCCTCAGTTTCAGTATACAATTGTCCCGCATTCAACCACGACAAAGAAGCTAATTTCTCGACATTTTCCCTCTCAAGGTGTTTGGGAAATCGGCCGTGCAGAGCTTGTTCCCTCCATATACTTCTATCTTCGCTTCTGGTGGTGATATCGAACGTCAGTTCTCTGTGTTGTAGGTTCAGAGGTGTGTATCCCTTATCCTCTGTTGTCATTAATTTCATCAGGCTATCTTCAGACTCGAGCAGTCGCTGACTCAAGTTTTTCTCCTGCAGAGTCTATAGATGTTCAACAGACCTCGTCCGCCATCTCTTCTAGGTAGATAAAGCCTTTTCACCGATGCATTGGTGTGCAGATATCGGAACTTTGTCATTAGGCGACGGGTGAGTCGGTCCAACTCATTCAGATCAGCATCTGACCACTTCAAGACTCCGAAAGTGTAGGTCAGAGCTATTATTATTATTTTTATATCCCCCTGTTATAAGTGTATTCGCTGTCACTTATTTCATAAAGATATCCCAGAGGAATCCCTGCGACTTCTTTGGGAGGTCGCAGGGAGCTCTATATCTCCTCCAAATGTCCGCCACAAAAGAGTTCCCAGAGAACTCTTGACGATATCCTATAAGTGGATATTCTCAAACAAGCCACACTGAGAGTTCGCATACACCTCCTGCGACGAGAACTTTGAGAATTTCTTATTAACCTCCGCATTGCGAGATGTATAAGATATTCTCATGTGTAGAAGTTTCTGCACAGGCATTATATTTTTTTCTTCCTCTGAGTACAATCTCTCAGCCAATCCTCAGAAAAGACTCCTCTGTTGTCCTCCACGTAATCAGTGTTGCCACCCTCCGTACCTACAAGTTCGGAAAAAATCGGTAGATTTCGGTAGATATTCGTAAAAGATGGGTAGATTTTTGGAAAAAAATACCTTTTCAAATCCACATTTTTCGTGTTATTTAAGTTGAAATACTATTTATCCGAAATATTGGTCAAGAAGGTTATTTTACGAATGAACTAAAATTGAAAATGGATTTCATTTATTTACAAAATTAATTTTCGAAAAACTAATCTTTCGAACAAAAAATGAGTATTCTGACAAAATAAATCGGTATTCAAAAAATTAACACCTATTGAAAACAGCAAATATGCTGAAAATAAACGCATGTACATCAAATTGCTTGAAAAAATATAGATTTGTCAATGTATAACTCAACAAAGTATCAAATTATGGTATGCTTAGGAAATCTTCAAAATAATAACGTAAGAGTCCTAGAATATCAGAATATACATTCACCCCATCAAATTTCGGTAGAATTATGTGCTTTTTCGTTAGATCGGTAGATTGAGAGGAAAATCGGTAACACTTTTGTAAGGTCAGTGGTTTATACATTGATCAAAACGTGAATAAACATTGTGTCAAGTTCTTTTGGAGCACAAATTGAACAAAGAGGATTTCAACAACAACATTTCAATGCCCATTCATATATCAGCTTGAAACAAAATGAGATATAATTCCAAACAGTTCCCGTGAAAGTGTCGAATCATCACAATTCTCATAGAAGTCTTATGACTATCGGAATTGCAATAATGGTTTCCACAGGAACTTGTAAACCATGCCTATTAACTATCATCAATAATTTATTAGCTTGAATCTTGGGAATATTCGTCTCTATACTAACCATTCTTGTAAAATCTGTCGTGAAGTTATTATACTCATCCATATTCTTGATAGAAATAATTATCCTGATCACCAATATACCAAGTAGAAAATCGAGTAATGTAAATTTATCAATTCCGTTATTGGTGGTTGAATTACTCGGATAACATATATGGCGGTAAAGATGGTTAAGGTATATGTCCTTATTGGTGAGAAAACTCCAGAATTTAATGAAAATAACACTTACTTGGAGCACAAATATCCTCATCGGAATTTCACACAATAACGAACCTCGCACAGCACAGTAACACCGATAAACACAACACAACTAAGTAACTAATCTATCCAAGTATCCACAAAACCCCTCTCGATGTCTTGGTAAACTCGCTGTTTATACAAGTCGATTCGATAGACAAATAGCGCCTGCGTGAACAGATTGACCTTGTCAATCGCATGGTGCGCTCTCCTCTCCAAGATATCGCATGGGCACATCAGTGGGAAATTCGCTTAGTAACATCACATAGAGAATATAGAGATCTCTGGGACCTCGCGGTAGGAGCTCCCATAAAAGTCGCATTGTAACCTCTCAGAGATATCGCGGAGAAGTCTGTGTTGCCTGGACGTTTCGTCCCAGTCCGCTCATAGGACTCATCAAATTGGCCCAGTGATCGGATGACGTATGGCGCACCTAAGACATAATTTGATTTGCAGAGGTTCCTCGTATGGATCTAATGATGGGGATTAACGATGATAACTCAAAAAGAAAATATCTTTTCAACAAAGACTACAATAAAAGATGGTTAACCCGTTGTGAAGGAATATAATAAGAAGTCCCGTTTATGTACCTATACTTAAATAGAGATTTAATACAAGACGTTTATGTTCCTCCCCGTATGGACTTAAGTCTGGAATAACGATGGGTTTTTTAACGACTAAACGTCTCCTTCATATCGGCGTGGGGGTAGTTCCAGAGCTTTTCCGTAATCTTATCCGGTAGCTCGGAGGATTACGACTCCCTGTCTGGGATAATAAAGCAACGTACATAGTTAGTGATGTCAAACTGTTTCGTTGTCTTGGGGATATTGTCGTCGTTCGAATGAAGAAGAATTCCTTTGATTTATACGTCGTGTGTATCTGAATTTTTATGGCGCAGGTGGATCTTGCTTTATTCCATCCATTATGGTGGATCTTGAGGATATACGACGTACGTAAACAATTCTATGAATGTAGATGGGGTTGGAGTCGGAGATGTGCACCCTGAGATTTGTTACAGGTTAAGGGGAGGTGCTACACGTCCGAGGACGCGAGCTCCCTTCAAAAATTGGGCTTTTTATTTCCATGATATCTCCGTCAATTTTCGGGATAAATGTATAAAATTTTCAGTATACATACAGAATAATATTCTGCAGAATATGTATTAATCAGTTTTTCTGTTTATTGCCCACTGAATTTTTAAATAAATTATAAAGTAGGAACTTTATTGGTCATATTTTTAACCAGGTTTTTTCCTAATATATGAAGAAAAACGGAAAAGCGAGTAATACACATTTTGCAAAATATTATTCATCATGCTTACTGAAAATTTCATACATTTACACCGGAGATATCATGGAAATAAAATCGTTTGTCCAGATTTTCATGAAATTACAGCTCACCAGGTTTTTCCTAATATACAAAGAAAAACGGAAAAGCGAGTAATACGTATTTTAGAGAAATGATTTAGCTTCAATTTAAAAAAAAAGTTGTTGGTCTACGCCGCATACGAACTAAGATATCATGGAAATTAAAAGCCCAATTTTCAAAGGGAGCTCTCGAGCTCGAAAGTGTAGCACCTCCCCTTAATGGTCACCAGGATTTTTTTAGTGCAAGAGCTGAGCTGCATCTAGAGCGCAAGATTTGAAATGTGCGCCATTTTTGACAGTCATAATCATTATTGCGACATGACAGATCGAAAGTTGACAGATGGGAGTTGGTAAGCATGGAGCATTACACGGTAGAACAACGCATCCTGATTGTCCAAAATTATTATGAAAATGGTGAAAGTTTAATTGCAACTTTGCATCCAATGTTCGGTCGGAATAATGTGCCTATTTCATCTACGTTGAAAAGAATATTAAAAAAATTCGAAAGTACTGGTTCGGTTAGAGATTCGAAACACACAATACGAGCTCTAGAGGTCGTTCAACTATTCTGATACTAAAGAAACGTATATACGGCATTTTCCTCGAATACCATGATGCATGCTGTATTGTTGAAATCTGAGAGAAAGACGTTGTTTTTATCATTATTCATCCGCGAAGAGAAAAATGTCGCCACTGTTCTTAAAAACAGACCACGTGTCCATCTAAATTGATGTAAAATTAACAGGTCACATATTCAAGAATTGATTTGTCGCCTTTAAGATTTTGTAGAACAATTACAAATTCTACGAGGATATATTGAAAAATTCTTAGCCTGCTATAGAACCAAACAAAATTTCAATGTCAAAATATTTTATTATTCAACATATTCTCCTCTTAATTGAATACATTCATTACATCGAACCTGCAACGTCTCTAGACCTTTCAAAATGAAATGTTTCTTCTTGCTCTGCAAACCAGTCCTCCACAGCTTTTATTACCTCCTCGTTGGAAGAAAATTTGCGACCTTTTAAACTTTTTTCAGTTGAGGAAAGGGATGATAGTCGAACGGAGCCAAATCTGGTGAATAAGGGAGGTGTTCTAGTAATTCTAACGTCTAAACCTAAATCACGAATTTTTTGCATGGCAACATGAGATTTGTGTACTGCAGCGTTGTTCTGTAAAAACAAAATACCTTTGGATAGCTTTCCGCGTCTTTTCTCTTAAATTTATTTCTCGCAGAGTAGTCAGTAATGTCGAATAGTAATCTCCAGTTATTGTTCTACTCCTTATCCAAAAAATCAATCATGGCAATCCCAAAAAACTGAATCAAGAACTTTTCAGCAGATTTTTGGACACGAAATTTCTTAGGTCTTGGAGAACTAGGAGTGTCGCCATTTCATCGATTTTTGCTTTGTTTTTGAATCGTAGAAATGTACCCAAGTCTCATCCATAGTAACAATTCGGTTGAAAAAGTCTACATCGTTTTCAAATCGAGCACAGATCGAACGCGATGCTTCTACCCTTGCACGCTTTTGGTCAACATTCAAACATTTGGGGATCCATTTTGCAGAAATTTTTCTCATGTCCAAATTGACGTGAACTATATGATGAACGCGTTCGTATGAAATCTTCAGTGATTCAGATATCCGTTTCAGCCCAATTCGACGGTCTGATAAAATCATGTCATGAACTGCATCGATATTTTCGGGGACTGACACAGAAACTGGCCTTCCCGATCGGTCATCATTTTCAATGGAAAATTTACCTTTTTTGAAGCTTGCAGTCCAATTTTTCACGGTCGCATACGAAGAACATCGATCACCAAGGGTATCAAGCATATCTTCGTAAATCTGCTCACCTCTAAACCCTTTTAAATACATCAAGTACTTGATGATGGCTCGATACTCCAATTTTTCGATTCTTACAATTTCAGTGGACATCTTTTTTTTAATTTATTGCGTAACTCTGGTTTACTTTTTTGACGTCGAACCATACACTGACACTTCTAATAAGTTATTGTTCGTTGATATGGTATCGCAATATTTTTTTATGCATGGAACTGGTCTAGGCTAACTAGATATCAATGCATCCTCGTAACTCATGATTTCAACCATTCTGACACCGCAGAAACGTATATCAGGCATTTTACTCGAATACCATGCATGCTGTATTGTTGAAATCTGAAAGAAAGACGTATATAGTTATAGTTATAGTGAAAAGGGGTTACAGTCCACTGCGACCTTAAGGTCTATTGTGCCCCCTGACTGAGCTGTCATCATCGCGCCTCCTACAGCTCGCCCTCCAGTTCCAGAGATTTGATGAAATCCAGTATCTGGGACGGCTTCAAGGAGGATAACTCCCCACTTCTACAAGTTTCTTGTCCAAAGCTATCTTTCTTTTGGCTTACAATGGCATAGCATTCCGTAACCAGGTGAATAGGAGTTTCTTCCTCCTCCCCACAGAATCGACACTCATCAGTGTCCGATAAACCCATTCTGCTTCTTTAGGCGACAATGTCCTGTGAGAAAGCCAGTGAGTAGGTGAAGTTGGTTTTTACTGAGATCCAGATATTTTTTGGATCTAGCAGTTTCAAAGTTCCGGAGGAACTTTTTGGAGTGATCCATTACTGGGAGATTCCGCCAGAGTTTTTCTCTTTCGGTTTTCTCCTTCAGCATAGAGAAAGACGTAGCTTTTATCTTTATTCATCAGTGAAGCGCGAAATTTTGCAAGTGTTGTTCTTGATGAAAACATACCACGTGTCCTTCTAATTTGATGTCAAATTAACAGGTCACATATTCAAGATTCAATTCGTCAACCTTAAGGTTTTGAAGCACAATTACAAAATCTAATTCTTATGATTTCAACCATACTGATACCGGAGAAACGTGTATCAGGCATTTTCCTCGAATACCATGCATGCTTTATTGTTAAAATCTGAAAAAAAGACAAGAACTATATGCGATAAGAACGTTCTATTTGGTTATGATTAGTAGAGCCCCTAGATCCTATACTATATAAATAGTCATCCTTATCGGTAGATCGATCTTCCTGAAGAAATGGGAAAATTATGGAAACAATGAACTGAAAATCGTTAAAAAACCTCTTATTTGGGAAAATATCGCAGTGAATAGATCCGATGAGGTGTTTTGAGGACGATTACGACGATATTTTTCAGATTCCGTCCGATTTTCAGCGATTTTCGAGCCGATTTGGGAAAGTGACGTCACTCAGATGGGGTAGAATTTAGACTGATTTTTCCTATTTAAAAGGGTTTCCAGGTAAAAATGCGGAAAAGGTGTTCTCTAGATGTTCTCTAAATGAAAGCAGCCAAGTTTTATTCCCCAACATTGTTTTTCAGAATTTCAGAAAGTTATGAACGGAATCCATGAGGTCCAAATGACATTTTGATATTGCTCGGATGAAGGAATAATAAGTCCTCCCATGTATGAATCGATTATACCTCTTTTCGACCGTATGAAAATTTTCTCACTGAATATCGCAGCTTCGCTGCGATTTCAAGATTCTTCTGGACCCAATTTTCCTTCGGATCGGCCAATTATTTACCATTTTAGCATAGTATAGAAATAGAAAGAACTATGGTCCGGATCGAAAAGTGTAAAATACGTTTAGTATATAGAATGATAGAAGACAAACTAATCTTCAAGAAAATTGAAGAAGGAACTCATTTGGTAGGAGAAATATGGCTTTTCAATTGCAGAAATAATCGGACAAAACTAAGTTTTTCTGTTTGGAAATATTGCGTTTGATAACATACTTGTTCGAATAAGGTTAGTGCTTGAGTATTTCCTAAAAGTATCACGACAGAACATCAAATAATCACCTCAATTTCAATCGAAAAATATGAACTTTGAGGTGTTTGCAGAAAATCAGGCACGTATTTGACCCAATTTTGAGAGAAACTGTGAAGAAATTCTGAACAATCAGGGAAGAAGTCAAATATTCGTCGACGAACCGTCGATGTATATTCGAGAATAAGAGTCGAGGTTATCATTTTCATATCTCAATTTCTCCCCCGAACTCAATAAACATATTGAAACATTTCCTGGCAGCGCGAAGCGACATCAAATCTATCATTTCCAATAGCTGTCGTATCTCACATATGTTTCTGTGAAAATTCCGTAGCATTTCCCCCACAGCCACTTTTCGTCTAACGTGGGGTGAGTGAATTTCACTGGGAGCAATATATTTCGGCATTATCATTCCTAAAGCTGTTCCCATTAGCGGAATATGGGTGTAAAAAGTACGTACTTCTGCATTTTATTCGCCGGGAAAATATGTTGTGGAATAAATTTTGAATTCTCGGTATATCCATGGCGTAAATGTACTCCCTCAGCTTTCTGAAAATCTTGTCGTATATAGTATTAATGTACACGAATCGTCAAAAGTCTTGGCTCTTCTAGGTTTCTCAAGAAATAAACGATTTGTGTTCTGGAAATGAGATGAATATTTTCCTCTATTCCTACTGCAATATATACTGCTCCACAAGAGTTAGGGATATCATATTCAATCGTTTTTAAGTATGTAAACTTCGAGTAAATCGCTGTAAAATCATTTAAAACTCAATAACAACTTGAATCGATCCAATAAAATTTTCGACAATTCGTCAATCTGGTCGCCTTTTTTCTGAAGTTTGGTTCTTTGCATATGCTTCATGAATGTTCTCATTTTATCGACGGCTTCGATTTGAAACGAGTTTTCTGAAAATGCCAAGACGTAAATTAACAAACGCTGAGGCCAGTGAACTCTATGGTATAGAGTTCACTGGCTCAGGCTAATAGTCCTATCGGAATGCTACAGGGTGGCCTAACCCAGGAAAGGCTCCAAGTCGGCCAAAGTGTGATATCTCGACTTTGGAATAGGTTCAGGGAGATAGCTTCCGTGTTGGAAAGACCAAGGCTTGGTGGACGACGAAAAACAACACCTGCTCAGGATCGTTTCATCACCGTTTCGGCGAGAAGAAACCCTACATCTACGTGTAGAATGCTACGGAATACCCTTCATAATGCAGATGGGGTCCAAGTTTCCATCGGAACCATCAGACGACGTTTGAGAGAGGTGAATCTAGGTTCTAGACGTCCATTAAGAGGAGTTCCATTAACACGTGACCATAAGCGTCAAAGACTGGAATGGGCAAGGCAACATATCAATTGGAACGATCAATGGCGTAGTGTCCTTTTCACTGATGAATCCAGATATGGACGATTTTCAGATTCTCAAAGAATAAGGGTATGGACAATCCCACATTCCCACGCATACCCCGTAATCGTCGTAATGTCCAAGAAGTCCATCCATTCCGAGGGGGTAGTGTTATGGTATGGGTCGGGATATGTTTCAACGAGCGCACAGATCTACACATTTGTCCTGGGAATATGACCGCCTTACACTATAGGGAGCATGTCATTGACAATGTTGTGCCAAATTTTCACGCTGCTATTGGTGAAACTTTTCAATTTCTAGACGATAACGCTAGACCGCACCGTGCAGCCATAGTTGAGAATGCGCGCGAGGAGCTTGGTATTCCACATTTACCAATACCGCCGCACTCACCAGATTTGAATTGCATAGAACATGCATGGGATATGCTCCAAAGAAGATTAGATAATCATCAACCTACCCCAGAATCCAGAATCCTTGAATGATCTGAGAGAGCTTCTGACCCGTTTATGGAACCAAATTTCTCAAGAAATGTTCAACAACGTGTGTAGTATGCAAAGAAGATGTCAAGCTGTTATTGATGCCCGTGGAGGCCATACATTGTATTGATAGTCTTAAAATGCTTGAATTCTCTGGGAATAAAATTTCGTTATTTTACGCGATTTTTCTTAACCACCCTGTATACGCTGCAGACCTACAGGCTAAAATTAATTTGCAACTTGAAATCATATTAATATGAATTTTCATCACAAAAATCTTATTTTAACTATAGTTTTTTGCAATTTAAGTCAATATATCCCTAACTCATGTGGAGCAGTTTAGTTAAATGTGGGTTTTGGAGATTGAATATTGCTCTCCCTAATACGTAATCCCATACGTGCTCAATTGGATTCATGTCCGGTGAGTTTGCTGGCCAGTTAATTCTGTGATGGATATTCTTCTCTTGAAGAATTTTGTGAACCCTACGTGTGCGGTGTGGTGGGGCTTTATCATCCTGTTAAAAAAAAATATTTCCAAATACGTTGCACAGAGGAACAATGATTGGTTCAATAATGTTTTCTAGTAGATGTCACCAGTCAGCGTTCGTCTTCTGACGATGTGTGTATTTCAATTTAATTCTATACAATATCACAAGATCCTCATGCATGTCATACCTAAACGTAATCAATTAAAATAACTCATTTCCTCTTTCCAAAAATAAAAAACCGCAATTATTGGAACGACGAGGTTTATGAACCGATTGACTCCGAGTTTTGTAGAACTCTTCATCTTGCTTCCATCACTATATTCAAGTTTTTGCTAACACGCTCCAATTAATTTTCAGGTGGGGCAGAAATGAATACCATTTTTTCTACAATTCTGCTACTCGCTGTCCTTCAGGGGGTGTATCCATACAGCAGTAAGTACTCGTATAATTTTCCACATTCACGAATTGATTAAACAGACACGATAAAAGCACGCATTCGTTGATTTGAAATAAGTTTTGTAAGCTCTTCGGTCCATAAAAGATGTTTCAGTTAAGTTAAATTGAACAACCTTGTGAAAATGTGCAATTTATTTATGTGATCCCAAAGAATCAAAACATAAGAGTAGCACGGTTTTTCTAAAAGTGAACGCTGAGACTCTCATCAACAATTATTATGCAATTTATGTCTGTTCAGAAATAAATTATTCCTTGGCCTGATTTTCTGAATACAAGCATTTTTTTCAATGGTCACTACTATAACGAATCTTCAAACGGATGACAGAAAAGTATCAAGTTTAATTCTCCTAAAGCTGCAAACACATTACACAGATTTCCTCATAATTTTCCGGTTGCTAGCTTCTGAGAGATTTTTCTGATTCTAACTCTAACAAAAGTACCATTATTTCAGAATTTGGTAGAAAATGTGATGACATAGGATGTGCCTCAAACGAAGAATGTGTTATAGCCAGTAAACCATGTTCTTTTCTCGACAGAAAAGATGAGTGTGGAGAGTGAGTATGATTTTGTTTATCTTTTACTTAATTGTATGACATTTGATGTTTTTACATCTTCAACCTATATAAAAAAAGCCGGTAAATTGAACCCCCATAATCCCCAAAAATGTAACTTTTTCTGGATGCATTGGTAAATCTTGCACTGCTTCTGACTGATCTCCACTCCAAAATCGACACTTCTGCTTATTTTCGTATCCATTGAGTCGAAAATGAGCTTCGACGCTGAACACAATTTTTCGATAAAAAAGTGGATCTTCAACCAACCTTTCAAGAGCCCATTCACCAAAAATTCTGCGTTGTGGAAGGTCTTTCGTCTTAAATTCTTGCAACAAGCTGTGTTTTGAAATGCTTACACCTTAATCCTTCCGAAAAATTATCCACATTGTTCAGTAGCAGAGGCACAATCGCTGCGAACGACGCTGAATCGATAATTTGTAGTCATCACTAACACTGGCCGATACCTCTGCGATATTTTCTTTAGTTCGCACTGTACGGGAGCTTCCAACAATGTTAATTTGGTGTGTCTTTTAGACTGACCATAAAATGGAAGAAGAACCAGTTTGATAATAGAATTCAATGATGTTCCTTTGTAAGACGATTCTTGGTTAAATTATAGACCGAACTGGAGATGTTTGAGAGTAACATAAAACACGAAATGTGTGGGAGCTGGCAAAATCAGTGTGGCTAAAAAGAAAATAGTTGAAAAATCACCCATTTTAATCTGTTATTTTAAAGCTAATAAAAAAATCAAATCTCACATAAGCTAACAACATTATTTGCAGATATCCAACTTGTAAAAAAATTGACAATGGGGTGAGAACCTGTGAAACTTATGTATGCCCCCCATCCAAGGTTTGTAGAATAGATGGAGGAATCCCCAAATGTTTCGACGATTCCAGTAAAAGTGAGTATTGTACTTTATTCTCTACAAAGGTCCAAAGCATTATAATCAGAACCTGCAGCAGTAAATCCCACAAATGATAACACATAATCGCCTTAAAAATTCATATTCGATCTTTTTGTACCGTGACACTATACAGTGTGACAAGAAAAACCTCGGACAAACTCTTTTTCATTTAACTTTATTACACAGAAGAAATTGAACAAAACAACAACAAATAAAAATAGCTTGAACATTTGTTAATAATATATTTAAGCCGTTTCGAAGTTGGCGGCGATACACAGCTTCAGATGCTTCTTGAAAATTTTCGGCAATGAGCCGCAGCTCCTCGGGCGTTAATCGGTTCCATTCCCGGCGCAGAGATGGCTTCAGCCCTGTGCTCTAAAATCGACCACACGCTGTAGTCCATTGGGTTGAGATCCAGTGAGTAGGGCGGCCATTCTGCAGATGAGATGAAACAAGGAAAATAGGTCTTACACCTTTCTTGCGTAATTTTCGCTCTGTGAGCCGGAGCGGAGTCCTGTTGAAAGGTCCAATGCGTATCGCCGAAGTGCTGCTTGGCCCACGGAAGTACTACGGCCTCGAGGATGTCGCAGCGGTAGACTTCTTGATTGATTTTGACCCCTTGATCCACGAAAACTAAGGGAGTCTTACCACTGCCGCAAATTCCGCCCCAGACCATGACGGATTGAGGATTTTTACGGTGTTCGACGATGGCCGATGTACCGGGAGCCTCTACGGACCGTAATTTGTCGTTTTGGTGGTTGTGGGATTATTCTACGGTGAAAAGCTTCTCGTCTGTGAAGAGAATTCGCTCCCATTGCTGACCGGCGACGAGACGAAGGAGTTGGCGGTACCTTTGGATTCGTACGCGCTTGTTTTCCTCCGTGAGGAGTTGAACTTTTTGGAGCTTGTATGGCTTGAGGTTGAGCTCCTTTTTGGCAATTTGACGCACTGATTCGCGGTTGATACCGGTTTCACAGGCTATTTTCCCCATGGAAACCCTCGGATTTCGATTGACTCGCTGCTTGACGATGTTGCGATTGCTAGGTGTATTGACAGTGCGTTTTCAACCACTTCCTGGACGACGACCATCATGGCCAAGCTCCTTGAAATGACGAATTGCATCGGACACGGTTTGTCGAGGCACATTGACGCCTACCTTGATGAAACAGTTCCAAAATCGCACTACGTTTGTTTGACATTCTAAAACTCTGTGAAATGAAATTATATCAAACTGAAAATTCACATATTAAAACAGTAAAGTGTAGAGAAACCAAGAGAATAAAAATTATTTGGCTGCGCTGAAATACTTTTGTTCCAGACCACAGCAAAATTTGTCCGAAGTTTTTCTTGTCACCTTGTACATACCAATTATTTTCAAGGGCGTGAAATAGGCTTTTATGGTCGAAATCCATAAAATCCAGAGACGCCAGGAATTTTAAAAATTTTCAAACAACCGTTTACTTCAGAAGCACAATATACAAGAAGCAATTGTAATTGAAACAACTAACATTATTGATTTATTCGCTGGCACAAAGTGGTACTTTATAGACCGCTCACCAATGTAATTTGCGTCCACCGGGCAATAAACTAGTAAACCAAGCGATGAACTAGTCCGCCGTGCGATAAACTGGTTTGCCGAGCGATAAACTGGTCTGCCGAGCGATAAACTGGTTCGCCGAGCGATAATCTAGTCTCTGTCGAGCGATCAACTTGTCCGCCGAGCGATAAACTGGTCCGCGGGCTCTAAAGTGTCACTTTAGTCACCACAGGACCTTAAAATACATCTTTGTACCATTTTGGGCTTAAAAATTATTAACTAATTCATTTTTTCAGTTGGAAAAGTACCACTTTACGACACAAGCAACATCAATAACAAATATGACTCCCATGGCGGACAAGCACCACCAAACTCTCCTTCTGGAAACTACAATCCAAGCGCTCCTTCTGGAAACTACAACCCAAGCGCCCCCAACCCTTCTCGTGGTGCCCTGTATCCTAATATAGGAAGTAACGGTAATACCCATCAAGGAGGATACAACCCCGGTTACCAGCAACCAGCAGGGGGCGTTCAGAGACCAATGGGTAATTATGGGGGTTATCAACAACCTTCAAACACTTATGGAGGGTACCCATCGTCTGGGGGTAACCAAGGGTACAATAGGCCAGCTGGAGGATATGGACAACAGAACGGAGGATATGGACAACAGAACGGGGGATATGGACAACAAAACCCAGGATCTGGAGGCTTTTACGGTCAAGGAGGGTATAATGGTCAAGGATACAACAGGCCACAACAACAACCAGGAGGTAAGACTTTGGTTCATCTTCTCCTTATCCTTCTTTTTCAACCTGTATTCATCCACTCCTGGGCATAGGTATCTCTCCACCGCTTCCATGTTTCCCTAACGTTTTTGGGGACGGCCAACACTTCTTTTGGTTTCTCTGGGTCTCCATACCGTTAGACTTTGGTTGCTGAAAGCCAACAGTTGTAGTAAATTCTGACAAAGGTAAAACTGTGCTAGTAGTAAGGAAGTCATTCAGTTTTTTATCTGCAATCACATTCCTTTCCATCACATTCTTTTCCACCACACTTTATATTGTATACACAATAAATATACGTGTGTATCATCCTACAGCACCAAATGGATACTATGTAGCAGGAGCAGGCTACCAACAACCGTCACCAAATAATGGCTACAATAACAGAAATCAGAACTCTGGTTACGGGTATAACCAAGGTGGGAGCATATTTTCCAATATTAAATGACGCATGTAACACCTTATGAAATGCATGCAGGGCATTATTCAATTTCGTTGCCAAATTAAATCTTGGTGCACAAAGCATGACTATCATTTAGCATAACTGTTTATTCAATTCAAAGTTGGTCTGTGATTCAAACGTCAATCTTATTGGAAGACACCCTGTGTAGCTCTTAGACAACCTTTGTCTAAGGTGTAGCTATACTCATGCCTGCATTCTCTCCAAACAAAATAGGCTGTCGTCCTTGATTTTAAGTAATAATAAGCTCTAGTTTCCATGCAATAGGTTATGTTTCATCATCAAGACCAAAAACATACAATTACTAATTAGTCTTATTTTCTGATTTTTCAGGATATGGTGGATACGGAAGCAATACCAATACCGGATATGGACAGTACGGAACGAAAGGAAGCACAGGCTCCTCTTTCACAGATTCCCTTAAGGATGCTCTGAAGAAAATAGGTTCGGATTTCCTTCAAAAAGCGGTTTCTGGTGCACTGAAGACTCATTGATGTCTAGCTTATTTTTAGTTTAGAACAAATATAATACTCTATTTTTTTGCAGGATTATTGATCATTGTATCCCACTATATCAGCCAACACTATTGGAGGTAGAACAGGAAAGAAACAATGGCGTTAAAACAAAGAGCTGTGATCGTTTGTAATATTGTAGAAGAAACTTGTTTATACCATAAGTAGCTATAGCGATAAGGATGATTCAAGAATAAATTTTTTCGTATCTATTCTAGTCATTACCATTCTTCACAAGGGCGTTCATGCGGGATTATATTAGCATTTAAATAAATTTTCTATTTTTGCTGCTTTTCGAAAGCTTCGAGGGGGTAACATATCCTCCAATATCCCCTTTATCTACGCGCCTGAAACATGTAGTTTTAGCATTTCCATTCTTCACTTAGGAGTAGTCAATTATTAAATGAGCATTTCGCACCCATCAACGTAAAAAAGCTTAAATCTAAGCAAGTTTATAACTAGTGTCACTAGTGTTCAAAAACATAAAACTAAAGCGATCTCATTTAGGAATTGACATCATCCAAACCATTATTTGGCCTTTAACATCTGCATGCTCTTTTTATCTTCATTTCGGAATTATTTGAAAAAAGCTCTAGGTTTATGTTGCTACTAATGTGCCGTTGGTTTCTTTATTGTTCTTTTCTTTGTGTTTAACAGTTTTTGTGTTGCTTTTTTGTTGAACTACTAGTCATAAATTGCATTAAAACAATTGGAGAAAGGTTTTTCTATATTTTATTTCTTCTGGTACAGTTAATACCAAACTCAGAATGAGCAGAATAATATAACATGAGAAGTTGAATGGATCTATTCTGTGAAACAGATATTTCATCAATTACTAGTGGCCACATTTTTTTTAATAAAATGGCACTGTTTTTTTTTATCAAAAAAGCCTAAAGAGTAAGAATTAATAGAAATATCAAAAAAATTTCCACATAGAACAATTTTCCAAGCAAATAAACGGTTTTAATATTGTTTAAACAATGGTTTTAATGTTTACATGGACAGAGCTAAATCCCATTGTTTGACCCACATAATTCTATACCTATAATTTGAGCGTAGTGGCTAATAAGTATACAAAAGTGTGGCAATCGTTCCCCTTAAATCCAGAGTCAGTCATCGCATATACGCATGCCTAGGGAGAAGAGAAGGGACATGTAATTCTGTATCCATGGATACCGTATGTGACTCAATACAAACAGAGACAAATAACAAAACTGCATCCGCTGATCGCCACGATGTCCCTATTTAATTTTCCCACTCTCCGCTATAGCACATGCTCAATAGTCTCACTGACCCTAGTCAGAGCCTTCTAGATGTTTCACTATTCAAGGATCAAATTATAGGTATAGAATTATGTGGTTTGACCACCAGCACTAACCTCAAAAATTTGTTGACAGGTTGATATTCTGATACCAGTAAAACCTGTTATGATTAATTTCTCAATTTACTTCACACTCTTCATAATTATTTTTAATGAGTTGGTTGACAATACTGTTCAGAGTAAATTCTTGCAATTTTGCCCATTTATTGAGAAATATTGGAATTAAAATTTCCTCATTCATAAAAAACTGATTGACAAAATATAAGATATAATATATTCAGTTTAAAACAGATATGATATGTATATAAATGACGTTTTGATTCAAGTAAAATTCTTCAATCTTGCACTATCAATTTTTGCCCAGTTATTGGTGGAAAATGGATAAAAACCATGCCTTTCTTTGATGACCCAGAATGAATCAACAACTGCCCCATCCTTATCGTCAGATACTTGTTCAAAATATATGTGCGTACTGTTGAATGCTTTCATTCTCGTATAACCGTAATCCGTGCTGGTGAATGCAGACCACTCAGGTCTAGGCTCGACAAACTTATCGGTTCCTTCCTTGCAACCAGCCGAACCTGTAGTGAATTGGACAGGTGCTTTTGGATTCTTATACGGCTCATCGTAGCTTCCATTATAAATTTTATGATCGAAAATAGGCCACAGTCTCTCATAAGAGTGTTCATGGGCCCATATTTCTATGTCAACGCCATAATCATAAAATAATTTCTCCAGTCCAAAAAATTTAAAAAAGGGCAAACCAACTCGTGTTAGAGTTTCGTTTTTTGTACAGTCATCGTTATCATTATTACTACAATACATAGGTCTGTGTCCCATTACAATTATCCAGGGCTGTTTTTCTCTATTTTCTGGCAAGTTTGCTTTGGCCAAATCATTTTCTATCCACTCATACTGTAGCACCAAGGGTTTCAAGCCATAATTCAGAAAATAATAAAGTTCTGTTGAAATTGATATGATATGCAACGGCCCCATATTGAAACTATAAGCGGGAAAGTCGAAATTTGGCATGTTGAATCTCTTTCTGTAGTTGCTGAAATTATAGCTTTCCTCGTGGTTCCCTGGACAAGTCATATAGGGTACATAAGCAGATACAGATTCAATCTGTCTCATAAATTCGTCTCCAACCTTTCCATTCTCTGAATTCATGTCATAAGCGAAATCACCAACATGTAAAATAGCATCATACATTCCTCTTTGTGTTTCTTCTTGAAGTCTAGCTAAGGACTGTGCATTCTCATTCCCCATATCACCATAAATCGCTATATGCGGCTGCCAGTTTTCTTCCAACGGTGGAGTTTTAAACCAAAATACATTAGACCAGCTAAAGTGACTTCCACAGTGATATACATATCTACTATTTGGTGTCAAGTTATTCAATGTAACTCTGTGAATGTATTGAGAGTGGTGTTCGTTCCCACCATCAACAAAGAGTTCAGAAATACCAGTTTTTTGAAGTATTAATCCTCCAATGCCATACTCCACAATTGACTCTTCAGTATCATTAAATGTTGACCATGTAATAACTATATCACTCACATTTTGGCCGTAAGATATATGGATTTGTTCAGGTCTATACCAAACAATATCGGATTCAACTGCTGAAATACCTAAGTAGCACAGGGCTACGATGAAGCCTTCTAGTTTGAATGTCATTTTACAAGTGGTCTGTAACAATGGGAAATCGTATGCTTATGTTATTATCGTTCATGAGGCTTACTCATTTTCGTCAAAAGAACTGAAAACATGATAATGTATCATTCGGAATTAGTCAAGGTCAAACTAGATATTGAAAACTAGTAAATATAAACTGATGATGTCAAACTACCCCACAAACATGATACATCAACACTTTATTATTTATTGTTATTTCCAAAATAGTTTAAACCTTATGTCAAACGTGAGCTCGGAACTGTAGATTCCAGTAATGTTAATAATGGCTAGATAGATAAGAAAAGAAACCCAATCTTCTTTGCTTTCTTCTTGTCAACAAAATCATAACATAACCAAACAAAACAAACTGAACCACAGAACACAAATCATGTATGTCCCTAACCACAGTAGATTTTCATCATTTTCTATGGTTCTAAGATTCTTTGCTATGGCATATTGTTCTATGGTGCATGCGATTAGAGTTCTGTGCATGCACGAAATTCAAATTTTAATGATGATTCGGAGGTTAGACGTCGAGAAAGCCGGTGATAAATTTTGGCATTCCGTTCTAATCCTTTCTTTACCATAATAGTGAGTGTTTTGGTGCCTTTTCCCATCATCTAACAATCTCAGGTGTAAGTCTTACTTGAACTGAACCAATTTTGATATTGTTTTTATTGAATTCCGTTCAACAAAGTATCCACCCACCAACAGGTGGTAGTGGATTTAAAAAAAATGAGTGGTGACGAAACTGGGGAAACTAAAAAGTTTCCCCAGTTTCAATCTCTATTGTCTGAAAGAGCAAAATCTATTTGGAATAATTTAACACAGGAAGATCAAATTTCTGAAAACGATTTAAATGTAATATCGCAAGAGATTGCAAAGATAAGAAACCGACCAGATGTTTATAAAAAAGATAATGATAAAATATTTAATGAATTGGATAGTGTTGAAGGTATCCTAAGCCTATATTCTTTGTCCCAGAAAAGTAATTTAAATGACAATAATATGAGCTATGATAAAAATGTCAGGGAAAGGAAATTTGCCCAATTGCGTTACAAGGATACTGATCGACCTCCACTAAGCGTAATCATAGAATCAAAAGAATCTAACATTCATCCTATCAGCATAGGGAAAAAATTATCTTTAAATAATGTTCCAGATATTAAGGAGTTAAGTAGAAAGGGAAATAATAAAGTTGAAATACAGTTTGAAACTGCCCTTAGTGCTAATAAATTCATTGAAAATGAAATTTTTGACCGCGAAAATTATAAAATTTATATTCCCACTAGATTAGTAACATGTAGAGGTGTAATTGGTGATATCCCTTTGGATATCTCAGAAGAAGACATAATTAACAGTGATTCCCCAGTTAAAATAGTTTATGCCAGACGACTTAACAAAAGAAAAGTTGAGGGTCAGGCAATAAGCTATGTCCCATCGACATCATTCCTAATTACGTTCGAGGGAAAAAATCTCCCTCGTCATATTTCGACTTTTTCTAATAGACGTGAAGTTAAATTATACATAATGCCAGTCATTCAATGTTACAATTGCCTGAGATATGGTCATACCAAGAAATTATGTAGAGGAAAAAAAAGATGCAGGAAATGCGGAAGTGAGCATGAGGAGGAAAACTGTGAGGCAGAAGAAATGAAATGTATTTTCTGTTCAGAGGACAATAAACATGCTTCAACTGATAGAACATGTCCTGAATTCTCAAGACAAAAACAGATCAGAATCAAGATGGCTACTGACAATCTATCACTTTATGATGCTAATATGCTTTTTAAAAAACAACCCCCATCAAACGATATTCGTTCTTTCCCCCCCTTACCATATCACTCCTCACACGACCATAGTAATAAAGAAATTGTGGAAGTCCACAATAGAAGTCTACTTTTGGATAAACCCGTTAGGCAATCATACAAAAAAGTAATCTCAACTCCCCAAAAAAGGAAATTAAACATTACCCCTGGTTATGACAAGACCGCCCATAAAATGTCTCTTATAGATTACACCCCAGGAAAAACACAATCTGATGGTGTCATGTTGGAGAAATCACCCCCTTCAAGAATTCAAGAAAATACATATATATCTAATAATAATTTGAAGAAGAAAATATATGCCAACCCCCAAAATATAGACAAAAACCCTGATTTTACTTTTGAAAAAGAACAATTCTCAAAAAAATATACCAATCTCCAAAAAATTGACAAAAATCCTGACATTTATGATAACGAACAATTTTCTTCTTCCTTTAATATTTCCGACAATATGAGCACATCATTAACGCAGAATCAGAGTTCACGGGGGTTTTTGCCTCGGTCGGGAGATGACGAAAATTAGTCGTCTCCAGATTGAGGTAATTACATGCTTGTGTTCTCTTTTATTTATGTTCTTTGGTTAAATTTTTCATTTGTATAATATTGTCTTTCCTAAAAACCCTTAATGAATAATACAAACAATATAGACACTAATACTCACAAAATACTACAATGGAATATACGATCCGCTAAAACAAATAAAGAGGAATTAAAGTTGAAAATTAGAGAATATAATCCTGACATAGTAGCATTGTGTGAAACCTTTTTTAAATGTACGGATACCTTTTTTATTTATGGATATGTAACTGTCAGAGATGATAGAGAGGATGGTTATGGAGGTATCTGCTTCCTAATTAGAGATAACATTATTTTTGATCAGATTCAGCCAACAAGAAATAATCTCCCCAAAAAACTTCAGGTTCAAATAATTCAAGTGGGAGAGACCTCATACATAAATTGTTATTGTCCCCCACAAATAAATTTAAGTTTGAACTACTTTGATGAAATCCTGAAAGAAATCAATACCTCATATATAATATTAGGTGATTTTAATGCCCAAAATCCCATGTGGGGTTCAGGGACTTTAAACACTAGTGGAAGGGTTATGGAGGAACTTTTAGACCTTCGTAATTTATATTTACTAAATAGCGGTAGTAATACTAGATATACTCCCCCCTCACAAAATAAGAGCTGTCCTGATCTTAGTATCGTAACAATTAATATGGCTTCTAGATCACAATGGACGGTGATCCCAGACCTTGGGTTTACCGATCACTTCCCGATTATTATTACAATGGGGTTTGCGCTTCATGACAGGAGACCGGAGAGAAGTCCGTTCCCTTTTACGAGATATAAGATTCAGAAGGCTGATTGGCCAAGGTTTGCCCTTGCTTTCGGCCCAGACACCGTTAGAAGAATGGAAGATATCGAGGATGTACGTGACGCAATTTTAGCTGCTGCCCAAATATCGATCCCAATTAAAAGTTCCACATCTTACAACTTCAACCCTCCCCCATGGTGGAATGAACAGATTGCAGAGACTATTACTCAGAGAAAGGCAGCTTTCAAGACTTTCATAAGATGTCCCAATTTAGAAAATTTCGTAAAAACTAAAAAACTTAGAGCCAAATGTAGGTTTCTGATCCGCCAATCAAAAAAGTCCTCTTTCCAGAGTTTCTGTGATTCATTTCGCGGAAAAGAATGTAAGGAGGTCTGGCTGGAAATAAAAAAATTCGAGAGGGCCTGCAATCCATCACCTAGGGTCTTTCCCACAAGATCTTGCGCTACTGATCTTCTGAGCTCCCTTGCTCCCCCGCTCATACTACCTATTCCAGATCAAGTCTCCTCGATTGAGCAAACAACAAAAATTGATTTTTCAATTGATGAATTAGAGACAATTTTAAAGAACAAAAAAGACAGTGCTCCTGGGATGGATGGTATAACCTATTCAATGATCAGAAGTGTCCCTTTCTCAGTCAAGATGAAAATCTTAAGTATTTTCAATAACATGCTTCACACGGGGATAATCTCAAAGAATATTAAGGGCGTTCTCATCATTCCTTTTCTAAAAAAGGACAAAAATCCAAATATAATGCAAAGTTACAGGCCCATCGCACTATCATCCTGCATTTTTAAAATCTTAGAAAATATTTTAAAAAATAGGCTGGACCATTTTTTTGAAAATAGTTTTCCAGAGAATGCTCAAATTTTTGCTTTCAGAAGAGGCAAATCGGTACAGGAGTGTCTAGCACATCTTACATCCAAAATTTACCTAGGATTGTCCTTTAACAAGAAAATAGTGGCAGTTTTCCTGGATATCAAGTCCGCATATGATCATGTTGTGGTGAATATCCTCGTGGAAGATCTAAAAAAATTGAACTTACCAGTGAACATGATCAATATTATAATGAACTCTCTCGTGGGAAGAGATGTTTACGTCATAGATCCTTATGATGGAAGTTTGGTGGGCCCTCAAGAAGCCAACAGCGGTCTCAAGCAGGGCTCCTTACTGAGCACCAGCTTATTCAACATTTACACGTCCACATTATATAGATGTGCATGCGAGGATGTAGAAATTTTACAATATGTAGACGACCTATGTATCATATGTGATGGAAGAGATCCGGATCAGATTATGGAGAAAATCAACAAAACATTGAGTAACATCTATGAGTGGATGTCTTATAGGGGTCTACAAATATCGGTGGAGAAAACACAGGCTATATCATTCAGCAGAAGAAAAACAGATCATCTTCTACCACCTATGTGGGGACAGACAACGTTGGGCTGGAGAAATAGGGTGAAATATTTGGGGTGTATTCTTGACGAGAAATTAACTTGGAGGCCACATGTCGAATATATTGTGGGGAAAGCAAATAAAGGGATAAATTTGATGAGAAGACTCACTAGAGTCTGGTGGGGATGCCATCCAAATGTACTTCTTACCCTGTACCGATCATTGGTGCGTACTCATCTGGATTATGGATCCATATTGATAGGAAGATGTGCAAAATCTTTGTTCCTCAAGATGGATAGAACCCAATATCAGGCTATCAGAGTGGCTTTAGGTTATATGAGATCTACTCCCATTAACGTTATCTTAGCGGAGAGCAATGAAATGCCATTGAAGTATCGTAGAAGGTGGTTGGGTGTGAAATTTACCAGTAGGCTATGCGGTATGGAGGGGAACAAGGTTTGGATGGGTATAAAGGAGCTCAACAGATTCAGAGGCATTTGGAATAACAAGATATGCCCGGCCTATATAGGCTGCTTTTCATTGGTGCAGGAAAAATCAGAAACCTTTGATTGCTCACCTATTCTCAAATTCTACCAATGCAGTTTGGATTATCATTACAATCATATTTCCTTCATAAATTTGGGTCTGAAGAAAGAAAATATAGATAATTCCAAATTTTTTCAGGATAAAATGATGACAAAACTCCCCGATTTCTGTCACTTATATACAGATGCCTCTAAAGAGTTTGAGACTGTTGGTATTGGAGTATATGCGCCAAGTCTGAATTGGTCCTTCTCGGAGAGCCTTCCTGGATTCATATCGATTTGTACGGCAGAGACAGTTGCAATTTGGAGGGCTCTACTGCATATAAAAGGGAACAATATTAAAAGATCGGTTATCATTTCAGATTCTCTCTCAGCCCTTCAGGCAATTTGTAGTAGGAAGCTTCAAACCGATATAGAACCTTATAGCATGAAGTCCAGAACACTTATCTCTGATTTGGGACGTATTGGTTTCTCCATCAAGTTGGTGTGGATACCAAGTCACACAAACATAAAAGGTAATGACAAAGCGGATACACTGGCGAAACATGGTAGAATCGATCAGTCTCCTTCAACGCTGAAATTTCATCCTAAGGAATATTGGCCTAATTTTCTGAAAGAAATCTGGCACGATTGGGAAAATGAGTGGGAAAATATTAGTCTGAGTAAAGGAAAAACCTATGCTCATCTTAGGTCAAGAGACAAACTGCGATCCAAACCGTGGTTTCATAATTATAATACTTTTCCTAGAGGTCACATAACGACAATTAACAGATTAAGGTCTGGTCACGCTTCTTTTCCTTTGCACCTCTATAAGATTAAAGTCAAGGATTCTCAAGATTGCTCTTGTGGAATGATTGGAGACCTTACCCACTTATTTTTTGGTTGTCCACTTTTTCCAAAGTTCAGTAAAGAACTTTATAATGAATTAACCTTACAAATAAAAATACAACCTATCAACATTCATGATTGTTTAAGTGGTCTACAACCCAAAATCATAGAAGGCATAATGAAATTTCTTCATAGGTCAAAGTTAAAAATCTGATAGAAAAGTATCAAAAAATGGTTTACAAACTAACGATTATATGTTTTTCGCCCTAGTCCTGTGTTATTCTAATTCCCTAAATGTCAATAAATACCGAATGACGTTAAGACAATGTACCTACTGGTAAATTACCTACCGAAAATGATGACAGTTGATGGAAGAGATGAAGAAGATATCCGACGGGGATATGGAACTATCCAGACGCTCTGATACGAGCATCCTCGTCTAAAAAACTTGTTCCTGACCACATGGCCATAGTAGCCGGGTCATTAAAGAGAGAGAGAAGAAGAAGAAGAAATTTTAATGATGAAAAAAATAGAAAATTGTGCAATTTTTATTTTTTACCGAATTAAATTTATTTTTAACTCTATATATTAAAGAAGTCAAGTTGATTGTGCATATCGCAAAATCTATGCAGTTCACGTGGATCTTTTCATACTCATAAATTGATATTAATCGATTATTTCCACGAAAAATTTGCACCAGTCCCGTATTAAACGCAACTTCGCAACACGCGTGTTTCAGTGTGCATGAGCATGAGCACCTTGCAGGCAAATTGACAACTAAAATAATTGTATAATTTGAGATGGTTTAACGAGTAACCTCACTATTTTACTACTTACATTAGTTGCATTACCACATTTCATTGAAAGTGAAATCTAGGAAGGATGTCTGAAGGCCGACTTTCTTCAGTTGTAAGGTAGACATCCTCGGAAGTTGTAGCATTCATGAAGAGAAAGTTCGTGATCATCTCTTGAAGAAGTGTAGTGCTGTTGACCCATTATAATCAGGAATTTTGATCTTATTCAACTTCGTCTTTGTGGACTATTAAGAATCATGGAGATTGAAAGAGAGAAAAACTTACAATTCATCGCTAAAAACTTATTGGCAGGAGGCAAGTAGATAGTTTATATATAAAATCATACAGACATTAATATTTTGAGGTGAAATACAGTTTAGTTATTTGGGTTTTTCGAAAAGAAAAACATATACAGTATCTACTATAGGTGTAATTTGGGTTTTATTAAAAAACATTCACTGTTGCAAATTTTATATTGTCGAGAGATAAAGAAAACTTTCTATTTATTAATATTATTACAATAATAAACAAGCATGACCTATTGAGAAACTTTTATCGTTTTACAATTATAATTGCGTTACCTCTAGTTAATCAATTATTTATGAAATTCGATATTTTTTACGGTTTAATGATTCATAAATAAATAAACCTGGTAAAAGTGTACTTGTTATGAAGAATGTAATTAGCTTAACTGTTCTGACACTTTCTCAAGTAAAGTATATCTTGTTTTTAGAAAGAAAGGATGTAAATCTAGTATAATTCATCTATAAGTTATAAATTTTTTTCAATTAATTTGAAGTACAATTTTAGACTGAATTGTATTATGCCAACAAGGATATATTGCTGAAAAATAGATTTTCAATCTGAAATATATTTAGTGAAATTCCCTCAAAGAAAATCTACATTACAAAAATATTTCAGTGAACATAATATGATATGATCACTAAAGTTGCTTGTATATGTAACTATTTTTGCAGCAGAGTTATCTATTATTCTTATCTCATAGTAGAGCAGTGGACCATTACATATTTGATAGCCTTTAATGTAATTATTTCTCAATCTTTGTTGCATATTGAAAATTGTTCATATAACAATGAAATTTTACAATAGAACAATGGAATACCTTCAATATAATGTAAGAAATAATAAGCACTTGAGATATACAACTGAAAATGTGAAGTAACAATCCAACTTTTCTTCTACAAATTGAAAGTATGTAGTACATTCCCTATTCATTCCTTAGAATGCTACAAATGATTACACAATTGTTTATTATTTTTATGCCAAACCATTGTGTGAAGACGCAACAGGTCAACATTATCTTCATACAGGGTCTATTTAAATTATTGTAACATTGTAGTGGACCTCAAAACATAATTTTGTGATGCCTACAAGTATAAAATTATGCTCTCTCTAAGGCCCATAGGATCTCACAGTAATTTATGAAGACCTTGTACTTGTATAATGACTGAGCTCTGAAGAATTGAAAAACTAAAAATTAAAAAAAATATGCTAATTATAAAAAACTATTGATTTTCAGGTATTGCTGGTATGGTATCGAAAACGACAGTTGCACCCCTAGATAGAGTAAAGATTTTAATGCAAGCACATAGCAAACATCACACATCTCATGGGGTCATAAACGGGATCAGGCATATAATCAAATCTGAGTCACTTTTAGCGCTATATAAAGGTAATGGAGCTCAGATGGTCAGGATTTTTCCCTACGCTGCAACACAATTCACTTCTTTCGAAATTTATAAGAGACATTTGGACGGAATATTTGGACCTAAGTCACACATAGACAAGTTTTTAGCTGGAGCTGCTGCAGGCCTTACATCTGTAACGTTAACCTATCCTTTAGATACTATCAGAGCAAGATTAGCCTTCCAAGTGAGCAAACAAAGTTTGAGAAAATCCTGTATGAATTATTCAATGAAATTGTTTTGTTCGAACAGATCAAAGGTGAACATCTTTATAATGGAATTACACATGCAGCTGTGACTATATTCAAGGAAGAAGGGGGTACAAGAGCATTATACAGAGGTTTCATACCAACTCTGATGGGAATGGTACCTTATGCTGGCTTGTCCTTCTACTGCTTCGAATATTTCAAGTTTGGTTGTATGAAATATTTACCGTGGCTGACTTGCAATCCTTGTCAGAAGAATACTGGGGGCCTGGTGCTTTCAGTTCCGGCCAAATTGATATGTGGAGGTGAGGAATTGAAAAATTCGAATTTACATCTCTTTTCAGTTTTTTATTTCATTTTGTGAAGCTGTGATTAAGATTTAAAAAAATTCAATATCTTGGAAACAAATCTCCCAATTCGGCTAAAAACTTCATGCCAATCATTGAAATAGGCAAAATGAGTTCACCAAAAATCGTTATCAACGTGCCATTACACGTTCAGTTAATTTTTTTCATCTTGAAGTCCAGCAGTAATAAGCTTTTCAAGTACTAAATTTTAACAATGGATTTGTGCAAAACACTTCACTTCAAGTTTGTGCTTCTTTAAAATGTTTATTTCAACTCAATTCCAGGCTTGGCTGGTGCCATGGCTCAGAGTGTGAGCTATCCTTTAGATGTAACTAGAAGGAGAATGCAGTTGGCAATGCTGAATCCTCAAACGGAGAAATTTGGACAAAGCATGTTTCTCACTCTCAAATTGATTTACCAAAATGACGGAATAGTGAATGGTTTATACCGTGGCATGTCTATAAATTATATGAGAGCCATTCCAATGGTTGCTGTATCTTTCTCAACTTACGAACTAGCGAAACAGTTGCTCAATTTAGATACGGGTCTGAAGATTTAGAGACAAACTGGGTAGCATAGGGAGGGGGTCAATTCGTGGAGGTATTTATTTTTTTAAATTTAACTCTAGTGTTTTGTACAAAAACAAAGAATCGTTGGAGACGAAGAAAATGTATAGAGATTGTAAATATGATTGTAGATTTCTTAATTGAGTGTAGTATTTATTGCTTTTAATGATAAATGTTTTACAAAAGATATTTTTGTTGACTTGTTGAGTTTTTCGAATATTTTGAACGTTTTCAGTTGATATTTTTTATTTCGTTATTTTAAGTGCAATAACTTAATAGTGATCATAGAAACATTCCAATATAAATAAATTTCTTCTGGACTATAATTTATCTTTCTGGTATTCCAGTAAAAAAAGATTCAGGTTTATATTGATGAATTCCTTTTTTCAGCTCACTTGTCATGCTTTTCTTTTACTAATATTATTTATTTTTCCTTCAATTTCCCGTTTTTTCATTCCTTGAATCTTGAATGTATTTGTTGTAAAATTAGCAGGCTGCTATGTTTGTTTTTTGCTTTTGCAGACATAAATAGCATAAACTGGTCCGACTGCTTAATTCTCAATTATATGAAGAAGTGTACGAATTAGACTCATACAATTTTTCGAAATAATCAAGGTTATTGATTTTATTGAAATATTAAAATTTTCTCTTATATTTTTTGTGTTATTTATTATTGTTGTATTATATTGAAGGTTGTTGATTTTTAATAAATTATGTTTATTCCCTTATTGGATTTGTTTAAATTTATTCCTACAGAGTGAAAACTTTTGGAATAAAATTATTTCAGGTGTAATTCAGATATTCCAAAAAAATATTGAACAGATAGATTTTTATTAAAAAAAATGGGTCCTTTCCGCTGTCTGTGAATGGTCGATTGTTTGAAAGTAGGCAGGATCGCTAAGGACTAAGACTTCTGGTGGATGGGGCTGTTGTAATTTTTAGGCTTGTTTATTTGCAAATATATAATATATTAAAGAAAAATTAAAAGTTAAAAATAAGCATAATTCAATTGAATAAAAAGCAAAATTGGTATCCTCACTTCCCAAAGATAGATTTGAACTTATTCATAAAACCTTTTTTAGTATCATTGGCACTGTTTTTATCAACTTCTACAGATTTCTCCGCTCCAGCATCCGAGGAAACAGAATTATTTGAACCAATTTGAGAATTATAAATTATATTCTTACTGTCTTCTAAAGAAATTTTCTCATTCAAATAACCAGTTTCAATATGAAACAGTTTATCTTCACCCCCCGGCGGAGTTTGTTGGGCGAAGACACTAAATTCCTATTCGTTTTTGTTTTCTTTTTCGTGGGGGATAGGAGATTCTATTTTTTTCGATTTTTTTTTATTTTTGACAGGCCCTAATTCTTTAAGAACTTTGCTTCTAACAAATTCTGTATGACCTTCTTGTATCATCTGGTCTTCCCATTTCTTTAGGTCTTCTCTATATTTTTCCCTGAGTTTTTCAGATTTCTCAACATATGCCATTTTCTCTGTTTCGTCTACAAGATGCCACCCTCCTTTTGAAGTCAACAACAGTTCATTAATTTTTCGTCCTTGTATTTTTGATTGATCCATCAAATATAAAAGGAACGCAGACAGAGGCCTCTTTGGTTTGTTGAACTCCTTCAGTTTCTAAAATATGAAAATCAAATTAAACCCGAGAAAGCCAGTAATGAAGATTAATTTTTTTGGGAGCAGGATAAATAATGATAATAAATAAGTTCTGCCATTTCAGTTGGTTGCCACCGTAGCATTGGATTATATGGCACTGATGACGGCTAACAAGCCAGAAACCAGTATGTCATTATTCTGCTGCGGTGGTGCCACCCTGTGTTATACTTTGAAAATTAGATCTCTATCAGTCCATTTCTCTCAAGTACACAATCAATTTCCTCATTTAAAACTTCAAAATGGCATTTTAAAAGTCCAAAATAACTTAGTACAAGGACACTACAACGGAGAGACAATAAGGAATAGCAAACTTTAGATTGACTAGATTCAACAGCACCCTTATAACATTACTAATTCACCTAAATATAAGTTGAAACTCGGTTTTTATCACAACTATCAGGACTTTGAGAGACTTTTTTACTAGTATTTAACTTGAGCAAATGATGCTACCAACCTTCCTTAACAATCTCTTTTCTGTACTCCTAGATTTATCCTTACTCAACTGCTTTATATATTCTTTCTGTTCATCAGTTAATTTCGTGGAATAATCTAGGTGTTTTTTAATATAAGTTTCCATCTCCGACTTGAATTCGTTTTCATATCTTTCTTTAACAGTTGGATGAATATTTTTCCAATCTTCAGCACATTTCCTTACAATTCCGGTTACTTTCAATTCTGGATTTTCTTTCATAAGAACTGATTTATGTTCTTGCATAAATCTAAAGAAGGAACTCAAGGGCTTTTTGGGTTTCTCAGGTAATTGAATGGCATCTTTGGTTTTCATCCCAGCTAATGGAATATAAAAATAGTTTTGCGGAATGAACAATCTGCAAAAATAAGAATATGGAGTACCTAGCTGTCTCAAAATTCATTCAATCTGTACCTTCCTAAATTCAGTACTTTAGATACTGCATTATTCGAAAGCATTGTTCTTGATCATGAATCCACTTTCGTGGAAAATTTATATCTCCAAAATGTGAAAATTTTCTGTTTTTTATCTCGCCTGTCGAATGAATAGAGATGTGAGGTTAACTCTCAAAAATCAGAATGAATCTTCTTCTCACAGTTGGTCTGCGCTCAGCGCTCACAGACAGAACCTCTTCATTATTAATTTTTCGCGCTTATTTCTATTTTCCCAATATTTCAAAAACAGTCCATCGGATTGGGTTGAAATTTGGAATTGAGCTATAAAATATAACGATTTTTGATGTGTAGGAAATTTCGTGCAAATTGTGGAAAAAACTATTGAGAAAATCCGAAAAAAATCGCGTTGAGTACGAATTATTGACAAGCTCGCAGAAGCTCCTAACTTACGGTAAGTGCTTTTTAATTTTTTTTTTCATAATGGAAAATATCCAAGAGAATCCTATGAAAATATCTATACTGAATAACAATCTGACCTATTTATGTCTGAGCTGCTCCCAAAACCTATTCCTATTATCAGGAAAAGAATTAAAAGCAGCCAAGATTGTTAGAAAAATGCAAATGCTTCATAACAGAAGCTAAAATATGGTTATATTAATCCTTGCTCCATTCAACAATGAATTCTAGAGGCCCCTTATTTCTTACGTTTAACTAGTGGACTGACGTTGGCTACGCCACTGACTATTTAATTATCTTATATTTGAATATGAATTAAGAGTTTGATAATAAGCAATCGCATAACAAATTAAAATTCTATTGAATTATTCAATGTGTGTGTGAAGTATAAAAAGATAAGAGTATAAAGTCTTCTTTAGATACTCTGAAAAATACTTCTGCTTCTGTTTAATTATAAAATGCCTTTGAAAGGCATTAAAGTTCTTGAATTGGGGGGCCTTGCTCCAGCCCCTTTTTGTGGCATGATACTATCTGACTTTGGAGCTTCTGTTCTCAGAATTGATAGGGTATTTCTCATTTACACATCAGGGGTTCTAATTCGACTTTAATCATCAAATTTCAGGTTAAATCAAACACAGATTTAGATTGTCTTGCACATGGAAAACAATCAATTGCTTTGAATTTAAAGGATCAGAAAGGAGTTGAGATATTCCATAAACTATGCAAATCTTCAGATGTAGTGCTAGAACCTTTCAGAAAAGGTGTTATGGAATCTTTGGGCTTAGGACCATCCGTATTGATGGAATTGAATCCAAAATTGATATATGCTCGACTAACTGGCTTTGGTCAGCATGGTCCATACAGCAACAAAGCAGGCCATGATATAAATTTCTTGGCTTTATCTGGATTATTATCATTATTTGGTCGTAAAGATCAAAAACCAACTTTTCCAGTTAACACAGTTGCTGATTTTGGCGGAGGTGGTTTAATGTGTGCTTTAGGAATTCTATTAGCCCTTATTGATAGAGGAAACTCTGGCAAAGGTCAAATAGTTGATAATAATATGGTTAATGGTACTGCTTACCTTGGAAGTTGGTTATATAGGTCTCAAGAGCTGCCAATTTGGGGTCAAAAGAGAGGGGAAAATATTTTAGATAGTGGTTATCACTTTTATGAAGTTTATGAGACCAAAGACGGCAAATATATATCTGTTGGATCCCTTGAATCATCATTTTACAGTGAATTATTGAAAGGTTTAGGTTTAAGCTCTGAAGATGCCCCACAGTACGATCCTTCAATGAAAGAAGTTTTCACAAACATTTTCAAGCAAAAAACGTTGGATGAATGGTTGAAAATATTTGATAACTTTGATGCTTGTGTAGCACCAGTTCTATCTGTTGAAGAAGCTCCATTACATCCACATAATATCGAACAAGAAGCATTCTTCGAATCGGAAGGAAAGTTTTATCCATCACCTGCACCGAAACTCAGTAGGACCCCAGGCTCTGCCAAAAACAAAAGACTGCCCCGGATAGGGGAACATACTGAACAAATTCTCAAAAAACTGGATTACTCTGATGATGAAATTGCAGAATTACATAAGGATGGCTGCATAGCAATTAATAATACAAGCAAGCTTTGATGAATGACTTGAAGTACTTATTAGGTGAAGGGTGATTTTCCATAATGGTGGAGAATGGAGATAGCTGTACTAAGAGGAACAAATACTTATAAATGTATATTGATTGTGAAAAATTGAACTCATCGTAATTGGGTATTGGAAGCTCATGGAGTCTGAGATCTATTTAAAAACAGAGGTTTAGTGGCCAAACTTTTAGTTATTTCAATAGTTTTGTCATATAAAAACATATAACGTTTCTACATGTTCAAGTCCTAATACATGTTTGTCGAGACTTTTACAAACACTTTTTTTAATATTTCGAATTTCATATGACCCAAATTCAAAATGCTTAGTCTTGATAAGTGATGTATAAAGACTGTTAAGATTAGAATTTACATAAGAGGTTTATTTTTTCACAAATATTTGTTGATTGTGGATGAAAATAAAATGAAGGTTCTCGTTCTCTATGTTCCAAGTTCTGTGGAAGATACCACTTGTGCAGCAGGCGGTCAAGCACCTGTTTAGCTTGGTTAGTCGCGTTGCTTCTCACACCATCCCAACGAAAGTAGCAAATGTCTACCAGACTACCATTTTCGAATTTTGTGCCACAAATGGTCCAATTCAATTCTGTCCAGCCGGCCATTCGTAAAGCATCCATCGATAGCGGCGTATCGATACCATCAATGTCAGCCCTAGCTTAACTATATTCTGTGGTCGTACAGAGGCCGTTTCCACAGATCAATAATAAAATTTCCATAGAAATACATCTTGGAAATAGATTTCTTGTATTTCTATTTGTGTATCCGTAGCCTACGTAATCTAGATTACGTAGGCTACGGTGTATCTCATTATTTTTCAATATACAGGATGTTCCCAAAAAAAGATGTTCAACAGATATGTTACTGAAAGATTCATAGTCATCATAACAAAAAGATTAATCTGCCATACACTGGATTTCCCTTATTAATTGCCAAATATGATGAACTTGAAATTGATATTTCCGATTTTTTCAACTGTTACGTCCTATTTATTTTTTACTGAAATGTAGAGAATTAAATGCTTTCCAGAATCCACCTTGTGGTTGTTTTCACTTCTGCGTCTGGCAAATATAAATATGCCATCACAAATTGTTTGTTTTTAGGAAACAGTAAATGTTGAATTCTACAAGTATTATTGAAAAAATCGATGTTAAAATCAAGGCTTAAGAAAACACAGATAAAATGAAAATGTTGGGTGCCAACACTCAGGTTGGGATTCTTATCAAAACAATTCAATAATATAACAACGATAAATGCTTAGTCCTAGACCTTCATCAAATCGACAATTATGCAAACTTGATAAAAGTAAAACGAAATTTAATGAGTGTCAAAATAAAGCTATGTAGATCTGCAGAGTCGAATATTAGTTACGAAATGTTCGGGAATTTTGACTTCCAGCAGGAAACGATAATCATTATCGTTTGCTTATCTGCGAAAAAAAATTATCTTAGCGTGAATGGAAAGGTGAAAAGATTGCTATTCCGGTCTGCTTCCAAAATTAAGTCTTCGTTGGTAATTTAGTGCATGTCTTATTAATTCTTTTCAAGATGTTGGTTTCTATTTTCAATTATTGTGGTGAAATGATTTGGCAATTTTCATTTGCATCAAATCAATGAAGTGTGCTTTATTTGGGGGTGAGTTTATCTACAGGTCTATACTACAGGGTGTTCCGCAATGATTGCAACAAAATTTTCATTAAGGAAGGATTTTATTGAATTGAAAACATCTTTTTTATATTTATTCTTTTTATTTATTTGTCTGCATGACCAACAACACATTTAAATTCGAAATAAGAAAAACAGTAAGAATAATCTCACTCAAAAACATTCTTCTATTCTCTCCTATCTCTTTGGCCTTATTATTGTGCGATGGACTCCCCCTGACTTCTTCAGTAGTTTGTATCAATGGGAAAAAAAATTGATTCTTAAAAACATAAAATGCAAATCTTAGTTTATTACCTTAAAACACAAAATAGTAACGGGTGTCTTTTTAGAGTGATATATAACTAAATTGAAATAAAACACATTTAAATTAAGATATAAGCCAATTTTTTATGTGTTTTATTTCAATTTTAAGTTCTATCACTGTGAAAAAACACCTGATATAAATGGGGCACGGCTCGCGGGCATGGGGTATAATGACCGATCTTCTTGGTATGAACTTATACGGGGGCAACTCGCAATTCATCCAAACCGTTGATGACCAATAATCTTTCATGATTATTGATTTTCAAATCGTACGATAACAATAATCCACTCTCTCATGTCTTACATACATAAATTAGCATTGGAGTATCTAAGAATCAGATTAAACACTTCCTAATTCTCATATCACTCAACGATGAATTGACTATAATCCATCACATGGTTGGTTGACCTGAACTCATAGGTGCTTCCACTTTCTACCTGTTCAAAGTGAGTCTTGGCTTAGTTAGAGACGGCTCGTCGCCTCTATTCGTGAAAAGAAGAATCTAGTATTAATCAGACCTACTCTTGGTATGTATGATGTTTTCACTGATGAACTTGAAATTCTTCGAAAAAATCTTAATTTATGAGACGGATTTGGTCGAGTTTGGTATCAAAATTTAGGTTTTCGGGGATTCTGAATTCAATAGGATTAAATTCACAGCCCTGTCTTTTACAGTTTAGATATTCAACTACGATATAAAAATTTTTAAAAGTAGAAAATTCATCACTATCGTAGTTCCCGTTCCTTGAGGGCTATTTCATCATAGGTATAATTGATGATAACTCAAAAACTGTACGGGATAGGTTTAGAGGAAGTATACAAAATTGAATGGAGAAATATACAGGGTGATTCACGGTGGATGGCACATTAGACGTTTCTGGTGAACCAGATATTGGATCGGTTTGAAAATTTGCTCGAGTGCATTATCGGACATTCTCTACCCAACTAAAATATTTTCGTCCATGAGGTGTTGCCACTTCCATTAGAAAGTAGTAGCAACTTTGCTTTTTCAAATGGAACACCTGGTATATTATATTATTTTTGGAATCTCCAACAACTTCTCGACAACTTTTCTTAACATTTCCCTATACCTATCTGTTGCCGTTTTCGAAATATAAATTATTTTCAATTTTTTTCACCGAAAATCATGACCTCTAAAAATGCTGATAACTTCGGGTTGAGGGACACTATGGCATTGAAATTTGGTTTGGAGTTAGGTGATACATGAATGCTTCCAACACATCAGCCTGATCTGCGTTACTTGTAATACAGTGTGGTAAAAAATACAATCTTTTCGTTTGCTTGAAAAAGTGACTGAAAGTTGTTTATTTCAAATGGAACGCCCTGTATATTATTAGAAATTCAGAAAACTGATGAAATTTGCTTTCATTCTATGTATATCATGCCTATACCTAACTAGTCAAATTTCGGACTTATGAACATTTATTTATTGTCAAAATGTCCCTTCAGAATGGTATTCCCATGCGGTATTTGGTTTTCAAACCAATCCGATATCTGGTTCACCAGAAACGTCTAATGTGATATTATATGATCAGTGGCGTAGCTAGATAGTCCGGGGCCCTGGTGCAAAAATCGAAAAGGGGCCCCTTAATGAATTGTTTTCGAGTCAAAATATAAATACTTCGAAGAAGCAGTTGAGGAATATACTTGAATAAATTATGTTGTTATTTGTGTATTTGATTAGGTATATTAAATTCATTATATTAATGTTATATTAATGTGGATGACAAAAAGGGCGTTGAAAACATTTTTTATAGATATTTACTATATGTACAAATATTCATACAAAAATTGTCATTGTCACTGTGACCTTCTAGCCTTATTTTTTTATTGATACGTTAGATTATTTGGTGAAATCACAATAAGAATAAACTATTCGAGGAATGAATTCAAATTGATTATTGGGGATTCGAACCTAGAGGTCAAGTCTAGATTTGAAGTGATTTATTCCTTCGGAAAAAATAGGTTTACAACCTCTTTCTAGACCTAGTCTTTGCGAAAGATTCAATGACTTCACGTAAATCTAGAGTTGATGCAGCTTCATTTTCAAATGATAGGTACCTATAAGCCATAAATGTCGAAGTTGAGCTTGGCTCATAGTGTTCCGCAAATATTTTTATATTATTCTTAATTTGCTGTAAGATCTTTCAGCTTCTACAGAGGTGACAGGAAGATTGTATGGAACAGTAATATTGCTGTAAATACTTCAGTTAGATCGCATTCCATCATTCCGTATTTCCTTATTATTTTCATACACAATTCATGAATTGTCCATGCCTTATTCAATTCAGGTAGAAATAGGTGATAAATATTAAGAACTTGAATTGAAAAGCTGGCCCCTTTCATATATATTTTGTTTGAAATTGGTCGAAGCTTTGAATTACAGTTTTTTCGTCTACCTATATCTAGTAGAAATGATGGTGAAAATTCCAAATTTTGTTGACTGCAGTCATACACCCGAAACTTGAATTCAATCAATCAAATCTTTATTGTAGGTACTACAGGCTTAATACAATAGCGTGTACTCGTCAATTTTCAGCATAAATAACACATTATTAAAATATGTAAATATGGACATAAAATGAACTTAGAGTCTGGAGCAAACTATTCTCATATCACAGATAGGTTTGTGTCGCAGAAAAAATCTGAGAGCGAATAATGCGCTTTTGTTACAAGGAGCGCTTCAATTCTCTTTTAAATTTAATGAAACTTAATAGTTTCCAATGATTCGGCAGTTTGTTGAAAACCGAAATATAAGAAGGCGACTTCTAAAATTGAGAAATTATTGTATCGAGCACTTTATTGAAAATATTTATTTCGGAAAATTCTCCTCGGCTTGGAAATCGGTGATCGGAAGCTGATTCATCGAAATATTTTTTATCTTTTTTTTGTCTCTTTTCTTCGAAATGGGGATCTTTACCATATGCTATGACATTTTCTCTAGCCTTGCACTCGAAGGACTCGAAGTCACTCCTATACATTTTTTTCTTTGTATTCGTCTCTTCTAAAGCTCTGCATACGTCGTCCAAACTGACATCGCATATTTGTAATACTTCAGATGTATAATTGATATCATTGAGAATGCGGTGCATTAAATCGCCGAGGAAAATAAATTCAAAATTCAACATTTTTTTAAATTTATGCTTGTTATTGCTCTTTTTTGCAATTTATTCTTCTATTTCAGCTAATGCACGAATGATATGAAAAAAATGGAATTTGATTGCCGAAATTATGTTAACCCTACTGGACCATCTAGTCGGATTTAGTTTTTTTTAGATAGGTGTCCGATTCACCAGTGAATTTTGGCAATAAATCCCTAGATTTGATGATATTTCGGAAAAAACATTTTTCAACAACTGAATATAATAAAAACAATTTTATTTACTTGGGGGCCCCTGACCTCAGGGGGGCCCCTGCACACCCTTGCACCCACGTAGCTACGCCGCTGTATATGATGATGGTTTTTATGTGAAAAATGTCCCCCTCATGAACAAAATTGAAAGGTTCTAGCGATAGGTCCAAAATCTTTTTGAAATAAAAAACTTCTGATTCGTTTCCTATGTGACACCGTGTATTAAGAGTTTCGTTATCAGTTTCTGAAATCCTATTTATATCTAATGGCGTTTGAGCGTTTAAAAAATATGGGATGTTGTTGAGAGCAATGTTGCCGGACACAATCAAATACAAATTGTGCCAAGTTTGCTAGTTTATAAATGTGACTCAGCAATCAGCATCTAATAAATTCAATGTGCAAATATACTATGAAATAATATAGGAAAATAATTAATTATTATAGTTATGTGCCCTACAATTTTTGAAAGGTACTTTTGCATTAAAAAAATGAAATCAAATATTGTATGTGCTGAAGGTTGCTAAATTTGACTGAAATGGACACTGGGTTTAAAATATTGCAATGGAATATTTCCAAGTACGTGGATAATGTTAGTTGAAACCACACGCATACCATATATACATAATGCTGGTGCAAATTCTTTTGGATTTCCATAAAAGAGCACCTTATGTACCTATACGAACATATTGGACATCTTCAAATGTAGACCTTGGAAAATAATTACATCTCACATAAATAATAGCAATTGCATGCATGACAATAATTATTTGAACCTATTTCTTCATAGAAACATTGTTTCAATTTTATATCTTTCCTTATTTCACTGAATCACTCTCCTCTGTTTCATTAAACCTAAAAATGGGCATGATGGCAGTGTTTCTTTTCGAAATATCGTTACTTCCATACTTTACATACAATTGAAAAGGTAATTAAAAAATGTTTACTGCTGATAACACATAGGTTGAAAGAAATCGTTAACCATTATTGTTCGAAGTGAATTCCGTGCGAACGTTAGAAAATTCGTTTGTGACAACAATAAATATGAATTGTGAATTATGTCGTATTTTTGCTCAGCAAGGTATGTATGCGATGTTTTTCCTATGAACTATTTATGTTGCTAATTGTTCTGAACATCGACAGGGTATTTTAGGATCTGTAACAAAAATTAGCAGCGAGGTAGAAGTATACAGGGTGTCTCAATGAAAAGGAGCCTCTGCAAATGAGGTTAATTTATAGGCGGAATGTCAAAGTTTGATCAATTTTCCTGGAGAAATGGGAAAATTATGGAAAATGTGAATTCCAAGCTATTTTGCATTGACTTTTCCTCTTTCGATCCGTGTATTAACATCACGGCTAGGATATCTGTGAAAAAAGTTTTATAGAGTTGAAAATTACCCCTTTTGCCGAGGTTTTTCGTGATTTTCGCGAATTTTTTAAAAATACTTCTACATCGCCTAGAGAATCGAAAGTTCACCCACGTATCATTTATTCCTCTTTTCGACCATGTAAAAATTTCCTCACTGTATCACAGCTTCGCTGCGATTTTAAGATCCTTCTGGACCCACTTTTTCGACAGATACCCTCGGGTCGGTCCACATTGTATTTTGTAACCATTTCAGTCTATAGTAAGTTAGTATAAGGACTGAACGAGAATAAATTCGCTATCACAAAAACGCTTATATCTTTCGAACCACTGGACCGATTTCGAAAATCAAACTCATTTTCGAATCATCTTCTAATTCTAATGAAAACTGTTTTTACAATAAAAAAACCAAAACTATTTTTTACAAAATTCATGGATTTTTTCTGGAATTCTTCCCATCATGCTTCTTATAGTGTTCTCAGTCACTTTCTGGGATGCTGTCTTCCACTTTTGCTTGAATTCCGCTAATGTTTTCGTTGATTTATTTGTCTTCTTCAATTCTCTTTTTTACCAGGGCCCAATATCTTTCGATTGGCCTGAGTTCTGAGCAATTTGGTGGATGGGCCTCTTTGGGAACAAACACCACGTCATTAGCTTCGTACCGTTCGGCATTCCTTGGTGGCCTTGCTGTAGTGGCATGAAGCTAAATCTGGCCAAAAGATTCTTGACACATCGTGCTCACGTAAAAATGGTAAAAGTCGCTTCTTCAAGTATTCCTCGATGTATATCTTCGAGTCAACAGAGCCTTGGCCAACGAAAAATTTGCTCCCTTTCCCACAAGTGCAAATTGCTTGCCAAACCAGGAATTTTTTTAGGAAACTTTGCTTGTTTCTTCACGCGAAATTGTTCGTCAACATTTCCACGAGAATCTGCAGTATACAATTCCTGACCAGGAAGTTGCGAGAAATCAGCCAAGACATAGGTTATTTCGACGTCCATCACGCAACAGTAGCAATTTTTGAAGAAATCTTTTTTTAATTTTTTTGCTCTTGATTTCGCTACTTGATTCTTCACAGCGTTCCTGTCTGGCACTTTCTGCACTGTGTATGTTCTAAGCCCACAACTCGACTTGATTTTCTGAACGGTTGACTACGAACAACCCACTATTTGGGCCACTTTCCGTCCTGAAAGGTTAGGATTCTTCTGAAAAAGGCTAATGGCTTTCTTCACTTTTTTGGGCTATGAAACCCCTTTTTCCTCCCGGTTCCTTCCTTGCGGTTAATTGTAAGATCTTCGTTGAAGCGCTTAACAACTCTTGATACCGTTTCCGGACGAACGCGAGCCTCTTTTGCGATTCTTTTCAAGCTCCATTTTTGATTATGTATTTTAAAAAAGTTTCACTATAAAATATCGTGTTTTCACTTCGCTTGACATTTTGCGACGGAGAATTGGAATATCTCTGAAGTAAATGTTCCACATGTTTCTGACGTTCATAACAAAGTATGATCACATTTTGATTTTTCTCTCAATTGGTTCAAGATATATACAGGCGTTTTTGTGATAGCGAATTTATTCTAGTTCAGTCCTTAGTAGATAATTTTTCCTACTTGATCAAAAGAAAAATACAACAAAAAATTACATAATAATAAAAAATATTAGAACATTATTTGTTAATTTAAACTATCTGATTATTGTGCTGAAATAATTTTATGTTCTTTTTTCCAGAAAAGACTGAAAATCGATCTCATGGCTGTGAAACTACTTAATTGCGAACAATAAGTTGCGAACGACTCAATTGAAGTTTATTGAAAAGCGTCGGCTGAGACATAAGAGTTTTAATTGAGTTCAATCGTAATCATTTGGTCACACCGACTAAATTTGTTGGAATATCCGAATTAAATACTTAATTAAGCTCGACGTTCAAACAACGCTAAACTATTATGATTTCTGAGAATCAAATAGTCGTGCTCAAGAACCACTCCAGCATTTCCTTCATTCCCCTCAAAAAACGACGACAGTGAACTGATTTTTGAAAATAAGGATCTGAAATTTGATCAAATGGGCCAGTTTGAGGACAACGAAGATGTAGATGAGAAGATCGATGAATTTGTGCATGTTCTTCATATTATAAACGAGGGCGAACAGAAGAAGAACAAGCCCAAGTGGAGGCAGAAGTTTTGGCAGATCTTCCCCTCAGTATGTGGTGAGTACCCATATCTACCACCTACTCAACTGGTGTTCAGTCAATCATGACTATTGATTCGCTCAAATTCATTTATTGAACATATTTTCATAAATTGGATGTTACCAATATCATTTTTCGAATAGAAAATCATTTTAAATCTGTATTCAGACGAATTTTTAATTATAAAAAAAGTTTCTCTTCGAGCGGGAGTCGAACCAAGCATCTTCAGATTACCGGTCCCGTGCTTTTCCAATTAAACTACCAAAGCTACTCATCTTTCCGGAATTCGATATTAATCATCCCGCGCAGACAAAATTCGTCTGAATACCGATTAAAAATGATTTTCCATTATACACTGCGCAAAAAAAAATAACGCACATTCTGAAAATCTCAATTTTAATGAAAGTTAACTCTACATTGACTTTATAACTTATTTTTTATGTTCTCTCGGAAAGGTTTTGAACGAAACAAGACACATTAAATGGAAGAAAAATTCAGGATTTCACCGAATCTTATGTGAAAGAAGAGAAATGAACAATTTTCAAAATACTGAAATGCTGATAACTGATAAGTGATTTAATACTTGGTATTTCCACACCTTGCGTTAATTACAGCTCGGCAACGACGGTTCATACCTTAGACCATAGAAAGAAGAGACACAGCTTTCAATAATAAATAGTGAAGCCAAGTTTCAAAATCATCAGAACTGAACTGGGTGATTGTAATACTACGGAATCAAAATATAGTAGAAATTTTTGCAACGTTGTGACGTTCGTTGAATTTTCTAATAAATAAACTCTCAATCAAAATGAAAAGTTTCTTAGATTGAAATTCATTTACTCATTTGTGCGTGAATGCCAGAAACTAACTATTGGTTCCTTCAACTATTGTGCATTCTTCACATTACATATACTTAAGTATATGTAAATGTTCGCGAAACGGATCGATCTTATTGCCCCAGATTAATGTATAAAAACGTTTGGCAATACGGTTTTTTGAATCTATGTCCAGTTCATTCATTAATTACGTGCCGCCATCTTTGTTCTATGAAATTTCTGACAATTCGAACAGTGTTGTCAACAAGATTTTGAGCTTCATTGTATGTTAAAAGCGTTATTTGGATTAATTTTTGAATATCTCCAGCTAAATACGATAAGAAAATGGTTCGTAAGTGTCTTGTGTGTGGTAAATTGGACTATTTGAATCCTAACTTGAATTTGCACAGGTATGTTCTAATCTTTTCATATATCAGTATCAGAGGCGTAGACTTTTAGAATTTCACTTTTCAGATTCCATTCTGATATTGAGAAGAGGAACATCTGGTTCTCAATCCTGAATATTACTTGATGATCTTTCTCAGAAACTGTTTGTATGTTCCGAACACTTTGAGCTAAAAGATTTCGTTATTCGAGTGAATGGTACCAGATATCTCAAAAATGATGCCAATCCCCTTCTTGCCAAACCAATCTTCGAACTTTCGTCCTTAAGGTAAGTTTCTTGGAATTTCCAGAGAAAGAACCAAAATATTGAAATCAAATATTAGCCATTTCATCAAAAAAATCATCATTGTGCCGGTACTCTGGAAACTCAACAGAGAAATGGATCAGATATTATAAGCATCTCACATATGATAAATTCGATAAATTGATAAGTCTCTTCCCAGTACTTGTTCTCCTACCAGCAGGTGGAATGGTTGCAATTTTTGTTGCATTAGTGATTAATTATATCTGGTGTAATCTGTTTTACAGGGTTGAAAAAATTGAGCCAATGGAGAAATGAGATTCATCTTCCTGTTTCACTGAGGCACCATCTTCTTCTAAAATTAGAAGAATAAGGTAAATATTTCATCTCAAATCTCTTAAATTCCATTAACTCTGACAACTAAGTCATGATCATATCAAAAAATCTTCTCTTCTTTTCAGGCATTCATTAATTCAGGAGTTGCAAGAGATTCGTTTCAAAGAATGTTAAAAGATCCAAGCAAGCAGGAGTACAACGTACAACCCATCATTGAAAGCATTAACATTGGCCTCTTTTTTCCCCAAGAAAAACATTCATCAACAGCCCTCCCCTTTTAGAAACTATCTCAAAGTATTATAGATCTGTGGATGGAAGTCCAGGCATCATAAAAGAAGCAGACTGCTCTGGTCCAAAGACAAGAAGAAGTTTCATATCCCTGGTACTGGTACAAGATTCACAGGATATGTTAATATTGGTATCAACTTGGATTCTGCCTTCCAAATAGAACTATGACTATCGAATGTATATATGGCTTTGAGAGGAGCAGTTAAAAACAAATGGACCTGTTTTCAATATCAATGTTTATTTTAATATCGCATTCAGTAGATTTACTATGGTTTTATTATGTTCTTCTTCATGATGTGGATAGTGGATGAATAAATGAGGTTCATTTTCTTCAAGGAATTATGCTAAATTTTGTGGATAAATAAAGAAGGCATGAATTATTGTTGCTTTTTTCATACTGAACGCCGTTCATAGGCATATAATGTACGCTCGGCAATTCGCCGCCCCGTAGGTTTTCATCTCAAATATTGATGACTCGGTTTGATGCTTTTTGCAGCCATTACTTATCATATTTGTTACAACGTGATAAAATACCTCAATTTATTATAAAATCTCGTGAAGAGGAAAATCTGATTCCTTCACATGAATTTACACATTTTTGTGGTCAGTTTCAGCATTTGATGAATCGTGTAGTTTATTTTATATACCTTAATTGACTTCCTAAAGAATCAATGGTTTTTCTATAATTTTTCATACTTATTTTCACTAATTCCAAGTAATATAAAAAAGCTACGCATTTTAATATGTTCAATAATTCATTTGCATCAATTACGAATCTTCAAATATATTTATAGTACAAAATAATTTCACATTTCTATAAAGCACCCTCGTACCATATTGAAAGAATTCGCCATAAAAAGATTATAAGCTCGTTATTTTATTTCCATTCTTCAGAATCAATAACTCCACGCCACTGGATTTTTCAAAGGTAGATTCTGCAATGTTGCCACATAAATGTAAAATGATATTGCTATCTTCGTCCCACTCATTGAAATCTGACTGAATTTTGGCTTCATCAATTCCCGAATTTATGAATGAGATGCTGTGTCTCCTCTTTCTATGGTCTAAGGTTCATACTCAAAATGAGTGATCTTAAAATGTTCTGATCTAATCCTTCCCAGATTTCTCCGAGTTGGATTCCTAAGTCATTAAGAGAAGCTGAATGATTTTCTGAACTTCTCAGCCTTCTATTGAGGTTGTCCCAAACCTGCTCAATCGGATTGAGATATGGACTTCTTGCTGGCCATTCCATTCGAGAGACTTCAACCTCTTCAAGGTACTCCTGAACGATGCGCGCACGATGGGATCTGGCATTATCGTCCATAAAAATGAAATTTTTACCAATGTATGGGGCAAATGGCACTACATGCTCTTCAAGAATGTTCCTTATATACTTATCAGCATTCATAGCTCCATTATCAACGACCACTAGGTCTGTGCGAGCAGTCAAAGATATTCCACCCCATACCATAATCGATCCTCCCCCGAAACCAGTAGTATTCAGGAAATTGCACTGAGCATATCTTTCATGTGGACGTCTGTATACAAGGGAACGTCGATCACAATGGTAGAGGCAGAATCTAGACTCATCTGTGCAGAGAACTCTTGCCGCGACACGAGGCCTCAAATCATATTCTATGAGGCGATTTCTTATTGTCTGAGGGCTAATTTGCACCTGATGAGTTTGCTCAAGCCGATTTTGAAGGAGGCGAGTGGTTGCAAACCGTTGTCTCCACGAAGAAACTCTCAAGTAACGTTCTTGAATGGCAGTTGTTACCCGTGGTCTACCCTGTCCTGGTCTTCGGACATTCATACCTGTCTCCCTGAATCGCTGCAACATTCTGGACACACTTGTATGGGAAACTCCAAACCTTTCTGCAATTCTTGTCGCAAAACTACCGCTTGGGCACATTCCTCTTGGGTCAAATTGCGTGTTGCGCGTTGCATAGCGATCGAGTGTAGAAAATCAAACGAAAGAAAAACTATTGATCACTAGAATTGATCGAGAACAACTGATTTTAGAATGGAGCCAATACATTCAAAATCTGATAATATCATCTTTTTTTATTCCTGCTGGGAGAAAACATCTGTTTTGAAGAAAAACGTTGAAAGTGGATAACATATGCATGCATGATTCTGATAAAAATAATTATCATTGAGAACACCTTCAGTTGCAGAATAAATTTGAGATTTCCATAATGTGCGCTTACTTTTTTGCGCAGTGTATATTTTCCATTTTTCGAATTCTTCCTTGCTTTCAGCTTCCCTTTTAGCAGTGCCCTTCGGCATAATGTTAGGATGGCCATCAACAGCTTACCCCTACTTACTCCAGGAGACTTCTGTGATACCTATTAATTTAAGCCAAAGCGCCATGATAGCCGGCTTTTTCATGCTTGGAATAACAACCGCTACCCCATTTTCTTCGAAATATCACATGGGGCCGAAATACGGAATTTGGATTAGTGAGTAGAAACCTCTGTATGATAATGAACCTATAGGAAATTAGAACTGCTGAGTCCAGTAAACGTTCAGAAATAGACAAGTAAATCAGAAATGATCCCACCCTCAATTTGTTGCTGAAAATGTATCTTTTTCAGGTATGGCGTTCTTCACCTTGAGCTGGGTGTTGATGTGGCACTCCACCAGTATTGCTTGGCTTTTAGGCAGTCGGTACACAGCAGGACTTGGTGGGGGGTATGGTTTTGGCCAAGTGAAGGCTTACATCAAAGATATGTGTGAGCCAAAATTAGCAGCGGTTCTGATTAAGCAATTAAATTTTTATGGTTTTTTTGGTACCATTACAGCATTCACCCTAAGCATATTTTTAGACTTCCGGGAATTCTCACTAATGGCACTTAAAATTTCAGTGACCATCCTATTCATAACCTTATTTCTCCCAAGTTCCCCTAAAGATTTCATCAAGGCTAACAAAATAGAAGACGCTCTGATACTATTGAACTACCTAAGAGGTAAAAAAGATCACACCGAAGAAATAAAAAATATTCACCATAAGCTCTCTGAAAAAGACGATAAGTTTTTTATTCCTATATTAAAAGATAGCGATTTACGGAAAAAGCTCATCAAATTCGTTTTACTGGTATTTTTCCAGCAATTTTCTGGAGCACCAACTTCCTTAGTTTATTGTCAGATAATTTTTTCTGAATCTGGTTGTTCTTTTCCAGAATACTGTGCGGTTTTGTACTCTATAGTTTTTTTCACTTCGAATGTATACGGCACTTTTTATGTGACAAGTTTGAATAAGAAATTTACCCTGATTTTGTCTAGTCTAGGTAGCATGGCCATGCTTATGTTCCAAATTTTCGTTTTATACTTCGACATTAACGAAAAATGGCCTTATACTTCCCTGTTTGTGATGCTACTTTTCATTACTTTTTATTGTTTAGGAATAGGGAGTATACCCAGTACTTACATTTCTGAATGGTTTCCTGCGAAATATCAACAGGGTGTTTCGCATATTTTTGTTATGGAATTTTTTATGTGTGCACTTGTGGCTACGAAAACATTTCAAGTGTTTATGTCTTCGTTTCCTTTTTATACCGGTTTTTTTATATTTATTACTGCGGACCTTCTCCTGTTGTTATTAGTGATATTTTTTATAGAAAATAAGAACGATTCGGAAAGAAATTATTCGAAAACAAATTCATCCAACTTTTGGCATAATAGAGAAGCAAAATCTTCATTCAGCTGACATTTATTTTATGGAATGAAAATCATAAATATGAAAACATCTTTTTAATATAATAGTTGATATATGCTCTGCTGGCAGAGCTATTCTATTAGTTCAGTTAGGAAAGTTTTTAAGAGTTAATTTTTCCAATGGAAATTGACCATGCCCTTCCTTTTTCTATTTTCATGCATGGGAATGAAAGATTCTTCACCATCAATCCGTAATTTTTGATAAACTAAATTTTTTAATTGAAAATCTAGAAGAATTATTTAATACCAATAATATTTAGGAAAATGGGAAGATCGTATTGAAGCTGAACAAATGTTTATTTTTCTACAAAAACTAGAAAATATGTAGTTTATCCTGCCTCTGCATGTAAGGTCAGTTCTAGTGAAAAGTACAGAATTATGTGCAAAATAACTTAAGAATTTTATTTCTCTTTACCTTCTCTTTGATGTGAATATTAACTTATTTCAATAAATAAGTAAAACCTGAAGTTTTAGGTTCTTTTCTTATTGGATAAGGAATAACCCCAAATTTTAGTGTTACTAGTATTTTATAAATTAATAAATGATCATTTGTAATTTGATTGTGTTCGTTTTTTAACTCTTCCCTCAACTTTTTCACTGTGGAATCTTGGGAAAGAAATAAAAGCCGAATTCCATATAAAAACAACTTTATTGATAAAATAGATTATGAACCTGAGCAAATATTCTTAAGAAATGTTACTGTCAAATTGTTATACATTAATATATAATCAACATTTTTATTATAATTCATTATAGTAACATTGGTATTTTATTTGTACTTCATTACATTTTGGTAAAATACACTGTTTAGGGTGAGTGCATGGAGGGAACATATCACAGGTTCATTTTTGCATGTCAGCTCATTTATGTCAATATTGTTTTTAAATATGTTTGTTTAAAATCCTGGTGACAAGAATCACTTACAATCGAATCAATAGTATATTTTTCAATTACCAAAATATGGTAATGGCTATTACTCATCTCCTCAGCCATTGTTACTCCATAAAGTAAGGGAGACTCAAAAAATTTCCACAAACAGACCAGCTACTGTTCATGCAGATGTCAATAACAGCCATAATGAGGTGAGTAGAATACTACACTTTATCCACGACTCTTAAATAATGAAATTCTTCTTCACATCATAATTTCAAATTTATACCACCAAATTGTTGTTGTCATAGTCAAGTTTGAAATGATGTGAATACTCAATAAATTGGCATATAGATCACTCATGTTTTAGGAACGGCTTAACGCTTTAGGAAGCAGATGAATTATGAACACTATATTCAAAAAACATGGGCAAAGTTTAGAATTCTAATAATATAAAATACGATACTAAATAACAAGCAGTAATAATAGACAATTAATTGTGCATGAGGAATTAAAGTACAAGATTTGTGTACAGCGTAATTTTACCCAGCCTGTATTATTGTACTGGTGAAGAGTGAATGTACGTAGCTTCAAATACAAAATTATTTGTCCATAATTTACTGCTGATCAATTATAATTCACAGTCAACTCCCTAATATGAAGAATATGTTTATTGTCACAACCAAGCATGTCGTAGTAAATCAAAATGAGAAGGGATAGATGAACATCCATTGATCTGACTCTAGAGTAACCCAAAAATGAACTATATAGCCTATCAACACTAATGCCAATATAAAAAAGGAATGGAAAGGTTCACGCTGAAATCTAGATTATTGTTTACCCCTGCTTGCTTCCAGCAAACATTCCCTCACTAATATTCTTGCATTCACAATCGTTCTCTTGAGTCTTTCTGCAGAACTTCTGCTCCCTGCGTATGTTGGTCTCACCTCCCTACCCATTTCTTCCAGAACAGCTAGAAGTTCAGAGTATTTCGATGGACCAGGTACAGGTTCCGGTTTACTTTGAGGAAAGGGGGTAGATTGCTTCACAACATTCATAGGGATTGCAGTTACTGTTACATCACTCAATTTTGATTCAACAGCTTGGATATCCACTGCTTCCATTGCGATAGTTTACTGATGTAGAAGAGGTTACAGGTTTAATATGATTTAGAATGGGAAAACTTATGTTACACCAATTTATTTAGTGATATTTCGATAAAGATTCTTCGAAGGCTTAAAAAGAAATGCTTAAATAAAATTTCAAAAAAATAATAGGTTAAGTTGACATCAACAAAACCAAAGAGTAGGAACAAAATAAGAACCACAGAAAGTACAAAAATTCTGCGACAACCAGCCAATTTTCGTTCTTCTTCCCATCAATAATTGGACCATCGTCTGTGATCAGTTCTAATCAAACGGATGACAGCTGCTGTTAACCAACAAAATAGTCAGCCATATTGAAATTTGAAGTAAAAAAATGGAAAATTGAGGTGTCATCATTTGGGAAGGTTGTTATTTTAATTATTTATTGTAGTTTCTTATAAATTGCTGGATATAATATTGTTCGAAATTGGTGTTGTTTGTGGAGTCGTTGAGTGAAGTGTTCCCGTGGTAATTTTAATATATCAATTGGGTGGATTTATTATTGTCAAAATTGGTGAGTACCTAATAAGTATAATGTTATTTGCATAAAATCAGTTTATATTTTAAAAATCCTCCTTCACGATATTTGAATTCGTTTTTCTCATTCTTACAGCACAAATGAGGCTGAATTGAGTATTAAAGTAGCCTTATACCTACTGTCAGAGAGCTTTTTGAAGTTGCTTTGCATGTTGACCTATTGATTAATTTATTTTTAATTTAAATTATATTGCTCTAAGATTCGCTCCTATGCAAATTCCTCCAACGACACCTAACAATACTCTGTAGTGTATTAAAAAGTGACAGATTTAAATGTTTGTTCCAAGTTCAATCATTGTCAACAAACTTGTATTTGCTATATGTGGGATTTCATCATGTGAATTTTGAAACTGAAATAATATTTGAGATGATATCCTTTTTATCATAAAAATGCACATCGTACATTCTACACAAGATTGATCTAAAATTAGGAATTGCATAGACAGGTCAATGTTTGGAAATGCATCTTTTAGCAGTCTAAAGGTAGTTCAAGGTTTCAGTTTTATTCTGTACATATTGATCAGTAGAAAAAGAATACATAGAAACTGGATAAAAATAAGATTTTTGCTGTAGTAGTAGTTAGTTCAAAACATTACATGTATAAAAGTTAATATTTGACATTACACTTACGATGGTTCATTTGCAGAAGTTTATCTTAAAAGACTTTATTATAACAACATTATTCAATACTCGTTGCCAGTAATTGCACTGGTTTAATGTTGCTAATTACTTATAAGACATGTCCGGTATTCCAAAGTGGAATTTTCAATGAGTATTCTTTCAAAGTTAAAGTTTCAAGAGGATATTCTATTTAATTATGTATCTTCATATGTATGTCACTTTTGAATCTCGCCAATTTGCAAAATTCTAACAAGCTAAGATATATTGATTGGGTGTATTATTCAATTTAGGGAAATCTTACAAATTCATTCACTAGACTCGTAAGTAGCATGAATCTAACTTGAGTGAAATGAAAATGTTATAACTGAGTTATTTTCACAGCTTCAGTTTTCTGGAATCAACCTTCTAACATTCAAGGTAAGTGCAATATCCAAAATTTCCAGCACTTCCCGTATGCACTAATCCAATATACTGGGTGAAACAATTAGAATGAAGACATGAGTTGATAATTTGAAATTTGGACAAAATAGACTTGCTCTGTTCAATATTTCCTATGTAGAAGAAAATAATACAAATTACTTTCTAAAGAGCACATTATTGCAGTAATTATGTTTTGAATTAATGTATGAAATGTACGACAATGGCATACTCGACCAGTGCACTAAATTTGGATTAATTCAAATATTGTAAAATATCTTCATTATTGGTATTATTTTTGATCTATTGGCGATCTTTTTATCAGGGCGAACTGTTAGCCACTTGATCGTTCAACTGCAATATTTTCAAATAAGATTTATTCTATATGCAAGTTCTGGTCAATATTTTACATTGAAGTCTTGAAGGCAGCTAGCTGAAAGCCTAAGGTGAGAACCAAAAGCTAGAGTTTACTTGCACATTATAAATAACTTTTATTTCTGCTAAAAGTGAGTAAGCAATGAGTTCGAGAAATAATCACCAAGTGTTATAGCTCTGATAAGATAATTGAGTCAGAGTTAAAACGTCTGATATGATAAGAATGAACATTCTACAGGGTGTTCAACAATTCACATCGAAAATTGTGCATCAAACCTTGATAGTCAATATTTTCCCTACCGTAGATTTTTACACAGTTATTGAACTTTTCATTACATGGTACTCACATTGCGTTTATTGATATTCGTATTGACAAATGCTTTGTGACTTATCTACTGACACCTTCATTAATTCTATCGAAATGTTATAGATGAGACGTGGTTCGCACGATATGCAGGTCAACGTAGCCGGTCTGAGGCGGAATCTGAAAAATTTCGCTCACAACTACTCGGATGCGCAGAAAAAAGTGCGCGAGGCCACGTCGAACGATCCATGGGGGCCCAGCAGCACCCTGATGGCCGAAGTGGCCGATTTAACTTACAACGTTGTGGCCTTTACCGAGATCATGCAGATGGTTTGGAAACGTTTGAATGATCACGGCAGAAACTGGAGACACGTATACAAGGCTTTGGTGCTGCTGGAGTATTTGATCAAAACGGGATCGGAAAAAGTGGGACAGCAATGTAAAGAGAACATATTCGCCATACAGACGTTGAGAGATTTTCAGTATCTTGAAGAAGGTAAGTCCTAAAAACTTTTTCTGAAATTAGGAAAACACTTTGATTTAATTGTATAACCGCTCAACCTAATATCAAGCGTTGCCAAAGTTTTAATCCTCTAATTACGAAGGGGAGACAGCTTTTCAACGAATTATTGAAATTCAACTCATTTTGGCGCCATGTCCAAAAAATCCTCTTTCCTTACTAAATATTCCTACAACTATAATCAGTACCAATTATCAAAAGCATTTGAATCATAATTCTATTAAGATGATTCCATAAATGATATAGATATTCAGAAAAACGCAAAGTACATCCACCTCTTATGTCTTAACCCTACTATATTCACCCCAATAGACGAGTCCCTTCATGCTGGCCAACTGTTTAAAAATACCAGAAAATCACTTCCCTTTTTTTCGCATTGATTCAACTCTTACCTGAAAGCTTTAATCCTAATGAGTGTATCCTGAAAATATTAGATGTCACGAAGGTCTTCATCAAAAGCGATAAATTTTTGTTTTCTTAGGGTTTCATCAATGGAAAATAATATCCCCACCAAAATGTTTGAATGGAGAATTTTAATTTTTCGAATGAAATGAGAATTTCGCCAGAGTTTGTTTTTTATAATACCGTTTCTGATGAATGAGATGTTTCTATTAACAGTGTAAAAATGATTCAAGATACTGCAGAAATATCAAATTCAAATTTCATTAATTTCCGAATAAGGAGCACTCGTATAAAGACCTGTTGCAAGATGTAAAACTGATTATTATAGGTGTTTTCTTTGAATTCGTAGAGATCATAGGAAGACTTTCAGTGAATTAATGTATTATTAACCCTGTATTGTGGAGTTTATTAAATATAGGTGCATAATTGGGTTTTCGCTTCTAATTGGATAGAAATTCTACGAGGAATTCAAAGGAAATTAGGGAAATAAATGATTGTTTTGAATGTTCTTTATTTGCATGGAAACTTACTACAGAATAACAACCCAAAAGTATTTACAACTGCCATAGACTATGATCTGGATGTGAATAAGTTCTGATGCCGCATGAGAAATTAGGATCATTATAATGAAGTATCACTTTGAAATCATAGTATATTCTTAATATGTAAAGTGGTAAATTCATCAATTCAACATCAGAACTTGGCCAGTGAATACCACATCTCAAAATATTAGCGAAATACACACAATATATTTACTAAAAATATTGTTCGCAGTTGATTGAGAAACTCCCTTAAAAATGGCTACTTCACAAACAGTTTCAGTTTCATTAATACTAAAACTAATCTCTCTGGAGCAATTTATTTATGGATTTTTCAATCTGGATATAAATCTGAAATTAACTTGACATAATTGTCCACGTGAAGGGAACAAACACATATATTCTTTGCAGCAAGGTTCCCATCCATAGTTTGTCTATCCATGCTTTTCTCCAGTCCAATTTATGCAATATGCCAAAGGCATTAGTGATATTCGGTGTTGAGGCATCTTTCTCAGGAAATTTATCAAAACGAACAGCCGTGTTTTTACTTTTCCTTGAAGTGCAATTGAAAACAGTTTTTTCCAGTACTAGTACTTTGCTTACATTGTTATATAATCATCTACTGGCCTAAAATTAAAATATATCATGAGGATTGAAACATAAAAATCTTTTCGTGCAGATACTTCATCTTTTCTAATTTCCATCTTACAGAAAGATGAAGTCACAGCTCAGTACCTCGAATTACGAGGATCATATCCCTCAAGAATACCTGAAACAGCCATTGATTCAGAATAGATTTTCTAATTTCTAAGTCAATGAAAACAGCTTAGGAGCAAGTAAAAATATAAACAAGTCGTTTTCTAGGTTGGAAAGTCATAGATTTCTATTAATGAAAACATAAGAAAACAAAAATGTATAGCTTTTGATGAAGACCTTCGTGACATCTAATATTTTCAGGATACACTCATTGGGATTGAAGCTTTCAGGTAAGAGTTGAATCATTGCGAAAAAAAGGGAAGTGATTATCAGGTATTTTTAAACAGTTGGCCAGCATGAAGGGACTCATCTATTAGGCAATCCAACGATCTGTCAAATATTCTTGAGGTTAGTGGTGGTGGTCAAACAATGGGAATTTAGCTTTGTTTGTGTAGACATTAAAAACGTTTATTTGCTTGGAAAATTGTTTTATGTGGACATTTTTTTTTATATTTCTAGTCAGCCTTACTGTTAGGAATATTAGACCAGTGAAAATTATTTAAATTAAGTTCATTTTTATTAAAAATCGCTGTGAATGTGTGCCAAAGTTGCAGATGCAAGTTGTTCAAATTGAGAGGATCTTCTTGAAGATTTTGGGACACTCACTGTGTGTAACTTGGTGTATTATCCACATATTAAGTGACTTACCAGGAAACGAAGGAAAATTTGGTCAGCAGTCATCAAGACAAAATCGAAGATAAGGAACTAAAGTGAATATTTCTTCGTAAATAAAAATCTTCGATTTTGTCAAGTCTTGATGACTATTGACCAAATTTCCCTTCGTTTCCTGGTAAGTAACTTAATATGTGGATAATATACCAAGGTCCGCATAGTACTGTTCCAAAATATTCAAGAAAATCCTCTCAATTTGAACGACTTGCACCTCCAACTTTGGCACACATTTACGGTAGTTTTTCAGAAAATATGACTAGAAATATCAAAGAAATGTCCACATAAAACAATTTTCCAAGCAAATAAACGATTTTAATGAGCAAAGCTGAATTCCTATACCAGCACTAACCTCAAAATATTTGACAGGTCGTTGGATTGCCTAATTTGTAAACAAGAACAAGGAAAGAGACACTCGTAATAATTGTTATTATTCTTTGAAGGTAAAGATCAAGGACAAAACGTGAGAGAGAAAGCGAAACAACTGGTAAATCTTCTGAAGGACGACGAACGATTGAAAAACGAAAGGGCCAGAGCTCTGAAAGCTAAAGAACGCTTCGCACAGAGCGCAAGCGCTTTCGGAAGTGATACCGGTATAGACACCCCCACCAGTCCGAGATACCCCGCGTTCCGAGGAGATTGGAGCGGCAGTCGAGATGCAGGTAAGAGAAAATTCTTCAGTCGACGAAATCGATGGGTTTTGTATTATTTTCCACCCAGCCGAATCTGTTGCAGTGGATCTGCCACGCGAAATCGAGAATGCCAGACCGCAAACTGCTGGTGAAGAGGAACTGCAGTTGCAGTTGGCCCTTGCGATGTCTAGGGAGGAGGCTGAGCAAGAAGAACAAAAGAGAAAATCGGACGACGTTCGATTGCAGTTGGCTCTGAGTCAAAGTCAACAAGACTTCAAGTGAGTATTGATGCAATGCTAAATTTTATAATATTTAAATGTATATGCTCCATTCACTTTATAAAGTATCCTGGTTGGCCTTGACATTCTGACACTTCACTGTGTATTTTGAAAATGTTAGGTTATAATCATTTTCCTGTCAGAACTACGCAACGTTTTTCTGTCTGCATAGGTCGTAGTCATTACGTATTTATCAAAGTGTTTATTTACTTTGGTAAAATAATGAATTTGAGAAAATATTATATGAATTCAATAATTCCGAAGACTTGGCGAATGTTAAGAAACTTTTTTCTTTGTCGATACTGGAAATATTTCAAGCATATAAACATGGTTGGAAGATTCAGTTATGCTATTTTCTTGTACGGAAATCAAGAATTGAGTGATGAAATTTTACTGAAAAATAATGGACAGAATGGTCGGTTACTTTGTAATACACTGCGCAAAAAAAGTTAACGCACATAATGGAAATCTCAAATTTATTCTACAACTGAAGGTGTTCTCAATGATAATCATTTTTATCAGAATTATGCATGCATATGTTATCCACTGTCAACGTTTTTTCTTCAATACAGATGTTTTCTCCCAGCAGGAATAAAAAAAATGATATTATCAGATTTTGAATGTATTGGCTCCATTCTAAAATCATTTGTTCTCCATCACTTCTAGTGATGAAAAGTTTTGCTTTCGTTTATTATCTACACTCGATCGCTATGCAACGCGAAACACGCAATTTGATCCAAGAGGAATGTGCCCAAGCGGTAGTTTTGCGAGAAGAAGGGTGGACATACACAAGAATTGCAGAAAGGTTTGGAGTTTCCCATACAAGTGTGTCCAGAATGTTGCAGCGATTCAGGGGGACAGGTATGAATGTCCGAAGACCAGGACAGGGTAGACCGCGGGTGACAACAGCCATTCAAGAACGTTACTTGAGAGTTTCTTCGTTGAGACAACGGTTTGCAACCGCTCGCCTCCTTCAAAATCAGCTTGAGCAAACTCATGAGGTGCAAATTAGTACTCAGACAATAAGAAATCGCCTCAGAGAATATGATTTAAGGCCTCGTGTCGCGGCAAGAGGCCCAGCTCTTACCCCAGCCCGTCGAAGGGCGCGTTTGGATTTTGCGAGAGAGCATATCCATTGGGAAGAGGCCGATTGGGAAAGAGTTCTCTTCACAGATGAGTCTAGATTCTGCCTCTACCATTGTGATCGACGTTCCCTTGTATACAGACGTCCACATGAAAGATATGCTCAGTGCAATTTCCTGAATACTACTGGTTTCGGGGGAGGATCGATTATGGTCTGCTTGCACAGGTCGTTGATAATGGAGCTATGAATGCTGATAAGTATATAAGGAACATTCTAGAAGAGCATGTAGTGCCATTTGCCCCATACATTGGTGAAAATTTCATTTTTATGGACGATAATGCCAGACCCCATCGTGCGCGCATCGTTCAGGAGTACCTTGAAGAGGTTGAAGTCTCTCGAATGGAATGGCCAGCAAGAAGTCCAGATCTCAATCCGATTGAGCAGGTTTGGGACAACCTCAATAGAAGGCTGGGAAGTTCAGAAAATCATCCAGCTACTCTTAATGACTTAGGAGTCCAACTCGGAGAAATCTGGGAAGGATTAGATCAGAACATTTTAAGATCACTCATTTTGAGTATGAACCGTCGTTGCCGAACTGTAATTAACGCAAGGGGTGGAAATACCAAGTATTAAATCACTTATCAGCATTTCAGTATTTTGAATATTGTTCATTTCTCTTCTTTCACATAAGATTCGGTGAAATCCTGAAACTAGTAAAAAAAAAGATTCTGGAAAATAGCTCAGATTCGTCAATTTATCACATGATGGAAACCCTCATCATATGTGTCTTGTTTCGTTCAAAACTTTCCCGAGAGAACATAAAAAATAAGTTATAAAGTCAATGTAGAGTTAACTTTCATTAAAATTGAGATTTTCAGAATGTGCGTTAATTTTTTTGCGCAGTGTATTATGTGAATTCAATAATTCCAAAGACCTGGCGAATGTTGAAGAAACTTTTTTCTCTGTTAATACTGGAAATATTTCACGTATACAAACATGTTTGGAAGATTCAGTTATGTTATTTTCTTGTACGGAAATCAAGAATCGAGTGTTGCAATTTTACTGAAAAATAATGGACAGAAAAGTCTGTTAATTTGTGATAGTTCATTTGAAAAAGAATAAAAGTACTTGAATAACCGGACAGAAAAACTTCTAAACGAACAGACAGACCTATGGAATTTGCCACTTTTCAAAATTCTCAAGAAATAAGCCTACAGAAGACATTTAAATACCTTTTTGCACAACTTGAAATACTCCAGTATGAAAATGTAGTAGAACTACGAAACTAGTGTCACAGTTAAACCTTAAAAGAACTAACTCCATTTACAAAGTTCTTGGGAATTTATGTGAACTACTGAATTGGGAAGAACATATTTCTAAACTGGGATGCAGCTTAGCTTCAGTGTGTTATCTTTGGGTGTAATGACAAGATATCTGGATGAATTCTCCATGAAAACTATCATGCAATCAAGATTCTAGTCAAGAGCAAGATATGACATTATGTTTCATGGACTCACTTTGAAGAGTATGAATAAGCATTGGCAAAGTTTCTGAGAATTATTTCGACATTGCTGATATTTAATGAGTGCCAACCTGCGTCAGTTCTAAGTTAAAAAAAACTTGATAAACCTAAACCATGGCCCACCGGGATACTTTATAAAAGTGAATGGAGTTTATGTACATAGTTTCTGGGAAAATTGTGAGTGTATTTCATTTTGATGCAGAACTCATGAGAAGAAGCAAGGACATATGGTCGACTTACTAGATGTCAATTTGGGGGATGCATCAGGAGTTCAGTTAGACCCATGGGGGATGCCTGCCCAGGAAAAGGCTCAAGTAAGCATTTTACAACCATAATCTGAAATAATCATTTAATTTTTTTGAAAACAAATTATAATTCATTGATAATGATTCTGAAACATTTTTATAGTATTATTTTGTTCCAGCACGGTACAACTTCCCCAATTCTTGTCGGCAACGCAGCCTCTGTCGATCCCTGGATTCCAGCGAGTATTCCAGTTAAAACTGAACCCTGGAATTCGCCAACTTCGACCAATATCTTAGATTCTTCACTTCCACAAAGGCCGCCTAAAGAATCAGAATCGAAGATCGATCCATGGTCACCTGCCAGTCGAGGTTCTTCGACTGATTTGGACGACTTCGATTTGATCATGAATAGGAATAGGTCGCCTCCAACAGTTCAATCCACAGGTAATTTGAGGATCAATTCTTTATTCGTGCTAAATGTTGAGTTTTCATATTCGAAATGTTTTCCTAATTTTTGTTTTCAGCAGGAGTCAGTAATAACAACAGGGATCCTTTCGAATTGAGTCTTCTAGGGGATAGTTTACCAGAGACTGATACAGTAGGAGTCACTAAAAAGACGCCTCAATCCTTCCTGGGTGAAAATTCATCGCTGGTCAATCTTGATAATCTAGTGATGAGTATGTTATTTCAGCCCATTATTATTTTGTAACTATACTAACTGACATAGAAACTGCAAGACCCAGAAGGGGCTGTTCAAATTTTAATTTTTTTTTTGGTAAAACATATATATGTTATATGTACTATACAGGGTGAGTCTTTGACTTGTACATATATTTTAACTGTAGATTCCTCTCATCAAACGAAACACTTTTTTCCTATACCATTTTTCAAAATTCGGTTTGGTTTGGAAGATAAAGGGTGTTGAAAATCCATGAAAAAAAACACTTTTCTGTTTATATCTTCGGAACCGTTATTTCGAATGAACTGAATTTTGGTTGAGTTTTTACTCTATTCATGGTGCATATTCCTCAATCGAAACCTATTCAATATATTTACTAGTATAAAAGTTACAGGGTAGTCGACTCATCAATACACGCTTAAACACCATAAAACCACTTTAAAAAGATAAACGGTTCATATTTTCGAAAGAATCAATCATTTAAGAAACTAAAAGTATTCTTATTTTTTTCAATAAAACTCGTCGTTTTCGAGTTATTTCCAATTTTACCCGGAGAAATTTGACGAAAAAATCATTAATTTCAAGAATAATCTGAATGCGTCTCTGAATTAAATATCATCGAATATTATTCCTTCTCTGGTCTTTAAACGAGTTTACAATGTTTATCAACTGTGTCGAGATATTTTAATAATAAAATCCCCCAAATGTGGGAGATAAAATTGAACACCAAGTAGGATTTAACACGCACAGTTTCTATTGAAAATTCATAGTTACCGGTCCATATTGAAGTTAAATGTCGATGAAATACAAAATTCGGATATGGATGATGAATCTCGACACAAACTACTTATTAAATTGAAATTAATGAAACGATACCTGATAATCTGTGGCGATGTTTCTATCTAAACAACATCCTCTTGGAATTTTATAAACTCGACACGGTTGAAATTATATTAATTCACTTCACATGATAATCACATTAGAACAATAATTAACTGAATGTATTCAGAACTTCACATAATGTTTACAGTTTGTTCAGAGACTCTGGTTTGTTATTGTTTATAGTTGGCCTCCAGATAACCAATATTTCGGTTTTCGCTCTACGCATGCATGGTAAAATTTGGCGGCAAAGTCGATTTATGATGGAAACGGCAGAATTCATAGATATTTATACCATGGTACACAAATGTATCGTGATTTATACTATGTTTCGTAAAAAATCCTCAACCTCAATGAAAATATCAGCAAGCTGACAACATCCTCTTGAAATTTCTGTGCAAAAATTCACAGAATCGATACAAATTAGATTAGGTTAGGTTGTTTAATAATAAATCTGAATGAAAAGTCTTTCTTCATGATATTGTTTGGGAATTTCGAGGAAAATATGAACAAGTTATTAGTGTTTACAAAGTAATCTGCAGAAAAATCGAAGAAGGAACTTATTTTGGTGGAATAAATGTGGCTTTTTAGTTGCAGATATAATCCGATGAAACTAACTGTTTTTGTTCAAATTATCGTGTTTGCAACATTTTTATTCCAATAAGGTTAGTACTTGAGTATTCCTAAATGTATAAACTCAATTTCTATCGAGAAATATGAACTTTGAATCAATTCCACAGTATCATTTCAGGGACGTAATTAGCACAATTTTTTTTTCAAATGGCTATATCTTTTTAACAGAGCCGAATTCGGAAAAATGGAAAATGAAAAAAAGGTTACTTTTGACCCTTCTTTTTTTCCCCAAATTTTAATAATTTATTCCTTGCTATCTATCTAAGTTTTACCAAAAAATATTTAAAATTTAAACAGCTCCTTCTGGTTATTACAGTTTCTTTGTCAAATAGTATAGTTTTTTTTACCCCAAATAAGTGAGATCAATCCATTATTCCTTGCCTGAATTTTGCAGCTAAACCCGCGAATCCACAAGGACCGAACCCTTTCCAGGACCAACCACCACCAAGGCCAGTTTTCAACACCACACCAATCAAACCGTCGATGAACGAGATCAAACAAGCTTCTTTTGCACCATTCACCGCACCTGCAGCTGCCTCCTTCCAACCAGTAGCTGGCCAGTATGCTCTAGGACCTAGTTTGGGTGAGTTAAATGTCGAGTTTTCCAATAGAGGATTAACCATTTCCATTTTCCGGAAATTTTTGGCGCATACTTTTTCCGCATTATCTTTTCGAACGAATTCCACCAAGGCAATATGAACGCAATAGTAAGAGTACAGAGATAAAATAATTCCAAATCGTCCTTTTCCTAGGTAATGGATTCGGTCCTAGCTATCCTGCTCTGAATCAAACCGTACAAGACCCCTGGACCCCAGTACAGAGTACGACAAATAATCAGTCTCCTTGGACGAAACCGAACGAACCAGCGAATCCATTTTTATCTTAACATTGGAATTTCGACACTGGTGTTTTGAAGTATTTTCTACTCAAGTAAGTTTTTCAGGCAACAGCAGAATTTTAGCAAAATTAAATTGGAGTTGGTTCTATTTTTGTACTAGATGTATGCATGATACAATCGGTGCCTGATAATTTTTTCGTATACCAATTTTTTTTATATGTTTGTTGTCTCATTTGAGGCGATCTTGAAAAAGTGAACAGCCTTGTTTAGACCTATTTTACCCGTAGTAAATTCAATTAAAACTCCCTAGGTTACTTCATTAAAATGGGGAAAAGGACAACGAGAAGAAGCAGATGAAAATAAAAGTAATAGTTTTAATTTAATAAATTTTTTTATGAAATTTGAAGTGATATAAATCTTTAAATATGGTATGAGACCCTCACATAACTACAGTTGATTGCCTCTTCATATAAACTAAAAACTACTGTAGATTTGATCATTTTGAGAAACTTAAGAGGCAGTTCCTTTGAATAGAATTATAATCAATTGGTTGGCAATACGATTGAACTCTTCGTCGAGCCACTTGTCAAGGGTGCATTCATGAAAACATAGTTTTATTATTGATTCAAGATACTATTTATATATTTTTCTACATGTAATTTAGGACTTGTGTAGGAAGTCGACTCGTTGAAATTGTATTTTCTAATAAAGTTCAAGAAAAATTGTATGATCAACTTTACATAATGATATGTATATAAATTTATGATTGTATGATTACAGCCACTCAAACCTTTGTGTATTCTACAATAATTTTTCAAGATATTCATATTTGAATGTTTGAGAAATAAATATTACGAGCATATTGAGCAAGATCCTTTTAGTTCTTTGTGAATTATCTAGTGTTGTGCTTTAATCTTTTTTATACATATTTTCAAACAGCTTTAACACACTGTGGTTTTCATAACATTTACGAAAGCAGCAGCAACGGCCACAACTTTTCAATGTTTATAAATATTTCACGTCTTAAATTTGAGTAGTAAAAACACAACTTCGAATTATACAGGGTGTTTGGAGGGTGAGTAGCCATAAGTAAATGGTGGATAGGTGATGCTCTTGGCTACTTGTTGCGCCTAATAAAATAACATTTTGCCCAAAGTTCAAGGTGTTATAATTTGTTTACCATTTTTCTAGAAATTTCCCATTTTTTTCATTAAAACCTTTAATTTTTTCGAATTTAATGCTCGAGGTGCCTATAAAATGATTTATGTCCTTAGTCTAGTCTTGTCTTATTCAGATTGAATCAAAATTTCATACAAACGTCTTCAAAAAACCTGACAGCGTCGTATCAAACTTCAAAATGAAAAAAAAAATAATGTTGTGTCCACTTTACAAAGTGAAATAAAAAATAAATTTACATAGTGTTTGGTTTTAAAATGGCTTTAAAATATTCTCTAGTTAATACTCTTTGCAATGGTATGTAACATGTACCATTAATAATCAGATGACTCAACAAAAAATCGTTTTGTCTTCAAGGATGCCTTGAAAGGATGACGACAAAAATATTCCATTGAGCAGGCAAAATCTTTTCTCTCATTCTACCACAGCTAAAAATAGCGTGCTCTCTCTATCATCGGCTAACAATACTCCCAAGGGCGTCGCCAGGGAGAGGGCAGCTGCCCCCCGTGCCCCCCCCCCCCAATCAGAATAGAAAAAATGAACTGATTTTCGTATATTATGCTATTATTTCATAAGTTTTTAAAGGATTTTTGAGCTCTAGGGGGGAGGGGCAGCTGCCCCCCGTGCCCCCCCCCCAGCTCAAAAGCTGGGAGGTAATTACTACATTTGCAAGTCATTTCATAGGCCTGCAGTAAAGGTGCAGTAATGCAGTTTTGAGTTCACTCAACATTTCGGTGGTTCATCAACATATTCTGTAGCAAACTAAAGATAGAGAACTTCAAATCATTTATTATTAATTGTTGGCCATTGACACAAGAGAGCAATTAATAGAAAAAATAGATAATGCATTTGTGATAATGAAGCAAGAAATTGGACTAAGCTATACCACAACGGAAATAAGAAAGAGATGTTACGCATATATTAGAAATAATGGCCAACAATTTGAACAAGATTTAAAATAAATGATTTGAAGTTCTCTATCTTTAGTTTTCTACAGAATATGTTGATGAACCACCGAAATGTTGAGTGAACTCAAAACTGCATTACTGCACCTTTACTGCAGGCCTATGAAATGACTTGCAAATGTAGTAATTACCTCCCAGCTTTTGAGCTGGGGGGGGGGGGGGGCACGGGGGGCAGCTGCCCCCTCCCCCCTAGAGCTCAAAAATCCTTTGAAAACTTATGGAATAATAGCTTTTTGAAATAATAGCATAATATACGAAAATCAGTTCATTTTTTCTATTCTGATTGGGAGGGGGCACGGGGGGCAACTGCCCCCTCCCTGGCGACGCCCTTGGGAGTATTGTTAGCCGATGATAGAGAGAGCACGCTATTTTTAGCTGTGGTAGAATGAGAGAAAAGATTTTGCCTGCTCAATGGAATAGTTTTGTCGTCATCCTTTCAAGGCATCCTTGAAGACAAAACGGTTTTTGTTGAGTTATCTGATTTTAAATGGTACATGCTACATACCATTGCAAAGAGTATTAACTAGAGAAGTTTTTGAAGCCATTTTAAAACTCAACACTATGTAAATTTTTTTTTCATTTCACTTTGTAAAGTGGACACAACATTATTTTTTTTTTCATTTTGAAGTTTGATACGACGCTGTCAGGTTTTTTGAAGACGTTTGTATGAAATTTTGATTCAATCTGAATAAGACAAGACTAGACTAAGGAAATAAATCATTTTATAGGCACCTCGAGCATTAAATTTGAAAAAAATCAAGGTTTTAATGAGAAAAATGGGAAATTTCTAGAAAAATGGTAAAAAAATTATAACACCTTGAACTTTGGGCAAAATGTTATTTTATTAGACGCAACAAGTAGCCAAGAGCATCACCTATCCACCATTTACCTATGGCTACTCACCCTCCAAACACCCTGTATATTCATAGTTTCAAATGTGGGAGAGGCAATTATAGAAAAGAATCAATATTACAAGTGGAATTAAGGTAGATTTGTATTCGAAGTGAATCAACGTCAGTGATAATAAGAATTGAAAAAAATAATCGATATATTGTGCTTTAAGCTTGTAAGATATTGGGAAAAACTGTGAGATGGAAGTTTATATGGTTAATTCTCTGAAACAATTTCCTATTTATCTTATCCAATTTCAGTATAAACAAGAGAGGTAATTTTGGTTTAGCTAGTAAAATTTTGATTTTGACTCATGAACTTGTTTAGAAAATTTATTAGTTTACAATTTCCCATTAACTTGTACGAAAATGGAATTCTTTTGGCAACTACCTTTGGTTTATGCAGCTATTTTTATCAATACTCCATCATTTCTTAAGATTAAATTCAGTTTTGGCCCTGTACCAAATTATCTTATGTTTGTTATGCTGAAGATGTTCTTCCACCTGAAAATGACCTTTGAAAAACAGCAATAGGAAATAATGATATTCCATGACGAATTCAAATAGAACAGTTGATTTTTTCGAGAATTCTTCAATAAATTGAAAAATCTGCAACAAAAATGCTTCTAACTCAACATATTTTTATCCCTTTCAAGGCTTGCTGGCTGTATTTTCAATTCTGATACTTTAATGTATTTTATATGAAATTATTGAATTTAAATTCGAAAGTTGTGAATTGCATTTCTATTTTTATATTTTATGGTTTTTCCTGGTAATGTCAAAGGTTTAATGGAAATTCCATTATTGTTACGGCCCCAAAATTTTTATATGTAATGGACATTGGTATGCTGGATAGTTTGAGGAATTGCATGAATGTAATCCTTGCAAAACGATCAGTATGAAGAAAGTACGAAGAAAATGCATTTTAATATTGTACATATGTACATATTGACATTTATGTGGATGAAAGTTAATATTCTGGAATTAATTTGTGAAGAAAATGATTCAACTTTACAGATAGACAAATTTTCATTAGAAATATATAATGTAATTTATTTCATACTAAAATACACGTCTTTTGCATTATTGTATAGAATGTTATAAGTTTTAATATGATTCATTGAATTATTGTCTATTGAATTTTTATTATTGTTATTATTTATGCTTTTTTGCAATATATAATTTAGTAATTCGAATTTGTTTATTGTTCTTTTTCCTCAAAAGCTAAAATCATCGAATTGACTTGAGCAATTGTCTCAGAAAATTTACAGGTAAGTTGAATTGAAGATCTCAGCAAAATTCACCATGCTATCATATAATTATCTTTTTTATGTTATGTGATGTCTCCACAAATACTTGATTGTATAGGCTGCCAATAGATAACCCTATTTTGACTCAAAATTCCACAAAAACAGATGTTCGGAGAAAATGATAATTTTCCTTAGGAAGAATCAATACAAATTATGGAAATTGGAACGTTATGAATCTACTTTGACATGCAGATAAAAATATATTCAGTAAAAACCTAAATTTCCAGTCATTTCTTTACACCAAAATGCAAACGCTGAAAAATTTAAAAGGTATCAAGTTAATAAAAATATTAAGTATTTTGTCTGTTTTATTAATTATTTACAGTTCAGTACTTCATGTTATGAAATCTTCAAGGTATTTGCGTATTGAAATTCTGGACTATTTTCATATTCACACATATCCAAAGCTATAACACAACTTTCTTTAACAACTCTTTTTTCATCATTCAAATACTTGTTCAAAATATCGGTACATTCATCTGTTGCTATTGACCCTAATGCTTCTGCACATTCGTGTCTCACCATTTCATTCTCCCCGTCATCCTCGAGAGAATGTTTCAAATATGGAATACTAGATTCCTTTTGCATCTGACCGAAAACAAATGCTATTTCGTGTTTAAAAAGAGCGCTGCCATGATTAAGTGCTTCTCCTAAAGCTGCAATTGCTGCTTCCGATCCAATATTACGCAAAGCGAACATTGCTCTATATCTATTGAAAAGAGTGGCTTTTTCATCAATGAGTATCTCTTTTAATTCGCTAACATCTGTACTTTGTGAAGGTGGAGCTGGATCTACTGAATTATACAAACTCTGTGGAAGTTTTCCACTTTCGTCTCCTGAATTTTTATACCACTTTATTCTATCCAATGCCAATTGACACGTTTCCGCTACCTCAATCACTTTATCATCTTTGAAAGTTTCAAGGCATTCCAGAGCTTGTTCTGATCCTATTGCACCCAAAGCTTCAGCTGTAATGATAGGAATTTCAATCATTCCCTTTTTGTAATCCAAATGATTCTACTTACCAGCCTCGTGTCTCACCATTGGTTCTTGATCTTCATCTTTCAGAACAGATATGAGGGTATTTATAGCTCTCTCATCTTGCATCTGCCCCAAACAATAAGCCAGTTCATGTTTGAGCAAAACAGATGGATCAGTGAAGCATTTTCCTATGAGTTCAATAGACAGAGGTCCCCCTATGTTCCTAAGGGTGAATAGAGCTCTAAATCGTTCTTTAAGGGGTCTTTTATCGTTGCTTAGTACTTCGCCGATAGCTCTAATTTCATTTTCATTAACAGACAGCATTTTTGTTTATTTTGTTCAACAATGCATGGAAATTTGTTTGAAATGATCTAACCTCTAAAAATGTCAAGTTGACAGGTGTCAAGAAGTTGACATATCTGTCAATAGGTTAAATTAAATTGTCATTTCTTCAGAAATCTGCTTGTAATTGTTGAGTTGAATGTTGTAGGATTCCGCTATTTCACAAATAAGATTTGAGTTATTTATCAGAAGTTTCTTATAAGAAGAAAACATGCCGGACCATTTAGGAGATGATATGAGAAAAGTTAAAGGTGCAGAGAAGGAACCCGAGGAAAAGGAGATCAAATGTAAGAGATTTATATAGAGTTTCAACTCTGGTTCTATTTTCTCTTTATTTCAGCATTGGATGAAGGAGATATTCTACTTCTCAAAACCTACGTAAGTCTATTCACATAAGAGCAAGAATAAAGATCCAATAAATGAATTTTTTCCATTCAGGGTCAGGGACAGTACACAAAAACCATCAAGACGGTTGAAGAAGACATCCAAACAATAATAAAACGTGTGAATGAATTAACCGGTATAAAGGAATCAGACACAGGACTGGCTCCCCCTGCCCTATGGGACCTGGCAGCAGACAAACAGACGCTACAAAATGAGCAACCGTTGCAGGTAGCAAGATGTACCAAGATCATCAATGCTGACACTGATGATCCAAAGTACATCATCAATGTTAAACAGTTTGCCAAGTTTGTGGTTGATCTTGCTGATTCGGTAGCACCAACTGACATCGAAGAAGGCATGAGAGTTGGGTATGGAAATATTTTAGAAATTACTGTTTTATGTGTTGATCTACTCTTCGTTTTAGTGTTGACCGAAACAAGTATCAGATACACATTCCGCTGCCGCCAAAAATTGATCCAACTGTTACAATGATGCAAGTGGAAGAGAAACCTGATGTTACTTACAGTGATGTCGGTGGATGTAAAGAACAAATTGAAAAACTGAGGGAAGTTGTTGAAACTCCTCTCTTACATGTAAGTTGTAGATTTAGCTTGTTTCGTGTATTAATTTTCTGTAATTGTAAATTTAATTTACAGCCAGAAAAGTTCGTTAAATTAGGAATTGAACCACCAAAAGGAGTCTTACTGTTTGGACCCCCTGGAACTGGAAAAACCCTTTGTGCTCGCGCTGTGGCAAATCGCACAGACGCATGCTTTATCAGAGTAATCGGATCTGAACTGGTTCAGAAATATGTGGGTGAGGGGGCCCGTATGGTTAGGGAATTGTTCGAGATGGCTCGATCCAAAAAAGCATGCCTGATTTTCTTTGATGAAATCGATGCTATTGGAGGAGCTCGATTCGATGATGGTGCTGGTGGTGATAACGAGGTAAGATGATCGAGAATTATTGTAGTTCTTTTAACACTTTATGAGTTTGATTTCAGGTTCAACGTACAATGTTAGAATTGATTAACCAACTGGACGGTTTCGATCCACGAGGTAATATCAAGGTCCTTATGGCAACTAATAGACCGGATACATTAGATCCTGCTCTAATGCGTCCCGGAAGGTTGGATAGGAAGGTTGAATTTGGGCTTCCCGATCTGGAAGGAAGATCTCATATTTTCAAGATACACGCAAGGTAAGTTTTTAACGTGGCTTAGAAATTGTTCAATCTGCATTCCACATCTGTATTATAGGTCCATGTCTGTCGAGAGAGATATTCGTTTTGAACTTTTGGCCAGGTTATGTCCGAATTCTACTGGTGCAGAGATAAGAAGTGTTTGCACCGAAGCTGGCATGTTCGCCATCAGAGCTAGAAGGAAGGTTGCCACCGAGAAAGATTTCTTGGAGGCTGTAAACAAAGTTATCAAATCGTATGCGAAATTCTCCGCGACTCCTAGGTACATGACCTATAATTAATCTGATTGTTCTGTGTTTCGATACAGTGAGTATTAAATTTTTTTTTAATTGATAAGGTGATTTAATTTATTTTCTTTCCTTCCTCCATTTTATAGGTTATTTATAATCTTTCGCATCTGTCAAAGAAATCTTCTATGATCCCGGAGCCGTTGCAGAATTTTTTTCAATAATTCTCTAGAATTTTATGTGGTTTTGCTCTTAGGATATGTTGAAAATGCGGCAGGTTTGAATACGTCATTATCTGTAGCTTTGAAATTATCAGGAAAGCAAAATTTCGGCCATAAATTCGAACTCTAGTCGCATTTGACAGTTATAAGTTATAGTTTTCATACAAATCGTCTGTGACCCCGTATCTGTTACACAAATATTAGGATTTGTTTTTGGATAATTGAATTTTATAAGGTTTTGGTTACACTATCTTGAAAAAAATTTGCATGTAGTTTCAATACATCATTCTTCATCTTTATGCATAATTGCATGTACACTGCGCAAAAAAATTAACGCACATTCTGAAAATCTCAATTTTAATGAAAGTTAACTCTACATTGACTTTATAACTTATTTTTTATGTTCTCTCGGGAAGGTTTTGAACGAAACAATACACATTAAATGGAAGCAAAATTCAGGATTTCACCGACTCTTATGTGAAAGAAGAGAAATGAACAATTTTCAAAATACTGAAATGCTGATAAGTGATTTAATACTTGGTATTTCCACCCCTTGCGTTAATTACAGCTCGGGAACGACGGTTCATACTCAAAATGAGTGATCTTAAAATGTTCTGATCTAATCCTTCCCAGATTTCTCCGAGTTGGATTCCTAAGTCATTAAGAGTAGCTGGATGATTTTCTGAACTTCTCAGCCTTCTGTTGAGGTTGTCCCAAACCTGCTCAATCGGATTGAGATCTGGACTTCTTGCTGGCCATTCCATTCGAGAGACTTCAACCTCTTCAAGGTACTCCTGAACGATGCGCGCACGATGGGGTCTGGCATTATCGTCCATAAAAATGAAATTTTCACCAATGTATGGGGCAAATGGCACTACATGCTCTTCAAGAATGTTCCTTTTATACTTATCAGCATTCATAGCTCCATTATCAACGACCACCAGGTCTGTGCGAGCAGTCAAAGATATTCCACCCCGTACCATAATCGATCCTCCCCCGAAACCAGTAGTATTCAGGAAATTGCACTGAACTTATCTTTCATGTGGACGTCTGTATACAAGGGATCGTCGATCACAATGGTAGAGGCAGAATCTAGACTCATCTGTGAAGAGAACTCTTTCCCAATCTGCCTCTTCCCAATGGATATGCTCTCTTGCAAAATCCAAACGTGCCCTTCGATGGGCTAGGGTAAGAGCTGGGCCTCTTGCCGCGACACGAGGCCTTAAATCATATTCTCTGAGGCGATTTCTTATTGTCTGAGTGCTAATTTGCACCTCATGAGTTTGCTCAAGCTGTTTTTGAAGGAGGCGAGCGGTTGCAAACCGTTGTCTCAACGAAGAAACTCTCAAGTAACGTTCTTGAATGGCAGTTGTTATCCGTGGTCTACCCTGTCCTGGTCTTCGGACATTCATACCTGTCTCCCTGAATCGCTGCAACATTCTGGACACACCTGTATGGTAAACTCCAAACCTTTCTGCAATTCTTGTGTATGTCCACCCTTCTTCTCGCATAACTACCGCTTGGGCACATTCCTCTTGGGTCAAATTGCGTGTTTCGCGTTGCATAGCAATCTAGTGTAGAAAATCAAACGAAAGAAAAACTATTGATCACTAGAATTGATCAAAAACAACTGATTTTAGAATGGAGCCAATACATTCAAAATCTGATAATATCATCTTTTTTTATTCCTGCTGGGAGAAAACATCTGTATTGAAGAAAAACGTTGAAAGTGGATAACATATGCATGCATAATTCTGATAAAAATAATTATCATTGAGAACACCTTCAGTTGTAGAATAAATTTGAGATTTCCATAATGTGCGTTAATTTTTTTGCGCAGTGTAGATAGAATCCGCAGTTTTGAAATTATCGAGGGAACTACGAAAGCTATGGGTTCATTCTGTTGCATTAATAGAAGTCGCTGACAAAGGATTGTTTGGGAAATATCTTTAAACGGCCCAAACACCAAAGGTAAGTGATAAAAAATAAGACAAATGATAAAATATTCATATAATATACTGATGACGAGTTTTACAAATAAATCATTGCAATTATTATAATACAGGTGGATTAGTTCAATTATATCATTGATGACTTTTTTTACATTGGACATAAGAATAACAACAGTAATATTAATCTTCTAATGTTACATTTTTGAATAGATATGACATGGATTCTTTGTTATGTATTCTTCTTATTGCTTCTGATAACAATATGGAAATGTCAACGGTTTTTATTTTATGACATTGCATCTTCTGCAGTTCGTGAGGAACAGTGTTTGTAACAACAACCTGAAAGAAAACAAATTGTTTATTAAGAAGACAATTTCAAAATTTGAGTTTGCATTTTCACTTACTTCATCAATAGGAGAATCTTCAATAAGTCTGGGTGCATCAGAAGACAAAAGTCCATGAGTAGCCATAACATAAATTTTATAAGCTCCACGTTCTTTGAGAACTTCAGCTGCGGCAACAAATGATTGCACATCGTCAATCATATCATCCTGCAAGCAAAGAACTTATTACATGAAAAGCACTCTTAGCACCGCATATTCCATCAATTTCACTATACAGAGTGGCCTGCATAAAATAGGGACCAAGTGACATGATTTCAAAGGTTTTTCCACAAAATTTTAGCTCTTGACTTACCACCATGATAGCTATTCTACCTCCCACATCACCGACCACATTTATTGGCGGTTTCTCCTTTGCGATGTGAATTGGAACCCCAACCCCGGCATCCATGGTGCGAGATCTTGGTAGAGTTGGTGGGGAATATCTACCATCGATTTCGTCAGACTCCGACTCTTTCTGCTCTCCGTGTATAACGGCAATGCCGAGACGTAAACGTTCGGCGTAAGAAGTGGCTTTTTTGGCCGATCCTGGATTACGTGCTACTATCACCGAGTTACGATAGTCTGGAATCTGTAGAAGAACCGATAAGTAATTTTGGGGCTTTTAGGTGATCTTTCAAATGAGTGGACGATTTTGATAAGACTTCACAGAAAGTTAGAGGTTGAATTTTGGGCCTAACTTCCCCATCTCTTGGTAAATATAGGAAATCCATTGTGACATAACTAAGAAACCATTATAGTAATTTCATTACTCTTCAGAACATTCAGAAATGAAAAATTTGTGTGCCAAAATGTAAAAAAAGCACTGATCACTAATTTAAAAAACAATGATCAATGGTGAATAATGAAAGTGAAGTTTCACGTTTACCAGATATAACTTCTTTGGCTTTCTGTTTTCCGATCGTTCAAACTGCTGAATAAAGTGAGTTGAGGTCTTTACAAGGAAGAAAAAATAACTCTGGCAATTGAAATAGTTGCAAGTTCGGTATAAAATCGAAATGGTATCAAAAAAACTTACACACTCCTGAATGTACTGAAGCAAAAATGGACTAGCCCTCAGGTTGTCAACTGGGCAGTCAAAAAATCCTTGTATTTCCTTCTGATGTAAATCCATAGTTATAAGATGTGTGAGACCTGATTTGCACATCATCTGAGCAAGAAGTTTTGTTACGATACACCCCCTTTTACGCATTTTGCACTGTTTACTATAGGGTAAGTATGGGATTACACCAACAACTGATTTTGCCGATGATGTTTTACATGCATAAGCCATTATTAGTAACTCCATAATATTGTTGTTGACATCTCTGAAAGATGAATATTTTACCTGGTAAAACTTCAATGAATCAGCAATATAAATAGGAACTGATGTTACATTCAGAAATTGTTTCATTCCACCTCAAAATGGTTGTTATTTTATGTTGTGCATGAAACCAATGAACAGGATGAGAAACCAAATATACTAATAAACTAAAACATAATATTGTATACATTTTATTTTGATCACTTATTACCCAATCTTCAAAATAGCTAAAATGATATCCACATGCCTGTCGAATTAACCTCTCTTCTACTAAAAATAAAATTTTTGGGTTATCCTTACTTGGTTCCTGTTTGTATGATATAGATATCTTTCCCTCTGATCGAATCGCCAATTTGAACCATAGTTTCACGATTCTGTTTGTGATAAACAGCACATCCCCCTGTTTTCACTCCCAAACGGTTTGCTATCAGATTAGCAAGTTCTGGGTGAGAATTTCCAGCCACTAAGACAACGTCGGAAGTCTTAGGAGCATCCATATTCTTAGTCTTGGCTAGCCGGATACTTCCAAAACTACAAAAATTAACAAATTTCAGTTTGTTTACAAAGTGCCAAGGACCTGAATCAACATAATAAAGTTGATTAGCGGATGTGACTGAATGTTCCTCCTCACCTGTTATTATTTAATAACATGAAACGATGTTATCTATATGAATTATATCAATATGTTCTAGATGATTGCCTATATTTGTTTTTTAAGCACTTCATAGATAATCGAAATTGATCTTAAATGATTCTGGCTTCTGACCATAGAATCACTGAGTATCTGAGTCTGTGACTAAGTAGACGTAGCAGAGATGATCGTGTTCGAAAAAAATTTTTTGTGGAATATGTGTTTTTGCAATCTCTACAAGATACCACTCTCCAATTTTTTTTAATGGGTTGCCGTCTGCGACTTGAGAAATCCGAAAAATGACCCAGCAACGGTTTTCCTTCAAATTAAAACTTTCATATTTTCCAGAGATTTATTTATTTATTTATTTAGCGTATGGCATACATGGATTTAGTTATAATCAGTTAAAATTATTGCACACATTCACATTTCGCCATAAAACACACAAGTGTATATCCAAAAGTAAAAAAATTAGAAATGAAGTATAATGGATTCACATAGTTCCAGAGATGAGCGTGTTCGAGAAAATTTTTTTTGTGGAAGATGTGATTTGATATGCTCTACAAGATACCGCTCTCCAAATTTTTTGGGATGCCGTCTGGGACTTGAGAAATCCGAAAAATGACCCAGCAACGGTTTTCCTTTAAATTAAAATCTTCATATTTTCCAGAGATGATCGTGTTCGAAAAAAAATTTTTTGTGGAAGATGTGTTTTAGATTCTCTAGAAGATACCACTTTCCAAATTTTATGGGATGCCGTCAGGGCTTGGGAAATCCGGAAAATGATCTGGAAACCTCCATATTTTCCAGAGATGAGCGTGTTCGAAAAAAATTTTTTTTGCAAGATTGGTTTTTAGATTCTCTACAAGGTGTTACTTTCCAATTTTTTTGGGATCTCCCAAGCCCTGACGGCATCCCAAAAAATTTGGAAAGTATTACCTTGTAGAGAATCTAAAAACACATCTTCCACAAAAAATTTTTTTTCGAACACGATCATCTCTGGAAAATATGGAGGTTTCCAGATCATTTTCCGGATTCCCCAAGCCCTGACGGCATCCCAAAAAATTTGAAAAGTGGTATCTTGTAGAGCTTCCAAAAACACATACAGAGCCGGACCGTGGGCGTGGCGAAGGAGGCATTTGCCACGGGCGCAAACGACCTAGGGGCGCAAAATGTGAAATATCAGAGATAAAAAATTATCAGAACTTAAAAAAAACACAAGTGATACTTCAAGAGAGAAGCGGTTATTGTCCCGACAAGAAGTGATTCCACGAATGACGCGTATGTTGCAGAAAGTATCCCTTCTACGTCTTCAAGTACTGAACAATTAGAACTGAACTATTCTATTTCGGACGATTCAGAAAAAAAAATTCTTTCGAAGAATCAGGAGCTACTAAGGAACCACTTGAACTAGTTGATTTCAATGACCCTACAACATGTCAAATTACCAAAAATAATATCAAAATATTTCTTCAACGGGGACCTGAATTAGGCGATGATCTCGACTTTTATCCTTTAAGTGACGGTGATCGACGTTTTGATAAAAAATGGTTCTTGAAGATTTTTCCAAATGGTGATAGGTTGCACAGAAACTGGCTTATTTATTGTAAGAGGATGGATGCTTTATTTTGCTTTCCCTGCTTGCTCTTTTCTGGAAAAAAAGATTTTTGGACTACAGGCTATCGAGACTGGCAACATCTCAATCCATCACTACCCCGTCATGAGATTTCTTTAAGGGGTATAACCTTTTGAATCGTGGTAAATCTCCATTCAAAAGTGGTCTCTTTATTTCATGAGTAAGTACCCTAATTTACGACGTAGAGACTTGATTTTTTTTTTAATGGAAGTTGAAGAACGTCCCGAGGGCAAATAGTTTTTTTTTTCGATTTAATTAGTTTTTCAATTAAAAAATCCAGGGTGATCGTTAGATCTAGAGTTATTGAATATGTTTTTCGTTTTTCATGAGTACAAGCTATATTTTTGAAATAATAATCATGAAAATTTTTGTAGTTTGTAGAAGATTAAATTGCCAAGGGCAAATAGTTGCGTATTTTTCCAAAAAATGATGAATAACCGTCGGAAAAAAATCATTAAGTGTAGTTTCCAAAACGCTGAAGTTCAACCTGTTTTTTTTAATTGAAAAACTAATTAAATCGAAAAAATCGCAACTATTTGCCCTCGGCAATTTAATCTTCTATGAACTACAATAATTTTCATGATTATAATTTCAAAAATATAGCTTATTGTACTCATGAAACACGAAAAACATATTCAATAACCCCAGATCTAACGAATACCCTGGTTTTTTTAACTGAAAAACTAATTGAATCGAAAAAAAAGAAAACAATTTGCCCTCGGGACGTTCTTCAACTTCAATTTAAAAAAAAATCAAGTCTCTACGTCGTAAATTAGGGTACTTACTCGTGAAATAAAGAGACCACTTTTGAATGGAGATTTACAACGATTCAGAAGGTGATACTGCCCCTTAAGTCATAGGGAAACTACACAAAATTGCGAAGTTTTGAACGGAGTTTGAATATTGGCGGATTCATTTGGAGAAAATGATCATGGATGAGAAACAGAAATGGAGGCATATCTCAAAGGTTATCTTGGATGCGATTCTTCACTGCGTTAAGAATAATGATGCTCTTAGGGGTACTTCTGAAAAAATAGGAGAATTGCGGAATTTTTTTTATCGTTTTCTATTCATTCTGTTGATTGAGTTTTTGTTCATTACCTTTTAAGAAATATGGGAGATTATTGTGAATAAAAAGTTCTTCAAAAGTTCAAAATATAATCAGTAAATGTCAATTATGAAAAACATGTATTTTAGGAAAAATAAATTTCTTCAAGGGCGCATTTTGAAAGTTTGCCACAGGCGCTAGAATCCTAGTTCCGGCTCTGAACACATATTCCACAAAAAAAATTTTCTCGAACACGCTCATCTCTGGAAAATATGAAGGTTTTAATTTGAAGGAAAACCGTTGCTGGGTCATTTTTCGGATTCCTCAAGTCCCAGACGGCATCCCAAAAAATTTGGAGAGGGGTATCTTGTAGAGCATGCTAAAACACATCTTCCACAAAAAAATTTTTTTCGAACACGCTCATCTCTGGAAAATATGGAGGTTTCCAGATCATTTTTCGGATTTCCCAAGCCCTGACGGCATCCCAAAAAATTAGGAATGTGGTATCCTGTAGAGAATCTAAAAACACATCTTCCACAAACAAAATTTTTTCGAACACGATCATCTCTGGATAATATGAAGGTTTTAATTTGAAGGAAAATCGTTGCTGTGTCATTTTTCGGATTTCTCAAGTCCCATACGGCATCCCAAAAAATTTGGAGAGTGGTATCTTGTAGAGCTTGCAAAAACACATACATATTCCACAATAATTTTTTTCTCGAACACGCTCATCTCTGGAAAATATGAAGGTTTTGATTTTGAGGAAAACCGTTGCTGGGTCATTTTTCGGATTTCTCAAGTCCCAGACGGCATCCCAAAAAATTTGAAAATTATTATCTTGTAGAGCTTGCAAAAACACATACATATTCTACAATAATTTTTTTCTCGAACACGCTCATCTCTGGAAAATATGAAGGTTTTGATTTGAAGGAAAACCGTTGCTGGGTCATTTTTCGGATTTCTCAAGTCCCAGACGGCATCCCAAAAAATTTGAAAATTATTATCTTGTAGAGCTTGCAAAAACACATATTTCACAAATTTTTTTTTCTCGAATACGCTCATCTATGGGAAATATGAAGGTTTTGATTTGAAGGAAAACCGTTGCTGGGTCATTTTTCGGATTTCTCAAGTCCCAGACGGCATCCCAAAAAATTTGAAAAATGATATCTGGTAGAGCTTGCAAAAACACATATTCCACAAGAACATTTTTTTCGAACGCGCTCATCTCTGGGGCATATGGAGGTTTTTATTTAAAGGAAAACCGTTGCTGGGTCATTTTTCGGATTTCTCAAGTCCCAGACGGCATCCCAAAAAATTTGAAAAGTGGTATCTTGTAGAGCTTGCAAAAACACATATTCCTTAAAAAAATTTCTCGAATACGCTCATCTATGGGAAATATGAAGGTTTTGATTTGAAGGAAAACCGTTGCTGGGTCATTTTTCGGATTTCTCAAGGCCCAGACGGCATCCCAAAAAAATTGGAGAGTGGTATCTTGCAGAATATGCCAAAACACATAAAAAAAAAAATTTCCGAACACGCTCATCTCTGGAAAATATGTAGTTTTTTTTTGAAGGAAAACCGTTGCTGGGTCATTTTTCGGATTTCTCAAGTCCCAGACGGCATCCCAAAAAAATTGAAAAGTGGTATCTTGTAGATCTTGCAAAAACACATATTCCACAAAAAAAATTTTTCCGAACACGCTCATCTCTGGAAAATATGGAGGTTTCCAGATCATTTTCCGGATTTCCCAAGACCTGACGGCATCCCAAAAAATTTGGAAAGTGGTATCTTGTAGAGTATGCAAAAACACATATTCCACAAGAAAATTTTTTTCGAACGCGCTCATCTCTGGGAAATATGGAGGTTTTTATTTAAAGGAAAACCGTTGCTGGGTTATTTTTCGGATTTCTCAAGTCCCCGACGGCATCCCAAAAAATTTGAAAAGGGGTATCTTGTAGAGCTTGCAAAAACACATATTCCTAAAAAAAAATTTCTCGAATACGCTCATCTATGGGAAATATGAAGGTTTTGATTTGAAGGAAAACCGTTGCTGGGTCATTTTTCGGATTTCTCAAGGCCCAGACGGCATCCCAAAAAAATTGGAGAGTGGTATCTTGCAGAATATGCTAAAACACATCTTCCACAAAAAAAAATTTCCGAACACGCTCATCTCTGGAAAATATGTAGTTTTTTTTTTAAGGAAAACCGTTGCTGGGTCATTTTTCGGATTTCTCAAGTCCCAGACGGCATCTCAAAAAATTTGAAAAGGGGTATCTTGTAGAGCTTGCAAAAACACATATTCCTAAAAAAAAAAATTCTCGAATACGCTCATCTATGGGAAATATGAAGGTTTTGATTTGAAGGAAAACCGTTGCTGGGTCATTTTTCGGATTTCTCAAGGCCCAGACGGCATCCCAAAAAATTTGGAAAGTGGTATCTTGTAGAGTATGCAAAAACACATATTCCACAAGAAAATTTTTTTCGAACGCGCTCATCTCTGGGAAATATGGAGGTTTTTATTTAAAGGAAAACCGTTGCTGGGTTATTTTTCGGATTTCTCAAGTCCCAGACGGCATCCCAAAAAATTTGAAAAGGGGTATCTTGTAGAGCTTGCAAAAACACATATTCCTAAAAAAAAAATTTCTCGAATACGCTCATCTATGGGAAATATGAAGGTTTTGATTTGAAGGAAAACCGTTGCTGGGTCATTTTTCGGATTTCTCAAGGCCCAGACGGCATCCCAAAAAAATTGGAGAGTGGTATCTTGCAGAATATGCTAAAACACATCTTCCACAAAAAAAAATTTCCGAACACGCTCATCTCTGGAAAATATGTAGTTTTTTTTTTAAGGAAAACCGTTGCTGGGTCATTTTTCGGATTTTTCAAGTCCCAGACGGCATCTCAAAAAATTTGAAAAGGGGTATCTTGTAGAGCTTGCAAAAACACATATTCCTAAAAAAAAAATTTCTCGAATACGCTCATCTATGGGAAATATGAAGGTTTTGATTTGAAGGAAAACCGTTGCTGGGTCATTTTTCGGATTTCTCAAGGCCCAGACGGCATCCCAAAAAAATTGGAGAGTGGTATCTTGCAGAATATGCTAAAACACATCTTCCACAAAAAAAAATTTCCGAACACGCTCATCTCTGGAAAATATGTAGTTTTTTTTTTAAGGAAAACCGTTGCTGGGTCATTTTTCGGATTTCTCAAGTCCCAGACGGCATCCCAAAAAATTTGAAAAGGGGTATCTTGTAGAGCTTGCAAAAACACATATTCCTAAAAAAAAATTTCTCGAATACGCTCATCTATGGGAAATATGAAGGTTTTGATTTGAAGGAAAACCGTTGCTGGGTCATTTTTCGGATTTCTCAAGGCCCAGACGGCATCCCAAAAAAATTGGAGAGTGGTATCTTGCAGAATATGCTAAAACACATCTTCCACAAAAAAAAATTTCCGAACACGCTCATCTCTGGAAAATATGTAGTTTTTTTTTTAAGGAAAACCGTTGCTGGGTCATTTTTCGGATTTCTCAAGTCCCAGACGGCATCTCAAAAAATTTGAAAAGGGGTATCTTGTAGAGCTTGCAAAAACACATATTCCTAAAAAAAAAAATTCTCGAATACGCTCATCTATGGGAAATATGAAGGTTTTGATTTGAAGGAAAACCGTTGCTGGGTCATTTTTCGGATTTCTCAAGGCCCAGACGGCATCCCAAAAAAATTGGAGAGTGGTATCTTGCAGAATATGCTAAAACACATCTTCCACAAAAAAAAATTTCCGAACACGCTCATCTCTGGAAAATATGTAGTTTTTTTTTTAAGGAAAACCGTTGCTGAGTCATTTTTCGGATTTCTCAAGTCCCAGACGGCATCCCAAAAAAATTGAAAAGTGGTATCTTGTAGAGCTTGCAAAAACACATATTCCACAAAAAAAATGTTTCCGAACACGCTCATCTCTGGAAAATATGGAGGTTTCCAGATCATTTTCCGGATTTCCCAAGACCTGACGGCATCCCAAAAAATTTGGAAAGTGGTATCTTGTAGAGTATGCAAAAACACATATTCCACAAGAAAATTTTTTTCGAACGCGCTCATCTCTGGGAAATATGGAGGTTTTTATTTAAAGGAAAACCGTTGCTGGGTTATTTTTCGGATTTCTCAAGTCCCAGACGGCATCCCAAAAAATTTGAAAAGGGGTATCTTGTAGAGCTTGCAAAAACACATATTCCTAAAAAAAAAATTTCTCGAATACGCTCATCTATGGGAAATATGAAGGTTTTGATTTGAAGGAAAACCGTTGCTGGGTCATTTTTCGGATTTCTCAAGGCCCAGACGGCATCCCAAAAAAATTGGAGAGTGGTATCTTGCAGAATATGCTAAAACACATCTTCCACAAAAAAAAATTTCCGAACACGCTCATCTCTGGAAAATATGTAGTTTTTTTTTTAAGGAAAACCGTTGCTGGGTCATTTTTCGGATTTCTCAAGTCCCAGACGGCATCCCAAAAAATTTGAAAAGGGGTATCTTGTAGAGCTTGCAAAAACACATATTCCTAAAAAAAAATTTCTCGAATACGCTCATCTATGGGAAATATGAAGGTTTTGATTTGAAGGAAAACCGTTGCTGGGTCATTTTTCGGATTTCTCAAGGCCCAGACGGCATCCCAAAAAAATTGGAGAGTGGTATCTTGCAGAATATGCTAAAACACATCTTCCACAAAAAAAAATTTCCGAACACGCTCATCTCTGGAAAATATGTAGTTTTTTTTTTAAGGAAAACCGTTGCTGAGTCATTTTTCGGATTTCTCAAGTCCCAGACGGCATCCCAAAAAAATTGAAAAGTGGTATCTTGTAGAGCTTGCAAAAACACATATTCCACAAAAAAAATGTTTCCGAACACGCTCATCTCTGGAAAATATGGAGGTTTCCAGATCATTTTCCGGATTTCCCAAGACCTGACGGCATCCCAAAAAATTTGGAAAGTGGTATCTTGTAGAGTATGCAAAAACACATATTCCACAAGAACATTTTTTCGAACACGATCATCTCTGGAAAATATGAAGGTTTCCAGATCATTTTCGGGATTTCTTAAGCCCTGACGGCATCCCAAAAAATTTGGAAAGCGGTACCTTGTAGAGCATGTAAAAACACATATTCCACAAAATTTTTTTTTTAACACACTGTATTTCAGAAGATATGAATCTTTATTTGACACTCAATATAGGTACACTTCAAAAGAACACTAATTTCGAGCGTATAACCAATTTCACAATAGATGGAAGATGGAATATGTTCAAATGCTTCTTAATTGATCGAATTCCATTATTCCTTGAAAAATAATACGATAATACAGAAATATAAGCAATTTACTATAATCCTTCCTTCCGATAAATCCTTGTCAGCCTGACAACGCTGCGCGCATTTCGACCGTCGCGTCAGAAACCGTTGCTGGGAATCCGTGGCTAACTTCCTTAGATAAGTCTAAGCGAACTTCTAACGTTTTAGGTTATGACATATATAGCTCCATCTTCCGAGAGATATGTTAAGTAAGACAATTATTTTCATTTTGACTTCAGACAAGACTTGCGGGTCCCATCGTTACTTTGGAGTTATTAGAAATTTCAGAAATGCTGAATACTTTTCTTTCGCTTCTTTTGGTATCATTTGTAAATAGACCTCCAGTTTGTGTACTTTCACAAACATGTAACATTTTAATGAAGATAAACCAAAGCTGAAGTTGTTTTCAGTCAATTCGGAGCTAACATTTGCGTTTACGGACAGAATAGTTTATTTCTAGCTAGCCGTTTTATTCCATTCTATTTGCCTTTCATAGTGAGGAAATATTTGAATTTCGCGCCATTTTCAACTTCCGCTCATGAATTTTTTGGTGGTTGTCAAGTAACCCTGTGAGAAGCCAAAAGCAGAAATTTATTTAAATTGAGTTAATTGGATATCCTCATTGTGTCTGAAAGCTTTGTTATATATCCTATTATCCCATAAGAACACTTTTTACCGTCTTGTATTCAAATCTGTCATTACTGTCATTATTCATGCCATTATTGCCATCGCCATTAGTTTCCGGTGGTAAGACGAGCTGCACGCGTATATGCGAAAAGCTCTGTACATTTTTTTATTTTGTGAATCGAATATTGAACAGGTTTTAGTTTAATTCCCCACAATATGTCGAATAACACAGCCCCGGACAGTTGGGAATCGCAGGCAGATTCAATGTCAGCGAATAATTCTCCAAGTCAAGATGCAGATGTGACACCAAAGTTTTCCACGTTGAACGTTAATGCAGTAGAATTTGTGCCTTCGTTTGCTTTTTCTAAATCTCCTTCTGAAAAACAGGACGAATCCCCTTCTTCTAATGCCTCCGAAGCTTCTCCAGAACACAGAATTCCTAACGGTGAGTGTATGTAATAATTGTAATGCCGAAATTTAAGGTTATATTTAATTTGGATATTATTTTATCACCCATTTCATGATTTAATTGGAAAAGAAATGTTTATTACTCAATGTTTCCATTACCTTGAATAAAAGCTCCAGCTGTCTGCATTTATTTGAATTTTCAAAGATATTACGTGTTCAATAATAAGTGAACAGTTTAAATTCCTGTTGGAATGTATTGTAGCTTTCCTTATTCATCGTGTTGTTTTCGTGAATTTAGATCAAAATTGTTGCATGTGGCTTGAAAAGTTATCTACTGGGCATATTACTAGATATAACTGGTTTCTACTCATCTGTCAACTGATTCACAGTTATCTGTTCTGAATTAAAGAAGTTACTTGATAAAGCTCAATATTGGGTTGTGTTCGATCGATCTTAACGTGCATTCTGTATTGAAAACACTAAAATAATTCAACATATCTCTTAGGCCAGTTAGTTTATTTGAGAAATGGATCAAACAACAAAGTTATTGACTAACAAAGGTTGCAATATTGTTTGAACTGTGACAGGCATCTTGATACGTTTTGTATATTCCAGGAACAAATGTTGAAACCACCGAACAGGTGGAAGTCAAAAACCCTCCAATAATTCCTCCTGCTGATGGAGATGCATCTCCCGGAGATGGAGGAACTTGGGAAGACGTGGCTGAAGATGATCCTATTTTAACCCCTGAAGGAGACGATGAAGAGCCTTCCTCAGAGGAGGCACCAGTTAAGGTGATACTTCATCATTGAGTAAGGGGAATATGATGATTATTTGAAAATATTGAAATATTTCAGATTCCTAAGAAGAAAATCATCAAGCAAGAAGTAGTAGGTGAAAAAAAAGAACACGTTAATGTTGTATTTATTGGACACGTAGATGCTGGCAAGTCTACAATAGGTGGACAGATTATGGCCTTGACAGGAATGGTTGATAAGAGGACACTTGAAAAATACGAACGTGAAGCTAGGGAAAAGAGTAGAGAATCTTGGTACTTATCATGGGCACTCGATACAAATCAAGAAGGTAAGTGGTTTAAATGAGTAGGTCTTTTGCACCGGTAGGCCTTTGGCTTGTTGTCCCGAAGGACTTGCCATGATTTGTTTTCCATTTCAGAGAGAGACAAAGGAAAAACTGTGGAAGTGGGCAGGGCCTTTTTTGAGACTGACAAAAAACATTTTACCATCTTAGACGCGCCCGGCCACAAAAGTTTTGTGCCTAATATGATTGGTGGCGCAGCTCAAGCCGATTTGGCGGTTTTAGTCATATCGGCAAGAAAAGGTGAATTTGAAACTGGTTTCGACAGAGGGGGACAGACTAGAGAGCATGCTATGTTGGCTAAGACGGCCGGTGTTAAATATTTAGTAGTTTTGGTAAATAAGATGGACGATCCAACTGTCAATTGGGACGAGTCGAGATACAACGAATGCAAGGACAAGATATTGCCGTATTTGAAGAAATTAGGTTTTAATCACAGTAAAGACTTGTTCTTTTTACCGTGCTCTGGTCAGACTGGACAGGGATTGAAGGAACAACTCGACGAGAAGCTGTGCCCGTGGTATAGGTGAGTAATGTGCTTTTTTATTGGTAAATGGCGAAAAAACTCAAATCCCGTTACGGAACACCCAGTATTAGGTTCGTGTTTAGAAATATCTGGATAATTGTCTGTACGGCATTCTTGATGGTAGTTTGTGGTATGGTTCCACAATCTCCCACTATGTTTCAAGGTCGTGGCGCTAGTTCTTTGTGAAATAGGTTATATTGCATAGAATTTGGCATTCCAACGACATGTCAAATATTTTTTCGGATCAGTACTGGCGGTCAGACGATTTTTCGAGGAAATAAAGGTTTTTAAAAGTATCCTGAAGTATCACTGACGAAGAAAATTTCACTCAATCATATGATTACAACTTTTAGTATTGGGAGCCCGAAGAGATTGAAGAGAAAGTATTGGAGAAGGAATATTAATCAGAGCACTGTACCTGTAACTTCTTTATCCTTTTATATGATATAAATTTAAATATTCATCAGTTTTACATTTTACATGAACTGAATACTGCTTATTTCAGTGTCTACGAAGACACATTCACTTTAGTTTCTTATCTTCGATATTGTCAAGTCTTGATGACTGCTGACCCAATTTCCTTTTGTTTCCTGATAAGTCACTTAATATGTATATTGGGGTTAGGTGTAAGAACAGGCAGGGTCTCGTACAGAAATGTATGATTGCCTGCACTGAACCTCGCCCTATTGCTTGCTATATTATACAGGGTGGCCATTTGAAAACGAAACAGACGAGATTACAGACGAAATAAATTTTTTCGATAGAAATGCTCGGACAGGTCGATTTCTGTTTCGAGGGGGACAACTTAAGATGTAGGTTACGGACGCATAGCGCTTCAACCCTTGCTACTACAACCCTCACCCCCAATTTTTGAATGGGGAAGATGGGGTGAGTGATACCTCATTTGAAAGGTATTTTTATACTGATTTCAGCACAGTAATTGTTTTTTCATTTTATGCATTAGTTCTCGAAATATTCTTAACTAAGTATTTGAAAATGGAGTGGTGTTTTCATGGCTCTTGTAGTGTTTTTTTGTGAAAAATCGACATTTTGAGCTTCAAAACAACCATGACTGTGGCTTCCTTCCTCCAATCCACTGACATAGAAATCTTTAATCAAGATGTCGATTTTTCACAAAAATATTTCGAGAACTAATGCATAAAATGAAAAAACAATTACTGTGCTGAAATCAGTATAAAAATACCTTTGAATTGAGGTATCACTCACCCCATCTTCCCTATTCAAAAATTGGGGGTGGGGGTTGTAGCAGCAAGGATTGAAGCGCTATGCGTCCGTAACCTACATCTTAAGTTGTCCCCCTCGAAACAGAAATCGACCTGTCCGAGCATTTCTATCGAAAAAATTTATTACGTCTGTAATCTCGTCTGTTTCGTTTTCAAATGGTCACCCTGTATGTAATTTTCAGTTGTTGTTAATAAAGGCCTTTATTATTATTATTATATAATACACCAAGTTACACACACTGGGTGCTCCAAAATATTCAAGAAAATCCTCATAATTTGAACGACTTGCACATCCAAGTTTGGCACTCATTTATGGCATGTTTTTATTGAAAATGCACTTAATCTAAATAATTTTCACTGGTCTGATATTCCTAAGAGTAAGATTGACTAGAAATATTAAAAAAATGTCCACATAAAACAATTTTTCAAGCAAATAAACGGTTTTAATGTCTACATGAACAAAGCTAAATTTGGTTTGTTTGACCACCAACTAACCTCAAAAAAATATTTGACAGGTCGTTGGATTGCCTAATTATCTAACCACCAACTAACCTCAAAAAAATATTTGACAGGTCGTTGGATTGCCTAATTATCTAACCACCAACTAACCTCAAAAAAATATTTGACAGGTCGTTGGATTAGGCAATCCAAACCACGTGGCGCCCTGCCTCCAGATAACCTATAAATTTTCTGACAGGTCGCTGGCTTGCAGTAAATATGAGGAATTTTATTATCTTATATGCATTTCATGAGTGAACGAGTGAGTTTTTATGATTTCTAATATCAAAAAGTATCCTGAAGTATCACTGACGAAGAAAATTTCACTCAATAATATGATTACAACTTTTAGTATTGGGAGCCCGAAGAGATTAAAGAGAAAGTATTGGAGAAGAAATATTAATCAGAGCTCTGTCCCTGTAACTTCTTTATCCTTTTATATGATATAAATTTAAATATTCATCAGTTTTACATTTTACATGAACTGAATACTGCTTATTTCAGTGTCTACGAAGACACATTCACTTTAGTTTCTTATCTTCGATATTGTCAAGTCTTGATGACTGCTGACCCAATTTCCTTTTGTTTCCTGATAAGTCACTTAATATGTGTATAATACACCAAGTTACACACACTGGGTGTTCCAAAATATTCAAGAAAATCCTCATAATTTGAACGACTTGCACATCCAACTTTGGCACACATTTATGGCATTTTTTTATTGAAAATGCACTTAATTTAAATAATTTTCACTGGTCTGATATTCCTAAGAGTAAGATTGACTAGAAATATCGAAAAAATTTCCACATAAAACAATTTTTCAAGCAAATAAACGGTTTTAATGTCTACATGAACAAAGCTAAACTTGGTTTGTTTGACCACCAGCTAACCTCAAAAAAATATTTGACAGGTCGTTGGATTCCCTAATTGCCTAATTATCTGACCACCAGTACTAACCTCAAAAACTATTGGACAGATCGTTGGATTACCCAGTGTACAGTGTTTGAAATGGAGAATATCAATAAGATTGTGTTGTTTGTTTGCCAGAATCGAATGTGGATTGTTATTTTTCCTTCCAGGGGTCCTGCTTTCATTCCATTCATAGATAGTTTGCCCTCGCTCCATAGAAAAAACGACGGTCCGTTTATAATGCCAATTGTAGATAAATATAAGGATATGGGAACGGTTCTAATGGGAAAAGTCGAATCTGGAGAATGTAGAAAGGGACAAAGTATGGTCATCATGCCAAACAGGGTGAGTGTCGATTGTCATCGACTCGACGAGGAGATTTTACAACCACCTTTATTTCAGACACCGGTAACGGTGGACATGTTACTCTCAGACGACGACGAAGTGAATCGCGTCGTACCCGGAGAAAATGTTAAAATCAAAGTGAAAGGGGTGGAGGAAGAAGACGTTAGTCCCGGTTTCGTTTTATGTGATGCCATCAATCCGATACACACGGGAAGGGTGTTTGATGCTCAATTGGTTATCCTCGAACACAAATCGATAATTTGTGCGGGTTATAGTGCTGTCATGCATATTCACTGTGCTGCAGAGGAAGTCACCGTTAAAGTAAGTGATCCTCATCGTATTTATGTTCTTTGTTTCTGGTGTGTACATTTTCTTCAACTTTGTATTCCTGTCTTCGAACTAAATTATTTTTTTCTTAGTTTAATTTAATATGACTGTTTCTTTTTGTCAAAGTCGATTTAAGAAAAATGGAAAATACACTGCGCAAAAAAATTAACGCACATTCTGAAAATCTCAATTTTAATGAAAGTTAACTCTACATTGACTTTATAACTTATTTTTTATGTTCTCTCGGGAAAGTTTTGAACGAAACAAGACACATTAAATGGAAGAAAAATTCAGGATTTCACCGAATCTTATGTGAAAGAAGAGAAATGAGCAATTTTCAAAATACTGAAATGCTGATGAGTGATTTAATACTTGTTATATCCACCCCTTGCGTTAATTATAGCTCAGCAAAGACGGTTCATACTCAAAATGAGTTATCTTAAAATGTTCTGATCTAATCCTTCCCAGATTTCTCCGAGTTGGATTCCTAAGTCATTAAGAGTAGCTGAATGATTTTCTGAACTTCTCAGCCTTCTATTGAGGTTGTCCCAAGCCTACTCAATCGGATTGAGATCTGGACTTCTTGCTGGCCATTCCATTCGAGAGACTTCAACCTCTTCAAGGTACTCCTGAACGATGCACGCACGATGGGGTCTGGCATTATCGTCCATAAAAATGAAATTTTCATCAATGTATGGGGCAAATGGCACTACATGCTCTTCAAGAATGTTCCTTATATACTTATCAGCATTCATAGCTCCATTATCAACGACCACTAGGTCTGTGCGAGCAGTCAAAGATATTCCACCCCTTACCATACTCGATCCTCCCCCGAAACCAGTAGTATTCAGGAAATTGCACTGAGCATATCTTTCATGTGGACGTCTGTATACAAGGGAACGTCGATCACAATGGTAGAGGCAGAATCTAGACTCATCTGTGAAGAGAACTCTTTCCCAATCGGCCTCTTCCCAATTGATATGCTCTCTGCTCTCTCGCAAAATCCAAACGCTCCCTTCGATGGGCTGGGGTAAGAGCTGGGCCTCTTGCCGCGACACGAGGCCTTAAATCATATTCTCTGAGGCGATTTCTTATTGTCTGAGTGCTAATTTGCACCTCATGAGTTTGCTCAAGCTGATTTTGAAGGAGGCGAGCGGTTGCAAACCGTTGTCTCAACAAAGAAACTCTCAAGTAACGTTCTTGAATGGCAGTTGTTACCCGTGGTCTACCCTGTCCTGGTCTTCGGACATTCATACCTGTCTCCCTGAATCGCTGCAACATTCTGGACACACTTGTATGGGAAACTCCAAACCTTTCTGCAATTCTTGTGTATGTCCACCCTTCTTCTCGCAAAACTACCGCTTGGGCACATTCCTCTTGGGTCAAATTGCGTGTTTCGCGTTGCATAGCGATCGAGTGTAGAAAATCAAACGAAAGAAAAACTATTGATCACTAGAATTGATCGAGAACAACTGATTTTAGAATGGAGCCAATACATTCAAAATCTGATAATATCATCTTTTTTTATTCCTGCTGGGAGAAAACATCTGTATTGAAGAAAAAAGTTGAAAGTGGATAACATATGCATGCATAATTCTGATAAAAATAATTATCATTGAGAACACATTCGGTTGTAGAATAAATTTGAGATTTCTTTAATGTGCGTTAATTTTTTTGCGCAGTGTATATAAGTTGTAGACTCAACCTGTATATTCTCTTTGTGAGTGTATCTTTGGTATGAAGATGACTAAAATGTTTTCATTTCAGGCCTTAATATGTTTGGTAGATAAAAAAACCGGAGATAAAAGTAAAACTAGGCCCAGATTTGTCAAACAAGACCAAGTAGCTATCATGAGAATAGAGTGCGCTGGCGTTATCTGCTTAGAACCTTTTAAATCAATGCCTCAAATGGGTAGATTCACACTAAGAGATGAAAGTAAGTATTGTTCATTAGATTTTCGTTATGAAGTACTTTTTCCACTTGAAAAAAAATTTTTTGTTATTCGTTACAATAACAATTTTGTTCTTTTCCAGATAAAACAATTGCCATCGGCAAAGTCCTAAAACTTGTGGAATAAGAACTTTTCATAGTATAGTTTGTAAAGATATTAAAAACTGACAGAATGTCATCGATGCGAGGTTAAAAGTTGGACATTACAATAACTCTATAATTTAAATGGTTGTCTTGTCCACCTTTTCGATAACCTAATTGAAACGGTTGGTGCTGCCATCTTGTAGCTGATGTTAATATTAACGAATTGTTGTCTATTATATATTAGCTTTTTAGTATATAATTATGTTCATCATTACTCATGGTGTATTGGTTCATTTTAGATTAATTACATTTTTTTCTTTTTGTATATTTTGATTTGATTTATTTATTTCGATATGAGTTGCAATTGTAAAATTGTGTGGTACTATCAATGTTATTGATAATCAATATTTTATTGACAGAGGATATTTGCTTATTTTTAATGTTCTATATTTTCTGAACAAATTATAGAACTTGTAATTCGCCCCATGATTTTGGAGAAGGTTAGGCCATGAAACAGTTGATGGAATTTTTTTGAACTTTTTTTTTTGTTCAGGAATTATATCTCGAGATTTTTCCAACGATTCGAATATATCTTTATATTGGAGGAAATTTCAAGTCACACATGTAACGACAAGTTTGCGAAAAAAATTTGAATATTCATTTATCGGCGCGAAGAATAAATGCATTGAATTTCAATTCTGGTGATTTTCTGATGGTGAAAACATAAAATGTGGTAAGATGGTTGGTTACAAACCAAAAACCAAGTTGAATTTGAACGAAAGTCGCTCAAAATGTTTTCAGATCACTGAGCTGTGCGACTTTCAGAATAGTCAACCAGTATATTTATTTTCGAAAAATATATTATTGATGAATTGCGAAACAATTGGTGAGGGGTGGATAGGGGATTCTTATATGTGTGACAATCTTATTTAGTCTTCTGTTCACCTAAATTATTCGGCCTATTCGAGGACTCGTTTGAAAGAAGTTTACAAATGAAGAAATTTTGATTATGTTTCATTCTGTAAATCCAAATTCTCAGAAAAATATTGAATATACACAGGAGCTTTTCTATAAATCACTAAATCGTAAGAGAAATGCAGCATTGAAATTCACCGATTTCCATTTTATATTGGTGACATACTATTGACATCTCATCCCATTGCATACAGAGTGTATGTTACATATTGCTGAAATTTTAATAAAAGTAATTTTTAAAGATCCATCTTTTTCTTTCTCCATAAGAAAACTTTTTTGGTAAGTACTGGTGAAACGAAAACAGAAAAAACAATAATAAAATTATTTTTATTGAAAATCTACACAATTTGTTAGGACCTATACATTTATTTTATAAAGGCGGGTCTGGATCAACATTAAGAATATACGTGTTGCTTATTCTCCTGCCAAAATCGTAGGTGCCAAAGAAAATATAACCTCCCAGACTAATCCAAGCCACTCTGGGACCAAATCCAGCAAATAACCTATGAAGAAAATTATATCAATACTAATGGGTTAATGAAAGTACTGATGTGAAGTCAGCAAATTTCCTGCCCTCTGTCATCCAGTATATGGGTATTAAGGGGAAGTATTATCTTTTGAATCGTGGTCTATTTATTTCACGAGTAACTACCCTAATTCACGACGTAAAGACTTGATTTTTTTTTAAATTGGAGTTGAAGAACGTCCCGAGGGCAAATAGTTTTCTTTTTTTCGATTCAATTAGTTTTTCAATTAAAAAAAACAGGTTGATCTTCAGCGTTTTGGAAACTACACTTAATGTTTTTTTTTTTCGACGGTTATTCATCATTTTTTGGAAAAAATCGCAACTATTTGCCTTCGGGAATTTAATCTTCTATAAATTACAAAAATTTTCATGATCATTTGTTCAAAAATATAGCTTATACCCATGAAAAACGAAATACATATTCAATAACCCAAATATCTAACGATTACCCTGGTTTTTTTAATTGAAAAACTAATTAAATCGAAAAAAAGAAAACTACTTGCCCTTGGGACGTTCTTCAACTTCAATTAAAAAAAAATCAAGTCTCTACGTCGTAAATTAGGGTTGTTACTCGTGAAATAAAGAGACCACTTTTTGAATGGAGATTTACCACGATTCAAAAGGTGATACTTCCCTTTAAACAGTTGATGAATAAAAGTTTGAAGCCTGTCAAAGATTATTCACCTCAAGTGTCAAAGAAATCGTCTATGATCCCGAATCTGTTACACAACTATTGTGAAAAAAGTTTCATCGAGTTTAAAATTGCCCTTTTTGTCGAATTCATTCGCGATTTTTTTCAAAATACTTCTACATAGCCTAGAGAATCAACATTTCCTCACTGGACCTACATTTTCGACAGATTCCCTTGGGTCGGTCCACAGAGTTACCACTTTTGTAGAGTATAGACTGAGCGCTCAAAAAACCTACTTCTCAATAACTCAACCCTCTTTTAAAATCGAAATAAACCTACCCTCTAATGCCCTTTTCCCTTAAAACTGTCACAAATATATTTTGTATATCGACAGAATTCTTTCCTTCCAGTTTTTTTGTTTCCAACATTATTCTTGTTTTAATAACATCTAGCGGAGTTGTTGCAGCAGCTGCTATGCCCCCTAAAAATCAATCAAATATAGATTTTTTGTTACTGCACATTTGATGAAAACTACAGTAGATAAAACCTACCTGCTAGGGATCCACATAGAGCTACCTCATGGGGTTCAAGAGGAATATTATTCTTTATCACTTTTCGGTAGCTAGTTTTGAAATATTCTAACAACGGGAATTGAATAAACGAAAACGGTATTTCCCTATAAATCATAGATCTGAAACCTTGATAGAAACCCTAAAATTCAAAAGAGATCTGTGTTTGGTTATTGAAACTATGAGGAATATTTACCATAAATCCATCTCGTTTATAGGTTTTAATAACTATATTTAATGAGGTATGTTTTTTATTGATAGCAGTCTGCCGTCTTTGCTTTACAACTTCCATAGGCACACGAAGTATGCAGGCTACCTTAAAAGTTTAATAAAGAATAATCGAACAAAAAAAATATCCTGAAACTTACCACCTCTCCTGTAGATGCTGCAAACATATGAAGGAAAGGTTTGGCATTACTAGATACATATGGATCAAGATAATATTTGATGCTCTCATAGGTCAGGAAAAAAAGGGCCCCTATAACAAAAATACTTTTAGCCGGTGCTCAAGCACTTGATCAGCTCTGGTGCTTCATGCCCCTAAAAAAAACTAGTTGATTCATTTTTGAGGACAAGGGCACATCCCTTTGGTGAGGGGGCTGAATCAACATATAACTTTTACTTTTCAATCAAAATAATGTATTTTGTAGAATACCAATGGTAATGTGTTCTAGAATATCAGCTAGCTCATTTCACAATTGTATAAGCAGGAATTGAAATTTTCTATCATGAATCTCAGGGAAGACTTCGAAAAAGAGGGCTTATCATTCTTCTGTTATGAATGAGGAAGTTTTTCGTAACATCACGAGTCTTTTTGTCCCACAAATTCTCTACTAACCTTGTGGTACACTACCGATCATTTGTGGACCTACACCCTTATACACATTACGAAAACCCCCTGCTTTAACAAAGCCTTGCGGAGATTGAAGTCGAGTTTTCAATGTATCCAAAGGAAATAAACTCATGTCGACAACGAATCCAGCAAAACCTCCAGCCTTAAAAAACTTGGTTTTAAATCTCATTTGCATAAATTATGAAACAATGTAACACGAACCACAAATGATGAGACGTAAACTTGTTTGATTTCATTGCTTTTTTTGGTCTCGTATACCATTTTTCCAGACTAAAATGAACTAAGTAAAGTGTGTTCAGTGTAAAGATAAAAGGTGATAAGGCTCTATAACCTCAATCGAGCGACTACCTCGTGAACGATATCGGTCATTCCAATAAAATTTGTCGAAAATAAAGAGATGTTACATATAGTGCGTTCCACTTGGCGCTCACAATGCTCACGCTCACGACCGCTGTTTATCCCATTCCACATGCTTGCGATCGTTGCAATCAAACATTCAAGTGGAACGGGCTAGATTGGCATTGGCCTACTACATCAGTCTTTAGCAGGCCGCAGTGTTGCCACCCTCCGTAACTCCGTTTTCGGTAGAAAGTTCGGAAAAATTCGGTAGAAATTCGGTAGATTTTTGAAAAAATACCTTTTCACCTATTTTATGGGGTTTTTCGAGAGTTTAAATACCATTTATCGGAAATATTTTACTTGAGGTTTATTGCGAATGAAGCAAAATTGAAAATAGATTTAATTTATATTTGGAAAACTGAACTTTTCAGCAAAAAAAAATTTCAACAAATCTATATTAAAAAAATGAATTTGAGCAAAAAATAAATATTAGAAACAAAAATTAGTCACATGTGTAATATCAGTCTTTTAAATGTCACTCCCTAATGTTCGAAGGAACATTTTACTCCCAGATAAGCATCATTCATTCATTCAACGAAAGCTCCCAGTTCTCAGCAAGGAATTTATCAATTTTAGGAAGCGGAATCCTATGATACATAAATCTGTATTACGTGAAGTATGCTTTTATTGCTTTCCTTTATAGATTTATCAACGTATAACTTAAAATATGTATCCAATTATGTTATGGTAAGGAAACCTTCAAAATAATATCGTAAAAGTAATGATTTCCTAGAATATCAGAACATACATTCACTCCATCGAAATTCGGTAGATTTATGTGCTTTTTCGGTAGATCGGTAGATTGAGACAAAAATCGGTAGATCTACCGAAAAATCGGTAGAGGTGGTAACGCTGGCAGGCCGTGACCAAATTATCATCCCCACTCCTCGAACGACCGCAAAGACCCAAGTCTTGGGATGGGTCGTTGTGAGCTTGGCGTGGGCGAAAACAATGACGTCATGAGTGACGTATTCGCCGCGTCCACAACGACCGTAGTCGACATGTGGAACGGCCAAAGGAGCGTTTTGATCGTTGTGATCGCCAAGTGGAACGCACTAATAGTGAATATACAAATTTTCTTTAGATCGTTAGATAAGAACGGGTCGAAATCCTTTTCCTAACTCTTGTTTACATCTGGTAGAATGTGAGGTTAGGTCGAAACGTCAAACGATGAATTAGGGGTGGGCATTCGGAGTTTCGTCGTTACTTATGATTTCAGGAGTGTCATTTTCAGACGATATTGCAGACCGTATTTAGTAAGCCATGAAATACTAGGCGGCAACGCCGCATACATTTGTAAGCACCGTGAATGGCCTCGAAGTATTTCAGTATTAATTCCACCATAATGAATTTCTAATTCTTTTGAAAATGAAACATATTTTCTGGACAGTCTGATTAACTGAGAATAAAATTTCAAGAAATTTACATTACTTCAACTGCCACTCCTTTCCCTGTATGCATCAGGGTATTTTCAAAGGTGAGTCTTTATTTTGAACAGGTTGTAAAACTTTTCATCTTTTCAAGATTCACGTCATATATGCGTTCTATTGTGGCAGGATGAAAGGAAAAAGACTATCAAATAAAAATTCAGTTTATTGTCTCGATAGATATTGGACATAAATCATGATGCATTAAAGAACTTCATATATACACAAATAACGGAATTTGTTCACAATGAAATCATGTGGCACTTCACCTCAAATGTACCATTTGCATATTTGTTTATAGATAGTACAAAATACAAAATGCATACATAAAAACAGATATACAAATATTATCTCAACTTGTTATATTCGTAAACATATAAAATGCTAAAATATAAATATTAACTTAAAAAAATATTTACATCACACACACTCCTTAACCTAAACCAAGTGTTATATAAAATTTGATAGAGTAACAAAATATATACATTTGAAATATGGCCAAAAATTCAGTTGGTATGCCTGAGCTCTTTGAAAATCGAAGTAGGTACTCCTGACATGTTCACAGAGGTAGAAACTATGCTTGTGACGGTCAAAGAGATTCAAATCCGGAGATATCGCTACCCTGTGAAAATCATCAAAATATATTTGCAACAGCCCAATTTTTTTGCGAATTATTAATTATGTCGATTTTCGAACTCACCCTTTCTGGTTTGTACAAATGAGTATGGGGCAATAAAAATGTCGATCCTAGGTCCCTCTCAGCTACTTCCTACAAAAGCAGTAATCGCAAAAAATGTAAAAATATAAAAAGTATTTGAATACAAAAATAATATTTCATGTGCAACAAACATAACAAAATATATCAAACAAAATCAACTTACGTCGTGATGATGAGAATGTGAGTTCGAATGTAAGGAGGCTTTGGTATCGTAATCATATTTAAGTGATTTCATTGGTGGTGGTATGGTTGTCTCATCGTAAGATCTTGTCTCTGACATTCTGGAATTATATATTTCAATAATAATGCTTTTGTGTTCATAATACTGGAAAATCACAACGGTGATACAATCAATCATGCCCTTGCATTCAATAAGAGTTCTTTGCTTCAACTGACAACTGTGCTGTGTCTAATGATTTGATCATCGCTAGAAAATCATAGTTTGAACTTGAAGAGTTATAGTTAAAAGTTGATCGTCTGAGTCCATTGTGTAGCTCGTGGAGAAGCTAAATTTTCATTACTTACGCAATTCTTGGTTCCATGTCCATCCAATTCGATACTGGGTCAAGATCTTCGTCCCTGAAATAGAAAGAAGTTATGCCTCTATTGAAAAATTGAAAATTTTGGTATTTTCTGCCTAAATGTCACACCAGAAAAGTGTTCTTGACTGCGACATCGAAACTTACTCAATAATTCTCAGAGTGTTCGTTTGCGACCTGGTTTCAGCGCAAGACAACAAATCTGCGCTTATTTTCTGTATAAGAGTTGCGTTTTCACTTCTGTCAGCTTCTGTACCACAAGTTGTCCCAAGCGTACCCATATTGTTGATCACAGTGGCTGACACTTCGAAACCAGCAGACACCAAAGCTCCTGAGGTCTTACGAGATATTGGTTCATCATCGATGAAGGACTCACTCACCTGACTGCTGTATTTCCTCTTTGGTTCAGACAGCTGAAAGAACTGTTAGATTAGATATTTTCCTAATAGACTAAGAGCTTCCAAAGATTTGGTCCATGATGCAGGTATGGCAAACTTGAGGTCTTACAGAAGAAAGGAATCTGAAGACTTCCAAGTAGAAGCTACACTTACCTTATGGGGTGATGGTCCAGCGTCAAGATAGCTCAGCAGTTTGGATTCGCTGTTTTGTGGTTTGTTAACTGCAGACTTGGAAGCGTCGAACATCGTGTAGCTACTCATATTCGGAGCTGGTGGAGCTGAGTGGTGGTACTTTGCCCTCGGAATCATAACAGTTAATGATCTATCTTTCTGCTCGTTGGAAATATGGGAATGTTTGTTGGTCATGTCGATTCTCCTCGGTGGTGGAGGTTTTTTGAGGGCGTTCTTAGCTCTCTTGGACTTTTGCTGAAACCACGAGAGAAATATTCATTTCTGCAATTGTCTATGAAATTTAGTGTACTTACTTTAGCGATATAAGGTAAGCTATTGGTCTCTGATCTGCTGTCCTCTGAACTGCTGTCTCTTATCATAGCTCTCCTATCCAGTGTACCTCTACTTGAGGAATGAGGCACTCTTTGTGGGAAGAAACTCAAGCCGGTGTTCATTTTTGGTGTTGGTTTCTTTCTACAACATGTGACTATGCAACAAACCAACAGCAGCACGAAGAGGAGGATTCCAAGGCAGATGAGACCTATCAGGAGCACTGAAATCGAAATTGAGCATCAGAGGAATTTGGGAAGAGGAAAATTTATTTGGTGGGAAGATCTAGAACACTAGTTGCAAGTATGAGTGTTCAAGTTTAGAAGAACCTTTGAAATGGTTGTAATAAATCGAAATATTTCAGTTGACTAGTATAGACTTCTGAAATTGATATTCATGGGTCCGAAAATTGTTTATCGGGATGTTACAGGATGCTGGCGAGAAGATAACGATTGAAGTTATTGATTTTCGGTTCAAGTTTCTCATGAGAATCAGACGATATCAGAAAATCGATTGCATTAAATGCGTACGGTAGCAGAAGAATTTGAGGCTAAAATCATGGGATTTGCAACGTGGCAGTACCCGAATCTTCATGGAAAATTGCATCATCTTTTCAGAACCCACCCAACGGGAGGTTGGAAGAAGTCCAGAGTCCCTGGAGAATTATAGTAAACACTAAGTCCTGCCCTAGTGCGTTGGGCCGTTACCACCCTTTCTCCCTTCACGGAGAAAGGGTGGGAACTTCTTTTCTCTAAGTTGTAACATATCTGAATTTCCTACCCTGCAATAAAATAAAATGCACCGATGCCAGACTACTCCAAGGCTTCCAACTTTGCAAAGTCTATTGTCGAAACGTGGAACTACGTTGAATGAACTTATTTGATATTATTTCATAATTCTATGAATGATGAATATTAGTACGACTTCAAGCAATACTTTAGGCATCTTTATAAATAGGAGATTTTAATCATATCGAAGATCCACCATGAAGTAAACTTGTTCTTCTGTGACCATCGAAGAAATACGATTCTGTGGAAGAAAAACTAACCTCCGAAACGACAACGAATGGAAGGGTCTTTTTTACTTCACTTTCACTCGACTCCTGCCGTCTGTTTTCACTTTCATTCTGGTTCACAATAGCAAAGAGTAGATACTCTTTGACAATAGTGTTCCTTTGAAATGGAGTTCCTCTTCTAGGAATCCGCCTTTTTAGTATATTTTAAAGACGCTTCTTTGTTATCTGGTATGTACACGGTCCCCATTTAAAAAACTCTGTTTCATTTCACAGGATTTAATCTCATGTAAGCTTGTTCTATTTTATTATTGCATTTCTATTGAATATTGTGGAACTCTGTTCTGCTACTAACCCATTTGGAATATTATTATATTGTTTGTAAGGCCTACTGCACATTTAACTATTCACTCGACACTATGGTGTAGGCATTTGGAGTTGTTGCTTTTAGTATAATATTTTACGTACAATAATCACTGGTTTGGAGGCCTAGGATAAACTGTTTATATCGTCTGTGCCAAGGAAAACATCCCCCCCAACAGTGGCAGTGAGACTTCCTCTGAGAGTTCTATAGACGAACGTCCTCAGTAAACCAAGCCTCGTCTTCGGGCCCTTGGCGTACCCGATAAGCAAGGAGTGCTTTGAAGGTGCCATCGTTCATCAGTTTACAGGCAATATAAGGAGTTTATCGTCACTTCCAAACCAACGCGACTGCTAGGATCTCACACATAACACTTGGAAGGAAGGATTCTCACACTAGGAACTACAAGGATACTGCTTATGAATTTCATTAATAATCAGGTGACACACTCTATATGCCTATAACCTCTGGATAACTTTGGATTTATTGGATTCTGCTTTTTATCACAATTGTGCCAGTAATAACCTTACCGGAGTATAGGAAGCTCCATATTGTACATATCACCAGTGCTCGTCTTATTAATAATTGTTCTATGGATTGTAAACATATCATCTGTAATGCTAGAAGGTTTTTTGCTTTGAGTTTCAATTGATTCTCGTTCGTTTTTCCTTCATATGGCTATGGTTCCTCGAACTATGGTGCTGGACGAATAAAGGCTTTTGTTCTATCTTTATGTCCAATCTAGTGTATTATTTATCTCTTTTACCTCATTATGTCCCATCCAATATTTCACTAATCTGAGTTATTACGAATCTGAATTACTGCGACATAACATAGAGTTCTACCAATCTAGACGATCACATCACAAGCCAAAAGTATAAGTATAAAACCCCCTTTAACGTAAATCTACCCTCATCTCTTCAGAGCAGGGTTGCCCCTTTTCTCTTCTCATAATGTTCCTAGGGTTTAACAAACCTGGAATGTTACAAAGTAATAACAACCCTTGATCTTCGAGCTGGTGAACTTCTTCGTCAAAAACTCTTGCTACCTACCTTTTTTTGGGTTTTAAGTCATCCCTTGTACAATTTTTCATGTTTAATAAGCACTTTCAGAAATTGGCCAATTCAAATCTTACCTTTCAAATTGACGTAGCACGTTTCACCACTGTACCACTGGAAGCATTCGCAGATGACCTGGTCGTCTCCTCTCGAATAGCAGGTTCCGTGGTAGTTGCACTTCTCACAACCTACCAGTTCCGCAGAACAAATTCTTCCGGGATAAATAACATTTTCTGATAAGTCCGAATAGCCTTCTTTGCAACTACAGGTGTAAGTTCCCTTCAGATTGAAACATTGCGAGTTTTCTGAACAATCGTGGAACCTTGCACTTTGACATTCGTCGAAATCTGTTGCTTTAAGACTTTGTTGGCTGGTCCTAGACGCGAACAAATCGGTTCCTCCTAGGCTGTAGTTGTTGCTTCGTAAGTATTTCTTGAACACTTCTTCCAGTCTCTTCTCATCTGTGTTATCTGAGAGCTGTAAAGAACAAAGCAAGTTATTGTTTTGTAGATGTAGAATCAAATTTAACTCGCCTGAAGGGAAAAGTTGTTGACCACACCAGCCTTTCCTGGTTTGAACGATTTGAGATGGACCCCATGGTATATGTCTCTTAGATCCGACTGCATCACCATTCTATCCAAAGCTTCATGAGTTGCAGTTGCCAGTTTCAAATACTCAGAACTATTAGCATTATCCAAATATTCATTGTAGACCAATTTCTTCTTCCCTTGACGATCTAGCTCTATCTCCAAAGAGTATGTATAAGTTGCTGTAAACATGAAATAAAACCCTCATCAATTGACGTTCTGTTTTTCCAATTAGACCATACTTACGATTGCAAGGCCTATCCAGGAACATTCTAGCGAACCCTGGTCGACAAACACACCTCATCAAACCATTGGTCTTTTGACACAGCTCATTCCTCGAAGCCTTACACTCAGGTTCACATCTATCTGTCACCACAGGAGTATCAGTATCTATACTAGGAGGGTTTGCAGATAACACCCCAGCAATCAAGACGTCACTCAGTTTGTTAGTACTCAACATCTCATCTCTGCTTTGAACCTCTTCAGAAGGAGGAACCTTAATAATGGGTCCATGTTTCTTGTCCGTCATCACCACGAATATCGTATCGTTGTCTTCCATTGACACCCCAGATTCGTTAGAAGTGTTTGGAGGAGGATCAGTATCGGTAATGATGAACTCCTCCAAGCTTTCATCAGATAGATTGGTAGCTGTTGGTGTTACTATCTGACCAATGATGGTTTCAGTCGGTTGAATCTGGATGGAAGGGTAAGGCTGTCCGTACACATCCGGAGGGTACAGACTTCCGTGTTGAACTGTAGTTGTGATAGTTTCAACCACGCTGGTCGGTTTGAGCAAGGTATGGAACTCTGTTACAGTGTCTACTATTGTGGATTTTTCGGTTTTGGTCAGGAGCAAGGTTGATGTGACTGGTGGTAGCCCTGGTGTTTTCAAAACTGTAGTTTTGGTTATGGTTACAGTCAATGTGTGGGTATGAGTTATGAATTTTGTAGGCAGTATTCTCACACTTGTCTTCTCGATTCTTGTCGGTAAAATTGGTCTTGTTCTTGATGTTTCGTTTACTATTACCCTTTCTCTGTCAGGTTTATCAGAAACCTCTTTCTTCTTTGATTCATAACCAAATACATCCCCATTGAAATGATTACCTTCATGACCAGATGTAGTAGATTCAGAAAATGAGATGTTGTACCTCTTCATACCAGACATAAGCACTCCTTCTCTTGAATCTGATTTGTCATCTTCCAATGACCTATTCGGCTCAGTGGTACTAGATTGCTTTTTAGGTGTTGTGACCCTTGTTGTAGCTTGAGTCGTACTAGAAGTTGATAATGTTGTTTGGTTGAAATTGAATTGGACTGGAATTGGAACCTCTTTAGTTATTGGTCTATAAGTTGTTCCAATGGTTGTCTTAAACGTTCTTCTTGGTAGATACGGTCTTCTGGTTCTTATTGAAGGTCTGCTGGTACTGGTTGGTACACGTTGATTCTGCTTGACAGGATCCTTCAGACTGTTAACTTGAGAAGGAATTATAGGTCTTGAAGTTGGAATCTTCAATTTCAACAAGGGTCTGTACGTTGTTATTGGTGGAGGACTCATACCTATTATTTCTCGGTCAGGGGTGGTGAGAGGAGGAGGTTTCATGTCTTCAACTGGCTGAGGAGCTACACTGAACACTGGAACTCTCTGCAGATTGGGATCTGTAGGTTTCATCACAATTTGTGTGGGTTTAGATGTAGGTGTGACCTTAAGGAATGAGTTTTGGGTGGGTGTCAACGGTGGTGGTTTTAGAACCTCCATGTTAGATTGGTCTTCTTTAGGTTTCATTTGTTCTCTCCTGTTAGAGTCGAAATAGTTATGGTTTTGTACTTTGTGTATTTCTTTTCTGTTGATTGGCGTTTTGACGCTAGTTTTTTCATCGAAGATATATTGTACTGGTGTCCCATTGAAAGGTTTTTCTGTTTGTGATGTTTTGATACTATCGACCAACATAACAGGTTTTTCAGTCTGCTCTTTTCTGGAATCAATAGGCAAAGATGTCACTTTTGGTCTGTTGTTTCTTGGAGGAGTCTTGGTTGAACTTTCTCTTCTCTTTTCAGGAGTTTGAGGTTTAGCATAAGGTTGATTATTATAAGAATGATCTGCCATAGGTTGGAAGCTAGGTTTATAGGTGTTCGCCTCTACTTTTGGATCATACCTCACTATCTCATCTTTCAGTAAATTCTTGATATCACTTCGGTTGAAGCTGCCCTCCTTGAAATCAGTGAAATATCCGAATTGGTTGGAAGGGCTATGTACAGGTCTCACAAATGGTCTTGGGTCTTCTATAACCGGTGCTTCGATATCATGCAACTCATTTTCATACGGTAGTTTGAATCTGTTGCTCGAACTGGATGTGTGGTTGTTTCTTGCCGGGGATGAAGTTGTTTTGAGGTTCAGTATTTCATGAGGCACTTCACCAGGTCTCAGAGGACGACTGTTCGACTCTTGTATAACTTCTCCATCGGCACTGACGATGTCATAATCAGGGTTAAGCAAATCGTTGACATTACTGGATTCATACGAATTGATGTTGGTGTTATTGGTTCGGACAGTATTGTGTGGTATGTATTTTTGTTGGGTTGTCTGCCCCTGTGGATAAGGTCTATACGTATGTGGCCTATGGGTGTATTTGGTACGGAATGGAACAGGTTTTGATTGTTTTGGTTTGATGGTTGGGGGTATCATGTAATCTGCAAGAGTTACACCTTGATTTTTGTAGCTCTGAGGAGGGTTACTGCCTTGATGTTTGATTTGCACTTTAGTTTTAGTTCTGTTTGATCTTCTTTGGTTCGGACTGATGGAATGATACACAGCTTGATGTTGACTGTTGGTATTCGTTTGACTGTCTTTGTCATTATTTGGGAAACTTTGTGTTTTGATAGGCTGAAACATGGAGTATTTGTGGGAGTTATTGTTGTAGTTGTTTGTATCATAGTTGTCGTTTTTGCTATGTGCCTTCGTTACTTCATAAGCTATAGGAGGAAGCTGCAACTGCAAATCATTTCCATGATTGATGACATGTGCGTTGAAGTCGTTTTGATTTTGGAACATCCCGAAAGAGATGGGTGGAACATGAACATTTATTTCTTGATTATTCGCATTGGAATATGAGTCTTGTGGTCTTGACGAATAGATATTTTCTATCCTACTGTTTGGATTGTCCGGTTCAACTTTGATGGCTTGCGTGCCGACTTGAATAACGCCTTTGACTTGTTTTTGATTCGAATTCATATGGTATCCGTTCGTGTACTGTATGACATTGTTGACGTTCTCGTTAACTGCGTTGTCCGAGCCAGAATGAGGCGAAGGGTCGTCAAAATATTGTCCATATCTGTGTGGTTCAGTTGAGCCTCCATAAATAAGAGCAGTTGTTCGATTGTGAGGGATGTTCACGAATGCTACTTGACTTGGTTGGATGTTGACCAATAACGGCTGTCCAGTGGATCTTTCTATCACCTCTGGAAGTACCATAGGCTCTTTGATAACCGAAGCTTGGATATTCTCGTTGTAATTGAGGTTTGGTGCTGGCTGGGTGTATATGGGCATATTATCTTTGGTTATTTGCTCATACTTCTTCTGTATTTCAATTTGGATGTTAGGCTGCCTCACATTATCATTATTTTTCTTCCCGTGGTGATACTGATGAGCCTGATTGTGATAAACAGGGATATTAGCGTAGTTTGGATGGTTTTGAGGTTGGATATGACGATGATGATGGTCTTCATGGTGTAGAGGGATGTGTTTATGTTTTTCTCCTCTTGCGTATGGTTTACCGGATACAGGAGGTGGTGGACCAATATAGTCATCCCTGTTTGGTATAGGAGTAGATTTATCATCGTGGTCTACAGGAATTGGCATACGGTTTGGTCTAGCATTCGTTACTGGAGGGGGATTCAGATTTGTTATTTCAGTAACGTGTTTTTCGTTGACTGGTATAGGAGGAACCCTTGGTAGAATTCTTCCTGGTTTCCCCACTATAACATCGGAGTTGGCAGTGATGACTTCACCTGGAGAAATTGGTATTCCTCCATTCAGCAATGGTGTCTCATGCGTTGGTTTCTTGAAATTCACTTTGTTGCCTTTGATGTCGACTACGTTGTGATGGTAATAGTTTCCAATATTTTGACTTTCAGACACTTCTAAGTCACCTACAGGGATGTATATAGGTGAACGATTTTGGTTGTCATCTGGGTAGGTCAGAATATTCTTTTTGTTTGTTTTAGGAGCTGGTGTAGTTTCAGTTGTGTTCTTCTTTTTCGTTTTCATATTTGTTTTGATCAAACCTGCCATTGCGTTGATAACTGGCGTTAAAGCTTTCAAACTTTCGATGTTTATTGAACCTAGTCCTAACAAATCGCCATTGTTTGAAACAGTCTCAACTACCTCAGGTTTAGGCAGCTTCGTAACTTGTTTCTTTTTCGAGTTTTCAGCTTTTTTAACTGGCCTAGAAGGGGTCACTGATTTGGTTGGTTTGATGTTTTGTGTTTTAGACTTCCTTATTTTACTGCTACTTGTTTGTATTTGGGTTTTCTTGATGATTTCAGAATTAATTGTAGCCTTATTTTTGCTGCTAGCCTGGACGTTCAGAGTTGGTGTTGGGGCTGTGGATGCAAATGGGTCATCGTCAAAGAAAATTATGGTAGAACCAGTTATCACATTTGGGTTTGATTGATCTGAATTCGGTTTTTCTGTTGTTGGCAATTGTGGCTGTTTCGTCATTTGTATTGGTAGAACTTTGGTTGGTTCTATCGGTTTTTTGAAAGCTGTTACCTCCAACCGTTGCCCGTCGTTAAGAAGCACAGTTTCCTTGACTTCATCCTTAACATTCTTGAGTTCGTATTTGAGCATCTTCCAGTAGTTTTCGTTGAGTTGTTTGGGATGTATAGTTTCGGTTGCTACGTTCTCTACTACTTTAGAATGGGAACTGACCACAGTTGGGGTAGCTTCATTATTTTCCTGTAGTAAGGTGGTGAAGTAGGTGAAAGTAGTGTGGTAGGTTTTCGTAGCTATAATAACGACGTTATCTGGTGTCAAGTCATCCTGTAAATAAATCTTCTGTGTAGATAGATCTTTGGATGTTGAAATATTTGTATGAACAACAGTTTTTCCATTTTCTACCGCCGTGTTGTAGTACGTGTATGTGACGTAAAATGTCTTCACAATATCTGTTGTGGAGGAGTTGTTTGAGTCTACAACATCATAAGCTACATAAGACGTACTAATGGAAGCTGCCTTAGGTGGTATCGACTCTGTTATAACTATCTGTGTGAGTTTTTCTTCTTTGCTGACTAGCTTTGTCCTTTTGCCATCCTTCATGGTTTTCGTTAGCATGATGGTGCTGTAGTATGTGTTGGTGTCTTTTTGAGGTACCACTTCTTCTGAAGGTTGAATAAGGGATAAATAGTCATCAGGTGCAGTCACTGTGTTGGTGACTGTATGTTTCGATGTTATCACCAAGGGTTGATCCCCATCCACTATGGTGTTTAGGTACGTATATGTTGTGTGGAAAACCCCGACTGATAGGCTCGGATACTGAAAAAAAATAGCATTGATTTTATCTTTGAAGTGCCGGATTTTCGATGTATTTACCTGTGTTAAAGTTATGCCCATAGAAGGAGTAGGATGTATTTTTGCTGTATTCCTCTCCTCTGTTGCAATATTAGACACTACTTGTTCATGACTAGAAATTGTTGTGGTGCCACTCTCCAGGTAGGTTGTGAGGTAAGTGAATGTTGTGAGACATGTTTTGGTCACAAATTTGTTATTGGGATACAATGAAGATGTGATACTTCTTATCTGCAATGAGAAACAGAAATAAGTAAGTACTGAATAAATCTTGAAAGAAAAAAGAATGTTCAATCACCTTTGAAGCATCAGAAGGCATAAGCATCATCATATATTCACTCAGTGTGCTGGGTTTCAACGTAACAGCCTTGTATATAGTGCTAGGGAGAACTCTCTTCACATCTGGTTCCCCTGGTATTGTACTTTTGTCTCCAGCAACTATAACCTCGACTCCATTGGACATTACTCTTGTTGCCAAGAAATTTCTACCTTCATCAAAATGATTTCTATCTCCATTTCTGTTTGGGGCTATAAAATGACAATAGTAATAATTTTTTGACGAAACATACAAGACATCATAACAAAGATGAGAGAAATAATATAACGAAGATAAGAGAATAAATATAACGAAAAAAGAGAAATAATATTACAAATGTCATTTCATTGTTTTAACGAAAAGAATGAAGTTCATTAATAGAACTCTATGTGTGAAAATTATTGAAAATCTTCGGCAAAAGAGGAATTTTTGGATACTACTAACTAGATTTGTGTATTTTCAAATTCCTAGTGTGCAGAATTGGCCATTTAAAATTGGAAACTAGAAAATGAATCCAAATATGTGAAGGAGTATAGATGCCTAGGAAAATAATATAATGCATTTTTGTTTATCAGAAACAATAGAACAAATATTTACAAAACAGTTACTGATTTTGTGTCGTGTCTCAATTTCATTTTGAATAAGTTTGTTTTCTGAAAGTGTGTATTCAGAATTTATATATTGTCTAGCTTTTCGACATGTTAACGTCTTCCTTCTATTACCTCGAATTTAGATGGTCTTATTTCATAATTTGTGATGTATATTGTTGAATTGAAGATTTAAACATAAATTTAATAATATACACTGCGCAAAAAAATTAACGCACATTATGGAAATCTCAAATTTATTCTGCAACTGAAGGTGTTCTCAATGATAATTATTTTTATCAGAATTATGCATGCATATGTTAACCACTTTCAACGTTTTTCTTCAATACAGATGTTTTCTCCCAGCAGGAATAAAAAAAAGATGATATTATCAGATTTTGAATGTATTGGCTCCATTCTAAAATCAGTTGTTCTCGATCAATTCTAGTGATCAATAGTTTTTCTTTCGTTTGATTTTCTACACTCGATCGCTATGCAACGCGAAACACGCAATTTGACCCAAGAGGAATGTGGCCAAGCGGTAGTTTTGCGAGAAGAAGGGTGGACATACACAAGAATTGCAGAAAGGTTTGGAGTTTCCCATACAAGTGTGTCCAGAATGTTGCAGCGATTTAGGGAGACAGGTATGAATGCCCGAAGACAAGGACAGGGTAGACCACGGGTAACAACTGTCATTCAAGAACGTTACTTGAGAGTTTCTTCGTTGAGACAACGGTTTGCAACCGCTCGCCGGCTCGCCTCCTTCAAAATCAGCTTGAGCAAACTCATGAGGTGCAAATTAGCACTCAGACAATAAGAAATCGCCTCAGAGAATATGATTTAAGGCCTCGTGTCGCGGCAAGAGACCCAGCTCTTACTCCAGCCTATCGAAGGGCGCGTTTGGATTTTGCGAGAGAGCATATCCATTGGGAAGAGGCCGATTGGGAAAGAGTTCTCTTCACAGATGAGTCTAGATTCTGCCTCTACCATTGTATCGACGTTCCCTTGTATACAGACGTCCACATGAAAGATATGCTCAGTGCAATTTCCTGAATACTACTGGTTTCGGGGGAGGATCGATTATGGTATGGGGTGGAATATCTTTGACTGCTCGCACAGACCTAGTGGTCGTTGATAATGGAGCTATGAATGCTGATAAGTATATAAGGAACATTCTTGAAGAGCATGTAGTGCCATTTGCCCCATACATTGGTGAAAATGGAATGGCCAGCAAGAAGTCCAGATCTCAATCCGATTGAGCAGGTTTGGTACAACCTCAATAGAAGGCTGAGAAGTTCAGAAAATCATCCAGCTACTCTTAATGACTTAGGAATCCAACTCGGATAAATCTGGGAAGGATTAGATCAGAACATTTTAAGATCACTCATTTTGAGTATGAACCGTCGTTGCCGAGCTGTAATTAACGCAAGGGGTGGAAATACCAAGTATTAAATCACTTATCAGCATTTCAGTATTTTGAAAATTGTTCATTCCTCTTCTTTCACATAAGATTCGGTGAAATCCTGAATTTTTCTTCCATTTAATGTTTCTTGTTTCGTTCAAAACCTTCCCGAGAGAACATAAAAAATAAGTTACAAAGTCAATGTAGAGTTAACTTTCATTAAAATTGAGATTTTCAGAATGTGCGTTAATTTTTCTGCGCAGTGTATTATTCACAGTCAGATAAAAAAAAAACAAAATTGAAACTGAGTAGATCGAAATTTTTTCTGATAATTTCAAAACCACGGATCCGATCAACATGAAATTTTGCATTCAGATGGAGAATGAAGTATTCAAGCTACGTGAAAAATTTTGTCCAGATCACTTAACCACAACCATATAAAATACTATCGAATTGTTGACAATATTTCTGTTATAACATATCAGGAATCATGGACGATTTCTATGACAGCATCTGTCAATTTCCTTTTGACAGCTGTCAAAAATTGTTTCTTGTGGATACTTGGATGTGAATCTACCTACAAGATTGAAATTGAGACTCTTACACACAATCAGAGAAATATATAATACAAAAGAAGATACTCACCATTAGAGTCATTTAGTTGTTGGAAGGACTCGGTGTTAGGAGGTAATGTCATTTCTTTCGTAGGTGTAGCGTCGATGTCCAACAGTGTCAAAGTTGTGAGTATGGTCAAGGATTCAACGACTGTCGTTGTTTTTATATGTGGCTTAATTTCGGTTGTACTTATAACAGTCTGTTCACTACCGCTCACTTTAGTGATCAAGGATTTGTAAGTTCTCAGTCTACTTTGAACTATAGTCTTCGTCTGTAACTGGATTGAGGATAAAATAGTGGTTTTCAAGAGAAAAATTGGAGCTTCAAACGTTTCTGATAGTTCTGGAAAGAATGGTTCATAGTCAGGTACGTTTTGAATTTGGTTTTCAGTATTTTCATCAACGTTGGTTTCTTCTTCTGCTTCTTCAGTGCTTTCAGCATCATAATATTCTTCGGTGGAATATTCTTCATAATCATCTGATGATTCATCGTCGTAGTTTTCTGAATCTGATATTGTTGTTGATTCAGTATCTTCTTCTTCTTCTTGATCTATCGATTCAGTTGAGGAATCGTAATCATCATCTTCTTCATAAGGTGTTGTTATTTCTGATTCTTCGTCAGTCAATTCTTTAGTTGTACTCTCAATTATATCAGTATTTTCTTCTTCAACAGGTTTACTAACTTCAATAAGAGGATACGTTGTACTTGCTATTGGTTCTCGTTGAGATTCAGTTGCAATATTGAAATCATTTTTAGTAGTCGATGATTTCAACAAGCGTTTTCTTGTTATAACAAATTTTCTCCTTGAGAAACTTTTTGGAGTTTCAGGTAAGTCATCTAATGCTGTTGTTGTTGGTGAGATTATGTGTTTGATTTTTTTCTTCTTTATCTTCAGTTTTCGTCTTCTTTTATGTTTAGATGAATCCAACTTCGATTCGTTCATCCGTGAACTAATTTTATTGTCATGTAGTGGCTTTTTTCTTATCAACTTTTTCCTTACTCTTCCGTATCTACCTTCAACTTTATTATTAACACTAGTCAAGTCTCTTTTATTTCTACTTCTAATCTCTAAATTATCCATAAACATAATTTGGTTGCCTTTCAATTTCGAAACGTAATTTTCTGATGATTTTGAGAATGATTCGCCCCTTGAGTTGTTCCACGTTTCGACCTTTGGCTTGAGGGGGGCCTTCTCAGAAAGGTCAACTACGCTAAAAAATTATTCAACATTTGGTCGGAAGATTGAATGTTCTTCAGCTTCTTCATTTGTGTTGGTTTCACCACCACTCTGCTCCTACTCGTATTTATCGCATATTTGCTGACATCTCCCAATACACTTTCCAAGCTTTCGGTTTCTGAGTTAGCTTCAGGACTCAGATTCGAAAGGTCCTTCTTACCAGGAAGCACATAAGAGTCTAGATAGTCTTGAGTACTGACTAACAGATCTTGTGCTATCATTGAAGGTCTTATTTCTTCTCCTGATTCTCTTTTCTGTCTATCTCTTGGATCTGTTACTATCGTGGATAACACTGTGCTAAATTCTCCTGGTGTTTTCCCAGAAACATATAAAGTGATGACACTAGTCTCTTTCGGAGGATCTACTGTAGCAATTTTCTTTGGTTTCTTTATTCCCTTCTTGGGTTTAGGCTTGGTTTCAATAATAGGATCTTCTTCATCATCAGAATCTAAAGCCAAATTGAATTCTTCTGGTTCATTTATTGAAGTGTCTTGGAAAAGATCCAAATTCGTATTTTCTTTAGGAATGAATTGTGGTTGAGGTTGGGCTAACTGTTGTTGAAGAAGTGGCAGGAGAAGTGTGTTCAGTTGTGGAGAAGCCACAGGGAAACCAGCAGTAGGAGTAACAACGATAGTATCTGTCAAAAATTCTGTGGCAGTAATCACATTCACGCTACTGTCTACAATAGTCGTCAAAATCTCTTTACCTCTGAATGTTAGAGGTATCACTGTGGAAGTTGTACTGGTAACGGTTGTAACATAAGTGGTTGTTCTTGTCTGGTACTCTGTTGTTGGGGTTGGAGCCACTCCTGGATTTTGTAAAGCCAGTAAGGGGTTTTGTGGTTGGAGACCACCAAGTAACAGTTGCGATAAAAGTATATTGGCAAGGGGAGCTTGAGCTGCTAAGGCAGGTTGAATGGTATTTACAACTTGCTCAACTGCATAGATAGTACTTGGTACTATATGGGAGTAAGATGTCTTCCTATTTCTGATATATGTTGGTGTGAATGTAACACTTGTTGTTGGTGTTTCACTGAGCACAAACTGAGTGATCAGAGTGGCTCCATTGTTGGCAAGATTCGTGGATTCACCTAGCAAAACAGTCACTTCTCTACCAACTGGATTTATAGAGGTAGAATACTGGGAAGGACCAAGAATCTCAGTGCTCAATTTAGCTGTTATTATGTTCTTGTACTCCGTTATTTTTCCATTGACTACTGGTATGGTTATTTCTGTAGGTATTTGATGAGTTACAGTTATGGTCCCATCAAAAGATGGGAGTATATTGTTATCATTGGTATCTTGCTGTTGAACCCTGCCTCTATTTTGTGTACGCCTATTATTCGTTCTAGAATTCGATCTTCCCGAATTTTTTCTGTAATTCGTAGGTTCTGTCTGGTAATTATTGTATGAATTTCTGGGTCTAGAACGTGGTGAAGAAGTTGTTGTTCTGGATCTTTGACTGCTAGGTCTCCTGAAATTGACTTTCTCTTTTTCTGGTCTCAAAGTGAACTGTGTACGTTGCTGTGGTTTCACTTTGTTAGGAGATATTCCTTTACGGGTAGCAGGCGGAGCCTGTGTAGTTGATGGAGTAGTCTTTGGTTTTCTAGATCTAGGAGTAAATCTGTTATTTTTTGGTTTGGGTTTTGGAGCTTCATAGTCTGGATAATCTTCTTCTGGCGCTGATGTTGTAGATTTTTGAGTGGGTCTCCTAAACCTAGAATAAGTATCTCTCCTGTTCCTTCTCCCGAATTTGAAAGGTCTGATTTTAACCTCAGGTCTTCCACTGGTTACAGGTGGTTTAGCTATCACCGATCGTTTCTGAGATCCTTCATAGTCATTATCTTCTTCTTCCTCATTCTCTTCAAGAAGAGTTTCATCATCTTCAACTTCTTCATCTTCTTCTTCTTCTGGAGGCTCTGTTGTAGTGGTTGATGTAGTGAACAGGTTCCTTCTTGGGAACAAAGCGTTGGGTCTTCCTCTGAATGAAGAACTTCTCGTTGTTTTTGGTTTTGCAGTGGTTGTTGTTCTTTTATTGTTTTTATTTAATGGACTCGTTCTTGTAGAACCTGGAGATCTTCCTCCTCCAATAGGAGGTCTCGATAACGGTGTTCTCAATAGTTTCAGTAATGGATTCTGCCTTTTATTCGATTCTGTTGTTGTGCTCGCCTGTAAAGTAGTTTCATTCTCGCTGTTCTCCGTTTCGTCATTAACTTGCGTGGTTACACTGTTCTCGTTTTCGTTCTCTCCAGATTCTGTACTACCAGCATAAATCGATGATTTCAAGAATGGAGATGTTGCAGTGGGTCGAATCCTGAACCTTGCTGAATTACCAGGAAGGCCACTGGATCTCAGAATAGCACCTGGTGACGAAGATCTGAATCCTCGCCTTGAGCTGGAACCAAATCCAGTCGAACTAGGTTGTATTCTGGAAGAACTTCTTCTTCCTCCAAAACTCGAGGATTTTGGTCTTGAAAATTTCCTTGAACTTGATGCTGTTGGATTGATGGATGCTGAGTTGCGTCTATTTCCGAATTTTCCTCTTGAAGCAGGTATGGCAGTTACAGTAGGCGTGAAATCATTTCTTGTCACTGTTGTGGCTGACGTACCACCTGGGAGACGTCTTTTTGGGGTATAACTTGATTTGGGTCTTTGCACAAATGGTCGAATCCCAGGAGTAAACGTTTTCTTTTTGGGTTGGAAACTTGGCTTTGATTTGGTGTTCACTAAACTATCTTCTTCTTTGACCTCATCTTCTGGCTTCAGAGTTTCTGATAGAGATCCTTCGATCACAGCAGAAGATGGTGAAATAGTTACACTTGTATGTTTGATAGCTTCCTCTGGAGGTACAGTAGACGTTGGAGATATAACTTCAGTAGCTGTAGGAGAAACAGTTTCTTTCAAGAAGCTGGATGTACTTTCAATCACTTGTGCATATCTTCCCTGTATAATAGTTCCTATAACTTTGGATTGGTAAAGTGTTGTTGTATGATTATGGACTATAGAGCCTTGGATCAATCGCACCAAACCAGTTTTCTTAACTGCTGGTATTTCTGTTTGAAGTTCTTTCTTTTCCTCATCTACTTTCAATGAACTAGTGCTTTCAATAACTTGAGCATATAAGTTATCAATGTATGTACCTACAGCTTGTGTGGTATAATATAACGTGCTTATCCCCTCAGCATCCACAATTTGACCTTTGTTGATACTCACAATACCAGTAGGTTTCAAATTTTCAACAACTGCGGTCGGTGTTACATTCTGAGTCAATACTGACGAGGTACTTTCTAAAATCTTTGCATATAGTCCATCGATGTAGGTACCAAACACATCAGTTGATAAAATGGTGGTAGTACCAGAATTTTCTTCAGTATGAACGATTGTGGATAAAAGACCTGTTGGTTTCAGTGTTGGTTCAGAGGAGACTATCGTTTCTGTGCTGGAAGCACTTGGTGTTGAAACAGATGAAGTGTTTGTTATTTGATTGGATTCAATATCTTCTGTCTTATTCAACAAACTGGTCACTGTTTCTAACCTACTGTTTATCACAGTCTCATCATCAACGTAAGATGTAGTGTAGTAGGTGTATGTTGTGTATACTGTTGTCAGATCCTCATCAACACTTGTAGGTTCAATTTGAGATACTGAGGAACTGGCTGGTGTAGTCTCTATGGTTGGAGTAAATTCAATAGTTGTACTCCCCGCAGTTTCTGCAGAAAGTGTTGGAGTGACGATGTTAGAAATGGTTTCCTCCCTACTGGTTACTTTGGTGGTTCCTTGTTTATACAAAGTGGTCCAATAGGTGAATGTTGTGAAATAGGTTATTGGTAGGCTCAAGTCATCCACACTCAGAGTATGACTTGGTGTGAGTGTTTCAGTGACAATGTTTGTGACAGTTTCCAATCGACTAACTACGTCACTTCCAGTAGTGCCATGGTACATTGTTGTGAAATAGGTAAAGGTTGTGTAGCTTGTTTGAAGGAGCAGAGTAGGGGATGGAATGATTTCTGATTCGTTGTTAGATTCTGAAACGATTTGATCGTCCAGTATGTTCCTCTTGTCAACGTTGTTGAGGAGTCTTCTTTCTCCATTGGATGTTGTGCTCTTTACCATTGTAGATATACTATCGTTAGTGTTCAAAAGATTGTCTTCGATAGGAATATTTTCAGTGGTTGTTCTTCTTAAGGTGACGTAACCATTTTTCAGAGTTTGTTGGACATTTTGGATATCAGAAGTTTGGTTATCAGGTGTTGAGGTTGCTGTGTTATTCCTACTTATGGTGGTATCGTATTTTTCATCGTAGTTCTCCTCGTTTATATCTTCATCACCGAATGTTATTGTTGGTGTTATGGAACTGTCAGATTTGGTGGGTTCTATAGAAGGAGTTACGTAGTTCGTATAAACCTCTGTTCTACTGGATACCTCAGTTTCATCGTCCACAAATATGGTGGTGAAATAGGTGTAGGTAGTATAGTACGTTTTGATACCAAGAACTTCGTTGTCCAAAGAAGGTGTTGCTGCTTCTTCATCATGCTGATCTTTGGTGGTGAATGGAAGGTTTGGCTCCAATTGAGAGGGAGAAATTTCTTCGAAATCTTCAAATGAGGCAGGTCTAGATTTATAACTGGTGTCAGTAAAACTCTCAAAAAGACCTGATACTGCGTCTTCTGAAGACTGACTACCGACATCAAGGGTTGAAGTGACAACATTGGTAGTAACATCAATTCTACTAGCCACCGATGATGTCTTATCTTGGAAGTATGTTGTTAGGTAAGTGTATGTAGTGTATAAAGTCTTGAAGATCAATTCAATTTCTTCACCATCTTCGGTTGTTTCTTCAGTAGTTATAGGATCTGACTCAGTTACATGACGTCTTTCTGTTGTTATTTCCTGAGGTATCGTTTGGAGTTCTTCAGTTGTGGTCGGAAGTTCTGTATCATTCTCCACTGTTGTCTGTTGCTCTGTAGGCTCTATGAATTCGGTTGTTGAATCAGTTGTTTCACCATCTTGTTCTGTGGTTACTGAAACAGATGGCTCGATTTTATCGTCTATTTTTGTGGGAGAAACCTGTCCATCTGAACATAACACAGTTTTTGTTGTCACTTCAGATGTTACAACTTCATTAGATTTGATTGAGGTGGAAGTGCTTTCGCCATCTGGTATGAAGAAAGTGGTCAAATATGTCAAAGTCTTATAAATAGTTGAAGGGATTATTTTGCTTTCTTCTGTACAAACTTCGGTGTCTTCATTTGATGTTTGTTCATTATTAATTATAAGATTTTCTTCGTCTGATACAGAGTCTTGATCACTCTCAGTAGTTTGCATTTCCTCTTCATTCAATGTAGTTTGTTCATAAGTGCTTGTAGACGGTTTTTCTGATGATACTTCATGCTGATCTTCTGTCGTTGTTTCCGAAGCTTGTTTTGTGGTGGAATCAGGAATGGTTATTGTTTCGGTTGATGAAACAGTGGATGTTTCACTTGCAGTGTTTTGAATTGGTAAGTCATCGTTGAAGAATATTGTTGTTGCACCCCCAAACGGTTTTTCTTCTTGTAGGTCTTCTTTACTATCAAAGAATATAGTGGCAGCAGTATTCAAAGGTTCTGTTGCTTTATGTTCTTGAGCCTGGAGAGACGCAAAAATTTTCGCTATATCTTCGTGTGAAGGAGTGGAGAGCATTGGCGTTTGGCTTTCAGAACCTTCAATAACGTCAGCACTTGGTGATAAAGTCATGGTGGATTCAAGGGCATCAGTTTGCTGTTCGTGTGCTAGAACTGCAGATTTAGCTTCCATATCCAAGTACTCTTCGAAATTCTGACTCTTCCCATATTTTTGTCTGTTGTTTTTGTCGATTACCATCGAGGACATTCGGTTTCTTGATTCCTCATCTGTTTCTGTAGTTGTACCTTCAACAAGCAGATCTTCAGGAAGGGTTTGTTCAGTGTTGGATGGAGTAGTTGAGGATTCTTTGGCTTCAACATCGCTGTTTATCTGAGGTGTTGAATTTACTGCACCAGCTGGTGTTACTGTTTGAAGTGTGGCTTTGCTTTCAACCAGAGGAGTCACACTTTTGATTTCGAAGACTGGTCTTAAGACAGTAGCTGTTGGTCTGATAGTCGGTTCAACTGTTACTTTGGTTACCGATTTGTGGCTCAGTTTAGGTATTTCTGAGGTGTGGGGAGTGAAGACTATAACAGTATCTCCGACAGTTGTTGTGAAGTCAGCAAAACCTGTGTAAGTGGTAGTTTTCAATTCTTTAGGACTTGGTTTCAAGAGACCTGCCAAGAAGAGGTTCTTGGCTCTCCTGTCATTAGGAGATCGGTATTTACTCCTTTCTGTACTAGAATCGAAGTCAGGGAAATCTCCAAGATATGAGAAACCGCTTGGCGAGAACTCATTTCTGACTGTGAATGTTGGTAGGTTGTCCCATTCTTTCACTTTGGAAGGATTGTAGTTGTTCTCGTCGTCTCTGTGGAGAATAAGGTTTTCTCTTTCGTCCTTATTTTGAGAATTTATCTTGAAAACTCTTATTTTTTCAGGGAATACAAGCTGGTGGTTGTTTTGGGGGGATTTGATCCGTATGTCATTGGAAGAAGATTCTTTTAATGTTTCTTCAGATGCTTCAGCTGTGTGTGGAGAAGAATTCTCTTGTTGGACAGTGTCAATGTGTTGACTATGACTGGGGTCAGCTGTTGCAAATATTGAATGTACTTCCACTTGGTTTGGGAATATATAGTCGGTGTTTTTGATGAAGTGGTCGCTTCCAAAGCCGTTTTGGTCGCTACCATATCGCTTCTGGTCGCTACCAAATCTATTCTGATCGATGCTGATCTTCTTGGTGTTCATCTCATGGGATTTACCATCTCCATCGTATATAACTCGTGAAGTTTTAGTCAGTAAGTGAGCGTATAGTCTTCCATCGTCTAAAGTGGTACCGACCACTTGAGTGGCGTATTCGGTCGTCACGCCTTCTTGTACGAATGTCCGTGCAGTAGATGTTATAAGTCCTACATCGGGCTTAACGTTGAGGAAACGGCCATACGGGGATCGTCCATTATTGTCCACCAACAAGACAGTTGTTACATCTATAGTACGAAACAATAGAATATTTTACATTGGAAAATAGTATAATACAGAACATTCGGCAAATACCATGATATCAGGTTGAATCTTTATTATTAATATCTCTGAATTTATGCAACCCAAACGTCAAAGGATGATAACTTTCCTTGCCTCATCTAACGAGCCAAATATCATGGTATTTCAGTTAGTAACTCTATGATGATTGTTAGTTCGAATGAATTAAATTATTGTCGTTTTTGATACTTTTTCACAGTTAACAGAAATGGAGTTATTTGTTAGATTAAACCTTTTCTGCATGTCCATAGTTCAACATCTATTTCATGTCCATTTTTAATCATAATTCATGATTGTGTGACTGCATGATTCAAAGAAATATATTTGATTTATAGAAGGATAACCTACTGAAAAGAAATAGGATAATAAATTATATCCTTCATCTAAAGATGACAGATATTTCAACAATGCTTTCTGATCATAGTAAGGATTTTTAGGTGATTGAAGAGATGAATTAGCATAGGAAAAATGGTTGATTTTGTCGAAGGAATTAATCATTTTTATGATGAAGCTCATTTCAGATTGAATAGCTTTCTAAACAGACAGAATTCACCATATTTTCTTTGAAAATGTGAATGAGATGCAGACATTATTAAGAATATACAGTTCTAGGTCTTCAGAGGAGACTCCACATAAGTTTGTAGTGTCAGCGAGTGAAAAGAATCAGTTGTGTTTGTTAAGGTGTCCTTAAGGGGAAGTATCACCTTTTGAATCGTGGTAAATCTCCATTCAAAAAGTGGTCTCTTTATTTCACGAGTAACTACCCTAATTTACGACGTAGAGACTTGATTTTTTTTTAATTGAAGTTGAAGAACGTCCCGAGGGCAAATAGTTTTCTTTTTTTCGATTTAATTAGTTTTTCGATTAAAAAAAACAGGTTAATCGTTAGATCTGGGGTTATTGAATATGTTTTTCGTTTTTCATGAGTACAAGCTATATTTTTGAAAAAGACATCATGAAAATTTTTGTATTTTATAGAAGATTGAATTGCCGAGGGCAAATAGTTGCGATTTTTTCCAAAAAATGATGAATAACCATCGGGAAAAAATCATTAAATGTAGTTTCCAAAACGCTGAAGTTCAACCTGTTTTTTTCAACTGACTATTCCACTCTTTTCATTTTTAGTGAGGAAGTTTACATAGCAACGATCGTTTCATCCCGAAAAAATTTTCAACCCGGCAAAACCAACATGTTGGTTTTTCAGCGACAAAATTTTTGACGTTTCTCGAATTCATAGATAGCTTCGGAAATGAATATCATAGAAAGAACAAACAACGTTTAGTGGTTCAGTTAATCTATGATGAATTCTAATTTGCCAAATAGCGCAATACACGTCAAATGTGAACATATTACCCTATTTTCTCGTGGAATACTCAAGCCGAATTCCACTCGAGATGAAATTTAAGCAGGTAAAATTTCTCTCTTGTAATATTCAAGTTTGTTGCTTTTCGGAAACTTCGCTCAAGACATTTTTTCCAAAATCACTCGCCTGACGGCTCGTGATTTTGATACAAATGTCATTCGCGAATTTCCGAGCAACAAACTTTCATATCAAAATCGAGAAATTTTGCCGGCAAAATTCCATCTCTAGTGGTATTACGTATGAAAAACTGATTAAATCGAAAAAATTGCAACTATTTGCCCTCGGCGATTTAATCTTCTATGAACTACAAAAATTTTCATGATGATTATTTCAAAAATATAGCTTGTACTCATGAAAAACGAAAAACATATTCAATAACCCCAGATCTAATGATTATCCTGTTTTTCTATCTGAAAAACTAATTAAACCGAAAAAAAGAAAACTATTTGCCCTCGGGATGTTCTTCAACTTCAATTTAAAAAAAATCAAATCTCTACGTCGCAAATTAGGGTACTTATTCGTGAAATAAAGAGACCACGATTCAAAAGGTGATACTGCCCCTTAAGCTACCCTAGGCCCTGCACTGTTAATTTTTGACCCAAAGAAGAATGGTGATATCAATCAATGTTAACATTTTTTTGCGTAGAAATATCTGCCATTTTATCTCTATCATCATGACTTTATATTACATATTATTGAAATTCGAATATTGAAGACATGCATATTAATCAAGGAAAGAAAAAGAAATATATCTAAGCATTCGGTATCAGAATTATATTCAAAAGACAGAAATAAGAACCATTAATTATTTACACATTCTCTAAATGTCTCTCAAACTTACCTCCACGATTTTGTTGCAGTCTTCTTGGTGATGAATTTATTTCATCTAGCCCTGCAACAAAAATAATACAATTATTTATAGAGAAAGATTTAACGGCATGCAGACAATATTTTGAAATTCAAGAAAAAGTTACACACCGAGCAGGAATCGAACCTGCGTATCATACTTTCCGGGCAGGGCTCTACCTCTAAGCTACCAGTGTGTATGATACTTTTTTCGCTTCGCTGCGATTTTAATATTCTTCTGGAACCACTTTTTCGTCAGATTTCCTAGGGTCGGTCAACAGAGTTACCATTTTTGTATAGTATAGAAAGAATAAAGGTGATACATTCAATAATGTTTCTTACATTTAATGAACTCTATCTCGATAGATAAGAGTCCTTTGCATTGGATGTGATGTTAATGTAACTACTGTATTCACTTTAACTTCTATTTCTCATCAGTTGTCCTTGATCTGTGCTTAATTAATCTATTTGCTGTAATTGAAGTACCCATTTATCTTTCTGAATCAGAGCAATGTTATACTGATATTTATGCGATCATCTCTAACTGTTAATTATAATTATTGAATTATTGAGTGTTATCGATGGACTGATGATATGGTTTTGTGTTATATTCAACTAAAATGTTATTTGGGTTTTGCTTCAGATATCCAGTCATCTCATTTGATCTATTTCGTATTCTCAAATATTTTAAAGTTGGCCATACCACCCATACCAACTTCAAAATCAGTGTTCTATTCGCCAAACTTATAGAGCACTTCGTGAAATTTATGGTTTACATAATCAGAGCAGCTTATTCGTCGAACTATCGATAGATTGTGGACAACATTTTCTCTACTCGATGCAACAACAACAAAAAGAGAAAGAACTGTTCGTACAGAAGGAAAATTGCTGCTTTAAGTGATTGTGGTAATGACGATCCAGATTTGTCTATTCGTCGACGTTCACAACAAGTTGGATTCTGTGCATACATCACATGGAAAATTTTGGGTAAAGATCTTGGTCTACACCCATTCAAGAACTAAAGCCACATGACCAAAATAAGCTTTCCTTTGCTGATTGTACCCTAGAACTGTTTGAAGTTGATCCCCTTTCTTATCGAAAAATTATTTCTGGTTGAACGTGAAACACGTAAACTCAAACCAGTGTTCATTTTCTCGTTTTTGTTTTCTTAGGTGAGTGAACAAGAGAAGAGATTAACCACTCAAAGAAGTGGAGAGGTTTCTCAAATTGAAGGAGTACTGAGCCCTAATCCTAATCCCTCTTTCAGCCTTTTATTAATGTCTTCACAATAATATTCAATAAAACTAATTATCACTCTAACCTATGGAATTTTCAATTTTTGTTTGTCCGATAAAAATTACATAAATGACTCTGGTGTTTGTGGTGTGGCGACTCACTGCACATACGCATGAGCCGATGCTCAGCAGAGGGCACTCCCTACAAGTGATACCTTCATCATAGCCAATCTGAAGAGTCCTATGAACTGAGCAGTGGCGGATCGTAAAAACCCAACCCTTCTGCAACATGCTATAGTGGTATTCATCTTTTCCTCTTGATCTAAGTGTGGAAACTCATTTTTGAGAGTTCTTCTCTGAAGAAAGGGGACATCAGTGACGCACATCGGATCGGAATTTATGTTACTGGGTATTTGCAGAGATGGGCGCGTTTACTTTCAATCTATGGACCGAAGAATGGCCCTGAGGCTCTATCTCACGCGGATGTGGAGGAATCAAATGATATCATGCAGCAGGTTCGTGAATCTATTAGCTCAGGACCGGTTTCAGTTTGTTTGGGCTCTGCATGTGCCGAAAAGAGAAACGAAGTCGGCCGATGGAGGAAAAGAGAAAGCTGAGATTTATCGATAGCCGAATTCGAGTTTCGGTTTTCACAAATTAAACCGAGCATTAGTTCAGGAGGAGTTGAAGGTTTATGAATGAGATCATCTTCCATCTCGTTAATTGGAGGAGTTTTCGATTAAGGATTCTTTAGTTCATTTCACAGTGAAATTGAGGGTTTTCAAAGATGGCACCTATCGTATCCACTGCGATTTTGTTCTATACTTTACTAAAATCTAAAATGGTAACTCTGTGGGTCGACCCGAGAAAAACTGTTTAAGGTCGCCGTGCAGAGCGAGTAGGAAAACGAATCCGATAGAGGCCTCACCGTGCATTTTATGGAATATCTCCATAGAACATTATCACTAAAAGTTCTATGAATATCTCTATCCTTATGAATGAAATGGCGCTCTCTATCCGAAAATCGCTGAACTATGAAATTAGTGAATATGTAGGTAAAGCAGGAACTTTTTCCCGCCATATACACTGCGCAAAAAAATTAACGCACCTTATGGAAATCTCAAATTTATTCTACAACTGAAGGTGTTCTCAATGATAATTATTTTTATCAGAATAATGCCTGCATATGTTATCCACTTTCAACGTTTTTCTTCAATACAGATGTTTCCTCCCAGCAGGAATAAAAAAAGATGATATTATCAGATTTTGAATGTATTGGCTCCATTCTAAAATCAGTTGTTCTCGATCAATTCTAGTGATCAATAGTTTTCTTTCGTTTGATTTTCTACACTCGATCGCTATGAAACGCGAAACACGCAATTTGACCCAAGAGGAATGTGCCCAAGTGGTAGTTTTGCGAGAAGAAGGGTGGACATACACAAGAATTGCAGAAAGGTTTGGAGTTTCCCATACAAGTGTGTCCAGAATGTTGCAGCGATTCAGGGAGGCAGGTATGAATGTCCGAAGACCAGGACAGGGTAGACCACGGGTAACAACTGCCATTCAACCGCTCGCCTCCTTCAAAATCAGCTTGAGCAAACTTATGAGGTGCAAATTAGCACTCAGACAATAAGAAATCGCCTCAGAGAATATGATTTAAGGCCTCGTGTCGCGGCAAGAGGCCCAGCCCATCGAAGGGCGCGTTTGGATGCGAGAGAGCATATCCATTAGGAAGAGGCCGATTGGGAAAGAGTTCTCTTCACAGATGAGTCTAGATTCTGCCTCTACCCTTGTGTTCGACGTTCCCTTGTATACAGACGTCCACATGAAAGATATGCTCAGTGCAATTTCCTGAATACTACTGGTTTCGGGGGAGGATCGATTATGGTATGGGGTGGAATATCTTTGACTGCTCGCACAGACCTAGTGGTCGTTGATAATGGAGCTATAAATGCTGATAAGTATAGGTATAAGGAACATTTTTGAAGAGCATGTAGTGACATTTGCCCCATACATTGGTGAAAATTTCATTTTTATGGACGATAATGCCAGACCCCATCGTGCGCGCATCGTTCAGGAGTATCTTGAAGAGGTTGAAGTCTCTCGAATGGAATGGCCAGCAAGAAGTCCAGATTTCAATCCGATTGAGCAGGTTTGGGACAACCTCAATAGAAGGCTGAGAAGTTCAGAAAATCATCCAGCTACTCTTAATGACTTAGGAATCCAACTCGGAGAAATCTGGGAAGGATTAGATCAGAACATTTTAAGATCACTCATTTTTAGTATGAACCGTCGTTGCCGAGCTGTAATTAACGCAAGGGGTGGAAATACCAAGTATAAAATCACTTACTAGCATTTCATCAGTATTTTGAAAATTGTTCATTTCTCTTCTTTCACATAAGATTCGGTGAAATCCTGAATTTTTCTTCCATTTAATGTGTCTTGTTTCGTTCAAAACCTTCCCGAGAGAACATAAAAAATAAGTTATAAAGTCAATGTAGAGTTAACTTTCATTAAAATTGAGATTTTCAGTATGTGCGTTGATTTTTTTGCGCAGTGTATTTTCATGGGTCTTTAGTTTGAAATAAAACAGAAGCATGAGTTGACTCTTTTTATTCTATCTTTGAAAGAAAAAAATGAACTTTCGAAATGAAATCGATTTAAATTATTTCATTAAGAACTCCAAGCCTTCATGAGTTTACTCACAAAATTCTAGATTGTAAAGTGAAACCATTTTCAAATGCAACTTGAAATAAAAACACACTACATTGAACGCCCACCTTAAGGAGAATGTAAAGAATCTAAAAGTCAAATAGAAAGAGAATTCTTTCCAGGAAACAATCTTGATAACGAAAGTGACATAGGATGCTGAATCGGTTTGTTCAATACAAAAGAAATTCGTACGATTTTCTGATGCGTGAAATGTTTGTTTTATAAATGCATGCTTATTTACTTTTGCGTTCATGCTTCATAGAATATAATTGGTTCGTAATCATTACACATCCTTGTTTTGTTTTCTGGGATATGAAGAATTAACTGATTAACATGCTGGATTTAAAGTCTAGAGAAAGTCTATCTTCCACATTTATTCTTTGTGTGGAGTTTCTATTGACACTTTCTGAACTTTAAATGATATGTTCTGAATTTAAATTGACATTTTCTGAATTTCAATTGAATTTATATGATTCTATGACCCTTTCTGAACTTTAAATGACACCTTCTTTATTTCTAATGGCACTTTCAGAATTCCAAATGCCATTTTCTGAATTTAAAATGATTCATTGTGACTTTATATGATACCATGACACTTTCTGAACTTCAATGACATTTTCTTAATTTCAAATGACACTTTCTGGAATCCAAATGACATTTTCTGAATTTCAAATGACACTTTCTGAATTTTTATGATTCTATGACACTATCTGAACTTCTAATGATATCTTCTGAATTCCAACTCAAATTTCTGAATTCCAAATGACTCTTTCTGAATTTCAATTCACAATTTATGAATTTCCATAGGTGAATTTGGAATTGAATCGGTGAATAGGTGAATTGAAATGATCGCACATTCAGAAAGGAGAAACGTTGAAGAATTCTTCGTTTTTAGAAGACGGTCATTCAAACTATTATATCCTCGTTTGGTATCGCTTCAAGACCTCGAGTCTACTCTTATTCAGATTTCGATTTCACTCGGTAAAAGTCTTCCAAATTGAGTGGGCAAAAAGCAGCAATTTACAAATGATCTGTGCGTAAACTGCACATTAGCGTGAGAAGTTGGAATGTTGCTCGACCATTCGATTAAATCTTTTATCCTTCAGACGTAAGGAGTAATTCATCATCCTGCAACCATAAAGTGCGCGATATCTGATGAAATATACAATATATATATAATCATAGAAAGTGATGGGAGATGTGAGATATTATGAAATCCATCTGGGGAACCATTAGCTTTTCAAACAAATCGGAATGGTCTTATATTCCAGCACTTGTAACATCTGTTGGATAGGTAGCGTTATGATCGGAAGTTAACGGATTATTTATTGAATAAGCAGTAAAATTCTTCGATGGTACATGTTTGCTTTTCAACACCGTTGAGAATACAAAATGGCATCGAATGAAATTGTTGAAGTTTTTGAAATTCGTCATGTTGTCACACTAGTCACTAGTGGACACAGGGGTCCATGGGAGCCATGACCCCCCTCCCCCTTGGAATATAGAAAAGTTTTTCTCGAATTATTTTGAGGGCTTTCTATGAAAATAAACAATACCAATTTGATGATGAATAAAATCATTTCTCATATCTATGCAATGATAGATTTCTCTCTGATACTTTAGAATGACAACTAACTTTGAAACACATCTGTCAATAATTTGCATTATATTGATTTTTCTCAATATTGGATTCATAATAAATATGATATTGGCTATTTTCACCCGCTGTCGAGATCCAAGTAAAAAAACAGTAATGTTGGGATAACTTTTCATTTATAACGTTTTTTTTTCAGATGAAGATTTAGGACAGAACATTACTACCACCACTCAAACGCCCTGACTTTTGCAGTTTGAATTTACATGCTTATATTGTATAGAAGTTATTGGAATTATATAAAATTGTTTTCAATCTTCCTTTGGAACATTAAGGTAGATTTGTAACTTATACAATGCAAATTTCTGTCGAATTTGTATCAATATTCCCAGTCGAGTACAGTGATAGTGTATTGGATTCACTGTAAAAAGCTGCCTAGCCCTTTTCAGTGGTGAATAATTGTTCAGTTAGTTTTTGTTTCCTTGTCCATAGGAAACGAAAAGTTGTCATTCTGCCTTCCCTTAATGTCAGTGGTTATAATTCTGGGCCGAATTTTGACTTGAACCTTTTCGTTAGACCCACTGATGAAGAATTGATGGTCAAATTAAATGCAGTCCCTTCCTTCGGGCACAAACGCGATATCGTCCGAGAGTAAAGGCCATCTGACGTATATAGGTGTTCTATGAACGTAAAAATCTGTCTGTCGCATATAATTCGCAACATAGGGCACTTCCTACCTCAGGTTATATAAATTATACCAACCTACTTGAGTTATTTCATTCACTCAACCGGTTGTTATTGATGAATACTTAATCAGGGCAAGATAAACTAGTATTAATGTGAAAATTCTCCTGATTAAATATAAATATAGTTCTACTTGATTACGCCTGATGACCTTACTACCTCTTTTTGTCGTTTTTTCAACATAATGTTAGGTGATCTTGGAAAGTGATAGTTGCAAATTTATAGAATCAATAATAATAAGTTATAATGCTCACAAAGATGCAAGCATTCAAGTAGGTAGGTATTGATCTTGTATGATTTTTCCATTTTCCATTAATCAGTGATTATACTCTCAGGTATGTTTCAAATAAATTTTAAGAGATGAAGGGAAAGCTAAGAAGAAGAAGCTTATAGACAAATATATAAAATAAATCAGATAGATGCAACAATCCTTGCAAATATCAGATTCTGGTGCTACATATAGTACTTTTGTTTAGGTACAGCTGGACAATGATGGTCTTTCAAAATTTATTTCAATTTTATACCTACGTATTAAGACTTGATGAACACCTTCGACATTTCACCTAACGAAAGTTGTCCACCTGAGATAATTTCACTCTATGAATTCGCTTTCTAAAGATCAAAAGCTTCAGGAGTCTAGAATTTCTCAATCTATTATTTGCCCAACATGTATTCCGTACCTTGCTAATCATTTTTTGGAGAGCAGTATTCAGCTCCTTCATTTAAGAAATTAACGCTGAATAATGAACCTATAGAGAATCAGCGAAACGTTTGAAGTTTGAATGTTTGTAGAGAAAGTTGCTTTGTATTCTGCACAAACACAATTTTGGCAAATCGTTAAGTTCTGGATTTTATACCAGGTATAAAGGTGATCAAATTTCCTACACCTTTGGAATGTTTATGGGCAGCAATTTGAATTTACCGTGCTTTGAGATCTTTCAATTGAAAGAACGGATTTTAAGTTTTTGAAACTTCGAAGGCCTTAACTGATTTATTTGAATTACATTCCATAAGTGATGAACGAATTATTGGAATGAAATATTACAATGACAAATAGAATCAACTCGATATCTCTTGGAATGAACAATATTTAATTGGACGTCAATCTGTAAAGGAAATAACCAAGCTATATTTATTTATTTATTGCTGACCCCTAAACAACATTTTTTACATTGCTGGTATCAGGGCCTAAATTAAACAATATATATTCAACAAAAACGTAAATCCTTAGTATATAACAAAAATAGCAGGTGTATTGAAATAGATAAAATTTCTATCAAAATAAATATGAGTTAAAAAACTACTAAATAATTTTCAAATATGAAGGGCTTCATAAAGCCAACATATCGCACAGCCAATCTTCCGTATTCGAGTTTAAGGGGTTGGGTTGCAACGAAGAAGGATGAAATGGTGACGGTATTTATGTAAAAAAAATGTTCAGAAACAAATTGAGCGATTTTCCAAAATCTTGATTTTCTACTATAAAAGACCTCTATTTCCTTTTCAATGTGACACCCTATATAGACGATACCGGTTGAGAATGGAACTTCGTGGAAAATCGACTTGTTCGACCTTCTTTCTGGGAATAATATATGGAACAATTTTAATTAGATCGTAACAAATTGGCGGAGGATCCCGTTCCTAGTAGTGTGTTTTATTTCAAGTTGCATTTGAAAACGGTTCACCTAAGAGTAATTAACCAAGGGTAATACAAATTGGCGCATCAGAATTTGCTATGGAAATGCAAATTTGTCTAGTGGTGTAAGAGTTGGGGGGTAAAACCTTCATGCAAATTCAATATCTCCGCCACTGGCACGTCTAATAAAACCGAGTAGAATACAAGGAAGTACCCATTATTAGTGACAGTGTGTGTACAGGAACTCAATTCTGTAATTCACACGGATCCTAAGATATTAGAAAAAAACTGAAAATATTTAGGAAGGAAAAATGGGGAAAATAGTTTTTTATGATATGAGTGTTAAAAGTGACGTTTTATTTTGTGAGTGAAAAAATTTGTGAATTTCACGAACAAAATAAAATCACTTTTAACACAAATACCATACAATGTTTTTTGTACAACTGCCCTATTTTGATAATGAAATGGACGAATTTGCAATGACAATAAACTTCAAAATGCATTTTAATATTCAAATAATCAAAAGGTTGTTGTGAATTGGCAAACGTTGCCAACGTTATGATTACTAACAAATGAGAAAAGACGCTGTCATTTGAATTTCGTTCCTATCCGATTTTCGTCTTGGGTTTTTAACTGCTTAAAGATATGTTTGTCGAGAGTCCAATTATTAATAAAAGTGACGATTTGGTTGTTCCTGTGGATATTGAAGAGTCTACAAGAAGAGCAAATCTGGAACTCCTACCTAAAAAATCTGTTCAGCAGTACGATATTGCATATAACAATTTCCTGGCCTGCTGTAAATTGAAAAATGTTGAAGGGAACTTCAGTGAACCTGTTTTTCTGGCATACTTAGAAGAAAAATCAAAAATATGGAGTTCATCAACTTTGTGGAGCAAATTTTCAATGATAAAGTCAAGCTCCCTTATTAAAAATGCTGTGGATCTTAGTAAATATTTTAAGGTAATAGTATATTTAAAACGGAAAAGTGAAGGATATCGTCCCAAAAAATCGATAATTCTCACTCGTGAACAAGTTGAAAAGTTTATAAATGAGGCACCAGATGAGAAATACTTGATGGTTAAGGTTGGATTATTTGGAGCCTGTCGGCGTGAAGAATTGTGTAATTTATCAGTGGAAGACATCGAAATAACAAATAAATCATTGGTAATACAACTTCCAAACACAAAAACGAAAGTCAGTCGTTCTTTCAGTATTATTGGGAAGTATGTTGACTATTTTCATAAGTACTTTGCACTGCGGCCTTCTTTCATCAAACAATGTCGTTTTTTCCTGAAATACATGAAAAATAAATGCACTGCCAATCCAGTTGGTATCAATACATTTGGGAAAATTCCATCTCTATTGTTGCCGAATTCCTCAAACTGCCAGAATCAAAGCAATACTTATACAGGACACTGTTTTCGAAGATCCTCCGCTTCATTGCTAGCAGAATCAGGAGCAAATATTACGGATATAAAAAACATGGTGGATGGAAGTCTACGACGGTAGCCGAGGGCTATGTTGTTCATTCCATTGCGTATAGAAATGTTATTGCTGAAAAAATTCTCCCAACCTCAACAGATTCTGGATCATCTTCATTGTACTTCCGGTTTCTACAAGTACTGATGGTGCTGAGGATTCTAATAATGTGTTGCGAAGCTCCCTAACGTCACAGGGCATTGTTAGTAATTGTTTAGTTTTACGATTAATATTAATGTTCATAAGTAATGATTTTTAAATATTGATAATAAAAATTTGCAATTGCTGAATTTTTTTCATCTGATTTCATCATAAGAAAATGGAGTGCTAAAAATATTTTTAACACCAATGTTAAAAATATTTTTAACACGCTTCCACGTAAACAATCAATTTTAACATTGTTTGCTGTCATTAAAAGTGTCACTTTTAATGGCAGTTGTAAAAAAATATTATTTTCTCATGAGAAATCTACAGTTGTTCGTTGATTCACTTATTCAGGAACATTTTGCATTAGCGAGAATCACGAAACTCAGTCCAGAATGACTAAAAACAGTTGGAGATATCGATGATCGACCAAGAAAGAAACCCAATTTTCGGAATTGTTTCGTTCTTGATTCTCCCGGTATTTTTGACGCAGCATGGCAGGTGCATACCTATGGTTATCTCATCGTGAAAGAACCCGCAGAAAAAGCTTAGAAAAACAGGTATTTATCGATATCGCAGCAAATAAGGATATATACCTAATCATGAGGAAATAATTGATTGCATAACGAAATATTTCCTAGAAAACGACGAGACCTTCGCAGGAACACCCGAACACCAATGGAAATATGGAAAGTTGCGTTGAATTTCATGCTTCTGCGATCCAGCATCAGCAGTCGAAGACAAGACACGACTCAACAGTGACCACTCCCAGGTATACACTTTCACCTGCACCTTTCCTAGGCCAGCGGAGCCGATTTGAATTCGTCGCGTTATCTCAAGACGCGGAAACGCATGCGAGGTGACTCCCGGACGACCTTCGAGACAGCGCGACTTTAATCGTATTGAACGACTCTCAAGGTTGACTTCTTGCGTTCTGGGGGGTTTTCGGTTTTTTGCGGAAGAAACTGTCAACAATGCAAGTAATAGGATATAGAAATAGATTTATAGGATGAAGGACTTATGTCTATACGACATTATACAGTTCATCCAAGAATTATTGACATCTCGGGAGGCTTTGGAGAATCGAAATTATGTTGGTAATGGCCCATTCAGTAATATTTTGGGTTACAGAATTCAGGTTGGTGTTGGAAATAACAATGATGTTTTGTGCTGTCATCAATATTCGAACAAATTTGCCAAATGATTGCGCAAGTGAAAAATATTTGGAATGAGGCTCTTGAAGAATGTACAGCTAATGAATGAAAAGCCTGCACAGAGCACCTAGAAAAAGAAATAAGAGAAGATCAATCAAAATACACTGCGCAAAAAAATTAACGCACATTATGGAAATCTCAAATTTATTCTACAACTGAAGGTGTTCTCAATGATAATTATTTTTATCAGAATTATGCATGCATATGTTATCCACTTTCAACGTTTTTCTTCAATACAAATGTTTTCTCCCAGCAGGAATAAAAAAAGATGATATTATCAGATTTTGTATGTATTGGCTCCATTCTTACATTAGTTGTTCTCGATCAATTCTAGTGATCAATAGTTTTTCTTTCGTTTGATTTTCTACACTCGATCGCTATGCAACGCGAAACACGCAATTTGACCCAAGAGGAATGTGCCCAAGCGGTAGTTTTGCGAGAAGAAGGGTGGACATACACAAGAATTGCAGAAAGGTTTGGAGTTTCCCATACAAGTGTGTCCAGAATGTTGCAGCGATTCAGGAAGACAGGTATGAATGTCCGAAGACCAGGACAGGGTAGACCACGGGTAACAACTGCCATTCAAGAACGTTACTTCAGAGTTTCTTCGTTGAGACAACGGTTTGCAACCGCTCGCCTCCTTCAAAATCAGCTTGAGCAAACTCATGAGGTGCAAATTAGCACTCAGACAATAAGAAATCGCCTCAGAGAATCTGATTTAAGACCTCGTGTCGCGGCAAGAGGCCCAGCTCCTACCCCAGTCCATCGAAGGGCGCGTTTAGATTTTGCGAGAGAGCATATCCATTGAGAAGAGGCAGATTGGGAAAAAGTTCTCTTCACAAATGAGTCTAGATTCTGCCTCTACCATTGTGATCGACGTTCCCTTGTATACAGACGTCCACATGAAAGATATGCTCAGTGCAATTTCCTGAATACTACTCGTTTCGGGGGAGGATCGATTATGGTATGGGGTGGAATATCTTTGACTGCTCGCACAGACCTTGTGTTCGTTGATAATGGAGCTATGAATGGTGATAAGTATATAAGGAACATTCATGAAGAGCATGTAGTGCCATTTGCCCCATACATTGGTGAAAATTTCATTTTTATGGACGATAATGCCAGACCCCATCGTGCGCGCATCGTTCAGGAGTACCTTGAAGAGGTTGAAGTCTCCCGAATGGAATGGCCAGCAAGAAGTCCAGATCTCAATCCGATTGAGCAGGTTCGGGACAACCTCAATAGAAGGCTGAGAAGTTCAGAAAATCATCCAGCTACTCTTAATGACTAGGAATCCAACTCGGAGAAATCTGGGAAGGATTAGATCAGAACATTTTAAGATCACTCATTTTGAGTATGAACCGTCGTTCCCGAGATGTAATTAACGCAAGGGGTGGAAATACCAAGTATTAAATCACCTATCAGCATTTCGAAAATTGTTCATTTTTCTTCTTTCACATAGATTCGGTGAAATCCTGAATTTTTCTTCCATTTAATGTGTCTTGTTTCGTTCAAAACTTTCCCGAGAGAACATAAAAAATAAGTTATAAAGTCAATGTAGACTTAACTTTCATTAAAATAGAATATTTTCAGAATGTGCTTTAATTTTTTTGCGCAGTGTATATGGGATGTTATGATATTGCTGACATAGAGACTTTGATTATGAACATGGCGAGTTCTGCCCAGATGAGGAAATAATAACAGTGGTTGTTGAAGCAGAATATTTACATTTTTAATATTACATATTTTACTTCATTGTTCACAAATCGTCACCTTAGAGTTACAGTGTTGTATGTGCATACGTGATATTTTTGAGTTATAGCGAAATGAAAATTCATATTTCTGCCACACACATTCCATTTCCAGAAATACTGTGTTTATCTGGTTGCTTACAATTCAGGCTATGAGATAGAACCCAAAAACTCCTTATAGTGACGATCCCGTGCACATATAACGATGTTATAACCAAAGAAGCAAAATCTTAAAATATGCAACATACAACAGTGTAACTCTAAGGTGACGAAATATTGAAAGCTACAATGTCATGACAAAATTCTTCATATCTATATATATAAAAAAAGATGTTGGTTACACCATTTATAACTCGAGATCGGATGGACTTTTTGTTATGAAACTTCATATACGGATTCGTCTACGATCTGGTATTAAATAGATCCATTCGTTAAGTTTTGTTTCTGTCTTGATATCTATTACAATTTTTTCAATCCATTCACGTTGCAAACGCTTCAAATTATCAACTAGATTTATCTGGTTTATCGAATATTCATATTGAATTTTGGAAACTAACATGCTTTTTAATCATCCACTATATTTTTCCTCATCGGACCAGAATTTCCAGGTTGTATGCTTCTATTAATTGATCGTTCGAAAATATAGCAATACAAGATGAAAATAATATACTGCTGATATATTTATCTACAGATGTACACGATGGTAATCGTATGTCATAATTGAGGACATATTCATGTTGAAAGTGCCTTACTTTGAAAAAATACCATTTAATATTAAATTTATATAGTTTTATTGCTATGATGAAAGCACAGAAAATTTTTTATTCGACATTTTCAAAAATTACACCCTTTACCACTGTTTTTGGTGGCAAAACACCAACTGGAGGAATTTTTTCTACCTGTTTTTTGGATAGTGTTCCTGGATAGATGCACTATCGAATGTGAGCTATGATTTTTGGGGCGCATACATAGTTTTTTTTTGACAAAGATTAAGCTCAAATTTCATGTTTTGCTTATTTTGGCTTCTTTCAATCTTGGTTTCGTATGCTGTGATTCTCATGATCTTTGTCTACGTAAGTGTACAATTGAATAGTGCCATTGATAACATTTTACACTATTATAATTTTTCAATTCGTTTACTGGTTTACGTTTCATTCTATACGATCAAACTTTGACATTTCGCGAATAAAATCAACCGATACGCAGAGATCTACTAGTCTTCAATTCTAAGCGCTCTGCATCTTACTTTTCGAGTTATCAGAGATGTTGAGAAACTAAATATCAAATAGGAAACAATTCTGATTTTAGGTTTCTGTCTTGATCGATCATCGATGTCTCCAACCGTTTTCAGTCATTTTAGACTTTTAGAGCATTTGTTGTTTGCCAAGAACGTTGTAAATGCACCATCGATACCCCTGATTGCTTCGAGGATATATTGAAAAATTCTTAGCCTACTATAACCAAACAAAATTTCAATGTCAAAATATTTTATTACTCAACATATTCTCCTCTTAATTGAATACATTTATTAAAGCGAACCTGCAGCGTTTCTAGACCTTTCAAAAAAAATGTTTCTTCTTGCTCTGCAAACCAGTCCTCCACAGCTTTTATTACCTCCTCGTTGGAAGAAAATTTACGACCTTTTAAACTTTTTTCAGTTGAGGAAAGAGATGATAGTCGGACGGAGCCAAATCTGGTGAATAAGGGTGGTGTTCTTGTAATTCTAACTCTATAAATTACGAATTTTTTTAATAGCAACATGAGATTTGTGTACTGGAGCGTTGTCCTGTAAAAAAATACCTTTGGATAGCTTTCCGCGTCTTTTCTCTTTAATTTTTTCCGGTAGAGTGGTCAATAATGTTGAATAGTAATCTCCAGTTATTGTTCCACCCTTATCAAACAAATCAATCATGATTACTCCATGGCAATCCCAAAAAACTGAAGCAAGAACTTTTCCAGCAGATTTTTGGACACTAAACTTCTTAGGTCTTGGAAACCAGAGTGTCGCCATTCCATCGATTGTTGCTTTATTTCTGGATCGTAGAAATGTACCCAAGTCTCATCCATAGTAACAATTTGGTTTAAGAAGTCTACATCGTTTTCAAACCGAGCACAGATCGAACGAAATGCTTCTACCATAGTATAATACTATGCTTCTACCCTTGCACGCCTTTGGTCAACATTAAAACATTTGGGGATCCATTTGGCAGAAAATTTTCTCATGTCCAAATAGACGTGAACTATATGATGAACGCGTTCGTATGAAATCTTCAGTGCTTCAGATATCCGTTTTAGCCCAATTCGACGGTCTGATAAAATCATGTCATGAACTGCATCGATATTTTCGGGGACTGACACAGAAACTGGCCTTCCCGATCGGTTATCATCTTCAATGGAAAATTCACCTCTTTTGAAGCTTGCAGTCCAATTTTTCACGGTCTCATACGAAGGACATTGATCACCAAGGGTATTAAGCCTATCTTCGTAAATCTGCTCACCTCTTCCCTTTTAAATACAGGTACTTGATGATGGCTCGATACTCCAATTTTTCGATTTTCACAATATCGGTGGACATCTTTTTTTTTCATTTATTGCGTAACTCTGGTTCACTTTTTTGACGTCGAACTCTACACTGACACTTCTAATAAGTTTTTGTTCGTTGATATGGTATCGCAATATTCTGTTTATGCATGGAACTGGTCTAGGCTAACAAGATATCAATACATCCTCGTAAATATAACAAAAAACAATCTGTTTTTCTGAATTTTCCACATTCATATGGATGCTATCTCTGCAGCACGCCTTGACACACAAAGCCGATCAAGATACCTACAAAACTTCGTCGTCGAAATCGCCAAACACAATATCACATAATTTTCCTGCATTTCACACTCATTACGAAATCATATTTAACCTATTCATTAATGCAAAATATCCGGTCGGATCACAATGCAAAATCGGGAGTTATGTAGGTTTCCAGGCAATGAGAAGAATTCACGCTTTAACGGATATGATCATTAGGAGGAAACCATTTAACTGTACGCGCCGTTACGACAGAACTCATTTGGACAGAGAGAGGATTCCTGCGCGCTTCTGTCGCGGCAGGATGACATTTCTGTATATCCGTTTCTTCGGAAAAGAATAAATGATTGATTCGAGACGGTCACGAACCTATCTGCGCTTTCGCAGAATCGCATATGTGGTCAAAGAAGCAGGCGAGGAATAATATTGCTGATGTTTTGGGTTTTCATTCAAAACTAGTGGTCTTACTCAAAAGAAGGAAAAGCATTTCCTGTATAAGTAAAATTTTCATCGATTTTTTCAAAGTTGTATTGTATTTTATAATAACCAGACCGTAGACGAATCCATATATGAAGTTTCAAAACAAACAGTCCATCCGATCTCGAGTTATAAATGGTATAACCAACATCTTTCTTTTAAAAATATATACGAAGATGTATTGATATCTAGTAAGCCTAGACCAGTTCCATGCATAAACAAAATATTGCGATACCGTATCAACGAACAATAACTTATTAGAAGTGTCAGTGTAGAGTTCTAGGTCAAAAAGTAAACCAGAGTTACGCAATGAAATTAAAAAAGAGATTTCCACCGAAATTGTGGAAAGAATTGGAGTATCGAGCCATCATCAAGTACCTGTATTTAAAAGGCTTAAGAGGTAAGCAGATTTACGAACATATGCTTAATAATACCCTTGGTGATCAATGTTCTTCGTATGCGACCGTGAAAAATTGGACTGCAAGCTTCAAAAGAGGTAAATTTTCCATTGAAGATGATGACCGATCGGGAAGGCCAGTTTCTGTGTCAGTCGCCGAAAATATCGATGCAGTTCATGACATTTTATCAGACCGTCGAATTGGGCTTAGACGGATATCTGAAGCACTGAAGATTTCATACGAACGCGTTCATCATATAGTTGACGTCAATTTGGACATGAGAAAAATTTCTGCAAAATGGATCCCCAAATGTTTGAATGTTGACCAAAAGCGTACGCAAGGGACACCTGGACAAGCTTTGCGTTCGATCTGTGCTCGATTTGAAAACGATGTAGACTTCTTAAACCGAATTGTTACTATGGATGAGACTTGGGTACATATATAAATCTACGATACAGAAAACAAAGCAACAATCGATGGAATGGTGACACTTCAGTTCTCCAAGACCTAAGATGTTTCGTATCCAAAAATCTGCTCGAAAAGTTCTTGCTTCAGTTTTTTGTGATTGCCATGGAGTAATCATGATTTATTTTTTGGATAAGGGTAGAACAATAACTGGAGATTACTATTCGACATTACTGACCACTCTACGGAAAAAAATTAAAGAGAAAAGACGCGAAAAGCTATCCAAAGGTATTTTGTTTTTACAGGACAACGCCCCAGTACACAAATCTCATGCTGCCATGCAAAAAATTCGTGAATTAGGGTGAGAATTACTAGAACCCTCCCCTTATTCACCAGATTTGGCTTCGTTCGACTATCATCTGTTTCCTCAACTGAAAAAAAAGTTTAAAAGGTCGTAAATTTTCTTCCAACGAAGAGGTAATAAAAGCTGTGGAGGACTGGTTTGCAGACCAAGAAGAAACATTTCTTTTGAATGGTCTAGAGACGTTGCAGGTTCGTTGAAATAATTGTATTCAATTAAGAGGAGTATGTTGAGTAATAAAATATTTTGACATTGAAATTTTGTTTGGTTCTATAGTAGGCTAAGAATTTTTCAATATATCCTCGTATATAGATATATAGATGAAGGATAGATATCTATGGTCAAGAAAGTACAGGGAATTCTGAAGCGCAGACAGAGATATCTGCCAAAGGGCAAAGAAGAATACAGGTTGACAGCTGAAGGGAGGTCTGATCTTGAAAAAGTAGAAATTAACACATTAACAAATTTTTTGCAACAGTATCAGTCAATTTAGAGCAAGCACATATCATTAATGTATCATACAAATCATTTTCTTCATCTACAACTTATAGAAGATACAATTATAGGTAATTCAGAATAAAATATCTATCGATTATCACTATATCTGTTTTGTATACCTACTCCACATGAACTGGTCAACCCCTTGTGAGTTTTAGTATGTTGAAATTGCTCTAGACATTAACAATCGGCTGTTTTTTTGGGTTATAGAATTTTCGATAGGGATAACTGAGATTTGACAGAAGGTAGAAGCCATGTTGTTTTGACATTTCTGTTCAGTAAGCATTGACAAATTATCATGGATAGACTCAAGGCGCAACAACGTTTATAAATTGTTGAAATTTATTTCCAAAATCAGCGTTCTATTCGCTAAACCCATAGAGCACTTCGTGAAATTTATGGTTTACATAATCGTCCATCAGAGCAGCTTATTCGTTGAACTATCGATAGATTTCGGACAACGTGGTCTCTACTAGATGCAACAACAACAAGACAAAGAACTGCAGTACAAAAAAATATCGCTGCTGTAAGTGATAGTGTTGATGAAGATCCAGATTTGTCAATTCGTCGACGTTCACAACAAATTTGACTCTGTGCATCCACCACATGGAAAATTTTGCGTGAAGATCTTTGTCTACACCCATACAAGATCCAACTGGTTCAAGAACTGAAGCCACTTGACTACAATAAGCGTCGATACATACTTTTTCAATGTCTTTATCAACATTTTGTAGCAGTTGATACCTCTTCAGATATTTTTTATATTACCCTTTAAGATTTTGGACTGTCTTGATATTGAGTGGCCTTGTTTTTGATATGGTTCACCCTGTAAAATATTTGTGAATACCTCTTTGGGGTCATTGAACTTTTATATACTGATTGATTGCGTTCAGGTCAACATTTAATGGAGAAACAACAAGAAAATGCGATACCATGAACTATAAAAAGAGAGTATACTTCCAATGATCAAAAAAACAAGATAACTGAAGTTCAACATGAATTCAATGAATGAGAAAAGTTTCTCCTTGAAAAGTAGGTCTTCACACTAAAAATTCAATGTTTGAATAGTTATTTAATTTGCATATGTTAATTATTTTTCGTTATTGGTATTGAGATTCTCCACTTTTTGATATTAGTCGAATTCTTTTTGATGAATTTTCGTTGAAATAACGATTATTGCTCCAATTCAATATGTGAAAATTGAGATTAAGTTCGATTTTCTCACACGCAATTCATTTATTGTGCGAATGAAATATCTATTCTTATACTTTCAACATATTGATGTCATTGAATGTGGGAGATTTCTGAAGAATATAGAATTAATTTATTGTTGAGTTATTGCAATGTTAGACGCAAGAAGTTTATAAGGCAATTGACATAGAATGTGAAGACAATGTTGCTTCAATAGTCATAAATATGGTTCATTATCTATAATTACGGGTATATCAACAGAATTTAATTTTGCAAGTCCCAAGAAAAAAAAGGAAGAAGTATTTCGTATTCACCATTTCCACATATAAGTCACATTTTTATATATCTATGATGGTACCTCTATACCATTGTATAAAGTTTTATTCAAAAGTTTGAGGCAAAAATGTAAACTTTTGTACCGAATAATGTGTTTTTACTGCGAGTTTTACTTCATTACTTCAGTCTGAAGAAAAGGCTACCGAAAGTCATAGAATTCTTATGGAAGTTTATGGTGACGATGATACTCAAGCTGAAAGAAAAAGTTTGCCTGGTTCAAAAACGCTGGAGAAACTCGCAAAAACACTTGGAGTCAGTCAACAAGTCGTTGGCCATCGTTTAAAAGCATGGGAATGATCCGAATGGTGGGAAATTGGATGACGTATGAAGTGAAACCAAATGGGAAGTCGTACTCTACCCGCCGTACAGCCCAGACATGGCTCCTTCGGATTACCAAGTGACCAGCACTTTTGTAATCACGATGAAGTCAAAAAGGGATCGAAGGATTGATAGCAGTCAGAGAGAACAGTTGATCACCAGAAACATCGAAAAAAAAGAAGTGGCTAGCGATGGACAATACTTCGAACATTGAATGCATGGGTGTTTTTTCACAATCAAGCTTTAATTAAAAAAAAATTCACAAACCTATTCATACCATTGTTGGAAAAATTGCAGTTTGGCTCTTCTATGAATATTCTTTCAATTTTATTATGATCTTCTGAAGAGGTGAAACATGCAAGCCCTTTTTCATTATTTACCAGTTCTTTATTCAAAAATATGTATTGAAATAGTTATTTATGATATGAGTGTTAAAAGTGACGTTTTATTTTGTGAGTGAAAAAGTTTGTGAAATGAGCGGAGCGAATTGAACAATTTCACGAACAAAATAAAATCACTTTTAACACAAATACCATACAATGTTGTTTTGTCCAACTGCCCTACTTTGATAATGAAATGGGCGAATCTGCAATGACAATAAACTTCAAAATGCATTTTAATATTCAAATAATCAAAAGGTTGATGTGAATGGCAAACGTTGCCAACGTTATGATTACTAACAAATGAGAAAAGACGCTGTCATTTGAATTTCGTTCCTGTCCAATTTTCGTCTTGAGCTTTTAACTGCTTAATATTATGTTTGTCGAGAGTCCAATTATTAATAAAAGTGACGATTTGGTTGTTCCTGTGGATATTGAAGAGTCTGCAAGAAGAGCAAATCTTGAACTCCTACCTAAAAAATCTGTTCAGCAGATTGCATATAACAATTTCCATGTCCTGGTGAAAATTGAAAAATGTAGAAGGGAACTTCAGTGAACCTGTTTTCCTGGCATACTTAGAAGAAAAATCAAAAATATGGAGTTCATCAACTTTGTGGAGCAAATTTACAATGATAAAGTCAAGCGCCCTTATTAAAAATGGTGTGGATGTTAGTAAATATTTTAAGGTAATAGCATATTCAAAACGAAAAAGTGAAGGATATCGTCCCAAAAAATCGAACATTCTCACTCGTGAACAAGTTGAAAGGTTTATAAATGGGGCACCAGATGAGAAATACTTGATGGTAAAGGCTGCAACTATTTTCGGATTATTATATTATTGTGCATGAACAGATTTCCTTCAGATGGAATCGAAAGAAGCTAGGTAGCCATCTTATTGGTAAAATTAGTAGAGCCCCTAGATCTAGATACCCATTAAGTAAGTAGTTATCCTTATCGGTAGATCTCCGCAAATGGGTTGATTTTATGGGCGAAATGTCAAAGTTTGCTCAATTTTCCTGAAGAAATGGGAAGATTATGGAAAATATAAATACCAAGCTATTTTGCATTGACCATTCCTCTTTCGATCCGTCTATTTATATCACGGCCAGAATAACTGTGAAAAAAGTTGTATCGATTTTAAAGTTGCCTTTTTTTCCGGAATTTTTAGCGATTTTCGCGATTTTTTTTGAAATACTTCTACATAGCCTAGAAAATCAAACTTTCACCCACGTATGAATCAATTATTCCTCTTTCCGACCGCATACAAATTTCCACAGTTAATCGCAGCTTCGCTGCGAATTCAACATTCTTCTGGACCCACTTTTCCGACAGATTCCCTCGGATCGGTCCACAGAGTTACCATTTCAGTATAGTACAGAACATACCCTTAAAACGCCATTTCATCAATTCTTCAGTAGTTTCATGAGAAAAATCTACCTACAAGGTGAATCTACCTAGTAGGTGAATCTACCTACAAGGTGAATCTACCTACAAGGTTTTATGTATACCTAAGCTTCAATGAAGACAATTTCGGAGTGTCTTATCTGATTCTCGTAACTATTGAAAAGATTACGGAAAATATCGTTCGGGCACGCCTAATAAAAGAAGCACTTGTGAGAATCCGCCAAGCGAGACATTCTCGACGATCTGTTTCCCACAGAACCGACAATGGAGGAGCCATTTCAGCCATAATGCTTCATCGATAGGCCATCTTCGAGTCGGTTCTCGTCAAAACAAACTCTCGCCATCGAGATGTGTGTCAGTGGGACCTCAGGAACATCTCCTTTCTGCGCTTAGTCGTGTCCTCGGGCTCGCACCGACCGTAGCCCGGATACTGCTAGCAGGATTGACCTACTCGGACCCAGCTGGTGAGACCTAACGGTCTCCAAGGCCTTCGAAAAACTAGACATGACCGATGTCGATCGTAACAATTGCGGCGGGTCTATGGATCGCTGGAATTGTGCGTTGTGCGTACAATTTTCTACAGTTTTTGGTGGGCGGCCAGGAAGAGGGTCACCAGTTGGTCGAAGAATTTGGGTTTGACCAATTGACCAATAATATGGAAAATTCAACATGTATAGAAGGACCAGAAGACCTCAAGTCATCAGTGATATCAAGACAAGATCGGTCAAGTTATCTGTCGACATTCGTCGATTCACAACCTGCAGATCCTGTCACTTCAACGATAATAAAGGTCGATTATGTTGATCCAATTCTATATTACATTTATTTCTTCCTCTCAGACCAAGGATTGGATCGGTAATAATTTATTATACAAAACTACCTGCAGATTTTATTGAGCCCCCGACATAGATGATCCTGAGGATCTGAGCCGTGACTTTGTCGGATCAGCTAGTAGGGCCTATGAGGGGGTATACATAATCATAGCGAGGTTGTTTTAACGTATTGGTAATCAAGCAGGATTCTTTAAGACAGAGTTGCTTAGTATTTATATTCTGGGAACTTAATCAACTGAATGCATATACTCCATTCACTTTCATAATGTATCCCGTTTGGCCATGATTTAGGTTTAACAAGTTATTTTTATTTGAAACCGACGCAGGTTGGTGCTCGTTATAGTTATTTATGTACCAAGTGCGTTATATGAATCCTAACGCCCGGAGGGAAACATTCGGCCCGAGGGCCTTTGGCCCGAGGGATGAATGTTGCCCGATTGGCGTTAGGATCTAATAACGCTCGTGGTGCATACAAGATTTTATTTTTCACGAATATATCATTTAATTACAATAAAATTCGATTGCTCCTATGATTTTTTTTCCATTTAACTTTCAGTAGTAACCCTGGCACTTGTTAATATTTTGAAGTTCGTTATTGCTGTCATCATTTTATTGAGTGAATGTCATTACTGTTTTCGTTGTGAAGATTTAAAGAAATAACAGAAATGAATAGCAATTTGCCAAATAATATAATTGAAAATGCAGCCAAAGCTGCAAATAATCTATTACCAGAAAAATCCAGACTCGTCTACGACAAGGATTATGAAACATTCCATCAATGGAAGTTGAAAAATGAAATAATTGCTATAGATGAAACAGTGTTATTGGCGTACTTTCAAGAATTGGTATGCTATTTTATTTTTCATTTTGTTCATGTGTGGGTAATTTTTTTTTATTTCAGTCTGAAAAATTTTGTCCTGCGTCATTGTGGACGAAATATTCTATTTTGAAATCTACACTGATTGTCAATCAAAATATCGATATTTCACATTTCTCCCGGCTAGTAGCGTTTTTAAAAATGAAATCTAAAGGATATATTCCGAAGAAATCCAAAGTTTTGACAGCAGAACAAGTTCATACATTCATCAATGAAGCTCCTGATGAAATTCATCTTCTTCATAAAGTAGTTCTAATAATGGGTGTTTTTGGAGGACTAAGGAGAGATGAATTAGTGAAAATGTCTATCAAAGATATAGAAGATAAGGGTAGGTGTTTACTTGTTAAAATACCCGAAACTAAAACCGGTATGTCAAAAGGATTTAGCATTGTAGAGGAAGAAAAAATAGGAGCTTTGGGGCTGGTCAGAAAATATATATCCTTGAGACCCAGTGGAGTGAAGAATCCTAGATTTTTCCTCACGTTCCGAAATGGTCGGTGCACCATCCAACCTGTTGGCAAAAATACCATAGGAAGTGTGCCTTCGATGATTGCCAAATACTTAAAATTGGATAATGCAAATGAATATACAGGACATTGTTTGAGACGGACTTCAGCAACTCTTTTAACTGAGACTGGTGCATCATATGAAACGTTAAAAATGCACGGAAGATGGAAGAGTGCATCTGTGGCGGAAGGTTACATAGAGCAGAGCATTTTTTCCAAAAACAAAGTATCGACCATGATTGTGAATTCGGTGACAGATTCTCATGAATTCTCTAGTGGTTCTCTTGTGAACGAAGTTCCAAGTACTTGTGGTCAAGTTTTCGCTCCTCAGGTCTCGAAAACATCCCAAGATTCACGATTGAAGAATTTTTCCGGGAAATTCGAAAACTGCACTTTTAATTTTAATTAAGAAAGACTTTGTTTTCGTTTGTTGAGTTGTCGTTGTTTTAGTATTAAAATTCTGCGAAATAAATAATTTCTTTCTAGCTTATTTTGCTTCTCGCACAACGAGCGGGCGTTATTTTTTTTTCAAATCAAATCACTTTATTAATTCTAGAGAATACAATGACAAACAGAAATTTATATTCTTCAGAGAAACTGTCAACTAAACCAAGGGGTTTGTGCCTGACAGTTTAAGGAGGTAGTAGAAATTTAATTTACACAAATTTAAACATGAGCAAATACACTTTTTTCAACTAAAACATTTTCATTTTCCCTTTTTTTCCTATCTTTTAACTAACCAATTTTCACCCTTCAAAATTCCTTTTCCAACAGAGAGGGACCGAAGCTGAGCCAGCCTAAAGTGAAAAAACTAAATTTTTTATGTTCTTTATAAAGTATTTGAGGCTATTTGCTTGCCTCGCTTCCTCAGGTATAGTGTTGTACAAACGTATGCCAACACAATGCGCATGCATCTGCGCGAAAGTCTTTCGTGACCGTGGGATCTGCAGTTGTGTCCCCAATTGACTTCTGGTTGAATAAGTATGTTCATATACTTCGAGTCTAGAAACAATTTTAAATATCGTTACAAGAGCACTCTTATAGAATAATTGCCTCAAAGTGAAAACTCGAGCTTCGGAGAAAAGCAGCTCAGACGAATACAAGCGATCCTTTTTCATTATAATTTTCAAAATGAACTTTTGTAAAATTTCCAAATTAACAAGATGAGACCTGTATGCTGCACCCCACCCGACAATTCCATACTCCAACAACGACTGCACTAGGGCGTAATAAATCGTGAACAGAATCTTGCGAGGCAATATATTCACCAATAATTTGAATTTGGGTATCGAACACCTAATTATCCTCAACAAATATTTTATATGTTCGTTCCAACGAAGAAGATGGTCAACATGTATACCCAAATATTTTATAGTATCGGTCGATTCAATGAATGACTCGCAGTCACAGCTATCAGTACAATGGTCTCTGTCGTGAACAACTATAAACTTTCTTAAGTTCGAGCAAGCAGCCTCCGTCAACGCAAAAGTTAAAAATTTTGTTTTTTGTAGATTCATTGTTAGCAATAATTTTCTCATTTCAGACACCACGAAATTCAAACCCTCCTCCGCTTGTTTGTATACAGCTTCCCATGTATCATCCATAAATAAAATGACCGTGTCATCAGCATAGGCAAAGATCTTGTAATTTGAATGCTGTTGAACATTAAGCAGGTCATTTAGATAGATATTGAAAAGTAACGGTCCCAAAACCGTACCCTGTGGAACTCCATAATTAATCAATAGCTCATTACTACGCACTCCATTTACCTCCACAAATTGCTCACGATCCCCAAGATACGACCCAATGAGACTAGCAACCTTCCCTCGGACACCATAGTTCTCTAACTTCTCTAACAAAATTTTATGGGAAACCGTGTCAAATGCCTTCTTTAGGTCTAAGAATACACCAATGACTTTTTTTCCATTATCAATAGATTCATATATAGCTTTAGTAACCTCAAATATGGCATCACCAGTACTTCGTCCAGTTCTGAAACCGTACTGGTTATCTGCTAGTAAATTATGTTTGTTCATAAAATCAGTTATTCTAGTTTTTAGGCATTTTTCAAAAATTTTCGCTATATTACTTATAATGGCTATGGGACGGTAGTTTCCGATATCAGTCCTACGACCAGATTTATAAATTGGTGATATTATACTTCTTTTGAAAGCTGTTGGAAATTTACCATTTCGCATTGACAGATTGAAAACATATTCAAGCGGTGTCGAAATTTCCGAAGCCACCTGTTTAAGGGTACTCGCCCGCACTGAGTCCGGCCCCGGAGCCGCATTATTTTTCAGCAAAACAATTTGATTGATTATCTCTTTTTCTGTTATTGGTAATAGAAACATTGAATCCCCAATCCTTGAAGTACTGGAATCCCCTGAGAACTCAGACGTCTGGGTCTTTAGTTTCTCAGCCATTTCCGCACCGACATTGCAGAAATAAGAACACAAATGATTCGCAATTTCATGTTTGTTAGTAATTTCACGCTCGTTCAATTCAATTTTTTTTATTTTTGTGCGTTCTTTAACCTTCCTACCAGTTGCCTCATTCACAACCTTCCATACCTTTCCCAGATTCCCAGAGCTCTCATCTATTCTATTTTTATAGTAATTAACTTTAGCATTTCTAATTAAATTATTTACAACATTTCTGTATTTTCGGAGGCTTTCTTTGCGCTCCAGATCATTGAAATCTTTTTTGTATTCAAGGTATAGTCTCTCACGTTTCCTAACGGAAACCAACAGATCCGGTGACATCCATGGTTTGAGCGATTTATACTTTCTGTTAACCGATATATTTACTAAATCAGTTGATTCCTCCATATATCTTTCAAAAGTATTGAGAAAAATTCCCGTAGCTCGATCAACCGATTCGCTTCTAAAGAGTTCTTCCCAGTTATGTGTTTCAAGACTAGAGCGCAATTTTTCATGATCAACCTTTGTCCTCGTCAGCTTCACTGAATCCATAATGCCCGCTAAAATGCCCACGGGCATAATGAGTGTATTTATAGCAACCGTTTCTAAGGTAAAATAAACATATAATGTACAAGTGAAAAATAAAATGTCAAATGATTCTCAGAGACGTTACCAGTGCTGATTTCTATTTGCTCTTTTTTAATTAGTTCTTTTAAGGTACTACTATATTTTCATACTGGAGTATTTCAAGTTGTGCAAAAAGGTATTTAAATGTCTTCTGTAGCCTTATTTATTGAGAATTTTGAAAAGTGGGGAATTTCACTGTTCGTTTATAACTTTTACTGTCGGTTTAGTTGAGTACTTTTATTATTTTTTCGAATGAACTATCACAAAGTAACGGACTATTCTGTCCATTATTTTTCAGAAAAATTTCAATACTCAATTCTTCATTGAAATAGCATAACTGAATCTTCCAACCATGTTGTCCGCATTGACGCCTACCTTGATGAAACAGCTCCAAAATAGCACTACGTTTGTTTGACATTCTAAAACTCTGTGAAATGAAATTATATCAAACTGAAAATTCAAATATTAGTACAGGAAAGTGTAGAAAAACCAAGAGAATAAAAATTATTTGGCTGCGCGGAAATACTTTTGTTCCAGACCACAGCAAAATTTGTCCGAAGTTTTTCTTGTCACCCTGTATATAGTGAAAATTCCACAAAGCAATTGTCATGCTACATTCAACAAGTTGAGAGTTGATAGAAGGGGCCAAGTCTTTTGACGATATGTGTAGTGTTTTTTACATATTTCATACAGACTTCGGAGTTTTGAAGTGATGAAAGACTTTCTAATTAATGATTAAGACTGTACATTGCGACAATAACCAGCTGCTGTATCCGGTTCATATCAACCGGTTCCTATAATCCAATTTGCGCAATGATCTCATATTGAGATAATTTTTTTCACTAATGATCGAACAAGACAGTTCGAAGTGACTGATGGAAATCAAATCCATTGATGTAGAAACTTTGTCGTGCTTGTGACAGACTAAAATGTTCGTTTTCTGATCTTATAAACAATAAATCCGCAACTACAATAAAAATATTCTTTTTTAAATTCTTGTGGGCGCCTTTAAGTAAAGTTGTTGGTAAAAATCTAATAAAAAGGACTCAAATCACCCCTTGTACGTAGAAATACACTGATTCACCCGGTATATTTATAATTTGGAATTATTTCAATGAAATCCAGTTCCGGCTATTTGCAACCACAATTAAATATACCGTAATGAGGTATTTTGATCCGATCATATCAAGCAAATCGATAAAAAGGAAGAAAGAAGAATTTTCCTGACGAAGAATTGATAGAAAGTGAAACTTCATGAATATTTTCATGTTGGTACGATAATCTCTGAAAATAGATACGGAAATTAACAGTTGAAGCGTTAAATCAACCATACCTAATTGATGATAAGGAGTTCTTGCTATAACTAATAATAATAATACGATTAGAAATGTGATTGAATGAATATTTGATTATCTCGAACAATTCAATGTGAAGTGCCGAATTGCATATGAATTTCATCTCAAATAGAAGATGAATATCTCCTAAAAATTCATTGGACATTATTGTCCATCTTTCAAGTCTAAAATAATTAATTAAGAATAAATTATTTGAAATATACCAAGTATAGAAAACTTATGCGATCCAAGTTGTATCACTATCTCGGTACATGAACGAAACAAATCCCAGATGCAACATATCGAATTCTATATGAGAAGCATAAAGAAACTAAATTTTATTTGAAGATAAATGGAAAACACAAAAACTATAAACAATTCTTATAATATTTCGGAATTTCTTTAATCATTCGATATTTTGAAAATTCATATTGGACCTGGAAAATTAGATTGAATATAGAGACTTTGTATAAAATAATTGACCTAGTGTGTTGAAAATTTATAATTCTGTAAGACCACTAATGCATTTCAAGTTCCATTACCAAAAATAATAATTCAACAAAGAAACCGCTGGTATTATAACGATTCCTTCCATACCATTATAGCATTCTGAGGCGAATCGAAATGAGTTCACTGCGGCTTCAAGCCCACAAATTCCTATTCTCGAAGAATTATATAAACATTCATTACAGCTATTTTCTATTTGAACCAGAAGAATACCAGCGTTTGCAGCTGAAGACATCAACGCATGGATACATCAATAACAATAAATTCTTTGCTCTTGCATAAGCATTTCCAGTGACAACAGCATATTTGGTGTCTTTCCTTAGATAGTCTTGTGTTCCTTGGGAATTTGTGAGGATAAGAAGAATTGTCATAGTTTGATGTAACACAGTTTCACTCAACACTAATTGAATGGAATTCAATGGTGTTTTATTCAGTTTTTAATGACGAAACATTGTAGTTAAGTGAAGAGATGTTTTTCTATGGTTAATCCAATTCAACATACTGTTATATCCAAGTCTAAAGGAGCTTGATATTACTCTAGTATCTCAGAAAGATGAGTTTTGAAAAATGAGATAAAACTATGAAGATAAAAACTCTATTCAACTGTAAAGCTGAGGGTTTTTGCTTTTAGAAGAACTAACCCACTGATTGGTTCTTCTTTTCGTTTTCCCTCTGTGGCTCGAAAACTCCTGCCGCCTGGACCAATAAAGGCCTGTTCCACCATGTGTCCAATCAAGAGTTTTATTTATATGTTTACCTCATTACTTCACGAACTTGAATTATCACGAAACTGAATTGCTACAACAAAACATAGAGTTCTACCAACCATCGATAATCACAGTCAACTAGCCAAGCCATAAGTATATTATTCTCTTCGGTGTAAAATACCCCTTAGCTACAGCGTAGGATTTGCCGTTTCATATCCCCTTTGAAAATATTCTCAAGCTCAAAAAGTTTGAAATATTACAATATACATTTGGGAATTTTGTATGAAACAAAATATCTTGTAAATGGCCTTATAGACATTTTTCTGTCAGATGAATAAGCATCGTTGTCCTATCTACATACAGGTTGTAGTAATAACATATTCATCGAAATATTTATTTACTTAGGGGAAAATAATGAATTTGAGAAAATATTATGTGAATTCATTAATTCCAAAGACCTGGCGAATGTTGAAGAAAGATTTTTCTCTGTTAATACTGGAAATATTTCTCTTATATAAACATGGTTCAAGAATCGAGTGTTGAAATTTTACTGAAAAATAATGGACAGAATAGTCCGTTACATTGTGATAGTTCTATCAAATATATTGCAGTTATGCAGTTGAAATAGAGAAAAATATTCATCTCATTTCCGGAACATAAATTGTTTATGTCTTGAGAAACCTAAGGGGGCTAAGATTGTTGACGATGTGTGTATTTCTCCACACAAAAAATAATCTAGAAGTGGGACAACATACTCATCTCATCAGTAGGTGAATCAGAGACCCAGGAATCTATAGAATCTCTCACAATTGTTACTCAACCACCAAGCATCCTTTCACTATTCTTCAAATTAAGTAGGCACATAATCTATTGTTCCTTACGAAGAATCCGCGGAAGTGTGAAACCCTATCTTATTGTGTCAAAATTCGAAACACCACATCAAGAAAGAATTTTAATAATCGCTCAGTTAGACATGCTTGGCATATTCCGAAAATAAACATCATTTCCATGCTAATTAATGTGTTAATTTGGAATATACACACAAAAATTGGGTCATTTGAGTTGAGGAAATTTCAAATTCTTTCTCTATTTGATCGATCAAAGGTATCTCACTCAAATGTGAGTTTCTCAGTATAAAAAGTAGAGCTGTACCATGAAAATTTCATGTTTTTAGCCTATTTGAAATGGAGGAAGTTGATTATCTACTTCAAGGTCATCTTTTTTCAGGAATTATATAATTTTTTCAATCTGCAAGTGTGAATTGAATTTTTATTGAGATTCATGACGAAACTACATCGAAATACTATGATCACTGAGCGGTCATTTAATACCTGAATAACTCCTGAACTGTGATGATCTTCTAGTTGGATAATCTCAAATGAATCTGCAGAATTATCTCATCCATATAAATCAGTTATTATGAAAGTGCCTTAACAGCTGAAGGATCTATATAAATAGGTATTATTATTGAATATCATAACGGACTAGATTCACGGAATATTTATTATGAAATCCAATGACACCGAAAATGTGTGTCATTAACAAACTTTCAGGCAATTGATTTCAAAAAATGGAGAACCTTGAATGACTCAATTTCTCAATTTGGGAAATACCTACATAACTTGAATTATTTGGAGTAGAGAGAAGTGAGTGAAGGGATTGTCGAAAAACTTCATTATGTATAATGTAATCCCACCAAAAACATTCTGTAAAAACTAGCCAAGTCTCGATGGAGCTGCTTATTTATCTCTAAAAAGTCATGAAATCTAGAAAAAGTCGAGCCAAGTTTAAGGCTCCTTACAGCGATTTCTTTATTATAATAGTTAATGTTGTGTGACTTGGCCGTTGAACATTCTTATACGTTAGTGGGTACAAGTCAATTTTGTTTACACGTATTGCTATATCTGTTGTAACTACCAATGTTTGTTAAGCGAGATAATAGCCCATGCTGGTATTGGTAATTGGACGCTAGTGTCTCATTTTAGGCTGTTGTTGATTGTGCAACACATATGCATTCAGCATTGACAATGCTGACTTCTGCTCCCTTCTTTTTGGAGCGTCAAATCGACCACCGATCTAAAATAAAATAGACGTACAGACGGTCTTCTATCAATGATTAGAAGTCCCTCTGTACCTACTGGAAATAATTTTTTATACTGTTTGTTTCAGGCTCGTATTATTGAATACGCAGCTTTATCAAGCCTACAATTGAATGAACGTTTTCCAAGTGGCAATTTTTCATCGTCAATGGGTTGCGTTTCTGGCGACAGATTGGTGCAATGGTGTTCCCTTCAACGGCCAAGTCACACAACATTAACTATTATAATAAAGAAATCGCTATAAGGAGCCTTAAACTTGGCTCGACTTTTTCTAGATTTCATGACTTTTTAGAGATAAATAAGCAGCTCCATCGAGACTTGGCTAGTTTTTACAGAATGTTTTTGGTGGGATTTCACTTCTTTTTGTAGAAACGTGCGCATATCGATCTATTTTATTAGATTTTCTTATTTGACACTTTTTTTAAAGTAGTTTTTTTATTACAAATCTTTATTTTTTTTCGGTTTTGAACTATGGTAGATAGAGCCTCCGATTATTTTTTATTGATTTCAGCGTCCTCGAAAACCTATAGTTTGATACCAAACTTGTCCATATAGCCCATCTCTTACCCGATTCTTTTTCGGATTCAATTTTTCTGAAGAGCAATAGACGTTCTATATTGCACATAAATTTCATAGCATTCTCATATTGAGTGATACAGAGCGAAACACAGTTTCTTCTTCATCAAGCAAGAGCTTCCGAAGACGGAACGGAAAGAAGATATAGAGAACATAACTGCTATAACAGTTGCTGGTGATTCTGATAGAAGAGATTTGATTCACCAAATGAATAAATGAAGAGAAGAAGTGGGAGGATTACCTCAAATAGTACAACAATTGTTGAGCACCCAGCACCCAAGCTTGTTGTCGTACATTCTGATCCCTGTACTCTGATGAAGAATGATCATAGATCACTTCATGAAGCCTGACAAGTCCGATCAAATTTTCATCCATTTTCACTTCATCAATCACTTCACAAAATATCCGACGTGATATCACTTACGGTTAGAAAATGTAAATTTGCGGGTAGTTCTGGTGAGCTATCAAGTGACAGCAGATGCTAACTTCGCGAATGCCTGAAATGATAACAATTGAAAAAAGGATAATAATCGGGTCATCAGTCTTATACACAGTGATAATTTTTACTGTCTCATTTATTGTTCCGGCCTAGCTTTCGAAAACCTATCGTTTCCTTGAACAATAAATGAGACAGTAAAAATATCACTGTGTATAAGACTGATGACCCGATTATTATTTTTTTTCAATTTGTATTCAAAAGTCGATATTCACATATTGAGTATGATAACAATGTGTTTCCAAGCGCATATTGTGATTGCACATTTTGCGAAGATGACGTGATAGCACGTGAGCTCACGTGACGTGCCAACAGATTTTCGATTATCCTAGTTTTTATAATTTTCCCTTCATGTGGCCATCAAAACCTAACTATGTACCAAATTCCAGCTCTCTGAGTTTATGGGAAGTACTAGTTCTATTTTGATGATCATGAGTGAATTAGGGTCGAAAATGCGAAACTTTGCTTTCGCGTAACTTCGGAATTAAATGACCTACACACTTGAAATTTTGGATTTTGAGTACGTGATTATAGCTTACTTGATGACGAACATTTCGGCGTTCTGGTCTCATCCGGAGGTTCTCAAATAGGGGCCTGAAAATGCGGCGAAATGGTTCGGGTAAAGATAGTACGGCAGTGTTTGCTTCGCGCTCGACTTGGCGGGGCCACTGCCGTGCCCCCAAATCTTCACAACTCCAAATGGTCTCTATCATATTAATTTTGAATGTGTAAGACTAGAAATCTTCGATAATTGAAGATATCATGGATAAACTTTCCAGAGGATATTTGTGTTCTTTTTGTATCGTCGTGTCTTCATCATTTTATCTACTCCCATAGAATAATATATCCATTATTCAACTGATTTTGATCTGTAATAGTCTCTATAAACCAATAGTGTGAGGTGATAATAACTCACGCCTATAACTCACTATAATGAAAATAGAAAAAATGTAGCTTACGAAATGAATAAAAAAGTCGGGTCAATGGGGAACTCTATTTCAGACATCAAGGTAACGTTGTCGCCATCCATTTCTACATTTTCCTAGGTCTGAATATCAAAAAATTGCATGTGGAAAATGTGAATTTTTGACGTTTTTTTTACGGGATTCGATATCGATTCGATTTTCGACCACATAAATCGCTTTTGACAACTGTTGCAATTTTTAAAATGCAGATTAATTCGAATTTTACTGAAGAAGTCGAAGATAGAGTATAGTGTTCCATTCGCGGTAATGGTGTAAGTCATAACACACGAAGATGAATTTTGCAGCCCGAGCCGTCAGGCGAGGGGTGTAATTCATAAAGTGTGTTATGACTTACATTACAGCTCATGGAACAATATACTATTCTATACTCCATTCACAATTATAAAATCAGAACTCTGGTCATGGTTTCGTTTTCAGGAATTGGTGCACCTGATAAAAAATCTGTGCGCGTACAGAGAATATCTTTAATGACAAAACGGCGTTGCCAGTTTCTTTGTTTACATCAAAGTAAAAGTATCAAAGATATTTTGACATGGGTACAAACGGCAAATTTGAATTGGACCAAAAATCGATTTATAAGCATGAATAGAGCAAAAGTAAGTAGGTACTAATCGCCTTTTTTACACTTGATAACGAAGTTTTTTTTAGGTATCTGGCCGTTTGGAAAGATTCCAAACGAAATTCCGGTCCCCCAGAAGTTTGGTTAGTTTCGGTATCGTTTTTGGTGCTCAAAATTTATTTGGAATGTGTAAATGGACAAAAAAGGCGTCATGACTCTGTCATCGTATTTCTCGAGTTATTTAATTGTGTGTGTGCTGCATTAACTGAGGTATCCTCTTGGAAAGATGAAGATGCATCTACTGACGCGAATTTACTTCTCAATGCTATTCTTTCATGTCCATTTTTATTTGCACTCTATGTATTAGAAACAATTTTAATTTATAGCATTATATTGAGCAAATATCTACAATCAGTAGAACTAGATCTTGGACAAGCTATAAAACATGCTAATTTACTCAAACAAAAATTAGAAGACATACGTCAAAATGCAGAAAATGAGTTTCATCTGCTGTTCTTGAAAGTAGAAGACAAATGTAAAGATTCAATTGGCATCAAAAAATTTTCTGATGACCACATAAAGATGCTGTTCCAAATGGAGAATATTGCGGTAAAAAATGAAGCTGCATCAAAAGTTCAAACAGAAATTTAGTTTTTTTCAAATTTGGAAGTAATTAAATTCATATGTAAATTAATTCCTCTGGGATATCTTGATCATGAAAATTTGTAATCAATTTATGTTTTGTTACTTTTTCGAATTTTTGCTTTCATTTAATCTCTTGTGTTTTAAATTAATATATCGTTATATGTTAATAGTATGAGTTAATAGTATCATATATTCAATTTATCACAGAGTTCCTAGGAATAATCTTGTATTTCTATAATTCGGACAAATCGAAAATCCGGACAACTACTTTGCCAAAAATTGTCCGGATTAATGAGGTTGCACTGTATTTGTGAAAAAAATAAAATATGCATTTTTCAAAGCAAGCTTTTTTATAATGTCTTCCCAAAATAACGAATGCGATATATCCATTACTTAAGAAGGTTTTCGCTTGCGGCGCATTTTTTAAATTATAAAACTTACAAAAACCTGATTACTCTTGAGCAGCCCCCCCCCCCCCCCGAATAAAATTTCTATATATATATATTTCAACAATGATCTCTTGTATTTTTCATGCAAATAACTAGAAAAGGAATCCTTTCTATCAATTCATATAAACGTTAATTATTTTTATCCTCACATCTCTTCCAATTCATTCATTTTCCGAATAAATTCACATTCTGAGAAATACGCTAAGAATGTAGAAAGGGCAACAAAGTGTTGACTTGGAACATAAAAATATTTTGAAAAACGTCATAACTTCGATACAGAGTGGAATGTGTCAAATTTCCAAGGCCAGAGTTGTGATTTTATAATTGTGAATGGAGTATACATATTATTCGTTCGTCATGTAGTAAATATTCTCGAATTTTCATGGCTTGCTGGACTGAGTATAGTAGCCACACGATACTCGCAAATTAATCGAAATTTGCAGTTTCAAACCGTACGCCATAACGGTTTTTTTTCGAGAGTGCACTCGGCAGTCACTGAACTGAATATTAGGCTTCTGTTATAAATATAGGAAACAATAAAGAACTATCAAATTACTGATATCATTACCATCTAATACAAGGCTTGCCTACCTAATCACGTGTCTTGAAAAATCGGTTACCTTAATACATGCGTTATAGTGCGCAGCACCGTAACTTTTTTAATTTTAATCTGTATTAGGTGCTCATAGTCATATTTCAATTATGTTTACGATTTGGTTGGTCTGATAGCCAGTCTAGCATCTGCCTTATGCAATTTCCAGAATTAACGAGCATGTAGTTGGAGCAGAGTTATTCGATCTATTACGAGAATATATTGATATCTTAGTTAACCTAGACCAGTTCCATGCATAAACAAAATATTGCGATACCATATACAATAACTTATTAGAAGTGTCAATGTAGAGCTCGACGTCAAAAAAGTAAACCAGAGTTACGCAATAAATTAAAAAAAAGATGTCCACCGAAATTGTAAAAATCGAAAAATTGGAGTATCGAGCCATCATCAAGTACCTGTATTTAAAAGTGTTAAGAGGTAAGCAGATTTACGAAGATATGCTCAATACCCTTGGGATCAATGTCCTTCGTATGCGACCGTGAAAAATTCGACTGCAAGCTTCAAAAGAGGTAAATTTTCCATTGAAGATGGTGACCGATCGGGAAGGCCAGTTTCTGTGTTAGTCCCCGAAAATATTGATGCAGATATCTGAAGCAGTGAAGATTTCATACGAACGCGTTCATCATATAGTTCACGTCAATTTGGACATGGGAAAAGTTTGTGCAAAATGGATCCCCAAATGTTTGAATGTTGACCAAAAGCGTGCAAGGGTAGAAGCATCGCGTTCGATCTGTGCTCGATTTGAAAACAATGTAGACTTCTAAAACCGAATTGTTACTATGGATGAGGCTTGGGTACATTTCTAAGATCCAGAAACAAAGCAACAATCGATGGAATGGCGGCACTCTGGTTCTCCAAGACCTAAGAAGTTTTGTGTCCAAAAATCTGCTGGAAAAGTTCTTGCTTCAGTTTTTTGGGATTGCCATGGAGTAATCATGATTGATTTTTTGGATAAGGGTAGAACAATAACTGGAGATTGCTAGTCGATATTATTGATCACTCTACGGGAAAAAATTGAAGAGAAAAGACTGCAGCCCAGAGTAGTATTAAGGTATTGATGTCCAAAATTTTTTATAAATTCTTTAAATTGAACATTTCATAAAAGAAATTTTCGGTAAAATGACTTATTTTCATGAGATCTATCGCCTGTCAAAAGTAAAGCCTCACCTTAATATACACCCTGTATAATCGATAAACAATTTAAATTTCAGACACCTCAAATCTTTCAAATACAAAACCACCTGTTGACAAATCACTTCAGAGCATCAAAGACTAATCACAGTAGGCAAATAATTCACTGTGGTCCATAATGACTTCCATCTCTCAATGTTTACCTTATTAACGGTTCACTTCTTCCAACAATTACATGATTATTTTGTACATAACTCGAGCAAGCTCATTTTAATATAACTGTTGTAATATTTGAATAACATATACATACAATGTAATACGCTACTCTTTGTTGGCTGCTAACTGTTCAACATCATCGTCTGAGAGTTCTCGTGAAGATGAGATTCGAATGCAGAATTCTCATCTGTTCATTTCCAGCATTGTGATTGAGAATATTTTCCCAGATTGTGTGGAATTGAAAGGGGCCTAGTTTCGTTCAAGAGTAGGTTAAAGGTACACATAATCTTCGCCATTATATAAAAAATAATATAGATCATCTCATTATTTATAAACTGATTCATTTTTATACGGATGTTTTGAATATCTCGATGGGAAGAAAGTAAGAAGCCAGTGTGGAAAACACTTCGGTATGAAGAAAAGGAGGAGTTTTATACAGCGTGTCACCATTAGAGCCATTTCTTGGGAAATTGAATTTTTTCATACTATCTTCGTGTAAAATACCCTTAATTTTAGCCACATGCAAGGAAAACTGCTATTCGCATTCATCTTATACAGAGTTGGGATGAAATATTAAAACAAATAAATATACTAACTGACAAAGAAACTGCAAACACACAGAAGGAGCTATTTAAATGTTGAATCCTTTTGGTGAAACATAGATAGTATATCAAGAAGAATATGATTAAATTTGGAGAACAAATTTTTTTCATGTTAACATTTTTATTTGTTTCTCATTTGTAAACGTCAGTTTCAAATAACACGATATTAATCAAGAAAGTTTATTTTATCAAGTCACTAACTTGTAAAACTGACAGTTAACTTGCAAAATTTTTACAAGTTAGTAGTATTATTTACATTAGAAAATGTTGTTTTATCGTCATATATGTTGAAAATCATGGTACAATTGTTATTTCCAGTAACACAGATTTTTGATGATGAAAGAGTTGATACTGATGATGATGAACCATCTGTTGACTCAGAAACTGCTGAACTCGAGGACTGCAGAACATTTGTACTCTCATTACTACCAAATAATTTGCTAGACATTTCGATTTTTTTGTTGACCGAATCATCGACATAACTCATCGCAATTTCGGTGCTCTTCCACCCTCCTGCACGCTTTAGTGCTAAAATATCTCCACCCGAATCCGCAACCATAGTGGCTCCAGTTCTGCGGAAAGAGTGGCCGGTGTATAACTCTGGGTCTTTTAAACCTAAATATTTCGCTATTTGCTTTGGGACACCACCAATAGTGTGCTGGCCAGCATTAAGGGAAATGCACTCTCCACGTCGGTATGTCAAAAAAAATCTTAGGCTTTCTGTTCCAGGAGGCCGAAGATTTACATCTTTTCTGTATAACATGCAGGGCTTGAAGCTGCAGCCATCATCGGTTATGGTGAATCTTCTTGTTGTTAAATTTTTTGTTTGCCGCAATGTCACAATAACGTATTATCCATATCTTCTACATCATTCATGTTTAAGGAGAGAATTTCGTCACATCGACAACATCCAAAAATCCCAAATATTGTTACAATTTTCGCCAGTAACCACTGGTCATCAGGAGCATGTAAAAGAAATTGTTCAGCCTCTTCTTTACTTAAAACCTTGGCCTTTTTTGGCGTATAACGCTCATTTTTTCATTTCAGAAACGCTATTACCTTTTGAAATCTGCAAATGACAACTAAACGTCATATTTTTCAATAATTTTTTGAGGAAAACAAACCTGCGAACAGGGGCATTTTCTTTTATTTCCAAGCAGCTTTTCAGCATAGACCATTTTGCCCATAAAGTATTAGGGCTGAATCTAGCTGATAGTAGATTTAAGTAGACCAACAAAACATCTTCAGTTACCCCAATCATTAGAGATAGATTTGCAACAACTCGATCTTTGGCTGATTAGTGGTTAGGAGAACAAGGCCATCCTGTAACTGTCCGAACGGTTTACCGTCAGATAAGTTCTCTTCGACTGCAGCATTGTCGACCCCATCTTGTGTTACCTCTGACGGCAACGACTACAGTGGCGCAGAGAACGTCTACATTGGGTGTTGGGGAGTTTATAAATAATCGCGGTGGACAAACACATCATTAACAAATTTATTGAAAGAAATTGTAAACCCTTAATTTTTGTCTCCAAATTTAAATCATTTACTCCTTGCTATATTATCTATGTTTTACCAAAAAAAATTTAAAATTCAAACAACTCCTTCTGAGTATTGCAGTTTCTTTGTCAGTTAGTATAATAATCTAGTGCATTTTGGAGTAGCAGTACATATCATTCTTATTCTTATAAGCCTCTGGTTTTTTGGATGGAAATCTTCTAAATTGCCGACTCAAATAATCACTTTTTGTCACGTTATCATCCAAATTAGAAAGTTTCAAACGAATATTATATTAGCGGTAAATGAAGAATGCAGATACATATTTCCGTAATTTCACGTAGTCCGAGTTGTGTAATTGCTGGTCATTATCTGCGGAACTTGGCCTTGCTGATATGATTTTCCTAACGTCAATTTAAACTGAATATTTTTTTATTATGTGTAAGTGAAATGGTATACATACTTGATTGACATATAACGATGATCTAATACGAATTAAGTGTGATTAATCAAGAATGTTGTGAAATGGGAATTCTTCACAGTTTTTTCCACAAAATTAACCGGAGCTTCAACTCGATCTATTATTGCAAATTATCATATATGCCAAGGTTCGCAATTGCAGATTTTTTAACGAGAATGCAGTTTATAAATCAGACGAGGTCAGCTTTGCGTAAATAGATCGATTTGTGGGAAAGAAAAAAAAAAGAATTGAAATAAAACTAATGCAACTATATGCTTGATTCTTTTTTGTACCATTTAAACCACGAAAAATATCACAAGACTTGTGTGATATTTTAGGAAGGAACGGTAATTTTGGGAAATAGAAATATTTCCTGGTCACAATGTTGCCGCTGTACTCATCCTCTGAAATGAAGGACCAAAGAACATTCAGGATTTCACAGAATTTTTATTTTCTCGAGGCTACGTCCGCATAGGCAGGAGGCTTGCTTACCGACTTGCAATCTGGCTACTACAAAGAACTTCCAAAGAAAACCCTTTCTTTAGTTTATTCTTCATTATATTCCAAAACTGTAATGTTAGATCAACTGTAGTCTTCATTGTGCATGCTTGTGTACATTCTATGACGTTCGTTTCACTAAGTTACTCGCTTGGTGACTCGCCAGGCGACTCGCTAGGCTCTAGGCGCTTAGCAAGTCTCCTGCCTATGCGGACGTAGCCTTACTGTTGCTCTAGCCTCATTCTCGAAAAAGTAAGGCCCAATGAGCCCGCCGGATCATAAACCGCACCAAACAGTCACATTTTGAGGATAGAGAGGCTTTTGAACAATAACTCTCGAGTTTTCCGAGCCTAAGATGAGACAATTCTGATTGTTGACGAAGCCACAGAGGTGGAAATCGGCCTCATCACTCACGATGATTTTTCGATGGAATTCCGGGTCATTTTCATGCATTTCAAGGACCCAATCAGCACAGACGACGTTGATGATCTGCTGGCATGAGTTCTTGTGTTAACTGAACTTTATCAGGTAAAGACCCAAATATTTATGAAAAATATGGTGTTATGGCGTTTGTAGAATGCTTAATTCCAAAGAACGACGAGGAATGGATAAACCTGGGTTTTCTTCAACACTTTCGGCTACAGCAGCAATATTCTCGGCTGTTCTTGAGCGACGGTCAATGTTTTTATTCCCTACATCACTAACTAGTAGCAACAGTTCAAATTTGTCCACCAATTTCTGTACTGCGGTTCGACAAGGTGCTTCATGACGACCCAAATATACTGCTCCACAAGAGTTAGGGATATCGTATTCAATCGTTTTTAAAAGTATTTAATTTTCGAGAAAATCGCTGTAAAATCATTCAAAACTCAATAACATCCTGAATCGATCCAACAAAAATCAGAATGAGACATTTCGTCTATCTGATCGCCTTTTTTCTGAAGTTTGGTTCTTTGCATGCTTCATGAATGTTTTTATTTTGAAATGAAGTCAGTTTATCAACGGCTTCGATTTGAAACGAGTTTTCTGAAAATGCCAAGACGTAAATTAACAAACGCTGTGGCTAATAGGGCTATCGGAATGCTACAGGGTGGCCTAACTCAGGTTGTTGTAGCGGAAAGGCTCCAAGCCAGCCAAAGTGTGATATCTCGACTTTGGAATAGGTCCAGGGAGACAGGTTCCGTGTTGAAAAGACCAAGGCGACGAAAAACAAAACCTGCTCAGGATAGTTTCATCACCGTTTCGGCGAGAAGAAACCCTACATCTATGTGTAGAATGCTACGGAATACTCATCAAAATGCAGATGGGGTCCATGTTTCCATCGAAACCATCAGACGAAGTTTAAGAGAGTTGAATCTAGGTTCTAGACGTCCATTAAGAGGAGTTCCATTAACACGTGACCATAAGCGTCAAAGACTGGAATGGGCAAGGCAACATATCAATTGGAACGATCAATGGCGTAGTGTCCTTTTCACTGATGAATCCAGATATGGACGATTTTCAGATTCTCGGAGAAAAAGGGTATGGACAATCCCACGCATACCTCGTAATCGTCGCTATGTCGAAGAAGTCCATACATTCCGAGGGGGTAGTGTTATGATATGGGCCAGGATATGTTTCAACGGGCGCACATATCTATACATTTGTCCTGGGAATATGACCGCCTTACATTATAGGGAGCATGTCATTGACAATGTTGTGCCAAATTTTCACGCTGCTATTGGTGAAACTTTTCAATTTCTAGACGATAACGCTAGACCGCACCGTGCAGCCATAGTTGAGAATGCGCGCGAGGAGCTTGGTATTCTACATTCACCAATACCTTCGCACTCACCAGATTTTAATTGCATAGAACATGCATGGGATATGCTCCAAAGAAGATTATATAATCATCAACCTACCCCAGAATCCTTAAATGATCTGAGAGAGCTTCGGCCCCGTTTATGGAAGTAAATCCTCAAGAAATGTTCAACAACCTCGTGTGTAGTATGCAAAGAAGATGTCAAGCTGTTATTGATGCCCGTGGAGGCCATACATTGTATTGATAGTCTTAAAATGCTTGAATTCTCTGGGAATAAAATTTCGTTATTTTACTCGATTTTTCTTAACCACCCTGTATACGCTGCAGACCTACAGGCTAAAATTAATTTGCAACTTGAAATCATATTAATATGAATTCCCATCACAAAAATCTTATTTTAACTACATTTTTGCAATTTAAGTCAATATCCCTAACTCATGTGGAGCAGTTTATATTCGAGTTTTACGAACCGTCTCTGCCAAATTTTCACCATTTTTATAGTGAATTTTGATAATTTTAATGCGTTGTTGATGCGTGTATCGTTCCATTATTATGCATGGCGTAGCTTCTACTTGTCAAATGTCAAAAAATGACATCAACCGAAATAGCGGGCTATTCAAAATAACACCTCTTATTGAATCAATCTGAATGACACAGGGCAGGCTTAAAAGTTAGAATTTCTTAAGGTACTCATAATACTTCAACCGTCTACTTTCAGACCACCACTTTACAATCTTTTCCGCTTCTTTGTGCCACCTCGTGCGACCTGCCCGCATAAATATCCGGTAAACAATTTAAGTTACACGTATTATAACACGGATAATGATTGTGGTCATGAATTATGGATTCAATTATCGACTTTGTCGATTCCATATCCACTTGTCGTGCTGCTCAAGCATACCGGAGTTGGTAAAACGAGATAGCTATAATCATTTAGAAAGGACGCATGAGTGAAAGTAAGGATCATTCCAATCGGCAAAATTTATCTGTGAACTTCGTGTCGGGGACCATAGAAAGTTACAGAGCCAGGCATAACCGTGGTCTTGCTTGTGCAATCGCTGTGTATTAATCAAGAACATTTCCTATTTTTCACGTGTGAAATGTTCGTAGGTTATCGATCTTTAAGATTGTCTCGTATGTCAGACGAGTATTATTCAGAGAATGTGAGAAATTTCGTTATGAATTTATGCTTCACGCATTTTCTGTACAGAAAATCGGTACAGTTGATGTCTGACTCCAAAATCTAACTTTCGTATTGGGCGAGAACAAATAAAAATCACATGTCATATTGTGAATATTTATAAATGTGTTTTCATAATAGTAATATTTCCATACAATATCATCATTCTATCTCTTTTCGTTTATAATTCACAAAATAAAACCATCATTTTTCCGCCATCTTTGAATCGCGATATGACATCTTCTTAACGTTTGACTTTTGACCCAACATTTATATGACAAACTACCCTTTATTTTGAACAAAGAATCGCCCTGTGAAATCTTTCGCATCAATTCAAAACACCCTGTATATCTTTTTTGTGGATGAAATACTCCATTAGTGCGCTTGGTATTAAATGAAAAGGAAAATAAGGGAAGACACACTATTAATTTTACTTGTATTCTTTGACTATCGATTTCGGCCTCTAGGCCATCATCAGGTCAGCTGAAATAAAGAGAAAATAGACAATGAAATCAGCACGTGCAAACTACTTATATAAAAAATTTACAGAACGATTTTCTCTAAAAAAGCGTCAAAAATGAACAAGCTGGACAAATTTTGGTGTCAGGTACTCACCGTCGTGAAAGAAATATGTACCTATTGTATAATCTGTATATCTGTTTGTCCCCGCCTGCAATATATTATACTTACAGCATTGGTAGCGTTAAAAACATTGCGTAGTGCATCCTATACATTATTCACTAAAAATTATATTGATTAAGTATGGGTCTTGTTTTTTTTTCTGTTTAATTTTTTTAACAGTAGAATTTTTTTCATTTGGAAGCAGTTTAATTTATATGGCTATTTCGATTTTTATACTATAAAATACCTCTGTTTTCTTTTCAATGTGACATTATTGACAAGTCCTGAGAATTTCACTGTGAAATTCTATAAAACGAAAACTAAGTATACCTACCTAGCAGTACACTTTTCGATTTTATTGAACAAGTACCCTGGAATTCGCATGTGAAATAAACTGCAAAAATATAGTTGAAATAAGATTTTTGTGATGAAAATTTTATTAATATGATTTCAAGTTGCAAATTAATTTCAGCCTGTAGGTCTGCAGCGTTAAGAAAAATCGAGTAAAATAACGGAATTTCATTCCCAGAGAATTCAAGCATTTTAAGACTACTAATATAATGTATGGCCTCCACGGGCTTCAATAACAGCTTGACATCTTCTTTGCATACTACACACGAGGTTGTTGAACATTTCTTGAGGAATTTGGTTCCATAAACAGGGCCGAAGCTCTCTCAGATCATTTAAGGATTCTGGGGTACGTTGATGATTATCTAATCTTCTTTGGAGCATATCCCATGCATGTTCTATGCAATTCAAATCTGGTGAGTGCGGAGGTATTGGTGAATGTGGAATACCAAGCTCCTCGCGCGCATTCTCAACTATGGCTGCACGGTGCGATATAGCGTTATCGTCTAGAAATTGAAAAGTTTCACCAATAGCAGCGTGATAATTTGACACAACATTGTCAATGACATGCTCCCTATAGTGTAAGGCGGTTATATTCCCAGGACAAATGTGTAGATCTGTGCGCCCGTTGAAACATATCCCGGCCCATACCATAACCCCCTCGGAATGGATGGACTTCTTGGACATAGCTACGATTACGGGGTATGCGTGGGTTTGTCCATACCCTTATTCTTCGAGAATCTGAAAATCGTCCATATCTGGATTCAACAGTGAAAAGGACACTACGCCATTGATCGTTCCAATTGATGTTGCCTTGCCCATTCCAGTCTTTGACGCTTATGGTCACGTGTTAATGGAACTCCTCTTAATGGACGTCTAGAACCTAGATTCACCTCTCTCAAACGTCGTCTGATGGTTTCGATGGAAACTTGGACCCCATCTGCATTTTGAAGAGTATTCCGTAGCATTCTTCACGTAGATGTGGGGTTTCTTCTCGCCGAAACGAGGATGAAATGATCCTGAGCAGGTGTTGTTTTTCGTCACCCACCAAGCCTTGGTCTTTCCAACACGGAACCTGTCTCGCTGAACCTATTCCAAAGTCGAGATATCACACTTTGGCTGACTTGGAGCCTTTCCGCCACAAAAACCTATGTTAGGCCAGCCTGTAGCATTCCGATAGCCCTATTAGCATTAGCCTCAGCGTTTGTTAATTTACGTCTTGGCATTTTCAGAAAAGTCGTTTCAAATCGAAGCAGTTGATAAACTGAGTTCATTTCAAAATAAGAACATTCATGAAGCATATGCAAAGAACCAAACTTCAGGAAAAAGACGACCAGATTGACGAAATGTTTCCTACTGATTTTTATTGGATCGATTCAAGTTGTCATTGAGTTTTGAATGATTTTACAGCGATTTTCTCGAAGATTACATACTTTTAAAAACGATTGAATACGATATCCCTAATTCTTGTGGAACAGTATATTATATTCTAGGTCCTATTTAGTCGTTCCATTTTTTAATGAAATTACTAATGTAACTATTAATTCAAATCACTCTTGTGGAATTCTCGAGTCGGATGAAATTATAAGGGAGATATTCTGTCATACTTAGAGGACACCTTCATCATACTTCCATCATGTATAATGTTACTGTATCTTTACAACATTGCCTTCCGAAACAAAAGCTTAATCAGGAATTGCTTTTTACCATCGACTTCCATTAGTTCCATTTAATTTGTTCAATTGTTCAAATACCTAACTGTTAAGATTGTCCATCTATGCATTGACTGGTGGTGAACAATAATAGGTTCTAATGAATCTGCATTTCTCTTTCATTATCACCAATACAAATTAAGAAAATGAGTACCTACTTCTCCGCATATGGGAATAATATTGTGGAATGCAATTAAGTTTACTCATTTGGAAAAAAAAAAAAAATTGAATCTGACCTTTTAAATTCTTCAAGAAACCTTCAAACAAGATAAAAAATTAGTTTCACCAATCCAAATGAAATGAACAAGTCAAAACCTTCACCCTTTACCTATTATCCGCTGAAAGGTTTTTGTCTTGTTCCAAAGTTGAAGTCTCCACTGTTATAGGCCATATCTTTGGATCCTCTAAAGGTAGAATTATAAAACGAAGTTTAAATACGAATCAAACCACGGAATTGACTTGGAGAGCAAGATAGATCTATTTGAATAGTTAGAAATGACACAAAATAATATAATCTACGAATTTGCATTGAATTTATCGAATTTGCCCTTCGAAATTCATCAAGAATCTTTTAAACTAGACAAAATACCAGTTTTATTAATTTGAATGGAATGAACAAGTCAAAACTTCACCCTATACCTATTGATCGTTGAAATCGCTAAAGGTTTCTGTCTTGTTCCACCGTTGAAGTCTCCACTGTTATAGACTTATCTATAGATAGAATTATGAAACGCAGTTTAAATTCATCACGCCACAACTCATCAAACCTCGCAATTGACTTTGAGAGTGAGACAAATCTCTTTGAATAGTTAGAAATGACAGAAAATAGAACGAAATTGGAATTTATTGAATCTGTTCTTCCGAATTTACCAAGAAACCTTCGAACTAGTTATAAAATTTTCAGGATTTATCCAAAAGGCATCTTCAACGGTCGATATCAAAGATATCTAAAAAATTCATATAGGTAGGTACCTACCTATCTCGAAATTCAATTGCATTCGACTCTCTTCTTCGTAAAAGAGCCTGTGTATGAGTAAAAAACCTAATTATTGATGAATCATCACAAAGTTCAATGGCATAAAGAACTATTGATATATTTTTAATTTATGGCATAAGAGGCACGTTCAATATGGTAGTGTGTGGGATATTACAAAGAGATAAAGCCTAAGTTAAATACATTTAAAAAGTGTCATCTGTCCAACCTCCAACTTAAAATGATTATAAATATGTTGAATATTCTTCTCCACCAATTCACATGCAAATTAACCCGCACAGGACCGGAATAAACTCATATATTTCTCCGGAGATTTTCCCAACTTGCGAATCGTCACACGAAGCTTCTCAAAATCTGACAAACTCTGACATAATCCGCAACTTTCTACCAGATAATCAGGTCTCAATGAGGAACTGTTACTGTGTCGAAATACCAATTAATTATGAGACCAAAAACCGCATCCAGGAAGAAGTTCACCACAGAAATAATGCTGAATCAAACAATTGAGACCACCATCGAAACAAACGAATAATCCCATGAACCTCTGGTACTCGCAAGATGTTGCGTAGTTGGTATGAAAATTATTTGAAAACGTGTACATTTCATTCATTCCATAGAATCGGTGATCGTTATATAAGATCTTTTACATTCTTCGGAACGGATCTCTGTGTTAATGGTTGAGGAGAATGTGAAACGAGTCACATCGATGTTGAGGTGGATATTTGTGCGTTATTGGAGTTAAAGACGATGGAACAGCATTTTTAATATGGAAATAAAAGCATTGTTTACCTGAATTTTACACAGGTTCTTGAGTACCCTGTATAAATCTATTGAAATATTTTCTATGATATCGACAGTTTGAAATTCCTTCTGGATGAATCCTGAAGATTTTTCACATTATTCACTAGTTTGAAGGTTTCTTGATGAATTTCGAAGGACAGATTCAAGAAATTCTATGCAAATTCGTAAATTATATGATTTTGTGACATTTCTAACAATTTCCAATATTCAAATAGATCTGTCTTGCTCTCAAAGTCAATACCGTTGTTTGATTCGTATTCAAACTGAGTTTCATAATTCTACCTCCAGCGGATCCTAGGATATAGTCTATAACAGTGGAGACTTCAACGTGAAACAAGACAGAAACTTGTAGCGATTTCACCGATCAATAGGTGAAGGGTGAGGTTTTGACTTGTTGATTCCATTCAGATTAGTGAAAACGGGTGTTTTGTCTAGTTTAAAAGATTCTTGAGGAATTTCGAAGGACAAATTCAATGAATTCAATGCTTATTCGTAGATTTATACTTTTTTGTGTCATTTCTATCTATTCAAATAGATCTGTCTTACTCTCGAAGACAATTCCGTGTTTTGATTCGTATTTAAACTGAGTTTCATAATTCTACCTTCAGCGGATTCAAAGATATGACCTATAACAGTGGAGACTTCAACGGTGGAACAAGACAGAAACTGTTAGCGATTTCACCTATCACTAGAAAAAGGGTGAGGGTTTGATTTGTTCATTCCATTTGGATTTGTAAAACTGATTTCCTTGTCTATTTAGAAGGTTTCTTGATAAATTTCAAAGGGTAGATTCAATAAATTCAATTCTATTTCGTAGATATACCTATACAATTTTGTGACATTTATAATTATTCAAATAGATCTGTCTCAGTCACAAAGTCAAGTCCGTGGTTTGATTCGTATTTGAACTGAGTTTCATAATTCTACCTCCAGCGGATCCAGACATATAGTCTATAACAGTGGAGACTTCAACGGTGCAACAAGACAGAAACTTGTAGCGATTTCACCGATCAATAGGTGAAGGGTGAGGTTTTGACTTGTTGATTCCATTCAGATTAATGAAAACTGGTGTTTTCTCTAGTTTAAAAGATTCTTGATGAATTTCGAAGGGCAAATTCAATAAACTCACTGCTTATTCGTAGATTTATACTTTTTTGTGTCATTTCTATCTATTCAAATAGATCTGTGTTGCCCTCAAAGTCAAGACCGTGGTTTGATTCGTATTTGAACTGAGTTTCATAATTATATCTCCAGCAGATCCAAAGATATAATCTATAATAGTGGAGACTTCAACGATGGAACAAGACAGAAACCTGTAGCGATTTCACCGATCAATAGGTGAAGGGTGAGGCTTTGACTTATTGATTCCATTCAGATTAGTGAAAACTGGTATTTTGTATAGTTTAAAAGATTCTTGATGAGTTTCGAAGGGCAAATTCAATGCTTATTCGTAGATTTATACTTTTTTGTGTCATTTCTATCTATTCAAATAGATCTGTCTTTCTCTCGAAGTCAATTCTGTGGTTTGATTCGTATTTAAACCGTTTCATAATTCTACTTCCAGCGTATTCAAAGATATGTCCTATAACAGTGGAGACTTCAACGGTGGAACAAGACAGAAACCTTAGCGATTTAACCGATCAACAGGTGAAGGGTGAGGTTTTGAATTCTTCTTTTCATTCAGATTTGTAACACTAATTTTTTGATCTAGTTTGAAGGTTTTTTGATGAATTTCATTAAATTCAATGATCATTCTTACCTATAGTTAGTAGGTATATTTCATGAAATAAACTTCAGATGAAAAAAGCCAGAAACTATTATATTGAATCTGAGAAAAGTTTTTTTAGTATTGGACTTTTCACATTATTAAATTTTTTTCTGGCATAATATAGAAATACAAAATCATTTTGGTTAACTTTGAAAAAACAACCCCTAATAAAGTCAGACTACACATGAAAAACCATTGCCATTATGTTTCTTTGTCAAAAAGTTAACACCTTTTTGCATTATAGTCTGCAAATATAAAACTGGTTTCAGTATCCAATAAAATCGTAAAGACCTAAACTTTACAACACAAATTATTATTGACACGCCCTGGAATTAAACACTTGTCGAACTGTCCTTGTGTCCTTGCCATAAAAATCGACGTGATAATAAACAACATTATCGAGACATCCTTATGATCCCAAATTTTTTCAGTTTTCCAGAATAAATTTCCACTCAAAATAAAAATTATTATAATTTAAATCGTTAGGTATTCCAATCTCCACTGACGTAACTTCCACGAAGAAATGTCACGGTCATTGGAAAGATGAACATTATCTTTTCATGCAGGTATTGAATTAATTACCTACGGAATTGACTGTGATATAATCCTTCGAGTAAAAGGTGAAGTAAGGACTTTGTTAATACTAATTGAGCTTCGTAGAGCAGAAAAATCCTTTAACTCGGTTTTATTGTGTTGAATAATAAAAGTAAGGATCCGAGTCCAAGTGGTGTTTAATTGATTCGTTTGTTTCTGATTGTGATTAAGCTTTCGAATTAAAAATTTGCGGTTCAGTTAACGATAAATATAGCTTAGAAGTCAACAAACTATAATTAGTTAATAGGTATACTTCAGTTTGAAGATGTTAAAAAATTGGGAGATGTTTTAACTCATCCATAACAATCTTTTATTGATTTTTTATCTCAAATATCTTATTTCGTTGTAATAATACGACTTCTTATGTATTTTATTATGATTTTTCAAGGATTCAGTTAACTTCAACTCCAATTCGAAAAATGAAAAGTAGGTACATCCAAAAATAAATTACCATGAGTGTTGCCATTGACCTTCATGGAAAACTTGAAGTGAAAGAGAAACAGGAACGAATTCCGATCATATCCCACCTAAAAACCAATTTCGCATGCCAATAACACCGGGTAAGATGGCAAAGTTCTCGTTCGCAAAGCACGATTTCGGCGCACTGATTGGATGCATCCTCGAAATCCCATTGCATAATTTATCTTTCGAGTTTCACTTCTTAAAAGTATCTTCGGCATGATTTGTTTGGATTGAAGGTCACGTAATGTAAGTCGTACGTGATGGGATTACAATAAAGTCAAATCAGGACCTAGTCTAGATTAGTATCCAGATGATCCAATTAAGCGTAAATGGAAACGAATTGTTTTGCGGCTGAGATCAAACAGAATGATGAGATTTTAATGAACTTTCAGCATGGGATTTTTTTTATTTCCAAATTCCTTGATTTCTAACTATTCAAATAGATCTGTCTCAGTCTCAAAGTCAAGTGCATGGATTGATTCATATTTAGACTCAGTTTCATAATTCTACCACCAGCGGATCCAAAGATATGGCTTAAAACAGTAGAGACTTCAACGGTGGAACAAGACAGAAACTGTTAGCGATTTCACCGATCACTAGGAAAAGGTTGAGGTTTTGATTTGTTCATTCCATTTGGATTTGAAAAACTGATTTCCTCGTCTATTTTGAAGGTTTCTTGATAAATTTCAAAGGGTAGATTTAATAAATTCAATGCTATTTCGTAGATAGGTATATACAATTTTGTGACATTTATAATTATTCAAATGGATCTATCTGAATTTCAAAGTCATGTCCGTGGTTTGATTCGTATTTAAACTAAGTTTCATAATTCTATCTCCAGCTGATCCAAAGATATAGCCTATAACAGTGGATACTCCAACGGTGGAACAAGGCAGAAACTGTAAGCGATTTCATCGATCACTAAGAAAAGGGTGAGGTAGTGATTTGTTGATTTGTTCATTCCATTTGGATTTGTAAAACTGATTTTCTTGTCTATTTTGAAGGTTTCTTCATAAATTTCGAAGGGTAGATTCAATAAATGCAATGCTAATTCGTAGATATATACTATTTTGTGACATTAAAATAATTCAAATAGATCTGTAGCAGTCTCAAAGTCAAGTTCGTGGTTTGATTCGTATTTAAACTGAGTTTCATAATTCTATCTCCAGCTGATCCAAAGATATAGCCTATAACAGTGGAGACTCCAACGGTGGAACAAGACAGAAACTGTAAGCGATTTCATCGATCACTAGGAAAAGGGTGAGGTAGTGATTTGTTGATTTGTTCATTCCATTTGGATTTGTAAAACTGATTTTCTTGTCTATTTTGAAGGTTTCTTCATAAATTTCAAAGGGTAGATTCAATAAATGCAATTTTAATTCGTAGATATTTACTATTTTGTGACATTAAAATAATTCAAATAGATCTGTAGCAGTCTCAAAGTCAAGTTCGTTGTTTGATTTGTATTTAAACTGAGTTTCATAATTTTACCTACAGCGGCTCCAAAGATATAGTCTATAACAGTGGAGACTTCAACGATGGAACAAGACAGAAACTGTTAGCGATTTCACCGATCACTAGGAAAAGGGTGAGGTTTTGACTTGTTCATTCCATTTGGATTTGTAAAACTGATTTCCTTGTCTATTTTGAAGGTTTCTTGATGAAATTCAAAGGGTAGATTCAATGAATTCAAAGCTAATTCATAAGTATATACTATTTTGTGACATTAATAATTATTTAAATAGATCTGTCTCAGTCTGAAATTCAAGTCCGTCGTTTGTTTCGTATTTAAACTAAAGGTGGGTTTATACAGCAACTAAAATAAAATAAGAACTAAAATAAAATAAAATAAGAATGTTCACTTCATGCATTTCAATGACAGCGTTTATACAGGAAATAAGCTAAAATAAGGAATAAGAATAAGAATGAGAGATGGTCAACTTTTATCTTTTTCGCTTATTTTATTTGGAAAATGATAGTGCGCATGACCCAAATCCACTCCCCGTATTGACACTTTTGACAAGTCCTAAGCCGAATTTTCGCGTGACAATATTTTAAAACTATTTCGTCCGTGATGACGTCACGCACCAAATAATTTGAAGCGGTTTGAAAGCAGGTAGCGGAATAGTTCGAACTGCAGTTTGAAGTTTGTAATCAGCTGATTGAGGAATATAGGTTATGCTTGTTGGATTTATTTTGTTTTCACCGTTTTTATTTTGAATAAATAATAATAATAACTGTTCTTCATTGCATTTAATATTGTTTGAATATGACAGCTTTGTTTTGAGAACGCATTAATTGTGACCTGTGACTGTGAAGTAATAAATCACTTCGAGTAGAGCACACCTTTATTTTAGCATTTTAGCGATGCATGAACTGGTGACGTTTACTTCGAAATAGTTTTGAACCGTGATTCACGCGAAAAAATGGCTTAAATAAAATGACAACTAATCATTGTCAAAAAATCTGCGATTTGATTGGTTCATTCTTATTTCTTATTTTATTCTAGTGATCCCTATAAACCTATGTTTTCTGCTCTTATTTCTTATTTTATTTTATTTTAGTTCTTATTTTATTTTAGTTGCTGTATAAACCCACCTTAAGTTTCATAATTCTACTTCCACTGGATCCAAAGATATAGTCTATAACAGTGGAGACTTCAACGGTGGAAGAAGACAGAAACTGTTGGCGATTTCACCGATCACTGGGAAAAGGGTAAGGTTTTGATTTCTTCATGCCATTTGGATTTGTAAAACTGATTTCCTTTTCTATTTTGAAGGTTTCTTGATGAATTGCAAAGGGTAGATTCAATAAATTCAATGCAAATTCGTAGATATATACAATTTTGTAACATTCATAATTATTCAAATGGATCAGTCTCAGTCTCAAAGTCAAGTCTGTAGTTTGATTCGTATTTAAACTGAGTTTCATAATTCTACCTTCAGCAGATCCAAAGATATCGTCTATAACAGAGGAGACTTCAACGGTGGAACAAGACAGAATTTGTTACCGATTTCACCGATCACTCGGAAAAGGGTGAGGTTTTGACTTGTTCATTTCATTTGGACGTGTAAAACTGATTTCCTTGTCTATTTTGAAGGTTTCTGATAAATTTAAAAGGGTCGATTCAATAAATTCAAAGCCAATTCGTAGATTTATACTACTTTGTGACATTTATGAAAATAATTAGGTATTCAAATAGATCTGTCTCAGTCTCAAAGTCAAGTCCGTGGTTTGATTCGTATTTAAACTGAGTTTCATAATTCTATCTTCAGCAGATCCAAAAATATAGTCGATAACATAGGAGACTTCAACGGTCGAACAAGACAGAAACCTTTGGCGATTTCACTGATCAATAAGTAGGTAAAGGGTTGTTGTATTTTGAGTATTTTGACTTGTTCATTTTATTCGGATTTGCAAAACTGCCTTTTTGTCTAGTTTGAAGGTTTCCTGATTAATTTCACAGGGCAGTTCCAATCATTCCAATAGACAGATCCACATACCTACTCAGCTGAATACACGAAAATGCACAGCACAAACGCCTTGCACGCAGCCTACATCCTGAAATTTTTTCACGTATTCCGTCCCATTCAATTCCGAAGGAATGGAACTGTATCGAAATCGAGGTTATTGAGCAGTACCATCAGACGAACGGAAAAAAAACGTGACAAGAGTGCTTCCGCAGCTCAAGGCTGCCGTCTAACAGTACCTACGTATTGATTGAGCTCTCCTAATGGGTACCGGCCATGTTACTACTTTACTACTCGGGCACTACCATGCGTTCCTTGCAATGGGCCGAACTAGTATGCTCAATGAGTCATGGTGCGTTCTGTGTTGATAATCAGTGGTGACCCAACCTTATTCCGACCCTTGAATGTGGGTCAGTAGTCGGTACAAGTAGGATCGGGCCGTCTAATCAGATTCTGTGACATCATTCCGATATGTGTGAAATGAGCTTTAAGTGATTTACTTGCTTAGAGGCGCTGTTGAACATTATGGTTAAGATAAGCTTAATGGTTAGGTTTTCCATCTTTAATATGAATAAGTTTTCAATTTTCAATCAATGTTCTTTCGAACTCTTGGGTAAGTTATACTGGGTGATTCCGGAGGAGACCGTCAGATTTTAGGAGAAGTTTGCACTTTAGTCAAGGCAGTTTCGAAACAATGTTTGGTTTATGGTTGGGGACCTTTATTGATGTCTATAAAGTTGGCACTGCCACTTGCGAGAAAATCAATGAAACCTTTTGCATTAATTGTCGAATAATTGTCGAGAATTTGTCGTGAAAGGAAAAATTTTGTCGCGTCCTTAGTTTTTTTTACGGGGTGGCTTTGCTAACTTAAAGTTAAGTTAGCAGAACCACTTTCTCAATATCTACCAAATATCATGATAATGGTTATAAATAATTGTCGAGTAATTGTCGAAGTTCATATAAAGTAAAAAAAACAAAAAATATTAATTCCTTCTTGTTTATTTCACGTCTTTTTCCCGCGAGTTCGAGATATTTCTGGAATTATCGCATTTTTGGCAAAAGCGCATTCGTTATTGACTTTTTTTCGATTGCATTAACTGTCTAAAACCTACCTTGAATTTTTCGTGAAAGAAAAAAATTTGTCACGACCTTCGTTTTTTTTTTCTACTAGGTGGCTTTGCTAACTTTATATTAAGCTAGAAAATAGTGGTCGAATATCATCACGATGATCATATAAAAGATTGTCGAGTTATTGTCAATGTTCAAATAAAGTGAAAACACTCACAAAATTTAATCTTTCTAGCAATTTCCACCCCATTTTCTCGCGATTTCCCTACATACATTCCTGATATTGAGAAAGAAGTTCTGCTAACTTAACGTTAAGTTAGCAAAGCCACCCCGTAGAAAAAAAATAAGGACGCGACAATTTTTTTTCTTTCACGACAAATTCGGGACAGGTATTCGACAATCAATGCAATAGAAAAAAAAGTCAATAACGAATGCGCTGTTGCCAAAAATGCGATAATTCCAGAAATATCTCGAACTCACCGGGAAAGGAGTAAAATAAACTGAAAGGAATGGATTTTTTGTGTTTTTTTTTTACTTCATATGGACTTCGACAATTACTCGACAATTATTTATTACCTACCATTTTCATGATATTTGGTCGATATTGAGAAAGTGGTTCTGCTAACTTAACGTTAAGTTAGTAAAGCCACCCCGCAGAAAAAAACTAAGGACGCGACAAATTTTTTTCCTTCACGACAAATTCGAGGTAGGTATTCGACAATTAATGCAATAGAAAAAGAGTCAATTACGAATGCGCTGTTGCCAAAAATGCAATAATTCCAGAAATATCTCAAACTCGCGGGAAAAAGACGTAAAATAAACAAGAAGGAATGGATTTTTTGTTTTTTTTTACTTCTTATGGACTTCGACAATTATTTATAACCAGTTTCATGATATTTGGTAGATATTGAGAAAGTGGTTCTGCTAACTTAACGTTAAGTTAGCAAAGCCACCCCGTAGAAAAAAACTAAGGACGCGACAAATTTTTTTTCTCTCTCGACAAATTCTCGACAATTATTCGACAATTAATGCAATAGGTGGCACTGCTAACTTTATAGACATCCTTTATTGATAGTCTACAGGGTGATTTGTCCGATTCAACCGATTTCTCTTTTATTCATAACTTTGGTATTATTGTCTACTTTCAATAATTCCAACACTTTTCAAAAATACAGGGTGGGAATTATGGTGAGTCAGAATTAATTTGCAGGTTGAAAAAACACCCTGTAAATTCCGTTTTCCAAAATTCGCTACCTGGTTCAGATTCTACCATAAGTTCACATTACTGGAGCGTTTTTATTTTTTTTGGCACACGTCCAGTTTTCTTAGAAAAAATTAAGAATATCTTTATTTCGCTCCAAGGCAGTGAGAATATTCTGATCTAGATATAGTAATGCTGTATCGTCCAATGATATAAAACTCTTCCTGAGTCCCTAGTTCTTTGTCAGTTAGTATATTCATAATCACTCAAAGATAGATTTGTAAGAAGTAAATCCGTCAGATTTGTGACCATACTTCATCAGAACATACCTAGGTATACATATAAATAATTGATAACCCACTCCCATGATTACTTTATGGTAGTTCAGAGATGATTCCTCATTCTTTCTTCCATTATTTTAAATCCTGAACACGTGCAAAGTTATTTTTCGTATTCCGTGCAGAATGTAATGCTGTCTAGTTATGAAATATTTATTTTATTTCATGCGGACTGAACATTTTGTTCCACTAAGCGAGAAGATAACTGAAGTGTGAAAATTTGAATAAAACTACTTGGCACTTATTGCCTTGCTGGTTACAACGGTACGAAGAACACTTCGAAGTGACAATCGGGATAATTAGAAAAAGATTATGAATTTAAAAGTGTGAAATTCTTTATTAGTTTCAGGCAAGCTTTTATCGTTTGTGTTCCTAAGAATTTTTGTTTGGAGGGATCAAATGATGCGGAACTGTCTAGCATGTCACAAGATCCGAGTGGCATCTACCAAATTTTAAGAATGAATGGCCAATTTTCACATTTTTTTTTTATCTATGTTGCATTCATTTCAATCTTTACTTACGAGGCTATATTGAAAAATTCTTAGCCCACTATAGAACCAACAAAATTTCAAAATCAAAATCTTTTATTACTCAACATATTCTCCTTTCAATTGAATACATTCATTGCAGCGAACCTGCAACGTCTCTAGACCTTTCAAAACAAATGTTTCTTCTTGCTCTGCAAACCAGTCCTCCACAGCTTTTATTACCTCCTCGTTGGAAGAAAATTTACGACATTTTAAACTTTTTTTCAGTTGAGGAAAGAGATGATTGTTGGACGGAGCCAAATCTGGTGAATCTGGTGTTCTAGTAATTCTAACCCTAAATCACGAATTTTTTGCATGGCAACATGGGATTTGTGAACTGGGGCGTTGTCCTGTAAAAACAAAATACCTTTGGATAGCTTTCAGCGTCTTTTCTCTTTAATTGTTAATAATAGTCATTGTTAATAATAGTTATTGTTCTACCCTTATCCAAAAAATCAATCATGATTACCCCATGGCAATCCCAAAAAACTGAAGCAAGAACTTTTCCAGCAGATTTTTGGACACGAAACTTCTAAGGTCTTGGAGACCAGAGTGTCGCCATTCCATCGATTGTTGCTTTCTTTCTGGATCGTAGAAATGTACCCAAGTCTCATTCATAGTAACAATTCGGTTTAAGAAGTCTACATCGTTTTCAAATACGAGCACAGATCGAACGCGATGCTTCTACCCTTGTACGCTTTTGGTCAACATTCAATCATTTGGGGATACATTTTGCAGAAATTTTTCTCATGTCCAAATTGACGTGAACTAAATGATGAACGCTTTCGTATGAAATCTTCAGTCCTTCAGATATCAGTTTTAGCCCAATTCGACGGTCTGACAAAATCATGTCATGAACTGCATCGATATTTTCGGGGACTGACACAGAAACTGGCCTTCCCAATCGGTCATCATCTTCAATGGAAAATTTACTTCTTTTGAAGCTTGCAGTCCAATTTTTCACGGTCGCATACGAAGGACATTGAGCATAATATATATCTTACCTCTTGACCCTTTTAAATACAGGTAGGTACTTGATGATGGCTCGATACTCCAATTTTTCGATTCTTACAATTTCGATGGACATCTTTTTTATTTAATTTATTGCGTAACTCTGGTTTACTTTTTTGACGTCGAACTCTACACGGACACTTCTAATAAGTTATTGTTCGTTGATATGGTATCGCAATGCATCATGGAACTGGTCTAGGCTAACTAGATATCAATACATCATCGTATTTGTCATTGTATTCACGAAGCTTTTTGTCCATAGCATGCGGACAAAATGAATTTCTTTTATCCCAATTTATCTATAGGATTCAATTCACAACTAACAAGTTATGCCTCTGAGATAAAACCCTTTGTCATTTTGTACGTACTTCCCCTATCACAAGTTTTGCCTCTGAAATAAGACCATTTGTCATTTTGTACGACTTCCCTTACCACAAATACTTAAAAGGAAATTCTCCCCTGAAACACTGACATGACTGACATTTATAAAGAAATGGCAAAAGGATGAGTAAGGTAGGTGAGGAAGCATTCAGATTTCCCACATTAAAAATTGGTTGAAATAAAATGGAGACCATTTGACAGTTCCATTCGACATTTAGTATTGGGAACCTTGCTCATCATTTATTATGGGAAAGCACGCACAGTTTATGTACCACAACTCCTCCGCAAGCTCCCATAGTCCCATACATAAACATAATTTCACTGTCGGAATGCGAAGTCAAACAAAGCATATTCTATCTGTTTCATGCTTGATGAATCTGAGATGATAACTCCACATGAATAACGAAGCAACGTCTAGATTTTTTCATGCTACCCAACCATTGAACCTGTTTTGCAAATGTCAACAGGTCATCTCACTTTCAAATGATGTGACTTGCATGACTACTCCAATAAGAGACTTCACGAGCATCTTCGAATTAGTACCTACCATTCACATCCGTCAAAATTGATCACAATACTACGATTTATTGGTGATGATCGTGAGAAAAATTATTTCTTGAATTATTACTTTATTTCGTAAACTTTCACGACTGGTAACAATCGCTTTGTCTTGCCCAACATTCTTTCATGGTATGTTCATGGCTCACCTTGACGAGAGTGTTGGCGAGATTTTCTAGAGAATAATACCAGAGTATTGAGTTCTCTTGAGGTGATTTCAATAACAGGCTACTTGGACGAAATGGGAGTTTCGTTTTTCATTGATAACTGATTAGTTTTAATCAGCAGGCTAAACCAGTAGCACAGACGCTGTTGATTTGCGATTATTAAATTATTAGAAACATCCGAGGATGTATAGGTGATGTATTGTATTAACCTTGTACGTAGATTCGCATTCACCAGCTCAAAGATCAACTAGAAAAGATGTCGATTATTCTGGATCTGATTTTGAAACAGACATTCAGTAGGTTTTTCAATTTACAATACAGCTCTGAAGAAATTCTCCGAAATCGAGAGAAGATAGGAATTTTGCGCAAACTCTCTTGACGAAAAACTTGATATCCTCAACCTAATTGCATGTCCACCTCATAGCAGTCAAGATGTAATTAATTGGTCCAGCAACTAGCAAGAATCGACAGATATAGAATACGTATTTCCAATGGAATCGGATCGAACGAATTGAAGATTCATAAAACGAGTGAAGTCAGTTTTTCTCGTCATATTTATGCGCCTTTCACTTCGAAAAGTTAAATCCGGCTCGAATGGGACATTTACCATTACGAATCGACCAAACTGACCTTAATAATGAGTCGAACTCCATCTCTATATTCGATAAAACAAATAGAGCATATTCATATTTATTAACATAAATTGGTTGTTCCATTCATCCATAACTAAACTTAATATGTGAACGTACGGTAAAATGATTCGCAGTTAATCCACTTTTCAATCAGCAGTCTGTTATGTCATTAGGGATTTCGCCAAGTGGAAATTGAAAATGATGAAATAATATAAGGATTCATATTCGCTATTTCTGAAATAGTTTGTTGACTAGTAGGGCCCCTAAATCTACCTATTAAGAGGAAGTGGTACACGTCCGAGCTCGCGAGCTCCCTACAAAAATTGGGCTTTTTATTTCCATATCTCAGTTCGTATATGCGGCGTTGACCAACAATTTTTTTTTAAATTGAAGCTTAATCATTTCTCTAGAATGTGTATTATTCGCTTTTCCGTTTTTCTTCGTATACTAGGAAAAAAACCTGGTGAGCTGTGATTTCATAAAAATCTGGACAAACGATTTTATTTCCATGATATCTCCGTCAATTTTCGGGATAAATGTATGAAATTTTCAGTATACATGCGGAATAATATTTTGCAAAATGTGTATGAATCAGTTTTTTGTATATTGCCCCCTGAATTTTTAAATAAATGGTAAAGTAGGAACTTTATTGTTGGACGTGTACCACTTTCCATTAAGGGGCAGTATCACCTTTTGAATCGTGGTAAATCTCCATTCAAAAATGGTCTCTTTATTTCACGAGTAAGTACCCTAATTTACGACTTAGAGATTTTTTTTTAAATTGAAGTTGAAGAACGTCCCGGGGGCAAATAGTTTTCTGTTTTTCGATTTAATTAGTTTTTCATTTAAAAAAAACCTGGGTAATCGTTAGATCTGGGGTTATTGAATATGTTTTTCGTTTTTCATGAGTACAAGCTATATTTTTGAAATAATAATCATGACAATTTTTGTAGTTTATAGAAGATTAAATTGCCGAGGGCAAATAGTTGCGATTTTTTCGATTTAATTCGTTTTTCAATAAAAAAAAAACAGGTTGAACTTCAGCGTTTTGGAAACTACACTTAATGATTTTTTTCCGACGGTTAGTCATCATTTTTTGGAAAAAATCGCAACAATTTGCCCTCGGAAATTTAATTTTCTATAAACTACAAAAATTTTCATGATTATTATTTCAAAAATATAGCTTGTACCCATGAAAAACGAAAAACATATTCAATAACCCCAGATCTAACGATTACCCTGTTTTTTTCAATTGAAAAACTAATTAAATCGAAAAAAAAACTATTTGCCCTCGGGACGTTCTTCAACTTCAATTTAAAAAAAAATCAAGTCTCTACGTCGTAAATTAGGGTACTTACTCGTGAAATAAAGAGACCACTTTTGAATGGAGATTTACCACGATTCAAAAGGTGATACTGATATCTTTATCGGTAGATCTCTGCAAATCCTTTATAGGCTAAATGTCGAAGTTTGATGAATTTTTCTGAAGAAATGGGAGAATTATGGAAAATATGAATACCAAGATATTTGGCCTTGATTTTTCCTCTTTCGATTCGTATATTTACATCACGGCTAGGATATCTGTGAAAAAAGTTTCATCGATTTTAAAATTGCCCTTTTTGCGGGTTTTTTCGCGATTTTCGCGAATTTTTTAAAAATACTTTTACATCGCCTAGGAAATCGAAATTTCACCCACATATTAACCGATTATTCTTCTTTTTGACCGCATAAAAATGTTCCCACCGTAGCACAGCTTCACTGCGATTTTGAGATTTTTCTGAACCCACTTTTTCGACAGATTCCTTCGGTCGGTCCACAGAGTTACCATTTTAGTACATGCATAGAAGATTTCTGGATATGAAGCACAATAAGGAACAAATCCACTATGAAAATTGCCATTCAGGAAAAATTTTCGCAGTCCAATAATGCAAATTTAATTTCGCTAATTTCATTGACATGTTGATAATCAGTCAATGCAATCTACATTTAATTCCATTCCTCTGTTATGAGCAATTGATGGGAATTTCAGCAAAAATTGGGGAGAATTTCCAAAAAATTGGGAAGAATTTCAGCAAAAACGATGACAAAAATATCCAATCTTATCAAAATAACCGATATACAGGATGTTTCTGAATTAATGCGAAAATTTTCCTGGTTCAAAATAAAGAGTGGTTTGTTATATAAATGATGGGTCAAAAGTCAAACGTAAGGGAGTTATAGCGGTTCAAAAATGGCGGAAAAATTAGGTTTTTATTTTGTATCTTTAAAGTGAAAAGCGATAAAATATTTAATGGAAGTATTGCTATTATGAAGACACACTTTCTTGATATTTTTTCATATTTTTAGAGTCGATAACTTGATTCAGTGAGAAACTTTTCTATCTCTTGTATTTTTGTCGTAAAATGTACCGTTTTGAAATGAAAAAATAAAATGTGAATCAGTTCTGAAATAAATTGCCCTTTTCCCGACAAGTAATGATTTATATTTTATTTTTTTTAACCAAAACGGTACATTTTACGAGAAAAATACAAGGGATGAAAAAGTTTCTAACTAAATCAGGCTATCTGAATTTGATTTTATTCAAGTCGTTGCGGAAGTTTTTCTTAATATTTTATTTTTCCGCCTTCTTTGAATCGCGATATCTCAATAACGTTTGACTTTTGACCCAACATTTATATATCAAACTACCCTTTATTTTGAACAAGGAATCACCCATTAAAACTTTCGCATCAATTCAGAAACACCCTGTATTCAAGCGAATTTTTCCAAAACTTATCGCTATTAAAATCGTGAAAATTCTTTTATTTTTGAAAGCAAAAAAATTCCAGAAAATTCATCCAATAAAAAAAATCCTACCTGATAATCCTTTGGCAGATACCAAGACTATCAACAGCGCCCAAAAAAGCCCCTTCGGCTGCAGCATTTCGAAAAATATCCAATGTAATGCCACAATCACAGATTCGAAAAATCAATATTCGTAAACACTCAACTTCACGCCGTTGGGATTGTCCACATTTTCGCGTGCGCTCGTACCGCTAAAGACACTTACTACCATCGACTTCTTTCCTTGGTACAACACTTACAAGACGCTGGCTTGAACAAGACTGAAGTAACTGTCTTTACATTCACCTGCTTCTCGATAGCTGCGAGCTAGAAAGCCGACATTTAATTGCATATATTTGGCTGATGTGACTACCTCAATTCGGATTGATCGAAAATTTTTCGAATGTGGGTTACTGATTCTGATGCCGACAGTGTTGATGCTAAGGAGGGTCCACATAATTGGGCGTTTGAAATCTGTATTTTTTATCACTATCAAACCATGTGATTTATACACTCGGAACTCGGAACTCCTCTTCAATGAGTAGAAAAATTAAAGAGAATCAAATCAATCAAACTCCAATAATTGATTCACAAATACACTGCGCAAAAAAATTAACGCGCATTCTGAAAATCTCAATTTTAATGAAAGTTAACTCTACATTGACTTTATAACTTATTTTTTATGTTATCTCGGGAAGGTTTTGAACGAAACAAGACACATTAATTGGAAGAAAAATTCAGGATTTCACCGAATCTTATGTGAAAGAAGAGAAATGAACAATTTTCAAAATACTGAAATGCTGATAAGTGATTTAATACTTGCTATTTCCACCCCTTGCGTTAATAACAGCTCGGCAACGACGGTTCATACTCAAAATGAGTGATCTTAAAATGTTCTGATCTAATCCTTCCCAGATTTCTTCGAGTTGGATTCCTAAGTCATTAAGAGTAGCTGGATGATTTTCTGAACTTCTCAGCCTTCTATTGAGGTTGTCCCAAACCTGCCCAATCGGATTGAGATCTGAACTTCTTGCTGGCCATTCCATTCGAGAGACTTCAACCTTTCAAGGTACTCCTGAACGATGCGCGCACGATGGGGTCTGGCATTATCGTCAATAAAAATGAAATTTTCACCAATGTATGGGGCAAATGGCACTACATGCTCTTCAAGAATGTTCCTTATATACTTATCAGCATTCATAGCTCCATTATGAACGACTACTAGGTCTGTGCGAGCAGTCAAAGATATTCCACCGGCCCATACCATAATCGATCCTCCCCCGAAACCAGTAGTATTCATGAAATTTCACTGAGCATATCTTTCATGTGGACGTCTGTATACAAGGGAACGTCGATCACAATGGTAGAGGCAGAATCTAGACTCATCTGTGAAGAGAACTCTTTCCCAATCGGCCTCTTCCCAATGGATATGCTCTCTCGCAAAATCCAAACGCGCCCTTCGATGGGCTGGGGTAAGAGCTTGTCGCGACACGAGGCCTTAAATCATATTCTCTGAGGCGATTTCTTATTGTCTGAGTGCTAATTTGCACCTCATGAGTTTGCTCAAGCTGAATTTGAAGGAGGCGAGCGGTTGCAAACCGCTCAAGAAACTCTCAAGTAACGTTCTTGAATGGCAGTTGTTACCCGTGGTCTACCCTGTCCTGGTCTTCGGACATTCATACCTGTCTCCCTGAATCGCTGCAACATTCTGGACACACTTGTATGGGAAACTCCAAACCTTTCTGCAATTCTTGTGTATGTCCACCCTTCTTCTCGCAAAACTACCGCTTGGGCACATTCCTCTTGGGTCAAATTGCGTGTTTCGCGTTGCATAGCGATCGAGTGTAGAAAATCAAACGAAAGAAAAACTATTGATCACTAGAATTGATCGAGAACAACTGATTTTAGAATGGAGCCAATACATTCAAAATCTGATCATATCATCTTTTTTTATTCCTGCTGGGAGAAAACATCTGTATTGAAGAAAAACGTTGAAAGTGGATAACATATGCATGCATAATTCTGATAAAAATAATTATCATTGAGAACACCTTCAGTTGTAGAATAAATTTGAGATTTCCATAATGTGCGTTAATTTTTTTGCGCAGTGTATATTGCAACAGGGTTTGTGTATCATTAGCCTCGTCCTCTGCAAAATGCGACATTAATGCAATTATTTCAATAACCAAATCAAAACCGTCAATGTCTGATTCACTACTTGCATCATCTTTGAGCTTCAGATGCAAATCTTCACAACAATTCAAGAAATCATCATTGGAGTAGTTAAATAAGTTGTTAAAAAAACCAAATACGTCATTAAATTCTTTCAACTCCTCGAATATATTCTTGAACGAAGTAATTGTTTGATCTAGGATCCTAAAATTAAACTCCACTCTGTATTTAGTTTTTGGGTCCACTAAAACTTCAACACTGTGTTCATATTGAAATTGTATTGGTTTTCAAGTTGTCGGTTTTTTAAATCGTTGCAAAATCTGTTTCTACGTTGAGTTGATGAGCCATTTTGGAAGCTTCAGCTAATACAATTTCAAAATATTCAGCCGTCCGAAGTGCGATGTATGAACTCAAATCAATCAACTTAGTCAACAAATTTATGCAGATTTGGTTATTCATGGTGTATCTTGAAAAATTCTTGATTCGAATCACATAAACAGTATTTCAACACTGAATGAAGGAATATTCAGGAAGAAAACATAGCTGATGTCCCTACCAGAATTCATACGAATCTAATGACACCTCATACCTAGAAATAAATATAAATACATACATACAATCGGTAAAAAGGTTTCCTTCAAGGCTCGTTCCTCTCATCATCACTTATACTCACTATTTCACTAATTTGTCGTTGATTGCTACGAGGATCTACTTCAACATCAAGAAGAACTAGCCATTCATTAGTCTGTATCTCAGTTCAGACCTTTCGATGCCTTAATTTGAATGGCTCTGAAAATGAATACCCCGAGCTATACCCAAATTGCATTAGACCACAAGCGGAATAATTGACCTTCAAGAATTCAATGTCCAACCTATATCATTAACCAATTTTTAAATGATGAAGGGGGAAGAAAAACCAATGAAATCATTAAATGATTTATTAAGGTAAACAAGAGAATAGCCAAGAAAAATTTAACAAAAAATAACAAAATGAGATGAAAGAACATTTAAAATAAATCCACATATTCAAATTTTTTCTTTCGCCCTTCCTCTTCCTCTAGTTCCAGCCCTTGGACCTCTTGAACCTTTACCTCCCCTTGAACCTCTTCCTCTAGCAGGACGTGAAGTTGTCGCAGAAGCTGAAGATGTATTACTACTAACATCATCGTCATCATCTATGACTATACTAGTTACTTCATCATCACTTTCTAGATTTACACTTGATGGTTCAGTCCTCCTGCTCAGGATATTCTTCACCTAAAACATTCAAATATAAAGTACTTCCATCCCGATTGAATAAATGAACAAACCTCTTCATCTTCATCTTGATTTTCTCTCAGCTTTCGCAAGTTTTCCAAACAGTCTTCAATTTCATCTTCCTCAGGAGCGAGTTCTTTCATTTTTTGCAAAGTTTTCTCAAACTGATGTCTGAAAGAAAAGAATGAAATTTTATCCGAAAAAAAAATATCAAATCTGCCGTAAGGCATGACGACTCACTCAATTATTTGCTCTGGTGCTTCATTATCATCAGTATCAATAAATTTCATAACACCATTTGTAAGTCCCTTCGCTGAAAGAACTGTGAGTTGATTCATAGCAACATATTTCAATATGATATCTTCGACCCTACGAATATTTGCCTGTGAAGAAGTAATGTGGTTAAGCTGTCATATGTCATAATTCCTGGTAGCAAAGGAAATACATATGTAAAAGATTTCCGATGGACAAAGCAGAGAAATGTCAATTTGTTTTTTACTCACATCAAATTGGATGTCTTCATCAAGGTCCTTGTTGAAAGTAGTTTGTTTTCGTTTGGTACCGGAAATACTAATAAACTTCAAAATATCTTCAGGGTTAGCTACCCGCCCAACAAATTGTTGACTGAATTTGATCGCATTAAAAAGCTGAGCTTCATGCTTGTAATGTGCCCTTAATCTTATAAGGGGTAGAATTCCAACTGGTATACGATCTGGAAATAAATTATGAAGAATTTTTCAACAATATAATAAATCCACTTACTTAGTTGCGCTGCCTTCTCGATCATTATTTCGACATGCTTTCCTATCACCTTTTTACACTTTTCTAATTGATCTTGCATAGCTACTTCAGGAAAATCCAGAATTATGTTATCAAAGATGAATGGACGAACAGTACAAAGCTCTATTTCATCAATCTGGAATTGTTTTTTGTGAATTTTCAAGATACCGACTTTTTTAGTCAAAGCTTCCCCGGCAGCTAGCGATGTTGCCACTGAACTGCCTGAAAACCAACACGTTTTCATATTGTTCACTTTTGGGACCTATATTGAATATCTCTCATAACTAACCAGGCTGTGTGATGAAAATGTCACCAACTTTTTCAGGAGTGATTCTGCAGTCATGTTCATGACCCCACATCACTAAATCGATATCCTTAGAAATCACATCAGGAGGAATGTAATTTTTAGGTCCCCGTGGAGCTCTATTTTGGTGCAGCACTAGTAAATTGAAAAATTCTTCACCGTTGATATTATCAGGTTTTGCTATGGAAACCTGTTAAAAAAATATCAACCTAGACATTCACATTCATTCCTTGTTAAAACGACACTTTTCCATATTATATTGTTCTGATTCTTGATAGTAGAGAACTCAACTTCTTTCAGGAATCAAAACCCTGATTTCCCATTAAAACTTACTATCTCTTACCTTCTTTTCGAGAAAAAGTCTACCCAAGCGTTGATCTGAAATATGAGATAAACCATAAAGAGCTAACAAGCTCCTTCCCTTCCTTATAAGAATTGGATTTATTTCAACATGTGTGAAGTCTTGCCATCGGCCAAAATAATTCACGAGGCCTGACGAGGCTAAGAGATCCAAAGCAGATACATGGTCCTTTCCAGTGGGGTCATCATGATTGCCATGTATGGAAAAGACAGGTATCCCTACATTCAAATTAGGATCCTCGTAATTCACTTCTTGGTTCAGAGTGTGATCAAAATTGATTCTTTGATCTGATAAGATTTCAATTCTAACTGGGTTGTCTCCCAAACAATATCTACAACACAAATGTATGAAATTCTGTTTCAAAGTGCAAAAAAGTGATTCCCACTTACTGCCTGAGCAATCTTATACATTTATTAATGCATGAAGGACTAGGCTTGGTGTCGTGAAACAAATCGCCTCCCAATAAAATAAAATCTACATTCGAAGCCACACCTATTTTCAATATTTCTTCGAATGAATTGAAAGTATCTTCCCCTCTGATAGAATCGTTTTCTTTGTAGCCTAAATGAATGTCAGTAGCCAACAATATTTTGAATTGATCTGAGTTATCATGTAATTCATTTCTGGAACTTCTGTCTTCAAATGAATCGTTGATTGTGTCTTCTCCATCACTATCCATACTTGAATTATTAAACCAGAAGTGTCTTAATCATATATGGGGCACAATAAATGTACCTTCGTAGTTTCACTTGAAATCTGATATGTCACAATATTTTGCTTTATCAGAGTATAAAACGTGAATAGTGATACGAATACGATATTGGTATTATGTATTTTGATCAATTTTTGAATTTCCCAACCTAACCTAAATCAGGCGCCAAATTCGAAACTAGATTTTCTAGGGGTGTCAAATAAAAAATCGATACATATGCGATGGAACAATGAGACGGCTCAGCTCATAAAATACTGTGTGGCAACGTCGTATTTTCATTGAATCGACACCCGACAGCAAAATGGCGGATGCGCCACTTCGTGGTTATTGCAAGTTTTATATTGATTTTCACACTAATTTTGTGGAGATGTGGAGAATAATGCACTATTTAATAATTATATTCTCATCTTTATTTGAAACTTTCAAAACGAATGATAGGAACAATATTTACAAAAATAATAAATAACTTCACAAAGGTTAATAAATTATGAAAATTAGCCATCTTTAAATAAAGGTATAATCAAAAACAGTAGAATTTTCAATTGAAATTATTTTCTCTTTCATACATACTGTTGAGTATGTTGGTGAAACTGTCAGGTAAGTTCCGATTAGTCTCTGCCTCATCATTGGAAAAAGTATTCGGGAATACATTCGTAAACTCAAAGTTATCGAAAGACATATCTTGCGGACTATGCTGTTCTGGCACGCACTGCAGTTCTCCATCTTGAAGTTGTATATTTGGAATATCCATATGAATGGTATCCAGTAGAGCAGCCTGTAAATGAGCGCTGGTTGGTCCTGGAGGAATATTAAGAGGATACTGAGGATGGTTCATTGGTTGGCCCGCAACACTTGTTGATGGTAAATTTAACTGATGTGTTTTGAAGGGAATATCTACTGTTCCATGGTTCGCCTCCATCTTTATAGGCTCTGGTTGGGGGGTTGCTGTTAAAAAAAATAAGTTCCAATGTAAATATCCCGCTCAAGCCATCATTTGCTATTTGTGCAAGCCGAAAAGAATTGGGTTTGTAAAAGGGCTTTAAGAGGTGATAATTAATGCTTTGAGTTTGAAATTAGAGGAAAGATACGAGTTGTTCTGCGACATTTTTTTGTGATTTTGTAAGGGTAAGTCAGCGAAGTGAATCTTTACTTTTGTACCAACCTTCTTCCCTCCTGATGTTCATGAAAGGATTGTAATCTGCAAAAGAATTTTTTTCGGCATTACTTCGTTTTTATTCAAATTTTTTAAATGCCATCTGCAGTAGCAGGACTTTTGAAGACCTATAGAAAAACCTATTTGACGAAGAAAATTTCTTATCATACAGTTTGAAAATTTGGCAGCAGCAGCCAAAAAGGTTTGTCAGCAGCTGTCAAATAAATTTTCCATGAATTGTAACAGAAATATGAGGATTGTAAGGAACTTATAACCATTAGAATGGGTTGAACTCTTGATGAACTCACCCTCTTTCTGAATCAGACGACCAAGATCTACCAGACTGCCGATGTTCATTTTTTTCCTCTTCCTTCCTAGTTCTTCGGAAGGTATAAACTCAAATGGTATAGACTGGCTGGTAGCGTTGTCAGACGGCCTTCTGAGCTGCAAAAGTACCTTCACTGGATGATCTATTTGCTGATTGTAATACTTGGGCGCATTGAAAGAGATCGCCACTTCTTTGTGTACCCGGCACGGGGTAAACTGACCGAAGTCTTCCCAGATCAAAACCCCGTTTTTTTCTTCGTAAAACCTGACTTCAATATTGTCTCTCACGATCTGAAAGAATTCCATGTACTTGACAACTTATTAATGATATAAACTTCAATAGGTTATCGGCCCAGTGTTATAGATGGGCACCGAAATGGAAGTGGCTCCTGTTTGTTAGAAAGCGTAAACAATAATCTTACCTTTCCACAAAGAATTATGATTTTCAGTGCCTCATCAACTCGACAAACACAGTGAGAGATCTCTATAATAACCATTTCGGTGCAATTTTTCTTATCGAAAATAGCATCGCTCACGACTGGGGCGAGAGGCACAGTAAATTTTCCATTTTCACCTTCTAAGAACACCTGAAAACACAAGCGCACCACACTGAAGTTATACGACCTTTTCGTATCGAAACCAGCTGAAAAAATTATGTTAGGAGATGACTGATGATGAGGAAAGAGGTGGTAGCTTACTATTGAAGGGATCTACTCTGACTTGCTGTCTTTCTTTCAACGACTCTGCTATATCTTTCTTTTTTACGCGTTTAATGCCAATGCTACAAAATTCCACAACATTCTGACCTTCTTTAACAATTGTCGTGCATACGCCTTTTTTACACTCCTGTTTGCCGTCTATGGTGAATGGATGGGGTCTAAAAATAACAATTTGTTTTTTGAATACCATTCCAGGTTCCAGGAATGTATTAGTACATATATAATAACATTACTAGCAAGGTAAGAGAGTTTTTACTGGCGAGCCGCAGGCGAGTCAGTTACCTCCGAGAGCCAGTAAAGCCCGTTACCTTGCCTGTATTGTTTTATATTTTATTTGTTTCTCATTTGTAAAAAGGTTCGATAAATTCCAAAAAAATCTCAATAATTTGTCGCAAATGTCGTAAGCTATGGAAGCGTTGCCATGAACATGTCTGTTTATTTTTCTTTACATTTGTTTTGGCGAAAGCGAAAATGAATGTACCAAAAGAAATTTTCGAGGCAGCCAGCAGTGTAGCTTCAAGTTTATTACCTGCAAAATCAGCTTCAAGGTACGAGCGAGAATACGACGACTTAAAAAAGTGGCAAAACAATAACAGTGTGATTGGGGTAACTGAACTGAAGATGTTTTGTTGGTCTACTTGAATCAACTATCAGCTAGATTCAGTCCTAATACTTTATGGGCAAAATGGTCTATGCTGAAAAGCTGCTGGAAATGAAAGAAAATGCCCCTGTTCGCAGGTTTGTTGTCCTTGAAAAATTTATTGAAAAATATGACGTTTAGTTGTCATTTGCAGATTTCAAAAGGTAATAGCGTTTCTGAAACGAAAAAATGAGCGTTATACGCCAAAAAAGGCCAAGGTATTAAGTAAAGAAGAGGCTGAACAATTTCTTTCACATGCTCCTGATGACCAGTGGTTGCTGGCGAAAATTGTAACAATATTTGGGATTTTTGGATGTTGTCGATGTGACGAAATTCTCTGCTTAAACATGAATGATGTAGAAGATATGGGAAAATACGTTGTTGTGACATTGCGGCAAACAAAAAATTTAACAACAAGAAGATTCACCATAACCGATGATGGCTGCAGCTTCAAGCCCTGTGTTGTCGCCTTGGTCGAACAAATTGCCTTTGGCCAATAAATATCTATATTTTTCGTCTATAAGATACACTGACGTCCTTTCTTGACAAATTTATTCTGACAACAACTCCATAGAAACAATTATCAAAACTTATAAAATCTAGTCTACAAGGTCTTCGGAGGTTTCTGCCGTCCAAGAGCTCACACCCTGCATGTTATACAGAAAATATGTAAATCTTCGGCCTCCTGGAACAGAAAGCCTAAGATTTTTTTTGACATACCGACATGGAAAGTGCATTTCCCTTTGCTGTCCAGCCAGCGGCGTAGCTACGTGGGTGCAAGGGTGTGCAGTGCACCAGGGCCCCCGACCTCAGGGGGCCCCCAAGCTCTGACCATCAAATTGCGTTTGAACTTAAAAAAAAAATTCAAACTTTGATTTTTCTCTGTGATCTTTTATGTGAATAACATTGTTTTTATTATATTCAGTTCTTGAAAAATATCATCAAATCTAGGGATTTATTGCCAAAATTCACTGATGAATCGGACATAAAAAAACTAAATCCGACTAGATGGTCCACTAGGGTTAACATAATTTCGGCAAATAGAAGAATAAATTCTTGCAAATAAGAGCGAAAATAAGCAGAAATTAAAAAAAAAATTTGAATTTTGAATTTATTTTACTCGGCAATTTAGTGCACCGCATTCGGCGCATTCTCAATGATATCAATTATGCATCTGAAGTATTACAAAAATGCGATGTCAGTTTCGACGACGTATGCAGAGCTTTAGAAGAGACGAATACAAAGAAAAAAATTTATAGGGGTGACTTCGAGTCCTTCAAGTGCAAGGCTAGAGAAAATGTCATAGCATATGGTAAAGATCCTCATTTCGAAGAAAAGAGACAAAAAAAGATAAAAAAATATTTCGATGAATTAGCTTCCGATTTCTAAGCAGGAGAGAATTTTCCGAAATAAATATTTTCAATAGAGTGCTCGATACAATAATTTCTCAATTTTAGAAGTCGCCTTCTTATATTTCGGTTGCAGTTTTCAACAAACTGCCGAATCATTGGAAACTATTAAGTTTCATTAAATTTAAAAGAGAATTGCAGGCGCTGCTTGTAACAAAAGCGTATTATTCGCTCTCAGAGTTTTTCTGCGACACAAACCTATCTGTGATATAAGTATAGTTTGCTCTAGCCTGTAATAGTATATTCTAAAACTAGTTGCAGAATGGGCTCCTATTCCAATACGAATGCGAAATTCGAAAACGAGCGACCAAGGAGCGAGTTTTCGAAGGCATGAGTATTGGAATTGCATTCTGCAACGAGTATTAGACGTTATTTTCTCTATTTCACTCAAATTTTGTGAAATTCAATGAAAAAATTCAAATTATAGGTCCTAGTGACTTTCATATTGTATCTTGGCAGTTGGTGTGAATGTTAGGAAATACGAAAATTGACATTCTGCTGAAATTTGAAAGGATCGGAAGTCATTGCTGGCAACCACAAAACGAAAAATGTAACTAAAAATGATGCTGTAATGAATTCATTACAGCACTGTTTTTAGTACTGTAATGAACTCATTACGATACTGAAATAGAGAAATTCATTTTATGTCCATATTTATTTTAATAATGTGTTATTTATATTGAAAATTGACGAGTACACGCTATTGTATCAAGCCTGTAGTACAATAAGGATTTGATTGATTGATTGATTGAATTCAAGTTTCGGGTGTATGACTGCAGTCAACAAAATTTTGAATTTTCACCATCATTTCTACTATAATATAGATATAGGTAGACGAAAAAACTGTAATTCAAAGCTTCGACTAATTTCAGAGTAAATATTGCGATATGAGAGGGGCCAACTTTTAAATTCAAGTTCTTAATATTTATCACCTATTTCTACCTGAATTGAATAAGGCATCATGGACAATTCATGAATTGTGTATGAAAATAATAAGTAAATACGGAATGTTGGAATGCGATCGAACAGAAATATTTACAGCAATATTACTGTTCCATACAATCTTCCTGTCACCTCTGTAGAAGCTGAAAGATCTTTCAGCAAATTAAGAATAATATAAAATTATTTGCGGAACACTATGAGCCAAGCTCAACTGCGACATTTATGGCTTATACCTATCAATTCAAAATGAAGCTGCATCTAGATTTGAGTGAAGTCATTGAATCTTTCGGAAAGAGTAGGTCTAGAAAGAGGTTGTGAACATATTTTTTCCGAAGGAATAAATGACTTCAAATCTAGACTTGACCTCTAGGTTCGAATCCCCAATAATTAATTTGAATTCATTCCTCGAATAATTTATTCTTATTGTGATTTCACCAAATAATCTAACGTATCAATAAAAAAAATAAAGCTAGAAGGTCATAGTGACAATGACATTTTTTTTTGTGAATATTTGTACATATAGTAAATATCTATAAAAAATGTTTTCAAATCCCTTTTTTTCATCCACATTAATATAACATTAAAATAATGAATTCAAAATAATTTGAAATAACAACATAATTTATTCAAGTATATTCCTCAACTGTACCTTCAGTAAGTAACTTTGCTTCTTCGAAGTATTTATAGTTTGACTCGAAAACAATTCATTAAGGGGCCCCTCTTCGATTTTTGCACCAGGGCCCCGGACTATCTAGCTACGCCACTGTGTCCAGCACACTATTGGTGGTGTCCCAAAGCAAACAGCGAAATATTTAGGTTTAAAAGACCCAGAGTTATACACCGGCCACTCTTTTCGCAGAACTGGAGCAACTATGGCTGCGGATTCGGGTGGAGATATTTTAGCACTAAAGCGTGCAGGAGGGTGGAAGAGCACCGAAATTGCGATGAGTTATGTCGATGATTCGGTCAACAAAAAAATCGAAATGTCTAGCAAATTATTTGGTGGTAAGGAGAGTACAAATGTTCTGCAGTCCTCGAGTTCAGCAGTTTCTGAGTCAACAGATGGTTCATCATCATCAGTATCACCTCTTTCATCATCAAAAATCTGTGTTACTGGAAATAACAATTGTACCATGATTTTCAACATATATGACGATAAAACAAAATTTTCTAATGTAAATAATACTAGGTACCTACTAACTTGTAAAAATTTTGCAAGTTAACTGTCAGTTTTACAAGTTAGTGACTTGATAAAATAAACTTTCTTGATTAATATTGTGTTCTTGGAAGCTGACGTTTACAAATGAGAAACAAATAAAAGTATGAAGGTTCCCAATGTTATTAGGTACCTGTAGGGTTCATCATGTGTAACACATGACACTAAGACTACAGCCTTGCCTCTATGTCCAACAATTTGGATGGTGGGATATGATTTCTTTCTGGGCGTTGAGTGAACCCCAAAGATTGAACTGACCCCTTCACATTCGTAACGGAACCTAGCCCTATCAGGGGCTGGCTGTTCAGTGATTTTGACAAAAGGTTCAGGACTTGTTTGGGAGTCCATAATACAATGTATTTTTAACTTTAACCGAATGAAATATTGACGCAACCTGAAAAACCAAATGCTTCGCATGTTAATACTGAAATTCCTTCGAACTGCATGTTTCTTGAGCAGTTTTCAATGAAGAAACATCAATTCTGAGGGGAAAATTCATCAGTTTCTTTAAAAAAATGAGAAAGTATCAGCCTCAGCAGATTATGAAAGATCCTTAGACCATAGAACTATGGTCTAAGGAAAGATCCATCGCATCTTCAAAAAACAATTTGAAAATTTTTTGACAGATGTCCAAAATTGACATAAGCTGACAAATAAATCGTTTGTGATCACTAACATGTTGTAGCAAGCGTACAATACTACAACGAGATGCCTTATATAATTTGATTTGAGTATCTCATGAGGTTGAGATATTATAATCTTTGAAACCTTTGACTACCAGTATCTTTGAATTCTCTTCTCAAAATCAGTTTCCCATCGACACTTTTAGTCCATCTCAACTTGCATTCATTATAATCATTTTATTTGTTTCTCATTTGTAAACGTCAGTTTCCAAAAACACAATATTAATCAAGAAAGTTTATTTTATCAAGTCACTAAGGGCTTGTTCGGACTAGGCCAGTATTTTAGTCGAGTGGAGATTCGATTCGCCCACTGACTACTCTACTACAGTGTCAATGTCAAAGACTCTTAAACAGTATAAGGTAGAAGGTACATCATCCTGTGACTCTACTCGACTCGATCGCTGGCGTTCCATCACAGGAAATAACAAAATCATTCGCTACTCGACTAATCTACTGTCCTAGTCCGAACAAGCCCTAACTTGTAAAACTGACAGTTAACTTGCAAAATTTTTACAAATTAGTAGTATTATTTACATTAGAAAATTTTATTTCATCGTCATATATGTTGAAAATCATGGTACAATTGTTATTTCCAGTAACACAGATTTTTGATGATGAAAGAGTTGATACTGATGATGATGAACTATCTGTTGACTCAGAAAGTCAGAAACTGCTGAACTCGAGGACTGCAGAACATTTGTACTCTCCTTTTACCAAATAATTTGCTAGACATTTCGATTTTTTTGTTGACCGAATCATCGACATAACTCATCGCAATTTCGGTGATCTTCCACCCTCCTGCACGCTTTGGTGCTAAAATATCTCCACCCGAATCCGCAACCATAGTGGCTCCAGTTCTGCGAAAAGAGTGGCCGGTGTATAACTCTGGGTCTTTAAACCTAAATATTTCGCTATTTGCTTTGGGACACCACCAATAGTGTGCTGGCCAGCATTAAGGGAAATGCACTTTCCATGTCGGTATGTCAAAAAAAATCTTAGGCTTTCTGTTCCAGGAGGCCGAAGATTTACATATTTTCTGTATAACATGCAGGGCTTGAAGCTGCAGCCATCATCGGTTATGGTGAATCTTCTTGTTGTTAAATTTTTTGTTTGCCGCAATGTCACAATAAGGTATTTTCCCATATCTTCTACATCATTCATGTTTAAGGAGAGAATTTCGTCACATCGACAAGATCCAAAAATCCCAAATATTGTTTCAATTTTCGCCAGCAACCACTGGTCATCAGGAGCATGTAAAAGAAATTGTTCAGCCTCTTCTTTACTTAATACCTTGGCCTTTTTTGGCGTATAACGCTCATTTTTTCGTTTCAGAAACGCTATTACCTTTTGAAATCAGCAAATGACAACTAAACGTCATATTTTTCAATAAATTTTTTAAGGAAAACAAACCTGCGAACAGGGTCATTTTCTTTCATTTCCAAGCAGCTTTTCAGCATAGACCATTTTGCCCATAAAGTATTAGGGCTGAATCTAGCTGATATAGTTGATTCAAGTAGACCAACAAAACTTCTTCAGTTACCCCAATCACACGATTTTTGTTTTGCCACTTTTTGAATTCGTCGTATTCTCGCTCGTACCTTGAAGCTGATTTTGCAGGTAATAAACTTGAAGCTACACTGCTGGCTGCCTCAATAATTTCTTTTGGTACATTCATTTTCGCTTTCGCCAAAACAAATATAAAGAAAAATAAACAGACATGTTCATGGCAACGCTTCCATAGCTTACGACATTTGCGACAAATTATTGAGATTTTTTTGGAATTTATCTAACGTTTTTACAAATGAGAAACAAATAAAATATAAAACAATACACGCAAGGTAACGGGTTTTACTGGCTCAAGGAGGTAACTGACTCGCCTGCGGCTCGTCAGTTATATCCTCCATTCGCCAGTGAAAACCCTCGTACCTTGATAGTAATGTTATATACTACTTTATACAGCAACTATGATGTAGCTACAAACTATAATCATTTTCCATGGAAAAACGGAATTGATTGTTATGGATTATTTATTATTGGACTCAAACTGAAAACTATTCAAATCATTATTTCAACTTTTTCGTTCTCCTGAGGACTGTCACTTTTAATTCTGTTCGAAGGGATGTCAAATTTGTTTTATTTCTGAAAAATTCGAAACGAAATCTCTGGACCTAATGAATAAACAATGCTTCGAGAAAAAATGTGACAGAACCCAAAAAATATACCCAACACAATTTACTCACCCGTTTATATCTGATTAAGATCTTAAATCCACCATATATCCAGGAAAATATCACAAAAACTTTGAATTTCCAATTTTGGGAAGAAACATTTCACTATTTTCATATACAATACGTCTTATACCAATGACCACAAAAAAAAACATGGACCTGCCTTTGCTTTTTGGGTCGCCACTATAGATCTTACGCAAATATCCAGAGTTTTTAATTTTTTCTATTTCATTGGATCTACAGAAAGATTTTATATTTTGCTCCTTTGCTTCCCATTTGAACTGTTTTTATTTACTTACTTTCTTATTCAATTGAAGTCGCATGCGTTCAATTTATAATCATAATGATAACATATTTAACGTTTTTTTTGATGGTCTAAACGGTATCCTCAACAACAGTTATATCACTGAACGAATCAAAGAGGTGACAAAGAAGTTAACAATTACTGTACGGAAATTGATGAAGTTTTTCATCGTGCAATTTTTTTCCAAATTGATTCAAATAAGTTGCATACGCCGACCCCTGTATAAAATTGGATATAATCATTTGCACTAAAATATACGAATTGCATAGACCAGCCATCTGCATTTCCTAGAAATTATGCTTTCAACGAGCAGCGTCTCAGGTTTTTCACCCACTTATAACGAAGTTGACGGAATTTTGATTTTTCAGCTGCGTAAATCACGAATTCCCTGTACTGCATCTTCTGGCATCGGTGGCACTAGCGGCATCCAGCGGATCATATTTACACTTGAGAAAATGTATTGCAGATCTCTGTACATTATATTATATTTTCCTCACATCTGCTTGAGAATTTTGGAAGGATTGGTTATAAATGCGTATTTTAGTGTAGAATTATTTTCATTTATAACGAAGGGATTAACTAAGTCAATTAAATGATATTGATATTTACAAAATTCTACAGATTTCTATCAAACTGGGATATATGTTGAGTTGAGATTCACAGTTCTGAAGATAGATGTCGATACCTACCATAAAAATGAACTTTTCAAATATAAGAATCTATCTAATGCAGTAATACTAATACATAATATTATTATTAGATTTATGGGGAAAACGTAGATAAACAATATTTTTTATAGAATTATGATATGAAACATAAAGATTAATTGCTGCAATACATGCATGCCAAACAAATCGATTCACAACTGGATAATGGGAAATTCACTTTTGATCTTTTTTCAAATTTGATTTTATTATTTCATTTTATTCTAGTTCTGGGTATAGTGGTCAGAAGTAATCAGTCATTGTAGATAACATGCTATCAAATCTTTTTGTTGGTATGTGTTTGTAAAGTTAATTGCCTTTCTTTATCTGATTTCAAATTTCCTCATTAATACTTCCTAAACCTAGTAGGTAATGGGATACCTCTGTAACAGTAGATATAAATTATTTTCAAATCATCATTCCACATTATCATATTTGATATAAGGTAACGGAGTCGAAGTTTCAATAAACAACATAGTAAAAATAGTTTTAGCTCATGAAATTTGAAAATATGACTACCAAAAGTCTTTAAAAATCAGCCGCTATTGTTGAGCCAAATTTTTAGTCATGTACTTGGATATTGTCGGATATGCTCTCTTGCAAGTAATGATTACAATTAAAGTGTTTGTTCCCGAAGAAAATCTTATCTTGTAAAAGATATAATACACCTAATAACATAAACAGGAAACCGTGTGAACAAATAGGTCTATCTAGGACAAACGTTCTATAAATGACCTCGTAAATTGCCGGTTTATTTCTTCTTTGTGTATGTTTGCATATTCGTTCAAAACATAAACAAATACACCTTTAATCACCAACGGAGCCTTGGAAAAATACTCGGCAATGTTGAAATGATTGCCAGCAGTGTTTACAATTGGAAATTTCGAAAAGTTTGGACTTCAAATTGGTTCGGAGAAGTTGACGTGAGAATCTGCGCAAGAAAAAGACAGACTGTGACGAGTTTGTCTGAGCTCGGCCCATACCGATCGTTACAGCTGACTTTGACGGACTGTTGCCAGGCTAGAATATCATAAAGAGTGGAACAGTTTCCTATTGGTTGAGTGAAAACGAGCGTATAATGCGACGTTGTCAGGTCGATCGTGAATCAACTCTATTCGTCGAATGGGATACGTACGAAATTAACTAGAAAATTTCATGACCTTCTGCTGATTATTTTATTGGGCGGAAAATTAAACCTTTCACGAAATATCTCATTCCGAACCACTACCAGTGGAATGTTTCGGAAGAAAAACAATGCCGAGTTCTTTTGTTTTGAGAGTTGTTTCCGGTTTTTCCCCTTCCTAGGTCTTCCTAGTCGTTCAAAAATATATAAGAAGTAGTAGAGTTGAAGAGAGAATCTATAATAGAAAAGAAATATGCGGGTTTCAGAAAAGGATGAGATACACGTTCTGAGTCTTAAGTTTGAGGAAAAAGAGTTATCCAGTCGAAAACTTGAATAATTATTCATGTCCAAAAACTATCTGACAGATAGTTTTCCATTCGGCCTGAATTTGAGGATAGTATAAGCAAGCTGGCAACGCAGCGTGAACTGCTGGTCGATCAGCTGATTGCCAATGTAGGAGCAGAGTTCTTATTTGCCCACAGCCGGTGAAGAAGCTGTTTGAATTTTGGTTAGGTTCACCGGCTAAAAGTACCCTCGATTTTGGGTAAATTTTCAACGAATTATGAATAGAACCTACTAGAAATCGTCCAAAGGTCGAACGACAAGATGTTCCGCTCCAGTTTCCAAGAGGAAAATCCTCAGAAAGATTCCAAATTGCAGACTGTTTTCAGTAAGCTGACAGGAGTCTTTCCAAGGGCCGAAGATTTTGGAAACTCGAATAAGACGATGTCCTCCGAAATTATTGAGTCAGTTTTGGTCGACAGTCCGATTCCTTTATCAACGAGTGAGTATTCAGAAGATTTCCTATCAGTTGGTCCTATAGTTTGTTTTACGTTAAAAAAATCATAATAGAAAGAATGTACCTATTATGTTGTTCTTCTGGTGAGTCTTGCGAATTATTCAAGCCAATTTAACTCAATAATAGGTGTTGAAACAATTTTGAGTTGATAGGTTCAGAATCTATATGAAGTCAAAAAAATTTAGTAAAAATCGAGTTAATTTTCATGGAAAAATTCGAACACTATAATGTTCCTGTGGTGTATTGCCACCTTTAAATTAGTAATATTTTTCAAAATCTCAGAATCAGAAACTTCAGGATTAAGGTAGTGAAATGGGAATGTCAAATTTTCACACATTTTCTTGAGAATCTTCTGTACCAAACGTCCAAAAAATTTGAACAATTATTCGTGTTACCAGTTATGAGAGCTTCCATTGATGTTCCATAAGAGACACCTGGAAAAATTTTCATTTTCGTTTTTCCAATATTCTCTCCGAAATTTTCTCTCACAAATAAACTTCGTTATTTCTAAATATGCTTTTTAAACTCCATAGATGTGTCTAATTTTAATAAATCCGTCAAGTAGATTCGAAGAAAATTGACTGTGGCAGACAGACAGACAAATCTTTGTTCCTTTGACTATACCCATATAGTCTAAGCATTGGTCCTATGAGCAGATTTTATTTTTTTTTATCAGATGTAATTCAGTTCGAAAGGGTGAAAAATCCATTTTTTTAATGAGGTGAAAACTAAATTATATTTGGAATGGAGAGCCAATTATGGTAGAAATTTGTTTTTTGAATGACTTTAGATGAGTTCATTTGAATTTTCTTTTATTTCATTTGTGCTTATCCCTTGTTGAATTTCAATACATATTCTAACATTCGGTCTATAAATTCAGGAAGAACAGAAATTGATTATTCAAAAATTCATTGAACTATTGGAACTTTTTCGTTAATTCCATAATATTTTAAATAGTTGTGCATTTGGCCTACAGTCAAATCTTTTCCACTAACAAATTTGAGGCCTACGAGTGGTCGACTTCATCAAAAAAATGTGCGTATGACTGATACAGGGCGTTCAAAATTGGCCGAGATATTTTTTGATTTTTGACTACACAGCTATCGAACTTTCTTCAAGATGACTAAATTCGAGATTGTTTCTTTGTAGAAATCACGGTAAATGTCGATATAACTAATTATATTCAGAGCGTTAGGGAATAGAGGTGATTAACCGCTATCCTAATGGTTCGTCGTTAAATTTAACACTAGATTAGGCTCTACGCTCGGTGACATTTCAATATTTTTACGACCTGTAGCATTCGGCTGTTGACTGTGACCTATAACTTGCTTGCATAGTAACTCACAAGATTTTAATGGATGTGGACTATTGAAATTATCGTTTTTTAACTGATTAACAAAAACAAACAGAAAAGGAACTCTTTCTTAGATACTTTCACGCTTATTTCGTTTTTCTGAAGTGTTCTGATAGAGTTGAATCACCTTTGAATCTTTCAAATAATTGACTATTGACACTTGACAGAACGCAAGTCAAATTGAGCCGAATTTGACAGCATTAAGTATAGGATGATTTTTTAAGAGCTGTAGGAAATTGAGAAAAAGAAAAACACATAAAATTCAGAAAAATGCATTTAATCTTCATTTGAATCGATTTTCGGATCCATATACATAATTTAATTGTTGAAGACCAAACTGAAACTTTTTCTGGATGCGTTGGTAGATCTTGCCATGCTCCTGGCTGATCTTCACTCCAAAATCGACAATTCTACTTATTACGTAACCCTTGGGCCAAAAATGAGCTTCGTCGCTGAACACAATTTCTCGGAAAAAAGTGTATCTTCCGCCAACTTTTCAAGAGCCCATCCACCAAAAATTCTGCTTTGTGGTAGGTCGCTCGGCTTCAATTCTTGCACTAGCTGTATTTTAAAAGGCCTCACACCTAAATCCTTTCGCTAAATTTTCGACGTTGTTGAGTAACAGAGACCCAATTGCTGCGAACGGCGCCGAATCGATAATTTATAGTTATCACTAACACTGGCCGATACAGCTACGATATTTTCTTCAGTTAGCACTGTATGTAAGCGTGTTGGTGGTTTAATGCCCAACAATGGGAATTTGGTGCGAAATTTAGACACAACAGCCCGAATAGCCCGCATTTTGATAAAATTCAATGATTTGCAAGCGCGTTTACCGTTTGTAAGACGATCCATGGTTAAATTATAGACCAAACATAGAGGTACATGGTCCTTGAACGATTTGAAGCTGATTTTAGTGTAGTTCTTCACCGGTTCATAGATGGATAAGTGTGTTTCATAGAATCGAAAATTTTTAATCTCGCATCTTGCGGTGAGTAGCTGAACTATAAAGCACTATTTCGTCTATTTCCTAAGACGAATGCGATGACGACCAGGACCGGCGTATGGAAATGTGAGATGTTCGGTATTTCATCACACCTGATTTTTTGAATGCAAAAAAACGACAATAAATTTTGCCTTTGATTCCTAAGAACTAGAGGAAAATGAATATCCTACAGATTTCTATAAATGAAGAGCACGCAGATTATAGTTCCCTCGATAGTTCCTTCAGCAGCTACTGCTACTATGTACCGCCACTACAGTTGGCAGTAAACTGCCAAAACTGCATCAAATCGTTCAAGGGCGATGTACCTCTATGTATATTTAAGCTCAATGACCAAACTGAAGATGTTCGGCTGTGACAGAAAACACGAAACGTGCGTAAGCTGTCGAAGTCAGTGATGCCAAGAAGAAAATATTTCAACTCTTCAACGAGATGGTTAAAGTACACTGCGCAAAAAAATTAACGCACATTATGGAAATCTCAAATTTATTCTACAACTGAAGGTGTTCCCAATGATAATTATTTTTATCAGAATTATGCATGCATATGTTATCCACTTTCAACGTTTTTCTTCAATACAGTTGTTTTCTCCCAGCAGGAATAAAAAAAGATGATATTATCAGATTTTGAATGTATTGGCTCCATTCTAAAATCAGTTGTTCTCGATCAATTCTAGTGATCAATAGTTTTTCTTTCGTTTGATTTTCCACACTCGATCGCTATGCAACGCGAAACACGCAATTTGACCCAAGAGGAATGTGCCCAAGCGGTAGTTTTGCGAGAAGAAGGGTGGACATACACAAGAATTGCAGAAAGGTTTGGAGTTTCCCATACAAGTGTGTCCAGAATGTTGCAGCGATTCAGGGAGACAGGTATGAATGTCCGAAGACCAGGACAGGGTAGACCACGGGTAACAACTGCCATTCAAGAACGTTACTTGAGAGTTTCTCCGTTGAGACAACGGTTTGCAACCGCTCGCCTTCTTCAAAGTCAGCTTGAGCAAACTCATGAGGTGCAAATTAGCACTCAGACAATAAGAAATCGCCTCAGAGAATATGATTTAAGGCCTCGTGTCGCGGCAAGAGGCCCTGCTCTTACCCCAGCCATCGAAGGGCGCGTTTGGATTTTGCGAGAGAGCATATCCATTGGGAAGAGGCCGATTGGGAAAGAGTTCTCTTCACAGATGAGTCTAGATTCGGCCTCTACCATTGTGATCGACGTTCCCTTGTTTACAGACGTCCACATGAAAGATATGCTCAGTGCAATTTCCTGAATACTACTGGTTTCGGGGGAGGATCGATTATGGTATGGGGTGGAATATCTTTGACTGCTCGCACAGACCTAGTGGTCGTTGATAATGGAGATATGAATGCTAATAAGTATGTAAGGAACATTCTTGAAGAGCATGTAGTGCCATTCGCCCCATACATTGGTGAAAATTTCATTTTTATGGACGATAATGCCAGACCCCATCGTGCGCGCATCGTTCAGGAGTACCTTGAAGAGGTTGAAGTCTCTCGAATGGAATAGCCAGCAAGAAGTCCAGATCTCAATCCGATTGAGCTGGTTTGGAACAACCTCAATAGGAGGCTGAGAAGTTCAGAAAATCATCCAGCTACTCTTAATGACTTAGGAATCCAACTCGGAGAAATCTGGGAAGGATTAGATCAGAACATTTTAAGATCACTCATTTTGAGTATGAACCGTCGTTGTCGAGCTGTAATTAACGCAAGGGGTGGAAATACCAAGTATTAAATCACTTATCAGCATTTCAGTATTTTGAAAATTGTTCATTTCTCTCCTTTCACATAGATTCGGTGAAATCCTGAATTTTTCTTCCATTTAATGTGTCTTGTTTCGTTCAAAACCTTCCCAAGAGAACATAAAAATAAGTTATAAAGTCAATGTAGACTTAACTTTCATTAAAATTGAGATTTTCAGAATGTGCGTTAATTTTTTTGCGCAGTGTATAACCTGTAGCTGCGTTGGCTGAAGCTAGTTTGCGGCTTGGAAATGCAGAAGGCTTTGACGCTGGTACAAAATTCGAACGATCTATCTTTCAGTCCAAAGCTCCCGCTTAGCTTTCCTGCAATTGCGATTGCCAATGACCTCACGATTCGTATAATGATTACATTTTCGATTTGGTCGCCGGTGCATGTGGTGGAGAAATGCGCTGATCGAAACTGGGTTATTTCAGGAACACACCACTGCGCAAAGCACAGGAATTAATTGTCCTCAAAATAGAAAACCGCGATTCTATCGCTGGGTAAAAATGCAAATCAGGCCATAAACACTGTAATTATCTCATTCATTAATCTGGTTTATGCCCATTCCTGGAATTCAAATGAGCCTCAATCGTGTTAATCAAATTAATATTTCAACTTCTTATTTGAATTTCGCGTTCGTTTGTATGTATTCCGTGTTCTGGGTCTATGGTTGGGGTGACAGTTCCGTTAGTTTTTATTTTTTCGGTCACAAAGGGGAAATAACACCAGGGTTGCTTCTGGAAAAATGTGAAGTATTCAATTCTCTGCATTATACACACATCGTCAGAAGTCTTGCCCCCCCCTAGGTTTCTCAAGAAATAAAACCTTCATCAGTGCCACATAATCCTTACTGCGGTAGGAATCAACTGAAACGGCAAGACTTTTGACGATGTTTGTATTTCCAGTTTTCTCTGAATAAGATCTTGTATACCTTGAGAAAAATATACTGCTCAACAAGAGTTAGGGATATCGTATTCAATCGTTTTTAAAAGTATGTTATATTCGAGAAAATCGCTGTAAAATCATTCAAAACTCAATAACAACTTGAATTGATCCAATAAAAATCAGTATAAGACATTTCGTCAATCTGGTCGCCTTTTTTCTGAAGTTTGGTTCTTTGCATATGCTTCATGAATGTTCTTATTTTGAAAAGAAGTCAGTTTATCAACGGCTTCGATTTGAAACGAGTTTTCTGAACATGCCAAGACGTAAATTAACAAACGCTGAGGCTAATAGGGCTATCGGAATGCTACAGGGTGGCCTAACTCAGGTTGTTGTAGCGGAAAGGCTCCAAGTCAGCCAAAGTGTGATATCTCGACTTTGGAATAGGTTCAGGGAGATAGGTTTCGTGTTGGAAAGACCAAGGCTTGGTGGTCGACGAAAAACAACACCTGCTCAGGATCGTTTCATCACCGTTTTGGCGAGAAGAAACCCTACATCTACGTGTACAATGCTAGGGAATACTCTCCAAAATGCATATGGGGTCCAAGTTTCCATCGAAATCATCAGACGACGTTTGAGAGAGGTGAATCTGTGTTCTAGACGTCCATTAAGAGGAGTTCCATTAACACGTGAACATAAGCGTCAAAGACCGGAATGGGCAAGGCAACAAATCAATTGGAACGATCAATGGCGTAGTGTCCTTTTCACTGGTGAGTCCAGATATGGACGATTTTCAAATTCTCGAATAATAAGGGTATGGACAATCCCACGCATACCCCGTAATCGTCGCTATGTCCAAGAAGTCCATCCATTCCGAGGGGGTAGTGTTATGGTATGGGCCGAGATATGTTTCAACGGGCGCACAGATCTACACATTTGTCCTGGGAATATGACCGCCTCACACTATAGGGAGCATGTCATCGACAATGTTGTGCCAAATTTTCACGCTGCTATTGGTGAAACTTTTCAATTTCTAGACGATAACGCTAGACCGCACCGTGCAGCCATAGTTGAGAATGCGCGCGAGGAGCTTGGTATTCCACATTTACCAATACCTCCGCACTCACCAGATTTGAATTCCATAAAACATGCATGGTATATGCTCCAAAGAAGATTAGATAATAATCAACCTACCCCAGAATCCTTAAATAATCTGAGAGAGCTTCGGCCCCGTTTATGGAACCGAATTCCTGAAGAAATGTTCAACAACCTTGTGTGTAATATGCAAAGAAGATGTCAAGCCGTTATTGATGCCCGTGGAGGCCATACATTGTATTTATAGTCTTAAAATGCTTGAATTCTCTGGGAATAAAATTTCGTTATTTTACTCGATTTTTCTTAACCACCCTGTATACGCTGCAGACCTACAGGCTGAAATTAATTTGCAACTTGAAATCACATTAATGTGAATTTTCATCACAAAAATCTTATTTTAACTATATTTTTTTGCAATTTAAGTCAATATTCCAAACTCATGTGGAGCAGTTTATTTCTAACATTTTGCTCTTAAATAGAGATGGCGGAGGTCATTGAAAATACATGAAAATTTACAAGGACTCCATTTAAAAAATCACAAATATCAGTTCACTTCGAAAATATACTTTTTATCCAAAAACTTTTTTTCCCTGATAATTTTTTCGTAACCATTAGTTTTCGAGAATCCTATTAGTTGAATTTCAGGATCGATGGTGTCCTGAGGCCATTAATAAGCGATTTCCCAGCAAGAAGCGTCGGGCGTTCTGGCAATCTCCTCATTAACGGCAGCATCCCTCGGGATATCTTCTCTACTCACTCCCTCCAGATGGACATGGCCGCCGTCGTCGAACACAAACATGTTGTTCGACATCAAAGTAATGGGCTATGATTTGATTGCATCCATTTCATTCCTTCGCAATATCACAGCAATTTTCACGGTAGAACTTCCAGGATGACAAATAATTCCGGAAAATTATGAGTCGCTTTGGGACTCTCGATCTGACGGTTGACTGGAGTCAGCATCCGACAATTTGTGTTTAAACAACCACTTTCAAAGCTTAGGTCATAAGGCAGTTCAGAAAGTTCAAGGCTGTTTCGAAAGTTTGAATTTTTTTCACCAGTAATATTTATTTATTGTGCATTGAGCGGTAATGTAAGTATTCGATATCGATTTTATTTTCGACCACAGAGATCGCTTTTGACAACTGTTGTCAATTTTGAAAATGCAGATTATTTCGAATTTCACTGAAGAAGTCGAAGATAAAGTATAGTGTTCAATTCGCGGTAATGGTCATAACACACTTGAGGAATTACACCACTCGCCTCACGGCTCGTGCTGCAAAATTCATCTGCGTGTGTTATAACCTACATTACCGCTCATTGAACAATATACATACTACGAACTCTCAAAAAATCACACTATACAGGGTGTCTACTTTTAAAACGGCAAAACTTCAAGGGGAGATTATTCAAGTGATTTGCAACAAAAAATGTCATATAACACATGGTCGAAATCTTGAAGGATATTCTTCAATTTAACATTTCTCGTTTTCACGAAATATTTCAATTTCTTCCATGAAATCTTTAATATATCAGTTATGCTTGTAGCTTCATCAAATTCGATCACATATTTGGAAATGGTATTAAATTTTCTACAAGAAAAGAATTTCAGTGTGCCAAAAATATTTCTATTGTGGGTTTGGTGAGGAAATGAATATCACGATACTGAAGTGAACAAAATCAGTCATATTTTTCCAATGGGTTTTTCGTTGAAAAATTATCTATTATGGACATGTTTTCTTTTCAGAAAAAAATACCTCATTTAGTGTACTTTCGAATGACATATCAACTTTCTTGCTAACTGCTTGTTTTCTGCCATAATATCATGGCTTATAAGATGAAAACGAAAAAGTCGAAAAATTTCAAACCTAAATTTGCTCCATTTTGAAACTCATTATGATTGAATATCGAAGTAATTCTAATGGAAATCATGAATTTATCAATGAAATGAGAATAATTCTGAACAATGAAAAAATTTTTAATAATACAGATTTTATGAAAAAATTTAAAAAACAGACTATTACCATTTATAACAATTGTTCGAAATGTCCTTGTTCAATACATTTAACACATCTTTTTCGAACTGAATCAACAACCTTGCGAAGATCGCAATGTTTCTGACGCATTTCTGCACAACACAATTCAATCCTTTCGATCAGAGTCTCTCGAGTCTGAACGCGAATTCGGTACACATTTTCTTTTAAGGTGCTCCAGACATAAAAATCCAAAGGCGTCAGGTCTGGGCTCCTTGGTGACCATCTTACCGGACCGTACCTTCCAATCCATTTCTCCCCAAAATACTCATTCATCAACTGTTGTACGTTCCGGCTATTATGAACTGGGCAGCCATCCATTTGAAACCAGACATTTTGTCTGGTAGCCAGGGGAATTTCATCCAATATGTCTGTGAAGCTGCTTTGGATAATCTTATGAATTCATCAGAGTTGAAGCGATCGGGGAGTATAACTGCTCCGAAAAGTTCATCTCTCATGACTGCTAACCACACGTTGACCCCTATTTCATGCTGATAATGAGAAACAATAGTAGCATGGGGGTTTTCTCTCTTCCATACATGGCTATTTCGTAAATTCATGAAACCCGATCTCGTGAAAGTTGCCTCATCACTCCATAATATTCTATCACCCCCCCCCATTCTCCTAACTTATTCAGGTACCACCTACAAAAGTTAAGTGACAGAAACTGTCAGATTTCCATAAGAATTACTTCGATATTCAATCATAATGAGTTTCAAAATGGAGCAAATTTAGGTTTGAAATTTTTCGACTTTTTCGTTTTCATCTTATAAGCCATGATATTATGGCAGAAAACAAGCAGTTAGCAAGAAAGTTGATATGTCATTCGAAAGTACACTAAATGAGGTATTTTTTGCTGAAAAGAAAACATCTCCATAATAAATAATTTTTCAACGAAAAACCCATTGGAAAAATATGACTGATTTTGTTCACTTCAGTATCGTGATATTCATCTCCTCAACAAACCCGCAATAGAAATATTTTTGGCACACTGAAATTCTTTTCTTGTAGAAAATTTAATACCATTTCCAAATATGTGATCGAATTCGATGAAGCTACAAGCATAACTGATATATTAAAGATTTCATGGAAAAAATTGAAATATTTCGTGAAAACGAGAAATGTTAAATTGAAGAATATCCGTCAAGATTTCGACCATGTGTTATATGACATTTTTTGTTGCAAACCACTTGAATAATCTCCCACTGAAGTTTTGCCGTTTTAAAAGTAGACACCCTGTATAAGAATGTAAAACAATAATTGATCTAAAATTGTTCAAAACTTGAACGCCAAAAACTTACCTAAAACAGAAAAGGTTATCATACGATAGCGAAGAAACCATACAGATATAAGAGACTAAAGATATGGTTTCAAATGAATGAATATTTGGTGGACATGAATCGTGCAATTCTTGAAAAGTTCTCAACATTTCTTTACTTCCTCAACTTTTGTTTATATTCAGACAACGAAGTATTGGAAATTAGCATTCTCTAGGGAAAAATAGTATCTCAATTCAGCATAAGTCAATAAAATTCTCAGATGATTTTTCAAGCCACAAATTGGAATTCTTTCGAGAATGTAGATAAAAATCGTTCAATCGAAACAAGGACATCTTAATACTGATGACGTATACGTATTGCTAGGGCAATTTTGGCTCTAAATCCCAATTTGAGCCATATTTCTGAGAGAACGATCCCTAAGCACACTCACTTTCGAAAAATATGAGCAGATTTATGAGAAGAAGACTGGAACAACTTCCCTTCCAAATATCAATAACCCCTAAAATACCCGAGAAAGATCGATCGTATGCTAATCCCGCGATATTGCCGGCTCCAGGCTTCAATGAAAAACTACGTCGACCCCAAGGAAGAATACTGATAGGGAAGTATTAGCCCAGTATCCCCCGACTCACATAATTGAATAAACTATTCTCTTCTATCTCTTTCCCATTTCGCGTTAAGTTATAAGGATGTTTTTTCCATCTGACTTTTTCTGGACGCTATCAGAAATGACAGCGCCCACTGAGGGGTTTCGTGCCGAACGAAGAACTTTGTTTTCCCCCCTCGGGGCAATTTAGATAAAAGGATAACAGGATACGCCACGTCTCAGAGTTCAGAGCTGATGACAGGATTATTTTGACTCGGCCTGGCAGTTATTGACCATATACAACAAAGAAAGTTTGTGGTGTGGGCAAGTCTAGACTGGACTGTTTCCGGGTTTCGTTATCACGATGGGGAAGTCGGTGAAAGGATGGGCATGTATATGGGAGGAGTGAAAACATTGTTTTTGAGGGGTTGAGATGGGAAAAAGTTGAAAGTTTTCTCATTTGTTGTTTTTCAATTTCTCCTGTGTTTTCTTATAAGGGATGATATGGTTCAAGGATTATTTGATCCCGAAGCAACGTTGTTATGTACAGGGTGAGCAATTTAAAAGATGTTTGCATAGGGGTTCTCGGTCACTTTAGGAAATTGAATATATTGAAGTCACATTCTTTATCTTTTTCTATGAGACAAAGCCAATGGACATCTGTTGCCGATTTGAAAAAATGTTCTATTTTTTTATTGCTACACGTGGAGTCACATTGAAAAAGGATGACAGTTCTTTTCTAGTAGAAAAAATCAAGATTTTGGGAATGGCTCGTTAATTTTGTTCTTGAGGAATTATTTTTTGCAGTGTAGTTTTATATGAACGTATTTTGCTCATTCTGTGACCGTTTGACGCATAACAACAAAATCAGCAATTTTGACAATAGTAATTTTGAGCTGATATTAGGCATCAATATACGTTCATATAAAACTACTAATTAAAAATGTACTACTACATGAAACATCAAATATCCTTGTTGTTAATGAAACAAAAGATAGAAAACTATACATTTTTGGAAAGGAGAATGATTGCTCTTTCGAATGAGATCAAAAATTATAGGGTGTTCCATTCAAAATAATACATACACTGCGCAAAAAAATTAACGCACATTCTGAAAATCTCAATTTTAATGGAAGTTAACTCTACATTGACTTTATAACTTATTTTTTATGTTCTCTCGGGAAGGTTTTGAACGAAATAAGACACATTAAATGGAAGAAAAATTCAGGATCTTATGTGAAAGAAGAGAAATGAACAATTTTCAAAATAATGAAATGATGATAAGTGATTTAATATTTGGTATTTCCACCCCTTGCGTTAATTACAACTCGGCAACGACGGTCCATACTCAAAATGAGTGATCTTAAAATGTTCTGATCTAATCCTTCCCAGATTTCTCCGAGTTGGATTCCTAAGTCATTAAGAGTAGCTGGATGATTTTCTGAACTTCTCAGCCTTCTATTGAGGTTGTTCCAAACCTGCTCAATCGGATTGAGATCTGGACTTCTTGCTGGCCATTCCATTCGAGAGACTTCAACCTCTTCAAGGTACTCCTGAACGATGCGCGCACGATGGGGTCTGGCATTATCGTCCATAAAAATGAAATTTTCGCCAATGTATGGGGCAAATGGCACTAGATGCTCTTCAAGCATGTTCCTTATATACTTATCAGCATTCATAGCTCCATTATCAACGACCACTAGGTCTGTGCGAGCAGTCAAAGATATTCCACCCCATACCATAATCGATCCTTCCCCGAAACCAGTAGTATTCTGGAAATTGCAATGAGCATATTTTTCATGTGGACGTCTGTATACAAGGGAATGTCGGTCACAATGGTAGGTAGAGGCAGAATCTAGACTCATCTGTGAAGAGAACTCTTTCCCAATCGGCCTCTTCCCAATGGATATGCTCTCTCGCAAAATCCAAACGCGCCCTTCGATGGGCTGGGGTAAGAGCTGGGCCTCTTGCCGCGACACGAGGCCTTAAATCATATTCTCTGAGGCGATTACTTATTGTCTAAGTGCTAATTTGCACCTCATGATTTTGCTCAAGCTGATTTTGAAGGAGGCGAGCGGTTGCAAACCGTTGTCTCAACGAAGAAACTCTCAAGTAACGTTCTTGAATGGCAGTTGTTACCCGTGGTCCACCCTGTCCTGGTCTTCGGACATTCATACCTGTCTCCCTGAATCGCTGAAACATTCTGGACACACTTGTATGGGAAACTCCAAACCTTTCTGCAATTCTTGTGTATGTCCACCCTTCTTCTCGCAAAACTACCGCTTGGGCACATTCCTCTTGGGTCAAATTGCGTGTTTCGCGTTGCATAGCGAACGAGTGTAGAAAATCAAACGAAAGAAAAAGTATTGATCACTAGAATTGATCGGGAACAACTGATTTTAGAATGGAGCCAATACATTCAAAATCTGATAATATCATCTTTTTCTATTCCTGCTGGGAGAAAACATCTGTATTGAAGAAAAACATTGAAAGTGGATAACATATGCATGCATAATTCTGATAAAAATAATTATCATTGAGAACACCTTCAGTTGTAGAATAAATTTGAGATTTCCATAATGTGCGTTAATTTTTTTGCGCAGTGTAAAACTACTAATTAAAAATGTACAAAATGAAACAAAAGATAGAGAACTATACATTTTTGGAAAGAAGAATGATTGCTCTTTGGAGCAATTAATAACCTGGGCATTTATGTTTAAAATCAGTGACTCTTATTTGGGACATCCTGTATTGGTATAGATAATTCACCTGAACAATTATTGAATTAATTCAAATATTAATGAAAAAACCAATAAAACTAAATCCGCTCCTTCTCTTCCAGACTGGAACTACGAAGCCTACACCATATCAGAAGAGGGCGAGTACCCGGTGATAGCGTCCCTCACCCAGAGGTTAGAGTCTGCGCTCAGGCGGGCCAAGAGCACCAGACTCTTCTGCGGCGAGGTCCTCTTACCGTGCGGCCTCCTGCAGAGGATCGCGGCGGACATCGTCTCCATGGCGGAGAACGAGCCCTGCGGACTGAGGGGGTGCGAACTGCACCTCTTCTTCGAGAGGGTGGACGAGTACATGAGCTTGGGGATGCTGCGATGCGACCCCTCGACCGCTTCCACCTTCGAACTGCACCTCACGCTGAAGCAGAACAACAAGAGGTGGAACTTCTTGCCGCAGTTTCTGAGGTGAGATTCAGTGTTGAATTCTGAGGGTTAATTGTAATCCTGAAGGAAAATTTAAGCTAGATTTTGTCTGAAGTTTTAGTGTTGTTGTTATAAAAGCTTGTATTTAGAAATATTGTTGAATGTTGAAGACTCTATGAATTCCTTATGGCTTTCTTTGTGTTAAGGAAGAGGTAAATCTTGCTTTAGACACCCAGTCTTTCTGGGTAGTGTCGGATTCTTACCGACTTAACACCTCTCCTGCTGTTGGTTCCGGGGATTAGCCTATAAACCTTCCATCTTCTTATCTGTTATTTCCTCTTTCGCATTCTTTATGCTGAGTTTTTGTGTTCATCCTCCAATTGGATATCTCTCTAAATTAAGAGTTTTACATCTTCATTTTCGCAATTGGTTTCTGGGTCTTCTGCGCTAAATTCTCGCTGTTTTTTCATCTTCAGCGGGGTCATAGTCAACTAACCTTCTAAGGTCGTCATTTGGATGATTACTAGCTCTTTCATAGGCTTTTGCAGCTTTTCGTTTGATGAATTTACTAATGGACTCCTATTTTATGTCTTTTCGGATTTGTTCATTCCTAACAAACTAGGGGCGTCTAATGTCCATCTTAGAAATTTGTTTTCTGTACTTTGTATCCTTATTATATGGGTTCTCGCTGTATTGCCCGATGCTGTTGATCCATATGTCAGCTGCGGTCTGGCGAGTGGCGACTGCTTTTATGATCCTCAACTTGGTGTTTCTTTTCATTTGGCTTCTTCTGCCTATAATCGGGTATAACCTTTTCATTGCTGCATTAGTTTTATCCACTGCATACTCAATGTGCTGTTTCCACGTAAGTCCTCTGTCTAGTATTACTTCAATTTCATTATCGTCTATGGATAATTTCGATTCCATCTTCAATCTTCTCTTCTGGAGGAGTATTGCTTGGGAAATCCGGAAAATGATCTGGAAACCTCCATATTTTCCAGAGATGAGCGTGTTCGAAAAAATTTTTTTTGTGGAATATGTGTTTTTGCAAGCTCTACAAGATACCACTTTTCAAACTTTTTGGGATGCCGTCTGGGACTTGAGAAATCCGAAAAATGACGCAGCAACGGTTTTCCTTCAAATTAAAACCTTCATATTTCCCAGAGATGATCGTGTCCGAAAAAATTTTTTTGCGGCAGATGTGTTTTTAGATTCTCTACAAGATACCACTTTCCAAATTTTTTGGGATGCCTTCAGGGCTTGGGAAATCCGGAAAATGTTCTGGAAACCTCCATATTTTCCAGAGATGAGCGTGATCGAAAAACATTTTTTTGTGGGAGATGTATTTTAGCATGCTCTACAAGCTACCACTTAAAAAATTTTATTTTCCATATTTTACACCATGGACTGATATCGTCTGCAGCTTCTTGAAGTCTTTTGTGAATTATTCTTGTGTTTATGTGCCTAATTGCTGTGCCACTATCGTCTGCGTATAGAGCAAGCAGGCATCTTGGATTTCTTGTATGTATATATTATAGAGTAGCGGTCCTAGTACGGATCCTTGAGGAACTCCTGCTTCTGAATACCTGAGTGTGGAATGAACACCGTCTATTTTCACACAAAAGTTCCTATCCCTCAAATAATTTCTTATTATTCTGCATAACTTGGGTGAATAACCTGCGGTTATCATTCTATATGCTAGTCCTTCATGCCATACTCTATCGAAAGCTCTGGTTACTTCTAGTAGTAGTACTCCTGTGGCTTGTTTATTCTGAAATCCTTCTGTGATATACTCAGTCATTCTTAGGAGCTGTTGTTCAGTAGAATGTTGTTTTCGGAACCCAAATTGTTCACTCGGTATCGCCGCTAGGGCTTCTGTTTCTTCATTAAGTCGTCTGGCTAAGACTCTCTCCACAATTTTTCCTAGGGCTGGGAGAAGGCTTATCGGTCTATAGTTCTGTGGGAACTTTTTGTCTGTTCCTGGTTTATTGAAAACAATCACTTCGGCAGTTTTCCATCTTTTTGGAAAGTGCTCTGTTTTCATCACGCCATTTGCTATGCTAGTGAGAGCTGCCATTCCTTTCTTTGCCATTTTCTTCAGCATGTGATTTGTAATTTTATCTTTTCCAAGAGCCTTTCTTGTTTTCAGATTATTGATTAACTCTTTGATTTCGGCCGGAGATGTTGGGTGAGGGATTTTGCCATCCGGTGGTGCTTCTTTCATTTCTTCTTCATTATCTTCAATTAATTCTTCTAGGTCCTCATCGTCTTCTTCACAATAATTTATTCTTGACTCCCGTCCTATAGTATCGGCAAGCGCGTTAGATTTATCGCTTTTTGAATATGCCATCCCATGCATTCCATGCAGTGGTGGAATTTGCGTTTTTTGATTGCGTAAATTTTTCTGCATTTTCCAGGCAGTGGTCTTCTGTGTTAAGTTCACTGATTTTCTTATTCCATCTATTCGTTCTGAGCTCCCTTAGTGCGTTTTTAAGTATTTGACTATGTTTATTCAATCTCATTTTTATAAGCTTTTATTTAGTTTCACCTGTCCCGTTGTCTGTCTGTCTGTAATCAAATCTTGCAAGTTAAATATGACACACTTCTGATCGTCCGATTGATTTGAAATTTTGCAGGTGTACCCAATTCTAGTGATAATGCATCATGAAATATTTTTTATAGAAAAAAAACAAAATGGCGGCTCCAAAATGGCGGATGAGTTTTGTAATTATAATCCGATTCCATTCAAAATTAGTATCTGGGGGTATTTGGGTTCGACAATGATGATACTATTGTCAAAATTGGGAAATTCAAGATGGCGGTCACAATATGGCGGACGAGTTTTGTAATTATGATCCTTTTCTATTCAAAATTGGTATATGGGGGTTTTCTGGGTCGGAAATTACGATTCTTCAAGATTGAGGAATTCAAGATGGCGACTTCAAAATGGCGGATGAGTGTTGTTATAAAAGCTTGTCTTCAAAAAGGTTTTTTGATAATTAGGCTTGTGCCACTATTTGTTTCACTATTTGTTCACTCGGTATCGTCGCCAGGGCTCAGTTGAAGACGTAGGTAAACGCCAGAAGTAACAAGGGGTCACGTAGCCGAAAACGAACCGCTGTGCGGACCGCCCCCATAAGTCAATTCCCGTAAAACCCGAACCTAGGACTTCGCGACCCGCCGCCCCGCCGTAAATCCGTCACCTTCTTCCGGACTGCCCCATCAATCTCCGGATCTCTCCGGTTTCAATGGGAGGCCGTAAATAAATCTGTATACGTCGCACGGTGGGACCTAAATCTCTTTCAATCACGACCGGATCATCGATTATTGATGAAATTTCATCCGACGAGGCAGACACGTGACCTCATTTTCTTCGCGATGTTCTCCTCTCTCTCTCCCTTGCCCCCTCGACCCCCCTCGTTCGTTTTCACGGTCGGTTGCCGGTAGTGTGCGTGAGCGCTTAAAGGCTTACGCCATTATCCTAGGTAATGACACAATTAACTTTCCGAATGGGATCTAACAGGACGCGGAGAGAAGCTCGCGGGCTGCACGCGAGGCTCTCGTCTTCGGACGCGAGACGAGGACAGATTGACAGACATTCACTGGGGAAAAACTGTGAATTTCGACCCCACAGATTAAAATCACATGCATTGTTTGAGCCTGATTCATATTTCTAATGAAGGCCTCTCACGAGGACTTTTTACGGGACTTTCGGACACCTGGCAAAGACATTGGTATGGGAGTACCGCAGGGTTCTGTCCTGGGTCCAATACTATTCCTTGTTTTCATCCATGACATCCTGGATAGTATGGAGTGTTATGGGATCACCTTGTATGCTGACGATAACTCTGTGTTGGTGAACGGTTCGTACTCGGGAGAGGTTCGTGAGAAATAAGGAATTGTGCTGGAGCAGATATATGAATGGTTTCGGTCAAATAGATTGAAGGTGAATAACTCGAAAACTCAACAAGTTTTGCTTTCACACGCAAATCAACATGTTTCCTCAATAAAGTTTCTCGGACTACTTCTAGACTCTAGAGAGCGATCAGAACACTTTGCGGCCTTCAGGGCGAAGACAGCTGTAGGAGTTCGTTTGTATCGGAAGGGATTCTTACAATACCAAGCATGTATATCGTAGCCAGTTCGAAATTTGTTCACCAAAATACAGTGTGACAAGCAAAACCTCGGACAAACTCTTTTTCATATAACTTTATTAAACAGAAAAAATTGAACCAAACAACAACAAATAATAATAGCTTGAACATTTGTTAATAATATATTTAAGCCGTTTCGAAGTGGCTTCCTTTGGCGGCGATACACAGCTTCAGACGCTTCTTGAAATTTTCGGCAATGGGCCGCAGCTCCTCGGGCGTTAATCGGTTCCATTCCCGGCGCAGAGATTGCTTCAGCGACTCCAAATGTTTGTGTTTTTTAGCACAAGCCCTGTGCTCCAAAATCGACCACACGCTGTAGTCCATTGGGTTGAGATCCGGTGAGTAGGGCGGCCATTCTGCAGATGAGATGAAACAAGGAAAATGGGTCTTACACCATTCTTGCGGCATTTTCGATCTGTGAGCCGGAGCGGAGTACTGTTGAAAGGTCCAATGCGTATCGCCGAAGTGCTGCTTGGCCCACGGAAGTACTACGGCCTCGAGGATGTCGCAGCGGTAGACTTCTTGATTGACTTTGACCCCTTGATCCACGAAAACTAAGGGAGTTCTACCACTGCCGCAAATTCCGCCCCAGACCATGACGGATTGCGGATTTTGACAGTGTTCGACGATGGCCGATGTACCGGGAGCCTCTACGGACAAGACTCTGTCGTTTTGGTGGTTGTGGGATTGTTCTACGGTGAAAAGCTTCTCGTCTGTGAAGAGAATTCGCTCCCATTGCGGACCGGCGACGAGACGAAGGAGTTGGCGGCACCTTTGGAGTCGTACGCGCTTGTTTCCCTCCGTGAGGAGTTCAACTTTTTGGAGCTCCTTTTTGGCAATTTGACGGACTGATTCGCGGTTGATACCGGTCTCACAGGCTATTTTCGTCATGGAAACCCTCGGATTTCGATTGACCCGCTTCTTGACGATGTTGCGATTGCTAGGTGTATTGACAGTGCGTTTTCTACCACTTCCTGGGCGACGACTATCATGGCCAAGCTCATTGGAACGACGAATTGACCATATTCATCAGCTATCGGTTGCAGCTTTTTGAGCATCTTTGGGTTGGTACCAATGTGTTATCACTGTCATTGTTTAATGTCAAACGTCATTACTCATTATTTATATTTACAATTTTTGAAGTTTTGAACGTAATTTGAATTTTTGGAAGAGAACTTAGAGAAAAGACATGGAGAAATTCATCTCAAAAAAACACATTCCCATTATTTCAGGTATCCGTGAGTGGATATCTCCAAGGATCTTTTCATAGAGGAAATTGATTTCGATTATGGGTAGACGGTAGACCAGAGTTTACCCATTCTGACGAAATTTTATTTCGATAATTTTGAAAAGTCCTTGGAAATGCTCAGCTCACCAACTTCGTGAAAATATTGAAACTGGTACCTGAAAATGTAACTTTATAGCGGTAAAAAAATAATGTTATTTTTGGGATTTGAATCCGTACTACCTTTTGATTATATATGTACCTGTTAATATATATGTATGATGGAAGTATCTATGGTTTTTTATGCATACTCAATACTGAACTAGTGTTTTGGAAGGAAGTCTGTTAGTTTACTTTGGACAGAGGTTTTGCTATATGACTTCTGTCAGATAATTCTTTCCTTTGGGCAATGTTGTTATCGACACATGAAATCATCAAAATAGTGTTGTTTGCTGCTGCATCACAAACCTTCGTGACAGTGGATCTCCACAAAAACTTGCTTGTAATAGATTTTTTCAGTCCACTACAGGCGAGGATTCATCAAAAACTAGTCCATCTTGTCCGAGGATTTTACATTGTTTTAATTCGGGACTTGGAAATTGGTTCATTACATGGGAGCTTCCATTATATGAGAGTTCATTATAAGTGGACTGTATATCAACATTATCTGCACATTCATAGGGAAGGGACATTTAGAAATGAAAACAATTATTGAAATTAAATACTTTTATATTACTTATATACTTCTTCGATCTAGAAGGGGTGCTTTAGAGAAATTGGGAATCAAACTACAAACTGTCCATATCTTATTCAGTTGGTCCATGGTACTGATGGGAATCGTAGATTTCAGAATATTGAAAATTTTCACTTCACCAATTTTCCTCTCGACATGAATTCTGAGACCTACAAAAATCAAGATATAAAAAAGTTGAGTAGCAGGAACGTATTAAAATGTATATACTATTTTTCTAGTTGGGCATATACTCACTACCAATGTCTTTGGTGACTTGTTCTTCCAACTCATTAAGTTGATTATTATTTTTGAGAACAAATGGTGGTATATTGAGATCACAGTCCACCTGCCGAAGTTCATCAACAATGGTGAAACCTCTGTTTGCCATCACAGAATTACCAGGTTCCAGTTTTTGAATAAGGCCACATTTCAAAACTAAGTCCTTGTCACTGATTCTACCTGGATATATTTCAGACATAACTGACACAAAACCATTGGGACATATGGCAATTAATCCTTTTCCAGTATTTGTGGATTTATAATGCGAATATGTCTGGCTTTGATTATTGTAATCAGATGGTTTTTGGACTTTTATTTCTGTGGCATCCAATATAATTCGTGTACTCGGATAGAGAATGTAACCATTTTGTAGCAAGTGCTTTATCCTTTGGAAACCTATGGAATTTTAATTTAGAGCTACGGCTTTATCAGTGCTCCACACAACATTTCCAGCCACAGGGTTGCTGAAATACAGATCATGAACCCAATTGAGGATTACTGTACTCCTTGACATGCTGGATGTACTCAAAATATACCTACACCTTTTTAGAATTCATTTTTACCAAAAATTCAAAATAAATAGCACGTTCAAAACTTCAAAAATTGTAAATATAAATAATGAGTAATGACGTTTGACATTAAACAATGACATTGATAACACATTGGTACCAACCCAAAGATGCTCAAAATGCTGCAACCGATAGCTGATGAATATGGTCAATTGCATCGGACACGGTTTGTCGAGGCACATTGAGCAAGCGAACAATTTCGCATTGACGCCTACCTTGACGAAACAGCACCAAAATCGCACTACGTTTGTTTGACATTCTAAAACTATGTGAAATGAAATTATATCAAACTGAAAATTCACATATTAATACAGGAAAGTGTATAGAAACCAAGAGAATACAAATTATTTGGCTGCGCTGAAATACTTGTGTTCCAGACCACAGCAGAATTTGTCCGAAGTTTTTCTTGTCACCCTGTAGATGCAGGAGTGTTTCACGGACCACTCGTGAATAGAATCAAATTTTGAAGCCCATCGATCGAATTTAAACTAGCTGACTTAGTTCACTTGAAGCAGCTTTATCAAAATAGATCCTAAGGACGCGATATCGCACGGTGCATGACAAAAACGCATTACGGCCGTCTCGAATGGCAACGGAACGGGAAATTAAACCGAACCTGTTGGCGACACCGAATTTATATGCCTTTCGAATTTCCGTGCTTGCTCACCGGGCCTTCAGTCGTCGTTCCCTCGTCACGTTAACTATTTAATCACGTCCAATCCGAGGGCCGGACGCCGTACGAACGTGTGAATTAATTCTCCCCGGAATTCTTCAGGAGTGATATCCGGAAATCGACTACGAAAGAGCACAAGACGCGATCGGCCTTGTACGCACCCTCGTCCAAGGCCATGAGGGATAGGTAGAAATTAATCGGGTAGGGAAACGACCCTTGCGTAGGGTGAAAGATTCGTGCTTTTACGGCCATGTGGACGTACGTTGACTCGTACACTCCCACTACGCAGATATCCAGCTTGAGTGATTTCAGGAAGAAAAGTTGGAATAATCCTGAAAGAAAGTGGGCTAGTGGTTCGTTCTGCCATCGGAGAAGAGAAGTGACAGACTGGTTTCTGGCTTGTTCTGTCGTCATCAGTGCCACATAACCCAACCAACGATAGAAACCAAATTAAACGGCAGAACTTATAAAGGGTTTTCCATTGAAAGGTGTTATTTTGAATAGCCCCCTATTTCAGTAGATGTCACTTTTGAAGCTGTAATTTTGGGACATCTCACAAGTAGATACCAAGAGGTTTTATTTCGACATTAAAAAAATGCCATTTTTCAGATAAATGATCGGATTTCATTATAAAGAGGAAGGCTTGCCGTTAATAATGAAAAATAATGTCGGTGTTAAGGGGAAGTGGTACACGTCCGAGCTCGCGAGATCCCTTCAAAAATTGGGCTTTTTATTTGCATGATATCTCAGTTCGTATGCGACGTAGACGAACAATTTTTTTTTAAATTGAAGCTTATCATCATTTCTTTATAATTTGTATCACTCGCTTTTCCGTTTTTCTTCGTATATTAGAAAAAAAACCTGGTGAGTTGTAATTTCATAAAAATCTGGACAAACGATATTATTTCCATGATATCTCGGTCAATTTTCGGGATAAATGTATGAAATTTTCAGTATACATGCGGAATAATATTTTGCAGAATGTGTCTTACTCGCTTTTCCGTTTTTCTCCGTATATTAGGAAAAAAAATCTGGTTGAAAATATGACCAATAAAATTCCTACTTAAGAATATATTTAAAAATTCAGGGGGGCGGGGCAATGAACAGAGAAGCTGATTGAAACACATCCTGCAATATACAATTCCGCATGTATACTGAAAGGACCCCGCACTTTCAGTATGAAAAGTGGCGACCGGTCAAATTTTCTGAAAGTTTGGCATGTTGTTGTACCCGACTCAGTGACCAAAAGTGTCAATGGGCCCAACCAAATCCTATGGCTAGTTTTCTAAATACGGGTTGTTAAAGTTGAAAATTGCCCAGATTTTCGGATTTATTTGCTGATTATTAAGAGTTAGATTGGATTTCTGTTGCATACACACGTTTACTACATGTTCTAGTTATGAAATAAGTGGATACGTATGATTCACGAATATATGACGGTAGTTTTTTGCCAAAATTCACTTTTTCTACTGTGACGTCAGGAAGGCATATTTTTGAAATGTTCTTTTCGATTTAGTATTATGACGACAAAATATTGCACAGTGCATATTTTTATACAGGGTGCTTCACAGGGAGAACCACTAGACATAATCAAATTTTTTTAGGATTAATTCGAAACCCTGTATTTTTGAATTGATTTTTGGGAAAAGTAATACCACAAACATATGTGTGTCTCTAATCTCCAAAATATTCAGGGTGGTTTATTCATAGGAAGGTATTCTATTTTGGGAGAAGTACAAAAAACATTAACACCCTGTATTCGAAAATTTCCTCGGTCAAATGCAACTATTTTCTCACTATATATTGATTTCCACAACATCTCCCGAAGTATGAATTCTAAATCCGATACTATGACCAGTTTTCGAGATACAGGGCGTAAAAGCGGAGAATAACTTATTTCATCCATTTTTTTTTCAAAGTGAAAAGCCGGATTGATTTTATGTTGCGCCGATGAGTTCAGTATGAGTACAGATCAGATGCACATGGAAAGGTTCAGCTAAAATATTTACTGTTACAGGGTGATTCACGAATAAATCACAATAGCTTTTGCAAACACTCGGTAATTCTACAGTTTCGTCACAGAGAAATTATTCAATAAAGTTAATACCTAGTAGTTAACAATTTTCAGTCTTAAATACTTCATAATAATTACTTTTCACACAGGGTGAGCCATAAATAATATGCTTTGAAATAATTGAAAGGAGATCTTTTCTGGTGAGTTTTGAATAACTGTCTAACATAACAGCAAGTGAGCATAACCGCAAGAATTTTTAAATATATAAATATATAAGGTGATTTAGAAATAATCACCTACCAAAAATACACATTTCTTGCATGCGTAGATCATCCTAAATAAACTTTTTATTTGTTGAAAAAAGTATATATTTATAAAGTAATAACCGAGGTTATGACTATAATGAGATTTAAACTTTTCAATATACCTAGTTTTAACTCACTCAACACGAATATTGTGGACTGTGGAGTACCTACCAATAAAAAAATATTGGTATTTTACCTACATAAGAAGAAGGTTTATTGTCATCTTTTTGGGGGTGATAGCGCAATTAGTAAGCGCGCTCATAAAGATACTCAAAATTCACTAAAAAGTTCTTATTTCAATCATTCAAAGCATAAGTATTTTCGGTATGGTTGGCTGTATGACTCACCCTGTATGAAGAGTAAACATAATGAAGTATTTCAGACTGAAAATTGTGAACGACTAGGTATTAACATCATGGAATAATTTCTCTGTGACGAAACTGTAGAATTATCGAGTGTTCGCAAAAGCTATTGTGATTTATTCGTGAATCACCCTGTATAACAGTAAATATTTTAGCTGAACCTTTCCATGTGCATCTGATCTGCTCTCATACTGAACTCATGGGCGCAACATAAAATCAATTCGGCTGTTCAATAAAAAAAAAAAATTGATGAAATAAGTTATTCTCCGCTTTAAGCCCTGTATCTCGAAAACTGGTCATAGTATCGAATTTAGAATTCATACTTCGGGAGATGTTGTGGGAATCAATATATAGTGGGAAAATAGTTGCATTTGACCGATGTTTTTTGTACTTTTTCCAAAATAGAATACCTTCCTATGAATAAACCACCCTGAATATTTTGGAGATTAGAGACACACATATGTTTGTGGTATTACTTTCCCCAAAAATCAATTCAAAAATACAGGGTTTCGAATTAATCCTAAAAAAATATGATTATGTCTAGTGGTTCTCTCTGTGAAACACCCTGTATAAAAAATATGCACGGTGCAATATTTTGTCGTCATAATACTAAATCGAAAAGAACATTTCAAAAATATGCCTTCCTGACGTCATAGTAGAAAAAGTGAATTTTGGCAAAAAACTACCGTCATATATTCGTGAATCACCCGGTAAATATAAATATTTTTAATCATACGTATCCACTAATTTCATTACTAGAACATGTAGTAAACGCGTGTATGCAACAGAAATCCAATCTAACTCTTAATAATTAGTAAATAAATCCGAAAATCTGGGCAATTTTCAACTTTAACACCCCGTATTTAGAAAACTAGCCATAGGATTGGGTTGGGCCCATTGACACTTTTGGTCACTGAGTCGGGTACAACAACATGCCAAACTTTCAGAAAATTTGACCGGTCGCCACTTTTCATACTAAAAGTGCGGGGTCCTTTCATACATTTATCCCGAAAATTGACGGAGATATCTTGGAAATAAAATCGTTTGTCCAGATTTTCATGAAATTACAGCTCACTAGGTTTTTTCCTAATATACGAAGAAAAACGGAAAAGCGAGTAATACACATTCTAGAGAAATGGTTAAGCTTTAATTAAAAAAAAAATTCTTGGTCTACGCCGCATACGAACTGAGATATCATGGAAATAAAAAGCCCAATTTTTGAAGGGAGCTCGCGAGCTCGGACGTGTACCACTTTCCCTTAAAGCTCAATTTTTATTAAAAATGGGATGGTGAATAATTATACAGTGCGCGTCAAAATTATGGAACGAATTCATTTTCTCAGAAGAAAAATATTTGACAACAAAATTCTGAAACAGGTCGATTTTTGTTTCACTTTTACCGAATATTTATGCATTTTTGAAGGTTTTTTGTTGCACCCTGAGGGTTGATGGAGATGACCCCCATCAACTCTCTAAATTTTTTGAATAGGCAGAGTCGGTCATGTGGTACTTTTTTGCCAAGGTCTTTGAATGACAAAGTGCACATACTGAATGAAAACCTCTCTGAACTAACTAAATTTACGAAAAAAAATTTTTTCTTGGTAATTTCTGCAAGCCTCTAAAGAAGATACAAAGACCTTGCCAAAAAAGTACCACATGACGTAGTTTCCCTATTCAAAAAATTTAGAGGGGTTGATGAGATGGCAAAGGGTTCAACAGAAATCCTTCAAAAATGCGTAAAAGTTTGGTAAAAGTGTAACAAAAATTGACCTGTTTCAGGATTTTGTTGCCAAATATTTTTCTTCTGCGAAAATTGATTTGTTTCATAATTTTGACGCGCACTGTATAGGATGTATATGAATAGTTGTAAATCAATATAGGGTGTAACAGCTTGTCAAAAAATAGGGTGGGCCTTCTATATAAACTTTTATATTTTTGCCCCCACTGATTAGTGACAGCCCCTTAAAGATGGAGCCCGAAAAACACTTTTTATTCCTGAAAAATATGAGCGCGTTTGAAAAAATTTTTTTTTTGTTGCAGAAACCTAACCAGGGGCGGAACGATAGTGGTAAGTCCAGCATATACCATAAGTAAGAAAAAATTATACAGAACACAAAGCACTGAATAGAAAAGCCGAACTGATGACGATAAGACTGAAAATAATGCATCAAAATTTGCCGTGTCATTTTGCGTCTTCTCCTGTATCTGTCTTGTCACCCCTGTGTCCTTATGTCTCGTCCTTGTTTAATATAAGGGGGGATTATTGTAATCCCTGAAAGTAGAGAGTGATTTTATGTGATCTTCAGCTGTAGTCTTTCACCGGTGGGAGTGCCCTATTGTTTTTTCACGTTTTCATTTCAGGAAGAAGAAGAAAAATCGATGGTTTGAATATCGGTTCAGACAAAATCTGAATTGTGTTGAGGAAATGAAGAAATATTGAAAATCGATGGAGACCATCAATATTCATTTTATTTCAAGGATTGCTTCAACATAATCCAGTTTTTTGTCGGATGATTTGTAGTAGTAGATTTTTTATGAATTCTGAACAATAATTCAGATTTTTTTCGTATTCGAAAAAAAGTAGGACATTCTCACCAACGTCCTTATTATATATCCTTATTCTAAATTATAAAATATTCGATATTTATAGTAGAATCAGATTTCTCTATCATATGAATGTTATGTAAGAGTAGTTGGGGAGGCATTCCAAAAGGAGGGTTTAATAAAAAAAATAATAACTTGGATAAACTATTTTATCTTCCCCCCTTTTTTAAGGCCTTCCCAGAAGTTATATTTCTATCTGTTAGATTGTACCAATGGAATTTTGGAAAATCGTGAAGTATAGGGTATTAGTGTGGGCAAAATTTGCTAATACTTTCAATTTTCCAAAATTCCCCTCTCAAGTTCACCTGTTCGGGTTTAATCACTATAATTTTCGAGAGATTAGTGATTATTGCCGAAGTGATGTTCTTGATTACTTCGAGATAGTTCAAATGCAGTGTTTTTTGACTGAGTAATTTTAAATCGGAATGAAGGCAATGAACACTCATGGTACTTACAATAGATTCTCTTCATCTCACTGAAGTATGGAAATGTCATTCAGAGGACCAAAATTCATGATATGAGGAATGACAGATCCATCAACTCCAAAAAAAGATTCCCTTGAAACATATACGAAGAGAGTTTATTGTAATAAACTATGGTGTTCCTGTGTGTGTTTTTGGGTAATAAATTATATTGATGAATCCTTGCCTCACGTAAAAATGTTGAAATTTATTCTTATATCTTTAGTTTATTTTTTTTGTATTTCACCAAAAAGCAATATCCTGGAACAGAAAGGAGAATATGATGACTTATTTTGGTTGTTCAGCGAGAAGATGTACCCTTTCATATCACAATTAAGTTAGTGTACATAAGGTGATAAAATATTGAGAAATTATCTCTAGGATCTCTATTCTCTATAAAATATTTACTTTCGCATATTTGTGGCGTTATTTTCATTCTCTTATTGTTTTGGGAAAATTTACTCTTATCAAATTCAAATTATTTATTTTTTGACTACATTATTTATTATGAAAATTCTATATTGTCCAAATCAATTTATTTCGGTAGCTTATGCTTTTGAATATCATCCAATTCCCTAGGGTAGTCTAGACACGTATTCAGTATTATTTGATAGTTAACAATGCCTTTGAACCTCTTGAGAATTAAATAGTTATGTAAGTTCATTTGTGTTCTACCGTGAAGGGGAACTAAATATGTAATGCTTGGAGGAAGTTTGTAAAGCAGCCATTGGATGCAAATCCGATTATGAAGCTCATTTAGCTCGTGTAATGTGATATATTTTCAATCAGAATTAATGTCATCCTCTATCAGAACTGACGAATGAATTGATAGGGTTGAATATCGGTGAATATTTTGGATAATACATTTATAGTATTACTGTAATTTTGTTTCGAAAACTTTTGTGATAGTATTATTAAGGTTTTGTACTTTTCAGAAATTTATTATTATTGTAGATTCAATGTAAAAATATGTCAATAAAATTTATTAAAATATGATTACAATTTTGCGTTTCATTTACCTTGAAGGCCCTCTCAGTTTATAGGTATTCTGACGACAGAAAAAAGAGAAAATATCAGCTGTACACAGGGTGAGTCTTTGACTAGTACATTTATTTTAACTGTTGATTCTTGAGGCCAATTGAAACCTTTTTTTTATTTTCCATTTTTTCGAATTAGCTTCTTTTAAAAAGATATAGGCGTTCGAAAAAAAAATGGGCCAACTACGTGCCTGATACGATTCTCTGCAAACACCTCAAAGTTCATATTTTTCGATTCAAATTGAGTTGATACATTTAAGGAATACTAACCTCATTTGAATAGGAATGTTAACACGATATTTCTTAACAGAAACACTTAGTTTTGACCGATTATATCTGCCATTAAAAAGCCATATTTCTCCCATCCATAAAAGTTCCTTCTTCGATTTTCTAAAGATTTGTTTGCAAACACTAATAACTTGTCCATATTCTCTTCGATATCCCAAAAATATCTTATGAAGAATGTCTTTCAATTCAACCCATCCGTAGCCTACGTAATATAACGTTTGTGACCGACGCATGCGTATAGAGACCACCGGCTTGATCTCCCAACAAAAATGGAGGAAATATTTTCTAGAGCTATGCTGTTATAAAGGGAAAAATTATTATTTTAGGTATTTTCTTCGATCTCGTGATGATTATGTGTAATATTAACCGTTTAGTTTCGAGTTTATAAAATTCCAAGAGGATATTGTTTGGATAGAAACATCGCCACAAATTATTCAGTGCTGAGTATCATTTTGTTTTCCATTTATTTCAACTTAATACGTGGTTCGTGCCGACATACATCATTCATACGAGGATATATTGAAAAATTCTTAGCCTACTATAGGACCGAACAAAATTTCAATGTCAAAATATTTTATCATTTTCCTCTTAATTGAATACATTTATTACAGCGAACCTGCAACGTCTCTAGACCTTTCAAAAAAATGTTTCTTCTTGATCTGCAAACAAGTCCTCCACAGCTTTTATTACCTCTTCGTTGGAAGAAAATTTACGACCTTTCAAACTTTTTTTCAATTTAGCAAAGAGATGATAGTCGGACGGAGCCAAATCTGGTGAATAAGGGGGGTGTCCCAGTAATTCTAACCCTAAATCACGAACTGAGATTTGTGTACTGGGGCGTTGTCCTGCAAAAACAAAACACCTTTGGATAGCTTTCCGCGTCTTTTCTCTTTAATTTTTTCCCGTAGAGTGGTCAGTAATGTCGAATAGTAATCTCCAGTTATTGTTCTACCCTTATCCAAAAAATCAATCATGATTACTCCATGGCAATCCCAAAAAACTGAAGCAAGAACTTTTCCAGCAGATTTTTGGACTCGAAACTTCTTAGGTCTTGGAAGTCTCATCCATAGTAACAATTCGGTTGAAGAAGTCTATATCGTTTTCAAATCTAGCCCAGATCGAACGTGCTGCTTCTACCCTTGCACGCTTTTGGTCAACATTCAAACATTTGTTGATCCATTTTGCAGAAATTTTTCTCATGTCCAAATTGACGTGAAATATAGATGAACGCGTTCGCATGAAATCTTCCGTGCAATTCAGATATCCGTTTTAGCCCAATTCGACGGTCTGATGAAATCATGTCATGAACTGCATCGATATTTTCGGAGACTGACACAGAAACTGGCCTTCCCGATCGATATTGATCACCAAGGGTATTAAGCATATCTTTGTAAATCTGCTTACCTCTTAAACCTTTTAAATACAGGTACTTGATGATGGCCCGATACTCCAATTTTTGATTTTTACAATTTCAGTGGACATCTTTTTTTAAATCTATTGCGTAACTCTGGTTTACTTTTTTGACGTCGAACTCTACACTGACACTTCTAATAAGTTATTGTTCGTTGATATGGTATCGCAATATTTTGTTTATGCATAAAACTGGTCTAGGCTAACTAGATATCAATACATCCTCGTATATCTGAATTTTGTATTTCATTGAGATTTATTTTTGAAATGGACCGGTAACAATAAATTTTCATTAAAAACTGTGCGTATTGGATATACATATATATATATATACAATTCAATTTTGATCTCTCACATTTGTGGGATTTTATTGTGACATATCTCTGCATCAAACATCTTTTCATCTTTTAGAATTTAGTCTCGCCAAAGTTGATAAACATTCTAACGACATTGTCAACTTGTTTAGAGACCTGAAAAGTAATAATATTCGATGTTATTTAATCCAGGGAAGCATCCGGATTATTCTTGAAATTCATAATTTCTTCCTAAAATTTCATCTTATACAATTAGGAATGACATTGTGGGAATTCGTTTATTTGCGGATAGAATAATTATTCCTAGAAAGATCAATATAGTGGAACAATAGAGTTTAATTTCAGAGCAACTAAACCGCCATGAATTCTGACGATTGTCTGAAAACAGATTCATCAAATCAACCTATGCTGGAAGTTTTATTTACCGAGATTTTTTACGGCTCTTAATAAGCCTTCATCAAAACAGCCTTTCATTATGTAAATTATATCCCTCTTGAAGGATGCTGCTATGAATTACGAGATTCGTGATATCCAAGATCTATAATGGGCGGACGGTTAGGTTTACCCACCACTCTGGAGGGATATACAGAGAGATAATGATGTTTTTTGAGGCGAGTGAGGCGGGGTACAATCAAATCTTCTCTTTCAGTATTTGGGAAGACGCTTAAGTGCGTCTGTGGGTGTGCGTTTGAAGTTCTACAACGGCCATTATTTCTACTTGAATGACTTGAAGAGCACTGAAAATCGTGAGAGCATATCCTTTCGTTAGATAACACGGACTTAGGAGGCTGAAATATCTTGTTATATCGACGCCTTTGGGTTTTTTATCGGCGATATTTTCTATAGAAGAGACAGGGTGTATGGATATGCTTCGAGATGGTATAATTCACAGCAGGATATCCTTTTTTGCTCACTTGAGAAAACACCTTTCATCTCTTTTCACAAGTTTTGTCAAACAGATCATTTTGGATTGAAATGCTATGACATTTCTTGCAGTACATACGAGGACAGTGCAAAAATCTTTACTGTGTCATTGAGGGTAACGAAAAGGCTGGTAAAGGTAAACATACGAAAAGTACCCCAGTAGGGTATAAAAATAGAACCACTGGTACGAGGATGTATTGATATCTAGTTAGCCTAGACCAGTTCCATGCATAAACAAAATATTGAGATAACATATCAACGAACAATAACTAATTAGAAGTGTCAGTGTAGAGTTGGAAGTCAAAAAAAAAATACACCATATTTGTCAATAAAAAATATATTTGGGGAGGATCTAACCTTGTTATAAAATTTTTAAGTTGTACTTCCTATTCGAATCTTCAATAAAAGCCATTTTGCGGACTGACAGCACCCTTACCTTGAGTGGTGTGAGCTGGTGAACAGAACTCGAAAATGAAAAATCGAAAAATATAAAGTGGAATATTGCATAAACTATGGGGGCTACATGGGTGATTTTGGTATTAAAATGTAGGTTTTCGAGGTCGCGCCATTCAATGAAAAATATTTCGAAGCCCCAACTATCACAGTTTAGATTTTGACCGGTCAAATGGTATTTTTTGAAAAATCGCAAATTTCAAACTGACATAACTTCCGTTCCACTCATCGCCTCCAATAGTTGCTATTAATATATTGTTGATCAGCATGGTCCCAAGTACCTCTGTGCCAAATATGAGCGATTTCAAAAATTTCAATTTTGTGTGAAAAATGACAAAGGGGTATGACCCCCTAAGACACCATATTGGTCAATAAAAAATATATTTGGGGAGGATCTAACCTTGTTATAAAATTTTTAAGTTGTACTTCCTATTCGAATCTTCAATAAAAGCCATTTTTCGGACTGACGGCACCCTTACCTTGAGTGGTGTGAGCTCGTGAACAGAACTCGAAAATGAAAAATCGAAAAATATAAAGTGGAATATTTCATAATCTATGGGGGCTACATGGGCGATTTTGGTATCAAAATGTAGGTTTTCGAGGTCGCGCCATTCAATGAAACATATTTAAAAGCCCAAACCATCACCGTTTAGATTTTGACCTGTCAAATGGCATTTTTTGAAAAATCGCAAATTTCAAACTGTCATAACTTCCGTCTCACTCGTCGCCGCCAATAGTTATTTATGTATTGTTGATCAGCATGGTCCCAAGTATCTTGGTGCCAAATATGAGCGATTTCAAAAATTTCAAATTTTGGGTGAAAAATGACAAAGGGGTATGACCCCCTAAAAACACCATATTTGTCAATAAAAAATATATTCGGGGAGGATCTAACCTTGTTATCAAATTTTTAAGTAGTACTTCCTATTCGATTCTTCAATAAAAGCCATTTTGCGGACTGACAGCACCATCACCTTGAGTGGTGTGAGCTCGTAAACAGAACTCGAAAATGAAATATAAAGTGTAATATTTCATGAACTATGGGGGCTACATGGGCGATTTTGGTATCAAAATGTAGGTTTTCGAGGTCGCGCCATTCAATGAAAAATATTTCAAAGCCACAACTATCACCGTTCAGATTTTGACCTGTCAAATGGCATTGTTTGAAAAATCGCAAATTTCAAACTGTCATAATTTCCGTCCCACTCATCGCCGCCAATATTTATTCATATATTGGTGATCAGCATGGTCCTAAGTACCTCTGTGCCAAATATGAGCGATTTCAAAAATTTCAAATTTTGGGTGAAAAATGACAAAGGGGTGTGACCCCCTAAAAGCACCATATTTGTCAATAAAAATATATTTGGGGAGGATCTAACCTTGTTATCAAATTTTTAAGTTGTACGTCCTATTCGAATTTTCAATAAAAGCCATTTTGCGGACTAACAGCACCCTTACCTTGAGTGGTGTGAGCTCGTGAACAGAACTTGTAAATGAAAAATCGAAAAATATAAAGTGGAATATTTCATAAACTATGGGGGCTACATGGGCGATTTTGGTATCAAAATGTAGGTTTTCGAGGTCGCGCCATTCAATGAAAAATATTTCAAAGCCATTACTATCACCGTTTAGATTTTGACCTGTCGAATGGCATTTTTCGAAAAATCTCAAATTTCAAAGTGTCATAACTTCCGTCCCACTCATCGCCGCCAATAGTAATTTATATATATATATATAAGATATTGGCAAATAGAATAAGGAATAAGGTACCAACTTCCGAAGAACAACAAGGATTCAGGTCTAATAGATCAACAGTGGACGCAATATTCATAGTTCGTCAGCTAGTGGAAAAGTCGATAGAATTCAATAAACCCATGTTTGTCTGTTTCGTTGACTTCACCAAAGCATTTGATAGAATACGACTGGGAGACGTGATTGAAAGTCTTGAGAAAAACAACATAGACCATAAGTACCAACGAATCATCAAAGAACTTTATACCGGAACCAGAACAAGAATTAAAACTAAGGTAGGCCTCTCCGAAGAAGTTCAAATCAATACTGGTATTCGGCAGGGAGATAGTCTTAGCCCAACCTTATTCAACATCGTAATGGATCAAATTATCCAGGATGTCAACAAAGTCAATGCAGGATTCAGAATGGGTCACCGCTCCCTAAGGGTGTTGTTTTATGCAGACGATGGTGTAGCCGTAGCAGAAAACGAAGATGACTTACAACGCCTACTATATAAGATGAAAATTTCTGCCAAAAAATTTAATATGAGCATCTCAGTCAACAAGACACAATCAATGGTGATATCAAAAAATCCTATCAGATGCAAATTGGCAGTGGATAGCGAAACAATACAGCAAGTATCAAGATTTAATTATCTGGGAGTAAATATATCTAGTGAAAGAAACCTGACAGAGGAGGCACGAACACAAGCGATGAAAGCATCAAGAGTCAGCGGCTGTCTGAGAGATATAGTGTGGAGGAACAAAGCGATGAGTTCAATGATCAAGACCAGAATCTATAAAACGTGTGTGAGACCTATTCTCACATATGCCTCAGAAACCAGAGCCGAGACATCAACGACAAAAAGAATAATGAGAACCACAGAGATGAAGATACTGCGAACGATCAAGGGAGTCACCCTCAGAGACCGAATAAGGAGTGATGACATAAGAGAAGAACTGGGCGTACAGGATGTGGTGAGATGGGTCAGGGCACGAAAAAGATTCTGGAGGGACCACGTAGAAAGAATGCCAGAAGACAGATGGGCAAAGTGGGCTAAAACTCAGAGACCGAACACACGCAGACCTGTAGGTAGACCACCAAAGAGGTGGTACGAGAGCTGGAGTTCAGCTTCTCAGGAAGATCCAAGAAGGGGGCCAAATGTACAGGACTGAACAGGACCTGGTCCTATTGAAAGAGGAAGAAGAAGAAGAAGATATTGTTGATCAGCATGGTCCCAAGTACCTCTGTGCCAAATATGAGCGATTTCAAAAATTTCAAATTTTGGGTGAAAAATGACAAAGGGGTAGGTATGACCTAGGGGTAGGTATGACCTATAACTCGAGATCGGATGGATTGGTGGTTATGAAACTTCATATATGGATTCGTCTACGGTCTGGTTATTATAAAATACAATGAAACTTTGAAAAAATCGATGACAATTTTACTTATACAGGAAATGCTTTTCCTTCTTTTGTGTAAGGCCACCAGGTGTCGCTACAGTTACAGTTACGCTACAGCTTATTCGTAGGTACTTTATTTGATATTCTCCGCGTTAGATGGCGATATAAACAAATAGTGTGTAAGGTGACTATATTCCCTCTATAGTCACTGTAATAGTGTGTAATTTAAGTTGCCTACAACTCTGCGCTGTTGGGCAAAACCAAAATGTCTTAGCGTAGGAGTACAGATGTCTAAAATGATTAGATTTCGTTGAGACATGAGAAAAGTTTCGTTCTTACCACTTCAGATGGCGCTATTCACACATTATGACTGATGATTATTTGTTATTTTTATAGTTTTATTTATTCCAAATAACGTAATCGTGAAGGTACTATATTTGACATTATCACAATTAAATGACGATGAATTTGTTGAGGCTTTCGCGGCCATCGATTGATGTCATCTGTTCTTTTTTCGAGCATTTCGGTCGTCGTGGTTTGAAATGGTCGAAAAAAGAACATATGACATCAATTACCGTGAAATTTACATAGGGCTTATAGTACCATGAAAGGCTATTACCAGATCAAGAAGCGGGTGCATATCACAGTGAATTTTTATCGAAATGTCAAGTAAATCGGATTTTGGCGATCAGTTTCAATCGTGAATTGTCCGTACTCATCTTTCCTCATAATTTTTGAAACGCTTTTGAATTTCTGTTTGGGTAATAAATATATTTGCGGAAATAACTGAATCCAAAATTGCCCTTATTAGTGATTGACATATTATGACATATTATTTTTGTGTATCTGTTCTGGGTGATAGCTCATATCCATGGAAACATTTGACAGTTTAAAAATCAGACTGGATTTGTGAAATCCACCGTAAGTATCATTAGGGCGGAACAAAGTTCGCCGGGCCAGCTAGTGGAGATATATTTTAATGACTAATAATCATCTTCTTAGAAGAATATTCCCCCACAAATCATGATAATCTGATTACCCATTTTTCTACGGTATATTTCATATTATTATCACCATAAAAATATAAGACCGTTCCATAGAACATCCTTCTCGGTTTACGGTTAATAAAAAAATGTGAAACAGCAGTAAGAAGCCATATACATACATATTTACTATTTTATGGTATCCGAAAATGTTTCTGAGCAATCCCATCAAAAGGAATTCATCCCTCATTATTATCCTCACAAATGCGGATATTTTTTATGGCCCCGTAAAAAGTATGTTTGAGAAAGCGGAAAATGGCCTCGTTTAATTTTTTAGTGTGGTTCGATAATTGGTATAGTTTCTCGGTTTACGACAAAATAAAGCCCGTGAACGTGGGGTCTGTTTGGACATCATTGACTAGGAGGGTACATAAAATTAATTTATTGCCTCCTTCCTTCCAGACGAGAGGTGAACTGTTGACTTTTATCGTATCCTGAGCTGTAATCAGGGATGGTATTGATGACCCCAAGGGAATTTCGGGAATGGGGCAGAACTGCAGGTATTATAGGAAGAAAGGCGACTTATGAATACCCACAAATGGGCAACAAATACACAACAATCAACAAAAATATAAGAAACCTCAAGAATTCCGAAAATAGTTATTTTCCGTCGACCTCGGTATAACAGTTCTATTAACGATCGATTTCGCTCGAGAAATTGATCGTTAATAGCCCCTATTAATGCATGATTATCATGGCAACCGAACATAAAATATTCAGTCGGAGCATAGATGCATCTATGTCGGAGCACAATCGAGTTGTCAAATTTAATTATTCGCTTTCGATCAAAATCGGATTTTACCAGTTACGCTATTTTACATAATGAATATCGAAGAAAATATCCCTTCGACACCGCTAGATGTGGGAAAAACTGCTGAAGCAGCAACAAGTATATGCTACCTGGAAAGAGCCGACATTTATGAGAAAACCTATAAGGAATTTCGATCTTGGTGCAAGGAGAAGACCGTTATGAAATTTTCGGTAACGGTTTTGTTGGCATACTTTACGTATATTGCAGAAAAGGGGCATTAAGCAAATTTATGGTCAAAGTATTCGATGCTGAAGACAACATTGATATAAGCAGATAAAACAAACTGTTGATCGAAAAATCGAAAAAGAACATGTGGAAGAGTTCATGGCGAATGCTCCTAATAGTATTTTGTTGATGTCTAAGGTAAAAATAAAACTCAATTGAATCGTTAATCCAACTTATTCTCATGAAAAAAATGTAAACTATTCAGAATTTCACAACATTTCCTATATTCCATCCATGGATTTTTCGAAAACTTCTATAGGGAGCGTAAATATTAATATATAGAAATGAACACAGAAATTTACATTATGTCAAATTTGTCTATTACGCAAAATAAAAATCTTTTTGAATTCAGAGTTTATTTCCAATTCATGATGAGGTCGACGGAAAAATCTTGTAATCAACTCGTTTATTAATCTAGCGATAAATGGTCTCAAAAATTAACGCGCTCGCTCCGCTCACGCGTTAAAATATTTCGACCATTAATCGCTGTCATTAATAAACTAGTTGATTAAATAACTATTTTAACACGCTTCCACGTAAACAATCAATTTTAACATTGTTTGGTGTCACTAAAAGTGTCACTTTTAATGGCAGTTGTACAAAAAATCATTGCGGATCTTTCTCTCTGAGTAACGATCTGTGCTCAAAGATATGACGAATCTGTCTCCAAGAATTAAAAAAAAATTCAATTAGCTGTAAAATCAAACGGAGGTTTGTGAATCATTAAAAAAAAAGAGAAGTTGAGATGAATGTTTTTAAATAACATATTCACGATTTTCTTTCGAATTTAATCATTCTCTTCTTACTATGCCATCTATGATTCACCAAAAAAATTTAAAATTTAAACAACTCCTTCTGGGTGTTGCAGTTTCTTTGTCAGTTAGTACATTTGTGACTGAAGGATCTTTTGGGTATTGCTAGAAACTTAATAACTTATAAGTTCTATATACTATACTTTTCTCTATTCCCGAAGGTCTAAGAACCTTGAGATTAAGGGAAGTATCACCTTTTGAATCGTGGTAAATCTCCATTCAAAAAGTGGTCTCTTCATTTCACGAGTAACTACCTTAATTTACGACGTAGAGACTTGATTTTTTTTTAAATTGAAGTTGAAGAACGTCCCGGGGGCAAATAGTTTTCTTTTTTGCAATTTAATTAGTTTTTCAATTAAAAAAACCAGGGTAATCGTTAGATCTCTGCAATATTTGGGTTATTGAATATGTTTTTCGATTTTCATGAGTACAAGCTATATTTTCGAACTAATCATCATGAAAATTTTTGTAGTTTATAGAAGATTAAATTGCCGAGGGCAAATAGTTGCGATTTCTTCCAAAAAATGATGAGTAACCGTCGAAAAAAAATCATTAAGTGTAGTTTCCAAAACGCTGAAGTTCAACCTGTTTTTTTTATTGAAAAACTAATTAAATCGAGAAAAAGAAAACTATTTGCCCTCGGGACGTTCTTCAACTTCTATTTGAAAAAAAAATCAAGTCTCTACGTCGTGAATTAAGGTAGTTACTCGTGAAATAAAGAGACCACTTTTTGAATGGAGATTTACCACGATTAAAAAGGTGATACTTCCCCTTAAGCTTTGTCCTTTTGGCGAAATGTTGCAACTAAGGTGGAATTTCAGAATTATCTCAGAGCTATGATATTTGAAACTTCCACCTGAATGAGTTCAGTAAATTATGAAGTTTCATGAAATCCTTGGACATCCTCAAGAGGTATGAGGGTAAATTTGCCATCTCCTAATGGGTTGATTAATGGTCCTCCCAACTTATAATCTAATGGGTTATTTCACGCTAGAGCAGGGAGTAGGGACTGACCCATGTAATTACCTTTTCCTCTATCCGGAGTTGGATTGAATATCCTATAAGGAGATTGGACTATCAGAGCGGAACTAGAACAGTTTGACACTGATAATTACAGGTGCTACCCCACTTAGTAATGGGTCTATTTGTCGGTCAATATTATATCGGATATTGTTCCAGAACCATTACTTCCAGTAAGTATGGACAAGTTTAACACAATCCTTTCCTGCCATTCTGGAATGGAATTGGACAATGTTCGGATTCCAGAACTAGAATACGTTATCCAGGTTGTAACATATCTGAATTTCCTACCCTGCAATAAAATAAAATGCACCGTTGCCAGACTACTTCATGGCTTCCAACTTTGCAACGTCTATTGTCGAAACGTGGAACTACGTTGACTGAACTTATTTGATATTATTTTATAATTCTATGAATGATGAATATTAGTACTACTTCAAGCAATACTTTAGGCAATTCGCATCTTTATAAATTGGAGATTTTAATCATATCGAAGATGCACCATGAAGTATACTCGTTCTTCTGCGACCATCGAAGAAATACGATTCTGTGGAAGAAAAACTAACCTCCGAAACGAAAACGAATGAGAGGTTCTCTTTTACTTCACTTTCACTCGGCTGCGGTCTGTTTTCACTTTCATTCTGGTTCACAATAGTGTTCCTTTGAAATGGAGTTCCTCTTCTAAGTATCCACCATTTTTAGTATATTTTAAAGGCGCTTCTCTGTTATCTGGTATGTACAATGTCCCATTTTAAATAACCGTTTCATTTCACAGGATTTAATCTCATGTAAGCTTGTTCTATTTTATTATTGCATTTCTATTGAATATTGTGGAACTCTGTTCTGCTACTAACTCATTTGGAATATTCTTATACTGTTCGTAAGGTCTACTGCACATTTAACTATTCACTCGACACTATGATATAGGCATTTGGAGTTGTTGATTTTAGTATAATATTTTACGTACAATAATCAATGGTTTGGAGGCCTAGGGTAAACTGTTTATATCGTCTGTGCCAAGGAAAACATCCCCCAAAACAGTGGCAGTGAGAATTCCTCTGGGAGTTCTATAACAAACGTCCACAGTAAACATAGCCTCGTCTTCGGGCCATGGCGAGCCAGGCAAGTGAAGGATTGCTTCGATCTGGTTCCACCGTTCATCAGTTAACAGGAAATATAAAGAGTTTATCGTCACTTACAAACCAACGCGACTGCTAGGATCTCACACATAACACTTGGAAGGAAAGATTCTCACACTAGGAACTACAAGGATACTGCTTATGAATTTCATTGATAATCAGGTGACACACTCTATATGCCTATAACCTTTGGATAACTTTGGATGTATTGGATTCTGCTTTTTATCACAATTGTGCCAGTAATAACCTTACCGGAGTATAGGAAGTTCCATATTGTACATATCACCAGTGCTCGTCTTGTTAATAATTGTTCTATGGATTGTAAACATATCATCTGTAATGCGAGAAGGTTTTTTGCTTTGAGTTTCAATTGATTCTAGTTCGTTTTTCCTTCATATGGCTATGGTTCCCCGAACTATGGTGCTGGACAAATAAAGGCTCTTGTTCCATCTTTATGTCCAATCTAGTGTATTATTTATCTATTTCACCTCATTATTTCCCATCCTATAATTCACTAATCTGAGTTATTACGAATCTGAATTACTACGACATAACATAGAGTTCTACCAATCTAGACGATCACATCACAAGCCAAAATTATAAGTATAAAACCCCCTTTAACGTAACTCTACCCTCAGCTCTTCAGAGCAGGGTTGCCCCTTTTCTCTTTTCATAATGTTCCTAGCATTTTACAAACTTGGAATGTTACAAGGTCACTTTCCAAATATGAAAAACTTGTGTTGCACGATGCTGTCTACCGTAGGAAAAGCCTTGACTACGTTTAAAAGTTTAAATTCAAAACAGTTTCCTTAACTTTGGATAAACTTAAATTATACTTCAAATTTGAATGTGTTATTACACAATGCGTTATTCTGTTTATTTTCTTCCGAATTTAACCGATTTATTAGAAATCCATATTTTGTTTCAATTTGACTACTTGATGAATTGGTGTTTTACTTCTACAACCCGCTGTCGACAAGACATCTAACAAGACTTTTCCTCCATTCAATCCATAACTAATATCAACAATTTTTTTTCATTACTCATAATCAAAATTAATTGCTACGTGTTTGCCATTTATTTTGTAGCTTCAGCCATCGACTCAGGCTGTGACTTGCAGATCCAACTTTCCACGTTTCGTTGGCAAAGATTAATACTGTGGTGCCTGTGAATTTATCCTCTTTTGATCCCCCTTCCTATTTTCTGCATGAACGAATAGGGGGATGAGCTAATCATCGTGAAACTCTATACTCTGTTGATATAATGAAAACCTATAAAGCGAGTCGACAAAATTGCACAAATGGAAACCTTGTGGTTTCCATACAGGGTGCTCCGAAACTCAACGTCAAACCAAAAACAGGTTAGTTAAAGGCATTCACAAAAAAAAAATGTGTTTTTGTTAAGAAATATCGTGTTTATAACATTCTTATTCAAATAAGGTTAGTACTTGAGTATTCCCTAAATGTATCAACTCAATTTCAATCGAAAAATATGAACTTTGAGGTCTTCAAAGAGAATCGTATCAGGCACGTATATGACCCAATTTTTTTTCAAATGGTTATATCTTTTAAACAGAGCCGAATTCGGAAAAATTGTAAATAAAAGAAATGTTTCCTTTGGCCTCAAGAATCTACAGTTTAAATATTTGTACTGCATAAGAAACGAGGGACTGGTTTCTCACTAAAATTTTCACGAAACTTGTTGAAATGCTTCAGCCAGTCCTGCTCCCTTCAACAGTAAACCAGATTGCTTTTTTATGCATTCATGATCGACTTAAGGGAATGGAAAAGATTTATAACTGTGGAAATAAGTACAACTCGATTATTTTCCCGAGTTTCGACAGTATGTCTTGAGAACTTTACGCCACGGGCAAAATCCAATAAATAACACCTTCGTAAAGCTTGATAGAAGGGCAATCCACATGTTTTTATAGCTAGAATATATCCTAGAATAATTTCTAAACTTTTTATCAAGTATTTAAATGATCCCTAGAAAATGGAGAACTCTTATATCATTCTCATGAACGTATGAATTGATTCAGCATCGAGTGCATGCAACTCTTTCTCTCAACAATACATTAATTTCTTCATAGGTCAATAATCTCATCGATTTTCGGGTACATATGACACGAACATGAAATATTGATTTATCCACTCAATCTTTCGCATGTACTGCCCTGGCTGCATCCTCCTGCGTTTAAAAATTTACGAGCTTGCTGTGTTTGTACTTGATCCTCGACTCAGGACCGGTTAGAGGAAATTGTCCATTGTTTCGCCTTTTTATCTGAAAACGATTACAGGTTCAGGTTGAGTTCGTGCTGAAATTATGACTCCGAAAACGATTCGATCGCACTTCTTATGGAGGTGGGTATAAATACCGAGTGATCGGTTGAAGAGCCTGTGCAGTCAAAGCGAAAAAAAGCATGTAGAGCACAGAGCTATGGATAATATTATATAGTTCTAGAGATTATTCTTGATAATACAACCCTATTTTCCATATAAATCTATCCTCATGATTTATAAAAGGTTGTTTTCATTATTGCTCTTCATTTATGTTCATTTTCTTTTATTTATTATTGCTTATTTCCGATTATTTCAGTTTTCTTCAGGTTGATTTCGGTTTGATCAGTATTGTTCATGATGTTGATTTGCGACAGCTTACTATTTTGATTACTTTTCATTATTGTGGGTTTGTGTTTGTTATAATCTATTTTTATTCTTTCATATTCAATTTATGATAGTTTACATTTGTTTTTTCTCAGTTATTTCTATATATGTTCTTCGTTTAATTTTTGTTTTGTTGGTTAGTTCTTTCTTTCATTGTTTATGCATGCAGCAAAAATGAAAATAAAACCACAATAAATGATCTTGAAAATACGAAAAATTGCCTTAATATGTACATAGCTTCATACCGTTCAATGATCCCTATTTATTTTTATTTCCATCCATCATCAACACATCAAAATGGATAAACGATTTTCCATTGAAAACTAATTATTATATATACATTTATTCATATGAAAGAACAATATTCATTTGTAATAAAATCATATATTATGGCAAGGGTAATGTATCAGTAGACCAACCAACCAGAAAAACTTCAAAGAGAAAACGAACATTGAAACTTTCTGATGTTGCAGAAATATGTTGCTTAAAATAAGTACCACGAGAAATGATAAAAAATAGCTCAGGATTACCATGAAAAAAATTGACATGGAAGACATTCACTTGAAGAAATATTATGAAAGAAAAATAGAAGTGAAAGAGATGCAGTTAAAAGAATATTATCGAAGAAAAATGGATGTGGAAGAGATCCAAATGAACAAATAATAAAATTGTGGAGAAGTGGACAATATATATTACGACAAAAACTGAAGATAGATGATAATCAATGAATGAAACCAGCTCACTACAGAATTCTGAAAATGTTCTTATAATTAACTAATAATATTTAATTAAACTATATTAATCTCTTTATTTGTAGTTCATAAAACACAAATGATTTAAAAAATCGATAAACCTTGAATGTCATATATTAGATGCATCCCATCCATCAATGCATTACTAATACACTAAATACTGACGAACATGGGTGATATTCTCACATAAAACTTACAAAATGAGACAATATCTGGAATTAGCAATTTTATAAAATTTAAAACGCTAAAGACAGATTTCAATGGAAATAACTGAAGCTATTCACAATATCCTCTAAAAAATTAACTCCAGATTCCGTTGGACATTCATGATTTGTAATTTATTTATTTCCGAAAATGATTTACTTTTTGTCGTTTATTTATTTTCCGTCGTTAATCAGTTTCTTGCAATTCAGTGATTTTGTAATGTAGGTATTCATTTTTTGACACTTATTTATTTTATGTGAGTAATTTATCTCTTTCCTCTATCTCATGTATTTTCTTTAATTTATTTATTTTCTAGAATGCATTTATTGTCTCTACTCCATTCATTTCCTGTTGTTTATTTTCTGTAATTCATTTATTTTCCTTTACTTATTTATTTTCTTCGATAGTTCTATTCATTCATTTTGCTGTAATTTATTCATTTTCTTTTATTTTCAAGGTTTATGAGATATTTTTTCAACTATCCTTCTCGTTCTGAGCATGGATTTGAAAAAAAATGCGTCAACCCTCCTAGGTTAAATATACATATTACATTTCTTGGTAGCCCAAAAATTTTCAATCGATGTGTAATACTCCAGTCCCCCATTTCACCAATATCACAACCCCAGTGTTTATTCTGATTTCAATGCGGCAACGGTAAGCACGATGTTTTTGCCAGAATCGGCGATCTGAGAGGCCAGATGGATTCGCCCTTGTTTGATATTCAAATTGCGAAGGTAGGACAAATATTTACAGTATGAACATGCACGATAAAATATTCGATTCCACGGGACGATATGAAAGTGAGGGATTCAGGGATGTTGCATCAGATCTCTGCCCTACATCGGATTTAATTTGCATAAATCTGGAGGAGGATAGAGGACAACATAAACATTTTCTTCGTCAGGCCATAATATAATCTTGGAGATTTCTCACTTTGCTTGTTTAGGATTGCGAGCTCCCAGAAGAAAATGGAACTGATATCGAAATATTGAACCATGTGCCCTTCAAAAATATGATACTGATCCATTTTGGACATAGAAATATCTCTCACAAGCCGAAAATTCAAATGAATATAAAAAATCCGTTCAATATTCCTGCGATTCTCCAATATTTTCAGAAAGAGTAGTAACTTCGGTAGTTTAGTGGTGACAACTGTTGCCGGAAATTTGAAGACGCCAGTTCGATTCCTACTCGAAGTGAAACTTTTTTTTAGGAAGATAATAGTTATTTATGTACCAAGTGCGTTAGGATCTAATAACGCTCGTGGTGCATACAAGATTTTATTTTTCACGAATATATCATTTAATTACAATAAAATTCGATTGCTCCTATGATTTTTTTTCCATTTAACTTTCAGTAGTAACCATGGCACTTGTTAATATTTTGAAGTTCGTTATTGCTGTCATCATTTTATTAAGTGAATGTCATTACTGTTTTCGTTGTGAAGATTTAAAGAAATAACAGAAATGAATAGCAATTTGCCAAATAATATAATTGAAAATGCAGCCAAAGCTGCAAATAATCTATTACCCGAAAAATCCAGACTCGTCTACGACAAGGATTATGAAACATTCCATCAATGGAAGTTGAAAAATGAAATAATTGCTATAGATGAAACAGTGTTATTGGCGTACTTTCAAGAATTGGTATGCTATTTTATTTTTCATTTTGTTCATGTGTGGGTAATTTTTTTTTATTTCAGTCTGAAAAATTTTGTCCTGCGTCATTGTGGACGAAATATTCTATTTTGAAATCTACACTGATTGTCAATGAAAATATCAATATTTCACAATTCTCCCGGCTAGTAGCGTTTTTAAAAATGAAATCTAAAGGATATATTCCGAAGAAATCCAAAGTTTTGACAGCAGAACAAGTTCATACATTCATCAATGAAGCTCCTGATGAAATTCATCTTCTTCATAAAGTAGTTCTAATAATGGGTGTTTTTGGAGGACTAAGGAGAGATGAATTAGTGAAAATGTCTATCAAAGATATAGAAGATAAGGGTAGCTGTTTACTTGTTAAAATACCAGAAACTAAAACCGGTATGTCAAAAGGATTTAGCATTGTAGAGGAAGAAAAATAGGAGCTTTGGGGCTGGTCAGAAAATATATTATATCCTTGAGACCCAGTGGAGTGAAGAATCCTAGATTTTTCCTCAAGTTCCGAAATGGTCGGTGCACCATCCAACCTGTTGGCAAAAATACCATAGGAAGTGTGCCTTCGATTATTGCCAAATACTTAAAATTGGATAATGCAAATGAATATACAGGACATTGTTTGAGACGGACTTCAGCAACTCTTGTAACTGAGGCTGGTGCATCATATGAAACGTTAAAAATGCACGGAAGATGGAAGAGTGCATCTGTGGCGGAAGGTTACATAGAGCAGAGCATTTTTTCCAAAAACAAAGTATCGACGATGATTGTGAATTCGGTAACAGATTCTCATGAATTCTCTAGTGGTTCTCTTGTGAACGAACTTCCAAGTACTTGTGGTCAAGTTTTCGCTCCTCAGGTTTCGAAAACATCCCAAGATTCACGATTGAAGAATTTTTCCGGGAAATTCGAAAACTGCACTTTTAATTTTAATTAAGAAAGACTTTGTTTTCGTTTGTTGAGTTGTCGTTGTTTTAGTATTAAAATTCTGCGAAATAAATAATTTCTTTCTAGCTTATTTTGCTTCTCGCACAACGAGCGGGCGTTATGATCCATAATGCCCGCTAAAATGCCCACGGGCATAATGAGTGTATTTATAGCAACCGTTTCTAAGGTAAAATAAACATATAATGGACAAGTGAAAAAAAAATTATTTTCGAATTGCTTTCTCAAAAAATCAATCATGTGGTTTTTGTAGGCCAACTCCCATCGAGGATATTTCGTACAACTGTAAAGGTTACCAACAGTTACCATTAATCTCTTTCAGGTCATCCATATCTCGAAGAAATTTGCCAACCAAACATGAGCCAACTCCTTATTATATTCATGAGGTCGAAGGCATAGGAATTGCTACTTAGGGAGAAGATGAAAGGCTATAATATTCTAATAATATACGTTTCACAAATGTTCCTCAGAGCAATCCAGCAACTTAATATTCATAAGAAATTTGCATAAGTCCTTTGTGGTGTGGTCGAAATAGGAGTGTATGTATATGCTAAATGAGGCTGGTGTGTGAACTTTCTACATTGTAAATGAACTACCTCGTGTATCGAATAAAGCACCGACTCCTCAGAATGCGAGTTTGAATTCGATTCCTCATACATAGGAAATGGGAATTGAATTCAAAGTTGGCATGATTGTAATTACTTTCTACCCGCAGCACAGGAAGGTGCTCTCTTGAAAGATGCAGAAGTATTATGATCAAATGAGCTAACGGAACACCAGGAACAACTTGTGAAAATGATTGTTCTCGGAAATGCCTATATCTTCAATGTGCTTAACCCTAGAACACTAACCATTCGTAAATTTTACGAATCACATGTGGTGAGATTCGATTTGCCAACAATGCGTAATAAGCAGTATTCCAGTTTTTTGTGTAGCTTCGTTATTCGGTTCGACAGGTCATTTGCTCAGTCCGTTGTTATGAACAGATCAGTTGGTATCAGGAAATCCAGGGGTGATTCGTAATATTTACGAAAGGTTAGTATTCATGTAACTCCCACGTCGTATCATTTTTGACGATTATGTATGTTCTATGGAATACTCAACATGACATGTATAAATTCATGGATCATTTTCAATCACAATTTACAAAAAAGTGGTAAGAAAAATGTTTCGAGAAAAAATTTCATGAATGAACTTCCTGAACAACTCATAAAACGATGGCTAGAAGAGCGTATGAAACTACCAACTTTGCAACGCTCACTCAAAGATATGATAAGTGATATTTTGAAAATTCCACGAGCACATGATCAAGTGGAACCTTCAGTGTAGAAGCACTCATGTTTTATCTGCCCGTCGAAGAGAAGAAGAATGACGTCACTCTTTTGTAACCCTTGTAACTGAGATTTTTGCGCCAAGTATGGTGCACGTTGTTGTGTTTTCTGCAATAATGACAATTAGTTTGTCGTATTTTGTATGTTTAGTGTAAATTTACTTAAGTTTGTGTGTTATTAAAGTTATTTTATAAAGAATAAATTCCTTAGTTGAGTTGATTTTGATGTTTGAATTCGAAATCGTAAATTTTACGAATGGTTGGTATTCAAGGGAGTGCGATTTAAGGTTAGTGTTCTAGGGTTAACCATCATCTGTTTTCAATAACTTCAGCGACGACAGCAATGTCGAACTAGTTATTCTTTCGGTTTGGATCATTTTCTATCAGATATCAAAGTCCACTGGGCTAAAAAACACCTCAATAAACCAATGAACCAGATGTGCGGATAATTTGGACGCCTTTTTTTCAACTCGTGTCTTCGGCCACAATAATTCGGCTGGTAGCAACGTCAGAAAGGTAAACCAGAGTTACACAATGAATTAAATAAAGATGTCCACCGAAATTGTAAAAATCGAAAAATTGGAGTATCGAGCCATCATCAAGTACCTGTATTTAAAAGGGTTAAGAGGTAAGCAGATTTACGAAGATATGCTTAATACCCTTGGTGATCAATGTTCTTCGTTTGCGACCGTGAAAAATTGGACTGTAAGCTTCAAAAGAGGTAAATTTTCCATTGAAGATGATGACCGATCGGGAAAGCCAATTTCGATGCAGTTCATGACATGATTTTATCAGACCGTCGAATTGGGTTAAAACGGATATAGCAAGCACTGAAGATTTCATACGAACGCGTTCATCATATAGTTCACGTCAATTTGGATATGAGAAAAATTCCTGCAAAATGTATCCCCAAATGTTTGAATGTTGACCAAAAGCGTGCAAGGGTAGAAGCATCGCTTTCGATCTGTGCTCGATTTGAAAACGATTAGATGTAGACTTCAAACCGAATTGTTACTATGTATGAGACTTGGGTATATTTCTACGATCCAGAAACAAAGCAACAATAGATGGAATGGCGACACTCTGGTTCTCCAAGACCTAAGAAGTTCCGTGTCCAAAAATCTGCTGGAAAAGTTCATGCTTCAGTTTGTTGGAATTGCCATGGAGTAATCATGATTGATTTTTTGGATAAGGGTAGAACAATAACTGGAGATTACTATTCGACATTACTGACCACTCTTCGGGAAAAAATTAAAGAGAAAAGACGCGGAAAGCTATACAAAGGTATTCTGTTTTTACAGGACAACGCCCCAGTACACAAATCTCATGTCGCCATGCAAAAAATTCGTGATTTAGGGTTAGAATTACTACACCTTTTCCAATTGTGACTCAGAAAACGTAAAATGTAATTCAGAAAAGCAAATTGAATTTCAGAAAATGGAAATTGTAATTCAGAATCATAAGTTGATATTCAGAAAAGGTGATTTGAATTTCAGAATAGTGATATGTAATTCAGAAAGGGTAATTCGAATTTCAGAATAGTGATAAGTAATTCAGAAAGGGTAATTTGAATTTCAGAAAATATAAATTTTAATTCAGAATTGGTGATTTGAAATTCAGAAATGGGAAATTTTAATTCAGAAAAACGAAATTGTAATTCAGAAAAAAGAAATTGTAATTCAATTGCTTTCCACTTTCTCTAATATTATGTATGTTATGATTTCATTTAAAATGGGCGGCGAAAAATATTAATTATGATTCTTGAGGTCATCTTCGACTCTCAGAGTACTTAGATACCTTCATAGAAGTAAGAAATATAATATAATAACTTTATTTCCAAGAATATAATGGAGGTATATACAGTCAAAAACGAAAACAGGAAAAAAACCAATTTGAAAATACGAAATACTAAAGACAAGTTCGATGCCACATTGTCCTAGATTCCTATGTTGCATCACTTGATATCGAGTTCGATACTATTCTGAATTACATGTTATATTTTCTGAAATTGAATTGATAACTTCTGAAATACAATTTTCCTTTTCTGAAATTGAATTTGCCATTTCTAAAATTCAATTTACTGTTCTGAATTACAACTTTGTTTTTCTGAATTACAACTCTCTAATCTGAATTTCAATTTCGTTTTTCTGAAATTGCAACTGTGAAAGGTTTAGAACAACCCCCCTTATTCACCAGATTTGGCTCCGTATGACTATCATCTCTTTCCTCAACTAAAAAAAAGGTTAAAACGTCGTAAATTTTCTTCCAACGAGGAGGTGATAAAAGCTGTGGAGAACTGGTTTGCAGAGCAAAAAGAAACATTTTTCTTGAAAGGTGTAGACTGTAGAGACGTTGCAGGTTCGCTGAAATAAATGTATTCAATTAAGAGGAGAATATGTTGAGTAATAAAATATTTTGACACTGAAATTTTCTTTGGTTCTATAGTAGGCTAAGAATTTTTTAATATATCCTCGTAAATACCTTTTTGCACAACTCGAAATACTCCAGTTACTGTAAAAGTACTACGAAACCTGTGTCACAGTTGAACCTTAAAAGACTTCACTTCATTTAGTTAAGAAGGGTAAATTCGAATTAGCTTTGGCAACGTCTCTGAAAATTATTCGACATTTCACGAGTACCAACCTGCGTCAGTTATAAATAAAAAAACTTCATAAACCTAAATCATGGCCAACCGGAATACATTATAGAAGTGAATGGGCTATATGTGACGGTCGTTTTTCTGTTTTCGTCATTAACGTGAAAAAACAACAACAAATTGGGAGCCAAATTGAACCCTCCCAAAAAACTTCTAATCATTATCCGATATTCGTCAAAATCCACCCCTCGCCGATTCGTTCCAGCAAAACAGCAAATCTTCCGTCGACTAGCGATATTGCCCGTAACGAATTGACGGATGGATCAATCAATCAAGTTCAATTTCTGCTCCATTCGTAACCATGTTAGGTCATTCAATTCGCTACCGACGGGCGCGCGTTGTGAAATTTTCGGGACAGAGATTAATTTTTTTGACTTCATCTCCCTCCCGATTTATTCATCGCCGAAGAAGAATGATACCCGTGCATCAAAATGGAAGGTCGTTCTCCTCATGCAATTTAAATGTATTGAAATCGGGATGTTGAATATGCCGTTTAGCGTTGTCTGATTACGCGGGATCAATAATCGAATAAAATGTAGTGGATATCGGAAGGTGTCATGAATAAGTCGTTGTTCTCGCCTGCGGTGCACTTGAAATAATTATCGCGAAGGATACGGTTGAATGAATCTTTCATTATGTTCAATAGACGAGTCCCTTCATGCTGGCCAACTGTTTAAAAATACCTGAAAATCACTTCCCTTTTTTCGCAATGATGAAGCTCTTACCTGAAAGCTTTAATCCTAATGAGTGTATCCTGAAAATATTAGATGTCACGAAGGTCTTCATCAAAAGCTATAAATTTTTGTTTTTTTATGTTTTCATTAATGGAAATCTATGACTTTCCAACCTAGAAAACGAGTTGAATATATTTTTACTTGCTCCTAAGCTGTTTTCATTGACTTAGAAATTAGAATATCTATTCTAAATCAATGGATGTTTCAGGTATTCTTGAGTCTGTGACTTCATCTTTCTGTAAGATGGAAATTAGAAAAGGTGAAGTATCTGAACGAAAAGATTTGTATGTTTCAATCCTCATGATATATTTGAATTTTAGGTCAGTAGATATAACAATGTAAGCAAAGTAGGTACTAGTACGGCTTTGCCAACGGAGGTGACTTTGCCAAACTACCTAATGTTTTATGTTTCATTTTATTTTGGTAAAGTCGGTAACTCCTCAACGACAGCACGAATCGGAACCTAAGAGACACTATATCCCCCATTGTTTCAACAGTTGCAGTCCTTTGTCTTGGATTGAATGGTGTGCTATGCTGTGTTGTGTGAGCAGGTAAGTTTTAACGGTTTATAAATGCGAAATACTAAGGGTTGTGTAGAAAACATGACAAATGGTACATCAAAATAAATTCAGCAGCTTATTCCACACGTATTTAGGTCCCGTAAAAAAAAAACTGAGAGCATTTGGTTGGGCGGGTCTCGAAATTTTAGGAAATTATTCTATTGTTGCACTTGGGAGGGGGACTTTGCCAAATAACAAAATTTGCAGATTTATGCAGACAAACCACCTACGTCTGGAAGAGGAAAAAACAGTTCTGCGGTTTTGAAAAATGAGTTATTATTATTATTATTATTATAGATTGTTCATTCACAAAGAGACTGATTTTATGTATTTTATGAAGAATAATAGATTTTATTTTCTTATAATTTGTTGTTTTATTCGCGACTAGTACCTAGCTAGTTAACCTTCAAAAAAGTTAAAGAAAAACATTTTCGTGGCAAAAATACCACCTGCACTTGAATAAATTGCCTACAAACGCATTTTGATGCAAGTGGCAAATTCGCACCGATGTGCGGGTGACTTTGCCAAATTTTTAAAATGGAAAAAAAAATTGTTGCGCACTTTTTCTTGCGTTTCTAGTAACAGCAATCGATAGCTAGATTGTTGAAATCAAACATAATTCAAACACAACTCATTTTACAGAAAAACGAGAAAGTTACATCAAGAATACTCTAAAAAGTTGTGCAAAGTCACACCGCTCTAAGGTACTGGAAAAAACTGTTTTCAATTGCTCTTCAAGGAAAAGTAAAAACACGGCTGTTCGTTTTGATAAATTTCCTGAGAAAGATGCCTCAACACCGAATATCACTAATGCCTTTGGCATATTGCATAAATTGGACTGGAGAAAAGCATGGATAGACAAACTATGGATGGGAACCTTGCTGCAAAGAATATATGTGTTTGTTCCCTTCACGTGGACGATTATGTCAAGTTAATTTCAGATTTATATCCAGATTGAGAAATCCATAAATAAATTGCTCCAGAGAGATTAGTTCTAGTATTAATAAAACTGAAACTGTTTGTGAAGTAGCCATTTTTAAGGGAGTTTCTCAATCAACTGCGAACAATATTTTTAGTAAATATATTGTGTGTATTTAGCTGATATTTTGAGATGTGGTATTCACTGGCCAAGTTCTGATGTTGAATTGATGAATTTACCACTTTACATATCAAGAATATACTATGATTTCAAAGTGATACTTCATTATAATGATTTTCCAGTACTCATGCGGCATCAGAACTTATTCACATCCAGATCATAGTCTATGGCAGTTGTAAATACTTTTGGGTTGTCATTCTGTAGTAAGTTTCCATGCAAATAAAGAACATTCAAAACCATCATTTATTTCCCTAATTTCCTTTGAATTCCTCGTAGAATTGCTATCCAATTAGGAGCGAAAACCCAATTATGCACCTATATTTAATAAACTCCACAATACAGGGTTAATAATACATTAATTCACTGAAAGTCTTCCTATGATCTCTACGAATTTAAAGAAAACACCTATAATAATCAGTTTTACATCTTGCAACAGGTCTTTATACGAGTGCTCCTTCTTCGGAAATTAATGAAATTTGAATTTGATATTTCTGCAGTATCTTGAATCATTTCCACACTGTTAATAAAAACATCTCATTCATCAGAAAAGTAATTATAAAAAACAAACTCTAGCGAAATCCTCATTTGATTCGAAAAATTAAAATTCTCTATTCAAACATTTTGGTGGGGATATTTATTTTCCATTGATGAAACCCTAAGAAAACAAAAATTTTTAGCTTTTGATGAAGACCTTCGTGACATCTAATATTTTCAGGATACACTCATTAGGATTAAAGCTTTCAGGTAAGAGTTGAATCATTGCGAAAAAAAGGGAAGTGATTTTCAGGTATTTTTAAACAGTTGGCCAGCATGAAGGGACTCGTCTATTGATAAATTTCTCTCGAACACTTTGGATGAACGAGAATCTGTGAATTATTAATGTAGAGACGCATCCAGAGGATGCCGATTCAGCAATTTCATATCAGCGTTTTGGTTGAATCGAAAAACCACAGTTTTTAGGGTCGCCGATCATAACGAGTAGGAAAACTAATCCGATAGAGGTGCCACCGTGCATTTTATGGAATATCTCCATAGAACTTATAGTGTTTATATAAGTTCTATGAATATATCTTCTTATGGATAAAATATAAAATGGCGCTCTCTATCCGAAAATCGATGAACTATGAAATTAGTGAATATGTGGGTAAAGCAGGAACTTTTTCCCGCCATATATTTGAATTTGGTTATTCTCTGCCAATTCCGTATTTCAAGTTGTTTTTTTGAACGAAATTATCTGTAGATTCACTTTTACTCGGGAGTTGAACTATTTTCATGGGTCTTTAGTTTGAAATAAAACAGAAGCATGAATTGGCTCATTTTCTCCTATTTTTGGATGAAAAAATTGAACTTTCGAAATGAAATCGATTTAAATTATTTCATTAAGAACTCCAATCTTTTCTGAGTTTACTCACAAAATTTTAGTTCTCAGAGTGAAACCATTTTCAAATGCAACTTTAAATAAAAACACACTACATTGAACGCCCACCTTAAAAAAAAATTCAGGTGAATCGATATTTTCACTCTTTTATGACCGCTTTTATTTGAAAACGCCACGAGTTATGTGAATGTTTCTTAACCCTAAAAGGTTCTATCAATGAGGAATTTTTCAAGAGCTATAGAAAATTTGACAAAAAGAAACACAGAAAATTCAGGAAAATGCAGTAAATCCTCATTTGAATCGATAGTACACTCCATGTAATTTAATGTTTGAAGATTATTCCATGCAAATGTTGATCGCTTAGTCCAATTTTGGCATACTCCTTCCAACATTTCGGTCGGTATCACACGAATAAATGCTTCAAAGTTGTCTTCTATTACTTCAATCAGTATAGACATGAGCCCCCACAAAAAATAGCCTTAAGGCGTTAAATAGCACGATCTAGGCAGCCTATTGACCGGTCCCAAACGTGAAATAAACTGTTCACCGAACGTGCCACTCAAATGGTTCATGGTTTCGCGTGCTGTGTGGCATGTGGCAGCGTCTTGTTGAAACCGCATGTCATGCAAGTGAAGCTCTTCTATTTTGGGCAATGAAAAATTGATTGTCATCTCTACCGTTCACAGTTACGTTGCGATTCTCATCATCTTTGAAGAAGTACGGTCGAATGATGCACCCAGCAGTAACTCTTTCTGGTTGCATTGGTAGATCGTCACTCCAAAATCGACAATTCTGCTTCCGATGAAAAAGTGGATCTTCAGCCAACTTTTCACAAACAAATAGTTTCTGTCAAATATATTGCAGTTGAAATAGAGGAAAATATTCATCTCATTTCCAGAACATAGATTGGTTATTTCTTGAGAAACCTAGAAATACTCCTGTACGAGTACATTACCCACACAACATTTCATTGATTAAGACTTGATACTTTCTTCTGAGTAAAATGTTTTATCACTTTGTTTTTTTTTGTTATACACTGCGCAAAAAAATTAACGCACATTCTGAAAATCTCAATTTTAATGAAAGTTAACTCTACATTGACTTTATAACTTATTTTTTATGTTGTCTCGGAAAGGTTTTGAACGCAACAGGAAGAAAAATTCAGGATTTCACCGAATCTTATGTGGAAGAAGAGAAATGAACAATTTTCAAAATACTGAAATGCTGATAAGTGATTTAATACTTGGTATTTCTACCCCTTGCGTTAATTACAGCTCGGCAACGACGGTTCATACTCAAAATGAGTGATCTTAAAATGTTCTGATCTAATCCTTCCCAGATTTTTCCGAGTTGGATTCCTAAGTCATTAAGAGTAGCTGAATGATTTTCTGAACTTCTCAGCCTTCTATTGAGGTTGTCCCAAACCTGCTCAATCGGATTGAGGTCTGGACTTCTTGCTGGCCATTCCATTCGTGAGACTTCAACCTCTTCAAGGTACTCCTGAACGATGCGCGCACGATGGGGTCTGGCATTATCGTTCATAAAAATGAAATTTTCACCAATGTATGGGGCAAATGGCACTACATGCTCTTCAAGAATGTTCCTTATATACTTATCAGCATTCATAGCTCCATTATCAACGACCACTAGGTCTGTGCGAGCAGTCAAAGATATTCCACCCCATACCATAATTCTTCCCCCCCTGAAACCAGTAGTATTCAGGAAATTGCACTGAGCATATCTTTCTTGTGGACGTCTGTATACAAGGGAACGTCGATCACAATGGTAGAGGCAGAATCTAGACTCATCTGTGAAGAGAACTCTTTCCCAATCGGCCTCTTCCCAATGGATATGCTCTCTCGCAAAATCCAAAGGCGTCCATCGATGGGCTGGGGAAAGAGCTGGGCCTCTTGCCGCGACACGAGGCCTTAAATCATATTCTCTGGGGCGATTTCTTATTGTCTGAGTGTTAATTTGCACCTCATGAGTTTGCTCAAGCTGATTTTGAAGGAGGCGGTTGCAAACCGTTGTCTCAAAGAAGAAACTCTCAAGTAACGTTCTTGAATGGCAGTTGTTACCCGTGGTCTACCCTGTCCTTGTCTTCGGACATTCATACCTGTCTCCCTAAATCGCTGCAACATTCTGGACACACTTGTATGGAAAACTCCAAACCTTTCTGCAATTCTTGTGTATGTCCATCCTTCTTCTCGCAAAACTACCGCTTGGGCACATTCCTCTTGGGTCAAATTGCGTGTTTCGCGTTGCATAGTGATCGAGTGTAGATAATCAAACGAAAGAAAAATTATTGATCACTATATAGAATTGATCGAGAACAACTGATTTTAGAATGGAGCCAATACATTCAAAATCTGATAATATCATCTTTTTTTATTCCTGCTGGGAGAAAACATCTGTTTTGAAGAAAAACGTTGAAAGTGCATAACATATGCATGCACAATTCTGATAAAAATAATTATCATTGAGAACACCTTCAGTTGTAGAATAAATTTGAGATTTCCATAATGTGCGTTAATTTTTTTGCGCAGTGTATATTGCAGTTGAAATAGAGGAAAATATTCATCTCATTTACAGAACATAGATTGGTGATTTCTTGAGAAACCCAGAAATGGTCTTGTCCATTACTCACACAACATTTCATTTGAGTATAGGTCTTGATACTTTATTTGAGTAAAATATTTTTTCACTTGGGTTTTTTGTTATATCTCTAATAATTCGTTTTTGTTTAACATTTTCACTCATATTGTGTAAAAGTTTTTATGTTATTTCTTCACATAAAATCACTCTGGGGATCTTCTTGAGGAGTATATATCTGGCCTATACTCTTCTCATAGAGCCGAATTCGAAAAAATGGAAATTGAAAAGGTCTTCTTTATTGAAGGAAAACAAATGGTAGACTTACCGGTATTTATTGATTTCTTCAGACTGTGGTGGGATATACACCCAAAAAGGATCAAGAGAAGGTAATTGTTATCTTCGACGAAAAATGACATCTAAGCAACAATTAACGATATTATTCAAGGAAGACCATTTTTTATTCCAATTTTATCTTTGCTGAACTTCTGCAGGTGCAGCATTCCTTTCAGATTCACGTTTGCAGACGAAAACTGCAGCAAGTTTTAGTATTCCTCGAACACGAAGTGGATACTTCATCAAACAAGGGTTTTCCTCGAAAACTTGCAGCATATTGTGAGACCATCGCCAAGTCTCCGTATTTTCCGCGCAGAAGGAGACTTCATTAGTCGACAGCTGGCTATTACGGTCCATTCTCGTCTTTGGCAACGACTCCCGAGCGGCTCCTCAAACATCCGCAGTTCTTCTGAGGATAATTACAGAAATCGTGATAATCCACCGCAATTCCTCCTAGGACAAATTGCATTTTTTTCTGAATTCTCTAATTAGACCGTCCTTCGTTTGTTTCAGCTGCAAACGAAATCCTGCTTTTTCTCCGTTCTCTCTAATTAAAATGTCCCTCGTTTTCACCTAACTCCGGCCTGAAAACACTGAAATATTGAAAAGTCCCGCCTCAAAGGAAATTCGTCCGAATAACCGGGAGCTGTTACTTTCATCATTATTTCAACACTCGTAATGGGGAATTTTACCTGTGCTTTGTCGACTTCAGGCCGAGTTTGTCGCGACGAGATTTTTCAGATTCCACAATTTCCGGCTTGATTATTTCGTTGTTTTCTTCTTTGGGAACATACGTTGACCTCGAGGGCATTACCAGCAATGTGGATTGGTACAAATGACTTCCTTCAACACCTCTGAAGCCACATCCACATTATGCCGATTCCATATATGGTCTCCAAACTTTCGTTTCAAGTATCAGGAGCTTTTTTAGAGTGATGGAACTTTACATTGAAATAAAACACATTTAAATTGAAATTGAAGCCAGATTTTTCTTGTTATAATGTTCGATCGCCGTACCCTCTCATTAAGGGGCAGTATCACCTTTTGAATCGTGGTAAATCTCCATTCAAAAGTGGTCTCTTTATTTCACGAGTAAGTACCCTAACTCACGACGTAAAGACTTGATTTTTTTTTAATTGAAGTTGAAGAACGTCCCGATGCAAATAGTTTTCATTTTTTCGATTTAATTAGTTTTTCAATTAAAAAACCCGGGTAATCGTTAGATCTGGGGTTATTGAATATGTTTTTCGTTTTTCATGAGTACAACCTATGTTTTTGAAATAATAATCATGAAAATTTTTGTTGTTTATAGAAGATTAAATAGCCGATAGCAAATAGTTGCGATTTTTCCGATTTAATTGGTTCTTCAATAAAAAAAAAACAGGTTGAACTTCAGCGTTTTGGAAACTACACTTAATGATTTTTTTCCGACGGTTATTTATCATTTTTTGGAAAAAATTGCAACTTTTTGCCCTCGGCAATTTAATCTTCTATAAACAACATGATTATTATTTCATCAATATTGCTTGTACTCATGAAAAACGAAAAACATATTCAATAACCCCAGATCTAACGATTACCCTGTTTTTTTTAATTGAAAAACTAATGAAATCGAAAAAATGGAAACTTTTTGCCCTCGGGACGTTCTTCAACTTCAATTTAAAAAAAAATCAAGTCTCTACGTCGTAAATTAGGGTATTTACTCGTGAAACAAAGAGACCACTTTTGAATGGAGATTTACCACGATTCAAAAGGTGATACTGCCCCTTAACGTTGGAACGAACAATGACCGGTGCCATCTACTCTACGAATCTTTCAGTAACCAAAAATTCGTATCATAAATCACTATACTCATAGGGAGGCTGGGTTTTGTCCTATTCATCCTTTAATAATTCCTTCGGTATTCCGCTATTATTTTGACATTTAGGATCAGGTCAAATTAAATAAGCCTTAATCGCATCCAAATGTTATAGTGTCACAGCGTATCATTGTAGTGGGCCAGGGAGATACAAAATTATGCTGAACACTTGCGCCCGAATTTGAAAATGATGAGACGCGCAAAATTTGCATTGATATTAAATTTCTCTATCATCAACGCATAGGGGGAACCCATCAAACATCTGAATATTTCTTTGTATCACGAAAAAAAATTTCACCCTCGACAGGCTACAGGCTAATTGACGTGAAAATCACACTGTATATGTATACGTATATTCATACGTATATGTATATACTTGAAATCTTTTGAATTTCAACAAGAATCAGTATGTACGTAGTGAATTCACAAGAGTAATTTTTTGACTTGTCCCCAAACCAAAAACTTACAGACGGTGAGACGAGTTGCTATCTCTCAGCTGTGCCATGTTTGTTATTTATGTTTCGTTATATTAGCCACCAATCTGAACGTTAAACGAGGAAGCTAGAAGGCATCATCAACGGACCATATGAGAAGTTTGTTTTACCATATAACACATTTGCCACCACTATGGACATAGTGAGGAAGCTAATATATGAAACCTGGGATTATAAATAACCGAGAAACTCATTCTGTCCCCAGTGGCGTAGTTGTTTTGCAGAGTTATCAGTGGGTTTGTGGTTTCCATGAAACAGAACACACAAAAAATCTAATATTGACTTGGAACTATAACATATATCCCGATTGGCCAAGACATGCTAACACTTTCCACTGTGTATATTTTGAAAATGTTAGGTGATGGTCATTTTCCTGTCAGATAATTACGCAACCTAGTCCTTCATACATAGAGGTCGTAGTCATTACGTATTCATCAAAATGATTATTTACTTTGGGAAAATAATGAATTCGAGGAAATATTATCTGAATTCAATAATTCCAAAGACCTGGCGAATGTTGTAGAAACTCATGTCTATGTTAATACTGGAAATATTTCAAGTAAACAAACATGGTTGGAAGATTCAGTTATGCTATTTTCTTGTACGAAAATCAAGAATCGAGTGTTGAAATTTTACTGAAAAATAATGGACAGAATAGTCCGTTACTTTGTGATAGTTCATTGGAAAAAAGTGTATCAATAGAATAGTGTTCTTTTTTCAAATTATAATTCCAAATTTGTCGATGTAGATCTTTTTCAAAATAAAGTCTTCAGTCAGTGTCTTTTTGGGAAATTCTTTGTCGTCTCTTTCACTTAAAATCTTTCTCATTTTGTTCATGTATAGCAAAAATATATATATTCATGTAGAATATAATACCTTGGTTTCCACTCACATACGTCAAAAATGTTGGATAGCTAGTGATACATTATTGATTTCAAAAATCAGAACAGGAAAATTTCAATTCTGATACTTTGTCTCTGCTTCTTCAAAACAACCTTCGGCATTTTTAGTTTCTAAGCGTGATGATTATATTGCGATTGAGACTATTGAGAGTGGAAATTAGCATTGGCAACGTCTCTGAGAATTATTTTGACAAAGCCGATACTTCACGAGTGCCAACCTGCGTCAGTTTTAAGTATAAAAGGCCTATTTGCTTCATACGGTCCAAGTGGACGAAATTTTCTTACACCGGGTACGCCACTGCTCGTATCCAACCTTGTGCGAGGAGAAAGAAAAGGAGAAAAAGGAGCTTTGTTGGCAGAACTTGTTTCGTCGTCTTTTACGGCCCTCAGCGGGGGACAAAACCATAATCAGCTGAGTTGTACTAGAAGCACTCGCTGCATGTGTTTCCTATAATGAATGCAAGACACAAACATACATTCTTTCTTTGAAAATGGTCCCGAAGAGTTTGATGATTATTCTTTTGAGGGAGTCACATAGAATCTAGTCTAGGGTGTAGTTGGTGTGGCGACATACCTGAAAAACTTTGCGATAAAATTGCTGTACCATTTTTGAATCACAGTGAAACAGGCATGGTTTTTCTTAATCAGAAAAAAATGAAAACCTGAAATTTGGGGTAGATCTTCGTTTGAAATAAACCGAGCATGTGTTGCAAAAATAATAGTTTCCCTTCGTTAACGCATCTACTTAGGAATGCTATCCAAAAATTCCTTCATATGGCCACTTGTCACCCAGAAGAGTGTCAAAGGGTGTAATTTTTTTGAATTCTCAAAAATGTCGAAGATCTCTGGTAGATCTCAGGTATATGAAAAATACACCATTTTATTCTTAAAGAACCAAAGTATAACCAAAAAAATCAGCTCCTCTAAATTCCATTTTTTTCAGAAGTTACGGCACTCCAAAGTCGATCAATTTTTCGCCAATTTTCCACTCAAGGTCGAATATTTCCCGAACCAAAAATTTTTCGGAAAAACTAAGTAGCGCATCGTTATCTACGACCTCGAATTAGTAAATGAAATTACCCGGGTCGATATAGTAAAAAAAAAATTTTTTGATCGGACACCACAAAATCCTCTACCTGCAGTTATCATATTATACATTCATAACTCCACACCCTATATAATGTGTGATATTTTAAAAGCTTAAGGAAATTAAAAACAACTCATAAAATTCAGTAAAATGCATGAAATCTTCATTTGAATCGATATAATTTAATTTTTGAAGGTTATTTGATGCAAATGTTGACTGCGACTGCGCCTCAAAAGGTCCATCCACTCAGTCAAATTTTGGCATACTCTTTCCAACATTTCGGTCGGTATTTCACGAATAAATGCTTCAATATTGTCTTCCAATGCGTCAATCGAAGAAGGCTCTTCAGTATAGACATCAGCCTCAACATAGCCCCACAAAAATAGTCGAAAGGCGTTAAATCGCACTATCTAGGCGGCCAATTGACCGGTCCTACACGTGGAATAAACTATTCATCGAACTTGCTTCTCAATTGGTTCATTGCTTCGCCTGATGTGTGGCATGTGGTACCGTCTAGTTAAAACCATATGTCATGCGGGTCGAGTTCTTCCATTTTGGAGGAAAAAGTTGGATATCATCTCACGTAAGCGCTCGCCATTAAGGGGAAGTGGTACATGTCGGAGATCCCTTCAGAAATTGGGCTTTTTATTTCAATGATATCTCAGTTCGTATGCTGCTTAGACCAACATTTTTTTTTAAATTAAAGCTAAATCATTTTTCTAGAAAGTATATCACTCGCTCTTCCGTTTTTCTTCGTATATTAGGAACAGAACTTGGGAGCTGTAATTTCATAAAAATCTGGACAAACGATTTTATTTCCATGATATCTTCGCAAATTTTCGGGATAAATGTATGAAATTTTCAGTATATTTGCGGAATATTATTTTGCAGAATGCGAATTACTCGCTTTTCCTTTTTTCTTCTTATATTAGGAAAAAACCCGGTTGAAAATATGACCAATAAAGTTCCTACTTTATAATTTATTTGAAAATTCAGGAGGCAATGAACCGAAAAACTGATTAATACACATTCTGCAAAATATTATTCCGTATGTATACTGAAAATTTTATACATTTATCCCGAAAATTGACGGAGATATCATGGAAATAAAATCGTTTCTCCAGATTTTTATGAAATTACAGCTCACCAGGTTTTTTTCTTATATACGAAGAAAAATGAAAAAACGGGTAATACGCATTCTAGAGAAATGATTAAGGGGCAGTATCACCTTTTGATTCGTGGTAAACCTCCATTCAAAAGTGGTCTCCTTATTTCACGAGTAAGTACCCTAATTTTAAATTGGAGTTGAAGAACGTCCCGAGGGCAAATAGTTTTCTTTTTTTAGATTTAATTAGTTTTTCAATTAAAAAAAACCAGGGTAATCGTTAGATCTGGGGTTATTGAATATGTTTTTCGTACAAGCTATATTTTTGAAATAATCATCATGAAATTTTTTGTAGTTTATAGAAGATTAAATTGCCGAGGGCAAATAGTTGCGATTTTCTCGATTCAATCAGTTTTTCAATTAAAAAAAAAACAGATTGAACTTCAGCGTTTTGGAAACTACACTTAATGATTTTTTTCCGACAGTTATTCATCATTTTTTGGAAAAAATCGCAACGATTTGCCCTCGGCAATTTAATCTTCTATAAACTTCAAAAATTTTCATGATGATTATTTCAAAAATATAGCTTGTACTCATGAAAAACGAAAAACATATTCAATAACCCAAATATTGCAGAGATCTAACGATTACCCTGGTTTTTTTAATTGAAAAACTAATTTAATCGAAAAAAAAACTATTTGCCCACGGGACGTTCTTCAACTTCAATTAAAAAAAAAACAAGTCTCTACGTCGTAAATTAGGGTACTTACTCGTGAAATACAGAGACCACTTTTGCATGGAGATTTACCACGATTCAAAAGGTGATACTGCGACTGCCCCTTAAGCTTTGATTAAAAAAAAAAAATTATTGGTCTACGCCATATACGAACTGAGATATCATGGAAATAAAAAGCCGAATTTCTGAAGGGAGCTCGCGAACTCGGACGTGTAGCACCTCCCCTTAGATTATAGACCAAACTGAAGATGTTTAACAGTGACACAAAACACAAAACCGGCGTGAGCTGTCACAATCAGTGTTGCCAAATAGAAAATAGTTAAAAAATCTCCCCTTACATGCAGAAGATCATAACTTCAGGTTACTGCTTCAATGAAACTATTATAGTGTCGAAGCTGCCATCAAATTTCGGCACCCTGCGCCCCATTTCAGTACCTAAACAAACAAATACCCTTTCCCATCCAGGAAAAAGTTATAAAAAGTATACTCCATCAAACTTCATCCGCTGTTACTAGCCTGGTACCCGCTGTTACTTCCGATATAAACTGTGAATTTTCCATTCCGCGCTTGTTTTCATTACACCATCTATCAACATCGGGGGTGTAATAAAGATATCAGGCCCATCGTTGGAGGCAAAATAAACAAATTAAAGTGTAAACAGGGCGAGCATTTCACTCACAAACAACCCCCCGTAAAGTGGCATTCGATGAACAAAAAGCGCTGATGAAGCGACGCCACAGCGGCGGTGTCCGATGACCAGTCCATTGAGGACACTTCGTACAGGGTGGGTTATTAATCAATCAAAATGGACACAATTGAAAGGTGTCCAGGGTTTTCAGAGAGCTCTTAGCAGTGTTAAGTATATTTTCATGATGATTAATGAAGAAGGTCGAGACAATGTTGTATCCAATTTGAAATAAACAAATAGCCTCAATAGACGAGTCCCTTCATGCTGGCCAACTGTTCAAAAATACCTAAAAATCACCTCCCATTTTTTGCAATGATTCAACTCTTACCTGAAAGCTTTAATCCTAATGAGTGTATACTGAAAATATTATATGTCACGAAGGTTTTTATCGGAAGCAATACATTTTTGTTTTCTCAGGTTTTCATCAATGGATAGAAAAATAAATATCCCCACCAAAATGTTTGTGTGGAGAATTTTAATTTTTCGAATCAAATGTGGATTTCGCTAGAGTCTTTGTTTTTTATAATTAATTTCCTCATAAATGAGATATTTCTTTTAACAGTGTGAAAATGATTCAAGATACTGCAGAAATATCAAATTTAAATTTCATCCAGCAGTTTTTTCCAGTTCTAGTACTTTGCTTACATTGTTATATAATCAATCTACTGGCCTTAATAGCTATTTATGTAACAAGTACATAAATTAGGTCTTTATGGACGAGTCCAAAATTTATGGCAGAGCGAGCAAAGCGAGCGAGGCCAATAATTTGGGCAAGTCCATAAGCCTAATTATGTACGAGTTTGCATACAAAGCTTTATGTTTGACTGCAATGCAGACATTTTATTTTCTGAAATGGCAATCAATATATTCGTCGCTTTATTTCAAGAAATACTTTGAGTGTGCTTTTGCTTATCTTACCTTAGTAACCATCAGCGACCTTAGCAACCTCACTGAACAAAGTTGTTTACTTCGTTAATTCTGTGACAAACGTCATAATAATCCCAAAAATGGATAGTTCGGAAGAGGAAAGCGTGAATAATTTAGCTGCAAGTGCCAAAGAATCTCTCCTACCCACTAAAAGTGCTTATGAAAATTTGTATGCGGCCTATAACAAGTGGTGTGAAACGAAGAAAATTGCAAAATCGAGAGAAGACTGTGACAGTTGAGTCCAATAAAGTGGTGTCCAATAAAGTAGTCAATTCTGGACGCTAAACAAATTCATGAATCAAGTGTTTATGAAGCAGTCGAACATAAACTCACTTATACGAGGAAATATTGAAAAATTAGCCTACTATAGAACCAAACAGAATTTCGATGTCAAAATATTTTATAAGTCAACAAATTCTCCTCTTAATTGAATACATTTATCACAACAAACCTGCAACGTCTCTAGACCTTCAAAAAAATGTTTCTTCTTTCTCTGCAAACCAGTCCTCCACAGCTTTTATTACCTCCTCGTTGGAAGAAAATTCACGACCTTTTTAACTTTTTTTCAGTTGAGGAAAGGGGTGATAGTCGGACGGAGCCAAATCTGGCGAATAAGGGGGGTTTTCTAGCAATTCTAACCCTAAATCAGGAATTTTTTGCATGGCAACATGAGATTTGTGTACTGTGGCGTTGTCCTGTGAAAACAAAATACCTTTGGATAGTAGAGTGGTCAGTAATGTCGAATAGTAATCTCCAGTTATTGTTATACCCTTATCCAATAAATCAATCATGATTACTCCATGGCAATCCCAAAACACTGAAGTAAGAACTTTTCCAGCGGACTTTTTGGACACGAAACTTCTTAGGTCTTGGAGAACCAGAGTGTCGCCATTCCATCGTTTGTTGCTTTGTTTCTGGATCGTAAAAATGTACCCAAGTGTCATCCATAGTAATAATTCGGTTTAAAAAGTCTACATCGTTCTCAAATCGAGCACAGATCGAACGCGATGCTTCTACCCTTGAACGCTTTTGGTCAACATTCAATCAAACATTTAGGGAACCATTTTGCAGAAATTTTTCTCATGTCCAAATTGACGTGAACTATATGATGAACGCGTTCGTATGAAATCTTCAGTGCTTCAGAGTTCAGATATCCGTTTCAGCCCAATTCGACGGTCTGATGAAATCATGTCATGAACTGCATCGATATTTTCGGGGACTGTCACAGAAACTGCCCTTCCCGATAGGTCATCATCTTCAATGGAAAATTTACTTCTTTTGAAACTTGTAGTCCAATTTTTCACGGTCGCATTCGAAGGACATTTATCACCAAGGGTATTAAGCATATCTTCGTAAATCTGCTTACCTCTTAACCCTTTCAAATAAAGGTACTTGATGATGGCTCGATACTCCAATTTTTTGATTTTTACACTTTCGGTGGACATCTTTTTTTTAAAATTCATTGCGTAACTCTGGTTTACTTTTTTGACGTCGAACTCTACAGTGACACTTCTAATAAGTTATGATTCGTTGATATGGTATAGCAATATTTTGTTTATGCATGGAACTGGTCTAGGCTAACTAGATATCAATACATCCTCGTATCATGAGGATTGAAACATAAATCCTTTCGCTCAGATACGTCACCTTTTCCAATTTCCATCTTACAGAAAGATGAAGTCACAGCTCAGTGCCTCGAATTACGAGGATCATCAAATCTTTCGAATCAATCCAGAAACATCCTGTATACCTGTAGATCTGGTTCGGGCAGAACGAGCGCTCAAAAAGGAATCCGAAGCTTGAAAACAAACCGAATTGAGCAGAATCGAACCAATATAGAGACAGAAACAAATTCAAACGAAGACAAACAAAAGCGAACATTTATCATTAAATATCGATGATACAAACCATCAAAAAACAAATATGTACTGTCAAACAAAACCAACAGAAATAAAATGAGAACAAACACAAAGCAAAATAACTTAATATAAAAAAGAAAACAATAAGACAAAACAGATCATGTTTTTTGCACTTTAAATAATATTATAAGATTGTAGGCTTGTTTTGAATTAAAAATTCCTTCACAGAATAACCAATTCCGTGATACTATAATAATATATCTTAGAATTTGACATTTTCAAAATTCTCGGTTGGTGAATCAAGTTGAGAGGAAGGCATAGGTATTATTTACCCTAACCAAACGACATATAAGAAACGCGAGAACGTTTCTCACAACATTCAGCGTTCCAATAAAAAATTCGAAGGATATACGAAAGCACCCTACCAGAACATAATTTTTTATGAGAGAGGTGCTGTCGAATTCGTTTTATCCTCCCGGGATTTAGCGCCGGTGGAGGCAGAAAGAAACACCCCCAATGCGCATTTATACCAACCCCTTTCCAACACTCCCCCCGGATCTATTTTTTAGGAGTCGAAACTGGCAAGTTCCTCATTTGAGAGACGTTTTCTTATTTCATTTTTTGCCGTTTTCAATTTTACCAGTTGGAGAACGACTGAATTCTCCCAGGCAGGGAGATTCAGTGATCTGACAAGCATCCTGGGGGGAGAATTGGGTCATAATTCAACTTTTTTCTTTTTAACACTCTCCTATTTTATTCCCCACGAAAGAATCATTCAAGATGTCGATAAATACACCTTGATATTCACGTAACACCAGAAAATGAATTCCACGACTGAACTCCGTTTGTAAAGAAGAAGAAGATCCAATAATCTGTGATCAATCCATTCTGTGGTCTGCAGTATTCGACTAGTAAGCCAGAACTTCGGTCCTCTTAAAGCAACACAATCAGAAGTCATGAGAATAACTATACTCTGGCGAAATCTTGTGAAGAATCAGATCTGATTAGTCGTAGTTATCTATTAGTATTTCCTGCTGCGTCTAACTTTTTTTGTAGCATTGCCTGCTTTGACCTCATGGCAAATTGTTATAAATATCGCATAATATCAACGAAAATCATGAAGAAAATGGATGGGTCCTTAATTTTGCCGCTGTTGTGTTATTAAAAAACGAATTATCATAATTTATATATTTTGTATTGTTCTCAATTTCAAAAACATACGGTATCGTCACTATCGTCCTTATTGAGAAACCCTTTTTCGAATCTACCAATTCAATGCTGGCTGATTCAAGCTGGCAAGGCCATTAAATTCAGAAATAACTTCTCTATATTACATATTGGATTGGATTTTCCAGCTCATGCATCGTTCCAGAAATAGAATAGTATGTAGGTACATATCTCCAGGAGAAAATGTTTTTTTATGCCATATTGAATTTTATATTATCGAATTCATGGGTGTAATGAGACTGATGTTATCTTTTCATTAGATATTCAATAATTAGATTTTTGCGTGAGAGATGAGAATTAACTTCTTGCTCAAAACTTGTTCGTTGAGAATCAAGAAATGGTCAGTAATAAAATAAGGTGTAGATTTGTTGTTTTGATCCATCAGGGACTAATTCTGGAATGTACTACTCATTTATACTTTCGGAGAACAAATTGGAGGGGGGGTATGATTGCAAATATAATTACATGATGGGGTTTATATGTGAAAAATTGACGAATTCGAGCTATTTTCCAGAATCTTTTTTGTACTAGTTTCCTTTTCTATTAAATACTAGCTGGCCCGGCGAACTTTGTTCCGCCCTAATGATACTTACGGTGGATTTCACAAATCCACTTTGATTCTTAAACTGTCAAATGTTTCCATGGATATGAGCTATCACACAGAACAGATACACAAAAATAATATGTCATAATATATCAATCACTAATAATGGCAATTTTGGATTCAGTGATTTCCGCAAATATATTTATTACCCAAACAGAAATTAAAAACGTTTCACAAATTATGAGGAAAGATGAAAACGGACAATTCACGATTGAAACTGATCGCCAAAATCCGATTTACTTGTAATTTCGATAAAAATTCACTGTGATATTAAACCGCTTTTTGATCTGTTAATAGCCCTTCATGTTACTATAAGCTCTATGTAAGTTACACGGTAATTGATGTCATATGTTCTTTTTTCGACCATTTCAAACCACGATGACCGAAATGCTCGAAAAAAGAACAGATGACATAAATCGATGGCCGCGAAAGCCTCAACAAATTCATCGTCATTTAATTGTGATAATGTCAAATATAGTACCTTCACGATTACGTTATTTGAAATAAATAAAACTATAAAAATAACAAATAATCATCAGTCATAATGTGTGAATAGCGCCATTTGAAATGGTAATAACGAAACTTTTCTCATATCTCAACGAAATCTTATCATTTTAGACATCTGTACTCCTACGCAAGACATTTTGGTTTTGCCCAACAGCGCAGAGTTGTAGGCAACTCGGATTACACACTATTACAGTGACTATAGAGAAAATATAGTCACTGTACATACTATTTGTTTATATCGCCATCTAACGCGGAGAATATCAAATGAAGTACCAACGAATAAGCGGTAGCGTAACTGTAACTGTAGCGACATCTAGTGGCCTTGCTCAAAAGGAGGAAAAGCATTTCCTGTATAAGTAAAATTTTCATCGATTTTTTCAAAGTTTCATTGTATTTTATAATAACCAGACCGTAGACGAATCCATATATGAAGTTTCACAACAAACAGTCCATCCGGTCTCGAGTTATAAATGGTGTAACCAACATCTTTCTTTTATATACAGGGTGAGTCTTTGACTTGTACATATATTTTAACTATAGATTCTTGAGGCCAAAGGAAACCTTTTTTTCATTTTCCATTTTTCCGAATTCGGCTCTGTTAAAAAGATATAGCCATTTGAAAAAAAACATTGTGCTGAGTCCGTGCCTGGATACATTCTCTGGAAACACTTCAAAGTTCATATTTTTCGATTGAAATTGAGGTGATTAGATGTTCTGGGTGATACAATTAGAAAATACTCAAGCACTAACCTTATTCGAATAAGAATGTAACAAAAACGATATTTCCTAACAAAAACACTGTTCGATTATTTCTGCAATTGAAAAGCCATATTTCTCCCACCAAAATAAGTTCCTTCTTCGATTTTCCTGAAGATTAGTTTATAAACACTAATAATTGGTTAATATTTTCCTCGATATTTTGGAACGATCTCATGAAAATTGGTTTCTCACCAACCTATTCTAACTCCATCAACCTAAGTCAGATGATTCGAGGTCAATGACCTAACCTAACTCATCTTCTATGATATGATATTCCACAGAACACGGCCATCTAAAGACTAAAGTCTTTGGAAGGCCGTGCACAGAACCTGTCTAAGCACAGAACTCTAGAGAAGACGATGCCAGATTGCCGATTTTCTCTTCAAACAATGCGAACTCAAGAAAGCAGTACGTCCCCTATCGTTAGCGGATGAACTATCACAATCGCTAACGGCTAAAGGCGTCTAGGCGTCTTTGGAGATGCCAAACGAGTTCTGATTCTTGCCGATATAGCGCTACGATATAGCCGGCACGCAAGGCAGACAGGCGGGACAGGCCGTTGTGTTGTGGTTGTTCTGTTTCTGTGTCTCGAACCTTAGGCAGGCCAGTCTATGATAATGAAAGACGCTTAAACGGGATAACCTTAATTATCTATCTAAATTTACTTGCAGATAATAAAGCAAACAGGTGATGATTGTGATGTGCAGACCGATTGAAATCTCCAAGAGGATAATATTGTTGAGATAGATATTTTCCTGAAAGACCGGTAACAATAAATTTTCAATAGAAACTGTGCTTATAGACTGTGTAATTTCATTTCATGCTTCTCAGAATTCAATTATTACATCGAACGTTTTTCCATCATGTAGATTTTAGTCTTGACGAAGTTGATAAACATTGACAACGTTGTTAATTTGTTAAGATCAGAGAATACATAATATTCGATGATATTTAATTCAGGGTTGCATTCAGTTTTTTTATGAAATTCATGATTTTTTCCTCGAATTTGTTCGTATACAATTAGGAATAACTCGAAAACGACGCGTTTTATTGAAAAAATATAGGAATACTTTTATTTTCTAAAATGGTTGATTCTTTCGAAAATATGAACCGTTTATCTTTTTCGAGTGATTTTATAGTATTTTTGCATGAATTCATGAGACGAGTAGGCTGTAACTCTTATACTAGAAGGAATATGGAATAAGTTTCAATTGAGGAATATGCACCATGAATAGAGTAAACAATCAACCAAAATTCAGTTCATTCGGATTATCGGTTTCGAATATATGGAAAGAATAGTGTTAATTTCATGGATTTTTGACACCCTGTATCTTTCACACGAAACCGAATTTTGAAAAATGGTATAGGAAAAAAGTGTTTCGTTTGATGAGAGGAATCTACAGTTAAAATATATGTACAAGTCAAAGACTCACCCTGTATATAGATTGCAGAGAAATCGTTTTTGGAAGTTCATGAACACAACCAATCGGCAATCACCAAAGCATCAATGTTTCATAGAGCAACAATCAATTTCAATTGGTAGGGTAAGGGGTGTTTGCTATGAGGATTTATGTTGTTACCCATCGTTTTTGTACTATTTCTTGTGAGCTCATTCTCGCGACACTGGTTGTTATAAAATTGGTTGGACAAGTGGTCGATACATTCGCGGATTGTGGGGATGGCGGTTGACTCATGAAGGTCTGCTTTTCGGGCATTTTTATTTGTGTTTGTTATAAGTCGGAGGCATTTGTTTTGGAATACCTGGAGTGGACGGAGAGGTGATGGACGAATGTGACAAAAAGAAGGAGCCCTGTATGTAATTAGTGGTCTGATCATTGCTGTAAAGATGGGGGCTTTGTTATTTTGGTCCAAGTTACTGTTTCTGCGCAGTGAGGGGAATAGTTTTCTTTCAGCAGCTTAACCTCGACCTAGGCTGTTTTTGATGTGGGCCCCGAAGTTGAATTATTCATCTTATTCTACTCCTTGATGTTTTACGCTATTTTAAGGTGTGATTTGGTGACCATTCAATCTCAATTTGGAGAAAATATTCTTATCGTTGATTCTCTTGCTGAACACTATTCTGTTTTTGATTCATTTAGCGTTATTCTCCATTCTTCGTATAACTTTGGCAGTATATTCAAATGGTATTGTAATTTAGAATTTGAATTGAATTGAATAGGGCAAGGTTTGTACCCGGGAATGTAGGGATGTCGTCTAGGTATAGGTTGAATAGTCTGGGTCCCAGGATGGATCCCTGGACTATGCCGGCTTCTATGTTTATTGGTTCTGAAAGCGTGTCATTGATTTTAACTTTGAATTTGCGATTTGTCGGGAATTTCAATGTAATCAACTTCTATACCATTGATCCATACTTTGTCGAAAGCTTTCTCCACGCCTAGTAATAACATGGCGGTGTGTTGTTGTATTAATCCCTTTATTGTGATTGGTACTATTCGGCATATATGTTGTACGGCGCTGTGCTTTTCCTTGAATCCAAATTGATATTTATCGCGTATGTCTAGTTTTTTGGATATGGTTTTGAATCCATTCAATACTACCTTTTCTGTTAGTTTGCTTATGGTCGATAACAGACTGATCGGTCTGTAACTGTTTGGATAGTTTTCTCTTTTCCTGCTTTTGGGATCGGAATAACTATAGCCGTTTTCCAGGAATCCGGCCAGTGTTGTTGTGTGATGATCGAGTTGATTATGTAGGTTAGTTGTACTATGACTTTTTTTGAAAGATTTTTGATCAGTCTGTTATCGAGTCCATCATGACCGAGAGCTTTATTATTTGGTAAGGTTTTTGTCAGTGCTCTGACTTCTGTTTGGTTTGTAAGAAATTTACTGTTCGGGATGTTGATAGTATTGGAAGTGAGGAAATTTCTAACTGTGTTTTCTACTTCTTTTAGTTAGTCATTATCGGACTGTGGGATATTATAATTTTTCTTGAATGTTTCCGCGAACATTTCAGATCTCTCAGTGTCCGAAGTGAATTTTTATTTTACCAAAACTGGGTTTTCATGAAATTAGCTTGAGATAGAAGGATTCTGTTTTCAGTAGTAATAACCCAAGGACATTGATAATTGTTCGAAAAAATTCTATGACAGATTTCGAAAGCTTGTTGCTTGGAAACAGACTGACGCCGTAGGCGGAGGTCTGTTGTCTACAAGCAACAAGCTTGAGAAAGTTGTCATAGAATTTTTGAGCATTTATCAATGTCCGAGGGTTATTCGGATAGAAAATTTTTTGCAAATTATAGAAAAAATACAGAGCTAAAACAATTTATTTAAAGGTGCAATTAACAAAGGAACAATTAGAATAGTTAAATGAAGATCCAGACGTGTTAGTTTCTATAACTGATGAAGATGTATTTCCACTACGCATGCTGTTAATAATTTGATTATGATGTTCTTCGTCAATATTCAAGTAGGGTTTTATTGAGTTGGCATTGTTGTGACCCGTAATTTTTATAATGTTGTTCTTGTACACCACTTTTGGCCAATCGACTAACCGCGGTCGATCTATTGGAATGATTAGTAATTTTTTTTTCCTTTGTATTCAATCCAATCGCTTCGGCAGACGATCTTGTCCAATTTTGAATCGTATTTCTTCCAATGGGCATATTATCATACCAGTGATCATTTTCGGATTTCCATTGATGATTTGGTCTGACGAATAAAGCCCGCAACGGACGGCGAGCGATAATTTAATATATATTATATCTCATATATTACACCAATATCGCTCCTTATGAAAATGCACCAAGCCCCGCGGACGACGCTATAATATATATTCCGATATTACGATATTTTTCCATACTAAAATGACATATGTCAATGCAAAGCTATAATATATATTATATTATCGCTCGCCGTCCGTTGCGGGCTTAATCTGTGGTTTTAATATTTGGGCCCCTTTTCGACATCAATTTTTTTGAATAATCGGACAGAACAAACGTTGCTGTCATCGTTTTCTATTAAAAACTTGCTTCCAGTACACATTCTTGAACCACCCTGGCAAGTCTTGCTGAATACAGGGTTATATTCCACTCGGTTGGTTACAGAACCATCGTTGTTTGATTCGATACAAAAAAATTCAGTCAAGCAAGCAGCAGCTTCCCCACCTCGCCAAGCTAATTCTACCGCGGCTATGTGATAGAATTTCCGTTGCAGCCCTTCAGGAGTATTTTCATTCCATAAATTCACCATTTTTGTTATTTCCACAGAACTTAATGCTGCCGAACTTTGCTTCCTTTTACTTGGGTCTGATTGCAGTTTTCGTCGTATAGAATCACGGGCAGCTCGCGCTTGTTGAAATACAACACTTTTGAATGGGTCAATAATAACTTTCATTTCTTTATAATATTTTTCTTGTAACAGCTTACTTGTTATATTCCACATGGTTTTGACCGTACTTTCTTTGAACTCTTTACCATCTTTTCTCCTCATGTTCACAGCCCAATCCTTTAAAATCAACGCCAATTTTTCTGCCGTCCGATTTCCATCTAATTGATACTTTCTATCGTTGCAAAAGTCTATAAATGCTTTCCATACAAATTTCTTACTATAAACGGTGTTTTTTGGTATGTTCGATTCTATAATTTCATTAATATTATCGTCAGTATTGCAACCAAATCGTGACATTTCGAAATATTAAATATTTGATACTTCAAAATCGAAATGAATCAATATGTGTCCATAGCAACGTGAAAACAGCCCATGGTCTGTTATCGATGTAATGTTGACATGATTGGGTGAAATTGTTCATCTGATATCAAATGAGGAAATTTAATTGGTTGTTGGAACTGTCAAAAAATTTTCAGTAGTAATATCCCTAGGGCCTTGATAATAGACGAGATAATTTTATGACCATCGAAAGCTCGTTCATTGGTAACAGCCCGAAGCCGAAGGCTGAGGGCTGTTACCAAGCAACGAGCTTGAGATATTGGTTATAAAATTATGAGGCATTTATCAATGTCCGAGGAATATTCGGCAGAAAATTTTTTGACAGAAAAAATGTATAACTCAACACAACAAAACATTTAATTATTTATCGAAAGTACAATTAGTGCAATTCGTGAAATTCAACTCAACATTAGATTCGTAGCTGTTCTCTTGTATAGAAGATCTATTTCCACGCATTATATTTATTATCTTGTTGTGATGTTCTTGATCGAGGTTTAGGTATGGTTTGATAGCAATTGTTGTTCCTCTACACCACTTTTTGCTAATTGACTGACAGCTGTTGATCTATTTGAATGATTCGTTATCTTTTTGTCTTTGACATTCAAGCCAATTGCTTCGGCAGCATATTTAGTCCATGTATTTATGGTATTCCTTCCAACAGGTACATTATCGTACCATTTGTCAGTTTCATTTTTCCAATATCGATTTGGTTACAAGAATAGTCGTGGTGAGGTAATATTTTCGCCTCGTTTTGATATTAGTTTATGAAAAAGACGTACAGGGCAGCTTTGTCTCTCACTATTGGAAACTAACCATTTACTACTTGTACAGCTTTTAGAACCACCTTGGCACCTGAATACCGGATTGTATTCAATGCGATTTGTTGGAGAACCATCGTTATTCTTCTCGATTTGAAAAAAATTCACCAAACAAGCAACTGCCTCTCCTCCTCGCCACGCTAGTTCTACTGCAGCAATATGATAAAATTTACGCATAAGACCTTCAGGAGTATTTTCATCCCATAACAATATTATTCTGTTAACTTCAGACAAATTTAACGAAACTGAACTGGTTTTACGTTGACTTGGGTCTGCTTGCAATTTTTTTCTGATATTATATTATTAAACGGGTCAATCATAATGTTGTAGTCCTTATAATACTTTTCTTGTAAGAGTTTGCTCGAAACATTCCACATTGTCTTTACCGTTGCTTCTTTGAATTCTGTTCCGTCTTTTTTTCTCATTTTGACAGCCCAATCTTTGAGTATAAACGCCAATTCTTCCAAGCTTCTGCGTTCATTCAGTTCGTATGATCGTTCGTAGCAAAATTCCATAAATATTCCCCAAATATATTTGTGGCTATTGGAAGTATTTCTGGGAATGTTTTCTCTGATAAGTTCATTTATATTTTTAACATTACCAAAACGTGACATTTTGAAATTTGTTTGGAATGATGTTGCCATGGAACTATTATATAATTTTATGAGACTCTATCGTGTTATCATTGGGCGCGTTCATCCGACTAAGCAGCTACGCCACCGCTCCTTCAAACGTCAAAACCATATGATTCGTTGTGTCAAAATTACTAACTAATTTGACACAACGGATCGAAAAAATCATATGGTTTTGACGTTTGAAGGAGCGGTGGCAGTAGCTGCTTAGTCGGATGAACGCGCCCAATGGGATTGAAAATTGCATTGGATGTAGTTTTCGATGTAATGTCGACATGATTGTCTGAAATGGTTCCATATGATACAAAATCATAAAATTGGATTTGTTGTTAGAACTGTCAAGTGAATTTTAATTTTACCAAATCTGAGTTTTCATGAAATTGGCTTGAGATAGAAGGATTCTGTTTTCACTAAATTCATGCATCTTATATGTACTTGGAGTAACTATCATTCGATGAAGCTGAGTCCACCCTGTCCAATATTTTCGAAGCGAATTTTTATTTTACCAAAACTGGGTTTTCATTAAATTGGCTTGAGATAAAAGGATTCTGTTTTCACTAAAATTCATGAATCTTATATGTACTTGGATCAATAATCATCGGCTGAAGCTGAGTCCACCCTGTCCAATATTTTCGAGGTGAATTTTAATTTTACCAAAACTGAGTTTTCTGGAAATTGTATTTTCGGTAAGTGTGCGGATACGGTTAAATTCCTTTTTGAATCCAATGCTCTAACTATTGAGCCAAGGGCACTCATGTTAGGATTCCCCGCTGAATTCATAGCAACAGCCCCACCGCCGGCGAGACCGACCGGTTCATCCCCTCGGCGATACACGCAATGGGAGTAGATACTAAACTAGCGGGTTCCGGCGTGGGGAAGAGTATGAGGTGAACTGATGGCGCTGTATGGCCTTTGCTAGACGAGTAGTAGAAGTGTACCTAAGACCATAGAGTCGAAGAAAGTGGGTACTTAAATCATAGAGTTCTGGGTGTTCTTCATCTGAATAGCAATCATTTGCAGATGGTTCAAAATGAACATTCTGATTCCAGTATATTTGACGAATATTCGGAGCAGTCTCACGATCAGCCTTCAATTCCTCCCTGATTGCAGATATTTACGGCAACAATACCCGAATTTACGAACGAACTTCGCCCTGACTCTTCGGCATAACGCTTGAATGGAATATCCGAGCTGAAAGGAAACTCTAATTTCGCTGTTATGGCATCTGCCCCAATTCCTCGGGGTTCTCTGCTCGCTCATTGCCTCTCTGCCACACACATCTCATAAACAAAACCAATTTCTACATTAATACATCCAGTGCTTCCTCCGCAGGGTCACTTGAGTTCTCCCGTCTAAGAGCTTTTGACATTGTACACCGTAATAAATGCCACGCAGATATGTGGCCTGTTGAAATAAATTCGCCAACTTCATGGCAACTGTTAGTTCTCTCACAATGAGCCCTTGTGTGGAGGTTTCATTATTTTGGCGGGGTTGAGGGGGGAAAGGAGGGGGAGGACTGAAGAAATTGTTGCAGCTTATTGGGTAACTTATGTCGCTTACACTGTGACATAGTTGCTTATATCTCCAGTTATTACAGCGGATGTAGATACGTCCGGACTAAGGAGATCTCACTTCCTCATTGTATCCGAGTTTGTAGTTTGCTTCTTATCTTGAATCTTGACGATGTTAGGAAGGATCATTATTCATCCTCATTCTTTTCGCATTTTCGAGAACTTTTTATGAGATCGAATCTAGAGTATTCCGGGTTTTCTGCTGGTGGTCGAATAGGAATTTCACGTAACTTTTCGCCTACAACTGCGGTAGGCAACTTTTCAGGAATTGAGTTAAGCCCTTCAGAAAGAATGGAACAATATTCCTGAAAATTTCATTAATGACTTGATTCGTGTGATGCCTATAAGTGTTAGGCAGTTGATTGAAAGAAGAGGTGGTAATACTAATACTGAATTTGAATTCCGTTGTGACATAACAATTATTCAAAAATAAATAATCGATAAATTTAGATTTTTCCTCATTTTTCCTATTTTGTCTCATCCTGCTTAGAGCAAAGAGTAACAAACGAAGAATTTCTTTCAAATATACTGCACTTGGAATGGAGGAAAATATTTATCCCATTTCCAGAACATAGATTGTCCATTTCTTGAGAAACCTTGAGACACAAGCCTTTTGTCGACGTATGTCTATGGTCGAATGGCTTTTTCCATTTTATCTGATTAAAAAAAAATTATTTTCAATTCTAAAATGTGATGAATTGAATTCAAATTCTTGGAGTCATCCAGTAATATCGAGTGTTTTTTATATTGATAGAATTTTCGATAGAGATAACTGTGATTTGAAAAAACGTAGAATCCATGTTGTTTGGACATTTCTGGTCAGTAAGCATCGACAAATTATCTTGAAAAGACTCACTTAGCACGTTAACAAATTGTTTACATTTGTATTCCAAATCAGTGTTCTGTTCGCCAAACTAATAGAGCACTTCGTGAAATTGATGGTTCACATAATCGTCCATCAGAGCAGCTTATTCGTCGAACTATCGATAGATTTCGGACAAAATTTTCTCTCCTCGATGCAACAATAGCAAAGGCAAAGAACTGTACGCACAGAAGAAAATATCGCTGCTGTAAGTGGTACTGTTAATGTAGATCCGGATTTGTCTATTCGTCGACGGTCACATCAAGTTGGACTCTGTGCATCCACCACATGGAAAATTTTGCGTGAAGATCTTGGTCTACACCCATACAAGAGTCAACCGGTTCAAGGACTGAAGCCAATTGACCATAATAAACGTAGTTTGTTGGCTGTTTGGGGCCTAGAACAGCTTGAAGTTGATCCACTTTTTCATCAAAAACTAGTGATGAAGCTCATTTCTGGTTGAACGGCTACGATAACAAGCAAAATGGCCGTATATGAAGTGAAAATAATCCTCAAGAAGATCTGCAGAATCCATTGCAAAGTCCATTGAAAAATGCACTGTATGGTGTGCTTTACACGCTGAGGGCCATCATCGGTACGGTTTATATTTCTTTAAGAACGATGCTGAAGTGAATGGTGCTCATTATAGATCGATGGTCAATGATTATTTGTTTCAAAATTTGAATGGTTTCTTCCCAGAAGTGTTTTGGTTCCAACTACACTTCCTGCTGTGACCGTAACAATTGATGTATTGAATGAAAGATTTAATAAGAATAATAAAAATTAAGGTAATTTACATGGCCCGTGAAAATTATATACGAGTTGATATAATAATTCTAGAATATGTCATAAAAACAATCGTTAATGTAAATATAAAATATACAATCTACAACACATTCTCACATAATTGAAATCACAAACGCATTAAAAGTTGAAATTTTAAAACACGCAACGAAGGAATTCTACGACACTATAGAAATATTAAGATTCAAGTTATCGTACATGATATGAAATATATTAGAAGACTTCTCAAGTACGATGATGTATTGATATCTAGTTAGCCTAAACCAGTTCCATGCATAAACAAAATATTGCGATACCATATCAACGAACAATAACTTATATGAAGTGTTAGTGTAGGATTCGACGTCAAAAAAGTAAACCAGAGTTACGCAATAAATTAAAAAAAAAAGATGTCCACCGAAATTGTAAAAATTGAAAAATTGGAGTATCGAGCCATCATCAAGTACCTTTAAAAGGGTCAAGAGGTAAGCAGATTTACGAAGATATGCTTAATACTATTGGTGATCGATGTCATTTGTATGCGAATGTGAAAAATTGGACTGCAAGCTTCAAAAGAGGTAAATTTTCCATTGAAGATGATGACCGATCGGGAAGGCCAGTTTCTGTGTCAGTCCCCGAAAATATCGATGCAGTTCATGACATGAATTGGGCTAACACGGATATCTGAAGTACTGATTTCATACGAACGCGTTCATCATATAGTTCACGTCAATTTAGACATGAGAAAATTTTCTGCCAAATGGATCCCCAAATGTTCGAATGTTGACCAAAAGCGTGCTAGGGTAGAAACATCGCGTTCGATCTGTGCTCGATTTGAAAACGATGTAGACTTCTTAAACCGAATTGTTACTATGGATGTGACTTGGGTACATTTCTACGATACAGAAACAAAGCAACAATCGATGGAATGGCGACACTCTGGTTCTCCAAGACCTAAGAAGTTTCGTGTCCAAAAATCTGCTGGAGAAGTTCTTGCTTCAGTGTTTTGGGATTGCCATGGAGTAATCATGATTGATTTTTTAGATAAGGGTAGAACAATAACAGGAGATTACTATTCGACATTACTGACACTCTACGGAAAAAATTAGAGAGAAAAGACGCGGAAAGCTATCCAAAGGTATTTTGTTTTCACAGGACAACGCCCCAGTACACAAATCTCATGTTGCCATGCAAAAAATTCGTGATTTAGGGTTAGAATTTCTAGAACACCCCCCTTATTCACCAGACTTGGCTCCGTCCGACTATCATTCCTTTCCTCAACTGAAAAAAATTTTTGCCAACGAGGGGGTAATAAAAGCTGTGAAGGACCGGTTTGCAGAGCAAGAAGAAACATTTTTTTCAAAGGTTTAGAGACGTTGCAGGTTCGCTGTAATGAATGTATTCAATTAAGAGGATATGTTCAGTATTAAAATATTTTGAAATTGAAATTTTGTTTGGTTTTATAGCAGACTAAGAATTTTTCAGTATATCCTCGTATGCCGGAAATTATTTCCAAAACATAAATGTCTTAAAATTATCTTCCAAATGAAAAAAAATGGCTTCAATGTTGATTTGAATGTGTTTTATTTCAATTTGAAGTTCAATTACTCTAAAAAAAACACCCGATGATACATCATGGTTTGGTCTCGGCGTGAAAACAAGTAACAATTTTCCATTGACCCCACATGCAAACACACAAAATTATAATGCGATTTTGGAAAGCGGGTGTGAACAGAACCACGAATCGCAGTCATTTAAATAATTTATAGTTTCTAAACGCTTCGAAACACGCCACTGCCGATCGGCTTGTCCGAGCGGAATTCCCGGAAAATTCCGTGAAAATTTATCGTGCATGACTTGCATTTAATCTGGCCGGAAATGCAACGGCCACATGTTTTCCACGAAATCGATGAAAATTCCATATGTTACGTTGTTTTCATTTGGATTTCAATTAATACGGCTTTTGATCAACGGAATGAAAGGGCTTTCGCGGAGTTTTCCATCAAAATTCCGGTATCGAGGCTGTTGGAGCGAAAATTGGTTGCATGCCTTGTAAATTTCCTTCGGAAGATTCGGAAACGGTTGTAATTTTTCGCCTTTGTGTACCGTGATCAAAACTGTTTCCTTCAAAGGCTCGGATGGCTCGGAAAGAACCAATTTTCCAAATAAAACAATGACGCAGATATTTCATCTGCTCTAATTCCCGGCAGTTCCGCTCCGATGTTATCTGGAATCCGGAATTTTCTTGTTTTTCAAGTCACGTATAACTTTCACGATCGAAGGGTTTTTCTTGTAACAGGACAAATTATTGGCTGGGGATAACGAGAATGTTTTCCTCTCGAGTTGTTACGTCTGTCTGGCAACTCTTTTCAAAACAGTCTGCATTCTGCAAACGCTCTAAAATAGTTATTTATGATATGAGTGTTTAAAGTGACGTTTTATTTTGTGAGTGAAAAAGTTCACGAACAAAATAAAATCACTTTTAACACAAATACCATTCAATGTTTTTTGTACAAATGCCCTATTTCGATAATGAAATGGGCGAATTTGCAATGACAATAAACTTCAAAATGCATTTTAATATTCAAATAATCAAAAGGTTGTTGTGAATGGCAAACGTTGCCAACGTTATGATTAGTAACAAATGAGAAAAGACGCTGTCATTTGAATTTCGTTCCTGTCCAATTTTCGTCTTGGGTTTTTAACTGCTTAATATGTTTGTCGAGAATCCAATTATTAATAAAAGTGACGATTTGGTTATTCTTGTGGATATTGAAGAGTCTGCAAGAAGAGCAAATCTGGAACTCCTACCTAAAAAATCTGTTCAGCAGTACGATATTGCATATAACGATTTCCTGGCCTGGTGTAAATTGAAAAATGTAGAAGGGAACTTCAGTGAACCTGTTTTCCTGGCATGCTTAGAAGAAAAAAAAAAAAGTTCAAATATGGAGCGAATTTTCAATGATAAAGTCAAGCGCCCTTGAGATGGTGTGGATGTTAGTAAATATTTTAAGGTAATAGCATATTCAAAACGGAAAAGTGAAGGATGTCGTCCCAAAAAATGGAAAATTCTCACTCGTGAACAAGTTGAAAACAATATAAATGAGGCACCAGATGAGAAATACTTGGTGGTTGAGATTGCACCTATTTTCGGATTATTCGGAGCCTGTCGGCGTGAATAATTGTGCAATTTATCAGTGGAAGACATCGAAATAAAAAATAAACCATTGGTTATACAACTTCTAAACACAAAAACGAAAGTCAGTCGTTCTTTCAGTATTATTGGGAAGTATGTTGACTATTTTCATGAGTACTTTGCACTGCGCCTTCTGTCATCAAATATCGTCGTTTTTTCCTGAAATACATGAATGATAAATGCACTGCCAATCCAGTTGGTATCAATATATTTGGGAAAATTTCCATTGTTGCCGAATTCCTCAAAGTGCCAGAACCAAAGCAATATAAGGGCACTGTTTTCGAAGATCCTCCGCTTCATTGCTAGCAGAATCAGGAGCAAATATTACGGATATAAAAAAACATGGTGGATGGAAGTCTACGACGGTAGCTGGGGGCTATGTTGATCATTCCATTGCATATAGAAATGTCATTACTGAATAAATTCTCCCAACCTCAACAGATTTTGGATCATCATCATCCAATATTGTACTTTCGGTTTCTACAAGTACTGATGGTGCTGAGGATTCTAAAAATGTGTTGCGAAGTTCCCTAACGTCACATGGCATTAATATAAAGTGAGTAATTGTTCTAGTTTTACGATTGATATTAATGTTCATAAGTAATGATTGTTAAATATTCATAATAAACATTTGCAATTGCTGAATTTTTTCATCTGATTTGATCATAAGAAAATGGAGTGCTAAAAATATTTTTAACACTAATGTTAACAATATTTTTAAGACGCTTCCACGTAAACAATCAATTTTAACATTGATTGCTGTCATTAAAAGTGTCACTTTTAATAGCAGTTGTACAAACCCATATTATTTTTCACAATTCAACCCAATGTTTCATCTGGCAACACCGTCATTTTGAAGTGCCACAATCAGTTTTTTTTTCAGTATGCCATTTCGAAATTAAAACAACATTGTTTTTGTGTGCTCTGAGAACGTCAACTTTTGTACCGAATGATATGTTTTTGCGGGGAGTATTTTAGTAAAAGTTTTTGTAGACGATGCTCCTTTTTGCCTGCAACTTTTTAAGGAAAGGTTGAAGAGCTTGCAACGTGAAAAACCCCCTTTATTTTCGACTAGGAGTCCCATTTAAACTTTTGTACATATTCTGTTACAGCTTGTGAGTACCATTATTATTCAAACTCATACATGAAGGGTTTCCTCAAGTGGTTTTATATTGAATAGTCGGCTATTTCGGTAGATATCACTCATTTTTTGACAGTTGACAAGAAAAACCACGCCATTAATAAAAATGGAAAGATACACGCTTCAACAACGTTTTGAAATTATTAAAATTCACTATGAAAATGGTGAAAATTTGGCAGAGGCGGTTCGTAAACCTTGAACATTTTTGGGTCGTCGTTAACCACATTGTCGAACCGCAATACAGAAATTGGTGGAAAATTTGAGCTATTGGGGCAAGTTAGTGATGTGGAGAATAAAACCCGTGCACGTCGCTCAAGAACAGCCGAGAATATTGCTGATGTAGCCGAAAGTGTTGAAGAAAACCCATCAGATTTGTCCATTCATCGTCGTTCTTTGGAATTAAGCATTCCACAAACGTCAGTATTTTGAATGAAAATTTGTGTCTTTCGGCTTATAAAGTTTAGTTAACATAAGAACTCAAGCCGGTCGATCATCCACAAGGTCGTGTATTTGCCTGATTGGGTCCTTACAATACATGAAAATGATCCGGAATTCCATCGAAAAATCGTTTTGAGTGATGAGGCCCGTTTCCACATCGATGGCTTCGTCAACAAGCTAAAATGTTGCATCTGGGGATCGGAAAAACCCAAGAGTTATTGGACCTTATTTTTTCGAGAATGAGGCTGGAGCAACATCGTGAGGCCATGGAGGACATAGGGCAACCACTTTGCGATTAGATTATAGAAAATTTCATGTAAAAGATATGGTGCTGAAGTCGTGGTGGTCATTTGGCTTATGTTATTTTCCATTATTAACAGCATACCTTCCTCTTCATAACCATTGAACATTCCATCACCTTTCTATAAAAATGTCATTTTCATTCGAATGTTAAAATAACACCTCTAAAGGCGAGTTTATACAGCAACTAAAATAAAATAAGAACTAAAATAAAATAAGAATGTTCACTTGATGACAGCGTTTATACAGGAAATAAGCTAAAATAAGGAGTAAGAATAAGAGATGGTCAACTTTGTTCTTATTCTTATTCCTTATTTTAGCTTATTTCCTTTATAAACGCTGTCATTGAAATGCATGAAGTGGACATTCTTATTTTATTTTAGTTCTTATTTTATTTTAGTTGCTGTATAAACTCGCCTTTACATGCTGATGCACAGTTCAGTAACATATTGTAGTGATGGAAAGTAAATAGATCAACCGATATAGTTGCTATTTCCAGCATTTAATACGAAATCTGATCAGTTTTGTGTAGTTTTTCATCACCCCAAATTCACCAATTTTCATAACCATTCAAAAAAAATGAGCTTTATAAATTCAGTTGAAATATCGATTCCGATAAATTTGGGCAGAAAAGTATTTTACTCTTCCATTCTCTTTCTGATAAGAATTTGTATATCATTCCACTCTTCTCTAAAAGGTAGCTCAATGTATATTTAACGCACTCTGTATAATTTGTCAGTTTGTAATATAGAATTCGATATCGATTTCATACATTTTTATGAGAAACTAGCTGGCCCGGCGAACTTTGTACCGCCTGAATTATACTTAAAAGTTGTATAAACTTACCATTGCTTTTTCTCAAGCAGGAAAAAAATTAGGCAAAATTAAAGTTCAAAATATACAAAATTTTAATAATTTTCTAATTAACATGGAAAGAATTCTCTTTATTTAAGCGGTAACTAATTGTTGAACTTGAACATATAACTTTTTGTTTTTAATTGTTGTACAGTTCTCTTTTTGCAGTACCTCATGTGACTGTGAATAGTAGGAGTATAATCCATATTATAGGTACCTTTCCTCTTATATGAATCAAAATGTCAAGAATATGAACAAAAATTATTCCTTTAATGAACTATCGACTTTTAACATAGCCCGTCGACCAGAATTGAAAAATCAGTCATTTGTTAATAGCCCAACCTGAAGTGGCAAAAACAAAACTTTTCTTATATTCTCAAAATCTAATCAGTGGTCACACCATTATTTCAGACATCTTAGCTATGCTGCTAAGCTCAAAATAATGGGTAAACATCTCAGTTGGTAGAGCAGCGCGATTCTCATTATTCCATGGATATGAGCTGTCAATCTCTTTTCAATTTGTGCAATTTGGTTGACGATATCAAGCTCGTTAGAAGACAAATCGAGATGTTAAAATTTCGATAGTACGATCGACACGGCAAAATTATCAACACTGTGAATTATGTTGAACTCATATTCAAATTTATTGATGGTCATTCGACCAGATCATATTAGGCAACCCATGAAACATTATTGTATATCATAAGTGAAAGCCCAATGAGCAAACGTTTCAAAATTATTGACGCTCACAATACTGTCTCTGTGCGAACAGAAACACGAATATAATATGTCAACTACTAATTATGGGCAATTTTGGATTCAGTTATTTCCGCAAATATATCTATTACCCAAACAGAAATTCGAAAGCATTTCAAAAATAGAGAAAAAAGATGAAGATGGTCAACTCACGTTTGAAACTGATCGTCAAAATCAGATACTTGATCTTTCGGTAAAAATTCACTGTTCCACCAACTTGAGATAAGTTTACCCGCTTTTTGATCTGGCAATAGACTTCCATGTTACCATGAGTTCTATGCGAGTCACATATCGCCATCTACAGCGGTAATATCAACCTACGACTACCTACAGTGACAGTCTATTCACTGTACGACTACGCATCAACGGTAGCGACACCTAGTGGCCTTATTCAAAAGAAGCAAAAGCATTTCCTGCATAAGTAAAATTTTCATCAATTTTTTCGAAGTTTTATTGTATTTTATAATAACCAGACCGTAGACGATTCCATAAATGAAGTTTCATAACAAACAGTCCATCCGATCTCTAGTTATAAATGGTGTAACCAACATCTTTCTTTTATATATATAGATAATGTTGTATAACCCACATCCATCATCCATAAACTTCAAAGAGGAAGGTATAAAATGAGAAAAAATTGCGCCGACAGCAGAGTGAACTTTTCCCGATTGAATACACTCTTTATTCCTTCCTCAAAGAAAATCTATGGAGTGACTACAAACGAATAAGGCTCTCGTTCTTTTTTATCTCTAATCCCATCCTACTGTTCTAAAAAAACCATTAGAGAAAGTCGATATTTCGGAATAGGCCTGCAGAAGCATAATAAAAAAAAAGTAATCTGAGGCGGGGCGAGAATTGGATAATTTACGAACTTTTCAAAGGAGAGTGAAGGTTGAGGAAAGATAAAATGTCTATCCTCAATTCGATTTCGCTTTTTTGCCCGAAGGCTTTATGGCTTGATTAGATTCAGGGATCAACAGGAAACTTTCGCAAATACTGCCTGCGCGCAATTTCATTCTTTTTCCGGGCCTAGTCGGCTTCATTGTGTCTGCGAGAAATACGGACGATGTAAGCAAATGAGGCTACCGATCTTTTATTTCGTTATATCCTTATTGCCGTTTCGGATACATTCGGGCGCGCGGTAGCGTTGGGGCAAATATTTCTATTAGCAGCCCTGGAATTTATCGAACAAGGGTATTCGATCCAATTTCCGTATTACCATTTGAATGGGGTCTTTCGAATATATGGACTATGGAGGCTGGATGTGGGCAGGAATTGAGATATTTCTCGATGGGCATTTGAAATATTTCTCTCTAGGCGGAATTCTGCAAAGTCAGAGCATGCTTTTAGACATCCGTATTCACTCAATGGATGATATACTCGTAGGTACAGAAAATTCTCTGATATAATTTACTACCTACCTAATACTGCTCCAAAAAATTGACCTATCAATTTTTGCAGTCTCTGACCTAAACCTTGTAATTATTTGCGGACACCGCTAGCGGCTTTTTCATGAAAAAGTGAGTGAAGAATGACGGTATTATTCAAAAGAAGAAGTTTAACATTTTTTTGAGTCAGATTTCCGGTGAAAAAACTAGATATGCCTACATTTTCGTCTTGGCTCTTCGCTCATACGAGGATATATTGAAAATTTCTAAGCCTACTATAGAACCAAACAGAATTTCAATGTCAAAATATTTTATTATTCAACATATTCTCCTCTTAATTGAATACATTTATCACAGCGAACCTGCATCGTCCCTAGACCTTTCAAAAAAAATGTTTCTTCATGCTCTGCAAACCAGTCCTCCACATCTTTTATTACCTCCTCGTTGGAAGAAAATTTACGACCCTTTAAACTTTTTTTCAGTTGAGGAAAGAGATGATAGTCGCACGGAGCCAAATCTGGTGAATAAGGGGGGTGTTCTAGTAATTATAACCCTAAATCACAACTTTTTTGCATGGCAACATGAGATTTGTGTACTGGGGCGTTGTCCTGTGAAAACAAAATACCTTTGGACAGCTTTCCGCGTCTGCTCTCTCCAATTTTTTTCCGTAGAGCGGTCAGTAATGTTGAATAGTAATCTACAGTTAATGTTCTACCCTCATCCAAAAAATCAATCATGAATACTCCATGGCAATTCCAACAAATCAATCATGATTACTCCATGATGGCAATCCCAAAAAACTGAAGCAACAACTTTTCCAGCAGATTTTTGGACACGATATTTCTTAGGTCTTGAAGAACCAGAGTGTCGCCATTCCATCGATTGTTGCTTTGTTTCTGGATCGTAGAAATGTACCCAAGTCTCATCCATAGTAAAAATTCGGTTTAAGAAGTCTACATCGTTTTCAAATCGAGCACAGATCGAACGCGATGCTTCTACCCTTGCACGCTTTTCGTCAACATTCAAACATTTGGGGATCCAGTTTGCAGAAATTTTTCTCATGTCCAAATTGACGTGAACTATATGATGAACGCTATCGTATGAAATCTTCAGTGCTTCAGATATCCGTTTTAGCCCAATTCGACAGTTTGACAAAATCATGTCATGAAATGCATTTATATTTTCGGGGGCTGACACAGAAACTGGCCTTCCCGACCGGTCATCATCTTCAATGGAAAATTTACCTCTTTTGAAGCTTGCAGTCCAATTTTTCACGGACGAATACGAAGGACATTGATCACCAAGGGTATTAAGCATATCTTCGTAAGTCTGCTTACCTTTAACCCTTTTGAATACAGGTATTTGGTGATGGCTCGATACTCCAATTTTTCGATTTTTACAATTTCGGTAGACATATTCTTTTTAAATTCATTGCGTAACTCTGGTTCACTTTTTTGACGTCGAAATCAACACTCACACTTCTAAATAGTTATTGTTCGTTGATATGGTATCGCAATACTTTGTTTATGCATGGAACTGGCCTAGGCTAACTAGATATCAATACATCCTCGTATAACCGACGCATCCACCATTCTGCACCATACTAAGTTCGTCACCATATAATTTATTCCGTCTCAATGTTTATAATTTAGAGCTCCTTGTAAAGACGTTCTGAATGACGTAAAATCAACATTTCTCCGCTGACTCGCCAGGCCCTTCTTGTCTCACTCAAATGCAAAGTTTCGCTGAAAATTCTTTTCAAACTTCAGGGAAGTTCGTAGTCGAAGATGTAGAATCTGGAACAATACGCCTATTATGGAAAGCGAAATTGTTGGCGATAGGAATGAACGGCTTTCCGTATCTCGCTTTTTTCATGGAAATGAGCATTAGGATAAGTGGCTCTTCAACTTACAGCTGCTTTATATGAGCGAATATTCCGCTGAGGCAAAGAAGCCAGCAGGATGATATGCCATTGTTGATGTGTCAGGAAAAGTGGCTCGTCTGCGAATAATGGACATTATTTCTGCAGTATGCCTCCGCTACTCCTCTTACGACTACGACTCTGCACCGAAACCATTGAAGTCTCCTCACTCAGAACCTTTACGGGCATTTTTCTGGAGCTGGAAAATTCAGTATGTTCTGCAGGAAATCTATTCAGGAGAGTGGTATTCTATTTATATGTGGATCGCGGAGGGGATCTAGATAAGAATTGGTCCTGAAATATCTCCTGGCCATTTCAGGGATGTGTTTTCCTTCACGGGATAAAATGGAGCTGTGCAGATAGCCGAATTGTTATTTTTGTTGCTCTGAAAGATAGGGGATTTGCAGCTTAGTCCCAAGGAGTTTTTCCTCGTTTTTATGGCATTATTTCAATCTGGCTTCTCCTCTGGATCAGATATGCCCTGATTTTCGTTTAAGAATTCGCATTTAACGACTCAAAGTAATTGGAGGGAAGGAGCAGAAAAAATAGCCATCTTTTTTATTGATGTGGCGCCATGTTTAGTATAGTCATAATGCCACATGATCATGCTGAGCTCATAGAAAGAGAAGAAGCTCCTTTCAATAATAAAAAGTGAAGCCAATTTTCAAAATCATCAGAACTAAACTGGGTAACTGTACTACTACGGAATCAAAATGTAGTTGAAATAGAAATTTTTGCAACGTTGTTACGATCTTTGAATTTTCAGTAGCAATATCACAAGAGATTGAATTTCCGTGATAAGTCTATCGATTTCTTTTCGAACGAAAAGGAGTTGCTTGGAAACATCACGAATCTGTAGGACGAGTGGTGTTTCCACAAAGCAACTCATTTGAGTTTGGAAATAAAACATAGACTTATGGGGTAAATTCAATCTCGTGTGATATCTTATAAGACTATTTCACGAATAAAATTGAAGGTCAGAAACTCCATATTCGAGAAAAGCAAAGAAAAAGTCATGTTGACGTTTACAATTTATATTTATCAGTTGTCAAACCGTTCGTTTCCATAGTTCAGTCAAATATTATTCTGTAGTTTAATCGTTGAAAAAACCGAAGTTGTCAGACCAATCATAATTCAGAGACAGTTGGTATAATCTCGGTAATACTAGCTGTCTTTGGACTGTGATCGGTCAGTTATTGAGTATTTGTTCGGCCGTTTTTGCTTCAGATAATGAGTGGGCACGTTATGGCAGCACCGTTTTATGAATATGTGGCCACTTCATTCATTAGTTTCGTTCCGCTATTTCACTTTTGTGTAACTAATGACGTTTTGAACAGTGTTGTCATCACGATATCGCGTATGAAAAGTGCGATTTGGATTTATTTCTTAATATTATTAGCAGAATACGTTGAAAAAATGGTGTCTTGTTTGTGGTAAATTGGACTATTTGAATCCTGATTTTAGTTTACACAGGTATGTTCTATTCTTATCATTTCTAAGTAACAATGGCGTAGATTCTTCGATTTTTTGAATTTCACTTTTGAGATTCTCTTCTGATATTGAGAGGAGGAAAGTCAATTCTGAAGTTAGATGACTCTTGTTCATACGACAAGAATATTTGTCAATGTTCGGAAAATTGTATGAATTCGTCAAATAGAGTTAAATCACTTGTTATTTCATTTCCATTGCTCAATACTGCTAACACCACACCACTGGACCTTTCAAAGTTAGATTCCGCAATGTTGCTACGGCCTTGTCTAACGATATTGCTATCCTTTATGCTATCTTCGTTCCACTCATTGAATACTATCTAAATTTTGGCTTCGCCAATTCTCGAATTTATGAATGAGATGCTGTATCTCATTTTTCTATGGTCCAAGGAGCTCTGTAACATAGATAGCAGCATATTTTTTCAACAAATTCAGTATCACCACACATACAGGGGGAGACAGAGTTTTTTCAGAGGTTTTTATCTGTTCTCGTGTATCATACGCAGAATTGAATGGTACCCCGTTTACATTCCCTCTGCTAACACTTAGATTTGGAGCGGGAAACAGATTTTATTCTTTTATACAATCTGTTCCTTGTCGCCATTTCTTCACACGTGCCATATGCCATATATTGTTTGATTTAAGAAAACAGTATGTAATTCTCTCTTTCAAAAGAATATACAGTGGCCATTTGAAAACGAAACAGACGAGATTACAGACGAAATAAATTTTTTCGATAGAAATGCTCGGACAGGTCGATTTCTGTTTCGAGGGGGACAACTTAAGATGTAGGTTACGGACGCATAGCGCTTCAACCCTTGCTGCTACAACCCCCACCCCCAATTTTTGAATAGAGAAGATGGGATGAGTGATACCACAATTCAAAGGTATTTTTATACTGATTTCAGCACAGTAATTGTTTTTTCATTTTATGCATTAGTTCTCGAAATATTCTTAACTGAGTATTTGAAAATGAAGTGGTGTTTCCATGGCACTTGTAGAGTTTTTTTGTGAAAAATCGACATCTTGATTAAAGATTTCTATGTCAGTGGATTGGAGGAAGGAAGCCACAGTCATGGTTGTTTTGAAGCTCAAAATGTCGATTTTTCACAAAAAAACATACAAGTGCCATGAAAACACCACTTCATTTTCAAATTCTTAGTTAAGAATATTTCGAGAACTAATGCATAAAATGAAAAAACAATTACTGTGCTGAAATCAGTATAAAAATACCTTTCAAATGAGGTATCACTCACCCCATCTTCCTATTCAAAAATTGGGGGTGAGGGTTGTAGTAGCAAGGGTTGAAGCGCTATGCGTCCGTAACCTACATCTTAAGTTGTCCCCCTCGAAACAGAAATCGACCTGTCCGAGCATTTCTATCGAAAAAATTTATTTCGTCTGTAATCTCGTCTGTTTCGTTTTCAAATGGCCACCCTGTATATACAGGGTGTCTACTTTTAAATCGGCAAAACTTCAAGGGGAGATTATTCAAGTGATTTGCAACAAAAAATGTCATATAACACATGGTCGAAATCTTGACGGTTATTCTTCAATTTAACATTTCTCGTTTTCACGAAATATTTCAATTTCTTCCATGAAATCTTTAATATATCAGTTATGCTTGTAGCTTCATCGAATTCGATCACATATTTGGAAATGGTATTAATTTTTCTACAAGAAAAGAATTTCAGTGTGCCAAAAATATTTCTATTGTGGGTTTGGTGAGGAGATAAATATCACGATACTGAAGTGAACAAAATCAGTCATATTTTTCCAATGGGTTTTTCGTTGAAAAATTATTTATTATGGACATGTTTTCTTTTCAGCGAAAAATACCTCATTTAGTGTACTTTCGAATGACATATCAACTTTCTTGCTAACTGCTTGTTTTCTGCCATAATATCATGGCTTATAAGATGAAAACGAAAAAGTCGAAAAATTTCAAACCTAAATTTTCTCCATTTTGAAACTCATTATGATTGAATATCGAAGTAATTCTAATGGAAATCATGAATTTATCAATGAAATGAGAATAATTTTGAACAATGAAAAAATTTTTAATAATACAGATTTTATGAAAAAATTTAAAAAACAGACTATTACTATTTATAACAATTGTTCGAAATGTCCTTGTTCAATACATTTAACACATCTTTTTCGAATTGAATCAACAACCTTGCGAAGTTCGCAATCTTTCTGACGCATTTCTGCACAACACAATTCAATCCTTTCGATCAGAGCCTCTCGAGTCTGAACGCGAATTCGGTACACATTTTATTTAAGGTGCTCCAGACATAAAAATCCAAAGGCGCCAGGTCTGGGCTCCTTGGTGGCCATCTTACCGGACCGTACCTTCCAATCCATTTCTCCCCAAAATAATCATTCATCAACTGTCGTACGTTCCGGCTATTATGAGCTGGGCAGCCATCCATTTGAAACCAGACATTTTGTCTGGTAGCCAGGGGCATTTGATCCAATATGTCTGTTAAGCTGCTTTGGATTAATCTTATGAATTCATCAGAGTTGAGGCGATCGGGGAGTATAACTGGTCCGAAAAGTTCACCTCTCATGACTGCTAACCACACGTTGACCCTTATTTCATGTTGATAATGAGAAACAATAGTAGCATGGGGGTTTTCTCTCTTCCATCTATTTCGCAAATTCATGAAACCCGATCTCGTGAAAGTTGCCTCATCAGTCCATAATATTCTATCACCCCCCCATTCTCCTAACTTATTCAGGTACCACCTACAAAATGTTAATCGTACCTCAGCATCTACAACTAAATGGAGCAAATTTAGGTTTGAAATTTTTCGACTTTTTCGTTTTCATCTTACAAGCCATGATATTATGGCAGAAAACAAGCAGTTAGCAAGAAAGTTGATATGTCATTCGAAAGTACACTAAATGAGGTATTTTTTGCTGAAAAGAAAACATGTCCATAATAGATCATTTTTCAACGAAAAAACCCATTGGAAAAATATGACTGATTTTGTTCACTTCAGTATCGTGATATTCATCTCCTCACCAAACCCGCAATAGAAATATTTTTGGCACACTGAAATTCTTTTCTTGTAGAAAATTTAATACCATTTCCAAATATGTAATCGAATTCGATGAAGCTACAAGCATAACTGATATATTAAAGATTTCGTGGAAAAAATTGAAATATTTCGTGAAAACGAGAAATGTTAAATTGAAGAATAACCGTCAAGATTTCGACCATGTGGTATATGACATTTTTTGTTGCAAATCACTTGAATAATCTCCCCTTGAAGTTTTGCCGTTTTAAAAGTAGACACCCTGTATATATGGTCTAAGTGACAGATGGTTGTTAGCAAACATGCAGTGCTGGTGAATGGCGATCGTTATCGTGCTATGATAACACACTTTCTTGTACCCCATTTGGAAGGTATTGATCTTGAGGACATGTGGTTTCAGCAGGACGGTGCCGCATGTCATAGCGCCTGTGAAACATTGACGATCTTGTACGAGTCATTTCCCGATTTGGTGACCAGAAATGGCCTCCGCGCTCTTGCAATTTGAGTTTTAGACTTCTGGCTTTAGGTTATCTGAAGTCACAGGTTCATGGCAATAAGCTTGTTGAAGATGGGACGCAATTCAAATCGTGCGCTCTTATTGGAACACCCTTGTATCGCAAATTTTCCATCGCCATAACAACAACCCCAACATGGCCTCAGCTTCGAACAACAAAAGCAATGTAAGCTGCCATCTTGTGTTCGAATCTCCGTCAGGATTATGCGGTGAACGATAAAACCAGATCAGCGTTTCCATCCGCTATCAAAGTGTATACTCGCAACAAAGTTCAATTATAATGCTAATCGAAGGGCGTTATAACCAGACTTCGTTGGAACGAATCACGTTCATGCATTATTCAAAGACGCACAACGATTGATTGCGTTATCCTCGCGTTAGCGTAATTGTTGTGGATGGCTTCGTAATTTGATTAAAGACTGGGCAGATACAGAATATTCGATTCGAGCAGCGTTTTATCCCGCTGATTGATTCCGAGGGGTGGGGTCCCGATCATTTTTTTTTCGGTTACGGTTTGCCGAATTAAGTGGCCGATTGGATTGACCTGAAAAATTGGATTCGCCAGAAATGAAATGGAAATTAATGTTTCTTTATTTTCTGCGGCTGCTACCACATTATTTCTTTGGTCTTTTCATGCTGACCGGGTTTATGAAGGTCAGAATTACCAAGGCTATTATTTTCAAGCTTCCAAGATTAATTTTGCTGTCTCTGGAACTTGGGGACATAAATGGATAAATTTATATATTTTATATAAATTTATCTAAGATCTAATTGGTATCAGAGACAAACTGACTTACAGTTACAGTCAGCAGTGTAGCTACGTGGGTGCAAGGGTGTGCAGTGCACCAGGGCCCCCGACCTCAGGGGGCCACCAAGCGCTGACCATCAAATCGCGTTTGAAAAAAAAATTCATACTTTGATTTTTCTCTGTGATCTATTTGTGAATAACATTGTTTTTATTATATTCAGTTGTTGAAAAATATTTTTTCCGAAATATCATCAAATCTAGGGATTTATTGCCAAAATTCACTGGTGAATCGGACACCTATCTAAAAAAACTAAATCCGACTAGATGGTCCAGTAGGGTTAACATAATTTGCCATGAAAATAATAAGGAAATACGGAATGCTGGAATGCGATCTAACAGAAGTATTTACAGCAATATTACTGTTCCATACAATCTTCCTGTCACATCTGTAGAAGCTGAAAGATCTTTCAGCAAATTAAGAATAATATAAAATTATTTGCGGAACACTATGAGCCAAGCTCAACTGCGACATTTATGGCTTATACCTATCAATTGGAAATGAAGCTGCATCAATTCTAGATTTGAGTGAAGTCATTGAATCTTTCGCAAAGAGTAGGTCTAGAAAGAGGTTGTAAACATATTTTTTCCGAAGGAATAAATGACTTCAAATCTAGACTTGACCTCTAGGTTCGAATCCCCAACAATTAATTTGAATTCATTCCTCAAATAATTTATTCTTATTAAGATTTCACCAAACAATCTAACGTATCAATAAAAAAATAAGGCTAGAAGGTCACAATGACAATTTTTGTGTGAATATTTGTACATATAGTAAATATCTATAAAAAAATGATTTCAAAGCCCTTTTTTCATCCACATTAATATAACATTAATATAATGAATTTAATAAATACAAAAATAACATCATAATTTATTCAAGTATATTCCTCAACTGTACCTTCAGTAAGTAACTTTGCTTCTTCGAAGTATTTATATTTTGACTCGAAAACAATTCATTAAGGGGCCCCTCTTCGATTTTTGCACCAGGGCCTCGGACTATCTAGTTACGCCACTGGTTACAGTGTGACAAGAAAAACCTCGGACAAACTCTTTTTCATTTAACTTTATTAAACAGAAGGAATTGTTAACAATATATTTAAGCCCTTTCGAAGTGGTTTCCTTTGGCGGCGATACACAGCTTCAGACGTTTCTTGAAATTTTCGGCAATGGGCCGCAGCTCCTCGGGCGTTAATCGGTTCCATTCTCGGCGTAGAGATTGCTTCAGCGACTCCAAATTTTGTGTGTTTTTTAGCACAAGCCCTGTGCTCCAAAATCAACCATACTCTGTAGTCCATTGGGTTGAGATCCGGTGAGTAGGGTGGCCATTCTGCAGATGAGATGAAACAATGAAAATGGGTCTTACACCATTCTTGCGTCATTTTCGCTCTGTGAGCCGGAGCGTAGTCCTGTTGAAAGGTCCGATGCGTATCGCCGAAGTGCTGCTTGGCTCACGGAAGTACTACGGCCTCGAGGATGTCGCAGCGGTAGACTTCTTGATTGATTTTGACCCCTTGATCCACGAAAACTAAGGGAGTTTCACCACTGCCGCAAATTCCGCCCCAGACCATGACGGATTGCGAATTTTGACGGTGTTCGACGATGGCCGATGTACCGGGAGCCTCTACGGACCAGACTCTGTCGTTTTGGTGGTTGTGGGATTGTTCTACGGTGAAAAGCTTCTCGTCTGTGAAGAGAATTCGCTCCCATTGCTGACCGGCGGCGAGACGAAGGAGTTGGCGGCATCTTTGGAATCGTACGCGCTTGTTTTCCTCCGTGAGGAGTTGAACTTTTTGGAGCTTGTATAGCTTGTGGTTGAGCTCCTTTTTGGCAATTTGACGGACTGATTGGCGGTTGATACCGGTCTCACAGGCTATTTTCCTCATGGAAACCCTCGGATTTCGATTGACTCGCTTCTTGACGATGTTGCAATTGCTAGATGTATTGACAGAGCGTTTTCTACCACTTCCTGGACGACGACCATCATGGCCAAGCTCCTTGAAACGACAAATTGCATCGGACACGGTTTGTCGAGGCACATTGAGCAAACGAACAATTTCGCATTGACGCCTACCTTGACGAAACAGCTCCAAAATCGCACTACGCTTGTTTGACATTCTAAAATTCTGTGAAATGAAATTATATCGAACTGAAAATTCACATATTAGTACAGGAAAGTGTAGAGAAACCAAAAAAAAAAAATATTTGGCTGCGCTGAAATACTTTCGTTGCAGACCACAGCAAAATTTGTCCGAAGTTTATCTTGTCACCTTGTAAATGGCATAATAAATGTCTAGAAGTAATACACAGTGTTTTCATTAAAATCTTTTTTTTCTCATGACACAAATTATTCATAATCAACTCAGTTTTGGTACTGAGTATTTTCAATTAATTTCAAGAATTTCTTTGGATCTTTATGAAGCCTGAAGTAACTTAATTATGGAGTAAACTGAAAAAAAAGAAGATGCTTCATATCATGAAAGAGCAGTTCTGCAGTTACTTCCAACTTCATTCGTGCTGCATTTCAAATTTTTATTTCCGAGATTATTAAATATATCAAAGTGCATGAAAGATACCTTCAAGAAGCTGCTCCTCACAAGAGAGAAGGAAAATCCGTATTACGTTCGAATAATTACGAGAGCGAGCCCGACTTCTGAGAAGAATATTATAAGAAAGCGAGGCCCTGTGTTCGGGTGAATTGTTTTATTAAATTTTTCACGAGGAGGACGAAACATTTCGAATTAAATTCCTCCCAGTGATGTCAGTTCTTCGAAATGACACGGGCGGTATAACTTGGCTGGAAAAAAATTAAAACTTCGACATTCCCAAGTAGGTTCTCTTCGATATTATGAAAAAGCAGAGGTTATGAGTGGGTTCAATTTTCTAGCGAGCGAACCTGAAAATTCACAAAGAAACGGATAATTGCGTATACGTATTTTTTAAAGATATATGCGTACATATTTTCATTGAATTTTATTGCTTCTTCCATGAATATTTAACTGACGTATGGTGCTGAAAAAAATATCTGGTTACAACAAACTGACAACGTAATAGCAGAAGTGCCATCTCAAATACACTGCGAAAAAAAATTAACGCACATTATGGAAATCTCAAATTTATTCTACAACTGAAGGTGTTCTCAATGATAATTATTTTTATCAGATTTATGCATGCATATGTTATCCACTTTCACCGTTTTTCTTTAATACAGATGTTTTCTCCCAGCAGGAATAAAAAAAGATGATATTATCAGATTTTGAATGTATTGGCTCCATTCTAAAATCAGTTGTTGTCGATTAATTCTAGTGATCAATAGTTTTTCTTTCGTTTGATTTTCTACACTCGATCGCTATGCAACGCAAAACACGCAATTTGACCAAAGAGGAATGTGCCCAAGCGGTAGTTTTGCGAGAAGAAGGGTGGACATACACAAGAATTGCAGAAAGGTTTGGAGTTTCCCATACAAGTGTGTCCAGAATGTTGCAGCGATTCAGGGAGACAGGTATGAATGTCCGAAGACCAGGACAGGGTAGACCACGGGTAACAACTGCCATTCAAGAACGTTACTTGAGAGTTTCTTCGTTGAGACAACGGTTTTCAACCGCTCGCCTCCTTCAAAATCAGCTTGAGCAAACTCATGAGGTGCAAATTAGCACTCAGACAATAAGAAATCGCCTCAGAGAATATGACCTCGTGTCGCGGCAAGAGGCCCAGCTCTTACTTCAGCCCATCGAAGGGCGCGTTTGGATTTCGCGAGAGAGCATATCCATTGGAAGAAGCCGATTGGGAAAGAGTTCTCTTCACAGATGAGTCTAGATTCTGCCTCTACCATTGTGATCGACGTTTCCTTGTATACAGACGTCCACATGAAAGATATGCTCAGTGCAATTTCCTGAATACTACTGGTTTCGGGGGAGGATCGATTATGGTATGGGGTGGAATATTTTTGACTGCTCGCACAGACCTAGTGGTCGTTGATAATGGAGCTATGAATGCTGATAAGTAAATAAAGAAAATTCTTGAAGAGCATGTAGTGCCATTTGCCCCATACATTGGTTAAAATTTCAATTTTATGAACGATAATGCCATACCCCATCGTGCGCGCATCGTTCAGGATAGTACCTTGAAGAGGTTGAAGTCTCTGGAATGGAACGGCCAGCAAGAAGTCCAGATCTCAATCCGATTGAGCAGGTTTGGGACAACCTCAATAGAAGGCTGAGAAGTTCAGAAAATCATCCAGCTACTCTTAATGACTTAGGAATCCAACTCGGAGAAATCTGGGAAGGATTAGATCAGAACATTTTAAGATCACTCATTTAGAGTATGAACCGTCGTTGCCGAGCTGTAATTAACGCAATGGGTGTAAATACCAAGTATTAAATCACTTATCAGCATTTCAGTATTTTGAAAATTGTTCATTTCTCTCCTTTTACATAAGATTCGGTGAAATCCTGAATTTTTCTTCCATTTAATGTGTCTTGTTTCGTCCAAAACCTTCCCGAGAGAACATAAAAAATAAGTTATAAAGTCAATGTAGAGTTAACTTTCATTAAAATTGAGATTTTCAGAATGTGCGTTAATTTTTTTGCGCAGTGTATAAGAATAACTATGTTGTGTATGAATCATCATTCCAATATATTCTTCTTCAATAAACAAAGCCGTCAAATAAAAAAGGTTATCAAAAACTTCATAGTGTGAAACTACAATATCATAACGTACCTATACATAAGTGATATGGAGAAAATATCTGGAAGTTACTTGAAGACAGAAATCAAGAAGATAATGGGATAACTTTAATCTGCTCCCAATAAAATAATTATTTGCTCGAAAGACGACAAGTTATTTTTATTTATTGTTGATCTTTTACACATCTTTGAATACAGAAAGCGATGCCCATGTAAAAAAGAATTGTTTAAGTGATTTTTCCTACATTTGAATCATTTTTGTCTCAAAAACGCCCATTTTCAAAAGAATTGAGAAGTTCGTTAATGGAAATGAACTGGTCCCAATATTATTACTATGATGATGGCTTGGTTAGCCTCAGAACAGAATAATGAACGTTTGAAGCTCGGTTGCTACCGAAGAGAATGTTGCTACCGAAGAGAATGTGAAATTTAATTCTCACTCTTAATATTTCTAGAATGAAACTAATTTAATCCAATAGCCCACACTGTACACTTTTATACCTCAAAATTCTTCCATTCCATCGTCCCGAGACTTAATATTTCGACCAATGTCGGAAGTTTATCTACCAAAATAACGACTTTCTGGGTATCTTTTGTTCCGAACGTTTGAGTTTCGGTTCCGTGAGATGAATATAGTCAGGGGGTTCTGTGTTTTAGGGAAGCTAGCTGCGAAGACGAAATTTGAATACATACGACCTTCAAGAAGCCAGGATTCCGCTTCACGGGGTCCTCGTAAAATAGAAGCACTTACGGAGTGGAATCTTTCCGAATGAAATGTGTACAATTTCGACTTGATCTATGGAAACTTGTACCGAGTATTGACCGTAGTGAAAAGTTTATTGTTTCAATTTACATTTTTCTGTACACAATAGCTACGTACAGCCATAGTCCACAGAGCACAATAGAATATTGATTTCTTCTTTTCATATCCTTAAATTTATTTGTCTTCTTTTCCTCAACTTTCATTTTAATCACTCCATGTTTATGTTTTTTTTGTTTCTCCTCTTTTGATTCCCTATTTTGGTATAACCTTCTTTCACCGAGATTTCCGAAACGGCATATCCCACTCTATTTATTAAAAAATAATTCGCATAAATACAAATTAATACTGCAATTTTTCATAATGAAATCGGCTTCAAAAATCTCTTTATTGTTGCTTCTTCAATACCATGAATACAACCTATGTTTGTCAGTTAAAATTCGTATATTGAGGTAGAACTCGGTTATTAGGTCTAATCTTCCAAATTTGACATGGACCCTCGAAAGCACCATCTGTTAAAAGCATTGGCGTCTTGAGATTGTCATCTCGACTGATATACTAAACAACACACCAATTTCAGTACAATACTGTCGAAATGATCCGGATAATCAGGTGCTGTCCTATTTAGAATGACGCCAGCTTGGTTGGGGGCATGTCTAGAAAATTCTAGATCTATAACTGAAACGTTATAGATCTATATAGATAGATTTCTAGGTATAATAAATGAATATAAATGGTGGGATGCTCATTCTAAACATCAGCATAGTTTATGAATATTGAAACTTGATTTGATTGCTCTAAATATCATCGAAAGCCATGCAATAATGTTTTCAGTAGTAATATCCCTAGGACCTTGATAATAGACGAGATAATTTTATGACCATCGAAAGCTCGTTCATTGGTAACAGCCCGAAGCCGAATCTTTTTGTCTTTGACATTCAAGCCAATTGCTTCGGCAGCATATTTAGTTCATTTATTTATGGTATTCCTTCCAACAGATACATTATCGTACCATATTTGTCAGTTTCATTTTTCCAATATCGATTTGGTTTCAAGAATAGTCGTGGTGAGGTAGTATTTTCGTCTCGTTTTGATATTTGTTTATGAAAAAGACGTACAGGGCAGCTTTGTCTCTCACTATTGGAAACCAACCATTTACTACTTGTACAGCTTTTAGAACCACCTTGGCACGTTTTACTGAATAACGGATTGTATTCAATGCGATTTCTTGGAGAACCATCGTTATTCTTCTCGATTTGAAAAAAAATCACCAAACAAGCAACTGCCTCTCCTCCTCGCCACGCTAGTTCTACTGCAGCAATATGATAAAATTTACGCATAAGACCTTCAGGAGTATTTTCATCCCATAGCAATATTATTCTGTTAACTTCAGACAAATTTAACGAAACTGAACTGGATTTACGTTTACTTGGGTCTATTCGCAATTTTTTTCTGAATGCATCGCGGGCATCTCGGGCTGGTTTAAATATTATATTATTAAACGGGTCAATCATTATGTTGTAGTCCTTATAAAACTTTTCTTTTAAGAGTTTGCTCGAAACATTCCATATTGTCTTTACCGTTGCTTCTTTGAATTCTGTTCCGTCTTTTTTTCTCATATTGACAGCCCAATCTTTGAGTATAAACGCCAATTCTTCCAAGCTTCTGCGTTCATTCAATTCGTATGATCGTTCGTAGCAAAATTCCATAAATATTCCCCAAATATATTTGTGGCTATTGGAAGTATTTCTGGGAATGTTTTCTTTGATGGGCTCATTTATATTTTTAACATCATCAAAACGTGACATTTTGAAATTTGTTTGGAATGATGTTGCCATAGAACTATTATATAATTTTATAAGACCTTATCGTGTTATCATTGGGATTGAAAATTGCATTGGATGTAGTTTTCGATGTAATGTTGACATGATTGGCTGAAATGGTTCCATATGATACAAAATCATAAAATTGGATTTGTTGTTAGAACTGTCAAAAAATTTTCAGTTTAATTTTTGAATTATAATCAATACTTACTAAAGTTGCTGAATGTTATATCAGTGTTATCATGTTTTTGGTTACAAGGCGTTTTGTTTCAGTTAAATTTTCAGGTGCAGTTTCAACTGATGAGAAAGGTTAATACCATAATTGTCAACAAGAGTGTTATGAAATTAATCATCGTTATTCAAGGTACTGATATTTGTTCTTTGTTTCTCTTCAGAGGATTCATGTTTTTATGCTTACAATATATGAATTTTAGGCCAGTGCAAGTATTCAGCAAATATTTCGAAAGGTTGTATTCAGTTCTGAGTTTGAATTGATGAATTTACTGCTTATCATTTCGGGAATATTCAAATGATACTTGATTATAAGGAAATATCGTACATAGATCTTGATGTTTGTCAAGTCGCTTAAGAACTCATTTACAATCAGATCATAGTTTATGGCAGATGTGAATCTTCATTCTGTGTTGCTATTTCGTAGTATATTTACATGAAAATGGATAACATTAAAGAAATGATCCATTTTCATACTTTCCATCGAATTCCTCGTGAAATGTCGATCAGATTAGAACAAGGGCGGTCCTAGACTGATTTTCTGGGGGGGGTAATAATTGGATGAACAATCGAAATTTCAAACTAAAAATTTAAGGAACAACCTTTAGGAAACTCGAATACGAAGCATTTGCAGTGCCATGTTAGAAGGTCTTACGTGTATGTATCCGTACTGAGTGATTATACAGGGCGTCCCAAGTTCGAGTGCCTATTAGACGTTCTGAAAATTGGGATTATGATATTGTTCCAAATTCTCTACAGACCTAAAATATTTTTGGAGCCTGAGCACTTCCGGTTATACAGGGAGTGAGAATAAATTTTTTTCATTTTATTCGTGAATGATATGATTGAGTATTCAACGGTGAGTAGATTTCTGTTAAAACCATTGTATTCATTCAAATAGTTTACAAAATATCGAAAAAAAACCTGAAAAAAAGTCGAATATTCATAGTCAGTATTATGTTCATTTTTCTTATTCTGAACATCACTAGTCTAAACTGTTCTCACTGTAACGTAAGTATTGTAATTAAAATAACGATTCTTTATGAATACTTTATTTATACAATGTCGCTTGTCGCTTGCTGACTACCATCTGGGGACTGTCCATTTACGTCCCTCTCCCTGTCGTTATTACAATCTACAGCGCATGTTATGAAACCACAGAACATATAATAAAACTAATTCCTTACATCCCCTCCTATAAGATTACAAAAATTCTTAACCTATGCTACAATAGATAATTTTATTTTACGTAAGCACACAATTATGTATACAAATTCAGATACATACAAAATTTCAAACACATGTATTATGAACAGAACTTCTCAAAAATATATACAAAATTTCAAACACATGTATTATGAACAGAACTTCTCAAAAAGTATGGATCTCTAATGGGTGTATTGTCTTTTATGAATAAATGCTGCCTATTTCTTCTATATGATTTTCCTAACTCATTCTTAACAATGAAAGATCTTGGTTCATCACAGATTTTTGAAATAACACCATTTTCCCACTTATTATCTAATTTGAATGTAACTTTACTTCCAACTTTTCCTTTCGACAAATTTTGTGTATGTTTATCATAGTAAAATTTTTGCTTATTTTGACGTAGTTTTAAAGTGTCATTTAATACTTTCTTGTTTATCAATTTGGGTTCAAGAAGGGTATCCACAGTAGGTAGATTGTCCTTTAAACGTCTATTATAAAGTATTTGTGCTGGAGACAAGCCAATATCTGGTATCGGAGTATTTCTATACTTTAAAAGGTAAGAATCTATATTTCCTTCCTCAGCGCTACATTTCTTTAACATATTCTTGCAGATATTTACACATTTTTCCGCCAAACCATTGCCGCGAGGATAGTTTGGACTGGAAGTTATTAGAGTTATATTACATTCTTCTAGGAAATTTCTAATATGAACTGAATTGAAAGGTTGATTATCAGCTACAAGAAAGTCAGGGAATCCATGATAAGCAAAAATTTTCATTAGTACTCTAGATACTTCCTGTGCCGTTTTATACCTCAAACCTTTCAACTCTAGCCATTTTGAATAGTAATCCATTACTGCTAGAAATATTCTTCCATTGTATTCACAAATATCTACACCAATTTTTTGCCATGGTCTTTTAGGTATATCATGAGAGACCATTGGTAGTCTCGTCAAACGTCAAAGTAGAAGAATGTGGAAAGGTGATCACAGAATATTTTCATGCAAAAGATAGGATGAATTTGACTCTACGTACAACATAAATCCAGATAAGCTCAAATAACTTGGGAATTACTGAATTTAGGAGCAAGAGCATCTGAGAGTGCTATGATTATTTTTCTTCGCAGAATCCAACGCAATCATAAAAAATAGGGTTCTAATTTGAAAAACAGAAGTTATGGCAAATTTTCGATCATAGTTTTTGACACAGAATTTGAAACACCTTGTGATGATATTTATGAAATTCAAAATAAGCATGACCTTTCCACATTCCTCTACTTTGACGTTGTCAGAACAGTTTGCACTTGGAATGTTCAGAAAGAAAAATAAACATAATAATACTAACTATGAATATTCGAATTTTTTTCAGTTTTTTTTCGATATTTTGAAAAAATATTTGTTTGAATACAATGGTTTTAACAGAAATGTATTCACCATTGAAAACTCAATCATATCATTGACGAAAACATACAAAAAAAAATTTTGAACAAATTTATTTTCACTCCCTGTATAACCGGAAGTGCTCAGGCTCCCAAAATATTTAGGTCTGTAGAGAATTTTGAACAATATCACAATCCCAATTTTCGGATTTCAAATATGTCCAGTTCTCCAGAAACGTCTAATAGGCACTCGAACTTGGGGCACCCTGTATAATAACACAAAGCCATATTCCATGATCTGTGACTTGATTCATAATTCATATCACTTAAGGATTTTTCCATTCCGCTGTTCTCTTTATTTGTTTTATGTTAATCTTATTTCATATTTCAATGCCTTAGTCATAACTCATAACTCTGTGATTTCTTTTGAAGTTTATACCTATAACTCCAGAATGTTTTATTTATTTGTGCTGTTTTTTTTTGTTAATTCCATATCATTATAATATTATTTCAAAGCCGAAGTCATATAGCCCTGCGATTTCTTCTCAAAGATGATATAACTTTTTTTTTTGTTAGTTTTCTCATAAATAATATTTGGAAAATCGAATGGGTTGTAGTGTTCTGGGGGGGTAATTACCCCCTTTACCCCCCCCGTAGGACCGCCCTTGGATTAGAAGAGAAAAGCCAATATTGGTACATCATTTTATAAACTCCACACTGCACTCTCAATAATACATTGATTCACTGAAATTCTTCACAAAATCATCACGAGATCAATGAAGAACACTCAAAATAATCTGATTTACATATCAAAACAATGAAGCTTTAGAAAATATTACTCATTTTCCTCCATGTTTGTATACAGTTAGTAGCGCCCTCATCGGTGGTTGCAATCGCCAAGAGCCAATCGACCACAGCATATATTATTATTATTTGAACTGCTGTTTCTGCCTCTGATCCACAGAGTCTACAAATCTCGTCTGCTGACTTTCCCATACGGTACAAATGATGTTTGTACCAACAGTGCCCTGTCAGCTGACCTACCATCACTCGAAGCTCAGCCCGTGATTGCTTAAGAGCTTGCTGGTATAGGTCGGTGAAATCATCACGAATTACTTGGACTGAGTGTTTCTCCAGAGAGTTATTCTGATGTCCAACTCCCATGTACATTTTGCTAGCTCATCGGCTTTTTCATTTCCTTCAACACCACAACACATGGTAGAGTTAGAGTCACTTTATTGTCTCCGGCCAGTTTCTTTATGGTGTTACGGCACTCCCGGGTCAGCAGAGACCACTGGCAATGTGATTCCAGGGACCTCAGCATATAAAATTAACAATAATATCTATTTGGGAAAAGAACGAGCGCTCGAAGAAGATTTGAACGAGGATTTCCAAGGATAATGGCGGATAACACAGGGAAGGATGGATGATCTATCTCCTGGAAAAAGCCGTGGATTATTCAAAAAATTACACCCATTGTCCGCCGAAGACTTCGAAAATATCCCGCCCAACCCAAACTTTCCAAATGAGCCAACTTTCCGACAGCGTCATCAATCAATCACACTTTACAGCTCATAAAATCTTAATGCTGTTTATGTTATCCGAATCTCCCCGCTCTCAGATCTCGGCTTCGTCCAGGTTCAGGTTTCGGATCAGCGTGACCAGATTTAGTAGAAAACTACTTTTTTAGTAGATTTTTCGCAATTTCATAAAATTTTTAGTAGGCACAAATCTGTTAGTAGATTCTGGTAGTTTCAGAAGTCTGCTAATAATTGGTATTAATCTACTAATTGATGGCACTGATGTCCGTTAAATATTAATGTTTACTAATAATTGGTATGAATCTGTTATTAGATGGCGCTGATGTCAGTCCAAATACAGTTTACAGTATCAGAAATGCACGTATAAGGTACTTCCCAAAATGACTGAATTCACTTTATTTTACTGTCCTAGAATCATCGGAAGATTATACTGTCATCCTTAAAATTAATATTAAAGTTATTTCGATTTCACCGTACAAGATGAAAAGATACGAACAGAATTACAGATCTGAGTGGGAAAAGAATCCAGAATTTTCATCCTGGCTCTGTAAAAAAAGAGGGAGTAGAATTGAAAACACTGCTTTCTGCAAATCTTGCATTTGCAATTTGCTTCCTAGATTGGCTTCCAATAAAGAACATTCTTTAACTTAATAGTTTAAGACAGTGTCATCTGCAAAATCCGCTCAAAACTGTCAGTAGATAATTCGGTAGTTTTCAGAAAAAAGTTGGTAGGATTTTGGTAGATTTCTATGTCAAGTCTGGTAGATTCACCTTACGTCAACCTGGTCACGCTGTTTCGGATTCAAATGAGTTGTAGTCGTTGAAGAGCTCTCTTCAAGACAAACATCAAGTTTATAAGGCGGAACAAACGCTCCCTTTCCTCTTCGTGTTTTCGTTCGGTTTGGCTATCGCCCATTTATCTTGTCTAGAATTCGTCGAGTTCAGTTCCGCGAGGCGGGCATGTCAGTCAGCGACGTCAGGGGATGGGCATAACGCAATTAAATTTTTCGGAATTAGATCGCGCCTCCGTGAAGTCTCGGTTTGTGGCTGGGAGGAAAAACGGAATAATTCCTGACGGATTATGAATTAGGGGGAGGTTCTCCATTCCGTTATTTCGGGTCATGAATGCGAACGTGAAAGCACGGGTAACGCGATTTTATTTACATATATAAACCAGAAAGTCAGTGGGTAAACGCCCAAGGCCGGAGCTTTGGAGGTGTTCATTCTACTGTTGGCTTTGTTTGAAGAAGGATTCAGCAGACTTGAAACAGGATCGCCAGCAATCCCTCCCGGAAATTGTAACGAACATTTCATACAACGACCCTTCTGTGAACGCCAAAATCTGCCGAGAAGAAATCTAATATGACTCCTGTCCTAACGTATGCCCCATAAGTTTTGGCACAAATTTCAGAGACCACAAAGAGACAAAAATTATACATTTGTTCATTGTATTGTGATATACATTGATAAACGTTTCAGAAGCAACAAAACTATCAATTCAAATTGAATGAAGAGGGCCATTATCTTCCATAGAGCGCAACTTCCTGCGAACAAATATTTGATGGATTCAGTCTTTACTTGATGGAAATTCATTCAACATACGCCGACCATTTAAGAGAATTTGGTCATAATTTCAACCACAATTACGAAATTATCCATATCGAGAGTAAAGGATCAAGATTAACACTATTAGAATCACTTGAAATTAACAGATATAATTCTCAAAAAATTTTGTTAAATGACCAAACGGATGTTAATAGATCGCCGTTGTTGAATATCTTCACGTAGATTGGAAAAACCAGCGGCAAAACTCAATAACTTTTATTGCCCCTGTCGGTACTTCTTCTTGTAACTTGTGAATACCATCTAAACAACCCCATGTATACCTGTATATCCTATATAATGGCCTGTTATTATACCACCCAATTAGTTCAAATGTAGAACCTGACGAAGCCTCAGTGAGGCGAAACGATCGTTGTTCAAAATTAAATATTGTTTGTGGAAATTGAATTTTATTTACCTGTTATTTCTGCGAACAGTTAGCATCAGGTCTTGGACGGTATCTAGATCGATTTCTCGTATCTTCCTGTATATTCGGCGTCGAGGTTCCTCTTCATTTTGGACTTTCCATCCTCCATCTTAAAATTTTCTCGATAAGAGAACCGAAAAATTCGCAGAACAAATGGTACGTTTTGGTCGGCTAGCCAATCTTGAGTTTCTCTTGCACAGTGCCTGGACGCAAGGTCTGGCCAGAACATAATATCGTCTCCAGCGTATTCTGCTTCAAAAAAATTAACTAGCGATAGAGTTAGATGGCCTATATTGACATGCTAGTTTTATTAACAGTCTTACAGTCCTTGCTTGGGCAAAAATTCTAGGTCTTCCACTTTTGCAAGGTTTATGAAAGAAATACCTTGCTCAAATTCAGCAATTGTCCGATGAATAGTTCTACAGTATATATTTTGAATTTTAAAAATATTTTAATCTCGGCTTTATCGACTCGTCCAACTAAATCATAAATACTTTTCCGAATTTCTTTCTCGTAAAAAGCCATATCGACTTGACAACTTCAACAACTGAAGTGTTAAAGTGAAATCAAGTATACAAACAAACTTTTAATTCAATAGCAACCTATTATCTTCTTCTTATCACCACTATATTGGTCTATGAAATTTGTGTCAAAACTTATGGGACATACGTTAGCAAAAACCATTATTCTGCAGATTGATAATGAGAAAAACCGGAAATAAATCAAAAGATGAAGTGAAAGGGATATCATTTTCAAGAAGGATGATGATCATTTCTGAATGTTTATGCTCCCTTCGTTATGTTGTGGTAAAAATGAGATGAAATAATGAACCACAAAACTTTGATTGGACACAAGCGGACATTACCTTTATTTGCCTCAGTGAGACGCCAAATGGCGTCTCTTGAGGAAATCCTCAAGAGAAAAAACGAGGAAGGAACCAATAGAGATTGATCCCCCAAAGAGAAAACCCTCGGCTTTACAGTAATGATGGATTGTCAGAACCCAAGGATTACATATCCATAATACAAAAACTGATGAAATATACAGAGTGAGTCTTTGACTTGTACATATATTTTAACTGTAGATTTTCCTCATCAAACGAAACGCTTGTTTCCTATACCATTTTTCAAAATTCGGTTTGGTTTGGGAGACACAGGTTGTCGAAAATCCATGAAAAAAACACTTTTCTGTTTATATCTTCGGAACCGTTATTTCGAAGGAACTTTATTTTGGTTGAGTTTTTACTCTATTCATGGTACATATTCCTCAATCGAAACCTATTCAATATCTTAAATTGTATAAAAGTTACAGGGTAGCCGACTCATCAATACACGCTAAAACACCATAAAACCACTTTAAAAAGATGAACGGTTCATATTTTCGAAAGAATCAATCATTTAAGAAACTGAAAGTATTCCTATTTTTTTTTTCAATAAAACGCGTCGTTTTCGAGTTATTTCCAATTTTACCCGGAGAAATTTGACGAAAAAATCATTAATTTCAAGAATAATCTGAATGCGTCGCTGAATTAAATATCATCGAATATTATTCCTTCTCTGGTCTCTAAACGAGTTTACAATGTTGTCACAATATTTATCAACTTTGTCGAGATATTTTAATAATAAAATCCCACAAATGTGGCAGATAAAATTGAACACCAAGGAGGATTTAATACGCACAGTTCCTATTGAAAATTCATAGTTACCGGTCCATATTGAAGTTAAATGTCGATGAAATACAAAATTCGGATATGAATGATTAATCTCGATACAAACAACCTATTAAATTGAAATTAATCAAACGATACCTGATAATCTGTGGCGATGTTTCTATCTAAACAATATCCTCTTGGAATTTTATAAACTCGACACGGTTGAAATAATATTAATTCACATCACATAATAATCACATTAGAACAAAAAGTCACTGAATGTATTCAGATTATTCAGAACTTCACATAATGTTTACAGTTTGTTCAGAGACTCTGGTTTCTTATTGTTTAACGTAGGCCTCCAGATAACCATACTTCGGTTTTCGATCCACGCATGCGTGGTAAAATTTGGCAGCAAAGGCGATTTATGATGGAAACGGCAGAATTCATAGATATTTATACCACGGTACACAAATGTATCGTAATTTATACTATGTTTCGTAAAAAATCCTTAACCTCAATGAAAATAACAGCAAGCTGACAACATCTTCTTGAAATTTCTGTGCAAAAATTCACAGAATCGATACAAATTAGATTAGGTTAGATTGTTTAATAATAAATCTGAATGAAAAGTCTCTCTTCATGATATTGTTTTGGAATTTCGAGGAAAATATGAACAAGTTATTAGTGTTTACAAACTAATCTGCAGAAAAATCGAAGAAGCAACTTATTTTGGTAGAATAAATGTGGCTTTTTAGTTGCAGATATAATCCGATGAAACTAACTGTTTTTGTTGAAATTATCGTGTTTGCAACATTTTTATTCCAATAAGGTTAGTACTTGACTACTTGAGTATTCCCTAAATTGGGCCTAAATGTATAAACTCAATTTCTATCGAGAAATATGAACTTTGAATAAATTCCACAGTATCATTTCAGGGACGTATTCAGCCCAATGTTTTTTTCAAATGGCTATATCTTTTTAACAGAGCCGAATTCGGAAAAATTGAAAATGAAAAAAAAGTTTCTTTTGGTATCAAGAATCTTCAGTTAAAATATATGTAAAAGTCAAAGTCTCACCCTGTATATACGAGTAGCTTCATATATCGGGTGTTTTTTAGTGTGATAAAACTTTTAATTTAAATAAAACACAATAAAATTAAGATTGATTTTTAATTCGAAAGACTTCATGACAATTATGTTTAATAGTATATTCTAAAACTAGTTGCAGAATGGGGTCCTATTCCAATACGAATGCGCTCCTTCGTCGCTCGTTTTCGAATTTCGCATTCGTATTGGAATTGCATTCTGCAACGAGTATTAGACGATATTTTCTCTATTTCACTCAAATTTTGTGAAATTCAATGAAAAAATTCAAATTATACGTCCTAGTGACTTTCATATTGTATCTTGGCAGTCTGCTGATATTTAAAAGGATTGAAGTCATTGCTGACAACCACAAAACAAAAAATGTTACTGAAAACGATGCTGTAATTAATTCATTACAGCACTGTTTTTAGTACTGTAATGAACTGATTACGATACTGAAATAGAGAAAAATAATTTCTGGCACTTTTTCGAATAAATCAGGCCTTAATTCAGCAATAACACGAGTTATGTTGGCTTCCAAAGTCTCTATTTTTTTCTGGTTTATCAGCATAAACCAATGACTTGACATAATCCCAAAGAAATTAATCCATTGGAGTTAGGTCGCATGACTTTGGAGGACAATTAATTGGTCAATTTCTCGAATTAATGCTATCGCCAAATCTTTCTTTCACTAAATCAATTGAGGTGTAGCACCATCTTGTTCGATCCAAAACACTATTTGGTCGATACCATTCAAATTTTGAAACAAATAATCATTGATCATCAATCTGTGAATAGCACCATTCACTGTTACATTAGCTCCAGAGTTAGTCGTGGTGGAAATATGCCAGAAACTATTTTTAAAACATGATTGCAAAAAAAATTGAGATAATGAATCAAAGTCGACTGTAAGAACGTAAAACAATAACTAATCCAAACATTTTAGAAACACAAACGTCAAGGACTTACCTGAAATTGAAAAATTTATCAAACGAAATGCAAAAATATTAAGACATAAGAGACTTTTGTGGAGCAGTATTATTCTCAATCAAAAGTGACGCCAACAAACCGAGGAGGAAAATAATGTAAATTTTCATTTTTGACCCCGGTAACTCATTTTTTCGTTTTATCGATGGAACAAAATTTAGAGAAGAATTCCCAACCTTCTTCAATTGGCAGTTTTACCCCAATTATCCCAAACGCTGCCGAAATTCGTAAAGCCGCGTCTTTGAATGAACCGCTTAGCGCTCACACAGCAAGAATGAAAAGGATGAACGAAGCTTCACAGATAGTTTCACCTCCTTTGAAGACTTCCCATCCAATCACTTTCCTATCAACAACAAACTTTTTCTCTATCCGAAAGAATTTTTCCGAATTTCCTTCACGGCACTTTAGAACGCAAAGGAAGTAATCCCCGAACTTTCCAGGGGGGAACTTGAAACGAAGTTTAAAAGGGCGGAAGAAACATCCCTCGGATTCATTTCCTTTCTCCGTTTGCAGCCAAATCTCGCCCTTGTTAGTAATAAGAAAGTTAAATTGGAAGGGACACTGGAAAACGAGGCAACCGAGATGTCGATGACACAATTCGGCCCCTTTGGTAGTCAGTCAATAAATTAGTTTATTTGGCGGTTTTGAAGTTTCGACATCTGGTGATTGCTTATTAAGTTTGCGATGAGGAGGGGCCGCTTTAGTGGCTTCATTAAAATCGCATATTTTTCGGGAAATTTTCTTTTACGACGCAATTTCGCGAGAGGAAATTTCGTTTGGGCCAAGTTGCTGACGCTAACATTTAAAATGATTACGACTGGCTCTGCATGTTACTGCCAGTGGCAGAGTAGTTAACTGAGGATGGAAGTTGCGGAGGAGATTTGCAAGAAAGTTTTGGGAAGTAAGGAAAAGGTGTACTGGAGAATGAGGAGAAATCTCGTAGTTTGTGGAATATTCACTTAATGGACATGAAGAGTTTATCCATCTTTCTGTTTCTACTCTAAAATTGTATTACATACAGGGTGGCCAAGAGATTGACGTTGAAAAGGAAAAAACAGGTCCCTCGTGTCATGGGCTATTCGAATCACCCCCATGTATGTTATGCTATTTTTCACGGTTTTCGAGTTAAGAATTTTGTATGAACTTTGAGAATTTTCTACTTCACCATCTTAAAAAAGATATTAAAAAAAAGTACAAGACTTCTCTGTGAAAATCTTTTTGTAACTTAATCTCCATGGATTCTACTATCTATATATATAAAAGAAAGATGTTGGTTACACCATTTATAACTCGAGATCGGATGGACTGTTTGTTATGAAACTTCATATATGGATTCGTCTAAGGTCTGGTTATTATAAAATACAATAAAACTTTGAAAAAATCGATGAAAACTTTTCTTATACAGGAAATGCTTTTCCTCCTTTTGAGTAAGGCCACTAGATTTCGCTACAGTTACAGTTACGCTACCGCTTATTCGTTTGTACTTCATTTGATATTCTCCGCGTTAGATGGCGATGTAAACAAATAGTGTGTACAGTGACTATATTCCCTCCATAGTCACTGTAATAGTGTAATTTGAGTTGCCTACAACTCTGCGCTGTTGGGCAAAACCAAAATGTCTTAGCGTAGGAGTACAGATGTCTACAATGATTAGATTTCGTTGAGATATGAGAAAAGTTTCGTTCTTACCACTTCAGATGGCGCTATTCACACATTATGACTGATGATTATTAGTTATTTTCATAGTTTTATTTATTCCAAATAACGTAATCGTCAAGGTACTATATTTGACATTATCACAATTAAATGGCGATGGATTTGTTGAGGCTTTCGCGGCCATCTAATTGATGACATCTGTTCTTTTTTCGAGCATTTCGGTCGTCGTGGTTTGAAATGGTCGAAAAAAAAACATATGACATCAATTACTGTGTAATTTACATAGGGCTTATAGTATCATGAAAGGCTATTAACAGATCCAGAAGCGGGTGAATATCACAGTGAATTTTCATCGAAATGTCAAGAAAATCGGATTTTGGCGATGAGTTCCAATCGTGAGATGTCCATTCTCATCTTTTCTCATAATTTTCAAAATGTTTTTGAATTTCTGTTTGGGTAATAAATATATTGCGGAAATAACTGAATCCAAAATTGCCATTATTAGTGGTTGACATATTATTTTCGTGTATCTGTTGTGTGTGATAGCTCATATCCATGGAAACATTCGACAGTTCAAAAATCAGAGAATCAAGGCGTTGATCTCCGATCACCGGTGATTACGATTTGTGTAATACACCGTAAGTATCATTTAGGCGGAACAAAGTTCGCCGGGCCAGCTAGTTATACATAAAATAACCAGATTCGTAACTTCGATAAAAATTATGGAAATGTTGGTCTCAAGTGAAAAAGTTACGTAAATTGGATTATGATCTGAATTTTCGAATCGAAATTAAAAATGTAAAAAAGGCCAATTCATGGTTTCTTAGTATGCTTAAAAACTGCGCTCAACAGTCAGCTTTCAGAATCATTGATAAAAAATTGTACTTAACACTCTACTTTTGCTAGAATTAGCCTTCAAAGTCATCGAGGTGGAAAAAATCAAAGAACTAGACATTTACTACAAAATTATTTTTTGCCATTCAAAGATATTTCTGATCAAGTTATGATAGAAAATGCTGAAAATTAATGGAAACTAGCTTTAGATGTTGGTCAAGAAAAGTTCTAGATAAAAAAAAGAAAAAGGTATGGCAATAAATCTCACATCATAATGTAAATAAAAAGAAATTTATTTATAAAATTTACAGTAAGTGTTCAAAGTGGCCACCTCCAGCCTCAATACACCTTCTTAGAAAATTTTCTTTCAATCGCATTAAACCTGCCCTGTTCTCTCTTAGGACACGTTCGGCTTCTCTTATCTTCAGTCGCAGCTCGTCTTCACTCGAACATTCTCGGGCGTAAACAATTTCTTTGAAATATCCCCAAACGAACAAATCGATGGGATTAAGGTCAGGTGAACGTGGGGGGCCCCTTGATTGGTCGACTGCGTCCGATCCATCTGTTCGGGTATCGTTCATTCAAGTGGTTAATCAAAAATTGTTCTCGAAAATTTGAATAATCCCGATCGGTTTTTCATTGCTGCGCAGCGGGCCAATCAAGTGGCCCCCACGTTCACCTGACCTTAATCCCATCGATTTTTTCGTTTAGGGTTATTTCAAAGAAATTGTTTACGCCCGAGAATGTTCGAGTGAAGACGAGCTGCGACTGAAGTTAAGAGAATCCGAACGTGTCCTAAGAAAGAACAGGGCAGGTTTTATGCGATTGAAAGAAAATTTTATAAGAAGGTGTAGAATGTGTATTGAGGCTGGAGGTGGCCACTTCGAACACCTACTGTAAATTTTATAAATAAATTTCTTTTTATTTACATTATGATGTGTGATTTATTGCCATATCATTTTCTTTTTTCATCTAGAACTTTTCTTGACCAACATCTAAAGCTAATTTTCATTAATTTTCAGCATTTTCTATCATAACTTGATCAGAAATATCTTAAAATGGCAAAAAATTATTTTGTAGTTAATGTCTAGTTCTTTGATTTTTTCCACCTCGATGACTTTGGAGGCTAATTCAAGCAAAAGTAGAGTGTTGAGTACAATTTTTTATCAATGATTCTGAAAGCTGACTGTTGAGCGCAGTTTTTAAGCATACTAAGAAACCGTGAATTAGCCTTTTCACATTTTTAATTTTGATTCAAAAATTCAGATCATAATCCAATTTTTCACTTGAGACCAACATTTCCATAATTTTTATCGAAGTTACGAATCTGGTTAATTTATGTATAAAAGTACAATTCATGGAGATTAAGTTACAAAAAGAATTTCACAGAGAAGTCCTGTACTTTTTTTTTAATGTCTTTTTTAAGATGGTCAAGTCGAAAACTCTCAAAGTTCATAAAAAAATTCATAACTCGAAAACCGTGAAAAATAGCATGACATACATGAGGGTGATTCGAATAGCCCATGACACGAGGGATCTGTTTTTTCCCCTTTGACGTAAATCTCTTGGCCACCCTGTACATGTACATTATCAATTCTATCGTCAAACGCTCACTAAAGCTGATGGATAATTCCATTAAGTGAAATGGCCATCATCAAAAATAATAAGATAATAACGTCAATAAAACGGATGTTGCTATAAGAAATCTAAAATCGATACAGAAAACTCATTTCCGAAAATACCATTCATTGTGCTCCTTATTCGCCCGAATTATATTCCTATTATATTCAATTTGGAAGAATTTATTGCGTTACAACGAATATAGAAAATTGAATACCGCTCCCTTATGTGTGAAAATGGAATACAGCTGGAAATCAATTGCGTGTGCTTTATCATTAAATTTGGGGTGCCAAACCAATAACATGAAAGCAAGGTATTGCTTTATTGATTTTATCTCTCACGTCACACGCATTTCTACAATAGATAAGGATAGAAGTGTGTTGAAATATATAGAGGATGTAGGGGACATAAAAGAATTTGGGTGACGACAAATATTTACGAGCAATACAAATATTTAGAGAGATCTCGAAGGTTCAACGAAGGATACAGAGGACATAGGTGTCGTCAACTTTTTGAAAAAAGATACAATGCCATTGTTTCCATTTTGTAAGTTTGAAAATTTAAAATATACTTCATTCACTTTTATAAGTGATTTAGGTTTATCAAGTTCATTTACTTAAAACTGACGTTGGTTGCCACTCATGAAAGTAAAATAATTCTGAGATATCTTGCAAATGCAGTTATTTACTATTTATTTTTTTAACATTATAAATGGAGTTAGTTCTTTTAAGGTTTAACTGTGACTTAGGTTTAGTAGTACCACTACATTCTCATAAGGACTGAACGAGAATAAATTCGCTATCACGAAAACGCCTATATCTTTTGAACCAATTGAGAAAAAATCAAAATTTGATCATAGTTAGCCTTGTTATGAACGTCAGAAACATGTGGAACATTTACTTCATAGATATTCCAATTCTTTGTCGCAAAATGTCAAGCGAAGTGAAAACACGAGAATTTATAGTGAAACTTTTTCAAAATAATCAAAAATGGAGCTTCAAAAGAATCGCAAAAGAGGCTCGCCTTCGTCCGGAAACGGTATCAAGAGTTCTTAAGCGCTTCAACGAAGATCCTACAATTAACCGCAAGGAAGGAACCGGGAAGAAAGAGGGGTTTCTTAGCCCAAAAAAAGTGAAGAAAGCCATCAGTCTTTTTCAGAAGAATCCTAAACTTTCAGGACGGAAAGTGGCCAAAAAGTTCAGAAAATCAAGTCGAGTTGTGGGCTTAGAACATACAAAGTGCAGAAAGTGCCAGACAGGAACGCTGTGAAGAATCAAGAAGCGAAATCAAGAGCAAAGAAATTAAAAAAAGATTTCTTGAAAAATTTTTACTGTTGCGTTATGGGCGACGAAACTTATGTCTTGGCTGATTTCTCGCAACTTCCTGGTCAGGAATTTAATACTGCAGATTCTCGTGGAAATGTTGACGAACAATTTCGCCTGAAGAAACAAGCAAAGTTTCCTAAAAAATTCCTAGTTTGGCAAGCAATTTGCACTTGAGGGAAAAGGAGCAAATTTTTCGTTGGCCAAGGCACTGTTGATTCGAAGATATACATCGAGGAATGCTTGAAGAAGCGACTTTTACCATTTTTACGTGAGCACGATGTGTCAACAATCTTTTGGCCAGATTAAGCTTCAAGCCACTACAGCAAGGACACCAAGGAATGGTACGAAGCTAATGAGGTGGTTTTTGTTCCCAAAGAAGCAAATCCATCAAATTGCCCAGAACTCAGGCCAATCGAAAGATATGGAGCCCTGGTAAAAAGAGGATTGAAGAAGACTAAGACATCAAAGAAAACATTAGCGGAATTCGAGCAAAAGTGGAAGACAGCATCCCAGAAAGTGACTGAGAACACTTTGAAAAGCATGATGGGAAGAATTCCAGAAAAAATCCATGAATTTTGTGAAAAATAGTTTTGGTTTTTTTATTGTTAAAACAGTTTCCATTAGAATCAGTTAAGATGATTCGAAAATGAGTTTGATTTTCGAAATCGGTCCAGTGGTTTAAAAGATATAAGCGTTTTTGTGATAGCGAATTTAATCTCGTTCAGTCCATACTGGAGTATCTCAAGTTGTGCAAAAAGGTGTTTAAATGTCTTCTGTAGGCTTTTTTCTTGAGAATTTCGAAAAGTGGGGAATTCAACTGTTCGTTCATAAGTCTTTCTGTCGGGTTATTCGAGTACTTTTATTTTTTTTTCGAATAAACTATCAATAAGTAACGGAATGTTCTTTTCATCATTTTTCAGTGAAATTTCATGATTTCCGTACAAGAAAATTGCATAACTGAATCTTCCAACTAATGTGAAATGTGTCAGAATTTCATGGCCAACCGGGATACTTTATGAAAGTGAATGGATCCTAGTGTTCCTGATGAATACGTTTTTCTGCAATTAACAGGTTCGTATATCAACAAAACCAAAGCTTCCTGGGAATACGACTCGGCTCTGTCGAACAAGCGAGTAATACATCTTAGAGTGCTCATTCTTCCCGCTAAATTAAGCGGAATTGTTAATGGGGAAGTCTTCGGAGCAGAATGAACCGAACTTAATCAGCAAGAAGCTATGCGAAAACTTTATCAATAAGACGAAGAATTTATAGGTAATTTATGGTTGTCTAATGCTCCATTTCATTAACTCAGTCATCTGTTTCCTGTCCGATGCTGCAGGAGAGGAATTTTGTAACTCGGTAGTTTTCCGGTTGGGTGAAAATGCACATGGTGTCCGAGGACTCTTCCTGAAGTACTTAGTTTAGGTTCAGATCAGTTGGGAAAACTATTCACTGAGTTTCTTAGCGAAGGGCTTGAAGGCTGGCTTTTGTGGGTAATTCAATTCGTTCTTATGGAAACATTACTTGATGGCAAGAGTTACCCTTTCCAGTTGGTCAGTTCCTTTCAAATTTGTTAAATTTGCGAAAAGAGTAAAAAAAGCACACTAATCAATTCAATTTGAATAGAAGAAAAGAGCATGAAGACCTTTAGGACAGAGGTGTTACTCTTGATATGCTATGTAAAAAGGAAAAATGGGAAAAGGAATACACGGAACTCTGAATATTGGTTCAACGAAATATTCAGTATTTATCATCTCAATTTTATTCAACAACAAGGTGATACAGTATATAACATTACTAGCAAGGTAAAAGGGTTTTTACTGGCGAATGGAGGATATAACTGACGAGCCGCAGGCGAGTCAGTTACCTCCTTGAGCCAGTAAAACCCGTTACCTTGCTTGTATTGTTTTATATTTTATTTGTTTCTCATTTGTAAAAAGGTTAGATAAATTCCAAAAAAATCTCAATAATTTGTCGCAAATGTCGTAAGCTATGGAAGCGTTGCCATGAACATGTCTGTTTATTTTTCTTTACATTTGTTTTGGCGAAAGCGAAAATGAATGTACCAAAAGAAATTATTGAGGCAGTCAGCAGTGTAGCTTCAAGTTTATTACCTGCAAAATCAGCTTCAAGGTACGAGCGAGAATACGACGACTTCAAAAAGTGGCAAAACAAATATAGTGTGATTGGGGTAACTGAAGATGTTTTGTTGGTCTACTTGAATCAACTATCAGCTAGATTCAGCCCTAATACTTTATGGGCAAAATGGTCTATGCTGAAAAGCTGCTTGGAAATGAAAGAAAATGCCCCTGTTCGCAGGTTTGTTTTCCTTAAAAAATTAATTGAAAAATATGACGTTTAGTTGTCATTTGCAGATTTCAAAAGGTAATAGCGTTTCTGAAACGAAAAAATGAGCGTTATACGCCAAAAGAGGCCAAGGTATTAAGTAAAGAAGAGGCTGAACAATTTCTTTTACATGCTCCTGATGACCAGTGGTTGCTGGCGAAAATTGTAACAATATTTGGGATTTTTGGATGTTGTCGATGTGACGAAATTCTCTCCTTAAACATGAATGATGTAGAAGATATGGGAAAATACGTTATTGTGATATTGCGGCAAACAAAAAATTTAACAACAAGAAGATTCACCATAACCGATGATGGCTGCAGCTTCAAGACCTGCATATTATACAGAAAATATGTAAATCTTCGGCCTCCTGGAACAGAAAGCCTAAGATTTTTTTTGACAAACCGACATGGAAAGTGCATTTCCCTTAATGCTGGCCAGCACACTATTGGTGGTGTCCCAAAGCAAATAGCGAAATATTTAGGTTTAAAAGACCCAGAGTTATACACCGGCCACTATGGTTGCGGATTCGGGTGGAGATATTTTAGCACTAAAGCGTGCAGGAGGGTGGAAGAGCACCGAAATTGCGATGAGTTATGTCGATGATTCGGTCAACAAAAAAATCGAAATGTCTAGCAAATTATTTGGTAGTAAGAAGAGTACAAATGTTCTGCAGTCATCGAGTTCAGCAGTTTCTGAGTCAACAGATGGTCCATCATCATCAGTATCAACTCTTTCATCATCAGAAATCTGTGTTACTGGAAATAACAATTGTACCATGATTTTCAACATATATGACGATAAAAAAAAATTTCTAATGTAAATAATACTACTAACTTGTAAAAGTTTTGCAAGTTAACTGTCAGTTTTACAAGTTAGTGACTTGATAAAATAAACTTTCTTGATTAATATTGTGTTTTTGGAAACTGACGTTCACAAATGAGAAACAAATAAAATAGTTGTATGTAGGTATCGCAAAAGCGAAAGGGTATAGAGAGTATTTCACAAATTATTTATTGTTCCCTCAAAAAGCCACCCCATCCGCTTTATCTGCACAATTTATAGATCTCAAGGGGAGAGAGTAATTTACCTTGAAGGAATTACTTTCGTTATCTGCTATCTGGGTCCTATTCAACATTTCATAATTTATGAATGCCTCTGGAACAGATAAATTTCCTTTTCTTACACCAGCTGGAATTACAACGCATATCTGCATAATCCACAACACAATTGAGGTAGATTCTTTGATAGATACAGTTCCGGTGGAGCTCTTCTGGATTGTTTGCGAATATTAGTTGGGAGTCAACGTCTGTGAAATATATGAAAGAGAAAATCGGTATTCAGACGGATTTTGAATTCCGAAAAAAGTATTCAAGTCGAGCGGGAGTCGAACCACGCATCTTGTGATTTTTGGCCCGATGTGCGTCCAATTACACTATCAGTTGAAAAGTTTTCTGGAATTCGATTGACGCCGTACAGACAAGGATATTTGCGTGGTTGAGAAAGTTAATTGTTTGCATTTCTATCGTCATTGGTCATCCTCTGCACTAACAACAATTATGAAAAGAAATTATTTTCCCTTCAACTCTGTATGCTATTCAATCGATTTATCAGAGTGGAAATGCCAAAATGAAATTGAAAGATTGGAAAATCAGAATGTGAATGATAACTGAGAAAATAACGGACAGAATCTTCGATCTTTTGGCGAATCCCGCTCTATTGGAGTCCTAGTTTCAACCCCAACTCCTCCCTGTAATCCAGCAACCGTGTCACTGATCGGAAGTGGCTAAATAGGAGATGTAGAGGCTATAGAGACGTGATAGCGAGCTATCGCCACGATGCCCATCATATTGGCACGTGCAGATAATGCTTCCCCACAGTGTATTTTCGGTAGACCTTAAGCCGTTTATACTGCGGAAGGAAAAGAGGTACAGGGGAATAATCGACATATTCGAGGAGGAATCACAGCGAAATAGGGAAAGATTTCAGGCTGGGGTCCCCTTCTTTATGAACTATCAACGAGTGACAGTTGTAGATCTGCAGCGAGCGGAAAAGGGGGATTACTTTGGAATTTGAATCGATATTTCTTCGGTGAATTCAAAATGACAATTTCGAGATTTTCGAGAGATCAGACGAAGGATAAATACGATCATTCTTTCGATTCTAATAAGAAGTCTTGACGAACTGAAATTGCACTGTCTACATCGCCTGTGCCTAAGGAAAACATCCTTTCCAGAATTGTGGTCGGAGACTTCCCTCTGAGAGTTCTGTGAACGAACATCTTCAGCAAAACAAGCCTTGGTCCTTGGTGAGCCAGGCAAGAATCCTACAGAAGGATAGCTTCAACTGGTTCCAACTTTCATCAGTCAACACGAAATTTAAAGAACTCATTGTCATATTCCAAATAAACGAGAACTAAAGGTTTCACAACTAACACTCGGATAGAAGGATTTTTACACTAGGAGCTATAGCGCGATGCGTAGGACTTCGATAAGAGAATTGTGACACACTCTACACTGCGCGTCAAAATTATGGAACAAATTGATTTTCTCAGAAGAAAAATATTTGGCAACAAAATCCTGAAACAGGTTCTTGTTTCACTTTATCAATTTATATGCTTTTTTGAAGGTTTTTTGTTGCACCTAGTGCCATTCCCATCAACCATCTAGATTTTTTGAATAGGGAAAGTGGGTCATGTGGTACTTTTTTGACAAGGTTTTATTTTCTTAACAGGCGGGCAGAAATTTTTAGGAATTTTTTTTTTAAAGTTAGTTAGTTCAAAGAATTTTTAGTATGTGCACTTTGTAATGGCTCTTTCTTCGAATTGTTTTTTATCGAAAAGTTTCAACTTCAGTAGAAACGTACTAATAACATACCTATACTTAAGATCATAACTGAGGCGCAGTGTTTCGCACATTCTAATTTTTCATGTGAGGAGATTGAAAGTTGTGAACAAAACTGTAATGGTCGACTTTCATTCGGTGACAAATTTCATCAGGTACCATCGTCTCAAAGTAAATGAGCCATAACAAAGTGCACATTCTGTAAACCTCTTTGAATCGACTTATTTTTCAAAAAAAAATTTCTTGAAAATTTCTGCAGGCCTGTAAAGAAGATACAAAGACCTTGCCAAAAAAGTACCACATGAACCACTTATTCAAAAAATTTAGAAGGTTGATGGGGATGGCACTTGTTGCAACAAAAATCCTTCAAAAATGCAAAAAATTTTGGTAGAAGAGAAACAAAAATTGGACTGTTTCAGGATTTTGATGCCAAATATTTTTCTTCAGAGAAAATGAATTTGTTCCATAATTTTGACGTGCACTGTATATGCCTATCACCTTTGAAAAACTGTAGCTGTGTTGTATTCTGCTTTTATCATGATTGTGCCAGTAAATAACCTTATCGAGGTATAGGAAGCTCCATATTGTCAGTACCACCAGTTCCTGTTTCATCAACAATTGATCTATACATATATTGTTAACATTCCCCCTGTAATGTATGCTAAAAGGGTTTTTGCTTTGACTGCAATGATAAATCGGATCTAGTTCGTTTTTGTCCCTTGAGAGGCTATGGTTTTCACGAACTACTCTTCTCGTCCAATAAAGGCCTGTTTCACCTTTGTGTCCAATTAAATGTTTTATTAATCTATTTCACCTCATTATCTCCCATCCTTGATTTCACTTATCTGAGTTATTACGAATCCGAAGTACTGCGACATAACATAGAGTCCTAACAACCATAGACGATCACAAGTCGGGCCAAATACACTGCGCAAAAAAATTAACGCACATTATGGAAATCTCAAATTTATTCTACAACTGAAGGTGTTCTCAATGATAATTATTCTTATCAGAATTATGCATGTATGTGTTATCCACTTTCAACGTTTTTCTTCAAAACAGATGTTTTCTCCCAGCAGGAATAAAACAAGATGATATTATCAGATTTTGAATGTATTGGCTCCATTCTAAAATCAGTTGTTCTCGATCAATTCTAGTGATCAATAGTTTTTCTTTCGTTTGATTTTCTACACTCGATCGCTATGCAACGCGAAACACGCAATTTGACCAAGTGGAATGTGCCCAAGCGTTAGTTTTGCGAGAGGAAGGGTGGACATACACAAGAATTGCAGAAAGGTTTGGAGTTTCCCATACAAGTGAGTCCAGAATGTTGCAGGGAGACAGGTATGAATGTCCGAAGACCAGGACAGGGTAGACCACGGCCACGGGTTATAACTGCCATTCAAGAACGTTACTTGAGAGTTTCTTCGTTGAGACAACGGTTTGCAACCGCTCGCCTCCTTCAAAATCAGCTTGAGCAAACTCATGAGGTGCAAATTAGCACTCAGAGAATAAGAAATCGCCTCACAGAATATGATTTAAGGCCTCGTGTCGCGGCAAGAGTCCCAGCTCTTACCCCAGCCCATCGAAGGGCGCGTTTGGATTTTGCGAGAGAGCATATCCATTGGGAAGAGGCCGATGGGGAAAGAGTTCTCATCACAGATGAGTCTAGTTTCGGGGGAGGATCGATTATGGTTTGGGGTGGAATATCTTTGACTGCTTGCACAGACCTAGTAGTCGTTGATAATGGAGCTATGAATGCTGATAAGTATATAAGGAACATACTTGAAGAGCATGTAGTGCCATTTGCCCCATACATTGGTGAAAATTTTATTTTTATGGACGATAATGCCAGACCCCATCGTGCGCGCATCGTTCAGGAGTACCTTGAAGAGGTTGAAGTCTCTCGAATGGAATGGCCAGCAAGAAGTCCAGATCTCAATCCGATTGAGCACGTTTGGGACAACCCCAATAGAAGGCTGAGAAGTTCAGAAAATCATCCAGCTACTCTTAATGACTTAGGAATCCAACTCGGAGAAATCTGGGAAGGATTAGATCAGAACATTTTAAGATCACTCATTTTGAGTATGAACCGTCGTTGCCGAGCTGTAATTAACGCAAGGGGTGGACATACCAAGTATCAAATCACTTATCAGCATTTCAGTATTTTGAAAATTGTTCATTTCTCTTCTTTCACATGAGATTCGGTGAAATCCTGAATTTTTCTTCCATTTAATGTGTCTTGTTTCGTTCAAAACCTTCCCGAGAGAACATAAAAAATAAGTTATAAAGTCAATGTAGAGTTAACTTTCATTAAAATTGAGATTTCCAGAATGTGCGTTAATTTTTTTGCGCAGTGTATAAGTATAAAATTCCCTTTATCGTAATTGACCTTTTAGGTAGGTTTTGTCCCTTTTCAAGTTTTGATAATATTTCCCATCTTCCATAGTCAGAAATGTTACAACTATAAAGCAGAGAATCGAATGTTTCACATTCGATTGATAACCGGATACCACAAAAAATATTTTCGGGTACCTACTCTCCAATTCATCAGCATGTAGAACGACAGGGTTAATTCCTGCGGTAGTTAGCGATAAATTAGTGCCCAAAAATAATCCCCATATGCGACCGCGGAAAGAATTATGTCCGTCTTATCTCACGCATCAACAACGCAGCAAATGCGATATGTGTAAAGGGGAACGGTGGCTGACATAAATCTAGTACCGGCACTAATGTCCACTCATTTATCACTTCTCAACATCCGATATGTACCTGTATGTACCTAATGACATGTTATATGTTATCCAGCCTCGATCAGCTTCATTGTCAGTGACAGCTCTACAGGAAACGCACAAATTACGAATAGCTGTAATGGCATCAACTTGATAATTACTAAAACTACAGATTACGATGTATGCCGAATAGATGATGGTTGGCGTTACGGTTCTCTTCTCTTTCAATTGTTGTAGATGGTAGTCCGGTATTGGAAATACGTGATTCGTGAACAGCTTGTTTTATACAGTGTGGAGAAGCCACATGGAATAAATTCAGTATCTGACAAAGAAACACCTAGAAGGAGCTGTTTGAATCTTAATTTTTTTAGAATGCTACGGAATACTCTTCAAAATGCAGATGGGGTCCAAGTTTCAATCGAAATCATCAGACGACTTTTGAGAGAGGTGAATCTAGGTTCTAGACGTCCATTAAGAGGAGTTCCATTAAAACGTGACCATAAGCGTCAAAGACTGGAATGGGCAAGGCAACATATCAATTGGAACGATCAATGGCGTAGTGTCCTTTTCACTGATGAATCCAGATATGGACGATTTTCAAATTCTCGAAGAATAAGGGTATGGACAATCCCACGCATAACCCGTAATCGTCGCTACGTCCAAGAAGTCCATCCATTCCGAGAGGGTAGTGTTATGGTATGGGCCGGGATATGCTTTAACGGGCGCACAGATCTACACATTTGTCCTGGGAATATGACCGCCTTACACTATAGGGGGCATGTTATTGACAATGTTGTGCCAAATTTTCACGCTGCTATTGGTGAAATTTTTCAATTTCTAGACGATAACGCTAGACCGCACCGTGCAGCCATAGTTGAGAATGCGCGCGAGGAGCTTGGTATTCCACATTTACCAATACCTCCGCACTCACCAGATTTGAATTGCATAGAACATGCATGGGATATGCTCCAAAGAAGATTAGATAATGATCAACATACCCCAGAATCCTTAAATGATCTGAGAGAGCTTCTGTCCCGTTTATGGAACCAAATTCCTCAAGAAATGTTCAACAAACTCGTGTGTAGTATGCAAAGAAGATGTCAAGCTGTTTTTGATGCCCGTGGGGGCCATACATTGTATTGATAGTCATAAAATGCTTGAATTCTCTGGGAAAAAAATTTCGTTATTTTACTCGATTTTTTTTAACCACCCTGTATACGCTGCAGACCTAGAGGCTAAAATTAATTTGCAACTTGAAATCATATTGATATGGATTTTCATCACAAATATCTTATTTTAACTATATTTTGTTGCAATTTAAGTCAATATTCCTAACTCGTGTGGAGCAGTTTACATCTCCCAGATACTCTCCATGCATTTTCTGTTAATAGCTCGCTACATATTCATTAGCCCATTTATTCAGCAGCATCCCTCCTCATCACCAGGTCGATCCCAAGCGGCATCGGATGAATGATAGATGCATTTGTTTTCACTTTCTTTGTTCCCATCGCCCACCGAGATTAAAGGGGAGTATATCAAGCACGCTGGTTATGAACCTTTGGGGTGGGTTAGTGAAGGACAAGGACGCGGACGCTGCGCACGCGCCGGCCTGGGCTCAGCTGTTATCGATTCGGGGGTTTTCCACAGAACCTGGCAATTCTATGAATGTACAATGGTCCGAGAGCTCCCCCACTAGTTTCCACCCCTGAGGAACCCTGATGTCGCAAAAAATTGATGCGTTATGAAAAATGACACGTATATATCCGGTCGTCCGGAAGTTCCGTTCTTTTGAAGTGTCAAATGGACGTTGGGAGTTTTCCGTTTCTTTTGGTTATATGGGGATGAAAAAACTGTATTGGACAAGGGTTGGGAAATGATTGGTGGGTGTTTGATTCCGATCTGAATGAAATATTGGAGCTTGCAACTGCAATTCGTGTAAGAACAGTTGCTTCCATGTAGAAACCTATGCAGGGTGGCCCACATAAAACAGTCCAGCTGGATATTTCCGTAGATTTGTGTTTTTTCAGACTGTTTGATTTTCTCTACTCGATGCAACAACAACAACAAAGGGCTGTACGTACAGAAGAAAATATCGCTGCTATAAGTCTCTATTCGTCGACGTTCACTACAAGTTGGACTCTATGCATCCACCACATGGAAAATTTTGCGTGAAGATCTTGGTCTACACCTATGCAAGATCCAACTAGTTCAAAAACTAAAGCCACTTGACCATAATAAGCGTCGTTTGTTTGCTGATTGGGCCCCAGTACAGCTTGAAGGTGATCCACTTTCTTATCGAAAAATTGTGTTTAGTGATGAAGCTCATTTCTGGTTGATTGGCTACGTAAACAAGCAAAATTGCCGTATATGGAGTGAGAACAATCCACAATAAGTTCTGCAGGTTCTATTGCATCCTGAAAAATGCACTGTATGGCGTGCTTTGAACGCTGGATGCATCATCCGTCCATATTTCTTTGAAAACGATGCAGGACCTAATGTTACAGTAAATGGTGCTCATTACAGATCGAGGATCAATGATTACTTGTTTCAAAATTCGAATTGTATTGACCCAGAAGAGTTTTGGTAAACAAGATGGTGCTACACCTCATGTTGCCACTCTAACAATTGATTTGTTGAAAAAAAGATTTGGCGATAACATGGTCCAATTAATTGGCCTTCATGATCATGCGACATAACTTCACCAGAAACAATAGACGCTCAGGAAGCCAACATAACTCGTGTTATTGCTGAAATAAGGCCTGAATTACTCGAAAAACTGGTCCAAAATTGGTCTGGTCAAATGCAGTTCCTCAGAGCTTATTTTTAAAACATAAATGTCATAAAATTATCTTTCAAATGAAAAAAATGGCTGCAATCCTAATTTATATGTGTTTTATTTCAATTTGAAGTTTTATTACTCTAAAAAGCACCCGATATTTGTACAATTAGGATATAATTTGTGATCCACACCAAAAAAACTTTTTGAAAAGTAGAATACGACAGATAGATAATGATATAAGGACTGAACGAGAATAAATTCGCCATCACAAAAACGCTTAAATATCTTTTGAACCACTGGACCGATTTCGAAAATCAAACTCATTTTCGAATCATCTTCAAATTCTAATGAAAACAATGAAAAATCAAAACTATTTTTTACAAAATTCATGGATTTTTTCTGGAATTCTTCCCATCATGCTTCTTATAGTGTTCTCAGTCACTTCCTGGGATGCTGTCTTCCACTTTTGCTTGAATTCCGCTAATGTTTTCGTTGATTTATTAGTCTTCTTCAATTCTCTTTTTACCAGGGCCCAATATCTTTCGATTGGCCTGAGTTCTGGGCAATTTAGTGGATTGGCCTCTTTGGGAACAGAACCCACCTCATTAGCTTCGTACCATTCCTTAATGGCCTTGCTGTAGTGGCATGAAGCTAAATCTGGCCAAAAGATTGTTGACACATCGTGCTCACGTAAAAATGGTGACAGTCGCTTCTTCAAGCATTCTTCGATGTATATCTTCGAGTCAACAGAGTCTTGGCCAACGAAAAATTTGCTCCTTTTCCCACAAGTGCAAATTGCTTGCCAAACCAGGAATTTTTTAGGAAACTTTGCTTGTTTCTTCACGCGAAATTGTTCGTCAACATTTCCACGAGAATCTGCAGTATAAAATTCCTGACCAGGAAGTTGCGAGAAATCAGCCAAGACATAGGTTTCGTCGTCCATCACGCAACAGGAAAAAATTTTCGAGAAATCTTTTTTTTTATTTATTTGCTCTTGATTTCGCTTCTTGATTCCTCACTTTCTGTACTTTGTATGTTCTATGCCCACAACTCGACTTGATTTTCTGAACGGTTGACTGCGAACAACCCACTATTTGGGCCACTTTCCGTCCTGAAAGGTTAGGATTCTTCTGAAAAAGGCTGATGGCTTTCTTCACTTTTTTTGGGCTAAGAAACCCCTTTTTCCTCCCGGTTCCTTCCTTCCGGTTAATTGTAAGTTCTTCGTTGAAGCGCTTTACAACTCTTGATACCGTTTCCGGACGAACGCGAGCCTCTTTTGCGATTCTTTTGAAGCTCCATTTTTGATTATTTTGAAAAAGTTTCACTGTAAATTCTCGTGTTTTCACTTCGCTTGACATTTTGCGACAGAGAATTGGAATATCTATGAAGTAAATGTTCCACATGTTTCTGACGTTTATTACAAAGCTAACTATGATAAAATTTTGATTTTTCTCAATTGGTTCAAGATATATAGGCGTTTTCGTGATAGCGAATTTATTCTCGTTCAGTTCTTATTGAGCTTGAGAAAATTTTGTGCCTCTCTAACAAAGTCGTTCCAAATTTATCATGTTCTAGGCAACACCCTGTATATCCCTACATAATTGAATTATTCTTCAGTACATTATTGTATTTTCTACAGCCAATTTTGATACTTTTTCATAAAAAAACATCAGTGGAACTCGAAAAAATGGAAAACCGTATAATTCGAGTTTTCCAAAATGGGAGAAATGAAATCTCAGGTAAATTCAAATTTAGTCAATTTACTGATGCTATTCAATCAGTATCGGGTTCTCCCCCACCCTCCCTGAACCTCACAGGCTTCATTTAATATCATTCGCTAAAAGATTCTCTTTCTTGGAAGCGCCCATCTTGCCGTTCTTCTCCCTTACTCTTTTTCGTTAATATGAATGGAATTCGCTCGCCGAGTGAACGACGTTGAATTAAATTTCCCTCTTTCCCTCATTCTCCGGGAGATGTTCTTTCTACAATGTATATTGTGTTTCCAAGGTAATAACACCTTATATTTTGCTGGCTTGTCTTTCATGAGCAATTGCGAGATATAACTACGGCGGAAACCATTAAGCGAAACTGGTATTTCTCTCCGTTATTACTGGGAGTTTTCACCGGAGTATGGAAAATATGGCTTCCCATATCCTAATGAGGATAGAAAGTTGGCTGAATATGATCCAGATGGAAATCATCCCTAGGGTAGTCATTTTCGCCAAGCATGTGCCGACATTTTCTAGATTGAATAGATATACAGGGTGTATCATCCTAATCGACCTCTCGAGGCTCCATCCGATCCATCTACAGCGATATCTGTCCAAATAACAGCTCGAAATATAAAAATTCGTCCTGGTCTTGAAAATCGTCCTCACGCTCCAAACTGGTGCTAAAAACAATAAACATACGTTAATTTTGGATATTCGACGAAAAACTCACCTGCAAATATCGATTAAATACCAAAAATCTGCGAACAATTTGTAAACCTAACAAAATGTGGAATATCTTTGATACTTTTACTTTGATGTAAACAAAGAAACTGGCAACGTCGTTTTGTCATTAACGATATTTTCTGTGCGCGCACTGACTTTTCATCATATGTTCTGTGCATGGGGCACCAACTCCTGAAAACGAAACCATGACCTCCTATCTGATTAAATAAAAGTGAATTGAATATAGGTACCTATGATATCGTGACATTAGTTATTCAATTTTTTTTACCAAGAAAATCAAAAAACTCTAGAATTCACGACCAAATCATAGGAATCGAAATCAAAACAATGAACAACTTCGTGACCCCACCACAAATAAATTTATGTAACCGAAATATTTTATTTTCTCAGGGGAGCTTAGCCTTCCTTACATCCTCTGACGAGCCGCCACTGCAAAATACCATAATTTCTTTTCGCTTTTCCTAACCTAGACATCAGGACCATCGAATTCACTAATCGAATGACCGATCATAGATTGAATTCTTTTTGAATACCCCTTGGTCGAACTCATTGTTGAATCTATTCAGCAAACAGGCTAATAGGTACTTTATCCCCCATTGTTTCCTGTATGCCCAGTTCCATGCCAAATAAACACGGGAATATTCACCTGCAATCTGAATCCGACAAATTATTGTTTCATTGTTTTGTTAGGTCTACACGGGATATCTTCGCCCTAATGATGTTGAAGACAAATATACACAACACTGTTATTGTTCCTTGATATACACATTACTTATTTAGCCGGAGGTTGCAGTTACCCTAAATTTTCGTCGGATCAAGCAACATTTCACTGCCAGAATAACAGAAGAAGATGAAAAACTCCACATGAGCTTAAAAGAGGTATCAATTTGCTTCAAAAACACATAGCTCTGAGTGTACATTCCAAAGTATACTCATTACGAGGATGTATTGATATCTATAGTTAGCCTAGACCAGTTCCATGCATAAACAAAATATTGCGCTACCATATCAACGAACAATAACTTATTAGAAGTGTCAGTGTAGAGTTCGACGTCAAAAAGGTAAACCAGAGTTAAGGTCTCTTGCAACGACAGAGAATTCCGCGAGAATTTTCTGTCAAATTCACTGACCGAAAATTCTCGCGAGAATTCTTTCTCGTCTCTGTGTAATTCCACAGAGAATTCTACCGAAAGAAGTATGCAACGGCAGAGAATGTTCGGTCAGTGAATTTGACTGAAAATTCTCGCAAGAATTCTCTGTCGTTGCAAGAGGCCTTTACGCAATAAATTAAAAAAAAAGATGCCCACCGAAATTGTAAAAATCGAAAAATTGGGGTATCGAGCCATCATCAAGTACCTGTATTTAAATGGGCTAAGAGTTAAGCAGATTTACGAAGATATGCTTAATACCCTTGGTGATCAATGTCCTTCGTATGCGACCGTGAAAAATTGGACTGCAAGCTTCAAAAGAGGTGAATTTTCCATTGAAGATGATGACCGATCGGGAAGGCCAGTTTCTGTGTCATTCCTCGAAAATATCGATGCAGTTCATGACATGATTTTATCAGACCGTTGAATTGGGCTAAAACGGATATCTGAAGCACTGAAGATTTCATACGAACGCGTTCATTAAATAGTTCACGTCAATTTGGACATGAGAAAATTTTCAGCCAAATGGATCCCCAAATGTTTGAATGTTGACGAAAAACGTGCAAGGGTTGAAGCATCGCGTTCGATCTGTGCTCGATTTGAGAACGATGTAGACTTCTTAAACCGAATTGTTACTATGGATGAGACTTGGGTACATTTCTACGACCCAGAAACAAAGCAACAATCGATGGAATCTGGTTCTCCAAGACCTAAGAAGTTTCGTGTCCAAAAATCTGCTGGAAAAGTTCTTGCTTCAGTTTTTTGGGATTGCCATGGAGTAATCATGATTGATTTTTTGGATAAGGGTGGAACAATTACTGGAGATTACTATTCGACATTACTGACCACTCTACGGGAGAAAATTAAACAGAAAAGACGCGGAAAGCTATCCAAAGGTATTTTGTTTTTACAGGACAACGCCCCAGTACACAAATCTCATGTTGCCATGCAAAAAACTCGTGATTTAGGGTTAGAATTACTAGAACACCCTCTTTATTTACCAGATTTGGCTCCGTCCGACTATCATCTCTTTCCTCAACTGAAAAAAAGTTTAAACGGTCGTAAATTTTCTTCCAACGAGGAGGTAATAAGAGATGTGGAGGACTGGTTTGCAGAGCAAGAAGAAACATTTTTTTTTGAAAGGTCTAGAGACGTTGCAGGTTCGCTGTAATAAATGTATTCAATTGAGAGGAGAATATGTTGAGTAATAAAATATTTTGACATTGAAATTTTGTTTGGTTCTATAGTAGGTTAAGAATTTTTCAATATATCCTCGTATATGTAACAAAATCGATTTTAGCCACTTCGGGGCTCTGGTTCAAACAATGCTCAACTTCTTTAACACCTTGGGATTATTTTGAATTGTCTCGAGCAACAAAGTTTTCTTATGGGATGGATCAGAGGAAAATCTAGAAGTCCTCCAATCCCCAGAATGATATCAGCGCTTCCCAATTTCCTTCATTACCGGTGTCGACTGCAGAAACTCTAATTCCAGAGTAATATTTAGAGCCCGAATCCACTTCTATCCGTCTAAAACGGATACTTTGTATTCAGTTGCACTGCCAGATTTGTTAACGTAGACGGAACCGGCAAGATGGGTAATTAGAAAAAAAGGGAAATGAAAGAATTTCTATCTCCTATGCGATCCCGAATAGGCCCCCCTTCAAACATAATGAAACTCCCAGATTAATTGTAGTGAAGACCCTCTGGAGCAAAATAAGTTCGATAAAGTTCTTCGAATGGAAATTGGATTTCAGGAGAAAAAACTATTTAGTTACATTCTTTCCACTTGGTTTGAAATTCGCTCAGTGAAATTTAGCGGAAACCTGAATTCGATAAATGAGCGGAATCTAGAAATGAGGACTTCAGGAAAAGTTCTGCTTTTCGCAGTTTTTCCACTACATGAATTTCTTCCAATGATTTGTCGATATGTTTGCTGGTTCAAGCTAATTTTTAATGGGGAGTATTTCCCAATAAGGTCGGTAAAATAGTAGAAATACTAATCCAAATTCTGAAATCTTCAGCAGGTAACGATAAGAGATTTCTCAGAAACACTTTCTATATGAAATATATACAAGTAAAGGGTTTTCCACTAAGAGGTGTTATTGTAAGGTTTGTAACATATCTGAATTTCCTACCCAGCAATAAAATAAAATGCACCGTTGCCAGACTACTCCATGGCTTCCAACTTTGCAACGTCTATTGTCGAAACGTTGAATGAACTTATTTGATATTATTTTATAATTCTATCCTTCAGTTGCAGGAACGTCCATTATAATTTAAAAGTGTCATTAAAATCCTAATGCCACATTAAACATGGTTTCCTGCCACAGAATACCATGTTTAATGTGGCATTAGGATTTAAATGACACTTTTAAATTATAATGGACGTTTCTGCAACTGAGTGTTAGAATGATGAATATTAGAATACTCCATTCACTTTTATAAAGTATCTTGGTGGGCCATGGTTTAGGTTTATCAAGTTCTTTTACTTAAAACGGACGCAGGTTGGTAATCGTGAAAATCAAGCGACATTGCCAAGTGTACTTTCTAATTACTCTTTTTTAACTTTGTGAATGGAGTTAGTTCTTTTGAGGTTTATCTGTGACACAAGATTCGTAGTACCACTACATTTTCATACTGTAGTATTTCAAGTTGCGCAAAGAGTTATTCAATTGTCGTCTGTAGGCTTATTTCTTGAGAATTTTGAAAAGTGGGGATTCCGATGCGTCCGTCTGTTCTGTTCGTCTAAAAGTTTTTCTGTCGGATTAATGAAATATCACAAAGTAACGGACTATTCTGTCCATTATTTTTCAGTAAAATTTCAACACTTGGTTCTTGATTTCCGTACGAGAAAATAGCATAACTGCATCTTTCAATCATGTTTATACTAGTACAGGTGAAATATTTCCAGTATTAACAGAGAAATGTTTGTTAAATATTCGTCAGATCTTTGGAATTATTGAATTCATATAATAATTCCTCAAATTCATTGTTTTCCCAAAGTGAATAAACATTTTGATAAATATATGTAATTTCTACTATGTAGAAACGGCAACGTTGCGTTCATATGTGACAGAAGAATGACCATAACCTAACATTTTCAAAATATACGCGGTGAAATGTGTCAGAATTCCATGGCTACCCGGGCTACTTAATAAAAGTGAATGGAGTATACGAATTCAATCAATACTTTAGGCAATTCGCATCTTTATCAATAGGAGATTTTAATCATATCGAAGATCGACCATGAATTAAACCTGTTCTTCTGTGACCATTGAAGAAATACGATTCTGTGGAAGAAAAACTAACATCCAAAACGACAACGAATGGAAGGCTCTTTTTTTAATTCACTTTCACTCGACTGCTGCTGTCTGTTTTTCACTTTCATTCTGGTTCACAATAGTGTTCCTTTGAAATGGAGTTCCTCCTCTAGAAATCCGCCATTTTAGTATACTTTAAAGACGCTCCTTTGTTATCTGGTATGTACACGGTCCCCATTTAAATAACTCTGTTTCATTTCACAGGATTTAATTGTTCTATTTTATTATTGCATTTCTATTGAATATTGTTGAACTCTGTTCTGCTACCAACTCATTTGGAATATTCTTATACTGTTCGTAAGGCCTACTGCACATTTAACTATTCACTCGACACTATGGTGTAGGCATTTGGAGTTGTTGCTTTTAGTATAATATTTTACGTACAATAATCACTGGTTTGGAGGCCTAGGATAAACTGTTTATATCGTCTGTGCCAAGGAAAACATCCCCCACCACAGTGGCAGTGAGACTTCCTCTGAGAGTTCTCTAACGAACGTCCTCAGTAAACATAGCCTCGTCTTCGGGCCATGGCGAGGCAGGCAAGTGAAGGATTGCTTCGATCTGTTTCCACCGTTCATCACTTCCAAACCAACGCGACTGCTAGGAGCTCACACTTAATACTTGGAAGGAAGGATTCTCACACTAGGAACTACAAGGATACTGCTTATGAATTTCATTAATAATCAGGTGACACACTCTAAATGCCTATAACCTTTGGATAACTTTGGATGTATTGGATTCTGGGTTTTATCACAATTGTGCCAGTAATAACCTTACCGGAGTATAGGAAGCTCCATATTGTACATATCACCAGTGCTCGTCTTATTAATAATTGTTCTATGGATTGTACCTAAACATATCATCTGTAATGCTAAAAGGGTTTTTGCTTTCAAATCCAATGAGGAATTGGATTTGGTTCGTTTTTATCCCTTTATATGGCTATGGTTCCTTGCACTATGGTGCTGGACGAATAAAGGCTCTTGTTCCATCTTTATGTCCAATCTAGTGTATTATTTATCTATTTTACCTCATTATTTCCCATCCTATATTTCACTAATCTGAGTTATTACGAATCTGAATTACTACGACATAACATAGAGTTCTACCAATCTAGACGATCACACCACATGCCAAAATTATAAGTATAAAACCCCCTTTAACGTAATTCTACCCTCAGCTCTTCAGAGCAGGGTTGCGCTTTTTCTCTTTCCTTAATGATTTTAGGATTTTACAAACCTGGAATGTTACAGGTTCAAAGAAAAATGTCATTTTTCTGGATAAATAATCGGATGTTTATCTCATTATAAAGAGAAAGTTATGCCCTTAATAATGCAAAAGGACATCATTCAAATGTCCACCACGACCACAACTACAGGACCATAATCATTTTCATGAAATTTTCGATGACCAAATCGCAAAGCGGCTACCCTATGTCCACGATAGCCTTAAGAATTTTATCTTTGAGGTCTTGAATCGAAACTGAGCTCTCGGCGTTGACCTTCTCTTCCACATGACCCCAAAGGAAGAAGTCGCAAGGTTTCAAATCGCAAGATCTCGGTGGCCAATTGTGATCACCTCTCCGAGAGATAGCACGGCCCGGAGACTTTTTCATTTAAAGATCAATGGTTTCGTTGCTGGTGTTGCATGTAGCGCCGTCTTGTTGAAAGAAACGTTATCCAGATCAATATCCTCCAATTTAGGCCATAAAACATCATTAATCATCTCTCGATAGCGCAATCCATTTGACGTAACTGTTTCTCCAAAAATTGAGGTCCAATGATTCCACTGGACCTTAAACCGCACCAAAGAGTCACACGTTGAGGATATAGAGGCTTTTCAACAATAACTCTTGGGTTTTCCGAGCCCCAGATGCGACAATTTTGCTTGTTGACGAAGCCACCGGGTTGGAAATAAGCTCCTGAATTTTTTCGAATGAATTTAGAAACATTCTGCATATTTGTTGAAGAACTTTGACAAGCTTATAAGGACTGAACGACAATAAATTCGCTATCACAAAAACGCTTATATCTTTTGAACCACAAGACCGATTTCGAAAATCAAACTCATTTTCGAATCATCTTCTTATTCTAATGAAAACTGTTTTCACAATAAAAAAACCAAAACTATTTTTCACAAAATTCATGGATTTTTTCTGGAATTCTTTCCATCATGCTTCTTATAGTGTTCTCAGTCACTTTCTGGGATGTTGTCTTCCACTTATGCTTGATAGAATTCCGATAATTTTTTCGTTGATTTCTTAGTCTTCTTCAATTCCCTTTTTACCAGGGCCCAATATCTTTCGATTGGCCTGAGTTCTGGGCAATTTGGTGGAAGGCCTTTATGGGGACAAAAACCACCTCATTAGCTTCGTACCATTCCTTGGTGGCCTTGCTGTAGTGGCATGAAGCTAAATCTGGCCAAAAGATTGTTGACACATCGTGCTCACGTAAAAATGGTTAAAGTCGCTTCTTCAAGCATTCCTCGATGTATATCTTCTTGCTCATTTTCCCACAAGTGCAAATTGCTTGCCAAACCAGGAATTTTTTAGGAAACTTTGCTTGTTTCTTCACGCGAAATTGTTCGTCAATATTTCCACGAGAATCTGCAGTATGAAATTCCTGACCAGGAAGTTGCGAGAAATCAGCCAAGACATAGGTTTCGTCGTCCATCACGCAACAGGAAAAAGTTTTCAAGAATTTTTTTTTTAATTTCTTTGCTCTTGATTTCGCTTCTTGATTCTTCACAGCTGTCTTGACTGGCACTTTCTGCACTTTGTATGTTCTAAGCCCACAACTCGACCTCATTTTCTGAACGGTTGACTGCGAACAACCCACTATTTTGGCCACTTTCCGTCCTGAAAGGTTAGGATTCTTCTGAAAAAGGCTGATGGCTTTCTTCACTTTTTTTGGGCTATGAAACCCCTTTTTCCTCCCGGTTCCTTCCATGCGGTTGATTGTTAGATCTTCGTTGAAGCGCTTAACAACTCTTGATACCGTTTCCGGACGAACGCGAGCCTCTTTTGCGATTCTTTTGAAGCTCCCTTTTTGATTATTTTGAAAAAGTTTCACTGTAAATTCTCGTGTTTTCACTTCGCTTGACATTTTGCGACAGAGAATTGGAATATCTATGAAGTAAATGTTTCAAATGTTTCTGAAGTTCATAACAAAGCTAACTATGATCAAATTTTGATTTTTTCTCAATTGGTTCAAGAGATATAGGCGTTTTTGTGATAGCGAATTTATTCTCGTTCAGTCCTTATACCCAAAAGAATCACGAAAATATTATCAGATTTCCATAAACTCCCTTCAAATTTGTTTCCCAAATTGTCAGAGCCATGGCTCCCATTATTCCAAACTCGTCCCAGATGAACGTCCCCAAAAAGTAACTCTATTCTCTCCACGACATCTCTAATATGTTCAATAACTATATAGAAACTGTAGCAGAATAATAATCATTCAAGTCAATTTCAGGGATAGCGTATTCCTCCAATTCTGTAACTGTCAGCGACAGAATTTCCCTAAAACCTCTCTGCTGGTTGGGTATGTATTCATCCCAAGAATAAAGAAGAGGGTTCCAGGCTTGTAGCCGACAGGGAAAGTGAAATGCTCCTTTGTTGGGTTCGTAACAGGATAAGGATGAATGCTGCCCGACACGGTTTGCATTCGAAGCTTGTCCTATGCGAAGAGGAAATTGATTCGGTAGCATCGCCAATAATTGGGAAAAAAATTGCTTCCCAGTGAGTCCACTTCATGTAATTCCCGAAGTAAAATAAGTAAAGGACCCCGCACTTTCCTTATAGCAAATGGCGTTCAGTCAAATGTTCTAATATTTTGTTATAATGTAGTGCTCGACCTACTGATCAAAAAAGTCCATGGCCTCAACCCAATCCTATGACTAGTTTTTGAGATACAGGGCGTTGAAGTTGAGAATTACCCACTGTTACTACGTGCGTATTCCGAAACAGAATCGAAGGAACTTCAATTTTTCCAAAGAAACATTTCATTCCATCCCCAGAGAGCAACCATACAGGGTGTCTCAAGTTCGAGTGCCTATTAGACGTTTCTGGAGAACTGGACATATTTGAAATCTGAAAATTGGGATTATGATATTGTTCGAAATTCTGTACAGACCTAAAATATTTTCAGAGCCAGAGCACTTCCGGTTATACAGGTAGTGAAAATAAATTTGCTCAACAATTTTTTTTTCGATGTTTCTGTTTCTGATATGATTGAGTATTCAATGCTGAATACATTTCTGTTGAAACCATTGTATTCATTCGAATAGTTTTCAAAATATCGAAAAAAAACTTGAAAAAAAGTCAAATATTCATAGTCAGTATTATGTTCATTTTTCTTATTCTGAACATCCTGAGTGTAAACCGTTTTCACAACGTCAAAGAAGAAGAATGTGGAAAGGTCATGCATCTTTTGAATTTCATGAATATCATCACAGGGTGTTTCAAATTTCGTGTCAAAAACTGTGATCGAAAATCGGCCATAACTTCTGTTTTTCAAATTAGAACCCTATTTTTTTATTATTGCGTTGGATTCTGCGGAGAAAAATAATGATAGCACTCTCAGATGCTCTTGCTCCTAAATTCAGTAACTCCCGAGTTATTTGAGCTTTTCTGGATTCATGTGGTACGTAGAGTCAAATTCATCGAATCTAAACAGATTCGATGAATGTTCTCATGAAACCATAGTAACAAGTAATAATTAGACCTGTCACTTGTGAATTATTAATGGAAAAATTTATCTTCTATGGCACAGAATATTCACATTCGACATATTCGATGAATATTTTTATGAAACCATTGAATAAAATCGAAAAGTAAAGATAAAACCTAAAATAAGACCTGTCACTTGTGAATTATTGATGGTATAACTCATCTTCTATGGTCACAGAATATTCTCAAGTAGAAGATTAGATGAATTTGATTCTACGTACAACATGAATCCAGAAAAGCTCAAATAACTCGGGAATTACTGAATTTAGGAGCCAGAGCATCTGAGAGTGCTATCATTATTTTTCTACGCAGAATCCAACGCAATAATAAAAAAATAGGGTTCTTATTTGAAAAACAGAAGTTATGGCTGATTTTCGATCACAGTTTTTGACACAAAATTTGAAACACCCTGTGATGATATTCATGGAATTCAAAAGATGCATGACCTTTCCACATTCTTCTTCTTTGACGTTGTGAAAACGGTTTTCACTCAGGATGTTCAGAATAAGAAAAATGAACATAATACTGACTATGAATATTTGACTTTTTTTCAGGTTTTTTTTTTCGATATTTTTGAAACTATTCGAATGAATACAAAGGTTTCAACAGAAATGTATTCAGCATTGAATACTCAATCATATCAGAAACGAAAACATCGAAAAAAAAAAATTTGAGCAAATTTATTTTCACTCCCTGTATAACCGGAAGTGCTCTGGCTCTGAAAATATTTTAGGTATGTACAGAATTTCGAACAATATCATAATCCCAATTTTCAGATTTCAAATATGTCCAGTTCTCCAGAAACGTCTAATAGGCACTCGAACTTGAGACACCCTGTATAGAGGAATATGACCGAAAATCGTAACGAATACAGGGTTCCATAATTGAATGCATGCTCAATTTTCAAAGTATAAAATGTGTCAGTTCCAGAGCGAGAACGTTCGAAAAATTAACTACTTCAATAGATATGTTGTTGCTACATCGAGAAAACCTGAAATACCCAGAATTCATACTGGATGATTCATTATTATAGATTATAGAAACTATTCTCAATGAAGGTTAAGTGGACACCCTGTATTTTTGGGTGGATTTAAGGTGTTTGTTTGATTTTTTCAGTATATATCATCATGAAAAAACTGTGAACCTCACAAAAATACCCAAAACGTTTTTCTCATCATCCTCTATTTCAAGATTTACTCTGTTGGGGTGGGAGTTTTTTTTCACCACTGTACTTGATATAAAAACATCAATACGGCTGAAAGTTTGTATTCACTTCCTATGACCAGATTGTTTTATGCTGGAATAACTAATAATAATTAATAATCAATAAATAATTTTCATATTACATAAAATAATATCTGGTCATGGGAAGTGAATAAAAACTCTCAACCGAAAAATACAGGGTGTCAAGTTAACCTTCATTCATGAAAAGTTTCTATAATAATGGATCATCCAGTATGAATTCTGGGTATTTCAGGTTTTTTCGATGTAACAACAACATATTTGGTGAACTAGTTCATTTTGCGAACCTTCTCGCTCTGGAATTGACATATTTTATACTTTCAAAATCGGGCATGCATTCAATAATGGATAACCCTGTATTCGTAACGATTTTCGGTCCCATTGCTGTATATGGTTGCTGACTGGGGATGGAATGAAATGTTTCTTGAGAAAAATTGAAGTTCATTCGATTCTGTTTCGAGATACGCGCGTAGTAAAAGTGATGGGTAATTGCCAACTTCAACGCCTTGTATCTCAAAAACTAGTCATAGGATTGAGTTGGAGCCATGGACACTTTTGATCAGTAGGTCGATTACTACATTATACTAAAATATTAGAACATTTGACCATTTGCCATAGGGAAAGTGCGGGGTCCTTTCATATTTTCTCGAACATCATTCGAAAAAATTAATTCTCAGGTAATCTAGGTACTGCATTCGTTTATAAATGAAGTCAATGAACAAAAAGTTTGGGCTCAACCGGGATTTGAACCCGGGACCTCTCGCACCCAAAGCGAGAATCATACCCCTAGACCATTGAGCCGAACTGATAGAAAATTGAAAGAAAATCAAACTCTACCGCTCAGTTTCATTATAAGTGTGTCGATATAGATTCGGGCAATTTCGAGAACATTCGTGAGAATCCGTAAGAGCAACAGAGTCGGTCTGACTTAACGAAACTAACTTAAGTACTCCAATGGAGGAGGGGATAGATAACCTGCGTGTCTCACAAACAAACGATAGCGGTATCTTCGTGTATCATATTTTAAATTCAATTACTTCACCAAGTGTTAACATTTGCTTGAAATTTTGCATAAAACTACTACGAGAATAAGTAAACTTTCAGTTCTTGAATTTCCAGCAAGTATCATTTTCGTTTGGTTCAATTTTTTCTCACAATGATTAGAATTATTAGTTATTTGATGGTATGTGTTAGGTCAATCACGGCAAAATGAAATAGGAGAATTTTAATTTTTTTTAGTCAAACATAGATAGTAATTTGGAAAAAAAAACGAAGGGTTCACAATTTTTTTCAATAAATTTGTTAATAATGTGTTTGTCCACCGTGATTATCTATACACTCCCCAACACGTCTTGGCATTGAAGCAAAAAGATAGTGTATTTCTTCTTGAGGAATACTATCCAAACTATCTGTAGTTCATGTCTCAGAGCTGCCAAAATCCGTGGGGGCTGGGGTTAAATTTCCAAGCCCTCTACCCATGATGTCCCAAATATTCTCTATGGACGAAAGATCGGGGGATCTGGACGTCCATGGCAAAAGATTCACATGGGTCGCTTCAAAAAAGTTCAAACTAACTCTGGCAACATGAGGTCGAGCATTATTTTGCTGAAATATTGGATTTTTTTTTGGGTATTTTAGAATCGACCAGCACTTATTGCAGGAGCCATCTATTGACAAACAGTTGCGCACCTCACAATTGGCGCCCAACGTGAGATTAAGACCCTTACGCTCTATCAACCCAGCATACCCCTTCAGCCCATAATTCGAAGGCTCCATTCACATAGGAATGATTGTGTTGAATTGGATCAAACCAGATACAGAATCTAAATCCCTCCAACATCTCTGGACCCTCTATTTCCTAGGACAAAATGGATGAATTATATCTGAAATGACCCCTCTTACATTGGATCCTATCGGATCTCAACGGAACAACCTGTATAATCTCCCGATCAATCGGCACAAATACGGATCATCTCCTAGGAGACTGGAGAGGATTGACTATACCTTCCATCAAAAATTCTGCTTTACCCCGGCGATATATCCAGTCATCATGGCGACGTGTTTATTATTTTGCGAAGGAGTATTAGGGGGATCCTAATCTCTTTTCAGGGAGATACTCCCGTCAAGGTAATATGCGTTCGCCTCTGTAATTCTCAGGAAGAGAAAGCCTGATGGAATCGAGAGCAAACATTAACGTTTTGTTAATGTATGAGGTAGGGAGAATACGCTTCGTTACCAGAAACGTTGGATGTGAGGGAATAGGAGATGTACCTGGATAATTCGATGGAAGTCATGCTGGTATCGGTTGATAGTTCCCAGGAAATCAATATATAGGTTGATGTCTCCTGTTGCAGGAATTTTCGGGATGCTGATCTGAATTGCACAGCTCGCTTTGTTTCCATCCATCAACAAAATCAATAGCTTTTCACCTAATCTGTATTGATTTCTTCAAGATCCTACGAGAGGCCTTGGTAATTTCAATTTATTATTGTACTAACTGACAAAGAAACTCCAACACCCTTATTTGAATCATGATTTTTTTCATTTGTAAAAAGGTTAGATAAATTCCAAAAAAATCTCAACAATTTTTACATTTAATTCATACAGGCTTTTATATATACAAGATTTACTCATTTATATTTCATGCATACTTTTATATTTTAACTCTACGAGCTTTTCAATTGTTTATACATTTTAACTTGTTGATATTATTTTGTCTTCACACCTAATTTATTTATTTATAGATTTTTTAGTTGATTGTTAATAATTTATCACGCTGCTCTTGCAACAAAACTCCCTGTCTATATATTTCAGTAGTTGTGTTGTGTTTTTGTGACATTTCTATGTTTTTTCTATTGACCTGTGAAAGCAATTCTTGAAATTGTAAAAAGCACCAATGAACTCTCTCTCTTTCTCTCTCTCTGCTACCGTAACAATTGATTTTTTGAAAAGAGATTTGACGATAACATTATTTCGAGAAATGGACCAATCAATTGGCCTCCAAGATCATGCGACATAACTCCAATGGATTATTTTCATTGGGGTTATGTCAAGTCATTGGTTTATGCTGATAAACCAGAAACAATAGAGGCTTTGGAAGTCAACAAAACTTGTGTTATCACTCAAATAAGGCCTGAATCACTTAAAAAAGTGGTCCAAAATTGGTCTGATTGAATGCGGTTCCCGAGAGCTATTTTTAAAACATAAATGTCATAAAATTATCTTTCAAACAAAAAATAGTATATAACATTACTAGCAAGGTAAGAGGGTTTTTACTGGCGAATGGAGGATATAACTGACGAGCCGCAGGCTGGTCAGTTACCTCCTTGAGCCAGTAAAACCCGTTACCTTGCGTGTATTGTTTTATATTTTATTTGTTTCTCATTTGTAAAAAGGTTAGATAAATTCCAAAAAAATCTCAATAATTTGTCGCAAATGTCGTAAGCTATGGAAGCGTTGCCATGAACATGTCTGTTTATTTTTCTTTACATTTGTTTTGGCGAAAGCGAAAATGAATGTACCAGAAGAAATTATTGAGGCAGCCAGCAGTGTAGCTTCAAGTTTATTACCTGCAAAATCAGCTTCAAGGTACGAGCGAGAATACGACGACTTCAAAAAGATGCAAAACAAAAATAGTGCGATTGGGGTAACTGAAGATGTTTTGTTGGTCTACTTGAATCAACTATCAGCTAGATTCAGCCCTAATACTTTCTGGGCAAAATGGTCTATGCTGAAAAGCTGCTTGGAAATGAAAGAAAATGCCCCTGTTCGCAGGTTTGTTTTCCTCAAAAAATGTATTGAAAAATATGACGTTTAGTTGTCATTTGCAGATTTCAAAAAGTAATAGCGTTTCTGAAACGAAAAAATGAGCGTTATACGCCTAAAAAGGCCAAAGACCAAGAAGAGGCTGAACAATTTCTTTCACATGCTCCTGATGACCAGTGGTTGCTGGCGAAAATTGTAGCAATATTTGGGATTTTTGGATGTTTTCGATGTGACGAAATTCTCTCCTTAAACATGAATGATGTAGAAGATATGGGAAAATACGTTATTCTGACATTGCGGCAAACAAAAATTTAAACAACAAGAAGATTCACCATAACCGATGATGGCTGCAGCTTCAAGCCCTGCATGTTATACAGAAAATATGTAAATCTTCGGCCTCCTGGAACAGAAAACCTAAGATTTTTTTTGACATCCCGACATGGAAAGTGCATTTCCCTTAATGCTGGCCAGCACACTATTGGTGGTGTCCCAAAGCAAATAGCGAAATATTTAGATTTAGGTTTAAAAGACCCAGAGTTATACACCGGCCACTCTTTTCGCAGAACTGGAGCCTATGGTTGCGGATTCGGGTGGAGATATTTTAGCACTAAAGCGTGCAGGAGGGTGGAAGAGCACCGAAATTGCGATGAGTTATGTCGATGATTCGGTCAAAAAAAAATCCGAATTGTCTATAGTCTGTTCAAATATAAGAGAATGTAAACAAACAAACCAAATCGGTTTGTTTTGCGCATACTAACAGCTTATTGGTCAAAGGATCTTTTCTACAATTCTTGTCACGCCCCCAAAAGACTGCAAGGATCGTACTTAAAGCTTAGAACGGAATGTCGATAGTAGGTACAAGAGAGTTATGAAATTTGAATACAAGTGAATGTTTTGGATTTCTTTGTTACACTCAGTTACACCCTTGTAACCCTTGTAATTAGGTCCTCTAAAATTCGCAACGGTTATAACCTGATATATCTGAAGTAGGTACCTCAATTTGTCCCGGTTATAAATATTTGTTTGAATTGTACTTAACCCTTTGTCGGTTTCCGACGAGATTTCTGAAAAATAATATAAACGAAATCATCTATTGATTCCACCTTAGCAGAAATCCCAGTCGCTAAAAAGCATCGATTCAATAGACGATTTCGACATGAACTTAATTAGGAGAATAGTTCACGGTTTTTTTTCTTGATGAAATTCCTACAATTTCGAAGGTTTTGGAAGTTGTTAATAACGATGACAGCCTGCCGAATATTAAAAAAACAACATTTTATAAATTATTGAAAAAAATGAAATTCAAATTCAAAAAACGTGGTCGTAATAGTTTATTGATTGATAGAGACGAAATAGTTGTTTGGAGGAGAAATTATTTGAAGAAAATTCGAGAATTTAGGGAGCAAGGCCGAAAAATTTATTACCTTGACGAGACATGGATAAATGCGGGATGTACAAAAAATTCAATATGGGTCGATGAATCGATTGGGTCCAACAGACAGGCTTTTCGAGAAGGTCTGTCAACTGGTCTCAAAAACCCAAGTGGAAAAGGAAAAGGACTGATTATATGTCATATAGGGGGAGAAGACGGATTTGTAGAGAACGGCCTATGGTTTTTCGAATCGAAAAAATCCGGAGATTACCATCAGGAAATGAACGGGGAATCGTTCGAAAAGTGGTTCTCAACAATTTTGCCAACTCTGGATCATAACGCTGTCATCGTAATGGACAACGCCAGTTATCATTCGAGAAAAATGGAATCGATTCCGTCTTCAACCCGCAAGGAAGATGTCAAAAATTGGTTGCTCAGTAAAAATATTTCCTTCGAAAATGATCTTTTGAAGGCGGAACTTCTTGCTCTGGTCAAGGCAAATAGAGGGAGGTATGAAAAATTAATTATAGATGAAATGGCCAATGAGACGGGAAGAACAGTATTGAGACTCCCACCATATCATTGCGAGCTGAATCCAATCGAGCTCATTTGGGCTCAAGTAAAAGGAAAAGTAGCTGCTCAGAACTCCTCATTTAAAATTGCTGAGGTTCGTAATTTGTTTCTGGGAGCTATAGGCTCGATTGGTGCTGAGAAATGGAAGAAATGCATACATCATGTTGTAACTGATGTCGAAGAAAAAATGTGTCAGCTCGATAATATCATGGAGTCAACAATAGAGCGAGTGCTGGTGAATCTGGATGAAAGTGACACAGAAGAAGACCAACAAAATTCTGAATAATTTTTAATAGGGTAATACATATTATATTATTTTGGACGCTGCATTATTTTTTTCAAACTTATGACATTTGTAATTTGAATATGTTGAATAAATGAATTTGAGTTTATATGATTGTGTGAACTATCCTCGATCCGACCCTGGAGCCCTGAAATAAAGTCTCTTCCTGAAGGAAGCCCATCCTACCTCTGCGCGACTTTGTTTATTTTGATGTCTCTTATATTTGAACAGAGTATAGCAAATTATTTGGTAGTAAGGAGAGGACAAATGTTCTGCAATCCTCGAGTTCAGCAGTTTCTGAGTCAACAGATGGTTCATCATCATCGGTATCAACTCTTTCATTATCAAAAATCTGTGTTGCTGGAAATAACAATTGTACCATGATTTTCAACATATATGACGATAAAACAAAATTTTCGAATGTAAATAACACTACTAACTTGTAAAAATTTTGCAAGTTAACTGTCAGTTTTACAAGTTCGTGACTTGATAAAATAAACTTTCTTGATTAATATTGTGTTTTTGGAAACTGACGTTTACAAATGAGAAACAAATAAAATCATTTACTCTGCTTACTTTACTATCTGTGTTTTTACAAAATTCTTCTGGGTGTTGCAGATGCTTTGTCAGTAAGTATATTACGTCTCAACATTCTTCATTCATTCAAAGACGATCACAAGCCAGGCAAAAATATCACACTCCAAAAATTGCTTATTGGAGGTTGAAAAGGATTTATCAGATACCGATTCACAACTGCTTGGGATTTGCGGGAGTGAAAAAAATTAAACCACACCATAGGACAGATGAAAAGAGGATCACTGCTTTTCAGCAGAAGCTGTGAATGTTTCACATCGAGAAAAGCGGATTCCTTTCGACATAAAACGCCCATTGATCTTACACATCAAATAGAACTTTCCTACAAAGGGAAATGAAGAAAAGAATCCAGTCCACATCAATAACCTCTTTAACTTTTCATGACAGAAAATAACCATGAAGAGACTCTTCGTTCCTCCTATAAAACTTCAATGGCGGCCGTATTGAATAAATAAAGATTCATTGCGAGAAAATAGATTGTCAACAGAGAATTCCAGTGTAAACGTCTGGTGTTGTAAAAAAGATATAAGACTGCACCACGTTCCGCAGAAATCGATGGTAGCCTAGGGAAAGCGATTTCATCATCAGAGTGCCTTTTGACGAAGGGCTAGTAGTGCGGACTGAATTTTAAGTCGGATCCGAGTTTATTCAGGGAATTCAATTTGTTTTTCCTTTCCTCCTATTCATATCCGAGGTCGAATATTTACTGTGAACCTTCTGATTGACACTGAAAGGGAGAAAGGTTTTCCTTTTGTCGAATCTATTCCGAAATTCAATGACTGTGATTGTGTATCGGAAAGGTGGTATACGTGAGTCGAAATATTCCTGGAATAGCAATGAGGAAAAACGCTTTCCTTTCGACTAACAGCTCTATCTGGATCGGGGAATGGAGTTTTGATGTTTCTTTTTTATACCTGTGACGCTCCTGACTCCAAACAGTCAGTAATATGTAGGTTTTCATGACATGTAACCTCCTCTGTATTATTTTACGAAATTGCAACTTTATTGTGAAGAGATAGTTACAATGAATCATTCAAAGTATTGCTACAACTTCTTCCCATCGTTCTGATAGAGCACAACTACGATTAGGGTAAAAGTGTTAATCTTTTGAGGCTATTCACGAATCAAGCCATATTTTGATGTCTTCACATAAGTGGAACTTTGATTGATTGATTGATGTATAACCTGACAAACAAGAGACCGGGTTAGCGCTTGGCCTCCCTGTGACACTGCGACCAACTTGGGTCTATTGTATCACTCTTTCGTCAGTGGTTCCTCACGAGAATAGGTTTGTGTCCTTTATCAGGTTCAGTAGCCTTTTTATGAGGTTTTTCGGATTCATTCCCGTTTCCGGATTGATTTCACCGAAGATTCTGTGGCGCCTTCTTCCCAAGGCGTCGCATTCAAAAATTATGTGAGAGGCTGTTTCTTCCTCTTCACCGCAGAGTCTGCAATCCACGGATTCTCCAAGTATTCCTATGGTGTTCAGATGTTTTCTAAGGCCGCAGTGTCCCGTCAGTAGACCCACTATTATACGTGCCTTTGTTCTGTTTAGATTTAAAAAGTCAGCTGTCAAGGTTTGGCTTGTGCGTCCTACCATGGCTTTGCTGTGTGTTTGCCCGTCGCTCTGTTCCCAGTGTTGTCGGTGTCTTTGTTTTATCCACTCCTCAATCAGGGTCCTGCATCGGTTTTTGCTGATTCCAAGCACAGGTTCTGGCCCTGTGAATGGCGTTTCAGATGCTTGTCTTGCTAACTGGTCTGCTTTTTCGTTGCCCGCTATTCCCTTGTGACCTGGCACCCACATCAGAGTGACCTTGTGATGTTTAGCTCCAGAAGGTCCTGGAGGCATTCCCAGACGAGTCTAGACTATATCTATGTCGAGTTGAGAGCTTTGATGGCGCTCTGGCTGTCAGAGAGAATGTGGATGTGTTTTCTTTGGTAGCCACTTTCCAGGTTCTTCTGCATGCATGTCCTAATGGCATGTGTTTCAGCTTGAAATATCGTGGCGTGTTTGCCGAGAGGTATTATGTAATCCCTTCTTGGCCTCACTCCATGTATTCCCGCTCCTGTTCCTTCATCTGTCTTAGAACCGCCTGTGTACCAGACTATTTCTGCAGATGATTGTGATTCTATACTCGAGTCCCATCTGTTCCAGTCGAGCTCTGTTTTGAATGGTTTTTCGAATGAGTATAGAGGTTGCATGTAGTCTGAAATCATATTAAGCTCAGCTACGTCAGCTACATGAGTGATTCTGGTGTGCCCAGTTGTGCTGGTTCTCCAGTTTTTTGTTTGGATCAATCTGTATGCACCCATCCTGGATTCTCCCATGACATGTATGTCAAGGGGTGAGAGGATGAGGATAACCTCCATAGCAGCTGTTGGAGTGCTATTCATTGCACCCGTGGTGCAGACGTGCAGAGACAGGCAAGCCTTTGGATTTTTCCAAGGTTGGTTTTTGCGTGTCTCTGATTTGTTTTTGGCCACCACAGGAGTGAGCCATAAGTGATTCTGGGTCTTATTACCGCAGTGTAATAGTGGAACTACTGATGACTCAGACCATCGACCAGAACAAGTAATAATCTGACGGCGCAATATCTGGGGAATACGGCGGGTGGGATGGGACGTCCCATCTGCTCGTTTCCAGATAGCGTTAAGCATCGTGAGGCCGAGGGTTGTCATGCTGTAGAATCACTGTGCCGTGACTCTGCTCGTGTTGTGACTGTTTTTCGCGCAGCGCTCGACGCAGTGGCATCAATTGAAGTCGATACAGTTCCCCAGTAATGGTTTGACTTGGTTACAACAGCTCATAATGAATAACACCGACCTGGCCGCACCAAATATACAGCATACCCTTCGCAGGTTGAATATTTGGTAGAGACGAAGACGTAGAAACATTTTCCATTTTCGGGGAGTGCCCATGACTTTGTTTTCTTTGGGTGGCTGCATTAGATCCATTTCTCACCACCCAACACGATGTCACGATTTTTTGAATCATTCCCAATGCCTGAAGCCGCTTGGAAATGGCTTATGCTGAAGAAAGCTCTTCTTGCGTTTGGTATAGATCCTCGTCGAGCAATATCTCCAATTAATCACTTTCGAATGGTATTGGCGTTTTTTCACTCGGACAATCGTCTCTAGAGATATCACTGTCTTTGAAGCGACGCAACCAATCACGGCACGTTTTTTCGCTTAGAACAGCATCTTCATGACGTTTTGATATGTCAAAATCGACAAGCACTGCTGCCATCTATTGAAAAGTAGCGGGAACTTAATAACGCATTTGACATTTCTGTTTAGTTAGCATTGCCAAATTTTCATGGGAAGACTCACGCCGAACAACGTTTAAAAATTTTATGAAATTTTGAAAATGAATTTCTATTGTGTTCTGTTCGCCAAACTCAAGGAGCACTTTATGGTTTACATAATCATCCATCAGAGCAGCTTATCCGATAGGTTTCGAACAACATTTTCTCTACTCGATGCAACGACAAGACAAAGAACTGTACGTACAGAAGAAAATATCGCTGCTGTAAGTGATAGTGTTAACGAAGATCCAGATTTGTATATTCGTCGACGTTCTCAACAAGTTGGACTCTGTGCATCCACCACATGAAAAATTTTGCCTAAAGATCTTGGTCTACACCCATACAAGTTCCAAATGGTTCAATAACTGAACCCACTTGACCATAATAAGCGTCGTTTGTTTGCTGATTGGGCCCTAGAACAGCTTGAAGTTGATCCACTCATTTATCGAAACATTGTGTTTCGTGATGAAGCTCATTTCTGGTTGAACGGCTACGTAAACAAGCAAAATTGCCGTATATGAAGTGAAAAGAATCCTCAAGAAGCTCTGCAGGTTTCATTGCATCCTGAAAAATGCACGGTATGGTGTGCTTTACACGCTAGAGGCATCATCGGTCTTTATTTCTTCAAAAACGGTGCTGGAGCTAATGTTACACTAAATCGTGCTGGTTACAGATCGATGATCAATTATTATTTGTTTCAAAATCATTGTAATGGTATCAACCCAGAATTGTTTTGGTTTCAACAAGATGGTTCCACACCTTATGCTTCACCAGTTTGTGTTTACACTGTATGTTTTCATGGTTGTTTATTTATAAATTATGCATTTTTTTTACATTTTATTTATACAGGCTTTTATCTATAGGTACAAGCTTCACTTATTTATATTTCATGCATTCTTTTATATTTTAACTCTACGACCTTTTCAATTGTTTATACATTTCAACTTGTTAATATTATTTTATCTTCATACCTTATTTATTTATTTATAGATTTGTTAGTTGATTGTTAATAATTTATCACGCTGCTCTTGCAACAAAACTCCCTGTCTATATATTTCAGTGTTGTGTTTTTGTGACATTTCTATGTTTTTTCTATTGACCTGTAAAAGCAATTCTTGAAATTGTAAAAAGCACCAATGAACTCTCTCTCTTTTTCTCTCTGCTACCGTAACAATTGATTTATTGAAAAGAGATTTGACGATAACATTATTCCGAGAAATGGACCAATCAATTGACCTCCAAGATCATGCCACATAACTCCAATGGATTATTTTCATTGAGGTTAGGTCAAGTCATTGGTTTATGCTGATAAACCAGAAACAATAGAGGCTTTTGAAGTCAACAAAACTTGTGTTATCACTCAAATAAGGCCTGAATTACTTAAAAAAGTGGTCCAAAATTGGTCTGATTGAATGCGGTCCCGAGAGCTATTTTTAAAACATTAATGTCATAAAATTATCTTTCAAACAAAAAATAGTATATAACATTACTAGCAAGGTAAGAGGGTTTTTACCTCCTTGAGCCAGTAAAACCCGTTACCTTGCGTGTATTGTTTTATATTTTATTTGTTTCTCATTTGTAAAAAGGTTAGATAAATTCCAAAAAAATCTCAATAATTTGTCGCAAATGTCGTTAGCTATGGAAGCGTTGCCATGAACATGTCTGTTTATTTTTCTTTACATTTGTTTTGGCGAAAGCGAAAATGAATGTACCAAAAGAAATTATTGAGGCAGCCAGCAGTGTAGCTTCAAGTTTATTACCTGCAAAATCAGCTTCAAAGTACGAGCGAGAATACGACGACTTCAAAAAGTGGCAAAACAAAAATAGTGTGATTGGGGTAACTGAAGATGTTTTGTTGGTCTACTTGAATCAACTATCGGCTAGATTCAGCACTAATACTTCATGGGCAAAATGGTCAATGCTGAAAAGCTGCTTGGAAATGAAAGAAAATGCCCCTGTTCGCAGGTTTGTTTTCCTTAAAAAATTTATTGAAAATTATGACGTTTAGTTGTCATTTGGAGATTTCAAAAGGTAATAGCGTTTCTGAAACGAAAAAATGAGCGTTATACGCCAAAAAAGGCCAAGGTATTAAGTAAAGAAGAGGCTGAACAATTTCTTTTACATGCTCCTGATGACCAGTGGTTGCTGGCGAAAATTGTAACAATATTTGGGATTTTTTGATGTTGTCGATGTGACGAAATTCTCTCCTTAAACATGAATGATGTAGAAGATATGGGAAAATACGTTATTGTGACATTGCGGCAAACAAAAAATTCAACAACAAGAAGATTCACCATAACCGATGATGGCTGCAGCTTCAAGCCCTGCATGTTATACAGAAAATATGTAAATCTTCGGCCTCCTGGAACAGAAAGCCTAAGATTTTTTTTTGACATACCGACATGGAAAGTGCATTTCCCTTAATGCTGGCCAGCACACTATTGGTGGTGTCCCAAAGCAAATAGCGAAATATTTAGGTTTAAAAGACCCAGAGTTATACACCGGCCATTCTTTTCGCAGAACTGGAGCCACTATGGTTGCGGATTCGGGTGGAGATATTTTAGCACTAAAGAGTGCAGGAGGGTGGAACAGCACCGAAATTGCGATGAGTCATGTCGATGATTCGGTCAACAAAAAAATCGAAATGTCTAGCAAATTATTTGCTAGTAAGGAGAGTACAAATGTTCTGCAGTCCTCGAGTTCAGCAGTTTCTGAGTCAATAGATGGTTCATCATCATCAGTATCAACTCTTTCATCATCAAAAATCTGTGCTACTGGAAATAACAATTGTACCATGATTTTCAACATATATGACGATGAAACAAAATTTTCTAATGTAAATAATACTACTAACTTGTAAAAATTTTGCAAGTTAACTGTCAGTTTTACAAGTTAGTGACTTGATAAAATAAACTTTCTTGATTAATATTGTGTTTTTGGAAACTGACATTCACAAATGATAAACAAATAGAAATATTTGGCTCCAATCTCAATTTGAATGTCTTTTATTTCAATTTAAATTTATATCACTCTTGAAAATCACCCGATAGTTCTACTGTACCAATCAAAACTATTTCTTAAGCACATGCTGAAACATTCGTATTAATCTCTACCTCGAAGTAAAGTTGTCGAAAAAGCAGGAATAATCAGAACCTAAATAATAGGCATAAGCGACAATGGCAACAGGAACAAAACCATAAGGAAAATGACCAGTCCATAACTCATAGTAATGGGTAGTAGCAGGCAGGCTCGACGAATAAAACTCAGAGCCGGCAGGATTGCTAAATACTTTGCGTATAATATACGCACACGGCACAGTCCTCTATGAACATTACTCTCACGAAAGCATTCACGGGTTATTCACCTCGGTATCATTATATAACATTATGGTGCATTGGCTAATTCGTTCGATTCAGAATATAAATGATACCTGTCTTTTTCCGAATGAGATGATGAAACGAAAGCTTTACATTTTATCGCAGTCTCATTAGAAGAATGTAAATGCATGGTTTTATATCGTGTTGTGAGGAATGAAATTATGTCAAATTTAATGTAATGCAATTCGATTTTTGAGTCAAATTCTGAAATATGATGATTCAACTTAAGATTATCGTAAAATTTTTCGACAGTGCTGGAAATTTATGAGTGTGTAGAGCTGGAGGTTCTACTCGATATTGCTACACATCTTCAAATGTCATCTCCATTTGGGCATAAACTCATTCCTGAGTTGGAAATAGCGAAAAACAATGATGCGATGTTTCCTTTTTGCTCGTTTGTTTCACCAAGATAAATTCATATTTTTATCGTTGTTTTTCTCAACTTTAAACTTGTATTGTTTTCTTTTATTTTTAACTATAGTCAATCGACATAATATTTCGAATATTTTTGCCTCAATTATTCTTGTGATTATAATAATAATAATAACTTGCAACCTCTTAGTCAAAACAGCAGGGGAAGATTTTCAGAGGTAGGATTGAAAGGTCAAAGTCCTCCCTGTAAGTAAAGGATCTTTGGCTCTATGGTATGTCGTAGTAATTCAGATTTGTGATAATTTTGTGAAACATAAGAGGGAAAATAGCGATTGGACATAAATAACCAAATAAAATACTATACAGTGTGACAAGAAAAACCTCGGACAAACCGTTTCGAAGTGGCTTCCTTTGGCGGCGATACACAGCTTCAGACGCTTCTTGAAATTATCGGCAATGGGACGCAGCTCCTCGGGCGTTAATCGGTTTCATTCCCGGCGCAGAGATTGCTTCAACGACTCCAAATTTTTGTTTTTTCAGCACAAGCCCTGCGCTCCAAAATCGACCACACGCTGTAGTCCATTGGGTTGAGATCCGGTGAGTCGGGCGGCCATTCTGCAGATGAGATGAAACAAGGAAAATGGGTCTTGCACCATTCTTGCGTCATTTTCGCTCTGTGAGCTGGAGCGGAGTCCTGTTGAAAGGACCAATGCGTATCGCCGAAGTGCTGCTTGGCCCACGGAAGTACTACGGCCTCGAGGATGTCGTAGTGGTAGACTTCTTGATTGATTTTGACCCCTTGATCCACGAAAACTAAGGGAAATTTACCACTGCCGCAAATTCCGCCCCAGTCCATGACGGATTGCGGATTTTGACGGTGTTCGACGATTGCCGATGTACCGGGAGCCTCTACGGACCAGACGATTTTGGTGGTTGTGGGATTGTTCTACGGTGAAAAGCTTCTCGTCTGTGAAGAGAATACGCTCCCATTGCTGACCGGAGGCGAGACTAAGGAGTTGGCGGTACCTTTCGCGCTTGTTTTTCTCCGTGAGGAGTTGAACTTTTTGGAGCTTGTATGGCTTGAGGTTGAGCTCCTGTTTGGCAATTTGACGGACTGATTCGCGGTTAATACCGGTCTCACAGGCTATTTTCCTCATGGAAACCCTCGAATTTCGATTGACTCGCTTCTTGACGATGTTGCGATTGCTAGGTGTATTGACAGTGCGTTTTCTACCACTTCCTGGACGACGACCATCATGGACAACCTCCTCGAAACGTCGAATTGCATCGGACACGGTTTGTCGAGGCACATTGAGCAAACGAACAATTTCGCATTGACGCAAGGGCGGATCCAGCCAATTGGCTTAGGGGGGGTAATTCCAAGAAATTCAATGGCAAAAATTCATATAATCAACAACGAAATACACAAATATATATATATATATATTTTTAATTTCAGCAAATAAAACATTCGAAAATATTTTTCAAATGGTAAAATCTAGCTTCCTTTGCTTTCCTGCAAATTTGTTTATGATATTTTCAACATTAATATACATACAGGGTGTCCCAAGTTCGAGTGCCTATTAGACGTTTCTGGAGAACTGGACATATTTGAAATCTGAAATTTGGGATTATGATATTGTTCGAAATTCTCTACAGACCTAAAATATTTTCAGAGCCAGAGCACTTCCGCTTATACAGGGAGTGAAAATAAATTTGCTCAAAAAATTTGTTTTTCAATGTTTTCGTTTCTGATATGATTGAGTATTCAGTGCTGAATACATTTCTGTTGAAACCATTGTATTCATTCGAATAGTTTTCAAAATATCTAAAACAAACCTGAAAAAAAAGTAAAATATTCATAGTCAGTATTATGTTCATTTTTCTTATTCTGAACATCCTGAGTGTTAACCGTTTTCACAACGTCAAAGTAGAAGAATGTGGAAAGGTCATGCATCTTTTGAATTTCATAAATATCATCACAGGGTGTTTCAAATTTCGTGTCAAAAACTGTGATCCAAAATTGGCCATAACTTCTGTTTTTCAAATTAGAATCCTATTTTTTTATTATTGCGTTGGATTCTGCGGAGAAAAATAATGATAGCACTCTTTGATGCTCTTGCTCTTAAATTCAGTAATTCCCGAGTTATTTGAGCTTTTCTGGATTCATGTTGTACGTAGAATCAAATTCATCTAATCTTTTACTTAAGAATATTCTGTGATCATACAAGATAAGTTTTCCCAAATAATTCCCAAGTGACAGGTCTAATTTTAGGTTTCATCTTTACTTTTCGATTTCATTCAATGGTTTCATAAAAATATTCATCGAATATGTTGCATGAGAATATTCTGTGACCATATACAGGGTGGCCATTTGAAAACGAAACAGACGAGATTACAGACGAAATAAATTTTTTCGATAGAAATGCTCGGACAGGTCGATTTCTGTTTCGAGGGGGACAACTTAAGATGTAGGTTACGGACGCATAGCGTTTCAACCATTGCTACTACAACCCTCACCCCCAATTTTTGAATAGGGAAGATGGGGTGAGTGATACCTCATGTGGAAGGTATTTTTATACTGATTTCAGCACAGTAATTTTTTTTTCATTTTATGCATTAGTTCTCGAAATATTCTTAACTAAGTATTTGAAAATGAAGTGGTGTTTTCATGGCACTTGTAGTGTTTTTTTGTGAAAAATCGACATCTTGATTAAAGATTTCCATGTCAGTGGATTGGAGAAAGGAAGCCACAGTCATGGTTGTTTTGAAGCTCAAAATGTCGATTTTTCACAAAAAAACACTACAAGTGCCATGAAAACACCACTTCATTTTCAAATACTTAGTTAAGAATATTTCGAGAACTAGCATAAAATGAAAAAACAATTACTGTGCTGAAATCAGTATAAAAATACCTTCCAAATGAGGTATCACTCACCCCATCTTCCCTATTCAAAAATTGGGGGTGAGGGTTGTAGTAGCAATGGTTGAAGCGCTATGCGTCCGTAACCTACATCTTAAGTTGTCCCCCTCGAAACAGAAATCGACCTGTCCGAGCATTTCTATCGAAAAATTTTATTTCGTCTGTAATCTTGTCTGTTTCGTTTTCAAATGGCCACCCTGTATAAATGATCCCATTAATAATTCACAAGTGACAATTCTGACTATTACTTGTTACTATGGTTTCATGAGAATATTCATCGAATCTGTTTAGATTCGATGAATTTTACTCTACGTACGACATGAATCCAGAAAAGCTCAAATAACTCGAAAATAACTGAAATTAGGACCAAGACCATCTGGGAGAGCTATCATTATTTTTCTCCGTAGAATCCAACGCAATAATAAAAAAATAGGGTTCTAATTTGAAAAACAGAAGTTATGGCCAATTTTGGATCACAGTTTTTGACACGAAATTTGAAACACCCTGTGATGATATTATGAAATCCAAAGATCCAAAGAACTTTTCCACATTCTTCTACTTTGACGTTGTGAAAACGGTTTACACTCAGGATGTTCAGAATAAGAAAAATGAACATAATACTGACTATGAATATTTTACTTTTTTTCCGGTTTTTTTTCGATATTTTGAAAACTATTCGAATGAATACACTGGTTTCAACAGAAATGTATTCAGCATTGAATATGCAATCATATCAGAAACGAAAACATTGAAAAAAAATTTTGAGCAAATTTATTTTCACTCCGTGTATAACCGGAAGTGCTCTGGCTTTGAGAATATTTTAGGTCTGTAGAGAATTTCGAACAATATCATAATCCCAAATTTCAGATTTCAAATATGTCTAGTTCTCCAGAAACGTCTAATAGGCACTCGAACTTGAGACACCCTGTATAGTTATGGATATGCAACAGAGCTAACCCGGTTAGTCTTTCTTGAGACATAGAAGCTCTCAGCCACGTTTTCAATCTTTTCAGTGCAGAAAAACTTCTTTCTGCTGAAGCAACGCTGACTGGCAGAGTACATAATATTTGTAAGAGTATTTTCAATATCGGGTAAATATTGGCGTCACATTCTCTGAATGAGTCTAAAGCATTATCTGGTAATTGCTGGTTCAGTTCCTTTTTTTTGCCATTGCCATTTCTTGGACAACTTGCTTACGTAGGGCGAGATCCGAGATCGCCGACTACATTCTCGTTTTGAAATTAAAATTGTTAATTTTTATTTTAAGAATAAAAATAAAGAGCGATCGAGAAATTCTTAGGGGGGGTAATTACCCCAAATACCCCCCCCTGGATCCGCCCGTGCATTGACGCCTACCTTGACCAAACAGCTCCAAAATCGCACTACGTTTGTTTGACATTCTAAAACTCTGTGAAATGAAATTATATCAAACTGAAAATTCACATATTAGTACAGGAAAGTGTAGAAAAACCAAGAGAATAAAAATTATTCGGCTGCGCTGAAATAATTTTGTTCCAGACCACAGCAAAATTTGTCTGAAGTTTTTCTTGTCACCCTGTATTTCTAAAGAATGAAAACGAAGAGATGGTTTCTCCCCCAAAGCAAAAACCCCTTGAATTCACACTGGAGATGAATTGGTAGAAACAGTAGATCAGATATTGAGTGAACGAAAAACAATAAAATGCAGAATGTGGTTCTTTATGTATCGGGTATTTTTTTTGAGTGATAGAACTTGAAATTGCAACTTATGCCACCATGGGAATTTTATGGAGACTTCCAGAAGCAATATCGAATGATAAATTATTTATTCGAACGACTTGTTTTTGAACATCCACACTGAAGAATATACAGTAGTTAATAACTTATTCTTTAAACTATAAAATACAAACAAAGTTATTACACTTAAAATCGAACTTTCAACCAAATATTCTACAGACTATCATCCTTATTTTATACCAGGAATAGGCACTAGGTTGTTGAATTTATAATTCAAGAGCCAAGAAAAATTGTCATTTCCTGGAGCAACATCACTGCTGCCATCTTCATTATTTCCATCTTCACTTTCGAAGCTCCAATTTTGTGTTCCATGTATTTCGGCAACAATGCTAGGAATTCGTTCTGAAGTATCCCAGCATCCATTGAAGAGACCAATTTGAAGCTGAAAAACAATAAATGAAAGAATATAACCCATTTGAGTAATATAAAGAATAGATAAATATTATTATAGCCAATATCGATCGTAAATTGTGTTTTAAATTTGACTTGAGGTCTTCGAATATTGATGGTGTTTCACAAAAATGTTAGAACACAACTTTATTCAAATTATTTAGTATAAAGATGACTTACCCCATCCACAATTTGCCCATCCTTCGTTTTCTTTATAGCAATTTGCGGAAGAGGATACGGCATTTGATGAGGTCCTTCATTTTCCACAGGCAGACACTTCTTGGTTGTTGTGAACTCATATTTCGCAGCAGAGTATGTTGGAAAACTTTTCCTCCTGATTATCATTCCACTCATGTCGACTATGTCTTAATCTACGGAACTGAAGATGCTCGAAAATAACTTTGAGAACTGCACTCAGCGTTATGACACTTAAATCTATTTAATATTCTGACTGATGTCAAATTTTCATGGAAAACTTCAATATTTTGTTGGGAATATTATCGCCACCATTAGGTTTTAGGATCCTTCTTGCCAGCTTGTTGCTTTTTTGCCTACATGGATGATTCTCGAAAGAAATAAGTCCTGAAATTTTCTAGGTAGGTTTGAGGTTTAAATGTATACTGCTCCACAAAAGTTAAGGAAGTTCAAAAATTTGGTAACCGTTTCAAAATAGTTTCAACTATAATTCCTCAGAATTACTTTCACCTGAAATCGTGAAACTTATGAGAAGTAGTAAGATAAGCTAGAAAACATTTAGATTTCTCATATTGAAAAATTGGTGAGTAAAAACTAGAAACTTTTGAAGCAGTCTCACAATTTCTGAAGTAGGTATCGGGTGTTTTTTCATATGTAATACCACTAGAGATGGAATTTTGCCGGCAAAATTTCTCGATTGTAATATGAAAGTTTGTTGCTCGGAAATTTCGCGAATAACATTTGTATCAAGATCACGAGCCGTCAGGCGAGTAATTTTGGGAAAAATGTCATGAGCGAAAGTTCCGAAAAGCAACAAACTTGAATATTACAAGAGAGAAATTTTACCTGCTTAAATTTCATCTCGAGTGGAATTCGGCATGACTATTCCACGGGAAAATACGGTAATATGTTCACATTTGACGCGTATTGCGCTATTTGGCAAATTAGAATTCATCATAGATTAAGGTGGGCGTTCAATGTAGTGTGTTTTTATTTCAAGTTGATCTCGAAAACGGTTTCACTTTGAGAACTGAAATTTTGTGGGTGAACTCAGAAAGGATTAGGGTTCTTGTTGAAATAATTTTGATCGATTTCATTCAAACAGTTAATTTTTTTTCTTTCAAAAATAGAAGAAAATGAGCCAACCCATGCTTCTGTTTTATTTCAACAGAAAGACCCATGAAAATAGTTCAACATCCGATTAAAAGTGAATCTTCTGATAATTTCGTTCACAAGATCAACTTGAAATACGGAATTGGCAGAAAATGGCCAAATTCAAATTTTGGCGGGAAAAAATTCCTGCTTTACCCACAAATCGACGTAATTCATAGTTCGGCGATTTTCGGATAGAGAGCGCCATTGTACATTTCATTCATTATTATTGTATAAGGTGAGAAATAAGTTTTGATATAGCAAGTATGAAGATATTTGTCATTGGGTATTCGGACCATAGACTATCTGATTCGGACTTCGGAGATTATTCATAAGCGTATCATGGAGTGTGATATGGGGAACGATAAATCTATAATCTATCTAATATATTCAGAGGAGCAATATTTATTTATATATTTGTATTGGCTTATCTCAGATACTGCACTAACGATTTTGATGAAATTTGGTATGTATATGTAGATAGGATATTTTATCATTTTATCTAGGATAGGTGTCTGAGAAAATGCAATTTTACGCGAAGAACGGACAAGTTATGTGAGTAGGTATGATCTGATTTGATTCGAAATTGGCGTGTGGGGGTTTTGGGGTCAGAGATTATGATTTTTCTTATCAAATTTCACAAATTGAAGATGGCGGCCTGATAATAATAATAATACAATAACTTGTGTGATTATGGCCCGATTTGATTCGAAATTGGTATATAGAGGTTTCCGGGGTCGGATCGGATATTATGATATTGTTGTCAAAATTCGTGAAATCAAAATGGCGGACCAATTTTGTTACTATGGTTTATTTCGATTCAAGATTTGCATGTGAGGGTTTTCGTAGTTGGAGATTGTGATTTTTTGTTAAAATTCACAAATTCAAGATGGCGGCCTGTTAATAATAATATGTAGAAAACTTTTGTGATTATTGCGCGATTTGTTTCGAAATTGGTTTGTGGGGGTTTTAGGTGTCGGTGATCATGATTTTCTTGTCAAAATTCGTGAATTCAAGATAGCGGACGCGTCTTGTTATTATGTTTCAATTCGATTCAGATTTTGATCTGTAATAGTATCTATGAACATAGATGCATAGAATACCTGATGTTGGCACCATAGAACTCACTATAAGATCTATGGTTGGCACTGATGAGATTTTGGACATTCTTGTCGATCGAAATCTGTGCTGGGGCCTACTTTTCATTCCTCCCGAAAGGGGTCGCGTTATTTTCCATTGCAGCAGTAGCGCGAGCTATAAGCGTGAGTTATAATATATCCTATTTCTCACTCTAATACAAATAGTAAAAATTAAATAGCTTACGAAATGAATAAAAAAGTCGGATCGATCGAGAACTCCATTTCAGACATCAAGGTAGCATTCATTGCTACATTTCCTTGGTTCTGAATATCCAAAAATTGCAGTTGGAAAACGTGAATTTTAGACGTTTTCTACGCGATTCGATTCTCGACTAAAGATATCGCTCTTGACAACTGTTGTCAATTTCAAAAATGCAGATTGATTCGACTATTACTGAAGAAGTCGAAGATATAATATAGTGTTCAATTCCCGGTAATGGTCATAACACACTTGATGAATCACACCACCCGCCTGACGGTTCGTTGTGCAAAATTCATCTGCATATGTTATGACTTACATTACCGCTCGTTGAATAATATACTTATTATTCATGGTGGGAAGAGAAATTAATGTTATTTAGAATGAACCGTGAAAACTCATGTATTGAAAACAGTTTTTTGTGAAAGTTGAGGAACGAGTTTTGTTGAAAAACTTCTCAAACTAACACATAAGTCGCAAACGAAATTAATATAAATCAATCTGCACTAAGAATTCAAATATGTATAGGCAAGAGATTTTCAAAATATCCACTATGGAAATAATATTGTACCAAAGTTTCCTCTGTCACTGGCGCTGGAATAATGAATATTCTACCGTAAAATGAATAGTCTGCTGGAATCGACTACCAATACCCTTTTATAGTCGTGTTGCCAACGCCTTCATCTAAGCATCCTTGGAACTGATGGTAATTTGTGACGGATATAACAATGTTGAATTTTATTCCAAAACATATTATTTTGGAATAATTATTTCATGAATCATTTCTTCCTGAATAATTTCCAAATCAAATGATAATTGATTTTCTAGGACAACGGATACATAAAATAAATTCCAAACTATCGCCAACAGTGTCAACGTTAGTTAGTCTATGGTCAACGTTTATAGTTTGACGGACCGTCTAGCGATCGTGTCATATAGTGGAAGGTAGTTTTGAGTATTTGGATGTTTGGAAACTTCGCTGAGTATTCTATGAAATGGACGGTGGCGCCTCTACCGGCTGATCTTTCCTACTCGGTTTAAACGCCCACCTTAACTAAACCACTAAACGTTGTTTGATTCCTCTATGATATTCATTTTCGAAGCTATCTATGAATTCGAGAAACGTCAAAAATTTTGTCGCTGAAAAACCAACATGTTGGTTTTGCTGGCTTGAAAATTTTTTCGGGATGAAACGATCGTTGCTACGGAAACTTCCTCACTAAAAATGAAAAGAGGGGAATAGTCAGTGTGATAGAACTTCAAATTGAAATAAAACACATTCAACATTGAAGCCAATTTCTTTTTAGTTGAAAGATTATCTTATGGCATTTATGTTTCGAAAATAATTTCTGGCATATGTTCACCACGACTAGCTCGTTATACAGAGTGTCCCACTAGTGCCGCAGCGGACGATATACGTGTTACGGTCTGAGTTTGGCAAAATTTTTCGATGCAGACTTGATATACTCCAAGAAGAGTACAACCTAAAAATATTTTCGAATATATCGGGTGGCCCACAAAAGAGGAATAGGGGGCGACTTTGTTTTTTCTAATGTGACACCCTATATTCAATAGTGTTTTTCAATTCTCTGAAACTTTCTGCATGCTTTCGTATACTTTTCACATATTTTTATTCGAAAGTTTTCGAAATATTGGATATTTTGACGAAAAAATTATACTTGTAGAGGCTATGTTATCCAATTATATTTCACGAACCCTTGCACATACCAATAATAGCTTTTTATATGGATTGAAAGACAAGACTTCAAAGTATCCTAGCCAGCTAAAATAGGTCATCTTGGAGTGTCCACAAAAAGACTATCAACATGACGAATCTCAAATCGATTTTTCTTCATGTTTTCAAATGCAATGCATATAATTTTTTTCATCATTGTAATCACCATTCATTTTACTTAATTTTTTGTCAAATAAACGATATGCATATCTTTAACAGAATAGGATTTTTTAGAGTTTTTCCTCTAAATTCACATTTACTTCCGAATTCAAAAAGCAGATTTGGCTTTCCTGTGGTTATTGAGAACTGTAAAATTATTCTATCTGGAATTAACATCATTGCAGCCTCAATTCATATCATCATAGTTTTTACGAATTGAATGAATACTCACACAATGATGCAGTGGCACACCCAAAGGATTCAATTTTTCTCTGTTCATTTTCATACGTCAAGCATAATCACACATTCTTCAGTTCAGTTCAGCCCCCCCCCATAACTTAATCCTGGGTGCGCCACTGCAATGATGTAAAAATTCAAAATGAATGTACAAGTTATGAGTGCTACAAAAAACTAGTTTCGAAACTTTAGGATACAAAAAAGTGCCCGCTCTTATCCTTATACAACTTTCTTCGAAAAAATGATATTCATGAGTTTCACTGGCACGCACGCAGATCTTCAAGCACCCAAGCTTGAAGCTTGTTTGAAATTTTTTGATTTGACTCATCAAGTAGAAACATAGAAAATTATCAAAAATGTATTTTGAAAAATGGGTACAGAAAGCAAGTTTCAGTCTTCAATAACTGAATTTCATTACAATTTTGAGTAGATACATCAAAACTTTCTAGTTCCTCATTTCGCTATAATATGATAATATGAATTGATGCTGATGAATGATGCTTATTCTGAGTGGAATAATTTGACAATTCTCAACAACCACAGAAAAGCCAAATCTGCTATTTAAATTCGACGGTATATGTGAATTTTAGGGAAACATTTCGAAAAAGCTCTCAAAAATCCTATTCTGAAATTTGAAAAAACAAAGTCACCCTCTATTCCTCTTTTGTGGGCCACCCGATATATTCGAAAATATTTTTAGGTTGTGCTCTTCTTGGAGTATATCAAGTCTGCATCATTTTGCCAAACTCAGACCGTTACGCGTATATCGTCCGCTGCGGCACTAGTGGGACACCCTGTATAGACATGGTTGAAAGATTCAGTTATGTTACTTTCTTTTATGTAAATCAGGAATGGAGTGTTGACATTTCACTGAAAAATAATGGACAGAATAGTCCGTTACTTTGTGATAGTTCATTCGAAAAAAGAGTACTCGATTAAACCGACAGAAAAACTTCTAAACGAATAGACAGAATTCCCAACTTTCAAAATAATCAAGAAATAAACCTACCGAAGACATTTGAATACCTTTTTGCACAACTCGAAATACTCCAGTATGAAAATGTAGTAGTAGGTACTACGAATCCTGTGTCACATTTAAAAAGTAAAAAAAGAGTAAATAGAACAGCATTGGCAACATCTCTCAGAATTATATGATTTTCACGGATGCCAACCTGCGTCAGTTTGAAGTAAAATAACTTGATAAACCTAAATCATGGCCAACCGGGATACTTTATAAAAGTGAATGGAGTATAATTCAGAGAGATGTTGCCAATGCTGTTCTATTTACTCTTTTTTACTTTTTAAATGTGTTTTTTTCGGAGGTAGTTTTTTATAAAATTGTCTAGCAATGAAATTCTAATGGAAATGTGAAATTCCTTTCGACAAAAAATCTCTTGTCCGATGAATCCAAAAGAATTATTCTTCCAACAATGCTCCGAATTCCAAACTGAACAAACACATCGATAGACAGAAACGCGTTGTAAGCGAATAACGCACAAAAACAAGAACATAATGGCAGCGAGTGGATAACCCAATTCTACAATCCGAATTCCGAATGGAATTGAGTTATCAACATTCAATTTTGTTGAAAAAACAACTAACATGCGCTCCCTCACCGTGTCCCATTCATCTACTAAATTGGGATGTTCTTTGTTCATTCCCCCAGCTCTCCTAGCGGATATTCTCCAACTGAGAGATTGATTTCAACATCCCAGATACGCATTATGAATTTTTCATTCTGGGGTCGGCACAATGAAAACCGAGGCTAAACGTCTGAAAAAGGATGATCTCTACGATCTAAAAATCCTTTAGGAAATTCGTCTTCTTCAGTTGGGGCTGGGGGATGAACTATGCTCGTTGATTTGGAGAAAGAAAACATAAATCCTGGGGAAAACTTTTTGTCGCTTTCTTATGTAGGGCTGGTTTTTGAAAATGTGATAAAGGAAGATTTATTTGCGATGCGATTGTACGAACTTGTGCCACAATGAGCTCATTCGGAGATTCATGTTCATTGAGTTTAGATATTTCTTTGGCAATTTTTCTGTGGAAAAAAACTCTTTCTGGCGTTACTAGCCCGTACTTGGTTTGGGGCATTGTGCTCGAATTTGGCGAGTTGAACAGTAATGGGCTGTGCCGATTCTGGCTTAGCTGGATTCTTGAGAAACGTATAGAACACCAGAGGGTGAGTTAACCACTGAGGTCCGAATCATCTTCGTTACTGACGAAGTCCATTTGCAGTATTTTCTGGTAGAACATAGATAATATAGCAAGGAGTAAACGATTCAATTTGGAGAAAAAAAAATCGTGAAGGTTTCCTCATGTCACATTTTAGTTACTTGAATGTTGTTGAAAGAGGTCGAATTATTGGTTTACGGGGGGTCGTCATTTCGAGAAATCACTAACCGTACGAACAGAAATCTACTTCTGTTATGAGATGTTGTCAAGCAAGGTCCATCGAGTTGATTTGTTTCTCTATTTTCATTTTTCCTCTTGGGATATGGGTGGAAAATCCTGAAATTTAAAATAAAACAAGTAACTTCTTGTTGTGTTCGGTTGTTATCTCCGTAATCAATCATTTGTGTGATTATTATTTTGTTTACGAGGATATATTGAAAAATTCTTAGCCTACTATAGAACCAAATAAAATTTCAATGTCAAAATATTATATTACTCAACAAGCAGGCCGTCCCAGCTTCGCCCGTGTAGAAATTTGTTTCACGCGGCGGTTTCATCTTCAACCTCAAACCTGCCATATCTTTTGATGTACTTGTGTTCGGTTGTTATCTCCGTAATCAATCATTTGTGTGATTATTATTTTGTTTACGAGGATATATTGAAAAATTCTTAGCCTACTATAGAACCAAATAAAATTTCAATGTCAAAATATTATATTACTCAACAAGCAGGCCGTCCCAGCTTCGCCCGTGTAGAAATTTGTTTCACGCGGCGGTTTCATCTTCAACCTCAAACCTGCCATATCTTTTGATGTACTTGTTGTAATTGTATGATGTGAAGGGCAATTTCGTTCTAAATTAAATACTGGGGATAAATAACGTATTATAGGTTGGATGAGGATCAATACCCAATTCATAAAACTCACTCCCAAATAGTGCATAATTTTGGAAAACATCTGATTATCATAAACAGGTAATAGCAAGTCAATCTTGAGAGATAGATATATGCTATCGCGGACTTTTTTGTAGAACTATTTGAGAGGTACATTTCCGTCATACATTGTATCCATGTAAGTCTTACGGTTTTTGCAGCGCACGTAAAAATAGCTGATTATGGCTGATTTTTTTGTAATTATTGAAGATATAGTAGGTATCCTTATTTTTTTGGGTAAAAAGTATAGCCTATGTCACTCAGGGATAATGTAGCTTTCTATGGGTGAAAGAATTTCTGAAATCGGTCCAGTAGTTTTTGAGCCTATTCGTATCAAACAAACAAAAATACAAATCTTTCCTCTTTATAATATTAGTATAGATATAGATATATTCTCCGCTTAATTGAATACATTTATTACAGCGAACATGCAACGTCTCTAGACCTTTAAAAAAAATGTTTCTTCTTGCTCTGCAAACTAGTCCTTCACAGCTTTTATTACCTCCTCGTTTGAAGAAACCTTTCAAACTTTTTTTCAGTTGAAGAAAGAGATGATAGTAAGACGGAGCCAAATCTGGTGAATAAGGGGGTGTTCTAGTATTTCTAACCCTAAATCACGAATTTTTTGCATGGCAACATGAGATTTGTGTACGGGGCGTTGTCCTGTAAAAACAAAATACCATTGGATAGCTTACCACGTCTTTTCTCTTTAATTTTCTCACGTAGAGCGGTCAGTAATGTCGAATAGTAATCTTCAGTTTTTGTTCTACCCATATCCAAAAAATCAATCATGATTATTCCATGGAAATCCCAAAAAAACTGAAGCAAGAACTTTTCCAGCAGATTTTTGGACACGAAACCTCTTAGGTCTTGGAGAACCAGAGTGTCGCCATTCCATCGATTGTTGCTTTGTTTCTGGATAGTAGAAATGTACCCACAAGTCTCATCCATAGTAACAATTCTACATCGTTCTCAAATCGAACACGCTTCTGGTCAACATTCAAACATTTGGGGATCCATTTTGCAGAAATTTTTCTCATGTCTAAATTGACGTGAACTATATGATGAACGCGTTCGTATAAAATCTTCAGTGCCTCAGATATCCGTTTTAGCCCAATTCGACGGTCTGATAAAATCATATCATGAACTGCATCGATATTTTCGGGGACTGACACAGAAACTGGCCTTCCCGATCGGTCATCATCTTCAATGGAAAATTTACCTCTTTTGAAGCTTGCAGACCAATATTTCACGGTCGCATACGAAGGACATTGATCACCAAGGATATTAAGCATGTCTTAAATGTCGTAATTCTGCTTACCTCTTAAACCTTTTAAATACAGGTACTCGTTGATGGCTCGATACTCCAATTTTTCGATTTTTAAAATTTCCGTGGACACCTTTTTTTTTTATTGCGTAACTCTGGTTTACTTTTTTGACGTCGAACTCCACACTGACACTTCTAATAAGTTATTTTTCGTTGATATGGTATCGCAATATTTTGTTTATGCATGGAACTGGTCTAGGCTAACTAGATATCAATACATCCTCGTATTTCCGTTGATCGAACCATAATTCATAATTGAAGTCAATGAAATTCAAACACGAATGGGACAATAGACCTTTCCAGAATACGTAGAACAAGATGAAAGATGTGAACTAAACCAGAATGAGAGAGAAACAGGTATATTTCATGCGCAACTTGTGGGCAGCATTAAAAGATGCGCAAACCTTAGTGCGAGAGAGAAAAGAAATAGAGAGAGGGAAGCAATGAAATGAGATCCTACTCGTTTTATCTTATATCGTACCGTGACCGTCACTTAGGAACACAACATTGTTGAGGCATACTAAAATTTTGATTTTCGATAAACAATACAACAAATAACATCCAAAACGTCGACTGTGTAAAATAATAATATCAATTGTCAAATGTCAACGATTTGAGGAGGGAAATTTTGACGACCAATGATATTCATTCTTAGCCCACAAGTGACGCGCGCAACTGTCACCTGCACAGGTAATTCTGGAAAGGTCTATTCATAACCTTCAACTTATCAGCTCTCCTTTACCATTTTCTTTAATAACCTGAGGGATGAACGTGTAACGAAACACCCCAACATCAATTCACCCAACTATTCGACATCTGCATATACCTACATACACACATGCATGCGCATAATACGTCAAAATCAATATGAAACTTTTATTCGCATATTGTATTGTCATGCGTTATTTAGGGATAGGCAGGATGTTATTCTCGATATCCCATATTTCTTCATCCCCAACTTGGGAAGCTCCTGAAGTGCGCCTAGCAACAGCATGCCTCGCTGCTTCGCAGAAAGCGGCTAAATTGGGATGTTCGGCACTCATCCCCAGGCCTATTTCATCCAGAACCCCCCATCTGAAAGGTTAATTCTACCGCAAGAAAAATTGGGAGACAGGACGGAAAATGATGCACTGAGGGTGGAGAAACTTTTGCTTTGTTGGAAAAATTTAAATTGTGCTAATTGGCAATTTGATGCGGAAAACTGAGAAGAAAACTCGTTAGGCTGTCGGCTTCTCGAATGTAACGACAAAATATGATACATGAAGCTACTGTCGGAGTGTTTTTTGAGTGAACTTCTTGGAGGTGTTGAAAATGAGACTTTTTCGAGTTATGGGTGACTACCGAGAAAAATTAAATCATCAACCCCGAAGGAAAGCAATGACATGATTTTCAGATTCAAGATAATAGGAACTGGAGTTGATCAGAATTCGTATTTTTATCCAACTGACTCTCATTATTAATGTCATTTTAGAAAAGTAAACCATCAAATAATATACTAACTGACAAAGAAACTGCAACACCCAGAAAGGGCTCATAAAATTTCATTTTTTTTGGGTGAAAGGACTAAATGATTGAAATTGGGAGAAAAAAACGAAGGGTTTCCAATTTTTTTAAATGAATTTGTCCACCGCGATTATCTATACACTCCTGCATTGATGCAGTAAGATGGTCTATTTCTTCTACTATCCCAAGCTACCTGTACCTCATGTCTCAGAGCCGCCAATGTCCGTGGGCGCTGGGGTAAATTTGCAAGCCTTCTACTCATGATGTCCTCTCAAACATTGATAAACCTTGAATGACTACTGTATAGTTCAATACAGTCATTGAGTTTAAATATACATAGAGACACAGCCCAGTTCAACGATTTGAAGCTAAATTTTGTGTAGTTCCCTCACCGGTTCATAGATGGATAAGTGTGTTTCAGAGAAGCGAAAATTTTTACTCCCGCATCTGGCGGTAAGTAGCTGAACTATAAGGCACTATTTCCGAAATCGAATGCGATGACGATCAGGACCGGCGTATGGAAATGTGGGATGTTCAGTATTTCATCACCTGATTTTTTTGATGCAATAAAACGACAATTATTTTTGATCTTTCATGAATATAAAATACTGATGTATGAAAAAATAAATGCATGCAATTTTTTCTTCATTCTCAAGTATTTATAAATAGATTTTCTATGAATTTTTAAAAATATTTAACTTTTTATAAACAGCTGGATGCTTCTGTGTCGAGATTCCTTTGGTTTTTTTTTGTCCCCTGTACAGCTTCACTCTTATCAATTGTCTCAACAAATGAATCCTGTGCTTTTCAAATTCTGGAGTTAACGGAGAGTTCCAATCTTATATAAATTCATTCTTTTTCAATTTTCCTAAAATATACCTTTGAAGTCATATCTTTTCTGATTTTGTGACCATAATTTTCTTTATGACCAACAGCGCCTTCCTCATCAAATGTTTGAAATCGGTTGAGGGAATTCTCAAATGTATCCGATTTCGATTTGCAATATATATCCAATCATTAGCAAGCTTATTAAAATCATCAATGAGGAGTGCTTTTTCGCACTTACCGCATTTGTTTTTTTGGCGATGTTCCTCATCAAATACCCCGAGAAACTTGTGATTGAGTTGTATTCTAGGGTCTTTAGGGGTTCAATTAACTCTTTATCCCCTATATACCCTCACTAGGCTCACCGTTGCCCGAATCCGCAGAAGAAATGGTCGAATATGTCCAATCAACCACATCAATGGTCCTACTTTCAGATTCTCCCATTGTACACAGATCGAAATCATTGTCGTATTGGCAGTTAGAATTATCGGAAGATTTTTCAAGACAACCAGTCATGACCGACTGCAACTCAAATCTGAAGCATCGAGCTGAGGGGTTTGGATCAAAACCCCTTCGCTGTCTTATTTTGGAGAATGAATTCTCGATTGGGTCCTGGTTGATCCGACTTTTTATCTAATATGGAAATGTTTCCTTCGTCTCCTCCCACAATTGAAGGCTGCTACTGATGGTTTGTATCAAACCGTTGAAACAATAGGGAATATTTTTCCCAACTGTCCAAGACTTAATGAATTCAATTGATTCCGTCAGAGTTTGTATTGCTGATGGCTGATACTTTCCCTCAAATTTTCCGTTCGAATTGAGGCAGTCGAAAAGATCATTCATTTCCAGAATGAACTGAGCAGTTGAATTGGCCTTTTCATTTTCTGGAAGGCGTTTGAATTTCAGTTATCTTCAAGAGAGTACGAGAAAGACAAATTCTTTTCATCGATTAAGTACGTTTCTTTTATGTCCCTCCAAGAAACATTTTCACCCCTCATTTTCTACCTGAGAACACTCCTTTGGAGAAATTCATGGCTAATACTTCATCATTATTTAATCACACCGTTTGTAACGAATTTGGACGAATCCGACCCTGCCTACGATTCATAGAACTAGAGGAAAATTAATCTTTTACAGATTTCTATAAATGAGTAGTGACAAAATGGATCAGACGAATATATTTCCTTTAGTAGCTACTATGTGTCGCCACTTAAGTTGGCAAATTGGCAAGTAAACTGCCAAAAATTTGTGCATCAAATCAATGAACTGGGTTGTGTCTCTATGTATATTCAAACTCAATGATACAGGTAAGTTTGAAGAATGTATAAACCTAACAACAGCTTCGAAAAACTCATCAACCTAACGACTTGTTCTAGCTTGAAATCCCTTCGTAGGTCAAAATTCAACAGGTTGTCCCGAGAATAAAATAAGTTCATTCTCAAATGGGATTAGAACTCCAACGACTTGAATTGTGAAAAGGAAGCTTAATCTGATTAGAAGTTGTCAAGGTGTGCGAGGGTGAATCAGATTCATTGAGCGCGTTAGCTCATCGATTTTCCGCTGGATGAGTTGACTATCCTGAAGTTGCTGGAGCCTATTTTTCACAGACAGACTGATATTGATCGGTTGCAGAGTTCAGATAGCTTTAATTATTTGTAAATGCTGTTTTCCCTGTATACTCCATTCACTTTCATAAAGTATCCCGGTTGACCATGAAATTCTGACATTTCACCATGTATAGTTTGAAAATGTTAGGTTATAGTCATTTTTGTGTCAGATGAATGAGCGGAGCTTTATTTTCTACAAAGGGGTCGTAGCAATTACGGTTTTGACCAACTGCCATTAAAAGTGACACTTTTAATGACAAAAAACAATGTTAAAATTTATTGTTTAAGTACGTGGAAGCGTGTTGAAAATATTTTCAACATTAGTGTAAAAAATATTTTTAGCACTCCATTTTCTTATGATGAAAGCAGATGAAAAAAAATCAGCAATTGCAAATTTTTATTATCAATATTTAACAATTATTACTTATGAACATTAATATTAATCGTAAAACTAGAACAATTACTAACATTAATGCCCTGTGACGTTAGGGAGCTCCGCAACACATTATTAGAATCCTCAGTACCATCAGTACTTGTAGAAACCGGAAGAAGGATATTGGATGATGATCCAAGATCTGTTGAGGTTGGGAGAATTTTTTCAGCAATGACATTTCCATATGCAATGGAATGATCAACATAGTCCTCGGCTACCGTCTTAGACTTCCATCCACCATGTTTTTTCATATCCGTAATATTTTCTCCTGATTCTACTAGCAATGAAGCGGAGGATCATCGAAAACAGTGTCCTGTATATTGCTTTGGTTCTGGCAGTTTGAGGAATTCGGCAACAATAGATGGAATTTTCCCAAATGTATTGATACCAACTGGATTGGCAGTCCATTTATTATTCATGTATTTCAGGAAAAAACGACGATGTTTGATGACAGAAGGGCGCAGTGCAAAGTACTTATGAAAATAGTCAACATACTTCCCAATGATACTGAAAGAACGACTGACTTTCGATTTTGTGTTTGGAAGTTGTATAACCAATGATTTATTTGTTATTTCGATGTCTTCCACTGATAAATTACACAATTCTCCAAATGATCCGAAAATAGTTGCAACCTTGACCATCAAGTATTTCTCATCTGGTGCCTCATTTATAAACTTTTCAACTTGTTCACGACTGAGAATTTTCGATTCTTTGGGACGATATCCTTCACTTTTCCGTTTTAAATATGCTACCTCAAAATATTTACTAACATCCACACCATTTCAAGAGCGTTTGACTTTATCATTGAAAACCTGCTCCACAAAGTTGATGAACTCCATATTTTTGATGTTTCTTCTAAGTATGTCAGGAAAACAGGTTCACTGAAGTTCCCTTCTACATTTTTCAATTTACACCAGGCCAGGAAATTCTTATATGCAATATCGTACTGCTGAACAGATATTTTAGGTAGGAGTTCCAAATTTGCTCTTCTTGCGGACTCATCAATATCCACAGGAACAACCAAATCGTCAATTTTATTAATAATTGGACTCTCGACAAAACATATTAAGCAGTTAAAAACCCAAGACGAAAATTGGACAGGAACGAAATTCAAATGACAGCGTCTTTTCTCATTTGTTAGTAATCATAACTTTGGCGACGTTTGCCATTCACAACAACCTTTTGATTATTTGAATGTTAAAATGTATTTAGAAGTTTATTGTCACTGCAAATTCGCCCATTTCATTATCAAAATAGGGCAGTTTTCCAAAAAACATTGTATGGTATTTGTTTTAAAAGTGGTTTTATTTTGTTCGTGAAATTGTTCAATTCGCTCCGCTCATTTCACAAACTTTTTCACTCACAAAATAAAACGTCACTTTCAACACTCATATCATAAATCACTATTTCATCAAAATTTTTATTTACTTTGGGAAAATTATGAATTTGAGAAAAATTATGTGAATTCAATAATTCCAAAGACCTGGCGAATGTTGAAGAAACTTTCTCCCTGTTAATACTGGACCATATTTCACGTATATGAACCTAGTTGGAAGATTCAGTTATGCTATCTTAGTGTACGGAAATCGAGAATATAGTGTTGAAATTTTACGGAACAAAAGTACTCGAATAACCCGACAGAAAAACTCATAAAAGAACAGTTGAATTCCCCACTTTTCAAAATTCTCAAGAAATAAGCCTACAGAAGACATTTAAACACATATTTGAACAACTTGAGATACTCCAGTATGAAAATGTACTGGTACTACTAAACCTGTGTCACACTTAAACCTCAAAAGAACTAGTTCCATTTAAAAAGTTGAAAAAGAGTAAATAATAAATAATTGCATTGGCAACATCTCTCAGAATAATTTTACTTTCACGAGTGCCAACCTGCATCAGTTTTAAGTGAAAGAACTTGATAAACCTAAATCATGGCCAACCCGGATACTTTATAAAAGTGAATGGAGTATACTTCACCATTATTGAAATGTTGCTTTCGGTGAATAATTTGAAATTGTCAGTTCGGAATACAAAAGATAATGAAATGTGTTGTGTTACCGCAATATTCCATGCTGTGCGAGTGGCACAATTAAATTTGTCTGAAAGTTTGATAACACCCTTGGCAGGAACTCCCAATACAGTCTGTATTCTTGAGTCCCCTGTCAAATCCTCATTTAAACGTGAGATTATGTTACCTCCCCGCAATCTCCCGACAGCACCGAATTCGAACCTAAAATGTTCTAGATTTATTTGTATTCGTATGAGCCCAAACATAAATTTGAATAAGACCGCCTACAGGAAAATAGCGCTTCTCTCAAGAAAGTTCCGTTAGCAATTAAACCAATTTTCGCCCGGGAATTCCGTCCAATTCCCTTCCCTCTATTTATTCTGTAAATCGCCGAGTTTCAGAGTTTCATTCGTGCGAATCTCTTTGTTTCGAACGAAATCGCCGGGATTATTTTATCGAAAATTCGTATCCCCGCCCTCAACATTCTAATGTTTGTTTGAACTGAAGAAGGTTAATATTGAACTTTTGAATGGAAATGATTTCGCGTAAATTGCTGAATTTAATTCCGCTGCCCATTGTGAAGTATTCATAAATCCATTGGAAACTGTTATGTTTTCATGAATTATTAATGAACATTTCTGTACAATCCGAAGACTCGAATCATTTGCACCCCAAGTATGGCACTTAAATTATACTTCTGGCCCTGCTGGTCTGCCTCGAATGCGCGTTTGTTTTCGTCCAAAATGCGAGATCTGGGTGAAAAGTTTCATGCTCCCTTTGTTATGCTGAAACTGTGTTGTAATTGCATGCCTTATCACGGAGCAGGGGGCAAGCCTTAAAATCTACCCTTTCAACCTAGTTCGTCATTTGCATAACGCAAGTGGTGCTTGCCGCTTATGCAGAATTCGAGAATCTTCATCTATGTGCTTTTGATGCAAAGTTGTACAACCATAGATCTTCACCCCCCGCACATTGACGTATCCTTCACTCTGAGATCTTCATTCTAGAGGATCTAGAGTTTCTTCCAGTCGCCTCTCATCTTGTATTTCCTCATTCCTGGGTTTTCTACGTTTGCTTTGTGAGAAGCGTTTATTCTCTTCAGTTTTCGATGTTTCCTATACTTAATTTCTTTTTTCTTCTTTTCATTGCTTTCTCTCAATTCATGATGTATTTTCTCTGGTCTTTTTTCTCACTGGAATCTTCAGTATTTCTCGCAGTTGTTCATTCTTCTGTCCCATTATCGCTTCTTTGAGTTTCTATTTCTGTTTACAATTTCTACTAGTGTTTCTATCTTGAGTTCATTTCTGATCTCTTCGTTTTTTATTTACTATGGGGCATTTTACTTCTTTCTTCTTGTTGTTAAGTAATACTAGGAATAATTATTGATTTGGGTAGCCCTGGTTTGTTCTCCAAAAAGAGTTCGCTATTCACATTCGAAGTCGGGTGAAGTCCATATTATCGGTTCTGTCTTTCTTCTACTCACTCAAAAATCACCATGTGAATCATCGAACATATGGAACGAAGCCATCATCAAGTACCTATGTTCAAAAGGTTTTAGAGGTAAGAAGATTTACGAAGATATGCGTAATACCCTTGGTGATCAATGTCCTTCGTATGCGACCGTGAAAAATTGGACTGCAAGCTTCAAAAGAGGTAAATTTTCCATTGAAGATGATGACCGATAGGAAAGGCCAGTTTCTGTGTCCGTCCCCGAAAATATCGATGCAGCTCATGACATCATTTTATCAGACCGTCGAATTGGGCTAAAACGGATATCTGAAGCATTGAAGATTTCATACGAATGCGTTCATCATATAGTTCACGTCAATTTGGACATGAAAAAATTTCTGCAAAATGGATCCCCAAATGTTTGAATGTTGACCAAAAGCGTGCAAGGTTAGAAGCATCGCGTTCGATCTGTGCTCGATTTGAAAACGATGTAGACTTCTTAAACCGAATTGTTACTGTGGATGAGACTTGGATACATTTCTACGATCCAGAAACAGAGCAACAATCGATGGAATGGCGACACTCTGGTTCTCCATGACCTTAGAAGTTTCGTGTCCAAAAATCTGCTGGAAAAGTTCTTGCTTCAGTTTTTTGGGATTGCCATGGAGTAATCATGATTGAGTTTTTGGATAAGGTTAGAACAATAACTTGAGATTACTATTCGACATTACTGACCACTCTACGGGAAAAAATTAAAGAAAAAACACGAGGAAAGCTATCCAAAGGTATTTTGTTTTTACAGGACAACGCCCCAGTACACAAATCTCATGTTGCCATGCCAAAAATTCGTGATTTAGGGTTAGAATTACTAGAACACCCCCCTTATTCACCAGATTTGGCTCAGTCCCACAATCATCTCTTTCCTCAACTGAAAAAAAGTTTGAAAGGTCGTAAATTTTCTTCCGACGAGGAGGTAATAAAAGCTGTGGAGGACTGGTTTGCAGAGCAAGAAGAGACATTTTTTTTTAAAGGTCTAGAGACGTTGCAGGTTCGCTGTAATAAATGTAAGGTGTAATGGGGTAAATGTGATATAGTATTTGAATAGTTCATGAACAAAGCGATATAAATAAATAAAGCTTAACGTTCAAAAAAATTCATGCATGATCACAATATAGTTCTCAATTGATTGTATGATGGTCACTCTTTGAAATCTTTTCTGAGAAATGTTGGGTTATTTTTAAAAAATGGATGTCGGTATATCACAATTGCCCAAGAATTTGGGGTAAATGTGTTAATAATTTTTAGCTACCTATGACTAAGTTATTTGGAAAGGACTGGGGTAAATGTATAAAAAACTTCTTTTTTTGAATATTTTGTGTTTTACAAAATTAAAATATTTCAGTTATTAATTTCGTTCGGTCTAATGTTTTGGTGTTTGCAAGTTTGAACACGTGTTAGATAGATGGCAGCAGTATTTATAAATTTGATCTGAATATACAGGGTGAGTCTTTGACTTGTACATATATTTTAACTGTAGATTCCTCTCATCAAACGAAACACTTTTTTCCTATACCATTTTTCAAAATTCGGTTTCGTTTGAAAGATACAGGGTGTCAAAAATCCACGAAATTATCACTATTCTTTCCATATATTTGAAACCGATAATCCGAATGAACTGAATTTTGGTTGATTGTTTACTCTATTCATGGTGCATATTCCTCAATTGAAACTTATTCCATATTCCTTCTAGTATAAGAGTTACAGCCTACTCGTCTCATGAATTCATGCAAAAATACTATAAAATCACTCGAAAAAGATGAACGGTTCATATTTTCGAAAGAATCAACCATTTTAGAAAATAAAAGTATTCTTATATTTTTTCAATAAAACGCGTCGTCTTCGAGTTATTCCTAATTGTATACGAACAAATTCGAGGAAAAAATCATGAATTTCATAAAAAAACTGAATGCAACCCTGAATTAAATATCATCGAATATTATGTATTCTCTGATCTTAACAAATTAACAACGTTGTCAATGTTTATCAACTTCGTCAAGACTAAAATCTACATGATGGAAAAACGTTCGATGTAATAATTGAATTCTGAGAAGCATGAAATGAAATTACACATTCTATAAGCACAGTTTCTATTGAAAATTTATTGTTACCGGTCTTTCAGGAAAATATCTATCTCAACAATATTATCCTCTTGGAGATTTCAATCGACACTACACGGTATGCACATCACAATCATCACCTGTTTGCTTTATTATCTGCAAGTAAATTTAGATAGATAATTAAGGTTATCCCGTTTAAGCGTCTTTCATTATCATAGACTGGCCTGCGGTTCGAGACACTGAAACAGAACAACCACAACACAACGGCCTGTCCCGCCTGTCTGCCTTGCGTGCCGGCTATATCGTAGCGCTATATCGGCAAGAATCAGAACTCGTTTGGCACGCCTAGACGCCTTTAGCCGTTAGCGATTGTGATAGTTCATCCGCTAACGATAGGGGACGTACTGCTTTCTTGAGTTCGCATTGTTTGAAGAGAAAATCGGCAATCTGGCATCGTCTTCTCTAGAGTTCTGTGCTTAGACAGGTTCTGTGCACGGCCTTCTAAAGACTTTAGTCTTTAGATGGCCGTGTTCTGTGGAATATCATATCACAGAAGATGAGTTAGGTTAGGTCATTGACCTCGAATCATCTGACTTAGGTTGATGGAGTTAGAATAGTTTGGTGAGAAACCAATTTTCATGAGATCGTTCCAAAATATCGAGGAAAATATTAACCAATTATTAGTGTTTATAAACTAATCTTCAGGAAAATCGAAGAAGGAACTTATTTTGGTGGGAGAAATATGGCTTTTCAATTGCAGAAATAATGGGACAGTGTTTTTGTTAGGAAATATCGTTTTTGTTACATTCTTATTCGAATAAGGTTAGTGCTTGAGTATTTTCTAATTGTATCACCCAGAACATCTAATCACCTCAATTTCAATCGAAAAATATGAACTTTGAAGTGTTTCCAGAGAATGTATCCAGGCACGGACTCAGCACAATTTTTTTTTTTCAAATGGCTATATCTTTTTAACAGAGCCGAATTCGGAAAAATGGAAAATGAAAAAAAGGTTTCCTTTGGCCTCAAGAATCTATAGTTAAAATATATGTACAAGTCAAAGACTCACCCTGTATAGTCCGTTATCACAATTGCCCCATTATCACATTTACCCCACTTCACCTTATCCTATAAAGAGGAGAATATGTTGAATAATAAAATATTTTAAAATTGAAATTTTGTTTGGTTCTATAGTAGGCTAGGAATGTTTCAATATATCCTCGAATTCAGGGCGAATCTTCTATATTAATATCTGGTTTTCCGACCCGAAGAACGAACATTAATTACATAACCAACCCAAAATCGCAATTTCTCTATCAATTCGTGTTAACTGAACTGTAATTTCAATCAGAATGGAATCAAATTGCAATCTGTTCGGCATGGCTGAATTCAGGAATATGCATATCGCCATTGATGTCGGATGTAATTTGTTCTTCATTCGGTTTGCATTACATTGGAATCATCAAAGGAGGTTATTATTATGAATACGTCGAAATAAATGAAGGGTTTCGTTACTAAATAACATCAAATTCACAGAATTATGTTCTGAATAAGAACTCTCATATCATTGTATATGCTGAAGAATAATGAGAATGATATGATTGCGTGAAAAATTGAGGCTTCAACATTTTTCAAACAGTCATCTCTGACTGAAAGAATCGCGAAAGATTCCAAAGGAATCGTGTAGATCTTATCTCTCCTTCTGCTGATGGATATCTCGCACAAATTGTAGCCTAAGTTGGCCCATTGTCTTGCGGACCTCTATTCATTACCTTGTCAAAATAAAAAGACACATAGTTCCCAAGGCTTCGAATCGATGGAGCCTTGACCCAACGAAATGTATAATAATTACACTGGGATGCTGCGTTGAATACTAAGCAGTTGTTCGGAGATTCCCTCCGAAATAATATGCAAATAGTGCTTGATTACTTTGGCGATTTACCAAACAAGAAACAAACTTGCTTCGAGTTTGAATAGATTCGTTAGAAGGGTCTGACAGATTTGATTATGAAAAAAGCGTGCCTTGTAGCTAATCTGTATGATCCTACAGAAATTGGCCCACAAACTTCCGTATACAGGACGTCCCGAAGTCAATGCCATGAGACGAAATTAGGACAGAAATTGATCAAGGCTACTTCAACAATCTGATCGTATGGAAAAAGGTTTTCAGGCTGTGGTTGAATTTCGAGAAGGCCATACTCTTTACTGAACTTTATTTCTTGAGGGAACTGAGCTTGGAGAGCAAATACTAAAAATCAATTTTCACATGAAACTGTGAATCTTAAATTGAACTGGCCAAAAAAATCAGATGAGCGAGCAAATATTTAGATTTCTCATACTTCGAGAATTAATATCAGAGTAAAAAATGAAAAAAAAACTCATCAAACCTAGTGTTTTCGCAGGCCAAAACTTTCCACGAGATATCCTGTACTTCGGGATCAATGTGACACGAATGTTTGAGATAAGACTTCGAAATTTCCCCTGCTGCAAAACATATCTGTGCTGATCCAACGATTAGGGGGTTTCGGAAGAAGATCCCATGGGAAAAGAAAAAGTTTTCTGCCTTTCCTATCTCGTCACACATAGTTAGCTACTAGCCGAGGATCCGATCGATGGAGGATATCGAATTCTATTCGGTGTAGCTGTCATATAGTCCTTGGAAGTTAGTTGATGAAATGATGATCTCGCATCGGATGATACGTAAAAAGTAATGGGAAAAATATCCACTTTCAGTTCACATTTTTTGTACTGATTATGGAAGATTGGGAATGTAATATCAGAGGGACCCTTGGGGGAAGAATCGAAATAAATGAATGCCTATCAATATTATACACTGTATTCAGGGGGATTCTTCCTATGCTAAAGCCGAATTTATATCAGCACACGAAATAAGAAATAAAATAAGGAAGTTCCAGATTCTCTTTCCCATTTCATTCGTTTTCCTCATAGTAACGTTTTCAGGGTAATGTGACTGTTGAACTTACTAACTCTATTTCTTGTATACACTTTTTTTCATATTTCTTATTTGATAAATTTTGAACACATTTAACTCTATCGAATCGTTGAAATATACGAAGATGTATTGATATCTAGTTAGCCTAGACCAGTTGCATGCATAAACAAAATATTGCGATACCATATCAACGAACAATAACTTATTAGAAGTGTCAGTGAAGAGTTCAACGTCAAAAAAGTAAACCAGAGTTACGCAATAAATTGAAAAAAAGATGTCCACCGTAATTGTAAAAATCGAAAAATATGAGTATCCAGCCATCATCAAGTACCTGAGGGTTAAGACGTAAGCAGATTTACGAAGATATATGCTTAATACCCTTGGTGATCAATGTCCTTCGTATGCGACCGTGAAATATTGGACTGCAAGCTTCAAAAGAGGTAAGTTCTCCATTGAAGATGATGACCGATCGGGAAGGCCAGTTTCTGTGTCAGTCCCCGAAAATATCGATGCAGTTCATGACATGATTTTATCAGACCGTCGAATTGGGCTTAAACGGATATCTGAAGCACTGAAGACTTCAGACGAACGCGTTCATCATATAAATCACGTCAATTTGGACATGAGAAAATTTTCTGCAAAATGGATCCCCAAATATTTGAATGTTGACCAAAAGCGTGCAAGGGTAGAAGCATGCATCGCGTTCGATCTGTGCTCGATTTGAAAACGATGTAGACTTCGAATTGAGGCTATGGATAAGACTTGGGTACATTTCTACGTTCCAGAAACAAAGCAACAATCGATGGAATGGCGACACTCTGGTTCTCCAAGACCTAAGAAGTTTCGTGTCCAAAATCTGCTGGAAAAGTTCTTGCTTCAGTTTTTTTGGATTGCCAAGGAGTAATGATTGATTTTTTGGATAAGGGTAGAACAATAACTGGTGATGACTATTCGACATTACTGACCACTCTACGGGAAAAGATTGAAGAGAAAAGACGCGGAAAGCTATCCAAAGGGATTTTATTTTTACAAGACAACACCCCAGTAGACAAATCTCATGTTGCCATGCAAAATATTAGTGATTTAGGGTGAGAATTACTAGAACACCCCCCTCATTCGCCAGATTTGGCTCCGTCCGATTATCATCTCTTTCCTCAACTGAAAAAAAGTTTAAGAGGTCGTAAATTTTCTTCCAACGAGGAGGTTATAAAAGCTGTGGAGGACTGGTTCGCAGAGTAAGAAAAAATTTTTTTTTTGAAAGGTCTAGAGACGTTGAAGGTTCGCTGTAATGAATGTATCCAATTAGGAGGAGAATATGCTGAGTAATAAGATATTTTGACATTGAAATTTTGTTTCGTTCTATAGTAAGGCTAAGAATTTTTCAATGTATCCTCGTATATTGCCGACGGTTTATTCTACATCTCGGCATGGATTGATTAGACTGGCAAAAAGGAAGTTGTGGATTCCGCAGGGGTCAGTTATTGGACCTTTACTCTTTCAGATATATGTGAACGATTCATCTACTTACCTCTTGCAAACATGCTGATGTTCTTAGACGATAAAAGCGTCATTAAATTGGCACACAATGCTGAAGAACCATTTTTTATATCGTCTTTTGTTTTGTGGGTTGCAGCAAGTTTATGAATTATATTCTCAAAAATTTCCATTTTTTGAAAGAACCACTGAGTAAGCAAAAAGATTGCGATAAGTCAATAGGGCCAGAAAATTAGCATATCAATGTTTTTGTAGAATAAAATGGGAATCTCTGATTTGTTTGTTTTTAAGACAAATTCATTGTAATGAAATCTACATATGGCCCTTAAAGAAGGTGAATTTCATAGCTTTCAAGTCTCAGTATCTAACAATTATCTGCTGAATAATTGATCGGGTCATTTTCATAAAAAGGTCACCTTACGTTTAGAACCGTAGACTAGACACAAAAGAAAATACCTGAATCAATGTATAATTGAAAGTGAAACTTAGTTTGAAATTACAAAATCTTCGAATATATTATGTTGCAAAAAACATAAGAATAGGTTGTGATGTTGTGAATTCAGAAGATCTAATTTATTAGACTTTTAAAACAAAGGTTGTATACAGGGTCATACAATAGGGCGCTCTTCTTCCATTTTAATAATTAATACATAATTCTTCTTTCACGAAATGAAGGATGTTTCAATAGGAGCACAATATTTCAGTGTGTGTGCAGTAGCAAAGTATTGAAATATTTATTGATTTCGAAAATATACAGCGTGTTTTTCAATTAATGTGAAAGATTTCAACAGGTAGTTTGTTATATAAATGTAAATGAAAAACACTGCTCGGAAGAAACGTCAGAATGCGGTTTCTCGTTCTGAAGAATCTTTTAAAAAAACAAGAATGTCAGTACGAGAATGATAGTCGTAAATGAAATTCATCCCGACCCGTGGCAACAAAAAAATAAATCTCAATTCCAGAAGCATAAAAAATATTCATTTCGCAATGCTCATCCATTTCCCCGTATTATTTCCTCCCGGTGTCTTTTTACTGTCATACACGTGACAGCTCAAGCCTGAACGCGTCCGGGTAATCGTTCTCCCAGAAAAATCCGCACAATTGACATTCGCTCGTCACGGAAATGTTCGGGGGAAAGAATTCGTGCTATTTTCACCCCCCTGATTTAAATGTCACCCCGAAATTTCATCGGAGGGTCGCTTCTGGCTCGAATTTTCCTGGCAGGGTATCTGAAGCGTGAGTACAACGAATAACTTCGCCTGAATGAACGGAATGCCTTAATTTTTCGTATATTCAGATTTCGGAGATATCCGGAATATTTATAACTTATATATGTTCCTGTACCTGGATTTTTGTGCTGATAAAATGCTCGAATAACTGGGGGGAACCGAATTTTAAGAACGAATAAAATTCTTTCAAGATTCAACATTTGCGGCGATGTCGAAATAAGAATTTCATAAGGTATACTTCATTCACATTTACAATTTATCTTGTTTGACCATGATTTAGTTTTATCAATTTTGTTTACTTAAAACTGACACAGATTCGTTAATCGTCAAATGAATCTCAGGGACGTTGTCACTGCTAATTGCTATTTACTCTTTTTGAACTTTGTAAATGGAGTTAGTTCTTCTGAGGTTTAACTGTGACACCTGATTCGTAACGGTACTACTACATTTTCACACTGGAGTATTTCAAGTTGTGCAAAAAAGTATTTCAAGTTTTTCTGTAGGCTTATTTCTTGAGAATTTTTAGAAGTGGAATTCCATAGGTCCGTCTGTTCGTTTAAAAGTTTTTTTGTCGGGTTATTCAAGTACTTTCATTCTTTTTTCGAATGAACTATCACAAAGTAACAGACTATTCCGTCTATTACCTACTTTTCAGTAAAATTTCAACACTCGATTCTTGATTTCCGTACAAGAAAATAACAAAGCTGAATCTTCCAACTATGTTCATATACGTGAAATATTTACAGTATTGACAGCGAAAAAAGTTTCTTCAACATTCGTTGAAATTATTGAATCCACATGGCACATAATATTTTCTCAAATTCGTTATTTTCCCAAAGTGAATGAACATTTCGATGGATACGTATTTACTACGACCTCTATGTAGAAAGATCGCTCATTTATCTGACAGGAAAATGGCTATAACCTAACATTTCCAAAATATACACGGTGAAATGTGCCAGAATTTCATGGCCAACCGCGATACATTATTAAAGTGAATGGAGTATAAACTGCCGAAATATTTCAATTTCGGAAAGTTTCACCTATACTCCATTCACAATTATAAAATCACAACTCTGGCCATGGTTTCGTTTTCAGGAATTGGCGCACCTGATGAAAAATCTGTGCTCGTACATAGAATATGGTTAATGACAATACGACGATGCCAGTTTTTCTGTTTACATCAAAGTAAAAGTATCAAAGATTTTCCCCATTTTGTTAGTTCGTATCGATCGGTGATTTTGGGGAGAAAATTCGATAGGAAATCGCCTATTTTTCAGTTCTTCGGCGTCCAGAAGAAGTTTCGTGCAAATGTCATTTTTTCACGAGTTTTGGCGTGAGTACGAACGGCAAATTTGAATTGGACCAAAAATCGATTTATAAGCATAAATAAAGCGAAAGTGAGTACTAATCGACCTTTTTACACTTGATAACGAAGTTTTTTTAGGTATCTGGCCGTTTTGAAAGATTTCAAACGAAATTCCGGTCCCCCAGAAGTTTGGTTAGTTTCGGTATCGATTTTGGTGCTCAAAATTTATTTGGAATGTGTAAATGGACAAGAAAGGCTTCCTTATACGATGTTCTAACGGAAGCGACCGGAAAATATGGTTCAGGTAGAATTGAAATGTGTCACTGGAGCTTTCATTCCTTTGCCGAAAGTAGAAAAAGGCTATATTGAACCAGAATACATCGGTTTTTTCCATATTCCAGGAGTTTGTGTCTTATTTTAGAACAGGTGAATGATAAATGTGAAGCATATGTTTGACCTATTCCATTTTATTTGTACAAACCTACGTGGTAGTAATGTATGAATATTTTTTAATCCAATAAATTACTATACAATCAGAATATTTTACTCCTTGTTCATAAGATCAAATAAATGAAATGTCGTCAATCTTGAACTTTCAGTTCAAGAGGATAATAAACATTGAATCTTCACAAGCATGCATATGAAAATTATGTGAAAGCAATGCAATTTTTTTCCATTGCAAAAAATACTTAATATATTTCAACAGTGATCTCTTGTACTTTTCATGCAAATAACTAGAAAAGGAATCCTTTCTATCAATTCATATAAACGTTAATTATTTTCGTCCATCACATCTTTTCCAATTCAATCACATTCTGAGAAATACGCTAAGAATGTAGAAAGGGCAACATAGTGTTGACTTGGAACATAAAAATATTTTGAAAAACGTCATAACTTCGATACAGAGTGAAATGTGTCAAATTTCCAATGCCAGAGCTGTGATTTTATAATTGTGAATGGAGTATAGATTATTATTCATATAAAACAAGAGAAAAACGCTGCAGTTATGAGTAGAGACCTTATTCTTTTCTGGAAAATATGGCATCAATATTGCATTCTCGCAATTTTTTGTCGATTGATTCGAAAATCTTCTGCAAAATTCATAGCCATGCACATTTAGTCAAAAATTCATATGAACTTCCAAATAAGAAATGTGATAGATATAATATGACTTATTTGAAAAAATATAGTTTCTTGATAAAATATAGTTTTTCAAAAAAAATGTAAATTACAATTTTTATGTTGACTTCATATCGGTATAGAATCGAACGAAAACGACAGTAGTGTACTTTTCTGGGATTTTTGACAAACTGGATTTTTTCTAGATGACCTCATTACATAATTTTCAATTTGGAAATCTTCTCAATAGAGTTTTGTGACAAGAATTCTGAAATAATTTTTCTTTCGAAATTCAAATTGGCTTTCCAAGGTTTTTTCCTATTTTCAGAATTTCGTTTTCCATGAATTTGATCTTCGATTGTCGTTTGATAAAATTTATTTTTCAAAATTCATTATTCTAGATTTCTTTAAAATCGGAATTTCTATGAAATGTTCCGATCAAAATCTTCTGTAACATTTCGAAATTAAAATTTATTTCCCACATGTGGTTTCTCTTATTTTCAGAATTTGGTTTTCTCAAAAATTTTGTCTTCCACTTTATTCTCAGTCATTTCGTAAAATTTGTTTTTCAAACTTTATTATTCATTTTTTATTATTCATTCTGAATTCCTTTGAATCTTTAAAATCGAAATGATTCATAACATTCCGAAGTAATTTTTTTTAAATCTTCTGAATAAGATTTAAGTTGTAATTATACTCGAGCCTGTTGAAAAAGCAATTGGAGTTATGCTATTCATTTATGTTCATTCAGATTGACACGAAAGAAATATTCGTCATTTCACCCATTACGGCTTTTTCAATAGAATTTTGAACTGAAAATTTAATAATTTTCAATTCGAGACATGTACGAGAATCTACAAATCTAATGTTTGTCATTTTCTTATTCAATACGATATTTTCGACATATCTGAATCAATGTTTTCCAATTTCCTACATTTCAATTCGGTTTTCGAACGAAAGTTTTTATTTCGAAGCTCATCGATTCAAAGTCGTTTAGGAATGTTTCTATTTCTTTCATATTCCAAATTCTTTAGTTATCTCAAAGAACTTAAATTGTTCAATCACATGCACATTCGTCCATTAAAAATTTTCAACTTGAGTTGAAAATTTAACTTGGTCAAGAATAAATTAAACACGCTAAAATTTTCTCAAGAAAATCTAACCTTATTCAACTGTTGGCCTTCTGGAAGCATTTTAGTTTCTATAAGGTGATTAGAGGTAGTTCTGTTGCATAAAAGTATATAGATTTCGAAGGCACAATTTTGAAAATCAATGAATAAATAGCAACCAAAGGTCGAGCTAATGAAATGGTATTCAAAAAACCTCATTCACACCACAAATATTTATCAGTTTCTATAAGAATTAGTTGCTTGAAGATAAATCACCCACTGCTTGGTTGGGAATGCTCAAAATAGTGCAGGAAAGTACATTGATTCATATGCTCCTCGGGTTTTCCCAATGTATTTTGGGCACTGGTATTATGTGCTAAGTGGAAGTGTTTTGTATACGTCTTCCAAATATTAATTAATAGAGTATTTTTAGAAGTACATGAAAGAAAATTCACGTGTATCACTTTTTGTAACTCTGGAGTACGTGAATTATCAAAAAATAAAGCTCAGTCACTATAGAGAATAAAAAGTATCCAAATGAAATTGAATAATTCAAACTATGAAATTTCATTCGGAAAATATATTTGGATCAGTGAGAATTTACATTCCAGAATTCAGGATATTGCATAGGGTGGCCCATCAAAAAAACCATTATATTTTTGAGTTTTTCCGAGTGAAGGTGAATTCATCAATACTTTTGTGTTGTCATCGAGGACATGAAAATCATTCTCAATTCCTTGAGATCCATTGCGTATATTCCCCGGTTGTTCTTAGCGTGGTACAAGATGAATTACCGGTAATTCAAACAGCCATAACAATTAGTACATGTGTTGGGGCCCCCGAGGCCTATTCATACCAAACTGTGTTGATGGATGGCGCGAACACGGCAGAGCCTTCATCGAAATGCTACGCCCAAGGGATGCGGGTAAAATTATATCAGTTTGTTAAATGTCCAAATCCGTCTTCTGGTTCTCTACTTTGGCCTCTAACGTCATAGGTTACGAGATTAGATTTACTGATGTTGAGTCTTGTTGTTAATTGAAACTAGTTTGTGATCTGACTAGTTGGATGTTTAATGAATAAGGAAATATTGTCGTCCATATTTCAGTGTGAATGTGTTGTAGAACAGAAATGTCAAATGAGAATAATATTCTCATTTCATAGCATTTATATTTTTATTAAAGTAAGAATTTGAATTGAAATGATTGCTGAAGGACTATCGAATCATTGTACTCATTTAACATAATTATATACCATCAGCACAAAATAATGAAGGGTTTCCAATAAGAGGTGTAATTTTGACATTCAAAGAAAAATGCCATTTTTTGAGATGAATGATAGATGTTAATTTCATTATGAAGAGGAAGGTATGCCGTTAGTAATGGAAAATAACATCAGCCAAATGACCACCACTTTCCATTTTCATTAATGGCGTAGTTTCTACTTGTCAAATGTCCAAAAATCACAGCTTCAATAGTGACATCTACCGAAATATTAGGCTATTCCAAATAACACCTCTGTTGGGTCTCAACACCAACAAAGCCTGTGGATTCGACGGAATCCCGCCGATTGTTCTCAAGAAATGTGCTCCTGAACTAACACCTGTCCTCTGCAAGTTGTTCAACCACTCTTACAAATTAGGTGTTTTCCCATCCAACTGAAAAATCGCCAAGAGTACAACGAGTACTCAGGAATAACCAACGATAGACAATATGGTTTCCGTCATCAGAGATCCACTGGTGACTTGCTCGCTTACGTATCACATAATATATGGCAGCTATCTATTGAGAAAAATGGTGAAACCCTAGCCGTAGCACTGGATATCTCCAAGGCATTCGATCGAGTCTGGTATCAGGGACTCTTCACCAAGATTCCATCTTATGGCGCGCCCCCAAAGCCATGTTCTCTGGTAGCTAGTTTTCTCTCAGACTGATCTCTTCATGTAGTGGTCGATGGAGTTTTATCTGACTCTCTACCCATAAATGCTGGTGTTCCGCAGGGAGCAATTCTGGCTCAAACACTATTTCTACTTCACATCAACGATTTGCTGGAAGCAACTTCGTGTCCAGTGCACAGCTTCGCGTATGATAGTACCCTCCATACCGTCTTTTCTTCTAGGGCTCCAATACCAGCCCGCCAAATCAGAACGAACGAGGAAGAAATGTTAACAACATAAATATGGACTTGGCAACAATTCTTGAATGGGGATCTAATAACTTGGTAGAATTCAACGCAAACAGAACACCAGCATGTCTTTTCTCTAGAAAAGCCGATATTACTGTGCCCAGCATAAGAATTGGCGGGAGTGACCATACCATTGAAGTCATCCATCTCGATGCTTGGTATTGCTATCAGCAATAACCTTTCTTGGGAGAATCACGTGACATCCATTGCTAAAAGTGCATCCCAAAAACTTGGTTTTCTGTTTCGTGCCAGGAACTATTTCACCTCAGGTCAGCAGCTTATGATCTATAAGGCATAGATTCGACCTGTCCTGGAATACAGTTCCCATATTTGGAGTGCTGCACCTAAACAAATCCTAAAACTCTTGGATTCTGTACAAAAAGGGCAATTCGTCTCGACGGTGATGCCTCGCTTACAAACTCGCTCACTTCTCTGGAATACCGAAGAAGAGTAGGCGATCTGTATCTATTTTATAGATATTTCCATGGGCGATGTTCTTCTGAATTATCAGCAATCGTTCCCCCTCTGGCAGTCTCTTCGAGACTAACCCGTCAAGTTCAGTCTTCACATCCCTTCGAGGTCACTTTGGAGACCTGCAGAACATCTCTCTTCAAAGACTCGTTCATCCAACGAACAGCGAGGCTTTGGAACACATTGCCTAGGAAGGTGTTCCCCGAGGCATATAACCTCCAATAATTCAAGAACACCAATTCCTACCTGCTTGCCCTTGGTTCTCACGATGTTCTCTGAACATTACAGGATATTCCTCTTCGTGAAAACCACAGGATAAAAAATATCGGACAACAAGAAAATATAAAATAAAAGTCTACTTGTACGAGCATATAAAATAGTAAATATCGAAGAAATTAATTTTGTGCTTTATTTTTACTAACTCTGTATTCATCATGCACGATGATACATTCTGCGTTTCTTAATTAGTGAACCAAAAATCCTTTTTTCAACCTACCCCCTCAGTTGGACGAATTGTAACGTCGACCTTGAATTCGAGCCTGTTTAGGGCGTTAAAACGTGTTTTTGAAGCGACAGTATCGCCATTCGTGACTCGATCGCCCCGAAATAATTATTTGGGACATTCTCACGTAAATTGCCGCAATTAGTCATTTCGGGAATATTTACCCCCGAGAAAAAACTCCATTAAATCGCGACGCTTGACATTTTAATGGGTGAAAATTCGTTTTCGCGTGAGGCGAAACCAGGAATGAACACCGGAACACTGTACAGTAACGTCGAGCGAAATTTTTCAACGTTTCAACTGTCGCTTTTTTTTAACTCACGGGATCTAATGTGCGTGTACGTTGGGGCTGTGAGTAATGAACACGACATTGTGTAATTCAGATACCTGTATTTTCGAATTTGATAAGGTGATTTGGTTCTAGTCGAAAACCTCCTTTACCTTTAGTGCAGTTAGTGGAAAAGCGATATTAGTCATGAATTTAACGAAAACTCTTGAAATGATACAGAGTTAAAGCCGCACTCTTGTTATTATGTTGATTAGAATTGGTCAAAATTAATACAATTAAGATGAATATGATTTTTTTGGTGATTTTCCGATTCCACACCATTCCGTAGAAAATTACATCTATGTGATGTAACGGCTATGTAACTGATTCGATAATTGTGACATGTACCTTTAAGGGGAAGTATCACGTTTTGAATCGTGGTAAATCTCCATTTGAAAAGTGGGCTCTTTATTTCGCGAGTAACTACCCTAATTTACGACGTAGAGACTTGTTTTTTTTTTAAATTGAAGTTGAAGAACGTCCCGAGGGCAAATAGTTTTTTTTTTCAATTTAATCAGTTTTTCAATTAAAAAAACCAGGGCAATCGTTAGATCTCTGCAATATTTGGGTAATTGAATATGTTTTTCGTTTTTCATGAGTACAAGCTATATTTTTGAAATAATCATCATGAAATTGTTTGTAGTTTATAGAAGATTAAATTTCCGAGGGCAAATAGTTGCGATTTTGTCCAAAAAATGATGAATAACCGTCGTAAAAAATCATTAAGTGTAGTTTCCAAAACGCGGAAGTTCAACCTGTGTTTTTTAATTGAAAAACTAATTAAATCGAAAAAAAGGAAACTATTTGCCCTCGGGAAGTTCTTCAACTTCAATTTGAAAAAAATCAAGAAAGCGAGTAATAAACATTCTAGAGAAATGATTAAGCTTTAATTTAAAAAGAAATTGTTGGTCTACGCCGCATACGATTCGAGATATATTGGAAATAAAAACCACAATTTTTGAAGGGAGCTCGTGTAGCACCTCCCCTTGATATTCTTGCTCTATATCATCCATGTAACTTACAAAGCACTATGAACCATATTTGTGATATCGTATTTTGAGATCAAGACGTCACTTTAATACGAATGACCCGAAGTCATATATCTAATAATTCCTATATAATATATGGGCCTTGAGCCAATCAAAACTGAAGTTGGGCTTTGGTAACAATCCAGATCTGCGCTTGTGCGGCAATATTGAGAATAAAAATATTTTTTTAAATCTGTTTTTCTCCGACACATCGTATTATGTCGTGAACGTATGTCATTCTTAACTTCATGTGAATAGTTTCGATCATAACCACACAATTTCATGTGAAATGTTCCAATCGCTTTGTTCCGTTTTCTTCAGGTCCTGAATATCATTGTTAACTCCTATTCATATTCTAAAATTTAACCGAGAATTTAACTGAAAGTATTCAAGTGACATATTTTCATTCTCGATATCTATTTTCTTGTTGTCTTTCAGAATAAACATAACCTCTAAATTTCTCGCAATTTTTGCATTTCCAGTTGACGTATAAGCGTACAACTCAATCGTCACCAAAGATTTGGCTTCACTTTGAGACTGTGAAAAGCAGGGGTATAATCCATATTGATGTTATTAGATATATGCCCGAAGTTGACGCTTGTGTTTTGTTTAATTTACATTCTTTATAAAGGGTTGTCCAATAAGAGGTGTTATTTTGAATAGCCCGCTATTTCGGTAGATGTCACTCTTGAAGCTGTCATTTTTTGACATTTGACAAGAAGAAACTACACCATTAAGAAAAATGGCACGATAAACGCTTCGACAACGCATTGAAATAATTAAAATTCACTATGAAAATGGTGAAAATTTGGCAGAGACGGTTCGTAAAACACGAACATTTTTGGGTCGTCGTGAAGCACCTTGTCGAACCGCAATACATAAATTGGTGGAAAAATTTGAGCTGTTGGGACAAGTTAGTGATGTGAAGAATAAAATCCGAGCACATTGCTCAAGAATAGTCGAGAATATTGCTGCTGTAGCCGAAAGTGTTGAAGAAAACCCAAGTTTGTCCATTCCTTGTTGTTCTTTTGAATTAGGCATCCCACAAACGTCATTACACTGTATTTTGAATAAAGATTCGGGTCTTAAGGCTTTTAAAGTTCAGTTAACACAAGAACTCAAGCAGGCCGATCATCAACAACAACGTGACTTTACTGATTGGATCCTTGAAATGCATGAAAATGATCCGGAATTCCATAGAAAAATCATCTTGAGTGATGAGGCCCATTTCCACCTCGGTGGCTTGGTCAACAAGCAAAATTGTCGCATCTGGGGCTCGTAAAATCCAAGAGTTATTATTGAAAATCCTCTCTATTCTCAACATGTGACTGTTTAGTGCGGTTTATGGTCATTGGACCGTGATATCTCTCGAAGAGGTGATCACAATTGGCCACCGAGATCTTGTGATTTAACACCTTGCGACTTCTTCCTTTGGGGCCATGTGAAGGTCTACGCCAGCGTCTATTCAAGAACTCAAAGATGGATTTCGTGAGGCTATCGAGGACATAGGGCAGCCACTTTGCGATTTGGTTAGAGAGAATTTCATGAAAAGGATATATTCCTGTAGTCGTGGTCGTGGTGGTCATTTGGCTGAAGCGATAGAGCAAATAAGGAACAAATACATGTTTGATTCTACTTTGAGGAAAGGAACAATGTTCTTTATTTCAATTTAACATAGGAGCATCTCAGCTACATAAGAAACATGCAATTGGGCTCCTCTTGTGACGTGTCTGTGACGAAACAAGGAACGAAATTTTGGTACATCTCCATGACATAACGGATAGGTAACATGATCATATTCCATTTTGGGCTCAATTTCGAATATCTCCTTACTGAATTATTGCATGAATATAAGATCTTGGTTCTTCTTTCATTTAATTCCACTCTCTGATTGTAGCAAAAAAAAACAGTGGAAGGAGTTTCCTGCTTTTCAAAGTAAAGTATCAATTACCACCACTTTTTTATATATCTCATTACTTTTTATACTCAGCTACTATACCTACCTTATACTTCTCTTCCCTTGGCATTGTGAACAAGGGTTTCGTATGAAAAGATTACGAATCCGGTGAGCCAGTGTTGACGTGTCTAACCGGACTTTTATGATGATAAATAATAAGCAGTAATTTGAAAAAATCTCGTTTGTATCTTAGAGGGAGAAAAGTTGAAACATCAACCCCACCAGATGCGACATTAATGTCGGCTGTCATAAATTCCAAACATTCGTTCGTTATTGCAGATAAAAGGTTGCATCAAGAGAAGTAATTCCTCCCTTTAGGTCGTCCGAATGACGGAATGAAATGTGCCACAAAAAATTAATTCCGCTCGGTGGAGCCCTCAGGGCTATACGATCCTTGAGGGTTTATTCGAGCGCTTTGTTTGGACAGAGTCAACACATAAAAATTTCGAGTTTCAGATGTCCGGGCCACCTCCGAATTAACAATTTGGCTGTCGTGAAAAGTAAAATTACATTTTCTGTGTGAATAATTTAGTGGCGCACCGCGGTTACGCACGGCCTCGATCTTTTAATTTATTTCGGCGAATGCTATTAACGGACATCATATTTTTCATCCGGTACAACGGGGAAGGGTGAAAATGGAGTTTGGAGAATTAATTGCTGTGCACGCTTTTATTTGTTTTTAATTTACACTCATTTATGCGATGATGTATTCAGAATGAGAATTTTTTCATTATAGATTTATTTTATTATTTTTGTATTGGTTTAAACGGAGAATTATTAACCGTATAAGGGAGGATTGGGCAATCGTGGTCAGCAGGCAATGGTTGACATGCCCACAGCTGAAAAAAGCGAAGTTGCCTATGCGTGCGAAGTGTGGTAACTTCACATAATTAACAACTTTGTGTGTCTTTCGTTTTCGCTCTTAATCGATCTTATTTAACGTAGTTCTAAGTTATCAAGAAAAGTTATGAAATTTTTCTTTTTTTTAAGTGAATTATCAAAAGGAGGTTGAAACTGTTCATCATAAATTTATAATAAAATGTTCAATTTGAATTAAAATATGGTATTTTTTTTCTATTCACAATTGACTCTATCAACTCTATTACGGGTAATTGTGGTCAATAAATTGAACGGAAAGGAAAACGCAAGGGGAAGGACAAAAAAACCAACGAGTTGAAGGAAAGACTCATAAAAAATTGTCTTATATGCGGGGAATTTGGCCGATACAACGAAGTATGTAGACCAAGAGCCAGTGACCAATTTAAATATGTCATTTTATAACTCACCAAAATTTACTTGTTTCATATTCAATATCTGCTCGTAAATAAAAACCATTTCTGCCAGCCCATAATGGCCGTGAGAAGACTACCACAAGCGCTCAAAGAGGCCAGAAAATTAGGTTCAACTATGTCATAGTATCATACACAAAACTCTCAGGAATTGTTATTGATAATATATTGAATCTATAAAAAATAATGACAGAACTTTTTCGTCCCTCCTAAGTGTTGGCAGAACTCTTTGAAAATTCATTAGGAACAGCTGTACTTATGTCATTTCGGTACGCTTGAAATTTACAGGAAATAAAGAAAATGTGTCTAGAAAGCGAATTATAATCATGACAGAAATTTTTCACATCACGAACCACCTGCCAGAACGAGAAATGTTGCCGCGCAAATGAGAGCGAAATGAGCTTATTTATATTTGCAAGTCAGACTTAGAGCGCAAATTGGGCATTTACGAGACTCATCAAAAGTTGATAGAAAATTATGTGGAGGAAGCTAAAATTCTTTTATGAAATTATAGAATTTGTTTTCAGTTTCATTTACCTGATCCGATGATAAGGGTATTCGCTATGTACTCGTAATACTAAAGCTCACTGTGAAAGTCTTATACTCTCTTTTACTACTACCCAACTTTTGGGGTTTTAAATGCCCTGATGGTTTATTTTTAACCCCTTAATGTGACTGAGATCTTACACTTCTTTGAATGTTTCGTGAGACACACAGGAGCTCAGTTCAGATTCGAGCATAAATTCTTCTAACAAAGTCAATGAGTATGAATAATCTGTTGGTGAAAATATTTTTACTCATTTTTTGAGAACTAACCATTATAATATTGTTGAAAAATATCCTTCGAGTGAGAAACAATGCAGTACTTTTCGTGTTAATTTTTTCCTTTAATTGACAATAATACATGCCCAATATGCGCTCTAGGTCTGACTTGCAAATATGAATTATGAGATCTTACACTTCTTTGAATGTTTCGTGAGACACACAGGTATACCCAAGACCTCCTCAATCCATTCGAAAATTTTGGAGCTCAGTTCAGATTCGAGCATAAATTCTTCTAACAAAGTCAATGAGTATGAATAATATGTTGGTGAAAATATTTTTACTCATTTTTTGAGAACTAACCATTATAATATTGTTGAAAAATATTCTTCGGGTGAGAAACAATGCAGTACTTTTCGTGTTAATTTTTTCCTTTAATTGACAATAATACATGCCCAATATGCGCTCTAGGTCTGACTTGCAAATATGAATAAGCTCATTTCGCTCGCATTTGCGCGGCAACATTTCTCGTTCTGGCAGATGGTTCGTGATGTAAAAAATTTCTGTCATGATTATAATTCGCTTTCTAGACACATTTTCTTTATTTCCTGTTAATTTCAAGCGTTCTGAAATGACATAAGTACCTACAGCTGTTCTTAATGAACTTTCAAAGAGTTCTGCATACACTTAGGAGGGACGAAAAAGTTCTGTCATTATTTTTATAGACTCAATATATTAAATAACAATTCCTGAAAATTTTGTGTATGATACTATGACATAGTTGAACCTAATTTTCTGGCCTCTTTGAGCACTTATGGTAGTTTACTCCGGCCATCATGGGCTGGCAGAAATGGGTTTTGTTTTCGAGCAGAGAATGAATATTAAACAAGTAAATTTTGGTGAGTTATGAAATGACATATGAAAATTGGTCACTGGCTCTTCCACTATATTATGAATGTCCTTATGCTTCATGAAACAGAAGGAAGATGAATTCTTCATTCGACAGTCGTGGACAAATATTAAAATCCATCCTGTTTTGTAAATCTCAACAAGTGTTCTCATTGAAAAGAAGCTTAGTTGGCAAATATCCATATGATATGAATTTTCTTCTTGCTTCGCACTGAAAAAGTTCAGCTTGTAAAAAGTTTGCTAACGCTGTTTCGTTATTCTCTTGTTGTCCATTTCTCCATAGTAGATGAAAACGAGTCTCTATCACGACATACGCCGAAATAAAACCATTATCCTATCCACTGGAGCCCAATAAACACCGCTCATACCCAAACTTGATCAGATTCCATAGAAACGTCGACACAGCACCATTCGGCCCATTTCCACACAACCGTTACCCGGAACTCATCCCCCCAAAGCAGCCCCCTGTGACCAGCCCCCCCATGTCTGAAATATTGAAATATCCAAGTGCGTGCCATTAATTATAAAACAAGTTATCGCACGGACCAAATTTTCCGCTCTATCCCGTATATTCCGGACGGTTCGGTGCGTGAGTCTGAGAATTTCCGCCGGACCACTTTCCGTGAAAACACGCTCTTGGGATTAATCCAGTTTGTCGAGTTTCCAGATCCGGATTATCCCCGAGCGTCAGAGGCGACAAAGTAAGTGAATAAATAGGGTCGGTATACAGTTTCGTCTGCTTATCCGCGGGTCATATTCGTGAAAAATGTATCATGCGAGCATCGTAATTCGGGGGCTTAGAGCCCCTTATTTTTAATTGAATTGCTCTTTTGATACGGGGAAGGATGCTGGGCTGAGATAGGCGACGCCGTAAAAAGTCGCTGCTGGTCGTATTTCTCCGTAATTTGGTTTGTGGGTTACAGATACTGTCCAGTGGTTCATTAAGGGTGTCAAAGGGAGGTTTGTATTAAGGAATTATGGCTGGGAGTAATTTGGTCTTGATGAAAAAATAATACTGCATTCGAAACACTGTCAGCAGACGAACTTCCTGGACTGAGTAAGTCCAGAAGTGTTTCTCCAGAGGGTTATTCTATAGTCCAACTCCCATTGTTGAACCGATGCCTTATATTGGTCTGTTTCAAGCCCACAGAAAGGCTCAGGTCCAGCAGATGTTAACTTTGATGCACTTTTTGAAGGCCATCGGCTTTTTCATTTCCTTCAACACCACAATGCCCTGGCACACATAGTAGAGACACTTTATTGCCTCTGGCCAGTTGCTTTATGGTGTTTAGGTACTCCCAGGTCAGCAGAGACCCCAGAGTTTCTTGACTGTCAATGGTGAGTGGTGATGTAGATATGCGCCTACTTGAGGTTCATTTTAAGACACTTCTGAACGCAAACGTACACAGCCAGGGGCTTTAGAGATCCTCAGTTCAGATTCGTATATTCCAATGCTATAGTGGAGGTTATATAGTTATATATAGTTAGAGTGAGAAGGGGTTACAGTCCACTGCGACCTTAAGGTCTATTGTGCCCCTAACAGAGCTGTTATCATCGCGCTTCCTACAGCTCGCCCTCCAGTTCCAGAGATTTGATGAACTCCAGTATCTGGGACGGCTTCAAGGAGGACAACTCCCCACTTCTACAAGTTTCTTGTCCAAAGCACTCTTTCCATTGGCTTGCAATGGCATAGTATTCCGTAACCAGGTGAATAGGAGTTTCTTCCTCCTCCCCACAGAATCTACACTCATCAGTGTCCGATAAACCCATTCTCAACAGATGCTTCTTTAGGCGACAATGTCCTGTGAGAAAGCCAGTGAGTAAGTGAAGTTGGTTTTTACTGAGATCCAGATATTTTTTGGATCTAGAAGTTTCAAAGTTCCGGAGGAACTTTTTGGAGTGATCCATCCCTGGTAGATTCCGCCAGAGTTTTTCTCTTTCGGTTTTCTCCTTCAGCATAAACTCCTTCTTATAGGTGCATTTTCCTATACCACAGAAGGGTTCTGGGTCAGTGAGTGGCGTTTGTGCGCTCTTTCTGGCCAGTGTATTGGCCTATTCGTTTCCTACGATTCCCGAATGACCGGGAACCCAGATTAAAAAGACCTTATTCTTCTTGCCTACCTCATTGAGTTTGTTTCGGCACTCCCAAATCAGCTTTGAGTCAATGACGTAGGAGCTCAGTGCTTTAATAGCAGCTTGACTATCTGTATGAATAGCTATATCGCACTTCTGACAGTTTCTTTCTAGATTTATATCTAGACATCTTCCGATGGCAAGTATTTCCGTTTGAAGGACGCTTGTACAGGAGCCCAACGATAGTGCACACTTGGTATTTGTCCCGTAAATGCCAGCGCCAGCTCCTGTAGCGGTTTTGGAACCATCTGTATACCATTTTATTGTATTCTCTTTGAGATTATAGTTGGTGTATTCCCTTTCCCAATCTTCTCTTTTGCTGAAGTTTTTCTCAGTACTTACTTTCTTGATCATTACATCACTAGGAAGGTTTGTAGATGAGGTGTAGTCATTTAGAAAGGACTAGACTCTCTGAAATCTGACTCTCTCATTGCCTGAACCTTCTTTAGATACTCTGAGGATGGCCTCATGGGCTACCCTATCAATCACTAGATGTAGATATGATGATATCAAGCGCCCTGGTCGGGTACGTTCTCATAGCTCCCGTGATGCACACACAGCCAAGCCTTTGTACTTTGTCGAGCATTTTCCTCGTACTTGCCTGACTTGCCTTAACAAACCAGGCTACTGCCCCATATGTGACTATAGGTCTTACAATCATGACGTACATCATCGCAGTATTTTTGGGTTACAGCCCCAATTACTGCCGCAAAGGCGCCTGCACGGCATCAGAGCTCTTGTAGCTCTGCCAGTAGCAATATCAACATGCTGATTCCACAGAAGTTTGCTATCCAGGGTTATTCCTAGGTATTTGACTTCAGGTCCCCACTCCAAGATATTTCCGTTAATGCTATATAGTGGAGGTTACTAGTTCTTTGTTATGAGCAGCACTGCATATGGAGATGTGTAGGATGTTATCAAAGGCACCCCAAATATACGCGAATGTAGCAATAAGGAATCTCCTTAGTGGAGATGGGGGCTATTCAACTCCTTTGCGAGGAGATGGCGGGCATCAACCGTTGATTTGCTAGATAAATTGGCAAATTTCCCTTTATGCAGCACGATGCTGTTTTCAAGGTTATCTATGAAATTCTCCATTGACTCCAGGTGAATAAAGGTAAGGCAAACTGGGCTGTAGGCTTCAGGATCTTCTCGACCTCTATGTCAACTTTTAGGTATGAATATAATCCTTGCCTCCCTCCACGCCTTTGGGATATAACCCTAGTCATCAAGCTCTTAACAGCTCACACAATAGGAGGATTATAAAGTCTGTGTCTTTTTGAAGCATAGCAGGAAATATCCTGCTCCACAAGAGTTAGGGATATCGTATTCAATCGTTTTGAAAAGTATGTAATCTTCGAGAAAATCGCTGTAAAATCACTTAAAACTCAATAACAACTTGAATCGATCCAATAAAATCAGTATGAGACATTTCGTCAATCTGGTCGCCTTTTTTCGGATGTTTGGTTCTTTGCATATGCTTCAATGAATGTTCTTATTTTGAAATGAAGTCAGTTTATCAACGACTTCGATTTGAAACGAGTTTTCTGAAAATGCCAAGACGTGAATTGACAAACGCTGAGGCTAATAGGGCGACGAAAAATAAAACACCTGCTCAGGATCGTTTCATCACCGTTTCGGCTAGAAGAAACCCTACATGTACGTGCTACTCTTCAAAATGCAGATGGGGTCCAAGTTTTCATCAAAACCATCAGACGACGTTTGAGAGAGGTGAATCTAGGTTCAAGAAGTCCATTAAGAGGAGTTCCATTAACACGTGACCATAAGCGTCAAAGACTGGAATGGGCAAGGCAACATATCAATTGGAACGATCAATGACGTAGTGTCCTTTTCACTGGACGATTTTCAGATTCTCGAAGAATAAGGGTATGGACAATCTCACGCATGCCCCGTAATCGTCGCTATGTCCAAGAAGTCTATCCATTCCGATGGGGTAGTGTTATGGTATGGGCCGGGATATGTTTCAACGGGCGCACAGATCTACACATTTGTCCTGGGAATATGACCGCCTTACACTATAGGGAGCATGTCATTGACAATATTGTGCAAAATTTTCACGCTGCTATTGGTGAAAGTTTTCAATTTCTAGACGATAACGCTAGGCCGCACCGTGCAGCCATAGTTGAGAATGCTCGCGAGGAGCTTAGTATTCCACATTTACCAATACCTCCGCATTCACCAAACTTGAATTGCATAGAACATGCATGGGATATGCTCCAAAGAAGATGAGATAATCATCAACCTACCCCAGAATCCTTAAATGATCTGAGAGAGCTTCTGCCTTGTTTATGGAACCAAATTCCTCAAGAAATGTTCAACAACCTTGTGTGTAGTATGGAGAGAAGATGTCAAGCCATAGGCCATACACTGTATTGATAGTCTTAAAATGCTTGAATTCTCTGGGAATACAATTTCGTTATTCCACTCGTTAACCACCCTATATACGCTGCAGACCTACAGGTTAAAATTAATTTGCAACTTGGAATCATATTAATATGAATTTTCATCACAAAAATCTTATTTTAACTATATTTTTTTCTCATGTGAGCAGTTTATTTCGTCTATGCCTTCAGTGTGGGAAGGTTTACCATACAACCATCGACCGCGTTTTATGGGGCCTTGTTGACGACGAAAATAGTGTTTTTGGGAGCCTTACCCAGGTTCATTTTAAACCCAGAAAATTTATATATTCGAATACGATTTTACGATACACACAGATGCTTTGGGCAGTGTTGATCAACAATATACAAATCTCTGGTGGACAAATTGTTGAAAAAATTGCAGGTGGTATTATCATAAGGGAAAAACGGCCTTAAAGACGAACTAGTCGCTGGGCTTGACTGCATTAAGCAAATGCGTCAAACGAATGAAAATCCCCTGAAATTAATCAGCCAGAAGCGTTGGAGAATAAGGAAACCGCATTTGATGTAGGTAACAATTCACTCTACTTGAAGCTGCTTCTGAAAAGGCGTAGGCGGTTCAATTAGCTGAAAACGCTTCTCTGCCTCAGGCCTCGGGGAACTGACAGCAGAGTTATTAAAAAATATGTGAACAAAGATTCACCCCTTTCCTCTCCCATCAAAGTAATGAAAAAATAAGTACACAAGTTTGAGGGGGCCCACTTGAACTTCAGGCATTAAATTTTCGAGATGGAGAAGAAGAACTTCCTCAAGTTTAATTAACTCGAAGATGGCCAACAGTTTTTCTCTTCTTTTTCATTGAATAATTGAAAATTCATTAAATTTTCCATCCGAGAAATATTTGAAATAACCGAAATGCTTATTGTTTAAGTCAATTATGTTTCGATTTTAACTAATAAAAATATGGAATTGGTAAAATTCCAAAGACAATTTCACTCCACTGATGTGTCGGCCAAAAAATACTTTGGACGATGCAGTTTTATATTTTGTAGATGTCAAAGGGATTGGATCGGAGTAACAGGGGCTCCGACGATTTGAGATTTCAAATTTTGGAAAATTGCCATTTCGCAGATGAAAATCTGAACTGTAATGGATAGAACCTCGGATTATTTTTTATTAGATTCAGCTTCATTTTGACATCAAACAGGACCATATAATAAGGACTGAACGAGAATAAATTCGCTATCACAAGAACGCCTATATCATACCATACCAATTGAGAAAAAAACAAAATTTGATCATAGGTTTGTTATGAACGTCAGAACATTTACTTCATTGATATTCCAATTCTCTGTCGCAAAATGTCAAGCGAAGTGAAAACACGAGAATTTATAGTGAAACTTTTTCAAAATAATCAAAAATGGAGCTTCAAAAGAATCGCAAAAAAGGCTCGCGTTCGTCCGGAAACGGTATCAAGAGTTGTTAAGCGCTTCAACGAAGATCTTACAATTAACCGCAAAGAAGGAACCGGAAGGAAAAAGGGGTTTCTTAGCCCAAAAAAAGTGAAGAAAGCCATCAGCCTTTTTCAGAATCAGAAGAGTCCTAACCTTTCAGGACGGAAAGTGGCCCAAATAGTGTTCGCAGTCAACCGTTCAGAAAATCAAGTCGAGTTGTGGGCTTAGAACATACAAAGTGTAGAAAGTGCCAGACAGGAACGCTGTGAAGAATCAAGAAGCGAAATCAAGAGCAAAGAAATTAAAAAAAGATTTCTTCAAAAATTTTTACTGTTGCGTGATGGACGACGAAACCTATGCCTTGACTGATTTCTCGCAACTTCCTGGTCAGGAATTTCATACTGCAGATTCTCGTGGAAATGTTGACGAACAATTTCGCGTGAGGAAACAAACAAAGTTTCCTAAAAAATTTCTGGTTTGGCAAGCAATTTGTACTTGTGAGAAAAGGAGCAAATTTTTCGCTGGCCAAGGCTCTGTTGACTCGAAGATATACATCGAGGAATGCTTGAAGAAGCGACTTTTACCATTTTTACGTGAGCACGATGTGTCAACAAGCTTTTGGACAAATTTAGCTTCATGCCACTACAGCAAGGCCATCAAGGAACGGTACGAAGCTAATGAGGTGGTTTTTGTCCCCAAAGAGGCCAATCCACCAAATTGCCCAGAACTCAAGCCAATCGAAAGATATTGGTCCCTGGTAAAAAGAGAATTGAAGAAGACTAAGAAATCAACGGAAACATTAGCGGAATTCAAGCAAAAGTGGAAGACAGCATCCCAGAAAGTGACTGAGAACACTACAAGAAGCATGATGGGAAGAATTCCAGAAAAAATTCATGAATATTGTAAAAAATTGTTTTGGTTTTTTTATTGTAAAAACAGTTCTCATTAGAATTCGAAGATGATTCGAAAATGAGTTTGATTTTCGAAATCGGTCCAGTGGTTCAAAAGATATAAGCCTTTTTGTGATAGCGAATTTATTCTCATTCAGTCCTTACTTGTTTAAAAATATATCGTTTTCAATATTTCATTTTCGATTTTCGTTCATAGGCTCAAAGCTTTCCACCTTGGTCCTTGAGCCACTATAGATCAGTCAAATGGTTATTCTGAACATTTTTCCAAGGGTTTTTATAGACGACAAAGGTCTCACCCCTTGATCATTTTTCATCAGAACCAAATTTTGTCGAACCACTACGAAATGATCGTCAGAACCAGGCCAAATGTCCTGATTAATTAAGATTACCGAATAAAACGTGGCGAATATATAATTGCAGAAAGTAGCAATTAATCTACATATAATTACACATCCACAACTGAACAGTGATTAGATTTCCGAGAAACCTATTAGATGAAACAGTGTATGCCCTCAAGGTATTCCAGCAATCAAATGGGCGAGGAGTGGAAATTTCCACTCCATTATGGAGCTGTGTTCAGGTAGACGAGATGACGGTAATTATGGATTCGGGCAACTGGTCCACGGGAATTTTCTCCGCATTATTAATCAGAAGATTTAGGCCTAGCCAGAACTTCCCATTTTATTGGATAACGACAAAACGACTGATTTTAAGGACATGAAATGTTTGGCACGCTCTAACTAGTTTTTGACGAGCAATCGATCGGAATTACAAAATTATATGGTTACCCTTTGAAAAAAATGAGATTTCATAGTTTTGCTGAGGCTCACTTTGAAGCCCTGTTCCAGACACCCTGTATAATATTTCCTCATAATTTATACAAGAAGCAGTATCAGCGTACTTTCTTTTGTTCTACTGTTGCAAAAAAAATTCTTACAATGGGAGATTTTGGAAATATAATCACTAATTTGTGACAATCTTTCTGTCAAAACATTTGAGAATCAGGCTATAACTCTACAATCGTTTGTTATGGTTGCGCATATCATTCATCAAATCATAGTAGAATTAAACGAAGAACTCAGATATGTATAAATATAGAGGGTGTTGCATTTCGTTTCCGGTAGAACCGGAAGTAGGTTCGGCTTGAAAATATTTTTATTTGTTTCTCATTTGTAAACGTCAGTTTCCAAAAACACAATATTAAACAAGAAAGTTTATTTTATCAAGTCACCAACTTGTAAAACTAACAGTTAACTTGCAAAATTTTTACAAGTTAGAAGTATTATTTACATAAGAAAATTTTGTTTTATCGTCATATATGTTGAAAATCATGGTACAATTGTTATTTCCAGTAACACAGATTTTTGATGATGAAAGAGTTGATACTGATGATGATGAACCATCTGTTGACTCAGAAACTGCTGAACTCGAGGACTGCAGAACATTTGTACTCTCCTTACTACCAAATACTTTGCTAGACATTTCGATTTTTTTATTGACCAAATCATCGACATAACTCATCGCAATTTCGGTGCTCTTCCACCCTCCTGCACGCTTTAGTGCTAAAATATCTCCACCCGAATCCGCAACCATAGTAGCTCCAGTTCTGTGAAAAGAGTGGCCGGTGTATAACTCTGGGTCTTTTAAACCTAAATATTTCGCTATTTGCTCTGGGACACCACTAATAGTGTGCTGGCCAGCATTAAGGGAAATGCACTTTTCATGTCGGTATGTCAAAAAAAATCTTAGGCTTTCTGTTCCAGGAGGCCGAAGATTTACATATTTTCTGTATAACATGCAGGGCTTGAAGCTGCAGCCATAATCGGTTATGGTGAATCTTCTTGTTGTTAAATTTTGTGTTTGCCGCAATGTCACAATAACGTATTTTCCCATATCTTCTACATCATTCATGTTTAAGGAGAGAATTTCGTCAACATCGACAATATTGTTACAATTTTCGCCAGCAACCACTGGTCATCAGGAGCATGTAGAAGAAATTGTTCAGCCTCTTCTTTACTTAATACCTTGGCCTTTTTTTGGCGTACAATGCTCATTTTTTTGTTTCAGAAACGCTATTACCTTTTGAAATCTGCAAATGACAACTAAACGTCATATTTTTCAATAATTTTTTTAAGGAAAACAAACCTTCGAACAGGGGCATTTTCTTTCGTTTCCAAGCAGCTTGTCAGCGTAGACCATTTTGCCCATAAAGTATTAGGGCTGACTCTAGCTGATAGTTGATTCAAGTAGACCAACAAAACATCTTCAGTTACCCCAATCACACTATTTTTGTTTTGCCACTTTTTGAAGTGGTCGTATTCTCGCTCGTACCTTGAAGCTGATTTTGCATGTAATACACTTGAAGCTACACTGCTGGCTGCCTCAATAATTTCTTTTGGTACATTCATTTTCGCTTTCGCCAAAACAAATGTAATGAAAAATAAACAGCAATGTTCATGACAACGCTTCCATAGCTTACGACATTTGCGACAAATTATTGAGATTTTTTTGGAATTTATCTAACCTTTTTACAAATGAGAAACAAATAAAATATGAAACAATACACGCAAGGTAACGGGTTTTACTGGCTCAAGGAGGTAACTGACTCGCCTGCGGCTCGTCAGTTATATCCTCCATTCACCAATAAAAACCCTCTTACCTTGCTAGTAATGTTATATACTATACAAGTTGAGTTGATGTACTTTAAAACAAAACACAAAATTTTGAATTTGTATCGCAATTCCTTCCTCGAATTCGTCTTAAAACGCTTAAAAAAATCACCTTGTATGTCTACCTACTTTCATATGCGAAAATTTAATCGAAAATGGAGATATTGACTTAAAAATCAATTAAGTATGAGACTTTTCAAACGACTGAGAAATGAATGCATGTTGGTGAACTGTTGCCAAGAATAGTAAGAATAAGTGGTAAATGATAAAGCGAAATCAAATATGAAGAACAGAAATTCAACAGCGATTTAACAGTGCAATGAAATAAAATAGCAACGAAACCATTTCTTCTTCCAATATCAAAATCGAAATTCATCACTCTGCTTCTCGTTATCACAAAAATTCGTACAATTATTTCTCAACCTCGAAATGAACTTAACGTTGGTAATAAATTCAATACCGTTGACCAGATGTTCGACGTCCACAATGATAATCGCTCAGCTGATTCGGGATCCAGTAACCTATTCCACGAAGACACGGAAGAATACACATGGATCCAACAATGGATAGCGAAAAGAAGCATACGATGTTCAACAGCTGACTGTCAGCATACTTTACGTATACCTTCACAGGAAGTAACAATTTGAAACGTTGGTAGGTCCAAATTTATGCCCGAAGTTCCATCCTCTGGGCTCTGAAACTGTAAAATCGACCGGTGTGCCCAAGAATTGCTATTATTAGGCATCAACGTGTCAGAACAGGTGCGAAAAGCTGAAAAAATGAAGGTTTCGACATTGGCGGGTCGTCAGGGGAGGCAAGGGAGGTCAAGCCTCCCCTGTAATCATTATAGCTCCAGAGCTCCTCTCGCTCAAAATATTTCAAAATGCATACTAAATTTTTCACATAATTTTCGTAAGAAAATGGAAGTAACAATCGCGATGTATCTCAAACCATTAGAGCTCTATTGAAAAAAAAAGACTTCACTGACCAAATGACCACGAGCCGCCACTGAGTTTCAGCGCGCTTTTGTTATAACGGACGAAATGAATTGTAATATTAAGGATCATCCATGAAATTATATCATTAACCACAAAAGTCTCATGCTTGCTGAAGAGCGTGCAACTACCACATAATTTTCTTGAATTCTTTGGATCCTTTTCAAAGAAGCTAACGTGAAAATAAGAAAATATAATGAAAATAATTAGAATTTAATTGCTACCTATACTCTGTTCAAATGTAAGAAGGAGCAATATCAACAAGTTTGGCGCAGCGGTAGGAGGGCCTTCGTATAGTTACTTCCAGAGTCGAATCGAGGAGATTTCACACAATCGTTCAGTTTTAACTGAATATTATTATCGTTTAAAGAGAACAATGATTTTAGTATACGAATGCAATTCAAACAACACATCTAAGTGAAATATATATTTAAACATAACAAGTTTACGGAAAAGTCTTCAACTATACATGTGTTCAAATCAAAATCAATTCTTCTGATAAGATTCATATCGAAATCGTCAACCGAATCGATCATTTTTAACAACTTGGCTCTCCTCTTAGGTGGCGTCAATGTTCCATTCTCTTTATATTCTCTGAGAATTCTGAATATAGCTGAATCACTCACCCCTGAGGTTTTTAAAACAATTCCTACTAAGTCTCTTTTCGATAAATCAGGATGTTCTTCCAATTCTTTTCGAAAAATGTTCAAAATTATTTATTTCTCTTCACCAGAGAAATGCGACCTTTTAGACCTTTTTCGTGGTGGTCCCCACATATCACCCCTCAGATGCAGTAACCGCTTCCGAATTCGACATTGTTCTATAAACACTTTGAACAGCTAGACCTTCACAGTAGCTCTAGGTAATTTAACTAGTCTTTGAAAACTTCGATATTTATGCAGATCAAGATGGCTTTAACCCATTAAGGAAAAGGATCCAAATCTGGTGTTTTCCGGAATTACCTTGTCGGAATCTTGAGCAGCCGACAAAGAGTTTCGTGCAAAATAATATAAAATTTTGGACCGAACCTAAATATATTTCGGATATTACAAGTATATGACCATTATAAATTTGAACAGAGATCTTCTACGAGTCTTGTCAATTCACCGATTAGGGAAAAGGACCCAAATCTGGAATCTTAGGGTACCTACGTCGGATATAAAATGTTTATGACAGTTGTAAATCATAACAGAAATTTTGCACTAGAGTTTCTGAAGAAAAAAGTTCTAAAGTGGGAATTGCTGACTCAAATTATTGAATCATTTCTATCCATGATACTAAAATAGTATCATGATTACTATCCAGTACCATCCACAGTCCGTTCCGAGAACGATCCTGGCAGTCTTTTAGGGCGGTCGAAGAGAGCGTTGTTATGAAAGTTTGACCAATAAGAGCTTTATTGTGCTCAAACCAGACGATTCTATTTGTTTACGAAGCTCCTTCTTATATTTGAACGGACTATAGAAGCAAACGAAGAATAGTTTCAACGCAAAGAGAAATTTTCTAGCATATTCATTTACATAATTATATGATTGTCAAACCTTCAGAATGTGTCAATAGACCCATATTACCATTCAAAATTCTTGACAGGTTTGCCACCCCGCTTGGGGATGTGATTCTACACCAAGTAATTTGCAATCTGTTGAATATACAAGAGCTCTCATGTCACGAAGAACGGACGGCTGTACCCATTCTTATCACCATGAGAACAAAAGAAAAAATGTATGTCTGACTCGAAGAGATGGATCAGCTGGTTTTCCGTGGTTTTCCGATGATCTGAATAGTCTTTTCTCTCACGGAAAGAATTCACTGCATTGGGTTTTTATTCGAATGTGTTTGCAGGCACGTGTTGAGTCGCGTTCAAGCAACTCACTTGTTAGAGCGTGTAAGATGGTGGAGGACTGATGGCGCTGTAAGACTGTCACTAGACGAGTAGTGGAAGTGTGATCAAAAACAGTTTTTGTGGGATTCTGGGTTATTCCTATCAGAAATCGAAGAAAGTGGGTAAATCTTAGGCTATGGGTATTCTTTGTTACCGTGTGGTATTATTAATTTGAAATATGAATTTTGAACACAATCAAAGAATGTTTGAGTGAAGCGAAATCTCAAAAAGACCACTGAAAACAATAGCAAAACGTGGTTAATAAGTAGAAATGAAGAGACGAGGTTACTAGAAGAACAATGATTAAAAACACCAATGAAAAAAGGCCCAAACTTTGTTGGACTCGTATTGGCACCACGAGAATTACCAGTTCTGCATGCGTTTGAAAACCAAATTTTTTGCGGCCCCAGCAATCGATAAATTAACCCCCGGGCTCAAAGTACCACTTTGCGCCCGCAAAACCGGGCGAAAAAGAGCTGTTTCGCCCGGTCATGCATAAAATTATCCACATGCCGTTAGGTTAGGGTCCGATTGCGTTTCTCATTCTTCGAAGGTTCGTTAAAGAGTAGTAACAGATGGATAAAATATTTCCTATTCGTTATATAATCGAATATCCGCTCAATTTATCAGCCTGCATCGGCCAGCCGAAACCATTCTTCTCTCCTTCTATCTCCGAAAGATTTCATATGCTATTACCTTCATAATAAATGTGTTTCTCCCTTCCACATTGGGCTGAGGAAAGCCGTAAAAGAGCCTTGGCATGGTGATATTTGATTATTCAGCTCGTAGGATTTGAGATACTAGAGCTCGGCACCATTCTTCGCATGCTGCGTTTTCCACTGGCAAATAACTGGGGTTGTTATTCTATCGTATGAATTTATTTCATCCAGAAATGTGACAAGATGGCGATATCGATTTGCTGAGCTGTTTTTCAGCATCGGAAAGGAGGAAATTGTTTTGAAAAACGCTGAGAATGCTCAATGGAAAATTTGAAATTATTTGAATTCGCCCTAAAATGTATTTCACACAAATAATAAAAAGTTCTTCCAACATTAGTCCACATTTCAGGAGTGATCGACCTTAACGCAATAATTGCTATTCGATCGTTTAGTTCATTCGAATCAAGTGGTTTAGTTTTATACAGGGTGAGTCTCTGACTTGTACATATACTTCAACTGTGGAATCTTGAGGCCACAGCAAACTTCTTTTTCATTTACCATTCGGCTCTGTTGAAGAGATATAGCTATTGGAAAAAAATTGGGCCAAATTCGTACCTGATAGGATTCTCTGCGAACAACTCAAAGTTCATATTTTTCGATAAAAATTGAGGTGATTATGAGATGTTCTGTGGTCATTCATTTAAGAAATACTCAAGCACTAAGCTTATTTGAATAAGAATGTTACAAACACGATATGTATTTCCTATCAAAACACTTAATTTTGTCAGATTATTTCTGCAGTTGAATAGCCATATTTCTCACAAAAATAAGTTCCTTCTTCGATTTTCCTGAAGATTAGTTTGTAAACTCTAATAATTTGTTCATATTTTCCACGATATCCCAAAACTGTCTCATAAAAAATTGTTTTCTCACTAACCTAACTCCTTTAATCTTGGTCATTCGATTCGAGGTTAATGACCTAGCCTTACCCATCTTCTGTGATAGTTCACAGAACTTTTGAGAAGACGATGCCATATTGCTGATTTTCAAAAAATGGTATAGGCGAAACTAAGGATGTAGTACGTCCCCTATCGTTAACGAATAAACTATCGCAAGGGCACTAGTTTTGTTTACTTTTCGCTAATGGCGTCTAGGCTCTACTTTTGGGAAATGTTCCACAAGTAGTTCTGGGTAGTAGTCTGGGAATGCCTCCAGGACCTTCTGGAGCTGGCAAAACACAACAAGGTCACTTTGATGTGGGTGCAAGGTCACACGGGAATAGCGGGCAATGAAAAAGCAGACCAGTTAGCCAGACAAGCATCTGAAACGCCATTCATAGGGCCACAACATGTGCTTGGAATCAGCAAAAACCGATGATTGAGGAGTGGATAAAACAAAGACACCGACAACACTGGGAACAGAGCGACGGGCGAACACACAGCAAAGCCATGGTAGGAATCTAAACAGAACAAAGGCACGTATAATAGTAGGTCTACTGACGGGACACTGCGGCCTTAGAAAACATCTGAACACCATAGGAATACTTGGAGAACCCGTGGATTGCAGACTCTGCGGTGAAGAGGAAGAAACAGCCTTTCACATAATTTTTGAATGCGACGCCCTGGGAAGGCGCCACAGAATCTTCGGAGAAATCAATCCGGAAACGGAAATGAATCCGAAAAACCCCATAAACAGGCTACTAAACCTGATAAAGGACACAAACCTATTCTTGTGAGGAACCACTGACGAAAGAGTGATACGATAGACCCAAGTTGGTCGCAGTGTCACAGGGAGGCCAAGCGCTAACCCGGTCTCTTGTTCATCAGCAAATCAATCAATCAGTAGTTCTGATTCTCGCCCATATAAAACTACGATCTTAATTTCAGTCGCTACCTCGCAATGCGAGGTAGCCAGCACGCAAGACAAACCGTTGTTCTGTGTCTCCAACGTTAGTGCCATCAAAGATCATTCTGTGGTCCCATGAACTACGCTTGCGTATAGCGATAACTTGCGCCATAGACCATTTATTTATTTATTTACAGAGAATAATGCAAACAGGTGATGATTATGTGAAGACTTTCGGTGAATTGATGTAATAATTACCGTGCAGTGTCGAGTAAAAATTTAATAGCTCCTGGATAATATCATTTTAAAAGTATATTTTGTTTCAATATGTTTAGAATTGATGTATGACTGACATTGAATGTTATGGAGGCATCTATACTCGATTTTTGTGGATTTTCTTCGAACTCAAACATCACATCTATTTACATATCCTCACACAGTGTTTTAGCAGCGGCTTTTTCAATCTTCCTTGCATGCCCTAAACTCGTGAAACTGCTTCTCTATTTTTCCTATTGTACCTTGCAAGCGACGCACTACGCACTTCATTTTGTGTTCGGTTGTTATCTCCGTAACCAATCATTTATAAAATAGTTATTTTGTGCATTTCCGCTTCCTAATCGAAGCATAATTCGAAAAAGTTTCTGAAGACTATGCATTATTATGTACAGAATCACGTGGAATGTACTGCGAATTACTCCTAATGCAAAATCAATGTTTTCACCTTTGGTGGTCATTTATCATTCCCCACTTAGTTCACAACACAAACAAACTCCTGAGCGTTGCATTCATATTCGGAGCCGACTCCAAAAGGGGTTTGTATAATTGAAAAGGGAAAATTTTGACAGCCAGAGAAATTTCTTAAGAGATAAGCAATAAATTTCCCCCTAATTGCCATAATTTTCCCCCACCAGGCGAAATACGAATGCGCTGTCCAGCTCAAGACGAATGGCTCAAGTTCTTACGCGCTTCTGCTAAATTTCCAAACGAGCCATCCCTCTACCTGACAAATTTGTGGTTCTTTGTTTATGGCATCCTATTTTTAAGTCCTCCCTATTGCTTTATGTATCCTGTTCACAAATATAATGGCCAACATCTGTCTTTCGCCAGCTAGAGCACTCGAACTAGGGGTGAGTAAATCACGGTGATTTACTGGAAATTGTTCTACTAATATGAATAATGAATCAGACCATTGGTTTTTCGAATCATGTTGCGGTTAAGAAATGGCGAAATGAATAGCTTCATTGGTTTGCGCAGTTTCTTTTAACCTTCGACATAATGTTAGAAAATAAGAATTAGAAATAAATGGAAAGAATACACCCTGGCTGAATTCAGGGTAGCCAACTGCAAACGATATAGACCTTAAGGGGAAGTATCACCTTTTGAATCGTGGTAAATCTCCATTCAAAAAGTGGTCTCTTTATTTCACGAGTAACTACCCTAACTTACGACGTTAACACTTGATTTTTTTTTAATTGAAGTTTAAGAACGTCCCGAGGGCAAATAGTTTTCTTTTTTTCGATTTGATTAGTTTTTCAATTAAAAAAGGTAATCGTTAGAGACGTTAGATCTCTGCAATATTTGGGTTATTGAATATGTTTTTCGTTTTTCATGGGTGCAAGCTATATTTTTGAACTAATCATCATGAAAATTTTTGTAGTTTATAGGAGATTAAATTGCCGAGGGCAAATAGTTGCGATTTTTTCCAAAAATTGATGAATAACCATCGAAAAAAAATCATCAAGTGTAGTTTCGAAAACACTGAAGTTCAACCTGTTTTTTTTTTAATTGAAAAACTAATTAAATCGAAAAAAAGAAAACTATTTGCCCTCGGGACGTTCTTCAACTTCAATTTAAAAAAAAATTTAAGTCTCTACGTCGTAAATTAGGGTAGTTACTCGTGAAATAAAGAGACCACTTTCTGAATGGAGATTTACCACGATTCAAAAGGTGATACTTCCCCTTAAGACTCTTTTAAATGGGCCACAATGTATTCGGAACCATTGAACATTGAACGTGTATTTGAATTTTTTGAAAATTTTCAAGCCGTTAAAAAGCCAACTCAATTGAAGAACTTTTCAACTCCTGCTATTTCTTCCAAGAAACGCAAGATTTTTGAGAAAGATCTCGTCAAAATAAAATGAGGTAGGTTCCACCGAGATTTGAACTCGGATCGCTGGATTCAAAGTCCAGAGTGCTAACCATTACACCATGGAACCTGTATATTTGAAGAGAACGCATGCTCATTCGCCTGCTCATCTCCATCCAATCTTCACAGTGTAGCGTACAAATGAAAATTTTACCGTGAATGTGATGATCTATTGTGGAATGAGTACATTTGTGTTGGGACACAAAAATAATAGACTAATAATAGACGCAAAATATGGACGAATTATTTCATGAATAAAAAAATTTAATCCAGTCACAAGGTCTATGGTCTATCCCATATTATAATGTGCTCAAATGAAATACAACAAAATTTATTTTGACGTAAATTTGTTCTATCATCCCGATTTTGAGTCACTGAAAGAAGAAATTCAATGTTTCCTTATCGATATCATTTTTATTCTGCTTTAAAGAATAGGGGTTTCTTTATAACTTTTCTAGACTGGAAGGATATATCGAATATGTATATTAATGTTATCAATTTTCTATTACTTATCATAATCTACGTAGTTGACAATATCTTTGGCAGTTTATTACTGGAAAATATGGGGTTGTGGATTAAATAAATATCCTTGTGCCGTGATGCGTTATTTATACAGTATAGGGGAAAATTTCTCCAGCGCTACGAGGTCCTATAACAAGGATTTATTCCTGAGTTTTCTCGAACATTTTTGATTTATTTTAGTCAACAACAGTATGTTCGAGGTCCAATCTTATTGCATTCCTCCAGTGGTTCCGAAAGATTCTTGGACTGTGCAGAACATTGTGTACACTCTCAGTTAGTTTGTGAATCGATTCTTTGTATTTGTTTTGTATTTTTGTTGTTTATACATCGGGTGTTTTTAGAGCGATGGTATTTTCGATAGGGATAACTTTGATTTGACAAATTGTTGAAATTTATTTTCGAAATTACTGTTTCATTCGCCAAACTTATAGAGCACTTCGTGAAATTTATGGTTTACATAATCGTCCATCAGAGCAGTTTATTCGTCGTACTATCGATAGATTTCGGACAACATTATCTCTGCTCAATGCAACAACAACAAGACAAAGAACAGTACGTACAGAAGAAATTATCGCTGCTGCAAGTGATAGTGTTAATGAAGATCCAGATTTGTCTATTCCTCGACGTTCACAAGTTTCTGTGCATCAACCACATGGAAAATTTGGCGTGAAGATCTTGTTCTACACTACACACATACAAGATCCAAATGATTCAAGAACTGAACCCACTTGACTATAATAATAAGCGTCGTTTGTTTGCTGATTGGGCCCTAGAAGAGCTTGAAGTCGATACACTTTTTCATCGAAAAATTGTGTTTAGTGATGAAGCTCATTTCTGGTTGAATGGCTACGTATAAATAAGCAAAATGGCCATATATGGAGTGAAAACAATCCTCAAGAAGTTTTGAAGGTTCCATTGCATCCTGAAAAATGCACTGTATGGTGTGCTTTTCACGCTGAAAGCATCATCGGTCCATATTTCTCCGAAAAAGATGCTGGAGCTGATGTTACAGTGAAGGTGCTCGTGACAGATCGATGATCAATGATTATTTGTTTCAAAATTTGAATTGTATCGACCCAGAAGTGGGAAAAGATACGCCTTGTTACAGCTTATAATACAAGGTAAAATACAGGGAAGAAGAAATGTGGGAAGACGCAGGATATCCTGGCTCAGGAATCTGAGAACGTGGTTTTGATGCAGCAGCGTGGAATTGTTCAGAGCGGTGGCGAGCAAGGTTCATATCGCAATGATGATTTCCAACCTTCGATAGAAGAGGAACTTTAAGAAGAAGAAGAAGTGTTTTGATTTATTGAAAGAAAGATTTTGCGATAACATAACTTCAAGAAATCGTTCAATTATTCATGCTATTCTGTGAGGCCTAAAATCATAAAATGGACAACGTGGAATCAGCGTGAACTGCCTTAAAATCCTGCTCCGTTTATACGAATCGAACTCCAAATCCTAAGAGCTGAAGATTGAGGACCGCTGCCAAACAATCTACAGATCGCATTGAATTACAATTAGGTCTGTTTCAATTAATCAGAAGCTGAAAGCTATCCAGTATATCGAATCCGTAAATAAGAAAAATTCATGAGTCCGGCAATAAACCTCTTCTCTTGGTCGATGCACACTGTTTTTGTATCCAGTCCAATTCATTCCACCCCGATGGATTCGAATACATGGGCTCCGATGGAAAACATCAAATAGATGGCCTTGTTAGCCACGAAAAAATATACCGGCAGTGACGCTAAAAGGTTTCGATATTTTCTGAGTTTGCTTTGTTGGCTGCCTGGGAGATGGATGCTCTTCATGTCTCGTTCTGTCAGCCGGAATGTGCCTTCATAAGGCAGGATATGTGTGAAAATATTTCGATAGCGACGTTATGCGATGGAAGGGATGTTGACCGACACATTTCTGTCTGAACGAACAATTTCTGAGTTTCTCGGCCTTATACGATACGATGTGGCACACGGAGGTATAATGGATGAAGCGGAAGCTGAAGAAGAATGAAAACGTTGCAGTATAAAACTGGACTTTTTTCAGTTATAGATCTCTGATGAAAATGCTCTTTGAATTACCAAATTGATAACATTTACGAGCAGGTAAGTCATCCATATCTAAGCTGGAATTTCTGAGGTACAACATAAACAAATAAACCTCAGAAAAATCGTGAGACATCATTTTCTGAGAAGTTTGTCGAAAAATATTGCTTCTTACATTTTGAAGAATTTTAATCCTTTACGAAAACGAATACAGTACCTACAGTGTACATGTACAATATCGAGAGTTTTTCGAGCAGAAATGCTTGCAATCGAAAGGTTTTGATGTTCCCTATCCAGCTTCGGAAACCACAAACACAGATTGAAATTTTTGGGACTACAGGCACCAAAATTTCCATTGCTGGACCTGGATTTTTAGAACTATGAACAAGTAGGGGCCTGATGGTCCCTGAAAATTTCAGTTGATTCGAGAAAGTCTTTCTGAAGTAATGACGGATCGAAATCAAACCTAAAATCAGCCTGTATGAAACTTATGAAGAGGGGGAGCTTTTCAATGATCATTTTATATTCCATTGCGTTGTCTCTATACGTGGAAGGAATAGGTACAGTTCCTCGTGATTTTGGAGAGAGTATACAAGGTGAGTCTTTGACTTGTACATATATTTTAACTGTAGATTCCTCCCATCAAAAGAAACACTTTTTTCTCATACCATTTTTCCAAATTCGGTTTCGTTTGGAAGATACAGGGTGTCAAAAATCCATGAAATTAACACTATTCTTTCCATATATTCGGAACCGCTATTTCGAATGAACTGAATTTTGGCTGATTGTTTACTCTATTCATGGTGCATATTCCTCAATTGAAACTTATTTCATATTTCTCCTGGTAAAACAGTTACAGTATATATATAATTATTTTAGAAAACAAAAGTATTCTTATATTTTTTCAATAAAACGCGTCGTTCTCAAGTTATTCCTAATTGTATAAGATTGAATTAGAGGAAAAAATCATGAATTTCAAGAATAATCTGAATGCTGTCCTGAGTTAAATCTCATCGAATATTATTTTTCTCTGGTCTGTCAACAAGTTACCAACGTTGTCAGAATGTTTTTCAACTTTGTCAAGACTAAAAGCATGAACAATGTGCAACTTGCTTTACATCGTAATCAGACTGCAATGCTTTCAAGCAAATTATCTGCTTCGGAAGGAACATCCTGTCTGAATTAACTCCATATGCTCAGCTCCCATCAATTTCCACAGAAATTCCCTGGTAAATGTGATGGAACGTCTGCATATGTAAATGGCTTTTCGATCACCTAACGAGGGCATACTTTCAACTTTGTATTTACGGTGAATGGAGCGAAAATGATAATGGATTAGACTCAGCAGGGTGGAAAATTATTTACATCCATAAAAACGCCCTGAGTGTGCCTCAAGGTAGCTCTTCCCTCCATTCCTCTTTACCAGACTGGAAGTATATAATTTTCCACCGTCTCTCTCCGAACTAATGGATGCAACGAATATTCTCAGGGACAAAAGGCAGCATTATTGATGTTGGTATTTTGAGGAGATCCTCCAAACGATGCCCCCCACACTAAATGTCAATTCGATTCAACATTTCGTCGGCCTATGGAGGATTCTCACAATTTTTCGGGACCAAACCTTTGTGAAGATATTGGGCGATTCATTGATGCTATTTTACGATACTCCATATCTCAAAACTTTCTTTCTTGTGTTTCGATCCAAAAAAGCCATCTCAGAGATACACCAGTTGAATGAGATAACCATGCCATCTCGTAAAAGTACACAGATGATTCAAAAACCAACCATGAAACCATGAGACCGATCTCCCTAAGATATCGCAAAGGCAACTAGCAAATTTCCTTTGCGAGCTCCCAGAGATATTCTGAATGTAAACAGGATACGAAATTAACATGGCGAGGTCCCAAAGATATACTGACAGAGAAACTGCAACACTCAGAAGGAGCTGTTTAAATTTAAGTTTTTTTTTTGGTGAAACATAGATAGTGTAGCAAGGGGTGAATTCCCAGATACTGGATTTCATCAAATCTCTGGAACTGGAGGGCGAGCTGTAGGAGGCGCGATGATGACAGCTCTGTCAGGGGGCACAATAGACCTTAAGGTCGCAGTGGACTGTAACCCCTTTTCACTATAACTATATAACTATATAACTATAAGGGGTGAATTCGAAAAAAAAATCGTGAAGGTTTTTCCTTGTAAACAATTTTTGTTACTTATTATTGTAGACGTTTTTTGCAAATTGCCGAAGAAGGGTTAGACGATGTCGAGGAGAAAGACGTGGACCTCAGTTTTATGCTCGACCTCATGTTGCCAGAGTTAGTTCAAACTTTTTTGAAGCGACCCATGTGAATCTTAATTAATTGGAAAAATTGTAAACCCTTCGTTTTTTCTCCAAATTTCAATTATTTACTCCTTGCTACGAGAATGCATTGCATGCATAAACAAAATATTGCGATACCATATCAACGAACAATAACTTATTACATGTGTAACAGAGTAAGGCAATAAATTGAAAAAAAAAGATATCAACCGGAATTGTAAAAATCGAAAAATTGGAGTATTGAGCCATCATCAAGTACCTGTATTTAAAGGGGTTAAGAGGTAAGCAGATTTACGAAGATATGCTTAATACCCTTGGTGATCAATGTCCTTCGTATGCGACCGTGAAAAATTGGACTGCAAGCTTCAAAAGAGGTAAATTTTCCATTGAAGATGATGACCGATCGAGAAGGCCAGTTTCTGTGTCAGTCCCCGAAAATATCGATGCAGTTCTAACATGATTCTATCAGACCGTGGAATTGGGCTAAAGCGGATATCTGAAGCACTGAAGATTTCATACGAACACGTTCATCATATAGTTCACGTCAATTTGGACATGAGAAAAATTTCTGCAAAATTGATCCCCAAATGTTTGAATGTTGACCAAAAGCGTGCAAGGGTAGAAGCATCGCGTTCGACCTGTGCTCGATTCGAGAACGATGTAGACTTCTTAAACCGAATTACTATTCGACATTACTGACCACTCTACGGGCAAAAATTAAAGAGAAAAGACGCGGAAAGCTATCCAAAGGTATTTTGTTTTTACAGGACAACGCCCCAGTACACAAATCTCATGTTGCCATGCAGAAAATTCGTGATTTAGGGTTAGAATTACTAGAACACCCCCCTTATTCACCAGATTTGGCTTCGTCCGACCATCATCTCTTTCCTCAACTGAAAAAAAGGTTTAAAAGGTCATAAATTTTCTTCCAACGAGAAGGTAATAAAAGCTGTGGAGAACTGGTTTGCAGAGCAAGAAGAAATATTTTTTTTTGAAAGGTCCAGAGTTGGTTGCAGGTTCGCTCTAATAAATGTATTCAATCGAATACATGAATAGAATACGTGTCCGGGTCGCTATAGCCATGAATGGCGAGGATTGGTATGCTGAAGTCATTCATTAACAAAACTCTTAGGGAAGAATCCATGTCATCTCGGGAAGGGATGTTTTCCCTGGCATAAGAGACATAATCAGTTCACTTTAGGCCTCCAAACCATTTCTTCAGCCTATCAAAAGCTTGTGGGGGATTGGGTCAATCGTTGGCATGATTGTTAAATTTGATATTCTGATCGAGGGAATAAAGTTTGGAGAAGATCAACACAATTTTTCTGTACTTTATGACTATAATGCATATAGATTTGATTATTACAGTTACGTCAGCATTAATTTCCACATGGCCCAAAAAAGTTCTCATTCCGCTTAATTGCTAACACTTCTCGTGATAGTGACTGGAAACAAACGAAAGGGTAGGTTGTTTGGAGAGGCTTGGGGCTCACAGATTAATAATGCAATCGAAATAACAACTCCCTCGGAGGTAACCCTAACAACAACTATCTGCTAAGGCCTCGGGCTCATGGATACAATTTATATTCGCATTATGATGTCGTGTGTCTAAAGAGCTGGGGGCTCTTTCCGATCTCCACTGTCCGAAGCACACGCTTAAAAAGTTTATATTTTCCATTGTTTCCCAACTCTGCGCAGAGGTCTGATGATTTATCTGCAATATTGTCTCCGCGGTGAATTATTGTTGTATCTCGGTATTGTAAAGTTCAGAAACATTCCTTAAAACCAGATGACAGTTTGCATTTCTTCAGGAAGATGGGTCGCATTATCCGAAACAGTTTCCAAGCGATGTGGGTTATCCATTATATTTTTATCTGCACCGATTTTTTTTGGAAACTAGCAGTCAGATAATTCATCATTGGTTTTATTTCGAGAAAAAATTATAGTTCCTTTAATGCTGATAGGCAACTCCAACTATCAATTATATCATTTTTTGAGAATATTTTTCTAAAAATGTCTTCGAGACCTACTGGTAGAGTGAACTGAGAAACTGCAGAAAAATCAGGAACTGACAGTATTTATAAATCCAGCTCTTAGACCATAGAAAGAGGAGACACAGCATCTGATTCATAAATTCGCGAATTGGTGACGCCAAAATTTAGTCAGTTTTCAATGATTGGAACAAAGATAGCATGAAGGATAGCAATATCATTAGATGCGGCCATTGCAACATTGCGGAATCTAGCTTTGAGAGGTCCAGGGGCGTGATGTTGACGGTATTGAGGAATGGAATTAAAATTAGAAGTGAATTAATTCTTTCATACAATGTTCCAAACATTGAAACAGATTCTGAGTAAGATGAACTGAGTCAGCTGAATTCAGAATTGATTTTCCCCCTCTCAATATCAGAAGCGAATCTGAAAAGTGAAATTAAAAAAATCGAAGAATTTACGCCATTGTTACTTAGAAATGATGATAGTCAAACATACATGTGTAAACTCAAATCAGGATTCAAATAGTCCAATTCACCACAAACAAGACACAATATATGAACCATTTTTCAACGTATTTTGCTAACAATATTCAGAAATGAATCCAAATTCCCTTTTCCCTGCTTGATACCTCGATAACAACGCAGTTCAAAACGTGAGTTACACAAAATTAAAATAGCTGTAGGAAATAGTGAATTAACTGGCCACAAATTCAGGGAACGGTGCTGCCATAACTTGCCCTCCTATATCTGAAGAAAAAAAGCCATTTCGCGAACATTTCTATACTTCAGTATATGTAATGTGAGGAATTCACAATATTTGAAAAAATAAATTATCATTTCTGACATTCACGCACAAATGAGTAAATGAATTTCAATCTAAAGTACTTTCCATTTTGATTGAGAGTTTATTTGTTAGAAAATTCATCGAAGGTGACAACGATGCCAAAATTTCCGAATTAGTTACCCAGTTTAGTTCTGATGGTTTTTAAAATTGGCTTCACTTTTTATTATTGAAGGGTCTAAAGTCTAAGATCTTGCTTAAAAATAGAGCTTTACATTTGAAATTCACACACCCTGTAAAAAAAATATAAATAATAATAATAATAAAATATTAAAAAATGTAGTACCATTGTTATTCGCACGAAAAAAATTCTCTTTATTTAAGCGGTATCTAATTATTGTTGAACATATAATTTTTCTTTAAATGCTTTACAGTTTTCTCATTGCTGTACCTAAATAAAAATATAAATCACGATCGAATTATATGGATGAGAAATAGTTTTAATGATTAATTACCTCTGATCACTGTAGAAACCATTTAAGTTCTGCCAATACAACGTACTTTGTCTATCGTACTTTAATCTCACTCCACAGAATACAAATACGCTAAGATGTTTTCTTATTTTTCTTCTTGATTAAGACATATTTGTTTTGGTCCACAGCACAGAGTTGAAGGCAACACAAATTACACACAATTTTTTTACATCGCCATCTAACGGGGAGAATATCAAAGAAAGTACCTACGAATAATAAGCAGTAGCGTAACTGTAACTGGAGCGACACCTAGTGGCCTTACTCAAAAGATGGAAAAGCACTTCCTGTATAAGTAAAATTTTCATCGATTATTTCGAAGTTTCATTGTATTTTATAATAACCAGACCGTAGACGAATCCATATATGAAGTTTCATAACAATCAGTCCATCCGATCTCGAGTTATAAATGGTTTCCATCTCATCATTTTTGGGGCATGCTTTTTCATTGTCTTTAGTTTCCGGTGTTCTTCACTTCCTTCCTTTTTCTCTTATTTTCATTGCCTTCTCAATTCATAAGGTATTCACTTTTGTCTGTTTTACTCACTGCAATCTTCAGTTTGTCTCGTAGCCCCTCATTCTTGTGACCTTTTATCTATTCTTTCAGTTTGTTTGTCTACAATTTCTCTCAGTGTTTCTATCTTAGATTCTTTTCTGATCTGTTCGTTTGTTATATACCATGGAGCACCTATTGTTATTCTTATGACTTTGTTCAAATTGCTCTGGAGTTCCTTCTTCTTGTAAGTTTCTTGGTTGCTGTTCCATATAAAATCTGCGTAAGTAATACCAGAAATCATTGTTTTAAATATGCTTTCTTTGTCCACCAATCAGAGTTTTCTCATTAATTGAATATCGGGTAGAGATTACCATATATCTGTTTTATCTTTTTTCTGTTCGCTCCCATTCGTTTTCTGAAGTTCAGCTTTTTATCTAAGATAATTCCTAGGTATTTAACTTCTTCATCACTTCTCCTTCTCCTCTTTCTTCTCATGGCCATTGTTTTATTCACGTTATTTTGATTTTCAATTTGTTGAAGCAGATCATAGTCTTATCCTTGTCCTTCTGAAGGCTGATTGCTATGAGTGGCCCAAGGACAGGACCTTGCGGCACTCCGGCTTTGATTCCTCTTGTTTATGATGCCGTGAAATTATTCTGGAACTCTTTTCCCTTTTTCCTTGATCATTTTTTTGACGCTAAACCTATTTTTGACAGTTAAGGCAACGCCCCTAACTATGGTCCGAACAAAAGTCTTGAATACATTTTAGGATATAGAATGATCAGGATCAACAATGTGGAAGTTGTATCCAGATTCAGCAGGCAACGAGTTACAACCTTTACCAGGATCATTCCTAAAAATACCAGAGGCACAGAGGCAGAAACGACTTCTCTACGCAACGAAACGAGTGATAGGTACATTAATACCGGCAGGGTATTTTAAACTCGTTGCACGGCCTTCCGCGATATTTAAAAGCTACATAATCCCTTAAGCCACCCCGCGATATCCTGCCGGGAATTAATCAATCTTTCATCCCCGAAATCAGTTCCGTAGAAATTTGGCCCATAAAGCCTCTCATAATTTAGGGGATGAACATTAAACGACAAATCTCAAATACACCGGGCTCTGTTGCCATGCAATCAGGCCAAAGGGATGAAAACACCCCGCCGGGGAGGAAAGAAAGGGGTGTTCGATGTTGTTTCCGCCAGTTTCATTATCAACTGTTCCGAGGGAGGGCACGGGGGGGTTGTAATTATGGAATAAATCGAGAAGCGCGCTTATGACCTCGGTGGACTTTCTGATGATGTGAATGCCTCTAATAGAGTGGCATTTAGAAATGGCTGCCTTCCCATGGGGTGAATCGATGGGAGAATCGTATTGCTTTTTATAGAAACTGAGCTGGCTGTGATTGTCATGCGGATATCTGGGCTGAGCGAAGGGTGAAGGACGAATTCTCGGTTTATAAACTTTGCTACGTTTCTCTTTTGCTTCACAGAAGCAGAAAGACCTCAATACTCACGTCGAACTGTATTTTCAGTTACCATCTTGCTTTTCGCTTTGTTTCCATCCCACCGCTGTCGGTTTCTGAATTACAAAAGACGGTTTCTGAATTTTAAATGACGGTTTCTGGATAAAAAATGACGGTTTCTGAATTACAAATGACGTTTTCTGAATTACAAATGACGGTTTCTGAATTACAAATGACGGTTTCTGAATTACAAATGACGGTTTCTGAATTACAAATGACGGTTTCTGGATAACAAATGACGGTTTCTGAATTACAAATGACGGTTTCTGAATTACCATTTCTGGAATAAAATTGAATGATCTGGAAAACAATTGAAGCTGAATTACACCTGGAACTGTTGTAGTGCCAAATATCAATGTGACATGAAAATTTGAAGATGTCCTTCTTTCCAGCAGCTTCTTCAACTGGATAGAGTGAAATTGAATCTTCTATTCTGAAGAATTCAGTTCACGGACAAAATGAGACTGCTATCGGTGATTGAGAATCAGCCCTGAGATGCCAGCAGCAAACCAAAATGATAACGCGAATAATCTGGTTTGAGGCTGTTATGATGATGTGAACCTTAAGCGAATAAATAGCCTGTAAGTCCCATGAAGGACATAAAGTCATAGATATCTAGCGGGGGAGATAATGAAAGTGTACTTCAACACGAGAATCAACTTATCTGAGAGCGTAAAAGTAAAGTTGGTAACCTGTTTTCATTATGGTGCGACCTAAAGCGAAAAGGGAAGAAGATTCTGTGGGGAATCGAACTTTCGATGCATATTCTTCTGCTTGAATAACTTTCCCCGGGCTTGCCGGCGAAATGCCATCAATTTTTGACAGTTTTATGATGCAGTCTCTTCCAGATTTTCATATAGATTAGCGAGTTCAGTTCAGGGATCCATTTGTATCAGAATATTTTCCATCAGTTCCAGGTCTTTGGGCTTGTGGATGGCTAGAATGTGGGGCCATTTAAACTTCCGACTGCATTAACTCATGGATGTTTGTTTTTCGTACGGAAAAATGTTTTATACGTCGTCAAGATATCCAATCTCGATTACTTTCGAAAATAACTAAGAAGTGGAGAAGAGGGAACCAATTTTCCAATGGGAACTTGATAAGTTCGAATTCGAACTGTGACACGTTATCATAAAATGAATTAGTTCCGTGAGAAAAACGACTCTTATTACTAAAACACCAACACGAATCCAGAAAAACCTCAGTTATATATCTCTTTTCGTCCATAAAGGAACTACCTCCAATCCAAGGTCATATATGTACGAAAAGAATAATATCAGTCCTGAAATAGAGTCTTGCGGCACACCATAAACTTATATTTGTCTCAGCGATGATAGAATGGCCAGTGGTCATCTACGGTGCGAGTACATATACTTAGAAATGCGGTGAATTCGCGGTGATTTTCCATGCGAAAAATGTCTGATACTTGCTCTTACCCTGAGTACAACTTCTGTTCCGAAACGTTTTCAATTTCACGGCACATAAACTTCAGAACAAAATGATTTTTTCATTGTCATCAAATTAGTGCCGCGGATGTTCGAAGTGATATTTATTCAAATTTCTCAATTCTCTTTGTACTCCTAATGACCGCGCCATTAAGAACATTTCAAAAAAGCAGTTTTTCACCGGAAAACATAAAAATTAATTGCCCTCGAAGAAGGGGAACATCACAATTCTATTGCGCGTTAAAAATGTTAATTGCTGCCATGAATGCCTCAAATCTTTCACACGTTTATATACCAGTCCATTCATTTCGGATTCGGTTCAACATTTATGATGTTTAATTTCGTTTTTATCGGTAATCTGGATGAAATATAGGATGTCGTGTGCTAGAGGAGTTTCTGCATATCTTAATTTGCTTCAATAAAACAAACTGAATTAATGAAGTCCTTCATTATCTTTCTGATGAAGTGGAGCAGTAGCAGTATCGATTTGGCAAACTGAGTACAAGACGCATTTGGTTCTTAGCTGCATGAAAAGTATTCACCAAAAGTGCCCAAAAACATGACAATGCCAGAGGTGTTAGCCAAGACTACGAGATGTTACGAGCCTTGGAAATGCGGTCGAAGCTGTGGCTGTGGTCTGTGGACATCAAGGCTTCTTTGAAATGACACACATGGACAAAGATTCAAATGAAGAATATTTCTTGAAACCCTTTTTTTCAACTAATGTTTATTTGAATCAAGGTTCTAAGAGCAGGCGCCTGTTAAACAGGATGATGACCATCAGTTCTTGAGAATGTTGAACTCATTTCTTCGTATTTGTGCTCATTTCAATTCAAGAATAATTTATATCGGAATTTTACTTATCTCTCATATATTACCATCTATTGTTTGAAGGAGATTCCTTGAACCCTAGTTTATACAGGGATTCCACGATGGCATCCATATGGAATAGATATGGGAATTCAGATGTAAAATTCATTTCTTTCTTATACTTATTGCTGAGACAATAATAAAGTATCGAGCATGAACTTGAGGTTTCATATTCATAGGGTGTTACTGGGAATAGGTGAAGTAAATAACTTTGATAGATATTCTTTTCACCGATTTGAATTGAGAAGAGAATATGACCCTGCCCTCCCGCCTAGAGCTTCACTATAGTATCCCTTAAAAACTCACTCAAACAGTTTGACGAAGAGAACTTATACCGTATATTTCAAAACACTGCGAAACAAAATGGAGATGAAAAACTCAAAAAACGATCAAAGTGTTCAAAGAACATTTCCGCTCTATAATGAAGGCTTTGGACTCTTCATATTGAGATAGAATGCTTTCCAGCTCCACACCGCTGTGCTTTTATTCTTTGCCTTGTTCTAATGGCAAAAACTCAGCTGCGTAAGAGCCTGCGTGAACGTTCTACAATCTTTTCCTATGTATAATCAAGAACAAATACAAAAAATTTTGCAAATGATCAAATGTCACCGTGGTGATGCTGAAAAAGTCACAGACGAAAGAAAATAGTTATTTATGATATGAGTATTGAAAGTGACGTTTTATTTTGTGAGTGAAAAAGTTTGTGAAATGAGCGGAGCGAATTGAACAATTTCACGAACAAAATAAAATCATTTTTAACACAAATACCATACAATGTTTTTTGTACAACTGCCCTATTTTGATAATGAAATGGGCGAATTTGCAATGACAATAAACTTCAAAATGCATTTTAATATTCAAATAATCAAAAGGTTGTTGTGAATGGCAACGTTATCATTACTAACAAATGAGAAAAAACGCTGTCATTTGAATTTCGTTCGTGTCCAAGTTTCGTCTTAGGTTTTTAACTGCTTAATATGTTTGTCGAGAGTCCAATTATTATTAAAAGTAACTAAAAAATCTGTTTTATCAGTTGGTATCAATACATTTGGGAACATTCCATCTATTGTTGCCGAATTCCTCAAACTGCCAGAGCCAAAGCAATATACAGGACACTCTTTTCGAAGATCCTCTGCTTCATTGCTAGCAGAATCAGGAGAAAATATTACGGATATAAAAAAAACATGGTGGATGGAAGTCTACGACGGTAGCCGAGGGCTAAGTTGATCATTCCATTGCATATAGAAATGTCATTGCTGAAAAAATTCTCCCCACCTCAACAGATTTTGGATCATCAATCATCATCATCCAATATTGTACTTCCGGTGCTGAGGATTCTAAGAATTGTTATAGTTTAACGATTAATATTAATGATTGTTAAATATTGATAATAAAAATTTGCAATTGCTGAATTTTTTTCATCTGATTTCATCATAAGAAAATGGGGTGCTAAAAATATTTTTAACACTAATGTTAAAAATATTTTTAACACGCTTCCACGTAAACAATCAATTTTCACATTGTTTGCTGTCATTAAAAGTGTCACTTTTAATGGCAGTTGTACAAAAATAAACTTTTGAAATAGGGGCTTTAGGTTCACGTTGGTTTCTTCTAGCCACTCAAGAGCTTTGAGATCGAACAAATGAGCGCATATCTTCCATTTCACCATCCAAAGAGATGTCTGCTCAAATGGGACATGAAGTAAGCTGATGTGCATGTCTCTAGTGAACCAATTGATTTTATTCCTTCGACAAGATGAGGAACTGGAATTACATTCAATTCTAATAGCCAATTCCTGCTTTTCCGACCAATGTACTTTGATGAAGTGAAGGAATTAAACAGGATCAACGTACAAATGCCAAGGACTATTATGCTCCAACATCTTACCGAACGACTTCCGTTTCCCAGCAGACATCCCAACAAGTTTCTTGCTACAATTTGGTACGCAACGGGTATAATTGGAAAAGCTACACAATTTTCAGCAACATTAACCACTGAACTAATTTGGTAGATGCAGATTATTGGAGAGGTTGTATTCTGTGTTGTCAATTCTAATCATTGCCAGGGTTCTGGTTATGTTTCAAAAATTATTCGGATGGAATAATCATTTTTTCTTGGTCTATTTTCGGGGAATATCCTTCCACAATCTAAATAAATCAGAGGAGATAAGGGAGTTCATGCCTATAGTAAAATCATTATAGCTTCAGTTTTTTCTCAATAAAAATATACTGCTCCACAAGAGTTAGGGATATCGTATTCAATCGTTTTTAAAAGTATGTAATCTTCGAGAAAATCGCTGTAAAATCATTTAAAACTCAATAACAACTTGAGTCGATCCAATAAAAATCAGTATGAGACATTTCGCAACCTGGTCGCCTTTTTTCTGAAGTTTGGTTCTCTGCATATGCTTCATGAATGTTCTTATTTTGAAATGAAGTCAGTTTATCAACGGCTTCGATTTGAAACGAGTTTTCTGAAAATGCCAAGACGTAAATTAACAAACGCTGAGGCTAATAGGGCTATCGGAATGCTACAGGGTGGCCTAACTCAGGTTGTTGTAGCGGAAAGGCTCCAAGTCAGCCAAAGTGTGATATCTCGACTTTGGAATCGGTTCAGGGAGACAGGTTTCATGTTGGAAAGACCAAGGCTTGGTGGTCGACGAAAAACAACACCTGCTCAGGATCGTTTCATCACCGTTTCGGCGAGAAGAAACCCTAGATCTACGTGTAGAATGCCATGGAATACTCCTCAAAATGCAGATGGGGTCCAAGTTTCCATCGAAACCATCAGACAACGTTTTAGAGAGGTGAATCAAGGTTCCAGACGTCCATTAAGAGTTCTATTAACACGTGACCATACGCGTCAGAGATTGGAATGGGCAAGGCAACATATTAATTGGAACGATCAATTGCGTAGTGTCCTTTTCACTGATGATTCCAGATATGGACGATTTTCAGATTCTCGAAGGATAATGGTATGGACAATCCCACGCATACCCCGTAATCGTCGCTATGTCCAAGAAGTCCATCCATTCCGAGGGGGTAGTGTTATGGTATGGGCCGGGATGTTTCAACGGGCGCACAGATCTGCACATTTGTCCTGAGAATATAACCGGATTACACTATAGGGAGCAATGGAGCATGTCATTGACAAACTTGTACCAAAATTTCACGCTGCTATTGGTGAAACTTTTCAATTTCTAGACGATAACGCTAGACCGCACCGTGCAGCCATAGTTGAGAATGCGAGCGAGGAGCTTGGTATTCCACATTTACCAATACCTCAGCACTCACCAGAATTGAATTGCATAGAACATGCATGGGATATGCTCCAAAGAATATTAGATAATCATCAACCTACCCCAGAATCCTTAAATGATCTGAGAGAGCTTCTGCCTCGTATATGGAACCAAATTCCTCAAGAAATGTTCAACAACCTCGTGTGTAATATGCAAAGAAGATGTCAAGCTGTTATTGATGCCCGTTGAGGCCATACATTGTATTGATAGTCTTAAAATGCTTGAATTCTTTGGGAATAAAATTTCGTTATCTTTATCGATTTTTCTAAACCACCCTGTATACGGTGCAGACCTACAGGCTAAAATTAATATGCAACTTGAAATCATATTAATATGAATTTTCATCACAAAAATCTTATTTTAACAATATTTTTTTTCAATTTAAGTCAATATCCCTAACTCATGTGGAGCAGTTTATTTTCCATTATTAACGGCATACCTTCATCTTCATAATGAACATCCGATCCTTTATCTAAAAAATTGGCATTCTTCTTTGAATGTCAAAATAGCACCTTTTCTTGGAAAACCCTTTATATTGTCCAGTAGTTTTGAAAACGGAAACTAGTTCAGTCTCAGTACTCTCAGTTAACAGTTGAGACATCATTCATCATATCATCATTTTTTTTGTTATCTCATAACTTTTTGATAGGCAAATATTTTATACTTGTAGTAACTTTTCAATGTGGAGTATAAGTTTGCCATTCATTATTTGGATAGATTTTCTAGTTTAATTAAATCTTCATTGATTTGTGTCAGAAACGACCAAGAGAAATTGTTGAAAGAAGACAATCTTCCGCTCTTTTTTGAACATTCATCATTACGTTCCCTAAATTCTCTATTTGAAAAAATCCCTTTGGCACATCGAAAAGTGCGAGCAGTAATTGCAAATCCCATGAAGCGAGAAATTGCTGTACCCATTTCAAAAGCCTATTGTATAATTCTAAGTTCAGATAATTATAATTTTTCCACGAAACATAGTCAGGCCGCTAACCCGGCCACATGCTGGAACCAAGCTGTCTGCTGTTTGCTCATTTGTATTGGATGCCAAGATAACCTTTGTTTAAAATATGACGAAAATAGACCATTAACGTCAATTCTCGACAACTGTTTTTTCGACTAGACGAGCTCGAAATTACCAGTTCAGCTGTAATGTACGCGATTGATTATTTGGCTTAATGCACTCCCAAAAATTGACGGTTTTGTGTATTCAATAACACATATTATATGGCCTGATGTGATAATAAACATAGACGGAAATAAAATGGGTCTGATCGATGGCACAGTTTTCCGGAACTCATTTCAAGAGTGTTCTACAAGCTTTATGATACTTTGAAGTTTGATAAAAACGTTTTTGAACAACTGCCATTAAAAGTGACACTTTCAATGACAGCAAACAATGTTAAAATTGATTGTTTACGTGGAAGCGTGTTAAAAATATTTTTAACATTAGTGTTAAAATATTTTTAGCACTCCATTTCCTTATGATGCAATCAGATGAAAAAAATTCAGCAATTGCAAATTTTTATTATCAATATTCAACAATCATTACTTATGAACATTAATATTAATCGTAAAACTAGAACAATTACTAACATTTATGCCCTGTGCCGTTAAGGAGCTTCGCAAAACATTATTAGAATCCTCAGCACCATCAGTGCTTGTAGAAATATTGGACAATATTGGATGATGATGATCCAAAATCTGGTGAGGTTGGGAAATTTTTTTCAGAAAAACGACATTTCTATATGCAATGGAATGATCAACATAGCCCTCGGCAACCGTCGTAGACTTCCATCCACCATGTTTTTTTATATCCGTAATATTTGCTCCTGATTATGCTAGAAATGAAGCGGAGGATCTTTGACAACAGTGTCCTGTATATTGCCTTGGTTCTGGCATTTTGAGGAATTCGGCAGCAATAGAAGGAATTTTCCCAAATGTATTGATACCAACTGGATTGGCAGTGCATTAACTATTCATGTATTTCAGGAAAAAACGACGATGTTTGATGACAGAAGGGCGCAGTGCAAAGTACTTATGAAAATAGTCAACAAACTTCCCAATAATACTGAAAGAACGACTGACTTTCGTTTTTGTGTTTGGAAGTTGTATAACCAATGATTTATTTGTAATTTCGATGTCTTTCACTGATAAATTACACAATTCTTCACGCACACAGGCTCCAAATAATCCGAAAATAGTTACAACCTTAACCATCAAGTATTTCTCATCTAGTGCCTCATTTATAAACTTTTCAACTTGTTCACGAGTGAGATTTTTCGATTTTTTAGGACGGTATCCTTCACTTTTCCGTTTTGAATATGCTATTACCTTGAAATATTTACTAACATCCACACCATTTTTAGTAAGGGCGCTTGACTTTATCAATGAAAATTTGCCCACAAAGTTGGTGAACTCCATATTTTTGATTTTTCTTCTAAGTATGCCAGGAAAACAGGTTCACTGAAGTTCCCTTATACATTTTTCAATTTACACCAGGCCAGGAAATTGTTATATGATGCAATATCGTGCTGCTGAACAGATTTTTTAGGTAGGATTTCCAGATTTGCTCTTTTTGCAGACTCTTCAATATCCACAGGAACAACCAAATCGTCACTTTTATTAATAATTGGACTCTCGACAAACATATTAAGCAGTTAAAAACCCAAGACGAAACTTGGACAGGAACGAAATTCAAATGACAGCGTCTTTTCTCAACGGTTAGTACTCATAACGTTTGCCATTCACAACAACCTTTTGATTATTTGAATATTAAAATGCATTTTGAAGTTTATTGTCATTGCAAATTCGCCCATTTCCTTAACAAAATGGGGCAGTTGTACAAAAAACATTGTATGGTATTTGTGTTAAAAGTGATTTTATTTTGTTCGTGAAATTGTTCAATTCGCTCCGCTCATTTCACAAACTTTTTCACTCACGAAATAAAACGTCACTTTTAACAATCATATCATAAATAACTATTTTTCAAACTATCATTACTAATAAATCGTGACTTCAAAGCTTATTACTCTGACCTCAATTAATAGTTATTTAATGTAGAACTGTTATGTTTTGTTCCAAAAAGAACTTAACTGACCGCCATTACCCCTCTTTTCCCCTAATTTTTACAGAATGAAATTGCGAAGGACTTGAATTTCATCACATGCTAATATTTCATTTATTATCGCCCCAAGTTTTCGAAAATACTCTTTTATTCATCGTATATAACTCAGGAAACAACGTGATGTGATAACATGTAGCAGACAGCTTGTCACCAAGTAGTGATATGCATGTAATATTCATGGTTTAATCTTGTTTACAGCTTTTCACGAAATGAGGTTTGCTCCAATGGTGCAGTCACGAATTTGAATTAGTGCTTCTATTCATATCTCCCAAGGAGTGGATTCGATTTTTATCATTCGGAACACAGAGTTGAAAGGAAATACGTACAGCTAAGGAATTGGCATTGGTCTAACCATTGAAAAATTATAAATGAGTTTCGATAACTGATATCTATACTCTATTCATTTCCATTAAGTATCCCGGTTGGCCGTGAGATTCTGACACATGTCACTGTGTATATTTTGAAAATGTTAGGTTATAGTCATTTTCCTGTCAGATAACTATGCATATAACGTTTTCCTCTCTACATAAAAGTTGTAGTAGTTACGTTTTTATCAAAATGTTCATTTACATTGAAACAATTATTAATTTGAGAAAATATTATGTGAATTCAATAATTCAAAAAAACCTACCGACTGTTGAAGAAATTTTTTTCCCTGTTAATACTGGAAATAAACTGCTCCACATGAGTTAGGGATATTGACTTAAATTGCAAAAAAAATATAGTTAAAATAAGATTTTTGTGCAAATTAATTTTAGCCTGTAGGTCTGCAGCGTGTACAGGGTGGTTAAGAAAAATCGAGTAAAATAACGAAATTTTATTCCCAGAGAATTCAAGCATTTTAAGACTGTCAATTCAATGTATGGCCTCCACGGGCATCAATAACAGCTTGACATCTTCTTTGCATACTACACACGAGGTTGTTGAACATTTCTTGAGGAATTTGGTTCCATAAACGAGGCAGAAGCTCTCTCAGATCATTTAAGGATTCTGGGGTAGGTTGATGATTATCTAATCTTCTTTGGAGCATATCCCATGTATGTTCTATGCAATTCAAATCTGGTGAGTGCGTAGGTATTGGTAAATGTGGAATACCAAGCTCCTCGCGCGCATTCTCAACCATGGCTGCACGTCTAGAAATTGAAAAGTTTCACCAATAGCAGCGTGAAAATTTGGCACAACATTGTCAATGACATGCTGATTTATTTAGATTGTGGAAGGATATTTTATTTTATCGATTCAAGTTGTTATTGAGTTTTAAATGATTTTACAGCGATTTTCTCGAAGATTACATACTTTTAAAAACGATTGAATACGATATCCCTAACTCTTGTGGAGCAGTATATTTTTATTGAGAAAAAACTGAAGCTATAATGATTTTACTGGAGGCTTGAACTCCCTTATCTCCTCTGATTTATTTAGATTGTGGAAGGATATTTTATTTTATCGATTCAAGTTGGTATTGAGTTTTAAATGATTTCACAGCGATTTTGTCGAAGATTACATACTTTTAGAAACGATTGAATACGATATCCCTAATTCTTGTGGAGCAGTGTATTTCACGTATATAACCATGGTCGGAAGATTCAGTTATGCTACTCGTATTCACTTGTACGGAAATCAAGAATCAAATGTTGACATTTTACTGAAAAATAATGGACAGAATAATCCGTTACTTTGTGACAGATCATTCGAAAAAATAATAAAAGTACTCGAACACCCCGATAGAAAAACGTCTAAACGAATAGAAGAACATAAATATTTGGAATTTCCCACTTTTCAAAATTCTCAAGAAATAGGCCTGTGTGAAAATGTAGTAGTACTTTGTCACATTCAAACCTTAAAAGATCTAACTCCATTCAAACATGTCTTGGGAATCTATGTGAATGAAACACTGAATTGGGAAGAACATAAGTTTCTTAACTGGGATGCAGCTTAGCTTCAGTCTGTTATCTTTAGTTGTGATGACAAGATATCTGGATGAATTCTCCATGAAAACTATCTATATTTAGGAAATTTGGTGTCGTTGGAACTGAAGCCAAGAGAGGTACTTAGAAATGCTCAAATGTCTCCTACCCCACCTGCCGTACACCCAGGCATTGCTACTTCGGAGAACCATCTCTTCTTGACCAGCTAGCGTATATCTCACCTGTTCTATATCTCATACAAAGGCTTCAAAACCCAGTATGGCAACAGCCACGACCCACGATGGCCAAACAATTACCAGTTTCTGTCCTGAATAGCGAAAAAATCGACGCCAATCGAAACTCGAATGAAAAACTCATTACATCCATACCTCTGGTCGTATTGTAAAACGACAATTAAGTTCTTCAGGATGTGACTCTGGCCTGGCGAAGAGGAAATTATTATAATTGGCATTAGTTTGTTTTTGTCGCCCACGGGCAAGAGCAGTGAAAAAACTAAGGATGGCCACGCTTGTGGAGTTAAACGAGAGAGAATCTAACGGTGAATGTGTGTTTTCATTGGTTCGTTCTTGAGTTGTTGCGTTTAACGATGTACTTCATTGAAAGGTGGGCTGAATAATGCCGAGGAGATAGACATCTCTGACTATAAGTTGTTGGAGGCTGAGATACACTGCTCACACAATGAATGACCTTCAGATTATTATATGGTATATAGAGAGCCCTATTGTTGAAGGCATTATATGGAAAAATATACTTATAAGTATAGTTTTGTTGGCACTATTTTCTTTTATCTTGTTGTATGTCATATGTATGTATTGCAGGTAATTGAGAATAAAGATTTATTGTCATTATTATTATATCTATAAAAATGGCATTTTTCTCTGAATGTCCAGAAAACACCTCTCATTGGAAAACCCTTTACTTTCAAGATGTTAGTTTAGGACTGGTCTTCCATAGTTTTTCCCCCAAGCTAGTTTAACGATTTCTAATTTGCAACATTCATTTCATCCTGCGAATAAATCGTCATCCTCTCACCCGAGCAAAATGTTTTCCACCATTCCTCCCTCAAATAATTGGAAGTTTGTATTCCTCCAGCGAGCGTTCCTTTCCACACCCCATCATAAAAAAGCTATCCAGCTGAAAACTCCTAACAAAAATATATTGTAGAGCCGGTCATGATATTCTACTTACGGAATAATGGCCGGTTAGATGGAGTTTTTGTATCTATATAATATATCCGTCTTAGTGTGTTCCGAATATTAAGTCACATTTCTTCGGAATTGAATTACCAGCTGTGCGCCTTTCCACAGGCCTCTGGGATTCGGATGTGTGGAGGAAACTAACTGGAGCTGAAAGGTCAATTTTGAACATAATATATCGCTCAGCATAGTGATATTTCTGAACTAGCCTCCGGAGAATTATATAAGAATGCTGGATATAACTTTATCGAATTCATTTCTGCGTGGTTTGAGAATAGTAAATGAGGGATTCAATTAATTTAGGTGATTGACGCAACGGGTTGAGGCCAGCACACAAGTAGATATTTCTCTCATGCCAGCATCAACCGTGGGTAACATTCTTTCAGTGTTTTTTTTGTGGTTTATTTTTCATCACATACTTTTTTCTTTAATTTTCGCGGTGATAAGGATTGGTGTATCAATCTATTTTTCTATCCACGAGAGTTCCATTAATATTCAAGAAGAGGTGTAATGGGAACTCGACCAGATCTTCAAATAAAAATGGCAGAAAAATAGCTGAGCGAAAGCAAAGCAACGCTCTTTTGTTGTGCAGTTACAAGAAAGAAAACATAGATTTGTGGTGTAACTCCGGTAACTGGTGTATAATTCAAGAAGTATAAGGAGGAAAACAATTTAAACTCCATCGTATCAATTTTAATCAACAGTAAAGAGTGATTTCTCGAAATTTCCTTGTTTCCTCATTTATTGAGACCATAAATAATTGGCGTTAAATCAAAATAATATTCATAAACTGAAACCAAACCGCTTAACTACAACGCTGTCAATAACTTCACTCATTTACGACGAAGAGTCATATTCTAATGTAATCTAAAATAATTAATGGAAATAATTAACTCTGCTGAAAACTACTGGGAGAAAGTGATGTGCTTAAACAGTCGATTGAAATCGACAATAAAACACAACATTTCACATTGAAAAATATGTTGCTTCCTGATTAACATGGCAAAATTTAAGGTTGTTACACACTGGTCCCGAAAATACAAAGAAACTGCAACACCTAGAAGGAGCTGTTAAAACTTTAATTTTTTTTATGAAACATGGATAGTATAGCAAGGATTGAATGTTGAATGATTCAGTTTGAAGAAAAAAATCGTGAAGGTTTTTTCAGGCAAACATTTTTTGTTACTTAAATATTGCAGTCGTTTATTGTTAATTTTTCGAATTTTACAACAAACCAGCTGTTCGAGGAGATCAGAAGTCGATGTTGTTAAAATGCCTTGAGCACATGTACGAATTTTTGTTCTACGGGAGACGGGGTTGTCATTTCGAGAAATCGCTAACCGTGCGAACAGAAATCGAACTACAGTTATTAGATGTTGTCAAGCGTGGTTTGATAATGCCCAAAATCGAAGAAGAGTAGGCACCGGACGTCGAAGAGGCACTAATGAAGTTCAAGATCGACTTCTAAGACTTATGACCATTAGAGACCGATTTGCGACAACTCGATCTTTGGTTGATGAGTGGTTAGGAGAACAAGGCCATTTTGTGATTGTCACAACATCACAACATTATTTTCAGCAGGGGAGGATAATTCCACGACAAATAACTTCTTCAGCTCCTTGTCCAGCAGAAGTAGGTCTGGCTTAACAGCATTGATCTGCCGTGTTGTTGAGACAGGATAGTTCCAGCATATGCGAGCTCTATCCATCTGGACCACCGCTTCAATCTCCAGAGGCACATATGGTAGCACCGGCTCTTTGTCTATCCCATACGCGGCTCTCAGATGGAAGTATAGAATTCGGAGTGCCGCGTTGTGTCTCTCTACATACCCCGATAGAGCATGGACTCTGCAGGCGGAAAGGATGTGCATAATCGTTTCCTGTTGCCCATGGCAAGCCCTGCAAGTTGTTGGGGTGTCCATTTTCATGATGTTCTTTTTATACCATCTCGTATTCAGTACTCCATCTTGACACGCCATCACAAATAATTCTGTCTCTGACTTAAGGCTAGCTGACTTTAGAAAGGCGAAAGACAATTTTTCAGGCAGGTCCTGGTCTTTTAAATTCCTGAAATATATTGAGTGCAAGGTCTTACTCATATGATGTTCGAGTAATGTATCTGACCGAGACTTTCGGATCAGTCTTGCTAGGCTTCTTTGGTCCGCTTGAGTGATCGGTGTTCCAGCGAGCTCAGGATTGATCGATACGCCGGTTATGCTGAGCTTCTCCAGGGCCCTTTGTGCAGCTCGGAATAGCTGAAGGCTCCATGGTTCGCAATTTCATGCTGAGCGACAAATTTCAGAATCGGATCTTCACTTCTTAGAATCCTTACTGCCATTTCCAATGTTTGTTGATAGTGTTGATATTCCAAACATTGCAATCCTCTACCCCCCCTGGCTTCGGGGAAGGTATATCCTCTGTATTGAACTGTTGGGATGTACGCTACGATTCATTTTCATCGTTTTCCTTGTTAACCTATCAAGATCGAGGAGTTCGTTTACCGTCCAGTTCACCACTCCGAAAGAGTAGGTGAGAATCGGGATATTTTTTTTTAACGTCCGTGTGAGGGGAAAACCCTCTATGGGCACCGAGAGGGTCCGCACTCTCGGTAGTGTGAGAATCCAGGATCTTGTCTGGCTACTCACTAAAAACCCCTCACACTTAAATGGAGGAGTTCTTCATCCTGCCCTCGCAGCGTCCCTTAACAAAAGAGATGAGCTACAAGTGGCTTCTAGAGTTCATGGGACCTGATGATATGGAGTGACCCGAGCAACACTGCTTTCTGCATTCTGTGCGCCAATACCTCGGCCAGTGATCTGCAGACCGGGATAATCTTCAGTTCATCCACGTAGTTAGCTCTCATTCCACCGAGACATCCCATGATTAGTACGACCATCCTAATTTTATGACCTGGGTATAAAGTTCCAAGCTCGAACATAAGGTCTTTGTATTTTTGCCTCTTCTGTTCTTCCTTCATCACAACGTTATTTTCAGCAGGGGAGGAGAATTCCACGACAAATAACTCCTTCAGCTCCTTGTCCAGCAGAAGTATGTCTGGCTTAACAGCATTGATCTGCTGTGTTGTTGAAAGAGGATAATACCAGCATATGCGAGCTCTTTCGTTCTGGACCACCGCTTCAATCTCCAGAGGCACATATGGTGACACCGGTTCTTTGTCTATCTCATACGCGGCTCTCAGATGGAAGTATAGGATTCGGAGTGCCGCGTTGTGTCTCTCTACATACCCCGATGGAGCATGGACTCTGCAGGCGGAAAGGATGTGCATAATCGTTTCCTGTTGCCCATGGCAAGCCCTGCACGTTGTTAGGGTGTCCATTTTCAAGATGTTCTTTTTATACCATCTCGTATTCAGTACTCCATCTTGACACGCCATCACAAATCCTTCTGTCTCTGACTTAAGGCTAGCTGACTTTAGAAAGGCGAAAGACAATTCTTCAGACAGGTCCTGGTCTTTTAAGCTCCTGAAATATATGGAGTGCAAGGTCTTACTCATATGATGTTCGAGTAATGTATCTGACTGAGACTTTCGGATCAGTCTTGCTAGGCTTCTTTGGTCCGCTTGAGTGATCGGTGTTCCAGCGAGCTCAGGATTGATCGATACGCCGGTTATGCTGAGCTTCTCAAGGGCCCTTTGTGCAGCTGGGAATAGGAAGGATTCATGGCTCACAATTTCATGCTGAGCGACAAATTTCAGAAGCGGATCTTCACTTCTTAGAATCCTTACTGCCATTTCCAATGTTTGTTGATAGTGTTGATATTCCAAACATTGCAATCCTCTACCCCCCTGGCTTCGGGGAAGGTAGATCCTCTGTATTGAACTGTTGGGATGTAGGCTACGATTCATGTTCATCGTTTTCCTTGTTAACCTATCAAGATCGAGGCGTTCGTTTACCGTCCAGTTCACCACTCCGAAAGAGTAGGTGAGAATCGGGATATTATTATTAACAGGCTGAAGGACTTCGGTCGATGGCCTTTTGGAATTTGTATTTTTATTCCAATAAAGAACTTATGATTATATTATTAATAGAGCTCTGGAGCTAGAGGGCGAAAACAACTGTGATGAGGGCACAATAGACCTTGAGGTCGCAATGGTATGTAGATAGATAGATAGTAACCCCTTCATAAATTAAAACAACATTTGTGTGCTTATTGTTCAGAATTCTACAGATGATGCCATTTCCAAGATCAATGGAGTTTATGTAATAACAGCTTGTGCTATTTCTGCTAATTCAAACAAAGTCACCTCAGCTTTGAAAATCAAGAGCTCTAAGGCTCTTATTGTTTCATCTCTCGATGAGTGCCCTTTAATTAGCTCCATGTTTGTTCATGTTGATTTTTGGATATTCACCACGAGGCGTACCGCCCTCTCTGCCAATCCCCATAAATCAAAGCTTGACGAATCACCTTCTGCCTGTGCGTAAACTGAAAAATACCACAAAATACTGCGGAATCCTGCTCGTTAACGGAGCTGTTCCCGACATCTGACTCTTATAATTAAATTGAAGCGGCACCCTCGTTAGGTCCCCCCCAACAGAACAAGAAGCTCTAATTCCCGGTTAATGGTTTGTCTCCCGGACGAGTTAGAACCGAATTTAGACAGATTCGGTCCAATACGTTGCCTCTAAATGGATAATTAATGATGTCCTCTCTCCGGAATGATACGGAAGTTTCGGGAGTTGGAGTTCTGTAAAAGTGTCAGTCGGGATTAGAGTCCTATGGATGGTTCGATGATGGCCAGGCATTGATGAGGGGACCGGGAAGCCCGATACTGATAGGTACTTTGGACAGGTCGAACTTCTTACTAGACCACAAGTGACTAATGAGTTTAGCGAAGGGATGTAGATATTCCTGAGTGGTCCTGGGAAATTAAAGGGCTCTCCAGTATTGACGACAAGATTCTGAAATGTCATAGCGACCCTATTCGAAATAAAACTATCTGCCATTTGTGTTTTCCGAATCTCGTCAGTTCATGGCAAAATACTAGTTTTCCAATTACTCTGAAGGACGCTCTTGTAAGGCCCGTATACAAGAAAGGAGAGGAGGAGGAATTAGGGTCTTATAGATCTATAAACCTTCTGAGCCACTCCTTCAGATATTAGCACAGCAGGAAAAATAATTCGTTGAAGATCTGTATCGTTCAAGACTTCTATCGCACACAGTGAGCTTTCTTGGAACATGTTTTTTTTTTAATTGTGGTTTTCACGAAAAGGAATATCCTGTAACGTTCAGGTGGTGTTCTTCTTAAATTTCTGGAGGTTATATGCCTCGAGAAACACCTCCCTAGGCAATGTGTTCCAAAGCCTCGCTGTTCGTTGGATGAACGAGTCTTTGAAGAGAGATGTTCTGCAGGTCTCCGAAGTGACCACGAAGAAATGTGAAGACTTAACTTGACGGGTAAGTCTCGAAGAGACTACCAGAGGGGAACGATTGCTGATAATTCAGACGAGCATCGCCCATGGAAATATCTATAAAATAGAGACAGACCGGCTACTTTTCTACGGTGTTCCAGAAAAGGGAGCGAGTTTGTAAGCGAGGCATCACCGACGAGACGAATTGCCCTTTTTTGTACAGGATCCAAGAGTTTTAGGATTTTTTTAGGTGCATCACTCCAAATATGGGAACAGTATTCCAGGACAGGTCGAATCTGTGCCTTATAGATCATAAGCAGCTGACCTGAGGTGAAATAGCTCTTGGCACGAAGCAGAAAACCAAGTTTTTGGGATGCACTTTTAGCAATGGATCGCACTTGATTCTCCCGAAAAAGGTTACTGCCGACAGTAATACCAAGCATCGAAATGGATTACTTCAATGGTATGGTCACTCCCGACAATTCTATGCTGGGCACAGTAAGATCGGCTTTTCTAGAGAAAAGACATGCTTGTGTTTTGTTTGCCAAGTCGATATTTATGTTGTTAACATTTCTTCCTCGTTCGTTTCTGATTTGGCGGGCTGGTATTGGAGCTTGGAGCCCTAGAAGAAAAGGCGGTATGAGGGGTACTATCATCCGCGAAGCTGTGCACTGAACACGAAGTTACTTCCAGGAAATCGTTGATGTGAAGTAGAAATAGTGTTGGAGTCTGAATTGATCTCTTTGGAACACCAGAATTTATGGGTAGAGAGTCAGATGAAACTCCATCGACCACTACATGGAGAGATCTGTTTGAGAGAAAACAAGGGAGCAGAGAACATAGCTTTGGGGACACGCCATAAGATGGAATCTTGGCGAGGAGTCCCTGATGCTAGACTCGATCGAATGCTTTGGAGATATCCAGTGCTACGGCTAGGGTTTCACCATATTTTTCAAACATGTTATATGATTACTGCTAGTAAAGCGATAGAGGCTGTTAAACTCGGGTCTGTAACCCTAAAATACTACGATGGATGTACATCATGATTGTGAGACCGATATGAGCATAAGGGGTAGTTGTCTGGTTTGCTCAGGCAGAGCTCGAAGGCTTGGCTGTGTTTGCATCACTGGAGCTATGAAATCAAGAGACTAGAGCACTTGAGGTTATCACAGATCTCACTAGGCAGGCACCCCTTAGAATATCGAATATCTGAGCGAGATCTGATCAGCGAAACTACCTAGTGATTTGATTGATTGATTGATTGATAAGCTGACGAACAACCTAGTGATGGTATGAACAAAGGGGAGCATTGAGAATAACTTAAACAAGATGCTATGTAAAAAGAAAGAATGAAAAAAGGAATACACTACCCAGAATTGCAGACTAAGAACCACCATCAATTAGTATACAGATGGTTCTTACACCTCGATAGGATATGGAGTATACGAGGAAAGAACCAAGTGTATGCTATTGTTAGGCTCCTAAGATGTGTCGGCATAAACCAGGAAAGAAATTATCAAGGTTGTGAAATAGGGGTGCATTCTGATAGTCAAGCTGCTGTCAAAGCACTGAATTCCTATGTCATCGACTCAGAGCTGGATTAGGAGTGCCCAAGGAAACCTAATGAAGTAGACAAAAGCAACAAGGTCTCTTCAGTCTGGGTTTCTAGTCATTCAGGAATCCAAGAAAACAAAGAGATCAAGACACTATTCACAAAGGAAGCACAAACTCCAAATACTGGAGCACAAACTCCACACGAGAAAGAGTTTTTGGAGAAAGAAGAAACTGAAAGAAGCACTCTGAAAGAATCTTCCAGGAGTGGATCATTCCACAAAGTTCCTTCCGGGCTTCCTCACAGGAAGCATCTGCTAAGTACAGGCTTCTCAGAAACTGACGAGTGCAGATTCTTTGAGTAAAGGAGGAATTTTGTGCCTTCTCAGATACCATGGAGTTCATTGGAATTCTTGAGCTGGAGGACGAGCTGTAGATAGCGTAATGGAAAAGGGAACACATACTGAATCGCACACAGAAGGTTTGAAAATCACAACAGGAGCAGCAGTAGTCAAGCCTGACACCAAATAGTATCATTGTGTTGGGCTTCTGTTTGAGAGTCTTTCAGGCAGAAATACTTGCAAATCAAAGGAGGAGTTGAGAGAAAATTATCAGAGATGGGACATAGATTGATAGATTAGGAATCCTCTACGCCACTCTGGCAGAGTGACGAGTGTAGATTTTGTAGAGAGGAAAACGAAACTCATCGAGAATATTCATTCAATTTCCAAAATTCGGATACTATTTCAAAGGGACCGTTATAAAAACATGCCTCCTTGGCTTTTTCCGTTCCGATTCCATTGAATCATTGTTATTTGTCCTCCTCTAACTAATTCAGCAGGATAACCATCTCCAACGCCTCGAACAGTCCCCTTCTTCGCTGTGAAAAATTCACTCGTTATCTCTGATCTGAAATTCGAGCCGGATTAAATGCAGTGCGCGTTTGGGGTATATCGCTTCGTTCGGAATTTCGTAGACTAATTGCTTCTAGGTTAATCATGAAAGTTTTTTCCGATGCAGCAATCCGGGGTGGAATTTGAATTTTTATTACCGCATTTGTGAGGGCTGCTCTATGAGCTGAAAAGTTCAGGAGAGGCACATTAATTGGATAGGGATCAAATTGTGGGGTTGTAGGTGAAACCCTCAATTATATATTTTTTCCAGGTGTTGAATATTTCCATTTTCATTTGGTAATGCTGGAGTGGAGGGTTACTCAATGGAACGCAATGTTTTTGAAACGTAATGACAGCCATATTTAAAATGGTAGGAATATCATTGAATATACTAACTGACAAAGAAACTGCAACACCCAGAAGAAGAATTTTATTTTGGTACAACATAGATAGTACCTATAGCAATGAGTAAATTATATTTTTTTTAATGAATGTGTTTGTCCACCACACGTCTTGGCATTGATTCAATAAGATGGTCGTTTTCTTTTTAAGGCATACTATCCCAAGCTACCTGTACTTCATGTCTGAGAGCCTCAAAAGTACGTGGGAGCTTGGGTAAATTTCCAAGCCTTCTACCCATGATGTCCCAAACATGCTCTATGGGCGAAAAATCGGGGGATATGGAAGGCCATGGCAAGATATTCACATGGGTCGCTTCAAGAAAGTTTAAACTAACTCTGGCAACATGAGGTCGAGCATTACCTTGCCGGAATATTGGATTCTCGAGCCGGTTAAGGTAAGGGAGAACATATGGCTTTACTATTTCTTGAAGGTAACGCAGCGCTGTCATGTTACCTCGAATAAAGACTAGATACAAGCGACCTACTTGCATGTGCTATAGCACCCCATACCATATCGCTTACTGTCCGGTGTACATGAAGCTCAAGATCAAATTGAGGTTCACGTCTTTGTCCCCGACGTCGTCTAACCTTTCTTCGGCCACATGTGCACCCAACGAGAATAGACGAGTCCCTTCATGATGGCCAACTGTTCAAAAATACCTGAAAATCACTTCCTTGTTTTTCGCAATGATTCAACTCTTACCTGAAAGCTTTAACCCTAATGAGTGTATCCTGAAAATATTAGATGTCACGAAGGTTTTCATCAAAAGCAATAAATTTTTGTTTTCTTAGGGTTTCATCAATGGAAAATAAATATCCCCACCAAAATGTTTGATGGAGAATTTGAATTTTTCGAATCAAATGAGGATTTCGCTAGAGTCTTTGTTTTTTATAATAACTTTCCTCATTAATGAGATGTTTCTATTAACAGTGTAAAAATTATTCAAGATACTGCAGAAATATCAAATTCAAATTTCATTCATTTCCGAAGAAGGGGTAGGTACTCGTTTGAAGACCTGTTGCAAGATGTAAAACTGATTATTATAGGTGTTTTCTTTGAATTTGTGGAGATCGTAGGAAGACTTTCAGTGAATTAATGTATTATTAACCCTGTATTGTGGAGTTTATTAAATATAGGTTTATAATTGGCCTTTCCCTTCTAATTGGATAGAAATTCTACAAAGAATTCAAAGGAAATTAGGGAAATAAATGATTGTCTTGAATGTTCTTTACTTGCATGGAAACTTACTACAGAATAACAACACAAAAGTATTTACAACTGCCATAGACTATGATCTGGATGTGAATAAGTTCTGATGCCGCATGAGAAATTAAGACCATTGTACTGGAAAATCATTATAATCAAGTATCACTTTTAAATCATAGTATGTTATTATTCTTAATATGTAAAGTGGTAAATTCATCAGAACTTGGCCAGTGAATACCACATCTTAAAATATCAGCTAAATACACACAATATATTTACTAAAAATATTGTTCGATTGAGAAACTCCCTGAAAAATGGCTACTTCACAAACATTTTCAGTTTTATTTATTCTAAAACTAATCTCTCTCAGCAATCTATTTATGGATTTTTCGATCTGGTCAGACATCTGGATATAAATCTGAAATTAACTTGACATAATCGTCCACGTGAAGGGAACAAACACATATTCTTTGCAGCAAGGTTCTAATCAATAGTTATTCTATCTATGCTTTCCTCCAGTCCAATTCATGCAATATGCCAAAGGCATTAGTGATATTCGGTGTTGAGGCATCTTTCTCAGGAAATTTATCAAAACGAATACCCATGTTTTTACTTTTCCTTGAAGAGCAATTGAAAACAGTTTTTTCCAATACTCTACTTTGCTTACATTGTTATATAATCATATACCGGCCTAAAATTCAAATATATCATGAGGATTGAGACATAAAAATCTTTTCGTTCAGATACTTCACCTTTTCTGATTTCCATCTTACAGAAAGATGAAGTCATAGCTCAGTACCTCGAATGGCTGAAACAGCCATTGAGGCATTGATGTAAAATAGATATTCTAATTTCTAAGTCAATGTAAACAGCTAAGAAGCAAGTAAAAATATAAAAAACTCGTTTTCTAGGTTGGAAAGTCATAGATTTCAATTAATGAAAACATAGGAAAACAAAAGTTTATAGCTTTTGATGAAGACCTTCGTGACATCTAATATTTTCAGGATATACTCATTAGGATTAAAGCTTTCAGGTAAGAGCTGAATCTTTGCGAAAAAAAGGGAAGTGATTTTCAGGTATTTTTAAACAGTTGGCCAGCATGAAGATACTCGTCTATTGAGATTCATTATCATTTGAAAATTCAAACAGCTCCTTCTGGGTGTTGCAGTTTCTTTGTCAGTTAGTACATAATTATATTTTGACTCAATATGTTGTCATCAAATCGAGTATAATATAGACTGCACTGCATTTAATTTTTAATGACTCATTCAAACACCTTCAAATCAACGTCAAATGAATGTAGCTAATGGATTAAATTCGATGCAGCACATCATTTCAGCCTCGTCTTGTGTGACTGACAATTATCAGGCATTTGTCATATTTGCATGCATTGCAGCTTTATCTGTTCACCCTTTTCGATGCGCTCACGCGAAGTTGTCATAGCCCAGAGTCATTTCATTGGATTGAGTGTATACGTATCACACCCCACCTGAATATTGATCACACAATTTTCCACCACTGAAATTCCTATGAATATTTTACATTCTGACACTGACAGTTCATATTCCGCAGGACGGGGCGAATCAGGCGCGTATCCAGGGGGGGGCTATTGGGGCTCTAGCCCCCCCCAAGGCTTTCGCCTGAGGCGAAAGCCTCATTATTTCCAGTGAATCCAATAGATGGAAAAAAAAAGTGATGATTCCAAATCATGTGCTTCATCTGCACTTTCAGCTCTAGAGCGGAGATTTCTATCCAAATTTGTAGGTATACATATTGCTTCAAATATTTTGTGTACACTGTGTCCCATTTTAGTTGAGACTGCACTGTATCTCAGCTATTATTGAAGACAGAGACATGCGGTTTTCGCGACCCTGTATCACTTTTCTGTAAAGCTTTCAAAGCCACAATCAGAAATATTCCAACTACTCTTGTTCCTGAAATACAGGGCGAAAACGAAAATGTTCACTTTTGGAAATGTAATTATTTCTTAGGCGTTATAATATAGATGAGCTCCGAGTCCAAACCAAAGAAGCATTCAGAAACTTACAAAGGCAATCCTTAATAATTTCAAAAGTCTTAAGGCGAATTGAAACTGTGTGGTTTATGTATAAGACAAAATGGACGACAGTTTGAACAACTTTATTAGATTTACATGTTTTTTTTTGGTTTATGTAGTTAATTGTCTAATTTGATTCTTGTAATTACAGTTAATCATAGACATAATTACAGTTAATGTTAAATCTGTACCGATATATTTTTTTCTTTACAACATTCTTAAGTTCATGTTGAAGAGTGATATTTTGAGTTTATGTTCGGAATATAATTGAATGAAAAGGTTTAAATCACATGGCGTTTCGAAAAAGTAATATGTAATTGAATGCAGGTGTGAAAGAATTCATGGCCTACTATTAAAAACAAACATAAATATGGATTTTTCTGATTTTTGAAGCAAAAATTTATTGAAGATTAGTTTGTGATACATCAATGTATTCAGAAAAAAACTTGCAAAAATTTGACGTTAAAAAATACCAAGTTTTTGCCCAATCCTATAAACAGTGCTCTCAAGAAAAATTTTAAATACGGCACTGACTTCTATGTAAGAATATCTATTATAAAGTTCTTTCATTTTTTTCCCATCTTATACAGTGTCTAAGAAATAGTTACATCTCCAAAAGTAGTTGGAATATTTCTGTTTGTGGCTTTGAAAGTTTCACAAAAAAATGATACAGGGTCGCGAAAATCGCATGCCTTTATCTTCAATTATAGCTGAGATACAGTGCAGTCTCAACCAAAATGGTACACAGTGTAATTCCCGTAACAACGGCTGAAGCAGAGCGCAGTTTTTCTTCCTTAAGGAGACCTGGCTCAGAAGCACTATGGCAGAAAACCGCTCGAACGGATTAGCTCTATTTGTTTTTTTTTTGTTTTTTACAGATTTATATTTACAAGAAATAAATGTTTTATTTTATTCAGTAACTGACAACTAGTCAACTCTTGCATGCTTCAATGTTTTCCCATTTGTTTTTTATAATTTCTCATAGTTAAAAAACATATAAACGTTCTTGTTACATCTTTTACCGGATAAAAGCTAAGCCCCCCCAACACACCTTTCTGGATACGCGCCTGGGGCGAATACGTGCTTGATTCAATAGCAGGAATATTCTACTTGAATCTTGTTGATAGGTGGTGGAGTTCTCAACTTTGAAGGAGGAAATGAAACAGATGGAATTGAGGAGTTAAACGTTTATTCTTCAAAATAATCTGCTATGAACTCAACATATATTTTAGGACAATTTTCCAGTTTATTCATTGTAATAATATCTGCAAGTTATATGACCACAAACTCCTCACAGTATCTAAAGAAGGAGCAGGCAATGAGAGAGTCAGGTTTCAGAGAGCTTGGTGTTCTCTGAATGACTACACCTCATCTGCAAACCTTCCTAGCGATGTAATGATCAAGAAAGTAAGCACTGAGAAGAACTTCAGTACAATGCTAAGTAAAAGAGAAGATTGGGAAAGGGAATACACCAACTACAATCTCAAAGAAAATACAATGAAATGGTATACTGATGGTTCTAAAACCGCTACAGGAGCTGGCGCTGGGATTTACAGGACAAGTACCAAGTGTGCACTATCGCTAGGCTCCTGTACAAGCGTCCTTCAAACGGAAATACTTGCAATCGGAAGATGTCTAGATATACATCTAGAAAGAAACTATCAGAAGTGCGATATAGCTATTCATACAGATAGTCTAGCTGCTATTAAAGCACTGAGCTCCTACGTCATTGACTCAAAGCTGATTTGGGAGTGCCGAAACAAACTCAATGAGGTAGGCAAGAAGAATAAGGTCTTTTTAATCTGGGTTCCCGGTCATTCGGGAATCGTAGGAAACGAAGAGGCCAATAAACTGGCCAGAAAGGGCGCACAGACGCCACTCACTGGCCCAGAACCCTTCTGTGGTATAGGAAAATGCACCTATAAGAAGGAATTTATGCTGAAGGAGAAAACCGAAAGAGAAAAACTCTGGCGGAATCTCCCAGGAATGGATCACTCCAAAAAGTTCCTCCGGAACTTTGAAACTGCTAGATCCAAAAAATATCTGGATCTCAGTAAAAACCAACTTCACCTACTCACTGGCTTTCTCACAGGACATTGTCGCCTAAAGAAGCATCTGTTGAGAATGGGTTTATCAGACACTGATGAGTGTAGATTCTGTGGGGAGGAGGAAGAAACTCCTATTCACCTGGTTACGGAATGCTATGCCATTGTAAGCCAAAGGAAAGATAGCTTTGGACAAGAAACTTGAAGCCGTCCCAGATACTGGATTTCATCAAATCTCTGGAACTGGAGGGCGAGCTGTAGGAGGCGCGATGATGACAGCTCTGTCGGGTGGCACAATAGACCTTAAGGTCGCAGTGGACTGTAACCCCTTTTCACTATAACTATAACTATACAGGGTGGCCATTTGAAAACGAAACAGACGAGATAACAGACGAAATAAATTTTTTCGATAGAAATGCTCGGACAGGTCGATTTCTGTTTCGAGGGGGACAACTTAAGATGTAGGTTACGGACGCATAGCGCTTCAACCCTTGCTGCTACAACCCCCACCCCCAATTTTTGAATAGGGAAGATTGGGTGAGTGATATACCTCAATTCAAAGGTATTTTTATACTGATTTCAGCACAGTAATTGTTTTTTCATTTTATGCATTAGTTCTCGAAATATTCTTAACTAAGTATTTGAAAATGAAGTGGTGTTTTCATGGCACTTGTAGTGTTTTTTTGTGAAAAATCGACATCTTGATTAAAGATTTCTATGTCAGTGAATTGGAGGAAGGAAGCCACAGTCATGGTTGTTTTGAAGCTCAAAATGTCGATTTTTCACAAAAAAACACTACAAGTGCCAGGAAAACACCACTTCATTTTCAAATACTTAGTTAAGAATATTTCGAGAACTGATGCATAAAATGAAAAAACAATTACAGTGCTGAAATCAGTATAAAAATACCTTTCAAATGAGGTATCACTCATCCCATCTTCCCTATTCAAAAATTGGGGGTGAGGGTTGTAGTAGCAAGGGTTGAAGCGCTATGCGTCCGTAACCTACATCTTAAGTTGTCCCCCTCGAAACAGAAATCGACCTGTCCGAGCATTTCTATCGAAAAAATTTATTTCGTCTGTAATCTCGTCTGCTTCGTTTTCAAATGGCCACCCTGTATATAACTATACGACCAAACATATAAATGTATGGCTCTCTAGCTTGTTGGACAAAACCGAAGAGGTCACCATACGCAGCCGGTTGCAGAAACTGCAAAGGCTAGCCTGCGCTGGTGTTACGGGAACTAAGAGGATATATTGAAAAATTCTTAGCCTCCTATAGAACCAAACAAAATTTCAATGTCAAAATATTTTATTACTCAACATATTCTCCTCTTAATTGAATACATTTATTACAGCGAACCTGCAACGTCTCTAGACCTTTCAAAAAAATGTTTCTTCTTGCTCTGCAAAGAATCCACAGCTTTTATTACCTCCTCGTTGGAAGAAAATTTACGACCTTTCAAACTTTTTTCAGTTGAGGAAAGAGATTATAGTCGGACGGAGCCAAATCTGGCGAATAAGGGGGGTGTTCTAGTAATTCTAACCCTAAATCACGAATTTTTTGCATGGCAACATGAGATTTGTTTACTGGGGCGTTGTCCTGTAAAAACAAAATACCTTCGGATAGCTTTCCGCGCCTTTTCTCTTCAATTTTTTCCCGTAGATTGGTCAGTAATGTCGAATAGTAATCACCAGTTATTGTTCTACCCTTATCCAAAAATTCAATCATGATTACTCCATGGCAATCCCAAAAAACTGAAGCAAGAACTTTTCCAGTAAATTTTTGGCAACGAAACTTCTTAGGTCTTGGAGAACCAGAGTGTCGCCATTACATCGATTGTTGCTTTGTTTCTGGATCGTAGAAATGTACCCAAGTCTCATCCATAGTAACAATTCGGTTCAAGAAGTCTACATCGTTTTCAAATCGAGAACAGATCGAACGCGATGCTTCTACCCTTGCACGCATTTGGTCAACATTCAAACATTTGGGGATCCATTTTGTCTTCAGTGCTTCAGAATTCAGATATCCCTTTTAGCCCAATTCGACGGTCTGATAAAATCATGTCATGAACTGCATCGATATTTTCGGGGACTGACACAGAAACTGATGGCCTTCCCGATCGGTCATCATCTTCAATGGAAAATCTACCTCTTTTCAAGCTTGCAGTCCAATTTTTCACGGTCGCATACGAAGGACTTTGATGATCAAGGGTACTAAGCATATCTTCGTAAATCTGTTTACCTCTTAACCCTTTTAAATACAGGTACTTGATGATGGCTCGATACTCCAATTTTTCGATTTTTACAATTTCGGTGGACCGCTTTTTTTTATTTATTGCGTAACTCTGGTTTACTTTTTTGACGTCGAACTCTACACTGACACTTCTAATAAGTTATTGTTCGTTGATATTGTATCGCAAATTTGGCTGACCAGTACTTCTCCAATATTGATACAGTCAAAAAAAAGATCGATGCATGGATAGCGATGGTCAATTGCAAGAGAGATAGGAAAAAAGTAGTGGCTGGCGACGAAAAACCTTTCATGAAATTATTTGAACAATTTTCGAATTATTCAAAACAACACGCGCAGTATATCCAGAAATTCAGTGGCGAAAACACTTTCGATTCGTTTGTCACCCGCAGAACATTCTAGGCATCCTGGCAAACATTGAAATTAGCCATTATATGGACGATATGCGTGACTCATCAGTCAGGTGAAATGATAATGCCGCATTTATCATTTACAAACCTTCATTACCCGAGTAAACAGTAAATATTTTGACCATTTTTCATTTATGATATTCAGAATTGTTAACGTATCATGTCATAAAGACAATGGAATATTGCAGATTAAATGGTGAGTAGCTTCAAGGTGTAAGTAATGTTGACTCATCGGGAACACGTGAGAAAATCATTTGGAGCACTAAGCTTGATGAATATTCCACACCGCTAACGAGGATTTTAATTTGGAGGAGGTTGGATATAATGAAAATAATTGAAAGTAATCCAATACAGCGATTACCTTATTATTTTTGGTTTGATTACCTTCATTGCAATAAATTATTATAGATTATCGAGTTTCATAGAAATATAAATTGTATATCAGAATTTTTTCCGAGTCTCAACTGGAAGTAAAATAACAACTATTATTCTAATTTTGCAACATACGAGGATATATTGAAAAATTCTTAGCCTACTATAGAAACAACCAAAATTTCATCGTCAAAATATTTTATTACTCAACATATTCTCCTCTCAATTGAATACATTTATTACAGCGAACCTGCAACATCTCTAGTACTTTAAAAAAATGTTTCTTCTTGCTCTGCAAACCACGCCTTTACATCTTTTATTACCTCCTCGTTGGAAGAAAATTTACGACCTTTTAAACTTTTTTTCAGTTGAGGAAAGAGATGATAGTCAGACGGAGCCAAATCTGGTGAATAAGGGGGGTATTCTAGTAATTCTAACCCAAAATCACGAATTTTTTGCATGGTAACATGAGATTAGTGCCTGGGGCGTTGTCCTGTAAAAACTAAATTCCTTTGGATAGCTTTCCTCGTCTTTTCTCTTTAAATTTTTCCGTAGAGTGGTCAGCAATGTCGTATAGTAATCTCCAGTTATTGTTCTACCCTTGTCCAAAAAATCAATCATGATTACTCCATGGCAATCCCAAAAAACTGAAGCATGAACTTTTCGAGCAGATTTTTTGACACGAAACTTCTTAGGTCTTGGAGAACCAGAGTGTCGCCATTCCATCGATTGTTGCTCTGTTTCTGGATCGTACAAATGTACCCAAGTCTCATCACTCTCATCCATAGTAACAATTCGGTTTAAGAAGTCTTCATCGTTTTCAAATCGAGCACAGATCGAACGCGATGCTTCTACCCTTGCACGCTTTTGGTCAACATTCAAACATTTGGGGATCCATTCTGCAGAAATTTTTCTCATGTCCAAATTGACGTGAACTATATGATGAACGCGTTCGTATGAAATCTTCAGTGCTGCAGATATCCGTTTTAGCCCAATTCGACGGTCTGATAAAATCCTGTCATGAACTGCATCGATATTTTCGGGGACTGGCACAGAAACTGGCCTTCCCGATCGGTCATCATCTTCAATGGAAAATTTACCTATTTTGAAGCTTGCAGTCCAATGTTTCACGGTCGCATACGAAAGACATTGATCACCAAGGGTATTGAGCATATCTTCGTAAATCTGCTTACCTCTTAACCGTTTTAAATATAGCTACTTGATGATGGCTCGATACTCAAATTTTTCGATTTTTACAATTTCGGTGGACATCTTTTTTTTGAAATTTATTGCGTAACTCTGGTTTACTTTTTTGACGTCGAACTATACACTGACACTTCTAATAAGTTATTGTTCGTTGATATGGTATCGCAATATTTGTTTTATGCATGAAACTGGTCTAGGCTAACTAGATATCAAAACATGCTCGTACTATTCCAATTTTGCAACATATGTTATTCCGCAACAATACGAAGCTATCGTCCGCAGGCAAGTAGAGCGTTATAATAAAACAATACGCCTCGAACTGTCTCGTTGTAGCTACCGGCCACTACTAGAGGGAATTTCCTTTTCGCCAATAGTCATTACTCACGCTCAGAATTATTCAAAGTCAGTCAACATCTTGGGAAGTGTCAATTTCTTTCCTCTTCATTAATTGAATTGGTAAAAATGCGAATCTACCTTAGAGGTGGGTCTATGTTATTGTTCGATATGGATCTACCTACAAGTTCAAATTGCTGACCGACTACTTGTGACTTATCCCTAACTCACCTTACAAAAAAGAAACTAACAAACAGATTCTGCAGAAAATCGTTTGGTGTAGTTGGAAAACATAGAATCCTGACCTGTTCGTCATCAACCGTTCTATCTATTGTCCCAATATTCCATACTGGTTATAACCGGTAATTGACGATAACCCTCAAGTTTATTTATTTAATTCTCTGTACTATTCATCGATAATTGATCGGTTTATTAAACAATGATAAGAGATTGAACTCGTGGCGTATGGAATTTGAAATAGTTCAAAAGTAACCAAACAGGGTCACTCGGTTAATGTAGCTGATAGATTTTACGGCAATTGCTTCTGATATTCTGAGTTTTGGAAGTCAATATCGTAACAGCATCTTCACGAGAAGGGAAAATTTCTCGGGCCAGACAGTTTTGTTCTTGAGGTTGATATTTTTCCGCATCTTTCCATAAAATGATTCAAATTCACGCACACGCACACTTGACTGAGACGGTTCGTTATACAGTAGTCTCTGAAGAATTGCATAACCAACTAGAAGTAATACAGTGTGATTAATAACGAAAATAACAGAACTTTCCTCCGGGCTTAATGTGCGAAAATCGTCTTGAGAAAATCTAATTAGAATGCCGTATTCCGAACAGATTTGTATCAAGATTTCGTCGACTGGACTGGGTGATTTGCTTTCTACATAATTGAATAATTATTCCCTTGTGGTATTATCTTACTCCAGTTCTTCCATGTGAAGCAACCTCCATTTCTCGAAGCGTGAACCTGGCCTTAAGTAGAATTTAATGCCAGTTCCAGCTGTTGCTAGGTGAATAAATCGCACCAGTTCTCCTATTCGAACTTGCTAGACTTGCTGGCTCGCACCTCAACCTTGAATTGTGTTATTGTTTGCGGTTTCATGTATTGTATAAAGATGTAGATAAGTGATGACTAATACTGGTTTCGATAGGCCGATATCCAATTTACAATAATAACGTCGAGTTGAATTACTTCGATCCTCACTTATAGGATTTTAAAACCGAGAATAGGCTATGAATGTGTGGATATCTCCGCCTGAGATAGTGTGGTCGAGGTACTTGATATGGGGATTATGTCACACAAGTGACATCATCGTCAGGTCAACCACATACGGCTAGAGGAAAAGAAGACAATTTCGCATAAGAACATCAAACAATTGGATTCTCTTTTTCTGCAAACATACCTGTTATTCATGGAATCGTTAAAACCTGGAAAGTTCTGGAGTAGTCTTCCATTACTTATGTTTATTGGATTCACACTGCCAGGGATCTGTGCTGACCTGGGAGAGCCTTAACACCATAAGGCAACTGGCCAGAGGCAATAAAGTGACTCTACTATGGATGCCAGGACATTGTGGTGCTGAAGGAAATAAAAAAACCAATGAGCTTGTGAAGAGTGCATAGAGGCTAACACCTGCTATTCCTGAGCTTTTTTGTGGGCTTGAAAAAGACCAATATAAGACAGCGGTCCAACAATGGGAGTTGGACAACAGAGTTAACCTCTGGAAGAACACTCCTGGACATGGTCTAAGAAATTTGTGATGATTTCACCGACCTATACCAGTAGGCTTCTAAAGCTGTCACCAGCTGAACTTCAGGTGATGGTAGCACTGCTGACGGGGCAATGTCGGTACAAACAACATTTGAACCATATGGGAAAGTTAGAAGATTTGTAGGATCTGTGGATCAGAAGAAGAATCAGCTGGACACATGGTATGCAAGTGTCCAGAGCTGGCTAGCCTAAGAACCATTCATATGGGGATGGCCAAGGTTCCTAAGGCTGTTGTCGGTCTTATCAACACCATTGACGATCTCCTTGGGTCTCGATGAATGAGTAGGATACAGAACAAGAGATCTATGTGGTCCTCTGAGCTTCTTGTCATACGTTTAACAGGATCGAAAAGAAAGTTTGAGAAAAATATTAAAATGAAAATATGATATGGAAAAAAAATACTTTTTCTAACTTATGCTTATTAACTACTCATAGGACAAGGCAAGAATGAACAAAAGCAACTTTTGTGAGGACAATTATGTTGTTTTCAATAAAAAATACTAATTTATTATCCAGTGTGACAAGAAAAACCTCGGACAAACTCTTTTTCATTCAACTTAATTAAACAGAAGAAATTGAACAAAACAACAACAAATAATAATAGCTTGAACATTTGTTAAAAATATATTCAAGCCGTTTCGAAGTGGCTTCCTTGGGCGGCGATACACAGCTTCAGACGCTTCTTGAAATTTTCGGCAATGGGCCGCAGCTACTCGGCTGTATCGGTTCCATTCCCGAGGGAGAGATTGCTTCAGCGACTCCAAATTTTTGTGTTTTTTAGCACAAGCCCTGTGCTCCGAAATCGACCACACGCTGTAGTCCATTGGTTGAGATCCGGTGAGTAGGGCGGCCATTCTGCAGAAGAGATGAAACAAGGAAAATGGGTCTTACACCATTCTTGCGTCATTTTCGCTCTGTGAGCCAGAACGGAGTGCTGTTGAAAGGTCCAATGCGTATCGCCGAAGTGCTGTTTGGCCCACGGAAGTACTACGGCCTCGAGGATGTCGCAGCGGTAGACTTCTTGATTGATTTTGACCCCTTGATCCACGAAAACTAAGGGAGTTTTACCACTGCCGCAAATTCTGCCCCAGACCATGACGGATTTCGGATTTTGACGGTGTTCGACGATGGCCGATGTACCGGGAGCCTCTACGGACCAGACTCTGTCGTTTTTGTGGTTGTGGGATTGTTCTACGGTGAAAAGCTTCTCGTCTGTGAAGAGAATTCGCTCCCGTTGCTGACCGGCGGCGAGACGACGGAGTTGGAGTCGAACGCGCTTGTTTTCCTCCTTGAGGAGTTGAACTTTTTGGAGCTTATATGTCTTGAGGTTGAGCTCCCTTTTGGCAATTTGACGGACTGATTCGCGGTTGATACCGGTCTCACAGGCTATTTTCCTCATGAAAACCCTCGGATTTCGATTGACTCGCTTCTTGACGATGTTGCGATTGCTAGGTGTATTGACAGTGCGTTTTCTACCACTTCCTGGACGACGACCATCATGGCCAAGCTCCTTGAAATGACGAATTGCATCGGACACGGTTTGTCGAGGCACATTGAGCAAACGAACAATTTCGCATTGACGCTAACCTTGACGAAACAGCTCCAAAATCGCACTACGTTTGTTTGACATTCTAAAACTCTGTGAAATTATTTGGCTGCGCTGAAATACTTTTGTTCCAGACCACAGCAAAATTTGTCCGAAGTTTTTCTTGTCGCCTTGTACAACCAAGAGAGATACGGAAAAGCATCTGATGAGGACATCACCAATTTAAATGGATTCTCAACTAATGTTGCAGTAAAGCTACAATTTTTCGATGAAATTTTTATTCGAAATTGCGTAATAAAATTATTTTTCCCGACATGTCATTCACGTTAACCTCTAATCTCATCTTCGTGCATAGTTTGATCGCTAAAGCGGCAAAATTATAATACTGATAACGTATCAAGGACTAAACATCTGCCATTAAAGCTTTTTAGTATTCCACAACCCAACATCAGCTGCAATGAAACGTTGGCATAATTAATTGCCATTAATCAACTGCACTGAAATGTGCGTTCCCCTTAATGAGACTCATATTATTCATTATTCTATCAGCGAGCGGTGCTCCTTTTTCATACACATTACAGTTTGCTAGGCTGAATTTGATACTGACGAATCATATCCATTGAACTGAAAACTTTCCGTGGTTTCGTATTCCATCATGCGGTAGATTTCATGATAACATCACCGCTATTTTGTAGAAGAGTGGGCTTATACAGGATGATACTCCTCATAAAATAATACACTGCGCAAAAAAATTAACGCACATTATGGAAATCTCAAATTTATTCTACAACTGAAGGTGTTCTCAATGATAATTATTTTTATCAGAATTATGCATGCATATGTTATCCACTTTCAACGTTTTTCTTCAAGACAGATATTTTCTCCCAGCAGGAATAAAAAAAGATGATATTATCAGATTTTGAATGTATTGGCTCCATTCTAAAATCAGTTGTTCTCGATCAATTCTAGTGATCAATAGTTTTTTTTTCGTTTGATTTTCTACACGCGATCGCTATGCAACGCGAAACACGGAATTTGACCCAAGAGGAATGTGCCCAAGCGGTAGTTGTGCGAGAAGAAGGGTGGACGTACACAAGAATTGCAGAAAGGTTTGGAGTTTCCCATACAAGTGTGTTCAGAATGTTGCAGCGATTCAGGGAGACAAGTATGAATGTCCGAAGACCAAGAGAGGGTAGACCACGGGTAACAGCTGCCATTCAAGAACGTTACTTGAGAGTTTCTTCGTTGAGATAACGGTTTGCAACCTCTCGCCTCCTTCAAAATCAGCTTGAGCAAACTCATGAGGTGCAAATTAGCACTCAGACAATCAGAAATCGCCTCAGAGAATATGATTTAAGGCCTCTTGTCGCGGCAAGAGGCCCAGTTCTTACCCCAGCCCATCGAAGGGCGCGTTTGGATTTTGCGAGAGAGCATATCCATTGGGAAGAGGCCGATTGGGAAAGAGTTCTCTTCACATATGAGTCTAGATTCTGCCTCTACCATTGTGATCGACGTTCCCTTGTATACAGACGTCCACATGAAAGATATGCTCAGTGCAATTTCCTGAATACTACTGGTTTCGGGGGAGGATCGATTATGGTACGGGGTGGAATATCTTTGACTGCTCGCACAGACCTAGTGGTCGTTGATAATGGAGCTATGAATGCTGATAAGTATATAAGGAACATTCTTGAACAGCATGTAGTGCCATTTGCCCCATACATTGGTGAAAATTTAATTTTTATGGACGAGGACGATAATGCCTGACCCCATCGTGCGCGCATCGTCCAGGAGTACCTTGAAGAGGTTGAAGTCTCTCGAATGGAATGGCCAGCAAGAAGTCCAGATCTCAATCCGATTAAGCAGGTTTGGGGCAACCTCAATAGAAGGCTGAGAAGTTCAGAAAATCATCCAGCTACTCTTAATGACTTAGGAATCCAACTCGGAGAAATCTGGGAAGGAAATCGATCAGAACATTTTAAGATCACTCATTTTGAGTATGAACCGTCGTTGCCGAGCTGTAATTAACGCAAGGGGTGGAAATACCAAGTATTAAATCACTTATCAGCATTTCAGTATTTTGAAAATTGTTCATTTTTCTTCTTTCACATAAGATTCGGTGAAATCCTGAATTTTTCTTTCATTTAATGTGTCTTGTTTCGTTCAAAACCTTCCCGAGAGAACATAAAAAATAAGTTATAAAGTCAATGTAGTGTTAACTTTCATTAAAATTGAGATTTTCAGAATGTGCGTTAATTTTTTTACGCAGTGTATAATGAAAAACTCGCCTTGCCTTGTCTTACTTTTCTCCTTGTTCCTGAACTCATCTTCCTTATTGGGAAACCCGTCAAATTGTTCTGAAACTTCCAAAGCAAAAAAAGATAATGCTGCAGTTGAAGTTTGGAATACCAACTGAATGTTACACCAACGATTTATGCTGAAAACAATACCGCAGTTGCAGTAAGTTGCCAACATCTGAATAACATTACTTCCTCCTGAAGGCCTTCCTAGAAATTTCTGAGCTTTCCCGCCGTATAGTTTCACGGGAAACTTTATTTCGTATTCATTACTCCATTTTCGCCACAAGAGGCACTCCAGATCTGAAAGCACGTTATACATAACCTTTTTATAGCCCCGTTATACACAAGGTATAACAAGGGAAACTTCATTGATGAGGTCAAACTTCGGCAACGTGATTATGTTGTTCTCCATATCCCGGTTTCCTGCTCTCTCTCTACCTGGAAATAGCTTATATAAACTTTTCACTGGATCTGATGCGTACGCAAAATTGGATTTGATGTCGAGTGTACAATGGGGATGTATAGTGTAGGCTTGAGGGAGTTTGGAAAACATGATTCGGCTCTGCGTGGGTTCAGGATAATAAGGATCACACATGTGCTCAGTTAACAATCGTTATGGGCCAGGGAGGAAAAAATCTGACATTTTATTATTTCTGAAAGTTCTGGAGGATATGAATCCAGAACAAGATCATTAGGTCTGAAAGTATGTTTCTGTTTTTTTGCTCGAAAAAATGAAAGAAGTCGATGATATTCTTTTATGCATATTACCTTTAAAACTCACAATATATTCGATAACTCAACAGCTGAATGATGTGCAAATCAGGGGTGATTTATGTGCAAGGTTTTTGTACCTTGCAATTTTATTTTTTTTATATTTGTACTTCACCCAGCAAAGTACCACAATTCTCTATAATCAATTCTTTTAGCACCCAATTTTCATTGAACAAAAGCTGGAATTATATGCAAATTATGTGCAAAGAAAGTTTTTCTTCTGTAAAATCCAATAATTCTTCATTGTGAATTGTAATAGTTTCCTATAACTTCATCTGAAAATAGTTTTGTAAAATTTATGTGCAAATAATATAAGGAGCTCGTATTCTCTGTCCACCATTAATTTGAATACTGTGTTAGCTTTCTGATCAATATGTATTGTGCAATGCAGAATATAACTGATTTATTCATCACTCGATACTGATGAATATAGCTGTTGGAATTATATGTCATTAATGTGCAAAGTAAGTTTTCTCTGCAATATTATTTTTCTATTTGGGTTACTTCTCCCAGTAAAGTACTACAATTCTCTTTAATCAATTCAATTAGCACTCGATTTTTTCATCAAACAAAAGCTGGAATTATGTGCGAATTATATGTGATATGTACACTACAATAACTCTTAATTGTAAATTGTTATACATATACTGCCAGAACTCCATTTAAAAATAGTTATGTGAAAATTATGTGCAAATAATATAAGAAATTGGTATTCTTTTTCCACCAATAATTTGAAAACTGTGCTTGCTTTCTGATCAAGCTTGTGCAATGCAGAATAACGAATTTATTTATCACTCGATTCTGATGAACTATCTGCTGGAATAATGTGCAAATTATGTTGTAATTTATGTGCAAAGTAAGTTTTTCTATATTTTACTCGATTATTTGTGGTTTACGATCAGAATCAGAAATATGGTGCAATTCCTTATATGTATTCATTTAACATTAATTTCGATTCAAAAATTATGTGCAAACAATGTGTAATTAGTGGGGATACTATGATAGTCATTTTGCCTGCGCTCATCTGATATTTTCATTCATATTTTGGCTTTCTGATGAGAAATTTGCAGATAAATTCATAACTACATTATGCTATTTATAGTCAGGCTGGTCGAGCGGTCTAAGGAGCCAGATTTATGTGCAAATTATGTGTGATTTATGTGCAAATTATGCGTGATTCATGTGCAGAATGAGTGTTGGTGCACCAATATTTTCCATCGAGAATTGTGCTAAAATACGTTCTCTGTCATCCTCTATAACTGACACTTTCACCAATTGAACAAATGCTTGTATCATTTGCTAATTATGAGTACTTTATGTACCCAATAAGTTTTTTTGCACTCTTAATTTATTGGAAATTTTGGTAGCTTGCTAGTAAATAATCCGTTTAAACTTCATTCGACACATCAGTACGAAGTGAAATTATGTGCAAATAAAAGGCTATTCCCAAATTTTTTGGCCCACGAATAATTTTTTATTCGAATTGTACTCTTCGGGCCATCAATTGCAATACAGAGTAACTAATTTATTTATATTTCGATTCCAGTGAAACAAAAGCTGGAATTATGATTGATTCATATCCAGTTTCTCCTAAAGTCTTCAATGAGAATTGAGAATTTTGCTAGTTCAGCCAGAAATCTAGCTCAATTATTGTCAATAACTAATTCATATAAGACTCGATCTCGATACGTCAAATGCTGGATTTATGTGCAAACTATACGTGATTTATGTGCAAAGTTTGGTTTCTGTCCCCTATTTCTTGTGCTAGCTTAGCCAGAAATCTGGACAACAATTATTTATTCATTCAACACTCGATTTCGACTAGGAAACTAGTGCAAATTATGTGCAAACTGTGCAAATTATGTGCAAATTATTTTAACTGTTCGTCATTCTTGAATATTTACCTTCACGTGGAGTATAACACATGGTATAGCAGTTTTTGCGCAGTCATATACAAAAACAATGCAGATAGTTTACAAAAATATTTAATTATGGACAAAAAGTTTTCGATCCTGCCAGGATTCGAACCTGGAATCTTCTGATCCGTAGTCAGACGCGTTATCCGTTGCGCCACAGGACCTCGTGGAGATAAGGTAGAGAAGTTTTATAAGATTCAAATTAAAGAATTTTTTATACTGATTTTATTTATCGTTTCACAAGTTATTGTTATGATTCACAATTACAAATCAATTAATGAATACTCATCAAAGGAGATTTCGAACTTGAGTTTTCCAATCAAATTACCTACTTCCAAACTGCTTTTACTATCTTCACATATGTGTATCCAAGGACCCTAATATAGAAACTCACGTATGAACAAATATACAGACCCACAGCTTCGAAAAAACTTGTACATGTGTTCCTCTAGCTGACAGATGGTGAGAACAATATAACGCAATGCAAACAAACTTCTCGCCACATCCAGCAACCATATCTCTGCTTTCAATACAAAAAATATATCGGCTTTATTTCAGTCTCATTATTTCTAAATTACAACATAAAGTTTGTTGGGCAATTATTCTCCTGTTTCAATATTTGTAGAAGACTTGTGAATGCCGGCTAATCAATTTTAGATGTCGTGAGAAATAGTTAATAGGTTGCGATGATGAGAATATCATCAAAGTCAATGCCTCCATTTTATTTTATAATTATATTATATTTATTTTGTTTGATTCTTGAATGCGGATCTACTTTTAAGAAGAATCAACTTAAAAGATGTATGAACGAAAGCTTTACGTCAGTGCTTTTTTTTTGGTAGAATCATTTCTTGGGGCAATGTCCTCTCACAATTTCATTGTATCGAACAAAATAAACGTGGGTGGTCAGCTGTTTGGACTAATCCCAGTTTGATGTAGATGTCAAGGACCCCCTTAATCAGTAGCAACAAGGTATATCGATTTCTTATCGGCTATAGGTGCATTGGCAGAAGAAAGTGTGAAATGGAAGGCGAATAACCGATTACGAAATTTGTTTATTTGAAGGTTGCATTAGAATAGGTGTAGCGAACGATAAACAGTCATTAGTCATTGCTGTTGCAACATCTTATGTTTGAACTCGCTGTAAAGTTCAAAACGATGTTAACGAATCATTTTTTTTTTCAGGGCTGTGAAATATTTTTTTTTAATTTTCCGAAAGTGATTCTGTATACACACATCGTCAAAAGTCTTTGTTCCCCTAGAATTCTCAAGAAATAAACCTAACAGGATATATTTTTACTGGTTTATTTAAATTAAGATTCCACACACGAAACATTTTCCAGTTAGATTGAACAAGTTGAGAGTTGATAGGGGGACCAAAATTTTTGACGATGTGTGTATACGAGGATATATTGAAAAATTCTTAGCCTATTATAGAACCAAACAAAATTTCAATGTCAAAATATTTGATTTCTCAACATATTCACCTCTTAATTGAATACATTTATTACAGCGAGTAGTCAACGTCTCTAGATCTTTCAAAAAAATGTTTCTTCTTGCTCTGCAAACCAGTCCTCCACAGCTTTTATTACCTCCTCGTTGGAAGACAATTGTCAACCTTTTAAACTTTTTTTCAGTTGGGGAAAGAGATGATAGTCGTACGGAGCCAAATCTGGTGAATAAGGGGGGTGTTCTAGTAATTCTAACCCTAAATCACGAATTTTTTGCATGGCAACATGAGATATGTGTACTGGGGCGTTGTCCTGTAAAAACAAAACATCTTTGTATAGCTTTCCGCGTCTTTTCTCTTCAATTTTTTCCCGTAGAGTGGTCAGTAATTGTTGGATCTATATTATGATAATGTTCATAGTTCATATTTAATCTAGTTATATAAAACATAGATGCATAGAACACCTGGTGTAACGACTCCCTACTAAAAATCGTGACCAAAATTTGTAGATCAAAACGGAATCCTAGATTTCAGATTTTGGACTAGTTTCGGAATAAATCCGCAATATTTATCGGTCGTGGCGCTACTGCGGCAACGACAAAAAACGCGACCCCTTTCGGGAGAAATGAAAAGCTGCACAAAATATCACGTTTTCGATCGACAAGAAAGTCTTAAACAAAATCTAATCAGTGCCAACACCAGGTATTTCTATGCATCTATTATAAAACAATTGTAGTTGTCAGTAGTTGTCAAAAAGATTATAAAGTTGAAACAGTCATTTCTTTCCTTGGTCCATAAAACAGGCCCCAAACTCAACAGGACATTCCTGGACTAATAGATTTAACAGTAATATCGAATAGTAATCTCCAGTTATTGTTCTTCCCTTATCCAAAAAATCAATCATGATAACCCCATGTCAATCCCAAAAAACTGAAGCTTTAGACACGAAACTTCTTAGGTCTTGGAGAGAGTGTCGCCATTCCATCGATTGTTGCTTTGTTTCTGGATCGTAGAAATGTACTCATCCATAGTAACAATTCGGTTTAAGAAGTCTACATCGTTTTCAAATCGAGCACAGATCGAACGCGATGCTTCTACCCTTGCACGCTTTTGGTCAACAATCAAACATTTGGGGATCCATTTTGCAGAAATTTTTCTCATGTGCAAATTGACGTGAACTATATGATGAACGCGTTCGTATGAAATCTTCAGTGCTTCAGATATCCGTTTCAGCCCAATTCGACGGTCTGATAAAATCATGTCATGAACTGCATCGATATTTTGGGGGACTGGCACAAAAATTGGCCTTCCCGATCGGTCATCATCTTCAATGGAAAATTTACCTCTTTTGAGGCTTGCAGTCCAATTTTTCACGGTCGCATACGAAAGACATTGATCACCAAAGGGTATTAAGCATATCTTCGTAAATCTGCTTACTTCTTAACACTTTTAAATACAGGTACATAACATGGCTCGATACTCCAATTTTTCGATTTTTACAATTTCGGTGGACATCTTCTTTTTTATTTATTGCGCAAAATTTTGTTTATGCATGGGATTGGTCTAGGCTAACTAGATATCAATACATCCTCGCAATAGAATAATTATATCATCAACTTTGGATAATAAAAAACGATGTATATCCTGATTTTACGAGAAAAAAAAATGTTTCCATGAATGAATTGTCAGATGAATCAGATTGTGGAAAAAATTTTTTATCTGCTCCAAAATTCAGTGAAACAAATTCACAAATCCTTCAACCATATCATTATTAGCTTTTCCTAATGTAACCTCGTTTCTGCAATAATCAACAATATTTATACAAAATCCTAATTATGAAAGCTGTAAATACAGAGATCGTAATAATTTAAGCTCCATAAAAAAATTAACACGATAATCATCCAAAATTCCCAGTACTGCCACCTAATTATCACCTTTCTTCAAACTTGGTCCTTTTCCAATTGTAATTTCTTTCCAGGAAACCATAAATCCTGCCGTGGCTTTCGAGAACAAACTAATGGAGTCGGATTTTTTTTCCTGGAAATTATGCTTGATACGTGATTCAATACATCTCGCCATTTCTTTTATGTTTCAAATGTTGCGTCAGACAGAAAGGAGCGGTGATCCTTGAAAACGATCAACTTATTCACGATTTTGATTCTCAAGCGGAGATATTCCAGTAGATTCGTTGATAAAATGATTTTTTTGGGTATTTCTTGGATTCCTTGATTGGAAGATTCCATTATGATGATTCGAATGTTTCCGAACTTTGTCATATCTATTGGAGCTTTCTGTAACGTTTACCTATACAGCGTGCGGCAAAATGAATGGATATTATGTTACCGACAGAAAATGGTTCAGAAAAATGTTCTATGATTTGTAAAAGTGTGGGCCCAGATCAGGAATTCGAAGGATCTTAGTAAGGGGATGTATTGATACCTTAGTAAGCCTAGACCAGTTCCTTGCATAAACGAAATATTGCGATACCATATCAACGAACAATAACTTATTAGAAGTGTCAGTGTAGAGTTCAACGTCAAAAAAGTAAACCAAAGTTACGCAATAAATTAAAAATAAAAAGACGTCCTACGAAATTGTGAAAATCGAAAAATTGGAGTATCGAGCCATCATCAAGTACCTGTATTTAAAAGGGTTAAGAGGTAAGCAGATTTACGAAGATATGCTTAATACCCTTGTTGATCAATGTCCTTCGTATGCGACCGTGAAAAATTGGGTTGCAAGCTTCAAAGGAGGTAAATTTTTCATGGAAGATGATGACCGATCGGGAAGGCAAATTGCTGTGTCAGTCCCCGAAAATATCGATGCAGTTCATGACATGATTTTATCAGACAGTCGAATTAGGCTAAAACGGATATCTGAAGCACTGAAGATTTCATACGAACTCGTTCATCATATAGTTCACGCCAATTAGGACACGATAAAAATTTCTGCAAAATGGATCCCCAAATGTTTGAATGTTGACCAAAAGCGTGCCCGGTAGAAGCATCGCGTTCGATCTGTGCTCGATATGACAACGATGTAGACTTCTTAAACCGAATTGTTACTATGGATGAGACTTGGGTACATTTCTACGATCCAAAACAAAGCAACAATCGATGGAATGGCGACACTCTGGTTCTCCAAGACCTAAGAAGTTTCTTGTCCAAAAATCTGCTGGAAACGTTCTTGGGATTGCCATGGAGTAATCATGATTGATTATTTGGATAAGGGTAGAACAATAACTGGAGATTACTATTCGACATTACTGACCACTCTACGGGAAAAAAATTAAGAGAAAAGACGCGAAAAGCTATCCAAAGGGGTTTTGTTTTCACAGGACAACGCCCCAGTACACAAATCTCATGTTGCCATGCAAAAAATTCGTGATTTAGGGTTAGAATTACTAGAACACCCCCCTTATTCACCAGATTTGGCTTCGTCCGACTATCATCTTTTCCTCAACTGAAAAAAAATTTGGAAGGTCGTAAATTTTCTCCCAACTAGGAGGTAATAAAAGCTGTGGAGGACTGGTTTGCAGAGCAAGAAGAAACATTTTTTTTTGAGAGGTCTAGAGACGTTGCAGGTTTGCTGAAATAAATATATGTATTCAATTAAGAGGAGAATATGTTGAGTAATAAAATATTTTGACATTGAAATTTTGTTTAGTTCTATAGTAGGCTGAAAATTTTTCAATATATCCGCGTACATGTCCATTAGACAGCTGAGGGGGGATACTGTGAAACGTCTAATACACTAACTCTGAGGTGTTCATCTTAAAGTAACGACGACTCTAAACGAATTCCAGTGTAGGGCTTGTAGCAGGAGTGCTGATGATCTCAGTGACTGTCTGTTGAACAGCTGAGGAAGGGTACTATAAAACGTCTATAGTCTGGAAGATCGATACTCTTACATAATTGCCTTTGCAAGCCAAAGAAAATAATTCTTTGGGCAAGAAACTTGCAGGAGTGAGGAACAAGCCTCGTTGAAACCTTTCCAGATTGGATTTCATTAGATTTCTGGAACTGGAAGTCGAGCTGTAGAGGGTGTGGTGAGAACAGCTCTGTTAGGAGGCACAGTATAGACCTTAAGGTCGCAGTGAACTGTAACTCCTTTCTATAACTATAACTTATAAACTACATGTGTGAAAGATGAATTCTCCTTAGAGGCCCATAACAAGCTAATACATACGAAGATCCCAAGTCAACGTGAGGAGGCATGGAGTACTCCACTCCCCAATAAATTTTATCGTCATATCCTGTTCCGTATCAGATTGTACGAAACCCATCGGGTTCAACGCCTAGCAAATATGAACAGGTGTCTGTCAGAAAATATACTACCCTAGGACACGCGACCCTTGTATCGATCCCGAAGTAATTTACCGTTTCCCCATTATTATTTTCCCCCAACTCCTCTCCGCAGCCCACTTCATAAATAACGATAAAAAGTAAAAAACAGATCAGCTTCGAAGCGACTCTGAACAGCAACTCATTAACCGAGTATTATAAGAATCCTAAAAATAGCGTTTCTAGAATTTGTACAAAGTGCCGACAGCCGGTTAGTTTCGGTTGGCTAAGTTCATATCGGCCCCATCTTTCTTCTTATAAATTGGGAGTATTGAGAAAGGAGGAGAGAAACGCCAGGTCATGTTGGGAATCGCCCAGAGAGGAATCCTTTGAGATGTACAAGTGAAATATGACTTAGGAGTTACGTTTTGAATCGTGATAAGCTGCCGTGGCCTTAGATTTTCTTTTTATCGAGAACTGGGAACAGTTACAGTTTGGATTTACTACATCGGGAAGGAAGTTTTTGAAGAGGAAATTCGAACTATCATTCCACTTCTCATCCAGTCAGTATTCATTCGAAATTTGTATCGGGTGTATTTTTTAAGTTATAGAGCTTTCTTTATTTTTTCATCTTATCATTCATGTAGAATTATGTTAATTCAGTGTTTCTATTGTTTGATTTCTGAATTCCCTTGCTTTTCGCTTTTCGTTTATTCCACTTATTTCACTTGTTTCTATTTTTTACAGTGGATTTTTTGATTATTTTGAAGTCAGAGTTTATAGGTTATAATGTACCTCAGCTCTGTGATAATAATAACTTCGAATTGAAATAAAAGTCATTTGAATTAAGATCAAAGCCTAATTTTTCTTTTATTTGAAGGATAATTTCAAGACATTTATGTTTTCAAAATATACTGCTCCACAATTGTCAGGGATATCGTATTCAATCGTTTTTAAAATCGCTAAAAAATCGTTTAAAACTCAATAACAACTTGAATCGATCCAATAAAAATCAGTATGAGACATTTCGTCAATCTGGTCGCCTTTTTTCTGAAGTTTGGTTCTTTGCATATGCTTCATGAATGTTCTTATTATGAAATTAAGTGAGTTTATCAACGGCTTCGATTTGAAACGAGTTTTCTGAAAATGCCAAGACGTTAATTAACAAACTCGGAGGCTAATAGTAATAGGGCTATCAGAATGCTACAGGGTGGCCTAAATCACGTTGTTGTAGCGGAAAGTGTGATATCTCGACTTTGGAATAGGTTCAGGGAGACAGGTTTCGTGTTGGAAAGTCCAAGGCTTGGTGGGCGACGAAAAACGACACCTGCTCAGGATCGTTTCATCGCCGTTTCGGCCAGAAGAAACCCTACATCTACGTGTAGAATGCTACGGAATACTCTTCAAAATGCAAAGGGGGTCTAAGTTTCCATCGCAACAATCAGACGACGTTTGAGACAGGTGAATCTAGGTTCTAGACGTCCATTAAGAGGAGTTCCTTTAACACGTGACCATAAGCGTCAAAGACTGGAATGGGCAAGGCAACGTATCAATTGGAACGATCAATAGCGCAGTGTCCTTTTCACTGATGAATGCAGATATGGACGATTTTCAGATTCTCGAAGAATAAGGGTTTGGACAATCCCACGCATACCCCGTAATCGTCCCTATATCCAAGAAGTCCATCCATTCCGAGGGGGTTGTGTTGTGGTATGGGCCGGGATATGTTTCAACGGGCGCACAGATCTACACATTTGTCCTGGGAATATGACCGCCTTACACCATAGGGAGCATGTCATTAACAATGTTGTGCCAAATTTTCACGCGGCTTTTGGTGAAACTTTTCAATTTCTAGACGATAACGCTAGACCGCACCGTGCAGCCACAGGTGAGAATGCGCGCGAGGATCTTGGTATTCCACATTTACCGATACCTCCGCACTCACCAGATTTGAATTGCATAGAACATGCATGGGATATGCTCCAAAGAAGATTAGATAATCATCAACCAGAATCCTTAAATGATCTGAGAGAGCTTCTGCCCGGTTTATGGAACCAAATTCCTCAAGAAATGTTCAACAAACTCGTGTGTAGTATGCAAAGAAGATGTCAAGCTGTTATTGATGCCCGTGGAGGCCATACATTGTATTGATGTCTCAAAATGCTTGAATTAAAAAAAAAACAACCCAGTGGATGTTATCGCCAAATCTTTCTTTCAATAAATCAATTGTTACGGTAGCGGCATGAGGTGTAGCACCATTTGGTTGGAACCAAAACACTTCTGGATCGATACCATTCAGATTTCGAAACGAATAATCTTTGATCATCGATCTGTAATGAGCACCACTCACTATAACATTAGCTCCAGCATCGTTTTTAAAGAAATATGGCCTGATGATGACTCCAGCGCGTAAAGCACACCATACAGTGCACTTTTCAGGATGCAATGTAACCTGCAGAACTTCTTGAGGATTGTTTTCACTCTAAATACGGCAATTTTGCTTGTTTACGTAGCCGTTCAACCAGAAATGAGCTTTATCAATAAACAAAATTTTTCGACAAAAAAGTGGATCATCTTCAAGCTGTCCTAAAGCCGAATCAGGAAAAAACGACGCTTATTATTTTCAAGTGGCTTTAGTTCTTGAACCAGTTGGATCTTGTATGGGTGTAGAGTGTAGACCAAGATCTTCACGCAAAATTCTTCATGTGGTGGATGCACAGAGTCCAACTTGTTGTGAACGTCGACGGATAGACAAATCTGGATCTTCATTAACACAATTTTTCCTTCTGAACGTACAGTTCTTCATCTTGTTGTTGTTGCATCGAGTAGAGAAAATATTGTCCGAAATAAGGTGCTCTGATGGATGAATATGTGAACCATAAATTTCACGAAGTGCTCTATAAGTTTGGCGAATAGAACACTGATTTTGAAAATGAATTTCAACAATTTGTAGACGTTGTTGCGGCGTGCGTCCTTCCATGATAATTTGTCAATGCTTATACTGAACAGAAATTTCAAAACAACATGGCTTCTATCATCTGTCAAATCAAAGTTATCTCTGAAAAAACACCCGATATATATCAAAAGAGGAAATTCAACTTCGAGAATAAACGAATGAAATTGAAAGTGATGCTTCTCAGAAATATATTCTGTTCATTGCATGTCATCACTTCCACTGGTTCTCAACTAATTATTGCATCAGATTTGCTGAAGACTGACTGTAACCTTGAACGTGATATTGCTTGCGGTATACAATTTAATTTCTGATTAATAATACCGGGCGAAACTTTCACGCGATGATGTAGGAAACATGAGCGATTAGTATGATGAAATTCAGTTAGAACTAATGAAATTCGAGCAACGATGCAAATGTGCCTGGATTTTCAGGTTTAATCCCTCGCATATTCAGGGAATTTCATTTCGATGTTATTTTTGATTAATGAAATAGATACCTTTGGACTTTAATTCACCACCAAATGCTGTTCATCGCATTATTAAATTCAGGATTATTCGAGTAATTTTTCAACATTTCACCATAACTGGATTAATGTTGTTCATTACCAACATTAATATTGTAAAAAATGAAACGCATTTATTCTCCGATGGAACTGAATTGTGGGAAAATATATCTCATAATAGAAGTTATTCCACAGAAAATGTGCGTTATATATCATCAACAAACCGTGGAAATTGAGCATGTAGTAATTACTTTCTAATTACACGTATCAATAAATATTTCAACAATGTTCTAGTGGCTGCAGGTGCATGCAAATAATTCTTTTGTAGATTAGCGAACTGTAATGTTCTGTATATAGTTTACTGAAAATTAACCAAGGACCAGAAAGGTTGGGGGTCATCAGGTGCCTTGCAAGGATATTTTGGATATTACAATTATATGTGATTAAATATGTTCGGAAAACGACAGTTGAACAAAATATAGATGGACAAAGGCTTATTGACAAGTTATATGGTTATAGTGAAAAGGGGTTACAGTCCACTGCGACCTGAAGATCTATTGCCCCCTGACAGAGCTGTTATCATCGCGCCTCCTACAGCTCGCCCCCCAGTTCCAGAGATTCGATGAAATCCAGTATCTGGGACGGCATCAAGGAGGATAACTCCCCACTTCTACAAGTTTCTTGTCCAAAGCACTCTTTCCTTTGGCTTGCAATGACATAGCATTCCGTAACCAGGTGAATAGGGGTTTCTTCCTTCTCCCCACAGAATCTACACTCCTCAGTGTCCGATAAACACATTCTCAACAGATGCTTCTTTAGGCGACAATGTCCTGTGAGAAAGCCAGTGAGTAGGTTAAGTTGGTTTTTACTTGAGATCCAGATATTTTTTTGATCTAGCAGTTTCAAAGTTCCGGAGGAACTTTTTGGAGTGATCCATCGCTGGGAGATTCCGCCAGAGTTTTTCTCTTTCGGTTTTCTCCTTCAGCATGAACTCCTTCTAATAGGTGCATTGTCCTATACCACATAAGGGTTCTGGACCAGTGAGTGGCCTACGATTCCACAGATTGAAAAGACATTATTCTTCTTGCCTACCTCATTGAGTTTGTTTCGGCACTCCCAAATCAGCTTTGAGTCAATGACGTAGGAGCTCAGTGCTTCAATAGCAGCTTGACTATCTGTATGAATAGCTATATCGCAGTTCTGATAGTTTCTTTCTAGATTTATATCTAGACATCTTTCGATTGCAAGTATTTCCGTTTGAAGGACGTTTGTACAGGAGCCTAACGATAGTGCCCACTTGGTACTTGTCCCGTAAATCCCAGCGCCAGCTCCTGAAGCGGTTTTAGAACCATCTGTATACCATTTCATTGTATTTTCTTTGAGATTGTAGTTGGTGTATTTCCTTTCCCAATTCTCTCTTTTACTTAGCATTGTACTGAAGTTCTTCTCAGTGCTTACTTTATTGATTATTACATGACTAGGAAGGTTTGCACATGAGGTGTAGTCATTCAGAGAGGACCAAGCTCTGAAACCTGACTCTCTCATTGCCTGCTCTTTCTTTAGACACTCTGAGGATGGCCTCATGGGCTACCCTATCAATCACTAGATGTAGAGGTGTGAGGTCTGTGATGATCTCAAGCGCCCTGGTTGGGCACGTTCTCATAGCTCCCGTGATGCACACACAGGCAAGCCTTTGTACTTGGTCTAGCATTTTCCTCGTACTTACCTGACTTGCCTTAGCAAACCAGGCTACTGCCCCATATGTGACTACATTGACAAGTTAGAATGTTTGCTATTATTTTATCTTTACGGTTTAGGCCTACAAATCCTACAATTGAAACATTTCATGTTTATTTGGTGACAAGAAACTGTTTATGAAAGCTAATGACGTACGTACAACCTTTTCAATAAGTTATTAAGTAAGGTTAGGTTAGGATTAGTTAAGGTTAAGTTAAGAAAGGATAGATTATTTGGGTTAGGTTGGTTTACGTTTAGTTAGGTTAGAAAAGGTTTGTTGTTTTGGTTAGTTTCGATTTGGATAGGTTTGGTATGGTTAGGTCAGGTAAGTTTAAGTTAGTTTAGGTGAGGTTATTTCAAAATGAACGATTAATACTGGAGGAGGTTTTTCAGTCACAAGGAACACTACTATATATACAGTTTATTCAAACAGCAACGTTTCGAGAATTGTATTCTCTTCTTCAGGCTAAAAAAATTACATTAAGTTACTGAAGCAGGCAAAAGTATTCAACAAAAACAATGAGGACAACACGTAGTAAAAAAATCAAACAGAATACAAAACAATATTCAAAATTAAACATGAATAATGTGAAATTGTATGCGCCTCCACCAAATAACTCAAACAAAGACAATCATAAAAATAAATTAAATTGCACCAGCTCACCTTATGAACAACATTAATATAATAATTCATTTGAATATTGATTCAAAATCGTGGTTGTTTGTCTCAAAATAGTCTCCATATCTCGGGGCCTTATTACTTGACGTATTGGAATTGGCAGGTTCATCGGTTGAAATGGGAAACACAAGTGAACAAGATGGAAATCCGTAGGATCATGAAAAACTATAATTGGATTTCTTTTATCAGGTTCGAATATGCTATGTTCAATGAACCTATGTCAGATCGCGAATTAATTGAATTTGGGTGTCTCTTGATGAATAGCACCTCTTTAAAATTCCTCTTAAACCAATTGTTTTCCATGGTCAAAATTTTCGCGTCCTCAAAGTTGAACTTGTGACTCTCAGATTTGACATGTTGGGAAAGAGCCGTTGTCTCAGATTGTTTTTTGCAATCTGATTGATGTTGTTTGAGTCGAGAACCGAAATATTGCCGGGTTTGTCCGATGTACAAACCCTCACAATCCATACAATTTATCTTGTAGACTAAACCTGACTGTCTGAAGTCAGGGTCTCTGTCCTTCAAACGGGAAAACAAACATTTGACTGTCTTCCTTAATTCCTTAATTTTTATTGTCTTTTTCTGCAGTCTCTTCAACATTTTTAATACGAAATTAGGTGCGTTTCCCCACCATGATGACTAAAATGTAGTTTCATGAAACTATTGTACAATGTTTCTTACAGAATCATCAACAATAAATTTACATCTATTGACTGTTTCATTCATAGGGAATATTTTCATTTCTTGATCTTCTTTATGTGTGTTTCGATATAAACTATTTTTCATTGTGAGCCGCAAGTATTGAATAGTATATTCTAAAACTAGTTGCAGAATGGGCTCCTATTCCAATACGAATGCGAAATTCGAAAACGAGCGAGTTTTCGAACGCATGAGTATTGGAATTGCATTCTGCAACGAGTATTAGACGATATTTTCTCTATTTCATTCAAATTTTGTGAAATTCAATGAAAAAATTCAAATTATAGGTCCTAGTGACTTCCATATTGTATCTTGGCAGTTGGTGTGAATGTTAGGAAAGACGAAAATTGACATTTCCAAATTGACTTTTGCTGAAATTTGAAAGGATCGGAAGTCATTGCTGACAACCACAAAACGAAAAATGTTACTGAAAACGATGCTGTAATGAATTCATTACAGCACTGTTTTTAGTACTGTGATGAACTCAATACGATATTGAAATAGAGAAAAACAGTTATATGTTATACTATGGCAACATTTTTCATAATTATATAAAAAATTGCATTTTTCAAAACTGGAAATTCAAACTGATGAGAGATTTTCTCGTAATCTTCTCGCGTCCACTCATTATATTAATTTTCTTCATCATTGTCAACCAAAACACCTCCATGCAAAATAAGAGCGGCTCCAGAAATCTCTACTGAAGTGTTTTTCCATAAGAGGTGTTATTTTGACATTCAAAGAAAAATGCCGTTTTTCCAGATAGATGATTGGATTTTTACTTCATCAAAAAGAGGAAGGTAGGCCCTTAATAATGGACAATAACATCAGTCAAATGACCAACACGTCCAAGACTACAAGACCATATCATTTTCATAGAATTTTCCATTACTTATTCGCTAAATGGCTGTCCTTTGTCCTCGACAGCCTCCCGAATTCCATCTTTGAGGTCTTGAATCGACTCTGGGCTCTTGGCGTAGACCTTCTCTTTCACATGGCCCCAAAAGAAGAAGTCGCAAGGTGTTAAATCACGAGATCTCGGTGGCCAATTGTGATCACCTCCTCGAGAGATAACACGGTCCGGAAATTTTTCCGTAAAAGATCAATAAACCGCACCAAACAGTCACACATTGATGATAGAGAAGCTTTTTAACAATAACTCTTGGGTTTTTCGAGCCCCAGATGCGACAAGTTGGCTTGTTGACGAAGACACAGAGGTGGAAATGGGCCTCATCACTCAAGATAATATTTCGATGGAATTCTGGATCTTTTTCATGCATTTCAAGGACCCAATGAGCAAAGATACGACGTTGTTGATGATCGGCCGGCTTGAGTTCTTGTGCTAACTGAACTTTATAAGCCTTCAGACCCAAATCTTCACGCAAAATACGGTGTAATGACGTTTGTGGAATGCCTTATTCCAAAGAATGACAAGAAATGAACAAACCCGGCTTTTCTTCAACACTTTCGGCTACAGCAGCAACATTCCCGGCTATTCTTGAGCGACGTGCATGACAGTAGCTTGTCCCAACAGCTCAAATTTTTCCTCCAATTTCTATATTGCGGTTCGAAAAGATGATTCACGACGACTCAAAAATGTTCGAGTTGTACGAACCGTCTCTGCCGAATTTTCAACCTTTTTATAGAGAATTTCAATAATTCCAGCGTTGTTGAAGCGTGTATCGTTCTATTTCGAATAATGGCGAAGTTTCTACTTGTTGAATGTCAAAAAATGACATCTTCAAAAGTGACATCTATTCAAAACATCACCTCTCATTGAAAAACCCTTTGGATCACTGTGAAAACAATGACTATGATTTTTATGGGTTCTTGCATCAAATGAATAGGAACTTTCATCATCCTTGCCTATTATCAAAATCAAACCGCAAATAATCATGCATACGATTGCGAAACTCGGTTGCTCGTAAACAGCATCACCTGTTCGCCATTGAAATGATACCCTATTCTTTTTCCGCCGACCAATGAGATCCAGTCGATGCAAGTAGCGCGATCTCGAAAACCCAGTTCATTATCTACGGAATATAATTAATTCTCGTATATTCCTCCTGCATACGTGATTCACGTCATATCTCTGTTTCTGAAGTGTCTACAATTATCGCCAACTTGCATCATCTCGACTCAAGGAACTCGGGCTACACTAATTTAAATCGGACGATAAAATATCCTTAGCAGTCGACAAAAATAGACCGGAAAACATTTTGTTTGTTCCGTACTGGCTTGACTGGCTCGTTCCCGGTCTTTCGATCGTTTTGGCCCCGAAAACTGAATGGAAATAGTACCTGGAATAGTTTTGACCTATACAATATTCGTTCTGTTGTTTCGTCACCGATAAAAATTAATGACGCTTGTGTCGCCGTTCTTTCTAGAAAGATTCATGCAGTGGGTGCATGTAAAATTAGAACGACTGTTCGAGGTTTCCTTTTTTCACGGATGGTAATCTATACTGGGCCCACTAGTCAATACAATAACAGAGGCTATGAGAATTGAGAATTGTTCAACAGTTCCAATCACGGTTCGAAGTCAAGCCAGAAATCATCAAAATACAGACTCAGTAACCGTTTTCTATAGAAATCAGGGTAAAACAGAACTCATATAAGGTTTTCAAAATGTACACACATCGTCAAAAGTCCAGGCCGACTAGAGCGACTCAGTTTTTCCCAAGAAGTTGTGCTCTTTCAAGGCGGATCAATAATGTGCTGGGGGTATAATATTCGGTCGCCGTTCCCTTCTTCTTATGGTTGAACGAACAATGACTGGTACCATCTACATAGAAAACAACATTGAATCAATCATTGTTCCTCTGCGCAAAGAATTAAAGGATATTTTCATTGATCAGGATGATAACGCCCCACCACACCGCACACGAAGGGTTCAAAACATTCTTCAAGGAAACCATATCCAGAGAATGAACTGGCCATCAAACTCTCCGGACATGAATACAATTGAGCACGTATGGGATTACTTAGGAAGAGCAATATCCAGTCGTCAAAACCCACCGTCAACTTTTCAGGAATTGAGTTTAGTCATTCAGGAAGAATGGAACGAAATGCCTGAAAATTTCATTAATGACTTACTTCGTGGGATGCCTAGGCGTATTTGGCAGTTGATTGATAAAAGGTGACAAACTTCGGACAAATTTTGCTGTGGTCTGGAACAAAAGTATTTCAGCACAGCCAAATAATTTTTATTCTCTTGGTTTCTCTACACTTTCCTGTACTAATATGTGAATTTTCAGTTTGATATAATTTCATTTCACAGAGTTTTAGAATGTCAAAGAAACGTAGTGCGATTTTGGAGCTGTTTCGTCAAGGTAGGCGTCAATGCGAAATTGTTCGTTTGCTCAATGTACCTCGACAAACTGTGTCCGATGCAATTCGTCGTTTCAAGGAGCTTGGCCATGATGGTCGTCCAGGAAGTGGTAGAAAACGCACTGTCGATACACCTAGCAATCGCAACATCGTCAAGAAGCGAGTCAATCGAAATCCGAGGGTTTCCATGAGGAAAATATCAACCGCGAATCAGTCCGTCAAATTGCCAAAAAGGAGCTCAACCTCAAGCCATACAAGCTCCAAAAAGTTCTTCATGGAGGAAAACAAGCGCGTACGACTCCAAAGGTGCCGCCAACTCCTTCGTCTCGCCGCCGGTCAGCAAAAGGAGCGAATTCTCTTCACAGACGAGAAGCTTTTCACCGTAGAACAATCCCACAACCACCAAAACGACAGAGTCTGGTCAGTAGAGGCTCCCGGTAGCATTTTTCCGTTCCCTATACAGTCAGCGCGACAGGTCGCTCTCACCGTATAGGAAACGGAATGCACGATTGAACACTCCGTTTCCTAGCAGATATGCGCGATGTGCTCACTGTCCTAGTTTTCTGGGTGCCGATGGGACAAATTGCAAATTATTAATAAAGTTTTCTTACTTTCTGTATAGCTTTATTTGGTGGAGTCTACCACATTTTTTCTCTGTGAACATTTTTGTAGTCGCGGTTTTTTTTCAGCAAACCTCTCGTTAGTCGACCATATTTTCATTTTTCTTGAATCAAACATACTCTTTTTTGTAAAATGCAATCATAAAAACAATCTGTGAGAAATGAACATGATTGTCTTACAACATAAACATGACTGGAAATCGCATTTTTTCAAAGTATTAATACTCTCCCGAATTTTTCAGAATCGATTGATACAACCATATGAAGTATACGAAAAAGCAATTGTCTGACAAACAAATGTGGCGATTTCCTTGTTAGACAAATGGAAAACGAAGATTTTTTGCGATGAAAAAATTATGAATAATGTCTTTTTTCTCTTATTTTCTCTCCACCTTGAAAATACAATGCACCAATTGTCTGGCAAAAAAATGTGGCCTTCATTCAAAAATTAAAGAATTCACTGCCCTAATTTGGTTATGAATAGACTATATCCATTTATCGGATATAACTTTCCTCATGTTACAAATAAACATTTGTTTTGTTGAGGACCATTTAAGAAGGATGTGCTGAATACTATCATCCAGCTGTCCGACTAATAAAGTTCGGCCATTTCCGTTGTTGGTTGTTGCCGATATAATATGATGGAGTGTTTTTTGTGCAAACATTTAAATTATATCCGTGGCTTTAAAACGAAAAAGGAGGAAGTGTCATCCTTTAACTGTGCAAAATATTCTTGGCATCAAGAGAACATCATAATCACAAATATAAAGATGTCATTTTACCTGACGATTGGTGTGATACTATTACCTCGACTTTTACTGGATACCATTCGTCTTGTTACAACGAATTTAATGTGAGGAAGGAGTATTTTCAATTTTTTTTATTAGATTTGAATAAAAATGTCAGTAAACAATTTGAATTATAAACTTTCAATCAAAATCAATAGTTTCATTTCAATAATGAACGAAAAAAGATTCTGAAACAAAACCATTATATTCAACTAGACTAAGGATTTGCCGCATTTTATGTGGTGGACAGTTGTTTTCTCTATGAAACGAATCTCTCTAACATATAAATTCATTCTTGTCCGACAAATATTAATGAATTTAAAAACTCAAAAAAATCGTCGATTTTCATCTGTCGGACAAGAAAAACGCCATATGTTTTCTCATTTTTTCCAGATTGTTTTTATGATTGCATTTTACAAAAAAAGAGTACGTATGATTAAAAAAAATGGAAATATGGTCGACTCACTAGAGGTTTGCTGAAAAAAAACCGCGACTACAAAAATGTTCACAGAGGAAAAATGTGGTAGACTCTACCTAATACCCTATACAGAAAGTAAGAAAACTTTATTAATAATGTGCAATTTGTCCCATCGGCACCCAGAAGACTAGGCCAGTGAGCACATCGCGCATATCTGCTAGGAAACGGAGTGTTCCTTCGTGCATTCCGTTTCCTATACGGTGAGAGCGACATGTCGCGCTGACTGTATAGGGAACGGAAAAATGCCTCCCGGTACATCGGCCATCATCGAACACCGTCAAAATCCGCAATTCGTCATGGTCTGGGGTGGAATTTGCGGCAGTGGTAGAATTCCCTTAGTTGTCGTGGACAAGGGGTCAAAATCAATCAAGAAGTCTACCGCTGCGACATCCTCGAGGCTGTAGTACTTCCGTGGGCCAAGCAGCACTTGGCGATACGCATTGGACCTTTCAACAGGACTCCGCTCCGGCTCACAGAGCGAAAATGACGCAAGAATGGTGTAAGAGCCATTTTCCTTGTTTCATCTCATCTGCAGAATGGCCGCCCTACTCACCGGATCTCAACCCAAGGGACTACGGCGTGTGGTCGATTTTGGAGCACAGGGCTTGTGCTAAAAAACCCAAAAATTTGGAGTCGCTGAAGCAATCTCTGCGCCGGAAATGGAACCGATTAACGCCCGAGGAGCTGCGGCCCATTGCCGAAAATTTCAAGAAGCGTCTGAAGCTGTGTATCGCCGCCAAAGGAAGCCACTTCGAAACGGCTTAGATATATTATTAACAAATGTTCAAGCTATTATTATTTGTTGTTGTTTTGTTCAATTTATCCTGTTTAATGAAGTTAAATGAAAAAAAATTTGTCCGAGGTTTATCTTGTCACTCTGTAAATAGGTGGGGATCCAGACTATTGAATTTGGATTCAGTTGTGGAATAATTATAATTCATCAAAAATAAATAATCGATAAATTTCGATATTTTCTTATTTTTCCTCTTTCTTTTCATCCTGCATAAAAAAGTAACAAACAAAGATTTTCTATCAAATATATTTGCAGTTGAAATATCCATCCCATCCCCAGAGCATTGTTGTTTATTTCTTAGGAAACCTAGGGGGGCCAAGACTTTTGACGATGTGTGTCTATTGATAATTTCATTTATTGAAGTTTCCCTCACATTGAGCAACTTTTTTTAAACTTAAAAAACTATGACAAGTCAGCAAAAGCAAATGAAATCATTTCAGTTAATCTTACTAGACATATCGTCTGTGAAATATGAGAAATATATAAAAATGTGATTAAAGTAATAAGGAAAATGAAACAGTCTCGTCTTATGACTGTCTTTATCTTATCTTACTTCGAAAATAGATCTCCTTGAGAGCAAATCCCACTCATTCGGTCGAATCTGGGTCATTCTTCACGAAATCATGCCTATCAATTCGAATAAAAAAAATTTAAATTGTTCCCTGAAAATATACTGATCAAATAATAACAGATATTGAAAAATTTTGTGCGTGATGGGGACACTTTTTTCAGATTTATTCATTCGATTAAGTTGTATTCGAATTTGAAAAAAAAATCATTATAAATCACCATTAATATTTTTAAGAAATTTGAGAGATAGTTAGAAAAGTGAGCATTAAGAAGAATTCCAACACGAGGCTATGTGATTAGAAAGGATAAAAAGAGGAAAACACTACTAAACTAAACTGAACTAGACTATCTGGTATCAGAAAATTTTCAATTACGATACCACAAATGCATTTAATGATAATAACTACACATAAAACCCACAATTTTCTTGTTGCTACGACTCATGCATCCCAAAGTTTCAAATTATCATTTCTGGTCATTAATTTCGATACATCAATATAAGTTTATGATAATTGAATCGAATACTCTCTTGAAATCGATTCCTAAGTTCAATTACTCAAAATTACTACACAAGAAGGCCCTTTTTTCATTCTGAAGTGTATGGAATTTACTGTTCATAAATTCAAAATATAATTGGAGTTTTTCATCGATAGAGCAATATTTCACGATACATATTATTTTAATCATAGCCAATTTGAAAATGACTTAATGAGCCTGAATTATAATGGAAATTCCAATACGATACATTATGCGGTGGAATTGCGGGAAATTCTGAAGGAAATTGTAGGCTGAATCGATGCCAGTAAAGAAAAATCGAAGGTGAGCTCGTCCTTCAGATTTTCATTAAATTTAAATTTTCACATTCAAGCTAGACGATAGACTCCACCTTATCCTTATTTCGAAACAATACTATCTAGGTTTTTCTAGGAACATGAGTACATAGGTATTGTATGTTGATAACTGTTTCAGGTAAAATGTTTATAGAAACTATTGAAGTATTGACATCATAAATCAATTGAGATCAAGAGTATATTTGATCTATATAAATTTCGAATCCTATCCCATTGTTATTCATCACCATGTAATGGAGGAATTCGAACAATATTAAAAAGATTTATAATAAAAAAATTGTAACAATTAATTTCCAAACAAAAAAGCAAACTGGACATTTTATTTGGCTGATCTTAGTTAAGGGGAAACGTGCCTTTATTGACCTTATTTTACAAACGAAGGTATCTATTTTCTATATATAGTTTTTGACATTTAGAAGTACATGAAAAGATGAAGTCTTGAAGGCACTTTACTCTTAGACAAATACTATCAGGAGAATTCTCATGGCTACTGTTTTCTAAAGTACAAAGATCTGATACTTCAACATCCTCATATTGACATTTGACTCAATAATTATCTTAATGGCTTCCGAAAATTCCATTGTAAAATTTGGTAGATCTGAATTCTGGAAAATATTGATCTATCCACAACACTTGGTTTACTGGAACGATTTTACGTACATTGTATCTTGTTCCATAGGTATGATTCTAAGAAATAATGAAATTGACGCTTATAGCCAATCTTCGGTATGGTCAACAAAATTTCAGTTGATGCAATATGACGAGGACTGACATATCATTTGTTTTTGAAACAACGGGTAAACAACTATGGATGGAATTAAATGATTTCATATCTTTCGATAATTCGTAATAGAGGCTTTTAGAAAAACAGGAGTATGAGATCAGAAACAATGTTGCAACTTTGCGTTAGTTTTATTCAGGAATAACACAAATAAGTCTATCTGAGTATGGTTGAATTTCGAAAAATTTATCGGGAAGAGGAATAATAATTTGATGATAACTGTAAAAAACTTGAATCGGTCGAACATTGATGAAATATCGAATTTGTGCCATTTAAAATGAAGCACACTGTACACTTCCATTGTTTATGGATAAACTCTGTGAACAATATTACTACTCAGCATATAAGTTGTTCGTGAAGGTAATCAAAAAGTTGAATGGTTAAGTAGTTTTTTCTCCATATTGCCCATAATTTCTCTTTGATACAAATCCGTATCATCTGTGAAAATGGCATAAGTTCCTATCAATCAATAGTCGTTATTATCCTTATTACGTATTTGCGTGAGAATTCCCTACTGAAACTTTCAATTCCCTATTAATACCAGTACATACCATTGTTCGGAAACATGATTCTTCCATCTAGATACGCGAGTAAAAACACAGCTTTAGATCGTCATCAATTTTTATTTTCTTTGTTCTCAGTCGTGACCATTCCGGTATCGAGGTCACACACAAGCCCCCCTTCACTAGTACCTGAACGTTCGTAGGGCCCAACCCTTCCGTTGAGTTTTAATAATCCAACACCGTGAGGGCCCCTAACAATAATTCGGATTTTAAATGACAGATATTACAGCACATTTATTTCGTTTTGAAAACGCATTCAACCAGAAGGGTTGAATGAGAAGGTCTTGCAAATCCTACTTATGAGATTTCTGCTCTTTTCGAGATATCAAGAGAGATATTTTTTGGGACGCTGTGTAAATAATAGTTTCAGCAAAGACATAATTGTTGAGGATTGGGTGAACAGAAAATGGTTTTATTTGTATCAAAACGAAGAAATGGATTAAAAGAAAATTCTTCAAACAGAATTAATCAACATTGAGTTCGACAAATTCTCAATTCTTTATGTGAATTGATCAACCTTGACCTCAAGTTTGAGTGCCTACATGTGGGTACTCCAAAATTCTTGGTAATTCGAAGTTCAGATTACGACACTCAAAACTACATATTTTATTGATTTTATCAGAAATTATTGTATTTTTTTCATTAAAGGCTATTAGATCACTATGAGAAGCTCTAATGAGTTTGGATTAGATAATATATGATTGATCGATCAGTGTTGCTGAAAGAAATGATTGGTAATATTTGAATCAGACATATGATGATGGGAAAACCTTCAAATAAATCTCTTTTTTGTGGACTCGTATTTGCTTTCGTTTGCTTTGAACGTTTTTCATTTTCATTCATTTGTTTGTTTTGTTCTTTTCATTTCAATTTCATTCGATCGTTTTGTTGGTTTATGATTGTATCCTTTTGCTGTGTTAGGTTTCAATCGATTTCTGTTTTGCTTTCGCTTTGGCTTTGCGTTTGCTTACATTTATGTTTGTTGTGTTTGTCACTTTATGGTTTGTTGGATTGTTTGCGAGCTTGGTCGTTCATTAATTCGTAGGATGGTTCGCTTGCTCATGGATGCTGCAAAAACGAATAAATAGACCTTAGGGGGAAATGGTTCCATGTATTATTTCACTTATTATTGTGCCAGGAAAAGGAAAAAAATATTATTCTCTCAGAACAGAGATGAATGTTTGAATTTCTTGTAATCTAATATAAATATCTGAACTTGATTCTAATTGTTCTCTTTTTTGTAGATTCGTATTGGCTTTGTTAGTTCTGAACTTTTTTATTTTCATTAATTTGTTTCTATTGGTTTGTTCTTGTTGCTTTCTGGTTATTTTCATTCTATTCGTTCGTTTTTTTCAAATATGACCGTTAAAAATTTTGTTTTCTTATTCATTTCTAAACAACGATGAAGAAACAGTGCCTTTAGAATTAGATGATACAATTTCACTTTTGATGGTTTATTATTGTTTTCCTTTGCTATTGTTTGTCTATGTTAATCAGTTTTTTGTTTTTTTTGCTTTGTCTTTGTGTGAGTTTACATTTATGTTTGTTTTGTTGGTCTGTTTAGGGTTGGTTCGATTCTTTGTTAGCTTTGTCGTTTATTCATTCGCAGGATGGTTTTTTTGCTTATGAATGCTGCAAAAACGAATTGAAGGGTTTTGAAGTATAAGCCTGATAAAACTATTTTTGAGAAGAATTTTTCAAGATTTTCAATAAGAAGACGAAAAAGATTTATCTTATACAAAAATAAGATATATCGATCCATCATTGCCAATAATTAAGATGCAATTTCCATTCTACCAATTGGAGAAGCATCACACCCATCTGGGCCAGTACAGAATGATCAATTGCCACAGCTAAACGAACGGAAAACTGTTCGATAATCGAAAATACATTTCTTGTGGCAGTTGTCGCTCTTTCAATGTGCGCGAACGTGACTTTGCCAACTAGACTTTCATGTTTCGACAAGTAAAAAATGATTAACGTTGCCTGCAACTCACTTGCCCATCTAAATCCAATTAAACGAAAACCTGTTTGAGAACCAGCTGAGCGGATGCGCAGCGCCTTGTTGCCGCTTTTACCGTTTTGAGGCATGATTTGGGTCATTTCCAATTCCCTACACTAGACAACACATCAGAACTTGAGAGATTGACATCATAATTCCACATTTTTTTAACCAGTACACAGGGTTGAGTTTCGAAACAGAACTCATTGATTGGACTGTCTATGACTGGGTTCTTAACCTGTTAGCAGTCGAGTCCTAATTCGCTGATCCGATAGAAGTATTACAGTCCACCAATTCTAGGGAGGGTTATTTGAAGAGTGCAACATAAGACAGTGAAGAATTTGAGCAGTCGTCTCATGGAAAGGTGTTTGGAATCCGTATAGAGTTGACAAAAATTCGCAGGGAATCTCTAACAGCTGATCTGTATATTGGAGATGTTTTTGAAACTTTGCTTATATTGTTGGGTGAACTTAAACCATGTAGAGCATGTTCGGGAGAAGTCAGAATTGCCCTTAGTACATGACTAAAAAGCCTTGAACACGTTTTATCGGAAAATAGGTGAATTTAGATATATTGTATTATACATAAAAAGACATCCACAGCTTTCAGTAGAGCCACAGGAGGCAAATTACCAGGATGTATTTATATCTAGTTAGCCTAGACCAGTTCCATGCACAAACAAAATATTGCGATACAATATCAACGAACAATAACTTATTAGAAGTGTCAGTGTAGAGTTCGACGTCAAAAAAGTAAACCAGAGTTGCGCAGTAAATTGAAAAAAAAAATGTCCACCGAAATTGTAAAAATCGAAAAATTGGAGTATCGAGCCATCATCAAGTACCTGTATTTAAAAGGGTTAAGAGGTAAGCAGATTTACGCAGATATGCTCAATACTCTTGGTGATCAATGTCCTACGAATGCGACCGTGAAAAATTGGACTGCAAGCTTCAAAAAAGGTAAATTTTCCATTGAAGATGATGACCGATCGGAAAGGCCAGTTTCTGTGTCAGTCCCCGAAAATATCGATGCAGTTCATGACATGATTTTATCAGACCGTCGAATTGGGCTAAAACGGACATCTGAAGCATTGAAGATTCCACGAACGCGTTCATCATATAGTTCACGTCAATTTGGACATGATAAAAATTTCTGCAAAATGGATCCCCAAATGTTTGAATGTTGACCAAAAGCGTGCAAGGGTAGAAGCATCGCGTTCGATCTGTGCTCGATTCGAAAACGATGTAGACTTCTTAAACCGAATTGTTACTATGAATGAGACTTGGGTACATTTCTACGATCCAGAAACAAAGCAACAATCGATGGAATGGCGACACTCTGGTTCTCCAAGACCTGAGGAGTTTCGTGTCCAAAAATCTGCTGGAAAAGTTCTTGCTTCAGTTTTTTCGGATTGCCATGATTGATTTTTTGGATAAGGGTAGAATAATAAGTGGAGATTAGTATTCGACATAACTGACCACTCTACGGGAAAGAATTGAAGAGAAAATACGCGGAAAGCTATCCAAAAGTATTTTGTTTTTACATGACAACGTCCCAGTGAACAAATCTCATGTTGCCATGCAATAAATTCGTGGTTTAGGGTTAGAATTACTACAACATCCCCCTCATTCACCAGATTTGGCTCCGTCCGACTATCATCTCTTTCCTCAACTGAAAAAAGTTTAAAATGTCGTTTATTTTCTTCCAATGAGGAGGTAATAAAAGCTGTGGAGGACTGGTTTGCAGAGCAAGAAGAAACATTTTTTTTTGAGAGGTCTAGAGAAAGGTTCGCTGTAATAAATGTATTCAATAAAGTGGAGAATATGTTGAGTAATGAAATATATTGACATTGAAATTTTGTTTGGTTCTGTAGTAGGCTAAGAACTTTTCAATATATCCTCGTATGTGTAGATTATGTTGACGATATATCACTCTGACTCTGGCAACATCGGAGCAGCGTGGTGAGTCAGGCCTCTGCTGGAGGAAAGCTCGACCTGTCATAAGGTTATACGCTCTTGCATCAGCTCATAGCAGGAAATTGGCGACATATTCTCGGAAGGCATGGATGTACATGAGGGTTGGGAGGGGCCAATGTGCTGAAGGTGATTTGCTTCAGGCTCAGAGATACCGTCACTAATTGGATTTGGGGGTCTGCCACTCGTATTTAAAATTTGTGGACGTCAAGTTTAACACGACGGATCAGTTTCAAAAACGGATATGGCTTGACTGCGAAGATGAAATGTTGAGGTAACTGTTAATAATTTCCCTAGCTTGAAGACATTTATTACTTATCGTAATCTGAAGCAAGCTAGATTAACAGCGAAATGGCAACAAGAATTTCAAGACATGGTTCGGTTTGTACGAAGAGATACAGTTTTAACTGCCAAATTTTAAATAATTATATCGAATACTCTTCCTGAATGTGGAATCCGGAAAGTTGCTCTCGAATTATTCAAGAGTTAACTGGACAAAAGACAACGAATGACAAAATACCGAACATATCTATATATCTATATATATATATAAAAGAAAGATGTTGGTTACACCATTTATAACTCGAGATCGGATGGAGTGATTGTTATGAAACTTCATATATGGATTCGTCTACGGTCTGGTTATTATAAAATGCAATAAAACTTCGAAAAAATCGATGAAAATTTCACTTATACAGGAAATGCTTTTCCTCCTTTTGAGCGAGGCCACTAGGTGTCGCTACAGTTACAGTTACGCTACCGCTTATTCGTAGGTACTTGATTTCATATTCTCTCCGTTAGATGGGGTGTACAGTGACTATATTACCACTATAGTCACTGTAATAGTGTGTAATTTGAGTTGCCTACAACTTTGCGCCGTTGGCCAACACAAAAAAGCGTAGGAGAAGGTACAGATGTCTAAAATGATTAGACCACTTCAGATGGCGCTATTCACACATTATGACTGATTATTAGTTATTTTTATAGTTTTATTTATTCAAAATAACGTAATCGTGAAGTAGGATGTCTAGAATAATGGTGTAGGCACTGATTAGATTTTGGTGTGATCAAATTGATTATATTAGCAATGTTTCGTTCTTTCCACTTCAGGTGGCGCTATTCACAAATTATGACTGATTTTTATCAGTTATTTCGAATACTTGAATTTATTCTGGCGAACGTGGCGTGTTAATGGTAGATAATTTTGTCAAGCAATAATGTGTGTTTATATTCCTGATATTCTGATGTATATTAGCATAGTATATATAGTCTTTATACTATGATATTAGTTCTTAGGAGAAGTAGAAAACTTTCATTATAAAAAGATGCCATTCTGCTGTCATGTCATAATTGACTTTAGCAAATCAGCTGTTGATACATCCATCAAATTGACAAGGGAAAATACACTGAAATGATATTGCGGCGCCGCCACGTTGCTAATATTTTCGATTTGGTCGAACGTCATTCCTTCCAAAAATTGACGGGTGCCTACACCATTATTCTAGACATCTTATCGGGAAGGTGAGGCGCGATGATGACAGCTCTGTCAGGGGGCACAATAGACCTTAAGGTCGCAGTGGACTGTAACCCCTTTTCACTATAACTATCGTGAGGGTACTATATTTGACATCAGCACCATTAGATGGCGATGAATTTGTTGAGGCTTTCGCGACCATCAATTTATGTCATCTGTTTTTTTTTTCGAGAATTTCGGTCGTCGTTGTTTGAAATGGTCGAATAAAGAACATATGACATCAATTACGGTGTAATTTGCATAGGACTTATAGTACCATGAAGGTCTATTAACAGATCCAGAAGCGCGTGAATATCACAGTGAATTTTTATCGAAATGTCAAGTATATACGATTTTGGCGATCAGTTTCGATCGTGATATGTCCATTCTCATCTTTTCTCATAATTTTTAAAATGTTTTTGAATTTCTGTTTGGGTAATAAATATTTTTGCGGAAATCACTAAATCCAAAATTGCTATTATTGGTAATTGACATATTATTTTTATGTATCTGTTCTGTGTGGCAGCTCATATCCATCGAAACATTTGACAGTTCAAAAATCAGAGAACCAAGCTGTTGATCTCCGATCACCGGTGCATTACGATTTGTGAAATCCGCCGTAAGTATCATTCAGGCGGAACAAAGTTCGCCGGGCCAGCTAGTTCACTGATAAACTAGAAATCAAGATGGGAATTCCCCAGGAAACAGTACTTGGTCCGATTCTATTTATTTTTTATATTCACTCTATTCGATTATCAAATAATTGAATGAATGCTGGTACAAAATCCGGATTGAATCCCAACATAGCTGACTCAAAAGAACAAACGTTTCATCATAATTTCTTCGGAAATAGCTTTATTTGTGTTCAACGTCAAGATTACTGTCTTTTCATGCCATAATTTCTCCCTCTAGCTATACAGTCTTCTAAAATATTCGACCATATTCGTGGCCAGCAATTATTGTAATTGTTATGGCAGCTGAATGAATAATTTTTATACGCCTTCATGTGGTTAGCAACCGGATGGGTATTCTTTGTAACTTCTCGAGCTTCAGTAAAGTTGCCAACAAAAGAAAGACTTTTTTATTCGGAGAAATGAATTGAATATGGAAATGATATGGATGAGTATGGATGGGTTTGGTTGGTATATTGTAGATTATTTTTATAATTCAATTGATATTTCGATATGAAAATTCCATTTGAGATGTTGATAGAAAATAAGGCCAAAATATATATGGTTGTCTACTGGATTTGTTCATTTCCAATGTTACAGTTTATATTCGTGAAAGCATATTTTGATTTGTTCCATGATTCTACTCAAGTTATTTCTTTCACTGCAGGCCAACTGTTACCTTTAAGATCAAAACTGTATCATCAGCATTTGAATAATTGAAGCCTAAAAATTTCTACGAGTGGATAAAAACTCTCAGCCGTATTACTGTTTTCATAAGAAGTACACTGGTGAAAGAAAACTCCCGCCTCAACGGAGTTAATCTTGAAATGGAGGGTGATTAAAAAAAATGTGGTTTTTGGGTATTTTTTTGAGATTCACAGTTTATTTCATGACTGAATCACACTGTATTCTTCGAAGTCTATGATATGTTCTGAAAAAATCAAGCAAACACCTCAAATCAACTCAACAATACAGCGTGTCCACTTAAACTTCATTGTGAATAGTTTCTATAATGATGGATCACCCAGTATGAATTCTGGGTATTTCATGTTTTTTCGATGCAACAACAACATCTGGTGAAATAGTTCATTTTTCGAACGTTCTCGCTCTGGAATTGACATATTTTATACTTTCAAAATAGGGCATGCATTCAATTATGGATAACCCTGTATTCGTAACGTTTTCGGTCATATTCCTCCAAAGGGTTGCTCCCTGGGGATAGAATAAAATGTTTTTTGAGTAAAATTTGAGTTCATTCGATTCTGTTTCGAGATACGCACGTATAGTAAAAGTGGGTAATTCTCAACGCCCTAGCTGTATCTCAAAAACTAGTCATAGGATTGAGTTGGGGCCATGGACAGTTTTGATCAGTAGGTCAAGTACTACATTATAACAAAATGTTAGAACATTTGACGGAACGCCATTTGCCATAAAGAAAGTGCGGGGTCCCTTGGATACTCGATGATTTATGACAGGTAGGATCTTTCATAATTGACAATAATCCCTTTATTAGTAGTCCTCGAACGTTGGTTAAAAATTTATATCTGGTCCCCTGCGAAAACATTTATGCCCCCTGAAAAAATTCATGCCCCCCCCCCCTGAAAAACTGTCTGGATCCGCCAATGGATGGGACAAGCTAAGACTTTTGACGATGCATGTGTTTAGGTTTTATGTTTTGTGAAAGTGAAGTGAGGGGCCTGGATCAGGAATTCTGATCTCACTACATGACTCAAAAGAATTTCAGTGTAGGGCTCAAAGCATCAGGGCCTCTATTCTTGAAAACCAGGGAGTAGAACGATCGAGAGAACGGTGACGTGGCCCTACTAATCAGTAGGGCCACTTCGCCGTTCTCTCGATCGTTCTACTCCCTGGTTTTCAAGAATAAAGGCCCAGGAGTACTAACGATCCCAGTGACTGTTTGTCAGCTGAGGTGGGGTGGGGTACTATGAAACGTCTAAGTCTTTACTCTAAGAACGGAATTGACTGATTCATTTACAAATATTGTCATGTTACATTCAACAATTTGAAAGCTGATAGGGAGGGCAATACTTTTTATTTCAATTTTCTATAGAGTCGTGACAGATAATCCATCAATTGCTCCCCACCTGTATTCAGTCAATGAAGAGAAAGGGAATCTAATTCCATTATAATAATTACATCTGAACGAGGTCGATTGAAATTTCACAACTTATAAAATATTCATGCGACATCCCGAGGAATTCGTCTCAAAGATCTCTCATCCTCGACTTTAATTGGGGAGTTAATCTTTATGAATCCCCAAAGTAAGCAATTTCTGCCCAAGATATTATGCAGAATTCGAGCGTGTAGCAGGAAATAATGAAGGCGGGCGAGGCGGGGTTCTCCGACTCGCGTCTCACTTGTTTATGTTACCTTAGCGAGTATAACAATGGAAGAGCCAATTTACATTCATCCCCTCAAAATCAGAGACGAGTGTCAGTTTGAATTCTCGAGGCCCCACTCGAAAGTTTCCTTGAATATCATTTAGCCATCTCCCGTTGACGGCTACGAAGATGCTCATTTATTTATATTTCTTCAGAATGATAATGAACAGGGGGAGGGGTGAAAGCGGATCTGCAGCGATGGAAAATTGAAATTAAATATTCAGTCTTGGATAAACGGTGTTCGCCTTGATCTTGGATATTATTTAGCACTGTCGAGAATATTTAATATTAAAACTACAACATTTTCGAAGAAATACATTGTACACCTGCTCCAGGAGAAATGGTCTGTTTTCGTGTTGACTTATATCTCTGAAACGGTCCCAGACAGCACAAAATATCTATCTTACTCCACATTAACAAGCACAACCATTTAAAAAAAAACATATTTTATTATGTGCAAATTATATGCAAATCTCGATTATTCTATGCACACTGCAATAATTTTCAATTGAAAACAGTGCTAGCTCGTCAAACAAGCTATCCAAAAACAAATGCTGGAATTATGTGCAAATTCTGTGAGATTTATGTGCAAATACAATTTTTCTGCACTTTTCAATAGTTTTTTATCGAAAATTGCCAACTTGACCGACAAACTACCACGATTCTCCATTTATCCATCGATTTCGATTAAACAGACGATATAATTATGCGCAAATTGTTTGAGATTTACCTCCCCAGCTAGTTTTCAATAATTTCTTATCGAGAATTGTGCAAAACTGCTGGACAAGCTAGCACAATCGTCGAATCCTCTAATTTAATCATCCCTTGATATGAATGAAACAAATGCTCGAATTATGTGCAAATTCTGTGTGATTTGAGTGTGGATTCAGTTTTTGCGCTAATGTTTTATTAAGAATTTTGCAAGATTGCCCTTTATCCATCTATTTCGATTGAACAATAGCTGAAATAATGCTCAAATTGTGCATTAGTTCCCTGCTAAGATCGTTTTTTCCCTGTGGTCTTTGATAATTTCTCATTGAAAAATTGTGCAAGACTGCCCGATAAACTGATACAATTTTCAATAATAATTCAATAATCACTTGATAATAGCCGAACAAATTTTGGAATTATGTGGATTCAGTTTTCTTGGTTGCACCCTTCAAAACTGATTTATTGAGAATTGGGCAAGATCGTCCGATAAGCTAGCACAAACTTCAATAAATAATTCAATCATCACTTATTATCAATAAAACAAATGCTGGAATTAGGTGCAAATTATTGGTGATTTATGTGTGGATTCAGTTTTTTTGTTGCACCCTTTGAAGACGTTTCATTAAGAATTGGGCTAGCTGGCCTGGTGAACTGCCACAATTCTCAATAACTCTAATTCATTCATCGATTTTGATTGATCAAGCGCTAAAACTATGTGCAGTTTGTTTGTGATTCACTTGCTGAGTTAATTTTTTTTCTTGTCGTCTTCAATAATTTTTTATTGAGAATTGTGCAAGACTGCCTGACAAGCTTGCACAATTCTCAATAAAAAATTCAATCATCACTTATATCAATGAAACAACTGATAGAATAATGAGCAAATTATGTGTGATGTATGTGTGGATTCAGTTATTTTCGTTGCACTCGTTGCACGTTTTATTAAGAATTAATGATCTGATTATGTGCAAATTATGTGTGATTTGAGTGTGGATTCATATTTTTTGTTGCTTTCTTCAAAAATGTTTTATCAAGAACTGTGCTTAGTTGTCTGGTGAACTACCACAATTCTCAATAACTCTATAATTTATTCATCGATTTCGATTGAACAAGCCGTGAAATTATGTGCAAATTGAATGTGATTTACATGCTGAGCTAATTGTTTACCCTGCAGTCTTCAATGATTTTTCATTGATAATTGTGCAAAACTGCCCAACAAGATTGCAATATGAATAATTACATCATCACTTGATATCAATGAAACAAATGCTGGAATTATGTGCAAATTATGTGTGCACCCAGTTTTTTCGTTGCAGTATTAAAAATCATTCATTGACAATTGTTCTTTTCAGTTTTTCTATCGATTTCTATTAAACAAAAGCTCTAATTATGCGCAAAATGGGTTATATAAATATATTTTTTTCTCAATAATTTCCTATTAAGAATTGTGCCTATTGCTGGGCATTCGACATTAGTCATTAGTGTATTACTTATTGGTAAGTTATTCAATAATCAATTTAGATCTGCTGGAATGATGTGCAAACTATCTTAAATGTATGGGCATTGCGGTTCTTATCATGCTTTGCACATAATTTTTGCATTTGTCCTTCACGATGAGCAAACTTCTGGTCATCTGTATAACTCGTCTCCAAAGAATTATCGAAAGGTGGGCAAAATACGATGAATGTCCCATTCATTGTGATTCAAATAATTCGTTAATGGCAATAACACAGCAAGAAGAGATTAAAGTTCTCATTAACCTAATTAATCCAACGAAATAAAGCCTGTATTGAACATACGAGTACTGATAACATTATTTGAACGCTCGTTATCCAATTCGATAAAACCATTATCATTTCAATAACCACCGTCAAGAGAAGCAGAGGGAAATGACAGACCGGTTTCTTGTCGGGACCTGTCCAATTTGGGGTCCTGGAACGGTATCTACTTTTGATGCTGCATGTTGAATCTCGTCTCTATTTTTATCCGCATTGGGAGGATGGGAAACAGGTAACTCTCTAACAACTTCTGAACCTGAGTCATCATTCATAGCTTGTATGCTATCCATTATTATATCCCCAAGAGGGGTGTATATTTGGGCTTTGGAGAAAAAAGGTAGACGTAACAATGTACATATTTGATTGCTTTGACAATGGGAATTGATTGTTCAATTTGAAATGAAATCTGAAGGAATGGATTCGTATGTTGTAGAGAGGGAACGTTCATTTTTATAATTAAGTTAATTACCTTGGAGAAGAAGAAAAATCATCTTGATTAACAGAAAAAAAATTTACAAAGATCTAACATGAATTTATGAATTAGATCTTTTATTATTGATTTCCTATTTTTATTTGCCTTTTCTTTACTTCTACTTTTTCAAATTGAACCTTTTTTTATTTTATTTATCACTCACCTATTTTTATCCAGAATCAATTTTTGGGAATAATGAATGATTCATTTCTTTTCATATCCCCACTAAGCCAGAAGTCTGTACCCTATTCAAGGCTACTGTTCATTCCATTTCACCTATTTATAGGCACAATTCTGAGAACAATGAGCCTATGTGTGAAATCGGCACCTTTTTTGCATAATGTATTTATAATCTCAGTTAAACAATGAAACATATATTCCTCTTTCCTGATGACTAAACATCGGGTTCACAATTAATATTTCAATGATAGCCGTTACAATAATAATTAGAGGATGATGAAATATATCGAATGTTACATTGTACATCATGCAAAATAAAAAAACATGATCATCTTATTTACATGTTTCTGCATTTTGATTCGAAATAAAATAATTTAATTATTCCATGGTCAGTGCAATAATTAGTATGCGCTCTTTATCAAAAGATTCTTGATTTGATATCTTGTGAGTTTCGGTTTTTTGAATTAGAAAATATTCTTCCTCTATTATCATTATGAGAAAATTATTATTTTAATATGTATATTTCCAGATGAAGATTTGACGCAATTTAAAAATATATGAAAATAGGTAATATTGGCTTAACCATAGCTTCACAGCCGTTTTTACTTCTAGATATTATCTGGTTCTCTTCAAAAAATTGAAAGATAACCTGAAATAACCGATAAAAAAATATTTTTAGTATGTATGTTGTGCAATTAAATATGTATGTAATTTAAAATCTCCAGTGCAGATATTTACTTGGTAATTTTGCATATATTCTACTTGGAATAAAAAAAATTGTTTCTATGGAGTAATTTCCTCATCACGAACTACAATTACTTTTGATTTATCACCAATTAACTGATTTATCACTAATCAATTGAATACTGAATAGATTTTCCAGACCTAATCATCATCTATTCACCTCAATATAACATCGTTTGAATCCAATTTTCATTCAAAATAATTTTTTATTAATAATTTATACAGAGTAATTTTAATTGCCAATGTATTTTCACGTAGAGCATATTTTTTACGGGTTGGAATAGAAACTCCAGCTTTAAATCGAAAGATAACCATGAAGAACCGATTTGAAAAATATTAAAAAAATATTCTTTGCGTGTTATCGACATAGTTACGCAATTTTAAATTTTCTATATAGATTCCTAGCTGTTAATTTTCAAAATATTTCAATTTGTATGAAAAAATTATATTTTTCTAGACTCATTTTCTTATCAGTTCTAATTATTTCAGATCGTGGAAATAGTACCTACAGATTCATTAGTGATGGAATGAGTAATGTTCAAATTTTTTCACAGCTAATTATTGGTATATATCCACTACTTTTTTTTTGGATTTCGTATTTTTTCATAATTTATAAAGTTATTTTTACTGCAAATCCATTATCTTGTGGAGTACATATTTTTATAATGAACAGAAATTATGCTTTCGATTGAGAAATAACCTTGAAGAACTGATTCGCAAAATATAAATATAAAATTCTCTTTTGTTGTCAATTATGTAATTCGATAACGTTATTATAAATTTTTATTATAGATACTTACCTGTTAATTCTCAAAATATTTCACTTTGTATGGAAAATATTGATCTTCCAAGATCAGGAAATATAATATTTTCTTATTGTACTAATAATTTCTACAAATTTAACAAATCATAATTAATTCGAACTATTTTAATAATTAATTATTATTTTCACTGTTCTCAATCAACTTCTTATTATTTTTGGTTGGCAGTATATTGATTTAGCCAGTTATTAGTTTTTTATATACCGGTTCTAGTTCACATTTCTTTGAGATTCTGATTTTTATTGTCAAAAATCATTAAATTATCGAATTTCCCATTTTTCCTGCAATCCATAGAATTAATTACATATAAATAATTTCCCACATAATTGTTTTCGCATCCGGTTTAATTTTAATTTTGAGTTATACCGTAATTCTGATCAGTTTATCTTATCTCTCATGGAAAATTTAAATTGAAAATTAAATTTGCATCCACTTTGAAACACTTTTGGATTTTTGTTCTGATATATGCACACTTGAGCCGATGACGCAATGAAAATGAAATTAAAAAATCTAGATTAAGTCAGCTGAACAGGATTTTTTGATGAATATCAAATTGATCTTCATTCTAGGAAATCTCGAGTGTAATTTTTCCGAATGTCAGATTGTAATCTGAATAAGTTTTTAGAAAACATAACACTCAAAAGACGAAACATATTTTCAAAATTCAAACTGGGTAAACAGATTTATTTTATTATTTAATTGTCATCGACGATAATTTTTTATTCTATTTTTAATTATTTACACTCGTATGCCGGTATAAAGATATTAGGGATAACTTGATTAAAATGCATATTTAATGAACAATTTTTTTATTTATCAATATTCTACTTACAATATCGCACTGAAGACAGTGAATCACTTTCCAAATAAAATCGAAGAGTACACAAAAGAAGTCCATTATTTGCCGGCTACCTACTATGCTAAGGTTCGAGAATATTGCATCATCTATGCTCAGCTCAGGGAAAAGCTGCACAAAGGGTACCCAATTCACGAATCACTAGATATTCCAATAAAGTCGACATTAATTTCCATCTACGAACATTTTTCGAGAATATTAATGAATCAAAAAAACTTCAAATACACAAAGGGATTAATTTATAACGGAAAAAATCATGTTCACGAAACAAAGAAACTTCTCTTGGTATAAATTCAAGAACTTATAATTTGGTATACGTGCGGAGTCGAACACAGACGAACGGCGCCCGAGAGCGCACGATTTCTGGTGGGGATGGAAAGCATAAATAGCGAGAACGTTGCCTTGAACAACTCAGTTATCAGCAAGAAAACTTGAGAAAATTATTATCTGTTGCGTCGAGCTTTCACTTGAAAGGCGGCCGGCATTTGTATGTGATATTATTTAAGTGTTGATTATTTCGATATTTTATAACAATGGAAGTTCTTCCCATCAGCCAACAACATCTGGAATATCAGAATCAAAGTAAGTGCAGTTTTTCCAAGTTCAGAAATTTTCTATGGTCAACTAAATTCAACTTAGAAATCTTTGGTTGCATATACTAAGTTTTGACAGCTTAGTTAATATTTTATGGTTTTAAAAATGGCCCATATTCTAGAGTTAATTTTCAATGCGCTAGTCGTGAATGTGTACTAATTCCACTTTTCTTCTGCAGGCAGATATTACAACCCCAGTGCGACGTCAGAAGAACTTACACACGAAAACTCAGTGATGATACTTTCTAAAAAGTTGGAGGACGAAATACGTGCAGCTAAAAGGACTCATCTTTTATGTGGGGAAGTTCTGTTACCTTGTGGACTACTTCAAAAGATCTCAGAAGATATTTTGAATATCGCAGATTCAGAATTGTGTGGTATTCGAGGGTGTACGCTGTATCTGTTGTTCGAGGGTGAAGAGGATTGCAGGAGGCTGAGCACTATCAAGATAGATCCGACGATACCATCGACTTTCGAGCTCTACCTTACCTTCAAGCAAGCAAACGGTGGCTGGGGATTTCTGCCTCAATTCCTCAAGTAAGTACAGTTTTAGATTCCATATTCACTCATCCATTCGCACTGTCACAGCTCCAGAAGCTTAGAAAAACGAGCGGATCAATCAGCTGTTCATTTCATTTCTAAGTGATCCCATTCTTTCAGTTTTATTTATTTTCCTTTTCTTTGTTGCAGAAAAATAACTGGAGGAGGCACCGTGGTTATCAGTACCGAATACGAATTAACCAAAAAAAAATTATATCGCCCGAAATCGTCTTAAACCACGACTTTGACTGATTGAAAAACGAAATGAGTCGATTAACCTTTAAGTTTTCTATTTTTATAGATGTAAAAATATTGAAAAATTTAAAAGCGCTGCGTGATGTTAGATTTAGTTGATTTTAAAAATATTTTAACAGTATTTTCTATTTATCTTCGTTTGAAGATGTTGATTCGTTTCATATTAAAGCGAAAATATTATATCAGTGAAAGTGAGAATTGTTTGATTAAATTATTGTTTCAAAAAAATGTTTCGAGATCATGAGTGATATTTGCCATCCTTAAAGTTATACATTATAATAATGTATAATGTGTTGATATGACATCGTACCTGTACTTATATTTGTTTAAAAGTATTGCGTAGAGAGATAATTTAAAAAGTTGAAATTTGCTTTTTTAATTTTTTTCGTTCTTGTGATAATAGATTAGTGTTTGTGAAAAAGATACAAAACATGCATGACCGTACAAATTTTAATAACATGTATGTTTTAAATTATGTAAAATATTAAGAGGCTATAACATCTAGAATGTAAGAATATTTTATATAAGTTTTTATAAATTGTAGATTTTAGAATGTTGTAGTACTATGGCAATTTGATGTGATAGTACAGAGTTGTACAAGTCTCATGCTTGAATATTACATATTCTACAGTGATCATCATTAAAAAAGATTTTTTATACTTATGTCTTTTACCTGCATCCTACCAACTTTCCTAACTTACTGAAGAAAAAGAACGAATGGTAGATAAAACCAAATACTAAAACAGAAGGCCAATCAATTTATTTCCTGAGGGAATAATCCAAATAAAAAAACGTTAACCGTAAATCTTATTTCCGGATTGATTGCTGTGCCAAAAAATTAAATAGATTCGAAGGAAATGCTCACCTTGAACTAAGAAATGAAAAGGTAGCAAAAATTAAATTTAATTGAGAGTGATTCCAAACTTCCTTCCTGAAGAAATGTAGCAATTATGTGAGGATATTCTGGGTATTTGATCGATTTTTTTTTATTAATATTGAAGTTTGAACAGAATAGTTCATCGAAAAAACACCAAGTGGCGCCACTGATGCCATATATATTTTAATCCTGGCAAAATATTCGATTTTGCAATATTTATTCCGAACATAATAGAAATATAAGCGATTGACGTATGTAGAAATATGAAAATTGTCAAATACGAGAATTGTGTACAGTATAGGTATCTAATTTTTTTGTGTAGATATTTTACTGAATGATTTTTTTTGTTCTTCGTAAAAATTTGAAGATTTACTTCGCTATAAATCTGTCAACTTTAAACTATAAATGGATCTCTACAGCAATCACCCAAAGTACTCCCTTCTTCTATAGCTACAAGTTTGTTGTAGATCTATTTCTGCATCTCAAAAAATTATTTCCAAATAAACATGGTGTTCCCAATTGATTGCCCTGTATATTTTCTTGTTTTTGAATAGTCTTCATCAACTTTATTCAAACACCAAATTTCAGAAATATTTTTCCCACGGTACAGATCTTATTCAGAGAAAACAGGAAAAAGTGGAGGACAGCACTCCGCTAAAAGACCTAGAAATCCTAGAATGGTTGCAAAAACAAGACGTAACATGAATGTAACACGAATTCTTGGTAACTGAAATATTCGTAGAGCCATCATAACAAACAGATCATGATGTCTGTTGTTGATTGCCAAATATGATGTACTTGACATTTCTCTATTTTTTCAATTTTAACACCTTATTTATTTTTTCACTCTAACGCAGGTAATTAAATGCTTCACATTCTTCAGATGCAACATTGGGGTTAGTTTCACTTCCTTCTTTGTTGTACAAAACCCTTAAAGGCCGCTAATAGTTATTGATATTTATTTGAATAGACTCCCTAATTGATAAGGCCATCACAAAATGATACAAAAAATGAGAAGATACGATATGCGGGACTACAATTGATTAGCTAGTTAATTCGTTTTATTGATTTTTTACCGAAATTTGGTCTTAATTATCCCTCATTGAGCATTCCTTCATCAAGTTGATGATATTGTCAGTATTTTATTCGACTACTTCTCAATTACAATTATCGTTAATTTTCTGTCCGATATATTTGATAGAAACAACTTTGTGAAATATTAATTTATTTCGATATCCATATAGAAGGTTCTGAAAAAATTATAACAAATTTTGGTATGTAGAAATTGAATTGAAGACAATTTTTATAACTGGCTGTTTAAATTCTGATTTTTTTTTGGTAAAACATAGATTGTATAGCAAGGAGTAAATGATTTAAATTTGGAGAAAAAATCGTGAAGGTTTTTTCATGTTATCATTTTTTGTTATTTGAATATTGTAATCGTTTTTTTTTAATTTTACAACAAGCCAGCTGTTCGAGGAGATCCAAAGTCGATATTTAATTGTTGTTGAAATGCCTAGAGCAGGTGTACGCGGAATTTATCCCCAGCTAAGTGAATTTGAAAGAGGTCGAATCATTGGTCTTGTTTGAAGCGACCCATGTGAATCTTTTTCCATGTCCGCCCAGATCTCCTGATCTTTCTCCCATAGAAAATGTTTGGGACATCATGGGTAGAAGGCTTGGAAATTTACCCCAGCCCCCACGGACTTTGGCGGCTCTGAGACATGAAGTACAGGTAGCTTGGGATAGTACCCCTCAAGAATATTATAGACCATCTTATTGCATCAATGCCAAGACATTTTGGGGAGTGTATAGATAATCGCGGTGGACATGCAAACACATTATTAACAAATTTATTGAAAAAAATTGTAAACCACTTCGTTTTTTTCTTAAAATTTTAATCATTTACTCCTTGGAATACTATCTATGTTTTACCAACAAAAAATTAAATATAAACAGCTCCTTCTGCGTTTTGTAGTTTTGTAGTCAGTTGGTATAACTTTATTGAGCTCGGAGATCAATATTCATCAAATTCTAAAACATTGAAATAACATGGAATCGATCAAACGGTCATTTCAGAAAGTACGTTAAAAATTAACCCACTCATTTCAAAAGATTCTTCTCCTGATCCCTGATGGACAATGTAACCCCTCGGATACTGGACCATAGGGCTAACACTTTTTATAGCACAACCCGTGTAATGATCGCTGTCACTATAATGAATAAATATAAGGAACGGAGTTTATCTTGGTGAGAACAAAGATCTTTATAGCGCCATAAAAAATCGACCAGTAGCTCAACGTGAAATCATTTGCATTCATCCATTAATTTGTAGCGAAGTAGGCACCATTTCCCTTGGCTTTATAGCGTGATAAATTCGGAATAAATGCAAGGGGTGAGGATTAAGTTCCCCGAATGAAGGTTCACCCTTGTTTAATTGTTATCTGTTGAAAGTGTATCAAGCGGGTTTAAGAGCATAAACTGCCATGTTCCATGTTCTAATGTATACAAAGCCAGCTCCTTAGTTTAATAGATGAACGTAATCATAACAAAGAAACATTTTATTGGACGTTTTCCGAATATAAAATCCAGTCGTATATAGTGTAAATATCAACGTTTGCCTGTTTGAGCTCCATAAATCGGGGAGAAAAGAAATTCAAGCTACGCGGAGGTGAGTTATGTGCCAGCTTTTTCAATCCGTGCCTGAAATCGTAAAAAAAGGTATTCGAATAAGTCTTCCTAAAATTCTATGAAGAATGGTCGTTGAAGATGATTTCCCACTTGAAAAAAATTGAAAAGAATTAAACAACAAGCTGTGTTCGTAATGATTCAATTTATTTTAACAACGGTGCATTGGCTCCGATTTAAATCCCAGGGCTATATCCTTTTTTTGGCAAATCTTATCGAGCGTTTCATGCGAAAACATGATCATATTATGTACTTTTATTTTCCAAAATGTGGTGCTTTCGAAAATATGGACCGTTTATCGCTTTCAAGTAGACAAGAAAAGAATGCTGAAATTATGTGTTTTTTCTCTGCAACATTCGGTTTTTTTTAGGAATCATGCAAGCTTACCGAGCTTTTTATATAAATGCTTGTCCAATTTGGGTAATTTTTTCATTTTTATTTTTTTGTAGATGTGAAATTTGGCAAATTTTTATATATACTCCATTCACTTTTATTTAATCACATAGGAGGTCATGATTTCGTTTTCAGGAGTTGGTGCCCCTGATGAAAATTACAGAACATATGATGAAAAGTCAGTGCGCGCACAGAATATCGTTAATGACAAAACGGCGTTGCCAGTTTCTTTGTTTACATCAAAGTAAAAGTATCAAAGATATTCCACATTTTGTTAGGTTTACAAATTGTTCGCAGATTTTTGCTATTTAATCGATATTTGCAGGTGAGTTTTTCGTCGAATATCCAAGATTAACGTATGTTTATTGTTTTTACCACCAGTTCGGAGCGTGAGGACGATTTTCAAGACCAGGACGAATGTTTACATTTCGAGGTTGAAGGGATACCCGGGAATTTCTTTGAAAAAGCTGTTATTTGGACAGATATCGCAGTAGTTGGATCAGATGGAGCATCGAGAGGTCGATTAGGATGATATTTTTCAGGTTTTCCAAGAAATTTGGCGATATCTGAGCCGATTTGCAAAAGCTAGGTACATCACTGATGAGGTGGAACTTAGACCTAATTCTCCTATAAGAAACGCCTTTCAAAGGTCGAGATGGTGAAAAATGTATTCTTTAGATGTTGTTTGAACAAACGCAGCCGAGTTTTATATCCCAACATTGATTTTAAGAAAGTTATCAACAAAATAAAATTGACATTATTCTGGATTCTTGCAATTACCCACCAATTCATCTTTGGCTTGATTTTTTTAATGAATTCTTGATTAGAATCAACAATTGATGTCGTCAAGTCTTGAACTTTCAGTTCAGGAGGATAATATTAATAAACATTAAATCTTCACAAGCATGCATATAAAAATTATGTGAAAGCAATGCAATTTTCTTCCATGGCGAAAAATAATATATTTCAACAGTGATCTCTTGTACTTTTCATGCAAATAACTAGAAAAGGAATCCTTTTTATCAATTCATATAAACGTTGATTATTTTCGTCACATCTTTTCCAATTCATTTATTTTCCGAATAAATTCACATTCTGAGAAATACGCTAAGAATGTAGAAAGGGCAACATAGTGTTGACTTGGAACATAAAAATATTTTGAAAAACGTCATAACTTCGATACAGAGTGGAATCATTCCAAGGCCAGAGTTGTGATTTTATAATTGTGAATGGAGTATAGGTATAGGGTTCAGCCATTTTAATGAAAATCATAACGTCTCATAATATTATTCATTACTTAATAATAATAAAGTTTCTCTATTTCAGTATCGTAATGAGTTCATTACAGTACTAAAAACAGTGCTGTAATGAATTCATTACAGCATCGTTTTCAGTAACATTTTTCGTTTTGTGGTTGTCAGCAATGACTTCCGATCCTTTTAAATTTCAGCAGACGTCAATTTAGAAACGTCAATTTTCGTATTTCCTAACATTCACACCAACTGCCAAGATACAATATGAAAGTCACTAGAACCTATAATTTTATTTTTTCATTGAATTTCACAAAATTTGAGTGAAATAGAGAAAACATCGTCTAACACTCGTTGCAGAATGCAATTCCAATACTCATGCGCATTCCTATTGGAATAGGAGCCCATTCTGCAACTAGTTTTAGAATTTACTATTATTTTCACCATTTAATGTGTTTCAAAAGGACAAATGGAATAGGAAAGTGATATAAGGATCGTGATTTCAATACCTGATATTTCGTGTTAGGTTTTCAGACATTCTAGTGTTTCTGTCAGATTTTATCTCCTAGTTGTTTTCTCCCCAACAAACCACAGCGGGGGGTAACATTTCGGATGATATACCGGTTTTTATATGTCTGAGGGTTGTTAAAAGTAGTAATGGGTGGTGGTTCTTTTATATTGGAGTGATTAATTGATGGTTTTGCTTGACAGTAGTGGCGGGTGTGGATGCAACATGATGATTCGATCGAGAACTCTGATTATTTAGGGAAACGCTGATGGAAAATGTCAAGAAAAATGGGAAATATATAATTTTCCATCAGAGCAGCTTATTCGTCGAACTATCGATAGGTTTCGGACATTTCCTTTACTCGATGCAACAACAATAAGACAAAAAACTGTACGTGCAGAAGAAACTATCGCTGCTGTGAGAGATAGTGTCAATGAAGATCCAGATTTGTCTATTCGTCGACGTTCACAACAAGTTGGACTCTGTGCATCCACCACATGGAAAATTTTGCCTAAATATCTTAGTCTACATCAATACAAGATTCAACTGGTTCAAGAACTGAAGCCATTTGAAAATAAGCATCGTTTGTTTGCTGATTGGGCTCTAGAACAGCTTGAAGTTGATCCATTTTTTCCTCGAAATGTTGTGTTTAGTGATAAAGCTCATTTTTGGTTGAACGGCTACGTAAACAAACAAAATTGCTGTATATGGAGTGAAAACAATCCCTGAGAAGTTCTGCAGGTTCCATTGCATTCTGAAAAATGCACTGTACGGTGTGCTTTACACGCTGGAGACATAATCGTTCCATATTTCTTCAAAAACGATGCTGGAGCTAATGTTACAGTGAATGGTGCTCGTAACAGATCGATGATCAATGATTATTTGTTCCAAAATTTGAATGATATCGACCCAGAAGTGTTTTGGTTCCAACAAGATGGTGCTACACCTCATTGCTACCTTAACAATTGATTTATTGAAATAAAGATTTGGCGATAACATTATTTCGAGAAATGGTCCAATTAATTGGCCTTCAAGATAATGCGACATAACTCCAATGGATTATTTCCTTTGGGGTTATTATGTCAAGTCATTGGTTTGAGCTGATAAACCAGAAACAATAGACACTTTGGACGCCAACATAACTCATCTAATTGCTGAAATAAGGCCTGAATTACTCGAAAAAGTTGTGCAAAATTGCTCTGGTCTAATGCGGTTGCTCAGAGCTAGTTGTGGTGGACAAATGTTATAAAATTATCTTTCGAATATGAAAAATATTGGCTTCAATCTTAATTCAAATGAGTTTGATTTCAATGACCCTGAAAAAACACGCGATATTTGTGAAAACGTTCCTATGAAGATGTTTCATTTAGACAGTTTTGTGAAATGAAAAAATAGCAACTAATTTCATGAACATCAATTAAGAACTCTATCTTCTTCAGTTTAGATTTTTTTAAATGAAAAAGATTTCTCGGAAAATGGAAATTTAAAATCTGAGAGCTTTTCGAATGCATATGCTTACTCCTGATCAACATTTTTCAAAATATTCATGAGGAAAATAAGAGCGAATTAAAAAAAAATTCAATTTCCAGTTGAGGAATGATATAAGGGTATAGGACAAAGAGGGGTTATACTGAGAAAACAATTATTTTGACTTATTTATTTCCTTTTACTGTAGCCTAGTATAAGTTAAACTTGAATCCCTTCGGTATTAATCTTACAAATCTCTTTCATTACTTATCGATTGGTTTTTGCGACTTGAAATATAGACAATAGGAATATTCAAACTAAGCCCGAACATTTTCTGGGGTTTCCTCAAATTACAAGGAAGATCAGGATAATCCACATAATGACCTGCCTACACCGTCTTTAAACTGGTTTCCACACGGAAACCAAAAGCATGAAACTCGTTTAGTTTAATAATGCAGGGCCATGCTAATGGATATAATATTCGAAATTAGTTTTCCACGTCATATTTCCTACAAATTACTCAGAAGTTCCGACAAAAAGAGTATGGACATTCGAGGAAATTTGTGGTAGCATGATTTATTCAGCAGATATTCATTTTCCCAGAAGGAAAATTGGATAGTTCTGAAATAATATACGAATAGGGTTGTGCGTAGGTACCAGCTCTAGTGGAATTTTAACATATCAGAAAGTTTCGTATGTTGGGGCTTTCTGTAATTGGGTAGAAATGGGCTATGCGGATTCCGTTTTCACAGAATTAATTGAGTTAGGAGTTCAGATCTGGCAGCTAAGGGGGACTCGCCCTCTAGTAGGGCGGGGAGTAATTGAAATTTGCGATGAACCATAATTTTTAGAGTTTCGTAGCTCAGCAGAGTCTAAACTAAAATGGTAACTCTATCGACCGACCCGGGGGAATCTGTCGAAAAAGTGGCTCCAGAAGAATCTGAAAATCGCAGCGAAGCTGCGATACAGATGAGAATTTTTTTTACGATCGAAAAGAGGAATAATCGATTCATATGTGGGTGAAATTTCGATTCTCTAGGCGATGTAGAAGTATTTTTAAAAAATTCATGAAAATCGCGACAAAATTCGGAAAAAAGGGCAATTTTAAAATCGATGAAACTTTTTTTGCAGATATCCTGGCCGTGATGTAAATATACGGATCGAAAGAGAAAAAGTCAAAGCAAAATAGCTTGGTATTCATAATCTCCATAATTTTCCCATTTCTCCAGGAAATCTGATCAAACTTTGACATTCCGCCTATAAATTCACACGACTTAGTAGATAGGTTCAAAAGGACAGTACGAGCACTTTATGGCTAAAATTTTAAGGGTTGGTGCACTCCAAGAATTATTTATTCAATTGCAAACTAAAATAACGAAAACTGAATGGCATCTTCGATGAAAATTGGCCACAAACCCATAGGTACCCTAACATTTCCACAAGCAAAATACTTCAACATCGATATAAAAAGAAAATGCTTCAAAAATACAAGGTGACAAGTAAAACTTCGGACAAATTTCGCTGTGGTCTGGAACAAAAGTATTTCAGCGCAGCAGAATAATTTTTATTCTCTTGGTTTCTCTACACTTTCCTGTACTAATATGTGAATTTTCAGTTTGATATAATTTCATTTCACAGAGTTTTAGAATGTCAAACAATAACAAACGTAGTGCGATTTTGGAGCTGTTTCGTTAAGGTAGGCGTCAATGCGAAATTGTTCGTTTGCTCAATATTCCTTGACAAACCGTGTCCGATGCAATTCGTCGTTTCAAGGAGCTTGGCCATGATGATTGTCGTCCAGGAAGTGGTAGAAAACGCACTGTCAAGTGTCAATACACCAAGCAATCGCAACATCGTCAAGAAGCGAGTCAATCGAAATCCGAGGGTTTTCATGAGGAAAATAGCCTGTGAGACCGGTATCAACCGCGAATCAGTCCGTCAAATTTCCAAAAAGGAGCTCAAACTCAAGCCATACAAGCTCCAAAAAGTTCAACTACTCACGGAGGAAAACAAGCGCGTACGACTCCAAAGGTGCCGCCAATTTCTTCGTCTCGCCGCCGGTCAGCAATGGTAGCGAATTCTCTTCACAGACGAGAAGCTTTTCACCGTAGAACAATCCCACAACCACCAAAACGACAGAATCTGGTCCGTAGAGGCTCCCGGTACATCGGCCATCGTCGAACACCGTCAAAATCCGCAATCCGTCATGGTCTGGGGCGGAATTTGCGGCAGTGGTAAAACTCCCTTAGTTTTCGTGGATCAAGGGGTCAAAATCAATCCAGAAGTCTACCGCTGCGACATCCACGAGGCCGTAGTACTTCCGTGGGCCAAGCAGCACTCCGGCGATACTCATTGGACCTTTCAACAGGACTCCGCTCCGGCTCACAGAGCGAAAATGACGCAAGAATGATGTAAGACCCATTTTCCTTGTTTCATCTCATCTGCAGAATGGCCGCCCTACTCACCGGATCTCAACCCAATGGACTTCAGGGTGTGGTCGATTTTGGAGCACAGGGCTTGTGCTAAAAAACACAAAAATTTGGAGTCGCTGAAGCAATATCTGCGCCGGGAATGGAACCGATTAAGGCCCGAGGAGCTGCGGCCCATTGCCGAAAATTTCAAGAAGCGTCTGAAGCTGTGTATCGCCGCCAAAGTAAGCCACTCCGAAACGGTTTGAATATATTATTGACAAATGTTCAAGCAATTATTATTTGTTGTTGTTTTGTTCAATTTCTTCTGTTTAATAAAGTTAAATGAAAAAGAGTTTGTCCGAGGTTTTTCTTGTCACACTGTAATAGAACAAAAGAACATAATGCTCATAAACTAAGAACAAGGGTATTGTGACCTTTTCATAGTTGAGGAGCGTGTTTATTCATGTCAAATGAAAATTCCGCAACAGAAAGTATCAAATTTCATACAGCAGATGTGGTGTTATTGGGGATACCCTCAAGAAGGTATCATATTTCCAAACACTTTCTAGATGGGCTTTTATTTGTACGATAAATATGTGGTTCTACTTCAGACCACTAACCTCTCCTTAAAATCATTCTATTATGGTAGATATCCTTCTCAGGTTATCCAAATTTATTGGGGATACATCCTTCTTATAAATTCAGTCTCAGTTCAGAATAATAATGTGTTGTCCGAGAAATGGATTTAATTAAAAATAGATCTGCATTTATTAATCGTTTCATGATGCCATACGTTGAATATTGAAAAGATTCAATTGAGTATTTGAAGGTCGTTTCAGTGTTTATCTTCGAAATCGTACAGGTAGAACCAAAAATTCAAGGCCCCTTTTTCTAAGCTCCATAAAATTGGTTCGTATCATAATCTTCTATGGAAAACATCATCTCTAGCTTTTAATGAGTAATGAGTCCCAAACTAGCAAATTTTTATTCCTGCAATTTCATGAGTAATCCTCAAATTTTTATCACCTCTGAGTTAGTGCATCCTTTCAGTGTGGGTGTTATCAAGTAATTTCTTTCGACATCACCGTATTCAACGAATCTGACATATCCAACCAAAAAGGATGTTGGACCGCACAATTATTATTCATATTAGGTACCCACTTGTTATCTTTTCCTTCTATGTTGCACCATAGACACATGTGTCGAATTCGAATAAACGTAACGGCATCTTCAAAGGCCAGGAAGTGGCTAATGCGGTCCTACAAGGTTGTCATTTTCTTCAAATCGTGAAACTGCAATGAATTTCGTAAATGACCTTCTTTTTAGAATAGCTCTGGTAGAATCTTCTGAAGCTGGGCATTCCAAGAAATTCCGTCGAAACTTCAGTTCGACGAGATTTCAAAAGTAGGTACATTTGTTTGAGTAAAAATCCGCTGCACATCCTCACTAGTTTCTGACAGAGAACTATCGCCTCAGCAAGCACCTAATGACAATGAGTCCAGTGCAAACTGCTACAGATTGGAGGGGAAAAAGGAAAAACCATCAACTGGTTTGAAAACGCGAGCTAACGATCAAATCAGCTTTAGTCGGTCTGGTTTCACCTTAAGTATTAGAGATGGCAGGTATTCATGCAATAAGAACAATGGGATTGTCATCTTAGCTGATCTTTAGGCGGCTATATCTAAGCACGTGGGGCTCGGATTAGAAAACTTTATATGAAAGACCAACCCAGGAATCACGTCATAAAATTTTCCGCAACTTTCCATATACTAGGATGTATTGATATCTAGTTAGCCTAGACCAGTTCCATGCATAAACAAAATATTGCGATTCCATATCAACGAACAAAAACTTATTAGAAGTGTCAGTGTAGAGTTAGACGTCGAAAAAGTAAACCAGAGTTACGCAATAAATTAAAAAAAAGATGTCCACCGAAATTGAAGAAAATCGAAAAATTTGAGTATCAAGCCATCATCAAGTACCTGTATTCAAAAGGGTTGAGAGGATAGCAGATTTACGAAGATATGCTTAATACCCTTGGTGATCAATGTCCTTCGTATGCGATCGTGAAAAATTGGACTGCAAGTTTCAAAAGAGGTAAATTTTTCATTTAAGATGATGACCGATCGGGAAGGCCAGTTTCTGTGTCGGTCCCCAAAAATATCGATGCAGTTCATGACATGATTTAATCAGAACGTCGAATTGGGCTGAAACGGACATCTGAAGCACTGAAGATTCCATACGAACTCGTTCATCATATAGTTCACGTCAAATTGGACATGAGAAAAATTCTGCAAAATGAATCCCCAAATGTTTGAATGTTGACCAAAAGCGTGCAAGTGTAGCAGCATCGCGTTCGGTCTGTGCTCGATTTGAAAACGATGTAGTCTTCTTAAACCGAATTGTTACTATGGATGAGACTTGGGTACATTTCAGCGATCCAGAAACCAAGCAACAATCGATGGAATGGCGACACTCTGGTTCTCCAATACGTAAGAAGTTTCGTGTCCAAAAATATGCTGGAAAATTTCTTGCTTCAGTTTTTTGGGATTGCCATGGAGTAATCATGATTGATTTTTTTGGATAATAATAATAAATAATAATAAACAATCTTTATTTCAAATCATTCACGTAACAAATAAAATTTTATAACAAGAAAGGAAATGAAACTGTGTCACAAATTCGGGTTGGTTAGTTAGTTCGTTATCCCATATTCGTCCAAACAATAGGGTTCCATCTGTACCAGTATCCTGAAGATTTCTCTCTTGAATATTCTATAATTTTCAATTTTCTTCACTTCCTCTGGGAGTTTATTGAAAAAACGTAAGCACCTGTATTCCAATTGTTCTTGCGGGTTGTAGAGAGTCTTGTTTTTGGAAAATTATAATTTTGTGTTCTTGTCTCATACCTTGTTTTTGTATTTTCAATTTTACTGAAGAGATTCTTGTTCTTGTGGAAAAAGAGCAAACATTCCTGTATGTATATTGCATACAGTGTTAGCATAATTTTTCCCCTAAAGATACCCCTGCATGATTGATTGTATTTCAAACTACATAATATTCTGATGGCCCTTTTTTGTATTATGAATAATGATGTTATATTTCCAGATCAATAAAACACAATTCCAAATCTTAATTTTGACTTAATCATTGCATGGTATACAGTTTTCAACACTTGTTCATTGAGGTATTTAGCTGTGATTCTTAATGCATATAGTGATGTTCCTATTTTATTTTCCAAATGTGTAATATGAGTTTTCCATTTCAGATCTTCATCGATGTAAATACCAAGGAATTTTGAATTTTCAGATATTTTATATTTTTCATCTCTTCTTGATATTTTACCTGGATTTTCTATCTTAGAATGAAATGGATGAAATAATATCACTTTAGTTTTATCTTTATTTAAGATTAAATTATTATTATGGAACCACTGCTCGGCGTACTGCATTATATTGTTCATCAAGTGCTTGAGGTCAGGCCATAGAGACTCTACTACCAGGAGTTTTGTGTCGTCAACATAGTGTACCTTTGTTAATTTATTATTTTCCCATTCCACGTCCATACCAAAGTCATTAAGGTATATCAGGATCATAACGGATGGTCCTGAAGTTTTGGGAAAAATTTCAAAAGTATATAACTCTGACTTAAATAATCTTATATTTTTATCAAATTATTCAACAATTTAACTTAACTATCCTTATTATAAATCAAAATTCAAATAGCAGACAAGGGACCATTATTTTCGATTTGCCTAATAATTCCCCTGACACGTTGCTTCTCAATCAGACCAGGTGAAATTTTTCCCAAAACTTTAGGACCATACGTTAATTGGTCCTGCTATGCTACCTTGTGGGATTCTCAATTGTGGTTTTTGTTCTCCTGATCTAAAGTTGCACCCATTTAACCGAATTTTCACTAGTTGTTTGCGTCCATGAAATTATGATCTGACCAATCCAAGTGCATTCCTTGTACTCCATAATGTTCTAGTTTTTTAAGATAATAACTGGGGATTACTATTCGACTTTACTGACCACTCTACGGGAAAAAATTAAAGAGAAAAGACGCGGAAAGCTATCCAAAGGTATTTTTTTCACAGGACAACGCCCCAGTACACAAATCTCATGTTGTCATGCAAAAAATTCGAGATTTAGGGTTGGAATTACTAGATCACCCCCCTTATTCACCAGATTTGGCTCCGTCCGACTATCATCTCTTTCCTCAACTGAAAAAAAATTTAAAAGGTCGTAAATTTCCTTCCAACGAGGAGGTAATAAAAGCTGTGGAGGACTGGTTTGCAGAGCAAGAAGAAACATTTTTTTGGAAGGTCTAGATACGTTGCAGGTTCGCTGTAATAAATGTATTCAATTAAGAGGAAAATATGTTGAGTAATAAAATATTTTGACGTTGAAATTTTGTTTGGTTCTATAGTAAGCTAAGAATTTTTCAATATATCCTCGTATCTTGGCAACAAAGCTCTCTTTCGAAAATAATCAAGGGATAAAATATCCTTAAAATAGTCCAAGGAACAACCTTGCCGCATGTTTACCTAACACCCTATATCGGAAGGCTTTGAAGTACTTAGTTCGCGTTTTATTCGAGCAATCAAAGTTCCATAACTTCCGATCGAATATCCAATGAACAAGGGCGTGGATACGGTTTTTGGAAAGGGGGTAGGCACTTCCTGTAATTGCAGTATCCGCCCATTCAATTTTGAGGAAGATCGACATCGGAATTCGTACATCAACCGAAAACTAATCTATGTACCTGGTACCGCATAGAGACAGCTTCGCCAAACTCATTTGTCCTCCACGGCCGGTGGAGTTCGAATCTCGTCGGCGACACGCAGTCTGCCAACATGACACCTACACCCTCATCAAGTCGACCGGTCAGGCCTGATGCGCTCTGCTTTCATAATGTATGGAACCTACGTCAAGATGGGTTTCTCGGAATGCCTATTTTTACCCGTAGAAACTCTGAGATAATTGCCATTGGAACAGGTTCAGGTCGATCAATCTTTTTTATCTTTCGATCTTAGCGAGGCGGAGATCTGCGAGGTCCAAGTTGACGAAAAAAGTTCCGGGGTTTCTAGGCATGTCTGATCAATTTTTGAGCAACTGGACCAGTATTTGCGTCAAAAAGATTGCTGAAAACAACCTGAGAATTTCACATGAAAATTTTTTGACAGTTCTAACAACAAATCCAATTTTATGATTTTGTATCATATGGAACCATTTCAGCCAATCATGCCAACATTACATCGAAAACTACATCCAATGCAATTTTCAATCCCAATGATATCACGATAGAGTCTTATAAAATTATATAATAGTTCCATGGCAACATCGAAAAAAATCAAACAAATTTCAAAATGTTAAAAATATAAATGAGCTTATCAAAGAAAACATTCCCAGAAATACTTCCCATAGCCACAAATATATTTGGGCAATATTTATGGAATTTTGCTACGAACGATCATACGAATTGAATGAACGCAGAAGCTTGGAAGAATTGGCGTTTATACTCAAAGATTGGGCTGTCAATATGAGAAAAAAGACGGAACAGAATTCAAAGAAGCAACGGTAAAGACAATGTGGAATGTTTCGAGCAAACTCTTACAAGAAAAGTATTATAAGGACTACAACATTATGATTGACCCGTTTAATAATATAATATTTAAACCAGCCCGAGATGCCCGCGATGCAATCAGAAAAAAATTGCAAGATGAGTTTCGTTAAATTTGTCTGAAGTTAACAGAATAATATGGCTATGGGATAAAAATACTCCTGAAGGTCTTATGCGTAAATTTTATCATATTGCTGCAGTAGAACTATATAGCGTGGCGAGGAGGAGAGGCAGTTGCTTGTTTGGTGAATTTTTTTCAAATCGAGAAGAATAACGATGGTTCTCCAACAAATCGCATTGAATACAATCCGGTATTCAGTAAAACGTGCCAAGGTGGTTCTAAAAGCTGCACATTTAGTAAATGTTTGGTTTCCAATAGTGAGAGACAAAGCTGCCCTGTACGTTTTTTTTCATAAACTAATATCAAAACGAGGCGAAAATATTACCTCACCACGACTTTTCTTGAAACCAAATCGATATTGGAAAAATGAAACTGACAAATGGTACGATAATGTACCTACCTGTTGGAAGGAATACCATAAATAAATGGACTAAATATGCTGCCGAAGCAATTGGCTTGAATGTCAAAGACAAAAAGATAACGAATCATTCAAATAGATCAACAGCTGTCAGTCAATTAGCAAAAAGTGCTGTAGAGGAACAACAATTGCTGAAGATTACTGGTCATAGCAATCAAAATTCTATCAAACCATACCTAAACCTCGATCACGAACACCACAACAAGATAATAAATATTATGCGTGGAAATAGATCTTCTATACAAGAGAACAGCAACGAATCTAATGTTGAGTTGAATTTTACGAATTGCACTTTCACTAATTGTACTTTCAATAAATAAATAAATGTTTTGTTGTGTTGAGTTATACATTTTTTCTGTCAAAAAATTTTCTGCCGAATATTCCTCGGACATTGATAAATGCCTCATAATTTTATAACCAATATCTCGAGCTCGTTGCTTGGTAACAGCGGTATACGTTTTCTATTTTGAAGGCTGAAGACTCTTAACGGCTGGTCCGATAGATATACTGATTTTGCCATTTTGTATTTGTATCCTCTCAAAGATTCGTTCAATGATTCTCAATTCGACACACAGAAACCTCCGCTCAAATTGCTAATTTCCAATAGATACTAGTTTTCTGATGTTTGTCCCCAATTCACGGAGTCCAACTTATTGCAATTTCAGAACAGGTTATTCCAAGCATTGCGAGTCCGGTCACGTATTCTGAAGGTGTGAAATATACTGCAGAATAACGCCGGGTACAATTAAGATTCGAAAACAAATTTGCAGGTAGATTGTCGGCGATAATGAGTATACACGATCATTGAATTTTAGTTTCTTCAATAAGCTTAGCGATCTGAAAGTCGCAAGGGAAAATGTATGGGGGACATACTAGGAGTACCTACGTGATCCGAAAGGTGCTGATAATAATTCACTCCATGGAGGAGGATTTATAAATTAATTTGTATTTGTATTGGGGATTTTAGTTAACTTAGATCTTCGAAGGGTGATTCACTTTTTTCGAACATTGACAGCAAAGTTGAAAAATCACACCATTCTTTTAAATTTGCATTCACTTCCGAACATTTTTTTTTCAGAATGTGACAGGTAAAAACGCACATTATGGAAATCTCAAATTTATTCTACAACTGGAGGTGTTCTCAATGATAATTATTTTTATCAGAATTATGCATGCATATGTTATGCACTCTCAACGTTTTTCTTCAATACAGATGTTTTCTCCCAGCAGGAATAAAAAAAGATGATATTATCAGATTTTGAATGTATTGGCTCCATTCTACAATCAGTTGTTCTCGATCAATTCTAGTGATCAATAGTTTTTCTTTCGTTTGATTTTCTGCACTCGATCGCTATGCAACGCGAAACACGCAATTTGATCCAAGAGGAATGTACCCAAGTAGTTTTGCGAGAAGGAGGGTGGACATACACAAGAATTGCAGAAAGGTTTGGAGTTTCCCATATAAGTGTGTCCAGAATGTTGCAGCGATTCAGGGAGACAGGTATGAATGTCCGAAGACCAGGACAGGGTAGACCACGGGTAACAACTGCCATTCAAGAACGTTACTTGAGAGTTTCTTCGTTGAGACAACGGTTTGCAACCGCTCGCCTCCTTCAAAATCAGCTTGAGCAAACTCATGAGGTGCAAATTAGCACTCAGACAATAAGGAATCGTCTCAGAGAATATGATTTAAGGCCTCGTGTCGCGGCAAGAGGCCCAGCTCTTACCCCAGCCCATCGAAGAGCGCGTTTGGATTTTGCGAGAGAGCATATCCGTTGGGAAGAGGCCGATTGGGAAAGAGTTCTCTTCACGGATGAGTCTAGATTCTGCCTCTACGATTGTGATTGACGTTCCCTTGTATATAGACGTCCACATGAAAGATATGCTCAGTGCAATTTCCTGAATACTACTGGTTTCGGGGGAGGATCGATTATGGTATGGGGTGGAATATCTTGGACTGCTCGCACAGACCTAGTGGTCGTTGATAATGGAGCTATGAATGCTGATAAGTATATAAGGAACATTCTTGAAGAGCATGTAGTGCCATTTGCCCCATACATTGGTGAAAATTTCATTTTTATGGAGGATAATGCCAGACCCCATCGTGCGCGCATCGTTCAGGAGTACCTTGAAGAGGTTGAAGTCTCTCGAATGGAATGGCCAGCAAGAAGTCCAGATCTCAATCCGATTGAGAAGGTTTGGGACAACCTCAATAGAAGGCTGAGAAGTTCAGAAAATCATCCAGCTACTCTTAATGACTTAGCAATCCCACTCGGAGAAATCTGGGAAGGATTAGATCAGAACATTTCAAGATCACTCATTTTGAGTATGAACCGTCGTTGCCGAGCTGTAATTAACGCAAGGGTTGGAAATACCAAGTATTAAATCACTTATCAGCATTTCAGTATTTTGAAAATTGTTCATTTCTCTTCTTTCACATAAGATTCGGTGAAATCCTGAATTTTTCTTCCATTTAATGTGTCTTGTTTCGTTCAAAACCTTCCCGAGAGAACATGAAAAATAAGTTATGAAGTCAATGTAGAGTTAACTTTCATTAAAATTCAGATTTTCAGAATGTGCGTTAATTTTTTTGCGCAGTGTATCTGATGAACAAAATACGCCCATCTTAATTGACCTCAACTTGACAAAAAACATAGAGAAGAGTTAAGATATCGAAGAACATTTATAATTTCAATCATACTGTCACTAGATATAGATAAAATGTTTCGTTATTTCTCTGTCACTTCCTACTTTAACAATTATTTTTCTGTCTATTATTACAAATGCCTTCTAAAGTGAAAAAAGGGACACCTGGTACATGAATGAATGCTTTCTTGGCAAGATGAACTGAGGTCTAGGTTTGCCAATTTTGTTGGCAGTAAGGAAATGCTAAAATTAAAAGTGACACAATATTCGTCAATTATATTTATAATGAAAAGTTCGTTTCATATTCAATTAACTCTTCTTCCTATTCCGATTACAGCAATGCTCAAATCGAGAAATTGATCAATTTTGAATTTAATGTTGAAACAACTAAGATGAGAATAAGAATAGAACATGAATAAGATTACAATAAATTGGTTTATACTGATGATTCAGAATGAAACTAGAATTGACCAATCCAACGGCAGCTTGATCATTTCTCTCGAATGTGTATTACTCGCTTTTCTGTGTTTTTTTTTCGTATATTAGGAAGAAACCAGGTTGAAAATATGACCAATAAAGTTCCTACTTCAACTTCATAATTCATTTAAAAATTCAGGGGGCCATAAACAGAAAAACGGATTAATACACATTCTGCAGAATATTATTCCGCCTGTATAATGAAAATTTCATACATTTATCCTGAAAATTGACAGAGATATCATGGAAATAAAATCGTTTGTCCAGATTTTTATGAAATTACAGCTCACCAAGGTTTTTCCTAATATAAAGAAAAAATTGTTGGTCTACGCCGCATACGAACTTAGATTTAAAGAGGGACGTTTAGACTTTGCTTAGCCTCGCAAACAACTTGACCTGAAGATCTATTTTGCTACAACTGCATACGAACTTAGATATCATGGAAATGAAATAAAAAGGCCAATTTTTGAAGGGATCTCGAACGTGTGACACCTCCCCTTATTAAGAAGCAGCCCTTTGTAACTATACAATATACAGGGTGGGTCTTTGACTTGTACATATATTTTAACTGTAGATTCCTCTCATCAAACGAAACACTTTTTTTCTATACCATTTTTCAAAATTCTGTTTGGTTTGGGAGATACAGGGTGTCGAAAATTCATGAAAAAAACACTTTTCTGTTTATATCTGCGGAACCGTTATTTCGAATGAACTGAATTTTGGTTGAGTTTTTACTCTATTCATGGTGCATATTCCCCAATCGAAACCTATTCAATATCTTTACTAGTATAAAAGTTACAGGGTAGTCGACTCATCAATACACGCTAAAACCACTTTAAAAAGATAAACGGTTCATATTTTCGAGAGAATCAATCATTTAAGAAACTAAAAGTATTCCTATTTTTTTTCAATAAAACGCGTAGTTTTCAAGTTATTTCCAATTTTATCCGGAGAAATTTGACGAAAAAATCATTAATTTCAAGAATAATCTCAATGCGTCTCTGAATTAAATATTATCGAATATTATTCCTTCTCTGGTCTTTAAACGAGTTGACAATGTTGTCACAATATTTATCAACTCTGTCGAGATATTTTTTAATAATAAAATCCCCCAAATGTGGGAGATAAAATTGAACACCAAGGAGGATTTAACACGTACAGTTTCTATTGAAAATTCATAGTTACCGGTCCATATTGAAGTTAAATGTCGATGAAATACAAAATTCGGATATGAATGATGAATCTCAACACAAACTACCCAATAAACACACAAACGTATAATAAACGTTTATTTCTAGTGGCTGAAGTTGATTTAACGTTACACGTTGAATTTTCTACGTTACATCCGAAACGAAAATTCCACGAAACGTTGATTATACACATAATATACGTACCCAATTCAACTGTTTGACTCATCCACCATTATGAAACGTATATTTATTACATTTTTTCAAACGTTCTTTCAACGTGAGCTCAGTAACATTGAATAAACGTTAAATGAGTCACTCTTCATCAACTCTGAACGTAAACCAACTTTAATTCTACTAATTACATCCGAAACACAAATTCGACGAAACGTTGAATATACATATAATATACGTACCCAATTCAACTGGTTGATGAACCGTTATAAAACGTATATTTATTGTATTTTTTCAAACGATTTTTCAACGTGAGCTCTTCAACATTGAAGAAACGTTTAATTAGTCACTCTTTATCAACTCAGACGTCAACCTACTTTGATTCTACTTGTTACAACCGAAACACAAATTCAACGAAACGTTGATTATACATATAATATACGTACCCAATTCAACTGGTTGATTCATCCACCATTATGAAACGTATATTCATTACAGTTTTTTAATTGTTTTTTCAACGTGAGCTCAGTAACATTGAATAAACGTTAAATGAGTTACTTTTTATCAACTCAGACGTTAACCCACTTCAATTCTACTTATTACATCCGAAACACAAATTCAACGCAACGTTGATTATACATATAATATACTTACCCAATTCAACTGGTTGATTCATCCACCATTATGAAACGTATATTTATTACATTTTTTATTTATTACATGTATTGTATTATATCAGCTTCTTATTAATTCGAAGGAATATTTGACAGCATATTATAATGAAGGTAGGTACCGAAATATACTTTTTTGAAACGCTTTTGATGTTTCTTTTATAAAATCTTTCATTTCGAAAGGATGGAGAAATATTATCATTTTATGTGAAGTGATATAGTGATTTCATACCTACCGAAATGTCCGAACTTATTTCCTGCATTCTTTGAATTTTTTATTCGTTCAAAATATGAAACCCATTGTTAGTAATAACCTTATATTCGTAACATACATCGTCTTTGCTAAAATCAATTAATAGAAAATTATGAAGTTTCTTGAAAGATAATAATTAATCAACCTAGGCAACGGTGCACTAGAGTCGGCAGGGGTTGTGATGACGTGATAGTGGCGGCGCCATATAGGCCGGCGCCGGCGATCCTGCTGTGATCGAGTTGAGTTGAATCCTGCATTCGTGCATTCCACATATTGAAGAGCTAGTGCCGCAGTCACCCGATAGTTCCCTTCGACATTTTCGACGTGGTAAATCGAGTTTGCTAGGAAAATTATCTGATTTGTTTAGAAGTGCGACAACAAAGATTTTGGTAAGTACCTATCAGTACCCTAAAGTTTCATATTGATTATTGATTGGTGAAAGAAGATTGGAAAGCTTCCAGAGCTCTTCTGAAGAATCGGAGAACTCGAATATGGAACATTTAACACCACCGATTTTTTTGGATGAATCAGTTCCTGTTTCATCAGCAGAGGATACGAAATAATTTGTGAGTAAATGTTAATTTTTGGACATATCTACATAATATGAAAGCTTTGTCATTCCTAACATAGTTAATTGTGAAATTTGTTACATAAATAATGTTAGTTTGTTTTTTTACGAAGGCATAAATTGATATAGCAATGCTAAAATTATTACCCCAGTTCCCTGTAAAAATAATTATTCCCGTTTTTTTTAAGGTTAACCGATATAAGTCAATGGGAGGTAATGGTCCCGAGGACCATACCAGAAGAATTCTCAGATTCATATTGAGTAACGATTTAGCTTGCCAATACAATTGGAAGGGCAGGGAGAAAAAACCTTTTAAAGATAAGAAGTCGACGGAACTCATTTATGGTAAGGCTTCATTTTGTAGACCTATATTTTCAAAATATCTAATGAGCATTATGGGTTTTTTCAGTGGCTGTCAAGAAAGAATTTGCGGCAGCCACAGACCTAAAAATTGCAGACGCAACAAAAGATTGGCTGGAATTTGCGAAAGAAGACTCAAGGACGCTGCATTAAGTAAAAAAAAATGAAATTTAAACATTTTTTTTAATATGTAGGTACATTTAATAATCTATAAATTTTTTTGTTTGTTCTCCTTATATTTATAGTTTTGTTTTTTCTTTCATATTTTACTTATTCTGTTTATTTTTTTATTATTACAAAATATTGATGAATCTGTGTTTAATTGTCAGCATTTTGAAATTGTTGTCCACTTGAATAGATAAGTACTTGAATATTTCCCAAATTTTTCACCCATTATAAATAACAAGAGTCCACAGAAATAATGTTGTACTGCTAACGATAACTACACCTATAATCTGACCAAAATTATATCTCCAATGATAAACATTTCTTGTGATAATACTTCATTTAAAATTTGGACCAAAATTTATTTCCTGTTCTTTATTTTCATATTCATGAAAAAAACATTTGAATATCTTGAAAGTTTTTAGAATATTTTTCAAGATGTAGATGACAAAGGTTTATAAGTTTCCTTAGTTTAGGACAAATTATGCTGAAATTCAAATAATAACAATTCAAAAATATTTTTACTCAAGATTAATTCATTCTCTAAAATCAACGTTACCTTGACACTTGCAATGAACGTCGAATACTTGTGGTATTTTGGTATTAACAGCAACGTTGAGAATTCGTATACCATCAACGTTATTTCCGAAACGAAAATACGTCGTTACGTTGAAACTTAAAAATAACGTTATATCAAGGTATTTTCATTCCCTAAAATCAACGTTACCTTGACACTTCAAATGAACGTTATATATTTGTGGTATTTAGGCATAAACATCAACGTTGAGAATTCGTATACCATCAACGTTATTTCCGAAACGAAAATACATCGTTACGTTGAAACTTAATAATAACGTTATATCGCGGTATTTTACTTATGACAATAGGAGGTTTGCAACGTTGAATCAACGTGCAGGGAAAACGTTACGATGAAACCAAAAAGAAACGTATTTCATAACGACATTTTACCGTTTTTTCAACGATGAAATATAGTGACGTTACCTAAAAAATACAACGTTTCTTAATGGTTACTGTGTTTATTGGGTACTTATTATATTGAAATTAGTGAAACGATACCTGATAATCTGTGGCGATGTTTCTATCTAAACAACATCCTCTTGGAATTTCATAAACTCGACACGGTTGAAATTATATTAATCCACTTCACATAATAATCACATTAGAACAATAAGTCACTGAATGTATTCAGATTATTCAGAACTTCACATAATGTTTACAGTTTGTTCAGAGACTCTGGTTTGTTATTGTTTAACGTTGACCTCCAGAGCTGCAGATAACCATACTTCGGTTTTCGCACTACGCATGCGTGGTAAAATTTGGCGGCAAAGTCGATTTATGATGGAAACGGCAGAATTCATAGATATTTATAGCACGGTACACAAATGTATCGTGATTTATACTATGTTCCGTAAGAAATCCTTAACCTCAATGAAAATATCAGCAAGCTGACCACATCTTCTTGAAATTTCTGTGCAAACATTCACAGAATCGATACAAATTAGATTAGGTTAGGTTGTTTAATAATAAATCTGAATGAAAAGTCTTTCTTCATGATATTGTTTGAGAATTTCGAGGAAAATATGAACAAGTTATGAGTGTTTACAAACTAATCTGCAGAAAAATCGAAGAAGGAACTTACTTTGGTGGAATAAATGTGGCTTTTTAGTTGCAGATATAATCCAATGAAACTAACTGTTTTTGTTGAAATTATCGTGTTTGCAACATTTTTATTCCAATATAAGGTTAGTACTTGACTACTTGAGTATTCCCTAAATTGGGCCTAAATGTATAAACTCAATTTCTATCGAGAAATATGAACTTTGAATCAATTCCACAGTATCATGTCAGGTACGTATTTAGCCCAATGTTTTTTTTTCAAATGGCAATATCTTTTTAACAGAGCCGAATTCGGAAAAATGTAAAACGAAAAAAAGGTTTCTTTTGGCCTCAAGAATCTTCGGTTGAAATATATGTACAAGTCAAAGACTCGCCCTGTATATGTGGATGAATTATTTCTTCTCAGAAACCGTAAACGTTAGCAAGAAATTACAAGACAGCCTATTCGTTAAAAATGGATCAAGATATCTAAAATATTTTTTTATTGTAAAATATGAATATGGCAAAGAGTTTCTGGCTTTTTGTAACCCTTGCAATAATAAAGGAACACCACCAAATATTTTTTAGTACCATCTTGCCCGCAAAAAATGTCTGCTTAGTTTAATTCTTGTCACTTTTCGGTTTGAAAAGACTGAACTTTAAAGAATCAAATGTATGTTCATTGTAGAAGAATGTCGAAAATCGAGTAGAGAACTGGGAAAACACCCTGTGTTCGAGCTCGATACGAATTCCATCGGATTATCCCACTTTCGAGAGTGTTTCATGTCAGTATCATACTCCACGGCGAAGAATTAATCATCGTCAGTGACCAATTCACCATAAATTTCCCAGAGGTCCTCCACTCGGGGTATAAATCTTCGAAGCACCTTTATATTAACAAGGGAAGCCTTATAATTTACAGGCAGAGGACGCCCCTCGTCCTCTTCTTTTTTTCCCTTTTTGAGGTTCCACTATCCTGTTTAATAGATGGCGTGGTCGATGGCCGGTCAGGACATCTGACGCTTGATAGATTTAGACCTGTTTCTTCGGGAATAAGAAGTGGTATTATTAAACGCATACCGCAAGGGGGATTTATGTTGAGGTGAAGGAGCAAGGGGGTAGCGATCGACGTTCCTTTATTGCTCCCAGTGATTTATATGCAATTAATTGTTACGAATTGCGCGAAGTCAGGAAGAATCGCCTGCTTGGAAGGCCCACGAAAATTACAAGATGGTACGATGCTCATAAATCACCAGACGAATGCGTATGAAAATTGAGAATCCGAATGGCATCGCAGGGGTGGTCTCATTTAATCCAGTAACAAAGGTTTTAGTGAAAAAAGGACGAGTAAGGCAATTACTACCTTTACTCTATACTCACTACTCACCCACTCACTCACTCACCCACTCACTCACTAACTCACACAATTACTCACACACTCGCCGCATACTCACCAACTCACTTACTCACTCCCTCACTCACTCATTCCCTCACTCACTCACTCCCTCATTCACTCACTCACCCACTACCACTACAACCTCTTTCTCTACAAGACCTACAATTGGTTCTATTCAGGGTGACAAGAAAAACTTCGGACAAATATTGCTGTGGTCTGGAACAAAAGTATTTCAGCGCAGCCAAATAATTTTTATTCTCTTGGTTTCTCTACACTTTCCTGTATTAATATGTGAATTTTCAGTTTGATATAATTTCATTTCACAGAGTTTCAGAATGTCAAACAAACGTAGTGCGATTTTGGAGCTATTTCGTCAAGGTAGGCGTCAATGCGAAAAACTGTTCGTTTGCTCAATGTGACTCGACAAACCGTGTCCGATGCAATTCGTCGTTCCAATGAGCTTGGCCATGATGGTCGTCGTCCAAGAAGTGGTAGAAAACGCACTGTCAATACACCTAGCAATCGCAACATCGTCAAGAAGCGAGTCAATCGAAATCCGAGTGTTTCCATGTGGAAAATTGCCTTTGAGACCGGTATCAACCGCGAATCATTCCGTCAAATTGCCAAAAAGGAGCTCAACCTCAAGCCATACCAGCATTACAAGCTCCAAAAAGTTCAACTCCTCACGGAGGAAAACATAAAGGTGCCGCCAACTCCTTCGTCTCGCCGCCGGTCAGCAATGGGAGCGAATTCTCTTCACAGATGAGAAGCTTTTCACCGTAGAACAATCCCACAACCACCAAAACGACAGAGTCTGGTCAGAAGAGGCTCCCGGTACATCGTCGAACACCGTTAAGTCAAAATCCGCAATCTGTCATGGTCTGGGGCGGAATTTGAGGCAGTGGAAAAACTCCCTTAGTTTTCGTGGATCAAGGGTTCAAAAGCAATCAAGAAGTCTACCGCTGCGACATCCTCGAGGCCGTAGTACTTCCGTGGGCCAAGCAGCACTTCGGCGATACGCAAATTCAGAAATGGCAAATTCAATTTCAGAAAAGGAAAATTGTATTTCAGAAGTTATCAATTCAATTTCAGAAAATATAATATGTAATTCAGAATAGTATCGAGCTCGGTATCAAGTGATGCAACATAGGAAACTAGGACAATGTGGCATCGAACTTGTCTCAAGTATTTCGTATTTTCGAATTTGTTTTTTTCCTGTTTTCGGTTTTGACTGTATATACCTTCATGTTATTCTTGGAAATAAAGTTATTGTTATTATATTTCTGACTTATATGAAGGTATCTAAGTACTTTGAAAGAAGTCGAAAATGACCTCAAAAATCATTAATTAAATTTTTCGCCGCCCATTTTGAATGAAATCATGTCTCCACTGGAATTACATACATCATATTAGAGAAAGTAGTTTGGGTACCAAGCAATTGAATTACAATTTCTTTTTTCTGAATTACAATTTCGTTTTTCTGAATTGAAATTTCCCATTTCTGAATTACAATTTATATTTTCTGAAATTCAAATTACCGTTTCTGAATTACATGTCACTATTCTGAAATTCAAATTACCGTTTCTGAATATCAACTTACCATTCTGAATTACAATTTCCATTTTCTGAAATTCCATTTGCTTTTCTGAATTACATTTTACGTTTTCTGAATTACAATTGGAAAAATTGTAGAACACCCCCCTTATTCACCAGATTTGGCTCCGTCCGACAATGATCTCTCTCCTCAATTGAAAAAATGTTTGAAAGATAGTAAATTTTCTTCCAACTAGGAGGTAATAAAAGCTGGGGAGGACTGGTTTGCAGAGCAACAAGAAACTTTTTTTTAAATTTGAACAGTTTCAACAGGACTCCTCTCCGGCTCACAGAGCGAAAATGACGCAAGAATGGTGTAAGACCCATTTCCTTGTTTCATCTCATCTGCAGAATGGCCGCCCTACTCACCGGATCTCAACCCAATGGACTACAGCGTGTGGTCGATTTTGGAGCACAGGGCTTGTGCTAAAAAACACAAAAATTTGGAGTCGCTGAAGCAATCTTTGCGCCAGGAATGGAACCGATTAAAGCCCGAGGAGCTTCGGCCCATTGCCGAAAATTTCAAGAAGCGTCTGAAGCTGTGTATCGCCGCCAAAGGAAGCCACTTCGAAACGGCTTAAATAAATTATCAACAAATATTCGAGCTATTATTATTTGTTGTTGTTTTGTTCAATTTCTTCTGTTTAATGAAGTTAAATGAAAAAGAGTTTGTCTGAGGTTTTTCTTGTCACACAGTTTAAGTATGGTTTGACGTTTCGCATTAAAGATATTGATTGAATCGCAAAAATCTGGAGCAAAATATAAAATTTAATCCCAAAACCTTGATTTCTTACTATGGAAATGTCTGCACGACTACCACGAAGTACCCAAGCCATATTCTTCAACCAAAATCTGGCTTTTGTCGAGTTAGGGCCTCTAGAGTTAAGGGCTTGACTCTCCAAGAGATCTGATAGTGAATGTGTAGAGTTTATTAGAAATGGTAATCTTTTCAACATGGAGTGTTTTTAGTGGTTAACGTCGAGTATAATTAGTGGCAATAGGCAATGGCTGTGCATGCGTTTGCTTTAATCGTTTCAACGCTCAACAGAACCCATAAAATGACCGAGTGAAAGTATCCTCTGGATGACTCATACCATCAGACCATAATTTTATATCGTTGTTCGAACCTGCCTTTGTTTGAAGTGGTATCTGCATGGAATACGACCCAGATTCGTCGTCAACTGTCCGCTAATGTTATCTTCTTTTGTCGTTTTTGGTGAATCAATCATGAAGTAGATTGAGACAATGAAATGCGTCAGGATGCCTTTTTCTTGTTGTGGTATTATTCTGTAATGGATTCTCACTACCAAATTCGTACTTCGAAAATAGAATGAAAGTTTACGTCAACTTCAATTTGTTCTAACACTTGGGTATTTCTCTGTAAACTGGGCAACTCATTGTCTCAGGCTAATATTATATAAAAAAAAACAGATCATATTTATTTTGTAGATAAAATCATAAAATAATGATCTTATCTACCTCTGCTCAGTGTTCAATATTCAATTAAATAAACTGTATTGTATTGAAAACGATGTTGAAGTACTTGAAAAACAGTCCCCTGTCGTGTCACTGAAGCAGGTAAATCACTTCATACTAAATTAATTAAGACAATAACTATTGGAACCAATCAAATTGTTTGAATGTTCGAACAGCATTATTTCATGGTCAAAAAGGTCCGTTAATTTTTTATAATTATTATTCAATTATACTAAAAAGGTAAATTAAAGTATGTCTCCACATTTTGTGAACAGTTCCCCTGTCTATATTTCAAATTACGCGCCACGCACTGTAAAGGTTAAACAGCGCCATGGCTTTGTGTAACAGACCGCAAACAATCAAAGTTATCATGGTTAATGTCATTACTTCCCAGACGCCATTTCATTTATTGCTGCACGAGCGTCTTTCCATGGAAGTCACGTCGTTACCTGACAGGTAACAGTCCTCTGGTAAGGATTATTTTCATTTCTTTTCTAGTACCATATTCCTACCTTACACATTTTATATCGTTGTAATAGAAGAATATTTATTTTGTACAGCGAAATAACATGAGATCATTACCTATTGTGCTATCTTTCAATGAAGTAAAATTAAACAGTCCCCTGTCCTGTTGGGAGACAGGGGACTGTTTCTGTCTCCAAGGAACTGCTTTTATATTATGTTTTTCATTGTTTTAGATATACGTGTGCTTTGAGTATGATACTGATATCTCCTAGGTCTCCCGAGGAGACCCATCAGAAGCTTGTAGCTCGTGCGAGTTAGGAGAATCAGGCCTTCTTACCGTGTCCTTACGCCACCAAGGGGCCCACTCACGAGGCTACCGAGACGGGCGTTTTATGGCCTTTTATGACACTTTATGAGCCCTTGACCAATCACGGAGACTCCTCTCGCACGTGGCCTTTTAAATTGTCATAAAACGCCCGTCTCGGTAGCCTCGTGAGTGGATAGGCACATCACCGAGAAAAGAAAAATTCTTTCCTAGCCTTGGGATTGAACTCGGGACTTTCGGGGTCCTAGACAATCACCTTAACCACAAGGCTAGGGTTCCAAGGAAGAAAAAACTCTCTGAGGAAGATATTTCGAAAAGGAAAAGAGGAGTTGAGCGGAAGAGATATGAGATATGAGTGTAATAAAAAAAGAAAAAGAAAAGGAAAGAGCTTAGAGAGAAAGAACGTATTGAATACCTTAAGAAAAAAGAAAAGGGAACTAGGAAGCTTGTTGAGAATATGACCCCACGAGAACACCGGGAAGCTAAGAAGAAGTGGAAAGAACATTGCACCAAGTATCGCAATAAGAAGAAGTATAAGAGAATATTACTAACTCGTACATGAGAGAGAATAGTTCAGATTCTGATGTAACTAATTCATTTCAAATGCCAAAACCTGAAGTTGCTGAAATAATTCGAAAATAGAGAGAAGATGCTAAGATATAGGATAAAGAAAAAAAAACATGATGAAATTAGAGTCTTGAAGAAGAAAATAATGAAGTACAAAAAACGCTTCTCGTGATTAAAGAGGAAAGCAAATACTTAATTCCTAAAATGTGATTTTTTATGAAAATTGAAATAGAATAATTTTGGTACAGAATTTTTCATTTGAATAAACAGTCCCCTGACATGGACACAGTCCCCTGTATCGACCATTTCACAATATTGTTAAAATTTTCTAAAGTAATGGAAATATTTTTGGTTCATCTCTCGTTCATTAATAAAAATGTAAATATATATTTATTGAATTAGGTTTATTGAATATATGAGCAAAAAAGTCGTCTAGACATCTTTTCTATACGAGTTGCCCAGTTCACAGAGAAATACCCACTTACTTTACTTATGCCGACATCTTGAAAATGGTGGAAAACATTTTGAATGTGGCAGGAAGACTTCGGTCGATAGCCATTTGATATATATCAATAAAGTTATTTTCTCTCTCTCTCTCATTTTGAATGTCCAATGTCATACGTTGTAAAGCAAAGGTTCATTAGCATACTCTGCAATCTTTTTCAGATGAAAATCAATAAATATTCTCCAACTACATTCTTCAAATAATAAAAAAATTATTTGTCGAAAAAATAAACTGCTTCTCGTGAACTGGGCATACTGTATCAATTATCATTGAGTCGACAAAACTTTTCCCGAATGATATCCCCGCATCATCAATGAGTTGTTTGAATAAAGATCTCAACCTAATCTCAAGTTCACGAAAAAAAGTAATTAAAGCAAGAATCAGATGCCTATCAGAAAAAAATTAGCAGACCATTCCATCTACACACAATGGAGCGCCTGTTCCATCGTAAAAAAGCAATTCGCTCTGAATTCAACGAAAGCAGATACCGAAGCGACCACATGGTATAAATCATACAAACCAGTTCAAATTATATAATGCAGACTCACTATCTTGTTGATTTTCCTGGTTGGCCTTGAAGAGAACCGCGTTGTGTTTGATCATCAGATGTTCTCAAGGGCAAACAAAAGACAATCAGGTTACTGAGCAAGCTACGACCTATCTAGCGTAACTTCTTCTTTGCTACAAGGGTCGGTCCGCAAAGTTTTCACCATCGACGTTGAAACTTCGGACAAAAGTTACATCGTTCACAGAATGAGCTTTTAGAAAAGATATACAAGGTGACAAGAAAAACAAATTTTGCTGTGGTCTAGAACAAAAGTATTTCAGCGCAGCCAAATAATTTTTATTCTCTTGGTTTCTCTACACTTTCCGGTACTAATATGTGAATTTTCAGTTTGATATAATTTCATTTCACAGAGTTTTAGAATGTCAAACAAAAGTAGTGCGATTTTGGAGCTGTTTCGTCAAGGTAGGCGTCAATGCTAAATTGTTCGTTTGCTAGATGTGCCTCGACAAACCGTGTCCGATGCAATTCGTCGTTTCAAGAAGCTTGGCCATGATGGTCGTCGTCCAGGAAGTGGTAGAAAACGCACTGTCAATACACCTAGCAATCGCAACATCGTCAAGAAGCGAGTCAATCGAAATCCGAGGGTTTCCATGAAGAAAATAGCCTGTGAGACCGGTATCAACTGCGAATCAGTCCGTCAAATTGCCAAAAAGGAGCTCAACCTCAAGCCATACAAGTCCGAAAAGTTCAACGCTTCACGGAGGAAAACAAGCGTGTACGACTCCAAAGGTGCCGCAGGAGTAACTCCTTCGTCCCGCCGCCGGTCAGCAATGGGAGCGAATTCTCTTTACAGACGAGAAGCTTTTCACAGTAGAACAATCCCACAACCACCAAAACGACAGAGTCTGGTCCGTAGAGGCTCCCGGTACATCGGCCATCGTCGAACACCGTCAAAATCCGCAATCCGTCATGGTCTGTGGCGGAATTTGCGGCAGTGGTAAAACTTGCATTTTGTGGATCAAGGGGTCAAAATCAATCAAGAAGTCTACCGCTGCGACATCCTCGACGCCGTAGTACTTCCGTGGGCCAAGCAGCACTTCGGCGATACGCATTGGACCTTTCAACAGGACTCCGCTCCGGCTCACAGAGTGAAAATGACGCAAGAATGGTGTAAGACCCATTTTCCTTGTTTCATCTCATCTGCAGAATGGCCGCCCCACTCACCGGATCTCAACCCAATGGACTACAGCATGTGGTCGATTTTGGAGCACAGGGTTGTGCTAAAAACCACAAAAATTTGGAGTCGCTGAAGCAATCTTTGCGCCGGGAATGGAACCGATTAACGCCCGAGGAGCTGCGGCCCATTGCCGAAAATTTCAAGAAGCGTCTGAAGCTGTGTATCGCCGCCAAAGGAAGCCATTTCGAAACGGCTTAAATATATTAATAACAAATGTTCAAGCTATTATTATTTGTTGTTGTTTTGTTCAATTTCTTCTGTTCAATAAAGTTAAATGAAAAAGAGTTTGTCCGCGGTTTTTCTTGTCATACTGTTTATTCATTAATGATGATGTCTTAGATTCATTTCTAAATAGTCTAAACAATAGGCTACTAGCTGATTGAGAAGAGGTTTCTCGTATAAAACACGCCCCTGGCCTCTGACGAGGAGTGAGTTTCCCAAAAAAAAACATAAAGAAAAAGTGAATTCTAAAGGTGGTATAATAACAAACTTCCATTCAATAAAAATTCTTCTGTCTTTTGGAGATTGTTCTTCAAATCCCTGGAAACAAAAATCATTCTTCATCTCATTGAAGTAAATCCATTTACTAATGAAACACTCAGACATATAATTGATGGTCTTTCAAGACGATTACGCTCCATGTTAAAACAGGAGATCCAAGCAAACAAACCTTCAGCCTAACTTCCTGAATGGTCCCGGTAGATAACAAGTATTCTTCATCGCCCACTATCTATTCTTCCATTTGAATCTCTGACGCACGCTAAAACGTAATCTATCCATTTCAGAAGCTATTAGTTACAATTCGCTTGGCGATCTCTCAGAAGGTTGAATTTAACTACTTAATGCGTATACCTAGATTTAATGTGCTCCATTTTTTGCAGGCCATTCTTGATAACCGTCAGTATGATGGTGAGAGTTGGACATAATGGCATCTAGATCACGAAAATGGTCATGACCATGAAGTCTGAATGCTCTCAGATTGGTTAACAATCAAAGGACGACTAAATGCATCCAGTGAATCGTCGATTGTCATAAAGTTTCGCTCCAAAACACACAGAAATCATTTTGCGAGCAAAAAACGAGATCGAAAAACAACCAAGGTCGTTATCAACTTATGCATTCATCATTTTTTCGAAAAGCAATTTCTGAATATTCTATAATTCATAAGAAGCCATAATGTCTAGTTAAAAACTTATATCTTGCTACAACCCCAACAGTCAACACCTACTTTCATAGTAGCCAATCTGTGATTGCTATGAACAGAGTCGGGGCGAAACGTGAACTTCATCCCGATGCATCCCTATGTCGGTACGCTATAGGATAGTTATTTATGATATGAGTGTTAAATAAAAGTGACGTTTTATTTTGTGAGTGAAAAAGTTTGTGAAATGAGCGGAGCGAATTGAACAATTTCACGAACAAAATAAAATCACTTTTAACACAAATACCATACAATGTTTTTTGTACAACTGCCCTATTTTGATAATGAAATGGGGAATTTGCAATGACAATAAACTTCAAAATGCATTTTAATATTCAAATAATCGAAAGGTTGTTGTGAATGGCAATGTCGAGGGTCCAATTATCAATAAAAGTGACGATTTGGTTGTTCCTGTGGATATTGAAGAGTTTGCAAGAAGAGCAAATCTGGAACTCCTACCTAAAAATCTGTTCAGCAGTACGATATTGTATATAACAATTTCCTGGCCTGGTGTAAATTGAAAAATGTAGATGGGAACTTCAGTGAACCTGTTTTCCTGGCATACTTAGAAGAAAAATCAAAAATATGGAGTTCATCAACTTTGTGGAGCAAATTTTCAATGATAAAGTCAAGCGCCCTTATTAGAAATGGTGTAGATGTTAGTGAATATTTTTAGGTAATAGCATATTCAAAATGGAAAAGTGAAGGATATCGTCCCAAAAAATCTAAAATTCTCACTCGTGAACAAGTTGAAAATATTATAAATGAGGCACCAGATGAGAAATACTTGATGGTTAAGGTTGCAACTATTTTCGGATTATTTGGAGCCTGTCGGCGTGAAGAATTGTGTAATTTATCAGTGGATGACATCGAAATAACAAATTCATCATTGGTTATACAACTTCCAAACACAAAAACGAAAGACAGTCGTTCTTTCAGTATTATTCGGAAGTATGTTGACTATCGTCATAAGTACTTTGCACTGCGCCCTTCTGTCATCAAACATCGTCGTTTTTCTTCCTGAAATACATGAATAATAAATGCACTGCCAATCCCGTTGGTATCAATACATTTGGGAAAATTCCATCTATTGTTGCCGAATTCCTCAAACTGCCAAAACCAAAGCAATATACAGGATACTGTTTTCGAAGATCCTCCGCTTCATTGCTAGCAGAATCAGGAGCAAATATTACGGATATAAAAAACATGGTGGATGGAAGTCTAAGACGGTAGCCGAGGGCTATGTTGATCATTCCATTGCATATAGAAATGTCATTGCTGAAAAAATTCTTCCAACCTCAACAGATTTTGGATCATCATCATCCAATATTGTACTTCCGGTTTCTACAAGTACTGAAGGTGCTGAGGATTCTAATAATGTGTTGCGAAGCTCCCTAACGTTACAGGGCATTAAGTAATTGTTCTAATTTTACGATTGATATTAATGTTCATAAGTAATGAATAATGATTGTTGAATATAATAAAATTTTGCAATTGCTGAAATTTTTTCATCTGATTTCATCATGAGAAAATGGAGTGCTAAAAATATTTTTAACACTAATGTTAAAAATATTTTTAACACGCTTCCACGTAAACAATCAATTTTAACATTGTTTGCTGTCATCAAAAGTGTCACTTTTAATGGCAGTTTTACAAAGACATCATTTCCGATCCCTCTGACTGTGATGTATTATGCTACTGGCTTATTTAGACAGTTCTGAGTTTTTTCTTATTTGCAGTAAAAGTTTAATGTTGAATAATAGGCATCCTAGGCATGCTTGGACCCCGAAAAAAATTCCAGGCTTCGAATTTCCTGAGTATCCAAACTCGAATCGAGTGTTTATTCAGATAAACGACATTCGATAAAACAAATATTTTCAGCAAATATTCCCGACCATGAAGCGATATCTGCAACAACAAATAACGGGCAAATATTGGTTTATATCTACGCAGAAATGCGTGCAATTTCCGAGTATTCCGCTCGTTTTCCACTTACAGTGATAACGAATGCAATATCGTCTAGAGTCTAGACCCAGGTGGGACTACTAGCTATTTGAATATTCTAATATATTATTTTTTACTGCTTTCGATGTTCGCAGTCGACGATGCCAATTGATACACGAGGAAATTTAAATCAACTTTCTCCGTTTGGAGAACTACGACCTCACTAGAAGCAAGTTTTGCTGTAACAGATTCAGCAACAGGCAACAGGGCGAATGGAGAGTTCTTAAAGAATATACAATATACACATGTGTGTATATTCTTGGTCCCCACAGGTTTCTCAAGAAATAAACAATTTTCCATCATTTTAATTGCATTATATTCGATAGAAAACCTTCGTTTGTTTCTTTTTGCTCTACGCAGAATGAGACAAACTAGGAAAAATGACTCATTGTAGTTATTCAACAACTGAATTCAAATTCAATAGTCTGTATCACCATCCCTTCTTTAAATCAACTGCTCAAAAGGTCTAGGCATCCCACGAATCAAGTCATTAGAGAAATTTTCAGGTATATCGTTCCATCCTTCCTGAAGGGCTAAACTCAATTCCTGAGAAGTAAAAGGTGGGTTTTGGCGATTGGATATTGCTCTCCCTTAGTCATCTCATACGAGGATGTATTGATATCTAGTATGCCTAGACCAGTTCCATGCATAAACAAAATACTGCGATAACATATCAACGAACAATAACTTGTTAGAAGTGTCAGTGTAGAGTTCGACGCCAAAAAAGTAAACCAGAGTTACGCAATGAATTAAAGAAAAAAGATGTCCATCCTTCGTATGCGACCGTGAAAAATTGGACTGCAAGCTTCAAAAGAGGTAAATTTTCCATTGAAGATGATTACCGATCGGGAAGGCCAGTTTCTGTGTCAGTCCCCGAAAATATCGATGCAGTTCATGACATGATTTTATCAGACCGACGAATTGGGCTATAATGGATATCTGAAGCACTGAAGATTTCATACGAACGCGTTCATCATATAGTTCACATCAATTTGGCCATGAGAAAAATTTCTGCAAAATGGATCACCAAATATTTGAATGTTGACCGAAAGCGTGCAAGGGTAGAAGCATCGCGTTCGATCTGTGCTCGATTTGAAAACGATGTAGACTTCTTAAACCTAATTTTTGCTATGGATGAGACTTGGGTTTATTTCTACGATCCAGAAACTAAGCAACAATTGATGGAATGGCGACACTCTGGTTCTCCAAGACCTAAGAAGTTTCGTGTCCAAAAATCGGCTGGAAAAGTTCTTGCTTCAGTTTTGTGGGATTGCCATGGAGTAATCATGATTAATTTTTTGGATAAGGGTAGAGCAATAACTGGAGATTACTATTCGACATTACTGACCTCTCTACGGGAAAAAATTGAAGAAAAAGGACGCGGAAAGCTATCCAAAGATGTTTTGTTTTTACAGGACAATGCCCCAGTACACAAATCTCATGTTGAAATGCAAAAATTCGTGATTTAGGGTTAGAATTACTAGAACACCAACCCTTATTCACCAGATTTGGCTCCGTCCGACTATCATCTTTTTCCTCAACTGAAAACAAGTTCAGAAGGTTGTAAATTTTCTTCAAACGAGGAGGTAATAAAAGCTGTGGGGGACTGGTTTGCAGAGCAAGAAGAAACATTTTTTTAAAGGTCTAGAGACGTTGCAGGTTCGCTGTAATAAATGTATACAATTAAGAATAGAATATGTTGAATAATAAAATATTTTGACATTGAAATTTTGTTTGGTTCTATAGCAGGCTAAGAATTTTGTCAATATATCCTCGTACGTGCTCCTAAAACTCTCTGAAGCTCCGCCACTGGACCGAATCGATTTGCTCGATGATGTAACCAACCCTGCCATCAAGGGATTCCATCAGGGGTGCGGTACTCTTGATGTGCGTTTCAACATCACACTTGAGGGGTTTCTGAAGATTTCGATCGCTACCGAAATTTACTCAACTTGAGCCCGCTTCCGAATTAATCAAAGTTGGAGCACCGCCATTGTTTGAATTCGGATGAAAACATCCATGAGGATCGGGAATTCATTAATCAGAACTGAAATAATTCGAGATAAGTCAACCTCTCCGTTAATTTTGTTCGGTGTTCGACGGACCGGAGCTTTATTCGGTCGGTTGAATAACATTTTGCTCAGAAAAATCCTTTTAGGAGTTTTAGGTTGACTGAAAATCGATAGGCATTATCAAATTGAATGAAAAAGAGTTCTGAGTGTACTAGGAATATCTATTAAGTCGAATTTCTAATTGAAACTAACCCTCTACACAAAACAAAAAAGTATACGAAGTACTTCTAGAAAAAGAAAAACTGAAAGAATTTAGCCTGAAGCCTGATATTGAATTTTTGGGGAAACTGCTTGAAATAATTGTTTTTTTTTGCAAATATTCATAATTCTCTAAACTTGACATTGACCCAAGCCTACTTCCTCAAATCAAAATCCTCGAGTAAAAATTAGAACAGTGCAAAATCTGGGTTTTCAAGAAATTGGCTTGAGATAACAGGATTATGATTGCACTAAAATTAATGCAAAATCAAGAAAAAGCATGCCTTTTTCCTTGAGATCCCCTGTATAATACATTTGAAACAGGTGGATATACGAGGATATATTGAAAAATTCTTAGCCTACTATAGAACCAAACAAAATTTCAATGTCAAAATATTTTATTACTCAACATATTCTCCTCTTAATTGAATACATTTATTACAGCGAACCTGCAACTTATCTAGAAATTTCAAAAAAATGTTTCTTCTTGCTCTGCAAACCAGTTCACCACAGCTTTTATTACCTCCTCGTTGGAAGAAAATTTACGACCTTTTAAACTTTTTCTCAGTGGAGGAAAGGGATTATAGTCGGACGGAGCCAAATCTGGTGAATAAGGGGGGTGTTCTAGTAAGTCTAACCCTAAATCACGAATTTTTTGCATGGCAACATGAGATTTGTGTACTGGCGGTTGTCCTGTAGAAACAAATTACCTTTGGATAGCTTTCCGCTTCTTTTCTCTCCATTTTTTTTCCGTAGAGTGGTCAGTAATGTCGAATAGTAATCTTCAGTTATTGTTCTACCCTTATCCAAAAAATCAATCATGATTACTCCTTGGCAATCCCTGAAGCAAGAACTTTTCCATCAGATTTTTGGACACGAAATTTCTTAGGTCTAGGAGAACCAGAGTGTCGCCATTCCATCGATTGTTGCTTCGTTTCTGGATCGTAGAAATGTACCCAAGTCTCATCCATGGTAACAATTCGGTTTAAGAAGTCTACATCGTTTTCAAATCGAGCACAGATCGAACGCGATGCTTCTAACCTTGCACGCTTTTGGTCAACATTTAAACATTTGGGGATCCATTTTGCAGAAAATTTTCTCATATCCAAATTGACGTGAACTATATGATGAACGCGTTCGTATGAAATCTTTAGTGCCGCAGATATCCGTTTTAGCTCAATTCGACGGTCTGATAAAACCATGTCATGAACTGCATCGATATTTTCGGGGACTGACACAGAAAATGGCCTTCCCGATTGGTTATCATCTTCAATGGAAAATTTACCTCTTTTTAAGCTTGCAGTCCAATTTTTCACGGTCGCATACGAAGGACATTGATCCCCAAGGGTATTAAGCATCTCTTCGTAAATCTGCTCACCTCTTAACCCTTTTGAATACAGGTACTTGATGATGGCTCGATAATCCAATTTTTCGGTTTTTACAATTTCGGTGGACATCTTTTTTTTAGTTTATTGGTTCTACTTTTTGACGTCGAACCCTACACTGACACTTCTAATAAGTGAAGATAGAAATCGAAGCTCCATAATGTTTCCTACACCAGTAAGGATAAATTAAACAAGGTCCGAAATACTTGGCACTGAGACAAAATCGAAACGAGCCCACTCGTTATAAACTGAAATGCATCTTATTGTTCTATTTTGAATCCTTATTATTGTTGTCAACATGAGACAATTTCTCTCAACGTAAGGAAGCTAAAACGAGGAAGTATTGAGGTCATATTAACACTGTCACCACAATATATCGAACATTAGGAGGTTTATTCCTGATCATGCAAAGGATTCTGTTTTTTTTTTAAATGACCCTCAGGACATCTATTTCGAATTTTGTTTTTCAAGTTCTATGCCAGATTATTGTTTTTGAAGTATTTCTCATGTCAAGTGTGTTATCATATTTTCAATTTATCAATTATAACCAGTTTTCAGCTTATTCCAGTATTTATTCATAAAGCATGGGCTAATATGAAATGATAATTAGAAACAAGAAGCTTCTGGTCCTACTCAATCTCAAACTTTCACGAAATCGCCCTGTATATTGTACAATAAGTCTTCTTTTCAATTTTTTGTGCATATACATATAAGACTGATTCTCCAATAAGTCCTTCGGAATTAGAATAACTTCAAATGTGTTGCTCTATGAATATAAAGTTTATTGTTATTACAAAATATTGATTGAAACTATTTACAATCTTACCTATGAATATAAAGAAACGACAATTGAAGTCGATTCTTCAAATCCTAAATCTCTATCAAACAATTATATAATATAATATTATTTCGAAAATTAGATTTTCCGATTGAACGTCAAATCATTTATCATTCTATAGCTGTCATATCCTAAGCCTCTTATAATCCTAATCTCTAAATCAATTGAATAAAGAAATACAGTTTCTTTACATCTCCCCCGCTAGGAGAGAAAATTTTAAAGAAAAGCACTAAAATTTCTAAAATTTTCTGATTCATCTTCTTTGAACACTATATTGCTTAGTTATCTTCTTCTTCTTCTTGCGTTGGAGTCCTGATTTCTGGGATAAGTTTTGTTATATGAAAAAGGTTGGACTCTGATTTTCTGTGACCTGTGTTTATTCTATATATTGAGTTGGATATTCTTTCCATAATTTGGTACGGTCCAATTTTCAACTCATCCATTTTTTTTCTGTTCAATTTGTTTCCATTTTCGACATACACCCAATCTCCTACATTGAACTCCAAATGTTTCCGGTTTTTATCGAATAATTTTTTGTTATAATTATGAGATGCTATCGTTCTCTTCAAAGCTGTCATTCTATCTTTTTTCCAATTATCTTCTGTTGGTTCAGATTTCAATTCATTTGGTAGAATTGTTACATCAGTACCGTATAATAAATATTTAGGTGCAAAACCAGTAACTGAATGATCGGTTTCATTGTATTTATCGACACATTCTCTGGCTATTGTTGTCCAAGCAATTGTTTTGTTTTTCTCATTCATTTTACATCTGATCTTGTTCACTAAAGTTTGGTTTAATCTCTCATTTAGTCCGTTCGAGAACGGTGCGTTTACCGCGGTAAAAACCATAGGTATTGATTCTTCATTCAAATATTTCTTGAATTCTTTCGAATTTATTCCAGGGTATTGGTCTGTGAGTAACATTCCAATATCCTCTGATTCTGGTATACTCTTTACCAACCTTATGAAATCATTTGCACTCTGAGTTTTCGATGTTACAATAAATGCGTATCTGGTGAAATGATCTACTAATAAGTGCAGGTATTTCTTTGTAGATCTCGATCCCCCTAAACCTCCAATAGTGTCGATAGAGATTATTTCAAATGGCTTAGTGGCTGGACCTAAATGAGACATGAGGCCAAACTTGTTTTGACCCCTTGATTTATTTTTTATGCAGATTTCACATTTCTTGCAAATTTCTCCAATGTTTCGAGTCAGATTTTTAGCTGTGTAAAAGGGTCCAATCTTCTTTTGTAATTGTTTAGTGCCGATATGGCATAGATTCTCGTGAATATCCTTTATGAGTTTAACGCTGAATTCTTCTGATAGGATAATTTTCTCTTTCTTTTTGGTCTTCCTGTAATAAATTTTTTTTCTTTCAATTAATTGGTCTTTCTTATTTTGTACTTCTTCATTTTTCTCTTGATCTATTAAGATGTCTTTCAATTTAATTAGGTTCACAATTTTTAATGTTTCGTCTTCATTATCTTCTGGTTCCAAAACAGGGTTCCTACTCAAGCAGTCAGCTTCTACATTATCTTTTCCTGGGGAATATTTAACTACAAAGTCATATTGTGACAAATAATATGTTAAATCACCCAGTTCTTCATCAGTTCTCGATTTTAAATTCATATTCTCTAATGGTTTGTGGTCCGAATAAACTGTAAACGATCTTCCTATAAGCCAATATTGCCAATATTTTATTGCTTCCTTAATGGCCAAGCATTCCAAATATATTGCTTTCTTTTTTTTCTGAGCTTCATTGAGTTTTTTTGAGAAGTACGCAACTGTTTTTTCCTTTTTATCAGGTTGTTCCTGTTTCAGAATTGCGCCTATTCCTTTTAATGATGCATCTGTGTAGATATTGATTGGCAAGTTCGGATCAAAAATTTCCAGTACTGGTTGCGAACATAACAAATTTTTCATTGTTTCAAATGATTTTTGGCATTCATCAGTCCACGTAAATTTCTGGTTTTTTCTCAATAAATTGTGAAGTGGATCTAGAATTATGGCACTTTTTGGTATATATTCATGATAAAAATTTATTTTTCCAAGAAATTGTCTGATATTTTTCTGAGTTTTTGGTACAGGAAAATTTCTTATCGAAATCAAATTATCCTTCAAAGGTCTGACCGAATTATTTTGAATAATATGACCAAGATATTTAACCTTATCTGATGCAAATGTACATTTTGTGAATTTTAGCCTGAAACCTTCTGTCTTGATTGCTTCCAACAATTTTGTCAAATGATCTATATGCTGTGAAAATGTCTTAGAAAATATAAGAATATCATCTATATAATTAACTGCAAAGTCAGATAACTGATGTTTTCTCAGGATGTTGCTTAATATTCTCTGAAATATAGCTGGTGCTGTTTTTAGACCAAATGGTAGAACAGTCCACTGGTAATGTCCTTCCTGTGTTACAAAACCTGTCTTTTTCCTGTCTTCAATGCGTAGGGGTATTGACCAAAAAGCGGAGTTCACATCCAATGTAGAGAAAAATTTACAATTTCTTGTTTTCACAATCAAATCATCAATCAACGGAAACGGCTGGGCTTGCGGTACTACAATTTTGTTTAAATCCCTGAAATCTATACAAAGTCGGGACTTTTTATTGTCCTCTTTCTTGAATGCCAGCGTCACCGGTGCAGCAAATGGACTGTAGGATTCTTCTATGAGGTTTTTATGTAACAATTTCGATATTTGTTCCTCTATCTCTTTTTTATCATCCATGGAACATCTGTAAGGCCTTTTACAACAATATTTGTCTGTTATTAGGTCAATTCTTGCCTCATATTTTTTTACTGTACCAATGTCATATTTATCTTTGGCAAAAATTGTTTGGTATTTCTCAATTAGCCTATTTATCTCCAATTTTTGATGAGAGTCTAAATGATCTATACTTATTTCAAAATTTTTTTCTACCACATTTTCATTGAAGTTTATTTCATATTGATTTAAATTTTCAGGCATTATTTCTATCTCCACCAAATCATTTGAATCATCTTCAATTCCTTCTTCAATTTCATTTTTATCACAAGATTCTTCAATTTTTTTCTGTAGAGATAAAATATTCTTCTGTGATATAATTAGGTTTTCATTTTGAATTAATTTGAACTTTTTAATCATATCCAATCCAATGAGAAATTCATATTGAAATTCTTTTTCATCCATTATGTATACATCAATATTCTCTTCAATCTCAAAAATTTTTATTTTCAAAGTTGTCAAACCATTCGTTTTTTTCACACCATTGATTGTTATTAGATTATTCTGGTTCGGAATGTTTCCTCCATTGTGTTTCAGTTTGAGAAACTTTGAATTTATCAAAGAAACATTTGATCCTGAGTCATATATTCCGTGTAATTCCAGTTTATTATCTAATATTAATTTGACCTGAATCAATGGTGTGATTATTCGTTTTTTTGATCACTGATATTCAATTCCGATTCTATCACTGAATTATTCATTTTGGTTGAGTGATTTCTATTTCTATTTCCCATTTCATTTGTTTTGAACCAACACTTTGATTCAGGGTGAAAGCGATTTGGTTTCTTTAGTTTTTCACAAATTCTACAAGGTTGTTTTTCTTCAAATTTTGTTTCATAGTCCAATTTCGTATTTTTTTTATAACCAGAATCTTTCTTATTTCCCAAATGTTCAAACTTACCAATATAGTTGAACAAATCTTTGGTATCTAGAAGTTCTTCCCTGTCTATTCTGTCAGCGATGTAATCTGGTAAACCAGCTGCAATGATATCAATCAAAGTTCCTTGGTCTGTCGTACTTCTTGATTCAAGCAACAGTCTTTCTTTCCTTACTGCATACTCCAAAAAAGATCCTGATTTGTATCTAAATGATAGAGCATATCTGCTGTTTGCCCAACCCTTGTTAGCATAGGTGTAGCAAAAGGTTAATTTCCAATCATCCCAATCAGAGTTCAATGTGTATTTAATCATCATAGCACTGTACCAATCTAAACATGATTTTTCCAGAAAAACTTTCAGAATCTCGATTTTTTCTTCATCTCTATTGATTTCTAATCTTCCACACTCTCTTTCAAAGACTTTCATCCACTCATGAGCATTACCTTTTCCATTGAACTTCTCAATCACAAACTTTTCTGTGATTTTCCTGAGATTTGGTCTGTCATTATTACTCTGTTTTTTCATGATCATCTCGAATGCTTGCATCATCTTATCTGATATTGTATTTTCAGGAATACTCGTATCAGTATTGCTACCACTTAGAATTTCCTCTGGATATTCTCCTCCAATTATCACATTTCCATCAGAATCCCAATATGTTTTTCTCATCTCGTCAGTGACAACAATTCCAACTTTCCTAGATTGATGTCGTTTTTTTAACGTCTTCTTTATATTAGAATATACAGCAGATCCTGTGATGCTTTCATGTAATGTGGCAGGTTGTAGTTCTTTCGGCACTTCATAATTCCTTCCATCTTCAGTAGTTATTGAAGTGATACAGAGCAAGTTCGTTTTTCCATCTTCTGATCCTTTCACCATAAAATGAAATTTCAACGTTTCCATATTCTTGACCAAAATTGTCGTTTTATAAGACTGATTCTCCAATAAGTCCTTCGGAATTAGAATAACTTCAAATGTGTTGCTCTATGAATATAAAGTTTATTGTTATTACAAAATATTGATTGAAACTATTTACAATCTTACCTATGAATATAAAGAAACGACAATTGAAGTCGATTCTTCAAATCCTAAATCTCTATCAAACAATTATATAATATAATATTATTTCGAAAATTAGATTTTCCGATTGAACGTCAAATCATTTATCATTCTATAGCTGTCATATCCTAAGCCTCTTATAATCCTAATCTCTAAATCAATTGAATAAAGAAATACAGTTTCTTTACATACATATGGTCTTTGTATACAAAATTTAACGAGTTGCTCAGTTTTGGTTTTGGAGAGTCACGAAAAGTGGAATTTTTTCTGCATTCCGGAATTTGAGAATGAAATCATCACCTCATATTGCATTGCCAAATATCAACACATTCCATTCAAGTTCATAAATTCAACTTTATCGCTTCCAATTGTTGTTTTACTTGCATTCCGTTGACAATCGGGAAATAAAGCTACATAAATGTTTATGCGTGGAACACTCCATTTCCTAAACGACCATAGCATGGGAGTAGAATATTTTCCATTGTTTCATTTCATACCTACCTATGAAAAATAGCCATAAAACTTGTTTTTCTTGATTGTAAGAATTTCGAATTCTCATTAAGGAATTGAATGTTTTAGTATGTAAACAGTTTTATTGCTGTAATAATTCAGTTGGAAAACGTTTCAAAACTTATTATTCCTTCCAGGATATCACAGTCATTCTTGTAATTGAGGGTAATTTGGCATCGGAGTATCGTCTTTTCAAATGGTTTACTCCATTCACTTTTATAAAGTATCCCAGTTGGCCAAGATTTAGGTTTATCAAGTTTTTTTTCTTAAAACTGACGCTGGTTGGTATACCCAAGTCTCATCCATAGTAACAATTCGGTTTAAGAAGTCTACATAGTTTTTAAATCCTGCACAGATCGAACGCAATGCTTATACCCTCGCACGCTTTTGGTCAACATTCAAACATGTGGGGATGCATTCTGCAGAAATTTTTCTCATGTCCAAATTGAGTAGTTAATGAACGCGTTCGTATGAAATCTTCAGTGCTTGAGATATCCGTTTTACCCAATTCGACGGTCCGATGATATCATGTCTTGAACTGCATCGATATTTTCGGGAATGACCCAGAAATCTTCAATGGAAAATTTACCTCTTTTGAAGCTTGCAGTCCAATTTTTCACGGTCGCATACAAAGGGCATGGATCACCAAGGGTATTAGGCATATCTTCGTTAATCTGCTTACCTCTTAACCCTTTTAAATACAGGTACTTGATGATGGCTCGATACTCCAATTTTTCGATTTTTACAATTTCGGTGAACATCTTTTTTTTAATTTATTGCGTAACTCTGGTTTACTTTTTTGACGTCGAACGTTGCTTGGTTATCTGACAGGAAAATGACTATAACCTCACATTTTCGAAATATACACGCTGAAATGTATCAGAATGTCATGGCCAATCGGGATACATTATAAAAGTGAATGGAGTATACAGTTAAACCTGAAGAAAACTGTAATTCTCCAGAAAAACTGGCTGAGATATCAGTTCCTGTACGCGGTATCTTTTGAAAACCTTGTACCTATAACGAATTTGTGACTCAAAGTCGCACAAGATGAAAATAGACTATTTACCAACACACGTACGACACGTGTACAGAAGTCCTTAAAAATCCAACTTTATTACACAATGTATTTTATTGTACACGGAACCGATGCCAGGTTCTCGATTCCGCGTGGAAAAACTGAATTGAAAGATAGAAATGCGAAGTGTTGATCGAAAACGTTTTTGAAATAATAGAGTCATTAAACGCACCGAAATACATTCTAGAAATAAGTTCTCCCAGTATACTTTCACTTGCTGGAGATATTAACGCCATGTGTCGCACACGTGGAAACGTATAAACAACACAGGGTTTAACAAATTAAAAAACATTTGGAGGACGGCCAACTCGAGCTTTATCAGTACCTAGTATAATTTTGTTGCGAAATATTTGAATATTTATAGGTTGGAGATTCTTTCACACAGTAAATCATATCAAATTGAGGAAACTATACATTTTAGGATATATTTCCCTATTTTCCATGATTTTGAACGATTTTATTGCTAAAAATGAAGGGTTTTCCAGTAAGAGTTGGTATTTTGAATAGCCCGTCATTTCGGTAGATGTCACTTTTGAACCTGTCATTTTTAGACATTTGAGAAGTAGAAACTACGTCATTAATAAAAATGGAACGCTACACGGTTCAACAACCCATTGAAATAATTGAAATTCGCTATGAAAATGTTGAACATTTTTGGTTCGTCGTGAAGCACCTTGTCCAACTGCAATACAAAAATGGGTGGAAAAATTTGAGTTGTTGGGACAAGTTAGAGATGTGAAAATAACACCCCTTATTGAAGAACCTTTTATTATGGTTCATATATAAACGAGAATGATTATAAGTATTTCAAAATATTGATTGACTGACTTTAGTGACACACCCGATAATGAAGACGTAACGAATTGAATTCGCAATAAACATTTTTGTAGGAAGTTCATTGCCTTTTAAGCGACCTAATATGGATGACCTATGAACTACCAAATAAAATTTTGCAGACCAATTAAACTATTCTGTTTGAAGAAAATTATCATTTTATGGCTCATTTAAGCGATGGTCAAACATGATAATCCTCATCTGAATTGCGCAGTAATCCATGTGCACGATATGGCATTTAATAAAAATCGAAATCGTTCAAATTCTATTATCAGCGATCAGTCAAACGAAGAGCTTACCAGACAGTATTTGATTGTCTGGTACCCCAACTTTTCATTATCTAACTTCTGATATAATGCACGTGCAGGGCTCTCTTATCAGAGCAATTTGATCTGGAACATTCAAGGTAATAAAATTCATATCGTATGTTCGAGTAAACTTCCGACGCATTCTAGATTAGACGTCAATTAAGGAATAAAGCAATGATTTGGAAGGAATACTAAGTTATACAGTGAAATCACCCAGCGATTTAAGGGCCAGTCCCTTTTCTTTGTGGAGTCATCATTGACAGACAGCAAAATCTTGTTCTGGGAAGAGATATCACTAGATCTGTCCACTGTTCATGTCTGAAATAAACTGCCGTCAAGGTGTAGATAATTTAGATGCTGACCATCTTGGTTTCGGTCTCAATATGTCCTTCGTCAGAACAACATAACTTATCACCGACAAGACAAGATGAAACATTTCTTCTAATTGATCCTGTTTGGTCACTTCTGAGATATATTTCAATCTCAGTGACATCTAGGAATGAATACTCATCAAGAGATCCTAGTAAACTGCTCCACATGAGTTAGGGATATTGACTTAAATTGCAATAAAATGTTGTTAAAATAATATTTTTGTGCTGAAAATTCATATTAATATGATTGCAAGTTGCAAATTAATTTTAGCCTGTAGGTCTGCAGCGTATGGGTGGTCAAGAAAAATCGAGTAAAATAACGAAATTTTTTTCCCAGAGAATTCAAGCATTTTTAGACTATCAATACAATGTATGGCCTCCACGGGCATCAACAACAGCTTGACATCTACTTTGCATGCTACACACGAGGTTGTTGAACATTTCTTGAGGAATTTGGTTCCATAAACGGGACAGAAGCTCTTTCAGATCATTTAAGGATTCTGGGATGGGTTGATGATTATCTAATCTTCTTTGGAGCATACCCCATGCATGTTCTATGCAATTCAAATCTGGTGAGTGCGGAGGTATTGGTAATGTGGAATACCAAGCTCCTCGCGCGCATTCTCAACTATGGCTGCACGACCGGTCTAGCGTTATCGTCTAGAAATTGAAAAGTTTCACCAATAGCAGCGTGAAAATTTGGCACAACATTGTCAATGACATTCTCCCAATAGTGTAAGGCGGTCATATTCCCAGGACAAATGTGTAGATCTGTGCGCCCGTTGAAACATATCCCGGGCCATACCATAAGACTACCCCCTCGAAATGGATGGAATTCTTGGACATAGCGACGATTACGGGGTATGCGTGGGATTATCCATACCCTTATTCTTCGAGAATCTGAAAATAGTTCATATCTGGATTCATCAGTGAAAAGGACACTACGCCATTGATCGTTCCAATTGATATGTTGCCTTGCCCATTCCAGTCTTTGACGCTTATGGTCACGTGTTATTGGAAGTCCTCTTAATGGACCTCTAGAACCTAGATTCACCTCTCTCAAACGTCGTCTGATGGTTTCGATGGAAACTTGGACCACATCTGTATTTTGAAGAGGTGTTGAGCAGGCGTTGTTTTTCATCGCCCACCAAGCCTTGGTCTTTCCAACACGGAACCTGTTTCCCTGAACCTATTCCAAAGTCGAGATATCACACTTTGGCTGACTTGGAGCCTTTCCGCTACAACAACCTGAGTTAGGCCACTCTGTAGCATTCCGATAGCCCTATTAGCCTCAGCGTTTGTTAATTTACGTCTTGGCATTTTCAGAAAACTCGTTTTAAATCGGAGCCGTTGATAAACTGACTTCATTGCAAAATAAGAACATTCATGAAGCATATGCAAAGAACCAAACTTCAGAAAAAAGGCGACCAGATTGACGAAATGTTTCATACTGATTTTTATTGGATCGATTCAAGTTGTTATTGAGTTTAAAATGATTTTACAGCTAATTTCTCGAAGATTACATACTTTTAAAAACGATTGAATACGATATTCCTAACTCTTGTACTCTTGTAGAGCAGTATATTTTATAACAATAAGATCAATACCGAATTCAGCTATCGCAGTTTATGTTTATACTTGATAACATTCATCTATTCAGCGGCGGCCTTACCAATTGCGAGGCCCCGGGCGGCAGGTCTTTGCGAGGCCCATTGTCCTTCGTGAAAAGTATGTCATTCGAATTTAAGGTCGTTTGGTTTAGGTATTTTGTCATGTTGGATAAAAACTGCCATAGTTTTACAACTAAATAAAATTTGTGCTTCAAAATATTTTACTTCGAAAGGTTTACAAATTCAACAAATTTGGAGAAGATAAATTTTGAAATTTATGTTAAATTTCAAAATTGATGTTCGCGGCTTTTTCTGAGACTCAAATCTTTAATTAGAACACAATAATCCAACGAATGAGATACGTTATTTTCTATTGAAAGAATAGCAAGTACTGAAAGCCAATCTTGAATTCTTCTTTCAGCAGACGCAACTGCAGCAGGTGTGGTGGCAATAAGAGCCGTTTCACATGCGACTGATGGTCAGTCCTGATGGTCAGTCGGAACCGGCGTTTGAACTGGATTTTGCAATACTTTCACATGCATGCGTATCATCAGGCGACCCATGAAACAAGCATGAGCATCGGTTCGGCCTGCTGCGTTTGCGTGTCGTCGGATCGAGTCGCGGCAAAAGGCACAAAGGAGGTTTTCACATAATGCATGCGCACCGTCAGTCCTGATGCGATTGCGGTGTTGCGCATGTTATTATTGAATATTCTTAGGAATTTCTACATTATTCATCAATAATAGTGGATAATAGTCAATGGGTAGGAAAAAGTTAATTTTGAAACTGAAATGCTCATCAGTGCCATAAAAAAAATGGAAATATGGAATACATCCCCAGAAAATTATAAAAATATTGATTTGAATATTGGGAGAATCTGGCTCTGATCTATGTATGACAGGAAGATTTCAAGAATCTTTTTCAATGACGAAGCAAGTTTGCATATTCATCAACAGATTGATCGTCGATAATGTCCTCGCTCCTTAATTTTTTGTCTGAGGTCTTTGGCTTTTTATATACAAGATGATAGAGTAAATTTTAAAACTTCAAAAAAACTTGAACCAATCATCAAGTAGATTTTCCATATAACTTTTCAAACAAAGAATCCACACAATAATAATTCCAATATAAGAATTTCGAAATACGAAAAAAGTTTTCACTTCGTGCGGGAATCGGACGGTTCTCGTACAAAGCAATTACAGTGTCACGCTCCAAATCCATGGCAGCAAATGGTCTTTGATTGCGGCGACTGACGATACTCATCGATGTGAAAACAAATACCGCCGACTGATGATCGGTTCGACCGACCATCAGGACTGACCATCAGTCCCTTGTGAAACGGCTCTAATTCTCAGGACTATTTCGATAGTGGGGTAAACTTCAGTTATATTTTTTTGCTCTTATGTATTTCAGCACCGGGATAATATCGTCGTTTTCCTCATACGCACTGATGAACATATTCTATTCTTCATACAATTCATGTCCATCAATATCACATGATTCTCCTACTGTCACGGACATTTGCAAGTAGCTACATTGTTCAAAAAATTCAGTATTATTGATTTCCTTCAATTTTTTTACACATGAAGCCAAATATGCTCTCATGTTTGGGTTCTTGCGCGAGGCCCCTCCAAGAGCGAGGCCCTGGGCGATTGCCCCATTCGCCACCCCCTAAGGCCGCCTCTGCATCTATTCCAATCAAGAAGAGTATTTCGATTCTCTTCGATTATAAAAACTTGTTGGGTTCTGTATACGAAAAGAATTCCTTCTTTCAATATCACAATAAGTATCGGGGGATATTTTCTCCGGAATATTGAGGTATCGCCTTTCTCCGATGAATCGAGCGATTTCTGAAAGGCGTTCGACAAAGGCAAGCAGATTCTATTGTTGGATCAACAATAATAACGTACAGTACAACAACCTGCTCTTTTTCATGTCTAACGGTCGCGAGGAAGAAGAAAGACATCAGCTGATGGCACTTGTGCTGAAATTTATGAAAATAAGCACCTGTTCCAGCTCTTCTTTGACATGGCTAATTTTGGGTGTGCTCGAATGGGTGGTGTTCAACTGGGCTAAAGGATAATGATTTGAAGATTCATAAGAGGTTTATGGGGAACTAAAAGAGACATCGGTTGCAGGGTAAGATAATGTGAATCGTCTTATACACTGACTCTGTAGTATTTGCACTCTGAGAACCGAATGGACTGATTAAATACGAACCTGCTTTTTATATTTTCTCATATTAGAGACTCGATCAATACTTTCCACATGTGCTTATATGTTCTGAATGCCTTGTTTGATATTATTTTTCCAATTGAGTATTGTCAACCTTGTCAACGAGCTGCATTCAATATTATCCCATTGTAGAACCAAGGAATTTGCTTTGGGGGCTCAAAACCTGTTGGTCTCTCTTCGTTTTCTCTCTTCAAGGAATTTTGGAATACATTGGATGTTCCAGACACAATTCTCGTTTGTTAACGTTTATAATATCAATGTTCTTCTCAGTATTGGAAATATTTTTAATGGAGATATTTCAGTTTCTCTCAATTTTTCTAACAAAGATTCAAAAATTTAATGATATTCAAGATGTTCAAATTAAAATATAGTCAACATCGTAATTAAGCAGAAACCAAATTTCAAATTTGGGTTCTCTATAAACCTCTTATGAATCAGTTGGATGAATCACAATGAACAGAACCCAACCTGTAGGTAATTTTTCCATAAATTCCAAAATTTTCTTCGTGTTATCAGCTTCCTGAAGTTATCCTCCGCTTGGCATTCTATTTGCGATCAAATATTTATTCACCATCGTTGCATAAATATGTCTTTCATCGTACAGAAGCCGAAGCAGTACGTGCGTTATACCTGTATTTTCTTTGTGAATCCACTGTCGCGCATAGTTCTGCATACTAAATTATTCATAATAGTCAGGGAAAAGAAAAGGAGCACACCATAAAGATTAGAGCTTTGTGATATACCGAACATCCCTATCTACAATGGAGAAAACAAGCATCGTTGCATAGAAGCTTTCAAACTTTTTCAGGGAGTTCCAACTGAAATCGATTTTGAGATATAATTACAGGAGATGATTGTATGCGTCCTGTAAACTTCCTCGAAATGGTTGAAAAAGTTCTTTACATTATGAAAGATGTTAGTTCCATACAGCTTTATTCGATATATTCATATTTCTTAGATATGATACATAGAAAGACTTGATTCTCAATCATCTCAAGTAGAATCCCCCAGGAGTGCATCATGGATCCCCAAATGTTTGAATGTTGACCAAAAGCGTGCAAGGGTAGAAGCATCGCGTTCGATTAAAGCTCGATCTGAAAACGATGTAGGATTGTTACTTTGGATGAGACTTGGGTACATTTTTACGATCCAGAAACAAAGCAACAATCGATAGAATGGCGACACTCTCGTTCTCCGAGACCTAAGAAGTTTCGTGTCTAAAAATCTGCTGAAAAAGTTCTTGCTTCTGTTCTTTGGGATTGTCATGGAGTAATCATTATTGATTTTTTGGATAAGGGTAGAACAATAACTGGAGATTACTATTCGACATTACTGACTACTCTACGGGAAAAAATTGAAGAGAAAAGAAACGGCAAGCTAAAAGTGTTTTGTTTTTACAGGACAACGAGTACACAAATCTCATGTTGTCATGCAGAAAATTCGTGATTTAGGTTCAGAATTACTTAAACACCTCTCTTATTCACCAGATTTGGCTCTGTGCGACTATCATCTCTTTCCCCAACTGAAAAAAAGTTTAAAAGGTCGTAAATTTTCTTCCAACGAGGAGGTAATAAAAGCTGTGGAGGACTGGTTTGCAGAGCAAGAAGAAACATTTTTTTTGAAAGGTCTAGAGACGTTGCCGGTTCGCTGTAATAAATGTATTCAATTGAGAGGAGAATATTTTAATTTATAAAATATTTTGAAATTGAAATTTTGGTTGTTTCTATAGTAGGCTAAGAATTTTTCAATATATTCTCATATATGCTATTAAATCGTTATTAAATATGTCTTAACAAAAAAAGGAAGACCATACTCACTAGCGTATCTGACAGAGAAAAAATGAATGAAACACGTGAGCTTTCGAAAAGTGATATTAACTAGCAAACTTAGGTGAAAATTTGACGAAATGATTCAGACCATTTTGGCTTTAGCCAGAGTTCCCAAAAACTGATGTTTTAGTGCCTGGTAAAGGTCCTAGATGAGATCTTACGGCTCGGTGCGCTAGGAGAAGAATCGAAATGTTCTTCTTTGTTTACTATAAACAATAAAGTATTTCAGCGCAGCCAAATAATTTTCATTCTCTTGGTCTCTCTACACTTTCCTGTACTAATATGTGAAATTTCAGTTCGATATAATTTCATTTCACAGAGTTTTAGAATGTCAAACAAACGTAGTGCGATTTTAGAGCTGTTTCGTCAAGGTAGGCGTCAATGCGAAACTGTTCGTTTGCTCAATGTGCCTCGACAAACCGTGTCCGATGCAATTCGTCGTTTCAATAAGGAGCTTGGCCATGATGGTCGTCGTCCAGGAAGTGGTAGAAAACGCACTGTCAATACACCCAGCAATCGCAACATCGTCAAGAAGCGAGTCAATCGAAATCCGAGGGTTTCCATGAGGAAAATAGCCTGCGAGACCGGTATCAACAGCGAATCAGTCCGTCAAATTACCAAAAAGGAGCCCAACCTCAAGCCATACAAGCTCCAAAAAGTTCAACTCCTCACGGAGAAAAACAAGCGCGTACGATTCCAAAGGTGCCGCCAACTCCTTCGTCTCGCTGCCGGTCAGCAATGGGAGCGAATTCTCTTCACAGACGAGAAGGTTTTCACCGTAGAACAATCCCACAACCACCAAAACGACAGAGTCTGGTCCGTAGAGGCTCCCGGTACATCGGCCATCGTCGAACACCGTCAAAATCCGCAATTCGTCATGGTCTGGGGCGGAATTTGCGGCAGTGGTAAAACTCCCTTAGTTTTCGTGGATCCAGGGGTCAAAATCAATCAAGAAGTCTACCGCTGCGACATCCTTGAGGCCGTAGTACTTCCGTGGGCCAAGCAGCACTTCGGCGATACGCATTGGACCTTTCAACAGGACTGCAGAGCGAAAATGACGCAATAATGGTGTAAGACCCATTTTCCTTGTTTCATCTCATCTGCAGAATGGCCGCCCTAATCACCGGATCTCGACCCAATGGACTACAGCGTGTGGTCGATTTTGGAGCACAGGGCTTGTGCTAAAAAATACAAAAATTTGGAGTCGCTGAAGCAATCTCTGCGCCGGGAATGGAACCGATTAACGCCCGAGGAGCTGCGGCCCATTGCCGAAAATTTCAAGAAGCGTCTGAAGCTGTGTATCGCCGCCAAAGGAAGCCACTTCGAAACGGCTTGAATATATTATTAACAAATGTTCAATGAAGTTAAATGAAAAAGAGTTTGTCCGAGGTTTTTCTTGTCACACTGTAAGTAGAAGAGTAAACAGAGAATTCGGAAACAATTCGTACAAGCAAATAGGTCCATAAATCCACACTTGCAACGGTCCGGACCATCCAGACCCGTTTACGTATGAAAATTTCACTGGCTGCAATTCCCCACTCGACCGCGCAAAAGAAAATCGGGAAAATTTACGCTCAGCGTATATTGAATGGAGTCAATTCCTGCTAGTTCATAAATTTTATTGGAACGCCTTACAGCATCGATTCGAACCACATGTGCACACTTTGCCAAGTTGGTCCGCCACCATTACGTCGACCCTCTTTGGGGTGCAGGTGATTTTTGGACCTACTGCACTAATGCGGGTCGTTTTATACGTGCCTTTATGCGTTGAGGCAGTCGGGACTGATGGCGGATTAAGGCGTTCGCCAATATTCACGCATTCGGTCGATGGGGTCCCCGGGAAGATTTAGGGATTATATGCACGGTTAAATCGTAAAAAGCGGAGGGAAGGACTTCATTTTACGATTTTCGGGCAGCGTCTGATTCTGGTTAGATCGCTACGAAGACCTGGACGACGTTATTAGAAGCGATGTGGGTGGATGCGGAAAATGAGGGGGTTGATTGGCTTCAGGAAGCAACTTGAGGGTCCCCGAATAAAGACTGTATTGAAGATGATGGATAAGAAATGAAAAAAGCACCAGAGAAGGGCAAAATCCCTCACCCAACATCTCCGGCCGAAATTAAAGAAATATTCAACAATTCAAAAACAAGAAAGGTACCTGAAGAAGATAAAATTACACATCTCATGCTGGAGAAAATGTCCTAGAAAGGTACTGCAGCTCTCACTAGCATAACGAATGGAGTGATGGGAACAGAGCACTTTCCAGAAAGATGGAAAACTGTCGATGTGATTTCAATAAAGCAAATCAAGGGTCCCCGAATAAAGACAGTATTGGAGATGATGAAGAAGAGATGAAAGAAGCACCAGAGCATGGCAAAATTCCTCACTCATCATCTCCGGTCGAAATTAAAGAAATATTCAACAATTCAAAAACAAGAAAGGTACCTGGAGAAGATAAATTACAAATCTCATGCTGGAGAAAATGTCTCAGAAAGGTACTGCAGCTCTCACTAGCATAACGAATGGAGTAATGAGAACAGAGCACTTTCCAGAAAGAAAGAAAACTGTCGAATTGATTTCAAAAAAACCAACTCAAGGGTCCCCAAATTAAGACAGTATTGGAGATGATGAAGAAGAAATGAAAGAAGCACCAGAGGATGGCAATATCCCTCACCCAACATCTCCGGCCGAAATTAAAGAAACATTCAACAATTCAAAAACAAGAAAGGTACTTGAAGAAGATAAAATTACACATCTCATGCTGGAGAAAATGTCCTAGGAAGGTACTGCAGCTCTCACCAGCATAACGAATGGAGTGATGAGAACAGAGCACTTTCCAGAAAGATGGAAAACTGTCGAAGTGATTTCAATAAAGCAACTCAAGGGTCCCCAAATGAAGACAGTATTGAATATGATGAAGAAGAAATGAAAGAAGCACCAGACGATGGCAAAATCCCTCACCCAACATTGTTAGAAAATGGGAACAGGAAAGGAAGAGTAGGTCCTGGCGACTGGTCCAGGGACAGAGACAGGCTAAGTCTTTCCTCTCGTACTCAACGAGCTGGACCAAAAAAGTTCTGGCACTTAGCAAATCAGAACTGAGGAAAATGACGGGCATACTCACGGGACACTGTCCTGTAAATTATCATCTTCGGAACATGGGAAAGGTTCCTGATGATACCTGTCGCTTCTGTCAAGAAGCCACCGAAACAGCTGAACACCTGCTTTGCAATTGTGGAGCTGTCTTCAGGAAAAGGCTACAACATCTTGACTTCTGTTTCTTAAAACCGGAACAAGTAATGGGCGTGGCACCGAGAAGAGTAGTGAAGTTCATAGAGGCTTTGATACCTGATTGGTAAACAGCGCGGGGTAGCACAATAGATCTTCAGGTCAAGGTGTTTGCGAGGCTAAGCAAAGTCTAAACGCCCCTCCTTAAATCTAATCTAATCTAATCTAATCTCACCCAACATCTCCGGCCGACATTAAAGAAATATTCAACATTTCAAAAACAAGAATTCAATTACACATCTCATGCTGGAGAAAATGTCCTAGAAAGGTACTGCAGCTCTCACCAGCATAACGAATGGAGTGATGAGAACAGAGCACTTTCCAGAAAGAAAGAAAACTGTCTAAGTGATTTCAATAAAGAAACTCAAGTGTCCCAAAATAAAGACAATATTGAAGATGATGAAGAAGAAATGAAAGAAGCACCAGAGGATGGCAAAATTCCTCATCCAACATCTCTGGCCGAAATTAAAGAAATATTCAACAATTCAAAAACAAGAAAGGTACCTGGAGAAGATAAATTACAAATTTCATGCTGGAGAAAATGTCTCAGAAAGATACTGCAGCTCTCACTAGCCTAACGAATGGAGTAATGAGAACAGAGCACTTTCCAGAAAGAAAGAAAACTGTCGAAGTGATTTCAATAAAGCAACTCAAGTGTCCCAAAATAAAGACAATATTGAAGATGATGAAGAAGATATGAAAGAAGCACCAGAGGATGGCCAAATCCATCACCCAACATCTCCGGCCGAAATTAAAGAAATATTCAGCAATTCAAAAACAAGAAAGGTACCTGAAGAAGATTAAATTACACATCTCATGCTGGAGAAAATGTCCTAGAAAGGTACTGCAGCTCTCACTAGCATAACGAATGAAATGATGAGAACAGAGCACTTTCAAGAAAGATGGAAACCTGTCGAAGTGATTTCAACAAAGCAACTTAAGGGTTCCCAAATAAAGACTACTGAAGATGATGAAGAAGAAATGAAAGAAGCACCAGAGGATGGCAAAATTTCTCATCCAACATCTCCGGCCAAAATTAAAGAAATATTCAACAATTCAAAAACAAGAAAGGTACCTGAAGAAGATAAATTACAAATCTCATGCTGGAGTAAATGTCCTAGAAAGATACTGCAGCTCTTACTTGCATAACGAATGGATTGATCAGAACAGAGCACTTTCCAGAAAGATAGAAAACTGTCGAAGAGATTTCAATAAAGCAGACAAAAAGTTCCTTCAGAACTATAGAGCAATAAGCTTACTCCCATCCCTAGGAAGAATTGTGGAGAGAGTCTTAGCCAAACGACTTGATGCAGTTACAGAAGGACCTGACAACGAAACTCAGTGAACAATTTGGATTCAGAAAACAACATTCAACTGAAGAAGAGATAAGATTGACCGATTATATAACAGAAAGACTTCAGAATAAACAAGCTGTCGAGGCTAGTTCCTTATTCCTGCAAGTTTCTTGCATACAGGCTTCTTTCCTTTGGGTTGCAATGGGAAGGTGTTCTGTGACTAGGTGAATAGGAGTTCCTTCCTCCTCCGCACAGAATCTACACTCTACAGTGTCCGATGAACCCATTCTCACCAAATGCTTATGGAGGCGACAATGTCCTGTAGACTTTTGGATCTTACAGTTCCAGAGAGTCGAAAGAACTTTTTGGAGTGATCCATTCCTGCGAGATTCCGCCAGTGTTTGCCTTTCGGTTTTCTCCTTCTGCAGAAACTCTTTCTCATATGTGCATTTCTCTATGCCACAGAATCGTTCTGGCCCAGTGAATTACTATCGTGCGCAAGGTTATTGGCCCCTTAGTTTCCCTTGATTCCAGAATGACCAGCAACCCAGATTAGGGAGACCTTATTTTTCTTGAGGGATAGAAACTTTAGTGAGAAAATAGAAGATGTTCACCCCACACTCAGATATTTAGAAGAAGATATTTAGAAGAGTTCCTCAAGGATCCATACTAGGACCGCGATTCTATACCAAGAAATCCAAGATGCCTGCTTGCCATATACGCAGATGATACGGGCACAAGAATCAGGCTCAGAAATACAAAATGAATTCACAAAAGAATTCAAGAAGCTGCAGATGATATAAGTCAATGGTGTACCACATGGAAAATTTAAATCAATGAAGAAAAGAGTCGGGAAATTATCCTTCAAAAGAGATCACTGAGGATGGAATCGAAGATATCCATAGACGATAATGATATATAGAATGGCAAAATGAAGCTAAATACCTAGGAGTACCTAATATTAGACAGAGGACTTACGTGGAAACAGCACATTAAGTATGCAGTGGATAAAACGAATGTAGCAATGAATAGACTTTACCCAATTATAGGCAGAACAAGCCAAATGAACAGAAACGCACGAAGTTGAGGATCATAAAAGCAGTCGCCAGACCGCAGCTAACATACACAGCATTGGGCTATGCAGCGAGAACCAATATAAAGAGAATACAAAGGACAGAAAAAAATTTTCTGAGATGGGCAGTAGTCGCCCCCTGGTTTGTTAGGAATGAACAAATCCGAAAAGACATAAAATGGGAGTCCATCACTACATTAATCAAAAGAAAAGCTGCAAATGCCTCTGAAAGAGCTAGCGAACATCCAAATGACGACATAAGCAGGTTAGTTGATTTTGATCCCACTGAAGATGCAAAAACAGCGAGAACTCAACTCCAAAGACCTATTACGAGAACGAAGAAATAGAACACATAGAGAGAGAGAGAGAGAGAGAGAGATCCAACTGAAGGATAATCACAAATAATAATAAAGAGAAAGAGAAGATGGAAGGTTCATAAGCAAAGACCTGAAACCAACCACAGGAGAGGTGTTTAGTCTGGGTGTCTGGTGTAAGATTCACCCCTTCTATACTAAGAAAAATTGTATATTTTCGAAAATGAAACATAAAATAACGGGGTAGAAACTTAATTCATCTCAATCATTAACAACTTTGATTCAATTTTTTCAGCGCAATATTCTGCAAATTTTTTTTTGTTAATGTTTGTGTTATCTTCTGGATAAATCCTAAATTAACAACGAAATGAAAGGGTCTATGGAAAATTTATAGGTAGTACTTCATTCTTATCAACTTTTAGCTTGGTTTCTGTTCCTGAACAAAAAAGCAATAAATACATCAAGGTTTATAAGACCTAATGCGAATTTATGACGGAATCCAACATTATCTTTTATTACAGCAATTATTTTTTCAACCCTTATCTCTCTCAACCACACCAGTGATCTGACTTTTTATTGAGATAATGACTGCGGCAGTTCGTTCCAAATAAGGGTAGAATTGTAATTATCTTTGCCCCACGTATCGATAATATTTCGACAAAATTGGAAAGTTTAGCGGATCTACATGCAAATGTGGAAATTTAAAAAGAAGTAATCAAACGCTGCAGCCACGGCTTCAAAATGATAAACCGCATGCACAATGCATTCAAATTTATTCAATCGCCGAGATTCATGCCACTTGATGCGGAAATTGAGCCTTTTTTCAATTTGTAGGCCGAAATAGTATACCTGTCCAAGTACAAACTCATCAGCAATGAAATAATGCCCATTAACTCTACACAATTAAATCGAATAAATTTTCATATACAACCTCAATTTATATTCCACACAAAGAACGTTTATATGTACAGTAATGAAAGCTAATTGAATATTCATTTCACGCAGCCGGTGCATTTTGTTTGCGAACTCAACATATCAATATCAAATGTACACTCGTATATTTGTTGCTATGGCCTTGGATTCTTTCGTCTTAGCTTAGAGATGTGCTTGAGAAGAGCTTCGCGTTAGAAAATCTAACCATTTTTGCCCACGCCGATCCAGCGCTGGCATTATTTGATCATGCTTTGATTGCGTGAACGAATACAATAATTGGTGCTACATACAGGGTCCTTCACGGCCAGATGAGTTTATACAGGGTTTGGCGTAATGAATATTCCTTTGAAATTAGCAAAATATCATCTTGGTTGGATTTTACCTGCCGGATCAAAAACGTGCTGGGGGTATAATGTTCGGTCGCCATACCTCTCTTATCATCGCTGAACGAAGAATGACTGGTGCCATCTGCGTAGAAAACATCATTGAACCAATTATTGTTCCTCTGCGCAACGAATTCGGGGATAATTTCATTTATCAGGATTATAAAACCCCACCACACACGAATGGTTCGAAACATTCTTCAAGAGTATAATATCCAGAGAATGAACTGGCCAGCAAACTCACCGGACATGAATCCAATTGAAAACGTATGGGATTACTTAGGGAGAGCAATATCCAATCGCCAAAACCCACCTCCAGCTTGTCAGGAATTGAGTTGAGTCCTTCAGGAAGAATGTAACGATATGCCTGAAAATTTCATTGACAACTTGATTCGTGACTTGCCTAGATGTATTGGGCAGTTGATTGGAAAGAAGAGGTGCTGGTACTGACTTTTGCATTTTGATTCAGTTTTGGAATTAGTCGAAAATAAATACGAGGATATATTGAAAAATTCTTAGCCTACTATAGAACCAAACAAAATTTCGATGTAAAAATATTTTATTACCCAACATATTCTCCTCTTAATTGAATACATTTATTACAGCAAACCTGCAACGTCTCTAGACCAAAAAAAAATGTTTCTTCTTGCTCTGCAAACCAGTCCTCCACAGCTTTTATTACCTCATCGTTGGAAGAAAATTTACGATCTTTTACACTTTTTCGCAGTTGAAGAAAGAGATGGTAGTCGGACGCAGCCAAATCTGGTGAATAAGGGGGGTGTTCTAGTAATTCTAACCCAAAATCACGAATTTTTTGCATGGCAACATGAGACTTGTGTACTGGGGCGTTGTCCTGTAAAAACAAAATACCTTTGGATAGCTTTCCGCGTCTTTTCTCTTCAGTTTTTTCCCGTAGAGTGGTCAGTTATACCGAATAGTAATCTACAGTTATTGTACCCTTATCCGAAAAATCAATCCTGATTACTCCATGGCAATCCCAAAAAACTGAAGCAAGAACTTTTCCAGCAGATTTTTGGACACGAAACTTCGGAGAACCAGAGTGTCGCCATTCCATCGCTTGTTGCTTTGTTTCTGGATCGTTGAAATGTACCCAAGTCGCATCCATAGTTACAATTCGGTTTAAGAAGTCTACATCGTTTTCGAATCGAGCACAGATCGAACGCGATGCACGCTTTTGGTCGACATTCAAACATTTGGGGATCCATTTTGGAGAAATTTTTCTCATGTCCAAATTGACGTGAACTATATGATGAACGCGTTCGTGTGAAATCTTCAGTGCTTCAGATATCCGTTTTAGCCCAATACGACGGTCTGATAAAATCATGTCATGACACAGAAACTGGCCTTCCCGATCGGTCATCATCTACAATGGAAAATTTACCTTTTTGAAGCTTGCAGTCCAATTTTTCACGGTCGCATACGAAGGACATTGATCACCAAGGGTATTAAGCATATATTCGTAAATCTGCTCACCTCTTAATCCTTTTAAATACAGGTACTTGATGATGGCTCGATACTCCAATTTTTCGATTTTTACAATTTCGGTGGACATCTTTTTTTTAATTTATTGCGTAACTCTGGTTTACTTTTTTGACGTCGAACTCTACACTGACACTTCTAATAAGTTATTGTTCGTTGATATGGTATGGCAATATTTTGTTTATGCAAGGAACTGGTCTAGGCTAACTAGATTCGCGAAAGGTATACAATGCCGAAATAAAAAATTTCGATTCACTCCATTATCACCACAGGAGAATTATTCCCAACGGCGAAAAGTTCTTCATAAACCTCCACGCAAAAATTTTACGACTTATTCCGTGAAAGTCAACCCTGACATTAGGATTTTATGATGCAGGGTAAAATCCAAGCCAAAACTTATATGCTAAAAAGAACCGTATGTATGCTCAAATCTTGAATACGCAATGTTCATAAAGTTTTATTGGTAAGTAGTGCTCTGTATAAAGCTTTATGACGATGAAATATGATTATGAAAATCTTCCAAGTTATGATGCGTATAGAACTTTCGCTTTTCAGGAACAAATATCAGCGGTATTATATAGAATGATATTTTATCGAATAAATTTATAAAAAACTAGCTGGCCCGGCGAACTTTGTTCCGCCCAAATGGTACTTACGGTGGATTTCACGAATCGTAATCACCGGTGATCGGATATCAACGGCTTGGTTCACTGATTTTTGAACTGTCGAATGTTTCCATGGATATGAGCTATCACACAGAACAGATACACAAAAATAATATGTCATAATATGTCAATCACTAGTAATGGCAAAATTGGATTCAGTTATTTCCGAAAATATATTTATTACCCAAACAGATATTCAAAAACATTTTAAAAATTATGAGAAAAGATGAGAATGGACATCCCACGAATGGAACTCATCGCCAAAATCCGATTTCCTTGACATTTCGATGAAAATTCACTGTGATATTCACCCGCTTCTGGATCTGTTAATAGCCTTTCATGGTACTATAAGCCCTATGTAAATTACACAGTAATTGATGTCATATGTTCTTTTTTCGATCACGACCGAAATGCTCGAAAAAAGAACAGATGACATCAATAGATGGCTGCGAAAGCTTCAACAAATTCATCGCCATTTAATTGTGATAATGTCAAATATAGTACCTTCACGATTACGTTATCCGGAATAAATAAAACTATAAAAATAACTAATAATCATCAGTCATAATCTGTGAATAGCGCCATCTGAAGTGTTAAGAACGAAACTTTTCTCATATCGCAACGAAATCTAATCATTTTAGACATCTGTACTCCTACGCTAAGACATTTTGGTTTTGCCCAGCAGCGCAGAGTTGTAGGCAACTTAAATTACACACTATTACAGTGACTATAGAGGGAATATAGTCACTGTACACACTATTTTTTTATATCGCCATCTAATGCGGAGAATATCGAATGAAGTACAAACGAATAAGCGGTAGCGTAACTGTAACTGTAGCGACATCTAGTGGCCTTACTCAAAAGGAGGAAAAGCATTTCCTGTATAATGAAAATTTTTATCGATTTTTTCGAAGTTTCATTGTATTTTATAATAACCAGACCGTAGACGAATCCATATGTGAAGTTTCATAACCAACAGTCCATCCGATCTCGAGTTATAAATGGTGTAACCAACATCTTTCTTTTATATATATAGATATTATTGACTTTCATCGAACTGAAAAAAAAGGTGCTCAGATATAAGAATTTCGCACTGATTAAGGTATTTAGAAAAACATTTTTTTTGACGATTAAAATGTAAGAAGAAGAAAAAATGTTACAATCCAACATTGACCGAAAATAAAGTATACAATTTTTCTGAATCAACAAAAACGAATACGATTATGACATGGGAATGCTGGAAACAAATGAATCCATTATTTCATCTTTCGGATACACCAACATGAATAATTTGACGATCGCAGCACTCTGTGAAAGCGAATCCATTCCTCTCAGAAACTCAACCTCATTTACATCTACAAATGTTTACACTTGTTGAAACCCACTTCATTATCAATCCGAAAATCTACACGCATTAAAACATCGTTATTCAATTTCGCAGACGAAATTCAAACCAAAACAATTCTGTCTCTAAAAAACATATACGAATTAAATTGATGGCATGTGTTGAAGGTTGTCCAAATTTCATTTAATTTATCGAAATGGCCGAACGAATATACAAATAAATATCAGGCCAAGGACGAATGGTGTAAGGATATTATTTCAGATTTCATTTGATCCTAATAAATAGGTCAGAAATATTTGTTACATTTTTGAACTTTTCTCATCCTGAAGAAAATACAGGAAATTGTTTTCGACGATCGTCTGCTTCATTTTTGGCCGATTCTGTTTGCTGCTGAATGATAATTCGAATGACAAAAAGAAGAAAATATCAGAAGCAGTTTCTGGTGCCAACAACCAAACGTTAAAAAAGTTTGCCAAGAAGCTTCAACTACTGATGTAAAAACTCTAGAATCTATTGGGAAGCCGTGCCTGGTCGACCCAGAGTACCATCAGCAAGGGAAGACCATTTTATCGCAAATTTCACTCAAAAGAATCGAACGGTATCTGTAACAGACCTTCAAAGTAATTTTTTGAGGACCTATAGACTTATAGACGATTGCATCCCTCAAATTTAAGGGAAAGATGACCTTTAGTAGTACCTCGGCTATCACCTGGACATAGAGCTAAAAATCGAAAAATTGGAGTATCGAGCCATCATAAAGTACCTGTATTTAAAAGGGTTAAGAGGTAAGCAGATTTACGAAGATATGCTCAATACCCTTGGTGATCAATGTCCTTCGTATGCGGCCGTGAAAAATTGGACTGCAAGCTTCAAAAGAGGTAAATTTTCCATTGAAGATGATGACCGATCGGGAAGGCCAGTTTCTGTGTCAGTCCCCCAAAATATCGATGCAGTTCATGAAGCACTGAAGATTTCATACGAACGCGTTCATAATTATGGTTCACGTCAATTTGGACATGAGAAAAATTTCTGCGAAATGGATCCCCAAATGTTTGAATGTTGACCAAAAGCGTGCAAGGGTAGAAGCATCGCGTTCGATCTGTGCTCGATTTGAAAACGATGTAGACTTCTTAAACCGAATTGTTACTATGGATGAGACTTGAGTACATTTCTACGATCCAGAAACAAAGCAACAATCGATGGAATGGCGACACTCTGGTTCTCCAAGACCTAAGAAGTTTCATGTCTAAAAATCTGCTGAAAAAGTTCTTGCTTCAGTTTTTTGGGATTGCCATGAAGTAATCATGATTGATATTTTGGATAAGGGTAGAACAATAACTGGAGCTTACTATTCGGCATTACTGACCACTCTACGGGAAAGAATGAAGGGTAGAAGCATCGCGTTCGATCTGTTCTCGATTTGAAAACGATGTAAACTTCTTAAACCGAATTGTTACAATGGATGAAACTTGGGTACATTTCTACGATCCAGAAACAAAGCAACAATCGATGTAATGGCAACACTCTGGTTCTCCAAGACCTAAGAAGTTTTGTTGCCAAAAATCTGCTGGAAAAGTTCTTGCTTCAGTTTTTTGGGATTGCCATGGAGTAATCATGATTGAATTTTTGGATAAGGGTAGAACCATAACTGGTTATTACTATTCGACATTACTGACCACTCTACGGGAAAAAATTGAAGAGAAAAGACGCGGAAAGCTATTCAAAGGTATTTTATTTTTACAGGACAACGCCCCAGTACATAAATCTCATGTAGACATGCAGAAAATTCGTGATTTAGGGTTAGAATCACTATAAAACCCCCCTTATTCACCAGATTTGGCTCCGTCCGACTATCATCTCTTTCCTCAACTGAAAAGAAGTTTAAAAGGTCGTAAATTTTCTTCCAACGAGGAGGTAATAAAAGCTGTGGAGGACTGGTTTGCAGAGCAAGAAGAAACATTTTTTTGAAAGGTCTAGAGACGTTACAGGTTCGCTGTAATAAATGTATTCTATTGAGAGGAGAATATGTTGAGTAATAAAATATTTTGACATTGAAATTTTGTTTGGTTCTATAGTAGGCTGAGAATTTTTCAATATATCCTCGTTACTATAATTAATCAAAAATAAATAATCGATAAATTTAGAAGATTCTCGTTTGTCCTATTCTGTCCCATCCTGCATGAAGCAAAGAGAAACAAGTAAAGATTTTCTATCAAATATGTTACAGTTGAGGAGAATATTCATCTCATTTCTAAAACATAGATTGTTCAGATAAATAAAAAGTATTGTTTATTTCCTGAGAAACCTAAGGGATCAAGACTTTCGACGATGTATGTTTCACCTCGAACGTATCAAGAGATTCATCTCCAGATATTCAATATTACGATTCAAGAAGCTGAAAACCCAATTCCGAAGTTGTCAGCGGCTTCAAGCGTTATTCAATCTGCGTCGAAACCATTCTCGTTATTTATGTTTCGTTCCAGAACAGAATAGCCGCATGGAAAACACTGGAAGAAAACAGCACTTTAATTTGCATACTCATATGAAAATTGATGGAACTGTGAAACAACATCCCGGAAACTGAGCAGCAACATCTAGATTAACTCTCGAAAATGAGCTTATTATCCTCACTGTCCGCAATTAAATTGAAATATGGTTTGCATCGAATTCAGCCAAGTCTTGTTGACTCTCATTTCAGCTTGAAAAATGAAACCCATTAAGCTGCAATGGACGTCTCAAGGCTAAAAAGCAGCGTTGTTCTCTTGTTCGTAAACATGTATGATGCAAGAATCGGAGAATTTACAGAAATATTCTCTGTGGACGAAAGAGGTCTGTGTGTTTGCTTATGAAAATTGGTGTATCCTGAGAGCTCTACTATGTGGACACAAGCATTCAGGACCTGCGTTTCATCAGCATAAAAATGTATCTCTTTCCAGCAGAATAGTGAGGGGGGCTCTTGAAGAAATTATAGATTTTTGTCAGTAGGGTGTCCGTAGCAACAAAATCAAATGATCTTTCAGATCGAATTATTTATTCTCTGCAAAATCAAACTACGAATATGTTGGTACACATGAGATTTGATAGTTGTATTTTCGAGGGAGACCTTAAGGCAATGTTTATCTTTTTTGAGTGTATCTATGTCTGTATGCAACAGAAAAAGTCTCCCTGTATATATCTATCGGGTGTTTTTTTTGAGAGGTAGACTTTTCGATAGGAATAACTGTGATTTGACAGAAGGTGGAAGCCATGTTGTTTTGACATTTCTGTTCAGTAAGCATTGACAAATTATCATGGAAAGACTCACGCCCCAACAACGTTTACAAAGTGTTGAAATTTATTTTCAAAATCATTGTTCTATTTGCGAAACTTATAGAGAACTTCGTGAAATTTATGGTTTACATAATCGTCCATCAGAGCAGCTTATTCGTCGAACTATCGATAGATTTGGGACAACATTTTCTGTACTCGATGCAGCAACAACAAGATGTAGAACTGTACGCATACAAGAAACTATTGCTGCTGTAAGTGATAGTGTTAATGAAGATCCAGATCTGTCTATTCGTCGTCGTTCACAAGTTGGACTCTGTGCATGCACCACATGGAAAATTTCGCGTGAAAACATTGGTCTACATCCAAACAAGATCCGAATGGTTCAACTAAAGCCACATGAACAAAATAAACGTCGTTTGTTTGCTGATTGGGCCCTAGAACAGCTTGAAGTTGATCCACTTTTTTATCGAAAAATTGTGTTTAGTGATGAAGCTCATTTCTGATTGAACGGCTACGTAAACAACCAAAATTGCCGTATATGGATTGAAAACAATTGTCATGAAGTTCTGCAGGTTCCATTGCATCCTGAACAATGCACTGTATGGTGTACTTTACACGCTGAAGGCATTATCGGTCCATATTTCTTCAAAAACGATGCTGGAGCTAATGTTACAGTGAATGGTGCTCGTTACAGATCGATGATCAATGATTATTTGTTTCAAAATTTGAATGGTCATGGTGCTACACCTCTTGCTGCTACCGTAGCAATTGATTTATTGAAAGAAAAAATTGGCGATAACATTATTTCGAAGACTGGTCCAATTAATTGGCCTTCAAGATCATGCGACATAACTCCATTGGATTATTTCCTTTGGGGTTATGTCAAGTCAGTTTATGCTGATAAACCAGAAATAGAAGACGCTTTGGAAGTCTGAATTACTCAAAATTATTTCAGAAACATAAATGTCATGAAATGTATCTCAAACTGAAAAAAATGGCTTCGATCTTAATTTGGATGTGTTTTTTTTTTATCGAAGTTTTCTGAAAATAGCCGATACTTCCGCATCATCGAAATATGTCAAAATAGCAAGAATACATCCTTGATTAGCAATAATCCACACGTGTCAAAATGATTTCTCATGGTTAGAGTAATTCCATAAACAAATAAAGGAGAATCCAAATATATTCCTGTCTCTAACCGCATAGATAGAATACACGTGTGAAAGTTTGATATGTAAAAAGTATCAATATAATTATTACACGAGGAGTATTGACGAGAATTCGATAAATAAATAATTGTTTTTTGATTAAAGTCAGCCGTTTGAGAACATTTTTTTGGTGATTGTTTATATTTGGTTATTTTCAATAATAAGAGCTTGTTCATTAGTGAGTTGAAAAATGGCTTGTAGGGGCTTGTAATTCCAAGGAAAATTTTCTGTGCATAAGGACTGAATGAGAATAAATTCGCTATCACAAAAACGCCTATATCTCTTGAACCAATTGAGAAAAAATCAAAATTTGATCATAGTTAGCTTTGTTATGAACGTCAAAAACATGTGGACCATTTACCTCATAGATATTCCAATTCTCTGTAGCAAAGTGTCAAGCAAAGTGAAAACACGAGAATTTATAAGTAATGAAACTTTTTCAAAATAGTCAAAAATGGAGCTTCAAAGAGTTGTTAAGCGCTTCAACGAAGATCTTACAATTAACCGCAAGGAAGGAACCGGGAGGAAAAAGGGGTTTCATAGCCCAAAAAAACTGAAGAAAGCCATCAGCCTTTTTCAAAAGAATCCTAACCTTTCAGGACGGAAAGTGGCCCAAATAGTGGGCTTAGAACATACAAAGTGCAGAAAGTGCCAGACAGGAACGCTGTGAAGAATCAAAAAGCGAAATCAAGAGCAAAGAAATTAAAAAAGATTGCATGAAACATTTTTCCTGTTGCGTGATGGACGACGAAACCTATGTCTTGGCTGATTTCTCGCAACCTCCTGGTCAGGAATTTTTTACTGCAGATTCTCGTGGAAATGTTGACGAACAATTTCGAGTGAAGGAACATGCAAAGTTTCCTAAAAAATTCCTGGCTTGGCAAGCAATTTGCACTTATGGGAAAAGGAGCAAACTCAACAATCTTTTGGTCAGATTTAGCTTCATGCCACTACAGCAAGGCCACCAAGGGGTACGAAGCTAATGGGTGGTTCTTGTCCCCAAAGAGGCCAATCCACCAAATTGCCCAGAACTCAGGCCAATCGAAAGATATTGGGCCCTGGTAAAAAGAGAATTGAAGAAGACTTAGAAATCAACGAAAACATTAGCGGAATTCAAGCAAAAGTGGAGGACAGCATCCCAGAAAGTGACTGAGAACACTATACGAAGCATGATGGGAAGAATTCCAGAAAAAATCCATGAATATTGTAAAAAATAGTTTTGGTTTTTTTATTGTAAAAACTGTTTTCATTAGAATTAGCAGATGATTAGAAAATGAGTTTGATTTTCGAAATCGGTCCAGTGGTTCAAAAGATATAAGCGTTTTTGTGATAGCGAATTTATTCTCGTTATCTCGTTCAGTCCTTATATCAATGCATTACGATATAATTTTTCCCAATCAAACACCAATTTTTATAAGGGAAAAATACAAAGCTCTACCGAATCTAAACAATTGGTAAAGTAATGAAAAGCTGTGGCAGTTTTCTGTCCATATTAGCAACAAAATAAGTTCCATAACCTTCACATAACCTCAGTTCACATGAAAGCTTGCATACAGGGTACGACAATAAGTTCTCCCACATTTGAATGACCTGTTAAAAAAATACTCTTTATTGAACTTTTTCAAATCTTGTGAAGCAGTAAAACTCATTTTATGTAAATTCAAATGTTTTCAAATCCATGAATGAATATCGAGGAATCGAAATGGTAGGCTCTGAATTATCCTTGATCGACAAACAAAATTCGAACAGCATAAAGAGACATGATCATCGTGGTGAGTGCCTATAATGGTTCTTGTACTGAATAAATAAGTGGAGTTCGCATACACGTTATGAATTCAAAAATCGACAAGTGCGACCATAAATTGACGTGTTCGAAATGTATAATGATATGTGGTTGTTGTCATTCTGCCTATCGTACGTTCTTGGTGTTTTGTTGTTGACAAAGCGTTCGTTGTGGAAATTGGTTCAGAAAAATGTGGATTTCATGCCTTCAAGTCAATGAATAGTGAATTTACCGCATTGCAATAATTACATTATTCAGAAGCGAAAACTTGTGAAAATGCCCATACGAAAATGGAACTTGTTGTTCTTTGAATTTTTCTGGGCATATTTCCCAAAGTTGTGTCTAACGACGAACTATACTATGGTCGCAAAAAAGTTCAATTTTCAAAAAAAAACAACCTCACTAAGTTATTCAGACACTGGTACCTTAGTATATTATGTAAACAGAGAATAAGAACGAATAAAAATCGTCACTTTGAATTTCATAATCAATAATAAAGTAATGATAATAAAAATAATAGTACGATATACGATAATCACTAGCATAAAGCTCACTCTTTCTGTCGGTCCAGTTCACATGTACCGCAATATTTACCTAATCAACATAAAAACATCATCTGTATGCAAAGCACTAGCTCAGTTGAGTAACAGGAAGTGTGTCAAAACCGATTCGCCAAATTTCGTCAAGGACATTTTTAGGTTATACTTGAAGGAACAAGTTATAGTGGATAGGAAACGATCGTCACTGATGCGTTCATTTTGACGATTTTTTATTTCAACCGATACACATTTCCAAAATTAGAGATCTTCAGACAGTGCTTCTAGTGACCCATTCACACAGCCAATGTGTTGAGGTAATTTCTGAAGTTAATTCAAAGAATCTCAGGCAAAAGTCATCGGAAGTAGAAGATCACAATCTTTTCAGTGATTCCTAACAGATGGCCCTTTGAAACAGAATGCCGCTCCAACTCATGTCTTTCTGTTATTTATTGCATCTGTAACACCTACTATCAGCTCCTGCTAGAAGATGAAAGAAACCGAAGCCACTTATATTCGTGGAGTGCCTTTCCATTTAAAATCTGAAGTGTTGAGCTTCTTTTACACCACCTGTGTTCTTTGTAAATGGGAAATTATAAAATAAGTCATCGACGAATTTTTTTGAATAATTATAAATCGTGTTTATAACCAAAACACAGAATAATGACCCCTGAAATTACATTTTTTATTAAACTTTAGAACACAAGGCATATTGTTTAAATGGGTTCTCCATTTTATCTACAATGATCATATCCAAGAACATCATTTCAAGTTCTCCTGAAGGCTGAAAGTCAAATATTTCAGCAAATTTCTTAAGTATTTTTGTAAATTTCGAGCCTACAATGATTTGAAGGGGATGCGCGTGAATTAACACCGAAGACAAACGATGAAATTGGTGAAAAATATGCAACCGAAATAAAAATAAAGAGCAAAAAAAAAGAAGATTAAACAGTGAAGAAGAAAATCGAAGATACTATAGAAATAAGGCAAATTCTTCAAGTAACTGAGCCAAAACATCCTGAAAGTCATGAACTATCGAAGAACATTAATTCAAGTTCTCCCGAAGGCCTGAATGTCAAAAATTTGAGCATATTTCTTACATATGTTGGTAAATTTCGAACCTCAAAAGAATGAAGAGAGTGTGGTAATTAACAGCAGAGACAAACGATGAAATTTATGAAAAATATTGAGTCGAAATCAAAAAAATCAAAACGAAAAGGCAGAAAAATGAAGAGCAAAAAATTAAAATGAAATGAAATTGAAGAAACTAGAAACAAGGCTTATTCAAACAAGGAAATAATCCAAAATATCCTGAAAATCATGAACTATCAAAGAACATTATTTCAAGTTCTTCTGAATGTTGTTTCAGCAAATTTCTTACATCTATTCTCGAAAAAAACATGAAGAGGACGCGGTGAATTGAAACCGTAGACGAACTATGAAATCGGTGAAAAATATCCAATCGGAATAAAAAAGAAAAGGGATTAAAATGAAGAGCAAAAAATGATAATTAATGAGTAAAAAAAGTCAATTGAAGAAACTAGAAATAGGGCTAATTCCAACAAAGAAATGATCCAAAATATCCTGAAAATCAACTATCACAAAACATTATTTCAAAATCTCCTGAAGGCTGAAAGTCAAGAATTTCAGCCAATTCCCCACATCGATTTGAAGATTTCGAACCTAAGTAGATTGAAGAGGGTGTGGTGAATTCAGCGAAGACAAATGATGAAATTGGTCAAAAATATCCAATCGAAATCAAAATGAAAAGAAAGAAAAATGAAGAGCAAAAAATGAAAATCAAATAGCAGAGAAAGGAAATTGAAGAAACTGGAAATAAGGCTTATTTCAATAGGAAAATGATCCAAAATATTTTGAAAATCATGAACTATCAAAAAACATCATTTCAAGTTACCCGAAGGCTGATAGTCAAAAATTTCAGAAAATTTCTCACATACACATATTCGTAAATTTCGAACCAAAAATGATTTGAAGAGGGTGTGGTGTATCAACAGCAAAAAAAACGATGAAATTGTTGAAAAATATCCGATCGAAATGAAAATAAAGAGCAAAAAAAAGAAGATCAAAAAGTGAAGAAGAAAATTGAAGATACTATAGAAATAAGGCAAATTCCACAAGGAACTGAGCCAAAACATCCTGAAAGTCATGAACTATCGAAGAACATTAATTCAAGTTTTCCCGAAGGCCTGAATGTCAAAAATTTGAGCATATGTTGGTAAATTTCGAACCTCAAAAGAATGAAGAGAGTGTGGTAATTAACAGCGGAGACAAACGATGAAATTTGTGAGAAATATTGAGTCGAAATCAAAAAAATCAAAACGAAAAGGCAGAAAAATTAAGAGCAAAAAATTAAAATTTAAGGGGAAAGAAATGAAATTGAAGAAACTAGAAACAAGGCTTATTCAAACAAGGAAATAATCCAAAATATCCTGAAAATCACGAACTATCAAAGAACATTATTTCAAGTTCTTCTGAATGTTGTTTCAGCAAATTTCTTACATCTATTCTCGAAAAAAAAAATGAAGAGGACGCGGTGAATTGAAACCGAAGTCGAACTATGAAATCGGTGAAAAATATCCAATCGAAATAATAAAGAAAAGGGATTCAAATGAAGAGCAAAAAATGAAAATTAAAGAGTAAAAAAAGTCAATTGAAGAAACTAGAAATAGGGCTAATTCCAACAAAGAAATTATCCAAAATATCCTGAAAATCATGAACTATCAAAGAACATTGTTTCAAGTTCTCCTGAAGGCTGAAAGTCACAAGTTTCTTACATATTTCTGTAAATTTCGAACCTAAAAAGATTTTAAGAGGGTGTGGTGAATTACCAGCGAAGACAAACGATGAAATTGGTGAAAAATGTCCAATCGAAATCAACAAGAAAAGAAAGAAAAATAAAGAGCGAAAAAGAAAATTGAAGAGTAATGAGGAAAATTGAAGAAACTTGAAATAAAGCTAATTCCAACAAGGACATGATCCAAAATATCCTGAAAATCATGAACTATCGAAGAACATTATTTTAAAATCTCCTGAAGGCTGAAATATTCCTCACATCTATGTGTAAATTTCGAATCTAAGTAGATTGAAGAGGGTGTGGTGAATTAACAGCGAAGACAAATGATGAAATTGGTGAAGAATATACAATCGAAATCAAAAAGAAAAGAAAGAAAAATGAAGAGCAAAACTGAAAATCAAATAGCAGAGAAAGGAAATTGAAGAAACTCCAAATAAGGCTTATTTCAACAGGGAAATGATCCAAAATATTTTGAAAATCATGAACTCTCAAAAAACATCATTTCAAGTTCACCCGAAGGCTGATAGTCAAAAATTTCATCAAATTTCTTACATATACATATTCGTAAATTTCGAACCAAAAATTATTTAAAAAGGGTGTGGTGAATCAACAGCAAAAACAAACGATGAAATTGGTGAAAAATATCCAATCGAAATAAAAATAAAGAGCAAAAAAAGAAGATTCAAGAGTAAAGAAGAAAACTAGAGAAAAAAGAAATAAGGCTAATTCCAACAAGGAAATGAGCCAAAATATCCTGAAAATCATGAACTATCGAGGAACATCATTCTCCTGAAGGCCTGGAAGTTCAAAATTTCAGCAAATTTTCCACATCTATTTGTAAATTTCGAACCTAAAATAAATGGAGAGGGTGTGGTGAATTGACAACTAAGACAGATGATGTAATTGGTGACAAATATCCAATCAAAATCAAAGAGGAAAGAAACAAGAAGAAAGAGCAAATGAAGAAAATTGAAGAGCAAAGAAGAAAAATGAAAGAAATTAGAAATAGGGCTAATTCCAACAAGGAAATGATCCAAAATTTCCTGAAAATCATGCACTATCGAAAAAGCTGCCCAATGAATTCAAAACAAAGCTCAAAGAAATATATTGCCGAAGAAATTAGCAGTTTGGAAGTCCAGTTGCTGCCAGTGCATCGAAAACCAGCATACGTAACATGTGAAGTGTTTTACATCATCCATTTCATCCATAGTAAATATGAGTGACGTTTAACGCACCACAAAGCCTTGATTTAATCCAGAGGTGTTCATTTTGATAGAATAAATGCACCATAGGCTCATATATAGACGTATACAGTAAACAGACATTACGACCGCTCAGTTGATTGGATATAATTGAACCTATTGTTGCACCAGTGGCGGCTTTGAATCTTTTTAGGAACGATCTCAGTTCTGGTACATCATTCTCTCCACCTCTTCAAGTTTGACCCCTTAAATATCTTCTCAAGACTGATTCTACATTTCCTCGCCATCCGTTGACAAGTATCTCACACATAATTTCAACAGCAGCTCTTTGGATATCCCTTAACAGGGTTCTTCTTCATTATTATTGTTTTACGAACTCATCATATAATATTTCAACGCCTGCTACTCATTAAGCGGAAACAGATGTGCTAGATCCATCACTGTTCACTTCGCGGATACGTTTCAGATTTTGTCCAACATTTCGTGCAACGGCTACGTTCCATTTGACAGTACGCGCTGACTCTGATCCCATCGATGTTCACCTGTGCTGATTCGTCCTTTTCCAAGACACTTGATGTCGAGTTCCGCCATTTGTTTTCAAAAGCTTTTTAGTATATAAGTGACCAGAGTGATATTAATGGCGAGTACCAACGAAACTGTCAAATTTGAGGTAGTGAAAAGAGACTTTACTGTCAAAAAAACTTCAGTACGTGATAATAAGTGCAAAAGTTACACAGATGAAGAAAAAAACGAACTGGTGAATCGTGAACAGTTCAACCAACGTTTACTACAATATTATGAGAGAAAGGTCAATAAGAAGCCCTTCACCAGAGAATCTTTGAGTTTTTTAACCAAGCAGATACATATTGCTAAAGGAAGGAGGTAAAACATGTTTGTTTGATCGCTTTTGAGGTTCAATATCTCTATTCGGATACAAATCCAGAGTGCTCCATTTGAATTAGACCTAGTGGATGAGTTGCTATAGATTGTGTATCGAGAAAAGGTTAACGTTTCATCCCAGCTCCGCTCATAGGACTCATTAAAGTCAAACATTGCCACGAAACCATTAATTTTCACCTATTTTTTTTCAGTTTTCGGAAGACTCGTCGAGAATACTACATCCTGAAGACCTACGACATCGCATTTATTGAAGGAAGAGAGCGAATCATCAGAAAAAGTGACAATCTTCCTGTCATAGCATTCGAAGACCTCTACGATGTAATTTTCGAGTTTCACGTAATGAGAACGAAACACGCAGGCAAAACCAAACTGGAAGTAACCTACAAACAATCGAACGTCAATGTGCCTCGTCCTGCCACGGAAGCCTTTTTGCAAACCTGCCAAGAATGCACATCGGACAAAGATTGCCGTAAAAAAGGGCGTCCAGCGAAGACAAAGAGTACTAGAGGAATCTCACATAGGGGTCAAATAGATGTTATAGATTTCCATAAGATACCACAAGAGAACTTCACATGTGTTTTGGCCTATCAAGACTACTACACCAAGTTCCTGATACTGAGACCACTTCAAAATAGTTCTCCTGAAGTTATAGCTAAAGAACTGCTCAATATATTTGCATTGTTCGGTGCTCCTAACTTTCTAGAAAGTTTCAGTGGTAAAGAATTCATAGACACGATTCTGAAGCATCTTGATGGTATTTGGTCGCAGAAAACTATTGCTTGTGGGGAACCTACAGAAGAAGAAGGTCCAAGTAGAACTCCTGCTGATATTGAAGCCTCCATAAGGTCATGGATGATCTCTGAGAGTAATGATGACTGGGTATCAGGATTGAATACCTTGCAGTGGCAAGCTAACGTCAATGCCAAGCCTGGATTGAGGCGAAGCCCTTATGAAGCCTTGTTTGGGATTATGCCTCGTTCAGACCTGAAATCAAGTCTTCGTCCTACCTTCTTCTCCCCTTCTTCCAGTCTTAACTTTATGGAAAATCCAGAAGAAGATTATGCGAATAATAACACAGCTTCTGAGGAAGACATAAAACCTGATATATCAGCCCTTGAAGATGAAATCGACACGAAGTTCTCCTGTACCTCCATTTGTCCAAATGGGAAGGAATCAATGGAAGAAGAAGAAACCTCCAATAGAGATGATGATCACTATTCAAATCAGAGCTGCAAACTTGATGACTGTAAAGAAGCTGAGACAAAACTCCATCAAGTGTTGAATGCAAGTAGTGTACAAGATGGCCCATACAAAGAATTGAAAAAGTCTTGATGGAATATAGTGTTGAACTGCTTTGAGCATTAATTATACTGAGACGGTAGCAGTTTTGAGAAAAAAATGACTGAAAAGAGGATAGTGTAAAAATAATATTAAGACATTGAATAAAGGTATTTTCAAAAAGAGGTGATATTTTGAATAGCCCGATATTTCGGTAGATGTCACTTCTGAAGCTGTCATTTTCGAAATTTGACAGGTAGAAACTACGCCCATAATAAAAGTGGAACGATGCACGCTTCAATAACGCATTGAAATAATTAAAATTCACCATAAAAATGGTGAACATTTGTCACAGAGGGTTCGTAAAACTCGAACTTTTTTGGGTCGTCCATTAGCACCTTGTCACATACAGAAATTGGTAGAAGAATTTGAACAATGTAATAATAATACTCTAGTAGCGATAATCTGTAAAAGCTTCGGAACTGATTTACAGCATATCCGGTTATTCCTTCAAAAGTTTTCTATTCATGCAGAATTGTAAAAATATCGAATTTATAGTAAACTATGAGGAAGTCGTTGTAACGCCTACAAGTCTATGGAGACCGGCCAAATAAACATGAGAGACCTTGTGAGATTCGTAAACTGGCATAAAACGTGACGTTTGTGTCATTAAAATTGCAATGATGATATTTTCATACATTTTCCTCATAGTCCACATTCTTCACAGTCTTTAAAAATCAAAGATTGAGTTCACATGCCTGTATTTAAGACTTTACTCTTTGAGTCTTCGATAATTTTGATTCGTCAGTCGAAAGGACATTGTTCAAATAGTTACCATCTTATTGAACTCGAATCAGTATTGTTTCACAAAACTGTATCCTTTCCACACAACCTTTTTCTCCAAATACACTGCGCAAAAAAATTAAGGCTCATTCTGAAAATCTCAATTTTAACGAAAGTTAACTCTAAGTTGAACGAAACAAGACACATTAAATGGAAGAAAAATTCAGGATTTCATCAAATCTTATGTGAAAGAAGAGAAATGAACAATTTTCAAAATACTGAAATGCTGATAAGTGATTTAATACTTGGTATTTCCACCCCTTGCGTTGATTACAGCTCGGCAACGACGGTACATACTCAAAATGAGTGATCTTAAAATGTTCTGATCTAATCCTTTCCAGATTTCTCCGAGTTGGATTCCTAAGTCATTAAGAGTAGCTGGATGATTTTCTGAACTTCTCAGCCTTCTATTGAGGTTGTCCCAAACCTGCTCAATCGGATTGATATCTGGACTTCTTGCTGGCCATTCCATTCGAGAGACTTCAACCTCTTCAAGGTACTCCTGAACGATGCGCGCACGATGGGGTCTGGCATTATCGTCCATAAAAATGAAATTTTCACCAATGTATGGGGCAAATGGCACTACATGCTCTTCAAGAATGTTCCTTATATACTTATCAACATTCTTAGCTCCATTATCAACGACCACTAGGTCTGTGCGAGCAGTCAAAGATATTCCACCCCATACCATAATCGATCCTCCCCCGAAACCAGTGGTATTCAGGAAATTGCACTGAGCATATCTTTCATGTGGACGTCTGTATACAAGGGTACACAATGGTACACAATGGTAGAGGCAGAATCTAGACTCATTTGTGAAGAGAACTCTTTCCCAATCGGCCTCTTCCCAATGGATATGCTCTCTCGCAAAATCCAAACGCGCCCTTCGATGGGCTGGGGTAAGAGCTGGGCCTCTTGCCGCGACACGAGGCCTTAAATCATATTCTCTGAGGCGATTTCTTATTGTCTGAGTGCTAATTTGCACCTCATGAGTTTGCTCAAGCTGATTTTGAAGGAGGCGAGCGGTTGCAAACCGTTGTCTCAACGAAGAAACTCCTGGTCTTCGGACATTCATACCTGTCTCCCTGAATCGCTGCAACATTCTGGACACACTTGTATGGGAAACTCCAAACCTTTCTGCAATTCTTGTGTATGTCCACCCTTCTTCTCGCAAAACTACCACTTGGGCACATTCCTCTTGGGTCAAATTGCGTAATTCGCGTTGCATAGCGATCGAGTGTAGAAAATCAAACGAAAGAGAAACTATTGATCACTAGAATTGATCGAGAACAACTGATTTCAGAATGGAGCCAATACATTCAAAATCTGATAATATCATCTTTTTTTATTCCTGCTGGGAGAAAACATCTGTATTGAAGAAAAACGATGAAAGTGGATAACATATGCATGCATAATTCTGATAAAAATAATTCTCATTGAGCTTCAGTTGTAGAATAAATTTGAGATTTCCATAATGTGCGTTAATTTTTTTGCGCAGTGTAGTTACCATCTTATTGAACTCGAATCAGTATTGTTTCACAAAACTGTATCCTTTCCACACAACCTTTTTCTCCAAATATTTTACCTGCAAAATTATATTTCTAGTGGTATCACATAAGGGGATTATTGTTCAAAAAAATCACGGATTTAATGATATCACCACCTGAAATTGTGGCACGACCTTAATACAAAAAGCCCCACATGCAAGAATATCATGTATACATGCATGTAAATATTTCAGCCAGGTAGAAAGAGGCTTATAATGGAAACCCCTTCCACTTATCACCTCGGGGTAGAAATCATCAATTTTTCAGAGCTGGCGGTGCGGTTCCTACCTGAAAAATCTGACGAGGGATTACGTGTTTTTTTCTGTTTAATGATTCAGGTGGGCTGCTTTTATTATGGCTTCATAATTTGTGAAGCGGCTACCGTTTCCATGAATAAATTCATGATTGATCACAATCTGAAATTGCTGCCGGATTAGTTGTCAAGTGTGGAAATAATTGTAGGAAACTTTGTGCTCTGCTTCGATCCAATATGGAAGTATCAATCATGCTGGATTTCGGAAAGATGAGATTAGAGCAGGTAGTTGAAATGGATTATTCATTATTTGCGTCTAGATAAAAACAATGTTGCCTTGATTTATATGATCGTTATTAATGGATGCGAAATGAAAGATCATAAATTATGATCCCATAATATGTGGTTTACTATTTCGACTTCGTTTTCCTTCGGGAATTTCGAATTAACTTGATGCTAAATATTTCTGTGAGTTACTCATAACCTTAGATGGATACACGATCCCAGACAACCTAAAGAGGTCCCAAAGACAGCTTTACGAATTTAGTTAGACATTACCTTATTCATTTTTATTCGTTGTGAAGGGTTTTTCAATAATAGTATATTGTTCTATGGGCGGTAATGTAAGTCATAACACATGCAGATGAATTTTGCAGCCCGAGCCGTCAGGCGAGAGGTTTAATACATCAAGTTTGTTATGACCATTACCCCGAATTGAACACTATACTTTATCTTCGACTTCTTCGGTAAAATTCGAATTAATCTGCATTTTCAAAATTGACAAACGGAGTAATTCAGTCATGAAATAAACTGTGAACCTCACGAAAATACTCAAAAATCACCTTTTTTCATCACCCTCTATTCCAAGATTAACTCCGTTGAGGTTGGCAATTTTCTTTCACCACTGTACTTGATATACAAACATCAATACGGCTGAGAGTTTTTATCAACTTCCTATGACCAGTTTTTTTATGTAATATTAATTATTTATTTATGTTATTCTATTCTTATTTCAACATAAAAAAAATCTGGTCATAGGAAGTCGATAAAAACTCTCAACCGTACCGTTTTTATATCAAGTACCTCAACGGAGTTAATCTTGGATAGAGGGTGATGAAAAAAAAGGTGATTTTTGGATATTTTTGCGAGGTTCGCCACTTTCGCAGTTTATTGCATGACTGAATCACCCTGTATTCTTTGTAGTCCACGGGGATATATTCTGAAAAAATCAAAGAAACATCTTAAATCAACCCAAAAATACAGGCTGTCCACTTAACCTTCATTGTGAATAGTTTCTATAATAATGGATCACCCAGTATGAATTCTGGGTATTTCAGGTTTTTTCGATGTAACAACAACATATCTAGTGAAATAGTTCATTTTGCGAACGTTCTCGCTCTGGAACTCACATATTTTATACTTTCGAAATCGGGCGTGTATTCAATTATGGATAACCCTGTATTCGTGACGATTTTCATCCATATTCCTGTATGTGGTTGCTCCCTAGGGATGGAATAAAATGTTTCTTGAGAAAAAATGAAGTTCATTCGATTCTGTTCCGAGATACGAGCGTAGTAAAAATGGGTAATTCTCAACTTCAACGCCCTGCATCTCAAAAACTAGTTATAGGATTGAGTTGAGGCCAAAGAAACTTTTGATCAGTAGGTCGAGTACTACATTATACCAAAATTTTAGAACATTTGACGGAATGCCATTTGCCATCAGGAAAGTGCGGGGTCCTTTGTCACCGAATAAAGGTTGACCATAAAGGTGCAGACACATTGTCGTCACGTCACGTGAGCTCACGCGAGGGAATGGGAAGAAGATATGGAGAACATAGCTGCTTTTACAGTTGCTGGTGATTCTCATAGCAGGGATTCGATTTACCAAATGAATCAACGAACAGAGGAAGTGGGGGAATTCCATCAATTAATTCAAGAATTATTGAATGAGCACCCAGATCGGTTTCAAATGTATCTCAGAATGACATTTCACAAAATATCAGACGTGATTACACGTGCATTCAGAAAATGTAAATTTGCGAAATATAGATCTTGCGTGCTTTCAGTGCTATAACGTGACAGCAGATACAATGTTGCAAAAATGTTTACAAAGGTGCAGACACATTGTTATCACGTCACGTCACATCACGTCATCTTCCCAAAATGTGCAACCACGATAATGCATGAAACTTAGATCATAGGAAGAGAGACACACCTTTCAATAATAAATAGTGAAGCCAAATCATCAGAACTAAACTTGGTGATTATACTACTACGGAATCAAAATGTAGTAAAAATTTTTGCAACATTGTATCTTCTGTCACGTTATAGCACTGAAAGCACGCAAGATCTATATTCCGCAAATTTACATTTTCTGTATGCACGTGATTTTACGTCTAATATTATGTGAATTGTCATTCTGACATACATTTGAAACCGATCTGGGTGTTCATTCAATAATTCTTGAATTAATTGATGGAATTCCCCCACTTCCTCTGTTCGTTGATTCATTTGGTGAATCTAATCCCTTCTATGAGAATCACCATCCATATCTTCTTCCCATTTCCTCGCGTGAGCTCACGTGACGTGACTACAGTTTGTATGCACCTTTATAGTTTTGTTCATGCACAACTTTCAACCCCATCACGTGAAAATCAGAAACACTGCGCTTCAGTTATGATCTTAAGTAGGTATGTTATTAATACGTTTCTACTAAAGTTGAAACTTTTCGATAAAATATTTCAATTCAAAGAAAGAGCCATGACAAAGTGCACATACAGAAAACCTCTTTGAACTAACTAATCAAAAAAAAATTTTTTTTCTTGAATTTCTGCACCCCTAAGATACGAAGACCTTGCCAAAAAAGTACCAAATGACCCACATTCCTAATTCGAGAATTTTAGAGGGTTGATGGGGATTGCACAGGGTGCAACAAAAATGCATAAAAATTTGGTAAAAGTGAAACAAAAATTGAACTGTTTCAGGATTTTGTTGCCAAATATTTTTCTTCTGAGAAAATTAATTTGTTCCATAATTTTGACACGCACTGTATATGGGTGTTTTTAAACAATAAAGCTTCATTTTTTTTAATTAAACCACTTATTTATACTCAATTTGTCAGGTTATTAAAAAAGTTGAGAAAAATGTGTTACTCCAAGACTGTTGAAGATCGCTTGATCTCTTTATTTTTTATTGTAAGAGGAATACCATTACGGTTTTCTTGTTACCACGCCGCTCTTTCGCGTCGAGGCAACCCCCTCGGGCGTCTATTAACGAAACGCCTCAGTTGCAGAAATCATAAAAACTCAGACATAAAAACGCACAACAAAATTCCAAGACGAAAAATGTTATCTCCTCATTTATTCGCGCCCAGCGCTCCTACCAAAAACTCTGTCACTTTCAGCGCGGGAACAATACAAGATAAGAATTAATTTCCGGCGAATTATTCGCAGAAAAAAAGATTATATCTCGCTCAAATGGAATAAAATCATTCAAATTAATTCCGCGAGCAGCCTCGGGAGAACGCTCGGTTAGATTCTCGATCTAGCGATGATTTAGGGGCGATTTTTCTCGTCGTATTCTCCTTCGCAGTCGCTGGGCGTGTCGCGGCTGAGATTTATCGAGTTCTTTTCCATCAGACAGCTGGTTATGGAGCAAAAACGCAAGTAAGGCAAATGGACGCTTTCGTCGTGGAACATTGGCTATTTGTAAGGGCTGAACTTTCTTATCGCGGTCGGAAAATTGGTCAGCGTTTCCTGGCGATATGCTTTCGGTTTAATGCATATTCCAGCTCTCCGTGATGCTGAGGCTTTCAGAAAGTTCAGAATGGCGTTCGGTGGAGCGTGATAATTTTTCTCGTCGGGGATAAAGTTGATTTCGTCGATTCCATCAGCGAAATTGTTCGTCTAAGGAAAAAAATCAACTTTACCGGTATTTTGATTGTGTAAATAGGAAAGGCGTCATAAAAGTTCGAAGATGGTAAACGATTCAGGCAAAATTGAGCGAAACAAATCAAAATAGTTATAACTGGTGATTTTTGAATATTTTTTTTGGCAACATTGATTTCGACAGCTCTCGCACGTTTCATGTTTTGTGTCAATGACAAACCTCTTCAGTTTGGTATATAACAACGCTTGCAAATCAATGAATTTTATTTACAAAATGCGTGGTCTGTTAAGAAAGCTCATCGCGCGCTTTTTCCATTTTATGGTCGATTTATTGGGGCGATAATCGAGCCGTGGCAACATTGCGGAATCTAATTTTGAAAGGTCCAGTGGCGTGGTGTTAACGGTATTGAGAAATGAAAATAAAATTACGAGTGAATTAACTCTTTATGACGAATTCATACAATGTTCCGAACATTGAAACAGATTCTGCGTCAGGTGAAGAGAGTCAGCTAAATTCAGAATTGATTTTCCTCCCCTCAATATCAGAAGGAAATCTGAATTTTATGTGGTTTTTCAATTTAATGTGGACTGAAAAACATAGCTAAAGTCCGTTCAAATATAAGAAGGAGCTTTGTAAACAAACAAATCGTCTGGTTTGCGCACAATATAGCTCCTATTGGTTAAATGGTCATAACCACGCTCCCTTTTAACGCCCTACGAGATTGCCAGGATCGTACTCGGAACGGACTGTAGATGGTACAGGATAGAAATGATTCAATAATTTGAGTCAGCAATTCCCACATTAGAATTTTTTTCTTCAGAAACTCTGGGGCAAAATTTCTGTTATGATTTGCAACTGTCATAAACATTTTATATCCGACGTACCCTATTTTTTTATTTCGTTTTGTTTTTATATTATTATCTACGAAATAATTTCTTTTTCGGATGCTCGAGATTGCGGCAAAGTAATTCCAGGAAACACCAGAGTTTTGGAGATTTGGGAATCTTGCAAGATTCCGACAAAGTAATTCCGGAAAACACCAGATGTGGATCCTTTTCCCTAATGGGTAAAAGCCATCTTGATTTGCATAAATATCGAAGTTTTCAATTGACAAGACTCGTAAAAGATCTCTGTTCAAATTTATAATGGTCATTTACTTATAATATCCGAAATATACTTAGTTTCAGTACAAAATTTTATATTATTTTGTACGAAACTCTTTGTCGGCTGCTCAAGATTCCGACAAGGTAATTCCGGGAAACACCAGATTTGGGTCCTTTCCCTTAATGGGTTGAAGCCATCTTGATTTGCATAGATATCGAAGTTTTCAATTGACAAGACTAGTTAAAATACCTAGAGCTACTGTGAAGGTCTAGCTGTTCAAAGTGTTCATAGATTTTGTTTTGAAAAGTGTATTGTGTTGGAAAATTTATTGACAAAGTGTATATAGTGTTTATAGAACAATGTCGAATTCGGAAACGGATACTGCATCTGAGGGTGATTTGTGAGGACCACCACGAAAAAGGTCCAAAAGGTAGCCTTCTCTGCTGAAAAGGAAGAGATAATTTTGAACATTTCTCGAAAATAATTGGAAGAACATCCTGATTTATCGAAAAGAGACTCAGTAGGAATTGTTTCGAAATCCTCAGGGGTGAGTTATTCAGCTGTATTCAGAATTCTCAGAGAATATAAAGTGAATAAAACATTGACGCCACCCAGTCGTTAAAAATAATCGATTCGGTTGTCGATTTCGATATGAACCTCATCAGAAGAATTGTCCACGGTTTTTTTCCGGAATGAAATCCCAACGATTTCTTAAGTACTAGAAACCGTGAATGATAACGACAGTTTGCCAAATTCCAAAAGAACAACGTTCTATAAATTATTGAAAAAAATGAAATTCAAGTTCAAAAAACGTGGTCGTGATAGTCTTATGATAGATAGGGGTGAAATAATTGTGTGGAGAAGAGATTATTTGAAGAAAATCCGCTCATCAAGGAAACAAGGCAGAAAAATTTATTAGCTGGATGAGACATGGATAAATAAACTGAACGTTTGTGTGAAATCTCCTCGATTCGATTCTGGCCGGAAAGTACCTTTACGAAGGCCCTCCTACCGGTGCGCCAAACATGTTGTTATTGCTCCTTCTTACATTTGAACAGAGTATAGCATTCATTTTCTGAATATTAGTTCGGCCTCTGCTAAGCCTCAGATGATCTATTCATAATCTTCAATTTCCTAACATCGAATCTACCCAGTTTCAAGAGCAATAATGTTCGCCTCAATCGATGCTGACGACTTTGTTAATTTTCATTAAATCAGAAATGGATCTCATCATTGAACAAATTTCTTCATTCAGCTGTCAGAGCCCAAGCAATGAAATCTTGCCTGATAGACCGCTGTGTCTAGTAACACAACTTGAAGTAGTTTTGTTGGAAATTGTTATTTTCCATCGTTTTCTTTCATTATTGAATTCCACAGCAATTAAATCAATATTTTTAAGTGAATTGTAAGTATTTGAGTACATTTTAGCATATTTGTAATCAAGAAAAAAGTTCCTGACTCATTGTAGTAGGAATTAATTTTGTATTAAATGCAGGTCATAAATAAATTCAAAAAAAGCTATTTAGGCGACCAAACCAAGTGTGAGGCTTGATTTTTCTATTAAATATGCTATCGAGCTTCAGCAGTTGGGATAACTCAAGTGTACATTGTATTTAAATAAGACTCACGCTGTACCTAATCGCAGTCTTCCCATCTTTAAGAATTTCCGGGAGAAAGAATTTTCATCCCGAATCCCCGGCATCTTCCTACGAAAATTCAATTTGGTCCAGAATTTGAGACGAAGGATTTCTCCAGATATCCAGGATATCACCGAATACCAGCCGAATTTCCAGCCCGCTGAGCTAATTTGCATGACAATGTCGGGCCGTCCTTGCCGATAAAAACCCCGACATATTTCCGTTCCTGAAATATGATGCCCCTCCGCGTTCCATCAAACAACTCTTCCCGGGATTCGCTTCATTATAAACGATTCTGGGGGGGTTTTTCAACATTTTAATCTGCAGCTTCATCCGTTGTAACTCACGGTGAGCTTAGCAGTTTCGGGCTTAAGCGTGGATTAATTGGTACGCCCGGATTTAACAGTTGAACGAGTTTGCCGGAGTTTGCGATTTTTCGAAGTTCAAAACCGGATGAATTAACGCTCCGGGGTTAATGCGGTTTGAATATTTTCGCCGGACGACTTGTGAACTCCGGAAATCTTGGGCTGATGGAGGGAGTTTCTTTGGATTAATGGATGCCTTATGGTGATCAGCAGAAATTAAGATGTAGACCTGATCCATTATTTACCTATAAACCCCGTGAAATACTGGCTTTTCGGAAAGTAATCAAAACTTTCTTTTCATAATTTCTTCGGAGAACCCCTTTTGGACCGAATAATGAATGAAGCCTGAATGCTTTCGAATTTTCGAGCTAAAGCTGCGAATTGGGTCACACTGTAGGGAACAATGGATAAAATCGTTATTGAAATTTTGAGAGAAAAGACAAACTTCTCAGATTGACAACAAGAAGAATCGCATCCCTTCTTTTGATGCCAGGAAAAACCCCTCAGAATAATATCAACGAATGTCTTAGTCCAGGAAAGTTAATGAAACCCTCTGAGGCCTGCAATTTCCAATTTTTTCTTGTAGAAAAAAATTAAATTGAAACAGCTCCAAATATACCATGCAAAGGACTACAATCTGTAGATGACACCTTAAGGAACACCTGATTGATTTCCTGGAACACCACAATAGAAGGCACCAATAATTCGATTCACCATGGATTCAGAGAGATGGTGCCCTATCTTTGCTGATTGTTTGGGTAAGGTTAATGGTAAACTAGGACTCAAGGTTTATGGAAAACCGTTCCAAACATACATATATCAACACAACGCGTTCAAGCACAATCCAATAAAAGTGGGGTGGATATGCCGTTAATAATGGAAAATATCTTTCAATGCAGATTCTCTGACAAGCCAAATTCAAGCAAGCATTGCATGGTTGAACAAAAATAATAAGAAAATCAGATTTATTTGGACTCCAGCACACTGTGGAGTAAGAGGAAATGAGATTGTTGACAAAGCCGCAAAAGCAGCATGTATCGATATATTATATATCGATATCGATATATTTGACAAATTATTTGCATTTTGTTTTTACATGGGCAGTTTGATTTCATGTATTCCATCACAGTTACTTGCAATTCTGTACAGTAGATATTGTTTTTGGTTATGCGATCCTTTATAGTTGTGAACACCTTTGTATTTCGGTAGGTTCATTATTCAGATGTGACCATGTGTCTAATTGTTTGATGTTAAATTTTGGAGCCCTGAAGAAGATCCCCATTTGTGATCGAAACGTTGGCGTAAGAAATAAAGAAGAGTGATTTAACACACTGATCATTTCCCGTGCCCCTTAAACCTTTTTGTATTATAGTGATATACAAAAATATTATAAATCTATTTTCATCAGAGAATGGCAGGCAAAGTGGGATCTAAGTACTGCGAAACTGAAGGAAATAAAAAAATCAGTTGTGAAACAGCAGAAAACTTCAAAGATGAGCAGACGAGAAAATGTTGCGCTCACTAGATTAAGAAAAGGACACACAAACTATATACATATACTCCATTCACAATTATAAAATCACAACTCTGGCCATGGTTTCCTTTTCAGGAATTGGTGCACCTGATAAAAAATCTGTGCGCGTACAGAGAATATCTTTAATGACAAAACGGCGTTGCCAGTTTCTTTGTTTACATCAAAGTAAAAGTATCAAAGATATTTTGACATGGGTACAAACGGCAAATTTAAATTGGACCAAAAATCGATTTATAAGCATGAATAAAACAAAAGTAAGTACTAATCGCCTTTTTTACACTTGATAACGAAGTTTTTTTTAGGTATCTGGCCGTTTGAAAGGATTTCAAACGAAATTCCGGTCCCCCAGAAGTTTGGTTAGTTTCGGTATCGTTTTTGGTGCTCAAAATTTATTTGGAATGTGTGAATGGACAAAAAAGGCTTCCTTATTCGATCTTTTCACGAAAGCGACCGGAAAATATGGTTCAGGTAGGATTTTCGAGGAATTATGAGGAAAGAAATTGCAGAATGAAATTGCACGATTTTCGTAAGTAAACGATGATGGCCATCATCGGTCTCTAAATGATTATTGTTGATCGTTTTCACGTTTCAGAAAAAGAACCACTTCGTATAAGCCCATTTTGAAGAAATTTGTGTATGTAACATTCAACGGTAGGTATTTGCTCTTAATCGAAAGAATATATTATATCTAGTGCTACTTCTTTCAAAAGAGACACGAGCTTTTAATGCTGTAGGGGCCCTATAATGTGGAGGAGTTTGTGCATGGGCGTAGCCAGCGTGGGGCAGGGGGGGGGGCAGCTGCTGAAAGAAAAAATGAATTAAATCTGCCTTTTCTTTTTATCCCAAAATTTCACATTTTGAACAACCTTGGACCATGACCATGGTTTGCCCCCCCCTCTTATAAATCCTGGCTACGCCCGTGAGTTTGTGTCTTATTTTAGAACAGGTGAATGATAAATGTGAATGATAAATGTGAAGCATATGTTTGACCTGTTCCATATTATTTGTACAAACCTACTGTGGTTGTAATTTATGAATATTTTTTAAACTAATGAATTACTATACAGTCAGAATATTTTACTCCTTGTTCATAAGATCCAATAAATGAAATGTATATCTTCTACTCTTATTTTTATTAAGTTGGCTATTAAGGTTATGTTCCAAGAAAAAGTTCCTGTTGCATCAGAACTCCCTTCAACTATTTGGATTCCAGTAGAGGGATATAATGTTCCATTATTCTTGATTCAACAATTGATGTCAAGTCTTGAACTTTCAGTTCAAGAGGATAATAAACATTAAATCTTCACAGGCATGCATATGAAAATCATGTGAAAGCAATGCAATTTTCTTCGATGGCGAAAAATAATATATTTCAACAGTGATCTCTTGTACTTTTCATGCAAATAACTAGAAAAGGAATCCTTTCTATCAATTCATATAAACGTTAATTATTTTCGTCCGTCACATCTCTTCCAATTCATTCATTTTCCGAATACCTAAATTTGGAGAAATACGCTAAGAATGTAGAAAGGGCAACATAGTGTTGACTTGGAACATAAAAATATTTTGAAAAACGTCATAACTTCGATACAGAGTGGAATGTGTCAAATTTCCAAGGCCAGAGTTGTGATTTTATAATTGTGAATGGAGTATACATCCTTATATATGCTCCGAGGAATGAACCAACCAAGATGTTCACAATGTGATAGTTTACTTACCGTAGAACACGTTTTAGTGAGGTGTCCCACATATCATGACATTCGAAATGAATTATGCATCAGAGGCAGCATAGGAGAAATTTTGAAATATGAAACTGAATCTGATAAGAAAATTCTGAAATTCCTCAAAAAAACAAAGTCTTGTCATGTTTATTTCATATTTATTTATTTGTTACTCTATATTATCATGCAAATCTAGTCATATTTATTTATTTAAACATTCATTATTTATTTTCTATATATTTGTATATTATCTACTAATTATTTATTCGTTGTTGTTCATTTCATGTGAATCTAGTCATATTTATTTATTATATATTTTTGCGTTTGTTTGTTGAAATACTTTGTTCCTTATAGCACATATTTATATATTATGTCAGACAGTGTAATGTGGATGTTGCTATAATGTATTGAACGAACGACTAATGGCCCTAGCAGTCGATGCCGAACGATTAAAAAATAAAAAAATAATGGAAAATAACATCATCCAAATGACCATCACGACTGCACGACCATCACTTTTTCATGCAATAGGTCCTCCATAGCTCCATGAATTCCATTTTTGAGGTCTTTAATCGACGCTGGGCTCTTGGTGTAGACCTTCTCTTTCTCATGGCCCCAAAGGAAGAAATCGCAAGGTTGAATCACAAGATCTCGGTGGTCCATTGTGAACATCCCTTCGAGAGATAACATGGTCCGAAAAAAATCCCTATGAAGGATCAATCGTTTCGTTGCTTTTGTGGCACGTAACCCGTCTTGTTGAAAGTCAACATTGTCCAGGTCAATACAATCCAATTACGACAATAAACAATCAATAATTATCTCTCAATTCACCGTAACTGTTGCTCCAGCCTCATTCTCGAAAAAGCAAGGTCCAATGACCCCGCCGGGCCATAAACCGCACCAAACAGTCCCACGTCGAGGATAGAGAGGCTTTTCAACAATAACTCTTGGCTTTCTGAGCCCCAGATGTGACAATTCTGTTTATTTACGAAGCCACCGAGTTGGTTATCGGCCTCATCACTCAAGATGATTTTTCGATGGATCATTTTCATGAATTTCAAGGACCCAATCAGCAAAGACACGACATTGTTAATGATCGACCCCCTTGAGTTCTTGTGTTTACTGAACTCCATGATCCTTAAGACCCAAATCTTTATGCAAAATACGGTGTAATGACGTTTGTGGACAAAATAAACAAACCCGGACTTTCTTCAACACTTTCGGCTACAGCAGCAACATTCCTGCTGTTCTTGAGCGACGGGCTCCGGTTTTAATCTTCACATCACTATCTTGTCCCAACAGCTCGAATTTTTCCACCAATTTCTGTATTGCGGTTTGACAGGCAACAGTTGCGAAAAACATTATTTATGTCCAATGGGTGCAAATCGAAAAAGAGTCTTGGGACTCAAGGGGAAACAGAAATAGGAAATCTTTTACAAGAAAAAGACATGCAATACTAGAACTCAACCTTTTCATGCCATGCCACGCCGGTGATGAGGCTACGGCTATGAGAACAGTGTCCCGTGTTTTCAGAACTATCTTGTTTACCATTTAATGGTATTCACTTTGAAAAAATCCGTATACAATCTAGTTGGAAAATCGATTTCCGCATCAATTTTAAGATGATTTATATTGAAAAATTCTTAGCCTACTATAGAACCAAACAAAATTTCAATGTCAAAATATTTTATTACTCAAAATATTCTCCTCTTAATTGAATACATTTATAACAGCGAAACTGCAACGTCTCTAGACCTTTCAAAAAATGTTTCTTCTTGCACTGCAAACCAGTCCTCCTCGTTGGAAGAAAGTTCACGACCCTTTAAACTTTTTTTCAGTTGAGGAAAGGGATGATATTCGGACTGCGCCGAATCTGGTGAATAAGGGGGGTGTTCTAGTAACTCTAACCCTAAATCACGAATTTTTCGCATGGCAACATGAGATTAGTGTACTGGGGCGTTGTCCTGTAAAAACAAAACACCTTTGGATAGCTTTCCGCGTCTTTTCTCTTTATTTTTTTCCCGTAAAGTGGTCAGTAATGTCGAATAGTAATCTTCAGTTATTGTTCTACCCTTATCCAAAAAATCAATCATGATTACTCCATGGCAATCCCAAAAAACTGAAGCAAGATTTTTTCCAGCATATTTTTGGACACGAGACTTCTTAGGTCTTGGAGAACCAGAGTGTCGCCATTCCATCGATTGTTGCTTTGTTCCTGGATCGTAGAAATGTATCCAAGTTTCGTCCATAGTAACAATTCGGTTTGAGAAGTCTACATCGTTTTCCTATCGAGCACAGATCGAACGCGATGCTTCTACCCTTGCACGCTTTTGGTCAACATTCAAACATTTGGGGATCCATTTCGCAGAAATTTTTCTCATGTCCAAATTGACGTGAACTATATGATGAACGCGTTCATATGAAAATGAAATCTTCAGTGCTTCAGATATTCGTTCCAGCCCAATTCGACGGTCTAATAAAATCATGTCAGAACTGCATCGATATTTTCGGGGACTGACACAGAAACTGGCCTTCCGGATCGGCCATCATCTCCAATGGAAAATTTCCCTCTTTTGAAGCTTGCAGTCCAATTTTTCACGGTCGCATACGAAGGACATTGATGACCAAGGGTATTAAGCATATCTTCTTAAATCTGCTTACCTCTTAACCCTTTTAAATACAGGTACTTGATGATGGATCCAATTTATCGATTTTTACAATTTCGCTGGAATTTTTTTTTATTCATTGCGTAATTCTGGTTTACTTTTTTGACGTCGAACTCTACATTGACACTTCTAATAAGTTATTGTTCGTTGATATGGTATCGCAATATTTTGTTTATGCATGGAACTGGTCTAGGCTAACTAGATATCAATTCTACTGCTTCATGTTTGTCTTTCATTTCCGAACCATGGGACCGATGAGGATGTCTTGAGCGAATTCAAGACAACCCCCAAAACAGTTCAGTACAATGCCTCGAATAAATATCATTTTCGCCGTCAACCAATCGATAATATCCCATTACCGCAGGTAGAACCTTCAAATGATACGTGGAGTGTCTCGAAATAAATGCGACCGTCAAATAACAAGGGTCTGATTGTTCGAAAACCTTTTTAATCTCGCAGTCTTGAGGGAACGACAGCCCTCCGGGAATCGAATAGGGATTGACACGTATTCGTCTCCTCTTGGCTTTTATACGGGAGGAACGTGAAAGCCGGGCGGATAAAATATCAAATTTACGAGGCCGGGAGCATTTAGCGCTGCGCGATCGTTTGTTTAGGCCGAAGACGGTTTTCCATTAATCTATGGCCGCACATTTACCGTATTTTCTAGCCCACTTGGTTCCGCCGCCTGAATATATTACTTTTTACTACCTTTCCCCCCATTTTTATTGTTATGGCATAAATCTACGGTGGGTTGTTATGATGTGGATGCCGTTGTTCGAAGATACCAGGCTTAGATGTCAGTATGGAATTAAATTCACACGTGGGGTGCGGAGATTCGGGCCCCCTTATCTTGTTGTTCCATATTTTATGTCGTTCAACTTCACAGCAATAATTCCTGCTTCGTCCCTTCGTCACAAAGAAAAGTAATGTTGTAGTGGACTCCAAAATGAACTGTCCGAAGACCAGGACAGGGTAGACCACGGGTAACAACTGCCATTCAAGAACGTTACTTGAGAGTTTCTTCGTTGAGACAACGGTTTGCAACCGCTCGCCTTCTTCAAAATCAGCTTGAGCAAACTCATGAGGTGCAAATTAACACTCAAACAATAAGAAAACGCCTCAGAGAATATGATTTAAGGCCTCGTATAGCGGCAAGAGGCCCAGCTCTTACCCCAGCCCATCGAGGGGCGCGTTTGGATTTTGCGAGAGAGCATATCTATTGGGAAGAGGCCGACTGGGAAAGAGTTCTCTTCACAGATGAGTCTAGATTCTGCCTCTACCTTTGTGATCGACGTTTCTTTGTATACAGACGTCCACATAAAACATATGCTCAGTGCAATTTCCTGAATACTACTGGTTTCGGGGGAGGATCGATTATGGTATGGGGTGATATCTTTGACTGCTCGCACAGACCTAGTGGTCGTTGATAATGGAGCTATGAATGCTGATAAGTATATAAGGAACATTCTTGAAGAGCATGTAGTGCCATTTGCCCCATACATTGGTGAAAATTTCATTTTTATGGACGATAATGCCATTCCCCATCGTGCGCCCATCGTTCAGGAGTACCTTGAAGAGGTTGAAGTCTCTCGAATGGAATGGCCAGTAAGAAGTCCAGATCTCAATCCGATTGAGCAGGTTTGGGACAACCTCAATAGAAGGCTAGAAGGTCAGAAAATCATCCAGCTACTCTTAACGACTTAGGAATTCAACTCGGAGAAATCTGGGAAGGATTAGATCAGAACATTTTAAGATCTGAGTATGAACCGTCGTTGCCGAGCTGTAATTAACGCAAGGTGTGGAAATACCAAGTATTAAATCACTTATCAGCATTTCAGTATTTTGAAAATTGTTCATTTCTCTTCTTTCACATAAGATTCGGTGAAATCCTGAATTTTTCTTCCATTTAATGTGTCTTGTTTCGTTCAAAACCTTTCCGAGAGAACATAAAAATAAGTTATAAAGTCAATGTAGAGTTAACTTTCAATAAAATTGAGATTTTCAGAATGTGCGTTAATTTTTTTTTGTGCAGTGTATGAAATGCATCCTTCAAACAATTTTCTGCAAATCTCTGCAACTAGAACAAGCATTTCTCAACTCAATTGTGGAGTCGCCAGAGGCAAATACTAGAAATCTTTGGGACACATCCCTATAATAAAATTTCATACGAATTATTCTATATGCTTGCTTGTAAGAATAAAAGAAACCCAGTGATCTTTCATAATCTGAACTATAGCCCACAGATGGTACTTTATGGTCTTGCTCACAAGCAAAACACGTTTTCCTTGATCCAGAAAATCGCTCATAAAAAGTAACATTCGATCTGATCTCAGATTACGAAAAAACCAATGTCGCGTCCACCGACAAGCTTGCTCCCAAACCAATAAATCTCAAGATTCAGCCATTCAACCTCAAAGAACAAAACAAACGTACTCCCACATAGCATTTAACGAGAAGAACGCCTATAAATCACACGTTCGAAAATCCAAATAATTATTTCAGAAATGCCGGACATCACAAGTCTTGAACTCGTTGACGGTATTCAAATCAGCGCTTCTCAACCTACACAGTGCGCAAATATTATGGGGCCACCATGGTCGAAATATATTAGAGGAACTAACAAAGAAAGTTATGAAAACTTGATGGCCAAGCGCATCATAATTCGCACTAATTAATAAGATAGAAATAAAACGTTATTTGAATTTTTGCATGAAATTCTTCATTATTTTTTAATATTTTATCTATTTGTTCCTTTTTTACCTTTTTATTCATCAGTAGGAGTGATTGGCTAATTTGTCTTCTGACACATTTCACCGTGTATATTTTGAAAATGTTAGGTTATACATAGTCATTTTCCTGTCATATAACTACGCAACGTTGTCTTCCCTACATAGAAGTCGTAGCACTTACGCATTCATCAAAATGTTTATTTCCTTTGAGAAAATAACGAATTTGAGAAAATCTTATTATTAATAGGTACTGGAAATATTTCACGTATACGAGGATATATTGAAAAATTCTTAGCTTAGGTACTATAGAACCAAACAAAATCTTAATGTCAAAATATTTTATTACTCAACATATTCTCCTCTTAATTGATTACATTTATTACAGCTTACCTGCAACTTCTTCAGACCTTCCAAAAAAAATGTTTTTTCTTGCTCTGCAAACCAGTCCTCCACAGCTTTTATTACCTCCTCGTTGGAAGAAAACTGACGACCTTTTAAACTTTTTTTCAGTTGAGGAAAGAGATGAGTCAGACGGAGCCAAATCTGGTGAGTAAGGGGGATGTTCTAGTCATTCTAACCCTAAATCACGAATTTTTTGCATGGCAACATGAGATTTGTGTACTGGAGCGTAGTCCTGTAAAAACAAAATACTTTTGGATAGCTTTCCGCGTATTTTCTCTTTAGTTTTTTCCCGTAGAGTGGTCAGTGATGTCGAATAGTAATCTCCAGATATTGTTCTACCCTGGTCCAAAAAATCAATCATGATTACACCATGGAATCCCAAAAAACTGAAGCAAGAACTTTTCCAGCAGATTTTTGGACACAAAACTTCTCAGGTCTTGTAGAACCAGAGTGTCGCCATTCCATCGATTGTTGCTTTGTTTCTGGATCGAAGAAATGTACCCAAGTCTCATCCATAGTAACAGTTTCGGTTTAAGAAGTCTACATCGTTTTCAAATCGAGCACAGATCGAACGCGATGCTTCTACCCTGCACGCTTTGACGTGAACTATATGTTGAACGCCTTCGTATGAAATCTTCAGTGATTCAGATATCCGTTTTAGCCCAATTCGACGGTCTGATAAGATCATGTCATGAACTGCATCAATATTTCCGGGGACTGACACAGAAACTGGCCTTCCCGATCGGTCATCATCTTCAATGGAAAATTCACCTCTTTTGAAGCTTGCAGTCCAATTTTTCACATTCGCATACGAAGGACATTGATCACCAAGGGTATTTAGCCTCTAAACCCTTTTAAATACAGGTACTTGATGATGGCTCGATACTCCAATTTTTCGATTTTTACAATTTCGGTGGACCCCTTTTTTTTTAATTTCTAAATGAGCCTTCAGAAGACATTTTAAATACCTTTTCGCATAACTTGAAATACTCCAGTATGAAAATGTGGAAGTACTACGAAACAGATGTAACAGTTAAACCTTAAAAGAACTCCATTTTCAAAATTCTTGGGAATCTATGTGGATGATACACTGAATTGGGAAGAACATACTTATGTTTTTCTAAACTGGGATGCAGCTAAGCTTCAGTCTGTTATCTCTGGGTGTAATTACAAGATATCTGGATTAATTCTCCTGAAAAACTATATATTTTGCAATGTTGCAAATGCAAATCAGCATTGGCAACATCACTGGGAATTATTTTGACATTACCGATATTTCACGAGTGCTAACCTGCATCAGTTTCATGTAAAAAAAAATTGATAAACCTAAGTCTTGGCCTACCGGGTTACTTTATAAAAGTTAATGGAGCTTAAGTCCTCATTTGACAGAACCTATCAGGATCCTAACCTAACATTTCAATTTTGTGTGAGCTGAACTTGATAGAACGAAAGTGCGATTTGTGTTTTTCATTCTTGTTAGCTCGCGAACTTGAGTATGAAATTTGCATACGCTAAAAAGTTGAGAACCACTGCTCTGGGAAGTTAAGTTGTTTTGAATCTAGTCGTCTAAATTTAGCAGATACTTAATATCGCGAAGTCGTCAAGAGTTCAGTTGACGCTGAAGTACACTCAAAACAAATTCTTTCTCCCAATTTATGAAACACGTCAAATGAGAAATGTTTAACGATTCAAATGACCATCTCAATGATACTCGTGTGTAGATTTTGTTCGGTAGCCTTTCTTGTAGTGAATTATTGTATTCAGCTTTTATCTGCGTGGAAATCAATAACACTAGGATCTTATTCAGTCGGATCATTATTTTTATGCTGTCCTAATATGTTCATGCACCAAAAGAGAATGTGGGAAAGTATCTGCCCTATTCGGATCACGTATATCTGTGAGAAATTGGGGAGTGTTACATAAAGTCACCGCTGCTTTTGAGACGAAGTGATAAAGAATTCAAACAATCCAAAAATCATTCATCTTTGCGGCGTTCCTTGAGTTTCCAAGAACGGGATATTGTAGGAATCAGAACGATGCGAGAGGAATAGAAATATCTCATTACTGTTGGAGTATAATTGAGCTATATATCACTTTCCCTTTAGATTTTTCACTCCGAAACTCAACGTTAGACTCAAATTTCGAGTAGGAATGATGTATTACATACGCGAGTGCTGAATTAACTTCAAAAGAGGATTTTGTTCGTATTAGCACGAAATAAAATGTAACATTAACAAATTCAACAAGTGACGTGCCCTCACAAAGCTGACGATAAACTTCCAGCATAAAAACATTTTTCGGTACACAAGTTGACATTTTCAAAGCTCAGATATATTATGTACAATTCAACAAAACGACAGAAAAAGAAAGCCTAGTGATGACACTTCAAAATGAGATAGTGAACATTTCTCACACAAAAAATTGTCAGGGTAAATTCAACAAGTTGAGAATTGATTGGGGATGGCAAGACTTTTGACGTTGTGTGTATATTGTTATCTACACTGCGCAAAAAAATTAACGCACATCATGGAAATCTCAAATTTATTCTACAACTGAAGGTGTTCTCAATGATAATTATTTTTATGAGAATTATGCATGCATATGTTATCCACTTTCAACGTTTTTCTTCAATACAGATGTTTTCTCCCAGCAGGAATAAAAAAAGATGATATTATCAGATTTTGAATGTATTGGCTCCATTCTAAAATCAGTTATTCTCGATCAATTCTAGTGATCAATAGTTTTTCTTTCGTTTGATTTTCTACACTCGATGCTATGCAACGCGAAACACGCAATTTGACCCAAGAGGAATATGCCCAAGCGGTAGTTTTGCGAGAAGAAGGATGGACGGACATACACAAGAATTGCAGAAAGGTTTGGAGTTTCCCATACAAGTGCGTCCAGAATGTTGCAGCGATTCAGGGAGACAGGTATGAATGTCCGAAGACCAGGACAGGGTAGACCACGGGTAACAACTGCCATTCAAGAACGTTACTTGAGAGTTTCTTCGTTGAGACAACGGTTTGCAACCGCTCGCCTCCTTCAAAATCAGCTTGAGCAAACTCATGTGGTGCAAATTAGCACTCAGACAATAAGAAATCGCCTCAGAGAATATGATTTAAGGTCTCGTGTCGCGGCAAGAGGCCCAGCTCTTACCCCAGCCCATCGAAGGGCGCGTTTGGATTTTGCGAGAGAGCATATCCATTGGGAAGAGGCCGATTGGGAAAGAGTTCTTTTCACAGATGAGTCTAGATTCTGCCTCTACCATTGTGATCGACGTTCCCTTGTATACAGACGTCCACATGAAAGATATGCTCAGGTCAATTTCCTGAATACTACTGGTTTCGGGGGAGGATCGATTATGGTATGGGGTGGAATATCTTTGACTGCTCGCACAGACCTAGTGGTCGTTGATAATGGAGCTATGAATGCTGATAAGTATATAAGGAACATTCTTGAAGAGCATGTAGCGCCATTTGCCCCATAGATTGGTGAAAATTTCATTTTTATGGACGATAATGCCTGACCCCATCGTGCGCGCATCGTTCAGGAGTACCTTGAAGAGGTTGAAGTCTCCCGAATGGAATGGCCAGCAAGAAGTCCAGATCTGAATCCGATTGAGCAGGTTTGGGACAACCTCAATAGAAGGCTGAGAAGTTCAGAAAATCATCCAGCTACTCTTAATGACTTAGGAATCCAACTCGGAGAAATATGGGAGGGATTAGGTCAGAACATTTTAAGATCACTCATTTTGAGCATGAACCGTCGTTGCCGAGCTGTAATTAACGCAAGGGGTGGAAATACCAAGTATTGAATCACTTATCAGCATTTCAGTATTTTGAAAATTGTTCATTTCTCTTCTTTCACATAAGATTCGGTGAAATCCTGAATTTTTTTCCATTTAATGTGTCTTGTTTCGTTCAAAACCTTCCCGAGAGAACATAAAAAATAAGTTATAAAGTCAATGTAGAGTTAACTTTCATTAAAATAGAGATTTTCAGAATGTGCGTTAATTTTTTTGCGCAGTGTATTACGTGTACTTTTATCTATCATTTTCTTCAAATCCACGTTCAACTATTGCAAAACCAGTTAATTATGCATCTCATATAATATGATTCTGCTAATCTTCAGAATAATTGAAATTATTTGCATCTATTGCAAATCAATTCAATCTTGCACTTTCAATATTACACAGCCATAGGTATAGGTGTCAATTCATACATCAAAATAAGCCTTCTTTTAATGCAAATACTTGTTGATTAAATAATAGAAATGCAACGACGAGAATATACATAACTGATGATGTAGCGAGTGGTTCACCTTATGCAAAATAGGTACATATCCATTTGCGTTGTATTCTTGAGTTCATTCTCAGATAACTTGGGCTACTTAAAAAAAACGTTATAAACTGTTATAAGTTACATTTCCTTTATTGTACCAACAATCAGTATAATTGAAGCACCAATTTCCAAAAAATAGAAGTGATAGCTGGGAGCATTCTGTATTCATCTAACATCATTAATATCCTTTCACATCTCAATAAATCCAACGGTTGCTAGATATAAACAAAATTATACGTTATGCATGAATTAAATAAAGGTCAACATTAAAATCAACGAATTCGAAGCATAAGAAGGTGCCGCACCTTGGTTGTGTATTATCATTTGCGGTGAAATATCGTTTGCAGTTTATATGAGAATGAAAAACAGAGAATTTCAATTTGTTGCACTTTATTTGAAAAGGTCAAGATTTCTTCGTGAATATGTGATTCGAATATAATTCATTTAGTATGCACAGATCGAAAAATTGTTATTTCATCGAGGCATCGATACTTCTAGGGAATTGATAGTACTCCGTCTCAGCTACCAAGTCTCTAGTTTTCCTAGCCAAACAAACACCTTAAATCAACCCAAGAATGCAGGGTGTCCACTTTACCTTCATTGTGAATTGTTTCTATAATAATGGATCACCCAGTATGAATTCTGGGTATTTCAGGTTTTTTCGATGTAACAACAACATATCTAGTGAAATGGTTCATTTTGCGAACGTTCTCGCTCTGGAACTGACATGTTTATACTTTCAAAATCGGGCATGTATTCAATTATGGATAACCCTGTATTCGTAACGATTTTCGGTCATATTCCTGTATTTGGTTGCTCCCTGGGGAAAGATTGAAATGTTTTTTGAGAAAAATTCAAATTTCAATCGATTCTGTTTCGAGATACGCGTGTAATAAATGTGTATAATTTTCAACTTCACAGCCCTGTGTCTCAAAAACTAGTCATAGGATTGAGTTGGTGCCATGGACACTTTTGATCAGTAGGTCGAGTACCACATTATACCAAAATATTAGAACATTTGACGGAACTTCATTTGCCATAAGGAAAGTGCGGGGTCCTTTGATTTGAATTCAAACAGATAACTGAAGGATTTCAAAAAAAGATCGACACCATGGAACCTGATGTAAAAAAATATTCCATTTCCTCTTGAAAACTCAACTGGCAGCTTCATAGCAAGCATAGAATGATGATCATGTGACCCATGGTATTTTCTATTAAGTTTTGTGTTCAGTTTGTTAATTTATATTTATGTATATCTTTTTCTCTGTCTCTTTTCTATAATTTACAGTTTATAAGTGTTGGTTTGACAATAAATAAATATATCCATTCACAATTAAAAAATCACAACTCTGGCCTTGGAAATTTGACACATTCCACTATGTATCGAAGTTATGACGTTTTTCAAAATATTTTTATGTTCCAAGTCAACACTATGTTGCCCCTTCTACATTCTTAGCGTATTTTTCAGAATTTATTCGGAAAATGAATGAATTGGAAGAGATGTGAGGACGAAAATAATTAACGTTTATATGAATTGATAGAAAGGATTCCTTTTCTAGTTATTTGCATGAAAAGTACAAGAGATCACTGTTGAAATATATTATTTTTCGCCATGGAAGAAAATTGCATTGCTTTCACATGATTTTCATATGCATGCCTGTGAAGATTTAATGTTTATTGAACTGAAAGTTCAAGACTTAACATCAATTGTTGAATCAAGAATAATGGAACATTATATCCCTCTACTGGAATCCAAATAGTTGAAGGGAGTTCTGATGCAACAGGAACTTTTTCTTGGAACATAACCTCAATAGCTAACATAATAAAAATATGAGTAGAAGATATACATTTCATTTATTTGATCTTATGAACAAGGAGTAAAATATTCTGACTGTATAGTAATTTATTAGTTTAAAAAATATTCATACATTACAACCACAGTAGGTTTGTACAAATAATATGGAACAGGTCAAACATATGCTTCACATTTATCATTCACCTGTTCTAAAATAAGACACAAACTCCTCCACATTATAGGGCCCCTACATCATTAAAAGCTTGTGTCTCTTTTGAAAGAAGTAGCACTAGATATAATATATTCTTTCGATTAAGAGCAAATACCTACCGTTGAATGTTACATACACAAATTTCTTCAAAATGGGCCTATACGAAGTGGTTCTTTTTCTGAAACGTGAAAACGATCAACAATAATCATTTAGAGACCGATGATGGCCATCCAAAACCCGTTTACTTACGAAAATCGTGCAATTTCATTCTGCAAGTTCTTTCCTCATAATTCCTCGAAAATCCTACCTGAACCATATTTTCCGGTCGCTTTCGTGAAAAGATCGTATAAGGAAGCCTTTTTACACATTCCAAATAAATTTTGAGCACCAAAAACGATACCGAAACTAACCAAACTTCTGGGGGACCGGAATTTCGTTTGAAATCTTTCCAAACCGCCAGATACCCAAAAAAACTTCGTTATCAAGTGTAAAAAAGGCGATTAGTACTTACTTTTGCTTTATTCATGCTTATAAATCGATTTTTGGTCTAATTCAAATTTGCCGTTTGTACCCATGTCAAAATATCTTTGATACTTTTACTTTGATGTAAACAAAGAAACTGGCAACGACGTTTTGTCATTAAAGATATTCTCTGTACGCGCACAGATTTTTTATCAGGTGCACCAATTCCTGAAAACTAAACCATGGCCAGAGTTGTGATTTTATAATTGTGAATGGAGTATAAATTGATTGAGTTTGCTTGAGAGAAGAGTATTTTCTATCATTTTCCATCTGGCGTTACCCTTCAAAATAATAATATCGTTGGTATTATTAAGTTTACCGTCAGAAATTCGTTGGTTGGACTAAAAAAGACGACATTCACGTCCTAGATCCAGAAAACGTACACGAACAGCGAAAAAACTATCGCAATTGCTGGGAGGCCTTCAGCATGATGGAACTATCAGCTACTGATTAATTACCTGGTAAAAACTTACGCTCGAATAACCGCTATTAGTCCATCAACGATACAAATCGAAACAGTCCGCGATTATTATTACAACCTTTTCCTCGATCGTGAGGCGACCACAATCAGAAAGAAGAACGATGTAGGCAGATAGCGGCGATTAATTATTATTTTTTCGTGTAAATAATGAGAGAAATCGAAATTCGGTGAGTCAGGCGCCATCGACCGCTTGAGGCCTATCTAAAGAAGTCACACACGGGACGACTCATAGGCCGAAAGGAAAGTTTCAGGATCACAATAGAGAGCATTCATTATTTCACTTTGTTTTCAACTTATCTTGTAGGGAAATTTGGAAAATACAAAAATACTTTTACGACTACGTGTTTGCCAGGCTTCGCTCTCAATAGCCAATCTGATGAGTCCTGTGAGCTATGCTAGGACGAATCAGATCTAGAATATAGAATTTTTCCAGACTGAAATTGTAGACGATCTGAAACTGAACAACCTTAAATCCCAAGATATGCGTACCTTCATAGGAAATTCTTTCCATTTATATACACACCCTATTGAGCAAGCTATCATTCATGTTTCATTCCTGAATTATTATACTCGCTCGAATGACCTAAAAATCTCGTCTACCGCTAATATATCACATTGATCTAATAATTTCTATGAAGATACTTAATTTGGCGAAAACAGATCCCATTTATTTCAATGCGTCTAATGATTCTTCCCTCCTTTGTGTTAGTTCCGACGAATTATCCAATTGTGTGTCAGATAATACACTCAATTCGTTAGACTTTTTGTACTGGCGCCAGTTTAGTGTATATAACGCTCCAAAAGCTTCAATTGAACGAAGAGATAACTTATTAAGGACTAAACGAGAATAAATTCGCTATCACAAAAACGCCTATATCTCTTGAACCAATTGAGAAAAAAATCAAATTTTGATCATAGTTAGCTTTGTTATGAACGTCAGAAACATGTGGAACATTTCCTTCATAGATATTCCAATTTTCTGTCGCAAAATGTCAAGCGAAGTGAATACATGAGAATTTATAGTGAAACTTTTTCCAAATAATCAAAAATGGAGCTTCAAAAGAATCACAACAGAGGCTCGCGTTCGTCCGGTATCAAGAGTTAAGCGCTTCAACGAAGATCTTACAATTAACAGCATGGAAGCAACCGGGATGAAAAAGGAGTTTCATAGCCCAAAAAAAGTGAAAAAAGCCATCAGCCTTTTTCAGAAGAATCCCAACCTTTCAGGACGGAAAGTGGCCCAAATAGTGGGTTGTTCGCAGTCAACCGTTCAGAAAATCAAGTTGAGTTGTGGGCTTAGAACATACAAAGTGCAGAAAGTGCCAGACAGGAACGATGTGAAGAATCAAGAAGCGAAATCAAGAGCAAAGAAATTAAAAAAGATTATTTGAAAAATTTTTCTTGTTGCGTGATGGACGACGAAACCTATGTCTTGGCTGATTTCTCGCAACTTCCTGGTCAGGAATTTTATACTGCAGATTCTCGTGGAAATGTTGACGAACAATTTCGCGTGAAGAAACAAGCAAAGTTTCCTAAAAAATTCCTGGTTTGGCACGCAATTAGCACTTATGGGAAAAGGAGCAAATTTTTCGTTGGCCAAGGCTCTGTTGACTCGAAGATATACATCGAGGAATGCTTGAAGAAGCGAGTTCTACCATTTTTACGTGATCGCGATGTGTCAACAATCTTTCGGCCAGATTTAGCTTCATGCCACTACAGCAAGGCCACCAAGGCATGGTACGAAGCTAATGAGGTGGTTTTTGTCCCCAAAGAGGCCAATCCACCGAATTGCCCAGAATTCAGGCCAATCGAAAGATATTGGGCCCTGGTAAAAAGAGAATTTAAGAAGACTAAGAAATCAACGAAAACATTAGCGGAATTCAAGCAAAAGTGGAAGACAGCATCCCAGAAAGTGACTGAGAACACTATAAAAAGCATGATGGGAAGAATTACAGAAAAAATCCATGAATTTTGTAAAAAATAGTTTCGGTTTTTTATTGCGAAAACAGTTTCCATTAGAATTAGAAGGTGATTTGAAAATGAGTTTGATTTTCGAAATCGGTCCAGTGGCTCAAAAGATATAAGCGTTTTTGTGATAGCGAATTCATTTTCGTTCAGTCCAGAATGTGATATTTCATCAGTATAGAGAAATCTATCAGAACGCGTTGTTCCACCGTGTAATGAATGCCCCATGTTTACTAACTCCAGTAACTCCCATCTGTCAGCTTTCGTTCTGTCACGTCATAATCATATGACATTACAACTGTCAAACATGGCGCGCAATTCAAATCTTGCGTTCTTATCGAAACACCCTATTATGTTCGTATCGACGTTTATTGTCGCCAACGAAACTTTGTAAACGAAAAGATTCCACCCTCGGTGCCGATCGAACGACCTTATTCTCCTCCCCATCTCAGTGACATCTGCAGATCGGTATTGCAATTCACTAGGGCGCTATCTCAGTGACACACTGATCGAATAGGTCTGTCAATTGGCCGGATAAATTTCGCAACTTACGGCCGTCCATTTCCGAAACTACATCACACATCATACGGCATGAAATGTCATTTTCTTATCTCGTTCTCGCGATGCCATCGATCCTTCGACGTCTGAGGAGGTGGACGTAATACCGGTAGCGAAAACGAGTTTGCAGATACCTATCGGAAAATACATTTTCCTGGTGCGAGATGATGTTTATCGTACCCATGCTCTTTTGCTTTATCGGATTTCCTGTTCCATTCCAGGTACAGATGTTGTCAGGACGATGATTGTAACGCTACAGGATATATTTCTGGAATTGAGGGTGTGCTGTTGTGACCCAGAATTTCTAGACAGGGTTTTAGGCACTTACAAGGCCAGTTTCATTAGATTAATGATGAATATACTGCACGAGGATGTATTGATATCTAGTTAGCCTAGACCAGTTCCATGCATAAACAAAATATTGCGATACTATATAAACGAACAATAACTTATTAGAAGTGTCAGTGTAGAGTTCGACGTCAAAAAAGTAAACCAGAGTTACGCAATAAATTAAAAAAAAAGATGTCCACCGAAATTGTAAAATTCGAAAAATTGGAATCAAGTACCTGTATTCTAAAGGGTTAAGAGGTAAGCAGATTTACGAAGATATGCTCAATACCCTTAGTGATCAATGTCCAATGTCCTTCGTATGCGACCGTGAAAAATTGGACTGCAAGCTTCAAAAGAGGTAAATTTTCCATTGAAGATGATGACCGATCGGGAAGGCCAGTTTCTGTGTCAGTCCCCGAATATATCGATGCAGTTCATGACATGATCTTATCGGACCGTCAAATTGGGCTGAAACGGATATCTGAAGCACTGAAGATTTTATACGAACGCGTTCATCATATAGTTCACGTCAATTTGGACATGTGAAAAATTTCTGCAAAATGGATCCCCAAATGTTTGAATGTTGACCAAAAGCGTGCAAGGGTAGAAGCATCGCGTTCGATCTGTGCTCCATTTGGAAACGATGTAGACTTCTTAAACCGAATTGTTACTATGGATGAGACTTGGGTACATTTCTACGATCCAGAATCACAACAACAATCGATGGAATGGCGACACTCTAGTTCTCCAAGACCTAATAAGTTTCGTGTCCAAAAATCTGCTGGAAAAGTTCTTGCTTCAGTTTTTTGGGATTTCCATGGAGTTCTCATGATTGATTTTTTGGATAAGGGTAGAACAATAATTCGGGAATACTATTCGACATTACTGACCACTCTACGGGAAAAATTGAAGAGAAAAGACGCGGAAAGCTATCCAATGGTGTTTTGTTTTTACAGGACAACGCCCCAGTACACAAATCTCATGGTGCCATACAAAAAATTTGTGATTTAGGGTTAGAATTACTAGAACACCCTCCTCTTTCACTCCGTCCGACTATCGTCTCTCTCCTCAACTGAAAAAAAGTTTAAAAGGTCCTCAAAATTCGTCCAAAGAGGAGGTAATAAAAGCTGAGGAGGACTGGTTTGCAGAGCAAGATGAAACATTCTTTTTGAAAGGTCTAGAGATATGCAGGTTCGCTGTAATAAATGTATCAAATTAAGAGAAGAATATGTTGAGTAATCAAATATCTTGACATTGAAATTTTGTTTGTTTCTATAGTAGGCTAAGAATTTTTCAATATATCCTCGTGCATAAACTACAAAGGAAGGTCAGAAGGTTCTGAGGATCTGAATGCCGTGACTAAATCATTGGACATTCATCGAAATTCTCCAACGGCTCTTTCTTGAGTTGTTCCAAAGCCCTGAAAGCCCAGATAACTATTTCGGAAAAGGTGTAAATAAATGGGAAAACCGTTGAAAAATGTATGAAACTCAGAGGAGACAATGAAGAAGAATAAATGTATTTCGACTCATTGAATGTTATTTCATCTCCTACTACAGAATTTACCGAACATCTTGGTAAATGACGATTGTGTCAATTGATATCCAGAAAATGGTGAAGAGATTAATTTTTTCCCAGTACAATCTTCAGCCAGGACAGAGGCACGTATCCTTCTACATCCATCACATCAGAAAGGTTTATCTCCAGAGTTTCCTCGAATGATCCACACTTACTCTAATGAGTTTCCATCTACTAAAGCGTGTAGAGCGGAATTAGTTATCCTCTTCGCGAATTTCTAGGGACTGGAATGTTTCATCCCGGATTCTAGTGTAATATTTGGGGAACTCAAATGGTGATCTACGGTATCGTTCTTGCTGCGGAAGCAATCAACACAAATGCGTAGATAGATTAACATGCAAATTTACAGAAACGTTACCATAACCCTAATAATAATGGAGTTGGTTTTACAATGGAATTAGCGCCATAATTCATTTTTGTTTATGAGCAGTGGGAACAGAGTTGGCCAAGAGCATTAGGCAACTTGAGAATATCTGTTCGCTATCATGTTATGTCATAACGAATCCGAAAATGAAGGGTTTCCCAATAAGAGGCGTTATTTGGACTAGCCCGCTTTTTCAGTAGATGTCGCTTCAGAAAGCTGTCATTCTTTGATAATTAGAAAGTACGCCACCAGTTAAAATGGAACGATACACAATTCAACAACCCATTGAAATTGATAAAATTCACTATAAAAATAGTGGAAAGGACCCTGCACTTTCCTTATGGCAAATCGCGTTCCGTCAAATGTTCTTATATTTTGGTATAATGTAGTACTCGACCTACTGATCAAAAATGTCCATGGCTCCAACTCAATCCTATGACTAGACAGGGCGTTGAAGTTGAAAATTACCCAATTTTACTACGCGCTTGTCAGTAGTAATATCCCTAGGACCTTGATAATAGACGAGATAATTTTATGACCGTCGAAAGCTCGTTCATTGGCTGTAACCAAACAACGAGCTTGAGATATTGGTTATAAAATTATGAGGCATTTATCAATGTCCGAGGAATATTCGGCAGAAAATTTTTTGACAGAAAAAATGTATAACACAACATAACAAAACATTTATTTATTTATTTATTGAAAGTACAATTAGTGAAAGTGCAATTCGTAAAATTCAACTCAACATTAGATTCGTAGCTATTCTCTTGTATAGAAGATCTATTTCCACGCATAATATTTATTATCTTGTTGTGGTGTTCTTGATCGAGGTTTAGGTATGGTTTGATAGAATTTTGATTGCTATGACCAGTAATCTTCAGCAATTGTTGTTCCTCTACACCACTTTTTGCTAATTGACTGACAGCTGTTGATCTATTTGAATGATTCGTTATCTTTTTGTCTTTGACATTCAAGCCAATTGCTTCGGCAGCATATTTAATCCATTTATTTATGGTATTCCTTCCAACAGGTACATTATCGTACCATTTGTCAGTTTCATTTTTCCAATATCGATTTGGTTTCAAGAATAGTCGTGGTGACGTAATATTTTCGCCTCGTTTTGATATTAGTATATGAAAAAGACGTACAGGGCAGCTTTGTCTCTCACTATTGGAAACCAAACCAACCATTTACTACTTGTACAGCTTATAGAACCACCTTGGCACGTTTTACTGAATACCGGATTGTATTCAATGCTTTTTGTTGGAGAACCATCGTTATTCTTCTCCATTTGAAAAAAATTCACCAAACAAGCAACTGCCTCTCCTCCTCGCCTCGCTAGTTCTACTGCAGCAATATGATAAAATTTACGCATAAGACCTTCAGGAGTATTTTCATCCCATAGCAATATTATTCTGTTAACTTCAGACAAATTTAACGAAACTGAACTGGATTTACGTTTACTTGGATCTGCTTGCAATTTTTTTCTGATTGCATCACGGGCATCTCGAGCTGGTTTAAATATTATAATATTATTAAACGGGTCAATCATAATGTTGTAGTTCTTATAATACTTTTCTTGTAAGAGTTTGCTCGAAACATTCCACATTGTCTTTACCGTTGCTTCTTTGAATTCTGTTCCGTCTTTTTTTCTCATATTGACATCCCAATCTTTGAGTATAAACGTCAATTCTTCCAAGCTTCTGCGTTCATTCAATTCGTATGATCGTTCGTAGCAAAATTCCATAAATATTCCCCAAATATATTTGTGGCTATTGGAAGTATTTCTGGGAATGTTTTCTTTGATAAGATCATTTATATTTTTAACATTACCAAAACGTGACATTTTGAAATTTGTTTGGAATGATGTTGCCATGGAACTATGATATAATTTTATAAGACTCTATCGTGTTATCATTGGGATTGAAAGTTGCATTGGATGTAGTTTTCGATGTAATGTTGACATGATTGGCTGAAATGGTTCCATATGATACAAAATCATAAAATTGGATTTGTTGTTAGAACTGTCAGAAAATTTTCTCGAAAAAGAATCGAATGAACTTCACTTTTCAAGAAACGCTTTTGATCAGTAGGTCGAGTACTACATTATACCAATATATTAGAACAATTGACGGAACGCCATTTGCCATAAGGAAATTGCTGGGTCCTTTTCTGTTGCAATGGTATATTTCCATTGCCTAGAAACAGGAGTGGAAATAACCCCAAGAATGCTTCTGGAAAATATGAAGCATTCAATCCTCTGCATTATATGTAGTGAAAAAATAAGGAGGACTTTACGAAAAAATCGAGAAATTTAAATTTCAATTCATCTTGTTGGGCAGTCAATAACGGACATCAATAATTTCTTGAGATGCAGAACTACAAGAAAACAGTTTTCGAAAAAAATTTCCAACAAAGTGACAATCCCATTCCACAAAAAAATTGGCTCCTTAGTTCAAATTGAGCTCTAAACCGTTAGAAAATGTTACATAAGTCAGCAAAATAAGGAACTGCAAATATTCGGAACAGGAATTGCGTCACCAACTAGAATAGTCAACAGCCCGAACGTAGACAACCACCTTTAGCGATCGGGCAGGAAACAAACGCGATATTATAAGGATTTATTAGAAAGTGAGAAGTTGAATCAACCTTCTTAAAACCGGTGCCAACTTTGCAGGACGAACGGAGTTGGTTCCGAGATACATTGTACCAGTAGCTACTGGTTCCGCGGTGGATATAATCATAAATTACACACTCTACATGCTAGCACACAATATATATTCTTTTGGAGATTAACACGAGAAATATGCGTTGCCAGTCACGATAGACTTTTTATGTCATACTTGTTCATCGTTGTGTTTTTATAGCTTAGATACCAACAACATAATGGGGTTATTTATGCCCTTAGCGTTGTACAGGCGGAAAAAAATCTGATATAATTTATACCTCGAATGATTTATAATGAGATTATGTACTCATTAAGTTGGATTAAAGGATAGACGCGAAAAGTATCTGAGGACAAATGGTCGCCCATAAGCTTCGAAGTATTATTTTTCTAGTTGTCCGGCAATACATATAAAAAAGTAGGTACGGTAGAGCGGTGTGGCTTTGCCAACGAAGGTGACTTTGCCAAACTACCTAATGTTTTATGTTTCATTTTATTTTGGTGAAGTCAGTAACTTTTCAACGACAGCACGAATCGGAATCTAAGAGACACTATATCCCCACATTGTTTCAACAGTTGCAGTCCTTTGTCTTGGATTGAATGGTGTGCTATGCTGTGTTGTGTGAGCAGGTAAGTTTTAACGTGTTTATAAATGCGAAATACTAAGGGTTGTGTAGAAAACATGAAAAATGGTACATCAAAATACATTTAGCAGCTTATTTCACACGTATTTAGAGTCGCGTAAAAAAAACTGAGAGCATTTGGTTGGGCGGGTCTCGAAATTTCAGGAAATTATTCTATTGTTTGCAGATTTATGCAGACAAACCATCTACGTTGGGAAGAGGAAAATGGAAGCGATTTTTTGTAGGAGGATAAAATATTGAATGGAAGCAACAGTTCTGCGGTTTTGGGAAATGAATTATTATTATATATTGTTCATTTACATTTTATGTATTTTGTGAAGAATAATAGATTTTATTTCCTGATAATTTGTTGTTTCATTCGCGACTAGAACCTAGCTAACTAACCTTCAAAAAAGTTAAAGAAAAACGTTCTCGTGTCAAAAATACCACCTGCACTTGATTATATTGCCAACAAACGCATTTTGATGCAAGTGGCAAATTCGCACCGATGTGCGGGTGACTTTGCCAAATTTTTAAAATGGAAAAAAAATGTTTGCGCACTTTTTCTTCCGTTTCTAATAACATCAATCGATAGCTAGATTGTTGAAATTAAACATAAATTAAACACAACTCATTTTACAAAAAAACGAGAAAGTTACATCAAGAATACTCTAAAAAGTGGTGCAAAGTCACACCGCTCTACGGTACCAGGATTTCTATCTCCTGTTTGATAAATATGTGCAGTAACCAAGATTTTGTATTCATTCTTTTCTGATTATTATTTGAACCAGGGTCATGCTAGCTCATTTCAGACTACATGCAACCCCTATACTCAATCGATAAACCATTCAAAATACAACTCGACTGGAACAAATGGGACTTGAGAATAGAATCACAATCATCTGCAGAAATAGTCTGGTACACAGACGATACAAAGACAGAAGAAGGAAACGGAGCGGGAATACATGGAGTGAGACCAAGAAGGGATTACATAATACCTCTCGGCAAACATGCCACGATATTTCAAGCTGAAACACATGCCATTAGGAGATACATACAGTCATACAGAAGATCCTGGAAAGTGTCTACCAAAGAAAACACATCCACATTCTCTCTGACAGCCAGAGAGCCATCAAAGCCCTCAACTCGACACAGATAAAGTCTAGGGAATCTGGGAATGCCTCCAGTACCTTCTGGAGCTGGTAAAACACAACAAGGTCACTTTGATGTGGGTGCCAGGTCACAAGAGAATAGCGGGTAATGAGAAAGCAGACCAGTTAGCAAGACAAGCATCTGAAACGCCATTCACGGGGCCAGAACCTGTGCTTGGAATCAGCAAAAACCGATGCAGGATCCTGATTGAGGGGTGGATAAAACAAAGACACCGACAACACTGGTAACAGAGCGACGGGCAAACACACAGCGAAGTCATGGTAGGACACACAAGCCAAACCTTGACGGCTGACTTTTTGAATCTAAACATTCTAAACAGAACAAAGGCACGTACAATAGTAGGTCTGCTGACGGGACACTGCGGCCTTAGGAAACATCCGAACACCATAGGAATACTTGGAGAATACGTGGATTGCAGACTTTGCGGTGAAGAGGAAGAAACAGCCTCTCACATCATCTTTGAATGCGACGCCCTAGGAAGAAGGCGTCACAGAATCTTCGGAGAAATCAATCTGGAAACAAGAATGAATCCGAAAAACCTCATAAACAGACTACTGAACCTGATAAAGGACACGAACCTACTCTCGTGGGGAACCACTGACGAAAGAGAGATGCAATAGACCCAAGTTGGTCGCAGTGTCAATGGAAGGCCAAGTGCTAACCCGGTCTCTTGTTCGTCAGCCATCAATCAATCAATCATGCTGGCTCGGTAAGCTTTCCAAGGACTGCGATGTAGATCTTTTGTTCTCTAGCCTCCTCATTCATTGGAACCCAAGGAGGTCGACATCCTTAGGAGCCTTGGCCGTTACCTCGTCGGTATCCAGGTCAGGTTTCCCCATATGAATGATTTTGAGGCCAGACACCTCTGGATACTTCCATACCATGTGTTCAGCTATCAGATGTTTCTGTTTCTGAACCACAGTGCCCACAAATCTCCAAGGTATTTGATCGAGTCTAGCATCAGGGACTCCTCGCCAAGATTCCATCTTATGACGTGCCCCCAAAGCTATGTTCTCTGCTAGCTAGTTTTCTCTCAAGCAGATCTCTCCACGTAGTGGTCGATGGAGTTTCATCTGACTCTCTACCCATAAATGCTGGTGTTCCGCAGGGATCAATTCTTTCTCCAACACTATTTCTACTTCACATCAACGATTTGCTGGAAGCAACTTCGTATCCAGTGCACAGCTTCGCGGATGAAAGTACCCTCTATACCGCCTTTTCTTCTAGGGCTCCAATACCAGCCGGCCGAATCAGAAACGAACGAGTAAGAAATGTCAGCAACATAAATATGGACTTGGCAACAATTCTTGAATGGGGATCTAATAACTTGGTAGAATTCAACGCAAACTAAACACAAGCATGTCTTTTCTCTAGAAAAGCCGACCTAACTGTGCTTAGCATAAAATTGTCAGGAGTAACCATACCTTTGAAGTCATCAATTTCGATGCTATCAGCAATAACCTTTCTTGGGAGAATCACGTGAGATCCATTGCTGAAAGTGCATCCCAAAAACTTGGTTTTCTGTTTCGTGCCAGGAGCCATTTCACCTCAGGTCAGCTGCTTATGATCTTGTAAGGCACAGATTCGACCTGTCCTGGAATAATGTTCCCATATTTGGAGTGCCGCACCTAAAAAAATCCCTGGATTCTGTACAAAAAAAGGCAATTCGTCTCGTCGGTGATGCCTCGCTTACAAACTCGCTCACTTCTCTGGAACAGCGAAGAAGAGTAGGCGATCTGTCTCTATTCTGTAGATATTTCCATGGGCGATGCTCTTCTGAATTATCAGCAATCGTTCCCCTTCTGACAGTCTATTCGAGACTAACCCGTCAAGTTAAGTATTCACATCCCTTCGTGGTCACTTTGAAGACCTGCAGAACATCTCTCTTCAAGGACTCGTTCATCCAACGAACAGCGAGGCTTTGGAACACATTGCCTAGGGAGGTGTTCCCCGAGGCATATAACCTCCAGAAATTCAAGAAGAACACCAATTCCTACCTGCTTGCCCTTGGTTCTCACGGTGTTCTCTGAACATTACAGGATATTCCTTTTCGTGAAAACCACAACATAAAAAAAGGTGGAACAACGAAACTGAACTTTTAATTCGTAGTCCTTCTAGCCATTAAATCAGGCGATCCTCTTATGTTTATCCCAGACTACCAGTTTCTCTTATTCGGTGTAGAAACGAAGTGAATTCGTAGAACGTAATCGATTTTCTTACATCAAGCCACTGAATTGGATATCCTTCATTCTGCCATAAATCACGTCAACGAAATAAAAAGGAATAAATCTCAATTCTGCTGTGCACTCTACACCCAAAACGGGTTCTTGTTTCAATGCTGAAGGTACATTAATCTCTTTTCATCTCCTTCTTCGACGCTAAAGATGTGGCCGAACAGAACGCTGGGTTTCCCATGTAAATTTCATTACACAGGATTGGAAAAACATATTGACTGGTCTTGAGAACTCTTACTGTTGGGTTTCAACATCTTGTGCCTCATTTTGAAGGTTGTTTTAAGTAGATTAATAGGGGGTTTCATTTCACTGCGACCCTAAAGTCAAGCTCCTTCACGGTAATAGGGTGGTTCATATGAGGATCCTGAAAGAAATAGTGGCAAAACCCTCTGACGTTGTGTCAACTACTTTTCATTTAGAAACACCCTTTGCCTAGGTTATACGGGACAGGCAAAGTGCAGTGGACTACTCAAATGGTACACAGATAGATCAAAATCTGCTGAGGGAAGAGGCCTAGGAGTATATGGTCCTAGACTAGGACTTTTCGTGGATATTGGCCAAGAATCCTCTGTTTTACAGGAGGAAATGAGGGCTGTGCGTGCATCCAAGAGTGTTAGAAAAAAAGAGTGATAGTTTTATTTATTTATATTCACTTTACTTTTTTTTTATGTTGTGGTTTTCACGAAAAAGGAATATCTTGTAATGTTGAGAAACAAGGGCAAGCAGGTAGGAATTGGTGTTCTTCTTGAATTTCTGGAGGTTATATGCCTCGGGGAACATCTCCCTAGGCAATGTGTTCCAAAGCCTCGCTGTTCGTTGGATGAACGAGTCTTTGAAGAGAGATGTTCTGCAGGTCTCCAAAGGGGCCACGAAGGGATGTGAAAACTTGACGGATTGTCTCGAAGAGACTGCCAGAGGAGGAACGATTGCTGATAATTCAAAAGAGCATCGCCCATGGAAATATCTATAAAATAGAGACAGATCGCCTACTCTTCAACGGTGTTCTAGAGAAGTTAGCAAGTTTGTAAGCGAGGCATCACTGACGAGACGAATTGCCCATTTTTGTACAGAATCCAAGAGTTTTAGGATTTGTTTAGGGCAGCACTCCCAATATGGGAACAGTATTCCAGGACAGGTCGAATCTGTGCCTTAACAGAAAACCAAGTTTTTGGGATGCACTTTTAGTAATGGATCTCACGTGATTCTTCCAAGAAAGGTTATTGCTGATAGTAATACCAAGCATCGAAATATATGACTTCAATGGTATGGTTACTCCCGACAATTTTATGCTGGGCACAGTAAGATCGGCTTTTCTAGAGAAAAGACATGCTTGTGATTTGTTTGCGTTGAATTCTACCAAGTTATTAGATCCCCATTCAAGAATTGTTGCCAAGTCCATATTTATGTTGTTAACATTTCTTCCTCGTTCGTTTGTGATTTGGCGGGCTGGTATTGGAGCCCTAGAAGAAGAGGCTGTATGGAGGGTACTATCATCCGCGAAGCTGTGCACTCGACACGAATTTGTTTCCAGCAAATCGTTGATGTGAAGAAGAAATAGTGTTGGAGCCAGAATTGATCTCTGCGGAACACCAGCATTTATGGGTAGAGAGTCAGACTGGATTTACTATCTGAAAATATGAGATCTATAAGGAAAAAAAACAATAGAGAAACAAAAAACTAAGATAAAAGATTATGAAAGAATTGCTTCATGGGCATATATGAGATCTTCAATGTCCTAGTCTGGCATGTTCTCATAGCTGTGATTCAAACACAGGCATCATACCTCTGAATTATGTCAAGGGCTCTCCTCATTTAGTTCTGACTTGTCTTGGCATGCCAGACTATGGCTCCAAAGGTTATTATTGATGGTCTCACAATCATGACGTTAATCTACCGAAGTATTTTTGGCTCACAATCCCAAATCCTCCCATTGTTGCTTTGCGAACAGTAATCTTAATATGCTTGTTCTACAGAAGCTGGATATCTATAGTCCGTTCAAATATAAGAAGGAGCTTTGTAAACAAACAAATTCGTCTGGTTTGCGCACAATAAAGCTCCTATTGGTGAAATTTTTATAACAACGCACCCTTAGACCGCCCTAAGATAGTGCCAGGGTCGTACTCGGAACGGACTGTGGATAGTACTGGATAGAAATGATTCAATAATTTGAGTAGCAATTCTCACATTAGAACTTTTTTACCTCAGAAACTCTAGAGCAAAATTTCTGTTATGATTTGCAACTGTCATAAACATTTTATATCTGACGTACCCTATTTTTTATTTTGTTTTGTTTTTATATTATTACCTACTGAATAATTTCATTTTCGGATGCTCGAGATTGAAGCAAGGTAATTTCAGGAAACACCAGAGTTTTAGAGATTTGGGTCGAAATCTTGCAAGATTCCGACAAAGTAATTTCGGGAAACACCAGATTTGGGTCCTTTTCCCTAATGGGTGAAAGGCATCTTGATTTGCATAAATATCGAAGTTTTCAATTGACAAGACTAGTTAAAATACCTAGAGCTAATGTGAAGGTCTAGCTGTTCAAAGTGTTTATAGATTTTGTTGTGAAAAGTGTATTGTGTTGGAAATTTTTTCGACAAAGTGTTTATAGAACAATGTCGAATTCGGAAACGGATACGGCATCTGAGGGTGATACGTGGGGACCACCACGGAAAAGGTCCAAAAGGTCGCATTTATCTGCTGAAGAAAAAGAGATAATTTTGAATATTTCTCGAAAAGAATTGGAAGAACATCCTGATTTATCGAAAAGAGACTTAGTAGGAATTGTTTCAAAATCTTCAGGGGTGAGTGACTCAGCTGTATTCAGAATTCTCAGAGAGTATTAAGAGAATAAAACATTGACGCCACGTAAGGAGAGAGCCCAGTCGTTAAAAATAATTCGGTTGACGATTTCGATATGAACCTTATCAAAAGAATTGTCCACGTTTTTTTTCTCGGAATGAAATCCCAACGATTTCTAAAGTACTAGAGATCGTGAATGATGACGACAGTTTGCCAAATTTCAAAAGAACAACGTTCTATAAATTATTGAAAAAATGGAATTCAAGTTCAAAAAACGTGGTCGTGATAGTCTACTGATAGATAGGGATGAAATAATTTTCTGGAGAAGAGATGATTTGAAGAAAATCCGCTCATTAAGGGAACAAGGCAGAAAAATTCATTAGCTGGATGAGACATGGATAAATAAACTGAACAATTGTGTGAAATCTCCTCGATTCGACTCTGGACGGAAAGTACCCTTACGAAGGCCCTCCTACCGATGCGCGAAACATGTTGTTATTGCTCCTTCTTACATTTGAACAGAGTATAGGGTTATTCTCAGACATATGACTTCAGACTTCCACTTTATGAGGTCCTCAGGTAGAGAGATAGAGAGAGAGAGAGAGAAGGAGAGAGAGCTCATAGCTTAGACAGCAGACATGGGAGGTTTACAAAGACAAAAATAAATAAGCGTTCATGAAAAATTAAACTAACAACCTAGTTAAAAAGAACACTAATGAATATCGTTACTTTATCACCAACTACACTGCGCAAAAAAATTAACGCACATTCTGAAAATCTCAATTTTACTGAAAGTTAACTCTACATCGACTTTATAACTTATTTTTTATGTTCTCTCGGGAAAGTTTTCAACGAAACAAGACACATTATATGGAAGAAACATTCAGGATTTCACCGAATCTTAGGTGAAAGAAGAGAAATGAACAATTTTCAAAATACTGAAATGCTGATAAGTGATTTAATACTTGGTATTTCCACCCCTTGCGTTAATTACAGCTCGGCAACGACGGTTCATACTCAAAATGAGTGATCTTAAAATGTTCTGATCTAATCCTTCCCAGATTTCTCCGAGTTGGATTCCTGAGTCATTAAGAGTAGCTGGATGATTTTCTGAACTTCTCAGCCTTCTATTGAGGTTGTCCCAAACCTGCTCAATCGGATTGAGATCTGGACTTCTTGCTGGCCATTCCATTCGAGAAACTTCAACCTCTTCAAGGCACTCCTGAACGATGCGCGCACGATGGGGTCTGGCATTGTCGTCCATAAAAATGAAATTTTCACCAATGTATGGGGCAAATGCCACTACATGCTCTTCAAGAATGTTCCTTATATACATATCAGCATTCATAGCTCCATTATCAACGACCACTAGGTCTGTGCGAGCAGTCAAAGATATTCCACCCCATACCATAATCGATCCTCCCCCGAAACCAGTAGTATTCAGGAAATTGCACTGAGCATATCTTTCATGTAGACGTCTGTATACAAGGGAACGTCGATCACAATGGTAGAGCCAGAATCTAGACTCATCTGTGAAGAGAACTCTTTCCCAATCGCCCTCTTCCCAATGGATATGCTCTCTCGCAAAATCCAAACGCGCCTTCGATGGGCTGGGGTAAGAGCTGGGCCTCTTGCCGCGACACGAGGCCTTAAATCATATTCTCTGAGGCGATTTCTTATTGTCTGAGTGCTAATTTGCATCTCATGAGTTTGCTCAAGCTGATTTTGAAGGAGGCGAGCGGTTGCAAACCGTTGTCTCTACGAAGAAACTCTCAAGTAACGTTCTTGAATGGCAGTTGTTACCCGTGGTCTACCCTGTCGTGGTCTTCGGACATTCATACCTGTCTCCCTGAATCGGTGCAACATTCTGGACACACTTGTATGGGAAACTCCAAACCTTTCTGCAATTCTTGTTTATGTCCACCCTTCTTCTCGCAAAACTACCTCTTGGGCACATTCCTCTTGGGTCAAATTGCGTGTTTCGCGTTGCATAGCGATCGAGTGTAGAAAATCAAACGAAAGAAAAACTATTGATCACTAGAATTGATCGAGAACAACTGATTGTGGAATGGAGCCAATACATTCAAAATCTGAAAATATCATCTTTTTTTATTCCTGCTGGGAGAAAACATCTGTATTGAAGAAAAACGTTGAAAGTGGATAACAGATGCATGCATAATTCTGATAAAAATAATTATCATTGAGAACACCTTCAGTTGTAGAATAAATTTGAGATTTCCATAATGTGCGTTAATTTTTTTGCGCAGTGTATATGCATTAAACGATGAGAAACAAGAGCTCAAAATCAGAATATCGAATTCTCGATCGGTCAGCTGGATATTCAATCCCTCTCGTAGAGTCGCAGCTTTAGAGAATCCGAACTTTGCACGTGTGCCTGAGCCGTTGAAGGCGAATATAATGTCTGACAGTTCTTCTTCATCAGAAAACAAATTATGAAAATGTGCCGCATGAAAGACAATGGAAACTTTGAGGGAATAAATTTGGTGTGCGTGCATCAAGAACAGACACTCCTTGATTTTCAGTCTGCGACACCGTGAAATCATGAGGATGACTGATAACATCTAATTTTGATGAATGATACACTCTTTTGTGCTCTTATCCAGATAATGAACTGTGAAATGGAAAGGATGAGATGGAGGAGGGAATTTTTCATTGTCTGCATTCGGAATATTCACAAAAACTCATCGAGCAGACAGAGAAATTTCTTCGGCGTCGTTTTCACTCAACATGGGTGCTTGGATGGAAATGGATATTTTAGATCCTTCAGTAAATCACAATGTTATTTTTTACAATGATGCGAAAGCATAACATCATCTAAGATCATCCTATATAGCTTATATAGTTTATAGTAAAAAAGGGTTACAGTCCACTGCGACCTTAAGGTCTATTGTTCCCCCTAACAGAGCTGTTATCATCGCTCCTCCTACAGCTTGCCTTCCAATTCCAGAGATTTCATGAAAGATCGTCCTTTGGTATCGGGTGTATTTTTTAGAGTGATTTAAATTTAACTTGAAATAAAACACATTTAAATTGAGATGGATGACCATTTTTCTTTTATTTGAAAAATAATTTTAGGAAATTTATGTTTTAGAAATAATTTTCGGCATATGTCCGCCACGACTAGCTCTGAGGAACCGCATTCGACCAGACCAATTTTGGACCACTTTTTCGAGTAATTCAGGCCTTATTTCAGCAATAACACGAGTTATGTTGGCTTCCAAAGCGTCTATTGTTTCTGGTTCATCAGCATGAACCAATGACTTGACATAACCCCACACATTTCTCTCAATAAATCAATTGTTACGGTAGCAGCATGAATTGTAGTACCATCTTGTTGAAACCAAAACATTTCTGGGTCTATACCATTCAAATTTTGAAACAAATAATCATTGATCTGTTACGAAAACCATCCATTGTAACATTAGATCCAGCATTGTTTTTAAAGAAATATGGACCGATGATCCCTCCAGAGTGTGAAGTACACCATACAGTGCTTTTCAGGATGCAATGGAGCCTGCAGAACTTCTTGAGGATTGTTTCCACTCCATATACGGCAATTCTGCTTGTTTACGTTGTAACATTCCAAGTTTGTAAATCCTAGGAACATTATGAAAAGAGAAAAGGGGCAACCCTGCTCTGAAGAGCTGAGGGTAGATTTACATAGAGTTCTACCAATCTAGACGATCACATCACAAGCCAAAAATATAAGTATAAACCCCCCTTTATACTTATATTTTTGGCTTGTGATGTGATCGTCTAGATTGGTAGAACTCTATGTTATGTCGCAGTAATTCAGATTCGTAATATCTCAGATTAGTGAAATATAGGATGGGAAATAATGAGGTAAAATAGATAAATAATACACTAGATTGGACATAAAGATGGAACAAGAGCCTTTATTCGTCCAGCACCATAGTTCGGGGAACCATAGTCATATGAAGGGAAAAACGAACGAGAATCAAATGAAACTTGAAGCAAAAACCTTCTAGCATTACAGATGATACATTTACAATCCATAGAACAATTATTAATGAGACGAGCACTGGTGATATGTACAATATGGAGCTTCCTATACTCCGGTAAGGTTATTACTGGCACAATTGTGATAAAAAACAAAATCCAATACATCCAAAGTTATCCAAAGGTTATAGGCATATAGAGTGTGTCACCTGATTATTAATGAAATTCATAAGCAGTATCCTTGTAGTTCCTAGTGTGAGAATCCTTCCTTCCAAGTGTTATGTGTGAGATCCTAGCAATCGCGTTGGTTTGGAAGTGACGATAAACTCCTTATATTTCCTGTTAACTGATGAACGATGGCACCTTCAAAGCTTTCCTTGCTTATCGGGTACGCCGAGGCCCGAAGACGAGGCTTGGTTTACTGGGGACGTTCGTTTACAGAACTCCCAGAGGAAGTCTCAAGCCACTGTTGTGGGGGATGTTTTTCTTGGCACAGACGATATAAACAGTTTATCCTAGGCCTCCAAACCAGTGATATTTGTACGTAAAATATTATCCTAAAAGCAACAACTCCAAATGCCTAAACCATGATGTTGAGTGAATAGTTAAATGTGCAGTACGCCTTACGAACAGTATAAGAATATTCCAAATGGGTTGGTAGCAGAACAGAGTTCCACAATATTCAATAGAAATGCAATAATAAGAAAGAACAAGCTTACATGAGATTATATCCTGTGAAATCAAACAGAGTTATTTAAATGGGGACAATGTACATACCAGATAACAAAGAAGCGTCTTTAAAATATACTAAAATGGCGGATTCCTAGAAGAGGAACTCCATTTCAAAGGAACACTACTGTGAACCAGAATGAAAGTGAAACCGAACAGCAGCCGAGTGAAAAAGTGAAGTAAAAAAGGCCTTCCATTCGTTGTCGTTTCGGAGGTTAGTTTTTCTTCCACAGAATCGTATTTCTTCGATTGTCACAGAAGAACGAGTTTACTTCTTGGTGGATCTTCGATATGATTAAAATCTCCTATTTATAAAGATGCGAATTGCCTAAAGTATTGCTTGAAGTCGTACTAATATTCATCATTCATAGAATTATAAAATAATATCAAATAAGTTCATTCAACGTAGTTCCACGTTTCGACAATAGACGTTGCAAAGTTGGAAGCCATGAAGTAGTCTGGCAACGGTGCATTTTATTTTATCGCAGGGTAGGAAATTCGGATATATTACAACGTAGCTGATGTCCAACAAAAAATGGGATTCATCATCAAACACAATTTCTCGATAAAAAAGTGGATCAACTTCAAGATGTTCTAGGGTTTAATCAGCCAACAAATGGTCAAGTGGCTTTATTTCTTGAACCAGTTGGATCTTGTATGGGTGTAGACCAAGATCTTCACGCGAAATTTTCTATGGGCTGGCCAGCACAGAGTCCAACTTTTTGTGAACTCAGACGAATAGACAAATCTGGATCTTCATTAACACTATCATTTACATCAGCGATATTTTCTTCTGTACGTACAGTTCTTTGTCTTGTTGTTGTTGCATCAAGTAGAGAATATGTTGTCCAAAATCTATCGATAGTTCGAAGAAAAAGCTGCTCTGATGGACGATTATGTAAACCATAAATTTCACGAAGTGCTCCATAAGTTTGGTGAATGGAAAACTGATTTTGAAAATAAATTAGAACAATTTGTGAACGTTGTTGCAGCGTGAGTCTTTCCATGATACCTTGTCAATGCTTACTGAACAGAAATGTCAAAACAACATGGCTCCTACCTTCTGTCAAATCACAGTTATCCCTATCGAAAATTCTATCACTCGATAGATGCTCACTACGAATTAATAATATTTCATTGAGCAATAAGATCTTACATTCAAGGAAGTAATAAAAATTCATAATTATATTCTATAACTTCAGTTGAAAAAACTTGTGGTCTATTCGCATTTTTCTTAATGAATGAAAACATGTTCAAGGAGGATCACTGAAGCAAACTGCAAATATGCCGTATTATGAATCAAACAGCGAATGAAAAGAAATCTGGATAGGTACTTAAAGTGCAGCGGAAGTAATCAGCATCCGGAAATGCTACGGATATCACCATAACTGGCTGGTAACCATAATAATTCGCGCTCGAGCATTTACTTCGGATCGTATTATACCGTACAATTATTGTTCTAGACTACTTTTCTCGTCCTTGAGTAATTGATATCTTCCTAATTATGTCTTGATATTTTTTATGTGACCAACTTGCACGTCACAATAAGTTTCCTTTAGCACTGTTACTTCTGAAGTGGTAGGAGTGGAAGACGATGTGCTGGACATGATAGAAGAAGATCCAGGTACTTCTACGCGAAAATTTGCAAATACACCGCGCAAAAAAATTAACGCACATTCTGAAAATCTCAATTTTAATGAAAGTTAACTCTACATTGACTTTATAACTTATTTTTTATGTTCTCTCGGGAAGGTTTTGAACGAAACGAGACACATTAAATGGAAGAAAAATTCAGGATTTCACCGAATCTGATGTGAAAGAAGAGAAATGAACAATTTTCAAAATACTGAAATGCTGATAAGTGATTTAATACTTGGTTTTTCCACCCCTTGCGTTATTTACAGCTCGGAAACGACGGTTCATACTCAAAATGAGTGATCTTAAAAAGTTCTGATCTAATCCTTCCCAGATCTCTCCGAGTTGGATTCCTAAGTCATTAAGAGTTCCTTATATACTCATCAGCATTCATAGCTCCATTATCCCATACACCATAATCGATCCTCCCCCGAAACCAGTAGTATTCAGGAAATTGCCTTGAGCATATTATCTTTCATGTGGACGTCTGTATACAAGGGAACGTCGATCACAATGGTAGAGGCAGAATCTAGACTCATCTGTGAAGAGAACTCTTTCCCAATCGGCCTCTTCCCAATGGATATGCTCTCTCGCAAAATCCAAACGCGCCCTTGGATGGGCTGTGGTAAGAGCTGGGCCTCTTGCCGCGACACGAGGCCTTAAATCATATTCTCTGAGGCGATTTCTTATTGTCTGAGTGCTAATTTGCACCTCATGAGTTTGCTCAAGCTGATTTTGAAGGAGGCGAGTGGTTGCAAACCGTTGTCTCAACGAAGAAACTCTCAAGTAACGTTCTTGAATGGCAGTTGTTACCCGTGGTCTACCCTGTCCTGGTCTTCGGACATTCATACCTGTCTCCCTGAATCGCAGCAACATTCTCGACACACTTGTATGGGAAACTCCAAACCTTTCTGCAATTCTTGTGTATGTCCACCCTTCTTCTCGCAAAACTACCGCTTGGGCACATTCCTCTTGGGACAAATTGCGTGTTTCGCGTTGCTTAGCGATCGAGTGTAGAAAATCAAACGAAAGAAAAACTATTGATTACTATAATTGGTCGAGAACAACTGATTTTAGAATGGAGCCAATGCATTCAAAATCTGATAATATCACCTTTTTTAATTCCTGCTGGGAGAAAACATCTGTATTGAAGAAAAACGATGAAAGTGGATAACATATGCATGTATAATTCTGATAAAAATAATTATCAGTTGTAGAATAAATTTGAGATTTTCATAATGTGCGTTAATTTTTAGGCGCAGTGTACTTCCAATGTGAGTGATTGGACTGTTTGGAAAATTCTGAGAGATAATAATTTTCCCATTTCTTCAGGAAAATTGATCGAACTTTGACATTTCGTCTAAAAAATCCCCCGATTTGATAAGATCTACCGCTAAGGCTAACTACCTAACAGGTAGATTCAGCGGCTTTACTAGTTATTAGTTATTAATTGTTATTTGTTGAGAATTTGTTCCGTCCTTTATCTCCTCAACAAAACGCATTTTCATAACTAATTACAGGATAAACAAATAGTCCAACGAATATCCTCTTCAATGTTTACCCCATGTTTAACACCCTGTATACTCAGTAAAACTTTTGAATTGCCAATAAATGAAATTAAGTAATAACTAGTAACCTAATCATAACCCAAGAACCAAATTGGCGTCTCAAGAATGAAAACAGGTCTAGATAGAAACTCAACCGTTCCTAAGGCTACAAGTACACCGCAATCGCACTGGGTACTGCATCATGTAGCAAAAAGCAGGAACAGGCATTGTCGTGTACCGTAGTATTGAACTTTGGAGACAGTTTCTAGGTCGGGTCGTGTTTCTGTTGGAATCGCATCCAATAGAAAAGAAAGTCAATCACTGCTTATACTTATGCATTTTGTAAAAGACTAATGAGAGAGGAGCGACTAACTCGGCGACTTAAAGGACGCCAAACACGTTAATAACACTATAAGATAATAATTTTTGTATTGCATATTAATACCTAATACTTCCATAAAAAAAAATTCATAATTTTGTTTTCTATGTCTTGTGTTAAAGTAGGGAAATCATTTTTCTGATGATTTACACATAAATTGAAATAAGTATTTTTTCTTTTGATCAATTCATTTACATGTTTATATAGCATGTTTTTTCACAGTGAACTGAGAATTTTCGATAGGGATACCTGTGTTCAGTAAGCATTGATGAATTATCATGAAAAACTCACGCCGCAACAACGTTTACAAATTGTTGGAATTTATTTTCAAAATCAATATTCCATTCGCCAGACTTATGGAACCCTTCGTGAAATTTATGGTTCACATAATCGTCCATCAGAGCAGCTTATTCGTCGAACTATCGATAGATTTCGGAAAACATTTTCTCTACTCGATACAACAACAAAACAAAGAACTGTACGAACACTAGAAAATATCGCTGCTGCAAGTGATATTGTTAATGGAGATCCATATTTGTCTATTCGTCGACGTTCACAATAAGTTGGACTCTGTGCTTCCACCACATGGAAAATTTTGCGCGAAGAATTTGGTCTAAATCCATAGAAGATCCAACTGGTTCGAGAACTAGTGCTTCTTGGCCATAAATAACCGTCTTTTGTTTGCTGATTGGGCCCTAGAACAGCTTGAAGTTGATCCAGTTTTCAACGAAAAATTGTGTTCAGTGATGAAGCTCATTTCCGGTTGAACGTTTACGTAAACAAGCAAAATTGTCGTATATGAAGTGAAAACAATCCGCAAGAAGTTCTGACGGATCCATTGTATCCTGAAATATGCACTGTATGGTCTGCTTTACACGCTGGATACATCATCGGTCCATATTCCTTGAAAACGATGCTTGAGCTAATGTTTCAGTGAATGGTGCTCACTACAGATCGATTATCAATGATTATTCGTTTCAAAATTTGAATGGTATCGACCCAGAAGTGTTTTGGTTCCAACAAGATGGTGCTACACCCCGTGCTGCTACCGTGCTAATTGATTTATTGAAAGAAAGTGGCGGTGAATGACGAACGGTATCCGGCTATGATAACACTGTTTCTTGTGCCTTATTCGGAAGCTATTGATCTTGACAACATATGGTTTCAGCAGGACGGTGCCACATGTCATACCGCCTGTGAAACACTGACTATCTTGCACGAGTTTGCTCTTGGTCGTGTCATTTCCCAGAATTGGCCTCCACGGCACCTCCGATTGAACACTTTTAGACTTTTGGGGTTATCTAAAGACACAGGTTTATGCCAATAAAACTCTTAATAGACAATTAACCAATCAATCATGACGGCATGTAAGACATTGATTATGTTAAATAATGCTATGTATTGTAACATATCTGAATTTCCTACCCTGCAATAAAATAAAATGCACCGTTGCCAAACTACTTCATGGCTTCCAACTTTGCAACGTCTATTGTCGAAACGTGGAACTATACGTTGAATGAAACTTATTTGATATTATTTTATAATTCTATGAATGATGAATATTAGTACGACTTCAAGCAATACTTCAGGCAATTTGCATCTTTATAAATAGGAGATTTTAATCATATCGAAGATCCACCATGAAGTAAACTTGTTCTTCTGTGACCATCGAAGAAATACGATTCTGTGGAAGAAAAACTAACCTCCGAACGACAATAAATAAAAGGGCTCTCTTTTACTTCACTTTCACTCGACTGCGGCTGCTGTTATCCATTCGTTTTTACTTTCATTCTGGTACACAATAGTGTTCCTTTGAAATGGGGTTCCTCTTCTAGGATTCCGCCATTTTAGTATATTTTAAAGACGCTTCTTTGTTATGTGATATGTACACGGTCCCCATTTAAATGACTCTGTTTCATTTCACAGGATTTAATCTCATGTAAGCTTGTTCTATTTTATTATTGCATTTCTATTGAATATTGTGGAACTCTGTTCTGCTACCAACCCATTTGGAATATTCTTATACTGTTCGTAAGGCCTACTGCACATTTAACTATTCACTCGACATAATGGTTAAGGCATTTGGAGTTGTTGCTTTTAGGATAATATTTTACGTACAAATATCACTGGTTTGGAGGCCTAGGATAAACTGTTTATATCGTCTGTGTCAAGGAAAACATCCCCCACAACAGTGGCAGTGAGACTTCCTCTGAGAGTTCTCTAACGAACGTCCTCAGTAAACATAGCCTCGTCTTCGGGCCATGGCGAGCCAGGCAAGTGAAGGATTGCTTCGATCTGGTTCCGCCGTTCATCAGTTAACAGGAAATATAAGGAGTTTGTCGTCACTTCCAAACCAACGCCACTGCTAGGATCCCACACATAACACTTGGAAGGAAGGATTCTCACACTAGGAACTACAAGGATACTGTTTATGAATTTCATTAATAATCAGGTGACACACTCTATATGCCTATAACCTTTGGATAACTTTGGATGTATTGGATTCTGTTTTTTATCACAATTGTGCCAGTAATAACCTTACCGCAGTATAGGAAAGGAAGCTCCATATTGTACATATCACCAGTGCTCGTCCTATTAATAATTGTTCTATGGATTGTAAACATATCATCTGTAATGCTAAAAGGGTTTTTGCTTTCAAATCCAATGAGGAATTGGATTTGGTTCGTTTTTATCCCTTCATATGGCTATGGTTCCTTGAACTATGGTGCTGGACGAATAAAGGCTCTTGTTCCATCTTTATGTCCAATCTAGTGTATTATTTATCTATTTTACCCCATTATTTCCCATCCTATATTTCAATAATCTGAGTTATTACGAATCTGAATTACTACGACATAACATAGAGTTCTACCAATGTAGACGATCACATCACAAGCCAAAAATATATGTATAAAACCCCCTTTAACGTAAGTCTACCCTCAGCTCTTCAGAGCAGGGTTGCCCCTTTTCTCTTTCCATAATGTTCCTAGGATTTTACAAACCTGGAATGTAACAGTATAGTCCGATCCACCACCATGTTTTTCCAATGGTGGTTCTTTGATGTTGTTCGGATTTCATAGCCTACCTAAGTTAACCTGTAAGATTTGGTCCTTTGAGCTGGCATCCTACAAATGCTCTCGTGTGCTTCAGCCTTAACGATTACGATCTGGCCTCTCGGTCTCGTAGTTTTATAGATGAGATCTGTTTCAGGTTTTATTGGTCTTCTATCCGAGAACCGGTTCTGTCCTTGGTCACTACTGTATTACTCGACTCGAGCCAAGAAGTAGGTCTTCTTTGTTCTTTTAACTCTGCCTCGAGGCACTCTTGCTCGTTTCATCGTATACAGTGTCGGCCTGGGTCATCCTACTGCATCCTCCTCTTGTTTGATTACTTTTTTCATGTGCTACATGAATTTTTAATTACCTCATTTAGATGCAACATCGCCCGTCGCTATCTACCGAAATGACTTGGGTCGAGCCCCTTTCCAAGCACAAATACAATTCGAGGAGATGAAATCTTGAATATTGTGGTCTTGGTGAAATACTGTTGTATTCAGCTTCGAAAATTTCACTTATTTAAATAATATTGTTACGAGAAGTGTAGAAAGTTTGAACATGGAGCCAGCAATAACATTATTTGAACATTTTCATATCGAAGATTCGAAGAACTAACAGTTCGCACTTATGTTATCGGATTATTCGATAAGTTTTCTACACCTTTCAAAAGTACCATCCTTCTTTTGGTCCTCGACCTAAAGTAATCAATAAATGTCATCACTATGGAAGATCCATCCAACTGTAGAAGGTCAAAATAATGGTTAACTCCAAGAGTCAGTTACTTTTCGTATTTTTGCGAATGAATTATGATATTTTTCTCCAGTTGACAATCTGGCTACTAAATAAGTCTCCACTGAACAACAGCAGTTAGCCAGCTCTTTGAATTTAACATGACTTGGTGATTATTCAACAATAGAAAATTCCTGCAATCATAAAATTCACAGACAACAAAAATTAACAATTTTACATTCGCGAAAACGAAGACAGTGTTTTTTGGTTGTAAAGGCGTTTTAGTTCAGACCACAGTTTATTGTTCATCATTCTGAAGACCATCGATAGTATTGGCTGTAGGCAAATAATAAGCTCATTCCCAAAAACAAAATTTGTTTTCAGATTTAACATAGTTCCTTTATTTCTCAACTGTGCGTGAGTTTGTAGCCCATCTCTGTCTGTTCTCGAAGCCTGCAGTGCTGTGCAGCCTCAAATTAAGAAGCGTTTTATTGTTTTTTTCCAGGACCGGTTCCCGAATTACCATAGCCATACTGGTACACCGATCATAAAACTGAGCCCACTTAAATGAAGCATCTCCATAGATCGCTATCGGACAGTTCATAAATTTCGATCCACTGTTCATTAATATAGATAGAACGTGTAATTATTTTTTTACATTTTGGTCGTTCGAGATGTTATTGGGGCTTCCTGATTTCTAGTGCTTACCCTAGATCGTGAAAGTCCAATAAAGAAGAATAATTATGGAACAGAAACGCGTATTGATAAAATACGAAACGAAAATTTATTCGAACAGAAAATTTTATGGAAAATGGCTAGGAGGTTATTCCTTGTTGAAAATATGGTGGGCTTTTCCTGAAAGCTTTTATTTTTTGGGCCAACCCTTTTTAGTTACAGCACTCTCAAGATGGCACCAAAAAAAACGGTTTTCAATCATTTTCTAAAAAAACAAAAAAATCACAAGAATAAAACTAAGCAGACACAATATGCGAGCGAAAAAGCATTCAAATATATGTTGGTGGTGTTCCTCTATGATTGCAAGGGATAGACAAATCTACCCCTGAACTTTGCTTCGTAAGAAACTTTTTTCATATGCTTATTTTACAATACACACCTGTGAAGAAGATATATAAAGACCTTGCCAAAAAAGTACCACCTAACCCTCTTTCCCTAGTCAAAAAATCTAGAAGGTTGATGGGGATGGCACAGGGTGCAACACGAATCCTTCAAAAACGCATAAAAATTTGGTAAAACTGAAACAAAAATTGACCGGTTTCGAGATTTTGTTGCCAAATATACTGCTCCACAAGATAAAGTATTCAATCGTTTTTAAACGTATGTAATCTTCGAGAAAATCGCTGTAAAATCATTTATGTTCGACTGCTTCATAAACACTTGATTCATGAATTCGTTTAGCGTCCAGAATTGACTACTTTATTGGACACCACTTTATTGGACACCACTTTATTGGACTCAACTGTCACAGTCTTCTCTCGATTCTGCAATTTTCTTCGTTTCACACCACTTGTTATAGGCCGCATACAAATTTTCATAAGCACTTTTAGTGGGTAGCAGAGATTCTTTGGCACTTGCGGCTATATTATTCACGCTTTCCTCTTCCGAACTATCCATTTTTGGGATTATTATGACGTTTGTCACAGAATTAACGAAGTAAACAACTTTGTTCAGTGAGGTTGCTAAAGTCGCTGATGGTTACTAAGGTAAGATAAGCAAAAGCACACTCAAAGTATTTCTTGAAATAAAGCGACGAATATTAACTACTGGAAAAAATTAAAGGATAAAAAAAAAATCCAAATTTTTCGGCAATTTTCAACATGTCGTAACTTTGAGAGGAATGGTATTACAAGGAATTCAAAAAAAAGGAAATTGTAGCTCCAAGTGTCTAGTTTTTGGATTAAAACTTCAAAAATTTTAAGTTTCAGTGGTTTTCGAGAAATGATAGAAAAATCAGCAACAAAAAAATTCTCAAAATTTTACCACTTTTTTTTTTCTTGTCTACGAGCGTGGTAATTTTATTTTTGCATAATCGTTATAATGATGGGATACTTTGTTAATTCAGCTTTAATTTATTTTTTTATTGACCTCAATACGTCCACTTCTCGCCGAGATATCGGTCTTCAAATGGAAAAGGATCCATTTGTCTTTGATTATCGATTCCTCAGCAACCAATGATCGCACAGAAAATTGAAGGGGGGTTTCAAGACCTTAAATGAACTCCCATTAATGAACAGCCATTGCTTATTCATAGAAATTTTTTTTCTTAATGTCGCATCAATATGAAAATTTAACAAAAAGAGGGCTTTTCGTGGTTTCTTGGAAAATCTACCTCTGGATCGAAAATCTTGAGGAAACCAATAATGTTAAGTGTGACTTTCACAGTTCAATATGTTGATAAAAACCTTACGAAGAGCCAACTCAATTCAGCGAGCCGTTTTTTTGTTTGACTCGATTGAATTTTTGAAAAAAAATAAGGATCACGTTTTTTGCTCTGAGAAGCTCGTAATCTTTAAAAAAGGCAAAAAAGTATTTTCTCGAGCTTTTTCCACATTTTAATTGCAGATAGTTCATAAATTTCAAAAAAAGAAAAATAAAAAAACAACAAATTACCGCCTGCATTAACATGGCTGAACGTTTGAAAGCCGTTATTGAATACAGGGGTGGCAATACCCGTTATTAAATTAATAAAAATGTTATTTGTTGTTTTTTTATTTATTTTTTTTTTTATTCATGAACAATCTGCAAATAAAATGTGGAAAAACCTTGAGAAAATTCTTTTTTGCCTTTTTTAAAGATTACGAGCTTCTCACAGCAAAAAACGTGATCCTTATTTTTTTTTCAAAAATTCAATCGAGTCAAACAAAAAAACGGCTCGCTGAATTGAGTTGGCTCTTCGTAAGGTTTTTATCAACATATTGAACTGTAGAAGTCACACTTAACATTATTGGTTTCCTCAACATTTTCGATCCAGAGGTAGATTTTCCAAGAAACCACCAAAAGCCCTTTTTTTGTTAAATTTTCATATTGATGCGACATTAAGAAAAAAAAAATTCTATGAATAAGCAATGGTTGTTCATTAATGGGAGTTCATTTAAGGTCTTGAAACCTCCCTTCAATTTTGTGTGCGATCATTGGTTGCTGAGAAATCGATAATCAAAGACAAATGGATCCTTTTCCATTTGAAGACCGATATCTCGGCGAGAAGTGGACGTATTGAGGTCAATAAAAAAATAAATTAAAGCTGAATTAACAAAGTATCCCATCATTATAACGATTATGCAAAAATAAAATCACCACGCTTGTAGACAAGAAAAAAAAAACCGGTAAAATTTTGAGAATTTTTTTGTTGCTGATTTTTCTATCATTACTCGAAAACCACTGAAACTTAAAATTTTTGAACTTCTAATACAAAAACTAGACACTTGGAGCTATAATTTCCTTTTTTTGAATTCCTTGTACGACCATTCATCTCAAAGTTACGGCATGTTGAAACTTGCCGAAAAATTGGAATTTTTTTTTGATCCTTTAATTTTTTCCAGTAGTGTATTAATTGCCATTTCAGAAAATAAAATGTCTGCATTGCAGTCAAACATAAAGCTTTGTATGCAAACTCGTACATAATTAGGCTTATGGACTTGCCCAAATTATTGGCCTCGCTCGCTTTGCTCGCTCTGCTATAAATTTTGGACTCGTCCATAAAGACCTAATTTATGTACTTGTTACATAAATAGCTATTAAAACTCAATAACAACTTGAATCGATCCAATAAAAATCAGTATGAGACATTTCGTCAATCTGGTCGCCTTTTTTCTGAAGTTTGGTTCTTTGCATATCATTCCTGAATGTTCTTATTTTGAAATGAAGTCAGTTTATCAACGGCTTCGATTTCAGACAAGCTTTCTGACCATGCCAAGACGTAAACTAACAAACGCCGAGGCTAATAGGGCTATCGGAATGCTACAGGGTGGCCTAATTCAGGTTGTTGTAGCGGAAAGGCTCCAAGTCAGCCAAAGTGTGATATCTCGACTTCGGAATAGGTTCAGGGAGACAGGTTCCGTGTTGGAAAGACCAAAGCTTGGCGGGCGACGAAAAACAGCACCTGCTCGGGATCGTTTCATCACCGTTTGGGCGAGAAGAAACCCTACATCTACGTGTAGAATGCTATGGAATACTCTTCAAATGCAGATGGGGTCCAAGTTTCCATCGAAACCATCAGACGACGTTGAGAGAGGTGAATCTAGGTTCTAGAAGTCCATTAAGAGGAGTTCTATTAACACGTGACCATAAGCGTCAAAGACTGGAATGGGCAAGGCAATATATTAATTGGAACGATCAATGGCGTAGTGTCCTTTCCACTGATTAATCCAGGTATGGACGATTTTCAGATTATCCAAGAATAAGGGTATGGACAATCCCACGCATACCCAGTAATCGTCGCTATGTCCAAGAATGGATGGACCATTCCGAGGGGGTAGTGTTATGATATGGGCCGGGATATATTTCAACGGGAGCACAGATCTACACATTTGTCCTGTCCTGGGAATATGACCGCCTCACACTAAGGGAGCATGTCATTGACAACGTTGTGCCAAATTTTCAAGCTGCCATTACTTTTCAATTTCTAGATCTAGACGATAACGCTAGACCGCACCGTGCAGCCACAGTTGAGAACGCGCGCGAGGAGCTTGGTATTCCACATTCTCCAATACCTCCGCACTCACCAGATTTGAATTGCATAGAACATGCATAGGATATGCTCCAAAGAAGATTAGATAATCATCAACCTACCCCAGAATCCTTAAATGATCTGAGAGAGCTTCTGCCCCGTTTATGGAACCAAATTCCTCAAGAAATGTTCAGCAACCTCGTGAGTAGTATGCAAAGAAGATGTCAAGCTGTTATTGATGCCCGTGGAGGCCATACATTGTATTGATAGTCTCAAAATGCTTGAATTCTCTGGAATAAAATTTCGTTAGTTTACTCGATTTTTATGTATACGCTGCAGACCTACAGGCTCAAATTAATTTGCAACTTGAAATCATATTAATATGAATTTTAAACACAAAAATCTTATTTTAACTATATTTTTTTGCAACTCATGTGGGGCAGTTTACTTTTCTTCTGAGAAAATGAATTTGTTCCATAATTTTGACGCGCACTGTATATTCACGTAGTATTTCTCTACGAAAACCGTCTCAGGATACTCTGAAATTGCCGTGCTCGAACATAAATAATTTGGATATCAATTTAATCCTTCGATATCCTAGCTCTGATGACAGCCTAGCTATTGAAACGCGCTGTAATCATTATCAGCATTAGGGCATCAAGGCAGCATTTATGGAATAATAGGTATAATTATTCCCCGACTAATTCGGGGTTGTTGGAAATTTCAGTGATCAGGTGATTCGAGTTTACTGCCAGCATAAAAGTTTGGTGTTCATTTCGTGATCGCCTATAAGCACGTGCTTCTAACGTCTGATTAACGAAATTGGGGTGGCGTGTACTGTCTGAAAATTCATGATCTTCCGGAAAAGTGGGTTGAATTTTCACCCCTGCTTTATGGCTATGTGGAAAATTAATATTTGTTGGAATAATTTTCATTTGAAACTACGAGGATATGTTGGGAAATTATTGGCCTACTATAATAGAACCAAACAAAATTTCAATGTCAAAATATTTTATTACTCAACATATTCTTCTCTTAATTGAACATATTTATTACAGCGAACCTGCAACGTCTCTAGACCTTTCATTAGAAATGTTTCTTCTTGCTCTGCAAACCAGTCCTCCACAGCTTTTATTACCTCCTCGTTGGAAGAAAATTTACGACTGCTTAACCTTTTTTCAGTTGAGGAAAGAGATGATATACGGACGAAGCCAAATCTGGTGAATAAGGGGGGTGTTCTAGTCATTCTAACCCTAAATCACGAATTTTTTGCATGGCAACATGGGATTTGTGTACTGGGGCGTTCTCCTGTAAAAACAAAACACCTTTGGATAGCTTTCCGCGTTTTTTCTCTTTAATTTTTTCCCGTAGAGTGGTCAGTAATGTCGAATAGTAATCTCCAGTTATTGTTCTACCCTTATCCAAAAAATCAATCATAATTACTTCATGGCAATCTCAAAAAACTGTAGCAAGAACTTTTCCAGCAGATTTTTGGACACGAAACGTCTTAGGTCTTGGAGAACCAGAATGTCGCCATTCCAACGATTGTTGCTCTGTTTCTGGATCGTAGAAATATACCCAAGTCTCATCCATAGTAACACTTCGGTTCAAGAAGTCTACATCGTTTTCAAATCGAGCACAGATCGAACGCGATGCTTCTACCTTTGCACGCTTTTGGTCAACATTCAAACATTTGGGGATCCATTTTGCAGACATTTTTCTCATGTCCAAATTGACGTGAACTATATGATGAACGCGTTCGTATGAAATCTTCAGTGTTTCAGATATCCGTTTTAGCCCAATTCGACGGTCTGATCAAATCATGTCACGAACTGCATCGATATTTTCGGTGACTGACACAGCCTTCCTGATCGGTCATCATCTTCAATGGAAAATTTACCTCCAATTTTTCACGGTCGCATACGAAGGACCTTGGACATTGATCACCAAGGGTATTAAGCATATCTTCGTAAATCTGCTTACCTCTTAACCCTTTTAAATACAGGTACTTGATGATGGCTCGATACTCCAATTTTTCGATTTTTACAATTTCGGTGGACATTTTTTTTAATTAATTGCGTAACTCTGGTTTACCTTTTTGACGTCGAACTCTACACTGACACTTCTAATTAGTTATTGTTCGGTGATATGGTATCGCAATATTTTGTTTATGCATGGAACTGGTCTAGGCTAACTAGATATCAATTCATCCTCGTATCAGCATTCAAGAAAGACATATTCAAATCTGAGTGTGGAAAACTCTCATTTCTTCGACATATGCATTTTTTTGATCATGTTTGATAAACAACCCCCGAATCTATAAACCTGGGGGCTAACAATCTATGGGCTTTATAGTAATCCATTCTTTAGGCATTCAAGAAAAGGCATATTCGAATCTGATTGTTAAACACTCTCATTTCGTCTAGATATGAAATTTTTTCATCATTTTTCATAAACAACCCCCCAATCTCCAAACCTGGGTGTAAACAAACTATGAGGGGTATTGCATTTCATTCTTTCGGCCTTCAAAAAACACATATTCGAAATCCATCGTGGAACACATCGATGTATGAAATGAATATTTGTAACACTGTAACATACACAAACATGCATGATAAAAAAGCGGTCAGGGGGTCGCGAAATATTTTTTCATACCAGGGGGCTATCGTGGAAAGGTTGAAAAACACTGCACTAGGCGATGTAGAAGTATTTTTTTAATTCGCGAAATGAATCCGGCAAAAAGAGGCTATTTTAATCGTTGTTTAGAGAATTATGAATGTTGGCGAAAGAAAATTCCAATTACTTCAAGCAGGTTCCTCAAAAATTCAGATATTGAAAAATTTAAATTCAACTCGAAAATTTTTAACTGGGAGGACTTAAGCTTCACAGAATGATGAATAATCCATGTACACATAAGAATCATTAATTTTAGTGAAATCATAATCCTACTATCTCAAGCCAATTTCCTAAAAACTCAGGTTTTGCAATGTTATGAATTTTTTACCCAAGACTGTTCGATCTGGGGTAGTGGTCTTGAGTGAAAGATGATCTTTCGTAGTTTAGAGAATTAGGAATATGGGCAAAAGACAATTTTGATTATTTTAAGCAGTTTCCCCAAAATATACGATATCGGGGTTCTAAAATTCCCCTCGCCAACTATACAGGGTGTTTGGTAATGCGACGTGAACCTTGGAAAGGGATATACTAGACGTCATTTGCAGTGAATTGCGTCGAGTAAAGCATGGTCCGAAAATCTATGGTTACGAAGATATGGCGATTTTCAACTTTTTTGAAATTTTCTGCTTCGTTATCGAAAATAATTAATTTTGTGAAAACTGCTCGACTCTAAATATTCCATGAATATTTTTTTGAAAGCTGAGGAGATGGTCCTCATTTCTTGCGAAAAAGTATTCACTAAAAATTCAGATAACCCGAGATATACAGGGTCATAAATGGCTGCACCTGTTTTCTTCATAAAATCTTGATAAAACAATTGAGAATTACTCGAAAAAAGTATTATGAACTTGGTGTACAAATGTAAGGAAAAACTTTCATGTTTCATCAGCTTTCCAAAAAGGTACATATGTCAATAATTCCTTCAAGCAATCTAAAAATATGGCCGGAAAACCAAGCAGACCACCGACTTTTTCGAGTCATTTAGTGATCGAACCATGGTCCGCTTACGGCTTACGAATCACGCCAAGTGAAATAAAGGATAATAGGATATCTGAATGACTCGAAAAAGTCTGTTGTCTGTTTGGTTTTCCGGCCATATTTTTAGATTGCTTGAAGAAATTATTGACATATGCACCTTTTTGAAAAGCTGATGAAACAGGGAAGTTTTTCCTCACATTTGTACACCAAGTTCATAATACATTTTTCGAATAATTCTCAATTGTTTCATCAAGATTTTATGAGGAAAACAGGTGCAGCCATTAATGATCCTGTATATCTCGGGTTATCTGAATTTTTAGTGAATACTTTATCGCAAGAAATGGATCCATCTCCTCAGCTTTGAAAAAAATAATCATTGAATATTAAGAGTCGAGTAGTTTTCACACAATTAATTATTTTCGATAACGAAGCAGAAAATTTCAAAAAAGTTGAAAAATCGTGATATCTTCGTAACCATAGGTTTTCGGACCATGCTTCACTCGACGCAATTCACTGCAAATGACGTTTAGTATATCCCTTTTCAAGGTTCACGTCGAATTACCAAACACCCTGTATTAACGAATACATGAAGTATACGAAGACACGGACATTTGTGAGATAATTTCCTAATGAAAACCAAACCGATGTGGCGATTCATGTGGCGACACAAATCCCCACAAATCTGATTTATCACCTCAGTTGACCCGACACAAATCCCAAGGAGTCTGCGAAATGTGTATCTTCAAAACCGAAGGTCATAAAAGGAATCCCGAATTATCGTTATTTCAAACGAATTTCTAAGAAATCCTCCCAGGGTACCCTTCGGTGTGACTTTACGGTTTGATTTCTACCTGCGTGCAGGTTTATGGACGCCAAGTCGACTTGATCCTCGAGATATTATATAATGGAGGACCCCCAGATACCACACGTGCAAGACAGGTTGTGTTTTTTGTTTCAGGAAAGGTACAGATTCTGTATAGGTAGGTTGGGATGGACGATGAATCACACTGAGATTTCGTGTTTTTAGGGCGGTCGTTAAATTAAGTGCGTTCGGGGTTTTTTCTACCTGTGAGTAGAATTGGATAATTTTATATTCATGCTGAAGAAGTCGGAGAAACGTTTACTCACGAAATAGAGAAATCTCGCTTGCACGAAGGGTGGAAAGAATACAAATAATGAAGAATAGACTAATAAAGGGTTTTCCAATTTAGCAGCTGTCATTTTTTGACATTTGACTGGTAGAAACAACGCCATTATTAAAAAGGATAGATGCACGCTTCAACAACGCATTGAAATTATTAAAATTGACTATAAAAATGTTGAAAATTTGGCGGTTCGTAAAACTCGAATATTTTTGGGTCGTCGTGAAGCACCTTGACGATCCTCAATACATTAATTGGTGACAATATTGCTGCTGTAGCCGAAAGTGATGAAGAAAACCCAGGTTTGTTCATTTGTCGTCGTTCTTTGGAATTAGGCTTTCTACAAACGTCATAACATCGTATTTTACATCATAAAGATTTGGGTCTTAAGGCTCATGAAGATCAATTAACACAAGAACTCAAGCCGGCCCATCATCAACAACGTCGTGTCTTCAAGGATTGGGTCCTTGATATGCATGAAAATGATTCAGAATTCTATAGAAAAATCATCTTGAGTGATGAGGCCCATTTCCACCCAGGTAGGTGTTTTCCTCAACAAGAAAAATTTACCCATCTGGGGCTCGGAAAACCCAAGAGTTATTGTTGAAAAGCCTCTCTATCCTCAACGTGTGACTCTTTGGTGCGGTATATGGTCCGGTGGGGTCATTGGACCTTCCTTTTTTGAGAATGAGGCTGGAGCAACAGCTACGTTGAATGGATTGTGCTATCGAGAGATGATTAATAATTTTATGGCCGGAATTGGATGGTATCGATCTGAAAAACGTTTACATTCAACCAGACGACGCTACGTGCCACACAAGCAATGAAACCATGTATCTTCAATAGGAAGATCTTATTGAGACATAAAATTCTTTGCCTAGAATCACAACAACTTTTTTCTTATAGAATGGAGTTTCTTAAAAAAACATTTCCTATGTCGATGTGACAATTCATACGAATCTTATGACACCTCATATATTAAAATCCATCAAGACAGCGTGAAAAAGAAATAGACATACCTACATACGAGGATGTATTGATATCTAGTTAGCCTAGACCAGTTCCATACATAAACAAAATATTGCGATACAATATCAACGAATAATATCTTATTAGAAGTGTCAGTGTAGAGTTCGACGTCAAAAAAGTAAACCAGAGTTACACAATAAATTTAAAGAAAAAAATGTCCACCGAAATTGTAAAAATCGAAAAATTGGAGTATCGAGCCATCATCAAGTACCTGTTAAGGGTTAAGAGGTATGCAGATTTACGAAGATATGCTTAATACTCTTGGTGATCAATTTCCTTCGTATGCGACCGTGAAAAATTGGACTGCAAGCTTCAAAAGAGGTGAATTTTCCATTGAAGATGATGACCGATCGGGAAGGCCAGTTTCTGTGTCAGTCCCCGAAAATATCGATGCAGTTCATGACATAATTTTATCAGACCGTCGAATTGGGCTAAAACGGATATCTGAAGCACTGAAGATTTCATACGAACACGTTCATCATATAGTTCACGTCAATTTGGACATGAGAAAAATTTCTGCAAAATGGATCCCCAAATGTTTGAATGTCGACCAAAAGCGTGCAAGGGTAGAAGTATCGCGTTCGATCTGTGCTCGATTTGAAAACGATGTAAACTTCTTAAACCGAATTGTTACTATGGATGAGACTAAGGTGCATTTCAACGATCCAGAAACAAACCAACAATCGATGGAATGGCGACACTCTGGTCCCTAACTTCTCCAAGACCTAAGAAGTTTCGTGTCCAAAAATCTGCTGGAAAAGTTCTTGCTTCAGTTTTTTGGGATTGATTTTTTGGATAAGGATAGAATAATAATTGGAGATTACTATTCGACATAACTGACCACTCTACGGGAAAAAATTAAAGAGAAAACACGCGGAAAGCTATCCAAAGGTATTTTGTTTTTACAGGAAATCTCATGTTGCCATGCAAAAAATTCGTGACTTAGGGTTAGAATTACTAGAACACCCCCCTTATTCACCAGATTTGGCTCCGTCCGACTATCATCTCTTTCCTCAACTGAAAAAAAGTTTCTCTATTTCAGTATCGTAATGAGTTCATTACAGTACTAAAAACAGTGCTGTAATGAATTCATTACAGCATCGTTTTCAGTTACACGTTTCGTTTTGTGGTTGTCAGCAATGAATTCCGATCCTTTTAAATTTCAGCAGACGTCAATTTGGAAATGTCAATTTCCGTATTTCCTAACATTCACACCAACTGCCAAGATACAATATGAAAGTCACTAGGACCTATAATTTGAATTTTTTCATTGAATTTCACAAAATTTTAGTGAAATAGAGAAAATATCGTCTAATACTCGTTGCAGAATGCAATTCCAATACTCATGCGTTCGAAAACTCGCTCCTTCTTTGCTCGTTTTCGAATTTCGCATTCGTATTGGAATAGGAGCCCATTCTGCAACTAGTTTTAGAATATACTATTAAAACGTCGCAAATTGTCTTCCAACGAGGAGGTAATAAAAGATGTGGAGGACTGGTTTGCAGAGTCTAGAAACGTTGCAGGTTCGCTGTAATAAATGTATTCAATTAAGAGGAGAATATGTTGAGTAATAACAAATTTTGACATTGAAATTTTGTTTGGTTCTATAGTAGGCTAAGAATTTTTCAATATATCCTCGTATACTCCATTCACTTTTATTTAATCACATAGGAGGTCATGGTTTCGTTTTCAGGAGTTGGTGCCCCTGATGAAAAGTACAGAACATATGTTGAAAAGTCAGTGCGCGCACAGAAAATATCGTTAATGACAAAACGACGTTGCCAGTTTCTTTGTTTACATAAAAGTAAAAGTATCAAATATATTCCACATTTTGTAAGGTTTATTTTAGGTATATTTTTCAGGTTTTCCAAGAAATTTGGCAAGATATCTGAGCAGATTTGCAAAAGTTAGGTACCTCACTAATGAGGTGGAACTTAGACCTAATTCTCCTATAAGAAACGCCTTTCAAAGGTCGAGATGGTGAAAAATGAATTCTTTAGATGTTGTTTGAACAAGCGCAGCCGAGATTTATATCCCAACATTGATTTTAAGAAAGTTATCAACAAAATAAAATTGACATTATTCTTGATTCTTGTAATTACCAATCAATTCATCTCATATCTTTGGGTTTTTTTTTTTTAATGAATTCTTGATTAGAATCAACAATTGATGTCGTCAAGTCTTGAACTTTCAGTTCAAGAGGATAATAAACATTAAATCTTCACAAGCATGCATATGAAAATTATGTGAAAGCAATGCCATTTTCTTCCATGGCGAAAAATAATATATTTCAACAGTGATCCCTTGTACTTTTCATGCAAATAACTATAAAAGGAATCCTTTTAATCAATTCATAAAAACGTTAATTATTTTCGTCCATCACATCTTTTCCAATTAATTCATTTTCCGAATAAATTCACATTCTGAGAAATACGCTAAGAATGTAGAAAGGGCAACATAGTATTGACTTGGAACATAAAAATATTTTGAAAAACGTCATAACTTCGACACAGAGTGGAATGTGTCAAATTTCCAAGGCCAGAGTTGTGATTTTATAATTGTGAATGGAGCATACACTTATCTCCACACACTCAAAAAAAAAAACATACTTCTGGCGCAGTCGGGTAGAAACACGTCAAATCTTGAGTATCTTTCCGGAACTAGACCAAAACTACAATAAAGAGTATCGTAAGATCTGCAATTGCCGGTCAAGTTTTTCATTTTCTATACTATAGTCTCTTGTGCCCTAGACCCGACGCCTCCACCATTTTGAAACTTTTTCTTCAAACTCATTTTTTTATCGGCAATATCGATATTTTCATCATTAATTATTCACTAAGACCTGAAATCCCATGTGTGGGTTCGTTTGAACGTAGAGTACAAACAGTATTTCGCCTAATCTTCATTATTCTTGGGTGCGTTCACTTCGATAAAACCGGGCTGAAATAAGAGAACACGCTGTTTCTGAATCTCTCGATTATCAAACGATGCCTAGCGGTGAACCCATCACAACAGGCATGTTTTCTTTGAATAAAGTACGTCATTTATAATAACACATCGAGATATCCCAGCCCGAGCGTCAACCGGGGGAACTCTGTTGAATAAAATAAATTGAATGTGACGTTTGGTTAGGCGATGATGCATGATATTCTCGTTTATGTCATTCGTTGAGATTATACATCTGGTTGTTGCATGAGAAGAGTTTTCTTTGAACTCCGTTCTTTCAAAGGTTCGGATATCACGTTTCCAAATTAAATACCGGAGAGATGTCAGGTGTGGGGTTCCATCGGAGCTATTTTTGTTCTTCCATGAGCTCTTGAGTTTTCGTTGATGATACTGCATGGACAAACGTAATTGAAACTCGGCAGGCTCAGGAATATTGTATTCGTGTTTCTTCATATATGAAACGGGAGTTTTGCACGCTAGGTTGTATTGCTTGAAAGCGCCCATAGGCTAAGCTTCATTTTGGATCGACGCTTCAGTGGATAAACCCTGTATATCGAGATGAAAATTATTATTTCGTTTAAGAAGGTTACCTAGATTCCCATTAATCCATATCAGGAAAAATTTCAAATCGAAAAGTAAGCTTTTCGTCGACTTCAGCAATAGCTTGTGAAAAACTCGGAACTGAAATATAGAAAACAATAAAACTGAAAAAATTATGATTTAGTAGGGTAACATGGCCGACTTTGATATCAAAATGTAGGTTTTCGAGGTCGCTGAATTCATTAAAAAAAGTCGAGAGCGCTAACTAGCATGGTTTAGATTTTCAAAGGTTGTCAAATGGCATTTTTTGAAAAAATGGAATTTGAAACTGCTATAGCTTCCGTCCCTCTAGTCGTAGCCACCATTTGTTCCAATTTTGTTGATCAGCATACCTCAAAGTATTTATGTGTAAAGTATGAACGATTTTATAAATCTCAAGTTTTGGGTGAAAAATGACAAATCAAAGTCCTTTTTCAATTTTGACGATCTACCACCCATTCGAATCATGCAGAATACCCATTAGACTGATCAGTACCAACTTTACTTTGAGTGCTCTGAGCGTCTGAACAAAACTCGAAAACGAAATTTGGAAAAAATAAATCCATTAAAAGTCGACACAATAAAGGAGACCAATATAGACATGTTTGGTATCAAAATATTGGTTTTCGAGGACGCTCTATCGAATAAGAACAAAATCAAGTCGCTATCTATCATAGTTTAGATTTTCATCCGTTAAATGGTTTTTTTTCAAAAATCCAAAATTTTAACTCGTCGTAACTACCCTTGTTGGGGTCCTATCCACTTTTCGTTTGGATATAGTTAATCAGAATTGTCCAGAGCATCTCTGAGCCTAATAAAATCAATATCGAAAATATCAACTTTTCGGGTGAAAAATGTCAAAGGGGTAAGACCCCCCAAAAACACCATATTTGTCATCACCAAGGAATCCTGGCGAAATCAAAGTCCTTTTTCAATTTTGACGATCTACCACCCATTCGAATCATGCAGAATACCCATTAGACTGATAAGTAACACCTTTACTTTGAGTGCTCTGAGCGTCTGAACAAAACTCGAAAATGAAATTTGGAAAAAATAAATCCATTAAAAGTCGACATAAAGAAGACCAATATAGACATGTTTGGTATCAAAATATAGGTTTTCGAGGACGTTCTATCGAATAAGAGCAAATTCAAGTCGCTATCTATTATAGTTTAGATGTTCACCTGTCAAATGGCATTTTTTCAAAAATCCGAAATTTCAAATCGTCGTAACTCTCCTTGTTAGGGTCCTATCCACTTTTTGTTGGTATATTGTTAATCAGTATTGTCTAGAGTATCTCTGAGCCTAATAAAATCGATATCGAAAATCTCAACTTTTTGGGTGAAAAATGACAAAGGGATAAGACCACCCAAAAACACCATATTTGTCATCACCAAGGAATCCCTGGCGAAATCAAAGTACTTTTTCAATTCTGACGATCTACTTCCCATTCAAATCAATTAGAATATCCATAAGACTGATCAGTACCAGCGTCTGAACAAAACTTTAAAATGATAATATTTGGAAAAAATAAATCCATTAAAAGTCGACACAAAGAAGACCAATATAGACATGTTTGATATCAAAACATAGGTTTTCGAGGACACTCTATCGAATAAGAGCAAATTCAAGTAGCTATCTATCATAGTTCAGATTTTCAGCTGTCAAATGGCATTTTTTTCAAAAATCCGACAATTCAAACCGTCGTAACTCTCCTTGTTGGGGTCCTATCCACTTTTTGTTTGTATATTGTTAATCAGCATTGTCTAGAGAATCTCTGAGCCTAATAAAATCGATATCGAAAATCTCAACTTTTTGGGTGAAAAATGACAAAGGGGTAAGACCCACCAAAAACACCATTTGTGTCATCACCAAGGAAAACCTCGCGAAATCAAAGTCTTTTTTCAATTTTGACGATCTACTACCCATTCGAATCATGCAGAATACCCATTCTACTGATCAGTACCACCTTTACTTTGAGTGCTCTGAGCGTCTGAAAAAAACTCGAAAATGAAATTTGTAAAAAATAAATCCATCAAAAGTCGACACGAAGAAGACCAATATGGACATGTTTGGTATCAAAATATAGGTTTTCGAGGACGCTCTATCGAATAGGAGCAAATTCAAGTTGCTATCTATCATTGTTTAGATTTTCACCTGTCAAATGGCATTTTTTCTAAAATCCGAAATTTAAAATCGTCGTAACTCCCCTTGTTGGGGTCCTATCCACTTTTCGTTTGTATATTGTTAATCAGCATTGTCTAGAGCATCTCTGAGCGCTGAGCCTAATGAAATCGATATCGAAAATCTGAACTTTTTGGGTGAAAAATGACAAAGGGGTAAGACCCTACAAAAACACCATATTTGTCATCACCAAGGAATCCCTGGCGAAATCAAAGTCCTTTTTCAAGTTTGACGATCTACTACCCATTCAAATCAATCAGAATATCCATTAGACTGATCAGTACCACCTTTACTTTAAGTGCTCTGAGCGTCTGAACCAAACGCGAAAATGAAATTTGGAAAAACTAAAACAATTGAAAATCGACTCAAAGAAGGACCATATGGACAAGTTTGGTATCAAAATATAGGTTTTCGGAGACGCTGAATTCAATGAAAAACATTTCGAGGCTCTATCTATTATAGTTTAGATTTTCACCTGTCAAATGGCATATTTTCGAATTTCAAATCGTCATCCCGCTCCTGTGGTCGTATCCACTTTTGGTTTGTATATTGATATTCATGATTGCCCCAAGTATCTGTCAGCATAATAAAATCGATTTCGAAAATCTCAACTTTTTGGGTGGAATAATACGTAACGGGTAAGACCCCCCATAAACACCATATTCGTCATCAACACGAAATCCCTGGGGAATCTAGTGTTGATATTCGATCGTGAAGTTCTGCAACCCATTCGAATCTTTCAGAATATCTATTTTGCTGACCCATCACACCTAAACTGTGCATGCTCTAAGCATCCGAACTAAACTAGAAAATGAAAAATTGGAAACAAATCAAATGGAAACAAACAACTGAAAAAATGCATGTCAAAGAAGGACCATATGGACAAGTTTGGTACCAAAATATAGGTTTTCGAGGACGCCGAATACAATAAAAAATATTCCGAAGCTTTATCTAGCATAGTTTAGATTTTCACCTGTCAAATGGCATTTTTTTGATTTTCAAATCGTCATAGCTCCCGCTCCTGTGGTCTCACTTTTGGTTTGTATATTGTTATTCATGATTGTCCCAAGTATATGTCAGCATAATAAAATCGATTTCGAAAATCCCAAATTTTTGGGTGAAAAATACGTAAGGGGTAGGACCCCCCAAAAACACCATATTCGTCATCAACAAGAAATCCTTGAGGGATCTAGTGTTGATATTCGATCGTGAAGTTCTTAAACCCATTCGAATGTTTCAGAATATTCATTTTGCCGATCCATAACACCTGAATTCTGCATGCTCTGAGCGTCCGAACAAAACACGAAAATGAAAAATTGAAAACAAAAAACTGAAAAAATTCATGTCAAAGAAGGGCCATATGGACAAGTTTTGTATCAAAACATGGGTTTTCGGGGACGCTGAATTCAATAAAAAACATTCCGAGGCTTCATCTATCATAGTTTAGATTTTCACCTGTCAAATGACATTTTTTCGAATTTCAAATCGTCATAGCTCCCGCTCCTGTGTTCTTATATACTTTTGGTTTGTATATTGTTAATCATAATTGTCCCAAGTATCTATTAGCATAATGAAATCGATTTCGAAAATCCCAATTTTTTGGGTGAAAAATACGTGAAGAGTAAGACCCCTAAAAAACACTACCTATATTTGTCGATAAAAAAATATATCCAAAAAGTTCTTACGGCATGAATGATTGAAAAAGTTAATCTAGCCATTGGAATCTTCCATAATAGGACTTTTGCAGATCGTTAACACCGATACCACGATCGGAGTAAGCTTGTGAACAAATGTCAAAAATGAAATATCGAAAAATTGAAAATCGAAAGATTTTTAAATTATTAGAGCTTTATGGCCGACTTTGGCATGGAAATGTAGGTTTCCGAGGTCGCTGAAGTGATTGAAAAATATTACAGAGCCCTTACGAGCATATTTTAGATTTTCACTTGAAATTGAATTTTGTCATAATTAGAAATTTCTACACTGTCAGAGCTTCCGTCCCTCTTGTATGAGAAATTGCACATTTGATTGACGAATGCGAAGTACTATCCTGTTTTTCCATTTTCCAAGCAAAAATATAATTTCTACTTCACTACTCCTCATAATAAAGCTGAATTAATAACTTTAATTCCGAATATTAACTGCATTATGAAATAAACAAAGAGTTCACTGGATTGCTCCTGAACACACGAATGGCCTTGTATCTATTTGCGTTTACTGGACCAACTGGATGTTGTTTCCTCACTTATGAAGCACATAAAGACTAATTTACATCGGTTGTTCTTTCAGTCCTCCTTTCGCATCGAGTTAAAATTCACCATGTAATATGTTCTCAATTGAAACTAATTATTTTCATCTGGAATTGGTTTCATGGCAGTAATTGCACGATTTTTTCTGGATTAATGAACGAAAGAGCTCATCGTTGTGTAGCCCCCGTTTCGCAGTCTCAATATTGCGATTATATTTCTTTTTTTAGATGCAATTTCGTTTTAACAGACTTGAATTTTAACAAATTTGTGGTGGCGAAATGAAACCGATGGTACGTGCGATTTTATTGAGCCCCAGCTGGACTGTCCATAAAATCGGGAATTATATTCCGAATTCAGAAGAAGACCGTATAGTCCATTTTTTTTTAATATTGTGGAAGTTACACACGTCGTCAAAACTCCCCTTTAGGTTTTTTTAGGTTGAACAATCTATGTTCTGGAAATGAGATTAATATTTTCCTCCATTTCAGCTCCAATATATTCGATAGAAAATCTTTGTTTGTTATTCTTCGCTTCATGAAGGATGAGACAAAATAGGAAAAATGAGACATAATCTGAATTTAGCGCTTATTCATTTTTGCATAATGAAATTGATTTCGAATATCACAACTTTCTGGTTGAAAAATACGTAAGGGGTAAGACCCCCAAAAACACCATCTTTGTCATCAACACGAAATCCCTGGGTAATTGTATATTGTTGATCATCATTGTACCAAGTATTCATCAGCATAATAAAATCGATTCCGAAAATCCCAACTTTTTGGAAGAAAAATACGTAAGGGGTAAGACCCCCCAAAAACACCATATTCGTCATCAACACGAAATCCCTGGGGAATCTAGTGTTGATATTCGATCGTGATGTTCTTTAATCCATTCGAATCTTTCAGAATATCCATTTTGCTGACCCATAACAGCTAAACTCTGCATGCTCTAAGCGTCCGAACAAAACTCGAAAATGAAAAATTGAAAACAAAAAACTGAAAACATTAATGTCAAAGAAGGGCCATATGGACAAATTTGGTATCAAAATATAGGTTTTCGCGGACGCTGAATTGAATGAAAAATATTCCGAGACTCTATCTATCATAGTTCAGATTTTCACCTGTCAAATGACATTTTTTCGAATTTCAAATCGTCATAGCTCCTGCTCCTGTGGTCGTATCCACTTTTGGTTTGTATATTGTTAATTATCATTGTCCCAAGTATGCATCAGCATAATAAAATCGATTTCGAAAATCCCAACTTTTTGCGTGAAAAATACGTAAGGGGTAAGACCCCCCAAAAACACCATATACGTCATCAACACGAAATCCCTGGGGAATCTAGTGTTAATATTCGATCGTGATGTTCTTCAATTCATTCGTATCTTTCAGAATATCCATTTTGCTGACCCATAACACCTAAACTCTGCATGCTCTGAGCGTCCGAACAAAACTCGAAAATGAAAAATTGAAAACAAAAAACTGAAAAAAATCATGTCAAAAAAGGGCCATATGGATAAGTTTGGTATCAAGATGTAGGTTTTCGGGAACGCTGAATTCGATTAGAAACCTGCCGAGGCTCTATCTATCATAGTTTCGATTTTCACCTGTCAAATGGCATTTTTTCGAATTTCAAATCGTCATAGCTCCCGCTCCTGCGGTCGTATCCACATTTGATTTGTATGTTGTTAATCATCATTATCCCAAGTATCCATCAGCATAATGAAATCTATTTCGAAAATCCCAACTTTTTGGGTGAAAACTACGTAAGGGGTAAGACCCCACAAAAACAGCATATTCGTCATCAACACGAAATCCCTGGGGAATCTATGTTGATATTCATTCGTGATGATCTTCAATCCATTCGAATCTTTCAGAATATCCATTTTGCTGACCCATAACACCTAAACTCTGCATGCTCTAAGCGTCCGAACAAAGCTCGAAAATGAAAATTGAAAACAAAAATCTAAAAACATTCCGAGGCTCTATCTATCATAGTTTAGATTTTCACCTGTCAAATGGCATTTTTTCGAATTTTAAATCTTCATAGCTCCCGCTCCTGTGGTCGTATCCACTTATGGTTTGTATATTGTTAATCATCATTGTCCCACGAATTCATCAGCATAATAAAATCGATTTCGAAAATCCCAACTTTTTGGGTGAAAAATACGTAAGGGGTAAGACCCCCCAAAAACACCATATTCGTCATCAACACGAAATCCCTGGGTAATCTAGTGTTGATATTCGATCGTAATGTTCTTCAATCCCTTCGAATCTTTCTGAATATCCATTTTGCTGACCCATAACACCTAAACTCTGCATGCTCTAAGCGTCCGAACAAAACTCGAAAATGAAAAATTGAAAACAAAAATCTAAAAAAATTCATGTCAAAGAAGGAAATATGGACAAGTTTGGTATCAAAATATAGGTTTTCGGGAACGCTGAATTCAATTAAAAACATTCCGAGGCTCTATCTATCATAGTTTAGATTTTCACAGTCAAATGGCATTTTTTCGAATTTCAAATCGTCATAGCTCCCGCTCCTGTGGTTGTATCCACTTATGGTTTGTATATTGTTAATCATCATTGTCCCAAGTATCCATCAGCACAATAAAATCGATTTCGAAAATCCCAACTTTCTGGGTGAAAAATACGTAAGGGGTAAGACCCCCCAAAAACACCATATTCGTCATCAACACGAAATCCCTGGGCAATCTAGTGTTGATATTCGACCGTGATGTTCTTCAATCTATTCGAATCTTTCTGAATATCCATTTTGCTGACCCATAACACCTAAACAATGCATGCTCTCAGCGTCCGAACAAAACTCGAAAATGAAAAATTTAAAACAAAAAACTGAAAAAATTCTTGTCAAAGAAGGGCCATATGGACGAGTTTGGTATCAAGATGTAGGTTTTCGGGAACGCTAAATTCAATTAAAAACATTCCGAGGCTCTATCTATCATAGTTTAGATTTTCACAGTCAAATGGCATTTTTTCGAATTTCAAGTCGTCATAGCTCCCGCTCCTGTGGTTGTATCCACTTATGGTTTGTATATTGTTAATCATCATTGTCCCAAGTATCCATCAGCACAATAAAATCGATTTCGAAAATCCCAACTTTCTGGGTGAAAAATACGTAAGGGGTAAGACCCCCCAAAAACACCATATTCGTCATCAACACGAAATCCCTGGGCAATCTAGTGTTGATATTCGACCGTGATGTTCTTCAATCTATTCGAATCTTTCTGAATATCCATTTTGCTGACCCATAACACCTAAACTATGCATGCTCTAAGCGTCCTAACAAAACTCGAAAATGAAAAATTTAAAACAAAAAACTGAAAAAATTCTTGTCAAAGAAGGGCCATATGGACGAGTTTGGTATCAAGATGTAGGTTTTCGGGAACGCTAAATTCAATTAAAAACATTCCGAGGCTCTATCTATCATAGTTTAGATTTTCACAGTCAAATGGCATTTTTTCGAATTTCAAATCGTCCTAGCTCCCGCTCCTGTGGTTGTATCCACTTATGGTTTGTATATTGTTAATCATCATTGTCCCAAGTATCCATCAGCACAATAAAATCGATTTCGAAAATCCCAACTTTCTGGGTGAAAAATACGTAAGGGGTAAGACCCCCCAAAAACACCATATTCGTCATCAACACGAAATCCCTGGGCAATCTAGTGTTGATATTCGACCGTGATGTTCTTCAATCTATTCGAATCTTTCTGAATATCCATTTTGCTGACCCATAACACCTAAACTATGCATGCTCTCAGCGTCCGAACAAAACTCGAAAATGAAAAATTTAAAACAAAAAACTGAAAAAATTCTTGTCAAAGAAGGGCCATATGGACGAGTTTGGTATCAAGATGTAGGTTTTCGGGAACGCTAAATTCAATTAAAAACATTCCGAGGCTCTATCTATCATAGTTTAGATTTTCACAGTCAAATGGCATTTTTTCGAATTTCAAATCGTCATAGCTCCCGCTCCTGTGGTTGTATCCACTTATGGTTTGTATATTGTTAATCATCATTGTCCCAAGTATCCATCAGCACCATAAAATCGATTTCGAAAATCCCAACTTTCTGGGTGAAAAATACGTAAGGGGTAAGACCCCCCAAAAACACCATATTCGTCATCAACACGAAATCCCTGGGCAATCTAGTGTTGATATTCGACCGTGATGTTCTTCAATCTATTCGAATCTTTCTGAATATCCATTTTGCTGACCCATAACACCTAAACTATGCATGCTCTAAGCGTCCGAACGAAACTCGAAAATGAAAACTTTAAAACAAAAAACTGAAAAAATTCTTGTCAAAGAAGGGCCATATGGACGAGTTTGGTATCAAGATGTAGGTTTTCGGGAACGCTAAATTCAATTAAAAACATTCCGAGGCTCTATCTATCATAGTTTAGATTTTCACAGTCAAATGGCATTTTTTCGAATTTCAAATCGTCATAGCTCCCGCTCCTGTGGTTGTATCCACTTATGGTTTGTATATTGTTAATCATCATTGTCCCAAGTATCCATCAGCACAATAAAATCGATTTCGAAAATGCCAACTTTCTGGGTGAAAAATACGTAAGGGGTAAGACCCCCCAAAAACACCATATTCGTCATCAACACGAAATCCCTGGGCAATCTAGTGTTGATATTCGACCGTGATGTTCTTCAATCTATTCGAATCTTTCTGAATATCCATTTTGCTGACCCATAACACCTAAACTATGCATGCTCTAAGCGTCCGAACGAAACTCGAAAATGAAAAATTTAAAACAAAAAACTGAAAAAATTCTTGTCAAAGAAGGGCCATATGGACGAGTTTGGTATCAAGATGTAGGTTTTCGGGAACGCTAAATTCAATTAAAAACATTCCGAGGCTCTATCTATCATAGTTTAGATTTTCACAGTCAAATGGCATTTTTTCGAATTTCAAATCGTCATAGCTCCCGCTCCTGTGGTTGTATCCACTTATGGTTTGTATATTGTTAATCATCATTGTCCCAAGTATCCATCAGCACAATAAAATCGATTTCGAAAATCCCAACTTTCTGGGTGAAAAATACGTAAGGGGTAAGACCCCCCAAAAACACCATATTCGTCATCAACACGAAATCCCTGGGCAATCTAGTGTTGATATTCGACCGTGATGTTCTTCAATCTATTCGAATCTTTCTGAATATCCATTTTGCTGACCCATAACACCTAAACTATGCATGCTCTAAGCGTCCTAACAAAACTCGAAAATGAAAAATTTAAAACAAAAAACTGAAAAAATTCTTGTCAAAGAAGGACCATATGGACGAGTTTGGTATCAAGATGTAGGTTTTCGGGAACGCTAAATTCAATTAAAAACATTCCGAGGCTCTATCTATCATAGTTTAGATTTTCACAGTCAAATGGCATTTTTTCGAATTTCAAATCGTCATAGCTCCCGCTCCTGTGGTTGTATCCACTTATGGTTTGTATATTGTTAATCATCATTGTCCCAAGTATCCATCAGCACAATAAAATCGATTTCGAAAATCCCAACTTTCTGGGTGAAAAATACGTAAGGGGTAAGACCCCCCAAAAACACCATATTCGTCATCAACACGAAATCCCTGGGCAATCTAGTGTTGATATTCGACCGTGATGTTCTTCAATCTGTTCGAATCTTTCTGAATATCCATTTTGCTGACCCATAACACCTAAACTATGCATGCTCTAAGCGTCCGAACAAAACTCGAAAATGAAAAATTGAAAACAAAAAACTGAAAAAATGCATGTCAAAGAAGGACCATATGGACATGTTTAGTATCAAAATATAGGTTTTCGAGGACGCTGAATTCAAATAAAAACATTCCGAAGCTCTATCTATCATAGTTCAGATTTTCACCTGTCAAATGGCATTTTTTCGAATTTCAAATCGTCATAGCTCCCGGTCCTGTGGTCGAATCCACTTTTGGTTTGTATATTGTCAATCATCATTGTCCCAAGTATCGATCAGCATAATAAAATCGATTTCGAAAATGCCAACTTTCTGGGTGAAAAATACGTAAGGGGTAAGACCCCCCAAAAACACCATATTCGTCATCAACACGAAATCCCTGGGCAATCTAGTGTTGATATTCGACCGTGATGTTCTTCAATCTATTCGAATCTTTCTGAATATCCATTTTGCTGACCCATAACACCTAAACTATGCATGCTCTAAGCGTCCTAACAAAACTCGAAAATGAAAAATTTAAAACAAAAAACTGAAAAAATTCTTGTCAAAGAAGGACCATATGGACGAGTTTGGTATCAAGATGTAGGTTTTCGGGAACGCTAAATTCAATTAAAAACATTCCGAGGCTCTATCTATCATAGTTTAGATTTTCACAGTCAAATGGCATTTTTTCGAATTTCAAATCGTCATAGCTCCCGCTCCTGTGGTTGTATCCACTTATGGTTTGTATATTGTTAATCATCATTGTCCCAAGTATCCATCAGCACAATAAAATCGATTTCGAAAATCCCAACTTTCTGGGTGAAAAATACGTAAGGGGTAAGACCCCCCAAAAACACCATATTCGTCATCAACACGAAATCCCTGGGCAATCTAGTGTTGATATTCGACCGTGATGTTCTTCAATCTATTCGAATCTTTCTGAATATCCATTTTGCTGACCCATAACACCTAAACTATGCATGCTCTAAGCGTCCTAACAAAACTCGAAAATGAAAAATTTAAAACAAAAAACTGAAAAAATTCTTGTCAAAGAAGGGCCATATGGACGAGTTTGGTATCAAGATGTAGGTTTTCGGGAACGCTAAATTCAATTAAAAACATTCCGAGGCTCTATCTATCATAGTTTAGATTTTCACAGTCAAATGGCATTTTTTCGAATTTCAAATCGTCCTAGCTCCCGCTCCTGTGGTTGTATCCACTTATGGTTTGTATATTGTTAATCATCATTGTCCCAAGTATCCATCAGCACAATAAAATCGATTTCGAAAATCCCAACTTTCTGGGTGAAAAATACGTAAGGGGTAAGACCCCCCAAAAACACCATATTCGTCATCAACACGAAATCCCTGGGCAATCTAGTGTTGATATTCGACCGTGATGTTCTTCAATCTATTCGAATCTTTCTGAATATCCATTTTGCTGACCCATAACACCTAAACTATGCATGCTCTCAGCGTCCGAACAAAACTCGAAAATGAAAAATTTAAAACTAAAAACTGAAAAAATTCTTGTCAAAGAAGGGCCATATGGACGAGTTTGGTATCAAGATGTAGGTTTTCGGGAACGCTAAATTCAATTAAAAACATTCCGAGGCTCTATCTATCATAGTTTAGATTTTCACAGTCAAATGGCATTTTTTCGAATTTCAAATCGTCATAGCTCCCGCTCCTGTGGTTGTATCCACTTATGGTTTGTATATTGTTAATCATCATTGTCCCAAGTATCCATCAGCACCATAAAATCGATTTCGAAAATCCCAACTTTCTGGGTGAAAAATACGTAAGGGGTAAGACCCCCCAAAAACACCATATTCGTCATCAACACGAAATCCCTGGGCAATCTAGTGTTGATATTCGACCGTGATGTTCTTCAATCTATTCGAATCTTTCTGAATATCCATTTTGCTGACCCATAACACCTAAACTATGCATGCTCTAAGCGTCCGAACGAAACTCGAAAATGAAAACTTTAAAACAAAAAACTGAAAAAATTCTTGTCAAAGAAGGGCCATATGGACGAGTTTGGTATCAAGATGTAGGTTTTCGGGAACGCTAAATTCAATTAAAAACATTCCGAGGCTCTATCTATCATAGTTTAGATTTTCACAGTCAAATGGCATTTTTTCGAATTTCAAATCGTCATAGCTCCCGCTCCTGTGGTTGTATCCACTTATGGTTTGTATATTGTTAATCATCATTGTCCCAAGTATCCATCAGCACAATAAAATCGATTTCGAAAATCCCAACTTTCTGGGTGAAAAATACGTAAGGGGTAAGACCCCCCAAAAACACCATATTCGTCATCAACACGAAATCCCTGGGCAATCTAGTGTTGATATTCGACCGTGATGTTCTTCAATCTATTCGAATCTTTCTGAATATCCATTTTGCTGACCCATAACACCTAAACTATGCATGCTCTAAGCGTCCTAACAAAACTCGAAAATGAAAAATTTAAAACAAAAAACTGAAAAAATTCTTGTCAAAGAAGGACCATATGGACGAGTTTGGTATCAAGATGTAGGTTTTCGGGAACGCTAAATTCAATTAAAAACATTCCGAGGCTCTATCTATCATAGTTTAGATTTTCACAGTCAAATGGCATTTTTTCGAATTTCAAATCGTCATAGCTCCCGCTCCTGTGGTTGTATCCACTTATGGTTTGTATATTGTTAATCATCATTGTCCCAAGTATCCATCAGCACAATAAAATCGATTTCGAAAATCCCAACTTTCTGGGTGAAAAATACGTAAGGGGTAAGACCCCCCAAAAACACCATATTCGTCATCAACACGAAATCCCTGGGCAATCTAGTGTTGATATTCGACCGTGATGTTCTTCAATCTATTCGAATCTTTCTGAATATCCATTTTGCTGACCCATAACACCTAAACTATGCATGCTCTAAGCGTCCTAACAAAACTCGAAAATGAAAAATTTAAAACAAAAAACTGAAAAAATTCTTGTCAAAGAAGGACCATATGGACGAGTTTGGTATCAAGATGTAGGTTTTCGGGAACGCTAAATTCAATTAAAAACATTCCGAGGCTCTATCTATCATAGTTTAGATTTTCACAGTCAAATGGCATTTTTTCGAATTTCAAATCGTCATAGCTCCCGCTCCTGTGGTTGTATCCACTTATGGTTTGTATATTGTTAATCATCATTGTCCCAAGTATCCATCAGCACAATAAAATCGATTTCGAAAATCCCAACTTTCTGGGTGAAAAATACGTAAGGGGTAAGACCCCCCAAAAACACCATATTCGTCATCAACACGAAATCCCTGGGCAATCTAGTGTTGATATTCGACCGTGATGTTCTTCAATCTATTCGAATCTTTCTGAATATCCATTTTGCTGACCCATAACACCTAAACTATGCATGCTCTAAGCGTCCGAACAAAACTCGAAAATGAAAAATTGAAAACAAAAAACTGAAAAAATGCATGTCAAAGAAGGACCATATGGACATGTTTAGTATCAAAATATAGGTTTTCGAGGACGCTGAATTCAAATAAAAACATTCCGAAGCTCTATCTATCATAGTTCAGATTTTCACCTGTCAAATGGCATTTTTTCGAATTTCAAATCGTCATAGCTCCCGGTCCTGTGGTCGAATCCACTTTTGGTTTGTATATTGTCAATCATCATTGTCCCAAGTATCGATCAGCATAATAAAATCGATTTCGAAAATGCCAACTTTCTGGGTGAAAAATACGTAAGGGGTAAGACCCCCCAAAAACACCATATTCGTCATCAACACGAAATCCCTGGGCAATCTAGTGTTGATATTCGACCGTGATGTTCTTCAATCTATTCGAATCTTTCTGAATATCCATTTTGCTGACCCATAACACCTAAACTATGCATGCTCTAAGCGTCCGAACAAAACTCGAAAATGAAAAATTGAAAACAAAAAACTGAAAAAATGCATGTCAAAGAAGGACCATATGGACATGTTTAGTATCAAAATATAGGTTTTCGAGGACGCTGAATTCAAATAAAAACATTCCGAAGCTCTATCTATCATAGTTCAGATTTTCACCTGTCAAATGGCATTTTTTCGAATTTCAAATCGTCATAGCTCCCGGTCCTGTGGTCGAATCCACTTTTGGTTTGTATATTGTCAATCATCATTGTCCCAAGTATCCATCAGCACAATAAAATCGATTTCGAAAATCCCAACTTTCTGGGTGAAAAATACGTAAGGGGTAAGACCCCCCAAAAACACTATATTCGTCATCAACACGAAATCCCTGGGCAATCTAGTGTTGATATTCGACCGTGATGTTCTTCAATCTATTCGAATCTTTCTGAATATCCATTTTGCTGACCCATAACACCTAAACTATGCATGCTCTAAGCGTCCTAACAAAACTCGAAAATGAAAAATTTAAAACAAAAAACTGAAAAAATTCTTGTCAAAGAAGGGCCATATGGACGAGTTTGGTATCAAGATGTAGGTTTTCGGGAACGCTAAATTCAATTAAAAACATTCCGAGGCTCTATCTATCATAGTTTAGATTTTCACAGTCAAATGGCATTTTTTCGAATTTCAAATCGTCATAGCTCCCGCTCCTGTGGTTGTATCCACTTATGGTTTGTATATTGTTAATCATCATTGTCCCAAGTATCCATCAGCACAATAAAATCGATTTCGAAAATCCCAACTTTCTGGGTGAAAAATACGTAAGGGGTAAGACCCCCCAAAAACACCATATTCGTCATCAACACGAAATCCCTGGGCAATCTAGTGTTGATATTCGACCGTGATGTTCTTCAATCTATTCGAATCTTTCTGAATATCCATTTTGCTGACCCATAACACCTAAACTATGCATGCTCTAAGCGTCCGAACAAAACTCGAAAATGAAAAATTGAAAACAAAAAACTGAAAAAATGCATGTCAAAGAAGGACCATATGGACATGTTTAGTATCAAAATATAGGTTTTCGAGGACGCTGAATTCAAATAAAAACATTCCGAAGCTCTATCTATCATAGTTCAGATTTTCACCTGTCAAATGGCATTTTTTCGAATTTCAAATCGTCATAGCTCCCGGTCCTGTGGTCGAATCCACTTTTGGTTTGTATATTGTCAATCATCATTGTCCCAAGTATCGATCAGCATAATAAAATCGATTTCGAAAATGCCAACTTTCTGGGTGAAAAATACGTAAGGGGTAAGACCCCCCAAAAACACCATATTCGTCATCAACACGAAATCCCTGGGCAATCTAGTGTTGATATTCGACCGTGATGTTCTTCAATCTATTCGAATCTTTCTGAATATCCATTTTGCTGACCCATAACACCTAAACTATGCATGCTCTAAGCGTCCGAACAAAACTCGAAAATGAAAAATTGAAAACAAAAAACTGAAAAAATGCATGTCAAAGAAGGACCATATGGACATGTTTAGTATCAAAATATAGGTTTTCGAGGACGCTGAATTCAAATAAAAACATTCCGAAGCTCTATCTATCATAGTTCAGATTTTCACCTGTCAAATGGCATTTTTTCGAATTTCAAATCGTCATAGCTCCCGGTCCTGTGGTCGAATCCACTTTTGGTTTGTATATTGTCAATCATCATTGTCCCAAGTATCCATCAGCACAATAAAATCGATTTCGAAAATCCCAACTTTCTGGGTGAAAAATACGTAAGGGGTAAGACCCCCCAAAAACACCATATTCGTCATCAACACGAAATCCCTGGGCAATCTAGTGTTGATATTCGACCGTGATGTTCTTCAATCTATTCGAATCTTTCTGAATATCCATTTTGCTGACCCATAACACCTAAACTATGCATGCTCTAAGCGTCCGAACAAAACTCGAAAATGAAAAATTGAAAACAAAAAACTGAAAAAATGCATGTCAAAGAAGGACCATATGGACATGTTTAGTATCAAAATATAGGTTTTCGAGGACGCTGAATTCAAATAAAAACATTCCGAAGCTCTATCTATCATAGTTCAGATTTTCACCTGTCAAATGGCATTTTTTCGAATTTCAAATCGTCATAGCTCCCGGTCCTGTGGTCGAATCCACTTTTGGTTTGTATATTGTCAATCATCATTGTCCCAAGTATCGATCAGCATAATAAAATCGATTTCGAAAATACCAACTTTTTGGGTGAAAAATACGTAAGGGGTAGGATCCCCCAAAAACACCATATTCGTCATCAACACGAAATTCCTGGGGAATCTAGTCTTGCTATTCGATCGTGAGGTTCTTCAACCCATTCAAATCTTTCAGAATATCCATTTTGCCGACCCATAACACCTAAACTCTGCATGCTCTGAGCTTCCGAACAAAACTCGAAAATGAAAAATTGAAAACAAAAAACTGAAAAAATTCATGTCAGAGAAGAACCATATGGACAAGTTTGGTATCAAATCATAGATTTTCGGGGACGCTGAATTCAATAAAAAAAATTCCGAGGCTCTATCTATCATAGTTCAGATTTTCACCTGTCAAATGACATTTTTTCGAATTTCGAATCGTCATAGCTCCCGCTCCTGTGGTCGTATACACTTTTGGTTTGTATATTGTTAATCATAATGGACCCAAGTATCTAACAGCATAATAAAATCGATGTCGAAAATCCCAACTTTTTGGGTGAAAAATACGTAAGGGGTAGGATCCCCCAAAAACACCGTATTTGTCATCAACACGAAATCCCTGGGGAATATAGTGTTGATATTCGGTACTTCGGTAGTGAGGTTCTTGAACCCATTCGATTTTTTACGTCGACTTCATTCTGGCTTTATGCTTTCTGTTTTTTGATACCATATTTGATTAATTCACTTGTCGACTTCGATAATTAACTTCTTTTCCAATTGTTACAACATACTGACTGCTAATGCATCTTAGCCATATTTCAACAAATGTAGGTACTCATTTTCCACCAGTAAACAGTTTATTTCAAATTTCGAAATCGACAACAACTTCTGAATCCTTTCCTGTTGGTAACCTCATACAACCGCATAAATTAATATCACTTAGTAGATAATTGCACCTCTATTACTCTATCGTATGAGAACAGAAGCAATGTTATATTAAACCTCTGTAATGCTCGTAAAACATATGGTACCTATATTTCATTTTAAAGACCGTAAATATTGAAGTGTTAAGACATTCTATTGCTCCGAGTCAGATGCTCGAATTACTTTTTACTCGATTTTATTTTTACAATTTGTTTATATTGAGGTGGCACATGAGGGTAATAGATAAATTCATCTTGTCAATATACGTTCGGAGAAATTGATCGTAAATTAAATTTTTTATCGCCGGTTGCTGTATTTCGAACTGGAAATGTGAAAGCAGTTTGGAGGATGGGAAGCCATTTTAGCTCCCAATGAATTACTAACTTTTAATCTATTCATTAAAGAGCTTCCAAGATTTAATTTTTATTGCTTTCTAAATTCGTCCATCGCTGAAATCAACACCCCTTAAAATTCATTTAAAATAGGAGTGGATCCACATCGAATGCTCATTTGAAGCACTAATGATTTTGGCAACGAGAATCAAGATTATTCAGGTTCGGATCAAGGAGGGGTTATACTCATACAGAAACAATATACCCTGCGCGAAAAAATTGACGCACATTCTGAAAATCTCAATTTTAATGAAAGTTAACTCTACATTGACTTTATAACTTATTTTTTATGTTCTCTCGGGAAGGTTTTGAACGAAACAAGACACATTAAATGGAAGAAAAATTCAGGATTTCACCGAATCTTTTATGAAAGAAGAGAAATGAACAAATTTCAAAATACTGAAATGATGATAAGTGATTTAATACTTGGTATTTCCACCCCTTGCGTTAATTACAGCTCGGCAACGACGGTTCATACTCAAAATGAGTGATCTTAAAATGTTCTGATCTAATCCTTCCCAGATTTCTCCGAGTTGGGTTCCTAAGTCATTAAGAGTAGCTGGATGATTTTCTGAACTTCTCAGCCTTCTATTGAGGTTGTCCCAAACCTGCTCAATCGGATTGAGATCTGGACTTCTTGCTGACCATTCCATTGGACAGACTTCAACCTCTTCAAGGTACTCCTGAACGATGCGCGCACGATGGGGTCTGGCATTATCGTCCATAAAAATGAAATTTTCACCAATGTATGGGGCAAATGGCACTACATGCTCTTCAATAATGTTCCCTATATACTTATCAGCATTCATAGCTCCATTATCAACGACCACTAGGTCTTTGCGAGCAGTCAAAGATATTCCACCCCATACCATAATCGATCCTCCCCCGAAACCAGTAGTATTTAAGAAATTGCACTGAGCATTTCTTCCATGTGGACGTCTGTATACAAGGGAACGTCGATCACAATGGTAGAGGCAGAATCTAGACTCATCTGTGAAGATAACTCTTTCCCAATCGGCCTCTTCCCAATGGATATGCTCTCTCGCAAAATCCAAATGCGCCCTTCGATGGGCTGGGGTAAGAGCTGGACCTCTTGCCGCGACACGAGATCTTAAATCATATTCTCTGAGGCGATTTCTTATTGTCTGAGTGCAAATTTGCACCTCATGAGTTTGCTCAAGCTGATTTTGAAGGAGGCGAGCGGTTGCAAACCGTTGTCTAAACGAAGAAACTCTCAAGTAACGTTCTTGAATGGCAGTTGTTACCCGTGGTCTACCCTGTCCTGGTCTTCGGACATTCATACCTGTCTCCCTGAATCGCTGCAACATTCTGGACACACTTGTATGGGAAACTCCAAACCTTTCTGCATTTCTTGTGTCCACCCTTCTTCTCGCAAAACTACCGCTTGGGCACATTCCTCTTGGATCAAATTGCGTGTTTCGTGTTGCATAGCGATCGAGTGTAGAAAATCAAACGAAAGAAAAACTATTGATCACTAGAATTGATCGAGGACAACTGATTTTAGAATGGAGCCAATACATTCAAAATCTGATAATATCATCTTTTTTAATTCCTGCTGGGAGAAAACATCTGTATTGAAGAAAAACGTTGAAAGTGGATAACATATGCATGCATAATTCTGATAAAAATAAGTATCATTGAGAACACCTTCAGTTGTAGAATAAATTTGAGATTTCCATAATGTGCGTTAATTTTTTTGCGCAGTGTAATTCATTCCATTCTGAACCCCTTAAAAATCACTTTAATACAACAGTTGAACGAAACGCTTTTTCTGATAATGATAGATCTTAACTTTTTGACCTGTGTCGAAATAACCAAAAATAAGCTTCATCACGAAAGACAATTGTTCGATAAAAAACTGTTCTAGGGACCAATCAGCAAACAAAAGACGCTCATTATGGTCCAGTGGCTTTAGCTCTTGAAGAAACCCCGATATTGAAATATATTTTCATTTTCAACCTACCAGTCCATCTAATAAATATGTAGATCAATTTTTCTAGTAGGCATTATACTTCCATCGCACATTTCGTTCCTGAAGAAGCTACATTGTTCGCGAAGCTACACATCATGAATCGGTGTTGATTGAATGTTTTATGCTGACCAGATACAATGCAATGGGCATTGTTCAAAAGAAGGATATAATTAATAATTATCTCACAAAAAATATGTGGCGATAGATAAGTAGAACAATAGCATTGTTAAATCATAGGAACATTATGCAGTTCGTGCTATTGTGATGTTGAAAGTAGGGTTTAAATAATCATTATGCTCGCAGAGGTGGACTGGTTTCGAAGCTCTCGCGGATGAGGCACGGATTCAGGAATTTTTTAATTATATTGAGAAAATGCAGTGTGGCAAAAAATACGAGAATTCATAACATAAATTCTATGGATATCAAGTTATTTTCTTCAGAAAGATTGAATTGAGATTTGAATAATTCGAGTCCATAATTTTCAACTGAATTCAATATAAACCATTATTTGAGACGGAGTAGCATAGAATATATCGGGTGTTTTTTCAGAGTGATAGAATTTTCGATAGGGATAACAGTGATTTGACAGAAGGTTGCCATGTTGTTTTGACACTTCTGTTCAGTAAGCATTTCCAAATCATCATGGAACAACTCAAGCCGCAACAACGGTAAAAAATTGTTGAAATTTATCTTCAAAATCAGTGTTCTATTCGCCAAACTTATAGAGCACTTCGCGAAATTTATGGTCTACATAATCGTCCATCAGAGCAGCTTATTCGTTGAACTATCGGACAACATTTTCTCTACTCAATGTAACAACAAGACAAAGAACTATACGTAAAGAACAAAATATCGCTGCTGTAAGTGATAGTGTTGATGAAGATCCAGATTTGTCTATTAGTCGACGTTCACAACAAGTTGGATTCTATGCATCCACCACATGGGAAATTTGGCATAAAGATCTTGGTCTTAACCTATACAAGATCCAACTGGTTCAAGAACTAAAGCCACTTGACCATAATAAGCGTGGTTCGTTTGTTGATTGGGCTCTAGAACAGCTTATAGATCCACTTTTTATCGAAAAATTGTGTTTAGTAATGAAGCTCATTTCTGGTTGAACGGCTACGTAAACAAGCAAAATTGCCGTATATGAAAACAAACCTCAAGAAGTCCTGCTGCTTCCATTGTATCCTTAAAAATGTGCTGTATGGTGTGCTTTACACTCTGGAGGCATCATCGGTCCATATTTCTTTGAAAACGATGCTGGAGCTAATGTAACAGTGAATGGTGCTCGTTACAGATCGATGATCAATGTTTATTTGTTTCGAAATTCGGATGGTATCGACCCAGACGTGCTTTGGTTTCAACAAGATGGTGCTACACCACATGCTGCTACCTTAAGGGGCAGTATCACCTTTTGAATCGTGGTAAATCTCCATTCAAAAGTGGTCTCATTATTTCACGAGTAAGTACCCTAATTTACGACGTAGAGACTTGATTTTTTTTTTAATTGAAGTTGAAAAACGTCCCTAGGGCAAATAGTTTTTTTTTTCCGATTTAATTAGTTTTTCAATTAAAAAAAAACAGGGTAATCGTTAGATTTGGGGTTATTGAATATGTTTTTCGTTGTTCATAAGTACCGGGTTTTTCACTATAATTTGACCCCCCCTTTAACTTGGTTACTAAAGGAGATACAAAAAAATGTTTCATACAAAAATTTCACGAAATCAATCCTTAGTTACTGAGGAGATAACTCCAAAAACGGGCATTTTGAGTAATCGCAGCCTGCCACTTGAAAAGTTATTGCTGAGCTTGCCAGGTTGTTCTTTAGATTTGAAACTCTGTGGTGCTCAGAATAAGAGAGATAGACCAACATATGTTACATATTCGAAATTAGGGGAAAAAGAACTAGCCAAATATAGGAAAATATACAGGGTGTTCCATTTGAAAAAATGAAGTTGCCATCAATATGTTGGCCACCTTGTATATATTTCAGTTCGTGAAGTCATATTAAAAAACCTCAGTTGATTTCGTGAAATTTTTGTATGAAACATTTTTTTGTATCTCCTTTAGTAACAAAGTTGAAGGGGGGGTCAAATTATAGTGAAAAACTCGGTACAAGCTATATTTTTGAAATAATAATCATGAAAATTTTTGGAGTTTATAGAAGATTAAATTGCCGAGGGCAAATAGTTGCGATTTTTTCCAAAAAATGATGAATCACCGTCGGAAAAAAATGATTAAGTGAAGTTTCCAAAACGCTGAAGTTAAACCTGTTTTTTTTTAATTGAAAAACTGATTAAATAAAAAAAATCGCAACTATTTGCCCTCGGCAATTTAATTTTCAATGAACTACAAAAATTTTTATAATTATTATTTCAAAAATATAGCTTGTACTCATGAAAAACGAAAAACATATTCAATAACCCCAGATCTAACGATTACCCTGTTTTTTTCAATTGAAAACTAATTAAATCGAAAAAAAAACTATTTTCCCTCGGGACGTTCTTCAACTTCAATTTAAAAAAAAAATCAAGTCTCTACGTCGTTAATTAGGGTACTTACTCGTGAAATAAAGAGACCACTTTTGAATGGAGATTTACCACGATTCAAAAGGTGATACTGCCCCTTAACAATTGATTTATTTTACTATAACATTATTTCGATAAAGGGTCCAATTAATTGGCCTCCAAGATCATGCGACATAATTCCAATCGATTATTTTCTTTGGAGCTGATATTGTTTATTATGATTACTCCTAGGTCTCCTGAGGAGTACCCCTCTGAAACTACAAGCTTCGAAGCTTGTAACTTGTGCCGAGTTCGGTGTAAGCAGTTGTGTTCTTCTGTGTTCTGTGTCCTTACGCCACCTTAGGCACACTGTTAATTTTTGACCCAACAGTGAGAATGGTGGCCCCTACCGGGACTAAAAAATTTCTTTCCTAGCTCGGGATTGAACTAATTCCAATGCTCTACCACTGAGCCAAGGGCAGTTATGTCAAGACATTGGTTTATGCTGATAAAACAGAAGAAGCTTTGAAAGCCAACATAATTCATGTAATTGCTGAAATAAGGCCTGAATTACTCGAAAAAGTGGTCCAAAATTGGTCTGGTCGAATGCGGTTCCTCAGAGCTGGTGGACATGCCGGAAATTATTTTCAAACATAAATGTCATAAAATTATTTTTCAAATAAAAAAAATGGCTTCACTCTTAATTTAAATGTGTTTTATTTCAATTCATAGTTCTATCACCCTGAAAAACACACCCGATACCTGGATGGCAAAGTACATCTAAAGTATAAACTGAAACATTTTTTGACCGCCCTTGGTACATCGACATCGATTATATCCGAACAAAGGAACGAATCAAATTACATTCAATCTGAATGATGCTTTGTATCAATAAACCAAAGGAAATTAGACCTTTCTCATACTGAATATTAACAATGAAATCGTTTCATTCCGTGTGTTTCCATTAAATATATTAGATAGTAGCGAAATGGGGCAGCATTGATAACACTGTTTGGCGTAATGTAACAATAAGTGCGATACTAATCAATCACGATCGTTTGCAGTTGACAACATCTTATTAACAAGGGAAATGAATAATTTGTCAACCGGTGTATGCCAATGTGAGCGATCTCTTTTGTTGGGTCAATTTGATCGTTATTTGGTTGATTCTTTATTTCTTTTTGGTTGATATACAATACATAATCGACAACTGAAGATATGCTTACCACCATCATCAAATGAAATAAACCATTACCTACATTGTGTAAGACGGATGGTATCACGAAAACTTCCTTAAAACCTTTCTTTGGCAATGTTTGTTTCTTTAAAAATGAACAAAATAACAATATTACAAATGACTGGTTACGGAGATAACACCCGAACAGAAAAAGAAGTAGGTCGCTTAGACAGAATTCCTCTTACGTTAAAAAAATGAGAAAAGCTGAAACAAATATACTGCTCCACGAGAGTTAGGGATATCGTATTCAATCGTTTTCAAAAATATGTAATCTTCGAGAAAATCGCTGTAAAATCATTTAAAACTCAATAACAACTTGAATCGATCCAATAAAAATCAGTATGAAACATTTCGTCAATCTGTTCGCCTTTTTTCTGAAGTTTGGTTCTTTGCATATGCTTCATGAATGTTCTTATTTTGAAATGAAGTCAGATTATCAACGGCTTCGATTTGAAACGAGTGTTCTGAAAATGCCAAGACGTAAATTAACAAACGCTGAGGCTAATAGGGCTATCGGAATGCTACAGGCTGGCCTAACTCAGGTTGTTGTAGCGGAAAGGCTCCAAGTCAGCCAAAGTGGGATATCTCGACTTTGGAATAGGTTTAGGGAGACAGGTTCAGTATTGGAAAGACCAAGGCTTGGTGGGCGACGAAAAACAACACCTGCTCAGGATCGTTTCATCACCATTTCGGCGGGAAGAAACCCTACATCTACGTGTAGAATGCTACGGAATACTCTTCAAATGCAAATGGGGTCCAAGTTTCCATCGAAACCATCAGACAACGTTTGAGAGAGGTGAATCTAGGTTCTAGACGTCCATTAAGAGGAGTTCCATTAACACGTGACCATAAGCATCGAGGGCTGGAATGGGCAAGGCAACATATCAATTGGAACGATCAATGGCGTAGTGTCCTTTTCACTGATGAATCCAGATATGGACGATTTTCAGATTCTTGAAGAATAAGGGTATGGACAATCCCACGCATACCCCGTAATCGTCGCTATGTCCAAGAAGTCCATCCATTCCGAGGGGGTAGTGTTATGGTATGGGCCGGGATATGTTTCAACGGGAGCACAGATCTATACATTTGTCCTGGGAATATGACCGCCTTACACTATAGGGAGCATGTCATTGAAAATGTTGTGCCAAATTTTCACGCAGCTATTGGTGAAACTTTTCAATTTCTAGACGATAAGGCTAGACCGCACCGTGCAGCTATAGTTGAGAATGCGCGCAAGGAGCTTGGTATTCCACATTTACCAATACCTCGGCACTCACCAGATTTGAATTGCATAGAACATGCATGGGATATGCTCCAAAGTAGATTAGATAATCATCAACCTACCCCAGAATCCTTAAATGATCTGAGAGAGCTTCTGCCCCGTTTATGGAACCAAATTCTGCAAGAAATGTTCAACAACCTTGTGCGTAGTATGCAAAGAAGATGTCAAGTTGTTATTGATGCCCGTGGAGGCCATACATTGTATTGATAGTCTTAAAATGCTTGAATTCTCTGGAATAAAATTTCGTTATTTTACTCGATTTTTCCACCCTGTATACGCTGCAGACCTACAGGCTAAAATTAATTTGCAACTTGAAATCATATTAATATGAATTTTCATCACAAAAATCTTATTTTAACTATATTTTTTTGCAACTCATGTGGAGCAGTTTATTTGTACCTATTGAATTTAGGGATCTCAGTGAATATTGACAGAACTCGTATCTACTTTGTTTCGTTTTCAAAAAGTCCCTACCCTAAGCGTGCCCCATAAAAAGTCGAAGGTGAGCAATTCTTAGTTCCCTGCTGTTCGTTTATGTACAAGTATGTATTTGAGAACAGCTGACATGTGAATGAAAGCGTCAATGGGCTAAATTGTTCGTATCTAAAATTCGAGAGGGTGAATAATATGTCGATATATACGACGTACAGATGTGAGTAATCCAGCAACTGTGAGTATATTCCAACGGAATATTTTAATATGATTATTTTTAATTTAATACTATACAGAGCAATCACCCGTTTTTGACTCGACGATTGTAGAATGACCAGAAATGTTGACTTTAAAAACGACTCACTATTTGGGTTTGAACATACAAATTGATGACGAGCATAAATGAAGGGTTTTTCGAATGTGGTGTTATTTTAGCATTAAAAGAAAAATGCCATTTTTTTAGATGAATGATCGGATATTTATTTCGTTATAAAGAGGAAATAACATCAGCCAAATGACCACCACGGCCTCGACTTAAGGGGCAGTATCACCTTTTGAATAGTGGTAAATCTCCATTCAAAAAGTGGCCTCTTTATTTCACGAGTAAGTACCCTAATTTACGACGTAGAGACTTGATTTTTTTTTAATTGAAGTTGAAGAACGTCCCGAGGGCAAATAGTTTTCTTTTTTTCGATTCAATCAGTTTTTCAATCAAAAAAACCGGAGTAATCGTTAGATCTGGGGTTATTGAATATGTTTCCCGTTTTTCGTGAGTACAAGCTATATTTTTGAAATAGTTGCGATTTTCTCCAAAAAATGATGGATAACCGTCGGAAAAAAATCGTTAAGTGTAGTTTCCAAAACGCTGAAGGTCAACTTCTTTTTTTAATTGAAAAACTAATTAAATCGAAAAAATCGCAACCATTTGCCCTCGGCAATTCAATCTTCTATAAACAACAAAAATTTTCATGATGATTATTTCCAAAATATAGCTTGTACTCATGAAAAACGAAAAACATATTCAATAACCCCAGATCTAACGATTACCCTGTTTTTTTCAATTGAAAAACTAATTAAATCGAAAAAAAAAGAAAACTATTCGCCCTCGGGACGTTCTTCAACTTCAATTTGAAAAAAAATCAAGTCTCTACGCTGTAAATTAGGGTACTTACTCGTGAAATAAAGAGACCACTTTTGAATGGAGACTTAACACGATTCAAAATGTGATACTGCCCCTTAAGGGAAAGTATCACCTTTTGAATCGTGGTAAATCTCCATTCGAAAAGTGGTCTCTTTATTTCACGAGTAACTACCCTAATTTACGACGTAGAGACTTAATTTTTTTGGTACACTCATTATACCAGCCAATATTCGTCGAAACTTTTCTTTGATGAACTGAAAATTTCATATCGTTCTTTGAGATATGAGTCTATATTTATTCTAGTACACCGATAATTTTTTTATTTTTCACTTGTACATTATATGTTTATTTTACCTTAGAAACGGTTGCTATAAATACACTCATTATGCCCGTGGGCATTTTAGCGGGCATTATGGATCATAACACCCGCTCGTTGTGCGAGAAGCAAAATAAGCTAGAAAGAAATTATTTATTTCGCAGAATTTTAATACTAAAACAACGACAACTCAACAAACGAAAACAAAGTCTTTCTTAATTAAAATTGAAAGTGCAGTTTTCGAATTTCCCGGAAAAATTCTTCAATCGTGAATCTTGGGATGTTTTCGAAACCTGAGGAGCGAAAACTTGACCACAAGTACTTGGAAGTTCGTTCACAAGAGAACCACTAGAGAATTCATGAGAATCTGTTACCGAATTCACAATCATCGTCGATACTTTGTTTTTGGAAAAAATGCTCTGCTCTATGTAGGTAACCTTCCGCCACAGATGCACTCTTCCATCTTCCGTGCATTTTTAACGTTTCATATGATGCACCAGCCTCAGTTAAAAGAGTTGCTGAAGTCCGTCTCAAACAATGTCCTGTATATTCATTTGCATTATCCAATTTTAAGTATTTGGCAATCATCGAAGGCACACTTCCTATGGTATTTTTGCCAACAGGTTGGATGGTGCACCGACCATTTCGGAACGTGAGGAAAAATCTAGGATTCTTCACTCCACTGGGTCTCAAGGATATATATTTTCTGACCAGCCCCAAAGCTCCTATTTTTTCTTCCTCTACAATGCTAAATCCTTTTGACATACCGGTTTTAGTTTCGGGTATTTTAACAAGTAAACAGCTACCCAGCTATCTTCTATATCTTTGATAGACATTTTCACTAATTCATCTCTCCTTAGTCCTCCAAAAACACCCATTATTAGAACTACTTTATGAAGATGAATTTCATCAGGAGCTTCATTGATGAATGTATGAACTTGTTCTGCTGTCAAAACTTTGGATTTCTTCGGAATATATCCTTTAGATTTCATTTTTAAAAACGCTACTAGCCGGGAGAATTGTGAAATATTGATATTTTCATTGACAATCAGTGTAGATTTCAAAATAGAATATTTCGTCCACAATGACGCAGGACAAAATTTTTCAGACTGATATAAAAAAAAATTACCCACACATGAACAAAATGAAAAATAAAATAGCATACCAATTCCTGAAAGTACGCCAATAACACTGTTTCATCTATAGCAATTATTTCATTTTTCAACTTCCATTGATGGAATGTTTCATAATCCTTGTCGTAGACGAGTCTGGATTTTTCTGGTAATAGATTATTTGCAGCTTTGGCTGCATTTTCAATTATATTATTTCGCAAATTGCTATTCATTTGTTATTTCTTTAAATCTTCACAACGAAAACAATAATGACATTCACTCAATAAAATGATGACAGCAATAACGAACTTCAAAATATTAACAAGTGCCATGGTTACTACTGAAAGTTAAATGGAAAAAAAATCATAGGAGCAATCGAATTTTATTGTAATTAAATGATATATTCGTGAAACATAAAATCTTGTATGCACCACGAGCGTTATTAGATCCTAACGCCCATCGGGCAACATTCATCCCTCGGGCCAAAGGCCCTCGGGCCGAATGTACATGTACAAACTTGGTACATAAATAACTATTTTACCCTATTCGGAATAGCACATTCGTTAGTTTGTAATTCAGAAGCTACAGAAAATAACTGATCCAAAATCGAAATATTCATTTCAACTCTTACAATACCCAAACAGCAAACACATATTTATGTCCAGCATGGAGTGAAATAATGGACAGAAATTGAATTACCCTTCCAATTTGATATCAAAATACCCAACCCATTACAATAAGTCCCTCAGTATCGTTTCAGAATATGGATCTATAATTCGATGATATCAGCGGAACTTATTTTGGGTTTGCATTTTTCATGCAAGACTTCATCGTGAAATACGGAGATGTAGAAAAAGTACAGATAGTCGGAATTGATTCAGCTTTTCCTTTGACGCCGAAAGTCAACAAACAAACATGATTAAAAAGCCGGAGTGGATGGAGTCGACATCAAAGCGTTTTTATCTGCTACTTTTAATGTCATTTATTTTCGGAATATGGCATATGCTCGGGAACCTTTGATAGGTTGTTTGTTCAAAATATGCATTTGTTGCGTGGAACATACGGAGCTTATTGAAACTGAAAAAATAAATGGTTGCTCTTTGAATCCGAAGGGTCGAAATTTTAACGACCAAAACTATTCGAATATTGAAATATCAACGACTATCACATGTGGTTTGACAGTATACAGTGCGCGTCAAAATTATGGAACAAAGTCATTTTCTCGGAAAAAAATATTTGGCAACAAAATCCTGAAACAGGTCAATTTTGTTGCACTTTTACCAAATTTGTATGCATTTTTGAACCCTCTGAGTTTGTTGAATAGGGAAAGTGGAAGGCGTGCAGAAAGTTTCAAGAAATTTTTTTTGTACAACTGTCATTAAAAGTGACACTTTTAATGACAGCAAACAATGTTAAAATTGATTGTTTACGTGGAAGCGTGTTAAAAATATGTTTAGCACTCCATTTTCTTATGATGAAATCAGATGAAAAAAATCCAGCAATTGCAAATTTTTATCAAGTATCAATATTTAATAATCATTACTTATGAACATTAATATTTATCGTGAAACTAAAACAATTACCAACATTAGGGAGCTTCGCAACACATTATTAGAATCCTCAGCACCATCAGTACTTGTAGAAAACGGAAGTACAATACTGGATGATGATGATCCAAAATCTGTTGAGGTTGGGAGAATTTTTTCAGCAATGACATTTCTATATGCAATGGAATGATCAACATAGCCCTCGGCTACCGTCGTAGACTTCCATCCACCATGTTTTTTTATATCCGTAATATTTGCTCCTGATTCTGCTAGCAATGAAGCGGAGGATCTTCGAAAACAGTGTCCTGTATATTGCTTTGGTTCTGGCAGTTTGAGGAATTCGGCAACAATAGATGGAATTTTCCCAAATGTATTGATACCAACTGGATTGGCAGTGCATTTATTATCCATGTATTACAAGAAAAAACGACGATGTTTGATGACAGAAGGGCGCAGTGCAAAGTACTTATGAAAATAGTCTACATACTTCCCAATAATACTGAAAGAACGACTGACTTTCGTTTTTGTGTTTGGAAGTTGTATAACCAATGATTTATTTATTATTTCGATGTCTTCCACTGATAAATTACACAATTCTTCACGCCGACAGGCTCCAAATAATCCGAAAATTGTTGCAACCTTAACCATCAAGTATTTCTCATCTGGTGCCTCATTTATAAACTTTTCAACTTGTTCACGATTGAGAATTTTTGATTTTTTTGGACGATATCCTTCACTTTTCCGTTTTAAATAGCTCACCTTAAAATATTTACTAACATCCACACCATTTTTAATAAGGGCGCTTGACTTTACCATTGAAAATTTGCTCCACAAAGTTGATGAACTCCATATTTTTGATTTTTCTTGTAAGTATGCCAGGAAAACTGGTTCAATGAAGTTCCCTTCAACATTTTTCAATTTACACCAGGCCAGGAAATTGTTATATGCAATATCGTACTGCTGAACAGATTCATAAGGTAGGAGTTCCAGATTTTCTCTTCTTGCAGCCACTTCAATATCCACAGGAATAACCAAATCGATGACAAAACAGGTACTATCGTCTCAAAGTAAATGAGCGATGACAAAGTGCACATACTGATGAAAACCTCTTTGAACTAACTAATTTTTCAAAAAAAAAAATTTCTTGAAAATTTCTGCACGCCTGTAGAGAAGATACAAAGTACCACATGACCCACTTTCCCAATTCAAAAAATTTAGAGGGTTGATGTGGATTACACAGGGTGCAACAAAATCCTTCAAAAATGCATAAAAATTTGGTAAAAGTGAAACAAAAATTGACCTGTTTCAGGATTTTGTTGCCAAATATTTTTCTTCTGAGGAAATGAATTTGTTCCATAATTTTGACGCCCACTGTATAGGTGGGATTGATGGGAACAACTAAAACAAACTGTACCGAAGTCCATCAAGTGTGTTTGTGATTGAAAAAAGTTCTATTCAACAAAACGAAAACTACCGGCGACGCCTACAGTTCACTCTTATTTACAAATCAGACAATGATAATTGAGCGTGTATGTATTCAGAATGTTTCAGTAAAACAAACATCAATTCAAACTCCTGAGGAAAACCTTCAACCGCAGTTTTTCAAATAAGCAAAACAATCATTTTGATTGATAGTTCTTCTCTTTCACCTTGAACAAACGTGAATTTAAGTACTTTCTAGTGGGGTGGTCCGCCTCTGTTGCTGATATATTTGGGACGTTCGCTCTGTTGCCATTGGTTGCTGTGTGGAGCGAGCTTAATGATATCGATGTTGTTGCCAGGCAAGCTGTACTCTAAACGTAAAAGTGCAGTTAGCAACAGTGAGCAGAGTGCATTTATATCCCTATGGAAAAGGAAAGGGAAACGATTATTTCCATCGGTCGTAGCCAACTGCCTATACAGGGTGATGTCACAGCAGCTGGTGTAGCAAACCAACCATCTTTGGTTCAAGGAAAGAAGTATATTTTGAATCCATCTTTTAAGGACTGAACGAGAATAAATTCGCTATCACAAAAACGCTTATATCTTTTGAACCTCTGGACCGATTTCGAAAATCAAACTTATTTTCGAATCGCCTTCTATTCTTACAATAAAGAAACCAAAATTATTTTTCACAAAATTCATGTATTTTTTCTGGAATTCTTCCTATCATGCTTCTTATAGTGTTTTCAGTCACTTTCTGGGATGCTGTCTTCCACTTTTGCTTGAATTCCGCTAATGTTTTCGTTGATTTCTTAGTCTTCTTCAATTCTCTAGGTTCTAGGCAATTTGGTGGATTGGCCTCTTTGGGGACAAAAACCACCTCATTAGCTTCGTACCATTCCTTGGTGGCCTTGCTGTAGTTGCATGAAGCTTGATCTGGCCAAAAGATTGTTGACACATCGTGCTCACGTAAAAATGGTAAAAGTCGCTTCTTCAAGCATACCTCGATGTATATCTTCGAGTCAACAGAGCCTTGGCCAACGAAAAATTTGCTCCTTTTCCCACAAGTGCAAATTGGCATCCCAAACCAGGAATTTTTTAGGAAACTTTGCTTGTTTCTTCACGCGAAATTGTTCGTCAACATTTCCACGAGAATCTGCAGTATAAAATTCCTGACCAGGAAGTTGCGAGAAATCAGCCAAGACATAGGTTTCGTCGTCCATCACGCAACAGGAAACATTTTTCAAGAAATCTTTTTTTTTATTTCTTCTCTCTTGATTTCGCTTCTTGATTCTTCACAGAGTTCCTGTCTGGCACTTTCTGCACTTTGCATGTTCTAAGCCCACAACTCGACTCGATTTTCTGAACGGTTGACTGCGAACAACCCACTATTTGGGCCACTTTCCGTCCTGAACGGTTAGGATTCTTCTGAAAAAGGCTCATGGCTTTCTTCACTTTTTTTGGGCTATGACTATGAAACCCCTTTTTCCTCCCGGTTCCTTCCTTGCTGTTAATTGTAAGATCTTCGTTGAAGCGCTTAACAACTCTTGATACCGTTTCCGGACGAACGCGAGCCTCTTTTGCGATTCTTTTGAAGCTCCATTTTTGATTATTTTAAAAAAGTTTCACTATAAATTCTCGTGTTTTCACTTCGCTTGACATTTTGCGACAGAGAATTGGAATATCTATGAAGTAAATGTTCCACATGTTTCTGACGTTTACCTATAACAAAGCTAACTATGATCAAATTTTGATTTTTTTCTCAATTGGTTCAAGAGATATAGACGTTTTGGTGATAGCGAATTTATTCTGGTTCACTCCTTACGTGTTTTCCCGATTTTTCTTTGTCCAGTGGATTTACTTGTCGAAATGTAGGTCTACTACTGGACAAACATGAGAAATGACAGTCAGATTTCGAGAGAATCGCTTGTAATTTTTTTCTCGAAATCGGTAGCAGATAAACAAAACTACAGAAGACTTCAAAGTTCAGTTTAAAAACAAAGTTACTTTTTAAATTTTTCGATCTAACTGTGGCCCCCCAAAAAATTCCTGGAGAAAAGCAGGGGACAGTGTTAGAAAAAATACCACCCTGTAGATATGAAAACGAAATTGGCATATCACCTTTATGAATTGGAATATATATGCCAAATTTCAGTTGAAAAAAAATTCATACTTCAACACCACGTTATTTCTGTTATTTCCGCTTGTATTTCCAATTTACAAACACCCTGTATATTATTATGCCATATATATTCCGCTCCCGTCGTTCCTAAACCAATGGGTAATTTTTTTAGAGCTATAGGAACTTTTAACTTCCGTCTTATTTTTATTGAGTTTGCCGCGACTTCGCACACACCCTGTATGTTCCAGTGGCAGTTTCTTATTATGATTCCTCCCCTTTACTCGTCATAAATTGTCACGCAATGCAATATGCTCTTCTCTCCCTATATTGCTCTCATCCAACCCTTATAAATGTGGATATATTACGGAATATACACTGTTATATTCTATATTTCATTAGGTTTTTTCATCAGCAACTTCTTACATCCATGTGGCGCAATATAAAGAACACCCAGCCCAATTCCTGGCTCATAACATAACAATATTTTTTGTCCTCTGTGCATGAAATTGAAACTTCGGTTTATTCTAAGAAGTTTTGTTTGAACAACAGATTCTTCACGTTATTCTAGTTTTATTGTAGATAGCAATGTTAAATCAACATCGGGGTTGATTCTTTCATTTCGAATCATGTGCACAACTTTTTGGTAATGGCATTCGAAATCTGAAATACGTTTCCATAGTTCTCCAAAGATTTTTCCATCTAAATTACATCTCGATCCTAATATGTCACGTTGCAAATCTTTCTGAAATGAGATTTGAGAAAAAAATTTAAAGAAGTAACTACACCATATATGAGTTAACTCAATACTTTATCATGTACATATTTATGTCGACATCAGCCTCAACCAGTTGTGTAAAGTATTATTATATGTCGAAATGAAAGCCAGTCACTCACCAAGTATAATTAAATCTATTAATTGGTAATGTTATGAAGATGCAATAAAATGAATGATTTATCTATGTCTACAAATAGAAACATTAATGCGGCGAACAACCTCTTTATTTTCATATCAGGTAAATATGAATTAAATGGCTATTTATTCACCAAGGGCGTTACTAAAGAGATAAGATTAGATATAAAAGTCGAGCCGAGCCGTAACATCTTCGAATGAGTTTGAGGAACGCATATTGAGTTTTCATTTTTCTTGGAGTTGGAAAATAGATTTTCTACTATGGGACTTATTTGGCAGTTTACCTAAAAAATGCTAGAGCCACTGGCGAATACAGTGGGGGGGGCATGTTGTTTTGACTTTTTGTTCAGTAAGAATTGGCAAATTATCATTGAGGGCTCAAGCCACAACAACGCTTACAAATTGTTGAAAATTAAAGACTGAACGAGAATAAATTCGCTTATATCTTTTGAACCACTGGACCGATTTCAAAAATCAAACTCATTTTCGAATCATCTTCTAATTCTAATGAAAACTGTTTTTACAATAAAAAAAAACCAAAACTTTTTTTCACAAAATTCATGGATTTTTTCTGGAATTCTTCCCATCATGATTCTTATAGTGTTCTCATCAGTCACTTTCTGGGATGCTGTCTTCCACTTTTGCTTGAATTCCGCTAATGTTTTCGTTGATTTCTCAGTCTTCTTCAATTCTCTTTTTACCAGGGCCCAATATCTTTCGCTTGGCCTGAGTTCTGGGCAATTTGGTGGATTGGCCTCTTTGGGAACAAAAACCACCTCATTAGCTTCGTACCATTCCTTGGTTGCCTTGCTGTAGTGGCATGAAGCTAAATCTGGCCAAAAGATTGTTGACACATCGTGCTCACGTAAAAATGGTAAAAGTCGCTTCTTCAACCATTCCTCGATGTATATTTTCGAGTCAACAGAGCCTTGGCCAACGAAAAATTTGCTCCTTTTCCCACAAGTGCAAATTGCTTGCCAAACCAGTAATTTTTTGGGAAACTTTGCTTGTTTCTTCACGCGAAATTGTTCGTCAACATTTCCACGAGAATCTGCAGTATAAAATTCCTGACCAGGAAAAATTTTTCAAGAAATCTTTTTTTAATTTCTTTGCTCTTGATTTCGCTTCTTGATTCTTCACAGCGTTCCTGTCTGGCACTTTCTGCACTTTGTATGTTCTAAGCACACAACTCGACTTGATTCTGAACGGTTGACTGCGAACAACCCACTATTTGGGCCACTTTCCGTCCTGAAAGGTAAGGATTCTTCTGAAAAAGGCTGATGGCTTTCTTCACTTTTTTTGGGCTAAGAAACCCCTTTTTCCTCCCGGTTCCTTCCTTGCGGTTAATAAATATAATATATAATGATAAAAAACTATAAATTTGGGCGATATAGTTTTTTTGCTTCTGTGGTAGAGGAGCAGGATTTCTTTTTGGCTAGACAGGCAGCTCTATCTGTCGCAATTTAAAATCCCAGTTTGGTCCATTTTGAAAAGAGGTTATGGAAGATGTAAGTAAGGAAGACCTTTCTTCAGCGTTGGCGGTAGAATGTCAATCTCTATCAGAAAACCAACAACCACTCTTTCATTTCGCAGCAGGAAATTCCAAACGGTAATGAACTCAAACGAAATATCCCCGCTGAAAGGGATTCCACGTGCATTTCAAATATTCCCATATGTTCCCAACAAAGGGAGAACCTGCAAATCTTAGACTCGTGTAAATACGGGATGCCTTTGAAAAGAATACTGAAGGGTGCCAGAATTCCTTTCAGCGAGAGGATCTGACCCATATCCATTCAAAAGGTAGAATGGCTAAGTCACAAAGACGAGGTCTGATATGGAAAAGGATGAAAAGAAGTGAGAGGAGTTTGAAAAAGTCGGTAATAATCGCAAGTAACTGTAATTAAGGGTTACGTTAGGGGACATATGGAATGTCCTGGGGGGAGGGGTGGTGAAACAGCTGATCAACATAAGGGTTGACGGATAATGAGGCGTCGTCAAACGTGGGGAATTATTAATGTTTAGATTCTAGAATCATTTGCAGGGATGTTTTGTGAAGAACCGTACTTGATCTTATATTACTCGGAGATTTTCGCCTTAGCTTAATTCATCATCTCTCTCTGTCTCTCTTGCTCTATCGACATACATAGCATCTAATTGACAGGTCGAATATACGAGGATGTATTGATACCTAGTTAGCCTAGACCAGTTCCATGCATAAACAAAATATTGCGATACCATATCAACGAACAATAACTTATTAGAAGTGTCAGTGTAGAGTTCGACGTCAAAAAAGTAAACCAGAGTTACGCAATAAATAAAAAAAAAGAAGCCCACCGAAATTGTAAAAATCGAAAAAATGGAGTATCGAGCCATCATCAAATACCTGTATTTAAAAGGGTTAAGAGGTAAACAGATTTACGAAGATATGCTCACTATCCTTGTTGATCAATGTCCTTCGTATGCGACCGTGAAAAATTGGACTGCAAGCTTCAAAAGAGGTAAATGTTCCATTGAAGATTATGACCGATTGGGAAGGCCAGTTTTTGTGTCAGTCCCCGAAAATATCGATGCAGTTCATAACATGATTTTATCAGACCGTCGAATTGGGCTAAAACGGATATCTGAAGCACTGAAGATTTCATACGAACGCGTTCATCATATAGTTCACGTCAATTTGGACATGAGGAATATTTCTGCAAAATGGATCCCCAAATGTTTGAATGTTGACCAAAAGCGTGCAAGGGTAGAAGCATCGCGTTTGAACTGTGCTCGATCTGAAAACGATGTAGACTTCTTTGACCGAATTGTTACTATGGATGAGACTTGGGTACATTTCTACGATCCAGAAACAAAGCCACAATCGATGGAATGGCGACACTCTGGTTCTCCAAGACCTAAGAAATTTCGTGTCCAAAAATCTGCTGGAAAAGTTCTTGCTTCAGTTTTTTGGGATTGCCATGGAGTGAACATGATTGATCTTTTTGATAACTGGAGATTACTATTCAACATTACTGACCACTTTACAGAAAAAAATTTAAGAGAAAAGACGCGGAAAGCTATCCAAAGGTGTTTTGTTTTTACAGGACAACGCCCCAGTACATGAATCTCATGTTGCCATGCAAAAAATTCGAGATTTAGGGTTAGAATTACTAGAACACCCCCCTTATTCACCAGATTTGGCTCCGTCCGACTATCATCTCTCTCCTCAACTGAAAAAAAGTTTAAAAGGTCGTAAATTTTCTTCCAACGAGGAGGTGATAAAAGCTGTGGAGGACTGGTTTGCAGAGCAAGAAGAAACTTTTTTTTAAAGGTCTAGAGACGTTGCAAATTCGCTGTAATAAAGAATTCAATTAAAAGGAGAATATGTTGAGTAATAAAATATTTTGACATTGAAATTTTGGTTGGTTCTATAGTAGGCTACAAATTTTTCAATATATCCTCGTATCTCGAAACCAGTCGTTCTATCGGTCACGCATCAGGATTTTTCTAACGCGTGAAAATCGTCACACGGCCATAATTACGACCCGATCTGATTCGGAATTCAAAGCCGGCTCCGAATTTTCATCGCGATTCCCGATAACTCCATTATGCGTGGGCGTGGCGCGTGAAATTTATGCAACGAAATCATACTTTTGTGTTTTTTTTAAACGCATGGCAGATCGTCGGTTTCACGGGTGGCGAGATCTCACGTCGTGCCTGTTGTTGTTTGCCGGGAAACGGACACTGCCTGGAATATTATTATGTAAATCCGTGAATTATGCGACTTCCCGGTACGATGCAGCGGGTGTAGATAGGCAGACCTTGGGTATATGTGTCATCGTCGTAACTATTCGATCTTACGGCCATTGTTTCCGCATAATAATTCCTGTCATGTTCAAACATGTGAATTCAAGCAAAGGAAAAGGAACACATTATTCAAACGGTAATTGTCTAAAATTGATTTATTTTCATTCACAATCAATACCACAAACTTTTTACTGCGAATGGACCTCGTAAGTAACAAAGAAGATCCAGACCTCTGTGGTTTACCCACTCTCTTCCACTCTGTGGTCTAAAGTTCTCGAGGAAAGGTACCTACCCAGTACCCGACCAGGGTTCCACCTCGTCTCGTCCCTTTCAGCATGGCCGCCAGTTCGCCTCACTCTTTGTTCGCCGCACGCTCCAAGTTCGCAAAGCGCGAACACAGTTGGCGCGCCTGGACACGTTAGTTTCGAATCCACGAAGTGAATTCGTTCCGTGAGGGAAAGGATTCTAACTCTTTCAACACCTACACAAAGCCAGCAGAACATATACGAGGATATATTGAAAAATTCTTAGCCAACTATAGAACCAAACAAAATTTCAATGTCAAAATATTTTATTACTCAACATAATCTCCTCTTAATTGAATACATTTCCTGCAACGTCTCTAGACCTTTCAAAAAAAATGTTTGTTCTTGCTCTGCAAACCAGTCCTCCACAGCTTTTATTACCTCCTCGTTGGAAGAAAATTTACGACCTCTTAGACTATTTTTCAGTTGAGGAAATAGATGATAGTCGGAAGGAGCCAAATCTGGTGAATAAGGGGGTTGTTCTAGTCATTCTAACCCTTAATCACGAATTTTTGTATGGCAACATGAGATTTGTGTACTGGAGCGTCGTCCTGTAAAAACAAAATACCTCTGGATAGCTTTCCGTGTCTTTCCTCTTTAATTTTTTTCCGTAAAGTAGTCAGTAATGTCAAATAGTAATCTCCAGCTATTGTTCTACTCTTATTCAAAAAATCAATCAAGATTACTCCATGGCAATCCCAAAAAACTGAAGCAAGAACTTTTCCAGCAGATTTTTGTATACGAAACTTCTTAGGTCTTGGAGAACCAGAGTGTCGCCATTCCATCGATTGTTGCTTTGTTTCTGGATCGTAGAAATGTACCAAGGTCTCATCCATAGTAACAATTCGGTTTAAGAAGTCTACATCGTTTTCAAATCGAGCACAGATCGAACGCGATGCTTCTACCCTTGCACGCTTTTGGTCAACATTCAAACATTTGGGTATCCATTTTGCAGAAATTTTTCTCATGTCCAAATTGACGTTAACTATATGATGAACGCGTTCGTATGAAATCTTCAGTGCTTCAGATATCCGTTTTAGCCCAATTCGACGGTCTGATAAAATCATGTCATGAACTGCATCGATATTTTCGGGGACTGACACAGAAATTAGCCTTCCCGATGGGTTATCATCTTCAAGGGAAAATTGACCTCTTTTGAAGCTTGCAGTCCAATTTTTCTTGGTCGCATACGAAGGACATTGATCACCAAGGGTACTAAGCATATCTTCGTAAATCTGCTTACCTCTTAACCCTTTTAAATACAGGTACTTGATGATGGCTCTATACTCCAATTTTTCGATTTTTACAGTTTCGGTGGACATCTTTTTTTTTCAAATTTATTGCGTAACTCACTTCTAATAAGTTATTGTTCGTTGATTTTATCGCAATATTTTGTTTATGCATGAAGCTGGTCTAGGCTAACTAGATATCAATACATGCTCTGATGTGGATATATCGGCGTTTTTTTTTTTGAGTGATAGAACTTTGAATTGAAATAACACTCATTTAAGTTAAGATTGAAGCCATTTTTTTTATTTGAAAGATAATTTTATGACACTCAAGATGATCTTTCGATGGAATTCCGGATCATTTTCATGCATTTCAAGGACCCAATCAGCAAAGACACGACGTTGTTGATGATCGGCTAGCTAGGGTTCTTGTGTTAACTGAACTTTATAAGCCTTAAGACTCAAATCTTCATGCAAAATACTGTGTAATGACGTTTGTGGAATGCCTTATTCCAAAGAACGACGAGGAATGGACAAACCTGGGTTTTCTTCAACACCTTCGGCTACAGCAGCAATAATCTCGGCTGTTCTTGAGCGACGTGCACGGGTTTTATTCTTCACATCACCAACTTGTCCCAACAGCTCAAATTTTTTCAACAATTTCTGTATTGCGGTTCGACAAGGTACTTCAGGACGACCCAAAAATGTTCGAGTTTTATGTACCGTCTCTGACAAATTTTCCCCATTTTTATAGTGAATTTTAATAATTTCCATGCGTTGTTGAGGCGTGTATTTTTATTAATGGCGTAGTTTCTACTTGTCATAAGTCAAAAAATTACAGCTTCAAAAGTGACATGTACCTTTGAGATCCATATTATTGATGCGAATTCATTTCATTCATGAACGCGATTGTATGTCCTTCAGGCGTACGAGGAACGCTACAAGCATTCCTTCTTTATAATTTCGAAACAAAAAGGCCTTTTTCAACTAATAATAAAACCAATTCGTTTTATTTACGGCAAAATATTCCTACCCTGAAAGCATTATAGACTCCCATGTCCCATCAAAAAAGCGAGCGGCACAGCGAGAAAAGAGAATAAAAAAGAATGGTATATATTAACAGGCAGTCCATAAAAGGTAGATAAATTCCGCACAGGAAACAACAACAGGGGAAAGAAAAAACGGATACATTGTTGCGATATAACCGCCCGGGGCCCTAATTATGTTACCACTAGGGAAAAATCACTTGAGGGGGAAAGATTGAGATAGTTATGGTCCTTCGTTCACGGAAAGCGTTCACCAGGCTTATCATTATCGTTTATTGAGAACAACCGTAGTTATTTCGAACGCTAATGTTTCTCTTCGCTTCTTTACCGTGTTATTATGCTAACTGAAAGTAGTCATCTCGCTGCAGAAATGGCATTTTATTTTCGGCAGTTTTAAGTTGTGTATTCCGTTGCTGAATTTAAATGAGTTTGGATGTTGCTGAAAAAGCCTATATCGTTTTCCACTTGGGCTTGAACGGCTCCGAGAAGGTTTACGATGACATCTCGTTTTCTTCGAGAGAATTGCCTGATTTTCATTCAAATTAAATTTTTTTCAGACTAAAATATTCTGAGAAACAAGGCGAAGCAATCATAATGTGATTATCATCTGTGGAGTCTACATGATCTGCTTTTTGGGATCTATGTGTGTCCCTTTGTATAAGCTTGTTCTTATTTTCAGATTTTCTCACTTTTCCTGGTCTTGATGATTCTTCTGATTCAATTCTACAACAAATACAGAGAATATTATAGATTCAGCTTTCAGATTTCCATTTTTTATGAATCGGCTTGGTCTTAGTAGAGAAATTGGTTTATTTTGAGTTTTGAAAACTGTACGTCACATTTTGAGTTGTTCTGGATGGTTTCTTTGTTACTTTTCTTGATGATTTGTTTGTGGATTAGAAGTGTCTCGAATATTCTTAAGAATTTTAGATTTGCATTTCCATATATTAACCAGTTGATGATCAGAATAGAAATTGGGATAACTATTTGAATTTGTCTATTTTCTGAATATACAGGGTAATTCTTTGACTTGTACATATATTTTAACTGAGGTCCAAAGAAACCTTTTTTTTTCATTTTCCATTTTTCCGAATTCGGCTCTGTTAAAAAGATATAGCCATTTGAAAAAAAACATTGGGCTAAATACGTCCCCGAAATGATACTGTGGAATTGATTCAAAGTTCATATTTCTCGATAGAAATTGAGTTTATACATTTAGGCCCAATTTAGGGAATACTCAAGAAGTCAAGTAGGTACTAACCTTATTGGAATAAATATTTGCAAACACGATAATTTCAACAAAAACCGTTAGTTTCATCGGATTATATCTGCAACTTAAAGGCCACATTTATTCCACCAAAATAAGTTCCCTCTTCGATTTTTCTGCAGATTAGTTTGTATACACTAATAACTTGTTCATGTTTTCCTCGAAATTACCAAATAATATCATGAAGAAAGGCTTTTCATTCAGATTTATCATTAAACAACCTAACCTAATCTAATTTGTATCGATTCTGTGAATTTTTGCACAGGAATTTCCAGAAGATGTTGTCAGCTTGCTGATATTTTCATTGAGGTTAAGGATTTTTTACGAAACATAGTATAAATCACGATACATTTGTGTACCGTGGTATAAATATCTATGAGTTCTGCCGTTTCCATCATAAATAGACTTTGCCGCCAAATTTTACCACGCATGCGTAGAGCGAAAACCGAAGTATGGTTATCTGGAGGCCAACGTTAAACAATAATAAACCAGAGTCTCTGAACAAACTGTAAACATTATGTGAAATTCTGAATAATCTGAATGCATTCAGTGACTTATTGTTCTAATGTGATTATTATGTGAAGTGAATTAATATAATTTCAACCGTGTCGAGTTTATAAAATTCCAAGAGGATGTTGTTTAGATAGAAACATCGCCACAGATTATCAGGTATCGTATTATTTTTTCAATTTAATAAGTAGTTTGTATCGAGATTCATGTCCGAATTTTGTATTTCATCGACATTTAACTTCAATATGGACTAGAAACTGTGCGTATTAAATCCTCCTTGGTGTTCAATTTTATCTCTCACATTTGTGGGATTTTATTATTAAAATATCTCGACAAAGTTGATAAATATTGTGACAACATTGTGAACTCGATTTAAGACCAGAGAAGGAATAATAATTGATGGTATTTAATTCAGAGACGCATTCAGATTATTCTTGAAATTTATGATTTTTTCGTCAGATTTCTCCGGGTAAAAAAGTGTTTCGTTTGATGAGAGGAATCTACAGTTGAAATATATGTACAAGTCAAAGACTCACCCTGTATAAACTAAGTCAGTAGGTATATTCACAATATTAATCATGGGTTATTTGATGCCAGTATGAATAATGGTGAAATTATATTCAGATTGTAATTTTACATCATAGACATACTGTAAAAATATATGATTTATTGTTAAAATTTGGAAACCTGTAAAGCTTTGTGAATTTTTATGAATCTATCAATAATAATAGGAGATGTAATTAAAAAGTTGGGAATGGCATTTGAAAAATCTTAACTACCCCCACCTCTCGTAGAGGGTGCATAAGAAACAGCTCAATTATACATGAGAACTTGCGTTTTTTTAATAATATTTGACGTATCCGAGCATTTTTCTCCAAAATTGTAAATACCGAAGATATGAGTTACTTTTCACTCACTCTGTAGATTGGACCGATGCCCAGACCCTAAACTATAAAACAATAAGACATATGTAGGCTGAAACTCAAAATTCGTGATGGTATAAGTTGAAATGAGAAGAAGAACAAGCTCTGAAAAACTCAATTAAATGAAGTAGTTGCAAAATGGCGAATGCGAAGGTTCAAACATTTATTTTATTCTTTTATTTGTATCCATTTATTTCGGACTCCAACAGCGCAGTTAACAGATCCTATAAGTTAAGAAAATAACGATTTCACGGCAAAATAAATCAATATAAAACAATAATCCTTTTTATGAGTATATGTATATAATATATAATATAAACTTCCCTGCTTGTTTTTGAGTAAACATTCCTAATTTTTCTTGAATGATGAAAATACTGAACTACTAAATCTAGAGCCCTTCTCTAGATTCTTGGAGAGTTTCACTTCAAAATCTAGTTATAAAATCATCGAAAACACACTATAAATCATCAATAATCCATTAAACAATTCCGATAAAAAACTCTTATAACGAAGACTCAAACAGATCCAATAAGTAATCTAGGACTTCTCTATTTTCACTAACTCCGAACTCGAAATACGAAACCAGCTTAATCACCGATTAAATTAAACTTTGATGAGGAAGTTCGAATTCAATTCCGGAGAGCTAACAGTTCCCATTTACTTAAAGAGAAAAGACAAAATGTCCGAAATCGACTTGATCGGATGGAACTTGATACGACATATTGGTTGAATTTAGATTACGGACTTATGATTTGAATTTTGTATACGATTGGTTTTTCTTTACGTCTACAGAGTGTCTAGAGATGGAGCTTCAATTACAATATATGTATAGGGTGTATTTTAGAGTGATAGTATTTTCAATAGGGATAACTGTGATGTGATTGAAGACAAGCAGGCCGTCCCAGCTTCGCCCGAGTAGAAATTTGTTTCACGCGGCGGTTTCATCTTCAAAACTTCAACCTGCCATATCTTTTGATGTACTCGTTGTAATTGTATGATGTGAAGGGCAATTTTGTTCTAAATTAAATACTGGGGATAAATAACGTATTAGGTTGGATTAGGATCAATACCCAATTCATAAAAACACACTCCCAAATAATGTATAATTATGGAAAACATCTGATTACCATAAACAGGTAATAGAAAGTCAATCTTGAGAGATATATACATGCTATCGCGGACTTTTTTGTAGAACTATTCAAGAGGTACATTTCCGTCATACATTGTATCCACGTAAGTCTTACGGTTTTTAGCTGATTTTGGCTGATTTTTTTGTAATTATTGAAGTTATAGTAGGTATCCTTAATTTTTCCGGGTGAAAAGTATAGCCTATGTCACTCAGGGATAATGTAGCTTTCTAAGGGTGAAAGAATTTTGGAAATCGGTCCAGTAGTTTTTGAGCCTATTCGTATCAAACAAACAAAAATACAAATCTTTCCTCTTTATAATATTAGTATAGATAGAAGCTACGAGGATGTATTGATATCTAGTGAGCCTAGACCAGTTCCATGCATAAACAAAATATTGCGATACCATATCAACGAACAATAACTTATTAGAAGTGTCAGTATAGAGTTCGACGTCAAAAAAGTGAACCAGACTTACGCAATTAATTGAAAAAAAAAATATGTCCACCGTAATTGTAAAAATCGAAAAATTGGAGTATCGAGCCATCATCAAGTACCAGTTTTTAAAAATGTTAAGAGGTAAGGAGATTTACGAAGATATGCTTAATACCCTTGGTGATCAATGTCCTTCGTATGCGACCGTGAAAAATTGGACTGCAAGCTTCAAAAGACGTAAATTTTCCATTGAAGATGATGACCGATCGAGAAGGCCAGTTTCTGTGACAGTCCCCGAAAATATCGAGGCAGTTCATGACATGATTTTTTCAGACCGTCGAATTGGGCTAAAACGGATATCTAAAGCACTGAAGATTTCATACGAACGCGTTCATCATATAGTTCACGTCAATTTGGACATGATAAAAAGGACCCCGCACTTTTTCTATGGCAAATGGCGTTCCGTCAAATTTTCTAAAATTTTGGTATAATGTAGTACTGGACCTTCTGATCAAAAGTGTCCATGGCCCCAACTCAATCCTATGACTAGTTTTCGAGATATAGGGCGTTGAAGTTGAGAATTACCCACTTTTACTACGCCCGTATCTCGGAACAGAATCGAATGAACTTAAATTTTTCTCAAGAAACATTTCATTACATCCCCAAGGAGCAACCATATAGAGGAATATGACCGAAAATCATTACGAATACGGGGTCATCCATAATTTAATGCATGTCTGATTTTGAAAGAATAAAATATGTCAGTTTCAGAGCGAGAACGTTCACAAAATGAACTATTACACTAGATATATTGTTGTTACATCGAAAACGTCTGATACACAGAATTCATACTGGGTGATCCATTATTATAGAAACTATTTTCAAGGAGAGTTAAATGGACACCCTGTATTTATGGGTTGATTCAAGGGGTTTGTTTGATTTTTTTAGAACATATCATCATGGACTTCAAAAAATACAGGGTGATTCAGTCATGAAATGAACTTTGAACCTCACGAAAATACCCAAAAACCACCTTTTTTTTTCATCACCCTGTATTTCAAGATTAACTCCGACGAGGTGGGGGTTTTCTTTCACCACTGTACCTGATATAAAAACATCAATACGGCTGAGAGTTTTTATCCACTTCCTATGACCAGATTTTTTGTTATGCTGGAATAGAATAACATATCTAAATAAATAATTTTCATATTACATTAAAAAAAAATCTGCTCATAGGAAGTGTATAAAAGCTCTCGGTCTTATTGATGTTTTCATATCAAGTACAATGGTGAAAGAAAACTCCCACCTCATCGGAGTTAATCTTGAAATACAGGGTGATGAAAAAAAAAAAGGTGGTTTTTGGGTATTTTCGTGAGGTTCAAAGTTCATTTCATGACTGAATCACCCTATATTCTTTGAAGTCCATGATGATATGTTCTAAAAAAATTAAACAAACACCTTGAATCAACCCATAAATACAGGGTGTCCATTTAACCCTCCTTGAGAATAGTTTCTATAATAATGGATCACCCAGTATAAATTCTGGGTATTTCAGACGTTTTCGATGTAACAACAATATATCTAGTGTAATAGTTCATTTTGTGAACGTTCTCGCTCTGAAACTGACATATTTTATTCTTTCAAAATCAGGCATGCATTAAATTATGGATGACCCTGTATTCGTAACGATTTTCGGTCATATTCCTCTATATGGTTGCTCCTTGGGGATGTAATGAAATGTTTCTTGAGAAAAATTGAAGTTCATTCGATTCTGTTCCGAGATACGGGCTTAGTAAAAGTGGGTAATTCTCAACTTCAACGCCCTGTATCTCGAAAACTAGTCATAGGATTGAGTTGGGGCCATGGACACTTTTGATCAGAAGGTCGAGTACTACATTATACCAAAATTTTAGAAAATTTCACGGAACGCCATTTGCCATAGAAAAAGTGCGGGGTCCAAATTTCTGCAAAATGGATCCCCAAATGTTTGAATGTTGACCAAAAGCGTGCAAGGGTAGAAGCATCGCGTTCGATCTGTGCTCGAATTGAATATGATGTAGACTTCTTAAAACGAATTGTTACTATGAATGAGACTTGGGTACATTTCTACGATCCAGAAACAAAGCATTAATCTATGGAATGACGACACTTTGGTTCTCCAAGACCTAAGAAGTTTCGTGTCCAAAAATCTGCTGGAAAAGTTCTTGCTTCAGTTTTTTGGGATTTCCATGAAGTAATCATAATTGATTTTTGGATAGGGGTAGAACAATAACTGAAGATTACTATTCGACATTACTGATCACTCTACGGGAAAAAAATTAAAGAGAAAAGACGCGGAAAGCTATCCAAAGGTATTTTGTTTTTACAGGACAACGTCCCAGTACACAAATCTCATGTTGCCATGCAAAATTCGTGATTTAGGGTTAGAATCACTAGAACACTCCTCTTATTCACCATATTTGGCTCCGTCCGACTATCATCTCTTTCCTCAACTGACAAAAAGTTTGAAAGGTAGTAAATTTTCTTCCAACGAGGAGGTAATAAAAGCTGTGGAGGACTGGTTTGCAGAGCAAGAAGAAACATTTTTTTTAAAGGTCTAGAGACGTTGCAGGTTTGCTGTAATAAGAGGGGAATATGTTGAGGAATAAAATATTTTGACATTGGAATTTTGTTTGGTTCTACAGTAGGCTAAGAATTTTTCAATATATCCTGGTATCATGAGATTTTTTTTCCTTTAGGAAACAAAAATGAAGTGTGTCAAGAAAACTTTCATTCATAAAATTTCAAGAAGGTCTAAAATGTTTCGAATTCATCATGACCTGATCAAACTCAACATAAATATGACTGTAGTTTATAGGAAGTTCCCACAAGAGGAAATCGCCTTCCATCTGACTTCCTCTATGCATTTAACGACTTGAACGAATCGTCCATTATCGTAAAAATCAGAAGCCGGGATATAAACCGAATTCACAATTTATCCCCGGTACTCAAACTCGCTCCATAATGGGTCATATTTTCCACGCGTGTGTAACTGCCAGTCCATTGTCCCATCACACAATCCAATTATTCTGCATGTACTGTTATCGCAAAACTTGAATGCGTCGGTGATGGACAAAGAACCCGAAACCCCAACCCCTACTCGATCAGATGTTTCCTGCTTAGGGGTGGAAACTGTCGGGAGTACGTCGTTGCATCGGCGTCAAAAACTTCAGGACGATGGACGACGACATAAATCAGGAGTGTTCATAATTTTGAGGTATAAGGTTAGTGCCAGTACGCCAATAAGTTTTAACGGCCGACGAGATATGTGGCCGAGCATCGTCATGCTGAAAAATAGCTGGTTTGGCATCACTGCGAAGATGTCAGGCTTATAACTCTTCAAGCGTATTAAATCTGGAACTGTTACTACATATGATTCAGAAGTTATACGAGGATGTATTGATATCTAGTTAGCCTAGACCAGTTCCATGCATAAACAAAATATTGCGATACCATATCAACGAACTATAACTTATTAGAATTATCAGTGTAGGGTTCGACGTCAAAAAAGTAAACCAGAGTTACGCAATAAAGAAAAAAAAGATGTCCACCGAAATTGTAAAAATCGAAAAATTGGAGTATCGAGCCATCATCACGTACCCTTATTTCAAAGGGTTAAGAGGTAAGCAGATTCACGAAGATATGCTTAATACCCTTGGTGATCAATGTCCTTCGTATGCGACCGTGAAAAAGTGGACTGCAAGATTCAAAAGAGGTAAATGTTCCATTGAAGATGATGACCGATCGGGAAGGCCATTTTCTGTGTCAGTCCCCGAAAATATCGATGCAGTTCTTGACATGATTTCATCAGACCGTCGAATTGGGCTAAAACGGATATCTGAAGCACTGAAGATTTCATACGAACGCGTTCATCATATAGTTCACGTCAATTTGGACATGAGAAAAATTTCTGCAAAATGGATCCCCAAATGTTTGAATGTTGACCAAAAGCGTGCAAGGGTAGAAGCATCGCGTTCGATCTGTGCTCGATTTGAATACGATGTAGACTTCTTAAACCGAATTGTTACTATGGATGAGACTTGGGTACATTTCTACGATCCAGAAACAAAGCAACAATCGATGGAATGGCGACACTCTGATTTTCCAAGACCTAAGAAGTTTCGTGTCCGAAAATCTGCTGGAAAAGTTCTTGCTTCAGTTTTTTGGGATTGCCTTGGAGTAATCATGATTGATTTTTTGGAAAAGAGTAGAACAATAACTGGAGATTACTATTCGTCTTTACTGACCACTCTACGGGAAAAAAATTAAGGGAACAGACGCGGAAAGCTATCCAAAGATATTTTGTTTTTACAGGATAAGACCCCAGTACACAAATCTCATGTTGCCATGCAAAAAAAGTTGTGATTTAGGGATAGAATTACTAGAACACCCCCTTTATTCACCAGATTTGGCACCGTCCGACAATCATCTCTTTCCTCAACTGAAAAAAAGTTCAAAAGGTCATAAATTTTCTTCCAACGATGAGGTAATTAATAAAAGCTGTGGAGGACTGGTATGCAGAGCAAGAATAAAAATTTTTTTTGAAAGATCTAGAGACGTTTCAGGTTCGCTGTAATAAATGTTTTCAATTAAGAGGGAATATGTTGAGTAATAAAATATTTTGACATTGAAATTTTGTTTGGTTCTATAGAAGGCTAAGAATTTTTCAATATATCCCCGTAAGTATACTCCATTCACTTTCATGAAGTATACCGGTTTGGCAAGATTTGAGTTTATCAAGTTTTTTTGCCTAAAACTGACGCAAGGTTGAAATATCGGCAATGCCGAAATAATCTCAGAGACGTTGCCAATGCTAATTTCTATTTACTCTTTTTTTAACTTTGTAAATGGAGTTATTTTTTTTAGATTCAACTGTGACACAGGTTTCGTAGTACTACCACATTTTCATGCTGGAGTATGCTGCAAATAGGTATTTAAAAGTCTTCTGTAGGCTTATTTCTTGGGAATTATGAAAAGTGGGGAATTCCATAGGTCCTACTGTTCATTTAGAAGTTCTTCTGTCGGGTTATTCGAGTACTTTTTTTCTTTTTCCGAATGAACTATCACAAAGTAACGGACTATTCTGTCCATTATTTTTAAGTAAAATTTCAACACTCTTGACATCCGTACAAGAAAAAAGCATAACTGGATCTTCCAGCCATGTTTATATAAGTGAAATATTTCCAGTGCTAACAGAGAAAAAGTTTCTTCAACATTCGCCAGGTTATATATATATATATATATATATATATATATATATATATATAATTATTGAATTCACATAATATTTTCTCAAATTCATTATTTGGCCAAAGCAAATAAACATTTCCATAAATACGAAATTACTACGATTTTTATATAGAAACGACAACGTTGCGGGCGTATCTGACAGGAGAATGATCATAACCTAACATTTTCAAAATATACGCGGTGAAATGTGTCAAAATTTCATGGCCAACCGGGATACTTTATAAAAGTGAATGGAGCATAGGATATTGTTCATAAATTCAAGATATCGATACTGCGAACTCATCTTAGTCATCCCTGACTGATGTCGGTAAACCAACCAGCTTCGTGTTGGATATTTCGTAGAGAATCCCTGGCAAAATTCGCGAAGTCTTAATTGAAATCAAGTTTCGGCTCCTGATTCCTAATCGAGGCTCGACCCCTCAGATTCTCGAGGGACAAAAACCCTGACAGTAACTTCCAACACATAAGTTCCGAGCACATCTCCCATTAAGCGTCATCAACATCAAAGGAAAGTGGTTCTGAGTAATCTTGCTATTGAGTGAAAATAACCCTGATACCAGGGCCATTTCTCACTCGGAAATAATTGGACCAAAAAGTTCTAATGTGAATATGGATCGGATATGCCATAAATAATGATGAGAGTTGGTCGAATTGAAGTTGAAACGAAGTCAATTTTCGGTGAAGAGTTTATTTCAGCAAGAAAATATTTAATTTATTGATCGGAACACAATATACGAGGATATATTGAAAATTTTAGCCTGCTATAGAACCAAACAAAATTTCAATGTCAAAACATTTTATTCCTCAACATATTCTCCTCTTAATTGAATAGATTTATTACAGCAAACTGCAACGTCTGAAGACCTTTTAAAAAAAATGTTTCTTTTTGCTCTGTAAACTAGTCCTCCACAGCTTTTATTACCTCCTCGTTGGAAAAAAAATTCACTACCTCTTAAACTTCTTTTCAGTTGAGGAAAGAGATGATAGTCGGACGAAGCCAAATCTGGTGAATAAGGGGGGTGTTCTAGTAATTCTAACCCTAAATCACGAATTTTTTGCATGGCAAAGATGAAATTTGTGTACTAGGGCGTTGTCCTGGTAAAAACAAAATACCTTTGGATAGCTTTCCGCGTCTTTTCTCTTTAATGTTTTTGCGTAGAGTAATGTCGAAAAGTAATCTCCAGTTATTGTTCTACCCTTATCCAAAAAATCAATCATGATTACTCCATAGCAATCCCAAAAAACTGAAGCAAGAACTTTTCCAGCAGATTTTTGGACACGAAACTTCTTAGGTCTTGGAGAACCAGAGTGTCGCCATTCCATCGATTGTTGCTTTTTTTCTGGATCAACGAAATGTACCCAATTCTCATCCATAGTAACAATTCGGTTTAAGAAGTCTACATCGTTTTCAAATCGAGCACAGATCGAACGCGATGCTTCTACCCGTGCACGCTTTTGGAAAACATTCAAACATTTGGGGATCCATTTTGCAGAAATTTTTCCCATGTCCAAATTGACGTGAACTATACTATAATGAACGCGTTCGTATGAAATCTTCAGTGCTTCAGATATCCGTTTTAGCCCAATCCGACGGTCTGATGAAATCATGTCATGAACTGCATCGATATTTTCGGGGACTGGCACAGAAACAGGCCTTCCCGATCGGTCATCATCTTCAATGGAAAATTTACCTCTTTTGAAGCTTGCAGTCCAATTTTTCACGGTCGCATAAGAAGGACATTGATCACCAAGGGTACTAGCATATCTTCGGAAATCTGCTTACCTCTAAACCCTTTTAAATACAGGTACTTGATGATGGCTCGATACTCTAATTTTTCGATTTTTACAATTTCGGTGGACATCTTTTTTTTCAATTTATTGCGTAACTCTGATTTACTTTTTTGACGTCGAACTCTACACTGACACTTCTAATAAAATATTGTTCGTTGATATGGTATCGCAATATTTGGTATAAACAAAATACCAATGCATAAGCATGGAACTGGTCTAGGCTAACTAGATATCAATACATCCTCTTATAGTCCATCCAAGAATTATTGACATCAGAGCAAGCCTTGGAAGTCCAGTCGCATTCTTATTTGTAGTTACAAAAAGTCAGTAAACATTTTGTGTGCTTTCATCATAGCAATAAATATAGTTTTTTCCAAGTAAGGCACTTTCAACTCGAAAATGTCCTCAATTATCACATACGATATCAAAACACTCCAGAATTCACAACAAAAGCATTCGAATTTAACGTCGTCCCAACCAATACTGAATTTATGCAACCCAAACATCAAGGAATGATAGCCTTCCAAGTTTGACTTAGTCTCCTCTCCCTTGCCTCTTCTGGCGTACCCGCCACTGATTTGGTCCATATTTAATTAGAAAAGCGACAAAAACGATGTCCTCAAATATTTTTAATCAGCAGCTTCCTCCTTACGGGTAGCTTACCGCTTCATTACTCACTTTCTGACACAACTTAATTAATGATGATTTATGTTGCCCACTAACAGCAATTTCGAACTTCATAAAATGGAAACTATCCCAAAATTGAGATACTGAAATCTCCCTTCAGACAGGGAAAGTTTAAAATCTTAGGGAATGCGGTTTATTACTTTCAACTTCGGAAGGAGACATCAGTTGGACGAAAATTACGAAGATTTTCACAGCTAAATTCTCGGTGTTAAAATAGAATCATTTCTTCAGAAACTTAGGACATGCTTAATAAGGTTGTCACTGAAAGAACCTCTTTAAAGCATAGTAAGTAGACAAATTTATTGAGATTTCTGGAACATATCAACTAAAAATTTGCAAGAATAAGTTCATGCTTCGCTAGATTGCCTTAGCCGGTCAGTCACGAGTTGGTACTCAGGTTCTCAGGCTAATCAACTTCCAGGACCAATTCTCTGCAGTTCATGCCCGAATTGAACTGTATAAATGGAACCAACCTAGCATTGCCCCCCCTTTAGATTTCCACAGATATAATCCCAGTATCTAGTTCAAATTTCATGTAAATTTTCTCTCAATTCACGATGCTGAATAACAACTCGTGAAAATGAATGAAACTTTTGACCCCATTTCCAAACAAAGAAGAGCGAGCGAACATTCAACACCTCTCAAAAAAATAATGTTTGGTTCAAAGCCTTTCAACTTCCTTTGTGAGAGGCAAAGGAGAAAAACCATTCAATAAATAAACAACCTAGTGGGAATTTACGATTACGACCCTTGCTTCTTACCTTCATTCTTCCTAATACATCTGAGTGGTTCTATTCAAGACATCTGAGAAAATATGTTACCCCATGTATTCTGATGTATTTACTACCGACGTATTAACATATCAATTAAATTGAGTAACTATAGGCCAACAAAGGAATCAGCTGACATTATGCGGGAGCTGAATCGTATGCACGAGAGTAAAAGACTACAGTTAGTATAACTCAGCGTTCACCTTACTTGGTCTTCAGTGCCGTAGTGAGTGGATTGAGTTTATTTTTGATACGAAGAAGCATATATACAGGGTGGCCAAGAGATTGACGTCAAAAAAAATAGGTCCCTCGTGTCATGGGCTATTCGAATCACCCCCATGTATGTTATGCTATTTTTCACGGTTTTCGAGTTATGAATTTTTTTTATGAACTTTGAGAATTTTCTACTTGACCATCTTAAAAAAGATATTAAAAAAAGTACAAGACTTCTCTTTGAAATTCTTTTTGGACCTTAATCTCCATGAACTGTACTTTTATACATAAAATAATCAGATTCGTAACTTTGATAAAAATTATGGAAATGTTGGTCTCAAGTGAAAAAGTTACTTAAATTGGATTATCATCTGAATTTTCGGATCAAAATTAAAAATGTAAAAAGGCTAATTCACGGTTTCTTAGTATGCTTAAAAACTGCGTTCAGAAATATCTTAAAATGGCAAAAAATAATTTTGTAGTAAATGTCTAGTTCTTTGATTTTTTCCACCTCGATGACTTTGAAGGCTAATTCTAGCAAAAGAAGGTGGCCAACATATTGATGGCAACTTCATTTTCTCAAATGGAACACCCTGTATATTTTCCTATATTTGGCTAGCTCTTTTTCCCCTCATTTCGAATATGTAACATATGTTGGTCTCTATCTCTCTTATTCTGAGCACCACAGAGTTTCAAATTTAAAGAACAACCTGGCAAGCTCAGCAATAACTTTTCAAGTGGCAGGCTGCGATTAATCAAAATGCCCATTTTTGGAGTTATGATAACGTATGTCATATCGTTACTAAGGAGATAACTCCAAAAACGGGCATTTTGAGTAATCGCAGCCTGCCACTTGAAAAGTTATTGCTGAGCTTGCCAGGTTGTTCTTTAAATTTGAAACTCTGTGGTGCTCAGAATAAGAGAGATAGACCAACATATGTTACATATTCGAAATTAGGGGAAAAAGAGCTAGCCAAATATAGGAAAATATACAGGGTGTTCCATCTGAAAAAATGAAGTTGCCATCAATATGTTGGCCACCTTATATATATTTCAGTTCGCGAAATCATATTAAAAAACCTCAGTTGATTTCGTGAAATTTTTGTATGAAACATTTTTTTGTATCTCCTTTAGTAACAAAGTTAAAGGGGGGGTCAAATTATAGTGAAAAACCCGGTACAATTCATGGAGATTAAGTTACAAAAAGAATTTCACAGAGAAGTCTTGTACTTTTTTTTAATATCTTTTTTAAGATGGTCAAGTCGAAAATTCTCAAAGTTCATAAAAAAATTCATAACTCTAAAACCGTGAAAAATAGCATAACATACATGGGGGTGATTCGGATAGCCCATGACACGAGGGACCTGCTTTTTACTTTTTGACGTCAATCTCTTGGCCACCCTGTATATAATAGTCTTATTCGATCGGGTTAGATGGAAAGAGTTTCTTTTAAAATAAACAACCCCAGACAAGTATCTATAGCGATTAGAGCGGAATTTTCTTTGATTATTATCAAATGAGTCGAAATACAATTATAGTCCATCCAGGAATTATTGAAATCAAAGCAGGCCTTGGAAGTCCAGTCGCAGCTTTATTTCTAGTTACAAATCATAGCAATAAATATATAAATATAACCTTAAGATTAAATGGTATTTTTCCAAAGTAAGGTACTTTGAACATGAAAATGTCCTCAATTTTCACATACGATTACCATCGTGTGAATCTGTATACCAGCAGTATATTATTTTCATCTTGTATTAATACATTTTCGAACGATCAATTATAAGAGCATACAGCCTGGAAATTATGGCCCGATAACGAAAAATATCGTGGATGATTAAAAAAGCATACTCCTCAAAGTTCAATATGAATATTCGCTTAAACAGAAAAATCTAGTTGATAATTCAAAACTTGTTGCTGCAAAGTGAATGGATTGGAAAAATTGTAATAGATATCAAGACAGAACCAAAACTTAACGAATAGATCTATTTAATATATGAAGAATCTTGTTATGATATTGTAACTTTCAATATTTGTGAACAATAAAGGAGTTAAATGTGTAATATTAAAAATGTAAAAATTCCTATTCTTCTGCTTCAGCAACCACTGTTATAATTTACTCATCTGGCTAAAACTCGTCATGTCCATAATTAAAGTTGTTGAACCGTGTATATTCCATTCACTTTTATTTAATCACATATGAGATCATGGTTTCGTTTTCAGGAGTTGGTGAACCTGATGAAAAGCACAGAACATATGATGAAAAGTCAGTGCGCGCACAGAAGATATCGTTAATGACAAAACGAGGTTGCCAGTATCTTTGTTTACATCAAAGTCAAAGTATCAAAGATATTCCACATTTTTCAGGTTTACAAATTGTTCGCAGATTTTTGGTATTTAATCGATATTTGCAGGTGAGTTTTTCGTCGAATATCCAAGATTAACGCATGTTTATTGTTTTCAGCACCAGTTTGGAGCGTGACGACGATTTTCAAGACGAATGTTTACATTTCGAGGGGGTACACGGGAATTTCGTTGAAAAAGTTTTTATTTGGACAGATATCGCAGTAGATGGATCGGATGGAGCCTCAAGAGGTCGATTAGGATGATATTTTTCAGGTTTTCCAAGAAATTTGGCGATATCTGAGCAGATTTGCAAAAGTTAGGTACCTCACTAATGAGGTGGAACTTAGACCTAATTCTCCCATAAGAAACGCCTTCCAAAGGTCGGGATGGTGTATTCTTTAGATGTTGTTTGAATGAACGCAGCCGAGTTTTATATCCCAACATTGATTTTAAGAAAGTTATCAACAAAATAAAATTGACATTATTCTTTATTCTTGTAATTACCCATCAATTCATCTTATATCTTTGGGTTGATTTTTTTTAATGAACTCTTGATTAGAATCAACAATGATGTCGTCCAGTCTTGAACTTTCAGTTCAGGAGGATAATAAACATTAAATCTTCACAAGCATGCATATGAAAATTATGTGAAAGCAATGCAATTTTCTTCCATGGCGAAAAATAATATATTTCAACAGTGATCTCTTGTACTTTTCATGCAAATAACTAGAAAAGGAATCCTTTCTATCAATTCATATAAACGTTAATTATTTTCGTCCATCACATCTTTTCCAATTCATTCATTTTCCGAATAAATTCACATTCTGAGAAATACGCTAAGAATGTAGAAAGGGCAACTTAGTGTTGACTTGGAACATAAAAATATTTTGAAAAACGTCATAACTTCGATACAGAGTGGAATGTGTCAAATTTCCAGTGCCAGAGTTGTGATTTTATAATTGTGAATGGAGTATATCGTTTCATTTTTATCAATAGTTTCTGCTTGTATGATGTCAAAAAATGACAGCTTCAAAAGTGACATGTACCAAAATATCGGGTTTTTTTGTGAGTTTTTTAGTTTTGAATTTAGTAATCTTGCAACTTGATTTGTTTTGCTGAAAAATTATGTTCGTGTTCAAAACATGTTTCCTTATCCACAAACCCTCACAACCAGCAGGTCCAAAAAGTACCAGTGATGTTCTCCAGTAATCACTTTACCACTTAGCAAGCAGCCATATTTGACGGGCTTCAAAGACCATCAATTCCACAAAGAATACGTCCATAAATTCCACCCCCTAATTTCGCACGTCGGCGAGAGACGATAAGGTTTTTACGACAATTCCATAACAAACTGCAACGTTCCACGTCCCATCTTTTCCCATAAAATATTCCAAAGCCAGCGATCAGATACGAAATTCAATTTTCCAGAACCATCGCCTAAGTTTAAATTACACGGAGCTGCCCAGTCGGGCAATAACGTAACTCTGGAATTCTTCTACGCAATTGCATCCCGAAATCCTGCCCTGGATCGAATCATTATTCAAACTATTATAGAAATGAACCTGCGACGGGACGCGAATCCGACCCCTATTCCACCCGTGGATAGGGGTCGGAGTTAACAAAGGGAACAAAGGGCCGTTCTCGTGCATCGGCGGAGTGAATGAAGGCTCGGGCGCATGTCTATGTATATCTATGTCCTACGTGTCATTCGGATCCTATTCTTCCTTGCTGAGTGAAATATGGCTGGAAAAATGGTTGACCGGTTATGTCCCTCCGTATAGACAAAAAGAAGAGTAGGTTTTTGTGATACTGTTGGCGTTTGAGCCCGGAAAATTATGGGTGTTTTGTTGGGGAATTGCGCGGAAGGGAAAACTTCATCGCGGGTTACATTTCCGGATTACTCTTGAGTTGAACATCGCTTTTTTTGTAGTTCAAGCGAATTACGCTCGGAGAACGAAATAACTGTAAGACAAAATTCAACATAACTACGGATTCGTCGTCAGTAAATAAAACCTTCTCGTTTGAGGCCATTTTCGCCTCGAAATTTGAAAAAGGCAGGCATCGAAACAAAATGAATGAATCGGGTGTTTTTTTTTGTACATACTGATAAGAAAAACTTCGGACAAATTTTGCTGTGGTCTGGAACAATAGTATTTCAGCGCAGCCAAATAATTTTTATTTCCAAACGTACGATAACAACGTCAGTTCTCGACTTACAGGATCATCGAAAAGTTCTATTTCTCCGCCTAGGCGGAGAAATATTTACTTTTCCCTCCGGCGGCAGGAAAAGTGGTTGCTACGAAAAAGATTACTTGGTTACCATGAACAAAGATGCATAGAATACAAAAACTTCCAATTCAAACGTCATTTTTATTTGATAAAGTTGCATTAAATGTACAATTTTCATGGATTTGAAAACGTTTGGAAATAAAATAGCATATTTCATTCGGAGAAGAAGTGACTTTTCGTGGCTCGCTTTCAATTATCCGTTCGGCGGATAAACTCAAGCTCGCCACGAAAAGTGACACTTCTCCTCCTAATGAAATAATATACTATTATTTCCAAACGTACGATAACAACGTCAGTTCTCGACTGACAGGATCATCGAAAAGTTCTATTTCTCCGCCTAGGCGGAGAAATATTTACTTTTCCCTCCGGCGGCAGGAGAAGTGTTGCTACGAAAAAGATTACTTGGTTACCATGAACAATATGAACATAGATGCATAGAATACGAAAACTTCCAATTCAAACGTCATTTTTATTTGATAAAGTTACAATATAAATGTACAATTTTCATGAATTTGAAAACGTTTGGAAATAAAATAGCATATTTCATTCGGAGAAGAAGTGACTTTTCGTGGCTCGCTTTCAATTATCCGCCTCACTCCGTTCGGCGGATAAACTCAAGCTCGCCACGAAAAGTGACACTTCTCCTCCTAATGAAATAATATACTATTATTTCCAAACGTACAAGTGACACTTCTCCTCCTAATGAAATAATATACTATTATTCTCTTGGTTTCTCTACGCTTTCCTGTACTAATATGTGAATTTTCAGTTTGATATAATTTCATTTCACAGAGTTTCAGAATGTCAAACAAACGTAGTGCGATTTTGGAGCTGTTTCGTCAAGGAAGGCGTCAATGCGAAATTGTTCGTTTGCTCAATGTGCCTCGACAAACCGTGTCCGATGCAATTCGTCGTTTCAAGGAGCTTGGCCATGATGGTCGTCGTCCAGGAAGTGGTAGAAAACGCACTGTCAATACACCTAGCAATCGCAACATCGTCAAGAAGCGAGTCAATCGAAATCCGAGTGTTTCAATGAGGAAAATGGCCTGTGAGACCGGTATCAACCGCGAATCAGTCCGTCAAATTGCCAAAAAGGAGCTCAACCTCAAGCCATACAAGCTCCAACAAGTTCAAAACAAGCGCGTACGACTCCAAAGGTGCCGCCAACTCCTTCGCCTCGCCGCCGGTCAGCAATGGGAGCGAATTATCTTCAGAGACGAGAAACTTTTCACCGTTGGACAATCCCACAACCACCAAAACGACAGAGTCTGGAGTCTGGAAACCCGTCAAAATCCGCAATTCGTCATGGTCTGGGGCGGAATTTGCGGCAGTGGTAAAACTCCCTTAGTTTTCTTGGATCAAGGGGTCAAAATCAATCAAGAAGTCTACCGCTGCGACATCCTCGAGGCCGTAGTACTTCCATGGGCCAAGCAGCACTTCGGCGATACGCATTGGACCTTTCAACAGGACTCCGCTCCGGCTCACAGAGCGAAAATAACGCAAGAATGGTGTAAGACCCATTTTCCTTGTTTCATCTCATCTGCAGAGTGGCCGCCCTACTCACCGGATCTCAACCCAATGGATTACAGCGTGTGGTCGATTTTGGAGCACAGGGCTAAAAACACACAAAAATTTGGAGTCGCTGAAGCAACTTCTGTGCCAGCAATGGAAACGATTAACGCCCGAGGAGCTGCGGCCCATTGCCGAAAATTTCAAGAAGCGTCTGAAGCTGTGTATCGCCGCCGAAGAAAGCCACTTCGAAACGGCTTAAATATATTATTAACAAATGTTCAAGCTATTATTATTTGTTGTTGTTTTGTTCAATTTCTTCTGTTTAATGAAGTTAAATGGAAAAGAGTTTGTCCGAGGTTTTTCTTGTCACACTGTAGTTATAGAACTTCAAATTGAAATAATAGTTATTTATGTAATAAGGATCATAAAGACGATCATTATGGTACAAGTCGTGAATGTTATCGGGCGAGGCGTAGCCGAGTCCGATAACACGGCGTGTGCCATAATGATTGTTTATGATTCGTATTACATACAAAATTTTATCTGATGGCATTTATATCAATACATTTTCGAAAAATTAAAAACTGCATTTTCGACATGTCACAATGACAACTATTTTTAAAGTTATGTCACTCAATTTTGATGACATAAGGAAGCTCATTATGGTACTTAGTACCATAATGAATTCATTATGGTACTTAGTCCCATAATGAATTCATTATGGTACTTAGTCCCATAATGAGCTTCCTTATGTCATCAAAATTGAGTGACATAACGTTGTCATTATGACATGCAATCAGATAAAACACATTTAAATTAAGATTGAAGCCAATTTTTTTTTTATTTGAACTAGTTCGGGCCAAAAGATCCACCTTGTTGGTAGATCCCCCTTTGAAGGTAGATTCGAGTTCAACAGTAAAAGAAACCAGCAGATCTGAGATGATAAAATGTCATTAACATGTCATAATATTTTGTGATTATAGGAAGAGAAGATAATTTTATGACTTTTATGTTTTGAAAAAAATTCCTGACATACGTCCACCACGACTTGCTCTGAGGAACCACATTCGACAAGACCAATTTTGGACCACTTTTTCGGGTAATTCAGGCTTTATTTCAACAATAACACGAGTTATATTTGCTTACAAAGCGTCTATTCTTTCTGATTGTTCATCAGCATAAACCAATGACTTGACATAACTCCAAAGAAAATAATCTGTTGGAGTTATGCCGCATGATCTTGGAGGCCAACAATTGGACCATTTCTCGAAATAATGTTGAAGCCAAAGCTTTCTTTCAATAAATCAATTGTTACGGTAGCAGCATGAGGTGTAGCAGCATCATGTTGGAACCAAAACACTTCTAGATCAATACCATTCAAATTTTGAAACAAATAATCGTTGATCATCGATTTGTAATGAGCACCATTCACTGTTAAATTAGCTCCAGCAACGCCTTTAAAGAAATATGGACCGATGATGCCTCCAGCGTGTAGAGCACACGATACAGTGCATTGTTCAGGATGCAATGGAACCTGCAGAACTTCTTGAGGATTGTTTTTACTTCATATACGGCAATTTTACCTGTTTACATAGCCGTTCAACCAGAAATGAGCTTCATCACTAAACACAATTGTTCGATGAAAAGTGGATCAACTTCAAGCTATTCTAGGGCCCAATCAGCAAACAAACGATGCTTTTTATAGTCAAGTGGCTTTAGTTCTTGATCCAGTTGGATCTTGTATGGGTGTAGACCAAGATTTTTACGCAAAATTTTCCTTGTGGTTGATGCACAGAATACAACTTGTTGTGAACGTCGACGAATAGTAAAATCTGGATCTTCATTAATACTATCACTTACACCAGCGATATTTTGTTCTGTACTTCCAGTTCTTAGTCTTGTTGTTGTTGCATCGAGTAGAGGAAATGTCCGAAATCTATAGACGAATATGCTGCCCTAATGGACGATTATTTACGAATAGAACGTTGATTTTGAAAAAAAATGTGTTGAAACCACGTGTCGTCAAGGTCATTAGCTTCCTAATGAGGCACAAGAAACTGTGTTATAGCACGATAACGTTCGCCATTCACCGTTACTGCATTTTTTGATGTTGTTCTACCGAGTAATGCTCCATGTTCCCTAACTCCCATTTGTCAACTTTCGATCTGTCAAATCCTAATCATGTGGCATTATGACAATTCAAATCTTTCGATCTGTATAGGCGTTCGTGTCTGAATTATCGTTGCAAGAAGCCCCAAAATTATGTTATGGGCTTAAGTAACTGCGATTGTTCTCAAATTTGCTCAGAAACTGTTCACATAGTTTGACAATAACCAAATTCTGCCTGATCTCCGAGTAAACTGCTGGATCCGCTCCCAATCTTCGCGCTGAATTTATTCCCCCTTTCATCCTCGCAAAATCCATATTTATGCGGTCCATTGTCATAGAGAATGAATTTATTTATCTTCCTTAGGTCGCAAAAGAGCCACCATGTCTCTTTAATCGCATTACAAACACAAACATCTTCACACACTTGTCGCAAACAATCGGCTCTCTGTTGACTCCTATGTGGAAGACAGTAAACAGTCAAACAAAATGTGATATATCTATTTCCTATCTCGACAACTCGGATATATCGGACTGATTTTATTTATATCTTTTTGTTTTAGTGTTCAATGACCTTTTATATTAGGGAATAGATGGGGAACTGGGTTTCGCACGCGTAATTAAAAAGGGTGCAATGATAATAGCGCAAGATTCGAATTGCGCGACATATTTGACAGTCATAATTTCACATGACGGATCGAAAGTTGACAGATGGGAGTTAGTAAACATGGAACACTACTCAGAAGAACAATCACCTTAAATCAAGGTGTCCACTTACTCCACTTAAACTTCATTGTGAATAGTTTCTATATTAATGGATCACCCAGTATGAATTCTGGGTATTTCAGGTTTCTTCGATGTAACAACGACATATCTAGTGAAATAGTTCATTTTGCGAACGTTCTAGCTCTGGAACTGACATTTTATTCTTTCAAAATCGGGTATCCATTCAATTATGGATAACCCTGTATTCGTAACGATTTTCGGTCATGTTCCTGAATATGGTTGCTGTCTGGGGATGGAATGAAATGTTTCTCGAGAAAAATTGAAGTTCATTCCATTCTGTTTCGAGATACGCGCATAGTAAAAATGAGTAAAGATCAACTTCACCACCCTCTATCTCAAAAACTAGTCATAGGATTGAGTTGAAGCCATGGACACTCGATCAATAGGTCGAGTACTACATTATACCGAAATAAACTGCCCCACATGAGTTAGGGATATTGACTTGAATTGAAAAAAAAGTAGTTAAAATAAGATAATATTTGTGATGAAAATTCATATTAATATGATTTCAACTTGCAGATTAATTTTATCCTGTAGGTCTGCAGCGTATACAGGGAGGTTGAGAAAAATCGAGTAAAATAACGAAATTTTATTCCCAGAGAATTCAAGCATTTTAAGACTATCAATACAATGTATGGCCTCCACGTGCATCAATAACAGCTTGACATCTTCTTTGCATACTACACACGAGGTTGTTGAACATTTCTTGAGGAATTTGGTTCCATAACCGAGGCAGAAGCTCTCTCAGATCATTAAATGATTCTGGGGTAGGTTGATATTTATCTTATCTTCTTCGGAGCATATCCCATGCATGTTCTATGCAATTCAAATCTGGTGAGTGCGGTATACAAGGCCGTAGCCAGGGGGGGGTCCGATGGGGTCCGGACCCCCCCCCCCCCCGAAATTTATTTTTTCAGAAATGCCAGATAATCATTTCACCGAAAATTCTTCGAATAAATTTTTTTCTTGCTACGGCCTCGGACAGACCCCCCCCGAAATTTTTTCTAGCTACGGCCTTGGCGGTATAGGTAAATGTGGAATACCAAGCTCCTCGCGCGCATTCTCAACTATGGCTGCACGGTGCGGTCTAGCGTTATCGTCTAGAAATTGAAAAGGTTCATCAATAGCAGCGTGAAAATTTGGCACAACATTGTCAATGACATGCTCCCTATAGTGTAAGGCGATCATATTTCTAGGACAAATGTGTAGATCTGTGCGCCCGTTGAAACATATCCCGGCCCATACCATAACATTACCCCCTCGGAATGGATGGACTTCTTGGACATAGCGATGATTACGGGGTATGCGTGGGATTATCCATACCCTTATTCTTCAAGAATCTGGAAATCGTCCATATCTGAATTCATCAGTGAAAAGGACACTACGCCATTGATCGTTCCAATTGATATGTTGCCTTGCCCATTCCAGTATTTGACGCATATGGTCACGTGTTAATGGAACTCCTCTTAATGGAAGTCTAGAACCTAGATTCACCTCTCTCAAACGTCGTCTGATGGAAACTTGGACCCCATCTGCATTTTGAAGAGTATTCCGTAGCATTCTACACGTAGATGTAGGGTTTCTTCTCGCCGAAACGGTGATGAAACGATCCTGAGCAGGTGTTGTTTTTCGTCGCCCACCAAGCCTTGGTATTTCCAACACGGAAAATGTCTCCCTGAACCTATTCCAAAGTCGAGATATCACACTTTGGCTGACTTGGAGCCTTTCCGCTACAGCAACCTGAGTTAGGCCAACCTGTAGCATTTCGATAGCCCTATTAGCCTCAGAGTTTGTTAATTTACGTCTTGGCATTTTCAGAAAACTCGTTTCAAATCGAAGCCGTTGATAAACTGACTTCATTTCAAAATAAGAACATTCATGAAGCATATGCAAAGAACCAACCTTCAGAAAAACGGCGACCAGATTGACGAAATGTCTCATACTGATTTTTATCGGATCGATTCAAGTTTTTATTGAGTTTAAAATGATTTTACAGCGATTTTCTCGAAGGTTACAAACTTTTAAAAACGATTGAATACGGTATCTCTCACTCTTGTGGAGCAGTATATTTGAACATTCGACGGAACGGTCCTTTATCGACGTGTACTGTTGGCTAAATTTTTCTGATACCATAATCGTCATCGGCCCCCTCGATACCGAACCAATTAACAGTTACGAAACTCCCGACAACGATTCCATTCGAATCCTCGAAATGGGCCGAGATGCGTCCATTAAAAAAAATCGCTCTCAATCCGAGAACAAACAATGGACGCGATTGTTCGCCGTAATGAATAAATTAGGGCCAATTAGTATGACGGTCAGAGCCGGCAACTTGAAGAATATAAATCCGCAATGCTTCACTAGACGCGAGCGGAATAAGAGATCGAGAGGTTCATTACGAGAGAGCAGAGCGAGTTTTGTTCGTCGGCTTGAATCAGATGTGCCTGCCCATTCATCCTACTTACGTTTCAGCTGGAAAGTTTGTATAAGAACATGGCGAAACAAGCTGGCTCATGCATCATTGAATGTGGAAGATTTCTTTCGCCTTCCTTCACTCTCCAAGATGTGAATCATTCTTTTGTAATGAAGTACGGCAAAAAAGAAAAAGAGGGACTTGGAGAAATGGCTCGGTCAACACCGAGCCGGGGGAGTTGAAGGAGGCGGAGACTTCGGGGAGGACGATACCGGTAGGCTTATTGGGTACTTTGTGAAGATGCTTCTACGAGATTTCTTATCATGGAAGAAATTGCTGTACAATACTGTTACTAGTACTGATTATGTTACTGATACTCATTCTGACACGCATGATTCTGATATCGATGATTCTATTACAGATGATTCTGATACCGATTATTCTAATAGCCATGATAGGCATGATTCTGATACCTACCCATGGTTCTGAAACCCATGATTCTGATACCGTTAACTCTAATACCGATGATTCTGATACCGGTGACTCTAACACCGGTGATTCTGATACCGATGTTTCTAATACCGATTATTCTGATACCGATAATTCTGATACGGGTGATCCTGATACCTATGATAATAATAGCCATTATTCTGATAGGCATGATTCTGATACTCATGATTCTGATACCTACCCATGGTTCTGATACCCATGATTCTGATACCTACCCATGATTCTGATACCCATGATTCTGATACCTACCCATGATTCTGATACCGATGATTCTGTTACCGGTGACTCTAACACCGGTGATTCTGATACCGATGTTTCTATTACCGATGATTCTGATACCGATGATTCTGATACAAGTGATTCTGATACCGATGATTCTGATACAAGTGATTCTGATACCGATGATTCTGGTACAAGTGATTCTGATAGCCATGATTCTGATAGGCATGATTCTGATACCCATTATTCTGAATTATCGGGAGTGACCGTACCATTGACTTCATCCAGTTCGATGCTTGGTATTACTGTCAGCAGTAACTTTTCTTGGGAGAATCACGTGAGATCCATTGCTAAAAGTGCATCCCAAAAACTTGGTTTTCTGTTTCGTACCAGGAGCTATTTCACCTAAGGTCAGCTGCTTATGATCTATAAGGCACAGATTCGACCTGTCCTGGAATACTGTTCCCATATTTGGAGTGCTGCACCTAAACAAATCCTAAAACTCTTGGATTCTGTACAAAAAAGGGCTATTCGTCTCGTCGGTGATGCCTCGCTTACAAACTCGCTCACTTCTCTAGAACACCGTAGAGGAGTAGGAGATCTGTCTCTATTTTATAGATATTTCTATGGGCGATGTTCTTCTGAATTATCAGCAATCGTTCCCCCTCTGGCAGTCTCTTCGAGACTTACCCGTCAAGTTGCCTTCGTGGTCACTTTGGAGACCTGCAGAACATCTCTCTTCAAAGACTCGTTCATCCAACGAACAGCGAGGCTTTGGAACACATTGCCTAGGGAGGTGTTCCTCGAGGCATATAACCTCCAGAAATTCAAGGAGAACACCAATTCCTACCTTCTTGCCCTTGGTTTTCACAATGTTCTCTGAACATTACAGGATATTCATTTTCGTGAAATCCACAATTTAAAAAAAAAACACCGGTGACTCTAATTCCGATGATTCTGATACCGATGATTCTGATACTCATGATCCTGATACTGATGTTTCTAGTCCTGATTATTCTGATATCGATGATTCTGATACCCATGTGTCTGATACTGATGATTCTAGTCCTGATTATTCTGATACCCGTGATTCTGATACTGAGGAATCTGATACCCATGATCCTGATACTGATGATTCTAGTCCTGCTTATTCTGATACCGATGATTCCCCAGGCAACACAAAGAAATCCCAAAGGTACTTCTAGGAGATTTTTAATCATGGAAGAAATTTCTGTATGTACAATACTATCACTGGTACTGATTCTGTTACTGATACTGATGATTTTGATACTGATGATTCTGATACCGATGATTCTGACTACTATGATTCTGATGCCGATAATTCTGATACCGATTACTCTGATTCCGATGGATCTGATACTCATGATTCTGATACTGATGATTCTACTCCTGACTAACTTCATTCCGATAACGATTACTCTGATACCGGTGATTCTGATACCGATGATGCTGATACAGATTATTCTGATACCGATTGATCTAATACCCATGATTCTGATGATTCTAATCCTGATTATTCTGATACCGATGATTTCTCAGGCAACACAAAAAGATCGGAAAGATAGCCCTGCGACTTCCTCTTTTTTTTCCAAATCTTCTGCTTCGAAATCTATAGAAGCTCGCATGAAGACCTGATTGGGATATTGGCAGGGAGTTTGGAGCGCAGATATATTTGTATGAATGTCGAAAAATAATAATGAACCTATATTCATAATGTTAGTCAAATAATATGAATGTATTGTTGTGTGAATCATTTAACTGTATTATAATAACATTTATTCGCCTTACAAGGTTATCATCAATCATCAGTAGGTACTTATAGTACTGAAGAATCATAAAATATAGGAATCAGGATGAAATACTCAAATCATACATTATTCTGTGCTGTAACAGATGAATTGGATATGGAAACAAACAAAAAACACTTATGAAGTTTATCAAGTATTCCATTCAATATAAGGGGCTCTTTTTGAATTATATTTTTCCATATTCATGCTATTGTTTCTTCCCTATCTTTTTTTTCTTACGTTAATATCTCAACAAGTACTCCACCAATTCTTGGCTCATGAGCTTTCTTATCTGCTGAGTACATCAAAAAAATATGAAAATTGAATTTATCTCAGAAAGTAAACCAATATGAAATTTCACTTACATATATTCAGTATCTTATTCAGATATCAACTAACATAATTTCTTATCATCTTATTTGTATTACAGATCGTTTTTGATCTAAAAATATCGACACATCTACTCAACATATGAACTTATACTAGTTTGAAAAGAGACAATTTCTTATTCTAGGTGCACTCAGGATATCTCGACGAGCTCGCAATGGGAAGTTATAATTCTGGTTGCATTCGTGACATCTTTGAGAGCTCGCAAAAAAAATGAATTGAGAATTCCGCTTTGTTTTCTGGGAAGCTTGACAGATTTCGTGAATCTCTACGTTCAAACTTCAATCCATCACAGTTTCGTAAACGTCTATTCAATGGTTACCATTTAACCAGCTGCACCATTGTCCCACTCAAAGGACAATGTTTAGTTAGCATATCGGTTTTATCGAATTCGTGTTTATTTTTTCATGATTCGTGTAAAAGGAGGTACGATGTAATTTACGAGTCAGTATAATGATTACTCTCTTGTTAAACATGAAACAAGTTCCATGTTGTTTCTGTTAAAACGATGATACAGATAGTCGAAAAATGTCCGTATTGTTGTTATCGTCTTGAGGAACTACGGTTATGAGAAAGTTGGATGAGTTCAGTTGGAGAATTGTAGGCGGAATAGGAACGATGCGTGCTTGAATTATTGAACAAGTTTTTTTTAAGGGAACACCTTGTATTTTGTACACACAACCAAAGTTATAGGAAATATGTCAATGGTTTTCACTTTAATTGATTGAAATCACTGATTCGTACAATATATATCTTATATGGTGTATTCAGGGGGAGACATACTCTTTTATTATACAGGGTTTAGCGTAATGAATGCATAATACGGTGGATGACTTTGCGGAGATTCAGATAAATATGTTTTATGTATTGTTAAGTTAAAGTCACTTGATATCCAAGATTTTCAAAAAGCTACACCCTTTGCCACTCTTTTTGGTGGCAAGACGCCATATAGAGGAGTTTTTTAAATCTGTTTTTCGAATAGTATTCCTGGATAGATTTAGAGGCTTTCGAAAGAAGTGCTCAGCAAGAAATTAACATTATGATGACAATTACAGTCGACTTATGAGTAAATGGCAATAAAATTCTATTCGGCCCAAAGGACCAAATTGTTTACAGTTTTTCCGAGTAGTAGGAAAAGGTTAGGTCTTATTCTCAAAGCAAAACCCCTTATGATATTCCTTCCGCTCAAATTTCACTTCCTCGGGGAAAATGCAGAGATCAGATTTTGCGACTTCGGAAGTATAAATTTCGGCGATCCAAGGCCAAGGGGGATGTATATGTAAACGAGTGGAACGTGTGAACCACATACAGGATATCTTATGAAACATTATCCCGTCTCTTCCGAGAATTCTACGCTACCTTGCGGAATATTCGTTTCACCGAAATGGGGTATGGTTCTGGTTGGGGAAACAAAGGAACTGGGAGGTGAATTTGGCGAGTAATTGGATACAGAGAGTGGAAATACGGTCGGGGTAGTGCGTACATTCAATATTTATGAGAAATGAAAAAATTTACGTCAAATATTGGGAATGTTGCAAATGATTTATTACGCGATGGTGTATCGTTTCATACGGCGCTGGTCGTCAAGGAGATGAGTATACGACTGGATCTTCATGAAGGAGAATGCTTGTAATTCGACGAATAGCCAACTTGATGGACATGTAGATTGTAGAAGCAGTTGCTGGAAGAAAGTAAAGGGGCAGTATCACCTTTTGAATCGTGGTAAATCTCCATTCAAAAAGGGGTCTCTTTATTTCACGAGTAAGTACCCTAATTTACGACGTAGAGACTTGATTTTTTTTTTAATTGAAGTTGAAGAACGTCCCGAGGGCAAATAGTTTTCCCTTTTTCGATTTAATTAGTTTTTCAATTAAAAAAAACAGGGTAATCGTTAGATCTGGGGTTATTGAATATGTTTTTCGTTTTTCATGGGTACAAGCTATATGTTTGAGATAATAATCATGAAAATTTTTGTAGTTTATAGAATATTAAATTGCCGAATTGCGATTTTTTCGATTCAATTAGTTTTTCAATTAAAAAAAACAGGGTAATCGTTAGATCTGGGGTTATTGAATATGTTTTTCGTTTTTCATGAGTACAAGCTATATTTTTGAGATAATAATCATGAAAATTTTTGTAGTTTATAGAAGATTAAATTGCCGAGGGCAGATAGTTGCGATTTTTTCGATTTAATTAGTTTTCCAATTAAAACAACAGGTTGAACTTCAGCGTTTTGGAAACTAAAGTTAATGATTTTTTTGCGACGGTTATTCATCATTTTTGGGAAAAAATCGCAACTATTTGCCCTCGGCAATTTAAACTTCTATAAACTACAAAAATTTTCATGATTATTATTTCAAAAATATAGCTTGTACTCGTGAAAAACGAAAAACATATTCAATAACCCCAGATCTAACGATTACCCTGTTTTTTTTAATTGAAAAACTAATTAAATCGAAAAAAAGGAAACTATTTGCCCTCGGGAAGTTCTTCAACTTCAATTTGAAAAAAAAACAAGTCTCTACGTCGTAAATTAGGGTACTTACTCGTGAAATAAAGAGACCATTTTTGAATGGCGATTTACCACGATTCAAAAGGTGATACTGCCCCTTAAGGCATCTTGTTGTTTACATCGTTCAGAACTCAGAAGCTACCTGTACACTGTGCAAAATTCCTAGTCATTAGTGTACTCCATTCACTTTTATAAAGTATCCCGGTTGGTCATGAAATTCTGACACATTTCGCTGTGTTTATTTTGAAAATGTTAGGTTATAGTCATGTTTCTGTCAGATACATACGCCACGTTGTCATTTCTACATAGAGATCTTAGTGATTACGTATTTACCAAAATGTTTATTTGCTTTGGGAACATAATGAATTTGAGAAAAGATTATGTGAATTCAATAATTCCAAAGACCTGGCCTATGCTGAAGAAACTGTTTCTATGTTAATACTGGTGGAGGATTCAGTTATGCTATTATCTTTTACGGGAATCAGGAATCGAGTGTTGAAATTTTACCTACTGATAAATAATGGACAGAATAGTCCGTTACTTTGTTATAGTTCTTTCGAAAAAAGAAAAAAGGACTCGGCGTCAGTTTTAAGAAGAAGAACTTGATAAACCTACATCATGGCCAACCGCCGGGATACTTTATAAAAGTGAATGGAGTATACATTCTGTATCATCAGCTGACCAAAGTCATACAGAGCTTTCTTATTAACAAGAAATTGCATATGTGCCTTCATGGGTTTATGAGGCTTTTGACAACATGCCATGAGGAAAATATGTGTTTGACTTTGGACCATGAGTTTCGTTGTCTGTTTGGTATTATGATGGTCTTCACGTATGTCTGCTTCAAAGAGTGTTTGGAAATCAAAAGTGGTTGACATTATGTCAGAGGGTTTTGCCAAAGGAGTTCAAGTCAGATGAACAAGAAAACCCCTTGGTTAGTTTATTTTCCTGGACACTTTTATGTTTTCGAGTCCTGTTAAGAGGATATACTGGGTACTACAGGGAGTTCAAACATTGCAGTTCAAATTCGACATTTTAATATTCATAATTATTCGCGAAAACTTGTCAAGGCAGTGAGACTCTCCAGAAGAGCCCTCGAAAATACCAAACCACAGCCGCCTGTTCGGTATTTGGCTTTTCCAATTTAAATATTCAAATTTTTCGCCCGATGGAAATGATTACCTTTATACACAGATACGGCGCAACACTGGCAATGTTAACTGAACCGAAAAACCTAATTTGAATCGAACGAAAGCGCTAGCGTGTATTTTGCTATCTCGTCGAAAGACATTTCGGCTTCCAACGTAGATCCAAGAAGCGCTATTTCGATTAAAACGCGTATATTTCCACCAATGAATACATTGTTGCTTCATTGTGGTGTTCAAAATTCAAACTTTTTATTTTGTTCTACCACAAAGTTTCCTTTGCGAATGGTGCCGTAACGAAAAAGAACAGGTTTATGACATGACCAACCTTTTCTGTGGTTCACCGAGCATCCCAAAAACTTGCTTTATACCTGTCCAGTTCGATGATACATCTGCCACCAGTCGCAAAATATACATATACACGGCTTAGTTCGCAGCCCTCGTCGGCTCTAAAAGTCCATTCGTTTTGTGAAGATAAGTAGGTACTGTACCCGGTACAACATTGCACGACACCAGACAGCCAGCAGATACATCTCATTTAGTCAGAACAACCGTTAGTACCATTCCCACAGTCTTTACTTTGTGGTATTTATTTTCTATTTTCATACATACCTTTCATTCTTTAACTCTCGTGGGGATAATAATTGACCATAAACCGCACCAAACAGTCACACGTTGAGGATACAGAGGCCTTTCAACAATAACTCTTGGGTTTCATAGCCCCAGATGCGAAAATTTTGCTTATTGACGAAGCCACCGAGATAGAAATGAGCCTCATCAATCAAGATGTTTTCTCGATGGAATTCCGGATCATTTATATACTTTTCAAGGACCCAATCAGTAAAAACACGACGTTGTTGATGATTGGCCGGCTTGAGTTCTTGTGTTTATTGAACTTTATAAGCCTTAAGACCCAAATCTTTATGCAAAATACGGTGTAATGACGATTGTGGAATGCCTAATTCCAAAGAACAACGAGGAATGGAGAAACCCTGGTTTTCTTCAACTCTTTCGGCTACAGCAGCTATATTCTGGGCTGTTCTTCAGCGACGTGCACGGGTTTTATTCTTCACATCACTAACTTGTCCCAGCAGCTCAAATTTTTCCACCAATTTCAGGACGACCCAAAAATGTTCGAGTTTTACGAACCGTCTCTGCCAAATCATCACCACTTTATAGTGAATTTTAATCTTTTCAATCCGTTGTTGAAGCGAGTTTTGTTCCATTTTTATTAATGGCGTAGTTTCTACTTGTCAAATGTCAAAAAATGACAGCTTCAAGAGTGTCATCTGCCGAAATAGCTGGCTATTCAAAATAAGACCTCTTATTGGATAACCCTTCACCAGCAGCTCTTTGTTCAGCATCGAAAAAAATGTATGGTCTAGTTTTTTCTTGTTGGTTAAATGTTTTTGCAGTAGGAGTTTTTGTTCTTTCTTCCTCAATTTGTTTATTGTATCCTGTCATTCCTTTCTGTTCACAAATATGCATCAAAAAGTGTGTTCTTATCTAGCAGTTATATTCTTCACCTTCTTAAAGCTGGAATGGACTTCTTCAGGGTGTATAAAATAAACTTTCAAAGTATCCTTCTATATCGTGAAACTGACAGTCACGTAAAATCTTAGTGAAACCGATGGCTTCAGTTGATTCAATTGTAAAGGAGATATACTCCATTCACATTAATAATGTATCCCGGTTGATCATGACATTCTGACACATTTCACCGTGTATATTTTGAAAAGGTTAGGTTATAGTCATTTTCCTGTCAGATAAATACGCAACGTGGTCCTTTCTACATAGAGGTCGTAGTAATCACATATTTATCAAAATATGTCATTTATTTTGGAAAAATAATGAATCCGAGAAAATATGATGTGAATTCAATAATTCCAAAGACCTGGCGAACGTTAACTAAACTTTTTTCTCTGTTAATACTGGAAATATTTCAATCATTTAAACATAATTGGAAGTGCTGAGTACTTTAATAGGAATTAGGACAGGTAGTGAAGAACAAGACTGCTGAACTAAATGCCGACGTTTCGTCCGTATATTCGAACTTTTTCAAGGCTACAATGGAGATACAAGAAATTAATCAGTACAATCTAGTAAAAAACAAGAATAATGACGGCTAACAAAACAACGATAAATTGCATAATTAAATACCAAAAACTTATGTGATATAGATGAAAACATTATACACAAAATAATAAATATCGAATAATAAATATGATGACTAGACAAACATTTATTCAATATACAATGACAACAAACAAAAAATTGGGTAAAAAAAAACTGTGGTACAAAAACTTACCAAGTTCAATTTGTCTGATATAAAAGTTGTTGTTAACATTAAGATTCGGAAAAATTGCATCCAAGCTTTGTCAAATTTCATCCCAAACATGGAAAAACAGCTACAACTACCATCGAAATTAATTGATTAAACAATCGAGAACAGGTGTTATTACGCGCAGACACTATAGACATATGAATAATTTTCATATCGGAATACGGGAATCACGACAAAGAAACAATAAATTTGTGTATAATTGACTCAAATCTTGGGTGTCAGTTCTGTGGTTTACCGTGTTATTTAACCTAATATGAATCATCTCGCTAATGTTTCTTTTCTTCCAATTACTTTCATAATCAAGTATTTCTACATTGTCAAAATCAAAATTATGGCTTTCCGCAAATCTATGGGAAGCTAAAGCTGTAGAACTGTCTTTATCCCGGAACCTATCATCACAGTCATATTTGTGCTGCCTGATTCTCGTCTTCAGCAGTTGTCTCGTCTGTCCCACGTAACATTTATTGCACCCCAAACATGGTATTTTATATACAATACTTGAACGGTTGATGTTAGGGGTTGGATCTTTAAGTTTCGAGAAAAGAATCTGCGTCGTCAAAAGGTTATAAAAAACGAGCTCTGTAGTTTTAGATTTCTGTTTTATTGAATGAGCAATGTTATGACTCAGGCCTGATATATAGGGAAACTTGAAGTATCTTTTTACTTGATCTTCTGAGCTAAGGGTTTCAATAAAACAGAAATCTAAAACTACAGAGCTCGTTTTTTATAACCTTTTGACGACGCAGATTCTTTTCTCGAAACTTAAAGATCCAACCCCTAACATCAACCGTTCAAGTATTGTATATAAAATACCATGTTTGGGGTGCAATAAATGTTACGTGGGACAGACGAGACAACTGCTGAAGACGAGAATCAGGCAGCACAAATATGACTGTGATGATAGGTTCCGGGATAAAGACAGTTCTACAGCTTTAGCTTCCCATAGATTTGCGGAAAGCCATAATTTTGATTTTGACAATGTAGAAATACTTGATTATGAAAGTAATTGGAAGAAAAGAAACATTAGCGAGATGATTCATATTAGGTTAAATAACACGGTAAACCACAGAACTGACACCCAAGATTTGAGTCAATTATACACAAATTTATTGTTTCTTTGTCGTGATTCCCGTATTCCGATATGAAAATTATTCATATGTCTATAGTGTCTGCGCGTAATAACACCTGTTCTCGATTGTTTAATCAATTAATTTCGATGGTAGTTGTAGCTGTTTTTCCATGTTTGGGATGAAATTTGACAAAGCTTGGATGCAATTTTTCCGAATCTTAATGTTAACAACAACTTTTATATCAGACAAATTGAACTTGGTAAGTTTTTGTACCACAGTTTTTTTTACCCAATTTTTTGTTTGTTGTCATTGTATATTGAATAAATGTTTGTCTAGTCATCATATTTATTATTCGATATTTATTATTTTGTGTATAATGTTTTCATCTATATCACATAAGTTTTTGGTATTTAATTATGCAATTTATCGTTGTTTTGTTAGCCGTCATTATTCTTGTTTTTTACTAGATTGTACTGATTAATTTCTTGTATCTCCATTGTAGCCTTGAAAAAGTTCGAATATACGGACGAAACGTCGGCATTTAGTTCAGCAGTCTTGTTCTTCACTACCTGTCCTAATTCCTATTAAAGTACTCAGCATGAATAACCAAGGACGTGATTCCTACTTCATAATTGGAAGATTCAGTTATGCTAATTTCTTGTACGGAAATCAAGAATCGAGTGTTGAAATTCTACTGAAAAATATTTTGTGATAAGGACTGAAGGAGAATAAATTCGCTATCACAAAAACGCCCATATCTCTTGAACCAATTGAGAAAAAATCAAAATTTGATCATAGTTAGCTTTGTTATGAACGTCAGAAACATGTGGAACATTTAATTCATAGATATTCTGATTCTCTGTCGCAAAATGTCAAACGAAGTTAGAACACGAGAATTTATAGTGAAACTTTTTCAAAATAATCAATGTTAAGCGCTTCAACGAAGATCTTACAATTAACCGCAAGGAAGGAACCGGGAGGAAAAAGGGTTTCATAGCCCAAAAAAAGTGAAGAAAGCCATCAGCCTTTTTCAGAAGAATCCTAACCTTTCAGGACGGAAATTGGCCCAAATAGTGGGTTGTTCGCAGTCAACCGTGATGGACGACGAAACCTATGTATTGGCTGATTTCTCGCAACTTCCTGGTCAGGAATTTTATGATGCAGATTCTCGTGGAAATGTTGACGAACAATTTCGCGTGAAGAAACATGCAAAGTTTCCTAAAAAAATCCTGGTTTGGCAAGCAATTTGCACTTGTGTGAAAGGGAGCAAAGTTTTCGTTGGTCAAGGCTCTGTTGACTCGAAGATATACATCGAGGATTGCTTGAAGAAGCGACTTTTACCATTTTTACGTGAGCACGATGTGTCAACAATCTTTTGGCCAGATTAAGCTTCATGCCACTACAGCTAGGCCACCAAGGAATGGTACGAAGCAAATGAGGTGGTTTTTGTCCCCAAAGAGGCCAATCCCCCAAATTGCCCAGAACTCAGGCCAATCGAAAGATATTGGGCCCTGGTAAAAAGAGAATTGAAGAAGACTAACGAAAAAATTAGCGGAATTCAAGCAAAAGTGGAAGACAGCATCCCAGAAAGTGACTGAGAACACTATAAGAAGCATGATGGGAAGAATTCCAGGAAAAATCCATGAATTTTGTGAAAAATAGTTTCGTTTTTTTTATTGTAGAAACAGTTTTCATTAGAATTAGAAGATGATTCGAAAATGAGTTTGATTTTCGAAATCGGTCTAGAGGTTCAAAAGATATAAGCGTTTTTGTGATAGCGAATTTATTCTCGTTCAGTCCTTAGTTCATTCGAAAAAAGAATAAAAGTACTTGAATAACTCGACAGAAAAACTTCTAAATGAACAGACGGACCTATGAAATTCCACACGTTTCAAAATTCCCAAGGAATAAGCCTACGAAGACATTTAAATACCTTTTTGCACATAACTTGAAATACTCCAGTACCAAAATGTAGTAGTACCTAATACGAAACCTCTGTCACAGTAAAACCTTAAAAGAACTAACTCCATTTACAAAGTTAAAAAAGAGTGAATGGAAATCAGCATTGGCAACATCTCAGAGAATTATACGACATTTAACGAGTACCAACCTGCGTCAGTTTTGAGTAAAAAAACTTGAAAAACTTAAATCATGTCCAAGGCTTCTCATTTCTAGTTGCAATTATGCATATTGTTTTTGTATGAATATAGATATACCCAACAAACAGAGAAACAGTGTCCATTGAAGCCTAATATAAGTCTGAAACATTGGTAAACAAGGAAAATGAGAATCATCTTTCTGTCTAGTGGAACAAATGGCATTCGCAAATTTCGTTTCATTAAAACTGGAGAACAATCAGTCCTTTGATGAGCGACAGGGAATTTTCCAATTCAACCTGGTATCCCGCTGTACATAGCAACAAAGAAGACGCACATGGCAAAGACGGGAATCAATATCAGCTGCTATTCGCGGCTGCGCCCAAAGCTTAACCTTGGCCTTGGCTAAGAACGAGTTTTTGTCAATTGTGATTATGTAATTCGATGAGCTCAACAATCGACAATTAACTGCAAAAACAAGCTTCGGATTCGTCCGAGTGGCTATTAATCACTTCTCAAAGTCGAAAGGGTCAACACTTGTAAGGAAACTTGTTCGGATTATCGGCCGCTAGTTTAAACATGTAATTATTTTCGATTATTTGGTGTCGCTCCTATTTCGTTCGATTCAAACGCACAAGATCCAGTGTGCTTTGTTAAGGCAAGTGGAGGTGAAGGAATAGAGGAAATTGACATCAGAGGACATCATCAGGACAAGAGATTTGTCTTTGAAAGACCCTTACCACTCTATGCATTTGAAAATTATACCAGTATGATTTTCCTGTCAAAAAAACCAACTTTATATAATTAAAGAAAAAACAAAAATCCCTACTGCAAAAACATTAAACTGAAAAGAGAAAATACTTTACTAAATCAGTAGCAAAGAATAAAGATCCTTTTGCTGATTTGTTAGGATACAAATTTAGGTATTCTTGGGAATTCAGCACAAATGAAGTATACTCATTCTGCTTCAGCTCGAGCTTTCGAAGTGTATTACTTCTTCATCGGGAGCACTATACAACGTGGGATAAAAAGATGTTAAAACAACCCAAATATTACTTACAGGTTACCATTAAAATTCTTGAAAATCTACTATTAGGCGTCTGGACTCGACATTTAAATGTGAAATCTTTTCCGATAAAAAATCTACAACCTGCATCGATTCCAAACATCAATTTTAACAAAATTTCCGCTGACAGATCTGACATCAAAGTCTTTAAAAAGAAATTTTCCCCCCGATGAAGAAGTAATAAACTTCGAAAGCACGAGCTAAAGGAAAAAGAGTATACTTTATTTGTGCTTAATTGCCAAGAATACCTAAATTTGTATCTTAATCAGTATAAGTATAGGGTAACTGTGATTTGACAGAAGGTAGAAGCCATCTTGATTTGACATTTCGTCTCAGTAAGCATTGGTAAATTATCATGGAAAGAGTCACACCGCAACAACGTCTACAAATTGTTGAAATATATTTTCAAAATCAGTATTCTATTCGCCAAACTTATAGAGCACTTCGTGAAATTGATGGTTTACATAATCGTCCATCAGAGCAGCTTATTCGTACTATCGATAGATTTCGGACAACATTTTCTCTACTCGATGCAACAACAAGACAAGGAACTGTACGTACAGAAGAAAATATCGCTGCTGTAAGTGATAGTGGTAATGAAGATCCATATTTGTCAATTCGTCGACGTTCACAACAAGTTGGACTCTGTGCATCCACCACATGGAGAAATTTGGGTGAAGATCTTGGTCTACACCCATACAAGATCCAACTGGTTCAAGAACTAAAGCCACTTGACCATAATAGTCAAGAACAGCTTGAAGTTGATCCACTTCTTTATCGAAAAATTGTGATCAGTGATGAAGCTCATTTCTGGGTGAACGGCTACGTTAACAAGCAAAATTGCCGTATATGGAGTGAAAACAATCCTCATGCAGTTCTGCAGGTTCCATTGCATCCTGAAAAATGCACTGTAAAGTGTGCTTTACACGCTGGAGACATCATCGGTCCATATTTCTTCAAAAACGATGCTGGATCTAATGTTACAGTGAATGGTGCTCGTTACAGATCGATGATCAATGATGATTTGTTTCAAAATTTGAATGGTATCGACCCAAAAGTGTTTTGGTTTCAACAAGATGGTGCCGAACCTTATGCTGCTACCGTAACAATTGATTCATGAAAGAAAGATTTGGCGATAACATTATTTCGTGAAATGCTCCAATTAATTGGCCTCCAAGATCATGCGACATAACACCAATGGATTATTTTCTTTTGGGTTATGTCAAGTCATTGGTTTATGCTGATAAACCAGAAACGATAGATGCTTTGTAAGCCAACATTACGTGCTGAAAATAAGCTGAAATAAGGCCTGAATTACTCTAAAAAGTAGTGCAAAACTGGTCTGGTCGAATGTGGTTTCTGAGAGCTTAATTCAAATGTGTTTAATTGCAATTTGAAGTTATATCACTCTAAAAAATTACCCAAAAGTTACAGAACCGCTGCTTTGAAGGCTTCTCGATGTTTTTGACTTGTGTTGTGCTAATCGAGTTTGTGAATCCGACCAAGAGAATGTCCCGCTACCACTCACTAGCATTTCTTCATCAATATTGTCTCTGGTTCAGTGAAAAGAATACATCTGAAAATATATAATACCGATATGCTCTAGGCTAACAATTCACTGAAAGAATCAGACAACAAATTACGTTGAGCAATATCTCCTTTTCAGGAGTAGCGAAATTAAAATCGCGATACAGGCAATTAAAATAATGATCATAATCGAAAGGTGCCAACCTTACTTATTATATGTTCTGAACACGCATAGGTACGAGGCAGTTTCGTGATATTTCAGTACATTTCATCAAAAGTTATTGCTTCCACCCACATAAAACGGTAGTGGTTATAGAAATCCCATTCCGTTTCAGTCATAGACGTTGTTCAAGATTGATTTTAGAAATTGGGCCATCATAGACCATTGGCGGCGCATCAGAGAGGGTCCGAGAGGATAATCTCTCATTATTGCTGTTGTTCATTTTTTTTCGTCAAAAGAGTAGCTCTTTTCTGAGTTGGAAAATATCCTGACTTACATAATCAATATAATTTTTAGTGAGTAATGTTTTTATCGCTGCGTATCTGAGCAGTTAATGATATACATACGAGGATGTATTGATATCTAGTTAGCCTTGACATGTTCCATGCATAAACAAAATACTGCGATACCATATCAACGAACAATAACTTATTAGAAGTGTCAGTGTAGAGTTTGGCGTCAAAAAAGAAAACCAGAGTTATGCAATGAATTAAGAAAAAAGATGTCCACCGAAATTGTGAAAATCGAAAAGTTGGAGTATCGAGCCATCATCAAGTACCTGTATTTAAAAGGGTTAAGAGGTAAACAGATTTACGAAGATATGCTTAATACCCTTGGTGATCAATGTCTTTCGTATGCGACCGTGAAAAATTGGACTGCAAGCTTCAAAAGAGATAAATTTTCCATTGAAGATGATGACCGATCGGGAAGGTCAGTTTCTGTGTCAGTCCCAGAAAATATCGATGCAGTTCATTACATGATTTTATTAGACCGTCGAATTGGGCTAAAACGGATATCTGAAGCACTGAAGATTTCATACGAACGCGTTCTTCATATAGTCCACGTCAATTTGGACATGAGAAAAATTTCTGCAAAATGTATCCCCAAATGTTTGAATGTTGACCAGAAGCGTGCAAGGGTAGAAGCATAGCGTTCGATCTTTGCTCGATTTGAAAACGATGTATGCTTCTTAACCCGAATTGTTACTATGGATAAGACTTGGGTACATTTCTACGATCCAGAAACAAAGGAACAATCGATGGAAGGGCGACACTCTGGTTCTCCAAGACCTAAGGAGTTTCGTGTCCAAAAATCTGCTGGAAAAGTTTTTGCTTCAGTTTTTTGGGATTGCCATGGATAATCATGATTGATTTTTTGGATAGGGGTAGAACAATAACTGGGGATTACTATTCGACATTACTGACCACTCTGCGGGAAAAAAGAGAAAAGACGCGGAAAGCTATCCAAAGGTATTTTGTTTTTACAGGACAACGCCTGAGTACACAAATCTCATGTTGCCATGCCAAAAATTCGTGATTTAGGGTTAGAATTACTAGAACACCAGATTTGGCTGCGTCCGACTATCATCTCTTTCCTCAACTGAAAAAAAGTTTAAAAGGTCGTAAATTTTCTTCCAACGAGGAGGTGATATAAGCTGTGGAGGACTGGTTTAGAGAGCAAGAAGAAACATTTTTTTTTTGAAAAGTCTAGAGACGTTGCAGGCTCGCTGTAATAAATGTATTCAATTAAGAGGAGAATGTGTTGAGTAATAAAATATTTTGACATTGAAATTTTGTTTGGTTCTATAGTAGACTAAGAATTTTTCAATATACATATAAGTCTGTGTTAAAGTTTCGAGCTGAGCGTGAGGTTCTTGCGACTAGTGGCAGAAGAGTGATTGTACTGAGCAGATAGAAAAAAATAGTCTGTGGACTGGTGGCACGACCATAGAAAAAATCGAGAACATAGAAAATCCGTTCTTATTCTTAACCGAGTAAGCCTATCCGATGTGTGAACTTTGTAGTAGGTATAAGAAACAAAAAATAGGAATTTTGAACACGACCCTTGAGAATTTGAGAATCTTGAAGAGGTTGCCATCCCTGTATATGATTTCGCATGAAAAATGTGCGAAATGTCACAATTATGTCGCACATTATCCTGCGAGCGTCAAATTTCCTGAAACTTTTTTCGGTCGGATCTGGATCCCATTCAGCCAATTTTTCCTCCGATTCAATTAACTCTTAACTCCGTTCCGCTGCAAGGAACGCATCGTCCTTATACCCGGTTCTAGCGATGGCGAAACTGGTTTGCAAGAATAACAATCGACCCCAGAATGAACTTCAGAAAGCATTATCGAAGATTACTTCGACATGAAACCGACCTCGAATGTAATGAAACGACTTCGAAGTTCCACATGGATTCGAATTTATGATCGCTGTACTCGTTTGATTTATTCCTTACCGGCTTCTACCCGCGACTCCGCTCGCGTTTTGTTATCGTGATCAGGTACAATTACTGTCGGCGTGGGCTGTTAGATTGGTCGTCAGATATAAAGGACGTTTTCGAAGGAGAGTCCTTGTATTTAGCAGGGGGCAGAACGTATTTTCTTGCCTACGGCAGTGGAAATGACCCCAAGACTGCTTTTGAAAAAATGGGAACCTTCAATTCTCTGGTTTTTTTTTAAGATTGATAGAATTTCCGATAGGGAAAGCTGTGATTTGACAGAATGTACAAGTTTTGTTGTTTCGACATTTCTGTTCAGTGAGCGTTGACGAATTATCATGGGAAGACTCACTCCGCATCGACATTCACAAATTGTTGAAATCTATTCCCAAAATCAGTGTTCTATTCGCCAAACTTATAGAGCACTTCGTGAAATTTATGGTTTACATAATCGTCTATCAGAGCAGCTTATTCGTCGAACTATCGATAGATTTCGGACAACATTTTCTCTACTCGATGCAACAACAACAAGACAAAAGATCTGTACGTACAGAAGAAAATATCGCTGCTGTAACTCACTCCTACAAGTTTCTTGCCCAAAGGATTCTTTCCTTTGGGTTGCAATGGGAAGGCATTCCGTGACTATACTTCACAATCATAAAATCACAACTCTGGCCTTGAAAATTTGACACATTCCACTCTGTATCGAAGTTATGACGTTTTTCAAAATATTTTTATGTTCCAAGTCAACACTATGTTGCCCTTTCTACATTCTTAGCGTATTTCTCAGAATGTGAATTTATTCGGAAAATGAATGAATTGGAAAAAGATGTGATGGACGAAAATTATTAACGTTTATATGAATTGATAGAAAGGATTCCTTTTCTAGTTATTTGCATGAAAAGTACAAGAGATCACTGTTGAAATATATTTTTTTTTCGCCATGGAAGAAAATTGCATTGCTTTCACATAATTTTCATATGCATGCTTGTGAAGATTTAATGTTTATTATCCTCTTGAACTGAAAGTTCAAGACTTGACGACATCAATTGTTGATTCTAATCAAGAATTCATTAAAAAAATCAACCCAAAGATATAAGATGAAATGATGGGTAATTACAAGAGTCAAGAATGATGTCAATTTTATTTTGTTGATAACTTTCTTGAAATCAATGTTGGGGTATAAAACTCGGCTGCGTTTTTTCAAACAACATCTGGGGGGTCCGGACCCCCCCATCCGAAATTTATTTTTTCACAAATGCCACATAATCATTTCACCGAAAATTCTTCGAATTAATTTTTTTTCTTGCTACGGCCTCGGACAGACCCCCCCCCCCCCGAAATTTTTTTCTAGCTACGGCCTTGGAATTAGGTCTAAGTTCCACCTCATTAGTGAGGTACCTAACTTTTGCAAATCTGCTCAGATATCGCCAAATTTCTGAGGAGGTTTAGCAGATTCTAACTGAGATCCAGATACCTTTTGGATTTTGCAGTTCAAAAAAAGTTCCGAAGGAGTGATCCATTCCCGGGGGATTCCGCCAGAGTGTATCAAGTAATCAAGTATCTGGCTTGACTGTTTCATGTTGGCTACCCTGTATATAAATATGAGCCAAGAAGAGAACACTAATATTACAGTGTTAGACAAAGTAACTCTGAAAATAACTTATTCATAGTTCATTCAGATTGCTTTCTATACAAGTGGATTCTCTTGAACTGGGTTAACAGAAAATAACAATAATATCAAGTAGAGTATCGTGTTCTTTGCTTACAATTAGCTGGCTTATTTTGCTCTCTCAATTCTCGTGCATCCGCTGCAATAAGATTATATTGTCAATTGTTTCGTTGCTCTGTTGATGGTATTCTTTTGTTCACTAGCTAATCGCCATTTACACTGATGTAAGAACTGTTTTTAGTTCACTCAAGAATCGATGTCATATTGTTACTCCAGTTCATCTAAGAATTATTGACAATTCGGGGGGCTTTGGAGAATTAATCGAAATTTTGTTGGTAATAGCCCATTCAGTAATATTTTGAGTTGCAGAATTCAGGTTGGTGTTGGAAATAACACTGACGTTTTGTTCTGTCAATGTAGTGTGTTTTTATTTCAAGTTGATTTCGAAAACGGTTTCACTTTGAGAACTGAAATTTTGTGGGTGAACTCAAAAAGGATTAGGGTTCTTGTTGAAATAACTTTAATCGATTTCATTCCGACAGTTAATTTTTTTTCTTTCAAAAATAGAAGAAAATGAGCCAACCCATGCTTCTGTTTTATTCCAACAGAAAGACCCATGAAAATAGTTCAACTTCCGATTAAAAGTGAATCTACTGATAATTTGGTTCAGAAGATCAACTTGAAATACGTAATTGGCAGAAAATGGTCAAATTCAAATTTTGGCGGGAAAAAATTCCTGCTTTACCCACAAATTTATTTCATAGTTCGGCGATTTTCGGATAGAGAGCGCCATTGTACATTTCATTCATAACGATAGAGATATTCATAGAACTTATAGTAATAATGTAAGTTCTATGGAGATATTTCATAAAATGCACGGTGGCGCCTCTATCGGAGGAGATTTCCTACTCGCTTTAAACGCCGAACAAATTTGGCAAATAATTGCGCTAGTGGAAAATCCTTTGATTGAGGCTCTTGAAGAATGTACAGCTAATGAAAAGCCTGCACCGAGCACGTAGAAAAAGAAATAAGAGAAGATCAGTCAAAATCAGGCTTTAATTATGAACATGACGAGTTCTGCCCAGATGAGGAAATAATAACAGTGGTTGTTGAAGCAGAATAATAGGAATATTCACATTTTTAATATTACATATTTTACTGCCTCATTGTTCACAAATATTGAAAGTTATAATGTCATGACGAAATTCTTTATATATTAAATAGATCCATTCGTTAAGTTTTGTTTCTGTCTTGATATCTATCACAATTTTTCCAATCCATTCACTTTGCAGTCACAGGCTTCAAATTATCAACTAGATTTTTCTGGTTTTTGCGAATATTCATATTGTACTTTGGAAAGGAACATGCTTTTTAATCATCCAAGATATTTTTCGTTATCGGACCAGAATCTTCAGGCTGTGTGCTCCTATAATTGATCGTTCGAAAATGTAGCAATACAAGATGAAAATAATAGACTGCTGATATTCAGATTCACACGATGGTAGTCGTAAGTGATAATTGAGGACATTTTCATGTTCAAAGTGCTATGATGAAAGCACAGAAAAGGACCCCGCAATTTCCTTATGGCAAATGGCGTTCCGTCAAATGTTCTGATTTTTTAGTATAATGTAGTACTCGACCTACTGATCAAAAGTGTGCATGGCCCCAACTCAATCCTTTGACTAGTTTTTGAGATACAGGGCGATGAAGTTGAGAATTACCCACTTTTACTACGCTCGTATCTCGGTACAGAATTGAATGAACCTTAATTTTTCTCAAGAATCATTTCATTCCATCCCCAGGGAGCAACCATATATAAGAATATGACCAAAAATCGTTACGAATACAGGGTTATCCATAATTGAATGCATGCCCGATTTTGAAAGTATAAAATATGTCAGTTCCTGAGCGAGAACGTTCGCAAAATGAAATATTTCACTAGGACTAGATATGTTGTTGTTGTTGCATCGAAAAAAACCTGAAATACCCAGAATTCATACTGGGTGATCCATTATAATAGATACTATTCACAATCAAGGTTAAGTGGACACCCTGTATTTTTGGGTTGATTTAATATGTTTGTTTGATTTTTTCACAACATATCATCATGGACAGAATACAGGGTGATTCAGTTCTGAAATAAACTGTGAACCTCACGAAAATACGCAAAAACCACCTTTTTTTCATCACCCTCTATTTCAAGATTAACTCCGTTGAGGTGGGAGTTTTCTTTCACACCACTGTACTTGATATAAAAACATCAATACGGCTCAGAGTTTTTATCCACTGCCTATGGCCAGATTTTTTTATGCTGGAATAAGAATAGAATAACATAAACAAATAATTTTGATTTTACATAAAAAAAAATCTGGCCATAGGAAGTGGATGAAAACTCTCAGCCGTATTGATGTTTTCATATCAAGTACAGTGGTGAAAGAAAATTCCCACCTCAAAGGAGTTAATCGTGAAATAGAGGGTGATGAAAAAAAAGTGGTGTTTGGGTATTTTCGTGAGGTTCACACTTTATTTCATGACTGAATCACCCTGTATTCTTTGAAGTCCATGGTGATATGTTCTGAGAAAATCAAACAAACATCTTAAATAAACTCAAAAATACAGGGTGTCCACTTAACCCTCATTGTGAATAGTTTCTATAATAATGGATCACCCAGTATTAATTCTGGGTATTTCAGGTTTTTTCGATGTAACAACAAATATCTACTGAAATAGTTAATTTTGCGAACGTTCTCGCTCTGAAACTGACACATTTTATACTTTGAAAATCGGGCATGCATTCAATTATGGATAACCCTGTATTCGTATCGATTTTCGGTCATATTCCTCTATATGGTTGCTCCCTGAAATGATTCTTGAGAAAAATTGAAGTTCGTTCGATTCTATTCCGAGATACGAGCGAAGTAAAAGTGGGTAATTCTCAACTTCAACGCCCTGTATCCTGTATCTCAAAAACTAGTCATAGGATTGAGTTGAAGCCATGAACACTTTTGATCAGTAGTTCGAGTACAACATTATACCAAAATTTTAGAACATTTGACGGAACGCCATTTCCCATAAGGAAAGTGCGGAGTCCTTTGTAGTTACTTTTTTGTAACTAGAAATAAAGCTGCGACTGGACTTCCAAGGCCTGCTTTGATGTCAATAATTCTTGGATGGACTATAAATATTTATTTTAAGAGGATACGATACCCTGGAGAGTTTCAGTTTATTACTTCAATATGAAGAAAAAGACTGCCGAAAGTAATCGTATTTTAGTGAAACTTTATGCTCTTAGGTGTCAGAAGTGGTTCAAAAGTGTCAATTTCGATTTGGAAAAGAAATAACGACCCGGAGAGCCACCAACGTTTATGAAAACCCATCACAAACGCAAGTGAATCACTCAACCAGCTATTTGCCATTGTTCAAAACCAATGGGAATGATCCGAAAGGTAGGAAATTGGGTGTCGTATGCCCTTAACCCAAGTAGCGTATACTCCATTCACAATTATAAAATCACAACTCTGGCCTTGGAAATTTGACACATTCCACTCTGTATCGAAGTTATGACGTTTTTCAAAATATTTTTATGTTCCAAGTCAACACTATGTTGCCCTTTCTACATTCTTAGCGTATTTCTCAGAATGTGAATTTATTCGGAAAATGAATTAATCGGAAAAGATGTGAAGGACGAAAATAATTAACGTTTATATGAATTGATAGAAAGGATTCCTTTTCTAGTTATTTTCATGAAAAATACAAGAGATCACTGTTGAAATATATTATTTTTCGCCATGGAAGAAAATTGCATTGCTTTCACATGATTTTCATATGCATGCCTGTGAAGATTTAATGTTTATTATCCTCTTGAACTGAAAGTTCAAGACTTGACATCAATTGTTGAATCAAGAATAATGGAACATTATATCCCTCTACTGGAATCCAAATAGTTGAAGGGAGTTCTGATGCAACAGGAACTTTTTCTTGGAACATAACCTTAATAGCTAACTTAATAAAAATAAGAGTAGAAGATATACATTTCATTTATTTGATCTTATGAACAAGGAGTAAAATATTCTGACTGTATAGTTATTTATTAGTTTAAAAAATTTTCATACATTACAACCACAGTAGGTTTGTACAAATAATATGGAACAGGTCAAACATATGCTTCACATTTATCATTCACCTGTTCTAAAATAAGACACAAACTCCTCCACATTATAGGGCCCCTACAGCATTAAAAGCTTGTATCTCTTTTGAAAGAAGTAGCACTAGATATAATATATTCTTTCGATTAAGAGCAAATACCTACCGCTGAATGTTACATACACAAATTTCTTCAAAATGGGCTTATACGAAGTGGTTCTTTTTCTGAAACGTGAAAACGATCAACAATAATCATTTAGAGACCGATGATGGCCATCCAAAACCCGTTTACTTACGAAAACCGTGCAATTTCATTCTGCAAGTTCTTTCCTCATAATTCCTCGAAAATCCTACCTGAACCATATTTTCCGGTCGCTTTCGTGAAAAGATCGTATAAGGAAGCCTTTTTTGTCCATTTACACATTCCAAATATATTTTGAGCACCAAAAACGATACCGAAACTTACCAAACTTCTGGGGGACCGGAATTTCGTTTGAAATCTTTCCAAACGGCCAGATACCTAAAAAAACTTCGTTATCAAGTGTAAAAAAGGCGATTAGTACTTAATTTTGCTTTATTCATGCTTATAAATCGATTTTTGGTCCAATTCAAATTTGCCGTTTGTACCCATGTCAAAATATCTTTGATACTTTTACTTTGATGTAAACAAAGAAACTGGCAACGCCGTTTTGTCATTAAAGATATTCTTTGTACGCGCACAGATTTTTTATCAGGTGCGCCAATTCCTGAAAACGAAACCATGGCCAGAGTTGTGATTTTATAATTGTGAATGGAGTATACTTAGAAACGCTCAAATGTGAAGATGTGAACAGCGACAAATTCAGAGCTATCTTATGCTTAACATAAACTCATTTAACATCAATTCCTATTCGAAGTGACTGTTGTGAACACCCATTAGAATTGTCAGGGGTCAGCTCTTGATTGCCCCTTCGTCGACGCCCATGTCCCCCACACTGGCAATAATTCCGATTAGCAATTCAGCATCGGCAGTTTCAAATCAACAGATGAGAATTATATCTGCAATAAAATGTGCAAGAGGCTTTACAGCGCCGCCGTTCAATTCCTAAACTGCGAACGACGACCATCAATTACGGAAGGGGTCACGTCGGTAAATTGAAATTGAGGTTTCGCATATATGCAGCCGGCTGTGGAGCACCGTTGTTTTGTAACGATGACCTGCACCCACCGCCGTAAATCACTTCGACGACTCCGACTCAGCCCGCTGATCTACTCTGCTCTGTGTCGCATCCATCGAGTTTATTCCGCCCGATGTAACACACAGAACACGGAGTTCGTTGATCTGACCCGATCACCAGTTTGACTGGATAGAGACGGCATATATTCTAGATAGATATGAAATATGAGAAACTTGAAATCGACCATAAGATAGGATATGTAACAGGATGCAGCGCAATTACTCTGGACGATATCTGACCGATTTATGGCAGGATGGGGCTTTTATTGCTCTTACAATATTAGTTACCTGTTCGAGGAGATTCATATGTACAAGCTTCGACAACAATACGGCATCAGACTGAATCCATATCGATAACAGATGGATACGAGAGAAATGAGCAATAACGTTGTCCTAAACGTCGTAAATTCAGGCCAATTCACTTCGAACGCAGGTGTTCCTCAGGGGTCGGTTCAGTAACCCACACTCTTCTTATTATGAATGATCTCCTTGGTTCGATCGAGAATCAGCATCGCTGTGGTATCTTTCTTCTCCAGTGACACACTGAGTGACACTTTCCTGCTGAGTTCCTGCTCTTATTTGGTGAAACTCTGGTCCCTCTTCATTCACCAAGGTTCAAAAAGTTCTTCACTTGAGTAAGAGACAATAAAATGAGAATATAGGGCCGGTTGTCAGATAGGGAGCCAAGCAATCTTTCTTAAAGTTGATATCCGAAAACCGTCCATATCTCGACTCATCTGTGAACAATACAGATCTCCATTGATCGTTCCGATTCATGTACTCATTCGCCGATTCCAATAGAAGTCTCAAAAGCGTTCAAACCCGCTGTTGCATGATTCGACAAGTACTCAAAGGCTCTCTACAGCTAGACACAGTCAGAAACCTGTCTTCTGTGGGAGTAGTAGATCTTCGGCGTCCAATTCTCAGTCTTTCTGTCCCGTTTCTAGTTTCTCGATATTGATGGACGTGCTCTTCCACTTACTCGAAAGAAATTCGCAACATCTCTCTGATTAGGTCTCGCCCTGATCATACCAATAGCCCTAAAAGCATCATCCGCACTAAGTTCACGTCTAAACAATATTGCAAAACAAATTTTCAGATTTTGAATAAAAGTTGATTCTAAAAACAATAACTGATCCGAAATTCTTAGAAGCTCAAACGACAAGAAAAGAGAAAGATATCAAAGGATGAGCAAAAAAACTCAGAAATAAGAGAGAAAACATTTCATTTATCAAAAATTAACAAGTGGAGGACAAGAGCATTCTTTGTGGAGCTTCATTTGTCCATCCCACAAACTTTAGATTTGATTAATACTTTAATTTCATTCACTCAGTCACTCATACTACATTCACATTTATATAAGTAACCCGGTTGGCCAAAATTTAGGTTTATCAAGTTTTTTTACTCAAATCTGACGCAGGTAAAATATCAATGACAAAATAATTCTCAGAGTCGTTGCCAATGCTAATTTCCATTTACTCTTTTTCAACTTTGTAAATGGAGTTAGTTCTTTTAAGGTTTAACTGTGACACAGGTTTTGTAGTACTACTACATTTTCATACTGGAGTATTTCAAGTTGTGCAAAAAGGTATTCAAATGTCTTCTGTAGGCTTATTTCTTGAGAATTTTGAAAAGTGGGGAATTCCATAGATCCGTCTGTTCGTTTAGAAGTTTTGCTGTAGGGTTATTCAAGTTCTTTTATTCTTTATTCGAATGAACTATCACAAAGTAACGAACTACTCTGTCCATTATTTTTCAGTCAAATTTCAACACTCGATTCTTGATTTCCGTGCAAGAAAATAGCATAACTGAATCTTCCAACCATGTTTATATACATGAAATAAACTGCTCCACATGAGTTAGGGATATTGACTTAAATTGCAAAAAATATGGTAGTTGAAATAAGATTTTTGTGATGAAAATTCATATTAATATGATTTCAAGTTGCAAATTAATTTTAGCCTGTAGGTCTGCAGCGTATACAGGGTCGTTGAGAAAAATCGAGTAAAATAACGAAATTTTATTCCCACAGAATTCAAGCATTTTAAGTCTATCAATACAATGTATGGTCTCCACGGGCATCAATAACAGCTTGACATCTTCTTTGCATACTACACACGAGGTTGTTGAACATTTCTTGAAGAATTTGGTTCCATAAACGGGGCACAGGCTCTCTCAGATCATTTAAGGATTCTGTGGTAGGTTGATGATTATCTAATCTTCTTTGGAGCATATCCCATGCATGTTCTATGCAATTCAAACCTGGTGAGTGCGGAGGTATTGGTAAATGTGGAATACCAAGCTCCTCGCGCGCATTCTCAACTATGGCTGCACGGTGCGGTCTAGCGTTATCGTCTAGAAATTGAAAAGTTTCACCAATAGCAGCGTGAAAATTTGGCACAACAACGTCAATGGCATGCTCCCTATAGTGTAAGGCGGTCATATTCCCAGGACAAATGTGTAGATCTGTGCGCCCGTTGAAACATATCCCGGCCCATACCATAACACATAGCGACGATTACGGGGTAGGTATGCGTGGGATTGTCCATACCCTTATTCTTCGAGAATCTGAAAATCGTCCATATCTGGATTCATCAGTGAAAAGGACACTACGCCATTGATCGTTCCAATTGATTTGTTGATGCCTTGCCCATTCCAGTCTTTGACGCTTATGGTCACGTGTTAATGGAACTCCTCTTAGTGGACGTCTAGAACCTAGAATCTAGATTCACCTCTCTCAAACATCGTCTGATGGTTTCGATGGAAAATTGGACCCCATCTGCATTTTGAAGAGTATTCCGTAGCATTCTACACGTAGATGTAGGGTTTCTTCTCGCCGAAACGGTGATGAAACGATCCTGAGCAGGTGTTGTTTTTCGTCGCCCACCAAGCCTTGGTCCTTCCAACACGGAACCTGTCTCCCTGAATCTATTCCAAAGTCGAGATATCACACTTTGGCTGACTTGGAGCCTTTCCGCTATACAACAACCTGAGTTAAGCCACCCTGTAGCATTCCGATAGCCCTATTAGCCTCAGCGTTTGTTAATTAACGTCTTGACATTTTCAGAAAACTCGTTTCAAATCGAAGCCGTTGATAAACTGCCTTCATTTCAAAATAAGAACATTCATGAAGCATATGCAAAGAACCAAACTTCAGAAAAAAGGCGACCAGATTGACGAAATGTCTATACTAATTTTTATCGGATCGATTCAAGTTGTTATTGAGTTTTAAATGATGTTACAGCGATTTTCTCGAAGATTACATACTTTTAAAAACGATTGAATACGATATCCCTAACTCTTGTGGAGCAGTATATTTCCAGTATTAACAGAGAAAAAAGTTTCTTCAACATTCGCCAGGTCTTTGGAATTATTGAATCCACATGATATTTTCTCAAATCCATTATTTTCCCAAAGTAAATAAACATGAATAAGTAATTACTACGACCTCTTTGTTAAAGGACAACAATGCGTAGTCATCTGACAGGAAAATGACTATAACCTAACATTTTCAAAATATACATACAGAATATCATATTCACAACATTGTTATTATTCTTAACTTGAGTAGCAATCCTTAACTTCGTGGATAGCGAATATAAAAAACCCTAATCGTTCCATAAGAGTTTTTACATTTAGGTATGGAAAAATAAACTCTCGGTTAACGTGAGATTCACGACAGAACGATATTTTACGATGCAACGTACATACAGTCACACCCATGTTTCGAAAGAAAGATAGCAACTCCCATAATTCTCGTATCATTACTCGCTTCCTTTTTCGGATTCTATGAAAATTAAAATAATCAACAAACCACCATTGCGAATGAAAGGAATATGTTTCATTATACGTGCTCTCTCGTGATTGTGTTTCACAGCCGTGATCTTTAACAATAACTAATAAATAATGGTGAATTACTATGAATTAGAATCTGAAAAAATAAAGGCTTGGTACTTTCGGTTGTGCGGACGATTTTCAAGGAGGCTTGGCAATTATCGAACGATAGTAATTATCGGATTGGCCTACATGAAAAAGATAATTAGTAGAAGTGAGTTCGAAAAATCATCCAGGTGATTGCGAGAATCCAGGACGACTTTAATAGTGCTCCTTAATCTTTGACATTTTTGATCCCAGTTCACTTATTCCGTTGCAAATCGGAATAAGGACTGAACGAGAATAAATTCGCTATCACAATAACGCTTATGTCTTTTGAACCACTGGACCGATTTCGAAAATCAAACTCATCGTCTTCTAATTTTTATGAAAACTGTTTTTAAAATAAAAAAACCAAAACTATTTTTTACAAAATTCATGGATTTTTTCTGGAATTCTTCCTATCATGCTTCTTATAGTGTTCTCAGTCACTTTCTGGGATGCTGTCTTCCACTTTTGCTTGAATTCCGCTAATGTTTTCATTGATTTCTTAGTCTTCTTCAATTCTCTTTTTACCAGGGCCCAATATCTTTCGATTGGCCTGAGTTCTGGGCAATTTGGTGGATTGGCCTCTTTGGGGACAAAAACCACCTCATTAGCTTCGTACCATTCCTTGGTGGCCTTGCTGTAATGGCATGAAGCTAAATCTGGCCAAAAGATTGTTGACACATCGTGCTCACGTAAAAATGGTAAAAGTCGCTTCTTCAAGCAATCCTCGATGTTTATCTTCGAGTCAACAGAGCCTTGGCCAACGAAAAATTTGCTCCTTTTCCCACAAGTTCAAATTGCTTGCCAAACCAGGAATTTTTTAGGAAACTTTGCTTGTTTCTTCACGCGAAATTGTTCGTCAACATTTCCTCGAGAATCTGCAGTATAAAATTCCTGACCAGGAAGTTGCGAGAAATCAGCCAAGACATAGGTTTCGTCGTCCATCACGCAACAGGAAAAATTTTTCAAGAAATCTTTTTTTAATTTTTTTGCTCTCGATTTCGCTTCTTGATTCTTCACAGCGTTCCTGTGTGGCACTTTCTGCACTTTGTATGTTCTAAGCCCACAACTCGACTTGATTTTCTGAACGGTTGACTGCGATGTAATTCGAAATTTCAAACATTTTACAGTGCAGCGTGTTTCTTGACTTTATATCAGAGTGACGAAACATTATCCGTTCGATTCAACTCTCCATAGCACTTGGTGCGCCATCTATGGATCATTTCTCCAACTTTGCGAACTCGCCACATTTACGAAATAAAATTAATTCATTTCTCTGAGAATAATTCTCCAGTGAAAATCAGAAAATCTCGTTATCACTTATACGAGAGTTGAGGGGTATTTGAAAAGTATGAAAATCTTATTGTGAATGCAATGGAGTATTTCAAAAATCGCTCTTCCTTCTCCTCACATAAATGATACTTATATCCTCGAGCCTCCTATACACGTATATATGGCCTAAGCTTACATCTTGAAAAAGGCTGTAGCGTTGATATACTGCAGTTTCCATCTCGAACAAGTTCTATTATAACGTTTTATCTCACTTATATCGCGATAGGTTTATCTTGGATAAATCCATGGAGATTGAAAATGATGCAGCCTCCCGCAAAAGAGATCCCAGAAGAGTTCAAAAGTCAACGTTCGACTTCAACTCAATTAGATATTCTTCTTTTGACTTTTGATATAACTGGTGATAGACTGACTTGTCGCAACCCCTATCAACAGGAGATTAACCGAACACGAAACTACCGTGTACGTTGTACGTTACGCATATATCTTGAGAAATGCACAGGGGCAATTACTCATTTCGCAAATGAGACATATCTGGCTACCACTATTGAGAGGTGACAAGACAAGTAACGGGTTGATTCTACAATAACTTAGTCAAAATCGAACCATGTTTGATTTCTAAGATTTTTTTTTTAATTGTGGTTTTCACGAAAAGGAATATCCTGTAATGTTCAGAGAACGTTTTAGGATTTGTTTAGGTGCAGCACTCCAAATATGGGAACAGTATTCCAGGACAGGTCGAATCTGTGCCTTATAGATCATAAGCAGCTGACCTGAGGTGAAATAGCTCCTGGCACGAAACAGAAAACCAAGTTTTTGGGATGCACTTTTAGCAATGGATCTCACGTGATTCTCCCAAGAAAGGTTACTGCCGACAGTAATACCAAGCATCGAAATGGATGACTTCAATGGTATGGTCACTCCCTATGCTGGGCACAGTAAAATCGGCTTTTCTAGAGAAAAGACATGTTTTGTTTGCGTTGAATTCTACCAAGTTATTAGAATTGTTGCCAAGTTCATATTTATGTTGTTAACATTTCTTCATCGTTCTTTCCAGATTTGGCGGGCAGGTATCGGAGCCCTAGAAGAAAAGGCGGTATGGAGGGTACTATCATCCGCGAAGCTGTGCACTGGAGACGAAGTTGCCTCCAGCAAATCGTTGATGTGAAGCAGAAATAGTGTTGGAGCCAGAATTGAACCCTGCGGAACACCAGCATTTATGGGTAGAGTCAGATGAAACTCGATGGACCACTACATGGAGAGAAAACAAGCCAGCATTTTTCTTCGAATGTCAAAATAACATCTCTTATTGGAAAACCCTTTAAGGACTGAACGAGAATAAATTCGCTATCACAAAAACGCCTATATCTCTTGAACCAATTGAGAAAAAAATCAAAATTTGATCATAGCTAGCTTTGTTATGAACGTCAGGAACATGTGGAACATTTACTTCATAGATATTTCAATTCTCTGTCGCAAAATGTCAAACGAAGTGAAAACACGAGAATTTATAGTGAAACTCTTTCAAAATAATCAAAAATGGAGCTTCAAAAGAATCGCAAAAGAGGCTCGCGTTCGTCCGGAAACGATATCAAGAGTTGTTAAGCGCTTCAACGAAGATCTTGCAATTAACCGCAAGGAAGGAACCGGGAGGAAAAAGGGGTTTCATAGCCCAAAAAAAGTGAAGAAAGCCATCTGCCTTTTTCAGAAGAATCCTAACCTTTCAGGACGGAAAGTGGCCCAAATAGTGGGTTGTTCGCAGTCAACCGTTCAGAAAATCAAGTCGAGTTGTTTAGAACATACAAAGTGCAGGAAGTGCCAGACAGGAACGCTGTGAAGAATCAAGAAGCGAAATCAAGAGCAAAGAAATTAAAAAAAAATTTCTTGAAAAAATTTTCCTATTGCGTGATGGACGACGAAACCTATGTCTTGGCTGATTTCTCGCAACTTCCTGGTCAGGAATTTTATACTGCAGATTCTCTTGGAAATGTTGACGAACAATTTCGCTTGAAGAAACAAGCAAAGTTTCCTAAAAAAATTCCTGGTTTGGCAAGCAATTTACACTTGTGGAAAAAGGAGCAAATTTTTCGTTGGCCAAGGCTCTGTTGACTCGAAGATATACATCGAGGAATACTTGAAGAAGCGACTTTTACCATTTTCACGTGAGCACGATGTGTCAACAATCTTTTGGCCAGATTTAGCTTCATGCCATTACAGTAAGGCCACCAAGGAATGGTACGAAGCTAATGAGGTGGTTTTTGTCCCCAAAGAGGCCAACCCATCAAATTGTCCAGCACTCAGGCCAATCGAAAGATATTGGGCCCTGTTAAAAAGAGAATTGAAGAAGACTAAGAAATCAACGAAAACATTTGCGGAATTCAAGCAAAAGTGGGAAACAGCATCCCAGAAAGTGACTGAAAACACTATAAGAAGCATGATGGGAAGAATTCCAGAAAAATCCATGAATTTTGTAAAAAATAGTTTTGGTTTTTTTATTGTAAAAACAGTTTTCATTAGAATTAGAAGATGATTCGAAAATGAGTTTGATTTTCGAAATCGGTCCAGTGGTTCAAAAGATGTAAGCGTTTTTGTGATAGCGAATTTATTCTCGTTCAGTCCTTAAAAGCTTCCAGTCCAACGGTCGGTACCATCCACCAGTTCCATTCTCTCCGGTCGCTACAGGGTATTGGTACACATACGGTCGTGCAGCAGCATCAGTACCACAAACCGGTTGAAGAACTTGTTTTTATTTGTTCTTTGGGCCCGTCACGGAGCAAGTCACGCTTCGGGTTGAAGTAGTGGCTTTTCTAAACTCTGCCACGAGGAAATTGAATTGACCTGAACTGTACTCTCGAAGATCTATCCTCCGCTTCTTGCGAACTAGAAGGATTCTCGATTTTATGGGTTCGACCTCTTTTAGAACGATTTTTAGTTACAGATCTAAGGACTGAACGAGAATAAATTCGCTATCACCAAAACGCCTATATCTCTTGAACCAATTGAGAAAAAATCAAAATTTGATCATAGTTAGCTTTGTTATGAACGTCAGAAACATGTGGAACATTTACTTCATAGATATTCCAATTCTCTGTCGCAAAATGTCAAGCGAAGTGAAAACACGAGAATTTGTAGTGAAACTTTTTCAAAATAATCAAAAATGGAGCTTCAAAAGAATCGCAAAAGAGCTCGCGTTCGTCCGGAAACGGTATCAAGAGTTGTTAAGCGCTTCAACGAAGTTCTTACAATTAACCGCAAGGAAGGAACCGGAAGGAAAAAGGGGTTTCATAGCCCAAAAAAAGTGAAGAAAGCCATCAGCCTTTTTCAGAAGAATCCTAACCTTTCAGGACGGAAAGTGGCCCAAATAGTGAGTTGTTCGCAGTCAACCGTTCAGAAAATCAAGTCGAGTTGTGGGCTTAGAACATACAGAAAGTGCCAGACAGGAACGCTGTGAAGAATCAAGAAGCGAAATCAAGAGCAAAGAAATTAATAAAAGATTTCTTGAAAAATTTTTCCTGTTGCGTGATAGACGACGAAACCTATATCTTGGCTGATTTCTCTCAACTTCCTGGTCAGGAATTTTATACTGCAGATTCTCGTGGAAATGTTGACGAACAATTTCGCGTGAAGAAACAAGCAAAGTTTCCTAAAAATTCCTGTTTTGGCAAGCAATTTGCACATGTGGGAAAAGGAGCAAATTTTTCGTTGGCCAAGGCTCTGTTGACTCGAAGATATACATCGAGGAATGCTTGAAGAAGCGACTTTTACCATTTTTACGTGAGCACGATGTGTCAACAATCTTTTGGCAAGATTTAGCTTAATGCCACTACAGCAAGGCCACCAAGGAATGGTACGAAGCTAATGAGGTGGTTTTTGTCCCCAAAGAGGCCAATCCACCAAATTGCCCAGAACTCAGGCCAATCGAAAGATATTGGGCCCTGGTAAATAATTGAAGAAGACTAAGAAATCAACGAAAACATTAGCGGAATTCAAGCAAAAGTGGAAGACAGCAGCCCAGAAAGTGACAGAGAACACTATAAGAAGCATAATGGGAGGAATTCCAAAAAAATCCATAAATTTTGTAAAAAATAGTTTTGGTTTTTTTTATTTTAAAAACAGTTTTCATTAGAACCAGAAGATGATTCGAAAATGAGTTTGATTTTCGAAATCGGTCCAGTGGTTCAATAGATTTAAGCGTTTTTGTGATAGCGAATTTATTCTCGTTCAGTCCTTATGATATTTCATGTGGTCGAGAGATCTAGATTCAAAATCATTTGTTTCACTTTTAAGTCACTTCTTTTCCATATTCCATCAACCAAGAAGAGGAAAGAAAAAATTGTCGGTCGACTCTCTAGCTCGTTCGGTTGAAAATCGTGAAATAAATAAGAGAGCATAAAATCGAAGTAGGTCTTGTACTTCAGAACCGCATCGACTTTTGTGCGGTTGTATTTCCACGAATTTATTTATATTTAACAAGCGGTTCATGTAATGAAGTGGAACCCCACGAAGAAGAGTTGGGCGCTCGCTAGATGGTGTGGTTTCGTCTAGAACAGGTCTGTAATCAGCTACCGTATTACCCCAGAGCGTCCGATTCCGATATCATTCTGGTGAATCAAACAATGGAGAATAAAGCCCTGTATGCATCGAATCTCTTCGGATCTCTTTTTTCGATCAGAAGATGGGTGGAATATAACGAGCGTTGGAAATGGACTCATATTTTCATTCTACATGTACCAGACCAATTGAGAAGAATTATATAATAAACTGCTCCACATGAGTTAGGAATATTGACTTGAATTGCAAAAAAAATATTGTTAAAATAAGATTTTTGTGATGGAAATTCATATTAATATGTCAAGTTGCAAATTAATTTTAGCCTGTAGGTCTGCAGCGTATACAGGGTGGTTAAGAAAAATCGAGTAAAATAACGAAATTTTATTCCCAGAGAATTCAAGCATTTTGAGACTATCAATACAATGTATGGCTTGCCCCCACGGGCATCAATAACAGCTTGACATCTTCTTTGCATATACTACACACGAGGTTGCTGAACAATTTCTTGAGGGATTTGGTTCCATAAACGGGGCAGAAGCTCTCTCAGATCATTTAAGGATTCTGGGCTAGGTTGATGATTATCAAATAATCTTTGGAGCATATCCCATGCATTTTCTATGCAATTCAAATCTGGTGAGTGCGGAGATATTGGTAAATGTGGAATACCAAGCTCCTCGCGTGCATTCTCAACTATGGCTGCACGGTGCGGTCTAGCGTTATCGTCTAGAAATTGAAAAGTTTCACCAATAGCAACGTGAAAATTTGGCACAATATTGTCAATGACATGCTCCCTATAGTGTAAGGCGGTCATATTCCCAGGACAAATGTGTAGATCTGTGCGCCCGTTGAAACATATCCCGGCCCATACCATAACACTACCCCCTCGGAATGGATGGACTTCTTGGACATAGCGACGATTACGGGGTATGCGTGGGATTGTCCATACCCTTATTCTTCGTGAATCTGAAAATCGTCTATATCTGGATTCATCAGTGAAAAGGACACTACGCCATTGATCGTTCCAATTGATATGTTGCCTTACCCATTCCAGTCTTTGAAGCTTATGGTCACGTGTTAATGGAACTCCTCTTAATAGCCGTCTAGAACCTAGATTCACCTCTCAAACGTCGTCTGATGGTTTCGATGGAAACTTGGACCCCATCTGCATGTTGAAGAGTATTCCGTAGCATTCTACACATAGATGTAGGGTTTTTCCCCCCCCCCCAAACCAGGAAAAACGATCCTGAGCAGATGTTGTTTTTCGTCGCCAACCAAGTCTTGGTCTTTCCAACACGGAATCTGTCTCCCTGAACCTATTCCAAAGTCGAGATATCACACTTTGGCTGACTTGGAGCCTTTCCGCTACAACAACCTGAGTTAGGCCTCCCTGTAGCCTTCCGATAGCCTTATCAGCCTCAGCGTTCGTTATAATTAACGTCTTGGCATTTTCAGAAAACTCGTTTCAAATCGAAGACGTTGATAAACTGACTTCATTTCAAAATATGAACATTCATGAAGCATATGCAAAAAATCAAACTTCAGAAAAAAGGCGACCAGATTGACGAAATGTCTCATACTGATTTTTATTGGATCGATTCAAGTTGTTATTGAGTTTTAAATGATTTTACAGCGATTTTCTCGAAGATTATATACTTTTAAAAACGATTGAATACGAGATATCCCTAACTCTTGTGGAGCAGTATATATGAAACAACATGAATTAAGTAAAATTCAAACTACTCATGAAAATAAAAGTTATAGTGTACCCTAAAGGCTCTGTTCACATCGTCATCCAATAAAACTTGTCATGGCATAATGAAATTTCAATTTTTAATCGGTAAAACTGTTAGATGTTATTGAAACCAAAATCTTCATGGAAAATACGGTTTAATGACATTATTGTGAAACGTGTAATTCCAAAGAACGTCGAGGAATGGACAAAAGTGGGTTTTCTTCAACACGGCTACAGCAGCAATATTCTTGGCGGTTCTTGAGCGACGTGCACGGTTTCATTCTTCACATCACCAACTTGTCCAAACAGCTCAAATTTTTTCATAAATTTCTGTATTGCTTTTCGACAAGGTGCTTCACGACGACCTAAAAATGTTTGAGTTTTATGAACCGTCTATGCCAAATTTTCGCCATTTTTATACTAAATTTTAATAATTTCAGAGCGTTGTTGAAGCGTTTATAGTTCCATTTTTACTAATAGCGTAGTTTTTACTTGTCAAATGTCAAAAAATGACAGCTCCAAAAGTGGCATTCACCGAAATAGCGGGCTATTCAAAATAACACCACTTATTGGAAAACCCTTTAGCTATGAATATGCTGAAATTTTTCTGTTTGTCATACAGGAAATCATATCTGAAGAGTCTAAATCAACATTTTAGATCCCAAAAAAATTCTCGATCTGAAGCTGAAGTTGAAAACCAATTTCAGTTTTTATTCCGACAATTATCGGTATGACGACAATGTTATCAAAACAAGTCCTGTTACCAATATGAATAGTAATAAAAAGAGCCAGAAATCCATTTTTGATGAACAGAACACGATAGCATGGGAAATACAGAAATCCTTCAGTTGATGAAATAAATTATTCATTGAAATCTAGCGATTGACGCAAGAACCATAAATTTTCTAGTCTGCGTTCGACGAAATTGGTATACAATAAAATTTTCTCGTGATAGTTTCCCTAATTGCCGATATAATTCATTTGGAACCTTGGTGATAGATTTGCATGAGATTTGCATGGAGTTGTTTTGAATTTACGCTAAGGAAGTGGACAAAATTCGACGTCTGTAGAGAAATAGGAAATAGATCTTTGTGAACGTAGTGGAATAAGATAAAATTAATAATTCTTCAACAATTTCGTTATGATCTCTATAAAAATAACTTCTGACCTTATACAAAACTTCGTGAAGATCGACTGAATATAGAAATTGAAAATTTATATCATCAAAGTCAGTGAGAGTAGTTTGAATTCGATCTAGATCAAATCACTGTCGCGATAAAGAATTACAATCCATTCAGCTGAATGAAAAGTACAGCTTTATTGAACTCGTTGATAAGAATGTATGAATCACCATTATTTTAAAACTCTACCTAATGAAAATATAATCATAATTCCTTTTTCACATCTTGATCTTAATGCGAACACGATTAAACAGTGAACCTAATTGTTTTTTCATTATTTTCTTATCGCAAGAGTAGTCGAGTATTACTCATAATATGGACTATAAAATCTGATACAAGCTGGGTTACCAAGCGTTCTACAATTCGTTTCATACAACCGTTGATTGATGGAACGATGGTTTTGATCGTTGAATATCCGAAATAATATAACGCACTCATTCAGCACTGTTCCGGAGTTACATACAGCTTTATTAAATTGTATAACTCATAATGCATCAAATCAGATACAGAATGATCCAACTCTAATCCAAAACTGACGCTGCTATGGTCTATAGTCTAGTCTATATGCTATAGTCTATAGACTATAGTCTGGTCTATAGACTATAGTCTAGTCTATAGACTATGGTCTATGATAGACTAGTGATAGTCCAGTGTATGCACTAGAATAGACTAGTCTAAAGTCTATAGTCTAGTATATGCACTAGACAAGACAAGTCTAAAGACTAAAGTCTGGTCTTTAGTCTAGTCTATAGTCTAGTCTATAGTCTAGTCTATATAGTCTAGTCTATAGTCTAGTCTATAGTCTAGTCTATAGTCTAGTCTATAGTCTAGTCTATAGTCTAGTCTATAGTCTAGTCTATAGTCTAGTCTATAGTCTAGTCTATAGTCTAGTCTATAGTCTAGTCTATAGTCTAGTCTATAGTCTAGTCTATAGTCTAGTCTATAGTCTAGTCTATAGTCTAGTCTATAGTCTAGTCTATAGTCTAGTCTATAGTCTAGTCTATAGTCTAGTCTATAGTCTAGTCTATAGTCTAGTCTATAGTCTAGTCTATAGTCTAGTAGTCTATAGTGCAGTCTATAGTCTAATCTAAAGTCTATAGTCTCGTTTTAGTTTTGGAGGGTGTTTTCTGTAAATGCGCATTTTTGAAAAGGACATCAACTTTTTTCTGTGGAAAATTCTGCGTTAATGTGAAATGATTGCTCTGGAACTGGAGGGGGAGTTTGAAAGGTGTATCAAAGTGGGCTGTGGACAGCTGTGACGGGGGGCACTGTAAGCCCTGTATTCAATTCTGCAACATTGGAGCTGGAGATCAAAAGAAGAACTCTAATCCAAAACTGACGCTGCTATGGTCTATAGTCTGGTCTATATGCTATAGTCTATAGACTATAGTCTGGTCCATAGACTATAGTCTAGTCTATAGACTATGGTCTATGATAGACTAGTGATAGTCCTGTGTATGCATTAGAGTAGACTAGTCTAAAGTCTATAGTCTAGTCTATGCACTACACAAGACAAGACTAAAGTCTGGTCTTTAGTCTAGTCTATAGTCTAGTCTATAGTCTAGTAGTCTATAGTGTAGTCTATAGTCTAATCTATAGTCTCGTTTTAGTGTTGAAGGGTGTTTTCTGTAAATGCGCATTTTTGAAAAAGGCATCAACTTTTTTCTGTGGAAAATTCTGCTTTAATGTGAAATGATTGCTATGGAACTGGAGGAGGGAGTTTAAAAAGTGTATCAAAGTGGGCTGTGGACAGCTGTGACGGAGGGCACTGTAAGCCCTGTATACAATTCTGCAACATTGGAGCTGGAGATCAGAAGAAGAACTCTAATCCAAAACTGACGCTGCTATGGTCTATAGGCTGATCTTTATGCTATAGTCTATACACTATAGTCTGGTCTATAGACTATAGTCTAGTCTATAGACTATGGTCTATGATAGACTAGTGATAGTCCAGTGTATGTATGCACTAGACTAGACTAAAGTCTATAGTCTAGTCAATGCACTAGACTAGACTAGTCTAAAGTCTATAGTCTAGGCAATGCACTAGACTAGACAAGTCTAAAGACTAAAGTCTGGTCTTTAGTCTAGTCTATAGTCTAGTCTATAGTCTAGTCTATAGTCTAGTCTATAGTCTAGTCTATAGTCTAGTCTATAGTCTAGCCTATAGTCTAGTCTATAGTCTAGTCTATAGTCTAGTCTATAGTCTAGTCTATAGTCTAGTCTATAGTCTAGTCTATAGTCTAGTCTACAGTCTAGTCTATAGTCTAGTCTATAGTCTAGTCTATAGTCTAGTCTATAGTCTAGTCTATAGTCTAGTATATAGTCTATAGTCTCGTTTTAGTGTTGGAGGGTATTTTCTGTAAATGCGTTAATGTGAAATGATTGCTCTGGAACTGGAGGGGGTAGTTTAAAAGGTGTATCAAAGTGGGCTGTGGGCAGCTGTGTGTATACAATTCTGCAACATTGGAGCTGGAGATCAGAAGAAGAGTTATCTCGTAATTTCCTTTCAAAGTGATAGATCAGAGCTCACGAAACTGATCAATAAAAACGAGGAAATTTTTCGTTATGCAAACGACCTGGCAATACTACCACACTTCCAGGCAAACAACATTATTTGTTCTAACAGTATATTTACCCACATTATCAGTTCTTCCTTTTTAAAAGCGTGAAACAGCGCTATAAAATACTATCTGTCTATTTGAGGTTCAGTTGTTTTGAACAGGAAAGGATAAGTGTTATCATCATCGAATTAAAAAGGAACAATATTTATACACCCATAAATACAGTTTAATCGTCAACATTTCGAACAAAGAGCAGAATCTATTCTTATTTGTACACTGAATAAATTCGAATGAGTGTAAAATCACGTAGGCCTTGCCAAAGCTTAAACAAGCGAACTCGATTCCGCCGACCACGTTGCCACGTCGCTCGGCAGGAAATCGCCGCGAAAAAATACTCGCGGTTCGCTGAAATAGTTGCATTTTTCTGAGTGTATCAAGAAAGTTCCGTAGTTGGTTTCTAGATGCAATATTTTATGGCGCAAAACATATTCAGATGGGGAAACATAATTGTTTCCTTCCTTCAGCAAGAAGTTGTTTCACCGGGTATTGGAAGCCTGATTGGTTTCGAATTTATTGGGATATAAAAGGTTCTGGTTTTTGCAGATCCGTTTCATTAAGAAAACGCATTATTCTGTTTCATCATACAGCATTCGTTCAATGAATTGAATGAATACTCAATGGTTTTATATAATAATTTTATACAGAAAGAGCCTTGTTTGAGAATAGCATGTTGATCAAAAAAATTGCCGCCCTGCTCCTAAAATATAATCAAGAGAAGTCACGAAAAAATTGGTCACGTCTATTCACCTTTTAGGTAGATTCCCATTCTTAGGAAACAAGCTAAAATGAATTAAGGATTTTTTGGATAACTCTTTGTGCGGTTGTTCCTCAGAACTGGTCGGTTATCATTTTACCGAAATACGTTCAATTGTTTAATTTTGAGCCAGGGCCGTATCTAGGGTGTGGCCAAGTGGCCCCCGCCACAGGCGCAAGGTCCGCAGGGGCGCCAAAAAATATCAAATGAAAAAAAAAATTTGAGCGCCAAAAAAATTCAAAGAATAAAATATAGAAGCGCCAACAAAATATTCGAGATAACATGTCACGGTGAGATGTATATATGATCTGACTCTTGAAAATATTTATCCCAATCTGGAAACGGCGTTGAGAATATTTCTGAGTTTGCCAGTGACAACTGCTACATTTGAACGTTCCTTTAGCAAACTGAAACTTATAAAGTCGTATCTTATTCGTTCCTCCTTGGGACAAGAGCGATTATCAAATATGTCAATCCTCGCCATCGAGAAAGAAGTGACATGTACCTTAGATTACTCTGAATTAATTGATATATTCGCCGAAGCAAAATCAGGAAAGGCGAGGTTTTGAACATATTCCTAATAATATGATTGTGATTAACGATTAGTTTTTCTAGTCAACTAACCAAAACAACATTTCACTTTGCGTTTGCAGTGTTAATGAATTTTCAGTTGAAAATTTTTTATTTGTCTGTTTTGTTTTTAGAATTCATATTATTTTTATATTTAAATATTTTATTTGAGATGAGTATTTTAATGTTTTCAATAAAAATAGGTAAATATCCATATTATTGTGTATTATTTCGAATTTGTGACGAAAATATCTGAATAATATTATGAAAAAATATTATAATATATATATATATATATATATATATGTATATATACAGGGTGTCTCAAGTTCGAGTGCCTATTAGACGTTTCTAGAGAACGGGACATATTTGAAATCCGAAAATTGGGATTATGATATTGTTCGAAATTTTCTACCGACCTAAAATAGTTTCAAGGCCAGAGCACTTCCGGTTATACAGGGAGTGAAAATAAATTTGCTAAAAAAAGTTTTTTTCAATCTTTTCGTTTCTGATATGATGGAGTATTCAATGCTGAATACATTTCTGTTAAAAACATTGTATTCATTCAAATAGTTTTCAGGATATCGGAAAAAAACCTGAAAAAAAGTGAAAAATATTCATAGCCAGTATCATACTCATTTTTCTTATTCTGAACATCCCGAGTGTGAACCGTTCTCACAACGTCAAAGTAGAAGAACGTGGAGAGGTCATGCATCTTTTGAATTTCATAAATATCATCACAGGGTGTTCCAAATTTTGTGTCGAAAACTGTGATCGAAAATTGGCCATAACTTCTGTTTTTCAAATTAGAACCCTATTTTTTATGATTGCGTTGGATTCTGCGAAGAAAAATAATGATAGCACTCTCAGATGCTCTTGCTCCTAAATTCAGTAATTCTCGAGTTATTCGAGCTTCTCTAGATTCATGTAGTACGTAGATTCAAATTCATCGAATCTGAACAGATTCGATGAAAATCTTTATGAAACCATAGTAACAACTTATAATTAGACCTGCCACTTGTGAATTATCAATGGAATCATTTATCTTCTATGGTCACAGAATATTCTCATGCAACATATTCGATGAAAAACCTCAAATTAGACCTGTCACTTGTAAATTATTGATGGAGAAATGTATCATCTTCTTTGGTCACAGAATATTCTCAAGTGAAAGATCAGATGAATTTGATTCTACGTACAACATGAATGCAGAAAAGCTCAAATAACTCGGGAATTACTGAATTTAGGAGAAAGAGCATCTGAGAGTGCTATCATTACTTTTCTTCGCAGAATCCAACGAAATTATGAAAAAATAGGGTTCTAATTTGAAAAACAGAAGTTATGGACAATTTTCGATCACAGTTTTCGACACAAAATTTGGAACACCCTGTGATGATATTTATGAATTTCAAAAGATGCATGACCTCTCCACGTTCTTCTACTTTGACGTTGTGAGAACGGTTTACACTAAGGATGTTCAGAATAAGAAAAATGGACATGATAGTGACTATGAAAATTTGACTTTTTCTCAGGTTTTTTGTCGATATTTTGAAAACCATTCGAATGAATACAATGGTTTTGACAGAAACTTATTCAGCATTGAATACTCAATCATATTGGAAACGGAAAGATTGAAAACAAAATTTTTGAGCAAATTTATTTTCACTCCCAGTATAACCGGAAAAGCTCTGTCTCTAAAAATATTTTGGGTCTGTAGAGAATTTCGAACAATATCATAATCCCAATTTTCAGATTTCAAATATGTCCCGTTCTCTAGAAACGTCTAATAGGCACTCGAACTTGAGACACCCTGTATATATTTAGTTTATTCAAAACTGAAAAAAAAATTTGAAACATGATGAAAAAAATCTACGCCAATTTGGGGGCGCTGAAGAAAATCTTGCCACAGGCGCAGTAGTACCTAGATACGGCCCTGTTTTGAGCATTGGCGTAGCTATACTCCATTCACAATTATAAAATCACAACTCTGGCCTTGGAAATTTGACAACACTCTGTATCGAAGTTATGACGTTTTTCAAAATATTTTTATGTTCCAAGTCAACACTATGTTTCTACATTCTAAGCGTATTCCTCAGAATGTGAATTTATTCGGAAAATGAATGAATTGGAAAAGATGTGATGGACGAAAATAATTAACGTTTATATGAATTGATGGAAAGGATTCCTTTTCTAGTTATTTGTATGAAAAGTACAAGAGAAGAGATCACTGTTGAAATATATTATTTTTCGCCAGGAACGAAAATTGCATTGCTTTCACATAATTTTCATATGCATGCTTGTGAAGATTTAATGTTTATTATCCTCTTGAACTGAAAGTTCAAGACTTGACGACATCAATTGTTGATTCTAAACAAGAATTCATTAAAAAAAATCAACCCAAAAGATATAAGATGAATTGATGGGTAATTACAAGAATCAAGAATAATGTCAATTTTATTTTGTTGATAACTTTCTTAAAATCAATGTTGGGGTATCAAACTCGGCTGCGTTTGTTCAAACAACATCTAAAGAAGACATTTTTCACCATCTCGATCTTTGGAAGGCGTTTCTTATAGGAGAATTAGGTCTAAGTTCCACCTCATTAGTGAGATACTTAACTTTTGCAAATCTGCTCAGATACCGCCAAATTTCTTGGAAAACCTGAAAAATATCATCCTAATCGACCTCTCGAGGCTCCATCCGATCCATCTACTGCGATATCTGTCCAAATAACAGCTTTTTCAACGAAATTCCCGTGTACCCCTTCACCCTCGAAATGTAAAACATTCGTCCTGGTCTTGAAAATCGTCCTCACGCTCCAAACTGGTGCTAAAAACAATGAACATACGTTAATCTTGGATATTCGACGAAAAACTCACCTGCAAATATCGATTAAATACCAAAAATCTGCGAAAAATTTGTAAACCTAACAAAATGTGGAATATCTTCGATACTTTTTTTCTTGATGTAAACAAGGAAACTGGCAACGTCGTTTTGTCATTAACGATATTTTCTGTGCGCGCACTGACTTTCAATCATATGTTCTCTGTGCTTTTCATCAATGGCACCAACTCCTGAAAACGAAACCATTACCTCCTATGTGATTAAATAAAAGTGAATGGAGTATAGGTGCCAGCGATTTTGAGGCGAAAATGGTCTCAAACGTGTGATTAGTTTGGACTCAACTCAACGCCTTCAGCTGACTTTAAAATCGCTAATATATTGTTTTTAGTCGACATAAGACATTAAGAGAATTCGATTCTTGAAAATGCGTTTACATAATGTAACATTATTCGTGGGCTCAATTGTATTAATCGAAAAGAGCCTACTTTGAAGGACAGAGGGCACTCAAATCATCTTAGGGTTCCGTTTTCGATGGGATGTACTCACTAGTTAATTTCGACAATTTAGCACCCAAATGCCACTATTCGGTAAAACATGGACATTCTTCATGGTTAATTTTGTCCTTGCAACTCCCCTCTTGGAGGTGGCCCGTGTTGCCACCACCTTGGTACGCCTCTGGTACAGTGGTACTCAATGCCATGAATAGAGGGGTGCCGACGATATCGAGGTAGGACCCATAAGTAACTAGTTAAGGCACTGCGAGTACGGAACCCTAAAAAAGAGAATAAAACAGTTATAAAATCCATCTGAGGGTACAAAAGCGATTGTAATGTACCTGACCTATCCCAACAAAAATAACCCACTTCAGTACCCACCAATTACAAAATTACCGGCAAAGGAGTACTCCAACATATCGGGTGACCCTGAAACAAACGCCAGCAAGTCTAGATTCGTCCCGCCGACAAAACTCACCGTCTGGCAACGACGCCTCCTATCAGTGCCGGCCGGCAAAAGCGTGGAGGGGACGCCGGTTTTATAAAAATAAAGAACAGCTGATTTTGAAATACAGTTTTGACAGTGCATTCGCTGACGAGACATCGCAGCGAGAACTGGAAACTTTTGTCGGTGCCGGCACTTTTCTTCTCACCGGCCCAGAACTGAATGTACAATCCACGATGGAAGTAATAGCGGTCACTAACAACGTTAGTTTCACAGAAAGAGAAGGTAGGCGTTTTTGTATTTTCGAAAAAAAATGTTGTTTGTGCGTGCGGCCAAAATTTAGAGGGGTTTGTCGATTTTCTAAATCTAAAGGGTATGGTGTAAGCAGGGCCTTACTGCGAGAAAATCATCGAGTTTTATAGAATTCAGTTTTATTTCTCCATTGCTGGATAGTTTTGCATTTCCTCTATTTTTCCTTTCAATTGTGCGCCAGTGTGTCCAAAATTAATTGCTGTTTATACAATTTCCAATTTTCTTCCTGAAAAACCTGTAGAAATTAATATATACAATTCTTCAACTCCAACTATACACGTCGATTCGAGTGTTTCAGTCCGTTATTCTCAATACGGTGTTTCCAGACAAGTTAGGACAAGTTGAGAAAATAAGTTCAGCCACAAACGGTTATCCTTTAAATTTCTTTTCTTGAATATTGATTTTTCCTCTGCTGAATTATTCATTTTGTGAAAGTTTGTAATCAAAAACCAAAGAGATCACCAGTACATTGCAGAATTTGCAGTTCTGTAAATTTAACTATTAATCGAAATATTTTTTGAAAAGTGACAGATTCATGGGAAATTTTTCTAAAATTAGTTCATGCCCGAACAAATTTGCTACATTGATTCAAGTATTCCTCAAATCTCAGAGGCAGATTAAATTTTGTATCACGGATTAAAATGATGTGTTCTTCTAAAATTGTTGGTAACTTTTTCGGTTTTTCTCCCATCTCAAACTGGAATGAAGATAATTAGTTTTAGTTCCAGATTTAATTAATTCTTGAATGCTTATTCGCTACACACAAGAGCGTTATCATTTCGCCCAAATGACTGTTAATTTTCGATTTCTAAACTCACTCATGAAGAATTCGTAGCCAAATGTCTGAATGGTTTCAGAGTTATCAATTTTTGTAATCTTATTTTACCCATATTTCTTAAAATACATATCCGATCGAAGTAAAACTTGGTAACAAGCTGTAATGGATACAAAATATAGCCGTGTTTAGTAGGGACGCCCTGTATAATCTCAGTGGCGAAATTTTCTGTTTCAACACAGAAAAAATCTTAAGAGTATTTGCAAAAAAAAGCCAGACGGTGTTGAAAGAGATAGCTTGTGCCAAGACATGTAGAAACCTATCCTATCCATCTTGGCTTGAAAATTGAGATTCCATAAAAGGGAAACAATAGAACGAACCTTTCCGCAAGGATTATCAATCTAAGCCACGGATCTTTATCGCTGACATTGCTAGTTTTGTAACTGAATATGCAAACCACAGAAAACTCAATGACAACCATATCCTTGGGCTGATTTGCAATCAAGCAGCAAGTCGTATGATTTTGCCAGATCAGCGAGGTGATCCTTTGATTAGGAGTTGAACTGTACACTAGACACTTCTGTTCTGTCCATGATGTTGAAAAAGGCTGATAGCTATTCTCTGCAACAGTATGTCAACCCTTATTATACATAGTCTTGCAATAAGAATATTGAACACCCTATATATTATCGACGTTGAATTTTCAATACTTCGAATCAAGTCAACAATCTTCAGGATTTGCCTTAACAAAAACATAAGCTTTCTTCATGTTTAGAATCAATTCGAAAACTTAACAAAAAACTCAAAATTTTGAAGAAATTAAAAATTTGAACTTAATCATAAAAAACAGTATATCGACAAGGACAAAGTATAGGAATGCAAAGGGTATAGGATATAGGGATAATATTGAGACGTCTTAATCTCTTCTCCCTAGAAAAAATCGTGCATGCAAAAATTTAGTGAAATAATTCAAATAATTTGAAAACTCCCTGAGTTGAAAAAATAATATAAGGATTAGGCATAATATCTAAATTTATTCTCCAACAATGCTTAATCGATGGAACCTTTATTGAGTCTTGACGACGTTGTTTCTTGATGACCATTTTCCAAGAATATATCTCTAAATATTTTATCCCTTTTTTACACGGTTAACTCATTTATCATTAGTTTGTTTGTTCCAATAATCGGAGTTATATCAGTCATTATCTACATAGTTAACGACTTAAAATAGTGGATGTTTTCGAAAATACGATTTGCTTGAAATTCGGAGGTCAACTACATGTTTATCGAATATGTTTTTCTGAAATTATGTTCGAACAATATTTGTCTGGGTGTTTTTGCACGGATTACATCAGGATATTTCGATTTCAACAATAGCGTAAGAAATATTCAGGTGAAAAAGTATAGGGAAATGACAAAGTTTGATCAATTTTCCTGAAGAAATGGGAAAATTATGGAAAATATGAATACCAAGCTATTTTGCATTGACCTTTCTTTCCACTTTCGATCCGTATATTTACATCACGTCCAGGATATCTGTGAAAAAAGTTCAAAGAGTTTAAAATTTTCCTTTTTGCCGGAATTTTTTGCAATTTTCGCGATTTTTTTAAAAATACTTCTACATCGCCTAGAGAGTCGAAATTTCACCCACGTATGAACCGATTATTCTTCTTTTCAACCGTATAAAAATTTCCTTACTGTATCACAGCTTCGCTGCGATTTTTAGATTCTTCTGAACCTACTTTTTCGATAGATTCCCTCGGGTCGGTCAACAGTGTAACCATTTTTGTATAGTATAGAGTAAGAATAGTATAGAAATATAACTACACTGCGCAAAAAAATTAACGCACATTCGGAAAATCTCAATTTTAATGAAAGTTAACTCTACATTGACTTTATAACTTATTTTTTATGTCGGGAAGGTTTTGACCGAAACAAGACACATTAAATGGAAGAAAAATTCAGGATTTCACCGAATCTTATGTGAAAGAAGAGAAATAAAAAATTTTCAAAATACTGAAATGCTGATAAGTGATTAAATACTTGGTATTTCCACCCCTTGCGTTAATTACAGCTCGGCAACGACGGTTCATACTCAAAATGAGTGATCTTAAAATGTTCTGATCTAATCCTTCCCAGATTTCTCCGAGTTGGATTCCTAAGTCATTAAGAGTATCTGGATGATTTTCTGAACTTCTCATTCTTCTATTGAGGTTGTCCCAAACCTGCTCAATCGGATTGAGATCTGGACTTCTTGCTGGCCATTCCATTCGAGAGACTTCAACCTCTTCAAGGTACTCCTGAACGATGCGCGCACGATGGGGTCTGGCATTATCGTCCGTAAAAATGAAATTTTCACCAATGTATGGGGCAAATGGCACTACATGCTCTTCAAGAATGTTCCTTATATACTTATCAGCATTCATAGCTCCATTATCAACGACCACTAGGTCTGTGTGAGCAGTCAAAGATATTCCACCCCATTCCATAATCGATCCTCCCCCGAAACCAGTAGTATTCAGGAAATTGCACTGAGCATATCTTTCATGTGGACGTCTGTATACAAGGGAACGTCGATCACAATGGTAGAGGCAGAATCTAGACCCATCTGTGAAGAGAACTCTTACCCAATAGGCCTCTTCCCAATGGCAATTCGCAAAATCCAAACGCGCCCTTCGATGGGCTGGGGTAAGAGCTGGGCCTCTTGCCGCGACACGAGGCCATAAATCATATTCTCTAAGGCGATTTCTTATTGTCTGAGTGCTAATTTGCACCTCATGAGGCGAGCGGTTGCAAACCGTTGTCTCAACGAAGAAACTCTCAAGTAACGTTCTTGAATGGCAGTTGTTACCCGTGGTCTACCCTGTCCTGGTCTTCGGACCTGTCTCCCTGAATCGCTGCAACATTCTGGACACACACACACACACACTCGTATGGGAAACTCCAAACCTTTCTGCAATTCTTGTGTATGTCCACCCTTCTTCTCGCAAAACTACCGCTTGGGCACATTCCTCTTGGGTCAAATTGCGTGTTTCGCGTTGCATAGCGATCGAGTGTATAAAATCAAACGAAAGAAAAACTATTGATCACTAGAATTGATCGAGAACAACTGATTTTAGAATAGAGCCAATACATTCAAAATCTGATAATATCATCTTTTTTATTCCTGCCGGGAGAAAACATCTGTATTGAAGAAAAACGTTGAAAGTGGATAGCATATGCATGCATAATTCTGATAAAAATAATAATCATTGAGAACACCTTCAGTTGTAGAATAAATTTGAGATTTCCATAATGTGCGTTAATTTTTTCGCGCAGTGTATTTTAGACTTTATTTCGGTGGACAAAGAGCCTCTATAGCTTGTGCTTCAAGAGGAATCGACAGAATAGCTACAATAGTGAAAAGTGTTAATTTGCATTTTGTTTACTCCGAAAATAACCATCCTCATCTGAATGAGATTACATTTACGGCTTATTCTTGCGAAATACAATCGAACTATCATCGAAACCCATCGAATATTGTTCAGTTCCTACGAAGGTCATCTCTGCCGAGGTCGCTAAAAATAGTCAGCACTTAATTCTTTATCGTTCGAAGCATTTTCATAAACAGATACGGTCCAATTTCTGTAGAGCAATGAATGAAAAATAATTACTTCGAGTTTTATGTTCCTGTTTTCGCGAGATATACTACTTTTTATGAATTCAACAGTCAGCGGACGATACTGAAGACGAATGAGAGGATAAACCAATCCCTATCTTGATTATTTCGACGGTAAACAAGTTAGCGAATTCGAAACATTCAGGATTGAATTTAGCTCTGTTCGATCTTTGGAGAACTGCCAGAACTTGCGAAATAATTGATTCGACGTTGAAGTTTCCTTAGGTGTTTCGATTCGGGTTAACACAAATTAAAGGAAGATCTTCATTCGGTCACTTCAAGGATTTATAGAAGCACAGTTTACCCAGGCTTTCAAATAGACATTCTAGGGCAGTATTACAAAAATCTGTCTACATATTCTATTCCTATGATCTTTGATCCTTTCTTTATGAAATCTTATCAACATTCATGAAATAAAAGTAACAAGAAATGAAATATTCTTAGATAAATTGGGATAAACGAAAATTCATTTCATCCACTGGCTATGGATAAAATGACATACAGGCAACAGTAGTGTTGCAACTATAGTTACAAAACTACTGACTACTCACAAACGAAATGCTTGGTTCTTCTAGGAACATCAGTAGAAGATGTGTGAGCACAATGCAAGCAATGTATGCATCGGAACCAGTCTTCTCCCGGCACAGATTGAGAAAAAAAGGTTATTACAATTGATGGACAGTCATTTTCATCATTTCTAAAGTTGCTTACAAACATTTTATTCTTCATTGTCTTCTTTAAATAATGCCGTAGGGGCTTATCTCCTTCTTTTTGGAGGAGATGTAGGCTCATTTTTTTATTTGATTGCCATCATATTAGGTGTAGAATTTTGTTTGTCGAGTTTTCGGCTCACGTTTGCCTTGTCCACTTATAAACCGTCCTTTAGGGACTGGAGTAATCTCCTCATAGGAACAGCAAGTGTAGGATGAGATTCATCGTCTTTTAAAGCTGCAGATGAAAGTTTTTGTTCTGAATATGCTAAGACAAGTCCTGGTTCTTTGTTTGCTGATGGAGCCTGAGATGAATTGTCTTGCTTTTGTTTGGTAGATACTGCCAACTCAGCTGAAATATCTATGCCATTTTGTCTATTAGCTGTATATGTAATTTTGTCCATATAGCATTATAAAAATAGAAATACGCTGCGCAAAAAAATTAACGCACATTCTGAAAATCTCAATTTTAATGAAAGTTAACTCTACATTGACTTTATAACTTATTTTTTATGTTCTCTCGGGAAGGTTTTGAACGAAACAAGACACATTAAATGGAAGAAAAAATCAGGATTTCACCGAATCTTATGTGAAAGAAGAGAAATGAACAATTTTCAAAATACTGAAATGCTGATAAGTGATTTAATACTTGGTATTTCCACCCCTTGCGTTAATAACAGCTGGGCAACGACGGTTCATACTCAAAATGAGTGATCTTAAAATGTTCTGATCGCATCTGAGCGCACGATGGGGTCTGGCATTATCGTCCATAAAAATGAAATTTTCACCAATGTATGGGGCAAATGGCACTACATGATCTTCAAGAATGTTCCTTATATACTTATAAGCATCCATAGCTCCATTATCAACGACCACTAGGTCTGTGCGAGCAGTCAAAGATATTCCACCCCATACCATAATCGATCCTCCCCCGAAACCAGTAGTATTCAGGAAATTGCACTGAGCATATCTTTCATGTGGACGTCTGTATACAAGGGAACGTCGATCACAATGGTAGAGGCAGAATTTAGACTCATCTGTGAAGAGAACTCTTTCCCAATCGGCCTCTTCCCAATGGATATGCTCTCTCGCAAAATCCAAACGCGCTCTTCGATGGTCTGGGGTAAGAGCTGGGCCTCTTGCCGCGACACGAGGCCATCATATTCTCTGAGGCGATTTCTTATTGTCTGAGTGCTAATTTGCACCTCATGAGTTTGCTGAAGCTGATTTTGAAGGAGGCGAGCGGTTGCAAACCGTTGTCTCAACGAAGAAACTCTCAAGTAACGTTCTTGAATGGCAGTTGTTACCCGTGGTCTACCCTGTCCTGGTCTTCGGACATTCATACCTGTCTCCCTGAATCGCTGCAACATTCTGGACACACTTGTATGGGAAACTCCAAACCTTTCTGCAATTCTTGTGTATGTCCACCCTTCTTCTCGCAAAACTACCGCTTGGGCACATTCCTCTTGGGTCAAATTGCGTGTTTCGCGTTGCATAGCGATCGAGTGTAGAAAATCAAACGAAAGAAAAACTATTGATCACTAGAATTGATCGAGAACAACTGATTTTAGAATGGAGCCAATACATTCAAAATCTGATAATATCATCTTTTTTTATTCCTGCTGGAAGAAAACATCTGTATTGAAGAAAAACGTTGAAAGTGGATAACATATGCATGCATAATTCTGATAAAAATAATTATCATTGAGAACACCTTCAGTTGTAGAATAAATTTGAGATTTCCATAATGTGCGTTAATTTTTTTGCGCAGTGTATATAGCATTATAAAAATAGAAATATATCGAATGAATACAAAAAGTATATTCAACATAAAAAATTCCTTGTGAATTCAATGACAAATAAGTAAAGTTTGAAATGAATGCAAGATAAATAAAAAAATGGAGCAAACAGGTCATTTATTCTGAAAATTTGGCACAATGAAAAAAATCTATTGACCTATTGATTCCTGTTATCACTCATATCGACCGAATTAAATCGAGTAGCGCTTGAGAGTTTTCAGAGGTTAATAGAAGCCACTCGGGTCTTGTGATAAGGTAGACAGCTCCTCATTTGATACCTCCAAACTCAAATTATTATCTTATTTTGCACTTATTTCCCCTTCATCTTCGTTCAACATTTTTTGGCAAGAACCTGTATATCGAAAACTGAAGTTCTCAACCACGGAAACCCTGTGTCTCTTGCAAGAACTCATAGAAATGGTCAAATCCCACATTACAGAGACTATTGCTTCAGAAGGTCGAGGGTTCTGACCCAAACTCGCTCAAAACTGAGAGTTTTTCCTGTTGTCGGCGAAGAAAACCTTGCATCGCGATTGGTCGGACGTCGTTTCGAGTAATGGAAAGCAAAATCTTCTGGTAAATCACTATGAACGTAGCTACGATCGAGGCGGAGAAGTGAAACTCTACACTGTTGCTAAGCGAACTCGCGGAGGTTAAAACAGGTCATTCGCGAGTCGAAAGTATCGCTGTTCTAGTCCGAAACTGAACCTACCTTTATTCAAATTCGTTGCCCGATTTCAAAGTTATTATTTATATTATGTTCCTTATGAAATCCGTCGATCGAATACTTGATAGAATAGTTCGGTGCAGCAAATCGACTTGGTATAAATCATATTCTACCAGTAGCGTTACACAACTGATAGTTTTTCTTCCTAAAGTATACAAACATGTTCCTAGAAATTATTTGGATTGAATTCATCATTACTTGGGTGTTCTTTTTTCGATGTTACCTTGTTATATAAGATGCGACCTTAAAAAAATACTCAAAATATTCAATTTTTTTTGCTATCAACTTCTCCAGTTCTAAGTCAACGATAATAAGATCTGAAGACCATACAAAATTCGATTTTGTGAATAAAATGTTGTTCAATCTTTTTCCTACGAAATAACATATGTATTCCTCCAATTTAAAGATGTAGGCTCAACGCAATAGAATGGAGGAACAATTTCTAGTTTAAAACAGTGTCTGAAAAGTCCTTTTGCAAACTGTTGAATCTCATGGAAATTGGTATAGACATTTCGAAGATTTACTCCTATGAGTAGAGAGACAAAAAAGTATTGCCTGTTCATGGTTAAGGTGCAATGCAAAAAAAACGAAATTCAGTTAATCAAAAATTGCAGACACTTCAAAAAGATAATGGTATGGATTTAGTACAAACAATTTCAAATAAGGACTGAACGAGAATAAATTCGCTATCACAAAAACGCTTATATCTTTTGAACCACTGGACCGATTTCGAAAATCAAACTCATTTTCGAATCATCTTCTAATTCTCATGAAAACTGTTTTTACAATAAATAAACCAAAACTATTTTTTACAAAACTCATGGATTTTTTCTGAAATTCTTCCCATCATGCTTCTTATAGTGTTCTCAGTCACTTTCTGGGATGCTGTCTTCCACTTTTGCTTGAATTCCGCTAATGTTTTCGTTGATTTCTTAGTCTTCTTCAATTCTCTTTTTAACAGGGTCCATTATCTTTCGATTGGCCTGAGTTCTGGGCAATTTGGTGGATTGGCCTCTTGGGGACAAAAACCACCTCATTAGCTTCGTACCATTCCTTGGTGGCCTTGCTGTAGTGGCAGGAAGCTAAATCTGGCCAAAAGCTTGTTGACACATCGTGCTCACATAAAAATGGTAAAAGTCGCTTCTTCAAGCATTCCTCGATGTATATCTTCGAGTCAACAGAGCCTTGGCCAACGAAAATTTTGCTCCTTTTCCCACAAGTGCAAATTGCTTGCCAAACCAGGAATTTTTTAGGAAACTTTGCTTGTTTCTTCACGCGAAATTGTTCGTCAACATTTCCACGAGAATCTGCAGTATAAAATTCCTGACAAGGAAGTTGCGAGAAAATCAGCCAAGACATAGCTTGGTATTCATATTTTCCATAATTTTCCCTTTTCTTCAGGGAAATTGATCAAACTTTGACATTTCGCTCATAAAATCACCCGATTTGCAGAAATCTACCGATAAGGATAACTACCTAATAGGTAGATCTAGGGGCTCTACTAGTCTTTGCCTAAATGTCTTGCAAAAGACTTTCATTGAGCGAGATTTCCGTAATATAGAAATGATTGCACCAGAACATCATAAAGCTAAACTTTCTGTTCTTTCATCCAACAGCTGAATTTTCAACCATCTTTTTCTCTTCCAGAAATAGGCCAAGAAGAATGCTCCGAAGAGATGGCCATTGTAGAAACTCTGTCGAAACGACTGGAAGACGAGTTGCGCTTGGTGAGAAAAGTGAATTTTCTGGAAGAAATCCTCTTGCCTCATGGCCTCACACTAGACATAGCCAAGAGGGTGTTCCAATTGGCAGAGCTGGAGCCATGCGGTCTTAGAGGTTGCCTCCTTTACATCGAGTTCGAATTGAAAGAAGAAAAGAGGAAAGTATCCAGCATAAAATGTGATCCTTCTATACCCTCCACCTTTGAGCTCTACCTCACATTGAGGCAGGCTACCAATGGCTGGAATTCATTTTTGCCGCGATTTTGGAAGTAAGTTTACCATATTACCCTTTTACATTTTATAACGCCAATATAATCTACCCATATATTAATAAAATCTTCCATTTCTCAATAACTAACGCCCTATTCTCTTTGTTGCAGAAAAATAACAAGGGGTACAGTGATGATCAGTGCAGAATACGATCTTCAGAAAAAAAAATTGTACAGAACCCGAAATGACATGTAAGCATTTTCGAAATGCCTTAAAAATTTGAGATGTTAGAATGCTTAGTGTTATTGAAATTTATTTGAAAGGCTTACTAGCAATAGATATTTAGAAGTAAGTTCCAAGCTGATTATATGATAGAGAATAATATTATTTTATAGTTATGCCGTGATTGATTGCTCCAAAAGAATACTGCACTATAAATCGTTACAAAAGTTCTATTTTCTTGGTATTCTTTCGGATTCAATCAGCACGGTTAGAAGAACCGATTGGTTCACTCACAAAAGGTAGATGTGATAAATTTATATTAAGTTTTTATTCTCAAAGTATTTTATGTGTTTTGTGATATTAGTTTTAGAAATCATTCAAATATTCCTATGCTCTATTTTTCTCGACCCGAAACAGTAAATATTTCCATTTGACATCCTTTTTAAAATTTTATGTATTAACATTCACCTTTTACATTCATACATTTTAAACCGTCATTATATGAATTTTAACTTTTCATTTTATTATGTTTTAAATATTTTTATCAGTATTTTAAGTTATGGATAAGATTGATTATTGTTATTTTTCTGATCTCATATCATGAAGTTGTGAAACAATCTTCATTTGTTGTAAACTTTTTATACATTTTGATGTGAATGAATTCAAAGAAAATTTTTGTTTTCATGATCGTGTTGATTAAATTTTTATAAAAATCACTTGTTTCATTTTCCCTACATCTTTAATCTTGAGAAAATGATAGATAAAAGTACTCTGGAAGATTTCTAGCAATATAAATTCGGTAAGAGGGAATATTGGCCTGAAAAAATTTGAAGAGAGCTTTTGAGCTTAACAGTGGCATTCAAGATCCTAGCTTGAACTAAAAGAGTCTCTAGTTTTATCAGTTCGAAAGTTATGGAGTTTACGGACGCACGGAATTGACGCTGTGATTAAACAAATACTATTTAAGAATAAATCATTTAATAATATTTAAAAACAACATTACTTAATACAATCATTTTATATATATACCTATCAATTATTATCAAATGCAAATTCTACCATATTTATACAGTTTAGGAGAATCTGAAACGGTGATGTTTCTATCAACAAAACAGTAAATCATTTAAACATAATACTTATATTCAATTAAATTCATTTTGATTTTTATTATAGTAAAATGAAGTTATAATGAAAACACTTTGAACACATACAGGGTGAGTTGACAGAGCTCAACCGTCCAATAACTATGCTAAAATTATTTTTGATTTTACAGGCGGGTCCGAAAGTGGTGAAACATTAAACCACCCAAGGTTTTCGAATAAGAATACCCAATTTTCATATCATAAATAAATTGGGCATTTCCTTTTGAAATCACTGGGTGGTATCATGCAGCACGACTTTTGGATCAGCCTACAGTCAAAAATAATTTTAGCACTTTTGACTCGTCCTGTATATTCACAACAATTAGCCATTATTCCTAAACAGTCCTGTTCAGATAATAAATCATTTACTTGGTGTCACTAATCGGTTTTTACATGAAGCGATTTTGACTTCTTTAACTTTAGCTGCGAACCTCAAAGCATTAATGGATTCGTTGTAAGAATCATTAATCGGTGAAATATTGACAATCATCAAGCATTTACAATTGCCTCCTAGAGATGACTGTAGTAAGAACGTCAACTTCGAATTTCTGTATGGTATATGGGTTTCTTTCTTATACAATGCCATCATTACATTTCCCAAGCTAGATAAACTCTTATTTATATTTTTAGTCTCAAGTAACCTCTCCTTAGACACTGATTTGGCACATTCCGAACCTGCCAGATCGACTAAACTCACCGAACCTACATAAACATCATTCGAGTTTTGATAACGAGCTTCGATGTATATTTTCGTCACAGCGTGAGATCTGGAGCTGTGTTCATTGAAATTTGTGACTGCCGTCGACCTATAATAAGTATTTCCAGTAATCACCAATCGAAAGATTTTTCGAAAATTGAAAAATTTTAAGGCATCCATGAAATTAACTAACCTGTTTTGTTGGGCTCTGTACATGTACCGTAAGAGTTCCTCAGCTGTTGAAATCGACACCACTGTCAAATTAGGAACTGTCGTTCCTTTTCCCTCGTTAAACTTAATATCCAGCGATTTTCCACTATTCAGATTTAAAAGGTCCCTTAAATTTTCATTGTAGATTTCTAGAAAACTTACTTCAATTTTATAGGACCAACCCATCCGTTCCATTTCTTGTATTCTCTTGAATATCAATTCAACCGATCTAGGGATCATTCCTAAAAACATTAACTGCTATAACTATTTTAACATATCGGAAAAAAAAAACAAGGGAATTTTTCTGTCTAATATCCTGTGAATCAAAGGAATACCATAAAAAACTCACCTAGACATTCTTCGGGATGTGGTTCACCTTGCATGGTATACGTTTTTCCAGATCCAGTCTGTCCGTAAGCAAAAATACAAACATGATAACCATCCAATGCGGACTGAATAAGTTGAGATATCTCATCAAATATTTTTTCCTGGTTTGTATTCTGATCGAAGGCTCTATCAAATGTAAACTCCTGTGATTCGTTACTTTTAATAGTGCCTCCAGGCGCTATACTCTCTCTCAATCTGGATATTTCTATTGAGTTTTCATCAGGGAAAGTGAAGTTACACTGATTAATTTTCTCAAGTTCCGTTAGTGCTGGCCTCAATCGACAAAATACTCTAATATTACCTGAAAAATTCAGAAACATGTACTTGACAGTAATTAAGGTGGGCGTTCAATGTAGTGTGTCTTTATTTCAAGTTGATTCCGAAAACGGTTTCACTTTGAGAACTGAGATTTTGTGGGTGAACTCAGAAAGGATTAGGGTTCTTGTTGAAATAATTTTGATCGATTTCATTCCGACAGTTAATTTTTTTTCTTTCAAAAATAGAAGAAAATGAGCAAACCCATGCTTCTGTTTTATTTCAACAGAAAGACCCATGAAAATAGTTCAACTTCCGATTGAAAGTGAATCTACTGATAATTTCGTTCAGAAGATCAACTTGAAATACGGAATTGACCGAGAATGGCCAAATTCAAATTTTGGCGGGAAAAAGTTCCTGCTTTACCCACAAATTCGCTTATTTCATAGTTCGGCGATTTTCGGATAGAGAGCGCCATTGTACATTTCATTCATTATTAGAGAGATATTCATAGAACTTGATAGTGATAGTGCATGTTCTATGGAGATATGCCATAAAATGGACGGTGGCGCCTCTATCGGCTGAGCTTTCCTATTCGCTTTAAACGCCGACCTTAAGTTGTAGAGAAAGGACCCCGCACTTTTTCTATGGCAAATGGCGTTCCGTGAAATTTTCTAAAATTTTGGTATAATGTAGTACTCGACCTTCTGATCAAAAGTGTCCATGGCCCCAACTCAATCCTATGACTAGTTTTCGAGATACAGGGCGTTGAAGTTGAGAATTACCCACTTTTACTACGCCCGTATCTCGGAACAGAATCGAATGAACTTCAATTTTTCTCAAGAAACATTTCATTACATCCCCAAGGAGCAACCATATAGAGGAATATGACCGAAAATCGTTACGAATACAGGGTCATCCATAATTTAATGCATGCCTGATTTTGAAAGAATAAAATATGTCAGTTTCAGAGCGAGAACGTTCACAAAATGAACTATTACACTAGATATATTGTTGTTACATCGAAAACGTCTGAAATACCCAGAATTTATACTGGGTGATCCATTATTATAGAAACTATTTTCAAGGAAGGTTAAATGGACACCCTGTATTTATGGGTTGATTTAAGGTGTTTGTTTAATTTCTTTAGAACATATCATCATGGACTTCAAAGAATACAGGGTGATACAGTCATGAAATGAACTTTGAACCTCACGAAAATACCCAAAAACCACCTTTTTTTTTCATCACCCTGTATTTCGAGATTAACTCCGACGAGGTGGGAGTTTTCTTTCACCACTGTACCTGATATAAAAATATCAATACGGCTGAGAGTTTTTATCCACTTCCTATGACCAGATTTTTTGTTATGCTGGAATAAGAATAGAATAACATACCTAAATAAATAATTTTCATATTACATTAAAAAAAAATCTGCTCATAGGAAGTGTATAAAAACTCTCGGTCGTATTGATGTTTTCATATCAAGTACAATGGTGAAAGAAAACTCCCACCTCATCGGAGTTAATCTTGAAATACAGGGTGATGAAAAAAAAAAGGTGGTTTTTGGGTATTTTCGTGAGGTTCAAAGTTCATTTCATGACTGAATCACCCTATATTCTTTGAAGTCCATGATGATATGTTCTAAAAAAATTAAATAAACACCTTGAATCAACCCATAAATACAGGGTGTCCATTTAACCCTCCTTGAGAATAGTTTCTATAATAATGAATCACCCAGTATAAATTCTGGGTATTTCAGACGTTTTCGATGTAACAACAATATATCTAGTGTAATAGTTCATTTTGTGAACGTTCTCGCTCTGAAACTGACATATTTTATTCTTTCAAAATCAGGCATGCATTAAATTATGGATGACCCTGTATTCGTAACGATTTTCGGTCATATTCCTCTATATGGTTGCTCCTTGGGGATGTAATGAAATGTTTCTTGAGAAAAATTGAAGTTCATTCGATTCTGTTCCGAGATACGGGCGTAGTAAAAGTGGGTAATTCTCAACTTCAACGCCCTGTATCTCGAAAACTAGTCATAGGATTGAGTTGGGGCCATGGACACTTTTGATCAGAAGGTCGAGTACTACATTATACCAAAATTTTAGAAAATTTCACGGAACGCCATTTGCCATAGAAAAAGTGCGGGGTCCTTTCAATTATCTACTTTCAATACTAAAATGATATCTGAAGCTTTAAAAATCAGCCCAACTAAGTTTCTGGAGTGAAATGGAAATCTAAGACAATCAGTGAGGATTATTCAACATTTGTACCTTTGAGATCTTGAATACAGTTATGTAATTTTCTCCTGGACTTCTCCCCTTCAAATACTTCCAATAAAAGTTGTTCTTTTTCTTCTGAAAGTTTTTGTGCTTTATCACAGTAAAGCACATATTTATCCTGTACAACGTTAAATTCCCTCTTCATTTTTTCTAGTTCAGCTGTTGTTTCTGCATATTTGATCGCAAGATTCTCATTATTCGTTTTTGATTCTTCATAAAGTTCGGATATTTTCTCAACTTTCTGTTCAAGATCATGTCTCACTTTATTATATTCATTCTGTACAAGATTAAACTCCATCTTCACTTTTTCTAGTTCAGCTGTTGTTTCTGCATATTTGATTGAAAGATTCTCATTATTTGTTTTCAATTTTTCGTAAAGATCAGTTATTTTTTCAACTTCCTGTTTAAGTTTATGTCTTGTTTCCTGCAAGGTTGCAATTTCATCTTGAAACCCTGCTTTACATTCTGAAAAAAATCAATTCAACTTATAGTTCAACCTATTCTAAAGATTTGAATAATATTAACGTATCAGCAATAAATTGGACATTATGAAAACCAGAATTACCTTGAACTGTCTTCTCTGATATTTGGTATTTTTTATCTAATTCGTTATATTTTTCCTGAAGCAACTTGAATCTTGTTTTGAAATCCCAATCTGGGACTTTCGTTTTCTTCATAATTTTATTCTTCACTTCAGAAGCAGAAGATTCATTTGGTCTTTTTATGCCTACCCTAGTTTTATTTTCACTTAAGACTCCCACTCTTGGTACTTTATTTGCAGCTACTTTAAGAGGCGGTTTTGGTAAAGGATTTATTTTGGTAGTTTTATTAGTAGAACCAGAACCCAGAGCACTGAATGATTTCGATCTTCTCAGGTTTGTTCTTATAGGTCTTTTATTTATTACTGGTAGTTCTGGAACGGTGTCTTCCGCCCTATTCTGCTTTCGGAATATATCCCTAGTAGATTCTGACTTAGTTGCATTCTTGGTATCGATATTCTTAATACCTGAATTTCCAAATGAGGGATTCAAAATAGGTTTTGATACTGCATTGCTTAAACATTCGACAGATTTTGAGCGCCTCAATATTCGTTTGGTATTCGAGAAGTTAGGTAAATTCGAGACATCATCAGTAGTCTGGGAAGGCTTACTTTTGAAACCAAATTTTGGAATTTTGGACATGTTCTGCAAAAACAGTATAATATATGTATAGTAATAAATACACAGGATTTCATGCTGTAAACAGAACTCACATATCCCAGTCTAGTTAATAAGCGGATATAAAGAACATACAAAAATTAAATTAAAGCTTTTAAAACCTTATCACTATACAAGAAAAACGGTTGACTTCAATTCAAATTTATTTTTTTGGCATTGGATCATAGAATAGAAGGGTTACTCTTTCCTCTAGGATTCTTTGGGTTGTGAACAGGGGAACATTAGGAATAATGATATGAGAACTTGGAATCAAATGGATAACATTTTTCTAAATTTCAAGATACATTTGTAAATGCTCACTTCGGATAAGGGTGCTTGAGGGTTTATATTATCATTGTTTAATAATATTATATTTGGCATTTTACAAAGCAAAAAGTCTTTGTTTTATAAGTTTCTGTGGTTTAATGTCACTTTTTCATTAACCTCGAAATTCGAATGAATAAAAATTAAAAACACCAGATAAGGAATTAGGGAAACAAGATTTGAAATTTACCCTTTATTAATTATTATATTTGGATATGAGTCTACCTTCCATGCAACACTGTCGTTCTTCTTATTTACTGTTAAAAACAGCAATTGGGCTGGAAGTACTCCCAAAAAGATATGGACATCATTTGAGAGGAAAAGCCCCTGGCATAGCGCTATCAATCGATCAGCGATTGAAAGGTGAATTAATTGAATTTATATGTATTATTTGCAACTGAATTTTTTTCTTCCTGTAGAGCTCAATCGCACAGATCCTGAGCTAACTAAACGTATCGACATTGGATTACCCCTGAATAAAGTCAGTGATAAAGTTAAACAGGATCAAATAGACATTTTGAAAAAAGTACGACTCAATATGACTATGGAAAAAGAATCAAGAAACAAAACATTAAGAATTGATGTAGATGAAACTTTCAAAGAATGTGAAGCAACAGTAGGGCCGATATATATAAAAAGTATTGCAGATCACTATTCCATATTTAAAGACCTCTATGGTGACGCTTACTTTTATCCAAAAGTAACATTGGATGTTTTGTTTTCATCTGGCGATGTTTTGAATCCAGTTTATTATGGTAACGTGATAAAAGCTGAAGATGCTAAAGCAAAACCTCAAGTCACCTATTCTGCGGAAAAAGATACTCTATGGACATTGACTATGGTAAATCTCGATGGCCATTTCACAGAAAATGATAAGGAGTATATTCACTGGTTTGTTGGTAATATACCAGAAGCAAAAGTTGAGAACGGTGAAACTATTTTCAATTACTTACAGCCTTTTCCTCCTAAAGGCACAGGGTATCACAGATTTGCCCTTGTTTTGTATAAACAAGATAAAAAAATTGATTACTCATCCTTGAAATCAAATGATATCAGTGATTATGATTTACCAGCAAGAACGTTCTCCACCCTTGAGTTTTATAGAGAACATCAAGATCACATGACTCCAGCCGGGTTAGCGTTCTTTCAATCACACTGGGATCCTTCATTAAAAGAATTTTATCATGATAAACTAGTTATGAGTGAGCCTAGGTTTGAATATGATTTTGATCCACCTTACATAAGACCTCAGGCATGGTTTCCTCTACGCCAGCCATTCAATCTATACATGGATAAATATAGAGACCCAAAACAAATCAATAAAGAATTTCTACAGAGAAAGATGCAAAAAGTTCATCCGTTTAAGGCTCCTGAAGCCCCACTTCCATTTCCTAATGCAGAACCGTGGAGCAAACCGTATATACCTTCATGGTTGAAATTGGAAATTACCAAGTCTAGACTTAAATGGGGAAGAATTAACGATATTGAATGAAATGTTAGGGTATGAAAGTAATAAATTTTGATTGTTTTGAATACTCTCTTTGGTATGTTAACCTATCCTGATCTGTCAAATATTTTTTGAGGTTAGTGCTGGTGGTCAAACAATGGGAAGTTATATCTTTGATCGTGTAGATATTTGAAACGTTCATTTGCTTGAAAAATTGTTATACGGGGACATTTTTTTATATTTTCGGTCAATCTTACTCTCAGGAATATGAAATTATTGAAAATTGGTCAAATTCAGATCATCAACAGGGTTTTTTGGGTCCTGTGAGTACTGCATTAGGAAAAAGTTGTCGATGTATCCAGTTGTTCAAGCAAAATATAACATGGTTATGCAAGGGAAATATTCCGTGGAGGAAAACAAAAAAAAGGCACTGAAAGTACAAAAATGCATTCAATATCATTTTACAAAAATTATTAGGTACTGATTTTGTTAAAAATATTAATTACAGATAAAAATTTCAATTCTATTCCTATACTACTTCATAAATTAATTGTCACATTTTTCATAAAAATAATTATTTAGGAAAATGAATTTATAAAAATGCTGAAATGATTTAAGACTGAAATGATGTTCCACCAATAAACATTTGGAACATAAAGAACAATTTTTTCCTTAACATTATAGGAAACATAAAAAACACATAATAAAGAGGAAACTTAAGAACAATAACAATACTTATCACAAATTACATTGAACAAAAGTGGAATGCTTTAGATATTTTACATTTAAGTAGTCTTTCCACAAGATCATTTTGAAACAAGGCGAATATTCCGTATTGCACTTTATTTTTTGGAATTTGGTTTCAATGTCAAATTTTTTCGGGCAACTTTCAACATATTTACATAAATATTCAGTTAACATTATGTATATAACTGTTATTTTCTTTTTCATGTTGGACAGTAAAGTTTAACTATCTACAATAAAATTCGTAACAATAACATTTATAATGAGAATTTTTGAGAGATTTGAGCACAAGAACGAGAATACAAAGAGATCTACCAATTTTTCTTGGTTACACTGCAAAAGTATCTTTTGTGTTTACACAAAGAAACCACCGGTACAACAATTAATGAAAGAAAATATGTTCTTTCCAAAATCAATCTCAAAAGAGTAATGTAAATTTTTGGATTCAAAATGTTTGAGCCTGGAAATTACATAGTTTCTCCTGAGACCAACTTTCATACTTGTGAGGAATCTGAGACAGTTAGGTCTTGAAATATAGAAAATTGCAAGTTCTCTTCATATATTATTGCAGTCGTTCATCGTGCTCAACAAAAATTCATTCATTATAATTAAATGGCGGTTCATTTTAAGGGCGGTCGTTTCAAAATGATCTTTTAATAAAATGCAATTCACTGGATTACAAAAAGTAAAGATCACACAGTAAAATTATAACAATAATCACACTAAGACTAGTTCTGGGATTTGGTCTGGCTGAAACCGATAAATATAGCGCACGCAGTGGCTACAAACCTGTAAATAGAAGGTTAATAAATTGAACCTGCCATGGAAGCAGTTTGACAAAGCTGAAGAATATAATTCACTGGCAAATAATCCTTTGCATTAAAATTCGAGTCGAATTTAATAAGTGAATGATAAACTGAAAATAATGATTCATATTCATTATAATTTCATCGATCTCACCTCCACTGAAGAGGATCTTTAGTAGACAAACAAATCAGCGAAGAAAAGAACATTTTGCTGCTAAACTATCCTGATTTTGACGAGGTAGACTCCTTTGAATTTGATTGTTTTCCTCGGCTAGAAGAAATTATTAATTGTGATACATAATTGCCAAAAACAATTATTGTCCTTGAGGGTCCAGCAAGAAGCTTCCAATTGTCAAAAACGATCATTTTTTGAGCGCTATTTCTATATCATTTCGCCACAATGTCCGTAATCTTCGAATTTTGGGCCTGTTATAGTCTCATTGATTACTAATTTGACAGATCCAGCATCATGGACGATTTATTTGACAGCTGCTGTCAAAACTTTGTTTGGATACATTCTCGAATGAGAATCTACCTACAAGGCAGATATTTAATAATTCCATAACGAAAATGTCTTTCCAATTTGGATGCCTTTCCACACAATTATCATGTTTAAAATGAAGTTGTGGTGGTGTACAATAAGTTGAACGAACGCCATTTGCAGTTGACGATTGTTGGGCAAAATGATACAAAAAGTTTCCCCGATCAACACCTCCTTGTCAAACCCTTTATCAATTCAAGATTAATGAAAGAGTTCTTACCTTCGAGGTTATTAGTGAGGGATGACCCCATATTATCTATGTCAGATGGAGAAATGTCCAGTTTTGTGTTCACACCAGAGTCATTGGAGTCATCAGAAATAACTCCTGCGAAAATCGAACAATGTTACAAAATTATTGCTCAGAGGCCAATTTTATTATAGGGGAAATTTTAAAGTAACAAGATATAAGTGAAAAACTGAAATAACTTGATCATCTTGTATTAGTCTGTTGTTTCACATTAGTATGCATGTACTTTACCCTTTCATTGTTGTTTTAACTGTGATATCGTGTTGTATATGTATATAATTTATGAATTAAACGCAAGACATGATTTCCCAATCTTTTTCCACTTATACTTGCCTCTGCATATAAGTTTATCGGGCAAAGGTAGTTCTGTTGCATCAGGAGCGGCAAAGCTCTGAAAAATACTACCTCGAACACTCCACGGATTGTTATCTGAGTTATAAAGTTGATGTGCTGGAGAAACCAGCTCCTTAATATCTTTCTCCATTAACCTCGGAGTTTGGAACATCGGCATTCGGATTGAAAAATCCTAAAAAAGCAAATTTACCATATAACCCGATGATGCAAAACCAGCATCCTGACTGCAAACGTCAAGACATCAGCTTGTCTAAGAATGTTTGAATCAAAAGTACTTACTGTTATTTTACTGCCACCATTGGAACTGGGGGAATTCCAGTATAGAGTAGTTCCCTTGAAATAAATACGATATGAGCTATACTATTCTATTTCATCAAAATGGCCAATACAGTGTGCACCCAGGGTAAGTGTAACAAACTGGGGTATTATGGTACTTATGCAAATAAGTTTCTACAAACATGGTCTTAAGCCACTTTTTGGAAGTAATGTGGCCGTTATAAATAGTTTCCCTCATAATTTCTAACTACGGATTCGATCAAGATCAAATTTTGCATTTAGAAGAAGAATAACATATAGAAGCTATACTCCATTCACTTTTATTTAATCACATAGGAGGTCATGGTTTCGTTTTCAGGAGTTGGTGCTCCTGATGACAAGCACAGAACATACGATGAAAAGTCAGTGCGCGCACAGAAAATATCGTTAATGACAAAACGACGTTGCCACTTTTTGTTTATATCAAAGTAAAAGTATCAAAGATATTCCACATTTTGTTAGGTTTACAAATTGTTCGCAGATTTTTGGTGTTTAATCGATATTTGCAGGTGAGTTTTTCGTCGAATATCCAAGATTAACGTATGTTTATTGTTTTTAGCACCAGTTTGGAGCGTGGGGACGATTTTCAAGACCAGGATGAATGTTTACATTTCGAGGTTTAAGGGGTACACGGGAATTTCGATGAAAAAGCTGTTATTTGGACAGATATCGCAGTTGATGGATCGGATGGAGCCGCTTGAGGTCGATTAGGATGATATTTTTCAGGTTTTCCAAGAAATTTGGCGATATCTGAGCAGATTTGCAAAAGTTAGGTACCTCACTAATGAGGTGGAACTTAGACCTAATTCTCCTATAAGAAACGCCTTTCAAAGGTCGAGATGGTGTAAAATGTATTCTTTAGATGTTGTTAGAACAAACGCAGCCGAGTTTTATATCCCAACATCGATTTTAAGAAAGTTATCAACAAAATAAAATTGACATTATTCTTGATTCTTGTAATTACCCATCAATTCATCTTATATCTTTTGGTTGATTTTTTTTTAATGAATTCTTGATTAGAATCAACAATTGATGTCGTCAATTCTTGAACTTTCAGTTCAAGAGGATAATAATCATTAAATCTTCACAAGCATGCATATGAAAATTATGTGAAAGCAATGCAATTTTCTTCCATGGCGAAAAATAATATATTTCAACAGTGATCTCTTGTACTTTTCATGCAAATAACTAGAAAAGGAATCCTTTCTATCAATTCATATAAACGTTAATTATTTTCGTCCATCACATCCTTTCCAATTCATTCATTTTCCGAATAAATTCACATTCTGAGAAATACGCTGAGAATGTAGAAAGGGAGTGTTGACTTGGAACATAAAAAAAATTTGGAAAAACGTCATAACTTCGATACAGAGTGGAATGTGTCAAATTTCCAAGGCCAAAGTTATGATTTTATAATTGTGAATGGAGTATATATTTAAACTCAATGTCTTAACCCACTTTTTGGAAGTAAAGTGGCCGTTATAAATTGTTTTCCGCATAATTTCCAAACTACGGATTCGATCAAGATCAAATTTTGCATTTAGATGAAGAATAACGTATCTAAGCTACATCAGTAGTTTTATCCAGATCTCGTTACAAGAACCGTTGTAATTCTAGTGTATTATCGAAGAAAATCACAATATTTCTGTAACTGCAGATCCAGGATCATAGACGAAATCTTTGACAGCCGCTGTCAATTTGTTTTGACGGCTGTCAATTTTTTCCAATTGGTACAACTGGAAACCTTCAAGGTGGATGAAAGATCAAAAGCCCTTCACTTCAGGTCAGTGCTTTTAGTGACCCATTCCACCAAGAAAAATCAAAACTTGAAATGTTTGAGGCAGATTTTCTCGAAAACGAGGAGGTTTAGAGCTATATCCATCATTTCTGATGAATAATCTTCAAGAATATCAGTTTCATCAAAAAATTGCTATGATTTCTTCGAAAAATTCACAATAATACTCACAGGAGATGGTGGAGTATCAGGTTTAGGCGGCGCTATTTTCCTATGGGGTGCGTTATGTCCAATAGGTAACCATTTACTGCTCCGTTCTTCCTCTCTTCTAATCGGTTTAACTTCTTGTAATGGGGTCGGGAGGGATACTTGATGCTCTGATAAAAAACAAAATTAAACACAATTTCAACACGATTCAACACAAAAAACTCATTACCTGCAAGTATCTTATTGAAACTGATAAGAGGATTTGGTCCACTACCTCTGAGGAATATCAAAAAATTGAAACATTTCATGAGATCATTCGCTGAATGTATACTATAGTCTGCCAATTTGATTTCGTTGCCATAACAAGCAAAAAGGCATCTTTCTAAATCATTGTAGAAAAGCTGACCACCATTATTGTATAAAACTTGGTACAACTGGGCGGCCAAAACATATTGTCTAGTCAAGGATATGTAATTTTTCTTATTTGAATATGAGATCTAAAACAAATTCACTTTGGAATAATTGACAAAAAAGGTACACAACAAAAACACTCTTACAATCCTTCCTGACAAAGTTAAGTAATCTGACGTCTGAAAACAATATTGTTTATTTTAACTTACCGATAGAACACTCTGCAGTTCATTGAGGTTTTCAACTGTCAAATGACTGTTATATTTGGTATGGTATTCAAGCTTGAAAAATGAAGCTTCTTTGCAGTAGGGTGGATCCAAAAGTATAGACCAGGCTCTCACTTTGTAAGCTTGGATAGGATCTTGTTCTACTGGCGCTATGTACGAGCCTATCGAAGTTTGAAGGAGCTGTAACACATAAAATTAAGACGATGTTTCTTCAATTGGGAATTTAAATCAAACCCGAGATCAAAATTAGTTACCTGAACGTATTCTGGTAGATTCGACATGACCTGTTCAACAGTTTCACATTCATAAGCTTCTGGTTTGAATGGATATCCAAATTCTTTAAGATACAACCCAGGGAAATCTTCTAAGGACATACTCGAAAGGTTGGAATTTTTTAGCATAGATAATAGCTGAGAGCCCAGCACTTTCAACATTTTTGGTAATGTTAAGCATACCGCTCTCTCACCGTCAGATAATTCGATTATCTGAAATAAAAAAGTAAATGTGAGAAGAAGAAACACTGAGTAAGTTTCAACAACATCAGACGCAACACACAGGATTCTTGTCCCCAATCTATTCAACACAAAATCTGTTAATTGGTTTTGCACATCACAGTGTTAGCGGTTCAAATATTTCAGATACCTTCACTACATCTGGAATTGCTTCAAATAATTCTATTAATTTCGAAAAGCCATAATCTGATACTTTGCATTGATACCCAAAATGGTGATGGTAGGCAGGTACAAACTTGTGAAAAATTATGGTACAATACGGGGAATGTCTCAGCAGTTCAACCACCTAGAAAGTGCAAGTCGACTCAAAATTTATACACATCTCAACAAGCTCGCTGCAAATAGCTGGGAAACGCTATGATAACTCTTGGAATAATAAAAATAACACTTCAGAAAATCAAAAACTAGCACTTGGCTAAAACCAGTCAATCGTATACTCCATTCACTTTTATTTCATCACATAGGAGGTCATGGTATCGTTTTCAGGAATATCCAAGATTAACCATGAAAAGGAGGATCATGTCCCTAAGTTGGAACAACTAAAACGTATGTTTATTGTTTTTAGCACCAGTTTGGAGCGTGAGGACGATTTTCAAGACCAGGACGAATGTTTACATTTCGAGGTTGAAGGGCTACACGGGAATTTAGTTGAAAAAGCTGTTATTTGGACAGATATCGCAGTAGATGGATCGGATGGGGCCTCGAGAGGTCGATTAGGATATTTTCAGGTTTTCCAAGAAATTTGGCGATATCTGAGCAGATTTGCAAAAGTTAGGTACCTCACTAATGAGGTGGAACTTAGACCTAATTCTCCTATAAGAAACGCCTTTCAAAGGTCGGGATGGTGAAAAATGTATTCTTTAGATGTTGTTTGAACAAACGCAGCCGAGTTTTATATCCCAACATTGATTTTGGGAAAGTTATCAACAAAATAAAATTGACATTTCTCTTGATATTACCCATCAATTCATCTTATATCTTTGGGTTGATTTTTTTTTAATGAATTCTTGATTAGAATCAACAATTGATGTCGTCAAGTCTTGAACTTTCAGTTCAAGAGGATAATAAACATTAAATCTTCACAAGCATGCATACGAAAATTATGTGAAAGCAATGCAATTTTCTTCCATGGCGAAAAATAATATATTTCAACAGTGATCTCTTGTATTTTTCATGCAAATAACTAGAAAAGGAATCCTTTCTATCAATTCATATAAACGTTAATTATTTTCGTCCATCACATCTTTTCCAATTCATTCATTCTCCGAATAAATTCACATTCTGAGAAATACGCTAAGAATGTAGAAAGGCCAACATAGTGTTGACTTGGAACATAAAAATATTTTGAAAAACGTCATAACTTCGATACAGAGTGGAAAGTGTCAAATTTCCAAGACCAGAGTTGTGATTTTATAATTGTGAATGGAGATAGATGCATAGAATACCTGGTGTATCGACTCCTTACTAAAAATCGTGACCAAAATTTGTAGATCAAAACGGCATCCTAAATTTCAGATTTTGGTCTAGTTCCGGAATAAATCCGCAATATTTATCGGTCGTGGCGCTACTGTGGCAACGACAAATAACGCGACCCCTTTCGGGAGAAATGAAAAGCCGCACAAAATATCACGTTTTCGATCGACAAGAAAGTCTTAAACAAAATCTAATCAGTGCCAACACCAGGTATTTCTATGCATCTATGAATGGAGTATAATTAATAATGATATCCAAATGTTACTCATTCGTTAACTTCACCACATGTTTCCCTTGAATGACGTTTTGGTTTTGACATTGCCAGATCATGAAAAACCTTGAATACAATAGCTATTTCACCGAAATAACTAAAAAAGTATTAAACTTACCTCGACTGAAAACTCCTTAGTTTTGGACATTTCTTTGGGCGTTTGCTCTCTTTTAGGAACGGCAATAGTAAGTACATCATCTTTTTTACCTATAACGATAGTATTTTCTGGCAGTTCCCCCAGCAAATCTTCAAAGGTGCACAACCCGTAGTCTATTGGAGAGAATGGTTTGTTGATAACCTTTTCGTAAGCGGTAGGAAACTCTAACACCGATATTTGCTTGCAAGGTTGACCTTTCAAGACTTTGAGCAAGTCTGACGTGAATCTTCTCATTTGTGCGGAATGTGATAAAGTGATTAACCTTCGTGTGCCGTCTCCTATAATCTGAGAAATATTGAAATTATAAAACTGAACGAAAGCATGTGCTTGACGAAGATCCCAATCATGTCACCGATTACTTGAAATTTTCGTTTTACCTGCACAATATGTGTCATGGACTCGAACAAATCAACCAATTTTGTGTGACCGTAATGAGCCACCCGACACTGCCTTCCAAAATGGTGGTGATAGGCCGGAATGAATTTGGCCAGAGGCAACTGGCATTTGTCCATGGTACGTAGCAAATCGACCACTTCCCGACATAGCAAGTAAATATTTGGTGCTATACTCGGAGGAACGCCTTTGAGAAAAGTTTCTGAAACCCATAAACAATGTAGATTGAAACGATTAAGAGAAATTTGAATTTGACCGACATTTATGTATAAATTTAAATAAATACCTTCATCGTTAACTGCTTTCTTATTCTCTCTTTTGATTATCTTGATGGTTTTATTGGGACCTACTTGTTTGATTGATATATTCGGCACACACATCACAAAATGCTCTAAAGGTACACCACTGTCGTCTACAGACAATGGAACGTGGAAGGTTTGCTCATAACATGCTTGGAAACTGAAAAATTGCTTCATTTCAACCTCAAAAAGCGACCCTATTCAATATTCTTCATCACATGCATTTTTCGCATTGAATTTAACCTATTTCATTCAAATTTGTCAATCCAACGACCTGTCAAATATTTTTTGAGGTTGGTACTGGTGGTCAAACGAGCCATCTCGATTCTCGACTAGTTTGGCCACCATCATTCGGATTCAATCCGAAAAAGGTGTAATTCAATGCCAAAATACTTATAGGAAACAATGTGAGGAAGAATTAAAAAGTATCAGCGAACCTTAAGAAGGGCAACGATCCCATATGGATGTCCAGCAAGGTATACAACTGATTGGAAAAGAATTTGAGAGATGTCATGATATTCGGTGATTGTATGGTGCTGATTTCACACCATCCACCGGATTGAAGTCCATTCGGACAGTGTACCGTACAGTACGATAAGATGATCTGGAAAATAAATTTGTCTCAATCTATCCATCGTGTTGACGACTGATAACTACCTTGTTCAAGTTGGGAGGAGGTGAGGATTTCACTTCGTGAGTGAGAGAGATGATGCGACAGCCTTGCTCTTCTGTTATCTTGCAAACGTCTTTCAGCTTATTCACCTCTGATACAGATATGGTGCAATGATATCTAGATTCCAGTAAAGCCATAAATTTAAAGAGCGCCATACATTTTTCCGGGGCTTCCTGTGAACACCTGGTTCGTCAATAAACAATGTAACAAACAGAAATCGTTATAGGTGGCAACTTGTGTGAATATGTCCGATTTTTTGCCAAATAATCGCCATTTTCGAAGAACACGCATGAAGATCTTCCTTCAACATTACAGGGTGACAAGAAAAACTTCGGACAAATTTTGCTGTGGTCTGGAACAAAAGTATTTCAGCGCAGCCAAATAATTTTTATTCTCTTGGTTGCTCTACACTTTCCTGTACTAATATGTGAATTTTCAGTTCGATATAATTTCATTTCACAGAGTTTTAGAATGTCAAACAAACGTAGTGCGATTTTGGAGCTGTTTCGTCAAGGTAGGCAATGCGAAATTGTTCGTTTGCTCAATGTGCCTCGACAAACCGTGTCCGATGCAATTCGACGTTTCAAGGAGCTTGGCTATGATGGTCGTCGTCCAGGAAGTGGTAGAAAACGCACTGTCAATTCACCTAGCAATCGCAACATCGTCAAGAAGCGAGTCAATCGAAATCCGAGGGTTTCCATGAGGAAAGTAGCCTGTGATACCGGTATCAACCGCGAATCAGTCCGTCAAATTGCCAAAAAGGAGCTCAACCTCAAGCCATACAAGCTCCAAAAAGTTCAACTCCTCACGGAAGAAAACAAGCGCGTACGACTCCAAAGGTGCCGCCAACTCCTTCGTCTCCCCGCCGGTCAGCAATGGGAGCGAATTCTCTTCAGAGACGAGAAGCTTTTCACCGTAGAACAATCCCACAACCACCAAAACGACAGAGTCTGGTCCGTAGAGGCTCCCGGTACATCGGCCATCGTCGAACACCGTCAAAATCCGCAATTCGTCATGGTCTGGGGCGGAATTTGCGGCAGTGGTAAAACTCCCTTAGTTTTCGTGGATCAAGGGGTCAAAATCAATCAAGAAGTCTACCGCTGCGACATCCTCGAGGCCGTAGTACTTCCGTGGGCCAAGCAGCACTACGGTGATACGCATTGGACCTTTCAACAGGACTCCGCTCCGGCTCACAGACCGAAAATGACGCAAGAATGGTGTAAGACCCATTTTCCTTGTTTCATCTCATCTGCAGAATGGCAGCCCTACTGACCGGATCTCAAGCCAATGGACTACAGCGTGTGGTCGATTTTGGAGCACAGGGCTTGTGCTAAAAAACACAAAAATTTGGCGTCGCTGAAGCAATCTCTGCGCCGGGAATGGAACCGATTAACGCCCGAGGAGCTGCGGCCCATTGCCGAAAATTTCAAGAAGCGTCTGAAGCTGTGTATCGCCGCCAAAGGAAGCCACTTCGAAACGGCTTGATTATATTATTAACAATGTTCAAGCTATTATTTTTTGTTGTTGTTTTGTTCATTTTCTTCTGTATAATAAAGTTAAATGAAAAAGAGTTTGTCCGAGGTTTTTCTTGTCACACTGTAGAAGTTACCGAATCGACTTCAATTGACCATATTCATAAGCTATCGGTGGCAGCTTTTTGAGCGTTTTAGGTTGGCAGCAATAATTATAATAATGTCATCACTGTCATTACTGATTTCAAATAGGCCCGCCAATTCATTAACATGGTTTCATTATATTCTTTATAAAATTTAGGTGTACACAAGATGTACTTAAACCTTTTTAGCATCCATTTTTACCAAAAATTGTTTTTGCTCTATCAAAATTCAAAATAAATAGCACGTTCAAAACTTCAAAAATTGTAAACAATCAATGACAATTGACATTAATGAGATTTGACATTGATGACAGATTGGTACCAACCCAAAGATGCTCAAAAAGCTGCCACCGATAGCTAATGCATATGGTCAATTGCATTTGTAACCATTTTTTCACAATAAAGTTGCACCCATATAATATTGTATATATTTTTTACATTTAGGTCAATTTTTTCCTCAAAAAAACGATTTGTATTACTTTAAATTCTGGGAGAAAATTTGCCCAAAAATCGACGAATGAGCTATTGTTATGTCAATGCGGTGCTGAATGATGAAGAATATACCTGCAGAATGTTGACTATGAGAGCTTTGAGATGTTCTGGATCGGAAACATTATTCTGTGCGTACGATATGACGATTCTTTTCTGTCCAAGTTTTTGTCTGTGAAGTTGAGATATGGCGAATTGTGCTTCTTGCTGACTAGATACCCTGATGTTCGCACAAGTCAATCCATCCGCTTGTGTTGTGATCTTCAGATGACAAATCTGCGATAATAAATTATAGTCCGATTACAAAATTTAGTCCATAAATATTCAGATAATACCTGAATATCAAGACAATGAATACTCAACAAGAGACACATCATCTGAAGAAAATTACACTCACCATTGCATATTCCTTGAGCATATTGGTCAATAAACGCCTTAAATCCGACAAACCAATGGACGAATCTAAGTTTGATATGATTAAATCAACAGGTTGCTTATCAACTGTATTTTGGGGTTTATAACTTTCATTTGTGGTCTGAAATTTTTTTAGAGAACTTCAGTAACACCAATGATTCAACGAATGAAAAGTGCTTACCCTAGATTCATCGCTCATCTCCGAATCCATACTGATTTTCTGGCTACGATTTGGAATATTTAGTAACTGTGCAGAATCCTGGTTGCTAGGTCTGTTATCGGCGATGCGCATGTCGTAACTTGGTTCTGGATTACTTAACATGCTCTGTGCTCCTTGAATTGGACGGAAATAGTTGTTGTCCCCAACTTCCCTAGACGGTGGTCGCTCGCACTGATTTAAAATAAAACAAAATAATTGCAGAAACGAAGATGAGTGACATGATCAATCAGTCAAATTAGAAACTTTCAACTCAGAAATGCTTCTAGGTAAGTGATCATACGTCCGAAGGAGCTCAAAGAACTTTGCAGATCTGAACTCGACTTCAAAAAGTCATATTCGGCCTTATGTCAGTCATCATTGTTATAGTTTTCGGAACAAAATTCAAAATGGAAAAAGAAGTGTCTTCACTATCTTATGACAAAACTTTATTCTTCAGAATGTTTGAAATGTCTGAATTTTGAAAATAATTATTATTGAATTCTGTTTTTACAATATTCTCCACAATCTTTATAGAATTAAAGACTTGAATTAGATGGAAATAATTGTTTTCTCCATCTTCCCTAAGCACTGGTTAAAAACGGTCAAAAATAGCTGCAGAAATGAATGATAAGTGAAATGAAAAAAAAAAACAATTTTCAACTCAGAAATGCTTCTTGGTAAGTGATCATACAATCTGAAGGAGCTCAAAGAACATTGGATCTGAACTCGACTTAAAAAAGTCATATTCGGCCTTATGTCTGTCATCATTGTTGAAAATTCTTTTTTAAACGAAGTCACAAAGCTTTCAAGTTTCTCTCGGGACAAAGATTTATTTTTACCATATTGAGAATTATTATTGAATTATGCTTTTTATAATCTATCCACAGTTGTTCTAGAATAAAAATACTTCTTGATCAAATTTTCCTTAAGGGTCAGTATCACCTTTTGAATCGTGGTAAATCTCCATTCAAAAAGTAGTCTCTTTATTTCACGAGTAAGTACCCTAATTTACGACGTAGAGACTTGATTTTTTTTTATTCAAGTTGAAGAACGTCCCGAGGGCAAATAGTTTTCTTTTTCTCGATTTAATTAGTTTTCCAATTAAAAAAAACAGGTTAATCGTTAGATCTGGGGTTATTGAATATACTCCATTCACTTTTATAAAGTATCTTGGTGGGCCATGTTTTAGGTTTATCAAGTTCTTTTACTTAAAACGGACGCAGGTTGGCACTCGTGAAAATCAAGCGACATTGCCAAGTCTACTTTCTAATTACTCTTTTTTAACTTTGTGAATGGAGTTAGTTCTTTTAAGCTTTAACTGTGACACAAGATTCGTAGTATCAATACATTTTCATACAGGAGTATTTCAAGTTGCGCAAAGAGGTATTTAATTGTCCTCTGTAGGCTTATTTCTTGAGAATTTTGAATTGTGGGGATTTCCATACGTCCGTCTGTTCTGTTCGTCTAAAAGTTTTTCTATCGGGTTAATGAAATATCACAAAGTAACAGACTATTCTGTCCATTATTTTTCAGTAAAATTTCAACAATCGGTTCTTGATTTCCGTATAAGAAAATAGCATAACTGAATCCTCCAATCATGTTTATACTCGTACACGTGAAATATTTCCAGTATTAACAGAAAAAAAGTTTTTTCAATATTCGTCAGATCTTTGGAATTATTGAATTCACATAATATTTCCTCAAATTCATTGTTTTCCCAAAGTAAATAAACATTTTGATGAATACGTAATTTCTACGATTTATATGTAGAAACGGCAACGTTGCGTCCATATCTGACAGAAGAATGAGTATAACCTAACATTTTCAAAATATACGCGGTGAAATGTGTCAGAATTCCAGCGCCAACCGGGCTACTTTATAAAAGTGAATGGAGTATATGTTTTTCGTTTTTCATGAGTACAAGCTATATTTTTGAAATAATCATCATGAAAATTTTTGTAGTTTATAGAAGATTAAATTGCCGAGGGCAAATAGTTGCGATTTTTTCGATTTAATTAGTTTTTCAATTAAAAAAACAGGTTGAACTTCAGCGTTTTGGAAACTACACGTAATGATTTTTTTCCGACAGTTATTCATTATTTTTTGGAAAAAATCGCAACTATTTACCCTCGGCAATTTATATTCTATACAACTACCAAAATTTTCATGATGATTATTTCAAAAGTATAGCTTGTACTCATGAAAAACGAAAAACATATTCAATAACCCCAGATCTAACGATTACCCTGGTTTTTTTAATTGAAAAACTTATTAAATCGAAAAAAAGAAAACTATTTGACCTCGGGACGTTCTTCAACTTCAATTTGAAAAAAAGTCTCTACGTCGTAAATTAGGGTACTTACTCGTGAAATAAAGAGACCACTTTTGAATGGAGATTTACCACGATTCAAAAAGGGATACTGCCCCTTTAAGAATATCTATCTATACATCATTCACTTTTATAATGTATCCTGACACATTTCACTGTGTATATTTTGAAAATGTTAGGTTAGTCATTTTCCTGTCAGATGAATAAGCAAGGTTGTCCTTTCTACATAGAAGTCGTAGTATTTATCGAAATGCTTATTTACTTTGGGAAAATATTATGTGAATTCAATAATTCCAAAGACCAGGCGAATGTTGAAGAAACTTCTATCTCTGTTGATACTGGAAATATTTCACGTATATGAACATGGTTGGAAGATTCAGTTATGCTATTTTCTTGTACGAAATTCAAGAACCGGGTGAGGAAAATTTACTGAAAAAAAAGGATAGAAGTTCATTCAAACAAAGAATAAACTCGAATAACCTGGCAGGAAAACTTCTAAACTAACAGACAGATCACCAATGGAATTCCCTACTTTTCAGAATTCTCAAGAAATAAGCCTACAAAAGACACTTAAATACACTAAAATTATGAAAATGTAGTACAACGAAAACTGTGTGTTAAACCTTAGAAGAACTAACTCCTTTAACTAAGTTAAAAAAAGAGTAGATAGAAATCAGCTTTGGCAGCGTCGCTGAGAATTATTTGACACTAGCTGGCCCGGCGAACTTTGTTCCGCCTAAATGATACTTACGGTGAATTTCACAAATCGTAATCACCGGTGATCGGATATCAACGCCCTGGTTCTCTGATTTTTGAACTGTCAAATCCAGTTGGTGCTCTATCAAGCTCCGATCACCGGTGATTACACTTTGTGAAACCTACCGTTGAAGTTGTATAAACTAATCATTGCTATATTTTCAAGCAGGCGATAAAATAGGCAAAATATACAAAATTTTAGTACCATTGTTATTCGCACGAAAAAAATTCTCCTCATTTAAGTGGTATCTGTTGAACATATAACATTTTGTTTTAAATGCTTTACAGTTTTGTCATTGCAGTACCTATCGTGTAATGAATGACAACACGAATGCAAATATAAATCTCGATAGAATTGTATGGATGAGAAATAGTTCCAATGATGAATTACCTCTGATCACTCGATCACTGTATAAACCACTTTATTTCTGCCAATACAACGCTGAAAATTTGAATTGAAGTACTTTGTTTATGGTACTTTAACTTCACTTCAGTGAATACAAATACGCTAAGACGTTTTCTTATTTTACTTCTTGACGTTCACCAGAATGAACTCAAATATTTGAACCAACTAATAAAATTAGAACTTATTTTGTGAATAGCGCTTTCTGAAGTGGAAAGAACGAAACTTTTCTAATATTCTCAATGTTGGCTAATCAAAATCGAATTAGTGCTCACACCATTATTTTAAACATCTTAGCCTTTTGGTGCTCAGCTTAAAATAATTGGTAAACATCTCAGTTGGTGGAGCAGCGAGATTTCCATGTTCCCATGGATATGGGCTGTCACACAGAACAAAAACTAAAATGTAATTACTAATTATGGCAAACATATTAACTCCCAAACAGAAATTCGAAAATTATGAGTGTAGATGAGAATGGACAATTCACGATTGAACCCGATCGCCAAAATCAGATTTACTTGACATTTCGATTAAAATTCACTGTGATATTCATTCGCTTCTTGATCTGGTAATAGCCTTTCATGGTACTATAAGTTCTATACATCGCCATCTTATGGTGATAATATCAAATATAGTACATTCACGATTACCTTATTCTGTTTTGAATAACTAAAACTGTAAAAATAACTAATAACCAGTTTAGTGTAGTATAGAACAATCAGTCATAATGTGTGAATAGCGCCACTTGAAGTGGTAAGAACGAATTCTCCCTCATATCTCAACGAAATCTAATCATTTTAGAGATCTGTATCTACTCCTACGCTAAGACGTTTTGGTCAACAGCGCAGAGTTGGAGGCAACCCAAATTACACACTATATGTTTACATCGCAATCTAACGCAATCTAAGCTGTAGCGTAACTGTAACGACACCTAGTGACCTTACTCAAAAGAAGGAAAAGCATTTCCTGTATGTGTAAAATTTTCATCGATCTTTTCAAGGTTTTATTGTTTTTTATAATAACCAGACCGTAGACGAATCCATATATGAAGTTTCATAACCTACAGTCATTCCGATCTCGAGTTATAAATGGTGTAACCAACATCTTTCTTTTATATATATAGATTTCACGAGTACCAACCTGCGTCAGTTTTAAGTCAAAAAAACTTGATAAACCGAAATCTTGGCCAATTGGATACCCGCTAACAATAATATTCTATATTTCCTTACCTGTCTCCATAAAATACTAGCAGCAGATTGACTGGCATCCTGTTGATTGAAACCAGGTGGTGGTAGTGGATAATTCGTCTATTTAAAAGTGAATTTTATTTCAGTAAACTTTCGGAAAACAGTTTAACCATAAAATTAACATTACTTTTTGTTTTGAAGTGAACGTTTACAATTTTCAATCCCATAATAGTGCATTTAGCTCAACTCACCCTCCATGGTGTGTTTGTGTTCATAAGAGAAATGTCCAGCGGGTTAGCAGCATAAAAACCAGGTACCGATGAATAATTGATAGATTCGTTTTTTGCTTTTCTCCCTATGAACATATAGAAAAAGTATGTAACAATATTCAAAAGGCTACCATCGACTGTTGAAAATTACCTGAGAAATTCCTGATAGATGGAGCAGACGCTTGAATCTTGTTACCATATACATCTTCTCCATTAATACGTTTTTGTGCCCTGAAAGAAAATTCAATTTACCACTTCACTACAAGAACTATTGTCTTGACAAAAAGCATGTTTATATCTTGGTGTTTTAATACAGCATGGTTTCTTGTATAAATATTAGTTATGGAGGTGGAATTCATCATGGAACTCATTTTTTTCCACTGATTCGTCTGATTGTCAAGCCCCTGTCGCCAAAGAAATCTATTGTTACTTAAAGACCTCATGTATCTCACTTTCCAATATTAATTTCGAAATCAAATTGAAATCTATTGAAATAATTTTGGAAAACACTCATCTCACCTGATACCTCTAAATAAATATTTCGCACATTCGAAAATATGAATCAGTACCACATAGTACAATTGAAGAGGAAAATCAACAGCAAATACGAAATGATCAACGATTTCCGATAACATAAAAAACAGTAGATGTACCACCAATAAGTGATTGTGATCCAAACGCTGAAGATATAATACATATACCTGTAGCAAACTCGATTCAGGAGAAGCCACTGCACCTTTCTGCATCAGATTAGATGCCTTTCTCGAATTATGAATAAGTTGTACCCAAAATTTCATAGGTTAGAAAAAAAGTTTATTTGAAAATAACATCCATCTATCCAAAACTTAAATGAATAGTTAGAATCAGATCTACAAAAAAATAAAAACAAAATATAAAACAGAAGAGAGGGAGAAAGGGACAGAAGTAAAAAATAAATGGTCCAAAAAATACCAATTGTTGTGAATTATTTTCGATATTTTTTAATGAAATACATAAATAAATCGAGATTTTTCTGAATTAATTCAGACAATGATTAAAACCAAATCAAGAGTAAAGTCAGAAGAGTTATTTGCTGTTATCAATTACATGTTTTCGATTTGAATGGATATTTTGATAGTATCCTCATATCCAATGTCGTAAATATGAAATATAAGAGTGAAATTCACAACATGGATAGCTTTCAGGATTCTCGTTTACTGAAAACTGTCGTACCTACTTATATCATAATTCTTAATGGAATTCTAAAATGGCGGACGCTTCCGCTATCCTTCAGCAACATACTCAACATAAATACAATATCTACGGTATTTTCCATGAAAATTTAATATTTCGGATAATTACCTGGAATTTCTTTCGTAAGGTTTGTTGTAATGCGCCATTCTCACAGTTAAAAAGGCGATCACGTTAAATTTTCGTTAATTCACGATTTTCATTCCAGCAGTTGAACCAGCAACTGAAACGTTAGCGTTGCGATTCCAAGATTTATGCCGATTTTTTGTTCTTCGTCACATGGACGATGATAAGAACCTGCGACAATATTGCCCTACGGAGATTATTTTTCTGAACTGATTCACTCCATATTTCTATTCGGGAATACTTGTAAAGTACTCGATTTCTGAAAATTTAGTTTTCGGAAAAGATCTCAGCTAAAATATCTTCAGATTTTTGTCCCTTCCTTTTATACCGGAAATGAACCCAAATTAGTTATATAAAAAAAAAGGAACACGCTGTACAGGTCACTCACGGTGTGTATCACCTTAGATTCAGGCCCGCCACTAGCTGTTTGAGCGCCCGCGTGCAATATCTGTTTGCCGCCCTGTAAATACACTGCGCAAAAAAATTAACGCACATTCTCAAAATCTCAATTTTAATGAAAGTTAACTCTACATTGACTTTATAACTTATTTTTTATGTTCTCTCGGGAAGGTTTTGAACGAAACAAGACACATTAAATGGGAGAAAAATTCAGGATTTCACCGAATCTTATGTGAAAGAAGAGAAATGAACAATTTTCAAAATACTGAAATGCTGATAAGTGATTTAATACTTGGTATTTCCACCCCTTGCGTGAATTACAGCTCGGCAACGACGGTTCATATTCAAAATGAGTGATCTTAAAATGTTCTGATCTAATCCTTCCCAGATTTCTCCGAGTTGGATTCCTAAGTCATTAAGAGTATCTGGATGATTTTCTGAACTTCTCAGCCTTCTATTGAGGTTGTCCCAAACCTGCTCAATCGGATTGAGATCTGGACTTCTTGCTGGCCATTCCATTCGAGAGACTTCATCCTCTTCAAGGTACTCCTGAACGATGCGCGCACGATGGGGTCTGGCATTATCGTCCATAAAAATGAAATTTTCACCAATGTATGGGGCAAATGGCACTACATGCTCTTCAAGAATGTTCGTTATATACTTATCAGCATTCGTAGCTCCATTATCAACGACCACTAGGTCTGTCCGAGCAGTCAAAGATATTCCACCCCATACCATAATCGATCCTCCCCCGAAACCAGTAGTATTCAGGAAATTGCACTAAGCATATCTTTCATGTGGACGTCTGTATACAAGGGAACGTCGATCACAATGGTAGAGGCAGAATCTGGACTCGTCTGTGAAGAGAACTCTTTCCCAATCGGCCTCTTCCCAATGGATATGCTCTCTCGCAAAATCCAAACGCGCCCTTCGATGGGCTGGGGTAAGAGCTGGGCCTCTTGTCGCGACACGAGGCCTTAAATCATATTCTCTGAGGCGATTTCTTATTGTCTGAGTGCTAATTTGCACCTCATGAGTTTGCTCAAGCTGATTTTGAAGGAGGCGAGCGGTTGCAAACCGTTGTCTCAACGAAGAAACTCTCAAGCAACGTTCTTGAAAGGCAGTTGTTACCCGTGGTCTACCCTGTCCTGGTCTTCGGACAGTCATACCTGTCTCCCTGAATCGCTGCAACATTCTGGACACACTTGTATGGAAACTCCAAACCTTTCTGCAATTCTTCTGTATGTCCACCCTTCTTCTCTCAAAACTACCGCTTGGGCACATTCCTCTTGGGTCAAATTGCGTGTTTCGCGTTGCATAGCGATCGAGTGTAGAAAATCAAAGGAAAGAAAAACTATTGATCACTAGAATTGATCGAGAACAACTAATTTTAGAATGGAGCCAATACATTCAAAATCTGATAATACCATCTTTTTTTTATTCCTGCTGGGAGAAAACATCTGTATTGAAGAAAAACGTTGAAAGTGGATAGCATATGCATGCATAATTCTGATGAAAATAATTATCATTGAGAACACCTTCAGTTGTAGAATAAATTTGAGATTTCCATAATGTGCGTTAATTTTTTTGCGCAGTGTACTTACCCTGAGTTTGGTCAAAAGGGGCTATTTAATGTTTCCTCATTATGGTGGGATGAAATGAAGAAAAACATATTGGCGATTAAACATTTATTTAGGTACTCTGTAATTTGTATCCAATTTGTATAATTGAAATTATAGCTAAATTATTTAGTGTCTGCTGAAGCATTGTCGATCTTTTTTTTATGTTGTGGTTTTCACGAAAAGGAATATCCTGTGATGTTTCGAGAACATCGTGAGAACCAAGGGCAAGCAGTTAGGAATTGGTGTCCTTCTTGAATTTCTGGAGGTTATATGCCTCGGGGAACACCTCCCTAGGCAATGTGTTCCAAAGCCTCGCTGTTCGTGAACGAGTCTTTGAAGAGAGATGTTCTGCAGGTCTCCAAAGTGACCACGAAGGGATGTGAAGACTTAACTTGACGGGTCAGTCTCGAAGAGACTGCCAGAGGGGGAACGATTGCTGATAATTCAGAAGAGCATCGCCCATGGAAATATCTATAAAATGGAGACAGATCGCCTACTCTTCTACGGTGTTCCAGAGAAGTGAGAGAGTTTGTAAGCGAGGCATCACAGACGAGACGAATTGCCCTTTTATGTACAGAATCCAAGAGTTTTAGGACTTGTTTAGGTGCAGCACTCCAAATATGGGAACAGTATTCCAGGACAGGTCGAATCTGTGCCTTATACATCATAAGCAGCTGACCCGAGGTGAAACAGCTCCTGGCACAAAACAGAAAACCAAGTTTTTGGGATGCACTTTTAGCAATGGATCTCACGTGATTCTCCCAAGATATGTAGATTTGGTTAATTATGGTGTATCATTTCACTCGGGGCATTAATTTCATTTAAAATATCAAACCAAATTAGTACCAAGCAAATGAATATATACTTTTGTATGTTCAAAGCGTGTTTTTTGGCAACATGTAGGATTTTGTCTGCTTCAAGTATAATGTTTTTTTGTCCGATGTTATTTCTTAGGCTATAGGCGGGTTGGGTATTATGACAATTATTATTAAGTCATGAGTCAATTTGCCTACAGTTTCATCAACACCAGAGGACTTTATGCTAAAAATAGGGGCACTTTGTCCTTACACCTTTATATCAAAAAAACGATTACAGATTAAGGCCTTGAAAAATCTATAGGTCCAGGAAAAGGAAAGTAACAAACTCATGTTATACCGTGTCAGTGTGATGTGATGCCACAAACTTGATAGTTTCACTTTAGCACTAAATCGATAGCTGAGTACTTACCAACTGGAGAAACTTGAAAACGAAACAACTAGAAATATTTAACTAAATTACGATATCATTACATCTAGTACACTCACCTTATTGCAAAGTCCAATGTCGAAAATCTGACGGTAGCTCTACCGTCTGGAAGTATTTCTTCTACTCTACCACCGCAGTTATCAGTCAGACATTTAAGGCGTGCTTTGATTTTGCCAAAATGACAATTTATTGGCAAATTTGTTATTTCTAAAATTGCCACATCATCAGGAAGTACCTGGAAGTTTTCACAACAAATGAGTACAAATTGACTCATTTTTTCCAAACATGCAAACTTCAGTCTAACCTAGTGCATTTTTTGTTGTTTTCTCTAGAGATTAACGCTTTGTTAGCTTCCTCATACAATACAGAGCTGTTACAAATCGAGAATAATCTACCCCACACCCTTTAGTACCCAGAACATTAGCAAACGTCATCTATACATTTTTGGTGAATCCTTATACTAAGAAAATCTTTGAACAGCTAAGTTAACTTGTGTTCGATATTCCACAAATAAACAGGAAAGTACCAAAAGAAATATAACTTCCAATAACTTAAAATGTTCCCAAAAGACGTCTACATGTCTACAATAAGTGTCTTCTCCAAATCAACAAATAAATCTGATAAACCCATATTATACCTCTCAATTCATTTCAAGAGCTGTCTAAGCAAACATCTGAAGGAAACTTATGTGTTAGAATCAAACGTTTACCTTTTCTTTTTTCTGCCTTGGTAAGTCGTCGATTAACTCAGGATAAAGAAAATGTTCGTTAGCACATAAAATCAAAGCATCCGCTACATTTGTATTATGAAGTAATATCACCCGTATCTTTCTCCTGTACCTCAAATCATTGAGATCAGCTGAGAAATTAACATCACCTGATATCAAAACTACCGCACAAGGTGGGCGGTGGACCTCTGCGAATCGTCTCAAGGATTGCCTTAATTTTTCGTCAGCAGCATTCTTTGATATTGAGGATACATGTATAACATTAACCTTGAATGAAAAATCATTACTATTACCATTAATTAGATGTTAAATAGCTCCAATTACCTGAGAATCATGTAATTCCTGAATAACTTGGGGGTGTTCTTTCTTGACATCACAGACAACTATAAACTCAGCTTCACGATAACGTTGGAGGAAAAATGTTCGGATTCTTTGTACAATGGCAGAGGCGCTCTTGAATTTGGGCACCTGGCAGTTTTCAATATCCCAGAATATACCAATTGGAGGTAGTTTTTTCTTTTTATGCCTTTTTGAAGACCCACCAATACCGTCACTAGTTGAGCTATCAGACCAAGAAGATTTTAGGGAAATATCTACACTCCTGGTGAGTCTCAGAGGAGAGATATATTGGAAATTGGGTATGCTTTCAATATCGCTGAACGAGTCCATTGTCGAGGAAGAGTCGTCAGATTCATCACAATACTCACTACTAGAACTCATTGTACATCACATTGTGAAACACCAAGAATAATTATGTCATGTTTAAGTAATGCATATTATACGGTCATATTTAGTCGTCTTCCAAAAAATAAAACTATTGTTTCAAACAGCTAACCAAAATATGATTTTCACCTTTCTAAAAATCTGAGAACACTGAACAGAAAACACAACAGTCAAAACTCAATCATAGACAAGAAGCGTGTGATCGAGTTCAACACGTTTATCTGAAGAAATACAGAGGATTTTCAACAATACATCAAATCAGAATAAAAAAAGGGACAGGAACTTCCCAGGTAATCAGTTACAGGGTGCGAAATGCGAATGAAAGAGATTTCATATTTTCCCTTTTCGTTCTACTTGCATTCGTCGTTTTCTCTATGCATATGCCATAGACGGTTATCTATGAGACGGTTATCAAAGTTTATTTACCAATTTGACGCCTTGGCCCGTTACCATGGTAATTTGTAAATGACAACAAGTAAATAGACTACCGAAAGTAAATAGCAGGTTGAAATATTTGAAAATAATTAGATTATTTGCTGTAAGTAGGATATTTATATCTGTAAGCGATGTCATACACAGAAAGCTGAATTGAAAGAAATGCCCTTTTTCCGAAAGAAATTCTCTCCACAAAAAACACCTAGCCGTAAAGGACGTGCTAATTTTTCACATGACGAAGAACGAGAAGATTTAGTGTTGGATAATCGCGTCGTTTTATTACAGTTAGGCAAAAATAACTTGAGATTTGAAAATGGTGAATGGATACCAGGTAAGAATATTCTTTCAAATTATCGTCATGTTCAATTCGAAATATCCTCATTTTTAGATTCTGGAGGGGATGCTTCATTATTCAAAAACAATCAGAAATTGAAAAAGCGGGTACAAGAGTTACAGGAGGAGAATAATCTTTTCAAAGTAAAATTAGAGATTCTCTTGAGTATGGTACGTTTGCACGATAACATTATCATCTATTATTTTTCTGTAATTGATTTTTTATACCTTATATATACTTCAAAACGAAAAAGTTTGCTGAAAAACTCTAGAAATAAAAAATAACCCTATTGAAGGGTATTGAAGGAAGAAGAAGTAAAAAATTATTTTATTCTATGAATTTTTCATAATTAACCTCATAGCATGAAAATTAACCTCAATTTAAAAACAAACAAGTAGATGCAAGTGTCTTTAATGAAGTGGATAAAAACTACGGAAATAATATTCTGGACATTACAATGAAATCCAAATTGCCGCTTGTAGTAATATTAGGCGCTACAGGTTCAGGAAAAACGAAATTATCACTTGAAATCGCCCAGAAATTCGGTGGTGAAATAATAAGTGCTGACTCGATGCAAATATACAAAGGCCTTGATATAATATCTGCTAAAGTTACCAAAGAAGAGCAACTCCTTGCACCACATCATCTCATTGACATACTGAAGCCAGAGGACACTTATACTGTAATAGAATACCGAAATCAAGCGAAGGAGATTATCGATAAACTGTTATCCCAAAATAAACTTCCTGTTGTAGTAGGTGGAACGAATTATTATATAGAATCTCTTTTATGGAATATCTTGGTGGAAGATTGTGGGTACAATATAAAAAGAAAATCAAGTGAACTATTCAGTGAAGAGTATGATTTGTCTAACGATGAGTTACATCGCAAATTAAAATTATTAGATCCTGAAATGGCGAGACGATTACACCCTAATAATAAACGAAAAGTAGTGAGAGCTCTAGAAGTATTGCATGATAAAGGTAGAAAACTCAGTGATATCCTGAACGAACAGCATAGTTCAGAAGGAGCTTCAAAGACTAGTGGAGGATTACGTTATCCAAACTCAGTAATTTTGTGGCTGCAGTGTGAACAAAAAGTATTGGACAAACGACTAGATGACAGAGTGGATGAGATGATGAAAGAAGGTTTAGTTGATGAGCTCCTGGCATTTCATGAACATTTCAAGAATCCTGATTATACAAAAGGCATGTTTCAATCAATAGGCTTCAAGGAATTCAATTCATATCTAAGACTAGAAGAATCACAGAAAAGTGGAGAACTTGGAAAGAAGAAACTAGAAGAAGGTGTTGAATTATTGAAAATAGCCACAAGAAGATATGCAAGGAAACAAATGAGGTGGATAAACAATAGATTTCTGGGTAGAACTGATAGGGCTGTACCACCTATTTATGTTTTAGACGCTACAAACGTTTCAGAGTGGACGGAGAATGTGGCTGAGAAAGCAATTAGTATTATAGATTCTTATGTAACAGGTGACCCTTGCAATTTTGATAGTTTACCAAAATTAGAGACTGTTTCAACTTCGAATGCCGATGATGAAACACATATTTGTGAAATATGCGACAGGATTTTTATAGGACAACTGCAATGGAATCTTCACCTCAAATCTAACAAACATAAAAAAATTAAAGAGAAACACAAAAAGGTCAAAGTGTCTGACAATATCGGAGATTTTGAAAGCAACATCAGTTGAAGTTGATATAGATATGAGTTTATCCAATGAACTGTAAATATTAAATTATGAATATACATTTTATATTGTTGATTCTGTTTCCTTCTTTGACTTGATTTTTTTGAGTTTGATATCTGAGGTTTATTCTAAACTATACTTAAATGGTAACTCTGTGGACTGACTTAAGGGAATTGGTCGAAAAAATAGGTTCACAAGAATCTTAAAATCGTAGCGGTAAGGAAATTTTCATACCGTCGAAAAGAGAAATAATCGATTCATATGTGGGTGGAATTTCTGTTATCTAGGCGATGTAGAAGAATTTCTAAAAAATATGCGAAAAAATCAGGCAAAAAGGGCAATTCTTAAACTCGATAAAACTTTTTTCACAGATATCCTGGTCCTGATGTGAATATACGGATTGAAAGAAAAATAACCAATGCAAAATAGCTTGGTATTCATATTTTCCATGATTTTTCCATTTCTTCAGGAAAATTAATCAAACTTTGACATTTCGCCTAGAAAATCACCCTATTTGCAGAGACTTACCGATAGGGATAACTGCCTTATAGATCTAGGGGCTCTACTAGTTTATAAAGAAAACTGGAGTTGTTAAACTTCTTTAAAAACTGTCTTATTCATTCGTTATGTCCAAAACAACAAACAAAAGTTTAGTTTGTTAGAAAAACTTATTAGGACAAATTAAGGTCAAATTGATTCAAATTTCAGTCTTTCTGAAAATAATAATTTGTCAATGATGGGCCAAATTCAAAGAAGAACATTGATATGTTGGTTTAAATGAAGCTATTACTTACTTAGAAGAAAAAACAATATTTAGCTTGTATTTTATCACAAAACGATAAAAGACGTACTGGACAGCCAAAAAACTCATTGTTAAAAATAATTATTGGATCATTTGAAGTAGAAATCATAGATGATAAAGATAAATGATTTTTGCTTTTGTCTCTTCTAGCTAACACAAGCTACAGCTGAGAGCCACCTCCAACAAAGGGAGATAGAAAAACTGCGAAAAACGTCAGACAAAAGATAATTATAAGAGTTTGACTTTATTCTTACTAATATACAAAAATATACTACGGAAATAATATTCTGGACATTACAATGAAATCCAAATTGCCGCTGGTAGTAATATTAGGAGCTACAGGGTCAGGAAAAACGAAATTATCACTTGAAATCGCACAAAAATTCGGTGGTGAAATTATTAGTGCTGACTCGATGCAAATATACAAAGGCCTTGATATAATATCTGCAAAAGTTTCCAAAGAAGAGCAACTCCTTGCACCACATCATCTCATTGACATACTGAAGCCAGAGGACACTTATACTGTAATAGAATACCGAAATCAAGCGAAGGAGATTATAGATAAACTGTTATCCCAAAATAAACTTCCTGTTGTAGTAGGTGGAACGAATTATTATATAGAATCTCTTTTATGGAATATCTTGGTGGAAGATTGTGGGTACAATATAAAAAGAAAATCAAGTGAACTATTCAGTGAAGAGTATAATTTGTCTAACGATGAGTTACATCGCAAATTAAAATTATTAGATCCTGAAATGGCGAGACGATTACACCCTAATAATAAACGAAAAGTAGTGAGAGCTCTAGAAGTATTGCATGATAAAGGTAGAAAACTCAGTGATATCCTGAACGAACAGCATAGTTCAGAAGGAGCTTCAAAGACTAGTGGAGGATTACGTTATCCAAACTCAGTAATTTTGTGGCTGCAGTGTGAACAAAAAGTATTGGACAAAAGACTAGGCGACAGAGTGGATGAGATGATGAAAGAAGGTTTAGTTGATGAGCTCCTGGCATTTCATGAACATTTCAAGAATCCTGATTATACAAAAGGCATGTTTCAATCAATAGGCTTCAAGGAATTCAATTCATATCTAAGACTAGAAGAATCACAGAAAAGTGGAGAACTTGGAAAGAAGAAACTAGAAGAAGGTGTTGAATTATTGAAAATAGCCACAAGAAGATATGCAAGGAAACAAATGAGGTGGATAAACAATAGATTTCTGGGTAGAACTGATAGGGCTGTACCACCTATTTATGGTTTAGACGCTACAAACGTTTCAGAGTGGACAGAGAATGTGGCTGAGAAAGCAATTAGTATTATAGATTCTTATGTAACAGGTGACCCTTGCAATTTTGATAGTTTACCAAAATCAGAGACTGTTTCAACTTCGAATGTCGATGATGAAACACATATTTGTGAAATATGCGACAGGATTTTTATAGGGCAACTGCAATGGAATCTTCACCTCAAATCTAACAAACATAAAAAAATTAAAGAGAAACACAAAAAGGTCAAAGTGTCTGACAATATCTGAGATTTTGAAAGCAACATCAGTTGAAGTTGATATAGATATGAGTTTATCCAATGAACTGTAAATATTAAATAAATTATGAATATACATTTTATATTGTTGATTCTCTTTTCTTCTTTGACTTGATTTTGTGAGTTTGATATCTGAGGTTTATTCTAAACTATACTTAAATGGTAACTCTGTGGACTGACTTGAGGGAATTGGTCGAAAAAATAGGTTCACAAGAATCTTAAAATCGTAGCGGTAAGGAAATTTTCATACCGTCGAAAAGAGAAATAATCGATTCATATGTGGGTGGAATTTCTGTTATCTAGGCGATGTAGAAGAATTTCTAAAAAATATGCGAAAAAATCAGGCAAAAAGGGCAATTCTTAAACTCGATAAAACTTTTTTCACAGATATCCTGTAAATAAATTTAGGGATCCAGAAAAAAAAGGTCAATGGAAAATAGCTTGGTATTCATATTTTCCATAATTTTCCCAGTTCTTCAGGAGAATTAATCAAACTTTGACATTCCGCTTATAAAATCACCCAATTTGCAGAGACCTACTGATAAGGAATAAGGATAACTGCCTAGTAGGTAGATCTAGGGGCTCTACTAGTTTATAAAGAAAACTGGAGATGTTAAACTTCTTTATAAACTGTCCTATTCATTTGTTATGTCCAAAACACAAAAACTTTTTGGAACAAATTAAGGTCTCTCTTTTGATATGTCAATGATGGGCCAAATTTAAAGAAGCAAAATGATATGTTTGTTCAAATGATGCTATTACTAACAGAAAAGAAAAACACAATATTTAGCTTGCATTTTATCACAAAACGATGAAAGACCTACTAGTCAGCCAAAAAACTCATTGTTCAAAACAATTATTGGATCATTTGAAGTAGAAATCATAGATGATTAAAACAAAGAACAAAATAATGATTTTTCCTTTTGTCTCTTCCAGCTTACACAAGCAACGGCTGAGAGCCACCTCCAACAAAGGGAGATAGAAAAACTTCGAAAAACGTCAGACAAAAGATAATTATAAGAGTTTGACTTTATTCTTACTAATATACAAAAATATAAACATTATATTGATTTTTACACGTTAGGACATCTCGGTCTAGTATGACCTGTAAAAAAGTTGTATCAATGTTAATTTGAATAACCGAAAACCCAATAAAACATTCTTAAAATTAATAAAAGCGTATTATTACCTTCCTGTCCACAGTTCCCACATTTTCTCTTTGCTCTTGGTTGTTGGTTCTTATCGTAAGGTTTAGCTCTAGGTTTGTTATTTCTTGAATTCCCCGATCCACCACCCCCACCCCTACTACTCCCTCCACCACCTCCTCCATCCCAAGGAGTATCATTGTTTGTATTCGGTTCCACCTGGGAAGAAACCAATGGAATATTGAAATATTCTGTCGCAAAGTAACTTGAAATTGGAAATGTCTACCAAGGAATTCTTTTCCGAAAAACCAAATCAATTTTAGTCATGGATAAAAAATTAAACTCTGAATCTTTAGAGCCGCAAAGATCTTTAGCCCCAATACACTTGTTCACTTACATCATCAGCCCACTGAAAGAATCTGCAACTTTCTGACTGCGGTTTAGAGCAGCCATAAAATTTCCTGCCATGATTTTCGTTTTGTTTCATCACTGTGCATAACCTAGCCGGCTCGTTACATCTACACATAACCGTTCCACTATTAGACGTGCCCAAGTTAGATGCACTAGATGTGGATGCAGTTGCCGCAGCATCATTAGGTTGCCATAAGAAAAAATCGCATACTCTATTAGCGCATTTATAGAATTTTCTACCTAAAAAATCAGTCCATTATTATAAAAAGTAATTCAATGGACTCAACCAATTCGTACTGTTTTACGTGGGCCACCCTATATTTATATCTACCAGATAAAAAATTACATTACCTTTGTTTTGACCATTTTGACAAGTCAACAGGACTACGGCATTGTCACATTGACAAACAATATCAGAATTGGACGAATTTTGATTTGCAGGGCTATTATTGTTGAATGTATTCTGCAAAGGTGCTACAATACTTGGCGTCCTCGGTGGATTCTGCGAAGTTATTGGAAGAGTTGGTGCATTCCAACCGTTACTTGATCGTCTATTCGAATCATTTTGTGAAGATCTGTTTGTGTTTTGTTGTCTGCTTGTATCGTTTCTTTCAACACTAGAACTATTTGTTTCTGAAATGAAAAGCCCAGGAACTTCAAATGAGAATAACAAAATAGAAATATTGTTGGAATGTCTACGAGGCCCATAGTTGTTTATAGAATCTATAAACCACTCTTCGTTGTGATTCCTAATCTTATTCGGGGACTGAATTAGGCCATCCAACGACCAGTCAAATATTTTTTGAGGTTAGTGCTGGTGGCCAAACAATGGGAATCAAGCTTTGTTCATGTAGAATGTATAGATAGTCGAAATGTTTATATGCTTGAAAATTGGTTTTTATGAGTACATTTTTTGTCATTTGCAGTCAATCTTTCTCTCAGGAATATCAAACCTGTGAAAATTATTCAAATCAAGTGCATTTTTATTAAAAACTCCGTAAATGTGTGCCAAAGTCAAACTTGCTGTACTATCCACATATCAAGTGTCTTACCAGGAAATGACAATTTGGTCAGCAGTAATCAAGGCTTGATAAAATCGGGAATAAGAAAGTGAATATTTATTGATTATTTTTGAAATTCCGGAAAAAGTCACAGACCATGCATGAATCGAACCTGCGTCTCCCTACTTTCCGGGCGGGGGCTCTTACCGCTAAGGTAACGGTAATTAAAATATTCAATTGTCTGCATGCCGTTATATCTTTCCTTAATTATTATTTACAGACGTTAAACCTATTTTCATGTAAATATTTATTTTTTTATTTAGCGCATGCCTACAACTCAATTCTCTAAGAAGATCGACCATAGAATAGTTGCAGTCATAGACATTCTAACTCTATGATTGCCATTTGTTTACATCCCAACATCTGTACTCCCCATCTGTCAGTTCGTAGTTCGGTTGTCAGTTGTCACTTTATTATTTTTGTTCTATGGTAGTGCCTTGCGATGACAGGTGAAATGTGTCAAGTGGACGAAATGACAGTTTGGAGGGGATATCCATGACAGGTTAGAACATGTTATATTTACATTTTCAAATAAGCGTTTAATAGATGCATTGAATACCAGATGTCGCCACTGATTAGATTTTTTCAAGACTTTCTTGTCGATTGAAAATCTGAGATGGGGGCATACTTTTCATTTCTATCGATAGAGGTCGCTCCAATGCCGCAAGAGCGCCACGACCCTGAAATATTGCGGATAATTCCGGAACTAGGACCCGACCAACAATCTAGAGTGCAATTTTGATCTACAACTTTTAGTTAGGGTTTCTATGCATCTATAGCGTTTAATGAGCAGTTTAAGATTTCCAATTGTACTAAGTTTCGGCTCGAATTATTAAAATTGGGAGAATATGATATTAGCTTATTCTAAAAAATGATTTTCTTGTCAAAGGAAGCTGCGGATTTGGAGTTTGCTGCATCTCTACTGTCAAATTTTCGGAGTCATACGACAAAATATCGGATGGTCCATCTAAGTTCTTCTGAGGTACCAAAGAATAATAACTGAACTGAGGTGCAGCCACAACTATCAACTTCGGACGTCATAAGACCATGGTACAAGAATTTCACATACAAAGAAATAATGTGTCAATTTGAAATGTCGAATTAAAAATATTATTTAGAAATATAGATTGAGGTTATCCCTTCTTTTTACTACCAAATAAACAAATTTATCATACTCACGTCGTCTAACCAAAGATCGGGGAATGTCCAGAGATTCTAGAACGTTCATATCACAGCCACCTATGCAAAGCACCGTTGGATTAGGTTCACCGATGAAAGGATTCTGCCTGAATTTCATCTTAACCTTTTTTGTCTCTGGACCACACTGAAACAGTAGTTCAAATAACACATGGAAGAATTTAATTATTTTCTTTAACCCAAATCATCTTTTTCTATGACGATGTTGAATTGATTCTACTCACATCACTGCAATGCTCGTTCAATACTTCGGCACTTTCAATGATAACTGATGGCCATGCGGCATTTTTACAAGACGGGAAACCTCCACATGATAAATATTTTCCAGCTCCAGTTTTCCGATTTCTGAAGGTGCAAAGAGAATAGAAAATGTATAAAAAAGAACTGATGTCAATTCAGGATTTTTCAAGCACTCGTTCATACACCATGATAGTTGTTGATGAAATTTCAAAGCAGCTGTCAAAGAAATTTGAAAGGAGCTGTCAGAGAAATTTGAAAGCAGCTGTCAAAGGAATTTGAAAGCATCTGTCAAAAAATCGTACATGATACAGACAGAAGCGAATTTGACCACGTTTTCTTGAAATTGCAGACATTGTGACAAAATGATATTTCCTCGTTTAAGCAGAACGAGCGCTCGAAAAAGTGTCAACTGAATTGATACCATTGCCTACCTGAAGTACATGTAGTCGCCACATTTAGGACATTTCAAAACTGGTCTAGAAGATTCTTGGGCAGACACAGTCGTATTTTGAATTTGAATTGGCCTATCTCCCAGTCGATTGGCTAAACTATTGTCAATTTCTCGTATTTTGTCCTCAACCGTCTGGAAAACCGCCCTGTATTTTGCTATTTGTTCCCTTCTAACTTCGTCCGCATCTTTGAGACCATCACATATAAGTTTGAGATCTTCCTCGAATTCTGCTCGTAGAATAGGCTTTGCCAGAGATATTTCCAATCCGATATTGTTATAGCTGGAAATTACGTATGTCTTACGTAAAATTGAGATTTGTCATGCAAGAGAAGTTTCATTAAATCTTTAAATTTTGAATTCAGTAACAGCAGAAAATCCTAAATCATGCAGTGCATTTGATTATTGTTATAAACAAAACATACCCTTCCACTAGCCCCATACCTAAAGTACCAGGTACAAAGTAAATATTTTCATGTAGACCGACATATTCTCTCATTTTAATTTTATCTATGTGCTCAGCGTGTGTGGCATCAGTGCCTATACCATTCTTATCCATCAATGCTATCAATTCTGCTTCTGTTAATAATTTAGGTGGTGATGTATTCCCCTCTATCTGAAAATGTTTCAGTTTTAATCCAGGCAATTGGGTAATCCAACGACCTGTTAAATATTTTTCGAGGTTAGTGCTGGTGGTCAAACAATGGAAATTTAGCTTTGTCTATGTTTATTTGCTTGAAAAATTGTTTTATGTTTGGCACACATTCACGGCGTTTTTTTTTAATGAAAATGCACTTAATTTGAATCATTTTCACTGGTCTGATGTTCCTGAGAGTAAGATTAACTAGAAATATCAAAAAAATGTGCATATTAAACAATTTTTCAAGCAAATAAAAGGTTATGATGTCAACATGAACAAGACTAGATTCCCATTGTTTGACCACCAGCACTAACCTCAAAACATAATTGACAGGAAGTTGGATTGCTTAGTAATCACATAGTTTGGAATGTTTGGATTGCCAAGTGGACTTGGGGGTAAAACCAATACAGACTAATAGAAAGCTCATTATAAACATTGGTATAAACTAATTCAAGGAATGGTGGATTTAGTTTATAACTGTGAAAACACAACGTCCTAGATAAACTAAACTACTCGGGAATAAAAGTTGGCTACTGATTGATGGAAATATAGGGTTTAACCTAAAATTCATGAACTAAAACGACAAATGACAATGATCAATCTTTTAGAACACCAACAATAGAAGTTTTCTGAATGCCTTGACATTCAAAGACTATTCTTCAATTCCCGAAATTTTCTCTACTCAATAACTACTTCCAACATCAAACAAATAGAAAATTCACTCACCATATCCAATCTGGTAGGTGTGAAAGTTTCGCCCTCTACATAATTGTTTATTTCCTTCCCTGTCCATTTTTCATAAATATAAACTTCTAAATAATTCTTTTCCAAGATGACAAGTCCTTTGGCTATGAATTTTTCTTCGGCTATATCAACAGTTACTGTTGTTTCGAAGCCTTGTGCATCTTTATGTACCGAGGCTAAAAAATGCCTAACTACATACTCGTAAACAGCTTTCTCTTGTCCACTCAAACCAGAAGCATATTTTGTTGGATGAATAGGGGGATGGGCCTATAATTTCAACAATATTTTTTCCATGATTTGTTAACGTACGAATAAATAATAACAATGTTATTCTTCAAAGTCTTAACTTGCCTAGGTACACATTCGTTTACAATTAATGAAGTATACTTCGAGCAATACCTGGAATTTTGTGAAAATTATTAATCACCTGATCTGATTTTTTCCCAGCCCTTGGAGTAGGGCCCCCTTCATTCAAAATCCTCTGAGCAAATGAGCCCCAATTGCCATCATTCACTTGTTGTTCTACAATATTACTCAAATTCAATTCTTTCGGATAAATGTTGGTTTCCGTTCTTGGATAGCTGATGAAACCTTGAGTGTATAATTTTTCAGCGATGGTCATTGCCGTTTTTGCATTTATTCTCAGCTTTTTTGAAATATTCTTCTCCATCTCCTACAAATTCAAACTTTTTCTTGTACTTTCTTGAGTTTCAATATTATTTATAGAAAATTCATTTAACTGAACAATTGATGAGATTTCCAAAACAAAAAATATTTGAATGAAAGTCATAATTGAGTTCTCACCACAGTGTCTAAAGGTAAAGGTCTCCATTTGTTTTTGCTCCTGCTTTCTATAGACTCAACTTTAGCAACGTTACTCTCTTGACAAATGTCCAGTATCGCTTCACATGCATTCTTATCAAACAGGCGATCTCTCTTCCATAAAAATTCAGTAGTCAATTCTTTAATTTTGTGATTCACTAAAAAGTACAAAATACTAATAGGAAAAAATTATTATCTCATCACATGGTGGGAAATAATAATAAAATAATAGTAGTTTCAGTCTCATAAGTAGTTCTACAGCTGTAATAATAATCATTTGAAAATCCAGATGGAAACGTTTCTGAACATTCCTCACTTAATCTAGATACATAGTATTAACTCACTTTTGATTTTCCAGAACGTTTCCGGAATAAAATTTTCAATTGAAAGGTATCGATCCACTACGAATCCCAATGTTGGAAATTGACAAGATCCATAACTTATCACTTTATCTGCTAACTTGGTCGGAAAAGCTTTCTGCAAACGAAGGGTTTGCAATCTAGTGAAAGCAGCTCCTATAAAAAAAAACATGAAATGGTTGATCCAAAACAATATCAAATGTAAATATTAAAATTACCAGTTCTCAAATCTAATTCTTTCCTGACATTAACAGCGTCACTTATATTTTTGTTTGGTTCTCTTAATGTTGACAGGGCACGAAAAATTGAAGGTCCTGTTATTTCAGAGAATTTAGCTCTATAGATGGGGATATTTGATTTAACATCTCTACATACTTTTATAATTTCAAAACCAATGTTTTCTCCTTCTCTATCACAATCTGTCCATATAATAAGACCATCGCAAGTCCTAATTTCTCTTTCAAGTGTTTTCTACGAAAAAATCATTAGATCATAACAGAAAATTGGTTTAATGCTTACTTTGATGTTCTCAAAGTCTTTTGGGCATATTTCTTGAATGGGGGCATCAAATAATTCTGCAGCATTACAGGATTGCCAGTTGCGAAAGGATGGGTGGAAAGCAAAATCCAAAAGATGACCCGATACAGAAGTCATGATCATTCTAGCCCTTTGATTAAACACTGTTGCTTCAAACTCATAAATTTTGTTGTATTTGGATAATCCTTCTCTCTGAAAAAGGCAGGTACAACATTAAGAATGCTCTTCACACTACATTGAAATCATTTGAGATACCACATTCTCAATGCCTTACCCTATTAGAGGCACCTTTTGAAAGAATGGCAGATATTCCCTTCGCAGCATCATTTTTCTCAGCTACATTCAGGTATTTCATTATTTTGGTTGAATATAACCTCAAACACCCTAATGTAGCTTTACGGAAGAGAAAACCCATAAGTTCTTCAACAATTTTTGTGTCATTGCACAATTCAAAACAAAAGGGTTGAGCTTCTTAAAGTTTAAAATCAATTTAAAAATATCTATTTCAAGTATAAAACATAACCTATTTCTTGATTAACCTTTCAACATAAACAAACATAGAATCAGAATATGTCTATGTGAACAAATCATCAATTACCTGTCTATTAAGAAGGCTGTGATGTCGTCTGGTGTAGGGAGCCATGAAATAGGATCATCATGGCAACACTGGAAGAGGAAGAGGGTTAAGTTATTTTCTTGAGGGATTGTAATTTGAACATGATTCCTCATTTATGAGGGATGCATGGTTGAATTTGGTATCAAAATGGAGGTTTCCGGGTTCGCTGAGATTAATAAAATATATTCCAGAGCCCCAACTATCATGGTTTAGATTTTCCCCTGGGAAATGGCACTTTTTGAAGAATTGGAAATTTTAAACTGTTGGAGATTCCATCCCACCCTTCGCATCCACCATTTATTTATATTGATCAGCATATATAAAAGTATCTCTGTACAAAATACCAGCGATTTGCAAAAACTCAATTTCTGGGTGAAAAATGTTCAAGGGGTAAGACTCCCCAAAAACACCACTATTGACAATAAAAAAGAATATTCGGAAGGATATAACGGCGTTATTGAATGGAAAACTTGTTCAAACCATTCAAATCTTCAATAATGGCTAATTTGCTGATCAATAAAAACCTTTCCATGAATGGTCTGAGCACTCTGAGCTTGTGAATAAAAAACTCGAAAATTAAATATCGAAATAATAAAATTGAAAAAATTCTTCACTTATGACTTATGGACGAATTTGGTATCAAAATGTCGGTTTTCGAGGTCGCTGAATCTATAATCAAAAATATTCCAGGGCTCTAACTGTCATAGTTTAGATTTTCACCTGTGAAATGGTATTTTTTGGACAATTATAAATTTCAAACTGGTAGATCTTCCGTCCCTTTCTCCGCATCCACTAATTATTTATATTATATTGATCAGCATATCTCAAAGTATCTCTGTGCAGAATATGAGCGATTTTAAAAATCAAAATTATCAAGGGGTAAGACCCCCCAAAAAAAACATATTTGTCGATATAAAAATAGAACCGGAAGGTTCTATAACGGCGTTAAATGATTGAAAATGTTATATTCGTGCCATTCAATTTTTCATGAAAGCGGTTTTACAGATCGATAACACCCTTACCACGAACGGTCTGAGCTTGTGAACAAAACTCAAAAATGAAATATCGAAAAAACTGAAACAAAAAAAATCCTAACTTATGAGGGATACATAGTTAACTTTGGTGTGAAAATGTAGGTTTTCGAGGTCGCTAGTTTGAATAAAAAATAGTCCAACGCGCTTACTAGCACAGTTTAGATTTTCACCTGTGGAATGGCATTTTTTGAATCCAATCCCTCTAGTAGTATTTACTACTGGTTTTTTATATATAACCATTGTTTAAACAATGATATAACCTATTGAAAAACTCTTTATCTATACTAATATTATAAAGAGGAAAGATTTGTATTTTTGTTTGTTTGATACGAATAGGCTCAAATACTACTGGACCGATTTAAAAAATTCTTTCACCCTTTGAAAGCTACATTATCCCTGAGTGACATAGGCTATACTTTTCACCCGAAAAAATTTAGGATACCTACTATAACTTCAATAATTACAAAAAAATCAGCCAAAATCAGCTATTTTCACATGCGCCGCAAAAACCGTAAGACTTACGTGGATTCAATGTATGACGGAAATGTACCTCTTGAATAGTTCTACAAAAAAGTCCGCGATAGCATGTATCTATCTCTCAAGATTGACTTGCTATTACCTGTTTATGGTAATCAGATGTTTTCCAAAATTATGCACTACTTGGGAGTGTGTTTTTATGAATTGGGTATTGATCCTAATCCAACCTAATACGTTATTTATCCCCAGTATTTGATTTAGACCAAAATTGCCCTTCACATCATACAATTACAACGAGTACATCAAAAGATATGGCAGGTTGAAGTTTTGAAGATGAAACCGCCGCGTGAAACAAATTTCTTGCTTGTTACAGATAAAGAGATTTATTCGAATCCATCATTTCTACTTTTAACAAAGTTTCGAAAAAGCCCCATTTCAGGGCGAAAACTCAGAAGCATTTTTGCAAGAGTTTTATATGTGCTGAATCTGAATTTGTCGTTTTTCTCCTGAAAATGAAAAATGAATTATAGGTACCATTTCCGACTCTCAATGGAACAGGCATGTTTTTTTCTTAATTTGTCTCTGAGGTTTTTTTTCAACACCACGTTAGGTTGAACTTAGAAAAAAATAAGCTTATCATGATATTTGAACATTAAAAACCATAGTTCGCGTTTGATAGCGCATCTATACAGGAATACTATCCATGAAACGGATCGAAAAAATTCCTTTATTTGGAGTTATTTGTGAGAGAAAAAAACCAAAATCATTGAATTTCAAATACGACTATTGAAATTATGATTTATTACTAGTCAATATTATAAATACCCAAATTTCCGCTTTGGGTGTCAACTGACAGGCATCCTGCCGGTACAGTTCAGAACAGATTAAGGAACATTTACCAACTGCTATGAAGAATAATGAGGGTATATTAAGAAGAAAAACTAGAATGAAAAGATAGATAGATGAACAAATTTTTAGAATGTTATTCGAAATATCATTCTGTCAAAACATTTTCAAACTATGAATAATATTATTAATATATCTCTACAACTTTAACATTTTCCTTATATTCATATTTTTGGTGGCTTTCAGTTTTGAATAACAAAAGGTACAGGTTGCAAAATTCCTAGAACTTTACAACCCAACTTCCGCAATAAAATGCTATTGTGCAATTACCATTTATTGCTTTCTTCATATTTTTAATCCTTCGCCCCTTTTTCCTATAACGGAATATTGAATAGTCATATATTATTCAAGCTTAACAAGCTGTCATCTGTTGTTACTTTTGAGAGGTTTTACAAAAGTTACCACAAGGAATGCCGAAAGGACATCATAAACATTCATAAACCAGGATGAATGTATTTTTCGCATTTTGAGACAGGAATGGTGTCGAACGTAAGTTCCCCAATGGACAAAATTCGTAAATGGGGCCGTACCTACGAATGATAATTTCAAAACTAAGGATTCTATTGAGATGAACGTTGAGTTAATAATGTGAAATACCGACAACGATGACATAATAGCAATAAATCCCAGCTCAGATCAGAGCTTTTCTCATAATTTTCATCTAAGGTCTATAAACTTCTTACGAGCAGATCTCAATCTTAAGGCTATAATACACATATATCTGTGATTGACGCTGACATGTTTCCTAGGGAAATATTACCGAAGGTTTGTGTTCGGTAAATTAAATTTTTACTGATGAGAATTTCGAAAAAAATAGTTAATGAACGTAAGGCACTCTGGAATAAAACATATTAAATTTGGTGTAATGGCTAAAGCTTCATTATGAACTGCAAAAATAGCTGCCATTCATTTTTCAAAGATTATTTTGGCCATTAATTGGTAAGCCTAAGATGATCCATTCATTAATAGAAAATTTTTATCTTTTCTCATTTTCATTGATTATTAAATCACGCAGTTGTAAAATCAATATTACATCAATTAAGTACATTTCAGCACTTTTTCAAAAAAATCTCTCGACTCTTTGTAATCGGTATTTATTCTGTATTGAATGGAAAAACAGTGAGTCAAACCAAGGCACAAGCATGCTTTTTCTTGAATTTACAATGAGGTTACCTTCTTTTTCACACCTCGTTAGGTTAAACTCAGGAAAACAATAAACAAATTAGCAAATAAGAGATTCTACGTGAGGCATTCCGGTATAAAACAGATTCAATTTGGTGTAATTGTTAAAGCTGTATTATGTACTGAAAAATAGCTACAATTAATTTTTTTTTGCTGAGCTTCAGATGATCTATTCGTTGATAAAAATTATTTTTCTTTTCTCTTTTTTTTATCTTTAAATCCCACTGTTATTAAATCAATATTTTTACGTTAATTTCAGGCAATAAAGTAAATTTCAGCACTTGTTAAATTAAGAAAAAGAGAACTGGACTCACTGTAATATAAATTCATTTGGTATTCAATGGAATTACAGTGTATATACCAATGAAACAGGATTTTTTTCTTGATTTGGCACTCAGTTCATCATTTTTTTCCACACTTCATTAGGTTAAACTTGAAAAGAAATAACCAACATATGAAATTTGAGCGATTTCAAAAGCTTAAATTTTTGGGGAAAAATGATCAATGGTAGGAGTCCTAAAAAGTGAAAATAATTCTTCACTTTAGATGGTTATTTGGCCGACTTTGGTATCAAAACGTAGGTTTTCGACTTCCCCAAATCCAATAAAAATATTCCAGAACCTTAACTATCAAAGTTTAGATTTTCTCCTGCGAAATGGTCTTTTTTGAAATCGCAAACTGTCAAAGATTCCGTTCCTCTCTAAGAACCAACTATTCATTTATATTATATTGATCAGTAATATCTCAAAGTACTTCTGTGCAAAATATGAGCGATTCTAGAAATCTCGATTTCTGGGTGAAAAATGATCAAGGGGTAAGAACCCCCAAAATAACATATTTGTCAACATAAAAATATATCCTGAAGGTTCTAATGGCGTTAATGAAAAAGTTATTAGAGCCATTCGAAACTGTCATGAAAGGAGTCTTACGGATCGATAACACCCTCACTACGAACGTTATGAGTTTGTGATCAAAAATGAAATACTTATCCAAAAAACCAAAACAAAAAAATACCAACTTATGAGGGGTACTTTGGTATGAAAATGTAAGTCGTCGAGGTCGCCAAATTCAATAAAAAATAGTCGAGAGCGCTAACTAGCATAGTTTAGATTTTCACCTGTGAAATGGCATTTTTTGAAAAATTGGAAATTTCAAAGTACCATAGCTGCCGTCCCTCTAGTAGTATCTACTATTGTTTATATATGTATACAACCTATTGAAAAAAATTTTTAATATATAACCAGAGACTTATTTGAATTCATCATTTCTACTTTCCCAACAATCTTTCGAAAAAGCCTTTTTCAGGGCAAAAACTCAGAAGTATTTTTTCAAGAGTTTCATTTGTCTTTTATGTGCTGAATCTGAATTTGTCGTTTTTCTCCTGATGCGATTTTTTGCAATGAAAAATTCTGGAAATACCATATTTCGGACTCTCAATGGAACAGGCATGTTTTTTTTTTATTTTGCTTTGAGGTGGCCGTATTTTTTCATCACTACGTTAGGTTAAACTTAGCTAAAAAATTAGCTCATCATGATACGTGACCTAGATTAAAAAAAACTAGGCATGAATCCAGGAATACTATCCAAAAAACTGATTGAAAAAATGATTTCATTTGCAGTCGTGCCCCACAATTAGGGACAGAGGGTGTAATATTTTTGAATTTTTGAAAATGTCAAATATTCGATAATCGAGGGACATAATACATTTTTTTTTGAACCGCCACATAGTCCTCTACCCGATCCATAATATATCTCAGCTTGAACGAAAACCTAGTTATTTAATCCTAAATTTGTCAAAATTTCGACGACGAAAATCCTCGCTTTTGTCCAGGTACCTAAAGGTAAGAATTTCCCAACTTCAAAAGGAGCCGTTACTAATTACTTAAGTATTTCGCTCGTGTTAAATAATATTTGACATTCTGAAAATAATACCTAACTAATGATCATTTGTGAGAGCAAAAACCAAAATCATTGAATTACAAATACGACTATTGAAAATATGATTTATTACTATCCAAATTTCCGCTTTGGGTGTCAATTGACAGGCATCCTGCAGGTACAGTTCAGAACAGATTAAGGAACATTTACCAACTGATATGAAAACTAATGAGGGTATATCAAGAAGGAAAACTAGAAAGAAAAGATAGATGCATGAAAAGATTTTTGGAATGTTATTCGAAATATCATTCTGCCAAAACATTTTCAAACTATGAATAATATTATAAATATATCTCTACAACTTTAACATTTTTCTTACATTCATATTTTTGGTGGATTTTAGTTTTGAATAACAAAAGGTACTTACAGGTTGCAAAATTCCTAGAGCTTTACAACCCAACTTCCGCAATAAAATGCTATTGTGCAATTACCATTTATTGCTTTCTTCATATTTTTAATCCTTCGCCCCTTTTTCCTAACGGAATATTGAGTAGTCATATATTATTCAAGCTTAACAAGCTGTCATCTGTTGTTACTTTTGAGGGGTTTTTCAAAAGTTACCACAAGGAATGCCGAAAGGACATCATAAACGTTCATAAATCAGGATGAATGTATTTTTCGCATTTCGAGCCAGGAATGGTCACAAACTTAAGTTCCTCAATGGACAAAATTCGCAAATGCGGACGTACGGATGATGATTTCAAAACTTAGGATTCTATTGAGATAAATATTGAGATAATAATGTTAAATAACGACAACAATGACATAATCGTAATAAATACCAGCTCAGTTCAGAGCTTTTCTCATAATTTTCATCTAAGTTCTATAAACTTCTTACCAGTAGAGCTTTTTTTCTTAATCACAAAAATGTTAAAATACTCAAATATCTGCGTTTGTTGCTTAAATGTTTCCTAGGAAAATATTAAACAAGATTTGTATTCAGTTGATTACTTTTCCACTTCGAAAAAATTCGCGATTCAACATGAAGCAATATGGAATAAAACAAACTATATTTGGTGTAATGGCTAGAGTTTTATTATGGAAGGCAAAAATAGCTGCCATTCATTTTTTGAAGTTTCTTTTGGCCTTTGCTAAGCCTTAGATGATCCATTCATTAATAGAAATTGTTATTTTTTCTCGTTTTCTTCGATTATAAAATCCCACAGTTATAAAATCAATATTTTTAAAACAATTTCATGCAATGAAGTAGATTTCAGCACTTGAATCATTGTAAAAGGAATTTATTCTGTATTGAATGAAAATACAGTGAGTGATTCCAAGAAATAGGCATGTTTTCTCTTAAGGTTTGAATGAGGTTACATAATTTCTTCTCACTTCGTTGGATTAATTGTAGGAAAACAATAAGCAAAACATGAAATTTGAGTTAGGTCATTGTTTAAGAAACAACTATGCATGTGCCACAAAAATCATATTTTACATTCGATAGCGCATCTATTCAGGAATATTATCCAAAAAAGCTTGAAAGTATTCCTTCATATTTCAAAACTAACGGTTCTATCGAGATAAATATTAATAATGTGAAATAACGACAATAATGACATTATAATAATAAATCCAGTCTCATAAGTATACAGCTCCGTGGTCTATAAACTTCTAATGATTAGAGCTTTTTTCTTAATCACAAAAATGCTAAAATATACAAGTATCTGTGATTGACGCTTAAATGTTTCCTAGGAATATATTAAAGAAGGTTTGTATAGAGTTGATTAGTTTTTAACTGATGAGCAATTCGAAAAAAATTGAGTTTCAACGTAAGGCATTCTAGAATAAAACACATTAAATTTGGTGTAATTGTTGAAGCTGTATAATGTACTGAAAAAATAGCTACCATTAATTTTTTTGAGATTATTTTGGTCTCTACAAAGCCTCAGATGATCTATTTGTTAATAAAATTGTTTGTCTTTTCTTGTTTTCATTGATCGTTAAATCCCACAGTTATGAAAACAATGTTTTCAAGTTAATTTCACGTAATGAAGTGAATTTCAACACTTGTTAAATTTAAAAAAAAAGCTCTTGACTCATTGTAATAGAAATTTGTATTGTATCTAATGGAAATAAAGTGAGTTATACCAATGAAACAGGCATTATTTTTATTAATATAGCTCTCAGTTCACCATATCAACCACACCAATAATGTAAAATAACGACAATAATGACATTATAATAATAAATACAGTCTCATAAGTATACAGCTCCGTGGTCTATAAACTTCTAATGATTAGAGCTTTTTTCTTAATCACAAAAATGCTAAAATATACAAGTATCTGTGATTGACGCTTAAATGTTTCCTAGGAATATATTAAAGAAGGTTTGTATAGAGTTGATTAGTTTTTAACTGATGAGCAATTCGAAAAAAATTGAGTTTCAACGTAAGGCATTCTAGAATAAAACACATTAAATTTGGTGTAATTGTTAAAGCTGTACAATGTACTGAAAAAATAGCTACCATTAATTTTTTTGAGATTATTTTGGTCTCTACAAAGCCTCAGATGATCTATTTGTTAATAAAAATTGTTTGTCTTTTCTTGTTTTCATTGATCATTAAATCCCACAGTTATGAAAACAATGATTTCAAGTTAATTTCACGTAATGAAGCGAATTTCAACACTTGTTAAATTAAGTAATAGAAATTTGTTTTGTATCTAATGGAAATAAAGTGAGTTATACCAATGAAACAGGCATTATTTTTCTTAATTTAGCACTCAGTTCACCATACTCAACCACACATCGTTAGGTTAAATTAAAAAAATGAATAAGCAAAATATAAAATTTGAGATAGATCTTTGTTTTAAAAAATCTATGCATGCACCTCAAAAATCATAGTTTGCATTCGATAGGCTATCTGTCCAGAATCACTATTAGTATTCATAAAACAGATTGAAAAAATTCTTGTCACTTAAAAGAGTGCCAAAGGTTTTTAATGTTCGACTTTTCGCAAAGATCATGAAAGATATTTTTCTGACCCCCACAAAGTCCTCTACCCAAAGGAACCATATAGAAAGTCATTACGCCCTGTATATGATACTTCTGCATTTTTGTCAAATATTCATTTATGTTCCGTTAATTTCACTGTTATTTTCATTTCCTTTTTTAAGTAAAAATTTTACTCAGAATTGAAAGCTTAGACAGTAATCAAAATTGAAAAACGTTTAGTACCTGTTGGCTAGCCAATGAGCCGTACGGGGTAGCGATTGAAAGTAAAGGGGCGGGCAAAGAGAGGGGTGGGGGGAGGGTTGTTGTGTTTTTGCATAGGTACAAAAACCAGTGCTCGGTCAATATTTGACTAATTTTACCTGTGAGTGCTGTAGTGGTGCTACTTGTAGTTTATGTTAGATTGTGAGATTGTTTTTTCATAAGGATTTTGTGTTTGTGATTTTGTGGAGTTCTTCAAGATTTAATCAAGTAAGTACTACACTTTCGTTTTGTTGAGTGAATATTTTTATATTATTTTTCATTCTCATTTTTCTTTCTACCTTTCATTTTCATTCTTTTTTTGTTATCCTTTTTCATTCTTATTTTATTCTCATTTTTCATTCCTATTCTTACTCTATTTTCTATTCTCATCTTCAGTTTTGATTTCATTTTTATTTCCCAATCTTATTTTTATTTTTCATCCTCATTCTTCATTTTAATTCTTCATAGTTATTCTTATTTTTCTTTCCTATATTTATTCTCATTTTTTATTTTTCATTCTTATCTTTCATTTTCATTCTTTTTTCGTTATCATTTTTCATTCCAATTTTTATTCTCATTTTCATTCCTATTTTCATTTCTCATTCTTACTCTATTTTCTATTCTCATCTTCAATTTTGATTTCATTTTTTTCTCTCATTCTTATTTTGATTTTTCATCCTCATTCTTCATTTTAATTGTTCATATTTATTCTTATTTTTCTTATATCTATTCTCGTTTTTTTATTTTTCATTCTTATCTTTTATTTTCATTCTTTTTTCGTTATCATTTTTTATTCAAATTTTCATTCTCATTTTCATTCCTATTTTCATTTCTCATTCTTACTCTATTTTCTATTCTCATTTTCAATTTTGATTTCATTTTTTTTCTCATTCTTATTTTGATTTTTCATCCTCATTCTTCATTTTCATTGTTCATACTTGGGTATTCTTATTTTCCTTTCCTATAAATTCATTCTCATTTTTTTATTTTTCATTCTCATCTTTTATTTTAATTTTCATTCCTATTTTGTATTTTAATTTATTTTTTTCTTATTTCATTTCAATTTTTCATTCTTATTTCTATTTTTCATTTCCATTATTATCTTTATCTTCATAATTTTTCATTCTTAAATTCCATTCCTATTTTCATTTTTTTTCATTCTTATTTCTATTTTTCATTCCCATTTTTATCTTTATTCTCATTTTTTTCATTCTCAAATTCTTTTCCTATTCCTATTTTTATTTTTTTCCATTTTTATTTCATTTCCATTTACCATTCTCTTCATATTTTAATTTCTTATGCATTTTTTCATTTTTTTATTCCCATCCTTCATTTTAATTCTTCATACTTATTTTCATTTTGATTTTTATTTTTCCTTTTTCCCATTTTTATTTTTCTTTTTTCCTATTTTATTTTTTGTTTTTGATTCTCATTTTCGATATTTCTACTAACTTCCACTTTTACTCAACAGAAGCTTTGAAATGGATTTCGATTTTGCATCTATCGACTTCGGAACAGAGGAATTTAATTTCTCCTTGTTTCCTGAGGTTAGCTTACCAGAAGGAACAAACATGCCAGCGACTCAGCAGGATTTTCCTTCATTTGAGAATATGTCAGATGGGATCCCGAGTTGCTCACAGATATTTGATGAAACAACAACTCCTGTTGGGGTTAGCAATTCAGAAGAAAAAACAAACATGCCACCGACTCAAGCTGATCCTCCATGTGACAACATCTCAGATCTAGCCCCGAGTTGCTCAAAGGAGATTGAAGAAGAGACAAATCCAACTGAATACGTGAATCCATCTGGCAATATCAATGATTTGACCGATAGTTGGTTGAAGGAACTTCTTGGAGTCATAGATCAACCTGCTGTTCCCGAAACGGAAGAAGCAACAGGAATTTCAGCATCCACAAGACCAATTTCTCTTTCACCGGAAAGCTCATCTTCAGGAGTATCTTCTGATTTTGGAGGCATAGACCAACCTGCTGTTCCCGAAACGGAAGAAGCCACAGAAATTTCAGCATCCGCAAGGCCAATTTCTCTTTCACCGGAAAACTCATCTTCAGGAGTATCTTCGGATTTCGATGATGATCAATCTGCTCCAATTGTGAACACTGCAAAGAAAATCAGGTAATATACATGGTGGTTCTTTGGTAACCTCCACTCAAATGAGTTTGATGAAACAATTTTAAATAACTAATATCTTTTTTCAGATTGATGGACCCAAGGAAGGTGACCTTTAAAGTGGTAGCAGGAAAGAGGAAACTGTACAAAGCAGAGGTGAGTGTTTTTTCAATTTTGCAATGCTGATGTTTTTATCATAATCATTCGAATGTGGCTCAATTTTGGAGTTTGTGTGTGTCAATTTGTTACAATGAAAAATTATTATTATAACTATTTTTTTTTGCAGAGTTTCAAGTGTCCAAAGTGTGAATATAGCTCGTTGTTCAAGGACGAACTGCGGCGACATATACGTAGGAATCACACATCTCCAATAAAAAGGTATGTTAATTTAATCATCAGCCAATCAGTTCGTGAAATATAAATTAAACTTTTCACGAAATTTCAAATTTGAGAACAATTTTTATTTTATTGAAGCCGACTGCATTGATACCGGCTCATTCACCATTTTGTCACATCACTATCATTGATTATTTGCTTATTATATTTCACGAATTTGAGACTTCCTACTTTCAAAGCATGCATTCTTTATTTAATTTTATTTAAATCTTTCCACTAACTATCAAACTTACATTACAGACAAATTCTACCGCATATGAGCTACCCAAATGCGACCGACAATGATAAGGTGAAACTCCCGAATCTTCATCAACTCGAAGCGCTTTTGAATCTGAAATCCACTAAGACCGATCGAAGAAATACAGTACAACCTATGTATATCAAGATCAAACCCATCGAGCAATCATCGAAACCTATGGAGCAACCAGCTGAACCTATGGAGCAACCAGCTGAACCTGTGGAGCAACCAGCTGAACCTGTGGAGCAACCAGCTGAACCTGTGGAGCAACCAGCTGAACCTGTGGAGCAACCAGCTGAACCCATAAAGAAACCAGCAGAACCAATGCGGGCATCAGATCCCGCTGACCAAGAGGTCGACCAAGCCATCGAATCATTTTTGAGTATACTTCGTAAAGATGAAAATGGCCAGCCTGCAAAGAAAGTAATAATTTTTCCACCAACTCATCCTTCAGGAGTAGTGAGATACTTTGGAGCAAGAAACAGGTATGTACTTAACATTGTGATTAAAATCTTCCAATGCATATCCAGAGTGGTCCACTTAGCACTAGCAACACTTCAACGGTCCACAGAACACTTCTTCAAGAAGAAAATTTCATATTTTTTTTTAATGAGCTTTTCGACTGTTGAAGTGCTACTACTAAGTGAACCACTATTTCAAAATTCAAATATTTAATGTAGGATTACGAATCGCAAACATTTACAGATTTCACATTTCCATATCTTGAAAAAAAAATCAATTTACATGAATTATGAAAAATTTCTAATTCCATTTTTGTTTCAGTGGTGCATCTACATCATCGATACCCAGTGGTGCATCTACATCATCGATACCTCAGAATGGCACAGGTGATAAGAAAAAAGCTAACAGAATTAAGGTTAGTATTTTTGCAACTCGAATTTTTTCTCTAATTATTTGAAGGATTTTTTCTATTGTTTTCTTGGTATTAATTTTTATAAAATCTAGAAGCCCAATTTTTCAAATTTTCCTGAATATCTCATAAATTAAGCTTCTCAAATATTATCTGTTTTTTCAATTTCACAAATTTTTGATTGGTTCCATTTTCAAAGACATTATATTTCATTGGGTGCAAGAGTCAATTTTAAATTTACATTTCATTTATCAATTTCACAAATAATTCTGATTTTTCATTTTCAGGTTAGCAAATGTCCAGGCTGTAACTTGGCCTTCACATCACAGAGCCACTTATTTCACCATATTGCTGTAAAACACACGTCTGTAAGGTATGTACATTTCTTCAATGCTTCTAAAATGCGTAGTATACAAGTGTAGACAGGAAACAGAATAGTTAATCATTTTCTTCTTTCCTATATTTATTCTCATTTTTATTTTTCATTCTTATCTGTTATTCTCATTTTCATTCCTATTTTGTATTTTAATTTATTTTCATTCCTATTTAATTTAAATTTGTTTTTTTTTCATACTTCTTTTAAGTTAACGTTTCGAAGGCTGTGAAATTTCAAATAATAATGTTTCTATTTTATGTTTCAGGGTTCCACTAAAAGTTCCGAGAGGGTCTTTCTCAACTGCCTATACTTGCACCAGATGTACTACGAGATTTCCTAATTACATATTGTTGATTCAGCATATGAAATTTGGGCATCATTTCGAAAAACTCTCATGCACAGCCTGCAGTTTTGTATCACCTTGTGACCTTGAGTTCATATCTCATTTGGATGCATATCCAAGTCACTCACCGAAGAGGATGTTGACATGTTCAACATGTCGATTCGAATCTGCATCTCAAAAGGCTATGATGGTCCATATACGGGAGCACATGAAGATGAAGAGAATAATGGGAAATATGCCACCGTATGAAAAAGGAGAAGTCTTGTAAGTATTTCAACTCTTCACTGATATTGTTTCAGATTATATACAGGGTGTTCCTGAATAAGTGTATCAACGGTTAACTGTAGATTTCTCATGAAAAAATAACATTTTTTTTTCTCTTCCATTTTTCCTCCGGGTCAAAAATTTATACTCTTCTCATATTTTTTGTAAATATCTCAAGAACCGCTTGAATCACATAATTGGGAGAAATTTACGATGCGTTAACCAATTGTTTTTGATTATAAAATGCCAGTTTTAGGAACACCCTGTATTTTGTCTATTTGATTTGTCCTACCCAGTTACAGGGTAGGAGCTTGCTGTTTAATGAGGTCGCAACTAATTCCTTTTTTATTTCAGTGTATACCGATCGAAAGCAGAGATAGAAGAGCTTAGGAAAAGACCTTTCGCTTGTGAAACTTGCATGTTTTCTGCATCTACGTATGAGGAAGGATTGACCCATCTGCGAAATTTTCACGGTGCTCGTCGCTATGAATGTGCCAATTGCAAAGCTTCAACACCTTCACTAACTGGTATGTTGAAGCACTTCAACAGCTACGGCCACAAACCTTCCGGGCGCATTTGATTGTCAACCTTCACAACTACTATATTATGTATTTACTGTGATAGTAGGTATTTATTTTATTTATTCTATGTACATATATTTTTTATTTTATATATTTTAATCATAATGTTTTCTTATTTTTCCGTACTATAATTATTATTATTATTATATTAGTGCACAAGTTTTAATCTGTCAAATCGTCTGACAACTACTATAAACAATTCCACTGTAGTCCCTAATTTCATTGCTCTTTTTTGTGCAGTATAGGGAGAATAATTTATGGTCTTGTAAATAACAAGAATATTGCTGTTCTTATTTTTACATGATTTACGATTGGACTCAAAATTGATTAAAACTTGAGAACGACTTAAAACATTGTTCCTGTTGTAAATAAGATTATTTTTGTACTTGTAGGTGTAGGTATATTTAGAAATTAATTTCACATTCCATGCATTGAAATATTTTTCTATGTATTCGAAAATCTTTAATACGACCGATTTTATAAAATAAAATCTCATTGAAAACGAAAACTTGAGTATTATTTCCTATTTCCCAATTGCCAAACAGTGAAAGAATTAGTTATCAAGTGATGAACAATTATTTATATTCAGATGATTAAATTTAAAAGAAAATTTGTTCACAAGTTTGCAAAGAAAAGACATACAAGGTGACACATTGAAAATGAAAAAAACTCTGGATGTTCTTAATATTTTGGAAACTCTTGGGGTTGACGTAGTTCGAATAAAAGTCATTAAAAATTGAAAACTTCATCATATTATAGAGGAAAAAAAAATGTTGTGAGAAGCAGAAGCTGAAAAGAGAATTTGGAACATTACCATAATCCAAATTTAAAATAAGCTAATACAAATTTACTCAAATTAAATATGCGATAAGTCGATTTTTTCAAATAGAATAACCTATATTTTTTTCTATCATGAAATTTGTTTTTCAAATGTCTACATATTTTACATAGTATGTCCTATATTTAAACCGTTCTTTTTTGAGATATTTCACATCCATCAAAAAAACGTTTACTTTGTTAAAAATGTAGACACTTCAAAAACAAATTTCAAAGAAAAGACAAGGGGTTCCATTTGAAAAATCGAGTTATCACATATTTAATTTGAGTAAATTGGTAAATTTATATTAGACACTCTGTATAAAAAACAACTTCAGATGTCCACCGAATGATGACGCTGATACCTTAGGCTAAGTACTGCAAAAATTTCGTTTTTCTAAATTGAACAATGCGGTTGATATAAAAATTTTGAGGAACTCTTTAAAATACAAAAAATTTCGTAAAAATACGAATTATGTGGCAAAGCCTTGATGAAATTTAAAAAATGAGGTGTAAGTGTAAAGCTCTTGTTGACCTCGAAAGAATTATGCCATGAAATACAGGATGTTTCATTTGAATGAACTACATATTTTTCCGTAACTTTTTTTGACGCACCCTGTATGTACAGGGTGTTTCAGAATAAGGGACCGTAAATCCTCAGATGATTTAATTTTTTCACCGAATTTATTCGGACAGAAGTCTGTACGGACGCCACTGGTGAAAATTGAACATCATTTTGTATAGGAAAAAATGTGTCTTGATGCGTACTCATGACCTATCAAACCGCAAAAAAAATCGTGTACGGTGTAGAAAATTATTTCATAAAACCAATTTTTTTTTTAATTTCAACACCCCGTATCTCAGAAACATTGCGTCAGGGACCTATAGTCCATAGGAACTTTATATCATAAAATCATCTGGGGATTAAGATCCCGAATTTACGGTCCCGTATTCTGAAACACCCTGTAGGTATGTAAAATTGTTTTTGGTTTGTAGATTTTTGTCAACCTATAACCATGCAATATGGGTTTTTCGATAAGGTATAGTTTAGGCGCTGTTTTAGCCGTACGCCTTGCTGACGCACCCTGTATAATAGACATGGTAGCCCAATGTATCCAGCAGCAACCGTCAAACATGCGTTGCCAGGAAATACACAAAACACATTGTGAATGTCAGATTGAACATATCTGTATATAGAACTTTAATCATAAATAGCCATATATACAATTCAAGATAGTGAAATGTATTCAGAAGATAAAACTTGCAATTCAGACGCCAAACTTAACAAGTATGGTCAGAAAGCTAATCTTCGTATGCCTTGGATGCCCCAAGCAGGTCCAGAATTTGAGTCAGAACCTTCAAAGTTCGTGAAGAGAGTCAGGGAAGGACTAAAATATCCACCATTGTTTGCTGAAAAGTCATGGACTAGAAGTGTGCCTCAGAAAGACACACTTCAATATTACAAACCGACAGAAACTATTGGTAAAGATTCTTTCGAGTTATGTCAATTTTGAAGGGTTATTGAAGAAATCTCTTCTTCTTCAGTTTGAAGACCCTAAAATTAGAATTAATCATTATTCAACACCAAGTGGTGGAATCAAATAAAAATTATTTCTACTCATCAGGATGACCCTTTTTTTCTTAGGGGCTGCTATAAATCCGCAACTGCAAGACTTAAGAATACAAGACTTGAAGAGAAGACATAAAAAAGTACAAGAAAATCCTCTTGGGCCTGACGGTAATAAGTTCCACCATTTTTTTTCCTGATCTTGTTTTGAAGCTAGTTATCTCCTAAATCATCATGATGTATTGCTCATCTCTGATAAATCTTTTATTTCATAAACAGTGTGTTTCACTTTAAGTTGCGACAGTTCAATATTTCACAACAGGTCTTTTCCATATGCCAATAAAATTACAAAGAAAAACACTAAAACGACGAAAAAATCCCTACTTTTTAAGAAAGTTTTTGCGGTTTTCTTCGATATTTTAGTAGGATACTGGGTATATCTAGAAAAAATATGAATAAGGAATTGTCGCCAATCAAAGTAAAACACACTGAATATTCATAAGATTTGAGAAAATCAGAATTTCGTCTTAGGTAAGTTGCAGTACCCTCCAAAAAAATCAAAGTACGAAATAGACGCGGAACAGAAGAAAATTAAAGAAAAGAAACAAAAAGCTAGCAAATTAGTGGATGTGGAAGAACTATTATCAGGGAGGTATTGGAAGAAACGGAAAGAAAAACAAGAGAAAAGAGAAAAAGAGAAGGCTATGAGGCTGAAATTGAAAGCACTAGATACAATAGAATTTTTTCCAGGTGAATCAATGTAAGTTATGCAATAATGAATCTCTGAATCAGAAGCACTGCCCACTCTCAAAACATATCGCTCAAATCAACAAAAATTATTCCTGCACCCTTACTAGCATAGTTTAGATTTTCACCTGTGAAATTGAATTTTTGTCAAAATAAAACAAAAACAATCTTCACTTATGAAGTTGACTTTGGTATCAAAATATACGTTTTCGAGGTCGCTGAATTCAATAAAGATCATTCCAGAGCCCTCACTAGCACAGTTTAGTTTTCCACCTATGGAAAACAATTTTTGTCAAAATAAAACAAAAATAATCGTTCCTTATGAGGGGTTCATGACTGACTTTGATATAAAATGTAGGTTTTCAAGGTCGCTGAATTCGATAATAATCATTCCAGAGTCCTCAATAGCATAATATAGATTCTAACTAGTGAAATTTAATTTTTGTCAAAATAAAACAAAAATTTTCACTCAAGAGGGCTTTATGCTTAACTTTGGTATTCAAATGTAGGTTTTCGGGGTCGCTGAATTAATTAAAAAATATTCCAGAGTTCCAACTAGCATGTTTTGGGTTTTCTCCTGTGAAATTGACCTGACCTGACATATATACCTGAATAAGCAATTCTACTTCATTCTGAATGCAAATTTTGATCTCGATAGAATTTCTAGTTTCGAAATTATCAGGATAGCAATATCGAACGGCCCTATTTACGAAACCCCTTGTCGAATTTCGCCCATTAACGGACAATTGAATCCCTGGGACATTAAAAAATCATTTGAACAAAAAAAGGACTAGTAAATTATTTATATTTTCTAGCAATGTCCAATTAAACAATCACTCACAAATAGATTATTATATCTTTACTATTCTTACGAGAATCAGCGTATTCAATTCATCAGAGTGAAATTGACTGGAACAAAGTAGGTACCAAATTTTATCAGGGTCTCCAAACAATATTACAAAAGCTTTTATCAAGGGCTCAGGATTCTTAATTGTCTCTTTAAGATTTTTCACAAATCTGTTCAGCAGATAGAATCTACCAAGTACTCGAAATTGTCTATTAGGTCATCTTTGATCTCTATTTTTTTCCAATTTCAGAGAACTAGCTAAAATGCAGGCCTCGCTACCTATAGATCCTGATGAACAGAAAGAGTATCTTTTGAATCTGGCAGAAACTGAGATGCGTAAGATGGTTCTTCCATCTTGCATCAAAAGGATCATTTATTATTTGACCGATGTGAGTTTCGGCTTTCTACTTAAATTTTTAATATAATTTAGCCGCATATACATGGTCTGTCGACCAGCTAAGACTAAAATGGACTTGCGCGATGTATAATCAAGTATTCAACTAGTCCACAAAAATTTGAATATGTTGTCTTGTCCAATACTTATCATCAAGTATTGGACAAGACAACATATTCGCTTGAATTTGGAATATTTTGTATGGAGAATAATTTTTTCAGGGGATGGATTCTAAGGTGATATCCGAATACAAAATGGATTATATCGATATTGCGATAGATAGAATACCGCAACACTTCAAAATGTTGAGAGAATACAAGGCGATCGTTGAAAACCACAAAAGTGAAATATCGAAATATTACGATGAGTACATGAGACTGAACTTATTGAGATTCATATTGAAAGATCCTGCTGAACATGAGAGGCTCAAAATTTATACTTTTCCTGCCTTTTGGCCAACTTTGCACATTCGCGCGCCCATTCCTTGGCACACGAACAAAGTACTCGCTGAACATATGATGCAAACTCATTTTTATTTGGGAAATATCATAGCTATCAGAGTTAGAAACTTATGGTTCGAACGGTAAGTATTCCTGACTTTCTGGATGATCATGGCCATTTTTCCTCCCAAGCCGCGAAGAGATTCAACCGGTATCGTCGCATGTCGATACAGGGTGAGCAAAAATCGTTTTCTACTGAAGGAATCTCGAGAACTATAGCAGCTAGAAGATAACTGATTTCCCTTCTTTCCTGAATAATCCGAATCTCAAAACAGTTCCAGCCTATCTTTCATATATTTTGAGTTATGAACGAAAATTGAGAAATTGTCATTTTCAAGAATGCTAATTATCTCGCTTTTATGAACTCGTTTTCGAAATCTGTTGTTACATTCTGATGCACTTTTTTAGGAGTTATTCAAATATAATATGATTTAGTTTTTTAAACCAGCTATTCTCGAGAAATGAGAAGGAATTAGATTTCTCAAATGTAAACTATAGTCGAAAGTTCTCTCATCTTGCTAAAAAAATTCGCTGATTTCAAGAATGTATCATATGTCGTTATTGACATGAATATAACATGATTGACTGTTGAATTATAAGCAGGCTGGGTTTACCATAGCTACCGTTGAATATGCATTATCTTTTGTGATATTAATTACTGACTTTTCAAAGGACCCCGCACTTCCCTTAAGCGAAATGGCGTTTCGTCAAATTCTAGAATTTTGGTATAATGTAGTACCTATACTCGACCTACTGATCAAAAGTTTCCATGGCCTCAACTCAATCCTATGACTAGTTTTTGAGATACAGGGCGTTGAAGTTGAGAATTACCCACTTTTAATATACGCTCGTATCTCGGATGGACGAACTTCAATTTTTCTCAAGAAACATTTCATTCCATCCCCAGGGAGCAATCATATAGAGGAATATGACCGAAAATCGTTACGAATACTGGATTATCCATAATTGAATGCATGCCCGATTTTGAAAGTATAAAATATATCAGTTTCAGAGCGAGAACGTTCGCAAAATGAACTATTTCACAAGATATGTTGTTGTTACATTGAAATAAACTGAAATACCCAGAATTCATACTGGGTGATCCATTATTATGAAAACTATTCACAATGAGGGTAAAGTGGACACCCTGTTTTTTTGAGTTAATTTAAGATGTTTGTTTGTTTTTTTCACAACATATCACCATGGACTTCAAAGAATACAGGGTGATTCAGTCATGAAATAAACTGTGAACCTCACGAAATACCCAAAAACCACCTTTTTTTTCATCACTCTCTATTCCAAGATTAACTCCGTTGAGGTGGGAATTTCCTTTCACCACTGTACTTGATATAAAATCATCAATACGGCTGAGAGTTTTCATCCACTTCCTATGACCAGATTTTTTTTTTTAATATGAAAATTATTTATTTATTAGGAAAGAGTAACGGCATGCAGACAATTGAATATTTTTGAAATTCCGGAAAAAGTCAATTGTCTGCATGCCGTTACTCTTTCCTTAATTATTATTTACAGACGTTAAACCTATCTTCATGTATTATTTATTTATGTTCTATTCTATTCTTATTCCAGCATAAAAAAAATCTGGTCAGAGGAAGTGAATGAAAACTCTCAGCCGTAATGATGTTTTTATCAAGTACAGTGGTGAAAGAAAATTCCCACCTCAACGGAAATAATCTTGGAATAGAGGGTGATGAAAAAAAAGGTGGTTTTTGGGTATTTTTGTGAGGTTCACAGTTTATTTCATGACTGAATCACCCTGTATTCTTTGAAGCCCATGATGATATGTAATGAAAAAATCAAACAAACATCTCAAATCAATCCAAAAATACAGGGTGTCCACTTAACCCTCATTGTGAATAGTTTCTATGATAATGGATCACCCAGTATGAATTCTGGGTATCTCAGGTTTTTTCGATGTAACATAACAACATATCTAGTGAAATAGTTCATTTTTCGAACTTCTAGCTTTGGAACTGACATATTTTATACTTTTAAAAGCGGGCATGCATTCAATTATGGATAACCCTGTATTCCTAAAGATTTTTGGTCATATTCCTCTATATGGTTGCTTCCTGGGGATGGAATTAAATGTTTCTTGAGAAAAATTCAAGTTCATTCGATTCTGTTCCGAGATACGAGCGTAGTAAAAGTGGGTAATTCTCAACTTCAACGCCCTGTATCTCATGAACTAGTTGCAGGATTGAGTTGAGGCCATGGAAACTTTCGATCAGTAGGTCGAATACTACATTATACCAAAATTTTAGAACATTTGACGGAACGCCATTTTCCATAAGGAAAGTGCGGGGTCCTTTATTTTATGAATAGAAAAGAGATATGTAATTTAATAAATGTTTTTCTTTGATAATCAGATAAAAGTCTATGACCACATGACATGTTAATCTTGATTGCAAATCTACAGGATGATTTTTCTGGAACACTTTTTTTGATGAGCTAATGTAAGTTTGAAAAATTGTAAAAACAAGCCTAAACTTTATGGTTTCTTGTAGTTTTGTCTTATCTTTTACAGATTTCGAGATGAAAGTTTTGATCGATTCATCCGAAATCTTCAGGAAAATCAAAATTGTCATAAAAATCAAGTTGGTATGAAAAGAAATCTAATTGGGCTTTTCATTTCCATAAGATCTCAGTTCGTATGCGGCGTAGACCAACAATTTTTTTTAAATTAAAGCTTAATCATTTCTCCAGAATGTGCAGCATTACTAGCTTTTCCGTTTTTTTTCGTACATTAGGGACAAAACCTGGTTGGAAATATGACCAATAAAGTTCCTACTTTATGATTTATTCAAAAATTCATAAGACAATACACAGAAAAACTGATTGATACACATTCTGCAAAATATTATTCCGCATGTGTACTGAAAATTTCATACATTTATCCCGAAAATTGGCGGAGCTATCATGGAAATAAAACCGTTTGTACTGATTTTTATGAAATTACAGCTCACCAGGTTTTTTTCCTAATATACGAAGAAAAACGCGAAAGCGAGTATTACACATTCTAGAGAAATGATTAAGCTTTGATTTAAAAAAAAAATTTTGGACTACGCCGCATTCGAACTGAGAGATCATGGAAATAAAAAGCCCAATTTTTGAAGGGACCTCGCGAGCTCGGACGTGTAGCACCCTTAAGGGGCAGTATCACCTTTTGAATCGTGGTAAATCTCCATTCAAAAGTTGTCTATTTATTTCACGAGTAACTACCCTAATTCACGACGTTTTTTTTAAATTGAAGCTGAAGAACGCCCCGACGGCAAATAGTTTTCTTTTTTTCGATTTAATTAGTTTTTCAATTGAAAAAACCAGGGTAATCGTTAGATCTGGGGTTATTGAATATGTTTTTCGTTTTTCATGAGTACAAGCTATATTTTTGAAATAATAATCATGAAAGTTTTTGTAGTTTATGGAAGATTAAATTGCCAAGGGCAAATAGTTGCGATTTTTTCCAAAAAATGATGAATAACCGTCGGAAAAAATTCATTAATTGTAGTTTCCAAAACTAATTAAATCGAAAAAATCGCAACCATTTGCCCTCGGCAATTTAATCTTCTATAAACTACAAACATTTTCATGATTATTATTTCAAAAATATAGCTTGTACTCATGAAAAACGAAAAACATATTCAATAACCCCAGATCTAACGATTACCCTGTTTTTTTTTAATTGAAAAACTAATTAAATAAAAAAAAGAAAACTATTTGCCCTCAGGACGTTCTTCAACTCCAATTTAAACAAAAATCAAGTATCTTCGTCGTAAATTAGGGTAGGTACTTACTCGTGAAATAAAGAGACCACTTTTGAATGGAGATTTCCCACGATTCAAAAGGTGATACTGACCTTAACGTCTAGGGATCTGGCGGACCATAACTCATGTCCAATCCACCCTGTAACCATAGAATGAACCGTTTGCAGTATCATGTATATGGGACTCTTCTTCTTAAAATTTGCAATTTCCGGAATATACGCTGGAACTCTATGGTATGCGTTGTGTTTATTAAGAAATATTACCTTCAGGTATAGTCATTCTACTTGAAGAGGTCATAAAAACTTCCACACCAATATTCCCTGTAAACCGGAAGAATATCAAACGAACATCTTTCAAAAAGATTTTATGACTCCTACAAATTACTTGTAGAAAAAACCAATTTCAAAGATGGCAGGTCATAAATACCAAGGGTTTCCAAAGTTACTTGTCTATGGACCCCTGCAGTGTTCTGGGATTTTACCTGATATTGGTTTTTGGCAAATTCCTCAATTTCAGAGATGGTTTTTTTTATCGGCATGCTTATCAGATTGCAGATCTCAAATTTACATTCAATACCCGAAAACACATAAGGAACCGTTGAAAAAACTATTCGATTTTGTCCTCAGAACTGCTTTTTTGATCTGAAAAAATTATTCGGATGAAATGGAAACTTAAAATATTTATTTGAGTGATCTTTTTTCCAGTGATGGAATTTATACCCCCGAATTACAAATAAAGCTATCCTCATGAAGAATATCGGGCTAAATAAAAGTGATATACTTTCTGAAATTTAATGAAAATAAAACATTTCTTATTTCAGAGGAACACCACAGTTAGTATAAAAATAAAGCTGTCTTAGTTAATGCTAAAAACTTCTATTATGTTTGAGGATTAAATCTATCCGTGGAATTCTTATCTAATATCTCCCAATTCCACAAAAAAATCACCACTTTTATTTTCAATAATGGAACCCAATTAGAGAATGAGTCATTCTTCTTAGCTCTGAGCCTTTTGTAAACCCAACGAACATAAACAATAAGGCCCATTGTTCATACCTCATAAAGTTAACAGCAAATCATCAATTTTGATTCTTTAAACTTTGTCACATTAGAAATCGATTTCTGTTCTCATAAAGTCTTTTTTTATGGGTACCTACAGATTATTGAAACAATATAACTCTATTCAACATTTTCTCGGAATCATAAATAATAATAATATAATATAATAATATAATATTTATTCAGAGAGAAATAATCAAAATACAAAACAAACATCAATCCTAAACAATCTAAAAATTCTGAACAAATAAAAAAATCCACATGGATATATCCGCTCGTGGATTTTACAATATGGACAACACAATTTCATTTCTGACAACCATACAAAATCCATCTATCCAAAAATCATATACAGCAAATTAAATTACAACAATCAGTTTTACAAATCTATAAAGCTTTCAAAATCATATTATCTTTTATTTTTATAAGAATTTCATAATGCAAAGATTTCTAATGTGGTGATTAAAAAGTATTTCTACATCATAAATTTGATACTATACTTTTATTCATACAGCGTGCCAAAAAAGTAACTTAACTCGTCAATAATTGTTGTACGAAGAATTATTAAAGAAAATCCTAGCATCTGTCGATTTTTTTAATTTGATATTTCTCACCCCAGTACTTTATCCATTTAAATGTGAATATATGGATTGTGATACATCAAATGAAAGGTTATTTTATTACCTATTCAGTGATGTGGCTAAAGGTAGAATTGGTTGTGGTTTTTTTCATCAAAAAAATTAGGGAATTATTTACAATTTGTGACTGGAGAATCCATAAATCCATGGATTTGTAATTTCGAAGCAGGTCTCCCTATGCTTTTCTGAATTAACGCTCCACACTCCTGTACTGTTTTTTCAAATAGGAATACAGGGTGTTTCAGAATAAGGGACGGTAAATTCGGGATCTTAATCCTCAGATGAGTTTATGATATAAAGTTCCTATGGACTATAGATCCCTGACGCACTGTTTCTGAGATACGGGGTGTTGAAATTAAAAAAAAATTGGTTTTATGAAATTATTTTCTACACCGTACACGATTTTTTTTTTGAGTTTTGGTAGGTTATGAGTACGCATTAAGACACATTTTTTCCTATACAAAATTATGTTCAATTTTCACCAGTGGCGTCGCTACAGACTTATATCCGAATAAATTCGGTGAAAAAATTGGTACGCCAATAATTTTTCTCGAATTTTAAATTATTTTCGTAATTACAATATAATTCACAATAAGAATGGTTTAGTGAGTTTTTTACCTGCGCGAATGCTTTCTGAGAAAAAAATAAAATGCAATTTCATCATAGAGAGTTAAGAAATTCTTCGATTACTTCTAAAATCTGTATCTGTACACAGACCTAAACTGTTTGGATTTTTTTCTTTGGGGAAATTTCAAGACATTGGTGTATAGGACTCCAATTCAATCTGTAGAGGAGTTGAAAACCGAATAATAACTTCCTGCGAAGAGATACGAAATACTCCAGGAATTCTACGAATCTGACCTTGGAGTTTTATGTCAAGGTCATTTCAAGGTCAAGATTTTTTCAATAGGGAATTTACTTTTTTCGTTGCATATTATCAGTCTTCGTGAGTAACTAAAACATTCTGTCTCTCTTGTTTTCACTTTATCTCCAGATAAATTCTTTTTAAGTGAAAACAAAAGAGACAGAATGTTTTAGTTCCTCACGAAGACTGATAATATGCAAAGAAAAAAGTAAATTCCCTATTAAAAAAATCTACTTGACCTTGACATAAAACTCCAAGGCCAGATTAAAGGAGAGACAAGATATTATATTCATGCTTCATGAATTATTACAGATTCGAAGATATGTGCATAGTAACCACGGAATCTCTACAAGAAAAACAAAGATTTCCCCTAGAACCCCAAGTATTCGAGCAAACGATGGACATGCTGTGCCAGAGAATCAGAGATCGCATCGAAGGTGATCTGATCACCTCTTGTGCAGATATTTTTCTGGAGTACAAATGGGCTTGGAAGCAATACATACCGAAGAGACCAGTGGAATCTGTCGATTTGGTCGAGAGATTCTTTATCTGCGTGAATAACTTGCTATCCATATTTATCAGGAAAATGGTGGTGAAGAGTTTGAAGTACTTTCTGAACTACATTTATCAGTATAAGGTTTGTGAAATTGATGAGAAAATATTGGTTTTCGAGCTGCACATTTATTCAGGACAGAAAGAGAAAAGAAAATTTTAAGGACCTCAATTCAGAGGGCTGGCAAAAATTAAAAATAGGGGCCTCCTAATATCGTCTCCAGAATATGTGACCAAATTTTGTTTCATTAATTTAGGGACCCTCTGTATACAGTTCTGTGATATCTCCAAAGGATCATTTTAATATTTCGCTTGAATTTTTTACTGATTGAAATAAATTTTTGATGAATGTTATAGATTGAACTATAAACCAACGAGTACTCAAAAGCTCCTAACCCCATTTTTTTTAATGGAAAACCTCAGCCACCATTGAAATCTTTTGTTTACAAGCATCCTGATCATAAGAAAGTGAAAGTCTGTGTTCGAGCTGAACTCACTTCCCTATATCATTTAACATTGAAGATCTTTTTGATTGGTAATCGGATTTCCGACCTTTATATCTTCTAAAATAGAGGAGATAACGTCCCTAGGACATAGAATAATCAATGAGAGAAATGGACTAGTAGAGATCCAATTTCCAAAGTACCCCACTAGGTGGCACCGTCATATATTTAATATAAGTTCTGCCGTTTCAGTTGGTTACTGTCGCAGTAGGGTTATATGGCACTGATGACCGCTAACAAGCCAGAAGCCGGTCTGTGATTATCTTGCTGTGGTGGTGCCACCTAGTGGTGCACTTTGGAAATTAGATCTCTACTAGTCCATTTCTCTCATTGATTATATCTTCTGTTCTTCAGGATGGAAACGAATATGGAGAAGAATACCATGATCTGGCCCTCATACATATGCCCATCATCAGTGTGAAGGCAAAAGGTCGTGTGGGAACCAATGAAATCTACTTGGATCCTTCTCTTGCGGAGTTGAAGGAAATAATAAAGGGTGCATTTCTGAAGATGGTTGCTGTAAACCAGAAGATTTTGAGGATAGAAAATATAATGTTTCCAGGTGATTGCCAAGGTTCTATCTTTACAGTTATGATAAAAGTTTGAGCTTCAAGAAAAATAAAAAAATAACAGTTTTTTTTTAAACTACATAAAGTATAATTTCTTCAATGGATATGGGAATCATTTTAGAATTCGCGAGTCAGAGAACATACCTTATGGCTATTCATGAGGACGATGAAGTTGTGGTGAATACGCTGAAACAAGCCATGGATATTTTCGACGTAAATACAGGGGGTCCAATGAATTATCTGAAATTATATGATGACTACCTCTATATTCTCAATGGAAACGCTGAGATAGAACTGGAAGAATTCTTTGGATTGGATCCCTTTCCTTATTTGAAGGTGGGCAACTTTTTCTCCGGAATTTCATAAAAAAATCGATTTTTTGAATTTTGGAAAATTAAGAGTGGCCTCTCTTAGCTCAATATTTGCGTCCTTATTTCGTTCTGAACCCTCTTCAAGCCCTTCAAGCTCTACTCACACATCCATCCGTATTTTTCCTTGAACCTTCTTTGTTTCAATTTCACTTTCTAAAACTTCATAAGGGCGTTTTGATGACTTCACAAGCAAGGAATGAAGATTGAACTTTGTTTGTTGGTCGATTTTCAGGATTTTTCCAAGAAAATTCGCGTTTATGAAAAAAAGAAGAATGAAATAATTGATCTCAGACGGAATATCCCTCTGAATATGATCAATTTGGATTGCAGCGTCCTGAATGAAACTTTGTACAATATAGTTGATGGTTTACGAAATCATATAGTGAAGTATTTTATTGATGATACCCATAACTCTAATAGGAAGTAAGTAAATCAATCATATATTGTTATTTTTTGTTCAAACATTTCATTTATCTTTAGTACTTTTTAGTTTATTTAGTTATTCGAGAAAAACTATTGGCGTGCCAATTTTTTCACCGAATTTATTCGGATAGAAGTCTGTACGGACGCCACTGGTGAAAATTGTATTTTGTATAGGAAAAAATGTGTCTTAATGCGTACTCATGACCTACCAAAAAAAATCGTGTAGGGTGTAGAAAATAATTTCATAAAACCAATTTTTTTTAAATTTCAACACCCGGTATCTCAGAAACAGTGCGTCAGGGACCTACTCGTATAGTCCATAGGAACTCTATATCATAAAATCATCTGAGGATTAAGATCCCGAATTTACGGTCCCTTATTCTGAAACACCCTGTATATTTACAGAATATGTGACAAGTTCGATGAGATGTCCACCAATGTCAGTATACAGACGAGTACCGTAGCTGAATTGGTAGCTTTACAAAACTACATTATCGACTCCAGAGATGTTACAATGTACAATCTGCGAGAGCAAATCCGAAAATCTGTTGAAAATATCATGTTCTTGATGGACCACGCACATCTGCCCAGTAAGTCTGCTAAAATTCTGCCTTATATTCCAGGTTTGTAGGTCCAAGACACATGATCCATCAATTCCAAATAGGTTATGAGACCGCAGAAAAAGATGCAAAGCTTTCACGGTTTAGGTTCTTCACCTGAACAACCCTATTGACGAATTGATTCCTCTGTTTCAGTGGAAGAAATTCATCTGAACTGTAGAACTTTCCTGTGGCCCAAAGACATGGAAGTAGTGATCGAACTTGCCATCCAGAGGGTCAACATGAAGAGAGATCAAGCCGAAGTGGCTCTAAAAAGTAAGCGTTCGATATTTGACAACAAACTGATCAAACACGAGAAGCTGGTGAACGCTTTTAGGAAAAAGGATCCTGCAATTTTGACGATGGAGGAAATGGAGGAAAATGCGAAGCTGGTGGAAGAGATTGTCGACAAATTACAGGTACGTTATTCGCGGGAATAACCTTCCAAGTTAATTTACTGCTATCATCTTCGTTTGATGAATGTCATAACCAAGCTGTATCCAGTACTAAAAAGGCACTTCAGTGAGAGATTGAAGTCTATTTTTCCTCCTGCTAGAGTTGTCCTCACCATTACCAGCTCGTCATTTAGTTCCAGAGTTCTATAGAACTCCTGCAACTGAGATGGCTTCAAGGTAGTTATATCTTCGCTTCTTTATCTGTCTTGCCCAAAGAATTTTTCGAGTTGACTTGCAACGATGAGCTTCTTTCACCTTTCCAGAGAATCCGTACTTGTCATTACCTGCTAGACTCCTTCTAAATAGGTGCTTCATGAAGAAACGAGTAAGGAGGTGCAGCATATTCTTACCCAGATCAAGATACTTTTAAGACATCGTTGTCCTTGAGTTCCTGAAGAACTTTTTGGAATGATCCAGCCCTGACCATTTGATCCTATTTCAGGAGGATAAAAGAGAAGCTGAGAACATCAACGAAGAAGAGCAGTTACTTGACTTCGATCCATCACCTTTTTTCAATCTGCATAAAATGTTGAACGTCATTGAGCCTTACGATAAATTATGGCACACAGTTTACGATTTCCACCTGAAGTACGACTTATGGTAAGTAAAGACAAATGAACAACAAGGTAAAACCAGAACTATTGACGTCGTTGTCAAATTAGTAACACTCGGCGTCTCACAATGAAGAAGGCTATGGTATGGATGAAATGATATTGCCACCTTGAGGGTGTCGCAAAGAAGTTTGTAGATTCAAGGGAGGTTTCATTGCACTGCGACCTTAAGGTCTATTGTGCGCCCAATCACAGCTGTTCTTGCCATTACGTATTCTCCAGCTAGTCCTCTAGTTCTACTTCAGTGTTTGAGATGGTTTCAGGGAAAGGTTACATCCCCACTTCTACAAACTTCTTGTCCAAAGCATTCTTTGGGTTGCCTTGCAACGGCGAAATATTCCACCAGGTGGTGAAGAATTTCCTGTCCTTTTCCACAGAATCTGCACTCCTCGTTTTTGGCTGGATCCATACTCCTTAGGTATCCGGAGACGGCAATCCCATTTGAGGAATGAAGTGGAGAGGTATAGCATATTCTTGCTGATATCAGATACTCCAAGACCCAATCCAGAAGAGTCAGCCTGAGTTCTTCGCTTTCGGTTTTTTCTTCTCCTGAAACTCCTTCTATACCACAGAAAGGTTCTGAGCCAATGAAAGCAGTTTGTGCACTTCTTCTGGCGAGTATGTTGGCATCATAAGGAATCCAGACCTCGATATTCTTGCTCATTTCATTGAGTTTGCTTTGGCACAGTGCTCCAATTGCAGCCTTGCTTTCAGAATATAAAACATTCCTTTCTTGATTCATTTCTCCACATCATTAGATTACGAACATTTCTGCCTGATGCTTGATGGACAATGGCCTAAAGATAGTGAGCATCTGGTGCCAGCCCCAAATTCTCTAACGCTAGTCCCCATCGTGGTCTTAGAACCATCTGTGTAACATTTGATGGTATTCTTTTCGAAAGCTGGTGTTGTGGGCATCTTTTGTCAATCTTCTTTTCCTCTTATCAAGTTCGCTGACAATGAATATTTATTCAAACAGTGTTTTTGATGGCCAGGTATTATGGGCCATTTTTGGGTTTGGATGCTGACGCAGTTACCGAATACGTTGAGAATACATGGAGGGTGCTTTACAAGCTTTCCAAGTCTCTGAGCGACAACCCTGGCGCCAAACGTGTCGCAGAGATTGTCAGGGGCAAGGTTGAGAAGTTCAGGCAATTCCTCCCTGTACTTACGACTGTCTGCAACAAAGGTCTACAGAAACGTCATTGGGATACGGTATGTTTGGTTTTGGACCTTCTTCATATATACAGTCTCTTCCAAAGTGACTATTTTTGCATCTTATGATAGATCGGTGAAATTGTTGGCGTGCCTCTTTCAATAACTACGGAGTCAACATTGAATGAGATGATTGAGGCAGGCTTACCCAAATTCTCTGCTAAACTAGAAGAGATAAGTGGTGCAGCTACCAAAGAGTATGCTCTGGAGAAGAATTTGAAGAAGATGAAGGAGGAATGGACAGACATACGCTTCGACTGCGTTCCCTATAGGTGATTACCACATAAGTTCTACATTGATTGTTTTCATTTCTATTTTTGTCTCTAGCTTTTATTTTTTGTTTTTAATTTTTTTCGTTTATTCTTTTGTGAGATCTCGTCTTGATTGTTTTTGACCTTCAGGATATCTAGCATCTCTGAAAATAGGAGCAGAAGCAGCGATGATTCATCCCCAATATTCCTTTTCTTCCAGAGAAACAGGAGTTCATATATTATCAGCAGTGGACGATATACAAGTTTTGATGGACGACCACATTCTAAAAGCCCAAACCATGCGTGGTTCACCGTACGTGAAGGCATTCGAGCATGAAATGCAGGCTTGGGAAGATAAACTACTGACAATGCAAGATATCCTGGAAGCTTGGTTGCAAGTGAGCATAATCCCTTATCCTATCAGTCTGGATAATGATCCAGATTTTTTATTCACACAAAAACGAAATGGTGAACCATTTTTTCGTAGAACCAAGCGACCTGGATGTATTTAGAGCCGATATTCAGCTCTGAAGACATAATGAGACAAATGCCAACCGAGGCAAGGAATTTCAAGACTGTGGACAAGATGTGGAGAGCAGTCATGGGGAACACCATTCAAGATACCAGAGTGTTGGTCGCTACAGACTACAAGAGTTTGTTGGTTATTCTGAGAGAGAACAATCGTTTGTTGGACGAAATACAGAAAGGGCTGAATGATTACTTGGAAAAGAAGAGGCTGTTCTTCCCCAGGTACATCGTGAGATGGCTTTTACTTCTTCTTCCTTCCAGAAATGAAGAGGCTGCCAATTGTGTAATATTCTTCCTTTATAGGTTCTTCTTTTTGTCTAACGACGAGCTCTTGGAGATATTGTCTGAGACTAAGGATCCTCTGAGAGTTCAACCCCACCTGAAGAAGTGCTTCGAAGGAATCTACCTCCTGGACTTCACACTTGAAGAAGAAGTGGTCGGTATGATAAGTGCAGAAAAGGAGGTCGTACCTCTGAGCGGAAAGATCATTCCAGCTGACGCCAAGGTAGGAAATTCTCTTTATGTTAAAATGATGCTGAATTCAATCAATCCAAAATTCAGGGAATGGTGGAGAAATGGCTGGTTCAAGTGGAATCTCTCATGATTCAGTCACTGAAGGATATCACAAGGGACGCCATATTTGCTTATCCATCGATGGATAGGCCTGAATGGATCGTTTCTTGGCCAGGACAGGTAATTCTCTTGTAGCTTTTTTCAGCACTTCTCCTGGAATATCGTATTTGTCGATATAGTACGGCAATGTGCAGCATTCTTGGATAAAATCCGCCTAAGAAGTTGGTTCTTCGGTTGACTGCACCCACGTTTCATCGAATCATCGCCAGTCAAAACCCTATATTTTTGCGTCCCCTGGCATTATTACTTCATACGGCATCCAATACCGTACCTTTCAGATCATTTCCATTTGTTTTAAATGTTCCTCTTGTGTTTGTGATGCATCTTCATTGAGCCTCGGCTTTGCAAATAAGATCTTGGTCTCTCAAATCAAAATTGACTCTTCTAAACCAGGCAAAACATTTTTTGTTGAGGGAATATCAAAAATAATTCTTTTGCCTATTGCGTAGATAGTCCAGTGTGTCAATTCAGTCCAGTGGACCACAGACGTGACAGAATCCATCCAGCAAGGTCATCTGGAGGAACAGATCGAGAGATGCACGGAACAAATAGAACAGAGTGTGAAAATGGTGCAAGGGAAACTGGAGGAAGGCAACAGGATAACAGTGGAGGCCCTTATCGTTATCGACGTGCACGGTAAAAGATTCTTCTTAGTGAGAGAATTCTGAGCAAGAACTATAAGTCACAGTTTCATTGGGGCAAAATTGTAACGCTGATCACTGGAGACAAGTTTTTAACGGTTTTGGGGAATTCTTCCTTTGCAGCTCGCGATATAGTGAAAGAACTAGCAGAGAGAAACGTTGAATCCACTGCCGACTTCAGCTGGATCTCCCAGTTGAGGTACTACTGGAAGGATATGATAGTGAGTGTTTGTATGATCACAACAGAAGTGCTATACGGATTCGAATACCTCGGAAACTTTGGCAGATTGGTAGTGACACCCTTGACAGACAGATGTTACAGGTAATTCGTCTTCAGGTACTCCTACAACTGCTGCAGTTCCAGTTTTTTTTAGGACGTTGATGGGCGCTTTGAAATTGAATCTAGGAGGAGCTCCCGAAGGTCCAGCTGGTACAGGAAAGACGGAAACCTGTAAAGACCTGGCGAAAGCTGTTGCGAAGAAATGCGTGGTTTTCAATTGTTCCGACGGCCTGGATTACAAGGCTCTGGGAAAATTCTTCAAGGTGAAGTTTCTTTCTAGATGATCATTCAGTTAGAGAGTTAGCTCCTTTGGCAGAAGACTGCAAATAAGTGTTTGGTTGTGGTGGGCATTTTTTTAGGGTCTTGCTCAAGCTGGAGCGTGGGCATGCTTTGACGAATTCAATAGGATTGAGTTGGAGGTGTTATCTGTGGTCGCTCAACAGATTCTGAGCATTCAGATGGCGGTAGCGGCAAAGTTGAAGAAGTTTGTTTTCGAAGGGACGGAAATCACTTTGGATCCTACTTGTACTTGTTTCATAACCATGAACCCTGGGTAAGATGGAGGCTTCTAACTTATGCCCTTTCTTGAATTACGAGTCAGATCTCAAATCTTTTTTTTTCAGATATGCAGGGCGTCAAGAGTTACCAGATAATCTGAAGGTTTTGTTCAGAACAGTTGCCATGATGGTACCTGATTACGCGTTGATAGGAGAAATATCTTTGTATTCTTTCGGATTTGTGGATGCTAGTAGGTAAGTATAACCATGACTGTTCTTCTAACACTTCTCAGAGGTTCACATTCAGCAACAGACAGTCAATCAGCATTTAGAGCTTTGGAATTTAGCTGCAAGTGCTTAGTGCTCACCTGGAAATGCCGCAACACCATAAAGCAACTGGCCAGAGACAATAAAGGTACTCTTTTATGGGCGCCGGGGCACTGTGGCATCAAAGGTTGGACGTGCAGTCTTTGAAAGGACCGAATGACCAGGGGAGGAGGGTGAATACCCTTCACCGCGCCAGAGCCATTTTGTGGCTTCCCAGCCAGTCATTAAGCGATGGCAGTTAGGGATTGGGAACCAAGAGAAAGCTTGCGTTTTGGCGAACGATCAATGGTCAAAGACAGGCCAAGTCATTTCTCTCCTACTCGACGAGCTGGACTAAGAAGGTTCTCTCACCCAGTAGACTGGAAGTGAGGAAACTGACAGGCGCACTCACGAGTCACTGTCCTGTGAGGTATCATCTGAAGAACATGGGGAAGGCACCGGAAGACACTTGCCGCTTCTGTCAAGAAGCCACTGAGACGCCAAGCACTTGCTATGCGATTGTGAGGCTGGTCATCGAAAGAGGCTACAACACCTTCATTCTTGGTCTTTGAAGCAATCGTTCCCTCTCTGGCAGTCTCTTCGAGACTAACCCATCAAGTTAAGTCTTCACATCCCTTCGTGGTCACTTTGGAGACCTGCAGAACATCTCTCTTCGAAGACTCGTTCATCCAACGAACAGCGAGGCTTTGGAACACATTGCCTAGGGAGGTGTTCCCCGAGGCATATAACCTCCAGAAATTCAAGAAGAACTCCAATTCCTACCTACTTACCCTTGATTCTCGCGATGTTCTCTGAACATTACAGGGTATTCCTCTTCGTGAGAACTACAAAAGCCAGACCAAGTGATGGATGTAGTCCCCAGAAAGGTGATAAGGTTTATTGGGACATTGCCTGACTGGTAAATAGTGCGAGGATGCACAATAGATCTTTAGGTCAGATGATCTCCTGCCCCTTTTCTAATCTAATCTAGGATAGAACCATACAAAGTGGTTGATTTCAAAGGCTATAAATTGTATCTTTTTTTCAGTCTGGCTCAGAAGATAGTCCACACTTACAAGCTATGTTCCGAACAGTTGTCCTCTCAAAATCACTACGATTACGGTATGAGGGCTGTTAAATCAGTACTTCTTGCTGCCGGTGCTCTGAAAAAAGCGTACCTCCACTCGCCAGAAGCCCAATTGGTACTCAGAGCAATCATAGATGTCAATCTACCCAAGTTCTTGGCACAGGTTCGTTAGAAATTTTCTGATGATATTCAGAGATACTCAGACATGATTCTTTCAAGGATGTACCCCTGTTTGAGGGCATTTTCTCCGATCTGTTTCCCGGGGTGGAAATACCGAAATTCGAGAGGGGTGACCTTATAGACCATCTGAAGAAGGAGCTGCTTCGAAAGAATCTCCAACCTACGCCTTGGTTCGTTGAGAAGTGCATGCAGATATACGAGATGATTTTGGTTCGGCATGGCTTGATGATAGTTGGAAGACCGATGGGTGGCAAAACCATGGCGTATCAGGTCAGCTGATCATCCAGAATACTGAGATTTTAGTGATTCTTCTTTAAATGGCAACGATTCGAAATTTCAGACTCTGGGGGAAGCTTTAGGAGCTTTGAACCAGGATAAAGGAGCAAAACTGAAGGAGAGTAAAGTTATATACAGAATAATAAATCCTAAAGCGATATCCATGGGTCAGTTATACGGCCAGTTCGATCCTGCTTCCCACGAATGGACTGACGGAGTTCTGGCGGTCACTTTTAGAGAGTACGCAAACAGCACAACCCCCGACAGGAAATGGATCATGTTCGACGGTCCAGTCGACGCCGTGTGGATCGAAAACATGAACACTGTTCTGGACGATAACAAGAAATTGTGTTTGATGAGCGGAGAGATCATTCAGATGTCCAATAAAATGAACCTCATTTTCGAACCTGCTGATTTGGAGCAAGCGTCACCAGCCACGGTGTCTAGATGCGGTAAGTTCAGCCCTTAAGGTCGCCGATCACAACGAGTAGGAAAACTTGAAAGTCGACTCAAAGAAGGCCTATATGGACATGTTTGGTATCAAAATATAGGTTTTCGAGGGCGCTCTATCGAATAAGAGCAGATTCAAGTCGATATCTATCATGTTTTAGATTTTCACCTGTCAAATGGCATATTTTCAAAAATCCGAAATTTCAAATCGTCGTAACTCCCCTTGTTGGGGTCCTATCCAATTTTTGTTTTTATATTGTTAATCAGCATTGTCTAGAGTATCTCTGAGCCTAATAAAATCGATATCGAAAAACTCAACTTTTTGGGTGAAAAATGACAAAGGGGTAAGACCCCCCAAAAACGCCATATTTGCCATCACCAAGGAGTCCCTGGCGAAATCAAAGTCCTTTTTCAATTTTGACGATCTTCTACCCATCCGAATCAATCAGAAGACCCATTAGACTGATCAGAACCACCTTTACTTTGAGTGCTGTGAGCGTCTGAACAAAACTCGTGAATGAAATTTGGAAAAATTAAATCCTTTGAAAGTCGACACAAAGAAGACCAATATAGACATGTTTGGTATCAAAATATAGGTTTTCGATGACGCTCTATCGAATAAGAGCAAATTCAAGTCGCTATCTATCATGGTTTAGATTTCCACCTGTCAAATGGCATTTTTTCAAAAATAGGAAATTTCAAATCGTCGTAACTCCCCTTGTTGGGGTCATATCCAATTTTTGTTTGTATATTGTTAATCAGCATTGTCTAGAGTATCTCTGAGCCAAATAAAATCGATATCAAAAATCTCAACTTTTTGGGTGAAAAATGACAAAGGGGTAAGACCCCCCAAAAACGCCATATTTGCCATCACCAAGGAGTCCCTGGCGAAATCAAAGTCCTTTTTCAATTTTGACGATCTACTACCCATTCGAATCATGCAGAAAACCCATTAGACTGATCAGTACCACCTTTACTTTGAGTGCTGTGAGCGTCTGAACAAAACTCGTAAATGAAATTTGGAAAAATTAAACCCTTTGAAAGTCGACACAAAGAAGACCAATATAGACATGTTTGGTATCAAAATATAGGTTTTCGATGACGCTCTATCGAATAAGAGCAAATTCAAGTCGCTATCTATCATAGTTTAGATTTTCATTTGTCAAATGGCATTTTTTCAAAAATCCGAAATTTCAAATCGTCGTAACTCCCCTTGTTGGGGTCCTATCCAATTTTTGTTTGTATATTGTTAATCAGCATTGCCTAGAGTATCTCTGAGCCTAATAAAATCGATATCGAAAATCTCAACTTTTTGGGTGAAAAAGGACAAAGGGGTAAGACCCCCTAAAAACACCATATTTGCCATCACCAAGGAGTCCCTGGCGAAATCAAAGTCCTATTTCAATTTTGACGATCTACTCCCCATTCGAATCAATCAGAATACCCATTGGACTGATCAGTATCACCTCTAATTTGAGTGCTCTGAGCGTCTGAACAAAACTTGAAAATGAAATTTGGTAAAAATAAATCCATTAAAAGTCGAACCAAAGGAGACCAATATAGACATGTTTGGTATCAAAATATAGGTTTTCAATGACGCTCTATCGAATAAGAGCAAATTCAAGTCGCTATCTATCATGATTTAGATTTTCACCTGTCAAATGGCATTTTTTCAAAAATCCGAAATTTCAAATGGTCGCAACTCCCCTTGTTGGGGTCCTATCCTCTTTTTGTTTTTATATTGTTAATCAGCATTGTCTAGACTCTAGAGTATCACTCAGCCTAATAAAATCGATATCGAAAATCTCAACTTTTTGGGTGAAAAATGACAAAGGGGTAAGACCCCCCAAAAACGCCATATTTGCCATCACCACGGAGTCCCTGGCGAAATCAAAGTCCTTTTTCAATTTTGACGATCTACTACCCATTCGAATCAATCAGAATACCCATTAGACTGATCAGTACCACCTTTACTTTGAGTGCTCTGAGCGTCTGAACAAAACTCGAAAATGAATTTTGGAAAAAATAAATCCATTAATAGTCGAACCAAAGGAGACCAATATAGACATGTTTGGTATCAAAATATAGGTTTTCGAGGACGCTCTATCGAATAAGAGCAAATTCAAGTCGCTATCTATCATAGTTTAGATTTTCACCTGTCAAATGGCATTTTTTCAAAAATAGGAAATTTCAAATCGTCGTAACTCCCCTTGTTGGGGTCCTATTCACTTTTTGTTTGTATATTGTTAATCAGCATTGTCCAGAGTATTTCTGAGCCTAATAAAATCGATATCGAAAATCTCAACTTTTTGGGTGAAAAATGACAAAGGGGTAAGACCCCCAAAAACACCATATTTGCCATCACCAAGGAGTCCCTGGCGAAATCAAAGTCCTTTTTCAATTTTGACGATCTACTACCCATTCGAATCAATCAGAATACCCATTAGACTGATCAGTACCACCTTTAATTTGAGTGCTCTGAGCGTCTGAACTAAACTCGAAAATGAACTTTGGAAAAAATATATCCATTAAAAGTCTAACCAAAGGAGACCAATATACACATGTTTGGTATCAAAATATAGGTTTTCGAGGACGCTCCATCGAATAAGAGCAAATTCAAGTCGCTATTTATCATGGTTTAGATTTTCACCTGTCAAATGGCATTTTTTCAAAAATCCGAAATTTCAAATCGTCGTAACTCCCCTTGTTGGGGTCCTATCCAATTTTTGTTTGTATAATGTTAATCAACATTGTCTAGAGTATCTCTGAGCCTAATAAAATCGATATCGAAAATCTCAACTTTTTGGGTGAAAAATGACAAAGGGGTAAGACCCCCAAAAACACCATATTTGCCATCACCAAGGAGTCCCTGGCGAAATAAAAGTCCTTTTTCAATTTTGACGATCTACTACCCATTAGAATCATGCAGAATACACATCAGTCTGATCAGTACCACCTTTAATTTGAGTGCTCTGAGCGTCTGAACTAAACTCGAAAATGAACTTTGGAAAAAATATATCCATTAAAAGTCTAACCAAAGGAGACCAATATACACATGTTTGGTATCAAAATATAGGTTTTCGAGGACGCTCCATCGAATAAGAGCAAATTCAAGTCGCTATCTATCATGGTTTAGATTTTCACCTGTCAAATGGCATTTTGTCAAAAATCCGAAATTTCAAAGCGTCGCAACTCCCCTTGTTGGGGTCCTATCCACTTTTTGTTTGTATATTGTTAATCAGCATTATCTAGAGTATCTCTGAGCCTAATAAAATCGATATCGAAAATCTCAACTTTTTGCGTGAAAAATGACAAAGGGGTATGACCCCCCAAAAACACCATATTTGCCATCACCAAGAAGTCCCTGGCGAAATCAAAGTCCTTTTTCAATTTTGACGATCTACTACCCATTCGAACCAATCAGAATACCCATTAGACTGATCAGTACCACCTTTAGTTTGAGTGCTCTGAGCGTCTGAACAAAACTCGAAAATGAAAAAAGGAAAAAATTAATCCATTAAAAATCGAACCAAAGGAGACCAATATAGACATGTTTGGTATCAAAATATAGGTTTTCGAGGACGATCTATCGAATAAGAGCAAATTCAAGTCGCTATCTATCATGGTTTAGATTTTCACCAGTCAAATGGCATTTTTTCAAAAATCGGAAATTTCAAATCGTCGTAACTCCCCTTGTTGGGGTCCTATTTCCTTTTTGTTTTTATATTGTTAATCAGCATTGTCTAGAGTATCTCTGAGACTAATAAAATCGATATCGAAAATCTCAACTTTTTGGGTGAAAAATGACAAAGGGGTAAGACCCCCCAAAAACACCTTATTTGCCAACACCAAGGAGTCCCTGGCGAAATCAAAGTCTTTTTTCAATTTTGACGATCTACTACCCATTCGAATCATTCAGAATACCCATTAGACTGATCAGTACCACCTTTAATTTGAGTGCTCTGAGCGTCTGAACAAAACTTGAAAATGAAATTTGGAAAAAATAAATCCATTAAAAGTCGAACCGAAGGAGGCCAATATAGACATGTTTGGTATCAAAATATAGGTTTTCGAGGACGCTCTATCGAATAAGAGCAAATTCAAGTCGCTATCTATCATAATTTAGATTTTCACCTGTCAAATGGCATTTTTTCAAAAATACGAAATTTCAAATCGTCGTAACTCCCCTTGTTGGGGTCCTATCCAATTTTTGTTTGTATATTGTTAATCAGCATTGTCTAGAGTATCTCTGAGCCTATTGAAATCGATATCGAAAATCTCAACTTTTTGGGTGAAAAAAGACAAAGGGGTAAGACCCCCCAAAAACACCATATTTGCCATTACCAAGGAGTCCGCGGCGAAATCAAAGTCCTTTTTCAATTTTGACGATCTACTACCCATCCGAATCAATCAGAATACCCATTAGACTGATCAGTACCACCTTTAATTTGAGTGCTCTGACTGCTCTGAGCGTCTGAACAAAACTTGAAAATGATATTTGGAAAAAATAAATCCATTAAAAGTCGAACCAAAGGAGACCAATATAGAAATGTTTGGTATCAAAATATAGGTTTTGGAGGACGCTCTATCGAATAAGAGCAAATTCAAGTCGCTATCTATCATGGTTTAGATTTTCACCTGTCAAATGGCATTTTTTCAAAAATCCGAAATTTCAAATCGTCGTAACTCCTCTTGTTGGGGTCCTATTCAATTTTTGTTCGTATATTGTTAATCAGCATTGTCTAGAGTATCTCTGAGCCTAATAAAATCGATATCGAAAATCTCAACTTTTTGGGTGAAAAACGACAAAGGGGTAAGACCCCCCAAATACACCATATTTGTCATCACCAAGGAGTCCCTGGCGAAATCAAAGTCCTTTTTCAATTTTGACGATCTACTGCCCATTCGAATCAATCAGAATACCCATAAGACTGATCAGTACCCACTTTAATTTGAGTGCTCTGAGCGTCTGAACTAAACTCGAAAATGAAATTTGGAAAAAATAAATCCATTAAAAGTCGAACCAAAAAAGACCAACATAGACATGTTTGGTATCAAAATATAGGTTTTCGAGGACGCTCTATCGAATAAGAGCAAACTCAAGTCGCTATCTATCATACTTTAGATTTTCACCTGTCAAATGGCATTTTTGTCATAGCTCCCGCTCTCCTGAATTGATCCACTTTTCTTCTGTACATTGGTAATCAGCATTTTCTAAACTGTATAGGCGAAACCAAGGAAGCAGTACGCCTCCTATCGTTATCGAACGAACTAACGCATGGGCACTAGTTTTGTTTTTTTTTTTCGCAAATAGGGTTGGGGCGTTCCACTTTGGGTATGCTCACAGAGAAGTTCTGATTCTCGCCGATATAGCGCTACCATCTCAATTTCAGTCGCCTATAGAAATAGAATAACGAAGTACCTCCCAAATGTGTCTTCATGTATGTGATTCCAATTTCAGGCATGATCTACATGGAACCCCAGCTTTTAGGCTGGGAACCGTTAAAAGTGTCCTACCTCAATACGTTGTCAAAGACGTTACTCGTGGAGCAGTTGGAAATTTTGGACGAACTCATCGATTGGGTGGTACCGACAAGTCTCAGATACATATCCAGAAGATGCAAGCGGTTTGTAGAGACATCAGAAATTCACCAATTTTTCGTAAGATGAACTCTACACCTTTGCGGACTGTTGAATATCTTGGGAACTTTAACTTGTTTTCAGACATTCACTCGTTTGTTCACGTGTATGCTTGCCGGAGAGCAACAAGTCAGTACCATATGGCTGCAGTCGGTTTTCTTATTTTGCATAGTTTGGGGCTTAGGATCCACCCTCACCTCCGACGGCCAGAAGGTTTTCGACGCCTTCTTCAGAAAACTGTTGAACGGGGACAACAAGAACCATCCGAAACCGAAGTCGTTCAAATTGACCAAGAATCAGATATTTCCTGAACGGTTCAACATATTCGAATGGATTTACGAGAAGAAGAACAACGGTCAATGGACCCTTTGGGCCGACACTGTCGATAAGATTCAGCAGATTCCTGCTAACGCTAAAGTAAGTCATCAAAAGGGTTATGGTTCAATCTGTTTTCACTCCAAGAATCTTCACAGTAACAAGTGACACGTAAAAAGAAACCTTTAGCAGATCCAAAACTCCTTTCCAGGTTAGCGAATTGATCATCACTACCAACCAGTCCTGCTTGCAGAGATTCTTCTTGAAGATGTGCATGGCGAAGGAGATTCCTATTCTTTTCGTTGGACCTACGGGCACAGGCAAGACGGCCGTTGTGCTAGATCACCTGATCAATCTACCCAAGGAGAAGTATATGCCGAATGTTATAAACTTCAGCGCGAGGACAAATTCGACCATGGTGAGAAAATCGAGTATTATTATTATTGGCTGGGGTCGATTGGACTCGAAAAAGTGATCTTTCAAATAAAAAAAGGCTTCAATCTTGATTTAAATGTGTTTTATTTCAATTTAAAGTTCTATCACTTCAAAAAAAAAACCCTATAGTTCCTATACCATTGAGTGAAGTCAGTAAATTATTAGTTGTCGTATGGCGCTTATATACAATATGTATCCAATCGTTTAACGCTGAATTCGCTATGTTTCCAACTCATATTTCCAAACCTGTATAGCAATTCCTTTCAGACTCAAGAGATGGTTATGGCAAAGTTGGACAAACGTAGAAGGGGTGTATTCGGACCAGCCATGGGTAAGAAGTGTGTTATGTTTGTTGACGATGTTGGGATGCCCCAGAAGGAGCAGTGGGGAGCTCAACCCCCCATTGAATTATTACGCCAGTGGATAAACCACGGGCACTGGTTCGCCAAAGATACTGCCATGCTCCATATAGTGGATGTGGTGAGGAATATTTTCAGCCTGGTAGAATTTCGATAATAATACACTGCGCAAAAAAATTAACGCACATTATGGAAATCTCAAATTTATTCTACAACTGAAAAGATTCTCAATGATAATTATTTTTATCAGAATTATGCATGCATATGTTATCCACTTTCAACGTTTTTCTTCAATACAGATGCAGATCAGTTATTCTCGATCAATTCTAGTGATCAATAGTTTTTCTTTCGTTTGATTTTCTACACTCGATCGCTATGCAACGGGAAACACGCAATTTGACCCAAGAGGAATGTGCCCAAGCGGTAGTTTTGCGAGAAGAAGGGTGAACATACACAAGAATTGCAGAAAGGTTTGGAGTTTCCCATACAAGTGTGTCCAGAATGTTGCAGCGATTCAGGGAGACAGGTATGAATGTCCGAATACTAGGACAGGGTAGACCACGGGTAACAACTGCCATTCAAGAACGTTACTTGAGAGTTTCTTCGTTGAGACAACGGTTTGCAACCGCTCGCCTCCTTCAAAATCAGCTTGAGCAAACTCATGAGGTGCAAATTAGCACTCAGACAATAAGAAATCGCCTCAAAGAATATGATTTAAGGCCTCGTGACGCGGCAAGAGTCCCAGCTCTTACCCCAGCCCATCGAAGGGCGCGTTTGGATTTTGCCAGAGAGCATATCCATTGGGAAGAGGCCGATTGGGAAAGAGTTCTCTTCACAGATGAGTCTAGATTCTTCCTCTACCATTGTGATCGACGTTCCCTTGTTTACAGACGTCCACATGAAAGATATGCTTAGTGCAATTTCCTGAATACTACTGGTTTCGGGAGAGGATCGATTATGGTATGGGGTGAAATATCTTTGACTGCTCGCACAGACCTAGTGGTCGTTGATAATGGAGCTATGACTGCTGATAAGTATATAAGAATTCTCGAAGAGCATGTAGTGCCATTTGCCCCATACATTGGTGAAAATTTCATTTTTATGGGCGATAATGCCAGACCCCATCGTGCGCGCATCGTTCAGGAGTACCTTGAAGAGGTTGAAGTCTCTCGAATGGAATGGCCAGCAAGAAGTCCAGATCTCAATCCGATTGAGCAGGTTTGGGACAACCTCATTAGAAGGCTGAGAAGTTCAGAAAATCATCCAGCTACTCTTAATGACTTAGGAATCCAACTCGGAGAAATCAGGGAAGGATTGGATCAGAAAATTTTAAGATCACTCATTTTGAGTATGAACCGTCGTTGCCGAGCTGTAATTAACGCAAGGAGTGGAGATACCAAGTATTAAATCACTTATCAGCATTTCAGTATTTTGAAAATTGTTCATTTCTCTTCTTTCACATAAGATTCGGTGAAATCCTGAATTTTTCTTCCATTTAATGTGTCTTGTTTCGTTCAAAACCTTCCCGAGAGAACATAAAAAATAAGTTATAAAGTCAATGTAGAGTTAACTTTCATTAAAATTGAGATTTTCAGAATGTGCCTTAATTTTTTTACGCAGTGTAGTTTTTTTCTGTCAAACAACTAAATATTGAGAGAACATTTGAGAAAGTAAGAATCCCAATTGAAAAAAAATGAAAACATACAGAATCTATGGTTTGTTCTTTTTATTCGTTAAGCACAACCTCTTAAATGGACAAAATTAAAAAGGGTACAAACTGGTTACGTAACTGTTACCGTTATAACGCAAAGAAAAATGTAACAACACTTCAATTATACAGCTGTTCTTCAGGAGTGTATCTTTTATTGAAGGATGTTCGAATAAGACGTATTCTTTTGACATTATAAGAAGGATTTCGTTGCTTGTGTGGCACGTAGCGTCGTCTTGTTGAAAGTAAACGTTGTCCAGAACAATACCATCCAATTAAGACCGAAAAGCGAAAAACGTATTCAATAACTCCAGATCTAACGATTATCCTGTTTTTTTTTATTGAAAAACTAATTAAATCGAAAAAAAACTATTTGCCCTCGGGACGTTCTTCAACTTCAATTTATGAAAATTCAAGTCTCTACGTCGTAAATTAGGGTACTTACTCGTGGAATAAAGAGATCACTTTTGAATGGAGATTTACCACGATTCAAAAGGTGATACTGCCCCTTAAGTGAAATTTATAAGCCTTAAGACCCAAATCTTTATGCAGAATACGGTGTAATCACGTTTGTGGAATGCCCAATTCCAAAGAACGACGAGAAATGGACAAACCTGGGTTTTCTTCAACACTACTTTCGGCTACAGCAGCAATTTTCTTGGCTGTTCTTGAGCGACGTGCACGGGTTTTATTCTTCACATCACTAACTTGTCCCAATACCTCAAATTTTTCTACTAATATCTGTATTGCGGTTCGACAAGGTGCTTCACGACGACCCAAAAATGTTCGAGTTTTACGAACCGTCTCTGCCAAATTTTCACCATTTTTTACAAGCTTTTATTTAGTTTCACCTGTCCCGGCGTCTGTCTGTCTGTCTATCCGTCTGTCTGTAATCAAATCTTGCGAGTTGAATATGACACACTTCTGATCGTCCGATTGATTTGAAATTTGGCAGGTGTACATAATTCTGGTGACAATGCATCAAGAAATATTTGTTATAGAAAAAAACAAAATGGCGGCTCCAAAATGGCGGATGAGTTTTGAAATTATGATCCGAATCCATTCAAAATTTGTATCTGGGGGATTTTGGGTTCGACAACGGTGATTCTTCTGTCAAAATTGGAAAATCCAAGATGGCGGCTACAATATGGCGGACGAGTTTTGTAATGATGATCCGATTTTATTCAAAACTAGCTGGCCCGGCGAACTTTGTTCCGCCTAAATGATACTTAAGGTGGATTTCACAAATCGTAATCACCAGTGATCGGAGATCAGCGGCTTGGTTATCTGATTTTCGAACTGTCAAATGTTTCCATGGATTTGAGCTATCACACAGAACAGATACACAAAAATAATATGTCATAATATGTCAATCACTAATAATGGCAATTTTGGATTAAGTTATTTCCGCAAATATATTTATTACCCAAACAGAAATTCAAAAACATTTCAAAAATTATGAAAAAAGATGAGAATGGACATCTCATGATGGGAACTCATCGCCAAAATCCGATTTACTTGACATTTCGATAAAAATTCACTGTGATATTCACCCAATTCTGGATCTGTAAATAGCCTTTCATGGCACTATAAGCCCTATGTGAATTACACAGTAATTGATGTCATATGTTCCTTTTTCGTCCATTTCAAACCACGACGAGCGAAATGAACGAAAAAAGAACAGATGACATCAATCGATGGCCGCGAAAGCCTCAACAAATTCATCGCCATTTAATTGTGATAATGTCAAATGTAGTACCTTCACGATTACGTTATTTGGAATGAATGAAACTATAAAAATAACTAATAATCATCAGTCATAATGTGTGAATAGCGCCATCTGAAGTGGTAAGAACGAAACTTTTCTCAGATCCCAACGAAATTCAATCATTTTAGACATCTGTATTCCTACGCTAAGACATTTTGGTTTTGCGCAGCGCAGAGTTGTAGGCAACTCAAATTACACACTATTACAGTGACTATAGAGGGAAAATAGTCACTGTACACACTATTTGTTTATATCGCCATCTAACGCGGATAATATCAAATGAAGTACAAAAGAATAAGCGGTAGCGTAACTGTAACTGTAGCGACATCTAGTGGCCTTACTCAAAAGGAGGAAAAGCATTTCCTGAATAAGTAAAATTTTCATCGATTTTTTCAAAGTTTTATTGTATTTTATAATAACCAGAGCGTAGACGAATCCATATATGAAGTTTCATAACAATCAGTCTATCCGATCTCGAGTTATAAATGGTGTAACCAACATCTTTCTTTTATATATATAGATTGGTATCTGGGGGTTTTCTGGGTAGGAAATAACGATTTTTCAAACTTGAGGAATTCAAGATGGCAGCTTCAACATGTCGGATGAGTGTTGTTATCATGAAAGCTTGTCTGAAAAAAAGTTTTTGGCGTAGTTTCTACTTGTCAAATTACAATAAATGACAGTTTCAAAAGTGACTTCTACCGAAATAGCGGGCGATTCAAAATAACATCTCTTATTGGAAAACTCTTCATTTCCTTCAAGATGTTCGTCGGAGCTATGGGTCCACCTGGTGGAGGAAGAAATGAAGTGACAGATCGTTTTCTCAGACACAACGTCATCATTTGCATCGACGCCTTCGACGATAACACCTTGTCCAAAATTTTCACCACAATCATGGAGTGGCATTTGGCGAAAGGCTATGAAGAACCCGTTGCTCGACTTTCAAAGGTACTGAAAGCATTTTTGAAATTTCTCCATTCTCCATTGTCATCAATTTGCTTTTTTTATTGACTCGTAGTTTTGTGTGTCTGCAACCATGGAAGTTTTCAAAGAGGCCACCCTGAAATTCCTACCAACTCCCGCCAAATCGCATTATACTTTTTCGCTGAGAGATTTTTCCAGAGTTATCAACGGTTTACTTTTGACACCTCCAGCTCAAATGGACGATCCTGACAAGTATATAAGGATGTGGATCCACGAGTGTTACAGAGTGTTCCACGATCGTCTTATCGATGAAGGAGATAGGTGAGAATCTTTATTTTGTTTGATGTTGACGGTGTCATCTTAAAGAAAAAGTTGGAACACGTCAAACACGTGCAAGGTTTTGTTGTAACCCACGCCTCCGCCATTTTGTACGCTGAATATTTCAGAACAAATTTAGGTCAATTATCATTCCAAATATCGGGTTTTTTCCATTCAAAACGCGAGCATATGGCTACCATATTTCTAGACGGATTGATAACCCAGATTGCATTTGATATTCCGAGTTTTACAAGGATATATTGAAAAATTCTTAGCCTACTACGAGTATAGAACCAAACAGAATTTCAATGTCAAAATATTTTATTACTCAACATATTCTCCTCTTAATTGAATACATTTATTACAGCGAACCTGCAATACCTCTAGACCTTTCAAAAAAAATGTTTCTTCTTGCTCGGCAAACCAGTCCTCCACAGCTTTTATTACCGCCTCGTTGGGAGAAAATTTACGACCTTTTAAACTTTTTTTCAGTTGAGGAAAGAGATGATAGTCGGACGGAGCCAAATCTGGTGCATAAAGGGGGGTGTTCTAGTAATTCTAACCCTAGATCATGAATATTTTGCATGGCAACATGAGATTTGTGTACTGGGGCGTTATCCTGTGAAAACAAAATACCTTTGGATAGCTTTCCGCCTTTTCTCTTTAATTTTAGTAGAGTGGTCAGTAATGTCGAATAGTAATCTCCAGTTATTGTTCTACCAGTATCCAAAAAATCAAACATGATTATTCCATGGCAATCCCAAAAAACTGAAGCAAGAACTTCTTAGCAGATTTTTGGACACGAAACTTCTTAGGTCTTGGATAAGATGTCTAGAATAATGGTGTAGGCACTGATTAGATTTTGTTTCGACGAAATGGAGAATATTAGCAATGTTTCGTTCTTTCCACTTCAGGTGGCGCTATTCACAAATCATGACTGATTTTTATCAGTTATTTGAAACATTTCAATTCATTCTGGCGAACGTGGCGTGTTAATGGTCGATAATTTTGTGAAGCAATAATGTGTGTTTATATTCTTGACATCCTGATGTATATTAGTTCTTAGGAAAAGTAGAAAACTTTCATTATAAAAAGATGCCATTCTGCTGTCATGTCATAATTGACTTCGGCAAATCAGCTGTTGATACATCAATCAAATTGACAACGGAAAATACACTGAAATGATATTGCGGCGCCGCCACGAAACATTGCTAATATTTTCGATCTGGTCGAACGTCATTTCATTCAAAAATTGACGAGTGCCTACACCATTATTCTAGTCATCTTAGTCTTGGAGAACCAGAGTGTCGCCATTCCATCTATTGTTACTTTGTCTCTGGATCATAGAGTGTACCCAATTCTCATCCATAGTAACAATTCGGTTTAAGAAGTCAACATCGTTTTCAAATCGAGCACAGATCGAACGCGATGCTCCTACCCTTGCACGCTTTTGGTCAACATTCAAACATTTTGGGATCCATTTTGCAGAAATTTTTCTCATGTCCAAATGATGAACGCGTTCGTATGAAATCTTCAGTGCTTCAGATATCCGTTTTATTCCAATTCGACGGTCTGATAAAATCATGTCATGAACAATGAACTGCATTTATATTTTCGGGGACTGACGCAGAAACTGGCCTTCCCGATCGGTCATCATCTTCAATGAAGCTCTTTTGAAGCTTGCAGTGCAATTTTTCACGGTCGCATACGAAGGACATTGATCACCAAGGGTATTAAGCATATCTTCGTAAATCTGCTTACTTCTTATCCCTTTTAAATACAGGTACTTGTTGATGGCTCGATAGTCCAATTTTTCGATTTTTACAATTTCGGTGAACATCTTTTTTTAATTTATTGCGTAACTCTGGTTTACTTTTTTGACGTCGAACTCTACACTGACACTTCTAATAAGTTATTGTACGTTGATATGGTATCGCAATATTTTGTTTATGCATGAAACTGGTCTAGGCTAACTAGATATCAATACATCCTCGTATTCACGTTTTCTCACAGGGTGACGCTTTTTGATATCGTCAAAAAGGCCTGCTACGAAAATTTTCGTCAGCATATGCAGAAAGTCTGTGCCAATCTTCTGATAGAAGAGGATGAAAAGATTGCCCCGCATCACATAAGAAAGTTATTCTTTGGCAACTTTCTTTTCCCTGATGCCACATCGAAAATTTACGATGAGGTGAGAGAAATTGGATTATTCCCAACGAATTCTGTGATGTTTCAAGCTTTTGAGTTGCTCCTGTAATTATTGAAACTCCCCCGTGGTAGATATTTTTGGGGATTTTGTATTTCGAAAGATGTTATGTGAAATTTTTCATTTCAGTGAACTTGGTCTCCTGAAAACTCTTTTATTTGTTTCTCATTCGTAAACGTCAGTTTCCAAAAACACAATATTAATCAAGAAAGTTTATTTTATCAAGTCACTAACTTGTAAAACTGACAGTTAACTTGCAAAATTTTTACAAGTTAGTACTGTTAGTAGTATTATTTACATAAGAAAATTTTGTTTTATCGTCATATATGTTGAAAATCATGGTACAATTGTTATTTACAGTAACACAGATTTTTGATGATTAAAGAGTTGATACTGATGATGATGAACCATCTGTTGACTCAGAAACTGCTGAACTCGAGGACTGCAGAACATTTGTACTCTCCTTACTACCATAAAATTTGCTAGACATTTCGATTTTTTTGTTGACCGAATCATCGACATAACTCATCGCAATTTCGGTGCTCTTCCACCCTCCTGCACGCTTTGGTGCTAAAATATCTTCACCCGAATCCGCAACCATAGTGGCTCCAGTTCTGCGAAAAGAGTGGCCGGTGTATAACTCTGGGTCTTTTAAACCTAAATATTTCGCTATTCGCTTTGGGACACCATCATTAGTGTACTGGCCAGCATTAAGGGAAATGCACTTTCCATGTCGGTATGTCAAAAAAATCTTAGGCTTTCTGTTCCAGGAGGCCGAAGATTTACATATTTTTTGTGTAACATGCAGGGCTTGAAGCTGCAGCCATCATCGGTTATGGTGAATCTTCTTGTTGTTAAATTTTTTAGTTGCCGCAATGTCACAATAACGTATTTTCCCATATCTTCTACATCATTCATGTTTGAGGAGAGAATTTCGTCACATCGACAACATCCAAAAATTCCAAATATTGTTACAATTTTCGCCAGCAGGAGCATGTAAAAGAAATTGTTCAGCCTCTTCTTTACTTAATACCTTGGCCTTTTTTGGCGTATAACGCTCATTTTTTCGTTTCAGAAACGCTATGACCTTTTGAAATCTGCTAATGACAACTAAACATAATATTTTTCAGCATAGACCATTTTGCCCATAAAGTATTAGGGCTGAATCTAGCTGATAGTTGATTCAAGTAGACCAACAAAACATCTTCAGTTACCCCAATCACACTATTTTTGTTTTGCCACTTTTTGAAGTCGTCGTATTCTCGCTCGTACCTTGAAGCTGATTTTTCAGGTAATAAACTTGAAGCTACACTGCTGGCTGCCTCAATAATTTCTTTTGGTACATTCATTTTCGCTTTCGCCAAAACAAATGTAAAGAAAAATAAACAGACCTGTTCATGGCAACGCTTCCATAGCTTACGACATTTGCGACAAATTATTGAGATTTTTTTGAAATTTATCTAAACTTTTTACAAACGAGAAACAAATAAAATGTAAAAAAATACACGCAAGGTATCGGGTTTTACTGGCTCAAGGTGGTAACTGACTCGCCTGCGGCTCGTCAGTTATATCCTCCATTCGCCAGTAAAAACCCTCTTACCTTGCTAGTAATGTTATTTCCTTTTTTTTAAATATGTCTCCCCCTAAAATTTCTAATAACTTACCTATAACTATAACCGTTCGTCAAACTTATCCACTACCTGTAACAAATTTCCTATAGATGGTTAAAACCAAAAAGTTCATCTCTGAATGAATGCCCCTGCCATATTGCTGTATTCTCTTCACAGATTACTGACATGGACGATCTACTGGAAAAGATGGAGTACTACTTGAACGAGTACAATCTCATATCCAAATCCCCGATGAACTTGGTCATGTTTCAATTCGCCATTGAACACGTCTCCAGGGTATCTAGAGTTCTCACACAGCCAAACGGAAACTGTCTCTTGGTCGGTATAGGTGGATCTGGAAGGCACAGTGCTGTTAAGATGGCATCTTTTATGGCAGAATACGCAGTTTTTGAAGTAAGGCACTATCATCAGGGTGTTTGTAGAAGTTTTGATACCTTTTGAGTAATGTAAGAACCAAACTTTCATGGATGTTGATTCACGCTCTTGAAGATCAGAAAATGCATCTTCTCAAAATGTTATTGAAAGATTTCGACAACGATTTCAGATAGAACTGAGCAGAAACTATGGCATCACCGAATGGCGTGATGATTTGAAGAAACTGTTGCTGAAAGCGGGAGCTGAAGGAAAAACAACAACCTTCCTTTTTGCGGATACGCAAATAGCAGACGAGCTCTTTATTGAAGATATCAACACGGTCTTGAACACTGCCGATGTTCCAAATTTGTATGCGCCTGACGAAAAGGGGGATATTTTGGAAAAGATGCAGGCAGCTGCTAAGGATTCGGTAAGCCACATTTTCGTAAAGCTTCTCAAGTCTTACCAGTATTTCATTCAACCTCAATTCTACCTTGAAATTGAACAGGGTTACCATTTTTTATTCATTCCACAAGTGTATTAAACAAAGAGAGTTGTAGAGAGTGAGAAAAACTGGAATTAACTGAGGCAGTATCTAAAACCCCGGCGTATTCACCATTTTGCGCACTTGTATCGGGTGGTAGAACTTTAAATTGAAATAAAACACATTTCAATTGAGATTGAAGCCAAATTTCTTTTTTATTTGAAAGATGATTTCATGAAATTTATGTTATTAAGTAAGTTCCGGCATATATCCACCACGACTAGCTGTGAGTAACCGCATTCGACCAGAACAATTTTGGACTACTTTTTCGAGTAATTCAGGCCTTATTTCTGCACTCACACGAGTTATGTTGGCTTCCAAAGCGTCTATTAGTTCTGATTTATCAGCATAAATCAATGACTTGCCGTAACCCCAAAGAAAATAATCTATTGGAGGCCAATTAATTGAACCATTTCTCGAAATCATGTTATCGCCTAATCTTTGTTTCAATACAATTGTTACGGTAGCAGCATGAGATGTAGCACCATCTTTATGGAACCAAAACACTTCATGGTCGATACCATTCAAATTTTGGAACAAATAATCATTGATCATCCATCTGCAAGGAGCACCATTCACTGTAACATTGGCTCCAGCATCGTTTTTAAAGAAATATGGATCGATGAAGCCTCCAGCGTGTAAAGTACACCATACAATGCATTTTTCAGGAAGCAATGGAACCTGCAGAACTTCTTGAGGATTGCTTTCACTCCATATTCGGCACTTTTGCTTGTTTACATAGCCGTTCAACCAAAAATGAGCTTCATCACTAAACACAATTATTCGTTAAAAAAGTGAATCAACTTCAAGCTGTTTCAGGGTCCTATCAGCAAACAAAACGCTTATTATGGTCAAGTGGCTTCAGCTCTTGAACCAGTTGGATCTTGTATGGGTGTAGACCAAGATCTTCACGCAAAATTTTTCATGTGGTGGATACATAGAGTCTAACTTGTTGTGAACGTCGACGAATAGACAAATCTGGATCTTCATTAACACTATCACTTACAGCAGCGATTTTTCTTCTGTACGTACAATTCTTTGTCTTGTTGTTGTTGTTGCAACGACTAGAGAAAATGTTGTCCGAAATCAATCGATAATTCGATGAATAAGCTGTTCTGATGGACGAAGTGCCCTATAAGTTTGGCGAATAGAATACTGATTTTGAAAATGAATTTCAATAATATGTGAACTTTGTTGCGACGTGAGTCGTTCCATGATAATTTGTCAATGCTAACTGAACAGAAATGCCAAAACAACAAGGCTGCTACCTCCTGTCAAGGCATTCTGAAAATTTTCAGAGAAAGAACAAAATGGCCTTTCCAAATTAATTTGGTTTTCATGGTCGATATTTTTCTAAATAGATATCTGCAGGTTTTGGGTGGGAAGATTTGGACAATTTTGTCACAATTCAAGAATTCAAGTTGACGGACTAGATTTTAAGCTTTTTTTTGCTCGAAATTCGGTCAGCGTGATAAAATCTTTCACATGAAAGTTTTTTCAGCTCTCTAAAAGAGTTGAACATTTGATTTTGCATAAATGAACATTTGGTGGACAAGAATCGGCCACTTTTAAAACGGTCACAAAATTTCTGTACTTCCTTAATTTAATTCAACAGTATATCGTAAGTCTCAATTTTTGAGATTATAAGGATTTGAACTCTTTGGGTAGTATTTGAGTCGTAGAGATCCTTCAGAAGACTTGCAAATAGGATTCTCGTTCCATGAGCTTGCTTTTAAGATAAATCTCTGTCCATAAGAGAGACAGAGGGGTAGCCTCCAAAGCTAGTACTTTTTTCGTACTTACAAGAATTTACACTCAAGAATTTACACTTTTACTATGGATCATTTAACTCTTCATTCTATTCAAATCCTGAGAAAAAGGATTCATTTGCAAAAAAGTAAGAGTATGAAATGAAGGTGTATAAACAAAGAAATCTAACATTGTTGATGATAACTCTCAAAAATAATTTTTTTCACAGCCGAAAAAAATCGATTCAACACCTCTGGCCTTATACAACTTTTTCATTGAACGAGTAAAAAGTAACCTCCACGTAGCTTTGTGTATGAGTCCCATTGGTGACGCTTTCAGGATAAGATGCAGGATGTTTCCTTCCCTGATAAACGGCTGTACCATAGATTGGTAGGTAAACCCATTGATCTTGCACGTATATCAACTGTTGTCACATAAAAAGTAATGCTATTTTTATTGTATTTCGTGTAATATTTGAACAGGTTCACAAAATGGCCAGATGACGCTTTGGAAAGGGTAGCTGACATGTTTCTGTCAGAGACCGACATCGACCAAGACATGGTTACGAAATGCGTGTCCATTTGCCAATATTTCCACGTGACTGTCCAAGAATTGTCGGACAGATTCAAGACAGACAAGAGAAGGATCACTTACATCACCCCTACTTCCTATCTGGAGCTCATCCAGACCTTTAAGAGTCTGTACTATCTGAAAGTGGAACAAATAACGACACAACGTAATAGGTAACAATTTCTAGAGTCACAGATTTGACAGAATTCTGATTAGTTGGTCAAAATTTTGAAAAAATCTAGATATAATTCCTCTCCTTGCATCCATTTATTCCATATTTCCAAATTCATTGACCTTCAATTTTGTCAGGGAATTACTAATCGTTTGGGAGTGCAATTCTTAAAATTTCTTCAGTGGTAGCATTGAGTTCAAATATACATAGAGACACAACCCAGTTCATTGATTTGATGCACAAATTTTTGGCAGTTTACTTGCCAATTTGCCAACTTAAGTGGCGCCACATAGTAGCTACTAAAGGAACTATATTCGTCCTATCCATTTTTCACTACTCATTTATCGAAATCTGTAGGAGATTTATTTTCCTCTAGTTCTATGAATCGTAGGCAGGGTCGGATTCGTCCAAATTCGTTACAAACGGTGTGATTCAATAATGATGAACTATTAGCCATGAATTCCTCCAAAGGAGTATTCTCAGGTAGGAAATGAGGGGTGAAAATGTTTATGCGAGGAACTAAAAAGAAACGTACTTAATCGATGAAAAGAAATTGTCTTTCTCGTACTCTCTTGAAGATAACTGAAAGCCACATAAATCCAAACGCCTTCCAGAAAATGAAGGTTAAATTGGCCACGCAGATTTTCATCAGAACTTCATATTCGGCTATGAGAACAGTCATTGCTACTGGTGAGCTGAGGTCGAGAAGTGCCAATTCAACTGCTCAGTTCATTCTGAAAATGAATGATCTTTTCGACTGTCTCAATTCGAATGGAAAATTTGAGGGAAATTATCAGCCATCAGCAATACAAACTCTGACGGAATCAATTGAATTCATTAAGTCTTGGACAGTTGGAAAAAATATTCCCTATTGTTTCAACGGTTTGATACAAACCATCAGTAGCATCCTTCAATTGTGGGAGGAGACGAAGGAAACATTTCCATATTAGATAAAAAGTCGGATCAACCAGGACCCAATCGAGAATTCATTTTCCAAAATAAGACAGCGTAGGGGTTATGATCCAAACCCCTCAGCTCGATGCTTCAGATTTGGGTTGCAGTCAGTCATGACTGGTTGTCTTGAAAAATGTTCCGATAATTCTAACTGCCAAGACGACAATGATTTCGACCTGTGTACAATGGAAGAATCAAAAAGTCCATTGATGTGGTTGATTGGACAGATTTGACCATTCCGTCTGCGGATTCGGGCAACGGTGAGCCTCGTGAGGGTGTATAAGGGATAAAGAGTTAACTGAACCCCTAAATACCCTAGAATCCAACTCAATCGCTGCAAGTTTCTCGGGGTATTTGATGAGGAACATCGCCAAAAAAAACAAATGCGGTGAGTGCGAAAAAGCATTCCTCATTGATGATTTGAATGATCTTGGTAATGATTGGATATATATTGCAAATCGAAATCGGATACATTTGAGAATTCCCTCAACCGATTTCAAACATTTGATGAGGAAAGCGCTGTTGGTCATAAAGAAAATTATGGTCACTAAATCAGAAAAGATATGACTCCAAAGGTATATTTTAGGAAAAAAAAATGAATTTATAGAAGATTGGAACTCTCCGTTAACTCCAGAATTTGAAAAGCACAGGATTAATTTGTTGAGACAACTGATTAGAGTGAAGCTGTACAGGGGACAGAAAAAAAACCAGAGGAATCTCGACACAGAAGCATCCCGCTGTTTATAAAAAATTAAATATTTTTAAAAATTCATAGAAAATCAATTTATGAATACTTGTGAATGAAGAAAAAATTGCATGCATTTATTTTTTCATACATCAGTTTTTATATTCATGAAATATCAAAAATGATTGTCGTTTTATTGCATCAAAAAAATCAGGGTATGAAATACTGAACATCCCACATTTCCATATGCCGGTCCTGATCGCATTCGGCTTCGGAAATAGTGCCTTATAGTTCAGCTACTTACCGCCAGATGCGGGTGTAAAAATTTTCGCTTCTCTGAAACACACTTATCCATCTATGAACCGGTGAAGGAACTACACAAAATTTAGCTTCAAATCGTTGAACTGGGCTGTGTCTCTACGTATATTTAAACTCAATGGTAGTAGTCTCTTTATCTGGACCAACAAAATATCTCCTATTTTTTATTTTATATCGAAAATTCATCAAATGGTCAATTGTACTGAATGACCTATTGTTTTCGTTTCAAGATACGAAACAGGATTGGATAAGTTAGATTTCGCCGCAGGACAGGTCAGTATTATGCAGGACGAATTGAGAGAGCTGCAGCCAAAGCTGATTGTCGCCTCTGCAAAGACAGACAAGCTGATGATCAAGATTGAACAGGACACTGTGCTGGTGGAAAAACAAAAAGAAGTGAGAATAACAGCTCTTATTTCCAATATTAATGCATAAGAATTATCCAGTTGTCAAAAATATGTTGTGACTGCCCAAATCCAGCTTCGACAGTTGAGAGCAAGATTCTTCTACCTAAAACATATTCCAGTGTTCAAAGATGTTTTTGAAGAATAATATTCTTGACGTATGAAAGAAATTTCTTCTGAAACTCATCAAATTTCAAGATTGTGGGGGCTGACGAAGCAGTTGCCAACGAGGCTGCTGCTGCTGCCCAAGCCATCAAAGATGATTGCGAGTCGGACTTGTCCGAAGCCATTCCAGCCTTAGAAGCAGCCTTAGACGCCTTGAATACCTTGAAGCCCGCCGACGTCACCATCGTGAAATCCATGAAGAATCCACCTTCAGGTGTGAAATTAGTGATGGAAGCAGTAAGTGGAAATTGGGTTTCTGTTATTATTTTACAAAAATTCCCTGTAGGTTTGCGTGATGAAGCAGGCGAAGCCTGATCGAAAACCCGACCCATCTACAGGAAAAATGATGGAAGATTGGTGGGGACCGTCGCTGAAAATACTGGGCGATATGAAATTCCTGGATTCCTTGAAAACCTACGATAAAGACAACATTCCACCACCTGTGATGAAGAGAATAAGAGAAAGGTAAGTAGAATAAACTATACTCCATTCACAATTATAAAATCACAACTCTGGCCTTGGAAATTTGACACATTCCCCTCTGTATCGAAGTTATGACGTTTTTCAAAATATTTTTATGTTCCAAGTCAACACTATGTTGCCCTTTCTACATTCTTAGCGTATTTCTCAGAATGTGAATTTATTCGGAAAATGAATGAATTGGAAAAGATGTGATGGACGAAAATAATTAACGTTTATTTCCAAACGTACGATAACAACGTCAGTTCTCGACTGACAGGATCATCGAAAAGTTCTATTTCTCCGCCTAGGCGGAGAAATATTTACTTTTCCCTCCGGCGCCGGCGGCAGGAAAAGTGTTGCTACGAAAAAGATTACTTGGTTACCATGAACAATATGAACATAGATGCATAGAATACGAAAACTTCCAATTCAAACGTCATTTTTATTTGATAAAGTTACAATATAAATGTATAATTTTCATGAATTTGAAAACGTTTGGAAATAAAATAGCATATTTCATTCGGAGAAGAAGTGACTTTTCGTGGCTCGCTTTCAATTATCCGCCTCACTCCGTTCGGCGGATAAACTCAAGCTCGCCACGAAAAGTGACACTTCTCCTCCTAATGAAATAATATACTATTATATGCATTGATAGAAAGGATTCCTTTTCTAGTTACTTACATGACAAGTACCAGAGATCACTGTTGAAACATATTATTTTTCGCCATGGAAGAAAATTGCATTGCTTTCACAAAATTTTCATATGCATGCTTGTGAAGATTTAATGTTTATTATCCTCTTGAACTGAACGTTCAAGACTTGACGACATCAATTGTTGATTCTAATCAAGAATTCATTAAAAAAATCAACCCAAAGATATAAGATGAATTGATGGGTAATTACAAGAATCAAGAATAATGTCTATTTTATTTTGTTGATAACTTTCTTAAAATCAATGTTGGGGTATAAAACTCGGCTGCGTTTGTTCAAACAACATCTAAAGAAGACATTTTTCACCATCTCGACCTTTGAAAGGCGTTTCTTATAGGAGAATTAGCCAATCAGGTCTAAGTTCCACCTCATTAGTGAGGTACCTAACTTTTGCAAATCTGCTCAGATATCGCCAAATTTCTTGGAAAACCTGAAAAATATCATCCTAATCGACCTCTCGAGGCTCCATCCGATCTATCTATACTGCGATATCTGTCCAAATAACAGATTTTTCAACGAAATTCCCGTGTACCCCTTCAACCTCGAAATGTAAACATTCGTCCTGGTCTTGAAAATCGTCCTCACGCTCCAAACTGGTGCTAAAAACAATAAACATACGTTAATCTTGGATATTCGACGAAAAACTCACCTGCAAATATCGATTAAATACCAAAAATCTGCGAACAAAATGTGGAATATCTTTGATACTTTTACTTTGATGTAAACAAAGAAACTGGCAACGTCGTTTTGTCATCAACGATATTTTCTGTGCGCGCACTGACTTTTCATCATATGTTCTGTGCTTTTCATCAGGGGCACCAACTCCTGAAAACGAAACCATGACCTCCTATGTGGTTAAATAAAAGTGAATGGAGTATACATAACTAAACCAAAAAACTCTCCTGCCAATAGCTCCAGTATTTAAGGTTAGCTAAGGCACAAACAATACGTGGGTGTCAATCTAGTATATCGAGCACTTTTATAGTTGTCATACAGACAGCTTTAATTTCATCGTATTCACATGCAGCACCATATTTTTTTGCAGATTTATGACAGATCGAGAGTTCGATCCCGAACGAATAAAGAGCGTGTCAACAGCCTGTGAAGGGCTGTGCAAATGGGTACGAGCCATGGAAGTCTACGATAGGGTCATCAAGATTGTCGCCCCAAAAAAGGCGAGATTAGAAGAAGCAGAAGGTGAACTGGCAATCCTCATGGATACATTGAATGCGAAAAGAGCCCAACTTCAAGAGGTATGAGAATCCTAGTAGTTTCAACAACAACAGCACATCGTCTATTCTGCAACGTTGTCAAATTTCCCATTCCCTGGCTTGTTCTAATTTCCTCTTCCTTCCCATGGAACACAGAATTGTCACATCAAATTCACTAGAATACGTTCCTTTCCAGGTCACGGACAAACTACAGGCTCTAAATGACGAGCTGGCCACAGAAACGAGGAAGAAGAAGGAGCTGGAAGATTCAATAAATCTGTGTTCCCAAAAATTGGACAGGGCAGAGAAGTTGATCGGTGGCTTAGGAGGCGAGAAGACCAGATGGTCAGACACTGCCAAAGCTCTTCTCGAGCTTCTAGGTAACGTCATTGGAGATGTGATGCTGTCGGCTGGGACCATAGCTTACCTGGGACCCTTCACTGTGGATTTCAGGTAATTCAAAGCTATGCTGTTCGTTTTGGGAACCAAGCTTCTTTTTGTAGCGGACTTATCCATGAGATCCCTTCAGGTGGTGGACCAATATTCAAAGTCTAATCTTCTATTTCTTATTATTCGATGTTTTTCAGGCAGGAAATCATGAAGAAGTGGAACGTTTTCGCAAAGAACTCCGGAATTCCTTGCTCTGATGTGTTCTCTCTGGTCACAACGATGGGCGAACCGGTGTTGATAAGAGCTTGGAACATTGCTGGTCTTCCTGTAGACAACTACAGTATCGAGAACGGTATCATCGTCAAGGAGGCTAGAAGATGGCCACTCATGATCGATCCACAAGGTGAACTCTTTCTGAATTCCCGAATTCAGAAGATCTCAACTTGTGTCCTAATTTTCTAGGTCAAGCGAACAAATGGATCAAAAACATGGAGAAGTACAACAAGCTTACGGTCATCAAGCTCACCGACTCCAATTACACGAGAATCTTAGATAATGCCATAACATTCGGAACTCCCGTGATGTTGGAGAACGTCAACGAAGAAATCGACGCTGTCCTAGATCCAGTTCTGGCGAAGAACGTCTTCAAACAGCAAGGAGTCTGGTATCTAAAGTTCGGGGACAACGTTCTTGAATACAACTTCGATTTCCGGTTCTACATAACAACCAGACTGAGGAACCCTCATTACTTGCCCGAGTTGGCGGTCAAAGTCACCCTCCTGAACTTCATGATCACCCCTCAAGGTCTTCAGGACCAACTGTTGGGAATCGTGGTAGCCAAAGAAAGACCAGAACTGGAGGAAAAGAAGAACGCCATCATCATAGAAAGCGCGAATAACAAAAAGACGCTGAAAGAAGTCGAAGACAAGATTTTAGAAGTGTTGTCCTCTTCCGAAGGAAACATCCTTGAGGACGAAACAGCCATCAAGATCCTCTCGTCCAGCAGGATCCTGTCGGAGGAGATCCAGAACAAACAGAAGATGGCGGAAGTGACTGGAAAGGAGATTGACTTCGCGAGGAATCAGTACATACCGGTGTCCAAGCACTCCTCCATCCTGTTCTTCTGCATCTCGGACATGGCGAACATAGATCCGATGTACCAGTACTCCCTGGGTTGGTTTATAAATTTGTACAATCAGGCCATCATCAACAGCACGAAATCCCAGTTGCTGGAAGAACGTATCGGATATTTGAACAATTATTTCACCAACAGCATATACAGGAACATCTGCAGATCGTTGTTTGAGAAGGATAAGCTGATCTTTTCCTTCGTGTTGACTGCGGGGATCCGGAGAGCTGAGGTAAGTCCGATTCTTGCGAATTAGGAAGAGCCAAAACTTCCATATGGACAGGCCAGCTGTTCCGATGAAGAAATGGCGTCATGAATTGGTACTTCTAAAGGTGGTGACAGGATTCTAACGTTTTCAAGTGTCTGGAAGTCATAAACATGCCAGTTCCTGGAAAGTGAGGCGGCCAGGTGGGCTCTCAGGGTGGCAAAAGAACGAGAACTGAAAACTGGCGACTACTCAGGACACCTTCGCATTCTAAATGAGTGCAAGGAGCTCCTGGATGTGGTCAAGGATAACCTATCACTGAGACTCTAGTTTCAGAAAAACTTCACCAAGGCGTTGCTGAGTCTTGAACCATGGGCTAATAATGAAGCAGTTTTCCCCAGAGGTTCTGCGGTATTTCATACCGATGGCTCGAAAACTTAAGATGGAAGAGTGGGATCCAATTAGCCATACCATTGGATTTCTGTCCTTCGTTATTTTAAGCAGAAACCCTTGCCATAAGGAAGTGTGTTGCGCTTTGTATGGGACGCAAATCCCAAAGAGCAAGAATACCCAAAGCAGCCCTGCTAGCGCTTGACTCCCCACTTGTTAAGACAAAGTTAGACTGGGAATGTAAAACGTCTCTCAACATACCCGGAGAAAGAATTCTGGTCAACTTTATTTGGGTACCTGGCCATTCTGGGATAGCTGGCAATGAAGCGACAGATCGACTGTCCAGGAAAGGAGGGTCAATTCCCTTCACGGGCCAGAGCCTTTTTGTGGCTTTCCTGCCAGTCATCAAGCAATGGCAGTTGAGGAATGGGAATAAAAGAGAAAACGTTTTGGCGAACGATCAATGGTCAAAGGCCAAGTCATTTCTCTCCTACTCGATGAGCTGGACTAAAAGGTTCCAGTAAACTGAGGAAACTGACAGGAGCACACACGGCACCCTGTCCTGTGAGGTATCATCTGAAGAATATGGGGAAGGAGCCGGAAGACTTGCCACTTCTGTCAAGAAGCCGCTGAGACAGCCAAGCACTTGCTATGAGATTCTGAAGGCTACAACACTTTGGCTCTTGGTCTTTAAAGTCAGAACAAGTGATGGATGTAGTTCCCTGAAAGGTGATAAAGTTCATTGATACACTATTACCTAACTGGTAAACATCGCGGGGATGCACAATAGATCTTAGGTCAAGGTACATGCGAAGTCGGATGATCTTCCGTCTCTGACTTCCTGACTTTTCTAAGACGTCATCTGGTTGGTTGGGATGGTGACCATTTCCTATGGTTGTGAGGCAGTCATTCTTCCAAGAGAAGAAATTGTTTGCCTTCTGGGTATATTCGTCGCCAATGTTGTAGTATACGTTTATTTTTCAGCAACTGATAGATGAAGATTGTTTAGCGTTCTTGCTCACTGGAGGAGTTGCCTTGGAGAACCCTTTTCCAAACCCTGCTCCCGAATGGTTGTCGGAAAAATCCTGGTCTGAAGTTGTACGATCTAGCAACTTGAAAGGGTAGGATTGGATTTTTAATTCGGTTTTGGAGAAGGTGGCGAATAATAAAAAATTGAATTCCAGTTTGTCGGGCTTCAAAGATTCCGTCCAGAAGAACATAGGTGCTTGGAAGAACTTTTACGATGTTTCGAATCCGCACGAAACTCCTATGCCTGAACCTTTCGACAAAATCAAGGGATTGCAACGTTTGGTCGCTCTTCGAAGTATACGACCTGATAAAGTTGTACCGGCAGTCCAGGTAAACTAATTTTTTCTTTCTATTTTCTATTCTTCGGCTTTTTGGTAGATATCGATAAAAGCAGAAACCATTAGGGGAAGTATGCCTAATATCAACTGAATAAACTTATGTTCACTGAGGTTGTTCGCCAGATAGTATTAATGAGAGGTATTCGTAGTTACAACTTAATACGTGGCATTTTGTGTCTTTTATAACAGTTCAATTATTTTGGTAAGTGTTGATGTATGATAATTATCTCCTTTATTTTCATATTATTCAGATGTTTCACAACTTTGTGTTAAAAAAATTTTACTTTCCTTTGAATGCCTTATAACAATGCTGTAAGTGTGAAGTTTGAGGTAATGTCGTATTGTAATTGCCTTCTTCGGTTGGTTGAAAGATATATGACATTTATGCCTATGATGGCATAGTCGAAGTGTTCCTATGATAGCAAAGGGTGCCATCATAGGACAAAAGTGGTTCATCACATTGAATATTCTTTTTTTCTAAATCAACTTTATGACAACAAGAAGCTAGAGGCAACTTTGGAAAGAGGAAGATATGGAGGCAGCGCTAAATGCTGTGAAAAAAAAATAATATTAAGATATCTAATAATATAAATGTCAAAGAATTTAAATTTAGTTTTATGTTTTGTTAGACTCTCACGTGCAGGTATACTCATCTGTTGACCTCTCAATTTCATTTTTATGCGATGAGAGTGCAATTTTTTTTCAATAAACCAATTCAATAATTAGTTTCTTTTCATTTTCAGTCATATGCCATCATAGGACATATGTGCGCCTATGATGGCACCCTTGGCCAAATTTTGAAAAGTGCTATCATTCATTTCCTTCAAAATTTATACTGAAAATATACTCAAGAATGCATACTACATATGAGCATAAGTGAATCTATGAAATCGATTATCCAAAAAAATTTTCTTCCAATGAGATATGTGGATAATTCGTTAAGGGTGCCAACATAGGCACACTTCCCCTATACCGTTTGTAAAGAAAATATATAATTTGGACGACTCCTACTCTGCCTCTGATTCATAGTACTGGAGGGAAATAAATATCCTACAGATTTCTGTAAATGAATAGCTTACGAAATGGACCAGACTGTTCCGGCAGATTATAGTTCCTCTAGTAGCTACTATGTGCTGCCACTTTACGGTCAACAATTTTAGCTTCAATTCGCTCGAGGGCGTTGTTCCTCTAGGTATAGTCAAACTCAATGGTTGTAGACATAATTGACACCAAACTTTTAAGAAAATTAAAAGATCAGCTTTCAATAAATGGTTCATAAGACGAACTTAATCAACAGATGTACATAGTTGAGGAGATGGGACAAAGTTATCTAGAACCCCCGCAGTTCAACATTGAAGAATCTTACAACGACAGTAATTGTTGCTCTCCGTTGATATTCATATTGTCACCTGGATCAGATCCTATGGCTGGTTTGGTTCGTTTCGCTGCCGACAAGGGAATATCGAAGACGAAATTGTTCACCATATCCTTAGGACAAGGCCAGGTAAGATCTCCTGACTGCAAGATAACACACCTTATTGGAAAACCCTTCACTTCTGGAAGAATACGTTGTTTCATTTCAGGGTCCAATAGCTTCAGGTATGATCAACACGGCACTTCAGACAGGCCAATGGGTAGTCTTGCAAAATTGCCATCTTGCCGAGAGTTGGATGAGAGAACTGGATAGGATATGCGACGAGGTTATAGTTCCTGATAACACGGAGCCTCATTTCAGATTATGGCTCACCAGTTATCCCAGTAAAGCGTTTCCAGTTGCTATTCTTCAGAATGGTAAGGAAAACATTCTTAAAATCCCATTTTTACAGGTCTGAATTTAGTTTGGAAGACCCGACGATGCATCTGCTTGCAGAGCTTTCTCCATTTTCCTGGAAAGAAAACAACTTCCGAGTACTGGAGTCTGTATCAGTGTCTCCTGATGTTTTACCGAAGATATACCAATAATATTTCACCTTTCACTCAATCCTCCGAAGGCTCTAAATCTTGTTTATTCCTGGATGTAGTACAAATACTCAGTTGTTAATCTTCTTCAGGAGTCAAGATGACCAACGAGGCGCCTAAGGGTTTGCGTCAAAACCTGATCAGATCATACATGTCTGATCCGATTTCCGATTCGGCCTTTTACGAATCTTGTCCAAACTGGAGAGCATTCCAGACGCTCCTGTTCGCGCTGTGCTTTTTCCACGCCTTGGTTCAAGAAAGGAGGAAGTTTGGACCACTTGGCTGGAATATTCCGTACGAGTTCAATGAGTCTGATCTGCGTATTTGCGTTCTTCAACTTCAAGTGAGTAACTGGATGAAAGGAATGTTCATTGCGTATTCAGCTAGTATCACTTTAAACTTTTATTATTTCGGCACATATCAGAGAAGAAATTGGAATTGTAAAGTTTCTTGGTAGAAAGGGTATGAGAGTTCTATGTCGGAAGCGAGAATCTAGAATCGTTCAAGAGGAGATAAACTCTTCACAACCCAGGAGAAAAACTTGAGGCTGCGACTGCTCGAGTCTGAAGATTGCCTGATGAAATTGGTTACAACAGAAGATAAGCGATACACACCACAGAACCTACAAAACAGAGAACCGACGTTCGATATCACCACCAGAAGCGAAGATAGAAGTACATATATGGCGGGAACAAGCTCTGCACGACAGATTTCCCAAACACCTTGAGGGGGAAAATGTCGATAAATCAGCTTCTTTGTCGTGGTTGAATGCGGGACAATTGACCATATTCACCGTCGCCATATTGTTGTGCGACAATACCAACTACCCAGGGTCCTCAACATCGAATAACGAAAGTCACTAATTTCTTAGCACCGCGAAAGTTTAAATGGACATATTTTGGTGTCAGATTTTTTATTTTTAGATCTACTTTTTGCCAAACAATTACTGACACAACAACCACGGCCTACACTATACTGATATCTACCCATATTTCCCGGATTTTATCACAAAATACTTAACCAAAGTTTACCACCAATTTTATATAACCTCTCATACCACATACCATACTAATCATAATAATTCTTTAATATATGATACTAATAATCTGATAGTACTTTTGATAAACTCAATATTTCTTCGTAGGGAACACTGGGTAGTTGGTATTGTCGCACAACAATATGGCGACGGTGAATATGGTCAATTGTATCCTGAAACTGAGGGATTTCTGACGGCTATCCGCGAGCACGGGCGTAGCCAGGATTTATAACAGGGGGGGGCAAACCATGGTCATGGTCCAAGGTCGTTCAAAATGTGAAATTCTGGGATAAAAAGAGAAGGCAAATTTAATTCATTTTTTCTACCAGGGGGGGGCAGCCGCCCCCCCCTGCCCCACGCTGGCTACGCCCATGTATCCGAGACCGAGTTATAAGAACTCGCAACTATGAGAAGCACTGTTTGAAGAAGACAAATGCAGGAAGTGCGGCGCAGTTGGCGAGTCTATTGAACATATAATCGCCGGTTGTCGAGTTCTTGCCGACAACGCATATCTGGGCCGACACAACCAAGGGACAAAAATTGTTCACCAGCAGTTAGCTCTTAGGCATGATTTTTTGGATACTTGTCCGCCATATTATAAGCATATTATAGGTTATCTATGATTATAAGTATCAACCTGCAGCAGTGTTGGAAATGGACGCAGCGGTTCTCTTTTGGGACAGACCCGTAACAACATATAGAACAGTGGACCACAATAGACCGTCCTTGTGTTCATTGAGAAGGATCAGAAGAATGGGGTGATAATTAACTCATAACATTGGAAGAACGGAGTCCGAAAAAATAACGAAGTACGAGAACTTGGCAATAGAACTGAATTATATGTGGCAATTGTCGAAAGTCGCTATTAAGTATACCGTTGGTAATTTCGGCTGAGGGATTCATGTCTAAATCATTCAAGAGAAATCTTCAAAAGAATTATCCCAGAGGATCGCGGGATATGCACAGCAGGCTGTAGCTTTGCAAACCTGTCACATCGTGCGGACATTCCAGAACTAGTGGGAGGAACTGAAATATTTTTTCACTGGTTCATAGAAGTAATACCAGCTCAAGCTGAGACCCGAAGACCACCTACTGTTCCCAAAATTCTTCATTCTCTGGAAAGATTGCAGATTAGCATTTCCGGTTTGGTACTCTCATAGCTCCTCTACTCAACTATGCACAATTGAATGAATATATAAACTGGATATTCATGGACATCTAATAGATTTTTATCATTTCTGATATTCTCGCTGCCAACGATAATTTCCAGATGTTCCTGAGTGACTACAAAGAGGTTCCTTACGAAGCCTTAACATATCTAGCTGGTGAATGCAATTATGGAGGTCGTGTGACTGACGATAAGGACAGAAGACTACTTAATTCTCTTCTCAGCATATTTTATACACCAGAAACAGTTATTACTCCACTGTTAGTATTTGTAGCTCAATATAATCATGGAAGAACCCTGAATTATTAATATTCCAGTTACAAATTTTCTCCGAGCGGCTTATACTACGTCCCACAAGACACTACGTACGAAGGATGTGTCAGTTACATAAAATCTCTGCCACTAATTCCTCTACCTGAAGTTTATGGTCTTCACGAGAACGCTGATATCACCAAAGACAACCAGGAGACTGCAACGGTAGGTTCAACACTTCAAATACGAACCTTTTCGTCATATTTTCAAGAGAATTGGTGCCCTCCGAAAGCGAGACCAGGGTACCGCGGTGCGATCGCTAATGAGTCCTATATGAACGTAGCCGGGACGAAACGTGAGAGCAACTAGGTAATAGGTTTAATATTATTCGTTGTTTCTTTCAAGCTCCTCAGTGGAGTCCTTCTAACTCAAACGCAACTGATAGCTGGTGGTGCTGGAGAAGACACACAGGGTGCTATAATCGACCTGGCGAACGACATCTTGGGTAAAATTCCTCCGGTGTTCGATATCATAGACGTGAGCGAAAAATATCCGGTTATGTACACGAATTCTATGAACACAGTCTTGCGTCAGGTGAGTCTTTATATTTTTGGTATTTGAATCTTCACCACATGTTGTTATTGTCTTCCCAAGGAGCTGATAAGATTCAACAGGCTGATTGCTGTGGTGATAAGAACGTTGAGAGATATGGTGAAGGCGGTGAAGGGGCTGGTTGTTATGTCTTCTGAACTGGAGGAAGTCACGAGTTCACTGATGATTGGGAAGGTTCCAGACGCTTGGGCGTCCAAGAGTTATCCAAGCTTGAAACCCCTTGGGTCTTACGTTACAGATCTACTCCTCAGGTGATTTTTGGTCCAATCCAATCAGATTAAAACCTTGTTCATATTCAAGTACGATACAAGTTTATTCCTGTTCATTTCTCTTCCTGTCGAAGTCGAGTTTGTTGCTCTGAGTGGCCACAATAAGGCCGAAACCATGCATGCTCAGCCTCTACTACTCCCCTTTAAATTTTTCGTTATATTCTTGGGGATCCTAGAGATTGGCAGGCATGAGTACAATATTCGTATTTTCAGACTCAAATTTTTCCAAAATTGGATCGATAATGGACCTGCTGATGTTTTCTGGCTTTCTGGTTTCTATTTTACGCAGTCATTTTTGACGGGGGTGCTTCAGAATTTCTCCAGAAAAAGAAATCTTCCGATAGATTGGATTCACTTCGAGTTCTATACGACTGAATATGAGACAGAAATAGAAAAGACTCCAGAGATTGGGGTGTACACGAAAGTGAGTTAAAGTTCAACTTCTTCACTGTCCTATGACTTGATAATATTCCGTTTACGGTCCATATAGCATTTTTAATGTCACATACTCCAGTCGGCCAACATTTAATTTTTTTAATTCAAAACAGTACATTTTTCGAGAAAAATACAAGGAATGAAAAAGTTTCTAACCAAATCAGGCTATTCGAATATAATTGTATTCAAGTCGTTGCGTAAGTTTTTCTTTAAATTCCATTTTTCCGCCATCTTTGAAAATATCAAAAGAAATTGAATTAATTTATATTTTCTATTCAGGAAACCCCAATTTTTCTTTCGAAATATGTATATGTATATGTAATAGTAGTTCCCACGAAAAATATGCCTCAATATCCTTACCTTTTGTCTTTTGACGAAGAGCTAGAGTTTATTTCATATTCTCCTTTTAAACATATTTCTTCTTCATCAACTGCAGCATATAACAGGAATTGAAGAATTCAGCGTATTGGTTTATGTGAGTAAGAAAGCTTCAAAATTGAGCATGTAGATGACAAAAATGTCATTGTGAAAAATATGGATCTCGAAATCAGGAGGTAGAACTCATCAAAATAGACCATTTCCCGAAAAACTTCCTATATAAAAGTTTTAAAATCTTCGTCACACATCGTTCATCGCGTCACAGTCCATTTTATGTGGTGAACAGGATCGTAATTATCAATTTATTGGAAAGACGTTAATTTCAAAGTCTAATACCTACGCCATCTTGAAAGTTATACGTAGGCGATTTTTGGTGAAATGGTTTGATTCCATGAGTTCAACCATTTTTGAAATTTGAAAATTAATGTGTTCGTATTCTCACTAACATCGAAAACGAGTAGACCTAATCTAAAGGAGTGTTCACAACCAAATTTTTATTTCCCACCAAATAGTGCTGATTTCTTTTTCTCTCAATTTAGGGATTGTTTCTCGAAGGAGCTCGATGGGATAGAGAATTGAAGATGATGAACGAATCGTATCCTAAAATTTTATTCGATATGATACCAATAATGTGGCTGAAACCTGCAGTAAAGGCTGAATATGACCCCCCACCTCACTACGATTGTCCTGTCTATAAAACCACAGCTAGACGAGGTGTCCTATCGACTACTGGTCATTCAACTAATTTCGTCATGTACACAACCTTCGATTCAGATCAACCCCAAAACCACTGGATCAACAGGGGCGTTGCATGCGTATGCCAGCTGGATGATTGAGAGATGATCCCATAATACATATCTAATTTTATGTTGTACTTATATTATTATTAAATGATTTACAGACCATGCCTTTTGTTATATTAGTGGGCGTTTAAATTCTTTTTAGAGAAAAAATATTATAGCTCAGCGGAAGCACGCGAAATATACAAGAATTCAGAAGAGTACTCATTTTCTGGTTTCGAATTCTCTCCGAAAGAGGACGCTTTGATCTTTGGATTCGCCAATAAGACGGTTATGTCACATCACAGCCGCATATGTCACATCACAGCCGCATGTGCCATGACGTTTTTGTTCTGTGGAATTTGTATTATTATTCTATGTTTGGGATGCTTATTTGGGTTAAAAATAAATCTAAAATAGTCAAATGGTCTATGTTGGATTTTGAAAAGTTCGTTAAAAATTGCTCTGCCGCTCTATTTTATAATATTCAAACGAAATATTTGATCGCATTTCATTGTTTTCGAGATGGGTTCCAAAAAAAATAAGAAAGTGAAGCAAGAAGAAGTCCAAGAGCCTGTTGAAATGGTGAAAATTGAAAAGCCCTCCAAATCCCAGAAGAGAAAAAGGCAACCCGAAAATGAGGTTGTAGAGACTGAAGAAGAAGTAGACATGCAAACCCCTGTGAAATCTAAAAAAAAGAAAAAAAAGAAATCATCAGATAGCGTTTCTGATGCACCTCCATCAGATCTTAGTCCAGAAGATATTGTAACAAATGGGACCATAAAAAGTGAGGATGTGAAAGGAGAGGAAGTCCTGGACATGAATGTGACTGAGGAACTTAAGGTGGAATCTCTAGATTCCCCCCAGGAAGCAGATAAAGAAGTAACTATGCCACAAAATGATGTGCTGGAATTAATACGCAGAATTGGAGTTCTCCTCCCCGAAAATGATGGTTTGTCTTATAAATGTAGAGCAGATAAAATACGATGGGATGAAGTTGCTTTCAGCCATTACTCGTCTAAAGAATGTAAAGACACCTGGTTTCTTCTTCAAAAGAGTATCAGAAGATTTAGGATATTGAAAGAAGTGTTAGATGATGCTAAGACCTTTGTTTTAAATCCACCAAAAACCAAAAAGAAAGCTCATCCTGGAATGCCACCCAAGGCCCCAACAAGTTACCAATTGTTTTACAAAAAGAAAAAACCAGTGTTACTTTCTGAAAAACCAGGTTTGGATATCGCTGAACTTTCTAGGCAGATATCACAGATGTTCAAAAATTTATCACCAGAGAAAAAGAAGAAATATGAAAAGCAAGCTGCTCAGTTGAAAGCTAAATATGAAGAGGAGTTGCAGGTATTTTATGACAATCACCCAGAGCTTGCTGAGAGCAGGAGGAAAGATAAATTATCAGAAAATAAGCCTGTCAAACCAAGCAATCCATTCATGATCTATTTCAAGACTCAGTTGAGAAAAAGTGGTAACACTAGTACAAATGATGTGAATACAGATAATGCATTCAAAGAACAATGTAAGCAGCAGTGGAAACAGTTGTCAATGAAGAAAAAAATGTTGTGGATCACAAAGGCTGAACAAGATGTTATTAGATATGAAGAGGAAATGAAGGAATATATTTCAAAACACCCAAATTATAATCATATACCCATCAAGAGCATTCTCACCAAAGAAGAGATAGCATTGAAAGAAAAATATTCTGGAAAACCCGATAAGCCACCTTCATCTGCATATTCTTTATTTTCAAAGAAAATACTTCAAAGCGAAGAAATAAAGAAAATAAATGCTAAGGATAGAATGAACCATATATCAACACAGTGGAAGAACTGCACAGAAGAGGAAAAAAATAAGTACAAAGCTGAAGTTGACGAATTAATGGAGCAGTATAAAATAGATTATGAGAAATATTTGGAATCGTTACCTGAAGATAAAAAACAGCTGGAACTCCAAAAAAATGCCCCAAAGAAAAAGACCAAACCTGAAAATGCAGATAAAAAGAAGAAATCTAAAGGAAAAATGGAGAAAGTTCCTGAGCCAGCCACACCGCCAATATCAGCTTTCCGTTATTTCCAAACTAATAAGAATATCGAAGACAGAAAATTGGCCAAAAAAGAATGGAAGAAATTATCAGAGGAAGAAAAGAGTGGATATGAGAAGAAACTTGTGGAAATTAAGAGAGAGTACATCCTTCAATTCGAGAAATTCCTGAATAGTCTATCAAAAGACGAACTTGAAGAATTTTCCAAAACTAAGCAAGAACTAAAATTCAATAGTGAGGACTTTGTTGACGATGACGACTCAACATCTTCAAGTTCAGACGATGAAGAAGATTCTGATGATGACGAGTAGTTGATGGTTTTACTTTCTTAGAGCTAGTCCGATCATGCCATTTTATGAATGAGTATTCACTGATCATAATATTCTGTATATTCTTATTAGTTAGAACTGATTTCAAATATTAATGTTCATATTTTTTTATCATTCTAGTTATAAATCATTCAGAAATTTTGATAATCTAAAGTGCTCATAAGATTTCAAGGTCCATTCAAAATATCAAAGGATGCAAACATCGAATCAAACTAATTATTTTGGAAAATTTTATTATATGGTGGTTCGAAGATAGCAGTCAGGTTGAAGCAACTACTATCATTAAGTTTCATTGTGTTAAGTTTCCGAATTCTACTGCTGTAACAAATCATTGAAACTTTATGCACTGTTGAAGTCCTGCTTGTTTTGTGAAAATGTGTATTTTTGTGTTGACTGCTGTAAAAGTTATTTGTTTTATATATCTTATTAGTAATACATGTTTCCTCAAGCTATTATTTTTGGGAATATTTCAACTCTGTATTCATGGGGTTTTGTTAATTAACGAGATAAATTTTATAGTGCTATATCCTTTACTTCTACTACACTATTGTTGAAGAATTTTCCAAAACTAAGCAAGAACTAAAATTCAATAGTGAGGACTTTGTTGACGATGACGACTCAACATCTTCAAGTTCAGACGATGAAGAAGATTCTGATGATGACGAGTAGTTGATGGTTTTACTTTCTTAGAGCTAGTCTGATCATGCCATTTTATGAATGAGTATTCACTGATCATAATATTTTGTATATTCTTATTAGTTAGAACTGATTTCAAATATTAATGTTCATATTTTTTTATCATTCTAGTTAGAAATCATTCAGAAATTTTGATAATCTAAAGTGCTCATAAGATTTCAAGGTCCATTCAAAATATCAAAGGATGCAAACATCGAATCAAAATAATTATTTTGGAAAATTTTATTATATGGTGGTTCGAAGATAGCAGTCAGGTTGAAGCAACTACTATCATTGAGTTTCATTGTGTTAAGTTTCCTAATTCTACTGCTGTAACAAATCATTGAAACTTTATGCACTGTTGAAGTCCTGCTTGTTTTGTGAAAATGTGTATTTTTGTGTTGACTGCTGTAAAAGTTATTTGTTTTATATATTTTTTTATTAGTAATACATGTTTCTTCGAGCTATTATTTTTGGGAATATTTCAACTCTGTATTCATGGGGTTTTGTTAATTAACGAGATAAATTTTATAGCGCTATATCCTTTACTTCTACTCACTATTGTTGAAGAACCATAACACATCTGGAATGTTTAGAATCCTTAAGAGTTGTATATATCAATACATGTTATTGTAATTCATGAATATAATTCAAATTGTTTAGATTTATATTTTTACCTGCTTGTTTTTTTACTTATTCGAATAATTGTTGAGAAATTCAAGTTTATGCCAGCAGTTTTGTATGAAAATATGATCTTGAATAAAAAAATTCATTTATTAGGCGACATAAATATGGATTTTTGTATATTTTGGTTCGAAATTATATATGTGTAAAGTTGAAATATTTTTAAACGTAATTTCATTTTGGTAATTTAAAATAGCTTCCTTTGATTTATATTTAATGATTGTGAAGTGTACATTAAAATTAGTTTGTTATAAATGATTTTTTATTACTTATCCATACAGTTGAGACTCAGGAAGAAAATGTGTTCCATTAGAACTAACTGGTAATCTATTGAACATAAACAATTTTTGTCTGTTTTTTCGGGCTGATCGTGGAAATAGTCGATCCAGAGTTCGTAAAGACAGTTGTAAAATGGACTTTTCAGGGGGTTTAAACCACAATCCGTTTCCCCACTCTATTACGATAAGCTTTTCATTATTTTATCGAACAGAACCTCAGAAATACACTGCGCAAAAAAATTAACGCACCTTCTGAAAATCTCAATTTTAATGAAAGTTAACTCTACATCGACTTTATAACTTATTTTTTTTGTTCTCTCGGGAAGGTTTTGAACGAAACAAGACACATTAAATGGAAGAAAAATTGAGGATTTCACAGAATCTTATGTGAAAGAAGAGAAATGAACAATTTTCAAAATACTGATAAGTGATTTAATACTTGGTATTTCCACCCATTGCGTTAATTACAGCTCGGCAACGACGGTTCATACTTAAAATGTTCTGATCTAATCCTAACCTAACCAGATTTCTCCTAAGTCATTAAGAGTAGCTGGATGATTTTCTGAACTTCTCAGCCTTCTATTGAGGTTGTCCCAAACCTGCTCAATCGGATTGAGATCTGGACTTCTTGCTGGCCATTCCATTCGAGAGACTTCAAGGTTCTCCTGAACGATGGGGTCTGGCATTATCGTCCATAAAAATGAAATTTTCACCAATGTATGGGGCAAATGGCACTACCTGCTCTTCAAGAATGTTCCTTATATACCTATCAGCATTCATAGCTCCATTATCAATGACCACTAGGTCTGTGCCAGCAGTCAAAGATATTCCACCCCGTACCATAATCGATCCTCCCCCGAAACCAGTAGTATTCAGGAAATTGCACTGAGCATATCTTTCATGTGGACGTCTGTATACAAGGGAACGTCGATCACAATGGTAGAGGCAGAATCTAGACTCATCTGTGAAGAGAACTCTTTCCCAATGGACATGCTCTCTCGCAAAATCCAAACGCGCCCTTCGATGGGCTGGGGTAAGAGCTGGGCCTCTTGCCGCGACACGAGGCCTTAAATCATATTCTCTGAGGCGATTTCTTATTGTCTGAGTGCTAATTTGCACCTCATGAGTTTCCTCAAGCTGATTTTGAAGGAGGCGAGCGGTTGCAAACCGTTGTCTCAACGAAGAAACTCTCAAGTAACGTTCTTGAATGGCAGTTGTTACCCGTGGTCTACCCTGTCCTGGTCTTCGGACATTCATACCTGTCCCCCTGAATTGCTGCAACATTCTGGACACACTTGTATGGGAAACTCCAAACCTTTCTGCAATTCTTGTGTATGTCCACCCTTCTTCTCGCAAAACTACCGCTTGGGCACATTCCTCTTGGGTCAAATTGCGTGTTTCGCGTTGCATAGTGATCGAGTGTAGAAAATCAAAACGAAATAAAAACTATTGATCACTAGAATTGATCGAGAACAACTGATTTTAGAATGGAGCCAATACATTCAAAATCTGATATCATCTTTTTTTATTCCTGCTAGGAGAAAACATCTGTATTGAAGAAAAACGTTGAAAGTGGATAACATATGCATGCATAATTCTGATAAAAATAATTATCATTGAGAACACCTTCAGTTGTAGAATAAATTTGAGATTTCCATAATGTGCATTAATTTTTTTGCGCAGTGTAGTTTCAGTCAATAGGAAATCAGATTTGGCGAATAAAACAAAGATTTTTCCATATAATATATTCAAGGGATAATAAAAATTGCACCAAATAACTTTTTGATATATCACAATATTTAAAAATTTTCTACAATAAATATGATTAAGTTCAATTATAAAATATATATAAATATGTACAAAAAATTCGACAGTATATTTACAATTTTGTCTGGAGTCTTGAAAAATATCAAATTTCATAAAAAAAATTTTGAAAATATTTGCTTGGTATGATGTGGTCATCTAAGGAGTAGTTAGGAAAATAAAAAATTCTGACAGTAGAAGTAAAATCTCCTCTTATAAAACTTACACTCATTTCATTTTCAAGGTCTGAAAAGATTTCCCACACTGTAAATTTGGTATATCAAATATCTTTGACCACTTTTGTAATAATTCAAAGAGCTGATACATCTGCACAACCATCAACATTATTTCCTTAAAACAAATGAATCAGAAACTTAATTTTTCATTTTAGAACTTCCGAAAAGGCAAAACTAATGATAAAAACTTTAAAACAAGATCAACATTGATTAGAAGTTAGTCATAATATGAAGGATTATTAATTTTCAATGCTATCATAAAACTTAGCAAATAAATTTTTAATTGAATAACAACTCGGTACTGTGAAACAATCCTCAGTAATAACAAGAATTCAATTCACATCCTTAATTCTTATAAAGGCAAGTTGTTACGGGAAAAAATTTCTATCAAAAATCTGGAAGACTTGATACCATAAGTTTTATTTATTGCAAAGGCACCCATTGACTTCTGGAATGCTCCAAATCAACGGCGGCCTTAACCTGAGCGCAAACATGCGCCACATTTGCACCAGCTGTCAGTACAGCGGTTATAAGATGTCGATACTCTGCCTCCAGTTTCTGACCGTGATCAAACATCTCCTTGGCTGCCTTGCCCGTTAGCTTGTCCAAAGATAATCTTGAAAACGAACAAAATGTAATTCGAAATCGATTTGATTCATTGATGAGCATTGAATGATCCCGAAAAGCCAAAATTTAAAATGTAGAGGAATGTAAGGAATTTCTAACCTGTACAAAATGAAGGTCCAAAGCTAGAATAAAAATGAGCTGGACTCACCTGGTATCTTTCAACTCCCTTATCTGCTTCGTACTCTTGAATTTCACCAAGAGCACAACCGTGGCAATGTTCAACCTGTGCAAACGTTCAACACTGCTCACTGCAACGTCCAGCATACAATGACGTCTGGAAGAGCAAACGTTCTTAACCCCCATCACGGAGGTACATTCGAAAAAACTTCCTCTTCTCTTGTAGTCAACCAGATGACCGTCTGCCAATTCCCTATCGAGGAGAGCTTGCGAACAACGCCTCGTTTCCGAAGGGGCTCTTTGGAACTGATCGGGGAAATCAGACACTAACTTATCAACCACACAATCTGCCAAGGGGCCCAACACCAAGACAGGACGGAATTCTGGCCTACCTAGTCTCTCCACTCTTTGATAAGAACATAGAGATAAATCTTCAGAGTACCTGGAAATTATTTTATTATCGTATCAAGGAAAATTGACCAAAATTAGCTTTATTATCGTACCATCCAGGCGCCAAGCTGGAGAAACTGGCTAATTCTTTCGAATCTCTAGAAGATCCGTTGCTGCCTTGTCCCATGCCTCTTTGGTGATGCTTCTTTCTCCTGAAAAAACTTCTCCTAGCAGAAGAAGTATTAGATGGCGATCTACTCTCTAGATCTGCAGCGCTCCTTCGCAATAAAAGCTCTTCCTCGACTTTATATTTTGAGGGTACGACACCACAATGCTGCCTGTTGAATAAAAAAACATACAGTTGTTTTCCTTTCTCATCGATGATATTGGAATATTTCAATTTCATAGTAAAGGAGATATCAGGTGTTATTTTTTAGAGTGATAGAATTATCGATAGGGATAGCTCTGATTTGACAGAAGGTAGAAGCCATGTTGTTTTGACATTTCTGTTCAGTAAGCATCGACAAATTATCATGGAAAGACTCACGCCTCAACCACGTTCACAAATTGTTGAATTTATGTTCAAAATCAGTGTTCTATTCGGCAAACTTATAAAGCACTTCGTGAAATTTATGGTTTACATAATCGTCCATCAGAGCAGCTTATTCGTTGAACTGTCTATAGATTTCGGACAACATTTTCTCTACTCGATGCAACAACAAGACAAAGAACTGTCGTACAGAAGAAAATATCGCTGCTGCAACTGAAAGTGTCAATGAAAACCCAGATTTGTCTATTCGTCGACGTTCACAACAAGTTGGACTCTGTGCATCTACCCCATGGAAAATTTTGCGTAAAGATCTTGGTCTACACCCATACAAGATCCAACTGGTTCAAGAACTAAAGCCACTTGACCATAATTCGTCGTTTGTTTGCTGATTGGCTCCAGTGGCGGCTTGTCCTATGAGGCAGGTGAGGCAGTGCCTCACCAATAAACGTCTAAAATTACACGTATAAATATCATATATTTATTAATTATTTATTCAATCAATTAAAATTGTTTTCATTATCTTCTTCCATATGCATTTATATCGAAATTTTCCTTCATTATATAGCAATAAAATGCGTCTCCGGTTGGGTCTAAGTTTCCGTATCTCACGATTTCTGGGTATCCAACTTCCAGTAAACGGCAGAGGCAGGCCTCACACTGCCTTTCTTTACGCGTCATTTTACATCATAGGGAACGGACGGCAGGCGAGAAAACCGCACCCCTAAACGCCAAATATTACGTTGAGTCTGAGGCTAGCCTCTCCTCTAGTCTTGATATTCTCTCGCGAAGGGCAAACTGTGATTATTCTGCACTATTCGGGAACTAGTTCTTTAATCTATGAACTCGGGTCAGTTTTCAAATTGGGTTCGAATTGTAAAAATAGTTTTATCTGTTTTTCGTGTAGATTTAGGTTTGTCTCAGTGTTCATATGATGTCTTTCAATCTTATTACTGAATTCAATTTCCATCGGAGACCCGAAGGCGAAATGTATTTAACGGGATCGATGGGATCGTCACGAATTCCCCAGTTAGATGTAAACGCTCGAAAGACTTGTGATTTTTTTGATTTTTCAGCTAATCAGCAAAGTTTTTGCGTTATTCTTATGGGGATAAATCATATATAGTTCAAGAAGTAAAGCGATCTATTTCAGATTTGAGTGAATGTCTTGAGAATATTACGCAACTGACGAAGAAGAGAGTTCACTAGAATTAGTTATTTATAGGTATTATATGTACATATACAGAGTGTCCCATTAGTGCAATGAAGTAGATAATCTCATTACTTACGTCAGTTACGGAATAATTTTACTGCAAAAATGGTTGTTCTTGCACTGATATATCAGCCTAAAATAATAGTACCGGCCACAGGGTGTTCGTTTGAAGCGGTATTACTGGTATCAGAATTAGGTCGGTTTGTTCTAATGGTAACCACTTCATATTATTTCATCTCTTAGTGCCAAATTAGTATTTCTATTCATTGGTATCAACATTTTTCTTAATTTATCCGGCGTGGCTGACATACAACGAAAAAATTATGGGAAAGTGGAAGATTTTACTTCATTATCAGAGTGACATAAACTTCAATATTCTCAATGTTCTGGTTAATGGGTGTTTCAAATCTGATGATATGATGGAAAGCAACTTGCTTGTAGAAGATGTTCTTAACAAGGTCCAAAATTGAAGAATTCCAATAAGGATGCTCATTTTCTTCAACTGGCTTCAAATTACTTTTTATACATACCCTTTAAAATGTTTAGTTTTCGAGTAAGATAATTCTTCATCGCTAGAAGTAAATATTTTACGAAGCAAAATGTTTCTCGAAAAAGATAACCTTGAGTATGCTAGCGATAAGGAATTATTCTTATCATCAGTTTTGCAATAGCCTTTTTCACGGCAACGCCACGGCAGGGAATCTTTTTTCTCCGATGTGTCTCACCACCTTAAACTGTCACGAGCCGCCACTGATTGGCTCCTAGAACAGCTTGAAGTTGATCTACTTTTTCATTGAAAAATTGTGTTTAATGATGAAGCTCCTTTCTGGTTGAACATCTACCTAGACAAGCAAAATTTCCGTATATGGAGTGAAAACAATCCCCAAGAAGTTCTGCAAGTTTCATTGCATCCTGAAAATGCACTGTATGGCGTGCTTTACACGCTGGAGGCATCATGGGTTCAAATTTCTTTAAAAACGATGCTGGAGCTAATGTTACAGTGAATGGTGCTCGTTACAGATCGATGATCAATGATTATTTGTTACAAAATTTGAGTGATATCGACCCAGAAGTGTTTTGGTTCCAACAAGATGGTGCTACACCTCATGCTGCTACCGTAACAATTGATTTATTGAAAGATAGATTCAGGTATAACATTATTTCGAGAAATGGACCAATTAATTGGCCTACAAGTTCACGCGACATAACTCCAATGGATTATTGTTTCTTTGGGGTTTTATCAAGTCATTGGTTTATGCTGATGAAACAGAAACAATAGACGCTTTATTAAAAAAAATCCTTTGTTGTAAAACAGGGAAAAACTCTGAAACTACAAGCTTCGAAGCTTGTAACTTGTGCCCAGTTCGGAGTAAGCAGTTGTGTTGTGTGTAGGCTTTGTTACTGTGTCCTTACGCCACCTTAGACACAGCACGGTTAATTTTTGACCCAACAGTGAAATGTTGGCCCCTACCGAGAATAGAAAATTTCTTTCCCAGCTCGGGATTGAACTTTGGACTTCGAACAATATGTTGTTATAATAATAATTTTTGTCTATTACTAATTTCTCAAATCAAGAGTATAGAGAGTAACAAAAACTAATGAAAAATAAAAACCCAGTTACCCAACACAATTTTGAAATATTCTTCCACTAAACCATGAAGACTTACAAAAATAATGAGAGGTGAATAAACTCGCAGTTGCACGACACAAATTTGAAGTAAAATCGTTTACTAAATTATAAAGTTCAACAAAATATTGCTGAAATAAGGCCTGAATAACTCGAAAAAGTGGTCCAAAATTGGTCTGGTCGAAAGCAGTTCCTCATAGCTAGTCGCGGTGGACATATGCCGGAAATTATTTTCAATACACAAATATCATACTTAAAATTATCTTTCGAATAAAAAAAATTGGCGTCAATCTATCACTCTAAAAAACACCCAATATTTTTTCAATAATTGTTTTTCATTCATTCAATCTCACGAAATTTTCTTTACACCCAATGGTCATTATGTACAGCTTCATACATAATTTCAACTCGATCGGTCATGTACTTTTTAAAATAATGAGTAAAATGAATATGCAAAAATAGCTCTGATATTATCGATTCATTTATGCCCATCTACGAATTAGACATTGGAATCCAAACTTTGAAAACTTCAATAATCATTCAAAACTCGAAAATTACAGGATAAAACGATAGTGCTCAAAATGAATCAAAATCTAACCTGTGACCATCTGCATCCAGTCGCCAAGCACGCCACTGTCCCGGCACACCATTAAACATGGTGTTGTCGATATAAAGGACGTCGTCTCTATTGAACTGCAACTGAGGGGGTTCCGTATGCTCGTCTCCAGCCCTATCGAATCCACAGCGCACATACAGACTATCTCCGGGTTTATCTTTGATCTCGTGATACCCTGAAATCGGAATACAATACCTTCAGGAACTGACCACTAAAGCTACGTTCTCAAAGCTCCGTTCTATCCTCCTTTGATTTTGAGGTTGTATATGAAGTGGGCGTGGTTCAAACTACATCAAATTGGGCGTGTCGCGATAGATCCTGACAGTTCGAATTCAAACAGCAGGCGTCAAGAAAGGTTCAAATTATTCTACATCAAATTCGGCGTGTCGCGATAGATTCTGACAGTTCGAATTCAAACACTAAACGTCAGGGAAGGTTCGAACTATTCTACATCAAATTGGGCTTGTCGCGATAGATTCTGACAGTTCGAATTCAAACAGCAGACGTCAGGGAAGGTTCAAACTATTCTACATGAAATTGGACGTGTCGCGATAGATTCTGACAGTTCGAATTCAAACAGCAGACGTCAGGGAAGGTTCAAACTATTCTAGATCAAATCGGGCGTGTCGCGATAGATTCTGACAGTTCTAATTCAAACAGTAAACGTCAGGGAAGGTTCAAACTATTCTAGATCAAATTGGGCGTGTCGCGATAGATTCTGACAGTTCGAATTCAAACAGCAGGCGACAGAGAAGGTTCAAACTGTTCCACATCAAACTCGGCGTGTCGCGATAGATTCTGACAGTTCGAATTCAAACAGCAAACGTCAGGGGAGGTTCCAACTATTCTAGATCAAATTGGGGGTGTTGCGATAGATTCTAACAGTTCGAATTCAAACAGCAGACGTCAGGGAATGTTCAAACTATTCTACATCAAATTGGGCGTGTCGCGATAGATTCTGACAGTTCGAATTCAAACAGCAAACGTCAGGGAAGGTTCAAACTATTCTAGATCAAATTGGGCGTGTCGCGATAGATTCTGACGGTTCTAATTCAAACAGTAAACGTCAGGGAAGGTTCAAACTATTCTAGATCAAATTGGGCGTGTCGCGATAGATTGTGACAGTTCGAATTCAAACAGCAAACGTCAGGGAAGGTTCAAACTATTCTAGATCAAATTGGGCGTGTCGCGATAGATTCTGACGGTTCTAATTCAAACAGTAAACGTCAGGGAAGGTTCAAACTATTCTAGATCAAATTGGGCGTGTCGCGATAGATTCTGACAGTTCGAATTCAAACAGCAGACGTTAGGGAAGGTTCAAACTATTCTACATCAAATTGGGCGTGTCGCGATAGATTCTGACAGTTCGAATTCAAACAGCAAACGTCAGGGAAGGTTCAAACTATTCTAGATCAAATTGGGCGTGTCGCGATAGATTCTGACGGTTCTAATTCAAACAGTAAACGTCAGGGAAGGTTCAAACTATTCTAGATCAAATTGGGCGTGTCGCGATAGATTGTGACAGTTCGAATTCAAACAGCAAACGTCAGGGAAGGTTCAAACTATTCTAGATCAAATTGGGCGTGTCGCGATAGATTCTGACGGTTCTAATTCAAACAGTAAACGTCAGGGAAGGTTCAAACTATTCTAGATCAAATTGGGCGTGTCGCGATAGATTCTGACAGTTCGAATTCAAACAGCAGACGTTAGGGAAGGTTCAAACTATTCTACATCAAATTGGGCGTGTCGCGATAGATTCTGACAGTTCGAATTCAAACAGCAGGCGACAGGGAAGGTTCAAACTGTTCTACATCAAACTCGGCGTGTCGCGATAGATTCTGACAGTTCGAATTCAAACAGCAAACGTCAGGGGAGGTTCCAACTATTCTAGATCAAATTGGGGGTGTTGCGATAGATTCTGACAGTTCGAATTCAAACAGCAGGCGACAGGGAAGGTTCAAACTGTTCTACATCAAACTCGGCGTGTCGCGATAGATTCTGACAGTTCGAATTCAAACAGCAAACGTCAGGGGAGGTTCCAACTATTCTAGATCAAATTGGGGGTGTTGCGATAGATTCTGACAGTTCGAATTCAAACAGCAGGCGACAGGGAAGGTTCAAACTGTTCTACATCAAACTCGGCGTGTCGCGATAGATTCTGACAGTTCGAATTCAAACAGCAAACGTCAGGGGAGGTTCCAACTATTCTAGATCAAATTGGGGGTGTTGCGATAGATTCTGACAGTTCGAATTCAAACAGCAGACGTCAGGGAAGGTTCGAACTATTCTACATCAAATTGGGCGTGTCGCGATAGATTCTGACAGTTCGAATTCAAACAGCAGACGTCAGGGAAGGTTCGAACTATTCTACATCAAATTGGGCGTGTCGCGATAGATTCTGACAGTTCGAATTCAAACAGCAGACGTCAGGGGAAGTTTGTTTATCGCTTATCATTGGCTTAACGGATGTCATTTGGCCGGGAAGGAGCTCTGAGAACCTATCTTCTAGAGGCAATCACACACTTGGTCGCAAGACCGTATGGTAGTTCAATTAACCACAGAGTGTGGCCATTTGAAGATAGAAGCCGTTAAATCCTTCTTCTATGCGTACTAACAATTGAACCAACGCAAACTTACTGTCGATCCTATAATGCGCGAGCACAGTCACTTTGTCTGCCGGTTTGGCCAGCTCGTAGGCCGCCTCCTCCGCCGTGGCCACTCTCAAATCGCTGCCGTTATACTCTAATATTTGATCGCCAGTCCTCAATCCGGAACGGTAAGCAACCGAGTCTGGCTGGACGGAATGGATGAATATCCCCGAGGCGTTTCCCCCGACCAGGGAGATGCCCAGATTGGAAGTCTTCATCGTGTCCATGTACAGGTACCGCGGGTCGTCCAACCCGTTCGCGTTTCTCAAGGCCGGCTGCCTGCTCGGTAGCGAGATCGGGTTGTGCGCGTTCCTCACTAGACCTCCGGGTCCCATGGCAGTTTTCCTGATGCCTTTCGGGGAGTTACAAGGCGTCGTTTCGTTCTCGTCTTCGTCCTCGTTGCAACTGGAGTCTCCTGATAAAAAATAGCGATAAAATCAACACAAATCTCGTATTTAAACTGATCCACATGAGTTAGGGATATTGACTTAAATTGCAAAAAAATATTGTTAAAATAAGATTTTTGTGATGGAAATTTCAAGCTGCAAATTAATTTTAGCCTGTAGGTGTGAAGCGTATACAGGGTGGTTAAGAAAAATGGAGTAAAATAACGAAATTTTACTCCCAGAGAATTCAAGCATTTTGATGTAAAAAGGAAACTTTCGTGTCTGCTCCAAAAAGTTTTAATAGCCTGAAGATTTTTGAGAGGGTCAAAACATATGTAGCAGTTCTATTAAAACTTTTTTAAGGCTGAAGGACCCTTGGTCGATGGCCATTTGTATTCTTGCAATAAAACACAGTTACTACTACTACTAAAACTTTTTGGAGCAGACACGAAAGTTTCCTTTTTATATCAAAGAACCTACAATGAATAAGATGGATAACACATCTAACAAGCATTTTGAGACTATCAATACAATATATGGCCTCAACGGGCATCAATAACAGCTTGACATCTTCTTTGCATACTACACACAAGGTTGTTGAACATTTCTTGAGGAATTTGGTTCCATAAACGGGGCAGAAGCTCTCTCAGATCATTTAAGGATTCTGGGGTAGGTTGATGATTATCTAATCTTCTTTGGAGCATATCCCATGCATGTTCTATGCAATTCAAATCTGGTGAGTGCGGAGGTATTGGTAAATGTGGAATACCAAGCTCCTCGCACGCATTCTCAACTATGGCTGCACGGTGCGGTCTAGCGTTATCGTCTAGAAATTGAAAAGTTTCACCAATAGCAGCGTGAAAATTTGGCACAACATTGTCAATGACATGCTCCCTATAGTGTAAGGCGGTCATATTCCCAGGACAAATGTGTAGATCTGTGCGCCAGTTGAAACATATCCCGGCCCATACCATAACACTACTCCCTCGGAATGGATGGACTTCTTGGACATAGCGACGATTACGGGGTATGCGTGGGATTGTCCATACCCTTATTCTTAGAGAATCTGAAAATCGTCCATATATCGTTCATCAGTGAAAATGACACTACGCCATTGATCGTTCCAATTGATATGTTGCCTTGCCCACGGGCGTAGCCAGGATTTATAACAGGGGGGGGCAAACCATGGTCATGGCCCAAGGTCGTTCAAAATGTGAAATTTTGGGATAAAAAGAAAAGGCAGATTTAATTCATTTTTTCTTCCAGGGGGGGGCAGCTGCCCCCCCCTGCCCCACGCTGGCTACGCCCATGGCCTTGCCCATTCCAGTCTTTGACGCTTATGGTCACGTGTTAATGGAACTCCTCTTAATGGACGTCTAGAACATAGATTCACCTCTCTCAAACGTCTTCTGATGGTTTCAATGGAAACTTGGACCCCATCTGCATTTGAAGAGTATTCCGTAGCATTCTACACGTAGATGTAGGGTTTCTTCTCGCCGAAACGATGATGAAACGATCCTGAGCAGGTCTGAGCCTTGGTCTTTCCAACACGGAACCTGTCTCCCTGAACCTATTCCAAAGTAGGGATATCACACTTTGGCTGACTTGGAGCCTTTCCGCTACAACAACCTGAGTTAGGCCACCCTGTAGCATTCCGATGGCCCTATTAGCCTCAACGTTTGTTAATTTACGTCTTGGCATTTTCAGAAAACTCGTTTCAAATCGAAGCCGTTGATAAACTGACTTCATTTCAAAATAAGATCATTCATGAAGCATATGCGAAGAACCAAACTTCAGAAAAAAGGAGACCAGATTGACGAAATGTCTCATACTGATTCTTATTGGATCGATTCAAGTTGTTATTGAGTTTTAAATGATTTTACAGCGATTTTCTCGAAGATTACATACTTTTAAAAACGATTGAATACGATATCCCTAACTCTTGTGGGGCAGTATACTTAAAACTCACCAGAACAAGAACCGGAGCCTTCAACGTCATGATACTTATCAGGACTGTACTGAACCAACATGGTTATCGAATTCCCGCACTGCCTCAACACACTAGCTGCCAAATTGTAAGTAGCATTCCTCATATTGATCCCGCAGACCTCCAACAACTGATCTCCGATCTGCAAGCCAACCTGGCTAGCCAAACTGTTATCACTAACCGTCGACACAAAAATACCCCCACCCTGCAAGCAATTTATCTGAATCCCGAGCGGCTCGCTGCTCTTCTCGATGTGCACTCTCCTGATCTTGTCCGGCAGTACCTCCACGTGAAAAATCGGCATCGGACTTCCCCTCTCGGAACTGCCCCTTTCCACGCTACCCGTCACGCTAGGGTTAGAAGGGACGCGAAAACGGGGCGGGTCTCTCTGTTTCCTAGGAAACGTGCCGATCGCCGATTCGTGCAGATCTCCGCTGGTGTGCATGTAGGGCGGTTCAAACGAAAAACTCTCTCGCGAGTGATCTAGATGCGGGTGGGGGTGCGGATGAAAAGGGTAAGGGATGCGCGATCCGCCGAATAATTGACTGTGGATCCTGCTGTGCACGCTCGCCGTCTCTTCCCGCTCGGAATCGGACCCGTACTTGCTGCCGGCGAGGGAGGATTTTATTCTCGAGTAGTACGGAGAGGCCATTCCTAATGGATCGCTGTATTTGGGCACTGAGAAGTCTAAGCTGTTGTCCGAATTCATGTTGACGCTGAATCTTTGGTTGGACGTTCTCAATTTCTCTAACGAATCTCCTGATACTGCTCCCCCACCATCTAGACTCTTAAAGTCCTGATGGCGATCGTTTAGAAGGGAGATAGGTAAAGGGGTAGAGTTTCGTTTGGCAGCGTTGGCAGCTGCTCCAACTTGACAACAATAATCCCCTTCTTTGGTCGCCAGTAAGCTTAAAGCTGGACGTTCTCTCTTTCGAGCAACCACAGTACCGGTTGCTGTTTCAGGGTTCAACAAAGCAACCGCTCTGGCTTTGGGCCAAGTACCACCGTTCTTACATTCCTCTTTGGCAGCTGCAGAATGTCTTCGATGATTAGGTCTTTTCGCTGTGCCATGGTAACTGTCAATCACCAAATCCAATTCGGCTATAGCTTCTTCGTGCTCTTGATTGTCCAAAGGATGAGGTGAACTATTCCTATATTTCTTCTTCTCGTCCTTGAAATTTCGATGTCTACCTCTGAGAACAGTATCTAATTTGTCTTTAATCCAAGCGCTGCCATTATTCTTGTACTCACTCATGCTGCTGCTGTTTGGATACCTTCGATGGTCGTACAATCCTTCGTCAGTCTGGGAACTTCTGTTTTCTTTCTTGTAACGTCTAACAGGCATGAAAACGTTGGGATTATTATACGCAATACCTGTTTTTAAAATTGTGACTGTAAGAATATCGATGGAGTCGTTATTCAAGGCTCTCATAGCTTCGTGAATTCCCCCTAACTGCTCGATAGATTTATCGTTAATTTTCAACACTCTATCGCCAACGGCTAAGGTGGAATCCTGAGCTGCCAAACTACCCATGCTGATTCTCTCGATGTAAATTCCGTTTTTCAAAGTGAGACCGTGACAAGCTGGGGCCAGTCTAGCGGTATGCACCCACCTACTGGTCTGCGATGATCCGAAATTTGGTGGGGGAGCTGATGATGTAACGTTACTAGGCAAGCTGTTCCAGTGTTTCTTCCTCTTGATTAACATTCTTGTAGTTGGTACTCCGGATCTCATGGCTTCCAAAACTATTCGTCTAGAAGCCGAAGTGCAATCCATGTCGTTCACCCTAAGAATTCTATCGTTCTGTCTCAGTTTCCCATCAGCCGGAGATAAAGGTGCTACGGAATCAACATATACCCCTCCATCCCCTCCTGGATCTTCTCTACCACCTATCAATTCTACCCCAACGTCTAAACCGTCCAACTGCATATCTACCTCGAGAACGTCTTCGTCCCAAGAGTGTTGACTCTGTTGTTCTTGATTCTCCAGCAGTTCTCTCAATATGGTCACTTCTTTCTGCAACTCCATTTTTTGCTTCTTCAATCCGTCAGATTCTCTGAGAGATTCTGCCAGTTCTGATACTGCTCTATCTCTTTCTTTCCTCATATTGTCGCAGAGAGTGCGAATACTTTCTCGTTCTTGCACGATTTTGTCTCTTTCGGAGAAAGCCCAGTCTCTTCTGCCTTTGGAAACTTCAGCTTCTTGTATGGCTTCGGACAGTTCCGATTGAGCTTTATCCAGGTTTTTACGGAGAGACTCCAGCTCTTGGTTCGCTTGATCTAAATTTTCCAATCGTTGTCTTTGGCCTGTTCTTTGATCGGACTGATGTTCTTTTCTAGTCCCTCCCTCACCTAAAGCGCTTAAAGAATCGAAAAGGCGACTCTGGGCCATGTTATGACCTTCCCCAGGTTCCCCGAATTTGTTTCTCAATTCTCCACACTCTTTCAAAGCTCTGTCTCTTTCGTGTAGGGCACTGGCGATTTCTCTTCGTAGACCCTCAGCTTGATAACGCAAGGATTTACTTTCGTCCAGCAATTGCTTCTTATCTTGCTCCAACTGCTTGATTTTCTTAAGAGCCTGGGACAAATCGTCAGTCAATCTTTCCATTTCTTTATGCACTTGGTCCCGTTCGCTCATCACCAAAGAATATTCAGCCATCGTGGCATTTCGTTCGTCCATCAGACGTTTTACATCTTTGGCCGCTTTGGCCTTCAACAACTTCATCTGCTTGTCTTCTTCTTCCCTCAGTTGGAGAGTTTTCTGGTGCGCTTCCCTGCACTTGACCAGATCCTTATACATGTTCGACATTTGTTGCACGAGACTGGCTTTTTCTTGATTTATAACTTCGATCTGACGAAGTCGCTGATTCTCCTGGTCCAATCTTTGATTGTCGGACTGTAATTCGAGGATACGGGCACGCATGGAGGCTGCATCCATGTTTAACTGGTCCAGTTGATTCATTGCTCTGTGCTGGTTGTAGTAATCCAAGTCCTGGGAAAACATACAATCTATTTTTTTACTGATTTACTCAGAAATATATATTTGATAAATAACAAAGGGTATTCATTAAATTATTCATTTATTCAAGCTGCTAAAAAGTTAACAATATATGAAATGAGTAACTCTTCAGTCTGTACCAAAAAAGAAGAACTTAACACTTTGAGAACATTTAAAATTTATAATTTTGAAATTGTACAGAATGCTCAGTGAATATAAAGCTAGAAAATATGTCGAGTAGACCAATGATGAAAAGACAAATAAATAAATACATACAGAAACAGTATGGGAGTGTTCACATCTTCGTCTAGGGCTGCCGTGGTCGATGCTTGTCATCTGTTGTTTTAGAGAGTCATAGTCTCGACCATTTCCACTACCACTTATCATATTCAAGCTGAAATTTCTAGGTAGGGTACCTAGTTAAACAAAATTGTGAATCACAATGCAACATTTGAAAATTTATTATTTATTGCATTTGGAAGCAATTATGTAGATACATAACTATAAAGGATGGGCACTGCAATATTTACAGGGAGATCCACTTTGTACTAGCAGGACTTTAACAGGGGATAGTGAAACTTGATTCAAGATACTTGATTTACAATTCAATAATATGGATCTTTTTACTCAAAAATCAGCCTGGAAATTATTTTAGAAGATTCCAGATCTTCAAATCCTTATAGTTCTTGTTATTTGATCACTAATAATAAAATAGATTGTGTCTGATCAAACAACTTGTGAAAGTGAATGACCTGGGAGTATTTTCACAGTTGTATAACGCCATGCAACAGATGAGTGGCTTTGTTTATTATTTGACAATTGGGTTCAAATGAGGAACTGGATCCAATAGGTAACTGTAAACAACAACATTCATCAAACTCACCATTTGCATTATTTGATCCACCATTTGTATCGTTGTTAGTTGCCATTGTTTTCCGTAAGAGATTGAATTCATCATTCACTTACGAAATGAAAGCGTATGTTTAATTACTGTGTGTAATTGTTCCGGTCCGTTTGTTGAAAATATGAAAATTTTCGATTTTATGCAAATCGAAAAACAGTTAAATTTTTATCACTCGAGCCATTATTGAGCACATTTTTTCAGCCTTCTGCACACATAGTGCATCGAGGATATGATAGCTATTAGCTAAGACACCAATAAAAATGAATCAATAAACTGTTCTTAAATTTTTCTTATGTATTTCTGAAGATTTGCCAACTTGACACGGCTGTCAGTCGCTGTTGCTAACAGCTGACATCACACTGACAAATGTCCCAACTATGCATAGAAGCATATATAATCTTTCCTGGGAAATGAAAAATAAATACAATTCTCAAAATAGAAAATAACATCTCCCAACATCTTCGTCTTCATTCAATATTTTCAAAGTTGCATCACGTCGCTAACGTGCGTTAAGTCGAGGTTTGTGGGAGAGACCTTCATTTCATGTTGAAGTGGAGACTGGGCTTCAAAATAGTTCAAATAGATTTTGACAGCAACTGCAGTATCTATGAGTTTGTGGTTATTTTCGAAATAAAAAACAATATTTATTTATTATTTTTATTTATATAGACTTAAGACAAAATTTTAAAGATTTCTCTCAAAGACTGAATGGAGAGTATGCTGAAAAACATGCCGAAGACAGAAGGTGGACCTTCATTAACTCCCGAATTAGCTATTGAAATCCTCACAAAAACATTGGAAACATTGCAAACTCCAGAAAATGCCCAAAAGCTCGAAGAAGCCAGAGACAATGTAGGAAACGAAATGTTGAAAATGATGCAGTTCTTATTTCCAATCGTGATGCAAATTCAAATGGACGTTATAGCTGAATTTGGATTCCCTGAAGGTAGAGAAGGAATCGTTAAGTTTGCTCAGATGTTGAGGAGCTTAGAAGCAGAAAGTACCGAGGTTGCACAATTACATAGTGTTGTTAGGTCCTATTATTTACCTTCAGTTGCTGTTAATACCTCACCGCCTGAAGATAGATTAAATAATTAATACCTGGTTTTTCTCTTATTCAACTCCAAATCCTTTATTCTTATGAAGCCAATGCTTGGATCAACATCTTTGAAAAATCACCGAAAGCCATTATACTCATATTTTTTGTCTAACGTTAAATCTCTTAGTCATGATTTTTGTAATAATTTAAGGGGACACTTCCGATAGAAGTTATTCAGCATTCACCTATGCTTCCATTTTGAATAAAAAACAATTCATCGAAACATTTTTTTCTTTTATTATCATCTTATAGTACATTTGAAATTAAAAAGCATAGAAATTCCACATTTTATTATTAAGAAAAATAATAAAATCTTCAATATATCTTATCTAGGAGGTGGGGGAACTGGCAGAACCATTCCTGGTGGATGCATTGGGTTGAACATAGGTGGTCTTGGTGGTGGTGGAACGGGCAACATGGGTGGAGGAGGTACACCCCCAATCAAGGGTCGTGCTATTATAGCTGTAGGTTTCTTTGATTCGTTCTTAAACGCAAATTGAAGAAAGAATTGCTTGGTGTCTCTATTCCAATGCGTCCAAAATTTGGTCTCCACCTTTTCCACTTCTCTACTAGGCACTTTGAATGAAATGGTTTCATACGGTTCAGCTGCGAATAGTAGATACTGCCACTTACGATCTGGCGGTTCAATCTTTTGTTCATAGGCTGACATAAAACGATGACGTGGAAGGACACTATCAGTGATTTCTGGAAGAAACGAGTATTTAGTTAATTTGCAACATAATAACTGAAAAGAGGGTACACAACTATCGCCCTAATGGAGAAACTAGTACTGTACCGAGAAACATACCTGGATAATCAATCTGGAACAATAGACTTTGCTGCCCAGTTTCTGGATCTCTCTGTTTGGTCACTCTATAACCTGGTCTACCAATTTTAACGAATTTTTTAGGTTCTACCCTAGGCTTGATAGGTTGTAATAATGTTGGGGCATCCTTGGCTTCTTTAGCGGCTCTTCTGGCTAAATTAGCTTGATGCTTTTTTCCTTGAGTATGAGCCAAATAACTTCCTTCGTTGTTGTGTAGCGTTAAACAGAGCTTACATTCGTATGATCCCAGGTGATTTTTCATAAAATAGGGATCCTTCTGCAGATCTATAGTTTCCAAAGCAAGTTGCCTCAGACGCTCCCGCCTGTCTCTGTTGGTTTCGGACCATGACGCCACTCCACCTCCACCAGTTTTACCTCCAGCTCGATTTTGAAAATCCATTGCTGTTTATTAATTCGGCATTCGATTATTATCAATACGCGTTTTTAACACTTTTCACGTTTGTTGCCGATTGTTGCTGTCATTTCTGACAGTTCTTTTAGGATCACAGAACAATCGAAACCACAGAATGATTATATCACAGACTGATATAACAAGCCATGAAGGCAAAACCAAGGAAGCAGTACGCCCCCTATCGTTAACGAATGAACTAACGTATGGGCACTTGTTTTGTTCACTTTTCGCAAATGGCGTTCCTCTTTAGAAATGCCCATAGAGTAGTTCTAATTCTTGCCGATATAGAGCTGAGATCTTAATTTCAGTCGTCTATTGAGTTGGTTTATAAAACTACTGCAAGAAAAGCTAAACAGAACAATTCTTGAAGGGTTTCTGAATTTATGGCGGCATAATTTATAGGCCAATGTTGATAAAAAACGACCAAATAATCTTTAGCAACAAGAAATCTATATCCAATTACACTAAATTTAGCGATGGAGAATAAATAAAACCATTACTGATAAGAGCATTTTATTTGTTTGAAAATATCCATACATTGAAAAGTTGCCAACAAAATAACTTAGTACACGCAAGAATTCCTAGTTTGAATAATGATTCGTTTTAGGTATATACATTGAGAATAATATTAGAATTACTCATTATTTTACTGGAAAAATTAAAGTCTTCAGACTACGATTCCATTTCGTCTTCTTCTTCCTGGTCCTCCAGCGAAATTTGCAGCAGCCCATCCTATTCGCTGCTTGGCTGCCAAGGATCCTGAATAGCCACGTCCTAGACCAAGGTCGAGTCCTCTTTTAGAACTGCAAAAAAAATTCAAAATTAGGTCAATTAAAAACTACGGCGTCAAGAAAGATTTAGTTGTTTTATTCAGGTTTTTGTATGCTCTAAATACTTACTCGGTCCAACTATCATCGTCATCATCCTGTATATTGTTGTAAGAATTACGAAGCCTTGGGAACATCCGTACTAAATATTCTTGATTATCTCTGGAGATGAGATTTTCTTCTGGTAATCTGAAAAAAAATTAATTCATTGAAATCATATCAAACTTTTTATGGAATCCTAATATGTGATCATCGTCAATCTTCATTTAAACGATGAAGGTATTCAACTCAACCAAATCTTTCAGAATAACCATTTGGCTGATCAATAACACCTAAACGTTGACTGTTTTGAGCTCATGAAGAAAACTCGAAAATTAATAAGAGAAAATATAAATCGAAAGGATATGGACAAGTTTTGTATCAAAATATAGGTTTTCGAGGAAGCTAAATTCAATAAAAAATAATCCAAGTCTCCATCTGTCATAGTTTAGATTTTCATCTGCGAAATGATATTCTCGTCAAAAATTGAAATTTCAAATCGTCAAAGCTTCCATTATCGGATCCAGTTGAGTTGAGTTTAGTTTATTGTGGATGAGCATTGACCAAAATATCTCTATGCAAAACAAAATCGAATTAAAAAACCTCATTTTAAGGTGAAAAATGATCACACTGTATATTAGGACATGTGTCGAAAAATATTATGCTGTCCGACAATTTCGTCACCTGGTATTGTGAAATTTGGAACTGGATCATTATTTAAATGTTCCCTTTTTCCAATTATTCGTTCTTCTCAAAATTCAATGTGTTCCAATTAAACTGAACCGGGGGAAAACTGACTCGAATGGAAAATTAACCGAATTATAAAGTAATTTGGTAAGGACTGCAAGCAAATTGAAGTTTCATCTAATTGCTTCACGTCTCTGGAAAAGATCTCCAGGAATTCTCAAATATCCTGTTTTTCTACGTTAGAATTGAAAAATCGTATCGAATTCTACAAAGAATTATCCACTATTAGTGCCTGTCTCTTCACTACCTATTGCATTGACTTTTTGGTTGTAATTGCTCTTCTTTGAAATGAAATAATTATGGTCCTAGGTTGACATGAGATTTTTTGCTTGAAATCTATTTTTTTTCTCTAAATGTCCTGCTAGTTGCTAGTAACAAAGATGAGATATATATTATATATTGTTCTATATTACTCCTAGGTCTCCAGGGGAGACCCCTCTGAAACTACAAGCTTCGAAGCTTGTAACTTGTGCCGAGTTCGGAGTAAGCAGTTGTGTTCTGTGTAGGCTTTGTTACTGTGTCTTAACTGTCTTTACGCCACCCCTTGGGCACAGCACTGTTAATTTTTGACCCGACAGTGAAATGGTGGACCCTACCGAGTATGATTGTGCGAATTATCCTTCTTTCCCAGATTTATAATACTGAGTCTAAGATTGAATAAAAAATAGAAATGTAAAGGCCACCCATTATTTATAGTCGTCATTTTAAATCATGTTGTGTATTAAAAAACTTGCCCATTTATTAAAGTTGCAGCTTCCACTTTCTCAATCTTCAAAAGCAGCCCTGGAATGATGAACATCAAAATAGCTATTGGGTTTTGCACCATTTTCTGTAAAAAAAAATCTGTGTTAGAATTTCCACTTCGTTTAAACTCAAAAGACTTTTGTATACCATACTTCTCATTCAATTGGGATTACCTATTATGGAATTCAAAATATTGAAATTCCGTATTTTAAAGTTACTGGAATTAAACTGCTCCACATGAGTTAGGGATATTGACTTAAATTGCAAAAAAATATAGTTAAAATAAGATTTTTGTGATGAAAATTCATATTAATATGATTTCCAGTTGCAAATTAATTTTAGCCTGTAGGTCTGCAGCGTATACAGGGTGGTTAAGAAAAATCGAGTAAAATAACAAAATTTTATTCCCAGAGAATTCAAGCATTTTAAGACTATCAATACAATGTATGGCCTCCACGGGCATCAATAACAGCTTGACATCTTCTTTGCATACTGCACACGAGGTTGTTGAACATTTCTTGAGAAATTTGTTTCTATAAACGGGGCAGAAGCTCTCTCAGATCGTTTAAGGATTCTGGGGTAGGTTGATGATAATCTAATCTTCTTTGGAGCATATCCCATGCATGTTCTATGCAATTCAATTTTGGTGAGTGCGGAGGTATTGGCAAATGTGGAATACCAAGCTCCTCGCGCGCATTCTCAACTATGGCTGCACGGTGCGGTCTAGCGTTATCGTCTAGAAATTGAAAAGTTTTACCAATAGCAGCGTGAAAATTTGGCACAACATTGTCAATGACATGCTTCCTATAGTGTAAGGCGGTCATATTCCCAGGACAAATGTGTAGATCTGTGCGCCCGTTGAAACATATCCCGGCCCATACCATAACACTACCCCCTCGGAATTGATGGACTTCATGGACATAGCGACGATTAGGGGGTATGCGTGGGATTGTCCATAGCCTTATTCTTTGAGAATCTGAAAATCGTCCATATCTGGATTCATCAGTGAAAAGGACACTACGCCATTGATCGTTCCAATTGATATGTTGCCTTGCCCATTCCAGTCTTTGATGCTTATGGTCACGTGTTAATGGACGTCTAGAACCTAGATTCACCTCTCTCAAAAGTCGCCCACCAAGCCTTGGTCTTTCCAACACGGAACCTGTCTCCCTGAACCTATCACACTTTGGCTGACTTGGAGCCTTTCCGCTACAACAACCTGAGTTAGGCCACCCTGTAGCATTCCGATAGCCCTATTAGCCTCAGCGTTTGTTAATTTACGTCTTGACATTTTCAGGAAACTCGTTTCAAATCGAAGCCGTTGATAAACTGACTTCATTTCAAAATAAGAACATTCATGAAGCATATGCAAAGAACCAAACTTCAGAAAAAAGGCGACCAGATTGACGAAATATCTCATACTGAATTTTATTGGATCGATTCAAGTTGTTATTGAGTTTTAAATGATTTTACAGCGATTTTCTCGAAGATTACATACTTTTAAAAATGATTGAATACGATATCCTTTACACTTGTGGAGCAGTACATTATGTATACCTACTTCATCAACTTTCATAGACTCCAAAATAGTCAATTCACCTCCAGAAATCGTCAATTGTATTTCAAGTCAATTCCATTTCAGAAAAGGTAAGTTTAGTCACAGTTATATCAGAAACAGTCATTTGTTATTCAGTTAAGTCACAATTATTTGAGAAATAGTGATTTGTAATTCAATTAATAAGTCACATTCATTTCAGAAATAGTCATTTGTAATTCAGTTGAGTGACATTTATTCGAGAAACAGTCATTTGTAATTCAGTTTAGTCACATTTATTTCAGAAATAGTCATCTGTAATTCAGATAACTCAAATTTACTTCAGAAAGCATCGATTTTATTCGGGAAACCTTCTCTTGTAATTCGGAAAGTAGGGCACAAATTGATGAAATATCCCCTTTGAAGACAGTTTATTTTCCCGATTATCTTCGGGGTGTTCCGAAGACGCTTTCCACGACGTTTTCAAGGCTAACGTTTAGAAATCGTCAAAGTGCAAGTTTTTCTCCTGCTCAAATACCCGTGAAGTATAATTATGATTGTATTGATCATTCAACTGTGAAAAAACTCATGGACCGAGCAATTCATGCTTCAATTAATCGAAAAGTGTTGTAGATTTTGCGAAACGGAATCATTCAATGTACTGAAAATATATGAAAACTTCAATTCGATGCATAATATGTGGACCGATATGAAAATTGACGAGGTGAATGGATTTTGGATGAATATTTACGGGCAACTACAGAAAATATTATATTTATAATGGAAATTCTATCGAAGCATAATATTTAGTTTTTTTTTCAGTTCCGGGCCAGTTTCTTTACTTTCTATTACTTTTGAACTGGCAGAAGAAAAACCTATGGAAGTTTCTGTTAGTTAGGGGAGAAAATTGAATTTTGGAATGATTAAATTTTTGTTTATAAATTGACGACCAAGTAATCTTTCTCCATTGATTAAACAACAACACTGTGTCTCAACCTTCACAAAAGCTTTTTGGCACTTTCACTTGTAAAGGCGTTTTCCAATAAGTGGCTTCATTTTGAATTTTCTGTAGATGTCACTTTTGAAACTGTTTTTTTTATTTGACGAGTAGAAACTACGCCTTGAATAAAAATGAAAGGATATCTACCTAAACGCTTCAACAACGCGTTGAAATATACTGCTCCACAAGAGTTAGGGATATCGTAGTCAATCATTTTTAAAAGTATGTAATCTTCGAGAAAATCGCTGTAAAATCATTTAAAACTCAATAACTACTTGAATCGATCCAACAAAAATCAGTATGAGACATTTCGTCAATCTGGTCGCCTTTTTTCTGAAGTTTGGTTCTTTGCATATGCTTCATGAATGTTCCTATTTTGAAATGAAGTAAGTTTATCAACGGCTTCGATTTGAAACGAGTTTTCTGAAAATGTCAAGACGTAAATTAACAAACGCTGAGGCTGATAGGGCTATCGGAATGCTACAGGGTGACCTAACTCAGGTTGTTGTAGCGGAAAGGCTCCAAGTCAGCCAAAGTGTGATATCTCGACTTTGGAATAGGTTCAGGGCGACAGGTTCCGTGTTGGAAAGACCAGGGCTTGGTGGGCGACGAAAAACAACACCTGCTCAGAATCGTTTCATCACCGTTTCGGCGAGAAGAAACCCTACATCTACGTGTAGAATGCTACGGAATACCCTTCAAAATGCAGATGGGGTCCATGTTTCCATCGAAACCATCAGACGACGTTTGAGAGAGGTGAATCTAGGTTCTAGACGTCCATTAAGAGGAGTTCCATTAACACATGACCATGAGCGTCAAAGACTGGAATGGGCAAGGCAACATATCAATTGGAACGATCAATAGCGTAGTGTCCTTTTCACTTATGAATCCAGATATGGACGATTTTCAGATTCTCGAAGAATAAGGGTATGGACAATCCCACGCATACCCCGTAATCGTTGCTATGTCCAAGAAGTCCATCCATTCCGAGGGGGTAGTGTTATGGTATGGGCCGGGATATGTTTCAACGGGCGTACAGATCTACACATTTGTCCTGGGAATATGAACGCCTTACACTATAGGAAGCATGTCATTGACAATGTTGTGCCAAATTTTCACGTTGCTATGGGTGAAACTTTTCAATTGCTAGACGATAACGCTAGACCGCAGCCATAGTTGAGAATGCGCGCGAGGAGCTAGGTATTCCACATTTACCAATACCTCCACACTCACCAGATTTGAATTGCATAGAACATGCATGGGGTATGCTCCAAAGAAGATTAGATAATCATCAACTTACCCCAGAATCCTTAAATGATCTGAGAGAGCTTCTGCCCTGTTTATGGAACCAAATTCCTCAAGACGGCTCAAGAAATGTTCAACAACCTCGTGTGTAGTATGCAAAGAAGATGCAAAGCTGTTATTGATGCCCGTGGAGGCCATACATTGTATTGATAGTCTTGAAATGCTTGAATTCTCTGGAAATAAAATTCGTTATTTTACTCGATTTTTCTTAACCACCCTGTATACTCTGCAGACCTACAGGCTTTAATTTGCAACTTGAAATCATATTAATATGAATTTTCATCACAAGAATCTTATTTTAACTATATTTTTTGCAATTTAGGTAAGTCAATATCCCTAACTCATGTGGAGCAGTTTAATTAAAATCCACTATAAAAACGGTGAAAATTTGGCAGAGAGTTATTTTTTTAAAAAGAATCACATGTGCTCGGAATATTTATAATCAACTTAACTTTATGAACTAACAATTGAATCAAATTGAATGCAAGAAAAATGTACACATAAAAGAGATCAGGCAAGGCCTTCCCAGCGTTTTATAACAAGGTTCCTGTGAAGAAGTCAGTATAAAAAAATATTTCGACTTGCCCTTCAATTCCTCTGGATTACTATCAATAATTTACAACGTTGATTTACAACACGGAGCAATGGCGTAAATTCCCAACTGACTAGAAAGTCCATTTCACCTGATAAATACTGGAGTTGTTGGGAAATAATTCTTTTACGTTGTACGGAAGTTACGACATTGTATATGAAACATTTTCAGGCAGATTTGGAGCTCTTATCTTAATTTCAATGGGAATTCTTCGTCTGCACACAATTTTCAAATACAAGCTTCAGTATTCAGAGATTTGTTGACGTATGAACTATTTCATATATAGAGATCCAAAAGTATACGAAACCATAACTCTTTGAAAGCCACATTGAACCATTTCGTTGAAAAAACTACAGTCCAGATCAATTTAATCCAATTTAGATTCCAAAAACTGATTTTAATTTTCAAGAAGCTTTTCATGAACCGTTTATGGATTATTTCCACTTAAAAACAACATTTTTGACATCTCACGAGGTACTTATATCAGGAAGAAACTTCATTCAGAGCCCAAACAACAAACACGCTCATAATTATTAAGTGGTTTAGTCTTTTATGGATGTTAACCAAAATCTTTTATCAAAAAACCTCGTTATTCTTGAAGATTCAAGTTGAGAAACGCTGGCACTTACAGCGCCCATATTCTCTTATTTTCTTACGATTCCTTGACTTATTGGATACATTTCTATCGTGTGAACTTCCACAACTGACGAAACTTTATCGTTGTATAATATGGTGACCCAAACGAATACCACTCAAGGAAGAAAATCTGACTAAATGGCACCCACATTTCTCCGTAGAACTCCTGAGGGAAGACTAGATGGACACAACGTGCTTACGACCTCAGAAATATAAAATTCGACGAGAAGGAAGGGAATCCTAACAGATATTTATGGGGAATGCCACAATACTTTTTGCAGCTAAGTGGAGTCCATTTGAGGATTACATGGCTCACTGTGAATATGTCCAGGGCCAAATAGAGTTTCAAATAAACGAAAACAGCAACAATGTGAATAAAAGCGATGAAATTTCAAGTCGACTTTTTCATTGTAACAATAAGACACAATATTTTGTGGATTTTTCAGGTCAGAAATTCAAATTGGATGTTAAAATACAAAGAACGAATTGAATTGGAAAATTTTCATGGGACGGTCCTGTAAACGGCACTCAATTATGAAAATGCTGTATGATCTGTAGAGGTGATACTTTTTCTTGATCCTTGAACTGATTCAATGAAAATATTATTATTTAAGGGGCAGTATCACCTTTTGAAACGTGGTAAATCTCCATTCAAAAGTGGTCTCTTTATTTCACGAGTAAGTACCCTAATTTACGACGTAGAGACTTGATTGTTTTTAAATTGAAGTTAAAGAACTTCCCGAGGGCAAATAGTTTTCTTTTTTCCGATTTAATTGGGTTTTCAATTCAAAAAACAGGGTAATCGTTAGATCTGGAGTTATTGAATATGTTTTTCGTTTTCCATGAGTTCAAGCTATATTTTTGAAATAATAATCATTAAAATTTTTGTAGTTTATAGAAGATTAAATTGCCAAGGGCAAAAAGTTGCGATTTTTTCGATTTAATTAGTTTTCCAATTAAAAAAAAAACAGGTTGAACTTCAGCGTTTTGGAAACTACACTTAATGATTTTTTTTCCGACGGTTATTCATCATTTTTCGAAAAAAATCGCAACCATTTGCCCTAGGCAATTTAATCTATATATATAAAACAAAGTTGTTGGTTACACCATTTATAACTCAAGATCGGATGGACTGTTTGTAATGAAACTTCATTTATGGATTCGTCAACGGCCTGGTTATTATAAAATGCATTAAAACTCTGAAAAATTCGATGAAAAATTTTCTTATGAAGAAAATGCTTTACCTTCTTATGAATAAGACCACTAGGTGTCGCTACGATTGGTGGCGTATTCGTGAAGGTATTTGATATTATCGCCATTAGATGGCGATGCATACAATTACTGTGTCATTTTAATAGAACTTACAGTAACATGGAAGGCTATTACCATATCCAAAAGCGGATAAACATCTCAAGTTGGTGAAACAGCGAATTTTTTACCGAAATGTCAAGTAAATCGGATTTTGACGATCGGTTTCGATGGTAAGTTGTCCATTTTATATAAGCTTTTCTCTTCATTTTTGAATTTTTATTAGGGTAAGAAATATATTCGCGGAAATAACTGAATCCAAAATGGCCCATAATTAGCAATTAACATATTATTTTTATGTATATGTGATACAGCTTATATCCATGGAAACATGAAAATCTCGCTGCTCCATCAACTCAGATGATTACCCATTATTTCAATTTTCAATTTTGGCGAAACAAAGTTCGTCGGGCCAGCTAGTCTTCTATAAACTACAAAAATTTTCATGATTATTATTTCAAAAATATAGCTTGTACCCATGAAAAACGAAAAACATATTCAATAACCCTAGATCTAACGACTACCCGGTTTTTTTAATTGAAAAACTAATTAAATCGAAAAAAAGAAAACTATATGCCCTCGGGACGTTCTTCAACTTCAATTTAAGAAAAAATCAAGTCTCTACGTCGTTAATTAGGGTAGTTACTCGTGAAATAAAGAGGCCACTTTTGATTGGAGATTTACCACGATTCAAAAGGTGATACTGCCCCTTACCTAATGCTGAGCGACAACACTTACTGAAATTCATTATTTAATTAAAAATCCTGCAATAGTGTTAGGAAAAATCTTTTTGGTGGTCTTCTTCCTTGATTACTAAAGTATCAATATTCCTCATCAAACATTGAAGAAACCATACATGCACAGGGTGAAATTTCTGCGAAAGACAAAAACAATTGAAATTTTCAGGGCCGGACCTGGATCTTCAAAATTATGAACAATTTGGTTACTGAATGTACTTCAAGGCAATATTCCCTGAAAATTTCAAGAGATTCAAGATAACAGTGCAAAAGTTATGACAGGTTGAATCAACCCGTATAAAACTTATGAAGAGGAGAAGACAACATATTAAAAAGTCATTTGATATTCAGCTGAGTAGTCTCTATGTGTGGTAGAACGTAGAACTATGTACAGTTCCCCGTGACTCACCCTGTATAATAGATTGATTTAAACTCGCTCGTATTCTACAGAAAACGAAAAACTCGAAATGTTCGTTTTACAAACACGAAAATCTCGAGAACTGATCTGATAGATCAAATAATGTTACCTCCGGTATAAAAAAAGATTCATCATGATCCAGAATCACAAGATAGATAGCTGAAAAAAAATTAAACACCGTCTTGAACGATTTCTCGCTTCTCCATCCATTTTCAATTTACTGGAATACATATAAAACTATTTATCTGACCGAGTGGAGAAATAACATTTATTGGGTATAAATCTCCATCCTATCGGAAATCTGTTTATTCAATAAGGAAGATTAATTGAATGGGCCGTAAGAAAATCGTTTATGTACAGTTCGGAGCAGAAAGAGTAGTTTCGAATTTGCCAGGAGACTTTCTCTTTTAATTCCAGTTTCAAGAGAGTAAATATTTGGGAGAATCTTAGTTCAGGAAGTGATAGATCGAGTATTTTACTTAGTTTCTGAATTATTGGGGATTTGATAGGTGATTTAAATTCAGGAGAGTTCATGACCGAAACATTCAGGACAGGACACAAAAGGTCCTGCCTGCGTATAGGGCACATCAGTTGATTTTCGAATCTTGGGTGCGTAATTTCTCTTCTGATCGTCTCATTTCATTGTGTACAAAAATACTAGGAAATCATTTGCTTCAAAATGAAAAAATGAGAGGAGGATAGTTATTTATTTATTTATGTTTGAGCAGGATTCTTGGGCAATCATATGGTTGGTCCATTTTGACTTATGGAGAACGTGAATTGCGAAGTTCAAATTTAAAAGAAAAACTAATTTATAAACGAAATGATTGATTTGATTGTAAATAAGCTTCGGGTGTTTCAATTATTTTTTGAAAACTCCATTTTAAGAAGTAGCTTCCAATGAACTACAAGGATATATTGAAAAATTCTTAGCCTACTATAGAACCAAACCAAATTTCAATGTCAAAATATTTTATTACTGAACATATTCTCCTCTTGATTGAATACATTCATTACAGCGAACCTGCAACGTCTCTAGACCTTTCAAAAAAAAATGTTTCTTCTTGCTCTGCAAACAAGTCCTCCAAAGCTTTTATTACCTCCTCATTGGAAGAAAATTTACGACCTTTTAAACTTTTTTTCAGTTGAGGAGAGAGATGATAGTCGGACGGAGCCAAATCTGGTGAATGAGGGGGTGTTCTAGTAATTCTAACCCTAAATCACGAATTTTTTGCATGGCAACATGAGATTTGTGTACTGGGGCGTTGTCCTGTAAAAACAAAATACCTTTGGATAGCTTTCCGCGTCTTTTCTCTTTAATTTTTTCACGTAGAGTGGTCAGTAATGTCGAATATTATGTAATAATGTCCAGTTATTCTATTCTTATCCAAAAAATCAATAATGATTACTCCATGGGAATCCCAAAAAACTGAAGCAAGAATTTTTCCAGCAGATTTTTGGACACGAAACTTCTTAGGTCTTGGAGAACCAGAGTGTCACCATTCCATCGATTGTTGCTTTGTTTCTGGATCGTAGAAATGTACCCAAGTCTCATCCATAGTAACAATTCGGTTTAAGTGGTCTACATCGTTTTCAAATCGAGCTCAGATCGAACGCGATGCTTCTACCCTTGCACGCTTTTGGTCAACATTCAAACATTTGGGGATCCATTTTGCAGAAAATTTTCTCATGTCCAAATTTACGTGAACTATATGATGAACGCGTTCGTATGAAATTTTCAGTGCTTCAGATATCCGTTTTTTCGAGGGTCTGATAAATTCATGTCATGAACTGCATCGATATTTTCGGGGACTGACACAGAAACTGGCCTTCCCGATCGGTCATCATCTTCAATGGAAAATTTACCTCTTTTGAAACTTGCAGTCCAATTTTTCACGGTCGTATACGAAGGACATTGATCACCAAGGGTATTAAGCATATCTTCGTAAATCTGCTTTCCTCTTAACCCTTTTAAATACAGGTACTTGATGATGGCTCGATACTCCAATACGTATTGCGTAACTCTGGTTTACTTTTTTGAAGTCGAACTCTACTCTGATACTTCTATAAGTTATTGTTCGTTGATATGGTATCGCAATATTCTGTTTATGCATGGAACTGATGGTCTAGGCTAACTAGATATCAATACATCCTCGTATTTGAGATATTTCCTGTCAATCTTCCTGCACAATGCAAGTCCCTCCAATGTCCTTAAATATTTCGTACATCAAAATTATATCTGACTCCTGGCTCCTTCAAGAAATTCTTCTGAAGTTCAGCATCTATCTTCTGTGATATAATCTCTCGATTATTAATAAATGTTGCGTAATATGGAACCTATATAGTGTGGCCACATTCTAGATAATAAGTTATTTTAGTACCGGTAATCATCTGGAAAAAGGACACCACAGTATTTTTTATGATTCATGATATTCTCTGCGATTCCTTTAGGGCTTTCCGATAGAGGTGAAGGGTAAGCTCATTCATTTTCTTTTTAGACCATCGATTAAGGGATGACCTCCCGATCAAACAAACTCTCAAACCTTTTCATTCTGCGGAAGTCAGGATAATTCTGCATGTCATACATCCATGATATAAAAATATGCGATTTAAAACAGTAAATTTAATTTCGAATGATTTTCAGTGAGAATATACAAATAGAAATGTAGACATTTTTCTGCATTACTACAGCTTTAAGAGGTTCAATTTCCCTGTCTGGAATCTAAATTCATTAATGCAAGGCGAAATGGAATAAATTTGAATATTTTACTGGACCTTTATGAAATGATACTCATAACTACAACAACGTTTTTGGAAATCTGATATTTTAACCTATTTTTACTAACTTCAGAGAGTCTGATTTGGATGCAAGTTGATATGAGAATAAACAACTAATTCAGAATACATAATATGATATCGTTGAGATGATTCGATGCGAAAGAATGAAAATATCAGAGATTACATTATTTTGTAACAGAATGGTGAATGCGCTGGTACGCAAAAATAAGTTTTTCGCTTGTACGGTACAGGGTGTTGCGTAACGAATGGATTATAGGGTACCTGTAGATAGAGGGCATTGTGGTGGTTAAGATAAATATGTTTCATGTTCAGTAAAAGTCCTTCGGTTTTCGAGATATTCGAAGTTTCGAAAATTCCAAAAAATTAGACCCTTTGCCATTGCCACTCTTTTTGGTGACTAGACCCCAAATGAAGGAATTTTTTCAATCTGTTTTTCGAATACAATTCCTGGATAGATGAGCTTTCGAATGTGGTTCATGATTTTTGGGGCTTATGCATAGATTTTTTTCAACAAAGATCCAACTCAAATTTCATGTTTTGCTTATTTTTTTCCAAAGCTTAACCTTACAGGTGTAAGAAAACGTGGTCGCTTAGTGCCAAATCGAGAAAAACATATCTCATTGAGATTCCGAAATGGTAAATCTATCTGTATTTCCAGAATTCAATACAAAATGAATTAGTATTACAATAAGTCGAGATATTTTTCTGTTTTTGAATGCATGATCCGTTGTAGAAATTATCATTCGCTAAATGCATTAGAAGAAACATAATGCCGTATTTTTGGACCAAAACGATAAACGAAAATAGCGATAGATTATTTGAGAGCTCCTCTAAAAACATCTCGACGAAAGTGAATTCGTCAATTGCTTCCCAATGCTATACGTAAAAGGAACACAAACAAATTTTCAAGTGTTTTCCATGGACCATGAATTTGAAGATGATTTCCTTCTGTTTGCTTTCACAAGGAAAATAGGCTGGAGATTACTGCGGACATGAAAAAACGATATGTTTCGGGATAGAAAAACACTCGAATGTCTAGTGGAATTACTCAGTTCGTCATTTTTTTAATGTCAAATCCTCCGTATGAAGTCATGCCTGAATGAGATTTCTTAGTGTTTTTTGGAGAAATAAAGAGAACCTTTATATTTTTGTAGATTTTTATAGGGCAAGTTATATGGGAATTCTGCTTTTGATAAAAAAGTAAGCATCTCACCTTTACCGAATAATTCATTCTCTATACCTATTTCATATTAATGAAAATGAAAATAATAATTCCAACAAAATCTTTCCAAGAATCCTGCGATGATTAGTTCCCTGTTACTACCTGTACATTTTCATTCATTAACCAATTCATTATCGTCATAAAAGTGCCTTTATCAAAAATATTTATTTTGAAATGTGTTATCGCTCCACAGGTAGGTAGGTATTATGGAAATGGGTATAACCAAAAATAAATACTGTGAAAAATGCGTATTGGTCATAAACACCACAACATTTACGCAGAATGGTTTCCAATGACAATGCGAGCAATATAATCCATTGGGGATATTGAATTTATTAAAAGAAGTACTAAAAATAAAACATAATTCCTTCAAGAAGTAACCTTATACTAAAAAAATATTTGTGAAAGGTCTCCTCTAGCCTCACAATACCATCGTCGTTATCAAAGTAGTGCAAGATGGAAGTAATCAAACTAAGAGCTCGCCTTAAATTCAATAACTTAAATATTCAATCAAAACGGATTTCGTCTGATGAATATAAAGTGGCCAAAAGGCCAAATCCAGTCCCTTGGATATCAAATTCTCAGTTGCAACACTTCTTACAAACTATGTTGGAATTTACCTTCTGGGAATTCCGTTTCGAACTTTGAAAAGTGAGGCACTAAGAAAACTTCCTGGACTGAAATTCTACCGAATTAAATGAGGAACTTTCAGTTGTAGGACGCTGTTTAAAATTCGGTTTTATCCGGGAACATTCTTGCTTTGGGAGTGTGAAGGCTTAGGAATATTAGCATAAATTAACGTTTATCGATTTATAGAATGATTATATTTTTTTCTTCAAATGGATACGTAATTTCATTTCTGCCAAAAATAATTACGAGGATGTATTGATATCTAGTTAGCCTAGACCAGTTCCATGCATAAACAAAATATCGCGATACCATATCAACGAACAATTACTAACTAGAAGTGCCAGTGTAGAGTTCGACGTCAAAAAAGTGAACCAGAGTTACGCAATGAATTTAAAAAAAAGATGTCCACCGAAATTGTAAAAATCGAAAAATTGGAGTATCGAGCCATCATCAAGTACCTGTATTTAAAAGAGTCAAGAGGTAAGCAGATTTACGAAGATATGCGTAATACCCTTGGTGATCAATGTCCTTCGTATGCGACCGTGAAAAATTGGACTGCAAGCTTCAAAAGAGGTAAATTTTTCATTGAAGATGATGACCTATCGGAAAGGCCAGTTTCTGTGTCAGTCCCCGAAAATATCGATGCAGTTCATGACATGATTTTATCAGACCCTCGAATTGGGCTAAAACGGATATCTGAAGCACTGAAGATTTCATACGAACGCGTTCATCATATAGTTCACGTCAATTTGGACATGAGAAAAATTTCTGCAAAATGGATCCCCAAATGTTTGAATGTTGACCAAAAGCGTGCAAGGGTAGAAGCATCGCGTTCGATCTGTGCTCGATTTGAAAACGATGTAGACTTCTTAAACCGAATTGTTACTATGGATGAGACTTGGGTACATTTTTACAATCCAGAAGCAAAGCAACAATCGATGGAATGGCGACACTCTGATTCTCCAAGACCTAAGAAGTTTCGTGTCCAAAAATCTGCTGGAAAAGTTCTTGATTCAGTTTTTTGGGATTGCCATGGAGTAATCATGACATTACTGACCACTCTAAGGGAAAAAATTAAAGAGAAAAGACGCGGAAAGCTATCCAAAGGTATTTTGTTTTCACAGGACAACGCCCCAGTACACAAATCTCATGTTGCAATGCAAAAAATTCGTGATTTTGGGTTAGAATTACTAGAACAACAGATTTGGCTCCGTCCGACTATCATCTCTTTCCTCAACTGAAAAAAAGTTTAAAAGGTCGTAAATTTTCTTCCAACGAGGAGGTAATAAAAGCTGTGGAGGGCTGGTTTGCAGAGCAAGAAGAAACATTTTTTTTAAAGGTCCAGAGACGTTGCCGGTTCGCTGTAAGAAATGTATTCAATTAAGAGGAGAATATGTTGAGTAATGAAATATTTTGACATTGAAATTCTGTTTGGTTCTATAGTAGGCTAAAAATTTTTCAATATATCCTCGTATATTTCTATAAAAATCGATTGTGAAGCACTTTTTCCTTAAACATTATCATAAAATCCAACGAATCAAGTCAGTAATGAAATTTTCAGGCATATCGTTCCATTCTTCTTGAAGGGCTAAACTCAATTCCTGAAAACTTGAAAGTGGGTTTTGGAGATTGGATATTGCTCTACCTGTGTAATCCCATAAGTGCTCAATAGGATTCATGTCCGGTGAGTTTGCTGGCCAGTTCATTCTCTGGATATTGTTCTCTTGAAGCATGTTCTGAACCCTTCGTAGGGCGTTACCCTCCAAATTATCGCCAAATTCGTTGCGTCGAGGAACAACGATTGGCTCAATGATGTTTTCCACGTAGATGACACCAGTCATTGTTCGTTCAACGATAATAGAAAGTACGAGCTGAAAAACGCTTGCAGACCTAATAAGTATTATTGATGAAATTGAATGTTCTCATCCAAATATATATAATTTAATCTAAATGAGTGGCCAATATTGAACGTATTCTTCCCTTTCGTGTTTGTTTTTGTTCTAACACTGATGGCATTCTGTCAGAACCTTGTATATAATATGTTGGTCATTCAGATTGACGAGCAATTATCTTTCAATTCAGATTTTGTGCCATTCATTCAACTCAGAGCTTGATTAAAATCGTTAATATGTGCTCTCTTCCAGAGTTCCGCTACTACATTTACATAATAATTATTATTTAGTGGGATTCAACATCGTTTTCGGTAGATTCAAAACTAATCCAATCAGGTGAAGCTGCATCCGTAATGAAGTAGAGGATTTACATCCTTCCTGTATAGGAATAAATTTCGAAATTGATGGTTATGTTTTGAGGATGCCGTAAAATTGCTGGAATTGCTTAGAACGATACCTGAAAAATTTGGTGGGATGATTCGCAATAAATTTTACATTTGATGAATCGTTTGTGTAGTTTTTGTTATATAGCGATATAAGTATACTGCTCCACAAGAGTTAGGGATATCGTATTAAATCGTGTTCAAAAGTATGTAATCTTCGAGAAAATCGGTGTAAAATCATTTAAAACTTAATAACAACTTGAATCGATCCAATAAAAATCAGGATGAGACATTTCGTCAATCTGGTTCCCTTTTTTCTGAAGTTTGGTTCTTTGCATATGCTTCATGAATGTTCTTATTTTGAAATGAAGTCAGTTTATCAACGGCTTCGATTTGAAACGAGTTTTCTGAAAATGCCAAGACGGAAATTAACAAACGCTGAGGCTAATAGGGCTACCGGAATGCTACAGGGTGGCCTAACTCAGGTTGTTGTAGCGGAAAGGTTCCAAGTCAGCCAAAGTGTGATATCTCGACTTTGGAATAGGTTCAGAGAGACAGGTTCCGTGTTGGAAAGACCAAGGCTTGGTGCACGACGAAAAACAACACCTGCTCAGGATCATTTCATCACCGTTTCGGCGAGAAGAAACTCTTCATCTACGTGTAGAATGCTATACGAAATACTCTTCAAAATGCAGATGGGGTCCAAGTTTCCATCGAAACCATCAGACGACGTTTGAGAGAGGTGAATCTAGGTTCTAGACGTCCATTAAGAGGATTTCCATTAACACGTGACCATAAGCGTCAAAGACTGGAATGGGCAAGGCAACATATCAATTGGAACGATCAATGGCGTAGTGTCCTTTTCACTGATGAATCCAGATTTGGACGATTTTCAGATTCTCGAAGAATAAGGGTATGGACAATCCCACGCATATCCCGTTATCGTCGCTATATCCAAAAAGTCCATCCATTCCGAGGGGGTAGTGTTATGGTATGGGCCGGAATATGTTTCAACAGGCGCACAGATCTACTCATTTGTCCTGGGAATATGACCGCCTTACACTATAGGGAGCATGTCATTGACAATGTTGTGCCAAATTTGGACGCTGCTATTGGTGAAAATTTTCAATTTCTAGACGATAACGCTAGACCGCACCGTGCAGCCATAGTTAAGAATGCGCGCGAGGAGCTTGGTATTCCACATTTACCAATACCTCCGCACTCACCAGATTTGAATTGCATAGAACATGCATGGGATATGCTCCAAAGAATATTAGATAATCATCAACCTACCCCAGAATCCTTAAATGATCTGAGAGAGCTTCTGCCCCGTTTATGGAACCAAATTCCTCAAGAAATGTTCAACAACCTCGTGTGTAGTATGCAAAGAAGATGTCAAGCTGTTTTTGATGCCCGTGGAGGCCATACATTGCACTGATAGTCTCAAAATGCTTGAATTCTCTGGGAATAAAATTTCGTTATTTTACTCGATTTTTATGAACCACCCTGTATGTATACGCTGCAGACCTACAGGCTAAAAATTAATTTGCAACTTGAAATCATATTAATATGAATTTCCATCACAAAAATCTTATTTTAACTATATTTTTTTGCAATTTGAGTCAATATCCTTAACTCATGTGGAGCAGTTCAATTGGAACGAAAGTAATTTTTTAGTTATTTATGGTACCTACTAGTGGGTTATTTGATAGTCCATTTGTCTAAAATGATATTAAGGATGACAGTCATCACTGTCATGTGTTGGATGAAATAAACTACAGGGACTTGTCTTATAACCTGCGCATTCGCCATTCTGTTGACAATATTCTCTTCCACTCATGCAATTATATTGTATTAATACTGAGTAAAATATGCTTATCAAATTTCCGTCATATCAGAAACCTACACGAAAATGAACAAAATTCGTTCATATAAGATTTTCAAATATGTAACATATCAAAACAAAACTGGGGGAAATGAGAAATCTCTTCGTGAAAATGCATGGGAAATGATTCTCAACGAAGAAATAATACGAAAATATTGAAGCGAGTTTATGCGCGAAACCTCTGCTGAAGTTTTTCTAAACTACCTCAGAAGAATTGAAAGAAGACATGGGTTAAAAATAGCAGAAGCTATGAGAACCTATAAGACAACGCGTGTCTCATTTAAAAAAATGCATTGGCCTTAAGTAAGTAGATTCACCTTGGAGGTAGATTCTCATTCAAGAATACTACGGAAAAGAATATAAAAGCTGTCACAGTATCCAGGATATGATATAACAAAAAAATTGGAATATTTTTTCAATAATTTGCTGGAATTTTATGTTTCTGGTTACGCGAACTGGACTAAATTTCACACGTAGCTTCAATATATCATCAGTAAGTAGAACTTAATAGTTTGAGAGCTTTTCTGGCCCGAAATTGAAAAATAGTGACATTGTGATATAATTTTCATTCGTCGTATAACCCGCTCCTTCACCATTCTGTTACACAATTTCTCTTCAATATCTGGTTGGTATTCTCTTCAATCCCTTGGTGGTACAATTATATTGAATTGTTATTAGGTGAACGTATGCTTATCAAATTTCAGTTGGATCAGATACTTGGAAATTGGTTTATAAGATTTTTGGTTATCATGAAACATGTAGTAAACAGTTATTATACGTCTGACCCAGTAGGATCTCCATGTGAAGGATGTTTTCCCGGAAACGAAGAATTTCTGACAGGAAGAAAGTTACGTAATTTTATGAAAATGCACAGTTGTGATAAATAACTGAAACTACGACACTTAGCGGTTTCAACCATTGAGGTCCTCATGAAAAAAGAACTTCAGGTTCCATGATCTTCAATCAATCTTCTGAAAGGGACCTTTTTAGGAGTGTTCAGTTTGGTTCAACCTTTACATATTTAACTGCATTTGTATTAGCATCGTTTCGACTGGAGAAGTTCTTGAATTGCAAAAAAGAGTCTAATGAAATTTTCAAAATTTCAGCAGTTTAATGAGATTTTATCTACTCCCATAGAATAATATATCCATTATTCAACTGATTTTGATTTGTAATAGTCTCTATAAACCAATAGTGTGAGGTAATAATAACTCACGCCTATAACTCACTCTAATACAAATAGGAAAAATGTATCTTACAAAATGAATAAAAAAGTCGGGTTTATGGAAAACTCTATTTCAGACATCAAGGTAACGTTCTCGCCATCCATTTCTACATTTTCTTAGGTCTGAATATCCAAAAATTGCATTTGGAAAACGTGAATTTTTGACGTTTTCTACGGGATTCGATATCGATTCGATTTTCGACCACAGAAATCGCTTTTGACAACTGTTGTCAATTTTGAAAATGCAGATTAATTCGAATTTCACTGAAGAAGTCGAAGATAAAGTATAGTGTTCCATTCGCGGTAATGGTCATAACAAACTTGATGAATTACACACCTCGCCTGACGGCTCGGGCTGCAAAATTCATCTCACATTACCGCTCATTGAACAATATACTATTGTCTCACAAACCTTAAGTCAATGGTTTGGTCAGAAAAACTTTGTTAGGTGATAAATTTTGTTATTCGGTTTCAAAGTTTGTGGAATGATAAAATATTACAACATTAAAAATCAGAATTAATCACTTTCATATTGATTTTAATCACAATTCGCTTTAATATGATTATTTTTCATTAAATAATGGTCATTACTATTGGCATCGAAATATTTTACTGAATTCCCAAAACGCGAAGGATATAGTGCTAATATTCTGCATAAATATCAAAATTGCTTAAATTTTTTCCAAATCTATAACTCATACGGGTTATCCCAAGTTCTAGTGCCTACATACGACATGGACATATTTGAAATCTGAAAATTATGATTATGATATTGTTCTAAATTCTGTTCTGAGCTAAAATATTTCTGGAGCCTGAGCACTTCAGCTTATACAAGGCGTGGAAATAAATTGGACCCCGCACTTTTAGTATGAAAAGTGGCGACCGGTCAAATTTTCTGAAAGTTTGGCATGTTGTTGTACCCGACTCAGTGACCAAAAGTGTCAATGGGCCCAACCCAATCCTATGGCTAGTTTTCTAAATACGGGGTGAAAGTTGAAAATTGCCCAGATTTTCGGATTTATTTGCTAATTATTAAGAGTTAGATTGGATTTCTGTTGCATACACACGTTTACTACATGTTCTAGTAATGAAATTAGTGGATACGTATGATTAAAAATGTTTATATTTACCGGATGATTCACGAATATATGACAGTAGTTTTTTGCCAAAATGCACTTTTTCTACTGTGACGTCAGGAAGGCATATTTTTGAAATGTTCTTTTCGATTTAGTATTATAACGACAAAATATTGCACAGTGCATATTTTTTATACAGGGTGCTTCACAGAGAGAACCACTAGACATAATCAAATTTTTTTAGGATTAATTCGAAACCCTGTATTTTTGAATTGATTTATGGGAAAAGTAATACCACAAACACATGTGTGTCTCTAATCTCCAAAATATTCAGGGTGGTTTATTCATAGGAAGGTATTCTATTTTGGGAGAAGTACAAAAAACATGAACACCCTGTATTCGAAAATTTCCTCGGTCAAATGCAACTATTTTCTCACTATATATTGATTCCCACAACATCTCCCGAAGTATGAATTCTAAATCCGATACTATGACCAGTTTTCGAGATACAGGGCTTAAAGCGGAGAATAACTTATTTCATCAATTTTTTTTTTTAATTGAAAAGCCGAATTGATTTTATGTTGCGCCCATGAGTTCAGTATGAGAGCAGATCAGATGCACATGCAAAGGTTCAGCTAAAATATTTACTGTTATACAGGGTGATTCACAAATAAATCACAATAGCTTTTGCGAACACTCGATAATTCTACAGTTTTGTCACAGAGAAATTATTCCATGATGTTAATACCTAGTCGTTCACAATTTTCAGTCTGAAATACTTCATTATGTTTACTCTTCATACAGGGTGAGTCATACAGCCAACCATACCGAAAATACTTATGCTTTGAATGGATTGAAATAAGAACTTTTTAGTGAATTTTGAGTATCTTTATGAGCGCGCTTACTAATTGCGCTATTACCCCCAAAAAGATGACAATAAACCTTTTTCCTATGTAGGTAAAATACCAGTATTTTTTTATTGGTAAGTACTCCCAGTCCACAATATTCGTGTTGAGTGAGTTAAAACTAGCTAGGTATATTGAAAAATTTAAATCTCATTATAGTCATAACCTCGGTTATTACTTTATAAATATATACTTTTTTTCAACAAAAAAAAAAGGTTATTTAGGATGATCTACGCATGCAAGAAATGTGTATTTTTGGTGGGTGATTATTTCTAAATCACCTTGTATATTTATATATTTAAAAATTCTTGCGGTTATGCTCACTTGCTGTTATGTTAGACAGTTATTCAAAATTCACCAGAAAAGATCTCCTTTCAATTATTTCAAACCATATTATTTATGGCTCACCCTGTGTGAAAAGTAATTATTATGAAGTATTTAAGACTGAAAATTGTTAACTACTAGGTATTAACTTCATGGAATAATTTCTCTGTGACAAAACTGTAGAATTACCGAGTGCTTGCAAAAGCTATTGTGATTTATTCGTGAATCACCCTGTAACAGTAAATATTTTAGCTGAACCTTTCCATGTGCATCTGATCTGTAGGTACTAAATCGAAAAGAACATTTCAAAAATATGCCTTCCTGACGTCACAGTAGAAAAAGTGAATTTTGGCAAAAAACTACCGTCATATATTCACCCGGTAAATATAAATATTTTTAATTATACGTATCCACTTATTTCATTACTAGAACATGTAGTAAACGTGTGTATGCAACAGAAATACAATCTAACTCTTAATAATCAGCAAATAAATCCGAAAATCTGGGCAATTTTCAACTTTAACACCCCGTATTTAGAAAACTAGCCATAGGATTGGGTTGGGCCCACTTTTGGTCACTGAGTCGGGTACAACAACATGCCAAACTTTCAGAAAATTTGACCGGTCGCCACTTTTCATACTAAAAGTGCGGGGTCCTTTGTCCAAAAATATTTTTTATATTTTTTCGTTTCTGTTAAAACTATGGTATTCATTCGAATAGTTCAAAATATCGAAGAAAAAGTCAAATATTCGTAGTCAGTAATATGTCAATTTTTCTTATTCTCAACATCCTGAGTGTAAACAGTTCTCATAACGTCAAAGTAGAAGAATGTGGAAAGGTCATGCATCTGAATTTTAGGAAAATCATCACAGGGTGTTTCAAATTTTGCGTCGTAAACTGTGATCGAAAATTGGCTATAACTTCTGTTTTTCAACTTAGAACCCCATTTATTTTGCTTTGGATTCTACGAAGAAAACTAAACTGATAGCACTTTAAGATGCTCTTGCTCCTAAATTAGGTAATTCCTGAGTAATTTGAGATTTTCTGGATTTATGTTGTACATACGTAGAGTCAAATTTATCTAAGTATTTAGTATACCTCTCCCTTCTGAAACTACTGAGTCTAAGATCTTGAAAAAAATTGCAAATGCATAATTTACAGGAGAACTGTAGCGAAAATCCAAAGTCTTTAAATTTCAAGGAGAAAAAGTTATACGAACTTCAAAACAAAATATTTGACGGATAAATAAGTGGAAGAAAAATTCTAACATGATCTATTCCTGCCGGGAAAACATTCTGATGATAATTTTAGGCGCAACATACCCAGAGTCTCAAAAACATCGATAATTTTCCGAGGAGAAAATTCGCGTTAACCAACCACTCGTGAACCTTTCTTCAAGCGTGAAACATGCTGAAATCAAATGACGGCTTACCCCAGCACTCGGGGCACCTGTTGAAACCGCCGACCTCACCGATGGCTACAACTGGAGTTAGTGATGCGAAGAGCGTCGCTGATAACACTATGTGCGGCCTCCATGAGGCCGCAAGATCTATATAGCGTTTGGAAACACCCCCCAACACCCCCTACGCATGAACTGGGCCCTCTCCAATCGTGTTGGTTCATCAGAAACGTCGTCAAATGATCATTCGGTTTTTTTTTATTGCTGTTTGTGAATTGAGGAGGTACAATGGAAGATTGGTGATAGTTTTCTTGGAATGTGTTGAGGAATCGAAAAAAAATTTCAAATTTATTGGTATACTCTTACTCCATTCAATTTTATAAAGTATCCTGGTTGGTCAAGAACAGCATGGTTCAAATAACAGTTCCTGAAAATTTCATCTTTTTGGCATGAAGGGAAAAGAAATAGCTGAAAATTCAAGACGAAAAACAGTTTGTTGTGAATAACTCAGAAAATATCCATTTTAGGGCAAGGGTGTGATGCATACACTCACATTATTTTTTAACGTAGATTCAATATCTGCCATAAAAAAATGGGGTTCTAATCTGAAAAAAATTGATTTTTCACGATTTTGTCATCCCTAACTTTGAAAGCGATTTTTTCACCCCCTGTATCATGAATCGCGATTTCGATTTTTAAAGTGGATACATCAATCTTACATCTTGGAAAATCCCAAAAATGAAAATTTTCCATCCAAAAACCTCGAAGTTATTCTTGTTTCAGCGGTGCTCTATTTTCGATTTTTTTTTTCGAATTTTCTCGCTCAGAGAGAATTTTCCATCCAAAACTGAAAAATGTTACATCAAAATAACTTGAAATTTTCTAAGGAATCTATTTCTGCAATAAAAAATGGTGTTCTAATTCGAAAAACGGAAGTTGACGTCATTTCCGGAAAAACCGGAGGTGCTCATGCCTTGAAAATATTTTAGATTTCATCAGCATCGTGAAATACTTATAAGTGCTGAATTTCATGAAAATACGTTCAGTAGTTTTCCGTATAAATATGGGTGAGGTTCCTCGTGAAAGACCCTGTATACGTGAAATATTTCAATATTACAGAGAAAAAAGTTTCTTCAACATTCGCCAGGTCTTTGGAATAATTATTGAATTGACATAATATTTTCTCAAATTCATTAATTTCCAAAAGTGAATAAACATTTTGATAAAAACTTAATTACTACGACCTTTATGTGAAAAGAACAACGTTGTGTAGTTATCTAACAGGAAAATAACTATAACCTAACATTTTCAAAATATACACGGTGAAATGTGTCATAATGTCATGGCCTATCGCGATACTTTATGAAGGTGAATGGAGTATATTTAGACCATTTATGACATCTCCATCCACTCCATTATCTTCACTTGCTGCGTTAAGGGGCAGTATCACCTTTTGAATCGTGGTAACTCTCCATTCAAAAGTGGTCTCTTTATTTCACGAGTAAGTACCCTAATTCACGACGTAGAGACTTGATTTTTTTTTAAATTGAAGTTGAAGAACGTCCTGAGGGCACATAGTTTTTTTTTCGATTTAATTGGTTTTGCATTTCATGAGTACAAGCTATATTTTTGAAATAATAATCATGAAAATTTTTGTAGTTTATAGAAGATTAAATTGTCGAGGGCCAATCGTTGCGATTTTTTCCAAAAAATAATGAATAACCGTCGGAAAAAAATCATTAAGTGTAGTTTCCAAAACGCTGAAGTTCAACCTGTTTTTTTTTTTAATTGAAAAACTAATTAAATCGAAAAAGTCGCAACTATTTGCCCTCGGCAATTTAGTCTTCTATAAACTACAAAAATTTTCAATTAAAAAACAGATTAATCGTTAGATCTGGGGTTATTGAATATGTTTTTCGTTTTTCATGAGTACAAGATATATTTTTGAAATAATATTCATGAAAATTTTTGTAGTTTATAGAAGATTAAATTGCCGAGGGCCAATAGTTGCGATTTTTCCGATTTAATTAGTTTTTCAATTAAAAAAACAGGTTGAATTTCAGCGTTTCGGAAACTATAATTAATGATTTTTTTCCGACGATTATTCATCATTTTTTGGAAAAAATCACAAATATTTGCCCTCGGCAATTTAATCTTCTATAAACTACAAAATTTTCATGATGATTAGTTCAAAAATATAGCTTGTACTCATGAGAAACGAAAAACATATTCAATAACCCCAGATCTAACGATTACCCTAGTTTTTTTTAATTGAAAAACTGATTAAATCGAAAAAAAGAAAACTATTTACCCTCGGGACGTTCTTCAACTTCAATTTAAAAAAAAATCAAGTCTCTACGTCGTAAATTAGGGTACTTACTCGTGAAATAAAGAGACCACTTTTGAATGGAGATTTACCACGATTCAGAAAGTGATACTGCCCCTTAACGTTCGATAATTCGATCTATCCTCTCCGACTACTCCGATGCGCGTTCGGCAATTGCCAACGGTGTGCATAGATCTATATCCTTTCTATTTTTTCACGGAGTGAATGGATAAACTCTTTGAACCATAGATCGAAAAGGCAATTGAGAATAATTTTGTGGATAAAACATTCCCTATTCTACTTTTTTCCATGAACTTTGAGTGAGAATAGAATTCGATAGGACTGATAAACATTTCCAAACATGAAATTGCTGTTTTTTATTGATGCATTTTCATGTCGTACTGTGTGTGATTTGGAAATTTCACGAAGAAATGCCGATTTTAATGAATTAAAGGGATTTCCAAGAAGAGGTGTTATTTTGAATAGCCCGCTATGTCGTTAGATATAATTTTTGAAGCTGTAATTGTTGGACGTGTAGAAACTACGCCATCGATAAAAATGGAACGATACACAAGCTTCAACAAAGCATTGAAACCATTAAAATTCATTATAAGAATGGCAGAGACGGTTCGTAAATCATGAAAATTTTTGGGTCGTCGTGAAGCACCTTGTCGAACCGCAATAGAGAAATTGGTGGAAAAATTTGAGCTGTTTTGACAGGTTAGTGGTGTGAAGAATAAAACCCGTGCAAGTCGCTCAACAACAGCCGAGAATATTGCTTCTGTAGCCGAAAGTGTTGAAGAAAAGCTATATTAGTCAATTCCTCGTCGTTCTTCGGAATTAGGCATTCCACAAACGTCATTACCCGTATTTTGCATAAAGATTTGGGTCTTAAGGCTTATAAAGGTTAGTTAACACAAGAACTCAAGCCGGCCGATCATCAATAACGTCGTGTCTTTGCTGATTGGGTCCTTGAAATGCATGAAAATGATCCAAAATCCCATCGAACCATCATCTTGAGTGATGAGGCCCATTTCCACCTCGGTGGCTTCGTCAACAAACAAAATTGTCGCATCTGGGGCTCGAGAAATCCAAGAGTTATTGTTGAAAAGCCTCTCTATCATCAACGTGAGACTGTTTGGTGCGGTTTACGGTCCAGCGGGATCATTGGACCTTAATTTTTCGAGAATGAGGCTGGAGCAACAGTTACGGTGGATGGATTACGCTATCAAGAGATGATTAATGATTTTTTATGGCCGGAATTGGATGGTATCGATCTGGACAACGTTTACTTTCAACAAGACGGCGCTACGTGCCACACAAGCAACTGAACTATTGATATTTCCCGGAAAAGTTTCAGACCTTGTTATCTCTCGAAGAGGTGATCACAATTGGCTGTGATTTAACACCTTACCACTTCTTCCTTTAGGGCCATGTGAAAGAGAAGGTCTACGTCAAGAGACCAGCGTCGATTCAAGACCTCAAAGATGGAATTCTTGAGGCTATCGAGGACATAGGGAAGCCACTTTGCGATTCGGTTATGGAAAAGGACCCCGCACTTTTAGTAGGTAAAGTGGCGACCGGTCAAATTTTCTGAAAATTTGGTATGTTGTTGCACCCAACTCATTGACCAAAAGTGTCAATGGGCCCAACCCAATCCTATGGCTAGTTTTCTAAATACTGGGTGTTAAAGTTGAAAATTGACCAGATTTTCGGATTTATTTGCTAATTATTAAGAGTTACATTGGATTTCTGTTGCATACACACGTTTACTACATGTTCTAGGTATGAAATTAGAGGATACGTTTGATTAAAAATATTTATATTTACCGGGTGATTCACGAATATATGACGGTAGTTTTTTCCCAAAATTCACTTTTTCTACTGTGACGTCAGGAGGGCATAGTTTTGAAATGTTCTTTCCGATTTAGTATTATGACGACAAAATATTGCACAGTGCATATTTTTTATACAGGGTGTTTCACAGAGAGAACCACTAGACATAATCATATTTTTTTAGGATTAAATCGAAATCCTGTATTATTGAATTGATTTTTGGGAAAAGTAATACCACAAACATATGTGTGTCTCTAATCTCCAAAATATTCAGGGTGGTTTATTCATAGGAAGGTATTCAATTTTGGGAAAAGTACAGAAAACATGAACACCCTGTATTCGAAAATTTCCTGGGTCAAATGCAACTATTTTATCACTATATATTGATTCCTACAACATCTCCCGAGGTATGAATTTTAAATCCGATTTTCATACAGGGTGAGCCATAAATAATATGCTTTGAAATAATTGAAAGGAGAAATTTTCTGGTGAATTTTGAATAACTGTCTAACATTACATCAAGTGAAGTATTTCAGACTGAAAATTGTGAACGACTATAGGTATTAACTTCATGGATTAATTTCGCTGTGACGAAACTTTAGAATTATCGAGTGTTTGCAAAAGCTATTGTGATTTATTCGTGGATCACCCTGTAACAGTAAGTATTTTAGTTGAACCATTCCTTGTGCATCTGATCTGTACTCATACTGAACTCATGGACGCAACATAAAATCAATGCGGCTTTTCAATTTGAAAAAAAAATGATGAAATAAGTTATTCTCCGCTTTTACGCCCTGTATCTCGAAAACTGGTCATAGTATCGGATTTAAAATTCATACCTCGGGAGATGTTGTGGGAATCAATATATAGTGATAAAAAAGTTGCATTCGACCGAGGAAATTTTCGAATACAGGGTGTTCATGTTTTTTGTACTTTTCCCAAAATTGAATACCTTCCTATGAATAAACCACCCTGAATATTTTGGAGATTAGAGACACACATATGTTTGTGGTATTACTTTTCCCAAAAATCAATTCAATAATACAGGATTTCGAATTAATCCTAAAAAAATATGATTATGTCTAGTGGTTCTCTCTGTGAAACACCCTGTATAAAAAATATGCACTGTGCAATATTTTGTCGTCATAATACTAAATCGGAAAGAACATTTCAAAAATATGCCCTCCTGACGTCACAGTAGAAAAAGTGAATTTTGGAAAAAAAACTACCGTCATATATTCGTGAATCACCCGGTAAATATAAATATTTTTAATCATACGTATCCTCTAATTTCATACCTAGAACATGTAGTAAACGTGTGTATGCAACAGAAATCCAATGTAACTCTTAATAATTAGCAAATAAATCCGAAAATCTGGTCAATTTTCAACTTTAACACCCCGTATTTAGAAAACTAGCCATAGGATTGGGTTGGGCCCATTGACACTTTTGGTCAATGAGTCGGGTACAACAACATACCAAATTTTCAGAAAATTTGACCGGTCGCCACTTTACCTACTAAAAGTGCGGGGTCCTTTCATGAGAAGGATATGGTTCTGTAGTCGTGGTGGTCATTTGGCTGATATTATTTTCCATTATTATTGTCATACCTTCCTCTTTATAATGAAATAAACATCCGATCATTCGTCTAAATTCTTCGAATGTCAAAATAACGCCTGTTATTGGAAAATCCTTATTATATGGTATTGGTTTCGTACAAACGTTTTCGTGATTTTTTATTTCAATCTGCAGTAAGGTCAACCAGGAGTTTTGTAAATCATAAAAAAATGACGAGAACTCTAGATAAACCCTTCCTCAGCCAACAGATTCCATCCCATTTGCGTTTCTTTTAGGTTCACGAAGAAAATACAGCGTTTTTGGACCCTTAAAAATATAATCTGTGAGTATTGGCAACGGTTCAAGTTCTAATCCTCTTCATAATTTCGAAAATGTTCTTTTTCTTGTCACTTTCAATGCTCTCCGCATGAATCATACCAGAGGCCAACTCGAAGCTCATTAACTTTCCACTTTCCACACCCCTGTCCATAAGAAACTTCTGGACCAAATGTGCAAACTTCGTTGGAGATTGAGAAGTTGGTGTTGAGTCTCCAAAGTTATACGAAGGAATATGTATGATATGTATCATAAACATATCCAGGATAAACTTTAGATTTAGCTGGAATCGGCTTATTTTGGGGTCATGCGGTTGTTCCTGTTTGAATTTTGAACCTCGACTAGCTCTACTAACTGACATATCAAAAGTTGAACTTGTGGTAGTTATGGGGATGTTGGAAATTTGTTAATAAAATTGGTGAACATGTTTCAATAGTAGACATCAATGATTAATGAAATTGGTATGTATATATGTATAGGTGCGTATTATAACATATACAAAATTCATTTTAAGTCTAACTCCTATAATATTCATAAAAAAATTCATGAGACCCCCCCCTAAAAAGTTTCGTGTCCAAAAATTTGCTGGAAAATTTCTGGCTTCAGTTCTTTGGGATTGCCATGGAGTAATCATGATTGATTTTTCTGGATAAGGGTAGAACAATAACTGGAGATTACTATTCGACATTACTGACCACTCTACGGGAAAAAATTAAAGAGAAAAGACGCGGAAAGCTATCCAAAGGTATTTTGTTTTTACAGGACAACGCCCCAGTACACAAATCTCATGTTGCCATGCAAAAAATTCGTGATTTGGGGTTAGAATTACTAGAACACCCCCCTTATTCACCAGATTTGGCTCCGTCCGACTGTCATCTCTTTCCTCAACTGAAAAAAAGTTTAAAAGGTCGTAAATTTTCTTCCAGTGAGGAGGTAATAAAACTAATAAAAGCTGTGGAGAACTGGAGAACAAAAAAAAAACATTTTTTTAAAGCTCTCTAGAGACGTTGCAGGTTCACTGTAATAAATGTATTCAATTGAGAGGAGAATATGTTGAGTAATAAAGTATTTTGATATTGGAATTTTGTTTGGTTCTACAGGGTCTTTCACGAGGAACCTCACCCATATTTATACGGGAAACTACTGAACGTATTTTTATGAAATTCAGCACTTATAAGTATTTCACGATGCTGATGAAATCTAAAATATTTTCAAGGCATGAGCACCTCCGGTTTTTCCGGAAATGACGTCAACTTCCGTTTTTCAAATTAGAACACCATTTTTTTATTGCAGAAATAGATTCCCTAGAAAATTTCAAGTTATTTTGATGTAACATTTTTCAGTTTTGGTGGGAAAATTCTCTCTGAGCGGGAAAATTCGAAAAAAAATCGAAAATAGAGCTCCGCTGAAACAAGAATAACTTAGAGGTTTTTGGATGGAAAATTTTCATTTTTGGGATTTTTCAAGATGTAAGATTGATGTATCCACTTTGGAAATCGAAATCGCGATTCATGATACAGGGGGTGAAAAAATCGCTTTCAAAGTTAGGGATGACAAAATCGTGAAAAATCAATTTTTTCAAATTAGAACCCCATTTTTTTATGGCAGATATTGAATCAACGTTAAAAAATAATGTGAGTGTATGCATCACACCCTTGCCCTAAAGTGGATATTTTCTGAGTTATTCACAAAAACTGTTTTTCGTCTTGAATTTTCAGCTATTTCTTTTCCCTTCACGCCAAAAAGATGAAAAGATTGAAAATTCAAGACGAAAAACAGTTTTTTGTGAATAACTCAGAAAATATCCATTTTAGGGCAAGGGTGTGATGCATACACTCACATTATTTTTTAACGTAGATTCAATATCTGCCATAAAAAAATGGGGTTCTAATTTGAAAAAATTGATTTTTCACGATTTTGTCATCCCTAACTTTGAAAGCGATTTTTTCACCCCCTGTATCATGAATCGCGATTTAGATTTTCAAAGTGGATACATCAATCTTACATCTTGAAAAATCCCAAAAATGAAAATTTTCCATCCAAAAACCTCTAAGTTATTCTTGTTTCAGCGGAGCTCTATTTTCGATTTTTTTTTTCGAATTTTCCCGCTCAGAGAGAATTTTCCCACCAAAACTGAAAAATGTTACATCAAAATAACTCGAAATTTTCTAGGGAATCTATTTCTGCAATAAAAAAATGGTGTTCTAATTTGAAAAACGGAAGTTGACGTCATTTCCGGAAAAACCGGAGGTGCTCATGCCTTGAAAATATTTTAGATTTCATCAGCATCGTGAAATACTTATAAGTGCTGAATTTCATGAAAATACGTGCAGTAGTTTCCCGTATAAATATGGGTGAGGTTCCTCGTGAAAGACCCTGTATAGGCTAAGAATTTTTCAATATATCCTCGTATTCATGTCTTCCCTGGAAAAACTTTATTTCTTCATAATAAACTGAGCCACTGATCCTCCCCTGTAAAGATGTGACTCTAGATAAAAATTCTGAAATATTGGTTACAATGTGCCTATAATGCAATGGTAACATATACCTTGTCGGGTTAAAATAGAGTGAAAGATCGAGTTTCTTTGAAAACATATCACTTCCAATATGTCAGACAATTTTTAGGCATTAATAAACTAATGAAACTTTGCATCTTCAGAGGTTGGGTCCTCTTTCCTTGTTATAGACATGGGATGGTATAATTCTTATTCTTGGATGATTTTTTCATTAGAGTCGGTGATGTATTACCTCTTGGTTATAAAGAAGGATTTTTATTGATGATGATTTAGAAGACTTGAACTTAATTGAGATTGTAAAAACGCAACTATCAAGTTTTGCCAAAATTCATATAGTCTATCGAAAAAATGAATTCATTTTGAAGATTTTGCATAATTCTCGAGAAATTTTGGCCTGCTAGATCACCAGATCTCAACAAATTCAACTCAATTCCTGAAAAGTTGGGTTTTGGCGATTGGATAGGTAAATTGCTCGCGAACTCCCTTCGGCAAAAAACCTGGTGAGCTGTAATTCCATAAAAATCTGGACAAACGATTTTATTTCCATGATATCTCCGTCAATTTTCGGGATAAATGTATGAAATGTTCAGCATACATGCGGAATAATATTTTGCAGAATGTGGTCTACTCGCTTTTCCGTTTTTCGTCGTTTATAAGGAAAAAAACCTGATTGAAAATATGACCAATAAAGTTCCTACATTATAATTTATTTAAAAATTCAGGGGGGCAATTAACAGAAAAACTGATTGAATCACATTCTGCAAAATATTATTCCGCATGTATACTGAAAATTTCATACATTTATCCCGAAAATTGAGGGAGATATCATGGAAATAAATTTTTTTCTCCAGATTTTTATGAAATCACAGCTCACCAGGTTCTTTTCCGAAGGGAATTCGCGAGCTCGGACGTGTACCACTTCCCCTTATGCTGTCTTCATTCCACTAATTGACTAAATATTGACTTCACCAACTCTCGAATTTATGTATAAGATGCTGTGTCTCCTCTTTCTTTGGTCTAAGTCTCTGAGTCATGAACGCTACTTGAATTGCTGAGGTGTTCTTTTGAGTGGATTGAATCTGCAACTGACAAAGATCGCACAATTAAAAAAACTACTTTCGACTATTGCTGTAATTTAATTTATCTCTTTGAACCTCGTTTTCCGATTTCATGCCACGATTCTTTCAACGTGTTATCATCCGAAATACGCCCAAACAAAGCCCATTTTTTGCTCGCATCGCATACACGAAATAGAGACGGCATCGTTTACTCTTTTGTCCGGTAAAAGGCTCCTCAGTTTTTACCAACAAAGGGATCCTTAGGACACTAATTAAGCGAGCCTCATCAACTTCAAGCACAAAATCAAATATCCCTGTCCGACAACTGAATGGCCGTAGAGATTCCGTCAGGAGCAGAATTTTTCTCTTTCGCAGCCAGCGAACAAATTAGCGGACTTTGAGGAAACTGGAGGCACTCTTGTTGAACCCTCCTGTAAACAAGGGCCATAAAAAATGTTGGTTGGGTCAGTGATCGGGATCCTGGTTCCTTGTCTCTTCATCGTTCAGGTACGGCGCACTCTTCAGAAATGAGAAAAAAGACAATCTTGGAAGCATTTCCAGTTACTTATGAGGATTTATTGATATCTAGTTAGCCTAGACCAGTTCCATGCATAAACAAAATTTTGCGATACCATATCAACGAGGAATATCTTATTAGAAGCAGTGTCAGTGTAGAGTTTGACGTCAAAGAATAAACCACAGTTAGGAATAAATAAATAAAAGGTGTCCACCGAAATTGTAAAAATCGAAAAATTTGAGTATCGAGCCATCATCAAGTACCTATATTTAAAAGTGTTAAGAGGTAAGCAGATTTACGAAGATATGCTTAATACCCTTGGTGATCAATGTCCTTCGTATGTGACCGTGAAAAATTGGACTGCATGCTTCAAAAGAGGTAAATTTTGCATTGAAGATGATGACCGACCGGGAAGGCCAGTTTCTGTGTCAGTCCCCGAAAATATCGATGCAGTTCATGACTTGATTTTATCAGACCGTCGAATTGGGCTAAAACGGATATCTGAAGCACGGAAGATTTCATACGAACGCGTTCATCATATAGTTCACGTCAATTTTGACATGAAAAAATTTCTGCTAAATGGATCCCCAAATGTTTGAATGTTGACCAAAAGCGTGCAAGGGTAGAAGCATCGCGTTCGATCTGATGTGCTCGATTTGAAAACGATGTAGACTTCTTAAACCGAATTGTTACTATGGATGAGAATTGGGTACATTTCTACGATCCAGAAACAAAGCAACAATCGATGGAATGGCGACTCTCTGGTTCTCCAAGACCTAAGAAGTTTCGTATCCAAAAATCTTCTGGAAAAGTTCTTGCTTCAGTTTTTTGGTATTGCCATGGAGTTCATGATTGATTTTTTGGATAAGAGTAGAACAATAACTGGAGATTACTATTCGACATTACTAACCACTATACGGGAAAAATTAAAGAGAAAAGACGCGGAAAGCTATTCAAAGGTATTTTGTTTTTACAGGACAACGCCCCAGTACACAAATCTCATGTTGCCATGCAAAAAATTCGTGATTTTGGGTTAGAATTGCTAGAACACCCCCTTATTCACCAGATTTGGCTCCGTCCGACTATCATCTCTTTCCTCAACTGAAAAAAAATTTAAAAGGTCGTAAATTTTCTTCCAACGAGGAGGTAATAAGGCTGTGGAGGACTGGTTTGCAGAGCAAGAAGAAACATTTTTTTTAAAGGTCTAGATACTTTGCAGGTTCGCTGTCATAAATGTATTCAATTGAGAGGAGAATATGTTCAGTAATAAAATATTTTGACATTGAAATTTTGTTTGGTTCTATAGAAGACTAAGAATTTTTCAATATATCCTCGTATTCAATAACATTTTCGAAAATTTCGCATAAGAGTACGCATATTCCAGCAAAGCCGTTTTGGCCATTTACAAGATATTTCGTTCCATACTTAATTCCCAAATGTACATTTTCTAAATCAAGAAATATTTCAATACTTTGCTACAGAAAACCATGTTTTATTGAACACTGAAATCTTGTGCTTTCATCGAAACACCCTTTACTTAAACAATGGCTTAGTCGCAGTTTTTACGAGAAAACTATTTGAATTTCACGATGCTCCTACCAATACCGAATATATGCAACCCAAACATCAAAGGATGATAGATTCTCATCGCTGATTGCCTGCATGGTTAATTCAATTGGAAACATGGAAATTTTCATAGTAGGTTCAGAAAGTCAAGACGAAGCTAATAATATGCAATAACGTATATAACAATGTATATGGTGTTCGTTGAAACTACAAAATTGTTGGCACTTTCAGTGCTTTTCACTTTCGTATTTAAAATCGATGGATGAGAACTGATTTTCGAAGAACCAAATTTTCAAAGTAAAACTATTCCCTGTATCTGTTAGAGAATCTGCATTTCTACCTACAATTTGGACCAGAATACATTTTCTACTTCTCCAAACTCATATCAGACACATTAACAAGTAAAATTGTAATCGCAATTTTAAATACAAATGAATTCAACCACAATTAATTGATTTGCTTCAATCTGGTCATTTGCATACAAGTAATTCGAGGGATTCATAATTGTTATTCCAGTTGAATAGCAACGTCGGACAAATTATTATATCCCTCTATTTCATAGTCCGTAAATATGTATGAGTGGCATTTAAAAATCCCCATCAATATGGATTTTCGCATTTATCAGTTCTGTCAGAATCAATTACATTTCTGAGTCGCCCTAAAAAGTACTGGCAGATACAAGGGATGGCAAAGTTTGAAATTAACCCCCAAATCATCCTACCTAGAAGGTAGATTCGCCGTCAAGAATCCATTAGAAAAAAATTTACAGCAGCTATCATAGAAATAATTAATCAAATTTCAATACTCTGTAGCTCTGTGAAGGTGAATATCATACCATTTATTGAAACTTTTTGGCAATGAACTTTGAATTATCCAAATTGTATACCTACCTTGAATTCATGAGAATTAAAGGTGATGTATATGTAGGAAAATTCTCACATTACCAGCTAGTCCAGTAAAGCAGGTTGGAAATGAATATTTCATTCAAAAGCTATAGAGCAGAACGGTTCAAGTAACTTCCCGAATCACGGTTCTGTAAATAATTTCTGACGAGGTATTTCTATCAAAGCAAGCCTTTATAAACAGGGTGAAAATCAGCAGCTCGCTAGAACAATGCAGGAATTCAAACGATGCCAAAGAATAAGTTCGAATGTGGGGAATTTGTAGAGATAGGTCTCAACGTTATAACTTATAACACAAAGATGCCCGCTCTGTTATTGAAATGTTTACCTACTCCATGAACAAGAGGTGTTAAAAAAATACATAGTTCATATAAACTTACGTCTGAAAATGCAGTTCGTTTTAAAGTTGTGAAAGTTTCATGAAAAACATTGTTTTTCTGCCATAACTTTTATAATCACGTTATAATTTTTTCATTCAACTTTCACACCCCGTATCTTGAAAACGATGGATTTTCAGACGTTCGTATAGGGACGTTTTTCGTACAGAATGTATTGCTCATTCAAAAAATTTCAAAAATGACATAAATTACAGATTCGTTATCTACTTGTCCGAATTAGTAAACAAAATGACCCGGGTTGATATACTCCGGAGAAAAAAATTTTCGATCGGACTCAAAAAAAATTTTCCAAGTCCGATCGAATTTTTTTTCATTGTATATCGATCCGGGTCATTTCATTTACTAATTCGAGGTCGTAGATTACGATGCGCAAATAACTTTTCCCAAGAAATTTTTGGTTCGCGAAATATTCGACCTTGAGTGGATAATTGGCGAAAAATTGGTCGACTTTGGAGTGACGTAACTTCTAAAAAAATTGGAATTGAGAGGAGCTGATTTTTTTGGTTATACTTTGGTTCTTCAAGAATAAAATGTTGTGATTTTTATATACCTGAGAAGGAGGGTTTGGACTTTCTGATTTTTTTCGCGAAGGTCCAATTTTTCCGATTTTCCATCAACCATATTTAAAAAACAATTTGTTTCAGAGAAAATCTGTTTGGATTTTCTCAATCTACGGCATCGAATTAATGAATGGTGAAAATTTCGTATCGATAGGCAAGATTCGAATTTTTGCCAAAAATCGTCTGTATGGAAAAATTTCAATTTTCGAAAAAAAAAAATTGGTTCCGATCGACTTCAAACTGACACCATTTACTAATTCGAGGACGTAGATTAAGAAAATCCAATCAGTTCTTCCGTGAGGAAAACAGTTTTTGATTTACGAACGATGAAAAATCGGAAAATTTGGACCTTCGCGAAAAAAATCAGAAAATCTAAACTGTTCGACTCTGATAGATAAAAATAGTTTTTTTTTATTCACAAAGGATCAATATATATGCGAAAAAATCAGCATCTGTATGAATCAATTTTTCTGGGAAATACGGCAGTTCAAAAATGACCTATTTTTCGACTCAAGGTCGATTATTTCCCAAAGTACGCGTCACAGGAGAATTCTAATCAGGGATTCGTAATCTACGTGTCCGAATTAGTAGATAAAATGATATATATACAGGGTGTCCGGTAAACCTTGTACAATACTGAAACTGGTGATAGACCAGGTCATGACTGTTCAGAATATCAGAATTTTCGAGATAATGGGCATTTTCTAAATATCTAGAAAATCATTACCTCACCTCCGTTTTTTGAGTGCTATGTCTACAAATTGAGACTAATTCAAATATCTTTATTGCTGAATGGGCATACTTTTGTTATGAATGTTCACCTCCACGTGGTTATGTTTTTTTCAGACAATAATGTCAAACTTTTGTTAATACAAATTGGTGGGATTCAAATCTGGCATTTTACCTCTATTTCTTGAAAAATGTATCAAGTTCTGAAAAACTGTTTTGTACGTCTGAAAGCATCACTCATCATTAATCTTCAGCAACAAAGATATTTGAATTAGTCTCAATTTGTAGACATAGCAATCAAAAAACGGAGGTGAGGTAGTGATTTTCTAGATATTTAGAAAATGCCCATTATCTCGAAAACGGTGATATTTTTACTGAGGTGAAATTCTGATATTCTGAACAGTCATGACCTGGTCTACAACCAGTTTCAATATTGTACAAGGTTTACCGGACACCCTGTATATAGGTACGGGTCGATATACTCCGAAGAAAAAAATTCATGCGGTGTTTTGGACATTTTCCACATTTCATGGCAATGAAACAACAACAATAAACGATCCATTTCTCTTGAGATGTTCGGTATTTTTAAAACGAAGCGTTTTTGTTAGTTTTCCTAGTACAAAGTGGACTACCCTATATATGTCAAAGAGAATAAACTGATCCCAATATCCTGTTATCTCTAGGCATGTATCATAATCATACAAGATATCAAAGCTAACAAATCCATTGAGTAGTCAGTTACTTCAGGAGAGTGTAATAAATCATTTACTATATTTAAAACAAGCTACCTATATTCTAGAGACAAGGAAATTTCATTAAATATTATCACCAAATATGATGTTTTTGTGAGTGATAAAGCAACCACAACCTAGTAACTGAATAAACTTTTAATGGTACTTCTGACATAAAATTAGAATAACCTGCAGCTTCTTAGAAATAAAACAACTTTGTACTTTTGCAAAATTTATTTACACCTTCAATCAATTTCCCCAAATAAAAATTCAATCTTCTTTTGCAGCATAAGATTTCAACACCTCAAGCCTATTTTCCCTTAAAACTGATAAATATTTTTGAACCCTCTCATTCTGAGATCTACAATTAGCATCAATAGATTTCATTTTATTATTTCTAATAACACAGTATGATTTTTGATAATGAAGAATACAAACAACAAAATCCCAAAAGGAAAACTCAGGCCATAACACATCAGTAAAATAAACTACAGAATTGGAACATTGCCATAACAAAAAATCACTTAAACGAACTTCCCCTGAAGTTCTGATCAATAGATCAGGGAATGAATTCAAATACAAGCATTCAGATATGAGTCTATCAGTTACATCGTCCACATTGAGAAGTTCATCCTCCACTCCTTTTACTACACTTTTAACTGAATTTGTTATCTCATCTCTACTGACATAGGCAAAGGCTATATTCAAATATGATTTTGTGTTGTCTTTAGTTAGTAGCATCACTTTAGCTATCAGTTTTTGTAAATCTTTCCTCAACAATGAAAGATCTCCAATTACACGAACACAAATTCCTTCTCGCATAAGCTTGTCTTCTTCTTCTAACAATTTCTTGAACTTTTCAACAGCTAAATCCATTAGATCTGCCACTTCTTCAGGGGTTCGCTTGAAATTCTCCATACTAAATGCATAAACTGTAACTTCTCTGATTCCTAATTCTTTGCACCATTCTAAAGTTTCGGATAATTTGTCGAAACCCTTAGTATGTCCGACAACCTTCTCGGCATGTATCTTCTTTGCATAGCGCCTATTTCCATCCATAATAATCCCTACATGATTTGGAATGAGTCCGCACTTGAGTACATTCACCAGGAAATACTGGAATTTATTCAGGGAATTCTCTAGTATCCAAGACATGTTGAGTTTTGTAGGAATGAATGTTGACTGGCTCAAAGTTTTTAGTTTAGTGATATTCCAACTACATATCCTTGATGAAGAATCATATTAATTCATTCAAAATATTTGAATAATTGCATCAGCCACAGAGTTTATCAATTTTTGAGATCTAGGTTGACAGTACTCTAACCTCAATTAACACGAAAGCACAAACCACATAAAAAATAGGAGTGTGTTCCACCAGTCACCACTTTTGGACCAACAGAACAATACTGGACCTATCATGCAAAAATACAAGATATGAAGCGATTAGAACGTTCCGAAGTTCTTCAGATTTCTTGTTACATGTACATGTTCACGAATCACGGACACTTAATTTGTATAAAACTCGTTTCGAAATATTGAAATGTTATTCTTGATTTCATTATCTATGGATGGGGCTGTCATTTTGACATAGCTGTCAGATAGGTTAAATGTTGTCATTCATCAACAAACGGTGATTTGCAAAATTAACCATTCCTTGTTTTTTTACTTCAGTCTCCGATATATCGAATTTATTCACAAAAAGTACGTACGGTACTTTTATTGTATATAATGAGAGACCGTTTTTATAATGTCGTTCTGATTACAGCAAATGGATCGGTTACTAAGACTTGGTGGAGGCATGCCGGGATTGTCCCAAGGAGCGCCCCCTTCCGATGCACCTGTTGTAGATACCGCAGAACAAGTCTACATTTCATCATTAGCCCTTCTTAAAATGTTGAAACATGGAAGAGCTGGAGTACCGATGGAAGTTATGGGTCTCATGTTGGGTTAGAATTTTCAAAATAGAGCTGCATGATTCAAAGAATTATCACCTGTGTCTCTTGTTAATAGGTGAGTTCGTTGATGACTACACTGTGAGAGTTATAGACGTGTTCGCAATGCCTCAAACTGGTACTGGTGTCAGTGTTGAAGCAGTAGACCCTGTTTTTCAAGCCAAGATGTTGGATATGCTTAGACAAACAGGCAGACCTGAAATGGTCGTTGGATGGTATCATTCTCACCCTGGTTTCGGTTGTTGGCTCTCCGGAGTCGATATAAATACACAACAATCATTTGAAGCTCTGTCTGAACGGGCTGTTGCTGTAGTAGTTGATCCTATTCAATCTGTCAAAGGCAAGGTCGTTATTGATGCATTCAGGTGAGTGAAACTGGCTAAGTGCTAGTCATTTAGTATTAGGAATGCTAAATGTCTTGCGGATTTGAATGTTTGATATGGTTGTATGAATCACCTTGGAATATGATTATTTTTAGGTTGATAAATCCAAACATGATGGTATTAGGCCAAGAACCCAGACAAACGACTTCTAACTTAGGGCATCTACAGAAACCTTCTGTCCAAGCACTTATCCACGGCTTGAATCGTCATTACTATTCAATCAGTATAAACTATAGGAAAAACGAGCTTGAACAAAAAATGTTGCTCAATCTACACAAAAAATCCTGGATGGATGGTCTCACCCTGGCAGATTATTCTGAAAATTGTAAAGTGAATGAAAAGACTGTGTCTGAAATGTTGGATCTGGCTAAGAATTACAACAAAGCCTTAGAAGATGAAGAAAAAATGACACCCGAACAGTTGGCCATCAAAAATGTGGGCAAGCAGGATCCTAAGAGGCATTTGGAAGAAAAAGTGGACACCCTGATGACGAATAACATTGTACAGAGCTTAGGTTCTATGCTCGATACGGTGGTGTTCAACTAATTTATGTTTTCTCAATAAATTATTGAAATATTTGAACTCGAAAAGTATGATTCAACAAGTGAACTTTCAACTATAATTCACTACGTATTGTGAGTCGATCTTTTAAGATGTAGGCAATTTCTTGCTTAAATTTTATAATGGAAAAAGAACAGTTCCCGAATTGTTTTCAACGTACTTTATATTTAAGTAAATGTAAAAAGTTTCAGTATTTAGGCCACTAACTATCGAAATTTAAGTCTGATTTTATAAGAAATTGTTCGATTTCAAAGACCACTTGTAATAAAAAATTACTGAAATTAATGTTTTTTTATGATTAATTTTATGATTAACTAGCTGGCCCGGCGAACTTTGTTCCGCCCTAATGATACTTGCGGTGGATTTCACAAACCCACTCTGATTTTTGAACTGTCAAATGTTTCCATGGATATGAGCTATCACACAAAACAGATACACAAAAATAATATGTCAATCACTAATAATGGCAGTTTTGGATTCAGTTATTTCCGCAAATATATTTATTACCCAAACAGAAATTCAAAAACGTTTCAAAAATTATGAGAAAAGATGAGAACGGACAATTCACGATTGAAACTGATCGCCAAAATCCGATTTACTTGAAATTTCGATAAAAATTCACTGTGATATTCAACCGCTTCTTGATCTGTCAATAGCCTTTCATGGTACTATAAGCCCTATGTAAATTACTCGGTAATTGATGTCATATGTTCTTTTTTCGACCATTTCAAACCACGACGACCGAAATGCTCGAAAAAAGAACAGATGACATCAATCGATGGCCGCGAAAGCCTCAACAAATTCAGCGTCATTTAATTGTGATAATGTCAAATATAGTACCTTCACGATTACGTTATTTGGAATAAATAAAACTATAAAAATAACTAAAAATCATCAGTCATGATGTGGAAATAGCGCCATCTGAAGTGGTAAGAACGAAACTTTTCTCATTTCAACGAAATCTAATCATTTTAGACATCTGTACTCCCACGCTAAGACATTTTGGTTTTGCCCAACAGCGCAAAGTTGTAGGCAACTCAAATTGCACACTATTACAGTGACTATAGAGGGAATACAGTCACTGTGCACACTATTTGTTTATATCGCCATCTAACGCGGAGAATATCAAATGAAGTACCAACGAATAAGCGGTAGCGTAACTGTAGCGACATCTAGTGGCCTTACTCAAAAGGAGGAAAAGCATTTCCTGTATAAGTAAAATTTTCATCGATTTTTTTCAAAGTTTTATTGTGTTTTATAATAACCAGACCGTAGACGAATCCATATATGAAGTTTCATAACAAACAGTCCATCCGATCTCGAGTTATAAATGGTGTAACCAACATCTTTCTTTTATATATATAGATTTCAAAATCTTACAGAAGAGACAGCTGTGGCAAAATCAGTTTTTGAAGAAAGAAAAGATTTGTTCTGAAGCAAATTGATGAAATAGTAAATTTATTCAAAAATAAATAACTCCGAAACTATTCGGTCGATTTTGCTCAGTCACGAACTTGGACATATGGACTTAAAACATAACCTGAAAATTTCAAGGGCCAGGTCCCATTTTTGAAAGAAATCGTCCAACCTAATTGTTTAGGATCATTTTCGTCTCAAAATTATAATTATTTGAGGAAATTTGGCACATTTAATAAATGATGACGCTCTTTTACATTGGACAATAAGACCAATCTGTAGAATGATCAAAATTAATTTTCTTTCGAGGTTATTCACGCATGTCCGAAAAATTGCGGCATTTTCAAATACGTCGAGTGTTATGTAGACTATGAATCATTATTGGTAACCAAAGTTTTTCCTTAAGGTAGGTTTAGACGTATAACTCACAATATGTATTAATCTATCCTTGGTTTAAAATAATGTTTCAATCATTATCTGCGAGATAAATCTCAGTTTCATTCTAGGAACATCATTTTAATCTTTGGAAATCAAATAGCAGGCTTGTCGTTTTTTTTATCTGATTATTAAATGGTATATATATATTCAGATTCTCTCATTACAGTGATTATTTATCAGAATCAAAACAGGTTAATTGGGTATAATTGTTATAAATTAGAAAATATGAAAAATCTTGTTACTTTCCTTTTCTTGGTGAGTAGAATTATTATTAATTTGGCATTGTTCCAAAGCTTTGAATACGTTTGATAACCATAAGAGTTTGTTTTCTTTCCTGAGCCATTATGGAAACTGTCTCATCTGAATTTTTGTATATCAAAATCTATACAGATCCCATACAGCACACGACATCCATTGGACGTCCATTTCACGACCATATCAAGTCCAAACGTCCATGGACGTTGAATGGATGTCCATTGTACTTACAATTGTTGACGTCCATTGGTTGTTACGAACGTACGTCCATTGTACATACATATAATGTCCAAAAATATATATGAATTCTCTGTTTGAATCTCATATTTTTTCTCTGTTCCAAATGAAAATCAATAGTATTTCCAAACACAATCTTGAAATGAAATTTGATGAATGGTGCATTTTGTTCGTCCAGTTAATGTACATTTCTGGACGTCCATTGTACATCCAACAGTGAACATTCATTGTACGTCCAATTCAGATACATTATTAATGGTGCATATTTTGTTGGTCCAGTTAATGTACATTTCTGGACTTCCATTGTACATCCAAAAGTGAACATTCATTGTACGTCCAATTCAGATACATTATTAATGTTGCATATTTTGTTGGTCCAGTTAATGTACATTTCTGGACGTCCATTGTATATCCAACAGTGAGCATTCATTGAACGTCCAATTCGGATAAATTATTAATGGTGCATTTTGTTGTTCCAGTTAATGTACATTCCTGGACGTCCATTGTACTATTGTACATCCAACAGTGAACATTCATTGTACGTCCAATTCAGATACATTATAGACGATTCGCAGATGAGCGCCATATTGGCCATGTTTCAGACCAAGACGAAAGTTAATTCCAGAAGAAATTATTCCAAAAAGAAAATAATTCAGTAAAACTAAGATAAATCAGATCTCAGTTTTACTGATTGATTTCCTTTTGGAATAATTCCTTCTAGAATAAACTTTCGTTGGATAATTATTATTTTCGGACATGCCGATAAGTATGAACGATTCTCACGCTCCCGGCTTGCATGTTTCATATGTGAAAACTCACATTCTTGCTTGCTGAGGAGAAATATAGTGACTATATTACCATATAGTCACTGTAAGGAGAAAATGAGAGATATGCCATCTATCTTCGTCCGCGTAACTTTGAGAGCAAATTGTTTGTCTAATTCTTAACCAGATGTCGCCATGTGGTAGTCTTTCCCCAAAACGATCTTCCCTTTTGTTTTAAGAGGACTTTCGTTCCGTTCCGATGATATGATTAACTCCGGAGATCCGTACAAGATCTTGAATTGATGAGGATGGAACCTTCGCTAGGTACCTGGATTCTGGATAATGAAGTGAAGCAAGTGGCAAGCTGACAAGATTGAGTCAGATCCCATTGTTATGTTATAGGTATATCTAGTAACGCCATGGTGTTACTAATTAAATTTCATGGATCTGAATCACGTTGAAGATTTGTTTATGTTATTAATAATAATGCATATTGCATTCCTTATCTTGATGATATTAACAGTTTTTGAAAGTGAAGCATAGACCGATATTTGCAGGTTACGCACAATAAACATCCATTGGACTTGAATTGTACGTCCATTGGACAAATAATGTATCAATTCTGGACAGCCAATGGATGTCTCGAACATCCATAATAAACGTCCATTGATCATCCAATGTACGTACATGTGCATCCAATGTACGTACAATGGATGTCCAAGATAGGCACAATGTACATCCATTGGACGTTATCTGGGCTTGAATTGTACGTCCAAAGTGGTGTCCTGGACGTCCCATGAACGTCCATTGGATGTACTATGTACCAATTCTGGACATCCGATGGATGTCTCGAACATCCATAATAAACATCCATTGTTCGTCCATTGTACGTACATGTGCTGTGTGGGGAGCGTTGAAGGTACATATTTTTGAAAGTAAAGCAGAGATTACTTTGATTATAATGATAATATCAAGAATAAAAGTATCATAAACTTGGCACAGCAAACGTTTTTGGTTTAGAGATAAATGATTAAGTAGAATTTTTAAAAAGTTTCATAGCTTCTATCTCATATAGAGATATTGCTGAAATTAGTAAAATAAGCGCTGAAAATGTTTTAAAATCAAGTATGCATGAGTGCATTGCATTTAAAATCTTCAAATGAACTTTTTTTTCACACTGTCGCATTTGAGAAATCTATATTTCAGCTATCATGTTCCTCAATTGTTTGGGCTAATCCAATGCAACTTAGCGATGTAGTACCTGCAAAAGAGTGTACTAAAGCCGGCATGATGTGCGAATCATGTACAACTAGCGCAATGTGCGTTAAAATCGGAGATACGTACAAAAAAGTCAGTAGAATGACGTGCGCTACTGGCAGCTCTTGCTTGGCTGGCACATGCACAAAGGAAGTCAATCCCCCCTGTGACTACGTTAATGTGGACTTTCCTTGTCAATATACAGGTAAGTTTAGCTGAAGGTACACTCCTACCTATTATTGTTTTGAACCAGGGTCGTGTGGCTCGGTTAGTGTTCTTAAAACTGCGACTTCATAGATCTTTTGTTCCCTACCCTACTCATTCATTAAAACCCATGCAAGATCATCGTCCTCAACGATTCTCATTAATTTACCTTTCAGGAGCCTACCCCCACCCCGGGGATTGGTCCAAATACGTGTACTGCATTCCTAAGGACGATGGATCAGGTTTACTGGAATCCAAAACGATTGACTGCGAACCTGGTACTGGTTACAACGCTAAAACTACCTACTGCAGCCGAAATTTAACATTAATAGACCCTGCTGTTTTCCCCATCGAGAGATGTCTAAGTCCAAGTGCCGCTCCTTTTCCTCATCCTGATAATCCTTCCATCTACTACATCTGCAGCCAGGTAGCAGATATTGACAAGCTTTATCCGATCCAGTTCACTTGTCCTAGCGGTGGTACTTTTGCTGATGGCGAATGCACTATTACGTTGAGCTAAGAGTTATTGGAAACAGCTATAAATCTTTTCCTATGAATAAAATGTCGGTTTTTTATCTTATGACCATTTTTTAATCCATTTCCACTGGCGCACCTTAGAGGGGAGTACAAGAGGTTACAGCCCTCACGATATTTCTATCACAGAAAATTGAGATTTCTGTTTTAACTAATGGTGAACTAATCTGGCCTTGTTTGTATGCTTATTTTTACCGATTTTACTGATGTTCTCTTGATTTAAATCTATATTATTATATTATATTTATTTTATATATTTTATATATATATATACATATATATAAAAGAAAGATGTTGGTTACACCATTTATAACTCGAGATCGGATGATGGACTGTTTGTTATGAAACTTCATATATGGGTTCGTCTACGGTCTGTTTATTATAAAATACAATAAAACTTGGAGAAAATCGATGAAAATTTTACTTATACAGGAAATGCTTTTCCTTCTTTCGAGTTAGGCCAATTGGTGTAGCCACAGTTGAATTTACGCTACAGCTTATTCGTAGGTACTTCATTGGATATGCTCTCCGTTAGATGGCGATGTGAACAAATAGTGTGTAATTTGAGTTGCCTTCAACTCTGCGCTGTTTACCATACCAAAATCTCTTAGCGTAGGAGTACAGATCTCTAAAATGATTAGATTTCGTTGAGATATGAGAGCAGTTTCGGATCTTACCACTTCAGGTGGCGCTATTCACAAATAATGACTGATTATTATTAGTTATTTCAAGAGTTTTATTTATTCAGAATGACGCAATCGTGAAGGTACTATATTTGATATTATCACCATTAGATGGCGATGTATATAATATTACTGTGTATTTTGCAAAGAACTTATAGTACCTTGAAAGGCTATTACCAGATCAAGAAGCGGGTGAATATCACAGTGAATTTTTATCGAAATAATGTCAAGTAAATCGGATTTTGGCGATCAGTTTCAATCGTGAGTTGTTCATTCTCATCTTTTCTCATAATTTTTGAAATATTTTTTAATTTCTGTTTGGGTAATGAATATATTTGCGGAAATAACTGAATCCAAAATTGCCATAATTAGTAATTGACATATTATTTTTGTGTTTCTGTTCTGTTTGACAGCTCATATCTATAGAAACATGGAAATGTCGCTGCTCCACCAACTGAGGTGTTTACCAATTATTTTAAGCTGAGCACCAAAAGGCTAAGATGTTTATAGTGTAAGCACTAATTAGATTTTGATTAGTCAACATTGAGAATATTAGAAAAGTTTCGTTTTTTCCACTTCAGAAAGTGCCATTCACAAAATAAGTTATTAATCATTGGAACTATTTCTCATCCATATAATTCGATCGTGATTTATATTTGCATTCGTGGTGTCGTTCATCACAAGGTAGGTACTGCAATGAAAGAACGCTTAAATAAAGAGAATTATTTTCGTGCGAATAACAATGGTACTAAAATTTTGAATATTTTGCCTAATTTATCTCCTGCTTAAAAAAATAGCAATGATTAGTTTATACAACTTTAACGGTGGGTTTTATAAAGCGTTATCACCGGTGATAGGAGCTTAATCTACCATCAACTCGATTTGACAGTTCAAAAATCAGAGAACCAAGCCGTTGATCTCCGATCACCGGTGATTACGATTTGTGGAATCCACCGTATCATTTATAGGCGGAACAGAGTTCGCCGGGCCAGCTAGTTATGAATATGTAAAGGGAAATGGAAACAATCAGAAATAGGTAAAATAATATTCGCTTTTATTTCAAATGTTGGAAATTTTGCATTTCAATGACAATCTATATATTATCTAGGTATCAATAATAACATGGTTTAAATTTTGGTTAAAAATATCTTCACAATGAATAACAATGAAATAAGCCTCTATAGTATAATAATAGACAATGACAAACTTGATGATGAAAGCATATAAAATATAATTCGTTAGGGTCTTTGGCTTTTATAAACATGATTGAATAAATTCAAAAAGGAATCTAGTGCGTGTTTCCAATTATTCAATATGTACCATATGAAATAAGGAGATAGGTATACAAAAGTAGAAAAAAATGGCAAAATATCTAAAGATAAAGTTGACTTAAAGCAATTTAATTCCTACAACCCATCAGGCAACAGATGAAATTATATCTAGACTAGTAAAATTCTCACAACTGTGTTCTTTTGAATCACCACATGTTGATCGAATTCTTTGATTATTCGGCTAAGTCTCTTCGTTACCTACTCTATTGTCTTCCCTCGAAAAAATCAACAGGTAAAAAATTTGTTGTCATGAACCCCCTCAGTCTCAATCGCTGTCTTCTCCATCGATAATAGCCCTTCGATCTCCAGAAGCTTTTCTCTTGAATAAAGTTTGTTTCAGATTTGTTCTCGTCGTGGATCCCCATTTTTCTTTCACAGCTTCTGACGAAGTCATCAGCACCGAATAAGATGAGTTCAGATCTTCCATTTTACTGTGATGAATGCCGTATAGAAAGTATATCAGCATACCTGTCAAAATAATACCGAATTTAAAAATTTGTAGTGACATCCAAGCTGATACAGCTGATACAGCAGACTGAGGGTTAAATAAGGCAAATAATAATAATTGTAAATTAATTTTAGCTTGTAAGTCTGCAGCGTATACAGGGTGATTAAGAAAAATCGAGAAAAATAACGGAATTTTATTCCCAGAGAATTCAAGCATTTTAAGACTACCAATACAATGTATGGCCTCCACAGGCATCAATAACAACTTGACATCTTCTTTGCATACTACACACGAGGTTGTTGAACATTTCTTGAGGAATTTGGTTCCAAAAACGGGGCAGAAGCTCTCTCAAATCATTTAAGGATTCTGGGGTAGGTTGATGATTATCTAATCTTCTTTGGAGCATATCCCATTCATGTTCTATGCAATTCAAATCTGGTGAGTGTGGAGGTATTGGAAAATGTGCCATGTGGAATACCAAGCTCCTCGCGGTCATTCTCAACCATGCCTGCACGGTGCGGACGGTGCGGTCTAAAGTTATCGTCTAGAAATTGAAAAGTTTCACCAATATCAGCGTGAAAATTTGGCACAACATTGTCAATGACATGCTCCCTATAGTGTAAGGCGGTCATGTTCCCAGGACAAATGTGTAGATCTGTGCGCCCGTTGAAACATATCCCGGACCATAACATAACACTACCCTCTCGGAATGGATGGACTTCTTGGACATAGCGACGATAACGGGGTATGCGTGGGATTGTCCATACCCTTATTCTTCGAGAATCTGAAAATCGTCCATATCTGATGGATTCATCAGTGAAAAGCACACTAAGCCATTGATCGTTCCAATTGATATGTTGCCTTGCCCATTCCAGTCTTTGACGCTTATGGTCACGTGTTAATGGAACTCGTCTTAATGGACGTCTAGAACCTAGATTCACCTTTCTCAAACGTCGTCTGATGGTTTCGATGGAAACTTGGACCCCATCTGCATTTTGAAGAGTATTCCGTAGCATTCTACACGTAGATGTAGGGTTTCTTCTCGCCGAAACGGTGATGAAACGATCCTGAGCAGGTGTTGTTTTTCGTCGCCCACCAAGCCTTGGTCTTTCCAACACGGAACCTGTCTCCCTGAACCTATTCCAAAGTCGAGATATCACACTTTGGCTGACTTGGAGCCTTTCCGCTACAACAACCTGAGTTAGGCCACACCCTGTAGCATTCCGATAGCCCTATTAGCCTCAGCGTTTGTTAATTTACGTCTTGGCATTTTCAGAAAACTCGTTTCAAATCGAAGCCGTTGATAAACTGACTTCATTTCAAAATAAGAACATTCATGAAGCATATGCAAAGAACCAAACTTTATAAAAAAGGCAACCAGACTGACTAAATGTCTCATACTGATTTTTATTGGATCGATTCAAGTTGTTTTTGAGTTTTAAATAATTTTACAGTAATTTTCTCGAAGATTACATACTTTTGAAAACGATTGAATACGATATCCTTAACTCTAGAGGAGCAGTATATTTCTGATGCTCGAAAGACACTCGAGTGGAAGCCAATCGTGGTTTTGAAACCTCTGTATACCATTTAATGATATTAACTCTGAACTTTTCATTGGCTAAACTCACCTAATATCATCCAAATGAAGAATCTGAGCCAAGTAAGGATATTCAAATGTACCATAAATTCAATATTGCACAATATGCATAGAGCTGGTAGCAATGGTACCATCGGAACTTTGAATTTCAAATTAGCTGTAGTATTCTGGTGATGTGCTATGATGACAACCAAACCTAAAAACACGAATTCATCGAAACATCTGGTACTCAACAGAAAAAGAAAAGCTGTTCCACTAATAACTAAATAGAAATCAAAACTCACATGATACCATCATGACGATAAAAAATCCAGCCAATCCCATGGTCCACCACATCCCTTTCTCAAAATCCATACTGGTCACTTGCAACATGATGCATAAAGCTGCGCTGAAGACCGTAAAGACGAAGGTTGAGACACAAACAGCTGACCCTGCTTTGTATCTGCCTAGAACTGGAGCCAGCCAACTATACTGCATTCGCAGGGTACCTGCCAAGTTCACGATTTCACTGCTTGGACTCGTCAGTTCAGAAGATATCGAACTTTCTGAAGTAGGAGATGAGAGGATCCTCTTAGTGGCCTCATAATTAGGCCTGTACCTCAATATTATGACTGAGGCGCTTACTATTGTATATGCTAGTAATGTTCCTATCGACATGAATTCCACTAGTTTCTCCAGGTCGAATAGTAAGGCTATGATGGAGGTTAGAACTCCAGAAATCACCAGGTTTATCAAGGGAACCTGAGTCTTATCATTCACGTTCCCGAGAAAACCAAACAGAAGCCCATCTTGGGCCATTGAATATATACACCTTGGAAGGGAGAACAAAGATCCGAATAACGTTGTTGTCATTCCACAAAGAGCACCAAGCGATACCACGTACTTCACCCAATGCATCCCAACATGAGCAAAAGCTTCTGGTAGCGCTGCTTCAGGGTTAATCTCATAGTAGGGTATCAAAAGGGTCAATGCAGCAGCCACTAATACGTAACCCAGAGTAACAATACCCATAGAAACCACTGTAGCTACCGGAATTGAAAAACTTGGGTTCTTAGCTTCTTCTCCAGAGGTAGCTATGCTATCAAACCCTACAAAAGCGTAGAAGCAAGTCGCAGCTCCAGCAATAACACCTTCAACTTTAAACGGCAGAAATCCACCTGGAACCTCAGTCCAATTGTCCAGGTTGGCATAGTAGAATCCTACGCATATGACAATACCCATCACGCATAAATTCACGCATGTTAATATGCTGTTGACGATAGCAGAACCTTTAACTCCAATTCCTAGAAGAGAGGCGTATGTGAGACACACCAAGCATGCTAGTATGTCGGGGTATCGCCCAAAAAGGGCTTCGTGCAGTTCTCCAGTGAATGAAATTGTTGTATTGCTGATGACTCCTTCGAAGAGTGAGTCTACATAACCACTCCAAGCCCTTGCTACCGACGCGGCTCCTGCAAAGATGAGATTATTGATGCAGACAGGATGTACAGGGTGTTTCTTAAATTAACGCAACGACATGGATAGGACTAGATTCGGATAGCCTTTTCATCTCTTTTGTGTTTTTCTCGTAAATTGTACCGTTTTGAAATAAAAAATAAAATGTGAATCATTACTTGTCGACAAAGGGCCATTTATTTCAGAACTGATTTACATTTTATTTTTTCATTTCAAAACGGTACATTTTACCAGAAAAATACAAGAGATGAAAAAGTTTCTAATCAAACCAGGCTATCCGAATTTAATTCTATCCAAGTTTTCACTTTACGTTTCGCTTACAACTGCGATAGGCATCTTCAGAGATATCTTGGTCGGAATTTTCTAATTTTGAAACTTTATGCTTCATAAATGATAGCTGTTATGCTGCAGCATGTTGATAAGTAAAATAAACTGCTCCACATGAGTAAGGGATATTGACTAAAATTGCAAAAAATATAGTTAAAATAAGATTTTTGTGATGAAAATTCATATCAATGAAGATAGGTTTAACGTCTGTAAATAATAATTAAGGAAAGAGTAACGGCATGCAGACAATTGAATATTTTTGAAATTCCGGAAAAAGTCACACACACAGGTTCGATTCCTGCACGGTGTGTGACTTTTTCCGGAATTTCGAAAATATTCAATTGTCTGCATGCCGTTACTCTTTCCTTAATTAATTCATATCAATATGATTACAAGTTGCAAATTTATTTTAGGTGGTTAAGAAAAATCGAGTAAAATTACGAAATTTGATTCCCAGGAATTCAAGCATTTTAAGACTATTAATACAATGTATGGCCTCCACGGGCATCAATAACACCATAACAGCTTGGCATCTTCTTTGCATACTACACACGAGGTTGTTGAACATTTCATGAGGAATTTGGGTCCATAAACGGGGCAGAAGCTCTCTCAGATCATTTAAGGATTCTGGGGTAGGTTGATTATCTAATCTTCTATGCAATTCAAATCTGGTGAGTGTGGAGGTATTGGTAAATGTGGAATACCAAGCTCCTCGCGCGCAATCTCAACTATGGCTGCACGGTGCGGTCTAGCGTTATCGTCCAGAAATTGAAAAGTTTAACCTATAGCAGGCCACCCTGTAGCCTCAGCGTTTGTTAATCTACGTCTTGGCATTTTCAGAAAACTCGTTTCAAATCGAAGCCGTTGATAAACTGACTTCATTTCAAAATAAGAACATTCATGAAGCATATGCAAAGAACCAAACTTCAGAAAAAAAGGCGACCAGATTGACGAAATGTCTCATACTGATTTTTATTGGATCGATTCAAGTTGTTATTGAGTTTTAAATGATTTTACAGCAATTTTCTCGAAGATTACATACTTTTAAAAACGATTTAATACAATATCCCAACTCTTGTGAGTTGTGGAGCAGTATATTTGACAAATTCTTATTCTTTCTCACCTATCATGTGCTCCAAGAGTATGTTCCAGCCAATGACAAAGGCGCAAAATTCTCCAATGCTTATATAGGTGTAAACGTATGCAGACCCAGCTTTTGGTATTCTCGTACCAAATTCTGCATAACACAATGCTGAAAGAATACAAGCTGCGCCAGCAAGTAAGAATGAAAATATTATTCCTGGTCCAGCTATGTCTCTAGCAACTGTGCCTGTTAAAACATATATTCCTGCTCCTACCATGTGTCCAATGCCTAAAATTCATATACCAACTTGGGAAAGCATACTTAAGTATGATGGGATGAAAAAAATATTTTAGCATTTTCCTGTCATTTCTGTTCTAAGCTAAGTTAAAAAAAAATGACGCTGAACGCCAATACCATGCCTCTGAGAGGTTCTAAGGTGATCAAAAAGCCAAAAAGGTACGAAATTGTGCTTACCCAACAGTGTTATGTCAAATGTATTCAAACAACGATTCAAAGGGGTTTCCATAATATCACTCGGCATCTGCTTTGTTCTGTGCATTCTTGTCCAAATGTTGGACATGACGTGTTTGAGAATCATCCTTCTGGATCCAGGCATCTTGAACAAAGACCTAGAAACATGTCAGCAGTTAGACCCTCAGACGAAAGCGAAACAAGAGGGTAGTAACGAATGGTCTTTAAAATTTTTAATTTGCGGAAGACCAACAGATCCAAAAGGTGGACGGAGTTCGAGAAAATGGCTGTTTCGTTTTCAATTGACCACCCTGTATATACAGAGTGATTGTTTTAAAGCTAACTCACCAAGTTAAAATGCATATCAAGTTGTTAAAGTAAATCTACGTGAAAACTATGCAACAAACTTTTTGCAATCGTTGTAATTTTTTCCACTTTGTCCAGGGGACCTGTCAAAGTTTTTCTGGACTGAGATTTTCCTTAAATTTTGGTTAGTTCATGCAATGATCCAAATTGAGTTACCAGCCAGCTCCTTACAAAATTTATACAAGTGGCTTATGGTATTAACTAAACTTGATTTTTCTAGATTTTTTTGGGTCAACAAGGACGAATGCTGGTTATACATTTTTTTTCTTGGAAAATCAGTGAAGAGTTTCCAAACATTTAAGCACATAGAAATAGAAACGGTCAACTTAAAATGAACTTGAAAATCTTCCTCTGTAGATTTCGATTTATAAATGATGTATCCAGAAGGCCTCAGGTAGGTATATCAAATCTTCATCAATCTACTAGTGAACAAAACAGAATATTTGTTCATCCATTTTGTCTTGGTGAAAAATGAATTTTTCTTCTAATTTCAAGGATTTAGGTAAACTAATTATGTTTTCACCTGAATAAGGCCACAGCGAACTTACCCTGAAATGTTTCTCACGAAATAATTTTAAAATAGGTGTTAAATAAAAAGACTTATGTACAATATGTTATCGAATTTCCTGAGAATTCAGAGCATGTTTGGAAAATAGACGTCAGAGAATCGCGTATAACTTGAGGGATAATCAATATCGAAACAGAATTCTGATGCGCTTGTCGAATATACAGACTGTCCGCAAACGAAGGATGTAGGTATGTCAAATTACAGACACAGGGGAAGATTCAAGAACATGTGAATTTTAGTTTGAATGCGGATTGCGGATATATTCTGATGTATTGACATCAAATGAAAAGGCTTTTCTCAAGAAGTATATATACATAGTAGCCCTTTGTGAGTTAAGGGGCAGTATCACCTTTTGAATCGTGGTAAATCTCCATTCAAAAGTGGTCTCTTTATTTCACGAGTAAGTACCCTAATTCACGACGTAGAGACTTGATTTTTTTTTAAATTGCAGTTGAAGAACGTCCCGAGGGCAAATAGTTTTCTTTTTTTCGATTTAATCAGTTTTTCAATTAAAAAAAAACAGGGTAATCGTTAGATCTGGGGTTATTGAATATGTTTTTCGTTTTTCATGGGTACAAGCTATATTTTTGAAATAATCACCATGAAAATTGTTGTAGTTTATAGAAGATTAAATTGCCGAGGGCAAATAGTTGCGATTTTTGTCCAAAAAATGATGAATAACCGTCGGAAGAAAATCATTAAGTGTAGTTTCCAAAACGCTGGAGTTCAACCTGTTTTTTTTTAATTGAAAAACTAATTAAATCGAAAAAATCGCAACTATTTGCCCTCGGCAATTTAATCTTCTATAAACTGAAAAATTTTTTATGATGATTATTTCAAAAACATAGCTTGTACTCACGAAAAACGAAAAACATATTCAATAACCCCAGATCTAATGATTAACCTGTTTTTTTTATTTGAAAAACTCATTAAATCGAAAAAAAAAAAACTATTTGCCCTCGGGACGTTCTTCAACTTCAATTAAAAAAAATCAAGTCTCTACGTCGTAAATTAGGGTACTTACTCGTGAAATAAAGAGACCACTTTCTGAATGGAGATTTACCACGATTCAAAAGGTGATACTGCCCCTTAAGAATAAGGCATGTGATACCTATGTCCTATGTCATTTGGAAGGTTTTAAGTACTCTACACGAAAAAATCAATATTGCAACATACGTCAAAAGACTTGACCTCAAATTATGTCTCTCAAAAGTTTTTTTTTCATTGTTGAAATCTCACGTACTCTACAAAATTTAGTTTACATTTAGAAGGCAATGGACATAATTTGACCACAAATTCCAAATCATTTGAGCCCAATTCAAGCTCGAAATTCAGAAATTCCACAACTACAGACATTTGAGCGAAATGATGACACCCTTTTGTCCATAACATCGAGCAGTTCTCGTAATGAAAGTCGTTTTCGCAATATCTTTTATTTGGGACACAAATTGTATTTCATAAAACTATATTCCAAACTAATATAATATTGTTCATAATATACAAATTCAATATATGTAATATGAACGATGTATCAGTTTTGTTTCTTTTTCTGATAAATCCATTTTTCTATGCAAAAAATGACCATGGATAACAAAATCCCAGAACCTAATATGATAAGTGGAAAAACAATGAATTTTAAAGATAAACGCTTCATTTGAAATGAAACCAGGTATTGTTCAGCTTCGGTATAGAATGATTCAATTCGTTTTTTAAGGCCATGCTGATCAAAGTAGAGGATATATCGTTCTATACCTTTAGCCAAAGGAAATCCTTTCATCACGTTTGAACCTACATGTGTAGTCATAACAGGAGGTACCAATTTTCTGACCAAACTCCTCCCCATTTCATCCCTGTAAAACTTTTCATGATAAGCCAGAGAAATATCTGACACAATAATTGCAAAATCTCTTTGGGTAGTGAGACGATGAAGACAGAAGGTCTTCAAGTCACATTCATAATTCTTGTGCTTTTCGATGTAGTCCATTGTTTTGGGACTCCCGGAAAAATAAGAAAACATTAGTTGTTCGTATAGGGCACTAGAAAAGTCAGGAGAACCAATGGTCAAGTTATTGTCCATCATATCTTGAACATTCTGAATGGGTTCTTCAAAGATGAAACCGAAGAGAATAACAGGAATACCGGCTTTGAAAATTGCAGACATGATGAAAGTGAGGAATTGTAGGAATATTGTCGTTTGAATTTGGGACAAATGAGATGATTCTGTTGATGCTGGTTGTTCCAATGATAGTTGGACCAGCATCCAGAAATTCCTCAGAAAATACCATTTTTTGAGAATTAGAGTATCAGTTATGGTACAAACCAAGAGAAATATAAACAAGCTCCCACCCCAGTACTTCCAAACATTGTTCGACAGGATGTTGAAAATATATTTCCATCGTGGTAACTCTTGAGGTGCTGGCACAACCCAATAATTGATAATATGGAAGTAAGGATAGATAAAACCCAAATCTGAATCAGTACTACAACTGAGAATTATATTAGTCAATCCCATGGCAAGAGACACACTTCCCCATATTGCGGCTCCCCTATCAAACTTTAATTCCCTGAAAATAGCTGTAACGTTCATCCTTTTCAAAACTTCGTCCATCAATTCTATCTCAAGTCCCCTTCTTTTGCAGTTTAAACATATTTCAAAGGGCGGTTGAATTTCAAATCGTACTCTAACGGACGACTCTGTCCAAATTCTTGGTATTTTGTCTTCAAACAAATTAACGGAGCCTGTCAAATTGAGATTCTGACAGGTTGCGATTTCCGTCCAATTAGGAATATTGGGATTTGGTTTCGTAAAGATTCTTTTTTGATATGGAAATATAGTGTAGATTTTCAAAGACTGAATGTCCAAAAATATAACATCCACGATGTACTTTTCGGTCAGCAATTTCGTATCTTTCTCCGGAATTGTTGATCCAAATAATATAAACTTTGCTGTCGGGTTGAAGAATGGTTCAATGAGACAATCATCGATAAACTTTATCAGAATGATTTCGTCTAAATTAATCAAGTACAAGTCAGGTTTCTGTTCTTTATCAAATTGATTTTTCAGGTTTATCCTTAAGGATGGCAATGAGATGCGATAATCAGTGTTTATAGCAAATATTTTGGAATTCCAGTGCCAATCCAAGTTGCTGATTGTTGTAACAAGAATATTATTCAAACATAGCAGTACGTTGAACGAAGCAGAATCGATAGGTAACATCATTCTTCAATATTGAGATGAACGCTGGACATTCAACGAAACAATAATACTCAGTTTCATGCTTCTCTTATTATACCATCATTGTAAACGACCACGTTAACAAAAACATGGAAAAAACATTTCGATCCATTTACATAAAAAACCTTCCTTAGATATACCGATAATGCAATTCTTATAATATGATTTTTTTTCCGATTGAAATATAAAATAAAACACATTATCATACGAATTCATTTTTCAAACAGAATAATTACCAGGAAGAACTAAAACCACTATATTCTTTTTTATTAGTGGCGTTTAAAATGAACTTTTTATGCTGGCTCGCATATCCATAAAAATCCGAAGGCACACAGGGTTTCCTTCGATTAAAATTTCGAAAATCAAAAGTCTTTCCTGAAAATGTTCACCTGGGGAATTTTTAAAAGGAAAAAGCCCTCTGAAGAGAGTGAAATAAACCTACTTCCTTATTTCGCATGGAACTTTCATTATACAGGGTGTATTTAAAGGTGAGGCTTTTCTTTTGACAGATGGTAAAACTCATCAAAATAAGTCATTTTACCAAAAATTTTGTATATGAATTATGCCCCTGTTTCGAGAAAATAAAACTAGAATATTTTCTAGTTTCTAAGTGAATCTGAAAATTCCTCAGTCCGAACCTGCTCCCTCGCCTGCTCCTCCGTAGATATCAACATCTATTGTTTTTTGTGTTCTTATCATCCATGATTCAGAATATCGATTGTGATCAGTAATCTTCGATCGTGTTACGGCGATGGTACGAGTGTTTATGTTTCGAAAATGCCGCACGTTTATCAAGTAACTAGCTGGCCCGGCGAACTTTGTTCCGCCTAAATGATACTTACGGTGGATTTCACAAATCGTAATCACCGGTGATCGGAGATCAACGGCTTGGTTCTCTGATTTTTGAACTGTCAAATGTTTCCATGGATATGAGCTATCACACAGAACAGATACACATAAACAATATGTCAATCACTAATAATGCAATAATTTTGGATTCAGTTATTTCCGCAAATATATTTATTATCCAAACAGAAATTCAAAAACATTTTAAAAATTATGAGAAAAGATGAGAATCTCACGATTGGAACGCATCGCCAAAATCCGATTTACTTGACATTTCGATAAAAATTTACTGTGATATTCACCCGCTTCTAGATCTCTTAATAGCCTTTCATGGTTCCATAAGCCCTATGTAAATTACACAGTAATTGATGTCATATGTTCTTTTTTCGACCATTTCAAACCACGACGACCGAAATGCTCGGAAAAAAACAGATGACATCAATCGATGTCAAATATAGTACCTTTGCGATTACCTTATTTGTAATAAATGAAACTATAAAAATAACTAATAATCATCAGTCATAATTACAGTGACTCTATCAAACATTTTGTTTGATAGAGTCACTGTAGTCATAATGTGTGAAGAGCGCCAACTGAAGTGGTAAGGACGAAACTTTTCTCATATCTCAACGAAATCTAATCATTTTAGACATCTGTACTCCTACGCTAAGACATTTTGGTTTCGCCCAACAGCGCAGAGTTGTAGGCAACTCAAATTACACAATATTACAGTGACTATAGAGGGAATACAGTCACTGTACACACTATTTGTTTATATCGCCATCTAACGCGGAGAATATCAAATGAAGTATAAACTAATAAGCGGTAGCGTAACTGTAAAAGTAATCATCGATTTTTTCAAAGTTATATTGTATTTTATAATAACCAGACCGTAGACGAATCCATATAAAAAGTTTCATAAAAAACAGTCCATCCGATCTCGAGTTATAAATGGTGTAACCAACATCTTTCTTTTACATATGTAGATGAACTTGTTGGTATGCTTTTAACTTATGGTGAATCAAAACAAAATGCCAGTTCAGCGTATAAGAACAAGATTTCGCTAAGAAATCACCCAACTTCTTGGATGTTCATAAACCTGGTGCAGAGATGTAGAGATATGATTAACAGATAGATGCAGGCCAGAGTAATGAGTAGTATTAAGGTATTGATGCCCAAAATTTTTTATACATTGGTCTCCCGAGGAGACCCCTCAAAAGTTTGTAGCTTGTGCGAGTTAGGATAATCAGGGGTGTTCTTTTACTTTTCTGTAAACAGAATTTTACGAGGACCACCTCCTGATAAATATGAGACTCCTTTGAAGACCCTACATAGCTTAAGAGAGGATTTTTCATTTCATTGAGTTCTTTACACTTATCAGACTCTGCTCTTTCAATTTCTTGTAATTTGAACTTGATATCTCTTCACATTTTCAAAAAATTTCAAATAGCGGCTTCGTTTGGACGGAGTGAGTTACACCAGTGCTTCTCCTGGACTACCCCCCGCGTTTTTTTTTGGGCACAACAGGAAGCACCAGAGTGCTCAAGTGCTTGAAGCAAGTAAATCATTCTTTAAATAGAACAAAATTGAATTGGTGCGGTATTTCCGTATTATTTTGAACTTGGATTACTTCAAGGACAACAAGGCGCGAACTTTCCTGAACCCACCCTAGGTAGTTCATGTGTCCTCCACCGGTGCATAAAGCACCAACATTTTTTGGTTAACCTGGCTTCTGTGGTTCTGTGTACTGTCATAGTTCTGTCACTTAAAATTCATTCTGTGATGAGATATTCGAATTGTTTGTGTTTTTTAACAATTATAAAAACACCGAGATAATTGTTAAAATTTGTGCATTTCCAACATTTACAATTTTCATTCGAGTGACATTTAAGAGTTCATTCGAGTTTGACTGGATTCTCGTTTTTCATTCCGTTGACTATAATAGGTTATCTTTTTTAATAGTTGATAATTAAACTTGAAAATATGGCAGAGGGTGAATATACGCCTGGAGTTGTATACGATATGCCCACCCAGAACTATGTTACTTACAACTTCGAAAAATCAGCATTAGAATTGGGAAGAATAGTCTGGCCAAACTATGACGATCAACATTACTTGAAAGGGTGTTATTGGTCACCTGATGGGACGTGCCTTCTTACCGTAGTAAGAGGTGCAGGAATGCATATTTGCGAATTACCAAATGACCTTTATACTTCTGATGTCATGTTGACAAGTCGACCCGTTACACCTCTCACACCTGCAGTCAGTGTTCCCGAACAAGGTTTGATATATGATGTGTGTTGGTATCCTGGGATGAACAGTGCCTCGCCAGCCACCTGTTGGTAAGTCTTCGGCTCAGAACCATTCGTTACATCAGTTATTGTCTATATTGTAAACAATTCATTGCCATTTGGATATCAGAACGAAATAAAACGAGTACCCCTCTAGATCTTATCTATGCCATTGGATTGGTTATTCCAAGAATGTTTTTAGCATTTTTTTGCAATGTAGACTACCTGAAACAATGCATATTTTTCAAATTTTTTGGAATTGAAGGTTTATTGCAGGAGAGAAAGATATGGATTGTCATAAATCCTTTCAATTTGTTTTCAGCTGGCTATCAAGTGGTCATGAGGGTCCTGTGCATTTGTGGGATGCTTTCACAGGAACCCTAAGATGTTCATATAGGGGTTACAATGCCGTAGATGAAATTGACCCAGCGTTAAGTGTTAGTTTTTCTGCCGATGGACAAAGTATTTTTTGTGGTTCTAAGAAATCTGTTAAAATATTCGCGACAAGTAGACCCGGCAGGGAATATGCAGGGTATGAGGTTACACATCCTGCTTCTTGCATAGCTGTCAGCCAAGCTCAACCTGGAGTTGTGGCAATAGGTAAGTTCTTATGTTGACGTTCATGGTCTTATCAGACTTGTTTTCTATATTTATCTAATAAATTTGCCGTCAAAAACCTACATGACATGTCACAACAACCTGTATAATAAGACTTAAGATATAGAAAAAGAGATGTGAGGTGAGGTTTTATTCATCTTTTATACAGTTAGTTGAGTGGAAAATTGCATTTATGTTTCAGGTTCTTGGAAAAATACAATAGAATTAGTTTCTCAAAGTGATGGAACATTCAGACATCTCTGTAAATTACAAGGCCATAAAGGTGGTATTACGACGTTAGCATTCTCTTTAGATGGCTATAAATTGTTTAGCGGAGCAAGGAAAGATAAAGAAATCATTTGTTGGGACCTGAGGGTGAGAAATAATCAGATATATTTTGAGAATGAAGTCTGGTAGTTTTAAGGCCAAGATTGAAGGTTGTGAGACGTAAATCGAAAATTCAGCTCGTTTGACCTCCGAATTTCTTTTTAGGTACCTGGTCGTCCACTGTTTTGTGTTGGTAGGGAGGTGAATACGAATCAAAAAATTGGTATTGATTTATCCAAATGTGACAGATACTTAGTTTCTGGAGGCACAGATGGTAAAGTTTTAGCATGGGATATATCACAAAACGTTACTCCGAGTGAAAATTATCAGGTTTGTAGCAAAATTATAATATGGTATAAGTGTTTTAATGGTCATCTTAAATTAATTTGGATTGCAGCAAAATTGATCTTCGGATACTTCTTATAGCTCTGCGGTTAAACAGTTACGATACTTTTGAAAAAGTTTGTTCAGGTTTTGTAATCAATCTAAATTCGATATACACTGCGCAAAAAAATTAACGCACATTATGGAAATCTCAAATTTATTCTACAACTGAAGGTGTTCTCAATGATAATTATTTTTATCAGAATTATGCATGCATATGTTATCCACTTTCAACGTTTTTCTTCAATACAGATGTTTTCTCCCAGCAGGAATGAAAAAAGATGATATTATCAGATTTTGAATGTATTGGCTCCATTCTAAAATCAGTTGTTCTCGATCAATTCTAGTGATCAATAGTTTTTCTTTCGTTTGATTTTCTACACTCGATCGCTATGCAACGCGAAACACGCAATTTGACCCAAGAGGAATGTGCCCAAGCGGTAGTTTTGCGAGAAGAAGGGTGGACATACACAAGAATTGCAGGAAGGTTTGGAGTTTCCCATACAAGTGTGTCCAGAATGTTGCAGCGATTCAGGGAGACAGGTATGAATTTCCGAAGACTAGGACAGGGTAGACCTCATGTAACAACTGCCATTCAAGAACGTTACTTGAGAGTTTCTTCGTTGAGACAACGGTTTGCAACCGCTCGCCTCCTTCAAAATCAGCTTGAGCAAACTCATGAGGTGCAAATTAGCACTCAGACAATAAGAAATCGCCTCAGTAAATATGATTTAAGGCATCGTGTCGCGGCAAGAGGCCCAGCTCTTACCCCAGCCCATCGAAGGGCGCGTTTGGATTTGGCGAGAGAACATATCTATTGGGAAGAGGCCGATTGGGAAAGAGTTCTCTTCACAGATGAGTCTAGATTCTGCCTCTACCATTGTGATCGACGTTCCCTTGTATACAGACGTCCACATGAAAGATATGCTAAGTGCAATTTCCTGAATACTACTGGTTTCGGGGGAGGATCGATTATGGTATGGGGTGGAATATCTTTGACTGCTCGCACAGACCTAGTGGTCGTTGATAATGGAGCTATGAATGCTGATAAGTATATAAGGAACATTCTTGAAGAGCAAAGAAAAATGATGATATGGGATCATCTGCTGAGAAGGCAGCTACCTATATAATTCAAAGAAATAAGACACAAATCATTTGCCATTATAAATAATGACAAATGAAATGTGAATACGAACTAGCTCTTGAAGAGCATTTCATGCCATTTGCCCCATACATTGGTGAAAATTTCATTTTTATGGACGATAATGCCAGACCCCATCGTGCGCGCATCGTTCAGGAGTAGCTTGAAGAGGTTGAAGTCTCTCGAATGGAATGGCCAGCAAGAAGTCCAGATCTCAATCCGATTGAGCAGGTTTGGGACAACCTCAATAGAAGGCTGAGAAGTTCAGAAAATCATCCAGCTACTCTTAATGACTTAGGAATCCAACTCGGAGAAATCTGGGAAGGATTAGATCAGAACATTTTAAGATCACTCATTTTGAGTATGAACCGTCATTGCCTAGCTGTAATTAACGCAAGGGGTGGAAATATCAAGTATTAAATCACTTATCAGCATTTCAGTATTTTGAAAATTGTTAATTTCTCTTCTTTCACATAAGATTCGGTGAAATCCTGAATTTTTCTTCCATTTAATGTGTCCTGTTTCGTTCAAAACCTTCCTGAGAAAACATAAAAAATAAGTTATAAAGTCAATGTAGAGTTAACTTTCATTAAAATTGAGATTTTCAGAATGTGCCTTATTTTTTTTGCGCAGTGTACATTGAAAATATTTCAGAAACTGGATAAGACAGATAGCTTTGTCCGCATTTTGGAGATATAAGCAAAAATTAACATTTTGGTTTTTCAAATTTAGAATTGTAATTTTCCATCTTTTTTCTTGTCTAAAATTGCATAATTTCGTTGTACTACCTTGGACTGGTGTAAAGATCATTTCTTGTCTCTTTTTCGGTCACAACATTCTAGGTTAAGATTTGCACTTACAGTTACTGACAAATTTAAAAGATGTAACTAAAGAAGACGTAAGTTGACAAAAGTTGTTTGAGATCGATGTAATTCATGAATAACTTTCTGCAGCACCACAACTATAACATCCCTTAGAGAGAGATAAGCGTTTTATCAATAATAATTACAATACTGGATCATCTATCACCAGGGTGTCTGTTAAGATATCATAAGTACATAAACGTTGTTTCTTGTATGCACTTTAACTGAGTGACTGATATTTACAGGAATTCGGTGTTACAATCATCCGAATTATCCAACTGTAGCTTTCCTTTGAAATGTGGGACGACTCTCGATTATTTAGCAACTTCATTTTTATTGAAATAAAGCCGTTACTTGCCTAAAATGATAGGTCACATTAGGAAGTTATTTTAAATATTTTTATACTACTTGCTTATGGAAATCTCTTCAAAACGCAGTCATTTCGAAGATGAATATCAGACTTGCAAGAAATCAAAAATGAATATTAAAAGCACTGTTTGAATTTTCTCTATCACTGAAGTATGAGATGGGGCGATTACTGATATTAAGGAAGGTGATCTATTGTATAATTCATACATATTTATGCTTTGTAATCCGAAACATCAACAAGCAGGCAGTGTGTTTACCAAAAGCTCTGTGAAATATTCATAGTAGATTATTGTTTTGAATACAAAATAGCTTGATGTAGTTTGATTAATGACAAATTTTTCGAGATCATTCGTTATAAACTTTTGTTTTCCTGAATGTTCATTGGGCGTCTCATGTTGTATCATAATTTCCTCTTGGTGTGGCCTGTCATTTTTCACAAGTAATAATTAAGAAAGAAATGTAAAAATCGAGAGCTTTAGGAACAATGGTTATCCAACTGTTGGTAAAAGTATCGTTCTTCCGTTGCATTGCAATATTTTAATTGTTGGTCGATATTGCAGATGCCCTTGCATAACGACTGTTGCAATGGGGTTAGCTTGCATCCAACTAAACCCATACTAGCGACATCTTCTGGTCAACATCACACGATGGATCCATTGCATCACACAAGAAGCAGTTTCAACTATGAGAATTCCCTGTGTATGTGGTGGTTAGGTAACCAGCAGGAGGATCCGGATTTGATATCAGCAATCATAAGAGCTGCGACTAATTCATAAGCCTCAATTTGAATGACTTACCTGGGTATTAGATTGTGTAAAGACATATTTTCATCTTGAATAAATTAGATTTTTGAGTACAAATTCTCTTTTGATTACCTATGCAGATCCATATAAACGCCTTCTCTATTGATATAGAAGAGATTTTTTCAAATCAGTGCGTGAAGAGGGTTCCTCGCGAAATAAGAGCGCAAAAAGGACATGAAGAGGGTTCCTCGCGAAATAAGTGCGCAGAAGGGCATGAAGAGGGTTCCAGGCGAGAGGAGGGCGCAAACAAGCCCTCAATAAAGCATCACAAGGGCTCTGTTGGAATCGTCATAGGATAAAACTTCTCTTGGCATCATTTTTGAATGCGTAGAACCGATTGATCGCTTTGAAAGCGATACAAGCTGAAGAGAACATCATTAAAATTTGCATTTCTTACACGCATCATCAAATGATGAACCAGAAGACGTTTCCATAATCGTTATAAGTTTATGAAAGTGGAAAAAATTGAGATTATTTATACGGAAAACATCCATCTTCAGAAAACGTCAATCTCCTTATCAAGTTTTTTTACATTAAACTGACGCAGGTTGGTACTCTTGAAATGTCAATTAATTTTCAGAGACGTTGCCAATGCTATTTGCAATTCAATCTTTTTTAACTTTGTATATGGGGTTAGTTTTAAGGTGTAACTATGACGCAGGCGTTGTAGTACTACTACATTTTCATACTGGAGTATTTCAAGTTGTGCAAAAGGTATTTAAATGTCTTCTCTTGTCTTATTTCATGAGAATTTTGAAAAAAGGGGAATTCCATAGGTCCGTGTCTGTTCGTTTAGAAGCTTTTCTGTTGGGTTATTCGAGTACTTTTATTCTTTTTTCGAATGATAACAAAGTAAAGGACTATTCTGTCCATTATTTTTCAGCAAAATTTCAACACTCGATTCTTGATTTCCGTACAAGAAAATAGCATTTCTGAATCTTCCAACCATTTTTATACGTGAAATAAACTGCTCCACATGAGTTAGGGATATTGACTTGAATTGCAAAAAAATATTGTTAAAATAAGATTTTTGTGATGAGAATTCATATTAATATGATTTCAAGTTGCAAATTAATTTTAGCCTGTAGGTCTGCAGCGTATACAGGGTGGTTAAGAAAAATCGAATAAAATAACGAAATTTTATTCCCAGAGAATTCAAGCATTTTAAGACTATCAAAACAATGTATGGCCTCCACGGGCATCAATAACAGCTTGACATCTGCCTTGCATACTACACAAGAGGTTGTTGAACATTTCTTGAGGAATTTGGTTCCATAAACGGGGCAGAAGCTCTCTCAGATCATTTAAGGATTCTGGGGTAGGTTGATGATTATCTAATCTTCATTGGAGCATATCCCAAGCATGTTCTATGCAATTCAAATCTGGTGAGTGCGGAGGTATTGGCAAATGTGGAATACCAAGCTCCTCGCGCGAATTCTCAACTATGGCTGCACGGTGCGGTCTAGCGTTATCGTCTAGAAATTGAAAAGTTTCACCAATAGCAGCGTGAAATTTTGGCACAACATTGTCAATGACATGCACCCTATAGTCAGTGTAAGGCGGTCATATTCAAATGTGTAGATCTGTGCGCCCGTTGAAACATATCCCGGCCCATACCATAACACTACCCCCTCGGAATGGAGGGGACTTCTTGGACATAGCGACGATTATGGGGTATGCGTGGGATTGTCCATACCCTTATTCTTCGAGAATCTGAAAATCGTCCATATCTGGATTCATCAGTGAAAAGGACACTACGCCATTGATCGTTCCAATTGATATGTTGCCTTGCCCATTCCAGTCTTTGACGCTTATGGTCACGTGGTAATGGAACTCCTCTTCATGGACGTCTAGAACCTAGATTCACCTCTCTCAAACGTCGTCTGATGGTTTCGATGGAAACTTGGATCCCATCTGCATTTTGAAGAGTATTCCGTAGCATTCTACTCGTAGATGTAGTGTTTCTTCTCGCCAAAACGGTGATGAAACGATCCTGAGCAGGTGTTGTTTTTCGTCGCCCAAGCCTTGGTCTTTCCAACACGGAACCTGTCTCCCTGAACTTATTCCAAAGTCGAGACGAGATATCACACTTTGGCTGACTTGGAGCCTTTCCGCTACAACAACCTGAGTTAGGCCACCCTATAGCATTCCGATAGCCCTATTAGCCTCAACGTTTGTAAATTTACGTCTTGGCATTTTCAGAAAACTCGTTTCAAATCGAAGCGGTTGATAAACTGACTTCATTTCAAAATAAGAACATTCATGAAGCATATCCAAAGAACCAAACTTCAGAAAAAAGGCGACCAGATTGACGAAATGTCTCATACTGAATTTTATTGGATCGATTCAAGTTGTTATTGAGTTTTAGATGATTTTACAGCGATTTTCTCGAAGATTACATACTTTTAAAAACGATTGAATACGATATCCCTAACTCTTGTGGAGCAGTATATTTCCAGTACATATTGAAAGAAAAAAAAGTTTCTTCAACATTCGCCAGGTCTTTGAAATTATGTATAAAGGAAACATAACAGTACCTAATTTTGTATTAAATTATTTCTCTTCTTTCTTTCCTTCACTATATGGCTGTTGACATAATTTAATAAACGAAATAAAATCACTTGAACTTTTCACGTTTTTATTTTTGTTATAGTGTTAGATTCCTATATCATTGTATACAAAATAAAATACACATCTATATTATAATATTCATAAGGCACAAAGCAATTTTTACAATTAGAAATATGTAGTCTACATATACATGTTTTGATACAGACAATATGTGAACATTGTGGAGTGGGTTGAACAATATTATTGTCATATTAGTGATATCGCAGCAGCAACAACCCATTAAAATTTCTAAACGAATACAACGAATTAGTTTAAAAGCGAAACTTGATATAAAATAAGTAGAAAAATCAAACAGCTGGGCAGCCCCATAATATATCACCTTTGAAATGATAAGGAAACAAACTGAGGAATTAGACTTCAACAGACTTTTTACGTATGACTAGAAATTGTATTGATGTATTGAGAGTTACTTCCCAGAAAACCGTTATCGAGAATGATGCTTTTGTATCACAGCAAATATTTTCGAGGATGCAGCAGGAACTTAAACTTTTTGGTATGAATTTAGAAGCATCAGGCGAGATGAAAAAGTAAAAAAGTACAAAATCAACACAATACACTCGTTTTAGTCCTCATCTTTGAAACGGCGGTATATTGACTGGACGTAGGTGAAAACGCATTTCCAGTCAGGTCTCATTGTTGCTACCATGTCGTCAACGTCCAAAAGTGGTGCAATATCTGCTTTCTCACTGCAAAGAAGACCAATATGTTGAATTACCTAATAACATTACAACCACACAGTATAGACACTGTAGAAACTTAATTAGTTTATTGCCATATATTTGTTTCATATGAATCAGTAGTTCTGTTCATGTCATTGTTGTTATTGTTAAAAAGTCATTGACAGAAAAAATATAATTTTGTCAAAGTACGTTGTCAGTTCTTCAACTTAAAAAGTTAATTCCTGCAGAGTCTGAGCTGTTCTGTTTGAAAGTTTACATTGGTCCTTCGAAGCCTTCAATTGAATACGCTATGGAAAATGAAAAAGTGCAGGAAAGTGCCGATAAAAATATTGGACTTCGTAGAAGCGCTAGGTGCAATAAAGGAATTCCCGCAAGAAGATTTTCCGAATCAGAAATGGCTACTGTAGATCTCTGTACAAATGTGCCTTCTTCTAGAGTATGTGTAAAACCTAGACGAGAGAAAGGATGCATGAGTGAAACAGAAATAACCTTTTCTGGTAATGGTTTACCGGTAGCTGATAATTCCCTTAATATTGTCACTGAAAAAAGTGCAGAACTTGAATTGGGTACTGAAAAGCACTCAGTTAGAGAAAGGAAGTCGAGCAAGAGATCTGCAATTTCTAAGAGATCCAATATTTCCAAGTTGAACTTAGAACTGATATTGTTAAAGGAGCAACAGAAAATTGACGAAGAGGAAGAACAAGGAAGAAAGAAAGCCCTTGAAAGAAAACGTTTGAATTTAATTAAAGAAATGGAATTGAAGAAGAAAATCATGGACAGTATTGAAAATAAAAGTGACACAGCTTCAGTTTATTCGCAAAGTTTATATAGCGATGAACATTATTTGGGAAAGTGGGTCGAAGATTCCAAAAAATGTATTGATCCCGAATATACACATTCTCAAGGAATCCATGAAAGGAATGAACATGAAAAAGTTGAAAGCCTCTTTTCTTGTACCCATAAATGTGACAATAGCACTACCTTTTCTGTTGGGTGTGGAGGAAAAGATAATTCATTTTTTGATATTGCCAGGCAGTGTATTGAAAATACGACAAATACCAACAAACTTTTGCTTCGTCAGAAGGTGCGGGACCTTACCACTTTCTCTGGTGAACTCTCGGAATGGCCCATTTTTATTAGTGAATTCCATAGAGCCACAACGCGATATGGACTGACAGATGAAGATAATCTCGTTCGGTTGGAAAGGTCATTGAAAGGGAGAGCTCGAGAAACTGTAAAAGCTCTTCTCACTTCTCCAGCGAATGTTGCTCAGATCATCAAAATGTTGGAAATGAACTTTGGCCGAGCAGAGTGGATTATTTTAGAGTTGATAGAAAAAGTGAAGAGACTAAGCAATGTGAAAGAAGATAAATTAGAATCTTGTGTTGCTTTTTCCAACGCCGTGAGCAATATGGTAACTACCATGAAAAACGTTAAAGCTGAATTTTATCTATATAATCCTGAACTTCTTTGCCAATTAGTGGAAAAATTGTCTCCAATTCAAAAATACTCGTGGGGAAAATATAAATATCAACGTGAACTTCAGTCCCTACAAACATCTTTGAACGATTTTGCAAATTGGTTCGAGGGAGAAACAAATTCTTTGGCTGGAATAAGTAGTCCCTTCCAAAAGACTCAGGCAAAATCTTTCCCCAGACGGGAAAATGTCATGATATCGAAAAAGAGTTTTCAGAAAAAACAAGTTGACTCAAACGGATGTGTTTTATGTAAGAATGTCAATCATAATGTGCAGAATTGTGATGAATTCCTGAAACAGACAATCACAGAAAGACGAAAATCCGCTATGAATCTCAAGCTTTGTTTTTCATGTCTTCAAACCGGTCATATGGTGAAAAATTGTCATAAGAAGAATAAATGTGGCAAGAGTGGATGTAAAGGACGACACAACAAATTACTTCATGTTGAAAGAAATATCGAAGAACCTAAAGCAGAGGATGAAATCGTTTCTCCAAGAAATTTTTGTGGAAATCTATCCGAAAACAACACTGCAGAAAAAACGGTGTTGATGAGAATTGCTCCAGTCAAACTACGTGGACCTACAGGAGAAATTCGAACATTTGCCCTTTTTGATGAAGGATCCACATGTTCAATGATTGAAGAAGAGCTGGCCAATAAACTCAAGTTGTCTGGTCCAATTGTTCCACTTTGTTTTCAGTGGACCAACAACATTAGTCATTATGAGGATGATTCTAGATTAGTTTCGATTGATATATCAGGTGCCGATGAAAAGTCAACATTCTACAAGATGAACCAAGTGAGAACCGTAAGAAATCTTAGTCTTCCATACCAGAAAATTGATGCTAATGAAATCAAAAGCAAATTTCCTTATTTGGACCTCAAATTATTGGAATCTATCGAATCAGCATATCCTCAACTGTTGATAGGCCAAGATAATTATGGACTCATTGTTCCGCGAAAAATTATTCAGCCAAAACTGAATGAACCAATCATGTCGAAGTCGAAACTAGGTTGGACCATCAATGGGAACATAACAAACAATGAGGTATCAAGAATGCCCCATGTGAGTCTTTGTTGTCGTTTGATTAGCAATGAAGAACACCACCTGTTAGTCAAAGATAGTTTCCGAATTGAATCATTTGGTGTGAAACAAATTCCTATTGTAAAATCAGCGGAGGATAAAAAGGCGATTGATATAATGGAAAAAACAATCAAAAGAATAGGACAACATTATGAGATAGGACACCTCTGGAAAAATGAAAACGTTTCATTTCCAGACAGTAGACCGAATGCAGTGAGACGTCTATTATGCATGGAGCGAAAAATGGATAGAGATTCAAAATTTGCTGATGAATACTGCAGAAAGATTGAAGAATATCTGATTAAAGGCTATGCAAGAATACTAACAGACACCGAAAATGTTGAAACCCCAAAAACCTGGTACCTACCCCATTTTGCGGTATGGAATGTGAATAAACCAGGAAAAATAAGACTTGTTTTCGATGCAGCAGCTAAATCTTATGGATCCTGTTTGAATGATTTCTTACTACAAGGCCCAGACTTCGTACCATCATTGATCTCTGTGTTATGGCGATTCAGGCAGAGTAAAATAGCCTTCAGTGGGGACATATGTGAGATGTTTCACCAGGTTCTGATTAGTCAGGAGGATCGATGTGCACAGCGTTTCCTGTGGCGTGGTAGAGATCGAAGTCGAGATCCTGATATTTACCAAATGAATGTGATGATTTTTGGAGCTGTTTCATCGCCGTCCATAGCTCAATTTGTGAAGAATAGGAATGCCATGGAGTTTGAATGTCAGTTTCCAGGTATAATCAGATGCATGGAAAAGCAACACTATGTTGATGATTATTTGGACTCATGTGACACCGTAGAAGAGGCTTCTAAGTTGTGGCTGGAAAAGAGTCACTCTTGATCCGAAAGAAGATCCTCCCCAAGTCCAGCAGGCTTTTCAAGTTGTCCGCTTTCCTAGATGAAACTGGCATTATTCGTTTGGGTGGCAGATTTCCTGAGAGTCAGTCACTGAACCTAGGATATGATTTTCGATATCCGGTTATTCTAGATCCCAAGAACAAATATACCCAGCTGCTGATCAACCACTATCACCATGAATCTGGTCATAATGGTGTGGATACGGTTATAAACAATTTGAGGCTCAAATATTGGATTCTTCATATTCTACAAGCGGTCAAGAAATGTTTCAACTCCTGCCTCTATTGCAAAATCCGGAAATGTAAGCCAATAGCTCCTGAAATGGGTCTTCTTCCACCAGAGAGATTGGAATCTAACGTATTCCCTTTCACTTACGTTGGTATTGACTTCTTTGGTCCGATGACCATTTCCGTGGGACGAAGAAGAGAAAAACGATATGGTGTTCTCTTTACATGTCTAAGTATCAGAGCAGTGCATATCGAAGTAGCAGCATCTCTGGACACCAGTTCCACGATCCTTGCCATCAGACGTTTTATGTGTCGCCGAGGACAGCCAAAGAAAATTAGATCCGATAATGGAACAAATTTTGTTGGTGCTGAACGAGAACTGAGAGAAAGTGTGAATTCCCTGGACGATGTTAGAATATCTGACGAACTTTCTTCGAGAGGCATCAAATGGAAGTTCAACTGTCCAAGTGCTCCAAGTATGGGAGGCATATGGGAAAGGATGGTAAAATCGATAAAGACAGCTCTCAAGGTATCGCTCAAAGAGGTCAATCCAAAGGAGGAAGTTCTCTTTACTCTACTCTACGAGGCAGAATATATGGTGAACTCTAGACCATTGACACATATATCGGTGGATCCTAATGAACCGGAGGCAATTACTCCCAATCATTTTCTGCTTCTTCGACCTGGAGGAGTACAGTCTCATGGGGAAAATGACATAAGAAGCAGGAAACAATGGCGATTCGCACAAGCCCTGGCGGATCTATATTGGAAGCGTTGGATCAAAGAATATCGACCAACTCTTATTCAAAGACAAAAGTGGCACACAAAAACTGAACCTCTCAAAGTGGGTGATATCACGATAATGGTGGATGACAAGGCACCTCGAAACGAGTGGCTAATGGGACGTATCGAAGAAGTCTATCCAGGAAAAGACGGCACCATAAGGGTAGCAAAAATAAAAACCATGAAAGGCTTCTACACAAGACCCGTAACAAAGTTGTGCATTCTTTCCACGTCTACCAGTTGATAGTGAAGTCTATGGTTCTTCACGGGGCGGAGAATGTAGAAACTTAATTAGTTTATTGCCATATATTTGTTTCATATGAATCAGTAGTTCTGTTCATGTCATTGTTGTTATTGTTAAAAAGTCATTGACAGAAAAAATATAATTTTGTCAAAGTACGTTGTCAGTTCTTCAACTTAAAAAGTTAATTCCTGCAGAGTCTGAGCTGTTCTGTTTGAAAGTTTACATACACCATGGTGTCTATACTGTGTTACAACTAAAGCCCGCTCCACACTCACGGCGCGAATCGCGCCAAGAATTCTTGCCGTGAAGTTGGACAAGAATTCGCACCCAAGAAAGTCATCCACACTCACACAAATATTCGCACTTCGGTTCGCGGCATCCTCGCTGTCTACGAAGACTTTTCGCCTGTTGAGCCCGCTATAAAAACGGTTTATTCTGATAATAATCAAGAAATTCTCATTCCACTTATCTAAATCTGAATCTATTTTAAATTCACTTCATTTCTACATGAATCATTCATTTCAAAAGCGAATAAAGTCAGTCAACAAGTATAAAATCATTACTGCGCAGGTACCGCGAACAGCTGTGAGTGTGGATGGAACATGTGTGCTTAGGCGCGAAGCCTTTGTCGCGGGACAGGAGACCGCAAACTCACGGGGAAGGCCGCGAAGCGCGAACGTTACACAAGAAAGTCATCTACACTCACGTTCGCGGTATTGGCCAAGGTTCTTGCCATGAGTGTGGAGCGGGCTTAATAGAGGGAAAGTGGACTATTGGAGATCTAATTCAAAAGTAAACCGCTAGGATCGTGCTGCCATCGGAGGAGAGTAGTGACAGATCTCAATTATTATATTTTCCTAATGGAAGTTAACCACAAAAATTTGCTTGGTGTTTGCTGAAGTGTCAAAAGGGAGGGATTCTTTGTAAGGGGTAATCTTGGAAACTACTGATTCATTGAAATGTGGTAGTTCAGTGAACTCTTTGAATAGTGTGAAAGAATACTTACTCGGCCACTTTGAATGCAAGCGTAAAATTGTGTCTGCGTTCTTTTGGTGTGAGTGCATGGTAGTCGAAGGCTTCTGGTAGGAAATGGTGGACGAGGGCACAGAATGCTAGTCCATCGGCCCAGCTGCTTGAGAAGTTATCTAGTTGGATGTTCTGAAAATGAGGACGACGGTCAATTGGATATTTTATTCTGCGTATGTTATCTTCTATCTTCTATATATATAAAAGAAAGATGTTGGTTACACCATTTATAACTCGAGATCGGATGGACTGTTTGTTATGAAACTTCATAAATGGATTCGTCTACGGTCTGGTTATTATAAAATACAATAAAACTTTGAAAAAATCGATGAAAAATTTACTTATACAGGAAATGCTTCTCCTCCTTTTGAGTAAGGCCACTAGATGTCGCTACAGTTACAGTTACGCTACCGCTTATTCGTTTGTACTTCATTTGATATTCTCCGCGTTAGATGGCGATATAAACAAATAGTGTGTACAGTGACTATATTCCCTCTATGGTCACTGTAATAGTGTGTAATTTTAGTTGCCTACAACTCTGCGCTGTTGGGCAAAACCAACATGTCTTAGCGTAGGAGTACAACAGATGTCTAAAATGATCAGTAGATCAGATTTCGTTGAGATATGAGAAAAGTTTCGTTTTTACCACTTCAGATGGCGCTATTCACACATTATGACTGATGATTATTAGTTATTTTTATAGTTTTATTTATTCCAAATAACGTAATCGTGAAGGTACGATATTTGACATTATCACAATTAAATGGCGATGAATTTGTTGAGGCTTTCGCGGCCATCGATTGATGTGTTCTGTTCTTTTTTCGAGCATTTCGGTCGGCGTGGTTTGAAATGGTCGAAAAAAGAACATATGATATCAATTACTGTGTAATTTACATAGGGCTCATAGTACCATAAAAGGGTATTAACAGATCCAGAAGCGGGTGAATATCACAGTGAATTTTTATTGAAATGTCAAGTAAATCGGATTTTGGCGATGAGTTCCAATCGTGAGATGTCCATTCTCATCTTTTCTCATCTTTTCTCATCATTTTTGAAATGTTTTTGAATTTCTGCTTGGGCAATAAATATATTTGCGGAAATAAATTAATCCAAAATTGCCATTATAAGTGATTGACATATTATGACATATTATTTTTGTTTATCTGTTCTGTGTGATAGCTCATATCCATGGAAACATTTGACAGTTCAAAAATCAGAGAACCAAGCCGTTATTCTCCGATCACCGGTGATTACGATTTGTGAAAACCAATGTAAGTATCATTTAGGCGGAACAAAGTTCGCCGGGCCAGCTTGTAGAACTATAAATTGAAATGAACACATTTAAATTAAGATTGAAGCCATTTTTATTCTCAGACGCATGAGGTGTAGCACCATCTTGTTGGGACCAAAACACTTCTGGGTCCATACCTTCAAATTTTGAAACGAATAATCATTATAATCATCGATTTGTACCTAACGAGCACCATATTCACTATAGCCTTTGCTCCAGCAACGCATTTAAAGAAATATGGACCGATAATGCCTCCAGCGTGTAAAGCATTTTTCAGGATGCAATGAAACCTGCGGAACTTCTTGAGGGTTGTTTTCACTCCATATGTGGCAATTTTGCTTTTTCACGATGCCGTTCAACCAGAATTGAGCTTCATCACTGAACACAATTTTTTAATAAAAAAGTGGATCAACTTCAAACTGTTCTAGAGCCAAATCAGCAAACAAACGACGCTTATTATGGTCGAGTGGCTTCAGTTCGTAAACCAGTTGGATCTTGTATGGGTGTAGACCAAGATCTTTACGCAAAATTTTTCATGTGGTGAATGCACAGAGTCCAACTTGTTGTGAACGTCGACGAATAGACAAATCTGGATCTCCATTAAGGGGCAGTATCACCTTTTGAATCGTGGTAAATCTCCATTCAAAAAGTGGTCTCTTTATTTCACGAGTAAGTACCCTAATTTACGACGTAGAGACTTGATTTTTTTTAAATTGAAGTTGAAGAACGTCCCGAGGGCAAATAGTTTTCTTTTTTTCGATTTAATTAGTTTTTCAATTAAAAAAACCAAGTTAATCGTTAGATCTGGGGTTATTGAATATGTTTTTCATTTTTCATGAGTACAAGCTATATTTTTGAAATAATCATCATGAAAATTTTTGTAGTTTATAGAAGATTAAATTGGCGAGGGCAAATAGTTGCGATTTTTTCGATTTAATCAGTTTTTCAATTAAAAAAAAGGTTGAACTTCAGCGTTTTGGAAACTACACTTAATGATTTTTTTCCGACGGTTATTCATCATTTTTTGGAAAAAATCGCAACTTTTGCCCTCGGCAATGTAATCTTCTATAAACTACAAAAATTTTCATGATGATTATTTCAAAAATATAGCTTGTACTCATAGAAAACGAAAAATATATTCAAAAACCCCAGATCTAACGAGATTACCCTGGTTTTTTTAATTGAAAAACTATTTAAATCGAAAAAAAGAAAACTATTTTCCCTCGGGACATTCTTCAACTTCAATTAAAAAAAAATCAAGTCTCTACGTCGTGAATTAGGGTACTTACTCGTGAAATAAAGAGACCACTTTTGAATGGAGATTTACCACGATACAAAAGATGATACTGCCCCTTAACGCTATCACTTACAGCAGCTGCATTTTCTTCTGTAGGTACAGTTCTTTGTTTTGTTATTGCATCGAGCAGAGAAAAAGTTGCCGAAATCTATCGATAGTTCGACGAATAAGCTGCTCAGATGGACAGTTATGTAAACTATAAATTTCACCAAGTGCTCTATGAGTTTGGCGAATAGAATACTGATTTTGAAAATAAATTTCAACAATCTGTAAACGTTGTTGCGGCGTGAGTCTTTCCATAATAATTTGTCAATGCCTACTGAACAGAAATGTCAAAAAACCACAGCTTCTACCTCCTGTGAAATAATAGTTATATATCTCTCTGAAAAAAACACCCGATATTTTTTCTTGCAAAAGAAAATGTCTATTCGATTTTTCCTGGGCAATATACTTCTTCTCAGCTTTAGAAATCTCGGCATTGTGATTCCATTAGAGATCTAAATGGATACTTCAACAATGGCAAATAAAAAAATAATCAGAGAATAACTCTCAAAAGTGTTAGAACAGATCAAAAATTCGAAGCATTAATTGATTGTTACCAATTTGGTCTGATAAGTTAGGATATGACGGTTTTGTAGGAATGGTTATGTCTAACTGGCTATCAACCATTGATTCATCCAAATGTTCCAATAACAGAACAAAATCTAATTTGTTTAAGTTGCAGACCAGGTGATTATTTTCTTCTCTGAACAAAGGGAGTTGAAATGAAATTATCACAAATGTCGTTATGTACACTGCGCAAAAAAATTAACGCACATTCTGAAAATCTCAATTTTAATGAAAGTCAACTCTACATTGACTTTATAACTTATTTTTTATGTTCTCTCGAGTCTCGGGAAGGTTTTGAAAGAAACAAGACACAATAAATGGAAGAAAAATTCAGGTTTTCACCGAATCTTATGTGAAAGAAGAGAAATGAACAATTTTCAAAATACTGAAATGCTGATAAGTGATTTAATACTTGGTATTTCCACCCCTTGCGTTAATTACAGCTCGGCAACGACGGTTCATACGAAAAATGAGTGATCTTAAAATGTTCTGATCTAATCTTTCCCAGATTTCTCCGAGTTGGATTCCTAAGTCATTAAGAGTAGCTGGATGATTTTCTGAACTTCTCAGCCTTCTATTGAGGTTGTCCCAAACCTCCTCAATCGGATTGAGATCTGGACTTCTTGCTGGCCATTCCATTCGAGAGTCTTCAACCTCTTCAAGGTACTCCTGAACGATGCGCGCACGATGGGGTCTGGCATTATCGTCCATAAAAATGAAATTTTCACAAATGTATGGGGCAAATGGCACTACATGCTCTTCAAGAATGTTCCTTATATACTTATCAGCATTCATAGCTCCATTATCAACGACCACTAGGTCTGTGCGAGCAGTCAAAGATATTCCACCCCATACCATAATCGATCCTCCCCCGAAACCAGTAGTATTCAGGAAATTGCACTGAGCATATCTTTCATGTGGTCGTCTGTATACAAGGGAACGTCGATCACAATGGTGAAGGCAGAATCTAGACTCATCTGTGAAGGGAACTCTTTCCCAATCGGCCTCTTCCCAATGGATATGCTCTCTCGCAAAATGCAAACGCGCCCTTCGATGGGCTGGGGTAAGAGCTGGGCCTCTTGCCGCAACACGAGGCCTTAAATCATATTCTTCGAGGCGATTTCCTATTGTTTGAGTGCTAATTTGCACCTCATGAGTTTGCTCAAGCTGATTTTGAAGGAGACGAGCGGTTGCAAACCGTTGTCTCAACACTCTCAACGAAGAAACTCTCAAGTAACGTTCTTGAATGGCAGTTGTTACCCGTGGTCTACCCTGTCTTGGTCTTCGGACATTCATACCTGTCTCCCTGAATCGCTACATTCGCTACAACATTCTGGACACACTTGTATGGGAAACTCCAAACCTTTCTGCAATTCTTGTGTATGTCCACCCTTCTTCTCGCAAAACTACCGCTTGGGCACATTCCTCTTGGGTCAAATTGCGTGTTTCGCGTTGCATAGCGATCGAGTGTAGAAAATCAAACAAAAGAAAAACTATTGATCACTAGAATTGATCGAGAACAACTGACTTTAGAATGGAGCCAATACATTCAAAATCTGATAATATCATCTTTTTTTTATTCCTGCTGGGAGAAAACATCTGTATTGAAGAAAAACGTTGAAAGTGGATAACATATGCATGCATAATTCTGATAAAAATAATTATCATTGAGAACACCTTCAGTTGTAGAATAAATTTGAGATTTCCATAATGTGCGTTAATTTTTTTGCGCAGTGTATTTCGATTGAAAGTCTTTAACTTGTAAAGGCTAAACGCATTATAATGTTTCCTTCAGGGAAGAATATAATCACCTAGTCTGTTATATACCCAAATTAGATTTAGAACCAATGGCTAGATTCTGAGTAGACCTTTGTCCATCTGTGGCACTGTGCATGGCTTATCCATCACAGTCATTGCATAAATACCTGCATCATCCACTTGGTCTAACCAAATTAGTAACACTAGGTACTATAAAAACAAGCAAAGACAATGAAACAAAGACAAGAAAAGCAAAGCGAACAAACAGATCACCCCAAAAACAACACTGATCATACCTCGTATTCCTTCGTCTTCATCCTGCACCAGTACAAAAGTCGATCTTTGATGGTGCTGGCGCTTTGGCTCAGGGCCGCATCAGTGAATTTAAAAAGGGGACTGCCACCAGGCGTTCTAGGTGTACTGCAGACCAAGCCGTAAGATGCTATTAGTTTAGGTAGATTCTCGATGAGTTAGATTAAAGTATTGCTTAGGTGTTAGTCGACTAAGGTCATACTATATCGCGGTATTGTACAAGTTTATATGCTCTTTGTAAGGCTACATTCTAGTTTCATGATGAACGTGAGGCTTGAACGTCAAAATCTGAAGCTGTGAAGTTGCTGGCTTGCAGTCATTCACAGAAGAACTCCAGGGTTCGTCAAAATCCAGTGAAGATTGTATAAAGGATTGTATAAAGGAGTAACAGTGACATCTTGAGGACTATTGTATGACCTCAAGGGCTAATCTATCCATCAAAAGATAGATAGGTGTGAGATCTGAAATGATCTTTAGTGGCCTATAGTTGGGCACGTTCTCATGGCTCCAGTGATGCACACCCATGCTAGTCTTTTTATCTTGTTTCCTCTTACTGTTTTGACTTGCTTCAGCGTGCCAGAGAATGCCCCATCATTGGTTATACGCCTCACAATCATGGTATACGTTCATCGCAGTATTCTAGGGATACAGCCTCAGTAGCTATACAGGGTCTTTCACGAGGAACCTCACCCATATTTATACGGGAAACTACTGAACGTATTTTCATGAAATTCAGCACTTATAAGTATTTCACGATGCTGATGGAATCTAAAATATTTTCAAGGCATGAGCACCTCCGGTTTTTCCTGAAATGACGTCAACTTTCGTTTTTCAAATCAGAACACCATTTTTTTATTGCAGAAATAGATTCCTTAGAAAATTTCAAGTTATTTTGATGTAACATTTTTCAGTTTTGGTTGGAAAATTCTCTCTGAGCGGAAAAATTCGAAAAAAAAATCGAAAATAGAGCTCCGCTGAAACAAGAATAACTTCGAGGTTTTTGGATGGAAAATTTCCATTTTTGGGATTTTTCAAGATGTAAGATTGATGTATCCACTTTAAAAATCGAAATCGCGATTCATAATACAGGGGGGGAAAAAATCGCTTTCAAAGTTAGGCATGACAAAATCGTGAAAAATCAATTTTTTCAAATTAGAACCCCATTTTTTTATGGCAGATATTGAATCTACGTTAAAAAATAATGTGAGTGTATGCATCACACCCTTGCCCTAAAATGGATATTTTCTGAGTTATTCACAAAAAACTGTTTTTCGTCTTGAATTTTCAGCTATTTCTTTTCCCTTCACGCCAAAAAGATGAAATTTTCAGGAACTGTTATTTGAACCATGTAGTTTTCTTAACGAAAGATCCGACATTTCTCAAGTTTGTCATGGTTCTGTTAATGGTATCTCTCGTTGGTCTGGGTCGGTCAGGAAACCTCTCAATGAACAGTCGAATCGTTCTATCTACAACTTTATTACATTCTCCATGAAGTAGAATGAGATTTAAATAATCTTCATTGGTAAAATTAGGCATAGTGATCGATTTTATAACTTAATACGAATTATCACCAAATTAATAGTAAACACAAAATGCTACTGAATAAAGAGGAATTTGGCAGATGTAATTAATGATATCTATCATTAAAAAAAAAGAATGTAAAACATGGTAAGTTTTTGCATATGGTTAATAAGGAATTATTTATTTATCACTGGAGAGAAAACCGATGGCCGATTAGTTGAAATAAAGAGGTTTCCGATACAAATTCGAATCCAAATTCGCCATCTATTTAGGAACAACCTGTAACTTTTTTCTCTTGCATATTAGGGTAGTAAAATCTAAAACATGGTTTAAGTAACAGTTCCTGAAAATTTCATCTTTTTGGCGTGAAGGGAAAAGAAATAGCTGAAAATTCAAGACGAAAAACATTTTTTTGTGAATAACTGAGAAAATATCCACTTTAGGGCAAGGGTGTGACGCATACACTCACATTATTTTTTAACGTAGATTCAATATCTGCCATAAAAAAATGGGGTTCTAATTTGAAAAAATTAATTTTTCACGATTTTGTCATCCCTAACTTTGAAAGCGATTTTCTCACCCCCTGTATCATGAATCGCGATTTCGATTTTTAAAGTGGATACATCAATCTTACATCTTGAAAAATCCCAAAAATGAAAATTTTCCATCCAAACACTTCGAAGTTATTCTTGTTTCAGCGGAGCTCTATTTTCGATTTTTTTTCGAATTTTCCCGCTCAGAGAGAATTTTCCAACCAAAACTGAAAAATGTTACATCAAAATAACTTGAAATTTTCTAAGGAATCTATTTCTGCAATAAAAAAATGGTGTTCTAATTTGAAAAACGGAAGTTGACGTCATTTCCGGAAAAACCGGAGGTGCTCACGCCTTGAAAATATTTTAGATTTCATCAGCATCGTGAAATACTTATATGTGCTGAATTTCATGAAAATACGTTCAGTAGTTTCCCGTATAAATATGGGTGAGGTTCCTCGTGAAAGACCCTGTATTCTTTATACCTCAGTCATTCATTTCATTCAGGCTCAGCTGTATATGCCAAAAATACTTAAAATACCGGTAAGATTTCAATTAAAAATGCTTTTCTGAGCTATAGCTGTAGTTACTCTACTAGAGTTTCGAAGATTCTAAACTACAATATGTGTTATCATGTTTGGTGGCATTTGGTAAAATTTACCGACGGCTTGTGCTATGCAGAAGATTTTTGCATATTAGTAACAACTTTTCATAATGTAATTGTGTTGTGTGGATAAAAAGAAGAGAGTATGAAGGATTTCTTGTGAGTTTGAGTGTGGAGAAGATTTGAAGAAAATAAGAAGAGCTTTCATATATTCAGTTCTATACGGTACCTTGGAGGTGTGTTGAGACTGTTTTGCTTGTCCAGTTGACGGAATTTGGCAAAGGGTGAGATCGGTTTCTTAGAAATTTGTTGTTGTGTGCTGACCCTTGTAACTGAAAAGAAATGCTGGCTTGAAAAACAAAAAATCATGGGTCATTTATTGAAAATTCATTCTTTAGCCGAAGGAAGGTAACACTCGACAAATTTAGTATACAGAAACGTGAAAAACGAGAAATAAGTAGAGCTAGTCTGTTTTTGTGGAAATGGATCTACCTACAAGGTAGGTGAAAGACCGTCATTTTTTCGAACCAGATTTCTTGTGATACTCACCTTTGGTGGTTGTAACAGGTCCCTCACTAATGATCTCCTTACTAGTTTCAACAGTTTCTGCAAGAGAAAAATTCATTGATTTTCATGCTTTTTCTTACTCAGTCTGAAATTAGTTGTTAGATTATATGATGTGCAAAATCTGGTTGAACAAACAAAAAGTGCAAGTGTGTCTTTGTATGGAAAAATAAAGGTGTTCATAATAAATAGACAGTATACATGTTTCATTTAGAAAATCCCTTTTTGAAATCTGAAGATGCCGATGACGAACTGAAATAGGATATCAAGAATACATGCATTGTTTGATGTCGAAAAGTTATGAGAACAATACAGGTCGAATAAAAAGACTATGTACAATTCAATAGCATCCTGAGTAAAAGTGTATAGTTTGTCAAACACCAAACAAATGCAACTTTCAAACTGAGGAAAGTACCCATACAAACGAACAAGATAATGTGCAGCATTAATAAATTCCTTGGGAAAATACACGGAATGCAAAACTTGGGGTAGAGGTCGTTATTTTTGCGAGCTGTTATATAGCGGGTGGGTGCGCACACCAAAAAACGTTCCTCACCCTTTATCATGATCGACTTTTCATTGCCCCTCTCTCATGGTGTACGCACCACCTCTTCCTTTCCTCCATCCAACGTCAATGCGAAAGTGAATCCTTAAAAAATCTAACCAAGAATCATCTAAGTGATCGATCTTACTATGTCCTTATTCTAGAAACGTTAAAAAAACCTCCACATACATTAATGGAATGGGTTTGAAATATTTGCTCCCAAAGTGGAACCATCTCCTTTCAACTGGAAGTGAACAGATCCTCGAAAGCCTTATCCACATTATTCTCATCCAGCAAATCCACGCATACGATATCTGGAAGGGTCCTGCTTCTAGCAAGACCTGTAGGCATCTCAGGAGATTGCAGCTGTTTATATTGGACATTCTTCTCGGAAGTTTTCGTACGGTTGATGGCTCTTTTCACCACCTTTCCAGGGGAAGGACTCTTGGGCTGTTGCTGGGTCATACCACCCCCACCAAAGAAAGCTTCCATCGTCCTCCGCTTTTCTGCAACTTCGTCCTTAGACATCCCAGCTTCGAACTGCTTGGGAGGTATCACCGAATGGGTAGATTTCGATTTCATGATACTCCTAGCGTTTGGTGCAGATCTTGCGGCAGGTTTGTGCTGTGGAGCAGCTTGATTCAACAGGCATATCTGGTGCCAGGAATCAGATTTGCTGAGGAGTTGGGCTTGAGTAGGCTTATTGTAAGAAGGCTGAACGGAAGGTATGAGAGGTAGTTTGCCAGTTACTATATGCTCTCCTCTAGCTGTCACTTCATGGCGTTCAGAAACCACAGACTTATTTGGTATTCTTGGTACGTCCTCTGATTTTGTATGGTAATTTTGGTTTGATCGAACGTTGTTGAATATCACATTGTTCTCGTGTATTCTGTCTTGGTTTGTTTGTTTTTCTTCCTGATATCTCCCAGACGTTTCTTCTGAATTCTCCCTTTTGGGTAGTGGATTTGGGCTTGGGGAATTACTAACCTTTTGCAACGTAGTTTTAAGGGCAAAAGCAGCTTGCATATCATGTTCATTTCTGGTCATTGGAGACTTCTGTTTAACTGTTGCAGCGACCTGAGCCACAGGACCACTCATCACTCTGCTATTTATTGCTCCATACTCCTTCAAACTTTCCAAGGATGTTTGAGAAACATAGCTTGGTCTATCATCTATCCCATGATCACTTATTTCAATATGAGGCTTCTCATACACCTCAGTTTTCACTCGAGTTTGAGCCTCATATTTAGGTTTCTCTTCTTTTCCTGCATACGATTTGTGTTCAATGCTATCTACTTGCTTTTGAGAATGTGATGGACGTTCTTTATATTGATAGGAAGCTTCTGATTGATTTTGTTTAGGATATTCTTGAGGAGACGATGCTTGTTGCACCTTAACAAAATTATGGTTGTGTCTTGGAGTGTAGAATTGGCTTGGATTGTGCATTTCTTGGTGATACATTTGGTTGTATTTCTTCACTTCTGCAGGTGTTGTGTTATGGGTCAAATGGAGGTTTTGAACTGGGTGGTTTTGTGAGGGTACCTTAGGCTTATCGTACCTTATAGAATAATTTTGGGGTACGGTAAACCTTGGTTGGAAACCTTCCACGATTCTTTTGGTTGAAGTTGGTGCAGGTTGTTGTGGCTTCCCGAATTTGTTAGGTTGGTACCCTAGATTGTCATATTGACCACTCAGTTTTCTCACAGTGTTCGAGGACTGTTCCAGAGATTTCACCAAATAAGGGGCTGTCATTTTCTCATTGCTACTCTGTTGGAAATTCGAGATTGCATTGATTTTCTCCCTGCTCAATCTTCTAGGTTGAAAGGAGTTACTGGGTTGAGCTACTGGATTTTCGAATTTTTTAGCAGCAAGCGCCAATACCCTGCTTTCTCCAGTATTTCCAACCCAAGGTTTTACGAAACCTGGAGACGTTGGGGAAACACTTTCTCTATTTTGTAATGGTTTTGGACTGTAGAGAAAGAGTCGATTAGGTCCTTGTGTATCGTTGACTTGCAGAACTGACTTTGTGATCTCTGTATCTTCAGCGTTTGGTTTCTGATGGGTTTCTTTGTCGGAAATGGGTCGGAAAGTGGAAGAAGGTAACGGATGGGGTGTTTGTTTGGGCTTGTCGTTGGTATTGAAGTTTCTAGGGACCGGTTGAAAAGCGGAAAAAGGAGCATGTGAAAATTTATTGACTGGAAGAGGTTGCGGAACAAAACGAATATTCTTTTCTGTTTCCATTGGCCTTGCTGGTTTGAAAGAGTTCTCAGTTGTGATAGAATCACGTCTTTGGTTTGACGATCTTTGCTTTTCTTCGAACATTCTCTTTAAATTCAAGGCACTCTGCTTGCTGATCTTTGGATCGTACTTATTAGAACCAAATCTAACGGAATCTTCAGAAGCCTTCCAGAAATGCCTGGCAGTGCTAGGGGAAACACTCTCATCATCTGTCCTTTTCTCGAAATTCGTCTTGATATGATCAAATTTGTTGTTCCAAATGGAGGTTTTGTCACTTGCCCACAAAGAATGTCTCTGATTCTTTTGATTGTGCTTGCTTATGAAAGCCAGGAATTTTTTATCGTTTTCAGTTTTAGGTTCCAAAGCAGGCACCGAGTTTCTATTCGCAGCATTTCCTACCCTGATCGGTCCACGTAGTGCTAAATAATTGCTTCTTCTTCTCCTTTCTTCTTCGAAATCAGTTTCATCCTCGTCATCACATTCGTAAAAATGCAATGGTTTAGGAATGTCTATAGTGTTGGCTCGCCTCATTTTCAGTTTTTTGGAAGCGAACCTATTCTTCCTATTGTCTTCTTCTTCGTTATGCATATAGTATATAGGGTTGCTCTGCATGATGATGTCAGGTTTGGCATAGTTATCTGTTTTAATGGTACTGCTGTCGTCTTCTGAGTCTCCGTAGTTATTCAAGGGTTTATGCTGGTGAAACTCCGTATTTTCCAATGGGTGGTGATAGTCTTGGGATGCGTTCTGGTAATTTCGATTTTCATTATTTAGAGAGGGGATAGGAGATGCGTCCAAGCTAGGGTATTCTTTTGGTTCGTCGTTGAATAAATAACCGATGCAGTCCATTGATTCTGATGGTGTTTGGACGGAAGAAGAATTGGTGGATGTTGTAGCACTATTGGAGCAATTGAATGGTTTTGGTGTTGAGTTTTTAACCGAGGTTTTTTGATGTACTGCATTGTACGACGAGCTGTTCTGATGAACGCTGCCTTCGGAGTTCTGTTTTGGAATAAGAGAAGTTTTGGAGGAAGATTGAGAAGGACAACTGATCTCTTGCATCAGCTTCCTAGCGTCTGCCAACTCTTCGTTACTAACACCTATCGTATGACGATCTGGTCGTTCTTTTCTTCGACTAAACCTCATTTGACCGCTATGTCTCCTGTCCGTGGTGGCCGATGAGAGTCCAGCTTGTAATTTGGTAACTAACTGTAACAACGAGCTACGCCTTTCTGATGTTATATCAGTGGCGTCACTTTTGAGACTCGTGGACAACTTATCTAGGGCGTTTTGGACTTCGGCAATCAAGCCGGAGCGTTGATCTTCTCCCGATTCAGTGCCAGAATCGTGAGTCTGCTCGTTTTCTGGAGCGTCTAATAAGCCTTGAAGTAAAGGGAGAAGGAGAGACTCACCGTCTAACGATTGGCTGCTTTGGTCCTGACTTGCCTGTTTGACGAGTTCAGTACAAGCTGTAAAGAATAAATTCGGTCACATGAAACTTTGACTGTCGCGATGTCTGCTGGTCTTTATTTTAGGAAGGGAAATCCAGATAGTTGTGAAAGATTGGGAAATTGATTACTCACCTTCTTGTTCGGCCATAATGAGACGTAGCCTCGCTCTGATGTTTTTCCTTTCTTCGTAGTCAGTACTTTGGTCCAGCTGAAAAGTCCAATAATTGAAAAGGTCTGTTTCTACACATTTCAGTCTAATTTTTTTCAGTTCACGTTTGGCGTCTACAAATTGGTGCCATGATTATACCATCTTCAGTAATTCGACAACAGACTGCCAGTTAGTGGTACAGGCAGAATTTTGTTTTGGGGGCTGAACTTCGAAATAAATACCTACACTGCGCAAAAAAATTAACGCACATTCTGAAAATCTCAATTTTAATGAAAGTTAACTCTACATTGACTTTATAACTTATTTTTTATGTTCTCTCGGGAAGGTTTTGAATGAAACAAGACACATTAAATGGAAGAAAAATTCAGGATTTCACCGAATCTTATGTGAAAGAAGAGAAATGAACAATTTTCAAAATACTGAAATGCTGATAAGTGATTTAATACTTGGTATTTCCACCCCTTGCGTTAATTACAGCTCGGCAACGACGGTTCATACTCAAAATGAGTAATCTTAAAATGTTCTGATCTGATCCTTCCCAGATTTCTCCGAGTTGGATTCCTAAGTCATTAAGAGTAGCTGGATGATTTTCTGAACTTCTCAGCCTTCTATTGAGGTTATCCCAAACCTGCTCAATCGGATTGAGATCTGGACTTCTTGATGGCCATTCCATTCGAGAGACTTCAACCTCTTCAAGGTACTCCTGAACGATGCGCGCACGATGAGGTCTGGCGTTATCGTCCATAAAAATAAAATTTTCACCAATGTATGGGGCAAATGGCACTACATGCTCTTCAAGAATGTTCCTTATATACTTATCAGCATTCATAGCTCCATTATCAACGACCACTAGGTCTGTGCGAGCAGTCAAAGATATTTCACCCCATACCATAATCGATCCTCCCCCGAAACCAGTAGTATTCAGAAAATTGCACTGGGCATATCTTTCATGTGGGCGTCTGTATACAAGGAAACGTCGATCACAATGGTAGAGGCAGAATCTATACTCATCTGTGAAGAGAATTCTTTCCCAATCGGCCTCTTCCCAATGGATATGCTCTCTCGCAAAATCCAAACGCGCCCTTCGATGGGCTGGGGTAAGAGCTGGGCCTCTTGCTGCGACACGATACCTTAAATCATATTCTCTGAGGCGATTTCTTATTGTCTGAGTGCTAATTTGCACCTCATGAGTTTGCTCAAGCTGATTTTGAAGGAGGCGAGCGGTTGCAAACCGTTGTCTCAACGAATAAACTCTCAAGTAACGTTCTTGAATGGCAGTTGTTACCCGTGGTCTACCCTGTCCTGGTCTTCGGACATTCATACCTGTCTCCCTGAATCGCTGCAACATTCTGGACACACTTGTATGGGAAACTCCAAACCTCTCTGCAATTCTTGTGTATGTCCACCCTTCTTCTCGCAAAACTACCGCTTGGGCACATTCGTCTTGGGTCAAATTGCGTGTTTCGCGTTGCATAGCGATCGAGTGTAGAAAATCAAACGAAAGAAAAACTATTGATCACTAGAATTGATCGAGAACAACTAATTTTGGTGGATAAGTGGATAACATATGCATGCATAATTCTGATAAAAATAATTATCATTGAGAACACCTTCAGTTGTAGAATAAATTTGAGATTTCCATAATGTGCGTTAATTTTTTTGCGCAGTGTATAACCCCTTTCTTACCATACCTATAACTATATACTACTGAAATGCGATGTCTTACCAAGTATCTCAGAGTTTGTTCGTCCCAAATGGTCTCTAGAACATCGTCAGAAAGAGGATGCTCGAAGGTGCGAGTTTTCTTAACTTCCTTTCCGTTTTCCTGAAACAAAAACCTTGATTCAGAATTGAAATGACGGAACTAAAAGGTGATTTTCAAAGACTATTCAAAATCCGAATGTGTCATTTTGAAAATGTATTGTCCTACTGAAAATACAAACAGAGGAATGCAGAATGTGAGGTTCGTTGACCCATAAAATGAGCAATACATCATATAGGTCAATTATTTCGATCGTAGATCTTAACTAGGTAACTAATAACGAAAGCGGATTTGTAACGAAAATAAAGCAGCAAGTTAAAAATATTACAAGCGGGAATGTTCATTGCAGGCTTGATAGGAACCCGGAAATATCGGGAACTTTAAAAGGTGACGATCCGAGGTAACAATTGGAACAACACAGATGTGAATAGAGGTTTTTCTCCTTTAGATACAGTGTGAACCAAACTGGACACTTTTGAATGGGAAGTTCTATTTCTGTGGCAGATGAAGAGCTTTTCTCGTAAAGGTCAATGGAATTTTCCCTGAATGTGTTTTTCTAATTGGAACCCCCTATATTTTTGCATATTTCAATAGAGTTTGGATTTACCAATTCATATTTGAACTTCACAAAAATTAAAAAAAAAAACAACCTTTATATAGATATACTATATTCACTTTTATAATGTTTCCCTTTTGGTCATTAAATTCTGGCACATTTCACCGTGTATATTTTGAGAAGGTTATAGTTATTTTCCTGTCAAATATCCAAGCAGCATTGTCCTTTCTACATAGAGGTCGTACAGTAATTTCGTATTCATCAAAATGTTTATTTACTTTGGAAAAATAATGAATTTGAGGCAATATTATGTGAATTCAATAATTCCAAAGACCTGGCGAATGATGAAGAAACGATTTGAAACGAGTTTTCTGAAAATGCCAAGACGTAAATTAACAAACGCTGAGGCTAATAGGGCTATCGGAATGCTACAGGGTGGCTTAACTCAGGTTGTTGTAGCGGAAAGGCTCCAAGTCAGCCAAAGTGTGATATCACGACTTCGGAAGAGGTTCAGGGAGACAGGTTCCATGTTGGAAAGACCAAGGCTTGGCGGGCGACGAAAAACAACACCTGCTCAGGATCGTTTCATCACCGTTTCGGCGAGAAGAAACCCTACATCTACGTGTAGAATGCTACGGAATACTCTTCAAAATGCAGATGGGGTCCAAGTTTCCATCGAAACCAGCAAACGACGTTCGAGAGAGGTGAATCTAGGTTCTAGACGTCCATTAAGAGAAGTTCCATTAACACGTGACCATAATAAGCGTCCAAGACTGGAATGGGCAAGGCAATATATCAATTGGAACGATCAATGGCGTAGTGTCCTTTTCACGGATGATTCCAGATATGGACGATTTTCAGATTATCGAAGAATAAGGGTATGGACAATCCCACGCATACCCCGTAATCGTCGCTATGTCCAAGAAGCCCATCCATTCCGAGGGGGTAGTGTTATGGTATGGGCGCACAGATCTACACATTTGTCCTGGGAATATGACCGCCTTACACAATAGGGAGCATGTCATTGACAATGTTGTGCCAAATTTTCACGCTGCTATTGATGAAACTTTTCAATTTCTAGACGAAAACGCTAGACCGCACCGTGCAGCCATAGTTGAGAATGCGCGCGAGGAGCTTGGTATTCCACATTTACCAATACCTCCGCACTCACCAGATTTGAATTGCATAGAACATGCATGAGATATGCTCCAAAGAAGGTTAGATAATCATCAACCTACCCCAGAATCCTTGAATGATCTGAGAGAGCTTCTGCCCCGTTTATGGAACCAAATTCCCCAAGAAATGTTCAACAACCTCGTGTGTAGTATGCAAAGAAGATGTCAAGCTGTAATTGATACCCGTGGAGGCCATAAATTGTATTGATAGTCTTAAAATGCTTGAATTCTCTGGGAATCAAAATTCGTTATTTTACTCGATTTTTCTTAACCACCCTGTATACGCTGCAGACCTACAGGCTTAAATTAATTTGCAACTTGAAATCATATTAATATGAATTTTAATCACAAAAATCTTATTTTAACTATATTTTTTTGCAATTTAAGTCAATATCCCTAACTCATTTGGAGCAGTTTATTTCACGGATATAAACGAGTTTGGAAGATTCAGTTATGCTATTTGTTTGTACGGAAATCAAGAATCGAGTGTTGAAATTTTACTGAAAAATAATGGGCAGAATAGTCCGTTACTTTGTGATCGTTCATTTGAAAAAAGAATGAAAGTACATTCTCGAATAACCCAACAGAATTTTTTTTAAACGAACAGACGGCCTAAGAAATTCGCCACTTTTCAATGTTCTCAAGAAATACGCCTACAGAAGACATTTAAATACTTTTTTGCACAGATTGAAATACTTCATATAGTAGTACCTACTACGGAACCTGTATCACAGTTAAACCTCAGAAGAACTAACTCCATTGACAAAGTTAAAAAGGAGTAAATAGAAATTAGCATTGGCAACGTCTCTGAAAATTATTTGACACTACACGAGTACCAAACCTGCGTCAGTTTTAAGTAAAAAAACTTGATAAACCTAAATCTCGGTCAACTGGGATACTTTAAAAAAGTGAATGGAGTATAGTAAGAAATTTCAAGCATTACGAGGAGTGTACTCTTCAAAAGTTATTTTCGAAAAATCACAAGATCTTTCGTAGCACCTGGACAGTGATCCGTAAAACAGAAAAAAATTCTATGAATTTCTGCGTGGGGGCAGAGCTAGAAATTATTACACCAGAAATAGGGGACACTCTTTTTCAGTATTTCGAATCTGAACTTACACCCCAAGCGAGAATTTAATGACAAATTCATGGATTTTGGCGTTTTGAATGTTTTGAAAATGGCCCCCCCTGTGTAAGTGCAGCTTGAAAAGGTAGAAATGGCTAATGATGCCGCCATTTGATGCTCATTGAGTATATTTTCTACAAATAAGTGATTCTTTTGTCCAAGCATCATTCAATATCAAAACCTGGTAAAAACTAAAAAATGAGAGTCTTCTTTGTAATGAAAGTGAATCTTGTGAAGTCTTTTAGAGTACCTAGCTCATAAAAAAAAGGAAATTTGGGGAACAGTCGAGTTTAAATTCGTTTTTCTTAATTTTTTGGCATTAATTTTATGTTTGGAAATTGATAATAATATCGAATCGTTTGCAGGAAGCTTTGATATTCTTGATTAAAGCTTAAATTAAGATCTCAATACCTTCCCAGAAGTAAAAAATGTAACGAAAAATCGAGCAAAAAGTTTCTCTTTTCGTGCTGAATTTTCTCGAAATAAATTGAACTATTTTGGAATTCCATACAAGGAAAAATAAAATTACATAAGATAAAGAAAATTCTAGGTTGATAAGTTAACTGCAATACTGCAAAAACGCCGTATGGTCCTTTGAAGCCTTTTGGAAGAAGTAAAGAACCTACTTACGATTTAAGTCAGTTCCAAATTCCTAGATTTCCACGAACCTTTACACTTTCAATTCGGACAGCACGTCACTCCACAATGGGCAGTTTTTCGGAAAAGAGGAAAACACGAATTCGCGGGTAGACAGAGAGAGAGAGGTGCCTTAGGAAAAAATACGGCCGAAAATAAATCTTGTACGCGCATGACCGATTTATCTACCGAGGAAGACCGGCAGAGATGCCTATTTTGGTGCGGTCCGTGTCAGTTGAGTAGAACATGTTCAACGGTTGATGATTTGGCTCTAGGACCAACAAAAATATAAATATTTGGGTACGTCGTTGTGGAGATAGTGGGTTTAAATATAAATATGATAGGATCGGGAAGTTTCCTGGGAGGAAAGTCCAGAAATCGGGGTTGATCCGTAGTTGAATGAGTTTGCGGCACAGAAGGCATAACTATAGTCCGTTCAAATATAAGAAGCAGCTTTGCAAACAAACAAAATCGTCTGGTTTGCGCACAATAAAGCTTCTATTGGTCAAACGGTCATAACCACGCTCCCTTTTAACACCCTAAGAGATTGCCAGGATCGTACTCGGAACGGACTGTAGATGGTACTGGATAGAAATGATTCAATAATTTGAGTCAGCAATTCCTACATTAGAACTTTTTTCCTCAGAAACTCTAGTGCAAAATCTCTGTTATGATTTGCATTTGTCATAAACATTTTATATCCGACGTACCCGATTTTTATTATTTTGTTTTGTTTTTATATTATCATCTACTAAATAATTTTTTTTCGGATGCTCGAGATTGCGGCAAGGTAATTCCAGGAAACACCAGAGTTTTAGAGATTTGGGTCGGAATCATGCAAGATTCCGGAAACACCAGATTTGGGTCCTTTTCCCTAATGAGTGAAGGCCTTCTTGATTTGCATAAATATCGAAGTTTTCAATTGACAAGACTCGTAAAAGATCTCTGTTCAAATTTATAATGGTCATTTACTTGTAATATCCGAAATATATTTAGTTTCGGTCCAAAATTTTATACTATTTTGTACGAAACTCTTTGTCGGCTGCTCAAGATTCCGACAAGGTAATTCCGGGAACACCAGATTTGGGTCCTTTCCCTTAATGGGTTGAAGCCATCTTGATTTGCATAAATATCGAAGTTTTCAATTGACAAGACTAGTTAAAATGCCTAGAGCTTCTGTGAAGGTCTAGCTGTTCAAAGTGTTCATAGATTTTGTTGAGAAAAGTGTATTGTGTTGGAAAATCTTTTGACAAATTGTATATAGTGTTTATAGAACAATGTCGAATTCGGAAACGGATACTGCATCTGAGGGTGATATGTGGGGACCACCACGAAAAAGGTCCAAAAGGTAGCCTTCTCTGCTGAAGAGAAAGGGATAATTTTGAACATTTCTCGAAAAGAATTGGAAGAACATACTGATTTATCGAAAAGAGACTTAGTAGGAATTGTTTCAAAATCCTCAGGGGTGAGTGATTCAGCTGTATTCAGAATTCTCAGAGAATATAAAAAGAATAAAACATTGACGCCTAGAGGAGAGCCCAGTCGATAAAAATAATCGGTTGACGATTTCGATATGAACCTCATCAGAAGAATTGTCCACGGTTTTTTTCCGGAATGAAATCCCAACGATTTCTAAAGTACTAGAAATGATGACGATAGTTTGCCAAAAGAACAACGTTCTATACCTAAGTTATTGAAAAAAAAAAATGGAATTCAAGTTCAAAAAACGTGGTCGTGATAGTCTACTGATAGATAGGGATGAAATAATTGTGTGGAGAAGAGATTATTTGAAGAAAATCCGCTTTGGATTCTCATTAACCATCTCAACATACAATTAAAGAACTCAGACGGCTTTTACTGCAACTCTGGAGAGAAACTGATCAAGGCTACTTCAACAATCTGATAAAAAGTATGCAAAGGCGTTGTCAGGCTGTGGTTGATGTTCGAGGAGGTCATACTCTTCATCATATTGTCAGATAGAACCCATTTTTAGATGATCAACTTTAAATTGGAATTTTTATATAATTAGCCTTATTTCACGATGAAGATCACTAGCATGTAGGTAAAGAATGACCTCTCAGAACAAAGTAAACAGGGAATCCACTTCGAATTGCGGAAGTTTGGATTTTCCACTCTGTCCGAGCCAAAACACGATCATTTCACCCAACTACACTGCGCAAAAAAATTAACGCACATTCTGAAAATCTCAATTTTAATGAAAGTTAACTCTACATTGACTTTATAATTTATTTTCTATGTTCTCTCGGGAAGGTTTTGAACGAAACAAGACACATTAAATGGAAGAAAAATTCAGGATTTCACCGAATTATGTGAAAGAAGAGAAATTAACAATTTTCAAAATACTGAAATGCTGATATGTGATTTAATACTTGGTATATCCACCCCTTGCGTTAATTACAGCTCGGCAACGACGGTTGATACTCAAAATGAGTGATCTTAAAATGTTCTGATTTAATCCTTCCCAGATTTCTCCGAGTTGGATTCCTAAGTCATTAAGAGTAGCTGTATGATTTTCTGAACTTCTCAGCCTTCTATTGAGGTTGTCCTAAACCTGCTCAATCGTATTCTTGCTGGCCATTCCATTCGAGAGACTTCAACCTCTTCAAGGTACTCCTGAACGATGCGCGCACGATGGGGTATGGCATTATCGTCCATAAAAATGAAATTTTCACCAATGTATGGGGCAAATGGCACTACATGCTCTTCCAGAATGTTCCTTATATATTTATCAGCATTCATAGCTCCATTATCAACGACCACTAGATCTGTGCGAGAAGTCAAAGATATTCCACCCCATACCATAATCGATCCTCCCCCGAAACCAGTAGTATTCAGGAAAATGCACTGAGCATATCTTTCATGTGGATGTCTGTATACAAGGGAACGTCGATCACAATGGTAGAGGCATAATCTAGACTCATCTGTGAAGAGAACTCTTTCCCAATCGGCCTCTTCCCAATGGATATGCTCTCTCGCAAAATCCAAACGCGCCCTTCGATGGGCTGGGGTAAGAGCTGGGCCTCTTGCCGCGACACGAGACCTTAAATCATATTCTCTGAGGCGGTTTCTTATTGTCTGAGTGCTAATTTGCACCTCATGAGTTTGCTGATTTGGAAGGAGGCGAGCGGTTGCAAACCGTTGTCTCAACGAAGAAACTCTCAAGTAACGTTCTTGAATGGCAGTTGTTACCCGTGGTCTACCCTGTCCTGGTCTTCGGACATTCATACCTGTCTCCCTGAATCGCTGCAACATTCTGGACATACTTGTCTTGGAAACTCCAAACCTTTCTGCAATTCTTATGTATGTCCACCCTTCTTCTCGCAAAACTACCGTTTGGGCACATTCCTCTTGGGTCAAATTGCGTGTTTCGCGTTGCATAGCGATCGAGTGTAGAAAATCAAACGAAAGAAAAACTATTGATCACTAGAATTGATCGAGAACAACTGATTTTAGAATGGAGCCAATACATTCAAAATCTGATAATATTATCTTTTTTTATTCCTGCTGGGAGAAAACATCTGTATTGAAGAAAAACGTTGAAAGTGGATAACATATGCATGCATAATTCCGATAAAAATAATTATCATTGATAACACCTTCAGTTGTAGAATAAATTTGAGATTTCTATAATGTGCATTAATTTTTTTGCGCAGTGTATATACAACACTCCTTAAGGTCGGTTTTGTTTTTTTAGAAGTAAACGCGTTATATCTCAGCGGCTTATTCTAAATTTAACGAATGTCTTCCAAGCATTTTGCGCAGCGATTTCTACGTAGCTCGTATAATAAAGAGAACAAGAGTACAATTAACCTGATTTGTCAGCAGGGACATTGTCGGTGGTAAACTAATAACCTTTGGTTCAGAAATAAACCTAATGAGCAAAACATGCACAGGGACCATTGTTCTGGAAGCTTTGTCAAAATGATTCATTGATGAGGCTTCCCTCGACACGTTTCATTGCCCTTGAGGGATGTGAAAAGAAATAATGACCTTCCAGCAGGAGATTCTGTCGAAATGGTGATTCATTTTCCTTCGGAAGAAACTGTTCACCCAAAAATTGGGAAGTATGTTGATGAGAAAATGTCGCTCAACAATTTTGAGCCCAATTAAAGGAAGATATTGCTGCAGGAATGGGATAGTTTAAAGAACAACATGTGTTATCTTGTTAATTAAAAAAGAGGCTGGAGACTGCGTTTGACAAACGACAGATGATACTTTTAACGGAGGGGTGTTTCTGTGAGAGTTAATCAAAATTAGTATTCATCTCATAGTTAACTCAAGAATAGATCTGTAGAGTTCTATTCTGGATGCTCACTTACAAGTGTCAGTCTAACATTAGATAATTCTGATACATACGGAATTGATTTAAAGGCTGATTGATTTGTTGATCTTATTCCTGTTGGGATTTCTGAATCTGGATTTCTAATTTGGCTTTCTGATATTAATTTTTGAAACGAGGCGAAATATCAAAATTTTGAGAGTTTTATTCGTCAATATATGTATACTCCATTCACAATTATAAAATCCCAACTCTGGCCATGGTTTCGTTTTAAGGAATTGGTGCACCTGATAAAAAATCTGTGCGCGTACAGAGAATATCTTCAATGACAAAACGGCGTTGCCAGTTTCTTTGTTCACATCAAAGTAAAAGTATCAAAGATATTTTGACATGGGTACAAACGGCAAATTTGAATTGGACCAAAAATCGATTTATAAGCATGAATAAAGCAAAAGTAAGTACTAACGGCCGTATTCGCCGTTTTCCCTCTTGAGCGAAGCTTCCGTAAGCGCGCTTAAAACATGAGCCAAGCTTAAACTTATGCGTTATGTACCGCAGTACGATAAACGTGGCTCAGCTAAGCATGAAAAAAACTGGGCAACATTGCTTCTTTCAAGCGTTACAAAAATATTTCACGTGTCAAACGTGAAAAGTCATAATTGAAAGTGATGGATCATGATTTCGATTTCCAAGTCCTCATTTATATTTACGTGTCTAGTCATGTAGTATCATATCATCCATAATAGAGGATGAGAAAACCACAAAGGCTCCTGGAAAGAAAAAGGAAAAGACCAAGCAGTATATCACAGATGAGTTCAACGCATCTTCATCTACTGGTATATTGCGTGATATGGTTTCTTTGAAGAAATGCTACGAAGATAGAAAAAAAGAGCTCAGGAAAACCTTGGCGGAAGAAAAGAAGTTAGTACTGGCGGTGGCCCACTACCAAAGAAAGAAAGGAATGAGACTGACGGTCTTTTAATGTCGATTATCGATAAAAATACATTGGTGGGTGTTGAGAACAAATTCGATTATGATGGAGATGAAAGCAGTATTCTGAATAGAGACTCAGATGAAGAAGAAGTGGAATATATAGAAGACGATAATAGCGCAGAAAACACATACCCTGGAAGGAAGACATCGCCATGATCGACTATGAAACTGGAAATCATTCTCACTAAGAATTTCAACATGATTACCTATAGTATATAAATACCACTTCCTATTTACTTCAAATACTTTTAATAACAGATTTCCAAAGTAATTGTCTATAATGAAATTTCTAAAATGATGCAATAAATTTTTCTGAGGATTAGTCGGAGGTATGTCTCCTTGTTGGACTCAATATTCCAATTCCTCCATATTCAGGCACATTGGTGGTGGGGGGTTGCCATTGTGCATTACTATAGTTATATTGTGTTTTGTCTTTATACATTGTATTGATTAAAGAAGGTAAAAGATAAAATGTTTTGTATACAATTCATTTTCGAATTCTAAAGCATCTTCGAAGAGCTCCAGCACTCAAAGTGTTGTAGGCTTTGTCAGTCTGAATCTTCTATTAATGGCCATATCATCCATCTCCTCGAAATAGTTGGGCCTTCTGAGAATTCTTCGTGGAAATCCGAAATCAATTACATCTAATATGTCATTATCATCTTCCAGAAGGATTTCATCTTCTAATTCCATCATTGGTATACTTCTTCACCTCCTAATGCCAAAAGGGCAAATACTAATATTTATATTTTCGACAATATCAAAAAAGTGGCGTTATCATGTCAGCATAAGCCTGGCTTAAAATATAAAGCTGCCGATTATGGCCGCTTAGAGTTAAGCCAGCCTAAAGGCGTTCATGGATACGGAGCATACAAATTCATAAAGTTAAGCGAGCGTAATCTTTAAGCTTGGCTTAATAGTATACGGCGAATACGGCCGTAATCGCCTTTTTTACACTTGATAACGAAGTTTTTTTTAGGTATCTGGCCGTTTGGAAAGATTTCAAACGAAATTCCGGTCCCCCAGAAGTTTGGTTAGTTTCGGTATCGTTTATGGTGCTCAAAATTTATTTGGAATGTGTAAATGGACAAAAAAGGCTTCCTTATACGATCTTTTCACGAAAGCGACCGGAAAATATGGTTCAGGTAAGATTTTCGAGGAATTATGAGGAAAGAACTTGCAGAATGAAATTGCACGATTTTCGTTAGTAAACGGGTTTTGGATGGCCATCATCGGTATCTAAATGATTATTGTTGATCGTTTTCACGTTTCAGAAAAAGAACCACTTCGTATAAGCCCATTTTGAAGAAATTTGTGTATGTAACATTCAACGGTAGGTATTTGCTCTTAATCGAGAGAATATATTATATCTAGTGCTACTTCTTTCAAAAGAGACACAAGCTTTTAATGCTGTAGGGGCCCTATAATGTGGAGGATTTTGTATCTTATTTTAGAACAGGTGAATGATAAATGTGAAGCATATGTTTGACCTGTTCCATATTATTTGTACAAACCTACTGTGGTTGTAATGTATGAATAAATTACTTTACAGTCAGAATATTTTACTCCTTGTTCATAAGATCAAATAAATGAAATGTATATCTTCTACTCTTATTTTTATTAAGTTAGCTATTAAGGTTATGTTCCAAGAAAAAGTTCCTGTTGCATCAGAACTCCCTTCAACTATTTGGATTCCAGTAGAGGGATATAATGTTCCATTATTCTCGATTCAACAATTGATGTAAAGTCTTGAACTTTCAGTTCAAGAGGATAATAAACATTAAATCTTCACAGACATGCATTTGAAAATCATGTGAAAGCAATGCAATTTTCTTCCATGGCGAAAAATAATATATTTCAACAGTGATCTCTTGTACTTTTCATGCAAATAACTAGAAAAGGAATCCTTTCTATCAATTCATATAAACGTTAATTATTTTCGTCCGTCACATCTTTTCCAATTCATTCATTTTCCGAATAAATTCACATTCTGAGAAATGTAGAAAGGGAAACATAGTGTTGACTTGGAACATAAAAATATTTTGAAAAACGTCATAACTTCGATACAGAGTGGAATGTGTCAAATTTCCAAGGCCAGAGTTGTGATTTTATAATTGTGAATGGAGTATATTGTAAAATTTTCATGGAAATATGCTGTCTGAAAATTAATATTTCGCGAACAATATCACTGCAGGTATTTTTATATTCAGACGATGTCCCATGTGGATGTGGAAATACAGAAATTCTCGGAATGTTTGTTCTATATATTATTGTGAGCTGACACAGTCCCAGTCTTCGAGATATGTTAATACGTTGGATGACATTGCACTAGTTAGGCACTTCTCCAAGGAGAAGCTATTAATTTTGATTTGGGTAAACGCAATCACATCATATTTTCATCTATTCGAACTTGTGACATAATGAATTCATTGTGAGTTGAACGAAGAAAAAAATTACAATTATTTCATGCCCATGAATGATTGTTCTGTACCTACAGGGTGTCCCAGATGTCGACCTCAAGTCATAATGGTCATGTTTTTTAATAATCGTAGACCAACTTGTACGGCTCTAAAAATGTTTGTTATTTTTGTCTCTCGCAAAAATTCTGAGTTTGGGTTTTGAAATGTTTTATGAGGAATATTCAAACTTTAGTAATGTTATAATAAGGAAATAACATTATTTGAATATAACCTCATTTATCTTCCTCAAGTCATTGTCACATTGGCAATTCCCGGTAACTAAGTATGTACAATGTATCACAATTAATAAGGGAGGAAAACTGCCAAAAAGATTTCTCCTAACACTATTGCAGGATTTTTAATTGAATTATGAACATCAGTAACTACGAGTCGTATTTTCGTTAAGCGAAAAATGGTTTGAATAAGAAAGGCTCTAAAATTAAGGGGATGTGGAATATTTTCTGTTACATTTTCCTTTTTCGTTGTATTTTGAAGCATAAAGGGAGGCATAAAGGCAATGGGAATTGTGAAAAATTGCGACCATATATACTGCTCCACAAGAGTTAGGGATATCGTATTCAATCGTTTTTAAAAGTATGCAATCTTCGAGAAAATCGCTGTAAAATCATTTAAAACTTGAATCGATCCAATGAAAATCAGTATGAGACATTTCGTCAATCTTGTCGCCTTTTTTCTGAAGTTTGGTTCTTTGCATATGCTTCATGAATGTTCTTATTTTGAAATGAAGTCAGTTTATCAACGGCTTCGATTTGAAACGAGTTTTCTGAAAATGCCAAGACGTAAATTAACAAATGTTGAGGCTAATAGGGCTATCGGAATGCTACAGGGTGGCCTAACTCAGGTTGTTGTACCGGAAAGGCTCCAAGTCAACCAAAGTGTGATATCTCGACTTTGGAATAGGTTCAGGGAGACAGGTTCCGTGTTGGAAAGACCAAGGCTAGGTGGGCGACGAAAAACAACACCTGCTCAGGATCGTTCCATCACCGTTTCGGCGAGAAGAAACCCTACATCTACGTGTAGAATGCTACGGAATACTCTTCAAAATGCAGATGGTCCAAGTTTCCATCGAAACCATCAGATGACGTTTGAGAGAGGTGAATCTAGGTTCTAGACGTCCATTAAGAGGTGAATCCAGATATGGACGATTTTCAGATTCTCGAAGAATAAGGTTATGGACAATCCCAAACATACCCCGTAATCGTCGTTATATCCAAGAAGTCCATCCATTCCGAGGAGGTAGTGTTATGGTATGGGCCGGGATATGTTTCAACGGGCGCACAGATCTAAACATTTGTCCTGGGAACATGACCGCCTTACACTATAGGGAGCATGTCATTGGCAATGTTGTGCCAAATTTTCACGCTGCTATTGGTGAAACTTTTCAATTTCTAGACGATAACGCTAGACCGCACCGTGCAGCCATAGTTGAGAATGCGCGCGTGGAGCTTGGTATTTCACATTTACCAATACCTCCGCAATCACCAGATTTGAATTGCATAGAACATGCATGGGATATGCTCCAAAGAAGATTAGATAATCATCAACCTACCCCAGAATCCTTAAATGATCTGAGAGAGCTTCTGCCCCGTTTATGGAACCAAATTCCTCAAGAAATGTTCAACAACCTTGTGTAGTATGCAAATAAGATGTCAAGCTGTTATTGATGCCTGTGGAGGCCATACATTGTATTGATAGTCTTAAAATGCTTTAATTCTCTGGGAATAAAATTTCGTTATTTTACTCGATTTTTCTTAACCGCTGCAAACCTACAGGCTAAAATTAATTTGCAACTTTAAATCATATTAATATGAATTTTCATCACAAAAATCTTATTTTAACTATATTTTTTTGCAATTTTAGTCAATATCCCTAACTCATGTGGAGCAGTTTAGATTCAATATCATGAGAAGAAGAAAATGTTCATTCGAAACGCCAATAAAAAATCGATTTCTGTGGTCATAAATCGGTCACTGACACCTTCTCTCCCGGAAATGTTTACGAAGAAAACGGCCTCAATTCAACAAAAAAACGTTTACACAAAATCTAGGTTACAAACTCCCGAAAACCTGCCTTCACAAAGAGCTCGTTCTGCTTACGAAATAGAGCGTTACCTCAAAAACGCCCTTGAATACAATTTCTGAATTCGTTATTTTCGTCTCGTTTTTACGCTTCTCTATTTATACCGATAGTGCGTCGGTTTTGGAGACGTCCGTCATTTTCCTCGTAAATTCATGGTCATTGTCCGACGGTTGAGCGTCAAATTGACGGACAGATGCAGCTTTCTTCAAGGAAATTGCCTTGTCGACAGGGGAGAGAGAAAAATACGCCTCCAGACTATGCCGACGACAAGAATTGAAAAAAAGCATCTATACTGTAATAAGTTCTGTCGACACATCTGCTTCATTGGTTTATTAGGGGGGTTTATTGCCCAATCGACGTTGAATACTTGTAGAAGTGGATCCATACAGGTTGGATAACCAGTTGAAGTCGCAATGTAATTTTCAGAATTCCAACTATTATGAAAATCTGAGATCAGCCCCTGATTTAAGATTCTTGAGGGGGTTGCCATCAATCTTAGGTTGAGGATCGTATGATAGAGTTGCCTCCCTCCAAATAGAATTAGAAATTGAATCTGAATTGTTTCTCGGATTGCAAGACTTGGAAACGATGTGCTCATAAATTTAATACACGAATAAAAAAATAGAAACACTAAAACTACGGCATCTGGCGTTTTGACAAGAAGCACATGTATAAATCATTTTCAGAATTTTGGCAAACATTTCCAGAATATTTTATTCAGTGAAAGCTTCCAAAATTATAGGTAGTCCATCTTGAAGTTCAAGGTTATCGTAATTGAGAACAATTCATACGAAATTCTAATATCTAATTCTCATTCTCTATATGTCAATTAAAATTTCGAAGGAGTACTTAGAAATCAAAAAATCGAAAAGTTATCGAAAGAATACTATTCCACTGTGTAAACTTTAAGAGACACCTTTAATTAGAAAATCAGAACACTTGCATTTGAACTAACAGGTGCAACAAACTTGGTCTTTTACATCCAACAAATAATTACACTGGATAGTCCTACCTTATTGCAGATATCCGAAAAATGTAACAAATTACTTCGGTGAAAATGTTCCAAACTTGAATTTTAACGTCTTTCAGCTTGAGTTAACTAAGTGAACGATTCAAATGAACTGAAAGCGCAACTCTGTGCTTTGGAGTCAATCTATCTAAATCTTGACGTCAGCAGGTTCCAAATTTAGTTCTTCGCAACAAAAAAGTAGCATATGATAGGAGAAATAGCTTTTTATGTTGTAAAGACCATAAATCACGAGCATCAGAATCACGATTTATCTGAATGTAGCGAAAGGCGATACGACTAGACGAAAAACTCGAAAAATAATTTAAAAAAAATTTCAAGCTCCTTACACATCGAATCACATATTCGAGAGCCATTTGATTACAATATTTGAACTACCTGATTCACACTTCTTTGAATAGCGTCGAAAATATTGTGGAGTGCCGCAAGGCAGTGTTCTTGGCCTGCTGCTCTTTCTACTCAACGTTAAGTAAACTGCTCCACATGAGTTAGGGATATTGACTTAAATTGCAAAAAAAATATAGTTAAAATAAGATTTTTGTGATGAAAATTCATATTAATATGATTTCAAGTTGCAAATTAATTTTAGCCTGTAGGTCTGCAGCGTATACAGGGTGGTTAAGAAAAATGGAGTAAAATAACGAATTTTTATTCCCAGAGAATTCAAGCATTTTAAGACTATCAATACAATGTATGGCCTCCACGGGCATCAATAACAGCTTAACATCTTCTTTGCATACTACACACGAGGTTGTTGAACATTTCTTGAGGAATTTGGTTCCATAAACGGGGCAGAAGCTCTCTCAGATTATTTAAGGATTCTGGGGTAGGTTGATGATTATCTAATCTTCTTTGGAGCATATCCCATGCATGTTCTATGCAATTCAAATCTGGTGAGTGCGGAGGTATTGGTAAATGTGGAATACCAAGCTCCACGCGCGCATTCTCAACTATGTCTGCAAGATGCGGTCTAGCGTTATCGTCTAGAAATTGAAAAGTTTCACCAATAGCAGCGTGAAAATTTGGCAAAACATTGTCAATGACATGCTCTCTATAGTGTAAGGCGGTCATATTACCAGAACAAATGTGTAGATCTGTGCGCCCGTTGAAACATATCCCGGCCCATAACATAACACTACCCCCTTGGAATGGATGGACTTCTTGCACATAGCGACCATTACGGGGTATGCGTGGGATTGTCCATACCCTTATTCTTCGAGAATCTGAAAATCGTCCATATCTGGATTCATCAGTGAAAAGGACACTACGCCATTGATCGTTCCAATTGATATGTTGCCTTGCCCATTCCAGTCTTTGACGCTTATGGTCACGTGTTAATGGAACTCCTCTAAAAAGACGTCTAGAACATAGATTCACCTCTCTCAAACGTCGTCTGATAGTTTCGATGAAAACTTGGATCCCATCTGCATTTTGAAGATTATTGCGTAGCATTCTACACGTATAGATGTAGGGTTTCATCTCGCCGAAACGGTGATAAAACGATCCTGAGCTATTACGAAGTCGAGATATCGCACTTTGGCTGACTTGGAGCCTTTCCCCTACAACAACCTGAGTTAGGCCACCCTGTAGCATTCCGATAGCCCTAGTAGCCTCAGGGTTTGTTAATTTACGTCTTGGCATTTTAAGAAAACTCGTTTCAAATCGAAGCCGTTGATAAACTGACTTCATTTCAAAATAAGAAAATTCATGAAGCATATGCAAAGAACCAAACTTCAGAAAAAAGGCGATCAGATTGACGAAATGTCTCAAACTGATTTCTATGGGATCGATTCAAGTTGCTATTGAGTTTTAAATGATTTTACAGCGATTTTCTCGAAGATTACATACTTTTAAAAACGATTGAATACGATATCCCTAACTCTTGAGGAGCAGTATATTTGACCTGATACAATATTTCCCAGGATGCAGAAAAATCTGTAGAAATAACTAGAGATAATTCGAGAAAATCAATTTGCTGAATGTCAAAGACGAATTATCCGATTTTCTGTTTTGTGTACTGGATCTTTCTTCATTTACGTATGACTGTTAAATATGATAACTTAGAGTGTAGTCACTACTTACCATCGTGACTGTGGTAATTCTACTGGTGCTCTTCGCTGAGGTCGAAAAAGAAGAGGCTTTGGTAGATGATGAACCCTTCCTCGAAATTTGACCTTCAATACCCGACAGGATAACTTGAGTTCCTAAATATTTGTTCAACAAATCCTTGGCTTCAATGTCCTCTTTGGCATCTCCATATTCGATATCTACATTAAGAGATGTCATATTCATTTCTGGTTTCTCTTTTCTACAAATTGAAGGAGAAAATGAATATTAATTACCTTCTGCTTTCATTCTCGTTATGGCATCCTGCACACCAGTAACTTTCGACTTATTCCTGAGGAACGTACCACTTGATACTGTTTTTGAGTTCGATGATTTCACCGACACTGATTCTTGTATTCTTTCGTCAGCTGAAACTATTGGTAGCATGTTTGAGAATGTGAAGGTAATTAGGCAACAAAAAGAAACTGTGAAAGATATGTCCATGTCATTTACCTGAAACTTCACTATATCCATCGTCTACAGCTGAATTGTTTTTGAAACTGGAGCTTCGCAGTATCAGTCCTGCCTTTGGGTAGGATGGCTGCCGCTCATTTTTCGATACCTCAACTGAAAATGGGAAATACACATTTGGGAATTGGTTGAAAGCTACTACAGAAGTCATGCTTGAGTCTTTCTGAGGCTCAGTAGAAAGATATGATACAGATTTGCAAGAACTCACCAGCATTTTCAACGAACTTTTGCGTTAAAGCTTTGACGGAATTCTTCCTAGTTATAGTAGATGTTTTAGAACTACTTCTTCGTCTATTAGTTTGGGAATCACAGATTTCCTAGAGAAGAATCAATTATTGTTCATGCGATACCTACAGAATTGAAGTTCAAAGCATCCGAGGAACCCATACTTACTTTATCAGTACGTGTTAGTTGTTTGAGTGAGGGAGTATCATCATATCCATATTTTTGTGTTGTTGTCACACTCAAAACATCACCATTCTTGGTTAAATTTTCATCTGACCCCAGATCTCTCGGATCAGAAGAGTATTTTGTTACACTTATTTGACCTACAGGTTCCTTTCCTGTTTCTGAGTAGTATTGACTGCTTATCACTGTTCCTTGAACTGGAAATAATCAATAGTTTGACGAAAAACATCGAAATTATTATAAAGATCCAAACAAAACTTAACTATGTTGTTTTGGCTAGAATTTCGTTGAAATTATTTACCTTTAGAAGTACCATTCGTGGCCCTCAAAGCCCTCAGTCCAAATAATGGTGCTCCATTCTCATCAGTAGGCCCAATACCATAACTAGATGCTATCAGATCAGTAGATTCGGATTCTCTTGAACTTGAAGTTTTCGTATTTTGTTTTCTAACAGTGCCGCTATTGGAAGTGACTGTAGACTTCTTAACAATCTCATTGGTTCCAGTTTTTTTCAAATTCCTCTGCGTTACCCATTCTGGTTGAGATGCAGCAGTAGGAGTTTTTCCTTTTGGTTCAGTTTTCTTCAAACTACTCTTGAATATGTTTGTCGATGAAGTTTTAGAAGATACTGCTGGTTCTTCTTTTCCTTTGGGTCTAGATGGTGTTTGTTGGGGAGTGGTTTTATTTCTTTCTGAATTTGGCTTATATTTTCTTTCTGGAGACGATCTCTCTGGTGTGCTTCTATTTGAAGGATTTCTTTCTGGATACCTCTTGTCAGGTGATCTGCTACTCACTGTTCTCGATTCTACTCTCTCGGACGTTGTGGTCGAAGTGACAGATGATTTTCTTGAGGACTCCACTGTATATTGTGAGCTCCCATGTGTTCTTCTCTCCACAACATCATTACGGTTGATGGAATGAGTTTCTTGAGTCTTCCTCGTTGGACTTGTCCTTACAGGGCTTGCCCTCGATGGGCTGGTCCTCTTTGTAGTTCTATTATCAATTGTTTCTTTTCTTGTTTCTTTGGTTTGTACTGAATGACCTGTGTTTTTCATCGTATTTTTCAAATTTTTTATTGTTATTTCGAGTTTCCCTTCTGATATTAGTTTCTTAACGATTCGTATTTGGTTTCGGATTTTTCTTCTCAATTCGTAGATGGTGAATTTGAGCAGCTGAAAATTAGAACAACAGTCAACACTGCAAGTGTGTACAATGAAAACCATAAGTCTTTTACGAACAAAAGATTCCTCGATTGCTACTTACCAATTCCTCGAGTACTTCTAGCTCATAGACTTCTTCGATTTCTTCTTCTGTGATCAGTTTCTTCAACAGCAGAGGATGTTTTTTGGTTGCTGTTGTTGTCAAAGAAGTTGTAACTGCTTTGGTGGAATCTGTTCGTTTTAGGGTAACGCCAAATTTAGTAGGAGTTCCTTGAGGTTCTCTGGGTCTGTTATCAATAGGAGTTTCTTTCTTGGGGCTCTGAGATCTGTGCGTATCAGTCCTGTCCAAAGGTTTCATGTAACCTGGTGTTTCTCCCCTAGGTAGTTCCTGATGTATTCCCGATCCTATGTGACTTTCTGGTGATTTAGACCTCTCTAAGGGGTCAAATTGTGGTCTTGTAGTACGATCTAGAGGTTTCATGTAGCCTGGTGTATCGTACTCATTGTTTTCTGAAGTTGCGTAGGTCCAATCAGTAGAGGTACGATGCCTATGGGTGTCACCGTGAGGAACCGACTTCCTAGGAGTGTGCTCTTTAGTTTCTGGAGTCCTATCTAAAGGTTTCATGTAACCTGGCATTTGTCCGCCAGGCAACTCATGATGTCTTCCCGAACCTATGTGAATTTCAGGTGATTGGGACCTTTCTCTAGAGTCGAATTCTGGTCTAGAAGAACGGTCCTGAGGCTTCCTGTAACCTTCTATTTCTCCTTTAGGTAACTCATGATGTCTTCCCGAACCTATGTGGATTTCAGGAGATTTTATGGAGTCAAATTCTGGCCGAGACGAGCGGTCCTGAGGTTGCCTGTAGCCTTCTATTTCTCCTTTAGGTAACTCATGATGTCTTCCCGAACCTATGTGGATCTCAGGAGATTTTATGGAGTCAAATTCTGGCCGAGACGAGCGGTCCTGAGGTTGCCTGTAGCCTTCTATTTCTCCTTTAGGTAAGTCATGATGTCTTCCCGAACCTATGTGGATTTCAGGAGATTTTATGGAATCAAATTCTGGCCGAGACGAGCGGTCCTGAGGTTGCCTGTAACCTTCTATTTCTCCTTTAGGTAAGTCATGATGTCTTCCCGAACCTATGTGGATTTCAGGAGATTTTATGGAGTCGAATTCTGGCCGAGACGAGCGGTCCTGAGGTTGCCTGTAACCTTCTATTTCTCCTTTAGGTAACTCATGATGTCTTCCCGAACCTATGTGGATTTCAGGAGATTTTATGGAGTCAAATTCTGGCCGAGATGAGCGGTCCTGAGGTTGCCTGTAACCTTCTATTTCTCCTTTAGGTAAGTCATGGTGTCTTCCCGAACCTATGTGGATTTCAGGAGATTTTATGGAGTCAAACTCTGGCCGAGACGAGCGGTCCAGAGGCTGCCTGTAACCTTCTATTTCTCCTTTAGGTAACTCATGATGCCTCCCCGAACCTATGTGGATTTCAGGAGAAGTAGACCCCTCTCTGGAATCGAATTCTGGGCGAGACGAACGGTCCAATGGTTTCATGTAGCCTGGAGTATCTTCTTCATTCGTACCTGATGGTTTGTAGCTCCAATCAGTAGTGGAACCATGAGGTACAGAATGCTTGGGAGTATGTTTGTGTTTTCGAGCTTCTGGCTCATCTGGGTGATGGTGAATTGAACGATCCAGAGGCTGCATATAGCCTGGAATATCGTCTTCATTTGTACCTGAAGGTCTATATGTCCAGTCAGTGGACGTATAATGTTTATGGGTCTCATCTTTCGTGGTAGATTTTGGGTGATGATGTTCAGATCGATCTAGAGGTTTCATATACCCCGGAGTATCACTTTCTATATTCGACCAATCAGAAGACTTATGGTGGCTGTGAGTGGTATTTTCGATCTCAGAATGCCTACTTCTGTGAGTTTGAGAGTTTCGTTCTTGAGGATGGTGATGATCCGTACGGTCTAAAGGCTTCATATAACCAGGAATGTGCGGTTCAACATTTTCATGCCCATTTTCTGGCTTATCTGAGAATTTCCTTCTTGGGTGATGCCTGTCTTCTTCCAAAGGCTCAAAGTCTTCTGGCGATTGGTCTCTGGGTTTGGACTGCCGATCTAGTGGTTTCATATACCCTGGAATATCTCTTCCTGAAGTGTGTAGTTCTTTCGATATAGTTCTTTTCTGAGAATCTATATGATGGCTGCTGATCGAACGTGTTTCCTTTTGTTGGGTATCTTCAGTGTCTTTCTCAGACGAGAAATTCAATCGTTTGGGTGTTACATTCTTTCTGTCGATACTTTTTCTTGTGGTCGTGTCTTTGATTGTTTTATTTCTTCCCTCAAATATGGATGGACGATTCAGAATATCCTCTTGCCTCTTCTCTTCTCTGCTGATACTTTCAGTATTATCAAAGATGGCCTTTGCCTTTTTGATGCTCTCGTTGCTTCTCAGTCTACCAACTGAGCTTAAAATAACTTTTTCCTCTTGCGATGGTCGCCTGTTTTTGGGGGTGAATTCTTTCAAAGAATTTTTCCTGGGTTTTGAAGTAGCCTCATCTGTTTCTTCATCACTTATTTCAACATTTTTAAGTGATGTTTTCCTAATAGATGATGTTGTTTCAGATACTTCAGAAGTTGTCTTCTTTGATTTTATGTCCTTGTTGGGTCTTGGTGAATCATATTCTGGTTCATTGGGTCGTTTTGGAAGATTAGTTGGCTTCTTGGTGGTTCTGAATAGATCAGACTCTTTTTCTATTTCAGCACATTCAGTTGTGATGAATACATCTTGATCTAGAGTTACTTTTGCGGAGGTTGTGGTCCTTTCTGGTTGTCTTGACGAAGGAAGAACATTCTTTGGTACTGATGACTTCCTCGGAGAGGTAGGGTTTGTTTCATTCTGATGTGGTAAAGTGAATTGGTTGATTTTATTCGAAATATCTGATTTAGTTTCAATATTAACTGATTTTCTATGCTGTGTATCTTTGTGGGTGGTAAGGTGTTCAGCTTCCGTGATGAACTTCTGTACCTTATCAGATACACTCAAGAGGCAGTCATCTTCTTTCAGATCATCGTTGACCTCAAACTTAGGACGAGCGACTTTAGGTGCTGGTTGACTGATATCCACGATAGGTTTCTCGGTCAATTTTTCTGCAGTAGTCAAAAATTTATTGATCTTTCTATCCACTGTCATTAAGCTTTCATCGTCGTTGTCAACTCTGTCAATTTGGCTGACTCTCTGGTTTGTATCGTCCCTGATTTCAACGATTTTTTTCGATTGGATCGAATCACCATTCTCATGAATTGTTGTTTCGAATAATCTGTCGAATCTCTTCTTTGTGGAAACTTCGTCAGGCTCAACAACTTTATCAGGATACCTTGGTGCGAAACCCTCATCGTCTGAGGTCACTGGTAGAGGACACATTCGGTCTGGAGTGGGTTCTCGTGATGATATTGACCTTTGAAGGTCTACTGTTCCTCTATCGCTACTCTTGATGATCACTCTGTTTGTTGATATCCCCTTTTTCTCTGGTTTTAACACTTGATGCTTCTCAGTATGAGTTCTAGTCATGCTCTCAATGTTTGTATCTGTTCTTTTGACGTTACTAGTGAATTCGTTCACTGAGCTATAAACACTTTCGTTCAAACTGTCTGGTAGTGATTCCTCATCAGAATCCTCAGGTTCTTCAAGTTTTCTAGGTATTGGTTTGGTTTTAGTTTCCAACGTTTCGCTTTTTCCTCTTACATTTGTCTTCGTCTTCGTTTCTGTTTTAGTTTTCGATGAAACTGTTGAAGTTATAGTCTTCGGCTCTGAAGGCTTACTTGATTTTGGTGTTGGTTTAATTGGTTCCTTGACTTTTGTTGTTGTTTTCGTGGTGACTTGTTCAACTGTGGTCTTAGATGTCGATCTTTTAGGAATGAAACCATTGGATGTCTTTGGAAGGCTTGTTGGTTTGGGCGATCTGTTGGGTTTATTACCATCGACCAGTGCTGTTGTCTTCTTCTTATTCACTGTTTCATCCACTCTATTTGTTCTCACATGTATTGTTTCATTATCTGATACGTTATTGAAGGTTTCAATATCTTTCAAAGTATTCTGCTTATGATCTTTAGTATACGATTTATACCCATTTGGTTGGGTTTGTTTTGGATTTTCTGGTTTCCTGGTAATCTCTGGTTTTTTACTCGCTTTGTTGACCAGAGGAGACGTTTTTGAAGGTGTTTTACTTTTTTGGGAGGGCACTTCGTTTTTCTCGGTGTTGATTAGATTTGTAGTTGTTGTTTTGGGTGTCTTTACAGGTTTTTCTTTCTTCTGGTTGGTGATTGGTTGTTTTTCAGTTATTTCTGATTCAATCAACATCTGGGTTGTCTTATTATCATCTTCGTCATCACTGTAAAGCAAGCTCATAGATTTTTTCACAACCAAAGGCTCTTCTACTGGTGTTCTTCCCTCGTATGTTTCCATGACGTGCTTTTTTGTATGGATTTCCTCTACATCTTCCTCACTATCAGAATCTTCTTCGCAAGGTATTTTCTTGATGGGTTTTTTGCTTCTATCAACGGTTTCAACAGGTTTTCTAGTGTATGGTCTTTGAGTTGGAGCTGTCTTTTTGGAAACATCATTGGGCTTGGGACTGGGTACATTCCTTCTCAATGAATCAGATTTAGTCTGGTCAACTGTCTTCCTTATCGTCGAGGTCTTATTTTTGATGTCTACATCTGACTCTTCATATCTATTGATTTTCTGTGGAGTAACTGGTTTTTTCGTTAAAGAAGATGAACTAGGGGTTCTAGTTGATGGTTTTTTTATAATTCTCTCTTTAGTATTTTCAGTTTTCACATCGGTATGTATTCTTTTATGCTCAGTTGATTTTTTCACATAATCATTTTGATCCTTTGGAGTTGAATCAGTTTTTTCAGGCACTCTTGTCTTCTGCGGATGATACTTAGTTGGAGACTTTCCAATAGGTTGGCGAGTATCTTGTGAAATGTTTGAGTTTGTTATTAATTCGACTTCCTTCAATTCATGTTCATATACTTCATTTTCGTCTTCAAGATTTACAATCTTGGTGGTGGTTTGGGAAGGATATTCCTTCCTTATTGTTTGGCCTTCATTCATTTCTTCATCGCTTTCTATAGTTATAATTTCTTCCACTTCAATGTCGATTTGATCAAAGTTCTTGAACTTCTTGGAAGTTAAGTCTTTTGGCTTCTGTGGTTGCTTGTAGATATTTTCGTCAGTTCTATTAGTAGTCGATTTTGTGTTTGTATGCTCCGATGTAGTTCTGACAGTCGAATACGGTTTTTCTTCTACAGAAGGTCTTTTGGAAGGTGACGATTTTGGACCTTTCTGTTTGGGTTGACTTGATGGCTGGCGTTCTAGTTCATCAGTTGAAACCTCCGTGATAGTTACCGAAGTGAACTCAGCTTGGACGTCATCTTCGAAAGTACTCACGTTAGTCTTAGTGTCTTGGGAAACTGGAGTCTTTTGAGGTGATTTTTTGCAAAGATCCTTATCTGTTGATGTTCTTCTGATGGTTGTGGTTTCTTCAACCTGAATATCTACACCATAACTTGGCTTAGGATGATTCTTCGTAGGATTAACAGACTTTCTTGATGGTGAAGGAGAACTTGGCCTTCCATTAGATGGTTTTCCTGAAGGCTTAACTGTATCTTTCTCTAATTTTGTTTCCTTCAAGGTGAAATTTTTCACCAATTCACCTACTGTTTTCGATTTTGTCACCTTCTCATCCTTTGTAGTTTTTTCATCTGTTGTTAACAAATCTTCAGTGATGTCTATTTCTTCAACGGTTTGTACGTCATAAGAATCCAGAGGCTTCGGTTGTAATTTTTTGGTTGGGGTGACATCTTCCCTCTCATCTGGTTTACTTTTTCTTGGAGATTTTCTTTCTACTGTTTTATCCTTGATGGTTATTTCAGTTGTTTTGCATGGTCCACCCTTACGAATCTCTGTCACCTGATCCTCATCGTCAATTATAGTCTCAACAAGATAATGATTGGTTATTCGCTCATCCTCAGAAACATAGTCTGAAATAACTCTTTTTACATTCACTTCATCATTTTTAATGTCTTTCTCGATTGTAGAAATCGAAGTAGTTGTTTCTTCGGTCGTCTTTGTTTTATCGTTTGGTTTCTTCTTCATTGCACTCCTAGGTATGTCGTAAATAACTTCTGTAATTTTTGTCTCGGTTATTTGTACATCTTCTTCTTCGCTTGAGCTATCTTCGTTTGTTTCTTTCTTTCCAGGTTTCATATGAGTAGGTTTAACAGGAGAGTCTTTATTTATTGACGGTTTTCGACTGTTGGTGATAGAGTCTTTTCTCGTTATGTTGGTGGATGAAGAATTGTCGTTCCTAGTAGTTGTGACATCCACTTCTGAAGTTTTCTTATACTTATCAGATGTCGTTACTGTTTTCTGATTATTGAACACTTTATTATCTGGTGAATTCTCTTGTTTCGGATGTTGTTTCGTTGGTCTTTCGTTAGGCTTAGAAGTTTTACGATTTTCCACTGTTATGTGGATATTATCGCGTACCTCATAGTCCTCAGAATGTACTTGACCTGCAGAAGATGAGTATTCTCTTGGCTTGTGCGGGGATTTTTCATGATTCCTTGTTTCAGATTCTAGATGAGTGGTGATAACTGTTGTTCTTATGCCTGATCGTTTGTCTTTAGTCTCTTCATTTGTATTTTCTATCCAATCTACTGTTTTTCCTGGAGAAGTTCTGGTAGGATATTCTGGTTCCTTTTTATCTGGCGATGGACGTTTTTGAGAGGGATATTCTCCAATCGGTTTGTGCTGAGTTGATGGCCTTCTACCCGGTCCATCTTCTGTATTCTTGGGTTTAGTTTTTGTAGTGAATTCTCGATCTTCTTTATCTGGAGTCTTCCGTGTTTGAGAAGGGAATTCCTGGATTTGGCTACGTTCAGTAGAAGGCTTCCTCTCTTGTCTGTTGTCCACTGTTCTTCTTGGAGAACTCCTAGTTGGACTATCCTGTTTATCATTCTTTCCTGGAAGGTTGCGATGTTGTGATGGGTACTCCTGAATAGGTCTTCCCTCCACTGAGGGTTTTCTTGCTTTGGTTGGAGATGGTTCCTTTGGCATCCTTCTTTCTGGACTGCTTTTTTCTGGAGATCTCCTAATCTGAGCGGGGAATTCTTGCAGAGTTATTACCTGTTTAGTGGGACTCTTTTGTCTGGGAGATTCAGGTTTCTCAGGTGATGTTTTAGGCAGAGGTTCAGTTTGTGATGAAGTTATAGAACCTCTTTTTCTGAGCTTTTCAAGACTGCTTCGTCTCCTTTCATTGGAATCACCGGTGATGCCTAGTATTTGACGACACCTTTCTTCATAAGTATCTGTTCTTTTGAGAGGTCTATCCAGAGGTTTATCTTTTTTGGGAGTAGAGTTTGTTGGATGATCCCTAGGTTTGTTCTGTTCGTGTATGTAAAATTCTTTAACAGTTTTTGAATCAACGTCAGAAGTTACTTTATCGGTTTTGTTCCTGGTGACTGTAGATTGTGAGTAGGTGGAAAGGTTATCATCTAAATCGGTAGTAATTTCGTATGTTTTGGTGTAATGTTCTGACCCGTTTGGTATTGAGGAACGAGGTTTGTTTTTAAGGGTTGATTGTGGTGTCCTATATATTGTTTCGTCATCTGTCTTTTTCGTTGTTGTTGTTGTTATTTTGATTTCATTGGAATGTTTAGTTCTCTGGTTTTTATCAGGAGATATCCTTTGTGCAGATGGTCTTCTGTAGGTGATGGTTTCAGTACTCGAGAATTTTTCTGGAGTTTTTTTCGTTGGGGAGAAGCACCTTCCATTCGTTTGTCTATCAGGAGACATTCTCTGAGGGTGCCTCCTATCAGAATAAGTCTTTTCAGGACTGCTGCTACTTCTCAGAGATGAATGACTGTTCTTCAGATTCCTACTGCTTGTTCTTGAACTCAGTCTGTCAGGACTCACGGCTCTTAAGGATCTGGCGAAGGCATCATGAGTTGGGCTTACTTCCACGCTGATCTTCTTGGTGGTATAGTCAGTTCTGTAGGTTGTATCGTATTGACCATCAGTAACCTTAGTTTTCGTTGTCATTTCCGATTCAGGTCTCATAGGTTCTCTTCTCTGAGGCGTGTCGTATACGTTCGGAGTTTCAGTTTTTGGAACTTGCTGCTTTACAACTTGAGGCTCATAGGAACCTGGAGTTTTTTGTGTTTTGAATGTTTTTTCTTGGTTATCGTTCATTCTGGTTAGATTTATCTCGATTTCGATCGGAGTTCCCAAAGGAACGGAATTCACATCGTGCGTTGCAACAGTTTTCTGTTGAACTCTATTCTTGTCGACCACTTCTCTTCGTATGTTCTCTTTGTTTTGCACATCAAGATCTACATGCTGAATAGTTTGTTTTCTTACATTCTCGGTGTTTGTGGTGTCACTCCTATTCTGAGTGACATTGTCCGTGGTGCGTACTTCGTACTTCTGATCCACATTTGTCTGGTAGTTTTTGGAGGTGTCGATTTTTTTTTCTGACACGTTGGATTCTCTTCGAGAATGGATGTTGATGGTATCGGTCGTGCTTGGAATTGTGTGAGTTTTCTCCACATAATATCTTGATTTTGGTTGATTTTTGCTACTCGGAAGACTATCTTGAGTGACTTTGTGGCTTGAGAATTTCTCATCGTGAGATTTCGAAGTGACGTTAGATTTATTATCGTGGTAAGAACTGGAAGAAGTGTACTGGTTCGATGAAGAAGATGTAGCTTCATTCGAGCCTTTCGTTTCGTATTTGGTTGTTGTCACAACCGTACCATCCTGTAAAGTTTTGGTTTCTCTCGTGATTTTAGTTCTTCCTTCAACATAACCTGGATGGGACTTGAGTTCTTTGGGAGCATCAGTTGTATAGATTTTGGTCGTTTTGCCAACAACGACGTCATCAGAGATTTGCAAGGCTCTTCTAGCGTTGTCATCGTATGTCTCAGTTACAACTCTAGCAGATGAAGAAGCATTGTTTGAAGATCTCCTCGTGTTATTGTAGTCATCTCTTCCAACAGATTCTATTATAATTTGTTTTCTAGCACGATCAGTAACATCACCAAAGGATGACTTGTTATCAGTAACTGTCTTTGAGGATGTTGAATGGTTCTTGTTATTATTGACGCCTTCTATGACTAGTTGCTGAGGGTAATCGGTAGTATCACCGAAACCTGACTTCGACTCAGTCACTGTACGAGAAGAAGTGCTGGATTTAGTCGAGGATGTTCTAAAACTGCTGTTTGCATCCCCACCAACAGCGTCTTGGCGAATGAAGCTGTTGGATGATGTACCTTGAGATTTGACGAAATTTTTCTCGTCACCATCTTGGAATGTAACAACCTCTTGACTGTTTTTGGCTTCGAAATCTAACTTTCCTTGGGGAATGATTTCAGTGCCGGATGTATGGGCACTTTGCGCATATTTATGTTTCTTTCCGTCTTGGCTATGCTCCTCTATCTTTGAGATGTTCCAACCTTCGTTGCTTGAAGGGCCTGGAACAGGAGTTTTGGAGATGAAGTTTGAAGTGGGTCTGACAAGCTTATACTATTAATAGTGGTGGATGAGACGGAAATATTAGAACTTACGTTTCTTCTTTTTCTTCAGTAAAGATCTTAATCTTGATACCAATGATATTCCACCCTTTTGTTCATTTATTTCTGTTAAGCTGGAGGTACTGGGGAAGGAATATTGCACATCGTACGATTCTTGATCGAAAAACATTTAAACTTGAAATATCCTTCCTTTATGAGGATGGAAACTGTGTTTTTCATCACGTGTAGAATTTTTGGGACTCGACATTGAACAACCAGAGACAACAATGAGTGAATGCGAACAATTCACACGATAAAAGTAATTACCGGGCTTGTTCTTCGATAAAGACTTGCATACACTGATTTCGGATAAACTAATTGCTGATTAAATTGTTGGAAATTATATTTCGTTGCAGTCCACTGACAGGCAGTGGCGGGCTTGGTAATTCTGAAGGAAGGTTGAAGTTTTCATTAGCAATAGAGTCATCTTTTCTTAGACAGTCGAACACGATGCTGTGTATAGTGAGGAAGACTTGGAAAAGGAATTCACCAACCACATTTTCAAAATGAATACAATTGAAAGGTAGATTTAGGCTTATGAAGTATTGCACTTCATAAGTCCTCTTCACTATATCCGAAACAAGGTAATACACCGCGTGGTATATTGAAGAGATTCTAACCTACATACATGTCATGGAAGAGGCCAGTATGGGTGCATACAGATTGATCCAAACAAAAAACTGGAGAACCATCACAACTGGGCACACCAGAATCACTCATGTAGCTGACGTAGCCGAGCTTAATATGATTTCAGACTACATGCAACCTCTATACTCATTCGAAAAACCATTCAAAACACAGCTCGACTGGAACAGATGGTACTCGAGTATAGAATCACAATCATCTGCAGAAATAGTCTGGTACACATTGTTCTAAGACAGGCGAAGGAACAGGAGCGGGAATACATGGAGTGAGGCCAAGAAGGGATAACATAATACCTCTCGGCAAACACGCCACAATATTTCAAGCTGAAACACATGCCATTAGGACATGCATACAGAAGAACCTGGAAAGTGGCTACCAAAGAAAACACATCCACATTCTCTCTGACAGCCAGAGCGCCATCAAAGCTCTCAACTCGACACAGATAAAGTCTAGACTCGTCTGGGAATGCCTCCAGGACCTGGCTAAACACAACAAGGTCACTCTGATGTGGGTGCCAGGTCACAAGGGAATAGCGGGCAACGAAAAAGCAGACCAGTTAGCAAGACAAGCATCTGAAACGCCATTCACAGGGCCAGAACCTGTGCTTGGAATCAGCAAAAACCGATGCAGGACCCTGATTGAGGAGTGGATAAAACAAAGACACCGAGAACACTGGGAACGGAGCGACAGGCAAACACACAGCAAAGCCATGGTAGGACGCACAAGCCAAACCTTGACAGCTGACTTCTTGAATCTAAACAGAACAAAGGCACGTATAATTGTAGGTCTACTGACGGGACACTGCGGCCTTAGAAAACATCTGAACAACATAGGAGAACCCGTGGATTGCAGACTCTGCGGTGAAGAGGAAGAAACAGCTTCTCACATAATTTTTGAATGCGACGCCTTGGGAAGAAGGCGCCACAGAATCTTCGGAGAAATCAATCCGGAAACGGGAATGAATCCGAAAAACCTCATAAAAAGGCTACTGAACCTGATAAAGGACACAAACCTATTCTCGTGAGGAACCACTGACGAAAGAGTGATACAATAGACCCAAGAAGCGCTAACCCGGTCTCTTGTTCGTCAGCTTATCAATCAATCAATCAAAATGTAGAGAACACATATGGCTCAAAAACCACAATAGGAACAGGAGCAGAGGTATTCAGGCCTGGAACCAAATGCTCACCATCGTTGGGCTTCTGTTTCAGCATCTTTCAGGCAAAATATTTAGTTTCAAAGAGAGCTAAATGAACTAAGTCTTGGTTCCTTGCCACTGAGTCGTCAAAGGAAACAGGAAGGCCAATATTCTTGTCAGAAAAGAAGCACTAACCCTTTCTTTTGGCACTGACCTCTTTGTGGAATGGAAAAATGCTTCCACAAGAAAGATTCCCAGGGGATGGAGGAAAAATAGCCCTTTCTTCAGGATCTAATTAGAGGTTTTTTCTTTACAATATACGTCTCCAAAATAGTTTTGTCCTCAGACTATGGTCTAAGGTTTTGTCTATACAAGGGGATGTGACTCTTCAGTGAAGGGAAGGGAAAAATGTGGATCTTTAAGCTGAAAATTTGAAGCATTTTGTTTTCTACCTTTTGTTCTATAGCTGACTTCTTTCGTTGGTGACTCAGAATCTCTAATCTCCTTCTTTTTCAAACTGGCAAAGCTGTGGTCCGCCAGGGCATCAGCGTGCATAGATTGGTTGAATGAGGTCTTCTTGTTCGTGATGAGATGAACGTCTTTGATGTCAGTGTTGCAATATAAGTCCTTCAATCTTTCCTCTCTCAGTTTATACATGTGAGCCCTTATTTCTTTCTTCTTGCCGAAATCTTCGGTCTCTTGCCACTGAGATCAGAGAAATTGTTGATTATTCGGTTTTTGTTTGAGTGATTGGGTCAGAAATTTGTATTTTTCACTTCAGTAAGATGGGACAAATTCTGGCTTAAGTGTTGTCATTTTCTACTTACCATTTTCTTGAGTAGATCTTCGTCTCTGATGTGCGAGATCTCTCTTCCGTTGACGGCCGACATGGCCTTCTATTTGAAACTGAAAAGTAAACATTCAATCAATAGCTGGTCATTATTGAAATTTAAATTCGTTTGACACACATGTAACGTGCAAGGTTGGAAGCAAAAACTCAGAAGAATCAAATTGTAGCCTTATAAAGATATTTCCAAATTTGGGTAATGAGATCAAATTCATGTTCTTATGGTTATTGAATAGCAGCACGTTTTAGTGTTGTTCAAGGTCTATTTATTTCGGTTTTGACCATTCATTGAATAGTTCAGATCATTTCGCTGTCTTGAGGAAATATGCTCATGAGCTTATGTAATTTGAGAAGGTGTTATCAGCTTTATATTATGTCTATTCGAGCCTACTTTTGATAAAGCATAATAGGTGATTGGCGGTTTATTTAATCAATATGCAGTTTCTTCAATACTTTAAGAAGCAAATGTCCAATTTTTGAGCAATAGGTTTTTTAAAACTCCAAAATTATATTATTGCAAGCAGCAAGCTGATAATTGTATGAGTATTCATAAGGCAACAGTGATGCTGCCTTGTAAACTGCTCCACATGAGTTAGGGATATTGACCTAAATTGCAAAAAAATATAGTTAAAATAAGATTTTTGTGATGAAAATTCATTTTGATATGATTTCAAGTTGCAAATTAATTTTAGGCTGTAAGTCTGCAGCATATACAGGGTGGTCAAGAAAAATCAAGTAAAATAAAGAAATTCACAATTATGGCTGCACGGTGCGGTCTAGCGTTATCGTCTAGAAATTGAAAAGTCTCTCCAATAGCAGCGTGAAAATTTGGCACAACATTGTCAATGACATCCTCCCTATAGTGTAAGGCGGTCATATTCCCAGAACAAATGTGTAGATCTGTGCGCCCGTTGAAACATATCCCGACCCATACCATAACACTACCCCTCTCGGAATAGATGGACTTCTTGGACATAGCGACGATTTCGGGGTATGCGTGGGATTGTCCATAACCTTATTCTTCGAGAATCTGAAAATCGTCTATATCTGGATTCATCAGTGAAAAGGACACTACGCCATCCATCGATATGTTGCCTTGCCCATTCCAGTCTTTGACGCTTATGGTCACGTGTTAATGGAACTCCTCTAAAAGGACGTCTAGAACCTAGATTCACCTCTCTCAAACGTCGTCTGATGGTTTCGATGGAAACTTGGTTCCCATCTGCATTTTGAAGAGTATTCCGTAGCATTCTACACGTAGATGTAGGGTTTCTTCTCGCCGAAACGGTGATGAAACGATCCTGAGCAGTTTTTCGTCGCTCACCAAGCCGTGGTCTTTCCAACGCGGAACCTGTCTCCCTGAACCTATTCCAAAGTCGAGATATCACACTTTGGCTGACTTGGAGGCTTTCCGCTACAACAACCTGAGTTAGGCCACCCTGTAGCATTCCGATAGCCCTATTAGCCTCAGCGTTTGTAAATTTACGTCTTGGCATTTCCACAAAACTCGTTTCAAATCGAAGCCGTTGATAAAATGACTTCATTTCAAAATAAGAACATTCATGAAGCAAACTTCAGAAAAAAGGCGACCAGATTGACGAAATGTCTCATACTGATTTTTATTGGATCGATTCAAGTTGTTATTGAGTTTTAAATGATTTTACAGCGATTTTCTCGAAGATTACATACTTTTGAAAACGATTGAATACGATATCCCTAACTCTTGTGGAGCAGTATATTCGGCTGTGAAATCGCTACCAACCATGGTGAATAAGCTACTGTATATACGTCCGAAGAAATTGTTTGTGCATCAGACAATACAGCAATTTCGATTGGTAGTACAAAATGACATATACAGGGTCCTGCAATAGTGCAAAAATCTTCCATAGCTGCCGAACCAGAGATTTCGTTGAAAAGTAGACCTCTTTTACCTTCATTTCTGCATCTCAGGAAATCATTTTCTTATATACAGGGTTTCCCCGATAAATGTTATTCAACGAATGGATGTTTTTTTTCGATGGATCACCCCATATATTCTCAAATATTTTCAATGACCTTCATTACTTCATCCTTGACGCAAAATATTAGAGACATTTTGCCAACGGTACAGATTTCATTCGAAGAAAACTGCAAAAAGGTGAGGGAAAAGCAGTTCAGTAAAAGTCTTCTCACGATTTCCACAAGCGATAGTAACATGAATTTGATCTGAAAGTTTTTTAATTGAAGGATTTGCCTTGTCACCGTTCCTAAATGATCAACCTGTCATATACAGGGTGTCCGTTATTGAGGTCCAAGTATGAAGAACTTCAAATTATTATTTCTCGATTGTTTCAAATGTACTTCCCCTAACACTTATAACACCAATCTCATCTGTATTTTATCTAATTTCATGCAATATCATATCACCCTTACTGGGAAAAACTGACAATATCATCTCTAGGAATAAAACAAAAGTCGTAAAGTAGAGAAATCAGTTTCAATCAACATCAGTAAATGAGAATAATTCACCATGGTTGGATCATTACATTCTGAATAATTGAGATTGAAGATATGCCTTCTAGTTCCTAATTCGAAGTACTTGATGAAAATAGAATAATTCGAGCGAATTTGAGAACATTTGACCTCGTATCACGTGGTCTGTTGCGATTGAAAAATTGTCACCTTCGTTGAATTTGATTCGAATGTTGTTCTTTCCGCCTACCTCGATGACATCACTTCTGCATTCGATGTTACCTTATTAGAACATTTATTTATTGTTTGACCTGCTCCTGCGTTTTCATTCAATTGCAAAATGTGCCAAGTTCAAGTTGTTCGATGATTCATTTATTGAAAGATCGATTGGTTAAAGATTGAACAGAATTAGGAAAGTGATATCAAAGATGCAAGAAGGTTACGTTTTGTGGAAATCGAGCTTAAAGGGTTTTGGGGTAGGGAGAAGACGATCGGGAGTACCTGCGGCACTTGGAAAATGAGTCGATACTGAATTTTTTCAAACAATCTTGCAATATCAGGTCACGCGTTGCATCTACAGGGTGATTCACCTAACTGGTTCGTATTCACTTCAAATTCATAATAATTTACTTAGGATTTCACCGAAAAATCACGTTCCTTATTTTCCCTTCATGCGAGTTCAATTCAATTCACAAAAAAGAAGAATCTCTGAAAACACCAACTCTGTTTTCCATCAAAAAGTCAATGAATCTTCAAATTTTGATGTAAACGTTCTCGACACGTCAAAAGATAAACGGTGCCATTTTACATTCAAATTTAGAAGATGTCCTCATCATCTTGTTACGATGACTCGCCTACAGAGCTCTCAGACGATGGACAACCTGAGGAAATCAAAGAAAACACCAGTGAAGATGAGAAAACAGTCGTAATAACCCAAACGAAAGTGATAGCTCGTCGATTTGAATTTTGGCACGAAAAATTCTTGAGTTACAAGGAAATACTCGATTATTTGGTCAAATTGGGGGAACTGTATGAACACAAATGTATAATCGAGGTAAAAAGACTGAATTGCAGCTAAGAAGAATCTCCTTAAAACCCTTGAAAATTCCTTATTTCTCTCTTTAATATTCACGTATTTCTAGCGTTTGGGATATTCAAAAGAACAGAAGCCTATTTGTCTCGTTAGAATATGTCAGAACAGATTCAGACGTCCCCAAATGAGCGTTTTTATAGAAGCAGGATCAAATGGAATGGAGAAAATGACAGTTTCATCAGTATTGTACTTAATTGACTACCTGGTCAAAAACGAGCTACAACTCACGGTAGAATTCCTCATCATTCCAGTTCTGAATCCAGATGGATACGAGAAATGTTTTAAGAAAAAGAAAATACCGAAGAAGGAACAAAACGACCTTGACTTATCCAAAAGCTTTCCTATAAGTTCTGAAACACCATCAGGATTTCCGTCCAATATACTGAATACTCCATCTGACGTCCCTCCAAATTGTTTACTTCTTTCGAAAGTTGTGGAGAAATACAGAATGAATGTTAAACTGTTCATATCGTTGCAAGCTTCAGAAAGTTCAATCACATATCCTCTGGATCATTACTTCAAAAATGTGTACGACTTTGCGAATGCTTGTAAAGAGTCTATGGCATGGGATTCTCTGGATGTTAAACCTATAGTTCCTGCCCTTACTCAGAATAAAGGAACTTCTGTGGAACATATCATAAGAAATTATCATCAGACCGTCAAATTTGCTTATCTCTTGAATGTGCACAATAAATGTTTTGTTCCTGACGAAAAATTCATATTGTCTAAAGGCGAGCAAACACTGTGTGGTATATTGACGTTAACTAAGAGAGTGCATCGATATTACTACAGGCAGAAAACCAAGTATAATGTGAAGACTGTTGTCAAATTGCTAGATTCTACGGAATAAAATTTGAATGACTTCTACATTATTGATTCTTTCCGAACTTTGAAGTTAAAATGATCGAGTTGAAGCTCAACTGCATTGAGTCAAGACATAGCCTTGGCTAGATGAGTCAACTGTTTAACTTCTTCGGAAGTAGGTATTAGTTGTCAACGAAAAATATTCAAATTTTGACAATACTGGTAAAACAGGTGCAAGCGTTCAAAAAAAATGAACCCATTCAAAGGTTATCAAATTCAGAATGGATATGTAAATATAAATAAAGTATTGCGTCATATCATCAATATTTGTAAATAAACAAATAAGCATGATGGATGATAAAGTGGAGATATAGCCTAAGGCTACAGATATTTGCATAAATACCGGTGTACACGAGGAATATTCTTGGTGTATTCCTTGTTTTTCAGCATAATCATCGTTGTTTAATCTTGAGAGCAGTTCAATTTATACTGATCTAATTATTTATGAGCTGATTTAGTGTCCATTAAATGACGTTTTGAATGCTCAATAACTTAGTAACTGGCGCTAGAAATTTGAGAAGTTATATCTAAGGCCTTGTTACATTTCTGCATGCTGACAAAATAATACTGAAACATATAAAAATAATAGTAGGGCTGCAGTTATTTGTTTATGAGACTTTTTGTCTTGAAATTATGCAAGGAATATCTTTGTTTCTACCTCCAATTTAGGAACAAACTGTATGAAGATAAAAGTTTGACTGAAAAAACATAAAAAAGTGCAAAGAATTTCAAGATCAAGTTAAACACGGATGTGTAGAATGTACATATTAAATATTTGTACGCCATATTTGATGTTCAAATATGATTAAAAATCATATTTTGTGTGAGGTTAGGAAGGGGAAAGAAGTTTTCGATTATACACTGTGCAAAAAATTAACGCACATTCTGAAAATCTCAATTTCAATGAAAGTTAACTCTACATTGACTTCATAACTTATTTTTTATGTTCTCTCGGGAAGGTTTTGAACGAAACAAGGCACATTAAATGGAAGAAAAATTCAGGATTCCACCGAATCTTATGTGAAAGAAGAGAAATGAACAATTTTCAAAATACTGAAATGCTGATAAGTGATTTAATACTTGGTATTTCCTCCCCTTGCGTTAATTACAGCTCGGCAACGACATTTCATACTCAAAATGAGTGATCTTAAAATGTTCTGATCTAATCCTTCCCAGATTTCTCCGAGTTGGATTCCTAAGTCATTAAGAGTAGCTGGATGATTTTCTGAACTTCTCAGCCTTATATTGAGGTTGTCCCAAACCTGCTCAATCGGATTGAGATATGGACTTCTTGCTGGCCATTCCATTCGAGAGACTTCAACCTCTTCAAAGTACTCCTGAACGATGCGCGCACGATGGGGTCTGGCATTATCGTCCATAAAAATGAAATTTTCACCAATGTATGGGGCAAATGGCACTACATGCTCTTCAAGAATGTTCCTTATATACTTATCAGCATTCATAGCTCCATTATCAACGACCACTAGGTCTGTGCGAGCAGTCAAAGATATTTCACCCCATACCATAATCGATCCTCCCCCGAAACCAGTAGTATTCAGGAAATTGCACTGAGCATATCTCTCATGTGGACGTCTGTATACAAGGGAACGTCGATCACAATGGTAGAGGCAGAATCTATACTCATCTGTGAAGAGAACTCTTTCCCAATCGGCCTCTTCCCAATGGATATGCTCTCTCGCAAAATCCAAACGCGCCCTTCGATGGGCTGGGGTAAGAGCTGGGCCTCTTGCCTCTTGCCGCGACATGAGGCCTTAAATCATATTCTCTGAGGCGATTTCTTATTGTCTGAGTGCTAATTTGCACCTCATGTGTTCTCCTCAAGCTGATTTTGAGGGAGGCGAGCGGTTGCAAACCGTTGTATCAACGAAGAAACTCTCAAGTAACGTTCTTGAATGGCAGTTGTTACCCGTGGTCTACCCTGTCCTGGTCTTCGGACATTTATACCTGTCTCCCTGAATCGCTGCAACATTCTGGACACACTTGTATGGAAACTCCATACCTTTCTGCAATTCTTGTGTATGTCCACCCTTCTTCTCGCAAAACTACCGCTTGGGCACATTCCTCTTGGGTCAAATTGCGTGTTTCGCGTTGCATAGCGATCGAGTGTAGAAAATCAGACGAAAGAAAAACTATTGATCACTAGAATTGATCGAGAACAACTGATTTTAGAATGGAGCCAATACATTCAAAATCTGATAATATCATCTTTTTTTATTCCTGCTGGGAGAAAACATCTGTATTGAAGAAAAACGTTGAAAGTGGATGACATATGCATGCATAATTCTGATAAAAATAATTATCATTGAGAACACCTTCAGTTGTAGAATAAATTTGAGATTTCCATAATGTGCGTTAATATTTTTGCGCAGTGTACATATCGCAAATGTTAATATATATTATTATTTTTTCGATCACTCCGTACAATTTTATATTAACTGACGAAGAATCTGCAACACCTAGAAGGGACTGTTGCATTTAGTTTTTTGGAAAAACATAGAATATAAATGATTGAAATTTAGAAAAAAAATGAAACATAACAAAGTGCACATAACCTCTTTGAACTTACTAATTTTTCAAAAAAAGAAGATACAAAGACCTTACCAAAAAAGTACCACATGACCCACTTGCCCTGTTCAAAAAATTTAGAGGGTTGGTGGGAATCGCACAGGGTACAACAAAATCCTTCAAAAATGCATACAAATTTGGTAAAAGTGAAACAAAAATTGATATGTTTCAGGATTTTGTTGCCAAATATTTTTCTTCTGAGAAAATGAATTTATTCCATAATTTTGACGCGCAGTGTATAAGACGAACATAATCAGGGATTAGATGAAATTTTGAGAAAATGACTTGCTTTAGCGATTTTTAGAAATAATTCAATTTTGAAAAAGTTTGCTCTCCCCAAAAGAAAATATTGTTGAAAGTGGTTTGATCGAAAAGTAGGTCCAAATTCTGGATCTGGAATATTGAACAACAGGATAATACAGAGAAATTATAATTATCCAATAATCCATTCTATTTTACGTGTTCACATGCAATAGCTTATTAGAGTGATTAAAATAATATCAGAGAATAAAGCCAACAAACAAATTGCGAATCAAAACGATTATAATAGGTCGAAAAATTCAATACAAGTGAACGAATATAATTCGCTAATCAGACAATAAATAAGTTGTGATTTGTTCCCTGAAATAGGAATGATGGCAGATCTTTATTGCATTGTTATGATATTCGAGCGTGTTGAAGTGAGTGAATTGCTTGCTACGAATGAGACTTCGACTAACGTGAGGGGAATTAATCTTGAAATATTTCAAGAATTTTTGTATGACCATCCAGGCAGCTTCCAGACTATGAACTTTGAACTCGCAAATATGAAAAACCATACTTGTTTTTGTTTCTCGACGCATTTGTTTGGTTTTCGTTACCGACAAAATTAAAAAGCGAAAACATATCTTCTGTATTGGTGAAGGTTCACTGACTTGACCCATTGCATTTCATGTGTACTTAGGTAGGGAACTTATAGAGGTACGTGAATATATCAAAATAATTAACTGAAAATGTCATTCTTCGCGATGGCACGTGTATTTTTACTGATACAACTTTGTGTACAAAAAAGAATTGAGAATAGTATTGGTTGAGTTCGTTTTTTGGCTAAATCGGTCCATTGATTTCGGCGATATTGAGTTTTGAAGTTACACTGCGCAAAAAAATTAACGCACATTCTGAAAATCTCAATTTTAATGAAAGTTAACTCTATACATTGACTTTATAACTTATTTTTTATGTTCTCTCGGGAAGGTTTTGAACGAAACAAGACACATTAAACGGAAGAAAAATTAAGGATTTCACCGAATCTTATGTGAAAGAAGAGAAATGAACAATTTTCAAAATACTGAAATGCTGATTGTTATTTTCGTACCCAAAAGAGAAGCTACCCGCTTCTCCCGGTTTACGAAGGTTCGAAAAACACAAGAGAAGATCTTTTTACAGGTTTATTGGTACACAAGTACCCAATACAGACTGTGGTCAAACTTAATTGAGAAAGTCTTTTAAAACTCTTAAAAAACCGAACTCAACTGACAATACTTAAAAACTTCACACTCGCCAACTATATCGCGGCCGAGACTAAAAAACACATAGTCACCCGCGGCGTTTCCATGGTTGATAAAATTAGTCTTTTGGTTTCCAACATTCTCCCACCTGAAAAATGTCTCTGCGCAAAAACACATTTTTCACAAAACGAAGGAAACATAAATAAGAGTCCGAGAATGAACAAATTTGAAAGTACATATCATTGTCCTGAATGGAAAAATTTCCCGTTTCACTCAGGAGAAACGAGCAGGCATTCGGGAAATGCGTCCGCTTCGCGTTGTTCTCGGTATCGGCACCCCCGCACCAACACTATCTTCTGCATCAGCAACCATCTCTGGTTCGGGTGGATCTTGACCGTCGCTTTTTCTTCCATCGTCGCTTGGTGTGATGTCTTCTCATCTTGAAGACGTAGATCACGGGCTTTATCATCAACGAGTATAGTCTTTGCACAGGTCTCAACCAAAGTTTGGGTATTAAAACAGAAGGACACACAAGTCCGATAGGGTCGAAAACATTGTGTGAAATTGATAAAATTAGACGTTTTGTGACTACCAATATTTCTTTATCAAAGTCACACGAAATGAATTCAGGATTCAAAGATATAACGTCTCTCTGCGGATTCCAGACTAAACCTAGGAGGGGATCACAGGTATCACAAGTAACAGATCCGGTGTGCTCCCACCCTCTTAAATCAAACTGCCCCTCAGCCATAACTGCAGATGCTTCTTTAATAAAATTAGACATGGATTCTTCATCATGCAGGCTTAAAAGTCCCTGAGTTCCTACGTGACGAGCTTTAACATGCATGTCCATGATCAAGTTTTTAGCCACTGGATCCTTGACAGGAAAGACAATAGGAAAACGATAATTTTCTGTATCTTCCCTTCGCGAAATTCTAGATTTTAATCGTATTAATCCATCTTGATCATAATCTCTATCCCTGTCTTCTCTGTGGTGTGAAGGACTTCTATCTCTATCTCTATCCCTATCTCTATCTGATAAAGGAGGTCCTGAAATTCCGACAGGGGGTCTCATAGGCAGATTATTAGGTATAGAAGCAGGACAAGGGGTAAGGGATTTGATGTCTGATGGTGTCCAGGTCGGTTGATTAACTGCACCCCATTGGCAATCTTGTGTTGGTTCATATCCACCAAAGTATGGTTCGGGTTCAGGATTGAACCCATATTCTGGTTGAAATGGTTCGAAAGTAGCTGCTGGTGGAGGTACAGACATATCTGGAAAACCGGGTGGTTTTCTACTATATTCTCTTCTATCTGCAGTCATCACTGCTGTAGCTGAATTTTGTATATTCCCAAACTTTATCCTTATCGTGGCAAACTTCTTGTTGTAATCCTCACAGCTTTCGATTTCACGTACCAAATCTTCTTCCGTGGCACTGTCTAACACCAACTCATAAATTTGATTGTTCAAAACTTTCAGTTCATCGAATTTTGTACTTAAGAGTTCGAACGTAACCTCTACCGACTCTATATCTACGGGTTCGGCACTAAATAATCCATCAAGTTCATTTGCATATTTTGTGAACAAACACCGAATTGCTTTCCTGCTTTTCTTGGAATTCTTGTCGTTGGCCATCTTCACTAACGAATGTTCAATACGAATCACTTGTTGAACGTGGTAAAAGTTTGTGCAGCAAACTCGGTCAAACCACCAAATCGTCCAAACTCAGAAAAATCCTGTATCGCGAATTTCTTCTCTCGTAAAATGTCCTGTCACGGTCGCCACTAAATGTTATTTTCGTACCCAAAAGAGAAGCTACCCGCTTCTCCCGGTTTACGAAGGTTCGAAAAACACAAGAGAAGATCTTTTTACAGGTTTATTGGTACACAAGTACCCAATACAGACTGTGGTCAAACTTAATTGAGAAAGTCTTTTAAAACTCTTAAAAAACCGAACTCAACTGACAATACTTAAAAACTTCACACTCGCCAACTATATCGCGGCCGAGACTAAAAAACACATAGTCACCCGCGGCGTTTCCATGGTTGATAAAATTAGTCTTTTGGTTTCCAACACTGATAACTGATTTAATACTTGGTATTTCCACCCCTTGCGTTAATTACAGCTCGCAACGACGGTTCATATTCAAAATGAGTGATCTTAAAATGTTCTGATCTAATCCTTTCCAGATTTCTCCGAGTTAGAATCCTGTCATTAAGAGTAGCTGGATGATTTTCTGAACTTCTCAGCCTTCTATTGAGGTTGGCCCAGACCTGCTCAATCGGATTGAGATTTGGACTTCTTGCTGGTCATTCCATTCGAGAGACTTCAACCTCTTCAAGGTACTCCTGAACGATGCGCGCACGATGGGGTCTGGAATTATCGTCCATAAAAATGAAATTTTCACCAATGTATGAGGCAAATGGCACTACATGCTCTTCAAGAATGTTCCTTATATACTTATCAGCATTCATAGCTCCATTATCAACGACCACTAGGTCTGTGCGAGCAGTCAAAGATATTACACCCCATACCATAATCGATCCTCCCCCGAAACCAGTAGTATTCAGGAAATTGCAATGAGCATATCTTTCATGTGGACGTCTGTATACAAGGGAACGTCGATCACAATGGTAGAGGCAGAATCTAGACTCATCTGTGAAGAGAACTCTTTCCCAATCGGCCTCTTCCCAATGGATATGCTCTCTCGCAAAATCCAAACGCGCCCTTCGATGGGATGGGGTAAGAGCTGGGCCTCTTGCCGCGACACGAGGCCTTAAATCAATTTCTCTGAGGCGATTTCTTATTGTCTGAGTGCTAATTTGCACCTCATGAGTTTGCTCAAGCTGATTTTGAAGGAGGCGAGCGGTTGCAAACCGTTGTCTCAACGAAGAAACTCTCAAGTAACGTTCTTGAATGGCAGTTGTTACCCGTGGTCTACCCTGTCCTGGTCTTCGGACATTCATACCTGTCTCCCTGAATCGCTGCAACATTCTTGACACACTTGTATGGGAAACTCCAAACCTTTCTGCAATTCTTGTGTATGTCCACCCTTCTTCTCGCAAAACTACCGCTTGGGCACATTCCTCTTGGGTGTTTTGCGTTGCATAGCGATCGAGTGTAGAAAATCAAACGAAAGAAAAACTATTGATCACTAGAATTGATCGAGAACAACTGATTTTAGAATGGAGCCAATACATTCAAAATCTTTTTTTTATTCCTGCTGGGAGAAAACATCTGTATTGAAGAAAAACGTTGAAAGTGGATAACATATGCATGCATAATTCTGATAAAAATAATTATCATTGAGAACACCTTCAGTTTTAGAATAAATTTGAGATTTTCATAATGTGCGTTGATTTTTTTGCGCAGTGTATTTTGACTCATTATTTAAAATACCTGGTCATATGATCGAATTAAAATTTGGTAGCATGCTGTTTCTGAGTGTCTACAAAATTTCTTGAAGATCGTTCTATTAAGTACAAGATAAAAAACATGCAGATGAAATGGATAAAGAAGTATGGTGCCATTAGAATATCGGGAAATTTTTATGATCTGGATGCAAGATTGTCAAGCAACGTTTGACCCATAGACTATAGAAAGAAAAGACGAACCTTTCAATAATAAATAGTAAAGCCAATTTTTGGCTAACTGTACTACTATGGAATCAAAATGTAGTAGAAATTTTTGTTACGTTCGTTGAACTTTCTAATAATAAAACTCTCGATCAAAATGAAAAGTACACTTTAGATTGAAATTCATTCACTCATTCGTGTGAGAATGTCCGAAATGAGTATTGGTTTCTTCAAATATTATGAATTCCTCACATTACATAATATACTAAAGTATCGGAATGTTCGCGAAACGTCTTGGCCGTTTTTGCTTCATATAATGAATGGACACGATATGGCAGCACTGTTTCCTGAATCTGTGGCCAGTTCATTCATTCATTTCGTTTCGCTATTTTGATTTTGTGTAAGTAATGTTGCTTTGAACGGTGCTGACATCAGAATATCGCGTAGGAAAAGTGAAATTTGGATTTATTTCGGAATATTATTCGCAAAACACGTTGAAAAATGGTTCGTGTTTGTGTTGTTTGAGGTGAATTGGACTATTTGAATCTTGATTTGAGTTTACACAAGTATGTTCTACTCTTATCATATTCAAGTAACAATGGCGTAGATTCTTCGATTTTGATTCCCTTCTGATTTTGAGAAGAGGAAAATCAATTCTGATTTTAGCTGACTCTGTTCACCTAACTCAGAATCTGTTTCAATGTTCGGAATATCGCATGAATCCGTCACTTGTAACTTCATGTCCATTCCTTGATACCGTTAACACCCCGCCACTGGGCCTTTCAAAGTTAGATTCAGCAATGATGCCACTGTCGGATTTAATGATATTGCTATTCTTTTTGCTATCTTCATCCCACTCATTGAGTACTGACTAAATTTTTGCTTCAACAAATCTCGAATTCATGAATGAGATGCTGTGTCTCCTCTTTCTATGGTCTAAGGTTTTTATAGTTTTTTTATGGTTTCGACAGAAGTAAACTCTCATAGTATAACTCGCTTTAATTTCTGTCTGTCACAGTAAATTTTCACCTAATTCACCAAACAGAAATTATTGAAATTGCATATCAAATGAACATTTTGTATTGAACGTTAGAAAAACAGAATCACAAAGAAACAGGCATGTTTTCATAAGTTTGGCAGAAAGGGAATCATGTTTTATGATACACCACGTTTGCTTGAACTCAGGAAAAAAATATGCAGACCTGAAATTTGGGATAGATCTTCGTTTGAGACAAAACGATGCCTGCATCCCAAAAATCGAAGTCCACATTCGATAGGGCATCTACGTAGACAGGAATATTATCAAAAAAAAAGAATCAAAAATTTCTTTATTTGAAGTCTTGCCCTCAAAAAAAGTGTCAAAGGGTGTAATTTTTTAAATTTTCGAAAATGTCGAATATCTCGAAAAGCGAGGGATTTTCATTGAACAAAAACAGTTTTTCTGAAGCGCAACAAAGTCCTCAACTCGCACGTATCATATTATCCATTCATTACGCCACACCCTGTATATGGAAGTAATTTTGGAATGTGCCTTATTGTCGGTCCATTATTTCAAAAAACTCCAGCCCATAGCTTGACTTAAACAGAATTTGTGGAGAGGTATGAATGAACTAATTGTATAATTTTTCCCCAAAACGAATTAACCAAACATTTTTCATGTATTTGCGCTTTGAATCGTTGACAAATACTTCGAATTCCAATACTTCTGAAACCTCGCTTCAACCTGTATTGGTCATCAAAATTTCATACGCTCCATCATATCAATTTCTCGAAAATACTCACGTTTCCCTTACGCTAATTTCCACTTGATCCAAAGCCGCTCAACGAAGCACTTTCAATAAATGCAAACTTGTAATCTACTCAAACAATCCTTTATGGAATCACCAGAATCTCGTCGAAAAACAAGGAGATTGAGTTCTGTAAAACGTAAAGTTTTGCGCGTTTTCAGGTATCGAAAAATGCTGCTGCAATCACGAATGCCGGTGGTCGACTAGAAGTTCGATCCTGGGCGGCCATGAGTTGGGCTCCAGCCTCGCGAAGGAGCCCCCCAGGTGCTCCCCCGACTCCCCGCTCACGTTGTGTTGGTGTCATCAATTTTATTAGTCTACACCAGCAGTTCTGTGATTGTTGCATATCGAAAAAGGTTAAGGTGGTCGCCATCAACCTGGCTAATTTGATTGTGTTTGTTTTTGGGAGACTATGAGCCAGGGGGGCTCGCCCATACTTGAGAACAAGTATTTCTGGATGAGGAATAGGAATTTTGAGAATTAAAGGAAAAATTCTTACTTATATCTTCATCTTATTCATAATACTTGATTTTTCATGTTTTTTCTAATTTTGTCTTCATGATCCATTTTACGCAAATCTTTAATGGGACAATATTCATTTGTTTTTACGAATAGCAAAATTATTCTTTGAAAATAAGGGTTTCCACATGAAATAAGAAAGTTTTCAATGATCACCTGAATTGAAATTCTACATGTTTTTCTGAATATTCTGTTAACTTTTTTTCACGAAATCAGAGTTACAAATACAGTGCGCGACAAAATTATGGATCACATTCGTTTTCTCAGAAGGAATATATTTGGCAACAAAATCCTGAAACAGTTCAATTCTTGTTTATCTTTTACCGAATTTTTATGCATGTTTGAAGGATTTTTGTTGCACCCTGTGCCAACCTCATCAACCCTCTAAATTTCTTGAATAGGGAAAGTGGGTCACGTGGTACTTTTTGGCAAGGTCTTTGTATCTTCTTCACAGGCGTGCAGAAATTTTTGAGAAAAAAATTGTTTTTTTTTTAATTAGTGAGTTCAAAGAGGTTTTCAGTATGTGCACTTTGTCATGGCTCTTTCTTTGAATTGAAATATTCTAACGAAAAGTTTCAACTTCAGTAGAAACGTACTAATAACATACCTACTTAAGATCATAACTGAAGAGCAGTGTTTCACAATCCAATTTTATGATTTTGTATCACATGGAACCCTTTCAGCCAATCATGTCAACATTACATCGAAAACTACATCCAATGCAATTTTCTCATAAAATTATATAAAAGTTCCATGGCAACATCATTCCAAACAAATTTCAAAATGTCACGTTTTGGTAATGTTAAAAATATAAATGAGCTTATCAAAGAAAACATTCCCAGAAATACTTCCAATAGCCACAAATATATTTGGGGAATATTTATGGAATTTTGCTACGAATGATCATACGAATTGAATGAACGCAGAAGCTTGGAAGAATTGGCGTTTATACTCAAAGATTGGGCTGTCAATATGAGAAAAAAAGACGGAACAGAATTCAAAGAAGCAACGGTAAAGACAATGTGGAATGTTTCGAGCAAACTCTTACAAGAAAAGCATTATAAGGACTACAACATTATGATTGACCCGTTTATTAATATAATATTTAAACCAGCCCGAGATGTCCGCGATGCAATCAGGCAAAAATTGCAAGCAGACCCAAGTAAACGTAAATCCAGTTCAGTTGCGTTAAATCTGTCTGAAGTTAACAGAATAATATTGCTATGGGATGAAAATACTCCTGAAGGTCTTATGCGTAAATTTTATCATATTGCTGCAGTAGAACTAGAGTGGCGAAGAGGAGAGGCAGTTGCTTGTTTGGTGAATTTTTTTCAAATCGAGAAGAATAACGATGGTTTTCCAACAAATCGCATTGAATATGATCCGGTATTCAGTAAAACGTGCCAAGGTGTTTCTTAAAGCTGTACAAGTAGTAAATGGTTGGTTTCCAATAGTGAGAGACAAAGCTGCCCTGTACGTCTTTTTCATAAACTAATATCAAAACGAGGCGAAAATATTACCTCACCACGACTATTCTTGAAACCAAATATATATTGGAAAAATGAAACTGACAAATGGTACGATAATGTACCTGTTGGAAGGAATACCATAAATAAATGGACTAAATATGCTGCCGGAGCAATTGGCTCGAATGTCAAAGACAAAAAGATAACGAATCATTCAAATAGATCAACAGCTGTCAGTCAATTAGCAAAAAGTGGTGTAGAGGAACAACAATTGCTGAAGATAACTGGTCATAGCAATCAAAATTCTATCAAACCATACCTAAACCTCGATCAAGAACACCACAACAAGATAATAAATATTATGCGTGGAAATAGATCTTCTATACAAGAGAACAGCAACGAATCTAATGTTGAGTTGAATTTTACGAATTGCACTTTCACTAATTGTACTCTAAGAAAATGAATTTGTTCCATAATTTTGACGCGCATTGTATACGACATGTCTTTATTAACAGTTCCTGTAATTCTCATCCTTTTATATTTTGAGGGCAAGTAACTATTACCTTCTATGTGGTCCTCCCTGATTTATTTCGGAACGGTACATGAGAAGAATTGGGAAATTTACAAAAAAAAGAATATGCAGGTGGCCACATAGACAAGGAAACATAATTCTTCTCTATTCCTTATGATATGAAGCCAAGGGACGTGAACTTCCTTTCTTCGCATCGTGATAGGGGATTTAATACAGCAAACCAAAGGAATTAAAGTATTGGAAATGACCCGGTCATGCTTCTACGTCGTCATCTCGACCGAATATTCACGCTGGTCGGTGTTATTCATTATGAGCTGTTGGAACCGGGTGAAACCATTACTTGGGAACGGTATCGACTTCAATTGATGCGATTTATCTGGAGCCTGCACGAAAAATGTCCACAATACAAGCAGTGGCCGATAAAATGATTCTACAGCATGACAACGTTCGACTGAACCCGACTCATCAGCAGTTCCACTCATATATATGAAGACATCAGAAAATGACTCGGATCATGGATGCTTCATTTGTAACCCTTTTTTCACATTTTATTTTAATGTGACACCATGTACAATGTTGCCCTATATCCAGCTGGTTGATTGGACAAACAAATGATCTCGCAATCGCTCAGGAAGTTGATCACAATGAAACATACCCTGAGGAAGCAATCTGTGCTTGGATATTCGTTGAACCGTAGAAATTTCTAACACCTTCGCACGAAAATTTGAGTGGCAGAGACCAATTTGAAGCTTATTATATATTCTACGAGCTCTGAACCTGCAATTATCGGTATTTATTTCAACCACTCTGAATGTAGGTAACAATAAAATCGTAGCACAAGCATTGCTGAATGAAAGCAGTGGCGTGAGAAAATATCGATACCTATACTCCATTCACAATTATAAAATCACAACTCTGGCCTTGGAAATTTGACACATTCCACTCTGTATCGAAGTTATGACGTTTTTCAAAATATTTTTATGTTCCAAGTCAACACTATGTTGCCCTTTCTACATTCTTAGCGTATTTCTCAGAATGTGATTTCATTGGGAAAATGAATGAATTGGAAAAGATGTGATGGACGAAAATAATTAACGTTTATATGAATTGATAGAAAGGATTCCTTTTCTAGTTATTTGCAAAACAGTACAAGAAATCACTGTTGAAATATATTATTTTTCGCCATGGAAGAAAATTGCATTGCTTTCACATAATTTTCATATGCATGCTTGTGAAGATTTAATGTTTATTATCCTCTTGAACTGAAAGTTCAAGACTTGACGACATCAATTGTTGATTCTAATCAAGAATTCATTAAAAAAAACCAACCCAAAGATATAAGATGAATGGATGGGTAATTACAAGAATAATGTCAATTTTATTTTGTTGATAACTTTCTTAAAATCAATGTTGGTGTATAAAACTCGGCTGTGTGTGTTCAAACAACATCTAAAGAATACATTATCACCATCTCGACCTTTGAAAGGCGTTTCTTATAGGAGAATTAGGTCTAAGTTCCACCTCATTAGTGAGGTACCTAACTTTTGCAAATCTGCTCAGATATCGCCAAATTTCTTGGAAAACCTGAAAAATATCATCCTAATCGACCTCTCGAGGCTCCATCCGATCCATCTACTGCGATATCTGTCCAAATACCAGCTTTTTCAACGAAATTCCCGTGTACTCCTTTAACCTCGAAATGTAAACATTCGTCCTGGACTTGAAAATCGTCCTCACGCTCCAAACTGGTGCTAAAAACAATAAACATACGTTAATCTTGGATATTCGACGAAAAACTCACCTGCAAATATCGATTAAATACCAAAAATCTGCGAACAATTTGTAAACCTAACAAAATGTGGAATATCTTTGATACTTTTACCACAGAATACCTTACTACACAGAAGCGTCACTTAGCGTCGGCACTTTGATCTTCAAGGGGCAAATTTTCGTGACCTTCATTCTCTGTTAGGTAGTACATATGTCACTTTTGAGCGGATAATCACAGAATAACTAACTAATTTAGGGTATTCTGTGCTTTTACTTTGATGTAAACAAAGAAACTGGCAACGTCGTTTTGTCATGAACGATATTTTCTGTGCGCGCACTGCGTTTTCATCATATGTTCTGTGCTTTTCATCAGGAGCACCAACTCCTGCAAACGAAAGCATGACCTCCTATGTGATTAAATAAAAGTGAATGGAGTGTATACCAAAATTAAAACGGATAATTCATAGTTTTGATATATTTGTCTTCATTTTAATTAGCCAAATCCAAGGGATCATTCGCTTCTTTTAGGATTCCATACAAATCTTGAAAAATGCCGATGACAGCTATCAAAAATTTGTTTGAATTGATTTCTCGAACTGGGAAAAGCGAATCTAACTAAAGGTGGATGAAAGAGCACTCAAAAGCTTCTGAATTCACGCATATGCTTTCTACAGATATATTTCGCTATAAGATCAGTCCAAAGACTAAGAAATTAATGTCCTTGTCAAGCACTGTTGTCAAGAATTGTGAGAATGAAAGATAAATGACAAATAGAAAACCAGTACGGAGGGCAAAAGTTCAATACCGATTCGCACAGGTCTTTAGACTATCAGAATTTATTCAGAAAATGGCTTAATTCGGATGAATCTTCCCTTTTTTATTGTCTTCTTTCTCACGATGCACATTAATAATCTACGCCACTGCTGATCTATGAATCGAAGCAAGAACTTCGATAACATTGGCGTTGGTAACTGTTCCAGTGGGAAGGATCCTAAAAAGGACATTTGTCCCGATAGAACTTACTGGTGTGGGATGGAACTAGATGACGTCACAACTTGAACATAAGAATGTGCCTTCTTTTAGAATAGTGAAGTCGGTATTGTATTACCGATAACTATTATTTGTAAATTCATGTATGAATGAATCATCACTAGGTCTACAATTTTCTATTCACTTGTCTCTAGAGTCTAGATCAAAATGGAAATAGTTGGTTTGGATATACACATCTATAATGTACGAATCTACCCATGAGTTAGATTAATTTTCTGCTAGAAAAGACCGTTGTTTCCTTCTAAATGTCACACCCTATATTTTCGGTTCAAATTACGTGAAACAATGAAAATATGATCATACACTGCGCAAATAAATTAACGCACATTCTGAAAATCTCAATTTTAATGAAATTTAACTCTACATTGACTTTATAACTTATTTTTCACGTTCTCTCGGGAAGGTTTTGAACGAAACAACACACATTAAATGGAAGAAAAATTCAGGATTTCACCGAATCTTATGTGAAAGAAGAGAAATGAACAATTTTCAAAATACCTACTGAAATGCTGATAAGTGATTTAATACTTGGTATTTCCACCCCTTGCGTTAATCACAGCTCGGCAACGACAGTTCATACTCAAAATGAGTGATCTTAAAATGTTCTGATCTAATCCTTCCCAGATTTCTCCGAGTTGGATTCCTAAGTCATTAAGAGTAGCTGGATGATTTTCTGAACTTCTCAGCCTTCTATTGAGGTTGTCCCAAACCTGCTCAATCGGATTGAGATCTGGACTTCTTGCTGGCCATTCCATTCGAGAGATTTCAACCTCTTCAAGGTACTGCTGAACGATGCGCGCACGATGGGGTCTGGCATTATCGTCCATAAAAATGAAATTTTCACCAATGTATGGGGCAAATGGCACTACATGCTCTTCAAGAATGTTCCTTATATACTTCTCAGCATTCATAGCTCCATTATCAACGACCACTAGGTCTGTGCGAGCAGACAAAGATATTCCACCCCATACCATAATCGATCCTTCCCCGAAACCAGTAGTATTCAGGAAATTGCACTGAGCATATCTTTTATGTGGACGTCTGTATACAAGGGAACGTCGATAACAATGGTAGAGGCAGAATCTAGACTCATCTGTGAAGAGAACTCTTTCCCAATCGGCCTCTGCCCAATGGATATGCTCTCTCGCAAAATCCAAACGCGCCCTTCGATGGGCTGGGGTAAGAGCTGGGCCTCTTGCCGCGACACGAGGCCTTAAATCATATTCTCTGAGGCGATTTCTTATTGTCTGAGTGCTAATTTGCACCTCATGAGTTTGCTCAAGCTGATTTTGAAGGAGGCGAGCGGTTGCAAACCGTTGTCTCAACGAAGAAACTCTCAAGTAACGTTCTTGAATGGCAGTTGTTACCCGTGGTCAACCCTGTCCTGGTCTTCGGGCATTCATACCTGTCTCCCTGAATCGCTGCCACATTCTGGACACACTTGTATGGGAAACTCCAAACCTTTCTGCAATTCTTGTGTATGTCCACCCTTCTTCTCGCAAAACTACCGCTTGGGCACATTCCTCTTGGGTCAAATTGCGTGTTTCGCGTGGCATAGCGATCGAGTGTAGAAAATCAAACGAAAGAAAAACTATTGGTCACTAGAATTGATCGAGAACAACTGATTTTAGAATGGAGCCAATACATTCAAAATCTGATAATATCATCTTTTTTTATTCCTGATGGGAGAAGACATCTGTATTGAAGAAAAACGTTGAAAGTGGATAACATGCATGCATAATTTTGATAAAAATAATTATCATTGAGAACACCTTCAGTTGTAGAATAAATTTGAGATTTCCATAATGTGCGTTAATTTTTTTTGTGCAGTGTATATTGGAGCAACTATAATTTCTGCAGAATCTTGATTGACCTTACGTGTTCACACCAAGCAATTCAATCACCAGACTCTATGTCTAACACTCTTTTCATCATCACCCAGTCATCCTTGTGCAGTATGGCCAAAATGGAAGTAGACTATGGAAGTCATCTTAGGATTAATCATAAGGATAAAAAAAATTCCATAAAATGTATTTATTAGTCTGGCCTCCATATTCGGAAACTTGCTGCTATAATTAACGCTGGAAATAATAAATCGAAATACGTAGAAATACTGAAATTCCGGCGTCGACCAATGTCATTCGTCTTACCTAATTTACCTGAAACATGTAGGTGAAAAAAATACCACCCCCATATTGAAATTTATTTTTAAGTCGTACACAATGAATATGCAACTGCTGCCTGATGCAATCGAGAGAGTAAACAATCTGAATGATAGATATTCATTGAAATTCATGAGATGCATGCATTAATTACAAAAGTTTTCTGGTGATATTGCTAATCGGTTGCCACTGCATTCAACGATCCCAAAAAAAGAATAGCTTTGCCACCTTATAGTCGTAAACATTGAATAGATTGAGCCGATTGAGGACGTACCCAAAAAGGTGTAAAATTGCTACAATAGTATATAACATTACTAGCAAGGTAAGAGGGTTTTTACTGGCGAATGGAGAATATAACTGACGAGCCGCAGGCGAGTCAGTTACCTCCTTGAGCCAGTAAAACCCGTTACCTTGCGTGTATTGTTTTATATTTTATTTGTTTCTCATTTGTAAAAAGGTTAGATAAATTCCAAAAAAATTTCAATAATTTGTCGCAAATGTCGTAAGCTATGGAAGCGTTGCCATGAACATGTCTGTTTATTTTTCTTTACATTTGTTTTGGCGAAAGCGAAAATGAATGTACCAGAAGAAATTATTGAGGCAGCCAGCAGTGTAGCTTCGACTTTTTTTACCTGCAAAATCAGCTTCAAGGTGCAAGCGAGAATACGACGACTTCAAAAAGTGGCAAAACAAAAATAGTGTGATTGGGGTAACTGAAGATGTTTTGTTGGTCTACTTGAATCAAATACCAGCTAGTTTCAGCCCTAATACTTTATGGGCAAAATGGTCTATGCTGAAAAGTTGCTTGGAAATGAAAGAAAATGCCCCTGTTCGCAGGTTTGTTTTCCTTAAAAAAATTATTGAAAAATATGACGTTTAGTTGTCATTTGCAGATTTCAAAAGGTAATAGCGTTTCTGAAACGAAAAAATGAGCGTTATACGCCAAAAAAGGCCAAGGTATTAAGTAAAGAAGAGGCTGAACAATTTCTTTTACATGCTCCTGATGACCAGTGGTTGCTGGCAAAAATTGTAACAATATTTGGGATTTTTGGATGTTGTCGATGTGACGAAATTCTCTCCTTAAACATGAATTATGTAGAAGAAATGGGAAAATACGTTATTGTGACATTGCGGCAAACAAAAAATTTAACAACAAGAAGATTCACCATAACCGATGATGGCTGCAGCTTCAAGCCCTGCATGTTATACAGAAAATATGTAAATCTTCGGCCTCCTGGAACAGAAAGCCTAAGATTTTTTTTGACATACCGACATGGAAAGTGCATTTCCCTTAATGCTGGCCAGCACACTATTGGTGGTGTCCCAAAGCAAATAGCGAAATATTTAGGTTTAAAGACCCAGAGTTATACACCGGCCACTCTTTTCGCAGAACTGGAGCCATTATGGTTGCTGATTCGGGTGGAGATATTTTAGCACTAAAGCGTGCAGGAGGGTGGAAGAGCACCGAAATTGCGATGAGTTATATCGATGATTCGGTCAACAAAAAAATCGAAATGTCTAGCAAATTATTTGGTAGTAAGGAGAGTACAAATGTTCAGCAGTCGTCGAGTTCAGCAGTTTCCGAGTCAACAGATGGTTCATCATCATCAGTATCAACTCTTTAATCATCAAAAATCTATGTTACTAGAAATAACAATTGTACCATGATTTTCAACATATATGACGATAAAACAAAATTTCCTAATGTAAATAATACTACTAACTTGTTAAAATTTTGCAAGGTAACTGTCAGTTTTACAAGTTAGTGACTTGATAAAATAAACTTTCTTGATTAATATTGTGTTTTTGGAGACTGGCGTTTACGAGTGAGAAACAAATAAAATGTGTTTGATCACAAAATATTTTTTCTCAATTCGTTAAGGAGTAGTCTATTTCTCTTTTCAATGCGACTCCTACACATTGGCATTTTCTCGACTTCTGAACAACACCATTCTAACTACTTGAGGAATATATTCTCAAGATTTATTGATATCAAAGATACTAATTATATTCTTACAGGTGTTGAAATTCTTCTCTTTATGGTGAAAGAAAATCTTTCAAACTTATTAGCTTCAATCTCACAGTGGTCCTCACATATTCATCAACGCCCACTAATGAATGACAAAAATACTTAAGATTACGCAGCAGACACAGAATCACCTACGTGCAAATTCAGATTTCTTAATTGCCACCTCAGCCCAGTTCATTCTCTCGGAAAGAGATTGGATGCGGAGGACCAAATGCTACCTACGCCCATGCTGAGGATGCCGAATATATTAAAAAACCATCGCGGGCGTAATTTTGATGAATTAATCGAAATGATACTCCTGGAAAAGTAAACAGATTTTGTAATTTATGCTGGTGCGCTCACTTCAGGAATTGTGTTTTTTTTTTTAAATTAGATGCTAACTTTCCGGGGCAAGAAATCTCTGTTCCCAAAAAAACATGTATTCGTCATTAATCAGGAATCTCTGGCGAATGTAGAAGTGTTTTCCAAATGGAAGATCTTCTATCCATTTGAATCATGTTTGGTTAATCAATATCACCCATATTATGCTCGTTTTGAGCTTCTGAACCAAAATCGAAAATTAATTATGGAAAAATAAAACATGGAAAATTCGGGTCATAGTAGGCCTATATGGACAAGTTTGATATCAAGATATAGGTTTTCGAGGACGCTGAATTCAATGAAATCTAATCCAAGGCCCTACCTATCATAGTTTAGATTTTCACCTGCGAAATGGCATTTTTTTAAAAAATCGAAATTTCAGATTGTCATAACTCCCGCTCCTGTGATCGTATCCGCTCTTTGATTGTAAATTGCTAATGAGCATTGTCCAAAGTATCTCTGAGCATAATGAATTCACATTCGAAAATCCCAACTTTTTGGTGAAAAATGCATGAGTGATAAGAAGAAAACACCATATTTGTCTTCACCAAGAAATCCATGGCAAATCTGGACGTGTTTTTCGATCTGAAAGATCTACTTTTCATTCAAGCCATTCAGAAACCCACACTGGCTGATTCATATCACCTTCAATTAGAGCGCTCTGGGCGTCTGAACCAAACTTGAAAATGAATTTTGGAAAAATTAAACATGGAAAAATTCGAGTCATGGATGGCCTATATGGACAAGTTTGGTATCAAAATTTAGGTTTTCGAGGACGCTGAATTCAATGAAAACTAATCTAAGGATCTATCTATCATAGTTTAGTTTTTCACCTGCGAAATGGAATTTTTTTTCAAATCGAAATTTCAGATTGTCATAGCTCCCGCTTCTGTGATCGTATTCACTTTTTGTTTGTAAATTATTAATAAGCATTATCCAAAGTATCACTGAGCATAATAAAATCGATTTCGAAAATCCCAACTTTTTGGGTGAAAAATGACAAAGGGGTAAGACCCCCCCAAAAACACCATATTACTCGTCACCGGGAATTTCTTGGAAATGCATACGCAGAAGGTCTGCAACCCATTCGAATCTATGAGAATAACCACTCGGCCGATTAATACCGCCCATTGGCTGAGAGCTATGAGCTCGTGAACAAAACTCGAAAATGAATTTTGGAATATAAACAATCGAAAAAATCAATGAAAATAAGGCTTATATGGTCATGTTTGGTATCGAAATATAGGTTTTCGAGGACGCTGAATTCAATAAAAAATAACTCGAAGCCCTATCTATTATCGTTTAGATTTTCACCTGTCAAATGCAATTTTTTCAAATTTCAAATCGTCATAGCTCCCGTTTCTGTGGTCGGATCCACCTTTTGTTTGTATATTCTTAATAAGCATTGTCCAAAGTATCTCTAGGCATAATAAAATCGATTTCGAAAATTCCAACTTTTTGGGTGAAAATGACGAAGGATAAGACCCCCCAAAAACACCATATTACTCGTTACCGGGGATTTCTTGGAAATCCATACGCTGATATTCGATGCAGAAGGTCTACAACCCATTCAAACCTATCAGAATAAACACTCGGCCGATTAATACCGCCCATTGGCTGAGAGCTATGAGCTCGTGAACAAAATTCGAAAATGAAATTTGGAATATATACAATCGAAAAAAATCAATGAAAATGAGGCTTATATGGTCATGTTTGGTATCAAAATATAGGTTTTCGAGTACGATGAATTCAATAAAAAATAACCCGAAGCCCTATCTATCATAGTTTAGATTTTCACCGGTCAAATGCAATTTTTTTCAAATTTCAAATCGTCATAGCTCCCGTTCCTGTGGTCGGATCCCCCTTTTGTTTGTATATTCTTAATCAGCATTGTCCAAAGTATCTCTAGGCATAATAAAATCGATTTCGAAAATTCCAACTTTTTGGGTGAAAAATGACAAAGGGGTAAGACCCCCCCAAAAACACCATATTCCTCGTCACCGGGGATTTCTTGGAAATCCATCCGCTGATATTCGATGCAGAAGGTCTACAACCCATTCGAATCTGTCAGAATAGCTACTCGGCCAATCAATACCGCCCAATGGTTTAGAGCTTGTGAACAAACCTCGAAAATGAATTTTGGAATATAAACATTCGAAAAAAACAATGAAAATAAGGCTTATATGGGCATGTTTGGTATCAAAATATAGGTTTTTGAGGACGCTGAATTCAATAAAAAATACATCGAAGCCCTATCTATCATAGTTTAGATTGTCACCTGTCAAATGCAATTTATTCAAATTTCAAATCGTCATAGCTCCCGTTCCTGTGGCCGGATCCACCTTTTGTTTGTATATTCTTAATCAACATTGTCCAAAGTATCTCTAGGCGTAATAAAATCGATTTCGAAAATTCCAACTTTTTGGGTGAAAAATCACAAAGGGGTAAGACCCCCAAAAACACCATATTACTCGTCACCGGGGATTTCTTGGAAATCCATACGCTGATATTCGATGCAGAAGGTCTACAACCCATTCGAATCTGTCAGAAAAACCACTTGGCCGATCAATACCCCCTATTGGCTGAGAGCTATGAGCTCGTGAACAAAACTCGAAAATGAATTATGGAATATAAACAATCGAAAGAATCAATGAAAATAAGGCTTATATGGTCATTTTTGGAATCAAAATATAGGTTTTCGAGGACGCTGAATTCAATAAAAAATACATCGAAGCCCTATCTATCATAGTTTAGATTTTCACCTGTCAAATGCAATTTTTTCACATTTCAAATCGTCATAGCTAATCCCAAGCTCTATCTATCATAGTTTAGATTTGAACCTGCGAAATGGCATTTTTTCAAAAATCAAATTCCCAAAGCTTTACCTCTTGTAAGCCTATCAAGTTATCATTTAGATATTGATAATCAGCATTGCTCAAATTATATGTCAGCATAATAAAATCGTATTCGAAAATACCAACTATTATTCGGAGACAAAAGTTTGAGCACAATTTCATATATGCATTGCTTAACAACAACTGACTTTTCACCGCGCATAGCAATTATACACGCCTTTTAATACACCTCCAACGCAATAAAATATATAACTTCACGGTACAAATCCGATTCAGATGAAGTCATTCATATTCCAAGAATAATAAGAAATCTGCAATAACAGCCAATACAATGTACCCGCCTCAAAAGCGCAATATTTCGCTTCTTATTTATGGTCAACTATGGTCATGGTTGCCCTGCCGCAAACTGAAAAATAAGCGCATCGGGCCACGGCCAACCCGGACCGGTCCAGACGTATGACTTAACAATCACTTGTTTTAAAGATACTTAATATGGGCATATGTCAATGTCGAATAAAGTTAAGGAGATAAGTTCTAATTGCAGTAGGTATTGACGATCTGCAATTCAGATTGTTCGTAAATGCGTTTTAGGTCGTACATGTACGCAGATGGAATTGGATCAAGAATAAGATGAAGGAAAAATGTTTATGTTGGATGAAAAAAAAACGGGTTTCTCCGAATTCATGAGGAGTTATCTTGAGATATGAGTATTGCAAGGTTGCTCCCCACAAATGGTCATCTGGAAATGAGGAATCGAATGAGAGTGACCTCATATCGACTGCATACAGTTTTTTGAAGGCAAGTTATTTCAAAAATGAAAACATTGAATTCCCTGAAAATGGTCCACTTTTTATGTTGTGGTTCTCACGAAAAGGAATATCCTGTAATGTTCAGAGAACATAGAACATAGTGAGAACCAAGGGCAAGCAGGCAGGAATTGGTGTTCTTCTTGAATTTCTGGAGGTTATATGCCTCGGGGAACACCTCCCTAGGGAATGTGTTCCAAAGCCTCGCTGTTAGTTGAATGAACGAGTCTTTGACGATAGATGTTCTGCATGTCTCCAAAGTGACTACGAAGGGATGTGAAGACTTAACTTGACGAGTTAGTCTCGAAGAGACTGCCAGAGGGGGAACGATTGCTGATAATTCAGAAGAGCATCGCCCATGGAAATATCTATAAAATAGAGACAGATCTCCTACTCTTCTACGGTGTTCCAGAGAAGTGAGCGAGTTTGTAAGCGAGGCATCACCTACGAGACGAATTGCCCTTTTTTGAACAGAGTTTTATGATTTGTTTAGCACCTAAACAAATCATATGGGAACAGTATTCCAGGACAGGTCGAATCTGTGCCTTATAGATCATAAGCAGCTGACCTGCGGTGAAAAAGCTCCTGGCACGAAACAGAAAACCAAGTTTTTGGGATGCACTTTCAGCAATGGATCTCACGTGATTCTCCCAAGAAAGGTTACTGCCGACAGTAATACCAAGCATCGAAATGGATTACTTCAATGGTATGGTCACTCCCGACAATTCTATGCTGGACACAGTAAGATCGGTTTTTCTAGAGAAAAGACATGCTTGTGTTGTGTTTGCGTTGAATTCCATCAAGTTATTAGATCCCCATTCAAGAATTGTTGCCAAGTCCATATTTATGTTGTTAACATTTCTTCTTCGTTCGTTTCTGATTTGGAGGGCTGGTATTGGAGCCCTAGAAGCAAATAAGGCGGTATGGAGGGTACTACCATCCGCGAAACTGTGCACTGGACACGAAGTTGCTTCCAGCACATCGTTGATGTGAAAGAAAAATAGCGTTGGAGCCAGAATTGATCCCTGCGGAACACCAGCATTTATTGGTAGAGAGTCAGATGAAACTCCATCGACCACTACATGGAGAGATCTTTTTGAGGGGAAACTAGCCAGCAGAGAACACAGCTTTGGGGCACACCAATATGTATATTGTTTGCGAGGTATTATCATTATTATTTGATGGGAACCTTTGAGACCTGCGACCAGATCTTTTGTTCTTAAACACTATACAGCATCAATTTTCGAGGAGATCATCTACCATCCTCATAAATTCTAGGATCTCCCTAGGAGCACGCATTCGCTATCACATCGTGAGGATCAAGGTTGGCTTGTGTTTAGCGGTTTCTTCCTCTGATTCGCAAAGCCTGCAATTTCATCCGTCGAGTCGTATATTCGACACAAGGGATCCTTTTACGGCTAGTGTTCTGTCAGCAGTCCCACTATATACCGAAGCTCTATTCACGCTACCTGGATAAGGATAAGGCCATTTAAGATCAGTATTTACCAGACTTTCTGTATTGTAACTTTGGAACTCGTGAATTATCGCACATTTTATACGAATACAGTCCAAACTCTTTCTACATTAAGTATAGAACTAAATAACAGTAACAGTAACAAGGACAAAACTGATTCTTCTAACTCGCACAAGCTACAAACTTCTGAGGGGTCTCCTTACTTCTTGGGAGACCTAGGAGTGATCAGTAGGTATAATATGTAAACTTTTGTTCTGCATAAAGTGTTTTTTCGGGGAGGTTTACGTCAGCACTTCAATAGGATGAAAAAGAAAGTCGAAAGTCATCTTATTTTAGTGGAAACTTATGGTGCTGATGCTCTATAGTCCGTTCAAATATAAGAAGGAGCTTTGTAAACAAACAAAATCGTCTGGTTTGCGCACAATGAAGCTTCTATTGGTCAAACGGTCATAACCACGCTCCCTTTTAACGCCCTAAGAGATTGCCGGGATCGTACTAGGAACGGACTGTAGATGGTACTGGATAAAAATGATTCAATAATTTGAGTCAGCAATTCCCACATTAGAACATTTTTCCTCTGAAACTCTAGTGCAAAATTTCTGTTATGATTTGCAACTGTCATAAACATTTCATATCCTACGTACCCTATTTTTTTATTTTGTTTTGTTTTTATATTATTATCTACTAAATAATTTCTTTTACGGATGCTCGAGATTGTGGCAAGGTAATTCCAGGAAACACCAGAGTTTTAGAGATTTGGGTCGGAATCTTGCAAGATTTCGACAAAGTTATTCCGGGAAACACCAGATTTGGGTCCTTTTCCCTAATGAAAGCCATCATGATTTGCATAAATATCGAAGTTTTCAATTGACAAGACTCGTAAAATGTTCAAATTTATAATGGTCATTTACCTGTAATATCCGAAATATATTTAGTTTCGGTCCAAAATTTTATATTATTTTGTACGAAACTCTTTGTCGGCTGCTCAAGATTCCGACAAGGTAATTCCGGGAAACACCAGATTAGGGTTCTTTTCCTTAATGGGTTGAAGCCATCTTGATTTGCATAAATATAGAAGTTTTCAATTGACAAGACTAGTTAAAATACCTAGAGCTACTGTGAAGGTCTAGCTGTTCAAAGTGTTTATAGCTTTTGTTGTGACAAAGTGTATGTAGTGTTAATAGAACAATGTCGAATTCGGAAACGGATACTGCATCTGAGGGTGATATGTGGGGACCACCACGAAAGAGGTCCAAAAGGCCTTCTCTGCTGAAGAGAAAGAGACAATTTATTTATTAGCTGGATGAGACATGGATAAATAAACTGAACGATTGTGTGAAATCTCCTCGATTCGACTCTGGACGGAAAGTACCTTTACGAAGGCGCTCCTACCGCTGCGCCAAACATGTTATTATTGCTCCTTTTTACATTTGAACAGAGTATATAGCAGTGTCAGATCTGGTTTGTAGGCTCTAAAAGTGGGAATTTTGATTTAGAAGGTGAAGAAAGAACTGGGAGCGCTACCAAAGTTCATGATTGAAGAATAAGAGGCAAGGCTTGATGAAGATCTATCACAAACACAAGAGGAACTCGCAAAAACACTAGGAGTTCCTCAGCCAGCAAGCTGACATCGTTTAATAGCAATGGGAATGATCCGAAAGGTAGAAAATTAGGGGCCGTATGCACTGAAGCCTGAATGCTGTTTTTTACTTGTGAACAACTACTCTAACCGCAAAATAGACTGTACCTAAGGGTGTTTTTTCACAATGAAGCAAATTTTAGCACGAATTTATTAATACTCCTAATTAAATCATGATTTTTCTACTAGAATAATCTCTGTTTCCTTCTCAATGTGACACTATGTAAAGGGTTTTCCAAAAAGAGGTGATATTCTGAATAGCTCGCTATTTCTGTATTTGCCATTTTTTGACATTTGACAATTAGAAACTCCGCCATTGATATTATTAAAATTCACTATAAAAACTGTTAGAATTTGGCAGAGACGGTTCGTAAAACTTTTTGGGTCGTCGTGAAGCGCACCTTGTCGAACCGCAATACAGAAATTGGTGCAAAAATTTGTGCTTTTGGGATAAGTTAGTGGTGTGAAGAATAAAACCAGTGCACGTCGCTCAAGAACAGCCGAGAATATTGCTGCTGTAGCCGAAAGTGTCTGAGAAAACCCAGGTTGGTCTATTCCTCGTCGTTCTTTGGATTTAGGCATTCCACGAACGTCATTACACCGTATTTTGCATAAAGATTTGCTTCTTAAGGGGAGCTCCCTTCAAAAATTGGGCTTTTTATTTCCATGATATCTCAGTTCTCATGCGGCGCAGACCAACAATTTTTTTTTTAATTCATGCTTAATCATTGCTTTAGAATGTGTATTCTTCGCTTTTCCTAATTTATAATTTATTTCAAAATTCAGGGGGCAATAAACAGGAAAACTGATTCATACACATTCTGCAAACTATACTCCATTCACTTTTATTTAATCACATAGGAGGTCATGGTTTCGTTTTCAGGAGTTGGTGAACCTGATGAAAAGCACAGAACATATAATGAAAAGTCAGTACGCGCACAGAAAATATCGTTAATGACAAAACGACGTTACCAGTTTCTTTGTTTACATCAAAGTAAAAGTATCAAAGATATTCCATATTTTGTTAGGTTTACAAATTGTTCGCAGATTTTTGGTATTTAATCGATATTTGCAGGTGAGTTTTTCGTCGAATATCTAAGATTAACGTATGTTTATTGTTTTAAGCACCAGTTTGGAGCGTGAGTACAATTTTCAAGACCAGGACGAATGTTTACATTTCGAGGTTGAATGGGTACACGGGAATTTCATTGAAAAAGCTGTTATTTGGACAGATATCGCAGTAGATGGATCGGATGGAGCCTCGAGAGGTCGATTAGGATGATATTTTTCAGGTTTTCCAAGAAATTTGGAGATATCTGAGCAGATTTGCAAAAGTTAGGTACCTCACTAATGAGGTGGAACTTAGATCTAATTCTCCTTTAAGAAACGCCTTTCAAAGGTCGAGATGGTGAAAAATGTATTCTTTAGATGTTGTTTGAACAAACGCAGCCGAGTTTTATATCCCAACATTGATTTTAAGAAAGTTATCAACAAAAAAAAATTGACATTATTCTTGATTCTTGTAATTAGTAATTACCCATCAATTCATCTTATATCTTTGGGTTGATTTTTTTTAATGAATTCTTGATTAGAATCAACAGTTGATGTCGTCCAGTCTTGAACTTTCAGTTCAAGAGGATAATAAACATTAAATCTGCATGCATATGAAAATTATGTGAAAGCAATGCAATTTTCTTCCATGGCGAAAAATAATAATATATTTCAACAGCGATCTCTTGTACTTTTCATGCAAATAACTAGAAAAGGAATCCTTTCTATCAATTCATATAAACGTTAATTATTTTCGTCCATCACATCTTTTCCAATTCATTCATTTTCCGAATAAATTCACAGTCTGAGAAATACGCTAAGAATGTAGAAAGGGCAACAAAGTGTTGACTTGGAACATAAAAATATTTTGAAAAACGTCATAACTTCGAAACAGAGTGGAATGTGTCAAATTTCCAAGGCCAGAGTTTCATACATTTATCCCGAAAATCGACGGAGATATCATGGAAATAAAACCGTTTGTCCTGATTTTTATGAAATTACAGCTCGCCAGGTTCTTTCCTAATATACGAAAGACGACGGAAAAGCGAGTAATACACATTCGAGAGAAATGATTAAGCTTTAATTTAAAGAAGAAATTGTTGGCCTACGCCGCATACGAACTGAGATATCATGGAAATAAAAAGCCCAATTTTCGAAGGGAGCTCGCGAGCTCGTATGTGTAGCACCTCCCCTTAACAATGTGAAAGAGAAGGTCCAGCGTCGATTCAATACCTCAACGATGGAATTCGTGAGGCCATCGAGGACATAGGACAGCCACTTTGCGATTTGGTAATGGAAAATTTCATGAAAAGGATATTGAGGCTTTGCTACCTGATTGGTAAACAGCGCGGGGTAGCACAATAGATCTTCAGGTCAAGGTTTTTGCGAGGCTAAGCAAAGTCTAAACGCCCCTCTTTAAATCTAATCTAAATCTAATTTAATCTAGTCGTGGTGGTAATTAACGTTGAATTTTAGAGAAAGCAAAGGTGCCTTGATTTGTTCGAGTCCAAGAATGAACCGAAATGCACTGTTTGTGACTTGAAACAAAAATCCCAAACAAATAAATGAATTCAGCAACAAAGTCCTGCGTCTTGAATAATAATGAACCACACTGCAAGGCGACTTGTAATCCGACTTTCAATCGAAGGCTGTCAAGATCGATTCCAATAAATCTCGAAATCTACTTACATCTGGTCCACAAATCGTAAATATCTAATTAATCATCGGCCTTATTATAAATAAGTCGAGAAATTCACATTTGTGGGCAGATAGCGGATATCATGACGGGAGAAAATTGTCCAAGGCTACATTGCAACCCCCGCAAAATCGAGTCGGCCAAGACATCTGTAACGGCGTTTTCCCAAAGTGGAATTAAGCGAAGTGTCCACGAATAGAATGTGAAGTCATACGTTGCTTGATGTGGCTGAGGGTCAAGACCAAATGTTGCTCAATATGGAGGATTTTGAATTCAATGATTTATGGGAATGGGATGATTGGTACTCCCATTTCGGAGTACTCGTTTTGGAGGTTGTCAGAAAAAATTGCTACGGTGATTTTTGTACCTGATGAATATTTTAACTGGCATATGACAGCAGGTTGGATACCTTTCCTTTTCAGGTGATAGCACTGTTGATTTTCCAACAAACGTTGACTTTTTAGGCAGACATGGACCAAACTGAAGAAATATTTATTTGAATTTCGTTCCTGCCCAATTTTCGTCTTGGGTTTTTAACTGCTTCATATGTTTCTCGAGAGTCCAATTATTAATAAAAGTGTAGAAGGGAACTTCAGTGAACCTGTTTTCCTGGCATACTTAGAAGAAAAATCAAAAATATGGAGTTCATCAACTTCGTGGAGCAAATTTTCAATGATAAAGTCAAGCGCCCTTGTTAAAAATGGTGTGGATGTTAGTGAATATTTTAAGGTAATAGCATATTTAAAACGGAAAATTTAAGGATACCGTCCCAAAAAATCGAAAATTCTCACTCGTGAGCAAGTTTAAAAGTTTATAAATGAGGCACCAGATGAGAAATACTATAGTTGAGGTTGCAACTATTTTCGGATTATTTGGAGCCTGTCGGCCTGAAGAATTGTGTAATTTATCAGTGGAAGACATCGAAATAACAAATAAATCATTTCTTATACAACTTCCAAGCACAAAAACGAAAGTCAGTCGTTCTTTCAGTATTATTGGGAAGAATGTTGACTATTTTCATAAGTACTTTGCACTGCGCCCTTCTGTCATCAAACACCGTCGTTTTTTCCTGAAATACATGAATAATAAATGCACTGCCAATCCTGTTGGTATCAATACATTTGGGAAAATTCCATCTATTGTTGCCGAATTCCTCAAACTGCCAGAACCAAAGCAATATACAGGACACTGTTTTCGAAGATCCTCCGCTTCATTGCTGGCAGAATCAGGAGCAAATATTACGGATTTCAAAAAACATGGTGGATGGAAGTCTACGTCGGTAGCCGAGGGCTATGTTGATCATTCCATTGCATATAGAAATGTCATTGCTAAAAAAATTTCTACCAACCTCAACAGATTTTGGATCATCATCATCCAATATTGTACTGATGGTGCTGAGGATTCTAATAATGTGTTGCGAAGCTCCCTAACGTCACAGGGCATTAATGTTAGTAATTGTTCTAGTTTTACGATGAATATTAATGTTCATAAGTGATGATTGTTAAATATTGATAATAAAAATTTGCAATTGCTGAATTTTTTTCATATGATTTCATCATAAGAAAATGGAGTGCTAAAAATATTTTCACCAATGTTAAAAATATTTTTAACACGCTCCCACGTAAACAATCAATTTTAACATTGTTTGATGTCATTAAAAGTGTCACTTTTAATGGCAGTTGTACAAAAATGCCTTTTGTTAGATTATCACTTATATGAAATGCTCATGGGCGCCCGCAGGGGGGGCCAGGGGGGGCATGGCCCCCCCTGAGATTTTGATGGCCCTAACGTTTTTCAGCACGACACCTCAATATTACCTTCTAATCTCTATTTTGGCCCCCCCTGAGAAAATTTTTTACGGGTTTCTGCGGGCGCCCATGGAAATGCTGCGACAAATCATGATAGCGTTAGAACAAATGTTGATGTTGATGAAAATACACAAATCGTTAAAAGTCTTTGCCCCTTTAGGTTTTTCGAGAAATAATAAAACACCTATGTTCAGGAAATGAGATGAATAGTTCCTCTATTTCAACTGCAATATACTGGGGGTATCTAAAGTCATGTGAAAAAATTCAGGAGATGATTGCTCGTATGCAATTTAGATGAGTCTTTCCTATAACAAAACTTACTCAGCTCACCCCTTTCCGAGATATCACCCAATAGGTGGTGACTAAGATTGAGTTTTTATTTTTTTTCTATTCAGCTATTGGTTTTGGGAAAAAAATTCAAGAATAAAAAATTGTTTTAATTAAAACAAGGATTTCAAGTTATAATTTTATCTCATGAAACTTCATCTCGAAGAAATTATTATATTCTAGCTTTAATGAAATTTTAGTGAAAAACATTTTTTGCTGGTTTTTTGTTTTCATTTAAGTGATTAGTGAAAATTGTCATGTTACATTCAACAAGTTGAGAGTTGAATAGGGGGGGCAAGACATTGGACGATGTGTGTAGTTTACTATTTACTATACGTGGGTTTTCATTTCAATCAGTCTATTGAATAATAATAGTTATTATAGAGCTAGAAACAGGAAAGAATACATAAGCGACGAATTTAGATCAAATGAGCATGTAGTTCCCTATACTTTATTTTGTTATCGCTGTTTGAATAGCCGTAATTTCCAATTTTTAGAATTCAATTAGAAGCCGCTGATTACAAATTACAAAGTATTGTCTGTTGAAAATGGAATCGTAAAAAGTGTATTTATTTTCAAAGGTGATGAGGATGTTTATTGTTGTCAACTTCCTTTTGCTCATCAAGGTCAATCTGATATCTATTATAACAACACAGAATCCGAAGTATGTAGGTTTACATAATGCAAAATTGATCGCATTATTCCAGTTTTCCTTCGCAATTCTATCTGAAATGTTACCAATGACGAAGAAAAAATATTCAAATTACGGTTCAAATCACGAATAAGCATATACAGGGAGTGGCGAAATGAATGGATAATATGGAACCTGCTGTTAAGAAAACTATGACTTTTGGGGTGCATGCATAGTTTATTTTTAAACAAATATTTAGCTCTAATTTCATGTTTAACCTTACGTAGTGGAAATTATGGAATTCTTCAGTATTTCTAACGGTTAAATCAAGAAAATGCCCTGGTCATCGTCGATTGAATCATTTTTAGGGCATTCGGTTATTGAAGTCATCCAAAATAACCCATAATGCCTATATTAAAAAATGAACTGAAGTGTACGAATTCAAAACGTCGATGTAAATTACGCATCCATGGACATAGACGAAAATAAAACCGAAGATACTTTCGATTCGGTTTTGTGAACTGTCAAAAGTGCTATAACCTATAATACATGGATATCTAACCTATAAAAAAATGTTAATCAGGAAATTTTTAAAATGCCGAAATCTTTCATTTTCACCATGTCGAAAAAAGACAACAAACACTACAAACAGGAATATTTTAGCTCTAAGAGAAAGAGGAATGTTTCACGATTTATTCCCGGACAATGCAGCGTAATATGAAAGATAACAATTCATGAATTTGTCGATACTTATTGCTACCATTCCAGGAATACTATAGTTGATCTCTTAAACGGTTCTCCCCAATGCGTTTACGGAGGATTCGATCCTACCGCAAATAGTTTACATGTAGGAAATCTACTCATACTTACCAATCTGATTCATTGGCAACGAGGTGGTCATCAAGTTATAGCTTTGGTATGCATCGTAACAACCTATGAATTTTGTTCTACAAATATACAGCCTCAAAATTTTTTAAAGAAGATTGAGTGATATCAATGTTCTTTAGGTTGGTGGTGCCACAGCAAAAATTGGGGACCCCAGTGGAAGAACAACTGAAAGGGATCCTTTAGCCACCAGATTCGTAGATAACAATGTTCAAGATGTTTATAAGAATATCAAATCTATATTTGTAAACCATAAGAAGCATTTTTGGAATGAAGAGAATAAGAAATTGTTACCAATTAAGTAAGTCGTGAGCATTATAATTACTAGTTGTAGGTTGATATTTTTATTATTTGATTTCAGAATATTGAATAATGAAGTCTGGTATAAGGAAATTTCAGCTGTTGACTTGATAGGAGGTGCCGGTAGACATTTAAGAATGGGAACGTTAATGTCTAGGACAAGTGTTCAAACAAGACTTCAATCGTCTGCGGGAATGAGTTATACGGAATTCAGTTACCAACTATTTCAAGCATACGATTGGTTGCATTTATTCCAAAAGTACAATTGCAATTTTCAGGCAAGTGTTTATTTTAGAATACTGAATTAGATTGTTTGCTACTGCAGCTGTTTAGTTTTCAATAATTATTGTATATTCTCAAATAAAGGTGGGAGGAAGCGACCAAATGGGAAATATGATGTCCGGGCATGAATTGATCAGTAAGGTGTGTAAGAAGCCTGTATATGGTGAGTAAAAATTGGGATGAATCCACAAGTGTTGGAACACATATCGGTATTATTCTGGGGGTCCGTCATTGATTTTAATGTTGTTATAGGTTTAACACTTCCCATAATAACTACGGAGATGGGTGATAAATTTGGGAAAACTGCAGGAAATGCAGTTTGGTTATCCTCAGACAAAACGTCACCATTTACTTTCTATCAATTCTGGATGAGACAACCCGATGTAGAAGTGGAAAAAATGCTGAAACTTTTCAGTTTCTTATCACTTGGGGAAATAAAAGACATTATGAGGCAGCATTCTGAAGCACCTGAACTCAGAAAACCTCAAAAGGCTTTAGCATCACAGGTGACGCTACTGGTACATGGAGAAGAAGGTAAAATATTTTTCTCCGAAATCTGTGGTTGCAAAAATTATTTTTTCAGGTTTGGAATCGGCAAAATTGACAACAAAAGCGCTTTATGAAGGTAGTGTTGCTGGATTGGGAACATTGAAGGCTGAGCAAATTGCTGAAATATTCCAGGGGGCCACAGTGGTTGAATTATTACCCGAACCAGGGCAGAGCGTTTTGGATTTAGCAATGAAAGCTCAATGCTTCTCAAGAATAGGTAATTTTGTTATTGACTTCATTTCTGATTCATCTGGTGATGACGTATGATTTTTGAGGTATGAGATTTTACTCCATTTTTGAAACAGAGACTGAACGAAATGTTGTACAGGAACAATTTGTACTTTAAATCATTCTCTGAAAGTCTTATTTTCAACAGTTAAAATCTCATGTAATATGCATAAGCCATTCCGAAGATTAACACTAACATAGAGACAGACAGCCAAAAAAATTTCAGAAATTTTGTAATCTCGCATTTCTTTTCATTGCATGATGGGATTGAAGGTCTTATTTTGCTTTTCAGAGGATGCTGTTCGAATTATATCAGCTGGTGGTTTTCGTATCAATCAACAAAAGACAGAAAATCCCAATGAAATTCTCAATAATAACGTACATCGATTATCCAATAATGTGTCTTTGCTTAGAGTAGGAAAAAGGAATTATTATGTTGTGAAATGGATTTAGAAGTGAATATATAAAATAATCTCTAAATTGTTTTATTTCTTTATCGTTTCTCACTTTGTAACTTGTCTTGATTTATTTCGTGTCACTCCGTAAATTTCTCAAAACACATTACACTTCAAAACTATTATTTGGTGCATGAAAATGGTGTTATTTAGGTATCAGGTATTGTTTGAATGGGTCCAAGTGATAAAACCATTGTTTCAGATATTTTATTGAAAATTAACAAAAAAACTTCAAGAACATAACACATATTTTTAAAATCACATAATTTAGATCTTATTATTTAACCACTAAAAGAAAACATTAGTTGGAGTTACTTTGAATTAAGTTGATGATAATTCCAGCACAAACACGCAAATGGTCACTATGTATCTTAGTTAAAACAGTCATATCAGATATAATAGATTTTTCATCCAAAATGTGTTTATAGTTAGTTAAATGCAAACAAGTAATCAAAATAACAACAGGTAAGTAAAGTCTACATCCGATCAAATATTTTAAAACTAAGAGAGATTCCTCATTTTGGCTGTATATATTTTTGAGTTCAGCAAACCAAGTCTTTTTACAAATATACATCAATTGAACGATTTCCAGACAAAGAGGTCTAACATTTGCTTTCAGTCTTGTTTCCCTCACATGCAACTCGATGACAGTATTTATATCGTCAACAATCGTAGTCATTGGTAATGAACCATCTAAAGTTCTTAGGATTTCTACTTCAGCAGCTACAACTTCGCTAAAATTATATTCCACATTCGTGATTCTCTGAAGAAATTTCACGATATATTTGCATTTTAAATCGATCTGTTCCCCTGTGTATTTGCTACTTATGAAGATACTGGTAGCAAGTATGAGAATTTCATCGTATGTTTTATCTTTTCGACGGATGTATTCTTCAAGTATCTCAATGGAAGTGACGAAAACATGTACGTCTTGTTTGAAAGTGTCGCAAGCTATTTTTATCATTTTTACAACTTCTTCATCTAAAATGGGTTCTTTATACTGCTGTAAATGCTTGCTCATATCTTCGAGCCATGTTTGCAGTAATTCGAAGTCGTTGTCGGTTAGTGAGGACATAATCTAAGTTATTTCTGTAAATTTCTCTTCAAATATTAAATAATCTAGGATCAAGTGGAAATTCAAAAACTTGTTATGCGCACTAAATACCATAGATCAATTATTGATATATCTGTGGTGTGAACCATAAAAGCTAGCACGTCCCATGGACATCCGAAGGATGTCCATGCACGGCAATCTATCGAAAGGGCACTCTTGGACTTTTCTGGCCCATGTTCATAAGAACCAATAATATGGGTCTTTAACTTTAACGGCTATATTGTTTCTTGTTGCAAGGATATCTGTGAGGGCAGTTTTATTGTACATCAGTTTAATGAGGATTTATTTCCTATAGCAAAAAATTAACAAAACTAATTGAATTACAACAATATTTTTTGAAACCGATATATTCACGTTTCTACGACTGCTTTCTGACAACGAAATGAACATTCTGAAACTTGGCAGCATTTTTCATCATCTGGACATTCATAATCATAATGACATTCTTGGTCGATTCCAATTATGCAACCCAAATCAAATAACATATTTTTTTTGCCTGGACATTTTCCTTCTTTAACTGAAAACGAAGCACCGATAAACTGGAATATTTCAAAATCGAAGAAATGAAATTTATATTCTTAGAGAATTAGAGAACCAAAAAGTTGTAGAATCATACTCACCTTCTCTGGACCAACATTTTTCTATCAAAAAACATTTGAGAAATCTGGTATGAGTGCAGGTGCAGTTGAAGCAATTATCTATAATGCTCTCACCCTCATTGCATATGCCTAAAAGTAAAAATGATACAATGAATTTCCTCCACATTATACAGGTTGTCACATAACTTGCCATGATGCAACAGGCTAGAGGGCAAAATATGAAGATTTTTTCAGTAAATTCAGGGACAAATGTCTGACGTTCAGAAGATACAGGTTGTTTTAATTTTTTCTCAATATACGAGTTTGATTCATATGCCAGATACTTCTGATTTTTTTTCAAAATTAAGGTTCTCTTGACAAGATATTTTTTCCTTGAAACGGTAGTAGATACGAAAAAGTTCCAAGAGGTCAAAAAGTTTCTAAATGAAACCAATATACTTTTCCATATTTTTCAAAGTACCAGTTGCGCTCAATAAAGAAGTTATGGGGTAATAACTGATGATGCCTACCTCCTCTCGGGTTGAAACAGTTTGAGTAGGCTACGCAAGCAGTTCGACCTCCCTGGCATATACACAGTGTGCAAGAATCATAAAAGAACGTATCTTGATCGCAAGCATGTCCTCTCATGTCTGGAAAAAATGCATACCTATATAGTTTTGAAAATTGGAAAATATTAGGCATTATCTAATTTTCAACCTTTTTGAAATTCCACATCAATACAAACTGAATGTTGTAGAGGCCTGTCGCAATAACATCTTTGTTCATCGTTCATCCATATCATCTTCGTGGGACAAAGAGCTGAAAAAAGTGATTTATATAAGTCGCTGGCCTTTCAGTTGACTGAAATTTAGATATTAGAAAATATATATCCATGTTGAGATATGGAAAGTTATTTAAATTTCAGCATTGTAGAATGTACATCAACTGATTGGCCACCCTCAAGGATGGTCGAAAAGAGATTCACAGCATTCACTTGAATAATTCTTGATCGAACCATTCTGCTTGATGGTTGATATGAAAAATAACTAAAATTTTATACAAACTTATCGAGTTGCAAGAATGTGGCTCGCATTTTGGCTTCTGATTTATGGTGCATCCACATTTCCTACATTTTTCGTACCATGTCTCTCCAACGATACACTCTGAAATGGAAAAATTCAGTGGCGTATCTACATTTCTTTTCCTTGCTGCAAATGATACTAGCCAAGTAAGGTACCATGTATTTAATTCAAACAACACAATTTTTATACGTATAAATATTTTACTTCACTCTTAGACTCTAAATTAAGAACTATGTATTTCTATTTTATTTCTTTCATTCAAGGTGGAACTTACCTGAAAAAATATTCCTTAACATTTGGAAGAACATTACAACTAGTAGAAGGTACCTCATATTTCTCAGTTACCTTGCGACTAAAAGAAATATTCAATCCCCTCTACTTATGACACCTTCTGTTCTGATTTATTTTATAACAATACATTTTCTTGAAACGATAATTAGAATATTTGGGAAATATGATTCATTGATAGATAATTTCATGTGAGCGATTAAATGCATATAATATACAGGGTGCATTTCAAGGTGAGGCTTTCTTTTTGAAAGGTGATAGAACTCATCATCAAAATAAGTCAATTTACCAAAAATTTCGTCAATTAAAAAAATTTATAAAAAATTATGGACACCAATATCTTAATACCACTCTGGCCTGCATCTCTCTGTTCATCATATCTCTACATCTCTGCACCAGGTTTATGAACATCCGCGAAGTTGGGTGAAGTTGCTGTGCAACTTATACGCTGAACTGGCATTTTGTTTTGATTCACCATAAATTAAATGCAAGTTCATTATTTGAATAAACGTGCGGCCTTTTCAAAACATAAAACACTCGTAACAAGTTGTGAGTTGATAAAGGGACCAATACTTTCGATGATGAGTGTAGTCAAGCACAACAGAGGGCTAACTGTCAAATTCCGTTCTCAAAAACAAGCCCAAAAAAATCAAAATTTAATTGAACTTATTCTACTATTTGTTAACAGCCATAAGTTAAAATTTCCATGTCTTCTTCTATTCTGATAGGTATAAGGCCATCCATGGCGTACAGCACAGGCGAAGTGAACTTCAAATTTACTCTGCCGATCACTGTGCGGTTTTCTATTACTCCTTTACCAATGGACTCATGGATGATCTCATTTTTGTCATTCCAGTGTATACCACCCTGTACCGGACAGCAATAAGGGGATAGTTTAGAAAACTTTCTCCAAGATAACTTTTCTGGGGTCTCTGTACACAGAATCTGAAAATAAGTATATTAATTTGTATTAATGGGATCAATGTTAAATCATACAGTGATGCCCAGGCTTTTCCGAGACATAATCTATAAATAAAAAAGAAAGATGTTGGTTACACCATTTATAACTCGAGATCAGATGGACTGTTTGTTATGAAACTTCATTTATGGATTCGTCTACGGTCTGGTTATTGTGAAATACATTAAAATTTGAAAAATTCGATGAAAAATTTCCTTAGGAATGCTTTTCCTCCTTTTGTATAACGCCACTAGGTGTCACTACGATTAATGGGTAGTAGTGAAGGTACTATATTTGATATTATAGCCATTAGATGGCGATGTATACAATTACAGATCGAGAAGCGGGTTAGGACAGTTAGGACAATGAATTTTTACCGACATGTCAAGTAAATCGACTTTTGACGATCAGTTTCCATGGTGTGTTGTCCATTTTCATCTTTTCTCTTGATTTTTGAAATGTTTGGCTATCGAGGACATAGGGCTGCCACTTTGCGATTTGGTTATGGAAAATTTCAAGACAAGGATATTGTCCTGCAGTCGTGGTCGTGGTGGTCATTTGGCCGATTTATATTTTTTATTATTAACTGCATACCTTCCTCTTCATAATGAATTGAACATACGATCATTTATCATTTAAAAAAATGGTATTTTTCTTCGAATGTCAAAATAACAGCTCTTATTGGAAAACCCTTTATTAAGGATTCAAAACTTACTTCTATGAATTCGCTGACCGTAAATGTTAAGCCCCGTTCGCAGCACCATGAGTAGTTTATGGAATCACCAGATAATTCCTTGTATTCTGCAGGCACAATCTGAAAATATTGAAGATATGTGAATATCAGGGGTCATCCAGTATATAACATAAAACATCCATTCGTGTCTATTTGATGCTCACCCAAGTACAATTGCCTGGAGGACAATTTTTGCAACAAAAGACCTTTCTCCATATTTGTTAGAGCTTGCATGGAAAGCGTCTCTAGGGAGGGTACCATTGAAGGGTCTCCAGAAGTGATACTCTATAGAAAATAAAATTTTTGTGAAGAAAAAGAACTTTCAACATGAATGTTCGATTCGAGTTTTGAATGTTTAAAATTATTCGCTTTTGCCAGAGGCTTTTAATTCATCCTACATATGTTAAAATGAAAAATGAGAAACTAAATTAGTCCTATCTTATGACTGAAAAAATGGATCAAACTAGAAATTCCCAAAATGTTTAAAACTATTATATCTATTATACAGCTGAGAACAATGGAATTTTCAGTCTTTCTCCCTTTCATTTTTCGGAAACATATATCTGAACCGATTAAAATGCTTTCATATTGCAGACTCATACAAATCATTCCATGGGACTTACTTGGATTGCATTTGTTTGCATTTGCAAGAACAAATGCCCAAAATATAAAAAAAAGAACCTTCATAATAACTGCCCTATCAATACTGAAGTGGACCAAACGACAATTTTAACAAGAGGTCAAGAATTGATAAAATTTTTTAAACAATAATATTGTGATATCTTTCTCAGTGGCGTTACAATTGAGGAATTGAGTAGCAGCTCCTCATATGAAAAGATCAATTTTTCTGGGACATAAGATGATTTTCCTACGGCCAACATCGTCCATCCTTTGCTTTGATGTAAAAGAAAAATTCAAGGGGAGGCCAATATCTAGGAGTGGTTGCAGGCTGTTGAAGAAGAAGAAGATAAATTGATTACCAATTTCACCATGCAGAAGGAGAAAATTTGTTTAGAAAAACTAGATCCGGATGTTCAATCTAATCTTTATAAAGAATGAAATATTCGTGATATGTTGAAGAAAAAGAATAAACAATACACATATAGGATTCGAAGTAAGAATGTCTGAACTAAACTGCACAACATGAGTTAGGGATATTGACTTGAATTTAAAAAATATATAGTTAAAATAAGATTTTTGTGATTAAAATTCATATTAATATGATTTCAAGTTGCAAATTAATTTTAGCCTGTAGGTCTGCAGCGTATACCGGGTGGTTAAGAAAAATCGAGTTAAATAACGAAATTTTATTCCCAGAGAATTCAAGCATTTTAAGACTATCAATTCAAGGTATGGCCTCCACGGGCATCAGTAACAGCTTGACATCTTCTTTGCATACTACACACGAGTTTGTTGAACATTTCTTGAGGAATTTGGTTCTATGAACAGGGCAGAAGCTCTCTCAGTTCATTTAAGGATTCTGGGGTAGGTTGATGATTATCTAATCTTCTTTGGAGCATATCCCATGCATGTTCTATGCAATTCAAATCTAGTGAGTGCGGAGGTATTGGTAAATGTGGAATACCAAGCTCCTCGCGCGCATTCTCAACTGTGACTGCACGGTGCGGTCTAGCGTTATCGTCTAGAAAAAGTTTCACCAATAGCATCGTGAAAATTTGACACAACATTGGCAATGACATGCTTCCTATAGTGTGAGGCGGTCATATTCCCAGGAGAAATGTGTAGATCTGTGCGCCCGTTGAAACATATCCCGGCCCATACCATAACACTACCCCCTCGGAATGTGGACTTCTTGGACATATCGACGATTACGGGGTATGCGTGGGATTGTCCATGCCCTTATTCTTCGAGAATCTGAAAATCGTCCATATCTGGATTCATCAGTGAAAAGGACACTACGCCATTGATCGTTCCAATTGATATGTTGCCTTGCCCATTCCAGTCTTTGATCACGTGTTGATGGAACTCCCCTTAATGGACGTCTAGAACCTAGATTAAAATCTCTCAAACGTCGTCTGATGGTTTCGATGGAAACTTGGTTCCCATCTGCATTTTGAAGAGTATTCCGTAGCATTCTACACGTAGATGTAGGATTTCTTCTCGCCGAAACGGTGATGAAACGATCCTGAGCAGGTGTTGTTTTTCGTCGCCCACCAAGCCTTGGTCTTTTCAACACGGAATCTGTCTCCCTGAACCTATTCCAAAGTCGAGATATCACACTTTGGCTGACTTGGAGCCTTTCCGCTACAACAACCTGAGTTAGGCCACCCTGTAGCATTCAGATAGCCCTATTAGCCTCAGCGTTTGTTAATTTACGTCTTGGCATTTTCAGAAAACTCGTTTCAAATCGAAGCCGCTGATAAACTGACTTCATTTCAAAATAAGAACATTCATGAAGCATATGCAAAGAACCAAACTTCAGAAAAAAGGCGATTGACGAAATGCCTCATCCTGATTTTTATTGGATCGATTCAAGTTGTTATTGAGTTTTAAATGATTTTACAGCGATTTTCTCGAAGATTAAATACTTTCAAAAACGATTGGATACGATATCCCTAACTCTTGTGGAGCAGTATATTTGTCCTTGTCAGAGATTGAAATCTTTCAAACTCAGATATTTTCTGAGTTCCAATGTTATCATGAAAAATGAAGACTGCTTTCGTTGATTTCTCCGAAACAGATCTTTAGATCGATTTCACTGCTATTTCCTATTAAGAACACTTTATATTATTTTGTATTATCCATGCCACGAATATCAACAGAAGAACCTTATTCATAACGAAATGGAAGATAATGTCCCTAAGTTGGAACAAACTAACTACTACTACTAGTCCAATTCTGATACTTATTCATAACTATCGTACTACTACTGAAACAATTTTATCTGGGAGTCAAGACCAAATACATCTATTTGTTTTGGATCAAATTTTTATTTTATCTTAATCGTTATTCATGGAAATACCAGATTTTAAGTTCTTGACCCTCCGTGAGGAAAACAAGTTAGATTCTTTTCTCTCAAATTCAGTAAACAGATTTTGTATTCTGTACGGTCTACGTCAGATCAATTGGTGATGTTAAGACCTGATTTATATATCTAGAAGGTTCGTTTACACAAGATTTGGGTCAAATACTCAAATGGGCCACCTCAATAATATTTTCGGCGTAAGAATAGCTACTCAGGATGTGTAAACTGTGGTGAGGAAGAAAGACTGCACGAGAATATCTGAATTTACTTCAAACAGAAAGCATAACAAGTAATGGAATATTGGTTTACAACGTAAGGAAAAAAGAGAAACGACTGAACCTATTTAGTAATTCTTTATTGAAAAAAATATGGCAATAACGCACCCGTCACATTCTGCTAACATCAATTTTCAAAGTTTCACTCCAACTTTGGATTCTCCTGTTTACAATCATAAGTCAAAGCCGAAAAGTTTGTGAATACCTTGGTGGATGTACTACCGTCCATTGTGTGCAAACCAGGCCATTCGTGTTCCAAATATATCCTGCCGATAAGGTTGACATCTTCTTTCATTCCTTTACCAATGAAGGCACGATAAATTCTGTTGCTGAACCAGCCTATTCCACCTTGTACCATGCAGCAATCAGAAGATATCTCAGTAGCGAAGTTATTCACATTTCGCCAAGATAGATTTTCTGGAGTCTCTGAGCACAGAATCTGAAAATATATCATGCCTGAATACTCATTATTTTTTCGAGAACAACGACCATATAGATTTTCAGTTCTCTACCCAACTCATTCGTTGAAATCCAAGAAGATCGTCGATGATGTTGATAAAACTGACTATATCCTTAGAAGTGTTGGCCGTTACTTGATGGGTATCCAAGACCGGTTTCCCAATGCCATCCAGCTCTTGACACTTGCATGCCTTGTATTAAGCTGTTTCTGCTTCTGATCCTCAGAGCCTACATATCTCATCTGCTGACATTCCCATACGGTACAAATGATGTTTGTACAGACAGTGCCCTGTCAGCAGACCTACTATCACCCGAAGCTCAGCTCGTGACAGGTTTAGGAGCTTACTGGCATAGGTCTATGAAATCATAACGAAATTTTTGGACTGAGTAAGTCCAGGAGTGTTTTTCCAGAGGGTTATTCTGTTGTCCAACTCCCATTATTGGACTGCTGCTTTACAATGGCCTTTTGCAAGCCCTGCACAGAAAGGCTCAGGTCCAGCAGGTATTAACCTGCATTTTCTTCAACACCACAATACCCTAGATGCCAGTTGCTTTATGGTGTTACGGCATTCCCAGGTCAGCAGAGATCTCTGGCAGTGTGATTCCAGGCACCTCAGCTTAGCCTGGCTAACCGTGGTGATGAGCTTGGATATGCGCCCCTTTCAGGTTCATTTTAAGACACTCCCGATGGGCGTATGCGTAAACAGCCAGTATCTCGGTCGGTAAAATAGAGGGCTCATGTCTCAGGGCTTTAGACAGAAGGGGGGTTAAAAATCAGTTCTTCTCTACCCAGTGAAAGGAGGGAATGGACAAGCTCAGGTACTGGTGTCATTGCTTCTCTTCTGGAAGGAGAATCTGCAGTTTGATGAGGAACTTACCTCTATAAATTCATCCACCACCATTACTTTCTCAGATCCGCAACACCAATTGAAATTCACATGGTCGCATCCTTCCTTGAACTGAGCAGGCACAGTCTGAAAAAAAATATTGAATATTTATCTTGATTAATTCATAAATAAACTGCTCCACACGAGTTAGGTATATTGACTTAAATTGCAAAAAAATATAGTTAAAATAAGATTTTTATGATGAAAATTCATATTAATATGATTTCAAGTTGCAAATTAATTTTAGCCTGTAGGTCTGCAGCGCATACAGGGTGGTTAAGAAAAATCGAGTAAAATAACGAAATTTTATTCCCAGAGAATTCGAGCATTTTAAGACTATCAATACAATGTATGGCCTCCACGGGCATCAATAACAGCTTGACATCTTCTTTGCATACACGAGGTTGTTGAACATTTCTTGATAAATTTGGTTACATAAACGGGGCAGAAGCTCTCTCATATCATTAAAAGATTCTGGGGTAGGTTGATGATTATCTAATCTTCTTTGGAGCATATCCCATGCATGTTCTATGCAATTCAAATCTGATGAGTGCAGAGGTAGTGGTAAATGTGGAATACCAAGCTCCTCGCGCGCATTCTCAACTATGGCTGCACGGTGCGGTCTAGCGTTATCGTCTAGAAATTGAAAAGTTTCACCAATAGCAGCGTGAAAATTTGGCGCAACATTGTCAATGACATGTTCCCTATAGTGTGAGGTGGTCATATTCCCAGGACGAATGTGTAGATCGGTGCGCCCGTTGAAACATATCCCGGCCCATACCATAACACTACCCCCTCGAAATGGATGGACTTCTTGGACATAGCGACGATTACGGGGTATGCGTGGGATTTTTCATACCCTTATTCTTCGAGAATCTGAAAATCGTCCATATCTGGATTCATCAGTGAAAAGGACACTATACGCCATTGATCGTTCTAATTGATATGTTGCCGTGCCCATTCCAGTCTTTGACGCTTATGGTCACGTGTTAATGGAACTCTTCTTAATGGACGTCTAGAACCTAGATTCACCTCTCTCAAACGTCGTCTGATGGTTTCGATGGAAACTTGGACCCCATCTGCATTTTGAAGAGTATTCCGTAGCATTCTACACGTAGATGTAGGGTTGCTTCTCGCCGAAACGGTGATGAAACGATCCTGAGCAGGTGTTGTTTTTCGTCGCCCACCAAGCCTTGGTCTTTTCAACACGGAACCTGTCTCCCTGAACCTATCCCAAAGTCGAGATATCACACTTTGGCTGACTTGGAGCCTTTCCGCTACAACAACCTGAGTTAGGCCACCCTGTAGCATTCCGATAGCCCTATTAGCCTCAGCGTTTGTTAATTTACGTCTTGGCATTTTCAGAAAACTTGTTTCAAATCGAAGCCGTTGATAAACTGACTTAATTTCAAAATAAGAACATTCATAAAGCATAATTCAAAGAACCAAACTTCAGAAAAAAGGCGACCAGATTGACGAAATGTCTCATACTGATTTTTATTGGATCGATTCAAGTTGTTATTGAGTTTTAAATGATTTTACAGCGATTTTCTCGAAGATTGCATACTTTTAAAAACGATTGAATACGATATCCCTAACTCTTGTGGAGCAGTATATTTCGACAATATTTTCAATCAGCGGTCAATGAATTATATGGAAATATCCTCATGCATTATTCAAAAAACTAGTTATATCGGGTGTTATTTTAGGGTGATACAACTTTAAATTGAAATAAAACACATTCAAATTGAAATTGAGGCCAAATTTTTTTTATTCGAAAGATAATTTGATAATTTCCGGCATATTATGTCCACCACTAAGCAATTTAGGGCCACTTTTTCGAGTAATTCAGGCCTTATTCAAGCAATAACACGAGTTATGTTGGCTTCCAAAGCGTCTTCTATTTCTGGTTCATCAGCATAAACCAATGACTTGACATAATCCCAAAGAAAATAATCCATTGGAGTTATGTCGCATGATCTTGGAGGCCAATTAATTGGACCATTTCTCGAAATAATGTTATCGCCAAATCTTTCTTTCGATAAATCAATTGTTACGGTAGCAGCATGAGGTGTAGCACCATCTTGTTGGAACCAAAACACTTATGGGTCGATACCATTCGAAGTTTGAAACAAATAATCATTGATTATCGATCTGTAACGAGCACCGTTAAGTGTAACATATTAGCTCCTGAGCTAGTCGTGGTGGACATATGCTGGAAATTATTTCCAAAACATAAATGTCATAAAATTAAATGTGTTGTATTTCAATTTTGAGTTCTATCACTCTAAAAGAACACCGATAAAAGCTGTTCCGTAATTTTGTTACGTACCCAACTATATTGGTCCATAGGTATGATTTTGGCGATGAAACTTCTTCTTCCATCCTCATCTGTAGCTGCAACGAAAGCGTCTCTTGGGATAGTACCATTGTAAGGTCTCCAGAAGTGATACTCTATAAAAAATAAAATTGTTTTGAAGAAAAAGAACTTGCAACATGAATGTTTGATTCGAGGTTTGACTGTTCGAAATTATTCGCTTTAGCCAGAGTCTTCAAATTCAAATATTTATTTTAGGATTTTAAATGTGATCAAGGAAAATGCGCTCGCTTTCTTGAGAAGAAAAAATTATTATAACTGCACAATATACGGGGATATATTGAAAAATTCTTAGTCTACTATAGAACCAAACAAAATTTCAATGCCAAAATATTTTATTACTCAACATATTCTCCTCTTAATTGAATACATTTATTACAGCGAACTAATGTCTCTAGACCTTTCAAAAAAATGTTTCTTCTTGCTCTGCAAACCAGTCCTCCACAGTTTTTATAACCTGCTCGTTGACAAAAAATTTACGGCCCTTTGAACTTTTTTTCAGTTACGGAAAGAGATGATAGTCGGACGGAGCCAAATCTGGGTGTTCTAGTAATTCTAACCCTCAATCACGAATTTTTGCATGGCAACATGTGATTTGTGTACTGGGGCGTTGTCCTGCAAAAACAAAATACCTTTGGATAGCTTTCCGCGTCTTTTCTCTTTAATTTTTTCCCGTAGAGTGGTCGGTAATGTCGAATAATAATCTCCAGTTATTGTTCTACCCTTATTATGGTTACTCCATGGCAATCCCAAAAAACTTAAGCAAGAACTTTTCCAGCAAATTTTTGGACACGAAACTTCTTAGGTCTTGAAGAACCAGAGTGTCGCCATTCCACTGATTGTTGCTTTGTTTCTGGATCGTAAAAATGTTCCCAAGTCTCATCCATAGTAACAATTCGGTTTAACGCGATGCTTCTACCTTGCACGCTTCTGGTCAACATTCAAACATTTGGGGATCCAATTTGCAGAAATTTTTCTCATGTCCAAATTGACGTGAACTAAACGATGAACGCGTTCGCATGAAATCTTCAGTGCTTCAGATATCCGTCCTAGCCCAATTCGACGGTCTAATAAATTTATCAAATCATGAACTGCATCGATATTTTCGTGGACTGACACAGAAACTGGCCTTCCCGATCGGCCATAATCTTCAATAGAAAATTCACCTCTTTTGAAGCTTGCAGTCCAATTTTTCACGGTCGCATACGAAGGACATGGATCACCAAGGGTATTAAGCATATCTTCGTAAATCTGCTTAGCTCTTAACTCTTTTAAATACAGGTAGGTACTTGATGAAGGCTCGATACTCCAATTTTTCGATATTTACAATTTCGGTGGACATCTTTTTTTTAAATTTATTGCGTAACTCTGGTTTACTTTTTTGACGTCGAACTCTACACTGACACTTCTAATAAGTTATTGTTCGTTGATATGGTATCGCAATACAGTAGAGACTCGATAATCCGGATTAATTAATGCTAGGGCTAATCCGGATTATTAAGGAATCCGGAATATCGCGTCTTGCAATTTCTTAGAGATGCATTTTAAAAAACGGTTAAAATAAATAAAGGCTTTAATCCCGAAATCACAAAACAAATGTATTATTTGAAATAAGATATTTCACGTTGTTTTTCAACTGTAAGAGTAAGAGAATGCTCAACTATAGCTTTTTCCTGTATTTCTTTCAAGAGCAGAATATCAGTAATTCCAATATAACACTCTTCTGCTCATTGCAATCTGTAAAATATGTGTTTTATTGCCTTTTCCGTTAAAAAATCAAGTTAAGACAAGTTAGAACTAATAATCACGTATGCAACGATCGCAAATTCGGATTATTGAGTCTTGAGATCCGGATTATAAGGTACATAATACAATCTTGACGCCAATCCGGATTAGTAAGATATCCGGACTATCGTTCTCCGGATTATCGAGTCTCTACTGTATTTTGTTTATGCATGGAACTGGTTTAGGCTAACTAGATATCAATACATCCTCGTACATATATCAGAACCGATATATTGCAGATTCATACAAATAATTCCATTGAACTTACTTGGATTACATTGCTTTGCATTTGCAAGGACAAATGCCCAAAATACCAAAAGAAGAACCTTCATCATAACTGCCGTATCAATACTGAAGTGGACCAAACGACAATTTTAACAAGAGGTCAAGAATTGATAAAGATTTTTGAATAATAATATTGTTGTATCTTTCTCAGTGGCGTTACAATTGAGGAATTGAGTAGCATCTACCTCATATGAAAATATAAATTGCCAACATCGTCAAACACTTGCTTTGATGTCAAGAAAAATTCAAGGGGAGACCTATATCCAGGAGTGGATGCACACAGGCTGTTGAAGAAGAAGATAGGATGGTTACCAATTTCACCAGTTCTTTTTCACGGTCGTATACGAAGGATATTGATCACCAAGGGTATTAAGCATATCTTCGAATATCTGCTTACCTCTTAACCCTTTTAAATACAGGTAATCGATGATGGCTCGATACTCCAATTTTTCGATTTTTACAATTTCGTTAGACATCTTCTTTTTTACAAGCTTTTATTTAGTTTCAGCAGCTTGTCTTCAAAAATGTTTTTTGAGAATTAGGCTTTTTTAATTTATTGCGTAACTCTGGTTTACTTTATTGACGTCGAACTCTACACTGACACTTCTAATAAGTTATTGTTCGTTGATATGGTATCGCAATATTTTGTGGTCTAGGCTAACTAGATATCAATACATCCTCGTAAGAATCACCGATAAGCAGTTTATCTACAGGGTGTTTCTGAATCGATGCGAAAGATTTCAAAGAGTAATTCCTTGTTCCAAATGAAGGGTAGTTTGTTATACGAACGTTGGGTAAAAATTTGAAGGGGAATATAAGCAAGGACTTGGATAGAATTAAATTCGGATAGCCTGATTTGGATAGAAACTTTTTCATATCTTCTATTTTTGTCGTAAAATGTACTACACTGCGCAAAAAAATTATCGCACATTCTGAAAATCTCAATTTTAATGAATGTTAACTGTACATTGACTTTATAACTTATTTTTTATGTTCTCTCGGGAAGATTTTGAACGAAACAAGACACATTAAATGGAAGAAAAATTCAGGATTACACCGAATCTTATGTGAAAGAAGAGAAATGAACAATTTTCAAAATACTGAAATGCTGATAAATGATTTAATACTTGGTATTTCCACCCCTTGCGTTAATTACAGCTCGGCAACGACGGTTCATACTCAAAATGAGTGATCTTAAAATGTTCTGATCTAATCCTTCCCAGATTTCTCCGAGTTGGATTCCTAAGTCATTAAGAGTAGCTGGATGATTTTCTGAATTTCTCAGCCTTCTATTGAGGTTGTCCCAAACCTGCTCAATCGGATTGAGATCTGGACGTCTTGCTGGCCATTCCATTCGAGAGACTTCAACCGCTTCAAGGTACTCCTGAACGATGCGCGCACGATGGGGTCTGGCATTATCGTCCATAAAAATGAAATTGTCACCAATGTATGGGGCAAATGGCACTACATGCTCTTCAAGAATGTTCCTTATATACTTATCAGCATTCATAGCTCCATTATCAACGACCACTAGGTCTGTGCGAGCAGTCAAAGATATTCCACCCCATACCATAATCGATCCTCCCCCGAAACCAGCAGTATTCAGGAAATTGCACTGAGCATATCTTTCATGTCGACGTCTGTATACAAGGGAACATCGATCACAATGGCAGAGGCAGAATCTAGACTCATCTGTGAAGAGAACTCTTTCCCAATCGGCCTCTTCCCAATGGATATGCTCTCTCGCAAAATCCAAACGCGCCCTTCGATGGGCTGGGGTAAGAGCTGGGCTTCTTGCCGCGACACGAGGCCTTAAATCATATTCTCTGAGGCGATTTCTTATTGTCTGAGTGCTAATTTGCACCTCATGAGTTTGCTCAAGCTGATTTTGAAGGAGGCGAGCGGTTGCAAACCGTTGTCTCAACGAAGAAACTCTCAAGTAACGTTCTTGAATGGAAGTTGTCACCCGTGGTCTACCCTGTCCTGGGGCCCTATTCTTGACATCATTCGCAACTCTGCGTATACGCAGGTCTGCGAAGGGTCAAGTTGCGAATACTTCGTAAAAATGATATTCTTGACAGCCCTTCGCAAAGTCGTTCGAACTTTATCGTTCGCATGTTCAAATGATCTTGGCAACAGCGCAATTTTGGAAGAAAACCTACCTGACTCTACGGTCAGCGAAGAAATCAGCTGTTGATGGGATGCACAAACCCTTGTTAAAGAGGTTGATAATATTTAAACGTCAGGTAGGTGCATTTTGATGAAACTTTGAGATAAAAAATTGCGTTTTAGGACGAGTTTTTCGAACAATTGTGAGTATTGGTTCTCTGAGAATAATGTGAAGTAAATGAATGTTCTACAAAGTTGTTAGAATATTACCAGTTTGAATATAGGTATTGTACAATCAAACATGACTTGATCAAATTAATTTTTTACAGACAAGTTTATATTTCTCCCAATTTCTATTTGGTAACTCCCGGAAGCAAAAAACTGAAAAGCTACCAAACCTATGAAATAAATACACTAACTTACCCTGCTTGTTATGCTCAAATCTGTAGCCGCAAGTAGGGAGTTGAGAGTATCAATAAAATTTTGTATTTTAATAATGCGTGATCGATTATCACAATATGACTTAAATCACTTCATGAAATATTGTTCAATTATAGATGTAAATTCATAAAATTAACTTCAATTCCATTCGAACTTGGGCGCTTACTGCCATTCGTAACTGTTTGCGGACGGCTATGTCCGCTCGTTGCAAAGTACGTATAATCGCACAGGCTGCGAACGGTCGAGAATACCCATTGAAGGTATCATTCGTAAAATCGCAGGTAGTTCATGAGATACGCACGATCCTGAATTATACGAAGGGTCAAGAATAGGGCCCCTGGTCTTCGGACATTCATACCTGTCTCCCTGAATCGCTGCAACATTCTGGACACACTTGTATGGGAAACTCCAAACCTTTCAGCAATTCTTGTGTATGTCCACCCTTATTCTCGCAAACGCACATTCGTCTTGGGTCAAATTGCAAGTTTCGCGTTGCATAGTGATCGAGTGTAGAAAATCAAACGAAAGAAAATCTATTGATCACTAGAATTGATCGAGAACAACTGATTTTAGAATGGAGCCAATACATTCAAAATCTGATAATCATCTTTTTTTATTCCTGCTGAGAGAAAACATCTGTATTGAAGAAAAACGTTGAGAGTGGATAACATATGCATGCATAATTCTGATAAAAATAATAATCATTGAGAACACCTTCAGTTGTAGAATAAATTTGAGATTTCCATAATGTGCGTGAATTTTTTTGCGCAGTGTATTTGAAAATAAAAAAATTAAATTTAAATCCGTTCTGAAATAAATTGCCCTTTACCGATACGTAATGATTTACATTTTATTTTTTTATTCCGTAACGGTACATTTTACGACCAAAATACAAGATATGAAAAAGTTGCTAACCAAAACGGGCTATCCGAATGGTTGCGTGAGTTTTTTCTTAAATTTAATTTTTTTGCCATCTTTGAACCGCGATATCGTCCTAACGTTTGACTTTTGGCCCACCATTTATATAACGAACTACCCTTTTTTTAGAAGAAAGAATCACCCTTCGAAATCTTTCGCATCAATTCAGAAATACCCTTTATATTGTCTCTACTTCATTTGTCAGAAACAGATCTCTAGGTGGATTATTCAATAATGAAAAATCATTTATCGGACTCACTTGGTTTACATCGTTTCGCGGACGCAACAACAAATGCCACAAATACCAAAAGAAGAACCTTCATCCTAACAATCAAAACACCACTGAAACCTGCTGAACGACGATTAACTTTATCTAGAGGTCAGGACTTAATATAGCTCTTCGGATCAGACTTTTATTTTATCTTGTTACTATTTATGCTAATCCCTCGGTGGAAATACCAGATTTCAAGTTCTTGACCCTTTCCTTTATAGAACAACAACTTCTATTCTCAGAATTTCAGGACTCCATCTTCGATTCTTTCAGGTGTTTCCCAGTTTTATTGGTCGATTGTGAATGGTTCAATTTTATTGATCACTTAGCGCGCAGGAGATAAAATTCCAAGAGATGATGAATTTCAAAGTAGGATCGTATATGAAAAAGAGCAGACTTTGCTCAAGGTTGATGAGATTTCGCGATGTGATATCATCTTGAGAAACTCGGGCATATTTCAGAGCAGGTACTTATGTACTTTCTTAACTTTTTCTGCGGTTTTAACCTGACGCAACTTGCAAAATACTGCGTGAGTAAGAAGAAATAAACAACTAGTAAAAATACATTTAGTACAACACTTTTTTGAATAAATTTGTAGAGTTTGATCAATTGCATTACAATTGGCGACGTACAATCAGAGAAATTCCACAGAAGAATGCTCACAAATTCGGCATTCAACAAGGATATTCTGTGGCCTAATTTCGACTTGATCTGGTTATGAAATCCTCAAAGTCCTTCTAATTTCATGTTTTCATTGCGAGGGTATTATTTGCTGCAACATCTACATAAATATACCCTATTGGCATGCGCCGGATTTTCATTCATAACTTCTCCGTGTCTCAGGGTGAAAATCGCCAGTTTATTGCGCCCTTTCTTCTGAAACATACCCTTGAAATACGTTGTAGCTCTCGAAGCACGTGGTAATTTACGCGCGAAAAGTGATGTTTTATTGAAGGGTATAGTGTGATAATTTTGGTGAATTTGAGAATCAATTTTGATTTCCGTATCGAATAAACTTAAATCTTCGATACTTAATGTAAAAAATATTCTTGGAGAAAACAAGAAGTGGCTAAAAAAATGAAATAGATAAATTTATTTTGATGAACATACAGGGTGTCCCGAAAACAATGGATAAGCCTGCAAATATAGATAGACACTGTCGTGGTCTAACTTATTCCAAATTTTGACCTTAATGAAAATTCCACGGTTTCGGAGATATTCATGGTTTTCGTATTCTCAGAAAATTTCCAAGTGCGATTAGTTTTTCTAGTGCCATTTCTACAAATGAAGAGGTATTTCGATACGGTTTTTTTTTTAATTTCACATGAGATAATTCAGCTATCGGAAACAAAGACTTAATATCATCAAACTAGTGTAAACAGCTAGAAACTCGTGAATTACAAAGAAAAATTGAAAACTAAATGAAATTTCCTTCAAGTTTGATGAGCTACAGTGTAAAAAAATGTAGGACGCCCCTGGTAGACATCATCTTAAAAACTTGCTCAGTTATTGCAGATTCCAAAAAGGTATCATAAGCCTAGGCATTCTGTAGTTTTTCATTCTCGTAACTACTTGATTACCAAATAGTCGAAAAATTTCGAAAAACTGTTTTTGTTGTAATCGTTATTCTGAGCTCATGTGTTAATGTAAATGTATGATTATATCTAGCTATTCTGATTTGTTTAACCTTATGGTTATTTTTCAATAGCAAACAGTGGCGCACCCAGAAATTTTATTCGGGGGGGGCTGCTCAAGAGTAATCAGGTTTTTGTAAGTTATATAATTTAAAAAATGCGCCGCAAGCGAAAACCGTCTTAAGTAATGGATATATCGCATTCGTTATTATACAGGGTGTTTCATTGGTAAATGAACATACGGTAACCTGAGCTAGAGCTACCCCTAGGTCCAAAAAACTGATATATGATAGGTCTAATCAATTCCATAACCGAGATACAGGGTGCTTTATGTATTCACCAAAAATTTCAATTCCTCATAACTTTTTAACCAACCAGTATAGTCGGTTGATATTTGGAACGTATTGATTGACTTCTACAGGTACTTTTGAATTTCCAAAAAATTCTAGGTCCGTATTTGAAAAATATGGGACTTCTTCCAAGCTGAGATTCAACACCATGTATATTGAAATTTTGCGATTTGATTGAGATATTTGAAAACAGCAGAAAATTTTCAATGGGTTTCAGTAGATTTCATTGTCCTGCACGTCATTTCCAATTGAATATTGCAGTTCCACAAAATCCTCAGAAAAATCGTACATTATGATCTAATTGAATTTTCTTCGTCCCACTAATTGCACATTCGAATTTCATTATATTCTGTGGAATCATTTGGAGTTATTTCCGGAAAAACATCGAGAAAAATTTAGTTGAAGTCAACAAAGATGAATAAATAACTGAAGAAACATAAAAACTTAACGTGAATTACAGAAGGTGCTCGAAAGTACCACTATTTTGTTCAATACACATTCTTGCCCTCTTCAAAATATGTCAGATACTTTTTTTGATCAAGTCTGGATTATTACGTATTTCATTGCACGCGACTTCGATACATCGACACTTCCTATTTCACATCTGATAGGTAATTGCGTCCTTTGATTTTTTATAACAGTAGGGATTGCCGGATTGTCCTCATCCTTCCTATTTCAGATGAATATACAAAACATTTCAAATAACCCCAAATGAAATAATCAACAGGATTGAAATCTGGTGACCTAGCGGGCCAGGCATGCGGTCCACCTGTGCCTATCCGGATATTTGGAAAGTTCTGATCTAAAAATAGTCTGATCATTACTCTAAAAAGGGGGGAAGCTCCATCATGCTGAAAATGCATTCCTGCAGTGTCCGTACCTTCGAGTAATACAGGAAGATGATGTTGGAGGAAATCTAAGTAAAGATTTTCTTCAAGCCGTCTTGGTATGACCTGTGGTCTAATCAATCGATTTTATTAAAAGCCACACCATACGTTTCTTGAAAATTTGTATAAGGATTTCGTATACCTGACATCATGCAGATTCTCTGCAGCCCACTAATGCGAATCCCTAATAATGACCCCATCCCTCGTGAATCGGTAAATAAAATTCTGTTGACCATTCTTCCATTTCGTAAAATCCAGCTACTAAAGTTAGGTCTTCTAATTTCATCACCTGGATCCAATCGTTGTACCTTCTGGAGAATTTGATCATAATGTACGATTTTTTTCTGAGAATTTTGTGGAATTCCAATATTCAATTGGATCTTTCCCTGAAGCTCACTTTGAGCAAAATGACGTGCGGGACAATGAAATCTACTGAACCCCATTGAAAATTTTCTTCTCTATTCAAATATCTCAATCAAATCCCAAAATTTCAATATACAGGGTGTTGAATCTCAGCTTGGAAGAAGTCCCATATTTTTCAAATACGAACCTGAAATTTTTTGGGAATTCAAAAGTAAATCGATCGACCTGTAGAAGTGACTCATACGTTCCAATAATCAACCAACTATACTAGTTGGTTCAAAAGTTATGAGGAATTGAAATTTTTGGTGAATACATAAACCACTCTGTATCTCGGTTATGTAATTGTTTAGAACTATCGTATATCGGTTTTTTGGACTCGCCTAGGGTAGCTCTAGTTAGCTCAGGTTAACGTATGTTCATTCACCAATGAAACACCCTGTATATGTATATCAATACCTATTTCTATCTGTAAAGGAAATGTTTCCATTCTGTTCTAAAATAATTATTATTACTTTTAGAAAAATAATAAGATGGAAATATTTGTATTATTTTTTTTTCACGGCTCGGGGGGGGGCTGCAGCCCGACAGCCCCCCCCCTCGGTGCGCCACTGATAGCAAAAGTATGAATCTTTCAAAGAACTTCAATACTATTACCAAATTACTATTCATTGGAAATGAATGAAGAATGCAAAATAAAACAATGAGTTCATTTTTCATATCGAACATTTATTCATAATAAATGTTCAAATTGACGTCCTTGTGCCCTTAAACACGCTCTACACCTTTCAATGAACGCACTTTTAATGCGACGTATTAATTTGAGCCGCTGCATTTTGGATACGAGCCCGTAACTCCTCAATCCAAGATATTGGCTGGAGTAGACTAGATCTTTAAGGCACCCCAATAAAAAAAATCCAGGGGGTTTAAGTCCGGTGATCTCGGGGGCCATTAAATAGGGTCAAGCCGGCCTATCCACCTTGGAGGGTATTTTGCATTCAGGTGATTTCTCACTCTTACTGCGTAATGAGCTGGGCACCCATCATTTTGGAGCCACATATTCCGCCTTATAGCCAAGGAAATATCTTCTAATAGGTCGCTTAATTAATTTTCTAAAAAATCGAGATAAATCTCACTATTTAGTGTGGCGGGAAGTTCATAAGGCCCGATCACATGGCCATCAATAATTCCAGTCCACAAGTTGGATTTAAATTGATTCTGTGATCGATTTTCCCTCATGATATGCGGGTTTTCAGTTTCCTAGCTATGCAAATTGTGGATATTTAAATAGCCATCTTTTCGTCATGAGGACTCGTCACTCCATAAAATTTTATTAAAAAATTGTGAATCCTCCCGCATTTTATGCAATTTGAACATTTATGAATAAATGTTCGATATGAATAATGAACTTATTGTTTTATTTTGCATTCTTCATTCATTTCCAATGAATAGTAATTTGGTAATAGTATTGAAGTTCTTTGGAGGATTCATACTTTTGCTATTGAAAAATAACCATAAGGTTAAACAAATCAGAATAGCTAGGTATAATCATACATTTACATTAACACATGAGCTCAGAATAACGATTACAACAAAAACAGTTTTTCGAAATTTTTCGACTATTTGGTAATCAAGTAGTTACGAGAATGAAAAACTACAGAATGCCTAGGCTTATGATACCTTTTTGGAATCTGCAATAACTGAGCAAGTTTTTAAGATGATGTCTACCAGGGGCGTCCTACATTTTTTTTACACTGTAGCTAATCAAACTTGAAGGAAATTTCATTTAGTTTTCAATTTTTCTTTGTAATTCACGAGTTTCTGACTTTTTACACTAGTTTGATGAATTTAAGTCTTCGTTTCCGATAGCTGAACTATCTCATGTGAAATTAAAAAAAACCATATTGAAATACCTCTCCATGCGTAGAAATGGCACTAGAAAAGATAAACGCACTTGGAAATTTTCTAAAAATACGAAAACCATGAATATTTCGGAAACCGTGGAATTTTCATTAAGGTCAAAATTTGGAATAAGTTCTATCTATAGTTGCAGGCTTATCCATTATTTTCAGGACACCCTGTATAATCATAGATAATATACATATTTTTCAGAATTATATTTATACTGTGCGATTCCAAGCAATTGCAATTCGATATTGGAAACTACTGTGACTAGTTTTCTGAAAATTATGGTGTGAGGATATGTGGTCCTTCTAAGAAAAACCTTATCATTATGTGGAGATTCGTTGTCATTGTTTGAGAGTAAATGACGGTAGCAGTTTTACCCCGAAAAAATAGCAATGTTCAATTGAGCACGCATTTTCGAAAATATCTGAATGAATAGAAATTTTTTTGAATAAGTGAAGGTTGAAAAGGACAGTTTCCGAAACTTAAAGATAGTCTAGTAATGTGGAATACCTGATCTACTGAAATGAAATGACATATTTTTTGCCGATTGGAGAGAACATATTTCTGAGAAATGAAAAATATAGATCGATAAATTAAAATTAAGATGAAGAATGGCATACAAATTAAAATATAGATGTACTAAAACAAGGATAAAAATTGAATAATATACACTGCTCTCCTTTGTTTTAGAAAAACTTAAATAACAATAGATAAAAAACCTCATTTTTAAAAGGAAACTTTCTTTATATTACCTACCTGAAACTCTAAAGGAACTCGAACTGTTTTCATTATATATTATCACATTGTATTGTAATAATTTTTGCCTGAATTAGCAACCCATTTTCAGTTAAAAAACTTTTTGGGCAGTTGATTGTAAATATCTCAGCTGCTTGATGAATTTGAATGCTTTAGGAAAATAGAAGTGTTCAGTTCAAAAATTGACTCGACCTAGGGAATGTCTGAATCGAATGTGAAAAAAACGCTGAATATTTAAATTAATTGATTATTTTTTTGTATCTTTTGTAATTTTGAAGTGGAATTATGTTTTCTCCAATGAAAAAAATTAAAATACAGTAAAGCCAGGTGGCTTTTTTGCAACAATTTTACATTCAAGACACATGGTGTTAAAATTGCAATGAAAATGAAAGAAAAGTTCGAAAAAATTACGTTTGTATCGAAAATAATATTGAAAATCTACTTCAATTTGTTTTCCCGATAATTTTCAAGTGTTTCAGTGTTGCAAACTACAGAATGAAAATGACTACTCAATAAATTATTATTATTCGCAAATAAAAAAACATTTGCCATTTGATTGTCGAGAAAAAATTGAATTGAATACTAAATTTCGATGGAACTTCGTTCAACTGCGAAAGATTAATTCCAGAACAATTTCCTGAAAAGCAAATCCAATAATCCGCAAATAAACCCTGATTTCTTAAAATTAACGAATTAATTGTTCATCAAACTTATAATTTATGTATCCCGGCCAATCACAAACTTTAATTCAAGTTTTCTTGTAACTTGTTGTTTTAGGAAATTCAATCAAGTTCCCATCAATTTCAAATTCATCGGAAACTGATGAGTTTTGTTTTTTGCCCAATTTTTTGCATACGTTCGTCTAACCAATCTTTGGAGGTGACGAAAGAACTCAATTCGATGCGCTTAGGAAACGATCTTCAGTAAAATCTTTCTTCAAACATTCGTGACTTTCTGATGTTGAATTATTGGCCTTATTCTCATGCCCAGGGCTTCGAACGAAAAACAAATATTTGTTATTCTTGCTTTGGCTGCGAGAAATTTATTATTTTAATCGATTTCATATTTTCAGTTCGATTTTCAAAGCCAGGGAGTGAAAATAAAGCTGTCGAAATGTGAGAGAAGCGTTAGAATAAAGGAGACTATGATGCTGAAGAAAGTGTATTTTATTCATTAATTCCTGGAAGTTCGAAAAGTTTTTCCGCATGATGAATTCTCAGTATGATAAATTTACAATGAAACCGTCAAGCTCTTCGTTTAACTGGAATAAAAGTTCGTTAATTTTTTGTTGGAATTCAATTCAGTTCAGTCAGAAACATGAAAGCTGTTGATGTTTCTCATTAACACGATGAAAAACCGCAACAGAAGCGATGATCTTCAATACCCTCAAGTGAATAACGTTGAAAAAATGTGGTTTGTAGAGGCCGTTTTTAATATGAAATGCAAATGAGCTTCAAACTCAATCAATGAGTGGCCCTCATAAAACAATCTAGTCAGATATTCGAGTGAAATTAGTTTTACCTGAAAGATGGGTCATTTTTATTTGGAAGAGGACATCTTTTGATCCAAATCATTGCGTTATTCAAAACTTTCCCGAGCCTGTACGAGGATATATTGAAAAATTCTTAGCCTACTACAAAACCAAACAAAATTTCAAAGTCATATTATTTTATTACTCAACATATTCTCCTCTTAATTGAATACATTTATTACAGCGAACCTGCTACGTCTCTAGATCTTTAAAAAAATTTCTTCTTGCGCTGCAAACCAATCCTCCACAGCTTTTATTACCTTCTCGTTGGAAGAAAATTTACGACCTTTGAATTTTTTTTCAGTTGAGGAAAAAGATGATAGTCGGACGGAGCCAAATCTGGTGAATAAGGGGGGTGTTCTAGTAATTCTAACCCTAAACCACGAATATTTTGCATGGCAACATGAGATTTGTTTACTGAGGCGTCATGTAAAAACAAAATACCTTTGGATAACTTTCCGCGTCTTTTCTCTTCATTTTTTTCCCGTAGTGTGCTGTCAGTTATGTCGAATAGTAATCTCCAGTTATTGTTCTACCCTCATCCAAAAAATCAATCATGATTACTCCATGGCAATCCCAAAAAACTGAAGCAAGAACTTTTCCAGCAGATTTTTGGACACGAAACTTCATAGGTCTTGGAGAACCAGAGTGTCGTCATTCCATCGATTGTCGTTTTGTTTCTGGATCGTAGAAATGTACCCAAGTCTCATCCATAGTAACAATTCGGTTTAAGAAGTCTACATCGTTTTCAAATCGAGCACAGATCGAACGCGATGCACTACCCTTGCACGCTTTTGGTCAACATTCAAACATTTGGGGATCCATTTTGCAGATATTTTTCTCGTGTCCAAATTGACGTGAACTATATGATGAACGCGTTCTTATGAAATCTTCAGTGCTTCAGACATCCGTTTTAGCCCAATTCGACGTTCCGATAAAATCATGTCATGAACTGCATCGATATTTTCGGGGACTGTCACAGGAACTGGCCTTCCTGATCGGTCATCATCTTCAATGGAAAATTTACCTCTTTTGAAGCTTGCAGTCCAATTTTTCACGGTCGCGTACGAAGGACATTGATCACTAAGGGTATTAAGCATCTCTTCGTGAATCTGCTTACCTCTTGATGATGGCTCGATATTCCATTTTTTCGATTTTTACAATTACGGTGGACATTTTTTTTTCAATTTATTGCGTAAGTCTGGTTTACTTTTTTGACGTCGAACCCTACACTGACACTTCTAATAAGTTATTGTTCGTTGATATGGTATCGCAATATTTTGTTTATGCATGGAACTGGTCTAGGCTAACTAGATATCAATACATCCTCGTATGAGTCCTTTTATTTGAAACAAATTGAAATAGTACATTCACATACACCAATATCCGAAAAACATTAGAAAATAGATGGAACACCAAGAGTTTTCAAGGATTTTTTGAGAACTATAGAAAAAAAAATCACAAAAATGCAATCTTTATTTGTAAGCGTTGTTCGTTTTTGAAACGATCCATGGTTGAATTGTAGACCCAAGATAAAATGTTTGGCAGTAACATAAAACACGAAACGTGTTGCAAAAAAGAACATAGTTAAAAACTCCCCCGTTAAAAGAAAGTAGCTAGATTCAATCAGAATTATAAAACAGAACAAATAAAATACCATTGCTTTCGTTTTGGTTGCAGAGACGAAATAAGGAGACCTCTTGTTTTGATTTTTGCCAGAAGACCCCTTTTTTCTGAGCTACAGCCCTCTTAATTCTGCCCCTTAAAGATGTCTTGTTTTTTCATCAGAATCTGGTCATATGATAATCTCTGAACTTGGTACACAGGATTCCTGGCAAAAATCAAAAATAAGGGTCCCCTAACTTTGGAAATATGTAACCAAATTTTGATTTCGGGAGATCATGTTCAATCATCTTTTTCTGATTCTCTGTTCTCAGCTTTTTGTTTTGATTTCCTCTGTGAAAGGGTTTAGAGATTGAATTATTTTGGTCAGAAATCTACGAGTTTTCTGATTTCCGATTTTTCTGATTTCAATTTCCTCCTAGAAATCCTAAGCAAAGCATCATTTGTTCACTATTCAGCCCAAGAATGATTTACCTTCCTACCATCAGATCCATGTATCTGAAATGAACATTGAAATAAAAGGATCTGAAAAACATTTAACAAACTGAAAAATGTTAAATAAATCTTCTAACAAATATCACCCGTAAAGATTCCGTGGAAGATAAACTGAAAGTGAAATGGGAACAATTCTCTTCCTCCATATAGTGAGCTGGATTAGTTTCGTAGCAAATGTCTTCTCAGAGCATTCAGACCCTGCGATAACATCTACATTTTTGGATAATTTCGTTGACGATATACACTTCCGAAAAGAATTGCCTCAGTTTGCCGGATTAGATAGAGCTTGTAGTAATGAGAGTGAGAAAGCCCTATACAACTATCTGACGATTGAGGGAGATCAAGATAGTAGCATCGAGTCCATTACCATTGGATTTCTTGGAGCCTATGGATCAACACAAGTTGTGCTTGGAGCTTTACCCCTGGCAGTCGAGGCTGTGAATGAAGATGCAGGTAATGCTTGTTTGCTTCAGCACTTATCCAGTGGTCTCACATTAAATGAGTGTTTGTACAACTGCCATTAAAAGTGACACTTTTAATGACCACAAACAATGTTGAAATTGATTGTTTACGTGGAAGCGTGTTAAAAATATTTTTAACATTAGTGTTAAAAATATTTTTAGAACTACATTTTCTTATGATGAAATCAGATGAAAAAAATTCAGCAATTGCAAATTTTTATTATCAATATTTAACAATCATTACTTATGAACATTAATGTTTATCGTAAAACTAGAACAATTACTAACATTCGCAACACATTATTAGAATCCTCAGCACCATCAGTACCGGAAGTACAATATTGGATGATGATGATCCAAAATCTGTTGAGGTTGGGAAAATTTTTTCAGCAACGACATTTCTATATGCAATGGAATGATCAACATAGCCCTCGGCTACCGTTGCAGACTTCCATCCACCATGTTTTTTATATCCGTAATATTTGCTCCTGATTCTGCTGGCAATGAAGCGGAGGATCTTCGAAAACAGTGTCCTGTATATTGCTTTGGTTCTGGCAGTTTGAGGAATTCGGCAACAATAGATGGAATTTTCCCAAATGTATTGAAACCAACTGGATTGGCAGTGCATTTATTATTCATGTATTTCAGGAAAAAACGACGATGTTAGCTGACAGAAGGGCGCAGTGCAAAGTACTTATGAAAATAGTCAACATACTTCCCAATAATACTGAAAGAACGACTGACTTTCGTTTTTGTGTTTGGAAGTTGTATAACCAATGATTTATTTGTTATTTCGATGTCTTCCACTGATAAATTACACAATTCTTCACGGCGACAGGCTCCAAATAATCCGAAAATAGTTGCAACCTCAACCATCAAGTATTTCTCATCTGGTGCCTCATTTATAAACTTTTCAACTTGTTCACGAGTGAGAATTTTCGATTTTTTGGGACGATATCCTTCACTTTTCCGTTTTAAATATGCTATTACCTTAAAATATTTACTAACATTCACACCATTTTCAATAAGGGCGTTTGACTTTATCATTGAAAATTTGCTCCACAAAATTGATGAACTCCATATTTTTGATTTTTCTTCTGAGCATGCCAGGAAAACAGGTTCACTGAAGTTCTCTTCTACATTTTTCAATTTACACCTTCTTCTTCATGTACCGTCTCCTGAACGGAGGTTGGCGACTAGTAGTACACCAGACCAGGAAATTGTTATATGCAATATCGTACTGCTGAACAGATTTTTTAGGTAGGAGTTCCAGATTTACTCTTCTTACAGACTCTTCAATATCCACAGGAACATAATAATTGGACTCTCGAAAAACATATTAAGCAGTTAAAAATCCAAGACGAAAATTGCACAGGAACGAAATTCAAATGACAGCGTCTTTTCTCATTTGTTAGTAATCATAACGTTGGCAACGTTTGCCATTCACAACAACCTTGATTATTTGAATATTAAAATGCATTTTGAAGTTTATTGTCATTGCAAATTCGCACATTTCGTTATCCAAATAGGGCAGTTGTACAAAAAACATTGTATGGTATTTGTGTTAAAAGTGATTTTATTTTGTTCGTGAAATTGTTCAATTCGCTCCACACATTTCACAAACTTTTTCACTCACAAAATAAAACGTCACTCTTAACACTCATATCATAAATAACTATTTTTGTTCGAATAAAAAAAAAATCTGTAAATGAACCTTCATCTATTTCTTTTTCAATCGATCGACTCGCCATTTAAAGGAAAACATACAGTAGAAAAGCCCCCTGCCAACTCAGTGACTGCATAATGCATGAGGTGCAAAACTGACACGTTGAGAAATGAAATTAGGCATCAGAGTTTTCAAAAATTCAGGAGCTACATTATTCCTTAATTGCATTCGAATGAAATGAAATCGTGCAGAAACTAGTAAATCTAATATGTACTTTGCGACTTCAATTCAACGATTTCGCCGAGAAAAATTTCGTTAAATTGTGAAATGACAGTCGCAATATTTGATGTGACAAAATGGCGTTAATTCTCGGAAGCACCTGAAAAATTTGAGGAATTCCTGATCGAGTAAAATTGGGAGGATCGGACAGAGAATATGCAGTTCAAACGAAATTGCATGCTAAAACCATGACAGGTAGGTATTTCTGGACTAATGAAACCATTAATTGAGGGGGTAAGTTCTGAAATACATCAAATGATAGCCTGCACAGTTGCTAGGGAATATAGAGAATGGATAAAATCAGAATGAACCTGATAAAATTGATTTTTAAACCAAATCATAAAGGGTTTACCAATTAGAGATATTATTTTGAATAGGCCGCTATTTCGGTAGATGTCACTTTTGAAGCTGTCATTTTTTGACATTTGGAAAGTAGAAATTACGCCATTAATAAGAATGGATCAATACACGCTTCAACAACGCATTGATGTTGTTGAAATTTGGCAGAGAAGCTTCGTAAAACTCGAACATTTTTGGGTCATCGGGAAGCACCTTGTCGAACCGCAATACAGAAATTGGTGAAAAATTTCGAGCTGTTGAGACATGTTAGTGATGTGAAGAATATAACTCGTGCACGTCGCTCAAGAACAGCCGAGAATATAGCTGCTGTAGCCGAAAGTGTTGAAGGAGACCCATGTTTGTCCATTCCTCGCCGTTATTTGGAATTAGGCATTCCACAAACGTCATCACACCGTATTTTGCATGAAGATTTGGGTCTTAAGTCTCATTAAGTTCATTTTCATGCATTTCAAGGACCCAATCAGCAAAGACCCGACATTGTTGATGTTTGGCCGACTTTAGTTCTTGTGTTGATTGAACCTTGAAAGCGTCAAGATCCAAATATTTATGCAGAATAAGTTTGTGGAATGCCCAATTCCAAAGAATGACGAGGAATGGATAAAATGGCTGTTCTTGAGCGACGTGCTTGGGTCTTATTCTTCACATCACTAACTTGCCCAAACAGATCAAATATCTGTATTGAGGTTTGATGAGATGCTTCACGACGATCCAAAATACAGTGTGACAAGAAAAACCTCGGACAAACTCTTTTTCATTCAACTTTATTGTACAGAGGAAATTGAACAAAACAACAACAAATAATAATAGCTTGAACATTTCTTAATAATACATTTAAGCCGTTCCGAAGTGGCTTCCTTTGGCGGCGATACACAGCTTCAGACGCTTCTTGAAATTTTCGGCAATGGGCCGCAGCTCCTCGGGCGTTAATCGGCGTAGAGATTGCTTCAGCGACTCCAAATTTTTGTGTTTTTTAGCACAAGCCCTGTGCTTAAAAATCGATCACACGCTGTAGTCCATTGGGTTGAGATCCGGCGAGTTGGGCGGCCATTCTGCAGATGAGATGAAACAAGGAAAATGGGTCTTACACCATTCTTGCATCATTTTCGCTGTGTGAGCCGGAGCGGAGTCCTGTTGAAAGGTCCAATGCGTATCGTCATAGTGCTGCTTGTCCCACGGAAGTACGACGGCCTCGAGGATGTCGCAGCGGTAGACTTCTTGATTGATTTTGACCCCTTGATCAACGAAAACTAAGGGAGTTTTACCACTGCCGCAAATTCCGCCCCAGACCATGACGGATTGCGGATTTTGACGGTGTTAGACGATGGCCGATGTACCGGGGGCCTCTACGGACCAGACTCTGTTGTTTTGGTGGTTATGGGGTTGTTCTACGGTGAAAAGCTTCTCGTCTGTGAAGAGAATTCGCTCCCATTGCTGACCGGCGGCGAGACGAAGGAGTTGGCGGCACCTTTGGAGTCGTACGCGCTTGTTTTCCTCCGTGAGAAGTTGAACTTTTTGGAACTTGTATGGCTTGAGGTTGAGCTCCTTTTTGGCAATTTGACGGACTGATTCGCGGTTGATACCGGTCTCACAGGCTATTTTCCTCATGGAAACCCTCGGATTTCGATTGACTCGTTTCTTGACGATGTTGCGATTGCTAGGTGTATTGACAGTGCGTTTTCTACCACTTCCTAGACGACGACCATCATGGCCAAGCTCCTTGAAACGACGAATTGCATCGGACACGGTTTGTCGAGGCACATTGAGCAAACGAACAATTTCGCATTGACGCCTACCTTGACGAAACAGCTCCAAAATCGCCCTACGTTTGTTTGACATTCTAAAACTCTGTGAAATGAAATTATATCAAACTGAAAATTCACATATTAGTACAGGAAAGTGTAGAGAAACCAAGAGAATAACAATTATTTGGCTGCGCTGGAATACTTTTGTTCCAGACCACAGCAAAATTTGTCCGAAATTGCTCTTGTCACCTTGTAATATGTTCGAGTTTTAAGAACCATCTTGACAATTTTCCATAATTTCTATAGTGAATTTTATTGATTTTCTCTATTTCAGTATCGTAATGAGTTCATTACAGTACTAAAAACAGTGCTGTAATGAATTCATTACAGCATCGTTTTCAGTTACATTTTTCGTTTTGTGGTTGTCAGCAATGACTTCCGATCCTTTTAAATTTCAGCAGCCGGAAATGGAAATGTCAATCTTCGTATTTCCCAACATTCATACCAACTGCCAAGATACAATATGAAAGTCACTAGGACCTATAATTTGAATTTTTTCAATGAATTTCACAAAATTTGAGTGAAATAGAGAAAATATCGTCTAATACTCGTTGCAGAATGCAATTCCAATACTCATGCGTTCGAAAACGAGAGACGAAGGAGCATTCGTATTGTAAAAGGAGCCCATTCTGCAACTAGTTTTAGAATATACTATTATTGCGTTGTTGAAGCGTGCATCGTTCCATTTTTATCAATGGCGTAGTTTCTACTTGTGAAATGTCAAAAAATGACAGCTTCAAGAGTTACATCTACCGAAATAGCGTGCTATTCAAAATAACACCTTTTATTGAAAAACCCTTCCATTTTCAGTTTTTAATACACAATAAATTCCTCTGAGAATAACTCGAGAGCTTTTTTCAGTAACAAAAGTGCTGAATTTCACTTAATTACTTGAAAATATGGATTTTATAACTGATGGATTCGATAAAGGAAGTATCTATCGCAAAATTTCTTTTCTTCCTCTTCTGTTGATCTTGTATGAAATTTCAGGAATTCGTACATAATTTTCTCGGAAACTATTGAATTCTGACATTCTGTGATAATATTCCGCCAAATCTTGCATAAGTTAGTTCCACAATTTTATCAGTGGAAATAACAGATCGAAGGAAAATCAAAACAAATTTCTTTTCCTGCTTCCCAACTTTCAGGTAGGTAATCCTGGTGATGCTCTCATCCAGATTAGGCACCGCATAAGATGAAAATTTTCCATCGGTAGATACCGAATGTCATCAATTTCAATTTTCCTTTAGTTTATAGCCTCATTATGTTTTCGGCAAATTCCGTTATCCAACACCCGCACGAAAAAATTCTGGAAGAATAGGGTAGAGAAGGATATTCGGGTAATCTCAATCGACTCTTGTTGACCTTGAACGATATAAAACGAATGGTTCCACTCAGTTACAAACCTTCAGAAGTGATTAACTCTCCGTGATTAGATCAGGATCAGAGCTGGAATGAACCGCGAATACAGGCATACAGGATTCGAAATTGCACATGGAATATTGAGAAGGCCAATTTCGATTAGCTTGTCGCTTTGCCTCCAACAAGGTCAAAACGGTGTGTGTTAAACTTTGTACAAGGTTGTCAAAATTGATGATGCCTGAACTACCACAGTTTAACCCTTCTGTACTCTGTATATTGTAATGAACTAATCCTGGTATCAAGCTGCTTTGACTCAGAATATTCGAATGATAGTTTTGTTTGAAATACTTGCAATGAAAATTTGCGTGGACACAAACCTGGAAAGGGTTTGACATAGTGGTCAATTCTGATCGTCAAGCTGCTATAAAAGTACTGAAGTCTTATGTCATCGACTCAAAGCTGATATAGGAGAACCGAAGAAAGCAGACAAGGTCCCTTTAATCTGAGTTCCTGGTCAATCAGGAATCCAAGGAATAGAACAGGTAATCAAACTAGCCAGAAAGGGAGCATAAATACCTCTTACTGGCTCAGAACCTTTCTGTAGTATAGGCAAATGAACTCATGAGAGAGTTTTTGGAGAAGAAATGAACTGAAAGAAAAGCACTCTTCAGGAATCGTCCTGAAATGAATTATTCTATGAAGTTTCTTCGGATTTTCGGAACTGTAGGAACCAAGAAACATTTGGATCTCAGTGAGAATGAGATACACCTCCTCAAGACATTGTCGCCTTAGGAAAGATGATAAGAATGGGCTAGTCAAAAACTGCAAATGCAAATTCAGTGAGGAAGAGAAGAAAATTCTGTTTACCTGGTTACTGAATGCCTCACCATTGCAAGCCTGCGAACGAAATGTCTCGGACAAGATAATTATAGAATTAACAAGGACTAAACTTCTTTGAAGCCTTCTCAGATACTAGACAGCTCCAATGAACAGCTTTGGAGCTGGAGGGCAATCTGTAGATAGTGCAGCCAAAACAGCTCTGATGGGGGACACAAAAGACCTCGAGCTACCAGCGCAGTGCAACTCCCTCGGCAAACTATAAACCATAAACTTTTTTTGGAACATGCAACTGAAACAGAACTACAAAATCTGAACCAACAAACTTGTAATTTAATATTTTGATCAATTTGTAATTATTCCAGCTCTGCTACCAGGAAGGAGACTCAATTTTGTGGCAGGTGACATAGGAACCAACGCTCCAAGCTCAAGTCTAGCAAGGAGCAAGTCATCCTTGGCTGCCCAGGCTATCAAGTACATGACAGAGATGAGGGACAATGGAACCCTGGCTTTCATTGGTCCAGATGACACATGCTTTTCTGAAGCTTTGGTGGCAGCCGCATGGAATTTACCGATGATATCTTACGTGAGTAGAAATATTTTCATGTAGTGAGAATTTCTTTTATTCCTGGACCGAAGGAGATAATGACTGAACGAGAATAAATTCGCTATCACAAAAACGCTTATATCTTTTGAACCACTTGACCGATCTCGAAAATCAAACTCATTTTCGAATCATCTTCTAATTTTAATGAAAACTGTTTTTACAGTAAAAAAATCAAAACTATTTCTTACAAAATTCATGGATTTTTTCTGGAATTCTTCCCATCATGCTTCTTATAGTATTCTCAGTCACTTTCTGGGATACTGTTTTCCACTTTTGCATGAATTCCGCTAATGTTTTCGTTGATTTATTTGTCTTCTTCAATTCTCTTTTTTACCAGGGCCCAATATCTTTCGATTGGCCTGAGTTCTGGGCAATTTGGTGGATTAGCCTCTTTGGGGACAAAAACCACCTCATTAGCTTCGTACCATTCCTTGGTGGCCTTGCTGTAGTGGCATGAAGCTAAATCTGGCCAAATGATTGCTGACACATCGTGCTCACGTAAAAATGGTAAAAATCGCTTCTTCAAGCATTCCTCGATGTATATCTTCGAGTCAACAGAGCGTTGGCCAACGAAAAATTTGCTCCTTTTCCTACAAATGCAAATTGCTTGCCAAACCAGGAATTTTTTAGGAAACTTTGTTTGTTTCTTCACGCGAAATTGTTCGTCAACATTTCCACGAGAATCTGCAGTATGAAATTCCTGACCAGGAAGTTGCGAGAAATCAGCCAAGACATAGGTTCCGTCATCCATCACGCAACAGGAAAATTTTTTTAAAGAAATATTTTTTTAATTTCTCTGCTCTTGATTTCGCTTCTTAATTCTTCACAGCGTTCCTGTCTGGCACTTTGTATGTTCTAAGCCCACAACTCGACTTGATTTTCTGAACGGTTGACTGCGAACAACCCACTATTTGGGCCACTTTTCGTCCTGAAAGGTTAGGATTCTTCTGAAAAAGGCTGATGCTTCACTTTTTTTGGGATATGAAACTCTTTTTCCTTCCGGTTCCTTCCTTCCGGTTAATTGTAAGTTCTTCGTTGAAGCGCTTAACAACTCTTGATACCGTTTCCGGACGAACGCGAGCCTCTTTTGCGATTCTTATGAAGCTCCATTTTTGAATATTTTGAAAAAGTTTCACTATAAATTCTCGTGTTTTCACTTCGCTTATCATTTTGCGACAGAGAATTGGAATATCTATGAAGTACCACATGTTTCTGACGTTCATAACAAAGCTAACTATGATCAAATTTTGATTTTTTCTCAATTGGTTCAAGAGATATAGGCGTTTTTGTGATGGCGAATTTATTCTCGTCCAGTCCTTGTATGCTATGTAGTTTTGGGACTGCAATTTTTGAAGTGTGTAGTTTTCTATTTTAATGGCTCCTTTGAGTCACAATTAAAAGCGAATCTGATCTTCATCTGTATCGAGAGATTGAGCTACTGTCGAGAACGTGTCAGGCATTTGGATCAAGAAAAACAACATTTAATATAAAATTTGTGTTCATTGACATGTAGATCTGATATGAAACGATATAAAAAAAATGTAATGGTCCTTTAGCGAATGGACCAAATTACAGAAACTTATTGCCAAAATGTTTGAATAAATCGACCAATCTCTGGAAATATATGTCCTCATTCTTCATTTTAAAGTTGAAAGAATCAGAAATGTCAGTATCGTCACCGTCAGATATTGCGGAGAAATTTGGAACTTCTTCGTCCAGCAGCAACTGGAGTTTGATAATTTCAATGGACGAGATCACTCCAAACATACCATATTTTCGCCAATGGTCTTCGAGTTGTGCGTAGGTGAATATTTTTTCTGGGTTACTTCCAAGCTTCTTCATAGTGTCTGATAGGGTGTCATAATAATCTTGCATTATGTCATCCAGTTTGTCCAAAACGAGCCGGTCGCAGTGACCATAAATGAAGAAAGTGAGATCTTCTACTGGTGTACTGAGGTTGGCTACTTGGAAATCGAAAAATTTGTTCTCTGTGGCTAACTGGCTGCCTTTCTGTGAACGAAAAGAAAGGGTATTTCGATAGGGAACATCTTCATGTTCTGCAGTATCAAATAAAATTAACTGAAGAAGCACTCACCGGAAATTTGAATAGAATATTGTTTATCCACAAATCAGCATGCGTTATGACTATTCTATCCTTTTCTTCACTTGGTACTTTAGCATGACGGTCCAGATTTTTTTCCTGGGCTTTGAATTTTTCTGCCAATTCATGCTGACCTTCTTCCTCTAACTTCTTGACCACTCTTTTGAAGTTTGTGACAGCATGTTTCATGAGACCCAATTGGACGACTAGGTCATACCTGAAATGTCTTTACAATTCAATTAATTCTTGTTTGACACAAAGATGGCATCACATATATACTCCATTCACTTTTATAAAGTATCCCGGGAGGCCAAGTTTTAGGTTTATCAAGTTTTTTCCCCCTGAAAAAATCGCAGGTTGGCATTTGTGAATGCATTACGTCAATTAATAAATGTCGGAGACGTTGCCGGCGTTTATTTTCCATTATTAATTATTAATTATCGAGCCTGGAAACTTAGAATGCCGAGGGTAGTTTCGAAAAAGCAGAGGTAAAGTATCAGGAAGTGCTATTTAGAATTGAAATCTGCGCATTCTAAAAGTAACCCTGATAATTTGGTATCGACAGTTCATGACCAGCTATCCAACATTTTCGAAGTATAAGTGAGTGAAAACCAAGGTTTAATATTTTATATGAATAGATATTCAATTTTTAGCTGCACATAAACACAATTAGGAGGATTTTAAGTGAAAGAGACGACAAAGAATTTCCTACAATTGGGGTACCCAAAAAGACACTGATTGAAGACTTTATTTTGAAGAAAGATCTGCAACGACAAATTTGGAATTATAATTTGAAAAATGAACACTTTTCGATTGATACACTACTCACTTTTGCGAAAGAGCTGCCTTTTTCAACAGAACCCTCTATGCAGTGTGAAAGACCTAACATTTGGGTTTTCTAGTATTGCAAAAATGTCGAATACCCTCCTTATAAAACTAGTACTGTATCGAAGATTTTCTACGATCAATGAGGTTCAACTGAATCAAACAGAATGAATTATATTATGGATAATATGGAAGAGGAAGTTGATGCAAACCACCTAGATAGAAAAATAACCAATTGGGAAACTTTGGGAAAAGCTTTCTCTTTATAAGGTACATGAAGCTTCTTCGTAAACCCCAGGATCTCAAAAATAATTGCTTGGTGGACCAGATATGGTCGGAAGACCTTCGTTGTCAAGGACCAAATGTGGGTTATATACTATGTCCTGATCTCCTTTTCTGTTGCAGATTTCAAGATATTTTGTCAGTGTCAATCCAAAAGAAAGATGAAATGTTGTTCCTAAAGAAGATTCTGTCCCTTATGAATATGTCAGCCTATTCTTTGAAAAAAATTACAAAATCTCTATACTTATTCAGAGGTTTTCATCTTTGTGCTCATGTATCATAGGTAAAAATATATGGCGTCCTGTTCAAATCTGTTTTCCTAATACTGTAATTGCTTGGAACATGCCATATTGTTCGATACATTAAAAAATCTAATGCTCTTTCTCAAAAAGAAACATATACATGTAACGATGTTAGAAATTATTGTTTTGTGATGGAAAATTGTTGAAGTTTTTTTTTATTATGTATCAAAACCAATTTCTTCATTGTGTTACCGTTTTCTCAAGTTTTGTATCCAATCATTATATGCCAGTTGATATGATAATTAAATTTAAGACGTTTAACACCCACCTGGAGATTGAATATTTGAACTGACTTCGAAGTATGTCCATAAAACATAATTCTATATCTTGCTTTCGACTCGAATACTGTATGATAGATGGTTTTTATGCAGAATTTATCCAGATATCTTGTCATTACACCCAAAGATAACAGACTGAAGCTAAGGTGCATCCCAGTTTAGAAATACGTTCTTCTTGATTCGGTTTACCTATCATTCACATAGATTCCCACGAACTTTGTAAATGGAGTTAGTTCTCTTAAGGTTTAACAGTGACACAGGTTTCGTAGTACCACTACATTTTCATACTGGAGTATTTAAAGGGGTGCAAAAAGGTATCTCAATTTCTTCTGTAGGCTTATTTTTTGGAAAGTGGGGAATTCCACTGTTCGTTTATAAGTTTTTCTGTAGGGTAATGCGAATACTTTTATTATTTTTGCTAATGAACTATCACAAAGTAACGGACTATTTTGTCCATTATTTTTCAGTAAAATTTCAGCACTCGGTTCTTGATTTCCGTACAAGAGAATAGCATAACTGAATCTCCCAACCAGGTTTATATATATACGTGAAATATTTCCAGTATTTAGACGAAAAAAGTGTCTTCAACATTCGCCAGGTTTTTGGAATTATTGAATTCACATAATATTTTCTCGAATTCATTATTTTCCCAAGGTGAATAAACATTTTGATAAATACGTAATTACTACGACATAAATGTAGAAACGGCAACGTTTCTTGTTCAACTGACAGAAGAATGACCATAACCTAACATTTTCAAAATATACACGGTGAAATGTGTCAGAATTCCATGGCCAACCGGTATACTTTATAAAAGTGAATGGAGTATACAGAATTCTTATTGTTTCAGGCAAGTTTCATAGAATGAATTATTTTATTGGTAGCCGATATGAATAACCTAAGACCATAGAAAAAGGAGACAAAGCATCTCATTCATAAATTCGATAATTGGTGAAGCCAAAATTTGGTCAGTATTCAATGAGAGAAATGAAGAAAGCATGAAGAATAGCAATGTTGAAATACGGCCATGGCAACATTGCGGACTTTGAAAGGTCCAGTGGCGTGGTGTTATCGATATAGAGAAATGAAAATAAAATTACAAGTGAATCAACTCGTTTTGACGAATTCTTACAATCCGAACATTGATACAGATTCTGAGTTAGGTGAACAGAGTCAGCTATATTCAGAATTGATTTTCTTCCTCTCAATATCAGAGGGGAATCTGAAAAGTGAAGATCAAAAAAATCAAAGAATCTACGCCATCGCTACTTAGAAATGATAAGAGTAGAACATACCTGTGTAAACTCAAATCAGGATTCAAATAAACTGCTCCACATGAGTTAGGGATATTGACTCAAATTGCAAAAAAAATATAGTAAAAATAAGATTTTTGTGATGAAAATTCATATTAATATGATTTCAAGTTGCAAATTTATTTTAGCCTGTAGGTCTGCACTCTGCAGCGTATACAGGGTGATTAAAAAAAATCGAGTAAAATAACGACATTTTATTCCCAGAGAATTCAAGCATTTTAAGACTATCAATACAATGTATGGCCTCCACGGGCATCAATAACAGCTTAACATCTTCTTTGCATACTACACACGAGGTTGTTGAACATTTCTTGAGGAATTTGGTTCCATAAACGGGGCAGAAGCTCTCTCAGGATTCTGGGGTAGGTTGATGATTATCTTATCTTCTTTGGAGCATATCCCATGCATGTTCATAGCGACGATTATGGGGTATGCGTGGGATTGTCCATACCCTTATTCTTCGAGAATCTGAAAATCGTCCATATCTGGATTCATCAGTGAAAAGGACATTACGCCATTGATCGTTCCAATTGATATGTTGCCTTGCCCATTCCAGTCTTTGACGCTTATGGTCACGTGTTAATGGAACTTCTCTTAATGGACGTCTAGAACCTAGATTCACCTCTCTCCAACGTCGTCTGATGGTTTCGATGGAAACTTGGACCCCATCTGCATTTTGAAGATTATTCCGTAGCATTCTACACGTATAGATGTAGAGTTTCTTCTCGCCGAAACGGTGATGAAACGATCCTGCGCAGGTGTTGTTTTTCATCGCCCACCAAGCCTTGGTCTTTCCAACACGGAACCTGTCTCCCTGAACCTATTCCAAAGTCAAGATATCACATTTTGGCTGACTTGGAGCCTTTCCGCTACAACAACCTGAGTTAGGCCAGCCTGTAGAATTCCGATAGCCCTATTAGCCTCAGCGTTTGTTAATTTACGTCTTGGCATTTTCAGAAAACTCGTTTCAAATCGAAGCCGTTGATCAACTGACTTCATTTCAAAATAAAAACATGCATGAAGCATATGCAAAGTACTAAACTTCAGAAAAAAGGCGACCAGATTGACGAAATGTCTCATACTGATTTTTATTGGATCGATTCAAGTTGTTATTGAGTTTTAAATGATTTTACAGCGATTTTCTCGAAGATACTTTTAAAAACGATTGAATACGATATCCCTAACACTTGTGGAGCAGTATATTTCTACTACATTTTGATTCGATAATAGTACTGATGATTTTGGAAATTGGCTTCACTGTTTAATATTTAAAGGTGGGTTTTCTCTTTCTACAGTCTAAGTTTATAACCTAGCCTTTGCTACTCTAAATTGCCACTTATTCAATATCTTTTCAAACTGAATTTTGTTTAATTCGAAATAATAAGACTACCTTATGTTATGAAGTTTCGGAACCCATTTTTTAAACTCTCCTGGTTTCTGGTATCTAAACGCCATCACTTCCCCATGCCACTTAGCAATATTCCTGACAACCTGCTTGGTATGCTCGAAATCCAGAGGCTCTCCTTTCTTCCAACTCGTAAAGCCATCTGCTTTGAGATTTTCGAATACTAGTGTTTCCTTTGTTCGTTTTCCACATGACCAAAATATCTTTGGAATATACTGCAGTACTTTCACTGTGGGTTTAGTCGAAGAAAAATATGATTGGATCGATTTGAAGACCGTGTTGTACATGAAAATTTCTCTGTTGAAGTTCTCTTCCAAGTTGGTGGACTTTCTGAGAGCTTCGCTCTTTTTGGCGAGCTTCATGACGAGGTTGAGAGTTCTGCCATATTTCCTGTCTACCTATAGGTAGTTGTGATTAATTGAAATAAAATAAATGGTTCTGGATTTCAATGAAATGTCAAATGTAGTTATCCAAAATTTTAAATCGGAATTTTTTTTCTAGCACTCTAGATTATGGTTTATCAAAGACTAGTTTCTGATGAAAGCTTTAAAAATTTATGAACAATCTCATTAGTTTAGGATTTATATACTGTTATGTGTGAACTTGGTATGACGATTTTTAAATCATTTATATCAACGTGGATATTTAATATAAACGAGATATGGAGATATAGTGTACAAAAATAATATGAATGCATAAAAATTTACCTCAAAAAAAATTATATCGCCCATATACCCATCTCCGATCCCAGAATTCCCGGTCAGATCTATATCATATTCATCAATGTCCTTTTCTTTCATCATTTGTGCCACCAGATTTTGGAAATCAGCTAGAATGGCGTCTGTTGTCATTTTGGTACACTTTTTCTAATATTTACTCGAGCTGTTGCACCTAAGACACGATTCACTTTAATTACAATCTCATGAGTGAGAATAAATATTTAGAAAACCACCTATCTGATATTTACTGAATATTTTATCGAAGTTATCTTTAAATGACATATGTAATATGTGATATAAAATCCTGGTGTTGGCACTGATTAGATTTGGTTTCATAATTTCTTGTCAATTAGTATTGTGATTCTTGTTTTAATTTTACTCACAGTGATTTTTTTCTAGACTAACTGTAAGCTAAAACGGCTTACAGTTGACTTACAGCGACTTTTTCCACAATGGCAATAGTTTCTGAATTATTCCTGAATATCGAGATGTTGAAATGGTTTATCATTTGCTTCTAGACTGAATAATTTTGATTTTCCTACTTTAAATCATTCAGGTTACAGTTTCAGAAGAAATTCAGCAGGCTTGTTATATTATTTCACATACTTGAAGTTTTTGGAGAAGAAATATATAGTCGCTATGAGCAGTATTTATTCATCAAGTATATTTTCTTCAAGGAAAAAATTTGTCATCTTAGATCTGCCATGATCCAATTTGTATTTACGATATAATTTCGAATTATAGTCTCAAAAATACTCATGAATCAATATAATTTTTGTCCGCTATTTCAAGTTTTGAATTTTCGAATAATTATTGAAATTTAAGGTCGGCGTCAGAGCGAGTAGGAAAACTAATCCGATAGAAGCGCCACCGTGCATTTTATGTAATCTCTCCATAGGACTTAAATTATCCCTATAAGTTCAATGAATATCTCTATCCTTATGAATGAAACTACAATGGCGCTATCTGTCCGAAAATGGCCGAAATATGAAATAAGTCAATTTGTGGGTAAAGCAGGAATTTTTTCCCGCCAAAATTTGAATTTGGCCATTCTCTGCCAATTCTGTATTTCAAGTTGTTTTTCTGAACGAAATTATCAGTAGATTCACTTTTAATCGAAAGTTTAACTATTTTCATGAGTATTTCGTTTGAAATAAAACAGAATCATGAGTTGGCTCATTTTCTTCTATTTTTGAAAGAAAAAATGAACTTTCTAAATGAAATCCATTTAATTCATTTCATTGAGAACTCCAATCCTTCTGAGTTTACCCACAAATAAATTTCTGTTCTCAAAGTGAAACCATTTTCAAATGCAACTTGAAATAAAAACACACTACATTAAACGCCCACCTTAACTATCAAAAACACAAAATTGTTAAATTTCAACAGATATTTTCGACCTTTCTGCTGCACCGCCACTGATCACTTTCGATATCGAACAGGAAGCATGAATAAATCTGACGAATGACAGTAACCTAAGCATCGCTCGGAGCTGGAAAATTGAACGATGTTCAGTCGTCTTTTGCTGGATAAAATTGTTTCGTGATAAGTTGAAAAATATTAGAAATACACACACAAAAATTGCTACTTCACGTATAGGTCCTCCAAAAGTATACCAAACAAAGAGTGGATATTATCACTGATTCAAACTAATAACCAAAGAACAGACTGAATATAATATGTTATAACCTAATTCATGGTTCATGTAGGATTGCGACATTGCCGCTTTGTGAAATCTTTCTGGTTTTCCTAACCCCTTCGTGTAGTCCATATTCACATTAGAATGCTTCTACCCTATCGACCTCACAGTATTACTATGGACTTACATTACATGTTCAGCTTAAACCAGTAGGTGAACACCTCAACGTAATAACTCAGGTAGATGTTCCCCAAAAGCAAAAACCCTTGGATCACATTATAGATGACTTGTCAAAAATTATATAGAAATTGTTCAAAAGTAGAATATGAGTCTTCATATACTTCGATATGAGAAATACATCTATTGTAGCCTTGAAGAGTGGATAAACTCCTCAAACATGCCAGTGGCGGTTTTATTTATCTACTGAGGGGGGGGCGAAGTGAAAAAATAAAAAAGCAGTTCGTGGGGATTTTTTTCAATGGGACGACAATGATAATGCTAAAACAAAAATTCTGAATGAGGTGAATAAAAATATACAGGGTGTCCCAAGTTCGAGTGCCTATTAGACGTTTCTGGAGAACTGGACTTTATTTGAAATCTGAAAATTGGGATTATGATATTGTTCGACATTCTCTACAGACCTGAAGTATTTTCAGAGGCGGTTATACAGGGAGTGAAAATAAATTCGCTCAAAAATTTTTTTTTCAATTTTTTTCGTTCCTGATATGCTTGAATATTCAATGCTGAATACATTTCTGTTAAAAACATTGTATTCATTCGAATAGTTTTCAGAATATCGAAAAAAAACCTGAAAAAAAGTAAAGTATTTATAGTCAATATCATGTTAATTTTTCTTATTCTGAACATCCTGAGTGTAAACCGTAATCACAAAATCAAAGTAGTAGAATGTGGAAAGGTCATGCATCTTTTGAATTTCATGAATATCATCACAGGGTGTTTCAAACTTTGTGTCAAAAACTGTGATCGAAAATTGGCCATAACTTCTGTTTTTCAAATTAGAACCCTATTTTTTATTATCGCGTTGGATTCTGCGAAGAAAAATAGTGATAGCACTCTAAGATGCTGTTGCTTCTAAATTCAGCAATTCCCGAGATATTTGAGCTTTTCTCGATTCATGTTGTATAGGTAGAGTCAAATTCATCGAATCTAAACAGATTCGATGAGTATTCTCATGAAACCATATTAACAACTTATAATTTTATTACACTTACACACCTGTCATTTGTGAATTATTAATGGGATCATTTATCTTCTATGGTCACAGAATATTCTCAAGTAAAAGATTAAATGCATTTGATTCTACGTATACAACATGAATCCAGAAAAGCTCAAAGAACTCAGGAATTTAGGAGCAAAATTATCTTAGAGTGATATCACTGATATCATTACTTTTCTTCGCAGAATCCAACGCAATAATAAAAAAATAGGGTTCTAATTTGAAAAACAGAAGTTATGGCTAATTTTCGATCACAGTTTTCGACACAAAATTTGAAACCTCCTGTGATGATATTTATGAAATTCAAAAGATGCATGACCTTTCCACATTCTTCTACTTTGACGTTGTGAAAACGGTTTACACTCAGGATATTCAGAATAAGAAAAATGAAAATAATAACGACTATGAAAATTTTACTTTTTCAGTTTTTTTTCTTTATTTTGAAAACAACAGAAATGTATTCAGCATTGAATACTCAATAGTTGCGTTCGTTAAATACATATCCGCGGATTGAAGGGAGAGAATATGAACACAGAACATCTAATTAATTCGGATAAGAATATACAATTAAGTGACTTCGGAGCAGAAACTGTGAGGGAAGTGTCCACGTTGGGTTCCTTCATTCCATCTGTCGACACTTTCCTCACCGTTTCTGCTCCGAACTCACTTAATTGTATATTCTTATCCGAATTAATTAGATGTTCTGTGTTCGTATTCTCTCCCTTCAATCCGCGGATATGTATTTAACGAACGCAACTAAATCATATCAGAAACGGAAAGTTTGAAAAAAAATATTTGAGCAAATTTATTCTCAATCCCTGTATAACCGGAAATGCTCAGGATCCAAAAATATTTAAGGTCTGTAGAGAATTTCGAACAATATCATAATCCTAATTTTCAGATTTCAAATATGTCCAGTTCTCCAGAAACGTCTAATAGGCACTCGAACTTGAGACACCCTGTATATTGAATATATTTACTTTTCAGGTATCAGGGGTCATGCCAGTCAGAACTATTTCATTCGATTATTATGTTAACCTAATAAAATTGAAGCTTAGGGGGGGGCGATCGCCCCTGTCGCCCCCCCCTGAAAACCGCCCCTGAAACATGCAGCAGGTTGTGTTTACGTAGGGTAGTGTGTGTGTGTGTACTGACTACTGATGTGAAAATAGGTCTGGCATCTGTGTTAAGAGGTCCTCCAGGCTCAGGAATATATTTTATAAGTTCTATGATCTATTCTGGATTTCTCTTGGATATCACGTCCAACATAGACTCATCTGTTTTTTTTAAACTTCTGTCTGGATAAACCAATATGTCTACTTTCTCGTTTTTTATCGTTTGCGGTTCAGACCATGGCCTTCTCGAATCGATATAAGCATTGGATCGGAATAAACAACCGTATTTTTACACGCTTGAAAAATACTCTGATCAAGTTGGATTACGACAGATTATGTTATTTTGCCCATCACGTGAAGCTACCTATTTCTAGACGGAAGACTCAACGCCAACATTTTCCGGAAAAATGATATGACCCTGTAATCATTTCGAATGATTTTTCTCTTCTGATTATCAAACTAGTTGAAGTTAATCATAAAAAAGATTTCTACAGAAAAATATACATTTTTAACGGTTTTCAAGAAACTCCCATCCTAACCTCGTAGCCAAAATGTAATGTAACTCTGGTGAAGGAATTATTTCGAAGATTTCTTATATTTATTATCGACTATGTTGACAATATTTCCATGTGTTAAGTACATAATGGTGATCTATCGTTTAATCAGCTGAATCAGAAGGCTAAATCTTTTTATCCTCTGATCCAACTGTTTATCTTCAACCTAACCTCAATCATAAGCTATGCATTCAATCATTCTTGAATTTGACTTATTAACATTCGTTCTTAAGTTGATTGCAAAACTCTCCATAATGAACATACACATCGAAAGCCCTTTCCCAGAACAGCTCCGTTTTCTCTATTTTGAAGGAAAAGGCACCATCGAAATCTTCTCCATTGACCGCCATTTTATTCAGGTCTGGTGCCTCGTCTGATTCACATAGGGCAATCCTGAGGTAGACAAAAACATTGAGGATACTGAATAAGGCATGTTTCTTCCAATGCCTTTTCAAGTCTTGCATCGTGAATAGTTTATCTGGGTTGCTTCCACACGCTTCCAAAGTTCTGGATAAGGACTTATGGTAAATATTCAAGAGATCATTGAAGCTACTGAAGGTACTTTTGTCCCCCATGTTGTAAAGAGTACTACTGAGTTCCAGAGCTGGGGAATCAGGCCGTGATAGTTGGAAGTCCAAGAAGTAGACTTGACTTGGTTCTATTTTTCCATTGCAGTGCTGAAACAGTAATCTCTGTAGGTATCAATAAAGTGGTAACTGATCTCCATAGAGATTATGCTTGCTGAAATAAGTTTCTGTCTACTTTGATCAGTGGTTGTCAATTTTTGGAGGTTGAAATATTATCCTTTTTCGTAAATTTGGAAAAGAATCTTTATGGTATCAAAAATGATTCACATCTTGCACATACCCACAAAAAAAAAACATATGGAATCAGCAAAAAAGTACCTGATGAAATTCAGAATGTAATTTGTTACATTTAATTAACTCACCTCGTACTTGAACATATAGTTGTTACTCCAATTGTCCCCATGGCTTATTATACAATAATCATCATCATTAACGTTATTCCTCAACACAATGCGCTCAATTTGATTCTCAAGTCCTGCAAAGATATCCACCAGGTCCAGTCTTCCCTTTTCAACTAACATATTTTTGAGGATATCCAACTCTTCTTTGAAAAGTTTCACGATACCAAATTTCTGTAATATTTTCATTCTTGGATCCACCCAGTTTTCAACCATTTTAGATAATTTTTCTGGATGTTGATCTCTGTAAGCCATTGCAATTCCATGCCATCTTCCATAAGTTTCGAAGAGAATTTCCATGTGGGAAGTATGCATTGGTATTTTTCTGTCCCAGATTTGGAAATTTCGTTGTGTCAAATTTTCCAGGACGATATTCACCTGATTGTCATTTTTCTTGGCGAACCATAATTTTGGTATGAATGTGTCCAATCCAGGTAGGGTTTTATGTTTGGTGAACCTCTCCAGTTCTGGTATAACTGAAGTGTACATGTTGAATTCTCTGCTATAAAGAATATCTGCACATAGTATGTTTTTGATAACTTCATGCTCTTTTTCAGATTTGAATACCAAATTTAATTTCTCACTTCCATTAATGATCACGTGGAAAAATGTAATTTCCCCCAAATACCCATCGGCATTGCCTGTACTACCATCAATGTGGAATTCATAGTGTTCAACATTTCTTTCTCTCATTATTTGTTGTACTATTTTGTGTAGCACCATTTGTTTATTAACAACTGACATTGTGAAGTTAGCAGTTCAGAATTCGAATAGGAGAGATTGAAGCAAGAGGTAGACATAAATATCATTTCCTTCAACAATTGTAAGAAAAATTGTTGATTTTTCGAGACTACTGAATAGATTTGGGATGACATAAAAGTTTATATTCGGATTAACTTTTCATGATATAATGCAGGTCTATATAATAAGTCTGCAATTTTAATGTTATTGTTTACAGACGCTGATTAGAATGATCATTTCATGCGTCATTTGCTGTTTTAGATACTGCATGTCTCCCATGAATCAATCCTTTCAAGCATCGATCTTTTGAAGATAAATTAATCAGTTCTTATTTCATTATAATTATTATTTCCTCCATGATTATCGGAGAAAATACCTTCATCCATCTCATTAATTTTTTTTCAGAAAATAATGATTCTCATTAAAGGGTTTCAGAGACGATATACTCATTCAAGGGGAGGTTTTCTGTTTTGTTTTTGATATTAGATACTATATCTTCTACATTTGATTACGAATACAGGGTGTTCATGAATTGATGCGAAAGATTTCAAGGGTTTTTTGTCATATAAATGTTTGGTCAGAAGTCGAACGTTAGGGAGATATCGCGCAAAAATGATGTTTTTATTTTGTATCTTAAAAATCGATACAATGATGATATTTTATAGAAGTACTAGCTGGCCCGGCGAACTTTGTTCCGCCTAAATGATACACGGTGGATTTCACTAACCGTAATCACCGGTTATCGGAGATCAAAGGCTTGGTTCTCTGATTTTTGAACTTTCAAATGTTTCCATGGATATGAGCTGTCACACAAAACAGATACACAAAAATAATATGTATGTCAATTACTAATTATAGCAATTTTGGATTCAGTCATTTCCGCAAATATATTTATTACCCAAACAGAAATTCCAGAACATTTTAAAAATTATGAGAAAAGATGAGAATGGACATATCACGATTGAAACTGATCGCCAAAATGCGATACACTTGACATTTCGTTAAAAATTCACTGTGATATTCACGCGCTTCTGGATCTGTTAATAGACTTTCATGGTACTATAAGTCCTATGCAAATTACACAGTAATTGATGTCATATGTTTTTTTTTCGACACTTTCAAGCCACGACGACCGAAATGCTCGAAAAAAACGAACAGATGACATCAATCGATGGCCGCGAAAGCCTCAACAAATTCATCGCCATCTAATGGTGCTAATGTCAAATATAGTAGCTTCACGATTACGGCATTTTGAATAAATAAAAATATACAAATAACTAATAATCAGTCATAATGTGCGAATATAGCGCCATCTGAAGTGGTACGATATCTAATCATTTTAGACATCTGTACTACTGTACTCCTACGCTCAGACATTTTGGTTTTGGCCAACAGCGCAGAGTTGTAGGCAACTCAAATTACACACTATTACAGTGACTATAGTGGGAATATAGTCACTGTACACACTATTTGTTTACATCGCCATCTAACGGAGAGAATATCAAATAAAGTACCTACGAATAAGCGGTAATGTAACTGTAACTGTAGCGACATCTAGTGGCCTTACTCAAAAGGAGGAAGAGCATTTCCTGTAAAAGTAACATTTTCATCGATTTTCTCAAAGTTTTATGGTATTTTATAATAACGAGACCGTAGACGAATCCATATATGAAGTTTCATAACAAACACTCCATCCGATCTCGAGTTATAAATGGTGTAACCAACATCTTTCTTCAATATATATAGATTACTATTATAAAGACACACTTTCTCGATATTTTTTCATATTTTTAGAATGAGTGGAGAGAGATGAAATAGACTAGACTTATCATTTTTATCAAACAAATTTGAAGGAAAACTTTCGCAACAACTTGGATAGAATTAAATTCAGGTAGCCTGACTTGGTCAAAAACTTTTATATCTCTTGTATTTTTCTTGTAAAATATACCGTTTTTAAATAAAAAAATAAAATGTAAATCAGTTCTGAAATAAATTGCTGATTCATAAACAGCCACCAAATTCAGCATAAGATTTTCTTGAAATTCAACTACTTTCAACCACATTTTACCGGCAACGTGTTTCTTCGATGACCACGTGTTGAGGAAAGTATCTTTACATCTCTCTTCGGACTGAAGTAGAGATAGGAGCGTTGTTGTCATATAGTTATATATAGTTATAGTGAAGAGGGGTTACAGTCCACTGCGACCTTAAGGTCTATTGTGCCCCCTGACAGTATCTGGGACGGCTTCAAGGAGGATAACTCCCCACTTCTACAAGTTTCTTGTCCAAAGCACTCTTTCCTTTGGCTTGCAATGGCATAGCATTCCGTAACCAGGTGAATAGGAGTTTTTTCCTCTTCCCCACAGAATCTACACTCATCAGTGTCCGATAAACCCATTCTCAACAGATGCTTCTTTAGGCGACAATGTCCTGTGAGAAAGCCAGTGAGTAGGTGAAGTTGGTTTTTACTGAGATCCAGATATTTTTTGGATCTAGCAGTTTCAATGTTCCGAGGAACTTTTTGGAGTGATACATCCCTGGGAGATTCCGCCAGAGTTTTTCTCTTTCGGTTTTCTCCTTCAGCATAAACTCCTTCTTGAAGGTGCATTTTCCTATACCACAGAAGGGTTCTGAGCCAGTGAGTGGCGTTTGTGCGCCCTTTCTGGCCTGTGTATTGGCCTCTTCGTTTCCTACGATTCCCGAATGACCAGGAAGCATTTTCAGTAACAGCAGACGCGCTAGGTCATCGGCGGTGCTTCGGCTTTTTTCGGCTTTTCAGTAATGGGTGATAGACTACAGCAGAAAAATCAGTTGGAACGTGTTGGCTGATGTATAAAAATGGATTGCTTACCAGATAATTATAATTATAAGAAATTTGACGATAAATGTATTGTAAGATCTAATTTAAAATCAAAAGACGATGTCGGGGTGAGTTTGAGTCAAAATTTTCTAATGGAATCCTGACACATCTTGACAATAATCCAATAGAATGTTATCCTGCAATTTCCACTTTCCTACAAAAATAGAGAAAAGTGTGCTAGAAGTAACAACTCTCTTATATCAGGGTTGCATAATTCTTTTAAAAACCACGGAACAACTCCTAAGCATAAGCGCCTGGGTATAAGAAAGGGAATGATATAAGTGTGCAGCCAACAAGTGCAGCTAACGAAAATCGGCAATGGGTGGCAAAAAATATTCCTCGGCTGGTAGAAAAGTGAAAAGTTTATTAAAAAAAGGCTAAAGCACCCCATTCTCTACAAGTCTACAAGAATGTGTCAATATGAATATAGGCTCATATGAAAATAAGTGTAAAAATTGATCCGTTTTTTATGCTGATTTGATATTTTTTCAAGGTTATTTTTTAATAATTTATAAATCATTAAAACATAATAAAAGTTATACATTAGGTTATGTATTTTTGTTTGTTTTTAAATGTGTTTCATAAATGAATTAATAACGAAAACAAAGTCATTAATTGATAAGCTAAAACAAATAAAAACTTTTTTTTAATCATTTCCATTTACTTGAAACTTAACTTGAGGTGAGAAACAGCAGACGTTCTAGACCAAGATCGTCTGCTGTTACTGTCGTCCCCGAACGCAATTCGAAAACATAGCGCGTCTGCTGTTACTGAATATGCGACCAGGAACCCAGATTAAAAAGACCTTATTCTTCTTGACTTCCTCATTGAGTTTGTTCCGGCACTCCCAAATCAGCTTTGAGTCAATGACGTAGGAGCTCAGTGCTTTAATAGCAGCTTGACTATCTGTATGAATAGCTATATCGCAATTCTGATAGTTTCTTTCTAGATTTATATCTAGACATCTTCCGATTGCAAGTATTTCCGTTTCAAGGACGCTTGTACAGGAGCCTAACGATAGTGCATACTTGGTACTTGTCCCGTAAATACCAGCGCCAGCTCCTATAGCGGTTTTAGAAACATCTGTATACCATTTCATTGTATTATTTTTTTGACATTGTAGTTGGTGTATTCCCTTTCCCAATCCTCTCTTTTACTTGTTGTTGTCATAAAGGTATCCTGAATTTCTATGGTACAATAGCCTCTAGGATAAAATAGCACAATCAACTATATTTTTTGATTTACTCATTTATAATATATTCCAAAAGACTGTCTCGAATAAAAATTACGAGATGTTATATCAATTTAGCATTGTGAATGAGAGAAATAGTTTTTGTGTATAATCAGAGATACCTAAAATCTGCTCAGTTTGGCAACATTAGAATATAGCGAACGATTCTAGTGGACCAGTATTATAACAATCCACCAGCTCTAAGTTTGAGATTTATTTCAATGAAAATAAACGGGTCTATATACATAGAGTCTAAGATACGTATAACATTTTTTTTTATTTATTAGAATTTTCCTTCAAAATCTCCCCATAATGCGTAAAAACTTCGAGTATTCTATTCCAAAATGTTTCCATGTCCCTCATCTCGTATGTGAAAGCGCCATCGAAATCTTCCTCGTTTTCAGCCATTTTACCCAAATCTGGTGCTTCATCCGGTTCACACTGAGCTATTCTTGTATAAATTAAACTATGGAGAACACTGAAGAAAGCATATTGCCTCAAATGCCTTCTCAAGTCTTCTAAAGTGAATAGTTTTTTTGGATCACTTCCCAATGATTTTAAAGTTTCTGATAACTGTTGGTGGTAGAAACTCAGTAGTTCCTCACTATTCTGTAAGCAGGTGGTATCACCCATATTATACAGTATACTGCTCATCTCTGTAGCTGGTGATTCTGATCGAGATAATTGGAAATCTAGGAAATAAACGTTACTAGGTTCAGATCTTTCCTTATTGTTCTGAAAATAAAAAATAATAATTAGTAACTTTTCAGTTCTGAGTTGAACGTATGGTGTTTCCTTGACGAAACAAAATTTATTAATTCTAGAAACATCTGTTCTGTGTAGATTCCCCAGGGAATCTACACTTATAAAATGAAGATGTGGAGAAAATATCACAAATAAGAAACAGTTTACGCCTTCAAGATTAAGATTGAAAAAAGAAACATAAAATACAAAAAATATTCCATAAACAACAAATGAAAATGTAACGTGAAGAAAACTACATAGACACAAAGCAAATAAACTTATACAATAATTAGTGACGAGGGATTATCATTTTCTAGAAATATTCACCTTGAACTTGAACAGATAATTATTACACCATGTGTCACCATGACTAATTATAATCATATCTTCTTCCAGGAGGTCTTTCCTATAAACATAGTCACCTATGTGTTCTTCAAAATCCTTGTACACATTCACTAAATCACTTCTTCCTCTCTCAGACAGCAGTTTCATCACTTTTGAGAATTCTTTACTGAAATTTTTTGTTAATTTTAAGGCTTCGTTCATGCTGTTTCTGCTGTCTTTCCACCCATTAACACACCTTGAAAAATCTTTAGGATGTTGGTCTTTGAATGCCATAGTGATACCATGCCAAATTCCATAATTTTCAAATAGGAGTTTTATGTCCATCATGTTCATCAGTTTTTTCTTGTTCCACATGAGAAAGTTTTGCGTTCTTAGGTTTTCCATAACCAAACTTTCTTCATGGTTGAATAGTAATTTCGGTATGAAGGAATGTATGACTGGCATACCTTTTCTTCTTGTGAATTCTTCCAATATTGGAATTACTTTAGTGTACATGCAAATTTCGCGATCGTACACTGTGTCAGCATCGATGATTTTCCTGATTTTCTCGTTTGTTTTCGCTGTTTTCAGAACCAAATGTTCTTTTTTATCGCCTTGTATCACATGGAAAAAGATCACGTCACCAATAAAGCCATCGGAATTGCAGGTTCCCCCATCAATATAAAATTCGTAGTCTTCAATATCTCTAGCTTTCATCATAAGTTGCACTACATTTTGTAAGATAGACTCTAAATTCGAGTGACCCATTTTTAATTGAATCTTCTGTACATGAAGTACTCTTGAATTAGATTATCACATCTGGACAAGGCCTCCTTTTATACTAGCTCACATTCTGATTATTAGAAAATTGTGATTAGTTAATGCAACATTTGAATCATTCTAATCAAGAACATAAAGCTTTGCTATTAAACGTAATGTTGTATGACTTGCCATTTGCATCTGAATCTTGTGTTATCGAATATGCGTTAATGCTTTTCCAAATAATAAAAAACTATGCTATTGTTTCGAATAATTATATTGATAAGTAGAATCAGAATGTTCGTTGATTTGAAGATGCCTGTCTTATTATTAGATATGTGTATTTTTTTATTTCTTGTTCTATTATTTATTTTATGATATCAACAATTGAGAAGAAACCTTTTTTTTGAATATTCATAATATTGCACCACACGAAAACTATCTGGGGGATTTATACAGGGTGTAAAATGAACATGTAGCAAAAGGACCCCGCACTTTTAGTATGAAAAGTGGCGACCGGTCAAATTTTCTGAAAGTTTGGCATGTTGTTGTACCCGACTCAGTGACCAAAAGTGTCAATGGGCCCAACCCAATCCTATGGCTAGTTTTCTAAATACGGGGTGTTAAAGTTGAAAATTGCCCAGATTTTCGGATTTATTTGCTAATTATTAAGAGTTAGATTGGATTTCTGTTGCATACACACGTTTACTACATGTTCTAGTAATGAAATTAGTGGATACGTATGATTAAAAATATTTATATTTATCGGGTGATTCACGAATATATGACGGTAGTTTTTTGCCAAAATTCACTTTTTCTAATGTGACGTCAGGAAGGCATATTCTTTTCGATTTAGTATTATGACGACAAAATATTGCACCTTGCATATTTTTTATACAGGGTGTTTCACAGAGAGAACCACTAGAAATAATCATATTTTTTTAGGATTAATTCGAAACCCTGTATTTTTGAGTTGATTTTTGGGAAAAATAATACCACAAAAATATGTATCTCCAAAATATTCAAAATATTCTATTTTCCCACGATATATTGATTCCCACAACATCTCCAGAGGTATGAATTCTAAATCCGATACCATGACCAGTTTTCGAGATACAGGGCTTAAAGCGGAGAATAACTTATTTCATCCATTTTTTTCAAATTGAAAAGCCGAATTGATTTTATGTTGCGCCCATGAGTTCAGTATGAGTGCAGATCAGATGCACATGGAAAGGTTCAGCTAAAATATTTACTGTTATACAGGGTGATTCACGAATAAATCACAATAGCTTTTGCGAACACTCGATAATTCTACAGTTTCGTCACAGAGAAATTATTCCATGATGTTAATACCTAGTCGTTCACAATTTTCAGTCTGAAATACTTTATTATGTTTACTCTTCATACAGGGTGAGTCATACAGGCAACCATACAGAAAATACTTATGCTTTAAATTGATTGAAATAAGAACTTTTTGGTGAATTTTGAGTATCTTTATGAGCGCGCTTACTAATTGCGCTATCACCCCCGAAAAGATGACAATAAACCTTCTTCTTATGTAGGTAAAATACGAATATTTTTTTATTGGTAGGTACTCCACAGTCCACAATATTCGTGTTGAGTGAGTTAAAACTAGGTATATTGAAAAGTTTAAATCTCATTATAGTCATAACCTCGGTTATTACTTTATAAATATACTTTTTTCAACAAAAAAAAGTTTATTTAGGATGATCTACGCATGCAAGAAATGTGTATTTTTGGTAGGTGATTATTTCTAAATCACCTTGTATATTTATATATTTAAAAATTTTTGCGGTTATGCTCACTTGCTGTTATGTTAGACAGTTATTCAAAATTCACCAGAAAAGATCTCCTTTCAATTATTTCAAAGCATATTATTTATGGCTCACCCTGTGTGAAAAGTAATTATTATGAAGTATTTAAGACTGAAAATTGTTAACTACTAGGTATTAACTTCATGGAATAATTTCTCTGTGAAGAAACTGTAGAATTATCGAGTGTTTGCAAAAGCTATTGTGATTTATTCGTGAATCACCCTGTAACAGTAAATATTTTAGCTGAACCTTTCCATGTGCATCTGATCTGTACTCATACTGAACTCATGGGCGCAACATAAAATCAATCCGGCTCTTCAATTTGAAAAAAAAATTGATGAAATAAGTTATTCTCCGCTTTTACGCCCTGTATCTCGAAAACTGGTCATAGTATCAGATTTAGAATTCATACTTCGGGAGATGTTGTGGGAATCAATATATAGTGAGAAAATAGTTGCATTTGACCGAGGAACTTTTCGAATACAGGGTGTTCATGTTTTTTGTACTTCTCCCAAAATAGAATACCTTCCTATGAATAAACCACCCTGAATATTTTGGAGATTAGAGACACACATATGTTTGTGATATTACTTTTCCCAAAAATCAATTCAAAAATACAGGGTTTCAAATTAATCCTAAAAAAAATTGATTATGTCTAGTGGTTCTCCCTGTGAAGCACCCTGTATAAAAACTATGCACTGTGCAATATTTTGTCGTCATAATACTAAATCGAAAAGAACATTTCAAAAATATGCCTTCCTGACGTCACTGTAGAAAAAGTGAATTTTGGCAAAAAACTACCGTTATATATTCGTGAATCACCCGATAAATATGAATATTTTTAATCATACGTATTCATACTAATTTCATTACTAGAACATGTAGTAAACGTGTGTATGCAACAGAAATTCAATCTAACTCTTAATAATTAAAAAATAAATCCGAATATCTGGGCAATTCTCAACTTCAACACCCCGTATTTAGAAAACTAGCCATAGGATTGGGTTGGGCCCATTGATACTTTTGGTCACTGAGTCGGGTACAACAACATACCAAACTTTCAGAAAATTTGACCGGTCGCCACTTTACATACTAAAAGTGCGGGGTCCTTTGAAGAGGTTAGTTATTCCTTGGAATATTTTAAGAATATTGAGGACAGTTTGAAATGTTTTCTCTCATCTTTTTCAGAAATGCAGCGATACAAGAGTCAGCGACAAACGCGTATTTTATACTTTTGCTCGAACTTTACCTCCGTCCAGTAAAGTATCAAAGAGTGTTGTAGCTCTTTTGAAAGCTTTCGATTGGCATCGATTTGTCGTGGTGTCAGGGGAGCATCCTGCTTCTGGGAGTGAAGTCAAAGAGGCTATCGAGGTAAGGCTGAACCATCAGGAAAATCTCTTTCATTTATTCACCTACTGTGTTTTATACATTGATGAGACTGTGTTGCTAATTTCTTCATTGTTTTCAATGCTGTTGAAAATTTGAGTGAGAAAATTCAGGAAGGATTAATAAGCTCTAAATTACAGGAACTATCGAGCTACCATGGGCTGATTGTAACAGACACAAAGCAATATACAAACTATATTCCGAGATATATTGAACAAATGGACAATATTGTGGCTGATACTTATGAGAGGACAAGAGGTGAGTGATTATAAAATCGACGAAGATCGGGACGAAAAGCATCTGTCGATATGAACATGGATAAGACTTCGACCTAGAGTAGTAGTTTAACGACAATTCATTTAAAAATCATACCACAACGACGCAAACGTTCCAAATATTCTAATCTCCCCTGAATCAAAATTAAAAAAATAACAAGGCAAACGACAAGGTACAAAATAAATTCAAATCAACAATACGTAAACAAAACAATTTTTAATGTAAGTATAAACATTAAAAATTAAAAAACGATCGAAATATACAGGGTGTTTGGGGGGTGAGTAGCCATAGGTAAATGGTGGATAGGTGATGCTCTTGGCTACTTGTTGCGCCTAATAAATAGTTATTTTTGTATCTAGTGCGCGAAATGCTACTTTGGTGATCGAGAACTGTTTTTTTTAACGAGGCGCAGCCGAGTTAAAAAAAATAGTCGAGATCTCCAAAATATTTCGCGCATGAGATGCAAACAAAATTTTTTCTACAAACGTTCGTGCCCTGACTGCACCATAAATGTTAACATTGTAAATAATAAATAAAATTAGGAAGTGTTAAATTTCTCACAATTTGAAAGCCTTAATTATAACAGTAATAAATAAATGATTTCTTGGATTTTTGCTTGATTGAGGAACATAAAGGTTAATTAAATATAAAAATCCCATGTAGTTTACATGCAGTGTGCGAAGTAAGTATTTCGCACACTACTTCGCACACGGTGCCAAGGTAACGAAGGAAAATGAAAAAAAGGGTCACTTCGCATATTGCTGTCTATGCGCGAACCTTGTCATTTTTTGACGTTTGTGGAAAAATAAAATTTTGCCCAAAGTTCAAAGTGTTACAATTTTTTTGCCATTTTTCTAGAAATTTCCCATTTTTCTCATTAAAATCTTGAATTTTTTCAAATTTAATGCTCGAGGTGCCTATAAAATGATTTATTTCTTTAGTTTAATCTTGTCTTATTCAGATTGAATCATAATTCCATACAAACGTCTTCAAGAAACCTGACAGCGTCGTATCAAACATCAAAATGAAAAAAATAATGTTGTGTCCACTTTACAAAGTGAAATAAAATAAAAATTTACATAGTGTGGGGTTTTAAAATGGTTTTAAAAACTTCTCTAGTTAATACTCTTTGCAATGGTATGTAACATGTACCATTAATAATCAGATAACTCAACAAAAAACCGTTTTGTCTTCAAGGATGCCTTAAAAGGTCGACGACAAAACTATTCCATTGAGCAGTTAAAATGTTTTCTCTCATTCTAACACAGCTAGAAATAGCGTGCTCTCTCTATCATCGGTTGACAGTACACCTCGAGCATTAAATTATAAAAAAATCAAGATTTTAATGAGAAAAATGGGAAATTTCTAGAAAAATGACAAACAAATTATAACACTTTGAACTTTGGGCAAAATGTTATTTTATTAGGCGCAACAAGTAGCCAAGAGCATCACCTATCCACCATTTACCTATGGCTACTCACCCTCCAAACACCCTGTATAAAGACAATAAATATCTATGAAGAACTTAAAATGTAACAATAATTTTTCTCGACGTGAACAATTTCACTAGTATTCCTTCCTAGCTGTTCAAGACTAAGAGAATAAAATACGAGGCAGGTATTAAAAATGTGCGAGAAATTAGAAATAGAGTAACGGAAAAGTTAGGTCTGTAAAATTATTTTGTTTTTTGTTTTTCTGTACATTATACGATGAAGGTTTGTCCCTGTCTGAAGATCAAAGCTGCTATGTGTTGATATCTCATTAATTTTTTGCTGTTTGGAAAACAACAGTGTCTTCCTAGTCTGTAAGTTCATTTTGGCGACGTAATACAATTCTCAGGAGAGGAAGATTATGCAACTCATAGAATAATTACTCGTATGAAACTCGGTCAAACTGGGGTCGATTGAACAACAACATGAACTATACTCATACACATGAAAATTGACCATTATCTGCTGAATCTTTGGGAAGATGAATTCTTGATATTGAAATTCGGTTTTCGAATATTTTTATTTTATTTTTTCTGGTTACGCAAGTTTTCATCTTGACCTTGACGTTGAAAATCACGTACTGAGGAAGTTAAAAATTGACCTGGCCGAGCATTTTTTATTTTTGGACGTAATAGGCATTAACAGAGAGTATTATTAGGATCATCACAAATTGGCGAATGAGCCAGTCCCCAATTTCGTCGTTGTTTTTGGGTTGCAAAACTTCACTGGAGAATTTTTATAGTTGTAGAAGGTCAAACTGAATTTATTTTGGAATAAACTAATAAATGTATCATGAAGATGAATGATATCCTGTAATAGTTTCGGTTTTCGAATCCTAGGAAGAAGTGATTATAAAATTATCAGTAGTTTTCTAATTTCTTTCTTCGTTTGATTTCTCTTACAGTGAATATAAATTTAAATTTTTCATTAATCAATTGAATTCTAGTAATTCAAGACAGATTTATCGAACCAAGACTTGACCTGTTCGTAAAATATTCTACTGGTTTATACATTTACTAGCTGGCCCGGCGAACTTTGTACCGCCTGAATTATACTTAAAAGTGGTATAAACTTACCATTGCTTTTTTTCAAGCAGGAAAAAAATTAGGCAAAATTAAAGTTCAAAATATACAAAATTTTAATAATTCTCTTTATTTAAGCGGTAACTAATTGTTGAACTTGAACATATAACTTTTTGTTTTTAATTGTTGTACAGTTCTCTTTTTGCAGTACCTCATGTGACTGTGAATAGCAGGAGTATAATCCATATTATACCTTTCCTCTTATATGAATGAAAATGTCAAGAATATGAACAAAAATTATTCCTTTAATGAAATATCGACTATTAACACAGCCCGTCGACCAGAATTAAAAAATCTGTCATTTGTTAATAGCCCAACCTGAAGTGGCAAAAACAAAGCTTTTCTTATATTCTCAAAATCTAATCAGTGGTCACACCATTATTTTAGACATCTTAGCTATGCTGCTTAGCTCAAAATAATGGGTAAACATCTCAGTTGGTAGAGCAGCGCGATTCTTATTATTCCATGGATATGAGCTGTCAATCTCTCTTCAATTTGTTCAATTTAGTTGACGATATCAAGCTCGTTAGAAGACAAATCGAGATGTTAAAATGTCGATAGTACGATCAACACGGCAAAATTATCAAGACTGTGAATTATGTTGAACTCATATTCAAATTTATTGATGGTCATTCGACCAGATCAGATTAGGCAAACCATGAAACATTATTGTATATCATAAGTGAAAGCCCAATGAGCTAACGTTTCAAAATTATTGACGCTTACAATAATGTCTCTGTGCGAACAGAAACACGATTATAATATGTCAATTACTAATTATGGGCAATTTTGGATTCAGTTATTTCCGCAAATATATCTATTACCCAAACAGAAATTCGAAAGCATTTCAAAAATAAAGAAAAAAGATGAAGATGGCCAACTCACGTTTGAAACTGATCGTCAAAATCAGATACTTGATCTTTCCGTAAAAATTCACTGTTCCACCAACTTGAGATAAGTTTACCCGCTTTTTGATCTGGCAATAGACTTCCATGTTACCATGAGTTCTATGCGAATCACATATCGCCATCTAACAGCGGTAATATCAACCTACGACTACCTACAGTGACTTGTCTATTGACTGTACGACTACGCATCAACGGTAGCGACACCTAGTGGCCTTATTCAAAAGAAGGAGAAGCATTTCCTGCATAAGTAAAACTTTGATCAATTTTTTCGAAGTTTTATTGTATTTTATAATAACCAGACCGAAGACGATTCCATAAATGAAGTTTCATAACAAACAGTCCATCCGATCTCTAGTTATAAATGATGTAACCAACATCTTTCTTTTATATATATATATATATATATAGATTTATTTATTGAAGATTTCCACCTTACTCAATCAGTATTCTATCGAAAAACAAATCATTTGTAACTTCTCCTGAAACGAATATACTCAGCGGAAGCTTCAACTGTATAAAGTCGTAATGGAATTAATTGTGAGGAAAAAAATCCCAAAGGAATTTATTGCAGCTATAACTCCCAATCTTTGGCTATATTGAAACTTGGGGAGGAAGATTGATTGAATGAATCTTCCACTTCAATATGTATAGAAGCTTCCAAACAGGACTTTTCGGAAATAAGTATGTGATTATGCTCGAATCCTTACTAAACATGACAGTAAGGGGGAATGTCCCTATATTATTCCTGTATGTGGATTAAACACCATTAAAAGGAGAGGTTTTCCTAACATCGTTAACATAAGAGGTTGGAAACGAGAAAGTGTTGAGTAAATATTGAAGAAATTAATGATGGTCAAGTTGATATGGGACATGCATTGATTGTCAGATTATAACACAGTCACTACATTTATAGTTGTATTTTTAAGTTCTGTAAGAGTACACTTATCGATTTCTTTTATACGATGAGTTTCTATTGAACAGTTACACAGGGTGTTTCTGAATTGATGCGCAAGATTTCAAGGGCACATTTCTTGTTCAAAACGAAGAGTAGTTTGTTATATAAATGTTGGTTCAATAGTCCAATCGCGATATCTCCCTAATGTTTGACTTTTGGCCCACTTCATTTCAGAAACACCGTGTATTGTTCGATTGATGAGGTAAGCATTGCTGTCTTTTGAGAGGACATACAGGGTAAATTAGAGGTATCAACCAGAGGAGGATATTTCTAGCCTAATTTCAAGAGAAAAAATTCAGTGAACATGGGACCGCGAACATTAAGAGATACAGAGAGTACTAGTTGTATTAGGTAGTCTTCGAACGAAAATATTGAAAACAGGTGGATTGAATGGGAACATCAGTCATAGCCCGCCAGATGCTTGAATATTTCAGATTTATTTTCATAATAACTGGAGTTTTGTACAACTGCCATTTAAAGTGACACTTTTAATGACAGCAAACAATGTTCAAATTGATTGTTCACGTGGAAGCGTGTTGAAAATATTTTAAACATTGGTGTTAAAAATATGTTTAGCACTCCATTTTCTTATGATGAAATCAGATGAAAAGAATCCAGCAATTGCAAATTGTTATTATCAAGATTTAACAATCATTAGATATGAACATTAATATTAATCGTAAAACTAGAACAATTACTAACATTAATGCCCTGTGACGTTAGGGAGCTTCGCAACACATTATTAAAATCCTCAGCACCATCAGTACTTGTAGAAACCGGAAGTACAATATTGGATGATGATGATTCAAAATCTGTTGAGGTTGGGAGAATTTTTTCAGCAATGACATTTCTATATGCAATGGAATGATCAACATAGCCCTCGGCTACCGTAGTAGACTTCCATCCACCATGCTTTTTTATAACCGTAATATTTGCTCCTGATTCTGCTAGCAATGAAGCGGAGGATCTTCGAAAACAGTGTCCTGTATATTGCTTTGGTTCTGGCAGTTTGAGGAATTCGGCACCAATAGATGGAATTTTCCCAAATGTATTGACACCAACTGGATTGGCAGTGCATTTATTATTCATGTATTTCAGGAAGAAACGACAATGTTTGATGACAGAATGGCGCAGTGCAAAGTACTTATGAAACATACTTCCCAATAATACTGAAAGAACGACTGACTTTCGTTTTTGTATTTGGAAGTTGTATAACCAATGATTTATTTGTTATTTCGATATCTTCTATCTTCCACTGACAATTACATATATCTTCACGCCGACAGGCTCCAAATAATCCGAAAATAGTTGCAACCTCAACCATCAAGTATTTCTCATCTGGTGCCTCATTTATAAACTTTTCAACTTGTTCACGAGTGAGAATTTTCGATTTTTTGGAACGATATCCTTCACTTTTCCGTTTTAAATATGCTATTACCTTAAAATATTCGCTAACATCCCCACCATTTTCAATAAGGGCGCTTGACATTATCATTGAAAATTTGCTCCACAAATTTGATGAACTCCATATATTTTATTTTTCTTCTAAGTATGCCAGGAAAACAGGTTCACTGAAGTTTTCTTCTACATTTTTCAATTTACACCAGGCCAGGAAATTGTTATATGCAATATCGTACTGCTGAACAGATTTTTTAGGTAGGGTTTCCAGGTTTGCTCTTCTTGCAGACGCTTCAATATCCACAGGAACAACCAAATCATCACTTTCATTAATAATTGGACTCTCGACAAACATATTGAGCAGTTAAAAACCCAAGACTAAAACTGGACAGGAACGAAATTCAAATGACAGCGTCTTTTCTCATTTGTTAGTAATCATTACATTGGCAACGTTTGCCGTTCAAAACAACCTTTTGATTATTTGAATATTAAAATGCATTTTGAAGTTTATTGTCATTGCAAATTCACCCATTTCATTATCAAAATAGGGCAGTTGTACTAAAAACATTGTATGGTATTTGTGTTAAAAATGATTTTATTTTGTTCGTGAAATTGTTCAAAATAACTATTTTATGAAAATTTTAATTTTTCTGGGAATTTCGGGGAAATATTTCAAAATTTTTTCCTCTAAATCGGTAGCAGATACGAGAAAACTACAGGAGACCATAAAGTTCAGTATAACATCACAGCTTCTTTTCAAATTTTTTCGAACTCACAGTGGCTCCCCAAAAAAAAGTTCTGAAGGGAAAAAGGGGATAGTGTTCCAGAAAACCATCATCCTGTAGGTTTTCTATCGAAGTTGGCATGTCATATTATGTAAGCTTTGAATTGTAATATCCGTGCCAAATTTCAGTTGAATATCTTGTGAAATGCAGATACTATGAGAAAAAACTCTTATTTTTTATTATTACTTATTAATATTGAATCTTCAACACCCTGTATCTCGAAAACGAAACGTTTGCGGACTTGCGGTCGCATGTTTATAACACTTTTTTTCTTAAAATCACGCTCTTTGTTCGTACCCGCGATTGAGAAACAACCTGTATATGCTGTGAGAAGTTTCAGATGTTCCTGGCAGTGTTTTTGAAAGAGCCAAATATTACAAATGTAGTAAACAAAAACATTGTGACGTGTAGAAAACTGCAATAAATTATAGGAAAATCTACAATACTTCTACTGGATATTTTATTTTACGGAAAGGTTATGATCCAAGCTATCAATCCACAATACTTCTACTGGATATTTTATTTTACGGAAAGGTTATGAGCCAAGCTATCAATACCTTTACGATCTGCTTTCGGTATATCGCTAGAATGCCCGGCGTATTCACCAATTTGCATCGGGTGCTCCGTTGCCTAAACTAATTATTCTCTTGCTTCCTACTTAACTTCCAGACACATATTTTGGGAATTTTCCTTGAAAAGCAACAACGATTTTCCATGTATTGCATTTCGTAGCAAATCTGATTTTCCCGAATCCTGGAATCTTAGTAATAATAATTTCTTGTCATGTTCTAGTTTATGTTTTTGTCGGTGAACATATTGCTCTAATCGACTTTGTGAAATGCCTCCAACGGCGTGGTTTGTTGGACTCTGGGGACTATGTCGTCATCTCAGTTGACGATGAGATCTACGACCCCAATAGACGCATCAATATCATAAGGCGAGGTGAGTTTAAAAAAAGAAAAAAGGTGAAGAGATCGTTTGTGGACGAGAAAGATGAAAAAGAATTCTGCAATAGTATTATTATACAGAGGTCGAGTGGATTTTATACTTTCTGATTTGACAGAGAGATTTATTTAGTATTATACAGGGTGGTCACGATGGGAATTTTTGCAAACGTGAATGAAAATATTTTGTATTTTTGATGCCAAATGTGATTCCGTTATTCTTGAACAGATTCTTCTGGTAATTCAGCATCTATTGTCTTTCATACCAGCCTATCTGAATTTTCGAATGAAATTTCATGGATTTGGCTATCAATCAGAACACAGCAGCGCAGTGCTCTATATCTGTCATTGAAAAGCTCTTTTCGTAATTGATTAATGGAACCAAATTTGGTTAAGGATTCTTGTCTTCTGTTTTGAGGCTTCTCTAATGCAGCAACATAGGTGTTATTGGGACAACGGTTTGAGTTATACGGAATCTAATTTTCACGTTATTCACAAGACTGGGACTATGTAAAAAAATATCATACACTGAGTTCATCATTTTCCTTGGATCTTTCGAATGCTCCACAAACTTGTTTTCTGAGGAATGCTAGACGGAATATCATGATGAGCTTTATCATATCTTTTTAGGTCGTGGCCATGAATTATTCAGAAAATATTGGACCGAATAACTTTTTACGCATGAGAGTCGTGTACTGGAACGATGAATATATTCTAGTTGATCTTTCTCAAACACAATTTACCACTCGAGATTGTTCCCAAGACACTTGAGGATTTCAGATTTATATGATCTGTCCTTTTTCAAATATCTGCCAATGAATAATCCTTGTATTTTCCTTTAGATTACCTGGATCCGTTTCTGAATGAAACATGGGGGAATGATAGCTACTTAATGGGATTCAGGTCTGTCTTGAAACTTACTCCTTCACATCCAAGAAATCCAAAGTACAGGTGAGTTGTACGTTTTAAATAACGAAATACGAAGATATATTGAAAAATTCTTAGCCTACTATAGAACCAAACAAAATTTCAATGTCAAAATATTTTAATACTTAACATATTCTTCTCTTAATTGAATAGATATATTACAGCGAACCTGCAACGTCTCTAGACCTTTCAAGAAAAATGTACCTCCTCGTTGGAAGAAAATTTAAGACCTTTTAACTTCTTTTCAGTTGAAAAAAGAGATGATAGTCGGACGGAGCCGAATCTGGTGAATAAGGGGGGTGTTCTAGTAATTCTAACCCTAAATGCATGGCAACATGAGATTTGTGTACTGGGGAGTTGTCCTGTAAATACAAAATACCTTTGGATAGCTTCACGCGTCTTTTCTCTTTGAATTTTTTCCGTAGAGTGATCAGTAATGTCGAATAGTAATCTCCAGCTATTGTTCTACCCTTATTCAAAAAATCAATTATGATTGCTCCATGGCAATCCCAAAAAACTGAAGCAAGAACTTTTCCAGCAGATTTTTGGACACGAAACTTCTTAGGTCTTGGAGAACCGAGTGTCGCCATTCCATCGATTGTTGCTTTGTTTCTGGATCGTAGAAATGTACCCAAGTCTCATCCATAGTAAAAATTCGGTTTAAGAAGTCTACATCGTTTTCAAATGGAGCACAGATCGAACGCGATGCTTCTACCCTTCTACGCTTTTGGTCAACATTCAAACATTTGGGGATCCATTTTGCAGAAGTTTTTCTCATGTCCAAATTGACTTGATCTATATGATGAACGCGTTAGTAAGAAATCATCAGTGCTTCAGACATCCTTTTCAGCCCAATTCGACGGTCTGATAAAATCATGTCATGAACTGTATCGATATTTTCGGGGACTGACACAGAAACTGGCCTTACCGATCGGTCATCATCTTCAATGGAAAATTCATCTCTTTTGAAGCTTGCAGGCCAATTTTTCACCGTCGCATACGAAGGACATTGATCACCAAGGGTATTAAGCATATCTTTGTAAATCTGCTTACCTCTTAACCCTTTTAAACTCAGGTACTTGATGATGGCTCGATACTCCGATTTTTCGATTTTTACAATTTCGGTGGACATCTTCCTTGACGTCGAACCCTACACTGACACTTCTAAAAAATTATTGTTCGTTGATATGGTATCTCAATATTTTGTTTATGCATGGAACTGGTCTGAGTAACTAGATATCAATACATCCTCGTATTGTTCTCATTTCGTGTTTCGATATTCTTTTCAATTTAGGAACTGCAAAATTCTTCCATCTGTTACAGAAATTTATGTGAGAGAATAAAGGCAACTTCTATAAAGTCTCCTTTCTGTGTACCCTATCACCCGAAAATTTTCGACAGTATTTCGGTGAGTATATTTTACCATATATAATCAAATTACTCTAAATTTTAATTTTTGCTGGTCGATTTGTCAATTTTATTAATTTTTCTCATAACTCTTTGCTGTATATGATGCAGTTTATTCTGTTTTCATTCTTTGATAATGAAAAATTCCTATGCTTTTGTTCCTCAGGTACCAATACAAGCTGCTTATTTGTACGATGCTGTCATGATATATGCAAGAGCTTTAACGGAAGTTCTGGATAGCAATGAAGATCCAAGAAATGGAACAGCTATTTTACAACGAATAGTCAACAGATCCTATCACTCTGTCCAAGGCTATGATGTAAGTTTCCTTTTGGAGGTGTATCCAAAGTTGGATCTTTAGGAGAGTGGTGATTTTGATGTTGAAATGATTGAATTCATTTTATTGAGGACTCAGAATTAATGCCTAATCCAGTTGCTCTAAATATTCTTCCAGAACGAAGTTGAATCAACAATTGTTGATGGCGAAAGCAATGAAAATATTCTCTCCTATCTCATTAACTCTGTTCCAGGTATTCATAGATGCAAATGGCGATGCTGAAGGTAATTTCACAGTGGTAGCACTATTAGATGATAGGGATGTCAATGGATCTATCCTACCGATGAGTATGCAACCTGTAGGATATTTTCAGTACAATCCAAATAGTAGTAGCACCCCCTATGCAGTACCTGTAAGTTAGAAAACTGCATCGATGTTGTCTTGTTTGGATTGAGCCAAAGGCTGTGTTATTTATTCTTGTCTTCTCTGGATAGTTTCAATTGAGAATCCACTTAACTGTTTTTTAAGGAATTCAAGTATTTCGATTCGGATCGTAGGATACAGTGGGTTGGGGGAAAACTACCCCTAGCAGAACCTGAATGTGGATTTGAAGGTGAAAAATGTGAAAGCGAATACAATTGGAAGTTGATTCTTAGTTTCTCATCCGCCCTGAGCCTTCTGATAGTCGTTTTACTATTCGCTCTTAAGTAAGTAGTTTAAAGCACATATCCTACAGAATTATAATGTTTCAAGTCATACTCAACTTCAAACAATAGCCTATCCATAAGAAATCAGTTTCGTTCTCATTTCGACTCGTCAGAATAGAATACTACTTATAGATACGATATCCCATCAGATTTCTCATACCAATTACTACCAAACTCTTCAACAAATCAGTTGATACCCCTGTGTTTGCTTTATTCAATTTGCCTCGTGTATCAGATTATTCCCTACTCATTCCGACACGTGTCAAATTTATGAGCCAACAACTCTTGACGTGATGGAGAGAGCTCAATTCATGCGAATATATCATCGTTAATCTCTGGAGATTCCTGTCACCTGTGGGAATTTTGCTGATTTTTATCAGTTATCCCCGGTGTTAGCGGTGGGAATTTATCCGAAAACTCTCATCATATAAATAACATGTTGAACAGGAACACCTGGTCCAAACTTAATGAAATAGAACGAATTGTAGTTGTAATTTATTCAAATTTTTACATTTCACTACTGAATTTCTGACTCTCAACTCCATTCTTTTTAGGATATTAACTACAATTTCCCTTACGTCTATTTTTTGACGTTCTGCAACAAGTTTTCTGACGTTCTACTACAAGACTTTTTGGTGTTATACAACAAATTTTCTGACGTTCTTCTACAAGTTTTCTGACATTCTACTACAAGCTTTCTGACGTCTACTACGTTTTCTCATGTTCAACTTCAAGTTTCTGGCTTTCTACTATAAATTTTCGGACTACAGATTTTCTGACTTCAATATATAAATTGTTTTTTCTACAACAAGTTTTCTGACTTTCTTCTACCAGTTTTCTGACTTTCTTCTACCAGTTTCTGACGTTCTACTCAAAATTTTTTGACGTATACAACAAGTTTCCTGACGTTCTACTACAAGTTTTCTGACGTTCCACTACAAGTTTTTTGACTACAGATATTCTGACTTAATTATATGATTCGAATGGATTTTCAGGCATTACAGATACGAACAGAAGCTCGCTTGTCTATTATGGAGGATTGATATGAAGGATGTTACGATTATTCCAACAGAAACCACTGAAATTTCCAGCAAGAGTATGGTGAGCTCCGAAAAATTCGAGAGATCCAAAAAATTTCTGTTATATTTTCAGATACAAACTTGTAGGTATAGTCTTTTCCAAGCTCCAGCTGGTAGTATAGCTGATATTTCTGACACATCACCAAAGAGGGCATATACACAAATTGGTCTTTATAAGGGAAATATTGTTGCTATAAAGTTTGCTAATAGAAAATCTTTCGACTTGACTCGCTCCATTAGAAAGGAATTGAAACAGGTATGTCCAAGAGGCTTTTGCAATCAAATACTTTGCATTTTCAATTGATCAAAAAAGTTTGGGTTAACATTCATGTATAGAAAGCTCTCAGGAAATTTTTCTGTGACGCAAAGATTAGTAGCTAGTAGTTTTGGTAGTTTAATGGTCAGAACTTAAGACCGGATACCTCAAGATGTGAGTTTCGATTCCAGCTCGGGGTGAAAACTTTTTTCGGATTTTCAAATTCGTCAGCAACCGAGAATGAAGTATTCTCTGTGAATTACAGAATTTCCATTCTCCCAAGAAAATATACATATGAGGGTGGTTCCTACAGAAAATTTTGAGGTGTTTGGTCCAAAAGGCTCTTGTTGAAATTCAATTAGCTTCTTGGATAACAAGTTGAGATCTTATGTCAGACATTTCTTTCGGATTGAACAGGTTAGGGAATTGAGGCATGAAAACGTCATACCCTTCATTGGAGCGAGCGTTAATTCCGGCAACATAGCCATTTTCACAGCCTACTGTGCAAGAGGAAGTCTGGAAGATGTTCTAGCGAACGAAGACATGAGGCTTGACAATATGTTCATTTCTTCTCTCGTCACTGATATCTTAAAGGTAAATGTTATATTTCAGAATATCCCTACCATGAAATCAAAAAGCTCGAACCAAAAGATTCCTTATTCTAGGGTATGATATATCTCCACGACAGTGAGATCATCTCTCATGGCAACTTGAGGCCGAGTAACTGCTTGATCGATAGTAGATGGGTATTGCAGATAACCGATTTTGGTTTACACGAGTTCAAAGGCAACAGTTTCGAATCGGAAGAAAAAGAACTAAAAAGGGCGTTATACAGAGCTCCAGAACTTCTCAGACATCCATCTCCTCCCCCTAGAGGAACTCAGAAAGGAGATGTTTACTCTTTTGGAATCGTCCTATATGAGATACTTGGACGTTCAGGTCCATGGGGCTCACCAGACTTATCTCCATTGGGTAATAATCTTAATTTCTGAAACCCAGCTTCTATCCTGAATGACACCTTGTTTCCAGATATTATCAACCGGGTGAAGAGCAATGATGTAGATACTCCATTTAGGCCACCATTGGAGCACTTGGCAGCATCAGGCTATATCATCAAATGCATCAAGGCATGCTGGCATGAGGAGCCAGATCAAAGACCTGATATCAGATACGTTCGAGTAAGATTAAAAGAAATGCAGGTAGGGGAATTCCTCTGCGAGTACCTCATGCATTTTCTGTGTCCATTAAAACATGGTAATGTGCTTGGTTTGATTGGTATGAGGATGTCAAAGACATACTTTAGAAGAAACCTGAAACTGCAGATTCAATTGAACAATTCCTTTTTATATTGCAGGCTGGTTTGAAACATAACATATTCGACAACATGCTAGCCATAATGGAAAAGTATGCTTATAACTTGGAAGGGTTAGTTCAAGAGAGAACCAATCAGTTAACCGAAGAAAAGAAAAAGACTGATGCACTGCTTCACAGGATGCTGCCAAAGTGAGTGCTCATTTCGATATTGTAGACAGAGTGTTTACTCCTTGGTTCTTATTCCAGGCCTGTGGCAGATGCACTGAAGAGAGGAGACCAGGTAGAAGCTGAAATATTCGATTGTGTCACGATATACTTCAGTGATATAGTAGGATTCACAGAGTTATCTGCCAATAGTACACCGTTGCAAGTTATTGATCTTCTGAATGACTTGTACACATGTTTTGATTCCATAATATCCCACTATGACGTTTATAAGGTAAGGAAGTACCTATTGCAGAAATTCTTATAATTCTAGCAGCTCTCAGCTGCTCTCCATAAAAAATAAGTCTTTCGAGAAGTTCTTGAACGAAATAACCACCCTTAATCCCTTAATTGTTCAAGGTTGAAACAATAGGAGATGCTTACATGGTGGCTAGTGGATTACCAATTAGACATGGGGACAAACATGCTGGAGAAATCGCCTCTATGGCCCTACACTTATTGAGTAAAATAAAAAAATTCCGGATAAAACACATGGAAGGAGAAGTATTACAATTGAGGATAGGTATACATTCAGGTAAATACCACATTCATCAATTGGTCTGATCAAGAGATACATAGTCAATTGGACCATCTTAATCAAAGAGATCTGTTTGATTCTATCAATTATTTCTTTTTTGTCTTATGGTTTTTCTCAGATGCCAGTTAAACCCCTTTCTACTATGGTGAGAACCGAATGGGGTTCCACAGGGGTCTGTCCTGGGTCCATTAACTTCCAATGCATTGTAAATTTTATCTTGAGTCAATGTTTTCGTATGATTTTAGGCCACTGCGTAGCAGGTGTGGTAGGTTTAAAGATGCCCAGATATTGCTTATTTGGAGACACAGTGAATACAGCATCTAGGATGGAGAGTTCGGGAGAGGCCTTCAAAATTCACATATCATACGCCACATATGTTCTTTTGCAGAAATTGGGTGGGTATAAATGTGAGGAACGGGGAGTCATACCCATAAAGGTGAGTTCTTCATATCGAAGCAATTTCTGGGTATGCTGAATGATTGAAGTGCTTCTGAATGGATTTCTAATCAAAATGAAGGTGTAATCAGAGGGTTTAAAACTTCCTGATGTCTATAGGGAAAAGGAGAGATGAGAACCTACTGGCTCGTGAGTGAAGATCCTGGGAAACGCCTTGCACGAATCAGGGATGAGATAGTGGGGTCCTCATTGTTCAGCAGCATCAGTTCGGAAAGTAAGTTCTGATTACAATCATTAACATCTGATTACACTTTATAATCTCATTGGAGCTTCAAAACTAGAAAGATGATATAATTTATAAACAAGTTTCTTTTGGAAGAAGCTTTTCGAGTTATGTTATTATTATGCAAGGCTATGACCTTCACTGGGTTTTCAATTCAATTTTACTGCAGGACTGAGTGAGACACCAGACCTTTTGCGAGGACCTGATGGTATCAGCTTGGGACACAGCGTAGAGAAAGATATTTCAAGTAGATCTGTGTGTCCTCTGGTCTCCCTCCATCAGCGAGCTAGAATGGCTTGGACCATGCAGCATAGCCAGGTGAGGATTAAACAAAATGTTTTCTCTGTTCCTTCATTTGAATGCATCGTGCAATTTGTTTTCAGGATGATCTCCAGAAGGAAGAGCTTCATTGTTGTCGAGATATGTCGTCATTCCAAGGTTTCGTGCCGAAGTTCAATCATCAGGTAACAAGAGCTAGAAATCCTAGATCTGCTCCTGTTATTAAATTTTCATCGGACTGTAAAACGTACATATAAACTACACCTTGAAGAATATGTTGAGTTTTGATCCTTTCTTGTTTCATAAAAAAATATAGACAGGTCATCATTATTGGGTAAACTTAATTTTCTATTGAGATATCGCCATTATTTGGTACTTGGAGTTCTAATGTTTGTATTGTTTCCATATAATTAAAAAGATTGGAGAGATGTAGTTGTTCCTTTTCACGAAGTGGTCCATATAAAAATTAGCGATTTTTTCATGAACTCATGTATGAGGATGAACTGAATTTTTTCATTGTGAATCAGGCCGAAAAAGTATAATGTTGTGTTTTTTCTACATATGTTATTTATGTTTATTTATACTTGGTGTCTAAATAAGAGAGAGTATATCCTTGAATGTCAATTACCCTCAAATCTGTTATAACAATTATATTGAGTATAAAATGATATATATTTACTTGTTAATAAATGTTGATGAAATCAAAAGTTTTCCAATTATTGCTCTCTATACACCTCTTATCAGATGCATAGTTTCTTATAACTATGAAATAGTTATTTATGACATGTGTGTTAAAAGTGTCGTTTTATTTTGTGAGTGAAAAAGTTCGTGAAATGAGCGGAGCGAATTGAACAATTTCACGAACAAAATAAAATCACTTTTAACACAAATACCATACAATGTTTTTTTGTACAACTGCCCTATTTTGATAATGAAATGGGCGAATTTGCAATGACAATAAACTTCAAAATGCATTTTAATATTCAAATAATCAAGAGGTTGTTGTGAAAGATGTGATTTGGTTGTTCCTGTAGATATTGAAGAGTCTGCGCGAGAAGAGCAAATCTGGAACTCCTGCCTAAAAAATCTGTTCAGCAGTACGATATTGCATATAAAAATTTCCTGGCCTGGTGTAAATTGAAAAATGTAGATGGGAACTTCAGTGAACCTGTTTTCCTGGCATACTCACAAGAAAAAATCAAAAATATGGAGTTCATCAACTTTGTGGAGCAAATTTTCAATGTAAAGTTAAGCGCCCTTATTAGAAATGGTGTGATGTTAGTAAATATTTTAAGGTAATAGCATAATTAAAACGAAAAAGTGAAGGATATCGTCCCAAAAAATCGAAAATTCTCACTCGTGAACAATTTGAAAAGTTTATAAATGAGGCACCAGATGAGAAATACTTGATGGTTAAGGTTGCAACTATTTTCGGATTATTTGGAGCCTGTCGGCGTGAAGAATTGTGTAATTTGTCAGTGGAAGACATCGAAATGACAAATAAATCATTGGTTATACAACTTCCAAACACAAAAACGAAAGTCAGTCGTTCTTTCAGTATTATTGGGAAGTATGTTGACTATTTTCATAAGTACTTTGCACTGCGCCCTTCTGTCATCAAACATCGTCGGTTTTTACTGAAATACATGAATAATAAATGCACTGGCAATCCAGTTGGTATCAATACATTTGGAAAAATTCCATCTATTGTTGCCGAATTCCTCAAACTGCCAGAACTAAAGCAATATACAGGACACTGTTTTCGAAGATCCTCCGTTTCATTGCTAGCAGAATCAGGAGCAAATATAACCTACGGATATAAAAAAACATGGTGGATGGAAGTCTACGACGGTAGCCGAGGGCTATGTTGATCATTCCATTGCATATAGAAATGTCATTGCTGAAAAAATTCTCCCAACCTCAACAGATTTTGGATCATCATTCATCATCATCATCCAATATTGTACTTCCGGTTTCTACTGATGGTGCTGAGGATTCTAATAATGTGTTGCGAAGCTCCCTAACGTCACAGGGCATTAATGTTAGTAATTGTTCTAGTTTTACGATTAATATTAATGTTAATAAGTAATGATTGTTAAATATTGATAATAAAATTTGCAATTGCTGAATTTTTTTCATCTGATTTCATCATAAGAAAATGGAGTGCTGAAAATATTTTCAACACAAATGTTAAAAATATTTTTAACACGCCTTCACGTAAACAATCAATTTTAACATTGTTTGCTGTCATTAAAAGTGTAACTTTTAAGGGCAGTTGTACAAAAAAAAATTATCGTGAGCTTTGCACAGAAATTCAATCCATCCAATGGGCAGAGGACTTCATGAATTTGAGATAGAAGAAGTTAGATGTCGCTATATGTATCAATCCATAAATTCGAAACGTGAGAGTGATACAAACATGGATTTCTTTACCTATGTCGACAGGTTAGGACGAAAATGTAGGACCAGTACTCAGTAGAATAAGGTTTTGAAATGTAAATGAAAGAGGCGACGCGACATTTTGACCACAGTTGAAGCATTTAAGTTCCACTGTGCCCCCTATTTTTTCTGGGAATTAATTTGGACTTATAGCATGTCGTTAGCGTTCGAAAAAAGAGCAACAGAGGAACAATAGGAGCTCATGTTATGTGGACGAACGGATTTATATGGGTTGCTTTTAAAAATTTTAATTAAATTTGGCCTCGAATTACGTTCTGCGTTGTGTGATTAGGGAAAGAGTTTCGAATTAATGATGAAATATGAAAACTTTTACATTTACATTCATAGGAAATGATGTTTTTCATCAGTGGGATACAGAGAAAATGTTAGGAGGATTAAATTTTAATCCGCAGCAACAGGTAAATATTCTATGGAGGGATACAGTACCCTCAATAAAACGGGAATTGGTATCAACGTCCAGTTCAGTTTCGTTGAATTCAGAGTTGAAAAAATAGTATTGCAATAGGATGAAATTACTTCTGAAGGTTTTATGCCTGAATTTTGGAAGCAGTTGCTGTATTGAAAACCCTTGTGTTGGCACTGATTAAATTTCGTCTCATCTTTTTCTGTTGAAGTTACCTACTGTACTTTTCTTCAGTGGGCATACATGGAACATAAAACTCTTCGTTATTCATAAAAGTACGGTCCTGCCTTTGTTTCCGGTTAGAAAAATCTGCAGAGGCATAAGTCAATCGAAGGTATCGAATCGATTCCGCTGAGTGTAAGCGGAATGCCGAACAAAAACAAAGATTAACTGTTTGAATGGGATTATTTAGAAAGCACAACATATCTGCAGTGGACCAGATCAGTGTTCTTCAGGCCTTGCCATTGCGGTATTCCATGCAGAAAATCCATGATGCGTTGTCGAGATGATCATCAGCATATCTACAGAGAACCAAAAATCAAGGGCGGTATACGGGGTGATCAACTTTATAGAGGGTGTTTCAAAAAGAGTTCAAGATTTGAATGGCGCCCCATGTTTGACAGTAATAATGTCACCTGATTATGACGTGACAGATCGGAAGTTGACAGATGGGAGTAAGTAAACATGAAGCATTACACGGTAGAACAACGCGTCCTCAGTGAACCTGTTTTCCTGGCATACTTAGAAGAAAAATGAAAAATATGAAGTTCATCAACTCATTGGAGCAAATTTTCAATGATAAAGTCATGCGTCCTTGTTAAAAATGCGTGGATGTTAGTAAATATTCTAAGGCATATTTGAAACAGAAAAAATAAGGATATAGTCCCAAAAAAATCGAAAATTCTCACTCGTGAACTAGTTGAAAAGTTTATAAATGAGGCACCAGATGAGAAATACTTGATGCTTAAGGTTGCAACTACTTTCGGATTATTTGGAGCCTGTCGGCGTGAAATTTATCAGTGGAGGACATCGAAATAACAAATAAACCATTGGTTATACAACTTCCAAACACAAAAACGAAAGTCACTCGTTCTTTCAGTATTATTGGGAAGTATGTTGACTATTTTCATAAGAACTTTGCACTGCGCCCTTTTGTCATCAAACATCGTCGTTTTTTCCCCAAAATACATGAATAATAAATGCACTTCCAATCCAGTTGGTATCAATACATTTGGGAAAATTCCCTCTATTGTTGCCGAATTCCTCAAACTGTCATAACCAAAGCAATATACATCAGGACACTGTTTTCGAAGATCCTCCGCTTCATTGCTAGCAGAATCAGGAGCAAATATTACGGATATAAAATAACATGGTGGATGGAAGTCTACGACGGTATCCGAGGGCTGTGTTGATCATTCCATTGTATATAGAAATGTCATTGCTGAAAAAATTCTCCCAACCTCAAAAGATTTTGGATCATCATCATCCAATATTGTACTTCCGGTTTCTACAAGTACTGATGGTGCTGAGGATTATAATGATGTGTTGCGAAGCTCCCTAACGTCACAGCATTAATTTTAGTGATTGTTCTTGTTTTACGATTAATATTAATGTTCATAAGTAATGATTATTAAATATTGATAATAAAAATTTACAATTGCTGAATTTTTTCTTCTGATTTCATCACAAGAAAATGGAGTGCTAAAAATATTTTTAACACGCTTCCACGTAAATAATCAATTTCAACATTGTTTGCTGTCATTGAAAGTGTCACTTATAATGGCAGTTGTACAAAAAACTATTTTTCGAATGAAAAAAAAATTGGATTCAATCTTCATTTGGATATGTTTCATTTCCATTCAAAATTGTATCACTCTGAAAAAAGCACATCCTTTATCAATTGGATCAAACAAACTTTTTAAAAAGATGTGAAGATTTGAAATGAATCTCAATCTTCATGTTGTGTCAATACTGCCACTGCTGTTGGAGTTGTAATTCTTTTTCCGACAACCCTCGTACTTTCCTCGAACTTCTCGGATAAACGATCCGCGAAACGACAAGAAGTGTGATTGTGAAACTCAATTGCAACAAATGGACCATGAAAATGACACCTTTTCTTGTCCTGTCGAGTTTCGCGCGAGATTTTCAAACCGCAATCGGATAGAACTTTATGGAACATTTCGGATATGTCGTTTTGAGGTATATAAAGTGGAATTAACACTGAAACCGTCAGTTTTGTGCAAGAAGTTCAAGTGTTCGTGTGTTGCAAAATGAACCTCAAGGTATGAAATCGTATCTAATAATTATCAGTTTGTTCTTATATCTTGGGAAATTGAACAAAAGGTGTAATTGAACATGATGATAATTTGTTATTTCCTGAGTCATCTATTGTTTTTCTCGTTATAATGTCGACACCTGGATTGAATTATATCGTTAAGCCTTTGTTCGTCGAATTATTTATCGAAATCAAAAAGTATGAACAATTATTATACATAAGAGCAGCTGACAAGAGGCTGGAGTCCAAAGAAATCAATTAAAATACAGAGTGTACATACATATTCATTGATTACGACATCGTAATCAATGAATATGGTACCTGCTGGTGGAGTACTTCGTGACGGTTAAGAAAAATATGTTTTAGGTTCACTAAAAGAATCTAATTTTTTTCATTTATGTTGTATTCCTTTCAAACTTTACATTCTCTTGTATTCACAAAGCTTTCTTTATATGAAACATACTTTTTGTAGTCATTCGATATAAACTGCTCCACATGAGTTAGGGATATTGACTTAAATTGCAAAAAAATATATTTAAAATAAGATTTTTGCGATGAAAATTCATATTAATATCATTTCAAGTTGCAAATTAATTTTAGCCTGTAGGCCTGCAGCGTATACAGGGTGTTAAGAAAAATCTAGTAAAATAACTAAATTTTATTCATAGAGAATTCAAGCATTTTAAGACTATCAATACAATGTATGGCCTCCACGGGCATCAATAACAGCTTGACATCTTCTTTGCATACTACACACGAGGTTGTTGAACATTTTTTGAGGAATTTGGTTCCATAAACGGATCTCAGATCATTTAAGGATTCTGGGGTAGGTTGATGATTATCTAATCTTCTTTGGAGCATATCCCATGCATGTTCTATGCAATTCAAGTCTGGTGAGTGCGGAGGTATTCGCGCGCATTCTCAACTATGGCTGCACGGTGCGGTTTAGCGTTATCTTCTAGAAATTGAAAAGTTTCAGAAATAGCAGCTTGAAAATTTGGCACAACATTGTCAATGACATGCTCCCTATAGTGTAAGGCGGTCATATTCCCAGGACAAAATATGTGTAGATCTGTGCGCCCGTTGAAACCATACCCATACCATAACACTACCCCCTCGGAATGGATGGACTTAGCGACGATTACGGGGTGTGCGTGGGATTGTCCATACCCTTATTCTTCGAGAATCTAAAAATCGTCCATATTTGGATTCATCAGTGAAAAGGACACTACGCCATTCATCGTTCCAATTGATATGTTGCCTTGCCCATTCCAGTCTTTGACGTTTATGATCACGTGTTAATGGAACTCCTCTTAATGGACATCTAGAACCTAGAATCTAGATTCACGTCTCTCAAACGTCGTCTGATGGTTTCGATGGAAACTTGGACCCCATCTGCATTTCGAAGAGTATTCCGTAGCATTCTACACGTAGATGTAGGATTTCTTCTCGCCGAAACGGTGATTAAACGATCCTGAGCAGGTGTTGTTTTTCGTCGCTCACCACGCCTTGGTCTTTCCAACACGGAACCTGTCTCCCTGAACCTATTCCAAAGTCGAGATATCACACTTTGGCTGACTTGGAGCCTTTCCGCTACAACAACCTGAGTTAGGCCACCCTGTAGTATTCCGATAGCCCTATCAGCCTCAGCGTTTGTTAATTTACGTCTTGGCATTTTCAGAAAAGTCGTTTCAAATCGATGCCGTTTATAAACTGACTTCATTTCAAAATAAGAACATTCATGAAGCATATGCAAAGAACCAAACTTCAGAAAAAAGGCGACCAGATTCACGAAATGTCTCATACTGATTGTTATTGGATCGATTCAAGTTGTAATTGATTTTTAAATGATTTTACAGCGATTTTCTCGAAGATTACATACTTTTAAAAACGATTGAATACGATATCCTTAACTCTTGTGGAGCAGTATATTTCAGCTGAATTCACAGTATCTATCGGATAAAAGCATGACAATTCATCTCGAGCATAAAAAATTAAAAAACCAAGACTTGTCTTAGCATATTCCGAAAAAAACATTCATATGCGGCTAATAAAGGCGATCTATCTCAGCCTACTCTTGCTGTCCCTATGAGGAGATTTCTCAAGTCCCTAAAGGACGATTTATAAGTGCGACAAGGCAAATATGAGCCAATATCTCGACAAACGTACTTAGTTTTAACTTCTTCACCTAATATGATTGCAATCAAATCAAAAAATGAGTTCACACCTCCTCCACAGAGAATGAGATAAGTCCCTAGGCCCTCGGGCATTATTCAAAGAAGACAATGAAGAATAAAAATTTGATAGCAACTTCGAGATGATGAAGATGACTGTCCATGTATCTATTGCAATGATCTTTTTTCCCAATCTAAGCCTGGAGAAGATTGGTTCTGATGGACTGAGAAAATAGCCATCATTTGTTCTTCAAAGGTTATTTCGACCTCTGCTAAGCCTTTGAAATGGATCTTATCATTAAAGAAAAAATTTTACCGTATCTTCATGGACATTTTTCAAAGCCCAGGCACGAAAATCCAGCCTCATAGATCGCTGATTTTTGTAACACAATTTGGTGCGAAATATAATAGATCAAATTTCACGACCTATTAACCGAAATCCATATCTTCTATAAAAAGAGAAATATTAAGAAAAAACTTCAGCTATTATTTCATAAAATAGGGATCTTTAGAACATGAGACTCCAAAACTTCTCCATTGGAAAGTTGCCGAAGTTCTCGCCGAACTATTGAAGTTTGCAAGTTTATCAGAGAATGAGTAAAAAACATTATTTCGCGACGTATCTAAATAATAGCATGTCAGTTCGATTCTTGCCAACGCCTTAGAGAAACCGAAGTTTGGGACTGTTATTTTAGAAAAGTTTCGAATATATTCCACAAATTCAATCAGATTAATTTCAATGTTGATCTTTTTCACGAATTATTTCAGTGTTCTGATATTAACAACAATGATAGTTCCTTTTGTATTTAACTAGCTGGCCCGGCGAACTTTGTACCGCCTGAATTATACTTAAAAGTTGTATAAACTTACCATTGCTTTTTTTTTCAAGCAGGAAATAAATGAGGCAAAATCAAAGTTCAAAATATACAAAATTTCAATAATCTTTTAATTCACATGGAAATGATTCTCATAATTTAAGCGGTACCCAATTGTTGAACATATAATAACTTTTTGTTTTTAATTGTTGTACAGTTCTCTTTTTGCTGTACCTCATGTGACTGGGAATAGCAGGAGTATAATCCATATTATACCTTTCCTCTAATATGAATCAAAATGTCAAGAATATGAACAAAAATTATTCCTTTAAAAAACTATCGACTATTAACACAGCCCCTCGACCAGAATTAAAAAATCAGTCATTTGTTAATAGCCCAACCACCTCAACCTGAAGTGGCAAAAACAAAACTTTTCTAATATTCTCAAAATCTAATCAGTGGTCACACCATTATTTTAGACATCTTAGCTATGCTGCTAAGCTCAAAATAATGGAAAAAAATCTCAGTTGCCGGAGCAGCGCGAGTCTCATTATTCAATGGATATGAGCTGTCAATCTCTCTTCAATTTGTTCAATTTAGTTGACGATATCAAGCTCGTTAGAAGACAAATCGAGATGTTCAAATGTCCATAGTACGATCGACACGGCAAAATTATCAACACTGTGGATTGTGTTGAACTCATATTCAAATTTATTGATGGTCATTCGACCAGATCAGATTAGGCAACCCATGAAACATTATTGTATATCATAAGTGAAAACCCGATGAGCAAGCGTTTCAAACTTATTAACGCTTACAATACTGTCTCTGTGCGAACAGAAACACGAATATAATATGTCAATTACTAATTATGGGCAATTTTGGATTCAGTTATTTCCGAAAATATATCTATTACCCAAACAGAAATTCGAAAGCATTTCAAAAATAAAGAAAAAAGATGAAGATGGCCAACTTCCATGTTACCATGAGTTCTATGCGAATCACATATCGCCATTTAACAGCGGTAATATCAACCTACGACTACGTACAGTGACAGACGACTAGGCATCAACGGTAGCGACACCTAGTGGCCTTATTCAAAAGAAGGAAAAGCATTTCCTGCATAAGTAAAACTCTCATCAATTTTTTCGAAGTTTTATTGTATTTTATAACAACCAGACCGTAGACGATTCCATAAATGAAATTTCATAACAAACAGTCCATCCGATCTCGAGTTATAAATGGTGCAACCAACATCTTTCTTTTATATATATAGATGATTTCTCGAGAAAAAGTGAATCATGTGATTTTCCTGTAATTTGATTAAATGACTGATGGAATAGGGAAGTTGAATTCACAAAAAAAGACAGAAAAACCAGCATTCCAGAGTTATTGAATCAAGGACTCTTCAGATCCTGCACCATATGTAATAAATATATAGGATATAATAGGATATATAACCTCTTAATGGGGCGAAAAATATTTTGTATCTGAAATTCTCCAGGAATCTCCCTAAATTTTCATGAGAAGTGGTGAGCATTCCAAATCATGACATAAACCAATTCAATCATCTCGCCTAATTGATACTCTCAGCTAACAAGCTATTAACATCAAGATTTGCTGGGAACCTTGTTCAGCGGTTCAAACCATAACAAAGTGACTAACAACCTATTATTCCTATGAGCCAGTATTGATTCCAACAGAAACAATTCCAATTATACAATCGAGTATCCGATTATATGATTTCATACCGGATCTTTGTTTAACAGGAGATTATCATGATTAGCTTAATGGAGTTTCATCAAAAGGGATTTCTTATTATAATAACTGACAAAGAAACCGCAACACTCAGAATTGGCTGTTTAAATTTTTTTTGGTAGTATAACAGTAGTGAATGATTGAAATTTGGAGAAAAAAAACGAAGGGTTGTAACATATCTGAATTTCCTACCCTGCAATAAAATAAAATGCACCGTTGCCAGACTCCATGGCTTCCAACTTTGCAACGTCTATTGTCGAAACGTGGAACTACGTTGAATGAACTTATTTCATATTATTTTATAATTCTATGAATGATGAATATTAGTACGACTTCAAGCAATACTTTAGGCAATTCGCATCTTTATAAATAGGAGATTTTAATCATATCGAAGGTCCACCAAGAAGTAAACTCGTTCTTCTGTGACCATCAAAGAAATACGATTCTGTGGAGGAAAAACTAACCTCCGAAACGACAACGAATGGAAGGGCCTCTTTTTACTTCACTTTCACTCGGCTGCTGTGTGTTTTCACTTTCATGCTGGTTCACAATAGTGTTCCTTTGAGATGGAGTTCCTCTTCTAGGAATCCGCCATTTTAGTATATTTTAAAGACGCTTCTTTGTTATCTGGTATGTACACGATCTCCATTTAAATAACTGTTTCATTTCACAGGATTTAATCTCATGTAAGCTTGCTCTATTTTATTAATGCATTTCTATTGAATATTGTGGAACTCTGTTCTGCTACCAACCCATTTGGAATATTCTTATACTGTTCGTGAGGCCTACTGCACATTTAACTATTCACTCGACACTACGGTATAGGCATTTGGAGTTGGTGCTTTTAGTATAATATTTTACGTAAAATAATCACTGGTTTGGAGGCCTAGGATACACTGTTTATATCGTCTGTGCCAAGGAAAACATCCCCCACAACAGTGGCAGTGAGAATTCCTCTGGGAGTTCTATAACGAACGTCCCCAGTAAACATAGCCTCGTCTTCGGGCCATGGCGAGCCAGGCAAGTGAAGGATTGCTTCGATCTGGTTCCACCGTTCATCAGTTAACAGGAAATATAAAGAGTTCATCGTCACTTCCAAACCAACGCGACTGCTATGATCTCACACATAACACTTAGAAGGAAGAATTCTCACACTAGGAACTACAAGGATACTGCTTATGAATTTCATTAATAATCAGGTGACACACTCTATATCTGTACCTCAGAGGTCAACTATCGTAAGTGTAAAATTTTCATTTTTGGGGTTTTTATTGTATGTGCATTGTTTATTCTGTCTTTCTACTGTGGTAAACTGTCGTATATGAAAATTTGATAGATTCGAAGATAACCAGTGATAAACAGTCGTAAATGCAATACAGTAACGAAGGTAGACAGTCGTAAGGGACATCAAGATTGTTTACCACGGAAATATCTGCCGCGCAATTATCGTATAGGCTCTTACGATAGTTGACCACTGGAAACATAGTATTATGGAACTAATGAGGTTATGTATTATTATTTCTGTTTTCGTTAAATTCAGAACGATAATATTTTCCGGTTGAAATATTATTTCATCTGTGTGTAATATAAATAAAGAAAGACTATATTATTAACATTTCTTTAAATCCAAAATGCTACCCGTGAATAATAGATCGCGACCAATGGTGCAGTTAGCAAGGAAACAGGTAAGGTTCTCTTATTATTTGTTCATTAAGTACCGGGTTTTTCAATATAATTTGACCCCCCCTTTAACTTTGTTACTAAAGGAGATACAAAAAAATGTTTCATACAAAAATTTCACGAAATCAACTGAGGTTTTTTAATATGACTTCACGAACTGAAATATATACAAGGTGGCCAACATATTGATGGCAACTTCATTTTTTCAAATGGAACACCCTGTATATTTTCCTATATTTGGCTAGCTCTTCTTCCCCTAATTTCGAATATGTAACATATGTTGGTCTATCTCTCTTATTCTGAGCACCACAGAGTTTCAAATTTAAAGAACAGCCTGGCAAGCTCATCAATAACATTTCAAGTGGCAGGCTGCGATTACTCAAAATGCCCGTTTTTGGAGTTATCTCCTTAGTAACGATATGACATACGTTATCATAACTCCAAAAATGGGCGATGCGACCCTGTCGTTCATTTTTGCAATATTTATTGCTTGTTTGTTTTAAGAAATCAATGAAATTGATTTGTTTGAAATTTCTAACCGCTCATTAAGAATGGTTTCAATTTCATGTCATTTTTCAGGTTGTTGACGATAATGGAATGGAGAATGATGAAGTAGAATATGACGAATTAGAATTTGACAACAACCAAGATCTTGATTATCAACCATAGGAAAATGAGGCGATATCTGATAGCGAGTAAGAAATTTCTAGAAAAGAGTTTCGAAATTCTAACAAAACGTGTACCGATGATAGCAATCTTGTCATTTTCGAAAACTCTTGCGAGAGTATTGAAGGTCCACACACCACAATTTCACCTGCAGCCAATTCATCACATGAAAATGAATCTCGACAACTTCAGAGAAGTAGAAAACGGGTTAGGAAGCCAGAAAACTGGAAATGTAATATGAGAAAAGAACGGAAATTGAGTGGTAGAGAATACATATCAAAAAAAGGGAGTATGATTCAAGAGAAATCAATAAAACCCCCATGCAGGAGTTCTTGCAAGAAACTGTGCTCCGAAAAAATCGATAGTGCTGCCAGATTGAATATATTTGAAGGTTTTTGGCGGAAAGAGTACAGCAACAATATGAAAAGATTATTCGTAGCTTCGAATGTTGTTTGCGAAAATGTAAAGAGGAGAAATACTGTTCAGAATATTAAGAATCAAAGTAATCGACACAGGACTGTTGAAAAGAACGAAAAGATTGTAAATGAGGACGCAAAACAACAATACCGCCGTAACAATACGCTTCAGTACTTCTTCGAAATGAATGGAGAAAAGGTTCACGTATGTAAAACTTTCTTCTTGAATACACTTTGTATATCAGAAATGTTTGTAAAAACAGCCTTAGCTAAAAAAGGACCAGGTGGTATCATCACTCCTGACAAGAGAAGAAAAAAGAAGCCACCAAATAAGTTAGATGAAGAAATTAGAGAAAGTATAAGATCCCATATTAGCTCATTTCCAATAATAGAGAGCCATTATAGCCAGGAACGATCATCGAGGAGTTATCTCGGAAACCATTTGAACATATCGAAAATGTACAAGATGTACACAGAGAAGTGCTTAGAAAACAGAACAACTGTAGCCAAAGAGTGGCTTTATAATGAAATTTTCAATCATGATTTAATCTTGGCTTCAAGGAGCCTTCCAATGACACATGCGACGAATGTGACGAATTTAATTGTAAGCTGAGAAATGATAGTTTACCAGAACAAGAGGAGCGAATTGAAAAGTGAATATGAAGCTCATTTAGCTGAGGCAAACAGAAGATACAGAGAAAAGCAAGATGACAAAGAAAGATCCAAAAAACCAGGATCTAAAGAAAAACTTATTATGTTCGATTTACAGAAATGCCTTCCTACTCCTCACCTCTCAAATTCTAACACATTCTATCTTCGAAAGTTGTGGACCTACAACCTGACAATCTTAGATGTTACAGAAAATAAAGCCTACTGTTGCATGTGGGACGAAACAATTGGTGATCGCGGTTCACAAGAAATGTCTTCTTGCTTGCTTGTTTGGGCGCTTGATAATCTTTCAGATACTGAAACACTGACATTGTGAACGGACAACTGCGGTGGCCAAAACAGAAACTTTCCAATGATTGCTTCGTACTTTTGGTTACTTAGGGTAATTCCAAGTCTAAAATACATCAATCATAAGTTCCTTCTCAAAGGACATACTCATATGGAGGTAGATGGCGTGCACTCGGTAATTGAACGTGCAAAAAAACGAATAGGGCCTGATGAAACCATTGCTATTCCATGGGACTGGCAACAATTTGTACGTCGCTGCAAATTTAAAGAAATAATACATGTGTATAACATGGAAATGCAAGATTTCAAAAATTTCTCGATCCTTTTCAAAGGTTTTTCAGCACCTCTAGTAAAAAGGATAACGAACACCATAAATGAAAAATTCTTGATTAGTCAAGTTATTCATTTTAGAATTGAATCTGACAAGCTTGGTTACTTTTATTATAAAACCACTGCTGATGAAAATTTTTCCGAAATAGATTTTACAAGGAGAACTCGTGGAGAAGTCTGGCCTGAAGAACTTTCACCTATAAGAACAGATTTAAAACAAATATCTATAGAAAAGTATAGAGATATACAGAAGTTGATGAGATGGGTACCATCTAGCTTCCACGGGTTTTACAGGAATATACCCCAAAAGGGCATGGAAGAGGATGAGAGACAGGAAGAAAACCAAGATTTTTTAATATCATAAGATATTTTTTAGAAGGATTTTTTAGTTACCCACATTCAATATTACGAGTTTTGTTTTTTTTTTCAAGAAATATTTCACGTTAGTATGTATTTCAGTTGAGTTTTTCCAATAATTTATTATTTGTTGATTTTTCCGAATAAATATTTGAAACCGAAATGATGGTGTTCATTATTTATTTCTTTGAATATCGTATGTGCTTATGATTTTATGTGATGAACCAACAGAAATTTGAGTGGTCAACCATCGTAAGTGCTCCCGAGCCAAAACTACCAAAGGGAAAAGATAGAAAATTATAATTTGAAATTAAGATGTCAAACTATTATAAGAAACAAAATTTGGTGAAAATTGGTAATATAGAATAGATTCTAGAGAACAAAATCAGTGAGCGCTGTGAGTCTTTGGCTTCTAACTCAAAACTAGCATTTTGTCACTTACGATATGTGACCTCTGAGGTACAGATATGCCTATAACCTTTGGATAACTTTGGATGTATTGGATTCTGCTTTTTATCACAATTGTGCCAGTAATAACCTTACCGGAGTATAGGATGCTCCATATTGTACATATCACCAGTGCTCGTCTTATTAATAATTGTTCTATGGACTGAAACATATCATCTGTAATGATAGAAGGTTTTTTGCTTTGAGTTTCAATTGATTCTCGTTCGTTTTTCCTTCATATAGCTATGGTTCCTCGAACTATGGTGCTGAACGAATAAAGGCTTTTGTTCCATCTTTATGTCCAGTCTAGTGTATTATTTATCTATTTTACCTCATTATTTTCCATCCTATGTTTCACTAATCTGAGTTATTACGAATCTGAATTACTACGACATAACATAGAGTTCTACCAATCTAGACGATCACATCACAAGCCAAAAATATAAGTATAAAACCCCCTTTAACGTAATTTTACCCTCAGCTCTTCAGAGCAGGGTTGCCCCTTTTCTCTTTTTCATAATGTTCCTAGGATTTACAAACTTGGAATGCTACAGGGTTCACATTTTTTTTAATAAATGTGTTAGTAGCCAACATGTCTTGGCATTGATGCAATAAGACGGTCTATTTCTTCTTGAGGGATACTATCCCAAGACCCAAGTACCCAGTACTTCATGTCCCAGAGCCGCCAAAGTCCTTGGTAACTGGGTTGAATTTCCGAGCCTTCTACCCATGATGTCCCAAACATGCTCTATGGGCGATTGGGAGATCCAGGCGGCCATGGGAAAAGATTCGCATGGGTCGCTTCAAAAAAGTTTGAACTAACTCTGCAACATGACTTCGAGCATTATCTTGCAGAAATATTGGATTCTCGAGGTTGAGGTAGGGAAGAACATATGGCTGCAATATTTCTTGAAGCAGCGCTGTCAAGTTACCTCGAATAAAGGCTTAAAGTGACCTACTTGCATGTACCATATCACCCATACCATAACGCCTACTGTCCGGTGTACATGACGCTCAACATCAAACTGTGGTTCACGTCTTTCTGCCCGACGTCATCTAACCCTTCTTCAGCCATCATGTACACCCAAGGAGAATCCAGATTCATCAGAAAAGACGATCTGATGCCACTCCACATTCCGATGCTGACATTCTCGGCACCACTGTAATCGTTGCCGGCGATGCTCAACCGTCAGAGGTAGCACAAGGAGGGATCGATAATGCTGCAGTCCAAAAACCTTTTACGGCGGTAAACCGTTCGGACAGTTACAGGATAACATTTCTCTCCTAACCACTCATCAGCCAAAGATCGAGTTGTCGCAAATCGGTCTCTAATGGCCATAAGTCTTAGACGTCGATCATGAACTTCATTTGTATCCTTCGACGTCCGGTGCCGACTCTCCTAGGATTTTGGGCATTATCAAACCACGCTTGAGAACATCTCATAACAGTAGTTGGATTTCTGTTCGTACGGTAAGCGATTTTTCGAAATGACAACCCCGCCTCCCGTAGACTAATAATTCGACCTCTTTCAAATTCACTTAGCTGGCGAAAAATTCCGTGTACACGTGCTCTAGGCATTCTAACAACAACTGAACATCGAATTTGGATCTCCTAGAACAGCTGGTTTGTTGTAAAATTCAAAGAATTTGCAAAAAACGACTTCAATATTTAAGTAACAGAAGATGTTCACATGAAAAAACCGTCCCGATTTTTTTCCAAATCTAATCATTTCCTCCTTGCTTTACTATATTTCACCCAGAAAATAATGAATGTCAAAAAGCTCCTTCTGGGTGTTGCAGTTCCTTTGTCAGTTAGTATATTTCAGACTACGCCAATAGATTCCACGTCAAAAGTACCTGTAGAACTCAACGCTTGTTTTTGACAATTTTTGCGTGCTTCTACCTAAATTCTCGAAAACAGATGGTCAATTGTGAATATAGTGAAATAACTCGATAAGCTCTGTATGATCTGTCTGACTTTCAAGAGCAGCATGTCAAAATTATGAAACAAATTCATTTTCTCAGAAGAAAATGGCAACAAAATCCTGAAACAGGTCAATTTTTGTTCCACTTTTACCAAATTTTGATGCATTTTTGAAGGAATTTTGTTGCACCTTGTGCCATCCCCCTCTAAATGTTTTGAATAGGGAAAGTGGGTCATGTGGTACTTTTTTGGCAAGGTCTTTGTATCTTCTTTTTTGATTGATTGATTTGCTGACGAACAAGAGACCGGGTTAGCGCTTGGCTTTCCTGTGACACTGCGACGAACTTTGGTCTATTGTATCACTCTTTCGTCAGTGGTTCCTCACGATAATAGGTTTGTGTCCTTTATCAGGGTCAGTAGCCCGTTTATGAGGTTTTTCGGATTCATTCCCGTTTCCGGATTGATTTATCCGAAGATTCTGTGGCGCCTTCTTCCCAGGGCGTCTCATTCAAAAATTATGTGAGTGGCTGTTTCTTCCTCTTCACCGCAGAGTCTGCAATCCACGGGTTCTCCAAGTATTCCTATGGTGTTCATATGTTTTCTCAGGCCGCAGTGTCCCGACAGTAGACCTACTATTATACGTGCCTTTGTTCTGTTCAGATTCAAAAAGTTAGCCGTCAAGGTTTGGCTTGTGTATCCTACCATGACTTCGCAGTGTGTTTGCCCGTCGCTCATTTCCCAATGTTGTCGGTATCTTTGTTTTATCCACTCCTCAATCAGGGTCCTGCATCGGGTTTTGCTGATTCCAAGCACAGGTTCTGGCCCTGTGAATGGCGTTTCAGATGCTTGTCTTGCTAACTGGTCTGCTTTTTCGTTGCCCACTATTCCCTTGTGACCTGGCACCCACATCAAAGTGACCTTGTTGTCTTTTGCCAGCTCCAGTAGGTCCTGGAGGCATTCTCAGACGAGTCTAGACTTTATCTGTGTCGAGATGAGTGCTTCGATGGCGCTCTGGCTGTCAGAGAGAATGTGGATGTGTTTTCTTTGGTAGCCACTTTCTAGGTTCTTCTGTATGCATGTCCTGATGGCATGTGTTTCAGCTTGAAGTATCGTGGCGTATTTGCCGAGAGGTATTATGTAATCCCTTCTTGGCCTCACTCCGTGTATTCCCGCTCCTGTTCCTTCATCTGTCTCAGAACCGTCTGTGTATACCAGACTATTTCTGCAGAGGATTGTGATTCTATACCCGAGTCCCATCTGTTCCAGTCAAGCTGTGTTTTGAATGGTTTTTCGAATGAGTATAGGGGTTGCATGTAGTCTGAAATCATATCGGCTACGTCAGCTACATGAGTGATTCTTATGTGCCCATTTGTGCTGGTTCTCCAGTTTTTAGTTTGGATCAGTCTGTATGCACCCATCCTGGCCTCTCCCATGACATGTATGTCAAGGGGTGAGAGGTTAAGGATGACCTCTACAGCAGCTGTTGGAGTGCTCTTCATTGCACCCGTGATGCAGAGACAATCTCCTTTTTACAGGCGTGCAGAAATTTTCAAGACAAAATTATTTTCTTTGAAGAATTAGTGAGTTCAAAGAGGATTTCAGTATATGCACTTTGACATCGCTCTTTCTTTGAATAGACGAGTCCCTTCATGCTGGCCAACTGTTTAAAATTGCCTGAAAATCATTTCCCTTTTTTCGCAATGATTCAACTCTTACCTGAAAGCTTTAATCCTAATGAGTGTATCCTGAAAATATTAGATGTCACGAAGGTCTTCATCAAAAGCTATAAATTTTTGTTTTCTTAGGGTTTCATCAATGGAAAATAAATATCCCCAACAAAATGTTTGAATGGAGAATTTGAATTTTTCGAATCAAATGAGGATTTCGCTTGAGTTTGTTTTTTATAATAACTTTTCTGATGAATGAGATGTTTCTATTAACAGTATAAAAATGATTCAAGATACTGCAGAAATATCAAATCGAAATTTCATTAATTTCCGAAGAAGGAGCACTCGTATAAAGACCTGTTGCAAGATGTAAAACTGATTATTATAGGTGTTTTCTTTGAATTCGTAGAGATCATAGGAAGACTTTCAGTGAATTAATGTATTATTAACCCTGTATTGTGGAGTTGATTAAATATAGGTGCATAATTGGGTTTTTGCTTCTAATTGGATAGAAATTCTACAAGGAATTCAAAGGAAATTAGGGAAATAAATGATTGTTTTTAATGTTCTTCATTTGCATGGAAACTTAATACAGAAAAACAACCCAAAAGTATTTACAACTGCCATAGACTATGATCTGGGTGTGAATAAGTTCTGATGCCTCGTGAGAAATTAGGATCATTGTACTGGAAAATCATTATAATGAAGTATCACTTTGAAATCATAGCATATTCTTAATATGTAAAGTGGTAAATTCATCAATTCAACATCAGATCTTGGCCCGTGTGTACCACATCTCAAAATAATAAATACAGACAATATATACTAAAAATATTGTTCGCAGTTGATTGAGAAACTCCCTTAAAAATGGCTACTTCACAAACAGTTTCAGTTTTATTAATACTAGAACTAATTTCTTTGGAGCAATTTATTTATGGATTTTTCAATCTGGATATAAATCTGAAATTAACTGGACATAATCGTCCACGTGAAGGGAACAAACACATATATATTCTTTGCAGCAAGGTTCCCATCCATAGTTTGTCTATCCATGCTTTTCTCCAGTCCAATTTATGCAATATGCCAAAGGCATTAGTGATATTCGGTGTTGAGGCATCTTTCTCAGGAAATTTATCAAAACGAACAGCCGTGTTTTTACTTTTCCTTGAAGAGCAATTGAGAACAGTTTTTTCCAGAACTAGTACTTTGCTTACATTGTTATATAATCATCTACTGGCCTAAAATTCAAATATATCATGAGGATTGAAACATAAAAATCTTTTCGTGCAGATACCTACTTCACCTTTTCTGATTTCCATCTTACAGAAAGATGAAGTCACAGCTCAGTACCTCGAATTACGAGGATCATATCCCTCAAGAATACATGAAACAGCCATTGATTTAGAATAGATATTCTAATTTATAAGACAATGAAAACAGCTTAGGAGCAAGTAAAAATATAAACAAGTCGTTTTCTAGGTTTGAAAGTCATAGATTTCCATTAATGAAAACATAAAAAAACAAAAATTTATAGCTTTTGATGAAGACCTTCGTGACATCTAATATTTTCAGGATACACTCATTGGGATTAAAGCTTTCAGGTAAGAGTTGAATCATTGCGAAAAGAAGGGAAGTGATTTTCAGGTATTTTTAAACAGTTGGCCAGCATGAAGGGACTCGTCTATTGAAACAAATAACATACCTACCACGGGCGTAGCCAGGATTTATAACAGGGGGGGCAAACCATGGCCATGGTCCAAGGTCGTTCAAAATGTGAAATTTTGGGATAAAAAGAAAAGGCAGATTTAATTCATTTTTTCTTCCAGGGGGGGGCAGCTGCCCCCCCCTGCCCCACGCTGGCTACACCCATGATACCTACGTAAGATCATAACTGAAGCGCAGTGTTTCACTCATTCTAATTTTTCACGTGAGGGGGTTGAAAGTTGTGCATGAACAAAACTGCAGTGGTCGACTTTCATTCGGTGAAAAATTTCATCAGGTACCATCGTCTCAAAGTAAATGAGCCATGACAAAGTGCACATACTAAAAACCTTTTTGAACTAACTGATTTTTGAAAAAAAAAAAGTTTTTCTTGAAATTTTTTGCACGCCTGTAAAGAACATACAAAGTCCTTGCCAAAAAAGTACCACATGACCCACTTTCTTTATTCAAAAAATTTAGATGGTTCATGGGGATGGCACAGGGTGCAACAAAAATCTTTCAAAAATGCATAAAAATTTGGTTAAAGTGAAACAAAAATTGACCTGTTTCAGGATTTCGTTGCCAAATATTTTTCTTTTGAGAAAATGAATTTGTTCCATAATTTTGACGCACACTGTATATTCATCAGAATTATATGGTGCTATTTCAAACATCCAACCACAGTCCTCTCTGCGATTTATTGGACTCAAAGCAACAGTGAAAAAAGAAATATGGCGCATTTTTACAACAAGTTGACATTTATGTTCCTAGTAAAACATAGTAATAGGATATCATGTCCCTGTGGGCTACCAGATTACAAGTTTACAATGTCAGAACTCAATTTCCTCCATCTGGATATTCTCCCATGAGATGCCATATATCGGGATAGCCTTTACGGGTAAAAATTGTTTATTCTGTTGGATCCGATAATGGAAACGTGTGGTGGATGAACTGTTCCAATATTTTGGTAACTCATTTACATGAAAATGAAATTTATCAATACGGAATGAGGCCCAACATCTACATTAACCCTTGCTTTCGAGCAGAAAATATCGGTTACCCTAAAGTGGAAATTGAGCTTGAGCCACGCTATTTATCGTATGAACGCTACTCTGCCCCATTTCTCATATCAAAGAGATCATTTGCATATCCGTTTTCACAATTAATCATAAAGGAATTGGAATTCAGAATATGAAGAAAAGTTATTTCAGGCTCTCTGAGGATTTGAAAGAGATATATCACACTATATTTCTAAGAGGTACATCTCACATACACAAGATTGAGAATTATGCTCAAAACGGCGTCAAACCAGGGTAAGCTCTCAGACTAAAAAAGAAGAGACGCAACTTTCAATAACAAATAATGAAGCCAATTTTCAAAATCATCAGAACTAAGCTGGGTGACTGTACTACTAAGGGATCAAAATGTATTAGTAGCTTTGGTAGTGTAACTGGGAGCACGGTGGGCCGTAAATCCAGAAGTGCGTGGTTCGACTCCCGCCCGAAGTGAAAACTTTTTCGATATTGTTATCCATTATGCCATTTCCGTTCCACTCATTTGCATCAACAATTCTCGAATGTATGAATGAGATGCTCGGTCTCCTCTATCTATGTTCTATAAGGACTACATTCAGCATTGAAAAAACTAAACTTTACGATGATAATGTCAGCATCAATGTTATCATCTCAAATCCTAGGAAGCCACCTAAGTTCTTATTATGTCTCTTCATTTTATTTCGAGACTATCAAGGGGGCCATCACGAATTTATTTTGTACCAAATGAAACTGAAAGAATAATCTTCTTTTCATTTTTCAGATCCAACTCTTCCTGATTTGCTCGATCAGCAGTGCCTTGGCTACAGGTTTGAATCAGCAGAAAAGGCAGATTACTCAAGGAACGAACAGAGAGGTTGAACCTGTAGCTTCAGAGACAGGATTTCAAGAAGCTGCTGCTGCTCAAATTGGTAGCAAATATTTCCAGTGAGTACTAGATTCATTCCTATGAAAGACGAAAGTATTCTCTTCCGTTTTGCCAAAACAAGGAAACTAGACAAGCTGAAAGCAACTAGACTTCCATATACCTTGTTAATGAGGTTGAAGATTTATACAGGGTCTTTCACGAGGAACCTCACCCATATTTATACGGAAACTACTGAACGTATTTTCATGAAATTCAGCACTTATAAGTATTTCACGATGCTGATGAAATCTAAAATATTTTCAAGGCATGAGCACCTCCGGTTTTTCCGGAAATGACGTCAACTTCCGTTTTTCAAATTAGAACACCATTTTTTTTATTGCAGAAATAGATTTCTTAGAAAATTTCAAGTTATTTTGATGTAACATTTTTCAGTTTTGGTTGGAAAATTCTCTGAGCGGGAAAATTCGAAAAAAAAATCGAAAATAGAGCTCCGCCGAAACAAGAATACCTTCGAGGTTTTTGGACGGAAAATTTTCATTTTTGGGATTTTTCAAGATGTAAGATTGATGTATCCACTTCAAAAATCGAAATCGCGATTCATGATACAGGGGGTGAAAAAATCGCTTTCAAAGTTGAGGATGACAAAATCGTGAAAAATCAATTTTTTCAAATTGGAACCCCAATTTTTTATGGCAGATATTGAATCAACGTTAAAAAATAATGTGAGTGTATGCATCACACCCTTGCCCTAAAATGGATATTTTCTGAGTTATTCACAAAAAACTGTTTTCCGTCTTGAATTTTCAGCTATTTCTTTTCCCTTCACGCCAAAAAGATGAAATTTTCAGGAACTGTTATTTGAACCATGCTGTAGATTTTTCACCCCTTCTTGAAACCGACTTCAAGTTACTATTAGGAGAACCATGGCAAACTCTCGCAGTTATATCTAGAGAAGATGCTCAAAGTTTTGACCGTTAATTTCTAGACATTTATTTATACTTCTCAGGAATGCTTCGTGCGTTGCTCTTCTTATTTCATCGGGAGGAAGAGATCTGCAAAAGTGTTTAAAAACCAAATTGAGTTTCAAAACTATGAATCTAAAAATCTAAACAAACCTGAACGCATTTCTGACTCGTTCTATGCAGTCCTCTTTATCAGTCAGGGGAGTTGAGTAGACAATATTTTTTATCCTACCCCAAACATAATAGTCTAAAGGAGTTAAATCGGGAGAACGTGGTGGCCAAAGATGTGGACCATTGTTCGCCAACCATCGATCTTCAAATAGCCTATAGAGGATATTTGACACATTGAGTGAATTGTGTGGAGGCGCGCCATCTTGTTGATACCATAAGTCATTATGGTTCTGTACTAGCGGCTCAATTATTTGAGTCAATATGTCAGAATATCTATCTCCTAAGGAAGAACATTCTTTAAATAATGCAAACATGTGTAGTGTTCTATCTTACCAGTTAAAGTCCCATCATAAATGTGAACATCGAGAATTGCATTATTTTTGATGGCGCAAAAAACATTGAAACTCCAGGTCTCTTGAAAGTTCCATTGTCTGAAGTGGTGGTTGTTCTCTTCATCCCAATATTGACTGTTATGCCTATTGAAAGAACCATTCTTTGTGAATTTAGATTCATCTGTCCAAATTATACAGTCCAAAAAGTTTTCATTCTCTTGAAATCGAATCATCATAGCTTCGCAAAACTCTGTTGTCCTGACGAAATCAGTTTCCTTCAAATGCTGTACCCTATTGAATTTATATGGGTGCATTTTATGTTTTTTTTAATATTCTCCAAACACTCGATTGAGATAATCCCAGATCAATCTCGGCATCTTTGAGAGAATTTTGAGGATTCACACGAAAATATGCAAGAACTGTAATTTCGTTGTTCTCATCTTCTACTACACTTTTTTCTCTGTGTATAGTTTTCTTAACGAAAGATCCGACATTTCTCAAGTTTGTCATGGTTCTGTTAATGGTATCTCTCGTTGGTCTTGGTCGGTCAGGAAACCTCTCAATGAACAGTCGAATCGTTCTATCTACAACTTTATTACATTCTCCATGAAGTAGAATGAGATTTAAATAATCTTCATTGGTAAAATTAGGCAGTGATCGATTTTATAACTTAATACGAATTATCACCAAATTATTAGTAAACACAAACTACTGAGTAAAGAGGAATTTGGCAGATGTAATTAATGATATCTATCATTAAAAAAAAAAGAATGTAAAACATGGTAAGTTTTTGCATATGGTTCATAAGGAATTATTTATTTATCACTGGAGAGAAAACCGATGGCCGATTAGTTGAAATAAAGAGGTTTCCGATACAAATTCGAATCCAAATTCGCCATCTATTTAGGAACAACCTGTAACTTTTTTCTCTTGCATATTAGGGTAGTAAAATCTAAAACATGGTTTAAGTAACAGTTCCTGAAAATTTCATCTTTTTGGCGTGAAGGGAAAAGGAATAGCTGAAAATTCAAGACGAAAAACAGTTTTTTGTGAATAACTCAGAAAATATCCACTTTAGGGCAAGGGTGTGATGCATACACTCACATTATTTTTTTAACGTAGATTCAATATCTGCCATAAAAAATGGGGTTCTAATTTGAAAAACGGAAGTTGACGTCATTTCCGGAAAAACCGGAGGTGCTCATGCCTTGAAAATATTTTAGATTTCATCAGCATCGTGAAATACTTATAAGTGCTGAATTTCATGAAAATACGTTCAGTAGTTTCCCGTATAAATATGGGTGAGGTTCCTCGTGAAAGACCCTATATATCACCAAAGATCACGAACTTAATCAGAACTTACAACTGCAAAACGTTGTCAAAAGCAGCAAAATATTACTTATTCCCAGCAAGACAGTCCAAGACGAATTATGAGGCCTCAAAACTCACTGACTGCACATAGCTGTTAGCTGAGGCCAATGGTAGTCACCGCACCTCAATTTGTGATCCTACAGCTCCTTGTTTTTATCTCATACTACGTCCGCATAGGCAGGAGTCTTGCTCAGCGCCTAAAGCCTAGCGAGTCACCTGGTGAGTCACCAAGCCAGTAGCTTAGTGAAACGAAAGTTATAGAATGTACACAAGTATGCATAATGAAGACTGCACTTCATCTAACAGTTTTGGAATATAATGGAGAATAAACTTAGAGAAGAGTTTTCTCTGGGAGTCAGTTGTCTTTGTAGCAGCCAGATTGCAAGCCGCTAAGCAAGCCTCTAGGCGCTAAGCAAACCTCTAGGCGCTAAGCAAGCCTCCTGCCTATGCGGACGTAGCCTAAGACAAATCAGAGGCAAGCTAGGATGGAGCTGAACGAGACTTAACGACTGGCTTGTCTTTGCATTACGAGTGCTATCAGATATCCTCCGACTAACTCTATGGAAAAAATGTTGGGCCAGCTTGATCTGAAAATTTACCTCAGGAAAGCCTAAACTGAGACTTTTCGTGTCAATAGGGCAAGAAACATTCGTTTTATAGGCGGAAATAATGACTATCTGTGGGTGCGTCCAAGAGTGTTCGGAAATAAACCTCAATAAGGGTATAAACATTATCACAGACAGTCAATCAACACAAAGAGCTCTAGAATCTAACTGCTAGTGCTCGATGCTCAGCTAGGAATTCAGCGAAACCATAAAGCCACAAGAGGCAACTCTTTTATGGTGCCAGAGCATTGTGGCATTGAGGGTAATGCATCTAAGGTTGGATCTGTTGGTTCTGAAGCCATCTGTAGCCTTGAAATGGAAAACTATAGGGCAGCATCAACTGATAATAACTACAGACGACTCATAATAAGCATTGATCGTCTAAGAATACAAGATCTCCCGAGAATGTTACAATCTAGGAAGATTGAACTTATCTGAACTCATTCTACTGAATGAACTTTAGCTGACTGTTCGGATGTAGATTATTCTAGCCCCATTAACAAGGAACGATATTTTTGTTTCACAGAGATATCTATATGGCTCAGCACAAGCCCGAAGAAATAGAGTTTGGCCACGTATGCGAAACGCCGAACGATTGGGAGCAGAGGTTCGAGAAAATTAATTTTGAGGAGAACAACCGTCAGGGAAAGGTCTCGTGCTACTTTAATATTTCATGTTGGTTTAGGTCCACTTCCGAGGGAAATAGGGTTAACCTGGTGCGAGGAGGGTTCTTCATCTCATATAATTTCGGGGATGGATGAGAGATTGCTTATTAATGTACTGACTGACAATGAAACTGCAACACCCAGAAGGAGGTTTAAATTTTGAATTTTTTTGGTGAAACATAGATAGTATAGCAAGGAGTGAATGATTAAATTTGAAGAAAAAAATCTTGAAGGTTTCGCTAACCGTACAAACAGAAATCCAACTACTGTTATGAGATGTTGTCAAGCGTGGTTTGATAATGCCCAAAATCGAAGAAGAGTAGGCACCGGACGTCGAAGGGGCACAAATGGAGTTCAAGAGTACTCCTTGCTATAAATACTATATATCTTCCACCAAAAAAAACCTAAAATTTAAACAGCTCTTCTGGGTGTTGCAGTTTCTTTGTCAGTAAGTATATGTTCAAGGTTCAAATCATTTCTCAAAACGTTAGCCTTTCTAAAGAATTAATTACATCTTATAATGAGGTTTAAAGCTGGTTCCGATACCCCAATAACATGAAAAATACGGATAATATTTGATTATCCATTGGCCAACGATATACTGTACAGGGTCTTTCACGAGGAACCTCACCCATATTTATACGGGAAACTACTGAACGTATTTTCATGAAATTCAGCACTTATAAGTATTTCACGATGCTGATGAAATCTAAAATATTTTCAAGGCATGAGCACCTCCGGTTTTTCCGGAAATGACGTCAACTTCCGTTTTTCAAGTTAGAACACCATTTTTTTATTGCAGAAATAGATTCCTTAGAAAATTTCAAGTTATTTTGATGTAACATTTTTCAGTTTTGGTTGGAAAATTCTCTCTGAGCGGGAAAATTCGAAAAAAAATTCGAAAATAGAGCTCCGCTGAAACAAGAATAACTTCGAGGTTTTTGGATGGAAAATTTTCATTTTTGGGATTTTTCAAGATGTAAGATTGATGTATCCACTTTAAAAATCGAAATTGCGATTCATGATACAGGGGGTGAAAAAATCGCTTTCAAAGTTAGGGATGACAAAATCGTGAAAAATCAATTTTTTCAAATTAGAACCCCATTTTTTTATGGCAGATATTGAATCTTCGTTAAAAAATAATGTGAGTGTATGCATCACACCCTTGCCCTAAAGTGGATATTTTCTGAGTTATTCACAAAAAACTGTTTTTCGTCTTGAATTTTCAGCTATTTCTTTTCCCTTCACGCCAAAAAGATGAAATTTTCAGGAACTGTTACTTAAACCATGTTTAAGATTTTACTACCCTAATATGCAAGAGAAAAAAGTTACAGGTTGTTCCTAAATAGATGGCGAATCTGGATTCGAATTTGTATCGGAAACCTCTTTATTTCAACTAATCGGTCATCGGTTGTCTCTCCAGTGATAAATAAATAATTCCTTATGAACCATATGCAAAAACTTACCATGTTTTACATTCTTTTTTTTTAATGATAGATATCATTAATTACATGCTACTGAATAAAGAGGAATTTGGCAGATGTAATTAATGATATCTATCATTAAAAAAAAGAATGTAAAACATGGTAAGTTTTTGCATATGGTTCATAAGGAATTATTTATTTATCACTGGAGAGAAAACCGATGGCCGATTAGTTGAAATAAAGAGGTTTCCCATACAAATTCGAATCCAAATTCGCCATCTATTTAGGAACAACCTGTAACTTTTTTCTCCTGCATATTAGGGTAGTAAAATCTAAAACATGGTATAAGTAACAGTTCCTGAAAATTTCATCTTTTTGGCGTGAAGGGAAAAGAAATAGCTGAAAATTCAAGACGAAAAACAGTTTTTTGTGAATAACTCAAAAAATATCCACTTTAGGGCAAGGGTGTGATGCATACACTCACATTATTTTTTAACGTAGATTCAATATCTGCCATAAAAAAATGGGGTTCTAATTTGAAAAAATTGATTTTTCACGATTTTGTCATCCCTAACTTTGAAATCGATTTTTTCACCCCCTGTATCATGAATCGCGATTTCGATCTTTAAAGTGGATACATCAATCTTACATCTTGAAAAATCCCAAAAATGAAAATTTTCCATCCAAAAACCTCGAAGTTATTCTTGGTCCAGCGGAGCTCTATTTTCGATTTTTTTTTTTCGAATTTTCCCGCTCAGAGAGAATTTTCCAACCAAAACTGAAAAATGTTACATCAAAATAACTTGAAATTTTCTAAGGAATCTATTTCTGCAATAAAAAAATGGTGTTCTAATTTGTTAAACGGAAGTTGACGTCATTTCCGGAAAAACCGGAGGTGCTCATGCCTTGAAAATATTTTAGATTTCATCAGCATCGTGAAATACTTATAAGTGCTGAATTTCATGAAAATACGTTCAGTAGTTTCCCGTATAAATATGGGTGAGGTTCCTCGTGAAAGACCCTGTATACAGGGGGCGTGATTATCAAAAGTTTGGGAACCGTTGAGTAACATCATAAAAAGAAAATCTGCAGGAATACTTCCAGAGAGCATTCTGTTCGATTGACCTTTAAATATCTCCTAAAATACGATTAAATTGGAACTATTGGAAGGATCACGTCTTTTACAAATGAGAAATTTCAACTCATGCGGCTTAGGAATCCGAGAAGCTACAGATCAAGCCTAGGATTCCGTTTGTTGTTCTGTCTGTGTACTTACAGTCCAATTAATGCATCGGATTTCAGTTGGTTTGAATCGAATCAGTCGTATCCATGAGATGATTCCGTCCAACGAGCTCGGAAGTTTAATTTGTGTACTAGGGGGGTATTTCAGATGAACGATTCATTTATTGCACTCAGTGAGCATTGCCAAGATCGATAGAGACGGAATTGCTAGTGAGGGAGTGTATTTGAGTTTGTAGCAAAGTTGCTGTCGTTCTGATTTCTCTTCGTTTGATGAATACCCGTTCACCAAACAGGATAGACAACCACATAGGTAGATTCAAAATGCTCATTATAATTTTCAAACAACATTTCTATATTTTTGTCGGTATCAAGTCTAGTTTGGCAAGGAGGTTACATTGTACTTCAACCTCAAGGTCCATTGTGCCTCCATCACAGCTGTCTCTGCAACGGGGCTATCTGCAGCTCCCTTCCAGCTCCATAACTCCAATTAACTCCTGTATCTGCGAGAGCTTCAATGAGGTTAGGTCCTCGTTCCTTCTATGATTCTCTTGTCCAAGACTTCACTTTAATGTGGGTGCCAGGTCACAAGGGAATAGCAGGCAATGAAAAAGAAGACCAGTTACCAAGACAAGCATCTGAAACGCCATTCACAGGACCAGAATCTGTACTTGGAATCAGCAAAAACCGATGCAGGACCCTGATTGAGGAGTGGATAAAACAACACTGGGAACAGAGCGACGGGCAAACACACAGCAAAGTCATGGTAGGACACAAAAGCCAAACCTTGACGACGACTTCCTGAATCTGAACAGAACAAAGGCACGGATAATAGTAGGTCTGCTGACGGGACACTGCGGCCTTAGGAAACATCTTAACACCATAGGAATACTTAGAGAACCCATGGATTGCAGACTTTGCGGCGAAGAGGAAGAAACAGCCTCTCACATCATCTTTGGGTCACAGAACCTTCGGAGAGACCAGTCCGGAAACGGGCATGAATCCGAAAAACCTCATAATCAGGCTACTGAACCTGATAAAGGACACAAATCTATTCTCGTGAGGAACCACTGACGAAAGAGTGATACAATAGACCCAAGTTGGTCGCAGTGTCATAGGGAGGCCAATCAATCAATCAATCTTGTCCAAGACAGGCGCAGCCCTGCAATAGCGAGTCATTCTGTAACCAGAGTATCCACAGAGGCTACGTATGTTGCAACAGTCAGGGTACACTGAAAACCCTCTCTGAAATAAAAGTAACGTCAAACTTGGTTCATGAATGCAGAAAAGCTCTGCGCGCGCATGTCTCGAATGACACTGTCAAAGTTATCTGATGCTCGACGCATGCGTCTATCTCTGGTAATGTAAAAGCAGATAACCTAGAGTAGACAAAGAAGGTACTCGCTCGACTTCTACTAGGCGCTTCTTATCTGTCATACCTATATCAGAAACTTCTTCAAGAGATGCATTGAAGAGTAATTCTCCTCTGAGTGGAACACGAGAAAGGATCTCAGGCAGTCGAGAATCCTTTTCAAAAGGCCTTTTTCAGAGCCGGAGGTCGATAAAACTCTTGATTCTCGAAAGGAAGCAATTGTCTCTTGACTGGTGCTTTAACTGGCCATCATCAAAAAACATTTACGAAGAATGGGTCTAACTGAGTGTTCCCTGTGCCGTTCGTGCAGGAACGCGGATGAAACGGCGGAACATATACTGTTCACGTTGAGCAATCTATCGAGGTTTTCGAACCATCTCTATACCAATTAATGTTGTATACTTTGAGCACTGTATTTGTACATAGTATAAGCTTGAACTAAACAATTTTTCATACCTTCTCTAATTTTATTTTTCCTACTAACAGATACATACACGTACCTGCAAAGGATCATGTTGAACACGGCCACAGGAGAGGAACAGAACACCACTTTGTAGAGAGACACGAAAAGGCTAAACCTCACGACGGCGAGTTCAAAACAAAAGTAAATAAGCATCACTTTAACTCAATCAATGCTTCATCACTTAATATTAATGCTTGCACTTCCTTCAAAAGCTCTCCGTATACAGAATGAGTCTTTGACTTGTATCATACATATACTCCATTCACAATTATAAAATCACAACTCTGGCCTTGGAAATTTGACACATTCCACTCTGTATCGAAGGTTTGACGTTTTTCAAAATATTTTTATGTTCCAAGTAAACACTATGTTGCCCTTTCTACATTCTTAGCGTATTTCTCAGAATGTGAATTTATTCGGAAAATGACTGAATTGGAAGAGATGTGAGGACGAAAATAATTAACGTTTATATGAATTGATAGGAAGGATTCCTTTACTAGTTATTTGCATGAAAAGTACAAGAGATCACTGTTGAAATATATTATTTTTCGCCATGGAAGAAAATTGCATTGCTTTCACATGATTTTCATATGCATGCCTGTGAAGATTTAATGTTTATTATCCTCTTGAACTGAAAGTTCAAGACTTGACATCAATTGTTGAATCAAGAATAATGGAACATTATATCACTCTACTGGAATCCAAATAGTTGAAGGGAGTTCTGATGCAACAGGAACTTTTTCTTGGAACATAACCTTAATAGCAAACTTAATAAAAATAAGAGTAGAAGATATACATTTCATTTATTTGATCTTATGAACAAGGAGTAAAATATTCTGACTGTATAGTAATTTATTAGTTTAAAAAATATTCATATATTACAACCACAGTAGGTTTGTACAAATAATATGGAACAGGTCAAACATATGCTTCACATTTATCATTCACCTTTTCTAAAATAAGACACAAACTCCTCCACATTATAGGGCCCCTACAGCATTAAAAGCTTGTGTCTCTCTTGAAAGAAGTTGCACTAGATATAATATATTCTTTCGATTAAGAGCAAATATCAACCGTTGAATGTTACTTACACAAATTTCTTCAAAATGGGCTTATACGAAGTGGTTTTTTTTCTGAAACGTGAAAACGATCAACAATAATTATTTAGAGACCGATGATGGCCATCCAAAACCCGTTTACGAAAATCGTGCAATTTCATTCTGCAAGTTCTTTCCTCATAATTCCTCGAAAATCCTACCTGAACCATATTTTCCGGTCGCTTTCGTGAAAAGATCGTATAAGGAAGCTTTTTTTGTCCATTTACACATTCCAAATAAATTTTGAGCACCAAAAACGAGATCGAAACTAACCAAACTTCTGGGGGACCGTAATTTCGTTTGAAATCTTTCCAAACGGCCAGATACCTAAAAAAAACTTCGTTATCAAGTGTAAAAAGGCGATTAGTACTTATTTTTGCTTTATTCATGATTATAAATCGATTTCTGGTCCAATTCAAATTTGCCGTTTGTACCCATGTCAAAATATCTTGGATACTTTTACTTTGATGTAAACAAAGAAACTGGCAACGCCGTTCTGTCATTAAAGAGATTTTCTGTACGCGCACAGATTTTTTATCAGGTGCACCAATTCCTAAAAACGAAACCATGTCCAGAGTTGTGATTTTATAATTGTGAATGGAGTATATATATTCAAACTTTCTTTTCATTTTCCATTTTTCCTAATTCAGTTCCGTTTAAAAGATATAGCCATTTGAAAAAAATGGGCCAAATACGTACCTGATACGATTTCCTGCGAAGACATCAAAGTTCATATTTCTCCATTGAAATTGACTTGATACATTAAGGAAATACTCAAGCACTAACCTTATTTGAATAAGAATGTTAGAAACACGATATTTCCTAATGAAAACACTCAGTTTTGTTCGATTATTTCTGCAATTGAAAAGCCATATTTCTCTTACTTGTGTCGTCAATTCTGTGGAGTTATTGAGCCAGAATTTCGAACGATGTATATCCGTTGCTAAAACCGTTGTGAAACACTGTCGAGTGTACTATTCCAACACAATGATTTATTAAAATCCGATACATCGATACGACACACTCCATGTCACACAGCTCCATCAATTATGCGAGCGCTCAGTGGAAATGCATCATTATTGCGGAATTATTAAACGAGCCGCTTTAATTTTACCCTTTTTCCCTTTAGTTCACTGCAGCGGAACATGAAATGTAAAGCGCTGGCTTCACATAGCTGCATCAGTCCATTATAGTCCATGAGGCATGAATATTTTTTACCGGAAATCCCTCGCTTCTCTTTGATATGCTCGCGAGAGTCAGCTTAGGGATCTCGCAGTGACAAGAGGAGTATTTCATTTTTTCTCTTTCGGATCGCCAGAAACGGGCAAGGGTAACAGAAAGGTCCGAAAATGCAAATCCCTGAAGATGAGTGTGGGTCCTTTCTTGCGCATACAAAATTTTCATAGACTTCTGAATAGTTTCATGTACATTTGGATCGATGATGCTGTCGCAATGTCTGCGTCATAACAGGAACACGAGTGGCCTAGTTTGGATTTCAAGAGAATCCGGTTTCAAATTTAATTTTTCCTGTTTGTTCGGGCATGGACCAAATTGATGGGAATGGTTTTGGATGGAGTTGCATTCGATACTGACAATTTCCAAGCTGGGGAGTTTTTGTGAGAAGCCAAATGATTTTGCGGTTCATCAGAGGCTGGAAAAGAACCCAGGCAACACAGAGAGATCCCAAAGATAGCCGTCCGAATCCTTTTTCTCAACTAATATCACTTCTAATCATCTTATTACAGTGTGACAAAAAAAACCTCGGACAAACTCTTCTTTATTTAACTTCATTAAACAGAAGAAATTGAACAAAACAACAACAAATAATAAAAGCTTGAACATTTGTTAATAATATATTCAAGCCGTTTCGAAGTGGCTTCCTTTGGCGTCGATACACAACTTCAGACGCTTCTTGAAATTTTTGCCAATGGGCCGCAGCTCCTCGGGCGTTAATCGGTTCCATTCCCGGCGCAGAGATTGCTTCAGCGACTCCAAATTTTTGTGGTTTTTAGCACAAGCCCTGTGCTCCAAAATCGACCACACGCTGTAGTCCATTGGGTCGAGATCCGGTGAGTAGGGCGGCCATTCTGCAGATAGATAAAACAAGGAAAATGGGTCTTACACCATTCTTGCGTCATTTTCGCTCTGTGAGCCGGTGCGGAGTCCTGAAAGGTCCAATGCGCATCGCCGAAGTGCTGCTTGGCCCACGGAAGTACTACGTACTCAAGGATGTCTCAGCTGTAGACTTCTTGGTTGATTTTGACCGCTTGATCTACGAAAACTAAGGGAGTTTTACGACTGCCGCAAATTCCGCCCCAGACCATGACGGATTGCGGATTTTGAAGGTGTTCGACGATGGCCGATGTACCGGGAGCTTCTAAGGATCAGAATCTCTTGTTTTGGTAGTTGTGGGATTGTTCTACGGTGAAAAGCTTCTCGTCTGTGAGGAGAATTCGCTCCCATTGCTGACCGGCGGCGAGACGAAGGAGTTGGCGGCACCTTTGGAGTCGTACGCTTGTTTTCCTCCGTGAGGAGTTGAACTTTTTGGAGCTTGTATGGCTTGAGGTTGAGCTACTTTCTGGCGATTTGACGGACTGAGACGCGGTCGATACCGGTCTCAAAGGCTATTTTCCTCATGGAAACCCTAGGATTTCGATTGACTCGCTTCTTGACGATGTTGCGATTTCTAGGTGTATTGACAGTGTGTTTTCTACCACTTCCTGGACAAGACCATCATGGCCAAGCTCCTTGAAACGACGAATTGCATCGGACACGGTTTGTCGGGCACATTGAGCAAACGAACAATTTCGCATTGACGCCTACCTTGACAAAACAGCTCCAAAATCGCACTACGTTTGTTTGACATTCTAAAACTCCATGAAATGAAATTATATCAAACTGAAAATTCACATATCAGTACAGGAAAGTGTAGAGAAACCAAGAGAATAAAAATTATTTGGCTGCGCTGAAAAACTTTTGTTCCAGACCACAGCAAAATTTGTCCGAAGTTTTATTGTCACCCTGTAGTATCACCAGTCTTCTTTGATATTACGAAGAAAACTTTGGGAGCTCGAAATGTGAATTTCTCATTCTAGTTGCATTCGTGACATCTTTGAGAGCTCGCAAAGAAAATAAATTGAGAATTTCGGATAGAAATATCAATAAGATATCTCTGGGAGATTGGAATAGGAGTTGGCATAAGAGTCGCAGTGTAACCTCTCAGAGACCTCGCAGTGATGTCTGTGATTCCTGGGAATATACAGTGTCTTCTTTGGACTAAACATATTCAATACATTGTAGTAGTTTCAAACAAGAACGAAAATCTTACACACTCTTGCTGAGCAGGTCATCATAAAACAAACTTTGAAATACTTCAAATCCAATAACTTTTCTAATACATTCATTTCCAAAAGTCTTGCAAACCTCTCATCTTTCCCAATCCAGTAGAAGCCATTTTCCTATCATTTCTATCTAAGCATGTTCATCTTGTCATTTGACGTCACGTGTATTCTTGTTTTTTGGCAGTGGTGTTGGTAGCTTTAGTTCGAATCATTCTTTCCAAGTAAATCAATGAACTTTTTTTACTAGGTGAGGTGGGGAGATAAACATGGAGGCTATGGAGAACACTACTGGGACTACAACCACGCCGGGCATGATGGTCACGATGGAGAGGAGAGCAACCAAAACGAGCAATACGCAGCCTACGAAGAAGAAGGTGAATCCGCACCAGTGGCAGCGTACGCAGACAATTCGAGAGGGAAGAGAGAACAACTAAACGAGGACGTTGAGTTCATTAGTCCCAAGGCCAGGTCTTTGGTCCTGAGTGGTTTGACTGGAAAACACGGTGGAAATTACATGACCGAGAAAGACTTTGATAGGAGGAAAAGGGAACAGAAGAAAAGGAAAATCAAGTCTTTGAACGGGGATTACCTTTTGTACCAGCCGGAAAGTGGAAGGGTGGTAGACCACAAGACAGGAATAACTTACGAACTCAAGCCAGTAGACTTTTGATGTTTGTCACGTAGTTCCATTAAGAATATTTATTTTTTACACTTTTATAATTTTGTTATATTAAATCGGAATAAAAGGTTTCTTAAATATGGGCGTTTCAATTTTTCCTTGGTGTAACCATAACCGAGATTAAGAAAATTGTTATGAAATTACTAGCTGACCCCGCGAACTCCGTTCCGCCTAAGAGACAATAAATAGGCAGTTTTTGTTATACTACGTTCCCGTTAGGTTAGGTAGAGGGGTGAAAATTGAGAGTTGTATGTATTTTTGTGTGCTGTATCATTAAAAAATTGAAATAAAAATTTTGTCAAAAAAAAAAAATAGGGATGGACCACCCTTAAGGTGCAGTATCACCTTTTGAATCGTGGTCAATCTCCATTCAAAAAGTGGTCTCTTTATTTCACGAGTAAGTACCCTAATTTACGGTGTAGAGACTTGATTTTTCTTAAATTGAAGTTGAAGAACGTCCCGAGGGCAAATAATTTTCTTTTTTTCGATTCAATTAGTTTTTCAATTAAAAAAACCAGGATAATCGTTAGATCTGGGATTATTGAATATGTTTTTCGTTTTTCATGAGTAAAAGCTATATTTTTGAAATAATAATCATGAAAATTTTTGTAGTTTATAGAAAATTAAATTGCCGAGGGCAAATAGTTGCTATTTTTCCCAAAAAATGATGAATAACCGTCGGAAAAAATTATTAAGTAGAGGGCTCACTTCCTAGGGCTTCAGAGATCCTCAGTTTAGGTCCTTATATTCCAATGCCAGTGCTTCTCTTTGGTTAAGAAAAAGACGTACAAGGCAGCTTTGTCTTTCACTTTTGGAAACCAACCATTATCTACTTGTACAGCTTTGAGAACCACCTTGGCACGTTTTACCAAACACCGTTGTATTCAATACGATCTGTTGGAGTCGTATTTATGTTTTTCGGTTGAAAAAATCAATTAGACAACTACTGCCTCTCCTCCTCACAACGCTTATTTCACAGCAGCAATGAAGTAAAATTTGCGCATGAGACCTTCAGGAGTATTCTCATCCCATAGCAATATTATTTTGATAACTACAGGCAAATTGAACGTTATTGTACTTAACCAACGTTCACATGGTTCACTGAAATAAACTGCTCCACATGAGTTAGGGATATTGACTTAAATTGCAAAAAAATATAGATAAAATAAGATTTTTGTGATAAAAATTCATATTGATATGATTTCAAGTTTTTTTTTTATTCCTAGAGAATTCAAGCATTTTAAGACTATCAATACAATGTATGACCTCCACGGGCATCAATAACAGCTTGAGATCTTCTATGCATACTACACACAAGGTTGTTGAACATTTCTTGAGGAATTTGGTTCCATAAACGGGGCTGAAGCTCTATCACATCATTTAAGGATTCTGGAGTAGGTTGATGATTATCTAATCTTCTTTGGAGCATATCCCATGCATGTTCTATGCAATTCAAATCTGGTGAGTGCGGAGGTATTGGTAAATGACTAAATGTGGAATACCAAGCTCCTCGCGCGCATTCTCAACTATGGCTGCACGGTGCTGTCTAGCGTTATCGTCTAGTTTCACCAATAGCAGCGTGAAAATTTGGCACAACATTGTCAATGACATGCTCCCTATAATGTAAGCCGGTCATATTCCCAGGACAAATGTGTAGATCTGTGCGCCCGTTGAAACATATCCCTGCCCATACCATAACACGACCCCCTCGGAATGGATAGACTTCTTGGACATAGCGACGATTACGGGGTATGCGTGGGATTGCCATACCCTTATTCTTCGAGAATCTGAAAATCGTCCATATCTGGATTCATCAGTGAAAAGGTCATTACGCCATTGATCGTTCCAATTGATATGTTGCCTTGCCCATTCCAGTCTTTGACGCTTATGGTCACGTGTTAATGGAACTCCTCTTAATGGACGTCTAGAACCTAGATTCACCTTTCTCAAACGTCGTCTGATGGTTCCGATGGAAACTTGGACCCCATCTGCGTTTTGAAGAGTATTCCGTAGCAATCTACACGTAGATGTAGGGTTTCTTCTCGCCGAAACGGTGATGAAACGATCCTGAGCAGGTGTTGTCTTTCATCGCCCACCAAGCCTTGGTCTTTCCAACACGGAACCTGTCTCCCTGAACCTATTCCAAAGTCGAGATATCACACTTTGGCTGACTTGGAGCCTTTCCGCTTCAACAACCTGAGTTAGGCCACCTGTAGCATTCCGATAGCCCTATTAGCCTCAGCGTTTGTTAATTTACGTCTTGGCATTTTCAGAAAACTCGTTTCATATCGAAATCGTTGATAAACTGACTTCATTTCAAAATAAGAACATTCATGAAGCATATGCAAAGAACCAAACTTCAGAAAAAAGGCGACCAGATTGACGAAATGTCTCATTCTGATTTTTATTGGATCGATTCAAGTTGTCAATAAGTTTTAAATGATTTTACAGCGATTTTCTCGAACATTACATACTTTTAAAAACGATTGAATACGATATCCCTAACTCTTGTGGAGCAGTATAAGTCTGTAATGTCTCTCTTCGTCATCTTACGCTCCAGCTCTCCAGGAATTATCATATTTAAAGACTGAATCCATTCGAATCATAACAGGAATTCGACGAAGTATTCAAGCTTTCGAAAGAACTTCCAACTACTACCCCAAACAATCAGATTCAATTATAGTTCTCGTCCCCGAAGAACAGAACTCCAAATTCGAATTCCGCTTATTTAACCGAAATGTAAACCATCCAGGGAAACGAAGACAAGGTAATTCCGAGCCCTAATTAAATTGTGTTACAACATTGAGATGTTCATCTCCCTCATAACAACTCATCCTGGAAATTTATGATGTTCCTGACTCGTTGAAGAGAATAATGCGACGCTGAAACATAAATTGAAATTTTGTTTCCTCAACATTGTTCCGACGTATGAGAATATTAACTCCGAGAAATTTCCCATTAAAATATTGCTTTCACTGGGTTCGTGGCTCCACCGTAATTCAATATTTCTGGTTGGGGGCCATATTTTATTTCACTGATAATTCGTTCGGGCAGCAAGAGCTTCAACTTTGTTTGGAGAGAAAATCATACAGATAACTCTTATCAAGTTACGGGCTTGAGTTTTTGCGGGATACTTTTCCCGTATTGTTCTTGGATACTCCTGAGAGTTACATGGAAGAATCCCGAATTGGAAAATGTTATCTTCGTAGCAGAGCTGTGACGAGCACTGAAGAAAAGTGCTTCGAGCACTAAGCACCAAGCTCTTGAATAAAAAGGCTCCCGAGTCTCGAGCACAAAGCACTTATTTTCACAAAAGGCTCGCGAAAAGTGAGGTTCTTTTAATCGGAAAAGAAATTGTAAGTTGGCATAGATATGTGATATTTAAAACTTTAAATTCGATTCAATATAATATATAATAAATTCTTATTGGTAATGAAAGAGAAAAATGCTATTCGCTCCTGGATCTCTCTTGTTGATAATATTCATGAATATACTGAAATTTTCGAGTTTACTTTTTTTTCTGAAAACTCCCAGTCCTTGAAACAAAATTAAATGAAAAAATTCAAGAAGAAATGGAAATGTTTCTCTGTCAATTCTTGCACTGATTTGTCAGGAGCAAACCAGTTGCAAAACATTGTTGCGTGACAAATAACGAAGAAGTATCAAAATTAGAACTCAATGAACTGTGTAACGTTTGGATGTTGTCTATATAAGACTCTTTGGTCAGATGAAAACGTAAAAAAAATCAGAATCGTGGCTCTTGCTTTTTCCATTGATATTAAGTTGTGAACGCACAAATTCCCATGTAACAAAATACACATGGACCCTTCAATTTTCCTTTCATAATGATCAAGTTTCCTCATTATCATCTCTCTGTAATTGCAATCCAAACAGCTTTGGGATGTTACTGTCATGTAAGGATCGAAATGTTGATTTAAGATTTTATTAATGTAAAAATGAATTCGTACAACATTGGCTCAGGGCTTAGTGCTTAGTAATCCGCAAAAGTGCTCAGGAGCACTTTTGGGATTACTAAGCACTAAGCCTTTGGCCGAAGCACTCCAATTACTAAGCACTAAGCACTGCTTTTGAAAAGTGCTTGGGAGAACAGTGCTCGGGAGCACAAAAGGGCTCCGAGTACTTTTCCGAGCACAAAGCACAATGCTTTGGCACAGCTCTGAACTTCAGTACAATGCTTAGTAAAAGAGAGGATTGGAAAGGGAATACACCAACTGCAATATCAAGGAAAATTCAATGAAATGGTATACAGATGGTTCTAAAACCGCTATAAGAGCAAGAGCTGGCGCTGGGATTTACGGGACGCATTTAAACATTCCGTACTCACGTACGGCACCACCAAGCGCGAATAGCGCTCTGCCATTGGCCTGACGAACTCGAACTGAGAAACCAACCACACTTCGAATGCGAAACATATAATCGTATAATAATAGTTGTAATAAGCGTAATTCAATAATTGAAGTTCGGTATTTATCATTGTATTCATCTAATTGAAAGTGGGATTATTCCAGGTGATGAATGAATCTTTACTGGTAATATAGGTAATTTATATTCTGCAGCATCTAAATGGAATACTTTTGAGATGAAGAGTTATAAAGAAAGAACTTTTCAATTTTGAAGCAATGAAATGGAAACGTCTAGTTTGAATGGGGTACAATCATTTCGTACGTTTTCTAAACACGAAAATTCGATTAATTCAATCACTTTCCAACTTTCCATAAAAATCCAAGATACAATCTTGAGTAGTATGGTGGGTTGGGTTACAGTTCAGACTAAAAACATCTCTATCTCCCTTATTGAAAAAATCAAATGGAGATGAGAATAGGTAATCAAACTGAAGTAATTTAATCAACTGATATAACACGCGCGAGCGGAGCGAGGGTATTAATACCTATAGTTCGATTTATTTTTATTCTTTCTTTATTGAACCTCTATATTATATGTGTAGGAAATCGTTGATACCGAAAGAAGTTAAAAGCGATTTGAGAATAAGTTATTTTTAAGGTTGTGAGTTTTCATAGGTTCTCGGCTTGCCTAGGGCTTGTTGAAAGAAACACAACTATTGCTGTTCTTTGTCTATATTTCGGACCGATTGGGTTCTTCGTCAAGACATGAGCAACTCGCTGTGGAGAAACCAGCTAAATAGCAGCTAATGTTCTGAAAAAGGACCCAATAAAGGTCCGAAATATAGACCGAGAACAACAATAGTTGTGTTTCTCTCAGTTCGAGATCGTCAGGCCAATGGCGTAGCGCCATTCGCGCTTGGTGCCTCAAGCGAGTACGGAATGTTTAAATGCTTACAAGACAAGTACCAAGAGTTCACTATCGTTAGGCTCCTGTACAAGCGGCCTTCAAACGGAAATACTTGCAATTGGAAGATGTCTAGATATAAATCTAGAAAGATACTATCAGAAGTGCGATATAGCTATTCATACAGATAGTCAAGCTGCTATCAAAGCACTGAGCTCCTACGTCATTGACTCAAGGCTGATTTGGGAGTGCCGAACTAAACTCAATGAGGTAGGCAAGAAGAATAAGGTCTTTTTAATCTGGGTTGCTGGTCATTCGAGAATGGTAGGAAACGAAGAGGCCAATACACTGGCCAGAAAGGGCGCACAAACGCCAATCACTGGCCCAGAACCCTTCTGTGGTATGGGAAAATGTACCTATAAGAAGGAGTTTATGCTGAAGGAGAAAACCGAAAGAGAAAAACTCTGGCGGAATCTCCCAGGGATGGATCACTCCAAAAAGTTCCTCCGGCACTTTGAAACTGCTAGATCCAAAAAATATCTGGATCTCAGTAAAAACCAATTTCACCTACTCACTGGCTTTCTCACAGGATATTGTCGCCTAAAGAAGCATCTGTTGAGAATTGGTTTATCGGATACTGATGAGTGTAGATTCTGTGGGGAGGAGGAAGAAACTCCTATTCACCTGGTTACGGAATGCTATGCCATTGCAAGACAAAGGAAAGAGTGCTTTGGACAAGAAACTTGTAGAAGTGGGGAGTTATCCTCCTTGAAGCCGTCCCACATACTGGATTTCATCAAATCTCTAGAACTGGAGGGCGAGCTGTAGGAGGCGCGATGATAACAGCTCTGTCAGGGGGCACAATAGACCTTAAGGTCGCAGTGGACTGTAACCCCTTTTCACTATAACTATAACTGTAACTAAAGTAATGAGTGAATTTTGATAATTTTTCATTTGAGAAAAAACCCATTGTGATATATGAATTGAAAACAGTAGAAAGATTTCAGTTCCTTCAATACCATCATAAATTAATTGATCACAAAATCAGGAATCTGCAGATATCCTCATTAGGCTGCTCCATTTGTGAAACTCCGGCTATCGGAGATGACATTCAAGATTTCACCCTTGAGTTTGAATGAATGCTTGGCATCCAGGCATCTTTCAAGAGAGTAATTTATCGTTACGAAATTTTCCCGCTGTCGACATGAAACTTGCTCGTTAAATGTCTGAATGGCCCCCTCATTTCTGGAACTCCGAGTACGAGCAATGATGAAAAGAACTGATGTGGTTTATCATTTCGCTCTGGGGGAAACTCAAGAAATAGTTCAAGAATTTCATTTTCGGCTGTATGTGAGAAGTTATTGCATGTGGAAAAGTTTCAAATTAAAAAATGGAAAAGATTCAAGCTGGAACAAAGTATTCTCTTCCAATTTTATTCGGCTTCTCAATAATGACCCATTCTCTCTGAAAGTCCCCTCGGCTAAATGAATTGGTCCTCAATTATAGAGGTCCTGTCGACGACAAAAAAAGACTGGAATTAAAAATGGCTTCCAACCAGCTGCTGCACAAAGGGAAGAGCGATATGAATAGAGAGGGGCATTGAACTAAAGCAAACAAGCTGCTACCGACATTTCGAATTGAATTTATTGCAGACCATTCTAATCAGCTTTATACAGGTTGGGTTTTTTCACCTGAAACTATTGAGTGGTCAGTAGTTTGATACGATAGATCCGAATGACCTTTTTTATTTGAGCTTTTTTAGGGATTTCCCGTGAATGGATATTTTCCGGAGTTGATTCAGTCATGAAATTGATTTACTTTGATATGATGTGTATTTGCGATCGTTATTCATTCGCGATTGGTTTTTTCGATTAATATTTGAAAAATGTCGGATATATTTCACGGTATTTGCGTATTTGCGAAATGAATCAGAAAAAGTCATGTGGGAATATTATTCAATTCGTGATTCAATACAGAATTTGGCATATATTTCATTAAATAAAATGAATTACGTTGATTATTCTCAATGTGAATATGTCTATTAACTGTCAGAGTGGACAATCCCTTTTCGATTTTGTTAATTGGTAGTAAGATTGTGTTAACCAATTCGAAGTTGTTCAATTTCAATGCTAATACGAATACGATTAGTCCCGAAATTGAAAAGACCAACCCGCGCATTCGCCAAATTGTAACAGGCATGATCTCTGTATTGAATTCCCGGTCTTGTATCGTTTGTTTCTTAGGTTGAACTTTAAATTGAAATTAACCACTTTCAAATTGAAATTGAAGTCAAATTTATGTTTCAAAAATAATTTGCAGCATATATGTCCACCAAGACTAGGTCTGGAGCTAATGTTACAGTGAATGGTGTATTGCTGACGTTTAAATGATTTTCAGCACAACCTGAAATGCAAATTTTGAAACAAATAATCATTCGTTATTTGTTTCAAAATTTGCATTTCAGGTTGTGCTAAAAATCATTTAAACGTCTTCTCTTGGCCTATTTCTCGAGAATTTTGAAAAGTGGGGAACTCCACTGGTCCTTTATTAGTTTTTCTGTCGGGTTATTCAAGTACTTTTATTATTTTTTCAAATGAACTTTCACAAAGTAATTGATTATTTTATCTATTATTTTTCAGTAAAATTTCAACACTCAATTCTTGATTTCCGTCAAGAAAATAGCATAACTGAATCTTCCAACCATGTTTCTATAGGGTGAGTCTTCGACTTTGTAGATTCCTCTCATCAATCGAAACACTTTATTTCTACACCATTTTTCAAAATTCGGTTTTGTTTGAAAGGTACAGGGTGTCGAAAATCCATGAGAAAACACTTTTCTGTACATATCTTCAGAACCATCTTTTCAAATCAATTGAATTTTGGTTGATTGTTTACTCTATTCATGCCGCATATTCCCCAATCAATACTTATACAATATTTGTCCTGGTATAAGATTTACTGCTCAGCCGACTCATAAATCCTCGCAAAAGTACTATAAAACCACTTAAATTAAAAAAACGGTTCATGTTTTCGGAAGAATCAATCATTTCTAAAAATAAAAGTATTCCTATGTATTTTTAATGAAACGCGTCGTTTTCGTGTTATTTCCAATTCTAACCAATGAAATTGGACGAAAAAATCATAAAACTCAAGAATAGTCTGAATGCTCCCCTGGAATCTCATTATCACGAAATTTATAAACTCTCTGATTTCTATACAAGTTAACAATGTAGTCAGAATGTTTATCAACTTTGTCAAGATTGAAATCTCTATGATGAAAAATCGTTTGATGTAGAGATATGTAATAATGAAAACCCACAAATGTGGGAAATGAAATTGAATTTCAAGAAGCATGAAATAATACATTTTATACTCACAGTTTATATTGAAAATTCATGTTAACCCGTTCATATTGAAAATAAATGTCAATGAAATACAAAATTCGCAGTTTAATGATGTCGAGTTTGATGAATGTCGATACTAACCACGTATTAAATTGAACTCAATGAAGAATAAAATGATACCTGGCACTTAATAATTTGTGACGATGATTCTATCTAAACAATATCTTATTGGAATTCCATAAACTCGACACTACACGGTTATTATGACATCGATTCACTGAAAGTCTTTACATAATCATCAAGAGATAGCTCTAGAAATGATTTGAATATTTTATGTCATTTATATCATATTGTTTTGGGTGTTTGTACAACTGTTTGCAGTATTTGCATTCTCCTCTGTCACGCCGGTTATCGCTATACGCATGCGTCTTTCATGGAACTGGCGTTTGAGACACAAAGCCATAAAATCAAAGATTCTCCTCTTTTGACAGAACAATGATTTGTGTGCCGTGCCGGCATCCTCGCATTGCCAGGTAATTGACTGTTATACCATTGTTCAAATATAAAATCAACAATCTGGTATCGTCTTCTCAAAAGCTCTGTGTAATAACACAGAAAATGGGCGAGGTAAGGATATTGACCTACAATCCTATGACCTAGGTTAATGGAGTTACGTTAGATTTGTGAAAAAACAATTTTTTTGGGATACTTTTGAGAAATCGAGGAGAATATGGACAAGCTATTAGCGTTTATAAACTAATCTTCAGGAAAATCGAACGAGGAACGCATTTTGGTAGGAGAAATACAGGGTCTTTCACGAGGAACCTCACCCATATTTATACGGGAAACTACTGAACGTATTTTCATGAAATTTAGCACTTATAAGTATTTCACGATGCTGATGAAATCTAAAATATTTTCAAGGCATGAGCGCCTCCGGTTTTTCCGGAAATGACGTCAACTTCCGTTTTTCAAATTAGAACACCATTTTTTTATTGCAGAAATAGATTCCTTAGAAAATTTCAAGTTATTTTGATGTAACATTTTTCAGTTTTGGTTGGAAAATTCTCTCTGAGCGGGAAAATACGAAAAAAAAATCGAAAATAGAGCTCCGCTGAAACAAGAATAACTTCGAGGTTTTTGGATGGAAAATTTTCATTTTTGGGATTTTTCAAGATGTAAGATTGATGTATCCACTTTAAAAATCGAAATCGCGATTCATGATACAGGGGGTGAAAAAATCGCTTTCAAAGTTAGGGATGACAAAATCGTGAAAAATCAATTTTTTCAAATTAGAACCCCATTTTTTTATGGCAGATATTGAATCAACGTTAAAAAATAATGTGAGTGTATGCATCACACTCTTGCCCTAACGTGGATATTTTCTGAGTTATTCACAAAAAACTGTTTTTCGTCTTGAATTTTCAGCTATTTCTTTTCCCTTCACGCCAAAAAGATGAAATTTTCAGGAACTGTTACTTAAACCATGTTTTAGATTTTACTACCCTAATATGCAAGAGAAAAAAGTTACAGGTTGTTCCTAAATAGATGGCGAATTTGGTTTCGAATTTGTATCGGAAACCTCTTTATTTCAACTAATCGGCCATCGGTTTTCTCTCCAGTGATAAATAAATAATTCCTTATGAACCATATGCAAAAACTTACCATGTTTTACATTCTTTTTTTTAATGATAGATATCATTAATTACATCTGCCAAATTCCTCTTCATTCAGTAGATGTAATTAATGATATCTATCATTAAAAAAAAAAGAATGTAAAACATGGTAAGTTTTTGCATATGGTTCATAAGGAATTATTTATTTATCACTGGAGAGAAAACCGATGGCCGATTAGTTGAAATAAAGAGGTTTCCGATACAAATTGGAATCCAAATTCGCCATCTATTTAGGAACAACCTGTAACTTTTTTCTCTTGCATATTAGGGTAGTAAAATCTAAAACATGGTTTAAGTAACAGTTCCTGAAAATTTCATCTTTTTGGCGTGAAGGGAAAAGAAATAGCTGAAAATTCAAGACGAAAAACAGTTTTTTGTGAATAACTCAGAAAATATCCACGTTAGGGCAAGGGTGTGATGCATACACTCACATTATTTTTCAACGTAGATTCAATATCTGCCATAAAAAAATGGGGTTCTAATTTGAAAAAATTGATTTTTCACGATTTTGTCATCCCTAACTTTGAAAGCGATTTTTTCACCCCCTGTATCATGAATCGCGATTTCGATTTTTAAAGTGGATACATCAATCTTACATCTTGAAAAAATCCCAAACATGAAAATTTTCCATCCAAAAACCTCGAAGTTATTCTTGTTTCAGCGGAGCTCTATTTTCGATTTTTTTTTCGAATTTTCCCGCTCAGAGAGAATTTTCCAACCAAAACTGAAAAATGTTACATCAAAATAACTTGAAATTTTCTAAGGAATCTATTTCTGCAATAAAAAAATGGTGTTCTAATTTGAAAAACGGAAGTTGACGTCATTTCCGGAAAAACCGGAGGTGCTCATGCCTTGAAAATATTTTAGATTTCATCAGCATCGTGAAATACTTATAAGTGCTGAATTTCATGAAAATACGTTCAGTAGTTTCCCGTATAAATATGGGTGAGGTTCCTCGTGAAAGACCCTGTATAGCTTTTCGATTGCTGATATAATCGGACAAAACTGAGTGTTTTTGTGAGGAAATATCGTGTTTGTAACATTCCTATTCAAATAAAGTTAGTACTTGACTATTTTCTGAATGCATCAACACAATTTCAATCGAGAAATATGCACTTTGAATTGTTTCCAGAGAATCGTATAAGGTACGTATTTGGCCCATTCTTTTTTTCAAATGGCTGAATCTTCGATCTTTTAAACAAAGCCGAATTGGGAAAATTGGAAAATAAAAAAAAAATTTCGTTTGACCTTAAGAATCTTGAGTTGAAATATATGAACAAGTCGAAGACTTATTATAATTATTATTACATAAAGATACGAGTAGAGGTAGAAACCTATAAACTCAATAGAAGAAATGAAAATATGAATTCCACAGTACAAAAAAAAAGGATAATAACAAAGTATGAACACTCAAGCTTACCCTGTATACGTGAAATATTTCCTGTATTTACAGAGAAAAATTTTCCTCAACAATCGCCAGGACTTTGGAATTATCGAATGTACATGATATTTACTCAAATTCATTATTTCCCAAAACTAAATGAACATGTTGATGTATGTTCGTTTAGAAGTTTTTCTGTCGGGTTATTCGAGTATGTACTCTGATCCTTTCCTCGAATGAACTACCACAAAGTAACGGACTATTCTGTCCATTATTTTTCAGTAAAATTCCAACACTCGATTCTTGATTTTCGTACAAGAAAATTACATAACTGAATCTTCCAACCAAGTTTATACAGGGTGTCTACTTTTAAAACGGCAAAACTTCAAGGGGAGATTATTCAAGTGATCTGCAACAAAAAATGTCATATAACACATGGTCGAAATCTTGACGGTTATTCTTCAATTTAACATTTCTCGTTTTCACGAAATATTTCAATTTTTTCCATGAAATCTTTAATATATCAGTTATGCTTGTAGCTTCATCGAATTCGATCACATATTTGGAAATGGTATTAAATTTTCTACAAGAAAAGAATTCCAGTGTGCCAAAAATATTTCTATTGCGGGTTTGGTGAGGAGATGAATATCACGATACTGAAGTGAACAAAATCAGTCATATTTTTCCAATGGGTTTTTCGTTGAAAAATTATCCATTATGGACATGTTTTTTTTCAGCAAAAAACACCTCATTTAGGGTACTTTCGAATGACATATCAACTCTCTTGCTAACTGCTTGTTTTCTGCCATAATATCATGGCTTATATGATGAAAACGAAAAAGTCGAAAAATTTTAAACCTAAATTTGCTCCATTTTGAAACTCATTATGATTGAATATCGAAGTAATTCCTGAATAAGTAAGGAGAATGGGGGGGGTGATAGAATATTATGGACTGATGAGGCAACTTTCACGAGATCGGGTTTCATGAATTTGCGAAATAGCCATGTATGGAAGAGAGAAAACCCCCATGCTACTATTGTTTCTCATTATCAACATGAAATAAGGGTCAACGTGTGGTTAGCAGTCATGAGAGGTGAACTTTTCGGACCAGTTATACTCCTCGATCGCCTCAACTCTGATGAATTCATTAGATTAATCCAAAGCAGCTTAACAGACATATTGGATGAAATGCCTCTGGGTACCAGACAAAATGTCTGGTTTCAAATGGATGGCTGCCCAGCTCATAATGGCCGGAACGTACGACAGTTAATGAATGAGTATTTTGGGGCGAAATGGATTGGAAGGTACGGTCCGGTAAGATGGCCACCAAGGAGCCCAGACCTGACGCCTTTGGATTTTTATGTCTGGAGCACCTTGAAAGAAAATGTGTACCGAATTCGCGTTCAGACTCGAGAGGCTCTGATCGAAAGGATTGAATTGTGTTGTGCAGAAATGCGTCAGAAACATTGCGAACTTCGCCAGGTTGTTGATTCAGTTCGAAAAAGATGTGTTAAATGTATTGAACAAGGAGGTGGACATTTCGAACAATTGTTATAAATAGTAATAGTCTGTTTTTTAAATTTTTTCATAAAATCTGTATTATTAAAAATGTTTTCATTGTTCTGAATTATTCTCACTTCATTGATAAATTCATGATTTCCATTAGAATTACTTCGATATTCAATCATAATGAGTTTCAAAATGGAGCAAATTTAGGTTTGAAATTTTTCGACTTTTTCGTTTTCATCTTATAAGCCATGATATTATGGCAGAAAACAAGCAGTTAGCAAGAAAGTGGATATGTCATTCGAAAGTACATTAAATGAGGTATTTTTTGCTGAAAAGAAAACATTTCCATAATAGATAATTTTTCAACGAAAAACCCATTGGAAAAATATGACTGATTTTGTTCACTTCAGTATCGTGATATTCATCTCCTCACCAAACCCGCAATAGGAATATTTTTGGCACACAGAAATTCTTTTCTTGTAGAGAATTTAATACCATTTCCAAATATGTGATCGAATTCGATGAAGCTACAAGCATAACTGATATATTAAAGATTTCATGGAAAAAATTGAAATATTTCATGAAAACGAGAAATGTTAAATTGAAGAATATCCGTCAAGATTTCGACCATGTGTTATATGACATTTTTTGTTGCAAATCACTTGAATAATCTCCCCTTGAAGTTTTGCCGTTTTAAAAGTAGACACCCTGTATACGTGAAATATTTACAGAAAAAAAAGTTTCTTCAACATTCGCCAGGTCTTTGGAATTATTGAATTCACATAATACTTTCTCAAACTCATTTTTTTCACAAAGTGGATAAACATTTTGATAAACACCTAATTACTTCGACCTGTATGTAGAAAGGACAACGTTGCTTAATTATCTGACAGAAAAATGACTATAACCAAACAATTTCAAAATATACACCGTGAAATGTGACAGAATTTCAGTGCCAACCGGGATACATTATAAAAGTGAATGAAGTATACACGTGCTTGTGTTTGGGTTAAAGGAAATAGGATCAGCACCATCCTCAATAACATCGCGCCGACAGCGAATGCGAAATATAAAACTGAAAGCAAGAGCTTATCGACTACCCCTTCAGTCTCCCCACATTCATCACCCTTATCATCGACGTTTGCACAACAACCCTTTCGCCCAGCCCCGTCCATTCCTCCACATTAAAATTTTTCAATAGCTCCCGCCTGAATGACGACGTAAATAGCCCCCACGTCCCGCTATATTTACAAAGGTGTTTGCAACGCAACGATAATGGGCGCTTCGGTCCTGGATGCTGGGGAATAATCTGCGATAACGTGGAAAGCGCCGCAACCTGACCGGATGGCGGCGCGAGCCCCGCAGTTTCCTCCTGACGGCGAGACGGGCAGCAACTGCGCGTCCCGATTCTGAAAAACGAGCGTCTCGACGGATGTAAGATCGCGTCGCTAAGTGCTCATTTCCCCCAAGTCGGAGTTTTTCAGCAGAGCGAAACGGTAAGTCGATTTGGTTTTGGTTTGTTTACTCCATTCACTTTTAGAAAGTATCCCTGTTGGCCAAGGTTTGGGTTTATTAAGGAAATAAATTTGTAGTCTCGGAAGTGGGCCACCATTTCACTGTTGGGTCGAAAATTAACAGTGCTGAGCCTGAGGTGGCGTAACGATACAGTAACAAAGCCTACACAGAACACAACTGCTTACTCCGAACTCGGCGCAAGTTACAATAAGCTTCGAAGCTAGTAGTTTCAGAGGGGTCTCTTCGGGAAACATAGGAGTAATCACTATGAACAATATCAATATCAATAAACTGATGCTGCCAATGCTAATTTCTACTCTCAATACAGATTGAATATTTGAAGTGACTTCAAAGTATGCCCATAAAACATAATTCCATATCTTGCTTTTGACTCGATTACTGCATGATAGATAGCTTTGATGGAGAATTTATCCAGATGTCTTGTGATTACATCCAAAGATAAAAGACTGAAGCTGAGCTGCATCCCAATTTAGAAATACATATATTGTATCATTCGTATAGATTCCCAAGAACTTTGTAAATGGGGTTAGTTCTTTTAAGGTCTAACTGTAACACAGGTTAGTACTACTACATTTTCATACTGGAGTATTTCAAGTTGTGGAAAATAGTTATTTATGATATGAGTGTTCGAAGTGACGTTTTAATCTGGGAGTGAAAAAGTTTGTGAAATGAACGGAGCGAATTGAAAAATTTCACGAACAAAATAAAATCACTCTTCACAAATACTTACCATACAATGTTTTTTGTACAACTGCCCTATTTTGATAATAAAATGGGCGAATTTGCAATGACAATAAACTTCAAAATGCATTTTAATATTCAAATAATCAAAAGGTTGTTGTGAATGGCAAACGTTGCCAACGTTATGATTACTAACAAATGAGAAGAGACGCTGTCATTTGAATTTCGTTCCTGTCCAATTTTCGTCTTGGGTTTTTAACTGCTTAATATGTTTGTCGAGAGTCCAATTATTAATAAAAGTGACGATTTGGTTGTTCCTGTGGATATTGAAGAGTCTGCAAGAAGAGCAAATCTGGAACTCCTACCTGAAAAATCTGATCAGCAGTACGATATTGTATATAACAATTTCCTGGCCTGGTGTAAATTGAAAAATGTAGAAGGGAACTCCAGTGAACCTGTTCCTGGCATACTTAGAAAAAAAATCAAAAATATGGAGTTCATCAACTTTGTGGAGCAAATTTTCAATGATAAAGTCAAGCGCCCTTATTGAAAATGGTGGGGATGTTAGTGAATATTTTAAGGTAATAGCATATTTAAAACGGAAAAGTGAAGGATATCGTTCCCAAAAATCGAAAATTCTCACTCGTGAACAAGTTGAAAAATTTATAAATGAGGCACCAGATGAGAAATGCTTGATGGTTAAGGTTGCAACTATTTTCGGATTATTTGGAGCCTGTCGGCGTGAAGAATTGTGTAATTTATCAGTGGAAGACATCGAAATAACAAATAAATCATTGGTTATACAACTTCCAAACACAAAAACGAAAGTCAGTCGTTCTTTCAGTATTATTGGGAAGTATGTTGACTATTTTCATAAGTACTTTGCACTGTGTCCTTCTGTCATCAAACATCGTCGTTTTTTCCTGAAATACATGAATAATAAATGCACTGCCAATCCAGTTGGTATCAATACATTTGGGAAAATTCCATCTATTGTTGCCGAATTCCTCAAACTGCCAGAACCAAAGCAATATACAGGACACTGTTTTCGAAGATCCTCCGTTTCATTGTCAGCCTAATCAGAAGCAAATATTACGGATATAAAAAAACATGGTGGATGGAAGTCTACGACGGTAGCCGAGGGCTATGTTGATCATTCCATTGCATATAGAAATGTGATTGCTGAAAAAATTCTCCCAACCTCAACAGATTTTGGATCATCATCATCCAATATTGTACCGGTTTCTACAAGTACTGATGGTGCTGAGGATTCTAATAATGTGTTGCGAAGCTCCCTAACGAACGTCACAGGGCATTTATGTTAGTAATTGTTCTAGTTTTACGATTAATGTTAATGATCGTTGAATATTGATAATAAAAATTTGCAATTGCTGAATTTTTTCATCTGATTTCATCAAAAGAAAATGGCGTGCTAAAAATATTTCTAACACTAATGTTAAAAATATTTTCAACACGCTTTCACGAAAACAATCAATTTTAACATTGTTTGCTGTCATTAAAAGTGCCACTCTTAATGGCAGTTGTACAAAATAGTAATGTATGTAACAAGTCCGGAAATAGGGTTTTGTTGGACGAATAGAAGTCCGTGAGTCCGAAAAGGTATTTAAATGTCTTCTGTAGGCTCGTTTCTTGAGAATTTTGAAAAGTGGGGAATTCCATAGGTCCGTCTGTTCGTTTAGCAGTTTTTTTGTCAGGTTATTCGAGTACTTTGATTCTTTCTCGAATGAACTATCACAAAATAACGGACTATTCTGTCCATTGTTTTTCAGTAAAATTTCAACACTGGATTCTTGATTTCCGTACAAGAAAATAGCATAGACTGAATCTTCCAATCATGTTTATATACGTGAAATATTTCCAGGTCTTTGAAATTATCGAATTCACCTAATTCCTTCTTCAATTCATTATTTTCCCAAAGTAAATAAACATTTCGATAAATACGTAATAACTACGACCTCTATGCAGAGAAGACAACGTTGCGTAGAAATCTGACAGGAAAATGACCATAACCTAACATTTTCAAAGTATACACGGTGAAATGTGTTGGAATGTCATGGCCAACAGGGATACGATATATAAGTGAATGGAGTAAATGTGAGGGGGATTTGTTTGTTGTTGAACTTGTGGGGTGAAGACATCGACGTCTGGAAGACTGGTAATCGGCTTGGTATCGACGGTTTATTAATGGATTGGGAAAGTTTGGAACTGTTCGAGTTGACATCTCCCTAGATGGTTTTCGTTCTTAATTTAGTTCTAGGCTTATTTGACGCCTTCAGTTATCCTCTCTCTCTCTCTTCCCACACCAAGGGTTATTATTCTAGGATGCGAAAGAAACATCCAATTTCATTACAGAAATCAATTTTTTTCGAATCTGTCATACATAATGAATGAGCCCATTCTTGAATTATTCACAATGTGATGTTCAATCGCCATATTCCGTTCGCAGCAATCTCCAAAGCAATGGAGGAATCATGTATGCATGAAAATTTGTTTTCGCGTTTTTGCACACCTGAAAATTGGCCTTCTTACATCCTCCCCAATTTCAGCAGGGAATTTGCATGTAATTCAATTCAGTATGCAGGATTCATCAGCCTAATTTGGTTATATGGACATATTTCGGCCTAGCCCCAGGTAGGGATCTTTTCTGGATTAGGGGGGTGGATTCGAATAACACGTTCAGAAAAATTCGTGTAACTCAACCATAGAATCTCAACTGGGCATGCGCTCGTGTAGGCAATCTACGAAGAATAGGCCATGATTAACAATCCTAAAGTTATACCGAATGGCTACTGAGGTTCCTGACCCACAAATACTGTTACTTTTGAGTTCGGAATTAAATTTATGGGATGGTATCCCGTGAAATCAACGAAAAGTCACACAAATTAAGGGGTTGGATCACAGAAGTTTCAGAACAAATGTCAACAGGATGATGAACGATGGCTTGGAAATAGGTTCTTCAGTATCTCAGACTAATGATAATTACTGGCTTGGGACAAATTGAATTGTTTGGTTTTAATTAATTTCTGTTTCCCCTGTGAAACATTTCAACAAGGAAAACTACATAGGGCCTGACTAAAAATTGTTTTATACCTAGGAATAAGTTAGTTTAAGAGTCAACATCAATCTCTGAATTTCAAGTAGGGGTAAATAAACTCAGTGGCAGAAACAAATAACTCACAGTAATGGCGAATTCAATACAAATAATTTTCTATGAATATGTACACAAAAAGTAAGTGAGGTAGAGTTGTGTTTTGAAGCTACAATTGGCATTTGTTCATCGTGCAATATGTTTGGAATGGCCGCTTAAATCTGTTCATTAGGACGAGAATATTTTCCACAGCTTAGCGAACACTCTCTGAACCTCATCACATGATGAATTTAATATTGAAGTGAATGTAAACTGTGTGGTGGCTTCTAAAATGAATTTCTTTGAAGTAAACGATTTATAGCGATATAAACAAGCGATACCTGATTTAGATTGAGAGTAATTGTCGAGTACCATTTCAGTAGATTCAGATAACGCAATTTACGTGCAATTTAACTAATAAATTGATATCAAAATAGATATGCCATTAAACCAGTGGTGTTCAACGGAATGTGTTGCCATTTTTCTAGAATTATTGAACTTCTTGACGAATTTTTAAAGTGTTGAGTATAGGAGCAGTGAAAGGTCTTATAGTTATAATAAGGTATAGTGAAAAGGGGTTACAGTCCACTGCGACCTTAAGGTCCATTGTGCCCCCTAACAGAGCTGTTGTCATCGCTCCTTCTACAGCTCGCCCTCCAGTTCCAGAGATTTGATAAAATCCAGTATCTGGGACGGCTTCAATGAGGATAACTCCCCACTTCTACAAGTACCTTGTCCAAAGCACTCTTTCCTTTGGCTTGCAATGGCATAGCATTCCGTAACCAGGTGAATAGGAGTTTCTTCCTCCTCCCCACAGAATCTACACTCATCAGTATCCGATAATCCCATTCTCAACAGATGCTTCTTTAGGCGTCAATATCCTTTGAGAAAGCCAGTGAGTAGGTGAAGTTGGTTTTTACAGAGAACCAGATATATTTTGGATCTAGCAGTTGAGGAACTTTCTGGAGTGATCCATCCCTGGGAGATTCCGTCAGAGTTTTTCTCATTCGGTTTTCTCCTTCACCATAAATTCCTTCTTATAGGTGCATTTTCCTATACCACAGAAGGGTTCTGGGCCAGTGAGTGGCGTTTGTGCGCCCTTTCTGGCCAGTGTATTGGCCTCTTCATTTCATACGATTCCCGAATGACCGGGAAATCAGATTAAAAAGACCTTATTCTTCTTGCCTACCTCATTGAGTTTGTTTCGGCACTCCCAAATCAGCTTTGAGTCAATGACGTAGGAGCTCAGTGCTTTAATAGCAGCTTGACTATCAGTATGAATAGCTATATCGACCTTCTGATAGGTTCTTTCTAGATTTATATCTAGACATCTTTCGATTGCAAGTATTTCCTCTAGGCCTCTTGTACAGGAGCCTAACGATAGTGCACACTTGGTACTTGTCCCGTAAATCCCAGCGCCAACTCCTGTAGCGGTTTTAGAACCATCATTATACCATTTCTTACCTCTCTTTTGCTTAGCATTGTACTGAAGTTTTTCTCAGTGCTTACTTCCTTGATCATTACATCACTAGGAAGGTTTGCAGATGAGGTGTAGTCATTCAGAGAGGATCAAACTCTCTGAAACCTGACTCTCTCATTGCCTGCTTCTTCTGTAGATCCTCTGAGGATGGCCTCATGGGCTACCCTATCAATCACTTGATGTAAAGGTGTGAGGTCTGTGATGATCTCATGGGCATGTTCTCATAGCTTCCGTGATGCACACACAAGCAAGCCTTTGTACTTTGTCGAGCATTCTTTTCGTAATTACCTGACTTGCTTTAGCAAATCGGACTACTGCCCCATATGTGACTATAGGTCTAACAATCATGACGTACATCCATCGCAGTATTTTTGGGTTATATTGAAAGGTCTTGGAAACACTTCGATTATTTGGAACCATGTATTTCAATCATGCAGGTGACATATTTCGGCTGTTCTAGCCATTATAAAATATCTGCAATACAGATCAAAGCAATTTGAAACCGAAAAAAAAAGAAATGTAAATATGAAACTTTTGGAGGTTATACATTTATGAATAAACAAAATAAATGAATACACAAGGGACATTACGAGGATGTATTGATATCTATTTAGCCTAGACCAGTTCCATGCATAAACAAAATACGAAGAACAAAAACGGTTTTATAGGCAAGAAGATTTAATAAAAACTACAATTTACCGCTACAAGTTTCGAGATTTTACATTATCTATTCTTCAGGCTAAGAAACAGAGAAAACAAAATTAATATGGGAAAAGAAACGCCACAAGAAACTTTGCTCACCAGAATAAATTGACAAACTGATCGAAAAATGTCTCTTTGAAATCAACATAAAACATATTGCGAACGAAATTCCATCTCAAAGAGAAATTTTTCGATCAATTTGTCAATTTATTCTGGTGAGCAAAGTTTCTTGTGGCGTTTCTTTTCCCATATTAATTTCGTTTTCCTGTTTTTTAGCCTGAAGAAGAGATAATGTAAAATCTCGAAACTTGTGGCGGTAAATTGTAGTTTTTATTAAATCTTCTTGCCTATAAAACCGTTTTTGTTCTTCGTATGATATTCTTGGGCAATTTAGAGCTGTGGAATAAACAAAATACATATGGCGATACCATATCAACGAACAATAACTTATTAGAAGTGTCAGTGTAGAGTTCGACGTCAAAAAAGTAAACCAGAGTTACGCAATAAATAAAAAAAAAAGATGTCTACCGGAATTGAAAAAATCGAAAAATTGGAGTATCGAGCCATCATCAAGTACCTGTATTTAAAAGGGTTGAGGAGTAAGCAGATTTACGAAGATATGCTTAATACCCTTGGTGATCAACGTCCCTCGTATGCGACCGTGAAAAATTGGACTACAAGCTTCAAAAGAGGTAAATTTTCCAATGAAGATGATGGCCGATCGGGAAGGCCATTTTCTGTGTCAGTCCCCGAAAATATCGATGCAGTTTAGGACATGATTTTATCAGACCGTCGAATTGGGCTAAAACGGATATCTGAAGCACTGAAGATTTCATACGAACGCGTTCATCATATAGTTCACGTCAATTTGGACATGAGAAAAATTTCTGCAAAATGGATCCCCAAATGTTTGAATGTTGACCAAAGCGTGCAAAGCTTTGCTCGATTTGAAAACGATGTAGACTTCTTAAACCGAACTGTTACCATGGATGAGACTTGGATACATTTCTACGATCCAGAAACAAAGCAACAATCGATGGAATGGCGACACTCTGGTCATCCAACACCTAAGAAGTTTCGTGTCCAAATATCTGCTGGAAAAGTTGTGGCTTCAGTTGTTTGGGATTGCCATGGAGTAATCATAATTGATTTTTTGGATAATGGTAGAACAATAACTGGAGATTACTATTCGACATGACTGACCACTCTGCGGTACAAATTAAAGAGAAAAGACGCGGAAAGCTATTCAAAGGTATTTTGTTTTTACAGGACAACGCCCCAGTATACACAAATCTCATGTTGCCATGCAAAAATTCCGTCCGACTATCATCTCTTTCCTCAACTGAAAAAAGTTTAAAAGGTCGTAAATTTTCATCCAACGAGGGGGTAATAAAAGCTGTGGAGGACTGGTTTGCAGAGTAAGAAAAAAACATTTTTTTGAAAGGTCTAGAGACGTTGTAGGTTCGCTATAATAAATGTTTTCAATTATGAGAAGAATATGTTGGGTAATAAAATATTTTGACATTGAAATTTTGTTTGGTTTTATAGTAGGCTAAGAATTTTTCAATATCCTCGTATGTGACATCCCGACAGTCAAACTTGCCGCGCAATTCAAATCTAGCTCTTTCATCGAAACACCCTTCATATTCTTTCGAAAGATTTAATTCGCGGAAGGATATCTTGCGAAACGATCATAAATCTAATCCCCATTCTGCAATGAAAAGTTTCACTGTTCGTCGGGCAAACGGGGGGCGACAATCCGCAGGGAACCGGCAGCATCAATCCGCAGTTCATTCCCGAATCATAAACAGACCGGACAAACAATGAGTAAGCAATTCCCCCCAGTTTTATGCGCTCCAAATTCACTTCCTTCCCTCCTTCTTCCCCGGACTTTCCAACACATTGGACAAAATGGTATCCGTCCTTTGAATTACATCTCTTCAATCCGTACGTCCCATCCAGAAGGGGGAGATGCGGTACAGCTGAATGGGACGTCGCACAGAAGCCGGTGGGAATCAATTCTTCTGCAGGCGAGTCACGTTCCTGCGAAGGAGCGTTGTAAACTGCAGGAATGACTTGCTGGTTCCGGTTGTCCCGGAAAGTGGATTAGAAAGTCGAGAATTAAGCATCGATGTGGATTCTTACGATCCAAGTTTTGGCTCTTTGTAACGCCTCTTCAGGATTATATAAGACGAATTGCGATAAACTCTGTTCGGGCTTGGCTTGGATGAATCACTCTGTTCGATTCGTTTTCTATGCGGACCGCGTTTTAGGGAAAATTTCTCTCTTATCCACTATCGATTTATTTGAAAGGACAAAGGACCCCGCACTTTTTCTATGGCAAATGGCATTCCGTCAAATGTTTTAAAATTTTGGTATAATGTAGTACTCGACCTACTGATCGAAAGTGTCCATGGCCCCAACTCAATCCTATGACTAGTTTTTGAGATACAGGGCGTTGAAGTTGAGAATTACCCCCTTTTACTACGCCCGTATGCATTTAAACATTCCGTACTCGAGTTTGGCACCAAGCGCGAATAGCGCTCTGCCATTGGCCTGACGAACTCGAACTGAGAAACCAATCACACTTCGAATGCGAAACATAATCGTATAATAATAGGTGTAATAAGCGTAATTCAATTGAAGTTCGGTATTTATCATCTTATTCATCTAATTGAAAGTGGGATTATTCCAAGTGATGAATGAATCTTTACTGGTAATGTAGGTAATTTATATTCTGCAGCATCTAAATGGAATACTTTTGAGATGAAAAGTTATAAAGAAAGAACTTTTCAATTTTGAAGCAACGAAATGGAAACGTCTAGTTTGAATGGGGTACAATCATTTCGTACGTTTTCTAAACACGAAAATTCGATTAATTCAATCACTTTCCAACTTTCCATAAAAATCCAATATACAATCTTGAGTATTATGGTGGGTTGGGTTGCAGTTCAGACAAAAAACATCTCTACCTCCCTTATTGAAAAATCAAATGGAGATGAGAATAGGTAATCAAAATGAAGTAATTTAATCAACTGATATAACACGCGCGAGCAGAGTGAGGACATTAATACCTATAGTTTGATTTATTTTTATTCTTTCTTTATTGAACCTCTATATTATATGTGTAGGAAATCGTTGATACCGAAAGAAGTTATAAGCGATTTGAGTTATTTTTAAGGTTGTGAGTTTTCATAGGTTCTCGGCTTGTCTAGGGCTTGTTGAAAGAAACATAACTATTGCTGTTCTTTGTCTATATTTCGGACCGATTGGGTCCTTCGTCAAGACATGAGCAACTCGCTGTGAAGAAACCAGCTAAATAGCAGCTAATGTTCTGAAAAAGGAGCTAATAAAGGTCCGAAATATAGACAGAGAACAACAATAGTTGTGTTTCTCTCAACAAGCCCTGAACAAGCCGAGAACCTATGGAAATTCACGACCTTGGATGATACGGCTACACCCCTTGTATATTTTTTGTTTGTTATTTTTAAGTATAGATAGGTATTCCTGTATGTATTCTAGATTTTTCAAGCAAGGAAAATACAGAAGAAAAACGACAGTGCAAGTGGGTAACGGTATTTTATGAAATAATCAAATATAATGAACATGAACATATATGCGGAGGAAATATTCAGTGGGATGATACATGTTTAATAGCATTAGGCTGATCCCTTTTCACATTTTGTGAGAGATGTCCATGGCTCAGAGATGCCGTTTCGCATTCGAAGTGTGATTGGTTTCTCAGTTCCAGTTCGTCAGGCCAATGGCGCTTGGTGCCAAACGCGAGTACGGAATGTTTAAATGCCGCCCGTATCTCGGAACAGAATCGAATGAACTTAAATTTTTTTCAAAGAAACATTTCATGACATCCCCAGAGAGCAACCATATAGAGGAATATGACCGAAAATCGTTACGAATACAGGTTTATCCAAAATTGAATGCATGCCCGATTTTAAAAGTATAAAATGTGTCAGTTTCAGAGCGAGGACGTTCGCAAAATTAACTATTTCACTAGATTTATGTTGTTGTTACATCGAAAAAAACTGAAATACCCAGAATTCATACTGGGTGATCCCTTATTATAGAAACTATTCTCAAGGAAGGTTGAGTTGACACCCTGTATGGGTTGATTCAAGGAGTTTGTTTAATTTTTTTAGAACATATCATCATGGACTTCAAGGAATACAGGGTGATTCAGTCATGAAATGAACTTTGAACCTCACGAAAATACCCAAAAACCACCTTTTTTTTCATCACCCTCTATTTCAAGATTAACTCCGATGAGGTGGGAGTTTTTTTTTACCATTGTACTTGAAATAAAAACATCAATACGGCTGAGAGTTTTCATCCACTTCCTATGACCAGATTTTTTTTATGCTGGAATAAGAATAGACTGACATAAATAAATAATTTTCATATTACATAAAAAAAAATCTGTTCATAGGAAGTGGATAAAAACTCTCAGCCGTATTGATGTTTTTATATCAAGTACAATGATGAAAAAAACTCCCACCTCATCGGAGTTTATCTTGAAATAGAGGGTGATGAAAAACAGGTGGTTTTTGGGTATTTTCGTGAGGTTCACAGATTATTTATGACTGAATCACCCTGTATTCTTTGAAGTCCTTGGTGATATGTTCTGAAAAAATCAAACAAACATCTTAAATCAACTCAAAAATACGTACACTTAAACTTCATTGTGAATAGTTTCTATAATAATGGATCACCCAGTATAAATTCTGGCTATTACAGACTTTTTCGATGTAACAACAACATATCTAGTGTAATAGTTCATTTTGTGAACGTTCTCGCTCTGAAACTGACATATTTTATACTTTCAAAATCGGGCATGCATTCAATTATGGATAACCCTGTATTCGTAACGATTTTCGGTCATATTCTTCTATATGGTTGCTCCCTGGGGATGTATTCAATTTTTTCTTGAGAAAAATTGAAGTTAATTCGATTCTGTTCCAAGATACGGGCGTATTAAAAGTGAGTAATTCTCAACTTCAACTCCCTGTATCTCAAAAACTAGTCATAGGATTGAGTTGGAGCCATGGACACTTTTGATCAGTAGGTCGAGTACAACATTATACCAAAATTTTAGGATATTTTACGGAACGCCATTTGCCATAGAAAAAGTGCGGGGTCCTTTGGTTCATCTGGGATTCTGGCTTCTTTAAGATTTCGTCTTTTTTGAGTTAAAATTGTTCAAACTCTGCACTCTCGTGATTTGTATATTTTTTCTTTACTATATTGAATCGGGTGTTTTTTTATGAAGAAAATTGTATGTTTATAGTCCACCACGACTCTCTGAGGACTCTCTGAGGAACCGCATTCGACCAGACGAACCCTTCCGGGTCGATACCATTTAAATTTTGAAACCAATGGTCGTTGATCATCGATCTGTAACGAGCACCATTCACTGTAACATTAGCTCCAGCATCGTTTTCAGAGAAATATGGACCGATGATGCCTCCAGCATGTGGAGCACTTCATACAGTGCATTTTGCAGGATGCAATGTAACTTGCAGAACTTCTTGAGGATTGTTTTCACTCCATATACTGCAATTTTGCTTGATTACGTAGCCACTCAACCAGAAATGAGCTTCATCACTGAACACAAATTTTTGACGAAGAAGTGGATCAACTTCAAGTTGTTCTAGAGCCCGCTCCACACTCATGGCAAGAACCTCGGCCAATACCGCGAACGTGAGTGTAGATGACTTTCTTGTGTAACGTTCGCGCTTCGCGGCCTTCCCGTGAGTTTGCGGTCTCATGTCCCGCGACAAAGGCTTCGCGCCTAAGCACACATGTTCCATCCACACCCACAGGTCTTCGCAGTACCTGCGCAGTAATGATTTAATGCTTGTTCACTGACTTTATTCGCTTTTGAAATGAATGGTTCATGAAGCAATGAAGTGAAATCAGATTAGAATCAGATTTAGATAAGTGGAATGAGAATTTCTTGATTATTATCAGAATAAACTGTTTTTATAGCTGGCTCAACAGGCGAAAAGTCTTCGTAGACAGCGAGGATGCCGCGAACCGAAGTGCGAATATTTTTGTGAGTGTGGATGACTTTCTTGGCCGCGAATTCTTGCCCAAGTTCACGGCAAGAATTCTTGGCGCGATTCGCGCCGTGAGTGTGGAGCGGGCTTATGGCCTAATCAGCAAGCAAACGACGCTTAAGTTCTTGTTTGGATTTTGTATGGATGAAGACCAAGATCTTCACGCAAAATTTTCCATTCGGCGGGTACACAGAGTCCAACTTGTTGCGAACGTCGACGAATGATGCGAACATAGATGCATAAAATATGCGAACCTATTTGAAGTTTCTCTCGAAAATCATAGCTTGTTCTTGTCATCATTACATTCATTCCCATAGTAACTCTTAAATTTTGAACGAAACAAACTTTTTTGTCACATCCTCCAAATTCAAAATTCCTAGTTATTTTATACAGTAAATATACCGAAAAAAACCAAAAATGTGCGACACTTGCTGTAATCCCTGTTGCTGCGATCCCTGCAACCCATGTTGCTATACGATGGGCCCATGTCCAGCTGCCCCTCCCTGTCCTGTGCCCTGCGCGCCACTGTGCTTCCCCGTATGTCCACAACCGGTGATGTGTGTACAAGTTACTTGTCCTGTACGTCCATGTGTACCCTGTTGCCCACCCTGTTGTCCGCCTTGTGGAGATTGCGGGGGGTGCTGCTAGAACCTATTTTTTTCAAGGTAATTATGTCAAAACTTTTCGCTTTGAAAGATAAACTCCAGTTTTTGATCTGCCATTTTAGGTCTTTCTCTGGATTTTGTAGAAAAATATGATAGATAATTCGAAATTTTAATAAAAGAGTATCCGTTAGAGTTCGCTTTGAAGATATGTCAAGTTAAAATCAGATAGAACCTTGCAGATTGCCTAAAACACGTGAAAATGTTGGGCATCTTAGTTGCAAAATGGTGGAGGGGCTGGTTTTTTATAGCGGAATACATAATACACTGCGCAAAAAAAAATAACGCACATTCTGAAAATCTCAATTTTAATGAAAGTTAACTCTACATTGACTTTATAACTTATTTTTTATGTTCTCTCGGGAAGGTTTTGAACGAAACAAGACACATTAAATGGAAGAAAATTTCAGATTTCACCGAATCTTATGTGAAAGAAGAGAAATAAACAATTTTCAAAATACTGAAATGCTGATAAGTGATATAATACTTGGTATTTCCACCCCTTGCTTTAATTACAGCTCGGCAACGACGGTTCATACTCAAAATGAGTGATCTTAAAATGTTCTGATCTAATCCTTCCCAGATTTCTCCGAGTTGGATTCCTAAGTCATTAAGAGTACTTAGCTGGATGATTTTCTGAACTTGTCAGCCTTCTATTGAGGTTTTCCCAAACCTGCTCAATCGGATTGGGATCTGGACTTCTTGCTGGCCATTCCATTCGAGAGACTTCAACCTCTTCAAGGTACTCCTGAACGATGCGCGCACGATGGGGTCTGGCATTATCGTCCATAAAAATGAAATTTTCACCAATGTATGGGGCAAATGGCACTACATGCTCTTCAAGAATGTTCCTTATATACTTATCAGCATTCATAGCTCCATTATCAACGACCACTAGGTCTGTGCGAGCAGTCAAAGATATTCCACCCCATACCATAATCGATCCTCTCCCGAAACCAGTAGTATTCAGGAAATTGCACTGAGCATATCTTTCATGTGGACGTCTTTATACAAGGGAACGTCGATCACAATGGTAGAGGCAGAATCTAGACTCATCTGTGAAGAGAACTCTTTCCCAATGGATATGCTCTCTCGCAAAATCCAAACGCGCCTTTCGATGGGCTGGGGTAAGAGCTGGGCCTCTTGCCGCGACACGAGACCTTAAATCATATTCTCTGAGGCGATTTCTTATTGTCTGAGTGCTAATTTGCACCTCATGAGTTTGCTCAAGCTGATTTTGAAGGAGGCGAGCGGTTGCAAACCGTTGTCTCAACGAAGAAACTCTCAAGTTACGTTCTTGAATGGCAGTTGTTACCCGTGGTCTACCCTGTCCTGGTCTTCGGACATTCATACCATTTCTTCCTGAATCGCTGCAACATTCTGGACACACTTGTATGGGAAACTCCAAACCTTTCTGCAATTCTTGTGTATGTCCATCCTTCTTCTCGCAAAACTACCGCTTGGGCACATTCCTCTAGGGTCAAATTGCGTGGTTTGAGTTGCATAGCGATCGAGTGTAGAAAATCAAACGAAAGGAAAACTATTGATCACTAGAATTGATCGAGAACAACTGATTTTAGAATGGAGCCAATACATTCAAAATCTGATAATATCATCTTTTTTTATTATTGCTGGGAGAAAACATCTGGATTGAAGAAAAACGTTGAAAGTGGGTAACATATGCATGCATAATTCTGATAAAAATAATTATCATTGAGAACACCTTCAGTTGTAGAATAAATTTGAGATTTCCATGTGCGTTAATTTTTTTGCGCAGTGTATGTGAACAAATTTTTATTTCTGGGCACATTGACAACTGTCATCGGTGTATACATTGAGATTTGCTCCGAATGTTGAGTACTCATTGTTTGGTTTCGATTTGTAACAAATTTTTCGACGAGTAAAATGGTAACATTTATTGATATTTATTATTTGTTAGGATTATGTAGGAAAATAATTGGATATAATTCAAAATTTCAACACCAGGGCATCATTCAGCGTACACAATGTTGAGAAATCGAATGTGAATTCAAAAGGATATTGCTCATCGCCCAAATATTGTAGAAATGAAAGGTCCTCTTAGTTGCAAATTGGTGCAGGAACTGGTTGCATTTTTCTTCTGGAAATTACCTAATCATTTTTAAGTGATGTTAAACATTAAATTTAGCAGAAATTCCTTTGCGTGGGAAGTACACATATGTAAAAATAAATTATTATTTTACAGGTGTCCTGTCGAATAAAAGAACATCAAACTCGTACCGTTCAGATGTGGAGGTGAGAATTGTTTGCGTCTACCAGTGAAACTTTTATCTAACATTGTGTCCGAGTCAAGGGATCTTCTGAATAAATGGTCGTGTGAAATTCAAAGGGGTGTTTAATTTCCATTTCAGAGAAGTGCTGTATCATGCGTTTGAAATTGCAGCGTTGAAATTAATGCTCGCAAAAAACTGAACTGAGTTTTCACCTTTTGACACTCACGAGTACAGCCGCAACTTTTCGAGCTGAAAATGCCACTGCTTGAAAAGGAAATAATGAAATGAGGATTAATTCTGCTGTCTGAGTTTTTGAACTTTGTAATTCCCTGAGTTTGTTTCAATATTTTTTCGAAAAAATTCATCTTTCATAAAACTACTGATTTTTTCGATAGAATTGCATACTCAAAAAACGGATCATTTTACACACAATGCGATGCTTCAAAAAAAAAGAGTCCCTTCATGCTGGCCAACTGTTTGAAAATACCTAAAAATCACTTCCTTTTTTTTCGCAATGACTCAACTCTTACCTGAAAGCTTTAATCCTAATGAATACAGGGTGATTTTTTTAAGTGTTTCATTAGACGTTTTCGAGGAAGGAATTGCGATACAAATTCAAAATTTTGTATTTTTGTTTTAGAGTACATGAACTCAATTTCTAAAATATTTTCAAGCCGGATCTACTTCCGGTTCAACCGGAAACGATGTGAACTTTGTTATTTCAAATGCAACACCCTGTATATTTATACATATTTGAATTCTTCGTTCAATTCTGCAATGATTTGATGTATGATATGCGCAACCACATCAAGCCATTATCGAGTTATAGCGTGATTCTCATTTTTTTTTGACAGAAAGATTCTCACAAATTAGTGTTCATATCTTCAAAATCCCTCATTGTAAGAATTTTTTTTGCAACAGTGGAACTAAAGAAAGTACACTGCCACTGCTTATTGTATGAGTTATGAGAAAATACTATACAGGGTGTTTGAAGAAACGGGGCTTCAAAGTGTGCCTCAACAAAACTATGAAATCTCATTTTTTTTAAATGGAAACCATATAATTTTGTAATTCCGATCGATTGCTCGTCAAAAACTAGCTAGAGTGTGTCGAACATTTTATGTCTTATGTCTTAAAATCAGTAGTTTTGCCGTTATCGAATAAAATTCAAATTTCACGACTAAATCCAGGTTTCGCTCAGTCAAATTCATTGGTATGCACGTCCTTTTCAAAGTAGAATATATTAGGAATGGTCATTCCTACTTATTTTTATGGATCGAGCACTATGCAGAACAAGGAATAATAATAAGGTACACTAGAATGATTCATCAAAAGTCTGTTCTCTATTCGCGGCGAATGTGATAAATAAAAAAACAGATAATGAAAGATGACCAAATAGTGCTCGATTAATGAAAATAACTGAGAATAATAATTCCTAACATAGTCTACTTTGAAAAAGACATGCATACCAATCAATTTGACTGAGCGAAACCTCGATTTAATTGTTAAATTCGAATTTTACTCGATAACGGCATTACTACTGATTTTAAAGACATGAAATGTTTGGCACACTCTAGCTAGTTTTTGACGAGCAATCGATCGGAATTACAAAATTATACGGTTCCCATTTGAAAAAAATGAGATTTCATAGTTTTGTTGAGGCACACTTTGAAGCCCCGTTTCAGACACCCTGTAAAGTATTTTCTCATAATTGATACAATAAGCAGTGTCAGTGTACTTTCTTTTGTTCCACTGTTTCTCACAATGAGGGATTTTGAAGATATGAACACTAATTTGTGACGAAAAAACTGAGAATCACGCTATAACTCGATAATGGCTTGATGTGGTTGCGCATATCATGCAAATCATTGCAGAATTGAACGAAGAATTCAAATATGTATAAATACACAGGGTGTTGCATTTGAAATAACAAAGTTCACATCGTTTCCGGTAGAACCGCAAGTAGATCCGGCTTGAAAATATATTAGAAATTGAGTTCATGTACTCTAAAACAAAAATACAAAATATTGAATTTATCGTAATTCCTTCCTCGAAAACGTCTAATGAAACACTTAAAAAATCACCCTGTATATCCTAAAAATATAAGATGTCACGAAAGTCTCCTTTAGGATTTTTTTTCTTATGTTTTCATCAATGCTTCTTTGCTATGAATCTATCAATAAGATAACCCCACCAGAAAGTTTCTATGGAGAATTTGAATTTTTCGATCCTTATGAGAATTTCGCTGAAGATTTTGCGTTGGCTTTGTCTTGAATATTGTGTAAATTGTCAAAAATGAGATGCTTCATTAGATAATTTAGATTTCGAAATGTCCACAATTTTGGTGGGGATATCTTATTCATAGATTCATAGCAAAGAAGCATTGATGAAAACATAAGAAAAGAAAAAATCCTAAAGGAGACTTTCGTGACATCTAATATTTTTAGGATATATTCATTAGGATTAAAGCTTTCAGGTAAGAGTTGAATCATTGCGGAAAAAAGGGAAGTGATTTTTAGGTAGATATTTTAAAACAGTTGACCAGCATGAAGGGACTCTTCTATTGAATTCGAAATGAGTGGTTATGAATAAAAAAGATCTCCTCTTAGAAGGAAGACTGGGAAACCATCCTTTTCATATTCTGTAGGGAAAGTAGGTCAGCTGGAAACATTTTTCACCTACTCAGTTCCAATGAAAATGTGCGGTGGTCTGAGGCTCCATTTACAGCACAACCCATAAGTTTTAGCTGGAGATGAAATATGACTCGAGTGAGTCTCAGCAACCAAATATAGCGACTTCATTATAACGAATTCGATACATATTCATTCCTCATTTCTGATTGAAATGACCTCTTTAATCGAATTATCTGCAAAGAATAACTTGAGTTTTTTAAACAAACTGCATCTCATTCGAGGATTGGTGAAGCCAAAATTTAGATAGGATTCAATGAGTAGAACGAAGATAGCATAAACGATAGCAATATCATTAGATGAGATCGTGGGAACATTGCTGAATTTAACTTTGAAAGGCCCAGTGGCGTGGTAATAACGGTATTGAGGAATGTAAATAAAATTACAAGTGAATAAACTCTTTTTGAATAAATTCATACAATGTTTCGAACATTGAAACAGATTCTGAGTTAGGTGAACAGAGTCAGCTTCAGTTCAGATTCGATTTTTCTTCTCTCAATATCAGAAGGTCATCTGAAATTTGGAATTCTAAAAATCGAAGAATCTAAGCCAATGTTACTTATGAATGATAAGAGTAGAACATACCTGTGTAAACTCAAATCAGGATTCAAATAGTCCAATCTATAACAAACAAGACACATGCGAAGCATTTTTCTACGTATTTTGCTAATAAAATTCAGAAATAAATCCAAATTTCATTTTTTCTACGCGATATTCTGATAACAACACTCTTCAAAAAGTCATTTGTTACACAAAATGGGAATAGCGGAACAAAATTAATATAGATGCATAGAATACCTGGTGTATCCACTCCCTACTAAAAATCGTGACCAAAATTTGTAGATCAAAACGGCATTCTAGATTTCAGGTTTTGGTCTAGTTCCGGAATTATCCGCAATAATTCACAGTCCTAGCGCTACTGCGGCAATGGAATCATAGCGCGACCCCTTTCGGGAGAAATGAAAAGCCGCATCCAATCTCAGATTTTCGATCGACAAGAAACTCTTGAACAAAATCTAATCAGTGCCAACCATAGAAATCATAATATATAACTTACTCTAGAATGCTAATTCCTTCTAGTTCCGCAGCGAAAAACGTGCCGCATAGGCAACTGATTCACAATGTGCGCATGTTCACCATTAGCACATTTCACGTAGAACGATGCCGAGTCCCTAAATGTTTTGTCGGTTCTATTTTAAGTTCAATATAATTTATAAATATTTTATAGCTCATGCGCGACTTCCTACGACTATTAGACACATTAATATCATAAGTGAATTGCAATATTTGTGGAATTGGTGAGAAAATCAGAGCAGTAATGTAGTAGGTTTTACTAAATAGATATAGACCGTGCAACACCGCTTTTTCTTTCTCATGGCAAATGACTTTGAAATGACCTTAGTGAAAGTCTAGGCAGGAACGGGTCAGTGTCAGTCTGCAGCCACAGTTTAGTTTACTGCATAGACAAACTAGTTCACTGGTGCTTAACTGTTATTTTCGTGTTTGATATTCTTCGTGTGCATTTTGCTTTTGTTGTGTGCTGTGTTCGATTTGGATTTTTTCGTATCCGATAAACAATGAACTGTATAGTGTTGTGGTGTCCTTGTCTTGACCTGTTCATTTCTCACTTAAGTATGTAAACTATGTGCACCTTTCCATTCATATGAACTGTTAAAAATTTATGATTTACGCTTTGCTTTTCAATCGATTGACACATATCTATCCACTCGCACCATGAGATTGGTTCTTTATATGTATAGCAAAAGAACGTAATTCATTATGAAAAATCATGAAATCTTGCGAGTAAACCATCTTTTAATGGATAATTCGAACTCGAAAATAAAATATGTTGAAGTAAAACTTAGCATTTTCATTCAGATAACAGATTGATTTTGGAATATACTCGGAACTCAAAAAGACAAATGACTTGAAGAATGAATGTAGGTATCAGAATTCACTCATGAAACGATGCAGAGTAACGCATTGGCAGATGTAAAATACATTTTCATGTTTCCACCATTTTCAGGAACACCGAAGAATAGAACTGTCCTTAAGGGATATATATTAGTATATTTTGCTCATTTGATTTTTTTCTGTACTTGAAAATTATCAATATTTTCAAAACAACTAGTGTCGAATACTAATTATGAATTGATTCAATTCAACTGCAACAATAACAGCATAAAATCATAATGAAGCCGACCCTGTTCAGAAACAACCTGATGGCACGTATGCGCATTATGGACCATACTGAAATTTTTACAACACTTCGGCCCAATTGATTTAGCATTCTAGAGTAAGTATATATATTATGATTTCTATGGTGCCAACACCAGGTATTCTATGCTTCTATGAAATTAATGAACGAACTGGCCACATATTCAGAAAACGGTGTTGCCATAACGTGCTCATTCATCATCTGACGTCTAAAGCCGGGTTTCACAAAAGTTGATCGTGTGATTAAATGCTTAATCGAGCGATTCTGTGATAAAAAATCCGTAAATTTGAAATTCTATTGGTCGATTTGACAAAAACGTCAAGGTATTCTGTGAATCACTCAATCAACGATCTTTGTGAAACCCACCATAAGAGTTTTCTATTGATACTTTCTGTGGTTCTCAGATTGAAGTTGAGTGTGTGTGGTGTTTATTGGATTTGGGAATATTTCAACAACCTAGTATCTTATATGTTAACTGTTTATGTTTATTCTGATTACTTCTAGGTCTGCCGAGGAGACCCCTCAGAAGCTTGATGTAGCTTGTGCGAGTTAGGAGAATCAGTTGTGTTCTGTGTAGGCTTTGTTACTGTGTCCTTACGCCACCTTAGGCACATCACTGTTAATTTTTGACCCAACAGTGAAATGGTGGCCCCTACCGAGAATATATAGAAAATTTCTTTCCTAGCTCGGGATTGAACGAGAATATTTAGCATCACTCTTTGTACAGGCAGTTAGTCTTGCCGTTTTGCTTCCCTCTTTCTCATTTTCAATTTCGCCACTGACACGGGTCACGAATTTAATTCGCATCAGGCCAGAGGCGTTCAGAGGGCACATATGGAGCGAGCGGAAGTACGAGTTGCTTCGAAACGGTCTCCTGAGAATGAAAACTCCTTTTGTTCTTCGAATGAATTGCTATTTCGATGTTTCCTCGAGAATATGACCCACTTAGGCTACATCCAACATGTTGAGGCCTGGTGCAACAATTCGTAGTAACCTTGGATCATAGGAAAAGGAGACGCACCAAAAAGTAGTAGAAATTTTTGCAACGTTATGACGTTCATTGAATTTTCTGATTCATAAACTCCCAATCAAAATGAAAAGTACTTCAGATTGAAATTCATTTACTCATTTGTGCGTAAATGTCAGAAATGAGTATTTGTTTCTTCAAATATTGTGAATTCCTCACATTACATATACTCCATTCACAATTATAAAATCACAACTCTGGCCATGGTTTCGTTTTCAGGAATTGGCGCACCTGATGAAAAATCTGTGCTCGTACATAGAATATGGTTAATGACAATACGACGATGCCAGTTTTTCTGTTTACATCAAAGTAAAAGTATCAAAGATTTTCCCCATTTTGTTAGTTCGTATCGATCGGTGATTTTGGGGAGAAAAATCGATAGGAAATCGCCTATTTTTCCGTTCTTCTGCGTCCAGAAGAAGTTTCGTGCAAGTGTCATTTTTTCCTTTCACGAGTTTTGGCGTGAGTACGAACGGCAAATTTGAATTGGACCAAAAATCGATTTATAAGCATAAATAAAGCGAAAGTAAGTACTAATCGACCTTTTTACACTTGATAACGAAGTTTTTTTAGGTATCTGGCCGTTTTGAAAGATTTCAAACGAAATTCCGGTCCCCCAGAAGTTTGGTTAGTTTCGGTATCGATTTTGGTGCTCAAAATTTATTTGGAATGTGTAAATGGACAAGAAAGGCTTCCTTATACGATCTTCTAACGGAAGCGACCGGAAAATATGGTGCAGGTAGAATTGAAATGTGTCACTGGAGCTTTCATTCCTTTGCCGAAAGTAGAAAAAGGCTATATTGAACCAGAATACATCGGTTTTTTCCATATTCCAGGAGTTTGTGTCTTATTTTAGAACAGGTGAATGATAAATGTGAAGCATATGTTTGACCTATTCCATTTTATTTGTACAAACCTACTTGGTAGTAATGTATGAATATTTTTTAATCCAATAAATTACTATACAATCAGAATATTTTACTCCTTGTTCATAAGATCAAATAAATGAAATGTCGTCAATCTTGAACTTTCAGTTCAAGAGGATAATAAACATTGAATCTTCACAAGCATGCATATGAAAATTATGTGAAAGCAATGCAATTTTTTTCCATTGCGAAAAATACTTAATATATTTCAACAGTGATCTCTTGTACTTTTCATGCAAATAACTAGAAAAGGAATCCTTTCTATCAATTCATATAAACGTTAATTATTTTCGTCCATCACATCTTTTCCAATTCATTCACATTCTGAGAAATACGCTAAGAATGTAAAAAGGGCAACATAGTGTTGACTTGGAACATAAAAATATTTTGAAAAACGTCATAACTTCGATACAGAGTGGAATGTGTCAAATTTCCAATGCCAGAGCTGTGATTTTATAATTGTGAATGGAGTATATACTAAAGTATCAGATAATGAACAGCATAGTTTTCTGAATCTGTGGCCAGTTCGTTCATTTATTTCGTTCAGCTATTTGAATTTTGTGTAACTAATGACGTTTTGAACAGTGATGTCATCAGGATATCGCGTAGGAAAAGTGAAATTTGGATTTATTTCTGAACATTATCAGCGAAATTCTTTGAAGAAATGGTTCGTATGTGTCTTGTTTGTGGTAAATTGGACTATTTGAATCCTGATTTTTACACAGGTATACAGGGTTATCATAATAATCCGTGCATTAGACATTTCTCGGCTTCTATGAGGAAAAGATTTCTGAAATTTGGCACACGGCCCTTTTTCAAAGGGGGAAATCATGCTAAAATATCTTCATCGAAATCGCACTTCCGGTTATACCGGAAGTAACCATCAGTTTTGGTATTTCAAATGAAACTACCTATTTTTCTAACCAGAAATGGATTCCTTTTTGAATTTGACACATTTTTCATCTGAAACATTTTTACGTTGTTGTCATGGTTACGAAGATATAAGGTCTTCTATGAGAAAATGGCCAATTTCAGAGGTACGCGAAACGTATCATAGCATGCATGCTATCCATAATAAAGAAACAAATGAAGGATTTTTCGAAAACTCAATAATTTTGCCTCGTATTGCATGGCTATCGAAGAATGTTGTTCTATTGGAAATGTCACTATAAATTTATATTTCTGAGAAATTTCAAACAGCAATAACTTCGTTTTTTCAGATGGCATGTCTATATTTTTCGTACAGATGACGATTGAAGATGGACATAAGGAACCCTTGGAAAAATGTTTGAAATTAAATTTTCTGAACAAAAAATATGGGCATGTCATTGGAAAAAATGAAGTTATTGCAGTTTGAAATTTCTCAGAAATATGAATTTATTGTGACACTTCCGATAGAACAACATTCTTCGATAGCCATGCATACGAGGCAAAATTATTGAGTTTTCGAAAAATCCTCCATTTGTTTCTTTATTATGGATAGCATGCATGCTACGATACTTTTCGCGGACCTCTGAAACAGGCCATTTTCTCATAGAAGTCCTCATATCTTGGTTACCATGACAACAACGTGAAAATGTTTCAGATGAAAATTGTGTAAAATTCAAGAGAGAATCTATTTCTGGGTAGAAAAATAGGTAGTCCCATTTGAAATAACAAAGCTGATGGTCACTTCCGGTATAACCGGAAGTGCGATGTCGATAAAAATATTTCAGCATGTTTTCCCCGTTTGAAAAACGGCCGTGGGCCAAATTTCAGAAATCTTTTCCTCATAGAAGCCGAGAAACGTCTAATGCACGGATTATTATGATAACCCTGTATTCTACTCTTATCATTTCTAAGTAAAAATGCTGTAGATTTTTCGATTTTTGAGTTTCACTGTTCAGATTCCCTTCTGATATAGAGAGGAAAATCAATTATGAATTTAACTGACTCTGTTAACCTAACTCAGAATCTGTTTTAATGTTCAGAAAACTGTATGAATTTGTCAAAAAGAGTTAATTCACTTGGAATTTTATTTCCATTCCTCAATACAGTTAACACCACGCCACTGGACCTTTCAAAGTTTGATTCCGCAATGTTGCCACGGCCGGATCTTATGATATTGCTATCCTTTATGCTATCTTCGTTTCACTCATTGAGCACTGACTAAATTTTGGCTCCACCAATTCGGGAATTTATGAATGAGATGCTGTGCCTCCTCTTTCTATGGTCTAAGGTAGTAACCTATTTCCGACTCTAGATCTTTCGGTCCCGAGATCTATAGGGCGTCCCAATTTCCACATTTTTGCATACTCATAATCAAAAAGTGTAGAAGGCCACCAAACGGTCAAGGATACGTGGTGGCCTCAAAAACACATCCAAAACAAAAACCTATTCTGCTAGAGGAAACTCCATAAACAGGAGTGTCCGCAGTACATACCAGCATGATAATTAGTACATTCCAAGCATCCCGTATTAACTGGAAGTGTTTCACTTGGAATTGAACTGCTGGAGATAATTTGGATAGATACGGGCCACTGCATAATCGAGTTAGGTAAGGATGATGGATTCCAGATTGAGGAATGAAGACGACCCAGACAGGAAGGAGAGTTACGAATCCATACGTGGAAGTGACTCCTTATCCTGACTTTGATATTGATGCAAATGGAGATTATCTGGATATTTGAACACGTCGGGCAACTAACTGATCGAGAATATTTTGGATGATAACTTTCAGAATACGTTTTGAATGAGATACTGATGCAACTTTTTGGTATTGACACATGCAATACATATCAGTACTCTTGGTCCCTTCGTCCATGCATCTTTCCACATTCGATCCTGTTTTTTGTGTACTTTTGGCTTTGTTTGTCGCATTTGTTTACTTGTTATTCGGAATTGGAGAGTTTAATTATCGTGTGTTTTATTTAGGGAGAAAAAAATTTAAATAAAGATTGAAGCCAAATTTTTTTACTCGAAACCTTATTTTATGACATATATGTTTTAACAATCATCAGATTTGTAGATTAAAACGGCACTCTATATTTCAGTACTGATGCTCTTCTGAAAATTATTATATGCATCCACTGGAAAATTAAAATTTAGAGTATGACTCACTCGTCCCTTGACCATTTTTCCCTAATTAGAGAATAAAAGGACCTTTCACATGCTCCAGCAATAAAGAGGATTTCCCCACTTTTTAATGCTCGGAAACGAATGCTATTCTTCTCTCTTCCTCTTCCTTTGGGACGAAGATTTTTTTCAGTCATTAATTGGGGTATGATGACGGTTGAGATTAAAATAAATGCGATTTGGGAAAAAGGCATAAAGAGCCAATTAAGTTTTTAGGGTGAAGTTTATTCAGGGACTGACAACAATTATATTCACTATGAAGTTGACAATGGAAAGCAAACCTCAAGAGAACCTTGCATGTGGACATAAAGGATTACGAAAATTTTCAACAATTTTTCTTGGTTTCACCGCGCCATCTGGTGGCATACCATCCATGAAACGTAGTCAACATAGACATCTCAGGTAATTTTCTATTTTTCAAAAATTGTAGGTATACTCCATTCACAATTATAAAATCACAACTCTGGCCTTGGAAATTCGACACATTCCACTCTGTATCGAAGTTATGACGTTTTTCAAAATATTTTTATGTTCCAAGTCAACACTATGTTGCCCTTTCTACATTCTTGGCGTATTTCTCAGAATGTGAATTTATTCGGAAAATGAATGAATTGGAAAAGATGTGATGGACGAAAATAATTAACGTTTATATGAATTGATAGAAAGGATTCCTTTTCTGGTTATTCGCATGAAAAGTACAAGAGATCAGTGTTGAAATATATTATTTTTCGCCATGGAAGAAAATTGCATTGCTTTCACATAATTTTCATATGCATGCTTGTGAAGATTTAATGTTTATTATCCTCTTGAACTGAAAGTTCAAGACTTAATGACATCAATTGTTGATTCTAATCAAGAATTCATTAAAAAAAATCAACCCAGAGATATAAGATGAATTGATGGGTAATTACAAGAATCAAGAATCATGTCAATTTCATTTTGTTGATAACTTTCTTAAAATCAATGTTGGGATATAAAACTCGGCTGCGTTTGTTCAAACAACATCTAAAGAATACATTTTTCACCATCTCGACCTTTGAAAGGCGTTCCTTATAGGAGAATTAGATCTAAGTTCCACCTCATTAGTGAGGTACCTAACTTTTGCAAATCTGCTCAGATATCTCCAAATTTCTTGGAAAACCTGAAAAATATCATCCTAATCGACCTCTCGAGGCTCCATCCGATCCATCTACTGCGATATCTGTCCAAATAACAGCTTTTTCAACGAAATTCCCTTGTACCCCTTCAACCTCGAAATGTAAACATTCGTCCTGGTCTTGAAAATCGTCCTCACGCTCCAAACTGCTGCTGAAAACAATAAACATACGTTAATCTTGGATATTCGACGAAAAACTCACCTGCAAATATCGATTAAATACCAGAAATCTGCGAACAATTTGTAAACCTAACAAACTGTGGAATATCTTTGATACTTTTACTTTGATGTAAACAAAGAAACTGGCAACGTCGTTTTGTCATTAACGATATTCTGTGTGCGCGCACTGACTTTTCATCATATGTTCTGTGCTTTTCATCAGGGGCACCAACTCCTGAAAACGAAACCATGACCTCCTATGTGATTAAATAAAAGTGAATGGAGTATACTTCTCAATCTGTAGGAATTTAAGATGCACTGGGCAACACCGTAATAGTCTAGAGCCCCTATAATATTGCTGGAAATTTCATGCCAGGTATCAAAACTTTGTGGATTGAAGAAAAGCGAATATAAACGAGAAAATGAAGTTTTTTTCTCTTCAATGTATCTGCAGCATTTTATTTTCAATCTGAAGCGCCCAAAGAAATGCCGCCTTACTTCGTTATCATTTGGGTGAACGAAATTAATATTCAGCCAGAAATAGTCTCCCAAACCTATTGCTTCCGATGAATAATCCGAATATCAACATAAATATTCCCAATTGGACTATAAAACCACCTAGGTACATGAAAACCAGCTGAATTTATTCTTTTTAACGATACCATCAATCATAAAAATATATTCTTCGCCACTCCAATTTAATGACCTATTATAAATATCCATAAAATCGAGAGTGTAAGCGTTCATAATATTTATGATTCACAAAAATGTTCGATGAGATTGGCCATCAATCTCTTGGAAAATTTTAAATGAAACCAGTTGCAGAATATCTCAAACAGAGTTACCACTTTGTTCTGTTTATTCAATGTATGTCTAATAATAGTATCAAGTTGAGTTTACATTATTTTCCTGGAATATATTCTAGGATATAATTATCTGATTCCAGCTTGTTATTCACGTTCATCTTCGTGTTTCAAAACCTGCCAGTTTGATAATGTCGATTGAATATTTTTTGTGTTCTCGGAATAAAAGGCGATAAGGATGCATAACAATAACAGCCCTTTATCGCTGATGGCCAACTTGACACAAGAACTGACCAGTCTTGGATATGGGAACTGACCTAAATTGCACTCACTCCTAAGCTCTTTCTGATAAAATGTTTGCTTATCAAACAGTTTTTCACCCAGATATACGAACATATTCGTGAAAGCATGGCTACAGCTCGCCAAATATTGGCAGGAAATATCAATATTTCCCAACAAGAACTCCACTGAAGGATCAACACCAAATTATTCCCTTCTTCGCCTACCTCAAATTCTCCTGAACAAATTCCAGTTAAATACGGAACCCGAATCTGAATTTTTCCACTGGAATTCCTCTCCCTCCAATGTTTTTCTTTGGGCGATAAGGAAAAGGCTCACGAAAATTTTCTATGGAGAAGAATGGTTGCTGTTAGAATGGAAAGTTGAAATAGCTTTCGAGGAATTGATCGTTCAGGGTTTGTGGGTAACACATTGAAACAGCTGAGTCGGAAACTGAGGTAAGGCAATTAGGATGCTTTCAAAGTTTGTACGAAATGATTACGTGATTCACGGTAATTGTTCTGGATAACGAAGGAAACATGGGAATTAAATGAGGCTTGTATGGACTCAGATTTTTTCTATATTGCAGAGTCACTCACCCATTTCCTTCGTATCCAATGCAAATATACTGCTCCACAAGAGTTACGGATATCGTATTCAATCGTTTTTAAAAGTATGGAATCTTCGACAAAATCGCTGTAATAGCTATTTATGTAACAAGTACATAAATTAGGTCTTTATGGACGAGTCCAAAGTTTATGGCAGAGCGAGCAAAGCGAGCGAGGCCAATAATTTGGGCAAGTCTATAAGCCTAATTATGTACGAGTTGCATACAAAGCTTTATGTTTGACTGCAATGCAGACATTTCATTTTCTGAAATGGCAATTAATTTATTCGTCGCTTTTTTCAAGAAATACATTGAGTGTGCTTTTGCTTATCTTACCTTAGTATAACCATCAGCGACCTTAGCAACCTCACTGAACAAAGTTGTTTACTTCGTTAATTCTGTGACAAACTTCATAATAATCCCAAAAATTGATAGTTCGGAAGAGGAAAGCGTGAATAATTCAGCGGCAAGTGCCAAAGAATCTCTCTACCCACTAAAAGTGCTCATGAAATTTTGTATGCGGCCAATAACAAGTGGTGTGAAACGAAGAAAATTGCAAAATCGAGAGAAGACTGTGACAGTTGAGTCCAATAAAGTGGTGTCCAATAAAGTGGTGTCCAATAAAGTAGTCAATTATGGAAGCTAAACGAATTCATGAATCAAGTGTTTATGAAGCAGTCGAACATAAAATCATTTAAAACACAATAGTGGAGTGCCTGGAGCATTCAAGCTCGGACTAGAGTTATAGTGAATGAATTGATACGATCTATGTGGGATATTGTTTTTCAAACTATAAATTGCAATGTTTACCAATTTTTTTTTTGTGCAATCCATTTTTTCATTGTTTAAACAAATTATTATAAAAAATTTATGTTTGACCATACATTTTCACTTTAAACAGTAATTTTTTTGTATTTATATGTTGAATCTCACCTGAGTAGACATATAGGAACATTTTTCAAAGATACCTGTGAATAAAAATACCAGTAGGGATCTCGAACGTGGAGGGGAGAGCGGAGCGACAGCTGCTATTATCTCTAATATATAAAATTCTCCAGTCTGCATCTTTGTTACCGAACTCCTCCGAAACGGCTGGACCGATTTTCGTGAAATTTTGTGTGCATATCGGGTAGGACTGGGAATCTGCAACATCTATTTTTCATCCCCCTAAATGATAAGGATGGTCCACCCCTAACTATTTTTTCAATTTTTTCGGACAAAATTTTTTATTTTCATTTTTATTCTTTTATGATACGGCATACAAAAATACATATAACCCTAAATTTTCACCCCACTACGATCAACCCCTTTTTCTAACACAACCTAGCCTAACCTAAATTAAACTCTTTCAGGCTAGTTTTTCATTTTTATAGGCCAACATCTATTTTTCATCCCCCTAAATGTTAGGGGTTGTCCACCCCTAATTTTTTTTTAAATTTTTTGGGTAAAAATTTTTTATTTCAATTTTTTCAAAAAAATCAACATTTTACGAATTATTTCCGGAAATTTCTATTAATTTGATGGGTATAAAAAAGATAGTATTAAATGAGCCGAACGGAATCGTCGTGCATTAAAAAATAAATGTGCAGATATTGAATTTGATAGAAATGTTGAGAGTTAAATTAGCTGACAACAATATATTTACATGCCAAGCGGAAAGCGATGCCGACAAATTAATTGTTGAGACGGCAATGAATTTGGAATCAAGAGATGTTGTTATAGTTTCAGACGATATCGATGTCTTAGTGATATTAACGACATTGGTAGATAAGGATCGTGAAATATATTTTCTAAAACCATCCCGAGGCAAAGTTCAACAGAACATATTTTCATCGATAAGTTTAGAAAAATCATTACCAAACTGTAAAGAACATATTCTTTTTTTACATGCCTTTACGGGTTGTGACACTACTTCTGCATTTTTCAATAAAGGAAAAATTAAGTTTGCCAAAAATTTTGAGAAACGGATTGATTTACACGACTCAGTAAAAGTATTCAAAAATATCAATGAAGACCGCAATAATATATTGCAAGCAGGTGTGGCATGTATTTTGAGTTTATATGGCGCTTCGTCTAACACTCATGATTTTAATACATCAAGGTTCAATTCTTTCATAAAATCAACAGCCAAAAATACAAGTGTTATTTTGTCATCACTGCCTCCAACAACTGATGCAGCGTTTGAGCACCTTGAAAGAGTGTACCTACAAATTCAGATATGGCTAGGAAATGACGTACTTATTGAAAATTGGGGATGGAAGTATTCCAATAACATGTACATCCCAATAACTATGAATCAATTACCTGCTCCGGATAATTTATTACAAATGTTATTTTGTAATTGCAAAAAGGGATGTGGAGCTGCGTGTGGATGCAGAAAAAGTGGTTTACACTGCAGTGTAGCATGTCTACAGTGCAGCGAAAATAGTTATTCCAATACTTCACCCATTATGCAGATAGATGAAGTAGAAGAAAATATTTTATGTTGACAACAATGTTATATATTTGAATAAACGGATTTTGTACTAATAATTTTTTTTCATGGTCGTAATTAATAACATTATTTCTTTAAATGTACACAATAGAGTACGTTTCATTTATGATTGAACTGGCCGAGAAATTCCATTGTACATAGCAGCTGTCGCTCCGCTCTCCCCTCCACGTTCGAGATGTCTACTGGTATTTTTATTCACAGGTATCTTTGAAAAATGTTCCTTTATGTCTACTCAGGTGAGATTCAACATATAAATACAAAAAAATTACTGTTTAAAGTGAAAATATATGGTCAAACATTAATTTTTTATAATAATTTGTTTTAACAATGAAAAAATGGATTGCACAAAAAAAAAATTGGTAAACATTGCAATTTATAGTTTAAAAAACAATATCCCACATCGATCATATTATTTCATTCACTATAACTCTAATCCGAGGTTTTACGATTTTGAATGCTCCAGGCACTCCACTACAATATCAACTTGAATCGATCCAATAAAATCAGTATGAGACATTTCGTCAATCTGGTCGCCTTTTTCTGAAGTTTGGTTCTTTGCATATGTTTCAGGAATGTTCTTATTTTGAAATGAAGTCAGTTTATCAACGGCTTCGATTTGAAACGAGTTTTCTGAAAACGCTGAGGGTAATAGGGCTATCGGAATGCAACAGGGTGGCCTAACTCAGGTTGTTGTAGCGGAAAGGCTCCAAGTCAGCCAAAGTGTGATATCTCGACTTTTGGAATAGGTTCATGGAGACTGGTTCCATGTTGGAAAGACCAAGGCTTGGTGGGCGACGAAAAACAACACCTGCTCAGGATCGTTTCATAACCGTTTTGGCCAGAAGAAACCCTACATCTACGTGTAGAATGCTACGGAATACTCTTCAAAATGCAGATGGGGTCCAAGTTTCCATCAAAACCATCAGACCACGTTTGAGAGAGGTGAATCTAGATTCTAGACGTCCATTAAGAGGAGTTCCATTAACACGTGACCATAAGCGTCAAAGATTGGAATGGGCAAGCAACATATCAATTGGAACGATCAATGGCGTAGTGTCCTTCACTGATGAATCCAGATATGGACGATTTTCAGATTCCCGAAGAATGAGGGTATGGACAATCCCACGCATACCCCGTAATCGTCGCTATGTCCAAGAAGTCCATCCATTCCGAGGGGGTAGTGTTTTGGTATGGGCCGGGATATGTTTAAAAGGGCGCACAGATCTACACATTTGTCCTGGGAATATGACCGCCTTACACTATAGAGATCATGTCATTGACAATGTTGTGCCAAATTTTCACGCTGCTATTGGTGGAACTTTTCAATTTCTAGTCGATAACGCTAGACCGCACCGTGCAGCCATAGTTGAGAATGCGCGCTGAGCTTGGTATTCCACATTTACCAATACCTACGCACTCACCAGATTTGAATTGCATAGAACATGCATGGGATATGCTCCAAAGAAGATTAGATAATCATCAACCTACCCCAGAATCCTTAAATGCTCTAAGAGAGACTCTGCCCCGTTTATGGAACCAAATTCCCCAAGAAATGTTCAACAACCTCGTGTGTAGTATGCAAAGAAGATGTCAAGCTGTTATTGATGCCCGTGGAGGCCATACATTGTATTGATATTCTTAAATTGCTTGAATTCTCTGGGAATAAAATTTCGTTATTTTACTCGATTTTTCTTAACCACCCTGTATTCGCTGCAGACCTACAGGCTAAAATTAATTTGCAACTTCAAATCAATATGAGTTTTCATCACAAAAATCTTATTGTTACTATAATTTTTTGCAATATAAGTCAATATCCGTAACTCATGTGGATTTAAATAACTAGTGTCATATGCAACACAATTTCCGAACATATTATGACATCATGAAAGTCCTCATCACGTCAAGAATTGGAAATGGATTTGAGCTTTTGAAATGAAACAGATGAGCATAAAACTCAAAAAAACAACGCAAGTTTATTAATAGGTCTTAAAATACTTAACAGTTAATATTTTCCACTGAATACATAAGAAATAGAACAACTTAAAGTAGACTGAATCATTTTAGGTTAAATTGAAGAATGAGATGAGTGATATCTTTTGGGTAACCTCAGTGAACCTTCCAAAGTTTCATTCTCACCAATGTACGTCTTATGGAACAACTCTTCCTTGTGCAGATCCTCTAAAGCGTTCGTCTCCTGGTGCCTTATCTCAGCCAGAGCCTGTATCACCTTGAAGCACTCCGGATATTTCTTAATGCTCATTTTGAACACCTTCTTGTCCAATCTGTACGTCTCGCATATCTCCAAAGCAACAACATTGGCCGTTCGTTTTGTTTCTTTGGATAGCAGTGCGATTTCTCCGAAATATGCGCCATCTTGAAGATGGCACACCTGAAATGAAATTAGAAATTGTTAAGCTACCATCCAAGGAAATACAAACTTCTGCGCTAGATCTCTGAGAGGTTAAAATGCGGCTCTTATGTGAACTCCTATTGCGAGGTCCCAGAGATCCCTGTGTGACTTGTATTGGAATTTACTTGTAAGATATCGCTAAGACATCGCTGGGGGATATAGAGCTCTCAACAACCTCTCAATTAAGTAACAAAAGGCGCCATATTATCCTGAAAAGGAGTCGTAGAGCTATCTATTGGATCTCTTTTTGTTGTCTGGAAAACACACGCGATCTGTGCTATAATTGTCGTTGCATAAGTATTGATTACATGCGTTTCCATGTCGTATTACCGTATGCATTTGATGATGGAAAACGTTGTCTTTTCACCCTATACGACAGAAATGGAGCAAAGATTCTTATATATTGAAATCTTTCTTATCATTTCTGCATCTCGTATTCCATACAGAATTTGTTCAAGATAAGATAGGTTTCCAAGGATCTCGATATAGCTAGACGATGAAGTTGGTTGCTGCTTGAAAGTGTTGATTCAAATGAAGATCATTTAAATATACACAAGTACGTCTTTTCCATCATTTGGTGAGAAGGATGAGTGAATTGTATATTACTGCAGAGTCCCTAGGAGGCTGAGGTCTGTTTTCAAAAAACGCCAGCCTGTAAATGTCTCTTTCAGCCAATAAGACATAAACCTTGGCACGGTTTGATGTAAATGAGCAAAAGAGTCAGACAAAACATCATCATTGAATCATAGAGGTATATTTGATGAGCCAGCCGTTGAAGTTTGTTGAGCAGCGCCCTGAATGATCTCTGATTTGTCTTAGGCCACCAAATTAAAAAGCCGTAGACCACTGTTGATCTCATAACAGCTGTGTACCTTGCTATGATTTTTGCTATTTGCTCTCTAGCTTGCCATAAGTGAAATTCTGCATCTGTTTTATTTTTACATATAAGTGGTTTTCTGTCGCAGTATGATTGTCTAGCTTCCCATTTTTGTTCAAACTAATGGGTGCAAATTTTTTTTGGGATTACGTCTCCAGAATCATTCCTCAATTTTTGTAACAGCTCTTTGCATAAGTTTTATACAGGTAATATCCAAAAGATGCACATAATAATGGAAGACATAATTCAACTGTATTCTCTTTAGAGCAAAGGAGACATTGGAGTGAACAGGGCAAGAACCTACACTATCGGTAGGCTACCACTAGATTGTTTTCCGGGTAGAGATATGTGTAATCGAAAGATGCCTGGACATAAACCAAGGGTGTGACATAGAGATCCAATCTGATATGGGAGTGCCAAAGGAAACTTAATGAAGAAGGCAAGAACAACAAGATCTCTTTAGTTTTCCTGGTCTCTGTGGAGTCAAATTAAAGGAAGAGGCCAACAATCTAGCCAGAAAGAGAACACAAAAGCCTCTCACTGGCTCAGAAATTTTCTGTGGTATGGATAAATGCATCTATAAGAGAGTTTTCGGTGCAGGATAGGATTATTCCAAGAAGTTCCTTCGGAATTCTGAAACTGTGAGAACAAAGAATGATTTGGATCTGAGTGAGAATTGGGTACGCCTCCAAACTGGACATTGCCGCCTTAGGCAGCATATATTGGAAATGAGCTCATCAGAAACTGACCAGGGAGGATTCTATGAGGAAGAGAAGGAAACTCTTGTTCAGGTGGTGACAGAATGCCTCGTAATAGCAAAACTGCGGCAGGAATGTCTTGGACAAGAGAATTTTAGGACGAATGAGGATTTAGCCTCCTTGATTCTCTCTCAGATATTGGAGTTCATTGGAGCTCTACAGCTGGAGGGTGAGCTGTATATAGCGCAATTGTGAAAGAAGTTCTGATGGGGGACATAATAGACCTTGAGGCCACAAACTATGAACTACAAAGGGTTCTACACATAGGAAGAAAATTGCAAGATGAAGAAGTAACTGAGCAATATTTTGCTAACCTTTCTGGAAGCAACAGAAGTAAGCTACAATTTGTACAGGAATTCATATACTCAGTGCACAATGGCCTGAGGAAGTATCTGGTCAGATGAAGCCTAGTAGAGAGGGCATATGGGAGGACGCAATTCCTGTTAACAGAATAGATCGATATAAGAAGAATACTTGGGAAATGAAATGGAACAAAGAGAAGACATTTAACAACGAAAACCAACCAACTCACAGTATTTCATTATTTTCATTACAGACCTGTACTTTGGGACATACGAAATGGATCTCGAGGAAGAAAAAACTTAGAATTCAACGCAAACAAAACACAAGCATGTCTTTTCTCTGGAAAAGCCGATCTTACTGTGCCCAGCATAGAATTGTCGGGAGTGACCATACCATTGAAGTCATCCATTTCGATGCTTGGTATTACTGTCGGCAGTAACCTATCTTGGGAAAATTACGTGAAATCCATTGCTAAAAGTGCATCCCAAAAACTTGGCTTTCTCTTTCGTGCCAGGAGCTATTTCACCTCAGGTCAGCTGCTTATGATCTATAAGGCACAGATTCGACCTGTCCTGGAAAACTGTTCCCATATTTGGAGTGTTACACCTAAACAAATCCTATAACTCTTGGATTCATTACAAAAAAGGGCAATTCGCCTCATCGGTGATGCCTCGCTTACAAACTCGCTCACTTCTCTGGAACACCGTAGAAGAGTAGGCGATCTGTCTCCATTTTATAGATATTTACATGGGCGATGCTCTTCTGAATCGGCAATCGTTCCCCCTCTGGCAGTCTTTTCGAGACTAACCCGCCAAGTTAAGTCTTCACATCCCTTCGTGGTCACTTTGGAGACCTGCAGAACATCTCTCTCATCCAACGAACAGCGAGGCTTTGGAATACATTGCCTGGAGAGGTGTTCCACGAGGCATATAACCTCCAGAAATTCAAGAAGAACACTAATTACTACCTGCTTGCCTTTGGTTCTCAAGATGTTTTCTGAACATTACAGGATATTCTTTTTCGTGAAAACCACAACATTAAAAAAGTGTCTAAAATGAATGAATTCTGATCTTCATGTTGAAGATGGCATTCAGAAGAAGATATATTTGCTATTGACCATATTCACCGTCGCCATATTGTTGTGCGCCAATACCAACTACCCAGGGTTCTTAACATTGAATGACGAAAGTCACTAATTTCTTAGGACCGCGAAAGTTTAAATGGAAATATTTTGGTGTCAGTTTTCCATTTTTAGATCTATTTCTCGCCGAACAATTACTGACACAACAACCAAGGCCTCCACTATAGTGATATCTACCCATATTTCCTGGATTTTATCACAAAATACTTAACCAAAGTTTACCAACGATTTTATATAACCTATCATACCACATATATACTCCATTCACAATTATAAAATCACAACTCTGGCCTTGGAAATTTGACACATTCCACTCTGTATCGAAGTTATGACGTTTTACAAAATATTTTTATGTTCCAAGTCAACACTATGTTGCCCTTTCTATATTCTCAGCGTATTTCTCAGAATGTGAATTTATTCGGAAAATGAATGAATTGGATAAGATGTGATGGACGAAAATAATTAACGTTTATATGAATTGATAGAAAGGATTCCTTTTCTAGTCATTTGCATGGAAAGTGCAAGAGATCACTGTTGAAATATATTATTTTTCGCCATGGAAGACAATTGCATTGCTTTCACATAATTTTCATATGCATGCTTGTGAAGATTTAATGTTTACTATACTCTTGAACTGAAAGTTCAAGACTTGACGACATCAATTGTTGATTCTAATCAAGAATTCATTAAAAAAATTCAACCCAAAGATATAAGATGAATTGATGGGTAATTACAAGTATCAAGAATAATGTCAATTTTATTTTGTTGATAACTTTCTTAAAATCAATGTTGGGATATAAAACTCGGCTGCGTTTGTTCAAACAACATCTAAAGAATACATTTTTCACCATCTCGACCTTTGAAAGGCGTTTCTTATAGGAGAATTAGGTCTTAGTTCCACCTCATTAGTGAGGTACCTAACTTTTGCTAATCTGCTCAGATATCGCCAAATTTCTTGGAAAACCTGAAAAATATCATCCTAATCGACCTCTCGAGGCTCCATCCGATCCATCTACTGCGATATCTGTCCAAATAATAGCTTTTTCAACGGAATTCCCCTGTACCCCTTCAACTTCGAAATGTAAACATTCGTCCTGGTCTTGAAAATCGTCCTCACGCTCCAAACTGGTGTTAAAAACAATAAACATACGTTAATCTTGGACATTCAACGAAAAACTCACCTGCAAATATCGATTAAATACCAAAAATCTGCGAACAATTTGTAAACCTAACAAAATGTGGAATATCTTTGATACTTTTACTTTGATGTAAACAAAGAAACTGGCAACGTCGTTTTGTCATTAACGATATTTTCTGTGCGCGCACTGACTTTTCATCATATGTTCTGTGTTTTTCATCCGGTGCACCAACTCCTGAAAACGAAACCATGACCTCCTATGTGATTAAATAAAAGTGAATGTAGTATAGTATACCATATCTACCAATAATCTGATAGTATTTTTAGACTCAATATTTCTCTGTTGGGAACACTGGGTAGTTGGTATTGTCGCACAACAATATGGCGACGGTGAATATGGTCAATTGAGTCCTCTAGGTAAAACCTTGAGGGAGTTGATGGTGACATTCAGAAACTCATAAAACTGTAACGAATTCGGATTGTGCTGAGGTTTTTAGTGAGCAAGGAGGAATATTTCCATCTGAAAAATCTCGTATATCTTCAAGATCGCCTCGGACCCCCGATACCGCGAATTTATGAGGACGTGGCTGTTTTTGACGTTCATTAATTTGGGCAGAATAAATCCGGCCGTGTCTGAGCATCGCTCGTCGCTGAGATGATCGTCAAAGTGGGCCATTGTTGTGCCGTGAATCTCTTCTAGACGGTCGAATGGAACAAGGGGGGCATTACAGTCAATTATGGCTGCACGAGTATCCGGCTGTGCCGAAATGCTGGAGAGCCAGCTGACCCGAAGGACCGTTCTCTGCTCGTTTGCGGTTTTTTTCGATTGAAATATGGGTTTCGGAGATAATAACGGAGAGATCTTCGAAGGGCGAAAACCCAACGAATTGACAATATTGTTCCGAAATTGGGGAGGCGGCGAAAGGAAGGATTTTCTTTACGAGATCAAGGGCTTCCTGATGAACGCATGGGACGTATCAGGGACGGGGTTCTGAAATCACGGTTTCCAGAGAGTTGGAGAAGATCTCCAAACTGGAATATCATGCAAACTAGCCTGTTGGAACTCTAGGACAGGCAAAAAGATTTTTTTCTATGTTGTGGTTCTCACTAAAAGGAATATCCTGTAATGTTCAGAGAACTTAGTGAGAACCAAGGGCAAGCAGGTAGGAATTGGTGTTCTTCTTGAATTACTGGAGGTTATATGCTTCGGGAAACACCTCCCTAGGCAATGTGTTCCAAAGCCTCGCTGTTCGTTGGATGAACGAGTCTTTGAAGAGAGATGTTCTGAAGGTCTCCAAAGTGACCACGAAGGGATGTGAAGACTCAACCTGACGGATTAGTCTCGAAGAAACTGCCAGAGGAAAAACGATTGCTGTTAATTCAGAAGAGCATAGACCATAAAAATATCTATAAAATAGAGACATATCTCCTACTCTTCTACGGTGTTCTAGAGAAGTTAGCGAGTTTGTAAGCGAGGCATCACCGACGAGACGAATTGCCCTTTTTTGTACAGAATCCAAGAGTTTTAGGGTTTGTTTAGGTGCAGCACTCCAAATATGGGAACAGTATTCCAGGACAGGTCGAATATTTATTATATATTTATTTTTTCACTGAGGGATTTAAACATGACAAAAAATGGGTAAAAATGACAATGACAAAACATTGTTTCATCAAATCAAATTTCGCAAAATAAAAATAAAAATCAGCGGTCTATGAAGCAAGATTTCAAGGGCTGGGCTTTAAAACAGCTCCATGAAGCAACGCTGAGGAATTTAGTTCAATGATGGATCTCATTTCTGACTGGGAGAAAAATGTTATGAATAGATCATTCAAGGCTCAGCAGACTCATCTTCAATAAACGAATGGTAGCTATTTTTTGAGTCCATATTAAAGTTTTAGCCATCACATCGAATTTCATGTGTTTTCTTCCAGAATATTTTCCTGAATCTCACCATCAATCACCAATTTCTTCAAAATACTTATAAGTTGAAAAGTAGTCAACAGAATACCAACCTTATTTACCTATTTTCCTAGAAAAAATGGTTGCGTCAATCACAGACTCCTGTGGATTCTAGCACTTTTGTAATTAAGTGTTAATTATTCGTAGAGCTCTCTTGGAGACAAGAATGGACTGATATAACAATTCTTCACATTGCGAGCTCGCAGAGATATCTTGAAATTTTTTTTATGCTGTGGTTCTCACGAAAAGGTATATCCTGTAATGTTCAGAGAACATCGTGAGAACCAAGGGCAAGCAGGTAGTAATTGGTGTTCTACTTGAATTTCTGGAGGTTATATACCTCGGGAAACACCTCCCTAGGCAATGTGTTCCAAAGCCTCGCTGTTCATTGGATGAACGAGTCTTTGAAGAGAGATGTTCTGAAGGTCTCCAAAGTGACCACGAAGGGATGTGAAGACTCAACTTGACGGATTAGTCTCGAAGAGACTGCCAGAGGAAAAACGATTGCTGTTAATTCAGAAGAGCATCGACCATGAAAATATCTATAATATAGAGACAGATCTCCTACTCTTCTACGGTGTTCTAGAGAAGTGAGCGATCTTATAAGCAAGGCATCACCGAAGAGACGAATTGCCTTTTTTTGTACAGAATCCAAAAGTTTCAGGGTTTGTTTAGGTGCAGCACTCCAAATATGGAAACAGTAATCCAGGACAGGTCGAATCTGTGCCTTTTAGATCATAAGCAGCTGACCTGAGATGAAAAAGCTCCTGGCACGAAACAGAAAACCAAGTTTTTGGGATGCACTTTTAGCAATGGATCTCACGTGATTCTTCCAAGGAAGGTTACTGCCGACAGTAATACCAAGCATCGAACTGGACGACTTCAATGGTATATTCACTCCCTACAATTCTATGCTGGGCACAGTAAGATCGGATTTTCTAGAGAGAAGACATGTGTTTTGCTTGCGTTGAATTCCACGAAGTCTTAAGATCCCCATTCAACATTTGTAGCAATTTATCAAATTACAAATGAATGGAAATATATTCTCAGAGATCAAGTAGGAATTGGGAAAATGAGAATAGATGCTGGATGCGCTCTTCAACGGAAATAGAACCTTAAAAATACAGATAATGAGAGAATTAAAAGTCAAAGAGCTTAGTCCACTCTGAACAAATACATCTCATCTGCAGTAATGTTATTACATATTGCAAAAGTGAGCATTGAGAACTGAAGGATTTTCCAATGAGAAGTGTTATTTCGAATAGCCCACTATTTCGGTAAATGCCGCTTTTGCAGCTGCCATTTTTTGACATTTGGCAAGTACTACCTACGCCATTAATAGAAATGCTTCAACAATTAACGCATTGAAATTACTAAAATTCACAATAAAAATGGTTAAAATTTGGCAGAGACGGTTCGTGAAACTCGAACATTTTTGGGTCTTCGTGAAGCACCTTGTCGAACAGCAATACAGAAATTAGTGAAAAAATTTGAGCGGTTAGGATAAGTTCGTGATGTGGAGAATAAAACCTGTGCACGTCGCTCAAGAACAGTCGAGAATATTGCTGATGTAGCCGAAAGTGTTGAAGAACTTCAGGTTTATCCAGTCCTCGTCGTTCTTTGGAATTAGGCATTCCACAAACGTCATTACCGTATTTTGCATAAATATTTGGGGCGTATGAAGTTCAGTTAACACAATAACTCAAGCCGAGCGATCATCAACAATGTCGTGTCTTGCTGATTGGGACCTTGGTATTAATGAAAATAATCAGCAATTCCATCGAATAATAATCTTGAGTGATTAGGTCTATTTCCACCTCAGTGGCTTCATCAACAAGCAAAATTGTCGCATCTGGGGCTCGAAAAACCTAAGAGTTATTGTTGAAAAGCCTCTCTAACCTCAACGTGTGACTGTTGGTGCGGTTTATGTTCCGGCGGGGTCATTGGACCTTACTCTTTCGAGAATGAGGCTGGTGCAATAGTTACGGTAAATGTATTGCGCTATCGAGAGATGATTAATGACAATTGGCCAACAAGATCTTGTGATTTAATACCTTGTGACTTCTGCCTTTGGGGCCACGTGAAAGAGAAGGTCTACGCCAAGAGCCCAGCGTCGTTCCAAGACCTCAAAGATGGAATTCTTGAGGCTCTCGCGGACATAGGTCCACTTTGCGATTTGTTTATGGAAAATTTCAGTTAAAGAATATGGTCCTGTAGTCCTAGTCGTGGTGTTGATTTGGCTGATGTTATTTGCTATTATCATTGAGTTTAAATATACATAGAGACACAGCCCAGTTCAACGATTTGAAGCTAAATTTTGTGTAGTTCCTTCACCGGTTCATAGATGGATAAGTGTGTTTCAGAGAAGCGAAAATTTTTACTCCCGCATCTGGCGGTAAGTAGCTGAACTATAAGGCACTATTTCCGAAGCCGAATGCGATGACGATCAGGACCGGCATATGGAAATGTGGGATGTTCAGTATTTCATCACCTGATTTTTTTGATGCAATAAAACGACAATTATTTTTGATCTTTCATGAATATAAAATACTGATGTTGAAAAAATAAATGCATGCAATTTTTTCTTCATTCACAAGTATTCATAAATAGATTTTCTAATAATTAAAAAAATGGAATTTTTTATAAACAGCGGGATGCTTTTGTGTCGAGATTCCTTTGGTTTTTGTTCTGTCCCCTGTACAGCTTCACTCTAATCAGTTGTCTCAACAAATGAATCCTGTGCTCTTCAAATTCTGGAGTTAACGGAGAGTTTTTTTCAAATTTTCCTAAAATATACCTTTGAAGTCATATCTTTTCTGATTTTGTGACCATAATTTTCTTTATGACCAACAGCGCTTTCCTTATCAAATGTTTGAAATCGGTTGAGGGAATTCTCAAATGTATCCGATTTCGATTTGCAATATACATATATCCAATAATTACCAAGCTTATTCAAATCATCAATGAGGAGAGCTTTTTCGCTCTTACCGCATTTGGTTTTTTTTGGCGATGGGTTCAATTAACTCTTTATCTCTTATATACCCTCACTAGGCTCACCGTTGCCCGAATCCGTAAAAGAAATGGTCGAATCTGTCCAATCAATGAGCCTACTTTCAGATTCTCCCATTGAACACAGGTCGAAATCATTGTCGTCTTGGCAGTTAGAATTATCGGAACATTTTTCAAAACAACCAGTCATGACCGACTGCAACCCAAATCTGAAGCATCGAGCTGAGGGGTTTGGATCATAACCCCTACGCTGTCTTATTTTGGAGAATGAATTCTCGATTGGGTCCTGGTTGAGCCGACTTTTTATCAAATATGGAAATGTTTCCTTTGTCTCCTCCCACAATTGAAGGATGCTACTGATGGTTTGTATCAAACCATTGAAACAATAGGGAATATTTTTCCCAACTGTCCAAGACTTAATGAATTCAATTGATTCCGTCAGAGTTTGTATTGCCGATGGCTGATAATTTCCCCCCAAAATTTCCATTCGAATTGAGGCAGTCGAAAAGATCATTCATTTTCAGAATGAACTGAGCAGTTGAATTGGCACTTCTCGACCTCAGATCAACAGTTGCAATGACTGTTCTCATAGACGAATATAAAGTTCTGATGAAAATCTGCGTGGCCAATTTAACCTTCATTTTCTGGAAGACGTTTGGATTTATGTGGTTTTCAGTTATCGATTGAGTACGTTTTTTTATGTCCCTCCAAGAAACATTTTCACCCCTCATTTCCTACCTGAGAACTCCTTTGGAGAAATTCATGGCTAATAGTTCATCATTATTGAATCACACCGTTTGTAACGAATTTGGACGAATCCGACCCTGTCTACGATTCATAGAACTAGAGGAAAATGAATCTCCTACAGATTTGGATAAATGAGTAGTGACAAAATGGATCGGACGAATATAGTTCCTTTAGTAGCTACTATGTGCCGCCGCTTAAGTTGGCAAATTGGCAAGTAAACTGCCAAAAATTTGTGCATCAAATCAATGAACCGGGTTGTGTCTCTATGTATATTCAAACTCAATGCTTTTATAAACGGTATACCTTTCTCTTTATAATCTTTATAATGAAATTAAACATCCGATCATCTATATAAAAATGGAATTTTTCTTTGAATGTCAAAAAAACACCTCTTATTGTAAATCCCTTCAGATAGTTGGAGAGGAACTCAAGGTATATTTCGTCGAGTAACATGCAAGACCTCTAGATGAGGATATGTAAATTGGATAGAAAAAATCTTGAAAGTTATCAGATCGTGACATGAAAATATTTTCTCGAAGATCAAGAAGGGTTTGCGAATCTCAGAATAGATATTCGTGGCGTACTTCAATGGAAAGGAACCATGAAAAACACAGGTATTGAAAGAATTAAAAGTCAGAGAGCCTGATCCTCTCTGAACAATTACATCTCATCAGCAAACCTACCTAGAGATCTTCTGATTAGAGAGCAAGCTTCGAGAAGAGCTTTAACACGATGCTATGTGAAAATGAAGAATGGAAAGGGGAATTATACACTTCCCAAAATTTCAAAGGAAATACCATCAAATGGTAAAGAATGGTTCTAAAACCATTTTAAGGTCCGGCGCTAAAGTATACGAGGCTTGAACCAAGTGAACACTATCGTAAGGGTCCCACTCGAGTATTTTTCTGGCAGAAATACTTGCAATCGAGATTAGTATAGACATAAACCTGGAAAGAAACTATCAAAGGTGTGCCACTGTGATCTATTCTGATAGTCATGCAGCCATCGAAGCACTGAGCTCCTAAGTCATCGACTCTAAGCTCATATGGAAGTGCCGAAGGAAACTTAATGGAGTAAACAAGAAGGTATCTTTTCTGGGTTCCTGGTCACCAAGGAATCAAAGGAAACAAAGAGGCCAACAGACTAGCCAGAAATGGAGCACAAACGCCTCTGACTGGCCCATAACCTCTTTGTGGTATAGGCAAATTAGCCTATAAGAACGAGTTTCTGCAAAGGAAAGAAACTGAAAGAGATGCCCTCTGGAAAAATCTTCCAGGAATGGATCATTCCAAAAAGTTCTTTTGGGATTTTGGAACTGGAAGAACTTTCTCATCCCTAGCTTCCTAACAGGACATTGGCGCCTTGAGAAGCATATGCTCAGAATGGGATTGTCAGAAACTGACGAGTGTAGATCTGTGTGGAAGTAGAGGAAGATTGTGTTCTCCTGACCACAAGGAAAGTCTTGAACAAGAGAGTTAAAGGTTTAACGAGGATTTAGGCTTCTTGTAACCTTCTCAGATACAATACAATAGACCTTGAGGTCACTTCGAAATGTAACCTCCTTGCCAAACTATACATTAAAAGTTGTATTCCCTGAACAGAAGGAATGCCATCCAGTCAATATACACCTCTATCAATCATTTAGTCAATTATTTTCGAGGAATCAGGAAATTGGAATTTCCAGGATCTAACTCCTCGGAATTCCTGCCCTAGCGCCCCCGAGCAGGACGCATTGTTTACCTACGCTGGAAGAGATATGTGAGTGGATATTTCCTGATGCCGTTTAGGGGAGATGTATGGTGAATTACGTCCGAGATAAATCCGATTCAATCGGAAACAGAATTGGATTCGGTGATTCTGCAAATCTAACAGCTTCGCAATCTATTTCGAACGCGTTTTTAGGGAATTGTTGGTTATCTGTCTTCCTGCTGTATTGTACGACAAGATCAACGAAGAGTTATTGGACGTTAATCACTGCAGGATAGAAACAAAGATGCTGACTCACCTCTTTGCCTGATGGTGTACTGATCAATACAGTTCCACTAGACAGGAAATACATGCAATCTCCTTGCGCTCCAGCTCTGATGATCACATCATTTGGTAAGAACACCTCGGATTTAAGGTGAGTCAATACGTTTCCCAATACTTTCGTAGGAAGATCTGCCAGGAAAGAAGCTTGTTGAACCAGCCTTCTACATACTTCTATGTTAACTTCACGTTTAAGCTTATCTGTAATGTCCAAGTACTTGGTTAATCGAGATGGTTTCGAGTGGAAGGTGGACCAAAATTAATGAAAGAGACAAATTCAAGGAGTCACATAGAAAAAAAGACTTTTTCAGTATAGCCATCTGTTTCTTTTGAGAATTTGGCTCTGGCTGCTCCAAATTTGATGGTAAGATGGCAAGGTGGAAGTTTTGTCTTGTATGAAGTAGCAAATAACTACTGTGTAAGTTCATATATCGAAAATGCTGGTTCACATATGAATAGAGTCCAATGAATATTACCATCCCCAAATAAAGAAGAACAAAATGACTCTATCAAGCTCCATGGTTTTGATGTTTTTGAATGGTTTTTCCTTTGACATAAACCAACACAAGGTTAACTCTTTATTGATGGGTTCAATAGAGACTTTTCCACGTAATACCCTTTCCAAGGAAGCCACTGCATATCAATACAATATCACAAGTCTTAGTCAGAAAGCAGACTTCACTGCTTTAGAACTTTGCTATTTGACATTTCGTCTTCACGTCTATGTTGTGTTAATATGAGGGCTGATATGGTGCTCTGTAGAGGGCATTTTCAAAGCTTTCGAGCAATGTTTTTGTGAAATTTATATACAGGATCTTATAGTTACACTGAAGAAAGCAGGAGCAACAACGTCTCTTCAATCTGGGAACTTGGTCACTCAGGAATCAGAGAAACAAAGAGGCCAACACACTAGCTAGAAAGGAAGCTCAAACGCCATTTACTGGCCCAGAACTTTTCTGTGGTACTGGCAAATTCACTTATAAGAGAGAGTTTTGGAGAAGGAACAAATTCGAAGAAGAACACCCTGGAGGAATGATCCAAGACTGGATCATGCCAAAAAGAGAACCAACTTTTTTCAGTAAGAATGAGGTACGCCTCCTCACAGGTGTCCTCAAAGAACATTGTCGCATATGATGAGAAGAGGAAGAAACTACAGAGTTTCTCGTCATTAGAATCAATGTAGAGAAAGCTTTGGACGAAAAAATTGTAGTAGGAATAAAAACTTAGCCTTCTTGAGGCTCACCCAGATACTGGGGTTCCTAGGAGCTCTAGAGCTGAAAAGATTACTGTAGATGGCTCGGTGGTGAGAACATTGTCGCCTTAGGAAGTGTATGATGTGCATGGACTTGTCAGAAACTGACGAGTTCAGATTCTGTGGGGTGAAGAAATAAACTGCTCTTGAAAAAGAGAATTCTAGGAGCAATGAGGATTTGACCTTCTTCAAATCCTCTAAGAGACTGGAGTTCATAACAGCTCTGGAGTTGAAGGGAGAGCTGTAGATAGCGCTGTTGCAAAAACAGCTCTGACGGGAGCACAATTGAAGTTGAGGATGCAATAGAATGTAACCCCCTTACCACCAGGGCATTGAGATGTTCCAGTGCATTGTGGTGCTGAAGGAAATGAAAAAATCGATGAGCTTGTGAGAAGGTTAACACCTGCTGGACCAGAGCTTTTCTGAAGGCTTTTAAGTTTTTAGTTTTTAGAGTTAGGGATATCGTATTCAATCGGTTTCAAAAGTATGTGATCTTCAAGAAAATCGCTGTGAAATCATTTGAAACTCAATAACAGCTTGAATCGATCCAATGAAAATCAGTATGAGACATTTCACCAATCTGGTCGCCTTTTTTCTGAAGTTTGGTTCTTTGCATATGCTTAATGAATGTTCTTATTTTGAATTGAAGTCAGTTTATCAACGGCTTCGATTTGAAACGAGTTTTCTGAAAATGCCAAGACTTAAAAATTAACGAACGCTGAGGCTAATAGAGCTATCGGAATGCTACAGGGTGGCTTAAGTCAGGTTGTTGTAGCGGAAAGGCTCCAAGTCAGCCGAAGTGTGATATCTCGACTTTGGAATAGGTTCAGGGTAACAGGTTCCGTGTTGGAAAGACCAAGGCTTGGTGGGCGACGAAAAACAACACCTGCTCAGGATCGTTTCATCACCGTTTCGGCGAGAAGAAACCCTACATCTACGTGTAGAATGCTACGGAATACTCTTCAAAATGCAGATGGGGTTCAAGTTTCCTTCGAAGCCATCAGACGACGTTTAAGAGAGGTGAATCTAGATTCTAGACGTCCATTAACACGTGACCATAAGCGTCAAAGACTGGAATGGGCAAGGCAACATATCAATTGGAACGATCAATGGCGTAGTGTCCTAGATGCTAACGAGTTAGTGGCCAAGGCTCCTAAGATCTTATCAACACCATCAACGACCTCCTTGGGTTTCAGTGAATGAGAGGGGTAGAGAACAAAAGTGAAAAGATCTATGTGATAGCAGTTCTTGGAAGGCTAACGGGCCTCAAATTTATTTATTTATTTATTGAGCAATTTACAGCTGACCTTAAAACAGTTCCTGCGAACTGATGACAAGGCCTACAGGTACATTATAATAAATTGGTCAGTTAACTACAAACTCCAAAAAAAAATAATAAACATATAAAAAACATACAATAAAAACAAAAACATATATCACAGAGCTTATTTTCAAAAATTAAATACTCTCTAGTTATCACATATTATTTACATAGTACATAAGAAGTTTTGGTTATTTAATCTTTTGTATCACATACTTTATTTCTTCTGGAAGTTGATTAAACTTTAGACTTCCAACAAATACTGGTGAGCATTGGGTTTTGCTGGTTCTTTTCGATGGTCTTCGAATTAGGTTCTGCGATCTCGTTCCATGTTCATGTGTTCCTCTATTATATTGAACTATTTGCGTTGTCTTGAAATATTCTTTAATTATACCATGGATCAGTTTGGCCTCTTCTACATGGTGGATTTTACTGATGGACATTATCCCAGTTTCTTTATAAATTAATTCTGTACTTGTGAGCCTATTATATCCAAATATTGTTTTGATTGCTTTATTCTGTACAACCTGCAATGGCCTTATATGAGTAGCAGCTCCATTACCCCAACATGGGATCATGTACCTTAATCTGGATTCAATGAGTCCATGATAGACACTCTTTTTAGTTTTGTGCTTAGAATGTTAGAGCACCTATACAAGGCACCTATCAATGGCACTAGTTTGTTTTTGACGGTCATTATGTGGCTGCTCCAGTTCAATTTTTCATCAATTGTCAAACCACGGTATTTATATTCTTTTACCTGTTTTATTGTTGTATTGTCAATTTGTATATTGATGTTGTTATTTATTTTCTTATTTTTATTTTTTATTAGTAGGTATACCGTTTTGTCAACATTGATGCTCAATCTATTCTGAAGCAGCCACTGGGCATAGATTTTAAGACCCTCACACACTCGCTTCCCAAGATCCTCCAAACTCTGCCCGCTGAACATTAAAACTGTGTCATCAGCAAATGTGACATATTTGGCATTCAATTGTAGATATTTCAAACTATGGACATATAACAGATAGAGTAGTGGACCCAGAACACTCCCTTGTGGAACTCCCGTTTTCACAGATGATCTCTCACTAGCTACACCATTTACAACTGTGTATTGATATCTCCCTTTCAAATATAAATTAATCAAGTTGAAAGATTCTCCCCTGAAGCCCATCAGCTCCATCTTCCTCATTAGTATTGATATGTCCACAGTATCAAATGCTTTTCTGAGGTCTATAAAAACCAGAATGACAAGATTACTCTTGTCCAGCCCCCCATATGCGAACTCCAAGACCTCTGTTGCTGCACCAAGTGCACTCGAGCCCTCCTGAAACCCAAACTGAGAGGCATCGAAACCAAAATTTTTCTTTATGTATGTCACTATTTGGTCCTTCATTAACATTTCCACTATCTTAGAGAACACACTGGTGATTGAAATGGGGCGGTAATTTTCCCTTTCAGTTTTTGATCCTGACTTATGTACTGGAATTATGTATGTTGTTTTTAATTCCTGTGGGAAATGCCCATTGACCAATATTTTATTAATCATTTGAGACAACTTCTCCTGGATAAATAATTATAATAATAACCCCCTTACTAAACCATGAACTACATGAAAAGGCAGTCAAGCTTTTCGTAGAATATTCCTTTTCAACATACTCGGATGTCGAGTGTTTCTCGAAACAATTCTTCTCTGACTCTTCCCGAAACATTTTTCCCGAGTGACGACTGACGTCGTTACGTATTTCCAGTAGATCCCGTCGATCTACCCACTCGGCAATTAAATATAACGAAGTTATTCCCAGAGAGTGCCATCCACTCCACTTCTGCATGAACGGGATTCCTAGTGTCAAATAGAATTCAAACGGAAATAAGAGGAATAATGTGCGAAATCATCTCACCAATCCCCCGAGGGATCCTCGCACAGCCCGAGGACTGGGTACCCAGGAACAGACCTCATTAAAATTGCAACGCTCAGATATTGTTAGCAGTATGTAGGCAAAACAGAGGAATGGCGAGCGTAACAATATTTTGGAACGTAAATGGGCAGGATGGAGCACGAAGTTTGCTCTGCCGGCGTGATGAATATTTGGCCGAGCGAATTACGAATGGTTGAACCAACAGTTTTGAGCTTAATTGTTCTGGTGTAGGTACCTGCGTGATGGTTTCCTACTGATGAGCTCTGAATAATGCAGCAGATTTGGAACTGTTTCGAAGTTGGGCCTTCTATAAGGACTGAACGAGAATAAATTCGCTATCACAAAAACGCCTATATCTCTTGAACCAATTGAGAAAGAAATCAAAATTTGATCATAGTTAGCTTTGTTATGAACGTCAGAAACATGTGGAACATTTACTTCATAGATATTCCAATTCTCTTTCGCAAAATGTCAAGCGAAGTGAAAACACGAGAATTTATAGTGAAACTTTTTCAAAATAATCAAAAATGGAGCTTCAAAAGGATCGTAAAAGAGGCTCGCGTTCGTCCGGAAACGGTATCAAGAGTTGTTAAGCGCTTCAACGAAGATCTTACAATTATCCGAAGGAAGTAACCGGGAGGAAAAACGGGTTTCTTAGCCCAAAAAAAGTGAAGAAAGCCATCAGCCTTTTTCAGAAGAATCCTAACCTTTCAGGACGGAAAGTGGCCCAAATAGTGGGTTGTCCGCAGTCAACCGTTCAGAAAATCAAGTCGAGTTGTGGGCTTAGAACATACAAAGTGAAGAAAGTGCCAGACAGGAACGCTGTGAAGAATCAAGAAGCGAAATCAAGAGCAAAGAAATTAAAATGCTTGAAGAAGCGACTTTTACCATTTTTACGTGAGCACGATGTATCAACAATCTTTTGGCCAGATTTAGCTTTATGCCACTACAGCAAGGCCGCCAAGGAATGGTACGAAGCTAATGAGGTGGTTTTTGTTCCCAAAGAGGCCAATCCACCAAATTGCCCAGAACTCAGGCCAATCGAAAGATATTGGGCCCTGGTAAAAAGAGAATTGAAGAAGACTAAGAAATCAACGAAAATATCAGCGGAATTCAAGCAAAAGTGGAAGACAGCATCCCAGAAAGTGACTGCGAACACTATAAGAAGCATGACGGGAAGAATTCCAGAAAAAATCCATGAATTATGTAAAATATAGTTTTGATTTTTATTGTTTTCATTAGAATCAGAAGATGATTTGAAAATGAGTTTGATTTTCGAAATCGGTCCAGTGGTTCAAAAGATATAAGCGTTTTTGTGATAGCGAATTTATTCTCGTTCAGTCCCTGCTTTGCCTAAAACTGAAATCTGGGTCCTGTTGTTTCTCATAGAATTCTGCATCCATTTTTGATCAGTGATAATCATTAGGTATGCACATGTACTCAAAAATGTCAACAGCCACTAGTTTCCACGTTGCTGTAACAAGCAACAAGAACTTGAGAGGAGTATTTGACCTTATTTGCCGTGTCTTCCTCATGGAGTTTCCTCCAGCACTCCCAAATGAACTTTGAGACGATGACATACGAGCTCAGTGCTTTAATCGGATAGAAAACAGTACAGTTCATGCAGGAGTATAAATGAATTCGTGCGGTACTGTTTTTAGTTTGCTATTCCATTGTTTCATCTGACAATAACGTCATTTTTAGTCTCTCTTTCAGTTTCTAGAACCCAGCGTTGAAAAAAAAAACAGCCACAGTACGCCTACAGACACCACTTAGTTTTATTCTTTGCAGCATGATAATGATCGACCAAATCTAGTGTCAATCGTTAAAACGTTCAAATGGAAAGTCCTACTCCACTCGCCGTATACTCTAGAGACATTGCTCCTTTGGATTACCACCTCTTACGATGCAACTTTGCCTGACTGACCAGAACTTCGATAGAACTATACACAGGGTGATCTTTAAAGTGTTTCATTGGACATATTCGAGGAAGGGATTGCGATAAAAATTCACAATTTTTTATTTTTGTTTTAGAGTACATGAACTCAATTTGTAAAATATTTTCATGCGGAATCTACTTCCGGTTCTACCGGAAAGGAATGTGAACTTCGTTATTTCGAATGCAACACCCTGTATATTCATACATATTTGAATTCTACGTTTAATTCTGCAATGATTGGATGTATGATATGCGCAACCACATCAAGCGATTGTTGAGTTATAGCCTGATTCTCAAATTTTCTGACAGAAACATAGTCACAAATTAGTGTTTATATCTCCAAAATCTCTCATTGTGAGAAATCTTTTTCGCAACAGTGGAACAAAAGAAAGTACGCTGATACTGCTTCTTGTATAAATTAAAAGGAAATATTATACAGGCTGACTGAAACCGGGCTTCAAAGTTAGCCTCAACAAAACTATGAAATCTAATTTTTTTCAAATGGGAACCATATTATTTTGTGATTCCGATCGATTGCTCGTCAAAAACTAGCAAGAGTGTTCCAAACATTTTATGTCTTTAAAATCAGTAGTTTTGCTGTTATCGAATAAAATTCGAATTGCACGACTAAAGCCAGGTTTCGCTCAGTCGAATTCATTTGTATGCACGTCTTTTACAATGTAGGCTATGTTAGGAATTGTCATTCTTACGTTTTTTTAATAATCAAGCACTATGGAAAACATGCAATAATAATTGGGTACACTAGAATATATATCAAAAGCCTGTCCTTTATTTGCAGCGAATGTGACAAATGAACAAAGCAGATCATGAATGATGACAGTTTGAAACTATCACAACAATTCTTCTTATAACAAAAAACTTTAACACAAATTTAATACATTTTCAAAATGTTGGGCCCCTTCCTCAGAACATTTATTGATTCTTCAAAGAACTTTGATTTTGTTAAAAGGTGTCAAATTTTCTTTCGTTAAAAATTCTGACTACCCTATCTAATATTTTGTTACATTCACCATAAATGAAGAACATATTAAATACATCACTGTTACTGTAATTCAAATTTTGAATATTGCCCGAATTCAAACAACAAGTAATAAGTATTCTAACTATTGACATAGCCTACTTGAAAATTATCTTAATAAGCCTATGATAAGACAAAGAAAACTGGATTTATTCCTGAAATTCGAAACAGCAACTCTACTGCTTTTAGAGACATGAAATGTTTGGAAAACTCCAGCTAGTTTTTGACGAGTAATCAATCGGTATTAAAAAATTATATGGTTCCCATTTAAAAAAAAAATGAAATTCCATAGTTCTGTTGAGGCTAACTTCAAAGCCCTGTTTCAGACACCCTGTATGATATTTCCTCATAATTTATAAAAGAAGCAGTATCAGCGTAATTTCTTCTGTTCCACTGTTTCGAAAAAAATTTCTCACAATGAGAGATTTTGAAGATATAATAGTATATTCTAAAACTAGTTGCAGAATGGGCTCCTATTCCAATACGAATGCGAAATTCGAAAACGAGCGAGTTTTCGAACGCATGAGTATTGGAATTGCATTCTGCAAAGAGTATTAGACGATATTTTCTCTATTTCACTCAAATTTTGTGAAATTAAATGAAAAAATTTAAATTATAGGTCCTAGTGACTTTCATATTGTATCTTGGCAGTTGGTGTGAATGTTAGGAAGTACGAAAATTGACATTTCCAAATTGACGTCTGCTGAAATTCAAAAGGATCACCACAACCACAAAACAAAAAATGTTACTGAAAACGATGCTGTAATGAATTCATTACAGCACTGTTTTTTTTTACTGTAATGAACACATTACGATACTGAAATAGAGAAACACTTATTTGTGACTATCTTTCTGTCAAAAAATTTGATAATCAGGCTATAACTCAACAATCGCGTGTTGTGGTTGCGCATGTCATACATCAAATCATTGCAGAATTAAACGTTGAATTCAAATATGTATGAATATACAGGGTCTTGCATTCGAAATAACGAAGTTCACATATGTCTAATATTCTAACCTACAGAAATTCAAATGCAGAACAGTTAATGAACAATCACCTGATAGAATGGACGTGATCAGATTCTCCCGAAAATATCTATGCTGGAATTTGTATTCGAAGTAATGTAACATCCTCTGCCTGAGATTCATCGGCAGCTTCTTGTATCGCATGAATTCCTTCAGTTGATCCACTATCGCCAAGTATTTCGTCTCCAGGGACCATTGGTTGAGGACTTCATTGAGGGTTGACACTGAAAGGAAAAGTTGGTACATAAAACATTCCACCTGGAATATTTCCAATTCAGAGTGTCTTGATAGAAAGCGCCACTTTCAATACTCGTTTCTTGGGTTTAGTTTAGGGTCATGCTCTTGAACTTGATGTCAACTCTCTTAAAAGCTTTAAATAGCAGTGAGTGGCTCATCATTTTGAAGCTTCCATATTTGATGTAAATGTTTAAAGCCTATTAGAAGTAGTGTTGCGTAAAGAACACATGTCAAATGTTTACACATACCTGTGACAATCAGCATGTAAATCCTTCCTATTATGAATAGTATAATCATCATTATGATTTCACTTTGAGAACAATCACTTCTCCAATTCCCTCTCGCACCTTAAATCAGTCAATTCATTCCATGAACTTGCAGAAATTTCGAAAAGAAGAAATTTGATTCTATGAGCGCATTCGAAATACCAAATTCGTGATACTCACAAAATAAAATTCCCATCGTTGTAAAGAGGGTCTCAAAATAAATGGCTGGAATGACATTCTGATTGAAAAGATGTATGAACGTCTTCCCCACATCGTCAAGGTGTTTGGAAGCGACGTAATAAACAAGACACGTGGACCAATGGATCAAAATGAAGGTCATTATCATATATCTCACTAACTCCGTCCACATGGATGGAAAATTCCACCTCTGCAAGATTATAGACGATACGGAATCATAATAGTGGTCAGAGCGATTGGCTGCATACTTACCTGAGCCACGTGAGTCCAGTACCTGAGGAATCTGAGCAAACTGAGTACCTTCAGCAACCTAAAAGTTGTGAGGAAGTGGTGATTAGTGGTATCCACTATATGATTGACTGTACAGAAGGAGAATGCGGTTAGTATGTCCATGAAGAAATATATGCTCAAGGTGTATTTCCTGGAAATATACAGAAATTAAAACGACAATATTCCAAAACTGAAAAAAATCATCGAACAATTTTTCTTTCTGAAACATTTGTCCAAATGATTCTGGAAAAATGAATAATGTGCAAACCTGACAATTTTCTTTTGGTCCAAGACAACTTGTTTAGTCTCTCTGTCATCTATGCCCATGAAGAATCCCACAACTAGATCCAGAAGGAATATAATGGTTGTCAAAAGTTCGAAGACATAAACCCATGGTAGATCACAAATTCCATACGATGTGAATGTGGCTACGAGTGGGGCACACAAATAAGTACTGAAGTATGCAAGTATCAAGATGATTTCCCTGCAGAAGCTGGAAATGTTATAAAATAAAAAATGATATATTGATACGCCTGAAACATTCTTCTTCATTTTGAAGCAATCAAGTATTAATCACACTAGAAATTGCTTAATGTTGACTGGTCTAACAATTAAACTGCTCCACATGAGTTAGGAATATTGACTTGAATTGCAAAAAAATATAGTTAAAATAAGATTTTTGTGATGGAAATTCATATTTATATGAGTTCAAGTTGCAAATTAATTTTAGCCTGTAGGTCTGCAGCGTATACAGGATGGTTAAGAAAAATCGAGTCAAATAACGAAATTTTATTCCCAGAGAATTCAAGCATTTTAAGACTATCAATACAATGTATGGCCTCCACGAGCATCAATAACAGCATTAACAGCTTGACATCTTCTTTGCATACTACACACGAGGTTGTTGTACATTTCTTGAGGAGTTTGGTTCCATAAACGGGGCAGAAGCTTTCTCAGATCATTTAAGGATTCTGGGGTAGGTTGATGATTATCTAGTCTTCTTTAGAGCATATCCCATGCATGTTCTATACAAATCAAATCTGGTGCGTGCGGAGGTATTGGTGAATGTGGAATACCAAGCTCCTCGCGCGCATTCTCAACTATGGCTGCACAGTGCGGTCTAGCGTCATCGTCTAGAAATTGAAAAGTTTCACCAATAGCAGCGTAAAAATTTGGCAAAACATTGACAATGACATGCTCCCTATAGTTTAAAGCGGTTATATTCCCAGGACAAATGTGTAGGTAGATCTGTGCATCCGTTTTGAAACATATCCCGGCCCATACCATAACACTACCCCCTCGGAATGGATGGACTTCTTGGACATAACGACGATTACGGGATATGCGTGGGATTGTCCATACCCTTATTCTTCGAAAATCTGGAAATCGTCCATATCTGGATTCATCAGTGAAAAGGACACTACGCCATTGATCGTTCCAATGGATATGTTGCCTTGCCCATTCCAGTCTTTGACGCTTATGATCACGTGTTAATGGAACTCCTCTTAATGGACGTCTAGAACCTAGATTCACCTCTCTCAAACGTCGTCTGATGGTTTCGATGGAAAGTTGGACCCCATCTACATTTTGAAGAGTATTTCGTAGCAATCTACACGTAGATGTAGGGTTCCTTCTCGCCGAAACGGTGATGAAACGATCCTGAGCAGGTATTGTTTTTCGTCGCCCACCAAGCCTTGGTCTTTCCAACACGGAACCTGTTTCCCTGAACCTATTCCAAAGTCGAGATATCACACTTTGGCTGGCTTGGAGCCTTTCCGCTACAACAACCTCAGTTAGGCCACCTTGTACATTACAATAGCCCTATTAGCCTCAGCGTTTGTCAATTTACGTCTTGGCATTTCCAGAAAACTTGTTTCAAATCGAAGGCGTTGATAAACTGACTTCATTTCAAAATAAGAACATTTATGAATCATATGCAAAGAACCAAACTTCAAAAAAAAGGCGACCAGATTGACGAAATGTCTCATACTGATTTTTATTGGATCGATTCGAGTTGTTATTGAGTTTGAAATGATTTTATGTTCGACTGCTTCATGAACACCCGATTCGTGAATTCGTTCAGCGTCCATAATTTACTACTTTATTAGACACCACTTTATTCGACTCAACTGTCACAGTCTTATCTCGATTTTGCAATTTTCTTCGTTTCACGTTTCATATAATATAATTCGCAATTTCAGAAAATAAAATTTCTGCATTGCAGTCAAACATAAAGCTCTGTATGCAACTCGTACATTATTAGGCTTATGGACTTGCCCAAATTATTGGCCTCGCTCGCTTTGCTCGCACTGCCATAAACTTTTGGACTCGTCCAAAAAGACCTAATTTATGTACTTGTTACATAAATAGCTATTACAGCGATTTTCTCGAAGATTACATACCTTCGAAAACGACTCAGTACGATATCTCTAACCCTTGTGGGGCAGTATATTTACAAGTAAGGCTTCAAGTTCATTATATCCTTAATAAGAAGTATGCTCGATCTTCAGAACGAAAACATGAAGGAGCCTACATAATCAAGAATTTCTCCTTTTCATGATGACATGAGGAGAAAACATAAAATTCTTCGTCTGAATCAAATCCTTCAGAAAGTTGAATGCTCACCCGAAATCGCTGAAAGGATGAATAATATAGCTGTATCTGGACTGAGCATGTCTCTTCCTCTCGTTTAAAAAACCTGTAGTGCTCCTAAAGTATTCTTGGGTCAAAGGATCCTTCTCCGAAACCTGGGTGAATTTTTTATATTTCCGTATGAAACGCTGAAAGCAATTAGCTTCCTTCGGAAGTGGGGGAAGGAAGCTGCCGGAAGTTTGCTTTTCGACGGTACAAGTATGACTTTCATTAGCGATCTGGTTCATCTCGCTGAACCTGTCTTGTTGCTAACTGAATTCTGTCAAAGTCAGCACATCAAATTCAATCTCAATTTTGATGTTTCGCACTTTATTGGCATCTCATACATGACGTTGAGTCACAGACTTTGAAAGTATAATACAGGATGGTCCAATATTATCCCATTAGTAGGCGTTTTGTTTTTTCAAGGTCGCCGTTCAGAGCGAGTAGGAAAACTAATCCGATAGAGGCGCCAACATGCCATTTATGGAATATCTCCATAGAACTTACATTATCACCTAGTTATCACTATGAATCCTGTGAATATCTCTATCCTCATGAATGAAATGTACAATGGCGCTCTCAATCCGAAAATCGTTGAACTATGGAATAAGTAAATATGTGGATAAAGTAGGAACTTTTTCCTGTCATATATTTGAATTTGGCCATTCTCTGCCAATTCCGTATTTCAAGTTGTTTTTCTGAACGAATTTATATATGTATAGATAACTTATAATCGAAAGTGGAACTACACTGCGCAAAAAAATTAACGCACATTCTGAGAATCTCAATTTTAATGAAAGTTACCTCTACATTGACTTTATAACTTATTTTTTATCTTCTCTCGGAAAGGTTTTAAACGAAACAATACATATTAAATGGAAGAAAAATCCAGGATTTCACCGAATCTTATGTGAATGAAGAGAAATGAACAATTTTCAAAATACTGAAATGCTGATAAGTGATTTAATACTTGGTATTTCCATCCCTTGCGTTAATTACAGCTCGGCAACGACGGTTCATACTCATGAATGAGTGATCTTGAAATGTTCTGATCTAATCCTTCCCAGATTTCTCCGAGTTGGATTCCTAAGTCATTAAGAGTAGCTGGATGATTTTCTGAACTTCTCAGCCTTCTATTGAGGTTGTCCCAAACCTGCTCAATCGGATTGAGATCTGGACTTCTTGCTAGCCATTCCATTCGAGAGACTTCAACCTCTTCAAGGTACTCCTGAACGATGCGCGCACGATGGGGTCTGGCATTATCGTCCATAAAAATGAAATTTTCACCAATGTATGGGGCAAATGGCAATACATGCTCTTCAAGAATGTTCCTTATACTGTATACTTATCAGCATTCATAGCTCCATTATCAACGACCACTAGATCTGTGCGAGCAGTCAAAGATATTCCACCCCATACCATAATCGATTCTCCCCCGAAACCAGTAGTATTCAGGAAATTGCACTGAGCATATCTTTCATTTGGACGTCTGTATACAAGGGTAGAGGCAGAGTCTAGACTAATCTGTGAAGAGAACTCTTTCCCAATCGGCCTCTTCCGAATGGATATGCTCTCTCGCAAAATCCAAACGCGACCTTCGATGGGCTGAGGTCCGAGCTGGGCCTCTTGCCGCGACACGAGGCCTCAAATCATATTCTCTGAGTGCTAATTTGCAACTCATTAGTTTGCTCAAGCTGACGTTGAAGGAGGCGAGCGGTTGCAAACCGTTGTCTCAACGAAGAAACTCTCAAGTAACGTTCTTGAATGGCAATTGTTACCCGTGGTCTACCCTGTCCTGGTCTTCGGAGATTCATACCTGTCTCCCTGAATCGCTGCAACATTCTGGACACACTTGTATGGGAAACTCCAAACCTTTCTGCAATTCTTGTGTATGTCCACTCTTCTTCTCGCAAAACTACCGCTTGGGCACATTCCTCTTGGGTCAAATTGCGTGTTTCGCGTTGCATAGCAATCGAGTGTAGAAAATCAAACGAAACAAAAACTATTGATCACTAGAATCGATCGAGAACAACTGATTTTAGAATGAAGCCAATACATTCAAAATCTGATAATATCATCTTTTTATATTCCTGCTGGGAGAAAACATCTGTATTGAAGAAAAACGTTGAAAGTGGATAACATATGCATGCATAATTCTGATACAAATAATTATCATTGAGAACACCTTCAGTTGTAGAATAAATTTGAGATTTCCATAACGTGCTTTAATTTTTTTGCGCAGTGTATTTTCTTGGGTCTTCCGTTTGAAATAAAACAGAAGCATGAATAGGTTCATTTTCTTCTATTTTTGAAAGAAAAAATGAACTTTCAGAATGAAATCGATTTAAATTATTACATAAAGAACTCCAATCCTTTCTGAGTTCACACTCAAAATTTCAGTTCTCAAAGTGAAACCATTTTCAAATGCAACTGGAAAAAAAAACATATTACACTGAACGCCCACCTTAACGGCCATGCCAATCGTCCAAATTGACGCTGGATGAGAGAGGAACACAGCCCTTCCTTCAAAAGGTTAATGTGTAGACAGAAAAGGATTTTCTACCGTCTATATCACATGTTCCAAGAAAAAGAGACAAAAAAAAAGGGTGGAAATTCATCAGGTTGCATAAGATTGATAAATGGATTCACCCTCATTTTTTCACCACCAGTGTTCGACATGTCATATATTTCATGATGGAACGGGATATATGGAAGTGGTGCCTTCTAGAACACTCACATATCCAACATGCTTTCATTCGAATCGACAGGAAAAGGACCTGGTAAAACCTCTTAGTTCAGTGGACTCTATGACAGATCCTGAGTAACGTGAGAATAAATTCTGATGCTCCAATAATTCTGATGTTAAAACATTTCTAGAAGTATGGAAAATCACTCTTTCATGTGCTCATAATTTAGCTGTAATTTCGATTTGCAACGATCATTCCAATGTTTTTTTCAATAAAACGTCGTTTTGGAGTTACCATGATTCTCGAGAATAATCTGAATGCTTCCCTGGTATTTAATCACCATCGAGAAATAAATGGCACTACAAGTTAACAATGTTGTCAGAATGTTTATCCACTTCGTCGACACTTAAATTCAGCTGATTGAAAAACGATAAACTTAGGATTATGTGATAATAAAATCCCACGAATGTGAGAGATAAAATTGAACAGCAAGGAGCAAGCAAGGAAATACAGAATGTAGATATATGATTCATGAATGTCGATAGAAACCGCGTATTGAATTGAAATCATTGAAAAATAGAATGCTACTTAGCACTAAATAATCTGTGGCGATGTTTCTATCTGGACAATACCCTTTTGGAATTATATAAACTCGATACTACACGTTTAATATCACATAAGTTCACTGAAAGTCTTCACATAATCATCATGAGATCTGAGAAAAACACTTCAAATAATCGCAATACCCTTTTATAACAACATAGCTTCACAGATCGTCCAGGTTGTCGCTATACGCATGCGTCGTTCACATACACTCACGTTAGAGATGGTTCGATTCATAGATCTCACCATTGTTTAAAGAGAAATGATCCCACGATGTGTCTTGCGTAGTTTCAGGTATATTGTTGGAGCTGACAACGTACACATCGAAATGTCTGTGAAATATTCACATAAGATTATTGATTTGATTCTTTTGGATACAAAATGAGTTTGGTTGATCCTAAATTGATTGAAGGCCATTATTTTCAAGATATTTGGGGACATCGAGGAATATACCAGAAAGTTATTAGTGTTTACAAACTAAATTCAAGAAAAATCGAAGAATGAACTTATTTTGGTGGGAGGAATATGGCTTTTTAGTTGCAGATATAATCGGACAAAACTTAGTGTTTTATTGAGAAATATCGTGATTCTAACATTGTCATTCAAATATGGTTAGTACTTGAGTATTCCCTAAATGTATTTACTCAATTCCAATCGAGAAATATGAACTTCGAGGTCTTTGCACAAAATCGTGTGAGGCACGTATTTGGCCCAATTTTTCTTTCGAATGACTATATCTTTTTAACAGAGCCGATTTCGGAAAAATGGAAAATGAAAAAAGGTATCTTTCGGCCTCAAGAATCTACAGGTCAAAAAGTCTCCCTGTATACTTCTGTATTGACTGAGTTAAACTTTGGCAATCTATCATTGAATCATTGTTTCTTTTTCAGATTCAGATAGGAGAGACACAAAAACCTTCGTGGAGAAAATCAGCAATTAGGAAATAAATAGAAATGAAGGTAAGCATCAATTCATTCTGTAGGTATATTCTTCTGAGACATAATCTATATATATAAAAGAAATATGTTGGTTACACCATTTATAACTCGAGATGGGATGGACTGATTGTTATTAAACTTCACAAATGGATTCGTCTACGGTCGGGTTATTATAAAATACAATGAAACTTCGAGAAAATCGATGAAAAATTTTCTTATACAGAAAATGCTTTTCCTTTCTTTGAGTAAGGCCACTAGGTGTCGCTACAGTTACAGTTACGCTACAGCTTATTGGTAGGTACTTTATTTGATATTCTCCGCGTTAGATGGCGATGTGAACAAATAGTGTGTAATTTGAGTTGCCTCCAACTCTGTGCTGTGGAGTCAGTGTGGACCAAAACAAAAATGTCTTAGTCAAGAAGAAAAATAAGAAAACGTCTTAGCGTATTTGTATTCTGTGAAGTGGGATTGAAGTTTCATAGACAAAGTACTTCAATTCGAATTTTCAGCGTTGAATTGGCAGGACTTGAATGGTTTCTACAGTGATCAGAGGTAACTAATCATTGGAACTATTTCTCATCCATATAATTCGATCGTGATTTATATTTTATTTAGGTACAGCAATGAGAAAACTGTAAAGCATTCAAAGAAAAATTATAAGTTCAACAATAATTAGACCGCTTAAATAAAGAGAATTCTTCTCGTGCGAATAACAATGTTACTAAAATTTTGTATATTTTGCCTAATTTATTTCCTGCTTGAAAACAAAGCAATGATTAGTTGATACAACTTTAACGATGGGTTTCACAAAGCGTAATCATCGGTGATCGGAGCTTGATATAGAATCAACTCGATTCGACAGTTTAAAAATCAGAGAACCAAGCTGTTGATCTCCGATCACCGGTGATAACGATTTGTGAAATCCACCGTAAGTATCATTTAGGCGTAACAAAGTTCACCGGCCAGCTAGTATGTTTTATAAATTATAATTGTTAGAGACAAATATCAAACCGTTATCTTAAATAGTACAGACAATAGAAATGAAGACATATTGAAGAAACTTATTAGAATAAATTGAAACCAGGACGAAAAGAATCAGAAGTTGTGCTGTCGAGACGTTATCGATCCAATTTCTTCACCGGATAAACGGGATCCGAAAGATCCTTTTCGTTTTTCCCCTAGATATGTCCTGAGGAATAACTTCTCCTGGAATTCCTTCTCCAGTCTTGTCGTCTCATCTTCCCGTTTTTCTGCCTCCTCCTTCAATTTATGGAATATTTCTGGATTACTAGTGAAACAGTTCCGGAATGTTTTCGAATCCAATCGATACGTTTCGCATATTTCCAGGGCCGTCACGTTGGAAATCGACTTCTTGTGATTCAGGACCAGAGCGGCTTCCCCAAAATATCCCCCATCTTGCAGATGGCATACCTTGAATTAATTAGTATCGATGAGTACAAACCTTAGCATAAAGAAAGGTCCAGTGGCGTGGTGTTAACGGTATTGAGGAACAGAAATAAAATTACGTGTGAATAAACTCTTTTTGATGAATTCATATAATGTTTCGAACATTGGAACAGATTCTGAGTTAGGTGAACTAAATTCATTGTTACCATTGAGTTCCAATAAACATAGAGACACAACCCAGTTCATTGAATTGATGCACAAATTTTTGGCAGTTTACTTGCTAATTTGCCAACTTAAGTGACGGCACATAGTAGGAACTATATTCGTCCGATTCATTTTGTCACTACTCATTTATAGAAATCAGTAGGAGATTTATTTTCCTCTAGTTCTAGGAATCGTAGGCAGTGTCGGCTTCGTCCAAATTCGTTACGAACGGTGTGATTCAATAATGATGAACTATTAGCCATGAATTTCTCCAAAGGAGTGTTCTCACTGTTCTCAGGTAGGAAATGAGGGGTGAAAATGATTCTTGGAGGGTCATAAAAGAAACGTACTTAATCGATGAAAAGAATTTGTCTTTCTTGTACTCACTTGAACTGAAAACCACATAAATCCAAACGCCTTCCAGAAAATGAAGGTTGAATTGGCCACGCAGATTTTCATCAGAACTTTATATTCGGCTATGAGAACAGTCATTGCAACTGGTGAGCTGAGGTCGAGAAGTGCCAATTCAACTGCTCAGTTCATTCTGAAAATGCATGATCTTTTCGACTGCCTCAATTCGAATGGAAATTATCAGCCATCAGCATTACAAACTCTGACGGAATCAATTGAATTCATTAAGTCTTGGACAGTTGGGAAAAATATTCCCTATTGTTTCAACGGTTTGATACAAACCATCAGTAGCATCCTTAAATTGCGGGAGGAGACGAAGGAAACATTTCCATATTTGATGAAAAGTCCGCTCAACCAGGACCCAATCGATTCATTCTCCAAAAAAAGACAGCGTAGGGCTTATGATCCAAACCAAACCCCTCAGCTCGATGCTTCAGATTTGGGTTGCAGTCGGTCATGACTGGTTGTCTTGAAAAATGTTCCGATAATTCTAACTGCTAAGACGACAATGATTTCGACCTGTGTACAATGGGAGAATCTGAAAGTCCATTGATGTGGTTGATTGGACAGATTCGACCATTCCTTCTGCGAATTCGGGCAACGGTGAGCCTCGTGAGGGTATATAAGGGATAAATAGTTAATTGAACCCCTAAATACCCTAGAATCGAAGTCAATCGCAAGTTTTTTGGGGTATTTGAAGAGGAACATCGCCAAAAAAAAACAAATGCGGTAAGTGCGAAAGAGCACTCCTCATTGATGATTTGAATAAGCTTGGTAATGATTGGATATACATATATTGCAAATCGAATACATTTACATCGGATACATTTAAGAATTCCCCAAACCGATTTCAAACATTTGATGAGGAAAGCGCTGTTGGTCATAAAGAAAATTATGGTCACAAAATCAGAAAAGATATGACTTCAAAGGTATATTTTAGGAAAAATAAAAAAAATGAATTTATAGATGATTGGAACTCTCCGTTAACTCCAGAATTTGAAAAGCACAGGATTCATTTGTTGAGACAACTGATTAGAGTGAAGCTGTACAGGGGACAGAAAAAAAAACCAAAGGAATCTCGACACAGAAGCATCCCGTTATAATGTTTATAAAAAATTAAATATTTTTTAAAATTCATAGAAAATCTATTAATTAATACTTGTGAATGAAGAAAAAATTGCATGCATTTATTTTTTCATACATCAGTATTTTATATTCATGAAATATCAAAAATAATTGTCGTTTTATTGCATCAAAAAAATCGGGTGATGAAATACTGAACTTCCCACATTTCCATATGCCGGTCCTGATCGTCATCGCATTCGGCTTCGGAAATAGTGCCTTATAGTTCAGCTACTTACCGCCAGATGCGGGAGCAAAAATTTTTGCTTCTCTGAAACACACTTATCCATTTATGAACCGGTGAAGGAACTACTAGCTTCAAATCGTTGAACTGGGCTGTATCTTTATGTATATTTAAACTCAATGGTGTTACTTAGAAATGATAAGAGTAGAACATAACTGTGGAAACACAAATCAGGGTTCAAATAGTCCAATTTACCACAAACAAGACACATACAAAACGATTGAACACTAAAGTTAGATGATATTCTCACCTCGCGTCCAGAAGCTGTTGTAACAGAAACTGTGCCACTAGAGATAAAGTACATGCAATCAGCAGGTGCACCAGCATTTATGATTATATCGTTTGGGAGAAAAACCTCCGATTTGAGATGGCATAAAATATCTGACAGGATTTTAGTGGGAATATCTTCGAATATCTGCACCTGTTTGATCAGCTTGTTACTTGCGTGGTAGTTTATTTCTTTCTTGAGTCGATCTGTAGATGTAAACGGTAGATTAGGCTGAATAATAACAGGAAATAAATCTCTGAAGCCTTTGGAAGTAGGCCCTCTCTTCTAGTTTTTTACAGACTGAGATACTGCCTGTTTACGAATGGAACTAGGAGTGTCTAAAACTGAACTCGGTTCGAATAATACTAAGGAAAGGAAATGAATTCTGAAAGATCTCCAAATATCTTCTTGAAATTTCATGATTATATTCTTCATTGAAAATTTTGTTCGAATGGCTTGCGCAGGATACGGCTGCGAAGGAAAGATTCGCGAACCTATCACAAGAATTTTATTTTTTGATGATTCTCTCTTTTATTGTCTTACCGGATAAAACATTTTCAATTTTCCTTTCCTTGACGAATTTTCCTTGAAATTTGTATTCGTAAAAAGCATGCAGCCTATTTCTAGTTGCCAGTGGTAGTTTCTTTCTGTTCATAAATTCTTCCAGTTGTCCTAATACTTCGCGATATTCAGTGTCCAGTTTCGCAGCTCTCAGAATCTGAGTTATCAGCAAAACTGTTGAAAATACTGAATTATTTTTGAGAAATATTCCGAAGCAATATGAAAAAGATGGAAACAGCATTTTGTGTTCGCCATTTATTTCAATTAAAACTTATTTTCAAAAACATACATATAGAAATGGAAAACTTACCACCCAGAATCAACATGATAATTCTTCCGCATAAAAGGAAAAGAAAGCACAAAATTTTGTGTTCCAGTTTTCTCGTCATACCAACATCACGCTTGGATGCTGCAAGAATTTTAAATCAAATTTTGAAAAGACTAATAAAGAAAAAAATTCATCTAAATTGGATGTTATTATACAGGGTGAATCTTTGACTTGTACATATATTTTAACCGTAGATTCCTCCCATCAAAAGAAACCCTTTTTTCTCATACCATTTTTCAAAATTCGGTTTCGTTTGGAAGATAGGACAGGGTGTCAAAAATCCATGAAATTAACACTATTCTTTCCATATATTCGGAACCGATATTTCGAATGAACTGAATTTTGGTTGATTGTTTACTCTATTCATGGTGCATATTCCTCAATCGAAACTTATTTGATATTTCTCCTGTTGAAAAAGTTACAGTATAGTCGACTTATAAATTCACGCAAAAATACTATAAAACCACTTGAAAAAGATAAACGGTTCACGTTTTCGAAAGAATTAATTATGTTAGAAAACAAAACGTTCTCAAGTTATTCCTGATTGTATAAGATTGAATTAGAGGAAAAAATCATGAATTTCAAGAATAATCTGAATGCTGTCCTGACTTAAATCTCATCGAATATTATTTCTTCTCTGGTATCTCAACAAGTTACCAACGTTGTCAGAATGTTTATCAACTTTGTCAAGACTAAAATCTTTATGATGAAAAAACGTTTGATGTAGAGATGTGTAATAATAAAGTTCTACATTCGTGGGACATAAAATTGAATTCTAAGAAGCATGAAATTATACATTTTATAGGCAGTTTCAATTTAAAATTCATTGTTACCGGTCCAAAATATCTGTCGCAACAATATAACTCGAAACTGAAAGTTATTAACATAATCATCACCTGTTTGCTTTATTCTCTGTAAATAAATAAAGCGTTAACTTCGTTTATGCCGTGTATGGGATCACTGACTAACGTTTTAGGTTGGACTGGTTGGAGACACAGAACAACGGTTTGTCTTGCGTGGCGGCTACATCCACGGCCTTCTGAAGGGAAGAGTAGGCCGTGGCAACTGAAATTAGGAACGTAGCGCTATATTGGCGAGAATCAGAACTACTCGTTTGGAATTTTCAAAGAGCACTGCCTAGACGCCTTTAGCGATTGTGATAGTTCATCCGCTAACGATAGGGGACGTACTGCTTTCTTGAGTTCGCCTATACCATTGTTTGAAGAGAAAATCGGCAATCTGGCATCGTCTTCTCTAGATTTCTGTGGGTGAATATCACAGAGGATGGGTAAGGTTAGGTCATTGACCCCGAATCAGATGACTTTGGTTAATGAAGTTAGGATAGGTAAGTGAGAAACCAATTTTTATGAGATCGTTTCAGAATATCGAGGAAAATATGAACAAATCTTCAGGGCAATCGAAGAAGGAACTTATTTTGGTGTGAGAAATATAGCTTTTCAATTGCCGAAATGATCGGACAGAACTGAATGTTTTGTTAGGAAATATCTTGTTTGTAACATTCTTATTCAAATAAGGTTAGTGCTTGAGTATTTTTTAAATGTATCACCCCGAATATCCAATAACCACATCAATTTCAATCGAAAAATATAAACTTTGAGGTGTTTATGAAGAATAATATCAGGCACGTATTCAGCCCTGTTTTTTTTCAAATGGCTATATCTCTTTAACAGAGCCCAATTCGGAAAAATGGAAAATGAAAAAAAGGTTTCCTTTAGCCTCGAGAATCTACAGCTAAAATATATGTACAAGTCAAAGACTCACCCTGTATATATATATTATAGTAAACCTAGAGCTCATATATCTACAGATATTTCCCATATTTTTTTGGAGCATTTTCGATTTTCCGATGGTTTGGGGCCAAAAATCATACAATTAATTATTGTTTGCAGTCTATGAAAAAACCATTGATTTTATATTCTCCTTGAATATATTAAGGAGAGATGTCACTTTCAACTTTCTCCCAACCTTTCAACTCACATAACAATATTCCCATCGTCCTGAAAGCCGTTTCTATGTAGGCAGATCCTGATATATTTTTCGTTTCGAAAAGGAACACCATCGAGTAATCTTGTTCGCCATACACATAGAGACGTACTCGTTTTATTCCATAGTAGGCGCAAGCGAACCAGTGGAAACAAATGGCTAAGACAGTTATGAAATTAGCCACTCCCTTATAGGACGACATATGGAGCATCTGAAATATATCGGTATGATGGAATAGCAGGAATAACCTAAAAAAGCAGGGTCAAGCATAGGCAAAATGGACAAGGTGCTGGGTTTTACAATGAGAGGTGTCATTTTGAATATCCTGCTTTTTCGGTAGATGTCACTTTCGAAGCTGTTATTTTTTAACATTTGACAAGTTGAGACAACGTCATTAATATAAATGGATCGATACACGCTTCAACAACGCATTGAAATAATTAAAATTCACGATAAAAATTGTTGTTAGTAATGAAACTTATACTCCATTCACAATTATAAAATCACAACTCTGGCCATGGTTTCGTTTTCAGGAATTGGTGCACCTGATTAAAAAATCTGTGCGCGTACAGAGAATATCTTTAATGACAAAACGGCGTTGCCAGTTTATTTGTTTACATCAAAGTAAAAGTATCAAAGATATTTTGACATGGGTACAAACGGCAAATTTGAATTGGACCAAAAATCGATTTATAAGCATGAATAAAGCAAAATTAAGTACTAATCGCCTTTTTTACACTTGATAACGAAGTTTTTTTAGGTATCTGGCCGTTTGGAAAGATTTCAAACAAAATTACGGTCCCCCAGGAGTTTGGTTAGTTTCGGTATCGTTTTTGGTGCTCAAAATTTATTTGGAATGTGTAAATGGACAAAAAAGGCTTCCTTATACGATCTTTTCACGAAAGCGACCGGAAAATATGGTTCAGGTAGGATTTTCGAGGAATTATGAGGAAAGAATTTGCAGAATGAAATTGCACGATTTTCGTAAGTAAACGGGTTTTGGATGGCCATCATCGGTCTCTAAATGATTATTGTTGATCGTTTTCACGTTTCAGAAAAAGAACCACTTCGTATAAGCCCATTTTGAAGAAATTTGTGTATGTAACATTCAACGGTAGGTATTTGCTCTTAATAGTCTTAATCGAAAGAATATATTATATCTAGTGCTACTTCTTTCAAAAGAGACACAAGCTTTTGTAATGCTGTAGGGGCCCTATAATGTGGAGGAGTTTGTGTCTTATTTTAGAACAGGTGAATGATAAATGTGAAGCATATGTTTGACCTGTTCCATATTATTTGTACAAACCTACTGTGGTTGTAATGTATGAATATTTTTTAAACTAATAAATTACTATACAGTCAGAATATTTGACTCCTTGTTCATAAGATCGAATAAATGAAATGTATATCTTCTACTCTTATTTTTATTAAGTTAGCTATTAAGGTTATGTTCCAAGAAAAAGTTCCTGTTGCATCAGAACTCCCTTCAACTATATGGATTCCAGTAGAGGGATATAATGTTCCATTATTCTTGATTCAAAAATTGATGTCAAGTCTTGAACTTTCAGTTCAAGAGGATAATAAACATTAAATCTTCACAGGCATGCATATGAAAATCATGTGAAAGCAATGCAATTTTCTTCCATGGCGAAAAATAATATATTTCAACAGTGACCTCTTGTACTTTTCTTGCAAATAACTAGAAAAGGGATCCTTTCTATCAATTCATATAAACGTTAATTATTTTCGTCCTCACATCTCTTCCAATTCATTCATTTTCCGAATAAATTCTGAGAAATACGCTAAGAATGTAGAAAGGACAACATAGTGTTGACTTGGAACATAAAAATATTTTGAAAAACGTCATAACTTCGATACAGTGGGGAATGTGTCAAATTTCCAAGGCCAGAGTTGTGATTTTATAATTGTGAATGGAATATACGTCCGATCATTCATCTAAAAAATGACATTTTTCTTTGATTGTCAACTTAACACCTCTCATTGGAAAATCCTTTACTTCACAGAGGGTCTTCGGTATAGTTTTGATGTATGACAGGTCACTAACAGTTATGTTTGAATCCTTACCTTCATCATTTCCTTGAAATAGTCAACGAACGTCCTAAGTCTCAAAATTTTTAGAAACCGAAGTGATGCCAGGGCAGTCAGAATTATAATATCATCCGTCAATGAAACGAAATGTGTAACAGGTATGGCACCACAGATATCAGCAATGAAATAAATGCTTGTGATGTAACTTCTAGAAAAATATAAAAATTTCTCTTCGATAAATCCGTTCGAGCGTGTGTTGTATACATTTTTACACTTACTTCACTACTTTTCTATGATCCATCATAACTTTCTTCAGTCTAGGTTGTTTTTTTCCTATGAAAAACCTGAGGAAAATCTCCATCATGAAAATGACCTGAAATATTTCCTCCACTTCGTGACGCTGGGTATACTCTTGTCGCAAATCGTAGAACGATGCAGCCAGAGGATAATATATGAAAGCGAAAAGATACGCCACCATCAGCAACATGTCGAAAACGAAACTAGATAATCAACAAATTTTGTTAAAGAAAAAGAAACATTATAAAAGAGTCTGTTAATCCAGAGGTACGAGGATGCATTGATATCTAGTTAGCCTAAACCAGTTCCATGCATAAACAAAATATTGCGATACCATATCAACCAACAATAACTAATCACAAGTGTCAGTGTAAAGTTCGACGTCAAGAAAGTAAACCAAGTTATGCAATAAATTAAAAAATAGATGTCCACCGAAATTGTGAAAATCGAAAAATTGGAGAATCGAGCCATCATCAAGTATCTGTATTTAAAAGGGTTGATAGGTAAGCAGATTTACAAAGATATGCTCAATACCCTTGGTGATCAATATCCTTCGTATGCCACCGTGAAAAATTGGACTACAAGCTTCAAACGAGGTAATTTTTCCATTGAAGATGATGACCGATCGAAAAGGCCTGTTTTTGTGTCAGTCCCCGAAAATTTCGATGTAGTTCATGACATGATTTTATCAGACCGTCGAATTGGGCTAAAACAGATATCTGAAGCAATGAAGATTTCATACGAACGCGTTCATCATATAGTTCACGTCAATTTGGACATGAAAAAAATTTCTGCAAAATGGATCCCCAAATGTTTGAATGTTGACCAAAAGAGTGCAAGGGTAGAAGCATCGCGTTCGATCTGTGCTCGATTTGAAAACGATGTAGACTTCTCAAACCGAATTGTCACTATGGATGAGACTTGGGTACATTTCTACGATCCAGAAACAAAGCAACAATCGATGGAAAGGCGACACTCTGGTTTTCCAAGACCTAAAAAGTTTTGTGTCCAAAAATCTGCTGGAAAAGTTCTTGCTTCAGTTTTTTGGGATTGCCATGGAGTAATCATGACTGATTTGTTGGACAAGGGTAGAACAATAACTGATTGATATTACTGACCACTCTACGGGAAAAAAATGCAAAAATTCGTAATTAGGGTTAGAATTACTAGAACACCCCCCTTATTCACCAGATTTGGCTCCGTCCGACTATCATCTCTTTCCTCCACTAAAAAAAAATTTTAAAGGTCGTAAATTTTCTTTCAACGAGGAGGTAATAAAAGCTGTGGAGGACTGGTTTGCAGAGCAAGAAGAAACATTTTTTTGAAAAGTCTAGGGACGTTGCAGGTCCGCTGTAATAAATGTATTCAATTAAGAGGAGAATATGTTGAGTAATAAAATATTTTGACATTGAAATTTTGTTTGGTTCTATAGTAGGCTAAGAATATTTCAATATATCCTCGTATAATGACTGATAGACTACAGGCCCATGTCGAAAATTGATGGGTCATTTGAACCAGAAGATGACCTATCTAGAACGATAGAAGGACATAAAATAATAAGATTCAGCACTATGCCGTCACTTGTAAGCTGTCCAACTGAGTACAGGTGGCAATTCAAAAGGACAGGTAGACTGGGTACATTTGGGTCATATGACTTTTGACGGCATTCTTACCATCGATAGCTCCATGGAAAATAATAGGAAAACGGGCAGTGCCGTACAAAAATGATGCGCCATATATTCGGAAAATTTTTTTGATTTTCCGAAAATTTCCATGGTAAAATAGGTCATTTGACTTTGTACGGCATCAGTTTTATACGGTTGCCATACATCTTCTAATCCATTATTCAGCAACGCCGTACAAAAATCATGCGACAAAGGGAAAAATCGAGGGTTGCAACCCCCTCTCTTGCCGTGCTCCAGGGGGTCATTTGAAAAAGTACGGCTTCGGTTCCAAAACATTATCCAGCACTCAAAATTACTATTAAAAATAAGGCCGTCAAAAAAAATTGTTCATTTTGATGTTATATCAATAATTATCTTAATTTCATCTTATGCTTGACCCATAAAGCTCTAAAGTCATTTGACCCAGTACGGCAACTTCTTTTTTTACATGATACTTTAAGATACAATTCTTATATTATATTGCCGTTCAAAAGAAACTGTTCTAAAAAAAATTATAGAGAAATACAAAAAGTGAAATTTTTCATATTATTGTAAAAGTTTGGAACTCATAGATTAATGATATATAACAATTTTCTACATTTTATCCCTTGTTTTGAATAGTATTAAGGTGAATAAATTAGGAACAAATGATGCCGTACATTTTTATCCAGACCATATCATTTAGGATGATGAAAATTGCGCTACCATTTTAAGGATACTCTATGGTCATTTGATACTGTACGGCATCAACATATTTTTGAAGAGAAAAATTGAAAAAATGACAAAATCATTATACCGTCTGAAGTGTCTATATCATACCCAACAAGTGAAACCGTCAATCCAAGTATCAACAGTTTTGTATACTTTTTGGTTTAAAAAAGGTATACTTGAAACATTATTGATACATATATAATTGCTTGTTCACTGTAATAATGTGAATGAATAAATCAACTAATCTCTAGAAAAATTTTATATATTTATAACTATCAATGGTGATAATAGCAAGGCACACACGAAAGGGAAATCTGTCAGATCTGATCGGCAGTCCAGATGTGTAACAGATCTGGACTGCGGATGGGATCGCTCCCGCCGATCGGGTCCGTCGCGGATCATATATCTCATTGATCCTCGACAGACCAGATCGGCGAGAGCGATCCGATCCGCAGTCCAGATCTGTTACAGATCTGGACTGCCGATCAGATCTGACAGATTTCCCTTTCGTGTGTGCCTTGCTATTTTAATAACTTAAATTATTCGCTATCCGAATCAACCTCTGAGTTGTTAATATTGGATATACTGTTTCTTTTGAACGGCAATTTAATACAAGAATTGTATCTTAAAGTATCATGTAAAAAAAAAGTTGCCGTACTGGGTCAAATGACTTTAGAGCTTTATGGGTCAAGCATAAGATGAAATTAAGATAATTATTGATATAACATCAAAATGAACAATTTTTTTTGACGGCCTTATTTTTAATAGTAATTTTGAGTGCTGGATAATGTTTTGGAACCGAAGCCGTACTTTTTCAAATGACCCCCTGGAGCACGGCAAGAGAGGGGGTTGCAACCCTCGATTTTTTCCCTTTGTCGCATGATTTTTGTACGGCGTTGCTGAATAATGGATTAGAAGATGTATGGCAACCGTATAAAACTGATGCCGTACAAAGTCAAATGACCTATTTTACCATGGAAATTTTCGGAAAATCAAAAAAATTTTCCGAATATATGGCGCATCATTTTTGTACGGCACTGCCCGTTTTCCTATTATTTTCCATGGAGCTATCGATGGTAAGAATGCCGTCAAAAGTCATATGACCCAAATGTACCCAGTCTACCTGTCCTTTTGAATTGCCACCTGTACTCAGTTGGACAGCTTACAAGTGACGGCATAGTGCTGAATCTTATTATTTTATGTCCTTCTATCGTTCTAGATAGGTCACCTTCTGGTTCAAATGACCCATCAATTTTCGACACGGGCCTGTAGTCTATGATTTAACAATCATCGATTGATATTCTTCGGCATGTTTTAAGGTGAGATACTCACCCTGTATCAGACAACCTACCTTAACAAGAGATATCTTTGTTAATGCCAGAAGACCCCTTTCGAGCGACAGAACAACGAAACAAAGAACAATATTCACATATTTATTACTTGAAAAACTTAGGAAACAATTTCAAGCTACTCACATCTGAGATGCAAAGTGGATGATGATACTCAAAAATTGAGGGCCCAAAAACTGAATATCTACATCGCTTACGTTAGAAGTTGCCTCCTAATATTGAGGTTTAAAATCTAATTTGCCGTAGAAACTAAAATAGGGCTATTGTTTCATTATTTCCATCGAGGAAATTATCACCATTTCAGAAAAGAAATATGGTCTTACCATAATCTGCTCATGGGATGTATCAGATACCAAGATCCACTAGTAGCATGAGATTTTCGTTCTTCAAGATAAGCAGTGGTGCTCTTGTAGTAATGGCAGAATTGAGGATGCTGCTTCCAAACCATGCACCAGTGTCGGAAACATCTAACGAATCTTTGACATACATTTTTAGTGTCCTCTTTGTACGGTAGATAAGTTCTGGAAGTCTCATGCTGAACAGTACAAATATGTGGCATTGACATTTTGGAATGACTGATGTGACCGTTTCAAAAGTTGTGGATTCATGAGAAATCAAATATTTTATCTACTCCCATAGAATAATATATCCATTATTCAACTGAATTTGATCTATAATAGTCTCTATAAACCAATAGTGTGAGGTAATAATAACTCACGCCTATAACTCACTCTTATACAAATAGGAAAAACAGCTTACCAAATGAATAAAAAAAGTCGGATCGATCGAGACCACTATTTCAAACACCAAGGTAACGTTCTCGCCATTCATTTCTACCTTTCCTTTGGCCTGAATATTCAAAAATCGAATTTGGAAAAAGTGAATTTTTGACGTTCATTACGCGATTCAATTCTCGACCACAGAAATCGCGCTTGTTGAACGAAAGGGAACAATTCATTATTGACATCGAGGAGTAGGCGTCGGCGAACGGGAACTATTCATTATATTGATATCGAGGGGAGTAGGCGAGTACGAGAAATGTCACTTGAATAATTTTGATGTACTGTATTTGAATTGAATTGATAGGTATCTAATTATTGTGGATATTTTGATGAAAGAGATGAATTCAGATAGTGAAGATGAATTATTATGTACACCTCCAGAAATACGGGAAGCAGCTAATACTACAATTCATAATTTATTGCCTGAAAAATCCGAAAAAAAGTATAAAGCTGCATACATAAATTTTTTGGATTGGTGTAAAAGTAAGAACATCAAGTCATCGATTTCTGAGAACGTTCTTCTGGCATATTTTAGTGAATTGAGCACTAAATATAAAGCATCATCCCTATATGGACTTTCTACTCCATGCTAAGAAGCACACTTAACATAAATCAGGGAGTCAATATAGAAAACTATTCAAAATTACGTGCATTTCTGAAACGGAAATCAGAAAAACATATTGCCAAAAAGGCAAAAACTTTTACGCCAGAACAAGTGAATAAATTCTTAAATGAAGCTTCTGATGATAAATATCTGGCAACAAAGGTAGTAGATCTTACAATAATTCAATCGTTTTCATCATCTCGTCAAATATATGTAAGAAAATAAAACACTCGGGTGTTGTTTAACTTGTTGTTTATTTCACAGTTCACAGATTATTAGTGGGCTTTATACAAAATGGCAGGTTATGTGTTTTCTAACACGCGTCAGTGTCTAAGGTGCCGCCATGTTGTTAGACAGAGAGAGAGCGTGGTAACGAGATCATCGAAAACCATCACTTCAGATCACAGAGTGTTTGACATTACTACTACGATTCGGTAGATATGGTCTCAGCTTATTATAATATCAATTTATAGGGCACCCAATTTTCAAATTGCTTACATATATAATTTATTTCAGGTTGCTTTAATAATGGGCATTATGGGTGCTTGTCGTGCAGCAGAATTGTACTCTATGCAGATTAATGATTTAGAAGACCAAGGATCTATTTTAATGGTCAATGTACCAAATACAAAAACAAAAATTGCCAGAAAATTTGCTATTACTGGAAATTTGTATATCATAGTGAAGAAATATTTGAATCTGAGGCCTAACAATATATCGCACAATATTTTATTCTTTAAATTTCAAAATGGAAAGTATCACCCACAAAGAATTGGCATCAATAAATTTGGAGCAATGGGGAAAGACATTGCATCTTTTTTAAAATTACCTGACTATAACTTATACACAGGGCATTGTTTTCGCCGCTCGTCGGCTACTTTATTAGTAGATTCTGGAGGAGACATAACGGCACTAAAGCGCCATGGCGGTTGGCGATCAACTACTGCGGCTGAGGGGTACATTGATGATTCCGAAAAAAATAAGAAAGATACTGCAAATAAAATTTACAGTTCTATAACACCCCAGCCAGTTAGTACATCAACAACACATATAAAAAAACACAAGAAGAAACAATAAACTTGCATAATTCATTCCCAAATATTCAGATTCAAGGTTGTTCAAATGTTACAGTTTATGTTATCAATAAAGAAAATTAGTACCTAATTACTAAAGTCCTTGTATTTATTGTTATACTCACAGATATTATACTGATAGGGAAGTCAAAGAAAATAGCTGATCATGATTCTGGAGGGTATGCAACATGAACAAAAATATTATAATTTTACCAAAAAGAGGGGGTTTTAAGCAATTTCAAGAATTTCTCAGTTGGGTATATGTATTAACACAACCCTCTCAACACAGATGATCAATTGCGATTGTCTGATTCTGGCTTATTCATTCAAATAGAAATATGTAGGAAAATGACGATAGACGATATTCTGAGTAACCCAACCCTACTTCGTTCTTGTCTACTGCCACAGGTCACAACATAACTAAAGAATGGCCTGTTTTCATTCAAGAAAAACAATGTAAAATGCTGAAAACCTACTCAAAATAACCAAGCATGGAACGATGACAGTTCATTGGACTGCCCATAGATGCATATATGACTGCATGAAATATTCAGTGAACACAGAAATTTATGTCAGTGTTTTTGATAATTGTTTTCAATTTTGAAAATGCAAATGAATTCGAATTTTACTGAAGAAGTCGAAGATAAAGCATAGTATTCAATTCGCGGTAATGGTCATAACACACTTGATGAATTACACCACTCGCCTGACGGCTCGCGGTGCAAACATTCATCTGCGTGTGTTATGACTTACATTACCGCTCATTGAACAATATACTATTATCTCACATCGGAATAGTTTCTTTTCTACTTTTTTAGTTTCAGGTAATCTCTTAGCTCTTCTCGTTTGCGTTGCTATGAATTTTGGGTATGTTATTATTATTATTGTACGTTCTTTCGATCAACTTTGATTCGAAATCTGAAAATTTGTTTTGCGATAATGCCTAGACTAGACCAAAAAGTCCACCTAAAACTTTGAAACATATAAATAAAGAACTTCCTCATTTTTTGGAGCAGTATATTCCGAACTATTATCAATTATTCCAACCCTTTTCAGTTCTATCATATAAATACACCCTCCTGTCCTAAATCCATCTAACTGAAGTTCTTCCAAGACTGGTAAATGAGAGGCATCAAATCAAAGGAAAGAGCACTTCGTTCCAATTACTTAGTTCCGAAGTAATGCTTCGATCACACCAATCGTTTAACCCGATAGAGTTATTACAGGGTTCATGCAATCTGCTAGAGGGGTGTAATTCAGTTTTATCAGTCAGAAAACTTTCGATTCGAGATCATTTAGAATTTAGCTGCCATCAGGTCTTAAAGGTCAATTCATCACTTGGAATTTTTTGCCCTTTTCCATCAATATAATGATACTCCTATCCAGGTATAGGCCAGTAAGCATAGACTTTTTATTGAAAGTAATTGCCGGATGAAGTTTCATTATCTGAACTGAACCACCAATCAGTAAGTGGCCCAAAAAAAGTTATGAGAATTCCTTAACTCGTGTACAACATTTTTTTGTGAAGCTGTTGATTCCAAAACTATAAAAAGAAGACACCAACTACAAGAATATAGTAAACATTTATTGATTATCACAACATGAAACCGAGAACTAAACAACATAACCAAAATATTCACATTTTCTCGGTATAAGCCTTTTGAAACAATTCCAACTTATATGTTTCTTCCAGTAAAGCAGTTTTCTGAAGTCTCTGCTCAGCAACTTGCTGCATTTTCTCGAAAACTCCATACCTGTCGTACTTGAAACATGATCTGAATGCTTTTTTATCTAGTCTGTAAACTTCACAAACTTCTATCGCTATTATATCAGTGGTCCTTTTGGTATTCTTCAGGATTAAGGCTATCTCACCGAAGTAAGCCCCATCTTGAAGATGGCAAACCTGTAAATTTATAAGAAACTAAAACTGTTTCTACATAATTTCAAATTATCTCTGATGAAAAGGTTATTCAAACCTCTCTTCCTGATGGTGTATAGACTGAAACAGTTCCACTGGCTAAGAAGTACATACAGTCTCCTATTGTTCCAGCCTTGATGATTATGTCATTTGGAAGATATACCTCAGCTTTCAAGTGACTTAGCACATCGGAAAGTATGTTTGGAGGTAGATCAGAAAATATGTTCACCATGTAAACCAGCTGTCTGCAGACGTTGATGTTAACTTCTTTTCTCAGGTTTTCTGCAACAGAAAATCTTATTCTTTTGGTGCTTCATAGGATGTTCATAATATCTGGATCAATTTCATTGTATTATATTTCCTGGTTTGAGTTATTCAAGAAATAATCACTCAATTGATTGTAGGAGCTGGATAAGTCCAGGCAGATCAGAGCGACTAAATTCCTCCGGGAAGTTGTGCCCTATCAAGGCGGATCAATAATGTGCTGGGGGGTATAATGTTATTTTCGACGATGTGTGTATACTGCTTCAAAGAGTTGAGAAAATTAGTGAAAAAAATGGAAACCAAAGCCTTCCTTATAGTCAATATAATTATTTCGTTAATTCACCTGATAAAATTCCAGTGATCACTTCTTCCTTGAAATATTTTTTCTGGTATCTGTGCTCGTAATACTGAATGAGTCGATCTCTCATTGTCAAGGGGAGTTTTTTGTTCTTCATGAATTCGTCCAACTGATTCATTATCGCTTGGTATTTCGTTTCCAAAGTGTACCTCTCGAAAATTCGAGATATTATAATCACTGAAACGTGAAAATAGCGTTGAGTGACTTTTGATTATACGCATAAATGTAACAAAAATACTAAGGACTGAACGAGAATAAAATCGCTATCATTAAAACGCCTATATCTCTTGAACCAATTGAGAAAAAATAAAAATTTGATCATAGTTAGCTTTGTCAATTCTCTGTCGCAAAATATCAAGCGAAGTGAAAACACGAGAATTTATAGTGAAACTTTTTCACAATAATCAAGAATGGAGCTTTAAAAGAATCCCAAAAGAGGCTCGCGTTCGTCCGGAAACGGTATCAAGAGTTGTTAAGCGCTTCAACGAAGATCTGACAATTAACCGCAAGGAAGGAACCGGGAGGAAAAAGGGGTTTCTTAGCCCAAAAAAAGTGAAGAAAGCCATCAGCCTTTTTCAGAAGAATCCTAACCTTTCAGGACGGAAAGTGGCCCAAATAGTGGGTTGTTCGCAGTCAACCGTTCAGAAAATCAAGTCGAGTTGTGGGCTTAGAACATACAAAGTGAAGAAAGTGCCAGACAGGAACGCTGTGAAGAATCAAGAAGCGAAATCAAGAGCAAAGAAATTAAAAAAAGATTTCTTGAAAAATTTTTCCTGTTGCGTGATGGACGACGAAACCTATGCCTTGGTTGATTTCTCGCAACTTCCTGGTCAGGAATTTTACACTGCGGATTCTCGTGGAAATGTTGACGAACAATGTCGCGTGAAGAAATAAGCAAAGTTTCCTAAAAAATTCCTGGTTTGGCAAGCAATTTGCACTTGTGGGAAAAGGAGCAAATTTTTCGTTGGCCAAGGCTCTGTTGACTCGAAGATATACATCGAGGAATGCTTGAAGATGCGACCTTTACCATTTTAACGTGAGCACGATGTGTCAACAATCTTTTGGCCAGATTGAGCTTCATCCCACTACAGCAAGGCCACCAAGGAATGGTACGAAGCTAATGAGGTGGTTTTTGTCTCCAAAGAGGCCAATCCACCAAATTGCCCAGAACTCAGGCCAATCGAAAGATTCATTAGAATTAGAAGATGATTCGAAAATAAGTTTGATTTCCGAAATCGGTCCAGTGGTTCAAAAGATATGAGCGTTTTTGTGATAGCGAATTTATTCTCGTTCAGTCCTGATCATCGACAAAGACTTCTTGAATCCTCATTGATTTTGAGTAAAATAACTATTTTTCTCATCCCATTTTTCGTGGGGAAGTTTCCATAGCAACTCTCGTTTCACGTCGATGAAACATTCAAGACGGCAAAACTAATAAATTGGTTTTCCAGCGACAAAATGCATAGATAGCTTCGAAAATGAATACCGTTGAGAAAACAACGAACATTTAGTATATCTCTGATGAATTCTAATTTGTCAAATAGCGCAATACGTGCCAAATGTGACCATGTTACAGTTAGACATATTTTCTCGTGAAATAGTCATGTCGAATACCACTCGAGATAAATTTGATCAGGTAAAATTTCATAATAATTTATGAGATATACTAATCCTTCTCTTGAAACAGTCTTACCTGCGAATGCTGAAGTTAATATCTTTCCAAGTACTATATTGAAAGTGTCCAGAAGTAGTTCTTCTAGTGGTCCATTGAATATTCGATATTGAAGGTTGGAACTTTCCTGGACAAGTGGATAAATTTCCTCTGGCAATGGAACATTTTTAGTTCCTGTGTTAACCTTTTGTGCTATTGTAGGGAAGTCGTCAGGTTGTGAGCTCAGTGCACCTTCAACAACAGAATATATTCGCATGAGATCAGTTGATTGTATTTTTATGGAAAGTCAGATCAGCTAGAACATTGTTTCGACTTACCCAAAATGAATCCAGTAGTTCGAAAAACGCAAATAATATATTTGACAGAAACAGGTTTCTTGCTTATAACCCAAACCCAAGAAAATATGTGGTGTTTTCCCTGAATCGTAGATCGCACATGGGGTACAAAGTAGTTTAAACAAGACACCCAATGGACAATCAAACCAACTATCATGATGTATCGAAGCAATAGCTGTATGATCTTGTTCCATCGTATAAACTGCGAAAAATAAACAGTGAATAAGTTATATACATTGAAGAAATGATATCCAACTATTATCAGAAATTATTCCGCCATTTTGAAGCCGCCATCTTGAATTCACTGACAATGGCGACACATCTGGATTTCAGGAAATTTGTTTGATGAAATTGTGATCTTCTAGCCGGACTATGAAAACAAAACTAGTCGGCCATCTTGGATCAGCCATTTTGTTTTTTGTCAACTCGACTATCCCTGAAGGAGGGTTATATCTAGGAGCATAGAATAACTGGAGAGAAGGCTCCCCTACGAAAATGAACTGCCAAAAACGTCCGAACTTGTCAGTTCGCCGCAAGGTCACGAGATGGCGACAACGTCGTTTCTTCCTACAACATGGCTATCCTTAATAAAATTATCTTTAATGGTTATTCGTTGTTATTATTTATTAGGTCCCATTTATAACATATCATAATATATATTCTTTGAAAGAAAGCAATACATACTTTTTTTCGTAAATCCGACAATTTAATGCATATAGCACGTGTAAAGAAATGGCTACAAGGATCAGATTGAATATAGGAAGAAAAATCTGTTTCCCGCTCCGAATCTAAGTGTTAGCAGAGGGAATGTAAACGGGGTACCATACAATTCTGCGTATAATACACGAGAACAGATAAAACCTCAGTCTTCCCGTATAATAATAATAATACTTACCTGAATGTTCGCTTTTTCCGATAAGGATATTGTTTTGACAAATTAATTACCGATCACAGACTTCCCATAAAATTGCGCATAAAAAGTTGATTAGAATAAAGCGATGATATGTCATCAATATTGTCTATGTTATGATTTATGGCCATTTTCAATTAAAAAGAAGCATAAATGTATCAATAACAATGACAGCCACATTATATTCTTTGCAATTATAGCGCCATAGAACAAAATATCTGACATGTTACTGAATAAAGGATCTCAGCGTTATCTATCGGGCGTCACACGAAACTCTAACCTCCGCCGTTATTGGCAGTTCAAAATGATCTGTCGAGCGTATGAAGCCTTCCCTCCAGTTATTCTATGCTCCTAGGTTATATTGTCTGAATGTGTGCATGTATCGATAGGGATAACTATTAGTAGATACAAGAAAGAAACCATGTTGTTTTGACATTTCTGTTCATTTAGCATTGACAATTTATCGTGGAAAGGCTCACGCCGAAACAACATTTACAAATTGTTGAATTTTATTTTCAAAATCAGTGTTCTATTCGCCAAACTCAAGGAGCACTTCGTGGAATTTATGGTTTACATAATCGTCCATCAGAGCAGCTCATTATTCGAACTATCGATAGATTTCGGAAAACATTTACTCCACTCGATTCAACATCAACAATAGGACAAAGGATTGTACGTACAGAAGAAAATATCGCTGCTGTAAATGAAAGTGTTAATGAAGATCCAGATTTGTCTATTCGTCGACGTTCACAACAAGTTGGACTCTGTGCATCCACCACATGGAAAATTTTGCGTCAAGATCTTAGTCTACACTCATAAAAGATCCAACTGGTTCAAGAATGAAAGCCAATTAACCATAATAAGCGTCGTTTGTTTGCTAATTGGACCCCCCAGAACAGCTTGAAGTCGATCCACATTTTCATCGAAAAATTGTGTTTAGTGATGAAGTTCATTTCTGGTTCAACAGCTACCTAAACAATCAAAATTGTCGTATATGGGGTGAAAACAATCCTCAAGAAGTACTGCAGATTCCATTGCTCGCTGAAAAATGCAGTGCATGGTGAGCTTCACACATTGGAGGCATCAGGGTTTCCATTTCTTCAAACACGATGCCGGAGCTAAGAGCTAATATTGTAGTGAATGGTGCTTGTTACAGATCGATGATCATTGATTATTTGTTTAAAAATTCAAATGGTATTGACCCAGAAGTGTTTTGATTCCAACAAGATGGTACTACACCCCATGTTGCTCCATAACAATTGATTTATTGAAAGAATGATTTGACGATAATATTATTTGGGAGTGATGAAGTACATGTTATATTTCTGAAGAAGTATTATGCAGTGTGTAAATAATGTTTATGTGATTCCATTTGTAGGATACCTGTTTTATCAGCTCTGAGCAAACAAACCCTTGGAAGTGTGAGATTATTAAGTGTGAGATTATTTTCAGTTCATGATAGTGAATGTTTCATTCAGGCAATTTTTGAAAAACTTACTACTGATGTCCTGTCAAAGCATTTCAGGAAGGTTTTGAAGCGTACAAGCTTGAAGAGTCGTAGATAGTGCCAATAATGTATGTATGCCGAGGGTCTCTTGAGTGCGTAACCAACAAAATCTGAGGGTAAAGAGCTGATTACGTCACATAGAAAATAAGGTCCAAGCATGTAGTATCTATAAGAAATATCATTAAATTGTGAGTATCGATTTTTCAAATGAAGACCTGAAAAATTACGGTTAACCAACTATGGTGCAGTTCATCGTGATGAAAACACAAAGAATAATCTTTTCTCTTAAGATTCTCGTGACAATTTTCAATTATGGTATTCAACTGAAATTTTCCCTCAATTATCTTGAAGATGATGTTAGTAGCTACCTCTTCTTGATTAACCCAAAGTCTACCATTCGTGGATACTTACCTTGCAACTTTCCTCTGATCGAGAACAATGACTTTCTGTTTTGAATCAACGTAGCCAGTAAAGAATATCAGAACGATATCTCCTATACATACAATATTAGCAATCGACAGAAAAATATTGGGCATGTTGACTTGTAGAGCGTATTTTCGTTGGAAAGAAAAAGAATACGGTACTAGAATGAACCAGAACAGATATACTAATGTCATTACTGCTTCACGTACATAACTGAAAAAAAAAATGATATGAATGATCTTATTTTAATAATTTTCAAAAATAAAAATGATATACAAGGTGACAAGAAAGACTTCGGACAAATTTTGCTGTGGTCTGAAACAAAAGTATTTCAGCGCAGTCAAATAATTTTTATTCTCTTGGTTTCTCTTCACGTTCCTGTACTTATATGTGAATTTTCAGTTTGATATAATCTCATTTCACAGAGTTTTAGAATGTCAAACAAACGTAGTGCGATTTTGGAGCTGTTTCGTCAAGGTAGGCGTAAATGCGAAATTGTTCGTTTGCTCAATGTGCCTCGACAAACCGTGTCCGATGCAATTCGTCGTTTCAAGGAGCTTGGCCATGATGGTCGTCGTCCAGGAAGTGGTAGAAAACGCACTGTCAATACAACTAGCAATCGCAACATCGTCAAGAAGCGAGTCAATCGAAATCCGAGGGTTTCCATGAATAAAATAGCCTGTGAGACCGGTGTCAACCGCGAATCAGTCCGTCAAATTGCCAAAAAGGAGCTCAACCTCAAGCCATACAAGCTCCAAAAAGTTCAACTCCTCAGGGAGGAAAACAAGAGCGTACGACTCCAAAGGTGCCGCCAACTCCTTCGTCTCGCCGCCGGTCAGCAATGGGAGCGAATTCTCTTCACAGACGAGAAGCTTTTCACCGTAGAACAATCCCACAACCACCAAAACGACAGTCTGGTCCTTAGAGGCTTCCGGTACATCTGCCATCGTCGAACACTGTCAAAATCCGCAATCCGTCATGGTCTGGGCGGAATTTGCGGCATTGGTGAAACTCCCTTAGTTTTCGTGGATCAAGGGGTCAAAATCAATCAAGAAGTCTACCGCTGCGACATCCTCGAGGCTGTAGTACTTCCGTGGGCCAAGCAGCACTTGGGCGATACGCATTGGACCTTTCAACAGGACTCCGCTCCGGCGCAGAGAGCGAAAATGACGGAAGAATGGTGTAAGAGCCATTTTGCTTGTTTCATCTCATCTGCAGAATGGCCGCCCTACTCACCGGATCTCAACCCAATGGACTACAGCGTGTGGTCGATTTTGGAGCACAGGGCTTGTGCTAAAAAACCCATTGCCGAAAATTTCAAAAATCGTCTGAAGCTGTGCATCGCCGCCAAAGGAAGCCACTTCGAAACGGCTTAAATATATTATTAACAAATGTTCAAGCTATTATTATTTGATGTTGTTTTGTTCAATTTCTTCTGTTTCATAAAGTTAAATGAAAAAGAGTTTGTCCGAGGTTTTTCTCGTCACACTGTAAAATGCATCAAATTGAAAGAATGTGAAGCATGAAAGCGTCATTGCCTTTTTTGTCATTCGATGAGTAGGATCTCAGTGAAAGCTGTTTTCCTTCACTCACTTGAAATCACTGAATGGATGAATCATGTAATAATATTTGGACTCGACCTGTCTCCTTTTTTCGCTCATAAGTCCGGTAGTTGTCCGAAAATACTCAATAATCCTTGAATCTCTATCAGATACCAGCATGTACTTCCTGAGAATCCTGCAATGCCGCTGCCAAAACGTCGCATGCTGGGACAAAGTGGGCAAACAGCTTCTTGAGCTTGGTTTCTCGATGGTGCATACATGTGGCATGGTCTTCATGGTGGAACAACTTGATATTTAAAATATTCGAACTTCAAGTCAATTTGACAACTCGAACTAAGCTCCATGGAGATGGGTGTCTATGGATCTATAGCTTTCCTAGCTCAGACCATAGAAATAGGAGACACACCATCTCATTCCATAAACTCGAGAATTTGTGAAGCCAAAATTTAGTCAATATTCAATGAGTGGAACGAAGATAGCATGAAGGATAGCAATATCATAGGATGAGGTCGTGGCAACATTGCAGAATCTAACTTTGAAAGGTCCAGAGGCGTGGTGTTAACGGTATTGACGAATGAAAATAAAATTATAAGTGAATTAACTATCTTAGACGAATTCATGGAATATAAATGTCCAAATTACCACAAACAAGACGCATACTAACCATTTTTCAACGCATTTTGCAAATAATATTCAGAAATAGATCCAAATTTCACTTTTCCTAGGCTATATCCTGATGACCAAACTGTTCAAAACGATACTTTAGTGTATGTTATGTGAGGAATTCACAATATTACTCTGGTGTGGGTTTTAAGCCTAAAGGTTACTTGAGTCAAGAGGAGGCAGGAAATTCACTAGACAATGTTCTTGTTGTACTGCAAGAACAGAAGAGATGTAGACCATGAATGAATGAATAAAAACATAGGCTCAAGGCTGATGAGGAAATAGGTTTGATTCAGCTTCAAACTGAAAGATTCCGTAAAGGGTAGTGGAACTATTGAAGGTCTACTAGAAGGATATTGCTAGCAAACACTTGATAAGCATATCATTTGCAGGAGAAGGTCAAAAAAAGTTTCATCAGGAAGACGAGTTTAGGTCAGCATTGAGGGATGTGAGATTTGCAAAGAAAGGGCTTTATTATCCGGAAACATTACTGTTTCAGAATGAGCCGTTGGCAGAACTCCTAGACCTCATATCTAGTAAGATCTTGATGCATACATTGTAAAGAACTCTAACATCCATAGTGTTGATAAGGAATCTGCCTAAGAGACTATTCCTGGACATTCCATTCGACAAGAAAGTAACTGACCGAATGGAACACCAAATAATGCTGGATTGGTAAAATGAGGAGACATATGGAAGTCTATACGAGGATGTATTGATATCTAGTTAGCCTAGACCAGTTCCATGCATAACCATTGGTTCGCAGAGCAAAAAGAAACATTTCTTTTGAAAGGACTAGAGACGTTGCAGGTTTGCTGTAATAAATGTATTCAATTAGGAGGAGAATATGTTGAGTAATAAAATATTTTGGCATTGAAATTTTTCAATATATCCTCGTTAATATCCTAAGGAATAGCAGTCTCGTCACAAATATTTCACCTTGTTTTACTCCTGGAGATCTCCATCAGAAAAGTGTTGTGTTTTGCATCTCCCATTGCTTCAAAGCTGCTCTTATATGGTACTTTTCAAGGCCACATCTCCTAACATGCAGATGTAGAGAAGGCAGACCTTTAGCCTGCTGTTGAAATTGTATATCTGGCTCTAGATAAACCTACACAAGCAAGCCATTGCACTGTCTGCAGAAGATTGCGTGTGGTGACCTCTTCTGATTTTGTCCACCATACTAAAGATGCATAGGTGACTGTTGGGCATACTAAATCCATGTAGGACCACTGTACCAAGTCTTGTTATAGCCCCCAAATCTTTCCAGAGAGCTTTTGCATGTCCATATGGCCACTGTGGCCTTGAAGAGAATTTTGTCGATGTGTTGTTTCTAGTAGAGTTCACTATCTAGTGCGACAACTAGTAACTCGACCTCTCTGGAAAAATTCAGAGTCTGATGTCACTCTATGATTAAGATTCCTTCTATTAGTGAAAGGAATAAGAGTGATCTTCGTGGGACTGACATATAGCCCTTATTCCTCGAACAACTTTTCTGTGATGCACAGGCCTCATGCTTGTCTCTTATTGGTATCACTAGATCATCAGCATCCCCTGAGTTTAGTTCTCATTCTCATTGGGAAGAGATTCCTTAGAATTACAGTGTACTGACGAATCTATATTTCTGAGTGAATCAAAATTGAAACCAATGAATTATTGGTTTGCTTTCTCAGTGGGAACTCTTCTCCTCGTGTAAATATTTGTTCTCCAAATACCCAGACAATTCGGTTGGAAAAGATTATTTTTTGTCGGTAGAACGCTCTCCTGCTTCAACTGTTTATACAGTTTAAACAATACATTCGATTTGCATGATTGTTTATCCTAGCGGAGAGAAAGACGAAAGCAACCGGTCGTGAGATATTCTGTAACCTGAAGTGCTTATTTATGCCCGATAATAATATCGATTCCACGTTGAAAACTCCAAAGTTTTCAATTACTGAACCAATCCAATTCGATTAGGTTGTTTGGGTTTACCGTACAAATGAATTGCTGAAATCGTTGGCTCGGAAAATTATGGATATTCAATTGGAGGATTAAATCAGGAAAATCATATTCGGATTGGGAGTTAGACTGATTGATTTTGCAAAATCTACAGTCTGGATAAGCTGGATAGAAGTTGCCGTTTTGATAGAGTGTAGAAGGAATGGTACCTATCCTATTATAACCAGATGAACGAGGATATATTGAAAAATTCTCAGCCTTCTATAGAACCAAACAAAATTTCAATGTCAAAATATTTTATTACTCAACATTTTCTCTCCTTAATTTAATACATCTATTACAGCGAACCTGCAACGTCTCTAGACTTGAAAAAAAATGTTTCTTCTTGCTCAGCAAACCAGTCCTCCACAGCTTTTATAACCTCCTCGTTGGGAGAAAATTTACGACCTTTTATACTTTTTTTCAGTTGAGGAAAGAGATGATAGTCGAACGGAGCCAAATCTGGTGAAAACGGGGTGTGTTCTAGTAATTCTAACCCTAAATCACAAATTTTTTGCATGGCAACATGGAGATTTGTGTACTGGGGCGTTGTCCTGTAAAAACAAAACACCTTTGAATAGTGTTGTTGAAACATTATTTGGGCTGTTTCCATTATCTATGCGGTTTGTTGTTTCCGACGTTTCGGCAAGCATTCGCCTGCCGTCTTCAGGGTGTAGGTCCTTTGAAGGACCGGTTTTTGCCAAACTTGATCTGTCTGGACTTGTACGCACCATACTTTTTCGATTATTGAATTACAGTGTTGGGATTCGAACGCGGGTTATAAGGTTGCAATTTCGAAATTCCAGTCACTCTAACCACTAGTCTACCGGAGCAGGTAGTGGATAGCTTTCCGCGTCTTTTCTCTTTAATTTTTTCCTGTAGAGTGGTCAGTGATGTCGAATAGTAATCTCCAGTTATTGTTCCACCCTTATTCAAAAAATCAATCATGATTACTCCATGGCAATTCCAAAAACCTGAAGCAAGAACTTTTCCAGCAGATTTTTGGACACACAACTTCTTAGGTCTTGGAGAACCAGAGTGTCGCCATTCCATCGATTGTTGCTTTGTTTCTGGATCGTAGAAATGTACACAAGTCTCATCCATATCAACAATTCGGTTGAAGAAGTCTACATCGTTTTCAAATCGAGCACAGATCGAACGCGATGCTTCTACCCTTGCACGCTTTTCGTCAACATTCAAACATTTCAAACATTTGGGGATCCATTTTGCTGAAATTTTTCTCATGTCCAAATAGAAGTGAACTATATGATGAACGCGTTCGTATGAAATCTTCAGTGCTTCAGATATCACTTTTAGCCCAATTCGACGGTCTGATAAAATCATGTCATGAACTGCATCGATATTTTCGGGGACTGACACTTAGAAACTGGCCTTCCCGATCGGTCATCATCTTCAATGGAAAATTTACCTCTTTTGAAGCTTGCAGTCCAATTTTTCACGGTCGCGTACAAAGGATATCGATCACTAAGGGTATTAGGCATATCTTCGTAAATCTTCTTACTGCTTAACCCTTTGAAATACAGGTAGGTACTTGATGATGGCTCGATACTCCAATTTTTCGAATTTTTACAATTTCGGTGGACATCTTAATTTTTAATTTATTGCGTAACTCTAGTTCACTTTTTTGACGACGAACTCTACACTGACACATCTAATCAGTTATTTTTCGTTGATATGGTATTGCAATATTTTGTTTATACATGGAAGTGGTCTAGGCTAACTAGATATCAACACATCCTCGTACATTCAATAGCAGGAATCAACAATCACTTTACCCGAGATCAAACGGATACTTATTTATATCTGGTACACAACCTGAGTCGATAAAATCTACTGGAAAATGTTGGAAACCTAATTTGATTTCCTCACCTTACGAAATGGTGAAATCATCTAACATTACCAGTGTTTCGTAACAGGAGACCTCTTGGAGTTAATGTTGATAGGCTACAATAGGGTCGTATATTTTCGAACGAAATAAAAGTGCAGGAGAAACTCGATATTTCGTGTGATCTGATATAAACCGGCGATAAACTAATTTTATCATTACCGTGACGTATTCCCGAATACCTACACTCAGAAAGTTCCAAGTTTCAGGGAATTTATTGGATACCTTGAGAGATTTCATTCTGGCTTGAAGGAATACAGGATTGGTTGGTTTATGATCGTATAAAGGGGGAATTTAAAGGATTTGCGAATCTAAGAGTTGTTATTTTGACATTCAAAGCATATGCCATTTTTTTGGTGAATGATCGAATGAGTATTTCATTATGAAAAAGAAGGTGTGCCGTTAAAATTGGAAAAAACATCTACACGCTACAGGACCATATCCTTTTCAAGAAATTTTCCATAACCAAATCCGAAAATGTCTGCCCTGTATTCTCGATAGCCTCACGAATTCCATCTTTGAGGTCTTGAATCGACGCTGTGCTCTTGGCGTAGACCTTCTCTTCCACATGACTCCAAAGCATGACTCAAGGTGTTAAACCACAAGATCTCGGGGGTCAAATGTGATCACTTCTTCGAGAGATAACACGGTCCGGAAACTTTTTCATGCAAAATCAAGCGTTTCGTTGCTTTTGTGTTACGTAGCGCCGTCTTGTAGAAAGTAAACGTTGTCCAGATCAATACCAAAGAGTAGACACTCTTTGTCAATACCATCCAACTCCGCTCATAAAAAAACATTAATCATCGCTCGATACCGCAATCCATGCACCGTAACTGTTGCTCCAGCCTCATTCTCGAAAAAGTAAGGTCCAATAAACCCGTCGCACCATAAACCGCACCTAACAATCACACTTTGAGGATAGAGAGGTTTTTCAACAATAACTCCTGGGTTTTCCTATCACCAGATGCAAAAATTTTTCTTGTTAACGAAGCCACCGAGGTGGAAATGGGCCTCATCACTCAAGATGATTTTTCGATGGAATTCCGGATCTTTTTCATGCATTTTAAGGGCCCAATCAGCAAAGACACGACGTTGTTGATGCTCGGCCGGCTTGACTTCTTGTGAACTGAACTTTATAAGCCTTAAGACCCAAATCTTATTGCAAAATACGGTCTAATAACGTTTGTGGAATGCCTAATTCCAAAGATCGACGAGGAATGGACAAACCTCAAACCTGGGTTCTCTTCGGCAATTTCGGCTCCAGCAGCAATATTCTCGGCTGTTCTTGAGCGACGTGCACGTCTTTTGTTCTTCACATCACTAACTAGTCCCAACAGCTCAAATTTTTCCACCAATTTTTGTATTGCGGTTCGACAAGGTGCTTCACGACAACCCAAAATTGTTCGAGATTTACGAACCATCTCTGCTAAATTTTCACCATTTTCATAGGGAATTTTAATAATTTCAATGCGCTGTTGAAGCTTGTATCTTTTCATTTTTATTAGTAGCGTAGTTTCTACTTCTCAAATGTCAAAACCCTTCATATATACAGATTGGCCATTTGAAAACGAAACAGACGAGATTACAGACGAAATAAATTTTTTCGATAGAAATGCTCGGACACGTCGATTTTTGTTTCGAGGGGGACAACTTAAGATGAAGGTTACGGACGCATAGCGCTTCAACCCTTGCTACTACAACCCTCGCCCCCAATTTTTGAATAATGAAGATGGAGTGAGTGATACCTCATTTGAAAGGTATTTTTATACTGATTTCAACACAGTAATTGTTTTTTCATTTTATGCATTACCTCTCGAAATATTCTTAACTAAGTATTTGAAAATGAAGTGGTGTTTTCATGGCACTTGTAGTGTTTTTTTGTGAAAAATCGACATCTTGATTGAAGATTTCTATGTCAGTGGATTGGAGGAAGGAAGCCACAGTCATGGTTGTTTTGAAGCTCAAAATGTCGATTTTTCACAAAAAAACACTACAAGTGCCATGAAAACACCACTTCATTTTCAAATACTTAGTTAAGAATATTTCGAGAACTAATGCATAAAATGAAAAAACAATTACTGTGCTGAATGATAATAATAAAAATACCTTCCAAATGAGGTATCACCCACCCCATCTTCCCTATTCAAAAATTGGGGGTGAGGGTTGTAGTAGCAAGGGTTGAAGCGCTATGCGTCCGTAACCTACATCTTAAGTTGTCCCCCTCTAAACAGAAATCGATCTGTCCGAGCATTTCTATCGAAAAAAATTATTTCGTCTGTAATCTCGTCTGTTTCGTTTTCAAATGGCCACCCTGTATATTAATTCAGTACTTACGTTGCTTTGTCCTAGTTTGTAAATTGTTCCTTTCTTAAAACTAAAATTTCTTCTTGTCAAATGTCAAAAAAGGAGTGACATCTATCGAAATTGCGGGGGGCTATTCAAAATAAAATAACTTATTGGAAAAGCCTTTATTAACGATGAATGTTTTTGTAATAATTATAAACCAATAATTCGTCGGCATTTCAACCAAAGAATTCCTGATAAAATTAACCAAAACTTTACTAACACATCGAAATAGAAAAGAAATCTTCTTAGACTTGAGAGGAAAAATTGCCTCGATACTTCCTGATTTAATCAAAATGAAATGGCCACAGCTTAGCTACAGTTTTACAGGGTATCTACAAGTATTCGTGTATATAATTTACTATGGGAGTAATGAGTTTAAAGGGTTAAAACTTTTCATTTTCCAATTGGTCTCTACTCGTTAGCCTTATCTATTTGAAAATAGTTTTCGTTCACTGCTGACACGGTTTTCTGGTATGAACTCGGATGACCTGATCACTCGGTTCCGCAGGATCTCCTCTGAAAATTCCAGACATACTCCGTATGAAAAATTTTAATGAAATGAAAATATCTTCTCGTATAATGGATTAACCTCTATTCCAGATGCCGAATTAGCATCGTGAATATAAAATGGAGTTATGGATGGTGAGAACCGCATCATATTGAACGTTGGTGGCATTCGTTATGAGACCTACAAAGCTACTTTGAAGAAGATACCCGCCACTAGGTTATCCAGACTTACTGAGGCCCTCGCGAATTACGACCCTATCCTTAATGAATACTTCTTCGACAGGCATCCAGGGGTCTTTGCACAGATTTTGAATTATTATAGGTAAGAGAATTGATGATAATGGCAAATGATATTGATTATTTGAATTTAATATGTAATAAGTAGGATCTGCTTTTTTAATTTTCGTTCAAATGCTCATAGTATACTCCATTCACAACTCTGGCCTTGGAAATTTGACACATTCCACTCTGTATCGAAGTTATGACGTTTTTCAAAATATCTTTATGTTCCAAGTCAACACTATGTTGCCTTTTCTACATTCTTAGCGTATTTCTCAGAATGTGAATTTATTCTGAAAATGAATGAATTGGAAAAGATGTGATGGACGAAAATAATTAACGTTTTTATGAATTGATAGAAAGGACTCCTTTTCTAGTTATTTGCATGAAAGGTACAAGAGATCACTGTTGACATATATTATTTTTCGCCATGGAAGAAAATTGCATTGCTTTCACATAATTTTCATATGCATGCTTGTGAAGATTTAATGTTTATTATCCTCTTGAACTGAAAGTTCAAGACTTAACGACATCAAATGTTGATTCTCATCAAGAAATCATTAAAAAAATCAACCCAAAGATATAAGATGAATTGATGGGCAATTACAAGAATCAAGAATAATGTCAATTTTATTTTGTTGATAACTTTCTTAAAATCGATGTTGAGATATGAAACTCGGCTGCGTTTTTCAAACAACATCTAAAGAATACATTTTTCACCATCTCGACCTTTGAAAGGCGTCTCTTATAGGAGAATTAGGTCTAAGTTCCACCTCATTAGTGAGGTACCTAACTTTTGCAAATCTGCTCAGATATCGCCAAATTTCTTGGAAAACCTGGAAAATATCATCCTAATCGACCTCTCGAGGCTCCATCCGATCCATCTACTGCGATATCTGTCCAAATAACAGCTTTTTCAACGAAATTCCCATGTACCCCTTCAACTTCGAAATATAAACATTCGTCCTGGTCTTGAAAATCGTCCTCACGCTCCAACTGGTGCTAAAAACAATAAACATATACGTTAATCTTTGACATTCGACGAAAAAATCACCTGCAAATATCGATTAAATACCAAAAATCTGCGAACAATTTGTAAACCTAACAAAATGTGGAATATCTTTGATACTTTTACTTTGATGTAAACAAAGAAACTGGCAACGTCGTTTTGTCACTAACGATATTTTCTGTGCGCGCACTAACTTTTTATCATATGTTCTGTGCTTTTCATCAGGGGCACCAACTCCTGAAAATGAAACCATGACCTCCCATGTGATTAAATAAAAGTGAATGGAGTATAGGTACATCTAGTACTAGTCTCATGCTTGGTGGACTTTTTTTCTTGAAATCTTCCCTTTTCATTTATATTTCCAATTTGGGAACACCCTGTTTATCATATGATGAAAACATTCTTTTGGGTTGATCTGCACGACTAGATATGTTTGGCCAGTTTACGGAGAAACACCATGTGAAGGTATTGTTTCTTATTACAGAACTGGAAAACTACATTATCCGACCAATGTTTGTGGACCACTGTTTGAGGAAGAATTGGAATTTTGGGGTCTAGACTCCAATCAAGTGGAACCTTGCTGTTGGAGCACCTACAGTGTTCATAGAGACACACAGGTAAGACTTTTTCAGTGGATCTGGATAGTGACCACCAGGTATATCAGAAACGTTGGCAGATAGCTCACACTGTAGAATCTGATATTTATAAACCGGAAGAAAATTGAGGATACTGTTTTGGAACCAAAAGAAAGTGTAGAAAATGTTTCAGTTTTTTATATTTTGATCAAAATACCGGTTGCCAAGAAAAATGGATGACAGAAAGAAAAAATTTGTCATCTATAAAAAATATTAGAAAGCGACCGTATTTGAGTTAATTTGGTTATTTGTATTAATATTATACCTAATTGAAATAAACCTGATACTGCAAATAGTCGCCTACCACCGTTCATTCTTCACAAAATCTCAAATACGAAAATATTAGTCTGGATATTGCAAGCAGTTATCTACTGGATCTAGAAGAAATGGCTTCAACAGCAGTTGAGGGAACCAAACGTAACGATGATCTCTGTCCTGTCTGCAGTAAACCCTATAGAGAAGAAAGGATGGTGGAATGTACCCAATGTAAAAAATGGTGTTGTTACGAATGTGTAAACATCACAGATGACATCATTAGAAATGAAAATTGGAAATGCCCAAAATGTGAAGCTGGAAATGAAATAACGATTTTCACTTCACCAAATCGTTCTCAGAAGATAACACCCATGCATACACCAAGAACCAGCACACATAAGTCCTCTGGCAAAAGTGCAAAATCATTTTGTTCTTCAAAAATTAAACTCAAACTGCAATTCATACAAGAGGAAAGAGAACTTCTTCGAAAAGAGCGCAAGTTGGCTCAAGAAGCGCGAAGACTTCTTGAAGAAGATGATGACAGCCAAGAAATTAGCGACGAAGAAATATTGACCACGAATCCAGTTGAGAACAAGATTTTATCTTTGAAAATTGAAGATTCTGTTGCAAAATTAGATCCTGCTGTTTTAAAAATTTATCCACCAACCGAACAATCAAAATTTGATGAAAACTTTCTTTCACCTCAACAATATGCTGCACGAAGAAGCACGCCTAGTGAACTACCAAATTTCAATGGAAATCCATATGATTGACCCTTATTTAAAAGCTGTTTCGACAGGTCAACTGAATTATGCGGTTTGGATAACAATGAAAACCTTATTAGATTACAAAAATCTTTGAAAGGTGCAGCCAAATCTAGCGTATCCAGTTTTTTGATTCTACCTGAATGTGTTCCTCAAATTATATCCACACTGGAAATTCTTTATGGAAGACCAGAGCAAATTATAGAAGCTCATATTAATATTATTCGGCGACAACCAGCCCCAAAGCCAGATAAATTGGAAAGTTTAGTGGAATATGCCTTGGCAGTTAAAAATTTATGTGTTTCTTTAGAAGCCTCTAAACTGAGTGATTATCTCAACAACCCTACACTAATGCATGAATTAGTTTCCAAGTTACCTTCCCAAATAAAAATTAATTGGGCAATGCACAGAAGTTCCTTGAAAACATTCAAAGGATTGAGTGAATTTGCAGACTGGATGTATCAGGTAGCAGTTAATGTTTGTACTGCTCTTCCCACCCTGAGCACAAATGTTCCAAATAAATTTCAAAGGAATGAGCGATCGAACATCCACAATTCTTCAAACCAGCCAGAAACTCGTCTTTGTTGGATCTGTAAAGGAGACTGCACATCGGTTACAGCCTGTAAAGAATTTCTCCAGTATCCAGTTACCAAAAGATGGGAAGTTATTAGAGATTTGAATTTGTGCAGACTCTGCTTGAAGAAACACCGTTTTCCATGCAAATATCCCGTCAAGTGCAAACAAAATCATTGCAATCGAAAACATCACCCAATGCTTCATAAAGACACTTCCAAGATGGCTAAAGAACCAGAAATCGTCAATACGCAAACAGAAACATCTGTCGAAACAATTGAAAATCCAGTGACTTTTTCAGGCGAATGTAATATTTCCAAGAACAGCAACCCTAACATTCGATTCAGAATTGTTCCTGTAGTATTAAGAAATGGTAACAACGAAGTAAAGACATTTGCATTCATGGATGAAGGTTCTTCTATTACTCTACTGAACGAAAACATCGCAGAAAAACTCGGTCTTGAAGGTACACCACAAAACTTATGCCTACAATGGACTGGAGATCAGCAGAGGCTTGAAAGTAACTCAAGAAAAGTCTCAGTTTCTATATCTGGTGATTTTGAAAAGGCAGAAATATTCAACTTTCGTTCAGCAAGAACTGTTCAAAATCTTAATTTGCCAAAACAATCTGTTAATGGGAACATCATCAAGCAAAAATATCCTCATCTTCGAAATTTGCCAATTCAGTATTATGACAATGCAAATCCACAACTTCTAATCGGTTTGGACAATTGGGATTTGGCATTACCTCTTCGCGTAAAAGAAGGACAAATTGGAGAGCCTATAGCAGCCAAATGCAGACTGGGATGGTCTATATTTGCATTTCAAAAAGCAATAAATAATCCTGCAAATGAAAATCACAGTTTTCACATCTGTTGCTGTGAGGAAAATTTTATGAACAATCGAGATCTTTTTGAAGCTACCAAAAAATATTTCAACATAGAAAATTTAGGAGTCCAGCAAGTGAAATTGTTAGAATCAGAAGAGATGAAACGAGCAACTAAATTACAAAATGAAACTCTCACTCAAATTGGAAAACAATACAAAATTGGACTTCTTTGGAAATATGATCAGTTGAAGCTGCCAGACAGTAAACCTATGGCATTAAAACGACTGAGATGCATAACAGAATTTCAAAAGACCCTGAATTAGGTGAAAAAATGAATGCTCAACTAGAAGACTTCCTAGCAAAGAAATACATAAGGAAATTAACAAATGAAGAGCTTTTACAACCCCAAGAAAAAGTTTGGTACCTCCCAATATTCCCTGTATTGAATCCGAATAAGCCGGGAAAATTCAGAATAGTCTGGGATGCAGCAGCCGTAACCCAAGGAATTTCTCTCAACACCATGCTTTTGAAAGGAGATGATCAACTGGCTTCTCTCTTAGGAGTACTTCTTCGATTCAGACAAAGAAAAATTGCATTTTCTGCAGATATAAAGGAAATGTTTTTGCGTGTAGGCATAATTGAGAAAGACCAACATGCACAACGATTTCTTTGGCGCAATGGTAACCCACAAAATTTCGAAATAAGAAACTGGTGTTCGAATTCTAAAAAACTTCAGGATATAATGAATAATTCAAATGATCAACCACATGATGTCAAACTTGATATGGCAACCGAGAAAAACGAAAAAGTCCTAGGAATGTGGTGGAATTTAACTTCTGATAGTCTCATATATTCTTTACGTTTTAACAAAGGAAATAAAGAAGTGTTGAGTGGGGAAAGAAGACCAACGAAACGGGAGATCCTTCGAATTCTAATGTCAATATATGATCCTTTGGGACTCCTCTCACATATCCTCATTCATCTGAAAATTTTACTTCAAGAAATCTGGAGAAGCAATGTCTCTTGGGATCATCCAATTGGAGATGAACATTTCAAGAAATGGCTATTCTGGCTCAAAATTATTCATGAAATCGAAAATATTTCAATTCCTCGATGTTATCTGACGAAGATGGAAAACTGGGAAAAAACATTAGTGCAAGTGCATATTTTCGTGGATGCTGGAGAGCAAGCAAGTGCAGCTGTTGCTTACCTCAGAATCAAGAGAGAAGTAATAGAATGTGTTTTACTTGGAGCGAAAACTCATGTTGCACCAATTAAACTGCAGACAATTCCACGATTGGAACTAGATGGGGCTGTTATGGGAGCAAGATTAGGAAGATCCTTTTGCGAACATTTATCGATTAAAATAAGTGAAATCTTCTATTGGTCCGACTCTTTAGTAGTTTTGAATTGGTTAAGAAATGAAGATCCAAGAAAACTATCTAAATATGTAGCTTACAGAGTAGTCGAGATACAAGAAAATTCAATAATTTCTAATTGGAGATACGTACCTACGAAGATGAATGTAGCTGATGAAGCAACTAAATGGAAAAATTCATCATCATCTCTTAGGTATCCAAGTAGATGGTTCCAGGGTCCGGAATTCCTTTATTTCAATGAGGAATACTGGCCTATTGAACCCAAAGCGGAGAAACCGAAAATTGAAGAATTTATAGTCCATCATCACATACAGGAACCAGTTATAAATATGGAAAGATTTAGCAAATACAACAGACTTCTACGAACAACAGCATATGTGAATAGATTCATAAAGTTATTGCTAGCTAGAATTCACAAAAAACTTTCTTTCAACGGACCATTCACGTCCGAGGAACTATTGAATGCTGAGAACAAATTAATTCATTGGACACAACAGCAATTTTATTCAGAAGAGATCAGTCAGTTGCAGAAAAATTCCACGACAGGTCAAGCAATTGTTAAAAAGTCCAGTAGTTTATATAAACTGTCTCCTTACTTAGATGAAAATGGTTTGCTTCGAGTTAAAGGAAGAATAGACCAAACAAAGAATATTGAATTCAGCATGAAGAGACCCATAATTTTACCAAGACAGAGCTATCTGACATCACTTATTGTACAAAATTATCATCATAAATTTCTTCATCGAAACCAGGAAGTCGTTGTGAATGAAATAAGGCAAAAGTTTTTCATTCCAAAATTGAGAAGAGTGGTCAATAACATAAAAAATAGTTGTCAGTTTTGCAAGGTGAAATTTTGTCAACCCGAAGAGCCTGAAATGGCACCTTTACCAGAATGCCGTCTTGCAACATTCACTGCTCCTTTTACATACACTGGAGTGGATTATTTTGGTCCAATTAATGTAACAGTAGGACGAAGAGTTGAAAAGCGTTGGGGTGCTTTATTTACCTGCTTAACAACTAGAGCAATACATTTAGAAGTTGCCTATAAATTGGATGTTGATAGCTGCATACTATGCTTCACAAATTTTATGAATCGAAGAGGTCGTCCACGCCATATCTACTGTGACCGAGGGACTAATTTCATAGCTACAGAAAGGGTTTTGAGAGAGGAATTACAGAATATAGATCCTCAGTTGATTGTGACATCTTTCGTGAATCCAGAAATTAGTTTTCACTTCAACACCCCTCTCTCCCCTCATATGGGCGGCGCATGGGAACGTCTCGTCAAAGCTGTGAAGATTTCTTTCTATAGTGCCTTACCTTCCAGAACCCCAACAGATCAATTACTCTTCAGTTGTCTTGTTGCAGCTGAAAATATAGTGAATTCAAGACCACTCACGTATCTACCAACAGATAGTGAGACGACAGAAGCCATAACACCGAATCATTTTCTCATTGGTTCTTCTAATGGCGACAAACCACTTGGTCAAATGGATGATGATGCATCTGTTTTAAAATATAATTATTTGTATAGGGAACAATTTGCCAATAAATGTTGGCGTCGGTTTGTAGCTGAATACTTACCACAACTACTTTTGCGGATGAAATGGCAGAAACCAGCTGACCCGATCAAAATTGGAGATATTGTCATCATTTGTGATAAGCAACTACCACGATGCAATTGGCCAAAAGGAAGAATAATAGATGTTAAGACTTCAAAAGATGGTCAAGTGAGAAGCGCAACTGTGCAGACCCAAAATGGCATACTCGAGAGGCCGGCAGTTAAAATAGCTGTTTTACCAGTAAAAAAAAACTGATGATGGTGCAATCCATTCCCACGGATATATTGCACCAGGCGGGAGTGTAGAAAATGTTTCAGTTTTTTATATTTTGATCAAAATACCGGTTGCCAAGAAAAATGGATGACAGAAAGAAAAAATTTGTCATCTATAAAAAATATTAGAAAGCGACCGTATTTGAGTTAATTTGGTTATTTGTATTAATATTATACCTAATTGAAATAAACCTGATACTGCAAATAGTCGCCTACCACCGTTCATTCTTCACAGAAAGTTTAAAAAATATTAAATAATAAAATAAAACGACACAATAAAAAATTTGAGAAAAGCAAGTACCGACTTCACCTTCAGGAGCATTGGAGTGCTTCACAGTCTAGTTCAATTTTTTATAATGATAAGAAACTCATTACATCAGATGTATTTCAAGCGAGGTCGCTGAATTTAATAAAGCATAAAGTGAAATCATCATACTTGTACTCCATTCACTTATAAAGTATCATTATTGGCCAAGATTTTGGTTTATCAAGTTTTTTTACTAACAACTGACGCAGGTTGGCACTCTTGAAATATCAGCAATGTCAAAATAATTCTCAGTGACCTTTCCAATGCTTATTTTTTTGTAGTTCAACTGTGACACAGGTTTCATAGTACTACTACATTTTCATACTGGAGTATTTCACGTTGTACAAAAAGGTATTTGAATGTCTTCTGTAGGCTTATTTCTTGAGAATTGTGGAAAGTAGGGAAATCCATAGGTCCGTCTTTTTTTCTGTTGTGGTTCTCACGAAAAGCAATACCTTGTAATGTTCAGAGAACATCGCGAGAACCAAGGGCAAGCAGGTAGGAATTGGTGTTCTTCTTGAATTTCTGGAGGTTATATGCCTCGGGGAACACCTCCCTAGGCAATGTGTTCCAAAGCCTCGCTGTTCGTTGGATGAACGAGTCTTTGAAGAGAGATGTTCTGCAGGTCTTCAAAGTGACCACGAAGGGATGTGAACTTGACGGGTTGGTCTCGAAGAGACTGACAGAGGGGGAACGATTGCTGATAATTCAGAAGAGTATCGCCCATGGAAATATCTATAAAATAGAGACTGATCTTCTACTCTTCTACAGTATTCTAGAGAGGTGAGCAAGTTTTCAAGCGAGGCATCATCGACGAGACGAATTGCCCTTTTTTGTACAGAATCCAAGAGTTTTAGGGTAAGCTTAGGTGCAGCACTCCAAATATGGGAACAGTATTCCAGGACAGGTCGAATCTGTGCCAGATAGATCATGAGCAGCTGAACTGAGGTGAAATAGCTCCTGGCACGAAACAGAAAACCAAGTTTTTGGGATGCACTTTTGGCAATGGATCTCACGTGATTCTCCCAAGAAAGGTTACTGCCGACAGTAATACCAAGCATCGAAATGGAAGACTTCAATGGTATGGTCACTCCCGACAATTCTATGCTGGGCACAGTAAGATCGGCTTTTCTAGAGAAAAGGCATGCTTGTGTTTTGCTTGCGTTGAATTCCCCCAAGTTATTAGATCCCCATTCAAGAATTGTTGCAAATTCCATATTCATGTTGTTAACATTTCTTCCTCGTTCGTTTCTAATTTGGCTGGCTGGTATTGGAGCCCTAGAAGAAAAAGCGGTATGAAGGGTACTATCATCCGCGAAGCTGTGCACTGGACACGAAGTTGCTTCCAGCAAATCGTTGATGTGAAGTAGAAATAGTGTTAGAGCCAGAATTGATCCCTGCGGAACACCAGCATTTATGGGTAGAGAGTCAGATGAAACTCCATCGACCACTACATGGAGAGATCTGTTTGAGAGGAAACTAGCCAGCAGAGAACACAGCTTTGGGGGTACGCCATAAGATGGAATCTTGGCGAGGAGTCCCTGATGCCAGACTCGATCGAATGCCTTGGAGATATCCAGTGCTACGGCTAGGGATTCACCTTATTTCTCATTTTTTATGTTGGGTTATTCGAGTACTTTTATCCTTTTTTCGAATAAACTATCCAAAAGTAACGGTCTTTTCTGTCCATTATTTTTCAGTAAAATTTTAACACTCCATTCTTGATTTCCGTACAAGCAAAAAAGTATAACTGAATCTTCCAACCATGTTTATATAAGTGAAATAGTTATTTCCAGTATTAACAAAAGTTTCTTCAACAGTCGACAGGTTTTTGGAATTATTGAATTCACATATGATATTGTCTCGAATACATTATTTCATCAAAGTAAATAAACAATTTGATGAATACATAATTACTACGACCTATGTAGGTATAGAACAACGTTGCTTAGTTATATAGCAGAAAAATGACTCTAACCTAACATTTTCAAAATTTATACGTTGAAATGTGTCAGAAAGTCATGGTCAACCAGGATACTTTATAAAAGTGAATGGAGTATACTTTTATTATGTTGATAAGTAAAGCTAAAAATATCTCAGTTCAAGATTTAAGTGATAAAACAAGAAACTGAGCATAACATTGAACTAAAATATTCAAGGTTTAGCTCTAACTTTCCCGGGACAGTTTACATATCTACTGAAAAGCGTTCCACAATCTATAATAATGTTACCTGCTGCAGAAACAGCAAGTTCCTAAGTTGATGTAGTCGAATAACTCCAGTCAACTATGTACTTTGTACAACCTCATCAATGCAAGGTTTCAACAAGGCACAAGATCAATCATGCTACGTCAGTTGCTGCGCAATTTCCACCAAATTACATATTCAGAGTCATTATTTCATGAGTCTCCTGCGGAAATTGTTTACTTTCCCCTGAATGAGCTCCAGCTACTCAGAATGTTGGTCTGTGGATCTGAAAGGCCCTATTCATTAAAACCGTGAATGGGAAAATATTTCTTCGGGAAAATAGCGATCTGAAGCCTCGGAATATCTCATGATAATGAAATGTTTGACACTTTTCCGGATGTAATTTACTCGAAGGTGAAGTTCGGGTGGAAATTGAATCTACATCCATTATGAATCAATTTTATCGAAGGAATCAAGGAAGACATCGATTCTGAAACTATACTGCTCCACAAGAGTTGGGGATATCGTATTCAATCGTTTTCAAAAGTATGTAATCTTCGAGAAAATGGCTGTGAAATCATTTAAAACTCAATAACAACTTGAATCGATCCAATAAAAATCATTATGAGACATTTCGTCAATCTGGTCGTCTTTTTTCTGAAGTTTGGTTCTTTGCATATGCTTCATGAATGTTGTTATTTTGAAATGAAGTCAGTTTATCAACGGCTTCGATCTGAAACGAGTTTTCTGAAAATGCCAAGAAGTAAATTAACAAACGCTGAGGCTAATAGGGCTATCGGAATGCTACAGGGTGGCCTAACACAGGTTGTTGTAGCGGAAAGGCTCCAAGTCAGCCAAAGTGTGATATCTCGACTTTGGAATAGGTTCAGGGAGACAGGTTCAGTGTTGGAAAGACCAAGGCTTGGTTGGCGACGAAAAACAACACCTGCTCAGGATCGTTTCATCACCGTTTCGTCGAGAAGAAACCCTACATTTACGTGTAGAATGCTACGGAATACTCTTCAAAATGCAGATGGGGTCGAAGTTTCCATCGAAATCATCAGACGACATTTGAGAGAGGTGAATCTAGGTTCTAGACGTCCATTAAGAGGAGTTCCATTAACACCTGACCATAAGCGTCAAAGACTGGAATGGGCAAGGCAACATATCAATCGGAACGATCAGTGTCCTTTTCACTGATGAATCCAGATATGGACGATTTTCAGATTCTCGAAGAATAAGGGTATGGAGAATTCCACGCATACCCCGTAATCGTCGCTATGTCCAAAAAGTCCATCCATTCCGAGGGGTTAGTGTTATGGTATGGGCCGGTATATGTTTCAAGGGGCTCACAGATCTACACATTTGTCCTGGGAATATGACCGCCCTACAATATATGGAGCATGTCATTGACAATGTTGTGCCAAATTTTCACGCTGCTATTGGTGAAACTTTTCAATTTCTAGACACTATACCGCACCGTGCAGCCATAGTTGAGAATGCGCGCGAGGAGCTTGGTATTCCACATTTACCAATACCTCCGCACTCACCAGATTTGAATTGCATAGAACATGCATGGGATATGCTCCAAAGAAGATTAGATAATCATCAACCTACCCCAGAATCCTTAAATGATCTGAGAGAGCTTCTGTCCCCTTTATGGAACCAAATTCCTCAAGAAATGTTCAACAACCTCGAGTGTAGTATGCAAAGAAGATGTCAAGCTGTTATTGATGCCCGTGGAGGCCTTACATTGTATTGATAGTCTTAAAATGCTCGAATACTCTGGGAATAAAATTTCGTTATTTTACTCGATTTTTCTTAACCACTCTGTATACGCTGTAGACCTACAGCCAAAAATTAATTTGCAACTTGAAATCATATTTATATGAATTTTCATCCCAAAAATCTTATTTTAACTATATTTTTTTGCAATTTGAGTCAATATCCCTCAATATAACTCATGTGGAGCAGTTTATTTTGTCATACATCTTGGATTGGCTTACAATTTCGAGTCATTCTTTAACCAGCGAGACCGGTATATCTTCCTCCTCCCCACCGAATCTGCTAAAGCCTCATATTTTCTATTGAATTGTCTCATCTCTGTGACATAAATTAATTTCATTACTTTTCCAACAGGCTACCTTAGCGATCCTTGATAAGCTCGATATCGATGCAGCTAAACCAAGTGAAGAGGAGATTGCCCGCATGTTTGGCTATGAGGAGGCATACCATGCAGGCACGATGTCATCTTGGCAACGTCTCAAACCGAAAATCTGGGCTCTGTTCGACGAGCCCTACTCGTCGAGTAGCGCGAAGGTACCACCCACCAACGTGCATCATAGAAATGTGATTATTTTTACTAATAATACTAATTACATATTTAGTTTTTGCATGAAAGGTGAAGAAGATTATATCCATTTCTGAATTTTTCGACTTCTTGAAGTGATCTTTAATTGGAATCAGAGGACATAATGATGATCAGGATCCATTGATCCGATTCACTTCATTTAAACAGAAAAATAAACTGGAAAAAACTAGAGAATGAAAAAATTAATAAAATATTAATAAATACTAATCGGTATGCTATTAAATTCAAATGTGCTTTTATAAAAGGTGTTTCAATAGGAAGACAAGATTTAAATTGAGCGCCATGTTTGACAGTCATAATGTCACATGATGATGACGTGACAGATCGACAGTTGACAGATGGGAGTAAGTAGTCATTATGGTGTGGAGAGATAATTGGACCGTTTTTCTTCGAAAACGAAGATGGTTCAGTACCGATGAATGTCGAACGTTATCTAGCTATGATAACATAATTTCTTTTCCCTCATTCGTAAGTTACTGATCTTGACGACATGTGGTTGCAGCAGGACGGTGCCATATGTCATACTGCCCGTGAAATATTGACGATCTTGCAGGAGTTTGCTGCTGGACGTGCAGTTTCCCGATTTGGTTACCAGAATTGTCCTCTTATGAGGACGTCTGAAGTCACAGGTTAATGCCAATAAGCCTGCAACCATCGAAGCATTGAAAGCCTGTATCAATGAAATACCACCACATGTATTAAATAACGTCCTTGAAAGTTCTGTCAAAAAGGAACGCATATGCAAGCAAAGCGCCATTTACAAGATATTTTGTTCCATACATACGAGGATATATTTCAAAATTCTTAACCTGCTATGAAACCAAACAAAATTTCAATGTCAAAATATTTTATTACTCAACATTTTCTCCTCTTGATTGAATACATTTATTACAGCGGACCTGTAACGTCTCTAGATCTTCAAAAAAAATGTTTCTTCTTGCTCTGCAAACCAATCCTCCACAGCTTTCATTACCTCTTCGTTGGAAGAAAATTTATGACCTTTCAAACTCTTTTTCAGTTTGGGAAAGAGATGATAGTCGGACGGAGCCAAATCTGGTGTTTGAGGGGGGTGTTCTAGTAATTCCAACCCTAAATCACGAATTTTTTGCATGGCAACATGAGATTTGTGTACCGGGGCGTTATCCTGTGAAAACAAAATAACTTTGGATAGCTTTCCGCGTCTTTTCTCTTTAATTTTTCCCGTAGAGTGGTCAGTAATGTCGAATAGTAATCTCCAGTCATTGTTCTACCCTTATCCAAAAAATTAATTATGATTACTCCATGGCAATCCCAAAAAACTGAAGCAAGAACTTTTACAGCAGATTTTCGGACACGAAACTTCTTAGGTCTTGGAGAACCAGAGTGTCGCCATTCCATCGATTGTTGCTTTGTTTCTGGATCGTAGAAATGTACCCAAGTCTCATCCATAGTAACAATTCGGTTTAAGAAGTCTACATCGTTTTCAAATCGAGCAAAGATCGAACGCGATGCTTCTACCCTTGCATGCCTTTGGTCAACATTCAAACATTTGGGGATCCATTTTGCAGAAATTTTCCTCATGTCCAAATTGACGTGAACTATATAATGAACGCGTTCGTAAGAAATCTTCAGTTCTTAAAATATCCGTTTTAGCCCAATTCGACGGTCTGATAAAATCATGTCATGAACTGCATCGATATTTTCGGGGACTGTCACAGAAACTGGCCTTTCCGATCGGTCATCATCTTCAATGGAAAATTTACCTCTTTTGAAGCTTGCAGTCCAATTTTTCACGGTCGCATACGAAGGACATTGATCACCAAGGGCATTAAGCATATCTTCGTAAATTTGCTTACCTCTTAACCCTTTTAAATACAGGTACTTTATGATGGCTCGATAATCCAATTTTTCGATTTTTACAATTTCGGTTTTTTTTTTAATTTATTGCGTAACTCTAGTTTACGTCGAACTCTACACTGACACTTCTAATAAGTTATTGTTCATCGATATGGTATCATTGTTATCGCAATATATTGTTTATGCATGGAACTGGTCTAGGCTAACTAGATATCAATACATCCTTATATTTTGTTCCATACATAATTCACAAATTTTTCGTTTTTAAATAACTAAAAATTTCAATACTTTGCTACAGAAAACCATGATTTATCTGGCGCTGTTATTGAAACACCCTTTATAACATAGCGAATAATCAAATTTCTTTTACAGGTTACGGAAATTTATATTTTATTAGATCCATTCAATGAGGAAAAAATTAGCAATCTAATTGTATTACTTAAAACCAATAAAGCCACATTGGAAAAAAGAGAGGTTTCTTGATCTTTTTTTTGGGTTAATCAACCTTCCAGAAAAAAAATCAACAAATATATATCAACATTGAAAATCTTTCCAAGTGTGAAAAGTAAAATGATCAGTTCACCAAGAAAATTCATTGCGTTTTCAAAATAAACACCAACATCCCAGTAACTTTACGTGGTTTCACCAGAATTCTAAACAAGGTTTTTATAACCTGAATAATGAAAAAGAAATATGGGACAGATTCTCGGAAAGGTTTCATTCCACAAAGCATCCTTCAAGAAAGTAGTTATCTGAGAACAACGAGGAAAAACACCTGTTGAGAGGATTCATTAATGACCTACCCCAGTGGTACAATTTCAAAATTAGAATACTGAATACCCAATTAGTAATCCAGCTCACGTAGAATGTACAATTAGAATTCTTATCATTAACTCCGCTGGGAGTTCTACGGTTATATTTTTTAATATTTATGGAAGCTCTGATGAAAGCCCACAGTGTCTTCGAATTTAATTTATCTCTATCATTTTCACAATTAAGCCCGCAACGGACGGCGAGCGATATATTATATCTCATTATATTTCACCAATATCGCTCCTTATGAAAATGCACCAAGCCCCGCGGACGACGCTATAATATATATTCCGATATTTTTCCATACTAAAATGACATATGTCAATGCAAAGCTATAATAAATATTATATTATCGCTCGCCGTCCGTTGCGGGCTTTAACCTAATTACAAAAAATAGTAGTTGAACAGAACTGAGGGCTATTCAAGATGATTATAAATATTTACTAAATCCTTCAGATTTGAAAGGATAAAATAATCAGGAATTCTGATTTTGACGAAAAAATTGTTCAGTGTATTCACAAAAACATCCCTACTTTTAACCATGCTTTTTATGGAATAATGATACCGTGGAATGAATAATTATTAAGTCATAAAATCCCGAAATTGACAATTTTCTGGTTTTGCATGATAAACTTGTGCCAGCTGCTTCAAGATCATTATCAGATTTAATATTCCTCGACCAAATCATTTCAGATAGTAGCAGGTGCATCAGTATTTTTCATCTGCGTATCTGTGCTCTCGTTTTGTGCCAAAACTCACGAAGCACTCAGGATCGAATGCCAAAGAAAGAGGAAAATGGAGAACGAGGTTCACTGTACGGAACCCCATCCATGTTTCAACGTCATAGAGCACATATGCAACGCTTGGTTCACTTTCGAACTAGCAATCCGACTTATCGTGAGTATACAGAATATCACTGGAAGTTATAGCTGTCTTTATTCGAGCTTGGTGCCTTCTGCAAGCTCCGCTAGTACCGCTTCGCTTAGGATTAGGTATTTTATTCGAAAAATAGTTGAATTTGATGGAAACTCAATAACGCATCTTCATTGAGACCTCCTAAATTTGGGGAGATGTTAGAACATTCCAAGCTATCAGCTCCTTCTGAAATACCCAGGAGCTAAACCGTGATACTCTTTATTCATGGAAAATTGAATTTCGGTGAGCTTGAGAAAACCTTATTAGTCAACAGGAAACTGACAACGAGAATAGAATTACTTCGCCTTTATATTCATCAGTTTTTGCTTTCGTTAAAACGTCAACAAATTCTCCTTCGAGCAAGGAAACTTCATTTACGGCTTCTTAGGCTTTTGAGCGTTCAAAGAGTTTGGATTTTCTTGGGAGCATTATTCATTTGCATAATTATTTTAAAATACTACCTCAACGCTGCCTGTCAGTCCCAAAAAATGGTTACCAATGCCCTGTGGAATGAGATGTTGAGGTATTTTATTTTTATTCGAGTTATTGGCTGACGACTACCACCCACCAATTTTTTCGTATTTATTCAACTGTTTCGTACAGTAGGGTGGAATGTTTGCGACAGGTTCTTTATCGAAGTAATTCTTTTCCATTTCTGTTTGGATTCACTTGATGAAAAGCGGTGGTTTTGTTGACTGGGAGTTCAGTAGACGTATTTTCCTTTCAAGTTTCGAAATGAAAAAGATGCATTCATGCTGTGGTATACTCCTACAGTAATTCTTCAGTATTGACACAAAGTCGTGTAGCACTTTCATGATTGAGGACATTGACTCATTGAAATAGGAATTTATTTAGTATTTAATGGCTAGTTTTTCTTAATTTGGCACTAGGTGACTATTTTTTTACACCACGTTAGATTAAAGTAAGGAAAAAATAATCAGAACATGAAATTTGAACTAGATTTAAAACAAAACTATGCATTCTTTCCAAAAATCGTAGTACACGTTCGATAGAGCATATATCCAAGAAAACTAACCAGAGAACAGTTTGTGAAAATTCCTCCATTCGTAGTCTTGCCATCAAAGAGAGTGTTTCATCATTATCGGTGTTATGTTTCAGGTGGCGCCAAATCTGATAGAGTTCATCGAATCACCTGTCAATTTGATAGATTTTGCGGCCACAATAATCTTCTACATCGACATGGCATACAACTTTGAGACGAAGTCAGAATTGTTGGATTTTATCAGTATTATAAGAATATTAAGACTGTTCAAGCTAACCAGGCATTCACCAGGACTCAAAATTCTGATCCATACATTCAAGGCTTCAGCTAAAGAACTGGGGCTATTGGTGTTCTTCTTGGTACTTGGCATCGTGGTGTTCGCCAGTTTGGTGTTCTATGCTGAGAAATTACAGGTGATTATTTGCATAACTATAAAAAAAATAACATTGAATATTTATATGTATTCTACATGTTTGTCTCATTTTCAAGGTTTTTGTATTTTCTTTTCCTTTCTCCTCATTTTATTGTGAAAAGAAATACTAGGAAATTATTAAACTAGAACATGAATGAATTTTTTTTAGAGTTTTAGAATTTTCGATAGGGATAACTGTGATTTGGCAGAAGGTAAAAGCCATGTTGTTTCGACATTTCTGTTCAGTAAGCATTGACGAATTATCAAGGACTCACGCCGCAACAACGTTCACAAACTGTTGAAATTTATTTTCAAAATCAGTGTTCTATTCGTCAAACTTAGAGCTCTTTGTGAAATTTATGGTTCACATAATCGTCCATCAGAGCAGCTTATTCGTCGAACTATCGATAGGTTTCGCACAAGATTTTCTCTACTCGATGCAACAACAACAAAAACAAGACAAATAACTGTATGTACAGAAGAAAATATCGCTGATGTAAGTGATGAAGGTCCAGTTTTGTCCATTCGTCGACGTTCACAACAATTTTGACTCTGTGCATCCACCACATGGAAAATTTTGCGTAAGCATCTTGGTCTACACCCATATAAGATGCAACTGGTTCGAGAACTAAAGCCACATGACCATAATAAGCTTCGTTTGTTTGCTGATTGGGACCTAGAACAGCCCGAGGTTGATCCAATTTTTTTATCGGAAAATATCTTGAATCCGTAGTGAAATAACGACTACACTATTTCCAATTGTAATTCAGAAAACGTAAAATGGCTCATTGTCTGTTATCAGTCAATAAAGAACAATCTCTCTCTCTCATTTAAAATGGGTGGCGAAAAATATTGATAAGGATTCTCGAGGTCATTTTCGACTCTCAAAGTACGTAGATAAAAGCCAGATATATTATATTATATAACTTTATTTCCAAGAATAACATATAACATTTTCTGAAATTGAATTGATATCTTCTGAATCACAATTTTCTTTTTCTGAAATTGAATTTGCCATTTCTGAATTTCAATTCACTATTCTGAATTACAACTAGGTAAGTCTTTTTGAATTACAACTTCCCAATCTGAATTTCAATTCCGTTTTTCTGAAATTGAACTAACTATTCTGAAATTCAATTTCTGTTTTCTGAATTACATATTGCTTTTCTGAAATACATATCCCTTTTTCTGACATTCAACTTTCAATTTCTGAAATACAATTGTGAACGGTGTAGTCCAAAACAAAAAAGGTAAAACAAGATGAGAAAGAGAACATTCGAAATTTAGAGAACGACATCAGACCTCGTTCGGGAACGATTAAGAATGGGTCGTTTAGTTTAACCCATGAGTTGAGCATAAAATTCCGTGATTCTCTGAAATGTTTTATACCTCATATCAACAGCACGACCCTCAGTATAAAAATCCTTTGGCCAGGCTCCCACATTTCCCTCTTCGCGTTATCAAAACCAGCCTTCTTTGTTAATGCATGCATATCCCAAATTTAATCTGCTACGCTTTGTTCGATGGTCCTTTTAGTTGTGAAAGAAAAACAGCCCCTCCGTGAAATATTACGTTCTTCCTGTGTTTTCCTTGGTCCGGAGCCAGGTCTTGGGTTTGTCGATTAGTTGGAGCGGGAATTTCATTTGAATTGCGGGGAAGTGTGTGTATATTGGCCGTAAGTTACCTGGATCTAAGCCAACCACCCCGGGTTATTGGTCGAATACATCATGCGTCGAGAATGTATTACATGAAATCGTGTTTTTGGGGCCTAATGGGATTATGCTGGACATTACCCGTGGGGCTTTCTGCAGGATTTGGCTTTGAGACCACGAGTCCTGTTTATCGCTATAATTAACGTATTTGCAGAATACCTGATGGAGTTTGGCATTGGCCTGGCATGTAGAAATGTTCTGATTTTGCTGGATTTCAGCTCATGAACTTCTAGAGGAAGATAAAATCATTTCTAGAAACTTAAAGACTTGTAGATATAAAGGGTGAGTCTTTGACTTCTCCACATATTTCAACTGTAGATTCCTCTCATCAAACGATACACTTTTTTCCTATACCATTTTTCGAAATTCGGTTTGGTTTGGGAGATACAGGATGTCGAAAATCCATGAAAAAAACACTTTTCTGTTTATATCTTCGGAACCGTTATTTCGAATGAACTGAATTTTTGTTGAGTTTTTAATCTATTCATGGTGCATATTCCTCAATCGAAACCTATTCAATATCTTTACTATAGTATAAAAGTTACAGGGTAGTCGACTCATCAGTACACGCTAAAACACCATAAAACCACTTTAAAAAGATAAACGGTTCATATTTTCGAAAGAATCAATCATTTAAAAAAATTAAAGTATTTCTATTTTTTTCAATAGAACGCGTCGTTTTCGAATTATTTCCAATTTTACCCGGAGAAATTTGACGAAAAAATCATTACTTTCAAGAATAATCTGAATGCGTCTCTGAATTAAATATCATCGAATATTATTCCTTCTTTGGTCTTTAAACGAGTTTACAATGTTGTCACAATATTTATCAACTTTGTCGAGATATTTTAATAATAAAATACCACAAATGTGGGAGATAAAATTGAACACCAAGGAGGATTTAATACGCACAGTTTCTATTGAAAATTCATAGTTACTGGTCCTTATTGAAGTTAAATGTCGATGAAATACAAAATTCGGATATGAATAATGATTCTCGATACAAACTACTAAATCGAAACTAATGAAAAATAAAACGATACCTGATAATCTGTGGCGATGATTCTATCTAAACAACATCCTCTTGGAATTTTATAAACTCGACACGGTTGAAATTATATTAATTCACTTCACATAATAATCACATAAGAACAATAAGTCACTGAATGTATTCAGATTATTCAGAACTTCACATAATGTTTACAGTTTGTTCAGATACTCTGGTTTGTTATTGTTTAACGTTGGCCTTCAGATAACCATACTTCGGTTTTCGCTCTACGCATGCGTGGTAAAATTTGGCGGCAAAGTCGATTTATGATGGAAACGGCAGAATTCATAGATATTTATACCACGGTACACAAATGTATCGTAAAAAATCCTTAACCTCAATGAAAATATCAGCAAGCTGACAACATGTTCTTGAAATTTCTGTGCAAAAATTCACAGAATCGATACAAATTAGATTAGGTTAGGTTGTTAAATAATAAATCTGAATTAAAAGTCTCTCTTCTTCATGATATTGTTTGGGAATTTCGAGGAAAATATGAACAAGTTATTAGTGTTTACAAACTAATCTGCAGAAAAATCGAAGAAGGAACTTATTTTGGTGGATTAAATGTGGCTTTTTAGTTGCAGATATAATCCGATGAAACTATCAGTTTTTGTTGAAATTATCGTGTTTGCAACATTTTTATTCCAATAAGGTTAGTACTTGACTACTTGAGTATTCCCTAAATTGGGCCTAAATGTATAAACTCAATTTCTATCGAGAAATATGAACTTTGAATCAATTCCACAGTATCATTTCAGGGACGTATCCAGCCCAATGTTTTTTTTTAGAATGGCTATATCTTTTTAATAGAGCCGAATTCGGAAAAATGGAAAATAAAAAAAGGGTTTCTTAGGGCCTCAAGAATCTTCAGTTAAAATATATGTACAAGTCAAAGACTCACCCTGTATTGTAACTGTAGATTCTTGAGGCCGATGGAAACCTTTTTTTTATTTGACATTCTTCCGAATACGGGTCTGTTGAAGAGATATAGCGATTTGAGAAAAAAAATTGAGCCATATACGTGCATGATACAATTCCTGCAAACACCTTATGGAAAATTGTTTTTTCACTAAACTAACCTAACTCCATTAACCTAGGTCCTAGGATTCAAGGTCAATGACCTGACCTCTTTTTCTAGTGCTTTTATAGTGTTTTTGCATGGATTTATGAGTCAGCAACGCTGTAACTTTTATACCAGGAGAAGTATTGAATAAGTTTTGATTGAGGAATATGCACCATGAATGGAATAAACAATCAACCAAATTTCAGATGATGGTTCTGAAGATATGAGCAGAAAAAAAATTTTTCCTAGATTTTCGACACCATGTATCTTTCAAACGAAACCGAATTTTGAAAAATGGTATGGAAAAAAAATGTTTCGTTTGATGAGAGGAATCTACAGTAAAAATATATGTACAAGTCAAAGACTCCCCTTTATTTTGAACAAGGAATCTCTCGCATCAATTCAGAAACAGCCTATAAACTCTTTGATTAATTGAATATTATTTTCAGCATAACCCAACCAACAATTTCAAGAGTATACCAGAAGGTCTTTGGTGGGCTATAGTCACGATGACAACAGTGGGCTACGGGGATATGGCCCCAAAAACTTACGCAGGGATGTTCGTGGGTGCTTTATGTGCATTAGCCGGAGTACTCACAATTGCGTTGCCAGTTCCAGTGATAGTTTCAAATTTCTCGATGTTTTATTCACACACTCAGGTAAGAAACCATCAAGAACGACAAAGAAGGTTGCAGGTATTGAATTATTTTCGTGATAGTTGTCATAAGCTGTGTTGTTGATTGCGGTATTTTTTATTTTTTGTCTGGATCAGATATAATGTAAGCAATCGTGGTTTTTTTCCTTCATTGTAATTGTCCAAATACTGCTTTCATAGCTTCCTTGCAGTATATCAAATTATTGAATTTTATGGCTTAGTCTGTTCTGCGATGAGCAAAAGAACAAAACCCTTTCAGAATCATTAGAAAGCAAAAAGAATCCCAGATAATTCTTCGAGCGAAAAATAAATGGACATTTCGTTGAATTTTCGAACATGAAAATATATAAATCAACTCTAACGTTGTTTTCGTCGAAATTTATGTTTTCCGTAGAAACAATCTCTAAGAGAGCTCCTGCTGGTTTCGGATACATAAATTGCCTTCAGCATCTGATGTTTGAAGAATAAAATGGAAATCAATCTCCTAAGATATCTAGATTCCAAGTAACTATAGGGATATACTTGTTTTCCCGAACTATTTTCGATTTTTTCTATTAGGTTCCGAATAACGAACAAGTGAACCCAATATTAAGAGAATATACAGAGTGGTTCGACAGTTATGGCCCCAAGAAGGAATAAGCAAACCAGATCTACACCGTGTATTTCGGTAACAAACACCGTTAAATTATTTGCTTTTTCCAATGCCCTGTATATGGTATCATCCAATTCTCATATAACGATTCATGCATAGCAAAGTTGATGGACTATAAACGTGTTAAATATCCATGTCCTTCATTTTACAACTCGCTTCGCCCTGAAGAGGAACTCTGATGCATAATCCTATGTATACTTGGGTATTTGCTCAACGAATCTCCTAAGTTAAATTAATCCCCGGAAAACACATGTGAACTGGATGGAAATATTTGCTTATTAGGTCGAAGGATATTATGCTTTACGCTTCTTGTGCATCTATCTCCCTTTCGCAAAATGACGAGTTAAATACTGAATATCCACTGGTATATTTCGAACTCGACTACGGAAAAGGTCTCTTATTACTCTGCTAAAACTGAACCGGTGACGTTCTTATGACGAGCATGGATTAACCTATTGGTAGTATTCATTTGGTTTCATCAAGTAGGGTAGGTTTCAACTCAAAATTATTGAAACTGAAATCGTTAGATTGGTTAGACGAAATCTCTGTTAGAATTTCAAGTCGTCCACTAATTTGACTGATTCACTTGTTGGGTACTATCGGAAATATTATAAGGCTGCCCAACATTTATAAAATCTTAACCATCACTGTTGAGATTTATATCGCCTAGGCAGTCTGTAGATAATCAGAGAATTTCACCCTCTTGGTACAAATTGTATGCAGGAATTGGGGCTGTAATCCAAAAATACTGCGATGGATGTACGTCATGATTGTAAGACCTATAGTCACATATGGGGCAGTAGCCTGGTTTGCTAAGGCAAGTAGGTACGAGGAAAATGCTCGACAAAGTAAAAAGGCTTGCCTGTGTGTGCATCACGGGAACTATGAGAACGTGCCCAACCAGCGCGCTTGAGATCATCACAGAACTCTACATCTAGTGATTGATAGGATATCCCATGAGGCCATCCTCAGAGTATCTAAAGAAGGCGCAGGCAATGAGAGGTCCTCTTTGAATGACTACACCTCATCTGCAAACCTTCCTAGTGATGTAATGATCAAGAAAGCAAGCACTGAGAATGACTCCAGTACAATACTAAACAAAAGAGAGGATTGGGAAAGGGAATACACCAACTATAATCTCAAAGAAAATACAATGAAATGGTATACAGATGATTCTAAAATCGCTACAGGAGCTGGCGCTGGGATTTACGGGACAAGAACCAAGTGTGCACTATCGTTAGGCTCCTGTACAAGCGTCCTTCAAACGGAAATACCTGCAATCGGAAGATTTCTAGATATAAATCTAGCAAGAAACTATCAGAAGTGCGATATAGCTATTCATACAGATAGTCAAGCTGCTATTAAAGCACTGAGCTCCTACGTCATTGCCTCAAAGCTGATTTGGGAGTGCCGGAACAAACTCAATGAGGTAGGCAAAAAGAATAAGGTATTTTTGATCTGGGTTCCCGGTCATTCGAGAATCGTAGGAAACGAAGAGGCCAATACACTGGCCAGAAAGGGCGCACAAACGCCACTCACTGGCCCAGAACCCTTCTGTGGTATAGGAAAATGCACCTTTAAAAAAGGGTTTATGCTGAAGGAGAAAACCGAAAGAGAAAAATTCTGGCGGAATCTCCCAGGGAGGGATTTCTCCAAAAAGTTCCTCCAGAACTTTGAAACTGCTAGATCCAAAAAAAGTCTGGATCTCAGTAAAAACCAACTTCACCTACTCACTGGCTTTCTCACAGGACATTGTCGCCTAAAGAAGAATCTGTTGAGAATGGGTTTATCGGACACAGATGAGTGTAGATTCTGTGGGGAGGAGGAAGAAACTCCCATTCACCTCGTTACGGAATGCTATGCCATTGCAAGTCAAAGGAAAGAGTGCTTTGGACAAGAAACTTGTAGAAGTGGGGAGTTATCCCATATACTGGATTTCATCAAATCTCTGGAACTGGAGGGCGACCTGTAGGAAGCGCAATGATAACAGCTCTATTTTGGGGCACCATAGACCTTAAGGTCGCAGTGGACTGTAACCCCTTTCCACTAAAACTATACTCCATTCGCAATTATAAAATCACAACTCTGGCCTTCGAAATTTGACACATTCCACTTTGTATCGGAGTTATGACATTTTTCATAATATTTTTATGTTCCAAGTCAACACTATGTTGCCCTTTCTACATTCTCAGAGTATTTTTCAGAATGTGAATTTATTCGGAAAATGAATGAATTGAAAAAGATGTGATGGACGAACATAATCAACGTGTATATGAATTGATAGAAAGGATTCCTTTTCTAGTTATTTGCATGAAAAGTACCTACAAGAGATCACCGTTGAAATATATTATTTTCCGCCATGGAAGAAAATTGCATTGCTTTCACATAATTTTCATATGCATGCTTGTGAAGATTTAATTTTTATTATCCTCTTGATCTGAAAGTTCAAAACTTGACGACATCAATTGTTGATTCTAATCAAGAATTCATTAAAAAAAATCAACTCAAAGATATAAGATGAATTGATGGGTAATTACAAGAAACAAGAATAATGTCAATTTTATTTTGTTGATAACTTCCTTAAAATCAATGTTGGGATATAAAACTCTGCGTTTGTTCAAACAACATCTAAAAAATACATTTTTCACCATCTCGACCTTTGAAAGGCGTTTCTTATAGGAGAATTAGGTCTAAGTTCCACCACATTAGTGAGGTACCTAACTTTTGCAAATTTGCTCAGATATCGCCAAATTTCTTGGAAAACCAGAAAAATATCATTCTAATCGACCTCTCAATGGTCCATCCGATCCATCTACTGCAATATATGTCCAAATAACAGCTTTTTCAACGAAATTCCCGTGTACCCCCTCAACCTCGAAATGTAAACATTCGTCCTGGTCTTGAAAATCGTCCTCACGCTCCAAACTGGTGCTAAAAACAATAAATATACGTTAATCTTGGATATTCGACGAAAAACTCACCTGCAAATATCGATTAAATACCAAAAATCTCCGAACAAGTTGTAAACCTAGCAAAATGTGGAATATCTTTGATACTTTCACTTTGATGTGAACAAAGAAACTCGCAACGTCGTTTTGTCATTAGCGATATTTTCTGTGCGCGCACTGACTTTTTATCATATGTTCTGTGCTTTTCATCAGGTGCACCAACTCCTGAAAACGAAACCATGACCTCCTATGTGATTAAATAAAAGTGAATGGAGTATAACTATACAGATTGTATATTTTTATATAGTCCATTATAGCTCCAGTAGCAAACATAATAAAATTCGTTCATCTCCCGCAAAATTCCCAACCATTGAAATGTTAGGTCAGGATCCTTATAGGTTCCTTCAAATAAGGACTAACTCACAGCTCCAGCTGGTCTCTGTATTGATCCACTTGCTAAAACAAATTTACCAATCACTCTCTCTTACGGAACTGAGAGATGTTAATACGTTCACGATGCGCATGTCTGTCTTCTGACAGACACTAGGTGACAGTTTACAGGTAAATGATTATACCAATCCAAAGACTCAAAAGATTGGTAATTCAGAATTAAAAAAATCGAATTTCATCCAATTATGCATGCATGTGATGTAACTTTGCGATGTGACTATCGATTTTGATCAGCTCGTATTTTAACGCAAGCACCCTTTGGGTCCTATCGACCTCCCTTATCACCGAAACTTCGAAGTTCGGAAGTTATCACCAAACTTCAAATATCCAACTGCAACCCATCATGATCGATTTTCATCTACGTATATGTTGGCTCAGCTGAAGCGTTCATTGCTGTTCCATTGCAGAGTATTTCAAACTTTGTTAACCATTCCTAATATGTTTGCTACAGCAACAGTAAAATTCATTACCTTCAGGCAATTTTCGTTTCGAATCAACAGAGCCATTAGGCACAGTTGCGAATTGCGTCATGCTGAAAACCGCAAGGTTGTGGATGCTACAGAGGATACACAATGTTTGCTGTGTACCCTGCGATGAGGGTCTCTTGTAATTTTGTTTTCGACGAGAAATATACACATGATCTGTTCTCCTAACAGATTATTCAACCGGAAATGGAGAAATATTGATTAGGAAGTAGCTACAAGCTTCTGAAGGTGTTTCCTCGAGAGACTTGGGAGATATCAGTATAATCATAATCAATGAGGGAAATGAACTAGCATATGTCACCACCACAGCAGGATAGTGATAAACCGGTTTCTGGCTTGTTAGCCGTCATCAGTGCCTCCTTGCGGAAGCAACCAACTGAAACGGTAGAACTCATATTACTCCCTAGGACATAGGGACGATATCTTCAATTTTTATAATCATAATCGTCAGAATAAATCAGTAACGTCTTCATCTTCTTATGGGAATAGTTTATTCAGAAGAATTTGTTTCGTGTCGCTGTCAAATATGAAGAACCAAGGCCGATAATAGCCCAAAAAACTAAATTAGAAACATTTTGTGTACCCTGGCAACAAAGATAGCTCTGTGACTGCTTTTAAAGAAATTGTGATGCATTTTGGTACTTCTTTGGGAGGTTGTAGGGAGCTCTATATTTCCTGTGAATTTCCGCCACCAGATTATTCCCAGCGAAGTCTTAGCGATATCCTACGTGGAAATTATCAGACAAGTACTTTATTCTTTAATAAGAAAAATATTTGGGAGGAACTAATGGTGTTATATTGAAAGGATAAGTTGTTCCAACCAGTCGTATCTGTAATGACAACCATTTTTCGGATTATTTATACCGATGCCTTGGGTGGTCTGAGCTTTTCGATATAACCCGAAAATGATTAATCGAAAAAATAAAATATTAAAAAAAATTACTTATGGCAGGTATATGCTCGACTCTGGTATCAAAATGTAGGTCGCTGAATTCAAAAAAACATAATTCAGAACCCTATTCATCACAGTTCAGATTTTCACCTGGCAAATGGACTTTTTTCAAAAAATCAAAATTTCAAACCGTCGTAACTCTTGTTGTTGTGGTCCTATCCACTTTTTGTTTGTATATTGTTAATAAGCACTAGGGTATCTCCGAGCCTAATGAAATCGATATCGAAAATCTCAACTTTTTGGGTGAAAAATGACAAAGTGGTAAGACCCCCAAAAACACGATATTTGTCTTCACCAAGGAATGCCTGGCGAAATCAAAGTCCTTTTTCAATCTTGACGATCTACTACCCATTCGAATCATGCAGAATACCCATAAGACTGATCAGTACCACCTTTACTTGGAGTGCTCTGAGCGTCTGAACAAAACTCGAAAATGAAATTTGTAAAAAATAAATCCATTAAAAGTCGACACAAAGAAGACCAATATAGACATGTTTGGTATCAAAATATAGGACGCTCTATCGGATGAGAGCAAGTTCAAGTCGCTATCTATCATAGTTCAGATTTTCACCTGTTAAATGGCATTTTTTCAGAAATCCGAAATTTTAAATCGTCGTTGCTCTCCTTGCTCTCCACTTTTCGTTTGTATATTGTTAATCAGCATTGCCTAGAGTATCTCTGAGCTTAATAAAATCGATATCGAAAATCTCAACTTTTTGGGTGAAAACTGACAAAGGGGTAAGTCCCCCCAAAACACCATATTTGTCATCACCAAGGAATCCCTGGCGAAATCAAAGTCCTTTTTCAATCTTGACGATCTACTATCCATTCGGATCATGCAGAATACCCATTAGACTGATCAGTATCACCTTTACTTGGAGTGCTCTGAGCGTCTGAACAAAACTCGAAAATGAAATTTGGAAAAAATAAATCCATTAAAAGTCGACACAAAGAAGACCAATATAGACATGTTTGGTACCAAAATATAGGTTTTCGAGGAGGCTCTATCGAATGAGAGCAAATTCAGGTCGCTATCTATCATAGTTTAGATTTTCACCTGTTAAATGGCATTTTTTCAAAAATCTGAAATTTCAAATCCTCGTAACTCCCCTTGTTGGGGTCCCATCCACTTTTTGTTTGTATATTGTTGATCAGCATTGTCTAGAGTATCTCTGAGCCTAATAAAATGGATATCGAAAATCTCAACTTTTTGGGTGAAAAATGACAAAGGGGTAAGACCCCCCAAAAACACCATATTTGTCATCGCCAAGGAATCCCTGGCGAAATCAAAGTCCTTTTTCAATCTTGACGATCTACTACCCATTCGAATCATGCAGAATACCCATTGGACTGACCAGTAGTCAGTACCACCTTTACTTTGAGTGCTCTGAGCGTCTGAACAAAACTCGAAAATGAAATTTGGAAAAATAAATCCATTAAAAGTCGACACAAAGAAGACCAATATAGACATGTTTGGTATCAAAATACAGGTTTTCGAGGAGGCTCTATCGAATGAGAGCAAATTCAAGTCGCTATCTATCATAGTTTAGGTTTTCACCTGTCAAATGGAATTTTTTCAAAAATCCGAAATTTCAAATCGTCGTAACTTTCCTTTTTGGGGTCCTATCCACTTTTCGTTAGTATATTGTTAATCAGCATTGTCTAGAGTATCTCTGAGCCTAATAAAATCGGTATCGAAAATCTCAACTTTTTGGGTGAAAAATGACAAAGGGGTAAGACCCCCCAAAAACACCATATTTGTCATCGCCAAGGAATCCCCGGCGAAATCAAAGTCCTTTTTCAATCTTGACGATCTACTACCCATTCGAATCATGCAGAATACCCATTGGACTGACCAGTACCACCCTTACTTTGAGTGCTCTGAGCGTCTGAACAAAACTCGAAAATGAAATTTGGAAAAATAAATCCATTAAAAGTCGACACAAAGAAGACCAATATAGACATGTTTGGTATCAAAATACAGGTTTTCGAGGAGGCTCTATCGAATGAGAGCAAATTCAAGTCGCTATCTATCATAGTTTAGATTTTCACCTTTCGAATAGCATTTTTTCAAAAATCCGAAATTTCAAATCGTCGTAACTCCCCTTGTTGGGATCCTATCCACTTTTCGTTTGTATATTGTTAATCAGCATTGTCTAGAGTATCTCTGAGCCTAATAAAATTGGTATCGAAAATCTCAACTTTTTTGGTGAAAAATGACAAAGTGGTAAGACCCCCAAAAACACCATATTTGTCATCACCAAGGAATCCCTGGCGAAATCAAAGTCCTTTTTCAATCTTGACGATCTACTACCCATTCGAATCATGCAGAATTCCCATTAGACTGATCAGTACCACCTTAACTTTCAGTGCTCTGAGCGTCTGAACAAAACTCGAAAATGAAATTTGGAAAAATTAAAACAATTAAAAGTCGACACAAAGAAGACCAATATAGATATGTTTGGTATCAAGATATAGGTTTTCGAGGACGCTCTATCAAATAAGAACAAATTCAAGTCGCTATATATCATAGTTTAGATTTTCACCTGTCAAATGGACATTTTTCGAAAATCGAAATTTAAGACCTCCCCAGCTTCCGTTAATCTCATCGCATCCAACTGGTATTTGCATATTGTGAACCTATACATCTGGAGTATCCCTGTGCCGCCTGTGCGAAAATATAAGCGGTTCCAAAACCCCCAACTCATGGGTGAAAAAAATTATTAGGAGGTTAATTCCACTCAGACATATCAAGTAATCCAGCGTTTTCTGCATTAGTTCACCCAGACATGATTCGGGCTTTCCGGGTCCATTCACATTATTAATTATCTTTCATTTCCAGGCACGTTCTAAACTTCCAAAACAGCGTAGACGGGTATTACCGGTAGAACAGCCGAGAAGAAAGAAAGCAGAGAACAATGTCAACAGGAGAATGAACGCAATAAAGCATCCTCCTCTAGCGTTCAAGGATAACGCAGCCGCCAATAGAATAGGTACGCCAATGATCAATTATTTAGGTAGATTAAATTTTTTATGATTTTGACTTAAAAAATTTTCGGGTTTGAACCTTAGACCATAGGAAGATGAGAGACAGCATCTCATTCATAAATTCGAGAAATGATGAAGCCAAAATTAAGTCAGTACTCAATGGGTGGAACGAAGATACCTTAAAGAATAGTAATGTCATTAGATCCGGCCGTGGCGAAATTGCGGAATCTACCATTGAAAACTCCAGTGGCGTGACGTTACCGGTATTGGGTAATGGAAATAGAATTACAAGTGAATTAACTCTTTTTGACGAATTCACACAATGTTCTGAACATTGAAACAGATTCTGAGTTAGGAGAACAGGGTCAGCTGAATTCAGAATTGATATTCCTGCTCTCAATATCAGAAGGGAATCTGAAAAGTGGAATGAAAAAAATCAAAAAGGAACATTACGATACTTCAGTACCTATATGTAATGTGAAGAATGCAAAATATACTGCTCCACAAGAGTTAGGGATATCGTATTCAATCGTTTTTAAAAGTACCTATGTGATCTTCAGGAAAATCGCTGCGAAATTATTTAAAACTCGAAAACAACTTGAATCGATCCAATAAAAATCAGTATGAGACATTTCGTCAAACTGGACGCCTTTTTTCTGAAGTTTGGTTCTTTGCACATGCTTCATGAATGTTATTATTTGGAAATGAAGTCAGTTCATCAACGGCTTCGATTTGAAACGAGTTTTCTGAAAATGCCAAGACGTGAATTAACAATCGCTGAGGCTAATAGGGCTATCGGAATGCTACAGGATGGCCTAACTCAGGTTGTTGTAGCGAAAAGGCTCCAAGTCAGCCAGAGTGTGATATCTCGACTTTGGAATAGGTTCAGGGAGACAGGTTCCGTGTTCGAAAGACCAAGGCTTAGTGGACGACGAAAAACAACACCTGCTCAGGATCGTTGCATCAACGTTTCGGCGAGAAAAAAACCCTACATCTACGTGTAGAATGCTACGGAATACTCTTCAAAATGCAGATGGGGTCGAAGTTTCCATCGAAACCATCAGACAACGTTTGAGAGAGGTGAATCTAGGTTCAAGACGTCCATTAAGAGGAGTTTCAATAACACGTGACCATAAGCGTCAAAGACTGGAATGGGCAAGACAACATATCAATTGGAACGATCAATGGCGTAGTGTCCTTTTCACTGATGAATACAGATATGGACGATTTTCAGATTTTTGAAGAATAACGGTATGGACAATCCCACGCACACCCCGTAATCATCGCTATGTCCAAGAAGTCCATCCATTCCAAGGGGTAGTGTTATGGTATGGGCCGGGATATGTTTCAACGGGCGCACAGATCTACACATTTGTCTTGGGAATATGACCGCCTCACACTATAGAACTATAGGGAGCATGTCATTGACAATGTTGTGCCAAATTTTCACGCTGCTATTGGTGAAACTTTTCAATTTCTAGACGATAGATAACACTAGACCGCACCGTGCAGCCATAGTTGAGAATGCGCGCGAGGAGCTTGGTATTCCACATTTACCAATACCTCCGCACTCAGCAGATTTGAATTGCATAGAACATGCATGGGATATGCTCCAAAGAAGATTAGATAATCATCAACCTACCCCAGAATCCTTAAATGATCTGAGAGAGCTTCTGCCCCGTTTATGGAACCAAAGTCCTCATGAAATGTTCAACAACCTCGTGTGTAGTATGCAAAGAAGATGTCAAGCTGTTGTTGATGCCCGTGGAGGCCATTCATTGTATTGATATTCTCAAAATGCTGTTATTTTACTTGATTTTTCTTAGTCACAGGCCTACAGGCTTAAATTAATTTGCAACTTGAAATCATATGAATATGAATTTTCATCACAAAAATCTTATTTTAACTATATATTTTTTGCAATTCAAGTCAATATCCCTAACGCATGTGGAGCACTTTATTTCCTCTTTCTATAGTTTAATATTTGAACAATTCCCACCATTCACGAAATTAATTTTCAGACGACAATTCAGCAGAATCGTTGTTGACGAGAAAATAATTCACATTTGTTTCAACACAAAAAGCAGAATCTGAAAATGTTTACCGGAGTGTGAAATTCTGCTAACTGCACCATGTATTTTCCCTAATCCTGTCACGTTTCATGATTTGTTCCAGGTATTGGCTTTCAAGGTCCTGCAGTACCGAGTATAGCAGTCCTTCATCATAATGGGCCATATAATGGTCATCAAAATAGAGGTAGGTATCAAATTCATGACGCTATAAACGGGATAATGTGCTTTACATCAACGATAACGCTAAATTGATCGCTATTGCAATAGAAGGATCACTGTTGAATTCGACCATCAGGATATTAATTCCGATTGATTGAGTTTTCGAATGACCTCTTGAAAATTATACATTTTTGTGAACTCAACAACTCTAATGACCTATAGCGAACCTTTCTCCACAAGTTATTCAGATTTGAGTATGACCTATCGAAACTGAAATATTGGGAGGACATGCAAAAACGTACTGCTCTACAAAAGTGTTTTCAAAGCTTGTTTTGTAAGGGATTAAAGTTCACTCTCTCACCAGACACTCTGTATTTGGTTTTCATGATGCGAAGTCATATGAAGATGGTTAGGTTACAGCAAAATGTTCCTTGTGGAGCTTAATTTTTTATTGATATACAAAATGGTGAATGCTCTGGTCACTACAGAAACTTGTATTGGTTGTTTTTTTTAGAGTGATAGAACTTTAAATTTTAATAAAAACATTTGAATTGAGATTGAAGCTTATTTTTTCTCAATCTGAAAGATAATCTTATGACATTTATGTTTTAAAAATAATTTCCGGCATATGTCCACCAGGACTAGCTCCAAGGAACAGCATTCGACCAGACCAATTTTGGACCACTTTTTCGAGTATTTCAGGCCTTATTTCAGCAATAGCACGGGTTATGTGGGCTTCCAAAGCGTCTTTTGTTTCTGGTTCATCAGCATAAACCAATGACTTGACATAACGCCAAAGAAAATAATCCATTGGAGTTATTTTGCATGATTTTGTAGACCAATTAATTGAACCATTTCTCGAAATAATCTTTTCGCCAAATTTTTCTTACAATAAATCAATTGTTACGGTACCAGCATGAGGTGTAGCACCATCTTGTTGAAACCAGAACACTTCTAGATCGGTATCATTCAAATTTTGAAAAAAAGAATCATTGAGCATCGATCTGTAACGAGCACCATTCACTGTAACATTAGCTCTAAAGCTAGTGATGGTGAACATATGCCAAAATTATTTTCGAAACATAAATGTCATAAAATTATATTTCGAATAAAAAAAATTGGCTCCAATCTTAATTTAAATGTGTTTTATTCTAATTCAAAGTTCTATCACTCTGAAAAAAGTCCTATATTACAAGTATGTAGGAGTTTTAATGGGTATTTTAACATTTCAAGTATAGAGTTGAAATATTATATTCACAGCTAAAATTTCATTGCGAAGCGCAGATAATGATCCTATTTTTTCATCCAAATGGTATCATTAAAAAAAAGGAAATTCATTTATGCCCATAGTTATAATGAAAAAAGTTCACTGCGACCTTAAGGTCTATTGTGTCCCCTAACACAATCATCGCGCATCCCACAGCTCGCCCTCCAGTTCCAGAGATTTGATGAAATCCAGAATCTGGGACGGTTTCAATGAGGATAACTCCCCACTTCTACAAGTTTCTTGTCCAAAGCACTCTTTCCTTTGGCTTGCAATGGCATAGCATTCCGTAAACAGGTGAATAGGAGTTTCTTCCTCCTCCCCACAAAATCTGCACTCATCAGTGTCCGATAAACCCATTCTCAAAAGATGCTCTGTGAGAAGGCCAGTGAGTAGATGGAGTTGGTTTTTACTGAGATCCAGATATTTTTTGGATCTAGCAGTTTCGAAGTTCCGGAGGAACTTTTTGGAGTGATCCATCCCTGGGAGATTCCGCCAGAGTTTTTCTCTTTCGGTTTTCTCCTTCAGCATAAACTCCTTCTTATAGGTGCATTTTCACAGAAGGGTTCTGGGCCAGTGAGTGGCGTTTGTGCGCCCTTTCTGGCCAGTGTATCGTTTCCTACGATTCCCGAATGACCGGGAACCCAGATTAAAAAGACTTTAGTGTTTTTGCCTACCCCATTGAGTTTGTTCCGGCACTCCCAAATCAGCTTTGAGTCAATGACGTAGGAGCTCATTGCTTTAATAGCAGCTTGACTATCTGTATGAATAGCTATATCGCAATTCTGATTTCTTTCTAGATTTATATCTAGACATCTTCCGATTGCAAGTATTTCCGTTTGGAGGACCCTTGTACAGGAGCCTAACGATAGTGCCCACTTGGTACTTGTCCCGTAAATCCCAGCGCCAGCTCCTGTAGCGGTTTTAGAACCATCTGTATACCATTTCATTGTATTTTCTTTGAGATTGTAGTTGGTGTATTCCCTTTCCTAATCCCTTCTTATGCTCAGCATTGTACTGAAGTTTTTCTCAATGGTTACTTTCTTGATCATTACATCACTAGGAAGGTTTCCAGATGAGGTGTAGTCATTCAGAGAGGACTAAACTCTCTGAAACCTGACTCTCTCATTGCCTGCTCCTTCTCTAGACACTCTGAGGATGGCCTCATGGGCTTCCCTATCAATCACTAAATGTAGAGATGTGGGGTCTGTGATGATATGAAGGGTTCTCTTTATAGGAAAGATATGTTTTTGAAACAATGTGGCAGCCATTTCTGAGATGAAAAAAGGTCAGTTAGTAATTGACATCATGCCACAACGTTTAGTGATCATTCAAATATTTCATGAAAGACTTGTTTTATTGTTAAGTGCATCAGCCTTCTCATGCCCCTCAATTACACAGTTCCCTGGCACCTATAAGAGAGTCACTTTGTAGGCTCTGGCCAGTTGCTTCAAGGTCTTGTGGCATTCCCAGATGACCACTGAACACTGACAGTTAGATTCCTGAGCTTTTAGGACTGGTTGACTGTTGGTTGGAATATTTATTTCACACCTTTGAAGTTTCGTTCAAAACTCCTTAACGAACAAATAGACAGCTATTTTATTATTTCTGCCTGATACTATTGATAATACAGATTTTATATTCCACAGAACATGGTTTTCCGGATTCGCCCAGCAGTCCCCACCCCCTACAGATACCAGCAGTCGCAGGTGAACCCATAGACACTCTCCCCCTCCAACCCAAATACCTCCCGTTGTACCAACGAGAATACCGGTCAGAACCAAGAGAACTTTCACCAATATCATACATGGGACCCTCAAACACCCAAAGGAAGAGTTTGGACATCTCCAAATTCTCAGAAGAGAGTTGTATGGTCTCGCGTATGGCACCAGAGTGCAGAATACCTTCCATACCGGCCATGGCCATCAGCAGTTCCACAGAGGTCCTGGTCAGCATCATCGAGAATCGCAGCAGGAAAAACTCGTACATTTCCGTCAATTCGAAGAGTAGCAATAGGATGAAGTCGCCAGAGTGCGAATTCAAATCGCCGAGCACCGAGTTCACGAATTCCTCCATTAGATCAACACCCGAAGAAATCGATAACGATGTTAGTTTTATATTCAACAACAGAGATGAATCAAAGAATTGTGATACCACTGTAGATTGCGTAGCTCATAATCTTAATAATTCTGAAGTTTAATACCTCATCCTTTCGTGTTATTTGTCCTACTTTTTTCTGTATCGAGAAATATATGTTTTATGATGTGTTGAATAATTGTTTGAGTTACCATTTCCCTGATTCATTTTCCCTGGACACAACAAACATTCATTTCATCGGATAAATCACTATCATTCCGTTATAGAAAATAAGAGTTTTGTCAAACTGAAAAAATTGCATCAATTCTAACTAATTATCAATCATTCAGTTCATCACTTCATCGACTCTCAGCAATTACAAACTGGTTGAACTTTCTCTTGTATCGAATTGAGAGAACAGATGGAGAAAAAGTTCACTTTATTTTTTGATGTTGTCGTTTTCACGAAAAGGAATATCCTGTAATGTTCAGAGAACATCGTGAGAACCAAGGGCAAGCAGGTAGGAATTGGTGTTCTTCTTGAATTTCTGGATGCTATATGCTCGGGGAACACCTCCCTAGGCAATGTGTTCCAAAGCCTCGCTGTTCGTTGGATGAACGAGTCTTTGAAGAGAGATGTTCTTCAGGTCTCCAAAGTGACCACGAAGGGATGTGATGACTAAACTTGACGGGTTAATCCCGAAGAGACTGCCAGAGGGGGAACGATTGCTGATAATTCAGAAGGGCATCGCCCATGGAAATATCTATAAAATAGAGACAGATCGCCTACTCTTCTACGGTGTTCTAGAGAAGTGAGCGAGATTGTAAGCGAGACATCACCGACGAGACGAATTGCCCTTTTTTGTACAGAATCCAAGAGTTTCAGGATTTATTCAGGTGCAGCTCTCTAAATATGGCAACCGTATTCCAGTACAGGTCGAATCTGTGCCTTATAAATCATAAGCAGCTGAGCTGAGGTGAAGTAGCTCCTGGCACGAAACCGAAAACCAAGTTTTTGGGATGAATTTTTAGCAATGGATCTCACGTGATTCTTCCAAGAAAGGTTATTGCCGACAGTAATACCAAGCATTGAAATGGATGGTCACTCCCGACAATTCTATGCTGGGCATAGTAAGATCGGCTTTTCTAGAGAAAATACATGCTTTTGTTTCGTTTGCGTTGAATTAAAACAAGTTATTAGATCCCCATTCAAGAATTGCTGCCAAGTCAATATTCATGTTGTTAACATTTCTTCCTCGTTCGTTTCTGATTTGGCAGGCTGATATTGCAGCCCTAGAAGAAAAGGCGGTATGGAGGGAACTATCATACGTGAAGCTGTGCACTGGATAAGAAGTTGCTTCCAGCAAATCGTTGATGTGAAGTAGAAATAGTGTTGGATCCAGAATTGATCCCTGCGGAACACCAGCATTTATGGGTAGAGAGTCAGATGAATCTCCATCGACCACTGCATGGAGAGATCTGTTTGAGAGAAAACTAGCCAGCAGAGAACATAACTTTGGCGGCACGCCATAAGATGGAATCTTAGGAAAATCTCATATTGAAACCTCTGATGAAGCTACACAATGGTAGCGAAAGCATATAAGCATTATTCAATAAAGAGTTAAAACCAATATATGTCTTTTGAGCCCAGTGTGTAAAGCACAACATGCATTGCATTTTTCAGGATGCAATGGAACCTGCAGAACTTCTTGAGAATTTTTCTCACCCAATATACCGCAATTTTGCTTGTTTGCGTAGCCGTTCAACCAGAAATGAGCTTCATCATTAAAAACAATTTTTCGATGATGAAGTGGATCAATTTCAAGCATTTCTAGGGCCCAATCAGCAAATAAACGACGCTTATTATGGTCGAGTGGCTTCAGTTTGTAACACTTTAAATCTGCTCTAAGTGAATTATAGCATAACAGAATTCTACTGAGCAGGTAATTGAAAAAGTGTATACCCAGCTCAGTCGGGGGGTGTGATTCTTTGTTCTCCAAATTTTGGAGAGGTTGTTATTAGTTTCCTGATAAAAATAAATGCAATAAACCTCACAGTACAATTTATTAGAAGAGAAATAAAGGCATCAAATTATTGTCGTAAGATGGAAATGGTATAACAATCGTCTTTTATTATATCGTCCACAAATTGTCCTTGTTTTCACCAAATATCTAATATTATCGGTTGGTACTTATCCTTTTTTTTCCGGAAATCTCCCTAATGCGGGTTACTGGATGGAACAGCAATAAATCGGTGGGTACACCCGGATGTTTGAGTGTACTTCTTGAGGAGTAGGTACTCCAAAGAGCCTAAATGAGGAATTAAACAACTCATGAAACGAGAGAACATCAACATATCGATCGCATACCTTAGATGTTGTGTGGCTCTTTTCCGAAGTTTTTGGTCTTGAGAAGTAATCCTATCTTGCAGCTAAACCACTATAAATGTGATAGGCCTCTCTATCGTATGAATATAAAAATCCCAATAAATGGAAATGAATTCTCTTATGAAAATGTACCTTCTAAATAATCGAATTCCAATGTCTACTCATACGCATAACTAACTTCGCAATGCCGATCTTGATATCAAAATTATCTCAGTCAACTCGGTCCATATGGGTCCGTTAATTTATTTCGTCCCGCTCCTCGATTCAGAACATCCTACAAGGAGATCCAAAAAAATAATTATAAATTGAGATGAATTACTCTATTGATTTTTCGAACCGTGTTCTTGAAACAGTTGGATCTTATATGGGTGTAGACCAAGATCTTTACGCAAAATTCTCCATGTGGTAGATGCACAGAGTCCAAATTATTTTGAACGTCGACGAAAAGACAAATCTGGATCTTCAATAACACTATCACTTACAGCAATGATATTTCTTTATGAACGTACAGTTCTTTGTCTTGTTGTTGCAGCGAGAAGAGAAAATGTTGTTAGAAATATATCGATAGTTCGACAAATAATCTGCTCTGATGGACGATTATGCAAACCATAAATTTCACGAAGTGCTCTATAAGTTTGACGAATAGAACACTGATTTTGAAAATAATTTTCAAAAATTTGTGGACGTTGTTGCGGGTCTAATTTTAAGGGGTTCTAAATAAGTATTCAGTAGTTCCACCTAGCAAAACAGACGAAAAGATTTCAGTTCTGTTCCTGATGCCAGTAAATGATAGTATTCTATTCTGGCACAAAGGTGAGAGTTCAAAATCAATAAAGAACAGATTTCTAAAGAAGATTTCTTCAGTGGCTGATATTGGACTCTTATTCATAACAAGAATCACGAGAAATGAACCTGCAGTGGAGAAACTAACGGACAGAAGTTGTACTTCTTATTGATTTTTCGTGATTTGATGAATCAGCTTAAGAATTTCTCCAGTAGATGGCGCTGAACTTAATCTAGACTAGAACATGCTGAACTCATTCCATCAGCTCTACCGAAATGACTCCTCGGAAAATTGGAACAATATCAGCTAAACTGAGTTTCATTCTCTCTGTTTGTCTTCACTTTGCCCTCTGAAAGTCAAACAAAATTTTGTTTCTCATCTGTTATCAGATTGTGTGAAATTTGCAAAATGTTCAGATTTTGCATCATCAATTTCTTCATTTTTGAATCTATGTTAATATGATTTCATGAAGGATCCCAGAAAATAAAATTTTCATCGATATTTCATCAAGCATCTTTTCTTCCACCTATGGTTTTTCGTTTTCAAGATGTGGTTAACGTTTCGTTGCATTTCTGCTCATAGGACTCATCAGATTAGCTTGCGCATGACGCAAATGCGAGAGCAACAAGCATCATCTGCAGGAATGGTTTAATTTCAAATTAGAATCAAATTCAAGTTGCTTTAGAATATTCTTTTTATTACACCGCTCTGAAAACCCTATCAAAACATGTCGATTCAGGGCACCGAAAGTGACCCTTTTCCGTGCGGCCGCACCGAAAGTGACCCTTTTCCGTGCGCTGAGACATGGATGCATCTATGCTGAGACACAAAGCAACGATTGCGTGATGACAGTAGACGTCAGTGTTTCGAATAATTATTGTTTTCCAATATCGAAATGCTTTCTGTCGAAGAACAAATATCGTTGGATTGTTTTAGGAGAGGTGTAATGAAAAATATCGTTCATTACACGTCCAAAATAGTTATTTTCCTATCAAGGGCGGAAAGTTGTACTTTCCCGCACTAGATTGCCGTTGCCCGAACGACGCGGAGCGGAGTTCGGGCAAGCAATCGAGTGCGGGAAAGTACTTTCCGCTCAAGATAGGAACAATGTTTTTTCTACAACCGTATTCTAAAATGCAAAAAAACCTTCTACACAACTTTGGCGAAAATTCGTTTTGACACATTGATTAACGAAGTTGGGAATCTATGGAAAATCATAGATCATAACATAGGAATAAATACACAGATCCATGTATGCCAGTCATAATTTTTGAAGGATGTCAAGTTCTCTTTGAAAATGCAATAATTTTAAAACGGAAATCTGTATTAATAATTAGTTTGACATGGATGAAACTGCAAAATTTGAAATATTCAACTACATATATAAGTAAGTAGATTGAGAGATTTCATTTTAAAGGTATTATTATACCCAAATTCAACACATATTTACTTTCCCGCACTAGTGCGGGAAAGTAACTTTCTCGCACTAGGGCGGGAAAGTGACACTTTCCGAATCTAAAACAATGCGGGAAAGTAGTTAGTTAGGCCCGGTTGTAGAAAAAGGCTTTTTCCGTGCTTGCACGAATTCCCGTGTTCGGCTCCGCCTCACACGGGAACTCTTCGCGCGCACACGGAAAAAGCTTACTTTCTGGACTAGTAATGAAATATACTATTTGGGTTATGTGGTCTTATTGATATTTTGGTGTCTTATTATGTGAAGTTTGTCTTGAATTTTTGAATTACACGAAAAGCAACAAGTAACTGTAATACTCCGTGGATAATAAAGGATAAAACAAATGGTGTTGAAGCAAGTTTTTCACCAAGACGAATTGTCAAACCATAATGATCCCAAATGACAGATGGCGACATTCCCACCATTCCTAATATGGCGTCATTATTAGGACCATTTTGATACTTCCATCCACCTACAAATCAATCAGTAAACCCATTGTTGTTCGAGACAACCTCAAATTCCTTCATTTCAAGAGCGGAACTAAATCGATATCCAGTTATAGGAGGATTGTGCATGCAGGGAACTAGTTCAGCCCCTCGGTAAATATTGTGATAGACGTGATAGGCCTTGTCGGTGTACTCAGCGTCAACACTGTTCCAACCCTAAAATCGGCTGTGACGTTTACATAATCCTCTGCTTGAATAGAATCTTCCGGCAAATATAACACATATCTATCGACCGGTTTCATAATCAACGTCGAAATATCCCTTTATGTAAAAATGGATTATCGAAACATCATCCCTTAAAAATTATTGATCCACACTGGTTGTGTCAAATATGTCGAGAAAAAAAATTCAAAAAGAGCACTGATGGGGAGTCAGGAGCATCTGTAAGGAGATCCACCTTATAGGTAGATTCGAATTAAAGAATGCAACGAAATAAAATTATTGACCGCTGCCAGTCCAAACATTTACAGCTGACACCAAATCCTTCACCATTTTGTATCTTAACGATTTCTGCAATTTCCAGTTGAGCCAATAAATCGTTACAACGGTTAAATCATTGAATAGAGTTCATATTCAGAAATGTGAATGTGACCAATGGAATGTATCAGAATCATTCAATTTGCAAAAATGATATCTGGTTTCATCCAAAATTATTTGCAGATCTGTCATTCAAAATTGTAGTACATCATTCTCAAATTCACACATCGTCAAAAGTCTTGGTCCTCCTAGGTTTCTCAAGAAATGAACGATCTTGGTTCAGGAAATGACATGAATATATTCCTCTATTTCAACTGAAATATATTCGATAAAAATCTTTGTTACTCTTGCTTTGTTCAGGAGGAAACGAAATGAGAATCCATATCTTCATTCACAATTATAAAATCACAACTCTGGCCTTGGAAATTTGACACATTCCACTCTGTATCGAAGTTATGACGTTTTTCAAAATATTTTTATGTTCCAAGTCCTATGTTGCCCTTTCTACATTCTTAGCGTATTTCTCAGAATGTGAATTTATTCGGAAAATGAATGAATTGGAAAAGATGTGACGGTCGAAAATAATTAACGTTTATATGAATTGATAGAAAGTATTCCTTTTCTAGTTATTTGCATGAAAATACAAGAGATCACTGTTGAAATATATTATTTTTCGCCATGGAAGAAAATTGCATTGCTTTCACATGATTTTCATATGCATGCCTGTGAAGATTTAATGTTTTTTATCCTCTTGAACTGAAAGTTCAAGACTTGACATCAATTGTTGAATCAAGAATAATGGAACATTATATCCCTCTACTGGAATCCAAATAGTTGAAGGGAGTTCTGATGCAACAGGAACTTTTTCTTGGAACATAACCTTAACAGCTAACTTAATAAAAATAAGAGTAGAAGATATTCATTTCATTTATTTGATCTTATGAACAAGGAGTAAAATATTCTGACTGTATAGTAATTTATTAGTTTAAAAAATATTCATACATTACAACCACAGTAGGTTTGTACAAATAATATGGAACAAGTCAAACATATGCTTCACATTTATCATTCACCTGTTCTAAAATAAGACACAAACTCCTCCACATTATAGGGCCCCTACAGCATTAAAAGCTTGTGTCTCTTTTGAAAGAAGTAGCACTAGATATAATATATTCTTTCAATTAAGAGCAAATACCTACCGTTGAATGTTACATACACAAATTTCTTGAAAACGGGCTTATACGAAGTGATTCTTTTTCTGAAACGTGAAAACGATCAACAATAATTATTTAGAGACCGATGATGGCCATCCAAAACCCGTTTACTCACGAAAATCGTGCAATTTCATTCTGCGAGTTCTTTCCTCATAATTCCTCGAAAATCCTACCTGAACCATATTTTCCGGTCGCTTTCGTGAAAAGATCGTATAAGGAAGCCTTTTTTGTCCATTTACACATTCCAAATAAATTTTGAGCACCAAAAACGATACCGAAACTAACCAAACTTCTGGGGGACCGGAATTTCGTTTGAAATCTTTCCAAACGGCCAGATACCTAAAAAAAACTTCGTTTGATCATGTGTAAAAAAGGCGATTAGTACTTACTTTTGCTTTATTCATGCTTATGAATCGATTTTTGGTCCAATTCAAATTTGCCGTTTGTACCCATGTCAAAATATCTTTGATACTTTTACTTTGATGTAAACAAAGAAACTGGCAAGGCCGTTTTGTCATTAAAGATATTCTCTGTACGCGCACAGATTTTTCATCAGGTGCACCAATTCCTGAAAACGAAACCATGGCCAGAGTTGTGATTTTATAATTGTGAATGGAGTATATGTATCGATTATTTATCTTTGATTGATCATACGAGGATGTATTGATATCTAGTTAGCCTAGACCAGTTCCATGCATAAACAAAATATTGCGATACCTTATTAGAAGTGTCAGTTTGGAGTTCCACGCCAGAAAAGTAAAACAGAGTTACGCAATAAATTTAAAAAAAAGATGTCTACCGAAATTGTAATGATCGAAAAATTGGAGTATCGAGCCATCATCAAGTACCTGTATTTAAAAGGGTTAAGAGGTAAGCAGATTCACGAAGATATGCTAATACCCTTGGTGATCAATGTCCTTCGTATGTGACCGTGAAAAATTGGACTGCAAGCTTCAAAGGAGGTAAATTTTCCATTGAAGATGATGACCGATCAGGAAGGCCTGTTTCATTGTCAGTACGCGAAAATATCGATGCAGTTCATGACATGATTTTATCAGACCGTCGAATTGGGCTAAAACGGATATCTGAAGCACTGAAGATCTTATTCGAACGCGTCCATCATATAGTTCTACGATCCAGAAACAAAGCAACAATCGATGGAAGGGCGACACTCTGGTTCTCCAAGACCTAAGAAGTTTCGTGTCCAAAAATCTGCTGGAAAAGTTCTTGCTTCAGTTTTTTGGGATTGCCATGGAGAAATCATGATTGATTTTTTGAATTAGGGTAGAACAATAACTGAAGATTACTATTCGACATTACTGACCACTCTACGGGAAAATATTAAAGAGAAAAGAAGCGGGAGGATAGCTTTCCGCGTATTTCCTTTTTAATTTTTTCCCGTAGAGTGGTCAGTAATGTCGAATATTAATCTCCAGTTATTGTTCTACCATAATCCAAAAAATCAATCATGATTACTCCATGGCAATCCCGAAAAACTGAAGCAAGAACTTTTTCAGCAGATTTTTGGACACGAAACTTCTTAGGTCTTGGAGAACCCTTCAATCGATTGTTGCTTTGTTTCTGGATCGTAGAAATGTACACAAGTCCCATCCATAGTAACAATTCGGTTTAAGAAGTCCACATAATTTTCAAATCGAGCACAGATCGAACGCGATGCTTCTACCCCTACACGCTTTTGGTCAACATTCAAACATTCGGGGATCCATTTTGCAGAAATCTTCCTCATGTCCAATTTGACGTGAACTATATGATGAACGCGTTTGTGTGAAATCTTCAGTGCTTCAGATATCCGTTTTAGCCGAATTCGACGGTCTGACAAAATTATGTCATGGACTCCGTCGATATTTCCGGGAATGATACAGAAACTAGCCTTCCCGATCAGTCATCATCTTCAATGGAAAATTTACCTCTTTTGAAGCTTGCAGTCCATTTTTTCACGGTCGCATACGAAGGACATTGATCACCAAAGGTTTCAAGCATATCTTCGTAAATCTGCTTTCCTCTTAACAGTCTTAACCCTTTCAAATACAGGTACTTGATGATGGCTCGATACTCCAATTTTAACAATTTCGGTGGACATCTTTTTTTTTATTTCATTTCGTAACTCTGGTTTACTTTTTTGACGTCGAACTCCACATTGACACTTCTAATAAGTTATTGTTCGTTGATATGTTATGGCAATATTTTGTTTATGCATGGAACTGGTCTAGGCTAACTAGATATCAATACATCCTCGTATTTCGAAAATCATCAGAGAACCGTGAATTTAAACTTAAACAGAGTATTTTCAGAGGAAACACCAGTTCCTTCACCATTTTGTTCATAGAAATTTCCTACATTTCCCAGTAGTGCGACTAAATCCTTTCGAAAAGCCAGTACGAACTGAAGAGTTTTTTTTTGATTCTGCGTTAGATTTTGGAAGAGAGAACTCATGAAGTTTCAAAACAAGTTTCTTCCAAATTATCATAAATTATCATGACAAAAATTCAACCAACAATTTCTTCTGTTCTATTCCATCCAATACTAGGTACAAAACAATCCAAGTGACCATTATTGTCAAACCCTCCTCAAGATATTCAATCCCACCCTACAATCCGTCCCAAAAAGACCATATCGAGTGAAACCAATTAATCGCCACAGTACAATATCCGAATATCTCACAGAGGACAATCAAGGCGTCCTTCCTCAACTTCACGCAACTCAAGAGAGATCCTGGAAACCGAAAAGGACAGAAACAGCGCAGAACCTACCACCCCTCTCAGTGCATTCCAACCCTTCGTCGCGGCGAGAGTTCACCAATTTCCGCCTCGAATTCCACACGAAAATTCCGGCCGATCCAAATTTCCACACCAGAAAACTTCGAGTTAGGATTTTACTTTGAGGGAAGGACCAAGGGAAGGTGTAGGTAGTGGATATTTCTTTGGAAACTATTAAATAACAAACTTGGGGTTTATAATCGTGTACCTTTCTCGTGAAATAATCGATATACAATTTTTACGTGTGAAATACACATTTCGGTGTTGTGACGAGTCCTGGAACATGCTGAAGCCTGGAAAATGAAATATCAGAGACGTGCGGAAAGGCACAACACGAAGAAGCGAAAGGTAGGCAATTCCCAGAAGGAAGAACGAAAGATCCGTAGCCAACAAACCCTTATATGCTCATTTTTCATTTATTCCACGTTTAACCTGCGTGAGTCCGTTTGAACTCACCTGTTATTGCTTCGTTGTTAAGGTTTTTACGTTGGGTGAATTGATATTGATTTTTAGTTTGTCATAACCGTTCTTCGGGGTTCTTTCTTCAAACACGGGAGTTCCACGGAAAGCCGGTCGACATAGATTTAGTGAATGGGAGGCAGATGTGGGTTACACCCACTTTAGATTGGGATTTCCGTGGGAAATTGGGTTCGTTGCGAGTTAATTCAGCTCGAATGAGAAACGAGATGTTTTCTTGGTTTATTCTGAGGTCATTTGATCAAGACATTCTATTTAATTGAAACTTGGAACTAAACAGGGCGTCGAAAAGTCTTTGGAATGTTGTCTTGAACAAAGTAATTGAAATTTCTTGATAAATTGTTTTAATTAGTTGCTGTTCAAAGCAGTGGGAATGAGGAAGAAAGAATTTCCCACTTTGTTCTTAGGATATTTCTATTGAGCCATTTAATTCAAGAGAGAACAGGAAATGAAAGGGCTTTGGATAATCCTTCCGAAATTCCCTTTACTTGAATTGTTCCAATTGATGCAGTATAAAAACTAGGATGAATTCAGAAGCAAGAACCTGGTTTGTTGATGGAAAAATCATTTAGTCCTAAAACATAATGTCGAATACATCTGACATGGCCATAGCCACTGAAGAAGTTACAGTTGTTCCTTCATAAAAATATTGAAGGAATCATAAGAAAAACATTGAATGAACTGAACTTTTTCTAACACTTTCATAGCTATATAACTTTTGATGTTACAGAAGTTGAATTTCTTACGACATTTTCAGAAATGCCACTAAAATTTCAGGCATATATCCTTGAATAAATCTTCTCATCCTCATATTATCGAATCTGAAACTCTCAACAATGGAGCCTCTCTGTGATATTAAAGACCTGAAGCTAGTTTTTCGAAAAGAGTTTCAATTTCTTACGAAAATTACAGTTATTTCATGAAAATGTGGGGAAAAATCCAAACATGAACCATCTCAACCTAACCTTATCAAACCTAACACTTTTATATCCATAATAACTATCTTATCAGGGAAATAATGATTTTTCAAGAAAGAAGTTTCAATTTGCAACGAAATTCAATGAAATTTTCGAAAAATTTCCAAAAATGAATTTTCCTAACCTAGCCTCATCAAACCTAACACTTTCATAACCATAATACCTATTTTATTAGGAAAACTGCTTTTTAAGAACGTTTCAAATTTTGACAAAAGTTATTCATTTTATCAAACTTTCCTGAAATATCCTAACATGATTCTTCTTAACCAAGCCTCATCAAACCTAAAACTTTTATAACCATAACCTGTCTCATCAAAAAATATTCTCTTTCTTACAAAATATGTTTCAACTCCTCACGAAAGTTACCGTCATTCCATAAAAATTTCAAAAAAATATCGAAAAATAAATCTTCTCAACCCATCGTTATCAAACCTAACACTTTTATAACCATATTGCCCATTATATCAGGTGAATATTGTTTCTTCATGAAAGAAGTTCTGATTTCTTATGAAAGTTACAGGTATTCCATAGGGATTTTACAGAAATACCCAAAGCGAAATCTGCTACTACTAACTAACCCTCTTAAACCTTAAACACTTTTTTAACCATATTAACCTATCTTATCAGAAAAATATTATATTTCTTACTAAAGATGTGACAATTTCTCAGGAAAATTACCATTAAATTTGAGAGCAATATACAAAAATCAATCTCCTTAAGGGGCAGTATCACCTTTTGAATCGGGGTAAATCTCCATTCAAAAGTGGTCTTTTTATTTCACGAGTAAGTACCCTAATTTACGACGTAGAGACTTGATTTTTTTAATTGAAGTTGAAGAACGTCCCGAGGGCAAAAAGTTTTCTTTTTTTGATTTAATTAGTTTTTCAATTAAAAAAAACAGGTTAATCGTTAGTTCTGGGGTTATTGAATATGTTTTTTGTTTTTCATGAGTACAAGCTATACTTTCGAAATAATCATCATGAAAATTTTTGTAGTTTATAGAAGGTTAAATTGCCGAAGGCGAATAGTTGCGATTTTTTCCAAAAAATAATGAATAACCGTCGGAAAAAATCATTAAGTGTAGTTCCCAAAACGCTGAAGTTCTAATTGAAAAACTGATTAAATCGAAAAAATCGCAACTATTTGCCCTCGGCAATTTAATCTTCTATAAATCACAAAAATTTTCATGATGATTATTTCACAAATTTAGCTTGTACTCAGGAAAAACGAAAAACATATTCAATAACCCCAAATCTAACGATTACCTTGGTTTTTTTAATTGAAAAACTAATTAAATCGAAAAAAAGAAACCTATTTGCCCTCGGGACGTTCTTCAACTTCAATTTAAGAAAAAAATCAAGTCTCTACATCGTGAATTATTAGGGTACTTATTCGTGAAATAAAGAGACTACTTTTGAATGGAGATTTACCACGATTAAAAAGGTGATACTGCCCCTTAAGCTATCCTTAACAAACCTAACACTTTTGTATCCATATAACCTATCTTATAAGAAAAATGTCCTTTTTCTTACAAAAGCTGGTTCAACTTTTCACGAAAGTTACAGTCCGTCAATAAAATTTTCAGAGAAATATCCAAAAATGAGTTGTGTCCACAAAACCTTATCAAACCTAACATTTAATTTTTTTTTACGAAAGAAATTTTAATTTCTTATGAAAGTATAAGATATTCCACATAGATTTCGGAGAAATATAAAAAGCTCAATCGTCTCAACCAAACCTTATGAAACCTAACAATATTATAACCATATTACCTTTCTGAGTTATTAGGAAATATTGTTTTTTACGAAAGAATCTTCAATTTTCAGGAAAGAAAGTAACTGATAAAAATTTCAGAGGTCCATCCAAAAATAAATCTTCTCAACCTTACCTTATCACTTTTATAACCATATTGCCTCTCGTATCAGTGAAATATTGTTGTTTCACGAAAAAAGTTTTAGTTTCTTGTGAAAGTTACAGGTATTCCATAGAGATTTCAAAGGAATAAACGAAGCCAAATCGTCTTAACTTAACCTTATGAAACCTAACACTTTCATAGCTATTCAACTTCTCTCTATTGTTGCCTTGATATTATTTTTAATTGAGAAAACTAAATCTCCTCAACCTCATCTTATCGAACCTTACACTTTTATTGCCATATTACCTGTGTTATCAAGTTAAAAATGTCCATTTTATGGGCGAAGTGTTTTCTTACAAACTCAGTTACTGTTAATGAAAAAACACAGCAAAATGATGATGTACCTATAATGAAACCTCCTGTCAACGTTATGGAGACAAAATCATTTGGAAATAAGATACAAAGAATTGCTCTAGGTTAGGGAGACCAAACAAGCTGATAAGAACATCTTGATACTCTTCACCCTACCCATCATATCCCTGTTAAAAACTCAAGAGGCGATCTCTCTTGTGTGACCTGTTGAAACCTGCAGACCCCTGAATATATTTCTGCACGGATTAACTACTATTCCTCATGGATTTCTTACCTTATGGGGTAGAATCACAAAAGATCATTTTTATCGAGGCATCATCTTGTACAAATATTACAATGCTGTAAAATATTGAAAGTTGTTTTTGTACCTCCACGAAATTGCTTTCACCGCCTTCTTTCGATTACTGATCAATGCAGATATTATCGAAATGAGAAATAAGAGAATGCAAGAAGTACGAAAAAATTTCCAACTAATACAACTTTCTGAAGGGAAGATCTGCTTCCGGTAGAATTATTTTTAATCAGAGATCACGACGGGCTCCAGGAGCATAATCGAAATTGTGTGACGGAAGTGGAATCCAGGAATTGATTAGGAGCTTAGCAGGCATTACGGAAATTAGCCGAAATGGCTGAGGAGATAACTTGTTTAACTGGCAAATGGAACTTTTCCAATCTGTTGTCGTTTATTAAACATTCGAATTGAAGGGAGTGTTCTCGACGAACCAAAACGAATTCATCCACTTCAAATCATTCTCAATTATAGAATTTCAATGACGAATTCAACGAATCATGTGAAGTTACATTTGCAATGAAGATTTTGAATAAACGCTTTACATCTCTGTAGATTCTCCCTGCGGACCATTCAAGTCAAAAGGATCCATGCCTTTGAATATCGTCTGGTAATGAGGCCGTCTGCAATAGGGACACGAAAACCTTTTTAAAGGGTTAAGGTAGCTGAGGTAGCTGGACGAACGGTGTTGTCAGCGAATCTCTGGCTCCGTTTTCCATAAATTATCAACCCGTTAATCTATATTGAAAGACCTTCATGCAAATCATTCTACCAGGGAATTGGGTGTTTATCTTTGTGAAATTTGACCTATCTCCCATGGGTTTGAAGCGATGATGCCGCTGTATATTGCCGAACACTTGATATATGAGACTTGAGTGCCACAGTGCGAGTAAAGCGTTAATTATTAACCGATTTTGTGTAAGGGGTTAGTTGACTAGAGTTTGGTTCTCAACATTGACGAATCTAAGTGAATTGTAGCGAAGAATATATCATTACCATAGAAGTTTGAGTGAAATGCCTTGAATTTTCGATAAACTGGATTGTTCTCTGAAAAATGTTGAAAAAATCACTTCGTTTGAATCAAATGAAAATGAAATAGCCCCATTCAAGTAGAAAAATTTGCTATTTTCACAAATCGTTTTTGAAGATTAAAATTCTTGCATCAATTGCTAATTCCATGTTACTATCAAGATCATGCAGGGTGGCCATTTGAAAACGAAACAGACAAGATTACAGACGAAATAAATTTTTTCGATAGAAATGCTCGGACAGGTCGATTTCAGTTTCGAGGGGGACAACTTAAGATGTAGGTTACGGACGCATAGCGCTTCAACCCTTGCTGCTACAACCCCCACCCCCAATTTTTGAATAGGAAAGATGGGGTGAGTGATACCTCATTTGAAAGGTATTGTTATACTGATTTCAGCACAGTAATTGTTTCTCATTTCATGCATTAGTTCCCGAAATATTCTTAACTAAGTATTCGAAAATGAAGTGGTGTTTTCATGGCACTTGTAGTGTTTTTTTGTGAAAAATCGACTTTTTGAGCTTCAAAACAACCATGACTGTGGATTCCTTCCTCCAATCTACTGACATGGAAATCTTTAATCAAGATGTCGATTTTTCACAAAAAAACACAAGTGCCATGAAAACACCACTTCATTTTCAAATACTTAGTTAAGAATATTTCGAGAACTAATGCATAAAATGAAAAAACAAGTACTGTGCTGAAATCAGTATAAAAATACCTTTGAATTGAGGTATCACTCACCCCATCTTCCCTATTCAAATATTGGGGGTGGGGGTTGTAGCAGCAAGTGTTGTAGCAGCAAGTGTTGAAGCGCTATGCGTCCGTACCACATCTCAAGTTGTCCCCCTCGAAACAGAAATCGACCTGTCCGAGCATTTCTATCGAAAAAAATTTATTTCGTTTGTAATCTCGTCTGTTTCGTTTTCAAATGGCCACCCTGTAAATTGTTGACCTATAACTGAATTCCTGAAAAATTCAGAACAAAATTAGCTAGCTTCACGAAGATCATTTCGAACATAGAGAAGTCATGAGAGTGTTGATTTCGTAAAATGCTAGAACTTGATACAGTTACTACGAAGATGTATTGATATCTAGTTATACTAGACCAGTTCCATGCATAAACGAAATATTGCGATGCCATATCAACGAACAATAACTTATCAGAAGTGTCAGTGTAGAGTTCGACGTCGAAAAAGTAGACCAGAGTTACGCAATAAATTCAAAAAAAAGATGTCCACCGAAATTGTAAAAATCGAGTATCGAGTCATCATCAAGTACCTGTGTTTAAAAGGATTACGAGGTGAGCAGATTAACGAAGATATGCTTAATACCCTTGGTGATCAATGTCCTTCGTATGCGACCGTGAAAAATTGGACTGCAAGCTTAAAAAGAAGTAAATTTTTCATTGAAGATGATGACCGATCGGGAAGGCCAGTTTCTGTGTCAGTCCCCGAAAATATCGATGCAGTTCATGACATGATTTTATCATACCGTCGAATTGGGCTAAAACGGTTATCTGAAGCACTGAAGATTTTACACGAATGCGTTCATCGTATAGTTTACGTCAATTTGGACATGAGAAAAATGTCTGCAAAATGAATCCCCAAATGTTTGAGTGTTGACCAGAAGCGTGCAAGGGTAGAAGCATCGCGATCGATCTATGCTCGATTTGAAAACGATGTTGACATCATAAACCGAACTGTTATTATGGATGAGACTTGAGTACATTTCTACGATCCAGAAACCAAGCAACAATCGATGGAATGGCGACAATCTGGTTCTCCAAGACCTAAGAAGTTTCGTGTCCAAAAATCTGCTGGAAAAGTTCTTGCTTCAGTTTTTTGGGATTGCCATTCATGATTGGTTTTTTGGATGAGGGTAGAACAATAACTGGAGATTACTATTCGACATTACTGACCACTCTACGGGAAAAAATTGAAGAGAAAAGACGCGGAAAGCCCCAGTACACAAATCTCATGTTGCCATGCAAAAATTCGTGATTTAGGGTTAGAGTTACTAGAACAGCCCCCCTTATTCACCAGATTTGGCTGCGTCCGACTATCATCTCTTTCCTCAACTGAAATAAGTTTGAAAGGTCGTAAATTTTTTCCCAACGAGGAGGTAATAAAAGCTGTGAAGGACTGGTTTGCAGAGCAAGAAGAAACATTTTTCTTGGAAGGTCTAGAGACGTTGCAGGTTCGCTGTAATAAATGTATTCAATTAAGAGGAGAATATGTTGAATATTAAAATATTTTGACTTTGAAATTTTGCTTGGTTTTATAGTAGGCTAAGAATTTTTCAATATATCGTCGTATGTTTCGATAATGTTCTGGTTTAAATAGTGTATATCAAAATTACTGAAAGATTCTACAGATGTTGTTGGTCATATTCCATTTGTTTTGAAGGAAAATATAGAAATGTTTTTCATAATGATTAGCACAGCTGCAAAATGGTGAAGGAGCCAGTGTTGTCTGAATTTACTTGATCAAAAATAGTTCAAACTGCCCCTTTTCAGATTGTATTTAGCTCATTTTTACCTATCTTATGAGATTTTTCTTCGAGTTTGACTCAATCCTTTTATATTGAGCTCTCCTACTCAATCAAGGGTTGTATATTTCGTCTATATGTCTTCATTTTTCTGATTTTGAGCCAATAGAAGTCACAAGGATTAAGTTTTCACTCATTGAACACGAATTCGTGGCCAAATTCAATCATGTCCTTCTGTCAAGTTGATTCTGTGATATCAAAAATATATCGATCAAATTGGGATTGGAAAATATGCGGCATGAATGTAGAAATCACTTGACCTAAATCCAGTTCATTTGAATCAACGGTTCTGAAAATATTTTCTTCTTGGATTATTGGCAGTGTGTAACTTTTGATTGAAGTCGAATTTTGAAAAATGGTAGAGGAAACAAGTTATTAGTTTGACAAGGAAATCTACAGTAAGATAAAAAGTACAAATCAAAGACCGACCCTGTATACAGGATGTAATTTCATGAATGGATAATATCGATCCTACGGGTAGAGGATATTGTGGTGGTTCCTCAGACTATAGAAAGAGGAGACGCACCTTTCAATAATAAATAGTGAAGCCGATTTTCAAAATCATCAGAACTAAACTGGGTTACTGTACTACCACGGAGTCAAGATGTAGTAGAAATGTTTGCTAAGTTGTGACGTTCTTTGAATTTTTTCTAATCAATGAACTGTCAATCATCTCAAAAAATTTCAATTTTATGTAAATAATGACGTTTTGAACAGTCATCAGGTTTACGCGTAGGAAAAGTTTAATTTGGATTTATTCCTGAATATTATTAGAAAAATACGTTGAAAAATGTATCGTATATGTGTCTTGTTTGTGGTATATTGGACTATTTGAAACCTGATTTGAGTTTACCCAAGTATGTTTTATTATTAACTATGTTTTTTGGGACTCATTCATAGTTTTTATTAAAACAAAGAACTCAGTCGAATTTCAAGTAGTGCTAATTCTTTACTGAGTTTAGACTAACTAGGTGAGAAAAAATATGGCTTCCTGCGTACCAAATTAAGAAAAATCATTTATTTGTTCCTCATTTGTAAACTTCAGTTTCCAAAAACACAATATTTTTGTTTTTTTTTTAATTGAAATTATCGTGTCTCGGCAACTAGGCCATTGACACAGTACAATATTCTATTTTTACATTACAGATTGAGACAAAAATTTTCACAAAATATGGTTATAAACAGAAAGAGAAATAAACTATGGATGTATTGATCATATTTGATTGAACAGTTGGCTTTCTTTCAAGAATTCTATTGCTGCTTCGATTTGTGTTGGTGAGCTGAGGATGTCTCTTAAATTTTCTTTGAGGTCCAGTCGATGTCTGATGTCATCATAATGTTGACAGCGAGTTAGGAAGTGTTCCACAGTTAATCGATGTTCTGGGCAGTATTCGCATATAGGATTTTGTTCCGATGACATCAAGTAGCTGTGTGTCAGCCTGGTGTGCGCAATTCTTAATCCCCTCATTACTATTTTGTCTTTCCTCTTCAGATACATTTTTATCGGGGAATCTATTTCGGATTGGATTGCACGAAGTTTATTATTGCTGCTATTCCATTGGGTTTGCCAGTCTCTAAGAGATTTCAACTTTATTGATGCCTTTAAGTCAGAGTACAGCTGTATGTTTGTGATGGGAAGATCAGAGGTTCGTGCCAGTTTCGCTGATTGATCTGCAGTTTCATTTCCCTCAATACCTATATGAGATGGTACCCAAATTATGTTCGTATAGATGTTTTTGTTCGTTCTAAGTATATGGCATCGTTCTTGAATCTTTAAAAACACAATATTAATCAAGGAAATTTATTTTATCAAGTCACTAACTTGTAAAACTGACAGTTAACTTGCAAAATTTTTACAAGTGAGTATTATTTACATTAGAAAATTTTGTTTTATCGTCATATATGTTGAAAATCATGGTACAATTGTTATTTCCAGTATCACAGATTTTTGATGATAAAAGAGTTGATACTGATGATGATGAACCATCTGTTGACTCAGAAACTGCTGAACTCGAGGACTGCAGAACATTTGTACTCTCCTTACTACCAAATAATTTGCTAGACATTTCGATTTTTTTGTTGACCGAATCATCGACATAACTCATCGCAATTTCGGTGCTCTTCCACCCTCCTGCACGCTTTAGTGCTAAAATATCTCCACCCGAATCCGCAACCATAGTGGCTCCAGTTCTGCGAAAAGAGTGGCCGGTGTATAACTCTGGGTTTTTTAAACCTAAATATTTTGCTATTTGCTTTGGGACTCCACCAATAGTGTGCTGGCCAGCATTAAGGGAAATGCACTTTCCATGTCGGTATGTCAAAAAAAATCTTAGGCTTTCTGTTCCAGGAGGCCGAAGATTTACATATTTTCTGTATAACATGCAGGGCTTGAAGCTGCAGCCATCATCGGTTATGGTGAATCTTCTTGTTGTTAAATTTTTTGTTTGCCGCAATGTCACAATAACGTTTTTTTCCATATCTTCTACATCATTCATGTTTAAGGAGGGAATTTCGTCACATCGACAACATCCAAAAATCCCAAATATTGTTACAATTTTCGCCAGCAACCACTGATCATCAGGAGCATGTAAAAGAAATTGTTCAGCTCCTTCTTTACGTAATATCTTGGCCTTTTTTGGCGTATAACGCTCATTTTTTCGTTTCAGAAACGCTATTGTCTTTTGAAATCTGCAAATGACAACTAAACGTCATATTTTTCAATGAATTTTTTAAGGAAAACAAATCTGCGAACAGGGGCATTTTCGTTCATTTCCAAGCAGCTTTTCAGCATAGACCATTTTGCCCATAAAGTATTAGGGCTTAATCTAGCTAATAGTTGATTCAAGTAGACCAACAACACATCTTCAGTTACCCCAATCACACTATTTTTGTTTTGCCACTTTTTGAAGTCGTCGCATTCTCGCTCGTACCTTGAAGCTGATTTTGCAGGTAATAAACTTGAAGCTACACTGCTGGCTGCCTCAATAATTTCTTTTGGTACATTCATTTTCGCTTTCGCCAAAACAAATGTAAAGAAAAATAAACAGACATGTTCATGGCAACGCCTACATAGCTTACGACATTCGCGACAAATTATTGATATTTTTTCGGAATTTATCTAACCTTTTTACAAATGAGAAACAAATAAAATATAAAACAATACATAGCAAGGTAACGGGTTTTACTGGCTCAAGGAGGTAACTCCTCCATTCGCCAGTAAAAACCCTCTTACCTTGCTAGTAACGTTATATACTATTCATTCAAAACAAAATGTATAAAAAATTCATGACACGATTCAAGAAGCATTCATGTTTTTATATATTTCCCCATTAAGGCAAAAAAAAGGACCAATAAGAATTAGCAGCTAAAGAGCCATTTGCGAAGATTGATGAAGGAATCTTGAATAACTCTAATGGATGCTGAATGACATTCGATACCATTAAATGGATTCCAATCTCAACTCTACGAATACTGCATAATCTATTGGTAATGCAGAATCCTAGATGAGTTGATCCAACGAAAACGTCAACGTTTAACAACATTCTATTAACTTTATGTTTCTCGGTAGTAGATTTTATCACCAAGCAGTTAATGTACTCACTCTTATATTCTCAGCAACATATAAAAAGTTGTGATGGTTCAAAATGATTTCCTTTTCATAGGCAATAAAAAGAATCAGGAACAACTCAACCCTATACGTTAGTCCCATATATCTTATCATTGGGAGTTAAGGGATAGGGATAACTTCTTTATTATAGACTGCTTCCGAATGTATATTGTTTCAAAGGTGCTTCGTCATGGATAGAACACGAAGCCACTCTTATTTTCTCACCATCAATAAACCCTTTTATGGTCAACAAATGTTATATTACTGCTATTGGTTTCGAAGAATCTACCTGGGGGGTCACTTCAGTTCCGGGAATAGGTTTCAGCTGTCATTTCTTTGGTTTCAACGCCAATAAAAAATACATGAGGACCAAACTTTTCGTACATGCCTAGAGTTTGCTGTTTTATGTTTATGATGTCGCCATAACCCACAGTCATTCCACAATGGATTGTTTATAGAGGGACCAACTGAAAATATCAATGGGTCAATAATCATACTCTCGTCTAGGTCAGAAGTACAGCTTTTTTTTCACAATTTGGAATTCAGATCATAAGCCCTGCCCATCTTATGCATATCATTACAAATTCCTTCATTCCCTTAAAATCGAAACTAAACCTGGATATTACTATAATTCCACTAATGGAGGGTATTCCGGCAATGGGTTTTGTTTCTTCAATACCGATGAACAAGGAGAAGCGGTTCAGACTCCTGCAAAGTTAAACACAATATTAGACCCGTTCTACAGAGCTGTGTGGTGTTTGCGAGAAACGTCGTTTCTCTGGGGAATATCCTTGTGGTCGTATGAGTTATTGCGGCAAGATCAGTTCCCTTCATTGCCGCGACATTGGAGCCAACTGTTGCCAGAGAAATGCTGAATTTTACATGTTCCTATCATGGTTCTGATTGGGAATTTTCGATGGAATTGACCTGGGATCAGTTCAAGGGTTATGGATTTTTGATGGCTCTGCAGAGGAACCATATTGCGACAAATTCTACTTGTAGTGAAACTATAATTATTCCTCAACATTTCTTTGTGTATCTATACTGATTTATATCTGTTAGAAGATAGAATTTTCGACAGGAATACCTGTGGCTTGACAGAGGGTAGGAGCATTATTGTTTCGATTTTTCTGTTCAGTAAGCATAGACAAAGTACATGGAAAGTCTCTCGTACAATAACGTTTACAAATTATTGAAAGGACCCCGCACTTTTAGTAGGTAAAGTGGCGACCGGTCAAATTTTCTGAAAATTTGGTATGTTGTTGTACCCGACTCATTGACCGAAAGTGTCAATAGGCCCAACCCAATCCTATGGCTAGTTTTCTAAATACGGGGTGTTAAAGTTGAAAATTGCCCAGATTTTAGGATTTATTTGCTGATTATTAAGAGTTAGATTGGATTTCTATTGCATACACACGTTCACTACATGTTCTAGGTATGAAATTAGAGGATACTTATGATTAAAAATATTTATATTTACCGGATGATTCACGAATATATGACGGTAGTTTTTTCCCAAAATTCACTTTTTCTACTGTGACGTCAGGAGGGCATATTTTTGAAATGTTCTTTCCGATTTAGTATTATGACGACAAAATATTGCACAGTGCATATTTTTCATACAGGGTGTTTCACAGAGAGAAGCACTAGACATAATCATATTTTTTTAGGATTTATTCGAAATCCTGTATTTTTGAATTGATTTTTGGGAAAAGTAATACCACAAACATATGTGTGTCTCTAATCTCCAAAATATTCAGGGTGGTTTATTCATAGGAAGGTATTAAATTTTGGGAAAAGTACAAAAAACATGAACACCCTGTATTCGAAAATTTCCTCAGTCAAATGCAACTATTTTATCACTTTATATTGATTCCCACAACATCTCTCGAGGTATGAATTTTAAATCCGATACTAGTACCAGTTTTCGAGATACAGGGCGTAAAAGCGGAGAATAACTTATTTCATCATTTTTTTTTTCAAATTGAAAAGCCGGATTGATTTTATGTTGCGCCCATGAGTTCAGTATGAGTACAGATCAGATGCACAAGGAAAGGTTCAGGTAAAATATTTACTGTTACAGGGTGATCCACGAATAAATCACAATAGCTTTTGCAAACACTTGATAATTCTACAGTTTCATCACAGAGAAATTATTCCATGAAGTTAATACCTAGTCGTTCACAATTTTCAGTCTGAAATACTTCATAATAATTAGGTTCTTTTCATACAGGGTGAGTCATAATTAATATGCTTTGAAATAATTGAAAGGAGAACTTTTCTGGTGAATTTTGAATAACTGTCTAACATTACATCAAGTGAAGTATTTCAGAATGAAAATTGTGAACGACTATAGGTATTAACTTCATGGAATAATTTCGCTGTGACGAAACTTTAGAATTATCGAGTGTTTGCAAAAGCTATTGTGATTTATTCATGAATCACCCTGTAACAGTAAATATTTTAGCTAAATCTTCCCATATGCATCTGATCTGCTCTCATACTGAACTCATGGGCGCAACATGAAATAAATTCGGCTTTTCAATTTGAAAAAAAATGATGAAATAAGTTATTCTCCGCTTTTACGCCCTGTATCTCGAAAACTGGTCATAGTATCGGATTTAAAATTCATACCTCGGGAGATGTTGTGGGATTCAATATAAAGTGATAAAATAGTTGCATTTGACCGAGGAAATTTTCGAATAGAGGGTGTTCATGTTTTTTGTACTTTTCCCAAAATTGAATACCTTCCTATGAATAAACCACCCTGAATATTTTGGAGATTTGAGACACACATATGTTTGTGGTATTACTTTTCCCAAAAATCAATTCAAAAATACAGGATTTCGAATTAATCCTAAAAAAATATGATTATGTCTAGTGCTTCTCTCTGTGAAACACCCTGTACAAAAAATATGCACTGTGCAATATTTTGTCGTCATAATACTAAATCGAAGAGAACATTTCAAAAATATGCCCTCCTGACGTCACAGTAGAAAAAGTGAATTTTGGAAAAAACTACCGTCATATATTCGTGAATCACCCGGTAAATATAAATATTTTTAATCATACGTATCCTCTAATTTCATACCTAGAACATGTAGTGAACGTGTGTATGCAACAGAAATCCAATCTAACTCTTAATAATCAGCAAATAAAATCCTAAAATCTGGGCAATTTTCAACTTTAACACCCCGTATTTAGAAAACTAGCCATGGGATTGGGTTGGGCCTATTGACACTTTCGGTCAATGAGTCGGGTACAACAACATACCAAAGTTTCAGAAAATTTTACCGGTCGCCACTTTACCTACTAAAAGTGCGGGGTCCTTTATATTCAAAATCAGTGTTCTATTCTCCAAACTCATAGAGCACTTCGTGAAATTTATGGTTCACATAATCATCCATCAGTGCAGCTTATTCGTCGAACTATCGATAGATTTCGGACAACATTTTCTCTACTCGAGGCAACAACAGCAAGACAAAGAACTGTATGTACAGAAGAGACATCGCTGCTGCAAGTGATAGTGTTTATAAAGATCCAGATTTGTCTATTCGTCGACGTTCACAATAAGTTGGACTCTGTGCATTCACCACATGGAAAATTTTGCGTAAAGATCTTGGTCTTCACCCATACAAGATCCACTTGTCCAAGAAGCCACTGGACCATAATGAGCGTCGTTTGTTTGCTGATTTGGCCCTAGATCAGCTTGAAGTTGATCCACTTTTTCATCGAAAAATTGTGTTCAGTGATGAAGCTCATTTCTGGTTGAACGGCTACGTAAGCAAGCTAAATTGCCGTACATGGAGTGAAAAGAATCCTCAAGAAGCTTTGCAGGTTCCATTGCTTCCTGAAAAATGCACTGCATGTTGTGCTTCACACGCTGGAGGCATCATCGGTCCATATTTCTTTGAAAACGATGCTGGAGCTAATGTTACAGTGAAAAGTGCTCAATACAAATCGATGGTCAATGAGTATTTGTTTCGATTTGAATGCTATCCTCATTCTGCTACCTTAACAGTTGATTTATTGAAAAAAGATTTGCCCATAATATTATTTCGAGAAATGGTTCAATTAATTGGCCTCCAAGAACTTGCGACATATTTTCAATAGGTTGTTCTCTTGAGTCTTAGAACCATCTGTATACCATTGAATGGTATGACATAGTCCCCTTTAGAATATCCTTGTTGGAATAACCCAACATTATTTATTGTCCAATGTATTGAACAAAAATTGACCAAAACTTCAGGTCAACAATGCGAACATTCTTCATGACTTCCGATCTGAAAATCGATATAGGTCACTTAGGCATCCCCTAAATTCACCCCAACTTTCTCCTCCGCTAAAACAGAGTGGACAAACATATGGAAAATCGATAAGCATGAAAGTAGAGCCACTGGAGTAAATAGCTCTTGGCTCAAGAGTGCCTTTTTTTCAGGTATGAATTTCGCGAGAAGAGAAATGAAGTCAAACAACGGACCTGAATAAAAACAACTCTCCCTCGGGAATTCTATTAGAGAAGGAAATGTTTTGTGTGGGGGGGAATATTCGTGTAAGAGCTTTTGGGGGTCCTCTTCCATTGCCAAAAAAATGAATTTCGTCATCAGTGGGCATAATACGGATATGTCTCATGATCTTCTCACTAATTCCAAAGGAATATAGCATAGTTGCAAAATTAGGAGTGTAGGAAGTTCTTTGATTCTTCAGTCAACTGTCGAAAAGCGGTACTGAATGCGATTCGTGGACTTATTCTCATCTGTCAGTAGGAGAGAGTGGTTGATTATTTTGTCTTAGCATTAGCAAGTGGATCAACTAGAATTTAGATGAAGCTATAGGTGACCCAGGCAACACAGACTTCTCCACGATATCTCTGAGAGGTTACAATGCGACTTTTATAGGAGCTCCTACCGCGAGGTCCCAGAGATCGCTATGTGATGTAACTAAGCGAATTTCCCACTGATGTGCCCATGCGATATCTTGGAGACCTCGCTATGCGATATCCTTGGGACTACTCCATGCGATAACTTGGAGAGGAGAGCGCACCTTGCGATTGACAAGGTCAATCTGTTCACGCAAGCGCTATTTGTCTATCAAGTCGAACTTGTATAAACAGCGAGTTTACCAAGACGGCAAGACATCGAGGGGTGTTACTGTGCTGTGCGGGGTTAGTTATTGTGTGAAATTTCGATGAGGATATTTGTGCTCCAAGTAAGTGTTATTTTCGTTAAATTCTGGAGTTTTCTCACCTATTAGGACATATACCGTAACCATTTTTACCGCCATTCATGTTATCCGAGTAATTCAACCACCAATAACGGAATTGATTAATTCACATTCGATTTTCTACTTGGTATATTGGTGATCAGGATAATTATTTCTATTAAGAATATGGATGAGTGTGATAACAGATTTTACAAGAATGATTAGTGAAGTCGAATATTCCCAAAATTCAAGCTAATAAATTATTGATAATTCTTAATAGGCGCATGGTTAACAAGTTCATTTGGAAACCATTATTGCAATTCCAATAGTAATAAAAGAAAACACTTCAATGAGAATTGTGATGATTCGACACTTTCGCGGGAACTGTTTGGAATTATGTCTCATTTTGTTTCAAGCTGATATATGAATGCAGAATGGGCATTGAAATGTTGTTGTTGAAATCCTCTTTGCTCAATTTGTGCTCCAGAAGAACTTGACACAATGTTTATTCACGTTTTGATTAATGTATAAACCACTGACCTTACAAAAGTGTAACCGATTTTTTTCTCGATCTAACGAAAAAGCACATAAATCTACCGAAATTTGATGAAGTGAATGTATGTTCTGATATTCTAGGAAATCATGACTCTTACGATATTATTTTGAAGATTTCCTAAGCATACCATAATTTGATACATTAGTTGAGTTATACGTTGACAAATCTATATTTTTTTCAAGCAATTTGATATACATACGTTCATTTTCAGCATATTTGCTGTTTTCAATAGGTGTTAATTTTTTGAATACCTATTTATTTTGTCAGAATACTCATTTTTTGTGCGAAATATTAATTTTGTAAATAAATGAAATCCATTTTCAATTTTGCTTCATTCGTAAAATAACCTTCTTGCCCAGTATTTCGGATAAATGGTATTTCAACTTGAATAACACAAAAAATATGTGAAAAGGTATCTTATTCCAAAAATCTACCGAAATCTTCCGATTTTTTCCGAACTTGTTGGTAAGGAGGGTGGCAACACTGCATACGTGGAGGACAACAGAGGAGTCTTTTCTCAAGATTGGCTGAGAGATTGTACCCAGAGGAAGAAAGAAATGTAATGTTTTGAATAATTTTTTTAAAATGTTTTTGTTGCAATCTGTTCGCTTGTTTTAGACTACCTTCTATTGCAGCCGAAAATAATGAATAACTTTTAACACTGTTTGTTGTGTAGTTAAATTCTATAATATAGCTAATATACAAATTCTCATCATAGGAATAGGACAAATCAAATTTAGTTTTTGATGTTCTATTAACATTTCGCATTGCGACCTGTATATACCTGTGCAAAGCGGCCTGTGTAGAAACTTCTTATACATCTCGCAATGCGACCTGTTTGAGAATATCTTATACATCTCGCAATGCGACCTGTTTGAGAATATCTTATACATCTCGCAATGCGACCTGTTTGAGAATATCTTATACATCTCGCAATGCTGAGGTTAATAAGATGTTCTCAAAGTCCTCGCCGCGGGAGGTGTATGCGAACTCTCAGTGTGGCTTGTTTGAGAATATCCACGTAGGATATCGTTAAGAGTTCTCTGGGAAATCTTTTGTGGCGGACATTTGGAGGAGATATAGAGCTCCCTGCGACCTCCCAAAAAGAAGTCACAAAAGGCGTCACAACTTCCTAAAAAGAAGTCGCAGGGATATCTTTGTGTTGCCTGGGGAGTCTATCTGACAAAACCTATTAGGAGCCTAACCTAACATTTCAATGGTGAAGTACTAACGGACATTCTGAAGGATCTTTTATAACTCTGAGGTTTTCGCTTGTGCTTCATTCATCTTTTTTTTGCACTGGCTGGGTATATATCCTATTAGAGTTACAGTTTAAGAAAATAAATAAGTAAATGAATATCTAACGAGGAGATAAACTATTGTGAATAATAGTTACAGTTAGTGAATAAATTTGACGTAGGTACGGTAAGTTATCAGACATTCCATGAATTGTCTAATTTTCATTCGACAGGAAAAGACAAAAAAAATAGAAATGATTTCCAACACCAGGATTTCATAAATCTTTGTTTTTCTGCAAATAAACAGTTTTAACAAGGATTTCCATGCCTTTGATTATTGGGGATTTTAAGGATATGCTTGTTTGTTGCCTTTACCGGTTACCTTTCCCTAATCTTCTCCCAATATCTGTTTGTTCATTTCAGCATACTTGCCCGACAAATCTCTCGTATACAGGAAACCTCCACTTGATTTCAAATCTGATCTGTATTCAACACAAAGGGTACACAAAGGGCTTTTATGCTAAATCAATTCGATGCTGGAAATTGGCCTACGGCAGTTTGGTTACACCATTACCCCGTTTAAAAACAGAGTTTCTTGGGTCGTGCCCTGGGCGGTCTTTTGTTGAATATTCATCATTCGGTTCTTGATTCGTCCGAAGTTTTGGAGTGGACGGAGTTTTTTGGAATATTAAAAGTGTTGATTCTGTGGTTGCTGGGACGTTTGGCAAATAGTATTTGCTAATTCAGTGGGTTTCCCAGGGAAGTTCATCAAGATAGAACAATGGCAAAAAAGTTCGTTCTGATTTAACCATTCATTCAGATTTGGGAATAATATTGGGTTCTTCATCAAAGACTTGATAACTTCAATCGAATGAAATAGGAACCATCTGAGATATCTCGAAAGTGCTTTTTATAAGCTTGAAACTTTGATAAATTCAACAGTACCATTGAGATTAAATATACATAGAGACACAGACCAGCGGTTTGAAGCTACATTTTGTGTAGTTCCTTCATCGGTTCATAGATGGATAAGTGTGTTTCAGAGAAGCAGAAATTTTCACTCCCGCATCTGGCGGTAAGTAGCTGAAGTATAAGGCACTATTTCCGAAGCCGAATGCGATGACGATCAGGACCGGCATATGGAAATGTGGAATGTTCAGTATTTCATCACCTGATTGTTTTGATGCAATAAAACGACAATTATTCTTGATCTTTCATGAATATAAAATACTTATGTATGAAAAAATAAATGCATGCAATCATTTTTTCATTCACAAGTATTTATAAATAGATTTTCTATGAAATTTTAAAAATATTTAATTTTTTATAACAGCGAGATTCCTGTGTCGAGATTCCTCTGGTTTTTTTCTGTCCCCTGTACAGCTTCACTCTAATCAGTTGTCTCAACAAATGAATCTTGGGCTTTTCAAATTCTGGAGTTAACGGAGAGTTTCAATCTTCTATAAATTCTTTTTTTTTTAATTTTCCTAAAATATACCTTTGAAGTCATATCTTTTCTGATTTTGTGACCATAATTTTCTTTATGACCACCAGCGCTTTCCTTATCAAATGTTTGAAATCGGTTGAGGGAATTCTCAAATGTATCCGATTTCGATTTGCAATATATATCCAATCATTACCAAGCTTATTCAAATCATCAATGAGGAGTGCTTTTTCGCACTTACCGCATTTGGTTTTTTTGGCGATATTCCTCATCAAACACCCCGAGAAACTTGCGATTGAGTTGGATTCTAGGGTATTTAGGGGTTCAATTAACTCTTTATCCCTTATATACCCTCACTAGGCTCACCGTTGTCCGAATCCGCAGAAGAAATGGTCCAATCTGTCCAATCAACCACATCAATGGGCCTACTTTCAGATTCTCCCATTGTACACAGGTCGAAATCATTGTCGTCTTGGCAGGACATTTTTCAAGACAACCAGTCATAAACGACTGCAACCCAAATCTGAAGCATCGAGCTGAGGGGTTTGGATCATAACCCCTACGCTGTCTTATTTTGGAGAATGAATTCTCGATTGGGTCCTGGTTGAGCCGACTTTTTATCAAATATGGAAATGTTTTCTTCGTCTCCTCCCACAATTGAAGGATGCTACTGATGGTTTGTATCAAACCGTTGAAACAATAGGGAATATTTTCCCAACTGTCCAAGACTTAATGAGTCCAATTGATTCTGTCAGAGTTTGTATTGCTGATGGCTGCTAATTTCCCTCAAATTTTCCATTCGAATTGAGGCAGTCGAAAAGATCATTCATTTTCAGAATGAACTGAGCCATTGAATTGGCAGTATTGGCACTTCTCGACCTCAGCTCACCAGTTGCAATGACTGTTCTCATAAACTCATAGTCGAATATAAAGTTCGGATGAAAATCTGCGTGGCCAATTTAACCTTCATTTTCTGGAAGGCGTTTGGATTTATGTGGTTTTCAGTTATCTTCAAGAGAGTACGAGAAAGACAAATTCTTTTCATCGACTAAGTACGTTTCTTTTATGTCCCTCCAAGAAACATTTTCACCCCTCATTTCCTACTCGAGAACACTCCTTTGGAGAAATTCATGGCTAATAGTTCATCATTATTGAATCACACCGTTTGTAACGAATTTGGACGAATCCGACCCTGCCTACGATTCATAGAACTAGAGGAAAATAAATCTCCTACAGATTTCTATAAATGAGTAGTGACAAAATGGATCGGACGAATATAGTTCCTTTAGTAGCTACTATATGCCGCCACTTAAGTTGGCAAATTGGCAAGTAAACTGCCAAACATTTTTGCATCAAATCAATGAACTGGGTTGTGTCTCTATGTATATTTAAACTGAATGACAGTACTTCGAAAAATCGATGCAGATTGTCCAATTATCATAATTAACAGGTTTTATGACATCTCATGGTTATCTGAGGAGTTTTCAATAAGAGAGCAAGATTTTAATTTTGCGCCATGTTTGACAGTCGAAATGACACATGATTCCGATGATAGATCGAAAGTTGACAGATGGTAGTTTGTAAACTTGGAGTATAACACGGTGGAAATAGAAAATATACCTACCACAATATTTCCATCTGCATGAAAAGTTGCTTTTATTTCGAAAATCTTGATGAGCCAGTTTATATAAAAATAACTCTTCTGAATAAGTGGAACCTTCAAAGATTTTATTTATCTAGGTTTGACATGTTTCGGCTTTCGCCATTCTCAAAAACCATGAAGATCTGAAAACAAAATACAAACAACAATAAAAACAAAAAACCAGTAAGTTGCCTGGATAAACTATTCTGACAAACTTTCAAAAATATTGATTTGGTTACGATCAATATTTTTGATACTTTGAAGACTTTATCCCTCCTCTTTTCTTATTAGATAACTCTTTGGCATGGGTTTTTATGAATTTATATAAAAATAATCAGAAGATTTTGACAAATGGGAAGAGCAATACACAGGGTGTTCTATTAGAAATAATGTGGAATAAAACTTCATATCTAACGACTGAATTCTGGTCTAATAATCGACAAAATGAGGGGATTGGTCTTTTCCAGCATGTAACACTTCTATCACAGCTTCCCGAGTTCTGAATGACATAATTTCAACTCGATAAAGTTTGTTTCCCGAAAACTTATTCTGCAGTTCCAAATTGAATTCTCCCAATTCCCAGCATAAGTTTCTATAAGCTGAATGTAATTCAATCGATCAATCAAGGCAGTTTGGGAAATTTTCCGATTGTTATAAACTAGGTCAATCATTATCTTCTCTTCTGTTTTGGATTCGGGTATTTATCGGATAAACTGAAATCCTCATTCTTTGAGACAAGTGGTCAATTGGTAATCATAATTGGTTATTGCATTCTTTGTCACTCTTTATTTCATGGCAACATTCTTTGAATTCGAAAAGCTCTTTGAAACGGTTTTAGCTGACCGTCCTAGTACAATCCTCTAGCTTTGGACTGTAATGTCGAAAAAAATATGATTCTTTTTGAAAAACATAAAAATTCCTTTCCAATCAATTTCTTCGAACTATATCGAACTCAGTGCTCAGAAATCTCATTAACCCAAATAGACCTGAAATTTTTTCTTGTGAATTTTAATAATGAATGTCATAGAATATCGCTTAAATTAAGACTTTTTATATTCAAAATTTTATTGTGTACTTATTTTTCACAAAAAATTGAAATTTGTGGTGTTCTTTTAAAGGAACGGTAGGTTTTTGAGGAACTAAATTTCATTGTGTGAAAATTAAACATTACCTAACCATGGAATATAATGTATGGTAATTATGAAAGCACTCTTTTGGATATAAGGCTATTTTACATTTCATGCATACAAAATATGAGTTTTTATGGCACACAACACATCGTGTTTTTTATTCTGGTGAACTGATCAAGTGGTCTTATCTATCATATTGCTTTGGTGGTCCCGTTTTTGTTGTTTTTCTTTGAGTTTCCAGCAATCCGGATGCAATCACAGGCGGATACAATGAGGGCATGGGTGCCACAGCTTATATTTTAAAAAAAAAATTTTCTTTTTAAGTCCTGTGGTCGGTTTCAAAAAGCGTAATCATCGGTGATCGGAGGTTGATCAAGAATCAACTTGATTTGACAGTTGAATTATTTGAGAGAATCAAGACGTGGATCTCCGATCACCGGTGATCACGCTTTGTGAAACCCACTCCTATAATGTTGGTAGAAAATTCATGGCCCCCTTGAAAAATTCATGCCCCCCCTGTAAAACTGTCTGGATCCGCCAGTGGTTGCAATGTTTCTTCTAAATGATAGATGATTCACTTGACTACCATTTGTGCGATTCCGCTGCCATGCTTTTTGAACGGCCATGTCCAAGCAGTGTGCAAAAAGTGGGAAACACCATTTTTTGCCCCTTATCGGAATACGATTCAAAGCCATATTGTCATCGAATTTGTCGATACCTCCCATATTTTCATTATAATGTCGAATGAGTTTTGGTTCGTCAATAATGAATATATTTTTTTCCTTTACGTGAATATCTTATCACTTTGATAAGGATAAGAAATTTGAAGCTGCACAAGCAAGAGAATGATGCGGTCAGGTGGTTCTGGTATTTACGTATTTTCAAAAAGATAGTAACTCATAGTCCTACCGTTCCTTTAAAAGAACGGCCTCATTTACGTTGCAAAGGTCAGGATTTGAAATTATGTAGAAAAAGAATTCTACCCTAATATTATGTATTGAAGTATAAACAACATAATTTTATTCGGAAACGCGATGAAATATATTCATTTAGAAAAATTCATACCTGGACATAATGAGGTATTGGAACGACTGATATATTTTCGAATATAATTTGGCTTCACAGTCAATCTAATCACTGAAAAACTTTGTAAGTTATATCCAGAGTTGAAAACTGAATTATTTCAAGTGATAACATTGAAGCCATCTGTGTTTTTTCGTTATGAGCACGAACAGGAAACTTTTAGATACGTGTTCCTTATACGGAACGGTAGGTTCATTTGGGTTAAAACCAATTAGGTTGACAAAATGGTAAGATGAATTTCCATTAGAGTCATCTACCCTCCAGAAAGTTCTACCGCTGTATCAAATAATAAAGTTCGAAATTGATTTGAGGAATATGCAGACCATGATTCCTGTAAGGCTCTGTAACAGCATATTCTGCTTGCGAGAAAACTTATTATGAACTGGTTATTTTGAAAGGTGGGACGTTGTATACGAGACTCTGGGTAACTTTGAGCAAATGGCGGTAATTTTGTTAGGGAACTCTGGAAGAAACCTATTAATTGGATTCCAACTTTCGAAAAATAGGGGATTCGAACACAAACTCTCGCAACGATAAAATAACGAACTCACAGACAATATGACAGTTTTGCATTAGGTAAACAACACCGAAATAGGAAGTAATGGGCCAAATTTCTTGTTATATACAAGGTGGTCCAGTTCATACTAGTACAAGTGTGAACTCTCTCAAATAAAATAATATTTATACTGGAATATTCTCAGACTATCAAATACACTCAACTAATGAGGTCTGCACTGCACAATTCCAGGGTTTCTGGGAGTTCATAATATATATAAGGTGGCCTATTAATCTAGAGTTTTCAGGATAGCAATCCATTTCAACTCATAGAGTGGGTTTATATCTCCAGGTGGACTTAATTTAATTCTATCTCTCTCTGTTCATGAATTTTCTCAGAGGATAGTGGCTCAGAGAAAATGCGGATTCATTAGAAAAGATAGTCCTTGGGGAGGCGATAACAAATTGCATGGAGAGGCTAGTGGGTGGTAGAACACATTCCGTGATATAAATGGAGAACACACGCAAAGAAAATCAGTAAATAACGTAATAGAGTTGTTTTGTTGGATGAAGAAATTGCTGAGTATGTGGAGAAACCTTCCTTAGATCGAAACATGATGCTGTATAGGCAAAGAGTAACAAAAAAAGATTTTTTATTAGATAAATTGAAGTTGAAATAGATGAAAATATTCAACTCATTTCCAGATCACCGATCGTTTAGTTCTTAAGAAACTAAGACTTTTAACGATATGTGTATATTTTATTCGCATAAGATACGTGGATTTATTGATGTCTAGTTAGCCTAGACCAGTTCCATGCTAAACTGACTATTGCGATATCATATCAACGAAGAATAACTTATAAGAAGTGTCAGTGTAGAGTTCGACGTCAAAAAAGCGAACCAGAGTTACGCAATGAATTAAAAAAATAAGATGTCCACCGAAATTGTAAAAATCGAAAAATTGGTGTATCGAGCCATCATCAAGTTTCTGTATTTAAAAGGGTTAAGAGGTAAGCAGATTTACGAAGATATGCTTAATTCCATTGGTTATCAATGTCCTTCGTATGCGACCGTGAAAAATTGGACTGCAAGCTTCGAAAGAGGTGAATTTTCCATTGAAGATGATGACCGATCGGGAAGGCCAGTTTCTGTGTCAGTCCCCGAGAATATCGATGCAGTTCATGGCATGATTTTATCAGATCGTCGAATTGGGCTGAAACGGATATCTGAAGCACTGAAGAATTCATACAAATGCATTCATCATATGGTTCACGTCAATTTGGACATGGACAAATGTTTGAATGTTGACCAAAAGCGTGCAAGGGTAGAAGCATCGCGTTCGATCTGTGCTCGATTTGAAAACGATGTAGACTTCTTAAACCGAATTGTTACTATGGATGAGACTTGGGTAGGTATATTTCTACTATCCAGAAACAAAACAACAATCGATGGAATGGCGAAACTCTGGTTCTCCAAGACCTAAGAAGTTTCGTGTCAAAAAATCTGCTGGAAAAGTTCTTGCTTCAGTTTTCCGGGATTGCCATGGAGTAATCATGATTGATTTTTTGGATAAGGGTAGAACAATAACTGGAGATTACTATTCGACATTACTGACTGAAAAATTAAAGAGAAAATATGCGAAAAGCAATCTAAAGGTGTTTTGTTTTCACAGGACAACGCCCCAGGACACAAATCTCATGTTGCCATGCAAAAAATTCGTGGTTTAGGGTTAGAGTTACTAGAACACCCCCCTCATTCACCAGATTTGGCTCCGTCCGACTATCATCTCCCTCTCAACTGAAAAAAGTTTGAAAGGTCGTAAATTTTCTTCCAACGAGGAGGTTATAAAAGCTGTGGAGGACTGGTTTGCAGAGCAAAAAGAAACATTTTTTTTGAAAGGTTTAGAGACGTTGCAGGTTCGCTGTAATAAATATATTCCATTAAGAGGAGAATCTGTTGAGTAATAAAATATTTTGACATTGAAATTCTGTTTGGTTCTATAGTAGGCTAAGAATTTTTCAATATATCCTCGTGCTTGCTATCGTTTGTATCGAATAATTGGATTTGAGATTATAGAGCAGTCTGTGTAGTCTTGATATTTACACGACCTGTCCATTGATATGTGTGGAGATGTCTCTATTCGATCAATTGTATGGAGACATGACACATTCAGCTATTATATTAATTAATTGAACTGATTAACATTGAATCAGGTGATATTATTGGTTGATGTGAACCTATCGGGGAGGGTGCTGATGGAACACCAATACTTACATGGAAATAACTCATTTCAATTGTTTTCTGGTCGCACTGTATACAATTTGAGAAATACCCCTCAGACACCGAACTAAGAATTTTTTCCAAAACACGTAATTTACCTTTTCCAAGAAGTTGCTGTCGTAGCATAAAAATGTTTCATTTTCTTCATTTTATCCACCATAATTCCACTTTGAAATATTGCTGGAACTGTCCATCTATTACAAAATGGAGCACCCTGAATATTTGAAAGCTCCTCATTGTTCAAATATAGAACTGTTCCCTGGGCAACGAAACATCAATACTTGGCTACCTATAGATCTCATTTCTGTTTTGATAAATTTTATTATTCACTTTATCGCTCTATCCGTCTACTCAAACTTAATGAATTCTCACCTGTTTTCGAGGCGGTTTCATCATGAATTATGGAACGAGAATATCTTCCCAGCTATTTTCCAATCATTCATCTGGGCTTCAGACAATTTATGGAAAACACCCTTCCTGAAAACTATCCGAGCAGTTTTTTCGTTTGGGTCTGAATGCCAAGGCAATTTGTCACATAAATTTAAGTGTTGTATGATGGATGAAGGTTTAAAGGAAGTTTGTTTCTTTGAATAAGTCGTAATATATTTGTGAAAGGAAGATTTAGATTAATATTTACGGAAAATAAGGAAATTCGTCGACTGAGCTAACAAAATTCGAATTATTCTCCTGTATCTTCATAATCAGACCTTCAGGTCCTGAAATAAATTTTTAATGAAATATGGAAGCATTATTCTTGTGAGACAATGCTCAAACTTTTCTCGTAAAAATCGCTGAAGAAATGCTCTGAAGCAAAATAGAGTAATGAGTATTACGCTGACTATATAGGGAGTTGAGAACTGGAACTAATAAAAAAGAGAAGATGGCCCAGAAAAATTACCTTTCAAGATGATATATGTCTTTGATGACTTAATTGTGGAGTCGTCTCATTGCCCTATTTCGTAAGGCAGAGGAAATTAGAAAATACAGGTTCTTTTCTCTAGCTTTGCGGAAGGGCATTCGACCATGCAGACCACTTTTTCGAATAATTCAGGCCTTATTTCAGCAATAACATGAGTTATGTTGGCTTCCAGGGCGTCTATTGTTTCTGGTTCATCAGCATAAACCAATGAATTGGCATAACCCCAAAAAAATTATCCATTGGAAGCATTGGAGCTATCTTACATGAATTTGTAGGCCAATTGATCGGACCATTTCCCGAAATGATGTTATCGCCAAATCTTTCTTTCAATAATTCAATTGTTACGGTAGCAGCATCAGGTGAAGCACCATCTTGTTGGAACCAAAACACTTCTGGGTCAATACCATTCAAATTTTGAAACAAATAATCATTGATCATCGATCTGTACCCAGCATACACAGGGTGTCCCACTAGTGCCGCAGCGGACGATATACGCGTAACGGTCTGAGTATGGCAAAATTTTTGATGTTCGAATATATCGGGTGTCCCACAAAAGAGGAATAGAGGGTGACTTTGTTTTTTCAAATGAGACACACTAAATTCAATAGTGTTTTTCAATTCTCTGAAACTTCCTGCATGCTTTCGTATACTTTCGACATTTTGGTTTTTGGACAGTTTTCGAAATATTGGCAATTTGGACAAAAAAATTATACTTGTAGAGGCTTTGTTATCCAATTATATTTCACGAACCCTTGCACATACCAATAACTGCTTTATATGGATTGAAAGACAAGTATCCTAGTCAGCTATAATGAAGCATCTCCAGCATATGGAGTGTCCACAAAAAGACTATCAACATGACAAATTTCAAATCGATTATTCTTCATTCTTCAAATGCAATGCATATAATTGTCATCATTGGAATCACCATTCTTTTTACCTCATTTTTTGTTAAATACATGATATATGCATACCTTTAACAGGATAGGATTTATAAATTTTTTTCCTCTAAATTCACATTTGCTTCCGAATTAAAAACAGATGTGGTTTTTCTGTGGTTATTGAGAACTGTCAAATTATTCTATTCAGAATATTAACATCATTGCAGCTTCAATTCATATCATCATATAGTTTTTACGGATTGGAAGAATGATGTTAAAATTCAAAAAATACCAATGAGTTTAAATGTACGAGTTATGAATGCTAAAAAAACGAGTTTCGAAACTTTTGGCTACAAAAAAGTGCTTGCTCTTATCCTTATAACTTTCTTCGAAAAAATGATATTCATAAGTTTCACAGGCACACACGCAGATCTTCAAGCTCCTAAGCTTGAAGCTTGTTTGAAATTTCTGCAAGATTCGACTCTTCAAGTAGAAACATAGAAAATTATCAAAAATGTTTTTTGAAAAATGGGAACAGAAAACAAGTTTCTGTCTTCAGTAACTGATTTCATCACATTTTTGAGTAGATACATCAAAACTTTCTAGTTCCTTATTTCGCTGGAATATGACTTTAAGCTTCAATGATGCTTATTCTGATTGGAATAATTTGACAGTTCTCTTAACCACAGAAAAGCCAAATCTGCTATGTGATTTCGAAGGTATAACTAAATTTTAGGGACAAATTTCGAAAAAACTCTTAATAATCCTATTCTGTTGAAAATACGCATATCATGCATTCGACAAAAAATAAGTTGATATGAATGGTGATTACAATGATGAAAAAAAATTTTATGCATTGCATTTGAAAAAATGCAAAAAAATCGATTCGAAATTCGTCATGTTCACAGTCTTTTTGTGGACACTCCATATGCTGGAGATGCTTTATTATTGCTGACTAGGATACTTTTAAGTCTTGTTTTTCAATCCATATAGAGCAGTTATTGGCAGGTGCAAGCGTTCGTGAAATATAATTGGATAACATAGCCTCTACAAATATTATTTTATTGTCAAAATGGCCAATATTTCCGAAACTGTCGAATAAAATATGTGAAAAGTATACGAAAGCATGCAGGAAGTTTCAGAGAATTGAAAAACACTATTGAAAATAGGGTGTCCCATTTGAGAAAACAAAGTTACCCTCTATTCCTCTTCTGTGGGCCACCCGATATATTCGAAAATATTTTTAGGTTGTGCACTTCTTGGAGTATACCAAGTCTGTATCAAAAAATTTTGCCAAACTCAGACCGTTACGCGTATATCGTCCACTGCGGCACTAGTGGGACACCCTGTATAAAGAAAATATGGACCGATGATGACTTCAGCGTGTAAAGCACACCATACAGTGCATTTTTCAGGAAGCAATGGAACCTGCAGAACTTGAGGATTGTTTTCAATCCATATACGGTAATTTTTGTTGTTTACCTAGCCATTCAACTAGAAATGAGTTCAAACTGAACACAATTTTTCGATGAAAAAATGTATCAACTTCAAGCTGTTCTAGGGACCAATCAACAAACAAACGACGCTTATTATGGTCAAGTGGCTTCAGTTCTTGAACCATTTGGATCTTGTATGGGTGTGGACCAAGATGTTTCCATGTGGTGGATTCACAGAGTCTAACTTGTTGACGAATAGACAAATCTGGATCATCATTAACACTATCACTCACAGCAGCGATTTTTTTTCTGTATGTTCAGTTCTTTGTCTTGTTGTTGTTGTTGCATCGAGTAGAGAAAATGTTGTATCGTATATTCGACGAATAAGCTGCACTGATGGACGATTTTGTAGACCATAAATTTCACGAAGTGCTCTATAAGTTTGTCGAATAGAACAACACTAATTTTGAAAATGAATTTCAACAATTTATGAATGTTGTTGCGGCGTGAGTCTTTCCGTGATAAGTTCTGGATGATCACCGAACAGAAATGTCGTAACAACATGGCTTCTTCCTTCTGTCAAATCACAGTTATCACTTTCAAAAATTCTACATATATCTTAAAAAAAACACCCGAAAAAATGAAAAAGGGGAATTTCACATTTAATTTATAAGAGAACCATATCCCTCCAGAAACGTTATAATTACAAAGTATCGTCAATAACTTCAATGGAGTAAGTACAGAGACGTGTCCCGAATGTATCCATACATCATAAAAAATTTCCGCCATTGCTTTCACTAAATCACATTTTCCAATTTTTTCCTGTCCCTCAGTGAAACAGGATTGGAAACCATCGGACATGTGGAGCTACGAACACAATTTATCTTCTCCCCAAAGAACCTTCCTGATTAAAGTATCATAAAGACCGTAGCTGAATTCAATGGAACCGCATCCAGTAAATCCTGAAAAACCTGAACAAAGGATTCAACATGTCTCCATTATCTCCCAGTCGGATGCTGTAATTAACCCACAACGAAAATATGTGTTAGAGGCTTTCACACAGAAAATTACCCGTAATAATAGTGATCTACATGGCTGAGGATTACATGGTGCTAGCTGGAATTGTGGCAGCGAATATGGGTTAACTAATTACTCTCGGTTGGAAAAGCATCTCTTCTTTCGTTTTCTTGGAGTTTCTGTTATTTATCTGTACAATTGGAGGCTCGCAGTTTTGAGTATAATGGGCTGTAAATCATTCAAAGGGGGATAAGATTATCCGTACCCATTTATCTTCAATAGTTCGAAGTTTTTGGAGAGTCAAGTATATTTCATCATTGGATATCGTCCACTGAAAGTTTGGAAACTTTAAGGCCCATACTGAGGAACTTCGAGGTTCAGATACCAATTTGGTTCATTCGGTTCTTTTGTGTTGGATTCATTTTCAGGGTTTCCAGAGAGACACCGTTGTTTGAGAAAGCATCTGCCAATGATGAGCATAAACCTCAAGAAATAAGCTCACTGCCAAACACAGCAACCTTTCTCTCTTCTCCAAACTACACCTAGGAGATCACCATATAAGTGTTTTCGAAACCCTTAAAAAGTGAATGTGACTACTAAGAACATAACTCTTCAAGTAACTTACCAGTTCCAGGTATAGATAAAGTAGAACTCCTACCCTTTCCAGTTTTTGGAGCTGTACATTTCTGCAAGCTGTGGTTGGTTATCTTCTCATCCAAACTCGAACTTTGTAGGTTATAGGCTCCAACACTATTTCTACTTCACATCAACGATTTGCTTGAAGCATGGATAGTACCCTCCATACCGCCTCTTCTTCTAGGGCTCCAATACCAGCCCTCCAAATCAGAAACAAACGAGGAAGAAATGTTAACAACATAAATATGTACTTGGCAATAATTCTTGAATGGGGATCTAATAACTTGGTGGAATTCAACGCAAACAAAACACAAGCATGTATTTTCTCTAGAAAAGCCGATCTTACTGTGCCCAGCATAGAATTGTCAGGAGTAAACATACCATTGAAGTCATCTATTTCGAAGCTTGGTATTACTGTCGGCAGTAACTTTTTTGGGAGAATCATGTGAGATCCATTGCTAAAAGTGCATCCCAAAAACTTGGTTTACTTTTTCGGCCAGGAGCAATTTCAACTCAGGTCAGCTGCTTATGATCTATAAAGCACATATTCGAACTGTCCTGGAATACTGTTCCCATATTTGGAGTGCTGTACCTAAACAAATTCTAAAACTCTTGTATTCGGTACAAAAAAGGCAATTCGTCTAATCGGTGATGCCTCGCTTAAAAACTCGCTCACTTCTCTAGAACAACGTAGAAGCGAGCAGGAGATCTGTCTCTATTTTATAGATATTTCCATGGGCGATGCTCTTCTGAATTATCAGCAATCGTTCTCCCTCTGGCAGTCTATTCGAGACTAACGCGTCAAGTTAAGTCTTCACATCCCTTCGTGGTCACTTTGGAGACCTGCAGGACATCTTCTTCAAAGACTCGTTCATCCAACCAACAGCGAGGCTTTGGAACACATTGCCTGGAGAGGTGTTCCTCGAGGCTTATCACCTCCAGGAATTCAAGAATAGCAATTCCTACCTGCTTGCCCTTGGTTCTCACGATGTTCTCTGAAAATTACAGGATATTCCTTTTCTTGAGAACCGCAACATAAAAAAAGGCAAATTCACGTATAAAGAGAGTTTTTGGGGAAGGGAGAAATGGAAAAAGAAGCACTCTCGGGGAATCTTTCAGGAATGAGTCATTCCAAAAAGTTCCTTCGGAATTTTGGAACTGTAAGCACCAAGAATCATTTGGATCTCAGAAAGAATATTATGAGAATGGACTTGTCAGAAACTGACTTGGGCAGATTCTGTGAGGGAGAGGAGAAAACTGGTTACAGAATACCTTGCCATCACAAGCCTGTGCAAGGAACGAAAAAAAAATGTGCCACTGCAATATCTCAAGCTGTGTAGGCCAGGTATCCAATCATATCAATGATTTGTTTTGGAAATACTGAAAGGATAGTTTGCCCTATGCCAATCCTGACAAAATGCACATATTTTCCCCAAATGTATTCGCGTCACTTGTTGTCAACCTCACTCGTTGTTTTGTTCACATGAAACAGTGGTTGCATTGTCATGAAGCACTAATTATTCTCTAAAAGGTGCTCGACATCAATTTCTATCGAAACGTTATAGCTGTGTTTCTGTCGTGATCAATTTCAACTGACAAAATTGTCGTCTGCACTTGGCTGCCTTTGACATGTCTACTTCAGTTACTCCAATAACTCCCATTTATGCAAATTTAGATTTAGCTCATATTACATTCATATCCCATTACCCATTCCAGGTTTCGAATAGAGAATGCTTTGTGGAATCTTTATCCACGATAATTGAATGAACAGTTCATAATCCATCAGTTCTATGAAGCATTATGACATCCATAAATCACTTGTGAGTCATGGTTTATCAAACAAGCAGAGAATATACCTTGGAAACTCAAATTTTTCTGGGCAATATGAAATATCGACAATCCATTCGAAGAAATAAAATTATACGAACGTATGGGACACTTTGAGTATTCTTCTCTCATATTATCCACTCAGATGATTTACCTAACAATCGTTTCTTCCACTAGAGGCGTAAAGTTAAGGGGAATCTACACTAAACAGATCTCTCCATGTAGTGGTCGATGGAGTTTCATCTGACTCTCTACCCATAAATGCTGGTGTTCCACAGGGATCAATTCTGGCTCCAACACTATTTCTACTTCACATCAACTATTTGCTGGAAGCAACTTCGTGTCCAGTGCACATAAATATGGACTTGGCAACAATTCTTGAATGGGAATCTAATAACTTGGTAGAATTCAACGCAAACAGAAAACAAGCATGTTTTTTCTCTAGAAGAGCCGATCTTACTGTGTCCAGCATAAAATTGCCAGGAGTAACCATACCATTGAAGTCATCCTTTTCGATGCTTGGTATTACTATTGGCAATATGGGAGAATCACGTGAGATCCATTGCTTGAAGTGCATTCCAAAAACTTGGTTTTCTGTTTCGTGCCAGGAGCTATCTCATTTCAAGTCAGCTGCTTATGATCTGTAAGGCACATATTCGACCTGTCCTGGAATACTGTTCCCATATTTGGAGTGCTGCATCTAAACAAATTCCAAAACTCTTGGATTCTGTATAAAAAAGGACAATACGTCTCGTCAGTGATGCCTCGCTTACAAACTCGCTCACTTCTTTGGAACAACGTACAAGAGTAGGCGATCTGTCTCTATTTTATAGATACTTCCATGGGCGATGCTCTCCTGAATTATTAGCAATCGTTCCCCCTCTGGCAGTCTCTTCGAGACTAACCCGTCATGTTAAGTCTTCACATCCCTTCGTGGTCACTTTCTATACCTGCAGAACATCTCTCTTCAAAAACTAGTTCATCCAACGAACAGCGAGGCTTTGGAACACATTGCCTAGGGAGGTGTTCCCCGAGGCATATAACCTCCAGAAATTCAAGAAGAATACCAATTCCTACCTGCTTGCCCTTGGTTCTCACGATGTTCTCTGTACATTACAGAATATTCCTTTTCGTGAGAACCGCAACATAAAAAAAATGAAATGCACTTATAAAGAGAGTTTTTGGAGAAGGAAGAAATGAAAAAAGAAGCACTCTCGATGAATCTTTCAGGAATAAAAGTTTCTTCGGAATTTTGGAACTGTAGGTACCAAGAATCATTTGGATCTCAGAAAGAATATGATGAGAATGGGCTTGTCGGAAATTGTCTTGGGCAGATTCTGGCAGGAAGAGGAGAAAACTGTTTACAGAATGCCTTGCCATCATAAGTCTGTGCAAGGAACGAAAAAGATATGTGCCCTGCAATATTTCCAGCTTTGTAGGCTAGGTATTCAATCATATCAAAGATTCATTTTGGAAATACTGAAAGGAGAGTTTGCCTTATGCCAATCCTGACAAAATGCACATATTTTCCCCAAACGGATTCGCGTCACTTGTTGTCAACCTCACTCGTTGATTTGTTCACATGAAACAGTGGTTGCATTGTCATGAAGCACTAATTATTCTCTGAAAGGTGCTCGACATCAATTTCTATCGAAACGTTATAGCAGTGTTTCTGTCGTGATCAATTTCAACTGACAAAATTGTCGTCTGCACTTGGCTGCCTTTGACATGTCTACTTCAGTTACTCCTATAACTCCCATTCATGCAAATTTAGATTTAGCTCATATTACATTCATATCCCATTACCCATTCCAGGTTTCGAATAGAGAATGCTTTGTGGAATCTTTATCCACGATAATTGAATGAACAGTTCATAATCCATCAGTTCTATGAAGCATTATGACATCCATAAATCACTTGTGAGTCATGGTTCATCGAACAAGCAGAGAATATACCTTGGAAACTCAAAATTTTCTGGGCAATATGAAATATCGACAATTCATTCGAAGAAATAAAATTATACGAGAATCTGGGACACTTTGAGTATTCTTCTCTCATATTATCCACTAAGATGATTTACCTTACAATCGTTGCTTCCACTAGAGGCGTGAAGATCAGGAGAATCTACACTGTTTAGTGTAGATTCTCCTGATTCTCTCTTCGTGTAGTGGTCGATGGAGTTTCATCTGACTCTCTACCCATAAATGCTGGTGTTCCGCAGGGATCAATTCTGGCTCCAACACTATTTCTACTTTACATCAACGATTTGCTGGAAGCAACTTCGTGTCCAGTGCACAGCTTCGCGGATGATAGTACCCTCCATACCGCCTCTTCTAGGGCTCCAATACCAGCCCACCAAATCAGAAACGAACGAGGAAGAAATGATAACAACATTAATATGGACTTGGCAACAATTCTTCTAATAACTTGGTACAATTCAACGCAAACAAAACACAACCATGTCTTTTCTCTGAAAAAGCTGTGCCCAGCATGAAATTGTCAGGAGTAACCATTCCATTGAAGCCATCCATTTCGATGCTTGGTATTACTATCGGCAATAACCTTTCTTGGGAGAATCACGTGAGATCCATTGCTAATATTGCATCCCAGAAACTTGGTTTTCTGTTTCGTGCCAGGAGCTTTTTCACCTCAAGTCAGCTGCTTATGATCTATAAGACACAGATTAGACCTGTCCTGGAATACCTACTGTTCCCATATTTGGAGTGTTGCACCTAAACAAATCCTAAAACTCTTGGATTCTGTTCAAAAAAGGGCAATTCGTCTCGTCGGTGATGCCTCGTTTACAAACCCACTCACTTCTCTGGAACGCCGTAAGAAGAGTAGGAGATCTGTCTCTAGTTTATAGATATTTCCATGGGCGATGCTCTTCTGAATTATCAGCAATCTTTCCCCCTCTGACAGTCTCTTCGAGACTAACACGTCAAGTTAAGTCTCCACATCCTTTCGTGGTCACTTTGGAGACCTGCCGAACCTCTCTCTTCAAAGACTCGTTATCCAACGAACAGCGAGGCTTTGGAACACATTGCTTAGGGAGGTGTTCCCCGAGGCATATAACCTCCAGAAATTCAAGAAGAACACCAATTCCTACCTGCTTGCCCTTGGTTCTCACGATATTCTCTGAAAATTACAGGATATTGTTTTTCGTGAAAACCACAACATAAAAAACACAATTGACGTAAGGATCAGGTAGAGACAGAGTTCTCCCATTTCGAATATGGCTATCAGACGTTTTTGAAGCAACCTTCCTGCTGAAAACCCTTCAGTTTACGCTCCAGAATGTTTACTCATTTACTCAGACAGAATTGCGGAAAGTTGAACCCGATATCAGAGTTTACTCAGAGTTCAGAATCTAAATCCTCTTAGGAACTGGTGCTCTTGAATCAAATCCACTTGAAATCGGGGATAAGGAACAACGTAGGAGGAAGAGGGTGTAGGATATTAATAATGGTACTTATATGGTCTCCAGAAGATGTCCCAACATATGTGTGAAATTCGAAATGGGGATAAGCAACAGATGGGTTATAAATTTCGACTTCACCCTTCCCTGTGACGACAATTCTGTATAATACAACATTTAATGCGATCTGATGAGTTTGGAGCAGATTTTCGTCATTTTCTCTGGAGTGTCGGTCCAGAAAACTGTTATTCGAAAACAAATAAGCCTGGGGATTTCACAGGGGGACAGCTAATCCTCTCAGCTTCGACTGTGAAGGGATTTGAAGGAAGGATTGGAAATAACTCTTGTATAAACTCCTCTGAGTCCCAAACATTTTCCACGAAATTTTTAATTCATTCAAACCATTTATGGAAAGCACCCTAAGTAATCATTCACGGTATTCATAGCCAGGAGAAAAAATTGGAAAATTGGTTTGGGGGTGGCTTTTTCTACCTCTTTCAATCATAAAGAAATATCAACACAATTTTTATTGCTTTCTGCTGTAGGAGCTGTGTTATAAAGTATACCGGTTGGACATGGAATTCTGACACATTTCACCGTGTATATTTTGAAAATGTTAGGTTATGGCCAGTCTTCTGTCAGTTGAACAAGCAACGTTGCCGTTTCTACATTTATGTCGTGGTAACCACGTATTTATCAAAATGTTTATTTACTTTGGAAGAGTAATGAATTCGAGAAAATATTATGTGAATTCAATAATTTCAAAGACCTGACGAATGTTGAAGACACTTTTTTCGCCTAAATACTGGAAATATTTCACGTATATAAACTTGGTTGGAAGATTCAGTTATTCTATTTGCTTGTACGGAAATCAAGAATCGAGTGTTGAAATTTTACTGAAAAATAATGGACAGAATAGTCCGTTACTTTGTGATAGTGCATTCGAAAAAAGAATGAAAGTATTCGCATAACCCTACAGAAGAAATTGAAATACCTTTTTGCACAACTTGAATTATTCCAATATGAAAATGTAGTAGTACTACGAAACCTGTGTCACTGCTTAACCTTAAAAGAACTAACTCCATTCACAAAATTCTTGGGATTCTATGTGAATGATAGGTACACCGAATTGAGAAGAAAGTATTTCTAAACTGGGATGCACCTTAGCTTCAGTCTGTTATCTTTGGGTGTAATGACAATATATCTGGATAAATTCTGCATGAAAACCATCTATCATTCGAGTAAAAAAAAAAAATATGGAATTGTGTTTTATGGACATATTTCGAAGTCAATTCAAATATTCAATCTCCAGGTGGGTGTTAAACGTCTTAAATGACAAATTTAATTATCATATCAACTGACATAATATATAACGATTGGCTACAAAAACTTGAGAAAATGGTAACACAATAAAGAAATTGGTTTTGATATATAATAAAAAAACTTCAATAATTTTCCATCACAAAACAATAATTTCTAACATCGTTACATGTATATGTTTCTTTTTGAGAAAGAGCATTAGATTCTTTAATGTATCAAACAATATAGCATGTTCGAAGCAATAACAGTATTAGGAAAACAGATTTGAACAGAACACCATGCATTTTTACCTATGATACATAAGCACAAAGATAAAAACCTCTGAATAAGTATAGAGATTTTGTAATTTTTTTCAAAGAATAGGCTGACATATTTATAATGGACAGGATCTTCTTCAGGAACAACAATTTATCTTTCTTCTGGATTGAGACTGACAAAATATCTCGAAATCTGCAACAGAAAAGGAGAAAGAAAATCATGAGGACATAGTATACAACCTACATTTGGTCCTTGACAACGAAGGTCCTCCGACCATATCTGGTCCTCCAAGCAATTATTTTTGAGATCCTCAGGTTTACGAAGAAGCTTCATGTCCCTTATAATGGGAAAGCCTTTCCCAAAGTTTCCTATTTGGTTATTTTTCTATCTAAGTGGTTTGCAGCAACTTCCCCTTCCATATCCATAATATGGAAATGTCATTTTGTTTGATTCAGAATAAGGAGGGTATTCGACATTTTTGCAATACTAGAAAACCTGAATGTTAGGTCTTTCACACTGCATAGAGGGTTCTGTTGAAAAAGACAGCTCTTTCGCAAAAGTGAGTAATTGTATCAATCGAAAAGTGTTCATTTTTCAAATTATAATTCCAAATTTGTCGTTGCAAATCTTTTTTCAAAATTAAGTCTTCAGTCAGTGTCTTTTTGGGTGCCCCAATAGTAGGAAATTCTTTGTCGTCTCTTTCACTTGAAATCCTCCTAATTGTGTTTATGTCTAGCTAAAAAATGAATATCTATTCATATAAAATATAAAACCTTGGTTTTCACTCACATACGTCGAAAATGTTGGATAGCTGGTGATGAACTGTCGATGCCAAATTATCAGTTTTACTTTTAGAATGCGCAGATTTCAATCCTAAATAGCACTTCCTGATACTTTGCCTCTGCTTTTTCGAAACTACCTTCGGCATTCTTAGTTTCCAGGCTTGATAATTAATAATTAATAATGAAAAATAAACGTCGGCAACGTCTCCGAGATTTATTCATTGACGTAACGTCATTCACAAGTGCCAACCTGCGATTTTTTCAGGTGAAAAAACTTGATAAACCTAAAACTTGGCCAACCTCGATACTTGAAAGTGAATGGAGAGCTCTCGTGACATCAATACAAGGGGGGCTGTAGCTGAACAGGGAAGGCTCAAAGAAGAAAAGTTCATATTTCTTATATACAGGGTGAGTCTCTGACTTGTACATATATTTTAAATGTAGATTCCTCTCATCAAAGGAAACACTTTTTTCCATACCATTTTTCAAAATTCGGTTTGGTTTGGGAGATACAGGGTGTCGAAAATACATGAAAAAAACACTTTTCTGTTTATATCTTCGGAACCGTTATTTCGAATGAACTGAATTTTGGTTGACTTTTCACTCTATGCATGGTGCATATTCCTCAATCGAAACCTATTCAATATCTTCAGGTACTAGTATAAAAGTTACAGGGTAGTCGACTCATCAATACACGCTAAAACACCATAAAACCACTTTGAAAAGATAAACGGTTCATATTTTCGAAAGAATCAATCATTTAAGAAACTAAAAGTATTCCTATTTGTTTTCAATAAAACGCGTCGTTTTCGAGTTATTTCCAATTTTACCCGGAGAAATTTGACGAAAAAATCATTAATTTCAAGAATAATCTGAATGCGTCTCTGAATAAAATATCATCGAATATTATTCAGTCTCTGGTCTTTAAACGAGTTTACATTGTTGTCACAATATTTATCGACTTTGTCGAGATATTTTAATAATAAAATCCCACTAATGTGGGAGATAAAATTGAACACCAAGGAGGATTTACGCACAGTTTCTATTGAAAATTCATGGTTACCGGTCTATATTGAAGTTAAATGTCGATGAAATACAAAATTCGGATATGAATGATGAATATCGATACAAACTACTTATTAAATTGAAATCAATGAAAAATAATACGATACCTGATAATTTGTGGCGATGTTTCTATCTTAACAACATCCTCTTGGAATTTTATAAACTCGACACGGTTGAAATTATATTGATTCACTTCACATAATAATCATATTAGGACAATAAGTCACTGAATGTATTCAGATTATTCAGAACTCCACATAATGTTTACAGTTTGTTCAGAGACTCTGGTTTGTTATTGTTCAACGTTGGCCTGCAGATAACCAATAATTCGGTTTTCGCTCTACGCATGCATGGTAAAATTTGGCGGCAAAGTCGATTTATGATGGAAACGGCAGAATTCATAGATATGCATACCACGGTACATAAATGTATCGTGATTTATACTATGTTCCGTAAAAAATCCTCAACCTCAATGAAAATATCAGCAAGCTGACAACATCTTCTTGAAATTTCTGTCCGAAAATTCACAGAATCGATACAAATTAGATTAGGTTAGGTTGTTTAATAATAAATCTGAATGAAAAGTCTCTCTTCATGATATTGGTTGGGAATTTCGAGGAAAATATGAACAAGTTATTAGTGTTTACAAACTAATCTGCAGAAAAATCGAGAAGGAACTTATTTTGGTGTGAGAAATGTGGCTTTTCAGTTGCAGATATAATCCGATGAAACTAACTGTTTTTGTTGAAATTATCGTGTTTGCAACATTTTTATTTCAATGAAGTTAGTACTTGACTACTTGAGTATTCCCTAAATTGGGCCTAAATGTATTAACTCAATTTCTATCGAGAAATATGAACTTTGAATCAATTCCATAGTATCATTTCAGGGACGTATTTAGCCCAATGTTTTTTTTTTCAAATGGCTATATCTTTTTAACAGAGCCGATTTCGGAAAAATGGAAAATGAAAAAAAGGTTTCTTTTGGCCCCAAGAATCTTCAGTTGAAATATATGTACAAGTCAAAGACTATATGTATATACACACCCTATTTCTTGACAAGAAATGAGCCCTAGATTTTTAAGCATCTATGCATTTACACTCTGTATAGCAGGTCGGTCTGAAATCCAGATCTCCATATTTCCAATCGAGAATCGTTTTTGTGAATTGCAAACTCGTCATCCAACCGCCAATCCACGAAGGCAACGATTTATGTCCTCCTGGAATTATCGACGCAAAAGCGTAATTGCAATCTAACATTTCAAAAATGCCGGCCTAGATAGCGATGAAATTCAAATCGCATTTCGATGTGAAATAAATCGTCGACGGATTGGAATTCCCGCACTCAAAACTCAACTGCACCTTTCGTCCAATTTGCAAAACGGATATTTCATTCGAAAATTTCAGCAGGGGACAGTGGCCATATTGAACAAGCGAAATGGGATATTACGGCGATTCATCAGACCGTTACAATGAATCCTTATTTATGGGCCTTCATTTATCATTTGCATATTGTAAATTGTGCTGAATTTTTGGTTATCGACCAACCGCCATTGGCCGAAGTTTGTCGCCTGTTTGATGCTGTTGATATATGCTTTGTCGTTATAATATTGTGCATCACACCCCTGCAGTAGCTGAGAAATTTAACTTAACTCAATATTGCGAAGAATCCTGAGCAGATAAGAATGAAGTTAAAAAGTTACAATTAGATCGAAGACATTTAAAAAAAAACAAACAAAACGACGTGCTTGCAGAAAGTCCAAGAAGTTCAGGGCAAATAAGAATCTCCTAGAGGTTTTTATGGCAGCATGATATCTGAATTAAAAATATACTCCATTCACTTTTATTAAGTATCCCGGTTGGCCATCAAATTCTGACACAGTTCACTGTGTATATTCTGAAAACGTTAGCTTATACTCATTCCCCTGTCAGATACGAACTCAACGTTGTCGTTTCTACTTAGAATCGTAGTAACTAATTACGTATTTACCAAAATGTTTATTTCCTTTGGGAAAATAATGGATTTGGGAAAATATTATGTGAATTCAATTCTAAATTCAATTTTAAAGACTCGGCAAATGTTGAAGGAACTTTATCTCTCTAAAACTGGGAATATACTGCTCCACGACTTAGGGATATCGCATTCAATCGTTTTTGAAAGTGTGTAATCGTCGACAAAATCGCTGTAAAATCATTTAAAACTCAATAAAAACTTGAATCAGTATGAGACATTTCGTCAATCTGGTCGCCTTTCATCTGAAGTTTGGTTCTTCGAATGTGCTTCATGAATGTTCTTATTTTGAAATGAAGTCAGTTTATCAACGGCTTCGATTTGAACCGAGTTTTCCGAAAATGCCGAAACGTAAATTAACAAACGCGGAGGCTAATAGGGCTATCGGAATGCTACAGGGTGGCCTAACTCAGGTTGTTGTAGCGGAAAGGCTCCAAGTCAGCCGAAGTGTGATATCTCACTTTGGAATAGGTTCAGGGAGACAGGTTCCGTGTTGGAAAGACCAAGGCTTGGTGGGCGACGAAAAACAACACCTGCTCAGGATCGTTTCATCACCGTTTCGGCGAGAAGAAACCCTACATCTATGTGTAGAATGCTACGGAAATCTCTTCAAAATGCAGATGGGGTCCAAGTTTCCATCGAAACTATCAGACGACGTTTGAGACAGGTGAAATTATGTTCTAGACGTCTATTGAGATGAGTTCAATTAACACGTGACCATAAGCGTCAAAGACTGGAATGGGCAAGGCAACATATCAATTGGAACGATCAATGGCGTATAGTGTCCTTTTCACTGATGAATCCAGATCTGGACGATTTTCAGATTCTCGAAGGATAAGGGTATGAACAATCCCACGCATACCCCGTAATCGTCGCTATGTCCACGAAGTCCATCCATTCCGAGGGTGTAGTGTTATGGTATGGGCCGAGATATGTTTCAATGGGCGCACAGATCTACACATTTGTCCTGGGAATATGACCGCCTTACACTATAGGGAGCATGTCATTGACAATGTTGTGCCAAATTTTCACGCTGCTATTGGTGAAACTTTTCAATTTCTAGACGATAACGCTAGACCGCACCGTGCAGCCATGGTTGAGAATGCTCGCGAGGAGCTTGGTACTCACCAGATTTGAATTGCATAGAACATGCATGGGATATGCTCCAAAGAAGATTAGATAATCATCAACCTACCCCAGAATCCTTAAATGATCTGAAAGAGCTTCTGTCCCGTTTATGGAACAGAATTCCTCAAGAAATGTTCAACAACCTCGTGTGTAGTATGCAAAGAAGATGTCAAGCTGTTATTGATGCCCGTGGAGGCCATACATTGTATTGATAGTCTTAAAATGCTTGAATTCTCTGGGAATAAAATTTCGTTATTTTACTCGATTTTTCTTAACCATACGCTGCAGACCTACAGGCTCAAATTTGCAACTTGAAATCATATTAATATGAATTTTCATCACAAAATTATTATTTAAACTATATTTCTTTGCAATTCAAGTCAATATCCCTAACTCATGTGGAGCAGTTTATTTCTCTATATAAAAATGGTTGGAAGATTCAGTTATGCTATTTTCATTTACGGAAATCAAAAGGTGAGAGTTGGAATTTTACTGAAAATAATGGACAGAAGAGTACGTTACTTTAGAAGAAAGAATAAAAGTACTCGAATAACCCAATAGAAAAACGTCTAAACGAAGAGACGGACCTATGGAATTCCCCACTTTTCAAAATTCTCAAGAAATAAGCCAACGGAAGACATTTAAATACCTTTTTGCACAACTTGAAATACTTCAGTATGTAAATGTAGTAGTACTTCGAAACCTGTGTCACAATTAAACCTCAACAGAACTAACTTCATTCACAAAGTTAAAAAGGGATAGAAAGTAGTCTTGGCAATGTCGCTCAGAATTGACTTTCACGAGTGCCAACCTAGGTCAGTCTTGCTCTTGAGTAACAGAACTTGATAGACCTAATCACCTAAATCATGGTCAACATGAATACTTTATAAAAGTGAATGGAGTAGACGTAGTAGGTAGTATTTTGGAATTTAATTTGTCATGTTAATGCTGTGGCATTGTTTTATTGAACTGTCATTGTTCATCTCATGTTGAAAAGATAATTTCAATTTATTCAATGATATAGTGTTGTTATTTGGATCTTTATTTGTAAAATGATAAATTCGTTTCTTGGATTTCATTTTGATTCATTTGGGCAAATTTTCCATGACAATTTTATTCATTCATAATCAACATTATGAAATTGAAAAGATACAGATATTATAGGTAATTTTTCAAGAGCATTCATTTCCATTGCTTCTGAACTATGAAGAGTGGCTTGTTGAATGACTTCAAGTGTTTGTGATGGATCTTCATCGAGCATAGATTCTAATTCTTCCATAAACTTTATATACACTCCGGTTCGTTTATCGTTTTCAAATTTGCTAGTTCGAAACTAGGCAATTCATTTCTGACACATTCGTTCAGCTAAAGCATCGTTGCAATAAACTTCCACTAAAATACGAAAATTTTCAGCAGAACTTTTTTTCATATTGAAATAAGCAGGTACAACACCACACCAAACACTTTGTTCGGTGCAAAAGTAGACATTCCTACAGAATAAAGATACAGATGTTGTTTACACATCAGTTGAATGATAGATACTGAAGAAGTCAGCCTAATGATGACTCTTCCATACATTCCTCTTTTGAAATACTTGTTTCACTCATTCAGTGACGAATAAATATGGGAATCAATTAAGAAATCTGTATTTTTCCCCGAAGAATAAATTTAATGGTTTGAAGGTGAAATTCTTCGCTTGTCTTTCAATGAAGGTGAAGGAGAATGAATTTCTCGAGGTAATATATTGACCATGCTGAAATTCCTCCGAAGTAGATCATATGTCTCATGAATATAATTTCGTTAATCTCAAACTGTTGATTCAAACCTGTTAATCTTCACCACTGAATTCACAGTTAGTCCATACAATTACTTGGGAGTCCTGCTCCATTTCATACTCGAAGCGTTCGGATCTAACTGTCCTCCCCACAAATTTGCTAACCCACCAAATTTGCGACTAATATCCCTTAAGCTGTTGATTAATGAAGAGGAAGTGTTGGGTTTTTGCTCTTATACCTCTTCAATCAGTGTCAAAACCATCTCTGGTGCAAAAACTAAAACTAGTCGATCCCTAATTTATATTAAGTCTTCAACATGCTAAACTGTTTCATCAATGACGAAATACGATAAAATTTCTCGATATCAGAAAACTTTCATCCAACCTTGCGAATTTCATACAGGAATATATGAAGTGAAAGTAAAACCATCGAGATCAAGAATAAAAATTTGGGGATACTTTCCTACAGAACATTCAACTTCGAACTTTCTTAAAATATACGTCTATAAATTGTTCTTCAGGAACTTTAATCATATGAGATTCCTAACTTTTTACGAACACGAAACAGGTACGTAGATTCGATAGACTAACTTAAACTTTGGGATATTGATGGCTTGCTGGATTCAGAGAAGTTCATCAAAAGACTAAGCTTACTTCGCAATAAACTTGAATAATAACGAAATTTCTAATCTTCTAGAGAAAACTGGAAACTAAGTCAGGAAGACATTCAAATGGTCATTATGAATGTAGCTCACTCCGTTCCATATCTCTTAGGGAAATAAATATTAAAGATGTTAAAACTCCACTTTCATCTTCGTTTCATCTCCGTATAGATATTCGGATGCTGCGTCCAAATTGAAACATTGAAACTCCAGTGGGGATACAGCGAGCGCAACGAAGGTGAAATCATCGAAAGGCCATGAAATATTCAAGGGATCTGCCTTCCGTTCATGTTTGTGTTCCATCAGTTTTCTGCGTTGAGAAATTGGTGGAACTGAATCAGATATGAACCAGGAATTTGCGATGGACAGGTGGAAACTAGTTTTCTCTTCAACGTCAGCAGATTATGTTGATCCTTTCGATTCTTATATGGGCTGTTTTTACATATTCCCCGAATTTTCAGCAAAGCTGATGGTGACAACTGGATGACAGTAAGGCTTCTGTCAAAAGAAGCTATGAAAGCGTCTTCACATCCCTTCGTGGTCACTTTGGAGACCTGCAGAACATCTCTCTTCAAAGACTCGTACATCCAACGAACAGCGTGGCTTTGGAACACATTGCATAGGGAGGTGTTCCCCGAGGCATATAACCTCCAAAAAATTCAAGAAGAAAACCAATTCCTACCTGCTTGCCCTTGGTTCCCACGATGTTCTCTGAACATTACAGAATTTTCCTTTTCGTGATAACCGCAACATAAAAAAAGGCAGAGAGTTTTTGGAGAATGAAGGAAACTTTCAGAAATGGGTCTTTCAAGAATTTCCTTCGGAATTTTGTAACTGTAGGTACCAAGAATCATTCGTATCTCAGAAAGAATATGATGAGAATGGGCTTGTCGGAAACTGACTTGGGCAGATTCTGTGAGGAAGAGGAGAAAACTGGTTACAGAATGCCTTGTCATTACAAGGCTGTGCAAGGGACGAAAAAGAAATGTGCCACTGCAATATCTGAAGCTGTGTAGGCCAGGTATCCAATCATATGAAAGATTCATTTTGGAAATACTAAAAGGAGGGTTTGCCCTATGCCAATCCTGACAAAATGCACATATTTTCCCCAAACGGATTCGCGTCACTTGTTGTCAACCTCACTCGTTGTTTTGTTCACATGAAACAGTGGTTGCATTGTCATGAAGCACTAATTATTCTCTGAAAGGTGCTCGACATCAATTTCTATCGAAACGTTATAGCTGTGTTTCTGTCGTGATCAATTTCAACTGACAAAATTGTCGTCTGCACTTGGCTGCCTTTGACATGTCTACTTCAGTTACTCCAATAACTCCCATTCATGCAAATTTAGATTTAGCTCATATTACATTCATATCCCATTACCCATTCCAGGTTTCGAATAGAGAATGCTTTGTGGAATCTTTATCCACGATAATTGAATGAACAGTTCATAATCCATCAGTTCTATGAAGCATTATGACATCCATAAATCACTTGTGGGTCATGGTTCATCGAACAAGCAGAGAAGATACCTTGGAAACTCAAAATTTTCTGAGCAATATGAAATATCGACAATCCATTCGAAGAAATAAAATTATGCGAGAGTCTGGGATACTTTCAGTATTCTTTTCTTGTATTATCCACTCAGATGATTTACCTAACATTCTTTTCTTCCACTAGAGAAAGTTCAGGGGAATCTACACTGAACAGATCTCTCCGTGTAGTGGTCGATGGAGTTTCATCTGACGCTCTACCCTTAAATGCTGGTGTTCCGCAGAGATCAATTCTGGCTCCAACACTATTTCTTCTTCACATCAACGATTGGCTGGAAGCAACTTCGTGTCAGAGTGCACAGTTTCGCGCATGATAGTACCCTCAATACCAACCTGCTAGCCCTTGGTTCTCACGATGTTCTCTGAACATTACAGGATATTCCTTTTCGCGAGAACCGCAACGTAAAATAGTATATAACATTACTAGCAAGGTAAGAGGATTTTTACTGGCGAATGGAGGATATAACTGACGAGCCGCAGGCGAGTCAGTTACTTCCTTGAGCCAGTAAAACCCGTTACCTTGCGTGTATTGTTTTATATTTCATTTGTTTCTCATTTGTAAAAAGGTTAGATAAATCCCAAAAAAATCTCAATAATTTGTCGCAAATGTCGTAAGCTATGGAAGCGTTGCCATGAACATGTCTGTTTATTTTTCTTTACATTTGTTTTGGCGAAAGCGAAAATGAATGTACCAAAAGAAATTATTGAGGCAGCCAGCAGTGTAGATTCAAGTTTATTACCTGCAAAATCTGCTTCAAGGTACGAGCGAGAATACGACAACTTCAAAAAGTGGCAAAACAAAAATAGTGTGATTGGGGTAACTGAAGATGTTTTGTTGGTCTACTTGAATCAACTATCAGCTAGATTCAGCCCTAATACTTTATGGGCAAAATGGTCTATGCTGAAAAGCTGCTTGGAAATGAAAGAGAATGCCCCTGTTCGCAGGTTTGTTTTCCTTAAAAAAATTATTGAATAATAATAATAATAATAATAATAACACCATTTATTTCCATAATCTGAATACAATTCGAAAGGGAAACAAGTCAAACTAATACACATGAAACAAACAAGAAAAAACAGAAGAAAAATGACCGATGAGACCGATCAGACTTGGAAATCACAGTTGAAATACTCGCTTATTGAGTATGGTTCAAGCTTTGTCAAAAAAGTTCTTACAGTGTCATTGAACTTCTTTCCCTCCGATAAGGACTGAATATTTCTCGGTAGGTGATTAAAGAGCTTTAGACACATGTATTCTGCATTTCTTTGCGACAGTGTTAGAGAATTCTTCGGAAGATGAAAGAAATTCATTCTCCTAGTGTTATTCGAATTTTCGTATTGTTTAAAGTAGTGACCATTTTTTCGCAGGAAAACTAGACATCTGAATATGTAAAGTCCCACCGTTGTTAATATCCCCTCGACTTTGAACCTCCCACGACATGACGCTCTATAAGGCAGCCGAAGCATCACTCTCAATGCGCGTTTTTGAACTATAAATATCTTATTGATATCCGAGCTGTTACCCCAAATAATAATGCCGTACGATAGTATCGAGTGAAAATTTGAAAAATACACTGTCTTAAGTAGGTCCAGGTTAGCTTGCTGAGATAAGACGCGAAGTGTGTAGAGAACAGAATTCAACCTTCGCTGTAATACTTGGATGTGTTCAAACCAACATAAATTTTGATCCAAAACCATACCCAAAAATTTCGTACTGTCTCCTATATCCACGGTGTTATAAAGAAGAGTGATAGTTTCAGGCCTCCGCCACCTTGCATGCATTGTAGAAAAAAACACACACTCAGTTTTGTCCACATTAATGGTGAGATTATTCTGTGAACACCAGCCTGCTATAGACGACAGGGTATTTTGTGTCATTATAGTTCCTGTTGGTATATTGGATGCAGATACCAACGTATTTGCATCATCGGCGTATACATAAATACATCTACCTTCTCAGAAACGTGGTTTGGGAGCTCATTAATGTAGATCAGAAATAGTTTTGGTGCGACAATACCTCCCTGTGGAACACCAACCTTCATCTGCATATCGGAGGATATAAAATTTTTCCCGTTAATTTCCATGCTCACCCTCTGTACTCGATTATTCAGATAACTTTGTACTAAGTTTAACTGGTTACCTCTTATTCCGCAACAGAAGAGTTTATGCAAGAGCTTAGTGTGATCGACGCTATCGAAAGCCTTTGAGAGGTCAATGAAGAGACCTATCGGTACATCTCCTCCCTCAAGGACCTCAAGAATCGACCGCGTCAACTCAAAAAGGGCCGTCTCTGTACTTTTGGACTTCACAAACCCATGTTGACATTTTGAAAAAATTCGGGATTTGTGAAAAAAACTCAAGAACCTACTTACCAAGATCTTCTCAAAAATTTTTGAAAATGACGTCAATAAGCTTATTGGTCTGTAATTACTAGGATCTTCGATATTTCCTTTTTTAAAAAGCGGTCTCACAATTGCTATCTTCAAAGATTTCGGAAATACACCATCCTTGAAAGACTTATTTATGATGCGGGCTAAAGGTTCTGCAATAATAGAGATAGATCTTTTAATAACCGTTATTGGTATTTCATCATGGCCGAATGAAGCTTTATTTTTCATCTTTCTGACAGTATCTACCACCTCCTCCGCCGTTACCTCAAACAAATAAAATGATTTAGGGTTACAAAAAGCGGAGCTAGGGGCAACCGCAGTGGAATCCGCTACAGAATTGATGTTCAGAATATTGGCAACATTTATAAAGTGATGATTGAACGAATTTGAAAGTTGTTGAGGATTTTCTGAAGTTAAAAGTTTATTTAAATCTTTCCTCCTACGTCCAGTTAATTGATTTATCAGATTCCATACTGTTTTGGATTTATTATCAGACGAAGTAATACGCTTTTTTATATAATTACATTTATTTGCTCTCAGAGTTTTGTCATAAGATTTTTTTGTTTCTTTGTAAATATTAGCATATTCCGGATGAAAACGAGATAGAATATACAGGTAGTCTAGGCGGTTTTTGAGATCATCCACATGTGCAGATCTGTCTTTATATTTTTTCACAAGTTTCTGTTCCATAATTTCAATTAAAGGAAAAGAGGTGTCGAAAATGCGCTTTTACTTGTGAAAAAACAAGTCCCACATAGATTCAGCATCCACTTGATCATAGTCTTGTAGAAAATTTTCCCATTTCTCATCGGTTATCAACGTCATGAAGTTTTGTGTTGTTGATTCGTTTATAAGACGAATCAGTTTAAATTCTGTTCGGAAATCGGACAATGAACATGGGAAGGAGAAGTACTGAGCCGTGTGATCTGATAGATGGGATGGAATCACAGCAACCTCATAGTCGTCTAAATTTGTTAGTACATTATCAATGCACGTTGATGAAAAGGGTGTAATTCGCGTTGGGTCAAGGATCGTAGGTGTCGCATTGAAACCTTCCAAAAGTGAGACGAAATTCCGTGTTTCTGAATCATCCGATAAAAGATTTATATTAAAATCACCCGCAATAATATACCGACTATTATCAGATATGAGTTTCCGAAAAATAATATTCATTTTATCAAAGAACAACTCTACATCACATCTGGGGTAAGTATTCGGACGGTATATCGATAGTATTATATACTTTATCGAATTAATGCGAGCCTCAATTGCTGAACATTCGAACACATAAGGAACGCTGTGATCGACCAAGTCTGATCGCTCCCTATACGATATTTCCTGTTTACAATAAATTGCACATCCTCCGTGGCAACCGGTCGGTCTACAATATTTTGATGCGAGGTTATAACCGTCAATATGAAATGCATTAATTTCCATAGAATTTTGCCAATGCTCAGTAATACAAACAACGCATGCGTTGATATTGTTTACAAATTGTTCTAATCTAACCAAACAATTGCCTAAAGATTGAACATTTTGATGGATGATTACACAATTTTCTTCGAATCTTGAGCTCGGATTCTGTTGAGGCGAAAGAAAAAATTATTTATTTTACTACCTTCGGGCCATAAACCTGGATTTTTCATCGATTCAAACTTGTTTGCCGGAACAGTGATCTTGAAGGACGAATATTCTTCCGGTCTTCTTGATTCCAGTTTATCGCATTTAACGTTGGTGAATCCTTTATTATTCAGATACTGAAGTAGTACTCCTGGTTGCAATGTTGGATCTAACTTGCATACATGCAGATATCCATACTTGGGAGCTCCTTTAATGATCATTTCTTCCGGTTTTCCACTGCCCATGATACTTCTATCGACTCGCCTAGGTTTCCTTCTTTTAACTTTAGTAAATTCTTCTTCCTCCCCGACTGTTGCAGTTCCCGATCCACTGTTCTGTGTGGATACTGGGTTTTTCTGTACTGAACTATTTCCAGGTTCCGTAGACTTATCGATAGTCGTAGAAATTGCATCTTGTTCCACCGGTATTTTATTCGCTGAGGTTTCAGCTTTCTTGACGATTGAGTCCAGAGCATCAACGACCTCAGAGTATTTCTTCCCCTTTGGCTTCTTCTGGCCCATATCAGTGCGGTTCGAAAGGTTTGTATTCTCGGCTCTTAGATGTTTAACCTCATTGTGTAATTTAGATATTTCAAGTTTCAATTCTTCGATCACAGGTAAGATCATTTTCTCAAAAGATTGAGCAACAATGTTGGTGACTTTGTTGAGTAATTTATCTGTAATAATTTGATTTTCTTCCGGAGTAAAAGAATTTTCACTTTTTGAGGTTATGTCGGCAGAAATGCACAACTCACATAGCCAAGTCTTAATTTCACCGTTTGTTTTCATCTTCTCGAGATTTTCTACACTTATATTTACACACTTTGTATGATACAAGTGCGAAATATTTTTAAAACAGGGTATTGAATCGTCAGAACGACTAATCGGCTTAGAACACTTGCAGCACGTAACAGCCATCTTTGCAGAATGAATTTTGACGTTTAGTTGTCATTTGCAGTTTTCAAAAGGTAATTGCGTTTCTGAAACGAAAAAATGATCGTTATACGCCAAAAAAGGCCAAGGTATTAAGTAAAGAAGAGGCTGAACAATTTCTTTTACATGCTCCTGAAGATCAGTGGTTGCTGGCGAAAATTGTAACAATATTTGGGATTTTTGGATGTTGTCGATGTGACGAAATTCACTCCTTAAACATGAATGATGTAGAAGATATGGGAAAATACGTTATCGTGACATTGCGGCAAACAAAAAATTTAACAACAAGAAGATTCATCATAACCGATGATGGCTGCATCTTCAAGCTCTGCATGTTATACAGAAAATATGTGAATCTTCGGCCTCCTGGAACAGAAAGCCTAAGATTTTTTTTGACATACCGATATGGAAAGTGCATTTCCCTTAATGCTGGCCAGCACACTATTGGTGGTGTCCCAAAGCAAATAGCGAAATATTTAGATTTAAAAGACCCAGAGTTATACACCGGCCACTCTTTTCGCAGAACTGGAGCCACTATGGTTGCGGATTCGGGTGGAGATATTTTAGCACTAAAGCGTGCAGGAGGGTGGAAGAGCACCGAAACTGCGATGAGTTATGTCGATGATTCGGTCAACAAAAAAATCGAAATGTCTAGCAAATTATTAGGTAGTAAGGAGAGTACAAATGTTCTGCAGTCCTCGAGTTCAGCAGTTTCTGAGTCAACAGATTGTTCATCATCATCAGTATCAACTCTTTCATCATCAAAAATCCTTGTTACTGGAAATAACAATTGTACCATAATTTTCAACATATATGACGATAAAACAAAATTGTCTAATGTAAATAATACTACTAACTTGTAAAAATTTTGCAAGTTAACTGTCAGTTTTACAAGTTAGTGACTTGATAAAATAAACTTTCTTGATTAATATTGTATTTTTGGAAACTGACGTTTACAAATGAGAAACAAATAAAAAAATAACATTCGATGGTTTTGCCAAGAGGCATGAAACCAAATGGATGATAATTTCGTCACCTTGAAAGTTTCAGACAGTCTGTACGATATGACGTCAGCATTTCCTTCGCATGGAAAGCGCAAAAGCTTTTAGCTCTTATAAATACAATAAATATTCAAATAAGTGTATTATGCAAACTCCGAAATCTTCCGAAATATTTACTGGCACAACAAATCTCATGGAATACAGGAATAATTAATGATTCTCAACTCGAAACCTAGCATTACCGCATCACGAAGATCTCGAATGAATTCGCGACCTAAGTCTTACGCTGATTAATTAATGCCCATTATAGTTTTAATCCCTGCCCGCTTGTGTCTGCAGGAAGAACAAGGGCGAAAGGGGGCTAACAACCATTAAGTTGGACTGAATACTAAATTACAGAAAACCTTCGCGAGATCGAATACATCTGCATCGAATCCCGCATTCGTTTCCGCTTTCACCTCACACCGGTCGACCTTTTACTTCCTTTAAAGGCCGCCATACACAGCACAATGCTGCATTTTTAACTCTATCAAGTAATTGCTGATGCTCGATATGATTTCAGACTACATGCAACCCCTAAACTCAGTCGATAAACCATTCAAGACACAGCTCGACTGGAGCAGATGGGACTCGAGTATAGAATCACAATCATCTACAGAAATAGTCTGGTACACAGACGGTTCAAAGACAGATGAAGGAACAGGAGCGGGAATACGTGGAGTGAGGCCAAGAAGGGATTGCATAATACCTCTCGGCAAACACGCCACGATATTTCAAGCTGAAACACATGCCATTAGGACATGCATACAGAAGAACCTGGAAAGTGGATACCAAAGAAAACACATCTACATTCTCTCTGACAGCCAGAGCGCCATCAAAGCCCTCAGACACAGATAAAGTCTAGAATCGTCTGGAAATGCCTCCAGGACCTTCTGGAGCTGGCAAAACACAACAAGGCCACTTTGCTGTGGGTGCCAGGTCACGAAGGAATAGCGGGCAGTGAAAAAGCAGACCAGTTAGCAAGACAAGCATCTGAAACGCCATTCACAGGGCCAGAACCTGTGCTTGGAATCAGCAAAAACCGATGCAGGACCCTGATTGAGGAGTGGATGAAACGAAGACACCAACAACACTGGGAACAGAGCAACGGGCAAACACACAGCAAAGTCATGGTAGTACGCACAAGCCAAACCTTGACGGCTGACTTTCTGAATCTAAACAGAACAAAGGCACGTATAATAGTAGGTCTGCTGACGGGAAACTGCGGCTTTAGGAAACATGAACATCATGGGAATACTTAGAGAACCCGTGGATTGCAGACTTTGCAGTGAAGATGAAGAAACAGCCTCTCACATCATCTTTGAATGCGACGCCCTAGGAAGAAGGCGTCACAGAACCTTTGGAGAGATCAGTCCGGAAACGGGAATGAATCCGAAAAACCTCATAAACAGGCTTCTGAACCTGAGAAGGACATAAACCTATTCTCGTGAGGAACCACTGATGGAAGAGTGATACAATAGACCCCAGTTGGTCGCAGTGTCATAGGGCGGCCAATTGCTACCTGGTCTCTTGTTCGTCAGCGAATCATTCAATCAATCAATCAATTGCTGATGAGAGCTCCTATGTCATTGACTGAAAGTTGATTTGGGAGTGCCAGAGAAAACTCAATGAGGTGGGCAAGAAGAATAAGGTCTCTTGCCAGGGATCTCTGCTGACCTTGGAGTGGCGTAACACCATAAAGCAACTGGCCAGAGGCAATAAAGTGAGTCTACTATGGATGCCAGGGCATTGTGGTGTGAAGGAAATGAAAAAGTCGATGGGCTTGCGAGAAGTGCAACAAGGTTAACACCTGCCAGACCTGAGCCTTTCTGTGGGCTTGAAAAAGACCAATTCAAGGCAGGTTCAACAATGGGAGTTGGACAACAGAATAACCCTCTGAAGAAACACTCCAGGACTTACTCAGTCCGAAAAATTCATGATGATCTCACCGAACTACACCTTTAAGCTCCTCAAGCTGTCAAGAGCTGAGCTTCGGGTGATGGTAGGTCCGCTGACAGGGTCCTGTTGGTACCAACATCTTTTGTACCGCAGTCATAGTTCTTGGATGTTCTTTTATAGCCAATCAAATCCATTACATGATGATAATATGAACAGCTATCATATGTTAAAATTTGCCTCAGAGCTTGTTTGCTTGTAACCTCCATGCAACCTTGAATTTGGCATAACCTCAGGTCAGCTGCTTATGATCTATAAGGCACAGATTTGACCTGTCCTGGAATACTGTTTCCATATTTGGAGTGCTGCACCTAAACAAATCCTAAAACTCTTGGATTCTGTACAAAAAAGGGCCATTCGTCTCGTTGGTGATGCTTCGCTCACAAACTAGCTCACTTCTCTGGAACACCGTAGAAGAGTAGGCGATCTGTCTCTATTTTATGGATATTTCCATGGGCGATGCTCTTCTGAATTATCAGCAATCGTTCTCCCTCTGGCAGTCTGTTCGAGACTAACCCGTCAAATTAAGTCTTCACATCCCTTCGTGGTCACTTTGGAGACCTGCAGAACATCTCTTTTCAAAGACTCGTTCATCCTACGAACAGCGAGACTTTGGAACACATTGCCTAGAGAGGTGTTCCCCGAGGCATATATAGCCTCCAGAAATTCAAGAAGAACACCAATTCCTACCTGCTTGCCCTTGGTTCTCACGATGTTCTCTGAACATTACAGGATATTCCGTTTCGTGAAAACCACAACATGAAAAAACATGTACAACACGAAGCAGGCTCATCATACTTTTATAATATGGTGGTTTTATGCGTAGATTATCAATGTTAGAACATGACCGAGTATTAACTCGATCGATATCTTGTATATTCAAGTAGACCATAGGCGAAATGGAAAGTTAGCAGAGCCACAATGTTCATTGAAAGATTATCATTGTATTCAAGAAATAGAGGTCCTTTTAGGCCTAAATCATTCGCAGCTTCGCTTGAGTTCCATTTCTACTCACACACCTCGGTTTTTCCCATAGTGTATGGCGCCCTTAAGATCAATGCAGTGAAGGGTAAAAGACGAGGAGGGAGAAAAAGGTCGAATTTTCACCGAAAGCTTCTAATTCAGCCCGAAGAAAGGCGTGGCCCAGGCGACTTAGATCAATTAGCTGAGCTGAAACCTCGCTGCATAAGACAATCCTGTTAATTCGTCGTCCTGAGTCATCTCAATTGTCGTTTACGACGTTCTTAGCGCGGATTAGTGGAATAATCTCGGGTTTAGTTCGTTTTTGCTCGTTCCTTAGGGTAATAAATGATACAGAGTATCCTGAAATGGAGATGGTTTATATTGGACGGTTCGGTGCAATCTTCGAGATGGTTTGCTATTCGGAAGGCGAGAGGTTGCATTGCGAAATTTTTAATTCAGTAATGAAGTCGTAGACCTTGAGACTCGTAGACTTCTTTCTTATGAGTTTTTTTATGTTGTGGTTTTCAGGAAAAGGAATATCCTGTTATGTTCAGAGAACATCGTCAACACCAAGGGCAAGCATGTAGGAATTGGTGTTCTTCTTGAATTTCTGGATGTTATATTCCTCGGGGAACACCTCCCCAGGCAATGTGTTCCAATGCCTCGCTGTTCGTTGGATGAACGAGTCTGCGAAGAGAGATGTTCTGCAGGTCTCTAAAGTGACCACGATCAGATGTGAAGACTTAACTTGACGGGTTAGTCTCGAAGAGACTGCCATAGGTGGAACAATTGCTGGTAATTCAGAAGAGCATCGCCCATGGAAATATCTATAAAATAGAGACAGATCTCATACTCTTCCACGGTGTTCCAGAGAAGTGAGCGAGTTTGTAAAAAAATTTTTCCATACAGTATAGGAATTCTCGCAAAAATTCGAATCTCGCCTATCGATACGAAATTTTCACCATTTATTGATTCGATGCCGTAGATTGAGAAAATCCAAACAGATTTTCTCTGAAGCTGATTGTTTTTTAGATATGGTTGATGGAAAATCGGAAAAATTGGACCTTCGCGAAAAAAATCAGAAAATCCAAACCCTTCGTCTCAGGTATATAAAAATACACCATTTTATTCTTTTTTTAGTACAATCGAAATTTTTTTTTTTTCGGAGTGTATCGACCCGGGTCATTTTATTTACTAATTCGGACACGTAGATTACGAATCTTATGAGAATTCTCCTGTGACGCGTAGTTTGGAAAATAATCTACCTTGAGTCGGAAAATCGCGAAAAATAGGTCATTTGTGGACTGCCGTATTTCCCAGAAAAATTGATTCATACAGATGCTGATTTTTTTGCATATAGACTGATCCTTTGTGATTCAAAAAAAACCAATTCTCATTCATCAGAGTCGAACAGTTTAGATTTTCTGATTTTTTCGCGAAGATCCAAATTTTCCGATTTCTCATCGTTCGTAAATCAAAAATATATGCCTCGGGAAACATTTCCCTAGGCAATGTGTTCCAATGCCTCGCTGTTCGTTGGATGAACGAGTCTTTGAAGACAGATGTTCTGCAGGTCTCCAAAGTGACCACGAAGGGATGTGAAGACTTAACTTGATGGGTTATTCTCAAAGAGACTGCCAGAGAGGGACCGATTGCTGATAATTCAGAAGAGCATCGCCCATGGAAATATCTATAAAATAGAGACAGATCGCCTACTCTTCTACGGTGTTCCAGAGAAGGGAGTGAGTTTGTCAGCGAGGCATCACCGACGAGACTATTGCCTTTTTTCATACAGAATCCAAGAGTTTTAGGATTTGTTTAGGTGCAGCACTCAAAATATGGGAACATTATTCCAGGACAGGTCGAATCTGTGCCTTATAGATCATAAGCAGCTGACCTGAGGTGGAATAGATCCTGGCACGAAACAGAAAACCAAGTTTTTGAAATGCACTTTTAGCAATGGATCTCACGTGATTCTCCCAAGAAAGGTTATTGCCGGCAGTAATACCAAGCAGCCAAATGGATGACTTCGATGGTATGGTCACTCCCGTCAATTTTATGCTGGGCACAGTAAGACCAGCTTTTCTAGAGAAAAGACATGCTATTAGATCCCTATTCAAGAATTGTTGCCAAGTCCATATTTATGTTGTTAATATTTATTCTTTGTTCGTTTCCGATCTGGCGAGCTGGTATTGGGGCCCTTGATGAAAAGGCGTTATGGAGGGTACTATCATCCGTGAAGCTGTGCACTGGAAACGAAGAGTAAAATGGACTAGCAGAGATCTAATTTCCAAAGTACACCACCAGAGCAGGATAATGACAAACAGGTTTCTGGCTTGTTTGTCGTCATCAGTGCCACATAACCCTTACTGAGGTAGCAACGGACTGAAACGGCAGAACTTTTATTAGAACAAGCTACACCTCCTTACCGGCTTTCTTAAAGGACATTGTTGCCTCAGGAAGGATCTGGTGAGAATGGAGGGTAGAGTCTGTGGGGACGAAATTTAATGGGTTCCCTCTGGGAATTTCTTTTGAAAATTCATTTCCCTTAGAACAACGGTTGTTAATATATTCATTCTGAAACCTTATTCAGTCTCTCGATTCAAATTCCATTCGTGGAAATCAGTTGTAATGTAAATATCCTTTTCCCAACCTATTCTTACTTGAATGCACGAAATCCAATTTTCCGGCACACGACCTTAATTTCAATACCGTTTTTCCTAGAATACATGCTAATGCCTCCCGATTGCAGTCGTACAAAAACCACATCAACCTTCGAACCGCGAATTCTATCCAAACCTCGCCAACATATTTCCACCTTGATGAGCATACGAATGAAAACAACCGTCCAACTTGGGCGAATATTCATACGCAGCTTTAATTTCAATCGGAAGCGTTTTCGTCGAATGAAACATCCATTTAGTTCTATGATTAGATTTTCCACAACCTAACCGAATATTCAAATGAAAAGACCGAGGGCTTTCGTAACCAATTCGAGTTAGACCAACATTAATTCGCGAGGACTTTATTCTGCGACGGGTCCAAACAGAGAAAGAGATAGATTTGTGAAAACATGGCACATTCGGGTCGTTTGACTATTCAAGCTGGGTTGAGCACAGTAAGATTGTATCCAGTTGAAGGATTTGACTGAATTCTAGTTATCTCCCATTTCGTAGAACTAGTTCTGGGAACGGAAATTGTTGAGTCTCACTACGGCTACATCTGGACGAAATAGAATTCCTTTGGCCATAAAAATTAGACTGTCTTTTTTAAAATAGGCTGTATAGATGGATGGATTTTTTTATGTTGTGGTTCTCACGAAGAGGAATATCCTGTAATGTTCATAGAACATAGTGAGAACTAAGCACCACCAAGGTCAAGCAAGAAGCAATTCCTAGTGTTCTTGAATTTCTGGAGGTTATATGCCTCCCTGGTCTCCAAAGTGACCACGAAGGGATGTGAAGACTTAACTTGACGGGTAAGTCTCGAAGAGACTGCCAGAGGGGAAACGAATGCTGATAATTCAGAAGAGCATCGCCCATGGAAATATCTATAAAATGGAGACAGATCTCCTACTCTTTTACGGTGTTCTAGAGAAGTGAGCGAGTTTGTAAGCGAGGCATCACCGACGTGACGAATTGCTCTTTTTTGTACAGAATCCAAGAGTTTTAGGATTTGTTTAGGTGCAGCACTCCAAATATGGGAACAGTATTCCAGGACAGGTCGAATCTGTGCCTTATAGATCATAAGCAGCTGATCTGAGGTGAAATAGCTCCTGGCACAAAACAGAAGACCAAGTTTTTGGGATGCACTTTTAGCAATGGATCTCACGTGATTCTCCCAGAAAGGTTTTTGCCGACAGTAATACCAAGCATCGAAATGGATGACTTCAATGGTATGGTCACTCCCGACAATTCTATGCTCGGCACAGTGAGATCGGATTTTCTAGAGAAAAGACATGCTTGTGTTTTTTTGCGTTGAATTCCACCAAGTTATTAGATCCCCATTCAAGTATTGTTGCCAAGTCCATATTCATGTTGTTAACATTTCTTCCTCAAACGCTTGTGGTGCAATATTTGTTCCATATATCTTGGTTAACAATGGCAGTTAGTGGTGTGGATTGTAAGAGTGTTTACGTTTATTCAAATAATGAACTTTCAATTTATGGTAAATCAAAACAAAAAGCCTGTTCAGCGTATAAGTTGTACAGAACAAGATTTCCGCTAATGTTCGCGGATGTTCATAAACCTGGAACAGAGAGATGCGGGCCAGAGTAGTATTAAGGTATTGATGCCCAAAATTTTTTATACATTTTATGAATTGAACATTTAAAATAAGAAATTTTCGCTAAAATTACTTATTTGAATGAGTTCTATAACCCACCTGTCGAAAGGAAAGCCTCACCTAAAAATACACCCTGTATATTGATTCCGTAGAAGTACAGTTTGGTTCGGATGATTTCGAAAATTGGCTTCCCTATTTATTATTGAAAGGTGTGTCTCCTCTTTCTATGGTCGAAGGTTGACTCAAACCTCGAACTCGTGGCAAAGTAAATATTCCATCCCAAATTAAAATTACATCTCTCCACAGCTGATCGATACAACTTAATATCCGTTTGCCATTTCACCCTGCTTTATACAATCCAAATTGAATTCCGTCCAAACTTTTCAACCTCTTGTATGTACGTCTCGAACTAACGAGAAAGTAACCTGTCATCTTGAATGAAGAGCAAGAATGCTTCAGTCTCGGCTTCAGAATGCTTCAGAATAACAACTCAGAACTATTTAATCATACCATAATAACTTCAGATGATTTTAAGGAGACCGGAAGCAGAATCCATAAGTTTGCTCCCGGAAGTTCATGTTGCCCTATCCAGGCTCCACTGAATTGAAGTTATTACTCCTAATCATCTACTCCAGAACAGCAACTGAGCAGATGTGGATGGAGCATAACGTTGTGCAAATGTTATTTCAGAATGCAACGAATTGTAGCAGATGGAAAAATGTTTGTATAAAGCAACCCTGATTTGGATATCATAATGTTGTGATTGAAGTTACATGAATTAGTATCATCGATTTTATCAGCAAATTCAATATTTATGTTGAGTTCAAGTCAGAATGGATTCGAATATGAGGCCCTGATGATAATTGAAAATGTTAATCAATGGGAGGTCCACTGATATTTGTTTTCCATATTTATAATCTTTGTTAAATTATGGCTTTGTTGTCGATAAATATTTATCAATTTCATTTGTATTGAAGAATGACTTTTATTGGAGTATATACAGCGTTTGTCTTTGACTTGTACATATAAACTGCTCCACATGAGTAAAGGATATTGACTTAAATTGCAAAAAAATATAGTTAAAATAAAATTTTTGTGATGAAAATTCATATTAATATGATTTTGAGTTGCAAATTGATTTTAGCCTGTAGGTCTGCAGCATATACAGGGTGGTTAAGAAAAATCGAGTAAAATAACGAAATTTTATTCCCAGAGAATTCAAGCATTTTAAGACTATCAATACAATGTATGGCCTCCACGGGCATCAGTAACAGCTTGACATCTTCTTGGCATACCAATACGAGGTTGTTGAACATTTCTGGTGAGTGCGGAGGTATTGGTGAATGTGGAATACCAAGCTCCTCGCGCGCATTCTCAACTATGGCGGCGCGGTGCGGTCTAGCGTTATCGTCTAGAAATTGAAAAATTTGTGAAAGACATGCTCCCTCTAGTGTAAGGCGGTCATATTACCAGGACAAATGTGCGCTCGTTGCAACATAACCGGCCCATACCATAACACTAACCCCTCGGAATGGATGGACTTCTTGGACATAGCGACGATTACGAGGTATGCGTGGGATTGTCCATACCCTTATTCTTCGAGAATCTGAAACTCGTCCATATCTGGATTCATCAGTGAAAAGGGCACTACGCCATTGATCGTTCCAACTGATATGTTGCCTTGTCCATTTCAGTCTTCGACGCTTATGATCACGTGTTAATGGAACTCCTCTTAATGGACGTCTAGAACCTAGATTCACCTCTCTCAAACGTCGTCTGATGCTTTCGATGGAAACTAGGACCCCATCTGCATTTTGAAGAGTATTCCGTAGCATTCTAGACGTAAAGATGTAGGGTTTCTTCTCGCCGAAACGATGATGAAACGATCCTGAGCTGGTGTTGTTTTTCGTCGCCCACCAAGCCTTGGTCTTTCCAACACGGAACCTGTCTTCCTGAACCTATTCCAAAGTCGAGATACCACACTGGCTGACTTGGAGCCTTTCCGCTACAACAACCTGAGTTAGGCCACCCTGTAGCATTCCGATAGCCCTATTAGCCTCAGCGTTTGTTAATTTACGTCTTGGCAATTTCAGAAAACTCGTTTGAAATCGAAGCCATTGATAAACTGACTTCATTCCAAAATAAGAACATTAATGAAGCATATGCAAAAAACCAAACTTCAGAAAAGAGGCGACCAGATTGACGAAATGTCCCATACTGATTTTGATTGGATCGATTCAAGTTATTATTGAGTTTCAAATGATTTTACAGCGATTTTATCGAAGATTACATACTTTTAAAAACGATTGAATACGATATCCCTAACTCTTGTGGAGCAGTAAATTTTAACTGTAGGTTCTTGAGGCCAAAAGAAACCTTTTTTTCATTTTCCATTTTTCCGAATTCGACTCTGTTTGAAATATATAGCCATTGAAAAAATTGGGCTGAATACGTACCGGATTTTCTGCAAAGACTCCAAAATTCATATTTCCTGAATGAAATGGAGTTGATACATTCAGGGAATACTCAAATACAAACCTTATTCGAATAGGAATGTTGAAAATACGATATTTCTTAAAAAACCACTTAGTTTTGTGCGATTAGATCCGCAATTAAAAAGCCATGTACAGGGTGCGGCACGGAGGATGGATGGTTTTAAAAAAATAATAAAAGCGTTAATTTTTACTCAAAAACACATTTATTGACGGAATCAGATTCTCAAGGAAATAGCATTTGAGACAGTCAAGTGTGGAAAATCACATCAGGCATGTGGTGGCCGAAATCGGTGATGCAGTGCTGGAGGCGCTCTTGGAAGTTCGCGTAGACTCTCTCCAACATCGCTCTCTCAACTTGGGCAACTTCCACGCGAATAGCCCTTTTCAATTCGTCCAGAGTTCGGGGCTTGGTCTCGTATACTCTAGCCTTGAGGTGTCCCCATAAGAAAAAATCGCATATGGATAAATCTGGGGACCGGGGAGGCCAATGAACATCGCCAAACCTGGAAATAAGGCGACCAGGGAAGAGAGGGCGAATAACGTCCATTGATGCTCTGGCTGTGTGGGCGGTCGCCCCATCCTGTTGGAACCACACACGTCGGATTGGAACACGTTGCCGTCGTAATTCGGGGATAAAGAAGTTGTTGATCATTTCGACGTACCGCTCTGAGTTCACGGTAACAGCACGACCATTAACGTCTTCGAAGAAGTAAGGGCCAATGATGCGAGTTTGCGATACAGCGCACCAAACCGTAACTTTTGGTAAATAAATGCTAGGAACACACGAGTCTAACGGCACCTTCCCCACTTCTCTCGTCCTCAGTGGGGGAAAGTTATGCCCATCTGAAAAACGTCCGCCCTCCGTGCCGCACCTTGTATAATAACTAATAACTTGTTCATATTTTCCCCAATATCCCCAAAATATCTCATTAAGAATTGTTCTTTCACTCTCTTCATGATTAATCAACCTAACTCATAGGATTCTAGGTCAATGACCAAAACTCACCTTCTTCTATAGATATTTCACAGAGCTTCCGAGAAAACGATGCCAGATTGTTGATTTTCCCTTTGAACGATGGTATAACGGTGTTGTTATGCGAGGTAGCGGGCGCTCAAACCTTATACTGTTATTCTGTGTCTCAAACGTGAGTGGCTGTGAACGTCGCATGCGTATAGCGACATTCGGCGTGATCTGTAGATGGCGTATGGAGGAAATCATTTCTAAACCTATGTTCTTGTAAAAGCGGAAATTGATTATTTAAGGTGCTTTACTTCGATCTCTTGATGATTATGCCTTTCAGTGAATAAATGTAATATTAACCGTGTAATGTCCAGTTTAAAAAATTCCAAGCTGATTTTGTTTGGATAGAAACCTCACCATAGTTTATTCGGTGCTAAGTATCATTTTATTTTTCATTAATTTCAATATAATACGTCGTTTGTATCGGAATTCATCATTAATAATACCGAACGTCGTATATTCATCTATTTTTAATATGGACCGGTACTAATCAGTTTTTAATATAAACTGTGCACATTTAATGTATAATTTCATGATCCTTGATGTTCTATTTTATCTCCCACATTTGTAGGATTTTATGATTACATATCGCTACATGAAACGTTTTTCCATCATTCAGATTTAAGCCCCGACAATGCTGATTAACATTTTGACAACATTGTTAACTTTTCAGAGACCAGATAAGTAATAATATCCGATGATATTCAATCCAGGGATGCATCCAGATTATTCATGATTTTTTCACCAAATTTTATTGTATACAATGAGGAATAACTCGAAAACGAAGCGTTTAATAAAAAAAAACTTAGAAAAACTTTTATTCTGTAAACTGATTGATTCTTTCGAAAATATGAATCTCTTATTTTGAAAGTGGTTTTATGGTATTTTTGCATGGATTTATGAGTCCAGTTTAGGTTAGGTCAGGTTTAGATTTGGTTAGGATGAGTTGGGTTGAGTTTTGTTGGCATTTCAACAAACAGTGTCTGGGTAGGTGAACATCAGGACTATTTTTGAAAAATAACTCCCTCGTAGTTACAAAATCTTGCTCATGTAGCATAAGCGTCCAACAAGTGTCAATATGTTTCTTCCTCTCAGCGAAACGAAGAGGTGGCATTCCAAGGAGTATTCCGCCTCAGACAATCCCCAGAATTCGATCCCCAATAATTTGAATTTCCAATAGAGTGGTGAATTACCGCCACCAAGAGCGGGAACGCCCATTATTCAATTTTCCGCCGCATCTCCCTTCTCCTATCAAACGTTCGACTGCTAAACGTTGGGCGATAAGGTGGCGAGGAGAGGAGCGAGTGCAGCACAAATTACTCCACTAATACTCCCAGTTTTGGAGACACGGAGGACGAATTGCTGGGGAAGGCTAGATGACTTCGACCTGAAAATTCCATTCCGAAGTTCTACGTGACCCCTGTCTGCTTTGGTGCGTGAACAAGGAGCGGTATGTCGTCGAAATGTAGAGATGTTGGGGGATCAATGTGGATTACAGCTCCTGATTCCACCCTCTGAGTTTACATTAGATGTTTCAATTCGGATGATTGCTCTCTTATATTCTCCCTTCATATAAAGGAGTTCTTCAATCTGGAATGACAAAATGAATCAAACACATTCACGCCAAATAGCTAAGTATTTCGGGAATCAGAGAAAACGAAATGGCCAATATGCTTGCCAGAGAGTGCGCTAAACGCCAATCACTGTCCCAGGATATGTGGTATAGGAAAATGCAACTATAAGAAAGAGTTTTATGAGAAGGTGAAAACCGAAAGGAAAACATTGTGGCCGAATCTCCCAGGAAAGTATTACTACAAAAGTTCCTTCGGAACGTTGAAACTCCAAGATCCAAAAGGTAGCTGGATCTCACTAAGAACCAGCTGCACCTAGTCACCAGCTTTCTTACAGGACATTGTTGCCTCACGAAGCATCTGGTGAGAATAGATTCATCGGACTCTGAAGAGTGTAGATTTTGTGAGATTGGAAAAAGAAACCCCTATCCACTTAGTCACGGAATGTCTTACCATTGCAACACGAAGAAAACAATTCTTTGGGCGAGAAACTTGCAGGAGTAAGGAACTAGTCTTGTTGAACCCTTTCCAGATATTGGATTTCATTATAGATCTCTGCGAGCTGAAAAGCACAATAGATCTCGAGGTATATCTTTTGAACCACTAGACCGATTTCGAAAATCAAACTCATTTTAGAATCATCTTCTCATTCTGATGAAAACTGTTTTTACATTCAAAAAACCAAAATTATTTTTTACAAAATTCATGGATTTTTTCTGGAATTCTTCCCATCATGCTTCTTATAGTGTTCTCAGTCACATTCTGGGATGCTGACTTCCACTTTTGCTAGAATTCCGCTGATGTTTTCGTTGATTTCTTAGTCTTCTTCAATTCTCTTTTTACCAGGGCCCAATTTCTTTCGATTGGCCTGAGTTCTGGGCAATTTAGTGGATTGGCCTCTTTGGGGGACAAAATCCACCTCATTAGCTTCGTACCATTCATTGGCGGCCTTGCTGTAGTGGCATGAAACTTAATCTGGCCAAAAGATTGTTGACACATCGTGCTCACGTAAAAATGGTAAAAGTCGCTTCTTCAAGCATTCCTCGATATATATCTTCGAGTCAACAGAGCCTTGGCCAACGAAAAATATGCTCCTTTTCCCACCAGCGCAAATTGCTTGCCAAACCAGGAATTTTTTAGGAAACTTTACTTGTTTCGTCACGCGAAATTGTTCGTCAACATTTCCACGAGAATCTGCAGTATAAAATTCCTGACCAGGAAGTTGCAAGAAATCAGCCAAGACATAGGTCTCATCGTCCATCACGCAACAGGAAAAATTTTTCGAGAATTTTTTTTTTTAATTTTTTTGCTCCTGATTTCGCTTCTTGATTCTTCACAGCGTTCCTGTCTGGCACTTTCTGCACTTTGTATGTTCTAAGCCCACTTGATTTTCTGAACGGTTGACTGCGAACAACCCACCATTTGGGCCACTTTCCGTCCTGAAAGGTTAGGATTCTTCTGAAAAAGGCTGATGGCTTTCTTCCTTTTTTTTGGGCTATGAAACCCCTTTTTCCTCCCGGTTCCTTCCTTGCGGTTAATTGTAAGATCTTCGTTGAAGCGCTTAACAACTCTTGATACCGTTTTCGGACGAACGCGAGCATCTTGTGCGATTCTTTTGAAGCTCCGTTTTTGCTTATTTTGAAAAAGTTTCATTATAAATTCTCGTGTTTTCACTTCGCTTGACATTTTGCGACAGAGAATTGGAATATCTATGAAGTAAATGTTCCACATGTTTCTGACGTTCATAACAAAGCTAACTATAATCAAATTTTGATTTTTTTCTGAATTGGTTCAAGAGATATAGGCGTTTTTGTGATAGCGAATTTATTCTCGTTCAGTCCTTATAACTATAACTGAGTAGAATGAACTAATTCACAGTTCAACTTGACATTGTGGTGCATCAGAACCTAAACCGAAAGAAACTTTCAATCCTTATGGTGCATACCATTTGGATGAAGTTTTTTTGAACGCCGAAAGTTTTCAATTGCAGTCCCTATATTAAAGTTTATAGTTTGGTGAGGGGTAAGCATTCTACTGCAACTTCAAGGTCTCCCTTACTCCCCATCAGATCTAGCTGTTTTCGCAGCTGTGCTAGCTACATCTCTCCCTCCTGCATCAAAGTTCCAATGAACTCCATGATCTGAGAGAACCCTAGGTAGGTTGAATCCTTGTTTTTCCTTTAATTCTCTTGTCCAAGACTTCCTTTGCGCAGGTTTGCAATGGAGAGGCATACTATGACCAGGTAGACAAAATCTATTCTAATCATATTCTTCCTAAAGCGACAACGTCCTGTCAGGAAGCCAGGAAAGAGCTGTATACTATTATTACTGAGATCCCATTTTCTTGGTACTCACAGTTCAAAAATCTGAAAGGAACTTTTTTGAATGGCAAATGAAGAAGTCGATAAGCTTGCCAAGGGTACATCAAGGTTACCACCTGTTGATTCGTGATGATTTCACCTACTTATACCAGTAGGCTCCTGCAGCTGTCACGAGGTGAGCTTCAAAATACAGCTCTACTGGAACAGATGGGACTTGAGTATAGAATCACAATCATCTACAGAAATAGTCTGGTACACAGACGGTTCAAAGACAGATGAGGGAACAGGAGCGGGAATACATGGAGTGAGGCCAGGAAGGGATTACATAATACCTCTCGGCAAACACGCCACGATATTTCAAGCTGTAACACATGCCATTAGGACATGCATACAGAAGAACCTGGAAAGTGGCTACCAAAGAAAAGACATCCACATTCTCTCTGACAGCCAGAGCGCCATCAAAGCTCTCAACTCGACAGAGATAAAGTCTACATTCGTCTGGGAATGCCTCCAGGACCTTCTGGATCTGGCAAAACACAACAAGGTCACTTTGATGTGGGTGCCAGGTCACAAGGGAATAGCGGGAAATGAAAAAGCAGACCAGTTAGCAAGACAAGCATCTGAAACGCCATTCACAGGGCCAGAACCTGTGCTTGGAATCAGCAAAAACCGATGCAGGACCCTGATTGAGGAGTGGATAAAACAAAGACACCAACAACACTGGAAACAGAGCGACCGGCAAACACAGCAAAGTCATGGTAGGACACACAAGCCAAACCTTGATGGCTGACTTTTCGAATCCAAACAGAACAAAGGCACGTACAATAGAAGGTCTTCTTACGGGACACTGCGGCCTTAGGAAACATCTGAACACCATAGGAGTACTTGGAGAGTCCGTGGATTGCAGACTTTGCGGTGAAGAGGAAGAAATAGACCCTCACGCCATCTTTGAAAGCAGCTCGACTATAAGAATGTCACACTCTTGATAGTTCAAGTCTTCGCATTATTGATTGCAAGTATTTCTGCCTGGAAAACCACCTGTACATCAGTTAATGGTATCTATTCCGTAATTTCGGGTGCTGTATACCTTTTTCCATTCTTCTTTCTACCATAGCATCATGTTGAAGTTATTCTCAATGCTTGCTCTTCAAGCATAACTTCACTAGGTAGGTTCGCTGATGAGATGGACAAGCCACTCTGACTTTCAATTGTTTCATCACCAGTACCTTCCCTAGATATTTTAAGGATTACCTCATGGGCTACCCTGTTGATCACTAGGTGTAGAGTAGTGAGATCTGTGATGACTTCAAGTGCTCTAGTCAGGCCCGTTATTCCTATACCAAAGAGTCTGGCCATTTTTCTCACAACATCATTAAAGTTCGATGAAAGACCGATTCCAAAATAGCCTAATGAAATTTCTGATTGCATGGACATATGGCACTGTAACCGCCATTTTGGCATTGTATTGTCATGGTGAAAAAGTAGCAAAGCTCACATTCCCTTCAATTTTCGAGTATCAACAAATTTAAGTTCATATAAAATTCGACTTGATATCAATGATTCGCTGAAAAACACTTCTTCCAAATGGATAAAATTGAAGCAGACACCCCTGAAACAGCGGAACAGGAAACGACACGCTGTTAATTTATTGGGTCAATCGGAAGACCCCAGTTCAAAGAAAATATATGGCTCCATGTTTGGACCACGCAGTCAGGGATGTTCTTACATACAGCCTCGCTACCGACATGGTCGTAAACATACATATACGCAGCTCGTGAATATTTTACCCATCAGCATGTTCCCCAGGATTCCGCAGGTCTTTATCTGTGAGTTACTCCTCAGGCAGCAGGATATCAGTGGCGTAAGTTATAGGGGCACGTCGTTCTGGTTGAAAGGGGTTCAATTTTTGTTCGGAATACATTTTTCAGAAAGATATGTAGGCTTTTAGAAAGGGTCTACAGATCTGATTTTGGAGAGGGTGAATTTTTTCACAAATCATTATGAATCTGTACCAAGAATTCTAAAGAGTTTTTGTCACTAGCAATGAAATCTGGAAGATATAAGTAATCCGTCGAGTGATGGAATTGTTGCATGACCTGTCTGTCGCCCATAACGTTTCAGCTTAATGGAAAGCGACAGATGCTGTTCCGAAGCTTGTCAGCTCAGTAGCAACTCGTTAAAACTTAACTACTCTGAACCAGATAGATAAATCTCTTTATAACGGCGGAAATAATCATTGAAGACTTGCACGAAATAGATAGATAAAACCAGTGGTAAAAATGACAACTGGAGTTGATTTTAAATGGAAAGGGGTGTGTTGAAACTGTCGAGATTTTCTCTGAACTAGAAGGACTGTGAAGGGATATTGGATAAGCATTCCTATAATTAGAGATCATGGGTTGAGAGGTGAGCTGATATCATTCAAATTAATACATTGTTCTCAACTTTCACCTATCTTCAACACAGACTGGGTGCATTTTTGAACTCTACCCAAATAAATCTTATATTGAAAGGAGTAAATGAAGAATTTTTGTATTCCGCCACTGCTTTATGAGCTTTACTGGAAAGCAGGAACAGAAATGGAATCCAGGACTGGAAATTCACAGCTCGATACTCACAAAGATTGCATTTGGTGGTAGGCTAAAAGCATCGAAGGGGTCTATCGACGAGAGATGGGACGACCGCTGTTTGAACAAAATCAGTTGATGTTGATGAATATCTTCTTGCTGAGAGGTTTAAATCTATCGGTCTGGACCAGTGAACCGCAAATGTTACTGTGTAATCTATAAACTAAACATCTATCGCGTAAAGGCCTACAGATATATCTGAGGATCGATCAAGCGAAGGTCGAAACAACAATGATGCATGTGCAAAATATTATCGAATTCGAAAATCTCAATTTGAGGGGGGAAATGATCAAGTGAAATGATTCTCTGAATTTCTTTTATCAACAGGTAATCTCTGAATACTACAACGCTGTTGTCCGATGAGGATAGTATTGAACCCATTCGAATCATTCAAAATAATTATATGGATGATCAATAACACCTGTGCGTTGAATGCTCTGAGCTTGAGAAAAAACTTGGAAATGAATTATCGAAAAACTAAGACTGAGAATTTTCGTCGGAAATGGAAGGGATATGAACATCTCATGGTATAATGGAATCGATTTCGAAAAACCCAACTGTTCGGGTGAAAATTCTAAGCGTCCGAACAAAAGTCGATAATGAAAAATTTAAAATAAAAAACTGAAAAAATTCATGTCAAAGAAGGGCCATATGGACAAGTTTGGTATCAAAATATAGGTTTTCGGGGACGCTGAATTCAATAAAAAATATTTTGAAGCTCTATCTATCATAGTTTAGATTTTCACCTGTCAAATGGCATTTTTTCGAATTTCAAATCGTCATATCTCCCGCTCCTGGGGTCATATCCACTTTTGGTTTGTATATTGTTCATAATCATTGTCCCAAGTATCTATCAGCATAAGGAAATCGATTTCGAAAATCCCAACTCTTTGGGTGAAAAATACGTAAGGGGTAAGACCCCCCAAAAACACCATATTCGTCATCAACACGAAGTCCCTGGGCAATCTATTTCTGATATTCGATCGTGAAGTCATTCAACCCAATCGGATCTTTCAGAATATCCATTCTGCTGACCCATAACAGCTAGACTCTGTATGCTCTAAGCGTCCGAACAAAAGTCGAAAATGAAAAATTGAAAACAAAAAACTAAAAAAATTCATGTCAAAGAAGGGCCATATGGACATGTTTGGTATCAAAATATAGGTTTTCGGGGACGCTCAATCCAATAAAAAAGATTCCGAGGCTCTATCTATCATAGTTTAGATTTTCACCTGTCAAATGGCATTTTTTGGAATTTCAAAGCGTCATATCTCCCGCTTCTTTGGTCGTAACCACTTTCGGTTTGTATTATGTTGATATTGATTGTCCCAAGTATCTATCAGCATAATGAAATCGATTTCGAAAATTCCAACTTTTTGGGTGAAAAATACGTTAGGGGTAAGACCCCCCAAAAACACCATATTCGTCATCAACACGAAGTCCCTGGGGAATCTAGTGCTGGTATTTGATCGTGAAGTCATTCAACCCATTCGGATCTTTCAGAATATCCATTCTGCTGACCCATAACACCTAAACTCTGTATGCTCTAAGCGTCCGAACAAAAGTCGAAAATGAAAAATTGAAAACAAAAAACTAAAAAAATTCATGTCAAGGAAGGGCCATATGGACAAGTTTGGTATCAAAATATAGGTTTTCAGGGACGCTGAATCCAATTAGGAACATTCCAAAGCTCTATCTACCATGGTTTAGATTTTCACCTGTCAAATGGCATTTTTTTGAATTTCAAAGCGTCATATCTCCCTCTCCTTTGGTCGTATCCACTTTCGGTTGGTATATTGTTAATAATCATTGTCCCAAGTATCTATGAGCTAGATAAAATCGATTTCGAAAATCCCAACTTTTTGGGTGAAAAATACGTAAGGGGTAAGACCCCCAAAAACACCATATTTGCCATCACCAAGGAATCCCTGGGGAATCTAGAGTTGATATTTGATCGTGAAGTCATACAACCAATTCGGATCTTTCATAATATTCATTCTGCTGACCTATAACACCTTAACTCTGCATGCTCTAAGCGTCCGAACAAAAGTCGAAAATGAAAAATTGAAAACAAAAAACTGAAAAATTCATGTCAAGGAAGGGCCATATGGACAAGTTTGCTATCAAAATATAGGTTTTCTGGGACCCTAAATCCAATTAGGAACATTCCAAAGCTCTATCTACCATGGTTTAGATTTTCACCTGTCAAATGGCATTTTTTTGAATTTCAAAGCGTCATATCTCCCTCTCCTTTGGTCGTATCCACTTTCGGTTGGTATATTGTTAATAATCATTGTCCCAAGTATCTATTAGCATAATAAAATCGATTTCGAAAATCCCAACTCTTTGGGTGAAAAATACGTAAGGGGTAAGACCCCCCAAAAACACCATATTCGTCATCAAAACGAAGTCCCTGGGGAATCTAGTGCTGATATTCGATCGTGAAGTCATTCAACCTATTCGGATCTTTCAGAATATTCATTCTGCTGACCCATAACATCTTAACTATGAATGCTCTAACCGTCCGAACAAAAGTCGAAAATGAAAAATTGAAAACAAAAAACTAAAAAAATTCATGTCATAGAGGAGCCATATGGACAAGTTTGGTATCAAGATATAGGTTTTCGAGGACGCTGAATCCAATAAAGAACATTCCGAGGCTCTTTCTATCATAGTTTAGATTTTCACCTGTCGAATGGCTTTTTTTCGAATTTCAAATCGCCATATCTCCCGCTCCTGGGGTCATATCCACTTTTGGTTTATATATTGTTAATAATCATTGTCCCAAGTATCTTTCAGGATAATGAAATCGATTTCGAAAATCCCAACTTTTTGGGTGAAAAATACGTAAGGGGTAAGACCCCCCCAAAAACACCATATTCGTCATCAACACGAAGTCCCTCGGAAATCTACTGCTAATATTCGATCGTGAAGTCATTCAACCCATTCGGTTCTTTCAGAATATCCATTCTGCTCACCCATAGCACCTAAACTCTGTATGCTCTAAGCGTCCGAACAAAAGTCGAAAATGAAAAATTGAAAACAAAAAACTGAAAAAATTCATGTCAAAGAAGGGCCATATGGACAAGTTTTGTATCAAAATATAGGTTTCGGCGACGCTCAATCCAATGAAGAACATTTCGAGGCTCTATCTATCATAGTTTAGATTTTCACCTGTCAAATGGCATTTTTTGGAATTTCAAAGCGTCATATCTCCCGCTCCTTTGGTCGTATCCACTTTCGTTTTGTATATTGTTAATAATCATTGTCCCAAGTATCTATCAGCATAATAAAATCTATTTCGAAAATCCCAACTTTCTGGGTGAAAAATACGTAAGGGGTAAGACACCCCAAAAACACCATATTCGTCATCAACACGAAGTCCCTGGGGAATCTAGTGTTGATATTCGATCGTGAAGTCATTCAACCCATTCGGATCTTTCAGAATATCCATTCTGCTGACCCATAACACCGAAACTCTGCATGCTCTAAGCGTCCGAACAAAAGTCGAAAATGAAAAATTGAAAACAAAAAACTGAAAAAATTCATGTCAAAGAAGGGCCATATGGACAAGTTTGGTATCAAAATATAAGTTTTCGGGGACGCTGAATAAAATAAAAACATTTCGAGGCTCTATCTATCATAGTTTAGATTTTCACCTGTCAAATGGCATTTTTTGGAATATCAAAGCGTCATATCTCCCGCTCCTTTGGTCGTATCCACTTTCGGTTTGTATATTGTTAATAATCATTGTCCCAAGTATCTATCAGCATAATAAAATCGATTTTGAAAACCCAACTTTCTGGGTGGAAAATACGTAAGGGGTAAGACCCCTCAAAAACACCATATTCGTCATCAACAAGAAATCCCTGGAGAATCTAGTGTTGATATTCGATCGTGAAATTATTCAACCCATTCTGATCTTTCAGAATATCCATTCTGCTGACCAATAACACCTAAACTCTGCATGCTCTAAGCGTCCGAACAAAAGTCCATAATGAAAAATAGAAAACAAAAAACTGAAAAAATTGATGTCAAAGAAGGGCCATATGGTCAAGTTTGGTATCAAAATATAGGTTTTCGGGGACGCTGAAACCAATAAAAAACTGTCCGAGGCTCTGTCTATAATAGTTTAGATTTTCACCTGTCAAATGGCATTTTTTGGAATTTCAAAGCGTCACGACCTTCTAAAGACTTTAGATGGCCGTGAAAGCGTCATATCTCCCGCTCCTTTGGTCGTATCCACTTTCGGTTTGTATATTGTTAATAATCATTGTCCCAAGTATCTATCAGCATAATTAAATTGATTTCGAAAATCCCAGTTTTTTGGGTGAAAAATACGTAAGGGGTAAGACCCCCCAAAAACACCATATTCGTCATCAACACGAAGTCCCTGGGGAATCTAGTGTTGATATTCGATCGTGAAGTCATTCAACCCATTCGGATCTTTCAGAATATCCATTCTGCTGACCCATAACACCGAAACTCTGCATGCTCTAAGCGTCCGAACAAAAGTCGAAAATGAAAAATTGAGAACAAAAAACTGAAAAAATTCCTGTCAAAGAAGGGCCATATGGACAAGTTTGGTATCAAAATATAAGTTTTCGGGGACGCTGAATCAAATAAAAACATTTCGAGGCTCTATCTATCATAATTTAGATTTTCACCTGTCAAATGGCATTTTTTGGAATATCAAAGCGTCATATCTCCCGCTCCTTTGGTCGTATCCACTTTCGGTTTGTATATTGTTAATAATCATTGTCCCAAGTATCTATCAGCATAATAAAATCGATTTTGAAAACCCAACTTTCTGGGTGGAAAATACGTAAGGGGTAAGACCATATATCTAATAATTCCAATATGGGCCATGAGCCAATCAAAACTGAAGCTGGGATTTGGTAACAATCCAGATCTGCGCTTGTGCGGCAATATTGAAAATAAAAATATTTTTTTCATTCTGTCTCTCTCCGACACATCGTATTATGTCGTGAAACGTATGTCATTCATAACTTCATGTGAATAGTTTCGATCATAACCTCACAATTTCATGTGAAATGTTTCAATCGCTTTATTCCGTTTTCTTCAAGTCCTAAATATCATTGCTAACTCCTATTCATATTCTAAAATTGAACTGAAAGTATTCAAGTGACATATTTTCATTCTCGATATCTATTTTCTTGTTGTATTTCAGAATAAACATAACCTCTAAATTTTTCGCAATTTTTGAATTTCCAGTTGACGCAAGCGTACAACTCAAGCTTTACCAAAGATTTGGCTTCACTTTGAGACTGTGAAAAGCAGGGGTATAATCCATATTGATTTTATTAGATATATGGGTAAGACCCCTCAAAAACACCATATTCGTCATCAACAAGAAATCCCTGGAGAATCTAGTGTTGATATTCGATCGTGAAATTATTCAACCCATTCTGATCTTTCAGAATATCCATTCTGCTGACCAATAACACCTAAACTCTGCATGCTCTAAGCGTCCGAACAAAAGTCCATAATGAAAAATAGAAAACAAAAAACTGAAAAAATTCATGTCAAAGAAGGGCCATATGGTCAAGTTTGGTATCAAAATATAGGTTTTCGGGGACGCTGATACCAATAAAAAACTGTCCGAGGCTCTGTCTATAATAGTTTAGATTTTCACCTGTCAAATGGCATTTTTTGGAATTTCAAAGCGTCACGGCCTTCTAAAGACTTGAGATGGCCGTGAAAGCGTCATATCTCCCGCTCCTTTGGTCGTATCCACTTTCGGTTTGTATATTGTTAATAATCATTGTCCCAAGTATCTATCAGCATAATTAAATTGATTTCGAAAATCCCAGTTTTTTGGGTGAAAAATACGTAAGGGGTAAGACCCCCCAAAAACACCATATTCGTCATCAACACGAAGTCCCTGGGGAATCTAGTGTTGATATTCGATCGTGAAGTTATTCAACCCATTCGGATCTTTCAGAATATCCATTCTGCTGACCCATAACACCGAAACTCTGCATGCTCTAAGCGTCCGAACAAAAGTCGAAAATGAAAAATTGAAAACAAAAAACTGAAAAAATTCATGTCAAAGAAGGGCCATATGGACAAGTTTGGTTGCAAAATATAAGTTTTCGGGGACGCTGAATCAAATAAAAACATTTCGAGGCTCTATCTATCATAGTTTAGATTTTCACCTGTCAAATGGCATTTTTTGGAATATCAAAGCGTCATATCTCCCGCTCCTTTGGTCGTATCCACTTTCGGTTAGTATATTGTTAATAATCATTGTCCCAAGTATCTATCAGCATAATAAAATCGATTTTGAAAACCCAACTTTCTGGGTGGAAAATACGTAAGGGGTAAGACCCCTCAAAAACACCATATTCGTCATCAACAAGAAATCCCTGGAGAATCTAGTGTTGATATTCGATCGTGAAATTATTCAACCCATTCTGATCTTTCAGAATATCCATTCTGCTGACCCATAACACCTAAACTCTGCATGCTCTAAGCGTCCGAACAAAAGTCCATAATGAAAAATAGAAAACAAAAAACTGAAAAAATTCATGTCAAAGAAGGGCCATATGGTCAAGTTTGGTATCAAAATATAGGTTTTCGGGGACGCTGAAACCAATAAAAAACTGTCCGAGGCTCTGTCTATAATAGTTTAGATTTTCACCTGTCAAATGGCATTTTTTGGAATTTCAAAGCGTCACGGCCTTCTAAAGACTTTAGATGGCCGTGAAAGCGTCATATCTCCCGCTCCTTTGGTCGTATCCACTTTCGGTTTGTATATTGTTAATAATCATTGTCCCAAGTATCTATCAGCATAATTAAATTGATTTCGAAAATCCCAGTTTTTTGGGTGAAAAATACGTAAGGGGTAAGACCCCCCAAAAACACCATATTCGTCATCAACACGAAGTCCCTGGGGAATCTAGTGCTGATATTCGATCGTGAAGTCATTCAACCCAATCGTATCTTTCAGAATATCCATTCTGCTGACCCATAACACCTAAACTCTGCAGGCTCTAAGCTTCCGAACAAAAGTCGAAAATGAAAAATTGAAAACAAAAAACTAAAAAAAAATCATGTCAAGGAAGGGTCATATGGACAAGTTTGGTATCAAAATATAGGTTTTCAGGGACGCTGAATCCAATGAGGAACATTCCGAGGTTCTATCTACCATGGTTCAGATTTTCACCTGTCAAATGGCATTTTTTAGAATTTCGAAGCGTCATATCTCCCGCTCCTTTGGTCGTATCCACTTTCGGTTTGTATATTGTTAATAATCATTGTCCCAAGTATCTATCAGCATAATAAAATCGATTTCGAAAATCCCAACTCTTTGGGTGAAAAATACGTAAGGGGTAAGACCCCCCAAAAACACCATATTCATCAACACGAAGTCCCTGGGGAATCTAGTGTTGATATTCGATCGTGAAGTCATTCAACCCATTCGGATCTTTCAGAATATCCATTCTGCTGACCCATAACTCCTAAACTCTGCATGCTCTAAGCGTCCGAACAAAAGTCGAAAATGAAAAATTGGAAACAAAAAACTAAAAAAAATCATGTCAAAGAAGGGCCATATGGACAAGTTTGGAATCAAAATATAGGTTTTTGGGGACGCTGAATCCAATGAGGAACATTCCGAGGCTCTATCTACCATGGTTTAGATGTTCACCTGTCAAATGGCATTTTTTGGAATTTCAAAGCGTCATATCTCCCGCTCCTTTGGTCTTACCCACTTTCGGTTTGTATATTGTTAATAATCATTGTCCCAAGTATCTATCAGCATAATAAAATCGATTTCGAAAATCCCAACTTTTTGGGTGAAAAATACGTAAGGGGTAAGACCCCCCAAAAACACCATATTTGCCATCAACACGAAGTCCCTGGGGTATCTAGTGCTGATATTCGATCGTGAAGTCATTCAACCCATTCGGATCTTTCAGAATATCCATTCTGCTGACCCATAACACCTAAACTCTGCATGCTTTAAGCGTCCGAACAAAAATCGAAAATGAATAATTGAAAGCAAAAAACTAAAAAAATTCATGTCAAAGAAGGTCCATATGAACAAGTTTGGTATCAAAATTTATGTTTTTGGGGACGCTGAATCCAATAAAGAACATTCAGAGGCTCTTTCTATCATAGTTCAGATTTTCAATCGTCGAATGTCATTTTTCGGGATTTCAAAGCGTCATATCACCCGCACCTTTGGTCGTATCCACTTTCGATTTGTATATTGTTGATAATCATTGTCCTAAGTATCTATCACCATAATAAAATCGATTTCGAAAATCCCAACTTTTTGGGTAAAAAATACGTAAGTGGCAAGACACCTCAAAAGCACCATTTTCCTCATAAACACGAAATCCCTGGGGAATCTGGTGCTGATATTCGATCGTGAAGTTCTTCAACCCATTCGGATCTTTCAGAATATCCATTTTGCTGACTCATAAAACCTAAACTCTGCATGCTCTAAAACTGAGAAATTACAACACCATATTTGTCATCACCAAGAAGTCCCTGTCCAATCTAAACGCGTTTTTCAATCAGAAAGATCTACTATCTATTTAAGCCATACAGAAAACACATTTGGCTGACCCATATCACCTAAAATTCAAGTGCTCTGTTCAATGCAGTTTGACCGAAAAAATATTCGAATATTTTTCTGTCTGGGGCCATATGGAATCCGTATGAAAATAATTAACCTATCGAGAAAAAAAAAATGAATTAAAGACGTATGAAAGCTCAGGAAAAAGTAGATTGTCAAATCGATTTTATTTCTCATTCGTCAAGACTTCGAGAATACAAATAAGTGCTCAGCATTTCTTCATCGAATTCACAATTGGTGAATCGTGAGCTGAGAAAATTGCAGGATTTTTCAACCGTGCCTTATTCTCGTTCATTATCAGAAATTATGCTCTTCACAAAGTCCACAGCGTCATCCTGAATTTCATTTTTAGAGGTGCTTTATCGGAAAGTTGAACTGAATTGATTGATTGGGCGGAAAAGCTAATTTCATTGTGTCTGAATAATTCTGAGATGAGATCTTGACTTGAAAAAAAAAACATAATTTTTAAAATTGAATCAGAGCAAAAATTTTTTTATACATAATGTAGAAGATATAATCAATTTTGTATCTGAAGCACCTCAGTAATTTAGAATGAAACAAACCAAAGTTTCTCTAAATGAAATATCAAAGTGAAACTAGCATTTACAGTTAAATATACACATCTGTGTATAACCAACCCTTTTCCTACAGAAGTTTGTTGAATCAAACCCACAATATATGAGGATATTAATCAATTCAATAGCTCACTTTGCTAGCATTATTCCTCGGCTCGTAAGTTATAACTTCACCAAACTACGGTCCCTATATTTATTGATATCTATCAAATTCGCCACGAATCTAATCGATATCGAAAATTAATTGGAAATTAGGGTCTGAGGCTGGCAAGTTTATGTCTCATAGCCAATATAGAATTACCAAGAGTCTGATTGAAAGCTGAAGTGGAATTAGTTGCTCGAATCGGAAAATGAATTAGTCCTTTTTTTACTTTAGAATAATAAATCAACCAGAAACACACACATGCATCAAAAACTGCTCACAACATTATTATGTCATTATGTTGACCCAATTTTCTGTTCAGGATTACCAGTATTTAAAAAAAAATATTTTGACGGACCGTATCCTCCACCATTTTGCAACGATGATTAGCATGACATTCTTATTTAATAGCTCTGATGAGATTTAAGAAGGCATTAAAATATAACCCTCTTTTTAACTACGAGGATGTATTGATATCTAGTTAGCCTAGACCAGCTCCATGCATAAACAAAATATTGCGATACCATATCAACGAACAATAACTTATTAGAATTGTTAGTGTAGAGTTCGATGTCAAAAAAGTCAACCAGAGTTACACAATGAATTAAAAAAAAGATGTCCACCGAAATTGTAAAAATCGAAAAATTGGAGTATCGGGCCATCATCAAGTACCTGTATTAAAAAGGGTTGAGAGGTGAGCAGATTTACGAAGATATGCTTAATACCCTTGGTGATCAATGTCCTTCGTATGCGACCGTGAAAAATTGGACTGCAAGCTTCAAAAGAGGTAAATTTTCCATTGAAGATGATGACCGATCGGGAAGGCCAGTTTCTGTGTCAGTCCCCGAAAATATCGATGCAGTTCATGACATGATTTTGTCAGACCGTCGAATTGGGCTAAAACTGATATCTGAAGCAATGAAGATTTCATACGAACGTGTCATCATATACAGGGTCTTTCACGAGGAACCTCACCCATATTTATACGGGAAACTACTGAACGTATTTTCATGAAATTCAGCACTTATAAGTATTTCACGATGCTGATGAAATCTAAAATATTTTCAAGGCATGAGCACCTCCGGTTTTTCCGGAAATGACGTCAACTTCCGTATTTCAAATTAGAACACCATTTTTTTATTGCAGAAATAGATTCCTTAGAAAATTTCAAGTTATTTTGATGTAACATTTTTCAGTTTTGGTTGGAAAATTCTCTCTGAGCGGGAAAATTCGAAAAAAAAATCGAAAATAGAGCTCCGCTGAAACAAGAATAACTTCGAGGTTTTTTGATGAAAAATTTTCATTTTTGGGATTTTTCAAGATGTAAGATTGATGTATCCACTTGAAAAATCGAAATCGCGATTCATGATACAGGGGGTGAAAATATCGCTTTCAAAGTTAGGGATGACAAAATCGTGAAAAATCAATTTTTTCAAATTAGAACCCCATTTTTTTATGGCAGATATTGAATCTACGTTAAAAAATAATGTGAGTGTATGCATCACACCCTTGCCCTTAAGTGGATATTTTCTGAGTTATTCACAAAAAACTGTTTTTCGTCTTGAATTTTCAGCTATTTCTTTTCCCTTCACGCCAAAAAGATGAAATTTTCAGGAACTGTTACTTAAACCATGTTTTAGATTTTACAACCCTAATATGCAAAAGAAAAAAGTTACAGGTTGTTCCTAAATAGATGGCGAATTTGGATTCGAATTTGTATCGGAAACCTCTTTATTTCAACTAATCGGCCATCGGTTTTCTCTCCAGTGATAAATAAATCATGAACCATATGCAAAAACTGACCATGTTTTACATTCTTTTTTTTAATGATAGATATCATTAATTACATCTGCAAATTCCTCTTTATTCAGTAGATGTAATTAATGATATCTATCATTAAAAAAAAGAATGTAAAACATGGTAAGTTTTTGCATATGGTTCATAAGGAATTATTTATTTATCACTGGAGAGAAAACCGATGGCCGATTAGTTGAAATAAAGTGGTTTCCGATACAAATTCGAATCCAAATTCGCCATCTATTTAGGAACAACCTGTAACTTTTTTCTATTGCATATTAGGGTAGTAAAATCTAAAACATGGTTTAAGTAACAGTTCCTGAAAATTTCATCTTTTTGGCGTGAAGGGAAAAGAAATAGCTGAAAATTCAAGACGAAAAACAGTTTTTTGTGAATAACTCAGAAAATATCCACTTTAGGGCAAGGGTGTGATGCATACACTCACATTATTTTTTAACGTAGATTCAATATCTGCCATAAAAAAATGGGGTTCTAATTTGAAAAAATTGATTTTTCACGATTTTGTCACCCATAACTTTGAAAGCGATTTTTTCACCCCCTGTATCATGAATCGCGATTTCGATTTTTCAAGTGGATACATCAATCTTACATCTTGAAAAATCCCAAAAAAATGAAAATTTTCCATCCAAAAACCTCGAAGTTATTCTTGTTTCAGCGGAGCTCTATTTTCGATTTTTTTTCGAATTTTCCCGCTCAGAGAGAATTTTCCAACCAAAATGTTACATCAAAATAACTTTAAATTTTCTAAGGAATCTATTTCTGCAATGAAAAAATGGTGTTCTAATTTGAAAAACGGAAGTTGACGTCATTTCCGGAAAAACCGGAGATGCTCATGCCTTGAAAGTATTTTAGATTTCATCAGCATCGTGAAATACTCATAAGTGCTGAATTTCATGAAAATACGTTCAGTAGTTTCCCGTATAAATATGGGTGAGGTTTCTCGTGAAAGACCCTGTATAGTTCAAGTCAATTTGGACATGAGAAAAATTTCTCCAAGATGGATCCCCAAATGTTTGAATGTTGACCAAAAGCGTGCAAGGGTAGAAGCATCGCGTTCGATCTGTGCTCGATTTGAAAACAATGTAGACTTCTTGAACCAAGTTGTTACTATGGATGAGACTTGGGTACATTTCTACGATCAAGAAACAAAGCAACAATCGATGGAATGGCGACACTCTGGTTCTACAAGACCTAAGAAGTTTCGTGTCCAAAAATCTGCAGAAAAAGTTCTTGCTTCAGACTTTTGGGATTGCCATGGGGTAATCATGATTGATTTTTTGGATAAGGGTAGAACAATAACTGGAGATTACTATTCGACATTACTGACCACTGTTCGGGAAAAAATTAGAGAGAAACGACACGGAAAACTATCCAAAGTTATTTTGTTTTCACAGGACATGCCCCAGTTCACAAATCTCATCTTGTCATGCAACAAATTTGTGATTTAGGGTTAGAATTACTAGAACACCCCCCTTATTCACCAGATTTGGCTCCGTCTGACTATCGTCTTTGTCCCTAACTGAAAAAAAGTTTAAAAGGTCGTAAATTTTCTTCCAACGAGGAGGTAATAAAAGCTGTGAAGGACTGGTTTGCAGAGCAAGAAGAAACATTTTTTTTGAAAGGTCTAGAGACATTGCAGGTTCGCTGTAATAAATGTATTCAATTAAGATGAGAATATGTTGATTAATAAAATATTTTGACATTGAAATTTCGTTTGGTTCTATAGTAGGCTAAGAAGGAGATATTGGTAATACGAAATATCTCGCCATTCCAATGATCAAGAATTTGCAATTCGAATTTTCATACGTAATACCACTAGAGATGGAATTTTGCCGGCAAAATTTCTCGATTGATATGAAAGTTTGTTGCTCGGAAATTTCGCGAATGACATTTGCATCAAAATCACGAGCCGTCAGGCGAGTGATTTTGGAAAAAATGTCATGAGCGAAATTTCCGAAAAGCAACAAACTTGAATATTACAAGAGAGAAATTTTACCTGCTTAAATTTCATCTCGAGTGGAATTCGGCTTGAGTATTCCACGAGAAAATAGGGTAATATGTTCACAATTGACGTGTATTGCGCTATTTGGCAAATAAGAATTCATCATAGATTAACTAAACCACTAAACGTTGTTTGTTCTCTGTATGATATTCATTTCCGAAGCTATCTATGAATTCGAGAAAGGTCAAAAATTTTGTCGCTGAAAAACCAACATGTTGGTTTTGTCGACTTGAAAATTTTTTCGGGATGAAACGATCGTTGCTACGGAAACTTCCTCACTAAAAATGGAAAGAGTGGAATAATCATACGTAATACCACTAGAGATGGAATTTTGCCGGCAAAATTTCTCGATTGTGATATGAAAGTTTGTTGTTTGCAACAAACTTGAATATTACAAGAGAGAAATTTTACCTGCTTAAATTTCATCTCGAGTGGAATTCGGCTTGAGTATTCCACGAGAAAATAGGGTAATATGTTCACATTTGACGTGTATTGGGCTATTTGGCAAATTAGAATTCATCATAGATTAACTAAACCACTAAACGTTGTTTGTTCTCTCTATGATATTCATTTCCGAAGCTATCTATGAATTCGAGAAACGTCAAAAATTTTGTCGCTGAAAAACCAACATGTTGGTTTTGCCGACTTGAAAATTTTTTCGGGATGAAACGATCGTTGCTGCGGAAACTTCCTCACTAAAAATGAAAAGAGTGGAATAATCAATCAAATTTTTTTTAATTTTGATTAATACCATAATACCCTATCAGTTTGTCACACCTGCTTCTGCACAACCTCTATAATTAGCGAGAAAACCTGTGTCCACTATTTCACGTTCGTTCTCGAGGACATCTTCAATGTACCCATAAATCCTGTGTTTAGAAACGATAAAATGAATAATTCATCGATCCCCTGGAAACTCATTACGTAACGGGATTTTTCCTCAATTCCATTCCGATTATTCACCTTCAAAACATGATTTATATATCAGAGATGAAATTTTATGGGCTCTTGCTGAAATTTCCGCGCGAAGAGTTACTGCTGCAGCTTTCATAAATATTTCAAGACCAGTCAACCGGGTTTTACAGCTTTCTGGAATGAATATTCAGGGTGTCAACATAATTGGAGTATATCGCGAGATTGATGTGGAAATGTGTATCACCTCCTGCAGATTTTCAGATGAAGGCTTCAATTATTAAAATGGAATAGAAGGAAAAATATCACGACAGTATACAGAGCTTTGAGCTTTGAGTCTTTGACTTGTGCATATATTTCAACTGTGAAGAAAAGAAGTTATTTGAAAAAATGGGCCGAATACATGCCTGATACCAAAGACCTCAAAGTTCATATTTCTGGATTGAAATTAAGAGGATACATTCAGGAAATACTCAAGTACTGACCTTATTTGAATGGGAATGTTTAAACCACGTATTTCTTTATAGTTTATAGTTTATAGTGAAAAGGGGTTACAGTCCACTGCGACCTTAAGGTCTATTGTGTCCCCTGACTGAGCTGTCATCATCGCGCCTCCTACAGCTCGCCCTCCAGTTCCAGAGATTTGATGAAATCCAGTATCTGGGACGGCTTCAAGGAGGATAACTCCCCACTTCTACAAGTTTCTTGTCCAAAGCTATCTTTCCTTTGGCTTACAATGGCATAGCATTCCGTAACCAGGTGAATAGGAGTTTCTTCCTCCTCCCCACAGAATCTACACTCATCAGTGTCCGATAAACCCATTCTCAACAGATGCTTCTTTAGGCGACAATGTCCTGTGAGAAAGCCAGTGAGTAGGTGAAGTTGGTTTTTACTGAGATCCAGATATTTTTTGGATCTAGCAGTTTCAAAGTTCCGGAGGAACTTTTTGGAGTGATCCATTCCTGGGAGATTCCGCCAGAGTTTTTCTCTTTCGGTTTTCTCCTTCAGCATAAATTCCTTCTTATAGGTGCATTTTCCTACGTATTTCTTTACAGAAATAATGATTATTTCTGCAATTGAAAAGCTATATTTCCCCCACTAAAATTTCTTCTTCGATTTTCTTGAAGATGCGTTTGCATATCATGTTATTATTTTAGGTATTTTTCATCGATCTCGTGATGGTTATGTGAAGACTTTCAGCGAATTAATGTAATAAGGACTGAACGAGAATAAATTCGATATCAGAAAAACGCTTATATCTTTTGAACCACATTTTCGAATCATCTTCTAATTCTAATGAAACCTGTTTTCAGAATAAAAAAACCAAAACTATTTTCTACAAAATTCATGGATTTTTTTGGAATTCTTCCCATCATGCTTCTTATAGTGTTCTCAGTCACTTTCTGGGATGCTGTCTTCCACTTTTGCTTGAATTCCGATAATGTTTTCGTTGATTTCTCAGTCTTATTTGGGGACAAAAACCACCTTATTAGCTTCGTACCATTCCTTGGTGGCCTTACTGTAGTGGCATGAAGCTAAATCTGGCCAAAAGATTGTTGACACATCGCGCTCACGTAAAAATGGTAAAAGTCGCTTCTTCAAGCATTCCTCGATGTATATCTTCGAGTCAACAGAGCTTTGGCGAACGAAAAATTTGCAACTTTTCCCACAACGGCAAATTGCTTGCCAAAACCAGGAATTTTTTAGGAAACTTGTTTCTTCACGCGAAATTGTTTTTCAACATTTCCACGAGAATCTGCAATATAAAATTCCTGACCAAGAAGTTGCGAGAAATCAGTCAAGACATAGGTTTCGTCGTCCATCACGCAACAGGAAAAAATTTTCAAGAAATCTTTTTTTAATTTCTTTGCTCTTGATTTCGCTTCTTGATTCTTCAAGGCGTTCCTTTCTGGCACTTTCTGCACTATGTATGTTCTAACCCCACAGCTCGACTTGATATTCTGAACGGTTGACTGCGAACAACCCACTATTTGGGCCACTTTCCGTCCTGAAGGGTTAGGATTCTTCTGAAAAGGGCTGATGACTTTCTTCACTTTTTTTGGGCTATGAAACCCCTTTTTCCTCCCGGTTCCTTCCTTGCTGTTAATTGTAAGATCTACGTTGAAGCGCTTAACAACTCTTGATACCGTTTCCGAACGAACGCGAGCCTCTTTTGCGATTCTTTTGAAGCTCCATTTTTGATTATTTTGAAAGAGTTTTACTATAAATTCTCGTGTTTCCACTTCGCTTCACATTATGCAACAGAGAATTGGAATATCTATGAAGTAAATATTCCCCATGTTTCTGACGTTCATAACAAAGCTAACTATGATGAAATTTTGATTTTTTCTCAATTGGTTCAAGAGATATAGGCGTTTTTGTGATAGCGAATTTATTCTCGTTCAGTCCTTAGTACTTGTACTATTCTGACTCCAACTGCTTTGTCATATTAAAAACATTCTCTTCCTATTGAAAACCCCTTGCATTGAACTTATCAGAAAACCCTTAACACACATGGACTATTCACATTGTTTGACGAAGTTCGGAGTCAAGTTGAGAAGAACCGAATTCTAAAGCACTCACAAGCAATCCCCACAATGTGCCCAACATCACGTTTGATGTTCTACGAAATAAGTATGCATGACAGCTTACCGAGAATGAATATATATCCTCAAAGGGGTCAGGCTGTCTCCAGAGAAAGTTTCTCCATACGCTGTTAATTGGTATGTGAATAATTCAACTGAGAATGCCAATTTATTCGGCTGGAAGGCTATCACTTCGAGTAAACCTATTTCAATCTCTGAAAGTTCTCAAGGAACCAAAGTGTTATTACGAGGATATATTGAAAAATTCTCAGCTTACTATAAAACCAATCAAAATTCCATTGAGTTTATATATACATAGAGACACAACCCAGTTCATTGATTTGATGCACAAATTTTTGGCAGTTTACTTGCCAATTTGCCAACTTAAGTGGCGGCACATAGTAGCTACTAAAGGAACTATATTCGTCCGATCCATTTTGTCACTACTCATTTATAGCAATCTATAGGAGATTTATTTTCCTCCAGTTCTATGAATCGTAGGCCGGGTCGGATTCGTCCAAATTCGTTACGAACGGTGTGATTCAATAATGATGAACTATTAGCCATGAATTTCTCCAATGGAGTGTTCTGAGGTAGGAAATGAGGGGTGAAAATGTTTCTTGGAGTGACATAAAAGAAACGTACTTCATCGATGAAAATAATTTGTTCTTCTCGTACTCTCTGAAAACCACATAAATCCAAACGCCTTCCAGAAAATGAAGGTTAAATTGGCCACGCAGATTTTCATCAGAACTTTATATTCGGCTATGAGAACAGTCATTGCAACTGGTGAGCTGAGGTCGAGAAGTGCCAATTCAACTGCTCAGTTCATTCTGGAAATGAATGATCTTTTCGACTGCCTCAATTCGAATGGAAAGTTTGAGGGAAATTATCAGCCATCAGCAATACAAACTCTGACGGAATCAATTGAATTCAGTAAGTCTTGGACAGTTGGGAAAAATTTTCCCTATTGTTTCAAGGGTTTGATACAAACCATCAGTAGCATCCTTCAATTGTGGCAGGAGACGAAGGAAACATTTCCATATTTGATAAAAAGTCGGCTCAATCAGGACCCAATCGAGAATTCATTCTCCAAAATAAGACAGCGTAGGGTTTATGATCCAAACCCCTCAGCTCGATGCTTCAGATTTGAGTTGCAGTCGGTCATGACTGATTGTCTTGAAAAATGTTCCGATAATTCTAACTGCCAAGACGACAATGATTTCGACCTGTGTACAATGGGAGAATCTGAAAGTCCATTGATGTGGTTGATTGAACAGATTCGACCATTTCTTCTGCTGTTTCGGGCAACGGTGAGCCTAGTGAGGGTATATAAGCGATAAAGAGTTAATTGAACCCCTGAATACGCTAGAATCCAACTCAAACGCAAGTTTCTCGGGGTATTTGTTGAGGAACATCGCCAAAAAAAAACAAATGCGGTAAGTGCGAAAAAGCACTCCTCATTGATGATTTGAATGAGCTTGGTAATGATTGGATAGATTATTGCAAATCGGAATCGGATTCATTTGAGAATTCCCTCAACCGATTTTAAACATTTGATGAGGAAAGCGCTGTTGGTCATAAAGAAAATTATGGTCACAAAATCAGAAAATATATGACTTCAAAGGTATATCTTAGAGAAATAAAAAAATGAATTTATAGAAGATTGGAACTCTCCGTTAACTCCAGAATTTGAAAAGCACAGGATTCATTTGTTGAGACAACTGATTAGAGTGAAGCTGTACAGGGGACAGAAAAAAAACCAAAGGAATCTCGACACAGAAGCATCCCACTCTTTATAGAAAGTTAAATATTTTTAAAATTCATAGAAAATCTATTTATAAATACCTGTGAATGAAGAAAAAATTGCATGCATTTATTTTTTCATATATCAGTATTTTATATTCATGAAATATCAAAAATAATTGTCGTTTTATTGCATCAAAAAAATCAGGTGATGGAATACTGAACATCTCACATTTCCATATGCCGGTCCTGATCGTCATCGCAAACGGCTTCGGAAATAGTTCAGCTACTTACCGCCAGATGCGGGAGTAAAAATTTTCGCTTCGATGAAACACACTTATCCATCTATGAACCGGTGAAGAAACTACACAAAATTTAGCTTCAAATCGTTGAACTGGGCTGTGTCTTAATGTATATTTAAACTCAATGCTGTAACTGAGTATAAAATACAGTAGGCATTACTCTAAAATACAACATGAAAGTCCGAGTAATCTGTAAATCAAAAGACTGTTCTCTCTATGTCATTGCATCCCTGAACCATATTGCTGCAAGGTCATCGTGAGTATTCTCCTGAAAACCATTCACTTTTCCAGCTTTTCACTTCGTTAGGGAACGACCCACTCGAGTAGAAAAGATAAATGATTCCAACTGTTGCAATTCACTTGTGCATGCTCCCAAATATATTTCATCAGCGCTGTTCTTCATTTCCTGGTATCTACCCTCTTTTTATACCCCAACAGCAGGCTGATGGTCTCGAGTATCGATCGCATCACTCTTCTATACATTGGAACTCTTAAGAGAGGCATTATCACGAGAAAGAAAGGCAAAGAATTGCAAACGGACCCTTTTTCGTCCATGTTTTCCTTGATTCGGATCGACATATTGTAAAAAAGGTTTATAGGATAATCCATTATGGGATAAGACAACCCATAACAGGAAAACCAGTTTCTTTAGTACCTAAATAATAGGATCTGATATTCTTGCCGATAGTTGTTTTTTTTATGGATGAAAAAAATTGTGTTGTAATGATCTAAAATATCTGTCACTTGAAGCTGAATATCTTTCACTTTTTACCTTTCGTTAGTGAAGTTACTCAGATTTCCACAAGATGAAGCATTGGGCAATTGCAATGTGTAGTAACTAGCACCTTCACCATTTTGTTGTGCACACTACCATTGAGTTTAAATATAACTCAATGACCCTACGGAAAAAAACAAATGAAATAAATTCATTATCTTGGTTATCATTTATGGAAAATTCCGAAACACGTCAAATTTGAATAAGAAATGCAAACAAGAATTTCGTTTGAGGATGTTGATACTTTTGTGTTTTTCAATTATCTTGTTACACCGTAATTTAGAATAGAAACTAGTTGAAACTCTCATAAACTAGAAAAATCAAACTATGATTTATGCATCACCACCAAAAAACGTATCGCTATCTAGTTAGCTTAGACCAGTTCCATGCATAAACAAAATATTGCCATACCATATCAACGAACAATAACTTTTAGAAGTGTCAGTGTAGAGTTCGACGTCGAAAAAGTAAACCACAGTTACGCAATTAATTAAAAAACAATATGTCCACTGAAATTGTGAAAATCGAGAAATTGGAGTATCGAGACATCAAAAAGTACCTTTATTTAAAAGGGTTAAGAGGTAAGCAGATTTACGAAGATATGCTTAATACCCTTGGTGATCAATGTCCTTCGTATGCGACCGTGACAAACTGGACTGTAAGCTTCAAAGGAGTTAAATTTTCCATTGAATATGATGACCCGTCGGGAAGGCCAGTTTCTGTGTCAGTCCCCGAAAAGATCGATGCAGTTCATGAGATGATTTTATCAGACCGTCGAATTGGGATTAGACAGATATCTGAAACACTGATGATTTCATACGAACGCGTTGATTATATAGTTCACGTCAATTTGGGCATGAGGAAATTTTCGGCAAAATGGATCCCCAAATGTTCGAATGTTGACCAAAAGCGTGCAAGGGTAGAAGCATCGCGGTCGATCTGTGCTCGATTTGAAAACGATGTAGACTTCTTAAACCGAATTGTTACTATGGATGAGACTTGGGTACATTTTTCCGATCCAGAAACAAAGCAACAATCGATGGAATGGCAACACTCTGGTTCTCCATGGCATAAGAAGTTTCGTGTCCAAAAATCTGCTGGAAAAGTTCTTGCTTCAATTTTTTGGGATTGCCATGGAGTAATCATGATTGATTTTTTGGATAAGGGTAGAATAATAACTGGAGATTACTATTCGACATCACAGACCACTCTACGGGAAAAAATTAAAGAGAAAAGACACGGAAAGCTATCCAAAGGTATTTTGTTTTTACAGGACAACGCCCCAGTACACAAATCTCATGATGTTATGCCAAAAATTCTTGATTTAGTGTTAGAATTACCAGAACACCCCCCTAATTCACCAGATTTGGCTCCGTCCAACTATCAAGGCCGTAGCTAGAAAAAAATTTCGGGGGGGGTCCGCCCGAGGCCGTGGCTAGGAAAAAAATTTATTCGAAGAATTTTCGGTGAAATGATTATCTGGCATTTCTGAAAAAATAAATTTCGGGGGGGGTCCGGACCCCATCGGACCCCCCCCTGGCTACGGCCTTGCCAACTATCATCTCTTTCCTCAGCTGAAAAGAAAATTAAAAGATCGTAAATTTTCTTCCAACGAGGAGGTCACAAAAGCTGTGGAGGACTGGTTTGCAGAGCAAGAAGAAACATTCTTTTTGAAAGGTCTAGAGACGCTGCAGGTTCGATGTAATAAATGTATTCAATTAAGAGGAGAATTTGTTGAGTAATAAAATATTTTGACATTGAAATTTTGTTTGGTTCTATAGTAGGCTAAGTCTTTTTCAATATATCCTCGCCAATGACGATTCCAATGCTCCAAATACACATTCCACAAGACAATATTAGTTGACTGTTCAAAAAAAAATTCTACGTTTCCTACTGAAAATATAGATGGCATAATAGTCTCAGAGGTACTGAGTAAGGCCCACTAGAAATAATAATGAGGAAAAAATAAATCAGACTGAAATCCAAGAAATCACTTACCGTTTTCGCTAGAATGCAACAATATCCATATCACATTGAAAGTGGGATTTCATAACTGGAATACTGTGCATCATAATACAATTACTTGTCAGAGTTTCAGCTCAAGTGGCAAATTCTGTTCGAATATTATATGGAGCGCATGAGTATGATCTTTATCACATATGATCTCGTTCCTAAGCGATGTTCTATCTGCCATCATTGGACATTTTTCATCGTAAAACAGTTTTTACGACATTAATGAAGTTGGGTCCATGTTTTCGAGGCAAAAATGGCCTGGATCATAGCCAGGCACCGAAGCCTAACGACTTCACTTGTTGATATTGCGGATTTCCATCTGCTCGCGTTTGAGGACTTCCTATTGGTCCTTGAAGCTATCCATTCTATTCAATCACTTTCCAATACAGATTTGGTTCGACTGTAAGGGTACTGATATTCAATTCTTGTTTTGTAATGGTTGATTTCCAATCGATTGATCTTCATCTTTAAGGACATTATCCTATTTCTACGAGGATATATTGAAAAACTCTCACTCTACTATTATATGGAACCAAACAAAATTTCAATGTCAAAATATTTTATTACTTGACATATTTTCCTCTTAATTGAATACATTTATTACAGCGAACCTGCAACGTCTCTAGACCTTTCAAAAAAATGTTTCTTCTTGCTCTGTAAACCAGTCTTCCACAGCTTTTATTACCTCCTCGTTGGAAGAAAATTTAGGACTTTTTGAACTTTCTTTCAGTTGACGAAAAAGATGATAGTTGAACGAAGCCAAATCTGGTGAATAAGAGGGGTGTTCTAGTAATTCTAACCCTAAATCACGATTTTTTTTTGCATGGCAACATGAGATTTGTGTACTGGGGCGTTGTCCTGTAAAAACAAAACACCTTTGGATAGCTTTGATTTTTCTCCTTAGACTGGTCAGTACCTAATGTCGAATAGTGATCTCCAGTTATTGTTCTATCCTTATCCAAAAAATCAAGCATGATTATTTCATGGCAATCCCAACAGAAAACTGAAGCGAACTTTTCCAGCAGATTTTTCGACATGAAACTTCTTGGGTCTTGGAGAACCAGAGTGTCGCCATTCCATTGATTATTGCTTTGTTTCTGGATCGTAGAAATGTACCCAAGTGTCATCCATAGTAACAATTCGGTTTAAGAAGTCTACATCGTTTTCAAATCGAGCACAGATCGAACGCGATGCTTCTACCCTTGCACGCTTTTGGTCAACATTCAAACATTTGGGGATCCATTTTGCAGAAATCTTTCTCATTTCCAAATAAATGTGAACCATATGATGAGGGCGTTCATATGAAATCTTCAGTGCATCAGATATCCGTCTTAGCCCAATTCGACGGTCTGATAAAATCATGTCATGAACTGCATCGATATTTTCGGGGACTGACACAGAAACTGGCCTTCCCGATCAGTCATCATCTTCAATGGAAAATTTACCTCTTTTGAAACTGGCAGTCCAATTTTTCAAGGTTGCATACGAAGGACATTGATCACCAAGGGTATCAAGCATATCTTCGTAAATCTGCCTACCTCTTAACCCCTTTAAATAAAAGTACTTGAAGATGACTCTATACTCCAATTTTTCGATTTTTACAATTTGGGTGGAGATTTTTTTTTTAATTTATTGCGTAACTCTGGTTTACTTTTTTGACGTCGAACTCTACACTTTCACTTCCAATACTTTATTGTTCGTTGATATGGTATCGCAATATTTTGTGTATGCATAGAACTGGTCGAGACTAACTAGATATCAATACATCCTCGAATACTATTCTAAAATGGTAACCCTGTGGACCGGCCCGAGGGGAATTTCGGAGTAACTTCGGTGGTGTTATTGGTTAACGCAGCGAACCGGAATTCCAAAGATGCGGGTTCGACTCCCGCCTGAAGTGAAAACTTTTTTTAATGTTTTCACTGAAATCAGTCTTCCTCGATCAGTTATGCCAATTTGATTTTCAAGCTCGTAGTCTTTTACGAATGTAAATAAAATTTCAAAGTGAAAAAAGGAACTCTTATCCACGTAGTGAACCATCGTCAGGACCTGGAAGGAATAAAAATAGACCGAGTGGTTTGTCAGATCCCACCTACCTGCCAGTCCAAGTGGAAGAAACAAAACAACAAACACAATAACATTGAGCAAGAGCACCGATTTATATTCACGAGTACTTTTCCCCCATTTTTACCGCTGGCGAATTCAATTCCAAGCGAAAAAGCTTCATTTCTGTGGCATTCGCAAGGATCCAAATCCTCCCAGTTCCCAATCTATTTACGTAATTTTCCTTTTGTGAATTTATTTGGAGAAGCGACATCTGTCGAAAAGTGACGCAATATTTTCGGAATATTCGACTCGTTATCCTTTTTTTGGTCCTTCCTGAATCCTAATGGGTTCACGCCCGTTGTAGTCCTGGTTATATTGGAATCAGCAATGTTCGTTCATTAGGTGGGACTGTAATACTCGCTGAATTTTTTACAGTTTGTAGATTTTATGCTACGCTGGTTTTGTTGAATGGAAAAGAATCCTTGATTCTTCTAGAATTGATTCAAAAATACAGGGCCTCGTCTTGATGTTCATTGTGAATCGTTTTCATAATAATGGATCAATATTAGAACATATTGGACGGAACGCCATTTGTCATAAGGAAAGTGCGGGGTCCTTTCCCTCTTCTCAACGATCTGGAGGTAAAGGGAACTTTTTACAATTTCAGCATATTCTCCTGACGTCTTGCCAAGATCTTTTACCTTCTCCTCAAACAGATGTCTGTGATGGCTTTAGTCTAGGATGGAGAAGAAATGAAATATTTCGTCACCAAGTCTGAATTGAATAAAAACTGCTGTTCTGCAAAATTGGAATTTCATGAGCTCATGTTACATATGATTCATGTCGGAAAGACAGCATACAAATGCTGCCTCATTTTCTCTACGTGATATTCGATATACATATCAAATTAAATAGGATGGATTGACGTAAATGTGTATACAGAGTTGAATACAAATAGCGTCATTTTATAATGGCTTCGTTTTGTGAATATGAGATTCTTTCATACTACTGGCTAAGTCATCATTTATGAGTGAGGGTGCCTATTTGAAACTGAAGGGGTGGGCTCAGGAGAATGTAGGGTATTTTTAAAAGTAGATCATGAAGTTACTTGATTGATGAGGAACAGGAACATCCCCCCTTATTGTTTACTATTTCAAAGTTCATCCTTCACAATCTAACTGGTCTGGTTGGCCTTATCACCACGACATTTTCATTATTATTGGAGAGCTATATAACACTGCGCAAAATAATTAACGCACATTCTGAGAATCTCAATTTTAATGAAAGTTAACTCTACATTGACTTCATAACTTATTTTTTATATTCTCTCGGGAAGGTTTTGAACGAAACAAGACACATTAAATGGAAGAAAAATTCAGGATTTCACAGAATTTTATGTGAAAGAAGAGAAATGAACAATTTTCAAAATACTGAAATGCTGATAAGTGATTTAATACTTGGTATTTCCACCCCTTGCGTTAATTACAGCTCGGCAACGACGGTTCATACTCAAAATGAGTGATCTAAAATGTTCTGATCTAATCCTTCCCAGATTTCTCCGAGTTGGATTCCTAAGTCATGAAGAGTAGCTGGATGATTTTCTGAACTTTTCAGCCTTCTATTGATGTTGTACCAAACCTGCTCAATCGGATTGAGATCTGGACTTCTTGCTGGCAAATCCATTCGAGAGACTTCAACCTCTCAGCATTCATAGCTCCATCATCAACGACCACTAGGTCTCTGCGAGCAGTCAAAGATATTCACCCCATACCATAATCGATCCTCCCCCGAAAACAGTAGTATTCAGGAAATTGCACTGAGCATATCTTTCATGTGGACGTTTGTATACAAGGGAACGTCGATCACAATAGTAGAGGCAGAATCTAGACTCATCTGTGAAGAGAACTCTTTCCCAATCGGCCTCTTCCCAATGGATATACTCTCTCGCAAAATCCAAACGCGCCCTTCGATGGGCTGGGGTAAGAGCTGGGCCTCTTGCCGCGACACGAGGCCTCAAATCATATTCTCTGAGGCGATTTCTTATTGTCTGAGTGCTAATTTGCACCTCATGAGTTTGCCCAAGCTGATTTTGAAGGAGGCGAGCGGTTGCAAACCGTTGTCTCAACGAAGAAACTCTCAAGTAACCTTCTTGAATGGCAGTTGTTACCCGTGGTCTACCCTGTCCTGGTCTTCGGACATTCATACCTGTCTCCATGAATCGCTGCAACATTCTGGACACACTAGTATGGGAAACTCCAAACCTTTCTGCAATTCTTGTGTATGTCCACCCTTCTCGCAAAACTACCGCACGTTCCTCTTGGGTCAAATTGCATGTTTCGCGTTGCATAGCGATCGAGTGTAGAAAATCAAACGAAAGAAAAACTATTGATCACTAGAATTGATCGAGAACAACTAATTTTAAAATGGAGCCAATACATTCAAAATCTGATGATATCATCTTTTTTTATTCCTGCTGGGAGAAAACATCTGTATTGAAGAAAAACGTTGAAAGTGGATAACATATGCATGCATAATTCTGATAAAAATAATTATCATTGAGAACACCTTCAGTTGTAGAATAAATTTGAGATTTCCATAATGTGCGTTAATTTTTTTGCGCAGTGTATAATTTCTTCCAAAGGCAACGTTTGACATTTTTCTAATCAATCAGTGTATAAATCAGTTTCTGAAATCCAATATAATACATTTCTGCCTAGGGCACAGATGAAAAAGCAGAATCCAAGTTTGCGTCCAGGATTCCATCGGGTTAGATTTAATATCGCTACGGATTTCAATGGAATCTTCTTGATAGATTACCCAATTTATTGGGACTGGTGTCGGCCTATCGCCGATAACCAACGGGAAGATTGAGATTGGCAATATCAGATTCCACAGAAGACTTGAATTGGAATCTCATAGCCTTGGCGCTTGGCTTGATCTTCATCAGGCTGGTGATTAATTCAATTAATGAAGGGTTTTATATGTCGATATAGATTTTTGCAGGGTGAAATTGGAAATTTTGCTCGAGAATTTGGCGAAATAAATCAAACACCTACCTAATTCTATACTCCTCAAGACGTTACTGAATTTGAAATAAACTTTCTCAAAAACTTCCATATTTTTTCACCAAATTTTTCAAATATGAGAAATTTAATTGATAACTCACTCATCTTATCCATTCTTCTATCCTGCCAATTTTTTTTCCATTTGACAGATTTTTTATGACGTTTATGTTTCAGAAATGATCCTTCGCAAATGTTCATCATGACTAGCACTGGAACTACTGTTACAGATCGATGATCAATAATTATTTGTGTTTTGGTTCCAATAAGACGTTGCTACACCTCATGCTGCTACCGTAACAATTAACTTATTGGAAGAAAGTTTGGGCGATAACAATATTTCGAGAAATGGTCCAATTGAATTTGCTGATAAAGTTTTATTTCAATTCAAAGTTCTATCACTCTTGAAAAAACAAAAACACCCTTTAGTTTCGGGCAGAAATTTATTTTCAGTATTTATAGTTCAAACTTGGTCAACTTGAAATATTGAAAATAGTTCATTCATTCATTTACTCATTTATTCATTCATTTATTCTCAAACCAACACAAGTATAAACTGGAATTATCGGAAAGAGACAGAAAGTATACATATACAGGGTGAGTCTTTGACTTTCTCTCATCAAACGAAACACTTTTTTCCTATACCATTTTTCAAAATTCGGTTTGGTTTGGGAGATACGGGGTGTCGAAAACCCATGAAAAAAACACTTTTTTGTTTATATCTTCGGAACCGTTATTTCGAATGGACTGAATTTTGGTTGAGTTTTTACTCTATTCATGGTGCATATTCCTCAATCAGAACCTATTCAATATCTTCACTAGTATAAAAGTTAAAGGGTAGTCGACTCATAAATACACGCTAAAACACCATAAAACCACTTTAAAAAAATAAACGGTTCATATTTTCTAGAGAATCGATCATTTAAGAAACTAAAAGTATTCCTATTTTTTTCAATAGAACCCGTCGTTTTCGAGTTATTTCCAATTTTACCCGGAGAAATTTGACGAAAAAATCATTAATTTCAAGAATAATCCGAATGCGTCTCTGAATTAAATATCATCGAATATTATTCCTTCTCTGGTCTTTAAACGCGTTTACAATGTTGTCACAATATTTATCAACTTTGTCGAGATATTTTAATAATAAAATCCCACAAATGTGGGAGATAAAATTGAACACAGGATTTAATACGCACAGTTTCTATTGAAAATTCATAGTTACCGGTCCATATTGAAGTTAATTGTCGATGAAATACAAAATTCGGATATGAATGATGAATCTCGATACAAACTACTTATTAAATTGAAATTCATGAAAAATAATACGATACCTGATAATCTGTGGCGATGTTTTTATCTAAACAACATTCTCTTGGAATTTTATAAACTCGACACGGTTGAAATTATATTAATTCACTTCACATAATAATCACATTAGAACAATAAGTCACTGAATGTATTCAGATTATTCAGAACTTCACATAATGTTTACAGTTTGTTCAGAGACTCTTGTTTGTTATTGTTTAACGTTGGCCTCCAGATACTTCGGTTTTCGCTCTACGCATGCGTGGTAAAATTTGGCGGCAAAGTCGATTTATGATGGAAACGGCAGAATTCATATATATTTTTACCACGGTACACAAATGTATCGTGATTGATACTATGTTTCGTAAAAAATCCTCAACCTCAATGAAAATATCAGCAAGCTGACAACGTCTTCTTGAAATTTCTGTGAAAAAATTCACAGAATCGATACAAATTCGATTAGGTCAGGTTTTTTAATAATAAATCTGAATGAAAAGTCTCTCTTCATGATATTGTTTGGGAATTTCGAGGAAAATATGAACAAACTATTAGTGTTTACAAACCAATCTGCAGAAAAATCGAAGAAGGAACTTATTTTGGTGGAATAAATGTGGCTTTTCAGTTGCAGATATAATCCGATGAAACTAACTGTTTTTGTTGAAATTATCGTGTTTGCAACATTTTTATTCCAATAAGGTTAGTACTTGACTACTTGAGTATTCCCTAAATTGGGCCTAAATGTGTAAACTCAATTTCTATCGAGAGTATCATTTCAGGGACGTATTAAGCCCAATGTTTTTTTTTCAAATGGCTATATCTTTTTGACAGAGCCGAATTCGGAAAAATGGAAAATGAAAAAAAGGTTTCTTTTGGCCTCAAGAATCTTCAGTTAAAATATATGTACAAGTCAAAGGCTCACCCTGTATATGATTAACAAACTGAACACAAAGCTAGAAAATAGTTCACGGCTGTGAGAGGAAGTGAGTTTCTTTAATTTTTTGGGCATCTTTGGCAAAAAAAAAAGTTCAGTAAAGAGTAAGGCCTCCTCGAACAGCCTGTTGAAGTAGCCTTGATCAAAATTGTTGTCAAAAGAGGAGCAAAAAACATTCAATTATACGACAGTGAACAACTATATTTGTCATAAATCAACATTTTGTGGACGAGAATCGTCTTCTTTTGGAACAGTCACAAAATTTCTGAAATTCCATAACTTTTGCGGAGCAGTTTATATGAAGTAAACAGCGCATCATCAAAGATCCACTAAGGGCATTTTCAGCTTCACCTGAGAGTCTATTCAGAAAACATCCTAGCTCGATACAAACTCGATTTAGATATCATGTCCTGATACGTGTCCTTTAAATAACCCCTCAGTCCTTATTACGACCTTAGTTTCCTCCAATTTATGTTACATCGAGCAGATACCCTCTAACCTGGCAGCTATCGCAGCAACTTAAATCGCAAACGAATCACAATGATTGGCAGAGAGACATTTTATTCCCTAAAAGCACAAAACTCTGAAAGACGAAACAGGGGATCCTATTTAGATAGATGAAAGTTTTCGACCTGTTTGAGGAGAAGCTATTGATAATTTCACTTTATTCTTTAATCTTGGACAATCTTAGTTCCTTCTCAGTGAAAAATCTAGACAGTACAAAGGCTTATAGAGATGTTTCCACATTGACAAAAAGCTGACAATACTCTACAACCTCGTTCTATAATATGCAGTTCACAATATTCATAACCCCTCTGAAATCAACCACAAGAACGGATCTTACGAACACAGTTGTACATCGATACCAGAGTGTTCCAGGGCCTGCACACTTCTGTGGATTCATTATATTTCAGAAGAAACACCCTTTGAACTTTGACCAAATTAGATTTCAAACTGAGGCATGCTTGTCGATTCGATGAAAGAGAGAGAGAGAGAGACGAGGATGAAGACTCACTCGAATATAAAAAAGCGTTGTACCACTAGAAATGTGCCGAAATGCACGGATTCCTTTGAATTGCTCCAAGCAATAACACTTTCCTTTTATTTACGACAAACTGAATGACTCCACGTGAAGTTGAGGGAAAAACTTTTGAGTGTAGTAGACACGAATGCAAGTTGGAGATACGCCTCCTAAGAATGTTTAAGATGATGCCATCACGATAACTTTTATTGCTGCTTGGATGGAAGAAATTTTGAATTGGAAAGAAAATTGTGCTGTACTGTATGGAAGAATTTCATATAGCATTAGGGGACTTCGACAGAAAGATGCTAGCGATGTTTTGGGTATAAAATTCGAAGCAATTACACATAGCGTCAAAGTTTTGGTCTCCTTAGGTTTCTCAAGAAATAAACAATATTTGTTCTGGTAATTATTATTATTATAAGACGAATACGAATATACTCCATTCACTTTTATTTAATCACATAGGAGGTCATGGTTTCGTTTTCAGGAGTTGGTGCCCCTGATGAAAAGCACAGAACATATGATAAAAAGTCAGTGCGCGCACAGAAAATATCGTTAATGACAAAACGACGTTGTCAGTTTCTTTGTTTATATCAAAGTTAAAGTATCAAAGATAATCCACATTTGGTTAGGTTTACAAATTGTTCGCAGATTTTTGGTATTTAAACGATATTTGCAGGTGAGTTTTTCATCGAATATCCAAGATTAACGTATGTTTATTGTTTTTAGCACCAGTTTGGAGCGTGAGGACGATTTTCAAGACCAGGACGAATGTAAAGGGGTACCCACACGGGAATTTCGTTGAAAAAGCTGTTATTTGGACAGATATCGCAGTAGATGGATCGGATGGTGCCTCGAGAGGTCGATTAGGATGATATTTTTCAGGGTTTCTAAGAAATTTGGCGATATCCGAGCAGATTTGCAAAAGTTAGGTACCTCACTAATGAGGTGGAACTTAGACCAAATTCTTCTATAAGAAACGCCTTTCAAAGGTCGAGATGGTGAAAAATGTATTCTTTAGATGTTGTTTGAACAAACGCAGCCGAGTTTTATACTCCAACATTGATTTTAAGAATGTTATCAACAAAATAAAATTGACATTATTCTTGTAATTACCCATCAATTCATCTCATATCTTTGGGTTGATTTTTTTTAATGAATTAGAATTCTTGATCAGAATCAACAATTGATGTCGTCAAGTCTTAAACTTTCAGCACAAGAGCATAATAAACATTAAATCTTCACAAGCATGCATATGAAACTTATGTAAAAGCAATGCAATTTTCTTCCATGGCGAAAAATAATATATTTCACAACAGTGATCTCTTGTACTTTTCATGCAAATAACTAGAAAAGGAATCCTTTCTATCAATTCATATAAACGTTAATTATTTTCGTTCATCACATCTTTTCCAATTCATTCATTTTCCGAATAAATTCACATTCTGAGAAATACGCTAAGAATGTAGAAAGGGCAACATAGTGTTGACTTTGAACATACAAATATTTTGAAAAACGTCATAACTTCGATACAGAGTGGAATGTGTCAAATTTCCAAGGACAGAGTTGTGATTTTATAATTGTTAATGGAGTATATATATTGAGAAATTCTTAGCCTACTAAAGAACCAAACAAAATTTCAATGTCAAAATATTTTATTACTCAACATATACTCCTCTAAATTGAATACATTTATTACAAAGAAACTGCAACGTCTCTAGACCCTTCAAAAAAAATGTTTCTTCTTGCTCTGCAAACAGCTTTCATTACCTCCTCGTTGGAAGAAAATTTACGTCTTTTCAAACTTTTTTTCAGTTGAGGAAAGAGATGTATTTCTAACCTCAAATCACGAATTTTTTGCATGGCAACATGAGATTTGGGTACTGGGGCGTTGTCCTGTAAAAACAAAACACCTTTGCATAGCTTTCCGCGTCTTTTCTCGTTAATTTTTTCCCGTAGAGTGGTCAGTAATGTCGAATAGTAATCTCCAATTATTGTTCTACCCTTATCCAAAAAATCTATCATTACTCCATGGTAATCGCAAAAAACCGAAGCAAGAACTTTTCCAGCAGATTTTTGGACACGAAACTTCTTAGGTCTTGGAGAACTGGAGTGTCGCCATTCCATCGATTGTTGATTTGTTTCTGGATCGTAGAAATGTACCCAAGTCTCATCTATAGTAACAATTCGTTTTAAGAAGTCTACATCGTTTTCAAATCGAGCACAGATCGAACGCGATGCTTCTACCCTTGCACCCTCTTGGTCAACATTCAAACATTTCGGGATACATTTTGCAGAAATTGTTCTCATATCCAAATTGACGTGAACTATATGATGATCGCGTTCGTTTGAAATCTTCAGTGTTTCAGATATCCGTTTCAGCCCAATTCGACGGTCTGATAAAATCATGTCATGAACTGCATCGATATTTTCGGGGACTGACACAGAAACTGGCCTTCCCGATCGGTCATCATCTTCAATGGAGAATTTACCTCTTTTGAAGCTTGCAGTCCGATTTTTCACGGTCATATACGAAGGACATTGTGACATTGATCACCAAGGGTATAAAGCATATCTTCGTAAATCTGCTCATCTCTTAACCCTTTTAAATAAAGGTACTTTTTGATGTCTCGATACTCCAATTTCTCGATTTTTACAATTTCAGTGGACATATTGTTTTTTAATTCATTGCGTAACTGTGGTTTACTTTTTCGACGTCGAACTCTACACTGACACTTCTAATAAGTTATTGTTCGTTGATATGGTATCGCAATATTTTGTTTATGCATGCAACTGGTCTAGGCTATCTAGATATCAATACATCCTCGTATTTTCCTTTATCTGATAGGTTCCTTTTTTACAGAAGTACGGAACATTCAAAGGGCCATCAACTTGAACGTGGGCCCATAATATGACATTCGGAAATACCAAATAACTCCTTTCTGAACGAACACTCTCAATTCACGAAGCCTCGAATAAATTTCGTTATATTCTCTTCATAAAAATGACAAAACAAGCAAGAAATCGTCCTTTTTATGCAGGAAGCCATCCAAAAGAATTCTCCTGATAAAACTCAACTACGGAGAGAAATTCGAGAGAACTGAGTGGGAAATATGAAACCCTAAATTCACATCATAACCGGAAAATTAAAATGTTTTCGCAATTTCACCGTGTACGAAATTGAAAAATATACGACTTTTTTTATGATCAATCTGAATGGATATGCGGTATTGCGTGAACTTTCCATCTTCGTTCTCATAATGTTTGGGGGTTGAGGTGTCCTTATGTACTTCCTAGGTGATCCATCAGCAAGAGGGGAACTCTTTTGATGGATGGCCAGTGGAGGAATTTTTCGTCAGTTATGTAACCCTACTTGATCTTTTATTGATAATGTTCAATAGCTACGTTTTTTTTCATGAAGAAAGAGGAAGTTCAATTAAATTTCACTTGCATATCTCATGAAATACAGATACTACGATAAAAAACTTCTAACTTAAACACCCTTTATTTCGAAAACGAAAGGTTTGCTATTTATGGGACTTTTTTTTCTTAAAATTATGGCAGGAATCTCCCCCATACTTTGTACCATTTTAGAATCACCGTGTATGAATTCAACTTGAAGGAAGAATTCTATACCATCAACCCATGATCATCCATTATATCAAAAAGTTAGATTTTATAGTTTTCGGATTTCTTAAGAAATAAACAGCCTATATGTTCTGGAAATGAGATGAATATTTTCCTGTATTCCAACAGAAATACAGGGTGAGTCTGTGACTCGAACATATATTTTTGTACAACTGCCATTAAAAGTGTCACTTTTAATGACAGCAAACAAGATTAAAATTGATTATTTACGTGGAAGCGTGTTTAAAATATTTTTAGCACTCCATTTTCTTATGATGAAATCAGATGAAAAAAATTCAGCAATTGCAAATTTTTATTATCAATATTTAACAATGATTACTTATGAACATTAATATTTATCGTAAAACTAGAACAATTACTAACATTAATGCCCTGTGAAGCTAGGGAGCTTCGCAACACATTATTAGAATCCTCAGCACCATCAGTACTTGTAGAAACCGGAAGTACAATATTGGATGATGATCCAAAATCTGTTGAGGTTGGGAGAATTTTTTCAGCAATGACATTTCTATACGCAATGGAATGATCAACATAGCCCTCGGCTACCGTCGTAGACTTCCATGATTTTTTATATCCGTAATATTTGTTCCTGATTCTGCTAGCAATGAAGCGGAGGATCTTTGAAAACAGTGTCCTGTATATTGCTTTGGTTCTGGCAGTTTGAGGAATGCGGCAACAATAGATGGAATTTTCCCAAATGTATTGATACCAACTGGATTGGAAGTGCATTTATTATTCATGTATTTCAGGAAGAAACGACGATGTTTGATGACAGAAGGGCGCAGTGCAAAGTACTTATGAAAATAGTCAACATACTTCCCAATAATACTGAAAGAACTACTTACTTTCGTTTTTGTGTTCGGAAGTTGTATAACCAATGATTTATTTGTTATTTCGATGTCTTCCACTGATAAATTACACAATCCTTCACGCCGACAGGCTCCAAATAATCCGAAAATAGTTGCAACCTTAGCCATCAAGTATTTCTCATCTGGTGCCTCATTCATAAACTTTTCAACTTGTTCACGATTGATAATTTTCGATTTTTTGGGACGATATCCTTCACTTTTCCCTTTCAAATATGCTACTCATTACCTTAGAATATTCACCAACATCCACACCATTTTCAATAAGGGCGCTTGACTTTATCATTGAAAATTTGCTCCACAAAGTTGATGAACTCCATATTTTTGATTTTTCTTCTAAGTATGCCAAATAAATGTCGATGAAATTCAAAATTCGAATGTGAATGATTATGTCGATACAAACCACGTATTGAATTGAAATTAATGAACAATAAAATGATACTCATCACTACCTATATCTGTGGCGATGTTTCTATCTAAACAACATCCCCTCGGAATTTCAACTCGAAACTACGCGGTTTTTATTACATCCATTTACTGAAAGTCATCACCTAATCATCACCTGTTTGCATTATTCTCTGTAAATAAATAAATAAATCGCAAGTTATCGCTTTACGCATGCGTCGTTCATGGGACCACAGACTGGTCTGTGATGGGACCAACGTTGGAGACACAGAACAACGTATTGTCTTGCTGAAGTCCGTGGAATATTCATAGGTTGCGCTATCTGGTGGCTTGACAAAGCTTCTTGATGTAGGGCTACTATTCTCGCCCAGCAAACTGAGAAATTGGATGTTCCGGCATTTTCCACGGAATATTCTCAATATTACAACTCTCGTAGTTCGCTGAAAACTGATTAAATTCGAATACCATTTTATTCTCTCGAACAAGAAACAGGTTTTGCTGGTTTAATGTTTTCATTGAAGTAATATTATAGTGAAGATTCCTCACGCAGAAAACTGTCATGTTACATTCAACAAGTTGAGAATTGACGATGTGTGTATTCTAATTTTATCAAGTTTATTTAAGTTTATCGGTTAAACCATTTAAACTGGTGCGAAAGTTTCGAAATAGCCAGTAGGACATTGCTAGTTCTGACTGATAAAACTCAGATCTCGGATCACCCCGCTTACGCTCATTGAAATGGGACATATTTTATGTCTTCACGCTTCCAAGAAATCGTTGAAAGAAAGGTAGATGCGGGTGCGCATGTCGTAGGGTTTATGGGGCATGTCGCCCTTTGTTACATGGTCTGTTTGGTCAATACTATCATATTACATGTCAGGACCCGATAAGGAGAATAAACCAACATGACCTCCTTGGAAGATTTCTTGTTCACACAGCAATAATGAGTTTGTTCTATAATTACCTACACTTAAATTTGTTTATTCACCCCCAAGGAAATTCCCTTCTGTTTGAGGAATGGAGTAAACAGTTCCTGGGATTATTGTGGCGGGCAGAGGAGGTTTGAATTGAGTTGAAAAGTTTGAGACGACTCTATTCTATACTGCTCCACAAGAGTTAGGGATATCCTATTCAATCGTTTTCAAAAGTATGTAATCTCCGAGAAAATAGCTGTAAAATCATTTAAAACTCAATAACAACTTGAATCGATCCAATAAAAATCAGAATGAGACATTTCGTCTATCTGGTCGCCATTTTTCTGAAGTTTGGGTCTTTGCATATATGCTTCATGAATGTTCTTATTTTGAAATCAAGTCAGTTTATCAACGGCATCGATTTGAAACGAGTTTTCTGAAAATGCCAAGACGTAAATTAACAAACGCTGAGGCTAATAGGGCTATCGGAATGCTACAGGGTGGCCTAACTCAGGTTGTTGTAGCGGAAAGGCTCCAAATCAGCCAAAGTGTGATATCTCGACTTTGGAATAGGTTCAGGGAGACAGGTTCCGTGTTGGAAAGACCAAGGCTTGGTGGGCAACGAAAAACAAGAACTGCTCAGGATTGTTTCATCATTGTTTCGGCGAGAAGAAGCCCTACATCTACGTGTAGAATGCTACGGAATACTCTTCAAAATGCAGATGGGGTCCAAGTTTCCATCGAAACCATCAGACGATGTTTGAAAGAGGCGAATCTAGGTTCTAGACGTCCATTAAGAGGAGTTCCATCAACACGAGACCATAAGCGTCAAAGACTGGAATGGGCAAGGCAACATATCAGTTGGATCTATCAATGCCGTAGTGTCCTTTTCACTGATGAATCCAGATATGGACGATTTTCAGATTCTCGAAGAATAAGGGTATGGACAATCTCAGGCATAACCCGTAATCGTCGCTTTGTCCGAGAAGTCCATCCATTCCGAGAGGGTAGTGTTATGGTATGGGCCGGGATACGGGATGTTTAAACGGGCGCACAGATCTATACACATTTGTCCTGGGAATATGACCGCCTCACACTATAGGGAGCATGTCATTGACAATGTTGTGCCAAATTTCCACGCTGCTATTGGTGAAACTTTTCAATTTCCAGACGATAACGCTAGACCGCACCGTGCAGCCATAGTTGAGAATGCGCGCGAGGAGCTTGGTATTCCACATTTACCAATACCCCCGCACCAACCAGATTTGAATTGCATAGAACATGCATGGGATATGCTTCAAAGAAGATTAGATAATCATTAACCTACCCCAGAATCCTTAAATGATCTGAGAGAACTTCTGCCCCGTTTATGGAACCAAATTCCTCAAGAAATGTTCAACAACCTCGTGTGTAGTATGCAAAGAAGATGTCAAGCTGTTATTGATGCCCGTGGAGGCCATACATTGTATTGAGAGTCAATGCTTGAATTCTCTGGGAATTTCGTTATTTTACTCGATTTTTCTCAACCACCCTGTATACGCAGCAGACCTACAGGCTTAAATTAATTTGCAACTTGAAATCATATTGATATGAATTTTCATCACAAAAATCTTATTTTAACTATATTTTTTCGCAATTTGAGTCAATATTTTTTTTATCATAGTTGTAGGGGTATGAAGGAGTCGAGCGATCCAAATTTATTCGGTCTAGAAGATAAAAGGACTGAAATGTCTAATGGAAACAATTTGAAAGAACTTGCATCCACAGTTATCAGAAGTAGACAGGAAGTTTTCCTCTTTACTGTGGTTTCCCACAAGCGAGCCATTCAGCATTTTTGAAAATGACAATTTCTCAAATTCGTTTCCTAAATCAAAATCTATGAACAATAGGCTGGATCTCTGATACTTGAACTAAAACTAACTCTAGCAGCCACTAACCTTAGAGCATGGCCTTCTTCAATCAGTGCCACAATGCTTGCATGATCAATCTCACTTATCACTCTACGATTTATGTCGGGAATCAGATCCGTAAAATGTGTATGAAACAAAACAGTTCCGAGAAATTTTCAGCATTGCCCCCAACAGATAAACTGAAGCTGCAAAACCCCCAAATTCCTCTAAGCAACTTCAGCAAACAAATATCTCAATAACCTGGGCTTCGATCTGAATAGCCCGAAGAATCGCTTCAGAACTATAAAATCGTTTAATTGGTTCTTTGTCTTGTTTCAGAATAACGGAGGTAACCACCGCGCCTATGGCTTCTACCGACGACACGAATGGCCTTATCAGATACGACTTGACAACACTGAAGTGAACTAATTGGGTGAGTTCTTAGAGTTATCGGCTTCGAGGACTCCTTTGTGATTTCAAGTAGTAATTTTCGCAGGAGTTCACTTCAGCAAATACGTCCTGTACCGTTCGTCTTATTGTGCAGGTTCGATTGAGAAATTGGCTGCTTATTTTTTTTTTCTAAATTCTTCCGACACACCTATAAGGACTGAACGAGAATAAATTCGCTATCATAAAAACGCTTATATCTTTTGAACCACTGGACCGCTTTCGAAAATCAAACTCATTTTCGAATCATCTTCTAATTCTAATGAAAACTGTTTTTACAATAAAAAAAAACAAAACTTTTTTTTACAAAATTCATGGATTTTTTCTGGAATTCTTCCCATCATGCTTCTTATAGTGTTCTCAGTCAATTTCTGGGATGCTGTCTTCCACTTTTGCTTGAATTCTGCTAATGTTTTCGTTGATTTCTTAGTCTTCTTCAATTCTCTTTTTACCAGGGCCCAATATCTTTCGATTGGCCCGTGTTCTGGCAATTGGGTGGATTGGCCTCTTTGGGGACAAAAACCACCTCATTAGCTTCGTACCATTCCTTGGTGGCCTTGAGGTAGTGGCATGAAGCTGAATCTGGCCAAAAGATTATTGACACATCGTGCTCACGTAAAAATGGTAAAAGTCGCTCCTTCAAGCATTCCCCGATGTATATCTTCGAGTCAACAGAGCCTTGGCCAACGGAAATTTTTCTCCTTTTCCCACAAGTGCAAATTGCTTGCCAAACCAGGAATTTTTTAGGAAAACTTTGCTTGTTTCTTCACGCGAAGTTGTTCGTCAACATTTCCACGAGAATCTGCAGTATAATATTCCTGACCAGGAAGTTGCGAGAAATCAGCCAAGACATAGGTTTCGTCGTCCATCACGCAACAGGAAAAATTTTTCAAGAAATCTTTTTTTTAATTCCTTTGCTCTTGATTTCGCTTCTTGATTCTTCACAGCGTTCCTGTCTGGCACTTTCTGCACTTTGTATGTTCTAAGCCCACAACTCGACTTGATTTTCTGAACGGTTGACTGCGAACAACCCATTATTTGGGCCACTTTCCGTCCTGAAAGGTTAGGATTCTTCTGAAAAAGGCTGATGGCTTTCTTCACTTTTTTTGGGCTATGAAACCCCTTCTTCCTCCCGGTTCCTTCCTTGCGGTTAATTGTAAGATCTTCGTTGAAGCGCTTAACAACTCTTGATACCGTTTCCGGACGAACGCGAGCCTCTTTTGCGATTCTTTTGAAGCTCCATTTTTGATTATTTTGAAAAAGTTTCAGTATAAATTCTCGTGTTTTTACTTCGCTTGACATTTTGCGACAAAGAATTGGTATATCTAAGAGGTATATGTTCCACATGTTTCTGACGTTCATAACAAAGCTAACTATGATCAAATTTCGATTTTTTCTCAATTGGTTCAAGAGAAATAGGCGTTTTTGTGATAGCGAATTTATTCTCGTTCAGTCCTTGAATCTACAGAGTGCAATTCAATGAATCCTTTTGTTCCAGAACTATGAACTTAATAAATATGGATGCGGAAAACCGCGTAGTTCTAAATGTCGGAGGAATCCGGCATGAAACTTACAAAGCAACGTTGAAGAAAATTCCAGCAACGAGGCTCTCAAGACTGACAGAAGCATTGGCGAATTACGATCCCATTTTAAATGAATATTTTTTCGACAGGCATCCTGGTGTGTTTGCTCAAGTACTAAACTACTACAGGTGAGAAAATCATTACTCCTTTTGCCACTTTAATGTACAAAAGGCTTCTGGAAGAGTTTTTCAAATATCCCCAATTGTGTGTGTGTGTGTGTGTGTGACTGTTTGATTCTGTGACTGTAGGTGTTTGTGTGACTGCGTGTTTGTGTGACTATCTGTGCTTGTGTGACTCTGTGTGTTTGTGTGACTATGCGTATTTGTGTGACTGTGTTTGTTAGTGTGACTGTGTGTGTTAGTGTGACTGTGTGGGTTTGTGTGACTCTGTGTGTTTGTGTGACTATGTGTGTTTGTGTGACTATGCGTGTTTGTGGGACTATCTGTGTTTGTGTGACTATCTGTGTTTGTGTGACTATCTGTGTTTGTATGACTCTGGGTATTTGTGTGGCTATCTGTGTTTGTATTGTAACATATCTGAATTTCCTACCCTGCAATAAAATGCACCGTTGCCAGACTACTCCATGGCTTCCAACTTTGCAACGTCTATTGTCGAAACGTGGAACTACGTGGAATGAACTTATTTGATATTATTTTATAATTCTATGAATAATATATGAATATCAGTACGACTTCAAGCAATACTTTAGGCAATTTGCATCTTTATAAATAGGAGATTTTAATCATATCGAAGATCCACCAAGAAGTAAACTCGTTCTTCTGTGACCATCGAAGAAATACGATTCTGTGGAAGAAAAACTAACCTCCGAAACAACAACGAATGGAAGGGGGTCTTTTACTTCACTTTCACTCGGCTGCGGGCTGTTTTAACTTTCATTCTGGTTCACAATAGTGTTTCTTTGAAATGGGGTTCCTCTTCTAGGAATCCACCATTTTAGTATATTTTAAAGACTCCATTTTAAATAACCATGTTTCATTTCACAGGATTTAATCTCATGTAAGCTTATTCTATCTTATTATTGCATTTCTATTGAATATTGTGGAACTCTGCTCTACCACCATCCCATTTGGAATATTCCTATACTGTTCGTACTGCCTACTGCACATTTAACTATTCACTCGACACTAGGGTATAGACATTTGGAGTTGTTGCTTTTAGTATAATATTTTACGTACAATAATCACTGGTTTGGAGGCCTAGGATAAACTGTTTGTATCGTCTGTGCCAAGGAAAACATCCCCCACAACAGTGGCAGTGAGACTTCCTCTGAGAGTTCTATAGACGAACGTCCTCAGTAAACCAAGCCCCGTCTTCGGGCCCTGGCGTACCGGATAAGCAAGGAGTGCTTTAAAGGTCTATCGTTCATCAGTTAACAGGAAATATAGGGAGTTTATCGTCACTTCCAAAACATCGCGACTGCTAGGATCTCATACATAACACTTGGAAGGAAGGATTCTCACACTAGGAACTACAGGGATACTGCGTAGGAATTTCATTAATAATCAGGTGACACACTCTATATAGTCTATATGCCTATGGATAACTTTGGATGTATGGGATTCGGCTTTTTATCACAATTGTGCCAGTAATAACCTTACCGGAGTATAGGAAGCTCCATATTGATACATATCACCAGTGCTCGTCTTATCAATAATTGTTCTATAGATTGTAATCATATAATCTGTAATTCTAAAAGGGTTTTTGCTTTCAAATCCAATGAGGAATTGGATTTGGTTCGTTTTTATCCCTTCATATGGATATGGTTACTCGAACTATGGTGCTGGACGAATAAAGGCTCTTATTCCATCTTTATGTCCAATCTAGTGTATTATTTATCTATTTTACCTCATTATTTCCCATCCTATATTTCACTAATCTGAGTTAATACGAATCTGAATTACTACGACATAACATAGAGTTCTACCAATCTAGACGATCACATCACAAGCCAAAAGTATAAGTATAAAACCCCCTTTAACGTAAATCCACCATCAGCTCTTCAGAGCAGGGTTGCCCTTTTTCTCTTTCCATAATGTTCCAAGGATTTACAAACCAGGAATGTTACAGTATGACTCTGGGTGTTCTTGTGACTGTGCGTATTTTTATGAATGTGTTTGTTAGTGTGCCTGTGTTTTTTAGTGTGACTGAGTGTGTTATAGTGACTGTGTGTGTTTCTGTGACTTTGTATATTTGGCTGACTGAGTGTATGTGAGACTGTTTGTATGTGAGTGTCATTCTGTCAGGGTTCATCAAGTGTCCAGTCTGTATTTCGAGGAAAACAATCAAGCTCCCAACTTTGTTGACCGACTCTTCTTCAGTTTCTCACTGTGAGTGGCTCTAATACGAATGTCAACTGCAACTAAGTCTCCCAAATTGAATTCTTGATGATCCAATTAAAACATGATGTGATTAAATGAAGCCAAGGATCCTTATTAAGAGACCAGTTCGGAAAATTCATTTCGAGATGGAAAAGTCTTCAGAATATTCAATGAATCCTGATATAATTAGTGGGTATTGACGTTGTTGTCTCAAGAATTAATTAGGGAAATTTCGAGTTGATGAAGTCTAGGTTTTGATGGAGTTGAAATTGTGAGTCGTTTGACTAGATTGTACGATGCTTGAGATTCATGAGATTGGCCACTCTCAGTCGCGTTAGTTTATCAGTTTTTCGACTTTCCTGGAAGCTCATCGATTGTTTATCTCATTTCAAGTACTCCACAAATTCAGATAGTTTGATAATTGAATTTTTTGTTTCTCGAGCAAATATTTCTGATAGCTTTGGCCTAACTTGATTCCTGTGACTGAAGGTGAATTGAAGTTCTAGAACGAATACTTTGAAATGATATCATTTCAGAAAATTTTTTGACAGTTCCAACAACCAATTAAATTTCCTCATTTGATATCAGATGAACAATTTCACCCAATCATGTCAACATTACATCGATAACAGACCATGAGCTGTTTTCACGTTGCTATGGACACATATTGATTCATTTCGATTTTGAAGTTTCAAATCTATAATATAAAAATGAATCGCAAAATATGTTGGTAAGCGCATAACTCAACAACGCCTGGACCAATTTGGCCAAATCTTTTTTTAAAATGTTCGTTGAAGTTCAAGGATGGTTTTTTCGGCGAGAAAAATAGAAAAATTAGAATTATTGCTGGAAAAACCCTAAAAATAGCCCTTTTCTTTTTCCCATACAAATGATTTGTAACTAAAACGTAGTCAATTTGAGCTTTATTGCTATGGTATAAAGTTCATATTAAATTCTTCCACTGTTAAATGAACAACAGAAGTATGTATTTGAAACTCTTATGAAAGTAACAAATTATGAAACTGGAGGGATTTACTTCTTAGATGCACCTGGTGGTACAGGAAAAACTTTTTTGATTTCATTAATATTAGCAACAATTCGCTCACAAAATAAAATTGCACTTGCACTCGCTTCGTCGGGAATCGCAGCAACTTTGCTTGAAGGTGGTCGAACAGCCCATTCAGCACTAAAATTGCCATTAAATATGCAAAGCAATGAAACTCCAACCTGTAACGTTTCGAAGAACTCTGCAATGGCAAAGGTTTTGCAGCAATGTAAATTGATTGTTTGGGATGAATGCACGACGGCACATAAAAAAATCTTTGGAGGCTTTAGACAGAACCGGATCTACGGAGCAATAATAACCGATTTGGTGGTGCAATGATTTTATTAGCAGGAGATTTTCGTCAAACATTGCCAGTGATTCCACGATCAACGCCAGCTGATGAACTCAATGCATGTCTAAAGTCCTCCAATTTGTGGAAACATGTCAAAAAGTACTTCATTTAAGCAAGAATATGCGTGTCGAGTTGCAAAATGACCAATCTGGAAACATATTTTCTAAACAACTCATTGACATTGGTAATGGCAAATTACCTATAGACATGTTGACTGGCTGCATTAACTTTCCTCAAAGTTTTTGTCAGTTAACTCAATCAAAAGATGAACTTATTCAGAAGGTGTTTCCAGATGTTTCTCAAAATTACAGAAACCATGATTGGTTGAGCGAACGAGCTATACTGGCTGCAAAAAACATAGATGTAAATGAATTAAATTTCAAATTTCAAGAACAAATTACAGGCGAATTGAGGATATATAAATCAGTTGATTCGGCTACTAATCAAGATGATGTAGTCAACTATCCACCGGAATTTTTAAACTCGCTGGATTTGCCAGGATTGCCACCTCACAATCTTCAATTAAAGGTTGGATCGGTGGTTATAATGTTGCGAAATATCAACCAACCGCGTCTTTGCAACGGTACACGGTTAGCGATAAAAAAAATACTAAACAATGTGATAGAAGCAACTATACTCAAAGGAAAGTATAAAGGAGAAGATGTTCTCATACCGCGCATCCCAATGATTCCGACTGATGTGCCATTTGAGTTTAAACGACTACAGTTTCCAGTGCGGCTTGCTTTTGCTATGACTATAAACAAGTCCCAGGGGCAATCATTAAGTGTTTGTGGTATTAATCTAGAAAACCCATGTTTCTCACATGGTCAATTGTATGTTGCCTGTTCCCGTGTTGGAAAACCATCAGATTTGTTTATCTATGCGCCAGGTAATCAAACAAAAAACATCGTATACCACAAAGCACTACAATGATAATGATAATAATTATGATTCACATGATTAACAATAAAGCGATTACTTACTTTTAAATCCTTATATATGTTTTATTTAATTATTTTTTATTCACAACGCCCTATAACCAGGGTGACGGTTCTGTTCAGGAGAATTTTTTAAAATACGTAGGCACAAAAACTGCCACATTACAAATCTTTTTGACAGGACGAAGTCTGTCGGGTAAGCTAGTATTTAATATTTCGAAATGTCACGATTTGGTTGCAATACTGACGATAATATTAATGAAATTATAGAATCGAACATACCAAAAAACACCGTTTACAGTAAGAAATTTGTATGGAAAGCATTTATAGACTTTTGCAACGACAGAAAGTATCAATTAGATGGAAATCGGACGGCGGAAGAATTGGCGTTGATTTTAAAGGATTGGGCTGTGAACATGAGGAGAAAAGATGGTAAAGAGTTCAAAGAAAGTACGGTCAAAACCATGTGGAATATAACAAGTAAGCTGTTACAAGAAAAATATTATAAAGAAATGAAAGTTATTATTGACCCATTCAAAAGTGTTGTATTTTAACAAGCGCGAGCTGCCCGTGATTCTATACGACGAAAACTGCAATCAGACCCAAGTAAAAGGAAGCAAAGTTCGGCAGCATTAAGTTCTGTGGAAATAACAAAAATGGTGAATTTATGGAATGAAAATACTCCTGAAGGGCTGCAACGGAAATTCTATCACATAGCCGCGGTAGAATTAGCTTGGCGAGGTGGGGAAGCTGCTGCTTGCTTGACTGAATTTTTTTGTATCGAATCAAACAACGATGCTTCTGTAACCAACCGAGTGGAATATAACCCTGTATTCAGCAAGACTTGCCAGGGTGGTTCAAGAATGTGTACTGGAAGCAAGTTTTTAATAGAAAACGATGACAGCAACGTTTGTCCTGTCCGATTATTCAAAAAATTGATGTCGAAAAGGGGCCCAAATATTAAAACCAACAGATTATTCGTCAGACCAAATCATCAATGGAAATCCGAAAATGATCACTGGTATGATAATATGCCCATTGGAAGAAATACGATTCAAAATTGGACAAGATCGTCTGCCGAAGCGATTGGATTGAATACAAAGGAAAAACAAATTACTAATCATTCCAATAGATCGACCGCGGTGAGTCGATTGGCCAAGAGTGGTGTACAAGAACAACAGCTTATAAAAATTACGGGTCACAACAATGCCAACTCAATAAAACCCTACTTGAATATTGACGAAGAACATCATAATCAAATTATTAACAGCATGCGTAGTGGAAATACATCTTCATCAGTTATAGAAACTAACACGTCTGGATCTTCATTTAACTATTCTAATTGTTCCTTTGTTAATTGCACCTTTAAATAAATTGTTTTAGCTCTGTATTTTTTCTATAATGAGCAAATAACCCTCGGACATTGATAAATGCTCAAAAATTCTATGACAACTTTCTCAAGCTTGTTGCTTATAGACAACAGACCTCCGCCTTCGGCGTCGGTCTGTTTCCAAGCAACAAGCTTTCGAAATCTGTCATAGAATTTTTTCGAACAATTATCAATGTCCTTGGGTTATTACTACTGATAACTGACAACCCATTTTTCTGCACTCTATAAAAGTATCTACGGAATGGAAGGGGCTTTATGTTGCGTGCGACATAAAAACAATTTTAATCTCCCATATGGAAATAAATGTATATTCGTTCGTATGATGAGCTTGGTTGGGTGAATAACAAAGCCCATATTACTAAGTAGGAGAAAGCTCTTCTCCAACTGTAATGTTTCCGAGTCATTTGCGGAGCAAGTTTTTAATGGCGAAGGATTCAGTTCATGAAGGCAGTAAACACGCCATTTGTACTGTTAAATCTTTTATTTTCATTGTAAAACATTGTCCTGGTTCATTTAGAGGATTTAGTAGATGGAAAACATAGGGAGATTCGTTTTTCTAAATTTTTCGTATTCGAGAACGAGATAGAGGAAATTTGATGGAAGAAACAATAAAACTGCAGTATTGATGATTGTCTTAATTCCCTATCAGCAGGCTCATAGATGAGAATAGGTCAAAAAAGTCGTAAATTCTCAGATTATTCTGTAATTTGAATTCATTGAGATATTATCGAGCCAATGTGGTCAGTTGAATTTCTGAATTATGGTCAATAGAAACTGATTTTGATACCCCATACAATCATATAATCATTTATTCAATACACTTACCTTCCCAGTGACTATTTATGAAACAGTTCCTTAAACGAAAAGAGAAGTTTTTTGAAGAAAGAAGTATTGCTTTCAATTGTAGACAAATGAACAAACCTTATTCTCTTCTCAAGCATTCTTGATCCCAGAAAATAAGTATTGTGACATTGTCACCAAGAAAATGGAGAAATACAAATTGTAGTATCTCCCAAATGTATTTAGTCCCTTTCAATCGAAAAATAATAACTTTGAGGTGTTGATATTTGTAGAAGGCGTGTCAGGCACACTAAAAAATGTTTGTATCTTCAGTACTGAGCTGAAAAATCAAAATTATGAGGAGGTTCGTCCACAATTATAAGAAATTACAATTCCGAGACCCACCCTGTACTTTGGATTATCACCTGTTAGTTAGGCATTGTGTTGAAAATGTCACATCGCGAATTGTTTGTTTATTTAGCTGACATTAACCTCTATTAAATAAATCTAGGCCTATTTGGCTCTATAGAGATTTGTTTTCCATGGTGAATTTGAATAACGTTGTTGTGTTAAATGTTTCGTATTGTTTAGACAACCTAACTAACTAAAAAACTACCAAAGGGTTTATTCATGGGGATCACCATTCGATCAACTGAATTTTGTGATTCTTCAGGATCTTGCTTCAATGACTTGAACACGAATTCTAGAAAATACAAATGCGAAATCATAAAATTAAATTATCCATTTCTTGTCCATGTAAAATGTTTGCAATTTGCCCAATATTTAATGAATATTCAGGGTTCATATTCTTGAGGATTCTTCAAATTTTACAGGACCGGTAAATTGCATTATCCATCAGACGTATGCGGACCACTGTTTGAAGAAGAACTGGAATTTTGGGGACTGGATGCCAATCAAGTGGAACCTTGCTGTTGGATGACATACACTCAGGTAGCGTTGAATTCATTAATTATTATCATAATGGTTTTAGTGGGTTCAATACTGGAAGGTACAGAAAATGCACTGAGTGATATCTAAACTCAAAAGCACAAGTTTTTTTTCAGTTTAAGTCACTCATGTCATTCTGTATTATTCATTTCTTTTGATCATCAGTGGAGTAAAGTCTGACTACCTGATTATAAAGTCTTAATTCAATGATGACATTGATGGGATAACTAATAATCATAATTTTCGTTGGACATTACACCTTTTCGTCTTTAATAATTCTGGTGGGTATTTTTATGGGCAGTTTTGCGGATCTTTAAGTGAGGTTTAACACGCAAAGGAGAAATTAAAGCATTCTCTGGGATGATGACGTAACAGATTACTACTAATTGCACCCAATTCGATGATAATGACTACATAGAAATCGAGACTGCTGAAACATATTTTAGCTATTCACGCGAATTCAGAATAGATAATTATGGGGTGCTCTATTTTCGCCTTCACTGTGGGAGATATAGAGATTTGGGTAGCATCGATTGATGAATATATATAAAAATTTGTTCCTTAAGGGGCAGTATCACCTTTTGAATCGTGGTAAATCTCCATTCAAAAGTGGTCTCTTTATTTCACGAGTAAGTACCCTAATTCACGACGTAGAGACTTGATTTTTTAAATTGAAGTTGAAGGACGTCCCGAGGGCAAATAGTTTCCTTTTTTTCGATTTAATTAGTTTTTCGATTGAAAAAACCAGGGTAATCGTCAGATCTGGTGTTATTGAATATGTTTTTCGTTTTTCATGAGTACAAGCTATTGTTTTGAACTAATCATCATGAAAATTTTCGTATTTTATAGAAGATTGAATTGCCGAGGGCAAATGGTTGCGATTTCTTTCAAAAAATGATGAATAAACATCGAAAGAAAATCATTAAGTGTAGTTTCCAAAACGCTGAAGTTCAACCTGTTTTTTTTTGATTAAATCGAAAAAATCGCAACTATTCGCCCTCAGCAATTTGATCTTCTATAAACTACAAAAATTTTCATAATGACTATTTCAAAAATATAGCTTGTGCTCATGAAAAACGAAAAACATATTCAATAACCCTAGATCTAACGATTGACCTGTTTTTTTTTATTGAAAAACTAATTAAATCGAAAAAACGGAAACTATTTGCCCTAGGGACGTTCTTCAACTTCAATTTAAAAAAAAATCAAGTCTCTACGTCGTGAATTGCGGTACTTACCATAGAAATCATAATATATATACTTACTCTATAATGCTAAATCAATTGGATCGAAGTGTTGTAAAAATTTCTATATACTTACCCTTGAAATAAAGAGACCACTTTTGAATGGAGATTTACCACGATTCAAAAGGTGATACTGCGAATTGAAACCAAGGAACGTTGAATGTCGTTTTTTTTTGCCTGAGAGCAACTGCTTTTCTTTCTCAAATTCGATCGAAAAATCTTTATTCATGACAAAAATCCGAGATGACTTTATCGTTATAGCGTTTGAACTTCTCAGTAGTTTATGAAACGAATTCTATGGAAAACTAACTTTAATACGAATGACTTCTAAGAAAAACAAAATAATTGTTCTGATGATTTCTTCTTATCAAGATAATCATTTGGTTAAAATTATTCACTTCACACAAGACAAATTGAATTTTGAATTAGATGGAATATAGATGCATAGAAATACCTGGTGTTGGCACTGATTAGATTTTGTTTAAGACTTTCTTGTCGATCGAAAACGTGATATTTTGTGCGGCTTTTCATTTCTCCCGAAAGAGGTCGCGTTATTTGTCGTTGCCGCAGTAGCGCCACGACCGATAAATATTCCGGAACTAGACCAAAATCTGAAATCTAGGATGCCGTTTTGATCTACAAATTTTGGTCACGATTTTTAGTAAGGAGTCGATACACCAGGTATTCTATGCATCTATGATGGAATATATTTATTCACAAATGAAGTTTTTCATTTCATAGAATCGAATTTTCAGGAAATATCTTATTCTTCTATGATATCTCTTTCATTCAAGAAGATCAGTTCATTCAAAAAAACAAACTAGACAAAAAATAACCATAAAATATCTCCAAATATAGGAAAAATCTTCATATACAGGCTGTCCCAATTCAAGTGAAGACGGAAAACTCACTATCTTTGAAACGGATCAGATTTTCTAAAAACTGGTTACAGGATGATACTCGGTGGATCTGCGGCTGAAAAATATAGGGTGTCCCATTTAAAAAACACAAACTTTTCTCTCTAGCACTTGAACGGCGAATAATTTTCCGTGTAGCAGCGTATAGGCAATAAAAATTACAAACTATTTGGAATTTTCGTGATATCTCCAACAGAAAACGAGATATAGCGAAATATTTGAGACAGCAATTTTTCCGAAACGCCCTGTAACTCGAGAACCAATTCAGATATCTGGTATCTGTTTGCTGGCAATTGATTATTTTGAAAAGAAAGATCGGGAGTCCTCGAACATTTTTTTTCTAACCCTTATGGTTCTCGAGATGCTCTCAGTGATCATCGAATTTGGGACACCCTGTACATAGTGTGTTCTTATTTCAAGTTGCATTTGAAAATGGTTTCACTTTGAGAACTGAAATTTTGTGGGTAAAAAGAAAGGATTGGAGTTCTTAATGAAATAATTTAAATCGATATCATTTCGAAAGTTCATTTTTTTTCTTTCAAAAATACACTGCTCAAAAAAATTAACGCACATTCTGAAAATCTCAATTTTAATGACAGTTAACTCTGAATTGACTTTATAGCTTATTTTTCAGGTTCTCTCGGAAAGGTTTTGAACGAAACAAGACACATCAAATGGAAGAAAAATGCAGGATTCCACCGAATCTTATGTGAAAGAAGGGAAATGAAAAATTTTCAAAATACTGAAATGCTGATAAGTGATTTAATACTTGGTATTTCCACACCTTGCGTTAATTACAGCTCGGCAACGACGGTTCATACTCAAAATGAGTGATCTCAAAATGTTCTGATCTAATAATCCTTCCCAGATTTCTCCGAGTTGGATTCCTAACTCATTAAGAGTAGCTGGATGATTTTATGAACTTCTCAGCCTTCTATTGAGGTTGTCCCAAACCTGCTCAATCGGATTGAGATCTGGACTTCTTGCTGGCCATTCCATTCGAGAGACTTCAACCTCTTCAAGGTACCCCTGAACGATGCGCGCACGATGGGGTCTGGCATTATCGTCCATAAAAATGAAATTTTCACCAATGTATGGGGCAAATTGCACTACATGCTCTTCAAGAATGTTCCTTATATACTTATCAGCATTCATAGCTCCATTATCAACGACCACTAGGTCTGTGCGAGCAGTCAAAGATATTCCACCCCATACCATAATCGATCCTCCTCCGAAACCAGTGGTATTCAGGAAATTGCACTGAGCATATCTTTCATGTGGACGTCTGTAAACAAGGAAACGTCGATGACAATGGTAGAGGCAGAATCTAGACTCATCTGTGAAGAGAACTCTTTCCCAATCGGCCTCTTCCCAATGGATATGCTCTCTCGCAAAATCCAAACGCGCCCTTCGATGGGCTGGTGTAAGAGCTGGGCCTCTTGCCGCGACACGAGGCCTTAAATCATATTCTCTGAGGCGATTTCTTATTGTCTGAATGCTAATTTGCACCTCATGAGTTTGCTCAAGCTGATTTTGAAGAAGGCGAGCGTTTGCAAACCGTTGTCTCTACGAAGAAACTTTCAAGTAACGTTCTTGAATGGCAGTTGTTACCCGTGGTCTAACCTGTCCTGGTCTTCGAACATTCATACATGTCTCCCTGAATCGCTGAAAATTCTGGACACACTTGTATGGGAAACTCCAAACCTTTCTGCAATTCTTGTGTATGTACACCCTTCTTCTCGCAAAACTACCGCTTGGGCACATTCCTCTTGGGTCAATTTGCGTGTTTCGCTTTGCATAGCCATCGAGTGTAGGAAATTAAACGAAAGAAAAACTATTGATCACTAGAATTGATCGAGAACAACTGATTTTAGAATGGAGCCAATACATTCAAAATCTGATAATATCATCTTTTTTTATTCCTGCTGGGAGAAAACAACTGTATTGAAGAAAAACGTTGAAAGTGGATAACATATGCATGCATAATTCTGATAAAAATAATTATCATTGAGAACACCTTCAGTTGTAGAATAAATTTGAGATTTCCATATAATGTGCGTTATTTTTTTTGCGCAGTGTAGAAGAAAATGAGCCCACTCATGCTTCTGTTTTATTTCAAACGAGGGACCAATGAAAATAGTAAATCTACAAGTCATATTACGGTATAAAAATCAATGAAATGATCTATTCCGTTGTAATATTCGAATAATTCGTATTTGATTCATTTTTCGAGATTTTCCATATTTACGGGGTATCCTTTGACTTCAAAATCCTGCAAACCTTCGGGAAATGAATAATGGATCCGTGGGTGAGATTCTGAATATTGTAGAAAAGGAAATACGCCTCGAAAAGTAGATGACCTTTGTCATTGAAATTTTTTTCGCTTTTATCCGTATGATCGAGCCTAGCACCCGGAAATCGTAACATATTGTTGCCTTCCGTCTTTTCAGAGCGATTCGGAGTATTCACAATGAAACCCAGCTCCGGATGTTATCGTTACAAAATCGAATAATACACCCCTCATTCGAAACGCTCTCACGATTCTCATTCGACGCATTATTCACTTTTATTGCCGAGCGGCTTAACTGGACCATAGAAAATTTTAAAGCAGCCGCTACTGATTCTCATTTTCCCCGTAAAAATTATCCTTACCTACGCGTTCAACTTTACCACGTAGGCTTTGTTCCGGTATCACGTTCTTCGCATTAATGAAAGGATGAGGTTGAAATTATTACCCTCGGCGCTTTTAATTATAAGAGTGCGGGAAACTGCGAAAATGACCGAATGTAAATGGGATTCAGGTCCTGAAAATTCAGGGTTCATTGGTCTGATACGTCTGGGTAGTAGGAAAAGTAATGTCTATAAAAATTTATGATGATGGAAGAACGATGTAATGTGTTAATAAAATCATTATGGGAACTGTGGAAAAAAAGCTGGTAATTATATTCACATCAGAAGGGGAGGGAAAGATGTACAGATTGTTCCAAATCGGATGTAGAGATGCTCGAGAATTCTTCACTCAGTTGTCAGGGGAGGAATGTCTTGTGAATCAATGCAGAAAATACACTGCGCAAAAAAATTAACGCACATTATGGAAATCTCCAATTTATTCTACAACTGAAGGTGTTCTCAATGAAAATTATTTTCACCAGAATTATGCATGCATATGTTATCCACTTTGAACGTTTTTCTTCAATACAGATGTTTTCTCCCAGCAGGAATAAAAAAAGATGATATTATCAGATTTTGAATGTATTGGCTCCATTCTAAAATCAGTTGTTCTCAATCAATTCTAGTGATCAATAGTTTTCCTATCGTTTGATTTTCTACACTCGATCGCTATGCAACGCGAAACACGCAATTTGACCCAAGAGGAATGTGCCCAAGCGGTAGTTTTGCGTGAAGAAGGGTGGACATACAAAAGAACTGCAGAAAGGTTTGGAGTTTCCCATACAAGTGTGTCCAGAATGTTGCAGCGATTCAGGGAGACAGGTATGAATGTCCGAAGACCAGGACAGGGTAGACCACGGGTAACAACTTCCATTCAAGAACGTTACTTGAGAGTTTCTTCGTTGAGACAACGGTTTGCAACCGCTCGCCTCCTTCAAAATTAGCTTGAGCGAACTCATGAGATGCAAATTAGCACTCAGACGATAAGAAATCGCCTCAGAGAATATGATTTAAGGCCTCGTGTCGCGGCAAGAGGCCAGCTCTTACCCCAGCCCATCGAAGGGCGCGTTTGGATTTTGCGAGAGAGCATATCCATTGGGAAGAGGCCGATTGGGAAAAAGTTCTTTTCACAGATGAGTCTAGATTCTGCCTCTACCATTGTGATCGACGTTCCCTTGTATACAGACGTCCACATGAAAGATATGCTCAGTGCAATTTCCTGAATACTACTGGTTTCGGGGGAGAATCGATTATGGTATGGGGTGGAATATCTTTGACTGCTCGCACAGACCTAGTGTTCGTTGATAATGGAGCTATGAATGCTTATAAGTATATAAGGAACATTCTTGAAGAGCATGTAGTGCCATTTGCCCCATACATTGGTGAAAATTTCATTTTTATGGACGATAATGCCAGACCCCATCGTGCGCGTCTCTCGAATGGAATGGCCAGCAAGAAATCCAGATCTCAATTCGATTGAACAGGGCAATAGAAGGCTGAGAAGTTCAGAAAATCATCCAGCTACTCTTAATGACTTAGGAATCCAACTCGGAGAAATCTGGGAAGGATTAGATCAGAACATTTTAAGATCACTCATTTTGAGTATGAACCGTCGTTGCCGAGCTGTAATTAACGCAAGGGGTGGACATACCAAGTATCAAATCACTTATCAGCATTTCAGTATTTTGAAAATTGTTCATTTCTCTTCTTTCACATAAGATTCGGTGAAATCCTGAATTTTCTTCCATTTAATGTTTCTTGTTTCGTTCAAAACCTTCCCGAGAGAACACAAAAAATAAGTTATAAAGTCAATGTAGAGTTAACTTTCATTAAAATTGACCTTTTCAGAATGTGCGTTAATTTTTTTGCGCAGTGCATTTCATGAATATTTCAGCAATTATTCATAAAAGCTCACTGCAAAATTGCATGAAAATGAAATCAGTTAACGATGAGGAAATAAATATTCTTTAACTTATACATCACTCGGTAATTGTTCATTTTTTCACAGAAATATCAAAAAATATTTCGAAGAACTTACAATTTCACTACAAACTTATTCATATTACAACAATGGCGACCATGGCCTTTACCCTAAAGGAAAAATAATCACTCTCGAGAAATAGAGCCGGAATATTTCACTGAAAATTCATATGGCACCTCACAAAAATCTCGTGAAATCATTTTATGAAACATATCAGCATTCTTTATCAAGAACTTCTAATGGGGAAATATTTCCGCAAAAGTTTTTCTGCAATTTCGTTGAAATATTTGATTAAATATCTCAGGGTGCCTTGATTTAGACCACAGATTCATTTTGAAAATTTTTCTGAAGATAACTGGAAAAGTTTCCATGCAATTTGAAGAAGTAGAATCGATATATTCCACTAAAAATTTATATGAAACCTTACCAAAATCTCATGAAATCATTTTATGAAACATATAAGCATCCTTTATCAAGGACTTCAAATGGTGAAATATTTCAGCAAAAGTTTTTCTACAATTTCGTTGAAATGTTTGATGAAATATTTTAGAGTGCCTTGACTTTGACCACAGATTCATTCTGAAAATCTTTCTGAAGATTACTGAAAAAGTTTCCATGCAATCTCGAAAAATCGAGCCGAAATATTACACTGAAAATTTATATGGAGCTTCCTGAAAGAATTCATGAAACATATCAGCATCCTTCATCAAGGACTTCAAATGGTGAAATATTCCAGCAGAAGATTTTCTGCAATTTCGTTGAAATATTTGATGAAATATCTCAGAGTGCCTTGTTTAATACCACAGATTCATTTTGAAAATCTTTCTGAAGATAACTGGAAAAGTTTTCATGCAATTTCAAGAAGTAGAGTCGAAATATTCCACTGAAAATTTATATGAAACTTTACCAAAATCTCGTGAAATCATTTTATGAAACATATCAGCATCCTTTATCAAGGACTTCAAATGGTGAAATATTTCAGCAAAAGTTTTTCTGCAATTTCGTTTACATATTTGATGAAATATTTCCGAGTGCCTTGACTTTGACCACAGATTCATTCTGAAAATCTTTCTGAAGATTACTGGAAAAGTTTTCATGCAATCTCGAAGAATACAGCCGAAATATTCCACTGAAAATTTATTTGGAACTTTGAGAAAAACTCTTGAAAGAATTTCATGAAACTTATCAGCATCCTTCATCAAGGACTTCAAATGGCGAAATATTTCAGCAAAAGTTTTTCTGCAATTTCGTTCAAATATTTCAGAGTGCCTTGACTTTGACCACAAATTCATTCTGAAAATCTTTCTGAAGATTACTGGAAAATTCTCCATGCAATTTCGAAAAGTAGAGCCGAAATATTCCACTGAAAATTCATATGGAACTTCACAAAAATCTCGTGAAATCATTTTATGAAACATATCAGCATCCTTTATCAAGGACTTCAAATGGTGAATTATTTCAGCCAAAGTTTTCCTGCAATTTCGTTGAAATATTTCAGATTGCCATAAATGTGACAACAGATTCATTCTGAACATTACTGGTAAAGTTTTCATGCAATCTCGAAAAAAAGAGGCGAAATATTTCACTTAAAAATCATATGGAACCTTACAAAAACCTTTCAAAAACATTTCATGACAACTTTCAACATTCTATTTCAGAGACCATTTGAAATATTCAAGCAAGAATGCTTCAGAAATATTCCAGAATATGTATGAAATATTTTATATTACATGTTATGGATCAAGCAAACATTTCTGATTATCTTCATTTGCTATTGAGATATTTCAGTTTTAGTTCTATCTTCTCATTTTCTTTTTATCATCCAGTGATCTCATAATCAAAAATTGATAGACGATTTCTAACTCCCAACCATGACATGAATTATTCGTGTTTTTTTTTCAGCATAGGGACACTCAAGAAACTTTGGCAGTACTGGATCGGTTAGATTTGGATACTGAAAAACCCAGCGATGAGGAAGTAGCTAGGAAGTTTGGTTTCGAAGAGGATTATTTCAAGGGGACACTTTCTTGGTGGCAACATCTCAAACCAAAATTGTGGTCCCTTTTTGATGAACCCTACTCGTCAACTGCTGCTAAGGTATGAAACTTTTTACATGTAGAATATAAGGAATTTATTCGTAAAAAAAAGCATAATGTATGAATATCATAAAATATGTACCTACTTGAGAAGTGGCAAACTCAATAATACTCCTTCACCCTTTGTTGATTATTGTACCAATTTCCTTTCGTCCAAAGATTCTCCAAAATTTAACATCAATCTTCACCATAATATTCTTTTTTGAAAAAGTTGGCATGTCGATCCAAATATCCTTAATTTTTGCCTATATTCAGTGCCATTTTTTTCCATAGATCATCAGGTAGATATGGTTTGAATTTTGGCAATTTCTGCTTATCTTCCGTTCGACAAATGTTCATTCCATTATTTTCTTCGCAGATTCATCTCAACACTTCCGCCGTCTGGTATTCTTCGCGAATCCCATTCGTTCTCCTACCCCTGAAGGTATTTACGATTCATATTCAGAATACTTCCATTATCTTGTGCATGCCAACTCTTAACTCTTAGACATTTCATAATTCTGCTTGCTCCCTTCCTGTTTCTGCTAAGTAGCCCTTAATGGTTGCAAATTGGCGGAGGAACTGGGTTATTTCATCCGATAAAATTTTCTATATTCAATATACAGCCGTCCCTATCTTCGAATTTTACACTTTCGAACTGAAGGTTTCCTACTGAATATTTCTACTGTATTATTCTCCAAAATTCAGCTCAGGAGGTTATTTAGTGTTGAAAATAAAAGGAAAAAACAATTTTCTGTCGGAAAAAATTATTCCATTCGGATTTTTCCGTATTTTCATTAAGAGCAGTTGATCACTTAACTTGAAACCCAAAGACCTTTTCTCGCGGGGTCAGTCAAGGAATTTTAGACAGTGTCTATGTCTCTAGACCTAGAGGATCTTCATCAGACAATACTGTCAGCACGCAATAAGATACCACTTGAAATATCACAGATTGTGAAAGAAAATGATGAACAAACTAACACTGGTTTCAAATGAATAGTGAGTTATTTGAATAATTCATCGATATGAAACCTAAGGACGTTGTCGTTCTTATCAACACCATCAACGACTTTCTTGGTTTTCAATGAATGAGTGGGGTAGAGAAACAAAGATCTACGTGGTCGCAGTTGCTGGAAAGCTCACCGAGCCATAATTACCCAGTTTCAAATAATAATAATTACCTAATTATACCTATACTCTACACAGAAAAGATGCACCAGTTGATCTTTGGACACTGTATAAAGCACTTCCTTATCATTGATCAGATTGATTCACCTTCAGTATATTTTTTAGTAAATTCCTTTCATCTTCTTCATAGAGAAAAACACACTGTCAAAGTGATAAACAGTAATATCTGGTTGAACCATAAATAACCTGCTCCAAATGAGTTTGGGATATTGACTTAAATTGCAAAGAAATATAGTTTAAATAAGATTTTTGTGATGAAAACTCATATTGATATGATTTCAAGTTGAAAATTAATTTTAGCCAGTAGGTCTGTAGCGTATGGTGGTTAAGAAAAATCGAGTAAAATAACGAAATTTTATTCCCAGAGAATTCGAGCATTTTAGAACTATTAATACAATGTATGCATCAACGGGCATCAATAACAGCTTGACATCTTCTTTGCATACTACACACGAGGTTGTTGAACATTTCTTGAAGAATTTGGTTCCATAAATGGGGCAGAAGCTCTCAGATCATTCAAGGATGCTGGGGTAGGTTGATGATTATCTAATCTTCTTTGGAGCATATCCCATGCATGTTCTATGCAATTCGAATCTGGTGACTGCGGAGGTATTGGTGAATGTGGAATACCAAGCTCCTCGCGCGCATTCTCAACTATGGCTGCACGGTGCGGTCTAGCGTAATCGTCTAGAAATTGTTTGACCAATAGCAGCGTGAAAATTGGACACAACATTGTCAATGACATGCTCCCTATAGTGTAAGGCGGTCATATTCCCAGGACGAATGTGTAGATCTGTGCGCCCGTTGAAACATATCCCGGCCCATACCATAACACTGAAAATCGTTCCAATTGATATGTTGCCTTGCCCATTCCAGACTTTGACGCTTATGGTCACGTGTTAATGGAACTACTCTTAATGGACGTCTAGAAACTAGATTCATCTCTCTCAAACGTCGTCTGATGGTTTCGATGGAAACTTGGACCCATGGACCCCATCTGCATTTTGAAGAGTATTCGGTAGCATTCTACACGTAGATGTAGGCTTTCTTCTCACCGAAATGGTGATGAAACGATCCTGAGCAGTTGTTGTTTTTGTCGCCCACCAAGCCTTGGTCTTTCCAACACGGAACCTGTCTCCCTGAACCTATTCCAAAATCGAGATATTACACTTTGGCTGACTTGGAGCCTTTCCGCTACAACAACCTGAGTTAGGCCACCCTGTAGCATTCCGATAGCCCTATAAGCCTCAGCGTTTGTTAATTTACGTCTTGGAATTTTCAGAAAACTCGTTTCAAATCGAAGTCGTTGATAAACGGACTTCATTTCAAAATAAGAACATTCATGAAGCATATACAAAGAACCAAACTTCGGAAAAAAGGCGACCAGATTGACTAAATGTCTCATACTGATTTTTATTGGATCGATTCAAGTTGTTATTGAGTTTCAAATGATTTTACAGCGATTTTCTCGAAGATCACATACTTTTAAAAACGATTGAATACGATATCCCTAACTCTTGTGGAGCAGTATACAGGGTGTTTTGAGAGTGAGTAGCCATAGGTAAATGGTGGATAGGTGATGCTCTTGGCTACTTGTTGCGCCTAATAAAATAACATTTTACCCAAAGTTCAAAGTGTTATAATTTTTTTGCCATTTTTCTATAAATTTCCCATTTTTCTCATTGAAATCTTGAATTTTTTCAAATGTAATGCTCGAGGTGCCTATAAAATGATTTATTTTTTCAGTCTAGTGTTGTCTTATTCAGATTGAATCATAATTTCATACAAACGTCTTCAAAAAACGTGACAACGTCGTATCAAACATCAAAATGAAAAAAAATTGTGTCCACTTTACAAAGTGAATTAAAAAAAATTACATAGTGTTGGGTTTTAAAATGGTTCTCTAGTACTATTTGCAATGGTATGTAACATGTACCATTAATAATCAGATAACTCAACAAAAAACTATGTTAGACTAATTTTACCTGCTGAATGGAATAGTTTTGTCGTCACCCTTTCAAGGCATCCTTGAAGACAAAACGGTTTTTTGTTGAGTTATCTGATTAAATGGTACATGTTACATATCATTGCGAAATATTAACCAGAGAAGTTTTTAAAACCATTTTAAAACCCAACACTATGTAATTTTTTCTTATTTCACTTTGTAAAGTGGACACAACATTATTTTTTTTTTCATTTTGATGTTTGATACGACGCTGTCAGGTTTTTTGAAGACTTTTGTATGAAATTATGATTCAATCTGAATGAAACAAGACTAGACTGAAGAAATAAATCATTTTATAGGCACCTCGAGTATTGAATTTAAAGAAATTCAAGATTTTAATGAGAAAAATGGAAAATTTCTAGAAAAATGGCAAAAAAATTATAACACTTCGAACTTCGGACAAAATGTTATTTTGTTAAGCGCAACAAGTAGCCAAGAGCATCAACTATCCACCATTTGCCTATGGCTACTCACCCTCCCAACACCCTGTATATCAATAATGAGAGAGTTTAATGACGACAAAGCCTCTTTCTCCAACATGGTCTACATTTCTGAAGAATCTGTTTGCCAAATAATTGCAACTTTATATCCCCACCATAGATTTCGTGGTGACTATTTCTTCTATTATTATAAAAATTTGGTGAAGTGCATGAACGACTCGAATCACTTCCCAAATATTCATTCTTGCATGAAAATACCGCAATTGATCGTCCCCATTATGATAATGTATGATGGAGCAGATAGGATCCAAAAATCCGTGAACTTGAGTAGCCCCTCAATATTTCAGAAAGCTTTATTGATTCCCATCCATAAGTCCACAACGGGATTAAACAATGGAGACTGACTCGCCCATTTATATTCTCAGTGGATAAAATCTCCAGATATTAAAGAACGGATTCAATCCGGTTTCCGTGCATTACACCCGGACCAAAATTGACGTTTTGGAACACGGATACGTCCGTTAACATCGGTGGCTGTTCGTGATTGATTACACACTAAAATAAACCTTATTGCAGCTGTCGGTCCAGTTCGTGTGATCAGTCATTTATTACTCCTCCAACCCCCGAACGTTCGGCGAGAAACGAGCCTCAAATGGAGCCTTTTTATTCTCTGGTAACGCATCATTTGTATCATTCACTTGAAAGTTCGATCGTATTGTTCGATTTTGTGTTTTGGTGTAGGCCGTTGGGACTTGAGTTGATGAAGTTTCCATCAATAACAATAAAGGCTTTCACGGCCTTCAATTTTAGAGTTTTCTAGCCGTGGTCCACTAGAAATTCCTCCTAACGCTTCGCCTACAACTACGGTAGGCATCTCTGTCAGAGGTTGTAACCCGACGATTGACTGCTCCGAATTGGCGATGTATTTATAGCCGAAACCCCATCGCCGACGTAACCGGTCGGCTGATCATCCCAAATCGGAGCAGTCCATAGAAATTGAGAATATTCCATGATGAAATTCTATTTTGCTATGATAAGTGACACTCATGAGTGTCACTTCGTCGAAAAGCGTCTGTGCACAGACGCGTTTCGACGAAGTTTGGTTTCGTCATTGCATGACAGTCGCTTTTCAACTGCGAAAGAATACTTGTTTGTACTTATGGATCCTTACAACAATAGGGATGTTGACACATCTTACAAATTCATATAAATTGAGGTTTTTCACATTGAACGTAGTTTTTGAAATAGGTATAATATTTTAGTAATCTTATTACTCTCATTAAATTGAATAAAATCGATTTAAAATGTGTAATCTATTACTGTTTATGACGTGACTGCAAACACGAATTAGAATACGTCACTGTTCTGTAAACAAGCTAACCTATAACCTTACTGTCATCACGAGTACGAACTTACGAAGAACCGAAGAGAGTAAAACGTATCACCAGCGAACTATTTCACGATTATTTGATATTACGCAAACGATTCTTTCGCAAGAAATCACACAAGATCAGTTCGCTTTGACAGACGGCGAAGTCTGTCTGTTTACCGTATAGTGACGTCATCATAATCACTTCGTTTAAGCGGGAATTTTGAAAACTATTTTTATGTACGCATTTTTTATTGGTATTTGCTATATTTTTTCCAAGAAAATATTTTTTTCGTGTTTGTATAGAGCTAATCTACAAATTAAAATCATTTCCAAAAAATAGTCAACATCCCTATTGTTAAAGTATCTCTAAGACCGTTTCGACTTATAGGTTCACAACAGTTAACAAAAACTTTTCTCGCATAGAAAACTGGACAATAACTAATACGAAATTCCACAGATAGATTGAGAAAAAAATGTTATGTGTTGGTAACGAAGAGGAACAATTCCTTGTGGAATGAGTATTTTAAAATTACAGCGATTAAAGCTTTAATAGAGTGCCAAAGCCTGTAAGGATGAAACATTTTCTCTACTCGATGCAACAACGAGGCAAAGAACTGTACGTACAGAAGAAAATATCGCTGTTGTAAGTGATAGTGTTGATGAAGATCCAGATTTATCTATTCGTCGATGTTCACAACAAGTTGGACTCTGTGCATCCACCAAATGTGAAGTTTTGCGTAAAGATCTTGGTCTACACCCATACAAGATCCAACTGGTTCAAGAACTGAAGCCGCTTGACCATAATAAGCGTCGTTTGTTTGCTGATTGGGACCTAGAACAGCTTGAAGTTGATCCACTTTTTATTGAAAAATTGTGTTTAGTGATAAAGCTCTCTTCTGTTGGAAGGACTACGTAAACAAGCAGAATTTTCGTATATGGAGTGAAAACAATCCTCAAGAAGTTCTGCAGGTTCCGTTGCATCTTAAATAATGTTCTGTATGGTGTGCTTCACACGCTGGTGGCATCGTCGTTCCATATTTCTTCGAAAACGATGCTGGAGCTTATATTACAATGAACGGTGCTCATTCTAGATCGATGATCAATGATTATTTGTTTCAAAATTTGAATGGTATCGACCCAGCGATGTTTTGGTTCTGACAAGATGGTGCTACATCTCATGATGTTACCGTAACAATTGATCAAGTGAAACAAAGATTTGGCGATAACATTATTTCGAGAAATGGTCCAATTAATTGGATTTTAAGATCATGCGACATATCTCCAATGAATTTTCTTTGGGGTTCATGCTGATGAATCAAAAACAAAAGACGCTTTATAAGCCGACATAACTCGTGGTATTGCTAAATAAGGCCTGAATTACTCGAAAATGTGATCCAAAATTTGTCTGGTTGAAATTATTTTTGAAACATACATGTGATACAATTACCTTTCAAATATAAGAAGTGCAGCTTTAATCTCAATTCGAATGTGTTTTATTTCTGATATCTATTTCTCAGGAACAAAATAATGTATCCCACTTAGCTCTTAAATAAGAATTATGCAAACAATGTATACTTTGATGTCATCTGGTCTTTTTGCGAGCGTTTAGGCCGTCGTGGTTTGTTTGATTTCGACGTTTCGTCAGTTCAAGCGTCTGGCATCTTCAGGAATTAATTATCTGTCACTTGAGATATTAGATTTTGACGAGGGCGCAGTCTATACGAGGATATATTGAAAAATTATTTGCCTAATGTAGAACCAACCAAATTTCATTGTCAAAATATTTTATTACTCGACATATTCTCCTCTTAATTAAATACATTTATTACAGCAAACCTGCAACGTCTCTAGACCTTTCAAAAAATGTTTCTTCTTGCTCTGCAAACCAGTCCTCCACAGTTTTTTTTTATCTCCTCGTTGGAAGAAAATTTGCTACCTTTTGAACTTTTTTCAGTTGAGGAAAGAGATGATAGTCAGACGGAGCCAAATCTGGTGAATAAGGGGGGTGTCTAGTATTTCTAACCCTAAATCACGAATTTTTTGCATGGCAACATGAGATTTGTGTACTGGGGAATGGTCCTGTAAAGACAAAATACCTTTGGATAGCTTTCCGCGTTTTTTCTCTTTAATTTTTTCCCGTAGAGTGGTCAGTAATGTCAAATAGTAATCTCCAAGTATTGTTCTACCCTTATCCAAGAAATCAATCATGATTTCTCCATGGAAGCAAGAACTTTTCCAGCAGATTTGTGGACACGAAACTTCTTAGGTCTTGGAGAACCAGGGTGTCGCCACTACATCGATTGTTGCTTTGTTTCTGTATCGTAGAAATGTACCCAAGTCTCATCCATAGTAACAATTCGGTGTAAGAAGTCTACATCGTTTTCAAATCGAGCACAGATCGAACGTGATGTTTATACCCTTGCACGCTTCTGGTCAACATTCAAACATATGGTGATCCATTTTGCAGACATTTTTCTCATGTCCACATTGACGAGAACTATAATATGATGAACGCGTTCGTATGAAATCTTCAGTGCTTCAGATATCCGTTTCAGCCCAATTCGACGGTCTGATAAAATCATGTCATGAACTGCATCGATATTTTCGGGGACTGACACAGAAACTGGCCTTCCCGATCGGTTATCATCTTCAATGGAAAATCTACCTCTCTTGAAGCTTGCAGGCAAATTTTTCACGGTCGCATACGAAGGACATTGATCACCAAGGGTATTAAGCGTATCTTCGTAAATTGGCTTACCTCTCAACCCTTTAAAATACAGGTACTTGATGATGGCTCGATACTCCAATTTTTCGATATTTAAAATTTCGGTGGACATTTTTTTTTGAATTTATTGCGTAACTCTGGTTTACTTTTTTGAAGTCTTACTCTACATTGACACTTCTAATAAGTTATTGTTTGTTACATGGTATCGCAATATTTTGTTTATGCATAGAACTGGTATAGGTTAACTAGATATCAATACATTCTCGTAAATAGCGCTTGCGCTAGACGGTCAGGGTCCGCGCCTGCGTCTTTTTGGTTGGCTCCCGGCTTAGGTGTATACTTTAACAGGAATTAAATATAAATTCTGGAATTTTTATTGATCGAAACCATTTGTTGCAGGTGATCGGCATCCTATCCGTATTCTTCATATGCGTCTCCATCATCTCCTTCTGCCTCAAGACCCACCCCGACATGAAGGTTCCCGTCATAAACATGAAGAAGGTTAGAACGCCGACAAACGAGACGGACGAGGTCCCCGAAAAAGTGGACACAGACGCTCACATCGTCTTCTTCTACATCGAATGCATCTGCAACGCCTGGTTCACCTTCGAGATCATCATCAGGTTCATCGCCTCCCCCAGCAAGTTCGAGTTCATCACCTCCTCCGTGAACATCATCGACTACATCGCCACCTTTAGTTTTTACATAGACCTCTTGCTCAGAAAGTTCGCCTCTCACCTGGAAAACGCGGACATAATGGAGTTCTTCTCCATAATCAGGATAATGAGGTTGTTCAAGCTGACGAGGCACTCGTCGGGGCTGAAGATCCTGATCCAGACCTTCAGGGCGTCCGCGAAGGAACTGACGCTGTTGGTTTTCTTTCTCGTCTTGGGCATTGTGATATTTGCTAGTTTAGTGTATTACGCGGAACGCATACAGACGAATCCGAAGAACGACTTCAAGAGCATACCGTTGGGGTTGTGGTGGGCGCTGGTGACGATGACCACTGTCGGGTACGGAGACATGGTGCCTAAGACTTACGTGGGGATGTTCGTGGGCGCGCTGTGCGCCCTGGCTGGTGTGTTGACGATCGCCCTTCCCGTGCCTGTTATCGTATCGAATTTCGCAATGTATTATAGCCACACGCAGGTGAGTTCCTTCGATTTCAAAATATTCAGGGTGGGCAAAATTCGTTGTCTACTGAATCTCGAGAGCTATTATTGCAGCTAAAGGAAAACTGATATAACACATTCTTAAGCTCTTTTTTCGTAGCTAATCCGAATCTATAAACATATCCAGCCTATCTTTCATAGATTTTGAGTTATGAACGAAATGAACTCGCTGGTTTGATTTCGAAATCTGTTGTTACATTCTAGAGGGACTTTTTAGGAGTAATTTAAATGAAATATGATGGAATTTTTCAATGTAGCTATTTTCGAGAAATGAGAATGATTTATGATTTCTCAAATGTGAACTATAGTCGAAAGATCTCTCATCCTGCTACATAATTTTCGCTGATTTCGAAAATGTATCATATGTCGCTATGTACATGAACATTACATGAGAAAAAATCCATGAGGAACTTCTACAGTTCTAGTTGCAGAAATGGAACTAGAAATTTTCTGTGATTTCATCATAGCAATTAATATACAGGGTGTTTCGAGGGTGAGTAGCCATAGGTAAATGGTGGATAGGTGATGCTCTTATTGCTCTTGGCTACTTGTTGCGCCTAATAAAATAACATTTTGCCCAAAGTTCAAAGTGTTATAAGTTTTTTGCCATTTTTCTAGAAATTTCCCATTTTTCTCATTGAAATCTTGAATTTTTTAAAATTCAATGCTCGAGGTGCCTATATAAAATGATTTATTTTTTTAGTCTAGTCTTGTCTCATTCAGATTGAATCATAATTTCATACGAACGTCTCCAAAAAACCTGACAGCGTCGTATCAAACATCAAAATGAAAAAAAAATAATGTTGTGTCCACTTTACAAAGTGAAATAAAAAAAAAATTACAGAGTGTTGGGTTTTAAAATGGTTTTAAAAACTTCTCTAGTTGATACTCTTCGCAATGGTATGTAACATGTACCATTAATTTGATAATTTGAAGTTGATAATTTGAAGCGTGTTGCTGCAAAGTGAATGGATTGGAAAAATTGTACCTAATAGATATTAAAACAGAAACAAAACTTAACGAATGGATCTATTCAATATATGAAGAATTTTGTCATGGCATTGTAACTTTCAATATTTGTGAATAATGAAGGAGTTAAATATGTAATATTGAAAATGTAAATATTCCTATTATTCTGCTTCAACATTCACTGTTATAATTTCCTCATCTGGGCAGAACTCGTCATGTTCATAATTGAAGGCTTTATGTCAGCAATATCATAACATTCCATATATTTTGACTAATCTCCTTTTATTGCTTTCTCTACGTGCTCTGTGCAGGCTTTTCATTAATTAGCTGTACATTCTTCAAGACCCTCATTCCAAAGATTTTTCACTTGCACAATTATTAACCAATCTTGTTCGAACATTAATGACAGAACAAAATGTTAGTGCTATTTCCAACACCAACCTGAATTATGGAAATCAAAATATTACCTTTATTCAGTAAAAATTTTGTTAATGTGATTCGAGTCGAAGCATTTTCCTCTTGATCGGCGTGTATGATTGAAAAATGTTGACTTCAATTTTGTATGATCAACAAAGAAATACAGAAATCGTGACGAAATATTATAGCCCCCATAAATAGAACGGGCGCTTAAAAATCTCAAAAAGTGATACGGATACAACAAAAATGTACAGAGATGAGATGCCGCCCTCCTGTTTTGTTGTCGGCTGACCTACAAAAAGTTATTCAAATTCCCCGTCGTCTGAAAAGTCTGACCTGAAAGACTTTATGAATATATAGTTTCGGTATCCAGATAATAAAAGTTTGCACCGGCATGATATGCATGGAGCAGTTTTGCTCCCAGTTGGCGCATTGCACTCGAGTCTGTAGAGAGAAACGTCGTTTCGAGTTCGGAAGATATGAATATGAATACGCCCCATCGCGAAATTTTTGTTTATTCCTTCAATTATGGGGTGAGAATATTTCCGTACACTTACTTCCTTTCGTTCGCCGTTGTTGTTGATGGCTTGTTGTCGGAGTTTGAGTTATTTTCAGCTTCCGAAGTTATTCCTTCTCTATCGCCGGTATAAATATTCAAAACATATAAAATTGTTTCATAGGAAATACTTAAATGTTTGATAAGAACGAGACATCATTCTTTGCTCAAAATAAAAGGTAGTGGGTTATATAAATGCCTTCCCTCCACGGGAGATGAGTAGTAGCTTGGTTGAAGAACCATTTCTCGAATAATTCGAGAGTTCACCGGATCTCAATGCTGTAGATTTTTATTTGTGGGGACAAATGAAGTAGTAGTGAAAACTCATCTCTAAGAAAATTACTTGATCAAGTAAATTGGGCAGAGATTGCAAGTCCATGATTCACCCTGTGTAACTGGTGTGTTATCTATATATATAAAAGAAAGATGTTGGTTACACCATTTATAACTAGAGATCGGATGGACTGTTTGTTATGAAACTTCATTTATGGAATCGTCTTCGGTCTGGTTATTATAAAATACAATAAAACTTCGAAAAAATTGATGAAAGTTTTGCTTATGCAGGAAATGCTTTTCCTTCTTTTGAATAAGGCCACTGGGTGTCGCTACCGTTGATGCGTAGTCGTACAGTGAATAGACTACGTAGTCGTAGGTTGATATTACCGCTGTTAGATGGCGATATGTGATTCGCATAGAACTCATGGTAACATGGAAGTCTATTGCCAGATCAAAAAGCGGGTAAACTTATCTCAAGTTGGTGGAACAGTGAATTTTTACCGAAAGATCAAGTATCTGATTTTGACGATCAGTTTCAAACGTGAGTTGGCCATCTTCATCTTTTTTCTTTATTTTTGAAATGCTTTCGAATTTCTGTTTGGGTAATAGATATATTTGCGGAAATAACTGAACCCAAAATTGCCCATAATTAGTAATTGACATATTATATTCGTGTTTCTGTTCGCACAGAGACAGTATTGTAAGCGTCAATAATTTTGAAACGTTTGCTCATCGGGCTCTCACTTATGATTTACAATAATGTTTCATGGGTTGCCTAATCTGATCTGGTCGAATGACCATCAATAAATTTGAATATGAGTTCAACATAATTCACAGTGTTGACAATTTTACCGTGTCGATCGTACTATCGACATTTTAACATCTCGATTTGTCTTCTAAAAAGCTTGATATCGTCAACTTAATTGAACAAATTGAAGAGAGATTGACAGCTCATATCCATGGAATAATGAGAATCGCGCTGCTCTACCAACTGAGATGTTTACCCATTATTTTGAGCTTAGCAGCATAGCTAAGATGTCTAAAATAATGGTGTGACCACTGATTAGATTTTGAGAATATAAGAAAAGTTTTGTTTTTGCCACTTCAGGTTGGGCTATTAACAAATGACTGATTTTTTAATTCTGGTCGACGGGCTGTGTTAATAGTCGATATAGTTCATTTAAGGAATAATTTTTGTTCCTATTTTTGATATTTTGATTCATATAAGAGGAAAGGTATAATATGGATTATACTCCTGCTATTCGCAGTCACATGAGGTACTGCAAAAAGAGAACTGTACAACAATTAAAAACAAAAAGTTATATGTTCAAGTTCAACAATTAGTTACCACTTAAATAAAGAGAATTCTTTCCATGTGAATTATAAAATTATTAAAATTTTGTATATTTTGAACTTTCATTTTGCCTAATTTTTTTTCTGCTTGAAAAAAAGCAATGGTAAGTTTATACAACTTTTAAGTATAATTCAGGCGGTACAAAGTTCGCCGGGCCAGCTAGTTAGAAAATAAAAAGGAAATTTGAACATATAATTATTCATAATTCATGAACAGTGAGCCGTTGTTCCAAAACTAATTTCGAAAGGATCATTGGCTTCCAGTTATGAACCACTAGGCTAGCAGTAATTGTTAGGATCTCCCTAGGGCCTAGATTATCCTCTCTTCAATTAGAACTATTGATTGCTCATTTGGGTGAATGATGAATATAAAAACTACAGGCTGAAACATTCACCTCATATATGATTTCAATGAGATTATCAGATTGAACAAACGTTTCTGTGCTAATAAATATCTGGTACAGACTTTCAATTTCAGTGAATGAACTTTTAATTGCATCTAAATTGTATATTTTCAGTTCTAATAGAATTTTAACGTGATGAGAAAAGTAGATGCACAAATTCTTGTGACATAACTTTTGTGAGTTTATAGTCACTGCCCAAACTCTTATCAATTTATAATAAAAATAATAATAATAAGACGCATGCCGAAACAACGTTGACAAATCCAGGTCTACAACTATACAAGATCCAACTCGTTCAAGAACTAAAGCCACTTGGCCATAATAAGCGTCGATTGTTTGCTGATTGGGCCCTAGAACAGCTTGAAGTGGATCCACTTTTTATCGAAAAATTTTGTTTAGTGATGAAGCTCATTTTTGATTGAATAGCTACGTAAACAAGAAAAATTTCCGTATATGTAGTGAAAACAATCCTCAAGAAGTTCTGCAGGTTTCATTGCATCCTGAAAATTGCACTATATGGTGTGCTTTACACGCTGGAGGCATCATCGGACCATATTTCTTTGAAAACGATGCTGTAGCTAATGTTACAGTGAATGGTGCTTGTTACAGATCGATGATCGATGATTATTTGTTCCAAAAATTGAATGGTATCCACCTAGCAGTGTTTTGGTTCCAATAAGATGATGCAACACCTAATGCTGCTACCGTAGCCATTGATTTACATGTTTTCTATTTGAATTTCAAGTTTTATCCATCGAGACATATACTCCATTGACAATTAAAAAATCACAACTCTGGCCTTGGAAATTTGACACATTCAACTCTGTATCGAAGTTATGACGTTTTTCAAAATATTTTTATGTTCCAAGTCAACACTATGTTGCCCTTTCTACATTCTTAGCGTATTTCTCAGAATGTAAATTTATTCGGAAAATGAATGAATTGGAAAAGATGTGATGGACGAAAATAATAAACGTTTTCATGAATTGATAGAAAGGATTCCTTTTCTAGTTATTTGCATGAAAAGTACAAGAGATCACTGTTGAAATATATTATTTTTCGCCATGGAGAAAAATTGCATTGCTTTCACATAATTTTCATATGCATGCTTGTGGAGATTTAATGTTTATTATCCTCTTGAACTGAAAGTTCAATACTTGACGACATCAATTGTTGATGCTAATCAAGAATTCATTAGAAAAAATCAACCCAAAGATATAAGATGAATTGATGGATAATATCAAGAATCAAGAATATTGTCAATTTTATTTTGTTGATAACTTTCTTAAAATCAATGTTGGGATATAAAACTCGGCTGCGTTTGATCAAACAACATCTAAAGAATACATTTTTCTTCATCTCGACCGTTGAAAAGCCTTTCTTATAGGAGAATTAGGTCTGAGTTCCCCCTCATTGGTGAGGTACCTAACTTTTGCAAATCTGCTCAGATATCGCCAAATTTCTTGAAAAACCTGAAAAATATCATCCTAATCGACCTCTCGAGGCTCCATCCGATCCATCAACTGCGGTATCTGTCCAAATAACAGCTTTTTCAACGAAATTCCCGTGTACCCCTTCAACCTCGAAATGTAAACATTCGTCCTGGTCTTGAAAACCGTTCTCACGCTCCAAACTGGTGCTAAAAACAATATACATACGTTAATCTTGGATATTCGACGAAAAACTCACCTGCAAATATCGATTAAATACCAAAAATCTGCGAACAATTTGTAAACCTAACCAAATGTGGAATGTCTTTGATACTTTAACTTTGATATAAACAAAGAAACTGGCAACGTCGTTTTGTCATTAACGATATTTTCTGTGCGCGCACTGAATTTTCATCATATGTTCTGTGCTTTTCATCAGGTGCACCAACTCCTGAAAACGAAACCTTGACCTATGTGATTAAATAAAAGTGAATGGAGTATGCATTAATACACTCGATTAACCTCACCCTCCTTCTGTCGAATACAGGTAATGATTTTTTTTTCATTTATAGGCAAGGGCGAAACTACCGAAGAAACGAAGACGAGTGCTTCCAGTCGAACCAACGAGAGGTCCAAGGATACCAGGCCAAACGCCATCTGGAGGTCAATGCCCAGGTGGAAACGCAGCAGTCGCAGCGCAAAACCGGAGAATGAACGCCATAAAGGCCAACCATCCGAAGGATAACTCAATTGGGGGCCCACCAAATCCGAAATTAGGTAAAATAATTCGATTCCTTTGGGTTCGTTCCTCGAGTCAAAGCTAATTTTAGGAATTGGCAGAGGGGGGGGGGATAACGGGAAGGCTGAAGGATTAGAATGCTTATTGCACTTCAACTCCTTAGGAATTATTTTTAATTGATTTGGAAAGTCAGACTATTCTACTGGATTTGCGGGAGGATATTAGAAAGCTAAACTGTGCTTTCTGTATTCGTGAAATTAAAGTTTAGTTGTGGAGTTACAGTCTAGAGTGATTTTTACTCATGAAATTCCGGCCCTTCAGTATATTCATGCAGTATCTTAAAAAATTACAATAAGGACTGAACGAGAATAAATTCGCTATCACAAAAACGCTTATATCTTTTGAACCACTGGACCGATTTCGAAAATCAAACTCATTTTCGAATCAACTTCTAATTCTAATGAAAACTGTTTAAAATAAAAAAACCAAAACTATTTTTTACAAAATTCATGGATTTTTTATGGAATTCTTCCCATCATGCTTCTTATAGTGTTCTCAGTCACTTTCTGGGATGCTGTCTTCCACTTTTGCTTGAATTCTGCTAATGTTTTCGTTGATTTCTTAGTCTTCAATTCTCTCTCTTCACCAGGGCCCAATATCTTTCGATTGGCCTGAGTTCTGGGCAATTTGGTGGATTGGCCTCTTTGGGGACAAAAACCACCTCATTAGCTTCGTACCATTCCTTGGTGGCCTTGCTGTAGTGGCATGAAGCTAAATCTGGCCAAAAGATTGTTGACACATCGTGCTCACGTAAAAAAGGTAAAAGTAGCTTCTTCAAGCATTCCTCGATGTATATCTTCGAGTCAACAGAGCCTTGGCCAACGTAAAATTTGCTCCTTTTCCCGCAAGTGCAAATTGCTTGCCAAACCAGGAATTTTTTAGGAAACTTTGCTTGTTTCTTCACGCGAAATTGTTCATCAACATTTCCACGAAAATCTGCAGTATAAAATTCCTGACCAGGAAGTTGCGAGAAATCAGCCAAGACATAGGTTTCGTCGTCCATCACGCAACAGGAAAAATTTTTCAAGAAATCTTTTTTTTAATTTCTTTGCTCTTGATTTCGCTTCTTGATTCTTCACAGCGTTCCTGTCTGGCACTTTCTTCAATTGTATGTTCTAAGCCCACAACTCGACTAGATTTTCTGAACGGTTAACTGCGAACAACCCACTATTTGGGCAACTTTCCGTCCTGAAAGATAAGGATTCTTCTGAAAAAGGCTGATGGCTTTCTTCACTTTTTTTGGGCTATGAAACCCCTTTTTCCTTCCGATTCTTTCCTTGCGGTTAATTGTAAGATCTTCGTTGAAGCGCTTAACAACTCTTGATACCGTTTCCGGACGACCGCGAGCCTCTTTTGTGATTATTTTGAAAAAGTTTCACTATAAATTCTCGTGTTTTCACTTCGCTTGACATTTTGCGAAAAAAATTGGGATATCTAATAAGTAAATGTTCCACATGTTTCTGACCTTCATAACAAAGCTAACTATGATCAAATTTTGATTTTTTCTCAATTGGTTTAAGAGATATAGGCGTATTTGTGATAGCGAATTCATTCTCGTTTAGTCCTTAGTTTCTCAAAATTTAAATTTTAATATCATTTCTCTCATTCATACCTGCATCTATTTTCCTTTCCCACTTCTACAAGTGAAGATGCATACCTGCCTGCTCTCAAATCTTGAATAGTCTGACTTTCCTCAGCTGCAAACAAAACCCATTTCATGCTTTCTATTCACACAGATATCAACGAATTCGATGATCACCAGGTCATACAAGCCAACAGAAGGAAGAAGAGCAAAATCTGCGACCAGTTCTAACCTGCATTTCACTCGCTTTTTATACATAGAAATCTGCAGGTTTGAGTTTTATTCAGGATGACTTGTGGTTTGAATCACATGTTGTGTTTGGACGAAGAACATGATACACCCCCGCATGATTGGCATGACTTTGTTTTACTCTGATTAAAGTCATTGGCAGGGACCATAATATACACATTAGAAAAATTAGTAAATTATTAAATTCTGTCCAATCTAACTGCCAAATAGAGTAGTCATCAGCAGATACATGATAATTGACACCTAGTAAAAGTCTAGCTCGAAGATGGCTGAATGTTTCTGTATCTTCTGAAATAGCTCAAAATACTTCGAATGGTAGTCATTACTGTAAAATCAGGCGAACGTCAACATAAAATGTGTTTTCATTATTCCAAATTGACTTCTCGACAAGACTATCAGGCAAACGTTAGTTCCATGCAATTCCCTCAGTATCAATTGCACGAAACAACCATTAATGTGAGGAATTAAGATCATTTATTGGATTCCTCTCCAACTGTGTTCACTGGTGATCCACTGAAACCTGCTAGAATCAGAAGCTAAAGATATCCTCCAGAAATCTGATGTAAAAAAATTATGTGAAAACTGAGGTGTTTTTGTGAACTGCCCACCTGCAACCACAATTGTAGAAAATAAAACTCAATTTCATTACCTTCAAAAGAGCCTTAACATTTTTCCAGCCGAGAAGAGTTTGAGTCGTTGTAATAAGGTCTATGATTAGTTATAGAAGAAAAAAATTTGAATAATTTGATGCTGTCTCAAAAACTTTCCTGTAATTTAGCAACCACTTTTAAAAGGAATTTTGTGGCACGTATTGAGCAAAAATATCTCCTCGTCTCTCTTAAAACTAGTGGTAAGAATAAGAGCGGTGTTGTCATAAATCAAACATGAATTTCTTTAATTTACTCATTAAAAATATATCCGAAGAGACTGTCTTAATTAGGAAATACGAGATGTTATATCAATTTTGCATTGTAGATGAGAGAAACAGTATTCGTGTATAATAATAGGTCTCTATACAGGGTGTTTCATTGGTAAATGAACATACGGTAACATGAGCTAGAGCTACCCTAGGCGAGTCCAAAAAACCGATATATGATAGGTCTAATCAATTCCATAACCGAGATACATGGTGGTTTATGTATTCACCAAAAATTTCAATTCCTCATAACTTTTGAACCAATCAGTATAGTCGGTTGATATGAACGTATGATTCACTTCTACAGGTCGATCGATTTACTTTTGAATTTCCAAAAAAATCCATGTCCGTATGTATTTGAAAAATATGGGACTTCTTCCGAACTGAGATTCAACACCCTGTACATTGAAAGTTTGGGATTTGATTGAGATATTTGAAAAGAGCAGAAAATTTTCAATGGGGTTCAGTAGATTTCATAGTCCCGCACGTCATTTTGCTCAAAGAGAGCTTCAAGGAAAGATCCAATTGAATATTGGAATTCTCAGAAAAATCGTACATTATGATCAAATTGAATTTTTTTTGTCCGACTAATTGCACATTCGAATTACATAATATTCTGAGGAATCATTTGGAGTTATTTCCGGAAAAACATTATTCTCGAGAAAAATTTATTTGAAGTCCACAAAGATGAAGCAATTACTGAAGAAACATAAAAACTTACGTGAATTACAGAAGGTGCTCGAAAGTACCACCATTTTGTTCAATACACATTCTTGCCCTCTTCAAAATGTGTCTGATACTTTTTTTGACTATGTCTGGATTATAACGTATTTAATTGCAGGCGACTTTAATACGTTGCATGAGGATATCCTCACTTCCTATTTCAAATGAATCTACTGAACATTTCAAATAACCCCGATTGAAAAAATCAACAGTATTGGAATCTGGTGACCTAGCGGTCCAGGCACGCGGTCCACCTCTGCCTATCCACATATTTGGAAAGTTCTGATCTAAAAATTGTTTGACGATTACTCTAAAATGGGGTGGAGCTCCATCATGCTGAAACTGCATTCCTGCAACGTCCGTACTTCGAATAATACAGAATACAGGAAGATGATTTTGGAGTATATCTAAGTAAAGATCACCCCTAAGCCGTCTTGGTAGGACGTGTGGTCCAATCAATCAATTTTTACTGACGCCACACCATACGTTTTTTGAACATTTGTATTGGGATTTCGTATGCCTAACCGCATACAGATTCTATTCAGCCTGTTCATGCGAATTCCTCATATTGAAGACCCCATCCCTCGTGAATATGGTTTCATCAATAAAGGAAATACTGTTGACCATTCTTTCATTGCGTAAAATCCAGCTACTAAAGTTAGCTCTTTCTATTATAAAATTCGAATTATAAAATTCAATTTGATCGTAATGAACGATTTTTCTGAGAATTTTGTGGAATTCCAATATTCAATTGGATCTTTCCCTGATGCTTTGAGCAAAATGACGTGCGGGACAATAAAATCTACCGAACCCCATTGAAAATTTTCTGCTCTTTTCAAATATCTCAATCAAATCCCAAAATTTCAATAAACAGGGCGTTGAATCTCAGCTTGAAAGAAGTCCCATATTTTTCGAATACGGACCTGGAATTTTTTGGAAATTCAAACGTAAATCGATCGACCTGCAGAAGTGAATCATACGTTCCAAATATCTACCGACTGCAGTGGTTGGTTCAAAAGTTATGAGGAATTGAAATTTTTGGTGAATACATAAACCACCCTTGGTTATGGAATTGATTAGACCTATCATATACGGTTTTTTGGACTCGCCTAGGGTAGCTCTTGCTCAGGTTACCGTATGTTCATTTACCACCCTGTATAGTCTAAGCTAGTTCTTCACTTCTGAAAATTTATTGCTCAAAAGATTCCTTCATTTTTGTGGAGCAATAATCAAGGAAAGATTGTAATAGATCTGATGGGGCTTGAATGAATTTTCTCATTTCAATAATATTTTTATGCGGTTCTGCTTCTTTTATACAACTCACACCTCGGACAGAGCCCAAATTGAATTCATAAAACCTAAGGTGTACTTCAGACACAAACACTAGGCATTCTTTCGGCTGAAAGAGTGTTTGAACATCTTGAAGCAATTAACACAGAAGAGTTGAATTCCTAAAGCACATAAAGTCATCTTGAAGGGAGAGAAAACCTGAAATGAGTAGATGAACTTTACTCCATCTGGGTTATGAATTTTTTGCATCATCCATTTGTATTCAGCTCCTTTATCATCATTCGGATTATCGAATACAAAACCGGAGTATAAGGCATGTGCAAGAAATCATTCCACCCTTTTCTCCATCATTCTCATATCCTGACATCTAAAATAGATTTCCTCGACATTCTGAGACGGCAGGTTTTAAAAATTGGCTTCCCATGATCTGAGCTTTGTCGTTTCACGAATATAACCTGCGATCATTCCTTCCTCCTGATCCATTTCCTCACAGGAGATGCAATAACGAATGCACTCTCCAAGATGAATTTCCTGGATGGTACGATGCAGATCGATCGGGAAACTAGGTTCATGCTTCATTATCGGTTTCAGCACGACTTGGGTGTTGTCGATGGTGTATTTGCTTCCGTCGCCATCCTACAGGATCTTGTTGAATGCGAAATTAGACATGGCTATGGAAATATCCTCTGAAGACGGATTAGATTGCTGATGCCGTTCGAATCAGTCAGCGCTGTAATCGCAGCTGCTTAAAAGGCATATGGTGGGATATCTTAGTATTCTGGGGGAGAAATAGCTCCCAAGTTTGGCAATTAGGTTGCATATTCAGGAATAGCAGTGGCGGCTTGTCCTATGAGGCAGTGCCTCACCAATAAACGTCGACAATTACACGTATGAATATCATATATTTATTAATTATTTATTCGATCAATTAAAATTGTTTTCATTATCTTCTTCCATACGCATTTCAATTTTCAATTTTTTTCAATTCAATTTATTTCCAAAAATGCACATTACATACATACTATTATAAATCTAGACACCTAAGTATTACTTGTGTTGTGTCTATTTTTCAAAATATACTATTAAAAATTTTTTTACCACAATGATTGTAAACAATCTTCAATGTATGCATTGTTTCCCCTCTGACATATCAAATCAAAAGCAAACTAAATATTCCATCTAAACATAGTGAAAATTGAAAAATAATTCTTTACTTCAGCAACAATATGAGGCTGTCGATGTTGTCAGAGACGTATTTTCTACTTTTTCTGTTGAATAATTTTGTCGTTAAAATTTTGAGGTCATTTGGAATGGTGTTGTACAATCTGACTCCCCCAAAGAGAAGACTTTTTTGACATTTCGTTTTATTTAATCTTTCGCAAGCATAGTGTCCCGACAAATTCTGTCTCGTTCCATACGAGTGTTCTATTCTTTTGAGATCCCCCTTATTACCATGAATGTACTTTAGAAGTGCACTAACATAAATCCCCTTAACATCAAGAAGTTCCTCAGCTGTGTAGATACCTTTTACACTTTCTCTATTCTTCACTCTGAAAATCGTCCGAATGATATAATTTTGTGCTACTTGTAAATTTTTCTTCATTATATAGCGATAAAATGCGTCTCCGGTTGGGTCTTAGTATCCGTATCTCACGATTTCTGGGTATCCAACTCCCAGTAAACGGCAGAGGCAAGCCTCACACTGCCTTTCTTTACGCGTCATTTTACATCATAGGGAACGGACGGCAGGCGAGAAAACCGCCCCCCTAAACGCCAAATACTACGTTGAGTCTAAGGCTAGCCTCTTCTCTAGTCTTGATATTCTCTCGCGAAGGGCAAACTGTAATTATTCTGCACTATTCGGGAACTAGTTCTTTAATCTATGAACTCGGGTCAGTTTTCAAATTGGGTTCGATTTGTAAAAATAGTTTTATCTGTTTTTCGTGTAGATTTAGGTTTGTCTCAGTGTTCATATGATGTCTTTCAATCTTATTACTGAATTCAATTACCATCGGAGACCCGAAGGCGAAATGTATTTAACGGGACCGATGGGACGTCACGAATTTCCCAGTTAGATGTAAACGCTCGAAAGACTTGTGATTTTTTTTTTATTTTTCAGCTAATCAGCAAAGTTTTTGGCGTAATTCTTATGGGGATAAATCATATTATAGTTGTATATAGAAGTAAAGCGATCTATCCCAGATTTGAGTGAATGTCTTGAGAATATTACGCAACTGACGAAGAAAATGCAAAAATGGTTGCTGTTGCACTGATATATCAGCCTAAAATAACAGTACCGGCCACAGGGTGTTCGTTTGAAGCGGTATTGCTGGTATCAGAATTAGGTCGGTTTGTTCTAATGGTAACCACTTCATATCATTTCATCTTTTAGTGCCAAATTAGTATTTCTATTCATTGGCATCAACATTTTTCTCAATTTATTCGGCGTGGCTGACATATAACGAAAAAATTATGGGAAAGTGGAAGATTTTACTTCATTATCAGAGTGACATAAACTTCAATATCCTCAATGTTCTGGTTAATGAGTGTTTCAAATCTGATGATTTGATGGAAAGCAACTTGCTTGTAGAGGATGTTCTAAACAAGGTCCAAAATTGAAGAATTTCAATAAGGATGCTCATTTTCTTCAACTGGCTTCAAATTACGCCCTTTAAAATGTTTAGTTTTCGAGTAAGATAATTCTTCATCGCTAGAAGTAAATATTTTACAAAGCAAAATGTTTCTCGAAAAAGATGACCTTGAGTATGCTAGCGATAAAGAATTATGGTAATCATCGGTTTTGCAATAGCCTTTTTCGCGGCAACGCCACGGCAGGGAATCTTTTTTCTCCGATATGCCTCACCACCATAAACTGTCACGAGCCGCCACTGGGGAATAAGTTCCTCTTTCACTTAGATATCTGTCTTGCTAATCCCTAAACAATTAGAGAAAAGATGGAAGCTCCTCCCAAAGAATACCCCAGTAAATATTCGAAAGAAACGTACAGGACTTTTCAAATTAATCAGAAAACTTTCGCACCAGTTCAGAAACATTCTTTATATGTTGAACTAGCTGGCCCGGCGAACTTTGTTCCGCCTAAATGATACGGTGGATTTCACAAATCGTAATCACCGGTGATCGGAGATCAACGGCTTGGTTCTCTGATTTTTGAACTGTCCAATGTTTCCATGGATATGAGCTATCACACAGAACAGATACACAAAAATAATATGTCATAATATGTCAATCACTAATAATGGCAATTTTTAAATCAATTATTTCCGCAAATATATTCATAACCCAAACAGAAATTCAAGAACATTTTAAAAATTTTGAGAAAAGATGAGAATTGACATCTCACGATTGGAACTCATCGCCAAAATCCGATTTACTTGACATTTCGATAAAAATTCACTGTGATATTCACCCGCTTCTGGATCTGTTAATTTCATGGTACTATAAGCCCTATGTTGAATGTAAATTACACAGTAATTGATGTCATATGTTCTTTTTTCGACCATTTCAAACCACGACGACCGAAATGCTCGAAAAAAGAACAGATGACATCAATCGATGGCAGCGAAAGCCTCAACAAATTCATCGCCATTTAATTGTGATAATGTCAAATATAGTACCTTCACGATTACGTTATTTGGAATAAATAAAACTATAAAAATAACTTATAATCATCAGTCATAATGTGTGAATAGCGCCATCTGAAGTGGTAAGAACGAAACTTTTCTCATATCTCAACGAAATCTAATCATTTTAGACATCTGTACTCCTACGCTAAGACATTTTGATTTTGCCCAATAGCGCAGAGTTGTAGGCAACTCAAATTACACACTATTACAATGACTGTAGAGGGAATATAGTCACTGTATACACTATTTGTTTTTATCGCCATCTAACGCGGAGAATATCAAATGAACCACAAACGAATAAGCAGTAGTGTAACTGTAACTGTAGCGACATCTAGTGGCCTTACTCAAAGGAAGGAAAAGCATTTCCTGTATAAGTAAAATTTTCATCAATTTTTTCAAAGTTTTATCGTATTTTATATTAACCAGACCGTAGACGAATCCATATATGAGGTTTCATATCAAACAGTCCATCCCATCTCGAGTTATAAATGGTGTAACCAACATCTTTCTTTTATATATATAGATATTCAAAAAGTATGCTGGCACAATATTACTTTATTTCATTTCACCCAAACAAAATCGAGGCTGAGCTGCAAAACGTTTCAAAACAACCTGAAGCTCCCTGCTTTATATTTTTTCCGATAAAGCTAACTGCTTTCGTTCTTCCTGAATAATATATAATTCTTCAGGCAATAAACACCAATTTTTATTCGGGCTACAATCAGAAACAGCTGAATAGCAGGGTCATGCCTCTGTTCCTCGGTGTATCATGTTCTTTATCGAAGTGGATTTCCTGTGTTCTGTAGACACCCTGGCTTTGTACACGAAATTGCTCGAGCATCGGCCTTTTTCGCAGCATTCGCACTATACTTCAGCTGCTGGTATTGCGTGATCGTTCTGAACTTTCGAAGCGCATTTGCGTTATTATTTAATGAGGAAAGTTTTGATCGATGAAACGTGGGGGAGAGGAAGGCAACGCTGATTTCGACTTTGCGTTCGAAAAATTTCCGGTGCTGCTCCGTATTTCTTGACGCCGGTAGGGGAGAATGTGCCTTTGTAGTTTGTTGGAAGTTTTCGGGAATTAAAGTGAGTTTTCTAATTTTAGTAACGCATTCAATCGCAGCAGGAAACAATTTTAAAGACAAATTCGATTTTGATGTAGAATCCAACATATATTGATATACACTGCCCAAAAAAATTAACGCACGTTCTGAAAATCTCAATTTTAATGAAAGTTAACTCTACATATTGACTTTTAACTTATTTTTCATGTTCTCTCGGGAAGGTTTTGAACGAAACAAGACACATTAAATGAAATAAAAATTCAGGATTTCACCGAATCTTATGTGAAAGAAGAGAAATGAACAATTTTCAAAATACTGAAATGCTGATAAGTGATTTAATACTTGGTATTTCCACCCCTTGAGTTAATTACAGCTCGGCAACGACGGTTCATACAAATGAGTGATCTTAAAATGTTCTGATCTAATCCTTCCCAGATTTCTCCGAATTGGATTCCTAAGTCATTAAGAGTAGCTGGATGATTTTCTGAACTTCTCAGCCTTCTATTGAGGTTGTCCCAAACCTGCTCAATCGGATTGAGATGTGGACTTCTTGCTGGCCATTCCATTCGAGAGACTTCAAACTCTTCAAGGTACTCCTGAACGATGCGCGCACGATGGGGTCTGGCTTTATCGTCCATAAAATGAAATTTTCACCAATGTATGGGGCAAATGGCACTACATGCTCTTCAAGAATGTTCCACATATACTTATCAGCATTCATAGCTCCATTATCAACGACCACTAGGTCTGTGCGAGCAGTCAAAGATATTCCACCCCATACCATAATCGATCCTTCCCCGAAACCAGTAGTATTCAGGAAATTGCAATGAGCACATCTTTCATGTGGACGTCTGTATACAAGGGAACGTCGATCACAATGGTAGAGGCAGAATCTAGACTCATCTGTGAAGAGAACTCTTTCCCAACCGGCCTCTTCCCAATGGATATGCCTCTCTCGCAAAATCCAAACGCGCCTTCGATGGGCTGGGGTAAGAGCTGGGCCTCTTGCCGCGACACGAGGCCTTAAATCATATTCTCTAAGGCGATTTCTTATTGTATGAGTGTTAATTTGCACCTCATGAGTTTGCTCAAGCTGATTTTGAAGGAGGCGAGCGGTTGCAAACCGTTGTCCCAACGAAGAAACTCTCAAGTAACGTTCTTGAATGGCAGTTGTTACCCATGGTCTACCCTGTCCTGGTCTTCGGACATTCATACCTGTCTCCCTGAATCGCTGCAACATTCTGGACACACTTGTATGGGAAACTCCAAACCTTTCGGCAGTTCTTGTGTATGTCCACCCTTCTTCTCGCAAAATTACCGCTTGGGCACATTTCTCTTGGGTCAAATTGCGTGTTTCGCGTTGCAAAGCGATCAAGTGTAGAAAATCAAACGAAAGAAAAACTATTGATCACTAGAATTGATCGAGAACAACTGATTTTAGAATGGAGACAATACATTCAAAATCTGATAATATCATCTTTTTTTATTCCTGCTGGGAGAAAATATCTGTATTGAAGATAAACGTTGAAAGTGGATAACATATGCATGCATAATTCTGATAAAAATAATTATCATTGAGAACACCTTCAGTTGTAGAATTAATTTGAGATTTTCATAATGTGCGTTAATTTTTTTGCGCAGTGTATGAAAGTTAACTTTCCAATGATCTTTGCCCTCCGAATTCAAAGAAAAATATAGGCATAGATTGTCGGATGATATGACTGTAATTCCTTCATCGATGTTGGCCGGAAAATGACGAAGAACTGAATTATATATGACAAAACTTCATGAGAATTCCTGGCAATATTCTAAGACAAAAAGGGCTATAAATATGAAACCTCAAACGTGTCGTTTTCGAGATACAAGGTGTTAAAGATTGATTTTTTTTCAATATCACAATTTAGTCACATCTTGTGACCTGCCAATTTGGCTCACAAATATACAAGGTGATAGTTTTTCTGATACACTGTCCCATGTTTTCCACCAGAACTTTTGTTGTGGCGAGCCACTGGCAGTTAAAAAAATTGTAAAAAGCAGCTTTGTCATTGTACTAATCTTTATGGTCACCAGAATTTCTGTCTTATATACAGAAAAAAAAATTTGAATGATTCTTTCAAAATTGTCATAAAAATCCAGATAGTATAGAAAGTAATCTAAACTTTTTAAGTCTAGTGATTTACATAGTAACATAGTTTTCGTTCAATACTCTTTGGTGCACCATAAGATATAAGACTGTCGGTAGTCGTTGAAATTTCTTTTTCTTTTTCTGATTTTTGCTAGCAATTGAATATGGCTTATCTGGATCTCAATATGAGCTTTAAATATTTTCAATTGTAATCATCTCAGGGTATTCCGTAAATCGGTAAATAACTATTATTATCGATATAACTTGAAGTAACGGGTTCCTTCGCCATTTTGTAGATATTTTTCATCATAGCATTCAATTGCCCTCGATAACTTATAAAAATAATTCATGAACAAATAACTGCAATTATATAAATATTTACCCAATTGATAAAGAAGTCTTCAAGCTGACAAGATTTTTAAAGCCTCCAATTGGATCTCTGGTTTCTTGAAATTTTTTCACAATTTTTTCGATAGCAATAGCTATTGTAATGAACTTTTTCATTATTCAATTTGTTCCTTATAGGAGAATTAGGTCTAAGTTCCACCTCATTAGTGAGGTACCTAACTTTTGCAAATCTGCTCAGATATCGCCAAATTTCTTTGGAAAACCTGAAAAATATCATCCTAGTCGACCTCTCGAGGCTCCATCCGATCCATCTACTGCGATATCTGTCCAAATAACAGTTTTCTCAACGAAATTCCCGTGTACCCCTTTAACCTCGAAATGTAAACATTCGTGCTGATCTTGAAAATCGTCCTCACGCTCCGAACTGTCGCTAAAAACAATAAACATACGTTAAACTTGGATATTCGACGGAAAACTCACCTGCAAATATCGATTAAATACCAAGAATCTGCGAACAATTTGTAAACCTAACAAAATGCGGAACATCTTTGATACTTTTACTTTGAATGTAAACAAAGAAACTGGCAACGTCGTTTCGTCATTAACGATATTTTCTGTGCGCGCACTGACTTTTCATGATATGTTCTGTGCTTTTCATCAGGATCACCAACTCCTGAAAACGAAACCATGACCTCCTATGTGATTAAATAAAAGTGAATGGAGTATAACTTCCTTCAGATTCATCAAAACAGAAACACCCAGTGTATAATCCGGAAATGTTATCTTATTTTGCAGATCAAGAACGTCGACAGTTCACATTTAGAATAAACGGCACCAAATCTAGCTCAGACGTGGCAAGGGAATGAAGCAATCGTGAATCGGTATTTATGTATTGTCTATTAATGTTTGTTCGACATGAAACTGTATATTAGTGTGGATCCGGCATGTCAGTACACGCTGCCTCTATCTGTCTTTGACGTGTTCTGGACTCCTTCCTAGACCGGCGTTAGGTCTTAGTAAACGTAGTGTGTAATTGGGTCGAATGATATAGATGTGGAGGAATTTATCGAACCGTGCATGCAATTTATAGTTTATAGAGACTTTACCCAAATAGATTCGGGGGTATTGATTTGTTTGGAACAATTTGGCAACGTTCTTATGCCTAATTCCGCCATAAGCTCTTCATTTCGCATTTCCTCACAAACACCTCAATCTCTTGGGGATAGTGAACTTTTTCATCATCTTCGATTCTAGAATATTTTTCTTAGATCGGTCAAAAAAAGAGGGAAAGATGGGGATCTGTTTTTCAAATGAGAGAGCTTTCTTCTTGCATAACCTCTTCGTTTTCCGCCATTTTAAATTTCCAGTTGACGCATGCGTACTACGCAATCCCTTCCAAAGATTCGGCTTCACTTTGTGACTCTGAATAGCAGGCCATTGCTCCATATGGATATTACTAGATATACAGTTTTGTAAGAAGAAAACATAATAAAGAATAGTCACAATATACCAACAGATATATAGTGATTCTGCGAAAATTCATTGAATTCCATCAACTGATATTTTTAATTCAATATATTCGTTTCGTGTTGTGTGGATATTATTTCTTTAGTTAGTTCTTTCATTTTTCATTCTCAGAAATCCTTCGATGTTTCATTCATCTGTGAATTCATAATTTAATAAACGCATGCAAGTTATAAATGTTGTTTCTAAATGTGGATCCTACTCAGCAATTATAGAATTGAGAAAACTCCTTTCTCATTTCATTTCAAGTCCCTTCATTCTGTTTCATAACTAGCTGGGTTATTTGATGTTCTTCAAATAGCATGATATGTGTTCACCAACTCAAATTGTGGTATACAGGGTGAGTCGAAGCATATCCGAAAGATTTTGTTCAAATCATAACGGATAATTTTTTATTCGGTATCTTGAACGAGAAACAATTCACTGTTGAAGATTTCATTTTTTCGAAAAGATTTATTTTCTGTTTTACCTGGGTTTTCACGATGTGTTTAGACGCTCCCTGTATGTTCGTATATCGATAAACAATGGTCCTTTTGTGTGTAATTTCACAGAAGAAGAAAAAGGGGTTATTCAGATTTTTGTGAAGTGTCTTTTCACTACAAATATTGAATTGTTTATTATAAAATGTGGTTATATAACCTCTGCTTTTTTCTCTGTGAGATATTTATTTTTGACTCCTCAAGGAAAATGTTTTGAAGCAACATATCAGACTGAATATATTTTTGATGATTCCTTCCTCAAAAATTACTCCATGAAAGTCCCTTTCAAATAAATACATAGAAATATTGAATAACAAAATAATTTGAATCCTTGATTTTTCTTGTGAAGTCAAACAGTGCAACTGATGTTTCCTTATGTACATCTTATTGTTATATCTCTTTTTTGCCTCTAGGTATATTAGCAACTCTGAATCCGAACGGAGTCGGCTTGGATTCGAACCCAGCTCTGGTTATCTGCAAACCGAAACTTGAATTCGCGCCTTCACAAGTCAACCTCACCCAGGAAACTGGACAAACATATACGACAACTCTGAAATCGCCCAAATGAATGCTGCCTCGTTTGTTCCAGAGTAGAATAATTCTTCAGAAACATTTTTGTAGACTTAGAAAAAGATGATTTCTCTATGGTCAGAATGAGCATATTGTAGTCGCCAACAATTTGGGAGATCTAAAGTTGTTATTGAATTTATTTTATTTAAAAAAATATTTCTACATGAACTACATGTTCCTTGTCATCGAAATATTGATCAATTATTCAACAGCAACGAAAATACTGACTTGTTTCTATTTTTTGTAAAATTTTAGAAATAAATAAAGTGTTATGTTATGTTATGTTTACTGTGAAAGAAGAATTTGTTGAATAACATCCAACAAGAGGGATTCAAAATCTCCTTACATCAATAAATCAATGAAGTTATGGACGGTACAGGAGGTAAAAACCAGATGAAAACTGTGTACAAGTGTCATATTCCAAAGAATAAAGTTCAAAACTTTTTACCAATAATTGAATATTCGATACAAAATATTCGATGAACAGTCAAATGTACAAAAATGAATGATAAATAATATACAAAATATTGTAAATGAACTGGACTGTATGAAAACAACTTTCTACTTTTCTATTCCTAAAATTATTTTCGGAAAATGACTGCAAATGTATGACAGTTCTTCATTGTAAATTTTTTCAGAAGTATGGATTTCCCAAATTTGGTGACTTCATGTTAAATTCGATGCATTTCCTATTCTTACAATCTAGTATCAAGAGTGGAAAGTAGCATTTCGTTTTCAAAAGTAAAATATTCATATGAAAAAAACTTTTCTTTATTACTGCATTGATTCAACCATGTGGTTGATTCTTCTTCCGTCTTCGAATAGGTACAAATAGATATTCGAAAGCTCAAGTCAAAAAAAATAAGTGCATATTATACATGAATATTAGGTCATTTCATTCGACTGTTTTGAATATATTGCAACTATCTACTCTTGATGAATCAACTTTTTGGAAGCTTCGATTGGAACAGTATGCTCAACATGATTCAAAACGATGCAGAATAAGAATTGATCTGGTTGATCATTTCATTGGTCCTCAAATAAATTTCGTTGAAAAAAAAAAGTTTCTCTTAAAAAGTTTAAAAAGAAAAATTTATACATGTGATACAAATTAAAACACAAAGACAAAGGATAAAAGGATTATTCTTACCATCATTTAAGGTTTTGGTGTTGAGTATACTGAAGACAATTCGTACATAAACCAGTATTTCATGATGATCTTATTGAACTCAATGGACATATCTTCATAGTTTAATAAACTTAATCAATCTCAATTCAAAAATGTATTCTAATAGATGCGAAAATGGAATTTGTTTTCAATGAAGCTATATAAAAAATTTAATGGATGCATTTTTTGCAAAGTGCCTTTTTTCCTTCTTGTTTGATACAAGGTGGCCATATTATTTATTGGGGTCAAAAAAGGTATGACTTATAAGTATTCGAAAGAAATAACTTATACATTTCCATTAATTGATTTGGATTATGTCGAATCAAAGCTTTATTTTCTTATATCCTGACTCTGTACATATTTATGAATTCTCGAGTTCTTTCTTCTCGATATTTGTATTATACTCCTGGCGTTAAAAGAATTATTGTAAGTTGTTTCGAGATAGTAGGTATTTTGGGAGATGGTGAAATTCTTCTGAAAAATCAACAAGCAATTTGAACTGTTTATGTGGTTAATTTTTGAGTCTTAAATTATAATGTTGATGAAAGTGAAACATATCAAACATAAAATAATCAATTGAAAACGTTTGTATACAGTGAATTAAAATGGAATAAACCAACAATACCTTGTAAATAAGTCTGGGCCATCTCCTATTGTCCTATTTCAGTTGTTTTGTATCATAAAATTAATTTAGTACAGAATCACTTACAAGGTATCTATAAAAGATATTAGTTTGCTGATATATTCTACTAAGATCTAGGGGATAATCATCGATCGATAAGTTTTAAAGTTAGTTGAATTATGAGTGTGAATGAGATATTTACCTGGTATAAGTATAGGGTTATATGAATATTATGACAGTTAAGAGAAAAAAAGGAAGCTGCAAAAAGGGACCAAAAATATGCACATATATAGAGGAAGGTATTGTTGAAAACATTATACTGTATTTCATATCAAGAAGAGCAATAGTAGGTATATGAGCATATCACTGGTATTCATTTCATAATCGTTCTGTCTAACTTTATCGTTGTATTGAGTATTTTTTAGTTGAAAGCTGATCTCCAATTCATTATTATTCATTCCACAATATTTAAACTGTTCTCTGGTTTTATTTTCTTATTTCTTCTCTTTTATAATTTCTTTTTCTCTGTTTCAAATTCAATTGGATTTTTTATCACACATTCATAACGCTAGTCGAAGTAATGTTTTCAACAATGTGCAACCCTACTGACGAAAAAATCTTCAACTAAACAATATTTTCAGCTTAACCAAAGAGCACATGTACGGGGTATTTGAAAATGTATCTCCTAATATTTTCATATCTATACTTCTGGCCCTGATTGCATTCTCGGAAGGAAGAAGTTCAACGGATTACTAAATAGTCACTAAACTGTTATGTAGATTTTGTATCGAGGCTACAGGAAATTACTTTATTTGATTATTGCATATGGATCAACGATTTGACTGAAAAATTTTCTGATATCAAGAAGAACTTTTTAGTGAAACAGTTGAACTGTTTTATAGATAAAATAATGGTGATCAAGAATGATTGTTATCGATTGAATAAACGATTTAATGCATAATCTAAATATATCGAACCAAGGTTGAAACTTACAAATTTGTGATAAAAATTTCGAGAATAATTTCAATATCTTATGTGAAATCTAATATGACATCCTATGATGACGTCTCTTTCAAGTGCTTGAAAATTTCCTCAAGAATTGAAGAATTTGTTTGTAACACTTTTTCATTTTTTTTCACAACAAAATACCATCATGTATAATATTAATATTTGGCAAATTTCAAGCTGTAAACTGATGCTTCATGATCTGAGAATTACCGCTTACCCATCATTCGAAACTTAATTATATTGATTCTTCGATTCATTTATTGATTATGGTTAAGATATTTTATTTGATATTTCGTTTTATATGAAGACAAATTTTCGTGCAAATTGTTTACATTCCATGATAAACACTACAAAAAAATATGATAATATTTTGTATGATCATTCGCTATAATGCCTCAGTCACTCAAGTTACTTCACTTATATGCATCACTAATATTTTATTCTATAATATGTTCTGCAGATACATTTATATTGTCAATTTGATTTAATTTCGCATGTAAGTATCATGGATTATAGCTTCAGCTGTTTGGCTCACAGAATGATTCGATGAAGCCACTTGTAATCGGTTCTATTTCTCCGTAATATTAAGATATTTATGTAGATAATTTCAATAAATGATATTGTTTCAATGTGTTCATGACTTCAGCTAAGTCACAACTGGCCAAGTTTGACAGATGAATGTGAAAATATGGGTTTAGTAACTTCGTGTAACTGCATTTTTTGATTCTAGATTTTTTGGGGATATCGTGGACAAAGAAAATGATAGAAAGGAATTAAATAAGAGTAAACAATAGACTACATCAAAAATTTAATTCCTGTAATGAAGAGATCGCCTTTCAAATAGTTATAAAAACAATTTTTTCGAATATACACATCAATTTTGTCGAGCTGATCTTCGAAAAAGAAGAGATCAATAACGTTTCCCAACAACCTGAACCAAAATTCAATTCGATGACGTCAAGAAAACATTACATAACTACTTATTAAAATAAATAATCACTATTTTATGTGTAGATAAAATTATCATCCAATGGATTATCGCCTGCGGAAGTATTCCAGTAATATTGCACACTTTTTTCATTATCAATAAAATTTAAATAAATCCCTTTTGCTGCCACAAAATTGAATCAATATAACTCCACAGAAAGTCCACCTTGTAATGAAAAATTATTCGAAGAAATATAAAATTAGGTTGAATTTTTTTAGTAGACAGGAATCCTATCCACAAATGGATACCTCAGTTGATTTGAGGCAGTGTTAAAGAGGTATTTCAAGGACATAGATATGAATCCTGATCAAAAAACTCATGAACCTACTCATGAAAGCTCTACATGAGCTTTTGTGAGGTTCCATTTGAACATAAAAGAATTTTCATTGGAGTTCCATCTAGTTCTTGTTTTCAGGAAGAAAGAAGACAGAGGAAGAATGTGCATTGTGAAATGTGCTTGTGATTTCAGTTTTATCAAATTCTGAGGAGTGATATCAAATGTAGCCAAATATTCCTGCTCTCACTAAGAATTTCCTTCATCCAAAAATTTGAGGATCAATAATATTCAAACTGACTAAATAAATATGAAACCAATTATAAACTAAAAATATTGCATCCATTGCTTACAATTTATATATACAATTTTCAGAATTGAAGATAAAATAAGTACCTACATAAAAAAATTTAGTATAAACCAGATGGTAAATCAGTAACTCTCCCACTGACACTTTTACCAACAGATGGAAAAATAGGTAGGCTATCTCTTGTAGATCTACTTTCTTTCCTGCTCACATTGTTGCTATAAGATCTTCCTGAATATAACCCAGCATTATTGTGGCCTCTGTTAATCAAGAACGCTGAATTTGAGTTATTACTCAGCTTCTCTTGCACTCTTGGAAAGTAGTAGGGTACCTCGAACTTATCCTTGAGGGTGGGCAAGAACATCTTCTGTTTTTCCTCAGAGTAACTATTCACCCTACTCCTGAATTCTTTTGGTGGGTTTATAAACACATGTGATATACTCCTTGAAATCGATGTTGCATTACCAGAATCACTTTTGGTCCTTGAAGCCGTATATTTCGTCCTTGGATCTGATACCACGATATCTACCATAGTCTCGAGACCATCATCTATGCGATCCAGACTCTTGGACCTCTTTCTATGGCTATCGAAATCATCATACTTGAAATTGTTTTTTTGGCAACTGACTGTAACATGTGTACCAGATAAAACAGCAGAATTTACATCGTCACAGACATCGAAATCAGGAAGATGCCTTGAAGATCTTCCTCTCTTGATACTGCTTGAGGAGTCTGTCCTCTTCATCTTAGTTTGTTTATATGGGTGGGTATATTCGTCGTCTACAATCTTCTTCTCTTCTGGTGATATCACTGTTGGCTGTCTGTCGATGTTGCTTATTCGCCATCTGTAGTTGCTCAATGAAGAATTTGTATCATCGTCACTTGTATAAACGTTTCCAAAGAATAATCCTTTTTTATTGATGTTTTCATATTCGTACTCTTCGTTTGATGGTAAGTATAAATGAACTAAGCTCTTTGTTTTCCTCGACTGGTCAGTAATATGGTCCTTTTTCTCGTTGATGATCGAAAAATCGTCCATTGTTGGAGGGTTGATCTCCAGTTGTATCTTTCCAGCAACTTGTGCCTCTTCTATTTTTTTCCTTTTCTTCTCTTTAACTTTCGATTCGTGTATACAGTTTTGTGATTCAGCGTCATTTATGATGTTCTGGAATTCTTCCATAACCTCTTCTATAGTTGTTTCTTCTTCATCATAATTCAGTTTAGTCTCTTCCTTGTGTTTTGGCGAACTATAAGGTAAGGTACAACACTGAGTCCTGTAGAGGTCGTAGCTGGCTTGTTTCTGATCTATCGTGTCACCTTCAGGTGAAGAACTCCTTTCTGAGGATGAAATTCCTTCATCGTCAGTTTTGGACATATCTCCTGGAAAGAAAGAAATGTTTTCATTATCTGCAATCTTAATTTAATTACTCTGAATTTTATTGTTTCTTTTCATATGTTATTCTCACCTTTGTGTATGAAGTAATCCTTATGGAGATTTTCACTCGATCTGAAAGTACTCATTTCTGATTGAAGTTCTTTGCACCGATCCTTCAGACACTTTTCTAGGGACGTCAATATTGTCTTCTCTTCTTGCAGTATCTGAAGAAAAGATAGAAAATGAGAAATTTGGATTCAATTCTGAAATTTCATGAACGATGTACTCACTTGTACTTTTCTCTCCAGTAGGAGAATTTTATCTCTGAGAGAATCGTTTTCTTTCTCTGCCGATTCTGCTCGAATGGTGAGGGTCTCAACGTCTATGTAGTGCCTTTCCCAGTGCTGGAGTTCTTCGAAAATTTTGTCAGTGATGTCCGAGTTTCCAACGATATTCTGCAAAAAATTAGAGAACCACTGAAGTAGGCAGGAACAACAAGGTCTTTTAAGTTTGGATTTCTGCTCAATCATGAATCAAAGAAAACGAAGAGGCCAATACGCTAGCAAGAAAGGCGTCAGTGAAATCTCAATTTTTGGCTCAATCAAATTAGTCCAATCACTTTCGTTTTTCTTTTCGACTCATCTATTGAAAGCAACACGAAACCTAATCGCATTCCCAAATCCTCATAGATTCAACAGTTTCTGCTACACTTTCGTGTCATCATCATGTTGAATATGAATTGCATGACTTAAGTCGGCTTCTAGAGTCACGAACAGTTAAATTCCTACTTCTTGATGAAACATGACTAGTTAAACTGTTCAACTCTATAAATCATGGACAGCGGACGGATATCATGACTTTCAGATGCTGGATGTTTTCATAAAATTGCATCAAGTACACCTGAGAAAAATGTTTATTTAATTTCAATACGGGGTTATGGCACGAAGAAAACGGTAATGACCTGTGTTCAAAGAAAGTGGATCGGATTAATAGTATGTATTTGTCGGAAATAGTTTACCCATTGCATTAAGGAATACAATTATGTCTGTTTCTATTTCCACTCTCACAAAGAGTAGATCATATTTAGTGTAGGCATAGAAACGTGAATTTCAGCAGATTTTATATTAGTTATAGAGGTTACAAACCGAAACGAACATTCTATTATGATTAGCATCGAGTACTCACCTTTTTAAGACCAACTATATCAAAGCCTGCTTGCTCAAGTTCAGCCTGAATATACAGTCTTTTCTGTGGAGTGGGTGCAGATTGCAAAAACGAATTTATAAACTTCATTCCAGCCACCAACAATTCTCCCTGTGCTCCTGTCGAGTTCAAGATCCCGACCAAGAATCGGAACCTTACAGGCTCTCCAAAACGAAGCCTCAATGTTGATAAAGCCTCAGATACTGCCGAGTGACCATTGAATGATTCCTCACAAACTTTGGCCAGTAGCTGTAAATCAAAAACTTTGGTAGTCATTTTTACTTTTCTTGTTTTTTGCTTCGTACCTGTAGTGCCAAAATTCTGGATTTATTCACATTGCTCATGATGCATATAGCTAGAGTAAATAACCCAGCTGAAGATGAGGTAAGTCTTCTGGTGGCGTCTGAGTATCTGCTGCAGCAACTGGATAAGCACTGAAGACATGACAATTCGTCTAACAGAGCTCGTCTTTGAATTGCTGGAGGTACTTTTCCTGTGGTGTGGTTGGATCCTGGAAAAGCTTGAGGATTCGTGGACTGGCTCAGTTGCACAGCTCGCAAAAGGTCAAGGAGGAGGCTTATACCGTCGAGGGGCTCAGAGACGAACTCTTGGGTGAAACTGGAAAGTAAACGCTCAAATAAGTAAGGATGTAGGTGTTGGGATTCTGAATAATTTTTGCAGTAACAAATAAATGAACTGGTTCAGTTTAAATCTTTTTTCTTCTTCTTCTACATTGACGTACATATTGACATTAAAAAATTTTTCTCGTGATGGGAATAACAAACGCTACAGAAATCAAGACACATCTATGATTTTTTTCGTTAATAATGCAAATAGCGTAGCCTGCACATTTCATATTTTCGAATGTCAAAACATCATGTCAGTTTTTCCTCGGAAATTTTATATTGATGTAAAACGAAGAATTCAATCTTCAGCGGTCTATTGATTGCGGATATACACCAAAAATCACTACTTATTACTACTCAATTCAGTTTTTGACAGTTTGTAAGGCCCAGTTATCCAACTGGTAAGATGAAATTTTTTTTCGTATCTTTTCCAACTATAATTCTTGTTTCAGATCATAATGGCTTGTGCACCTTGTGGTGACGCTCCACCATGCATTCCAGTGGTGGCGGACACTATGCCAAAGGTGGTGGTCAATCCATGTCAGCCACATCAATGCAAAGGTCCTGACTGTTGCAACGTTTGTGTGCCCATGGTGACACCTGCGCTTCCAGTGCTTCCAGTGCCAAGGAAGATGTGCAAGTACATCCAGCCACCCAGGCCGAAATCGTACGCCCCTGAGAGGTCCTACATAGCACCTGTATCAAGAATGGAGGATAACACCATATACAGAAAGTCTTATTTGCCGAATGAAGGAATGAGACCTTGCGCCATCATGCCTGAGAACAATCTGTGCGTTGGAGAAGGAAAGATATCAGATAACACGGTTCACAAAATGTCCTTTTTGCCCCATTGCCAGAAGCCACCAACTCCAATCATACCGTGTTCTCACAAACTAATCGGAGAGGGACCGATGCAAGATTTGACCACTCAGAAGCACGACTATGTGCCGAAACCGTTTTCAAAGCCGTGCTTGATTATTCCTCCACTGAGTTTGTACGGAAGCGACTGTCCTTTGAGCGATAAAACTGTAAATCGTTTGTCCTACATGCCTGTGGATCCTTGTAAAGTGAAAGTTTCTCCCATCTACCCCATCGACGGTCTAGAGAAACCCAGCGGAAGAATGAGCGACAAAACTGTCCACAGCATGTCCTTCCAACCGTGGCAGCCTCCAGAACCCATAGCGACACCATGGGCTCTCAAAGCGCCTTACCAGCCTCCAGTTCAAAGAATGGAAGACAACACCGTCAACCGCATGAGCTACGTACCACCAGGACAATACGTGGAATGCGCTGCAGACGACCCTGACTGCGTCGAATGTCCTGATCCTTGCAACGAGCAGGATCCGAACCATTTCAGGAAAGATCCGAACTGTAGGGCCGCCTGCTGCTGCCCTAGAGCTGCCTGCTGAGACTCGCAACGATTTTTATCCGCTGGGAAGTAATATTCCGTTTTATTTGTTCTTTCTATACAGACTTATTTGTAGAAATTGTCGAATTATTTTTGATGGCGATCCTTTCTATGAATACAAACAGAATATACCATTTTATTTGATGTGTTTGATGTCATATCCGATATTTTTCTCAGCCCAAACTCGATTCTGGATTGAGTATATGTGCGGAAGTCTTCAAGGTATGTATTCAATCTTTAAATTTATAACGACAGCTTGAAGCACAGGAATATTATACTTTCTGAACTGCGAGCCACATCTAAAAAAGATCTAGAAATTGTATTAAGCAATAGGTACAGAATATGAAATATGTGGAAAGCTCTGGTTTTTTGTAGCCTTCTGGGAACTACTCAGCTTGAAGCCGGTCCCAGACAATGCGTGTATTTGACGAACGTTTGGCATTCGCGGTGCTCCGCGTACTGTGTGGGAGCTCAACTGCGGGTATTGTTCGGTATTCGCCTGCTATCCGAAGTCTTGTCGGTAAAACGGTACGAATCAAAGGAAGACGAAATACATTCGCACTCATTCGCGTTAGCTCCCAGACAGTGTGCGTAGTAGATTGCCTATTCTGTCCTCAGTCAGCTCTGCTACTGTTCTATACTGAGGCCGTGCGGCGAACGTTTGTCAACAGAGAAACGAATGTCGAACATTTCGCGTTTGCCGCAGTGTGTGGGAGGGTACCCGAAGGTGAACTACGAAGGCACATTCGTCAAATACACGCATTGTCTGGGACCGGCTTTAGGAGCTTACTGGTATAGGACTGTGATATCATCCCAAATTTCTTAGACTGAGTAAATCTAGGAGTGTTCCTCAGAGTGTTTTCCTGTTGTTCAACTTCCATTGTTGGACTTCTGCCTTATACATTGGTCTTTTCCAAGCCCACAGAAAGGCTCAGGTCCAGCAGGTGCTAACCTTCATGCATTTTTCGCAAGCTCATCAGTTTTTTCATTTCCTTCAACACCACAATGCCCTGGCATCCATAGTAGAGTCACTTTATTGCCTCTGGCCAGTTGCTTTATGGTGTTACGGCACTTCCAGGTCAGCAGAGATCACTGACAGAGTGATATTTAGATGATACGATACATATACTCCATTCACTTTTATAAAGTAGCCCGGGAGGCCCTGGAATTCTGACACATTTCACCGCGTATATTTTGAAAATGTTAGGTTACAGTCATTCTTTTGTCAGATATGAACGCAACGTTGCCGTTTCTACATATAAATCGTAGAAATTACGTATTTAACAAAATGTTTATTTACTTTGGGAAAACAATGAATTTGAGGAAATATTATGTGAATTCAATAATTCCAAAGATCTGAAGAATATTGAAAAACTTTTTTTTTCTGTTAATACAGGAAAAATTTCACGTGTACGAGTATAAACATGATTGGAAGATTCAGTTATGGTATTTCTTGTACGGAAATCAAGAACCGAGTGTTGAAATTTTACTGAAAAATAATGGACAGAATAGTCCGTTACTTTGGGTTACTTAGTTTATCAACCTGACAGAAAAACTTTCAGAAGAACAGAACAGACGGACGTATGGAAATCCACACTTTTCAAAATTCCCAAGAAATAAGCCTACAGACGACAATTAAATACCTCTTTGCGCAACTTGAAATACTCCAGTATGAAAATGTAGTGGTACTACGAATCTTGTGTCACAGGATAAACCTTATAAGAACTAACTCCATTCACAAAGTTGAAAAAGAGTAAATAGAAAGTAGACTTGGCAATGTCGCTTGATTTTCACGATTGCCAACCTGCGTCCGTTTAAAGTAAAAGAACTTGATAAACCTAAACCATGGCCCACCAAGATACTTTATAAAAGTGAATGGAGTATATGCATCTTTGGAAAACGTCCACCTACTCAACTTTTGACGGGCAGTTCTTAAAGCGCCTTCACTCATGATGTCAATCTATTCTTACCGGTAGAAACTTGGTAATGGCAATTTTACCCTTTTCACGGACCATGAAATGATGCCGTTTTATGTTCTTCCCGTCATCATCGGAAACATGGGAATGCTTTCTAACACAATGAGTAATGCTTGGTTCCAATAAGATGGTACTCAAACGTACAGAATAGAACACCGGATGTCGGTTCACTTGGAAGAATAAACTACTCCACATGAGTTAGGGATATTGACTTAAATTGCAAAAAAATATAGTAAAAATAAGATTGTTGTGATGAAAATTCATATTGATATGATTTCAAGTTGCAAATTAATTTTAGCCTGTAGTTCTGCAGCGTACACAGGGTGGTTAAGAAAAATCGACTGAAATAATGAAATTTTATTCCCAGAGAATTCAAGCATTTTAAGACTATCAATGCAATGTATGGCCTCCACAGGCATCAATAACAGCTTGACATCTTCTTTGCATACTACACACGAGGTTGTTGAACATTTCTTGAGGAATTTGGTTCCATAAACGGGGCAGAAGCTCTCTCAAATCATTTCAGGATTCTGGGGTAGGTTGATGATTATCTAAACTTCTTTGGGGCATATTCCATGCATGTTCTATGCGATTCGAATCTGGTGAGTGTGGAGGTATTGGTAAATGTGGAATACCAAGCTCCTCGCGCGCTTTCTCAACTATGGCTGCTCGGTGCGGTCTAGCGTTATCGTCTAGAAATTGAAAAGTTTCACCAATAGCATCGTGAAAATTTGGCACAACACTCTCAATGACATGCTCCCTGTAGCGTAAGGGTGTCATATTCCCAGGACAAATGTGTAGTTCTGTGCGCCCCTCGAAACATATCCCAGCCCATACCATAACACTACCCCCTCGGAATGGATGGACTTCTTGGACATAGCGACGATTACGGGGTATGCGTGGGATTGTCCATAGCCTTATTCTTCGAGAATCTGAAAATCGTTCATATCTGGATTCATCAGTGAATAGGGAACAACGCCATTGATCTTTCCAATTGATATGTTGCCTTGCCCATTCCAGTCTTTGACGCTTATGGTCACGTATTAATGGAACTCCTCTCAATGGACGGCTAGAACCTAGATTCACCTCTCTCAAACGTTGTCTGATGATTTCGATGGAAACTTGGACCCCATCTGCATTTTGAAGAGTATTCCGTAGCATTCTACATGTAGATGTAAGGTTTCTTCTCGCCGAAACGGTGATGAAACGATCCTGAGCAGGTGTTGTTTTTCGACGCCCACCAAGCCTTGGTCTTTCCAACACGGAATGTGTGTCCTTGAACCTATTCCAAAGTCGAGAAATCACACTTTGGCTGACTTGGAGCCTTTCCCCTGCAACAACCTGAGTTAAGCCACCCTGGAGCATTCCGATAGCCCTATTAGCCTCAGCGTTTGTTAATTTACGTCTTGGCATTTTCAGAAAACTCGTTTCAAACCGAAGCCGTTGATAAACTGACTTCATTTCAGAATAAGAACATTCATGAAGCATATGCAGAGAACCAAACTTCAGAAAAAAGGCGACCAGATTGACGAAATGCCTCATACTGATTTTTATTGGATCGATTCAAGTTGTTATTGAGTTTTGAATGATTTTACAACGATTTTCTCGAAGATTACATACTTTTAAAAACGATGGAATACGATATCCCCCTAAGTCTTGTGGAGCAGTATACTTAATAGCCATATAGGCTTATGGATATGGTAACTTTCAATATAAAAATTGATTTTATAACTACAGTTAACAGTCTTCTTCATTAGGGTTGATTCAACCTCAAAAGAATTCTTGAAAATCTTTTTTCGGTTAGGAATAGTATTATTTCTTGTTCTTTCGGACATTTCTTCTACGAAAATGTAGTTTGAGACCTTTGTTGATTTTGGATTAAAATCGAAACTAGTCGGCCATGTTTTAAGAAGTGGTTTTGTTGCATAAACCTGACCTTTTCCCTCTTAAACAACTTTAAATTTCTTCTACGGTTCTTTTGGTTTTCCTGATAATTTCAAATCAGCAAGGTGGGACAGGACCTTAAGAGTCAATTTTATATTTCACAGGGGTAGTTTAGAAGACAGTGAAGCTATCAACCTTGTTTTCATTCCTTCTGGAAAGGCTGTTGAGGTAACATAGAGGCAGCCAATTAATCCTTCATACTTCCTGGAGGATGGAAATATTTTAAGACCCAATGTATCAGAGAAAAACAGCCGTTTTAGGAGCTTCGTCCATCGCAACAACAAACAGTTATCCACGAATACGAGGTTATTGCCTTAGCCAGAAATATTAATTCGGATTCCCCGAAATTCTCGATCAGATTATGAACCTGTACTCGTATTACTCACGGATAAGCGACTTCTGGTAGCATTTCCTGTTTTCGGAATGAATGAAGCACTTAATTACGGCTCGTCTGAAGCGAGGAGATGGCCGTTTGAATTCATTTGCATCAATTAACTGGTTCTTATCGTTTTGGTATTCTGGTCGGAAATATAACTTCCAGATCGCTGTTCTATCAGCGATCATTGTGGAGTTTCTCGCCATTATTTGATTGGTGCTTTCGCATCCTGTTGGGATAGATGAGTAAAATGGTATCTTTTAGGCCTAGTCTACATTTCAGGAGACCCAGGAAATGAACCTGAAGAAATTAAAATAAGCATTGCACTCACCTGGGATATGCCAGGCGTAAATCCGATTTGAGTTTGTTGAGAAGTTCTGAAACAGTCCCGAATTGCCTCAGGGTCATCTCAGAGCCAGAAGATATCAGCATGGGGTTCCTGTAGTCTCTGAAGGAGTGACCAACAGTCCTCGAGCCTTCTGGATCTACGCCTGCTGGATTGGAATAAAGGGAAACGCCACAACCGTTCATTGATTTTTTGCCCCATTTTTTCAGAGATAAGGCATAGTCTTCAGGGTTGTAGATTGGGGGGCGTTGCTTCTCCTGCAAAAAAAATAATTCCATTGAAATTTCCTTCTTCTTGCAAGATAAGTTATCTCAACTTGAGTCGTTTAGAGAAGAATAAGAAGTTTTGATTTGCTCACCTTAGCATTGGATTCTTCAATCAAATTATATCTGTCCATTCTTGAGGATTCCTCTGAGTTTGGTGCCATCGTGCTGATAGAATCGAATAAATCACTGAAATAAAAAAACTGCTCAGTAAATGGATCCTCAATCTGAATAAGATGTGTGATATTTATATTGGTTCGCAATATTTCAACTTTGACTTCATGGCGATTTCTCAAATATATCAATTGTTGGATGTTGAATTTTTATTATTGGATCACAAATTTCCTTATTGGATCAAAAATTTCATTGTTGGATCACGAATTTCATTATTGGATCATGGATTTCGTTATTGGATCATAGATTTCATTATTGGATCAATGATTTAATTCTTTGATCATTATGGGATCATGAATTTGTTTCAATATTGAATCTTAATTATCTTCTATAGCATGTTGTGTTTTATAGGCAGACTGTCGATTTTATTATTGAATCTGGGTTTTCAATAATGAATGGTGAATTCTGAAAATGTTCCTCAAATTATTTTCTTAATTGACCTTGTACGAGGATGTATTGATATCTAGTTAGCCTAGACCAGTTCCATACTTCCATGCATAAACAAAATATTGCGATACCATATCAACGAACAATAACTTATTCGAAGTGTCAGTGTAGAGTTCGACGTCAAAAAAGTAAACCAGAGTTACGCAATAAATTCTTTTTAAAAAGATGTCCACCGAAATTGTAGAAATCGAAAAATTGGAGTTTCGAGCCATCATCAAGTACCTGTATTTAAAAGGGTTAAGAGGTGAGCAGATTTACGACGATATGCTTAATACCCTTGGTGATCAATGACCTTTGTATGCGACCGTGAAAACTTAGACTGCAAGCTTCAAAAGAGGTAAATTTTCCATTGAAGATGATGACCGATTTGGGCTAAAACGACTATCTGAAGCACTGAAGATTTCATACGAACGCGTTCATCATAATATAGTTCACGTCAATTTGGACATGAGGAAAATTTCTGCGAAATGGATCCCTAAATGTTTGAATGTTGACCAAAAGCGTGCAAGGGTAGAAGCATCGCGTTTGATCTGTGGTCGATTTGAAAAGGATGTAGACTTCTAAAACCGAATTGTTACTATGGATGAGACTTGGGTACATGTCTAGGATACAGAAACAAAGCAACAATCGATGGAATGGTGGCACTCTGGTTCTCCAAGACCTAAGAAGTTTCGTGTCCAAAAATCTGATGGAAAAGTTCTTGCTTCAGTTTTTTGGGATTGCCATGGAGTCATCATTATTGATTTTTTCGATAAGGGTGAAACAATAACTGGAGATTACTATTCGACATAACTGACCACTCTTCGGGAAAAATTAAAGAGAAAAGACGCGGTAAGCTATCCGAAGGTATTTTGTTTTTACAGGACAACGCCTCAGTATACAAATCTCATGTTGCCATGCAAAAAATTCGTGATTTAGGGTTAGAATTACTATAACACCCCCCTTGTTCACCAGATTTGGATCTGTCTGACTATCATCTCTTTCTCCAACTGAAAAAAAGTTTGAAAGGTCGTAAATTTTCTTCCAACGAGGAGTTAATAAAAGCTGTGGAGGACTGGTTCGCAGAGCAAGAAGAAACATTTCGTTTGAAAGGTCTAGAGACGTTGCAGGTTCGCTGTAATAAATGTATTAAATTAAGAGGAGAATATGTTGAGTGATAAAATATTTTGACATTGACTTTTGTTTGGTTCTATAGTAGGCTAATTCTTCAATATATCCTCGTATTTCTTTTAGGGACCTCGAATTTCAAATGGATTCTCGTGTTGTGCCTTTTATTGGAGTCTGTTGTATTATCACTCATTTTATTTTTATCTTGGATTTTGTTTTTAGCTTATGGTACCTAAGATTTTAATACTCGAGTCTTGGATTTCTTTGTCGCATCTTGGATTTTGTCATTGTATCATGGAAAATTACAGTAACCATATCATAAAATGAAGCTTAAATAACATAATAATAAAGGATAAATTCGATTGACAAAAAAGAAAGTGATGAATATAAGAAAATTATAAGTTCCTCTCATAATCGAGAGAAACTAGTCGTATAGGAACTGCAAAAACTGATGTAGATACTCATCCACACAGTGCTTCAAATAGCTATCAACTTTTTCTCGCCTATTACTGCTTATGGTCGGGAAGCAACATAAATCATCTTCTGCTCGTACAAGAACTAGTTTTATAATTATATAATTTCGCACTTAACCCATCAATTAATTTCGTACAATTTTTATACTCTCATCCGGTGCCACTATGTATCCATTCATAGCCGTACTGATCTGACTTGGTTTGGAGATGTGATACAATTAATATCTTTGATCTTGTTTATGCGTAGACTGTTCTACATATACACTTTCAATCAGTTTCGAAGAGATGAAGCAGGAAGAAACAATTTGTTCAGAAGAACCAGATGAAAGTCCTGAATAGTTTGAACTTACAAGGCTTAAATTGAGCCCCGCCAACTTCCAGTTATTATGGTAACTATTGAAAGACATTCCCTCATGAATGAACAATATTTTCTCTTCATACTTATGGAAAAAGAGTTGGATGGTCAGCGTATTTCTGAGACCATCAAAACATCTTTAATTGTCACCAACAGTGAACGAAGTGCATAAATCTACTGTATTTTCCAGAAAGGGTATGCTTTGAAAAGTAGAGCATGCAAAAACACATCTTCCACAAAAAAAATTTTTCGAAGACGCTCATCTCTGGAAAATATGGAGGTTTCCAGATCGTTTTCCCGATTTCCCAAGCCCCGACGGCATCCCAAAGAATTTGGAAAGCGGTATCTTGTAGAGAATCTAAAAATACATCTTCCACAAAAAAATGTTTTTCGAACACGCTCATCTCTGGAAAATATGAAGGTTTTAATTTGAAGGAAAACCGTTGCTGGGTCATTTTTTGGATTTCTCAAGTCCCAGACGGCATTCCAAAGAATTTGGAAAGTGGTGTCTTGTAGAGCATGCAAAAACACATCTTCCACAAAAAAAATTATTTCGAACACGCTCATCTCTGGAAAATATGGAGGTTTCCAGATCATTTTCCGGATTTCCCAAGCCCTGATGGCATCCCAAAAAATTTGAAAAGTGGTATCTTGTAGAGAATCTACAAACACATCTTCCACAAAAAATTTTTTTTTTCGAACACGATCATCCCTGGAGAATATGAAGGTTTTAATCAAAAGGAAAACCGTTGCTTGGTCATTTTTCGGATTTCTCAAGTCCCAGACGGCATCCCAAAAAATTTGGAAAGTGGTGTCTTGTAGAGCATGCAAAAACACATCTTCCACAAAAATTATTTTTTCGAACACGCTCATCTCTGGAAAATATGGAGGTTTCCAGATCATTTTCCGGATTTCCTAAGCCCTGACGGCATCCCAAAAAATTTGGAAAGTGATTTCTTGTAGAGAATCTAAAAACACATCTTCCACAAAAATTTTTTTCTCGCACACGCTCATCTCTGGAAAAAATAAACGTTTTAATTTGAAGGAAAACCGTTGCTTGGTCATTTTTCGGATTTCTCAAGTCCCAGACGGCATCCCAAAAAATTTGGAAAGTGGTGTCTTGTATAGCATGCAAAAACACATCTTCCACAAAAATAATTTTTTCGAACACGCTCATCTCTGGAAAATATGGAGGTTTCCAGATCATTTTCCGGATTTCCTAAGCCCTGACGGCATCCCAAAAAATTTGGAAAGTGATTTCTTGTAGAGAATCTACAAACACATCTTCCACAAAAAAATTTTTTTCTCGAACACGATCATCCCTGGAGAATATGAAGGTTTTAATCAAAAGGAAAACCGTTGCTTGGTCATTTTTCGGATTTCTCAAGTCCCAGACGGCATCCCAAAAAATTTGGAAAGTGGTGTCTTGTAGAGCATGCAAAAACACATCTTCCACAAAAATAATTTTTTCGAACACGCTCATCTCTGGAAAATATGGAGGTTTCCAGATCATTTTCCGGATTTCCTAAGCCCTGACGGCATCCCAAAAAATTTGGAAAGTGATTTCTTGTAGAGGATCTAAAAACACATCTTCCACAAAAAATTTTTTCTCGCACACGCTCATCTCTGGAAAAAATAAACGTTTTAATTTGAAGGAGAACCGTTGCTGGGTCATTTTTCGGATTTCTCAAGTCCCAGACGGCATTCCAAAAAATTTGGAAAAAAGTATCCTGTAGAGCATGCAAAAACACATCTTCCACAAAAAAATTTTTCTCGAACACGCTCATCTCTGGAAAATATGGAGGTTTCCAGATCATTTTCCGGATATCTCAAGCCCTGACGGCATCCCAAAAAATTTGGAAAACGGTATCTTGTAGAGAATCTAAAAAAACATCTTCCACCAAAAAATTTTTTTCGAACACGATCATCTCTGGAAAATATGAAGGTTTTAATTTAAAGGAAAACCGTTGCTGGGTCATTTTTCGGATTTCTCAAATCCCAGACGGCATTCCAAAAAATTTGGAAAGTGGTATCTTGTAGAGCATGCAAGAACACATCTTCCACAAAAAAATCTCTGGAAAATATGGAGGTTTCCAGATCATTTTCCGGATTTCCTAAGCCCTGACGGCATCCCAAAAAATTTGGAAAGCGGTATCTTGTAGAGAATCTAAAAATACATCTTCCACAAAAAAATGTTTTTCGAACACGCTCATCTCTGGAAAATATGAAGGTTTTAATTTGAAGGAAAACCGTTGCTGGGTCATTTTTTGGATTTCTCAAGTCCCAGACGGCATTCCAAAGAATTTGGAAAGTGGTGTCTTGTAGAGCATGCAAAAACACATCTTCCACAAAAAAAAATTATTTCGAACACGCTCATCTCTGGAAAATATGGAGGTTTCCAGATCATTTTCCGGATTTCCCAAGCCCTGATGGCATCCCAAAAAATTTGAAAAGTGGTATCTTGTAGAGAATCTACAAACACATCTTCCACAAAAAATTTTTTTTTTCGAACACGATCATCCCTGGAGAATATGAAGGTTTTAATCAAAAGGAAAACCGTTGCTTGGTCATTTTTCGGATTTCTCAAGTCCCAGACGGCATCCCAAAAAATTTGGAAAGTGGTGTCTTGTAGAGCATGCAAAAACACATCTTCCACAAAAATTATTTTTTCGAACACGCTCATCTCTGGAAAATATGGAGGTTTCCAGATCATTTTCCGGATTTCCTAAGCCCTGACGGCATCCCAAAAAATTTGGAAAGTGATTTCTTGTAGAGAATCTAAAAACACATCTTCCACAAAAATTTTTTTCTCGCACACGCTCATCTCTGGAAAAAATAAACGTTTTAATTTGAAGGAAAACCGTTGCTTGGTCATTTTTCGGATTTCTCAAGTCCCAGACGGCATCCCAAAAAATTTGGAAAGTGGTGTCTTGTATAGCATGCAAAAACACATCTTCCACAAAAAAATTTTTCTCGAACACGCTCATCTCTGGAAAATATGGAGGTTTCCAGATCATTTTCCGGATATCTCAAGCCCTGACGGCATCCCAAAAAATTTGGAAAACGGTATCTTGTAGAGAATCTAAAAAAACATCTTCCACCAAAAATTTTTTTTCGAACACGATCATCTCTGGAAAATATGAAGGTTTTAATTTAAAGGAAAACCGTTGCTGGGTCATTTTTCGGATTTCTCAAGTCAACCTGTGCATAAACTGAGTCGACCAAAGCTCGCATATATTCCCTGTTTTTAATTAACTTTTCGTACATATTAACGAGAAGATGGAACAATTTATGAACTAGAACTCTGCTTTAATTATAAGGCTAAAAATCAGAAACTGGAATCATTTGTCGGATATATTATCACGGCGGTTATCAATGCCCTGAAACCACTCAACAAGTTGTTGATCGATGACGATATATATTCTCATGGAATATTTGCATGTTATATAAGATCAGTTCTGACAGAGAACTACATATAATCATCACACAAAATGTGGATACACCAAGGTAGCTTAAATTACTTATGTCCCTTAAGTACTGGCACAAATTCCACAGACCAATATAATGGTGATAAGAAGGAGACAATAGGTTGCTATTGAAATAAGAGCTGTTTGTAACCTTGACTTCACTTCAACACTTCATTTGTTGAAGTGGTTACGTCGATATGGGTCACAAAAAAGAAATTCGAAAGAGTATTTATAAATTAGTTGGACGAGTCGATAAAACCGAGAGAATACTCATTTTTGAATATCAGAATATATCCTGTAGAACTATTTATCAGACAATCGCTGAATGTGAGTAAGGTATTCCTTGTATGAACCTTGCAAAAAGTAGGAGACCTAGAATTTTTGCTCAAGCAAGGACCGTAAGACTGGTAAGAAGAGCAGAAAACAAGGATGGTACTAGCACGTCGATAAAGGACATCTAACTATATCGCTAGTTAATTTTATTGAAGCAGAACACGCTGGAGACGATATTGTGTTCTGGCCAGACCTCGCATCTTGGCACTATGCAAGAGAAACTCAAGATTGGCTGGCCGATCAAAACGTACCATTTGTTCCGCGAAACGGCAATCTGCCTTACCTTAGGCTCGACCCATAGCAGATGGAAAGCCCAAAACATAATAATAATAATAATAACCGTCTTTATTGATTGACAAAAAAATTCACTGAAAAATAGGCGATATTTAGCTCCCGTGCTATTCTTACATACAACCTACTTCTTACATACAACCTACGAAGGGGAAAGTGACGCAGAATATACAGGAAGATCCGAGAAATCGATCGATACCTTTTCAACTTCAAATTGAGACTAATCACATTCAAATTGGGATCAAACAAATTCAAAATGAGAATATGCAACTTCAAAATGGTAAACGAAATCGAATTGGGAATTAACAAATTCAAAATGAGAATAAGCAACTTCAAAATGGTAAACACAATCGAATTGGGAATAAACACATTCATATTGACACTAAACAATTTCATATTGAGTAAAGTCATTTTCCGTTTTATTTCATAGTTCAAGAGAATTGTTCTGAAGTAACTAAGGATTCAAATGAGGAAAAAATTCATTTTACAATGCAGAGGTGTTGATAAACTTAAACTATATAATGCTATTTTATGAACAAGTTGATGAATGTGAGAATCGATACGATAAATAAAAATATTTCTTCAACAATGAAAATCACACAACCATATCAACTAAGTTTAAAACATCAGGAAAATATCGCTGTATATGTGCTACACATCGCGCACAGTTGTTGATATTTATTATATTTATATTATCACGCAATATAATTTCCAATTCACGCAAGCGGAACTGGTTTTAAGGAAGATTTGTCCTTTCTTCACCAGCCAAAATCTGTGGCATCCTTGTAGACATTGCCCTTTATTTTAACTCCAGTTTTGAAACTTGACCACGCAAATTCTATAGGGTTCAGCATTGGACTGTAAGGACTGAGTCTGAGTAGATTATTGTCCTGAAATTCTGGTTCCTGAAAGACAATATTTTTGAAGTATCAAATTTAAGTGGAAACGTCATTTCCCAATATGAGATTTTTAGTCCCATTTTGAATATGTTTATTCCCAATTCGATTTCGTTTACCAATTTGAAGTTTCTTATTCCCATTTTGAATATGTTTCTTCCCAATTCGATTTCGTTTACCAATTTGAAGTTGCATATTCTCATTTTGAATTTGTTTAATTCCAATTTGATTGTGATTAGTCTCAATTTGAAGTTGAAAAGGTATAGATACCGTCCAAAACCTGATGCTAGGTGTTCACAGAAAATTGCGCTCTGTGGAAGATAATGGCCATCTTCATTTCGTTGCTTCTGAAACGTTTATAAATGTATATCACAATACAATAAACAAATGTATAATTTTGTCACTTTTGGGTCTCTGGAATCTTTCAAAACTTGGGACTTACGTTATTGAATATTTTTTCAAACTACGTAACTTTTCGCTATAACCTTTCGAAGAAATATATGCTTAAATTTTCGATTCAATGTATTCCAATCACCATGACATCAAAAAGTACTATTCTTTTTCACGTATCATCTTAAGAATTGCTTCATCTGATCTAAATATTTCCACTGTTCTTGGGCTACTGCTGCTAGTTAATTCATGCAAATAGGTTCATTTCAGAAATATATTCATCATTCATACGTAATATTATAAGAGTAACAAATATAAAGTTGTTGATTTTGTAAAATTCAAGGTCATCGAATTCTTCTCGATCCTATTACTTTTTTTACACTTTGAACCAATTGTTTTCAGAAAGTAGGTGAGGCTTTCTTATGTGGGCTTTCGCAAATACTCAAACATATATCGCATTCCATCTTGTATATCTAGAATACGAGCAAATATTTCCAGAGAGTATGCAAGTCATACTTTATCTTTTTATTCTGAAGTCATATTTAGTTTGCAGAGCATCGATGGCTTCTATAGCCATAAAATAAGGTGTTCAAATGGCCTAATGTTCTTTCCAAAACAGTCAAAATCTCAAAAACATCATCAGAACTTCGATCATGAAAAACAGTTCTTGCAATGAATAAATTTGTTGATATTGATGATACTTCACTTTAAGCCTTAAGGGGTATAGTATCACCTTTTGGATCGTGGTAAATCTCCATTCAAAAAGTGGTCTCTTTATTTCAGGAGTAAGTACCTTAATTTACGACGTAGATACTTGATTTTTTTTTAAATTGAAGTTGAAGAACGTCCCGAGGGCATGTAGTTTTCTTTTTTCCGATTCAATTAGTTTTTCAATTAAAAAAACCAGGTTAATCGTTAGAACTGGGGTTATTGAATATGTTTTATGTTCTTCATGAGTACGAGCTATATTTTTGAAATTATCATCATGAAAATTTTTGTAGTTTATAGAAGATTAAATTGTCGAGGGCAAATAGTTGTGATTTTTCCGATTTGATTAGTTTTTCAATAAAAAAAAAAACAGGTTGAACTTCAGCGTTTTGGAAACTACACTTGATGATTCTTTTCCGACGGTTATTCATCATTTTTTGGAAAGAATCGCAACAATTTACCCTCGGCAATTCAATCTTCTATGAATCACAAAAATTTTTATGATGATTATTTAAAAACTATAGCTTGTACTCATGAAAAACGAAAAACATATTCAATAACCCCAGATCTGACGATTACCCTGGTTTTTTTAATTGAAAAACTAATTAAATCGAAAAAAAAACTATTTGCCCTCGGGACGTTTTCCAACTTCAATTAAAAAAAATCAAGTCTCTACGTCGTAAATTAGGGTACTTACTCGTGAAATAAAGAGACCACTTTTGAATGGAGATTTACCACGATTCAAAAGGTGATACTGCCCCTTAACCGCTACAAAATGATGATAAATCCGGCGAATAAGAATTAAATTACTGCCTAAAGGCAATTGAAGAAATCGCTTTTTGAGAAAGTTCAACTCCTAAGAATTTCGAAATCAGAAAATCAAACAAAAGGAATCAACATAATTTTGGTTCAACAAATACACAGACCATAATCTCCGAAAGAATGCATCTCAAGCAATCCTTCCACAGCATCATGGCCTTTTAACATCATCATCAACAATGTATCCAGTATCTCTGTATAAGGAAGCAAGTCTCCTTCCTATGCACAATAAAAAAAGTTGCGCAATACTCATCTATGGGATGTTCCGTGACTTCGTTGTTTTTACAACAGCCAATCATAGAATGTAGCCAGTAATAGTGAGAACCGAATATCTCGAGATAATGATAAATCCATCTACGAACGTATGTAAATCGGAGGTATTGATGTCTTGAATGCAGTTTTTCAACCTGGTTTGATGTAACACAGAACCAGGCATGAGACAGATCCGGATAGTGGTTATTTTATTATGGCGCCACGATCGTAAATTCTCTGTGATCCCTCACTCGGACCAGAGAAGAACTCAATCGTTTTCTTTCATAAAACAGAAGGTCAAGTTCGGAAGTTTGATGGAAGTGGTGGTCACAGGGAGTCAATTTTGTTTATTTCATGTTGTGGCTTTCACGAAAAGAAATATCCTGTAATGTTCAGAGAACATCGTGAGAACCAAGGGCAAGCAGGTAGGAATTGGTGTTCTTCTTGAATTTCTGGAGGTTATATGCCTCGGGGAAAAACCTCCCTAGGCAATGTGTTCCAAAGCCTCGCTGTTCGTTGGATGAACGAGTCTTTGAAGAGAGATGTTCTTCAGGTCTCCAAAGTGACCACGGAGGGATGTGAAGACTTGACGGGTAAGTCTCGAAGAGACTGCCAGAGGGGGAACGATTGCTGATAATTCAGAAGAGCTTCGCCCATGGAAATATCTATAAAATAAAGAAAGATCTCCTGGTCTTCTACCGTGTCCTAGAGAAGTGAGCGAGTTTGTAAGCGAGGCATCACCAACGAGACGAATTGCTTTTTTTTCGTACAGAACTCAAAAGTTTTAGGATTTGTTTAGGTGCAGCACTCAAAATATGGGAACAGTATTCCAGGACAGGTCGAATCTGTGCCTTATAGATCATAAGCAGCTGGCCTGAGGTGAAACAGCTCCTGGCACGAAACAGAAAACCAAGTTTTTGGGATGCACTTTCAGCAATGGATCTCACGTGATTCTCCCAAGAAAGGTTACTGCCGACAGTAATACCAAACATCGAAATGGATGACGTCAATGATATGGTTACTCCCGACAATTTTATGCTGGGCACAGTAAGATCGGTTTTTCTATAAAAAAGACATGCTTGTGTCTTGTTTGCGTTGAATTCCACCAAGTTATTAGATCCCCATTCAAGAATTGTTGCCAAGTCCATATTTATGTTGTTAAAATTTCTTCCTCGTTCGTTTCCGATTTGGTGGGCTGGTATTGGAGCCTTAGAAGAAATTCTTCTTCTTGTTTCAATTTCATGAGTTCAAATGCCATTTTCAATCTTCATCTGAGGTCATCTGACCTAAACGCTACAGAATAGTTCCACTGACGAAATTAACAATTGTATTCGACCAGCAGGCCCGATCCTGTACGTCAGTTATAAGAACTCCAATCCTAACTGTACGTAACAGGTACTATCATACCGAGGCAGCTCCCCGAAGTCATACTGCCATTACATTTATCGGTAACTCGGACACTAAATTACTCGCAATCTTTCTGAATTATTGGTTTCTAATGGATCCCACAGAATGCTCTTAAAAAAACGGGATTCACAAAACGAAAAAGCATAAACCACTTACAGCATCCGCCAGTCATCTTCGCGTCCTGAAGCTGCGCCCGATTCGATCAACTTCGCATTTACAATACCAGAAGTAACGAAAAAAAAAATCAGTTTGATTATTCAACTCATAAATATTTTTGTAGATCCTTTCAAAAGAACCAAAAAAAATTCTAATATTGGTTTTTTTTCTAGAGTGATAGAAATTTCGATAGGAATAACTGGGATTTGACAGAAGGTAAAAGGCAAATATTTTGACATTTCTTTACAGTAAGCATTGACGAATTATCATGGAAAGACTCACACCACAACAACGTTTACAAATTGTTGAAATGTATTTTCAAAATCAGTGTTCTATTCGCCAAAATTATAGAGTACTTGGGGAAATTTATGGTTTACATAATCGTCCATCAGAGCAGCTTATTCGTCGAACTATCGATAGATGTCAGACAATATTTTCTCTACTCGATGCAACAACAACAACAAGAAAAAGAACTGTACGTACAGAAGAAAATATCGCTGCTCTAAGTGATAGTGTTAATGAAGATCCAGATTTGTCTATTCGTCGACGTTCACAACCAGTTGGACTCTGTGTTACCACCACATGGAGAATTTTACGTATGGATCTTGGTCTACACCCATACAAGATGCAACTGATTCAAGAACTAAAGCCACTAGATCATAATAAGCGTCGTTTGTTTGCTGATTGGGCCCTAAAACAGCTTGAAGTTGGTCCGCATGTTTGTCGAAAACTTGTGTTTAGTGATTAAGCTCATTTCTATATAGTTGAGCTGCTACATGAACAAGCAAAATTGCCGTGTATGGAGTGAAAACAATTCTCAAGAAGTTCTGCAGGTTCCATTGCATCCTGAAAAATGCACTGTATGGTGTTGTTTACACGCTGGAGGCATCATCGGTCCATATTTCTTCAAAAACGATGCTGGAGCTAATGTTACAGTGAATGGTGCGCGTTACAGATCGATGATCAATGATTATTCGTTTCAAAATTAGAATGGTATCGACCCAGAAGTGTTTGGGTTCCACTAAGATGGTGCTACACTCCATGAAGCTACCACATCAATTGATTCATTGAAAGAAAGATTTGGCGATAACATTATCTCGAGAAATGGTTCAATTAATTGACCTCCAAAACTCATTGGTTTATGCTGAAAATTTCAGTAGAAGCTTATGGTGATTGAAGCCAATAGAGCAAAGAATCGCTCAAGTATGGAGTCCCAGTAAAACGATAAACAAACAACAAATTTATTTATATCAAAAACAAGCAGGTGAACAAATATTCTGAGAACAATCCGACCGCAAGACAGACAATTCAATCCATTGTAGTTCATAAAGATAATTCATGCGAAGTTCAAATAACATTCACGGCAAATGTGCTGCATACCAAATGTTAGTAATTTTCGCTGAAACAATCGGAAACGTCAATAGTGAGACAACTAAATTATTATTAAATATGCTTGTGAACTGTTTACATCAGAAAAACAATAGGATATTATAGTCTCGATATCCTTCTTGTGCATTAACATGTTTACGTCGATTGAAAGAATGGTTTTCAGATTGAAACTCGTTCGGAAATGAATTTATACGACCTATTCAAATTTTTTATGTTTCGAGGGTTTTCGAACCATTTAAATGAGCGGAAATCATGGAAATTTTGTATGAGATTCATGGGAATTTGCATTTGGAGATTGTTTTCCAGTTGTTTAGTTAGCAAAACTGAATAACATCAGTGGAGGACTTTCGTTATTATGACATCCATTTTGTTGAATATGGTATTATGAAGAACATCTCATAGAATTATAAAATATGGTCCAATTATGCATATTATTCCAAACTTGATATTCTGTCAACGAAATCAAGCATAATAAATTCTGAAATAGAGGACTTCTTTCATAATCACATGTGTATTATTTATGATATTTCACCTCAGGTCAGCTGCTTATGATCTATAAGGCACAGATTCGACATGTCCTGGAATACTGATCCCATATTTGGAATGCTGCATGTAAACAAACCCTTACACTCTTGGATTCTGTACAAAAAAAAGACAATTCGTCCCGTCGATGATGTCTCGCTTACAAACTCGCTCACTTCTCTAGAACACCATTGAAAAGTAGGAGATCTGTCTCTATTTTATAGATATTTCCATGGACGATGCTCTTCTGAATTATCAGCAATCGTTCCGCCTCTGGCAGTCTCTTCGAGACAATCCGTCTAGTTAAGTCTTCACATCTCTTCGTGGTCACTTTGGAGACCTGCAGAACATCTCTCTTCAAAGACTCGTTCATCCAACGAACAGCTAGGGAGGTGTTCCCTGAGGCATATAACCTCCAGAAATTCAAGAGAACACCAATTCCTATCTGCTTGCCCTTGGTTCTCACGATGTTCTCTGAACATTACAGAATATTCCCTTTCGTGAGAACGACTTTATTTCGAGTCGGGTGTGAATACTGCAGATGGATATCACAAAAATCACCACAATCATAATAATTCAAGAGAAACTGATGAGAATGCCTCTTACTAGACATCTAATCAGTGCTGCAGAATCATTTTTATTTGAAACTAGCTGGCCCGGCGAACTTTGTACCGCCCGAATTATACTTAAAAGTTGTATAAACTTACCATTGCTTTTTTTTTCAAGCAGGAAATAAATTAGGCAAAATTAAGGTTCAAAATATACAAAATTCTAATAATTTTGTAATTCACATGGAAATAATTCTCTTTATTCAAGCGGTACCTAATTGTTGAACATATAACTTTTTGTTTTTGATTGTTCTACAGTTCTTTTTTTGCAGTACCTCATGTGACTGTGAATAGCAGGAGTATAATCCATATTATACCTTTCCTCTAATATGAATCAAAATGTCAAGAATATGAACAAAAATTATTCCTTCAAAGAACTATCGACTATTGACACAGCCCATCGACCAGAATAAAAAAATCAGTCATTCGTTAATAGCCCAACCTGAGGTGGCAAAAACAAAACTTTTCTAATATTCTCAAAATCTAATCAGTGGCCACATCATTATTTTAGACATCTTAGCTATGCTGTTAAGCTCAAAATAATTGGTAAACATCTCAGTTGGTGGAGCAGCGCGATTCTCGTAATTCCATGGATATGAGCTGTCAATCTCTCTTCAATTTGTTCAATTTAGTTGACGATTTCAAGCTCGTTAGAAGACAAATCGAGATGTTCAAATGTCGATAGTACGATCGACACGGCAAAATGATCAACACTGTGAATTGTGTTGAACTCATATTCAAATTTATTGATGGTCATTCGACCAGATCAGATTAGGCAACCCATGAAACATTATTGTATATCATAAGTGAAAGCCCGATGAGCAAACGTTTTAAAATTATTGACGCTTACAATACTGTCTCTGTGCGAACAGAAACACGAATATAACATGTCAATTACTAATTATGGGCAATTCTGGATTCAGTTATTTCCGCAAATATAACTATTACCCAAACAGAAATTCGAAAGCATTTCAAAAATAGAGAAAAAAGATGAAGATAGCCAACTCACGTTTGAAACTGATCGTCAAAATCAGATACTTGATCTTTCGGTAAAATTCACTGTTCCACCAACTTGAGATGTTTGCCCGCTTTTTGATCTGGCAATAGACTTCCATGTTACCATGAGTTCTATGCGAATCACATATCGCCATCTAACAGCGGTAATATCAACCTACGACTACGTACAGTGACTTATCTATTCACTGTACGACTACGCATCAACGGTAGCGACACCTAGTGGCCTTATTCAAAAGAAGGAAAAGCATTTCCTGCATAAGTAAAACTTTCATAAATTTTTTCGAAGTTTTATTGTATTTTATAATAACCAGACCGTAGACGATTCCATAAATGAAGTTTCATAACAAACAGTCCATCCGATCTCTAGTTATAAATGGTGTAACCAACATCTTTCTTTTATATATATAGATATACAGGATGGCATTTATATTTTTGATTTGGAAACTTTTCAAATCGAATTTCATTGAAATAGGTGAAATACCCTTCCATACCACAACGAAAGCTCTTCATTCATTTTTTGAACCAATCTCAAACGGTATGGGAACAAAGTCAAGATCTGAATTTCAAAATAAATTGAAGTTATATAATTACAGGGCCCAGCACCATTTGGTCTGATAAGAGTTCACAACAAAGCACCTAGCATCTGAGAACGAATAGAATTTGCAGTGAAATAATCTTGAACAATAATATTTAGAAAGTACAATTTGAATTTTTCATAATGCTTCTGCTATGAGAATATCTGATAACTTTAATTGCAGGTCCTAATCTGACAGAGCAGGATTTTAACAATTGTGATATTGTTTGCCCACGGTAATTCCTAGTGAAATATTGTTGTGCATAAAGAAATTTCTATTGTCTTCAAATTCGTTTTATGCGTGGTCATTTTGGTTGCTTTCACGACAGACTGTTTAATTCAGTTATTAATGGGTCTTTGTAGCTCTTGAAACAGTTTTCGGCAATGCATGTTGTGATTTATTACAGCCTCAGAATTGCTCTTACAGAAATACCCCAAATTGAAAAAAAATTCCTGGTACACCCTGTATCTCGAAAACGAAACGTTTCTTTTTTGATTCTTTGATCGTCACTATTAACCATCTGTTTTTTATGCATCTACAACGAAATTTAGAAAATATTTTCGAGGTTTCGCGCTTAACGCACTGTTGGGGTCTCCGAATTCAAGACCTCAAATTGGCCAATTTCAAGAGGAAAATGGGCGTATTTCTGCGTAATTGTTATAGAACCGTTCGAGAACGTTATGAATTCGAATAGATCATGGACAAATACGCACATTTATGGAAAAAATATGCCATTTATATAGTTGACAATGAAATATTTGATATAATCATCGCAAAACTGTCCCTGTTGTGAACATTGATCAATGTATTCTCAATAATTGAGAAGGTTCAACCATTTTACCAATTCAACTGCGTTCAGAATCTATCTTTGATTACTATAAAGCGATTTCATTGTCATTTATAGAAAAATAATGCGTTCACAATGGAAAGATGTTAGCTCTGGATGTCCATAAAGTTAGCAGTGCCACTTTCGAGAAATTCAATGAAACCTATTGCATTAATTGTCGAATAATTGTCGAGAATTTGTCGTGAAAGAAAAAAATTTGTCGCGTCCTTAGTTTTTTTTCTACGGGGTGGCTTTGCTAACTTAACGTTAAGTTAGCAGAACCACTTTTTCAATATCGCCCGAATCTCATGAAAATGGTTACAAATAATTGTCGAGTAATTGTCGTAGTCGATATGAAGTAAAAAAAACCCAAAAAATCCATTCCTTTTTGTTTATTTTACGTCTTTTTCCCGCGAGTTCGAGATATTCCTAGAATTATCGCATTTTTGGCAACAGCGCATTCGTAATTGACTCTTTTTCTATTGCATTAATTGTCGAATACCTGCTTCGAATTTGTCGTGAAAGAAAAAAATTTGTCGCGTCCTTTGTTTTTTTTTTCTACGGGGTGGCTTTGCTCACTTCATATTAATTTAGCAAAAAGTGGTCGAATATCGTCACGATGATCATAAAAGATTGTCGAGTAATTGTCGATGTTGAAATAAAGTAAAAGACACACAAAAAATTTAATCTATCTAGCAATTTCCACTCCATTTTCTCGCGATTTCCCCATATTTCTTGAAATATCGCATTTTTGGCAACAGCGCATTCGTAATTGACTCTTTTTCTATTGCATTAATTGTCGAATACCTGTCCCGAACTTGTCGTGAAAGAAAAAAATTTGTCGCGTCCTTAGTTTTTTTTTCTATGGGGTGGCTTTGCTAACTTAACGTTAAGTTAGCAGAACCACTTTCTCAATATCGACCGAATCTCATGAAAATGGTTACAAATAATTGTCGAGTAATTGTCGTAGTCGATATGAAGTAAAAAAAACCCAAAAAATCCATTCCTTTTTGTTTATTTTACGTCTTTTTCCCGCGAGTTCGAGATATTCCTAGAATTATCGCATTTTTGGCAACAGCGCATTCGTAATTGACTCTTTCACGACAAATTCGGGACAGGTATTCGACAATTAATGCAATAGAAAAAGAGTCAATTACGAATGCGCTGTTACCAAAAATGCGATATTTCAAGAAATATGGGGAAATCGCGAGAAAATGGAGTGGAAATTGCTAGAAAGATTAAATTTTTTGTGTGTCTTTTACTTTATTTCAACATCGACAATTACTCGACAATCTTTTATGATCATCGTGACGATATTCGACCACTTTTTGCTAAATTAATATAAAGTGAGCAAAGCCACCCCGTAGAAAAAAAAACTAAGGACGCGACAAATTTTTTTCTTTCACGACAAATTCGAGGCAGGTATTCGACAATTAATGCAATAGAAAAAGAGTCAATTACGAATGCGCTGTTGCCAAAAATGCGATAATTCTAGAAATATCTCGAACTCGCGGGAAAAAGACGTAAAATAAACAAAAAGGAATGGATTTTTTGGGTTTTTTTACTTCATATCGACTACGACAATTACTCGACAATTATTTGTAACCATTTTCATGAGATTCGGGCGATATTGAAAAAGTGGTTCTGCTAACTTAACGTTAAGTTAGCAAAGCCACCCCGTAGAAAAAAAACTAAGGACGCGACAAATTTTTTTCTTTCACGACAAGTTCGGGACAGGTATTCGACAATTAATGCAATAGAAAAAGAGTCAATTACGAATGCGCTGTTGCCAAAAATGCGATATTTCAAGAAATATGGGGAAATCGCGAGAAAATGGAGTGGAAATTGCTAGAAAGATTAAATTTTTTGTTTGTCTTTTACTCTATTTCAACATCGACAATTACTCGACAATCTTTCATGATCATCGTGACGATATTCGACCACTTTTTGCTAAATTAATATAAAGTGAGCAAAGCCACCCCGTAGAAAAAAAAAACAAAGGACGCGACAAATTTTTTTCTTCCACGAAAAATTCGAGGCATGTATTCGACAATTAATGCAATACAAAAAGAGTCAATTACGAATGCGCTGTTGCCAAAAATGCGATAATTCTAGGAATATCTCGAACTCGCGGGAAAAAGACGTAAAATAAACAAAAAGGAATGGATTTTTTGGGTTTTTTTTACTTCATATCGACTACGACAATTACTCGACAATTATTTGTAACCATTTTCATGAGATTCGGGCGATATTGAAAAAGTGGTTCTGCTAACTTAACGTTAAGTTAGCAAAGCCACCTAGTAGAAAAAAAACTAAGGACGCGACAAATTTTTTTCTTTCACGACAAATTCTCGACAATTATTCGACAATTAATGCAATAGGTTTCATTGAATTTCTCGAAAGTGGCACTGCTAACTTTATGGACATTAGCTCTGGCAGTTTGGACTGTTATTTTATAGCTAACGGCAAACGTAAATTCAAAGAATCTTCCTTTTTCGTTTAAACCTCCAATTGAGGAACACCCTGTATAGAATTGCAAGAGAATTCCTTCCTCACTTCTAGTGTGCCTGAGGATATAGAAATAAATGGATGATTTCTCACATTTACATTCAAATATTCTTCTACGCCTTCTATCATATTTTTTCATCTTATGAAAGATACACGAATGAATACTAGGTACTATTATTATAATTAACCGTTAATCTGGAATTGTAGTTATTTTATAATGAACGCGTAATTGTGTATCAAACGAGTTACTATTATAGCCTTCAGAGGTTCTGTCAAAAACCTCCATGTCTTCATCAAACAGAAGTGGTAGATGCTATCTTGACGTGTTTAAGCTTTGAGATGAGAGATATACTGGGAGTTGGATCATTTCAGGAAATGAACTTCATGCCCTTCGAAAAATATATTTGGGCGTTTCCTGATAGGTATAAACGTGAGGCCGAGCGTTGTCATGCTGTAGAATCACTTTATCACAATTTTATGACGCCAAAAAAATAACTAATGTGTTGAAACCAAATATTTGAAAATATCAAAATGGCTTATGCCTCTACTATTCCACAGTCACTGAGTGAAGCCAAATCGTTGGTAAGACTTGAATTGTACGCATGCGTCAACTAGAAATGCAAAAAATGCGAGAAACGTAGAGGTTATGTATGTTTCGAGTGTCAACAAGAAAATAGATACCGCGGATGGAAATGTGTCACTCAAGGTGCATACAAATTGTTGTCACGTCATGTGAGCTCACGCGAGAAATTGGGAAGAAGATATGGAAAATATAGCTGCTTTTACTGTTGCTGGTGATTCTCATAGAAGGGATTCGATTTACCAAATGAATCAACGAACAGAGGAAGTGGGGAAATTCCATCAATTAATTCAAGAATTATTGAATGAACCCCCAGATGGGTTTCAAATGTATGTCAGAATGACATTTCGCAAAATATCAGACGTGGTATCACGTGCATTCAGAAAATGTAAATTTGCGGAATATAGATTCTGCGTGCTATCAGTGCTATAACGTGACAGCAGATACAATGTTGCGAAAATTTTCACTACATTTTGATTCCGTAGTAGTACAATCACCCAGTTTAGTTCTGATGATTTGGCTTCACTATTTATTATTGAAAGGTGTGTCTCTCTTCCTATGCTCTAAGTTCCATGCATTATCGTGGTTGCACATTTTGGGAAGATGACGTGATGTGACGTGACGTGATAACAATGTGTCTACACCTTAAATCATTATTAGTTTGATTCTAGAATGTGAAATGAAGTTACAACGAGATACAGAGCTTGAAGAAAACTGATTGAAGCGATTGAGTAATATCACATGAAATTGTTAGGTTATGATCGAAAGTATCCGCTTGAAATAATGGATGACAGATGTTTCATGATAAATTAATTACAGTATGACAGAGAGAGAGACAGAATAAGTTTCATTCTTAATATTACTGCACATGCGCAGATCGTGAATCTTGAAACAACCCGGATTCAATTCTGATTGGCTCATTACCCATATTGGAATTATTAGATATACGTTTGAAACAGTATATTTGTCATATGTATAAGCTTGATTTTTGACGTTTGTATTTGTCAAAATGGACAAGCACTTGCTGCTGGAGCCATCTTTTGACACCTCAAACCTTTCGCAATATGTGGAAACAAAACATTATGTACGAGGATATATTGAAAAATTCTTAGCTACTATAGAACCAAACAAATTTTCAATGTCGAAATATTTTATTACTCAACATTTTCTCCTCTTAATTGGAAACATTTATGACAGCGAACCTGCAACGTCTCAAGACCAAAAAAAAAAAATTTTCTCCTTGTTCTGCAAACCAGTCCTCCACAGCTTTTATTACCTCCTCGTTGGAAGAAAATTTACGACCTTTTAAACTTTTTTTTTCAGTTTAGGAAAGAGATGATAGTCGGACGGTGCCAAATCTGGTGGTTAAGGGGGGTGTTCTGGTAATTCTTACCCACTTTCGAATTTTTTGCATGGCAACATGAGATTTGTGTACTGGAGCGTTGTCCTGTGAAAACAAAATACTTTTGGATAGCTTTCCGCGTCTTTTATGTTTAATTTCTTCCCGTAGAGTGGTCAGTAATATCGAATAGTAATCTCCAGTTATTTTTCTACCCTTATCAAAAAAATCAATCAGGAGTACTCCATGGCAATCCCAAAAAACTGAAGCAAGAACTTTTCGAGCAGATTTTTGGACACGAAATTTCTTAGGTCTTGGAGAACCAGAGTGTCGCCATTCCATCGATTGTTGCTTCGTTTCTGGATCGTAGAAATGTACCCAAATTTCATTCATAGTAACAATTCGGTTTAAGAAGTCTACATCGTTTTCAAATCGAGCACAGATTGAACGCGATGCTTCTACCCTTGCACGCTTTTGGTCAACATTCAAACATTTGGGGATCCATTTCGCAGAAATTTTCCTCATGTCCAAATTGACGTAAACTATATCCAGTGCTTCAGATATCCGTTTCAGCCCAATTCGACGGTCTGATAAAATCATGTCATGAACTGCATCGATATTTTCGGGGACCGACACAGAAACTGGCCTTCCCGATCGGTCATCATCTTCAATGGAAAATTTACCTTTTTCGAAGCTTGCAGTCCAATTTTTCCCGGTCGCATACGAAGGACATTGATCACCAAGGGTGTAAAGCATATCTTCGTAAATCTGCTTACCTCTTAACCCATTTAAATACGGTGGACATCTTTTTTTTAATTCATTGCGTAACTCAAGTTTACTTTTTTGACGTCGAACTCTACACTTACACTTCTAATAAGTTATTGTTCGTTGATATGGTATCGAAATATTTCGTTTATGCATGGAACTGGTCTAGGCTAACTAAATATCAATACATCCTCGTATTTAAATTGTTATTTCATGGAAATTTCAAATAAATTGGTGTGTACATTTGTATGTACGATTTCCCTGGTGATTGAAGTCGCAGCCTTAGACAGTTAGTTAATAAATTCCACTACACTCATAGAACTCGGTTTCTATAATCCTTCTAGTCAATTCTGCGAACTTAAAGTCTACATTATTATTAATATTTAATATTCAGCGGGGATAAAATTCCACGGAGATTCGACAGTTGATTACTTTCCCATAACACTTCCATTAGCTCTTATTCGTCACATTGTATCAAATTTTATGAACCGCTGAACATAAAAGTGAATATCACTTTTTTACACCGTCTTATTATTACAATCTAGATAGAGATCAGCAGGCTGAGACTCGGCAGCAAATTGAGTGTGATTTCTCCGGCCTTAAAGACGTTGTTAATATCGCAAAGGCTGTGGAGCCGATGCGGGATAAAATTAATCGTGGACGGGATTTTATGTAAAATTCGAAAAAACGTTATTCTGCTGCAAATTGATGATCTAATGGGAAGGCTGCTTTATTGGCGACAGATAATCAGTAGTTTCAACGATCAACGGCGGCTTCGTTTATTTTTTCTGGTTTGTTCGGTCTCTGTTTTTCAATAATCATCATCATTGATTTCAATTCGATGCAGGAATACTAAACTTGAAGTGCCTTTTTTGTGAGTTGCGGGATCAGTTTCTAGGGACCTTTTTAGTCACAACTAATCAATGAGTATAAGAAATAGAATGTGTATTATGAACAAGAGATCATCATAACAGAAGCTTCATGATGAAGAAGTAATATTTCCATTCAACGTTAGAAATTTTTTTAACTAGTTATGTGTTCATTAACATTGAAGGAAAAAACGGACCGGCATGAAAATGAATCAGAGATCAATTTTTTCCAGTTATTCGATACCCAAACCACAACAGTGGTGACGAGGTTGGGATCGTACAATGGGAAAATGGAATCCTATAGTCCGTTGAAATATAAGAAGGAGCTTTGTAAACAAACAAAATCGTCTGGTTTGCGCACAATAAAGCCCTTATTGGTCGAACTTTTATAACAACGCCCTCTTCGACCGCCCTAAAAGACTGCCAGGATCGTACTCGGAACGGACTGTGGATGGTACTGGATAGAATTCATGATACTATTAAATTTTAGTATCATGGATAGAAATGATTCAATAATTTTAGTCAGCAATTCCCACATTAGAACTTTTTTCCTCAGAAACTCTAGTGCAAAATTTCTGTTATGATTTGCAACTGTCATAAACATTTTATATCCGACGTACCCTATTCTTTAATTTTTTTTCGTTGTTATATTATTATCTACTAAATAATTTTTTTTTCGGATGCTCAAGATTGCGGCAAGGTAATTCCAGGAAACACCAGAGTTTTAGAGATTTGGGTCGGAATCTTGCAAGACAAAGTAATTCCGGGAAACACCAGATTTGGGTCTTTTTCCCTAATGGGTAGAAGCCATCTTGTTTTGCATAAATACCGAAGTTTTCAATTGACAAGACTCGTAAAAGATCTCTGTTCAAATTCATAATGGTCATATACTTGTAATGTCCGAAATATATTCAGTTTCGGTCCAAAATTTTATATTATTTTGTACAAAACTCTTTTTGTTGGCTGCTCAAGATTCCGACAAGGTTATATTCCGGGAAACACCAGATTTGGGTTGATGCCATCTTGATTTGCATGAACATCGAAGTTTTCAATTGACAAGACTAGTTAAAATACATAGAGCTACTGTGAAGGTCTAGCTGTTCAGAGTGTTTATAGATTTTGTTGTGAAAGGTGTATTGTGTTGGAAAATCTGTTGACAAAGTGTATATAGTGTTTATAGAACAATGTCGAATTCGGAAACGGATACTGCATCTGAGGGTGATATGTGGGGACCACCACGAAAAAGGTACAAAAGGTCGCATTTCTCTGCTGAAGAGAAGGTGATAAATCTGAACATTTTTCGAAAAGAATTGGAAGAACATCCTGATTTATCGAAAAGAGACTTAGTAGGAATCCTCAGGGGTGAGTGATTCAGCTGTATTCAGAATTCTCAGAGAATATAAAGAGAATAAAACATTGACGCCACCTAAGAGGAGAGCCCAGTCGTTAAAAATAATCGATTCGGTTGACGATTTCGATATGAACCTTATCAGAAAAATTGATTTTGATTTGAACACATGTATAATTGAAGACTTTTCCATAAACTTGTTATGTTCAAATAAAGATTTCACTTAGATGTGTTGTATGAATTGCATTCGTATGATAATATCATTGTTCTCTTCAAACAATGATAATATTCAGTTAAAACTGAACGATTGTGTGAAATCTCCTCGATTCGACTCTGGAAGTAACTGTACGAAGGCCCTCCTACCGCTGCGCCAAACTTGTTGATATTGCTCCTTTCTTACATTTGAACAGAGTATAGCATTCAATTCCAATGATCTTGTTAGAGAAAAAATCGACGAAAACATTTCTTTCAAGTATGTTCTTCATATCCATTTACTGAAAGGGGATGTCTTAACAAAAAGGGGTGCTTGCTCTATTGACTAATAATTCCCTATCAAGCAGGATCTCCTACTGGATTTTCTAACCAAAAGTAGAGTTCTACAAAAACTACATACTACTTTCCATATCATACTTTGTTTTGTTCTGATCGAGTCCACTCATTCAAATTAATTATTCGCGTTTTCACACTAGCCTTAAGGCGTTATTTTCATTGTGACTAATTACCGGACTTACTCGAGGATTATCAGGGCATGATATGACGAACAACATCGAGAGATAATGCTGGAACTGTTGGAAATATCAGAAGGCAGTGAAATCTTCGCTTGCCAGCTGTTGTCATCTTCAATTCGCCAAGAGAACCGTTTATTTTACCGGCAAGAGCGACAGTGCTATTCCATATACACGATTTCGAAGTTTGCTCTTGGTACGGGATATGCCCACCTGGATTCGTCTCGAGCAAAATCATTGGGTTTCCATTAATCCAGTAATTCAGATTTCAATAATTTGCCAAGAGCTGAATTTTGGTCTACATTTTTGGATTACTATTATAACTAGAATTTCTCAAGGCCCCTCTGCTCCCATATGTCCAAACTTCAGCAGAAACTTCACGATTATAATAAATGTTTGGAAGATATCAAAACAATCTTCTATGAAGTAGGCTGAGTCTTTGACTTGTACATATATTTAAACTGTAGATTCCTCTCATCAAACGAAACACTTTTTTCCTATGCCATTTTTCAAAATTCGGTTTGGTTTGGGAGATACAGGGTGTCGAAAATCCCTGAAAAAAACACTTTTTTGTTTATAGCTTCGGAACCGTTATTTCGAATGAACTGAATTTTGGTTGAGTTTCTACTCTATTCATGGTGCATATTCCTAAATTGAAACCTATTCAATATCTCTACCAGTATAAAAGTTACAGGGTAGTCGACTCATCAATACACGTTAAAACACCATAAAACCACTTTTAAAAGATAAACGGTTCATATTTTCGAAAGAATCAATCATTTAAGAAACTAAACGTACTTATTCCTATTTTTTTTCAATAAAACGCGTCGTTTTCGAATTATTTCCAATTTTACCCGGAGAAATTTGACGAAAAAATCATGAATTTCAAGAATAATCTGAATGCGTCTCTGAATTAAATATCATCGAATATTATTCCTTCTCTGGTCTTTAAACGAGTTTACAATGTTGTCACAATATTTATCAACTTTGTCGAGATATTTTAATAATAAAATCCAACAAATGTGGGAGATAAAATTGAACAGCAAGGAGGATTTAATACGCTCAGTTTCTATTGAAAATTCATAGTTACCGGTCCATATTGAAGTTGAATGTCGATGAAATACAAAATTCGGATATGAATGATGAATCTCGATACAAACTACTCACTAAAATTGAAATTAATGAAAAATAATACGATACCTGATAATCTGTGGCGATGTTTCTATCTTTACAACATCCTCTTGGAATTTTATAAACTCGACACGGTTGAAATTATATTAATTCACCTCACATTTTAATCACATTAGAACAATGATTTACTGAATGTATTCAGAACTTCACATGATGTTAACAGTTTGTTCAGAGACTCTGGTTTGTTATTGTTTATAGTTGGCCTCTAGAGTCCAGACTTCGGTTTCCGCTCTACACATGCGTGGTAAAATTTGGCGGCAAAGTCGATTTATTATGGAAACGGCCGAATTTATAGATACTTATACCACGGTACACAAATGTATGTAGTGATTTATACTATGTTTCGTAAAAAATCCTTAACTTCAATGAAAATATCAGCAAGCTGACAACATCTTCTTGAAATCTCTGTGCAAAAATTCACAAAATCGATACAAATTAGATTACATTAGGTTCTTTGATAATAAATCTTAATGAAAAGTCTTTCTTCATGATATTGTTTGGGAATTTCGAGGAAAATATGAACAAGTTATTAGTGTTTACAAACTAATCTGCAGAAAAATCGAAGGAGGAACTTATTTTGGTGGAATAAATGTGGCTTTTAAGTTGCAGATATAATCCGATGAAACTAACTGTTTTTGGTGAAATTATCGTGTTTGCAACATTTTTATTCCAATAAGGTTAATACTTGAGTATAACCTAAATGTATAAAGTCAATTTCTATCGAGAAATATGAACTTTGAATCAATTTCACAGTATCATTCCAGGGACGTATTTAGCCCAATGTATTTTTTTCAAAAGGCTATATCTTTTTAACAGAGCCGAATTTGGAAAAATGGAAAATGAAAAAAAGGTTTCTTTTGACCTCAAGAATCTTCATTTAAAATATATGTACAAGTCAAAGACTCACCCTGTATATCAGCCCATATGTGCAAATCACAAATTTCAATATCAAAACCTATTCTCACTGGTGCTCCCGTACTAATATCGTCACCCTATTAACATGATTCTGAAACTTTTATTATAATAATGCTTCGTTTAAATCATTTGTCATTGAAGACCTGAATACATTCCTGATTAACGACAAGTGACACAATTGTGTTACGCCTGATTAATGAGCTAACAGAAGCGTTGAATATTGAGTTATATGGAATGATTGGAACCATGTTCATCAGATTATAATACTCATAGTTATGATGCTGTGTCATGCTTCATGATGATTACATTGAAGAACGAAAGATTATTCGGATTTGGAAGATTAGTACACCAAAAGTACCTCCCTCTCGAGAAAATTCGTCATTCTATATCCTTAAACTTTTTACTACACTACGCAAAAAAATTAACGCACATTATGAAAATCTCAAATTTATTCTACGATTGAAGGTGTTCTCAATGATAATTATTTTTATCAGAATCATGCATGCATATGTTATCCACTTTCAACGTTTTTCTTCAATACAGATGTTTTCTCCCAGCAATAAAAAAAGATGATATTATCAGATTTTGAATGTATTTGCTCCATTCTAAAATCAGTTGTTCTCGATCAATTCTAGTGATCAATAGTTTTTCTTTCGTTTGATTTTTTACACTCGATCGCTATGCCACGCGAAACACGCAATTTGACCCAAGAGGAATGTGCCCAAGCGGTAGTTTTGCGAGAAAAAGGGTGTGGACATACACAAGAATTGCAGAAAGGTTTGGAGTTTCCCATACAAGTGTGTCCAGAATGTTGCAGCGATTCAGGGAGACAGGTATGAATGTCCGAAGACCAGGACAGGGTAGACCACGGGTAACAACTGCCATTCAAGAACGTTACTTGAGAGTTTCTTCGTTGAAACAACGGTTTGCAACCGCTCGCCTCCTTCAAAATCAGCTGGAGCAAACTCATGAGGTGGAAATTAGCACTCAGACAATAAGAAATCGCCTCAGAGAATATAATTTAAGGCCTCGTGTCGCGGCAAGAGGCCCAGCTCTTACCCCAGCCCATCGAAGGGCGCGTTTGGATTTTGCGAGAGAGCATATTCATTGGGAAGAGGCCGATTGGGAAAGAGTTCTCTTCACAGATGAGTCTAGATTCTGCCCCTACCATTGTGATCGACGTTCCCTTGTATAGAGACGTCCACATGAAAAATATGCTCAGTGCAATTTCCTGAATACTACTGGTTTCGGAGGAGGATCGATTATGGTATGGGGTGGAATATCTTTGACTGCTCGCACAGACCTAGAGTGGTCGTTGATAATGGAGCTATGAATGCTGATAAGTATATAAGGAACATTCTTGAAGAGCATGTAGTGCCATTTGCCCCATACATTGGTGAAAATTTCATTTTTATGGACGATAATGCCAGACCCCATCGTGCGCGCATCGTTCAGGAGTACCTTGAAGAGGTTGAAGTCTCTGGAATGGAATGACCAGCAAGAAGTCCAGATCTCTATCCGATTGAGCAGGTTTGGGACAACCTCAAGAGAAGGCAGAGAAGTTCAGAAAATCATCCAGCTACTCTTAATGACTTAGGAATCCAACTCGGAGAAATCTGAGAAAACATTTCAAGATCACTCATTTTGAGTATGAACCGTCGTTGCCGAGCTGTAATTAACGCAAGGGGTGGAAATAGCAAGTATTGAATCACTTATCAGCATTTCAGTACTTTGAAAATTGTTCGTTTCTCTTCTTTCACATAAGATTCGGTGAAATCCTGAATTTTTCTTCCATTTAATGTGTCTTGTTTCGTTCAAAACCTTCCCGAGAGAACATAAAAAATGAGTTATACAGTCAATGTAGCAACTTTCATTGAAATTGAGATTTTCAGAATGTCCGTTAATTTTTTTGCGCAGTGTATATAAGATGATTTTTTATCATTATAAAAATGGCATGTAAAATCGATAATTGGAATATTTTGTTCTATCCTGAAAATAACCTATTTTTCATCGATAAATACCAACATCTATATAGTTCAAATTAAAAGTAAATCGGTTTAAAGAAAATGAAATTATTCAAATCATTGATTTTCTCGAGCATTGTAAAACACACTTTTAGTTGTTCAACATGCACTTTTCCTTGTAGGTACTCCACAAAAATCTAGTGAATAAATGAACATGATAAGGCTTGTAAATAATATATGATAACCTAACATAAGATCAGACAAAAAATGCAAAGAAATATAACGTAAAAGAAATCTAAAAATAATAAAATTGCTGTTGAAATTTTCAATTGAAAAATGTTCAAATTATAAGTTCTTTAAACTAAGAAAAATCTTCTATGCATCGAATAACTTCCGTGTGTCTCAATTGTTGTCATTTCACATTTTGTGTCGAGAATGATTTTACAATGGAAAGTGAGAATAATACTATTACAACTCGACCCAATGAAACCATAAAAACACTGCTAATTGTATTAAAGTTCTACAAGTTTCATAACATTTCACACCTGTGAAGATTACAAGGTACGTCCAATCAAATAGTATACTTAAAGTATCATAGATAACTCATTATGTAAGAAATAATTTTCTCTAAATGTTCAATTCATTTCCTTCCTGATGACTAGTGGAATAAAACAAATGATATTCTTGTACAACGTCATCCAGTAGTCTCAACGAAATTTCAAGACACCGTTATCGAATGAAAACATTATCTTGTGTACTCACGTACGCAAGGCTAAATGGACATAAAAAGCAATACTTCGAATGAATTCCACGGTATCCACAGTGCGTTACCCTTTACTCGCATTGAAAGTACAGCAATGCCCTGTAGTAGCACATCTTTAGATGCTTCCGTCTCAATATCAATAAATTCCTAATTTTGCAGATATTTATCAGAAAAAACTGTTCCAAAAGGATCTCTCAATTTTGGAGACGCTCAGTTCATTTGAACCGAAAAAACGTATCTGAAACCTCGCAATGCATCCATTTGTTTTCCCAGTACAAACAGCGAATGTGAAGAGCTGGAGCCAATTTGGTATCTTTACATATTCGAATGTTACAAGAAGTCTTTTCAAAATATTTAACTTGCACTTATGGAAGTATCATTTAGAGGTCATCCCCAAGCTTTATTCAGATGTAAAATAAATATGATTAGTGTTCTCGAATTAATAACAAGGATGAGTGTCTCCTCTTTATTTGCTTTGAGCTGGCTCATCAACGAATTCATTTATATATTTCGTATGAATACTGGAACTACAAGCAACATAAAAATATGGGCATTCATGTTTGCTTTCCATTCAGTCGTTTTAGGGTTTTGAGGGTCAACTAAAAGAAGTGCAAATATTCATTTATGAATTTACTCATTGGACGAACTGAAAAGTTTCCACAAACGAATATGAGTTAAATAATTATCACTGTGAGTTAAATATTTATCAAGGAATGATTAATGAATATCCAATGAATGTATTAGCCATAAGGTATTATCTGAAGTGTAGCAAGTGTAGGTATAGTTTTGCAATTAGACGAAAATATTCTATCAAATCATTTCCAATGGTAATCTGGTGAAAATTTTTATATTTTCATTATTTTTGTGTCGCTGAATACACTGATATATTTCTTCAAATATTTCAATGAGATTTTAGGTAATCTCTTCCTGTAAACTTCAAAAAGATTTTTATAGTATATCAAGGTCCTTAGAAATGGGAATATACTGGCATATTTCTTCAAATATTTCAGCTATACTTCAATGAGATTTCAGGAAAATATTCTCTTGAATCTGCAGAAAGATTATCAGAGTATAACAAGGGTCTCAGAAATGGGAATACACTGATATATTTCTTCAAATATTTCAGCTATATTTCAATCAGATTGTTGGTAATTTTTTCTGAAATCTACAGAAAGAATTTCATATTATATCAAGGGTTTCAGAAATGAGAACACACTGATATATTTCTTCAGATATTTTATCTAAATTTCAATGAGATTTCAGGAAATCTTCTTTTGATATCTTAAGAAATATTTTCGTAGTATAACAAGGTTCTCAGAAATGAGAATACTACCATCTATTTCTTCAAATATTTCAAAGAGATTATAGAGAAACTTTTCAGAAATCTATAGAAATATTCTCATAGTATATCAAGGGTCTCAGACATAGGAATGCACTGATATATTTCTTCAAATAATTCAGCTATATTTCAATAAAATCGTAGAAAAATTGTTCCTGAAATCTCAAAAAAGATTTTCATAGACACTGATTTATTTCGTCAAATATTTAAACAATTTAGAATAGGTTTAGTATGGAATTAGTATGGAATGGTAATCTGGTGAAAAAATTCATATTTTCATTATTTTTGTGTCGCTGAATACACTGATATATTTCTTCAAATATTTCAATGAGATTTTAGGACATCTCTTCCTGTAAACTTCAAAAAGATTTCCATAGTATATCAAGGTTCTCAGAAATGGGAATATACTGACATATTTCTTCAAATATTTCAATGAGATTTCAGGAAAATATTCTCTTGAATCTTCAGAAAGATTTTCAGAGTATAACCAGGGTCTCAGGAATGGGAATACACTGATATATTTCTTCAAATATTTCAGCTATATTTCAATCAGATTGTTGGTAAATTTTTTCTGAAATCTCCAGAAAGAATTTCATATTATATCAAGGGTTTCAGAAATGAGAATACACTGATATATTTCTTCAGATATTTCATCTAAATTTCAATGAGATTCCAGGAAATCTTCTTTTGATATCTCGAGAAATATTTTCGTAGTATAACAAGGTTCTCAGAAATGAGAATACTATCATCTATTTCTTCGAATAATTCAGATATATTTCAAAGAGATTATAAAGAAACTTTTCAGAAATCTATAGAAAGATTCTCATAGTATATCAAGGGTCTTAGACATGGGAATGCACTGATATATTTCTTCAAGTATGTCAGCTATATTTTGATGAAATTTTAGGAAAATTGTTTCTGAAATCTCAAAAAAGATTTTCATAGTATATCAAATGTCTTAGAAATGGGAAGACACTGATATATTTCTTCAAATATTTCAGCAAATTAGAATAGTTTTAGTATGAAATATTCAGTACATATTCCTCTGACTGCATCGAATTTTGTAGTACCATAAACGATTTTGTGAAATATCCCATGAAAAATCAATGAATCATCCACAGAAATATTTCATTAAATATTAAAATGATAAAATATTTCCTCGATGAAAGAAACAATTTCTAGTGTGAAGTAGTTCTTAATTTAAATAGGTTGAAATAATTGATTGACTAAGAACCTTGAAAAAATCGAATATTCCATATTGAAAGACGTTTGTCATTCATTGTCTTGCATCTGATAAAGAGAAACACCCTGAGAATGAGTTTCACCGATCTCTACGAGAGTAATTGCCTCAACGAATTTGTTAGACGGCAATTTTGCTTCCGTATTTGAACTGCATTAATGATTTTGAGAAATTTCCGATCAATTTGAATCGGGTTAATGATCAGGCTGATTTATTGCGACTATTATGGTGATAACATTGATTTGATGCATTTCTTTTCTGTCGAGAGCTCTCTTTAAAAACGGGAGTTTTTAATTGTTGCTTGATCGGATATAATTTCAATCAGTTCTTCATTTTCTGTTATATAAGTCGAAATTTGGCTACAATAAGCACACGAATAATTGAAAAAATTAATAAATCTGTAACAATTCTTCTGAAAATAAATTGATTGCTTGATCTAATTCTTAACAATTCTTGTCATCATTATTCATAAATGAATTCAATTTTATCGTTGTTCCCTCTAATATTTTGTTGGAGTCTGCTACCATTTAAGGATAACTTTTGCCCATGTATGCCCATTTGATAATTGTCATAATGATTTACATGGTATGTACAGAAGCACTTATTTCATAATGAGATATGGCAGTTGTTTAAATGGCGGTATTCAACACATAGACCTCCTATAAGGAAAGATCAGAATAAATATTACGCAACATGTAAATTTGGCTTCTATGTGCGAATAAACATTAATATTCTGTCATTGGAATTTATAAATCAAAACTGTTGAATAATTGATTGGACAGATGGAGAGAATTAATGTTACGAAATAGTATGAATTATTGAAAATGTCATAGAAATTTACAAAACCAACACAGAGTCGGTAGGTACTTCAAAAGCGAAGTTTTCATGGTACTTATTTTCAACATTCTGAATTAATTACGTTAATGTTTATCTACTTTATGGATAATATACCTAGAATTCAGTAATAGTCTAGGTTTCTGGCTTGTACATTTTCAGGGGACCACTTCTGTTTTGTGTCGATTTTTTTCGTATTTTATGTGAAAACTTCTTGGGAATTTGGGTTCAGCTATCTCATCTCGTCATGAGAATTTGAGACGGTTGTAAAAGAAATTTAATGATTACAGTCTTTCGGTTAATTTCACAGGGATACATAAAATTAAGCTGATTGCATCGTAAAAATACCTTAAAGAATCAGAAACCTTCGTTGAATGAACTCTTAAAGCTGAATTTGTGTGCAGACAATCTTCCAATGAAACCTCGACTTCATCAGAATTCTTTCATTATATTATCTCATATATCACCAGAAAAATATCTTCAAGATTGAAATCTTTGTTTGTGTTTCTTAAACGATCAACCAGATTCTCATAGTTTGTCTTATTTTAATTGGTTGCCTTCATAACGTACCTCATGAATAAACAAATAATGGAAGAAGCACACTGACTTGTGTACTTTACAAAAACAATAAATTGATTAATCAAATGGAAAATACGTCTCATCCATTAATTTGTATGTTTTTCTCATAATAATTTGACAACCGGTATTCTGTTAAATTATTATTATATTGATGATCTTGTTTGGTGAGTGTCTTCTTGATCAATAAATAAAAAATATCATATTTATTTTTGTGAAGACATCAAAATTGTTCCATTATAAATTCAAGGCATTACTCGAACAAAATCGCCATCCAACAAGATAATATAAACATTTTACCCCATCAATTATATTCAGATCACACACATTCTCAAACAGAGAATTTTTGTTGATGTGAAATTCCTGCACAGAATAAATAGATATAACAGTTCATTCTCAGAGCAAAAATGATCTAACTGCTAAGTACTCCCATGAAATATAGATTGAGTTTGAGTCGTGTTCATTCATATTCATGTTCATAGCGATAAAGCATCTTAGACAGAATCTACAAACATCAGTATTCAGATTTTTTCCATCTGTAATAAGCATTAATCTCTTATGGCTTAACTGCTTCCATGTGGGTCACTGGAATATGGAAACAATAATAGTATAGTTTGATGAATGGAGGAAAAGGCCATTATTCTATTTGGGTTAGCAGCAGAGGCTTGAGATTGATCGATATAATTTTTCAGTGGTCTATCAAGAATTCCTCGAACCAATAAGGTATATTTAAGCTTTCTTATGATCAGTATGAAAGGAAAGCTATTCCTGACAAATTATCCTCATTAAGACAATATGAAGAGGTATAAATATTTGAATTTTGTTTCGAGAGAATTATTTTGATGAAGACAGATATTTTTTTCAATTATTGGTACATGTAGTAATAAAAGCTATCTGGAAAAGGAGTGGAAAAATATCCTGAAGGACATCCATGGTCCATATGGAATCTATTGAACTTATTCAACAGGTCGTTTTAAGACTTTAGTAGCCGAGCAATCTAAAGAAGTACTTTCCGACCATAAACGAATTTAACAAGAAGAATCTAGTATTCTTTCGAATTGTGGAGTAAATTTCGCTTTTGTTGTTTCTAATCCACCTTAATGGAGATTGAGAATGAAAATCATTTAACTATTCCCCATTTCCGTTCCAGTTATTCTATTCTACATACTTGGACAGCTTGTCTCGTCTTGCTCCAATGAGTTTAATTATGTGGTGTCTCCAAGTGAGCAGAAAATTTTCTTCTCCATATATTTTCTCCTGAGTTTCGCTCGATCTGTTTTCGTTTTCTAATGCACAAAACCAATATTTATATTAATTACCATTTATCGTGATGTTGACATTGGAGTTAGAAATCCTTATGTGAACTTATTATCTTCATAAATATTCTTTAGGACTTTTTGTGGTAAAAAAACTAGAAAACCCCTTTAAAATGCTCAGTAAGCATTCATATTATTTTCCATAAAAGGCAGTCAAGGCGCTTAAACGGTTTACGAACATTAAATTGTTTATTGGCTATCATTATTCTTTCAGCATAATTGGCAACACACTCCTCTTAACACTTGAAACAATTAGTTGGACGATTCTGTCGTATTTCAGCCAACATGATTATATCTTTATGGATATATTTCTGTTATTCGATTTTTCCCACACATACGGCAGTCATTCTCAGTGTGGAACTATGAATATATCCATTCTGTTTGTAAGTAAAATTCAATACAAATACTTCGAATGGATGTTAAGGATTCAGAATTTAGCATATTAGTTTTATCATCACTTCAGAGAATCTTGAAGTTAAATAAAGGGTTGGTAATTGTTTTTTGATATCGACATAAGAAAATGAACAGTTAAAACTTTTTCTGGGTGTCCTTGAGAGGCATGGCTTGACTTTCATTCAAGACACGAATTTGGTGTCCGTGAAATTAGAATTAAGCGCCATAATAAAACAAATTTCCCACAATCCATGTTTATTCGTGATGATTCGACGAACATCATTAACATGGGAGAAGAATTCGACCACAACTGTGATAAACGTGATACAATTGACAAAGAGCAAAGAATAAAATGGTCTGGAACCGTGAACTAGAAAATCACACTTAATACCACTATATTTCGTTATATAATTGCTGGAGAACGACTTTGCAAGCCGCAACCTGAGAGACAACTTTATTTTATTCGAACGAATGATGCTTTGAATGCTTACAAAAAAGTAGCAATTTGGACTTTACCGTGACCTCAGGGAAACATCACAAAATCTTCTCCTAATGTATGATTTCACGGGGGATATTCGAACTACAAGAGAATGTTTGCATTCGACAATTTATTGGCACTGCCCACAAAGGATCAATCAAGTTCTTTGAAGCCAGACAGCTCAAATATCCATGAGACAACCCGTGAATTCTTCAAATGACTTGATTCTTACTTAAACCGAGATATGTTTAAAGTATTACGCTCATTAATGGTGATTCCTCCGATGGGTGGCAGAAAAATATATACGAGAATGTATTGATATCTAGTTAGCCTAGACCAGTTCCGTGCATGAACAAATATTGCGATACCATATCAACGAACAATAACTTAGAAGTGTCAGTGTACAGTTCGACGTCGAAAAAGTAAACCAAAGTTACGCAATAAATTAAAAAAAAAGATGTTCATCGAAATTGTAAAAATCGAAAAATTGGATGATCGAGCCATCATCAAGTACCTGTATTTAAAAGGGTTAGGAGGTAAGCAGATTTACGAAGATATGCTTAATACCCTTGGTGATCAATGTCCTTCGTATGCGACCGTGAAAAATTGGACTGCAAGCTTCAAAAGAGGTAAATTTTCCATTGTTTCTGTGTCAGTGCCCGAAAATATCGATGCAGTTCATGACATGATTTTATCAGATCGTCGAATTGGGCTAAAACGGATATCTGAAGCACTGAAGATTTCATACGAACACGTTCATCATATAGTTCACGTCAATTTGGACATAAGAAAAATTTCTGCAAAATGGATCCCCAAATAATTGAATGTTGACCAAAAGCGTGCAAGGGTAGGAGCATCGCGTTCGATCTGTGCTCGATTTGAAAACGATGTAGACTTCTTAAACCGAATTGTTACTATGGATGAGACTTGGGTACATTACTACGATCCAGAAACAAAGCAACAATCTATGGAATGGCGACACTCTGCTTCTCCGAGACCTAAGAAGTTTCGTGTCCAAAAATCTGCTGGAGAAGTTCTTGCTTCAGTTTTTTTGGGATTGCCATGGAGTAATCATGATTGATTTTTTGGATAAGGATAGAACAATAACTGGAGATTCCTTTTCGACATTACTGACCACTCTACGGGAAAAAATTGAAGAAAAAAGACGCGGAAAGCTATCCAAAGGTATTTTGTTTTTTCAGGACAACGCCCCAGTACACAAATCTCATATTGCCACGCAAAAAAATCGTGATTTAGGGTTAGGATTACTAGAACACCCCCCTTATTCACCAGATTTGGCTCCGTCCGACTATCATCTCTTTCCTCAACCGAAAAAAAGGTCGTGAATTTTCTTCCAACGAAGAGGTGATAAAAGCTTTGGAGGACTGGTTTGCAGCGCAAGAAGAAACATTTTCTTTGAAAGGTCTAGATACGTTGCAGGTTCGCTGTGATAAATGTATTCTGAATTAGGAGGAGAATATGTTGAGTAATAAAATATTTTGACAATGAAATTTTGTTTAGTTCTATAGAATATATCCTCGTATTTATCCGTCTATTTCACGTTTTTTATGCTCACCACCAAATACATTTCTTCAAACACTGTGAGGAATATACAGAAATATGAATATCGCTATACAGGAGTCGTTATAAGAAATTAGCATTTGATAATATCTCAATTAGAACGCCAGGTGATAATGTGATGAAACCGACCTCATTTCTTTCCCATTGAAGCTTCTGGTGAATATTTATCATGAGAAAAATATAAAGATAAAGTTCGCAGTATTTCCTCTTCTAGGGAATGTACAACTGACAACCACCTGTTTGATTGCGTTTAGCGTATAGCGTATAGCTCCTGAATGTGTTGGTTACTCGTACTGACAAATGCGAATCTTCCTAATAGGTGAATCTACCTACAAGGTCAATGAAGGAGCCCTTAAAAGTCCTGAATTTAAGTTAGTGCTTAAGATTACTCATTTTTTGAATTCATTTTCGAATCATGAGGTCCTCATTGAATAACCTATAATATTCAATGAATTTACCTATTTTAACAATGCGAAGTTAATGGTTGTTTAATTCTTTGCTTGGATTAAATTTGGCATTTGATTCATTAGCACTCTATTCACGAATTTGTGTTATATAACAAGAACCATTGGGAATTGTTTAGGGATTATCTGTTATTTACTTAACAATAGCTCAGTTTTCGATGTATTACCAAACTGAAAGTCATGGAACAAAATGATGTGAATGTATTTTTTCATTTGAAATTTGAAAAACCTCAGAATTACGTTTGAGTTGCTCACCTTTAGACTACGTTCAAAAAATTCCTACCAACTTTCGAAGAGAATAATGACTACCCATCAATTTTGTTGCTGCTTTCTAGCTGATTTCACAAAACTAGGTTATAATTTTACAACATCCGTGGCATTTCATTAATCTGATCCTTGAACTTGACCATAACCACTCACAATTTAATATTCTCTACAAATTGGTAATGAAAGACTAATGAATAATTCTCACTTATTATACCTGGTGTTTGCAAAATTTTCTCTGAAAAAGTTGGGTCTTTCCCAAAATTAAACCTATGGGCCATAACAAAGACCACTAAGGCCCGGTTGTACAGTGCTAGCTCAATTCCACGCTCAACTGAACTCAGCTCACTCTTGAGCTAGGTTCAGATATGTCATTCGGTTGTACAGGTTACGTTTGAGTCGAGTTCAACTAAACTTTCCTTGAATGCAATTCTTCAGAAAATGGCAACGTCGCTTCCTCTGGGACATGCGTTTTCGATACGAATTGTGACAAATTTTGGACAAATGGAAAGAAAAAAACGTAATCCATCATTTGATAAACAGAATCTTTGCAAAAATGCAGTTTCACACACCTCAAAATGATTTATTCTCTCCCTATATTTCTTTGGCATTCTTCTCGATCATTGCAATATACACTGCTTCCACAAAATCTTAATCATCGGCCATTTCCGCAAGATTATTGCCGAGTTGAAAATCCATTTCTATCAATTTGATGTACAAAAATCTATGTTTTTGAGTGAAACACTCATTCACAAAAATAAATAATACTGACAAGAGAAAGCGGAGCGTTTCATCACAGGTATTCTGTGGTTTCAACTCTCAACTATTTGACATATAACCAATAAATTGTTAATTTGAAGTGACATTTCATCTGAACCAGGTTTGAGCGCCCGATTTCGGTAGCTCAACTTGAGGGTCGATTTGAACGAAGCTCAGGCTTGAACTCGCACTGTACAACAGATGTTTCATGTTTGAGTAGGGCTCAGTCTTGAACTCGGTTTAAACTCGGACTGTACAACCGGGCCTAAGTGAATATTGAAATAAGGGATGTACTGCACCAATGGTGATCAGAAGCATCCAAAAGAATATTACTACGGTTTCCTAGTATGTCGAGAAATATCGTGTATTGACCACTTTTAAAGTGATAAGTCGATAATAGAGTGATAGAATTTTCGATAGGGAAAACTGTCATTTGACAGGAGGTAGAAGACATGTTGTTTCGACATTTCTGTTCAGTAAGCATTGACAAATTATCATGGAAAGACTCACGCCGCAACAACGTTCACAAATTGTTGAAATTTATTTTCAAAATCAGTGTTCTATTCGCCAAACTTTTAGAGCACTTCGTGAAATTTATGGTTTACATAATCGTCCATCATAGCAGCTTATTCGTCGAACTATCGACAGATTTCGGACAACATTTTCTCTACTCGATGCAACAACAACAACACAAAGAACTGGGAGTACAGAAGAAAATATCGCTTTTGTAAGTGATGATGTTAATGAAGATCCAGATTTGTCTATTCGTCGACGTTCACAACAAGTTGGACTCTGTGCATCCAGCATATGGAAAATTTTACGTGAAGATTTTGGTCTGCACCCATACAAGATCCAACTGGTTCATGATCTGAAGGCACTTGACCATAATAAGCTTCGTTTGTTTGCTGATTGGGTCCTAGAATAGCTTGAAGTTGTTCCACTTTTCCATCGAAAAATTGTGAGGCACATTTCTGGTTAGGGCTACGTGAACAAGCAAAATTGCTATACTCCATTCACAATTATAAAATCACAACTCTGGCCATGGTTTCGTTTTCAGGAATTGGCGCACCTGATGAAAAATCTGTGCTCGTACATAGAATATGGTTAATGACAATACGACGATGCCAGTTTTTCTGTTTACATCAAAGTAAAAGTATCAAAGATTTTCCCCATTTTGTTAGTTCGTATCGATCGGTGATTTTGGGGAGAAAAATCGATAGGAAATCGCCTATTTTTCCGTTCTTCGGCGTCCAGAAGAAGTTTCGTGCAAGTGTCATTTTTTCCTTTCACGAGTTTTGGCGTGAGTACGAACGGCAAATTTGAATTGGACCAAAAATCGATTTATAAGCATAAATAAAGCGAAAGTAAGTACTAATCGACCTTTTTACACTTGATAACGAAGTTTTTTTAGGTATCTGGCCGTTTTGAAAGATTTCAAACGAAATTCCGGTCCCCCAGAAGTTTGGTTAGTTTCGGTATCGATTTTGGTGCTCAAAATTTATTTGGAATGTGTAAATGGACAAGATAGGCTTCCTTATACGATCTTCTAACGGAAGCGACCGGAAAATATGGTTCAGGTAGAATTGAAATGTGTCACTGGAGCTTTCATTCCTTTGCCGAAAGTAGAAAAAGGCTATATTGAACCAGAATACATCGGTTTTTTTCCATATTCCAGGAGTTTGTGTCTTATTTTAGAACAGGCTACTTGGTAGTAATGTATGAATATTTTTTAATCCAATAAATTACTTCACAATCAGAATATTTTACTCCTTGTCCATAAGATCAAATAAATAAAATGTCGTCAATCTTGAACTTTCAGTTCAAGAGGATAATAAACATTGAATCTTCACAAGCATGCATATGAAAATTATGTGAAAGCAATGCAATTTTTTTCCATTGCGAAAAATACTTAATATATTTCAACAGTGATCTCTTGTACTTTTCATGCAAATAACAAGAAAAGGAATACTTTATATCAATTCATATAAACGTTAATTATTTTCGTCCATCACATCTTTTCCAATTCATTCACATTCTGAGAAATACGCTAAGAATGTAGAAAGAGCAACATAGTGTTGACTAGGAAACTTAAAAATAATTTGAAAAACGTCATAACTTCGATACAGAGTGGAATGTGTCAAATTTCCAATGCCAGAGCTGTGATTTTATAATTGTGAATGGAGTATATATGTGGAGTGAAAGCAATCCTTTAGAAGTTTCGCAGGTTCCATTGCATCCTAAATAATGCACTGTATGGTATGCGCTAGACGCTGCAGGCATCATCGGTCCATTTCTTCAAAAACGATGCTGGAGCTAATGTTACTGTGAATGGTGTTCTTTATAGATCAATGATTATTTGTTTCAAAATAATCAAAATTTGAATGGTTCCGAACCAGAAGTGTTATGGTTCCAAGAAGATGGTGCTGCACCTCATGCTGCTACCATTACAATTGATTTATTGAAAGGAAGATTTGAGATAACATTATTTCGAGCATTGGTCCAATTAATTGTCCTCCAAGATCATGCGACATAACTCCATAGGATTATTTTCTATGGGATTAGTCAAGTCATTGGTTTATGCTGATAAACCAGCAACAATAGATGCTTTTGAAGCCAACATAACTCGTGTAATTGCTGAAATAAGGCCTGAATTTCTCGAAAAAGTGCTCCAAAATTGGTCTGGTTGAATGCGGTTCATCAGAGCAGGACGTGTTGGACATATTATGCCAGAAATTATTTTTGAAACATAAATGTCCTGAAATATCTTTCAAATAAAAAAATTGGCTTCAATCTTAATTCAAATGTGTTTCCTTTTAATTCAACGTTCTATCCCTCTGGAAAAAAAACCGATTTGTACCGAACTGTAATTTGGACTCGTTGGTTTGCTGTATAAAAGAATCTTTCCGTAGGCATGGCAATGGACTGACTTACAAAGGTGGTTTAGAAATGACAAAATTGAAATATTCACACTTAGTTTCCTCTCAGGCTTAGTTGACATTCGGTTCGAAATCCAACATGAACTCCATGATCCACCTTAGTAGGAAGGGTTTAAAAAAGAGAAATTAACATAATAGAAACACCATATTTTTCGACAAGAAATCAGCACCTAAATCTTTTCGCAAAGATGCAAATTAACCCTGTATTAGGTCCGTGTAATGGCAGTAATAGCATTGTTACTGCATAATGTAACGATATGCGTCAAATCAACCCTGAGTTCCTCCACCAAGTCCATCAAAACAAACAATCCATCTACCTTAGTCGAACTAGAAGATCACAAAGCTCCCATCCTGACAAACAACCTGAGGCGAGCGCATCTACATGTCGGCAATGCGGGCTACGGCCAAACTTCAAAGCACAATGTCGGGGTCAACACACGATACCGCGTACGAATCGCTATCACGCAGAACAACACGCGGTGGATTCTGTGAACCGTCCGTGCCAAAGGAGGTAAGACGACTAAATAGCCGCTGTTCAACCTGCCGGTACTTCTTTCTTCTTGGCACGTTACTTGGATGATCACTCGACCGGGGTACTGATGGTACGACCGCTACTTTGGTGCGACCATTGGCGCTTTGTGGCCGAAGACGGACTCGAGTTTAAATGCCTTGTGTGCGGTTTGAATTGATGCAATAGATCGTTTGTGGCATGAGGAATATCTTGTTGATATTCTTCTTTAACTGAAGAACTGTATCGTGGTACTACTAAGGGAATTTTCGATGTCAATGGTCAGTGTTTCAGAAAAAACACCCTAGAAAGAAAGTTTTCTAATTTTGAAGAAAATAAAGGGTTAAAATTGGAGATGAGGGTTTCTACAAAGCAATAAGTAAGAGAGCAATGAAAAAGCAGACCAGTCAGGAAGACAAGCATCTGAAACGCCATTCACCGGGTCAGAACCTGTGCTTGGAATCAGCAAATACCGATGCAGGACCCTGATTAAGGAGTGGATAACAAACACACCGACATCACTGGGAACAGAGCTACAGGCAAACACACAGCATATTCATGGTAGGACACACAAGCCAAACCTTGACGGCTGACTTCTTGAATTTAAACACAACAAAGGCACGTATAATAATAGGTCTACTGACGGGACACTCCGGCCATAGAAAACATCTGAACACCATAGGAATACTTGGAGAACCCGTGTTTTGCAGACTTTGCGGTGAAGAGGAAGAAACAGCCTCTCACATCATCTTTGAATGCGACGCCCTAGGAAGAAGGCGCCACAGAATCTTCGGAGAAATCAATCTGGAAACGGGAATGAATCCGAATAACCTCATAAGCAGGTTACTGAACCTGATTAAGGACACGAACCTACTCTCGTGAGGAACCACTGACGAAAGAGAGATACAATAGACCCAAGTTGGTCGCAGTGTCACAGGGAGGCCAAGCGCTAACCTGGTCTCTTGTTCATCAGCAAATCAATCAATCAATAAGAGAGATAATATTCAAAAGGAAATGAAGTCATCCAAATGGTTCACTGATGTATCAAAAAGAGCTAAGAGAACTGGCATGATGACTATCTATACGTGCGCCCAAGAGTCTTTGAAATAAAGCAAAAGACTAAGAGCACTTACACCTCCCCTACATCTACATGTGAGGAAATGAAGGCTTCTGGATACAATGAGAATATCCCTTAACGGGTTGGCCAATGAGGATATATCAACTGGATTCAAACCTCCTGGCAAAACCATCGGATGTTATGTCAACAGCCTTCGATTTCGAAACGTCCTTTAAAACGGTCATAGCTGACCGTCCCAGTACAATAAATTTCGTAAATATCTTGGATGAAAGGTCATCCATATGGTTTACCGATGGATCAAAATCAGAGACAAGCACTGGCATTGAGGATATAAATTGAGGATCTCTAAAGCCCTGGGAATAATAAGAGAACTCAGATAACTCAATACTTCCATCTGAGAGCCGCGTATGAGATAGACAAAGAACCGGTGCTACCATATGTGCCTCTGGAGATTGAAGTGGTGGTCCAGAACGAAAGAGCTCGCATATGCTGGAACTATCCTGTCTCAACAACACGGCAGATCAATGCTGTTAAGCCAGACATACTTCTGCTGGACAAGGAGTTGAAGGAGTTATTTGTCGTGGAATTCTCCTCCTCTGCTGAAAATGATGTTGTGATCAAAGAAGAACAGAAGAGACAAAAATACAAAAAACTTGGAACTTATACCCAGGTCATAGAACTAGGATGGTCGTACCAATCATAGGATGTCTCGGTGGAATGAGAGCTAACAACGTAGATGTACTGAAGATCATCCCGGTCTGTAGATCACTGGCCGTAGAATGCAGAAAGCAGTGTTGCTCGAGTCCCTTCATATCATCAGGTCTCATGAACTCTAGAAGCCACTTGCAGCTCATCTCTTTTGTTGAGGGACGCTACGAGGGCAGGATGAAGAACTCCTCCATTGAATGTGTGAGGGGTTTTTAGTGAGTAGTCAAACAAGATCTTGGATTCTCACACTAACGAGAGTGCGGACCCTCTCGGTGCCCATGAAGAGTTTTCCCCTCACACGGACGTTTAAAAAAAAATAAGAGAACTCAGAACTCTGGAAATCTGATTGCCAGTGCTCAGTCCCCATCTGGAAATGCCGCAACACCATACAGCAACTGGACAGAGGCAACAAACTGACTCTCTTGTGGGTGCCAGGGATCTGTCGCAGTGAGGGAAATGAGAAGACCCCTAAGACCTGAAGCCTTCTATGACCTTGAAAAAAACCACTATACGACAGCGTTGCAGCAATGGGAGATGCAAAACATGACTGGACAAGAATTCCAGGACAAAAAAAACACGAAAAGATTTGTAAAATTCTCGCCGTCTTGCACAAGGAAGCTTGTCCAGCTAACGGTGTATTGTGAGCCTTTTCTGATGAAGAACAAGGTTCAAGAACCGTGAATCAATTCTATAGGAACACTGCTCCAAAATTCCCAATAAATGCTTCAACATAAATGAAAGCGAAATATGCAAAATTGAATTTCACTCAATCCACTCGAACCAAGGATGTTGTGTTTTACTATTTTCCCTATATTTCTACTCATACTATACTTACTGATGACTTTTTGTGAAACCATTAGGAACGGAAGAAAATCGCTGTACTCTAATTGCAAGCCGGACAGTTCCGTGCATAATGCAAAAAGTGAAGTGGACTTTTCATGCGAGTTCTTTGAATTACTCGAACTGAATTGAAACATGCGTTGCACTTTCTAATCATTCGAGCATTTACTGTAAACAACCGAATTTTTTGAATTTATGTGAAACTGAAATCGTTCTAATCACTAATTCACTTCTTGCGGCAAGTTCTGCCCACTCGGTGTTAGCGTGTCATCGTTTTCCTACTGGAAACGAAAAAGATTCACTGCAGTGTCGCACAATATGGGAGCTGGTTCTCGACATTGATCGTTTCTACAAGCATTATTGTGTTTTGCTGGTATCTGTACCGATAGAAGGATAGGAGATTTGATGTTGAAGAAGAATTCTTAGAATGCAAGAACCATCTGACATTTTTTTCAACAAACTTTGAAAACTGAAGTCTTCTATCAGAGGCAAAGACCTCTGACACTTGCAGCGAGAAATGCCAGCACTAAGATGACATAACTGAGTGCAAAATGGAAACAGAATGTTCAGGTCCAAAGAGTTTCCTCAATGCTACAGTGCCCTGGCAGCCATGAAAGAGTCACTCTGTTGCCTCTAGCCAGTTGCTTTATGGTGTTGCAGCATTCTTAGCTGGGCACTGAGCACTGGCAGTTAGATTACAGAGCTCTTAGTGCTGATTGGCTGTCTGTTGCTATATTTATGAGGTTTCTTTCCTAACATCTTTGAACTCACGCATAAAAAGACATCATTTCCATCTTTGAAACAGGGGCTTCTTGCCCTATTGACACGAAAAGTCACAGTTCTGTTCTCTCGGTAGATTTTGATCCATCAGTGTACCACATGGACGACTTTTCGTCTATGTGATTAACGTAGTCCTCCGCACTTTGCCTGTCACGTATGACAGTTGCAAAGGGTATTTCGAAATTCAAAGTGGTACGCATTGCGTCAGAAGGGATCCTCCTCTGTCACCGGGTAGAAGGTTGCTATTTCATGAGATTCCGCAAGTGGCTCGCAAGCCACATTTCCTAACATGTAAATCTTGGAGAAGCAGATTGAGTATGAACTTTATCAGTGCTGTGGGAGTCAAATTGCCAACTCCTGATGCACCTACATAAGCAAACCGTTGCAGTGTCTGCAGATGATGAGTGTGGAGACCTCTTCAGTTTCTGTCTACCATACTAAAGACGCATGGGTATATTGTGCATCTCCACGCTCTTTACCTTCAGGCAATTGTATCTCAATGAACTTCATCACCTTTCTGGGGACTTCATCCATCACTTGTTCCGGCTTCAAAAAACCAGGAGCCAAGGTGTTGTACTCGATATGATTTCAGACTACATGCAACCCCTATACTCATTCGAAAAACCATTCAAAACACAGCTCGACTGGAACAGATGGGACTCGAGTATAGAATCACAATCCTCTGCAGAAATAGTCTGGTACACAGACGGTTCTGAGACAGATGAAGGAACAGGAGCGAGAATACATGGAGTGAGGCCAAGAAGGGATTACAAAATACCCCTCGGCAAACACGCCACGATATTTCAAGCTGAAACACATGCCCTTAGGACATGCATACAGAAAGTGGCTACCAAAAATAACACATCCACATTCTCTCTGACAGCCAGAGCGCCATCAAAGCCCTCAACTCGACACAGATAAAGTCTAGACTCGTCTGGAAATGCCTCCAGGACCTTCTGGAGCTGGCAAACTACATCAAGGTCACTTTGATGTGGTTGCCAGGTCACAAGGGAATAGCGGGCAATGAAAAAGCAGACCAGTTAGCAAGATAAGCTTATCTGAAATGCTATTCACAGGGCCAGAACCTGTACTTGGAATCAGCAAAAACCGATGCAGGACCCAGATTGAGGAGTGGATGAAACAAAGACACCAACAACACTGGGAACAGAGCGACGGGCAAACACACAGCAAAGTCATGGTAGGACACACAAGCCAAACCTTGACGGCTGACTTTTTGAATCCAAACAGAACAAAGGCACGTATAATAGTAGGTCTGCTGACGGGACACTGCGGCCTTAGGAAACATCTGAACACCATGGGAATACTTAGAGAGCCCGTGGATTGCAGACTTTGCGGTGAAGAGGAAGAAACAGCCTCTCACATCATCTTTGAATGCGATGCCCTAGGAAGAAAGCGTCACAGAATCTTCGGGTAAATCAATCCGGAAACGGGAATGAATCAGAAAAACCTCATAAATAGGCTACTGAACCTGATAAAGGATACAAACCTATTCTCGTGAGGAACCACTGACGAAAGAGTGATACAATGTACCCAAGTTGGTCGCAGTGTCACAGGGAGGTCAAGCACTAACCCGATCTCTTGTTCGTCAGCAAATCAATCAATCAATCAATCAATCAGGTGTTGTAGCCTTTGAAGATGAACAGCTCCATAATCCCATACCAAGTGCTTGGCTGTCTCAGTGACTTCTTGACAGCAGCGGCAAGTGTCTTCCGGCGTGTTTCCCATGTTCTTCAGATGATACCTCTCTGGACAGTGTCCCGTTAGTGAACTTGTCAGTTTTCTCAGTTCCAGTTTACTGAGTGAGAAAACCTTTTCAATCCAGCTGGACGAGTAGGAGATAAATGTCTTGGCCTGTCTTTGGCCATTGATCGTTCACCAGAACGCAAGCTTTCTATTCTGTCTCCTTTCCTTAACTGCCATCTCCTGATGACTGGCTAGGAATTAAGCCACAAAATGTCTCTGGCCTGGTGATGGTGATTGACCCTCCTTCCCTGGCCAGTCGGTTTGTCGCTTCATTTCCTGCTATCCTGAAGTGGCCAGGTACCCAAATGGGGTTGCCCTGGTTTCCAAGTATGTTGAACATTCCAGAATAAATTTGACCTAACCAGTGCGGAGTCAAGCGCTAGCAGACTGCTTTGGATATTCTTGCTCTTCTGTATACAAAGCACAAAACGCTCCCTTACGGCAAAGGGTCTCTGCTTGATTACCCAAGGACAGAAACCCATTGGTATGGCTAATTGGATAATGGGACAGTGTACATCGGCTCCCACTTATCCCTCTTCTTATTTCGAGCCAGTCATCGGTATAAAATACCGCAGACCCTCTAGTCTGCAGTTATGCTGGTTTTAATGGAACTTTCAACCTTCCTCTGGGGCCAACTCTCCGCCACTGTGCTCCATCATCGTTTTCAGAAACCGCGCACAGGAAACAGTGGCCTGATGTTCGATTTCTAATGAAAGATTTCATGTTTGATAACAATTATGGATAGGTATTTTTGCAGATAGTTGAAAAGCTGATCTCGCCGATAGTATGGTTGTATTGTAAATTGAAAATTATAGCCTCAGTTCGATCGAGTGGACGGGTTAATTGTATTTTGATTGTATGCAAGTGTTGCTCCCTATAATGAATGATGTGAAGTACAAGCATGCTAGCTTATTACTGAAATGGATATCGAATTTTTAAACTAAATCACGCGTTTCATTATACGGTAGAGAAAGGGGTAAATGGAAGTGAAATTATTGGTATTATGGTACAGAAGTTGAAAATGAAGGACGTATTTGTTTCATTCGTCCACGAATCTTCAGAACAACAAATTCTGAAGAATTCGAAATTCTCATTTTGTACGTGGTCGATTCGACTAAATAAGTTATTAAGCATTCTGCCACCCTTCAAGATCAACTTTTGAAATTAAGCCAGCGAAAACTTGAAGTAGATTTCACCTATTCCACACTGAACTTTTTCGCACAGGGATTTCTCCTAATTTTCACTAATAAGCGGTTATTGAGAACACCTAAATTTTTCTGTACCACTCGAAATATTAAATAGTATATAACATTACTAGCAAGGTAAGAGGGTTTTTACTGGCGAATGGAGGATATAACTGACGAGCCGCAGGCGAGTCAGTTACCTCATTGAGCCAGTAAAACCCGTTACCTTGCGTGTATTGTTTTATATTTTATTTGTTTCTCATTTGTGAAAAGGTTAGATAAATTCCAAAAAAATCTCAATAATTTGTCGCAAATGTCGTAAGCTATGGAAGCGTTGCCATGAACATGTCTGTTTATTTTTCTTTACATTTGTTTTGGCGAAAGCGAAAATGAATGTACCAAAAACTGAAGATGTTTTGTTGGTCTACTTGAATCAACTATCAGCTAGATTCAGCCCTAATACTTTATGGGCAAAATGGTCTATGCTGAAAAGCTGCTTGGAAATGAAAGAAAATGCCCCTGTTCCCAGGTTTGTTTTCCTTAAAAAATTTATTGAAACATATGACGTTTAGTTGTCATTTGCAGATTTCAAAAGGTAATAGCGTTTCCGAAACGAAAAAATGAGCGTTATACGCCAAAAAAGGCCAAGGTATTAAGTAGAGAAGAGGCTGAACAATTTCTTTTACATGCTCCTGATGACCAGTAGTTGCTGGCGAAAATTGTAACAATATTTGGGATTTTTGGATGTTTTCGATGTGACGAAATTCTCTTCTTAAACATGAATGATGTAGAAGACATGGGAAAATACGTTATTGTGACAATGCGGCAAACATAAAATTTAACAACAAGAAGATTCACCACAACCGATGATGGCTGCAACTTCAAGCCCTGCATGTTATACAGAAAATATGTAAATCTTCGGCCTCCTGGAACAGAAAGCCTAAGATTTTTTTGACATACCGACATGAAAAGTGCATTTCCCTTAATGCTGGCCAGCACACTATTGGTGGTGTCCCAAAGCAAATAGCGAAATATTTAGGTTTAAAAGACCCAGAGTTATACACCAGCCACTCTTTTCGCCGAACTGGAGCCACTATGGTTGCGGATTCGGGTGAAGATATTTTAGCACTAAAGCGTGCAGAAGGGTGGAAGAGCACCGAAATTGCGATGAGTTATGTCGATGATTCGGTCAACAAAAAAATCGAAATGTCTAGCAAGTTATTTGGTAGTAAGGAGAGTACAAATGTTCTGCAGTCCACGACTTCAGCAGTTTCTGAGTCAACAGATAGTTCATCATCATCAGTATCAACTCTTTCATCATCAAAAATCTGTGTTACTGGAAATAACAATTGTACCATGATTTTCAACATATATGACGATAAAACAAAATTTTCTAATGTAAATAATACTACTAACTTGTAAAAATTTTGCAAGTTAACTGTCAGTTTTACAAATTAGTGACTTGATAAAATAAACTTTCTTGATTAATATTGTGTTTTTGGAAACTGACGTTTACAAATGAGAAACAAATAAAGTCATTTTCATTTTGAGTATTCATAATCATGATGCTTGCAGATAGAGAATTCGAAAGTGAAGTGCATTCCAAGAGCATCCACCATTTTCAATTATTAGTGTAGTCAAGATCAATATAATTTTGTGAACCCAGCGCATTCGCCATATTCAACGTGCTGTAATGGGAGTTTCAATGTCCCAATTTTCTCTTATTAAAAAGGGGCATGACCTCCTAAAAACATCATATTCGTCAATATACAGAATATTTGGGAGGATCTAATAGTGTTATTGAAAAAGGAAGTTGTTCAAACTATTCGAAACTGTTCTAAAGCCAATTTTCGGAAAGATAACACCGATATCTTGGGTAATTTGAGCTTATGAGAACTCGAAAATGAATAATCGAAAAAGTAACAGATTAGAAAAAATTAATTATGGGCGGTATACTCGTATGGTCAACTTTTGTATCAAAAGGTATGTTGTTGTGATCGCTGAGTTAAATAAAAAATTATCCAGTCCTATCTATCATCTTTTCGATTTTCACTTGCGAAATGGACTTTCTCAAAATATGGAAAATTCAACCCCTTACGGCCGTATACGCCGTATACTATTAAGCCAAGCTTAAAGCTTAAGCTCGCTTAACTTTATGAATTCGTATGCTCCGTATCCATGAACGCCTTTAGGCTGGTTTAACTCTAAGCGGCCATATTCGGCAGCTTTATATTTTAAGCCAGGCTTATGCTGACATCATAACGCCACTTTTTTGATATTGTTAAAAATATAAATATTAGTATTTGCCCTTTTGGTATTAGGAGGTGAAGAAGTATACCAATGATGGAATTAGAAGATGAAATCCTTCTGGAAGATGATAATGACACATTAGATGTTATTGATTTCGGATTTCCACAAAGAATTTTCTGGAGGCCCAACTATTTCGAGGAGATGGATGATATGGCCCTTAATAGAAGATTCCGACTGACAAAGTCTACAACACTATAAGTGCTGGAGCTCTTAGAAGAAGCTTCAGAATTCGAAAACGAATTGTATACAAAACATTTATATCTTTTACCTTCTTTAATCAATACAATGTATAAAGACAAAACACAATATGACTAGAGTAATGCACATGTACTTTGGAAATCTGTTATTAAAAGTATTTGAAGTAAATAGGTAGTAGTATTTATAAATATAATCATGTTGAAATTCTCAGTGAAAATGATTTCCAGTTTCCTAGTCGATCATGGCGATGTCTCCCTTCCAGAGTATGTGTTTTCTGCGCTATTATCGTCTACTATATATTCCACTTCTTCTTCATCTGGGTCTCTATTCAGACTAGTGCTTTCATCTCCATCATCATCGAATTTGTTCTCAACACCCACCAATGTATTTTTATCGATATTCGACATTGAAAGACCGTCAGTCTCATCCCTTTCTATCTTTGGTAGTGGGCCACCGCCAGTAGTAACTTCCTTCTTTTCTTCCGCCAAGGTTTCTCAAAGAAACCATACTGCGTAATATACCACTATACCAGTAGATGAAGATGCGTTGAACTCTTCTGTGATCTGCTGCTAGGTCTTTTCCTTTTTCTCTCCAGAAGCCTTATTGGTTTTCTCATCCTCTATTATGGATATATAAATGAGAACTTTGAAATCAAAATCACGATCCATCACTTTCAATTATGACTTTTCACGTTTGACACGTGAAATATTTTTGAAACGCTTGAAAAAAGCAATGTTGCCCAGTTTTTTTCACGCTTAGCTGAGCCACGTTTATCGTACTGCGGTACATAACGCATAAGTTTAAGCTTGGCTCAAGTTTTAAGCGCGCTTACGGAAGCTTCGCTTAGGGGGGAAAACGGCGAATACGGCCGTAAGAGATTCCGTTCCTCTTATTGCATCCAAATGATATACAGGGTGAGTCCTTGACTTGTACATATATTTCAACTGTAGATTCTTTAGGCCAAAAGAAACCTTTTTTTCATTTTCCATTTTTCTAAATACGTGCCTGATATTCATATTTTTCGATTTTATTTGAATGAGAATGTTACGAACACGATATTTCTTATCGAAAAACCTAGTTGTATCCGATTATTTCTGCAATTGAAAAGCCATATTTCTCACACCAAAATAAGTTGATCAGCATAGGTCAAAAAGTCCCTAGGAATAATATAAGCGATTTTAAAAATTTCGAATTTTGGGTGAAAAATTATCAAAAAACACCATATTTGTCACTAAAAAACTATATTCGGTAGAATCCAAGATTCTTATTGAATGTGGAAGTTGTTTCAACCAATCGAATCTTCGATAATAGCCATTTTGCGGATCGATTACACTCAAACCTTGGGAGGACTACGTTCGTAAACAAAACCTGAAAATGAATTATCGAAAACTAAAACGTGAAAAAAAATCACTTCTGGGAGGTATATGGTCGAGTTTGGTATCAAAATGTAGGTTTTCAAGGTCGCTGAATTCAATTAAAAATAATCCAGAGCTCTATCTATCATAGTTTAAATTTTAATCTGTCGAATGTGCTTCATTCAAAAATCAAAATTTCAAACTCTCATAGCTTCTCTGCCTCTCTATCATCCCATCCACAAGTTTTTTTTGTTTTATTGATCAACCTAGGCCAAAGTACATCTGTGCATAATATGAGCGATTTTAAAAATTCTAATTTTCAGTGAAAAAAGAAAACAACGTGTTAGGTGTTGAAAGAAATATCTGGTTGAATATTTCGATGGTATTGGAAGTTAAGGGGAAGTGGTACACGTCCGAGCTCGCGAGCTCCCTTCAAAAATTGTGCTTTTTATTTCCATGATATCTCCGTTCGTATGCGGCGTAGACCAAAAAGTTTTTTTGAAGCTTAACCATTTCTCTAGAATGTGTAATACTCGCTTTTCCGTTTTTCTTCTGATATTAGGAAAAAAACCAGGTGAGCTGTAATTTCATAAAAATCTGGACAAACGATTTTATTTCCATGATATCTCCGTCAATTTTCGGGATAAATATATGAAATTTGTAGGCTAATCACTAGCATTTTCTCTAGTTTGAGATCGAATTGTATCATAATAATAATGTTGACAACAATGCATAATTTGAATTAAATGACGTCACAAAACTTTCAGGACTCATAGTGACCCTTCAAAATATTCTGCCAAACTATAAGACTCTAACATTATTAAAAGATTTTGAATTTTGTTTTGAAAATATTATATTCTCTTATTCCTTTATATTGATATAGTAATTTATCAAAAACTCTTATGCTCATGTATGCAGAACATTTTTCCTTTGAGGATAATCTATGTGCAGGAATAGTTATATCAAATGATCTTGTGTTATATACAATAATATTTTCTACAATGAATTTATGCCTATTCTTATGTAAAAATAATAAACATTCAAACGAATGAAGACCTACTACTGTGAACAATTTCTTGCCTTTGAATATATTGTATTATAGTATATTTTTAAGGATGATATAGTCAATAAAAAATTATTTAGAACCATATCTGTTAGTTTTTCAACTGCGAAATAAAAATGGAAATCTTTCGCATTTGTCTATTTTTGACGGTCATTGGGCGGAATATGAGCGACTCAAATGATAATCAGTGGATTAAACTCCTGGGATAAACTTTATTCGTCAGTAATCAATAATCTTGTAGAATCCAAAAACATTATGGAATGAGAAAGTTGTTCAAACCATAAGAATCACTCATAGAAAACATCGGTATCAATAAGACCATTGTCCATTCAAATAACGGGAGGTTCACCCGAATTACATTGGGCAAAAAAATTAAAGCACATTCTGAAAATCTCAATTTTAATGAAAGTTAACTCTACATTGACTTTATAACTTATTTTTTATATTCTCTCGGGAAGGTTTTGAACGAAACAAGACACATTAAATGGAAGAAAAATTCGGGATTTCACCGAATCTTATGTGAAAGAAGAGAAATGAACAATTTTCAAAATACTGAAATGCTGATAAGTGATTTAATACTTGGTATTTCCCCCCCTTGCGTTAATTACAGCTCGGCAACGACAGTTCATACTCAAAATGAGTGATCTTAAAATGTTCTGATCTGATACTTCCCAGATTTTTCCGAGTTGGATTCCAAAGACATTAAGAGTAGCTGGATGATTTTCTGAACTTCTCAGCCTTCTATTGAGGTTGTCCCAAACCTGCCTAATCGGATTGAGATCTGGACTTCTTGCTGTCCATTCCATTCGAGAGACTTCAACCTCTTCAAGGTACTCCTGAACTATGCGCGCACGATGAGGTCTGGCATTACCGTCCATAAAAATGAAATTTTCACCAATATATGGAGCAAATGGCACTACATGCTCTTCAAGAATGTTCCTTATTTATAAACTTATCAGCATTCATAGCTCCATTATCAACGACCACTAGGTCTGTGCGAGCAGTCAAAGATATTCCACCCCATACCGTAACCAGCCGTACCCGAAACCAGTAGTATTCAGGAAATTGCACTGAGCATATCTTTCATGTGGACGTCTGTATACAAGGGAAAGTCGATCACAATGGTAGAGGCAAAATCTAGACTCATCTGTGAAAAGAACTCTTTCCCAATCGGCCTCTTCCCAATGGATATGCTCTCTCGCAAAATCCAAACGCGCCCTTCGATGGGCTGGGGTAAGAGCTGGGCCTCTTGCCGTGACACGAGGCCTTAAATGGCTTAAATCATATTCTCTGAGGCGATTTCTTATTGTCTGAGTGCTAATTTGCACTTCATGAGTTTGCTCAAGCTGATTTTGAAGGTTGCAAACCGTTGTCTCAACGAAGAAACTCTCAAGTAACGTTCTTGAATGGCAGTTGTTACCCGTGGTCTACCCTGTCCTGGTCTTCGGACATTCATACCTGTCTCCCTGAATCGCTGCAACATTCTGGACACACTTGAATGGGAAACTCCAAACCTTTCTGCAATTCTTGTGTATGTCCACCCTTCTTCTCGCAAAACTACCGCTTGGGCATATTCCTCTTGGGCCAAATTGCGTGTTTCGCGTTGCATAGCGATCGAGTGTAGAGAATCAAACGAAAGAAAAACTATTGATCACCAGAATTGATCGAGAACAACTGTTTTCAGAATGGAGCCAATACATTCAAAATCTGATAATATCATCTTTTTTGATTCCTGCTGGGTTAAAACATCTGTATTGAAGAAAAACGTTGAAAGTGGATAACATATATGCATGCATAATTCTGATAAAAATTATTATCATTGAGAACACCTTCAGTTGTAGAATAAATTTGAGATTTCCATAATGTGCGTGTATATTAATAGTCAATGATAACAGCCATATCTCGAGTGGACTGAGCCAGTACTGTACCTACGAGTGAAGGTACTGCGGCGACCTGATCCTCCACCATTCTGCAACTGAACTAGCAACGACTCTCGATAAACCTACTTTGAGAAAGTATACTACCGTAAAAACATGTATGTGTATTTTTAGTTGCCTACACGTTCCTAGATAGGAAATCGATAGTGTATACAGTTACTCAACTTAAGATGTGAGCAACTAAGAATACATACAGAAGTTTTGTGTACAGATATGTCCTTTTATGAATAAATCTAAATTAGAAGGTATTGAACTTGATAATTAAACACTTCCCTCTGAATTGAATTGGGAAACATGAAAATCTCAAGGGAAACGAGTACAAGAAGCGCAATTGAATATGCCTCACTAATCAGGCTAACTATATTCACTTTCGCAAAGGCAAACATCAGTTCAATAATGATCATCTTCCGCTTTGGCAATACTTTTAATATTTACTTGTCGCCTATGCGAAATTAAAATGAAAACTCATTAGACAGCTCAATTACCGACTATTAAGTCCGAATTAATAACTGCAATTCCGCAATTAAACAATAATTTTCTAGAAAACTTACCCAGAACGTATTTTTTAAGAGAAAGCTCCTTGGTCATAAAATATTTTCTTTACCATTAGAATGAGGCGCTAATTTTCGTGATCCACATGAGTTCGCGGTGAAATTGTGGATTCAAACACTTTCAAGAAAATTGGTCTCGAATTGAATGTGCAAAATTCTCGATTCAGAGGTGAGTGTCAAGAATTTACTTTCCATGGAAATTTCAGAAGAAAATGAATTTACATTAAATTCAACTACTGAAGAATTAACCGAAATAAACACCGTCAAAACGGCATTACCAATAATGTTTTGTGATTGTCATTGTCACACTTGAAAAAATTGCTCTTACCTATAGTCACCGCTACTAAATCCGTCATCTTTTTGGCATTGGGAGCAACTACAAACGGAATACTGGGAACCATATTCTGTGGTCACTTCGCTCAATTCGCTCTTTCTTGACCTAGAAGTCGTCCTGCTTTTAGTCCATCTGTCTGATGACGATAAGACCTCCCAGGTACGATAAAGATACAGCCAGACCTTGCTCTTCATGTTGTCATCACCTAAGCCGGATGAACTCAGGTTGCTGCTAGCTCTAATACCCATTTTCTTAAGTTCCGCTCCACTGCGACAAAAAAAAAGTTTAAGAACACTATAGGTTGCAAGAATTGCAGACTCATATACATATACTCCATTCACTTTTATTTAATCACATAGGAGGTCATGGTTTCGTTTTCAGGAGTTGGTGCCCCTGATGAAAAGCACAGAACATATGATGAAAAGTCAGTGTGCGCACAGAAAATATCGTTAATGACAAAACGACGTTGCCAGTTTCTTTGTTGACATCAAAGTAAAAATATCAAAGATATTCCACATTTTGTTAGGTTTACAAATTGTTCGCAGATTTTTGGTATTTAATCGATATTTGCAGGTGGATTTTTCGTCGAATATCCAAGATTAACGTATGTTTATTGTTTTTAGCACCAGTTTGGAGCGTGAGGACGATTTTCAAGACCAGGACGAATGTTTACATTTCGAGGTTGAAGAGGTACACGGGAATTTTGTTGAAAAAGCTGTTATTTGGACAGATATCGCAGTAGATGGATCGGATGGAGCCTCGAGAGGTCGATTAGGATGATAGTTTCCAGGTTCTCCCAGAAATTTGGCGATATCTGAGCAGATTTGCAAAAGTTAGGTACCTCACTAATGAGGTGGAACTAAGACCTAATTCTCCTATAAGAAACGCCCTTCAAAGGTCGAGATGGTGATAAATGTATTCTTCAGATGTTGTTCGAACAGGCGCAGCCGAGTTTTATATCCCAACATTGATTTTAAGAAAGTTATCAACAAAATGAAATTGACATTATTCTTGATTCTTGTAATTACCCATCAATTCATCTTATATCTTTGGGTTGATTTTTTTTTAATGAATTCTTGATTAGAATCAACAATTGATGTCGTCAAGTCTTGAACTTTCAGTTCAAGAGGATGATAAACATTAAATCTTCACAAGCATGCATATGAAAATTATGTGAAAGCAATGCAATTTTCTTCCATGGCAAAAATAATATATTTCAACAGTGATCTCTTGTACTTTTCATGCAAATAACTAGAAAAGGAATCCTTTCTATCAATTCATATAAACGTTAATTATTTTCGTCCTTCACATCTTTTCCAATTCATTCATTTTCCGAATAAACTCACATTCTGAGAAATACGCTAAGAATGTAGAAAGGGCAACATAGTGTTGACTTGGAACATAAAAATATTCTGAGAAACGTCATAACTTCGATACAGAGTGGAATGTGTCAAATTTCCAAGGCCAGAGTAGTGATTTTATAATTTTGAATGGAGTATATATACTCCATTCACTTTTATAAAGTATACCGGTTGGCCATGGAATTCTGACACATTTCACCGTGTATATTTTGAAAATGTTAGGTTATGGTCATTCTTCTGTCAGTTGAACAAGCAACGTTGCCGTTTCTACATTTATGTCGTAGTAATTACGTATTTATCAAAATGTTTATTTACTTTGGGAAAATAATGAATTCGAGAAAATATTATGTGAATTCAATAATTATTCCAAAGACCTGGCGAATTTTGAAGACACTTTTTTCGCCTAAATACTGGAAATATTTCACGTATATGAACATGCTTGGGAGATTCAGTTAATCAGTTATGCTATCTTCTTGTACGGAAATCAAGAACCGAGAGTTGAAATTTTACTGAAAAATAATGGACAAAATAGTCCGTTACTTTGTGATAGTTCATTTGAAAAAAGAATAAAAGTATTCGCATAACCCTACAGAAAAACTTATAAAGGAACAGTGGAATTCCCCACTTTCCAAAAAATAAAAGCCTACAGAAGAAATTGAAATACCTTTTTGCACCCCTTTAAATGCTCCAGTATGAAAATGTAGTGGTACTACGAAACCTGTGTCACTGTTAAACTAACTCCATTAACAAAGTTCGTGGGAATCTATGTGAATGATAGGTAAACCGTAAGCAAGAAGAACGTATTTCTAAACTGTGATGCACCTTAGCTTCAGTCTGTTATCTTTGGGTGTAATGACCAGAATCTGGACAAATTCTGCATGAAAACCATCTATCATACAGTATTCGAGTCAAAAGTAAGATATGGAATTATGTTTTATAGTTTTATGGACATACTTCGAAGTCAATTCAAATATTCAATCTCCAGGTGGGTGTTAAACGTCTTGAATTTAATTATCATATCAACTGGCATATGATTGGATACAAAACTTGAGAAAACGGTAACACAATAAAGAAATTGGTTTTGATACATAATAAAGAAAACTTCAACAATTTTCCATCACAAAACATAATAATTTCTAACATCGTTACATGTATATATTTCTTTTTGAGAAAGAGCATTAGATTCTTTAATGTATCAAACAATATGGCATGTTCAAAGCAATTGCAGTATTAGGAAAAAGATTTGAACAGGACGCCATACATTTTTACCTATGAAACATGAGCACAAAGATAAAAACATCTGAATAAGTATAGTGATTTTGTAATTTTTTTCAAAGAATAGGCTGACATATTCATAACGGACAGAATCTTCTTCAGGAACAACATTTCATCTTTCTTTCGGATTGACACTGACAAAATATCTTGAAATCTGCAACAGAAAAGGAGATAGAAAATCATCAGGACATAGTATATAACCCACATTCTTGATAACGAAGGTCTTCCGCCAATATCTGGTCCTCCAAGCAATTATTTTTGAGATCCTCAGGTTTACGAAGAAGCTTCATGTCCCTTATAAAGAGAAAGCCTTTCCCAAAGTTTCCCAATTGGTTATTTTTCTATCTAGGTGGTATGCAGCAACTTCCATATCCATAATATAATTCATTTTGTTTGATTCAGTTGAACCTCCTTGATCGTAGAAAATCTTCGATATAGTAATAGTTTTATAAGGAGGGTATTCGACATTTTTGCAATACTAGAAATCCCAAATGTTAGGTCTTTCACACTGCATAGGGTTCTGTTGAAAAAGGCAGCTCTTTCGCAAAAGTGTAGTGTATCAATCGAAAAGTGTTTTCAAATTATAATTCCAAATTTGTCGTTGCAGATCTTTCTTCAAAATAAAGTCTTCACCCAGTGTCTTTTTGGGTGCCCCAATAGTAGGAAATTCTTTGTCGTCTCTTTCACTTAAAATCCTCCTAATTGTGTTTATGTGCAGCTAAAAAATGAATATCTATTCATATAAAATGTAAAACCTTGGTTTTCACTCACTTATACGTCGAAAATGTTGGATAGCTGGTCATGAACTGTCGATACTCGATACCAAATTATCAGGGTTACTTTTAGAATGCGCAGATTTCAATTCTAAATAGCATTTCCTGATACGTTACCTCTGCTTTTTCGAAACTACCTTCGGCATTCTTAGTTTCCAGGCTTGATAATTAATAATTAATATTTAATAATGATGAATAAACATCGGCAACCTCTCTGAAATTTATTAATTGACGTAATGTCATTCACAAGTGCCAACCTGCGATTTTTTCTGGTGAAAAAACTTGATAAACCTAAAACTTGGCCTCCCGGGATACTTTATAAAAGTGAATGGAGTATATGTACCAATTTTCGAAAATTATTTATTTACATATTATTTAATAATATTGAGAATGTCAGAACCTTCTCTTGACACTTAATCCACTTTTCGTTAAATGAGAGGTTGTAGGAACATGAGCCAATGAATTGGGAAATAAGAGATAGTGTAAGAAAATGATCCAAAATTCAATTCTAACTTGTCAAATCATGCAAAGGTTAGAGTTCAACCTGATGTTCATGGCAAGTTTACTTCTATTATTTCCGTAAAAGTGGAAACAGTCCAAACAAGTATGAAATTAATGTCCATAAAGGGGACACTTTAAACTTACTGTTGTCGGCCCATTTGCGTTTAAGATTAATATAAATCATCACAACTACAACAAGAAATTTCGAAGAACTGTCTGCTGAACCTGTAGGAAAACTATAAAAGTTGATCCATTAAATATACAACGTGATATGAAACCTGCAATATGCTTTAATTGTATTAGTTCTCCTACCCATCAGTTTGAATTATTGTATTCCAAATAACTATATCTTTCAATTGAATAGATGATATACACCACGTTTAAATAATATTCTATGAGTATACATTTATCCTTGGAGTTCAATAAGAGTCAGATTTTTAAGGCAAAAGCAAGTACATATAAGAAAAACTTCATTGTGAATATCAGCTTTTAGTAGAGGAGCTTTTATTTTTATTCATTATATGATGGGGTAGATTGGCTACAGAAAAACCTTTCAAATGGACCATTTGTTCATAATATACCCTACTGAATCAATTCCAGATGAAATCATCAACCATCCCCATAAATCAAATGACCTCTCACGTCCAACAGGTTTAACCTTTGATGCACTTTTCGCAAGTGCTCAAGTTCTCAAAACCCCAATGCCCTAGCACTCATGAGAGAGTCACACTGTTTTAAATATTTTGGCACCCATTGAAGATCCTCAGCGATGCAGAAAATGGAAATACCAGTAGCTCCCACTGCTACAATTTGTTTTCATAGTTTTCATTCCATATTACTCCTACGATAATAGAGCCAATATCTAAATTCAACATTTCTGGCCTTCTTGCTGACCAATTAAATTTCTAAATCTTCCATTAAACAATATAAAAATTACTTTTATGGTTATTCAAAACATAAGCGGCTTCACAATGAAACGAATCTCAAACGGATTCCTACATCGATTTAAATTCATGTTCACATCAATTGCGGTTAGTAATAGCAATCATTATCTCACTATTTGAGATGAAGTAACCTAGAAAAGCATCGCAAATGTTTTAACATGGATAGCCAGTCGTTGATGCATACAAATAAACTGCTACACATGATGAAGAGGAACTCAATTCTCGAACCAAAGAAATAAAGTGTATTAGTTGGATACCTTCTTATCCAGAACGGATCAAGCGACAAATATACTCCTTTTTTTTCCTTTTGAAGTAATGGAAATAAACCGAGTTAATAAAATATTCTATTACATTAAAATCGATCATCGAAATTGGATACAGTTTTTGTACTCACATTACATAAATTCACACAAGGTACAACATAGTGTTAAACCGCTCAATAATATGGGTCAGACATTTCTATGGCTTCTTTCTCCAAGATGCTTCGGATTATGCATCAGGTCAAAAAGATCAATGAACCTTTTGTTCCGCATGCATTGATTGGTCGCAAATTACTAATTAGCAGAGTTATTAGCGGAAATGTTCATTCTTATGGTCATATTTAGCACTATTTCGATCAATGAATGGATGGAATCAATGGAGTATAGAAAATTTGTTCGACAGCAGAAATTGGACTTCAGCAGGAATTGGACTTCAGCAGGAATTGGACTTCAGCAGGAGTTGGACTACAGCAGGAATTGGACTTCAGCAGGAATTGTATTTGTTGTTCGTCTTCCTGTTGTACCTATTTGTTTAACCATAAAATACAACAAAAACTCATTGAGGTCTATATCTATCGAATAATTTCCTTCAATTACATGTTATCTCCTAACCCATTTATGAATTATTCAAACTGAAATTATTTACATGGTTATTGCTCCACTTTCCTTGGAGTCTAACCGATAACAATATATTATGATTTCAATAAATGGGAACATGGAAAATTTTCGTAAAATTACCATCGCATTTATCTACGTGAGTAGCTATAGAACTATGGGAAATATGCCATGTAGTATTTGCGCAGTGGTATGTACTGAATTATGGCAATTTTGCGAATCTAATTGAGTGACAGGAACATTTAAAATATTGCATGGTACGAAATCTCATTAACTGGATTTGTATTGTTGAAATTATTCCGTCAAGTTTATTTTGTTGAAGTTAATTCATCTTGACGGCTTGAGGACGAATTCATTTATGAAGCCGAAATGTAGGACTGTGAAATGAATGAACAATTGCTGTAATCCGAAATCAGCAGTAAACATTCAGCGTGTAATATTGCAATAATGGTTTTGTTATGACCAACTTGAAAAATGATTAATTTAATAATTCTGGACGAACTAATTCACTATGGAACACAAGAATCACGATACTGTGGAGAAGCTTGAAGTATCGGTTTTAGACTGGCCCTCTCAGTTACCGGATCTAATTTCAATAGAACATGAAAGGAATATGTTTCAGAGTCCTAATCAAAAGGACCTCAAAAACAGCTGGATTTCCTTTGATGGCATGGAATGATGTTGCTGACGCTTCATTTCCTTTTGTGGTGGTCATATTTTATATTGATTTTGTATTGAATAATGTGTGTCAATCTTTTTTGTAACCTGAATAGTGTCTCATTATATTCCTCATTTCACAAAAAATAATTGAATAATTGGACGTATTGAGGGTGTTTTTTCATAACTCCATCTTCTCATTGAATGTACTCAATTAATCATATACGAGATTCTATCATAAATTGTACATACGAGGATGTATTGATATCTAGTTAGCCTAGACCAGTTCCATGCATAAACAAAATATTGCGATACCATATCAACGAACAATGACTTATTAGAAGTGCCAGTGTAGAGTTCGACGTCAAAAATGTAAACCAGAGCTACACAATATATTTAAAAAAAAAGTACCAACGCCGAAATTGTAAAAATCGAAAAATTGGAGTATCGAGCCATCATCGAGTACCTGTTTTTAAAAGGGTTAAGAGGTGAGCAGATTTACGAAGATATGCTCAATACCCTTCGTGATCAATGTCATTTGTATGCGACCGTGAAAAATTGGACTGCAAGCTTCAAAAGAGGGTAATTTTCGATTGAAGATGATGACCGATCGGGAAGGCCAGTGCTATGTCAGTCCCCGAAAATATCGATGCAGTTCATGACATGATTTTATCAGACCGTCGAATTGGGCTAAAACGGATATCTGAACTGAAGATTTCATACGAACGCGTTCATCATATAGGTCACGTCAATTCGGACATGAGGAAAATTTCTGCAAAATGGATCCCCATATATTTGAATGTCGACCAAAAGCGTGCAAGGGTAGAAGCATCGAGTTCGATCTGTGCTCGATTTGAAAACGATGTAGACATCTTAAACCGAATTGTTGATATGGATGAGACTTGGGTACATTTCTACGATCCAGAAACAAAGCAACAATCGATGGAATGAAGACACTCTGGTTCTCCAAGATCTAAGGAGTTTCGTGTCCAAAAATCTGCTTGAAAAGTTCTTGCTTCAGTTTTTTTGGGATTGCCATGAAGTAATCATGATTGATTTTCTGAATAAGGGTAGAACAATAACAGATTACTATTCGATATTACTGACCACTCTACGGAAAAAAAATAAAGAGAAAAGACGCGGAAAGCTATCCAAAGGTCTCTTGTTTTCACAGGACAATGCCCCAGTACACAAATCTCATGTTGCCATGCAAAAAAATCGTGATTTAGGGTTAGATTTACTAGAACACCCCCCTTATTCACCAGATTTGGCTCCGTCCTACTATCATCTATTTCCTCAACTGAAAAAAAGTTCAAAAGGTCGTAATTTTTTTTCCAACGAGGAGGTAATAAAAGTTGTGGAGGACTGGTTTGCAGAGCAAGAAGAAACATTTTTTTTGAAAGGTCTAGAGACGTTGCAGGTTCGCTGTAATAAATGTATTCAATCAAGAGGAGAATATGTTGAGTAATAAAATATTTTGACATTGAATTTTTGTTTGGTTTTATAGTAGGCTAAGAATTTTTCAATATATGTACTGGGACAATAGAACTACATCCACATTGTTCATAGGCGACATTATAGATAATAAATAGCGAACCTTCTTGGCTTCAATCCTTCTCTCGAAATAATCAATCATTATAAAGCAATATAATAATCATTCAATCGACTCAATCGTGCATGAAATGCCTATTCTCAATCAGAAACGATACCAATTCCTCATAAACCATCGAATTATCTGAGCTTTCACGTTGAAATGTGAAATTTGAATAAACCATTCGGAGCCATCAATTTCTCTTACGTTAATACTGAATTTTATCGATTATTCTACAGTGACGCAATTATGAATAAATGAACTTCCTCATAATGATAAATTCGCGTTGTTTAAAAGTTCGACTCGTCAATAAATGAATCAGTTATGTATTGTGTGGAATTGCGGAAGAGAACGAGTCTAATTCTATTATGCTACTTCTTAGGATGACATAATTGATTATAACGATGTTTAAACAGGTTAACTCAGCGCTAATGTGAAGTCGAATAATTGAAGACAACTGGATTGCGATCAATCTTGAATTTTGCGTACGTTGACTGATTATTGGAAAAAGATTTAATTGAATTCCATATCAATAATAAGAGATTTAGGTTGAAACGGTTGTTTTTTTTTCAATTCAGTAGGGATTAATATGTAGCTTTGGAATTCAGTTTGAACTTCGGTACAAATATCGTATTTTAGATTTTATGATAATTTTTTTTGAAAAATTTCTTCATTAGCAAATCCTTTTCGCTATGTCGAATTAAAGAAACTTTTGTTGAGAAATGAATTATATTCTTCAGTTTTCGTATATTTCCTTCGGTCAAAATATCGGTTGTTTGTTTTAGAGTGATAGAATTTTCGTTAGGGATAACTGTGATTTGATAGAAGGAAGAGGCCATGTTGTTTCGACATTTCTGTTCAGTCAGCATTGACAAATTATCCTGAGAAGAATCACACCGCAACAACTTTTATTGTTGAAATTTATTTTCAAACTCATAAAGCTCTTAGTGAAATATATGGTTCACATAATTGTCCATCAGAGCATCTCATTCGTCGAACTATCGATGAAGTTCAGACAACATTTTCTCTGCTCGATGCAACAACAACAAGACAGAAAACTGTAGGGTACAGAAGAAAATATCGCTGATGTGAGTGAAAGTGTTGATGATGATCCAGATTTGTCTATTCGTCGACGTTCACAACAAGTTGGACAATTTCGGACGAAATCTTGCCTAAAGATCTTGGTCTACACCCATACAAGATCCAGATGGTTAAAGAACTGAAACTCTTCGACCATAAAGAGCGTCGATTGTTTGCTGATTGGGTCCTAGAACTGTTTGAAGTTGATCCACTTTGTTATCGAAAAATTGTGTTTCGTGATGAAGCTCATTTCTGGTTGATTTTAACAAGCCAAATTGCCGTATATGGAGTGAAACAATCCTCGAGATGTTCTGTAGGTTCCATCCTGTATGGTGTGCTCTACACGCTGGAGGCATCATCGGTCTCTATTTCATTAACATCGATGCTGGAGCTAATGTTACAGTGAATGGTGCTCGTTACATATCGATGATCAATGATTATTTTTTTCAAAATTTGAATGGTTTTGACCCAGAAGTTCTTCCTTCCAACAAGATGGGGCTACCTCTCATGCTGCTACCGTAACAATCGATTTATTGAAAGAAATAAATTGGCCTTCTCTGTAAAGTGACATAACTCCGAAGGATAATTTTCTTTGGGGTTATGTCAAGTCATTGGTTTATACCTACTAATAAACCAGAAACAATAGACGCTCTGGAAGCCAACATAACTCGTGTTATTGCTGAAATAATGCCTGAATTACTCGAAAAAGTGGTCCAAAATTGGTCTGGTTGAATGCGGTTCCTTATCAGAGCTAGTTCTGGTGGACATGCCGGAAATTATTATTTTTAAAACATTAATGTCATTAAACTATCTTCAATCTTATTGAATGTGTTTTATTTCAATTTCAATCTCTATCACCATGAAAAAAACACCTGATGGTTCAAATTTTTTCTATCCTAGGTAATTTTTCTGAGGATTTCGAGAGAATTTTCAACATTTTATTCACGAAATCGGCAGCAGATACGACAAACTAGGTAGGATAATGAGCATAACAACAATTTTTCAAACTAAGAGAGGCTGAACAAAAAAAGTTGGAGAAATCCAGGTTTCAGTGTTTAAAAAAAACCATCACCCTGTAGATTTGCAATCGGAATTGCGCCACATGGTGTAAACTTCAAATTGTAACATCTATACCAAATTTCAGTAAAATATCTCGTAAAATGCAGATACTGTGAGAAAAAAAACTTTACAAAAATTCAAACTTTTCTACACCCTGTATATCGACAACGAAACCTTTGTAGTCTCTTGGTTTTATGAATTCGTTTCTTGAAATTATGCGAGGAATCTATTCTATTCGTTTGTACTTCCAATTAAGGGGCAGTATCACCTTTTGAATCGTGGTAAATCTCCATTCAAAAAGTGTTCTCTTTATTCCACGAGTAAGTACCCTAATTTACGACGTAGAGACTTGATTTTTTCAAATTGAAGTTGGAGAACGTTCCGAGGGCAAATAGTTTTCTTTTTCTCGATTTAATTATTTTTTCAATTAAAAAAACCAGGTAATCGTTAGATCGGGGGTTATTGAATATGTTTTTCGTTTTTCATGAGTACAAGCTATATTTTTGAAATAATCATCATGACAATTTTTGTAGTTTATAGTAGTTTATAGGAAATGGTTGCGATTTTTTCGATTTAGTTAGTTTTTCAATTAAAAAAAAACAGGTTGAACTTCAGCGTTTTGGAAACTACACTAAATGATTTTTTTCCGACGGTTATTCATCATTTTTTGGGAGAAAATCGCAACTATTTGCCCTCGGCAATTTAATCTTCTATAATCTACAGAAATTTTCATGATTATTATTTCAAAAATATAGCTTGTACTCATGAAAAACGAAAAACTTATTTAATAACCCCAGATCTAACGATTATCCTGGTTTTTTTTTAATTGAAAAACTAATTAAATCGAAAAAAAGAAAACTGTTTGCCCTCGGGACGTTCTTCAACTTCAATTTAAAAAAAATCAAGTCTCTATGTCGTAAATTAGGGTACTTACTCGTGAAATAAAGAGACCACTTTTGAATGAAGATTTACTACGATTCAAAAGGTGATACTGCCCCTTAAGGAAAACCCTGTGATGCTTATTGGATTTAAAGCATGCTCAATATCAATTCATACCTCATTCCTAGTTTATAAGAAAAATACCAAAAATTCTCACCATCAACCTCCACAAACTCCCTTCAGCACCACCAAACAAAACCAAAACAAACCAAAAACACTTCACATCAAACACCCCGCACTTGGCGCTTCTTTAATCGCAACTGGCTATCCGCAAAGCTACCGACTATCCGCAAGGTCGCCTAAAGATCCAATAACATAGTTACCGCGTCAACCGAAGAACCGACGTTGAAGACGCTGAGCCACGGCGACGCTACTGCAGGACGCGAGTCTAGGTCTTCGGAAAGGTGGTCAGAAACACGTCTTCGAGTTCAGCCAACTTTTATCGGTCACTGATGGCAGGACCTGATCGAATTATATAATATAACTCCGGTTGTTGTAGCGGATAGATCACATATCGCCGGTTCTTGTGCTGCAATAATGCAATTCGCTTCCTATTTTCCCATTTGCGGAACGATTGTTATGAAGTAGTGGTAATAGGGGGATTTGAGAGTGTTGATATTATCTTGTTTCGTTTTGAAATCATTGAAAGTGTTCTAACGAAAAATATGTACGAGGATATATTGAAAAATTCTCAGCCTACTCTAGAACCAAACAAAATTTCAATGTCAAAATATTTTATTACTCAACATAATCTCCTGTTAATTGAATACATTTTTTACAGCGAACCTGCAACGTCTCTAGACCTTTCAAAAAAATGTTTCTTCTTGCTCTGCACACCAGTCCTCCACAGCTTTTATTACCTCCTCGTTGGAAAAAAATTACGATATTTCAAACTTTTTTCAGTTGAGGAAAGAGATGATAGTCGGACGGAGCCAAATCTGGTGAATAAGGGGAGTTTTCTAGTAATTCTTATCTTAATCACCAATTTTTGCATGGCAACATGAGATTTGTGTACTGGGGCGTTGTCCTGTGAAAACAAAATACCTTTGGATAGCTTTCCGCGTCTTTGCTCTTTAATTTCTTCCCGTAGAGTGGTGAGTAATGTCTAATAGTAATTTTCAGATATTGTTCTATCTTTATCCAAAAAATCAATTATGATTACTCCATGACAATCCCAAAAAAACTGAAGCAAGAACTTTTCCAGCAGATTTTTGGACACGAAACTTCTTAGGTTTTGGAGAACCAGAGTGTCACCATTCCATCGATTGTTGCTTTGTTTCTGTATCGTAGAAATGTACCCAAGTCTCATCCATAGTAACAATTCGGTTTAAGAAGTCTACATCGTTTTCAAATCGAGCACAGATCGAACGCGATGCTTCTACCCTTGCACGTTTTTGGTCAACATTCAAACATTTGGGGATCCATTTTGCGAGAATTTTTCTCATGTCCAAATTAACGTGAACTATATGATGAACGTGTTCGTCTGAAATCTTCAGTGCTTCAGATATCAGTTTTAGCCCAATTCGACGTTCTGATAAAATCATGTCATGAACTGCATCGATATTTTCGGGGAGTGACACAGAAACTGGCCTTTCCGATCGGTCATCATCTTCAATGGAAAATTTACCACTTTTGAAGCTTGCAGTCCAAGTTTTCACGATCTCATGCGAAGGACATTGATCACCAAGGGTATTAAGCATATCTTCGTAAATCTGCTTACCTCTTAACCTTAAATACAGGTACTTGATGATGGCTCGTTACTCCAATTATTCGATTTTTACAATTTCGGTGGACATCTTTTTTTTTATTTATTGCGTAACTCTGGTTTACTTTTTTTACTTCGAACTCTACACTGACACTTCTAATAAGTTATTGTTCGTTGATATGGTATCGCAATATTTTGTTTATGCATGGAACTGGTCTAGGCTAACTACATGTATCAATACATCCTCGTACCTCTGTCTAAAACCACCAAACTTCAAAAACTCAAATTTCTAGTACTGACTACACATGCTCATTGATATTGAGATAAACATTTAAGGGTACCTGATCATCCATCTCATAGATATAATCCCAACCATGATTCACAGATTGATATAGAAGATCCTAAATCTGCCTTCTTGTTCTTTAATTATCAACACACATTTTCTTATCTCGGCAAGTCTTCAACCCTCTATTAGGGTTGAAAAACACATGTTCTTCAGGTGACCCTCGTCTGAAAAACACACAAACGTACAAAAAACGTTTTGTTATCATATCGAATGTTCTTTTTTAGAGTGATAGAATTTTCGATACGGATAATTGTGATTTGACAGAAGGTAGAAGCCAATTCTGTTCAGTAAGCCTTGACAAATTATCTTTTTTTTATGTTGTAGTTTTCACGAAAAGGAATATCCTGTAATGTTCAGAGAACATCGTTAGAACCAAGGGTAAACAGGTAGCAATTGGTGTTCTTCTTAGATTTCTGAAGGTAATATGCCTCAGGGAACACCTCCCTAGGCAATGTGTTCCAAAGCCTCGCTGTTCGTTGGATGAACGAGTCTTTGAAGAGAGATGTTCTGCAGGTCTCCAAAGTGACCACGAAGGGATGTGAAGACCTAACTGGACGGGATAGTCTCGAGAGACTGCCAGAGGAGGAACGATTGCTGATAATTCAGAAGAGCATTGCCTATGGAAATATCTATAAAATAGAGACATATCCTCTACTCTTCTACGGTGCATCACCGACGAGACGAATTGCCCTTTTTTGTACAGAATCCAAGAGTTTTAGGGTTGGTTTAGGTGCAGCACTCCAAATATGGAAACAGTATTCCAGGACAGGTCGAATCTGTGCCTTATAGATCCTAAGCAGCTGACCGGAGGTGAAATAGCTCCTGGCACGAAACAGAAAACCAAGTTTCTGGGATGCACTTTTAGCAATGGATCTCACGTGATTATCCCAAGAAAGGTTATTGCTGATAATAATACCAAGCATCGAAATGGGTGACTCCATTGGTATCGTTACTCCCGACAATTTTATGCTGGGCACAGTAAGATCGGCTTTTCTAGAGAAAAGGCATGCTTGTGTTTTGTTTGCATTGAATTCCACCGAGTTATTGAATCCCCATTCAAGAATTGTCCATATTTATGTTGTTAACATTTCTTCCTCGTTCGTTTCTGATTTAGCGGGCTGGTATTGGAGCCCTAGAAGAAAAGGCGGTATGGAGGGTACTATCATCCGCGAAGCTGTGCACTGGACACGAAGTTGCTTCCAGCAAATCGTTGATGTGAAGTAGGAATAGTGTTGGAGCCAGAATTGATCCCTGCGGAACACCAGCATTTATGGGAAGACAGTCAGATGAAACTCCATCGACCTGCACTACATGGAGAGACCTGTTTGAGAGAAAACTAGCCAGCAGAAAACACAGCTTTGGGGACACGCCATAAGATGGTATCTTGGCGTTACACGGTGTTACACCTGATTCTGCTACAGTAACAATTGATTTATAGGAAGAAAGTTTGGTGATAACATTACTTCGAGAAATGGTCCAATTAATTGGCCTGCAAGGTCATGTGACACAACTCCAATGGTTACTCGAAAAAGTCTCATCGAATTCGGTTCCTCAGAGTGCCGAAAATGATCACTGAAACATAAATGTTTTAAAATTATCTTCCAAATGAAAAAAAATGGCTTCAATCTTAATTCAAATGTGTTTTATTTCAATTTGAATTTTTATCACTCTAAAAAACACACACGATAGTTTTACTTTTATCGATTTGGATTATTCGATCCTGACGTGTCCAAATGAGGACGAAACCATGCTCGATGTTCATATTTCTCTACCGATTTTCCGAATATTCCAACAATTTCATCAATCTCCATCTCGTGACGTGAAACATGCGGTGAAATTCGAACTTTATGGAATTATAATTGCAGTTTTAACTTCCACTGAAACTGCACACAATTCCCTGCCATTACAGCAATTATCGCAAAATTGCATGTGAATTCGACTGACTTAATTCACACATCCACTTATTCTTCCATTTATCTGAAGAAGCTAATGGTAAAGGAATATTCACAATCCAATTCTTCATTCTGGTCAGCTAATGGCCAAGGAACGGAATATAGATTTTTGACAGTTATACAGAAAACAGAAGAACGTTTGGATTTCTTCTTCGATTCACTAAACATCTGGCTTGTGTTACGACCTGTTGTTTTTAATATTATATCCGAATTCCAGTTACCTAATCACACGAGGACTGAAATGAATTTTAATCAAGCTTGGGGCTAAGAAAGAGTTCTAGTGGTTTAAGCGCCTTAGCGCGGTAACTGTTCAAATTAATTTGAATACGTTTCCCAAACGACAATTAATGATATTCGAAATATTAGATATCTTCTGAACTTTCTTCTTAACTGAAAAAATATTATTTTCGCAATACATACATCGATTTTTACAGAGTTTCTCATCCATAAGTTGTTTCGGACTATATTCTGAATAAATCATATCTGTTGAAATTATGACCAGCTTCGTTCAAATAACGTTCGAATATGAGAATTACCAGTTTTGTTTACAGATTTCAACATTTCATTCAAATTGTAGAAAAAGAGTTCGATCAATTTTGAGTTTCTGATTCGAAAATAGTTGAATATAGTTATTTTCCTAACAAGTGCGGAAAGTGATATTTTCCCGCACGAAACTGCCGTTACCCGAACGACGCGAAGCGGAGTTCGGGTAAGCAGTTGAGTGCAGGAAAAACACTTTCCGCACGAGTTAGGAACAATATTTTTTCTACAAGCGCTTATACGAGATCGATTTCAACACACAGATCAAATGTGAATTGATCATTCTAAATACACATGAATGACAAAAGTCTCTGACAAGTCGTTACCATTGTACTCTCATCGTTGACCTTCGGTCCATAGAGACTACAAGCCTATGGAATAAATTTAAACTGTAATAATATTCATAAATTCTTTATTAATTGAAAAGAAAACTAGACTAACAGCACATAAAAATGAATTTTGATAAGGAATCTATGTACATTCTGTTTCTTCCCATTATTATCAATATATTCATTAGAAATATTCAGTTATTAGTTATATTTATTGTAAACGTGCAGTTGGTCGCGTTATGCAAATTTATAGCAGAAGCCATCATATTGGTCGAAGTCAGCTGCTGGTCGAAGTCAGCTGCTCCTTGGAAGATAATGATTCTGTATTACAGTTTGAAGAGGAAGAAGCAAAACGTTGAATATTTGCCATCATATTGTTCGAAGGCTCTTTGGAAGGTAATGATTCTGTATTACAGTTTGAAGAGGAAGAACCATTCAAATTAAGAATTTTAGTGGACATTTTTTTTTCTGGTTAATAGATTCTTCCAAGTATCCCTCAGCAACAGCAGTTGACTTCCATCCTCCTAAACGTTTAATATTTGTGATACCTTCTCCACAATTGGCTAGGAAAGTAGCCGAGGAGCGCCTAAAACTGTGTCCTGTGTATAATTCCGAATTTTGTAGGCGTAAGTAAGCTGCAATTTCGGACGGTATTTTTCCTATTTTATTGATTCCGACAGGTTGAATCTTACATTTTCCCCGATTATACTTTATAAAAATTCGGCGATGAGGTATTTCCTTTGGACGTAAATTCATATATTTTCTGTATATGTTCAGAAAATATCCATTATTGGTGTCTTGGGATATAACAAACGATCTTGGTGAATGATTTTTGGAGTCCTTAATATTGACGATGATCAAGTCTCCTTTATCATCTATATCGTCGATGGTGAGTTTTGTAAGTTCCTCTCGTCTGCAGGCACCAGCTAATCCAAAAATTGTTACCAACTTCATCATCAAGTAAATTTCATCAGATGCCTCACTCATGAATTTTGTTATTTCCTCTTCATTAAAAGTTTTGGCCTTTTTTGGACGAAATCCTATATTCTGTCGTTTAATGAAGGCAGTTAATTTATGGAATTTTCCAATATCCAAATCCTGTTTCAGTTTACAAACACTCTTTATCATTGAATATCGGGACCATAATGTGTTTGGTCTCCAAATTTTGGACATTTCCAAAAAATACGCCGAAAACACTTCCTCCTTCCTCGGTTGAACCTTTTTGGAATTACACCAATCAATGAATTCTGAATATTGCTTCTCATATTTTATCTTCGACTTGGCCGGTAACAAATTTAAACTCGCTTCATAAGAAGCTGCTAATATTTCTTCGGGCAGGCCATCATCAGATCCCGAAGTATCCATTTTACCGGAGCGTACTGATTGAATTCGAGTTGATATTATTTATATTTAAACACAATTTCATAATATAATGACAATGTATTAATTCTTATTCACATGCCGTTTCCATAGTAACGTCGTCGGTGGCATAGAGATATATCATTATTCAGTTTATTCTTTAGAAAAAGCGTGCGAGAAAAGCCCTTGCTAATCCATTACCACACGCATTTGCGTGCGGTAATGGAATAGCAGGGGTTTTTCCCACACTGTTTGGCAATGTGACTCTTTACGAATTGAAATACGTGCGGGAAAGAGAATGAAAGTGCACGCTTGTAGAAAAAAATCATTTCCTAGTATACTCCCTTCACTTTAATAAAGTATCCTGGTTGGCCAAGATTCAGGTTTATCAATTTTTTTTCTACTCGAAACTGACGCAGGTTGGTCCTTGTCAAATGTCAAAAAATTCTCGTGAACGTTGCCAAATCTGATTTCTGTTTAATCTTTTTTACTTTTTAAATGGAGTTAGTTCTTTTAAGGTTCATCTGTTCATCACTGAATAAAACAAATTCAAAAAATTTCGGGTTCTGTTCAATTTGAAAACTTGCCCAGTTACAGAGATTCAGGCGGTTTGCAAAATCGCTATCGGTAAGCGCCTGATGCATCTGAATGTGGTAGGCATGATACTTATTTTTTTGAGGATTCTTTGAGCTGAACGCTCACTTATACTACAGGCTACACCAAGCTCCCTTTGGCTTGTGTGAGGATTTTCAGTTACATGCAGCAAAGCCTCGAGCTCCTTGTCCTCGTTAGTGGTCGATTTTATCCTCTCTTCTTTTTTATACTTGACATCTCCTGTCTCTACAAATCTGTTTAAAAGCCTCCAAAAACTCGATTCATGTGGATATGTTCTTTCGGGATATTCGACAGCATAGGATCTACTGGCTAGTAAACAGTTTCTGTGGCGCTGCCCCAACATGAAAATCATATCAACCATTTCATCTTTACCAAAATTCATTTCAATTTATTGTATTCGGAAATAACTTTGAGCTCTGAATAACAATATTTTGATCAATAATAATAATCGATGTACTTCATAACAGTTTCTGTTGCACTGCTGCGACATGAAAATTATAAACCATTTCATGAACAATAATTTTTTTGGATGCCGATAAAACTCTGTAATCGTCAGAAAACACATGTTACCAATAATACCTATGTATGTGTTACTTATTCGGACAAACATTATCATTTACATGTTGAACTTCGAGGATTATGATTTTGGAAGGGTTTTAAAGTTTTTCAATGATTGGTCATTCAGTTTGGTTTAATTGTGTGACTCATTTAAAATATCCGTTAGTTATTATGTTCATTATTCCTGAAATTTTTGGTAGAAATGTAATTTTTCGTGTCTGCTGGACACAGGAGTGAAAATAATTCTAAGGTTACTTCTGAAAAAATGTGAGGTTTTTAACTGTGTACATCATCATGGAAAAAATACAGGGTGTTACCTTTGAAGAGATCGAAAAAAATCAATTTGAATTACTCAATATTTGGACATTGATAACGGACACCATGTATAAAAAAAGGTTGATAATTTAGTAACGATGACTAGGCAAATTCTTAAGTTAAAAGAAATTCTGATCAAATTGATGTTTCTATCGCTCCTGGAAATCGGTAGAGGGCTTTCAATGAACTACTGTATCGTAAAAATTTTGCAGTTTTTTCTGAATAAGATCCGTATACCGTTGGAAAAAAATATCCCTAATATTCTGCGTCATGATAGAGGTATTGAAGAGCATTCAAAATATGCGAAAATATACGGGGTGTTCAATTTTTAAAATCACTCATTTGTTCAAAAATTTTATTCGGGAACACCCTGTATATTAGAAAATAATTTCCTGAGATTCAGAATTGAAATAACAAAGGAAATGCTTTTCAACTAAATTTCTAAAAAGTCTGGTTTGGCAGCTATGAAAGCCTAACGCACTATTGCAGGACCCTGTATACGCAAAATATTTCCAGTATTAACAGAGAAAAAAGTTTCCTCAACATTCGCCAGGTCTTTGGAATTATTGAAATCGCATAATATTTTCTCAAATTCCTTATATTCCCAAAGTAAATGAACAGTTGATGAATACGTACTTACTACGATCTATATGTAAAAAGGACAACGTAGATATCTGATAGGAAAATGACTATAACCTAACATTTTCAAAATGAACAAAGTGAAATGTGTCGGAATGTCATGGCTAATCGGAATACTTTATTAAAATGAATGGAGTATACTGCGTCAACAATTTTTCAAAATTTTGACTCTGTTTCGTTTTCAGTCGACCATTCTATTCGATTACAAGATATTTCATTCGCGGCATTTCCTCTCACATTCAGGAGCCGCATAATTCTTTTTGTGACTGTTAGATGACCATACTGGTAACCCAGAGACGAAGACAATTCCAGCTACTACTTCAGCAACATAAGTGAGGTGGACAAAAAGTTGTGTGAAGACTTCAACCGGACAAGAATACGTTTTTCTTTGAAACTGTGCGTTCGTTATAGCAAATCCATTGAAGGCGATTTAACCGGTAATTCCGAGTAAATGTGTGAGTTCAGTGGGTTAGACTTGCCTTGAATCATTCATCGGACTTCCGACTTATTCAATTTCACGAAAAATTCGATTCAGAAGGGGACGGATTCTAAGACTCATTAAATATTGTAGCAAATGGATAAAAAATGACCATAATTTCACAATAAAAAATTTACCTAAAACATTGACATTAACCTTGTAGACCAAGAGTCAGTGACCAATTTTCATATGTCATTTCATAACTCACAAAATTTTACTTGTTTAATATTCAATATCTGCTCGAAAATAAAATCCATTTCTGCCAGCCCATAATGGCCGGAGTAGACTATCATAAGCGCTCAAAGAGGCCAGAAAATTAGGTTCAACTATGTCATAGTATCATACACCAAACTTTCAGGAATTGTTATTGATTATATATTGAATCTATAAAAAATAATGACAGAATTTTTTCGTCCTTCCTAAGTGTTGGTAGAACTCTTTGAAAATTCATTAAGAACAGCTGTACTTATGTCATTTCAGTACGCTTGAAATTTACAGGAAATAGAGAAAATGTGTCTAGAAAGCGAATTATAATAATGACAGAAATTTTTTACATCACGAAACATCTGCCAGAACGAGAAATGTTGCCGCGCAAATGCGAGCGAAATGAGCTTATTCATATTTGCAAGTCAGACCTAGAGCGCATATTGGGCATTTACGAGACTCATCAAAAGTTGATAGAAAATTATGTGGAGGAAGCTAAAATTCCTTTATGAAATTATAGAATTTGTTTTCAGTTTCATTTACCAGATCTGATGATAAGGGTATTCGCTATGTACTCGTAATACTAAAGCTCACTGTGAAAGTCTTATACTCTCTTTTACTACCCAACTTTTGGGGTTTTGAATGCCCTGATGGTTTATTTTTCACCCCTTAGTATGACTGAGATCTTACACTTCTTTGAATGTTTCGTAAGTCACACAGGTATACTCAAGACCTCCTCAATCCATTCGAAAATTTTTGGAGCTCAGTTCAGATTCGAGCATAAATTCTTCTAACAAAGTCAATGTTTATTGATAATCTGTTGGTGAAAATATTTTTACTAATTTTTTGAAAACTAACCATTATAATATTGTTGAAAAATATTCTTCGAGTAATGAAACTGATGATTCAGATGATTCTTCATTCATTGAAAATGTCAACCAAGATGATGACGATGAGGAAACAAATTTTGAGTTTATTACTAAATAAATTGTTGTAATGTTAAAAATACACACCGTTAATTTATTCCTTTAATTGATAATAATACATGCCCAATATGCGTTCTAGGTCTGACTTGCAAATATGAATAAGCTCATTTCGCTCGCATTTTCGCGGCAACATTTCTCGTTCTGGCAGATGGTTCGTGATGTAAAAAAATTCTGTCATGATTATAATTCGCTTTCTAGACACATTTTCTTTATTTCCTGTAAATTCCAAGCGTACTGAAATGACATCAGTAAAGCTGTTCTTAATGAATTTTCAAAGAGTTCTGCCAACACAAAGGAGGGACGAAAAAGTTCTGTCATTATATTTTATAGATTCAATATATTATCAATAACAATTCCTGAAAGTTTTGTATATGATACTATGACATAGTTGAACCTAATTTTCTGGCCTCTTTGAGCGCTTATGGTAGTCTACTCCGGCCATTATGGGCTGGCAGAAATGGTTTTTATTTTCGAGCAGATATTGAATATTAAAGTAAATTTTGGTGAGTTATGAAATGACATATGAAAATTGATCAGTGGCTCTTCCTCAGTAGATCCACCTTGTAGATTCGCATCCCAGAATCCAACAAAAAAATTGTATCACAACTCACAGCTGTCGATCTTGCTCTTGTTACCTGACCTGGACATGAAAAGAGGAATACAGTACCCAAAATTTCGAACTGAATACCATTAAATGTTAGACAAATCATTTTTGAAGTACAATAAGGGCCGATATGGGCAAGAAACAAGTGTAATTTTGTTCTGCTATTTCGATTTTGTGTAACTTATGACGTTTTGAATAGTATTGTCTTTAGGATGTCGCCTAGGAAAAGTGGAATTTGGATTTATTTCTTTGTATTATTAGCAACATACGTTGAAAAATGGTTCGTTTGTGTCCTGTTTGAGGTGAATTGGACTATTTAATTCCTGATTTGAGTTTACATGCACAGGTATGTTCTACTCCGTATCATTTTTAAGTAACAATGGCGTAGATTCTTCGATTTTTTGAATTTCACTTTTCAGATACCCTTCTGATATTGAGACGATGAAAATCAATTCTGAACTCAGCTGACTCTGTGTACCCAACTGAGGATCTCTTTCAATGTTCGGAACATTGTGTGAATTCGTCAAAAAAGGTTAATTCACTTGTAATTTTATTTCCATTCCTCAATATCGTTCACACCACGCCACTGGATCTCTCAAAGTTAGATTCCGCAATGTTGCCATGGTCGGACCCAATGATATTGCTATCCTTAAGGCTACCTTCACTGAATACTGACTAAGTTTTATCTGCACCAATTCTCGAATTCATGAATGAGATGCTGTGTCTCCTCTTTTCATTTTAATTTCTGTATTGTTCTCGCAAAATTAAAATTTTATTGATCAATTGTTTTCAGGAATGCCAATTGATTCGTTTGACGAATAAAAAAAAACAAGGAATGTTATCGTTAATTTATTTTTATTTATTTACAGACATCTAACCTAAATACAGCGTAAAATGTACAACGAATTCAAAATAAAAATATAAGTAGTCAATGCGTTTAGCATATAAATACAGTAAAAAATTAAATATCTCCTTACAAACTATACACACTACGACATATTTTTCTGGAATTTCGTACTTTTCCTTACAAAATATTCACACATTTGTTCCCTAGGCTGTACTGAGAAAAAATATACAATTGTTAAAGCCAAAAATTTACAATTTGTAGATCAGATGCATATACCAACATTCTACAGAATTTTTGGATAAAGCTAATCACTGAAGAAGCCTCATAAAGTTTTCAAGAGATTTGAAAATAGGTACAACAGTTGCTCGCTAAGAACCAATAGATATAAATAATAATAAAGTCAATATGACGAAGTATACAGATTATCTAAAGCTTCTCAGTACAACTATCTCATTCGTTGATCCATATTCGAGTGACATCTATCTTCTTCTCTCTGTCGGTGGCTTTTGCGTATGCTGCGAACAGCTTGCTACATTTTCTGGCCAATCACACACGTTCTGATCTGGGTTGAATACCAGATTTGATGGACATGGCATGTGATGTTTTCTCTCTCCTTCACACATGAAGTAGTGGGTGCAGTCGGCTAAGTCTGGATGGTAGCTGATGTGGCCATCCTCCTCTTCGCAAGTCACCTCGTTTGCTGAGGAAATATCTCATGAGATTTGGATTAAAAAAAAACTATTGATAAAGATGTCAACTACTGTTAACATTCACTGTGGTAAATTCTATTGATTCTTCTGATGCTCCTCCATTATCTAGAGATAAGTTGTCTTCGTATCTTCATCTTCAAACTTGTCACGATATCAAAAACCGTTTCTTCACAGCTAGCTGGCTTCCTTGGAAGTCGATTTATTCGTGAATGAAGAAAAATGCCGATTGAGACAACATACTAGCATTGTTCAAACCGTTATAACATTATTTCTGAGAAATACTCCTTTATTGGGAAACGTTTGTTTGGCATCCTTTCACAGATGCTCTGTATAATACAATGTGAATGATTCTATGAAATTCTAAGTTTCCCTGTATATGAATATAACGAGAGAATCAAGAGTCAGAGATTGTGATCCAGTCTGAACAACTACATTTCATGTGCGAATCTTTCTATAGATCCGATTAACAAGAAAATGAAACTGAGAAGAACTTCAGTACAATGCTAAGCAAAGGAGAGAAATGGGAACATAAATCCACCCACTACAATCTTGAAGAAAATACAGTAAAGTGGTATACAGATAGTTCCAATACCAGGATGGGGGACAATGCTGGAGTATACAGGGCAGGAACCAAGTGCACACTATTGTTAGGCCACCCCCAGAGGGATTTTCGGGCAGAATTGCAAGCAATTTGAAGATGTCTAGACATGAACCTTGAAAGAAACTATCAGAAGTGCCATTTAGCCATTCACTGGGATGGTAAAGCTGCTATTGAAGCTCTGAGCTCCTATGTCATTGACTCAGAATTGATTTTGAAGTGCTGAAGAAAACTCATAGAGGTAGGCAAGAAAGATAAGGTCTCTGGATTCCCGGTCATTCTGGAATCAAAGGAAACGAAGAGGCCATACATTCCCTTAAAGTCGCAGTGAACTGTAACCTCTTTATGGCTCTAACTATATGCATCTCAGTATGAAATATTCAAGCCCTGCATTCATGAGGAACAAACCCTATTTTTCAATATTGACCAGGTTTTTTCAGAAGCTGGAACAGTGAAAGTACCAATTTACCTACCTATATTTTTAACCTCTTATATTGCTGTGGTTATACTTATTCTTATGTCTACTCACGATCTTTGGTTGTATATTGTCCAGAACTAATAGACGTTTCATATGGACCCTCATACTCCAATTTCACTTTGTAATCTTCCAATTCTTGCCTCATAGCATTGATAAGAGGATACTTTCCACCACCACAAGAACCTCTAAAATCATCCATATCAACCGACCATATCATAATTCCTCCAAACCCTTCTTCTTTCAACCAAGCCATCTGTAACAGAAATACTTATAATATTTTTTCTCTAGTTCAGTGTCGAAAGATCACCTTTGTCTTCAGACTTCTCTCGTCGTCAAATCCAACCCACTGGTTATCCCTGTATGCAAATGGCACTTGCTGTTCGTTATCCCACACTAAAGTCGTGTTATCCTCTTGCAAGAAATCGCAAATTTCGTAGTAACTCATGAAACCAGCTTCTGCTGTGTATTTGCCAGGAGTTCCTCCACCACTGGCAGGTGCACCTATGTCAAACTGAGTGACGTTGACCAATTCGAAGCTTCTTCCATAGGTTGGCATTCCAATCATCAATTTTTCCTTGGGGGCTCCTTGCTTGACCCATTCCCTGGCAGAGTAGTCCTAAAAATCATGATACCATTGAAGATAGCAAGAATTTTTGAAGATTAAGAAAACCAACTTACAACAGTCAATTTTTTCTGATACCCAGTGGCACTTTCCAAGGGGAACAGAGGTGAATTGTGGCCAACAGTCCTTTCCCATTGTCCATGGAAATCATAAGTCATCACATTGATGAAGTCCAGATATTTCGAAATCTCAGGAACGTCATATCCAGCAGCTATGGCTTCAAAGGAAGCAGGAACAGCTGCTGTGAGTAGAAGCCTAGGTTGTCCGCTGGTTTTTGCTTCTCCCTCGAAGGCCACTCTCAATTCTCTCAGCAAGTTTAGATAGGAAGCTCTATCATCAGCTCCCCTTGGATATTCCCAATCAACGTCAAGTCCGTTAAACTGGTAGTCCCTAAGAAATTCTATGGCGTCGTAGACGAATTGGTTCATTCTGAAGACGTTTCCTGTTAGTTCTTTGAATGGGGTGGATCCAAAGGCCCATCCGCCAATTGCCAGAAGAATCTAGCAAAGAGATGTGAAGAGTTTTAGGATTTATATCGAATTATTCTGGAAGTTTTGATTTGTTTCTCCTTCTCTTTGGTAATTTTTCGATATTCAAGGACTGTATTTGTCCAAGAGAATGAGGGTGCTTAAAAAATTCCAATACTTTTGATTGCACTCAGTCTTTTACAGAGTTTTAGTTCTATTTAACAAACTTACCCTCAAATCTGGATTTTTCTCTCTCAAAGCTATGACCCTTTCGTACATGTCTGGATCTTTGTCGCTGGATTCTGTCAGCTTATGGTCCTTCAAGGTGGCGAAAGCATATACCACGTGTGTGCACAAACTTGGGTTTATATCTTCAGGAGTAAATTTACCAGCACTTGGACGTTTCTGAGACCAACTGGTCATATAACAGAAGACCTGGGGTTTTCTGACTGCGAATAAGAGCAGATAAGAATGAAATTATAAGCTGTTTTCATAAGTTCATAATTTTGTGATTTCTCAAAGATTGTACTCACTTTTTTTGTTGATTGCAGACTTTCCAGAAGATTTCTTTCCAGGTTTCCTTATTCTTTTCGTAACTTCTGAGGGTGATATTTTAACAGCAGCTGGCTTCTCTATAACTTCTTCTTCTTCTTCCTCATCTTCAATACCTCCTGCTACCGTTGCCCAGTCAACATCTTTGGTATCTTTTCCTCTTGAAATTCCTCTGAGTTCTTCTCTGGAATAGAATATCTATTGTTAGTTTGAGTTGAAGCAAGCATAGCTTTTAATACAAGTTGTTGAATTTTCATCTGAAGTCAATAAGGAAAGATTAGAGCACTTACCTCATAGCACCAATGAGAGGATATTTAACCTCACCACCACACACTGTTCCAGAGAAGTCGTCCATGTCCACAGTCCAGACCATGGCACCTGCGAAACCACTCTCTTTGATCCAGTTCATCTTGTACCTTATGGATTTTTCGTCGTCGAATCCTATCCATTGATCTCCATACACAGCATATGGCACTTTCATTTCTTCGTCAAATACGTAGCTGGCACCGTTTTGGAGCAGTTCGCATATCTGAAATATAACTTTTTCAATTCTGCCTCAGCAACCAGGACAGTACTCAGATGACAGAGTATTCGGAGTACAATAAGGAAAGTGTAGAAGACACAAGATTCTTCTCGTTATCTTATACTCACTTCATAGTAAGCTAAGAATCCAGACTCCTTGGTGTATGTTCCTTCTTTACCACCACCAGAGCTAGGAGCATGCACCTTGTATTTGGCAGTGTTGGACAACGTGAACGATCTTCCATAAGTGGGCATACCAATGACCATCTTTTCTTTAGGAGCACCCAGTTTTACCCACAAGTTTGCTGCATGTTCAACGTTGAGTTGTTTCTGGTATTGACTGTCAGAGCTTGGCGAGTAGAGGGGGGCATTGTGACCTGTAATATTTCGTTGAGTTGAGAACAGCTTAAGACTGTTATGTTCGGATATTTTTGGGCAAGCTTGTTTCAGTTTCGTTACCTGTTTCTCTTTCCCATTTTCCATGGAAGTCGTAGGCCATGAGATTGATGAAATCCAAGTAAGATGCCACGGCTGGTACGTCATAGCCTGCTTTGATGTTGTCTGGACCCACTGGTACAGCAGCAGATAGAAGAAGGCGAGGTTTCTTGATTTCTTGGGCCTCTGCGTCAAAAGCTTCTCGGAGTTCTGCAAATTTATCGATATAGAATGGACCCTGTTCAGTTCTATTCAATATATAAGACATAATATTGGTTTGGGATGATCATTCTGAAGTACTCAATCTGATAACTATGCTATCAAGGTTGTGATGTAGTTATGTATTTTGATGGTCAAGCTGCTATCAAAGCACTGAATACCTTTGTCATGGGCTCGAAGCTGATTTGGGAATGCCGAAGGAAACTCAATGAAGTGGGCAAGAAGGAACTGCAGAAAATCCATTTGGCTGATCAGTATCATCTATACTTTGAATGCTCTGAGGGCTATATGGTCCACTTTGGTATCAAAATATAGGTTTTCGAGGTTGTTGAATTTAATTAAAGACATTTCAGAGCGCTAACTAGCATAGTTTAGATTTTCACCTGTCAAATGATATTTTCTGAAAAATTTGGAATTTCAAACGGCCATAGCTTCTGTCTCTCTTGGTCTATCCACCATTTGTTTATATTTTGCTGATCAGCCTATCTCAGAGTATCTCTGTACAGAATATGAGCGATTTTAAAAATTTCAATTTTTGGGTGAAAAATGACAAAGGGATAAGACCCCCAAAAACACCATATTTGTCATCACCAAGGAATCCCTGGCGAATCCAAAGTCGTTTTTCAATCTCAGAGATCTAATATCCATTCGAATCATGCAGAAAATCTATTTGGCTGATCCGTATCATCCATACTTTGAATGCTCTGAGCATCTGAACAAAACTCGAAAATGAAATATCGAAAAACTAAAACTGGAAAAATTCTCTACTAAAGAGGGCTTTATGGCCGAGTTTGGTATCAAAATGTAGGTTTTCGAGGTCGCTGAATTCAATAAAGACATTTTCGGAGCGCTTACTAGCATATTTTAGATTTTCACCTGTCAAATGTCATTTTCTGAAAAATCGGGAAATTCAAGCGGCCATAGCTTTCGTCTCTCTCGTCGAATCCACTATTTGATTATATTTTGCTGCTGAGCATATCTCAAAGTTTCTACGTGCAAAATATGAGCGATTGAGTAATGATGTAGCAACCATTGTTGACACAGCATGCAAATACTTTCATCAGTAAAAGTCTTCATCAATTAAATTTCCCCATGAGCATATCCACCTGAAAAATTCCGTAAACGGATTCCTCATACCTCCTTCCCATTTTATTTTTACTATAATTATTTTAAACAATATGCGGACAGGAATAAGTGTTTTTTCAAGCGACAAGGTATTTCCTGCTTTCTAATCGCCCATTCAAGAATAATATTACTATCTCAAATTATCCTTGCCATGCAGAGTTCTACACCTACACTTCAATTCTACCATAACGAAACATTCGAGGTCCGTGAAAGCTTCATTAGGAGAAAATATTTTATAATGGAATTAATTTATTACGTACGATTACGAGTTGATCAAAAATGGCTTGAAGTTTCTTCTTCTGCTGAATAACATTTCACGTATGCTGAGCACTTTTCATTTTTTCTATTCTTCCTTCTGCTGAGTGAAAATACTCAGCATACCTCAAATTTGGAAACACCTTATTCTCCTTCCTTTGTGAGTACCACAAAAGTCAATTCTAATAATGTATAATATATTTCAGTAAAATTGAATAACAATGTCATCTTCTTCCTTATCAGACTTGACCCTGAGTTTCATTGAAGCTTCAAACTTCTCATTGGGAAAAATCCTAACAGGAACATATTTATGACCCACTTCAAGTATCAGCATTTTATCCCATTCCTCTGGATTGAAGTCTTCCCTAGTCTTTGCCTTTTCTTCCCAAGGACTATGTACAATAGCATCAGGAAGATTTTTTTTGGTCAAATATAAATCTCTTTCAACCATCACATTGGCCACTTTTATTTGCTGTTTAGTATCTACGAATATCCTGAAATATTCACTTTGAATCTTCACCTCTTCTTCAGTAAAAGTTTGGAGATATTCATCAGATATTTTGTCGATGTATTTCGAATCTTTAAGCCCAATAACACGACATTCTCTCAAATTTGGTACCCTGATGTGATTGGAAAAAAGAAAATGGAAATAAAAGGAGTATGGACTCAAGTTAATTATTTCAAAATCCATGTGGAGATCTCTTTCCAGCAAAGTAATGGTATATTTAATTGTGTAAACGAAATTCCATATATTGTTGGACACTTGGCCTTGTTCTAATTCGAGTACCACTTGGATATCACCAGTCGGTAATTTCATGGGTCCTTTATTTATCCTCCAAGTCATTAAGTTTGCGAAACCATCCGCAGGTCCTAAAGACCAGTATCTGTAGTGTGGAAATATCAACATTACGCCTCCTTTTATGGCTTTAAGGTTGTCAAAGACGGTTCTTCTGCTTGCGAAGAGTTGTTCTACGCCAAATACAACCCAAGATGTTATATTGGCGCCAAATAAACTGATGGTGCATTGAACATTGTCTCCTCTGTCGAGATATACACAATTTGATGTTGAATCATCCATTCTTTATGGTAAAATTCTTTGTGACGTGACACCCGGGTAAATGGACAGATGTCATACTGACACTTAATATTTGGTGACCTAATTCAGCATCAATAATGGAATAATAACCTAGAAGTTAATCTGACGAAGAGTATTCTGTTGATGAGTTATGAAGAAATTTCTGTTTCATGAGAGAGATGGCATATAACGATATTTCGATGATTTCTAGTTCATTAGGTACTGATGATGAGCATTTAGCATAGTGCAGATCTTAAGCTAAATACAGATTACTCTGACGTGACGTGTAAGGACTTCACGTCAGACGTATACTGTGCTCCCATTGGCCTGATATGAACGTGAACACACAGAACAATGTGTTGCATTTTTATATCACTCACATTTTGACGTTCACGTTCATATTAGGCCAATGGGAGCACAGTACAAGTCTGACGTGACGTCCTTACACGTCACGTCAGTGTAATCTGTATTCAGCTTTACTGTAACCTTTGATAAGTAGGTTTCTGGCATCAGGCACGATGATAACTCACGAAGATATTTCCATATAGAAGGGAAAGCTTAATGTCATCATCTTCAAGTAGAGCAAATATTGTACATATCTGGCAGTATACCTAATTCGTTGATGCAACATGCATTTTCTGATCATGAATAAGAAAGTTGAATTCATCACGACGATTATTGGAGATCTTCTTACCTTTCAAGAGTAAAACATAGTTCTTCTTATCGTCACTTCCTTTAGGGTACTCCCAATCGAGGTCCAAACCATCGAAACCTCTGTCTCTCAAGAAAGGAATAGCGCTGAAGATGAAGGTCTGTCTAGCATACCTAGATTTGGACATATCCTTGAATTTTTGTGTTCCAAATGACCAACCACCTAGAAAAAGACATCGTTGTTATTATTCCACGATTACCCGATACCATTTAGGAATTCTAACATGACAAATTGGGTAATAGGCCATTGTTCTTCGTTTTGTAATAAATTATTAGTACTTCATAATAATAATTGGCGTTGCAACAAACTTGGGAACAGTTTGCAATGATATTTTGTTTAAGTGATCGTTAATCATTATATTAACTCGATTATTCGTTGTTGGATCAATGAGATAGAAAGTTATTATAATTTAGAAACTCAATTTGATTTCTCAAACTTGAATATTTCAGAATAAAATATTATTTGATGAATGGAATTCTCTGAACGTTGACAGCTTCAGCTGAATTCACTGATCTTTTGAACAAAACTATAAAATGAAATATGCAAAAATGAAACATGAAAAAATTCAGAGGAGGCCTATATGAACAAGTTTGATATGAAAATATAGGTTTTCGGGGACACTGAATTCAATAAAAATAATTCAATGCTCTATCTATCATACTTTAGATTTTCACCTGCGAAACGATATTTTACAAAAAAACCATAGCTCCCGCTCTCATGATCGTATCCACTTTTCGTTTGTATATTGTTAATAAGCATTGTCCAAAGCATCTCTGAGCAATGATTCCGAAAATCCCAACTTTCTGGGTGAAAAATGCATAAGGGGTAAGACCCCCCAAAAACACCATTTTTGTCATCACTAAATTTGGAAAAATAAAACAATTAAAAGTCGAATCACAAAGGCCTATAGGCACATGTTTGGTATCAAATTGTAAGTTTTTGAGGACGCTCTATCCAATAAAGATAAATTCAAGTCGCTTTCTATCATAGTTTAGCTTTTCACCTGTCAAATGGCATTTTTTGAAAAATTCGAAATTTCAAATTGTCATATCTCCCGCTCTGCTCAATCGTTCCACTTTTCTTTAATACATTGGTAATCAGCATCGTCTAGAGTATCTCTGAGCATAATAAAATCGAAATCGAAAATCTCAACTTTTGGGTGAAAAATGTCAAAGGGATAAGACCCCCCAAAAACACCATATTTGCCCTCACCAAAAAATCCCTGGCAAATTTAAACGTGTTTTTCGATCTGGAAGATCTACTATCTATTAGAGCCATGCAGAAAAGCCTATTGGTTGATCAATATCACCTCTACTATGCGCGCTATGAGCTCCTGAACAAAACTCGAAAATTAAATATGCAAAAATAAAACGTGAACAAATTCAAGTCATAGAAAGCCTATATGGACAAGTTTGGTATCAAAATTCAGGTTTCCGAGGACGCTGAAATCAGTAAAAAAAAAACCAAGGCTCTATCTATCATATTTCAGATTTTCGCATGCGAAATGACATTTTTTTTTCAATCGAAATTTCAACTGGTCATAGCTACCTCTCTTGTAATCGTATCCCCTTTTCGTTTGTATATTGTTAATCAGCATTGTCCAAGCTATCTCTGATCATAATAAAATCGATTTCGAAAATTTCAACTTTTTTGGTGAAAAATTCATAAATTACATTATATTTTTTTCATGTACTTAATGATAAATTATAGTAATATGATTTGAGATTTCATTCATAGTGACACACCCTAAGTAGATTGAGTACAAACAACATCATTAATATCACGAAAGTAGGTTCCTAGGTGGGCTATTTTTCTGGTGAATATAGAAATCATTTCTACACAAATGGTCTTGTATACGAATGAAACAGTAATTTCTCAACTTCTCGTAACGTTCAATTCAATTAGATAGAATGAAATTATGTTGAATACCTATTATCAAAGAAAGATTTCGATATAATCAGAAACTTTTGCAAGATGAAATTAATATATGTATGTGATCATGAATTAATATATTTACGAATATTAAACAAACGACAATGAATGTCAGAGAACTTCAATTTGAAAATACCGAGTTACCTTAACATAGAAATAATATGAATAAAAAAAATGTTTGAAAGACATTTCGTTTTTACTCACCAATGGCCAAAAGAGTCTTCAGCTTAGGATTTGCCTTCTTCAACTTGTTGATCCTTTCATAAAGTCCTGTTTTCCCATCTTTGGTCTCATCGTTACTCTCGAAAGAAGACAGCTTACCCTTCTTTAACCAGCCAAAAGCGAAAATGAGATGGGTACATAAATCAGGCAGAATATCCTCAGGTGTGAATTTTCCAAGTTTCGTTCTGTACTGAGACCAATTCGTGTAATAACAAACGATTTTGTAATCCTCCTTATTTTTCTTGCCCGACTCTGCTGGAGCGAGGTCATTGTCGGAAGTCTTCTTGTGATGTGGCTTAGATCGGAGTCTGAATCTGTTCACACTGGATGAAACCTCTTGATCTTTGGATATGGAGACGCTCGTCTTGATTTTGTTACTCGGTCTCCTCAGTCTTCTTCGTGTGGCTGAAATTTTGTGATTGGAAAGAATATATCCTTATTCAGAGTGGTCCGCAACTCATACTGATTCATTGCCAGTTTTTCAAATTATTTCCACTGAACGTGAAATGTATAACTGACAAAGAAACTGCAACACCCAGTAGAAGCTGTTTAATTTTAATTTTTTGTTTTGTAAAATATAGATAACATAGCAAGGAGTGAATTATTAAATTCGGAGAAAAAAATCGTGAAGGTTATTTTATGTAAACATTTTTTGTTACTTAAATACCGTTGTCGTTTTTTGCAATTTTTTTTTAAGAAGGATAAGACGACGTGGAGAAAGACGTGAACATCAGTGTAGTTGAGCGTCATGTACATCGGACAGTAGGCGTTATGGTTTGGGGTGCTATTTAACATGCAAGTAGGTCACCTTTAATCTTTATTAGGGATGACTTGACAGCGCTGCGTTACCTTCAAGTGGAGCCATATGTTCTCTCTTACCTTAACCAGATCGAGAATCCAATATTTCAGCAAGATAATGCTCGACCTCATGTTGCCAGAATTAGTTTAAATTTTTTTGAAGCGACCCATGTGAATCTTTCGCCATGTCCACCCAGATCCTCTGATCTTTCGCCCATAGAGCATGTTTGGGACACCATGGGTAGAAGGCTCAGAAATTTACCCCAGCCCCCACGGACTTTGGCAGCTCTGAGACATGCAGTACAGGTAGCTTGAGATAGTATCCCTCAAAAAAAAGTGACCATCTTATTGCATCAATGCCAAGCCGTGTTTGGGAGTGTATAGATAATCGCGGTGGACAAACACATTATTAACACATTCATAAAAAAAAAATTGTGAACCCTTCGTTTTTTTTTCATCAAACATAAATTTAAAATTTTAACAGCTTCTTATGGGTGTTGCAGTTTCTTTGTCAGAACATCGAGGTCTTATTATGACTTACCTCTTTCTGTGTTTCCTAATTCGACAATGACTAAAATTAAAACACATATTAAAACTATAGTCCTGAGTTTACAGCACGGCCGCGGAATCTGAAAAAAAAAATCTAGATTAATGCTACAGTCTGGGGCAGAAAAATTGTTATCATAACTTTATAACTACACATTATGGGTTAGGAATATGAGGCATATCAAGCCAAATTTTAATGACGCAAAAGGAGGCTGTTAGCCCATAATTCTATACCTATAATTTGAGCGTAGTGGCTAATAAGTATACAATAGTGTGGCAATCGTTCCCCTTAAATCCAGGGTCAGTCATCGCATTTCAATTTCACTGGATTTGCCGCCCCCCTGGACGTGCCGCCCTTGTGCCGGGCACGCCTTGCACGCCCGCTTACGGCGGGCCTGAATCCTGTATCCATGGATACCGTATGTGACTCAATACAGAGACAAATAACAAAACTGCATCCGCTGATCGCCGCGATGTCCCTATTTTCCCACTCTCCGTTATCGCACATGCTCAACAGTCTCACTGACCCTAGTCAGAGCCTTCTAGATGTTTCACTTTTAATTTCAAGGATCAAATTATAGGTATAGAATTGTGTGGCTGTTAGAGCCATAGATGGTGTAAACCCCAGAACACATTGTAAACCATTGTTTGTGAACACAAAATCCTTACAGTCATAGCTGAATTAATAATCAAGTTGATAATGGATGTTGCAGTGAGAGTGGAAGAGTTTAAAAGAGATGTGACTGCCACCCATATAACACCAGAACAACGGAAGATCTGAAGATAATGGGAACTAGATTGAAGATCTCTGATCGAAAAATGAAGGCATTCGGCACTACAATAAATTTCCAATGACATGGAGAAAACTTGGAATTAACCTTTTGAAGAAGAAATTAAAAAATTACAAAGGAAGATTTTTAGCGGCATCCTCTCCTCCTAAGTGCCTTTCTCATGTGAGGTTGGCGGTCAATATGGCATATGACTGTCTGTCCAGGGTCTGGTGCAAGAGGTTGTTTCCGTCGGTGTGAGTCCAGTCTCTTATATTTCGCAGCCACGATTTCTTCTTCCTTCCTATACCACGTTTCCCATCGATCTTTCCTTCCATGATGAGCTGGAGTTGTTCATACTCTTCGTGTCGCATTATGTGTCCAAGATACCGTTTTTCTAATTTTTAGTGTGCCAGTCAGGTGTGAGCAGGTGTTCATTCTTGTTAGCACTTCATTGTTAGTCGTTCTGGAGGTCCAGCTTATCCTGAGCATTCGGCGATACATCCACATTTCGAAAGCGTCCAACTTCTTCATGTCATCTTGTTTCCTGTCCATGTTTCACAGCAATATAAGAGTAGGGGCCAAACATAACATTTGTGCGTCCTCAACCTCGTCGCTATTGGTAATTTTGGGTTACATAAAAACTTCCTCAGGTTAAAGAAGCCTGCCCTAGCGATTTCAATTCTCCTTTTGATATCTATCGAGTGATCTAGTTGGCTATTTATGTCTCTTCCTAAGTAAACGTATCGCCGCGTTGTTTCAAGTTGTACTCCGTTTATTTTTATGTTAAAGTTGATGTTTTCATGTGGGTGTGGGTTTCTGGTGAAAACCATGGTTTTAGTTTTAGGCGCGTTGACTTCCAAACCCATTTTGGCGCTTTCACCTGCCAGTCTGTCCACCAAGGCTTGCAATTGCTCCCCTGATTCAGCCAATATTACCGTGTCGTCAGCATACCTTATGTTGTTTATAACAGTTCCATTTATTCTGGCACCCTCTGGATAATCTCGGAGGGAACCCCTGATTATGTATTCGGCGTATACGTTGAAAGGTAATGGCGACAATATACACCCCTGTCTGACACCTCTTTGTATGTCCACATAGTTCGTGTTGCCCCATTCTGTTCGGATGCATCCTTTATGGTTCCAGTATATGTTACGTATGATGACAATATCTCTTCCATCTAGCCCCACCTCAGTTAGAACTTCCATCAATTTTTCATGTTGTATTCGGTCGAAAGCCTTCCTATAATCGATGAAGCATGCATACAGTTTTCTTTGGACTTCCATGTATCGTTCCGCAGTCAGGGACAAAGCCAATATAGCTTCTCTTGTTCCTGTACCTCTTCTAAAACCGTATTGAGATCTGTCGAAATATGCGTCACATTTGTTGTATATTCTATTGTATATTATTCGCATAAATATTTTAGCTGCGTGGCTCATCAAGCAAACAGTTCTATGATCTTCGCATTTTTTCGCCCCTTTCTTTTTCGGTATCGGGATGAACGTGGATTTTGCCCAATCGTCTGGCATCACTCCGGTTTCATAGACAGTGGGTTAGCGGCATGCAGACAATTTTTGAAATTCCGAAAAAAGTCACACACCGTGCATGCCGCTAAAAATCTTCCTTTCTAATTAAATTCACAGACGATAAAATCATTCATAATTAAAAAATTACTTTATAAATAATCCTCCATATAACTTGATGAAGTTTGCAATTTTGTAACTTTTGTGAATTAATTTACGTTGTTACAATGTAACTGAATAAATATCTATCTATCTACAGGGTCTTTCACGAGGAACCTCACCCATATTTATACGGGAAACTACTGAACGTATTTTCATGAAATTCAGGACTTATAAGTATTTCACGATGCTGATGAAATCTAAAATATTTTCAAGGCATGAGCACTTCCGGTTTTTCCGGAAATGACGTCAACTTCCGTTTTTCAAATTAGAACACCATTTTTTTATTGCAGAAATAGATTCCTCAGAAAATTTCAAGTTATTTTGATGCAACATTTTTCAGTTTTGGTTGGAAAATTCTCTCTGAGCGGGAAAATTCGAAAAAAAAATCGAAAATAGAGCTCCGCTGAAACAAGAATAACTTCGAGGTTTTTGGATGGAAAATTTTCATTTTTGGGATTTTTCAAGATGTAAGATTGATGTATCCACTTTGAAAATCGAAATCGCGATTCATGATACAGGGGGTGAAAAAACCGCTTTCAAAGTTAGGGATGACAAAATCGTGAAAAATCAATTTTTTCAAATTAGAACCCCATTTTTTTATGGCAGATATTGAATCTACGTTAAAAAATAATGTGAGTGTATGCATCACACCGTTGCCCTAAAGTGGATATTTTCTGAGTTATTCACAAAAAACTGTTTTTCGTCTTGAATTTTCAGCTATTTCTTTTCCCTTCACGCCAAAAAGATGAAATTTTCAGGAACTGTTACTTAAACCATGTTTTAGATTTTACTACCCTAATATGCAAGAGAAAAAAGTTACAGGTGGCGAATTTGGATTCGAATTTGTATCGGAAACCTCTTCATTTCAACTAATCGGCCATCGGTTTTCTCTCCAGTGATAAATAAATAATTCCTTATGAACCATATGCAGAAACTTACCATGTTTTACATTCTTTTTTTTAATGATAGATATCATTAATTACATCTGCCAAATTCCTCTTTATTCAGTAGCATGTAATTAATGATATCTATCATTAAAAAAAAAGAATGTAAAACATGGTAAGTTTTTGCATATGGTTCATAAGGAATTATTTATTTATCACTGGAGAGATGGCCGATTAGTTGAAATAAAGAGGTTTCCGATACAAATTCGAATCCAAATTCGCCATCTATTTAGGAACAACCTGTAACTTTTTTCTCTTGCATATTAGGGTAGTAAAATCTAAAACATGGTTTAAGTAACAGTTCCTGAAAATTTCATCTTTTTGGCGTGAAGGGAAAAGAAATAGCTGAAAATTCAAGACGAAAAACAGTTTTTTGTGAATAACTCAGAAAATATCCACTTTAGGGCAACGGTGTGATGCATACACTCACACTATTTTTTAACGTAGATTCAATATCTGCCATAAAAAAATGGGGTTCTAATTTGAAAAAATTGATTTTTCACGATTTTGTCATCCCTAACTTTGAAAGCGATTTTTTCACCCCCTGTATCATGAATCGCGATTTCGATTTTCAAAGTGGATACATCAATCTTACATCTTGAAAAATCCCAAAAATGAAAATTTTCCATCCAAAAACCTCGAAGTTATTCTTGTTTCAGCGGAGCTCTATTTTCGATTTTTTTTTCGAATTTTCCCGCTCAGAGAGAATTTTCCAACCAAAACTGAAAAATGTTGCATCAAAATAACTTGAAATTTTCTGAGGAATCTATTTCTGCAATAAAAAAATGGTGTTTTAATTTGAAAAACGGAAGTTGACGTCATTTCCGGAAAAACCGGAGGTGCTCAGGCCTTGAAAATATTTTAGATTTCATCAGCATCGTGAAATACTTATAAGTGCTGAATTTCATGAAAATACGTTCAATAGTTTTCCGTATAAATACCGGTGAGGTTCCTCGTGAAAGACCCTGTATAATAATATTGGTTTAAAATGATTTCAGTTCACGTTTGTTAGAAGTTCCAAAGTTACCTTGCGTAAATAAAGAGGACCTTCAACTGAAAATTCAGCTCTGTTCCAGTTCCTACATAAAAGCATTCGCGACAAATCGTACATGCCTTGAATTATGAGTGTGTTTAAATGTGTAATTACACCAAGGACTAACGTTCTCGGAATAAGTGAAAGTATATTTATTTACTCATTTGCAATAACTCTGTTCGTGTTCATATCTTCATAAGTTCATAACATCAGTTCATTGTTACCATTCGATGACACTTGAGATATTGGCATCATTATTCGAACCACCTCTGTTACTAAAATGTCCCAAATATTCTCCAAGAATTGGCAAAGAATGTTCTGATATCAAAATTAGTTGGCCTTACTTAAGGATGCACTGCTACCAATTGATTATTGTCAACCTGCTTTGTATTTATATTTAACTTAAAGCCGAAGGTTTTTGCTTTGAGAGCCAAACACTTGTTGGCCCTTCTTCGTTGTTCCCTATCAAAAAAATCGCTTCAAAAATAAAAAGTTCATTACAATTCTGAATTAAATGGTTGAAAAAATATATTTTCTCTATTTCAGTATCGTAATGTGTTCATTACAGTTCTAAAAACAGTGCTGTAATGAATTCATTACAGCATCGTTTTCAGTAACATTTTTCGTTTTGTGGTTGTCAGTAATGACTTCCGATCCTTTTAAATTTCAGCAGACGTCAATTTGGAAATGTCAATTTTCGTACTCAATAACATTTACACCAACTGCCAAGATACAATATGAAAATCACTAGGACCTATAATTTGAATTTTTTCACTGAATTTCACAAAATTAGATTGAAATAGAGAAAATATCGTCTAATACTCGTAGCAGAATGCAATTCCAATACTCATGCGTTCGAAAACTCGCTCCTTCGTCGCTCGTTTACGAATTTCGCATTCGTATTGGAATAGGATCCCATTCTGCAACTAGTTTTAGAATATACTATTCCAATGCTGAATATAATTGTTTCAAGGCATTCGATCGAGTCTGGCATCAGGAACTCCTCGATAAGATTCCATCTCATGACGTGCCCCCAAAGCTATGTTCTCTGCTGGATAGTTTTCTCTCAAACAGATCTCTCCATGTAGTGGTCTATGGAGTTTCATCTTACTCTCTACCCATAAATGCTGGTGTTCCGCAGGGATCCATTCTGGCTCCAACACTATTTCTACTTCACATCAACGATTTGCTGGAAGGAACTTGGTGTCCAGTGCACAGCTTCGCGGATGATAGTACTCTCCATACCGCCTTTTCTTCGAGGGCTCCAAAACCAGCCAGCCAAATCAGAAACGAACGAGGAATAAATGTTAACAACATAAAAATGGACTTGGCAACAATTCTTGGATGGGGATCTGATAACTTGGTAGAATTCAACGCAAACAAAACACAAGCATGTATTTTCTCTAGAGAAGCCGATCTTACTGTGCCCAGCATAATATTGTCAGGAGTAACCATACCATTGAAGTCATCCATTTCGATGCTTGGTATTACTGTCGACAACAATATTTCTTGGGAGAATCACGTGAGATCCATTGCTAAAAGTGCATCCCAAAAACTTGGTTTTCTGTTTCTTGCCAGGAGCTATTTCACCTCAACTCAGTTGCTTATGATCTATAAGGCACAAATTCGACCTGTCCTGGAATACTGCTCCCATATTTGGAGTGCTGAACCTAAACAAATCCTAAAACTTTTGGATTCGGGACAAAAAAGAACAATTCGTCTCGTCGGTGATGCCTCGCTTACAAACTCGCTCACTCCTCTGGAACACCGTAGAAGAGTAGGCGATCTGTCTCTATTTAAAGATATTTCCATGGGCGATGCTCTTCCGAATTATCAGCAATCGTTCCCCCTCTGGCAGTCTTTTCGAGACCAACCCGTCAAGTTAAGTCTTCACATCCCTTGGTGGTCACTTTGGAGACCTGCAGAACATCTCTCTTCAAAGACTCGTTCATCCAACGAACAGCGAGGCTTTGGAACACATTGCCTAGGGAGGTGTTCCCCGAAGCGTAAAACCTCCAGAAATTCAAGAAGAACACCAATTCCTACCTGCTTGCCCTTGGTTCTCACGATGTTCTCTGAACATTACAAGATATTCTTTTTCGTGAAAACCACAACATAAAAAAACATTAAAATTCGATACTGAGATCGAAAAAGTCAACTGGCAATCAGGTTTCAACAATTGTTTCCACAATATTTTCTCGTGAAATCCAATTTAATTCATGGAAAGGTGAGGTCTCAATTTCGTATATCGGAAATGAAACTACAAGAGCATTCAAACCACTAAAAATGAAGATTTCACTCTCGTCTTAATTAACAATCATAAAATTACTCGAATATATGAGGAAGGGTCATGTTGAGATGATGGTAATGATCTCTGGATTGAAAGAGAAGGTACTGACTGATATTGAAAGCTATTTGATTGATGTATCGATATTGCACTACGGAAATGAAAAATTAATAACCAATGCGGTTTCACTCAAAAGAGTCGGAATCGTATGCTGATTTCTTCACAAAGTCAAGCCATTATCGTGAGTAATTGAAGAGTCGTGGAGTACCGACTAAATCTTATATGTCTTCCTCATGAATATTAATGGTAGTTTTCTATATTTAAGATCAATTTTGGCCTTCACTTCAGATTGGATTCAGCCGAATGTTTTTTATCCATATGAGGACAACGATTACATATTGCCGACTACACTTCAACGATGTGTTTGCCTTTTGTGAGTCATAAACCAAATTAGAGTCCACGGAATGGTTGGATGTACATTCAGTTGGATTTATTACCACCCATAAGGATTCTTTTGTGGTTTTTGGGTAGTGGATTGACAACTTTCGATGTCAGATAACTCGGCATCGTTTGTTGGCTTGGGCAATACTTTTGGCAGCTACAGACAATCGCTGGACATCCCTAGAACGAGAGTGTATGAAGAACTCTGACTTCCCCAATGAGCCTTTATTTGTTTTGATCCATAAGGTCATACACTCTTCACACATACCTGAAGAAATGTTCTTTACCATCGACTGCCAGAGCTCAAGTGTGAAATGTGATCATTTAACCAATTAAAGGCGCCTATCGCAAACTAGAGGTACTACCAGTAGGTACGATGCGTGGGAATGAAATAGTGAAACTTAATGATGCATCCTTTCTCTAAAAGATATTCCACAAATTTCATACGAAGTAAGTTTGGAAAATCTAGTGAAAGTACCCTTCTACAATTACATTTGGCTGGTGTAGCACTCGCGTATTGATTCTCATTGAGTACTCATGAATTCTATCGAATATTATTCTTTGTAAGTACTCAAAAGCTGATCGTAAATATACAGTGTGACAAGAAAAACTTCGGACAAACTCTTTTTCATTCAACTTTATCAAACAGAAGAAATTGAACAAAACAACAACAAATAATAATAGCTTGAACATTTGTTAATAACATATTCAAGCCGTTTCGAAGTGGCTTCCTTTGGCGGCGATTCCAGCTTCAGACGCTTCTTGAAATTTTCGGCAATGGGCCGCAGCCCCTCGGGCGTTAATCGGTTCCATTCCCGGCGCAGATATTGCTTCAGCGACTCCAAATTTTTGTGTTTTTTGGCACAAGCCCTGTGCTCCAAAATCGACCACATGCTGTAGTCCATTGGGTTGAGATCCGGTGAGTAGGGCGGCCATTCTGCAGATGAGATGAAACAAGGAAAACGGGTCTTACACCATTCTTGCGTCATTTTCGCTCTGTGAGCCGGAGCGTAGTCTTGTTGAAAGGTCCAATGCGTATCGCCGAAGTGCTGCTCGGCCAACGGAAGTACTACGGCCTCGAGGATGTCGCAGCGGTAGACTTCTTGATTGATTTTGTCCCCTTGATCCACGAAAACCAAGGGAGTTTTACCACTGCCGCAAATTTCGCCCCAGACCATGACGGATTGCGGATTTTGACGGTGTTCGACGATGGTCGATGTACCGGGAGCCTCTATGGACCAGACTCTGTCGTTTTGGTGGTTGTAGGATTGTTCTACGGTGAAAAGCTTCTCTTCTTTGAAGAGAATTCTCTCCCATTGCTGACCGGCGGCGAGACGAAGGAGTTAGCGGCACCTTTGGGGTCGTACGCGCTTGTTTTCCTCCGTGAGGAGTTGAACTTTTTGGAGCTTGTAGGGCTGGAGGTTGTGCTCCTTTTTGGCAATTTGACGGACTGATTCGCGGTTGATAACGGTCTCACAGACTATTTTCCTCATGGAAACCCTCGGATTTCGATTGACTCGCTTCATGACGATGTTGCGAATGCTAGGTGTATTGACAGTGTGTTTTCTACCACTTCCTGGACGACGACCATAATGGCCAAGCTCCTTGAAACGACGAATTGCATCGGACACGGTTTGTCGAGGCACATTGAGCAAACGAACAATTTTGCATTGACGCCTACCGTGGCGAAACAGCTCCAAAATCGCACTTCGTTTGTTCGATATTCTAAAACTCTGTGAAATGAAATTATATCAAACTGAAAATTCACATATTAGTACAGGAAAGTGTAGAGAAACAAATAAAAATTAGAATTTAAACAACTTCTTTTGGGTGTTGCTGTTTCTTTGTCAGTGACATCGTTTAATTTTGTAACATACAAGGGTGAATCAAATTGGTTTTTCTTTCCTAATTAGGACAATAGCTCTTAGATAACGGAAACAAATCTACATAAATTCTGAGAATGGGGAAGTTTAGATGTGTTTGAGTCCTTCAAATCATGCAGACTTCCACTTTGTCATAGAAGATTTGGTAAAACAGCAATGAGATGTATTTTTTTACAATATTCTCCCGATCGAAGATAACAAAAATCCAATGTCGACCTCAATTATTACGCCACTCACAAAATTAGTGACTCAATCAATAATTACAGAGTTATCCATGAAAAAATCGATGTATCTGATTCAGAAACCAGATCCCAAAGCACTTCCGCCTCACAACGTTGTCTTGACATTCTGAAAATAGCCAATTTTTTCGAGATCTGTCCACCCATTCAGAATGTCTACCCGATTTCCTGCTACAGATATGTCTTCAGACAAAGGTGCTAAATAATAGCATACTTGCAGTAAATGGAGGCCACACCTAACCTCTGGCTATATGCCGACTGGCCAATATACTGGTTCACCTTCTTTCCAGTTGTTAAACGAAAGAGATAGTGATATATTCCAACAATTTGTTATATGGTTTATTATTCTTATGTACACAGAGTGCTCCACAAATTCGTATGGGAACTCAGCAGTGGATACTTGATTTCGTGCTCGGATTTTAAAATATTCTACTGAGTGTCAGAATCTGCCAAATGTTCACCTTTTTTATAGCGAACTAGCTGGCCCGGCGAACTTTGTAACGCCTGAATTATACTCAAAAGTTGTATAAACTTACCATTGCTTTTTTTCAAGCAGGAAAAAAATTAGGCAAAATATACAAAATTTTAATAATTTTGTAATTCACATGGAAAAAATTCTCTTTATTTGAGCGGTAACTAATTGTTGAACTTGAACATATAACTTTTTGTTTTTAATTGTTGTACAGTTGTCTTTTTGCAGTACCTCATGTGACTGTGAATAGCAGGAGTATAATCCATATTATACCTTTCCTCTTATATGAATCAAAATGTCAAGAATATGAACAAAAATTATTCCTTTAATGAACTATCGACTATTAACACAGCCCATCGACCAGAATTAAAAAATCAGTCATTTGTTAATAGCCCAACCTGAAGTGGCAAAAACAAAACTTTTCTTATATTCTCAAAATCTAATCAGTGGTCACACCATTATTTTAGACATCTTAGCTATGCTGCTAAGCTCAAAATAATGGGTAAACATCTCAGTTGGTGGAGCAGCGCGATTCTCATTATTCCATGGATATGAGCTGTCAATATCTCTTCAATTTGTTCAATTTAGTTGACGATATCAAGCTCGTTAGAAGACAAATCGAGATGTTAAAATGTCGATAGTACGATCGACACGGCAAAATTATCCACACTGTGAATTATGTTGAACTCATATTCAAATTTATTGATGGTCATTCGACCAGATCAGATTAGGCAACCCATGAAACATTATTGTATATCATGAGTGAAAGCCCGATGAGCAAACGTTTCAAAATTATTGACGCTTACAATACTGTCTCTGTGCGAACAGAAACACGAATATAATATGTCAATTACTAATTATGGGCAATTTTGGATTCAGTTATTTCCGCAAATATATCTATTACCCAAACAGAAATTCGAAAGCATTTCAAAAATAAAGAAAAAAGATGAAGATGGCCAACTCACGTTTGAAACTGATCGTCAAAATCACATACTTGATCTTTCGGTAAAAATTCACTGTTCCACCAACTTGAGATAAGTTTACCCGCTTTTTGATCTGGCAATAGACTTCCATGTTACCTAGAGTTCTACGCGATTCACATATCGCCATCTAACAGCGGTAATATCAACCTACGACTACGTACAGTGACTTGTCTATTCACTGTACGACTACGCATCAATGGTAGCGACACCTTGTGGCCTTATTCAAAAGAAGGAAAAGCATTTTCTGCATAAGTAAAACTTTCATCAATTTTTTCGAAGTTTCATTGTATTTTATAATAACCAGACAGAAGACGATTCCATAAATGAAGTTTCACAAAAAACAGTCCATCCGATCTCTAGTTATAAATGGTGTAACCAACATCTTTCTTTTATAGATATAGATTTAAGATTTAAATGATATCAATGCGTTGTTGAAGCGTGTATCGTTCCATTTTCATTAATGGCATAGCTTCTAATTGTCAAATGTCAAAAAATGACATCTACCAAGTAACACCTCTTTTTGGAAAATCCTTAACAAAATAACAGAATTCCAGGTTGTATAGCGACGATTGATAGCTCCTAATTGACGATGTTACTGGATTGGGAAAGGTATTCGTAAGTCTCGCCCCTAGCGTGACAGTTCAGTTTTAGTTTTTGTATTACAGATGGCAAGCAATCATGCACTATGAACAATAGGATTCTCTTATTTCCTGTTGCCCCACAGCTACAAAGTCTGGAATTCTCTAATTTTGTAGATACATCTGGCCGTTAAAGCTTTCATTAAAAAATTTTGATGCTAGATGGACTTTTTATTGTATTCCCAAGAAGTGAAAAGGTCGAATGATAATTCTGCACGTATACCGAATATCATGAATATCTTCTCGGTGAAAAGAACGAATATAAAAATACAGATAAAACAATGTTATATTCAAAACAAGTTCAAATCTAGTTCTTTAATGATCCTGTACATATTGAATGTATAATGACCTACAGAGTTCTCACTCTCAATTATGCATGGACATTCTTCAGATGTCGACTAAACAAACGTGATTCAAGCATACCTGGTGGGATTCACGATTTTATCTACCTGGAAGTTGTTTATATTTGCACCTCTTCAAGAGGTTCGTTGAGATTGGTGTTGTGGTAGCAAAATCAACAGAGTTCAAAGTTGGAAGCTTCGAGAACACGTTTCTGAATAGCAAATTATTTATTATGAGGAAATAAAACTGAAAAAGCAGCTCAATAATACACTGCGAAAAAAAAATTAACGCACATTATGGAAATCTCAAATCTACAACTGAAGGTGTTCTCAATGATAATTATTTTTATCAGAATTATGCATGCATATGTTATCCACTTTCAACGTTTTTCTTCAATACAGATGTTTTCTCCCAGCAGGAATAAAAAAAGATGATATTATCAGATTTTGAATGTATTGGCTCCATTCTAAAATCAGTTGTTCTCCATCAATTCTAGTGATCAATAGTTTTTCTTTCGTTTGATTTTCTACACTCGATCGCTATGCAACGCGAAACACGCAATTTGACCCAAAAGGAATGTGCCCAAGCGGTAGTTTTGCGAGAAGAAGGGTGGACATACACAAGAATTGCAGAAAGGTTTGGAGTTTCCCATACAAGTGTGTCCAGAATGTTGCAGCGATTCAGGGAGACAGGTATGAATGTCCGAAGACCAGGACAGTGTAGACCACGGGTAACAACTGCCATTCAAGAACGTTACTTGAGAGTTTCTTCGTTGAGACAGCGGTTTGCAACCGCTCGCCTCCTTCAAAATCAGCCTGAGCAAACTCACGAGGTGCAAATTAGCACTCAGACAATAAGAAATTGCCTCAGAGAATATGATTTAAGGCCTCGTATCGCGGCAAGAGGCCCAGCTCTTACCCCAGCCCATCGAAGGGCGCGTTTGGAATTTGCGAGAGAGCATATCCATTGGGAAGAGGCCGATTGGGAAAGAGTTCTCTTCACAGATGAGTCTAGATTCTGCCTCTACCATTCTGATCGACGTTCCCTTGTATACAGACGTCCACATGAAAGATATGCTCAGTACAATTTCCTGAATACTACTGGTTTCGGGGGAGGATCGATTATGATATGGGGTGGAATATCTTTGACTGCTCGCACAGACCTAGTGGTCGTTGATAATGGAGCTATGAATGCTGAGAAGTATATGAGGAACATTCTTGAAGAGCTTGTAGTGCCATTTGCTCCATACATTGGGGAAAATTTCATTTTTATAGACGATAATGCCAGACCCCATCGTGCGCGCATCGTTCAGGAGTACCTTGAAGGGGTTGAATGGCCAGCAAGAAATCCAGATCTCAATCCGATTGAGCAGGTTTGGGACTACCTCAATAAAAGGCTGAGAAGTTCAGAAAATCATCCAGCTACTCTTAATGACTTAGGAATCCAACTCGGAGAAATCTGGGAAGGATTAGATCAAAACATTTCAAGATCACTCATTTTGAGTATGAACCGTCGTTGCCGAGCTGTAATTAACGCAAGGGGTGGAAATACCAATTATTAAATCACTTATCAGCATTTCAGTATTTCGAAAATTGTTCATTTCTCTTCTTTCACATAAGATTCGGTGAAATCCTGAATTTTTCTTCCATTTAATGTGTCTTGTTTCGTTCAAAACCTTATCGAGAGAACATAAAAAATAAGTTATAAATTCAATGTAAACTTTCCTCAAAATTGAGATTTTCAGAATGTGCGTTAATTTTTTTGCGCAGTGTATATTCGAGAAGTTGTTCTCAATGCTGGAGGATCAGAAAAATGTATTCCTACCAAAATATTCCTTATTATATTGAATCATATTTAGAAGGCAGCTTGTATATTCTACACCAGAATTGGTTTCTCATTTTTTGCAATTCACTATCACTTATTCCTATCTCATTTCAAGATTTCTCAGTAGGTCAATAGGTTAATAGACAGCTGTTAAACAATGCACTCTGGTTGAGTTCTTCGCGACAAACTTTGAATACTTTGATCGGTTCATTTTCATACTTTAATGAGATTATAACCCACATTGGACGAAATGTATATCGAGGTCCGGAACTTTCATTTATTCTTCCTGATTGGTTGATACTTTCATGTTTTAATCGGAGCAATTGGATCTCATGAACTTAATAAGGTTAAATCGATATCATGTAACTAAAAACAAGCTTCTCACTCCACGCTAGTGTCACTGGTGACCAATTTTTGATAGTAGACCTCTCGATCGTTCCAATGACTCAAAACATTTTCACACAATACAAAGAAATCAGAAATAATTTTCAAGGTTTCGCGCCTAACGCACTGTTGGGGTCTCCGAATTAAAGACCTGAAAATCTTCCATTTCAACGGAAAAAGGTTATATTTCTGAGAGATTCATATTGGCACTTCCGAATGTGATGGATTTGAATAAGAAAATGGATCATAGACGATTTATTTGACGGCTGACAACCTTTTTTTCCAGTTGGTTTCTTGATGTCTATAACGTGAGAAAATCAGTAAAACCTATTGCATTAATTGTCGAGAATTTGTCGTGAGAGAAAAAAATTTGTCAAGTCCTTAGTTTTTTTCCTACGGGGTGACTTTGCTAACTTAACGTTAAGTTAGCAAAGCCACCCCGTAGAAAAAAAAAAAAGAACGCGACAATTTTTTTTCTTTCACGGCAAATTCGGGACCCGTATTCGACAATTAATGCTATAGAAAGAAAGTCAATAACAAATGCGCTGTTGGCAAAAATGCTATAATTCCAGAAATATCTCAAACTCGCGGGAAAAAGACGTAAAATAAACAAGGAGGAATGAATTTTTTGTGTTTTTTTACTTCATATGGACTTCGACAATTACTCGACAATTATTTATAACCATTTTCATGATATTCGGTAGATATTGAGAAAGTGGTTCTGCTAACTTAACGTTAAGTTAGCAAAGCCACACCGTAGAAAAAAAATTAAGGACGCGACAATTTTTTTTCTTCCACGAAAAATTCAGGACAGGTATTCGACAATTAATGCAATAAAAAAAAGTCAAAATAGAATGCGCTGTTGCCACAAATTCGACATTTACAGAAATATAGAGAAATCGCGATTGGAAATTGCTATAAAGATTACATTTTTGTGTGTTTTTTACTTTATTCGAACATCGACAATTACTCGACTATCTTTTATGATCATCGTGATGATATTCGACCACTATTTGCTAAATCGATATAAATTTAGCAAAGCCACCTAGTAGAAAAAAAAACGAAGGTCGCGACAAATTTTTTCCTTTCACGACAAATTCGAGGCAGGTATTCGACAATTAATGCAATAGAAAGGGAGTCAATTGCGCTGTTTGCCAAAAATGCGATTTTTCCAGAAATATCTCGAACTCGCGGGAAAAAGACGTAAAATAAACAAGAAGGAATGGATTTTTTGTGTTTTTTACTTCTTATGGACTTCGACAATTACTCGACAATTATTTATAGGACGCGACAAATTTTTTTCTTTCACGACAAATTCTCGACAATTGATGCAATAGGTTTCATTGATTTTCTCGCAAGTGGCACTGCTAACTTTATAGACATGGTTTCTTGAATAGTGAAATACGAATATGATCGAATTCTGCTTTCTATTTCTCGGAGAATAAGAAGCTTCATTCCAAATTTCAGAGCTCACTAGTTGGTTAGATGGTTGAAATTGTGATTTATCAAAAAATCCTCAAACTTTTGTTGACTCGATCTATCAACATGTATAGGGTCTACATGTTGCCTTGCCAAATTGGAGGCAAATTAATGAGATGCACTTTCAACATCTTCAAAACATCCTGCGGCAGTACATTTCTCAATAAAGATATCAACCGACATTGTGACATATCGAATTTATGTCCCATCAATCTCTTGTGGGGTCATATAACACGTTAGCGTGGATGTCAGATCTGTGGTTTCGAAATGAACTAGAAAGGTCCAACAATATTTTCCGTTCGCAAATAAGTCGTAAATAATAATGTCGATGTTTTTACATGTAACAAATACTGTTGGCGGTTACACATTTCTTCATGGAATTTTTGTTATGCTGACATTTGGTCAGTTCAAGGACTGTTCGCAATCAAAACTTCGAAAACAGCATTAAATATACGTATATGGAGGAGTTTTCAAATATTTGTCTAGGTGCTCACTGTGAATAAATTAATGCTACGGATCTAAAGGATATAAAAATTTCCACAATGTAGGCAAGCTTAAATTATAAAGCAAATTCATTATCCAATTGATTTAATAAATATCTTAGTCCATTCATAAATAAAAAATAAAGATATTTATTCTCGAGTTGATGGATATCAATACCCGATCAATACTTCCTAATAATTGCTCGTGATAATTTATGTATTTGATGAGTCACCAACGGAAGGCCACAGTTCATCGTAGATTGTAATTGAATCATTGTTTTATATACCGTTAATCTCTGGCAATAAACAGTATTCACTTTCGTTTGTAGCCTCTAACTGTCGGTCGTTGATTTTTTCACCTATGCTTCAATGAGGAGAAAGTTTGTTGTGATTCAATTAGATAGAGAACTGTGGTTTCAACAGTATATCAAATACGAAATATTCATGTATTCGCATATTTTTCACTTCTTGACGAAGATAGTATACTTGTATACTCCATTCACTTTTATAAAGTATCCCGGTTGGCCATGACATTCTGGCACAGATTACAGGGTATACGAGGATGTACTGATATCTAGTTAGCCTAGACCAGTTCCATGCATAAACAAAATATTGCGATACCATATCAACGAACAATAACTTATCAGAAGTGTCAGTGTAGAGTTCGATGTCAAAAAATAAACCAGGGTTACGCAATGAATTAAAAAAAAAAGATATCCACCGAAATTGTAAAAATCGAAAAATTGGAGTATCGAGCCATCATCAAGTAGCTGTATTTAAAAGGGTTAAGAGGTAAGCAGATTTACGAAGATATGCTTAATACCCATGGTGATCAATATCCTTCTTATGCGACCGTGTAAAATTGGACTACAAGCTTCAAAAGAGGTAAATTTCCCATTGAAGATGATGACCGATCGGGAAGGCCAGTTTCTGTGTCAGTCCCCGGAAATATCGATGCAGTTCATGACATGATTTTATCAGACCGTCGAATTGAGCTTAAACGGATATCTGAAGCACCGAAGATTCTATACGAACGCGTTCATCATACAGTTCACGTCAATTTGGACATGAGAAAATTTTCTGCAAAATGGATCCCCAATGTTTGAATGTTGACCAAAAGCGTGCAAGGGTAGAAGCATCGCGTTGGATCTGTGCTCGATTTGAAAACGATTTGAACTTCTCAAACCGAAATTTTACTTTGGATGAGACTTGGATACATTTCTGCGATCCAGAAACAAAGCAACAATCGATGGAATGGCGACACTCTGGTTTTCGAAGACCTAAGAAGTTTCGTGTCCAAAAATCTGCTGGAAAAGTTCTTGCTTCAGTTTTTTGGGATTGCCATGGAGTAATAATGATTGATTCTTTTGATAAGGGTGGAACAATAACTTGGGATTACTATTCGACACTACTGACCACTCTACGGGACAAAATTAAAGAGAAAAGACGCGGAAAGCTATCCGAATGTATTTTTTTTACAGGACAACGCCCCAGTACACAAATCTCATATTGCCATGCAAAAAATTCGTGATTTGGGGTTAGAATTACTAGAACACCCCCCTCATTCACCAAATTTGGCTCCGTCCGACTATCATCTCTTTCCTCAACTGAAAAAAAGTTTGAAAGATCGTAAATTTTCTTCCAACGAGGAGGTAATAGAAGCTGTGGAGGACTGGTTTGCAGAGCAAGAAGAAACATTTTTTTGAAAGGTCTAGAGACGTTGCAGGTTCGCTGTAATAAATGTATTCGATTAACAGGAGAATATGTTCAGTAATAGAATATTTTGACATTGAAATTTTCTATAGAAGGCTAAGAATTTTTCAATATATCCTCGTATATTTGGAAAATATACGATATATATACAATGGATTCTTCCAACATAGAGACATACATCGATACACCTGGATGCAGCCAACACGTGATCTCAGGTCAATAATAGATTATTTCATTATTAAACAAAAGCCGAGCATTCAAGTGAATGATGTGAGAGCATTAAGAGGAGCTTTTGGTGGTGGATCAGACCATTTCCTCATACGAGCCAAAGTATTTTTTCCACCAAAATATCAGGTGAAAAATACAGATTCTCAAACTATTGGCTTACAGAAACTGGGACACATCGAATATAATCTCGATAGCTTTATGCATGACAGTACAGTGGGATTATACCAGCAAAGACTTGATAATAGCCTGTTACAGAATTTTCAAGACCTCACATTCCAAGAAACCTATGATAACATCATTTCGAGTATACAAAAAGCGGCTAAAGAAGCGTTAGGCATAAAGGAACAACATGTAGGTAAAAATCTATGGTGGAATGATGAGATAGAAACTTTGGTGAAACTAAAGAAAATATTATATCTGAGGTGGTTGACCACAAAGGAACCAAATGACCTTCAACATTACAAGACAGTAAAACGTGATGTGAGAAAGTTGATACAGAAAGAAAAGAATGAACTTTGGGATAAAAAATGTTATGAGGTGAATACATACATCGGCGGACGGAAGAATACGGAGGCTTGGAAGTTCATAAAGTCTGTTCGAACATCCCATAAAGAGAGGGAAAACATACAAATAATAGAAGCTGAAACTTGGTTGAATTACTACAAGAAATTACTTACTGAAGACAGACAAGAATATTTGAGGGAACCAACGACGGAAAGAATTGGTATACAGGGCGAAACCGTTGAAATAACTGAAGATATGGTCAAAAAAGCTATAAGGGGACTGAAAAATGGTAGAGCCTGTGGACCTGGGGGTATACACGCTGAGTTTCTGAAAAATGGAACTGAGAAATTGTGCAATATGAACACATATCTATTCAACTTGTGCGTGAATGGACATCCTGTTCCCGAGGAATGGAAATCTGCCTATATAATATCAGTTCATAAAAAAGGTAATAGGAAACGATGTAATAATTACAGAGGACTATCGATAACAAGCACATTCAGTAGATTGTATGGAAAAGTGCTAAGAGATCTTATAGAGGAAGAAATTAAGGATCAGGAGGAGGAAGAGCAAAGCGGTTTTCGGGCTGGTAGAACATGCAGTGACAATGTATTCTGCCTCAAACAGATTATCGAAAAAAAGACGGCAACTAACCGGGAAGTTCATATCACATTTGTAGACTTACACAAAGCTTACGATACGGTTCCAATAATGAAACTCTGGGAAGTATTAGAGAGCACGAACATCAATCACACCCTCATAAAAGCTATAAAAGGCCTTTACACGGGGACGAAATCAAGAATCAAAATAGGAAAATCTATAACTGATGAATTCCCTGTTACTAAGGGTCTGAGACAGGGGTGTTGTTTGTCCCCAACATTGTTCAAATTATACGTGGCTGCAGCCTTAAAGATGTGGAAAAAGAAAGTTCATGGCATGGGAATAGAGCTTGATAACATGACCCTCTATACTTTGCAGTTTGCTGATGACCAAGCGGTTGTATCTGGTGATAAAGATGACATGGAATACATGATGCGCAAGCTGATTGAAGAATACGAGAAATGGGGTTTAAATGTCAACTTAGAGAAAACCAAATATCTTTGTGTTGGTGGAGAACTGGGTGATCTAATATTGGATGGTGACAGTGATGAGATAATAACCCACTGCCTGGACTATAACTATCTCGGAGTGATTTTCGAATCAACTGGAACGGACAACAAGGAAATAGAGAGAAGAATAACAACGGCGAAAAAGGCAATATCCTGTCTCAATGGCATACTATGGAACAAAAATATCACAAAAAAAAGAAAATTCAATATATATGAGACATTAGTGAAGTCCAGTCTGTTATATGGTTCTGAGAATTGGAGATTAACCGAGAAATACAAGAGGAGATTAGAAGCGGTTGAAATGGATGCAATACGGAGGTCACTGATGATTTCAAGGAGGGACAGAATTAGGAATGATATTATTAAGGATATGATGGGTATTGAAGGAACCATAATGGATGATATTGAGAAGAGGCAGTTAACCTGGTATGGCCACATACAACGTATGTCAGAAACAAGACTCCCTAAACAGATAATGAACTGGCAGCCAGCAGAACGCAGGAAAAGAGGAAGGCCGAAAACTAATTGGAAGCAGGGTGTAGTTAAGGCCATGAGTACTAGAGACCTGCAAGATTTTGATTGGGAAAATAGACAAAAATGGAGGCAAGGCGTCGGACAACGTCGAAAGACGTTCTGAACCCGACATATATATATATATATATATTTGGAAAATGTGAGGTTGAAGTCATTTTTCTGTCAGATAACAAAGCAACGTTATTTGGTGATATGAAGCATTCAATTCTCTGCATTATAGTTGAGAAATATCAATGATGACTCTATTAATCTTTCAGTAACCAAGAATTCTTATGAAATTCCTGTTTTGCGACCATTTTAGGTCTTTTAGCGCAGTTCTGTAAGCTCAACTTTCTTCAGCTTTTTCTGAATTACATCTTCACCTTCAGAACACCTGTATATCAAAAAATAATTTCTGAAGATGCAGAAATAGATATACAAGGAACCTTTCCATCGAACGAAATTTCTAAGATGTCTAAGCAGTTATGAAAGAAGAACGCACTATTGTAGGACCCTATATGCAATAAGCCGATACACTCTGATCTTCAGGAAACTCAAGAATACTTTTGACCTATTACGCAGCATCAGAAATCACATACTTGTAGAAAAATAAATTACGGTTTCCAACAAATCAATGCTGTGAAGGTAACACATCTGTTCGAATTCCTTTCAGGTTTCTAGGTGCTAACGAATGGTCAATGTGAACTGAATTGACCATAGAGCAGAGAGAACGCAGCAGTAATCTTTCAACCGTGACGGAAAGCATTACAGCATTCCAATGTTCAACAGACAGTAAAACATGACACACTTCACTTTTTTCAGATATGCCATTAAAGTGTTCAAGAAATGGTGCAGAATCAGCAGATGGATCTCTCATTTATGATCTCTTCACCGAGGAGACTAAATCCTGAACATATTCTCCACCAAATTTTGGGCTGAAGTGGACTTTACAGAATACAAAAAGTTGAAATTTGGTCTTTCAGAGATTAAGTCAACTCAAAGAAATGACTAGGTTGTCTGAGGATCCTTGGGCTTTTTTTTCATAGTTTATAGTGGAAAAGGGGAACACTCCACTGCGACCTTAAGGTCTATTGTGCCTAACAAAGCTGTTCTCATGGCATCCCCCACAGTTCGCCTTCCAGTTCCAGAGATTTAATGAAATCCAGTATTTGGGATGGCTTCAACGAAGATATTTCCCACTCCTATACAAGTTTCTGGTCCAAAGCAATCTTTCCTTTGGTTTGCAATGGCATAGCATTCCGTAACCTGGTTTATAGGAGTTTCTTTCTCCTCCATACAGAGTCTACACTCATCAGTGTCCGATAAACCAATTTTCAATAGAAGCTTCTTTAGGCGACAATGTCCTGTGAAAAAGCCAGTGAGTAGGTGCAGTTGTTTCTTACTGAGATCCAGATATTTTTTGGATTCATCCCTGGGAGATTCCGCCAGAGTTTTTCTCTTTCGGTTTTCTCCTTCAGCATAAACTCCTTCTTATAGGTGCATTTTCCTATACCACAGAAGGGATCTGGGCCAGTGAGTGGCGTTTGTGCGCCCTTTCTGGCCAGTGCATTGGCCTCTTTGTTTCCTACAATTCCCGAATGACCGGAAACCCAGATTAAAAAGACCTTATTCTTCTTGCCTACCTCATTGAGTTTGTTTCGGCACTTCCAAATCAGCTCTGAGTCAATGACGTAGGAGCTCAGTGCTTTAATAGCAGCTTGACTATCTGTATGAATAGCTATATCGCACTTTTTAGATTTTTATCTAGACATCTTCCGATTGCAAGTATTTCCGTTTGTACAGGAGCCTAACGATAGTGCACACGTAAATCCAGCGCCAGCTCCTGTAGTGGTTTTAAAACCATCTGTATACCATTTTATTGTATTTTCTTCGAGTTTATAGTTGATCTATTCCCGTTCTCAGTTATTTCTTTTGCTTAGCATCGTACTGAAGTTTTTCTCAATGCTTACTTTCTTGATCAGTTCATCACTAGGAAGGTTTGCAGATGAGATGTAGTCATTCAGAAAGGACCAAACTTTCTGACTTCTGATTCTTGTTTGGGCTTGTTTGGAAATGTTCAACAGTGTAGTTTCATTGAACCAAAAGACACTCAGCCACTTTCAATTTCCAAATTCCTACCAACTGATCGACTTCACAGTTGAATTCTCAAACAAAACCTCAAATTTTTAAGATCTCGTCCACAGATCCTATCAGCAAGACTTGAGGATCAAAGGTTATGAATTCTTCACAACAACATAAACGTGATGTAGATTGTGACATCCTCATTGCTCATTGAAGTTCAATCACACACTGCACACTGAATCAGATCGAAGAAACCACGCTAGAATTTGAAAATCGTGCCTCCACTGCATCGAGTACTCCTTTTCGTCATACGTACACTGCAATCCGTTACTTTTACTTATCACAGCGATAATTACCCACCGGTATATACCCGTTACCTACCAGTTTCGATTTATACAATACCAGACGCGAACTCTGTCGAAATCGACATTCTATGGTCGATGCTAATGGGGCAATGTGGGTTGCTGAGCTTACATAATCGCTGAGACCTCAATGACCGCAGTAGCAGCTAAACATTTTCGCAGCATGAGCTATCGATTCTGGATATGTCAATAAGAAACAATGATGGAAGTAGCACAGTGTTGTCTGGAGGAGATTTATTGCGAAGATGTGGGTTTGCATCTGCTTTATTCTCGATAGGTTCACCGTCAGTCATCTGTCGACATCGATACAAAGAACTGGAGCAATAGAGCGCTTTGGATACAAGATATAAATAACCTAATTGACATCCGCTAGTCAGACAATAAATTAAATTAGGTATTATTCAATCTGTATCAGTAGTTTCTTAATATTCTAATTAATTAATTAAATGCTTGAGGCATGCTGATATGGACTTTTAAACAGTGGAGGCATTTATAGAGATGTTTTTTGTCTACAATTGAGTCTTGATAAAAGTGTAGGAGTAGCATGAGATTCTTATAGATCTTTCAATCATCTTGCTTCAGAATGAAGTTCCGATTCATTACACAGCGCTCAATCAACTTTCAATGTGAAATGAATTTTCCTCATCTGAAGATGAGGTTGAGTAATCATGAGGAATTAAAAGAATTTTGCAGACGGACAAGAGTGGTCATCGGCAAATGTCAGATCAGTGATGCAGCAGGTGTAAAGAATACAAGATTGGATGAACATCGTAACTGCATTCAGTTATGTAACTTGTTTCCTTGAACGTATAGCTATAACTTTTCAAGCTGTATAGAAAATATTTATCAGATTGCACATATTTACAATCATTAACATTCGCTATGAGCTTCTGTAACTTTCATTATTATAACTAACTTCGTCTCTAAGATTTCGATTCACCCAATCGAGGTTTACCATTGTTTTAATGAACCATTCAATTAAATTAGATTTGATTATCCAGCAAATGTTTTTAATGTCATTCCGAAATTCGAATCCCAAGAATAACAGACAAAAACATTTTCTGAAATTAAAAAACACTGCTTGAGGGTCAATTGACCATGAAACTGAGCCATACTTCATACTGCCATTTACTGAAATTTCTCCAAATATTGCATAATGAAAACTTCTAAAAAATAAAAACAACAAACAATAAGTTACTTAATGTAGAAACATAGTAACAATTTGAAATAGAGTTTTTTATTCAGCGAGAATTGTTTATCTTCCCAAGCTTCCTATCTATCGGTGTATTTCAACAGTGGATAATTAAACAATAATTAAATAAGCAATTGAAAAAGACATAAAATAGTATCTTCTCCAAACGATATGAATCCACAACATTATAAGGTTTCACAATAACCACATTAGCTCTCATATCACATATCTCAATGCCGAAAGAACATATTTATTGAGTTTTGAATAATTAGACATGGTCAAAGCTTATAATGAATGTCATTTGATTTAGCAATTCTTGTATGCACGTGAAGAAATCTTAGGATTAGGTAATATTTTGAACTTGAACCATGAAAAGTTTCATAGGCAACAAATTATTATTCTATACTGAATTGTATTCCTGAGGTTACCTACGTGCATATTATTTATTAGATTGAGAAACGTAAATATCATGATATGTATCAAACAAAGTGATAATATACAGAGCTCAAAATGATAAAGGTTCTCAAGCACCAGCTTGATATCAAAAGAGGTTTCGCGCTTAACGCACTGTTGGGGTCTCCGAATTCGAAACCTTAAAACCGTTCAATATTGTTGGAAAATGGGTATATTCCGTCAAGATTGATAAAAGAACGTTTGAATATGGTATTGATTTGAATATATTGATTCTATGAACGAACATTTTTTTGGAAATCCTCACACACCTAGTTTCGAAAGCAACGGGGAAATAAGAAGTTATATTGCGTTATCAAACAGTGCTCATTCACTAGAATAAGGAACAATGAATGTACAAGGAAACCAGACAGAGCTAGGCGAGGCTTGCATTCAACTATGTAAAAACAATATTAGCTGCATTACGTAAATTATTTCTCTTTTCATGCAACGACGTTGAGGATAATACCGTACGAAAAAGGAGGGAAACTCACAGATCCATCGACATAACTGACATACATAATGTCTATTTTCAGACTGCATAAATCAGTCATTCATTTAATCAAAAATATTACCAAAATAATCATTGGACCATCCAAAACAACTATGAAAGATTAGGGGTATTTCTTTCATAAATCAATGTTCGTTATAATAAAATAACTGGAAGATCTCACTTTATTTCGATAGAAACACGTATCAAAGACAGATTCCTCGATTTGATACTGATTTTCTCGAAGAAAATAAATCAAATCGAAAGCTACAAGCTGAAGTGTAGAAGGTGATTCATTTTTTCCATCCAAACTTGCTCAACAATGATTAGGATATGTCAAAATATCCTCTACACATCTAGAAAAAGGATATGCTGGACTGAATTAAAATATTCTCATACGTCCTCGTACTGATCGTAAATCGTTGATAGCTTGATAATTAGCCATGATTTGCAACACCATTTTCAATAGAACTGCTACAAAATGATAGTTGATTTATAGGGGTGAGCCTTTATGGTATCTCCCTCAAATGAGACTAATTAATTAGATGAAGATCTATTACATAATCGACAATGGGTGCTTCTTTTGGCTACAGTGAGTACAGCTATATGATTTATGATGGTACACAAACTTCCCAACATATCTTATCCGGATAGAAAGTATTTTTTTAGCTCGACGTAGTACAGATGCTTGCTTGTGTGCATTTTCCATCAAAATAATCAAAAATTACGAAAGCAATAAGCAACTTCAAGATATTATGATACTTATAATGTTATTATAAATGCGACAATAAAAATTTGAAAATCATCGAGTATACATAATCAACGTACAACTTTTCTGTTCGGATGCGATTTAAGCAACAAAGAATAACATAACATGTACCAACATTTCTACTGTCACGCTTGTTGACCGCAAGAAGGAAGCATCAATAATCAAACGAGCATAAGACGGAAGTAAAAGCTTTGAATATTTAATCAAAGGACCGTATAACCGTCCAAAAATCGAATAATTCACCAGCTAAACAGATACGTTATTGTGTAATCGAAATATATATTATGTATTTGTGTTGAAAATCCTTAATTCGTGCATTTCATATCCTTTCGTTCAGTTTCACAACGATTTGAACATCTGGATCTTCAAAACGACTAAACAATAATTCTCTATATGAAAGATTATTGGATATCATATTTCAGAAACTGAAATATTGATTAATTTTTTTTATTCGGTCAAAAACTATCTAGCATTTCGAACCATTCATGCCATATTTTTGTCATATTCAAGCACCAGGTATTTTTTAAGGAAAACAATAGTTTTCTGACTCCAATTGTAGACATTATTCGAAAGAAATAACCATATTCTGATAATCTAAGCTGAAGGCTCCAACCAGGCTTGGGCCACTGTTGAATTTATAACGTATCTTATAAAACTGTATATCTGTCACGACTCAAGGCGACTTACTTTCAATTAATTGCCACAAGAACTGCAAATCATAACGAATAGTTCTTGCTGCTTATGCATACCTACATTAATATTCATGGTTGACTTCTCTTTGGAAGGAGGTATAGGATATTGATTTTTTTGTCTGGCCGCAAGGTGAAAAATCTAGTTTGAACTTTGAATATCCGTTTATTATATTTCGGCATCATAATTTGAGTTCTCGGAACAGCTAAAACAATTCATTAAAGGAGTATTTCGAATTATAACTCCACAAAAATAATTATTGAACTGAGGAGATTAAAATGAACTTCCAGTTGTGGTATCAAAAACCCTATGAGCTATATTCCAAAGGATTAAATCAGGATTAAATGCGTCTAAGTTTGGACAGATCTCGGAGGATTATGAGATTACCAGATTAATAAATTTATACTGACTCTGACGTTTTTCAATGGGAGTGAATCATTACGTATATAAAATTAACATAAAAACTCAAATGCTTTTTCATCAAAGAGTTATCCTAATGAATATCAAACATAATTTTTTGGTTATTCTCCAAAACTATGAATAATTATAACTCATAGCAATTCTCCTGGGATTAATAGGAAAATGAATTTATTATTTCCAACTTTATAGATATTTGAGTTTGATTCACTCACTTTCTCCAAGTATATCTTTCACCGAAGCCAGAATTTATGAACTTTTTTCTGTTTGAAGCTTATTGATATATAATAACAGTCAAAACTGCCAGAGCTATTAAATTTCCATCAAGAACGCAATATTCTTCTATAAATGACAATGATATCTTTTTACAGATATCAAAGATAGATTCTGAACGCAATTCGGAGTCGTACAAGGTTGAATGGATAATTCTCTTCGATTATTAAGAATACATTGACCAACGCGTAGCAACAAGAACAGTTTTGCTATGATTATGTTAAATATTTTATTATCTATTTAAATAAATGGTGTATATTTTGACAAATGGGCACATTTGTCATTGGAATATCGAAATCAATATTATATTCGACCATTTCAATATCAATCTCGTAGAAATACACCAATTTTCCCATTAATATTGGCCATTTTAAGGTCTTCCATTTGGAGACCCCAACAGTGCGTGAAGCGCGAAAACTAAAAAATATTTTTCAAATTTCGGTGTAGATGTGTGAAAATAATACGAAAAAAAAAGACCAATCAGGGGATCTATTGTCAAAAAAGCCAAGATGCATATTTGAGTAATTTTATCCGCAGGAAACAATTGTCAAAGTCTATCGAATAAAAATAGTGGTTTAGGAAAAATGCATTTTATTCAGTAATTAGGTACTAGATTATTCAATTGAATCAGACTGCATAATTTACAAGGCTTTTCAATTACTTGCGAATAATTTCGTGCTATTTTCATCACATACAGGGTGTATCACATAGGTATAAATTGCACAGTGGATTCCCAAGGGAAAAAATATATGTCTTGATCATATTGAGTGTTGTCTTATGGATGTTCATTACTTAGTTATAGGGCGTTAATGAATGAATACGGAAGTGTTATTTGTATTTCTATATATTCGACCACTATCAAACTAAAATCAGAGCATACCTGATAATTTCAGCGATTTCTACATATTTCTGTTTACGCAATGGAAATAAAATGTTAATTACAAATGTTCATAACGGAAAAATAAAGACAAGGGAGAAAAATCGAAGGCAAGAAGAATATTTTGGTCGAAACAAAAAACACAGTTGAAAAAATTATCAAGAAATTTTTTCTCCGGTGGCATTCCTTATACAGGGTGCGAATTCTCATAGTTTTTTGAATCAATGAATTTTCAGAATCAGAAACACAAAAAATATGGAAAAAAAAATTAATAAAAATGGCTTTTGTTCTATTCATTTCATCCCTTCATTAGGATACTCGTATTCCTTGGAAAAAAGTTCGATATGTAGAAATATTTATGTGATTCCTTTCTCAGCATTCGTGACATTCACAAAATATTATTCGATTGTAATTCTTTCGAAATTTTTGAAATCATTTATTTGCAAATTGACCGCGCAATTATAGAGCGCATTAACAATTGAATAGCAGCAATAAATTCTCACTAAAAATTTCTAAAACCACAATATCTCACCATTTTCGTGAATATATTCGCCACAGGCCAGAAACAAAATAATCAGAAATCTCACTGTCACTAAAGAACCAATCAAATCCAACAATATCACACACAACACGATAACTATCCACTCAATTTCTCATTCAATTACATTCGCTCTCGAGCGCTGTAATTCGAAAATGCGGTCTATGCTTCACCACAGAGCTTCGCCTTGCATTGACTGACGAAGTCACAGAGTCGAGACCCTGGTATCAATTTCGTTCTACTAAGGTCCCTCTACCTACTTTTCTTGCACCTCTTCGTCTAGCACAAGTGAAAGTGAATAAGCGGTCTCTGTCACACTGTCAGTCTTGTGCATATAGCACACTCGATTCGAAAGTTTATAGTTTGATAGCAGTTGCCGGTATCTATTCCCCTATTCGAATCCTACTTCTTGTTTTGTTTCAGTCTTGAAGGACTTCATCTACTTCTGGCTGCCTTTCGCTTCCTTGATTAATACTAAGTTGTTTTATTATTCGATATTTAAGCTGGTGGTTGATTGGGATTGTTTGAGAAAAGAGACCTGATTGGAATCAACGGAGACAATAAAAAATTGAGAAAGAAAAACCAGATTGGAATATCAAAGGAGACAAAGAGGCAATAAAATAATTGAACGGCGAAGTCACAGGTGCTTGAGAAGTCAATCTATGATGTCACACATGTCCGTGTTATGATCATCCAAGAATATTTTGCCGAAATATTCGTCATTATGTGCCAGCACATTGTCTTGTATCATAAAGCTATTTAGAGGAAAATATAACAACATTTGATATTGAGTAGAAGACATTCATATCATCCTGATAGGTTATTAACAAATAAACTCGCAGTAACTCAACTACCGGCTATTTTTCTAAATTAAAATAATCCGTTTGAATTAAAATTGAAGCCAATTTGTTTATTTGAAAGATGATTTTATGGCATTTATGTTTCGAAAAGAATTTTCGGCATATGTCCACCCCGACTAGCTCTGAGGAACCTCATTTTGGACCACTTTTTCGAGTAATTCAGGCTTTAATTCAGCAATAACATGAGTTATGTTGCCTTCAAGAGCGTCTAAGGTTCCTGCTTTATCAGCATGAACCAATGACTCGATATAACCCCAAAGAATCCATTGGAGTTATGTCGCATGACCTTGGAGGCCAATTAATTGGACCATTTCTTGAGATAATGTTATCGCCGAACATTTCTTTCAATGAAACAATTGTTTCGGTAGCAGCATGAGGTGTTGCATCATGCTGTTGGAACCAAAGCACTTCGGGGTCGATACCATTCAAATTTTGAAACAAATAATCATTGATCATCTATCTGTAACGAGCACCATTCACTGTAACATTAGCTCCAGCATGGTTTTTAAGGAAATATGGACCGATGATGCCTCCAGCGTGTAAAGCACATCATAGAGTGCATTTTTCAGGATGCAATGGAACCTGCAGAACTTCTCCATTTACAGCAATTTGGCTTGTTTACGTAGCCGTTCAACCAGAAATGAGCTTCATCAATAGACACAATTTCTCGGTAAAAAAGTGGATCAACTTCAAGATGTTCATGGCCCAATCAGCAAACAAAAGACGCTCATTATGGTCAAGTTGCTTTAGTTCTTGAACCAGTTGGATCTTGTATAGGTGTAGACCAAGATCTTCACGCCAAATTTTCCATGTTGTGAACGTCAACGAATATACACATCTGGATCTTCATTAACACTATCACTCACAACAACGATATTTCCTTCTATAAGTACAGTTCTTTGACTTGTTGATGTTAATATACCATAATCGATCCTCCCTCGAAACCAGTAGTATTCAGGAAATTGCACTGAGCATATCTTTCATGTGGACGTCTGTATACAAGGGGAAGTCGATCACAATGGTAGAGGCAGAATCTAGACTCATCTGTGAAGAGAACTATTTCCCAATCGGCCTCTTCCCAATGAATATGCTTTCTCGCAAAATCCAAACGCGCCCTTCGATGGGCTGGGGTGAGAGCTGGGCCTCTTGCCGCGACACGAGGCCTTAAATCATATTCTCTGAGGCGATTTCTTATTGTCTGAGTGCTAATTTGCACCTCATGATTTTTCTCAAGCTGATTTTGAAGGAGACGAGCGATTGCAAACCGTTGTCTCAACGAAGAAACTCTCAACTCAAGTAACGTTCTTGAATGGCAGTTGTTACCCGTGGTCTACCCTGTCCTGGTCTTCGGACATTCATACCTGTCTCCCTGAATCGCTGCAACATTCTGGACACTTGTATCGGAAACTCCAAACCTTTCTGCCATTCTTGTGTATGTCCACCCTTCTTATCGCAAAACTACCGCTTGGGCACATTCTTCTTGGGTCAAATTGCGTGTTTCGCATTGCATGGCGATCGAGTGTAGAAAATCAAACGAAAGAAAAACTATTAATCACTAGAATTGATCGAGAACAACTGATTTTAGAATGGAGCCAATACATTCAAAATCTGATAATATCATCTTTTTTTATTCCTGCTGGGAGAAGTGGATAACATATGCATGTACAATTCTGATAAAAATAATTATCATGGAGACCACATTCAGTTGTAGAATAAATTTGAGATTTCCATAATGTGCGTTAATTTTTTTGCGCAGTGTATTTCAAAAATCGAACCGACTATTTTCTAATTTTCCAATGACATTATTTGCCGAGTTGCAATGATTCTTTAAGGAATTGTTGTCACTGCTTAGACTGTATTTGTAGACTGTATTTTCTGTTCAATGAGACATTCAAAAATTTCATTGGAAGACACTCCTAGTCCTCCCATTCTGAATACTGGCAGAAGTCTCAATACAACCTGAATGACAGTTGGAATAATAAATTCGAGAGTGCCGAATACAAAACGACGATGAATATACAATGATCGTATTGTTTTTTATGTGCCAATTATATGTGAAATGATATACTTATTTGACCGAACCCATTGCAAATTTTGAGAAGCTTTCTCCACTTTCAGGTAATATGATTCGTTGTTGATAGTTCATATATTATAAATTCGAAACTTTCGATCACGTTGATGGAAACTGATAGACTTTACGAGGATATATTGAAAAATTCTTAGTCTACTATAGAACCAAACAAAATTTCAATGTCAAAATACTTAATTACTCAACATATTCTCCTGTTAATTGAATACATTTATTACAGCGAACTTCAACGTCTCTAGACCTTTCCAAAAAAATGTTTCTTCTTGCTCTGCAAACCTCCACAGCTTTCATAACCTCCTCTATGGAAGAAAATTTACGACCTTTTAAACTTTTTTTCAGTTGAGGAAAGAGATGATAGTCGGACGGAGCCAAATCTGGTGTATAAGGGGGGGTGTTCTAGTTAATCTAACCTTAAATCACGAATTTTTTGCATGGCAAGATGAGATTTGTGTTCTAGGGCCTTGTCCTGTAAAAACAAAATACCCTTGGATAGCTTTCTGCGTCTTTTATCTAATTTTTTTCCGTAGAGTGGTCAGTTATGTCGAATAGCAATCCCCAGTTATTGTTCTACCCTTATCCAAATAATTCATCATGATTACTCCATGGCAATCCCAAAAAACTGAAGCAAGAACTTTTCCAGCAGATTTTTGAACACGAAATTTCTTAGGTCTTGGAGAACCAGAGTGTCGCCATTCCATCGATTGTTGCTTTGTTTCTGGATCGTAGAAATGTACCCACATCTCACCCATAGTAACAATTCGGTTTAGAAGTCTACATCGTTTTTAAATCGAGCACAGATCGAACGCGATGCTTCTACCCTTGCACGCTTTTAGTCAACATTCAAATATTTGGGGATCCATTTTGCAGAAATTTTTCTCATATCCAAATTGACGTGAACTATATGATGAACGTGTTCGTATGAAATCTTCAGTGCTTCAGATATCCGTTTTAGCCCAATTCGACGGTCTGATAAAATCATGGCATGAACTGCATCGATATTTTCGGGGACTTACACAGAAACTTGCCTTCCCGATCGGTCTTCATCTTCAATGGAAAATTTACCTCTTTCGAAGCTTGCAGTCCAATTTTTCACGGTCGCATACGAAGGACATTGATCACCAAGGGTATTAAGCATATCTTCGTAAATCTGCTGACCTCTTAACCCTTTTCAATACAGGTACTTGATGATGGCTCGATACTCCAATTTTTCGATTCTCACTATTTCGGTGGACATCTTTTTTTTTAATTCATTGCGTAATTCTGGTTTACTTTTTCGACGTCAAACTCTACACTTCTAATGAGTTATTGTTCGTTGATATGGTATCGCAATATTATGTTTATGCATGGAACTGGTCTAGGCTAACTAGATATCAATGCATCCTCGTCATTAATATTGCAAGCCTGAATTATCATGATTCCTCTGGTAGATGAGTTCATTGAGATGGTTCAAGACTGAGCGAATGCGGACGTCCCAATTGACCATATTCACCGTCGCCATACTGTTGTGCGACAATACCAACTACCCAGGGTTCTCAACATCGAATAACGAAAGTCACTAATTTCTTGGGACCGCGAGAGATTAAATGGAAATATTTTGGTGTCAGTTTTTTTATTTTTAGATCTATTTCTTGCCGAACAATTACTGACACAACAACCATGGCCTCCACTATACTGATATCTACCCATATTTCCTGGATTTTAGCACAAAATACTTTTACAAAGTTTACCACCAATTTTATATAACCTCTTTTATCACTAATAATCCGATAGTATTTTTGATAAACTCAATATTTCTCCGTTGGGAACACTGGGTAGTTGGTATTGTCGCACAACAATATGGCGACGGTGAATATGGTCAATTCTCTACCTATAAAAAGCTTCATGATACATTCATATAGAAAGCAGCTTCACAAATAATAAACCAAGAATTCATACCATAATTTTACATTACACTTCACATGACGAATAACGCAAATTCTGGAATTCTCAGGTCAGTTTTATATCCAAAAATTCAAGGAAATAATCATAATCCACCTCATTTCATGAAACAGTCTCTCGACTAAAAACTTATTTGGTTCAGGAACAGTTTCCATTTTTCCTAGTAGCTGAAAGAATACAATACTTTCCAACTATAAATTTCTTTACGTGTGACAATAAGTAGGTATCGTTTAATGTCCTGCATGCATCAAGCACATTCAAAAGCTTTCACACGCCATAGGAAATGTGAAACAATTAGATCGCTCTTCTTTTGTTAAAAACAGGGAAAGTTGGTAGTTGGAAGTTTTATTTTAATTGCAGTAGTTGAATCTACATGGCATGCAAAATAACCCTTTCATTATAAAGGAAATGAGATGATTTGGAAAAGGTCGGTGATTTATGAAATATGAATTACAGCTCAGTACAGATTTCCTCTTTTATTTGCCTTTTCTATACTAATATTATAAAGAGGAAAGATTTGTATTTTTGTTTGTTTGATACGAATAGGCTCAAAAACTACTGGACCGATTTCATAAATTCTTTCACCCTTAGAAAGCCACATTATCCCTGAGTGACATAGGCTATACTTTTCACCAGAAAAAATTAGGGATACCTACTATAACTTCAAAAATTACAAAAAAATCAGCCATAATCAGCTATTTTCACGTGCGCTGCAAAAACCGTAAGACTTACGTGGATACAATGTATGATGGAAATGCACCTCTTAAATAGTTCTACAAAAAAGTCCGCGATAGCATATATCTATCTCTCAAGATTGACTTGCTATTACCTGTTTATGGTAATCAGATGTTTCCCAAAATTATGCACTATTTGGGAGTGTGTTTTTATGAATTGGGTATTGATCCTCATCCAACCTAATAAGTTATTTATCCCCAGTATTTAATTTAGAACGAAATTGCCCTTCACATCATACAATTACAACGAGTACATCAAAAGATATGGCAGGTTGAAGTGTTGAAGGTGAAACCGCCGCATGAAACAAATATCTACCCGGGCGAAGCTAGGACGGCCTTCTTGTCCGTATTACAACAAGTTTTTCAAACAGAAGTATTGATTTTAAAAGCCTCGTAGATGTCACTTTTGAATCTGTAATTTTTTGACATTTGACAAGTAGCAATAACGCCATTGATAAAAATAGAACAATACACGCTTCAACAACGCAGTGAAATTATTAAAATTCACTATAAAAATCAGGCCCGGATCTACGATTTTTTCTGACCAGGGCAAAAATTCATAAAAAATAACAAAAATAAATTATACAAATGAATGATAAAAATAAAAACTAATAATGAGGAAAATATCACAAGAAAAGAAATTAGATTTTTTTCTTCACAGCTACACGCGGCGTGATTTTCTTTCCGCGAACGCATCTATCAGCTCTTCGAAATCTGTTTCGGAAGCAATTTTGTTTTCTATAGCTAAGAAGCCAGAGAGACGTTCTTGAATCATTGAGGAACGCAAATAATTTTTTATTATTTTCAATTTGCTAAAACTGCGTTCACATCTTGCAGACGAGGTAGGTAATGTGTAGTATATTCTTAAAGCTATACTAACATTAGAGAAAGCTTCTTGCAAATATTGCCTGTGAAGAATTTGTAGCAGGTCTAATGAAGTCGATCTTTCACTAATTTCAAGAACCAGCTCTTTGAAAACCGCTATCAAAAATCAATTGCATTCAAGTCTCTTCAATATTTTTGTGCTAAAAAGTTGCCATTTTCCTGTAGATCCACTTTTTGCATGTTTAAAAGGGCATGGCCATTGAGGAATGCAAAATTCGTATGCAGACTCTCTGCGCTTTCTATTTTTTTTCTGATTTCTGACAATTATCTGTCGAAAACAACCTTAATTTCCTTCGAGAATAAAACAACTAGATCTAGCGTTCTTGACTCATCCTCTCACATTTCTTGGAAACACGTTTATCCCTAAGAATTGGTTCGACATCTAATTCTTCTGAAATAAGTGTTGCTTCCGAGATCCAGTTTTCAATAGGTTTTTCTCTCATTCCTTGCAAGATCCTCACAAGACCTTGTATCAACGATAATGAACTTTCTGAATTTCCATGTTGACCCTATCGATCTCTCGCAGAATATTATCCCAAATTGTTAGGTTCAGGATGGATCTAAAATCCATAACAGCATGAAGCAAATCACCAGCTTCATACTTGGATTCTGCGACTAGTGAGATTTCTTCCACAACTTTCATAACTCCCAGTAAATTTTTGAGCAAGGCATTAACAGCTTGATGTTAAGCCCATCTTGTTTGGATACTTCCTTTAAAATTTATTTCCGTGCACTTTTTCATAATTGTCCATCATGTGGTTGACTAACAAAAAAAGAATGCAGTTTTTGTACAACACCAAATAAATTTACTGCTTCTGACCACGATGAAGCCGAATGGACACCCACAAGATTAAAAGAGTGTGCTAGGCATGGAACTAGTACAGCCAGCTCGTTCATGTGTAGAATTCTGGAGTGGACTCCTCTATATATGCCAGTTATTAGATCCGTTGTCGTAGGATTGCCCACGACATTTTTCGAAATCTAAATCATCAGCTTGCAGTGTATCTAGAATAATTGTCTATGATATTATTCTCCAGTTTTTCCGTCAACTTTTAAGAAGTCAATAATAATTTTCTTTATCTCATATCCAGACTCCGTTCTCTTCAAATATCGTATAACCTGGTTCATTTGTTCTGTGTGAGTTACATCTGGGGTGCAGTCGAACATAATGGTGAAATAGTTAGCCTCCTTGATCTCATAAATAATGTTATGGTGGCCATTTAATCGATAATTTCATTTTGTATAGTTTTGGACAGATACGATGTTTGTCCTTTTTTTATGGCACTTCAGAGTCGGGTCATCTTTAATAATAATACTTTCTTTCGAGCAAATCCAAAATTGAAAAAATTTAACCTCTGGTTGTAACTTGGCGCCCCCTTAAGCTGGCGCCCAGGGCAAGCGCCCCGCTTGCCCCACCCTAGATCCGGGCCTGATAAAAATGGTTAAAAATTGGCAGAGACGGTTCGATAAAGTCAAAATTTTCATGAAATTTTGACATGTCCTCATCATACGAATATTAGCTTCGAATACTAAAGAGGTGAACGAACTCTCATCATTATTTCGGATTTTTTCATTAGTCGGTATGACATTAATAGTATTACTGGTATAACGATTAAAACTTGATATTTTATTATGCTTGTTACTGTTTGAACAGTGTAGGACGTAGGTGTACACAAATACATGGCAGTACATTTTTCAATCGATAAATGTCAGCCAATACCGGTTCCTTCGGTAGTTTCGACTCACAAAATGATGCCGACTATAAACTGAACGTTTTTGATAGACCAATAAGGCCATACAAATGAAAAAATCTGTAAATTTGGAGTTTTCGATCCGGAATGCGGAAAAAAATTCAAAGGCAATAGCACTTAACTCATGCAACGCTACTTGAGTTTCAGATAAAATCAATCTTTGTCATCGAACTTCAAATCAACCCTTAGGTATAAAAGTTCTTGAGGAAAATAAAAAAAAAACCCGCATAACTCAATAGTCATAATATTTTTATACTCCCACATTTCTACTCCAGATCAGAATTTCAGTATCAATTTTACCGAGAAAAAAACGTTTCTAGATTTCCTTCGATGCTGAATATTTCCATCCTCGCGATATCCAAAACAGAATATTATTCAGCAATGAAAACGAACTCCCAAAAGTTCAAGAATTGCATGATTCCATCCCAAGCAGGTTTTTTTGAAATATCAGCCGGAATAAAAATCCAGCCAGTTCTGGGACTGCCAGATTCCGAAAACCTGTATTAACCTAATGTCAGTTGATCCACTTTTTCCAAACGACGACAGAGTGACTTTTGTTTCGAGAAGAAACGAATCGAAAAAAATTCAAGGTCACTGTGTAAGATTTTCAACTGAGTACTCATTTTCTCGATCGCAAATGATAGTCGTGTGATAATTAGAAATGGCACGCCTCAATAACGCGGAATAAAATTCCACCTAACATTTCAATTGAGTCGATACACTTTTGGAAGACTTCGTTTATGGTTACATAACTCGGATTCTTTTAACACTCGTCTACATCCAGTTCCAAAGGTTGAAGAGAAGAGAAAGCGACAAGCAAAAGCAAAAATGATTTCTTGAAAGGAAATCAATGATTCGTTGATTTATTGGCAAATTTTCAAGAATTATATGAAATACGAGGATGTATTGATATCTAGTTTGCCTAGACCAGTTCCATGCATAAACAAAATATTGCGAAACCATATCCACGAACAATAACTTATTAGAAGTGTCAATGTAGAGTTCGACGTCGAAAAAGTAAACCAGAGTTACGCAATAAATTAAAAAAAAGGTTGTCCACCGAAATTGTAAGAATCGAAAAATTGGAATATCGAGCCATCATCAAGTACCTGTATTTAAAAGGGTTAAGAGGTAAGCATATTTAAGAAAAATGCTTAATACCCCTGGTGATCAATGTCCTTCGTATGTGACCGTGAAAAATTGGACTGCAAGCTTCAAAAGAGGTAAATTTTCCTTTGAAGATGATGACCGATCGGGAAGGCCATTTTCTGTGTCAGTCCCCGAAAATATCGATGCAGTTCATGACATGATTTCATTAGACCGTCGAATTTTTGCTAAAACGGATATCTGAAGCACTGAAGATTTCATACGAACGCGTTCATCATATAGTTCACGTCAATTTGGACATGAGAAACATTTCTGCAAAATGGATCCCCAAATGTTTGAATGTTGACCAAAAGCGTGCAAGGGTAGAAGCATCGCGTTCGATCTGTGCTCGATTTGAAAAATTGTTACTATGGATGAGACTTGGGTACATTTCAACGATCCAGAAACAAAGCAACAATCGATGGACAGGCGACACTCTGGTTCTCCAAGACCTGAGAAGTTTTGTGTCCAAAAATCTTCTGGAAAAGTTCTCGCTTCAGTTTTTTGAGATTGCCATGGAGTAATTTTTTTTGATAAGGGTAGAACAATAACTGGAGATAACTATTCGACATTACTGACCACTCTACAAAAAAAAAATAAAAGAAAAAAGACGCGGAAAGCTATCCAAAGGTATTTTGTTTTCACAGGACAACGCCCCAGTACACAAATCTCATGTTGCCATGCAAAAAATTCGTGATTTAGGGTTAGAAATACTAGAACACCCCCCTTATTCACCAGATTTGGCTCCGTCCGACTATCATCTCTCTCCTCAAGTGAAAAAAAACTTAAAAGGTCGTAAATTTTCTTTCATCGAGGAGGTAATAAATGCTGTGGAGGACTGGTTTGCAGAGCAAGAAGAAACTTTTTTTTTAAAGGTCTAGAGACGTTGCAGGTTCGCTGTAATAAATGTATTCAATAAAGAGGAGAACATGTTGAGTATTAAAATATTTTGACATTGAAATTTTGTTTGGTTTTATAGTAGGCTAACAATTTTTAAGTTTATCCTCGTAAGTATCTGTATTGGTTGTCGGAATGTACAATCTAATGAAAAAAATTGACTGTGACAGGGAGGAGGATAAAAATAGAAAAGCAGACACTTTGGGTACTTCGAATAGTCCTTTATCCTTGTCTGATTTATGGAACCGAAAAATACACATTTTTTCAATCGATAAAACTGATATTAAACGTAGTAGATCGAACGTAAGCTAAGTATTGCAAAATCTGATCTGATATTATTGAATAACTTGCCCACTGCAACATGAACAGTTAAGCGAGGAAAACTGGACCGCATTATGTAATTTCATATGTGATGTCGTTATGTGTGCTTGATAATATTCACCGTTAAAATGTTGCACCACTTTATATCGATCAGAAACGACTAAAAATGATCGTTCACTGATATAATAAGGACTGAACGAGAATAAATTCGCTATCACAAAAACGCTTATATATTTTGAACCACTATACTGATTTCGAAAATCAAACTCATTTTCGAATCATCTTCTAATTCTAATGAAAACTGTTTTTACAATAAAAAAATCAAAACTATATTTTACAAAATTCATGGGTTTTTTCTGGAATTTTTCCCATCATGCTTCTTATAGTGTTCTCAGTCAGTTTCTGGGATGCTGTCTGCCACTTTTGCTTGAATTCCGCTAATGTTTTCGTTGATTTCTTAGTCTTCTTCAATTCTCTTTTTACCAAGGCCCAATTTGGTGGATTGGCCTCTTTGGGGACAAAAACCACGTCATTAGCTTCGTACCATTCCTTGGTGGCCTTGCTGTAGTGACATGAAGCTCAATCTGGCCAAAAGATTGTTGACACATCGTGCTCACGTAAAAATGGTAAAAGTCGCTTCTTCAAGCATTCCTCGATGTATATCTTCGAGTCAACAGAGCCTTGGCCAACGAAAAATTTGCTCATTTTCTCACAAGTGCAAATTGCTTGCCAAACCAGGAATTTTTTAGGAAACTTTGCTTGTTTGTTCACGCGAAATTGTTCGTCAACATTTCCACGAGAATCTGCAGTATAAAATTCCTGACCAGGAAGTTGCGAGAAATCAGCCAAGACATGGGTTTCTTCGTCCATCACGCAACAGGAAAAATTTTTCAAGAAATCTTTTTTTAATTTCTTTGCTCTTGATTTCGCTTCTTGATTCTTCACAGCGTTCCTGTCTGGCACTTTCTGCACTTTGTATGTTCTAAGCCCACAACTCGACTTGATTTTCTGAACGGTTGACTGCGAACAACCTACTATTTGGGCCACTTTCCGTCCTGAAAGGTTAGGATTCTTCTGAAAAAGGCTGATGGCTTTCTTCACTTTTTTTGGGCTATGAAACCCCTTTTTCCTCCCGGTTCCTTCCTTGCGGTTAATTGTAAGATCTTCGTTGAAGCGCTTAACAACTCTTGATACCGTTTCCGGACGAACGCGAGCCTCTTTTGCTATTCTTTTGAAGCTCCATTTTTGATTATTTTGAAAAAGTTTCACTATAAATTCTCGTGTTTTCACCTCGCTTGACATTTTGCGACAGAGAATTGGAATATCTATGACGTAAATGTTCCACATGTTTCTGACGTTCATAACAAAGCTAACTATGATCAAATTTTGATTTTTTTCTCAATTGGTTCAAGAGATATATGCGTTTTTGTGATAGCGAATTTATTCTCGTTCAGTCCTTACTTCAAGAATAATTTTTCTCTGTCAAAGAATAATAAACTGTATAAGGAACCTGAAAAAATAAATCCTTTGTCTTTTCCGCAGGAAATTATATGAAAGTAAAATTCAGAAGTAATGTATGCTCCAATTCATCAGTATAATAATTGGTTGAAGTGCTCTAGAATTCTTCAGAAGTTAATGATTTTTGTAGGACATAATAAAAATCTATGGGTCTTAAAATCATCCTTAGATCACCCTGTATATGGGGAATATAAATTGTCAAATGCCCCCTCAACAAAAAGCCACAATTACAAGGTCTTTCGTTCTTCAGGTTAATTATGGAGCCACAAAGATAAATGGAAAATTCTTTGCTTCAATAAATTTGCATCGCTGGCAAATTGAATTACAAGAAACTCGAAATCATGGAACACGATCTATTCTTCTCCATGATTTCTATCGGTAAAGAAACAGTAAATTTTCCATTGTCTTAGTCTAACAAGAAACCCAAACAATTAGGCATAAATTGTGCAGAAAAATAAATAAAAGATATTCGCAGACCTCATTTTGAGACAACTGTGTCAATGTTACCGGTGATTTCTCATTGTTCCATCTAAATTGATGTATCCTTCACCACGAAAAAGTGTCTAACTTAATGATTTCACGATATGCCTTTTTATTGAAGAACCTAATTGGGTCCCGTTCTAATTCTTGCTAAAGATGTTGGTCTGACTCATGAGAATTGTTCCTCATGGAGATACTTAATGTTCGCATGCAAATATGCTTCAGCATTCCAAACGGAACGTCAAGGAGAAGGTCGTTTGAAAATTGCGATCGGTTTTGTGGGGAAAAATGCATTTTGCGTATGAGGAAGAGGAAATACCACTGGAGATCTTATATTTGATGTTCCACTCTTTGTACCTTATGGTCGTCTTCTAACATTTCTGAAAGTTCATTAATTTTTACGAGATAAAACCATGAATGCTCGAATAAGTGATCGATATTTTTTTGAATTGAATAAAATACAATATACTAACTACTATTTTATCGTTAACTACCTGAATGGTGTATTTTTTCGACAAATGTACGCCTTTTTCCACGGAGAATTCATAAACAATAACATTTTCGACCATTTCAATGTCAACATACACTTTTTTCCAATGAAAATTGACGATTTTCGAGTCTTAAATTCGGAGATCCCAACATTGCGTTAAGCGCGAAACCTCGAAAATATTTTCTATTTTTGTGTCGTATTTGTGTGAAAATGCTATGATGAATTGGTCCATTTCAAATATCTTTTGTCAGTTAAGTGACGATTTTTTTTATAATATATTTGAGGAGGATCTAACGTTATTGTTGAATCTGGAAGTTTTACTACCTATTCGAATCTTCAATAATAGCAATTTTGCGGACCGACAGCACCCTCACCTTGAGTGGTGTGAGCTGGTGAACAGAACTCGAAAATGAAAAAATCGAAAAATAAAAAGTGTAATATTTCATTAACTATGGGAGCTACATGGGTGATTTTGGTATCAAAATGTAGGTTTTCGAGATCGCTCCATTCAATAAAAAATATTTCAAAGCCCTAACTATCACCGTTTAGATTTTGACCTGTCAAATGGCATTTTTTGAAAAATCGTAAATTTCAAACTCTCATAACTTCAGTCCCCCTCATCGCCGCCGAGAGTTATTTATATTTTGTTGATCAGCATTGGCCCAAGTATCTCTTTGCAGAATATAAGCGATTTGAAAAATCTCAAATTTTGCATGAAAAATGACAAAGCGGTACGACCCCCTAAGAACACCATATTTGTCAATAAAAAATATATTTGGGGAGAATCTAACGTTATTATTGAATCTGGAAGTGATACCACTTATTCGAATCTTCAATAATAGCAATTTTGCGGACCGACACCACCCTTAACTTGAGTGGTGTGAGCTCGTGAACAGAACTCGAAAGTGAAAAATCGAAAAATATAAAGTGGAATTAAGAATTTGGTTATCATCCATTGTTGTTAAATTGAAAAAGAAAAATTATTGGGAATATTGGACACTGTTTATTATCTATTGTTCAGTTCGTGACAATGCCGACGTTTCGAAACAAATTCGTTTCTTTTTCAAGGCTGGAAATAAATACAAAATATATTATAAGACATACAATATGACATAACATGAAAATAAATTACCTAGTTACGATAAACAATATTGTACGCTTTTTAAAAACATTCAGACTCTCTAAAGAAATCAAAAACAAGAGAACAGGTACATAATGCAAATATCTATCTCATTAACCCTATAAGTTTCTATATTTATGACAATGACATTAACGATTAACATATGATCACAAAATATTGATCTGGAATGGACGTAACACTATTGACGAGGCCAGCCATCAATTATTATTTTCTGAGTATATTATTATAAATCGTACTTAGATGTTGTACATCTTCCCTATGATTTACGGTGTTATTTCTTTTTATGTGAATCATCTCGCTTATATTACGTCTATAACCAACCTCTTCTCTATCCGCCTTGAAAAAGAAACGAATTTGTTTCGAAACGTCGGCATTGTCACGAACTGAACAATAGATAATAAACAGTGTCCAATATTCCCAATAATTTTTCTTTTTCAATAAAGTGGAATATTTCATTAACTATGGGGGCTACATGGGCTATATCGGTATCGAAATGTAGGTTTTCGAGGTCGCGCCATTCAATGAAAAATATTTCAAGGCTCAACTATCACCGTTTAGATTTTGACCTGTCAAATGGCATTTTTTGAAAAATCGCAAAGGACCCCGCACTTTTAGTAGGTAAAGTGGCGACCGGTCAAATTTTCTGAAAATTGGGTATGTTGTTGTACACGACTCATTGACCAAAAGTGTCAATGGGCCCAACCCAATCCTATGGCTAGTTTTCTAAATACGGGGTGTTAAAGTTGAAAATTGCCCAGATTTTCGGATTTATTTGCTAATTATTAAGAGTTACATTGGATTTCTGTTGCATACACACGTTTACTACATGTTCTAGGTATGAAATTAGATGATACGTATGATTAAAAATATTTATATTTACCGGGTGATTCACGAATATATGACGGCAGTTTTTTCCCAAAATTCACTTTTTCTACTGTGACGTCAGGAGGGCATATTTTTGAAATAATCTTTCCGATTTAGTATTATGACGACAAAATATTGCACAGTGCATATTTTTTATACAGGGTGTTTCACAGAGAGAATCACTAGACATAATCATATTTTTTTAGGATTAATTCGAAATCCTGTATTTTTGAATGGATTTTCGGGAAAAGTAATACCACAAACATATGTGTGTCTCTAATCTCCAAAATATTCAGGGTGGTTTATTCATAGGAAGGTTTTCAATTTTGGGAAAAGTACAATAAACATGAACACCCTGTATTCGAAAATTTCCTCGGTCAAATGCAACTATTTTATCACTATATATTGATTCCCACAACATCTCCCGAGGTATGAATTCTAAATCCGATACTATGACCAGTTTTCGAGATACAGGGCGTAAAAGCGGAGAATAACTTATTTCATCATTTTTTTTTTCAAATTGAAAAGCCGGATTGATTTTATGTTGCGCCCATGAGTTCAGTATGAGTACAGATCAGATGCACAAGGAAAGGTTCAGCTAAAATATTTACTGTTACACGGTGATCCACGAATAAATCACAATAGCTTTTGCAAACACTCGATAATTCTAAAGTTTCGTCACAGCGAAATTATTCCATGAAGTTAATACCTATAGTCGTTCACAATTTTCAGTCTGAAATACTTCACTTGATGTAATGTTAGACAGTTATTCAAAATTCACCAGAAAAGTTCTGCTTTCAATTATTTCAAAGCATATTATTTATGACTCACCCTGTATGAAAAGTACCTAATTATTATGAAGTATTTCAGACTGAAAATTGTGAACGACTAGGTATTTACTTCATGGAATAATTTCTCTGTGATGAAACTGTAGAATTATCAAGTGTTTGCAAAAGCTATTGTGATTTATTCGTGGATCACCCTGTAACAGTAACTATTTTAGCTGAACCTTTCCTTGTGCATCTGATCTGTACTCATACTGAACTTATGGGCGCAACATAAAATCAATCCGGCTTTTCAATTTGAAAAAAAAATGATGAAATAAGTTATTCTCCGCTTTTACGCCCTATATCTCGAAAACTGGTCAAAGAATCGGATTTAGAATTCATACCTCGGGAGATGTTGTGGGAATCAATATATAGTGATAAAATAGTTGCATTTGACCGAGGAAATTTTCGAATACAGGGTGTTCATGTTTTTTTGTACTTTTCCCAAAATTGAATACCTTCTTATGAATAAACCACCCTGAATATTTTGGAGATTAGAGACACACATATGTTTGTGGTATTACTTTTCCCAAAAATCAATTCAAAAATACAGGATTTCGAATTAATCCTAAAAAAAAATGATTATGTCTAGTGGTTCTCTCTGTGAAACATCCTGTATAAAAAATATGCACTGTGCAATAATTTGTCGTCATAATACTAAATCGGAAAGAACATTTCAAAAATATGCCCTCCTGACGTCACAGTAGAAAAAGTGTCATAACTTCCGTCCCACTCCTCGCCCCAATAGTTTTTTATATATTGTTGATCAGCATGGTCCCAAGTACCTCTGTGCCAAATATGAGCGATTTCAAACATTTCAAATTTTGGGTGAAAAATGACAAAGGGATATGACCCCCTAAAAACACCATATTTGTCAATAAAAAATATATTTGGGGAAGATCTAACCTTGTTATCAAATTTTTATGTTGTAATTCCTATTCGAATCTTCAATAAACGCCATTTTGCGGACTGCAAGCACCCTCACCTTGAGTGTTGTGAGCTCCTGAACAGAACTCGAAAATGAAAAATCGCAAAATTGAAAAATATTAAGTGGAATATTTCATAAACTTTGGGGGCTACATGGGCGATTTTGGTATCGAAATGAAGGTTTTCAAGGTCGTGCCATTCAATGAAAAATATTTCAAAGTCCCAACTATTACCGTTTAGATTTTGACCTGTCAAATGGCATTTCTTGAAAAATCGTAAATTTCAAACTGTCATAACTTCCGTCCCTCTCATCGTCGCCAATAGTTATTCATATTTTGTTGATGAGCATAGCCCCAAGTATCTCCCTGCAAAATATGGGCGATTTGAAAAATCTCAAATTTTGTGTGAAAAATGACAAAGGGGTATGACCCCCTGAAAGCAACATATTTGTCAATAAAAAATATATTTGGGAGGGATCTAACGTTATTATTGAATCTGAAAGTTGTACTTCCTATTCAAATCTTCAATACTAGCAATTTTGCGGACCGACAGCACCCTTACCTTGACTGGTGTGAGCTCGTGAACAGAACTCGAAAATGAAAAATCGGAAAATAAAAAGTGGAATATTTCATTAACTATGGGGGCTACATGGGTGATTTTGGTATCAAAATGTTGATACAAGTATACCTGGTCCTGTAAAAGTGACGTGCTGTAGGTTCTCTGTATGGGAAGGAGATATTAATGTGTTTTCTTAATTACAGTACTATATTGCTCCAGATCGATAAAATGAAATTATTGTCGGTCAATTTTCAATTTTTTCTGGGTGAAAACCAACTTCGTTATTTCATATGTCACGTTTTATTAGTTATCATTTATCAATTTTTGGTTTTTCACAGATTAAATGGAAGACTTTATGAAAATCCTCATATCGATACAAAATTTCTATAAATTGTGCCTAATCTCATCGAAATTTAATTCCTTCAAAGATTCTTCACTTCCGAATTAGCGAATCAATTCAATCAGAAACGTATATCTACTTTTCATTGCCTGAGAGTAGCATTGGTTTCGCTCTGATTCCGATGAGAAATGTACATTTAATTCGTTACAATCCTTTGACATTTCCGAAGGACTTTCATAAGTAATTCGGATGATTATAACCTGGGGTCAATTCGATTAATTTTATTTGGCAAAAAACTGCAGATCAAAAAGAAACTGAAGTTGATTGAAAATGCGCCTTTAGCTTTTTAGGATTAATGAGATATTTTCCCATAGTGAAAGAAATGAACGAGCAACTTCTCCCAAATTAATGAAGGAATACTTTGATAAGTGAAAGAAGATCAAGATACATATTCGATTTATTCACAAATTGAATTCTTATGGCTCCACACAGTTCATTCATCCTTGGGATACTTTCCTAAAAGCTTGGGCATTTGATTCCTGCTGCTCTAGGTATTTTAGTGAATAACAGTTAGTTGTTCCAACTTAGGGACATGATCCTTCTTTTCATGATTTTAGTGAATAAACGTGATAATTAGGAAATTCTGTAGGTATTTGATGACGAATATACTTTCCCCGAAGTGCTCCATTTCCATGAGTGACTTGTGGAATATTTTTCCTCAATGAACCCCAAAAATATATAATTCCAATATAATTTCGAGAAGGAGCTATACAGGAAAAGCAAGTTGACTCAGAATCAAACAAAAATTCCATATACAACAAAAATGAATTCGTGTTATATTCTGTTCATTTCCAAATGATTCACTGTATCGTTTGTCTACCGTTGGTGTGGGCAATAAAGTATAAAAAAATGTTGGATGTATAAGGTAAGTGAGTTCCTTTCACCGGAAGAAAACCACACCTGCTGTCCGAATAAGTCAACAATTCATTTCCAATGTTAAATCATTTCGGGTTGTGACCACAAAACGACGGATAACAATTTTAGTTGATTGTTGTATTGATTAAATTTATAATTCGCACTGTTTATCACAACAAACTCTAAGTTATATTGGTGGTCATATCTCAATTTTATGCTTGAGTTTATGGTGAACCTAGCAGTTGCAGTAATTGATTCGTAGATAATATTTTTCTTGTTTGAAGATTATGAATCTCGAACAAATCTAGTAGAGCAGTTTTTGATGAGGAATAGCAAATTTATATTGAACTAAAGGTTATTTCAGTAGGAGCAGATTTGAATTGTGTGCCATGTTTGACAGTCATAATGTCACATGATTATGACGTGACAGTTCGAAAGTTAACAGATGGGAGTTACGAGGATGTATTGATATCTAGTTAGCCTAGACCAGTTCCATGCATAAACAAAATATTGCGATGCCATATCAACGAACAATAACTTATTAGAAGTGCAGTGTAGAGTTCGAAGTCGAAAAAGTAAACCAGAGTTACGCAATAAATTAAAAAAAAAGATGTCCACGAAATTAGGAAATCGAAAAATTGGAGTATCGAGCCATCATCAAGTACCTGTATTTAAAAGGGTTAAGAGGTAAGCAGATTTACGAAGATATGCTTTATACCCTTGGCGATCAATGTCCTACGTATGCGACCGTGAAAAATTGGACTGCAAGCTTCAAAAGAGGTAAATTTTCCATTGAAGATGAGGACCGATCGGGAAGGCCAGTTTCTGTGTCAGTCCCCGAAAATATCGATGCAGTTCATGATTTGATTAATTTATTAGACCGACAGACCGTCGAATTGAGCTAAAACGGATATCTGAAGCACTGAAGATTTCATACGAACGCGTTCATCATATAGTTCACGTCAATTTAAACATGAGAAAAATTTCTGCAAGATGGATCCCCAAATGTTCGAATATTGACCAAAAGCGTGCAAGGGTAGAAGCATCGCGTTCGATCTGTGCTCGATTCGAAAACGATGTAGACTTCTTAAACCGAATTGTTACTATGCATGAGACTTAGGTACATTTCTACGATCCAGAAACAAAGCAACAATCGATGGAGTGGCGACACTCTGGTTCTCCAAGACCTAAGAATTTTCGTCTCCAAAATCCGTTGGAAAACTTCTTGCTTCAGTTTTTTGGGATTGCCATGGAGTAATCATGATTGTTTTTTTTTGATAAGGGTAGAACAATAACTGGAGATTACTATCCGACATTACTGACCACTATACGGGAAAAAATTAAAGAGAAAAGACGCGGAAAGCTATCCAAAGGTATTTTGTTTTTACAGGACAACGCCCCAGTACACAAATCTCATGTTGCCATGCGAAAAATTCGTGATTTTGGGTGAGAATTACTAGAACACCCCCCTTATTCACCAGATTTGGCTCCGTCCGACCATCAACTCTTTCCTCAACTGAAAAAAGTTTGAAAGGTCGTAAATTTTCTTCCAACGAGGAGGTAATAAAAGCTGTGGAGGACTGGTTTGCAGAGCAAGAAGAATAATTTTTTTGAAAGATCTAGAGACGTTGCAGGATCGCTGTAATAAATGTATTCAATTAAGAGGAGAATATGTTGAGTAATTAAATATTTTGACATTGAAATTTTGTTTGGTTCTATGGTAGGCTAAGGATTTTTCAATATATCCTTCGAGTTCTTAAATTCTCTCATTTCTCGAAAACTGTTCAGGATATTGGGAATTCGACTTTGTCCACCATTGCCTTGCCTTATTCTCGATACCTGACTTGTGTTCAATTTGAGAGTCACCCATATGCGCCAAGCACCACTCTTCATGTTGGCATCGCTTCATAAAAGGATTCGGCCACCTAAGGCGCTACGACATGCACCGACTGTCAAAATTAGGTGCTAAAACAGGTGTATTATCAATGATGCCAACATGAATGGTCCTGCAGCGTAAAAATCTCAGGTGCGCGAGCACGCAAGACTTTCACCAAGCTTTCACTATGCAAAATGTTGTTAAGCGCATTACAATCGTCTGACACTTGGCAAAAACGGCGGACCAATTTCCTATGTTGACAGAAATATAATTTATAAATTTGGTAGTTCGTAATTCGTATCGGAATCGTTAATTAGGGGATTTCTGAGTTAAAGGGACCGACAAGGAAACTGGGGATTAGGAAAAACGTCATATAGTTTTTGATTGATGTCGATTCTGTTTGATTTGTTTCGCTTTCTCCACGTTCATTCGGACTCAATTATTTGTTACCAGGTTATACCCGCGGCTTCGCTCGCGTAGCGGTAGGAAGGAGAAAATTGGAATTTTGGTACATAACGAAGGACACCTTGATCCTTTTTTGGATTGATCACCTTCCACAACCTCCCCAAAAAAAAGACCTCGAAGCAATAAGAAACAAGGTCTCCCAAGATGGAGTATACAGGGTGGCTCACACAAAACAGTCCAGCGAAAGATTTCGTCGAGATAGATCAATTTTTATTTTGAGACGAAAATCTTTTGACTGCATATTCAAGGATGTACGGAAGAAAGTTTTATCTCATATGCTTTTAGGCAGTAGGTATAAAATATGAAATCCTATTCAAAATAATAAAAATGGTGAAAATTTGGCAGAGACGGATCGTAAAACTCGAACATTTTTGGGTCATCGTGAAGCACCTTGTCGAACCGTAATACAGAAATTGGTGGAAAAGTTCGAGCTGTAGACCAAAGTTTTGAAGAAAACCCAAGTTTGTCCATAACTCGTCGTTCTTTGGAATTGGTCATTCCTCAAACGTCATTACACCGTATTTTGCATAAAGATTTGGGTCTTAAGGGGAAGTATCACCTTTTGAATCGTGGAAAATCTCCATTCAAAAAGTGGTCTCTTCATTTCACGAGGAACTATCCTAATTTACGACGTAGAGACTTGATTTTTTTGAATTGAAGTTGAAGAACCTCCTGTGGGCAAATAGTTCTCTTTTTTTCTATTTAATTAGTTTTTCAATTAAAAAAACAGGTTGAACTTCAGCGTTTTGGAAACTACACTTAATGATTTTTTTTCGACGGTTATTCATAATTTTTTGGAAAAAAACGCAACTATTTGCCCTCGGCAATTTAATCTATATCTATATATATATAAAAGAAAGATGTTGGTTACACCATTTATAACTCGAGATCGGATGGACTGTTTGTTATGAAACTTTATATATGGATTCGTCTACGGTTTGGTTATTATAAAATACAATAAAACTTTGGAAAAATCGATGAAAATTTCACTTGTACAGGGAATGCTTTTCCTTCTTTTGAGTAAGGCCACTAGATGTCGCTACAGTTACAGTTACGCTACCGCTCATTCGTTTGTACTTCATTTGATATTCTCCGCGTTAGATGGCGATATAAACAAATAGTGTGTACAGTGACTATATGCCCTCTATAGTCACTGTAATAGTGTGTAATTTGAGTTGCCTACAACTCTGCGCCGTTGGGCAAAACCAAAATGTTTTAGCGTAGGAGTACAGATGTCTAAAATGATTAGATTTCGTTGAGGTATGAGAAAAGTTTCGTTCTCAGTACTTCAGATGGCGCTATTCACACATTATGACTGATGATTATTAGGTATTTTTATTGTTTTATTTATTCCAAATAACGTAATCGTAAAGGTACTATATTTGACATTATCACAATTAAATGGCGATGAATTTGTTCAGGCTTTTGCGGCCATCGGCTAATGTCCTTTTTTCGAGCATTTCGGTCGTCATGGTTTGAAATGGTCGAAAAAAGAACATATGTATCAAGTTGTTCAATAAACTACCAGATAATATAAAAATTCTGGAAAAAAATCGTTTTCGTACAGCAGTGAAGGCATTGTTGTACGAGAAATGTTATTATAGTGTAGATGAATATCTGTGTGATAGTCTCTAAGGCTTTTCTTCATTTCCTTCATCATAAGAGTATAAAATGTGTTCATTTCTGTATTCTTTTTGACCTATCCTATACATTGTTTAATGTCTCACAGGATGAATAAAGATTTATTTATTATTTATTTATTTTATTTATTTATGACATCGATTACTGTGTAATTTACATAGGGCTTATGGTACCATGACAGGCTATTAACAGATCCAGAAGCGGGTGAATATCACAGTGAATTTCTATCGAAATGTCAAGTAAATCGGATTTTGGCGATGAGTTCCAATTGTGAGATGTCCATTCTCATCTTTTCTCATAATTTTTAAAATGTTTTTGAATTTCTGTTTGGGTAATAAATATATTTTCGGAAATAACTTAATCCAAAATTGCCATTATTGGTGATTGACATATTATGACATATTATTTTTGTGTATCTGTTCTGTGTGATAGCTCATATCCATGGAAACATTTGACAGTTCCAAAATCAGAGAACCAAGCCGTTGATCTCCATTCACCGGTGATTACGATTTCTGAAATCCACCGTAAGTATCATTTAGGCGGAACAAAGTTCGCCGGGCCAGCTAGTCTTATATAAACTACAAAAATTTTCATGATGATTAGTTCAAAAATATAGCTTGTACTCGTAAAAAACGAAAAACATATTCAATAACCCAAATATTGCAGAGATCTAACGATTACCCTGGTTTTTTAATTGAAAAACTAATCATGATTGAAAAGCCTCTCCATCCTCAACGTGTGACTATTTGGTGCGGTTTATGGTCCAGCGGGGTAATCGGACCTTACTTTTTCGGGAATGAGGCTGGAGCAATAGAATGGATTGCGCTATCGAGAGATGATTAATGATTTTTATGACCGGAATTGGATGAAATTGATCTGAACAACCTTTAGGTACTTTCAACAAGATGGACTGTTTTATGTGATTCACCTGCATAAACAAACCGTTCGATCGTCCACTGTTCAGTCGTAGGTTGCGCCATCTTTGGATTAAAGCTCAAACATTCTCTTCGACTGCAAAGTAAACTGGCTCTAGCTTTATATTCATCATCTGTATATTGCTTTTGGTGAATTGATGAAAAAATAAAATGGATTCTGAATTGGGAAAGTTTACTTGTTATCCATAGTACCTACTGTCGAATTGAATTAATGTTTAATTTTATAACATAAAGCAGGTCAAAGAACTGCTCATTTAATATGCAATAAGTATGTCAACAACTTGGTTATTGCTATAGGTTGCAACAAATCATACACTCCATTCATGTACCTACATTTTTTTGCATAAGATAATGCTGAATTCATGACACCCTTTCAGAGGAGAAGACAGATGGATTCTTCAGCCTGCCAAGGAGTTTTCAGTGCAGGAATTCCTTTGATGTATCTAGTTCGAATTAGGTCCTGTGACATGTAGCTACAGTTTGTTGAAGTGAAAATCTGTTCTTTCAGGGTTTTTGAAATGTATTCATTTTCGTCCTATTGCTATTGTCTTTCCTTGGTAAATTTCCACGAAAAAGAATTGATCATAAGGTTAGAGTATGTCATATTTAATGTTACTCTGAGTTTATCTAATAATTCTTTTGATAATTGTTTTCTCAAAGTTGGAATCGTGTTTCAAATTGATTTGTAGTACCCGAACAAGTACAATAAAAATTTCAAGAATGTGACCAAGTCGAAAACCTTGTCCCCAATCATAAATAGTTGCAATAGCTCATGGAAGAAGTTAAAAAAAACATGTTTCTTCGATTTATATTAATCTGATCTTCATGTATTTACTGAGTCTGAAAGAGGTGCCATATTTAGAAAATCCTTACAAGTGATGTGTAATTCTATATGCTTTATAGGATTTCCTCAGTCATGGGAAATAACTTTTGATACATTGTTGGACTTGAATTCTTTCCTTTCACTGAAATAATTCGCAGTATTGAAATGTATAAGTATAAAATGGACACATAGGTATTCACCATTCACCCAAGTCATTTTCGTTTTGAATTTGGGAAATCCTCTTGTGATTTTGCCTTCACCGATACCAAAGGTACTTCAAGCAACATTGATTTCTGATTCGATCAAGTTCATTATCTTCGGGTTATAATTTAGACAATGTGTTTCTGAATTTCAAAGGGTGCTTCCATGTACAGGGTGGCAAGATTTCGATGGTTTAGTACAACAACTCCTAAACTATAGCAGATAGAGAAAAAGTAAGATACATGTCCTGTTTTCGTTTTTCGAGAAACATAATTGCTAAAAACCCCAAGGTGCTACGGCGCGGCGTCTAGTTTCCGAGATACAGGGCGTTTTCGTTATTTGGTCCATTATTATAATTGGTTACAACTTCCGTATTATAGGATCTACGTTCTCGAAATGAACACATCTTTAGGGCACTTTTTACTGCTTTTCATCGGTGCTATTGGATTTATTGTATCTGATCAAATTTCGGAGCTATAACAAAAAATTTTGTTTTTCAAATGGAAACCATAGTGGGAAATGATATTTCCAAATTGACCTTTCTTCAACGATTTTAAATATATATCATGGTATACTTCAGAGTTCACTATATATCGAAAATTTCGAAAAAACACTTTTCGTTCAATAAAATCCAAGCAGGCTTTGATTCTCTTCCTTAAAAACTGAGGCAGTCATAGAATTCCATGTCTCATTTATTTTCACTTGTCAAATTCAATTCGTTTGACTTTTCACCCAAGATCCATACAACAAACTACCCATCATTGTGAACAAAGAATCTCGCTTTAAAATCTCTCGCATCAATTCAGAAACACCCTGTATACTTCCTATCGGTGTTTTGGAAAACGTCTTGAGATAATGGGAATTTGCTTCTGCCGATATCAATGGTACTATTTTTGATAATACTGATTATTTCATTCACACATGGCTCCGCCAATGAAAAGTCACGAATTCAGTCACACGATATGCAATATTATCGACTATTTAGGTAAACAAAGATATACTCCATTCACAATTATAAAATCACAACTCTGGCCTTGGAAATTTGACACATTCCACTCTGTATCGAAGTTATGACGTTTTTCAAAATATTTTTATGTTCCAAGTCAACACTATGTTGCCCTTTCTACATTCCTAGCGTATTTCTCAGAATTTATTCGGAAAATGAATGAATTGGAAAAGACGTGATGGACGAAAATAATTAACGTTTATATGAATTGATAGAAAGGATTCCTTTTCTAGTTATTTGCATGAAAAGTACAAGAGATCACTGTTGAAATATATTATTTTTCGCCATGGAAGAAAATTGCATTGCTTTCACATGATTTTCATATGCATGCCTGTGAAGATTTAATGTTTATTATCCTCTTGAACTGAAAGTTCAAGACTTGACATCAATTGTTGAATCAAGAATAATGGAACATTATATCCCTCTACTGGAATCCAAATAGTTGAAGGGAGTTCTGATGCAACAGGAACTTTTTCTTGGAACATAACCTTAATAGCTAACTTAATAAAAATAAGAGTAGAAGATATACATTTCATTTATTTGATCTTATGAACAAGGAGTAAAATATTCTGACTGTATAGTAATTTATTAGTTTAAAAAATATTCATACATTACAACCACAGTAGGTTTGTACAAATAATATGTAACAGGTCAAACATATGCTTCACATTCATCATTCACCTGTTCTAAAATAAGACACAAACTCCTCCACATTATAGGGCCCATACAGCATTAAAAGCTTGTGTCTCTTTTGAAAGAAGTAGCACTAGATATAATATATTCTTTCGATTAAGAGCAAATACCTACCGTTGAATGTTACATACACAAATTTCTTCAAATGGGCTTATACGAAGTGATTCTTTTTCTGAAACGTGAAAACGATCAACAATAATCATTTAGAGACCGATGATGGCCACCCAAAACCCGTTTACTTACGAAAATCGTGCAATTTCATTCTGCAAGTTCTTTCCTCATTATTCCTCAAAAATCCTATCTGAACCATATTTTCCGGTCGCTTTCGTGAAAAGATCGTATAAGGAAGCCTTTTTTGTCCATTCACACATTCCAAATAAATTTTGAGCACCAAAAACGATACCGAAACTAACCAAACTTCTGGGGGACCGGAATTTCGTTTGAAATCTTTCCAAACGGCCAGATACCTAAAAAAACTTCGTTATCAAGTGTAAAAAAGGCGATTAGTACTTACTTTTGCTTTATTCATGCTTATAAATCGATTTTTGGTCCAATTCAAATTTGCCGTTTGTACCCATGTCAAAATATCTTTGATACTTTTACTTTGATGTAAACAAAGAAACTGGCAACTCCGTTTTGTCATTAAAGATATTCTCTGTACGCGCACAGATTTTTTATCAGGTTCACCAATTCCTGAAAACGAAACCATGGCCAGAGTTGTGATTTTATAATTGTGAATGGAGTATATATCAGCGGCTATTTTAAAGTGTCAAAATTTGGCATAACATTCATTCAGAATTGAAAATGTACGGAGGGTCCCGAGTTCAAAACTTGGTTGGGATAGCAATTTTTTTGCAAAATAATTATAAATAAGTCCGACCGCTCGGTCTAAAATACAAAAGACCGCGGATTCGAGCGTGTTCATGAAATAATCTTCCTGAATATCACTCGATTTTGACAAAAAGCGACTATTATTTTCTTTCATTCATCTCGAGCAACTTTAATTTCGACAATTCAATTCGACCAAATGAACATTAATAATCAAAGAATAACTCCCTCGAGCTAAAGCTCTCGTGAGTTATTCAGATTATTAATGTTCATATGGTCTCATCAAATTGTCGAAATACAAAACGCTCTCGATAGAATTATGTCGAAAATAATAGTCGGCTATTTGTCATAGTCTTGGGATATTACCTCCGATGAATTTTATAATCTGAATATTTTGGAAAATGGCTTGAAAAATCGATATCAATGATACTGTCAACTAGATACGATCGAGTAGAAATTTAGTTTTCCGTTTTCATTGCTAATTTATGTTCTTTCAATATTTTTTCAATCGGTTTTTTGAACTAAAAAAACGAATCTACCTACAAGGTTTATGAAAGGTCCATCAATTCATCCATCAATTTTGTTTGGTTGTATGGATATTTTCACGGATCCAACTATGTTGCAATCATTTATACAAACCTTGTAAAATTGCCATTAGTTAATTTTCCCGTTCAATTGAAAAACCAAACATTAAACTTCCTTCTCACAAAACGGATGGCAATAATCAGTTTCCTTTGATAAACCAATCAATTAATATCTATTATAAACTAATAAATTCAAATATCGAACTCCGAAACTGCGTTCTCAGACGTTTCAAAGAAGGTATGTACCTAAGCAAGCAAGTGCTATCTGTGTGAGTCCGTTAATCTTATCATTATCAATATTACTTTCTACATCAGGTGTGCTGGCAATACCTGCCGTGTACTTTTAAATAAGATATATTTGACTTAGTTTGTACACAGCGCGACTAGCCAGTCCTAGTTACCTAATAGAGGATAGACAGATATTATTCTGCAGGTATAGGTATAGTTGCCGGTCTTGTTCAAACCATTTTCAGTGCGATATTGTTACTCTTGGTGGTATTATTGTTAATTTGAGACGGTGAGTTTGGTATTTTTGTTATTCCTATCGGGAATTCTGAATGAATTTATTGAACAAAATTAATGTACATAATAGACTTGTTTGTTTAACCACAATGGTGAATATTCTCATTATGATTTGAAACAATAACTTTCGCATTTGTATTCAAGAAAAATGCAATGTTCAGGGGGCTAGTGTTCAAGGGAATTTTTGAATGTAAAAAAGAATACTCTGAACTTATGTTGTTGAAATTAAAATGAGTGATGCATGTTGAACTGGACCACTGTTTGAGCAAATTTTTAAACACAGTTTCGAAAAAAGATTCGAGAATTTGAATCGTGAGTGCACTGTACAATTTTGAATATGCTGAAGTTACTTGTTAAAAGTCGTTTTTTGTATCGGAGTAGTAACTTGATGAAATGAAACTTCTTCTTAGCCAAATTTATGCATATTTTCTCACATATCTCAATCCAGTGGAGGACGTTTTTTTTAAATTTTCCAAAACGTTTATTTAGTGAATGTGTCTGTCATTTAGTGACCGAACTCTTCATATATGGATTTCAACAAGGTATGTGACAAATTTCAGTTGTTTGGTACATTTTGTAAAGGTTGTTTCTGAGCGCTTGTTTTACTCAAACACAAGCCATATTATTTGTCACGATATCTGTATTTTTCGAATTTTGAGCCGAGAATGCATCCAACCGATAAGGTTAGACTCAGTCATGACGAATCCTTGATCAAATCCAATTCTGTCCGTCCGTAAACAATATAAGTCTCGAACGGAAAATATATTGGGTGTTTTTTCAGAGTGATAGGATTTTTGATAGGGATAACTGTAATGTGACAGAAGTTAGAATCCATGTTGTTTAGACATTTGACGTTTACAAATTGTTGAAATTTATTTTCGAAATTAGTGATCTATTCGCCAAACTTAAAGAGCACGTATTGAAATTTATGGTTTACATAATCGTCCATCAGAACAGCTTATTCGTCGAACTATCGATAGATTTCGGACAACATTTTCTCTACTCGATACAACTACAACAACAAGACGAAGAACTGTGCGTACAGATGAAAATATCGCTGCTGAAAATGATAGTGTTATGGAAGATCCAGTTTTGTCCATTCGTCGACGCTCACAACAAGTTGGACTCTGTGCATCCACCACATGGAAAATTTTGCGAAAAGATGTTCGTCTACACCCATACAAGATCCCACTGGTAAAGCCACTTGATAATAATAAGCGTCGTTTGTTTGAAGAAAGATTCAGCGATTTCATTATTTCGGGAAATGGTCCAATTAATTGGCCTCCAAAACCATGGGACATATCTCCAATGGATTATTTTCTTTGGGGTTATGTCAAGTCATTGGTTTATGCTGATAAATCAGAAACAATAGACGCTTTGGTAGCGTGTTATTGCTGAAAAAAGCCCTGAATTACTGCGGTTCCTCAGAGCTAGTCGTGGTGGACATATGCCGGAAATTATTTTCAATACAAAGATGTCATGGAATTATTGGAAAAAAAATTCTACCAGGGATTTCATATTCAAGCAAAATATCTCGCAAAATATGGAGAATTTTGTAACCTTCTTTTTTGTCAAATATAGATTCGAGAAAATTGACTGTGACAGAAAATACGATATTTATTCTTAGGTTGCATTATTCCATCTGATGTAAGAAACCCCAAAAATAAGATCTATCACAATTCAATATACATAGTTACTTCACTGTTCCAGTAGTTCCTGCTATTCAAAAAAGATGTCACCCATTCATTTGCTGCAGAAACCTATTTCCTATTCTGAAGATATCTTCTCGGCTGCAACAGTTTCCTTCTCATTTCAGCTCAACACGAGCGTCCTCTAGCGAATTCGGGCTGAACTAAAAAACGACGCTTGCGTGAAGAACGACGCTCTAACCGCGCCCGATGGACGCCAGTACGCTTGCAGCCATGGATAAAGACGCTCTCAAGAAGCAAATCGAAAATATGAAGTATCAAGCTTCGATGGAACGCTGGCCCCTATCAAAATCAATAGCAGCGTGAGTAAAAGACTATTTTTCTCTTTTATATGTTTGCGATTTTGGGGACTTTTTGGATACGGGTTCCCGCGAATTTTCGAAATGTTTAGAGAGGAATAACCTCATTTGTGTGTCGCGAATGAGGTGTCTTATGTTGACATAGTGTTGGTTGGTTTGGAATATTTGAAGTTATATACTTAATCAATTTTATGGTGTTGATAATTTGAATATGAGCGATATTTCAGGAAGTTAAATTTAGAATATCGCAAAATTTCCAATAAAATATGTTATGCTCTCTTTAATTGTCCATTAAATTTCGCTATACGGATATAGGTATAAGAAAACCCTTTTTACGTAGTTTTCCAATTTTGCTGTAATAAAAAATGGTGATTTTCCAAAGTGGAACTAAATAAAAGTTGTTTTTATTTTTCGACATTATTTTTCAGAATAGCTACATGATTTAGATCATTCTGCGTGTACTTATTATGGGTTTAAAAAATCTTAGTTGAAAATCAGATTTATCGAAATTTTCAATTTGTTTATATAAATGTTGTTGCTCTCGTTTGAATGGATTTTCATTGTTAGAGTGATCATTTTGGAATTAAGGAGAATTTTAGTTTACATTATTTTGAATCTAGCCTTTCCAAAGCCATCTAAGATGAGAAGTAAGACGTCAAAATAATAAAAACAATCTGGGCACATTTTTACGTTCTCCTTTTCGACTAAGGCACATAATTTTTTTATTTTTTGCATTTATGTTGTGAACACTCGAAGTAATAACTTGTGGAAACGAAACAATTGAAAGGTGGAATTCGAATTTTATCTTTCGTGCCTAGCTATATCTTCTGACCCATAGCTTTTTTCAATTTTCCAAAACCTTCCAAAATCCATATATATTTTATTCAGGATGTCATTAATTCTGCAAAATTTTTACATGGATTTTTACGAAGTATATGAAAAATTTTTCTTGCACGGGTCACTTTACAAAGGATGTTTTTGAGCGCTTATTCTACTTAAACGAAATGTGTATCAATTGATGACGCTGTCTGAATTTTTCGAATTTTGAGCCGAGAATTTTGAGCGAAGACAAAATAATTGTCTTCTGTACATCACAAACTTTGTTTTATCTACGGCTATTGAAGAATATTTCTTTTATTCAACTGATTTTGAGAGGTAATAGTCTCTATAAACCAATATTGTGAGGTAATAATAACTCAATAATACAAATAGGAAAAATGAAGCTCACGAAATTAACAAAAAAGGTGGGTCAATAAGGACTATTTCAGACATCAAGGTGACGTTCTCGCCATCCATTTCTACATTTTCTTGGGTCTGAATATCCAAAAATTGCATTTGGAAAACGTGAATTTTTGAGGTTTTCTACGGGATTCGATATCGATTAAATTTTCGACCACAGAAATCGGTTTTGACATTTGTTGTCGATTTTGAAAATGCAGATTATTTTGAATTTTACTGAAGATAAAGTATATTGTTCAATTTGCGGTAGTGGTCGTGACACACTTGATGAATTACACCCCTCGCCTGACGGCTCGGGCTGCAAAATTCATCTGCGTGTGTTATGACTTACATTACCACTCATTGAACAATATACTATTAACCATGTAGAAAACAAGAAATTGATAGGAAATTATTCATTAAATTTTCTGTGAGATTTCGAAGGATACAAAGGTAAATCCTCTGAACAAAATGTGCGTTTTCCAAAATCCTTTTTCCAACAATAAGAAGCTCTTATAACTACCTCATGTTTGATCCAATCATCTGAAAGCATCTGAACAGAAAGCTTTTATATCTGATTCGATCTAGCGGCACCATTATAACTTTGAAAGGGTAAGCATGCTAAGAAAAACCCTGATTTTACGAAAGACCTTTCAGGGGGAGTTACCGTGGAAACTGTGATTAATATAAAGCCCTAAAACCCTCGTTTGTATCATCTCCTAAAGATTTACTGCAGAACGAAATGAAGTATTCTCTGGATTATATTTTCCAACGGCGAAAATGCTGTTTTATTTGGAGGAATTTTGTTATTCATAGTGGAAAGATTTCTTTTCCGTGATGCAGAAATTCATAAATATTAGTGCTCCGACGTTAATAATCGCATTAAAAAGGTTATTGCACCTTACTCTATCTGAAATTTACTCAGATAAACGAAACGAGTGGATTAATATTTACTGTTGAATTATTCTGTGATTTCACAGCAGACTGGTTTTTTTATGATTATAAGGTTTATGGATTCAGAAGGATTCACGATCTCTACAATCTCCAAGTATAATGCAGGATTTTTGAAGCCAAACCATGATTAATCTCTTTCACGGTGTCTTTTATTTAATTATCTGTGTTTTTTATGTTGTGGCTTTCACGAAAAGGAATAAGTATCCTGTAATGTTCGGACAACATCGCGAGAACCAAGGGCAAGCAGGTAGGAATTGGTGTACTTCTTGAATTTCTGGAGGTTATATGCTTCGGGGAACACCTCCCTAGGCAATGTGTTCCAAAGCCTCGATGTTCGTTGGATGAACGAGTCTTTGAAGAGAGATGTTCTGCAGGTCTCCAAAGTGACCACGAAGGGATGTGAAGACTTAACTTGACGGGTTAGTTTCGGAGAGACTGACAGAGGGGAAACGATTGCTGATAATTCAGAAGAGCATCGCCCATGAAAATATCTATAAAATAGAGACAGATCTCCTACTCTTCTACGGTGTTCTAGAGAAATGAGCGAGTTTGTAAGCGAGGCATTACTGACGAGAAGAATTGCCCTTTTTGTACAGAATCCAAGAGTTTTAGGATTTGTTTAGGTGCAGCACTCCAAATATGGGATCAGTATTCCAGGACAGGTCGAATCTGTGCCTTATAGATCATAAGCAGCTGACCTGAGGTGAAATAGCTCCTGGCACTTTCAGCAATGGATCTCACGTGATTCTCCAAGAAAGGTTACTGCCGACAGTAATACCAAGCATCGAAATGGGTGACGTGTCAATGCATGGTATGGTCACTCCCGACAGTTCTATGCTGGGCATAGTAAGATCGGCTTTTCTAGAGAAAAGACATGCTTGTGTTTGGTTTGCGTTGAATTTTACCAAGTTATTAGATCCCCATTCGAGAATTGTTGCCAAGTCCATATTTATGTTGTTAACATTTCTTCCTCGTTCGTTTCTGATTTGGCGGGGCTGGTATTGGAGCCCTAGAAGAAAAGGCGGTATATGGAGGTTGTCTAAGCCCTCAATTATTTTTCCTTGATAGAAAAATTTAGGAGAACTCAGACACAATTATATATCTATCAATTGACAAGTTATGGACTGTAGGATAACTTACGCTGCGATCGGTAGATTGCGGGGATGAAACGCTAATCCGGCGAAGATAATCCTGCCTTGCAAGGTTAGGAAGCCGGGATTCAGGCACTGCACTCTATTGTTTCCACAAATCCAAGTTTTCCACAAACTCGTGAAATAATTATTTCGGACAAATCCGACGAACTAATCGACCAAATTCATAAAATTCTCGATTTTCCCAACAACAATTATGCGAACTGCGCGACGATCTAAATCTAACTAACTTACACATTTGCAGGTCGCAGGCATATGTTATTTTTTTTATCGAACCAATATATACTCAAACACATAAATCAGGAAAACCGATTCTGATGGAATCGGCGCTAACAGAGGTACTATCATCCGTGAAGCTGTGCACTGGACACGAAGTTGCTTCGAGCAAATCGGCAATGTGATTTAAATCTATTTTCTCTATTTCAGTATCGTAATGAGTTCATTACAGTACTAAAAACAGTGCTGTAATGAATTCATTACAGCATCGTTTTCAGTAACATTTTTCGTTTTGTGGTTGTCAGCAATGATTTCCGATCCTTTCAAATTTCAGCAAACGTCAATATGGAAATGTCAATTTTCGTCTTTCCTAACATTCACACCAACTGCCAAGATATAATATGAAAGTCACTAGGACCTATAATTTGAATTTTTTCATTGAATTTCACAAAATTTGAATGAAATAGAGAAAATATCGTCTAATACTCGTTGCAGAATGCAATTCCAATACTCATGCGTTCGAAAACTCGCTCCTTCGTCGCTCGTTTTCGAATTTCGCATTCGTATTGGAATAGGAGCCCATTCTGCAACTAGTTTTAGAATATACTATTCTGGAATGGATATGAATGGCTCATTCTTTCTGATTGACTGGTTTACATCGAGACAAATTAGAATCCAACCATGGAAGGAGAGAATGAAGATTGATGCCATTCATATAAAAATCTGCAAACTCGCAGCATATGCGGCTGAAAGTTATTTCGTTATTTGATTAATGGGGCAAACGCCACGTCTAGGAAACATATTTCCTTTTTATCTTTGGCAACTAGCCAAGCACTTCTAAGTGAATTTTGATTGCAGAAACTTTTGATCTTGAAACTGCAGGCCGTTTCTTTGTTCCAAATGAGAAGTTTCCTTTGTGAGTGATAAATAAATCCATTTACTTCTGGGATCTGACAGAGAAATATTTGCTCCGAAGAGTATGAAAGGTTGTAATTGAAACACTTTGTTTCGAATCTGCAGCGACTCTTCTATATTTTACTATACTCCAATACGTTTCCAATGCTTATTTATATTTACTCTTCTTCAACTTTGTGAATGAAGTTAGTTTTTTCAAGGTTTAACTGTGACACAGGTTTTTTAGTACCTACTACTACATTTTCATACTGGAGTATCTCAAGTTGTGCAAAAAGGTATTCAAATGTCTTCTGTAGGCTTATTTCTTAAGAATTTCGAAAAGTGGGGAATTCCATAGTTGTCTGTTTGTTCAGAAGTTTTTCTGTTGGGTTATTCGCGTACTTTCATTCTTTTTTCGAATGAACTATCACACAGTAACGGACTATTCTGTCCATTATTTTTCAGTAAAATTTCAACACTTGATTCTTGATTTCGGTACAAGAAAATAGCATAACTGAATCTTCCAACCATGTTTAAATACGTGAAATATTTCCAGTTTTAACAGAGAAAAAAGTTTCTTCAATATTCGCCAGGTCCTTGATATTATTGAATACACATAATATTTTCTGAAATTCACTTTATTCCCAAAGGAAATAATCATTTTGATAAATACGGAATTTCTACAATCCCTATGTAGAAAGGACAACGTTGCTAAGTCATCTGACAGAAAATGACTATAACCTAACATTTTCAAAATATACACGCTGAAATGTGTGAAATTTCATGGCCAACAGGGATACATTATAAAAGTTAATGGATTATTCATGGATATATCTAACAGAATAAGTATGTATTGTGGTTTTTTCACCCTCTTTCCTCAAAATGAGGGGTTGCATCAATGCGTCACAATAGCGTCGAACTGAGACGTTCTGCGAATATATCTCTCTCTTATACATCGTCCATTCCCTGATTGAAATGCTGTTTGTGCGGCAAACAGGGGCAGATATTCATCCTATAAATATAGGAATAAATCTCTCCTACGCTTTATTTGCCTCCGGCTGTTTTCTCCTGCATTTCAGACGACTTAGGTCCTGTTATTCTCCACGGGATAATATAAATCTTGCAGGTGCTGAAAGAGGATGAGGATAAGAAGGAGAATAATGCCTTTTTGTTCAATTTCTTTGAGGAATATTTTAATGTTTGTCTTTGTGACGGAGCGGTGTTCAGGTGCAAATTTTTAAACAGGATGGCCCGCAAAAGACAGTCCAGACGAATATACTAACTGACAAAGAAACTGCGCACCCAGAAGGAGTTGTTTGAATTATAATTTTTTTTGGTGGAAGGTAGATAGTGTAGACAGGTGATTGATTGATTGATTCATAAACTGACAAACAAGAGACCGGGTTAGCGCTTGGCCTCCCTGTGACACTGCGACCAACTTGGGTCTATTGTATCACTCTTTCGTCAGTGGTTCCTCACGAGAATAGGTTTGTATCCTTTATCAGGTTCAGTAGCCTTTTTATGAGGTTTTTCGGATTCATTCCCGTTTCCGGATTGATTTCACCAAAGATTCTGTGGCGCCTTCTTCCCAAGGCGTCGCATTCAAAGATTATGTGAGAGGCTGTTTCTTCCTCTTCGCCGCAGAGTCTGCAATCCACGGGTTCTTCAAGTATTCCTATGGTGTTCAGATGTTTTCTGAGGCCGCAGTGTCCCGTCAGTAGACCTACTATTATGCGTGCCTTTGTTCTGTTTAGATTCAAAAAGTCAGCTGTCAAGGTTTGGCTTGTGCGTCCTACCATGGCTTTGCTGTGTGTTTGCCCGTCGCTCTGTTCCCAGTGTTGTCGGTGTCTTTGTTTTATCCACTCCTCAATCAGGGTCCTGCATCGGTTTTTGCTGATTCCAAGCACAGGTTCTGGCCCTGTGAATGGCGTTTCAGATGCTTGTCTTGCTAACTGGTCTGCTTTTTCGTTGCCTGCTATTCCCTTGTGACCTGGCACCCACATCAAAGTGATCTTGTTGTGTTTTGCCAGCTCCAGAAGGTCCCGGAGGCATTCCCAGACGAGTCTAGACTTTATCTGTGTCGAGTTGAGAGCTTTGATGGCGCTCTGGCTGTCAGAGAGAATGTGGATGTGTTTTCTTTGGTAGCCACTTTCCAGGTTCTTCTGTATGCATGTCCTAATGGCATATGTTTCAGCTTGAAATATCGTGGCGTGTTTGCCGAGAGGTATTATGTAATCCCTTCTTGGCCTCACTCCACGTATTCCCGCTCCTGTTCCTTCATCTGTCTTAGAACCGTCTGTGTACCAGACTATTTCTGCAGATGATTGTGATTCTATACTCGAGTCCCATCTGTTCCAGTCGAGCTGTGTTTTGAATGGTTTTTCGAATGAGTATAGAGGTTGCATGTAGTCTGAAATCATATTAAGCACGTAGACAGGAGTAAATGAATAAATTCGTAGAGAAAAATTGTGAAGATTTTGTCATTTGAACATTTTTTGTTACTCAAATACTGTAATCGTTTTTTGCAAATTTTTCAAATTTTATAACCAACCAGCTGTTCGAGGAGATCCAAAGTCGATGTTAGTTGTTGTTAAAATGCCTAGAGCACGTGTAGGTACGCGGAATTTCTTGCCACCTCCGTGAATTTGGAAGAGGTCGAATTATTGATTTACGGGGTTGCCATTTCGAGAAATCGCTAACCGTACGAACAGAAATCCAACTACTGTTATGAGATGTTGTCAAGCGTGGTTTGATAATGCCTAAAATCGAAGAAGAGTAGGCACCGGACGTCGAAGGGGCACAATTGAAGTTCAAGATCGACGTCTAACTCTTATGGCCATTAGAGACCGATTTTCGACAACTCGATCTTTGGCTGATGAGTGGTTAGGAGAACAAAGCCGTCCTGTAACTGTCCGAACGGTTTACCACCGGCTAAGGTCTTTAGGACTGCAGCATTATCGACCCCATCTTGTTTTACCTCTGACGGTTGAGCATCGCCGGCAACGATTACATTGGTGCAGAGAACGACAACATTGGAATGTGGAAGGCATCAGGTCTTCTTTTCTGATGTATTTCGATTCCCCCTGGGTGCACATGATGGCCTAAAAAGGGTTAGACGACGTCGGGGAGAAAAACGTGAACCTCGGTTTGATGTTGAGCGTCATGTACACCGGACAGTAGGCGTTATGGTATGGAATGCTGTCGCACATGCAAGTAGGTCACCTATAGTCTCTATTAGGCAATCCAAACCACGTGTTTTTGCCTCCATTGTCAACCTCAAAACGTTTCTGACAGTTCGCTGGCTTGCAGTATATATGAGGAATTTTATTATCTTATGCATTTCATGAGTGAACGAGTGAGTTTTTATGATTTCTAATATCAAAAAGTATCCCGAAGTATCACTGACGAATTTGCAATTGTGAAGCTGTCTTCAGGAAAAGGCTACAACATCTTGACTTCTGTTTCTTAAAACCGGAACAAGTAATGGGCGTGGCACCGAGAAGAGTAGTGAAGTTCATAGAGGCTTTGCTACCTGATTGGTAAACAGCGCGGGGTAGCACAATAGATCTTCAGGTCAAGGTGTTTGCGAGGCTAAGCAAAGTCTAAACGCCCCTCCTTAAATCTAATCTAATCTAATCTAATCACTGACGAAGAAAATTTCACTCAATCATATGATTACAACTTTTAGTATTGGGAGCCCGAAGAGATTGAAGAGAAAGTATTGGAGAAGGAATATTCAACAGAGCACTGCAACCTGTAACTTCTTTATCCTTTTATATGATATAAATTTGAGTATTCATCAGTTTTACATTTTACCTGAACTGAACACTGCTTATTTCACTTTCTACGAAGACACATTCACTTTAGTTTCTTATCTTCGATATTGTCAAGTCTTGATGACTGCTGACCAAATTTCCTTTTGTTTCCTGGTAAGTCACTTAATCTGTGTATAATACACTAAAATACAGATACTTGGTGTTCCAAAATATTCAAGAAAATCCTCATAATTTGAACGACTTGCACATCCAACTTTGGCACACATTTATGGCATTTTTTTATTGAAATTGAACTTAATTCAAATAATTTTCACTGGTATGATATTCATAAGAGTAAGATTGACTATAAATATCAAAAAAAAGTTCACATAAACCAATTTTTCAAGCAAATAAACGGTTTTGATGTCTTCATGAACAAAGCTAAACTCCCTTTGTTTACCCACCAACTAACCTCAAAAAAATATTTGACAGGTCGTTGGATTGCCTAATTGGAGGTAACATGACAGCGCTGCGTAACCTTCAAGAAATAGTGGAGCCATATGTTGTCCCCTACCTTGCGCTCGAGAATCCAATATTCTAACAAGATAATGCTCGACCTCAAGTTTCCGGAGTTAGTTTGAAATTGTTGAAGTGATCCATGTGAATATTTGGCCATGGCCGCCCAGATCCCCCGATCTTTCGCCCATAGAGTATGTATGGGGCATCATGGGTAGAGCCTTGGAAATTTACCCCAGCCCCCACGGAATTTGGCGGCTCTGAGACATGTAGTACAGGTAGCTTGGGATAGTATCCCTGCAGAAGAAATAGAACATCTTATTGCATCAATGCCAAAACGTATTGGGGAGTGTATAGATAACCGCGGTTGACAAACACATCATTAACAATTTCATCAAAAGAAATTGTAAACCCTTCGTTGTTTCCTCAAAATTTTAATCATTTATTCCTTGCTACACTATCTATGTTTCACACAAATAATTCAAAATTTAAAGAGCTCCTTCTGGGCGTTGCAGTTTTTTTTTCAGTTAGTATACATATGCATTAAGTTCTTATTTTTCATTTAAATTGAACTCCGTAATAAAACCAGCTGTATCGAGGGGTTGCATGTGAAGTTTAGATAGATTTAGGGCGATAAAAACTTTTATATAAAGCGGATATATTGAATACCTGTCATAAGCAGGTTTTGATATGTTTTGATATAATTCGTTGAATGAACTAAAACACCCCAATAGAGATCCCATGCAGATTGAATAAAGAGATACCTGTCAGTAGGTATTTTCATTCTGTCTGAAACAAAAACGAAATGAATTCTTCGGGTCTGTTGAAAAATAATTCTTCGTAATGTAAATATGTACATTATGAGCTCAGATGTTCAACATGTTCATTCAAAATCAGAGACCTCACAAAACGACAGAATTTGTCAATTTTTCGATTAGTGTTTTCGTTATCGTAAGGAAGCTAGTACGAACATTTATAGTCCATTCACAATTATAAAATCACAACTCTGTCCTTGGAAATTTGACACATTCCACTCTGTATCGAAGTTATGACGTTTTTCAAAATATTTTTATGTTCCAAGTCAACACTATGTTGCCCTTTCTACATTCTCAGCGTATTTCTCAGAATGTGAATTTATTCGGAAAATGAATGAATTGGAAAAGATGTGATGGTAGAAAATAATTAACGTTTATTTGAATTGATAGAGAGGATTCCTTTTCCAGTTATTTGCATAAAAAGTACAAGAGATCACAGTTGAAATATTTTATTTTTCGTCATGAAAGAAAATTGCATTGCTTTCACATGCATGCTTCTGAAGATTTAATGTTTATTATCCTCTTGAACTGACAGTTCAAGACTTGACGACATCATTTGTTGATTCTAATCAAGAATTCATTGAAAAAAATCAACCCAAAGATATAAGATGAATTGATGGGTATATTTACAAGAATCAAGAATAATGTCAATTTTATTTTGTTGATAACTTTCTCAAAATCAATGTTGGGATATAAAACTCGGCTGCGTTTGTTCAAACAACATCTAAAGAATACATTTTTCACCATCTCGACCTTTGAAAGGCGTTTCTTATAGGGGAATTAGGTCTCTAAGTTCCACCTCATTAGTGAGGTACCTAACTTTTGCAAATCTGCTCAGATATCGCCAAATTTTTTGGAAAACCTGAAAAATATCATCCTAATCGACCTCTCGAGGCTCCATCCGATCCATCTACTGCGATATCTGTCCAAATAACAGCTTTTTCAACGAAATTCCCATGTACCCCTTCAACCTCGAAATGTAAACATTCGTCCTGGTCTTGAAAATCGTCCTCACGCTCCAAACTGGTGCTAAAAACAATACACATACGTTAATCTTGGATATTCGACGAAAAACTCACCTGCAAATATCGATTAAATACCAAAAATCTGCGAACAATTTGTAAACCTAACAAAATGTGCAATATCTTTGATACTTTCACTTTGATGTAAGCAAAGAAACTGGCAACGTCGTTTCGTCATTAACGATATTTTCTGTGCGTGCACTGACTTTTCATATGTTCTGTGCTTTGCATCAGGGGCACCAAATCCTGAAAACGAAACCATGACCTCCTATGTGATTAAATAAAAGTGAATGGAGTATAATTTGAATGATTTCCTAGTTTTTCTGTTCAACATAACAGACGAGAAAATTTGTTTTTTTTGCCAAAACCACTGCCTGGGAAACTCTAGTCGGACATGTCTGAAGAGGAAATTCAGTCTTTCAAAATAAACTTGATTGCCTAGTCGAATACTTAGGCCTAGTTTACAACAGAATTTGCTTCCTACGAACATCAATAATCTTATCCGAGCCAATCTCGCAAATCATCGTAATATGAGAAATATTTCATAGAAAGAACCTGTATAATTTAAAAGCTAAATTAGTCGTAGATCCTCCTAAGCATTGAATCAACTCCCCGTCGTTTTTTCTCATCAAGTCTTGTTTACCCTCAAAGTTAATTAACGAAAATTCAGATGATGAGCCATTCATGTGAATCTTCGTCGCAGTAAAACTGCCTTGAATTCTCGGAACACGCGTAAAACTTTGAAGGAAAGAGCGCATCCCTACTCTTGCTGTCTCCTTATTTTCCTTCGTCCTACGTTTCTCTGGTATTGATATTCTATCAAATTCCTGAAGATTAAGGAGATGCCAATTCTCAATTTAAAGTTTGCGTCCTGGAAGATTGGTGAGAATTTTTAGAGTTTTGTTGTTTGGGGTATTCATAATGGAATTTTCTAAGCCGGAAGATTTCTGTAATAGAGAATAGGGATTTTCGTTTTTGTTAGTTCGTGGGATATGGCCTCATTGCCTAAATTTCACCTTTCGCTTCATGGGATCTTCCATTTCACATCGCATATTGATTTTGAAGTTTCCTCACTGTTAAAGTGATGACTTTCACATTGTTTCTTCCAGGTTTCCTGGAGCAGGCTTGAAAATCCATTCGTATATTGCAAGAAGAGAGCTTCAATATCATATGTCCCATGATTTTTTTCGAATTTCCAATTCTTCATTGATATCCTTGAAATCTAAATTCGTCCTTTTTAGATCTGCGTCTGTCAACAAAACTGCATAAATGCTTCAAATTTCAATCATCCAACCAGAACTGAATTTATGCTACCGATAAATAATAACAATATTCGACCATTACAAAGAGCCTAAATATAATATGCAATATTTACTTGCGGTTGGTTCAAAAGATAACTGTGTTAGTTCGGGAAATTGTGGCGCGATTAGGATTTATCTTCGAATTTCCTTCCAAATCTGATATGAATAATGTTATATTCTCATTGAACTGTATGTGAATTGATTCATTTCCTTATTGCAAGAAAATTTAATAAAATATTTCATATTCTCGGCTTCCATTTTGAAACAAAAACAATTTATGTTGGGCACACATAATATATGTGAAAACTGCGTTGTGCACTATCACATACACACATCGTCTATACAGGGTGATTCCGAAAAAGACCGTCATTCAAGGCAGTTTCGAAACAATGTTTGGTTTATGGTTGGGGGCCTTTATTGAGATTCGACCGATTTTTCTTTAATTCATAACTTTGGTTGGCTTGATCAATATTGATGAAATTTTCAGTGTAGAACAATATGATTGTCTACTTTCAATATTCCAACACTTTTTCGAAAATACAAGGTGGAAATTATGATCAGTTCAGATTAAATTTGCAGGTTGAAAAAACACCCTGTACATTCCGTTTTCGAAAATTCGCTACCTGCTTCAGATTCTACCGTAAGTTCACATTAGTGGAGCGTATTTATTTTCTTTGGCACACGTCCAGTGTTCCTAGAAAAAATTTTTAAAGATGAACAGTATCGTTATTCCGCTCCAGAGCAGTAGGAATATTCTGAACTATAGTCCGAACAAATATAAGAAGGAGCTTTGCAAACAAACAGAATCGTCTGGTTTGAGCACAATAAAGCTCCTATTGGTCAAACGGTCATCACCACGCTCTCTTTTAACGCCCTAAGAGATTGCCAGGATCGTACTCGGAACGGACTGTAGATGGTACTGGATAGAAATGATTCAATAATTTGAGTCAGCAATTCCTACATTAGAACTTTTTTCCTCAGAAACTCTAGTGCAAAATTTCTGTTATGATTTGCAACTGCCATAAACATTTTATATCCGACGTACCCTATTTTTTTATTTTGTTTTGTTTTTATATTATTATCTACTAAATAATTTTTTTTTCGGATGCTCGAGATCGCGGCAAGGTAATTCCAGGAAACACCAGAGTTTTAGAGATTTGGTTCGGAATCTTGCAAGATTCCGACAAAGTGATTCCGGGAAACACCAGATTTGGGTCCTTTTCCCTAATGGGTGAAAGCCATCTTGATTTGAATAAATATCGAAGTTTTCAATTGACAAGACTCGTAAAAGATATCTGTTCAAATTTATAATGGTCATTCACTTGTAATATCCGACTTTTGACAAAGTGTATATAGTGTTTATATAACAATGTCGAATTCGGAAACGGATACTGCATCTGAGGGTGATATGTGGGGACCACCACGAAAAAGGTCCAAAAGGTAGCCTCCTCTGCTGAAGAGAAAGAGATAATTTTGAACATTTCTCGAAAAGAATTGGAAGAACATCCTGATTTATCGAAGAGAGACTTAGTAGGAATTGTTTCAAAATACTCAGGGTTAAGTGATTCAGCTGTATCAAAATTCTCAGATAATATAAAGAGAATAAAACATTGACGCCGCCTAAGAGGAGAGCCCAGTCGTTAAAAATAATCGATTCGGTTGACGATTTCGATATGACCCTTATCAGAAGAATTGTCCACGGTCTTTTTTCCGGAATGAAATCCCAACGATTTCTAAAGTACTAGAAATCGTGAATGATGACAACAGTTTGCCAAATTTCGAAAGAACAACGTTCTATAAATTATTGATAAAAATGGAATTCAAGTTCAAAAAACGTGGTCGTCATAGTCTACTGATAGATAGGGATGAAATAATTGTGTGGAGAAGAGATTATTTGAAGCAAATCCGCTCATTAAGGGAACAAGGCAGAAAAATTCATTAGCTGGATGAGACGTGGATAAATAAACTGAACGATTGTGTGAAATCTCCTCTGGACGGAAAGTACCTTTACGAAGGTGCTCCTACCGCTGCGCCAAACATGTTGTTATTGCTCCTTCTTACATTTGAACAGAGTATAGATAGTAAAGCTGTACCGTCCAATGATACATTCAAAATTTATTTTTAATCACTCATATTCTGATGAATAAAATCATTTAATTCCTATTGCTTGGCCACAATTATCGCCTGATTTAAACCCTTCAGATTATTATTATTATCCGTGTAGGAACATCGGAAAACAATAGTTTATAAGGTTGAAATTAGAAGTAGAGAACACCTAAATGAAAGAATTTTCGAGGAATGTAATGTCTCAAACAAAATCAATCTCTCATTAGGAGGTCAATTGGAAATTTAATAGAAAGGTCCCGAAAATGTATTCAAAAAAGAGGAAAACATTTCGAACATTCTATGTAAGTTTTGTGTTAATCCTTAGTTTTGCCTCATAATATGTTCCGAATGTTTATTCTGAATTAGTTGTAGATTTTTTGGTTTACGTAGGTAGGTATAAAGATATTTTCTGGATTAAATGATTTCTACATCAGAATATGAGTGAATTTGGAAAAACTACTTTAGGACGCAGGAAGAGCTTTGTATCATTAGACGATACAGCTTTACTATCTAGTTCGGAATATTATTCTCACTGCCTTGGAGCGAAATAACGATATTGTTCATATTTAAAAATTTTTGCTGGGAAAACTGGACGTGTCCAAAATAAAATAAAAACGCTCCATTAATGTAAACTTATGTTAGAATCTGAAACAGGTAGCGAATTTTCGAAAATGGAATGCACAGGCTGTTTTTTCAACCTGCGAATTCAATCTGAACTTATCATAATTCCCACCCTGTATTTTTGAAAGAGTGTTGGAATTACTGAAAGTAGACTATCATATGGTTCTGCACTGAAAATTTCATCAATATTGATCAAGCCATACCAACGTTATGAATAAAAGAAAAATTGTTCGAATCGGACAAATCACCCTGTAGACTCTCAATAAAAGCCCCCAACCATTAACCGAATATTGTTTCGACACTGCCTTGACTAGTGCAAACTTTTCCTAAAATCTGACGGTCTCCTCCGGAATCACCCTGTATATTGTAATTGATATAATTTTTTCATTTATTTTTTTTATTTCAGGATGCGGGAGTATGTAGAAGAGAACGAGAAGAACGACCCCCTAATCCACGCACCTGACAAAAAGAACAATCCCTGGGCTGAGAAAGGAAAATGCACCATCATGTAGAATTTTTTTCAACTACTTATAAGTTTCGTTATTCTCAGTTTGCCGATATTTCTCGTTTTCTGTTCCAATGTGAAAAACTTGAAGTTTGAAGATGTTTCATCTATGATACGGTCATTGAAGATATTTCATTTAGACGTTAAAAATATCGAATTATAACCACAAACTTTACTTCCGAAATAAGATCGAAAAATATCTTGTTATTGTAATATGTAAACGGAGATGAGTTGAGGATTCGTTTGAAATTGAATTTTTTAAATGGTCAATTGTGGTTTCGAAACAATCAGGATCTTGAAAATGAATTTTAAAATAACTAGATTAAATTATAAATGTCATATGTCAAGTTTTTATATGAACTAAAGTAAGACAGGTGTTGAAATATTTTTGTTATTTCGTTAATATAAGTTTATTGTCCTTTCTAGTCAGATGTCGAATAGTGTGAATACAATAAAGAGTTAAATCGATCATATAATGTTTAAATTCGAAAAGGAATCAACAAAATCGAAAAATGAGCAACTTCCGAACAACATCAATTATCGATAATAACATCAAGTTGAAATCATTTTTCGAATTTTCACAATTTAAAAAACTGTTTTGCGAAATTGTTTCCCCTTTTTTCTTAACTGAGTCTCAAGTCAACGATGAAGATAAAACTTCACATGAGTGGGAGTACATTCACCCATATTTCGTTTGAAGTAAGAGAGATAGATGACTGTCAAAATGAAATCTATACGGACTCAACATTTACCTTTAAGAAATGACTAATACAAAATGCTTCGTCGAGTATTTTGTACGAAAGGCTTCCTTACCATGTATTTGAATCTACTATTAGCCTTAAAAAAATAGAATCATAACTAGGGATATAAAAGTTAAGGAAACGTTTTTACTAATCACATACTTATATATATATGTACCCTTACCTATTAAACTATCGAAAATAGGTGAACATTCATTTATATGACAAAATGTTAATCATATTCTTAAGCATTAGATTAGGTTGAATATTAGCTTGTCCTTTGATTCGATAAAGTTGAAGGAATAATCATATTGAGATCAATCTTTCAATTTTCATACTATTCGATCATCTAATTTATTTTTAATGTTGATGTAGTTTGAACTTTTATCTTATGCTATTATTTAAAACAATATTATACTTTGACTATTATGGTAACCTATTAATATATACCTACCTGAGAAAGTTAAAAGGGTTCTTTATATTAAATACCTCAGCCTGTGAAAAGTTTTTGATATTCTTCCCTTGTGAAACTGATAAAAGTCTATTTTCACTTAGTTTCACGGGTTGTAAGATTTCAGGAGAACATATTGTCATTCAAAAGTTTTTCTGTTCAAGTTAGAACCCTAAGAATTCGAAGAAAAAATAATAATAATTCAAAATCTCTAGCTTGCATGAATTCAGAAATTAAATTTGGCAAGCAAGTGATATTCAAGAAGGCCTCTTTTGTAACACTGAAATATTTCCACAAGGGATTAACGAATTCAACAATTTTCGATCAGAACATATTTATTTCCATTGCATTTATGTGAAAGAGGAGTTCAATCAATAATTTCTTCAAATTTCTGGACAGTTTTAAGAGAATCGAAGGCTGTTTGCATCATCTGAGCTTGGGAAAAACCATCAACAATTTTGTGTTGTCCGAAATGATTAATAGAGATCTGAAAAGGATTTTTTTCAATTTAAAGGTTTCAAAGAAAAATCGAAACAGATCTTTTTTCAGGAACTACATATATAATTTTGGAGAGAAATAAGTTGCAATATATCTGTAATAAATGATTCGAGGTTATGAACGATATTTTAGGCAGCTAATGTCAATTCATTCAAATTAAATCTTGTTCTGGAAAATACGAATCTACCTAAAAGTTGGATGAACGAGTGCTCCAAAGCTCCTGACTTCACTTCCTAAATTATCATAACATTTTTGCACACATACAACAAAATTAGAAGATATTTTCGAGGTTTCGCGCTTAACGCACTGTTGGGATCTCCGAATAGAATACCATTTTTATTGTCATTATTAATAGATGTGTAACTCTTTTCCAGTGAAACACCTTGTATATCTGATTCTTAAGATCCTGAACCAAAAAAGCCGCATTATGTATACGGTAAAAATAGTATGCCGTATCTTCTATTGTAAGATCGTGAATTTTCTCATTATCAATTCTTCACGCTACAACAAAAGGCGAAGCATAAAAACAGAATCACGAGCTGAACATGTAATAAGCTCCTGAAATGAGCTTTTTGTCAACCTGTGACTCTGCCATAGAATTTGCAACGGTAAATGCCGAAATATACAGTGAGCTAAACTTCCGCAGCATGGATTTTCTGCCAAGATACAACTGGCCGATGATAATGGTGAACCATGGACAAGATATCAACCGGACACAGCGAGAAGATCCGGAGCTTAGTGAGTCAACGCCAGATTGGTTGGAAATAAAGGTTGGAACACCCTGCACCTCATCCCACACTACCAACGAGAATCTACACCTAAAAGTTCGCCAAACAAAATTTTTTAGCATACTCGTGAAAAGTATTATAGAGCTTTCAGAAAGATTGCAATTCTGGAGGGGACAAACGAAAAAGGAAAGGTTCCTCGAATAATTTTAAGAAGGAAGTCCCATAAACATGGAACCGCTAAAATCAAGTTTTCGAGATACAGGGTGCTAAACAGTAAAGAATTAAACATTCATTCCCAAAACGTATACCAAAATTTTTCAAATTTCGGTGGAAATCCCAACGTGTGTGTAAACTTTAGCATTAACTAAGGGGGGCACCAGTTCACTCAGTCAGTGTGTCGTTCGTTCCACCTGATGTTGCCCATTTCTTCTATCCTGTACTTCTTGCCATTCGGAACTGACAGTACTGACAAGGTGCGAAGACGTGTAGTGGTTACAATCAGCTGTGAGAGCAGCTTGGCAAAGATCCCATATGCTTTAATTGAGTGCTATGTTGTGAAGTTTCCCTCAAGGAGGAATAGATCTTGTCCAAGTAAGTGTATCATGAAAATTTAGCTCCCCACATTTAGGAGTTGAGGGCATTTGTGGAAGATATTTTCAAAATTTTTCCATTTATTTTTCGACAGAATTTTTTTTGTTCAGTTCTTTCTGAATATTTTAATATATCGGCTCAACAAATAATCTCTGCAAAATGATGAATTTTGTCCCTGTTCTCAGCTTTTCAATCGCTAAAAATCTTTACCTATTGAAATTCGAATTTTAAGTTTGCAAATTGATTAGAACTATTAATAAGGGAAAGGAATCCTACTACTGGCAAAATATTTAGTGTAATGTTCCCACAGCCACATCGATACAATGGATGGTTTTTGATATACAGGGTGTTTAACATGCAGGAATAGTTGCTGACGGTTTGAAACTAAATACGAGAATATATTGAAAAATTTTCAGCCTACTATAGAACCAAACAAAATTTCAATGTCAAAATATTTCTTTACCCAACATATTCTTCTCTTAATTGAATACATTTATTACAGCGAACCTACAACGTCTCTAGACCTCTCAAAAAAAATGTTTCTTCTTGCTCTGGAAACCAGTCCTCCACAGCATTTATTACCTTCTCGTTGGAAGGAAATTTACGACCTTTCAAACTTTTTTTCAGTTGAGGAAAGAGATGATAGTCGGACAAAGCAAAATCTGATGAATAAGGGGGGTGTTCTAGTAATTCTAACCCAAAATCACGCATTTTTTGCATGAAAACATGAGATTTGTCCTGTAAAAACAAAATAACTTTGGATAGCTTTCCGCGTCTTTTCTCTTTATTTTTTTCCCGTAGAGTGGTCAGTAATGTCGAATAGTATTCTCCAGTTATTGTTTCACCCTTATCCAAAAAATCAATCATGATTACTTCATGGCAATCCCAAAAACCTGAAGCAAGAACTTTTCCAGCAGATTTTTGGACACGAAACTTCTTAGGTCTTTGAGAACCAGAGTGTCGCCATTCCATCGATTTTTGCTGTGTTTCTGGATCTTAGAAATGTACCCAAGTCTCATCTATAGTATCAATTCGGTTTAAGAAGTCTACATCGTTTACAAATCGAGCACAGATCGAACGCGATGCTTTTACTTCTTTTTTTTTTAATGAAAAGGAAGATACTGTCCCTAAGTTGGAACAAACTAAATACATGTGAGAAATGGACTAGTAGAGATCTAGTTTCCGAAGTACACCACCAGGTGGCACCACCACTGGAAGACAATGCCTTACCGGTTTCTGGCTTATTATCCGTCATCAGAGACATATAGCCTTATCCTGGGATGAGAACCAACTGAAACGGCAGACCTTATATTACTACCTAGCAAGAACTATTGAGTACAGTTTTGTACAGTACAGTGTTCCACCTAGGGGGCAAATGTCTACGCTTTTTTTAATTTATTGCGTAACTCTGGTTTACTTTTATAACGTCGAACTCTACACTGACACTTCTAATCGGTTATTGTTCGTTGATATGGTATCACAATATTTTGTTTATGCATGGAACTGGTCTAGGCTAACTAGATATCAATACATCCTCGTGATATGGCGATGATTCTGTTGCAGGTGTGAAGTATAATAATTACAATCTTAGTATTGGCGAGACGAGTTGTAACAAGTTCTAAGACTTCGTACACAGGAATATTTTTTTTTCCATCGAGCAATTTTGAGATTTGTATTCAATCCTTTGAAAAACTGACTCAAATGCCAAAGCTATTGCCCTCCTAAAAAAATTTCATTTGTTGAGCAATATTGAAGAGAAAAATAAATTTTTTCTTCATATTCAACAGCTTGAAACTTCTCAAAGATCGTTCTGAAAGCTTTTATTCACATTAAAAACCCCCTTCAGTTCAAGACAGAGTATCATCCCCAAAAAACTATCGCACTGATTTATATGTTCCGAAAAAAATAAAATACATAAAAAAACATCTTTCTTTGTGTGCCCTTATCAAATACATGGTATAGTTCCATGGCTTCTAGTTACTAAAAATCAACCATACAATTAGCCTCTAACACAAATATGTAATCAATACCCCAACTCAAGTTGTTTTTTGGAATCAACCCTGTGCCAAATCCATTGTGCAAATATGCAGGTAGATATTCACTGGTTTAGATGGACAATTGGCACGAAAAATGAGAAAAAGTAACAAGTCAGATCAAGGTCAGGCCAACTTTCTGAATGTACACTTGTCGAGAATACTCAAAATTAATAAATCCCAGGTATAACTTCTTAGAACAGAAGACAAAGTTTGGAGCTTGTCAGATTTAGATGTTTTGATATATTCGACAAACGTTGTACACAAAGAGATTGTTTTGTCATTTTGGATGATAGATTTTTGGATCGTCTAATTTTTCCTAACATTTGCACACATACACAACGAAATTCGAAAATATTTTCGAGGTTTCGCGCTTAACGCACTGTTGGGGTCTCCGAATCAAATACCCTTTTTACTTCAATTATCAATAGGGACAATAGGTGGGACAATTTCAGCGCCCGATATCATTAAGATGAAGCGTTTATGGACTTTTGCAGATACAAAATTCACAAAAGTACAAAAATAACTGTTCAATAGATATTAAAGCATTTTTTTTTCAGATCTCTGATAAAATGCCAGACAGCCATAGATCCTGCACGTTACGTGATTCCAACAATAACAACATCTACACTTGTCAGTACACAACCAATTTGAACAGTCACAGAAATCCTCCTGGTAATCGACAGAAGAATATCCAAGTGAGCGCCAAGATCCTTTTTGGATCGGTACAGGCAATCAATAAACTGAAGAACGATGAGAAGCTGGCGAGAGAAAACAAAAGAGTTTAGGTAGGAAAATAAATAAATCCAAAAAATCGCAAAAATATGATGCAACCGAATAAGAAAATTTTAGTTTGACAGTTTTCGTAGACAAAACACTTTCAGAGAATCTCTTTCTAAATTTTTAATGTATTTTTTTCTATGTTACAGAGAAATTTCAAGAAACCACACTCGAAGCGACATCCTGAAGAGTTGCGAGAAACCATTGCCATCAATGCCTGATAATTGTTTTGTCATCTGAAAAGCCCTCAGAAAATAATTATCTGCATGAAATACTGCTCATCGAGAAAATTCATATCGTCAAATATTGAAATGTTGTTAATTTGTGCGAGAACTGTTTATTTTCTTAATTAATTTGAGTTTCTTCTTCGTCCTAGTTTAATGAATAATTCAGTTGAAGTTATGGTACAATTGATTCTCGATAAGTATGTAGATTTCGATTTGGTTTAAAAACATACAAATCGAAGATGAAATACTAAGATGTGGGTTCCAAAAATGTCTGGTATACAAACAACTTTTAATCAGAATATTAATAATGAATAGTATTTATATGCAGGGGTAATGACGCCACTGTCCTACGAGAATTAGTGATTGGTTTAAGGGGATGGTTCAATTTGACAGCTACTATGTAGACCTTTTTTTCAACCAATTTTGAAACTTATTTATTACTTTACTTTGAGTATTCGACTAAGTTAGTTGAATACTTTATACCTATAATAAGATGATTTTCCATTGTATGGATCCTATTCAATAAACATTCAGAAAGAACTTGTCTTTTATTTAGATTTAACAAGACATAGGGCAGATCATACAGCTTATTATTGAAAAAGTTATTGTTGCTCTTCTGAAGATCGCATTGTGATTAGATTGAAAAGAATAAGTATCTATCTGGATTTTATTTTCAAGAAAATTCTTGAAATGCTATAAATGAGCATTTGCACTTGGAGAATTTGATTTGTGGTCTTTTTTTCTGCTATTTGACACTTTCTGTTTATGTTTATTCACATAGGAAATAAAACGAATTTGCTCAATTTTTATTTCAAATTACCCAACTTCCCATGTATAATTAAGGAGCTTGTGTATCACCCTCTAGTAAAATAGGAGGAGGGTTGTTGACATGTTGAGTGCTTCTAAAGAATCTTTATACCCCAAATAGATATTTTGTAGATTACTATGATTTGGTGTTTGACAGGGATTTATTTCAAATTTTTACATGGATGAAGTGGTTAAACTCTTTGAATTCGAATTTTCAATGCCTTGACTTATTGTAAAGTCGACCACAATCATTTTGAGTGTTCTTATTTTCTTTGAGCAGCTTCGTTCATTGAAATAATGAATAAGAAGTCCCAAATTTGGACCAATCGTTGTATGCAATCTGGTGTACATTTTCTGTAAGATTTATTTCAGATAATTCGTCCATTACTACCCTAAGGAAATGGATAGGTTCGATAAAACAACAAATAAATCCAATTCACAAGTTTAAGCATTCATTTCATGATACAAAACTCAATATAATTTTCTCCTAAGAACAACAAATTCTTTGTCCCTGACAGGCTATCGTAAGGCCTTCAATTTTGGACTGATATTAGAATTAATGCATCCACCATTTTTTAGAAAATGAAGGGAAGAGGTTTTCAGTGGAAATTTGATTATAAATTGAAGTTTCTTCTGTCTATTAGAACTAAAATTCCGTTATTTGTCTGCACGAATGATCGATATGAAGAACCTGTATAATTTTACGTGATTCGTCATCAAACGCTATATTAATCTGAAGAGTGTTTCTACAAGAGCGCGAGATTTCAGTGTTCAATAAAGCATAGTTTTCTGTAGCGAAGTTTTGGCATATTTATCGATTGAGAAAACATACATTTGGGAGTTAGGTATGAAACAAAATATCTTGTAAATGGCTGCCACGGCTTTGATGGCATATGTGTACCCTCTTGGCGAAATTTTGAATGACTTTATAGAATACATGTGGTGGTATTTCATTGATACTACGTCTAATTTTGGCTTGCAATGCATCGGTGATTGCAGGCTTATTGAAATAAACATGTGACTTTAGATAACCTCACAGCCAGTCTCAATACAAAAACCGCAAACCAAGATGTGCTAGATATTGTTGTTAGGAACATTGAATAAGAATTCAATTGATGCTCAAGCAAATTTTCACATCTCAATACGCAGGAAATATACTGCTCCACAAGAGTTAGGGATATCGTATTCAATCGTTTTTAAAAGAATGTATCCTACGAGAAAATCGCTGTAAAATCATTCAAAACTCAATAACAACTTGAATCGATCCAATAAAAGTCAGTATGAGACATTTCGTCAATCTGGTCGCCTTTTTTCTGAAGTTTGGTTCTTCGCATATACTTCATGAATGTTCTTATTTTGAAATGGAGTCAGTTTATCACCGGCTTCGATTTGAAATGAGTTTTCTGAAAATGCCAAGACGTAAATCATTAAACGGTGAGGCTAATAGGGCTATCGGAATGCTACAGGGTGGCCTAACTCAGGTTGTTGTAGCGGAAAGGCTCCAAGTCAGCCAAAGTGTGATATCTCGACATTGGAATAGGTTCAGGGAGACAGGTTCCGTGTTGGAAAGACCAAGGCTTGGTGGGCGACGAAAAACAACACAGGATCGTTTCATCACCGTTTCGGCGAGAAGATACCCTACATCTACGTGTAGAATGCTACGGAATACTCTTACTCTTCAAAATGCAGATGGGGTCCAAGTTTCCATCGAAACCATCAGACGAAGTTTGAGAGGGGTGGATCTAGGTTCTAGATGTCCATTAAGAGGAGTTCCATTAACACGTGACCATAAGCGTCAAAGACTGGAATGGGCAAGGCAACATTCAATTGGAACGATCAATGGCGTAGTGTCCTTTTCACTGATGAATTCAGATATGGACGATTTTTAGATTCTCGAAGAATAAGGGTATGGACAACCCCACGCATACCTCGTAATCGTCGCTAAGTCCATCCATTCCAAGGGGGTGGTGTTATGGTATGGGCCGGAATATGTTTCAACGGGCGCACAGTTCTACACATTTGTCCTGGGAATATTACAAATAAACAATTCGAAAATCCAAATAATAATAGGATTGCAATTATATCAACAAAAATTAGAAAACGTAGAATGAAATGTAAACAAATTCACAATGCTATTTGTTCTGCATCCAATAGCAATTCAGATAATCATTGCAATCGAATGCAATTTGAGTCTTCTTCATTATTCCGTGCGGTGCTTTCCTCGCGCGTATCTCGATTATATTTAAGGTCAATTTCACAAAATCAAGGACAAATTGAGCGCTAAAAAGTGCCTCGATGAAAGCCAGTGGTTGACCTGATAGGCTGGAAATGATATTCGTACTTAGATGGGAGAGAAAGCATGAAACTTGGGTATTGATTTAATGGTGGAAATTTTATCCAATTGTCATCATAAGGCAAATTGATGACGTTTCGATATTTCATCGGCTTTCTCTGGAGAGGTTTTGATCATACTGCTTTGGTAATGAAGGTTTATTAAAAATTAGGAGTATATTAATATTACAGAATGAACGCTAGGTACATATGATCATGTTTGGTCTCATCCATTAATTTCAAATTGCATGTGAGCTTACCACGCATCGATGTATATCGATTATCGCAGTTACGGTTATGAATTTAAATAACACAAATATTGTCACAAGCAGATTGCACAACAGAAGAAATTACCGCAAAAAGTGCATGTTGAATAATTGCATTCAATTTTTATTCAAGAATTCCGAAATTGAGTTCCTTCAAACATATCGAAAGAGTAAGAGAGGGCTATCGATCGAGAGAAATGTTTGCATTTTGAATTCTAGGGAATTTTCGAAATGATTAAATTCCAAAAGCTCCTGACTTCAGTGTGAGAAAGGATCCATTTTTGATCATAGGTCTTCGTCTTATTCCAATTAGTCAACGAAATTCGAAAATATTTTCGAGGTTTCGCGCTTAACGCACTGTTGGGGTCTCCGAATTAAATACCATTTTTACTGCTATTATCAATAGATGTGTGAAATTTTCAAGTGGAAATCTTTTCATAAGCTCTTTTTGTGCATGGTGCAAACTTTCATCAGCTAAATTGAATTTTATGAAAGTGAAAATTTCCAAAAGTTATATCTTTAGTTCTTCCGTGATTCTCTTCCCATTTTCATATTCCTGTTCAGCATTGTCAAAAGGAGTTTTATGTAAATATGATCATTTTTGAAAGTCCCACAATCTCGGATTAGGGGGTGAGAACCCTCAACACTATATTTTTTCTCATAAAAAAAATCTGGAGGAATTTGAAATGGTAAACATAAAACAACATGAATTTTTGGTAAGGATCTCTGTATGATCAAGTTGCATATAAAGACAGATTTTTTCGAGGACGCTGAATTGAATATAAACAATGTCCCTTTTATTATGGATAAGTTTTCAATGGCGAAATGGTATATTTTTCAAAAGGAGCAATTTCTGGATATCAAAGCAATTCGGAATTTGAATATAATTGATCAGCATTGGCAAAAATATCTCGTTATAGTTTTTTTTTCAAATTGATCGAAAATCATTGAGGGGTAAATACCCAAAAATACTAGTTCTCAACTATTCAAAGAGGATCTAACGGTGTATTGAATGCATACGTAGAATTTTCAAGGTGTATTATAAACATTAATGAATATTCATTCAGGATTTCTGAATTGTAAATTTACTCGCACCATTTGTGGTTGAATTAAGGTAATTATCATCTTGTCATTCAAGTTCATTGAATGTGGGGAGAAAGCATTTAGTATCTCACCATACAAAAATTTACACATAACATATAATAATGAGAAATTTGAAAGTGTTCTTATTGAAATGGTGCCTGTATAGGTGTATATGAATGATTATAGTGATGACGAGATATGAATCTTTAATTCAGCAACTTGATATTTCAATATTTCTATTATTCAGTGCTGAAGAAATTCGAAATTATGTTACTACCAGATTGGGACTAAAAAAATAACTTGAACATTACAAGAACAAACCTTCTTTATCGATTTAATTTATTGTCGGAGTATTTTATGGACCAGTGCAGAAAGACATTTCTTTCTGCACTGGTGTGACAAAGGTGAACTTTTATTTCTGCTATCGAAAACAAGTTTTTTCCTCACAATCCGAACTCAATATCAACAGCCGCAAAGTAGATTATTGAAGTTTCAGCAATCTGCAAAAAAAGTTAAATCGAAATGTTGTCATCAGTTGAAGCAAATCAATGCACTTATGCCTTTAACGAGGATATATTAACAAATTCTTAGCCTACTATAGTACCAAACAAAATTTCAATGTCAAAATATTTTATTACTCAACATATTCTCCTCTGAATTGAATACATTTATTACAGCGAACCTGCAACGTCTCTAGACCTTTCAAAAAAAAATGTTCATTCTTGCTCTGCAAACCAGTCTTCCACAGCTTGTTTTACCTACTCGTTGGAAGAAAATTTACGACCTTTTAAACTTTTTTTCAGTTGAGGAAAGAGATAATTGTTGGACGAAGCCAAATCTGGTGAATATGGGGGGTGTTCGAGTAATTCTAACCCTAAATCACGAATGCTTTGCTTGGCAACATGAGATTTGTGTACTGGGGCGTTGTCCTGTAAAAACAAAATACCTTTGGATAGCTTTCCGCGTCTTTTCTCTTGAATTTTTTCTCTTATAGTGGTCAGTAATGTCGAATAGTAATATCCAGTTATTGTTCTACCCTTATCCAAATAATCAATCATGATTACTCCATGGCAATCCCAAAAAACTGAAGCAAGAACTTTTCCAGCAGATTTTTGGACACGAAACATCTTAGGTTTTGGAGAACCAGAGTGTCGCCATTCCATCCATTGTTGCTTTGTTTCTGGATCGTAGAAATGAACCCAAGTCTCATCCATAGTAACAATTCGGTTTACATCGTTTTCAAATCGAGCACAGATCGATCGCGATGCTTCTACCCTTGCACGCTTTTGGTCAACAATCAAACATTTGGGGAGCCATTTTGCATAAATTTTTCTCATGTCCAAATTGACGTGAACTTTATGATGAACGCGTTCGTATGAAATCTTCAGTGCTTCAGATATTTGTTTTAGCCCAACTCGACGGTCTGATAAAATCATGTCATGAACTGCATCGGTATTTTCGGGGACTGACACAGAAACTGGCTTTTCCGATCGGTCATCATCTTCAATGGAAAAATTACCTCTTTTGAAGCTTGCAGTCCAATTTTTCAAGGTCGCATACGAAGGACAGTGATCACCAAGGGTATTAAGCATATCTTCGTAAATCTGCTCACTTCTTAACCCTTTTAAATACAGGTACTTGATGATGGCTTGATACTCGATTTTTACAATTTCGGTGGAGATCTTTTTTTATTGCGTAACTCTGGTTTACTTTTTTGACGTCGAACTCTACACTGACACTTCTAATAAGTTATTGTTCGTTGATATGGTATCGCAATATTTTGTTTATGCATGGAACTGGTCTAGGCTAACTAGATATCAATACATCCTCGTATATATGTTTCAATATCGAAAAATTGCAGACAGACTACTCTTAAATACTATTCGATCATTCTGTCCGTCAGATACCTATTCGTGACTCGTAAACTATTCATCGTTAATCTTCTAGACGTCTAATCAAGCCGCTGATTGTAATTATTACGAGATTCACACTCAAAAACTGGTCCCTTTGCAGAAAAAAAGGATGCCTTGGGCAACACACATAACTGTACCATCAGTTTGAACTTGCCATGAGATTCCTCTCATTCGGAATATGTTTTGTAGCAGTGGGTGTGGAGTATGTGTTTGTGTATTTAAAAAGGTGTATACAGGAGTGATTCCCTAATTTTTTATGCTATAGATTTTAAAGATGGGGTAAGTGGTTTGGAATGAGATTGAAAGAATATTTCCCTGTTTTTTAAAGGCGCTACTTCAGAATTATCTTGAAATGAGGAAAGCATTTGGGATTTGTTGTTTTAGTTGGATCTCACGCTCTTGTGAAAACTCTCTTTAAAGAATTCTGCAGATTTGGATCATTCGAATTGTTATTGAGAAAGTACTGATTTATGTAAATTATTCTGTCTGAATATTTCATGCGATTAGAGGAAATACAGGATTTTATACACTGACATTTCAAGATAATAATGTGAACTGAAAATATTTCAACTATAATAATATTTCTTTCCTTTCTTAACTCTCTAAATGATGCTTGTGTCAATCTCAATTACGTTTTCAGTCCTGAGAAGTATTCAAAATGAAAATAAATCACCATAAACATTCAATTAGAAGACATTACGTATAAGTTGAAGAATAATGAGTATAGATTATTTTCCCTTATAGACACCACAAGAATCATTGGATGTTGAAAGTTCCGCTCTTGATATCATTAATTCCATCATGTACAAACCATATCATCGATTTTCACAACAACAGCGCCACTTCTCAGAACAATACAACGAACAAAACCATGACAGAAAAGGGCATCACCTTCAACAACCCAAAAACAATAAAAGAAAATGACAACATAAAGAACAACTCCATAGTAAAAAACGAAACTGAAAACGTCATAGCATGGAGCAATATCCTGTTAAATAAGTTGAAGCCTAATAAAGCGTCCAGAGATGCTAAACAGTTTTTCATCGAAAAAATCCGAGACAAACATTTTCCGGAAGAACTTTCAGAAGACGGAAACTGGAAACATGGAGATCTTGATGGTCCACAGCAAAGAGAAATCGATGATGCTGCGGATATGGGATTGAACAGCATGAAAGAGTTGCTGGAGGTCAAAGAACCTTTGTGGTATCGACTAGGTGAGTAGAATTGATTAAACGATTTCAGCGATCGATGAAATGATTGTGCAAACAATTGCATTGACAAAAACGTTTATGAATCATTATCGTGTCGATTGACATGTTATATTATTTATAGGAGCAAGCATATGAAACAATAATATTGATCTGGATTTCTTTTTTGGATTCTTCTGGACTATCCATATGTCCCGGCCAAATTTTTCTGAAATAACCTTTCAAAATATTTTTCTAAATAAGAAAAATAATATAGCATTCAAAGATTTATAGGTTGTTACATTTTTTATTTGTTTCTCATTTGTAAACGTCAGTTTCCAAAAACACAATATTAATCAAGAAAGTTTATTTTATCAAGTCACTGACTTGTAAAACTGACAGTTAACTTGCAAAATTTTCACAAGTAAGTAGTATTATTTACATTAGAAAATATTGTTTTATCGTCATATATGTTGAAAATCATGGTACAATTGTTATTTCCAGTAACACAGATTTTTGATGATGAAAGAGTTGATACTGATGATGATGATCCATCTGTTGACTCAGAAACTGCTGAAATCGAGGACTGCAGAACATTTGTACTCTCCTTACTACCAAATAATTTGCTAGACATTTCGATTTTTTTGTTGACCGACTCATCGCAATTTCGGTGCTCTTCCACCCTCCTGCACGATTTAGTGCTATAATATCTCCACCCGAATCCGCAACCATAGTGGCTCCAGTTCTGCGAAAAGAGTGGCCGGTGTATAACTCTGGGTCTTTTAAACCTAAATATTTCGCTATTTGCTTTGGGACACCACCAATAGTGTGCTGGCCAGCATTAAGGGAAATACACTTTCCATGTCGGTATGTCAAAAAAATCTTAGGCTTTCTGTTCCAGGAGGCCGAAGATTTACATATTTTCTGTATAACATGCAGGGCTTGAAGCTGCAGCCATCATCGGTTATGGTGAATCTTCTTGTTGTTAAATTTTTTGTTTGCCGCAATGTCACAATAACGTATTTTTCCATATCTTCTACATCATTCACGTTTAAGGAGAGAATTTCGTCACATCGACAACATCCAAAAATCCCAAATATTGTTACAATTTTCGCCAGCAACCACTGGTCATCAGGAGCATGTGAAAAAAATTGTTCAGCCTCTTCTCTACTTAATACCTTGGCCTTTTTTGGCGTATAACGCTCATTTTTTCGTTTCAGAAACGCTATTACCTTTTGAAATCTGCAAATGACAACTAAACGCCATATTTTTCAATAAATTTTTTAAGGAAAACAAACCTGCGAACAGGGGCATTTTCTTTCATTTCCAAGCAGCTTTTCAGCATAGACCATTTTGCCCATAAAGTATTAGGGCTGAATCTAGCTGATAGTTGATTCAAGTAGACCAACAAAACATCTTCAGTTACCCCAATCACACTATTTTTGTTTTGCCACTTCTTGAAGTCGTCGTATTCTCGCTCGTACCTTGAAGCTGATTTTGCAGGTAATAAACTTGAAGCTACACTGCTGGCTGCCTCAATAATTTCTTTTGGTACATTCATTTTCGCTTTCGCCAAAACAAATGTAAAGAAAAATAAACAGACATGTTCATGGCAACGCTTCCATAGCTTACGACAAATTATTGAGATTGGAATTTATCTAACCTTTTTACAAATGAGAAACAAATAAAATATAAAACAATACACGCAAGGTATCGGGTTTTACTTGCTCAAGGAGGTAACTGACTCGCCTGCGGCTCGTCAGTTATATCCTCCATTCGCCAGTAAAAACCCTCTTACCTTGCTAGTAATGTTATATACTATATTTGATAGTACTTGAATCGAAGAAATAAAAAGGCCCATAAAAGATTTGTTTTAATGATGTATGTTAACTTTGAAAAGGTTCCACGTCTGAGCGTATTCTGTTCTAAGCTCATTGTACTCTTTATTGTTTTTGATTCTGATGTTCTTTGAAGGTTTAACACTGGAAAAAAATGAACCATCAGCTCATGTGGCCAATTTTGGAAAGCCAAATCGTATGGCATTAGGATTATCTCATTTTGGCTTTGCTGCACAGGAGGCTACTAAATTGATTTCCAAAAAGTGAGTAACAACCTCATCTACAGATATTAATATTTCTGATTTTTTTATAATTTCTTCATCACTAATTCTAATGAATAAATTACTTTGAATTCGTTCACTGATTTGAATAACTAATCATTCAAAAAGATCGAAAAAGGTAAGAAATTCTAATGAATAATCAAAAAATTTCTTTGTTATATTCGTTGAATTGTCTTCTACATTTGTCAAGGTTTTTTCAATTGGTTTTTGAACTGGAAAAATCGAATCCATCTACAAGGATGAGTACTAAGCGCTAAAAACACTTGCTTTTGCTCGATTCAATGTCTTCTTCAATTGAGTAGATGAGCATTTCACAATTTTTCGCTCTGATATGACTGCCAATCTTTCTGAATGCATATGTGAATAGCTGCGTAACTATTTTAATGACAGTTGCATAATTAGAGATAAAAAGCTATGATCTAAGAGGAAATGCAACTGATTGAATTTGTTTACCGATGGAAAGTAATGACTAAGTAAGCATCATCCTTTATAACACAATTATATAAGTTGCAACCTGGAAGAACACATATGGGAATCACTGCATTTATTTTATAATTGCTAAGTGCTTCCCACAGTTATAGTCAGTGGATTAGATACAAGTTTACTTTGTAACAGTTTCTTCTCTCAGACTATATTTAAATAATAGTGTCTCAATTCGAAGGAGAAAAATCTTATATTATTCATTGTTAGGACATTACAAAATTCCTTAGAATAGTCATATTGGAGCTTCTTCAAAATGATCAGTTTTTCGAATAACATCCTCCTACCAATTGACCTCTTCTTCATTCATTTGTATCACTTTAAAATTGGAAAACTCGAGTACCATTTTCGCCATTCGCAGCCATTACTTGGAAAATAATTGATATAACGAGCTATATCGGTACTATTTAGAAAGTCCACTCGATCGGAGATCTCGAATTTCTCTCTGGTTTTATGGTGAGAGAGCAAGCTGTCTTTGGAGGTCACTCCGGTTTTATTTTTTGTCCACTCGTTAAAAACCATAAAGAGAGAAAATGTCGCGCAAAGTAATTCGTTCTATTAGGAATTGCAGTCTAATGCTTTAAGAATTGTTTCCAATGTTTTGTGAAAGGTGAATCAACCAAGAGAGCTCAGTTTCATTCAGGCAATACCGAAAACAATCACAAAGAATAAAGTTTTTTGTGAAGCTTCCACATATTCATAACAATTTTGATTTTTCTAGGGTTTTCGAGAGAATCGTTAAATTTTTCCTCGAAATCGGTAGTAGATACGACAAAACTCCAAGAGAACATAAAGTACAGTAATACAACACAGCTTCACTAACAGTGTCTCACCAAAAAAAAGTTAGGAAATACATCAGGAACAATGTTCCAGAAAAAATATCACCCTGTAGATTTGCAATCGAAATATGCATGTCACATGGTGTAAACTCGTAATTGTAATACCTTTGCTGAATTTCAGTTGAATATCTTGTGAAGTGTAGATACTGTGTCAAAAAAAACTTCAAACAATTCAAATTTCAACAACCTGTATCTCGAAAACAGAAACCTTGCGGTCTTATGTTCATTGAAATTTTATTTCTGAAAACGTTCCAATATCAATCTCGCGGAAATACACCCTTTTTTCATCATTATTGAACATTTTGTGGCCTTCAATTTGGAGATCCCAACAGTGCGTTAAGCGCGAATCCTCGAGAATATATTCGAAGTTCTTTGTACGCTGCGCAAAAAAATTAACGCACATTCTGAAAATCTCAATTTTAATGAAAGTTAACTCTACATTGACTTTATAACTTATTTTTTATGTTCTCTCGGGAAGGTTTTGAACGAAACAAGACACATTAAATGGAAGAAAAATTCAGGATTTCACCGAATCTTATGTGAAAGAAGAGAAATGAACAATTTTCAAAATACTGAAATGCTGATAAGTGATGTAATACTTGGTATTTCCACCCCTTGCGTTAATTACAGCTCGGCAATGACGGTTTATACTCAAAATGAGTGATCTTAAAATGTTCTGATCTAATCCTTCCCAGATTTCTCCGAGTTGGATTCCTAAGTCATTAAGAGTAGCTGAATGATTTTCTGAACTTCTCAGCGTTCTATTGAGGTTGTCCCAAACCTGCTCAATCGGATTGAGATCTGGACTTCTTGCTGGCCATTCCGTTCGAGAGACTTCAACCTCTTCAAGGTACTCCTGCACGATGCGCGCAGGATAGGGTCTGGCATTATCGTCCATAAAAATGAAATTTTCACCAATGTATGGGGCAGATGGCACTACATGCTCTTCAATAATGCTTCTTATATAATTATCAGCATTCATAGCTCCATTATCAACGACCACTAGGTCTGTGCGAGCAGTCAAAGATATTCCACCCCATACCTTAATCGATCCTCCCCCGAAACCAGTAGAATTCAGGAAATTGCACTGAGCATATCTTTCATGTGGATGTCTATATACAAGGGAACGTCGATCACAATGGAAGAGACAGAATCTAGACTCATCTGTGAAGAGAACTCTTTTCCAATCGGCCTCTTCCCAATGGATATGCTCTCTCGCAAAATCCAAACGCGCCCTTCGATGGGCTGGGGTGAGAGCTGGGACTCTTGCCGCGACATGAGGCCTTAAATCATATTCTCTGAGGCGATTTCTTATTGCCTGAGTGCTAATTTGCACCTCATGAGTTTGCTCAAGCTGATTATGAAGGAGGCGAGCGGTTACAAACCATTGTTTCAACGAAGAAACTCTCAAGTAACGTTCCTGAATGGCAGTTGTTACCCGTGGTCTACCCTGTCCTGGTCTTTGGACATTCATACCTGTCTCCCTGAATCGCTGCAACATTCTGGACACACTTGTATGGGAAACTCCAAACCTTTCTGCAATTCTTGTGTATGTCTACCCTTCTTCTCGCAAAACTACCGCTTGGACACATTCCTCTTGGGTCAAATTGCGTGTTTCGCGTTGCATAGCGATCGGGTGTAGAAAATCAAACGAAAGAAAAACTATTGACCACTAGAATTGATCGAGAACAACTGATAATATCATCTTTTTTATTCCTGCTGGGAGAAAACATCTGTAACTATTGAAGAAAAACGTTGAAAGTGGATAACATATGCATGCATAATTCTGATAAAAATAATTATCGTTGAGAACACCTTCAGTTGTAAAATAAATTCGAGATTTCCATAACGTGCGTTGATTTTTTTGCGCAGTGTATATGTGTGAAAATCTGAATCAGAAGTGATCTGAATTTTTTTCTTGAGTACTCAATAATGTCTACTAGTGGATAAGGACTTCAAATTCGTTTGTACCTCCAATTTAGGAACACTCTGAATTTCCCAAAGATTCGGAAGGAATTGATAACAACCAATTTGAAAGTTAGAGTAGCTACAACCAAACGTGTTAGAATCGGAAGACGTCGAGAGAATTCAATAGAAATTCTTCGGAGAGAAATCTCCCAGCCAAGTGCCTACTTCCTCACGGAAAAATCACAATGGGAGAGTTCGCATCATTGCAGTCTCCCAGAAGCTGCATATCTCTTCACACATCAACAAATTCCTCCAATTTCACCAGTTCGACCGTGAAAGTGATCGCGTTTGAGCTCGGTTCACCCACACCGGGGGAAAATAGAAAGTGACATTGACACCGGGAGTAAACAGCCCGATAGTCTTCCTCCGATTTTTGCCTCTCGTATCAGCATCTGCCTCTTCTCCAAGTGGGGAAGGAAAGCGGCTTAAATGAATGGTCGAGCAGGAGTGTAAAGTCAGTTTAATCGATACGTGGTAGCTTGAGCAGTGTTTGTAGTTTCGTGAGACGGATGTACCGTGGGAATATTGAGGTTAGTAGGAAGTTCCGATTGGATTCACTTTCATTTAGTGCATTGGAGATACGCGAAGTTTGATCTGAAATCTTGATGCATTTCCAACGAAAGAAACTCGAGTAAAGGGGAAATATCGAGAAAAAATATAAAAGCCCTCAGTTAGAAGCTTTTTCTCGCTTGTTCAAATTTGTTTCAAGAGTGGTCACCAATCCAGGAATGAAACTCGTGAAGAGCTGCTTGGTTTCGAAAATTTTTTTACCTTTACAGTGATACAACTAGTAGAGCCCATAGATATACCTATCAAGTAGTTCTCCTTATTGGTAGATCTCTGAAAATCGGGTGATTTTATAAGCGAAGTTTGATCAATTTTTCTGAAGGAATGTGAGAAATATGGCAAATATGAATACCAAGCTATTTTGCATTGATTTTCCCTCTTTCGATCCGTATATTTACATCACGGCCAGGATATCTGTGAAAAAAAGTTGATCGAGTTTAAAATGGCCCTTTTTGCCGGATTTTTTTTTGCAATTTTCGCGTATTTTTTCGAAATACTTCTACATCACATAGAGAATTGAAATTTCACCCAGGTATAAATCAATTATTCTTCTTTTTGACCGTACAAAAATTTTTTCACTGTATTGCAGCTTTGCTACGATTTGAAGTTTCTTCTAGACCCACTTTTTCTTCAGATTGCCTCGGATCGGTCTACATACTTAGCATTTTAGTAAAGTATAGAATAGAATAATCTCAAAATTTTTGATAAACTTCACTTAAGCCTTTCGAAATATCTTATATTCTGTTCGAAAATTTAGAATTGAAAAGGAATTTAGCCTGGCACATTTGAGTTTCCTTCTCTCAAATTTGTGACAAAAATTGTGATTTATTTGTGCTTTTGAAATTTCTACGAATATCTCGAAAATAAAGATTTCTAGAATAATCTACCCAGCCCTTTCGTTTTTGTGCTCAAGATTTGTTGTATAGAGTTGTGCTTGATTTGAACCGACTTGTCCGTTTTAGATTTTCAGAAATGAAGTTGAAATCTAGATGGTAAAATGTAGAAAAATTTGCAGATTATGTGAAAATCAGTTTACATGACTAGAGCAGATAATATAACTAAGGTGTAGCAAATATTGAACCTTCAGAAGAAATAATAATCCTAAATGAGAATGAAATTGATATTGATTACTTCTACAGCAAATCTTGTGATTATCAAATTTATTCGCGCTATTGTAAATAATAAGAATGTATGGTCCCTTTCACAATTGATCGATAAAAATAATAGCTGATCTCATTTTGATGTCCACAATTCGTAAGAAAAATTTCTCAGGTTTTCTTGGATTCGATAATAAGTTAAGTTTAGAGATATTTCATAACAATCACGTAAAGAGTTGTTCTTTAGAATTTTCGAAATAACTATTTCGAAAAAATTTCAACGGGTTATGTTATCGAAATCAAACAGAAAAGTATTCAACACTTTCAAACGAAATAATGCTGGACTTGAACGATCATTTCGTCACAATGTCTGAATTTTTCGAACCATAAATCAATCAAATTTTTTAGATTCATCAATTTCCAGGCTACAAAAACGGCATGTTTTCTATAACACTAACAAAGACTGATCAGGGATCAAATTTTTCCCAGCTGCAAGAGGTCTAAACAATTATGCCACAAAAAGTTAGGGTTGTCATTCATGAAAAACACAGCAAGCTTCCACCCCTTGTAAAGCTTGCACGACAAATCTCTAAATTTTTCAAGAGAAGTTACGTAATTTAAAATAAATATCGACCTGTTGTATCATTCTTCTACAAAATAGTAAAAACCGAAGGTAATAATGTTTTTCGTTACTTTTTGTATCTATATCTAGGCAGTAAGACTATTCAGCAATTTCTTTCCAATAAACAAAATCTAACTGAGCATGAATTGATAAGTAGGTATATCAAAATGCTTCAGTATAATTCTTTGTAGCGTTTTTCTATGTTTTAATTTTTGACATATAAAAAATGTGAATTTTGAACAATATTCCCTTTATTTCCGCACCTCTCTCATCAACATCTTATATACAGGTGTCCCAAGCCTATTAGACGTTTCTGGAGAAGTGGACATATTTGAAATCTGAAAATTAGGATTATGATATTGTTCAAAATTCTCTACAGACCTAAAATATTCTTGGAGCCTGAGCTCTTCGGGTTTTACAGGGAGTGAAAATATATTTGTTAAAAAAATGTTTTCACAACTTTTTCGTTTCTGATATGATTGACTATTCAATACTGAATACAATGTTAAAACCATCGTGTGCATTCAAATACTTTTCAAAATATCGAAAAAAAAACGATAAAAAGTCAAATATTCATAGTCAGTATTATGTTCATTTTTCGTATTCTGAACATCCTGAGCGTAAACCGTTCTCACAACGTCAAAGAAGAAGAATGTGGAAATGTCATGCATCTTTTGAATTTCATAAATATCGTCACAAGGTGTTTAAAATTTTGTGTCAAAAACTGTGATCGAAAATGGGCCAAGACTTCTGTTTTTCAAATCAGAACCCTATTTTTTTATGATTGCGTTGGATTCTGCGAAGAAAAATAATGAAAGCAGTCTCAGATGCTCTTGCTCCTGAATTCAGTTTTTCCCGAGTTTTTTGAGCTTTTCTGGATTCATGTTGTACGTAGAGTCAAATTCATCGAATCTAAACAGATTCGATGAATATTCTTACAAAACCATAGAAACAACTAATAATTAGAAGTGTCACTTGTGAATTATCAATGGAATCATTTATCTTCTATAGTAGAGAATTTCGAACAATATCGTAATCCCAATTTTCAGATTTCAAATATCCCCGGTTCTTCAGAAACGTCTAATAGCCACTCGAACTTGGGACACCCAAGAGAAATCAATCCAATACATTGATTATGATGAAGACTACGAGTACTACCTTCCTCAACTGGTCACTTTCTCTTTCAAGATCTTAAGAACAAGATTTACTCTCCTCAGATGGCAATGAATTTCGTTGACCATCCCATACATGCTTCATCTATCCGAAGATAAGCAACCCACTCTAATCGAGGTCAATAATTCCTTTTACTTTCATCCTTTTCTACACATTAATTATTAACATAAAAATTTGGAGAGAAAGTGATATTTTCTAATGTCTCGATGATTTAAGTGATCGAAAAAAATTAATTTAATTATAAGATGTGTTCAGGTGTGGAAATGAAACACCAAATATTATTTTAATGACGCTTTAATTTGCCCAGGGGCTATCCAATTGCTGCTCTATCATTTCATATTTAAATTGGGTTACAAATTCTTACATGAATGAATTCAATTATTTCTTCATCTTCTATATTACAAATATTAATTACTTGTATTCAGATAAACATTCTCGTTCATTTATATTTGCTCCATTCCATTCATTGCTTCATTGATCAGACACTATCATTTGAACGTAGGAAGAATCAATTAATACTAAATTGGGTAGACAACTTACCTTCTTGCTGAATTCATACCTTGTTTATTCACCAAAAGTCCATCATTTCTTCATGGTATCATCTTCCTCATCTATTTACCTTGCTTCTCTTATCATCTATCTTCAGCCATCTTCATTCTATCTTCTAAATTCTTTCATATATTCTTCATTATCTATCTTCCATAATTTACTGTTTTCCTTATTCATATTGTATTTTCCATCTTTAGTTTTCCAGATAATGTGAAGAATGCCGTATTTAGACAAGCCTTCCAATCCAGGCTCCTTCAAGAAGACTGCCCTCTCAGAGGGAAACCAAGATGTTCAACTTCCTCTAAGTTCTTCCGAACACCTGATGGCACATGCAACAATGCGGCCCATCCGTGGTGGGGAGCTGCCTTGCTACCAATGGAGAGATTTCTTCTCCCTCGATACGATGATGGTAAGCTTATATTGTACAGATGCAAAAAAGATCCATTGGCAAAGTTCAGGGGCTATATTGACAATTTTTTCAGGTATCCAAGAGGTCCGGAGATCAAAATCAGGAAACAAGCTGCCGTCAGCAAGAGACGTCAGTGTGAGAATTCACAGGGAAAAAAATGTGGAGCTTCCCACCGTTACTCTCATGTTTATGCAATGGGGCCAGTTCATCGATCACGATGTCATCTCCACAGTGAAAACAAGAAGTTTCAATGGGTCTATTCCTAGGTGTTGCGATAGATCTGGAAATCCACTGCCTCCTGATATTTTGGTGAGTGTTCCCAGCCTATTCCACACCATTTGAGCTTTCTAACCATGAAACGTTTCTTCTCAGCATCCATCATGTTTGCCCATTGAAGCATCCAGTGATGACTGGCTCCTTGGCAGATTCGGCGTGAGATGCTTGGAGTTTACAAGAAGTGCCCCAGCCACAAGAGTGGACTGTGATTTGGGGTGGAGGGAACAAATGAACCAGGCCACTTCTTATCTTGATGCTTCTGTCATTTATGGCTCTGACTTCGAAACGTCAGATGCGATAAGAACCTTCCGAAATGGTAAGATACATGGTCAATAAAAAGAAGAAACTTAACTATAAATTACATCAACTTCTGTCAGTTCTTTCTTGATCTTATCTAGCAGATATTGAGGAGAAAATCCACTTCACAAAGGTTACTGACACCTGAACAATTCTCCAATTGTTGAATCAACCTAATGACCAAGAAATTGAAGATCATTTCAAACCCAAAATTTTCAGGAAAGCTGCAATATGGACGTCCTTTAGGAAGTGGTCCTTTAAATCCGCCAGATCCTCCGGGGGGTGAGCTCTGTAGATCAGGAGCTCTTTCCACAGAGTGTTTGGAAGGTGGTGATGCTAGATTTGGTGAACAATCTGGACTGGTAGCTTTGCATACTGTTTGGGTTAGATACCATAACAAACTAGCGACGACGTTGGGAAAAATGAACAAACATTGGAATGACGAGAGGATATTCCAGGAAACCAGGAAGATATTGGGAGCTTTGGTGCAACATATCACATTCAGGGAGTTTCTTCCTATTGTTGTGGGTAAGTCTCTGTCTTCGATTAATTATTGAAAGTAACTCTGGGTGTTTTAATCCACGGTTGTTCATCTTTTAGGCCCAGAAGTTATGGATTCCTTCGAGCTCAATCTGAAAAGGAAAGGATATTACAGTGGATACGACGAAAGGTTGAATCCTTCCATAGCAAATTCTTTTGGAACTGCGGCTTTTCGTTTTGGACACAGCCTGGTTCAAAATTCTTATGTACGCTTCGATGCACATCATCGACCACTATTCAACAGTAAGTCCTCAGATTTCCACCATTCGTAAAAAAATATAACCCACATAACTCTCCAGATGTAAGTTTGCACCAAGAACAAGAAAACATGGACAACATTTGGAGTTTCGGATCTATCGACCGACTTCTTCTTGGTTTCGTCAACCAACCATCCCAAAGAAGAGACGAATTCATCTGCGAAGAACTGACGACAAATTTATTTCGTTCCCCAAACTCCCCATTCGGTGTTGATCTGGCAGCCATCAACATCCAAAGAGGAAGAGACCACGGTCTTCCACCATATACATCATGGCGTAAACCTTGCGGACTTTCTGAAGTGAAGAACTGGGAGGATTTAGAGAAAGTTCTCAGTGTGGACACAGCGTTGAGGCTAAGGTCTCTATACGAACATGTTGACGATATCGATCTCTTCACTGCAGGCCTTGCTGAGAAACCAGTACGTGGAGGGATTGTGGGTCCAACTTTCGCTTGCATAATAGCTCAACAGTTCTCGAATCTTAGAAAAGGGGATAGGTTTTGGTACGAAAACCCTGGTTTCCACTCTTCATTCACTTTAGATCAAATCAACCAGATTAGAAGAACAACACTGTCAGAAATCCTTTGTCAGACCATGGGCGAATTTGAAACAGTCCAACCTTTTGTCTTCCTCTCCTCAGATAACTTCAGAAATGTGAGAATCTCTTGTAGCAGTTCCCTAATGAACAAGTTTGACTTATCACCTTGGACTGAAGACTTAGAACCATTTCAAGACACAAAACTCAACGAGAATAAACGATCTGACGATGACTTGCAACGAAATACGGACATCAAAGACTTATTCGACTTTGGCGATGACTTCAGGAGACAACGTGAGGTTTGGGAAGCTAGAAAACGTAAGAGAGTTACCACCACCAAGAAACCGACAACAAAAAGACGAAACACTGCGACTAAAACCACTTCCCGACCTGACTTCAACATACCAATATCAAACGTGACAGTCCACTCTGTAGCTTTCGAAAAGTATAATAACAGATATTATGACACTTACGAGGACATGCCTAACCCACAGTTCTCTCAGTACCACCCTCAACGTTACACCACAAGAAAATACTACTCAATACGTGACAAGAACGACTATACTTACCTTTTCGGGAAAGTTTCCTCCACGACACCCATTCCAAGAACACAAGCACCAAGAAAAAGCCAGACACCTCTGGAGGTAAACATAAAAATCCAATACTACCCTCCTACCCCTACAAGACCACCCAAACGGAAACAACAGACAGTGTACGCTAGGCCTCAAAACAGTAATGGCTATGGCAATGGGTACAGCAACGCTAACGTCAATAGACCTTCAAATACAAGACCTACACAGACTAACTACCGACCCTACCATCAACAGGAACCTGATGATGGTTTTGTTCTTGAGAACAGACCAAATAGGAGGCCGAGTCCAAATATAGGGTACAGTTTTGACGGACAGACTTACGTGCTTCAACCTGTGAAATTACAAGGTAGACCTTATGGTTCTTCAGACCAATATGACTATTCTAACGAAGAACAGATCAAGACTTTATTAGGGTACTATTACAAAAAACCTACCACAGAAAAAACGGAAGTTAATTCTCCTAAACCTTCAATAGACGTTGACTTTTACTCGACTGGGGAATCTGATGATGAGATGTACCAAACGGACAATGACGATAGGTATGATGACACCATGGACTATTATGAACAGACTGATATAACCGATAAGGACGATGTTGACAGACATTACGGTACTAAACAAACTGACAAACTACTTGAGCATGGTAAAAGCAACCCTTATTCTGTCGCATACATTGAGAGACTGAACACAGACAGCGATAATGATGGGTTAGACTTTCAGTCCAGACTTGTGTATAAGAAACGATTCCATAAACCTGTGGAAAGAGATGATGAATATGAAGACGAAGATGTTTCTTCGTCAATTGACGAAGAGGAAGAAGATTCTGAGAAGGAGGGGCGTGAAGAAAAAACTTTAGAAGAAAATGAAACACTAAGAAAAAATAAAAGGATGGATGGTGTGAAGTACGAGAAGATAAGACTTGTCAATATTGATTTGGTGAAAGACAAAAGAAGGGCATCTAAAACCAAGTCTCTTCCGTTTGACGAACACAGGTAGGTGTCATTTATGTGATTATCTTGAAAAATTTTTACAATTTTTTTATATAATGTTTCAGGGTGACACGTTGGAAACCATATAACCTCAGCAGTTCTCTTGAAGAAGACGAATTCGTAATGCCTGACTTGAATCAAAACAGTCACGCTTCTGATGAAATCCCTAGCAGAATTGTGGTGGAAAGAAACCGTGGGAACTGATTCAGCACATTGTCATATGTTAGAGATTTCTATGAAATGAACAGTTTCGAGAAAAACCAACCAGTATACGAAGTTAAATGCTAACCACATTCTCACTTCCTATTACTCTTATCTTTTTCCTTCTTCATTCATTAATAAATACAGCTATGATTTCTTCCTTTCAGAACTTTTTGAATCATCTTCTGATTTCCTTTCATCAAAAACTCTGACAATATACAACACTAATTTGACGCAACTGAACAAAAAACCAGAACAAGAAACATACAAAAATAAAGTCACAAAAAATCAACTTGCCTCTGAATTGAGTAGGTACAACAAAAATAGGACAGACTGAAAAAATATAATACAAAATGACAACAAATCAAGTATTTACTATCGCATTCTCTATCTCAAATATGTGACCAGAAGATCAAATAAGAACTGCATCTTTCATATCTTCATTCATATGATGACAAAACACTACTTGACTACTCAATCATAATCATTTTCAAGTGGCAATTCTATAGGTAATATATAATTACTGAATCATATGTAATAAACAGAATATAAGGACTCTACTTTAACACCTTTTCTGACAAACTTATTAACAAAATGATAAAACAGTTCTCAACTGATAATTCAAATATATTGACTAAACAAAGCACAACAACTTCACCATTAATATACTGACAAACCAGTGCCTGACTTCTTAACAATGACTCTACGAATACAAAAACTGAGACGATACTATCATTTATATGATCATTTACAATTAACTAGGAACTATAGAGGTACACTAAACGAAAACTCCAATACCTCCTCTGAACTATTCATTAGTAAACTGACGAAATACTAACTCTGACTATACTCAATCATAAGACCGTAAATACAAGAACTAAGACTTAGGTAAATGATCATTTTCAAGTTGCATATCTTATAGACACTATTGAAATCCCTAATTCAAATAGGTCAACAGAACATCAGACCTTTTGTGACATCTCAAGTGATAGACAGACAAAACACTACATGACCACTAAAATTTTACCTATACTGAAGACACAGTGGAATAACTATATCTGAAAACAAAAACTGAGACATAGACATACAATCATCCATATGATCATTTTCAAATTGCATCTCGAATTCCCTCATAAACTTTGTAAACAGGAACTAAATAAAAACCTCTGCTGACATATCAATCTATAAACTGACGCAACACTACCTGACTACACTCAAACTACAGTTGAATGTATCTCAAAACGTGAAATGAATCTTAGGTAAGTGCAGTTTTTATGAGGAAGACGAACTTTCATGAGTTAAAATGAGGAAAAATACTGAAAAGGTAGAAGAAAGTTTTGTTAATTGTCCTTTTAACAATTTTTCAATAAACTCGACAATGTAGAAGCTACAGGGACAGTCATGTTCTAAGACTCGAAAATTTCTCTTCTAGTGAAACGAAAAACAAAACTGTGACTCAAACTTAACATGGGCTGATGGCACAATTTACTTGCAAACATTACGAAACAAAAATTATACAATTTTCACACAATTCAACGAAATAACCACTCATTTGACTGAACTGACTCACAAAACTGACTGACTGAACTGACTGACTAAACTGACTGACTGAAGTGATTGACGTACTAACTAAACTGATTGACTGACTCACCGAAATGACTCGCTGAACTGACTGACTGCCTGATTTGGCTGGCTGCATTGACTCACTCATTGACTGAAATGTCTGATTGAACTGACTGACTACTGATGACTGAACTGACTGACTGAACTGCCTGGCTGAACTCAACCGACTGACTTACTAACTCAACCGACTGACTGGCTCATTTGACTGGCTGCTTTGACTCACTGATTGACTGAACTGACTGACTGATCTGACTGACTGAACTGACTAACTTAACTGACTGACTGAACTGACTGACTGAACTGACTGACTGAACTGACTGACTGAATTGACTGACTGAACTGACTGACTGAACTGACTGACTGAACTGACTGACTGAACTGACTGACTGAACTGACTGCCCGATTTGACTGGCTGCTTTGCCTCACTGATTGACTGAAATATCTGACTGAACTGACTCACTCTACTGACAGATCCTACTTAAAGTTTTGACAGAGATGCTATTTGCTCTCGAAATTCAGGTTCATATTATTAACAGCATAGATTATCAATATTACACCTACAAATGTTAATATCAGCGACAACTATGACAATAAACCATCAATATCTGACATGACGTTAATATTCACTTGCCAAGAGTAGGAAGTAACAAAAACGAAACATAATCTAAATGGAATTAACGAAACAGACATTATTCCGGAACAATTCAACAAAATTAACACACATGAGATAAAAGACCATCATTGTACTGACTACTTAATTGTACCTCTTAAACTAAATCCATCCAGTAAAAACTGAAGTAGCTACTTTCTTGGTTTTATGAAATGAATGGACTAATTTTTATGACATATCGAAAACGGTTAATCGGTAAACGAATGTTCAAAGAACAACACAAACTATATGTTTTAGGTGCCTCTATAGAAAAAACAAATACTTAGGTACATTTATAACAACAAAAATTGGTTCCCAATACTGACAACCACTGACAAAAGCCTGCTTACATGACAAGTTCATTTCAAGATAATAAATCATTCAAATCTTCCTTCACAAATTGCAATATTCTTCTTCACTTTTTTACTCTCTTTATTTTCATCACGAAAATTCAATGATTTATTTTAATAACTTTCATTATCTACATGTTTTTTCTTTCAACTTTGGACATTCGAGGTAATTCTATTTCAATTGGATTTTGGGTATTTTATCGACTTCACACTCCCTTATCTTCATTTCCTTTCACTATTCGCTTACCGTCATAGTTATAATTTTGGAAAATGATATCATATTCGTCGTAAGATAAATGCAATATTTGGTTGGACACTCTGTAGTTTTCCTCGTAATTGTTCATTTGATTCTTTACTTATTAGTGGTAAAAAGATATTATATTTATTTTATTTATTTTCTTTTATATTTATATCAAATAAACATTTCATCTGCATCAATTATCAGTTTGAAAAAAAAATTCCAATTTACATAAACGAAAAAAACGATTAATCTTCGCATGAATTATTCAGATTAATTCAACAAAAGCTAAACACGTGGATTAATTGATCCAATTAACCAGTCAACTACTATAAAAATTACTCCCATTGAAACTGATACCATAAAGGCTTACTCACACGTTAGTCATTCACAACTGCCGCTCGATGAACTGATTATAATTTGCGGGTACATATCTGGGTTATTTCCTTCATGAATAAAAATAACTACCTTTAATTATTCGATTAAGATTGTATTAGTATAATGATTTTTTCTGGAGAGAACACATCGATTGTAAGTGGATAAACAATTATTAATTATTGTTTACGCGTGTTGACTGATATGACGCAAAGGAAAATTTCTAATCGTCAATTTCTTCACTAAAATGTTTTTCACAATTTTCAATTCATGGGAAATAGCCTCGTATTAATTTTACGTAACTGCTGATTCAATATTCTCACACACGTTCAGTATAAACATTTGAGCGTTCAGATAGGTTTCAACGGGTTCAGCAACGTGGGGCCGAGCATTGTCATGCTGTAGAATCACTTTATCATCAAGTTCCAGTTTGCCTGAATACGTGAACGATATCATAAAAAAAATCACTCGACAACATCAAAACAACTTTATTTCACAAGTAATCATTTACACAAACGCTTCATCAATCAACACCGTATGTTACATTATTTCAAACTTGCTCCTTCATTTCTCGGAATCAGAAATCGTCATCACTGTTCGTTTGCGCTGCAGCCTTCCCAGTCATAATTCTCGAAGGAGCTTTTTTCTCCATCGCCGACATCTCCAAAGCCAAGGATTCGTCCTCAGAATTCATCAGCTCAGGTTCGTCCTTGTCCAGGAAGAGGTCATCAGATTCGGAATCGCTGCTGAGGTCGAGTGATGATGCACTTCCTGATATTGGAGGCTGCATTTCGCCGAAAGCTTTGGGCTTTTCGTTCCTGCTTCGTCCTGAAATGACAGTTTACTTGACAAGGCTGTAAAGCACTTTTTCGGAGGTTCTTAAGGATCGTTTATGGCAATAAGGATCGGAAGAGGGACTATAAGAGTTCCAGACTGGATGAAAGGAAGTTTTGGGTACTTGGACAGGAAGTGCTTAGAATGTTTAATGTTTGATCACCTCCAGTCCCAGCTCGCGGCCTTTCCTGTTTATTCCTGAACCTTTCACCTTGTTCAAATTCCTCATCTTCCACGAAAACGTGGTCAGGGTCGACCTTGTCATCGAAGGGGATGGTTTCTATCCTAGGTGAAGACAGTAAGAGCTGCTTCTCATAATGGGCCCTTTCCACTTCGGAGAAAAGTTTTTCCAAGTGATTCAGACTTCTGAGTTTGGTGGAATATTGTCTAAATAGTTCCTCCAGCTCTCTTTCTAAAGCAGTGAATTCGTCCAAGAATGCAGGCCTGGAATATGAATTAAATGAACATCATTTTTTCAAGAGCTATACGAAATAAAAAAAAACATAAAATCAAGAAAAATGCATGAATTCTTTATTTGAATCAATAGTAAAGTCCATATAATTTAATGTTTGAAGATTATTTTACGCAAATGTTGACTGCGGCTGGGCCTAAAATCGTCCATCCGCTCAGTCCAATTTGGACATACTCTTTCCAACATTTCGGTTGGTATCCCACAAATAAATGCTTCAATGTTGTCTTCAAATACGTCAATCGCAGCGGGCTTGTCAGTATAGAAATGAGCCTTAAGGGGTAGTATCACCTTTTGAATCGTGGTAAATCTCCATTCAAAAGAGGTCTCTTTATTTCACGAGTAAGTACCCTAATTTACCACGTAGAGACTTGATTTTTTTTTTAATTGAAGTTGAAGAACGTCCCGAGGGCGAATAGTTCTTTTTTTCGATTTAATTAGTTTTTCAATTAAAAAAACCAGGGTAATCGTTAGATCTGGGGTTATTGAATATGTTTTTCGTTTTTCAAGGGTACAAGCTATATTTTTGAAATAATAATCATGAAAATTTTTCTAGTTTATAGAAGATTAAATTGCCGAGGGCAAATAGTGGCGATTTTTTCCAAAAAATTATGAATAACCGTCGGAAAAAAAACATTAATTGTAGTTTCCAAAACGGTGAAGTTGAACCTGTTTTTTTCAATTGAAAAAGTAATTAAATAGAAAATATCCCAACTATTTGCCCTTGGCAATTTGATCTTCTATAAAATACAAAAATTTTTATGATTATTATTTCAAAAATATAGCTTGTACTCATGAAAAACATATTCAATAACTTCAGATCTAACGATTACCCTGTTTTTTTAATTGAAAAACTAATTATATCGAAAAAAAGAAAACTATTTGCCCTCGGGACGTTCTTCAACTTCAATTTAAAGAAAAAATCAAATCTCTACGTCGTTAATTAGGGTACTTACTAGTGAAATAAAGAGACCACTTTTGAATGGAGATTTACCACGATTCAAAAGGTGATACTGCCCCTTAACGTAGCCTCACCAAAAATAGTCTAAAAGCGTTAAATCAGACGATCTAGGCGGCTAATTGACCGGTCCAAACGTGAAATGAACTGTTCACCGAACTTGCCTCCCAATTGGTTCATTGTTTCGCGTGCTGTGTCGCATGTGGAACCGTCTTGTTGAAACTACATGTCATGCAAGTCATGCTCTCCATTTTGGGCTAGAAAAAAGTTGAATATCCTCTCTCTGTAGCACACACTATTCACAGTAACGTTTCGCATCCTTTCTGAAGAATTACGGTCCAATGATGCCACCAGGCCATAATCTGCACCAAACAGTCACTTTTTCTTGGTGCATTGGTAGATCTTGCAATGCTTCTGGCTGATCTTCATTCCGAAATAGACAATTCTGCTTATTTACGTGTCCATTGAGCCAAAAATGAGCTTCGTCGCTGAACACAGTTTTCGATAAAAAGCTCACGCGAGGAAATGGGAAGAAGATATGGAGAACATAGCTGCTTTTACAGTTGCTGGTGATTCTCATAGAAGGGATTCGATTTACCAAATGAATCAACGAACAGAGGAAGTGGGTGAATTCCATCAATTAATTCAAGAATTATTGAATGAGCACCCAGATAGGTTTCAAAAGTATGTCAGAATGACATTTCACAAAATATCAGATGTGATATCACGTGCATTCAGAAAATGTAAATTTGCGGATTAAGGTGCAGACACATTGTTATCACGTCACGTCACATCACGTCATCTTCCCAAAAGGTGCAACCACGATAATGCATGGAACTTAGAGCATAGGAAGAGAGACATACCTTTCAATAATGAATAGTGAAGCCAAATCAACAGAACTAAACTGGATGATTGTACTACTACGGAATCCAAATGTAGTAAAAATTTTTGCAACATTGTATCTGCTGTCACGTTATAGTACTGAAAGCATGCAAGATCTATATTCCGCAAATTTACATTTTCTGAATGCACGTGATATTACGTCTGATATTTTGTGAAATGTCAATCTGACATACATTTGAAACCGATCTGGGTGCTCATTCAATAATTCTTGAATTAATTGATGGAATTCCCCCACTTCCCATGTTCGTTGATTCATGGTAAATCGAATCCCTTCTATGAGAATCACCAGCAACTGTAAAAGCAGCAATATTCTCCATATCTTCTTCCCATTTCCTCGCGTGATGTGACGTGACGTGACAACAGTTTGTATGCACCTATATAGATCTTGCGTGCTATCAGTGCCATGACGTGACAGAAGATACAATGTTGCAAAAATTTTTACTACATTCTGATTCCGTAGTAGTACAATCACCCAGTTTATTTCTGATGATTTGGCTTCACTTTTTATCATTGAAAGGTGTGTCTCTTCCTATGGTCTAAGTTCCATGCATTATCGTGGTTGCCATTTTGGGAAGATGACGTGATGTGATGTGGCGTGATAACAATGTGTCTGTCACAATAGCCTGAATAACTGAGCACATGATGAAATTCAATGATTTGCAAGCGTTGTTCTTCTGTTTGACGATAAATGGATAAATTATAGACCACACAGAAGATGTTTGACAGTGACACAAAACACGAAACGTGCGTGAGCTGTTAAAATCAGTGTTGCCAAAAATAAAATTTTTAAAAATCACTGGTATTAAGTGTCCAAAATGGTCCAACCTGTACCTTGAAAAAAAGGTAATAAAGAGATGCATATAAGAGAAACAGCATTCTTAATATTGCCCTTCTGTCTGAAACTGACAATTCTCCCAAATTTTCAGCTCACCTCACTTTCTTCAGAGTCTGCAGTCTCTTTTCATACCGATCGATCTCAACTTTTCTCCTTTCGATCTTCGAATCCAAATTGGTCTCAGTTGCCGAAATATTAATGATCAATTTGGTGGTTTCCTTAATGTCTTGGTTTATCATCTCAATCGCTTTCTTTATCCCTCCTTCAACCTCGTTGATTTCAAACTGCCTCGAAATACTCTTCTGTCTACGTACCTTCGAGATAAAACAACGTTGAGGGAAATTGACTAGCAGAGATCTAATTCCCGAAGCACACCACTGGTGTCACCGCCACAACAGGACAATGACAGACCGGTTTCTGGCTTGTTAGCCTTCAGATCAGTGCCAAATAGTCCCCTGCGGTAGCAACCAACTGAAATGGCAATAAAATGAATTGCGTCCGCAGGGGACTATGTGGCACTGACGACGGGTAACAAGCCACAAACCGGTCTGTCCTTGACCTGTTGTGGTGGTGACACCAGTGGTGTCCTTCGGAAATTAGATCTCTGCTAATCCATTTCCCTCCTATGGACGTTATCCTCCACTTTTAATAAAACAATGTTATCCTGTTAGGAATTTGACGTTTTCAAACTCACCCTCAGATCCACTTCCTTTCCGAGCAACTCGAATAAAGAGGCGCCCGTTGTTGTTATTTCCGATGCCAGCTGTCGAGAAAGTTTCAGTTCGCCCACCTGAATGACGGAAATAGTGGTAAAAGATAAATTGGGATCGATAAAATGAACACGAAACGCTTACCTTATCGGTTACATCGAATTCTCTCAAATCCATATCGCTTCTGTTGAAATTATCGTCTTTGTCGTCAATTTCGACATTCAAGGCATCATATAACAAAGAGGTTATCTTCAGGATTTCCTTTACAGCGTATCCATCTGCTTGGTACAGACGTTTTGTGTTGAGTTTTATGTTTGCCTTCATTGCCTGGAACAATATTTTCTTAATAAATTGCCGCTGAAGTATACACTCCATCCACTTTTATAAAGAATCCCGGTGTTCCATGACATTCTGACACATTTCGCCATGTATATTTTGAAAATGTTAGGTTATAGTCCTTTTCCTGTCAGATAAATACGCAACGTCCATTTTACAAAGAGGTCGTAGTCATTACGTATTCATAAAAATGTTTATGTTCGACTGCTTCATAAACACTTGATTCATGAATTCGTTTAGCGTCCAGAATTGACTACTTTATTGGACACCACTTTATTGGACACCACTTTATTGGACACCACTTTATTGGACTCAACTGTCACATTCTTCTCTCGATTTTGCAATTTTCTTCGTTTCACACCACTTGTTATAGGCCGCATACAAATTTTCATAAGCACTTTTAGTGGGTAGGAGAGATTCTTTGGCACTTGCGGCTAAATTATTCACGCTTTCCTCTTCCGAACTATCCATTTTTGGGATTATTATGACGTTTGTCACAGAATTAACGAAGTAAACAACTTTGTTCAGTGAGGTTGCTAAGGTCGCTGATGGTTACTAAGGTAAGATAAGCAAAAGCACACTCGAAGTATTTCTTGAAATAAAGCGACGAATATATTAATTGTCATTTCAGAAAATAAAACGTCTGCATTGCAGTCAAACATAGATGCATAGAAATACCTGGTGTTGGCAGTGATTAGATTTTGTTTAAGACTTTCTTGTCGATCGAAAACGTGATATTTTGTACAGCTTTTCATTTCTCCCGAAAGGGGTCGCGCTATTTGTCGTTGCCGCAGTAGCGCCACAACCGATAAATATTGGGGATTTATTCCGGAACTAGTCCAAAATCTGAAATCTAGGATGCCGTTTTGATCTACAAATTTTGGTCACGATTTTTAGTAGGGAGTCGTTACACCAGTTGTTCTATGCATCTATAGTCAAACATAAAGCTTTGTATGCAAACTCGTACATAATTAGGCTTATGGACTTGCCCAAATTATTGGCCTCGCTCGCTTTGCTCGCTCTGCCATAAATTTTGGACTCGTCCATAAAGACCTAATTTATGTACTTGTTACATAAATAGCTATTATTCACATTGAGGAAATAATGAATTTAAGAAAATATTATATGAAATCAATAATTGCAAAGACCTGGCGAATGTTGAAAAAGCTTTTCTCTTTGTTAATACTGGAAATATTTCATGTATATAATCATGGTTGGAAGATTCAGTTATGCTATTTTCTTGTACGGAAATCAAGAATCGACTGTTGAAATTTTACTGAAAAATAATGGACAGAATAGTCCGTTACCTTGTAATAGGTAGGTCATTCGAAAAAAAACATTGTGGTCGAAAAACTTCTAAACAAACAGACGGACCTAAAGAATTCCCCAATTTTCAAAATTCTCAAGAAATAAGCCTATCGAAGATGCACCGCGCAAAAAAATGAACGCACATTCTGAAAATCTCAATTTTAATGGAAGTTAACTACATTGACTTTATAACTTATTTTTTATGTTCTCTCGGGAAGGTTTTGAACGAAACAAGACACATTAAATGAAAGAAAAATTCAGGATTTCACCGAATCTTATGTGAAAGAAGAGAAATGAACAATTTTCAAAATACTGAAATGCTGATAAGTGATTTAATACTTGTTCTGATCTAATCCTTCCCAGATTTCTCCGAGTTGGATTCCTAAGTCATTAAGAGTAGCTGGATGATTTTCTGAACTTCTCAGCCTTCTATTGAGGTTGTCCCAAACCTGCTCAATCGGATTGAGATCTGGACTTCTTGCTGGCCATTCCATTCGAGAGACTTCAACCTTTTCAAGGTACTCCTGAACGATGCGCGCACGATGGGGTCTGGCATTATCGTCCATAAAAATGAAATTGTCACCAATGTATGGGGCAAATGGCACTACATGCTCTTCAATAATGCTTCTTATATAATTATCAGCATTCATAGCTCCATTATCAACGACCACTAGGTCTGTGCGAGCAGTCAAAGATATTCCACCCCATACCATAATCGATTCTCCCCCGAAACCAGTAGTATTCAGGAAATTGCACTGAGCATATCTTTCATGTGGACGTCTGTATACAAGGGAACGTCGATCACAATGGTAGAGGCAGAATCTAGACTCATACGTGAAGAGAACTCTTTCCCAATCGGCCTCTTCGCAATGGATATGCTCTCTCGCAAAATCCAAACGCGCCCTTCGATGGGATGGGGTAAGAGCTGGGCCTCTTGCCTCGGCACGATGCTTTAAATCATATTCTCTGAGGCGATTTCTTATTGTCTGAGTGCTAATTTGCACCTCATGAGTTTGCTCAAGCTGATTTTGAAGGAGGCGAGCGGTTGCAAACCGATGTCTCAACGAAGAAACTCTCAAGTAACGTTTTTGAATGGCAGTTGTTACCCGTGGTCTACCCTGTCCTGGTCTTCGGACATTCATACCTGTATCCCTGAATCGCTGCAACATTCTGGACACACTTTTATGGGAAACTCCAAACCTTTCTGCAATTCTTGTGTATGTCCACCCTTCTTCTCGCAAAACTACCGCTTGAGCACATTCCTCTTGGGTCAAATTGCGTGTTTCGCGTTGCATAGCGATCGAATGTAGAAAATCAAACGAAAGAAAAACTATTGATCACAAGAGTTGATCGAGAACAACTGATTTTAGAATGGAGCCAATACATTCAAAATCTGATAATATCATCTTTTTTTTATTCCTGCTGGGAGAAAACATCTGTATTGAAGAAAAACGTTGAAAGTGGATAACATATGCATGCATAATTCTGATAAAAATAATTATCATTGAGAACTCCTTCAGTTGTAGAATAAATTTGAGATTTCCATATTGCGCATTAATTTTTTTGCGCAGTGTATTTTAATACCTTTTTGCACAACTTGAAATACTCTAGTATGAAAATTTAGAAGTACTATGAAACCTGTGTCAAATTTAAACCCAAAAGAACTAACTCCATTTACAAAGTTGAAAAGGGTAAATAGAAATTAGCATTAGCAACGTCCCTGAGAATTATTTTGATATTGCCGATGTTTCACGAGTGCCAACCTGCGTCAGTTCCAAGTGAAAAATCTTGATAAACCTAAATCTTGGCCAACCCGGATACTTTATAAAAGTGAATGGAATTTACTTGCAAAAATTGGATGAGCAGAAAAATTTGAGAGAATTATCGGAAAACATTCCAATGACAATTTCTTTGAAAGCAGTCGAAATTTTTTTCAATAAAAAATGTATGTGACTGGAAAATTTCTTATAGCTTTCTTTTTTAGCAAATCTTTTATTGCTTACCATGAACTGAGCCACACTTCTGATCAGTTGGACCCTCTCGTCTTCAGTACTAATCTGAAGAGGAATATTAACGTCTGAATCGAAACGTTTTACCAACCAAACCAATAACTCAGCAACTAGCGGAAAATTAGGAGATCGAAAACTTTCTATAGATATTAGGCTGTGAAAGCCTAATGCTCTGTTCATTTCCAAGAAATCTGTGGAAAATTTATTTCAAAATCAGCTTATTATTAATTTTATCTAATGTTGATATCTCCAGAAACATCTGATATTTTCTAGACTGATAGTTTGCAACTTTCTCCAAACGATTTTATTCATTTTGGTTCAGCGATTGGGAGAGAAAACCCTCACAGGTTTCGAAAAAAATATGCATATTCCTCCCAAAGAATCCTTCAATCAATATCTAATTTCACATTGTTAATTGTTGTGTAGGCACTTACTTCGTATATCTCTGTACGACATAACTCAATGAAATCATCCAAATATTAGAGACACTGACAATTGTCATATGAAAATCAACCAACTTCTGTCACATCAATATGACATAGTTATATGAAGCGCCATAAAGAGTGTTTGTATCACGTTGCTAGGAAGCGGGCTTGTAGCCATATGCTCGATGAAGCCAAACCTAACCAAGCAGTAGAAGTAGAAAATGGGTCACCTAAATCACTCACTTGAAGAAAGGAGCTCGATCATTCACCTAGTAGGTAGATTCATCTTGTATGAGGAAGATTCACCTCTTAGGTAGATTCACCTTGTAGGTAGATTCGCATTTTTCAGTGCGAGAAAGCTGTCATTCAAGTTCAGGGTTATACTGGAAGGAATTTTTATTCTGTTTGTTACACGAAAGCTATGTGTTTTTTTCACTCTCGAAAATGTGAAGGGCGTTGAACCAACTCGTTTTTCAGTCAAAAATCATTGAAAAACCTACAGAATAATTTCTTGGGCACAATATTGTTTGTCCAGCTCTAAATTTCCAAAAACTATGATTTTTTGGTTATCGATCGGTTTTTCGAGGTTCAGTACAAATGAATCAGCACCTCCCTATCCTTTCCAATCTAGTAAAATTTTGAAAATATCGAAAAAAGACATCATACCATGCTGAATCTGTAAATATCACTCACCTAAATTGTCAATGAAAAAAGTTCTTGTGTGTAAAGAGGACAATGAAGAATGTACCTAATTCCCTTTTCAAATAGTGATTACCCAGAAATAAGTCTGATAATTCACTATGTTTTCAGTGAGATAGATGAAAGCAATCAGAGTTATTGTTGTTCTCACCATTATATTGTGAGGCCAAAAAACTATACAGATTGTTATTATAAAATCATAAAGCTTCCTAATCAGGTGTGAAGAATGGTCGAACAATTTATCATGAATTTCATACTCTATAAATTTTTGTTGATTGCTTTCTTTATAGAATTCTCGTTCTATCAATCATATCCAGTGACAATGTAGTTACAGTGAATAATGTTGCAAAATCGAAATCCCTCCCAAAAAAATTGTTAAGAATTGGGAATAATGGACCAAACTTTGATATTCATACTCCTATCACTGCTTAAAATACATCGACTTAACTGTTACCTAGAGAATGATGTTCGACATCATTACGAAATAACAACAAAAACAATAAATCAATCTTCAAATCATAAGGAGTCCGAAAATGAAAATTTCAAAGCTTCAAGAAAAAAAACAGAATTCGAACTCGATACCCCACTTGATGGAATGCCACAAAATGGTGAGATCACAATCGAAAGAAACACCATATTTTCGTCCACGAGAATAAAACGTAGTCTCCTTTGCCATCTTCTTGGAACCTGTCCTAGACCTAGCAGGCCTCTTCTTGGATCATGTCTGCCCGGAAATTGTAGAGGAATCAGTCATGGGTTCCCACAAGTACCGCATTATCCAATTTCGCCACAAAATAACCTAAGACCTCCAATTCTGAATGACCCAAGAAAACCAGTATTCCATTCGTCACTAGGACCGATATTCGGTCACCCAGTGCATCCAGCATTCCAACCTCCAAACCAGAATCCAAATATAGGACACTCACAGCCTCATTACGGGCCTCAATTAGGATTTGGAGGGATGAACCAGTCACCATTTATGCTACCACCTGGAAGCCACATTGGAGGAGGTTTTCAGTCACCTTTACAGCAGGTAATTCCCCTAAAATCTTCAATCAAACAAGGTACGATATCTAACGGTATATTCATATCTTCAGATTCATCCTCAACCTAAACCAGTTCAACCACCGCAGTTGATCAATAGGAATGAAAATAGTCCTCATTTTGTCGGAATCATATGTTCAGTTCTAAGTTGTAATGATGTTAATGCACCAAACCTTCAACATGCTCGTCCTCCCCAAACGATGAGTATGTCTATTAATGTATATCCTCATCAACCGCCTCCTCCAGAATCTCCATATGCACCCATATTCATTACTCCACCAACACTTCCACCACTTCCAACAAAACCACTCCCGACACGACCACTTCCGACACGACCACTTCCAACACGACCACTTCCAACACGACCACCTCCAACACGTCCACTTCCAACACGACCACGTCCAACACGACCGCTTCCAACACGACCACTCCCAACACGACCACTTCCAACACGACCAATTCCAACACGACCAATTCCAACACGACCAATTCCAACACGACCACTCCCAACACGACCAATCACAACACGACAACCTCCTACGAAAACACCTCCTCCGAAAACACGTCCTCCGAAAACACCTCCTCCGACAACACTTCCTCCAAAAACACTTCTTCCGAAAACACCTCCTCCGAGAAGACTTCCTCCGAAAACACTTCCTCCAAAAACACTTCCTCCGAAAACACTTCCTCCGAAAACACTTCCTCCGAAAACACTTCTTCCGAAAACACTTTCTCCGAAAACACTTCCACCGAAAAAACTTCCTCCTCAAATACCTCCTTCACAAATATCTCCTTCAAGGAATGGTACCCTACAGCCGTCACTCCAAAAAACTGTCCCAGAACTTGGCGTTAATAATCAGAACAATGTTTCCACTCCACCACCGCCCCTACCAAAAATGAAAACAGCACTTCCAGAATATGACATACAGAATCAGAATAATGATCCACCTCCGCGAACGCTTCCACCAAAAAAAATTGATTTTGTGAATGAAACGAATACACCGCCATCATCGAAACAAAGGTTGAATGACACTGGAATCAACTTCAAAATATACACTACTGAACGAACTCAGCCGAATCGTAATTATTCGCAGTCTATATCTCCGAATGATTCAGATTCTCAAACTGAAGAAATTGAGAGTGATGAATTTGATGGACAATTGTACGAGGAAACTCCAGAGGAACCACCCCAAATTCCAAAGCCACCCGCAAATGATTTTCGCGACCCAAACCAACCTTCAAGATTTCGCCCTAAACAACCCATTTTATCAGATACGAGAATAGACTTCGAAGAGTACGACAGTGAAATATACGAAAAGCCATCCCCTGCACGGCCCCCCATTCAAACACAACCACAACACCCTATCAGTGAAGGAAGTCCACCTAGAAGGGTACAACCCCCAATTCCGAATCCACCCGCATATGATAACCGTGACCCAAACCAACCTTCAAGATTTCGCCCTAAACAACCCATTTTATCAGATACGAGAACAGACTTCGAAGAGTACGACCGTGAAATATACGAAAAGCCATCCCCTGCAAAGCCTTCTATTCAAAAACAACCACAACACCCTACCAGTGAAGAAAGTCCACCTAGAAGGGTACAACCCCCAATTCCGAATCCACCCGCATATGATAACCGTGACCCAAACCAACCTTCAAGATTTCGCCCTAAACAACCCATTTTATCAGATACGAGAACAGACTTCGAAGAGTACGACCGTGAAATATACGAAAAGCCATCCCCTGCAAAGCCTCCCATTCAAAAACAACCACAACACCCTACCAGTGAAGAAAGTCCACCTAGAAGGGTACAACCCCCAATTCCGAATCCACCCGCATATGATAACCGTGACCCAAACCAACCTTCAAGATTTCGCCCTAAACAACCCATTTTATCAGATACGAGAACAGACTTCGAAGAGTACGACCGTGAAATATACGAAAAGCCATCCCCTGCACAGTCTCCCATTCAAAAACAACCACAACACCCTATCAGTGAAGGAAGTCCACCTAGAAGGGTACAACCCCCAATTCCGAATCCACCCGCATATGATAACCGTGACCCAAACCAACCTTCAAGATTTCGCCCTAAACAACCCATTTTATCAGATACGAGAACAGACTTCGAAGAGTACGACCGTGAAATATACGAAAAGCCATCCCCTGCAAAACCTCCCATTCAAAAACAACCACAACACCCTACCAGTGAAGGAAGTCCACCTAGAAGGGTACAACCCCCAATTCCGAATCCACCCGCATATGATAACCGTGACCCAAACCAACCTTCAAGATTTCGCCCTAAACAACCCATTTTATCAGATACGAGAACAGACTTCGAAGAGTACGACCGTGAAATATACGAAAAGCCATCCCCTGCACAGTCTCCCATTCAAAAACAACCACAACACCCTATCAGTGAAGGAAGTCCACCTAGAAGGGTACAACCCCCAATTCCGAATCCACCCGCATATGATAACCGTGACCCAAACCAACCTTCAAGATTTCGCCCTAAACAACCCATTTTATCAGATACGAGAACAGACTTCGAAGAGTACGACCGTGAAATATACGAAAAGCCATCCCCTGCAAAGCCTCCCATTCAAAAACAACCACAACACCCTACCAGTGAAGAAAGTCCACCTAGAAGGGTACAACCCCCAATTCCGAATCCACCCGCATATGATAACCGTGACCCAAACCAACCTTCAAGATTTCGCCCTAAACAACCCATTTTATCAGATACGAGAACAGACTTCGAAGAGTACGACCGTGAAATATACGAAAAGCCATCCCCTGCAAAGCCTCCCATTCAAAAACAACCACAACACCCTACCAGTGAAGAAAGTCCACCTAGAAGGGTACAACCCCCAATTCCGAATCCACCCGCATATGATAACCGTGACCCAAACCAACCTTCAAGATTTCGCCCTAAACAACCCATTTTATCAGATACGAGAACAGACTTCGAAGAGTACGACCGTGAAATATACGAAAAGCCATCCCCTGCAAAGCCTCCCATTCAAAAACAACCACAACACCCTACCAGTGAAGAAAGTCCACCTAGAAGGGTACAACCCCCAATTCCGAATCCACCCGCATATGATAACCGTGACCCAAACCAACCTTCAAGATTTCGCCCTAAACAACCCATTTTATCAGATACGAGAACAGACTTCGAAGAGTACGACCGTGAAATATACGAAAAGCCATCCCCTGCAAAGCCTCCCATTCGAAAACAACCACAACACCCTACCAGTGAAGAAAGTCCACCTAGAAGGGTACAACCCCCAATTCCGAATCCACCCGCATATGATAACCGTGACCCAAACCAACCTTCAAGATTTCGCCCTAAACAACCCATTTTATCAGATACGAGAACAGACTTCGGAGAGTACGACCGTGAAATATACGAAAAGCCATCCCCTGCACAGTCTCCCATTCAAAAACAACCACAACACCCTATCAGTGAAGGAAGTCCACCTAGAAGGGTACAACCCCCAATTCCGAATCCACCCGCAAATGATTTCCGCGACCCAAACCAACCTTCAAGATTTCGCCCTAAACAACCCATTTTATCAGATACGAGAATTGACTTCGAAGAGTACGACAGTGATATATACGAAAAGCCATCCCCTGCACAGTCTCCCATTCAAAAACAACCACAACACCCTATCAGTGAAGGAAGTCCACCTAGAAGGGTACAACCCCCAATTCCGAATCCACCCGCATATGATAACCGTGACCCAAACCAACCTTCAAGATTTCGCCCCAAACAACCCATTTTATCAGATACGAGAATAGACTTCGAAGAGTACGACAGTGAAATATACGAAAAGCCACCCCCTGCACATACTCCCATTCAAAAACAACCACAACATCCTATCAATGAAGGAAGTCCACCTAGAAGGGTACAACCCCCAATTCCGAATCCACCCGCACATGATTTCCGTGACCCAAACCAACCTTCAAGATTTCGCCCCAAACAACCCATTTTATCAGATACGAGAATAGACTTCGAAGAGTACGACAGTGAAATATACGAAACGCCATCCCCTGTACATACTCCCATTCAAAAACAACCACAACATCCTATCAATGAAGGAAGTCCACCTAGAAGGGTACAACCCCCAATTCCGAATCCACCCGCACATGATTTCCGTGACCCAAACCAACCTTCAAGATTTCGCCCTAAACAACCCATTTTATCAGATACGAGAATAGAATTAGGAGAGTACGACAGTGAAGTTTACGAAAAGCCACCCCCTGCACAGCCCCCCATTCCAAAACAACCTCAAAACCTTGACAGCGACGGCATTCCCCCTCCTCGAAGGGAACAACCCCCAAATCGAAATTCACCCGCATATGATTTTCGTGACTCAAACCAACCTCCAAGATTTCGCCCTAAAGACCCCATTCTATCAGATTCGAGAACAGAGCCAAAAGAATTAGACAGTGACATATATAGAAAGCCATCCCCTGCACAACCTCCCATGCCAAAACAACCACAAAACCCAGTCAGTCACGAAATTCCCCCTCCTCGAAGGAAACAACCCCCAAATCGAAATTCACCCGCATATGATTTTCGTGACTCAAACCAACCTCCAAGATTACGCCCTAAAGACCCCATTCTATCAGATTCGAGAACAGAGCCAAAAGAATTAGACAGTGACATATATAGAAAGCCATCCCCTGCACAACCTCCCATGCCAAAACAACCACAAAACCCAGTCAGTCACGAAATTCCCCCTCCTCGAAGGAAACAACCCCCAAATCGAAATCCACCCGCATATGATTTTCGTGACTCAAACCAACCTCCAAGATTTCGCCCTAAAGACCCCATTCAATCAGATTCGAGAACAGAGCCAAAAGAATTAGACAGTGAAATATATAGAAAGCCATCCCTTGCACAACCTCCCATTCCAAAACAACCACAAAACCCAGACAGTGACGGAATTCCCCCTCCTCGAAGGGTACAACCCCCAAATCGAAATCCACCCGCATATGATTTTCGTGACTCAAGCCAACCTCCAAGATTTCGCCCTAAAGACCCCATTCAATCAGATTCGAGAACAGAGCCAAAAGAATTAGACAGTGAAATATATAGAAAGCCATCCCTTGCACAACCTCCCATTCCAAAACAACCACAAAACCCAGACAGTGACGGAATTCCCCCTCCTCGAAGGGTACAACCCCCAAATCGAAATCCACCCGCTTATGATTTTCGTGACTCAAACCAACCTCAAAGATTTCGCCCTAAAGACCCCATTCAATCAGATTCGAGAACAGAGCCAAAAGAATTAGACAGTGAAATATATAGAAAGCCATCCCTTGCACAACCTCCCATTCCAAAACAACCACAAAACCCAGACAGTGACGGAATTCCCCCTCCTCGAAGGGTACAACCCCCAAATCGAAATCCACCCGCATATGATTTTCGTGACTCAAGCCAACCTCCAAGATTTCGCCCTAAAGACCCCATTCAATCAGATTCGAGAACAGAGCCAAAAGAATTAGACAGTGAAATATATAGAAAGCCATCCCTTGCACAACCTCCCATTCCGAAACAACCACAAAACCCAGACAGTGACGGAATTCCCCCTCCTCGAAGGGTACAACCCCCAAATCGAAATCCACCCGCATATGATTTTCGTGACTCAAGCCAACCTCCAAGATTTCGCCCTAAAGACCCCATTCAATCAGATTCGAGAACAGAGCCAAAAGAATTAGACAGTGAAATATATAGAAAGCCATCCCTTGCACAACCTCCCATTCCAAAACAACCACAAAACCCAGACAGTGACGGAATTCCCCCTCCTCGAAGGGTACAACCCCCAAATCGAAATCCACCCGCATATGATTTTCGTGACTCAAGCCAACCTCCAAGATTTCGCCCTAAAGACCCCATTCAATCAGATTCGAGAACAGAGCCAAAAGAATTAGACAGTGAAATATATAGAAAGCCATCCCTTGCACAACCTCCCGTTCCAAAACAACCACAAAACCCAGACAGTGACGGAATTCCCCCTCCTCGAAGGATACAACCCCCAAATCGAAATCCACCCGCTTATGATTTTCGTGACTCAAACCAACCTCAAAGATTTCGCCCTAAAGAACCCATTCTATCAGATTCGAGAACTGAGCTAGAAGAATTAGACAGTGAAATATATAGAAAGCCATCCCCTGCACAACCTCCCATTCCAAAACAACCACAAAACCCAGTCAGTGACGAAATTCCCCCTCCTCGAAGGGAACATCCCCGAAATCGAAATGCACCCGCATATGATTTTCGTGACACGAACCATCCCCCAAGATTTCGCCCGAAGGAACCCAATGTATCAGATTCGAGAACAGAGCTAGAAGAAATCGATAGTGAAATATACAGAAAGCCACCACCTGTTCCACCTCCCATTCACAATCCACCAAAACATTCCATCAGTGACAGAGAACCACCCCGAATGCAACAACCCTCAATCCCAATTTCATCCGCACCTGACTCAAAGCAACCTCCAAGATTCCGCCCTCAAGAACCCATTTTATCAGATTCGAGAACAGCGCTAGAAGAATTCGATAGCGAAATATCCAGAAATCCACCACCTGTTCCACCTCCCATTCACAATCCACCAAAAAACTCCATCAGTGACAGAGAACCACCCCGAATGCAACAACCCGCAATCCCAAATTCGCCCCCAACTATCTCAAACCAACCTCCAAGATTCCGCCCTCAAGAACCCATTTTATCAGATTCAAGAACAGAGCTAGAAGTATTCGATAGCGAAATATTCAAAAAGCCACCACCTGTTCCACCTCCTATTCACAATCCACCAAAAAACTCCATCAGTGACAGAGAACCACCCCGAATGCAACAACCCTCAATCCCAAATTCATCCGCACCTGACTCAAAGCAACCTCCAAGATTCCGCCCTCAAGAACCCATTTTATCAGATTCGAGAACAGAGCTAGAAGAATTCGATAGCGAAATATCCAGAAATCCACCACCTGTTCCACCTCCCATTCACAATCCACCAAAAAACTCCATCAGTGACAGAGAACCACCCCGAATGCAACAACCCGCAATCCCAAATTCACCACCAACTATCTCAAACCAACCTCCAAGATTCCGCCCTCAAGAACCCATTTTATCAGATTCAAGAACAGAGCTAGAAGAATTCGATAGCGAAATATTCAAAAAGCCACCACCTGTTCCACCTCCCATTCACAATCCACCAAAAAACTCCATCAGTGACAGAGAACCACCCCGAATGCAACCACCCTCAATCCCAAATTCATCCGCACCTGACTCAAAGCAACCTCCAAGATTTCGCCCTCAAGAACCCATTTTATCAGATTCGAGAACAGAGCTAGAAGAATTCGATAGCGAAATATACAGAAAGCCACCACCTGTTCCACCTCCCATTCACAATCCACCAAAAAACTCCATCAGTGACAGAGAACCACCCCGAATGCAACAACCCTCAATCCCAAATTCATCCGCACCTGACTCAAAGCAACCTCCAAGATTCCGCCCTCAAGAACCCATTTTATCAGATTCGAGAACAGAGCTAGAAGAATTCGATAGTGAAATATACAGAAAGCCACCACCTGTTCCACCTCCCATTCACAATCCACCAAAAAACTCCATCAGTGACAGAGAACCACCCCGAATGCAACAACCCTCAATCCCAAATTCATCCGCACCTGACTCAAAGCAACCTCCAAGATTCCGCCCTCAAGAACCCATTTTATCAGATTCGAGAACAGAGCTAGAAGAATTCGATAGCGAAATATACAGGAAGCCACCACCTGTTCCACCTCCCATTCACAATCCACCAAAAAACTTCATCAGTGACAGAGAACCACCCCGAATGCAACAACCCTCAATCCCAAATTCATCCGCACCTGACTCAAAGCAACCTCCAAGATTCCGCCCTCAAGAACCCATTTTATCAGATTCGAGAACAGAGCTAGAAGAATTCGATAGCGAAATATACAGAAAGCCACCACCTGTTCCACCTCCCATTCACAATCCACCAAAAAACTCCATCAGTGACAGAGAACCATTCCGAATGCAACAACCCTCAATCCCAAATTCATCCGCACCTGACTCAAAGCAACCTCCAAGATTCCGCCCTCAAGAACCCATTTTATCAGATTCGAGAACAGAGCTAGAAGAATTCGATAGCGAAATATCCAGAAAGCCACCACCTGTTCCACCTCCCATTCACAATCCACCACAAAACCCTATCAGTGACAGAGAACCACCCCGAATGCAACAACCCTCAATCCCAAATTCGTCCGCACCTGACTCAAAGCAAGCTTCAAGATTCCGCCCTCAAGAACCCATTTTATCAGATTCGAGAACAGAGCTAGAAGAATTCGATAGCGAAATATACAGAAAGCCACCACCTGTTCCACCCCCCATTCACAATCCACCAAAAAACTCCATCAGTGAAAGAGAACCACCCCGAATGCAACAACCCTCAATCCCAAATTCATCCGCGCCTGACTCAAAGCAACCTCCAAGATTCCGCCCTCAAGAACCCATTTTATCAGATTCGAGAACAGAGCTAGAAGAATACGATAGCGAAATATACAGAAAGCCACCACCTGTTCCACTTCCCATTCACAATCCACCACAAAACCCTATCAGTGACAGAGAACCACCCCGAATGCAACAACCCTCAATCCCAAATTCATCCGCACCTGACTCAATGCAAGCTTCAAGATTCCGCCCTCAAGAACCCATTTTATCAGATTCGAGAACAGAGCTAGAAGAATTCGATAGCGAAATATACAGTAAGCCACACCCTGTTCCACCTCCCATTCACAATCCACCACAAAACTCCATCAGTGACAGAGAACCACCCCGAATGCAACAACCCTCAATCCCAAATTCATCCGCACCTGACTCAAAGCAACCTCCAAGATTCCGCCCTCAAGAACCCATTTTATCAGAATCGAGAACAGAGCTAGAAGAATTCGATACCGAAATATCCAGAAAGCCACCACCTGTTCCACCTCCCATTCACAATCCACCACAAAACCCTATCAGTGACAGAGAACCACCCCGAATGCAACAACCCTCAATCCCAAATTCATCCGCACCTGACTCAAAGCAACCTTCAAGATTCCGCCCTAAGGAACCCATTTTATCAGATTCGAGAACAGAGCTAAAAGAATTCGATAGCGAAATATCCAGAAAGCCACCACCTGTTCCACCTCCCAATCACAATCCACCACAAAACTCTATCGGTGACAGAGAACCACCCCGAATGCAACAACCCTCAATCCCAAATTCATCCGCACCTGACTCAAAGCAACCTCCAAGATTCCGCCCTCAAGAACCCATTTTATCAGAATCGAGAACAGAGCTAGAAGAATTCGATACCGAAATATCCAGAAAGCCACCACCTGTTCCACCTCCCATTCACAATCCACCACAAAACCCTATCAGTGACAGAGAACCACCCCGAATGCAACAACCCTCAATCCCAAATTCATCCGCACCTGACTCAAAGCAACCTTCAAGATTCCGCCCTAAGGAACCCATTTTATCAGATTCGAGAACAGAGCTAAAAGAATTCGATAGCGAAATATCCAGAAAGCCACCACCTGTTCCACCTTCCATTCACAATCCACCACAAAACCCTATCAGTGACAGAGAACCACCCCGAATTCAACAACCCTCAATCCCAAATTCATCCGCATCTGACTCAAAGCAACCTTCAAGATTCCGCCCTCAAGAACCCATTTTATCAGATTCGAGAACAGAGCTAGAAGAATTCGATAGCGAAATATCCAGAATGCCACCACCTGTTCCACCTCCCATTCACAATCCACCAAAAAACTCCACCAGTGACAGAGAACCACCCCGAATGCAACAACCCTCAATCCCAAATTCATCCGCACCTGACTCAAAGCAACCTCCAAGATTCCGCCCTCAAGAACCCATTTTATCAGATTCGAGAACAGAGCTAGAAGAATTCGATAGCGAAATATCCAGAAAGCCACTACCTGTTCCACCTTCCATTCACAATCCACCACAAAACCCTATCAGTGACAGAGAACCACCCCGAATGCAACAACCCTCAATCCCAAATTCATCCGCACCTGACTCAAAGCAACCTCCAAGATTCCGCCCTCAAGAACCCATTTTATCAGATTCGAGAACAGAGCTAGAAGAATTCGATAGCGAAATATCCAGAAAGCCACCACCTGTTCCACCTCCCATTCACAATCCACCACAAAACCCTATCAGTGACAGAGAACCACCTCGAATGCAACAACCCTCAATCCCAAATTCATCCGCACCTGACTCAAAGCAACCTCCAAGATTCCGCCCTCAAGAACCCATTTTTTCAGAATCGAGAACAGAGCTAGAAGAATTCTACAGCGAAATATTCAAAAAGCCACCCATTGTTCCACCTCCCATTCACAATCCACCAAAACACTCTATCAGTGACAGAGAACCACCTCGATTGAAACAACCCTCAATCCCAAATTCACCCTCACCTGACTCAAACCAAACTCCAAAATTCCGCCCTCAAGAACCAATTTCATCAGATTCGAGAACAGAGCTAGAAAAATACGACAGCGAAAAATACAGAAATTCACCTCATATTCAACCTCCCATTCGAAGTCCACCACGACACTCTCTCAGTAACGGTTTTCCACCTGAATAACCCCCAATTCCATATTAGCCATTTGTATGACTCTAAAATATCTACTCCTATTCCTCTATTCTCTACTTTTGGTTTGTTTTTTTGTTCATTTATATTTTGTTATGTTGTATCAACAAAACATTGCTTCATTTCTATAATTTTCACATTTTTATTTTCTTAGTTGTATCACGATCATTTGTTCAAATGTTATATTAATAATGTTATTTTTCAATTTCATTCAGTGCCTCATCTAATTGTATCAATGAAAAAAATGAACAATGAGAAGATAATATAGAATTTTGATCATTTCACAAGGCCATTTTGAAAAATTAATATTTAATGCAATTATTTCGCTTTTTTATTTGAAGTCCTCTTCATTCCCAAACTAACAGAATTTAACGGCGTTAGATCGGGCTAACGTGAAGGCCAGAGAAGAAGAGCATTGTCGGCCACGAATTGGTTTCTATAAATGGTGTTTATAAGTGTGGATTATTCATATACATAGATTTCAAATTCATTCTCGATTAATGTTGACAAAGATGTGAGCAGAACTGATTTCATTTCACGGAAGCACTTCAGACCCAGATCGAAGGTCCCATTGATACAATGGAAAATAGCAAGGAGGAAATCTTCACCCAGTTTCGTTTCATTTTACCCAATCAATTGAGAAAATCAATCAGCGAAATCATTGACTGGAACGTTGACAATTTTTTCTGAATGTTAATGTTGCAGACATCAATGAACGTGGCATTGACTTTGGAGCGGCTGAATGATTTTTTCGTATCATGGTATCTTCCTGCTGAAAAAGGGACCAATGCTTTTCTCACTCAGCAATTCTATATATTTTAGTGCGAAAAATTACGACAGACAATTTTCGATGTTGTTACCGAGGTATCAGTTAAGGTGGGCGTTCAATGTAGTGTGTTTTTATTTCGAGTTGATTTCGAAAACGGTTTCACTTTGAGAACTGAAATTTTGTGGGTGAACTCAGAAAGGATTAGGGTTCTTGTTGAGATAATTTTAATCGATTTCATTCCGACAGTAAATTTTTTTTCTTTCAAAAATAGAAGAAAATGAACCAACCCATGCTTCTGTTTTATTTCAACAGAAAGACCCATGAAAATAGTTCAACTTCCGATTGAAAGTGAATCTACTAATAATTCCGTTCAGAAGATCAACTTGAAATACGGAATTGGCAGAGAATGGCCAAATTCAAATTTTGGCGGGAAAAAATTCCTGCTTTACCCACAAATTAGCTTATTTCATAGTTCGGCGATTTTCGGATAGAGAGCGCCATTGTACATTTCATTCATGATTAGAGAGATACTCATAGAACTTATTGTGATAATGTAAGTTCTATGGAGATATTTCTTAAAATGGACGGTGGCGCCTCTATCGGCTGATCTTTCCTACTCGCTTTAAACGCCGACCTTAACGGAATGAAGACTTAATGTCAGCGTTTGCAAAAATAGCCTTTTTTGAATTCAATTCAATATGGTTCTGCTATTGTAAAACCTTTTAAACTTGAAAATGAAAAAATGTTTTTTTGTACAACTGCCATTAAAAGTGACACTTTCAACGACAGCAAACAATGTTAAAATTGAATGTTTACGTGGAAACGTGTTAAAAATATTTTTAGCACTCCATTTTCTCATGATGGAATCAGATGAAAAAAATTCAGCAATTGCAAATTTTATTATCAATATTTAACAATAATTACTTATGAACATTAATATTAATCGTAAAACTAGAACAATTACTAACATTAATGCCCTGTGACGTTAGGGAGCTTCGCAACACATTATTAGAATCCTCAGCACCATCAGTACTTGAAAAAACCGGAAGTACAATATTGGATGATGATGATCAACATATCCCTCGGCTACCGTCGTAGATTTCCATCCACCATATTTTTTTTATATCCGTAATATTTGTTCCTGATTCTGCTAGCAATGAAGCGGAGGATCTTTGAAAACAGTGTCCTGTATATTGCTTTGGTTCTGTCAGTTTGAGGAATTCGGCAACAAAAGATGGAATTTTTCCAAATGTATTGATACCAACTGGATTGGCAGTGCATTTATTATTCATGTATTTCAGGAAAAAACGACGATGTTTGATGACAGAAGGGCGCAGTATGAAAATAGTCAACATACTTTCTGACTTTCGTTTTTGTGTTTGGAAGTTGTATTATCAATGATTTATTTGTTATTTCGATGTCTTCCACTGATAAATTACACAATCCTTCATGCCGACAGGCTCCAAATAATCCGAAAATTGTTGCAACCTTAACCATCAAGTATTTCTCATCTGGTGCCTCATTTATAAACTTTTCAACTTGTTCACGAGTGAGAATTTTCGATTTTTTGGGACGATATCCTTCACTTTTCCGTTTTAAATATGCTAGGTATTACCTTAAAATATTTACTAACATCCACATCTTTTTAATAAGGGCGCTTGATTTTATCATTGAAAATTTGCTACACAAAGTTGATGAACTCCATATTTTTTATTTTTCTTCAAAGTATGCCAGGAAAACAGGTTCACTGAAGTTTCCCTCTACATTTTTCAATTCACACCAGGCCAGGAAATTGTTATATGCAATATCGTACTGCTGATTTTTTAGGTAGGACTTCCAGATTTGCTTTTCTTGCAGGCTCTTCAATATCCACAAGAACAACCATTGGACTCTCGACAAACATAAAAACCCAAGACTAAAATTGGACAGGAACGAAATTCAAATGACAGCCAGCGTCTTTTCTCATTTGTTAGTTATCATAACGTTGGCAACGTTTGCCATTCACAACAACATTTTGATTATTTGAATATTAAAATGCATTTTGAAGTTTATTGTCATTGCAAATTCGCCCATTTCATTATCAAAATAGGGCAGTTGTACAAAAAACATTGTATGGTATTTGTGTTTGCCATTCACAACAACATTTTGATTATTTGAATATTAAAATGCATTTTGAAGTTTATTGTCATTGCAAATTCGCCCATTTCATTATCAAAATAGGGCAGTTGTACAAAAAACATTGTATGGTATTTGTGTTAAAAGTGATTTCATTTTGTTCGTGAAATTGTTCAATTCTCATTTCACAAACTTTTTCACTCACGAAATAAAGCGTCACTTTTAACACCCATATCATAAATAACTATTTCGAGATCTTTTTCAATTTATTGAAATCATGATTTTGTAGACGGGAACATTGATATTTCTCATGATTCACCGTACAAACTTCTCATTCAAACGATAGTCACTGATATGATAATACCCAATGCCCCTAAGACTGTGACGCATTCCATAAAATTGTTTAACAGGAAATCAACTGAACATCGGTGAGAACTGATAGGGAAAAAACCTTTGATGACAAGCAGTTACTCGTTTTTAATTGCATCACTGGTTTTCTTTGTAGGCCGGAAATAATTGGAATATTTGTTCTGCTTTGCTTTGCTTCACCACAAGAAGATGAAAAGATTCATTAACAATTTTGAGTCCCTCTTTGGTCTGGAAGAATGAAATATGTTCGGTAAGGAACACAATTTTACAAGTCAACAAAATCATTTTTTTAAGGTGTGTGATGTAAAAGACTCTCAATAGTCTCAATTGAATGTACCCCCTTCTAATTGGGCATATCAACTCTGAGAATTACCCATGAGTGAATCACTGTCAAATTCATATAAAGAACACACAAACTTGAGAAGTGGTTGACTAAATACGCTGGTGAAATTGGGTAAACTCAAAGCTAATATCTCTATTGGAGAGTTTAAAATGTTGCCATTTCTGATTTGAGCCGAATAGAAATGTGTTTTTCTATTTAACGAATTATCACATGGTCTTTACCGAATATGAACGTTTATCAAATATTGTTCGGATGATGATTATTACTTCTCATTAATGCGAAACACAATTCCTAGACCACGAAATGACTCTTTGAATATACTTTAGAATTCACGTGATGGTTTTGTCATTACGGAAATAGCACATTGATTTTTTATACATGCTTTTTGAGTCTTCAATAGGGATATACACTGCGCAAAAAAAATTAACGCACATTCTGAAAATCTCAATTTAAATGAAAGTTAACTCTACATTGACTTCATAACTTATTTTTTATGTTCTCTCGGGAAGGTTTTGAACGAAACAAGACACATTAAATGGAAGAAAAATTCAAGATTTCACCGAATCTTATGTGAAAGAAGAGAAATGAACAATTTTCAAAATACTGAAATGCTGATAAGTGATTAAATACTTGGTATTTCCACCCCTTGCGTTAATTACAGCTTCTGCAACGACGGTTCATACTCAAAATGAGTGATGTTCTGATCTAATCCTTCCCAGATTTCTCCGAGTTGGATTCCTAAGTCATCAAGAGTAGCTGAATGATTATCTGAACTTCTCAGCCTTCTATTGAGGTTGTCCCAAACCTGCTCAATCAGATTGACATCTGGACTTCCTGCTGGCCATTCCATTCGAGAGACTTCAACCTCTTCAAGTTTCTCCTGAACGATGCGCGCACGATGGGGCCTGGCATTATCGTCCATAAAAATGAAATTTTCACCAATGTATGGAGCAAATGGCACTACATGCTCTTCAAGAATGTTCCTCATATACTTATCAGCATTCATAGCTCCATTATCAACGACCACTAGGTCTGTGCGAGCAGTCAAAGATATTCCACCCCATACCATAATCGATCCTTCCCCGAAACCAGTAGTATTCAGGAAATTGCACTGAGCATATCTTTTATGTGGACGTCTGTATACAAGGGAACGTCGATCACAATGGTAGAGGCAGAATCTAGACTCATCTGTGAAGAGAACTCTTTCCCAATCGGCCTCTTCCTAATGGATATGCTCTCTCGCAAAATCCAAATGCGCCCTTCGATGGGCTGGGGTAAGAGCTGGGCCTCTTGCCGCGACACGAGGTCTCAAATCTTATTCTCTGAGGCGATTTCTTATTGTCTGAGTGCTAATTTGCACCTAATGAGTTTGCTCAAGCTTATTTTGAAGGAGGCGAGCGGTTGCAAACGAAGAAACTCTCAAGTAACGTTCTTGAATGACAGTTGTTACCCGTTGTCTACCCTGTCTCACTGAATCGCTGCAACATTCTGGATACACTTGTATGGGAAACTCCAAACCTTTCTGCAATTCTTGTGTATGGCCACCCTTCTTCTCGCAAAACTACCGCTTGGGCACATTCCTCTTGGGTCAAATTGCGTGTTTCGCGTTGCATAGCGATCGAGTGTAGAAAATCAAACGAAAGAAAAACTATTGATCACTAGAATTGATCGAGAACAACTGATTTAAGAATGGAGCCAATACATTCAAAATCTGATAATATCATCTTTTTTTATTCCTGCTGGGAGAAAACATCTGTATTGAAGAAAAAGGTTGAAAGGGGATAACATATGCATGCATAATTCTGATAAAAATAATTATCATTGAGAACACCTTCAGTTGTAGAATAAATTTGAGATTTCCATAATGTGCGTTAATTTTTTTTGCGCAGTGTATAATAATTAAAAATCTCTTTAGATTAGGATTTTCTGTCCAGCGCAGAATGGCTTCCATACAATTTATGAAAAAAAACTTGATTATGTAGGGTTTCAAAATGAAAGAGAATTTGTTGTAGCCCGACGATTGACTGCTCCGAATTGGCAGAATTGGTGGAACATTATTCTAAAATTCAAATGAAAGAAGTGTCCTTAAATTGAACAAAACTTGATGGCATTTCTCCCTGTTAACCCATTAAAATGATCAGAGAAATTATCTATATATATAAAAGAAAGATGTTGGTTACACCATTTATAACTAGAGATCGGATGGACTGTTTGTTATGAAACTTCATTTATGGAATCGTCTTCGGTCTGGTTATTATAAAATACAATAAAACTTCGAAAAAATTGATGAAAGTTTTACTTATGCAGGAAATGCTTTTCCTTCTTTTGAATAAGGCCACTAGGTGTCGCTACCGTTGATGCGTAGTCGTACAGTGAATAGACTGTCACTGTAGGTAGTCGTAGGTTGATATTACCGCTGTTAGATGGCGATATGTGACTCGCATAGAACTCATGGTAACATGGAAGTCTATTGCCAGATCAAAAAGCGGGTAAACTTATCTCAAGTTGGTGGAACAGTGAATTTTTACCGAAAGATCAAGTATCTGTTTTTGACGATCAGATTCAAACGTGAGTTGGCCATCTTCATCTTTTTTCTCTATTTTTGAAATGCTTTCGAATTTCTGTTTGGGTAATAGATATATTTGCGGAAATAACTGAATCCAAAATTGCCCATAATTAGTAATTGACATATTATATTCGTGTTTCTGTTCGCACAGAGACAGTATTGTGAGCGTCAATAATTTTGAAACGTTTGCTCATTGGGCTTTCACTTATGATATACAATAATGTTTCATGGGTTGCCTAATATGATCTGGTCGAATGACCATCAATAAATTTGAATATGAGTTCAACATAATTCACAGTGTTGATAATTTTGCCGTGTCGATCGTACTATCGACATTTTAACATCTCGATTTGTCTTCTAACGAGCTTGATATCGTCAACCAAATTGCACAAATTGAAAAGAGATTGACAGCTCATATCCATGGAATAATGAGAATCGCGCTGCTCTACCAACTGAGATGTTTACCCATTATTTTGAGCTTAGCAGCATAGCTAAGATGTCTGAAATAATGGTGTGACCACTGATTAGATTTTGAGAATATAAGAAAAGTTTTGTTTTTGCCACTTCAGGTTGGGCTATTAACAAATGACTGATTTTTCAATTCTGGTCGACGGGCTGTGTTAATAGTCGATAGTTCATTAAAGGAATAATTTTTGTTCATATTCTTGACATTTTGATTCATATAAGAGGAAAGGTATAATATGGATTATACTCCTGCTATTCACAGTCACATGAGGTACTGCAAAAAGAGAACTGTACAACAATTAAAAACAAAAAGTTTTATGTTCAAGTTCAACAATTAGTTACCGCTTAAATAAAGAGAATTCTTTCCATGTGAATTACAAAATTATTGAAATTTTGTATATTTTGAACTTTAATTTTGACTAATTTTTTTCCTGCTTGAAAAAAAGCAATGGTAAGTTTATACAACTTTTAAGTATAATTCAGGCGGTACAAAGTTCGCCGGGCCAGCTAGTAACAGATATAAGTGTTCAATGAAGAGCGTTACCCAAATGTAGCCCCTCAAAACCTACCCTTTTTTGTCGCTTTGTTTCGATATCATAATACCCAATTATAAATTGGAATTCATGTCAGCCCTTCTTACAAAACTCATTGTTATTCCCATAGGTGTGGATTTGCCAATCAACAAAATGATCACTGACGTGAATAGAATAACTTGAGGAGAGTTTTCCATAAAAACCCAAGAATCTAATTGTCATCTCACAATCCACACGATTTAAATTGAATGATTCTTGGGGAATGTTATAATTGTGTGGAAAAATTCATATTTTCATTACGGATTGGTCATTTGGAACTTTCATCGAATCATAGAATTCCCTCAGACCACTAATAGGTCTTATTGTTACACTGAGACATTGCACGAAGTGTTTATAGGTTTATAAATAAACGCATCCGAACCTTCGTCTGGTAAGTACGCAAATTATCATAGTATTTCCACTGTGGGAAATCTTTGTGAGTTCTTATTCAATATTAATATTCGATAAGTTTTAATTCGACGTAGATTATCATTGGTAAGTACTGTCCTGTAATTCTTACCCATACTAACTGGATTTTTATGATAATTCAGTTTTTCTTGGGATTTTGGGAGAATTGTTAAAAAAAAAATTCTCTAAATCTGAAGTAGATACTACCAAACTATAAGGTACCATAAGTTTACAATAACAATAAGGCTTCTTTTTACTGTTCTTCAAACTAACAGTGGCTCACCAAAAATAAAGTTCTGGGGGAAAACAAGGGACAGTGTTCCAGAAAAATATCACTCTGTAGATTTGCAATCGAAATTGATATGTCACATGGTGTAAACCCTAAATTATAATATCTGTGACAAATTTTAGTTGAATATCTTGTGCATGAAGTGTAAATACAGGAAGAAAAATATATATATATAAATTCATATTGAAGTCTCTCGTTTAAGAAAGACTTTCAACAAAATTTCCATAGCTATTTTTTTTTACCGCTGACGTTATTGACAAGAAGTAAGGAAGCAAATAGATGGAAAAATAAATTAACCACAAATATTCTGACCGCAAATTGAGCTATATTAATAATCACTTGGGTATTCTTATTTTATGAAAATTGTGCAATAAAAACTTCCGAGTTTTCAGCAATATTACGGATAAGCGAATTTAAATATACTTAGAATGCACTTATATATACTCCTTTGAGCTCTTTTCATGGTTGAGTCCAACGTTTCGGTTCGAGTAATCCTCAGGGATACTTTGAAAGGAGCAATTTTTCACTACAACCTTCTTGTTGATCGAAAATGTCTCAAAATGAAATGAAAAATATGTATAAGATACTAAATTTATGACTCACAGGTTTCCTGAAGTTTGAATATTGTTTGAAATATATTTCGAAAAATTATCAGTGAAGAAAATATCAAATACTATATCAAACTATAGGAAATACGAATATCCAAAATTTTCAAGTTTCCAGTAATTGTGAAGTTCATCATTTCAAATGAGAGTAACCTATATTTTTATCCATGAATACAATCACCTACTAGAATTTCCTGAGGAAAACATCAAGTGAGCCTATGGGTAGTTAAGATCTTGTGCACATTCAAATCATCCTATTGAAGTGAGAATTATTCTTTGATCAAATAGGAAAAACTACAAATTAGTTTGCCTAGACATGTATTATCTGTCCTCTCAGAGCATACGATTTTCTAGACTTGTTTTGGAGCGGACCAAATAAAGTTGAGTCAGGGTCCCGTACCTTGATAATCGAAATAACCTGACATGACATACAGGGTGGCCCACATAAATTTTTATCATAGTCATTATTTATTTGCAATAAAAAAATGGATATGTGTGGACTTTTTCCTAAAAAGTCGGGAATATTCGGCTGGACTCTATTATTTGGGCCACCCTGTATAAGAATATTGGTATTCCTATGGTCCTTTCACTTCTCCTAGTATAAAGGATTATTCTTACTACATCAGAATCATAGATTCGTTTTCATTCACAAGTTAACTTTGAAATCTAGATTATATTTCAATTATCCTAATCAATCCTATATAATTCATTATTCCAATTGATTGTACTAATGAGCGGATGTCATATTTGAGGAATCTAGGCCAAGATCATTATGCGACAACTGAAAAAACTAGACAGTTATATGCATGTCATCCAAGCTTATCTTCTGTAGGATTCGAAAAATGTATGACGTCCCACTTGCTAGTTTGTAAATTTCGATTCTCTAATTCTGAAGGTCATGCATAAAAAATCAAATATACTGGCAGTTATCCTACATTCCAAAAATGCCATTCCAAATTCTAAGTAACATAAAAAAGTAGCATTCGGAAAAGAACAAGAGGATCAAACATAAGATACCCAAGAAATGGACAAGATTAATGAAATCAAAATGAGCAACTACACTAGACGAAAAGCAACGGACATAAAAGGAACATTGAAGCCAAAGGAAGAAGAATAAAGAGCTTCATGAACCCACTAATAAACAGGCAAAGAGCAAATAGAGCGAGAATACCAAACTCAATATTCACACCACAATAACGAGACCGATAAAAAGATACGCAGCACCAAGAAGGAAGAACAAATCTGACACTAACCTAAGAAAATTTCAGAGAATCTAGAGAACATATCAACCAGACTATGCACCGTACTACCACGCAAATAAACGAATCCACAAGAATAATAAACTAACCAGTGCTCAAGGAACACCTACAGAAAATATTTGACACCCAAAAACAATGAGGGGTCCCACAAATCTAATAATAACTACAAACAAAACTAAAGAATAATTGAAAATTGGCCGAATAATTGAAAAAAATTTCGAGTAAACATTGAAAGAAAATATGAGATAGTGGAAATAAAAAGTAATAGTTAAATTACTTTGAACACATTCAAAATTTAAAGCCGGAAGAAGCCACTATGTGGTCGAACAAATTTAGATATATTGAAATATAATCAAACAAATAATCTAAGATTTTTCAAAGCGTTCGACGGTTCGTTTTTCCACCAATTCTATCAACTCCAAAATCTATTTCACAACTTTTTTCGTGTGAAAATCCAATAATACAACGCTAAGAGATCTCTAAGATCCCAACCAAAAGAAACAGACAATAAAATCTCAATTTCCCGAATTCAAATCCCCGGCAATTCAAACTACCATATACCAAACCCATACACCTTAATTCTGCAACACTTTCTTCTGCAATTTCTTCCATTGGCCTCTATTTTGTCTTCGCCTGACACTCGATCAACGTGTAGAAATAGCGAAGCCGAATTAAAAACCAGCCTGTCAAGTAATCACGTGAATCGAATCCAAGTACCACCTGGTACTCCTATTTGGTACCTATCGATGCAGGTATTTGGCATGTCAATAGTTCAGCAGTTCAGTTTACATTCGATCACCTGTGAGGAAGGTACTAGTAGGAAGTACCAGCCGGTGTTGAGATTGCGTGAATAGTGACAACAGTGGTACCCACTTTTGGTTTTATTAGTAGTTGTGGTGAGTACCTCAATGAAATTTAATTTCTTATTAATTTGGAGTTTGGAAAAAATCTCCGTTTGTATTGTTTATAAACAATGGACTCGAAATAAGTGTATCAGTACCTAAGTATATTGGTTTAAGTGACGCAGGTTCTGGTATCTTAATGGTACAATACGGCAACTATTTCGTTTACAACCAAATTATGTCATACTTATTACGTTAATGGTTTCAATTTAGTGGATTATTGGAGCAGATCATTATTATTTGCAAGAATTTCAACAAGGTGTCAATTGAACGTTTAGGATGCAAGAAAGTGAAAGCCCATAATTCATAGGGGCTTCCAAATGTCAACAAATTGACCAGGAAAATTCAAAATCGGAAAATAGAAGAGTTCTCTGCACTTTTCATAGTTATAAGGGTCAAAATGCATCACCATCCAAATAAAAATGAACTGAAAACATTCATTGTGGAACTAAATGAAAAGTATTTTAATTGAAATTGAATTGAATTTTGAGGCGTGAAGTGATAAAGATAAATGAAGAATTCTTAGACTACGTTTGAATTCCAAATTCTTCATTCAAGTTCATTAATTGCCCAATTTTTTTCAGGTCAAATTAAAAACCCCGATTGGCTACTTTTTTTCTGAGAAAAACTAGGCAGATGTATGAAAGAAGCATTGCAATATTGGTAGATCTTTCACGTTATTGTGCTCCTTTTTTTTTCAGTTCTTTCCGGAGTGTTCTTTCTTGTATACAATCTCTTTTTTATAGTTATTCAAGTACAGAGTTTATCAATAAGAGGTGTTCTTTTGACATTCAAGAAAAATGCAATTTTTTCAGATGAATGATCGGAACTTTATTTCATTATAAACAGGAAGGTATACCGTTAATAATGCAAAATAACATCAGCCAAATGCCCATCACGACAACGATTACAGGACCATATCCTTTTCATGAAATTTTCCATAACCAAATTGCCAAAGTGGCCGCCCTATGTCCTCAATAGCCTCACGAATCCCATCTTTGAGATCTTGAATCGACGCTGGACTCTTGGCGTAGCCCTACTCCTTCACATGGCCCCAAAGGAAGAAGTCGCAAGGTATATTAAATCATGAGATCTCGGTGGGAAATTGTAATGAGATAACCCTAAAAGATCAATTGTTTCGTTGCTTGTTTGGCACGTAGCGCCGTCTTGTTGAAAGTAACGTTGTCCAGATCAATACCATCCAATTCTGGCCATAAGAAATCATGAATCATCTCTCGATAGCGCAAGCCTTTCATCCAGCCTCATTCTCGAAAAAAGTAAGGTCCAATGACCTCGCCGGAACATGAACTGCACCAAACAGTCACACGTTGAGGATAGAGAGGATTTTCAACAATAACTCTTGGGTTTTCTGAGCCCAATATGCGACAATTTTAATCGTTGACGAAGCCATCGAGGTGGAAATAGGCCTCATCACCCAACATGATTTTTCGATGGAATTCAGGATCATTTTTATGCATTTCAAGGATCCAATCCGCAAAGACATGACGTTGTTGATGATCGGCCGGCTTGAGTTCTTGTGTTTACTGAACTTCATAAGCCTTAAGACCCAAATCTTTACACAAAACTCGGTGTAATGACGTTTGTGGAATGCCTGATTCCAAAGAACGACGAGAAATGGACAATCCTGGGTTTTCTTCAACACTTTCGGCTACAGAAGCAATATTCTCGGCTGTTCTTGACTGACGCGCATGGGTTCCAGTTTTACGAACCGTCTCTGCCAAATTTTCACCAAGCGTGCATCATTTTTATTACTGGCGTAGTTTCTACTTGTCATATATCAAATGGAGAATTGTTGAATAGTACAGTACCTATCTAATCTTTGGTCCAAAAAAACTTTCGGACTAATGTATACCACAGACAAAAGACCAATTATCTCCAAAAGTGGCTTTTATCTATTTAACCTTGCCGGTCTAACATACTTCCTTGACTCGTTCATTCAGGAATCAAAAATGTGTAGCCATCATTGGAGTTTCGACTAAACTCATTAAATCTTAACCACAAAAAAACTAGAGTACTAATTTCTAAAAATAAATGACACGAGTATAATTCCATATTTTCGTGTCTTACATGCTACCGAAGCATTCCATCAATTTTAACATAATCAAGAGATTACATCCGCTCAATTTCATCTCAGGTATTTCTGTAGTGGGTATATTCCATTCATCCTACCAATTCAGTTGATTTCCACGATACAGCGAATTTATATTCTTCACGACACCTCCACAATGACGATACATACATTTATTCAAAGATAAAGTGGTTTTGTCCGAGAGAAATGAGCTTTCTAATTTTTTTCTCAACCTATCTCAACCTACTTTCATCGCAAAAATCGTCAGTTTTGAAATTTTATCGTAATGACATCACCACATTCGATCGGACTGCTTTGTGAAAATCGATTATTTCGAATTGGGTGTAGGATGATTATTATTATGGTATGTCCATTATATTTTACATAAGGAATTAGGTATATTCTCTGGCCTTTACCAAAGTAAATGTTAACAACAAAATCGACTCGAGTTGTTCGACCACAACATAAAAGTTGCTATTGCAACATTGTCGAATTTTTTCGAATCACATCGTCTTCACTTCTAATAGAACAGTAGGCAAAGTTTCCTTAATCACTTAATTTACCGACCAAAAAATGAGCTTTTCCTAGAATGCCTCATGTCACCGTCAAATGACACCGTAATTAACTTCTCAGTCCCTTTGAATCTATTCCAAAAACTTTCGACCTAGACATCCCACAACATACAGTGTGAACTACTCACTACTGTTTCAAATTCTTAAAATGCAATAAAAGTACCATTAATGAAAGACTCTCCGAATGAGAAACTCGTAAATTTCAAAATTTGCAATTCACCAGAAGTCGTCTGATACATCGGATCTCATTAGAAGATAATGGGATTCCTGCATTAGTATTCAGTAGCTCTAAATTACATATTGACTAACCAATTCATTGAATCCATGGGAAGGTAAGCTAATTGTCACATTGTGATTCCGTCGCATCTAGTTGCCTATCAACTGGTTAATTTTGTCTAAAGGTATTCGTACACAAGATGTAGCAATAGACGAGTCCCTTCATGCTGGCCAACTGTTTAAAAATACCTGAAAATCACTTCCCTTTTTTTCGCAATGATTCAACTCTTTCATGAAAGCTTTAATCCTAATGAGTGTATCCTGAAAATATCAGATATCACGAAGGTCTTCATCAAAAGCTATAAATTTTTGTTTTCTTAGGGTTTCATCAATGGAAAATAAATATCCCCACCAAAATGGAGAATTCGAATTTTTCGAATCAAATGAGGATTTCGCTAGAGTCTTCGTTTTTTATGATAACTTTTCTGATGAATGAGATGTTTCTATTAACAGTGTAAAAATGATTCAAGATACTGCAAAAATATCAAATTCAAATTTCATTAATTTACGAAGAAGCTCACTCGTTTAAAGACCTGTTGCAAGATATAAAACTGATTATTATAGGTGTTTTCTTTGAATTCGTAGAGATCATAGGAAGACTTTCAGTGAATTAATGTATTATTAACCCTGTATTGTGGTGTTAAATATAGGTGTATGATTGGGTTTTCCCTTCTAATTGGATAGAAATTCTACGAATTCAAAGGAAATTAGGGAAATAAATGATTGTTTTGAATGTTTTTTGTTTGCATGAAAACTTACTACAGAATAACAACCCAAAAGTATTTACAACTGCCATAGACTATGATCTGGATTTGAATAAGTTCTGATGCCGCATGAGAAATTAAGATCATTGTGCTGGAAAATCATTATAATCAAGTATCACTTTTAAATCATAGTATATTCTTAATATGTAGAGTGGTAAATTCATCAATTCAACATCAGAACTTGGCCAGTGAATACCACATCTCAAAATATCAGCTAAATACACACAATATATTTATTAAAAATTTTGTGTGCAGTTGATCGAGAAACTCCCTAAAAATGGCTACTTCACAAACAGATTCAGTTTCATTAATACTAAAACTGAACTCTCTTGAGCAATTTATTGATGGATTTTTCAATCTGGATATAAATCTGAAATTAACTTGACATAATCGTCCACGTGAAGGGAACAAACACATATATTCTTTGCAGCAAGGTTCCCATCAATAGTTGGTCTATCCATGCTTTTCTCCAGTCCAATTTATGCAATATGCCAAAGGCATTAGTGATATTCGGTGTTGAGGCATCTTTCTCAGGAAATTTATCAAAACGAATAGCCGTGTTTTTACTTTTCCTTGAAGAGCAATTGAAAACAGTTTTTTCCAGTACTAGTACTTTGCTTACATTGTTATATAATCATCTATTGGCCTAAAATTCAAATATAGGTATCATGAGGATTGAAACATAAAAACCTTTTCTAATTTCCATCTTACAGAAAGATGAAGTCACAGCTCAGTACCTCGAATTACGAGGATCATATCCCTCAAGAATACCCGAAACAGCCATTGATTTAGAATAGATATTCTAATTTCTAAGTCAATGGAAACAGCTTAGGAGCAAGTAAAAATATAAATAACTCGTTTTCTAGGTTGGAAAGTCATAGATTCCCATTAATGAAAACATAAGAAAACAAAAATTTATAGCTTTTGATGAAGACCTTCGTGACATCTAATATTTTCATGATACACGCATTAGGATTAAAGCTTTCAGGTTTGAGCTGAATCATTCCGGAAAAAGGGGAAGTGATTTTCAGGTATTTTTAAACAGTTGGCCAGCATGAAGGGACTCGTCTATTAAAACAAGTTACCCCTTATAACTTCTTCGTGAACACCAGCAAATTATTCGAAGTAGTACCTATAGTTATAGTAAGACAGGGGTTAGAGTTCACTGCGACCTACGACTGCGTCTATTGTGCCCCTAACAGAGCTGATCTCACCACGTACTTTTTAGCTCACCTTCCAGTTCCAGAGATCTATAATGAAATCCGATATTTCGGATGGGTTCAAAGAGGCAATTTCCTCACTTCTGCAAGTTTCTTGACCAAAGGATTATTTTCTTTGGGTTGCAAAGGCAAGGCATTCCGGGACTAGATGAATAGAAGTTTCTTTCTCCATCAAAATAAACTCGTTGAATAATATAGAGTTAGTTGTTTTCATAATAGATAATCGTAGAATGATAAGTGTGATTGAACGTGCAAGAACTGTGGCTTTACTTGAAGAAGGCCATGCACAAAGGTAGATGTTTTTTTTAGTGAGCAATACAATTTTTTGTAGATATTCCGAATTTTTATAGTTTAAGGGTTGAGTTTCAACAAGTAGTAGATATTTTCAAGAATTAAAAGCAATCATTCAAAAAAAAAGAACAACGGAGAAACATATCGATCGCATGGGTAGGTTATGAGTAAACAATGTGGTTTCGTTTTCATTTGTGGTCACCTTTCATTTTATGGTTTCCTTATCTTATCCTTTCTTTCCATTCTTGAATTATCCTTGAAGGGAATTCTATTGTATCATTTCTGAATCGTTTACCATTACATGATCCTTCTACAAGCTCAAGAATTAACAGAATAGTAAAAGGCTTTTCAATTTTTACAAATCTGTATTTAAATAAAATGGAGAATATTTCGTTTTCTCATTTATGGAGTAGGATAGCTGATGAATATTAAACATTGAGGAACTTCAAATACTTTAAGGGCAGTTGGGCAGTTTTTGTTTGAGACAACCTCTGTGCTAGATTTGAAAGTGTCAAGATCGTTCACCACATTATTTAATAACTTTTTCAAGACAAAATCCTTGAAATCCTTATGCCATATTATCAAATATCAAGTGTCACATGCTTCTGTTATAGATTCAATTTTTATAGCCACTGAAAGATTCTTTTAGCGCTCATATCTTTCAATTGCACCTACTTATTGCTGAAGTTTCGTCATATGTGATTGTATACCGACAGTATTACACTTTTATCTGATGTCCTTCAATTTTTGCGAACGCATTCTTGTCGGTTTAGTGTATTTCAACAACATGAAATTGATTTGCGAACGAATGAATTGAACTGGAGTAGATTCTACTATTCACACAAAAAATGTTCTACTAAAAGTTTCGTTACTACAGGTTCATTTTACCACACCTAGTTTATTAACATTTCGAGATTTTTCTTCCGGATCATGTTATGCTATTCATTTCCATATCATTCATAACAGAAGTCGTATTCACGTGACTTTATTAACAATCGCGAAACAATGAGTTCGATAATCTATGCGAGCAATAAGAAAATATAAACAAATGGTACATGCAGTGATTGGATTTTTTGCATGTAGATAACACCAAGTTCAATATTGAAATGGTTTATTGAGTCTACCAGAATTTTCGATTGCTCAAATATCGATACATTCCTTTAATTATCCTTTGTTCTTACTATTTAATATCGTTGTTTTTTAAATCACATCGAGATACCTGGAGAACTTTGGGAATTCCCCAACAAACTGGTATCTTAAAGGATCTCAGTGCAAAAAATGATGAGTGAATATTACCTGAAGGTACGAGGATGTATTGATATCTAGTTAGCCTATACCAGTTCCATGCCTAAACAAAATATTGCGATACCATATCAACGAACAATAACTTATTAGAAGTGTCAGTGTAGATTTCGACGTCAAAAAAGTAAACCAGAGTTACGCAATAAACTTTAAAAAAAGATGTCCACAGAAATTGTAAAAATCGAAAAATTGGATTATCGAGCCATCATCAAGTACCTGTATTTAAAAGGGTTAAGAGGTAAGCAGATTTACGAAGATATGCTTAATATCCTTGGTGATCAATGTCCTTCGTATGCGACCGTGAAAAATTGGACTGCAAGCTTCAAAGAGGTAAATTTTCCATTGAAGATGATGACCGATCGGAAAGGCCAGTTTCTGTGTCAGTCCCCGAAAATATCGATGCAGTTCATGACATGATTTTATCAGAGGGTCGAATTAGGCTAAAACGGATATCTGAAGCACTAAAGATTTCATACGAACGCGTTCATCGTATAGTTCACGACAATTGGGACATGAGAAAAATTTCTGCAAAATAGATCCCCAAATGTTTGAATGTTGACCAAAAGCGTGCAAGAGTAGGAGCATCGCGTTCGATCTGTGCTCGATTTGAAAACGATGTAGACTTCTTAAACCAAATTGTTACTATGGATGAGACTTGGGTACATTTCTACAATCAAGAAACAAAGCAGCAATCGATGGAATGGCGACACTCTGGTTCTTCAAGACCTAAGAAGTTTCGTGTCCAAAAATTTGCTGGAAAAGTTCTTGCTTCAGTTTTTTGGGATTGCCATGGAGTAATAATGATTGGCTTTTTGGATAAGGATAGAACAATAACTGGAGCTTACTATTCGACATTACTGACCACTCTACAGGAAAAAATTATAGAGAAAAGACGCGGAAAGCTATCCAAAGGTATTTTGTTTTTACAGGACAACGCCCCAGTACACGAATCTCATGTTTCCATGCAAAAAATTCGTGATTTAGGATTAGAATTACTAGAACACCCCCCTTATTCAGCAGATTTGGCTCCGCCCGACTATCATCTCTTCCCTCAACTGAAAGAAAGTTCAAAAGGTCGTAATTTTTCTTCCAACGAGGAGGTAATAAAAGCTGTGGAGGACTGGTTTGCAGAGCAAGAAGAAAAATTTGTTTTAAAGGTCTAGAGATGTTGCAGGTTCGCTGTAGTGAATGTATTAAATTAAGAGGAGAATATGTTGAGTTATAAAATATTTTGACATTGAAATTTTGTTTGGTTCTATGGTAGGCTAAGAATTTTTCAATATATCCTCGTATCTTAATTTTATTCAAGTCAATCGAAGATTCTAACGAATAATCGAAAAAAACAATATTTCTGTAGCGATCCTTGCGTATTTCTTGATAGCTACTGTCAAACCGACTGGGTATCGGAAAGGAAAACTGTTTCAACATTTATTGAACGAAAAAATACAGTCCCGTTCTATTTGAGAAGCTCGCCTTCATTTGGAGCAACTGAAATAGACCGTAATTTGCGTGTTTTAATAATTGTTTAGATTTTCACTTCAGTTGTTGGTACATTCAATTCATATTTGTTAACACGAATTAACTTCTGCTTCCCATTGAGTAATTGATGATAACAGTAGTGATTTAGTAGCAACAACAATTACCTCCTTAATTATTACATTTCTTCCTTTTCATCGCTATTTACAAGGATGCTAAAATTGCACCAGATGCAAGCATTACAGCAGATTCGTGAACTTGAAGAATTTTCATTGTTTCCGATTGCTTTCGGGAGTAGGAAGTTGCTCAGTGACCTCTAGTAAAGTATCTGATTGTAGTGCAGATTTCACGATAGTTATTATTAGGAATATTATGACTGTGTTTAATATTCTTAATAGCTTCAAACCGATTTCCAGTGAATCTCTCATTATTTCATATTTAGAGATCAGATAAGAACAGTGAGGTCAAACAACTTCAACTTAGTCTCTTTTTAGTCGCTGGTGTGCATACGAATGAGAAAACGCTAGTCAGCAAATCGTTGTTTATAGATAGGTATGATATCAATGTGAGGATGGATTGATTTTTTTTGACCTCGCTTCAACAATCCGCATGGTTCGTTGAACCTCATGAATATGTTAACGAAAATGAATTACTTGTATAGAGATCGAATTAATGTTGCAATTATATCAATTACACGCTTTGCGAATGTAATGGATTCAATCTATTTACTAATAGTGATCAGGAATATGGAATTCCAAGAGTTCGAATCGAAAACTTGATAATTTGCGATTTGGTTCAGGAAAATTTCATGAAAAGGATATGGCCCTGGTCGTGTGGTCACTTGGCTGATGTTATTTTCCATTAGCGACATACCTTCCTCTTTATAATGAAATAAACATCATTCAGTAAAAAACGGCATTTTTCTTCGAATGTCAAAATAACAAACGCTTCAGATATTCTTAATATACCTCGGAATATACTGCTCCACAAGAGTTAGGGATATCGTATTCAATCGTTTTTAAAAGTATGTAATCTTCGAGAAAATCGCTGTAAAATCCTTCAAAACTCAATAACAACTTGAATCGATCCAATAAAAATCAGAATGAGACATTTCGTCAATCTGGTCGCCTTTTTTCTGAAGTTTGGTTCTTTGCATATGCTTCATGAATGTTCTTATTTTGAAATGAAGTCAGTTTATGAACGACTTCGATTTGAAACGAGTTTTCTGAAAATGCCATGACGTAAATTAACAAACGCGGAGGCTAATAGGGCTATCGGAATGCTACAGAGTGACCTAACTCAGGTTGTTGTAGCGGAAAGGCTCCAAGTCAGCCAAAGTGTGATATCTCGACTTTGGAATAGGTTCAGAGATACAGGTGCCGTGTTGGAAAGACCAAGGCTTGGTGGGCGACGAAAAACAACACCTGCTCAGGATCGTTTCATCACCGTTTCGACGAGAAGAAACCCTACATCTACGTGTAGAATGCTACGGAATACTCTTCAAAATGCAGATGGGGTCCAAGTTTCCATCGAAACCATCAGACGCGTTTGAGAGAGGTGAATCTAGGTTCTAGACGTCCGTTAAGAGGAGTTCCATTAACACGTGACCATAAGCGTCAAAGACTGGAATGGGCAAGGCAACATATCAATTGGAATGATCAATGGCGTACTGTCATTTTCACTGATGAATCCAGATATGGACGATTTTCAGATTCTCGAAGAATAAGGGTATGGACAATCCCACGCATACCTCGTAATCGTCGCTTTGTCCAAGAAGTCCATCCATTCCGAGGGGGCCGGGATATGTTTCAAGGGGCGCACAGATCTACACATTTGTCCTGGGAATATGACCGCCTTACACTATAGAGCGCATGTCATTGACAATGTTGTGCCAAATTTTCACGCTGCTATCGGTGAAACTTTTCAACTTCTAGACGATAACGTTAGACCGCACCGTGCAGCCATAGTTAAGAATGCGCGCGAGGAGCTTGGTATTCCTCATTTACCAATATCTCCACACTCACCAGATTTGAATTGCATAGAACATGCATGGGATATGCTCCAAAGAAGATTAGATAATCATCAACCTACCTCAGAATCCTTAAATGATCTGAGAGAGCTTCTGCCCCGTTCATGGAACCAAATTCCTCAAGAAATGTTCAACAACCTCGTGTGTAGTATGCAAAGAAGATGTTAAGCTGTTATTGATGCCCGTGGAGGCCCTACATTGTATTGATAGTCTCCAAATGCTTGAATTCTCTGGGAATAAAATTTCGTTATTTTACTCGATTTTTCTCCAATCACCCTGTATACGCTGCAGACCTACAGGCTAAAATGAATTTGCAACTTGAAATCATATTAATATGAATTTTCATCGCAAAAATCTTATTTTAACTATATTTTTTTGCAATTTAAGTTAATATCCCTAACTCATGTTTAGCAGTTTAGATTGGCCCTTCCATCCTGTTCAGAAATCCTCTCACACTAAAACGATGAGACCACCCTGTATAGCTTAGGCTTAGACAGAGAATCAATTCGAACTGCCAATTATAAGCGATTTTAATCGTTCAGACAATCGTTCTGAAACCGCTTTGTCCATTCTTCTTGAATACCTGACAATTACATAAACGTTTTCAAGTATTCAGTCATCAAAAACCCGGAGGCAAGAATAATACAAGTCACGTGTGCTTTCATGAAAGTTCACTTTATCCTGAATGAGATAATCTGTACCAATAAGTGACGTATTGATTAAAGTCATGCCATTCCGTTTGTCTATTGGAATCATAAAACATTAATGGCAGATGACCTTACTCAAAGGAATTATACATTAGAAAAAAATATATTTACAATTCCTTGCTCACCAGGCTGTTAACGGGACATGTCGATAACTTATGATAATGCTGTTTCATTCTGATTTAATGCAATTATTCTTCAGATGATCGTGAACATTTTTTAACTCCAGTAACACATTTCTTTAAAGAATTAAAAACGAAGAATGTTAGTCCACAGCTTTTATTACCTCCTCGTTGGAAGAAAATTTACGACCTTTTACGGACGGAGCCAAATCTGGTGAATAAGGGGGGTGTTCTAGTAATTCTAACCATAAATCAAGCTTTTTTTGCATGGCAACATGAGATTTGTGTACTGGTGCGTCGTCCTGTAAAAACAAAATACCTTTGGATAGCTTTCCGCGTCTTTTCTCTTTAATTTTTTCCCGTAGAGTGGTCAGCAATGTCGAATAGTAGTCTCCAGTTACTATTCTAGCCTTATCCAAAAAATTACTCATGATTACTCCACGGCAATCCCAAAAAACTGAAGCAAGAACTTTTCCAGCAGATTTTTGATCACGAAACTTCTAAGGTCTTGGAGAACCAGAGTGTCACCATTCCATCGATTGTTGCTTTGTTTCTGTATCGTAGAAACGTACCCAAGTCTCATCCATAGTAATAATTTGGTTTAAGAAGTCTACATCGTTTTCAAATCGAGCACAGATCGAACGCGCTGCTTCTACCCTTGCACGCTTTTGGTCAACATTCAAACATTTGGAGATCCATTTTGCAGAAATTTTTCTCGTGTCCAAATTGACGTGAACTATATGATGAAAGCGTTCGTATGAAATTTTCAGTGCTTCAGATATCCGTTTCAGCCCAATTCGACGGTCTGATAAAATCATGTCATGAACTGCATCGATATTTTCGGGGACTGACACAGAAACTGGCCTTCCCGATCGGTCATCATCTTCAATGGAAAATTTACCTCTTTTGAAGCTTGCAGTCCAATTTTTCACGGTCGCATACGAAGGACATTGATCACCAAGGGTATTAAACATATCTTCGTAAATCCGCTTACCTCTTAACCCTTTTAAATACAGGTACTTGATGATTGATCGATACTCCAATTTTTCGATTTTTACAATTTCGGAGGACATCTTTTTTTTAATTTATTGCGTAACTCTGGTTTACTTTTTAGACATCAAACTCTATACTGATACTTCTGATAAGTTATTGTTCGTCGATGTGGTATCGCAATATTTTGTTTATGCATGGAACTGGTCTAGGCTAACTAGATATCAATACATCCTCGTAGATTTTTTTTTCCGGCTTGTTTCTATGGACAAGAACGCTACTATTTTGTCCAAATGTCAATGATTCTGAGCTGAGAAGTTCGTAGCCAAATTCATTATATTCGATCTTCTGTAAAATACGATAACTATATTTAAACAAAAAGCCTAGAGTCTGGAAATATATAATCTGATCTCAAAAATAACAGAAGTCAAAGTCAACAAGCATGTTCCTGGTAAAATAATGGAATTATTTGATAGATTAACAAAACAATAAGATCAAAAAGTGTGATTCAACCCAAACTATTCATCGAAGAATCAAAAATACACTAAAATGTGATTTTATTGATTTTTTTCTTGAGCACGTCTTCTCAGTTCAAGAGTAATTAGAAAACCAGGGTTTTCTACTCAAATACATGATAACTTTGATAAACATCATTGATGATGATCAGAAAGAATCAAAGGCAACGAGGTCATATCGGGAAAGAAATCGAATTGATTTCGAATTGGAGTTTTTCGCAAACTTTCGTCTAGCAGGACTATATGCTGAAATGGTGATTCAAAACTGTTGGTTTGTTGGTGTCATTGATATTTTTTCCAGTTCACCAAGAGATATTGACCAACACTATAAAGATGCGTAGTCTATACAGACGTATGGTATGGCTTTAACAAATTTCAATATCATTTTTCTATATTCTTGTGAGTCACCTGAATTATCGGAAACAGTTGATGTTCTACCCACATTATGTACGTCAACGAAACAGTAGTTTAGTTGGTAATTAGTTTGTTACTGCAGGCGATGAAGTATGTAATTATACTCATTTTAGATTTACAGTATTTTTCATAGGATTTCCTCAAGAATCTTCGTTTAGTAGCACATGAATCTCGAATTTTACCACACAACTGATGGAAATATTTGATTGGTGCATTCACCAATTTGCATCCAATCATTGATCAATTCAAGTCTATTTACTTCTGAAAATTCGACTGATTTTATCTGATCAGATTTCTCCGATATTTTGTGGATATCTTTTTGATATTCAAAAGAAATGCAGGACAGGATCCCCACCAGAAACCTGTGAAATATTACACTGCGCAAAAAAATTAACGCACATTATGGAAATCTCAAATTTATTCTACAACTGAAGGTGTTCTTAATGATAATTATTTTCATCAGAATTACGCATGCATATGTTATCCACTTTCAATGATTTTCTTCAATACAGATGTTTTCTCCCAGCAGGATTAAAAAAAATAATATTATCAGATTTTGAATGTATTGGATCCATTCTAAAATCAGTTGTTCTCGATCAATAGTTTTTCTTTTGTTTGATTTTCTACACTTGATCGCTATGGAACGCGAAACACTCAATTTGACCCAAGAGGAATGTGCCCAAGCGGTAGTTTTGCGAGAAGAAGTGTGTACATACACAAGAATTGCAGAAAGGTTTGGAGTTTCTCATACAAGTGTGTCCAGAATGTTGCAGCGATTCAGGGAGACAGATATGAATGTCCGAAGACCAGGACAGGGTAGACCACGGGTAACAACTGCCATTCAAGAACGTTACTTGAGAGTTTCTTCGTTGAGACAACGGTTTACAACCGCTCGCCTCCTTCAAAATCAGCTTGAGCGAACTCATGAACTGCAAATTAGCACTCAGACAATAATTAATCGCCTCATAGAATATGATTTAAGGCCTCGTGTCGAGGCAAGAGGCCCAGCTCTTCCCCAGCCCATCGAAGGGCGCGTTTGGATTTTGCGAGAGAGCATATCCATTGGGAAGAGGCCGATTGGGAAAGAGTTCTCTTCACAGATGAGTCTAGATTCTGCCTCTACAATTGTGATCGAAGTTCCCTTGTATACAGACGTCCACATGAAAAATATGCTCAGTGCAATTTCCTGAATACTACTGGTTTCGGGGGAGGATCGATTATGGTGTGGGGTGGAATATCTTTGACTGCTCGCACAGACCTAGTGGTCGTTGATAATGGAGCTATGAATGCTGATAAGTATATAAGGAACATTCTTGAAGAGCATGTAGTGCCATTTGCCCCATACATTGGTGAAAATTTCATTTTTATGGACTATAATGCCAGACCCCATCGTGCGCGCATCGTTCAGGAGTACCTTGAAGAGGTTGAAGTCTCTCGAATGGAATGGCCACCAAGAAGTCCAGATCTCAATCCGATTGAGCAGGTTTGGGACAACCTCAATAGAAGGCTGAGAAGTTCAGAAAATCATCCAGCTACTCTTAATGACTTAGGAGTCCAACTCGGAGAAATCTGAGAAGGATTAGATCACAACATTTTAAGAACACTCATTTTGAGTATGAACCGTCGTTGTCGAGCTGTAATTAACGTAAGGGGTGGAAATAACAATATTAAATCACTTATCAGCATTTCAGTATTTTGAAAATTGTTCATTTCTCTTCTTTGACATAAGATTCGGTGAAATCCTGAATTTTTCTTCCATTTAATGTGTCTTGTTTCGTTCAAAACCTTCCCGAGAGAACTTAAAAAAAAGTTATAAAGTCAATGTAGAGTTAACTTTCATTAAAATTGAGATTTTCAGAATGTGCGTTAATTTTTTTGCGCAGTGTATTTCCTGCTTCTACTCATTTATTCATGTCATATTTTTATTGTTCCACGCAGTTGAATTTTTTTTTTCAAATAGAAAATTTCGCAGAATGAAATTATGGACTGTCTTTCTGCAGTCTCATCAAAAATTCAAAATTCTTTGAGTCTGCCTAATTATAAAACCAAACTCGTTGATATTGCGTCGAAATAAAACGAATCTATTAATCAAGATTATCAGACAAAAGCTGATGAAATCATTCATAATCTTTCAAGTTTCAGCAGGAATGTATGAAAATATAAATAATAATATAAAAAACTGCCGCAAATTATTCAATTACCACACCTCTATTTTTTCAGTCTAGTTTGAATGGTTTCCTTATACAGACTGTTTCTGAATTGATGCGAAAGATTTCAAAGAGTGATTCCTTATTCAAAATAAAGGGTAATTTGTTATTTAAATGTTGTATCTAAAAAACAATGACTGTGAAATAATGAATGGACAATGTAGTCAGAGAAGATGACAAGTTCGAAGAATTAGAGGTAGAGGAATCAAGAAAAAAATAATAACATGTGATAACGTGAAAAACATAACGTAAAATCTTCGCATAGAACAATGGGATTGAAGGCTTTTCTCAATGGGACATTAAAATTCTTAGCTATCATTAGGATTCGCAATGAGTAATTTGTCCGAGTGATCTGGAAAAGCACATAATCCTCGCACACGAAGTTTCGGCAAATTATTCCAGAATGAGTATATTTATCTCATTCTTGAATTTCCTGATGTTAATTCTAGTCAGACGGAAGAAATCTCACGGTCATTGTTTATTGTTGATTATATAATTTTCGGAGCTGATGCAAGTTGCCATTGTGTTTGTTTATCGATAGATCGTTTCTTGTGGATATGGAGGATTTAACAATGGTGCAAACGTTATTTTAAACGTTTTATCTAACTCGAGACATATTCGACGATTTCTTCTGGCCTAAACACCAAATTTTAATATGAAGTTCAAGATTTATCCACTTCATAGTAACAGAAAACCACCAAAATTCTATCGGCATGTATAAGAAGTTCACTACTTGAGGTTTTTATAAGTAAAAGTAATGTTGACGGTGAAAAATTAGAAAGTGTCGATTTTATTGCACATAAAGTTTATCATTGTCATATTCACAGTGAAATGGGAAAGAACAATGAAATACTGAATCTATTAGACACATGTTATTGAATTTCCATCAAGTGACACAGTAATTTGCTATAGTTGTATCAAACAATTATCGAATTGTTATAAAACTTATCTAGCTTGGATGAATAAAATTGGAAACTGCATTTTTCTCATTATTGCAATTGTTCAATTTCAATTTGAAAAAAATTATTCGAAGCATGCCATATTCATTGCATTATTCGATGTATTATATGCCATGATATGGATAACAAATAACCAGTCATTTGCATAACCTCTTTTCATCATTTCAATGAAACTAAATAAATGCACAATCATCATGATTAGAATATTATATGGTAATGAATTGAATTAAGATTCAAAAAATATGTTGGAATATAGAGATCTCAAATCATATTTCCTTTTTAAACAAGACATTTTGATCAAATTTTCATTTTTCCGTAATCCATGGATTCTCTACGCATTGCAGAGTAATTTTTTAAGATCTATAGGAAATCTTTTTTCAACAGAAAATACAAAATCAGAAATATGCATGAAATCTCCATTTGAATTGACAGTATTCATGATTTCAACATTCATAAACATGAAAAACGAAATTTTTAATGATGTTTGAGTATTTCGTACGTGGTTTTCTGAAATTTATCGCCAATTTTTGAACAATTTGCGTGCAAAATCGGTTTTATTGGTCATTCTTTCATTATCACGACTAGATCCTTCTATTCACGTTTGTCATAATTGACTTTTATGGCACCATAATGGAATTATTTATAATTCGAAAGTCACGAATTTCATGAGCATAAAAAATTCAGCTCACGTTAAAAAATCCACTTCTTTCAGATCAACTCAACGTCCAACAAAAGTTGACGTTATTGTGAAAAATGTATCTTGCAGATTGAAGATTTGTCGTGTCATTGAAAGGAATATTTTTTTATTTCGCACTTGTGGATGTGTCTTCTTGAGTTGTTTGGTGCTGGATTCACCTGTATTGAATATCATACGCGTTATAAACGTTCTATTGACACTATAAACCTGTATACACGTGTAGGTAGTAGCTTTTAAGAGTGTTAACTCCTCTGCAAAGCATTAACACTGTCATTTTATAGTGAAGAATTCTTTGAACCAATTATTGGGGAATATTCGCAATATAAATTTGTTCTTGCACTTCACTCATTTAAATTATATTTTATTTGTTTTATATATAGAAGATCAATCGGGATTTCAGTGAAAAATTTTGTGTATTGAACTCCACCAAAATATTCTTCTGCCTTCTTACAAAATTAGTAAATTGTCTTTAAATAACTAGTAAAAATACTTTGTTTTGTTCCAGATGACTCCATTGTGAATTCTCTGAGCACATCATCCATAAAGAAGCAGATTTTCTCAAGAAACGTACCGATTTTCCACAGATGAAATGTCATTAACATCTCGAGACCTTGGATGATGCATGGTACTTGACTTTGAACGCTAAAATCCATTGTCAAGGTGTACAGCCATCAAGTTCTAGATCCTAGATAGTTCCAGAAATGAACCATCCTCTTTAGTGCCAGTGAGATTCTTGGAGATGACGAAATTCAAATTGAATTCAGATTCTAACAATAGTAGTCAGGTGACTCTGACCAGTTACATGGTCGGTGGTACTGATGGAGGGGAGATGAACCATGGATTTGAGTCGACTAATGATCTAACGAAGGAGCAAAATATTTGCATAGGATGCCAGAAAAAAAGTGAGTATATTCGGTGTGAAGCTACGCCTTGAAAGTATTTGAGATTTTTTGGGACGTCCTGTAGCACTTCTCATTTGGAGTCATCTTCAGTATAAGGAATTGATAATAATAAAATAGAATATAGAAATTATTTACCTACAGGAAAAAATAATGAAATGTTACGTGCTTGACAATTGTTTATTTTTAAATTTGCTTCAACACCTATAGCGCAGAAAAACATTATTATTTTGAAAAAAACAGAATTGATGCATATTCGAATCATAAATTCATTAAAATTTTAATATTTCATTGAATTACTAGCTGGCCCGGCGAACTTTGTGCCGCCTAAATGATACTTACGGTGGATTTCACAAATCGTAATCACCGGTGATCGGAGATCAACGGCTTGGTTCTCTGATTTTTGAACTGTCAAATGTTTCCATGGATATGAGGTATCACACAGAACAGATACACAAAAATAATATGTCATAATATGTCAATCACTAATAATGGTAATTCTGGATTCAGTTATTTCCGCAAATATATTTATTACCCAAACAGAAATTCAAAAAAAATTTAAAAGTTATGAGAGAAGATGAGAATGGACATCTCACGATTGGAACTCATCGCAAAAATCCGATTTACTTGAAATTTCGATAAAAATTCAGTGTGATATTCAGCCGCTTCTGGATCTGTTAATAGCCTTTCATGGTACTATAAGCCCTATGTAAATTACACAGTAATTGATGTCATACGTTCTTTTTTCGACCATTTCAAACCAAGACGACCGAATTGCTCGAAAAAAGAACAGATGACATCAATCGATGGCCGCGAAAGCATCAACAAATTCATCGCCATTTAATTGTGATAATGTCAAATATAGTACCTACCTTCACGTTATCTGGAATAAATAAAACTATAAAAATAACTAATAATCATCAGTCATAATGTGTGAATAGCGCCATCTGAAGTGGTAAGAACGAAACTTTTCTCATATCTCAACGAAATCTAATCATTTTAGACATCTGTACTCCTACGCTAAGACATTTTGGTTTTGCCCAACAGCGCAGAGTTGTATGCAACTCAAATTACACACCATTACAGTGACTATAGAGGGCATATAGTCACTGTACACACTATCTGTTTATATCGCCATCTAACGCAGAGAATATCAAATGAAGTACAAACGAATAAGCGGTAGCGTAACTGTAACTGTAGTGACATCTAGTGGCCTTACTCAAAAGGAGGAAAAGCATTTCCTGTATAAGTAAAATTTTCATCGATTTTTTCAGAGTTTCATTGTATTTTATAATAACCAGACCGTGGACGAATCCATATATGAAGTTTCATAACAAACAGTCCATCCGATCTCGAGTTATAAATGGTGTAACCAACATCTTTCTTTTATATATATGAAGATATATAGATATAGATATAGATTCAGAGGAATAAATTCATATGCTGATTTTAACTTCTTTTAGCTGTAATTTCTTATGTGTTTCATTATTTTTTTTTTAAATTCCAGATATGCATGCTGTTTTCAGCATACCAGAGGGAAACTACCTGAGAAATAGATCGAAACCAGCTTTGAAAGAGCGACTGGCTGATAAACTGAAGAAAGGGTGTACGCGGAAAGTGCTGTACAAACGTGTTCCTATATTATCATGGCTTCCATCTTACAATTTAGATTGCGCCATAAGTGATTTTGTAGCTGGAATAACTGTTGGGTTAACAGTCATTCCACAAGCCATTGCCTATGCCAATATTGCCGGTATTCCCCCACAAATTGGTGAGATCATGAAACGATTTTTTATGAAGAAACTATCTATACTCCATTCACAATTATAAAATCATAAATTAACGTTTATATGAATTGATAGAAAGGATTCCTTTTCCAGTTATTTGCATGAAAAGTACAAGAGATCACTGTTGAAATATATTATTTTTCGCCATGGAAGAAAATTGCATTGCTTTCACATGATTTTCATATGCATGCCTGTGAAGATTTAATGTTTATTATCCTCTTGAACTGAAAGTTCAAGACTTGACATCAATTGTTGAATCAAGAATAATGGAACATTATATCCCTCTACTGGAATCCAAATAGTTGAAGGGAGTTCTGATGCAACAGGAACTTTTTCTTGGAACATAACCTTAATAGCTAACTTAATAAAAATAAGAGTAGAAGATATACATTTCATTTATTTGATCTTATGAACAAGGAGTAAAATATTCTGACTGTATAGTAATTTATTAGTTTAAAAAATATTCATACATTAGAACCACAGTAGGTTTGTACAAATAATATGGAACAGGTCAAACATATGCTTCACATTTATCATTCACCTGTTCTGAAATAAGACACAAACTCCTCCACATTATAGGGCCCCTACAGCATTAAAAGCTTGTGTCTCTTTTGAAAGAAGTAGCACTAGATATAATTATAATTTCTCCAAAATGGGCTTACACGAAGTGGTTCTTTTTCTGAAACGTGAAAACGATCAACAATAATCATTTAGAGACCGATGATGGCCATCCAAAACCAGTTTACTTACGAAAATCGTGCAATTTCATTCTGCAAGTTCTTTCCTCATAATTCCTCGAAAATCCTACCTGAACCATATTTTCTGGTCGCTTTCGTGAAAAGATCGTATAAGGAAGCCTTTTTTGTCCATTTACACATTCCAAATAAATTTTGAGCACCAAAAACGATACCGAAACTAACCAAACATCTGGGGGACCGGAATTTCGTTTGAAATCTTTCCAAACGGCCAGATACCTAAAAAAAAACTTCGTTATCAAGTGTAAAAAAGGCGATTAGTACTTACTTTTGCTTTATTCATGCTTATAAATCGATTTTTGGTCCAATTCAAATTTGCCGTTATTTGTACCCATGTCAAAATATCTTTGATACTTTTACCACAGAATACCTAACTAGGTATTTTACTTTGATGTAAACAAAGAAACTGGCAACGCCGTTTTGTCATTAAAGATATTCTCTGTACGCGCACAGATTTTTTATCAGGTGCACCAATTCCTGAAAACGAAATCATGGCCAGAGTTGTGATTTTATAATTGTGAATGGAGTATAGATGAACCCGCAGGATTCAGTTATAGACTTTATCAATTTATGGTTGGTTTTTATTGCTTTCTTTTAAGGGTTGTATTCTTCGTTCTTGGGATGTTTCTTCTACACCATATTCGGAAGCTGTAAGGACTCTGCTATTGGACCAACAGCAATCACAGCTCTGTTAACCAGAGAAAACATTCATGGTATGGGGGCTGCAGGGGCGACCATCCTGTGTCTTCTTAATGGAATTGTTGTATTTCTCATGGGAGTTTTTCAGTGTGGTAAGAACATGAATTCAAGGCAACATTTAGATTTTACATTGAATTCGACTTCTCTTCGACAGGTTTCCTCATTGACTTTGTTTCTGGTCCAGTATCAGTCGGGTTCACTTCAGCGGCTGCAATAATAATAGCAACCACACAAATCAAGGACATTTTAGGATTACCATATCCAGGGGGAGATTTTGTTTTAATTTGGGAACAAATCTTTCAACACATATCGGAAACCAGTTTACCAGATGCTGCTTTAGGGATCGGAACTATCTTCTTTCTTCTTCTGCTTAGAGTGAGTATAACATTAAAGGAAACTACACTGCGCAAAAAAATTAACGCACATTATGAAAATCTCAAATTTATTCTACAACTGAAGGTGTCCTCAATGACAATAATTTTTATCAGAATTATGCATGCATTTGTTATCCACTTTCAACGTTTTTCTTCAATACAGATGTTTTCTCCCAGCAGGAATAAAAAAAGATGATATTATCAGATTTCGAATGTATTGGCTCCATTCTAAAATCAGTTGTTCTCGATCAATTCTAGTGATCAATAGTTTTTCTTTCGTTTGATTTTCTACACTCGATCGCTATGCAACGCGAAACACGCAATTTGACCCAAGAGGAATGTGCCCAAGCGGTAGTTTTGCGAGAATAAGAGTGGACATACACAAGAATTGCAGAAAGGTTTGGAGTTTCCCATACAAGTGTGTCCAGAATGTTGCAGCGATTCAGGGAGAACAGGGAGACAGGTCTGAATGTCCGAAGACCAGGACAGGGTAGACCACGGGTAACAACTGCCATTCAAGAACGTTACTTGAGAGTTTCTTCGTTGAGACAACGGTTTGCAACCGCTCGCCTCCATCAAAATCAGCTTGAGCAAACTCACGAGGTGCAAATTAGCACTCAGACAATAAGAAATCGCCTCAGAGAATATGATTTAAGGGCTCGTGTCGCGGCAAGAGGCCCAGCTCTAACCCCAGACCATCGAAGGGCGCGTCTGGATTTTGCGAGAGAGCATATCCATTGGGAAGAGGCCGATTGGGAAAGAGTTCTCTTCACAGATGAGTCTAGATTCTGCCTCTACCATTGTGATCGACGTTCCCTTGTATACAGACGTCCACATGAAAGATATGCTCAGTGCAATTTCCTGAATACTACTGGTTTCGGGGGAGGATCGATTATGGTATGGGGTGGAATATCTTTGACTGCTCGCACAGACCTAGTGGTCATTGATAATGGAGCTATGAATGCTGATAAGTATATAAGGAACATTCTTGAAGAGCATGTAGTGCCATTTGCCCCATACATTGGTGAAAATTTCATTTTTATGGACGATAATGCCAGACCCCATCGTGCGCGCATCGTTCAGGAGTACCTTGAAGAGGTCGAAGTCTCTCGAATGGAATGGCCAGCAAGAAGTCCAGATCTCAATCCGATTGAGCAGGTTTGGGACAACCTCAATAGAAGGCTGAGAAGTTCAGAAAATCATCCAGCTATTCTTAATGACTTAGGAATCCAACTCGGAGAAATCTGGGAAGAATTAGATCAGAACATTTTAATATCACTCATTTTGAGTATGAACCGTCGTTGCCGATCTGTAATTAACGCAAGGGGTGGAAATACCAAGTATTAATCACTTATCAGCATTTCAGTATTTTGAAAATTGTTCATTGTTCTTCTTTCACATAAGATTCTGTGAAATCCTGAATTTTTCTTCCATGCAATGTGTCTTGTTTCGTTCAAAACCTTCCCGAGAGAACATAAAAAATAAGTTATAAAGTAAAGTTGACTTTCATTAAAATTGAGATTTTCAGAATGAGCGTTAATTTTTTTGCGCAGTGTATTTCTTGTGGTGTTTTTACTGTGTTTTTAAAATTGATTTTTAATGATTTCTTTTTCAGAGTATCAAGAATTTCAGAGTAGGATCTGGTGATGATGAAACTGAACCCTTCAAAGTTTATTTGAACAAAACCATTTGGCTGATATCGACAGCGAGAAATATAATAGTAGTTTGTGTAACTGCTGCTTTAGCCTACACGTTCGAAATGCACGGATCTCATCCATTCAGATTAATTGGTAAGCTGGCTAAGCCCCCTAAAACTTACTTCCCTTCAGATGTGGATCCACTCCAAAAGCAGCTGTTACTGTCTTCAAATTTCTTCATCATTTTTTTCTCTGTTTTTTTCAAGGTTACATAAAGCCTGACTTACCAAGTTTTGTACCACCGCCTTTCGAAATCAATATGGGAAACACAACCAGGAGCTTCATGGATGTGACCTCAACCATAGGATCAGGTCTTTTGGTAGTTCCTCTGTTGTGCATCTTAGAGAATGTGGCTCTTGCCAAAGTTTTCGGTAAGTATATTGAGATTTAGTCAACCAAATTCCCCAGTGCGTTTTTGGACTTGTATGGATATTTATTATTTTGATATCCAGCTGAAGGAAAAGCTGTAGATGCCACCCAAGAGATGTTCGCTCTTGGTATATGCAACATAGCATCGTCATTCGTCCAATCTATGCCAGTTTCTGGAGCGCTGTCTAGAGGAGCGGTCAATAATGCCTCTGGTGTTAGGACTACTTTTGGAGGCATCTATACAGCTATAGTTGTTATGCTTTCCCTCAAATTCCTCACACCATGCTTCTCCTATATACCTAAGGCGTCCCTCGCAGGAGTTATAGTAGCAGCAGTAGTCTTCATGGTCGAAATACAAGTGGTGAAACCCATGTGGAGGACTAAAAGTAAGTCTTTTGGACTTCTTACAGTCTTTATGCAAAATAATTTCAGTGACATAGTGACACCAAGAAGAGGATTGGGAATTTTTGAGCAAGCTTCTCAAAACTGTTCTATGTTTCAAACTGGTCAACTTAGGACATAGTTTTTCCTTCTTTCTCTACCAGTTTGACTATCAGTGGTCATATAGTATATAACATTACTAGCAAGGTAAGAGGGTTTTTACTGGCGAATGGAGGATATAACTGACGAGCCGCAGGCGAGTCAGTTACCTCCTTGAGCCAATAAAACCCGTTACCTTGCGTGTATTGTTTTATATTTTATTTGTTTCTCATTTGTAAAAAGGTTAGATAAATTTCAAAATAATCTCAATAATTTGTCGCAAATGTCGTAAGCTGTGGAAGCGTTGCCATGAACATGTCTGTTTATTTTTCTTTACATTTGTTTTGGCGAAAGCGAAAATGAATGTACCAAAAGAAATTATTGAGGCAGCCAGCAGTGTAGCTTCTAGTTTATTACCTGCAAAATCAGCTTCAAGGTACGAGCGAGAATACGACGACTTCAAAAAGTGGCAAAACAAAAATAGTGTGATTGGTATAACTGAAGATGTTTTGTTGGTCTACTTGAATCAACTATCAGCTAGATTCAGCCCTAATACTTTATGGGCAAAATGGTCTATGCTGAAAAGCTGCTTGGAAATGAACAGCCCCCTGAACTGCGAACAGCCCCTGTTCGCAGGTTTGTTTTCCTTAAAAAATTTATTGAAAAATATGACGTTTAGTTGTCATTTGCAGATTTCAAAATGTAATAGCGTTTCTGAAACGAAAAAATGAGCGTTATACGCCAAAAAAAGGCCAAGGTATTAAGTAAAGAAGAGGTTGTGTCCCAAAGCAAATAGCGAAATATTTAGGTTTAAAAGACCCAGAGTGTATAACTCTGGTGTATAACCGGCCACTCTTTTCGCAGAACTGGAGCCACTATGGTTGCGGATTCGGGTGGAGATATTTTAGCACTAAAGCGTGCAGGAGGGTGGAAGAGCACCGAAATTGCGATGAGTTATGTCGATGATTCGGTCAACAAAAAAATCGAAATGTCTAGCAAATTATTTGGTAGTAGGGAGAGTACAAATGTTCTGCAGTCCTCGAGTTCAGCAGTTTCTCAGTCAACAGATGGTTCATCATCATCAGTATCAACTCTTTCATCATCAAAAATCAGTGTTGCTGGAAATAACAATTGTAAAATGATTTTCAACATATATGACGATAAAACAAAATTTTCTAATGTAAATAATACTACTAACTTGTAAAAAATTTTGCAAGTTAACTGTCAGTTTTACAAGTTAGTGACTTGATAAAATAAACTTTCTTGATTGATATTGTGTTTTTGGAAACTGACGTTTACAAATTAGAAACAAATAAAATAAATATCATATAGGTATCCAAAGACGAATATTATTTTTTTTTCTTCAGAAACGGATCTCATACCAGCAACAATAACGTTCTTAGGGTCTCTACTCCTCCGATTAGAAGTTGGTATCATTCTAGGGATTGCTACCAACATAATGTTCCTTCTGTATCAATCTGCAAGACCATCTGTTCGAGTGGAAAAACTAACGGTGAGTTAAAAGCATAATTTGAGAAGGCACGAATGTGGTATAGCGATCCATTCCGTCACTCAATCTTCTATGAAGACACAGAGTATGAGCTGTAAATGATATAACGACTGAATAAACCTTTTTTCATTTATTTCCTAGACACCTTCTGGATGTGATTATCTCCTCATCACCCCTGATCGAAGTTTAGCATTTCCATCAGTTGAATACGTGAGAAGCACGGTTTCCAAAGCTGGTATCAAGCAAGGTTCTAGCTCCATTCCTGTAGTTGTAGATGCAAGGCATATTCAAGCAGCTGATTATACAGCAGCAAAAGTGAGTACTTATTCAGATTTAACTAAACTTTTATCAAGAACTATACAGCATTACTAATTGTGAACCTAAAGAGGACAAATTTGGTGGTGTTCCTCAAGGATCCCTGCTTGGCCCCTTCATTTTTAAATCAATTCATGCCGTATAGGTTGAGGCTGAATTATTTGGGGATAATGACAATAAAATCCTTAAATAAGTGTTTTAATTTACTCTTTCCCTTACAGGGCATAAAATCTCTGATTGACGACTTCGATCAGAGAAATCAAGCAATAATTTTCTTCAATTTGAAGCCCAGTGTATCGAGTATATTCCAAGGCGTAGGCCCAAAGCACTTCATCCATTGTAATACGTACCAAGAGTTGAACCAATTATTACAGAAACATTGTAAAGATACTAAATGTAAAATTAAAATAAGTGATTCTCATGAAGTTGTGGAATTCAACATGTGATAGTAATAATATGTACATAGATATTTTAGTATTGTATCCTAAAATGTGATAATAAATAGTGAGTTGATTGTATTTTTTTTTTTTTCGTTTTTTTTATTTTACAACCATGCATTAAAAATTATAAAGTAAAACATTGATATGTAGTATGTTTTCAAAGCAATAAAGAAGCAGATTGTTCAGCCATCGTCAGTGTAACATTTACCATCGACATTCTGAAAACCCAATTCTGTACGTGGACAGTTCCTTCTTTCATTGTCCACTATTCCCCTACAACAAAAAGATTCAATTAAACATAATTTTGTACAGATCTCAGAACCAAAACCATATACATTGCTAGCGAACTATCGACAAAAAATCACAATAGAAATATTCTTGACAGCTGTCAAAAACAATTTGACCACTGCTGTCAAATTTTCTTGACAGGTGTAAAAAAAATTGACAACTGAACTTATCATGGTTTCGCAAATTCTAGAGAACAGCATATTTCGATGTATTAATTCAATAAACTCACTTTGAACTCATCATGCTCCTCAATTTTTCCAGACGCTTTTTAACTAAAGGATGATTTCTCGGATGGTGTTTCATTTGACATACAGGAGATCGTAGGTGGTAAGATTGGACGCATACTTTTAAAACTTCAGTAAGGATGTCCAAAGCATGGTCCATGTCATCTGTGAACAACTGAAACATTCAAAAATTATTTTTTTTCTGATAAAATTAAGGTGGGCGTTCAATGTAGTGTGTTTTTATTTCAAGTTGATTTCGAAAACGGTTTCACTTTGAGAACTGAAATTTTGTGGGTGAACTCGGAAAGGATTAGGGTTCTTGTTGAAATAATTTTAATCGATTTCATTCCGACAGTTAATTATTTTTCTTTCAAAAATAGAAGAAAGTGAGCCAACCCATGCTTCTGTATTATTTCAACAGAAAGACCCATGAAAATAGTTCAACTTCCGATTAAAAGTGAATCTACTGATAATTTCGTTCAGAAGATCAACTTGAAATACGGAATTGACAGAAAATGGCCAAATTCAAATTTTGGCGGGAAAAAATTCCTGCTTTACCCACAAATTGACTTATTTCATAGTTCGGCGATTTTCGGATAGAGAGTGCCATTGTACATTTTATTCATGATTAGAGAGATATTCATAGAACTTATAGTGATAATGTAAGTTCGATGGAGATATTTCATAAAATGCACGGTGGCGCCTCTATCGGAGGAGATTTCCTACTCGCTTTAAACGCCGATCTTAAACTTTTTAACAGATTTTTAATGAAATATCAACAGTTGGTTCTCTAGTGTAGCTTATTCAAGGATATGCAGGATATCTCTGAAATTATACCGTGAAAGAATTTCTGTAAACTCTTTTCATTTTATTTAATTGAAATGAATTTCTAGCATTTTTTGACTAATGCAATAAAAAACAAACAATTTCTGATATTTTGACATTGAGCAGTTTTTCATTAATAATGACATTCGCAATATAACCGTCAAAAAAACATCGACTAAAGTATACTAACCACTTGTGCAAATAGACCAGGATTGGCCCAGTGCATTTCCAAATAAGCCTTCCTACTTGCAATCACATCGTTAAATAACTTATGCAGATTAGATATTTCTTTCAAAACTACTGACGAGTCACCTATAAGCATAAATAGTTCAGAACAATATTCAAATACACCAATGGAACTATAAAAAAATGTCTTTCACCACGAAGATTTTATAAGTTTTGATCCATCTCTGTCATTAGGCAGGGAATGAAACATTCGAATTATTCAAGAGTCGTGGACTAAGGTGAATATTCTACACGCATATGACAACTATTATTCCGTAGGATGATTTAACAAACTGGTCATCCCTCATCCACGGGTATAATAGCCATCCAAATATTTAGTATATTTTCAGGAAAATGTGCACATTGAATTAGTCAATTCACCTTTCTGTATATCTCCACTGGCAACATCGTTGCAACATTCTGTGTCATCGGTGAATATTTGTTCGTTGTTGAGAATATAGTCTTGAACGATCTGGTCTATTCCAAGGTTATTCAGAGCTTGCTTCTGTTTGTCACTCAAATCTTGGAAACAAAATATCTTATCTTCTGCTGCCTTGCCCATCATTAGAAACCAGTACTGCATAAAAAATGCAATCCAATGTAGAAGTTGCTGAATTATTCGTATTTGCTCTATTTTCAAATTTCTACTTGGTTTTTGATTTATTCACATAAAATGTGTATATCCAGAAATGCAAGGAAAATTATTAGTATGGAGCTTATGTGGTTCTTGATGTGAGCTGTGTGCCCACAGTTTTGTTATAGTTCCTTGTCTAGGCACGACCATTTCACGAAACTTCAAGTGCCAGACCTTATAGGTCCTATATTACCAAAAATGTAAAATAAAGACTTTTTTTGTTCAACTCATCTCAGTTTTATTCATTTCGACACTTAACACAGAAAATTATTATTCTTGTTATTTTTAAATAATTGTATACCTACGTCATAGTTGTTAATAGGCACATTTCATTTGAAGATTTGACCGATTCTTATCTCATTCAAATTAAGATGTTCAACAGAAACGGAAGTTATTAGGGTGATTAGTATACTACAGAACTTATCTGATAACATAATGTGTCACTTCCTAAACTCATATTTATACTGAAAAGTGTATTCTATGCATTAGTGAAACAACAATAAAGCTGCTCCTCTTGTTCTCGTTGAATCAATTCAGCAACCATTATAGTTTTTTAGAAGCTGGAAGCATTCTCTGATTTCGAATATATTCAATTTGAATTTTCACTGTCCATTGTATTTCGCCGTTCGAAAACATTCAGTATCTTTCATAGTTCTTGAGTTATGAGCTTCAATGAGTACAAGACAACGCAAAAATGCTTTCGACAAGAAAGCTATAGAAGCTATAATGTGACTTCCTCGAAGCTACCTCAAGTACTAGAATTTTAGGGCAAGATGTGAATTTTTAACAAGATTAAAAAAGTACCTCTGCGTCTTTCCTATTTGAGCTCACTTCCTGTCTAGATGGCGGCAGAGAATCTAAGTTCTCGCAAGTGCCATCTATCAATTTCCGTATTGTCATTCCCCTTAAATTAAATAAAAATGAATTTGATGCCAAATCAAGCATACTTTAATCATACCCAGTAATCGTCATATCAGGATTCTCAATCTTTCCGTCGAACACCTCGTCCTTAACGTCCTTGAAAAGATCACCCAGCATTTTTTTCACCCCTCTCACAATATGACGATGGGTGTATTTCTTCATTCTCATAAGACCTTCGTAAGCTTTCGTTCGAGAAATGCCTACTTCAAGAATGCCCGATTGACTGCAAGATAAATAGATTTCAAAATGGTACCACACTTGCATAAATTATGATGGTATACAGGGTGGTTCACTCTGTACTGGCAGGACTTCAACAGTCTCTAGAAAAACACATTTTAAGACGTGAATTTCATATCCACAGAGGTCCTTGAATCTCTCTTTTTGTTGAAATTTCCATGAACTTGATCTTCATAAAACCTCTTTTTTTGATTATTTCAACGCTCAGTTTCTTCGAAAAAACTGTTATGGACCTATGTAGATCGGATGACCGGAAGAAAAATGGTTTATCTATCGACTGTTGAATCTGCTCTATATCTGCAATGTTAAATAGAATACTGAAAATTTGAAATGAAACTCACAGCGAGTGACAATAATATTTTCGAATCAAATATTTTCGGTGCATCTCTTCCGATTTTGGTATGGTTAAAACCAGGGTCGGCCTCAGTCCACGAGCTCTCAGTAACAACGCACCGTTCAGATCAGAATGAAGTATTAAAACTGACTTATTCGTTGCTACCTTACTCATCTCAGCTTGAGCTGTGAATGAAACAATGAGAAGACTTCCCTCAGACACAAAATCATTTAATGAAGTCGATTGATTGACCTGAATCCAGTGTTTGATCTGCAGATTTCTTGAATAGTCAGGCAAAGAGTCGGACACAGTCTTTAATCACTTCCCAATGTTATTCACGAAAAATATCGAGTTGTATGCTTGAAAATTGCTTTCAATTTCGATATTCGACAACATTCTCCGCAGTATGTGCCCAATTGTAGAGAAAATCCAACAAAACAATGAGAGACTGCGACAGCCGACCAAGCGCGAAACTATTACAGGGTTTCGCGCTTGTTTGACTGTTGGAGTCTCTCATTGTTTTGTTGGATTTTATCGATAAATGGACACATACTGCGAATAATTTTGACTATATTAACTATTGAAATTGGAAGTCTCCTTCAAGCATACAGCTCGATATTTTTCAAAATATCCAAGAATTTTGTCGAAAAAAAGATATATAAGATACAATGAGATCATCAAGGGTCATAGATTCAATTTTATATCCACAAACCAAATCCGTAGAGATGGCCGAAGTATTCCGAAGTAGTAATAAACATTCCTCGTCTTAACATCTCCTTGAATGTATCGTATGTCACGAAGTGATATTGTTCACCGTCAATTTCTCCCTCTGATCTTGGCCTGGTTGTGTGGTTGACACCCCTTGTTACATATCTGGAAATGGACTGTTCTCGTAAAGAATTATTTGACCTAAGTATTAGTTCTGCAAATGAGCAGAAAGTATACTCAAAAACTGTTGATTTCAACCTGAAAAACTTCACTTACTGCGGGAAAATCTCACAGCAAAGATCGACCAGCAGTCCTTTCAAACAAGATGGCGGTCCAACCAGCACGATCATTGGTCTTGGAGGATCCGTATACGGAATTACCGATTTCGTGATATTAGGAAAATTAAAGCTGTTTAACAGGATGTGCTGTGTTCCCGTCTTTTCGTATTCGAAAAGCGTCATATCGAATTTTTTCCTGCTCAACACCTTCATCTCAGCAGTGATCTCTTCGCCATCCAAGATGAACAAGCTCTTGCAGAAATTGACGGTCGTATCGAAGTACCTGTTGTGGTACCTGATGGGGTTTTCTCTCATATCCAGTTCGTTGAGTCGATTCATGTCTTTCAGGTACACCAACTCGACTGCATCTTCTGTAAATGCAATAATGGGTCTAGGAGATGTAAACAGATTGGCACAGCCTTATTGTGGCTATCTCAGAGCAACAAAACTGATCCAAAAAGGAAACGGAATGGAACTTTGGATATCTTGTGAGGTTACTGGAGATATTTTGAACCTTTTGGCGTCACAGCACCTCAGAAACTGACGAAAAAGTTACCTATTCTGTTGTCGGAGATATCCAACATCTGTACGTATCTAGCGCCCTCTACAATTTGCAAGGAGTTGATCATATTCCTTGCCAGACTCATTTTCTTCAGTCTCAACATAGTTTTGAATCCAACATCAGGTCCAACTTCGAATTTGCTGATGATGTTGTTGTAAAGGGATAAGCACTGCATGCGATCTAAATGGCTCAGACCTTCGAATTTAGCTATCCAGTTGTAGGATAGATTGAGACCTCTCAGGTGTCTGGGAAGAAATCAAAATCGGTTATGAAATTAAAAGAGAGCACAAGTCCAAGTCATTGTTCGTTCAACGATAATAAGAGGTGTGTGGCAACCAAACATTATACCCCCTCCCCCCCCCCCCCCTCCAGCGCATTATTGATCCGCCTTGAAAGGGCACAACTTCTCGAGCGAAATGTGTGTACACAACTTATGTTCTGAAGATGTAATTCAACTTACTTTAATTTATTGAGTCCGGAAATAACCTCGATTTCATTATGAGAAAGGTCCAGGACGATGAGGGACCAGAAATCAGATAAATCCCTTATAGCTTTTATGTCATTGGAAGCCAGATTGGCAAACATCAAGTTGAATGGGGCTTTAAAATCTAAAACTTCGGTCAGCATGTTTGAGGACGCATCCAAGTACATCAGGAATGGCATTTCTCCTAAAGCTTCCAATGTTGTTATGCGATTTTTCGATATATCTAAGTACTGGATATAATGGAAATTCTTCAGAGCAGATATCTCATATAATCCCTGAAAAATTTTTAAGAAGATTCGGCTTAATCATAACAGAAACCCCAAAGAAATCTGGAAAAACGTTTATTTGTTTCTCATTTGTGAACGTCAGTTTCCAAAAACACAATATTAATCAAGATAATTTATTTCATCAAGTCACTAACTTGTAAAACTGACAGCTAACTTGCAAAATTTTTACAAGTTAGTAGTATTATTCACATTAGAAAATTTTGTTTTATCGTCATATATGTTGAAAATCATGGTACAATTGTTATTTCCAGTAACACAGATTTTTGATGATGAAAGAGTTGATACTGATGATGATGAACCATCTGTTGACTCAGAAACTGCTGAACTCGAGGACTGCAGAACATTTGTACTCTCCTTGCTACCAAATAATTTGCTAGACATTTCGATTTTTTTTGTTGACCGAATCATCGACATAACTCATCGCAATTTCGGTACTCTTCCAACCTCCTGCACGCTTTAGTGCTAAAATATCTCCACCCGAATCCGCAACCATAGTGGCTCCAGTTCTGCGAAAACAGTGGCCGGTGTATAACTCTGGGTCTTTTAAACCTAAATATTTCGCTATTTGCTTTGGGACACCACCAATAGTGTGCTGGCCAGCATTAAGGGAAATGTCGGTATGTCAAAAAAAATCTTAGGCTTTCTGTTCCAGGAGGCCGAAGATTTACATATGTTCTGTATAACATGCAGGGCTTGAAGGTGCAGCCATGATCGGTTATGGTGAATCTTCTTGTTCTTAAATTTTTTTTTGCCGCAATGTCACAATAACGTATTTTCCCATATCTTCTACATCCTTCATGTTTAAGGAGAGAATTTCGTCACATCGGCAACATCCAAAAATCCCAAATATTGTTACAATTTTCGCCAGCAACCACTAGTCACCAGGAGCATGTAAAAGAAATTGTTCAGCCTCTTCTTTACTTAATACCTTGGCCTTTTTTGGCGTATAACGCTCATTTTTTCGTTTCAGAAACGCTATAACCTTTTGAAATCTAAACGTCATATTTTTCAATAAATTTTTTAAGGAAAACAAACCTGCGAACAGGGGCATTTTCTTTCATTTCCAAGCAGCTTTTCAGCATAGACCATTTTGTCCATAAAGTATTAGGGCTGAATCTAGCTGATAGTTGATTCAAGTAGTTCAACAAAACATCTTCAGTTACCCCAATCACACTATTTTTGTTTTGCCACTTTTTGAAGTCGTTGTATTCTCGCTCGTACCTTGAAGCTGATTTTGCAGGTAATAAACTTGAAGCTACACTGCTGGCTGCCTCAATAATTTCTTTTGGTACATTCATTTTCGCTTTCGCCAAAACAAATGTAAAGAAAAATAAACAGACATGTTCATGGCAACGCTTCCATAGCTTACGACATTTGCGACAAATTATTGAGATTTTTTTGGAATTTATCTAACCTTTTTACAAATGAGAAACAAATAAAATATAAAACAATACACGCAAGGTAACGGGTTTTACTGGCTCAAGGACTCGCCTGCGGCTCGTCAGTTATATCCTCCATTCGCCAGTAAAAACCCTCTTACCTTGCTAGTAATGTTATATACTATTGGGCATTCCATAACAAGGAAACTGTAGAAAGTAGAAATAAAAATTACCTACCTTGTCGGTCAATATACATTTACAATAGACGTATTCCTCAGTTTCAGGTGACCTGTCTAAATAGCTAGAGCAAGCTGCTATCACTCTGTTGCTCAAAATACCATCTTCCTCTTCTTCTGTCAATTGGATGTTGCTGTAGGCAACCATCTTCATGGTAGGCCTCTCAGCATCATCCCAAGCAGCATACTCATAAGCATGGCTACCCCAACAACCTAAAGAGCATAGCAATAGGCTAGATGGCGAATTTTCAAGAACTATGCTACGATCTAAACCCTCAAACATCGCAGGTTTAGTTATACTTTTAGAGATGACAGGCAACCATGCACTATGAACAAGCTTGTGGTAACGTACCAGCCAAATGCACGTTGGTCCAGTGTAGGTCCCTATTGAAATTTGGCACGCCGTAGAATCTGTCCGCTAACCTATCATACAAGGCATGGCTGGCATCTTCACTTATGCAGGAGGAACTGTTTTGACTCTGACTCAAGACGTCTGATTCGAATAGAGAAGAAGTTTTCAGATAATTGATTTTCGATAAATCATGGCTGACTCGACTCTGGGTGGACACATTGCCGTCTTCCTTCTTGAAAACGCCTTTTATTTTACTCAAAGTTGCTGTGATGGTCTTCGATACTTTCGGTTCCTTCGAATAATCGGTTGACATTTCGTTTATTGAATTGACAATCGTCAATAGATCATCAAATGTGATGATCTGAACATAGAAGGAATAATACACTGCGCAAAAAAATTAACGCACATTTTGAAAATCTCAATTTTAATGAAAGTTTACTCTACATTGACTTCATAACTTATTTTTTATGTTCTCTCGGGAAGGTTTTGAACGAAACAAGACACATTAAATGGGAGAAAACTTCAGGATTTCACCGAATCTCATGTGAAAGAAGAGAAATGAACAATTTTCAAAATACTGAAATGCTGATAAGTGATTTAATACTTGGTATTTTCACCCCTTGCGTTAATTACAGCTCGGCAACGACGGTTCAAACTCAAAAAGAGTGATCTTAAAATGTTCTGATCTAAATCCTTCCCAGATTTCTCCGAGTTGGATTCCTAAGTCATAAAGAGTAGCTGGATGATTTTCTGAACTTCTCAGCCTTTTATTGAGGTTGTCCCAAACCTGCTCAATCGGATTGATATCTGGACTTCTTGCTGGCCATTCCATTCGAGAGACTTCAACCTCTTCAAGGTACTCCTGAACGATGCGCGCACGATGGGGTCTGGCATTATCGTCCATAAAAATGAAATTTTCAGCAATGTATGGGGCAAATGGCACTACATGCTCTTCAAGTATGTTCCTTATATACTTATCACCATTCATAGCTCCATTATCAACGACCACTAGGTCTGTGCGAGCAGTCAAAGATATTCCACCCCATACCATAATCGATCCTCCCCCGAAACCAGTAGTATTCAGGAAATGGCACTGAGCATATCTTTCATGTGGACGTCTGTATACAAGGGAACGTCGATCACAATGGTAGAGGCAGAATCTAGACTCATCTGTGAAGAGAACTCTTTCCCAATCGGCCTCTTTCCAATGGATATGCTCTCTCGCAAAATCCAAAAGCGTCCTTCGATGGGCTGGGGTAAGAGCTGGGCCTCTTGCCGCGACACGAGGCCTTGAATCATATTCTCTGAGGCGATTTCTTATTGTCTGAGTGCAAATTTGCACCTCATGAGTTTGCTCAAGCTGATTTTGAAGGAGGCGAGCGGTTGCAAACCGTTGTCTCAACGAAGAAACTCTCAAGTAACGTTCTTGAATGGCAGTTGTTACCCGTGGTCTACCCTGTCCTGGTCTTCGGACATTCATACCTGTCTCCCTGAATCGCTGCAACATTCTGGACACACTTGTATGGGAAACTCCAAACCTTTCTGCAATTCTTGTGTATGTCCAACCTTCTTCTCGCAAAACTACCACTTGGGCACATTCCTCTTGGGTCAAATTGCGTGTTTCGCATTTCATAGCGATCGAGTGTAGAAAATCAAACGGAAGAAAAACTATTGAACACTAGAATTGATCGAGAACAACTGATTTTAGAATGGAGCCATTACATTCAAAATCTGATAATATCATCTTTTTTTTATTCCTGCTGGGAGAAAACATCTGTATTGAAGAAAAACGTTGAAAGTGGATATCATATGCATGCATAATTCTGATAAAAATATTTATCATTGAGAACACCTTCAGTTGTAGAATTAATTTGAGATTTCCATAATGTGCGTTAATTTTTTTGCGCGGATTTTTAATAACAGTTCTTGTAAAATTGCAACAGAGAACTCCATCCAATATCTTGAATAAATTTAATTTCTAAACTTAGATATTCTTACCGTATATTTGTAATGTGAATAAAGTACATTATTTAGTTTTCAAAGACACAGTTGAGTAAACTGGAATGCCAATAGTAACCGTTCAACAAAAATGTTGACGGAGTTCCTAAAAATTGATCCGTTATCTTTTCAGCTGGCCAGCCAGCATGCAAATTTGTTGTCAGGCAAACAAATTCATTTAGCTTTACTCGGAAACCATAAAAATGATGCATGTTTCTCTCCAGGTACTTGTGTACTGTGTACTGAACCTATTTAGGGTAGGTAGAATATTGTACTGTGTACCAATCGTCACTCAACAACGAGAAGGTTTTAGGAAGGAATTCCTAGAAAATCATAAAAACTGCAGGTCTCTTACCAAACAGATGTCTTGAAGATATATAATTCAACAAAACTTTCTCCACGTGAACTCATGCAATTATTTGCTGGGATATTTTATTTTTCACAGAATCTTGATATATGTCCAATAAAACAATAACGGATTCAACAGCAAAGAATAAATCCTATTACATCAAATAAACATATAATAAAACAATAAAGTTTGTACATCGAATGAAATAAAAATAAAATGAGAATAAAATAAGAATAAGAGCAGAATACATTGGTTTATACAGATGACTTGGACTAAAATAAGAATTGACCAATCAACCAGCAGCTTTTTCGGCAATTAGGAACACGATTCAAAAACGTGGCTGTGTATTATCAGTTTACAAATAGAATAAGAAAAGAAACCTAAAAAGATAAAAGTTCCTATTCTTAATCTTCAATTTTTCTTATTTCCTTTATAAACGCATCCATTGAAATCTGCATGCTCATCTTTCTCACTCCATTCATATTGTTATCTTATGATCGTATTAACTCTTCATCATATTGATTAGTTGGTAATTCGGACTTATTCTCCCGGAAGCATTTCTCCAGAATAAAATGAAGAATGAGATGTTTTTATCATTCACTGAGGAAAGTTATAGCATAGCGAGCTATTGTTCTCGCGGATGATGTGCGAGAAGAATACACAACTTTGCTCATGACTCATTGAGAATTCAATTTAAAAGAATCGCTGTTTTATTTCTACGAACAAATTTGATTGGCATTTCATTCTCTATATAGAAAATTGGGAGTTTTGTATTGATTTTTTGTGGTTGTCATATTGAAGCTAAACCAGTGAATTATGGTCCATAAATAACAAGTACCTACCCTTAAGGAAAGGGGATGAGACTGAATTCCAGGATCCCATCTATTGTAACCAGATGTACAAGGGGAGTAAAACTAAAAAAACTTATCATCCTCGGTAATAATGTGTTTGAAGAATATCCCTACAACATTAGGAGAAAACAAATGGAATGAAACTGAAGATCATTTACTTAATAGCGCAATAATGGGCATTCTTTATATTTCTCCATGTTTACCTCAATATCTCTTTCTCTAACTAATCAGTATTTAATGCAATGTTATATATGGAATTGAAGTTGAATTGAGTCTATCGGGTGTTGTTATTAGAGTGATAGAATTTTCTCTACCTAATGCAACAACAACAAGACAAAGAACTGTACGTATAGAAGAAAATATCGCTGCTGTAAGTGATAGTGTTAATGAAGATCCAGATTTGTCTATTCGTCGACGTTCACAACAAGTTGGACTCTGTGCATCCACCACATGGAAAATTTTGCGTAAAGATTTTGGTCTACACCAATTTAGATCCAAATGGTTCAAGAACTGAAGCCACTTGACCATAATAAGCGTCGTTTGTTGGGCGATAATATTATTTCGAGAAATGGCTCAATCAATTGGCCTCCAAGATCATGTGATTATTTTGGGTTATATTAAGTTTGGAACCAGAAACAATAGAAGCTTTTGAAACCAACATAACTCGTGTTTTTGCTGAATTTAGGTCAGAATTGAAAAGTGATCCAAAATTGGTCTAATCTAATTTTTTAAACATAAATGTCATAAAATTGTCTTTAAAAAAAAATTGGGTTCAATCTCAATTTAAATCTGTTTTATTTCAATTTAAAGTACTATCACTCTAAAACAAACTTGATATCTCTTATTCTTTTTTCAAGAAATGAATCTGTGTACAAATATTTGATGCAATATTGAAAGCAGATTTATGAGGAAAAGGAACAAGCTTCTTATTCTTGTACTGGGTGTAGGTAACGACCTCAGTGGAAGTGTCATTAAGGAGGACCCTTTAAAACCTTCCCAAATAACAGAAATTTTTCAGTTTCGTTCCACAGTGTGCGGTGTCAACAGGCAGTGAGCTTTAATGAATAAGATCCCTGGTTTGCTTCAAAATGTCCAACTTGTGGTCGCAACTTAAACAGGTAAATGTTTCGAGATTATTTTTTATTCGTTTTCTGTCAATCTTTAAGATTCACATCTTAGATTCACCTGAGATTTCTGCCAAGATATTCATATTCTCTGTCTATGGTATATTTTCGTTGAAATGAAAGTTCGTTTATGTAGTTCAAATCAAAAATATCATAAAGTTAAATTGTATGATAAACTATCAAAGTAAGTAATAGATTTTAGATGCTTCTTCTGAAAATGTGTTTTTAATTAAGAAAGTAACGTTATTGTGAAAAGAGAATATGATAATGGAATAGTTAATCAGGTATCGAGTTAATAAATTGCTAATGGCAAAATTTCTTGCTTAATGTGTACCTATACGAGGATATCTTGAAAAATCTTTAGCATACTATAGAACCCAACAAAATTTCAATGTCAAAATATCTTATTGCTCAACATATTCTCCTCTTAATTGAATACATTTATTACACCGAACCTGCAACGTCTCTAGACCTTTCAAAAAAAATGTTGTTTCTTTTTGCTCTGCAGTCCTCCACAGCTTTTATTACCTCCTGGTTGGAAGAAAATTTACGACCTTTTGAATTTTTTTTCAGTTGAGGAAAGAGATGATAGTCGGACGGAGCCAAATCTGGTGAATAAGGGGGGTGTTCTGGTAATTCGAACCCTAAATCACAAATTTTTTGCATAGCAACATGAGACTTGTGTACTGGGGCGTTGTCCGGTAAAAAACACCTTTGGATAGTTTTCCGCGTCTTTTCTCTTTAATTTTTTCCCGTAGTGTGGTCAGTAATGTCGAATAGTAATCTCCATTTATCGTTCTACCCTCATCCAGAAAATCAATCATGCTTACTCCATGGCGATCCCAAAAAACTGAAGCAAGAACTTTTCCAGCAGATTTTTCGACACGAAATTTCTTAGTTCTTGGAGAACCAGAGTGTCGCCATTCCATCGATTGTTGATTTGTTTATGGATCGTAGAAATGTACCCCAGTCTCATCCATCGTAACAATTCGGTTTAAAAAGTCTACATCGTTTATCGTTTTCAAATCGAGCACAGATCGAACGCGATGCTTCTACCCTTGCACGCTTTTGGTCAACATTCAAACATTTGGGGATCCATTTTGCAGAAATTTTTATCATGTCCAAATTGACGTGAACTATAAGATGAATGCGTTCGTATGAAATCTTCAGTGATTCAGATATCAGTTTTACCCCAATTCGACGGTCTAATGAATTCATCAAATCATGAACTGCATCGATATTTTCGGGGACTGACACAGAAACTGGCCTTCCCGATCGGTCATCATCGTCAATGGAAAATTTATCTCTTTTGAAGCTTGCAGTCCAATTTTTCACGGTCGCATACGAAGGACATTGATCACCAAGGGTATTAAGCATATCTTCGTAAATCTGCTTACTCTTAACCCTTTTAAATACAGGTGCTTGATGATGGCTCGATACTCCAATCTTTCGATTTTAACAATTTCGGTGGACATCTTTTTTTTTAACTTATTGCGTAACTATGGTTTACTTTTTTGGCGTTGAACTCTACACTGACACGACTAATAAGTTATTGCTCGTTGATTTTGTATCCCAATATTTTGTTTATGCATGGAACTGGTCTAGGCTAACTAGATATCAATACATCCTCGTTTTTCTGGCCAAGAGCCAGTGACCAATTTTCATATGTCATTTCATAACTCACCAAAATTTACTTGTTCAATATTCAATATCTGCTCGAAAATAAAAACCACTTCTGCCAGCCCATAATGGCCGGAGTAGGTTACCATAAGCGCTCAAAGAGGCCAGAAAATTAGGTTCAACTATGTCATAGTATCACACACAAAACTTTCAGGAATTTTTATTGATAATATATTGAATCTATAAAAAATAATGACAGAACTTTTTCGTCCCTCCTAAGTGTTGGCAGAACTCTTTGAAAATTCATTAAGAACAGCTGTACTTAGGTATGTCATTTCAGTACGCTTGAAATTTACAGATAATAAAGAAAATGTGTCTAGAAAGCGAATTATAATCACCGCAGAAATTTTTTACATCACGAACCATCTGCCGGAACGAGAAATGTTGCCGCGCAAATGCGAGCGAAATGAGCTTATTCATATTTGCAAATCAGACCTAGAGCGCATATTGGACATTTACGAGACTCATCAAAAGTTGATAGGAAGCTAAAATTCTTTTATGAAATTATAGAATTTGTTTTCAGTTTCATTTACCTGATCTGATGATAAGGGTATTCGCTATACATATAGGTACTCGTAATACTAAAGCTCACTGTGAAAGTCGTATACTCTCTTTTACTACTCTTAGTCCACCCAATTTTTGGGGTTTTAAATGCCCTGATGGTTTATTTTTTACCCCTTAATGTGACTGAGATCTTACACTTTTTTGAATGTTTCGTAAGTCACACAGGTATACTCAAGACCTCCTCAATCCATTCGAAAAATTCTTGAGGAAACAAATTTTGAGGATGCGTAGGAAGAGCATATTTTTTTGAATAGTTTATCACTAAATGAATTGTTGTAATGTTAAAAATAAACACCTTTAACCTTTAATTTATTCCTTCAATTGACAATAATACATGCCCAATATGCGCTCTAGGTCTGACTTGCAAATATGAATAAGCTCATTTCGCTCGCATTTGCGCGGCAACATTTCTCGTTCTGGCAGATGGTTCGTGATGTAAAAAATTTCTGTCCTGATTACAATTCGCTTTCTAGACACATTTTCTTTATTTCCTGTAAATTTCAAGCGTACTGAAATGACCTAAGTACAGCTGTTCTTAATGAATTTTCAAAGAGTTCTGCCAACACTTAGGAGGGATGAAAAAGTTCTGTCGTTATTTTTTATAGATTCAATATACCTATTATCAATAAAAATTCTTGAAAATTTTGTGTGTGATACTATGACATAGTTGAACCTAATTCTCTGGCCTCTTTGAGCGCTTATGGTAGTCTACTCCGGCCATTATGGGCTGGCAGAAATGGTTTTTATTTTCGAGCAGATTTTGGTGAGTTATGAAATGGCATGAAAATTGGTCACTGACTCTTCCTCTATAGGACTTGGAGTTAAACATCAAAATTACTGAGTATTTGTTATTTTTATTGAGAATATTAGGATCTTCTTCTCTTTTCTCACGAGTTCCAAACTTGAAAATAGATTTTGTGGGAAAATTTGAAATGTTGTCTACTTATGTACTTCTTTTTAATTTCAAATCTTTTTTTTCAGTTTTGGGAAGAATCTGTGGAGAGATGGAATATTACTATAGATATTAATGTAGATGACACCTTGCGCTTAGCTGTGATCCAAGGAGACGAACGTCTAGTTTCTAAATTACTGAAATGGGGCGCCAATGTGAGAAGAAAGGATTCCCTTGGCTTCACCATTCTCCATATGGCAGTCATAGAAAGTCGATATGAAATGATTGAAGACCTTGTCAAATACGGCAAGGATATAGAAAAAGAAATGTGTCTAGAGTACAGGCCTTTAATACATTCAATCCTGTATTCAGACAAAAAAGAAGAATGCTTCGATGCGCTGTTGAGAGCCAACGTTAGATTGAATACTGTTGATTTCATGAGTAATACTCTCTTGCATCAAATGGTGAAGTGTATACCCAACGATGTCGCATTCATCGATCGAGTTTTAGGTCTAGGTGTCGATCCCGGTGCTGTTAATATTGTGGGCAATAACTGCCTGCATATTTTATCGTATTCCCTGTTATGCACTGCGAACAAAATGGTGGTTCTCGCCGAGAAATTTCTGAAGAAAGGGGTGAATATCAACGTCAAAAATTACATCAGAGGTGAAACAGCTTTACAGATAGCAGCCAGACGTGGTAAAACAAATCTGGTTGATTTTTTGTTACGGGAAGGAGCATCTATTGATTCGACCGACAAGTATGGAAACACAGTGTTTGAAACTTTGATTTCTGGTTCGGTATCTGTAGTAAACGTTTTTCTGAAGCAACTGGTACTCAGAAAATACCGCGGAGAGATTAAAAACGAAGAATTCATAACTATCGTCCAAGCTAATCCTATACTTGGAAGAAGATACCGAGTGTTCGAAATGGAATTGGTACAACTCAAGCTCCACCCCATAAATCTATCCCATAGGATCACTTATTTCGATGTTTTGTGTAAAAACAAGTATGCAGTGGCCAAATTTCTGAGGAATCCTGCAGTCAGGGACAGTGTTCGCATTTATTATTTCCGCGCCTTTGATTTCCACAATGAAATTGCTCATAAAATCAGGCAGGCAACCGAAATCATGAAAGCCCAGAATTTGGCTTTCACGATAGTTGATACCGAGTTTGGTGGAAAGCTTTCTTATTTGTGTGTTCAAAGAGTATCCCGATTTCTTGCACAACCAATTATGTGGTATTGGAAAAAGCATGGTTTACTTAAGAAACCAACGTGATAAATAGTTATTTTATATAGAGTTTTCGAGTTATTCAGATCGAATAATATTGTATTATATTATTGTATATTAATTGTGTATCATGTTGTATTCAAAGATTAAACCAAGCAGTTTTTGTAAGTATTGAAGAATTCATTTTGTTTTAAAATATAAATCAGTGTTTTATTTCGATTAATTTATATGAAGAATGTTTTTTGTGACATGGTTCCTTTTTCAGCTGGCTGTGTTAAATTAATGTATTTGTTAATTGATTTTAATTCTGCGTTGATTGAACTTGTCGGGTCAATATCTTTCTACAGTGTGATTCACATAAGGAATTCATTAAATGGAATGACATCAAATTTTTTTTGCAAGTTTTGTACCTATATTCTTGTAGACTTTCTCTTTGTATTTAATGTATATTTTTTTCAGTAGTCACTGATGTGTTTGTTCCATGCTCATACTGTTGTATTGTTCTGCCTTTTTTATTACGTCACAGAACGTAAACTTGTAGGAAATAAAGGGCATTTGGCATTTTGTTATTCATTGTAGTAAATTTTATTCCACCCTTGAGGCTTTAAAATATCATATTTCCTGTATCATTTCGAACGAGCCCTGGAAAGCTCCTGACATATCGTGAGAGCTTTTTGTGGCCCATTTTTTTCTTTTAATTGATTTTCAACTCCCTGACTCTTTCAAACAAAGCCTAACTTTGAAAAAAGAAGAAGAATGGAAAAAATTATCAACCCCATCTTGTGTTACCTCTGACGGTTGAGCATCGACGGCAACGATTACGGTGGTGCAGAGAACGTCAACATTGGATTGTGGAATGGCATCATGTCGTTTTTTCTTATGAATCTCGATTTTCCTTGGGTGCACATGATGACCGTAGAAGGGTTAGACGACGTCGGGCAGAAAGACGTGAACCTTAGTTTGATTTTTAGCGTCATGCATTTATTAAAAAAATTGCAAACCCTTCCAAATTTTAATCATTTACTCCTTGCTCTACTATGTTTTACCGAAATAAAGAATTAAAATGTAAAGAGCTCTCTCTGGGTGTTGCAGTTTCTTTGTCAGTCAGTATACAGGGTGATTTTTTTAGGTGTTTCATTAGACGTATTCGAGGAAGGAATTGCGATACAAATTCAAAATTTTGTATTTTTGTTTCAGAGTACATGAACTCAATTTCTAAAATATTTTCAAGCCGGATCTACTTCCGGTTCTACCGGAAACGATGTGAACTTTGTTATTTCAAATGCAACACCCTGTATATTTATATATATATTTGAATTCTTCGTTCAATTCTGCAATTATTTGATGTATGATATGAGCAACCACATCAAGGAATAATTGAGTTATAGCGTGATTCTCAATTTTTTTGACAGAAAGATTGTCACAAATTAGTGTTCATATCTTCAAAATCCCTCATTGTAAGAATTTTTTTGCGACAGTGGAACAAAAGAAAGTGCACTGACAGTGCTTATTGTATGAATTATGACAGGGTGTCTGAAACGGGGCTTCAAAGTGTGCCTCAACAAAACTATGAAATCTCATTTTTTTCAAATGGGAACCATATAATTTTGTAATTCCTATCGATTGCTCGTCAAAAACTAGCTAGAGTGTGCCAAACATATTTCATGTCTTTAAAATCAGTAGTTTTGCCGTTATCGAGTAAAATTCGAATTTAACAACTAAATCCAGGTTTCGCTCAGTCAAATTCATTGGTATGCATGTCTTTTTCAAAGTAGACTATGTTAGGAATTGTTATTCTCACTTATTTTCAATAATCGAGCACTATTTGGTCATCGTTTATTATCTGTTTTTTTTATTTTATTTGTCACATTCGCCGCGAATATAGAACAGACTTTTGATGAATCATTCTAGTGTACCTAATTATTATTCCATGTTCTGCATAGTGCTCGATCCATAAAAATAAGGAGGAATGACCATTCCTACTTTGAAAAGGACGTGCATACCAATTAATTTGACTGAGCAAAACCTGGATTTAGTCGTGAAATTCGAATTTTATTCGATAACGGCAAAACTACTGATTTCAAAGACATGAAATGTTTGGCACACTCTAGCTAGTTTTTGACGAGCAATCGATCGAAATTACAAAATTATATGGTTCCCATTTGAAAAAACTGTGATTTCATAGTTTTGTTGAGGCACACTTTGAAGCCCCGTTTCAGACACCCTGTCATAATTCATACAATAAGCACTGTCAGTGCACTTTCTTTTGTTCCACTGTTGCAAAAAAAATTCTTACAATGGGGGATTTTGAAGATATGAACACCAATTTGTGACCATCTTTCTGTCAAAAAAATTGAGAATCACGCTATAACTCAATAATCGCTTATTGTGGTTGCGCATATCATACATTAAATCATTGCAGAATTGAACGAAGAATTCAAATATGTATAAATATAAGGGTGTTGCATTTGAAATAACAAAGATCACATCGTTTCCGGTAGAACCGGAAGTAGATCCAGCTTGAAAATATTTTAGAAATTGAGTTCATATACTCTAAAACAAAAATACAAAATTTTGAATTTGAATCGCAATTCCTTCCTCGAAAACGTCCAATGAAACACTTAAAAAAATCACCCTGTATAAACGTAACATTGGTGCAATGTTATCAATTAATTTGAACAAATGAATTAACCACAAAGAATGTCAGAAACATAAATATAATTTGTTAGATTGTTCCTTTAATTGTTGTTAGATGTCGCCATATCTGAAAGACTTCGAATTTTATTTGATATCATTGTTCACATGCTTATTGTTTGAGATAATTGCTTTAAATGTGTTTATTTGATAAGACTGTGGGTTGTATTTGACGATCTAGTGAATTGTCATGCTCTCACTTTTCTCTTTAATGATCATGTTCAATAGTGATTTGACTCTTTCTTTATTAACTCGACTAGGTATGAATTTGATCATTTTATATTTTCGATGTTGTATTGTGTGGTCATTGCATTTTAATATCTTTTAACTCTAGAAGAAGGGCTTTTGTTTAGGTTTTATTGAGTTATAAACAAAATATTAGTGAAATTGTAGATGAATTAAGTTTTGTATGTTCACCACATGTTTGACAATTATTCAGATTTCCTTCAGTGAAATTATATTAGGGGCTGTTGTTTGGACATTTAGCGAAAGGGAGAGTATTCGAATTTAGGGTTAATGGTTATACGGACACACCATTGGTCCCAAACTTTGTGATAGCGTGCTATGACTCACACACATGTATGAGGCATATACAGGGGGAGATTTCATCCATGCGCACTGCGAAATTCAAACAGAAATAATAAGAAACTATTTTATTAATTTCAGTCAACTTCAATAATTTCAAGGAGTAAATCTTTTCGTTTATATAACATTTTTGATTGTAAATAATGTTGGAACTGGCAATAAATTTCTGAGATAGAAGAAGAGATGTTTGCGATTTCTTTTTCTAGGTTCGGTATACCTAGCTCAGTGGAGGTCCCTCTAAGTTGGACCGTTTATGACCTTCCCATATATTTCATTGTTGTTTGATCTTCTGGGGTGAAAACAGCCAGTGAGCCTGTGATATAGAAGAATAGCATTATTTGAATCATCTGAGTTGTTCCCTCTGCGTTATCGTGCCAATATTTTTCAGGCCTCTTCAAAATGTACAACGTGTGGTCGCATTTTAGACAGGTAAATATTTTGTGCATATGTTGTTTTTTTATGATTTTGTTCTTTGAGATTCATTAGAGATTTTAACCACAATTTTCATATTCTGGGATGGTTTATGGAATTGAATCCACGGTGCAACACTGTATTTTTTGGAATTGTCTCATTGAAAAGTTCATAATCGTTTTTATTTAACAGAAAAAAACGAAAATAGTATCAGTATTTGTTCAAAATGAATTCCAAAATTGTAAATAACTATTGGGTGTTTTTTCAGAGGAATAGAAATTTAAATGGAAATAAAACACATTTAAATCGAGATTGAACCCTATTTGTTTTTATTTCAAAGACAATTTTATAACATTCGTGTTTTAATGGTTATTTTTGTATCTAGTGCGCGAAATGCTACTTTGGTGATCGAGAACTGATTTTTTTTTAACGAGGCGCAGCCGAGTTAAAAAAAATAGTCGAGATCACCAAAGTATTTCGCGCATGAGATGCAAACAAATTTTTTTCTACGAACGTTCGTGCACTGGCTGCACCATAAATGTTAACATTGTAAATCTATATCTATACTAATATTATAAAGAGGAAAGATTTGTATTTTTGTTTGTTTGATACGAATAGGCTCAAAAACTACTGGACCGATTTAAGAAATTCTTTCACCCTTAGAAAGCTACATTATCCCTGAGTGACATAGGCTATACCTACTTTCCACCCGAAAAAAATTAGGATACCCACTATAACTTCAATAATTACAAAAAAATCAGCCATAATCAGCTATTTTGACGTGCGCTGGGAAAACCGTAAGACTTACGTGGATACAATGTATGACGGAAATGTACCTCTCAAATAGTTCTACAAAAAAGTCCGCGATATCATATATCTGTCTCTCAAGATTGACTTGCTATTACCTGTTTATGGTAATCAGATGTTTTCCAAAATTATGCACTATTTGGGAGTGTGTTTTTATGAATTGGGTATTGATCCTCATCCAACCTAATACGTTATTTATCCCCAATATTTAATTTAGAACGAAATTGCCCTTCACATCATACAATTACAACGACTACATCAAAAGATATGGCAGGTTGAAGTGTTGAAGATGAAACCGCCGAGTGAAACAAATTTCTCACCGGGCGAAGCTGGGAAGGCCTGCTTGTAATAAATAAAATTAGGTAGTGTTAAATTTTCTCACAATTTGAAAGCCTTAATTATTGTTATACATTAATAAATAACTGATTTCTTGGATGTTTGCTTAATTGAGGAACATAAAGGTTAAAATATAAAAATCCCATATAGTTTACATGCTGTGTAAGTATTTCGCACACTACTTCGCGCACGGTGTCATGGTAACGAAGGAAAATGAAAAAAGGGTCACTTCGCATATGTTTTCTATGCGCGAACCTTGTCATTTTTTGACGTTCGTAGAAAAAACTAATTTCCGGCATATATCCACAACGACAAGATCTGAGAATCCACATTCGACCAGACCAATTTTGGAACACTTTTTCAGTATTTCGGGGCTTATTTCAGCAATAACACGAGTTATATTGGCTTCTAAAGCGTCTATTGTTTCTGGTTTATCAGCATAAACCAATGACTTGACATAAACCCAAAGAAAATAATAATAATAATAATACATATAATGTTATTTTCTTCCACATATAGAATTTTCACAATATTTCAACACAGCATTAATATAAATGGAGAAAATACAATAGGCCTCAATAATCCATTGGAGTTATGTCGCATGATCTTGAAGGCCAATTTTGTTTTATAATTACTTATTTATTGCTGACACCTAAACAACAATTTTCACATTGCTGGTATCAGGGCCTGAATTTAACAATTTATATTCAACAAAAACGTAATTCCTTAATACCAAACCTAAATAGCAAGTGTAATGAAGTATTAATTGGAGCATTTCTCAAAATAATGTTATCGCCAAATCTTTCTCTCAATAAATCAATTGTTACGGCAGCAGCATGAGGTGTGGCACCATTTTGTTGGAACCAAAATACTTCTGGTCGATACCATTCGAATTTTTAAACTAATAATCCATGATAATCGATTTGTAACTACCACCAATTCTGGTCCTGGTGGACATAAACCGAAAATTATTTTCAAAACATAAAATGTCATTGAATTATGTTTCAAATAAAAAAATTGGTTTCAATTTTGATTAAAACGTATTTAGTTTAAATTTAAAGTTCTGTCACTGTGAAAAACACGCGATATTTTGGGAGAATGTCCAGGTGAATTTTTTAGGTCTTTTCTAATTTTAAATCTTTCCTCTCAGTACGCCATCAACCGTTTTTGGGCAGGTGCGACGGAGGAAGATGAGGCTACGCCCAAAATGGATATGGATGACTATTTAAGAATGGCTGTGATTCATGGAGGACAGTATCAAGTTTCCAGTTTGCTGAATTTGGGTGCGAACGTCCGGAGAAAAGACCACAAGGGCTACACCATTCTTCATACAGCAGTCAAAGTAGGCCGATTCGAAATGATTAAAAAGCTGGTGAAATATGGAAACGGCATAGAAAAAGAATCAGATTCGGAATACAGGCCTTTGATTCATTCCATCCTGTATTCGAAAAAAAAAGAACAATGTTTTGATGCACTGGTAAAAGCGAAAATCAGTCTGAATACTGTAGATTTTTCCGGCAATTCTATCTTGCATCGAATGGCGCAGCATTTTCCTTGCAAAGTAGATTTCATCGAAAAAATTATGGGTCTAGGTTTGGACCCGAGTACGGTAAATGAACTTGGAAATAATTGCCTGCATCTCCTAGCATCATCTGGCCACTCTAACAGAAGAGAATGTATACTTCTCGCTGCTAAGTTTCTGAAGAAAGGCGTAGACATCAACGCTGTAAATTTAGCAGGAGAAACAGCTTTACAGAGAGCTGCTAAGGGAGACAGAACCAGACTTGTCGATTTCTTGCTGCGTGTAGGTGCCGCAATACATTTGGTAGACAATTCTGGTACTGCAGTCTACGAATCTCTCTTAGCAGGAAATGATTCTGTGGTATCAGTTTCTCTCAAACATTTCGCCCTCAGGAAGTTTCGTGGGGACCTAGAGAACAAAGATCGACTATTAACAATCATAGAATCTGATATCTCCTTACGGAAAATCTACAGCGTCTTCGAAAATGAGTTGACTCGTATTCAACTCCAACGTATACACCGGGCGTATGAAGTTACATACCTCGATATTTTGTGTCAAAGCAAGAAAGCAGTGGTCAAATATCTGAAGTATCCCGGGATTAAGGACAGAATTCACATCCTCCATTTCAATTCTGCCAGATTCCATTATGAAATTAAGCATAGACTTGATGAAGTAAAGGAAGTGTTGAAGGCTGAGGAGCTCGCTTTCTTGATAGTGAATAGGATGTTCCATCCTGAGCTTTCTTATGTGAGCGTCAAGAGAGTAACAAAATTCCTAGCACCTCAGTTTCTGGAAATATTCAAAAAATATTCATAGCTGAAGGATTATTCTATGCTCCTAGTACACAGTATCGTCAGAAAAAATCAAGCTTACATCTTGTTATTTTAAATTGAAATTGTATAAAGGATGTCGTGTGAATCAGAAATAATTTTGTATTTATTGTACATAAGATTGTATAAAGATAAAACACTGAAACACTTTTCTAATGTGTTCGAAATTATTTAGAACAAATGAGCTTACTGTATATTATATTGTGTATATATTGTAAATTATATTATATTATATTATAAAATGATACCATGGGGTTTTTGTAAATTAAGATTCATTTTGTTGAAAAATATTAATTTCATTTCATTAATGAATATCTGATTTTGTTGTTATGAATTCATTCGATACTGATCTTTTTATGTTTTCCCTTTTCTGATGTTATTTCTGAATTAAATAAATGTTTCTAATTGATGTTTATGTCTATCTTTTCCCCAACTTTGTGCATTTGTTTTTATTTTGTAATTTCTTTGAATTTTATAGAATAGCTAAATATCTGAATAATAATAATAATTTTTCTTATTTCAAAAAAATCCTGTGCAGGGTCACCCAAATTGCTTGATTTTGGCTGTTTCTGGTACTTCTAGGCTAGTTAGGTGAAAATGTTGAAAGGAGTCCTGGGCTTGATTTTCCATAAACTGAAAGCCGTTTCACGATATCTTCATTTGTTTTCAAGATAAAACGAAATTTTGATATTTTGGCGACTTCGAAAATGTGCCATAACTTCTTCATTTTCTAGAATATCTAAAAACGGCAAAAACTTTCTACAGGCACTTTTTCATTGGCAATACGACACCGTATTCAGTTATTTTTTATCTCTTGTATAAAGGGTGGAAAAAAACAACTTTCTTATTTAAAATACGAATGGTATCTCTTTTCGATCTAATGCTATGCAAAAAAAAATCAGCTCTTCGAAAATATATATGTCGATATTTTATTTTCTGACCCTCACTTTCATAGAATAATGTATAACAGACTCAACTTTGAGTGAAAATTCCACTTTTTTGCTATTTCTGTCTCAAATATGCAAATAATATATCGACATACATATATTTTCGAAGAGCTAATTTTTTTTTAGCATAACATAGGATCAAAAAAAGATATCATTCGTATTTGAAATAAGAAGGTGGTTTTTTTCACCCTTCATACATGAGATAAAAAATAACTGAATACGGTGTCGTATTGCTCATGAAAAAGTGCCTGTAGAAAGTTTTTGCCGTTTTCAGATATTTTAGGAAATGAAGTAGTTATGCCACATTTTCGAAATCGCCAAAATATCAAAATTTCGTTATATCTTGAAAACAAATGAAGATATCGTGAAACGGTTTTCAGTTATAGAGTTTTCACGAAAATAGACCTTTCCAGAATACGTAGAACAAAGATGAAAGATGTGAACTAAACCAGAATGAGAGAGAAACAGGTATATTTCATGCTCAACTTGTGGGCAGCATTAAAAGATGCGCAAACCCTAGTGCGAGAGAGAAAAGAAAGGGAGAGAGGGAAGCAATGAAATGAGATCCTACTGGTTTTATCGTACCTTGACCGTCAATTAGTAACAAAACATTGTTGGGGCATACTAGAATTTAGATTTTCGATAAACAATACAACAAATAACATCCACATCCAAAAAGTCGGCTGCGTAAAATAATAATATCAATTGTCAAATGTCAACGATTTAAGGAGGGAAATTTTGACGACCAATGATATTCATTCTTAGCCCACAAGTGACGCGCGCAACTTTCACCTTCACAGGTAATTCTGGAAAGGTCTATTGAGCCCAGGACTCCTTTTAACATTTTCACCTATCTAGCCTAGAAGTACCAGAAACAGCCAAAATCAAGCAAATTTGGGTGACCCTGTACATTTCCGAATTTTTAAATTTTGAGTAAATCTCTGGAATTATTACGTTTTGAATATTTCTCCTAATTCCATTTGTTTCTGATCTAAAAGATACAGATATGAAGGGTCAAAAAAGGTTCCATAATTGTGTATTTAGAAATCATATCTAAAACAATATCATAAAGAACTGAATTCCAAATCAATATACCTTTCAGAAAAAATTATTACGTATTATTAACAGAAATACAACTGTCGAGAGTACAACTGAATTTTTAAATGTTATACAAAAAACTCTTTTGACCATGAAAAAATACTATACTTACATGCGATGGAGCTTTTAAATGCGATAACTACATTATTTTTATCGAAGCAACACAAAATTCAGGTATCGCATTGTATTCTTATTAATATACTAAAATTCAATGAGATTAAAGTCGCAGTTTTATTGCTTCAAACACATTGATATTATGAAGATAACACAAATAGTTTTCTACACGTTTTTTTCACTGTTTCATTAATCTAATATTTTTATCAACGAAAAAGAAACACTGATGACGTTATACGATATAACAATATATATTTTATAATTATATTTTTCATGGTACACAATTAAAAGTATTGTCATGATATGAACATCAATATATTATTTCGAATTTACAGTTAAGCAGTGACAAAGTTGGATCAGAAGCTCAAAATTCATAAGAATGATTAGAAACAAGTTGAATTATTTCAATGTATACTTTCATGAAATCAAATTCAATGAGATTATTATTTTTCAAATATTGAATATAATAATGGTGTGAAATAGATACAGAATCATGAGGAAAAAGAAGAAGCTGAGGTATCTATCTCTATGGATGCATTATAAGGGCTGACTGGTCACAACGTGGTCAGAATATTTGAAAAGAACTAAAATCATTCTGTGCTGTCCGATGTTTAGTGGTGTTACAGCAGTACCTAAGGCTCAATTCTCGATTTCTATTCGATAGTTCCCCCTCAGTCCATTTGTGATCGAACAGGTAACAATTTGAAATTCATTTTCTAAATTCTTCACTTTACCTGTGATTATTAGACTTATAAGATTGAATTGCTGATGAAACTCCGTCTGTCTGGGTTTTTATTTTTTTTTTTGGAGAAATCACCTTTCACGACCTGTATCCACAAATATACAGGGTGCGTCACCAAGGCGTACGGCTAAAATAGCGTCTAAACTGTACCGTGTGGAAAAAACTTATATGGCAGGGTTGTAAGGTTACAAAAATCTGAAAACTAAAAATAATTTTAAATTTTCAAAGTGAGTCAAAAAAAGTTACGGAAAAATATGTAGTTTTTTTCAAATGGAACACCCTGTATTTCATAGAACATTATTTTTCTGTTTCATGAAATTTGTAATTCAAATATCTACATTTTTCACAAAGCAATCGTTTTTTAAAGAATCTGTCATATCTCAAAAAAAAGTGGTTTAAATATGGGACATATTGAAAAAGAAATTTCATGAGAGAGAAAAATACAGGGTGTTCCATTTGAAAATATCGAGTTATCGCATATTTAATTTGAGTAGATTGGTAAATTTATATTAGACACTCTGTATGAAAAAACTTCAGATGTTTACCGAATGAACACAGGAGTTGCTATAAGAATTTTGATAAACCCCTTCAAACAACAAAAATATCGAAAATACGAATTATATGGCAACGCCGTGATAAAATATAAAAAATTAGGTAAAGGTATGTAAAGCTCTTGTTGTCCTCGAAAGAATTATGCCAAGAAATACAGGGTGTTCCAATTGAAAAAACTACATACTTTTTAATAACTTTTTTTGACGCACCCTTTATATGTAAAATTATTTTCAGTTTGTAGACTTTATAGGCATAAGTATAAGTTTTTCTCCACACGGTACATTTTAGGCGCTATTTTACCTGTACGCCTTTTGCTGACGCACCTTGTATATGAGTATCGAAAAAAAGGATATTAATTTTGCTTCAATATGAGGAATTCGCATGAACAGGCTGAAGAGAATTCGTATGCGCTCAGGCATGCGAAATCCCAATAAAAATTTTCAAAAAACGTATAGTGTGGCGTTTATAAAAATCGATTGATTGGACCACACGTCCTACCAAGATGGCTTACGGGTGATATTTACTTAGATTTCCTCCAAAATCATCTTCCTGTATCACTCGAAGGTACCTACATTGCATTTTCAGCAAGATGGAGCTCCACCCCTATTTAGAGTAATGGTCAGACAACTTTTAGATCAGAACTTTCCAAATATGTGGATAGGCAGAGGTGGACCGCATGCCTGGCCCGCTAGGTCACCAGATTTCAATCCTGTTGATTATTTCAGTTGGGGTTATTTGAAATAATTAGTATATTCATCTGAAATAGGAAATGAGGATATCCTCATGCAACGTATCGAAGTCGCCTATAATGAAATAGGTACGTAATAATCCAGACATGATCAAAAAAAGTATAAGACATATTTTGAAGAGGGCAAGAATGTGTATTGAACAAAATGGTGGTACTTTCGAGCACCTTCTGTAATTCACGTAAAGTTTTTATGTTTCTTTATTTATTTATTGATCTTTGTTGACTTCAAATGAACTATTCTCGATTAATAATGTTTTTCCGGAAATAACTCCAAATGATTCCTAAGAATATTATGAAATTCGAATGTGCAATTAGTGGGACAAAAAAAAACTCAATTTGATCATAATGTACGATTTTTCGGAGAATTTTGTGGAATTCCAATATTCCATTGGATCTTTCCCTGAAGCTCTCTTTGAGCAAAATGACGTGCAGAACAATGAAATCTACTGAACCCATTAAAAATTTTCTGCTCTTTTCAAATATCCCAATCAAACCCCAAAATTTCAATGTACAGGGTGTTGAATCGCAGCTTGGAAGAAGTCCCATATTTTTCAAATACGGACCTGGAATTTTTTGGAAATTCAAAAGTAAATCGATCGACCTGTGGAAGTGAATCATACGTTCCAAATATCAACCGACTATACTGGTTGGTTCAAAAGTTATGAGGAATTGAAATTTTTGGTGAAAACATAAACCACCCTGTATCTCGTTTATGGAATTGATCAGACCTATCATATATCGGTTTTTTGGACTCGCCTGGAGTAGCTCTAGCTCAGACTACCGTATGTTGATTTACCAATGAAACACCCTGTATAACTCTTTTTTTCTTGCAGATTTTGGAAAAATGGACGAATTAACCGATAGAATGGGTTCACTTCTACGGTTAATAGCTGACGACAAAGATTCTCTATTAATGCTAGCTGTACAAGTGGGAGACGAGGATAAGGTTATAAGGTTACTAAAACAGGGCGCAAATGTCGAAAAAAAGGACATATTGGGATTCACCACTCTTCATCGGGCAGTCGTCATGGGGCAACACCGACTTATTAAGCACCTGGTGAAGTATGGTGAGAATATAGGGAAAGAAAAGGCTCGGGAGCATAGACCTATAATCCATTCACTCCTATATTCGAAAAGCAAAAAAGTAGAATGCTTGATGCAGCTAGTTGAAGCTAAAATACCCTTTGATACTGTAGATTTCGAGGGAAATACTGTTTTGCATCGATTGATGAAGTTTATAGAGCTAGATGTCGATTTGATCGAACGAGTTTTATTTCTCGGTCTGAACCCTGGCGTTGTTAATTCAGAAGGAAACAACTGCTTGCACATTCTAGTCCATCACTACGGATTCCCACGCCAAAAACTTATTGTCGCCGAGAAGTTTCTCCATAGAGGCTTAGACATCGACGCAACAAATTCGAAGGGTGAAACTGCCTTACACATAGCAGTCAGATGTCAACGATATAGTCTTCTTGATTTCCTTTTACGGAAAGGTGCTTCCATTGATTTGGTCAATAAATCAGGATTCACAGTTGCACAACTTTTGTTACGGAATAGTCCAGATAGAACTACTGGTACGAAAGTATTTCTGAAACATCTTGTCCTCAGGAAGTTTCGTCGAGAATTGAAGAACGAAGATCAACTGCTGGCTAAGATTTCGTGGGGACCTAGAGAACAAAGATCGACTATTAACAATCATAGAATCTGATATCTCTTTACGAAAAAGTTACAGCGTGTTCGAAAATGAGTTGACTCGACTTCAACTCCAACGTATACACCGGGCGTATGAAGTTACATACCTCGATATTTTGTGTCATAGCAAGAAAGCAGTGGTCAAATATCTTAAATATCCCGGGATTAAGGACAGAATTCACATCCTCCATTTCAATTCTGCCAGATTCCATTATGAAATTAAGCATAGACTTGATGAAGTAAAGGAAGTGTTGAAGGCTGAGGAGCTCGCTTTCTTGATAGTGAATAGGATGTTCCATCCTGAGCTTTCTTATTTGAGCATCAAGAGAGTAACAAAATTCCTAGCACCTCAGTTTCTGGAAATATTAAAAAAATATTCATAGCTGAAGGATTATTCTTGTTATTTTAAATTGAAATTGTATAAATGATGGCGTGCGAGTCCGAAATAATTTTGTATTTATTGTACATAAGATTGTATAAAGATAAAACAATGAAACACTTTTCTAATTTGTTCGAAATTATTGAGAACAAATGAGCTTACTGTATATTATATTGTGTATATATTGTATATTATATTATATTATAAAATGATACCATGGGGTTTTTGTAAATTAAGATTCATTTTGTTGAAAAATATTAATTTCATTTCATTCATGAATATCTGATTTTGTTGTTATGAATTCATTCGATACTGATCTTTTTATGTTTTGCCTTTTCTGATGTTATTTCTGAATTAAATAAATGTTTCTAATTGATGTTTATGTCTATCTTTTCTGCAATATTCCCAATTATCAATTTATTGTAAATCATACTTTTTTCCCCAACTTTGTGCATTTGTTTTTATTTTGTAATTTCTTTAAATTTTATAGAATAACTCAATATCTGAATAATAATAATAATTTTTCTTATTTCAAAAAAAATCCTGTGCAGGGTCACCCAAATTGTTTGATTTTGGCTGTTTCTGGTACTTCTAGGATAGATAGGTGAAAATGTTGAAAGGAGTCTCACGATATCTTCATTTGTTTTCTAAATATAACGAAATTTTGATATTTTGGCGATTTCGAAAATGTGCCATAACTTCTTCATTTTCTAAAATATCTAAAAACGGCAAAAACTTTCTACAGACACTGTTTCATTAGCAATACGACACCGTATTCAGTTATTTTTATGTCTTGTATAAAGGGTGGAAAAAAAAACAACTTTCTTATTTTAAATACGAATGGTATCTCTTTTCGATCCTATGTTATGCAAAAAAAATCAGCTCTTCGAAAATATATAATACGATATTTTATTTTCTGACCCTGACTTTCATAGAATAATTTTAAGGCCTCTTGCAACGACAGAGAATTCTCGCGAGAATTTTCTGTCAAATTCACTGACCGAGAATTCTCTGCCGATGCATACGATGGAACAATGGAATTCCACAGAGAATTCTACCGAAAGTAGTATGCAACGGCAGAGAATTTTCGGTCAGTGAATTTGACAGAAAATTCTCGCGAGAATTCTCTGCCGTTGCAAGAGGCCTTAACAGACTCAACTTTAAGTGAAAATTCCACTTTTTTGCTATTTTTCTCTCAAATATGGAAATAATTTATCGACATACATAATATATTTTCGAAGAGCTAATTTTCTTTAGCATAACATAGGATCAAAAAAAGATATCATTCGTATTTGAAATAAGAAGGTGGTTTTTTTCACCCTTCATACAAGTGATAAAAAATAACTGAATACAGTGTCGTATTGCTTATGAAAAAGTGCCTGTAGAAGGTTTTTGCCGTTTTCAGATATTTTAGAAAATGAAGAAGTCATGGCACATTTTCGAAATCGCCAAAATATCAAAATTTCGGTATATCTTGAAAACAAATGAAGATATCGTGAAACGGCTTTCAGTTATGGAGTTTTCACGAAAGTCGAGCCCAAGACTCCTCTTAACATTTTCACCTATCTAGCCTAGAAGTACCAAAAACAGCCAAAATCAAGCAATTTGGGGACCCTGTACATTTCCGAATTTTTAAATTTTGGGTAAATTTCTGGAATTATTATACGTTTTGAATATTTCTCCTAATTCTATTTGTTTCTGATCTAAAGATACAGATATGAAGGGTCAAAAAAGGTTCCATAATTGTGTATTTAGAAATCATATCTAAAACAATATCATAAAGAACTGAATTCCAAATCAATATACCTTTCAGAAAACATTATTACGTATTATTAACAGAAATACAACTGTCGAGAGTACAATTGAATTTTTAAATGTTACAAAAAACTCTTTTGACCATGAGAAAATACTATACTTACATGCGATGGAGCTTTTAAATGCGATAACTACATTATTTTTATCGAAGCAACACAAAATTCAGGTATCGCATTGTATTCTTATTAATATACTAAAATTCAATGAGATTAAAGTCGCAGTTTCATTGCTTCAAACACATTGATATTATGAAGATAACACAAATAGTTTTTTACACGTTTTTTTCACTGTTTCATTGATCTAATATTTTTATCAACGAAAAAGAAACACTGATGACGTTATACGATATAACAATATATATTTTATTATTATATTTTTCATGGTACACAATTAAAAGTATTGTCATGATATGAACATCAATATATTATTTCGAATTTGCAGTTAAGCAGTGACAAAGTTGGATCAGAAGCTCCAAATTCATAAGAATGATTAGAAACAAGTTGAATTATTTCAATGTATACTTTCATGAAATTAAATTCAATGAGATTATTATTTTTCAAATATTGAATATAATAATGGTGTGAAATAGATACAGAATCATGAGGAAAAAGAAGAAGCTGAGGTATCTATCTCTATGGATGCATTATAAGGGCTGACTGGTCACAACGTGGTCAGAATATTTGAAAAGAACTAAAATCATTCCGTGCTGTCCGATGTTTAGTGGTGTTACAGCAGTACCTAAGGCTCAATTCTCGCTTTCTGTTCAATAGTTCCCCCTCAGTCCATTTGTGATCGAACAGGTAACAATTTGAAATTCATTTTCTAAATTCTTCACTTTACCTGTGATTATTAGACTTATAAGATTGAATTGCTGATGAAACTCCGTCTGTCTGGGTTTTTATTTTTTTTTTGGAGAAATCACCTTTCACGACCTGTATCCACGAATATACAGGGTGCGTCACCAAGGCGTACGGCTAAAATAGCGTCTAAACTGTACCGTGTGGAAAAAACTTATATGGCAGGGTTGTAAGGTTTACAAAAATCTGAAAACTAAAAATAATTTTAAATTTACAAAGTGAGTCAAAAAAAGTTACGGAAAAATATGTAGTTTTTTTTCAAATAGAACACCCTGTATTTCATGGAAAATTATTTTTCTGTTTCATGAAATTTGTAATTCAAATATCTACATTTTTCCCGAAGCAATCGTTTTTTAAAGAATGTGAAATATCTCAAAAAAAGTGGTTTCAATATGGGACATATTGAAAAAGAAATTTCATGAAAGAGAAAAATACAGGGTGTTCCATTTGAAAATATCGAGTTATCGCATATTTAATTTGAGTTGATTGGTAAATTTATATTAGACACTCTGTATAAAAAAACTTCAGATGTTTACCGAACTTCGAAGCTGATACATTGAGCTAAATGCTGTAAAAATTTCGTTTATCTAGATTGAACACAGGAGTTGCTATAAGAATTTTGATAAACCCCTTCAAACAACAAAAATATCGAAAATACGAATCATATGGCAACGCCGTGATAAAATTTAAAAAATTAGGTATAAGTATGTAAAACTCTTGATGTTCTCGAAAGAATTATGCCAAGAAATACAGGGTGTTCCAATTGAAAAAACTACATATTTCTCAATAACTTTTTTATGATATCTGATCTTCTTTCGAGCATTTCGGCCGGCGTGGTTCATTAAAATTTAATGAACCACGCCGGCCGAAATGCTCGAAAGAAGATCAGATATCATCAAACGATGGCCGCGAAAGCCTCAACAAACTTTTTTATGTTTCTTTATTTATTTATTGATCTTTGTTGACTTCAAATAAACTTTTCTCGATGAATAATGTTTTTCCGGAAATAACTCCAAATGATTCCTCAGAATATTATGAAATTCGAATGTGCAATTAGTGGGACAAAAAAACTCAATTTGTACCTACCTACGATTTTTCTGAGAATTTTGTGGAATTCCAATATTCCATTGGATCTTTCCCTGAATCTCTCTTTGAGCAAAATGACGTGCGGAACAATGAAATCTACTGAACCCATTAAAAATTTTCTGCTCTTTTCAAATATCTCAATCAAACCCCAAAATTTCAATGCGGTGTTGAATCTCAGCTTGGAAGAAGTCCCATATTTTTTGTAAATTCAAAAGTAAATCGATCGACCTGTGGAAGTGAATCATACGTTCCAAATATCAACCGACTATACTGGTTGGTTCAAAAGTTACGAGCAATTGAAATTTTTGGTGAAAACATGAACCAACCTGTATCTCGGTTATGGAAGTGATCAGACCTATCATATATCGGTTTTTTGGACTCGCCTGGGGTAGCTCTAGCTCAAACTACCGTATGTTAATTTACCAATGAAACACCCTGTATAACTTTTTTTTTCTTGCAGATTTTGGAAAAATGGAAGAATTAACCGATAGAATGGGTTCACTTCTACGGTTAATAGCTGACGACAAAGATTCTTTATTAATGTTAGCTGTACAAGTGGGAGACGAGGATAAGGTTATAAGGTTACTAAAACAGGGCGCAAAAGTTGAAAAAAAGGACATATTGGGATTCACCACTCTTCATCGGGCAGTCGTCATGGGGCAACACCGACTTATTAAGCACCTGGTGAAGTATGGTGAGAATATAGGGAAAGAAAAGGCCTGGGAACATAGACCTATAATCCATTCACTCCTATATTCAAAAAGCAAAAAAGTAGAATGCTTGATGCAGCTAGTTGAAGCTAAAATACCCCTTCATACTGTAGATTTTGAGGGAAATACTGTTTTGCATCGATTGATGAAGTTTATAGAGCTAGATGTCGATTTGATCGAACGAATTTTATTTCTCGGTTTGAACCCTGGCGTTGTTAATTCAGAAGGAAACAACTGCTTGCACATTCTAGTCCATCATTACGGATTTCCACGCCAAAAACTTATTGTCGCCGAGAAGTTTCTCAATAGAGGCTTGGACATCGACGCAACAAATTCGAAGGGTGAAACTGCCTTACACATAGCAGTCAGATGTCAACGATATGGTCTTCTTGATTTTCTTTTACGAAAAGGTGCTTCCATTGATTTGGTCAATAGATCAGGATTCACAGTTGCACAACTTTTGTTACGGAATAGTGCAGATAGAACTACTGGTACGAAAGTATTTCTGAAACATCTTGTCCTCAGGAAGTTTCGTCGAGAATTGAAGAACGAAGATCAAATGCTGGCTAAGATTAATTCGGATTCGGTGATACTAGAAAAATACCAAAAATTTGTTGATGATTTGGAACGACTCAAGACTCACCGTGTAAACCCTTCGTATCAGGTCTCATATTTCGATATTTTATGTCGTAGCAGGTTTGCAGTGGCCAAATACTTGAGGAATCCTGGGATCAAAGATCACATTACCGTCCATCTCTGTCGCGCCTTGAGTTTTCGTGATGAAATCGTTCCTGTTGTGGATGAAGCAATGGTAATTTACAGAGCAAGGCAATTAGCTTTGTCATTATCGAATGCTGACTTCAAAAATAAACTATCTCACTTGTGCATCGAAAAAATATCACAGTTCTTTGTTCCTTTAATTCTAGCAAAATGGAAAAAAAATGGTGTTGTTTGGAAATCCATCGAGGATTCATAATTTGTCCTCCCTCCCATGAACTGAACAAAAAATGTCTTGTAAATCAGGTCAGAGAAACATTTTCGAGTTATTGGTTTCATCCTACAATGTCCTCAAGAGTCTACAGTTAAAAAAATGCACAAGTCATAGACTCACTCTGTATACCCCGTTCTGGAAGCAATAAGTGCAATATTTTATTTTCAAGGTCATTTTTGAGAGTATCTACCAATATAAATACACTATACAGGGTTATAACATGCAAAAATGTTTCTCTCCCCCTGATCTACACAAGTATGTTTGTCCTGTTTATGGTGAAACAGCCTGTAAAAATGCCGAGCAAAATTCTAAAAAACGTTAAATTATACTAAACGTAATAGCTGATTCTATATTTTTATTGTACATAATATTGTATAAAGATTGAAAACATTTCTCTTCTGTATGAAATTATAGAGACCGAATGAGATTATTGTATATTTTTATTGTATTTATTTTATGTAATATATTGTATTATAAAATGAAACCATGAAGTTTTTGTAGGAATATTGAGAATTTAGTTGTTGAATATATATTGATCTTTTATTATATTTATTCATATTTTTTTATGTTAAATGTCTATATTTTTGAAATTTCATTTATGACTTGAATAAACTTATTGAAATCATATCTTCATCTGCAGTTTGATTCGCTCAACAAATGCTAAGAGGTGTATAGACATCATTTATAATATAGATTCAAGTTTTTGACATCAAAAATCATAATATCAAATTCATCCACATCTTCATTAAACTTATAACAAACAATTCAAAAATGATGTAGAACACTTCCAGAATAATTTTTATGCTTTTTCTAATGATTTGAATATTGCACCAATCAAATTACTGTTCCTTTTAATGATACATGCCCTGTTATCGTTTTCGAATGTGATTATTGGATTCTCGTGTTGAGGTTCTAGTCTTGCTGCACCCATTGCTATGGCTGCTATAACTCCAGAGCTATCGACAGAAGCTTTTCCTTTGGCTGTAAATATTATGATGTTTAAAACATGTTCATATGGTACTCAAGAATTAGTAAGTACCTCCTAATCCTAACCCATGATCATCAGAAAATACGCAGCCATATACTCCTGGCAGAGCTAACCTAGAAAATGTTATCAATTTTATTTTTATAAGAATGAATGTTTTTTAGATAGGGCTCCTATAATATAGGAAAACTTACGTCTCATCCATTACCCTATCCAGTGAATTTTCCATCTTGGAATGTCAACAATGTACAACTCAGTTTATTCTCCAATTCAAGAAAGTACTAATTATAAAAATTTTGTCATAAAAACTTATGATATTATAATTTTTTTTTCAGTAAACGTCTTAAGTCATAACAAAAACATCTGTTTGGAATCTATGCAACCAATCATACATTGCAAAAAGGAGTAATTTTTTTACTAATGCTGAATTCCCATGTATGCGATGTAATATAAAAGTGGGTAACTCACAATTGTGTTTCTTTAAAATTAACATTTATTTGAATCAAACTTTCCAATTCGCTTTTTCCAGGAGAGTTTTTTCTTTGGCTTCACTTGAATAGTCTTTGCTTGAATAGCCAATTTATGCTGGAACATACCAGTTTATTTTCTGGTTCTATTTTTTTGAAGGTTAATTATTATTTATTCTATGCTTCATTAACCTATTAATTTATTTATTTATTTTACATTTATGATAAATTTTTGAATCATAGATGACTTGAACTAAATCTGAATTACTCTGGAATCATTGAAAATTTATCATCTGAATTATGTATCATTCATGACAGTAATTGAGAAGAAATGACACAAATTTAGACAAAATGTGGTATGCAGCCCTTATCAGGTTCATTAGAAGAAGAATTATACTGGGAATTATTCTAGGAGTATCGTTCATATACTGTGTCCTAAGTTACGCTGGAAAGGTACATAGGTACATTAATTTTTCAGATTTAGTATTTCATACCTTGTTTCTTCCCCTTTAGGGAGAGTTTCTAAGAAACACAGATGAAGAAATGCTTGCGAAAAGAGTTCAACCTTTTGTGTGGAGAACATTACAGGAGCATAATACCACAGGGGATGATATCTCTTGTAGAAATTCGGTACAGGGTATGGCCTTGATTGTGGATGATCGAGGTGAATCTACCTTTAGTGTCGGAACTTAAAGTCTCATTAAATTTTTATTTTGATTGAATACAATGTTTCAGTGATTTTGTGTCAGTAAATTTCCTTCTACTCCATTGAATTCTTCAAATTTTCAGCTTCTTCGATCAAGCAATATCTTTATTTTAGGCTTTATTTGCCCTCGGCAGGAAGTTTTAGCAAATGGCTGTTGTAATGATGCAGAGGCATCTGTAACCCAATACTCCTGTGAAACTTGCAAGCCTAACAACTGCTGTGAGCACTATGAATACTGCATTTCTTGTTGTTTAGATCCTGATAAGGTAAATACTTCTTACAGCAGATTTTTCATTTGGCAGTTATACGTTATTGTTAATCTCATTTTTCATATTGTTATATATTGTACAAAAAAAATGTATTTTCAGAAAGATTTACTTGAAGTTCTACTCGAGAAGGCAGCTGAAGAAAACAATGTAATCTATGCCTCGGTTTCGGATCATTTCGAGTTGTGTCTAGCGAAATGTAGAACGAGCTCAAAAAGTGTGCAGCATGAAAATTCCTATAAGGATCCAGTCAGCAAGTTCTGTTATGGTGGACATTCTCCTGGATATGATGTTGAAGGGCACTGAATTGGACTTTGTAGATTTTCTAATTTTTTTCCTTTGTAGGTCGGAGACCAGAATGCAATGTTGCAAGTTTTGATCAACTGTGAGAAAGAACTGAATTATGAGAAACCAATTTGATACAAATAGTGCAAAATTATGTTTGGTTTATCCATTTTTTATTTTTATACATAATTTATTCGCAATATATTGATAAGAATTATCTGTATCATTACTTTTTCCACAAAAAAAATATATATCCAAGTCGACATTCATGGGTATCGAAGAGTTAAGGAGCATTTGATTCAAAGCTTTAAGCGATTTCGAATGGCTTTTGCGGTTGGTTCATGGTTGACCGGTCGGTTCATAGACGATGACGTCGGACCTCCGGTTGGTTCCGACCCATTCGAATTCTTCCTTAACGAAACGGTTGGTTGATCGGCGAGCTGTCAAGTTTCAAGTTCAATTCATTTGCTCATAACACTATTCGAATTCGATACAGTCTCGATATATTATTGTTAATTAAATAATTGAAATATGCTTAAACGCAAGGCTTAGATGAATTGGATGATGCCGATTCATCGAATATTAAAAAAAATGTTATTATTGACAGATAATACAAGTGCGAATATCTCTTATATGAGTTATATGGCCGTAAAAACCTTATTTAAAGAGAAGGACACGAGGATTACCGATTATTTTGAAAATTGGATTGATAGATATTTGGACCATGATTTTTTCCTACATTTTCGAATGACCAGAGAAACATTCCATTTTTATTATTAAAGGAAGTTAATTGCATAAAAATGCAACATGAACAAGAAATGGCGGGAGATTGTAGAATAAAAAGAAACCATGAACCAGAGATCGAACCGTGCTGCAGAGCACGGTTCGAGTTTCGGTTAACCAACCCTGAAACAGCTGATTTATTACGTCATCAATTCATAAACCAACCAAAAACCAATATCAATCGAAAGCGGTTTGTCCATAAATGACGGACCAATTCATGAACCAACCAAGAACCAACATCATTCGAAATCGCTTTTTATCGAACATTCATTCAAAAGATTGCATCGGCCGGGAATCGAACCCGGGCCGCCCGCGTGGCAGGCGAGCATTCTACCACTGAACCACCGATGCTTGTAATGAAACTTGCAAAATCCTATTTATCGCTCGAATTGATTTTTAGTTTTTATGTTAATTTTTTTCAAAGACTCTTTCCATACATATTAAACAATGGTATTGCAGACTCCTTTTCTCTTTGTAGTCTTTGTTCGACGTGGAAGGCTCCATTTTGTTCTATTTGCCTGGGCCACAGAACATCCATAGATGGGTAGGCCGTTCGCCAGTAGTCCCTAATGAATGTCTATCTAAAACTGTCCCTAATTTGAATAACGATACGTTTTCAAGATGTCATGATATCGAGAAACAAACAATTTGAGACAATTTACTTTTTTATTGAGGCCGCCTGAAAAATGGAGGAAAGAATCCACTAACTGCTATTCTGTGTTCTCGTCGTTTCTATGCCTCTAAGAGTATGCCAAATGTCTTCCTGTCAGTTAATTGTCATATTTCAGTTTCGTTGTGGTTGTGTTGTATATTTTCAAACAAGTGCATGATAAACTAGAAAAAGTGTTAGTGCCATATTAAGTGAGGGTTGCCTAGAAAAGACCCCATCCAGGATGGCGTCTGGGGCAATCGAAATTCCTCTAAGGGACACCGATGAAGTGATAGAACTGCATGCAGATCAGCTTCCTGATGGTGAAGAAGTGTTGGGCATCTTAAGACAAGAAAACTCACAGCTTTCAATATGGGTTAATTTAGCCCTGGAATATTATAAGCAGAGGAAAATTGCTGACTTCATCAAGATCCTTGAAACCTCTCGTGTAGATGCTAATGTCGAATACAGGGACTATGAGAAGGATCAAATGCGAGCCCTGGACATGCTCGCCGCATATTATGTCCAGGAAGCTAACCGTGAGAAGAATAAAGATAGAAAAAGGGAATTCTTCACCAAAGCCACCCTATTGTACACTACGGCAGATAAAATCATCATGTACGACCAAAACCATCTACTGGGACGTGCATATTTCTGTTTATTGGAAGGTGATAAAATGGAACAAGCAGATGCTCAATTCAATTTCGTTCTCAACCAGTCCCCGAACAATATTCCTTCTCTTCTTGGAAAAGCATGTATAGCATACAATAAGAAAGATTTCAGGGCAGCGTTGGCATTTTACAAGAAAGCTTTGAGAACTAATCCCAACTGTCCGGCTGCTGTACGTTTAGGAATGGGACATTGCTTTATGAAACTTGGAAATCAAGATAAGGCAAGATTAGCATTCGATAGAGCCCTGCAATTGGATAATCAGTGTGTAGGAGCTTTAGTTGGATTGGCAATACTGAAACTCAACCAGCAACAACCTGAGTCTATAAGATCTGGTGTGCAAATGTTGTCAAAGGCTTATACGATTGATTCTTCGAATCCTATGGTGCTCAACCATTTAGCGAACCACTTCTTCTTCAAGAAAGATTATAATAAAGTACAACATTTGGCACTTCACGCTTTTCATAACACCGAGAATGAAGCAATGAGAGCTGAAAGTTGCTATCAACTTGCGAGAGCTTTTCATGTTCAAGGAGATTACGATCAAGCTTTCCAATATTATTACCAAGCCACCCAGTTCGCTCCTGTAGCATTCGTGCTTCCTCATTTTGGCCTCGGTCAAATGTACATATACAGGGGTGATACAGAAAACGCTGCCCAATGCTTTGAGAAAGTCTTGAAAGCACAACCTGGAAACTACGAAACAATGAAGATTCTCGGATCCATTTACGCAAATTCCACATCCCAATCGAAAAGAGACATCGCTAAAAATCATTTGAAGAAAGTTACTGAACAATTTCCTGATGACATTGAAGCTTGGATTGAACTAGCACAAATTTTGGAGCAGTCTGATTTACAAGGCTCGTTGAACGCTTACGGTACAGCGGTGCAAATTCTGAAGAAGGACGTTCAAGCTGAAATTCCAACTGAAATTTTGAATAATGTCGGAGCACTCCATTATCGTTTGTTCAATCTGGAAGAAGCTAAGAAAAATTTGGAGGAAGCTTTGGTGAGGGCGAAAACAGAAGCTGAGCACGATCCACAGTATTATAACTCGATATCGGTAACTATTACCTATAATTTAGCGAGATTAAATGAAGCGTTGTTCTTGTTTGATAAATCTGAAAAATTGTATAAAGATATCTTGAAAGAACATCCGAATTACGTTGATTGTTATTTGCGACTTGGCTGCATGGCTAGAGATAAAGGCCACATTTATGAAGCTTCAGATTGGCTCAAAGAAGCGTTGAGGATTAATCAAGAACATCCTGACGCTTGGTCCCTTCTGGCCAATCTCCATTTAGCTAAAGCAGAATGTCTTCCCGGACAGAAAAAATACGAAAGAATTTTAAAGAATCCAGCTACTTCCCAAGATTCCTATTCTCTTATTGCGTTAGGAAATGTCTACTTGCAAACTGTTCACCAATCGTCTAAAGACAAGGAAAGAGAGAAACGACATCAAGAAAAAGCCTTAGGCTTATTCAAACAAGTATTGAAACTCGATCCTAAAAATATTTGGGCTTCAAATGGAATTGGATGTGTTTTAGCACACAAAAGCGCTGTAAACGAAGCTAGGGACATCTTCGCTCAAGTCAGGGAAGCAACAGCAGATTTCTGCGACGTATGGTTGAATATTGCCCACATCTACGTAGAACAAAAGCAGTACGTCTCTGCCATCCAGATGTATGAAAATTGTCTTAGGAAATTCTTCAAATACAATAACGTTGAAGTACTTCAATATTTAGCCAGAGCATATTATAAGGCGTCTAAACTGAAGGAAGCTAAAATGGTGTTATTGAAAGCTCGAAGAGTGGCCCCCCACGATACTGTACTTCTCTATAACATCGCTCTAGTCTTACAAAAATTAGCTATGGTAATATTGAAGGACGAGAAATCTACCCTACAAATCGTATTACAAGCAGTGCATGAATTGGGGCTTTCCATGAAATACTTCACTTACCTTGCCGAATCTAAGGAGCAGAAAATTAATATAAATATGGCGCTGATGGAAGCGAGACAATGTAAAGATCTGCTGTCTCAAGCTCAGCATCACGTAGCTAGAGCCAGAAGGGCAGATGAAGAAGACAGATTGCTTCGACGTAAACAGGAAGATGAACGTAGCGCCTTCAAACTCAAACAGTTGGAGGAGCAGAAGAAAATCGAGGAGGAACGAAGACTCACCAAGGAACAGATGCTGCAGAAACGTCAAGAATATAAGGAAAAGACAAAGAACGCCCTTCTTTTCATGGATATGCCCAGCGAGAAAACCAAAAAGGGTAAAGGAAAGGGTCGTGGGGATATTGTCAGTGATTCCGGCAGTGACGCTGAACCAGTTAACGGTGAACCAGCCCCTAAAAAGTCCAAGAAGGAGAAACCAAGAAAAAGAGGAAGAAGTTCAGATAGAAGCGAGAAGAAACCTAGAAAATCAGGTGGACGTGGTAGCAGAAAGAGGAAAGAAAAAGATGGCTCAGGTTCCGACAGTGACAGACCCAAAGTCAAGAGAACGAAGAAAATGCAAGAACCCAAGAAGAAAGTTAAAGATGACGGTCTTAGCAGTAAACAGAAGTTACGAATTGTATCTAAGGCTACTATATCGAGCAGCGAAGAAGAAAGCGACGGTGGGGCCAGATCAAGGTCTAATTCGAGAAGCAAATCCCGTTCAAGGTCAAGGTCGCAATCTAGAAGTAAATCAAGGTCAAGGAGTCGATCTGGATCCGGAAGTCGGTCAAGGTCAAGAAGCCGATCAGGTTCCAGAAGTCGGTCAAGGTCAAGAAGCGGGTCTGGTTCCAGAAGTCCCTCAAGGTCGAAGAGTAGGTCCAGGTCCAAGAGTGGGTCAAGATCCAAGAGCAGATCCAGGTCCAAGAGTGGTTCAAGGTCCAGGAGTAGATCAAGGTCAAGATCCAAGAGTAGGTCAAGGTCCAAGAGCAGATCAAGGTCAAGATCCAAGAGTAGGTCGAGGTCCAAGAGTAGATCAAGGTCCAAGAGTAGATCAAGGTCCAAAAGTGGATCAAGATCCAAAAGTAGGTCAAGGTCGAAGAGTGGGTCAAGGTCTCGCTCTAGAAGCGTGTCTAAATCGAAAGCTGGTTCCCGGTCGAGATCAAGAAGTTGAAAATTATGATTTGAGTATTTTGGGAATATTATTGTTTTAGAAGTTAAAGTAGGACATAGAATATTTTCAATTTTATTTTTAGATGACTGACTCCTCAGCATTGTTATTGAACATATATTTCGTTTCAGATATTCATGATTTTGGTTTTATTTGTAAAATATATGTATGAATATTATGAACAATATTAAAATTTACAAACTCCAAAAATGTGTTATTTCAAAGCTACCCCTTTTGTGTTCTTTAATTAAATCGTTTTACTTTGTGAGGAATAGCACCAGTATAAATAAACTGAACCAAACAAGTGGGAATTTTCTTTACTCATCTAAACTAGCCAAAAATGTGAAATATTTTGAACTATGAGAATTTTTCAGGTAAGTTGAAAAAATTACAAAGATTTTGTATTTCTTCGAATTGAATTAGAGTGAAAGTTGGCAATTTAATTTTTGTAGTACCGTGTACATATATAAATCAGGAAACATTCTATTTATCTATTATGTGAGGTCCTATGGAAGTTATCCACTATTTTTATTTTATTTATTTTGTGCTGTGATGTAAAGATTGTGAAAAGATACAAAAATTTCTTTGGGGACAAGGTAAAATCACTAAAACAACTGTTGTAACATATCAAAGAATGTGTGTATATTTTGTTCTTAATTCATACACAATGATGCAAATGGACGGAAGAAATTCGAGCATTCATGTTACAATTTACAATAAAAAATTACAATATAAGCAGTATACAATACCTTTTCAAAATTTCTCTATATCTAATATACCTTTAGTCACACAGTGTTATACAAAGAAGGCACAAACCACTCTGTGTATAATTTTTGTAAAGATACAGGCGGATTTGAAATGTCAAAGGACAAAAAAGACAAAAATCTTTCAATTGGAAAAATTGGCCAATGTCGAGAGTCTACACTTATTCATACATTATTGCTTCTGTGTATTCAACATTAAAATATCCAAGTAATTCTTTTTTTAACCGTTTTAGGCATTGTAAACTGGACCAAATTGTGAACGTAATATATGGTGTTTTTATGAGTTATTATGAGAGCTTTTAACCTACGAAATGTTGAGATTTAATCTTTTGATGTTACAGTTTTGTTTCAAAGTACCTAATCAATTAATTGCAATTTTTGCCTTTTTAAATCCAATGATTTCTTTTATATATAACCGCCCTACATACTAAATTACACATTGTTGAAATATACATCAGAGTGGCCCACATAAAACAACCGAATATTTTCGTGATCATGTGTTTCCCCTGAGAAAGCTCAGATGAGTCAATTTTTATTTTGAGGGAGACCACTTTTGATTGCAAATTTGAGAGTGTATGATCAACCCCTTAGGCGATGTGACCACAGCCTCAATAATCTCAAAACAATTTGGTTTTAGTTGAAAATTTGTTGATAATTTATCTTAGAAAATGACTTTTTCTGGCTTTTCTGAAAAAAATCATACTAACGAAAATATCCTACTGTTTTATGTGGGCCATCCTTCTATATGATTCTTTTAGATAAATTTTCAGCCTGAACTGCCCAAAATTTTATTGTGATCACAAGCGCAATCTTCACATAATAATGAAGAATAAATAATTCTTCAATTTTGAGCACTTCCAATAAATACACACAAGGTAGTTGTAAATATATAACAATTGTTCTAATATTTAACAGGCACTGAAAGGTTTGCGACTTAAGTCACTTTTGATGCAAGAGAAGAATTTGAGACAACTCTTTTTATCCTAAAATAAGACTAGAATGTATGTTACAAAGAATATGACGTAGTTTGATTGCTGATTTTGATTTATTGAATTCATACAAAGTTTTTAGATTTAGAAAGAATTCCAAAATGAATTGCAGAAATTATTTATTACAAACAGTTTTCTCCATATATATTTGGTCCTATTGTGAATTTGAATTGTGAAGATAACCTGAATTCACCAAAATCTTTAATGGGATCTTTTAGCCCCCGCGTTTGGCTCGCCTTTTCACATTTCGACATAAAGTCTCAATAAAAATTACAAAACAAGTAAAATTTCATTTTTCAAGAAGTAATGCTGGATCTCCACGAATGCGTAGTGACATCTCCAGATCCAGAACTAAGATGTCTAGAATAATGGTGTAGGAACTGATTAGATTTTGTTTCGACCAAATTGAGAATATTAGCAATGTTTCGTTCTTTCCACTTCAGGTGGCGCTATTCACAAATTATGACTGATTTTTATCAGTTATTTTAAATATTTGAATTTATTCTGGCGAACGTGGCGTGTTAATGGTCGATAATTTTGTCAAGCAATAATGTGTGTTTATATTCTTGACATCCTGCTGTATATTAGTACTTAGGAAAAGTAGAAAACTTTCATTATAAAAAGGTGCCATTTTGCTGTCATGTCATAATTGACTTTGGCAAATCAGCTGTTGATACATCAATCAAATTGACAACGGAAAATACACTGAAATGATATTGCGGCGCCGTCACGAAACATTGCTAATATTTTCAATTTGGTCGAACGTCATTCCATTCAAAAATTGACGAGTGCCTACACCATTATTCTAGACATCTTATCCAGAACCAAGCATGCGTCTGACACATAGAACTTATAGTTCTATGGTCTGACAGCTTGGTTCCTGAGCTGTCACCACGCATTCGTGGAGATCCAGCCTAAGTTCAGACAAGAGCATAGAAACTCACCAAATTTTCAATACATATTTACAAAGAATCCAACAGGGAATCCAAATAATCGAGCTGACAGTCTTCCCACCCGTTTATGTTCATCAGGAGACCAGAAAGAACATCTTCTGCAATGGGCTGATTCACGGGCTCCACAACAACGCTCTGATTAGGCATAGAAGACGGTATAAACTTGATATGATCGTTTTTGGACGTTGCAACCTTAACATTCTCCTTCACCTTCTTTGTGGACTCGCTTTCCTCCGAATTTTCTATGTCTGTCTCCCCGCAGATGGATATGTTGGACAGGATGTTGTGCTTTCTCTCGCCCGTGCTTTGGTACGGTCGGTATCTTTTCGTTTTCTTCGCGGGTTTTGGCAAGGTTTGGTGCCTGTTTCTGGGGGCACGTACGGTGAGGCTGGATCTCCTCTTGGCTCTTCTGGATTCTTCAAGGCGTTCCAGGTCCAGTTTCCAGAAGCCTCCTTTTCCTGGCTCGTCTTTGGATCGGGCAACTTTCATGAAGCACTTGTTGAGTGATAGGTTGTGACGGATTGAGTTCTGTAAAGGAAAGTTGGCTGGTATTTTTTTCTTGGATCACCACCACAGTTGCTGGATTTACTACACTGCGCAAAAAAAATTAACGCACATTATGGAAATCTCAAATTTATTTTACAACTGAAGGTGTTTTCAATGATAATTATTTTTATCAGAATTATGCATGCATATGTTATCCACTTTCAACGTTTTTCTTCAATACAGATGTTTTCTCCCAGCAGGAATAAAAAAAGATGATATTATCAGATTTTGAATGTATTGGCTCCATTCTAAAATCAGTTGTTCTCGATCAATTTTAGTGATCAATAGTTTTTCTTTCGTTTGATTTTCTACACTCGATCGCTATGCAACGCGAAACACGCAATTTGACCCAAGCGGTAGTTTTGCGAGAAGAAGGGTGGATATACACAAGAATTGCAGAAAGGTTTGGAGTTTCCCATACAAGTGTGTCCAGAATGTTGCAGCGATTCAGGGAGACAGGTATGAATGTCCGAAGACCAGGACAGGGTAGACCACGGGTAACAACTGCCGTTCAAGAACGTTACTTGAGAGTTTCTTCGTTGAGACAACGGTTTGCAACCGCTCGCCTCCTTCAAAATCAGCCTGAGCAAACTCATGAGGTGCAAATTAGCACTCAGACAATAAGAAATCGCCTCAGAGAATATGATTTAAGGCCTCGTGTCGCGGCAAGTGGCCCAGTTCTTACCCCAGCCCATCGAAGGGCGCGTTTGGATTTTGCGAGAGAGCCTATCCATTGGGAAGAGGCCGATTGGGAAAGAGTTCTCTTCACAGATGAGTCTAGATTCTGCCTCTACCATTGTGATCGACGTTTCCTTGTATACAGACGTCCACATGAAAGATATACTCAGCGAATTTCCTGAATACTACTGATTTCGGGGGAGGATCGATTATGGTATGGGGTGGAATATCTTTGACTGCTCGCACAGACCTAGTAGTCGTTGATAATGGAGCTACGAATGCTGATAAGTATACTCTCTGTATAAAAAGTACCCGGAAAATGTTATTTAAATGAACCGCCAAAAAGGAATCGGTAATTTTTTTTTTCTTAAGATTGGTAGGACCTTCCTTTATTACCAAGCCAAATTTGAGCGCGATCTGTCAACTAGTGTGTTTACAACAGCTGTCAGTATCAGTCGACCTCAAAAGTGCTCTGCGAATTTGACAATGGAAAAAATAGTTGATCAAAGAGTTTGCCTCAAATTTTGTCTTGCAAACGAATTTTCTTGTGCCGATTCATTGAAAATGTTAAAAAAAGCCTTTGGTGATAATTGTATGTCAAAAACACAAGCATACGATTGGTACAAATCATTCAAAGACGGTCCGAAAAAACCACGTCAAAGTCGATCGAAAATTAAAGTTTTGCTCACTGTTTTCTTCGATTATCGTGGTGTTGTGCACTCAGAATTTCTTCCTGAAGGCAGACAGTGAATAAGGAGTATTACTTGGGTGTATTGAGGCGTTTGCGTGAGAATGTTCGTCGTAAACGGCCAGATTTATGGAAAGACAATTCGTGGATTTTGCATGATGATAACGCGCCGTCGCACCGAGCCATAATTATTAAGGAATACAAGACCAAAAACTCAATAAATACCATCGAACAACCGCCGTATTCACCTGACTTAGCTCCGTGCGACTTTTTTCTATTCCCAAGACTCAAATTGCCCCTACGTGGAACGCGATTTGAGTCCATTGAAGCCATCAAAACAAATTCGCAACGAGAACTGAAGGCCATACCTTTGGCGGCGTGTGAGCGGTACATGGAAAAGTGGGTTCGCCGATATCATAGTTGTATTGTAAGCAATGGGGACTATTTTGAAGGAGACAAAATAAATATTGATGATTAAATTTAAATTTATGTGTTTTTTTTTACAATTCCGGGTACTTTTTATACAGAAGGTATAAGGAACATTCTTGAAGAGCGTGTAGTGCCATTTGCCCCATAAATTGGTGAAAATTTCATTTTTATGGACGATAATGCGAGATCCCATCGTGCGCCCATCGTTCAGGAGTACCTTGAAGAGGTTGAAGTCTCTCGAATGGAATGGCCAGCAAGAAGTCCAGATCTCAATCCGATTGAGCAGGTTTGGGACAACCTCAATAGAAGGCTGAGAAGTTCAGAAAATCATCCAGCTACTCTTAATGACTTAGGAATCCGACTCGGAGAAATCTGGGAAGGATTAGATCAGAACATTTCAAGATCACTCATTTTGAGTACGAACCGTCGTTGCCGAGCTGTAATTACTGCAAGGGGTGGAAATACGAAGTATTAAATCACTTATCAGCATTTCAGTATTTTGAAAATTGTTCATTTCTCTTCTCTCACATAAGATTCGGTGAAATCCTGAATATTTCTTCCATTTAATGTGTCTTGTTTCGTTCAAAACCTTCCCAAGAGAACATAAAAAATAAGTTATAAAGCCAATGTAGAGTTAACTTTCATTAAAATTGAGATTTTCAGAATGTGCGTTATTTTTTTGCGCAGTGTAGTTCTCGAGTAATGACCATCAAAAAATGACTAAATTTTCGGAAATTTTCCACAAAAAGTTCCTGGAGTATCAAAGCTAGCAAAATTTCTCCATATATGAGCAAGCATTTGCTTGCAATGTCTTTCAGAAGCATCTTGTTCCGATATTCCTGAAAAGTATTAACAATTATCAGCACACCCACCTGCCAACTAGGATGCGCTTTCCTGTAATAAAGGAAATTCTCCCTGATCCAATGGTATATTGCCGACAACGTCATCTTATTGCCATTTTTTCCCATCGCCATACAAATAAGCGTGGCATAACTGAATGGTGGCTTCTTGTCTCCATTCTTCTTATAATAATTTATATTTATCGTTAAATCTTCTTGACTAGAATTGTTTTTCTTCTTTGGTTTGGGGGAAACGGGAGGAGTGGGCAGATTGGGAACCGACATGATGTTCGTGATGTTGTGAAGCCAGTTCAGACTTGTTAAGTCAGTTTCCGGTGAATCTTCATTCTCGCTCTTAGGACTGAGCATGATGGTGTTGACATGGTCCGGGTCGTTAACTTGGGCGTTGGTGTGGTCCTCGGTGAAGTCTGGAGGTAGAGATTTGGTGCCTTCTACGTGTTCTTCGAATATCACCTGAAAAAGAGAGATTGAATGCTTTCAAAGTATGTTCGAGCAGCCAAACTTAAACAGATACGTCATTTTGGCAGGTTTCGCTTGCAATATAGCCAATTCGATGAGTCCTGTGAGCGAAGCTTGGGCGAAACGTAAACCTCATCTCGTTATACAATTTATTTTAGATTGTGCTAAGTTCCCCTTGTTTGTGAATAGATGGCTCCAGTTTTAAAGTGGGCGTTGATTAATGTAGTGTGTTTTTATTTCAAGATGCATTTGAATATAGTTTCACTTTGAAAACTAAAATTTTGTGCGTGAACTCAGAAAGGATGGGAGTTCTTAATGAAATGCTTGAAATCGATTTTATTTCGAAAGTACATTTTTTTTCTTTGAAAAATAGAAGAAAATAAGCCAACTCATGCTTCTGTTTTATTTCAAACGAAAGACCCATGAAAATAGTTCAACTTCCGATCAAGAGTAAATCTACAGATGATTTCGTTAAGAAAATCAACTTGAAATACGGAATTGTCAGAGAATGGCCAAATTCAAATATATATGGCGGGAAATACGAGGATATATTGAAAAATTCTCAGCCTGCTATAGAACCAAATATAATTTCAATGTCAAAATATTTTATTACTCAACATATTCTCCTTTTAATTGAATACATTTATTACAGCGAACCTGCAATGTCTCTAGACCTTTCAAAGAAAATGTTTCTTCTTGCTCTGCAACCCAGTCCTCCACAGCTTTTATTACCTCCTCTTTGGAAGAAAATTTATGACCTTTTAAACTTTTTTTCAGTTGAGGAAAGAGATGATAGTCGGACGGAGCCAAATCTGGTGAATAAGGGGGGTGTTCTAGTATATCTAACCCTAAATCACGATTTTTTTGCATGGCAACATGAAATTTGTGTACTAGGGCGTTGTCCTGTAAAAAAAATACCTTTGGATCTTTTTTCTTTTTTTTTCCGTATAGAGTGGTCAGTATAATGTTTAATAGTAATCTCCAGTTATTGTTCTACCCTTATCCAGGAAATCAATCATGATTACTCCATGGCAATCCAAAAAAACTGAAGCAAGAACTTTTCCAGCAGATTTTTGGACACGAAATTGCTTAGGTCTTGGAGAACCAGAGTGTCGCCATTCCATCGATTTTGGCTTCGTTTCTGGATCGAAGAAATGTACCCAAGTCTAATCCATAGTAACATTTCGGTTTAAGAAGTCTACATTGTTTTCAAATCGAGCATAGATCGAACGCGATGTTTCTACCCTTGCACGCTTTTGGTCAACATTCAAACATTTGGGGATCCATTTTGCAGAAATTTTTCTCATGTCCAAATTGACGTGATTAATATGATGAACGCGTTCGTATGAAATCTTCAGTGCTTCAGATATCCGCTTCAGCCCAATTCGACGGTCTGATAAAATCATGTGATGAACTGCATCGATATTTTCGGGGACTGACACAGAAACTGGCCTTTCCGATCGGTCATCATCTTCAATGGAAAATTTACCTCTTCTGAAGCTTGCAGTCCAAATTTCACGTCCGCATACGAAGGACATTGATCATTTTGGGTATTAAGCATATATCCTCGTAAATCTGCTTACCTCTTAACCCTTTAAAAAAAAAGGACTTGATGATGGCTCGATACTCCAATTTTGCGATTTTTACAATTTCGGTGGACCTCTTTTAATTTATTGTGTAACTGCTGGAGTTTACTTTTTTGACGTCGAACTCTACAGTGACACGTCTAATAAGTTATTGTCTTTGATATGGTATCGCAATATTTTGTTTATGCATGGAACTAGTCTAGGCTAACTAGATATCAGTACATCCTCGTAGATTTTTCTTTTTCCGGCTTGTTTCTATGTACAAGAACGCTACTATTTTGTCCAAATGTCAATGATTCTGAGCTGAGGAGTTCTTTGCCAAATTCATTCTATTCGATCTTCTGTAAAATACGATAACTATTTAAAGAAAAAGCCTAGAGTCTGGAAATATATAATCTTATCTCAAAAATACACTAAAATGTGATTTTATTGATTTTTTTTCTTGAGCACGTCTTCTCAGTTCAAGAGTTATTAGAAAACCAGGGTTTTCTACTCAAATACATGATAACTTGGATAAATACCATTGATGATGATCAGAAAGAATCAGAGACAACGAGGTCATATCGGTAAAGAAATCGAATTGATTTAGAATTTGAGTTTTTCGCAAACTTTCGTCTAGCAAGACTATATGCTGTAATGGTGATTTAAAACTGTTGGTTTGCTGGTGTCATTGATATTCTTTCCATTTCACCAAGAGATATTGACCAACACTATAAAGATGCGTAGTCTATACAGACGTATGGTATGGCTATAAAAAATTTCAATATCATTTTTCTATATTCTTGTGAGTCACCTGAATTATCGCAAACAGTAGTTTAGTTGGTAATTAGTTGAGTACTGCAGGCAATGAAGTATGTGATTATACTCATTTAAGATTCACAGTATTTTAATAGGATTTTCCTCAAGAATCTTCCGTTTAGTAGTACATGAATCATGAATTTTACCACATAACTGATGGAAATATTTGAGTGGTGAATTCACCAATTTGCATCCAATCGTTGAGCAATTCAAGTCTATTAATTTTTAAAAATTCGACTCATCTTTTCTGATCAGATTTCTCCGATATTTTGAGGATATTTTTTTAATATTCTAACGAAATGCAGGACAGTATCCTCATAAGAAACCTGCTGAAAGATCAATTCTTGCTTCAACTCATTTATTTTTATTGTTCCAAGCACTAGGATTATTTGTTATATAGAACATTTCACTGAATGGAATTGTGGGATGTCTTATATGCAGTATCATCAAGAATTCAAAATTCATTCATCATTGAGTCTGCCTCGTAGTTCCTGCTTTACCTACTCATTCACTAATTTCATAGTTCAGCGATTTTCGGATAGAGAGCGCCATTGTACATTTCATTCATAATTAGACAGATATTCATAGAACTTATAGTGATAATGTAAGTTCTATGGAGATATTCCATAAAATGCACGATGGCGCCTCTATCGGATTAGTTTTCCTACTCGCCTCGAACGGCGACCGCATCGAATTGTGACCCTTTTCTAACTATAACATAAAGTAAGAAAATAAAGACTCACCTCAGAGGAGTAACACGTTCCAGTGAAGACATTCTCCTGGTTCATATCAACGAAATTCGAGTTGACCGGCCTCATCTGCATCTGCAGCATTTGGTCATCCACTATATATTCAGCATTCACGATACCATTCTCTGTCTGATAGTGTATCTGCAAAATTTGATTCTCCGGTATGTTCATCACATCGCTGCTGTTGATCTCCACGCAGTTCTGTACGCCCGGCGGCAGGTATTCTACATTTTGAGCATCTAGAATTTGCATGTTCTGCAAGGTTTCCAAGGTCCTGTTCTCGGACAAGTCGTCCGGAACATTGTGGCAACCGCCTTCCAAATCGTAAAATAAATTTTTATCTATAGTTATTAAATCTCTGTTTGATACGTCTACACTCATTTTGGACGGATAGGCTGTATTTATATCACAATTCGTTGCTGATTCCATTTTCTTATACTTTTCATTTTGAGCATTTCACTGAGCACAATCGGACGGGGGTTTGGAGCAAGTTTCACATTTTTTCATCTTCTGGGTGCATCTGAAACAGAAGACACTGTCAGAAAAATCAATAAAAATCTAAAAAACACGAACTTGAAATTCATTCAATAATTTAACAAAGAAAAAGCTTGGGGAGCTTTTTAACATAATTTAATATCGCTATAGAACACGTCAGTGCTAAAATTGTTATCTATACTCCATTCACAATTATAAAATCACAACTCTGGCCTTGGAAATTTGACACATTCCACTCTGTATCGAAGTTATGACGTTTTTCAAAATATTTTAATGTTCCAAGTCAACACTATGTTGCCCTTTCTACATTCTTAGCGTATTTCTCAGAATGTGAATTTATTCGGAAAATGAATGAATTGGAAAAGATGTGATGGACGAAAATAATTAACGTTCATATGAATTGATAGAAAGGATTCCTTTTCTAGTTATTTGCATGAAAAGTACAAGAGATCACTGTTGAAATATATTATTTCTCGCCATGGAAGAAAATTGCATTGCATTCACATAATTTTCATATGCATGCTTGTGAAGATTTAATGTTTATTATCCTCTTGAACTGAAAGTTCAAGACTTGACGACATCAATTGTTGATTCTAATCAAGAATTCATTAAAAAAAATCAACCCAAAGATATAAGATGAATTGATGGGTAATTACGAGAATCAAGAATAATGTCAATTTTATTTTGTTGATAACTTTCTTAAAATCAATGTTGGGATATAAAACTCGGCTGCGTTTGTTCAAACAACATCTAAAGAATACATTTTTCACTATCTCGACCTTTGAAAGGCGTTTCTTATAGGAGAATTAGGTCTAAGTTCCATCTCATTAGTGAGGTACCTAACTTTCGCAAATCTGCTCAGATATGGCCAAGTTTCTTGGAAAACCTGAAAAATATCCTAATCGACCTCTCGAGGCTCCATCCGATCCATCTACTGCGATATCTGCCCAAATAACAGCTTTTTCAACAAAATTCCTCGAAATGTAAACATTCGTCCTGGTCTTGAAAATCGTCCTCACGCTCCAAACTGGTGCTCAAAACAATAAACATACGTTAATCTTGGATATTCGATGAAAAACTCACCTGCAAATATCGATTAAATACCAAAAATCTGCGAACAATTTGTAAACCTAACAGAATGTGGAATATCTTTGATACTTTTACTTTGATGTAAACAAAGAAACTGGCAACGTCGTTTTGTCATTAACGATATTTTCTGTGCGCGCACTTACTTTTCATCATATGTTCTGTGCTTTTCATCAGGGACACCAACTCCTGAAAACGAAACCATGAGCACCCATGTGTTGAAATAAAACTGAATGGAGTATACTTTTCAATTCGTCTTCCAATTAAGACTGTTTTTACAGTTTTTCATCTTCATCAAATTGTGATTGATTCTTTTTCTTTGATATTTTGTCTCGAATTATTTCATCCGAGATTTTGTTTTATGTGATATGAAAATTATTTATTTATGTTATTCTATTCTTATTCCAGCATACCAAAAAATCTGGTCATAGGAAGTGGATAAAAACTCTCAGCCGTATTGATGTTTTTACATCAAGTACAGTGGTGAAAGAAAACTCCCACCTCGTCGGAGTTAATCTTGAAATGCAGGGTGATTAAAAAAAAAGGTGATTTTTGGGTATTTTCTTGAGATTCAAAGTTCATTTCATGACTGAATCACCCTGAATTCTTTGAAGTCCATGATGATATGTTCTAAAAAAATCAAACAAACACCTTGAATCAACCCATAAATACAGGGTGTCCATTTAACCTTCCTTGAGAATAGTTTCCATAATAATGGATCACCCAGTATGAATTCTGGGTATTTCAGACTTTTTAGATGTAACAACAACATATCTAGTGTAATAGTTCATTTTGTGAACGGTTTCGCTCTGAAACTGACATGTTTTATACTTTCAAAATCGGGCATGCATTCAATTATGGATGACCCTGTATTCGTAACGATTTTCGGTCATATTCCTCTATATGGTTGCTCCTTGGGGATGTAATGAAATGTTTCTTGAGAAAAATTGAAGTTCATTCGATTCTGTTCCGAGATACGGGCGTATTAAAAGTGGGTAATTCTCAACTTCAACGCCCTGTATCTCAAAAACTAGTCATAGGATTGAGTTGGGGCCATGAACACTTTTGATCAGTAGGTCGAGTACTAACTACATTATACCAAAATTTTAGAAAATTTGACGGAACGCCATTTGCCATAGAAAAAGTGCGGGGTCCTTTATTTTCAAAAACAGTGTTCTATTCGGCAAACTTATAGAGCACTTCGTGAAATTTATGGTTTACATAATCGTCCAGAGCAGATTATTCGTCGAACTATCGATAGATTTCGGACAACATTTTCTCGATTTAATGCTACAACAACAAGACAAAGAACTGTACGTACAGAAGAAATTATCGCTGCTGCAAGTGATAGTGTTAATGAAGATCCTGATTCTTCTATTCGTTGACGTTCACAACAAGTTAGACTCTGTGTATCCACATGGAGAATTTTGCGTGAAGATCTTGGTGTACACCCATACAAGATCCAACTGGTTCAAGAGCTAAAGCCACCTGACCATAATAAGCGTTTTGTTTGCTGATAGGGCCCTAGAACAGCTTGAAGTTGATTCACTTTTTTAACGAATAATTGTGTTTACTGATGAAGCTCATTTTTGGTTGAACTTGAACGGCCACGTAAACAAGCAAAAGTGCCAAATATGGAGTGAAAGCAATCCTCAAGAAGTTCTGCAGGTTCCATTGCATCCTGAAAAATGCACTGTATGGTGTGCATTACACGCTGGAGGCATCATTGGTCCATATTTATTTAAACACAATGCTGTAGGAAATGTTACAGTGAATGGTGCTTGTTACAGATCGATGATCAATGATTATTTGTTTCAAAATTTGAATGATATCGACCCAGAAGTGTTTTGGTTCCAACAAGATGGTGCTACGCCTCATGCTGCTACCGTAACAATCGATTTATTGAAAGAAAGATTAGGCGATAACATTATTTCGAGAAATGGTCCAATTAATTGGCCTCCAAGATCATGCGACATAACTCCAATGAATTATTTCCTTTGGGGTTATGTCAAGTCACTAGTTCATGCTGATAAACCAGAAACAATAGACGCTCTGGAAGCCAACATAACTCGATCTGTCACCCAAAAAAACACACGACACAAAAAATCTAAAAAACACGAACTTAAAATTCATTCAATGAATAAGAACTAATTTAACAAAGAAAAAGCTTGGGGTACTTTTTACCATATTTCAAAATCGCTGTAGAACACTTTATGTACAAAAATCATTATCTAATTTTTAATTCAGCTTTCTTTTAAGAGTGTTTTTACCGTTTTTCATTTTCATCAAAGTGTGATTGTTTGTTCTTGTTGTTGTTGCAAAATTCTTTTCTTTAATTATTTGTATTGAGTCATTTCATTCAATTTCTTCTTAAATTGTTTATTTGGGTTATTTTCTCGTTTATTTTTTAAATATTCTCTTTGGCATTTTTTCAATTCGAATGATGAATATTGTCGTGGGTATTTGGCCGAAATGAATAAAAAGTATCAGTTTTATATTAGTCGACGTTTCGTAACGATTTGTTCTTTTTTCAAGGCTTAGGAACAGAAGATATTAGACAACAATGAAGGATACAAATCGAAAAAATCGTATACATCAAAATTCCTTCGTTGAAATTCGAGTGATTGGACCAATAGGGATGTTGACTATTTTTCGGAAATGATTTTAATTTGTAGATAAGCCCTATACAAACAAGAAAAAAATATTTTTATGGAAAAAATATAGCAAATACCAATGAAAAATGCGTAAATGAAAATAGTTTTCAAAATTCCCGCTGTAACGCTTCATACTGTTAAGTGATTAGGATTACGTCACTATACGGTAAACAGACTTCGCCTTCTGTCAAAGCGAATTGATCTTGTGTGATTTCATGCGAACAAATCGTTTTCGTAATAACAAATAATCGTAAAATAGTTCGCTGATGATACGTTTTACTCTCTTCTGTTCTTCGTAAGTTCGTACTCGTGATGACACAGGTTATAGGTTAGCTTGTTTACAGAACAGTGACGTCACGTATTCTCATTCGTGTTTGCAGTCACGTGATAATCGGTAATAGATAACACATTTTGAATCAATTTTATTCAATTTAATGAGAGTAATTAGATCATGTTAGAACTTTCTATAATTTATTTTATCATAGTGTACGAGGAATAAGCTTGGGGCCGGAGAATGTTGGGACTTGTTTTAATTTATTTCATCATAGTGTACATGTTATAATTTTTGAAGTATGTTGTCGTGGTTATGACAAAAGAGTGAAAATGACATAAAAAGTTGTCAAAATAAAATATCGTCAAAAAGTCACCTTCCAAATTATTATCATTTACAAATAAAAAGCAATCCAACATAACTGGCATCCCTGGTAAATTTGAAGAAGAGCATGCAGTCCTTGAAAACAGAAAGTAGGATTGTCAAGGACGCTGCAAGGAAACATTTTCAAGATATTGAGAAGGTAGAACAGGACGACATGGTAAAAATAAAAGAATTACTGCAACAAGTGTCAAGCAAAGCAGAAAAGGTATTTTTCCTAGACGACATTATAAAAGAATTGCTTTGTTACGAAGAACCCAGTGACGAAGATTTTAGTAAAGACATTACAGAGGAAATAGATTTTTGCACTGCGGTAATAAAGTACAAAAACATATGCAATTATTTATTGGAAAAAATAACAGAAGGAAAAACGGAGGTTAAAAATGAAACAAGAGAAACACCGAAGCATTTCAACTTCCCAAAATTAGAAAAAATAAATAGGATAGAAGACAGAAATTACTGCATATTTTGCGATTCAAACACTCATAATAGTCAGGATTGCATAAGAGCACAAAAAATGACGTTAGAACAAAAAAGGACAACTGTAGTAAAGAAAAGAGGTTGTCTTTCATGTCTGAAACCCAATCACAGTTTTAGAACTTGTAAATCTATAGTTAAATGTGTTCAATGCACGCGAAAACATCATGCTCTTATGTGTCCTGATCTGCATGAAAATGAGAAAAAGGACGTCAAATGTCTATTCAGAAGGGAAAAGACAATGAAACCTCTTCCAGATGGAGATGATTTCACTTGTCCCAAGCGAAAATCCTCGGATTCCCTCGAAGTATGGGCCTTGGACTCTAGAGGACAGGGAAAAAATTCAAATTGGAAGTTGTTCTAAGGAGAGTTGTATGAGAATAGTGGAACGCTCTTCATTCATGGTGAAGAAACAACGATCAATAGTTGACTGTGATGTGAGAGGAAGCTGCGTCAGGCAGAAAATTTTCGATAAACTATTTCCCAACCAGAAACAGCCTTGTAGGATTCCTTCAAAAAGAAGTGCTCCTTGCGAAGCGCCCACAAGAACGAAAATGCTCTGCGAACTAGAACCTGAATTTCCTAAAGAAGATAAGGGAAAAACCCAACAGGGAAATAAGGCTGCAGCATCTGGAGATTCCAAAAAAGAAGCATTCCCACCTCCAAAAATTCTAGCAAAACGAAAAATGTTGCTGCCAAATCATCTTCGAAAACTACAGAATCGAAACAGAAGAAAAAGAAAAAAGAAGAGAAGAATAAGAAACCAGTCGAAAGATCAAGGTTTGGTCGAATATTGAAGGTTCCAGCAAGGTTGGGCGAGAAATAAGCTTGGGGCCGGAGAATGTTAGAACTTGCATTATTTATTTTATCATAGTGTACGAGGAATAAGCTTGGGGCCGGAGAATGTTGGGACTTGTTTTAATTTATTTCATCATAGTGTACATGTTATAATTTTTGAAGTATGTTGTCGTGGTTATGACAAAAGAGTGAAAATGACATAAAAAGTTGTCAAAATAAAAGATCGTCAAAAAGTCACCTTCCAAATTATTATCATTTACAAATAAAAAGCAATCCAACAGATCACTTAAATATTGTTTTAGTATTTCAAAAACTACCTTCAATGTGGAAAACCTCAATTTATATGCATTTGTGACATGTGTCAACATCCCTATTCAGCAATCGCTGTATAATATTCACGAAAAACACCCATTAACAATCATCAGTTTTTGTTTATCTATTATATGAACAGGACTTTACATTCAAATATGTCCAGTTTTGCTGCCTCTGTAGTCTGTACTCTTGCTTGAAAATTCCCTAGATCCAGTAGTGAATGTAGTAATCCACAAATGCATTCATGAAACTTTTCCTGATAAATGTCAGAAAAAATTCTAGCTTGTTAATTAATGAACTCAAGCGTGGTATTGATGGCTATGCCTGCCAGTGACAGGCCATCAATCGTTCAAAATAATTCAGGATTTTCATGAGAATTTAATTTCTCCAAATGAATTAAATGCTACATTGTCACTTGTATAAATGGAGGTACTCTGAAATACCAGCATATACCTTCTCGAATGTTAGGAAAGATAAATATGAAATGATATCTCTTTGAAATCTGAATATGCATACTCCATTCACTTTTATTTAATCACATAGGAGGTCATGGTTTCGTTTTCAGGAGTTGGTGCTCCTGATGAAAAACACAGAACATATGATGAAAAGTCAGTGCGCGCACAGAAAATATCGTTAATGACAAAACGACGTTGCCAGTTTCTTTGTTTACATCAAAGTAAAAGAATCGAAGATATTCCACATTTTGTTAGGTTTACAAATTGTTCGCAGATTTTTGGTATTTAATCGATATTTGCAGGTGAGTTTTTCTTCGAAAATCCAAGATTAACGTATGTTTATTGTTTTAAGCACCAGTTAGGAGCGTGAGGACGATTTTCAAGATCAGGACGAATGTTTACATTTCGAGGTTGAAGGGGTACACGGGAATTTCTTTGAAAAAGCTGTTATTTGGACAGATATCGCAGTAGATGGATCGGATGGAGCCTCGAGAGGTCGATTAGGATGATATTTTTCAGGTTTTTCAAGAAATTTGGCGATATCTGAGCAGATTTGCAAAAGTTAGGTACCTCACTAATGAGGTGGAACTTAGACCTAATTCTCCTATAAGAAACGCCTTTCAAAGGTCAAGATGTTGTTTGAACAAACGCAGCCGAGTTTTATATCCCAACATTGATTTTAAGAAAGTTATCAACAAAATAAAATTGACATTAGGTATTCTTGATTCTTGTAATTACCCATCACTTCATCCTATATCTTTGGGTTGATTTTTTTTTAATGAATTCTTGATTAGAATCAACAATTGATGTCGTCAAGTCAGTACAAGAGGATAATAAACATTAAATCTTCACAAGCATGCATATGAAAATCATGTGAAAGCAATGCAATTTTCTTCTATGGCAAAAATAATATATTTCAACAGTGATCTATTGTACTTTTCATGCAAATAACTAGAAAAGGAATCCTTTCTATCAATTCATATAAACGTTAATTATTTTCGTCCATCACATCTTTTCCAATTCATTCATTTTCCGAATAAATTCACATTCTGAGAAATACGCTAAGAATGTAGAAAGGGCAACATAGTGTTGACTTGCAACAGAAAAATATTTTGAAAAACGTCATAACTTCGATACAGATAGGAATGTGTCAAATTTCCAAAGCCAGAGTTGTGATTTTATAATTGTGAATGGAGTATATCTACATTATTTCATAAAAGTAATTGATAATTTAAAAATTTTTATTTGTCGCTAAGTTGGCAACTATCCCCTATGTCAAGCATTGATATACAGCGAGTCCCGAAATGAATGCAACAAAATTTGGCCTAAGATTCTCGGGACAAAATTAGGAAACCCATAATTTTGATTTTTGCAGGGGGCTCCCTCATTCTGAGTTAGAGCTCTTCTAATTTCGCACCTTAAAATAGTCTCAGAATATAGAATTCCATACGAATCTCGAAGTACGTTGCAAAAAATGTTCACATTTTTCTCGAAAATCGAAAATTGCGACTGACAAGAAAGTTTCAACATAATTCTTTTTCAATGGTCAGAGGCAAATTTGTTGAAAACTCAAACTCGAAAATTTTCTCGAATTTTCCTGATACAGAACGAATCTCGAGTAATACTCCTGCAAGCATTTCTTCCTTTCACTCCAATGAAATGGTACAATTTTTTATCGATTCATGATATATTAACCCACTTAGATTTGAAAAACAATGAGGTCTTACAAATTATTGATAAAATCGAGATAAGTCATCACTATAATTTAGGAAATATCCACTGGTCAACGAGGCCTAACGACTCGCCCTATACGTGTTTCAATTTCTTCACAAATTCTAGCGTCAATTTACCTTTTGACGAAGTATTCATAAAATCGCAGTTTGCACGCGAACACTCCGAATTCCACAGGGATCCATAGTCTACTAGATTCAGATCTGGAAATTGGACTTGGATGAGGAGAATGCGGGGTTGTCAATTTGTCTGGAAATTCCCCAACGGACGGGAACGGAAGCGAGATTTCCATAATGAAATACCATCGAATCTATCAACACTTCAATTTTCATTTTTTTTAAATTTATTTTGGATATCACTGAGATCGTTTTAAAATCATTATAAGTCATTTTTATTTTGAATTATTCGATCTGGATTCCAAACAAATCTGAAGCATTGTTTTCATTCACGTATAATATGGAACCAATTCCTCCACCAATTTGCAACATGCTGTTTTTGCTTTCAAATTTTTTTTAAAGTTATTTGTATCAATTTACCCATAAAACTTATTGAAAAAATGCTTTTTTGCACTCTTTCTTATACAGGGCGTCACATTGAAAAAAACATGGCACTCATCTGCTATAAAAACAAGATTTCAGAAAATGCTGGCACTCGTCAATTTTGTTTACGAGGGGGCCATTTTTCAACATATAAACCATCATTATATCATTTTATCTCTCTGCGCAGCAAGAAGAGGAATGATGGGTCGTGAGATATGTTGTTGAAAAAGTATACTGCTCCACAAGAGTTAGGGATATCGTATTCAATCTTCGAGAAAATCGCTGTAAAATCATTTAAAACTCAATAACAACTTGAATCGATCTAATAAAAATCAGTGTGAGACATTTCGTCAATCTGGTCGCCTTTTTTCTGAAGTTTGGTTCTTTGCATATGCTTCATGAATGTTCTTATTTTAAAATGAAGTCAGTTTATCAACGGCTTCGATTTGAAACGAGTTTTCTGAAAATGCCAAGACGTGAATTAACAAACGCTGAGGCTAATAGGGCTATCGGAATGCTACAGGGTGGCTTAACTCAGGTTGTTGTAGCGGAAAGGCTCCAATTCAGCCAAAGTGTGATATCTCGACTTTGGAATAGGTTCAGGGAGACAGGTTCCGTGTTGGAAAGACCAAGGCTTGGTGGGCGACGAAAAACAACACCTCTCAGGATCGTTTCATCACCGTTTCGGCGAGAAGAAACCCTACATCTACGTGTAGAATGCTACGAAATACTCTTCAAAATGCAGATGGGGTCCAAGTTTACATCGAAACCATCAGACGACGTTTTAGAGAGGTGAATCTAGGTTCTAGACGATAACGCTAGACCGCACCGTGCAGCCATAGTTGAGAATGCGCGCGAGGAGCTTGGTATTCCACATTTACCAATACCTCCGCACTCACCAGATTTGAATTGCATAGAACATGCATGGGATATGCTGTTATTGATGCCTGTGGAGACCATACATTCTATTGATAGTCTCGAATTCTCTGGGAATGAATTTCGTTATTTTACTCGATTTTTCTTAACCCCCCTGTATACGCTGCAGACCTACAGGCTAAAATTAATTTGCAACTTGAAATCATATTAATATGAATTTTCATCACAAAAATCCTATTTTAACTATATTTTTTTGCAATTTAAGTCAATATCCCTAACTCATATGGAGCAGTTTATTTTCCTTCCTAATTTGACTGTTTTGTGATTTAAGGGTTTGGGGTAGCCAGGCAAGAGGATGAAATGATGTGATGATGATTTCAATGTCAAAAATGTCCCCTTTCAGAGCAAAATTGACGTGTTTCAGCAATATTCCAAAATCTTGGTATGTCTACTACTCAGGAGCTCTGTTTCTTTCAATGTGACACCCTGTATCTAGATAAAAGAGAGCTTAAAATCGTCCAGCTCTAAATCCCCTTACTTTAAGTTTGTCCTTGTTTTCTCTACATATTGTTCTGTGCCTGAATTGATACAAATTTGAAAGCAAAACCGCATGATGCAAATTGGTGAATGAGCCGGTTAACATTATAAGTACGGAATTCAGACAAAATCTTCAAACTAAAGATAAATTATAAGTTATAACAATTATATTCCCAGTATGATAAAAATTATGTTTGTGTCATCATGAATTCCTTCTCATATTCTTGAGGATTCTAGGTGAAAAATAACGAATTTTCAGAAAAGATTGAAATATCTAACAGTTGGTAGGTTTGATGGTATTTCACTTTGAATTTCTTCTTCTTCTATGAAATCATTTTTTTGTAGAAAAAACCTCCGTTTCCTGTGTCTCAATGTGGTACCCTGTATCAACTTATTCCAATAATTAGAAGCTCATTACGAAAGTTTTATTTCAATCAGTAAATGATTCAATCCAAATAATAACAAATACGAGGATATATTAAAAAATTCTTAGCCTACTATAGAACCAAACAAAATTTCATTACTCAACATATCCTCTTAATTGAATACATTTAGTACAGCGAACCTGCAACATCCCTAGACCTTTCAAAAAAAAATGTTTCTTCTTGCTCTGCAAACCAGTTCTCCACAGCTTTTATTACCTCCTCGTTGGAAGAAAGTTTACGACCTTTTAACTTTTTAATAAGTTGAGGAAAGAGATGATAGTCGGGCGGAGCCAAATCTGGTGAATAAGGGGGGTGTTCTAGTCTAAATCACGAATTTTTTGCATGGCAACATGAGATTTGTGTACTGGGGCGTTGTCCTGTGAAAACAAAATACCTTCAGATAGCTTTTCGCGTATTTTCTCTTTAATTTTTTTCCGTAGACTGGTCAGTAATGTCGAATAGTAATCTCCAGTTATTTTTTTCTACCCTTATGCAAAAAATCAATCATAATAACTCCATGGTAATCCCAAAAAACTGAAGTCAGAACTTTTCCAGCAGATTTTTGAACACGAAACTTCTTAGGTCTTTGAGAACCAGAGTGTCTTCACTCCATCGATTGTTGCTTTGTTTCTGGATCGTGGAAATGTATCCAAGTCTCATCCATAGTAAAAATTCGGTTTAAGAAGTCCACATCGTTTTCAAATCGAGCACAGATCGATCGCGATGCTTCTACCCTTGCACGCTTTTGGTCGACATTCACACATTTGGGGATCCATTTTGCAGAAATTTTTCTCATGTCCGAATTGACGTGAACAATATGATGAACGCGTTCGTATGAAATTTACAGTGCTTCAGATATCCGTTTTATCCCAATTCGACGGTCTGATAAAATTATGTCATGAACTGCATCGATATTTTCGGGGACTGACACAGAAACTGGCCTTCCCGATCAGTCATCATTTTCAATGGAAAATTGACCTCTTTTGAAGCTTGCAGTCCAATGTTTCACGGTCGCATACGAAGGAGATTGATCACCAAGGGTATTAAGCATATCTTCGTAAATCTGCTTAACTCTTAACCCTTTCAAATACAGGTACTTGATGATGGCTCGATACTCCAATTTTTCGATTTTCGCAATTTCGGTGGAAATCTTTTTTTTTTTATTTTATTGCGTAACTCTGGTTTCCTTTTTTGACGTCGAACTCTACACTGACACTTCTAATAAGTTATTGTTCGTTGATATGGTATAGCAATATTTTGTTTGTGCAGGGAACTGGTCTAGGCTAACTAGATATCAATACATCCTCTTATACAGGCTGTTAAAAGTTGCATTTTGACTCATTTTCAGCCAGTTATGTCTGATTTTCATTATAGCTTTACTATCTCTCAGAAAAATGGAACGTTTTGCATATAAAACGCTGGAAGACAAGCATTTTGTGTACGCGGATATTGCAATGGCACTGGGTTTGCTGCAGTACAAGATTATGGAAGACGATTTCTGCATAGAAGATTGCTTTCAAACTTGTTAGACCATGGTAATTTTCATCTAGGTCCAAGTCAGGCTAGAATATAATTCAGAGGAGATTTCAAATAAGTTCCTGTGAGATTGATAAGAAGGAGTATAGGAGTGAAGCTTCGTCTGGAAACATTTTTCGAAAAGAAATCATTGGAACTTTTCCCCAAATTTCCACTTCATATGCCAACAGCTAACTAGTCAACACTGACCTTCATTCAAACACAAACGACACCTAATTTCCTATTCCTCCATTCCTTCCCCATTATCTATAATCGTGGCAACGTCGCCCGGCTGTTTATTCGACCGGCCTGACGTCATCAGTGACCACCGCGACTATGGCAGATCAATAATTTTCCAGGATCGTGGGAGGCTATGTCTCGTCATACCGAACATCGCTCCATCTCAAATGCTAATCTTTCCACGATCAGAGGGGTCCGGCGTGGAAAACGATAGAAGGGTACTTAAATATTTATCGTTTCCAAGGTACAATTTGACAGGTGGGGGAGTGATTCATTTGAATGTCATTCGATGATGCTGTTTGGCAGACTGGTAGGCGCTGATGGAAGGAAGGGGTACACTGGGACAATCGCCAGCCTTGGATATGGAGACATAAAAGGTTTCACCCTTGGTCGAATCTTGGATCCTCCAGTGGAGGAGATTCCATTTGGAGCTAGATCATCTGCTTATGGTGCATCTTTTGACGCATATCCAATGAATTTTAAAAGGCAGACAAAAATAGTAAAAAAGAAAACTACTAGTATCACTTAAGCCAAATAATTTGCCAAACTAACATAGAAGAAACAAGGTATAAATACCCAGAATGCCACAAAAATTTACAAAAGCATTGGTCGGCATTTAATTGAATATGCACACCCAATATGAGAATAATGAAAAATCTCTAGGTAGCAGAGACAACAGATTATCACAAGAATCAGACATCCCTACTATACAGGGTCTTTCACGAGGAACCTCACCCAAATTTATACGGGAAACTACTGAACGTATTTTCATGAAATTCAGCACTTATAAGTATTTCACGATGCTGATGAAATCTAAAATATTTTCAAGGCATGAGCACCTCCGGTTTTTCCGGAAATGACGTCAACTTCCGTTTTTCAAATTAGAACACCATTTTTTTATTGTAGAAATAGATTCCTTAGAAAATTTCAAGTTATTACCATGTTTTACATTCTTTTTTTTTAATGATAGATATCATTAATTACATCTGCCAAATTCCTCTTTATTCAGTAGCATGTAATTAATGATATCTATCATAAAAAAAAAGTAAAACATGGTAAGTTTTTGCATATGGTTCATAAGGAATTATTTATTTTTCACTGGAGAGAAAACCGATGGCCGATTAGTTGAAATAAAGAGGTTTCCGATACAAATTCGAATCCAAATTCGCCATCTATTTAGGAACAACCTGTAACTTTTTTCTATTGCATATTAAAGTAGTAAAATCTAAAACATGGTTTAAGTAACAGTTCCTGAAAATTTCATCTTTTTGGCGTGAAGGGAAAAGAAATAGCTGAAAATTCAAGACGAAAAACAGTTTTTTGTGAATAACTCAGAAAATATCCACTTTAGGGCAAGGGTGTGATGCATAGACTCACATTATTTTTTAATGTAGATTCAATATCTGCCATAAAAAAATGGGGTTCTAATTTGAAAAAATTTATTTTTCACGATTTTGTCATCCCTAACTTTGAGAGCGATTTTTTCACCCCCTGTATCATGAATTGCGATTTTTATTTTTAAAGTGGATACATCAATCTTTTATCTTGAAAAATCCCAAAAATGAAAATTTTCCATCCAAAAACCTCGAAGTTATTCTTGTTTCAGCGGAGCTCTATTTTCGATTTTTTTTTCGAATTTTCCCGCTCAGAGAGAATTTTCCAACCAAAACCGAAAAATGTTACATCAAAATAACTTGAAATTTTCTAAGAAATCTATTTCTGCAATAAAAAAATGGTGTTCTAATTTGAAAAACGGAAGTTGACGTCATTTCCGGAAAAACCGGAGGTGCTCATGCCTTGAAAATATTTTAGATTTCATCAGCATCGTGAAATACTTATAAGTGCTGAATTTCATGAAAATACGTTCAGTAGTTTCCCGTATAAATATGGGTGAGGTTCCTCGTGAAAGACCCTGTATTTTACATAAACCAATTGCTGTATTCAAGAACCACGATAAAAACAATTGATTTTAGGTTTAATATTCTCGACAAGAAGTTTTTCAAAAGACTTGAAGAGCTAGATGACATTTTTGACCATCATCACCTAGAAAAACAGTTCACAACATCCAGAAAGTATCCTACACAGACCTTAATTAAAAAACTAGAAAACTTATAATATTTATATTGTATACAGGTATTTGTGTGTAATTTTTGTTACTCATTCTATGCATGAATCAAATAATATGTACTATAATAGGCTGAAGGACCTCAGGTCGATGGTCGTGAATAAACTTTTCTCCCTCTATTATAAGGTATAGAGGAAGTGCGTCCAAAATGACATATATGTTCATTTCAGACTTTCAGAGGCATAACTTTTGATTAGTGAATCACAGTAATGTCATATTCTACACCTATGATCTTTAGTCCATTCTTTACAAACTCTTATCAACAATTATGAAATAAAAATAATAAGAAATAAAATATTCTTGGATAAATTGGAATGAACGAAAATTAATTTTGTCCGTATGCTATGGACATTTTGTCCGTATGCAATAGACAACGGTAGAGTTGCAACTATAGTTACAAACTACTAACAATGTTCACATATGAAACGCTTGGTTCTTCTAGGAACATCAGTACAAGATGCTTGAGTCCAATGGAAGCAATTTATGCATCGGAACCAGTCTTCTCCAGGCTTAGATTGGGAAGAAAGATCATTACAAAAGATACATGGCCACTCGTCTTCATCATCTCGAAAGTTGTTAACATTTTATTCTTCATTGTCTTCTTTAAAAAATGCCCTAGGGACTTACGAGGATATATTGAAAAATTCTTAGCCTACTATAGATCCAAAGAAAATTTCAATGTCAAAATATTTTATTACTCAACATATTCTCCTCTTAATTGAATACACTTATTACAGCGAACCTGCAAGATATCTCTAGACCTTTAAAAAAAATGTTTCTTTTTGCTCTGCAAACCAGTCCTCCACAGCTTTTATTACCTCCTCGTTGGAAGAAAATTTACGACCTTTTAAACTTTTTTTCAGTTGAGGAAATAGATGATAGTCGGACTGAGCCAAATCTGGTGAATAAAGGGGGTGTTCTAGTAAATCTAACCCTAAATCACGATTTCTTTGCATGGCAACATGAGATTTGTGTACTAGGGCGTTGTCCTGTAAAAACAAAATACCTTTGGATAGCTTTCCGCGTCCTTTCTCTTTAATTTTTCCCGTAGAGTGGTCAGTAATGTCGAATAGTAACCTCCAGTTATTGTTCTACCCTTATCCAAAAAATCAATCATGATTACTCCATGGCAATCCCAAAAATCTGAAGCAAGAACTTTTCCAGCAGATTTTTGGACACGAAACTTCTTAGGTCTTGGAGAACCAGAATGTCGCCATTCCATCGATTGTTGCTTTGTTTCTGGATCGTAGAAATGTATCTGTCGCAGTCGGATACTAAAATCCGTCAGTTTGCCAAATGACTAGTCATTTTGTAAACTGACGAACGTTTTCTAAAACGCTTTCAAGATACAGATCGTTTTACAATCGGCCTGAAATATTCAGTCGGTTTGTAAACTGCGTATAACGTATCGGACGGATTGTCATATCCTACATCCTTTTAAACGTTCCACCTGAAACTGCTTGATCCGAAAAATATATAAGCTACAATTATCGATAGAAAAAATGACGTTTATCAAAAAATAGGTCCTACCGAAAATGGCGTTTTGAACCGGTGGTTTTCGAGGGAGTAGCTGATACCGAACAGGTCACTCAATTCTGTACAATTCAATGTTTCAATTGAAAAAACAATAACATTAAGGGAAGCAGTAGCGAATTCCTCGAAGTTCGGCGGCCAAGGTCTCAAAAAATGTGCTTGCCTTCCGAACAAAAATCAGTGTAAGGCAAGGAGGTGCTTTTGTTTCAAAGCATATCAAAAATGCAACAGGAGGTGCCATATGAGCGGCCTCTGCTGCAATAATAGTTTTATTTTTTGTGGTCTTTCGATAATGAAATATTGAAAGAATAAGTGTGAATAATTATTATTTCTGTATCCAGAATAATGAAGTACAGCTGATTATACGAATATAACAGTTATTCAATTTGCAACAAGACAGGAAACGTTTTCAGAATACGCTTCAAATGATTTGACAATCCGTCGGATGCGTTGTTCGCATGTTTACAATCTGACTAAAAATTTCAGACCGATTGTAAAACGATCTTCATTTCAAGAGCGTTTTAGAAAACGTTCGTCAGATTACAAACTGCCTAGTCATTTCGCAAACTGACGGATTTTAGTATCCGACTGCGACATATCCAAGTCTCATCCATATTAACAATTCAGTTTAAGAAGTCATCGTTTTCAAATCGGGCACAGATCGAACGCGATGCTTCTACCCTTGCACGCTTTTGGTCAACATTCAAACTATATGATGAACGCGTTCGTATGAAATCTTCAGTGCTTCAGATATCCGTTTTAGCCCAATTCGACGGTCTGATAAAATCAAGTCATGAACTGCATAGATGTTTTCGGGGACTGACACAGATCGGTCATCATCTTCAATGGAAAATTTACCTCTTTTGAAGCTTGCAGTTCAATTTTTCACGGTCACATACGAAGGACATTGATCACCAAGGGTATTAAGCATATCTTCGTAAATCTGCTTATCTCTTAACCCTTTTAAATACAGGTACTTGATGATGGCTCGATACTCCGATTTTTCGATTTTTACAATTTCGGTGGACTTTTTTTTTATTTACCTATTGCGTAATTCTGGTTTACTTTTTTGATGTCGAACTCCACACTGACACTTCTAATAAGTTATTGTTCGTTAATATGGTATCGTAATATTTTGTTTATGCATGGAACTGGTCTTGGCTAACTAGATATCAATACATCCTCGTATCTCCTTCTCTTTGGAGGAGACGTGGGCTCATTCTTTCATTTGATTGCAATCATATTAGGTGTAGAAGTTGAAACCAAGTACCTACGTTTCTCTAGTCTTCGGCTCACGTTTGCCTTGTCCACTCATAAATCGTCCTTTGGGAACTGGAGAAATCTCCACATAGGGACAGCAAGAATAGGATTAGATGCATCACCTTTATCAGCCACCGCTAGGAGACCCGGAATACTCTATAGAGGAAGAGCCAGTGACCAATTTTCATATGTCATTTCATAACTCACCAAAATTTACTTGTTCAATATCTGCTCGAAAATAAAAACCATTTCTGCCAGCCTATAATGGCCGGAGTAGACTACCATAAGCGCTCAAAGAGGCCAGAAAATTAGGTTCAACTATGTCATAGTATCACACACAAAACTTTAAGGAATTGTTATGGATAATATATTGAATCTATGAAAAATAATGACAAAACTTTTTCGTCCCTCCTAAGTGTTGGCAGAACTCTTTGAAAATTCATTAAGAACAGCTGTACTTAGGTATGTCATTTCAGTACGCTTGAAATTTACGGGAAATAAAGAAAATGTGTCTAGAAAGCGAGTTATAATCATGACGGAAATTTTTTACATCACGAACCATCTGCCAGAACGAGAAATGTTGCCGCGCAAAAAATATGCTCTTCCTACGCATCCTTAAAATTTGTTTCCTCAAGAATTTTTCGAATGGATTGAGGAGGTCTTGAGTATACCTGTGGGACTTACGAAACATTCAAAGAAGTGTAAGATCTCAGTCACATTAAGGGGTAAAAAATAAACCATCAGGGCATTTAAAACCCCAAAACTTGGGTAGACTAAAAGTAGTAAAAGAGAGTATAAGACTTTCACAGTGAGCTTTAGTATTACGAGTAGGTACATAGCGAATACCCTTATCATCGGATCAAGTAAATGAAACTGAAAACAAATTCTATAATTTCATAAAAGAATTTTAGTTTCCTATCAACTTTTGATGAGTCTCGAAAATGCCCAATATGCGCTCTAGGTCTAACTTGCAAATACATATGAATAAGCTCATTTCGCTAGCATTTGCGAGGCAACATTTCTCGTTCTGGCAGATGGTTCGTGATGTAAAAAATTTCTGTCGTGATTATAATTCGCTTTCTAGACACATTTTCTTTATTTCCTGTAAATTTCAAGCGTACTGAAATGACATACCTAAGTACAGCTGTTCTCAATGAATTTTCAAAGAGTTCTGACAACACTTAGGAGGGACGAAAAAGTTTTGTCATTATTTTTTATAGATTCAAAATATTATCAATAACAATTCCTGAAAGTTTTGTGTGTGATACTATGACATAGTTGAACCTAATTTTCTGGCCTCTTTGAGCGCTTATGGTAGTCTACTCCGGCCATTATGGGCTGGCAGGAATGCTTTTTATTGATATTGAATATTAAACAAGTAAATTTTGGTGAGTTATGAAATGACATATGAAAATTGGACACTGGCTCTTGGTCTACTCTAGATTCAAATCTCAAATCACAATGAAAACTCATCTGATTCTAACTCATTCATATTCGGATTAATAAATCAATCCGTTCCGTAATATCCGAATTTACTACTCTACATGAATGAACAATGAACGACCGATTAATAATAGGGGTGAAAAACCCCGGAGTCACCCCACGTCTCCTGTCACGTATGGTACGGCGAGGCAGGTGAGAGGAAGCAAGGTAGTAGCCCGTGAAATGGCATTCTGGAATTGACCATGTGAACCTACTCGAGCAAGGACCATCAGCTGTTTTATCACTAATTCGATACCAGTACCTAGGATGGTGATATTCTGTCAATAATGAGTCCTTTTTGATGATATCCTACCTTAGACTATTCAGTGCGCGTCAGAATTATGGAACAAATTCATTTTCTCAATTCTCTAAATTTTTTGATTAGGGAAAGTGGGTCATGTGGTACTTTTTGGCAACATCTTTGTATCTTCTTTGCAGGCGTGCAGAAACTTTCAGGAAAATTTCTTTTAATTATTAGTTCAAAGAGGTTTTCAGTATGTGCACCTTGTCATCGCTCTTTCTTTGAATTGAAACATTTTATCGAAAAGTTTCAACTTCAGTAGAAACGTACTAATAACATACCTACTTAAGGGGCAGTATCACCTTCTGAATCGTGGTAAATCTTCATTCAAAAGTGGTCTCTTTATTTCACGAGTAAGTACCCTAATTTACGACGTAGAGACTTGATTTTTTTTTAATTGAAGTTGAAGAACGTCCCGAGGGCAAATAGTTTTCTTTTTTTCGATATAATAAGTTTCTCAATTAAAAAAAAAAGGAAAATCGTTAGATCTGGGGTTATTGAATATGTTTTTCGGTTTACATGAGTACTAGCTATATTTTTGAAGAAATCATCATGAAAATTTTTGTAGTTTATAGAACATCAAATTACCGAGGGCAAATAGTTGCGATTTTTTCCGAAAAATGATGAATAACCGTCGGAAAAAAATCATTAAGTGTCGTTTCCAAAACGCTGAAGTTCAACCTGTTTTTTTTAATTGAAAAACTAATTTAATAGAAAAAATCGTAACTATTTGCCCTCGGCAATTTAATCTTCTATAAACTACAAAAATTTTCATGATGATTATTTCAAAAATATAGCTTGTACTCATGAAAAACGAAAACCATATTCAATAACCCCAGATCTAACGATTAACCTGTTTTTTTTTTAATTGAAAAACTTATTAAATCGAAAAAAGAAAACTATTTGCCCTCGGGACGTTCTTCAACTTCAATTTAAAAAAAATCAAGTCTCTACGTCGTAAATTAGGGTACTTACTGGTGAAATAAAGAGACCACTTTTTGAATGGAGATTTACCACGATTCAAAAGGTGATACTGCCCCTAAAGATCATAACTGAAGCGCAGTGTTTCACACATTTTAATTTTTCACGTGAGGGATTTGACAGTTGTGACAAATTTCATCAGGTACCATAGTCTCAAAGTAAATGAGCCATGACAAAGTGCACATACTGAAAACCTCTTTGAACTTACTTATTTTTCAAAAAAAAAACATTTTCTTGAAAATTTCTACATGCCTGCAAAGAAGATGCAAAGAACTTGCCAAAAAAGTACCACGTGACCCATTTTCCCCATTCAAAAAATTTAGATGGTTGATGGGGATGGCACAGGGTGCAACAAAAATCCTTCAAAATGCATAAAAATTTGGTAAAGTTGAAACAAAAATTGACCTGTTTCAGGATTTTGTTGCCAAATTTTTTTCTTCTGAGAAAATGAATTTGTTGCATAATTTTGACGCGCACTCTGTAGAATGAGGAGACGCACCTTCCAATAATAATAAATAGTGAAGCCCATTTTCAAAATCATCAGAACTAAACTGGGTAACTGTGCAGGGTGTCCCGAATTCGATGATCACTGAGAGCATCTCGAGAACCATAAGGGTTGGAGAAAAAATGTTCAAGGACTCCCGATCTCTTTCTTCGAAATAATCAATTGCCAGCAAACAAATCCGAGATATCTGAACTGGTTTTCGAGTTACAGGGCGTTTCTGAAAAATTGCTGTTTCAAATATTTCGCTATATCTCGTTTTCTGTTGGAGATATCACGAAAATTCCAAAAAGTTTTCTTTTGTAATTTCTATTGCCTAAACGCTGCTTCCATCGCTGATCCGAAAAGTTATTCGCCGTCCAAGTGCTAGAGAGAAAAGTTTGTGTTTTTTAAATGGGACACCCTATATTTTTCATCATTGCTTCTTAGCCGCAGATTCACAGAGTACTGAAACCGGTTTTTCGAAAATCTGATCCGTTTCAGAGATATTGAGTTTTTCGTCATCACTTGAATTGGGGCAGCCTGTATATAAAGATTTTCTTTTATTTGGAGATATTTTATTTTTATTTTTCATCTAGTTTATTTTTTTGAATAAACTGATCTTCTTGAGATATCATAGAAGATTACAATATTTCCTGAAAATTTCGATTCAATAAAATGGAAAACTTCATTTGTAAATTAATATATTCCATTTAATTAAAAATCTCATTTATCTAGTGTGTAGTGAATAATTTTAACCGAATGATTATCTTGAAAAGAAAAAATCATCAGATACAATTCGAACATTTATTGTAGTTTTTTTCGAATTCATTTGTATCAAAGTTTTTATTCGATTAATGTTAGTTTTTCATAGAATCGAAAATGAAATATCTCCAAGTAAAAGAAGAATCTTTATATACAGGCTGTCCCAATTCAATTGGAGACGAAAAACTCAATATCTTTGAAACGAATCAGATTTTCGAGAAACCGGTTACAGGGTGATACTCGGTGAATCTGCGGCTAAGAAGCAATGATGAGAAATATAGGGTGTCCTATTTAAAAAACACAAACTTTTCTCCCTAGCACTTGAACGGCGAATAATTTTTCGGATCAGATAGAAGCAGCGTATAGGTAATGGAAATTACAAAAAAAAAGCTTCTTGGAATTTTCGTGACATCTCCAACAGAAAACGAGATATAGCGAAATATTTGAAACATCAATTTTTCAGAAACGCCCTGTAACTCGAGAACCAATTCAGATATCTCGGATCTGGCAATTGATTATTTCGAAAAAAGAGATCGGGAGTCCTTGAACATTTTTTCTCTAACCCTTATGGTTCTCGAGATGCTTTCAGTGATCATCGAATTTGGGACACCCTGTACTACTTCGGAATCAAAATGTAGTAGAATTTTTTGCAACGTTGTGGCGGTCGCTGAATTTTCTAATAAATAAACTCTCAATCGAAATGAAAAGTACTTTAGATTGAAATTCATTTACTCATTTGTGCGTGAATGTCAGATATGAGTATTCGTTCCTTCAAATATTGTGAATTCCTCGCATTACATATTTTAAAGTATCGGAATGTTCGCGAAACTGCTCGGCCGTTTTTGCCTCAGACAATGAGTAGGCACGTTATGACAGCACCGTTTTCTGAATCTGTTTTTCTGAATCTGTGGCCAGTTCTTTCATTAATTTCGTTTCGCTATTTTAATTTTGTGTAACTTATGACGTTTTGAACAATTTTGTCATCAGAATATCGAGAAGGAAAAATTGAATTTGGATTTATTTCTCATTATTATCAGCAAAATACGTTGAAAAATTATTCGTATATATGTATCTCGTTTGTGGTAAATTGGACTATTTGAATCCTGATTTGAGTTTACAGAGATATGTTCTACTCTTATCATTTCTAAGTAACAATGGTGTAGATTCTTCGATTTTTTGAATTTCACTTTTCAGATTCCCTTCTGATATTAAGAGGAGAAAATCAATTCTGATTTTAGCTGTTTCTGTTCACCTAACTCAGAATATGTTTCAATGTTTGTAACATTGCATGAATTCGTCGAAAAGTGTTAATTCACTTGTAATTTTATTTTCATTCCTCAATATCGATAACACCAAGCCACTGGACCTTCCAAAGTTTGATTCCGCAATGTTGCCACGACCGTATCTAATGTTATTGCTATCTTCGTCTGACTAAATTTTGGCTTCACCAATTCTCGAATTTATTAATGAGATGCTGTGTCTCCTCTTTCTATGGTCCAAGATATAGAACATGTTTGGGAAGAACGAGCCCTCAAAAAACTATCGTTCAACACTTTTATACCTCGCACTGTAACTGTATAGTTCTTCTTCTGCTGTAGACCGCCAAATGCATTCCATCGATTTTAATGTTGATGCTTTGTTTGGTTAGTGCACGTGAAGGAAAGTTTATTCTGTGGCTCAAGCTTTCCGTAAGGGCTACTGAATATTTGATTCTTGATAGACAGGCAAACATTTCGTTTCAAGTAAAGGACTAATGACTGAAATTCGAGGGTTGTTTGGCAAGGGTGATGTTGATAAGATATGGTAACATTAAATCAGCTTTTGAAAGCTATGTTAGCTAGACATAAGGGGAGAATCTTTATCGGAAATATTTATTCGATGAACGTTATTACAGTAACTAGTCATATATCTTACATTCTTAATGAAACTAATAAGAAGAACCATTATCGTAATCTATATATATATATATAAAAGAAAGATGTTGGTTACACCATTCATAACTCGAGATCAGATGGAATGTTTGATATAAAACTTCACATATGGATTCGTCTACGGTCTGGTTATTATAAAATACAATAAAACTTTGAAAAATCGATGAAAATTTTACTTATGCAGGAAATGCTTTTCCTCCTTCTGAGCGAGGCCACTAGGTGTCGCTACAGTTACAGTTACGCTAGGTACCGCTTATTCGTAGGTACTTATTTCATATTCTCTCCGTTAAATGGCGATGTAAACAAATCGTGTGTACAGTAACTATATTACCACTATAGTCACTGTAATAGTTTGTAATTTGAGTTGCCTACAACTCTGCGCTGTTGGCCAAAACCAAAATGTCTTAGCGTAGGAGTACAGTAGTACAGATGGCTAAAATGATTAGATTTCGTACCACTTCAGATGGCGCTATTCGCACATTATGACTGATTATTAGTTATTTTTATAGTTTTATTTATTCAAAATAACGTAATCGTGAAGTAGGATGTCTATAATAATGGTGTAGGCACTGATTAGATTTTGTTGTGACCATATTGAGAATATTAGCAATGTTTCGTTCTTTCCACTTCAGGTGGCGCTATTCAGTTATTTCAAATATTTGAATTTATTCTGGCGAACGTGGCGTGTTAATGGCAGATATTTTTTATCAAGCAATAATGTGTGTTTATATTCCTGACATTCTGTATATTAGTTCTTAGGAAAAGTAGAAAACTTTCATTATAAAAAGATGCCATTCTGCTGTCATGTCATAATTGACTTTGGCAAATCAGCTGTTGATACATTAATCAAATTGACAACGGAAAATACACTGAAATGATATTGCGGCGCCGCCACGAAACATTGCTAATATTTTCGGTTTGGTCGAACGTCATTCCATTCAAAAATTGACGAGTGCCTACACCATTACTCTAGACATCTTATCGTGAAGATACTATACTTGACATTAGCACCATCAGATGGCGATGAATTTGTTGAGGCTTTCGCGACCATTTAGGTCATCTGTTTTTTTCTAGCATTTCGGTCGTCGTGGTTTGAAATGGTCGAAAAAAAAACATTTGACATCAATTGATGCGTAATTTGCATAGGACTTATAGTACCATGAAATGTCAAGTATATCCGATTTTGGCGATCAGTTTCAATCGTGATATATCCATTCTCATCTTTTCTCATAATTTTTAAAATGTTTTTGAATTTCTGTTTGGGTAATGAATATATTTGCGGAAATAACTTAATCCAAAATTGCCATAATTGGTAATTCACATATTATTTTTGTGTGTCTGTTCTGTGTGACAGCTCATATACATGGAAACATTTGACAGTTCAAAAATCAGAGAACCAAGCCGTTGATCTCTGATCACCGGTGATTACGATTTGTGAAATCCACCATAAGTATCATTTAGGCGGAACAAAGTTCGCCGGGCCAGCTAGTTGGTATATAAAGGCAATACAGAAGTTGGTTGAAAAATTCGAGTTGTTTGGACAAACTATAGTGATGTAAAAAATACAACCCCATGCACGTCGCTCAAGAACAGCCGAGAATATTGCTGCTGAAGCCTAAAGTGTTGAAGAAAACCCGGATTTGTCCATTCCTCGTCGTTCTTTGGAATTAGGCATTCCACAAACGTCTTAACACCGTATTTTGCATCAAGATTTGGGTCTTAAGGCTCATAAAGTTCAGTTAACACAAGAACTCAAGCCGGCCGATCATCAACAACGTCGTGTCTTTGCTGATTGGGTCCTTGAAATGCATGAAAATGATCTGGAATTCCATCGAAAAATCATATTGAGTGATGAGGGCCATTTCCACCTTGGTGGATTCATTAACAAGCAGAATTGTCGCTTCTGGGGCTCGTAAAACCCAAGAGTTATTGTGGAAAGCTTCTCAGTCTTCAACGGGTGACTGTTTGGTGCGGTTTATGGTCCGGCGGGGTCATTGCACCTAACTTTTTCGAGAATGAGGCTGGAGCAACTGTTATGGTGAATAGATTGCGCTATCGAGAGATGATTAATGATTATTTATGGCCGGAATTGGACGGCGCTACGTAGCACACAAGCAACGAAACCATAGATCCTTCACGGGAAAAGTTTCCGGGCCGTGTTACGAGGATGTATATTGATATCTAGTTAGTCTAGACCAGTTCCATGCATAAACAAAATATTGCGATACCATATCAACGAACAATAACTTATTAGAAGTGGCAGTGTAGAGTTCGACGTCGAAAAAGTAAACCAGATTTACGCAATAATAAATAGAAAAAAAGGTGTCCACCGAAATTGTCAGAATCGAAAAATTGGAGTATCGAGCCATCATCAAGTACCTGTATTTAAAAGGGTTAAGAGGTAAGCAGATTTACGAAGATATGCTTAAAACCCTTGGTGATCAATGTCCTTCGTATGCGACCGTGACAAATTATACTGCAAGCTTCAAAAGAGGTAAATTTTCCATTGAAGATGATGACCGATCGGGAAGGCCAGTTTCTGTGTCAGTCACCGAAAATATGGATGCAGTTCATGACATGATTTTATCAGACCGTCGAATTGGGCTAAAACGGATATCTGAAGCACTGAAGATTTCATACGAACGCGTTCATCATAAACCTAGTTCACGTCAATTTGGACGTGAGAAAAATTTCTGCAAAATGGATCACCAAATGTTTGAATGTTGACCAATAGCGTGCAAGGGTAGAAGCATCGCGTTCGATCTGTACTCGAATTGAAAACGATGTAGACTTCTTAAACCGAATTGTTACTATGGATGAGACTTGGGTACATTTCTACGATCCAGAAACAAAGCAACTATCGATGGAATGGCGACACTCTGGTTCTCCAAGACCTAAGAAGTTTCGTGTCCAAAAATCTGCTGGAAAAGTTCTTGCTCCAGTTTTTTGGGATTGCCATGGAGTAATCATGATTGATTTTTTGGATAAGGGTAGAACAATAACTGAAGATTACTATTCGACATTACTGACCACTCTACGGGAAAAAATTAAAGAAAAAAGTCGCGTAAAGCTATCCAAAGTTATTTTGTTCCTACAGGACAACGCCCCAGTACACAAATCTCATGTTACAATGCAAAAAATTCTTAATTTAGGGTAAGAATTACTAGAACACCCCCCTTATTCACCAGATTTGGCTCCGACCGACTATCATCTCTTTCCTCAACTAAAAAAAAGTTTAAAAAGTCGTAAATTTTCTTCCAACGAGGAGGTAATAAAAGCTGTGGAGGACTGGTTTGCATAGCAAGAAGAAACATTTTTTTTGAAAGGTCTAGAGACGTTGCAGGTTCGCTGTGATAAATGTATTCAATTAAGAGGAGAATATGTTGATTAATAAAATGTTTTGACATTGAAATTCGGTTTGTTTCTATAGTAGGCTAAGAATTTTTCAATATATCTCCGTATCTCTCGAAAAGGTGATCACAATTTGCCACCGAGATCTTATGATTTAACACCTTGCGACTTCTTCCATTGGGGTCTTGAGAGTGAGAAGAGGATATGGCCGTGGTGGTAATTTGGCTGATGTTGTTTTCCATTTTTTTTGTAATAAAATAAACATCCTATCATTAATTTATCTTAAAAATGGCATTTTTCTTTGACTGTCAAAATAACACCTTTTATTGGAAAACCCTTTAAAAGAAAAAGCTTGAAAAAAACAAATTTCAACACTTTTTATCTCGAAAACGTTTGCGGTCCCATGTTTATGGGACTTTTTTTCTTGAAATTATTCAAGGAATCTATCCTTTCCATTTGTATCTCCAATTCAGGATCACCCTGTAGAAGCGGAGAGAATTCGTTGGGATTCACTTAATATAGTAACTAAATGGTTGAATGTGCGACTTTTGGTGGAAAAAAACACTATCAGATAAAACTGGCAATCCCAACTAGTACTATTTTCCTAATGATTTATTAGGAAGTAACCTTTTTCATTCCATTAAGAGCTTTTTCATCTGAAATATCTCAATTTATCACTTGGTTTTCCACATGGACATCCATAGAAAAAACAGGAGACAGAATCATCTTGTAGAAGCACCAAATCCGACCAAAGAGTATCCGTACCCAAGGTTTATCTTTCCCTAAATCTTACAAAAAACCAAAATGAACCTACCTCTTATAGACTACAGTTTCCAATCCGTCTGTAAAACACAAAATTCACAGAACCGCACTGTCCAAACGGAGCCGATGACGGAACACTGAGCGGTCTACAGAAAACGCGCGTGTTCATAGAAAAATCAACGAGTTAGCATTTCGGAACGCTAACTGCAGGTGCTTTCCAGGAACTGCATGGAAATAAAACTGGAAATTCGGTTTCGTGAGTACCGCGCATTGGCTGGCGCCAAACGGAAACAGGCGCACTGCAACGAACAGAAGGGGTGGACGAACGAAAGGGGATGATAAAAGGTAATGTTCCGACGAAAAAAATGCAGATTTCAATGATTTCTTGGAGTTGGGATTTAAGTCATCACTCAGTGAAATATTGTGCAATATGGTTGAGTATTGATTCTGTTGAGAGGAATTTTAGTGGTAGGTGCTAAGTGGCTGAATGAGAGTGTGTCACGACATGGGGATACAGCAGGAATAGGACCGCGTATCAAAAATGATAGCTGAATTTTCAATTTTCATCCCCATGATTTTTTAAATTACATTAAATAAACGGTATGGCTTTACAGCGTTATGAAATAGAAAAATTCACTTTTAACCATTTATATTTTTTGCATATTTTGAAGTTAACCACAAGGGTCCGAAATAATGTGTTGATAAAAAAAAATGTGAAAGCAATAACCTAAAATAAAGAGCTTTTTGCGCTCTTGTTCATAAACGTAGGTAGCACGGTCATATATCTATTCAAGTAATGAATCTTTTGATGGTAGATATACAGGGTGGCCAAGAGATTGACGTCAAAAAGGAAAAAACAGGTCCCTCGTGTCATGGGCTATTCGAATCACCCCCATGTATACTCCATTCACAATTATAAAATCACAACTCTGGCCATGGCTTCGTTTTCAGGAATTGGTGCACCTGATAAAAAATCTGTGCGCGTACAGAGAATATCTTTAATGACAAAACGGCGTTGCCAGTTTCTTTGTTTACATCAAAGTAAAAGTATCAAAGATATTTTGACATGGGTACAAACGGCAAATTTGAATTGGACCAAAAATCGATTTATAAGCATGAAAAAAGCAAAAATAAGTTCTAATCGCCTTTTTTACACTTGATAACGAAGTTTTTTTTAGGTATCTGGCCGTTTGGAAAGATTTCAAACGAAATTCCGGTCCCCCAGAAGTTTGGTTAGTTTCGGTATCGTTTTTGGTGCTCAAAATTTATTTGGAATGTGTAAATGGACAAAAAAGGCTTCCATACGATCCTTTCACGAAAGCAACTGGAAAATATGGTTCAGGTAGGATTTTCGAGGAATTATGAGGAAAGAACTTGCAGAATGAAATTGCACGATTTTTGTAAGTAAACGTGTTTTGGATGGCCATCATCGGTCTCTAAATGATTATTGTTGGTGGTTTTCACCAACTTCGTATAAGCCCATTTTGAAGAAATTTGTGTATGTAACATTCAACGGTAGGTATTTGCTCTTAATCGAAAGAATATATTATATCTAGTGCTACTTCTTTCAAAGGAGACACAAGCTTTTAATGCTGTAGGGGCCCTATAATGTGGAGGAGTTTGTGTCTTATTTTAGAACAGGTGAATGATAAATGTGAAGCAAATGTTTGACCTGTTCCATATTATTTGTACAAACCTACTGTGGTTGTAATGTATGAATATTTTTTAAACTAATAAATTACTATACAGTCAGAATAATTTACTCCTTGTTCATAAGATCAAATAAATGAAATGTATATCTTCTACTCTTATTTTTATTAAGTTAGCTATTAAGGTTATGTTCCAAGAAAAAGTTCCTGTTGCATCAGAACTTCCTTCAACTATTTGGATTCCAGTAGAGGGATATAATGTTCCATTATTCTTGATTCAACAATTGATGTCAAGTCTGGAACTTTCAGTTCAAGAGGATAATAAACATTAAATCTTCACAGGCATGCACATGAAAATCATGTGAAAGCAATGCAATTTTCTTCCATAGCGAAAAATAATATATTTCAACAGTGATCTCTTGTATTTTTCATGCAAATAACTAGAAAAGGAATCCTTTCTATCAATTCATATAAACGTTAATTATTTTCGTCCGTCACATCTTTTCCAATTCATTCATTTTCCGAATAAATTCACATTCTGAGAAATGCGCTAAGAATGTAGAAAGGGCAACATAGTGTTGACTTGGATTGGAACATAAAAATATTTTGAAAAACGTCATAACTTCGATACAGAGTGGAATGTGTCAAATTTCCAAGGCTAGAGTTGTGATTTTATAATTGTGAATGGAGTACCTATATGTAATGCTATTTTTCACGGTTTTCGAGTTATGAATTTTTTTATGAACTTTGAGAATTTTTGACTTGACCATCTTAAAAAAAGTACAAGACTTCTCTGTGAAATCTTGTTGTAACTTAATCTCCATGAATTGTACTTTTATACATAAAATAACCAGATTCGTAACTTTGATCAAAATTATGGAAATGTTGGTCTCAAGTGAAAAAGTTACGTAAATTGAATTATGATCTGAATTTTCGAATCAAAATTAAAAATGTGAAAAGGCTAAATCACGGTTTCTTAGTATGCTTAAAAACTGCGCTCAACAGTCAGCTTTTAGAATCTTTGATAAGAAATGGTACTTAACTCTCTACTTTTGCGAGAATTAGCCTTCAAAGTCATCGAGGTGGAAAAAATCAAAGAACTAGACATTTACTACAAAATTATTTTTTGCCATTCTAAGATATTTCTGATCAAGTTATGATAGAAAGTGCTGAAAATTAATGAAAATTAGCTTTAGATGTTGGTCAAGAAAAGTTCTAGATAAAAAAAAAGAAAAAGAAAAAGCAATAAATCACACATCATAATATAAATAAAAAGAAATTTATTTATAAAAGTTACAGTGAGTGTTCAAAGTGGCCACCTCCAGCCTCAATACACATTCTACACCTTCTTAGAACATTTTCTTTCAATCGCATTAAACCTGCCCTGTTCTCTCTTAGGACACGTTCGGCTTCTCTTATCTTCAGTCGCAGCTCGTCATCACTCGAACATTCTCGGCCGTAAACAATTTCTTTGAAATAACCCCAAACGAAAAAATCGATGGGATTAAGGTCAGGTGAACGTGGGGGCCCCTTGATTGGTCGTATATATTGATTTGTATCATGTATATGTGGATTTATTTCATCGTATGCAAATAAATTATTATTATTATAATGAACCCTCGCTGCTCTGCTTGGCTTTCAAACAGAAAAAATTCTCGATCTAGAAGGTTTTAGAATAAAAGTGTTATTTTGACATTCAGAGAGAAATGCCTATTTTTTAGGTCAGATGCCGTTGATAATGGAAAATAACCTCAGCCAAATGACCACAACGACTACAGAACCATATCCTCTTCATGAAATTTTCCATAACCAAATCGCAAAGTGGCTGCACTAAGTCCTCGATAGCCTTATGAATTCCATCTTTGAGGTCTTGAATCGACGCTGGGCTCTTGGCGTAGACCTTCTTTTTTACATGGCCCCAAAGGAAGAAGTAGCAAGGTGTTAAATCCCAAGATCTCAGTTGCCAATTGTGATCACTTCTTCGAGAGATAACACGGTCCGGAAACTTTTTCCGTAAAAGATCAATGTTTTCGTTGCTTGTGTGACACGTAGCGCCGTCTTGTTGGAAGTTAACGTTGTCCAGCTCCATACCATCCGGTTCCGGCCATCAAAAATCAATCATCATCTCTCGATAGCGCAATCCATTCACCGTATCTGTTGCTCCAGCCTTATTCTCGATAAAGTAAGGTTCAATGACCCCGTCGGACCATAAATCACACCAAACAGTCAAACGATGAGGATAGAGAGGCTTTTCAACACTAATTCTTGGGTTTTCCGAGCCCCAGATGCGACAATTTTGCTTGTTGACGAAGCCACCGAGGTGGAAATGGGCCTCATCACTCAAATTGATTTTTCGATGTAACTCCGGATCATTTTCATGCATTTCAAGGACCCAATCAGCGAAGACACGACGTTGCTGATGATCGGCCGGCTGGAGTTCTTGTGTTAACTAAACTTTATAAGCCTTAAAACCCAAATCTTGATGCAAAATACGGTGTGATGACGTTTGTGGGATGCCTAATTCCAAAGAACGACGAGGAATGGACAAAACTGGGTTTTCTCCAACACTTTCCGCTACAGCAGCAATATTCTCGGCTGTTCTTGAGCGACGCGTGCACGGGTTTTATTCTTCACCTCACTAAACTTGTCCCAAACGCTCAAATTTTTCCACCAATTTCTGTATTGCAGTTCGACGCTTCACGACGACCCAAAAATGTTCTAGTTTAACGAATCGTCTGTGCCAAAATTTTCACCATTTTTATAGTGAATTTTAAAAATTTCCTATCGCTCCATTTTTATTAACGGCGTAGTTTCTACTTGTCAAATGTCGAAAAATGACAATTGTTTGAAGAGTGACATCTGCCGAAACAGCGGGAAATTCAAAATAACCCCTCTTATTGGAAAACCCTTTGTAACAAAAAAGCTTCTCTGCAATTTTTCAAACAACAACACTTTCTAGAGTAAAACAGAGGCCAGTCGACGGTGTTCCAGGAAAAAAATCACCCTGTAGGCAATCGAAATAGAAAAAGTCACAAGGTGGAAACTCTAAATCATATAATATCTGTGCCAAATTTCAGTTGAATATTTTGTGATACTACACTGCGCAAAAAAATTAACGCACATTCTGAAAATCTCAATTTTAATGAAAGTTAACTCTACATTGACTTTATAACTTGTTTTTTATGTTCTCTCGGGAAGGTTTTGAACAAAACAAGACACATTAAATGAAAGAAAAATTCAGGATTTCACCGAATCTTATGTGAAAGAAGAGAAATGAACAATTTTCAAAATACTGAAATGCTGATAAGTGATTTAATACTTGGTATTTCCACCCCTTGCGTTAATTACAGCTCGGCAACGACGGTTCATACTCAAAGTGATCTTGAAATGTTCTGATCTAATCCTTCCCAGATTTCTCCGAGTTGGATTCCTAAGTCATTAAGAGTAGCTGGATGATTTTCTGAACTTCCCAGCCTTCTATTGAGGTTGTCCCAAACCTGCTCAATCGGATTGAGATCTGGACTTCTTGCTGGCCATTCCATTCGAGAGACTTAAACCTCTTCAAGGTACTCCTGAACGATGCGCGCACGATGGGGTCTGGCATTATCGTCCATAAAAATGAAATTTTCACCAATGTATGGGGCAAATGGCACTACATGCTCTTCAAGAATGAATATCAGCATTCATAGCTCCAATTATCAACGACCACTAGGTCTGTGCGAGCAGTCAAAGCACCCCATACCGTAATCGATCCTCCCCCGAAACCAGTAGTATTCAGGAAATTGCACTGAGTATATCTTTCATGTGGACGTCTGTATACAAGGGAACGTCGATCACAATGATAGAGGCAGAATCTAGACTCATCTGTGAAGAGAACTCTTTCCCAATCGGCCTCTTCCCAATGGATATGCTTTCTCGCAAAATCCAAACGCACCCTTCAATGGGCTGGGGTAAGAGCTGGGCCTCTTGCCGCGACACGAGGCCTTAAATCATATTCTCTGAGGCGATTTCTTATTGTCTGAGTGCTAATTTGCACCTCATGAGTTTGCGCAAGCTGATTTTGAAGGAGGCGAGCGGTTGCAAACCGTTGTCTCAACGAAGAAACTCTCAAGTAACGTTCTTGAATGGCAGTTGTTACCAATTCTTTAATCTATGGTTGTTACCCGTGGTCTACCCTGTCCTGGTCTTCGGACATTCATATACCTGTCTCCCAGAATCGTTGCAACATTCTGGACACACTTGTATGGGAAACTCCAAACCTTTCTGCAATTCTTGTGTATGTCCACCCTTATTCTCGCAAAACTACCGGTTGGGCACATTCCTCTTGGGTCAAATTGCGTGTTTCGCGTTGCATAGCGATCGAGTGTAGAAGATCAAACGAAAGAAAAACTGTTGATCACTAGAATTGATCGAGAACAACTGATTTTAGAATGGAGCCAATACATTCAAAATATGATAATATCATCTTTTTTTATTCCTGCTGGGAGAAAACATCTGTATTGAAGAAAAACGTTGAAAGTGGATAACATATGCATGCATAATTCTGATAATAGCTATTTATGTAACAAGTACATAAATTAGGTCTTTATGGACGAGTCCAAAATTTATGGCAGAGCGAGCAAAGCGAGCGAGGCCAATAATTTGGGCAAGTCCATAAGCCTAATTATGTACGAGTTTGCATACAAAGCTTTATGTTTGACTGCAATGCAGACATTTTATTTTCTGAAATGGCAATTAATATATTCGTCGCTTTATTTCAAGAAATACTTTGAGTGTGCTTTTGCTTATCTTACCTTAGTAACCATCAGCGACCTTAGCAACCTCACTGAACAAAGTTGTTTACTTCGTTAATTCTGTGACAAACGTCATAATAATCCCAAAAATAGATAGTTCGGAAGAGGAAAGCGTGAATAATTTAGCCGCAAGTGCCAAAGAATCTCTCCTACCCACTAAAAGTGCTCATGAAAATTTGTATGCGGCCTATAACAAGTGGTGTGAAACGAAGAAAATTGCAAAATCGAGAGAAGACTGTGACAGTTGAGTCCAATAAAGTGGTGTCCAATAAAGTAGTCAATTCTGGACGCTAAACGAATTCATGAATCAAGTGTTTATGAAGCAGTCGAACATAAAAATAATTATCGTTGAGAACACCTTCAGTTGTAGAATAAGTTTGAGATTTCCATAATGTGCGTTAATTTTTTTGCGCAGTGTATGAGAAAAAAAATTCAAAAAAATTCAAACTCTAACTCCCTGTATCTCGAAAGCAGAACGTTTAAAATTATGCAAAATGTATTTAAAGAGAATTTAATTGTTTTTCAAATGATGACTTTATACCTGCACTGATAAAGAATAAGAATTGGCCAGCGAGATCACCCGACTTAACTCCCTTGGATTTTTTTCAAGGGGAATTCAAAAACAAAAATTTAGTGAATACCAATCACTACGAATGTATACCTGTAACTATGAACTATAAATAGATCTTAGTTATGGTCGTCATCTTAAAATCTATTGCTTTTCCTACATTGTAGGACAGGGACCATCAATTCTCAATTACATTTTTTTTAGCTACATAACAGCAAATTACCCCCATATGAAACAATGGAATTGAATGCCAGGTGCTAGATTATGGTTTTGTCCAGGTGTATAATGATAATGTTATGTAATTACCAATTGCCCACTTGTTCTTCCTTATTCACCCCTATGCTGCAGTTAGTCGAGCATGAAAAATAAAACGGCGCATAGCCAACATGCACAATTACACGCGAATCGAAAAGAAATGTATCAAGGTTCATTATGTGTCACATTCATTGGAAAACAATCGATAACAAAGCATATTTCCATTTATTTGTCGTCGAATTGATACTTTTGCTGGCCAACGGTTTAACTTAGATATAAAAAAACATCTATAACCGAGCTTCCTTGCTTTTAAGCTCTCATACATCCATTTTAAGAAATCAAAAAATTGACCGCTGTCCAAAAAAATTACAGCAGCTATCAAGTTCATCCCGATCAAATCAGTAGTTTTCTAAATATCAGAAAAATAAAATTTAGAACGACCATATTTACGGAACCCCTGGTCGAATTTCACCCTTTTACGAACTCGACCTAAAACCTAAACCTACCCTGAAATTCTTAAGTTCCTGGGATTTTCCGTTCAGGACTTATCTTGAATTTCCATTTCGCCATTGCGACCTTTCCTCGCGCCGTTATCGGTCACCCCCTGTGGGTACTATAATTCTTTAATCTATGGTCAAAGAGTAGGCAGTGTCTACTCTTTGCTATGGTACTATCACGATAGTACCCGAATTTTCTGTAGTCTAACCAAAAAACCTGTGGTCCATAACCATAGAGTAGAGTAAATTTAACCTCACAAAAATTTCACCAAACTTTTCGAATTTTTTCAGATAAAATGGTATGGCAATTGGATCTAGACCCCTCGTCCAACTCTAGAATCCACATACGTTTATATAAAGATGTAAAAAATGTAGAGGATCTACGAAAAAAACTGTTCGACGGCAAATTAAATTGCTGCCTAATCAAACCGAGTCTTATAGTAGATCCATTTCAAGTAGCAGTGGCTGCCAACAAAGCCATTGTCGCAGAAAATCTAACAACCAAAACTGTATTCACGGAAATTCTCTTCAATCTATCCATTTCTAAAAATATAACCGCTAGTTTGAAAACATTTGGAATTGATGATTCGGACCAAAACTTACTGGTAGTGTCCGTAAATAAGTGCAGTGAAATGCCAGAAACTGTAGATTTCATTAATGGTGAAGAAGTGGATGTGACTGATATGAAAGAATTCACGAACGTGAACATGGTGAAAAAGACTTATAAAATAACGGAGGAAGAATTTGAAAATAATGATTTACTAGACTCGGTAGTTAGTCGAATTGCAATAAAGTGAATAGAAAAATGTGTGGCTACATATTTCCTCCCTAGCATTATTCTACTTACCTTGAAAATAAATGGTGATAAGTCTCAGGATAGTCAATGGAGAAAGAAAAAAAGCATTGTCAGATTATGTTTTTATTATTTATATATCTATTACACAAGATTGAGATTTTATGGAGTATAAAATGGAAAAGATTAAAAAATACGAATAATTTAAATAAAATAATTATTCTCTAGATATATAATATATACATGGTATCAAATAGTGATACTTTTTGAATCCTCATATAAAAAATTATTTGGTTTTATCTACTCTTATTAAACCCAAGAAGTACATTAATAATATATTCAATGTAATGAAAACATTGATGAAATTAAAGAGCAAAGTTAAAAAGTGTGTCAGTCCAAGAAAAAGTTTATAAAAGAACTGTAAATCACAGTCAATAAAACTAGAAAGCCCTCAATAAATAATGATTTAGTAAATATGAGATAGGACATTTGAATTGCCAAGAAAACTAAGAGAATTGAAAGAGTGTAGTGCCGTTATGATATATTCATCAGAGGTTTGTTCATTAAAGACTTTGTCATACCTTTTAATGTATTTTTATTCTTAGGTTTTGACTTGCTACTTTTATTACTTAGTCCTAAAGGAACAAGACTGTAACAATCTTGCTCAATTTTAAGTTTATGATAAAAATTCACAACATCTGGATTTGCCCACACTTGCGAAGCCTTAAAATCCAACACCCTCAATGTTTTCAAACTCTGCGCTCTACTCAAAGCCACATAAGCTTGACCTGCCTCAAACACCCTGCCCAACGACATTTCTACACAGTCCAAGGTCAGACCTTGAGATTTGTGTATAGAAAACGCCCAAGCAAGCCTCAAAGGTACTTGCTTTCTAGCCGCTGAACCAGACGTTGTTTTCACACTCCACCGTTCAGGTTGAGCTAGATATAATTCGTTCCTAAATTTCACTAACGGTAAATCATCTTTGAATTCTTTCACAACACCTCTGGCCCCGTTCACCAGCCCTTTCGATATGTTTATGTTCTTAAGAAGCATAACCTGAAAGTTGCGAAAATTCAATGAATAAAATGAGTTTGATTTCACCCTATATCAACACAAAAACATTTTAAGTTACTTACTTGTGCTCCAATCTTCAATTCCAACCTCCTAGGAACCGTAGTCTGATTATCTAGCATCTTGCCCATGGCGGGATTGCTATCGAGGGCTTCAAAAAGTTTAACGTCCCCTGGTAAAGCTTTCAATTTGGACTCGTTAATCAAGTCGGCATCTTGAGTATGCGAACAAAGTCTTGTCGCTAGAATTCCATCTTTTTCGATGCTTTGGGAAGCGGTAGCTGCCAAAACTTTTTCAGACTCGGATGATACTTTACCGATTCTCACTTCGTTCAATATATCGATGAAATCTTGTTCCTCCTGTCTGTGGACTTTCTTCAGTTCGAAAGTGTTTTGAATACATTGTTTCCAAGCCTTACTCATAAAGCAGAAATTTATCTTTTTCTTGTCTTTCTCATTCTTGGATACTGGGGGTAATTGGAAAAAATCGCCGCATAATATGAGTTGAATTCCTCCAAATGGCTTATCGCTCTTCCTAATTTTTCTAGCCACTTCTTCTACTTTCTACAAAAAAAACACAAAGCAATTGAACAAATTGAAACTGCAGTTAAGACAATTCATTTTGTCAATCAATACATGTAATGAAAACTACACTCACATCGAAAAAATCAGATTCGATCATGGATACCTCATCGATAACTAAATGCTTGCATTTCTTCCAAATCATATAGGAAGCACTTCTGGTGGCCATATCTACGCATTTATCAATTGTTGCAGTGCCTAGCCCTATACCTGCAAACTGATGCAATGTTATACCTCCTATATGGCAAGCAGCCACTCCTGTAGAGGCCGTTGCAACAGTTACGTCAGCAGGTAACGATCCAATTATCTTTCGTAACAAGTAACTTTTACCAGTGCCAGCACTTCCAGTAAAGAAAATGTTTCGACCAGATAGACACGCTTCCAACACTTCTTTCTGTTCTAAATCTAACGGGTTGTTTTGGATCGGAGATGATGAAGTGTAAAGTCTTTTGGCAGATGAAGGTTTTGAATCGGATGATGAGTCACTCAGTTTACGTTTACGACTGAAAAACAATTATTTGCAAGATCCCTTGAGAGAAGAAAGTATCAACCACTATTATTTAAAGAATGAAATAACTAGGTACATACATTGGAGAAGGTGTTGTTGTTGAAGACTTTCCAGAAGCTATCCTTTGAGCCCTGTATAATTCACCTTCAGTAACAGGACTTATCTCTTCGAATTGTCGTGGTTTGGAGGATAAGAGCTGAGTCCTTAAAGAGGTGTTTTTTTCGTTTTTAGTGGCATTTCCGGTCATCTTCACGAATATCGTCTTCAAAAAATTAATTAGTTGTGAAGGGGGAGCATTAGTCATATAAGCGGTGCATGCAAGTTCCTGAAATTTGATAGTAGCCCTGCCTTCCTTCATGAAGTTTTTATGCACCGACAACCTTTTGAGAGGGAGCTTTATGGGCGCTGCTTTGTCGTATCTTATTTCAACAAATATTTCTCTGAATTCATTTCTGATCAGTCTCAAAGTTGCGTTTTTGGATTGTATTTTTCTATTTATCACTCCTTGTGCATTTGTCCATTCTATCCTCAAGCTACACTTTAGTGAAATATCGTCAGTGTCCATTGTTTTAAGTTATCGCGGAATACCTAAAAGAGAACCTAAGCTTTTTCAAACAAAAAAACTTCAAACTTTAAAATATTTCAAACGAACTTTAGAGGTTAACCCACACGTAAATATCACAGAAGGCTTCAAAATCTTGATCTTCTTCTTGATCAAATATTATTGTTCTGTGGTCTTTGACAACATACCACTTGTCCTTGAGATTTTCAAGCAAATAGGTTATGTATATCCTAACCTTACAAATTTTTAAGTTTACTCGTTTACGAAAAAAATATATTCAAATGTGCAAAAATGAGCACTAACAAAAAATTCGAAGAACTAGGGCTTCCACCATGGATAGTGAAAAATCTTTCGATGATAGGTAAATCTTGCTTAGAATTGTTATTGCTTTGAATAATGATACACATATTTCAAACCTTTTATCTGAATAGTTCAATTTTAATTCCTCTTTTTCTTTTTACAGGTATCAAGAATCCAACCGACATTCAATTAAATTGTATACCTGCAATACTTAATGGAAATGACTGTGTGGGTGCAGCGAAAACAGGAAGTGGTAAAACGTTAGCTTTTGCGTTACCAGTAATAAAAAAATTATGGGAAGACCCCTACAAGATATTCGCCCTCATCCTGACCCCAACCAGAGAGTTGGCATATCAGATATCCGATCAATTTGCTATCTTAGCTGCGAATCAAGCTCTCAATCTTAAACATATAACAATTGTTGGTGGAATGGATATGATAGAACAAGCGCAGCAAATTGCCAACAGTCATATCGTTGTAGCAACCCCTGGAAGATTAGCTGATTTAATAGAAACTTGCATGACATTCAATTTTAATAGGCTGAAGTTTCTAGTTTTGGATGAAGCTGATAGATTATTGGGTGGACCTTTTGACGGTCAAATAAAAACGATATTTTCAGTACTTCCGAAAGAAAGGCAAAATCTGTTTTTTTCAGCAACGATAACTGATACTTTGGCGACCATCAAAAATTTTACTAAGAATGAGATGTTTATGTATGAGGCGCCGGCAGAAGTGGCCACTGTTGAAGATCTTGAGCAATATTATGTGCTTTGTTCAAATTATGTTAAAGATGCATATCTGGTTCAAACTATTCGTGGTTTCAGGGAGAAAGATGAAAAAGGGAATATTATGATATTCACAGATACATGCAGGTGATTATTAGATTTGGAAATAATATAGATATATTTTTTATCTTCTATTTGTATTCTTATAATTGTTTTACCATTCCAGAAATTGCCAAATTTTATCTATGATGCTGAATGATGTGGGCTTCGATAATGTAGCGCTTCATGGTATGTTGAAGCAGAAGATGCGTTTATCAGCGTTGGTGAAGTTCAAGTCAAACACTACTAAAATTCTCATAGCAACAGACGTTGCGAGCAGAGGTCTCGATATACCAACTGTACAGTTAGTTATCAATCATACACTACCTAAAGTTTATAAGGAATATATTCATCGAGTGGGTAGAACTGCAAGAGCAGGCAGAAAGGGTAAAGCTGTTACATTAGTGACACCATACGATCTTCCACAATTGTCAGAGATTGAGAAACACATCAACACAAAATTAGCTGAGTTCAAAGTTAACGGTAAGTGAATATTTTTTGATATTTTCAACATTACGATTCACGATTTGGTTTTTGTTTCAGAAAAGGAAGTAGGGATAATATTCACCCAAATATCTGTGTCAAAGAGTGAAGCCCACATAAACCTGGATGAAAACAATTTCAATGAGAAGAAAAAGATTAATCTTAGAAAGAAATGGATTTTAGAAGGTCTGGATCCAGATGAAGAAGAGGCCAAGTTGTTGAAGAAAAAGAAAGATTTGAGGAAGTCAAAGAAAAAAGGCAAGAAGAGGAAACGAGAATCTGATGTAAATAATAAAAATGAACAAGAATAAAAAATTGATAGCTGTTTTATTTTTTCCCTTTTCCCTAAATGTTGTGAAAATTTACAGGAAGTTTGAACAACTTTATGATTCAGTAATAAATTGAAGATTTTGGCAGAAGTACCAGCGCCGGATCTAGGCAATACCTTACTAGAACCAAAGAGTGTCTACTCTTTGCTAGAACACTAGTTGTTCTAGTAAGGTAGTGATCTAGGAGGGGCAAGTCGAAGTCGGAATATCTTGTCTGTGGTCGGGGTGACTAGCCGGATCAAGGGGTCGTCAAATTTTTTATTCTTCCGGTCGTAAAAAAACCCGATGCAAAGATGATAATTACAATGATTCATAGGGCAGGGGTTTGACCCGGGTTTAAAAAATCGTAGATCCCAGACTTACTAGTTCCGGTCTGGTAATGATTAAAAAGAACTATTTGCCGTACAATGTGGCCTAGCCCTTAAAATAACGCAAAGAAAATTAACCACAAACAGTGCTCTGTGATCTAACCAAAATCAGAAGAAACATACATGCTATTCTGTGACTAGTGTAATTTCTACAATTTTTACTAGATTTGTTTATATACACTCTTAAGTATCTTGTATGAAATTGAATCACTTTGCAAATTATAATAACTCAAGATGCTTCACGAAAACAAAAGGAAAGCAGGGGACCAGAACGCTCTGGTTCCTGTTGCCAAAAAGGCCCGAAATGAAGTAGCAAACGTGAATAAGAACAAAAGTGTATTGCAAGCTGTAAGTACCCAAGTTAGAGATGGTTCCAACAATTTAAACATTTGTTTCTCAGGCCCCAGCACGAACCTCCAATCTTTTCGCTCCAATTATGTTATTGGAAGGACACGAAGGAGAAATATTTACAACTAAATTTCATCCTAATGGACAGTATTTGGCTTCCTCTGGTTTTGATAGGAAAGTGTGTAAGTTAATTTTCCATATAATTTGTCAAGAGTCCACATTAATATGATGTTATTTTCAGTTCTATGGAGCGTTTACGGTGAATGTGAGAACATTTCAGTAATGTCAGGACATACTGGTGCGGTGATGGAGATTCGTTTCTCTAGAGATGGCTCAAATATTTTTACAGCTAGCACTGATCACACCCTTGGATTATGGGATGTACCCACATCTCAGAGAATAAAGAAATATAAGGGACATACAACTTTTGTCAATTCCGTAGATGGTAAAATTCATTTTTCTGAAATCCTGATTCTCTTGGTAATTATCCATATTTGCAGTTGCTAGAAGGGGTCCCCAATTGATGGTATCCGGAAGTGATGATATGACAGTGAAGATTTGGGACATGAGGAAAAAACAATGCGTCACCAACCTAACAACTCCGTATCAAGTAACATCGGTTTCTTTCAATGATACGTCAGAACAAGTGTTCAGTGGTGGTATCGATAATGAAATTAAAGTATGGGATTTACGAAAAGATGAAATAATATACTCATTGAAGGGGCACACTGATACTATTACAGGGTTATCGTTGAGTCCAGATGGTTCATACTTACTATCCAATTCAATGGATAACAGTTTGAGAATATGGGATATAAGGCCATTTGCCCCTGTGGAAAGATGTGTGAAAGTGTTTTCAGGCCATCAACACAATTTCGAGAAGAATTTATTGCGATGTTCTTGGTCAAGTGATGGTAATAAAGTATCGGCAGGATCAGCCGATCGATTTGTTTATATATGGGATACTACAACCAGAAGGGTCCTGTATAAACTACCAGGCCATAATGGAAGTGTCAACGATATCGATTTCCATCCTGACGAACCAATAATTGTATCAGGAAGCAGCGATAAGCAGCTCTATCTTGGGGAAATTGACTGAATTAAGTGACCAAATATGTATATTGGATTATACACGTTTATTTAATTGCATCTGTTTGATTTCTCTCTGATTACAACAGTACATAATATTTGGTTTTCAAGGAAATAAGTTTGTAAATAATTCATTACCAGATTATTTGTTTGTAACAATTTTTTATATTGGAACATACAGAAATATAGTGAAATTTAAACAATCATTTTGGTTTTATTTGTTTGGACCCCATATTTGTGCAACACTCATTAATACAGTGGTATTCCCCAAGGATCTGTTCCAGGACTTTTTATGTTGTAAGTTCCAAGAATCCTTCCGTAATAAAAACACTAGCAGCACCAAGTTAGTAAGATATCTAGTATAAATCAATCAATTGAAGAGATTCATGATAATATGTACAGGGTGGGCAAAATTGGTGCTACATGAACTAAAACTTTTTAACCCGAGGAGATAGAGAAAAATGAATAGTCCTCTTTCTTCGAGAAACTGTTAATGCCATCAACTGCATTCCTCTATCTTCTTTCGTTTCCGAGTTATAGGCCGAAATTGCAATTTGGGCAATTTCAACTTTGGTCATTATCTCCGTTTCTGTTTATGCTAGAATGTTGAAATAAAAACATTATACAGGCACTTTTCTGATAGCAATCCAGTGGCGTACTCTGATTTTTTCTAAGAGGTTTATTTGCTGAGTTATAACAAAAAGTTTTAGTTCATGTAGCACCTATTTTGCCCACCCTGTACATTAAATGCATACTTTTCCAGATTGAAACAAATTCATTCAATAATTTAAATTGTAAACCCAATTCTTTGAAATATTCACATGTTAAATCAGGTGTACGTCACCATTCTTCACCAAATTACAAACACTATTGTAAGAAATAATCATTTGAGAGTCTTTATTGACATACACCGTTTCGTCCTCATTACCTTCATCAATAACGATGCTCTCGACAGCGGTTTTAGATTTCAAAAAAACGAAACTATGTAGGTTGGGTTGAATAATTTGATTTTTCCAGTCTGTGGGTATAGTTGGATGAATTTTCATTTGGTTATCGAAATGAGAATCTATTCCATCCTTGTAACTTCTGGCAAAACTCAGTTCGGACTCTGTTAAATAGCATTCTTCGCCCCTTTCAGTCCTTCCAGCCTCCTGTTTCAAAATGTGTTCTGCAAACATTTCAATTTTTTCTAGTCTTATTCGTAGGTAACTACAAACCAGAAACTTCAAACGGTCTACTTCAAGCTGATGTAGGCCCTTCTTTATATCTTTATCGCTGGCATTAACTAAATTCTCTTCCATTACTGTCAGCTGCCCCAACAGAAGCTCAACGAATTCAATTTTATTCGGTAGGATTTCTGGAGCAAACTTTTCATTCAGCCAAGACTCTTCCATAACTTGTATAAGGGCAGCAGGACTGAGCACCAGTTCGTTTTCTTCGTCCTCTTGGGAATCCAGCAAACTCATAAGATCTTGATCTACCTCCATCGCAATTAATTGTAATTAAAATTCGACGAAAAATGAAATTATAAGGAATGTTTATTTAGTTTATAAGTCTTTGATTTGAATTCGCGGTAAGTGGGATGAATAGGTTATGTTGTGACAAAGCCACAGAACAAATAATAAGAACAATTTTTTGGACACTGCTATCGGGTATTTTTAATTTTCTCCTAAACTCTAGAGCGCTTGAGGGGCGGAGGGGCCTGCAAACAGATTTGAAGAAATTGTAATTTCAATTATCATTTTTCACGTATTTTCCGAAAGAAATCAGAATGCCGATTTTGCCTGACCTCGAGAGTTACCATGTTCACAGTGGGACGGACAGAATTTATTTGAGCGCGGATTCGAGATCAGTGAGTAGAAGATTGTCAGTTGAGAGCACTCTAGACTCAAAGTTCAAAAATTCGATCGCAAAAATGAAATCGTTAGCCGAAAATTGCTTGTTGATAGTGAGAGTCTGCAACTTTATCGTCTCTCTATAAGATATGACTATTTTTTGGGGGGGAATCATATAGGAAAGTAAACTAATTAACATTATCAATAAGGTTTTGATATGAAGCTCATTCTGTTTATATATTCTTTAATCAACGATTCCACTCCAGTTATAAATGCTATATATATTTGAAAACGAGGATTATCAACTCATTTTATTAATTGATTGCAGACAGATCGAGTATTTGCTAAGTATTTCATCCCATATTTCACGGAAACAAAATGAAGAATGAGAGTGAAGAAAATAAGTTCAGTTTATCAAGTGAGTGTTTTTTCAGAGTTTAAATTGTTGATTCAATGGGCTACTTATTTTAAGATTATTTTCAACATATATGGTCGATTAAGTATCTCAGATACAGAATCCTCAAAATAACATCGTCCTCAATAGAGGATCAGTTTTGAGAGTCTGTTATTCATCTTGTTGAGTATAGCTTCACATTTTCCACTTCAAGAATTCATCAGAATATTATAAGGTTCTAGTAATGCGAGCTGGACAAAATTTTGCATGTCGCTTAAATACATCATTATCCACCTTAATGCGAAATTTCATCTCGATCTAATTCTTAGTTTCAAATTAATCAGGAATACTAGTTTTGCCCATTAGCGAACATTGTTTGAATAGAACGCGCACTCAAAAATAGTAGCAGGCATCAAATTCATATGTTCAGATGAATGAGGTGATTCTCAAAGCTCAGTGGACTTTCGCAAGTTAACAGAACTGAAAAATAATTAAAATTTATCAAATAAATATAATTGGAATTTTATTTGAGTGTGATGACAAGTAAATTTGAGAGCCAAGAGTCAAGTGGACCAATGTACTCGACAAAAATCCGAAATTTACTCATTATGTCAAGAGCAATCATCAATCTCTAACAGAAATGAAGTGTAAGATAATCTCTGTATATTTATTGATGATTGAGTCAACTAGATTGAAAAATTTCTTTTCGAAATGAAAAATTGTGGCCCGATGCACGCATTTCAAACGCAATCCTCATTATATCATCCCCCATAAAGATCTAAGGGCGTTAGATCGGGTGTACGTGGTGGCTGGAGATGAGGACCACTGTTTGCCAACTGCCGATCTTCAAAAATTCTATACAGGATATTAGGTAAATTTACTCAGTTATGTGATGGTGTAACATCTTGTTGGAACCACAAGTTGTCCATTAGCGGCTCTATTATTTTTGTTTATATCTACAAAAGTAAGTACATATCCAAATTTATGAAAACAAATCCTTTGACACATTTCACCGTGTATATTTTGAAAATGTTTGGTTATCGTCATTTTCCTGTCAGATAACTAAGCAACGTTGTCCTTTCTACATAGAGGTCGTAGTAATTACGTATTTATCAGAATGTTAAGTGACTTCGGGAAAATAATGAATCTGAGAAAATATACTCCATTCACATTTCACAATTATAAATCACAACTCTTGCCTTGGAAATTTGACACATTCCACTCTGTATCGAAGTTATGACGTTTTTCAAAATATTTTTATGTTCCAAGTCAACACTATGTTGCCCTTTCTACATTCTTAGCGTATTTCTCAGAATGTGAATTTATTCGGAAAATGAATGAATTGGAAAAGATGTGACGGACGAAAATAATTAACGTTTATATGAATTGATAGAAAGGATTCCTTTTCTAGTTATTTGCATGAAAAATACAAGAAGAAAATTGCATTGCTTTCACATGATTTTCATATGCGCATGCTTGTGAAGATTTAATGTTTATTATCCTCTTGAACTGAAAGTTCAAGACTTGACGACATCAATTGTTGAATCAAGAATAATGCACATTATATCCCTCTATTGGAATCCAAATAGTTGAAGGGAGTTCTGATGCAAGCGTAACTTTTTGTTGGAACATAACCTTAATAGCTAACTTAATAAAAATAAGAGTAGAAGATATACATTTCATTTATTTGATCTTATGAACAAGGAGTAAAATATTCTGACTGTATAGTAATTTATTAGTTTAAAAAATATTCATACATTACAACCACAGTAGGTTTGTACAAATAAAATGGAATAGGTCAAACATATGCTTCACATTTATCATTCACCTGTTCTAAAATAAGACACAAACTCCTCCACATTATAGGGCCCTCACAGCATTAAAAGCTTGTGTCTCTTTTGAAAGAAGTAGCACTAGATATAATATATTCTTTCGATTAAGAGCAAATACCTACCGTTGAATGTTACATACACAAATTTCTTCAAAATGGGCATATACGAAGTGTTTTTTTTTCTGAAACGTGAAAACGATCAACAATAATCATTTAGAGACCGATGATGGCCATCCAAAACACGTTTACTTACGAAAATCGTGCAATTTCATTCTGCGAGTTCTTTCCTCATAATTCCTCGAAAATCCTACCTGAACCATATTTTCCGGTCGCTTTCGTGAAAAGATCGTATAATGAAGCCTTTTTTGTCCATTTACACATTCCAAATAAATTTTGAGCACCAAAAACGATACCGAAACTAACCAAACTTCTGGGGGACCGGAATTTCGTTTGAAATCTTTCCAAACGGCCAGATACCTAAAAAAAACTTCGTTATCAAGTGTAAAAAAGGCGATTAGTACTAACTTTTGCTTTATTTATGCTTATCAATCGATTTTTGGTCCAATTCAAATTTGCCGTTTGTACCCATGCCAAAATATCTTTGATACTTTTACTTTGATGTGAACAAAGAAACTGGCAACGTCGTTTTGTCATTAACGATATTCTATGTACGCGCACAGATTTTTTATCAGGGGCACCAACTCCTGAAAACGAAACCATGACCTCCTATGTGATTAAATAAAAGTGAATGGAGTATAAATCTTGACTAACCGGGATACTTTATAAAAGTGAATGGAGTATATGTAGGTACATCAATAATTGCGATAAAAACATTTTGAAATATAACTTCGTTGGAACCCAAATAACCGCAAAATTTTGCCTAGAAACTAGATAAAAGTACTTACTCTCTTTTATCTGAACACATTTTGTCACGAAAACGAGAACAATAAAATACTTTTATTGCATTCTGAAATAACGAACTTTCATAAAAATGCAAGGTCTTTGTCTATACAGGGCTATGATTCTTTACTGAGTTGAATTTGCGTATTAAGTTGTGCTGAGTAGAAGTTCACAGACCACTTCAACTTCCGTTATGTTCAAATGTTAGACTGTAAGAGTTCCTGGTACCCCTCACAGAATCTGCACCATAGAGAAAAGGTACTTCTTTTTGTATGATCTACAAAGCATAAACTTTCGAAGCCTATACAGGGTCTTTCACGAGGAACCTCACCCATATTTATACGGGAAACTACTGAACGTATTTTCATGAAATTCAGCACTTATAAGTATTTCACGATGCTGATGAAATCTAAAATATTTTCAAGGCATGAGCACCTCCGGTTTTTCCGGAAATGACGTCAACTTCCGTTTTTCGAATTAGAACACCATTTTTTTATTGCTGAAATAGATTCCTTAGAAAATTTCAAGTTATTTTGATGTAACATTTTTCAGTTTTGGTTGGAAAATTCTCTCTGAGCGGGGAAATTCGAAAAAAAAATCGAAAATAGAGCTACGCTGAAACAAGAATAACTTCGAGGTTTTTGGATGGAAAATTTTCATTTTTGGGATTTTTCAAGATGTAAGATATATGTATCCACTTTAAAAATCGAAATTGCGATTCATGATACAGGGGGTGAAAAAATCGCTTTCAAAGTTAGGGATGACAAAATCGTGAAAAATCAATTTTTTCAAATTAGAACCCCATTTTTTTATGGCAGATATTGAATCTACGTTAAAAAATAATGTGAGTGTATGCATCACACCCTTGCCCTAAAGTGGATATTTTCTGAGTTATTCACAAAAAACTGTTTTTCGTCTTGAATTTCCAGCTATTTCTTTTCCCTTCACGCCAAAAAGATGAAATTTTCTGGAACTGTTACTTAAACCATGTTTTAGATTTTACCCTAATATGCAAGAGAAAAAAGTTACAGGTTGTTCCTAAATAGATGGCTAATTTGGATTCGAATTTGTATCGGAAACCTCTATATTTCAACTAATCGGCCATCGGTTTTCTCTCCAGTGATAAATAAATAAATCCTTATGAACCATATGCAAAAACTTACCATGTTCTACATTCTTTTTTTTTAATGATAGATATCATTAATTACATCTGCCAAATTCTTCTTTATTCAGTAGATGTAATTAATGATATCTATCATTAAAAAAAAAGAATGTAAAACATGGTAAGTTTTTGCATATGGTTCATAAGGAATTATTTATTTATCACTGGAGAGAAAACCGATGGCCGATTAGTTGAAATAAAGAGGCTTCCGATACAAATTCGAATCCAAATTCGCCATCTATTTAGGAACAACCTGTAACTTTTTTCTTTTCCATATTAGGGTAGTAAAATTTAAAACATGGTTTAAGTAACAGTTCCTGAAAATTTCATCTTTTTGGCGTGAAGGGAAAAGAAATAGCTGAAAATTCAAGACGAAAAACAGTTTTTTGTGAATAACTCAGAAAATATCCACTTTAGGGCAAGGGTGTGATGCATACACTCACATTATTTTTTAACGTGGATTCAATATCTGCCATAAAAAAATGGGGTTCTAATTTGAAAAAATTGATTTTTCATGATTTTGTCATCCCTAACTTTGAAAGCGATTTTTTCACCCCCTGTATCATGATTCGCGATTTCGATTTTCAAAGTGGATACATCAATCTTACATCTTGAAAAATCCTAAAAATGAAAATTTTCCATCCGAAAACCTCGAAGTTATTCTTGTTTCAGCGGAGCTCTATTTTCGATTTTTTTTTCGAATTTTCCCGCTCAGAGAGAATTTTCCAACCAAAACTGAAAAATGTTACATCAAAATAACTTGAAATTTTCTAAGGAATCTATTTCTGCAATAAAAAAATGGTGTTCCAATTTGAAAAACGGAAGTTGACGTCATTTCCGGAAAAACCGGAGGTGCTCATGCCTTGAAAATATTTTAGATTTCATCAGCATCGTGAAATACTTATAAGTGCTGAATTTCATGAAAATACGTTCAGTAGTTTCCCGTTTAAATATGGGTGAGGTTCCTCGTGAAAGACCCTGTATAGCTCCGTCTTATTACATATCATTGTCAATTTTAGTCATATTTTGAAACTAAACTAAACATACATCAGTGCATATTTTCATCCCCGATGTCTATTTCCTTGTTGTCTCTTATAATATACATAACCTCTACATTTCCCGCAATTTTTGAATACCAGTTGACGCAAGCGCACAACTTAATCGGTAAGAAAATAGCGAATATGGTTTCTACGATTGTGTAAGGTGTTAAATAAAGCAAACGAAACTTTATTTGTTATATTTCTTGGCCAATACCTGTACCAGTTCAGTAGATAGTCTGCGACCTTGTCTCAGGAGGTTTTTTTATGGACCGACTTATTCATTTATTATTATAATTCTTAAAACTTGTTTCTTAGCAAGTATTTCTTGTGCACAATGATATATATGTCTGATATATAAGGCTTATTTCACTTCCAAATCCATTCCATTTTGTAGTGAGAACAGAATCGTGTTATCAACTTTCAAACGGTATCATTAAATTTCTTTATTACAATTTACACCTACTCACATCGCTACTTATGAATATTGCATGCAGTTTTCATTCTACTGCATCCATTTCTGAGATAATAATTGACTTTATATCCTCGTTCGATGAATAAGACGCATCGGGTATAAATTTTAAAAGTTGATGGTGAAGGGTGACGCCAGAGATAAATATCTACTCATCTTCACATTGAGACACCTTTTAAGGAGCTAAGAAACAACTAAGGTAACTGAATTATTGAGAAATGAAAATACTTTTACACCTGGTGAATTTATAGTATCGGTTTAATTCAAGTTAGTCTGGAAGCATTGCAGCAATGAGAATCCTTAGAAGGTGTCCAGTTTTATCACCTCCAACACCATTTCAAATCACGAAATATTCTATTCTTTTCTACGACTCAAGTCGACCAAGTGACTGAAGTACTTCGATAGAGATCAGATTGACTTCAGAGACCCAGCATGATTTAAGGGTTTTCAAATTCACCCAAAATTATAAAGATACTGCGGTATTTCATGTTTTTGTTATTCCCGGAAGTAGCTAATATTTTAAATGACATGTTCAATAAATTTCCTCATCATATTTTCATGCGACACTGATCGTATGACTTCACTGAAGCTTTTTAGAGTTATTTAAGCTTTTAGACAAATATTCGATCCATTTGGGATGATCAGGTATATACATTATAGTTTATTGTAGGTTCAGTTATACTCCATTCACAATTATAAAATCACAACTCTGGCCTTGGAAATTTGACACATTCCACTCTGTATCGAAGTTATGACGTTTTTCAAAATATTTTTATGTTCCAAGTCAACACTATGTTGCCCTTTCTACATTCTTAGCGTATTTCTCAGAATGTGAATTTATTTGGAAAATGAATGAATTGGAAAAGATGTGATGGACGAAAATAATTAACGTTTATATGAATTGATAGAAAGGATTCCTTTTCTAGTTATTTGCATGAAAAGTGCAAGAGATCACTGTTGAAATATATCATTTTTCGCCATGGAAGAAAAGTGCATTGCTTTCACATAATTTTCATATGCATGCTTGTGAAGATTTAATGTTTATTATATCCTCTTGAACTGAAGTTCAAGACTTGACGACATCAATTGTTGATTCTAATCAAGAATTCATTAAAAAAAATCAACCCAAAGATATAAGATGAATTGATGGGTAATTACAAGAATCAAGAATAATGTCAATTTTATTTTGTTGATAAACTTTATTAAAATCAATGTTGGGATATAAAATTCGGCTGCGTTTGTTCAGACAACATCTAAAGAATACATTTTTCACCATCTCGACCTTTGAAAGGCGTTTCTTATAGGAGAATTAGGTCTAAGTTCCACCTCATTAGTGAGGTACCTAACTTTTGCAAATCTGCTCAAATTTCTTGGAAAACCTGAAAAATATCATCCTAATCGACCTCTCGAGGCTCCATCCGATCCATCTACTGCGATATCTGTCCAAATATCAGCTTTTTCAACGAAACTCCCGTGTACCCCTTCAACCTCGAAATGTAAACATTCGTCCTGGTCTTGAAAATCGTCCTCACGCTCCAAACTGGTGCTAAAAACAATAAAAATACGTTAATCTTGGATATTCGACGAAAAACTCACCTGCAAATATCGATTAAATACCAAAAATCTGCGAACAATTTGTGAACCTAACGAAATGTGGAATATCTTTGATACTTTTACTTCGATGTAAACAAAGAAACTGGCAACGTCGTTTTGTCATTAACGATATTTTCTGTGCGCGCACTGACTTTTCATCAGGTGCTACCAATTCCTGAAAACGAAACCATGACCTCCTATGTGATTAAATAAAAGGGAATGGAGTATAGGTTAGGTTAGGTTAGACTAGGCTAGGATATGATAGGTAAGGTTAGGCTAGGTAAGGTTAAGTTAGGTTTGCTATGGGTGAAATTTTCAGAAATTGTTAATGAAGCAATATTATTTTTTCACTCTGTTCAATAATTCCAAAGACCTGGCGAATGTTGAAGAAACTTTTTTCTCTGTTAATACTAGAAATATTTCACTTATACAGGGTGTTCATTTGAAAACGAAACAGACGAGATTATAGACGAAATAAATTTTTTCGATAGAAATGCTCGGACAGGTCGATTTCTGTTTCGAGGGGGACAACTCAAGATGTAGGTTACGGACGCATAGCGCTTCAACCCTTGCTACTACAACCCTCACCCCCAATTTTTGAATGGTGAAGATGGGGTGAGTGATACCTCATTTGAAAGGTATTTTTATACTGATTTCAGCACAGTGATTGTTTTTTCATTTTATGCATTAGTTCTCGAAATATTCTTAACTAAGTATTTGAAAATTAAGTGGTGTTTTCATGGTACTTGTAGTGTTTTTTTGTGAAAAATCGACATTTTGAGCTTCAAAACAACCATGACTGTGGCTTCCTTCCTCCAATCCACTGACATAGAAATCTTCAATCAAGATGTCGATTTTTCACAAAAAAACACTACAAGTGCCATGAAAACACCACTTCATTTTCGAATACTTAGTTAAGAATATTTCGAGAACTAATGCATGAAATGAAAAAACAATTACTATGTGCTGAAATCAGTATAAAAATACCTTTGAATTGAGGTATCACTCACCCCATCTTCCCTATTCAAAAATTGGGGGTGGGGGTTGTAGCAGCAAGGGTTGAAGCGCTATGCGTCCGTAATCTACATCTTAAGTTGTCCCCCTCGAAACAGAAATCGACCTGTCCTAGCATTTCTATCGAAAAAATTTATTTTACTGAAAAATAATGGACAGAAAAGTTCGTTAGTTTGCTAAAGTTCATTCGAAAAAAGAATAAAAGTACTCAAAAACCCGAACGAAAAACTTCCAAACCAACAGACTATGGAATTTCCCACTTTTCAAAATTCTCAAGAAAGAGATACCTTTTTGAAGAACTTGAAACACTCCAGTATAAAATGTAGTAGTACTACGAATCCTGTGTCACAGTTAAACCTTAAAAGAACTGACTCCATTAACAAAGTTGAAAAAGGGAAAATAGGAAAATAGCATTGGCAACATCCCACAGAATTATTTGACTTCCACGAGTGCCAACCTGTGTCATTTCAAGTAATTCTCCGAAATTTTGTTCATTCTACCAGAAAAGACCTCTGTTTCCTTCTCAAAGTGACACCCTGTATAATCTCAGTTTGTTACCCTAAACAACATACTGTTATTATTTATCGATCACATTACACGTGGAGCCGCTCCACAAGGATTTCTTGACGTCTTCCAACCCATAGAAGTTTCTAGGAAAGCCTCAGAAAGAATTGTTTTATTTTTAAATCACGAACTGGACAATGTCAACGTAAAACTTCGATTCTTCGGAAATTACGCTGGCTACCACAACCAGTCGATTTAAAACCGAAATAATGGATTTTTTCCCGGTAGTTGCGATACGTGCCATCTTAGAGATCTGACATGAATTAAAATCATATCTACTTTATACAGTATTCCATATATGCTGGTCGAATTGTATTTCCCAGTAGCTATAATTATTCGGTTTTTATACTCATGACAACATTGACAATAACTTGTGAGATTATCCAGATATCGAAAGCTGGAGCTTTTTAAAATCGGTGAAAACAATAGAGTGATATGGAGTACTGACTGTGGGTAAGGCATAAAAATTAATACGAGTATACAGGGTGAGTCTTTGACTTGAACATATATTTTAACTGAAGATTCTTGAGGCCAAAAGAAACCGGTGTTTCATTTTCCATTTTTCCGAATTCGGCTCTGTTAAAAAGATATAGCCATTTGAAAAAAAAACATTGGGCTAAATACGTCCCTGAAATGACACTGTGGAATTGATTCAAAGTTCATATTTCTCGATAGAAATTGAGTTTATACATTTAGGCCCAATTTAGGGAATACTCAAGTAGTCAAGTACCAACCTGATTGGAATAAAAATGTTGCAAACACGATAATTTCAACAAAAACAGTTAGTTTCATCGGATTATATCTGCAACTAAAAAGCCACATTTATTCCACCAAAATAATTCCTTCTTCGATTTTTCTGCAGATTAGTTTGTAAACACGAATAACTTGTTCATATTTTCCTCGAAATTCCCAAACAATATCATGAAGAGAGACTTTTCATTCAGATTTATTATTAAACAACCTAACCTAATCTAATTTGTATCGATTCTGTGAGTTTTTGCACAGAAATTTCAAGAAGATGTTGTCAGCTTGCTGATATTTTCATTGAGGTTGAGGATTTTTTACGAAACATAGTATAAATCACGATACATTTGTGTACCGTGGTATAAATATCTATGAATTCTGCCGTTTCCATCATAAATCGACTTTGCCGCCAAATTTTACCACGCATGCGTAGAGCGAAAACCGAAGCATGGTTATCTGGAGGCCAACGTTAAACAATAACAAACCAGAGTCTCTGAACAAACTGTAAACATTATGTGAAGTTCTGAATAATCTGAATACATTCAGTGACTTAATGTTCTAATGTGATTATTATGTGAAGTGAATTAATATAATTTCAACCGTGTCGAGTTTATAAAATTCCAAGAGGATGTTGTTTAGATAGAAACATCGCCACAGATCATCCGGTATCGTATTATTTTTCATTAATTTCAATTTAATAAGTAGTTTGTATCGAGATTCATCATTCATATCCGAATTTTGTATTTCATCGACATTTAACTTCAATATGGACCGGTAACTATGAATTTTCAATAGAAACTGTGCGTATTAAATCCTCCTTGGTGTTCAATTTTATCTCCCACATTTGTGGGATTTTATTATTAAAATATATCTCGATAAAGTTGATGAATATTGTGACAACATTGTAAACTCGTTTAAAGACCAGAGAAGGAATAATATTCGATGATATTTAATTCAGAGGAGCATTCAGATTATTCTTGAAATTAATGATTTTTTCGTCAAATTTCTCCGGGAAAAAATTGGAAATAACTCGAAAACGACGCGTTTTATTGAAAAAAAAATAAGAATACTTTTAGTTTCTTAAATGATTTATTCTTTCGAAAATATGAACCGTTTATCTTTTTAAAGTGGTTTTATGGTGTTTTAGCATGTATTGATGAGTCGACTACCCTGTAACTTTTATACTAGTGAAGATATTGAGTAGGTTTCGATTGAGGAATATGCACCATGAATAGAGTAAAAACTCAACCAAAATTCAGTTCATTCGGAATAACGGTTCCGAAGATATAAACAGAAAAGTGTTTTTTCATGGATTTTCGACACCCTGTATCTCCCAAACCAAACCGAATTTTGAAAAATGGTATAGGAAAAAAGTGTTTCGTTTGATGAGAGGAATCTACAGTTAAAATATATGTACAAGTCAAAGACTCACCCTGTATAAACTGACAAAGAAACTCGCTCACTTCTCTAGAACACCGTAGAAGAGTAGGAGATCTGTCTCTATTTTATAGATATTTCCATGGGTGATGCTCTTTGAATTATCATCATTCGTTCCCCCTCTGGCAGTCTCTTCGAGACTAACCCGTCAAGTTAAGTCTTCACATCCCTTCGTGGTCACTTTGGAGACCTGGAGAACATCTCCCTTCAAAGACTCGTTCATCCAACGAACAGCGAGGCTTTGGAACACATTGTCTAGGGAGTAGTTCCTCGAGGCATATAACCTCCAGAAATTCAAGAAGAACACCAATTCCTTCCTGCTTGCCCTTGGTTCTCGCGATGTTCTCTGAACATTACAGGATATTCCTTTTCGTGAGAACCACAACATAAAAAAAACTAAACATCGACTTTGGATATCCTCGAAGAGCTGGTTTGTTGTAAAAAAAAATTGCAAAAACGACCACAATATTTGAGTAACAAAAAATGTTTACATGGAAAAACCTTCACGAAAAAAAAATTAAAATTTGAACAGCTCCTCCTGGGAGTTGCAGTTTCTTTGTCAGTTAGTATAGAATTGCAAAAATTCGAAATAAACTCAAACGAAATTTTCGACTTGACTGTTTTATGTTGGCCACCCTGTTTAAGGTGCAGTATCACCTTTTGAATGGAGGTAAATCTCCATTCAAAAGTGGTCTCTTTATTTCACGAGTAAGTACCCTAATTTACGACGTAGAGACTTGTTTTTTTTTAATTGAAGTTGAAGAACGTCCCGAGGGCAAATAGTTCTCTTTTTTCCGATTTAATTAGTTTTTCAATTGAAAAAACCCGGGTAATCGTTAGATCTGGGGTTATTGAATATGTTTTTCGTTTTTCATGAGTACAAGCTATATTTTTGAAATAATCATCATGAAAATTTTTGTATTTTATAGAAGATTGAATTGCCGAGGGCAAATAGTTGCGATTTTTTCCAAAAAATGATGAATAACCGTCGGAAAAAAATCATTAAGTGTAGTTTCCAAAACGCTGAAGTTCATCCTGTTTTTTTTTAATTGAAAAACTAATTAAATCGAAAAAATCGCAACTATTTGCCCTCGGCAATTTAATCTTCTATAAACTACAAAAATTTTCATGATGATTATTTCAAAAATATAGCTTGTACTCATGAAAAACGAAAAACATATTCAATAACCCCAGATCTAACGATTACCCTGGTTTTTTTAATTGAAAAACTAATTAAACCGAAAAAAAGAAAACTATTTGCCCTCGGGACGTTCTTCAACTTCAATTTAAAAAAAATCAAGTCTCTACGTCGTAAATTAGGGTACTTACTCGTGAAATAAAGAGACCACTTTTGAATGGAGATTTACCACGATTCAAAAGGTGATACTGCCCCTTAAGGAATAGCCAGGTTATAGGCTTAAGATTATCAGAGCACATTTTTACATCTGAAGACCCTCACAATCATATAGTTGATTGATGAAGATAACAACCTGTAAAAACATCAATTTGCATCACCCAGGAAATGAAGAACCTCCATCACCTGTTTTCCTTCTCTGCATCGAAATTAAGTCCTAAAAGATAAAACAAACGAATAATGAAAAGATAACACTAATTGGTGTTCCAAACAAAACTAATCACCAAGCCAGTCAAACGTGTATGCCGTATGGATTGATATAATAGCTATGGCATAGAAGTTCGTCTTATCACAAATAGGTTCCTGAATATTTCGCAGATAAATATGCCTGGTTGACGTGCAATTTTTAACGACATACAACATTTCTCAATGAGCAATCTCTAATCTCGGTTTTACCCAGTATGTGGGTTCTGTTTTCACAACAACATTCGCAAGTAGGATTGTTTAGTATCAAACAAATTGAAGTTATCCCTGATTATTGACATTACACATTTAAACTCCTTTCTTTCACGCTGTCAGATTACCTTAATTTATATTATCGTTCAAACCAGTTCAGTGCGATTGTCGAACTGCGACACCTCAAGTTCCCAAAGTCAATGCCAACTGTTAATGAGTTTTAATCTATGAATATATAAAATGTTGCACTGTCGTCTTCTCAAACGTAAACTTAAACGCGCGTTTAATTCTATGTCTGCAGGGATGGGAACAAGACATATCCAGATACTCCTGCTTTTCGCTGCAGGATTCATCGGATATGGAATGAGAGCGAATATGTCTGTTGGTATTGTGGCCATGATGAGCAAGAAGCCCCCTGATGAGAGCATACCAGTGAGTAGTTTTGAGATTACTAAGAGATCCGTACACACCGATAAAAGTGATGTAGTGTATGGATCCCTTTAAGGCATTACAAGTATCCTAGTGTCATAGTTATAGTTGGAAAGGGATTACGGTTCATTGTGCCTCCTAACAGAGCTGTTCTCACCACTAACTTTACAGCTTGCCTTCCAGTTCCAGAGATCTAAGGAAATCCAATGTCTCCCCTCCTCACTCCTGCAAGTTTCTTGCCCAAAGGATTCTTTCCTTTGGGTTGCAATGACAAGGCATTCCGTGACTAGATGAATAGGAGTTTCTTCCTCCATCAAAATATGCTCGTTGAATAATATAGAGTTAGACATTTTCTTCTTGCCTACCACATTTAGTTTTCCGGCACTCCCAAATCAACTTTGAGTCCATGACATAAGTAGCTCAGTGCTTTAATAGCGGCTTGACCATCCGAATGAATGACTATATCGTACTTCTGATAGTTTCTTTCTAGGTTTATGTCTAGACATCTTTCAAGTGCCAGTAATTCTGCCTGAAAAACTCCTCGTACTTACCTGACTTGATATAGCAAACCTGGATCCTAGTGTTACCACTGGAATACCAGTTTTAATATCGTTGTATTTAATATCAACCCAACCAAGACCACATTGATTCCGTTCACTCGGAAGAGGAAACTTCCAGCCATGAAAACGTTAGCATTGAACGGAAATATCTTAGAGTGGGGGTTTGAAGTCAAATACCTAGGAATAACACTGGATAGCAAACTTCTGTGGAATAAGCATGTTGATAATGCTACTGGCAGAGCTACAAGAGCTCTGATGGCGTGCAGGCGTCTATGCGGCAGGAATTGGGGCTATAACCCAAAAATACTGCGATGGATGTACGTCATGATTGTAATACCTATAGTCACATATGGGGCAGTAGCAGGGTTTGCTAAGGCAAGTCAGGCAAGTACGAGGAAAATGCTCGACAAAGTACAAAGGCTTGCCTGTGTGTGCATCACGGGAGCTATGAGAACGTGCCCAACCAGGGCGCTTGAGATCATCACAGATCTCACACCTCTACATCTAGTGATTGATAGGTTAGCCCATGAGGCCATCCTCAGAGTATCTAAAGAAGGAGCAGGCAATGTGAGAGTCAGGTTTCAGAGAGCTTGGTCCTCTCTGAATGACTACACCTCATCTGCAAACCTTCCTAGTGATGTAATGATCAAGAAAGTAAGCACTGAGAAGAACTTCAGTACAATGCTAAGTAAAAGAGAGGATTGGGAAAGGGAATACACCAACTACAATCTCAAAGAAAATACAATGAAATGGTATACAGGAGCTGGCGCTGGGATTTACGGGACAAGTACCAAGTGTGCACTATCGCTAGGCTCCTGTACAAGCGTCCTTCAAACGGAAATACTTGCAATCGGAAGATGTCTAGATATACATCTAGAAAGAAACTATAAGAAGTGCGATATAGCTATTCATACAGATATTCAAGCTGCTATTAAAGCACTGAGCTCCTACGTCATTGACTCAAAGTTGATTCGGGAGTGCCGAAACAAACTCAATGAGGTAGGCAAGAAGAATAAGGTCTTTTTAATCTGGGTTCCCGGTCATCGTAGGAAACGAAGAGGCCAATACACTGGCCAGAAAGGGCGCACAAACGCCACTCACTGGCCCAGAACCCTTCTGTGGTATAGGAAAATGCACCTATAAGAAGGAATTTATGCTGAAGGAGAAAACCGAAAGAGAAAAACCCTGGCGGAATCTCCCAGGGATGGATCACTCCAAAAAGTTCCTCCGGAACTTTGAAACTGCTAGATCCAAAAAATATCTGGATCTCAGTAAAAAACTACTTCACCTACTCACTGGCTTTCTCATAGGACATTGTCGCCTAAAGAAGCATCTGTTGAGAATGGGTTTATCGGACACTGATGAGTGTGGATTCTGTGGGGAGGAGGAAGAAACTCCTATTCACCTGGTTACGGAATGCTATGCCATTGCAAGCCAAAGGAAAGATAGCTTCGGACAAGAAACTTGTAGAAGTGGGGAGTTATCCTCCTTGAAGCCGTCCCAGATACTGGATTTCATCAAATCTCTGGAACTGGAGGGCGAGCTGTAGGAGGCGCGATGATGACAGCTCTGTCAGGGGGCACAATAGACCTTAAGGTCGCAGTGGACTGTAACCCCTTTTTACTATATAACTATAGTTATAACTATATATCGTTGTACTTCTTTCTTTGCAGACGTATCCTGACTGGAAAGATAGCAAGGACACCATCCTTTCATCCTTCTTTTGGGGCTATGTAGTTTTCCAGATAGGCGCTGGGCAGATTGCTGAAAAATATGGCGCCAAATATTTCCTCATGTCTTCCCTAGCCATAGCGTCATGTTTCAGTGTACTTATTCCGTTCATGGCAGAAGAGTATGGTGCTACTGGTGTTATTATCAACAGAGTCGTACAAGGTTTATGCCAGGGTTTTCTTTTCCCTTCCACCCACTGTGTGTTGAGCAAGTGGACGCCACTTGCAGAGAGGTCTAGGATTGCTGGTTTCGTGTATACTGGTGAGTTTACTTCATGCACTTCATTTTAATACCATCCTGTAACTGTCCTGGACAACAGCATTATCTATCCCATCTCGTGTTACCCCTGACGGTTGAGCATCGCCGGCAACGATTACGGTGGGGCAGAGAACGTCAACATTGGAATGTGAATGAAATGTGTGCCTTTTCTGATGAATCTCGATTCTCCTTGGGTGCGCATGATGGCCGAAGAAGGGTTAGACTACGTCGGGAAGAAAGACGTGAACCTCAGTTTGATGTTGAGCGTCATGTACACCGGACAGTAAACGGTATGATATGGGGTGCTATTGCACATGCAAGTAGGTCCCCTTTAATCTTCATTCGAGGTAACATGACAACGCTGTGTTACCTTCAAGATATAGTGGACCCATATAGTATGAGATCCGGTATAAGAAATATATACCCTCATCTGTTATTTATTTGTGATAAGAAATAAATGATAGATAACATTTACATCGACACATTGCACATGGGTTGCCTAATTGAATCTGGTGCGGATAATGTTAAATTGTTAAATCTTTAACAAAAATTTTTCAATAAATTTCCCTCATCTGTTATTTGAAAAAATCGTCAATCAGTTAAGAGAATGGATCCTAAAGAATTGAAAAAGTAATGGTTGCCTGCTTTTTTCTGGGTACAACTGTAGGGTTGCCAGGTTTGAAGAGGTGACTCGCAGTAGTGAAATTGCCCTCATCTGTTATTTGATCGTATCTGATGTCAAATGAAAGCTTATTTTATTCTCAATCTGACTGTATAGGGTTGCCTTACTTAAAAGTTGATTCAGTCTAGGGTTGCCTCAATTTTAGATGTAGATTTTAGACAGGAGCGGTGAAAAAATATGAATTGAGCGCTCAACTCTATGTGACAGACAATGATGAAGGGAATTCCTATGATGATGATTTTTCTCATTATATACAGGCTGGCCATTTGAAAACGAAACAGACGAGATTACAGACGAAATAAATTTTTTCGATAGAAATGCTCGGACAGGTCGATTTCTGTTTCGAGGGGGACAACTTAAGATGTAGGTTACGGACGCATAGCGCTTCAACCCTTGCTACTACAACCCTCACCCCCAATTTTTGATTAGGGAAGATGGGGTGAGTGATAGCTCATTTGAAAGGTATTTCTATACTGATTTCAGCACAGTAATTGTTTTTTCATTTTAAACATTAGTTCTCGAAATATTCTTAACTAAGTATTTCAAAATGAAGTGGTGTTTTCATGGCACTTGTAGTGTTTTTTTTGTGAAAAATCGACATTTTGAGCTTCAAAACAACCATGACTGTGGCTTCCTTCCTCCAATCCACTGACATAGAAATCTTTAATCAAGATGTCGATTTTTCACAAAAAAACACTGCAAGTGCCATGAAAACACCACTTCATTTCCAAATACTTAGTTAAGAATATTTCGAGAACTAATGCATAAAATGAAAAAACAATTACAGTGCTGAAATCAGTATAAAAATACCTTTGAATTGAGGTATCACTCACCCCATCTTCCCTATTCAAAAATTGGGGGTGGGGGTTGTAGCAGCAAGGGTTGAAGCGCTATGCATCCGTAACCTACATCTTAAGTTGTCCCCCTCGAAACAGAAATCGACCTGGCCGAGCATTTCTATCGAAAAAATTTATTTCGTCCGTAATCTCGTCTGCTTCGTTTTCAAATGGCCACCCTGTATAATAGCATAAGCGCGTTATGAATTGAATTAAATCGGACTAAATATTAACAAAAGTTTACAACGAGCGCAAAGAAGTATAACTTCAAAAATATAGAGTTATTATCGAACACTTATTTATGGAAAAAGTATATAATTTTGGTAATGTTCCTTTCATTTTTTCCCTACGGTATTTTGAGTACATCCTCAACTAGTAAAGGTGTCATATCTGTCACCGCTCCGGTCTAAAATCTACATCTAAAATTGAGGCAACCCAAGACTGAATCAACTTTTAAGTAAGGCAACCCTATATAGTCAGATTGAGAATAAAATAAGCTTTCATTTGACATCAGATACCATCAAATAACAGATGAGGGCAATTTCACTACTGCGAGTCACCTCTTCAAACCTGGCAACCCTACAGTTGTACCCAGAAAAGAGCAGGCGACCATTACTTTTTCAATTCTTTAGGGTCCATTCTCTTAACGGGTTGACGAATTTTTCAAATAACAGATGAGGGAAATTTATTGAAAAATTTTTGTTAAAGATTTAACAATTTAACATTATCCGCACCAGATTTAATTAGGCAACCCATATGCAATGTGTCGATGTTAATGTTATCTATCATTTATTTCTTATCACTAATGAATAACAGATGAGGGTATACAGGGTCTTTCACGAGGAACCTCACCCATATTTATACGGGAAACTACTGAACGTATTTTCATGAAATTCAGCACTTATAAGTATTTCACGATGCTGATGAAATCTAAAATATTTTCAAGGCATGAGCACCTCCGGTTTTTCCGGAAATGACGTCAACTTCCGTTTTTCAAATTAGAACACCATTTTTTTATTGCAGAAATAGATTCCTTAGAAAATTTCAAGTTATTTTGATGTAACATTTTTCAGTTTTGGTTGAAAAATTCTCTCTGAGCGGGAAAATTCGAAAAAAAAATCGAAAATAGAGCTCCGCTGAAACAAGAATAACTTCGAGGTTTTTGGATGGAAAATTTTCATTTTTGGGATTTTTCAAGACGTAAGATTGATGTATCCACTTTAAAAATCGAAATCGCGATTCATGATACAGGGGGTGAAAAAATCGCTTTCAAATTTAGGGATGACAAAATCGTGAAAAATCAATTTTTTCAAATTAGAACCCCATTTTTTTATGGCAGATATTGAATCTACGTTAAAAAATAATGTGAGTGTATGCATCACACCCTTGCCCTAAAGTGGATATTTTCTGAGTTATTCACAAAAAACGGTTTTTCGTCTTGAATTTTCAGCTATTTCTTTTCCCTTCACGCCAAAAAGATGAAATTTTCAGGAACTGTTACTTAAACCATGTTTTAGATTTTTTTACCCTAATATGCAAGAGAAAAAAGTTACAGGTTGTTCCTAAATAGATGGCGAATTTGGATTCGAATTTGTATCGGAAACCTCTTTATTTCAACTAATCGGCCATCGGTTTTCTCTCCAGTGATAAATAAATAATTCCTTATGAACCATATGCAAAAACTTACCATGTTTTACATTCTTTTTTTTTAATGATAGATATCATTAATTACATGCTACTGAATAAAGAGGAATTTGGCAGATGTAATTAATGATATCTATCATTAAAAAAAAAGAATGTAAAACATGGTAAGTTTTTGCATATGGTTCATAAGGAATTATTTATTTATCACTGGAGAGAAAACCGATGGCCGATTAGTTGAAATAAATAGGTTTCCGATACAAATTCGAATCCAAATTTGCCATCTATTTAGGAACAACCTGTAACTTTTTTTTTCTCTTGCATATTGGGGTAGTAAAATCTAAAACATGGTTTAAGTAACAGTTCCTGAAAATTTTCTTCTTTTTGGCGTAAAGGGAAAAGAAATAGCTGAAAATTCAAGACGAAAAACAGTTTTTTGTGAATAACTCAGAAAATATCCACTTTAGGGCAAGGGTGTGATGCATACACTAACATTATTTTTCAACGTAGATTCAATATCTGCCATAAAAAAATGGGGTTCTAATTTGAAAAAATTGATTTTTCACGATTTTGTCATCCCTAACTTCGAGAGCGATTTTTCCACCCCCTCTATCATGAATCGCGATTTCGATTTTTAAAGTGGATACATCAATCTTACATCTTGAAAAATCCCAAAAATGAAAATTTTCCATCCAAAAACCTCGAAGTTATTCTTGTTTCAGCAGAGCTCTATTTTCGATTTTTTTTTCGAATTTTCCCGCTCAGAGAGAATTTTCCAACCAAAACTGAAAAATGTTACATCAAAATAACTTGAAATTTTCTAAGGAATCTATTTCTGCAATAAAAAAATGATGTTCTAATTTTAAAAACGGAAGTTGACGTCATTTCCGGAAAAACCGGAGGTGCTCATGCCTTGAAAATATTTTAGATTTCATCAGCATCGTGAAATACTTATAAGTGCTGAATTTCATGAAAATACGTTCAGTAGTTTCCCGTATAAATATGGGTGAGGTTCCTCGTGAAAGACCCTGTATATTTCTTATATCTTAGACCAATATGTTCTTCCTTACCTCAACCGGCTCGAGAATCCAATATTTCAGCAGGATAATGCTCGACTCATGTTGCTAGAGTTAGTTTAAACTTTTTGAAGGCGACCCATGTGAATCTTTTGCCATGGTCGCCCAGATCCCCCGATCTTTCACCCAAAGAGCATGTTTGGGACATCATGAAAGGCTTGGAAATTTACCCCAGCCCCCATGGACTTTGGCGGCTCTGAGACATGATGTACAGGTAGCTTGGGATAGTATCTCTCATGAAGAAATTAGAAATAGACCATCTTATTGCATAAATGCCAAGGCATTTTGTGGAGTGTATAGGTAGATTATCGCGGTGGACAAACACATTATTAACAAATTTTTTAAACGAAATTGTAAACCCTTCCTTTTTTCTCCAAATTTTAATCATTTACTCCTTGCTATACTATCTATGTTTTTCCAGAAAAATTCAAAATTTAAAAGGCTCCTAGCTTCTGGGTGTTGCAGTTTATTTGTCAGTTAGTATATTTATTTGTTTCTCATTTGTAAACGTCAGTTTCCAAAAACTCAATATTAATCAAGAAAGTTTATTTTATCAAGTCACTAACTTGTAAAACTGACAGTTAACTTGCAAAATTTTTACAAGTTAGTAGTATTATTTACATTATAAAATTTTGTTTTATCGTCATATATGTTGAAAATCATGGTACAATTGTTATTTCCAGTAACACAGATTTTTGATGATGAAAGAGTTGATACTGATGATGATGAACCATCTGTTGACTCAGAAACTGCTGAACTCGAGGACTGCAGAACATTTGTACTCTCCTTACTACCAAATAATTTGCTAGACATTTCGATTTTTTTGTTGACCGAATCATCCACATAACTCATCGCAATTTCGGTGCTCTTCCACCCTCCTGCTCGCTTTAGTGCTAAAATATCTCCACCCGAATCCGCAACCATAGTGGCTCCAGTTCTGCGAAAAGAGTGGTCGGTGTATAACTCTGGGTCTTTTAAACCTAAATATTTCGCTATTTGCTTTGGGACACCACCAATAGTGTGCTGGCCAGCCTTAAGGGAAATGCACTTTCCATGTCGGTATGTCAAAAAAAATCTTAGGCTTTCTGTTCCAGGAGGCCGAAGATTTACATATTTTCTGTATAACATGCAGGGCTTGAAGCTGCAGCCATCATCGGTTATGGTGAATCTTCTTGTTGTTAAATTTTTTGTTTGCCGCAATGTCACAATAACGTATTTTCCCATATCTTCTACATCATTCATGTTTGAGGAGAGAATTTCGTCATATCGACAACATCCAAGAATCCCAAATATTGTTACAATTTTCGCCAGCAACCACTGGTTATCAGGAGCATGTAAAAGAAATTGTTCAGCCTCTTCTTTACTTAATACCTTGGCCTTTTTTGGCGTATAACGCTCATTTTTTCGTTTCAGAAACGCTATTACCTTTTGAAATCTGCAAATGACAACTAAACGTCATATTTTTCAATAAATTTTTTAAGGAAAACAAACCTGCGAACAGGGGCATTTTCTTTCATTTCCAAGCAGCTTTTCAGCATAGACCATTTTGCCCATAAAGTATTAGGGCTGAATCTAGCTGATAGTTGATTCAAGTAGACCAACAAAACATCTTCAGTTACCCCAATCACACTATTTTTGTTTTGCCACTTTTTGAAGTCGTCGTATTCTCGCTCGTACCTTGAAGCTGATTTTGCAGGTAATAAACTTGAAGCTACACTGCTGGCTGCCTCAATAATTTCTTTTGGTACATTCATTTTCGCTTTTGCCAAAACAAATGTAAAGAAAAATAAACAGACATGTTCATGGCAACGCTTCCATAGCTTACGACATTTGCGACAAATTGTTGAGATTTTTTTGGAATTTATCTAAACTTTTTACAAATGAGAAACAAATAAAATATAAAACAATACACGCAAGGTAACGGGTTTTACTGGCTAAAGGAGGTAACTGACTCGCCTGCGGCTCGTCAGTTATATCCTCCATTCGCCAGTAAAAACCCTCTTACCTTGCTAGTAATGTTATATACTATTTTTATTGCAGCTGGACCTTTAGGAACCAGTGTGTCAATGGTAGTAACTGGGTATATTTCCGATACCACTTACGGCTGGCCCTACGTTTTCTACTTGTACGGAATCTGTGGACTTTTATGGGTACTAGTCTACGTTTATTTCGGATGTAACAAGCCATCAGATCATAAAACTATATCTATTGAAGAAAAAAATTACATCGAGGAAAACACAATGGCTTCTAAAGACGAAGAAGTAAGACATAAACTCGAGTCCAAAATCAAAACTGATTGAAATCTTTCAAGGTTCAATTGAAGACACCATGGAAGTCCATTTTGACCTCGTTACCATTTTGGGCCATATTGGTGTCGCATGTTGGGAACAACTGGGGATTTTGGACTCTACTGACAGAAATACCATCCTTCATGTCTTCTGTGCTGAAGTTCGATATCAAGAGTGTAAGTGAGAGACTGTTAAAATTTCCTACAATTAATTCTGAATCTATACCAGTAGACCACATGAATCGATGTATTCACTAACTCATCTCCAATAATCTGAAGGTATACATCGAAATAGATCATGGTTTCAGTCTTCTTATGACTCGTCAGGGTTCTATCGAAAGGATTTCTTGTTTACTCTCCTTTGATTTAATGAAGTCTTACTTTTCCAGAATAGCGAGCTCTCAGCTCTGCCATATTTGGGGTACTGCATCCTTGGACTTCTCTTGAGTCCAGTGTCAGATTTCGTTATCGGGAAAAAGATTCTAAGTCTTGGAAACAGCAGGAAAATTTTCAATTGCATTGGTACGTTTACGGGTGTTATCACGACATCCATAATTATTAATTGTCTTATTTTTTTAGGTTTGCTTTTGCCGGCTGTTTCTTTGATTGCTCTTGGCTACCTTCCAACAGGCCACGAAAATATAGCTGTTCTTCTTCTGGTGTTGGCAGTTTCAACCAATGCCGGCGTTCTTCTTGGATTCAATGTGAATCATATTGATATAGCACCGAATTTGGCGGGTACACTGATGGGTTTAACGAATTGTGCAGCTAACTTTGGGTCATTCATTGGACCTTTGTTGGTGAAATATATTGTTACAGATCCAGTAAGTAGACAATTTAAAAAATTAAAAATTTTAACAACATAGCTACGTGACAGATTTGTACCTAATGGTATCATTATTTTGATTTGGCAACTTTGGGTTGCTGTAATAAATCCCATTGTCATCACCCGTCAAGCTGGTGGCAGGACTGAATGGAAAGTTCTAGGAAATTCCCAAATCTAAAAGGAAAAAATCGTTCTGAGAAAAGATTCAGACATTATAAAATGCGGTTTCTATGCGGATCTTGTAACTTCAGCTATAACAATGAAAAATCGTCTTCTTGAGAGCAGGATACAGCGTTAAATCAATGTTGAATAATTTATATCCAACAATAAAATATACATCTCCGTTAACACCATAAGCATAAGGAGCCAACTGAATTATTAATTTTTTCCGTTTTATTTAATGAAAATATATCAAATATTGAATTTTTCAGACTGATGAGGTTTTATGGAGAATTGTTTTCATGATATCAGCAGGACTGTACATCGCTACTGCCATTTTCTTCGTTATATTTGGTTCGGGGGAAAAACAAACTTGGAATGATCCTCAGGATGAAACTAAAGGTGAGTTAAAACTATCTCTGTCTATTCAATACAGGATGTCCCAGAGAAAACATAACAAACCGATAGGGTAGATGGTACTCATAAAAATATAAACAAGTTTCCTACAAACATGATCGAATTATTTCTCTCTTTTTGAAAAATGAAATCTTGAGAATCTTGAAAGTGAGAAGAGTAATGATTCCTGTTTTTTATAGCTGCTAATTATGGATCTGTCCAGAATAATAAGGAAGCTAAACTTAGTGCTTGAATTGAAGTACTTTTAATAATATTTATTGTTTCATATTGAAATGTTGTTTAACTGTGATAATCGAAATAAAGTATAAATTTGTTCCTACGATTTATTTCAATCACCCTTCATTCATATGAATGCTTATTCAACCTGAAAATTGTGAATCATTCTACACTTGAAAATGCAAAGTAAGGAAAACTTAAAATGATATCGCTATCTATCGGATCGATTTTTCGAAAATCAAAACAATCGCGAATTTTCAAGGTTAAAATATAGATGAACATTTCAGCAAAATTTATTCGTATTTTTATCAGCTCTTGAAGAATTCCGAATTACGAAAAATTTTGATTGATACTATCAATTGATTGAAATAATGGGGGAACAGGAAGTTCAAGGTTAGTGTGGTGTTTTTTAGAAGTCTCATTTTTGGAAGACTCAAATGGAATTAAAAAAATGATTGCTCATTCAAGATGAAATAGGTATTTGATCTATACCCGATGATTTGCAAAAAACCTAACAGATGATTCAAGTAATTTGGCGTGATACTGATTATTCGGATTTGTCAAGCATGAAAATTTCTCAAAAAATTACAGCATTGTTTATGGGTAATTACAGAGGAATGTGCAACATAATGAATATTCGCAGGCAATCCAACAATCTGTTGTGATTAAATGGAAACAATCATATCATCATTGTTAAATTTATTCTAATTATCTACACGATGCATGTTGTAAATATTTTTAGTGTTAGTCATCCCATATGGTTGAAAAATGTTCAGTGGAATGAAATTTTTCTTCCAAATTATCTGTTGGAGTTATTTAGAAGTTTTAAGTGCATTTTATTGCTTTTTGTTAATGCCACACATATACAGGGTCTTTCACGAGAAACCTCACCCATATTTATACGGGAAACTACTGAACGTATTTTCATGAAATTCAGCACTTATGAGTATTTCACGATGCTGATGAAATCTAAAATATTTTCAAGGCATGAGCACCTCCGGTTTTTCCGGAAATGACGTCAACTTCCGTTTTTCAAATTAGAACACCATTTTTTTTATTGCAGAAATAGATTCCTCAGAAAATTTCAAGTTATTTTGATGTAACATTTTTCAGTTTTGGTTGGAAAATTCTCTCTGAGCGGGAAAATGCGAAAAAAAAATCGAAAATAGAGCTCCGCTGAAACATGTATCCACTTTGAAAATCGAAATCGGGATTCATGATACAGGGGGTGAAAAAATCGCTTTCAAAGTTAGGGATGACAAAATCGTGAAAAATCAATTTTTTCAAATTAGAACCCCATTTTTTATGGCAGATATTGAATCTACGTTAAAAAATAATGTGAGTGTATGAATCACACCCTTGCCCTAAAGTGGATATTTTCTGAGTTATTCACAAAAAACTGTTTTTCGTCTTGAATTTTCAGCTATTTCTTTTCCCTTCACGCCAAAAAGATGAAATTTTCAGGAACTGTTACTTAAACCATGTTTTAGATTTTACTACCCTAATATGCAAGAGAAAAAAGTTACAGGTTGTTCCTAAATAATAGATGGCGAATTTGGATTCGAATTTGTATCGGAAACCTCTTTATTTCAACTAATCGGCCATCGGTTTTCTCTCCAGTGATAAATAAATAATTCCTTATGAACCATATGCAAAAACTTACCATGTTTTACATTCTTTTTTTTTAATGATAGATATCATTAATTACATCTGCCAAATTCCTCTTTATTCAGTAGCATTTTGTGTTTACTATTAATTTGGTGATAATTCGTATTAAGTTATAAAATCGTTCACTATGCCTAATTTTACCAATGAAGATTATTTAAATCTCATTCTACTTCATGGAGAATGTAATAAAGTTGTAGGTAGAACGATTCGACTGTTCACTGAGAGGTTTCCTGACCGACCCAGACCAACGCGAGAGATACCATTAACAGAACCATGACAAACTTGAGAAATGTCGGATCTTTCGTTAAGAAAACTATACACAGAGAAAAAAGTGTAGTAGAAGATGAGAACAACGAAATTACAGTTCTTGCATATTTTCGTGTGAATCCGCAAAATTCTCTCAAAGATGCCGAGATTGATCTGGGATTATCTCAATCGAGTGTTTGGAGAATATTGAAAAAACATAAAATGCGCCCATATAAATTCAATAGGGTACAGCATTTGAAGGAAACTGATTTCGTTAGGTGAACAGAGTTTTGCGAAGCTATGATGATTCGATTTCAAGAGAATGAAAACTTTTTGGACTGTATAATTTGGACAGATGAATCTAAATTCACAAAGAATGGTTCTTTCAATAGGCATAACAGTCATTATGGGGATGAAGAGAACAACCACCACTTCAGACAATGGAACTTTCAAGAGACCTGGAGTTTCAATGTTTTTTGCGCCATCAAAAATAATGCAATTCTCGATGTTCACATTTATGATGGGACTTTAACTGGTAAGATAGAACACTACACATGTTTGCATTATTTGAAGAATGTTCTCCCTTAGGAGATAGATATTCTGACATATTGACTCAAATAATTGAGCCGCTAGTACAGAACCATAATGACTTATGGTATCAACAAGATGGCGCGCCTCCACACAATTCACTCAATGTGTCAAATATCCTCTACAGGCTATTTGAAGATCGATGGTTGGCGAACAATGGTCCACATCTTTGGCCACCACGTTCTCCCGATTTAACTCCTTTAGACTATTATGTTTGGGGTAGGATAAAAAATATTGTCTCCTCAACTCCCCTGACTGATAAAGAGGACTGCACAGAACGAGTCAGATATGCGTTCAGGTTTGTTTAGATTTTTAGATTCATAGTTTTGAAACTCAATTTGGTTTTTAAACACTTTTGCAGATCTCTTCCTCCCGATGAAATAAGAAGAGCAACGCACGAAGCATTCCTGAGACGTATAAATAAATGTCTAGAAATTAACGGTCAAAACTTTGAGCATCTTCTCTAGTTATAACTGCGAGAGTTTGCCATAGTTCTCCTAATAGTAACTTGAAGTCGGTTTCAAGAAGGGGTGAAAAATCTACAGCATGGTTCAAATAACAGTTCCTGAAAATTTCATCTTTTTGGCGTGAAGGGAAAAGAAATAGCTGAAAATTCAAGACGAAAAACAGTTTTTTGTGAATAACTCAGAAAATATCCATTTGAGGGCAAGGGTATGATGCATACACTCACATTATTTTTTAACGTAGATTCAATATCTGCCATAAAAAAATGGGGTTCTAATTTGAAAAAATTGATTTTTCACGATTTTGTCATCCCTAACTTTGAAAGCGATTTTTTCACCCCCTGTATCATGAATCTCGATTTTGATTTTTAAAGTGGATACATCAATCTTACATCTTGAAAAATCCCAAAAATGAAAATTTTCCATCCAAAAACCTCGAAGTTATTCTTGTTTCAGCGGAGCCCTATTTTAGATTTTTTTTTCGCATTTTCCCGCTCAGAGAGAATTTTCCAACCAAAACTGAAAAATGTTACATCAAAATAACTTGAAATTTTCTGAGGAATCTATTTCTGCAATAAAAAAATGGTGTTCTAATTTGAAAAACGGAAGTTGACGTCATTTCCGGAAAAACCGGAGGTGCTCATGCCTTGAAAATATTTTAGATTTCATCAGCATCGTGAAATACTTATAAGTGCTGAATTTCATGAAAATACGTTCAGTAGTTTCCCGTATAAATATGGGTGAGGTTCCTCGTGAAAGACCCTGTATGTTATGACCATGTAGGAAATTATCATCAGTAAAAATTATATATTTTTTCCAATTGGGCATCTTCCTGTCAAAATATTTCAATGTCTTTACTTTATCTTTATTTACTGCACTGTAATATGAAATAAATACAAGTGAATTAGTTGCTTTCTCATTTAGTTCCTAACAAAAGGATGTTTATCTTTTTATAATATACAGGCTCTTCCATTTCAAATAATGAAATCGGCATAAAGGGTCTGAGAAAAGAGCCATTAAATTGCCATAAACTTCCTTCAAGCAACGAAAAGAATCTATGTCGACGAGGTGGATAGGGCTCATAAGAAGCATTTGCTTAGGACGTATAGGGTATATAAGGGATGGGGATAAACCACGTGAAATTTTTGTGAACAGAAAATTGTGAATATTGTGTAGTGGTATAATTTTCAATGGGGTGAACCAAAGGCAGCAAATAAGCAACATTTATATAGTGTGACTAGGAAAATAAGGGATTTGAACAGAAATTGAAATTTTTGCGAACAGAAAATTGTGAATTTGGATAATATTGACTTCAGATAGAACTGATTAAGGTAAGAGTATCATCAAGCAACATTCAGATTAAATCAGATTTGAGCTTAAGTTATCAGGATAGGTAATATCTGAGGGATCAAATCGAAATCGATCGTTTTCAATTAATTAATTTATTGTTAAAATTATCTCCTATGTGTATTTATGTATCTACACTAATTTTCTTAGGAAGATAATGTTCACTTTCGATATCATTTTGCAGAAATTTAAACGTTTCTTTTTCACCTTGTGCATATGTGAAGATTTAAATTTTTTCTTCTCAAATTTCAATATTTTTGCAACCATATATCTGGGATAAAACTCGTCCTGTGTAAAAAATATGAACTCAAACTTTAGTGTGTCATATTTTATAAAAAAATCCCTACTCTTTTTGTTACTCACTATTTTATTTATTGAACTTTCAAACACCAGTTGAAACAAATCTTTGAAAATAATTCAACAAAATTAACATCTCACTATTCTATTTTTCGTATTGTGAATGGAAAATATATTGGGATCAAATGTCGTAAGATATAACTACTTTTCCATGCTGGTGTTTTTTTCCACAGATACTTTTAATCAATTTTGTCACTCATAACTGAACGACTCCTTTATTCCGAAACGAATCTGACGATAAAATTCCAGTAACTGAGTAAACTGCGTAAACAATCACCTACACTAATCTGTATTGATATTAAATATGTAATTTGTTGGTTACGTACAGCTTCAGACCTTATCATAATTTCTTTTTATACAGTGGAGAATAGACAGCAAATAATCTGATGAATACAAAATACGTGGAATATTGTGAAAAAAAACCGATGGAATCTTCAAGGGACACTGAGTGTTTGTTGGGTGCTACCAGCAAGCATAGAAGAAACTACAACAGTATAAGCATCGATTTAAGTCAACATTCAACTGGTATTCTGAGTACGCTCCGTGAAACTGCTCTCAGACCAGAAGGTGAGATTTATTTATTAATCTTTTATCAAAAACATATTTCCTTGACATGATCAAAGTGCGATATGCTTCAGATGATTAGATGCGTTTCTTTGATAGGTTGAGGCTATAGATATGGATGTAGACATAAATTTAACAACATAATACAATCTTAAATTTTTTCGCGCTAAGAACGATATTTTCTATTGAATTATTTTTTCATTTTCCTAAGAATCATCACAATGAATTTCATTAGGAATTTAGGTCACTTCGAAATCTACAGTCATTCACGAAGAACTATGAAAAAGTCAACTTTAATATACAGGGTGGCATAGTGAAGACAAAACGTGCTTGAGCTGTTAAAATTAATGTTGCCAATAAGAAAACAGTAAAAAAATCAGCTGTAACTATCTCTTCAAAAACGCTATTGCTGTTATGTTTTCATTCGTTATTTTCATCATATTTTCTTTCATGTTCTGATGATTATATTTCGAATAGACAAGGCGTCAAATTTTCGTACTCTTGTCATAGTGAATGACTCAGTGACAAGAGCTTCGTAAAATTTTCCTGAATTGAGACATCGTCAATCTCAACTTGGCAAATTGAGTACTTTGCTAGAATAAATATAAGAAAGATAGGTGAATGAATGTACTACATGCGTTGACCAGAATAAGCAATAGGATGGAATGACCATCACAATATCCTTCATTGTTGCTGTTTTTGACTCCTATTTTTGTTGAGGCCATGATAATGATGGCATAGGATTGCATTCTAAGTTCGTCAGTTGACATGAACTTAGCCTTATCGGTGAGAGCATCAAACTTCAGGTATTGACCTTACCTTCAACAAAATTCTACCGAAATACAAGCTCCTATATAGTGTCCGTTTTCAGTAGGAAGTTATGTACCTATTTCCTTATTTTTGCATGATTGAAATTCAACAGGCGAAGTTGTACTCCAAGAATAAAAATTAATCTCATTCAATCTCTATTCCAAAGATCTCAAAAATAAAATGAAAAATATATGGGGTTTATGCATAATCGGTTATTTGAATCTTCGACAAAATCGAAAGTTATAGAATAAAAGAAATACACTGCGCAAAAAAATTAACGCACATTCCGAAAATCTCAATTTTAATGAAAGTTAACTCTACATTGACTTTATAACTTATATTTTATGTTCTCTCAGGAAGGTTTTGAACGAAACAAGACACAATAAATCGAAGAAAAATTCAGGATTTCACCGAATCTTATGTGAAAGAAGTGAAATGAACAATTTTCAAAATACTGAAATGCTGATAAGTGAATTAATACTTGGTATTTCCACGCCTTGCGTTAATTACAGCTCGGCAACGACGGTTCATACTCAAAATGAGTAATCTTAAAATGTTCTGATCTAATCCTTCCCAGATTTCTACGAGTTGGATTCCTAAGTCATTAAGAGTAGCTGGATGATTTTCTGAACTTCTCAGCCTTCTATTGAGGTTGTCCCAAACCTGCTCAATCGGATTGAGATCTGGACTTCTTGCTGGCCATTCCATTCGAGAGACTTCAACCTCTTCAAGGTACTCCTGAACGATGCGCGCACGATGGGGTCTGGCATTATCGTCCATAAAAATGAAATTTTCACCAATGTATGGGGCAAATGGCACTACATGCTCTTCAAGAATGTTCCTTATATACTTATCAGCATTCATAGCTCCATTATCAACGACCAGTAGGTCTGTGCGAGCAGTCAAAGATATTCCACCCCATACCATAATCGATCCTCCCCCGAAACCAGTAGTATTCAGGAAATTGCACTGAGCATATCTTTCATGTGGACGTCTGTATACAAGGGAACGTCGATCAGAGTGGTAGAGGCAGAATCTAGACTCATCTGTGAAGAGAACTCTTTCCCAATCGGCCTCTTCCCAATGGATATGCTCTCTCGCAAAATCCAAACGCGCCCTTCGATAGGCTGGGGTAAGAGTTGGGCCTTTTGCCGCGGCACGAGGCCTTAAATCATATTCTCTCAGGCGATTTCTTATTGTCTGAGTGCTAATTTGCACCTCATGAGTTTGCTCAAGCTGATTCTGAAGGAGGCGAGCGGTTGCAAACCGTTGTCTCAACGAAGAAACTCTCAAGTAACGTTCTTGAATGGCAGTTGTTACCCGTGGTCTACCCTGTCCTGGTCTTCGGACATTCATATCTGTCTCCCTGAATCGCTGCAACATTCTGGACACACTTGTATGGGAAACTCCAATTCCAAACCTTTCTGCAATTCTTGTGTAAGTCCACCCTTCTTCTCGCAAAACTACCGCTTGGGCACATTCCTCTTGGGTCAAATTGCGTGTTTCGCGTTGCATAGCGATCGAGTGTAGAAAATCAAACGAAAGAAAAACTATTGATCACTAGAATTGATCGAGAACAACTGATTTTAGAATGGAGCCAATACATTCAAAATCTGATAATATCATCTTCTTTTATTCCTGCTGGGAGAAAACATCTGTATTGAAGAAAAACGTTGAAAGTGGATAACATATGCATGCATAATTCTGATAAAAATAATTATCATTGAGAACACCTTCAGTTGTACAATAAATTTGAGATTTCCATAATGTGCGTTAATTTTTTTGCGCAGTGTAGGTACGGCAATTGAGTCCCATTTCCGGTATAGGTAAAATAAAATAAGTAAAATATAAAAAAGTATTTCAGCTGAAAAGAAGAGATAAAAAGATTCTCAGAAAACTGGTACCAGTAGTTTTCCATACAGACATTGTGATCTCGTATGTTGAAACAACCTGTACATATTGTTTCTACCCAAACCACACAAGATATTGATTCATAAACCGTATAATTTGTTTTTTCTGATCTTGTTAACTCATTTTTCTTATTCTACGATGCGTTCATTGAACGATATAATTGTTATCGTCATTTTTTATTCAAATACTATATCGCCAACAAAAAACCACGATTATCAATTATCATATACATTCCTCAATGTAATTTATTCGTTACAAGGATCAAAAAACGATCGGGTTATTATTTTATCTCTTGGGATAAAGCCAGACATCGTACCTATATCTGATTATTTTTCTTCAGGTGAGTAAAATAATTGATTGAAAACGACAGAGAACAATCAATATTGATATTTATTATCATTGGATTGAATTGAACGTTGTTGATACAATCGGTGAGGAGAGTAGCTCAAGATCATCCACGATATTGTATTATTTGGATTTTTATTATTTTGATTACACTATCTTATAATCCGTTTCAATTGAAAGGATTATTTATTGATTCGATAAATCATGGATGCACTTCAATCCTGGAAAATTTGTTTTCTGACACACAACTTTTGTTTTCACATACATTCACCTAAAACTCTGGCCCAATTTCAATAAAAATGAAATGGAATTTGAAGAAATGCTGATTTGAATGAGTTTACCTTACCAAATTACTCCTCAGGGTGTTTGACACATAAGAACTGTCGGACTTGTTGGATTCCATTCTTTCTTTCCAATGACTCTTTTCTGATGTTATTTAAATTAGTTGCGAGAATTATGCCAAACAATTAATGGTTGTATTGGGATTCCCATTTATTGTCCATTCATAAAATCGTACAAATATAGTGAATGTTGGAGGAGTATTAAATTTCAATTACGAAAGTGAATGAAAGCAACAATATGTAATAGTTTATTTCGATGAATGAACGTGTAGATCAGGTGGTGAATTTAATTTTGGTTTTATTGATGTTTGATTACTCTAGGAATTTTTTTTGGGTGAATGCTCAATGCTTTGAGCTTTCAGAGCTTGAAGCCAAAGAGTAGATATGGGAATAGGACTTTTCGTAAAAAAATGGTCAAGTCAGAGTACTATTTTTTCGAAATATAAAGTTCAGTTTTTTATGAGATAAGTCAGCAATGCACAATTTCATCATGTTTTCTTGATTTTCTATATTTCTTGCATTTTTCTCGTAAAATGTACCGTTTTGAAATAAAAGATTTGAAAGTATATCATAACGTGCCGGGTAAGGTCAATTTATTTTAAAACTGATATACACTGCGCAAAAAAATTAACGCACATTCTGAAAATCTCAATTTTAATGAAAGTTAACTATACATTGACTTTATAACTTATTTTTTATGTTCTCTCGGGAAGGTTTTGAACGAAACAAGACACATTAAATGGAAGAAAAATTCAGGATTTCACCGAATCTTATGTGAGAAATGAGAAATGAACAATTTTCAAAATACTGAAATGCTGATAAGTGATTTAATACTTGGCATTTCCACCCCTTGCGTTAATTACAGCTCGGCAACGACGGTTCATACTCAAAATGAGTGATCTTAAATTGTTCTGATCTAATCCTTCCCAGATTTCTCCGAGTTGGATTCCTGAGTCATTAAGAGTAGCTGGATGATTTTCTGAACTTCTCAGCCTTCTATTGAAGTTGTCCCAAACCTGCTCAATCGGATTGAGATCTGGACCTCTTGCTGGCCATTCCATTCGAGAGACTTCAACCTCTTCAAGGTACTCCTGAACGATGCGCGCACGATGGGGTCTGGCATTATCGTACATAAAAATGAAATTTTCACCAATGTATGGGGCAAATGGCACTACATGCTCTTCAAAAATGTTCCTTATATACTTATCAGCATTCATAGCTCCAGTATCAACGACCACTAGGTCTGTGCGAGCAGTCAAAGATATTCCACCCCATACCATAATCGATCCTCCCCCGAAACCAGTAGTATTCAGGAAATTGCACTGAGCATATCTTTCATGTGGACGTCTGTATACAAGGGAACGTCGATCACAATGGTAGAGGCAGAATCTAGACTTATCTGTGAAGAGAACTCTTTCCCAATGGGCCTCTTCCCAATGGATATGCTCCCTCGTAAAATCCAAACGCGCCCTTCTATGGCCTCTTGCCGCGACACGAAGCCTTAAATCATATTCTCTGAGGCGATTTCTTATTGTCTGAGTGCCAATTTGCACCTCATGAGTTTGCTCAAGCTGATTTTGAAGGAGGCGAGCGGTTGCAAACCGTTGTGTCAAAGAAAGAAACTCTCAAGTAACGTTCTTGAATGGCAGTTGTTACCCGTGCTCTACCCTGTCCTGGACTTCAGACATTCATACCTGTCTCCCTGAATCGCTGCAACATTCTGTACACACTTGTATGGGAAACTCCAAACCTTTCTGCAATTCCTTTGTATGTCCACCCTTCTACTCGCAAAACTACCGCTTATGGGTACATTCCTCTTGGGTCAAATTGCGTGTTTCGCGTTGCATAGCGATCGAGTGTAGAAAATCAAACGAAAGAAAAACTATGGATCACTAGAATTGATCGAGAACAATGATTTTAGAATGGAGCCAATACATTCAAAATCTGATAATATCATCTTTTTTTACTCCTGCTGGGAGAAAACATCTGTATTGAAGAAAAACGTTGAAAGTGGATAACATATGCATGCATAATTCTGATAAAAATAATTATCATTGAGAACACCTTCAGTTGTAGAATAAATTTGAGATTTCCATAATGTGCGTTGATTTTTTTGCGCAGTGTATTACAATTTATAGTTTACAACATATGACATCCCAATTCCAATTGTAAAGCTACAAGGTACTGTGTTCCAGAATACAGTCTTCTGTTTTCCCCCAGAACTTTTTTTTTGGTGAGCCACTGTTAGATTACAAAAGTGTTAAAAGAAGCTTTGTTATTGAACTAAACTCTGTGGTCTCTTGTAGTTTTTCTGTATCTGCCACTGATTTCGAAAAAAAAATTCGAATGATTCTCTCAAAATCCCCAGAAAATTCAGAATTGTCATAAAAATTCAGTTAGTATAAAAAGAAATCCAAACTATTCAAGTCTGGAGATCTGGCGGGCCATGAATGATTTCCACCCCTCCAATTTAGGAACAGCGTCTATATTAGGGTTGAAATTTTTCATATTCTTCGTAAATTTGCAACTTCAAAAGAGGGAGTCTAATACCCTCTTGACCTGACCCCTTCTCGTTCTCTTTTTCACGTTTTTGGGATTGGGTTGACTTCAAATTTTGAGGAATTCATTGCACATACCTCCACATCGTTAAATTAATTACAAATTCGAATTCGAGGTTTATAAGTACGAACAATCTCCCCAGCTCTCAATTTGAGTCTGTCATATCACCGGTACATATCGCTAAAGGTTACTTTACACTATCAGTTACGGTTACTCGATCGAATACCTAATAGAAACGTCGGACACAACCTTCAAAAACGCGGTGCGCCAGCAATCGAGAATTGTTTTTGTTCAAGGAAGTACCGAGTGGTTGAACCAATAAAAATCGTGTCAATACAGTGGAGTGCGTTCACAAGTCGCACTCCCCCCAAAGCAGACGCTGATTTTATCTGCCGGATAATCTGATATAATACTGTCAGAATCGAATAACAATTCTTCAGTCTTCGGATTTTTGTGTTCGGTAATGCTGTTCGACTGAGAGAAAAGTACTCAGTGTGCCAAGGTGGTGGTAGTACAAGGGAAATTGTTTATATTGTTGACTGACCCCAGGATATTTGACATTCGGTTCAGAGATGGTTCACAAGCAGATCTTCACGATTACCAAGAAAGATGTTGAATCTCACAATAAAGAGGACGATCTTAAACCTGATGGTATTTTCTTTTATTCTATTTATTTTTTTTTATTTGTCATTTTGTTTTTCGCCGATATGATATTTATTATATTCGAAATTCTTTGAATACAAATTGATTCTTCTATTGCTTTAACTGCGAATACTTACTCTAGTTTCCTAAACATATGATGTCCATAATAAGATGAAAATAAACAATAATCGAAGACACAACGTTGCGTTAGCTTCTCATTATACATTTCGTTATTATTAATCAAAATCTCTTGAAAAAGATACCTAATCAACACGGGTACCTACTTGAATCGATCCGAATAAACATAATCAGCTTAAACATATTTTTTATTTAAATTTTCTCACAACTGTTTCAAAAAATATTTACAAATTTTCATTTTGAATTGATTCCAGATATATGAAGAACAACTAAAATTACTGCCAGTAGTTTTTCTGCTTGAATATCAATGAATGAAATTTAATTTTCAACTTGAAGATTAGGTTTTTGAGAAAATATAATTTCAAATTTTCATTTTCAAACTGAACGTTATCATGTCCTATTTGTGATGTTCAGATTCATATTTCTCGTTTTCATTCATTTTATGAGGATCTTTCTTCTTAGTAGAATTATTCATACGAAGTATTTTCGTGCGATATGTTGTTGAAAAGATCTTTCACTTTTGAATATGACTGTGGAAATTTTTCCAAGATCTGATTATTCGTTAATGTAATATACAGCTTTGAAATTGATAACAAATGTCTATTGGAGAAGACTCTAAATTCGATGAGAATCTAGATAAAGTCCTGAATGGTTTAATCCAACAAATGCTCGAATTGATATTGATTTTACTCCGAGTGATTTTCCAAAATCCAAAATCTTGATTATTCTACGATTAAGGACCTCTGTTTCCTTTTCAATGCAACACCCTGTATAAATGATCTCACATATTTGCTTGACATTCCATATACCACTTCTGAAAGAATTGATCAGGCAACGGTTGAAAAGGCCTTTTCAACCCTCAATTAAGGAGCAAATTGACAATAATATAATATTTATAAGAAAAATCTTAGGTTAAAATTAGGATGTACGCCCCTGCAAAATCACGTGGAATTTATCAAACAACAAATAGCTCGCACAAAGAGGAAGACAGGCAAGCATAAAAAAATTTTGTTATTCAAAAATTACAGATTTATACTTATATTTTTTAGTAGTATAGAATTAATTACTAGTAGAGTCCTTAGATCTACCTATTAAGGGGAAGTGCTACACGTCCGAGCTCGCGAGCTCCCTTCAAAAAGGGGATTTTTATTTCCATGATATCTCAGTTCGTATGCTGCGTAGAACAACAATTTTTTTTGTAAATTAAAGCCTAATCATTTCTGTCGAATGTGTATTACTCGCTTTTCCTTTTTTCTCCGTATATTAGGAAAAAACCTGGTGAGCTGTAATTTTATAAAAATCTGGACAAACGATTTTATTTCCATGATATCTCCGCCAATTTTCGGGATAAATGTATGAAATTTTCAGTATACATGCGGAATAATATTTTGCAGGATGTGTATCAATCAGTTTTCTGTTTATTGCCCCCTGAATTTGAGCAATTTTCCTGAAGAAATGGGAAAAATATTAATACCAAGCTACTTTGCATTGACTTTTCCTCTTTCGATCCGTACATTTACATCACGGCCAGGATATCTGAAAACAGTTTTATCGAGTTTGAAATTGCCTTTTTTGCCGGATTTGAAGTTCAATTTCGGAACATTTTTACTAGGTAGATGTTACGCCTAATTGAGTTCTAGATCGAAAATTAATCACAGTTATTAGCTCAATTCGAGAGAAATGCGAATTAAGTAATTTTTTTCGAGCGGAAACATTTGTCGGTAAGACTTCATCGAAATTTGATTGTTCTAGTAATTATATCGAATTTGTTCATAGCACGAATACGATAATGATTTTTCGTACAACTGCCATTAAAAGTGACACTTTCAATGACAGCAAACAATGTTAAAATTGATTGTTTACGTGAAAGCGTGTTAAAAATATTTTTAACATTGGTGTTAAAAATATTTGCAACACTCCATTTTTTTATGATGAAATTAGATGATGATACTATTACTACTATTACTATTTGCTCCTGCTAGCAATGAAGCGGAGGATCTTCGAAAACAGAGTTCTGTATATGGCTTTGGTTCTGGCAATTTGAGGAATTCGGCAACAATAGATGGAATTTTTCCAAATGTATTGATACCAACTGGATTGGCAGTGCATTTATTATTCATGTATATCAGGAAAAAACGACGATGTTTGATGACAGAAGGGCGCAGTGCAAAGTACTTATGAAAATAGTCAACATACTTTCCAATAATACTGAAAGAACGACTGACTTTCGTTTTTGTGTTTGGAAGTTGTATAACCAATGATTTATTTGTTATTTCGATGTCTTTCACTGATAAATTACACAATTCTTCACGCCGACAGGCTCCGAATAATCCGAAAATAGTTGCAACCTTAACTATCAAGTATTTCTCATCTGGTGCCTCATTTATACACTTTTCAACTTGTTCACGAGTGAGAATTTTCGATTTTTTGGGACGATATCCTTCACTTTTCCGTTTTAAATATGCTATTACCTTAAAATATTTACTAACATCCACACTATTTTTAATAGGGGCGTTTGACTTTATCATTGATAATTTGCTCCACAAAGTTGATGAACTCCATATTTTTGATTTTTCTTCTAAGTATGCCAGGAAAACAGGTTCACTGAAGTTTCCTTCTACATTTTTCAATTTACACCAGACCAGGAAATTGTTATATGCAATATCGTACTGCTGAACAGATTTTTTAGGTAGGAGTTCCAGATTTGCTCTTCTTGCAGACTCTTCAATATCCACAGGAAAAACCAAATCGTCACTTTTATTCATAATTGGACTGTCGACAAACATATTAAGCAGTTAAAAACCAAAGACGAAAATTGGACAGGAACGAATTCAAATGACAGCGTCTTTTCTCATTTTTTAGTAATCATAACGTTGGCAACGTTCGCCTTTCACAGCAACCTTTTGATTATTTGAATATCAAAATGCATTTTGAAGTTTATTGTCATTGCAAATTCGCCCATTTCATTATCAAAATAGGGCAGTTGTACAAAAAAGATTGTATGGTATTTGTGTTAAAAGTGATTTTATTTTGTTCGTGAAATTGTTCGATTCGCTCCGCTCATTTCACAAAGTTTTCACCCACAAAATAAAACGTCACTTTTAACACTCATATCATAAATAATTATTCTCAATCAAAATCCTAATTGAATTGTTGGGAACACATCGAAAAATATCGATCCCATATTTTAATAAAAATCTCGAAGATTACACCGCTGAATTATCAAAGAATGAAGCATAACAATTTGCATTCAAATGAAGTCTCAACAACAATCACCGTTACGTTTCGTATACTCAGGAAATTGTTGTATGCATGGAACGGTACAATATCGCAGGAAAATGACTTTTAATTATACTCTTGCATCATAATTTCATGAAGATTGTATCAACCGTTTAATATACCTACACGTGGTGAAAAAACCCGAGCCCTTCTTCTGAAATTGGCACGGCCTATACCTTAAAGCTTCAAAAAAATCGATGGTGATTATGGTCATCATCGATGTGAGGCGTGGTGAATGCACTTCAGATTTAATATCTTTTGAAGGGGTTTGCTGAAATCAGTTCTGCGATTATTGGGAATTTCGAACGCATCCTCAGGTTGAAAAGGTGATTTATTTATCTCATTTTTTTAATGCCAGGGGATTCGAGATCAATTGATAGGAACTGCTGAGTCTGCTGATGCATAATAAAAAGGAAGCTAATTAAACTTGAGACCAAAATCATAAATGGTGAACGTTGTTCTCGAGATAATCATCATGATTTTGCATGCAAAAAATATTTTGTCCACGACTGTGACAATTTATGGGAATCATTTATGGCTTATCAAACAAAGACAATGGAACAAATTCATTTTCTCAGAAGAAAAATATTTGGCAACAAAATCCTGGTCAGTTTTACCAAATTTTTATGCATTTTTGAAGGATTTTTGTTACACCCTGTGCCATTCCCATCAAACCTCTGAATTTTTCGAATAGGGAAAGAGGGTCATATGGTACTTTTTTGGCAAGGTCTTCGTATCTTCTTTACATGCGTGCAGAAATTTTCGAGAATTTTTCTTTTAATTATTCAGTTCAAAGAGGTTTTCAGCATGTGCACTTTGTCATGGCTCTTTCTTTGAATTGAAACATTTTATTGAAAAGTTTCAACTTCAGTAAAAACGTTCTAAATAACATACCTACTTAAGATCATAACTGAAGCGCATTGTTTCACACATTCTAATTTTTCACGTAAGGGGGTTGATAGTTGTGCATGAACAAAACTGTGATGGTCGACTTTCATTCGGTGACAAATTTCATCAGGTACCATCGTCTCAAAGTAAATGAGCCATCACAAAGAGCACACACTGAAAACCTCTTTGAACTAACTAATATTTACACGCCTGTAAAGAAGATACAAAGATCTTGCCAAAAAAGTACCACATGACCCACAGGGTGTAACAAAAATCCTTCAAAAATGCACAAAAATATGGTAAGAGAGAAACAAAAATCGACCTGTTTCAGGATTTTGTTGCCAAATATTTCATCTGAGAAAATGAATTTGTTCCATAATATTGACGCGCACTGTACAATACACATGATAGAAAATTATTCAAAACGACAACCTGTAGTAAAAATAATTTCAAAAATAATTATTCACCAGTCGTGGATAAAAATGAATATTCCGCTCGCATAATATGAGTTGGACGTCCATTTCCAGTTTTTTTATCGAATCTTTTTTTATTTTTTTACAGAATGGTATGGTGCCAGGCATACACAATGTATCCTACTATTTGTTCTGCTCTCTATTGGATACGCAATGAGAGTGAATCTATCTGTAGGGATTGTAGCAATGACAGACAAGACTGCCAGTATTAACCCGGATGTACCGGTAAGAGAATCTTTAAATTTATAACTTTAAGGTAGTTTATAAGGTAGTTCATATCTCGCCTTAAGGTTGTACAACATAGTTCACCCTGTAATGTTTGCATAAAATCATTCATAAAGAAAATACCTAGGAAAAAGTTGGACAGCAGTTTATAGTTTTATAGTGTATGATCCTGGTAATGGTGTTACTGCAATATTGGGAATTTTTTGTCAATATCAGGTGCACACTTAAGTTCCTGCTGTTTTTCTGATGACAATGCAACTTTATTGTGAAAAAAAAGTTACAAATGAATCATTCAAAGAATTGCCCATTGTTAACAACAACAATTTCACATCCTTCTGGTAAAGCTCGAATACAGTTACGGTAAAAGTAATCATGGGACATAGGGAGCTACTCGATGTACATATATGGGCTTGCAGGTCAGCCTGATTTCAAAAAAAGACCAGTTTCTATTGGTTTTCAAAATGAACTATCGAATACCTCAAAAATATCATCGCAAACATCCACCGCAACTTGCCATCTGATCATTCAATTGTTATACATGGAAGGTTCGTCGCTTGGTCCACTGTTGGGATCTCCGAACAAAAATTGCCTTAACTGATAGAATATTAGGTTCACGCTGTAGTTTTGATGAAAATGTAACGTCATCGTGAAAAACAGGTTCCAAATAATCATTCAAAGTAGTTCCTATTGAAACTCACAACTTTTTCCCATTTTTCTGGTAGATTTCGAATACTGTTTCGGTAAAAGTGTTCATTTTTCGAGACTATCCACGAATTGAGCCAATTGTCTTCATATTAGTGAATCTGCTGATCACCCACCTGTGCCATCAACCGGAACAAGTGATAATCTGATGACGAAATACAGTGTGACAAGAAAAACCTCGGACAAACTCTTTTTCATTTAACTTTATTAAACAGAAGATATTGAAGAAAACAACAACAAATAATAATAGTTTGAACATTTGCTAATAATAACGTATGGTCCGAAAGTTTTGGGAAAAATTTCACCTGGTCTGATTGAGAAGCAACGTGTCAGGGGAATAATTAGGTAAATCGAAAATAATGGTCCCTTGTCTGTTACTTGAATTTTGATTTATAATAAGGATAGTTAAGTTAAATTGTTGAATAATTGGGTAAAAATATAAGATTATTAAAGTTATATGCTTTTGAAATTTTTCCCAAAACTTTCGGACCATACGTTATATTTAATCCGTTTCGAAGTGGCTTCCTTTGGCGGCGATACACAGCTTCAGACGCTTCTTGAAATTTTCGGCAATGGGCCGCAGCTCCTCGGGCCTTAATCGGTTCCATTCCCGGTGCAGAGATTGCTTCAGGGACTCGAGGTTTTTGTGTTTTTTAGCACAAGCCCTGTGCTCCAAAATCGACCACACGCTGTAGTCAATTGGATTGAGATCCGGTGAGTGGGGCGGCCATTCTGCAGATGAGATGAAACAAGGAAAATGTGTCTTACACCATTCTTGCGTCATTTTCGCTCTGTAAGCCGGAGCGGAGTCCTGTTGAAAGGTCCAATGCGTATCGCCGAAGTGCTGCTTGGCCCACGGAAGTACTACGGCCTTGAGGATGTCGCAGCGGTAGACTTCTTGATTGAGTTTGACCCCTTGATCCACGAAAACTAAGGGAGTCTTACCACTGCCGCAAATTCCGCCCTAGACCATGGTCCATGACGGATTGCGGATTTTGACGGTGTTCGACGATGGCTGATATACCGGGAGCTTCTACGGACCAGACTCTGTCGTTTTTGTGGTTGTGGGATTGTTCTAATGTGAAAAGCTTCTCGTCTGTGAAGAGAATTCGCTCCCATTGCTGACCGGCGGCGAGACGAAGGAGTTGGCGGCACCTTTGGAGTCGTACGCGCTTGTTTTCCTCCGTGAGGAGTTGAACTCTTTGGAGATTGTATGGCTTGAGGTTGGGCTCCTTTTTGGCAATTTGACGGACTGATTCGCGGTTGATACCGGTCTCACAGGCCATTTTCCTCATGGAAACCCACGGATTTCGATTGGCTCGCTTCTTGACGATGTTGCGATTGCTAGGTGCGTTTTCTACCACTTTCTGGACGACGACCATCACGGCCCAGCTCCTTGAAACGACGAATTGCATCGGACACGGTTTGTCGAGGCACATTGAGCAAACGAACAATTTCGCATTGACGCCTACCTTGACGAAACAGCTCCAAAATCGCACTACGTTTGTTTGACATTCTAAAACTCTGTGAAATGAAATTATATCAAACTGAAAATTCACATATTAGTGCAGGAAAGTGTAGAGAAACCAAGAGAATGAAAATTATTTGGCTGCGCTGAAATACTTTTGTTCCAGACCACAGCAAAATTTGTCCGAAGTTTTTCTTGTCACCCTGTATATGAGGAATACGGCAGGAGGGGTAGGACGTATCATTATCTCGTTTTCAGATAGGTTCCAACGTGGGGTCGAGTGCTGTCATGCTTTAGAATCACTTTATCGCTCCTGTGCTCGTATTGTGGCTGTAATTCGTATGGTGCTCTGTTCGATTGCATCAATTGAAGTCGATATCATTCCCCATTTATGGTTTCTCCCATTTTCAAGAGGTTATAATGAATAAGACCAACCTGCTCCCACCAAATACACAGCATAACTTTCACAGCGTGAATATTCAGCGACGACGTAGAAGCATTATAGTAGAATCATGACTCACTTTGGGGTCACAATAGACCTTAGGTCGCAGTGAACCGTAATCCCTTTATAACTGTAATTACCTACATATTCAATTGAAGAACTTTCTCGATACCGTGTGAAAATGTTTCAGATGATTTCTACGCAAAAATGACCAATCAATCCTAAGTAAAACGCTTCCATATCTAAAGCTGATGAATCAGTAGTTACTCAGGGATTTTCATAGGCCAACTTCCGGTAATATGTTCATTAAAGTGAACCGCAGCAAGAAGTTGATTTCATTGACAGTTGTTTAAATAGCCTATTTGTCCCGATCAGGAAGATGTGGGAACATTTAAATTCATTACCATTCAAAAATCGTCGGCAAAAAAGCACTTATATTTATTTCATATTCCAAACTCGAATATCCGGTACATATGAGTGAATCTTTTTAGAACGTTGACATGCTCTATCAGAGTTCACGAAGGTGATCGCAGAAATCGTCATCAACGAGACATGTGAAGGTGATTTTTCTAATGCGGTGGCATTTCAGTCTCGTCAGATTTGCGATCTTTCACAGATATTCCGAATTCCTTCAAGAATGAGGTATGCGTGTAAAATTGAGAGAATTGACAAAGATAGCATGTTTATTTGGAGGTAATTGACTGAAAATTATAGCAGTCAACTTTAAGTATCCCATAACCCAAACCACTATAATTATATGTCAGATCCGCTTTTGTTGGAATTGAGATTTGATACCATCAATCATGTTAATTTTGAATCATTAGGATGCTGATACAATTTGTTTAAGAAAAAAATATGGTCTGTATACACACATGGAAATGAGAAATGAGATGAATATTTGGCTCAATTTCAACTGCAATATATTTAATAGAAAATTTTTGTTTGTTACTCTTTGCTTTATGCAGGATGAGAGGAAATACGGAAAATGAGAAAAAATAAAAATTTTTGTACAACTGCCATTAAAAGTGACACTTTTAATGACAGCAAACAATGTTAAAATTGATTGTTTACGTGGAAGTGTGTTAACACTAATGTTAAAAATATTTTTAGCACTCCATTTTCTTATGATGAAATGAGATGAAAAAAATTCAGCAATCGCAAATTTTTATTATCAATATTTAACAATCATTACTTATGAACATTAATATTAATCGTAAAACTAAAGCAATTACTAACATTAATGCCCTGTGACGTTGGGGAGCTTCGCAACACATTATTACAATCATCAGCACTATAAATACTTGTAGAAACCGGAAGTACAATATTGGATGATGATGATCCAAAATCTGTTGAGGTTGGGAGAATTTTTTCAGCAATGACATTTCTATATGCAATGGAATGATCAACATAGCCCTCGGCTACCGTCGTATATCCGTAATATTTGCTCCTGATTCTGCTAGCAATGAAGCGAAGGATCTTCGGAAACAGTGTCCTGTATTGCTTTGGTTCTGGCAGTGTGAGGAATTCGGCAACAATAGATGGAATTTTTCCAAATGTATTGATACCAACGGGATTGACAGTGCATTTATTATCCATGTATTTCAGGAAGAAACGACACGATGTTTGATGACAGAAGGGCGCAGTGCAAAGTACTTATGAAAATAGTCAACACACTTCCTAATAATACTGAAAGAACGACTGACTTTCTTTTTTGTGTTTGGAAGTTGTACCTATAACCAATGTTAATTTGTTATTTCGATGTCTTCCACTGATGAATTACACAATTCTTCACGCCGACAGGCTCCAAATAATGCGAAAATAGTTGCAACCTTAACCATCAAGTATTTCTCATCTGGTGCCTCATTTATAAACCTTTCAACTTATTCACGAGTGAGAATTTTCGATTTTTTGGAACGATATCCTTCACTTTTCCGTTTTAAATATGATTTTACCTTTAAATAAAACACCCACACCATTTTTAATAAGGGCGCTTGACTTAATCATTGAAAATTTGCTCCACAAAGTTGATTAACTCCATATTTTTGATTTTCCTTCTGAGTATATGCCAGGAAAACAGGTTCATCGAAGTTCCCTTCTACATTTTTCAATTTACACCAGGCCAGGAAATTGTTATATGCAATATCGTACTGCTGCTTTTTTGTTGACCCTTTTTGAGGTGTACAATACCGAGTACATTATTTTGATTTATCTCGTGGGGTTCAGTCAGCGTTTGCAATGTAAGCGCAAAAAAATGTGTTTATTTATTTATTTACGAAATCACATTATAAACCCGTAAATTCATCAGTGTTTCTCTACAATATTATGCAAGTTCCATACATGTAAACCTTCCTCTTGAATCACTTTATTTATTAAAAAAAAACGTTTCAAAATCCGTTGCGTAGTTTTGAAGATTTAAGCATACCTAGGGACAGACAGCGATAGCGACTTTGCTTTAAACTATATATTGATGCAATCTTCATGGATTAAACCGAGTAGAAAATGCACTTTGAATAAAATTCCTGGTATACAGGGTGTGTATGAATAGTTGCGAAAAATTTAGAGGGTGTTTTCTTGTCGAAAAAGGGGTGGATCTTTCATATAAACCTTTCTTCTTTGTGCCCCCTTGCTCAACGTAAAAAACAGCCGTCCTTTTTAAACAGCGGTTTCTTCACGTCAACAGGAAGCTTCAAAATAATGCTTTGAAAACTGTCACAGCTATCTGAACTTAACTATGGACAAATCGATATTTATGGTGAATTAATGAGGATCGACCACCTCAATATCAGTGTAACCATTTATTACAATTTCCAAACTGAATTTCCAGTTTTGTTACGTATTATTGAGCGTATTATTATTCGAGCCCCTGACCTTTAAAAAGTCAGAATTTCACAGTCGTTGGATGAAAAATTAAATGCACATATGCTTTATTAATTAGCCAAAATTATATTACCTATTCCCTTCTATTTCAAAACTTAGGAGAGGAAATGGTGTAATTTTAAAATGATCTGTGCAAGATAAATTCGCAGTTTTTAATGAGTTGCTAATAGAAGGTCGAACAACTTCTTTTTCTCGAAATTAAAACCCGAAATTGAATGCAGGATGTATCGGAAATACTCGTCTGCTTTACCACACACCTTTTTTCGCTGGCAAATGCATTCCTAGATGGTTTCCATCTAGCGCATCAAAGTTAATCAAACATTGCGAGGTCTTATAGAAACCTTGGCGTAAAACATGACCTTGCGATCTGATATATTTGATTTCCGAAGTAGAATAAACCCTTATATGGTCTAACTATCCCAAGTTGCTGACAAATAGCGCTGGCTTTATCACTTTCAAATTATGCAACCAACTTTCATCGTGATAGATGAAACTTAGATATGTTCCATCGGTTTGTGCCGTGATTTCACCTCGATTTTCAGATAAGCTGATAAAAGGTCCATTCTTGCACGAAGAAAGTTAACTATTTCTGCAATGCCGGCGGAATACTAATCAGAAAAACGTACACAAGGTATATCATCAAGGCACACAATAAATAAACAGAGAGACGGAGAGTTTGAAGAAAAACTGCTGAAGGCTGAAGTAACCACAGTTTCAGTGAGAACTCGATTTTTTCAAAAATCCTTTCACGTTAAAAAAAATTACAACCGTTTCGAGAATTCTGAGAGTCTCTCCAATTCTATGTGAAAGATACGAGGATATATTGAAAAATTCTTAGACTACCAAACCAAACAAAATTTCAATGTCAAAATATTTCATTACTCAACATATTCTCCTCTTAATTGAATACATTTATTACAGCGAACCTTCAACGCCTCTAGACCTTTCAAAAAAAAAAATGTTTCTTCTCGCTCTGCAAACCAGTCCTTCACAGCTTTTATTACCTCCTCGTTGGAAGAAAATTTACGACCTTTTAAACTTTTTTTCAGTTGAGGAAAGAGATGATAGTCGGACGGAGCCAAATCTTGTGAATAAGGGAGGTGTTCTCTAGTAATTCTAACCCTAAATCACGAATTTTTTGCATGGTAACATGAGATTTGTGTATACTGGGGCGTTGTCCTGTAAAAACAAAATACCTTTGGATAGCTTTCCGTGTCTTTTCTCTTTAATTTTTTCCCGTAGAGTGGTCAGTAATGTGTGGTTAGTAATCTTCAGTTATTGTTCTACCCTTATCCAAAAAATTAATCATGATTGCTCCATAGCAATCCCAAAAAACTGAAGCAAGAACTTTTCCAGCAGATTTTTGGAAAGGAAACTTCTTAGGTCTTGGAAAACCAGAGAGCCGCCATTCCATCGATTGTTGCTTTGTTTCTGAATCATAGAAATGTACCCAAGTCTCATCCATAATAACAATTCGGTTTAAGAAGTCCACATTATTTTCAAATCGAACGCGATGCTTCTACCCTTGCACGCTTTTGGTCAACATTCAAACATTTGGGGATCCATTTTGCAGAAATTTTTCTCATGTCCAAATTGACGTGAACTATATGATGAACGCGTTCGTATGAAATCTTCAGTGCTTCAGATATCCGTTTTAGCCCAATTCGACGGTCTGATAAAATCATGTCATGAACTGCATCGATATTTTCGGGGACTGACACAGAAACTGGCCTTCCCGATCGGTCATCATCTTCAATGGAAAATTTACCTCTTTTGAAGCTTGCAGTCCAATTTTTCACGGTCGCATACGAAGGACATTGATCACAAGGATATTAAGCATATCTTCGTAAATCTGCTTACCTGTTAACCCTTTTAAATACAGGTACTTGATGATGGCTCGATACTCCAATTTTTCGATTTTTACAATTTCGGTGGAAATCCTTTTCTTTTTAATTCATTGCGTAAATCTGGTTTACTTTTTTGACGTCGAACTCTACACTAACACTTCTTATAATTTATTTTTCGTTGATATGGTATCGCAATATTTTGTTTATGCATGGAACTGGTCTAGGTTGGTTTTCGATCTTAACGTTTGAAAGAAAAAAATAAGAGTTTCTTGAATGTCCTTGATTTTTTCATCTTTTATTTCGTTCATTCGTAAATTTCAGTCAAACGGCACATATTTCTACCATTTCTAGAAACCTTTTCCTCGAATTCTGGGTGTCATTCTAAAAAAAGGAAATTAGGAAAAAATCAATGCTTTTCATTGAATTCGCAACTTCTACTTATTATGATGTGGATTTGAAATAATTCGACTTAAATATCACACAATTTTATGCCGATGATGAATGCCAAATTTTGCCGTGAAATATACCAAAAAAATTGTACTTTTATGTTATCCAATTTTTTCGTCCAATTGAGTGGCATTAAGATACAAAAGGAAGCGATTTCATAATTCAAACAATCCGCCAGTATAATGAAAACAATGACTTGATCAAAACGTGATCAGAAAAAGAAATTGATAGAGCACGATCTAGAGTTATCAAAGAACTGTAGGAAGTAGCCAAACCTCATTATACTATGAAGGTGAATATTCATTGCAGATTAAATTTGGTCACACATTTTTGTTCAGGTGTAATTCCTGAGTGAATATTGTTCCGTGTTAAAAAAAATATTCAGGAATTCTTATTACTTCATCCAACAGCAAAGAGAACTGTATTTAGCGTTGATTGAATTTTTTCGATTAGCGAAATCGAATTTGAAGAACGACAGCTTGGATATGATGAATCATTCTTAAAGCTGCTGTATCCAGAAACAATTTTATCATTATTTCTTTTGTAGATGAGAACATGAGTTTATAATCTGCTCCACATGAGTTAGGGATATTGACTTAAATTGATAAAAAATGTAGTTAAAATAAGATTTTTGTGATGAAAATTCATATCAATATGATTTCAAATTGCAAATTAATTTTAGCCTGTAGGTCTGCAGCGTATACAGGGTGGTTAAGAAAAATCGAGTTAAATAACGAAATTTTATTCCCAGAGAATTCAAGCATTTTAAGACTATCAATACAATGTATGGCCTCCACGGGCATCAATAACACCTTGACATCTTCTTTGCTTGCTACACAGGAGGTTGTTGAACATTTCTTGAGAAATTTGGTTCCATAAACGGGGCAGAAGATCTCTCAGATCATTTAAGGATTCTAGGGTAGGTTGATGATTATCTAATCTTCTTTGGAGCATATTCCATGCATATTTTATGCAATTCAAATCTGGTGAGTGCGGAGGTATTGGTAAATGTGGAATACCAAGCTCCTCACGCGCATTCTCAACTATGGCTGCACGGTGCGGTCTAGTGTTATCGGCTAGAAATTGAAAAGTTTCACCAATAGCAGCGTGAAAACTTGGCACAACAATGTCAATGACATGCTCCCTATTAGGGAATCCAACGACCTGTCAAATATTTTTTTGAGGTTAGCTGGTGGTCAAACAAACCAAGTTTAGCTTTGTTCATGTAGACATTAAAACCGTTTATTTGCTTGAAAAATTGTTTTATGTGGAAATTTTTTCGATATTTCTAGTCAATCTTACTCTTAGGAATATCAGACCAGTGAAAATTATTTAAATTAAGTGCATTTTCAATAAAAAATGCCATAAATGTGTGCCAAAGTTGGATGTGCAAGTCGTTCAAATTATGAGGATTTTCTTGAATATTTTGGAACACCCAGTGTGTGTAACTTGGTGTATTATGCACATATTAAGTGACTTATCAGGAAACAAAAGGAAATTGGGTCAGCAGTCATCAAGACTTGACAATATCGAAGATAAGAAACTAAAGTGAATGTGTCTTCGTAGACACTGAAATGAGCAGTATTCAGTTAATGTGAAATGTAAAACTGATGAATATTTAAATTTATATCATATAAAAGGATAAAGAAGTTACAGGGACAGAGCTCTGATTAATATTCCTTCTCCAATACTTTCTCTTCAATCTCTTCGGGCTCCCAATACTAAAAGTTGTAATCATATGATTGAGTGAAATTTTCTTCGTCAGTGATTCTTCAGGATACTTTTTGATATTAGAAATCATAAAAACTCACTCGTTCACCCATGAAATGCATATAAGATAATAAAATTCCTCATATTTACTGCAAGCCAGCGACCTGTCAGAAAATTTATAGGTTATCTGGAGGCAGGGCGCCACGTGGTTTGGATTGCCTAATAGTGTAAGGCGGTTATATTCCCTGGACAAATGTGTAGATCTGCGCGCCCGTTGAAACATATCCCGGCCTATGCCTATACCATAACACTACCCCCTCGGAATGGATGGACTTCTTGGACATAGGTAGCTACGATTACGGGGTATGCGTGGGATTGTCCATACCCTTATTCTTCGAGAATCTGAAAATCGTCCATATCTGGATTCATCAGTGAAAAGGACACTACGCCATTGATCGTTCCAATTGATATGTTGCCTTGCCCATTCCAGTCTTTGACGCTTATGGTCACGTGTTAATGGAACTCCTCTTAAGGGACGTCTAGAACCTAGATTCACCACTCTCAAACGTCGTCTGATGGTTTCGATGGAAACTTGGACCCCATCTGCATTTTGAAGAGTATTCCGTAGCATTCTACACGTAGATTTAGGGTTTCTTCTCGCCGAAACGGTGATGACACGATTCTGAGCAAGTGTTGTTTTTCGTCGCTCACCAAGCCTTGGTCTTTCCAACGCAGAACCTGTCTCCCTGAACCTATTCCAAAGTCGAGATATCACACTTTGGCTTACTTGGAACCTTTCCGCTACAACAACCTGAGTTAGGCCACCCTGTAGCATTCCGATAGCCCTATTGGTCTCAGCGTTTGTTATGTAATTTACGTTTTGGCATTTTCAGAAAACTCGTTTCAAATCGAAACCTTTGATAAACTGACTTCATTTCAAAATAAGAACATTCATGAAGCATTATGCAAAGAACCATACTTCAAAAAAAGGCGACCAGATTGACGGAATGTCTCATACTGATTTTTATTGGATCGATTCAACTTGTTATTGAGTTTTAAATGATTTTACAGCGATTTTCTCGAAGATTACATACCTACTTTTAAAAACGATAGAATACGATATCCCTAACTCTTGTGGAGCAGTATATTTCTAACAGTTAAAGCTTCTCAGGAAGACCCATCAGTGTTCATCGTCCCCTTACCTTTACTTACCCCAAAATAGATAGACCATCTGAAAAGCCATTTTAAGCCTTCATCAAAAACTTATTTCGAATGGGAACTCTTTTTTTTATCAAATTAATAATGTTTTTTTTTCATTTCAGACCTATGAGTGGAAAGATAAAAGTATAGTCCTGTCCTCGTTCTTCTGGGGCTACGTCGTCCTTCAAGTGTTAGCAGGCTATTGTGCCACGCAGTACGGAGCGAAATGGTTCCTCACGGGAGCCATGTTGGTGAACTCTCTGGCTTGCATGGGCATACCATTCATGGCAGCCGAGTTTGGATCGAAAGGAGTCATGGCATGTCGAGTTCTCCAAGGACTTAGCCAAGGTTTCTTCTTCCCTTCAGTCCACGGTCTTCTTGGACAATGGGTACCCACCAGGGAAAGATCGCAGCTGGGTACCTTCGTGTATAGTGGTGAGTTATTTTAGAAAACACACAAGACAGACTTGTCTGCCTTCAATATGGTTCTGCCTGGAAACTAGACGCTTATCTAAGCCTTAAGTAGCCTTATCTCAATTCCAAGTATCAATTTAGGCTTCAAGGCTGAATCCTAACGAAGTAATGTATCTATATCTACCAAGACTACAACCAGATTATTCCACAGGTGCTCCTTTTGGCACCATAGTGGCTTTACCTCTGACTGGATTGATCTCGGCTAGTGAATGGGGCTGGCCAGTGAGTTTCTACCTTTTCGGAATCGTGGGGATCTTCTGGACCGTCTGGTGGTGCTTTGCAGGTTACGATAATCCATCAGAACACCCTGCAATATCAGAGCAAGAAAGGTTTTACGTCGAATCGTCCCTTGGTCATCTCAAGAAAGAAATTGTGAGTTATATCTTTAAACATTGTTTTCAAAACTAATAAATGAAATTCTTTCAGTTGCCCACTCCTTGGAAAGCCATTTTTACTTCATTGCCCATGTGGGCTATTGTAGTGGCCAATTTTGGTCAAAATTGGGGATATGCCACGTTGCTTACCGAAATACCGAATTATTTGCACGAAGTTATGGGATTCAATGTGAAATCGGTAAGTGGAAACTGTTTCAGCATTAAATATGTTGGGGCAACTTATAAACTGCTCCACATGAGTTAGGGATATTGACTTAAATTGCAAAAAAATATAGTTGAAATAAGATTTTTGTGAGGAAAATTCATATCAATATGATTTCAAGTTGCAAATTAATTTTATCCTGTAGGTCTGCAGCGTATACAGGGTGGTTAAGAAAAATCGAGTTAAATGACGAAATTTTATTCCCAGAGAATTCAAGCATTTTAAGACTATCAATACAATGTGTGGCCTCCACAGGCATCAATAACAGCTTGACATCTTCTTTGCATACTACACACGAGGTTGTTGAACATTTCTTGAGGAATTTGGTTTCATAAACGGGGCAGTAACTCTCTCAGATCATTTAAGGATTCTGGGGTAGATAGATGATTATCTAATCTTCTTTGGAGCATATCACATGCATGTTCTATGCAATTCAAATCTGGTGAGTGCGGAGGTATTGGTAAATGTGGAATACTAAGCACCTCGCGCGCATTCTCAATTATGGCTGCACGGTGCGGTCTAGCGTTATCGTCTAGAAATTGGAAAGTTTCACCAATAGGAGCGTGAAAATTTGGCACAAAATTGTCAATGACATGCTCCCTATAGTGTAAGGCGGTCATATTCCCAGGATATATGTGTAGATTTGTGCGCCCGTTGAAACATATCCCGTTCCATACCATAAACACTACCCCCTCGGAATGGATGGACTTCTTGGACATAGTGACGATTACGGGGTATGCGTGGGATCGTCCATACCCTTATTCTTCGAGAATCTGAGAATCGTCCATATCTGGATTCATGAGTGAAAAGGACACTACGCCATTGATCGTTCCAATTGATATGTTGCCTTGCCCATTCCAGTCTTTGACGCTTATGGTCACGTGTTAATGGAACTCCTCTTAATGGACGTCTAGAACCTAGATTCACCTCTTTCAAACGTCGTCAGATTGTTTCGATGGAAACTTGGACCCCATCTGCATTTTGAAGAGTGTTTCGTAGCATTCTTACACGTATAGATGTAGGGTTTCTTCTCGCCGAAAGGGTGATGAAACGATCCTGAGCAGGTGTTGTTTTTCGTCGCCCACCAAGCCTTGGTCTTTCCAACACGGAACCTGTCTCACTGAACCTATTCCAAAGTCGAGATATCACACTTTGGCTGACTTGGAGCCTTTCCGCTACAACAACCTGCGTTAGGTCACCCTGTAGCATTCCGATAGCCATATTAGCCTCAACGTTTGTTAATTAACGTCTTGGTATTTTCAGAAAACTCGTTTAAAATCAAAGCCGTTGATAAACTGACTTCATTTCAAAATAAGAACATTCATGAAGCATATGCAAAGATCCAAACTTCAGAAAAAAGGCGACCAGATTGAAGAAATGTCTCATACTGATTTTTATTGGATCGATTGAAGTTGTTATTGAGTTTTAAATGATTTTACAGCGATTTTCTCGAAGATTACATACTTTTAAAAATGATTGAATACGTAACCCTTGTGGAGCAGTATATTTTCTGATTTATTTTTAATGGAGGAAAGGGTTTAATATTCCTATAAACTGTCAATGCGTTTGTTCAATTTATCTCGAAGACTGTGGGTATATTTCATATTTATTGGAGAAAATGTGAAGTTAAAATAGTTTTTTTTTACATTTACAGAATAGTTTGCTATCTGCAGCTCCCTATCTTGGTTACTGGATAATAAGCATGAGTTTTGGACCTCTTTCAGATCTACTCATCAATCGCAAAATTGTAACCAGAGGTACCTCAAGAAAAATATTCAACTCTATAGGTAAACTCCTTCAAAACTAAACCCTAAAGACTATACCGTAAGCATTCGTTTATATTTCAGGTATAGTGGGTCCAGCTATAGCCCTCACGTTATTAAGTTATCTACCAGAAGACGAGGACTTCCTATCAGTCATTGTTTTAATATTCGCTGTTGGTATTAACGGATCTGTTTCATCTGGATTTCAAGTGAACCACATTGATATTTCACCCAATTTTTCTGGAATATTGATGGGAATCACGAATGGATCTTCAAACATATTTTCGATTATTGCCCCATTAGCTGTACAAGTCATCGTTACCGACGAGGTAGGTTACATAAAAACTAGTAGAGCCCCTAGATCTACCTATTAGGTAGTTACCCTTATCGGTAGATCTCTACAAATCGGGTTCCTCTTTAGATCCGTATATTTACATCCCACCGAAAACATTCTGTAAAAACTAGCCAAGTCTCGATGGAGCTGCTTATTTATCTCTAAAAAGTAATGAAATCTAGAAAAAGTCGAGCCAAGTTTAAGGCTCCTTACTGCGATTTCTTTATTATTATAGTAAATGTTGTGTGACTTGGCCGTTGAACATTCTTATACGTTAGTGGGTACAAGTCAATTTAGTTTACACGTAATGCTATGTCTGTTGTAACTACCTATGTTTGTTAAGCGAGATAATAGCCCATGCTGGTATTGGTAATTGGACGCTAGTGTCTCATTTTAGGCTGTTGTTGATTGTGCAACAGATATGCATTCAGCATTGACAATGCTGACTTCTGCTCCCTTCTTTTTGGAGCGTCAAATCGACCACCGATCTAAAATAAAATAGACGTACAGACGGTCTTCTATCAATGATTAGAAGTCCCCCTATACTGGAAATAATTTTTTATACTGTTTGTTTCAGGCTCGTATTATTGAATACGCAGCTTTATCAAGCCTACAATTGAATGAACGTTTTCCAAGTTGCAATTTTTCATCGTCAATGGGTTGCGTTTCTGGCGACAGATTGGTGCAATGGTGTCATGGAGCACCTGGTTTTGTACCCTTGTGTACCCTTCAACGGCCAAGTCACACAACATTAACTATAATAATAAAGAAATCGCAGTAAGGAGCCTTAAACTTGGCTCGACTTTTTCTAGATTTCATTACTTTAGAGATAAATAAGCAGCTCCATCGAGACTTGGCTAGTTTTTGCAGAATGTTTTTGGTGGGATTTCACTTCTTTCTGTAGAAACGTGGGCATATTGATCTATTTTATTAGATTTTCTTATTTGACACTTTTTTTAAGAGTAGTTTTTTTATTACAAATCTTTATTTTTTTCGGTTTCGAACTATGGTAGATAGAGCCTCCGATTACTTTTTATTGATTTCAGCGTCCTCGAAAACCTATAGTTTGATACCAAACTTGTCCATATAGCCCATCTCTTACCCGATTCTTTTTCGGATTCAATTTTTTCGCTCCCAATCTAACCACCGCAGACCCATCTGATGATGTTTTTTTCTGGAGAGCAATAGACGTTCTATATTGCACATACATTTCATAGCATTTTCATATTCAGTGATACAGAGCGAAACACAGTTTCTTCTTCATCAAGCAAGAGCGTCCGAAGACGGAATGGAAAGAAGATATAGAGAACATAACTGCTATTACAGTTGCTGGAGATTCTGATAGAAGAGATTTGATTCACCAAATAAATAAACGAAGAGAAGAAGTGGGAGGATTACCTCAAATAGTACAACAATTGTTGAATGAGCACCCAGCACCCAAGCTTGTTGTCGTACATTCTGATCCCTGTACTCTGATGAAGAATGACCATAGATCACTTCATGAAGCCTGACAAGTTCGATCAAATTTTCATCCATTTTCACCTCATCAATCACTTCACAAAATATCCGACGTGATATCACTTACGGTTAGAAAATGTAAATTTGCGGGTAGTTCTGGTGTGCTATCAAGTGACAGCAGATGCTAACTTCGTGAATGCGTGAAATGATAACAATTGAAAAAAAGGATAATAATCGGGTCATCAGTCTTATACACAGTGCTAATTTTTACTGTCTCATTTATTGCCTAGCTTTCGAAAACCTATCGTTTCATTGAACAATAAATGAGAGTAAAAATATCACTGTGTATAAGACTGATGACCCGATTATTATTTTTTTTCAATTTATATTCTAAAGTCGATATTCACATATTGAGTATGATAACAATGTGTTTCCAAGCGCATAAACTTCCATACATTATTGTGGTTGCACATTTTGCGAAGATGACGTGATAGCACGTGAGCTCACGTGACGTGCCAACAGATTTTCGATTATCCTAGTTTTTACAATTTTCCCTTTATGTGGCCATTAAACCCTAACTATGTACCAAATTTTAGCTCTCTGAGTTTATGGGAAGTACTAGTTCTATTTTGATGATCATGAGTGAATTAGGGTCGAAAATGCGAAACTTTGCTTTCGCGTAACTTCGGAACTAAATGACCTACACACTTGAAATTTTGGATTTTGAGTACGTGATTATAGCTTACTGGATGACGAAAATTTCGGCGTTCTTGTCTCATCCGTAGGTTCTCAAATAGGGGCTTCAAAATGCGGCGAAATGGTTCGGGTAAAGATAGTACGGCAGTGTTTGCTTCGCGCTCGACTTGGCGGGGCCACTGCCTTGCTCCCAAATTACCGCTAGGTTATCAGTGAAAAAAGTTTTAACGAGTTTGAAATTGCCCTTTTTGCCGGAATACTTCTACATCGCCTAGAGAATCGAAATTTCACCCACGTGTGGATCGATTATGCCTCTTTTCGGCCGTTTAAAAACCATTTTAGTATGGTGTAGGAATAGAATGATAAAATTTTTTCCATTAAAATGAAAACTTTTGATTTCAGTCGGACAAATCATTGTGGAGGATTGTGTTCCTGATAGCTTCCATAATATACGTTCTTTCCGCCATTTTCTTCAACATGTTCGCGTCTGGAGAAATCCAATCGTGGAACTATGAACAACCGAAAGACGACAAATCAAGAAAGTTGAGCCATATGGACAATAACGAAAAATATGAGAAATCAGCGAATACACAAACTATAGTAGAAGAAAAAGTATGAGAATGATATTCATTCTGTCTTTCACCAGGACTAGTTTTTAGAAAACAATTGTTTTTTATTGTATAATTTTATGTATGAACGTGTAAATTATTGCTTAGACTATCGTTTAATTGAAAGAGAATGTTTGCTATATGTACTAGGTACATTAGGCTAGTTTATATTATTTATTGAATTTACTGTTAATTGTTATTTTATCTGTGATAAAGTGATGTGAATATTATCAAGCTGTGGTTTTAGCTGTAGCGTGATGCTTCCATTTTAATAATAAAAATATTCACAAAAAATAATTCGGATCTTTAATTCTATTTAAATCTCCCCAATCGAAATTTTGTCATTCTCACCACTGGTTTGAAGTTCAAAAAACAAAATTGGCCTCAATTGAACAGAAAATAACTTATGATTTCAAGAAATTGTTGCCCTTAACGTTTTATTCAAGTTTTTGTACAAATAATGGTTTCTTCGAAAACATTGATAAAAGAGAAAGAATATAAATACATCCAAAACATCCAATCAACAGAGTAACTACTGACACTATTGGATAATGATCCAAGTCACCAATGGGTACCAGTACCTCATCAACATCGAATAGCTGAAAAGAAGAGGTGATATCAACATTATAAAATTGGTGAATATCAGAAGGAGATGCTATTTCCTTGTTATACAAACCTTATATAATAAATTAATCAAGAAAGACAAGAAATGAAACATTCTAGAAGTAGTCAGGATAGAAGCAAACAAAAAACACAATCAAGTTAAAAACACTAATGAGCATCTCTAATATTCTACTCGCCACCAAATAAAATCTAGCATTCATCACTCACCGCTTTGTAGGTGATATTGGTCCACCTACATTTCGTCAGTGGATCAGAATAGCACGGTGCTATTGCTGTTTTGCGGCTGCACAACTTTCTAGATTTCTGTGAGCACCTGGCTAAAATACTTGGTTTCGGTAATCTAACTTTACCGTAACCCCCAGAAATTTGGGCTCTTTGGTATCTCAAATGGAATGGCAAATCGATAGGAACTTTTTTGTAATCATCAGTCTCAATAAAAATGCTCACGGTGTGATTGGACGCCTCGTGTTCGAATAGTTCAACATCGACGAATCCATCAATCGCTGTCTTAAGCTGAAAAAAGTGTTCGTTTGATAACTTTTATAATCGTCTTCTTCAAACTTACAATTCCCATGCGTTGTAGGTCAGCTAATTGATCTGGATTCACAAATGCCCCTTGCGGCATATTTAATTGCACCATAAACATACATTTGTGTTTTGAAATTGTTTCTGCGCTTGGATTCGTTATTTCTAGTAACCATTTCAGCTCCCTGAAAGCAAAGTAGTAGATTTCAAGATGAAATGTCGAAGTATGAGATTAAGTGGAACCTGATTCAATGCTGGTTCGTTATTTTCTTCAAATAAAAAGCCACCCACCTGTGAAAGCCTGTATTTTCAATATTTTGAGTCAGTAGAACATCAAATGATAAACAATCAGTATCACTTGATTTAGAATATCCTATTGTAATTAATAACACAATCACAAAGATCGAATGCTTTATGATCATGGTCCTCATCATCTCAAATTGTTCATTCTGAAAATATTAATTCGAATTTGAATTATATTGATAATTTGATATCATTGATATCAACAAAGATTGAGGTTAATCAATTTATAACCTTACAAACTGACATATTGATAAAAGCACAGAACTGAGATGTTCTAAAGCTGTTTTCAGACTTCATTGACCTGAATTAATTCAAATAGTGGAATTAGGGAAGGTCACTTTTTAGTGTAATTTACTTTGAATTCCAACGAAAATTTTCCTTTCCTTCATTCAGGGATGAAACCCCAGAAAGAATAGCTACATAAATGGGAAAATATAAATGAAAGATGTGCAATATTATAATATTATAACAGATAGGAATCGCATGATAAAGTTGCAAACGTACATTATTTTAAAATTATATATCATAACATAACAGTTTTATCAACAATTAATAAAGACGGTTATTATTGTTTCGATTTCAGCCGAATGAAAGTTTTAAAGAGTGCATTCTTCCAGTAGAATGTTTTATCTTGTGAAGTAATTCATTTACATTTATTGAAAAGGTGCGTATGAAATTAATATTTGCAACATATTTTGCATGGGGTATGATGAAACTTACTGCGTTTGTCCCATGATCTCCAACGTTTCGTATAACAATAATAAAAGAAATAAAACAACAACGTATAAGAAATTATAGATCGTATAAAAACACCAAGTAATGGAACTGAAGAAACAATAGAATCCAGGTACTTCATTTTTTGGATTTCAAATGAATTTTTAGGTGAAATAGAAACGAAACAACATCGTTCTGACTTATCTCTACTAGAATAGAAGATGACTAAAAGTAGGATAACAAAGATGAATGTGGTTGACTAAAGTCATTTCATCCTTTGTATTATCTGGAGCGGACGCAAGCGCAACACATCTTGTTCCTTTATTCAGGTACCTACTGTAGGATTCGAATATTGTTGGACTACGAACTGCCATGTTTTTGAAGGACCCTTGGACTGATTACTAGAATATTCTTACTTCTAATCTCTTATATGTGATATGAGATAAACTAAAAAACACACTTGTTTGTGGAATGAATGCCTTCACCCATCGACTTATTTAGTTTTTTGAGGAGCCAGGAATGTAACCTATACTTTTTCGCAAAAACTTATCTCTCTTCCAACCTTTACCGAATTCCAATCAATTATACAGGATGTTCCTAAATAGGAGGTACAAAGTCTCATAAACATGGGACCGCAATCGTTTATTTTTCGAGAAACAAAATTATGAAAACAGGTGGACTAAACTGCGCAGATAAAACTCGTGGTCCTCTAGATCTCCAGACTTAAATAGTTCAGATTTCTTTCTATACTAAGTGGATTTTTATGACATGTCATTATTTTCAGAGGATTTCGAGAAAATCGTTAAAATTTTTTTCTCGAAATCGATAGCCGATACGACAAAACCGAAGAGTTTTCCTATATGAGGTGTTATTTTGAGATTCAAAGAAAAACGCACATGGTCCCAAAGGTAGAAGTCGCAAGGTGTTAAATCACAAGATTTTGGTGGCCAATTGTGATCACCTCTTCGAGATATAACACGCTCCGGAAACTTTTCCCACGAAAGATCAATTGTTTCGATGATTTTGTGGCACGTAGCGCCGTCTGTGTGAAAGTAAACTTTGTCCAGATTAAAACCATCCAATTACGGCCATAAAAATCATGAATCATCTCTCGATATCGCAATCCATTCACTGTAACTCTTGCTTCAGCCTCATTCTCCAAAAAGTGAGTTCCAATGACTCCGCCGGACCATAAACCGCAATAAACAGTAACACGTTGAGGATAAAGAGGCTTTTCAACGACAACTCTTGAGTTTTTCGAGCCCCAGATACGAAAATTTTGCTTGTGGACGAATCCACCGAGGTGGAAATTGGCCTCATCACTCAACATTATTTTTCGATGGTCTTCCGGATCATTTTAATGAATTTCAAGGACCCTATCAGCAAAGAAACGACATTGTTGATGATCGACCGGCTTGAACTGAACTTTCTAAGCCTTAAAATCCAAATCTTTATGCAAAATACGGTTTGTGGAAGGCCTAATTTCAAAGAACGACGAGGAATGGACAAGCCTGGGTTTTCTTCAATACTTTCTGCTACAGCAGCAATATTCTCGGCTGTTCTTGAGCGGCGTGCACGGCTTTTATTGTTCACATCACTAACTTGTTCCAACTACTCAAATTTTTTCAGCAATTTCTGTAGTGCGGTTCGACAAGGTACTTTAGACGACCCAAAAAAAATGTTCTAGTTTTACACCGTCTCTGACAAATTTTTACCATTTTATAGTGAATTTTAATGATTTCGATGCGTTGTTGAAGCGTGTATATTTCCATTTTTATTAATGGCGTAGTTTCTACTTGTCAAATGTCAAAAAATGTGACTTCGGCCAAAATAGCGGGCTATTCAAAATAACTAACAGTGGCCCCAGCGGCCTAGCTACGTGGGTGCAAGGGTGTGCAGTGCACCAGGGCCCCCGACCTCAGGGGGCCCCCAAGCGCTGACCATCACATCGCGTTTTTACTTAAAAAGAATTCAAACTTTGATTTTTCTCTGTGATCTATTATGTGAATAACATTGTTTTTATTATATTCAGTTGTTGAAAAATGTTTTTTTCCGAAATATCATCAAATGTAAGGATTTATTGACAAAATTCACTGGTGAATCGGACACCTATCTGAAAAAACTAAATCCGACTAGCTAGATGGTTCAGTATAGGGTTAACATAATTTCGGCAATCAAATTTCATTTTTTTCATATCATTCGTGCATTAGCTGAAATAGTTATGAAAAATTCTTGCAAATAAGAGCGAAAACAAGCAGAAATAAAAAAAATGAAGAATTTTGAATTTATTTTCCTCGGCGATTTAATGCACCGCATTCTCAATGATATCAATTATGCATCTGAAGTATTACAAAATGCGATGTCAGTTTGGATGACGTATGCAGAGCTTTAGAAGAGACGAATACAAAGAAAAAAAAATTATAGGAGTGACTTCGAGTCCTTCAAGTGCAAGGCTATAGAAAATGTCATAGCATATGGAAAAGATCCCCATTTCGAAGAAAAGAGACAAAAAAAATGTTGATGAATTAGCTTCCGATCACCGATTTCGAAGCAGGGGAGAATTTTCCGAAATAAATATTTTCAATGGAGTGCTCGATACAATAATTTCTCAATTTTAGAAGTTGCCTTCTTATATTTCGGTTGCAGTTTTCAGCAAACTGCCGAATCATTGGAAACTATTAAGTTTCATTAAATTTAAAAGAGAATTGAAGGCGCTCCTTGTAACAAAAGCGTATTATTCGCTCTCAGAGTTTTTCTGCGACACAAACCTATCTGTGATATAAGTATAGTTTGTCCTAGACACTAAGTTCATTTTATGTCCATATTTATTTAAATAATGTGTTATTTATGCTGAAAATTGACGAGTACACGCTATTGTATTAAGCCTGTAGTAAAATAAAGATTTGATTGATTGATTGAATTAAAGTTTCGGGTGTATGACTGCAATCAACAAAATTTGGAATTTTCACCATCATTTCTACTAGATATAGGTAGACGAAAAAACTGTAATTCAAAGCTTCGACCAATTTCAAAGTAAATATTGCGATATGAAAGGGACCAACTTTTCAATTCAAGTTCTTAATATTTATCACCTATTTCTACCTGAATTGAATAAGGCATGGACAATTCATGAATTCTGTATGTAAATAATAAGGAAACACGGAATGCTGGAATGCGATCTAACAGAAGTATTTACAGCAATATTACTGTTCCATACAATCTTTCTGTCACCTCTGTAGAAGCTGAATTAAGAATAATATAAAATTATTTGCGGAACACTATGAGCCAAGCTCAACTGCGATATTTATGGCTTACACCTATCAATTGAAAATGAAGCTGCATCAAGTCTAGATTTGAGTGAAGTCATTGAATCTTTCGCAAAGAGTAGGTCTAGAAAGAGGTTGTAAACATTATTTTTCCGAAGGAATAAATGACTTCAAATCTAGACTTGATGGATCTCTAGGTTCGAATCCTCAATAGTTTATTTGAATTCATTCCTTGAATAATTTATTCTCATTGTGATTTCACCAAATAATCTAACGTATCAATAGGAAAAATAAGGCTAGAAGGTCATAGTGACTATGATTTTTTTTTGTGAATATTTTTACATATAGTAAATATCTATAAAAAATGTTTTCAAAGCCCTCGTTTTCATCCACATTATTATAACATTAATATAATGAATTTAATATACCTACTCAAATACATAAATAACAACATAATTTATTCAAGTATACTCCTCAACTGTACCTTCAGTAAGTAACTTTGCTTCTTCGAAGTATTTATATTTTGACTCGAAAACAATTAATTAAGGGGCCCCTCTTCGATTTTTGCACCAGGGCCCCGGACTATCTAGCTACGCCACTGAGTAGCCCACCAAAAAAAGTTCTGTTGGGCAAACAGTAGATCTGCAGTCGTAATTGGCATCTCATATACAGGGTGATTTTTGTGTTTCATTAGACGTATTCGAGGAAGCGAATTGCGATACAAATTCAAAATTTTGTATTTTTGTTTTGAGTACATGAACTCAATTTCTAAAATATTTTCAAGTCGAATCTACTTCCGGTTCTACCGGAAACGATGTGAACTTTGTTATTTCAAATGCAACACCCTGTTCCTGCATATTTGTACATATTTGAATTCTTCGTTCAATTCTGCAATGATTTGATGTACCTATATGATATGCGCAACCACATCAAGCGATTATTGAGTAATAGCTTGATTCCCAATTTTTTTGACAGAAAGATTGTCACAAGTTAGTGTTCATATCTTCAAAATCCCTCATTGTACGAATTTTTTTGCAACAGTGGAACAAAAGAAAGTACACTGACAGGGTGTCTGAAGCGGGGCTTCAAAGTGTGCCTCAACAAAACTATGAAATCTCATTTTTTTCAAATGGGAGCCATATAATTTTGTAATTCCGATCGATTGCTTGTCAAAAACTAGCTAGAGTGTGCCAAACATTTCATGTCTTTAAAATCAGTAGTTTTGCCGTTATCGAGTAAAATTCGAATTTAACAACTAAATCCAGGTTTCGCTCAGTCAAATTCATTGGTATGCATGTCTTTTTCAAAGTAGACTATGTTAGGAATTGTTATTCTCACTTATTTTCATTAATCGAGCACTATTTGGTCATCGTTCATTATCTGTTTTTTTTTATTTGTCACATTCGCCGCGAATAGAGAACAGACTTTTGATTAATAATTCTAGTGTACCTAATTATTATTCCATGTTCTGCATAGTGCTCGATCCATAAAAATAAGTAGGAATGACTAATCCTAACATAGTCTACTTTGAAAAGGACGTGCATACCAATGAATTTGACTGAGCGAAACCTGGATTTAGTTGTTAAATTCGAATTTTACTCGATAACGGCAAAACTACTGATTTTAAAGACATGAAATATTTGACACACTCTAGCTAGTTTTTGACGAGCAATCGATCGGAATTACAAAATAATATGGTTCCCATTTGAAAAAAATGAGATTTCATAGTTTTGTTGAGGCACACTTTGAAGCCCCGTTTCAGACACCCTGAATAGTATTTTCTCATAATTTATACAATAAGCAGTGTCAGTGTACTTTCTTTCGTTCCACTGTTGCAAAAAAAATTCTCACAATGAGGGATTTTGAAGATATATGAACACTAATTTGTGACAATCTTTCTGTCAAAAAAATTGAGAATCACGCTATAACTCAATAATCGCTTGATGTGGTTGCGCATATCATACATCAAGTCATTGCAGAATTGAACGAAGAATTCAAATATGTATAAATATACAGGGTGTTGCATTTGAAATAACAAAGTTCACATCGTTTCCGGTAGAACCGGAAGTAGATCCGACTTGAAAATATTTTAGAAATTGAGTTCATGTACTCTAAAACAAAAATACAAAATTTTGAATCTGTATCGCAATTCCTTCCTCGAAAACGTCTGATGAAACACTTAAAAAAATCACCCTGTAGTGTAAACAAAATTCCACACCCTGTAGTCCCTGCATCTCGAAAATCAAACGTTTGCGGTCCCACTGTATATCGACTCCACAATTCTAGATTAAAATTGCCAGACTCAAAAGTGAACTCTGAGCAGTTCAAGGTTCTGAATTCAATCAAGTACCGATAAGTAGCAATGATAGTAATGATACTATCCTACATTCGGCCAATTGTAAATAAATACTTGTTCCGATATACTACTTTCCTCATAAAATGGACATGATCTCATTTTAAACGTCTTGCACCGCTTTACCTTAACAATTCGTCGATGAACATTCATTTTCTTAGTCTAAGTCGACTCAATCCAAGGTCTACCGAATTTTTTGAGCACCTAATGTAGTAATTGAGTACTCATAAAAAAATGGAAATACTTATTTTGCTCTATAGCTTCTAAACAGGTTATGGCTATTCATTTCGATCATGATTCAAGATTCAAGGGAAGAAGAATTAGTGAATTGAACATTTATGTCCCAACTGCGGTCGCGTAGGTATTTTTGTGGAAGTTAATGAGTATCCGCTTGAATTTTAATGGAAATCATATTTGGCTTAGAACAATACAATCCAATTTGGTAGTTCTTGAATAGTGCCAGCGTGATGTGCTATTGTGATGTTGTGTGAAGGAATATAACTGCAAATTCAAGAAGGTAGCGATAATATTAGAAATTTAATTCAATTTATTGGGCTACAAAACTATGAAATAATCAGATATTTATGATTACATACAGAGTTAATTTTATAAGCTTGAAACAGCTCAGAAAAATATGATCCTCGTAGAAATGTTTTTTTTTTTTAATTTCCCACACTAAACTATGCATTTATGATGACCTGGATTATCTAATTTTCGCATATTTTATTGAATATCTCCTGAACTTTGTCTCTTGAAAATATGAAGACCCCACAATGAGAGCTTTCATTTGATATAACACATGATACATTTGAAAAACTTTTTTTTATCTTTAAGTACTTTTCAAAATCAAACTTTTTATTGAGAATCACGTCTTTGGGTGACTAAACTACAGTATAATTTTCAGAATTTCAAAAGTTTCTTTCGACTTGATTAGGACTATTAGGAGAAAGAACTACACTGCGAAAAAAAATTAACGCACATTATGGAAATCTCAAATTTATTCTACAACTGAAGGTGTTCTCAATGATAATTATTTTTATCAGAATTATGCATGCATATGTTATCCACTTTCAATGTTTTTCTTCAATACAGATGTTTTCTCCCAGCAGGAATAAAAAAAGATGATATTATCAGATTTTGCATGTATTGGCTCCATTCTAAAATCAGTTGTTCTCGATCAATTCTAGTGATCAATAGTTTTTCTTTCATTTGATTTTCTACACTCGATCGCAATGCAACGCGAAACACGCAATTTGACCCAAGAGGAATGTACCCAAGCGGCAGTTTTGCGAGAAGAAGGGTGGACAGACACAAGAATTGCAGAAAGGTTTGGAGTTTCCCATACAAGTGTGTCCAGAATGTTACAGCGATTCAGGGAGACAGGTATGAATGTCCGAAGACCAGGACAAGGTAGACCATGGGTAACAACTGCCATTCAAGAACGTTACTTGAGAGTTTCTTCGTTGAGACAATGGTTTGCAACCGCTCGCCTCCTTCAAAATCAGCTTGAGCAAACTCATGAGGTGCAAATTAGCACTCAGACAATAAGAAATCGCCTCGGAGAATATGATTTAAGGCCTTGTGTCGCGGCAAGAGGCCCAGCTCTTACCCCAGCCCATCGAAGGGCGCGTTTGGATTTTGCGAGAGAGCATATCCATTGGGAAGAGGCCGATTGGGAAAGAGTTCTCTTCACAGATGAGTCTAGATTCTGCCTCTACCATTGTGATCGACGTTCCCATGTATACAGACGTCCACATGAAAGATATGCTCAGTGCAATTTCCTGATGAATACTACTGGTTTCGGGGGAGGATCGATTATGGTATGGGGTGGAATATCTTTGACTGCTCGCACAGACCTAGTGGTCGTTGATAATGGAGCTATGAATGCTGATAAGTATAGAATAGAATAGAATAGAATACTTTATTTAGACTATACAATAACCAAGTCAAAAACATACAACAAATATCTTAGCTTCCTACAGTAGAATAAAAATCTTCAAAACTGTAGGGAGGATTTTGAATTAGGTGACTTCTTAGGGTTTTTTTCATTGCTTTCTGGTTTAGGCCTTTCCAGTTTCTTGGTAATTTGTTGTAGAGTGTGGCTCCGAGAGTTCTTCTTGAGTTGACCTGCAGCCTTGTTTTTGGGATATTTAGATTGTCATTGGTCCTAAGGTTATATGGTTGACTTTCTGATCTTGTGATGAACTGCTCTGGGTGGTTTACTGCCTCAAGTATCATTTTGATTATTACTTCGGCTGTTATGGTGAGTATTTGGTTCTTTGTAAACAGAGGTTTGCAGTGGGTTCTAGAATTAACACCTTCCAGGGCTCTGACAGCTGCCTTCTGCGCAAGTAGCACTTCCTGACTGTGAGCAGAGGTTCCCCATATCTCCAGACCATACAGCATCCTTGAGTGAAATAGTGCATGATAAGCCTGCAGAGCCGCTTTTTGAGTGATGATTTGTCGAATTCTACGTATTGCATATATGGCACTGGAGAGTCTACCTCTCAGGTTGAGAGAGTGCTCACCCCATAGTAGTTTGCTATCTATGTGGATACCCAGAAACTTAGCTGAAGCAGACGGCATTCTCCTGGAGGCAGTGAAAAGGACTGTTTGGGCTTTATCTTTGTTTACAAATAATTTATTGGCGTTGAACCAACCAATTGCGAGTTCCTCAGCTTCACTTGTCTTCACCCTTAAGGTTTCTAAATTTGCGTCTTTAATCGCTATTGTTGTGTCATCAGCATACATAATTGTGTGGCACTGCATATTCTTAGGCAGGTCGTTCATATATAGTATGAACAAGAGGGGGCCGAGTATTGAGCCCTGGGGGACACCCTGCTTGACATCCAGAATAGAACTTGTTTGGCCATTTTGAAATACCATCTGCTTTCTGCCAGTTAAATAGGAATGAAACAGATCCAGTGCGACACCTCGCACTCCGTAGTGTTCGAGTTTTTCCAAACATATGCTGTGGTGCATACAGTCGAATGCTTTTGATAAGTCTAAGAATTTAGCAGATGTTGTTAAATGTTCTTCAAATCCGTCTAAGATGAAGTTGCATAGTGACCTAATACCGTGGATAGTTGATTTGTTTTTCCTGAAACCGTATTGATGTTCGGATATGTAATTATTTTTGGTCATAAATGATTCGAGTTGGTCAACCATCACCATCTCGAGTAATTTCGAGAATATTGGCAGAGCTGCTATAGGCCTGTAGTTGTCAGGATCCTCTTCATTACCTTTCTTGAATATGGGGCATATCTTAGCAATCTTCATTCTTTCTGGGAATATTCTTTGTTCAAGACATGTGTTGACCAAATGAGTCAGTGGGTGTGTAATTTCATAGGCCAGCTTTTTCACTACTTGAGCGTTGATGCCATAGATGTCCATTGTTGTTTTATTTTTGAGTCTATTGATGTAGGTCAACATTTCATATTCATTAATTGCCCTCAAGTACATAGAGCATGATGTTTTGATTGGAATTTGCTTCAAGTAGTCAGAGGGGTTTACTGTAGAGGTGCCAACTTTCTCAGTTATGTTAGGACCAACATTTGCAAAAAAAATATTGAAATTCTCAGCGCTGATGTGGTTTTCTGGGTTTTTTTTGCTGGATCTTCCTGTTTCGGTGTTAATTATTTGCCATGTTATCTTTTGTTTATTATCGGCATTGTAAATTCGATGCTCATTGTTGTATTTTCTATGTTTGAGTGCAGTTTCAAGGTACAGCTTCTTGTATTCACAGAATTTTCTGTATGTATTATCGTTTCGATTTAATTCATATACTTCTCGAATTAGATCTAGCGTTTCCTTCATATGGTCCAATTCTTGTGACGGCTTGTTTCTTCTTTGAGTGTTATTACATACCATGGGGAGATGCTTGTCGAGGTAAAGACAGAAGGTGCTCAAGAACACGTTGAATTTTTCATTAGCATCTTTCACACCGTATACTAGACTCCAGTTCTCATCTTTCAAGTCTTCTTTTAAGTTTTCTAATCTTTGTGGTGTGATCATTCTTTTTTTTAAAATAGTGGTTTTTTTATTCTGATATTTCACTTCTATTATCTGAGCCATTTGATGATCGGATATGTTGGCTTTGTAAGTTTTTGACTGGGAGTTTATGATGTTGGTAAAAATGTTATCTACGCAGGTTCTCGTGCCATTGTAATGTTCTCGAGTGTAGGTAAATATTGTTTTAAGAAGTCCAAAACTTTTTAGGATGTTTTCAACATCTGATGATTGTTTATCATGAGTGATGAAATTTGTATTGAAATCTCCCACTAGTATTACATCTATATTTGTGTCAAATTTGAGGTAGATAAATTCCATCAGTTCAGTCCAGAACTGTGAAAAATCATCGGGTAACTTAGGGGTATAATATGTTATAATTATGGTATTCTGAAGTTTTAAGTAAATTGCACATAACTCATGCATCATCTCCCTGGACATCCCCAGAATCTCTTTGATTTCAACATATTCCATGTTTTTGTTTATGTAAATGCAGACACCTCCATGTTGATGACATGTTCTTGTAAAGCAGGTGGCTTTAACTTTATTGGTCAGATGATACAGATCTGCGTTAAATGTGTTCAACCAGTGTTCACTTAGACAAACGATATCAATTCCCTGGGAATCTATTACATTGTTAAGAGCCTCTGATTTATTGGAGAGACCCTGTATATTCAGATGCATTATTTTGATTGAAATACAATTTTTGGAGTCTGTATGATCTTTGAGAGTATCTTTGGGTTTGTCAGGTATTATGTAGATTGGTTGTTCAGATTTGTTGTTTTGTCTAAAAAATGCTGGCCAATTCTGAAGTTGAAACGAGAGAATGCGACACCAATTGGCCAAAATTTGCTGTCATAGATTTTTTCCTTGTATTGACATTCGACTCCCAATAAGAAACATTTATTGTCTTTTGATGGTTTTCTTGTTTGGAGCTCTTTAACAGATATCGTTGATATATCAGCTCCGAGTTTATCTCCTGTGTACTTTTGAATTGTTTTGGCTTCAGCTGTATCCCTGATTCTAGAAAGAAAGAGCCAAATTTTCTTCTCCTCGGGACTTTTTTGAGATTTGCTCCGGAAGCCGTCATAGAGGTCGTCGTTCACAGCGCCTTCCCCTAAATTCAATTTTCGCTTATTTCTTCTGGACTTCACCAGAGTAAAGTCGCCGTTTTTGTTTGGGACTTCATCCTCCTTGTTGATGTCCGATTGCAGATTTATCAGATTTTCCATTTGTTTTCGTTGCATTTCGGTATGAATTGCAGCCGATAACATTTGTTTGGTGACCATTTGATTATTAGTGTTTGTGACGGGATTGAGGTTAGGATTGTTGTTGGACTTGGCACTATTGGTGGTCTTCTCCTTCTGACGTATTTTAACCGGTAGCTTATTTGAACCGGTAGTTGATTTGCTCGTTGACAATGACGTTTCTGGTTTTGAGTTATTTGACATTGACATTGATGCTGCGTATGATTGGATTGATTGATCAGTGTTATGATTTGGAGCTTGATAAGATTCCTGTTTTGATCTGCCAGATAACGCCTCGTTTTGCTGTTTTTTGTCAACTTTTGCTTCAAGGACTTTGACCTTTTCCTTCAGCAAGTTGTTATTTTCAATTAAAATATGATTTTTTTCAATCAAAATATGATTTTTCTCTTGGACTTCTCTGAGCATTTCTTTCAGGTATTTAACTTCAACGCCCAACATTCCAATATCTCCGTCAGCAGCAACACCGTCGCAACATGTCAACGTTTCACCCACCAATTTCACATTTTTCATGCGTTTTGCACAACTCACGTGATAAAATGCAAAACAATTCTTGCATACATGGTATCTGCATGGTTTATTGCAGCATTTAAAGGTTTTCGCGTTCGCGTTTTCACTGTTTTCACTTATAGTAGACACCTCGCTATCGGACTCGTGTTCGTCGTCTCGCGCCATCTTGGAACCGATATAAGGAACATTCTTGAAGAGCATGTAGGCCCATTTGCCCCATATCTACATTGTTGAAAATTTCATTTTTATGGACGATAATGCCAGACCCCATCGTGCGCGCATCGTTCAGGAGTACCTTGAAGAGGTTGAAGTCTCTCGAATGGAATGGCCAGCAAGAAGTCCAGATCTCAATCCGATTGAGCAGGTTTGGGACAACCTCAATAGAAGGCTGAGAAGTTCAGAAAATCATCCAGCTACTCTTAATGACTTAGGAATCCAACTCGGAGAAATCTGGGAAGGATTAGATCAGAACATTTTAAGATCACTCATTTTGAGTATGAACCGTCGTTGCCGAGCTGTAATTAACGCAAGGGGTGGAAATACCAAGTATTAAATCACTTATCAGCATTTCAGTATTTTGAAAATTGTTCATTTCTCTTCTTTCACATAAAATTCGCGGTGAAATCCTGAATTTTTCTTCCATTTAATGTGCCTTGTTTCGTTCAAAACCTTCCCGAGAGAACATAAAAAATAAGTTATAAAGTCAATGTAGAGTTAACTTTCATTAAAATTGAGATTTTCAGAATGTGCGTTAATTTTTTTGCGCAGTGTATTAGAGCCCCCTGCAAATCAGCTGATTTTATATGCGAAATCAAAGTTTGGTCAGTTTTCCTGAAGATATGGGCAGATGATGGAAAATATAAATGTCAGGCTATTCTGCATTGACCTTTCTTCTTTCGATACGTATATTTACATTGGGGCCAGGATATCTGTGAAAAAATTTGTATCTATAGTCTGTTCAAATATAAGAGAATGTAAACAAACAAACCAAATCGGTTTGTTTTGCGCATTACTAACATATGATTGGTGAAACGGTCGGCTGTATAATTCTTTTCACGCCCCCAAAAGACTGCCAGGATCGTACTTAAAGCTTAGAACGATTTCACAGTTATCTTTTCCGGACAATAATGTCGAATTCAGAAACGGACACTGCATCTGAAGGTGGTATATTGGGCCATCCACGAAAAAGAACGAAACGTTCACATTTGTCTATTCAAATCATGTGTATTCCATTCAGAGAATAATATCAAGTTTATATGATTGTGTGAACTATCCTCGATCCGACCCTGGAGCCCTGAAAGCAAGTCTTTACCTGAACGAAGCCCATCCTTCGTGTGCGCGACTTTGTTTACGTCGTAGTCGCTTATATTTGAACAGAGTATAGTTTAAAATTGCTCTTTTTGCCGGATTTTTTCGCGATTTTTCCCTGTATCCGGCATCGCTGTGATTTCAAGATTCTTTTAGACCCACTTTTTCAACAGATTCACTCGGGTCGGTCCACAGAGTTATAATTTTAGAATGAAAAGAGTTAACGTCCTTAGGGACAACATAATCAATGAAAGAATCGAACCAGTTGCTATCGTTGGTTGGGTTATGTGGCACCGATGACGGCATAACAATCCAGAAACCGGTCTGTCACTACCCTCCTTTGGCAGCACGATTCAGCGGTTTACTTCGAAATTAGATCTCCATTAGTCAAATTCTCTCATAGTTAATATATAATGATCTTTGCTGAAAATCTGTTGTTCGTACACCGGAAACATGTCAATAAGCTCAATATTTCTTTGAAAATGTGGCATCTTTCATCAAATTCGCGAAATTCCACAAAAATCACAACAAAAACCATCAATTTTTATTTACTGCTCTTTCTGTATACCTAATTTCATTTCATTGACTTGAATTCGACTTCAAAGGATGATAACTTCGACATCTTGAAAGTGTCTTTCGTTTTAGGAAGTTAGTAAGCCACAATGGAGCTTTACAAAAGTTTCGTCCCAGATATATCCTTGAAATCCCGTAAACCAGTACAGGGCTTATCAGAAATCGGGTCCAGTTTGGGTATAAAATACCCAACTTTCAGGGATCATCCCCTTCATAGCGGGGATGTTTGGTTGGCTGGGAAGAGAGTTGATGAAGGAGCTGAGGGACTGTGGAGAGTACATGATGAATTGTACGACCTCACTGATTTCATCAAATCACATCCTGGGGGAAGAGAATGGATAAAAATGACAAAGGTGAATACGTAACTCAAATAGTCTGAATGAACATAAAATATACAAGAAATTAATTCAGAGATAACTAATTATTCATGAAAACATTGATACGAACAAAACAAATATGTAATTTTTGAGAAACAACACAACAAAAAGAAAAAACACAACGAAATGTACAAGCACAACAGAATATGTTGGTAGAAAATAAACGATATATTATAGCCCCTGTTTGAGTAAAACTAGCGTTCAAAAAGAATCACCAAATTGATGTTTTTCAGGGCACCGACATTACAGAAGCATTTGAAACTCATCACATCAACGATACAGCATACAGAATCCTACCGAAATACTTCGAGAGAAAAGCAAAATCATCCAGGATTTACCCATTCACTTTCAAAGAAAACGGATTTTACAAGACGATGAAAAAAAGGATACGCGAAGAGGTTGAAAAAATTCCTCAAAAATTTGTTAGACAGTCTAAAATCATAGCCGATTTATTGTTTTTATCCTATGTTCTGACGGCATGGTTTGCTACTTATAGTTCTAGTTTGTTTATTGGGTCGCTATCAGGTGTACTTCTCTGTTACACTTCTATAGCAGCACATAATTTTTTCCACCAGAGGGACAACTTCAGAATGTATTATTTCGATTTTACCATGTTGTCTTCAAGGTAAGAATAATTAAAAAAATAATGAATAAGAGGACACTTAACACGTATTGCATTTTGCCAATTCAATGATGAACCAAATTCAAAAAGTGCAATAATACTTAATTTAATCAAATGAATTTATAATTGATTAATCAACACCTTATTCGATAAATTTTGGGTTGAATGAACCTGAGAATTATTAATCGAATTAATAATTACATTTGAACTGCACTTCCGATTCAACTGATTCAATTAATTTGTTATAGATTGATACTTTGTAATTAGAAATTCATCGTTATTATTAATTGATGAAAAATTAATGACAAACTAATTATTAACCTATGTTTGATGAGAAACTATTATTATTACTTTTAGTTAAGAAATTTAATCAATTAAATCAATTAATTAATTGAATTAATTCAATTAATTACATTAATTAAATTAATTAATTCAATCAAATTGAATAATAATAATATTAATTAATTATTTGAATTGCTAATTTATCTTCAATAGTTGAATTAATTCATAACAAATTGAATTATTATTTAATCATATTCAATTATCATTGATTATTAATAATTAACCGATTAAAATGGATAATTATGCGTGTAAATATTCAAAATTAATTGAATATTCGTCTTTGGTTCCCAATGAATTAAGGAATTGGAAATAGACCAAAAGATTTACCTTATGGGGCGCTTCACCTTTTTCAGGGAATGGAGAATAAGTCATGCGATAAGTCATCATCTCTACACGAATACTATTTGCGATATGGAAATAGCCTCGGTGGAACCTTTCTTCCGTTGGTTACCTTACAAGAAACATTTTTTGTACAAATATGCATCATGGTTGTATGGACCAATCGTTTACAGTTTACTATTCGTCGGATCATGGATAAAAACGTTAGTATCTCGATATAATACAGGGTGATCCGTTGGAGGTACAAAAGAAGAGGGGGGATTCCTTTCATAATGTCTAAATAGTTTGGATTCCTTTTTATACTTACTGGATTTTTATGAAAATTTTGATTATTTCGAGGATTTCGAGAGAATCGATTTTTTTTCTCGAAAACTGAAGCAGATACGATAAAACTACAAGAGACCATAAAGTTTGTTATAACATCAAAGCATCTTTTTGAAATTTTTCAAACTAACAGTGACTCACCAAAAAAGGGTTCTGGAGGAAAGCAGAGGACAGTGTTCCAGAAAAAATATGACCCTGTAGATTTGCAATCGAAATTGGCATTTGGCATGCTGTAAACTGTAAATTGTAATATCTATGCCAAATTTCAGTTGAATATCTTGTGAAATACAGATACTACGGGAAAAAAATTTGAAAGAAATTCGAACTTCAACACCCTGTATTTTGTGAACGAAACGTTTATGCTGTCATGCTTATGGAACCTTTTTTCCTTGAAATCATGCAAGGAATCTCCCTTCTCCATTTGAACCTCCACTCAAGAACACCATGTATATCTCCTAATTTTTCAGAGGAATCGTAACTTAAATTTCATTTCAGTTTAATGTCTAACATTTTGATGAACGGACAAATACCATGGACAACATTTTTGCCGTTCTCGATTCTAGTGGTTCAATATTTTGGTACTGATCGAAGTCTTCTGAGCTGTATCGGAATGTTTGCTTGGATTATCACAAGTGCTAGTCTTCATTTTGGTGTAGTAGGTGTTAATGCTGGTCACCATCATCCTGAGCTGTTTCACGATGGAGACGCAACAAGGTAAAGAAGAAAACAAGCTTTCACCAAGTTTGAATGGCTTGAAATGTTTTTTCTTGCTTCAGGCCAAAGGAAGAAATGGACTTCGGAGTATTCCAGATGGACGCAGTCTCAGATAGGAAGGATATAAACAGTTCTCCACTTCTGGTGATCACCCACTTTGGAGATCATGCCCTTCACCATCTCTTTCCGACGATTGACCATGGCCAACTCAAGTATCTGTATCCTACGTTCATCAAAACTTGTGAGGAGTTTGGTATTGAATGGCGATGTACTTCCCAATTGGAAATGGCAAAAGGACAATATCTCCAGCTGGCAAGAGATGTCAATGAAGTGCAGCCGAAGAGAATGAAGAAAATTGAGGAATGAAGAGGGGGAATGATTTATTTTGTTTATTTCGTATGCGACTGATGTAACTGTTTTTATTATATTTGTTTTCTTGATCCTCATTGTTTCAATCACCTTCCACATACTGAATTAACAAATATATGAGGAGATATTGAAAAATTCTTAGCCTACTATAGAACCAAACAAAATTTCAATGTCAAAATATTTCATTACCCAACTATTCTCCTCTTAATTGAATACATTCATTACAGCGAACCTGCAACGTCTCTAGACCTTTCAAAAAAAATGTTTCTTCTTGATCTGCAAACCAGTCCTCCACAGCTTTTATTACCTCCTCGTTGGAAGAAAATTTACGACCTTTTAAACTTTTTTTCAGTTGAGGAAAGATATGATAGTCGGACGGAGCCAAATCTGGTGAATAAGGGGGGTGTTCTAGTAATTCTAACCCTAAATCACGAATTTTTTGCATGGCAACATGATATTTGTGTGCTGGGGCGTTGTCCTGTAAAAATAAAATACCTTTGGATAGCTTTTCGCGTCTTTTCCCTTTAATTTTTTCCCGTAGAGTGGTCAGTAATGTCGAATAGTCATCTCCAGTTATTGTTTTACCCTTATCCAAAAAATCAATCATGATTACTCCATGGCAATCCCAAAAAACTGAAGCAAGAACTCTTCCAGCAGATTTTTGGACACGAAACTTCTTAGGTCTTGGAGTGTCGCCATTCCATCGATTGTTGCTTTGTTTCTGGATCGTAGAAATGTACCCAAGTCTCATCCATAGTAACAATTCGGTTTAAGAAGTCTACATCATTTTCAAATCGAGCACAGATCGAACGCGATGTTTCTACGCTTGCACGCTTTTGGTCAACATTCAAACATTTGGGGATCCATTTTGCAGAAATTTTTCTCATGTCCCAATTGACGTGAACTATATGATGAACGCATTCGTATGAAAACTTCAGTGCTTGAGATATCGGTTTTAGCCCAATTCGACGGTCTGATAAAATCATGTCATGAACTGCATCGATATTTTCGGGAACTGACATAGAAACTGGCCTTCCTGATCGGTCATCACCTTCAATGGAAAATTTACCTCTTTTGAAGCTTGCAGTCCAATTTTTCACGGTCGCATACGAAGGACTGCTTACCTCTTAACCCTTTTAAATACAGGTACTTGATGATGGCTAGATACTCGAATTTTCGATTTTTACAATTTCGATTTTATTTATTGCGTAACTCTGGTTTACCTTTTTGACGTCGAACTCTACACTGATACTTCTAGTTCTAGTTATTGTTCGTTGATATGGTATCGCAATATTTTGTTTATGCATGGAACTGGTCCAGGCTAACTAGATATCAATACATCCTCGTATCATTAAAACTACAAGATTTCTCCCTCCAAATAATATTTGGACTGTTTCATGCAAGCCATCCTGTAAAGCACTTGTTAATGTGGAACAGCATCTCAAAAAGTGGAAACTCATGTTTGAAATATCAAATTATTAGAAAAATTCCAATATAGAATGCAACTATAAAAAAAATATTTCTTATGAAGGTGAAAAGCGATTTGCTCCAAATGCATTTCAGCATATTCATATTCTGCTTTCAGTTTCACCCATCTTTATATTGAATACAACAAAAATTTCCGATCATACTCAGAACACGATTTCATCATCGATAAATGGCGTTAAAATAATCCCAATATCCATACACTGATAACAATTAATTGGTATTGATGCATCATTTGAGCATAAATTTAGATTGCTTGTAAACATCAACAAGTGACTTCCATTTCACATAACATTGTTGATAATGGCGCCAAAGGATGATTCCTTATACAACGAAAAAAGGGGTAAAAAACTGGTTTCCACAATTGGTTTAAACTACTACACGAACAGGGAACAATTGTTCATTTCTGGAGACGACTGGTTAGATGGAAAAAGAGTTGATGATGACCTTCAGGGTCTTTGGAGGATACACGATAAAGTGTATGATCTGGATAGCTTCATCAGGAAACATCCAGGAGGTCCAGAATGGATTCAAATGACCAAGGTATGTACTTTCTTCAGTTCCTATGCCTTATTGTGAAAAACAATACGTTTTTTCGTATAGGGAACCGATATAACAGAAGCATTCGAAGCACATCACGTCAAAGGTGTAGCAGAGCAATTACTTTCAAGATACTTCGTAAAAGAAGCCACAACCCAACGAAAGAGTCCCTTCAAATTCGAAGATAAAGGTTTCTACAGAACCCTAAAGAGAAGAGTTGCTTGCGAACTACCATACATCCCCAAATATGTTACACAACAATCCAAGCTTTTGGCTGATATAATAATGTCCACATATCTGATCCTTTTCATTGTATCAGCATGCTATGAAAGTTATTACCTAGGTATTCTAGCGGGATATTTTCTTACCCTCACAGTCAATATAAGCCATAATTTCATACACCAAAGGAACAATTTCAGAATGTTTTATTTGGATTTGTCCATGATGTCATCAAGGTGAGAGAGATATGAAATATTCTGAGGGAGCTAAGAAAATAATGATTGTATTGCAGGGAATTCAGAATAAGTCATGTACTGAGTCATCACTTGTTCCCAAACACCATTCATGATTTAGAGATCAGCATGTATGAACCTGTGGTCTACATAATGCCTCAGACAAAATCATTTTTGGAGAAATGTGTATCATGGTTGTATGCTTTGTTACTCTTTCCAACTCTCTCTCTGAAAGGATATGTATTTTCGTAAGGTATTCAATTATAAATACTCTGCTGTAGCTTTGAATGAACCAAATTTCAGGTTGATTCAAGACAAGAAAATTGATCTTCATAGTATTATACCATGGACACCAGTATTGATCACAGTGCTTTTATTTCGACAGGACTTCATGATTGTCCTGAAGATGTTTCTTTGGGTGATTATTTGGAGCAGTTTTACCTTCCATCTTATTGGTAAGACTGCTGCTCATCATCATCCAGATATCTTCCATGATGGTGATGCTGCAAGGTGAGTAGCCCAATTGCACAACCACCTTTTTCCTTTTCTCTATCCTTCTTGGCGACTTAAGATACGAAACCTAGCCAGTATATGCATCACTGGGGCTGTGAGAACCCTTAGTTTATTAGTACATGAACATTTTGACACCCAAATCATATATTTTTCCCTATAGGCCTTCAGAGGAACTCGATTTTGGAGTACACCAACTGGACGCTGTTAGTGACAGACCCAATATTCGAGGATCTCTTATACTGGTGCTCACAAACTTCGGTGACCATGCTCTTCACCATCTCTTCCCCACATTAGATCACAGTGTTCTGGATTATCTCTATCCGATTTTCCTTCAGACTTGTATAGACTTCGGGGTAGAATGGAAACTATACTCTTCGGGAGAGTTGCTGGAGGGAGCGGCTCAGCAATTGGTTAGAGAACCTAGGAAAAGTCCTCCTCATCCCTTGAAGACAACGATTTTAGAATAATATTGTGACTGCTTTTTGTTCCCTTGCATTTAAGAGAATCTTCGGTTTTCTCATGCCATCATTATTTGGAACCGAATATTTGCTTTATATCGCTCCACATGGATAAAAGTTTTATACTGAATTTTTTATATCTCTTAGCCTTATTGTTATTTTTCGAACTTTGAATGGTTCTTCATGTTTCTTTTGGAATTTGACTGCTTTATTTTGAAATAAATATATTTGTTTTGTATCAATCCCCATATTATAGTTTCATACTGCATCTCTTAGTCTTTTAATTATTTTTTGAAGTTTGAATGCTTCTTCATATTTCTGTTTATGTTTGATGGTTTATATCGTAAAATAAATGAGTTTTGTCGTTTTATTAATTGGATCCTACACTTCCTCTCACTCTTCTCATTGAGCTTGAGGATTTATGGATAATATCGGTCATTGAAACTACGGTATTACCAATATAGTTTATATTATTTTACATAAATAATTAACAATTAACATTAAAATAAATACAGAGTGTGAAAGAACGATGACGGTAGGATGACAAAATAACACTCGTAAAATAAATACAGAAACAATATAATCTTTTATTGGTGCCTTAATCCATACAATTCACACATATACAATACATGTTGAACGAACCTACGATATACAATAAGTTAAACGGTACGCAGAACACGGAGAACGAAGGGCTTTTATAGGTGGAAATACGTGTCTCATTTGATCCCAATTTCTCCTTGCCTCGTACACACTCGTTTTCGGAATTTCCCAAAATAAAGAAAAAATAAAAAAGAATGTAGGTGAACTAAAAATTTACGCGTATGATGGTCAGCGAAAAGTCCTTATTTACTTAACACAGTGCCTAAGTTTAAAAATCTTCATTGGCTAGGTCGAACCTAGGTGGGAAGGTTCCTAGACCGTCCATGAGCGGGCGTTGGCGAGGCTGGAAAAAGAAAAGTTTCTGAGTACAAAAATAACAATAAAAGGATATTACTTCAACGAACATAAAACTCTTCAAAGTTCAAGGAGAATAGAAGAAGAAATGGTATCTAGATATACTAGATAAGCTTGCATATACATATGGATCAATATTTGATAAGGATTTCCTCTAAAAGCATGAAAAACTTTCGTATATCTCATTATACTTTGTTTGTAATGCAGACGAACATATCTTGAGACAAAAAGCGACCTGGTGGACAATATAAAAACAGAACTGGTTGAACACAGGGAGGATGTTAAACTTAAATCCTCACTTACTTCGGGTGCCAGTTACTCCAAAGCAATCGGCAAACGTAGTTTTTGTTGGGGCTACAAGAAATTAGTACGAAATATCAGAGGAGTTCTTGAAGGAATTGAGTATCATCGTGTGAGTTTTGGTGACGATGCGGGTGTTCAGTGTGAACTGGGTGTGATTTTGCTACTAAATGAGAAAATGGGTACTTACTGCTGGGCTGGCTCCTCTGGGGGCAGATGGGGCACGTCCCTTCGCCCTGAATTTGGAAATAGCTTGTTCAGCAAGGTCAGCGCGTTCTTCAGCTTCTTCCAATTCCTGTTGTGCCTTACGGAATTTGGCCAAGTTGAGGGCAGCAATTTCTTCTGCTTCTTCGATCTGCCTCTTGTATGTCTTGATCTTCTGTTGGAGTTTGTCGACCAAGTCTTGCATACGTTCGTGGTTCTTGCGGTCTTCTTCAGCTTGGAAGCTCAGTTCCTTGATGCGTCTCTCGGATTTCCTGAGGTTCTTCTGGGCATCAGCGTGTCTCCTCTGTTCGCCGTCCAATTCGTTTTCTAATTCCCTGACGCGTTGTTCCAATTTCTGGATAGCCTTCTTTCCTCCCTTGAGGGCGTTAGCCTCAGCTTCGTCAAGACGGACTTGGAGGTCCTTGATTTGTGTCTCCAAAGCCTTGCGGAGTTTCTCTTGGGTTTGAGCGTGGTCTTGTTCGGCTCTAAGTTCGTCAGCTAGACGAGCAGCATCAACCATAGCCTTCTTGGCCTTCTCTTCGGAGTTCTTGGCTTCGTTGAGGAGTTCATCAAGGTCGGAGTGGAGAGTTTGGAGTTCGCTTTCGAGTTTCCTCTTGGCGGCGGACAAGGATGAGTTTTGGGCGGAGAGGTCGTTGAGTTGTTCGTGGGCATCTCCCAATTCTTGTTCGGCCTGGCGTCTGGCACGGTCAGCTTGTTCCAAGAGAGTGCGAGATTCTTCAAGTTCGTTCTGAAGAGCGTTAGCACGACGTTCGGAGATTCCAAGTTGTTCACGAGCCTCGTCGCGTGCACGTTGTTCTTCTTCGAGGGCAGCCTGGGTGTCCTTGAGTTGTTGTTGGTAGCGTTTGATGGTCTTTTGGGCCTCAGCGTTAGCCTAGATTGAAAAGGAATCATGAGTATCGAAGTTGGAGAATGTTAAACGGGGATCTTACCTTGTTAGCGTGGTCCAATGCGATTTCGAGCTCGTTGATGTCAGCTTCCAACTTCTTCTTCATGCGAAGAGCCTCAGCTTTACCCTTGGCTTCAGCTTCGAGGGAAGCCTGCATGGAGTCGAGGGCGCGTTGGTGGTTCTTGCGGGTGTTTTCGAATTCCTCTTCTTTCTCTTGGATGCGACGGTCGATTTCTTGGCGTACTTGAGAGAGTTCCAATTGGGCGCGGAGTACTTTGTTTTCTTCTTGTTCAAGTGCAGCTTCAGCTTCTTCAAGGGCGGCTTGTAATTCGTCTTTCTCGGCTTCTAAACGTTTCCTGGCCTTCTCGATTTCATGGATGTTGCGTCCACCTTCACCGATCTGGTCGAGGAGATCCTTGACTTCATCGGCCAAGTTCTTGTTTTCGCGTCTGACGGCTTCCAATTGTTCTTGACCTTCTTCGTAAGCTCCCTTGAGTCTGAACAACTCGGTGGAGTAGTTTCTGCATTCCTTCTGGCTGGCGTCAAGTTCAGCAGCAAGGTCGTCAACCTTGAGTTTCCATTCTCCAATGATCTTGTCGAATGCCTTTTGTTTCTTCTCGGCAGCGTTGGCAATGGCGTTAGCACGGTCGACTTCGAGTTGAAGATCTTCGACTTCAGTAGCCAACCTCTGTTTGGTCTTCTCGAGGGCCACAACCTTCTGGTTGAGGGATTCGATGGTTTCTTCAGCTTCAGCCAAACGGGCTTGGAGTTTCCTCTTGGCTTCTTCGAGTTCTTCAGAGCGAGCAATACCTTCGGATTCGTATTTCTGTCTCCACAACTGAGCTTCAGCGTTAGCTTTGCTGAGTTGACGTTGGATGTCAGCCTTAGCTTCAGCCTCTTCCTCAACCTGTTCACGGATGTTGTCCAAGTCGTGTTCAAGGTTGCGGAATTTGCCGAGAAGGGTAGCACGTTCGCGACCTTCTTCGTCAGCCAACCTCTTGGTGTCTTCCAATTGAGTGGTGAGGGATACCTTGATCTTGCTGAGTTGAGAAACTTGAGATTCGGCTTCTTCGAGTTGTCTGAGCAAGTCAGAGTTCTCGATGGACAGCTTCTTCTTGGCGGCATCGAAGTCATTGAGGGTGCGGTTTGTCTCGTCGAGTTTGCCTTGGACGTCGTTGAGTTGTTGAGTGAGTTGTTTGGATACCTTTTCGACAGCAGCCTGGAGAAGATGAAAATTAGTGGTTGTTCGAAGTTATTTTGGAAGAACACTTGGAAATCAACAGCGAGTATTAGGAGAATTGAATATTAGAGTTCACACATTTGCAGCATTTAGTCTCCATAGAGCTGAAATAATAATTATGGGTTTTGAGAAAGCATAAGCGGCTAGAGCGACTCCCAACAATCGTGTGTACCTTTTCGTTAGCCAAGTGGTCCACAGATGCGCGTAAGTCGTTGAGTTCGCCGAAGTATTGAGCCTTCTCTTTTTCAGCCCTAGGAAATTAAGAAACAACAGAATAACACAACATGTACAATTGATGACAAACACAGGGGTGGAGATGGGACATGAACGAACATCAAGTAAAAGGTGACGACAATTAAAAGTACCTTATCTCTACCGACTTGTTCAACAGCTGATCTAGTTTGTTGAAGTTCGGTATATATGGTGGCGCGATCTCTTTCTGCCCTATATTACATAGAAGTCGTATTTAAATTTTTGTTCCAAAAAATTTCTTTAGTAGAATCTGTGTTTAACGTGACAAAGAAAATTGTGGGTATGGTGAATGAATTTGATGGGAGAATACTGGATTAGGTACTTACTTCGCCTTGAGCTTGTTGAGTTGGTCGATTTGTTCGCCCATTTCGGAAACGGCATCGTTGTGCTTCTTGCGAAGGTTGGCGAGAGTGCTTTCGTGTTGGATGTTGGATTCCTCGAGGTCCCTGCGGAGCTTGGCGAGTTCAGCTTCGCGTTTCTTGTTGAGTTCGATTTGGGCAGAAGTGGCACCACCAGCTTCCTCCAAACGCTCACCAAGTTCTTCCAATTCCCTGGCCAAGTCAGCGCGTTGTTTCTCAGCCTTGGCACGAGCTTGACGTTCAGCCTCGACTTCTTCTTCCAATTCTTCGATGCGAGATTGGAGCTCCTTGATTTGTTTTTGGAGTTTTCCAACGACGGATTGTTCGTCCTCCAATTTGGCAGTGAGGGATGAGATTTCCTTGTCTTTGCGTTGGATGGTCTGTTCCAATTCCTTCTTGTTGCGTTCCAAGTCAGCGACGGCTTCTTGGGTGAGTTTCAAGTCACCTTCAACCTTCCTCTTGGATTTCTCAACATCACCACGAAGTTTCTTCTCTCTTTCGAGGGAGTCTTCGAGCTCGTCCAAGGTCTGTTCCAACTTGGCTTTGACCTTGTTGAGATGGTTGACTTTGTCTTCGGCGGCTTGGAGTTCCTCAGAAATCTTCTGGTTGTTTTCACCAGACAGTTTCTTTTCTTTGTTCAACTTGTTGATGAGTTCGTCTTGGTGGGCGATTTCATCGTTCAAGTTTCTGATTTGGTGTTCCTTGGTGGCTTTGTCTTGTTCAGCCTTCTGGAGGTTGAGCTCCAAGTCTTCGACGTCCTTCTTGTAACCGCTGATCTCTTGTTCCAACTTCTTCTTCTGTTGGTTGAGCTGGTTGCGAGCATCCTCTTCTTGGCTCAGACGGTCTTGGGTTTCCTAAAGTACAAATTGATTTGAACTCAAAGTGTTCTATAAATGTGTGTTGAATGAGGATGTTTTGAATGAGAACTGGCGTGAATCATTTCGTGTGAAGCTTAACAAGTCTTCGTAGCTGATCATATCGGATAAACATCATTAAGGAACACCTTAATTTGGCGTCGAGCCAAATCAGTCCACCTTTATAGATACTGATTTGTGAAAGTACGTTTTTAGTGATTCAGACCGCTTATTTTTGGGGTATCAAATTAAGATGATCCATTTGATTAATTACAACTAACGATATTTTGGGTGTTTCATCCTTATTACTTTAACACGAATAGAAACAAACAAAGGATGTACTCTCGTATATACAGGAACTTAAAAATAGCTTTCAATGGGTTCTTTGAAATTTATTCATAAATCTGATTTTCATCGATAATATCATAAAGTAGGTGGTGTTAATATAAACCATGGAGAATTCTACATTCGATAAACAATCAAAGGCTCGAAATAACATGAAGGAAATATGAATAAACGTTTATGTTCATGGAAATGATTGTGATGGTTACTTGAATGCTATTTCGAAATTTTCTCAGTATGAATCTCAAATTACTTCTTAATTTTCTTATATGAAGGTTGGAGAGATTCGTTAACGAATGAGATTGAAATTTGGACTAATGGTTATGAGAGAATAGAACATTGATTTAAAAAAATTAAGGATTCTTAGAAATGGAATTAGAAATATAAAAGCTATAAAAATTATTCTCCCTAATAATCGAGATGATTGCTTATATTTGTGCTGGTAGGAATAACTTTTCTAATTGCGATTAATGTTGAAATATGTAATGGTGAATGGTGAATTGCACCTACCTGGAGTTGGGATTCCAAGTCGTTCTTCTGGGCTTGCAATTTGTTGGCCCTTTCCTGAGTTTCAGAGAGAGATCCCTTCTCTCCTTCCAGAGAGTTCAAGAGTTCAGTCTTCTCGGCCAAGAGTTTGGCGTAGAGACCCTCGAGTTCCTTCTTGGCTTTGGATTCACGTTCGTATGCTTCCTCAGCCTTCTTTGCTTTCTCCTCGAGTTTCTGCAATGTTTCGTTTCGATCAGAGAGTTTTCTTTGAATGTCGGTCATTGGTTTATCGTTTTCAGTTTCAGGTATGGTTGCCATCTCGTTTTGTGAAGTCGGTTTTCGTTTCGTAAAGTCAAAGGAGTGTAAGAAGTATTAAGGTAACTGGGAAGTATGGAAGAGCCCGCCTCGGGGAAAGACCAAGTCACAACTGGGTACCAATCGACCTGGTCCCCCTTCCAAGATTCTGGATACCTATAAATTAATCTGCGTAGGTTTGGAAACCCGATTTGATGAAAGATTATAGAAGTATGCGATACTTCATAAACTAATGATGGCTTTTGGGAGGGGTGGCTATATTTAGACACCTGATGTAGGACAGGTGAGATCGTATTTTTGGGCGTTTCACTCGATTTGTAAATCTGAACATTGATTCAACAGAAATCGAGAATATTTCTGACCACTCTTAATTGATGGTGAATCAGGCCAGCAGTCGGATCATATCAGGTGTCAAAGTAACTTAGAGAAAGTTGGATAGCCTTAATATGCTGAACTTAGGAAAAAATTCCAGAATCTACGAAATCGATTAAGGTTGGTATTTATAAAACGATGAATTCGTTCAGAAGTAGAAACTTGAGAAGAAGGATTGGTGAAGATTAATATGATATGTGGGTGTGACCAGGTGAATCATGTACTTGTACACATCATTTTTCTGAATTTTATTTCGGGAATGCATCCGTAAACTTTCAGGAATTCACCAAATTAGATCACTTGGATGAAATCTGATATGATTTCACACAATTTCGAGAGGTTTTCTCTAAGAATACATGTAGAGTAAGGAATTTGAAGTGGGAATCCATTGAAAGACAGCTTAGACTGGAGAAGAAGCATCCAAGAATTTATAGAAAGCAAGGGTAAGTTGACGGTTGTGGCAGAGCTACTAGGAGAATGAGAAATACAGAGAAGACTGTTTTTTTTTCAAAATGGTGAACCTCAGAGCGAAAACCTTGTCTCAGTCATGTCCTGGTGGTGGATTCAAAGATATTTACCGCAATCTCATCCTCGATACGTGTGACGTTGAGAAGAGGTCTGACCTTCTGCCAGAGTTTGTACCATGGCCATGTGCGCAACTTGAGGTATTTGCGCAAGTTTCTCTGGCAAACTTGGAGAGCCAAACGCTGTTCTTGCAGTTTCTTGAACTCTTTCCTGGACAAGTAACCACGAGCCCAAGATTGCATCCAGGTTACGATCTTTCCTAGACGTTCGTCACGGAGTTCCTCCATCTGACCCAGGACTCCAGCTCGGAAGAATACCTATATTTTTTAATTAGACAGTTTAACTCGGCCGATTTCCTAGTACCATGTTGAAAACAGGTCTTCAGCCTAAGATACCCAGTTTCAACATAATATTTTCGTTGAGAAGCTTTTGCAACGTATCGAGAAGCAGCTGAACACTATTGTCATTCGAAAACAAAACTTCTACAGTTTTCATTGAAGATCTAAGACCATTTTCTCATGAAGATTTGTTTTCGAATAAACTTCCACACTCTCCAAGCTGATATTTTAGGGCGTTGAATGAATTTCTTTAGGTTAAAAATACCTTCGTCTTGCCAAGACGATACTGCTCCTTATCAAGGTTGATAGCTTCCAAAATAAGGGCGGTGGCTTTCTCTGGAGAAATTCCTCCTTTAACCGAACTTGCTGCCAGAATTTTGTATCTGTTTCGAGCAAGTAAGGAAGCAAAACATGAAAAACACAAAGTATAAAACAAATACACACTAGGAGTAACAAGAAAGTGAAGGTTTAAAAAGATGTACATGACATAGTTAAACACAAATCGGCTTCGCCAGTCTATTGGACGAAGTGACACAAAAAACGAAATTACAAAGTGGATGGGGGACATGCCTTGGTGTGTCCCAGACGGTAGTTTTCAGGATCAAGACCTGTGTTATCCAAAATATGGGCAGCGCACTTTTTAGGGTCAGATTCCTTGGATACGGCAGCTGGGTTCAAGATTTTATAACTACAGGTAAAACAGGTACAATTAACACATATCCGTCTACAGAGGGGTGGTTATGTTGGTTTTGTGTCAAAGGGTGTCAACATATTACGGTGGTAACAATACAAGAACATTGGAAAAACTATTCATTCGTTTTGGAGACAGATCCACAGATACTCAAGGTGCTAAACTAATTATGTTCGACATGAAACGATTTGGACATTTTACAGGGGTATGACCCTTGCCTTAGTGTGTCCAATCCTGTAACTGTCAGGATCAAGACCAACATCTTCAAGACATTTTCTTGCAGCTTCTTTGGGATCCTTCTCCTTTGCCATAATAGCTGGAGCTAATATCATGTAGCTGTTCAAAAATAAAACAATTCATGACCTCTTATTCTCAAAACTAAAATAATTCTGATCTAAGTCCTAAGGGTCCAAACCCTTCAATTTCTTTTTAAATCTTGGTTTGTATACCGAAGTGAAAGTGTAAGAGAGAAATCTTGTTGAATCTTCGACTTTTCCTATTTTCCTGAGGGTCCAAACCCTTCAAATTAAATTTTGACAAATCTAGGATTGTATACCGAAGTGAAAGTGTGATGAGGAATCTTTTAGAATCTCTGTGTGTTTGCTTACCGGAGTTTGAAGTCAGGGTAGACCATCCTGTTGGGGAAACCTTTCCTACAGATACGGATACCTTCAAGTACACCGTTACATGTCAGTTGGTGCATAACCAAGTGAGAGTCAATGACTCCAGGTTGTTTCAACTCGTTGGGGATGATACAACGTACGAAATGAGGTTGGGTTGATCTCAAGGTGGTCATCAGGTTGTTCAATTGTTCCTGTAGTTCAAAAAGTATGAGTATCCTGCCTTTCATACATTTTTAATATGATAAAATCAAAATGGAAAGTTTGTGTAAATGTAGAAGAATACGTATCACACTGTAGCGTTAAGGTAGAAGTTGATTTTTCCTGATAAAACTGATTATACTGGGTCTAAGAGAATCAATATGAAAATTCTTATGGAAAAATCAACTCCTTATTACTGTTAAATAATAGTTAAAATATTAGGAGATACACAAAAACCACATCACAGAGTTAATTGTTGAAGCAGTCTGCTTGGTTTAGTCTTGCTTCCAAGCCCTTCAACTAGGTATACCAAAATTGGTGGTTAATTGGTGAGTGTTTAAGAGGTCACTGTGGTCCAACAGTGATATAAAATCCAGAACTCCAAACTGAAAATCCTGTAGGTACGTTAAATGATGTGTAGTCTCTACGGTGTTGTAAAGATATTTGATGAAAAGTAAGTGTTCTAAGGTCTTCTACATGAGTAAATGCAATCTTTTGAAGTATATATTCAGATTGCATGTGTTGTATTTTGAAAATAAAAAACAATTGGTACTCTTTAGAAAATAACTATACCTTGTAGGCGGAAGATACAGTAGCAAAACCACCTCCCTTCTTACCACGTCCACCTGTCATATCAGAAAACATTAGAGATCATGAAAAAACTACATTAACACCGACTAAGGGTGCTGCCACGACAAATTTCCAGGTACATTCGAACTGCTCCACCTATTTCATTATCAGAATTTTAAAGTTCAAGCTATATACAGAGCTTGCAAAGGAGGCTGCAGTATTAAGTTAGAGCTGCTTAGCTAGAGTTGGAGAAAGTTCATTTCGTACCCTGTATAAACTGGATACAGTCTGGAAGGCTGATCCCTTAGCTCTCTTGGCTCCTAAATTGGCAAATATATTAGAATTCATAGATAGATTCACAAACTAGTAGTGAAACCAAAGGTCGTTTTCGCTCTTTGGCTGCTCTGGCGTTGGGAGAAAATTTGAATATTGCTTGTGTCTTCTACTAAAGACTAAATCCAGAGCTTTTTGAGGGCCTTTGGTTTCACTGGAAAGGTTGCAGAGATAGTTCATCCTCTGGAGTGGTCTCCTGGAAAATCTGTTGGGAAGAAACCATAATAGGAATATTTTATACCTTTAGCTTCAGCAGCAGATCCAGATTGACCTGGGTGATCAGCAAAGATTTCAACCAACAACTTGTTGGTACCCTTCTTGTAGAGATCGACAACGGTGTCATTCAAGGGGTCCTTGTTCTTCTCCAACCATCCAGTGATGTTGTATGGTACCTGAATTCGAAAATAATCCAAGTAGTATTCAAGATAAATCTTCAAGCATGAGGAATACTTACATTACCAGCATAATGCCCAATGGCGAAGTGGGCAGCTTGCTGGCCTGGCTTTGGTGGTTTGGGTTTCAAGAAGTTAGGTGATTTACCCAAATGGTTGGTGTTCAATTTTTCCTCAAAGGTCCTGTCGGTAGCTTTGGGGAACATAGACTCTTCCTCAAGGATGGAGAGGATACCCATGGGCTGAATTGAAGAGAGGAGTTATATACAATTCGATAGACCTACCCAAGAAATTCTTCCCTATGTTTTGACAAATATTTCAACACCGATGAGAATTGAATTGGTGTGCATGAAGAATTTCTTGGATCTTTTGGGTTGATTAGAGATTTAAGTGAACTGTGCATAAACTCTGATTTCTAATGGTGCTGCAACACTAGGTGCATCTCATGTCCTGACTGACACTCCAAGTGCTCTCTAGGTCTTGTGATTTTGATTCAGTTTCTTGGAGAAACTGCAGTACCTTTTCGATTAAATCAATGCAAGGTTGTAGATCTAAACCGAAATCTATAAATTCCCAATTGATTCTTTCCCTTTCATATTCCTCCTGTTCGAGGATGAACATATGATGGTTGTAGAATTGTTGCATTTTTTCGTTCGAGTAGTTTATACACAGTTGATTGAAGCCATTGAACTAAAAACAAGCATTTTGTTAATAGGTTTACGTGGAAGAATATTCCTCGAATTGGAGAAGCACAATGAAGAGCTGAAAAACATTTAACATATAATGATTGCCCTTGTTAGGTAACTGTGAGCGTAGCAGTTTTGGCTAGTTTCCAAGTTACCTTCTCGATAAGTTCAATACAGGCTAACAAATCCATGCCAAAATCAATGAAAGCCCATTCAATTCCTTCCCGTTGGTATTCTTCTTGTTCGAGAACGAACATATGGTGGTTAAAGAATTGTTGCAATTTCTCATTGGTGAAGTTGATGCAAAGTTGTTCAAATCCATTGAACTGTGGTTTTGGGAACAAAAGACATACACATAAGACACAAACACTAAGCAATTCCTGATTTTGTCCAGTGGGGGAATTGCTTCTACTACATAAATATGTACATTTTACACACACGTATATAAACGGAAAGCAATGTCGAATCATTGAGGGAAACGACAATGTTTTCGTTTACTGGTTGACAAGACACAATGGAGACATACACAAACAATAATAATCCATCACAATCGCAGGAGTCTTCGCTGTCTTTTTCGAACTCTCTTGGAAAATACATAATAGCGAACACCAATGGTAGCGTCATACTTTTTGGGATACTTTTGAACCCAAATTACCTTCTCTATGAGTTCGATACAAGCCAACAAGTCCATTCCAAAATCGATGAAGACCCAGTCAATACCTTCCCTCTTATATTCTTCTTGTTCAAGTACGAACATGTGGTGGTTAAAGAATTGTTGCAATTTCTCGTTGGTAAAGTTAATGCAAAGTTGTTCGAAACCGTTGTACTATACATACAAAACAAAACATTGAATAACATTAAAACAGGAGTTTTGATGGTGTTTAGTGAAGTTTTAGGGTGGAGACAGACCTAAGGGTGCAAAGAAGCTAGGGGTACCTTCTCGATGAGTTCAATGCAAGCAAGCAAATCCATTCCAAAGTCAATAAACTCCCAATGGATTCCTTCTCTGGTATACTCTTCTTGTTCAAGCACGAACATGTGGTGATTGAAGAATTGCTGAAGCTTCTCATTAGTAAAGTTAATGCAGAGCTGCTCAAAGCCGTTATACTGGATGAAAGTATAAATGAGAAATTAAAAATAAAATATTAGAAAACCTAAAATAAAAATAATAAAAGAAAATGATAAAATGAATGGATGATCATTAAATATAAGGAAATATTCGTGTTGAAATTTTCGTGGTTTGACCTATTGATCTTTGTGTCATATCACCCATTTGTTGTCAGAATCAAATGGAAGTATGTGGTGTTTATGTAGTAGAAGTAAAAGTGGAAAAAGTAATCAAATTATAGAGGATATAGCCAAGTGACTTCTTCGAGCAAATGCTTGAAGAAATCACATGGCTGAGACCTTCACCATCAAGTTAACATCAATTTGAGATGTAACTCATCATTTGAATTCAATAGTTTTGATTCTTGATGGTAAGTTTCTCTAATCTGATTCGAATACTCACGTCGAAGATTTCAAAACCAGCAATATCAAGTACACCAATGAAGTGTTGTCTCTTTTGTTTGGTGTCAAGGGTTTCGTTACATTTCTTGACCAAGAACTTGAAGAGCCTGTCAAACATAGCCTTTGACATGGCACCAACGGAGTAGGATACTTGGTTGACATTACGACCTTGGGTGACGAACTCGTTACCGACCTTGATCCTTGGTTTGCACAAAGCTGTGTACAAGGCTTGGTGGTCGATACCCAAAAGTTTGGCAACTTGCTCTCCACCCTATAAAAGACCACCAGTGTTAGTCTGAGTATCTTTAGCAACTTTGATGCTCAACATACTTCGGTACCATCAGCTTCAGCTTGCTCTTCACGACCTCTCTGTTTGAACTTCATACAACCCATGTGCATGACAGCGGCAGTGATTTTGTAAATGTTGTCCTTTTCTTCTTGGGTGAAACCAAGTACATCGAAAGCTTGCTGTTGGATGGAAGATCGAATGAGTCAATGGACAAGGTTTGATCATCTCTTGGAAGTAGACCCAGAGTGGAGTAGGTAGTCATTGGAAAGTTAATCTTCAAGATATAAATTTGGAAAAAACTGCTCCACACTGGGTACAATTCAGACGCTGACAAGATGATTTATATACAAATGGTAAGACTTACCACACACATTAGTTCCAACATAAAGCTAAAAATGTTGAGGCATTAATGAGAACTTTTTGACATTTTGATTATTCACAGGATTTACAAGGATACAGATGGAATGAACAACATGTTAGGGTGTTCTACAAAGAAGGATGATGCGAAATAACTCACATCTGTCAGTTCCAATTCTTCTGCGTCATTTACATTTGGAATAGTAGTTTTACCCTGAGATACGAAGTGGTAGTCGTATATGTCATTACTGAGGAGACATATTTCTACTCAAGCGAATGGAAAATAAAATAAATGAAACAGTGAGAAAAATATAAAAAAAATAAAAAAATGAAAAATAATATAAAGTGAAGATATTTACAGTGAGTATGAATGTGATGTGTATGGGGAATTTATACAAGGGAAGTTAATGCAGAAAATATGTCGAGGGGTATCATCAAAATAGTCAAAAAGTGTGCTTGTAGGGAGCTCAGGATTCCTAGATATTAAGAGGGTTCGATTAAGCATCCATTGCTCCCTTGATGTCAGGGTTTATGATTGCTTACGTCAGTGACTTCAGCCTCTTGAGAGTCATTCACTCCAGGTATTCGTGTTTTCCCCTGACATATGAAGGGGTAGTCAGAGATACGATTGCTTAAAAAGCAACTTTCTACGACAGAATGAAAATGTTAAAATCTTCATATCTAGGCATCCTGAATCCTAGAATGTTAGTGCTACGAGTAACTACATAACAAACACAACATAAACAATTGAAATAGTAGTCTTAAGAGATAGGAAGAGTACAACATTCATATAGAAGGATGCGTCAAATAGGAAAGGCAAGTTTATTCATTCATTTTAGTTCTGCAACGCAGATATAATGGTAGTGATTGCTCTATGTCGATAAAACGAGGGTTCAAAAACAAGGGGATCTATCAGGCTGTGGACTCTTGAGAGTACCAGCCTGCTGATCAAGTTTTATTTCTGAACCCTCTTTACATGCTTTAGATGAACATCGTTTAAAGTTTCATGGTTGCATGTAACTGAAAAAGATGTTTTGAAGTTAAAATGAACACCTATGTTTAATGCAATAGGCGCTGAACATCAAGACTTACATCGGTGATAGTACATTCTTCACCATCATCAACATTTGGAATAGTAGTTTTACCTTGAGCGACGAAGTGGTAGTCATTGACATTATTGGACAACAAACACATATCTGTTCATTCAAAAGAGAAAAGAGGTAAATAACAAAGCCATGTCATGTTTTGGCTCTTAGAGACTACTTATGGGGATGGTTCTTACATGGAACATATGGACATACACTTAAAACAACTGCAAACAGAGGACCTAAGACTCATATCCATGCTATATTTTGGATTGAGTCCAGTAGGTATAACTTTCAGACTCTAAAGGTGGAAAACAAATTCAAGAATCTACTTCAAACTCTCCAAGCATCGAACACCTTGGTCCCGCCAAGTCCAGCAGGTCTCACGTAACTCAGAATTTCAAAGCAATTTTAGGTATTTGCGCCAATAGCTACTAAAAGAGAAATCGAAGAAAATTCGACCAGTTTTTCGTGTCTTACATCTGTCAATGTACATTCTTCGCCGTCGTCAACGTTGGGGATAGTGATTTTACCCTGAGCGACGAAATGGTATTCCATGATGTTGTTGGAGAGTTGACACATTTCTAAAGTCATTAACATACAAGATAAACATTTTGGAAAACATTCAGGGCCAGGAAAAAGTTCCTTGCTGTTGTTTGTAGTTTTAACTTGTAGTGATTCTCTGTACTGAAGATGTGTATTCGTAAAATATATCAGTGATTGAATTATTTCAGATTCTGACCATTTGGTGGTGAAAAAATATCCAAGATTGAGTTATATTCTGAGGAAAGACCTCAAATGGTGAGAACCCTGAGTGTATCTGATGGAATAGCCCTAAATATGAATTGTGGATAAGTGGAATGAAGTTTACCTTTAAGTCCAGCAACAGCACCAGACATAATCTGGTAGAAGATGTGGTAAGATCTCTCAAGAGTTTGTTGGGAGATGACACGAGCCTTCTCAAGCAGATCTTAAAAGAAAAGCCGGTTAAGAAAGAACCAACATTTCATAAGAACAACTTACAAGTTTCAATATCAGCACCAGCAAGTTTACCAGTGGGACCGAAGTGGATACGGATGAATTTACCCTGGAGAAGAATAAAACCAAGATGATCATCAAGTTGTTCAAAGTGGAGAACAGTAGGTATTCCCTCAAGTTGTTTAGATACTTACGAAACGGGAAGAGTTGTCATTACGCACTGTCTTGGCGTTACCAAAGGCTTCAAGTACGGGGTTAGTTTGTACGACTTGATCTTCAAGAGTTCCCTTCTTCTTCTCTTCTTCAGTGGGCTTCTTGCTTGAAGCACCGACAGTAGCGAAGTAGGCAATTACCTTTTTCGTGTTTTCAGTTTTACCAGCACCAGACTCTCCACTAAGGACGAAAAAGGATCGTTATTGTTTTGGTAAGCAGAGTGTCGAGAAGGAATATGGTCAACAACAAATGTTGATTTTGAGGAAGATTTAGAAATACTCACGTAATCAACATAGATTGATTTTCATGGTCTGTAAACGAAAAGGCGTTATTAGTACAAGTGGTTGGTTTGAAGATTTTTGAACTTACTGGTCAACATGTTTACGTATGCACCATCAGAAATGGCAAAGATGTGAGGAGGAACTTCATTACGCCTCTTACCACGGTACAACTTGGCACAACGGTTGGTATATACAGGGAAACGCTTGTAGGGGTTAATAGCAACGCAGAAAAGTCCTGAGTAGGTCTACAAACGAAGAAAAATATAAGATTTTCGGTTTTGAAGAACCAGTTCGAGAATTCATACAAAAACACAAGAAAACACAAATTGCAGTTTCCATCCAGTCTCTGAGACGTTCTGCAGGAGAAACCAAAACACCAACGGGAGAACAAAAGCCATAGATTCAAAATATCGGCTTAGAGGATCGAGAAATTGTCAGTTGTACTACCCAAATTAGTTTACGTATCAACAATTATATTAATGATGATGAAAACTTCTTGATCCTCTTTTTGATGAACACAGTCAACACAGTCAATTCGTGTTGTTGAAAACGTAGGAAAACACATCGATTGGAACAAAACAACACAGTCCTTAGGGTAAAAGATCCATCAGGCAAAGAACAATACTCAATCTGGTCCACCAGTGTTGAGAGTATTGGAAAAAGACCACTAGAATAATCTACAGGAGCTTGGATAAGTGATATTTGAGTGAGAAATGCTTGTTCGTAGATTTTTCTAGTGGTCAATCAAACTCCAATCCTTGACATCACAGGGTACAAACAATTTCCATCCCATCGACGACTTACATAGATAAGCTTAGCGTAATATCTTTGCTTCAAATTGTGTAAAACTGAAGCATCGTTGAGGTATGTCAAGTTAGACATATCCTCTGCTTTTTCGTACTTAGGTGGGTTGACTTGTGTTACTTGGTCCTTTTTGAAGTCCTTGGTCTGTGTGGAAATAAAAGACGGTTAATGAGAGCGAACAAAGGTACTTACATAGATAAGTTTAGCGTAGTATCGCTGCTTCAAGTTATGCAAAACTGATGCGTCGTTCAAATATGTCAAATCGGCCATATCTTCGACTTTTTCGTATTTAGGAGGGTTTACTTGGTGGACGTTTTCCTTTTTGAAATTCTTTTCCTATTCTCAGAAAAAACTGTTAGTTTCTAGACAGTGTACATGTGTGGAAGGTTCAACTGTAATTGAATCTTCATTAACGCTGATTTGGGAGTTTGGAATTTGCCCATTGGCTTCTTGCAAGAAGAAGTTTACAATTGAATATTTGTAGATTCAATTTCAACCTCGAATCTGAGTAGGAGTAACTTGGTAGGAGGACAATACAAATGTTTCCCAAGCAAATAGTATTTCCATGACTGGTAAATACAAAAGATCGAAAAAATGTTGTAGGGAATTGAAAATTGATTCAGAGAAAAATGCTTGTTTAAAATTTTGTTGAAAGTGTTGAATTGTATGGTGAGTTTACTGAGGTAGGTGGTTTCGAAGAACTTTTTTCTACACAAACTCAGTGTTTATATCAAAGAGCGAATAGTTGCACAATAAAATTTTGTGTTGGCTGTTTTTATTTTATTTTCTGCCCATCATATCGTTTTTTTTGTCCACGAACATTACCTCTCCTCCAGGTACTCCAACGGTGACAAGGTCCCCCTTGGTTCCCTTGATTTCCCCAAGGACGAAACCTTCCTTTTCGTCCGGAACCCAGCATGATTTCTTGGCATCATAGGGCTTGCTTTGGTCAATACGTTTTTGTTCGAGAGATACGAACAAGTATGGGGTTGGATCTTCGTCTTCTTGACCTGCTGGAGCCTTAGGCATCTTGACAACGGACTTAGAGGGGCTTCGAGACACGTAAATACAGCCCTAGAGCCTTTCTGTAATGAAAAGTAGGTTAGGAGGTGCTGCTTTATGTTTCAGGGGGCTTAAGGTATCAAATTAATTGCAGAAGAAGACATTTTCAATTCTCCTGCCACTGGATTTAATAGAAACATGTGTAAATGATGAGTTTTGATTGATTTTGAATTCAAAAAGTCTTCTTACTTAATCAACTTCAGCTTTCTTTCAGTCTTCAGTGATAAAAAGAAAGCATGAGGTTGATAACTTAAAGTACGTCGCTTGAAAAGTTCTGTGATTTTTGGCCTTTCTAATAACACAAAATAACAACAAATGGTAGTACAAGGACTAGTTCAGAGTTAGGTTCCAATGATGAAGATGATGAAGATTCTGTTTGATCTTGGTTTGCTTAGTTAAAAAGAGGTTTTTCAGATACAAATGGCAATACAAGTGGGCTGAAGAAAGTAAATGGAGAAAAAGCAATTATGAATAGTAAAGATTCCAAAGAAGTTTCATTTTAGGGAAAGTCCTGTGCCACCTTTTTCCACTTTCCTGGTGACAAGAAGAAGAACCAGAAGGATTTCATACTACAAAGTATGCTTAGGCTTTTCCAATTAGAAAGTGTTATAACATAGTCACATCACACTAGAAAATATCTATAAAAAAAAGAAAAACTACCATGACGATTGAATGTACCTAAATTGAAAGCACAAATGTTGAAAAACGAGTAGGTACAGAAAATCTTCGAGATGAAGAGTTGACCAGATTATTTTCCAACAGAGAGGTTCTATATATACGCACAGATGCCCCACTAAAATTTGTTTTGGCTCAGGTATTGCGAAATTGTGGTTTCAAGTAAATTTCCACCATGTCCAAAAATAAATATATCATTTGGATTTCATCACACATTACGACTATTGAGAAGGAAGTGATGAGGTTCCTTGAGAAGAAAGTATGAAAATAGGAAAGCTGAATGCTGAATCTATTTCTTCCTATTCATTTCAACGATGAATGAAATAATGTCTGTGGAGGCATGAGCTTTGTCAAGGAAATAAGAAGAATCTCAAAACAGTAAAAAGCTCATTAATGGTTCAAGGGCTTGGTTTGACGTAAAGTTTGTTTGTTGTATTTTTCTCCAGTGTACTATTTTTCAAATTTAAGCTTCCAATCGAATTCCAAAATGTCCTTTCTCTTCGTATCCTAAATGACCGATAATAAAATAATTTTTTGAAGTCCTGACTATTCCTAAAAGCTTTAAGTGAGTGGAGTATCTATGATGCTATAGTTACGTCACTATTTTCCCCAGAATGACCGAAATCAATTCATGAATAGGCAAGGAGAGCCAAAACCGATCCTACGTTGCTTAGCTTCTAGTAGTCAGTTTCGAAACGATCTAAATTTAGTACAAGAATTTGTGGCAAACTAAATCGAGAAAACAGAACGAGACTTGAAGAATAACTGGCATAGGGCCCGTTGCCAAATGTTTTCCGGCATTGTTGGCCCGCCTGGCATCCAGATTCTAGTCATGTATAACAATAATTACATAATATCGGAGCGATGGCCTTCGATACCGCCGTATTCGATCCGCGTGGATAAGAATTGAGGCCCAGTCTTAGCACCAATGAATAGCTTGACAATATCAAGGAATAACTTTATGAAACCTCCACTGGTAGCTGGTTTTTCCTTGTTTTTGAATAGGTCAGATAAGAGGGCAAAATTTGAACCAAAGAAAAACTTTTTTTCTTGATTTCTATGCATCAATTTTGAGATTTAAAAGGGGTTCTTTTGATAACGTTGGCAAAAGTCAATAAAATCAAGCAGGAAACTGAAAGATATTCCCAGTAGACAATAAAGAATTGACATGATAAAGGTGGGAAACAGTGGTTTTGAATGAATTCAGCATTCTGATTTTAATTCAAAGATCCAATGGAATAGAATTTAAGATAGACGAAGAAATGTTATGTCAAATTTGAAGCAAATCCTTCTTCATTCACTTCGAAGTTAAAGAAGCAACGAACGCGTTTGGATGAAGACTCCAGTTAAAACTGGTCTTTTTGGTATGGAGTCATACTAGCTGAAGTTCCAAAACCTTCAATATTTTTCAAATGATCTTGAATATGAATGATCAGAAAAGTGCTGATTCAATAGTACTAAATTCAATGCTATCTTAAGTGAATCTCTTGTCACATCCAATTCCAGGTCTTAGAGCGTCCCAAAAAAGACTGAAATCACAACACTGGCACAAAAGTGACAAACGGAAGCTAGTATGACATGCGGGGGTGAGGGTGAAGTTGATTCCACCAATTATTTAGGGCACAAATCACTTTGGGGCCACTCTGAACACAGTCCATTCAAATATCCACAAAAGCGCGTAATGTGGGTGCACAGAAATAGAAAAATGAAAATCACAGAGCTCAGTCGGCGCACACTTCTCACTTACGTTCGCAAGGCGTTCTGAACGAGTCCAGTGACGTACCAACAAATATAAACGAATGCAACCTTATCCTGGAATGTAACGGGCCTCAGGATTGGTGGATAATATTATCCAATAGCTTGGGCTGTTACATTTTCGTCAGTCTACCTTTTTAGGATGGGGAACAAGGGAGACGAGGAAAATTCGAATTTTCTCAGAGAGCGGCATGACCGTGCTGGGAGTGGAGTGGGACCCTCACTCCTTGGAGTGGGGGAGGAATAGAGCGTTCACCTAATGCCTCATTTTTGAGCTGGACTTCGGGGGCCTCTGATAACGCTATCAACAGATGAGTTATTGGACAAGATGGCGTTTATGAGTGATGTTATGACACTTGGTGTTCGGTTATGCTGTAGATGTTTATCAATGTTTACACGACGTGAAGATTGACAGGTAATTGACGGAGGTTTTAACGCACAGCAAGTCGGTAATATTTCGAAGATGAATCATGAAATCCCCAATGGAGTGGATAAGTAGGTGGAGTTGTAGTTAGGTCTAAGCTTGTACCATAAGCATACTGATGTCACTGACATTTGTATTCATTCATTTTATGCAAGCATCTTCATGAATTAAGCCTACTTGATTTTATTGTCCTTATACTTATTTTATATTCATTTCAATGTATGATTTCAGTATTCATCAGAATATTGTGCACTGTCTTAGAAAAAATACGTTCACTCTTTAGCCCAAGGAATTTTTTACCGTCTCTGTAGTGCATTAAACTTCTTGCATCGTTGAGTTTGGTATCAAAATGTAGGTTTTCGAGATCGCTAAATTCAATGAGAAAAAACACAGAGCCCTAACTTGACTATCTAGATTTTCAACTTAAAAATGGAATCTTTTCGAAAATGTAAACTTCAAACTACTATAGCTTCCTTTCTCTTCATCGCATTATTCGCATTCACTTGTGATTTATATTTTGTGGACCCCTTGAAAACACCATATTCGTTACTAAAATAAAAATCTGAGAATCTGAAGGTGTAATTGAATGAGGAAGGTGTTCTTATCATTCGAGTCTTCAATAATATCCTTTTTGTGCATCTATAACACTAGAATCTTGAGAGGCCTGTGCTTATGAAAAGAACTGGGCAATTAACTGTCGAAAAGTAAAATTAAAAAAATCTTGACTTATGAGACTCGCATCGTTAACTTTGGGTTTAAAATTTGAGTTTTTGAGGTCTTTGGATTCAATTAAAAATAATTTAGAGCCTCCACATAGAAGATTTTCAACTGTGAAATTGGTTTTTTTTTAAATGGAAATTTGAAACTGTCAGAGCTTTTTTTTTATCAAATTCACTCGTTGTTTATATTTTGTGGATCAACATAGCTGAAAGTATCTCTGTGAGAAATATGAGTGATTCTAAAAATCCCATCTTTTGGGAGAAAAAGTATCTAAAGGTGCAATTCAGTGTAAAAGTTGTTGGAATCATTCGCATCTTCAATAATATCCATTTTGCGGATGGATAACACCTATTCCTTAGGAGAACTAGAAATAAATTGTCGAAAAAGAAATACAAAAAAATTCTTTGCATATGAGACTTGCTCTCTTGGTATCAAAATGTAGGTTTTCGAGGTCTCTGAATTCAATAAAAAATAAACTATGAAAGTTTAGATTTTCATCTGCGAATTTTTCAAACCCTCATCACATTCGCATTCGGTATTTGTGAGTTGTATATAATCTTTCTCTGGGGTCAAAAATCTCCAGAGCAATTTGGCAAAGAGCAGTGCAACAACTTTGATTTCTTTGATAAATTATAATTTCGCTAGTTAACATTGATGAAGCAAGGTCATCGAATATAAATCTGAATGAAATCATTCGGTAATTTCTGGCATTTGATATTATGAGTAAACATCAACTCATGGAGTGAGTAACCAAAGCCAGAAGAAAAATTGGAAACTTGAAATAACGCCAATTGCAAAGGAAAACTGATGACAGTAAATAGAGCTATTTGCTCTAACTTCAGACGCACGTAGTGCCCATGTGATGCATTTCCAATATATCCAGACTTCTGTAGTCGATAATTGGACTGCTGCAATATACAGGGTGACCCACACCAAGTTTTTCCGGCGATACCCTCAAGAATAAGGACTGAACGAGAATAAATTTGCTATCACAAAAACGCCTATATCTCTTGAACCAATTGAGAAAAAATCAAAATTTGATCATAGTTAGCTTTGTTATTAACGTCAGAAACATAGAACATTTTCTTCATAGATATTCCAATTCTCTGTCGCAAAATGTCAAGCGAAGTGAACACACGAGAATTTATAGTGAAACTTTTTCAAAATAATCAAAAATGGAGATTCAAAAGAGGCTCGCGTTCGTCCGGAAACGGTATCAAGAGTTGTTAAGCGCTTCAACGAAGATCTTACAATTAACCGCAAGAAAGGAACCGGGAGGAGAAAGGGGTTTCATAACCCAAAAAAAAAGAAAGCCATCAGCCTTTTTCAGAAGAATCCTAACCTTTCAGAACGGAAAGTGGCCCAAATAGTGGGTTATTCGCAGTCAACCGTTCAGAAAATCAAGTCGAGTTGTGCGCTTAGAACATAAAAAGTGCAGAAAGTGCCAGACAAAAAAGCTGTGAAGAATCAAGAAGCAAAATCAAGAGCAAAGACGTTAAAAAAAGATTTCTTGAAAATTTTTTCCTGTTGCGTGATGGACGACGAAACCTATGTCTTGGCTGATTTCTCGCAACTTCCTGGTCAGGAATTTTTTTCTGCAGATTCTCGTGGAAATGTTGACGAACAATTTCGCGTGAAGAAACAAGCAAAGTTTTTTAAAAAATTCCTGGTTTGGCAAGCAATTTGCACTTGTGGGAAAATGAGCAAATTTTTCGTTGGCCAAGGCTCTGTTGACTCGAAGATATACATGGAGGAATGCTTGAAGAAGCGACTTTTACCATTTTTACGTGAGCACGATGTGTCAACAATCTTTTGGCCAGATTTAGCTTCATGCCACTACAGCAAGGCCACCAAGGAATGGAACGAAGCTAATGAGGTGGTTTTTGTCCCCAAAGAGGCCAATTCACCAAATTGCCCAGAACTCAGGCCCTGGTAAAAAGAGACTTGAAGAAGACTAAGAAATCAACGAAAACATTAGCGGAATGCGAGCAAAAGTGGAAGAAAGCATCCCAGAAAGTGACTGAGAACACTATAAGAAGCATGATGGGAAGAATTCCAGAAAAAATCCATGAATTTTGTAAAAAATTGTTTTGGTTTTTTTATTGTAAAAACAGTTTTCATTAGAATTGGAAGATTTTCGATATCGGTCCAGTGGTTCAAAAGATATAAGCGTTTTTGTGATAGCGAATTCATTCTCGTTCAGTCCTTATTAAATAGCAATAGATCTCGAAACTTAAGTTAATAACTCTGTGTATTTCATTGACCTCGAAATATGTAGATATATGAAAACCCATCAATCACCAAATCATCCCCAGCAACAAAAGATGTGTCCATACCTGGCACAAAAATATAGGGTTGCCATTTGAAGAAGATATAAGTTTTGTGCTTTACTTTTATCTCTCCCTGTATATTATTATCGTATACAGATATTTATGTCAAGTCCCCCCATATTATAAAGACTGTCAAGGACCTACCTTTTTTATTTGCTTATGCTAGTTTGGAAAAGTCATTAAGATTTTATCTTGTAGAATGAGCTCATTTTCCACTCACGTAAAGTTTTTCGCAATTGCAGAAATATCTGCTACAACGTGATATTCTGATTGATTACCAGGTGATGTTACACTTAGTAGCAATGTGATTAGAGCATTTGATGAATTTCACCTGCTACTAAACGTACAATTAATCAAATAAATTGATTGACCAATCATACAGCTCTTTCGAGAAAGTAATTCTGAGTAGACAGAAGTCCAATTAATCGTTCTAGCCTCCTGAGATATGAACAGTTTACCACATTTAATTCTTAAATTTAGATATACCCAAGTAAATCTAGATTATTTTCTATTTGGAATTGTTCCATATCAATTTTAGTCCCCACTGTAAAGATAAAATCTGGCTGATGTCCAACGATGTCCAATTAAATCTGTAGGATTCTTTCTATTGTCAATGTTGATATGGTTGCGGGATTTGCTGGGAAATAGGTCAACAGAAAAAAAAATTCACTTTTTTCGATGAGGGTACAGGAATCACTAATGGTTATTTTGACAGAAAGGCAGCTTGAGCTTTACTCCTTTCACCAAATTTACAAAATTTCACAATGGGAACTAGGCAATAATGAAGATCTATATGCAAGAAAAAAGTTCTGAAGGGTTTTCCAATAAGAGGTGTTATTTTGACATAAAAAAAAAGTAATTTGTATAGATAAATGATAGGATATTTATTTCATTATAAAGAGGAAGGTATGCCGGTAATTATGAAAAAAACATCATCCAAATGACCACCACGACCACGATTACAGGACCGTATCCTTTTCGACCTTATTTGGTCTTGTCAGAGTAATAAAGTCCCATGTACTAATTTCACGACATCAAGGTTTCTAACACTATAATATTGTCTTTAAGGATCTATAGGAGCCTATTGATTCAATAATGTTTTTATTTTTGGTGAGATGTGATATTTGGATCTAGAGGTTGTTATTGAGAATGTGATCCGAGAAATAAATTTCATGAAGGTAATTCTTGAAGCATTGCAGCACATATTGGCCAAAATGGTTCATCTTTCTTCGTTATCGGAGCCCCCTATTCTCAACGAAGCTAGTTCGTTTGAGATTGAGAATAGAAGCTGCTGCAATTGTATTTATAGACGAATCAGAGCTCGGGCGTTAAAAATATCGTCAACAAGAAAAAACAAGTGATCGTTATACTGTTTTAGTGGTCAGATCGCATTTTTGACAGGTTATTGGAGCGTGTGGTGTTGCCAGAAACATTTTCTCTCCGAACGTCGGCGTTGTCCTCTTTTATTTCGTTTTCAGGAGAGGCAGGGAAAGCGAGATCAAAAGTTTATGTCGCTGACCGTGATATTTGGGTTGGCTCGTGGATTGAGGAATTCGAGTAATTATTGGGTCTTTGATTTTTTACGACTTCGCTTACGTGGATACTGCACAACAAGGTTCAGCTAGGACCAAACGAAATTTCGACTTGAAACATTCAGAACAAAACTCGAAAATGAATATTGAAATATAAATAATCGAAAAAATCAATGAAAAGAAGGATTATATGGGCAAGTTTGGATCAAAATATAGGTTTTCGAGGAGGCTGAATTCAATACAAAATAAACCGGAGCCTTATCTGTCATAGTTTAGATTTTCACCTGTCGAATGACATTTTTTTCAATTTTCAAATCGTCATAGCTCCCGTTCCTGTGTTCGGATCCACCTCTTGTTTGTATATTCTCAATCAGCATTGTACGAAGTATCTCTAGGCATCATAAAATCGATTTCGAAAATTCCAACTTTTTGGGTGAAAAATGACAAAGGGGTTTGACCCCCCAAAAACACCATATTACTGGTCACCAAGAATTTATTGGAAAATCATACGCGGTCATTCGATGCAGAAGGTCTACAACCCATTCGAATCTGTCAGAATAACCACTCGGCCGATCAATACCGCCCAATGGTTGAGAGCTATGAGCTCGTGAACAAAACTCGAAAATGAATTTTGGAATATAAATAATCGAAAAAAATCAATAAAAAGAAGGACTATATGGACAAGTTCGGTATCAAAATATAGGTTTTCGAGGACGCTGAATTCGATAAAAAACAAACCGGAGCCCTATCTGCCATAGTTTAGATTTTCACCTGTCAAATGACATTTTTTTCAATTTTCAATTCGTCGTAGCTCCCGTTCCTGTTGTCGGATACACCTCTTGTTTGTATATTCTCAATCAGCATTGTACGAAGTATCTCTCGGCATTATAAAATCGATTTCGAAAATTCCAACTTTTTGGGTGAAAAATGACAAAGGGGTATGACCCCCCAAAAACATCATATTACTGGTCACCAAGAATTTCTTGGAAAACCATACGCGGTTATTCGATGCTGAAGGTCTACAACCCATTCGAATCTTCCAGAATAACCACTCGGCCGATCAATACCGCCCAATGGTTGAGAGCTATGAGCTCGCGAACAAAACTCGAAAATGAATTTTGGAATATAGATAATCGAAAAAAATCAATGAAAAGAAGGACTATATGGACAAGTTTGGTATCAAAATATAGGTTTTCGAGGACGCTGAATTCAATAAAAATGAACCGGAGCCCTTTCTGTCATAGTTTAGATTTTCACCTGTCAAACGACATTTTTTTCAATTTTCAAATCGTCATAGCTTCCGTTCCTGTGGTCGAATCCACCTCTTGTTTGTATATTCTCAATCAGCATTGTACGAAGTATCTCTAGGCATTATAAAATCGATTTCGAAAATTCCAACTTTTTGGGTGAAAAATGACAAAGGGGTATGATCCCCCAAAAACACCATATTACTGGTCACCAAGAATTTCTTGGAAAACCATACGCGGTTTTTCGATGCAGAAGGTCTACAACCCATTCGAATCTGTCAGAATAACCACTCGGCCGATCAATACCGCCCAAATGTTGAGATCTATGAGCTCGTGAACAAAACTCGAAAATGAATTTTGGAATATAAATAATCGAAAAAAATCAATAAAATGAAGGACTATATGGACAAGTTTGGTATCAAAATATAGGTTTTCGAGGACGCTGAATTCAATAAAAAATAAACCGGAACACTATCTGTCATAGTTTAGATTTTCACCTGTCAAATGACATTTTGTTCAATTTTCAAATCGTCTTAGCTCCCGTTCCTGTGATCGGATCCACCTCTTATTCTCTTATATTCTCAATCAGCATTGTACGAAGTATCTCTAGGCATTATAAAATCGATTTCGAAAATTCCAACTTTTTGGGTGAAAAATGACAAAAGGGTTTGACCCCCAAAAACACCATATTACTGGCCACCAAGAATTTCTTGGAAAACCATACGCGGTTATTCGATGCAGAAGGTCTACAACCCATTCGAATCTGTCAGAATAACCACTCGGCCGATCAATACCGCCCAATGGTTGAGAGCTATGAGCTCTTGAACAAAACTCCAAAATGCATTTTGGAATATGAATAATCGAAAAAAATCAATAAAATGAAGGACTATATGGACAAGTTTGGTATCAAAATATAGGTTTTCGAGGACGCTGAATTCAATAAAAAATAAACCGGAGCCCTATCTGTCATAGTTTAGATTTTCACCTGTCAAATGCCATTTTGTTCAATTTTCAAATCGTCATAGCTCCCGTTCCTGTGGTCGGATTCACCTCTTGTTTGTATATTCTCAATCAGCGTTGTACGAAGTATCTTTAGGCATTATAGAATCGATTTCGAAAATTCCAACTTTTTGGGTGAAAAATGACAAAGGGGTTTGACCCCCCAAAAACACCATATTACTAGTCACCAAGAATTTCTTGGAAAACCATACGCGGTTATTCGATGCAGAAGGTCTACAACCCATTCAAATCTGTCAGAATAACCACTCGGCCAATCAATACCACCCAGTGGTTGAGAGCTATGAGCTCGTGAACAAAACTCGAAAATGAATTTTGGAATATAAATAATCGAAAAAAATCGATGAAAAGAAGGACTATATGGACAAGGTTGGTATCAAAATATAGGGTTTCGAGGACGCTGAATTCAATAAAAATAAACCGGAGCCCTATCTGTCATGGTTCAGATTTTCACCTGTCAAATGACTTTTTTTTCAATTTTCAAATCGTCATAGCTCCCGTTCCTGTGGTCGGATCCACCTCTTGTTTGTATATTCTCAATCAGCATTGTACGAAGTATCTGTAGGCATTATAAAATCGATTTCGAAAATTCCAACTTTTCTGGTGAAAAATGACAAAAGGGTATGACCCCACAAAAACACCATATTACTGGTCACAGAGAATTTCTTGGAAAACCATACTCGGTTATTCGAAGCAGAAGGTCTACAACCCATTCGAATCTGTCAGAATAACCACTCGGCCGATCAATACCGCCCAATGGTTGAGAGCTATGAGCTCGTGAACATAACTCTAAAATGAATTTTGGAATATAAATAATCGAAAAAAATCGATGAAAAGAAGGACTATATGGACAAGTTTGGTGTCAAAATATTGGTTTTCGAGGACGCTGAATTCAATAAAAAATAAACCGGAGCCCTATCTGGCATAGTTTAGATTTTCACCTGTCAAATGACATTTTTTTCAATTTTCAAATCGTCATAGCTCCCGTTCCTGTGATCTGATCCACCTCTTGTTTGTGTATTCTCAATCAGCATTGTACGAAGTATCTCTAGGCATTATAAAATCGATTTCGAAAATTTCAAAATCTTTGGTGAAAAATGACAAAGGGGTATGACCCCCCAAAAACACCATATTACTGGACACCAAGAATTTCTTGGAAAACCATACGCGGTTTTTCGATGCAGAAGGTCTACAACCCATTCGAATCTGTCAGAATAACCACTCGGCCGATCAATACCGCCCATTGGTTGAGATCTATGAGCTCGTGAACAAAACTCGAAAATGAATTTTGGAATATGAATAAACGAAAAAAATCAATAAAAAGAAGGACTATATGGACAAGTTTGGTATCAAAATATAGGTTTTCGAGGACGCTGAATTCAAGAAAGAATAAACCGGAGTCCTATCTGTCATAGTTTAGATTTTCACCTGTCAAATGACATTTTTTCAATTTTCAAATCGTCATAGCTCCCGTTCCTGTGTTCGGATCCACCTTTTGTTTGTATATTCTCAATCAGCATTGTACGAAGTATCTCTAGGCATTATAAAATCGATTTCGAAAATTCCAACTTTTTGGGTGAAAAATGACAAAGGGGTAATTCCTGTAAGACCCCCTCAAAAACACCATATTACTTGTCACCAAGAATTTCCTGGAAAACCATACGCGGTTATTCGATGCAGAAGTAAACCTTCTGCATCTGTCAGAATAATAAAAATCTCTGAAACGAAACATTTGCGGACGCTTGTAAGACTTTTCTTGTTAAAATCACGCAAGAAATCTCCTCTCTACGTGTGAACTTCCATTTAAGGGATATCCTGTAAATGTGACATTGTGTATTTTTCCTTCGATAAATGAGGTTTTCACTGGCGTCGAAAGCAGAGAATTCATGGTGAAAGATAATAATGCAAAATGCATCCATAATCAATGCGAAAAAAATACAGAAAAAATTTCTTCGTAAACAAGTCAGGTTTCAGAAAACATTTGCCTCTATCTCCCCCCCCCCTCACTCCGCCTCTGCTTTTAAACGTTGATTAGTTTCTCAACTGCTATACAAGGTATTGGTATCGTCTTTTGGGCAGCCTGTACAAGAGCAAAGAAGGTAAGATGAGACGTTTCTCTCCAAACCAAAATACCTACATATCCTGACGATCAGATGTTCCCTACTGCCCCAGTTTCCCGTTTCTCTGTCCAATTACCCGATTACGTACCCATTTACATTGCTGCGGTAAATTACGCATCCGACCCTATTGTGTTTCATTGCTGTTGGGCATTTCAGGTCGATAAAAGAAAGAATTTTCACGTTACTATTTCGGGCAGGCCTAACTTCAGACAGTTATCGAAAATGTAAACATGACTAATGCGAGCTTATTTTTGGATAGCTTCTTCTGGTGGGAGTGCTAGCAGGGTTACTCAGGATTGAAACATCTGAATGGCATCATCGAAGAATTAAATTGTACAGAATGTTTAGTTGCGATCGGAAAAATAAAGCCCTGTCCATGAATTCGTGTATTTCTGCCTTAAAGACGCTTCAACAAGTGTATTTGGTGACAGGTCTGAATGTTCCAGTGGTTTGTGATCTATCTGCGTACGTTTACGAGGATATATTGAAAAATTCTAAGCCTACTATAGAACCAAACAATATTCCAATGTCAAAATATTTTATTAGGTACTCAACATGTTCTCCTCTTAATTGAATACATTTATTACAGCGAACCTGCAACCTCTCTAGACTTTTCAAAATAAATGTTTCTTTCTGCTCTGCAGACCAGTCCTCCACAGCTTTCATTACTTCGTCGTTGGAAGAAAATTTACGACCTTTCAAACTTTTTTTCAGTTGAGGAAAGGGATGATAGTCCGACGGAGCCAAACCTGGTGAATAAGAGGGGTGTTCTAGTAATTCTAACCCTAAATCACGAATTTTTTGCATGGCAGCATGAGATTTGTGTACTGGGGCGTTGTCCTGTAAAAACAAAATATCTTTGGATAGCTTTCCGCGGCTTTTCTCTTTAATTTTTTCCCGTAGAGTGGTCAGTAAGGTCGAATAGTAATCTCCAGTTATTGTTCTACCCTTCAAGAAAATCAACCATGATTACTCCATGGCAGTCCCAAAAAACTGAAGCAAGAACTTTTCCATCAGATTTTTGGACACGAAGCTTCTAAGGTCTTGGAGAACCAGAGTGTCACCAATCCATCGATTTTTGCTTTGTTTCTGGATCGTAGAAATGTACCCAAGTCTCATCCATAGTTGCAATTCGGTTTAAGAAGTCTACATGTTTCAAATCGAGAACAGATCGAACGCGATGCTTCTACCCTTGCACGCTTTTGGTCAACATTTAAACAATTTTAATTTAATTTACATTGACTTTATAACATATTTTTCATGTTCTCTCGGGAAGGTTTTGAAAGAAACAAGACACATTAAATGGAAGAAAAATTCAGGATTTCACCGAATCTTATGTGAAAGAAGAGAAATGAACAATTTTCAAAATACTGAAATGCTGATAAGTGATTTAATACTTGGTATATCCACCCTTGCGTTAATTACAGCTCGGCAACGACGGTTCATACTCAAAATGAGTGATCTTAAATTGTTCTGATCTAATCCTTCCCAGATTTCTCCGAGTTGGATTCCTAAGTCATTGAGAGTAGCTGGATGATTTTCTGAACTTCTCATCCTTCTATTGAGGTTGTCCCAAACCTGCTCAATCGGATTGAGATCTGGACTTCTTGCTGGCCATTCCATTCGAGAGCCTTAAACCTCTTCAAGGTACTCCTGAACGATTCGCGCACGATGGGGTCTGGCATTACCGTCCATAAAATGGAAATTTTCACCAATGTATGGGGCAAATGGCACTACATGCTCTTCAAGAATGTTCCTTATATACTTCTCAGCATTCATGGCTCTATTATCAACGACCACTAGGTCTGTGTGAGCAGTCAAAGATATTCCACCCCATATACCATAATCGATCCTCCCCCGAAACCAGTAGTATTCAGGAAATTGCACTGAGCATATCTTTCATGTGGACGTCTGTATACAAGGGAACGTTTATCACAATGGTAGAGGCAGAATCTAGACTCATCTGTGAAGAGAACTCTTTCCCAATCGGCCTCTTTCCAATGGATATGCTCTCTCGCAAAATTCAAACGCGCCCTTCGATGGGCTGGGGTAAGAGCTGGGCCTCTTGCCGCGACAAGAGGCCTTAAATCATATTCTCTGAGGCGATTTCTTATTGTCTGAGTGCTAATTTGCACCTCATGAGTTTGCTCAAGGTGATTTTGAAGGAGGCGAGCGGTTGCAAACCGTTGTCTCAACGAAGAAACTCTCAAGTAACGTTCTTGAATGGCAGTTGTTACCCGTGGTCTACCCTGTCCTGGTCTTCGGACATTCTTACCTGTCTCCCTGAATCGCTGCAACATTCTGGACACACTTGTATGGGAAACTCCAAACCTTTCTGCAATTCTTGTGTATGTCCACCCTTCTTCTCGCAAAACTACCGCTTGGGCACATTCCTCTTGGGTCAAATTGCGTGTTTCGCGTTGCATAGCGATCGAGTCTAGAAAATCAAACGAAAACTATTGATCACTAGAATTGATCGAGAACAACTGATTTAAGAATGGAGCCAATACATTCAAAATCTGATAATATCATCTTTTTTTATTCCTGCTGGGAGAAAACATCTGTATTGAAGAAAAACGTTGAAAGTGGATAACATATGCATGCATAATTCTGATGAAAATAATTATCATTGAGAACACCTTCAGTTGTAGAATAAATTTGAGATTTCCACAATCTGCGTTAATTTTTTGCGCAGTGTATATGATGAACGCGTTCGTATGAAATCTTCAGTGCTTCAGATATCCGTTTAAGCCCAATTCGACGGTCTGATAAAATCATATCATGAACTGCATCGATATTTTCGGGGACTGACACAGAAACTGGCCTTCCCGATCGGTCATCATCTTCAATGGAAAATTTACCTCTTTTGAAGCTTGCAGTCCAATTTTTCACGGTCGCATACGACGGACATTGATCGTCAAGGGTATCAAGCATATTTTCGCAAATCTGCTTACCTCTTAACCCTTTTAAATAAAGGTACTTGAAGATGGCTCGATACTCCAATTTTTCGATTTTTACAATTTCGGTGGACATTTTTTTTTATTTAGGCTAACTAGATATCAATACATCCTACTAATAATCATTCTTTTGAAAATCTGCTTGGTGGATAGCCTTTCCAATTCTTCCTTCCAGGGTTCCAGGTTAGCAATGTTGTCCCCTGGATAAATCAAAGCTTCGTGGGGAAAATCAATAAAACACAAAATTCAATAATTTATTCATTCTTTCTATCAATATTTCATGCTTTCACAACTCTTCAGAACCACGTCTCCGTTCTTACGAGTCCTGTACATCAAAATATACTCCAACAATCTTCCAACCATCCTCAGATCTTTCACTGAAGCAACACGCTCTTCTTCCCTTATCTTCTGGCGTCTCTGCCTAAATATAAGCCTCAGGAACATCTCTACCACCTCTATCAGTCCGATAACTGATAGACCAAGGAATAGGCCCAAAGAGCCTCCTAAGTCTGCGATGAATGCACTCCAGTCGTAGCTTATGACTTGTTCGACAGTTGATACAATGTTTGACGTATAGCTTAGATAGAGTAGGGAGAATGGTGATGTCTTTGCTTCTTTTCGTTGAACAATTTTGGGCAGATAGAGGTATAGATGGCATGGTTTTGGGCAGTTGCAGTCTTCGGAAAATTCTTTTCTCATGCTGTAACTGAAAAAGATTCGATTTTAGGAAATGATAGGTAATATAATATGGGAAACAGAAAGATAGGTATAAGCACTTTTTCTGTGGTAAGATTGAACCAGACAGCAAACAATAACTTAATGGATGTCCCAATATTTGTTTTCTTGAAGGATATCTACTGGATATATCCTGGATAACCTACAGGATGTTGCAATAGTATTCTGCTGTTATAGGGTGTTTTTTTCAGAGTAATAGAACTTTAAATTGAAATAAAACAAGATTGAAGCCAAATTTTTCTCAATCTGAAAGATAATTTCATGACATTTGTTGAAAATAATGTCTTGCATATGTCCACCACGACTAGCTCTGAGGAACCAGATTCGACCAGATCAATTTTGGACCACTATTTCGAGTAATTCAGGCCTTCTTTGAGCAATAATACGAGTTATGTTAGCTTCCAAAGCGTCTAACAAAATCCCAAAGGAAATAATCCTTAGGAGTTATATCGCATGATCTTGAAGGGCCATTATTTGGACCATTTAATGTTATCGTCAATTCTTTCTTACAATAAATCAAATACTATGGTCAAGTGGCTTTAGTTCTTAAACCAATTGGGTCTTATAAGGGTGAAGACCAAGATCTTTATGCAAAATTTCCCATGTGGTTGTTGTTGCTGCATCGAGAGAGAAAATGTCCGAAATAATTTTTTTTTGATGTTGTGGTTTTCACGAAAAGGAATACCCTGTAATGTTCAGAGAACATCGCGAGAACCAAGGGCAAGCAGGTAGGAATTGGTGTTCTTCTTGAATTTCTGGAGGTTATATGCCTCGGGGAACACCTCCCTAGGCAATGTGTTCCAAAGCCTCGCTGCGTTGGATGAACGAGTCTTTGAAGAGAGATGTTCTGCAGGTCTCCAAAGTGACCACGAAGGGATGTGAAGACTTGACTTGACGGGTTAGTCTCGAAGAGACTGCCAGAGGGGGAACGATTGCTGATAATTCAGAAGAGAGATCTCCTACTCTTCTATACGGTGTTCTAGAGAGGAGATCGAGTTTGTATGCTGCTCTGATGGACAATTTTGAAAACCATGAAATTCACCAAGTGCTCTATAAGTTTGACGAATAGAACACTGATTTTGAAAATAAATTTCAACAATTCGTAAACGTTGTTGCGGGGTGAGTCTTCACATGATAATTTGTCAATGCTTACTGAAGAGAAATGTCAAAACAACATGGTTTCTTCCTCCTGTAAAATCACAGTTATCCCTATCAAAAATGCCATCACTCTAAAAAAAACACCCGATAGATCATATGTGCTGTCTGGAAATAGAACAACTTCGTTAAAATTTTGTCAGAGTTTGATTGGAAAGTTATACACACAGTTCCAGTAACATAGATCTTGTTTAAAATTATATATACTCCATTCACTTTCATTTAATCACATAGGAGGTCATGGTTTCAAATATTCAAAGACATTTTGTTGGGTTTACAAATTGTTCGCAGATTTTTGGTATTTAATCGATATTTGCAGGTGAGTTTTTCGTCGAATATCCAAGATTAACATATGTTTATTGTTTTTAGCACCAATTTGGAGCGTGAATACGATTTTCAAGACCAGGACGAATGTTTACATTTCGAGGTTGAAGGGGTACACGGAAATTTCGTTGAAAAAGCTGTTATTTGGACAGTATCGCAGTAGATGGATCGGATGGAGCCTCGAGAGGTCGATAAGGATGATATTTTTCAGGTTTTCCAAGAAATTTGGCGATATCTGAGCAGATTTTCAAAAGTTAGGTACCTCACTAATGAGGTCGAACTTAGACCTAATTATCCTATAAGAAACGCCTTTTAAAGGTCGAGATGGTGAAAAATGTATTCTTTATAGATGTTGTTTGAACAAACGCAGCCGAGTTTTATATCCCAACATTGATTGTAAGAAAGTTATCAACAAAATAAAATTGACATTATTCTTGATTCTTGTAATTATCCATGAATTCATCTTATATCTTTGTGTTGATTTTTTTTATGAATTCTTGATAAGAATCAACAATTGATGTCGTCAAGTCTTGAACTTTCAGTTCAAGAGAATAATAAACATTAAATCTTCACAAGCATGCATATAAAAATTATGTGAAAGCAATGCCATTTTCTTCCATGGCGAAAGATAATATATTTCAACAGTGATCTCTTGTACTTTTCATGCAAATAACTAGAAAAGGAATCCTTTCTATCAATTCATATAAACGATAATTATTCTCGTCCATCACATCTTTTCCAATTCATTCATTTTCCGCATAAATTCACATTCTGAGAAATACGATAAGAATGTAGAAAGGGCAACATAGTGTTGACTTGGAACATAAAAATATTTTGAAAAACGTCATATTTTCGATACAGAGTGGAATGTGTCAAATTTCCAAGGCCAGAGTTGTGATTTTATAATTGTAAATGGAGTATAGTTTTAGGTTCAAGTTGTAGATCTTTTTCTGATGGTCATATTGAAAGCTGAGTTGTTAACAGCGTAGGTGTAATTTTAAATTTCGCACTATATCGTTTACAGGGAGATCGCTATAAGCAGATTGTAGGGGTTGCAACTGTTGCAAAATTCTGTTGGTACAAGTATTTACCTGTTTAGCATATCGTTCATATCGTCTATAATCTCTGAATCATTACATGAAGGAAACATCAAGTTGCCTTTCATCCAAGGTAAGGAGCATAGGTATCCTTTCATCAGCTTATCATGCATACATTCTTCCAAACACTGAAGATTAAAATCGATAGAATGAATGGCTATAAGTGAATGATTGATCAACACCATAGACATAGAGATCTGATGGACAGAGCAATGGCATCATGAAATAAAAAATTCTCCAAAGAGAGACAAAGCAATATCGGTGCATGTCTTTTTCTGCATGCCTGTCTGAGTTCATGTGGAGAGTATTCTTCATTTGATCCACTAACACAGATTGTATGGGTACCTAAATCAGAACTTTTCGAAGAAGGCAGCTACTGACACATGCATAAATCTTTCTCTTAAACGCTGTTTTTATCGTGTCTCGTCCATGTCGCTCTATGTCTATGGATAATTGGAAACACTTACTCTGGATCGACTGTAATTCCTGATCGAAACACATGGTTCATCGGGGTGATCCACCATATGGAATTCCTTCACTTCTATATTTAAATATATAGTTTCTCCGGGTTCAATGAAAACGAATTGGGAATAAGTTTCCATCTGTTCTGATTGATCTGTCGTGAAGAGTTCATTGATGAGATTCAAGACAAAAATTGGAATTTTGGGAGTTATTTCAAGAAATTAAAATAATTTTTTGGTGGTTTCGAAAACGGAGGAGAATTCACCCTGTATCTCCCTTATGTTTCGAAAACGAGGCAACATAAGTCGAAAACTATAGTTTCGAATATTGTATACACGACTGAATTGTTCAATTGATGGCGACACCCTGTAGATTTATTGAAAAGAAATTAAAAAATTGAGTCATTGAAAACTTATATGGACAAGTTTGGTATCAAAATATAGGTTTTCAAGGACGCTGAATCCAATGAAAAATAATCCAAGGCTCTTTTGATCATACTTTAGATTTTCATCTGCGAAATGGCATTTTTTTTAAATCTAAAGAACCCCGCACTTTTTCTATGGCATATGGCGTTCCGTCAAATGTTCTGAAATTTTGGTATAATGTAGTACCCGACCTACTGATCAAAAGTGTCCATGGCCCCAACTCAATCCTATGACTAGTTTTTGAGATACAGGGCGTTGAAGTTGAGAATTACCCACTTTTACTACGCCCGTATCTCGAAACAGAATCGAATGAACTTCAATTTTTCTCAAGAAACATTTCATGACATCCCCAGGGAGCAACAATATAGAGGAATATAATCGAAAATCGTTACGTTTACAGGGTTATCCTATTGAATGCATGCCCGATTTTATAAGTATAAAATATGTCAGTTTCAGAGCGAGAACGTTCACAAAATGAACTATTACACCAGATATGTTGTTGTTACATCGAAAAAGTCTGTAACACCCAGAATTTATACTGGGTGATCCATGATTATAGAAACTATTCTCAAGGAAGGTTAAGTGGACACCCTGTATATATGGATTGATTCAAGGTGTTATAATTGTTTTAGAACATATCATCATGGACTTCACAGAATACAGGGTGATTCAGTCATGAAATGAACTTTGAACCTCACGAAAATACCCAAAAACCACTTTTTTTTTCATCCCCCTCTATTTCAAGATTAACTCCGATGAGGTGGGAGTTTTCTTTCACCATTGTACTTTGATATAAAAACGTCAATACGACTGAGAGTTTTTATCCACTTCCTATGAACAGATTTTCTATGTAATATGAAAATTATTTATTTATGTTATTCTATTTTTATTCCAGCATAAGAAAAATCTGGTCATAGGAAGTGGATGAAAACTCTCAGCCGTTTTGATGTTTTTATTTCAAGTACAATGGTGAAAGAAAACTCCCATCTCATCGGAGTTAATCTCGAAAAGAGGGTGATGAAAAAAAAGGTGGTTTTTGGGTATTTTCGTGAGGTTCCAAGTTCAATTCATGACTGAATCACCCTGTATTCTTTGAAGTCCATGATGACATGTTCTAAAAAAAATAAACAAACACCTTGAATCAACCCATAAATACAGGGTGTCCACTTAACCTTCCTTGAGAATAGTTTCTATAATCATGGATCACCCAGTATAAATTCTGGGTGTTACAGACTTTTTCGATGTAACAACATATCTAGTGTGATAGTTCATTTTGTGAACGATCTCGCTCTGAAACTGACATATTTTATACTTTCGAAATCGGGCATGCATTCAATAATGGATAACCCTGTAGTCGTAACGATTTTCGGTCATATTCCTCTATATGGTTGCTCCCTGGGGATGTCATGAAATGTTTCTTGAGAAAAATTGAAATTCATTCGATTCTGTTCCGAGATACGGGCGTAGTAAAAGTGGGTAATTCTCAACTTCAATGCCCTGTATCTCAAAAACTAGTCATAAGATTGAGTTGAGGCCATGGACACTTTTGATCAGTAGGTCGAGTACTATATTATAACAAAATTTTAGAACATTTGACGGAACGCCATTTGCCATAGAAAAAGTGCGGGGTCCTTTGAACTTGTCATTGCTCCCGCTCCTGTATTCGTATCCAGTTTTTGTTTGTACATTGTTAATCAGCATTGTCCATAGTATCTCTGAGCATAATTAAATCGATTTCGAAAATCCCAACTTTTTGGGTGAAAAATGAATCAGGGGTAAGACCCCCAATAACACCAATTTGCCATTACCAAGGAATCCCTGGCGAATCTAAACGTGTTTTTCGATCTGAAAGATCTAGTATCCCTTCGAGCTATTCAGAAAACACTATTTGCTGATCAATATCACCTATACTTAGAGTGCTCTGAGCGTCTGAACAAAACTCGAAAATGAATTATGGAAAAGTTAAACATGAAAAAATTCAAGTCATTGAAGGTCTATATGGACAAGTTTTGAATTCAATAAAAAACAATCCAAGGCTCTATATATCATAGTTCAGATTTTCATCTACCAAATGGCAGATTTTCAAAATATCGAAATTTCAACTTGTCATAGCTCCCGCTCCTGTGATCGTATACACTTCCTCTTTGTATATTGTTAATCAGCATTGTCCATAGTATCTCTGAGCATAATAAAATCGATTTCGAAAATCCCAACTTTCTGGGTGAAAAATGCATAAGGGTAAGACCTCCCAAAACACCCTGTATTAATCTCAAGGAACTGTGCAGAAAAAATAAGGTGTTTCTTACATACCTGTTATAAATTCTGAAGTATCATGAATGAAAATATTGAATCCTACAGAGAAATCCCCTGCAAACAATTTTTTTTCCGAAGAATAATTCTTGGAATCAACCGTCAAAACGAAACTTCCAAGATAAAATACCATCCCCCCTTCCAAAGAAAATTTCGAAGATAAATCATTGGTACTGAAAGTGTGACATTGACCCAACTTAAGGTATAAGTTAGAAGTGACATTCATGCCTGAAAATAATAGCTTGATGATTTTGAAGTATTGTTTGTGCATACTCTTCATTACTTTTACTACCAACAATCGAATTAAACCCATAAAACTGCAAAGTTTCGTTAACGGAATACGTAGTTTCATCCATGAATTCATCCAGAGTAAACTCATTGAATTTGAATTGGGAAAATGCTCCTTTGTTACTTAGCTCAGTTCTTTTTCTCATTCCATATTTCTATAAGAAATATCCTTTTTCAAATTGAAAGCAAAAGATAATTAGAGATTTCACTTACAAGAAAGAGTGTGGTCTTAAAAGCAGGTTTTCTGCAAATAGTTATTGCTGGGTATTTCATTGTATCATTGAGTTTCAACATATTTCTTGTTGTTATCGGTGGATGAACTAGTTTTCGCATGCATATTTCCAGCTGAAATATATTACGAATCCTGTATTCATGAACTTCTATAATCATCGTACCACCTCACCTCGTAAACAGTCACACAAACACATGTCACCAATATAATCAACCGAATGAATTGCTTAGGGTCTGTAAAGCAAGTATTGAAATCCACAAAAACCATTTTTCACTTCAGTTCATCCAGAGTTGAATTGAAATTTACTTTAGTCGTCACAAAAAGCATCAATTGCACCAGTTAATAAACAAGGGAGATAAAAGCTTATTGATTACTTTTGATAGTTTTATTATATCCGATATTTATTAGCGAATGTTTGTTTCAACACCTTTTATGGTCTATATATCAAATAAATAAAGTACCGTCCACAAAAGTGGAACTGCAAAAGCCGAATATCACAAAAAATTCTCAACAATGATAGAAAATGATAATTCTACTTGCTACAATTGGTAGTATAAAAGTAAAAAATCTGGACAATGAAATATAAAATTTACAAGAAAATATATCAGTATAAAGCATTCGAATCCATTAAATAATTTCACAATCTAAGATGCTACCTACTATATTACACTTAAAAGGTAAACTATGTACAAGAATCATCAAGAATTAAACTACAGTCTTCCAGAAAATACCAACGAAATAAATAATAACAATGCAGATGCATATAAAGCTGTGGTAGAATTTGGAACATCGTGTTTTGTTGTGGTTTCACCTTGCTCTTCACCAGCTGCAGTAGGCTTGAATCTATCCATAACAACAGAATCTTCATCGTTGCAAACTGTTCCTCTGATAGCTTCAGAAACTGGTGCTGTCAGAATCCTGAAGTTAACATCCAAATTGTCCAGCTTCTTGTACATGAAAATTGGAAGTCTGTCCGATAGGACCCAGAGATTATCGTTGTTGTCCACCTTGATGTCGTTTGGAAACACCATCGTAACATCATTTTGGTATACTCTTCCTTGATTTTCTTTGGTGTATGGCTTGGTGGTGCTCCAGCAGTCGATGGCGTTCAAGTTTATCAAACCGTAGAAGAGTACATTGGTTTTAGGGTGGAAGAAAGAAGCTGTACTCTGACCGTTCGGACCTCTTGTACCAAGAAGAGTGAAGTTATGATAGCTGTTGCTGGCTAGTTCTGGATCACGTAGGATTTCAGTGCTTACAGAAAATTCGTTGAAGCTGACCAAAGGGTGGAAGTAGAGTGTACTAAATCCGGTATCGTTGGGAGATGTTAGAGCAAGACCAAAAATGGCGTCTTTCCAATCCAAAGTAATTCCAGACACTTTCATTTCTCCAGCTAAAGGATCCACACTGAAGTAGTTATGACTTATTTTCCATGAAGTATTATTCTTCCATGAATACACAATGAGAGCGCCTTTGCCAAGGTCGCCAACGTAAGCAAAGGAATCCTCACAGTTCACCACTTCGACCACGATGTTGGCCAGGAAGCTGTCTTGTTTCAGTTGGTCTTTAGGAAAGACGAACTGCCGAATCAAGGTGTCGTTTTTCAAGTTATAAACGGTTATTCTTGGTGATGCAAGGATTTTGGTGTCTCCAAGTAGATCGGAAGTTCCAGTGTCGAGAACCCAAAGACGGTCGCATTGGTCTACCTTTATTCTGAAAGGTGATACGATTTCTGGGACTGAATCACCTCTGATGTTGTGGGCTGGCCAGTTTGGGTATGGTCGTAGTTTTGGGGATTTTCTGGAATCTGGAAAAAAACAAAATAGAGATAAGAGAATAACTTCAAAGACATTTATGATGATGAATGAAACCTGTTACCTGAGGTATGATTCCTACCTGTTATATCGACATATGCCAAAGAAGCAGCTACTCCATTCTTCCATCTTGGCACGGTGATGAACAGTTTATTCTCGTAGATCTCCAATCCCAAAGGTAGATTGTTCTCTTGTATGAAATCTTCATTTTCCACTGCGAATTTTCTGTGGTTGTCTGAAGGGAATTCGAAATCTAATAGATTCCATTGAAACTTCACATCCAGATCTGCTGAAGCTTGGAGGCTCATGAGCCCAAGCAGTAAGAAAATAGACTTCATCGTCTATCTGAAAATTAAACAAAACTCATGAGTTGAGTGTATCTGTTGGACACTGCATCTGAACAATGAAAGAATGAGAAAGAATTGGTGTTCTAATGACTATAACTTCTGATAAACGATTAAACTAAATGGATATGATAAGGGAAATGAAAGTTCCAAACTTTCCGATCTTTAAAATCAACCATTTGTTCAGGTAACTAACTAGGTATCGTCCATTCCTAGCTAGTTTGGGCGGTAGGGGTAATTCGGTCAGTAGGGGCGAATGCAGACAGTGGGCTGAACACTGAAATAGTTCCTTTTACAAGTCTAGTATTTTCCAGAGTCTTTATAAGAGATTGAAGTCAGTGGATAACTCAAGAAACTTTTCTTACTGCAGTTTTAGTCTATATTTGGAGAATATTCTATACCAACAATAAGTTTTTTTTATGTTGTGGTTTTCACGAAAAAGAATATCCTGTAATGTTCAGAGAACATCGTGAGAACCAAGGGCAAGCAGGTAGGAATTGGTGTTCTTCTTGAATTTCTGGAGGTTATATGCCTCGGGGAACACCTCCCTAGGCAATGTGTTCCAAAGCCTCGCTGTTCGTTGGATGAACGAGTTTTTGAGGAGAGATGTTCTGCAGGTCTTCAAAGTGACCACAATTTTATGCTGGGCACAGTAACATCGACTTTTCTAGAGAAAAAACATGCTTGTGTTTTGTTTGCGTTGAATTCAACCAAGTTATTAGATCCCAATTTAAGAATTGTTGCCAAGTCCATATTCATGTTGTTAACATTTTTTTCTCGTTCGTCTCTGATTTGGTGGGCTGGGATTGGAGCCTTAGAAGAAGAGGCGGTATGGAGGGTACTATCATCCGCGAAGCTGTGCACTGGACACGAAATTGCTTCCAGCAAATCGTTGATGTGAAGTAGAAATAGTGTTGGAGCCAGAATTGATCCCTGCGGAACGCCAGCATTTATGGGTAGAGAGTCAGATGTAACTCCATCGACCACTACTTGGAGAGATCTGTATGAGAGAAAACTAGCTAGCATGGAGGTATTGTAGCATCAGACCTTGGTTTTTCAAAAATTCGTTCGAGTGTTTTAGCGACAGCTATTATATACGGAAAATATGGAAAAGGAGGTCAATAGAACCTAATAAAACCTGGGGTTCTATTTGCAAAAGTACTGAAATATCAATTCATTCTAGACGACCAGTCATTTTATAATGATTGTCAGACTGAAATCAAGAATTCACATTAGTTTGTGAACTCATAGAAGGCTGACTAATGTTTATCTTCTGATGAAATAAATATCGTTAGCATGAATTCGAGATGACTTCTGAGAATATGACGAAATACAAAATATTCCGTTAGGTATAATTGAGGATGACTCAAAATAATCGGATATGAATGAGGTACCTACTTCTGATCGTCAAGACGAACGACAATAGAAATTGATATAACCGAATTCAAGTTAGAACAAAAGCTCTTCCTTCTTATTTCCACCTAAGTGGGACAATAAAAATATCGATTCCGTTTGAAATTCAATACGGAACCCTTTGAACAACGGCCTTCCTTTCGTAGACTTCCTCAGTTTTAGCAGGTGTGCAACATTTCCTACTTTATTTATGCAAGGTTGAAATGTGACTAAAATTAAATTGCTTCGGAAGGAAATGATTTGATTTGTGTTCCTGTCCCAAAATTATTAAATATTTCCATAATTCCGAACTTTTCGAACAATATTGCGAAAGAAATTTCCCTGAAAACATTAGCACATATTTTCTCTTTTAGATACAGGGTGGAAAAACTATATTAATTGGTTTTAATGTATTTGTTTCCTAGATACTTTCAAACTACTGTTATATTTCATTGGGTTTGGAAGACATGTTGTTTATAAGAGCTCGAATGAGAGACTCCAGGTCCGTACCAATAATAAATGAAGCAATAGTGACCTTGAAACAATTCAACAATTATTTATGGAAATTTGCAGAATTCTTTCGAATTTTTTCATTCAAAAGAAATTCTCAAAAATGAGACATTAATTCCACCATAGACAGGTTGGTATGAATATTGACAATCAATTTAGTCGCTGAATGAAATATTGTCCAAATTTGAGGCCAATGAGTGACAATCTCAGAAAAAAAACAAGTTAATAAAATGAAAAAGAGGTTGTTACAATAAACTGAAGTTTGAATCTGAAAGATTATCCCAATGAATTTATGATCATCGATGTATTTTATGGGCTTCATTTTACGAGCTTCGTTAATTTTATGAGAATATCCTAGCATGATAATGATTGTCTTGGATGACTGAGAATTACTTATATTTTCATGGGAAGTATTTTCAACGACTATGCTAAGACCCATATAAGTTCCGAACAAAATTGTAGACTATTATTATACAAGTAATTGGTTTAATGAACCTGCTAAACAAGATGCCAATTAAATGAGCGAACAACAAAATATTTGGTATAGCAAGTGTACACAGTCGGTTGTGTTTGTATTCTTCCATAAAGATTCAGATAGATTACATCACCAGAAATTCTTGGATGGACAAGAATATCTAGGACATCAAATTCCTCACTAACAAAACTAGAAAGATAATCTAATGATAATTTTGATGTCCCTGTCGTGCTGGTTGACCAAATAAAGCACTGGTAGCGGGTTCAATGGTGACTACTCGCCAAAAGATCATTAATTATAATGCCTATTATACTTTTGACTCGTCCCAACAATTATCAAGCAGGTAAAAAGGTAATGAGTAGGTACGATGAACAAAAGTGTCAGATACCAATATTTCCATCGTATTTTGCCTGAAAAGTGTATGATAGAGTTCCAGTTTTTCCATAAATCATTCCTATTATGATTTTGAATGAGTTCGTCATTAAAATAGAGAACTCCGATATAATGAACAAGGTTAACCACAACTCCATCCTGTTAATCAAACTCACTCATCGGTTTTGATACGACTCAGATAAGTTGAATATCATTGACATCATTAAAAATCTATACTACAATATCAATTTTTATATTTGGAAAACGCGATAATTCTGTGTGGTCAATTGTTCCTTTCATTTTCTGAGCAAGAACAGTTTTTGTTCAATTTGAAATTCGTTCAGAGAATTTACCAAGAATGCTTCCCAATTGATTTCTCGATCTATGGTTTATAGGAGTTTATCTGTTCACTGCGTCTTGTGAAAAGATAAGGGTTTTCCAATAAAAGGTACTACACTGCGCAAAAAAAATAACGCACATTATGAAAATCTCAAATTTATTCTACAACTGAAGGTGTTCTCAATGATAATTGTTTTTATCAGAATTATGCATGCATATGTTATCCACTTTCAACGTTTTTCTTCAATACAGATGTTTTCTCCCAGCAGGAATAAAAAAAAGATGATATTATCAGATTTTGAATGTATCGGCTCCATTCTAAAATCAGTTGTTCTCGATCAATTCTAATGATCAATAGTTTTTCTTTCGTTTGATTTTCTACACTCGATCGCTATGCAACGCGAAACTCGCAATTTGACCCAAGAGGAATGTTCCCAAGCGGTAGTTTTGCGAGAAGAAGGGTGGACATTCACAAGAATTGCAGAAAGGTTTGGAGTTTCCCATACAAGTGTGTCCAGAATGTTGCAGAGATTCAGGGAGACAGGTATGAATGTCCGAAGACCAGGACAGGGTAGACCACGGGTAACAACTGCCATTCAAGAACGTTACTTGAGAGTTTCTTCGTTGAGACAACGGTTTGCAACCGCTCGCCTCCTTCAAAATTAGCTTGAGCAAACTCATGAGGTGCAAATAGCACTCAGACAATAAGAAATCGCCTCAGAGAATATGATTTAAGGCCTCGTGTCGCGGCAAGAGGCCCAGCTCTTACCCCAGCCCATCGAAGGCCGCGTTTGGATTTTGCGAGAGAGCATATCCATTGGGAAGAGGCCGATTGGGAAAGAGTTCTCTTCACAGATGAGTCTAGATTCTGCCTCTACCATTGTGATCGACGTTCCCTTGTAAACAGACGTCCACATGAAAGATATGCTCAGTGCAATTTCCTGAATACTACTGGTTTCGGGGGAGGATCGATTATGGTATGGGGTGAAATATCTTTGACTGCTCGCACAGACCTAGTAGTCGTTGATAATGGAGCTATGAATGCTGATAAGTATATAAGAAACATTCTTGAAGAGCATGTAGTGCCATTTGCCCCATACATTGGTGAAAATGTCATTTTTATGAACGATAATGCCAGACCCCATCGTGCGCGCATCGTTCAGGAGTACCTTGAAGAGGTTGAAGTCTCTCGGATGGAATGGCCAGCAAGAAGTCCAGATCTCAATCCGATTGAGCAGGTTTGGGACAACCTCAATAGAAGGCTGAGAAGTTCAGAAAATCATCCAGCTACTCTTAATGACTTAGGAATCCAACTCGGAGAAATCTGGGAAGGATTAGATCAGAACATTTTAAGATCACTCATTTTGAGTATGAACCGTCGTTGCCGAGCTGTAATTAACGCAAGAGGTGGAAATACCAAGTATTAAATCACTTATCAGCATTTCAGTATTTTGAAAATTGTTCATTTCTCTTCTTTCACATAAGATTCGGTGAAATCCTGAATTTTTCTTCCATTTAATGTGTCTTGTTTCGTTCGAAACCTTCCCGAGAGAACATAAAAAATAAGTTTTAAAGTCAATGTAGAGTTAACTTTCATTAAAATTGAGATTTTCAGAATGTCCGTTAATTTTTTTGCGCAGTATATTTTGAATACCTATACATATCACTTTTGAAATTGTCATCAATTTTTTACATTAGACAAGTAGAAACTACGCCATTAACAAAAATGGAACCATGCACGCTTCAAAAACGCATTGAAATTATTAAAATTCACTATAAAAATGGTGAAAATTTGGCAGAGACGGTTCGTAAAACTCGAACATAGCAATAGAGAAATTGGTGGAGAAATGTGAGCTGTTGGGACAAGTTAGTGATGTGAAGAATAAAACTCATGCACGTCGCTCAAGAACAGCAGAGAATATTGCTGATGTAGCCGAAAGTGTTGAAGAAAACCCAAGTTTGTCCATTCCTCGTCATTCATCCCACAAACGTCATTACATCGTATTTTGCATAATGGTTTGGGTCTTAAGGCTTAAAGAGTTCAGTTACCACAAGAATTCAAGCCGGCCGATCATCAACAACTTCGTGTCTTTGCTGATTCGGTCCTTGAAATGCACACTTATATAAAAAATAGCATTTTTCTTTGAATGCCAAAATAAAACCTCTTATTGCAATAACAGAACACGGATCAGAGAAGACGGAGAGGAAAGATCGAGATATCGAACGTTGACGGAGCAAGAAATTTCGAGTGAAAATGGAAAGATCTCCAAAGAGAAGAAGATTACACTTTTGTCCATAAGAACAAGCGCACAGAAAACGCAATAATCTCAGATAGGTGCTGAGGATTCTTAACAACTTGTTTCGAAGGATTCATTGATCTTTATTGATCTATATTGATCTACCTTGCGCTACATTCCGATAGCCTTGTAGAGTAACCTGAGCATGTTCCTCAGGTATAAAAATTTCCTACGATCGACTCTCGAGAATTTTCATTTTTCTCACTTCATTTCTTGCAATTTACAAGCTGAAATTTCCACATTTCTCCCAGACGGTATGTCCCAATTGAACATATCACTCGGTCATACAGAATTAACTCCAACTAGCCACTGGCGACATTTAAAATCGGGCTATGAATAAGTTTTAGCAAAATTGGTCAAGGCGGTGTCTGTGAACTAATCTAAGTAGTAGGTACTTGGAGATGCTGGTGACAGATAACTCCATGTTAAAAACGATTCTTCAGAGGATGCGGGTTAGGTCTTAACCATTTGATAAATGTAATTTTAATTCATTTAATGTCGTTGTTTACGTTTTGACGTACGAGCCAATTAAGATTTTCCAGAAGGCGATTGTTCGCATACAATGGGATATTATCGACATTTCCCAGTATTCAATAATGTTTGTGAACCGCAGAATTGTATAACCAGATTCTGGTAATCAGGTTGGGTATATAGGGTGAGTCACGAGGAACTGTACATATTTTTACCACGTAAAGAGGCTACTCAGGTGAATATATCAATTGATCATTTAGAAATGTCTTGCTCACTTACTCAAGCTCCTTACACTGAATCCAAAGAGAAAATTGTTATTTAATGATAAGCGAAAATAATAACTGAAATTCATTATTTAATTAATAATCCTGCAATAGTCATAGGAAAAATCCTTCAATCAGATTTCTTCATTAAGGGGTAGTATCACCTTTTGAATCGTGGTAAAAATCTCCATTCAAAAGGGGTCTCTTTATTTCACGAGTAAGTCCCTAATTTACGACGTAGAGACTTGTTTTTTTTTTAATTGAAGATGAAGAACGTCCCGAGGGCAAATAGTTTCCTTTTTTTCGATTTAATTAGTTTTTCAATTAAAAAAACCAGGGTAATCGTTAGATCTGGGGTTATTGAATATGTTTTTCGTTTTTCATGAAAATATTTTTGAACTAATAATCATGAAAATTTTTGTAGTTTATAGAAGATTAAAGTCCCGAGGGCAAATAGTTGCGATTTTTTCCAAAAAATGATGAATAACCGTCGGAAAAAAATCATTAAGTGTAGTTTCCAAAACGCTGAAGTTCAACCTGTTTTTTTTAATTGAAAAACTAATTAAATCGAAAAAATCGCAACTATTTGCGCTCGGCAATTTAATCTTCTGTAAACTACAAAAATTTTCATGATTATTATTTCAAAAATATAGCTTGTACTCATGAAAAACGAAAAACATATTCAATAACCCCAGATCTAACGATTACCTTGGTTTTTTTAATTGAAAAACAAATTGAATCGAAAAAAAGAAAACTATTTGCCCTCGGGACGTTCTTCAACTTCAATTTAAAAAAAAATCAAGTCTCACGGCGTAAATTAGGGTACTTACTCGTGAAATAAAGAGACCACTTTTGAATGGAGATTTACCACGATTCAAAAGGTGATACTGCCCCTTAAATATTGAAGTTGGAATATTCCTCATCAAACATTGAAAAATCCATACACATGGTGAAATTTTTGCGAAAGACAAAATCAACCAAAATTTTTAGACCCAGACCTTGATTTTTAGAATTATGAACAAGTTGTTTCTTGGAGGTACTTCAAGACAATATTCCCTAAAAATTTCAATTGATTCAAGAAGTAATGACGAGTCAAATTTATGGTGAAACTTAAAATGGCCCTGTATAAAATTAATGAAGAGGACAAGGACTTTTAAATGACCATTTGATATACGCTATACGTGGTAGAAAGATATACAGGGTCTTTCACGAGGAACCTCACCCATATTTATACGGGAAACTACTGAACGTATTTTCATGAAATTCAGCACTTATAAGTATTTCACGATGCTGATGAAATCTAAAATATTTTCAAGGCATGAGCACCTCCGGTTTTTCCGGAAATGACGTCAACTTCCGTTTTTCAAATTAGAACACCATTTTTTTATTGCAGAAATAGATTCCTTAGAATATTTCAAGTTATTTTGATGTAAATTTCAGTTTTGGTTGGAAAATTCTCTCTGAGCGGGAAAATTCGAAAAAAAAATCGAAAAAAATAGAAGAATAACTTCGAGGTTTTTGGATGGAAAATTTTCATTATTGGGATTTTTCAAGATGTAAGATTGATGTATCCACTTTAAAAATCGAAATCGCGATTCATGATACAGGGGGTGAAAAAATCGCTTTCAAAGTTAGGGATGACAAAATCGTGAAAAATCAATTTTTTCAAATTAGAACCCCATTTTTTTATGGCAGATATTGAATCTACGTTAAAAAATAATGTGAGTGTATGCATCACACCCTTGCCCTAAAGTGAATATTTTCTGAGTTATTCACAAAAAACTGTTTTTCGTCTTGAATTTTCAGCTATTTTTTTTCCCTTCACGCCAAAAAGATGAAATTTTCAGGAACTGTTACTTAAACCATGTTTCTCTATTTCAGTATCGTAATGAGTTCATTACAGTACTAAAAACAGTGCTGTAATGAATTCATTACAGCATCTTTTTCAGTAACATTTTTCGTTTTGTGGTTGTCACCAATGACTTCCGATCCTTTTAAATTTCAGCAGACGTCAATTTTCGTATTTCCTAACATTCACACCAACTGCCAAGATACAATATGAAAGTCACTAGGACCTATAATTTGAATTTTTTGTTGAATTTCACAAAATTTGAGTGAAATAGAAAAAATATCGTCTAATACTCGTTGCAGAATGCAATTCCAATACTCATGCGTTCAAAAACTCGCTCCTTCGTCGCCCGTTTTCGAATTTCGCATTCGTATTGGAATAGGAGCCCATTCTGCAACTAGTTTTAGAATATACTATTTAGATTTTACTACCCTAATATGCAAGAGAAAAAAGTTACAGGTTGTTCCTAAATAGATGGCGAATTTGGATTCGAATTTGTATCGGAAATCTCTTTATTTCAACTAATCGGCCATCGGTTTTCTCTCCAGTGATAAATAAATAATTCCATATGAACCATATGCAAAAACTTACCATGAATTACATTTTTTTTAATGATAGATATCATTAATTACATCTGCCAAATTCCTCTTTATTCAGTAGCATTTTGTGTTTACTATTAATTTGGTGATGATTCGTTTTAAGTTATAAAATCGATCACTATGCCTAATTTTACCAATGAAGATTATTTAAATCTCATTCCACTTCATGGAGAATGTAATAAAGTTGTAGATAGAACGATTCGACTGTTCATTGAGAGGTTTCCTGACCGACCCAGACCAACGAGAGATACCATTAACAGAACCAAGACAAACTTGAGAAATGTCGGATCTTTCGTTAAGAAAACTATACACAGAGAAAAAAGTGTAGTAGAAGATGAGAGCAACGAAATTACAGTTCTTGCATATTTTCGTGTGAATCCTCAAAATTCTCTCAAAGGTTCCGAGATTGATCTGGGATTATCTCAATCGAGTGTTTGGAGAATATTAAAAAAACATAAAATGCACCCATATAAATTCAATAGGGTACAGCATTTGAAGGAAACTGATTTCGTCAGGAGAACAGAGTTTTGCGAAGCTATGATGATTCGATTTCAAGAGAATGAAAACTTTTTGGACTGTATAATTTGGACAGATGAATCTAAATTCACAAAGAATGGTTCTTTCAATAGGCATAACAGTCATTATTGGGATGAAGAGGACAACCACCACTTCAGACAATGGAACTTTCAAGAGACCTGGAGTTTCAATGTTTTTTGCGCCATCAAAAATAATGCAATTCTCGATGTTCACATTTATGATGGGACTTTAACTGGTAAGATAGAACACTACACATGTTTGCATTATTTAAAGAATGTTCTCCCTTAGGAGATAGATATTCTGACATATTGACTCAAATAATTGAGCCGCTAGTACAGAACCATAATGACTTATGGTATCAACAAGATGGCGCGCCTCCACACAATTCACTCAATGTGTCAAATATCCTCTACAGGCTATTTGAAGATCGATGGTTGGCGAACAATGGTCCACATCTTTGGCCACCACGTTCTCCCGATTTAACTCCTTTAGACTATTATGTTTGGGGTAGGATAAAAAATCTTGTCTACTCAACTCCCCTGACTGATAAAGAGGACTGCATAGAACGAGTCAGAAATGCGTTCAGGTTTGTTTAGATTTTTAGATTCATAGTTTTGAAACTCAATTTGGTTTTTAAACACTTTTGCAGATCTCTTCCTCCCGATGAAATAAGAAGAGCAACGCACGAAGTATTCCTGAGACGTATAAATAAATGTCTAGAAATTAACGGTCAAAACTTTGAGCATCTTCTCTAGTTATAACTGCGAGAGTTTGCCATGGTTCTCCTAATAGTAACTTGAAGTCGGTTTCAAGAAGGGGTGAAAAATCTACAGCATGGTTCAAATAACAGTTCCTGAAAATTTCATCTTTTTGGCGTGAAGGGAAAAGAAATAGCTGAAAATTCAAGACGAAAAACAGTTTTTTGTGAATAACTCAGAAAATATCCATTTTAGGGCAAGGGTGTGATGCATACACTCACATTATTTTTTAACGTAGATTCAATATCTGCCATAAAAAATGGGGTTCTCATTTGAAAAAATTGATTTTTCACGATTTTGTCATCCCTAACTTTGAAAGCGATTTTTTCACCCCCTGTATCATGAATCGCGATTTCGATTTTCAAAGTGGATACATCAATCTTACATCTTGAAAAATCCCAAAAATGAAAATTTTCCATCCAAAAACCTCGAAGTTATTCTTGTTTCAGCGGAGCTCTATTTTCGATTTTTTTTTCGAATTTTCCCGCTCAGAGAGCATTTTCCAACCAAAACTGAAAAATGTTACATCAAAATAACTTGAAATATTCTAAGGAATCTATTTCTGCAATAAAAAAATGGTGTTCTAATTTGAAAAACGGAAGTTGACGTCATTTCCGGAAAAACCGGAGGTGCTCATGCCTTGAAAATATTTTAGATTTCATCAGCATCGTGAAATACTTATAAGTGCTGAATTTCATGAAAATACGTTCAGTAGTTTCCCGTATAAATATGGGTGAGGTTCCTCGTGAAAGACCCTGTATAGTTTCTCGTTACTCACCCTGTACAGAACACTCCAAGTGGGCGTATATAATAGATTGAAAGATGATCAGGCTCTAAAATAGCTTATAAATTTCGTAACAGAATCGAAATGACAAAGCAAGTGTCATTTTTAAAGAGAGGAGAGAATTTGAACGTGAAATATAATTCCTACAAATATTATCAAGTGTTTTCATAAGCGAAATCAAATCAAAAGACAACTTGAGATGATTCTTCGTTGTCAAACCAATTCCTCGCCACTGTTTGTTTTATATTGCATTATTTTGTTTGTTAGACCATAACAGATAATTGATTGCATCCATATTGCCTCGTAAACAGTTTTTCTTGGGAATAAAATGATGTCAGACGTGATTTTTCATTAAGCGCGTGCAGAAGACAAATTTCCTGCTTTCTACACTGTCTACAACCATTGGGGGTAGAAGAAATTGCTGTTTCGTGACATAAATTACAGGTTGTTTGATCAATAAACTGTATCGTTCGACTTTAAAGGGGGAAACATTTCAATTTTGAATGTTTAGGTGCAATTAAAATGTCATTATCACTGAAGATATGTCTGAAGAATTCGAATATCTTGATGGGGCCTGGCAGTGCCGTTGAACCTGTTTGGATGGGAGTGATATTGATTTGTCGGCTACGATATCACAGCCTTTTTTGTGATAAAACGTTCGTTACACCTTTCACATTATTGGAAAGCATAAGATTACGAAAAAGACCGAAGCCTGACGTCAAAGTCGAAAATTATTCATTCAGAACTTTGTAGGTAGATTCGCACTCAAGATCCCAACGAACAAAAATTTCGACAGAAGCAAAGCAATCGTCCATGATTCTGTTTATATTACGGAACATCTTCTCGAATTTAGCCCTTTAAGTGCTTCACAAGTGCCACAGGTGCTTTACAAGGAGGTTACAGTGCATTAAAGAATGTACTTTATCTTTTCGTTCATCGAAACTGCAGACTATGATTTCCAGTCTCAAACTTTTTTCTACATCATCTAAAGTTCTCTATTCTAGTTGTCTAAAATTCGAATTGAACTAATATTCTCGTGGCAGATATCCAAATCATTAGAAATAAACACAATAGTTCATCCAACGCAAAAAACCAAACATCATCTCGACAATTGAGTCTATAATTCATCTTCTTTATGTGACCAAAGAACCCTTCATGTTTAGGATGATTCACAATATGAGGGTTCCCCCCGGTACAATCAAATGGGGAGGACCCATGTCAATCTCAATGCTTTGGTTTCCCATGAACTCAGAGCACAATGAAAGCAGTGAAATTGGAGCTAACAAACAGGACAAGATAGAGCATAATGTCTTCTACATCAAACAACAAGAGGACAACATCATATTGCGATATACTTTCAAATTAGGTACATATTTCTTCTTTTCAAACATTACCAAAATGTAAGATATTTTCGTAGACTTAATCATTTTTTGTTTGGAGGGTTTGATGAATATTTATCTGCCACAAATTCATCCCCCTGGCTGCCCCCTCAAGTTTTAGAATGGGGAATATGTGATGAGTGTTGAAGATCCTTTTTGAATATTACTGCGTCATTCAAGATGGTGTTGATATTCTTTATTCAGAACGGTCGTATCCACTTTTCGTTTATATATTGTTAATCAGCATTGTCCAACGTATCTCTGAGCATAATGACATCGATTTCGAAAATCCCAACTTCTTGGGTGAAAAATGATCAAGCGGTGAGACCCTCCAAAAACACCATATTTGCCATCACCAAGGAATCTTTGGCGAATCTAAACGTGTTTTTTTATTTGGAAGATCTACTATCCATTCCAGCCATGCAGAAAATCCTATTGGTTGATCAATATCACCTATACTACGCGCTCTTTGAGCTCCTGAACAAAACTCGAAATAGAAATATGCAAAAATAAAACGTGAAAAAATCCAAGTCATAGAAGGCTTATATGGACATGTTTGGTATCGAAATATAAGTTTTCCAGGACGCTGAATCCAATAAAAAATAATCCGAGGCTCTATCTGTCATTGCTTAGGTTTTCACCTGCGAAATTTTTTAAAAACTCAACTAGTCATAGCTCCCGCTCTTGTGCTCGTATCCACTTTTTGTTTGTATATTGGTAATCAGCATTGTCCAAAGTATCTCTGAGCATAATAAAATCGATTTCGAAAATCACAACTTTCAGGGTGAAAAATGCATAAGGGGTAAGACACCCCAAAAACACTATTTTCGTCATCACCACGAAATCCTCTTGGGAACTCTGGTGTTGATATTCATTCAGAAAGGTCTTCAATCCATTCGATGCATTCAGAATAACCATTCTACTGCTCAGTAGCACCTATAATCTGAGTGCTCTGAACTTGTGAAGAAAACTCGAAAATGAAATACGCAAAACATAAACCAAAAAAATTCATGGCACAGAGAAGAATCATATGGTCAAGTTTGGTATCGAAATATAGGTTTTCGAAGACGCTGAGTTCAATAAAAAATAAACCATGGCTCTATCTATTATAGTTCAGATTTTCACTTGCGAAACGTTATTTTTTCAAAAATCGAATTTTCAAATTGTTATAGTTCCCGTTCTAGTGGCAAGATCCAATTGAAACTTGTATATTGTTAATCAGCAAGATGCAGGAAATTAGAAGACTAATCCACTAACTGTAAATGTCTTTGATCGAAAATAAGGCCCCTTTTATAACAAAATTTCAATTAAATATTAGATAATATACGTCAGATTGTCCAACTTGAATATATAATACATGGACTACACTTTAGAATGAATGAAAGGGTTGGAGAACCAAACGTATCAAGAGAATGACTAGAAAAAAAATTCGATTGTCAAAAAAAATCTTGTATAAAAAAATAGGAACTGTTTTGGAATTCATCCCAGTAACCAGTTCAATTATTCAGTCAATTTTTTCAAGGTTTTTTGTGGGAAATTTGCTTCTCTATAATTGATCTCGAAATGATTCTCAAATGCGAAACTTAGAAAGTTATGCTCCAAAATTCCAATCACTCATTTTCTATCTCGTATGAAATTTTGAGATATTGTTGAGCTTCAAGAAATTTAATTTAAGAGTTTTCTGCTTCAAGTTCGAATTGGATAGTTTGAATTCTGAAAACAATGCTAGGTCGCAAAGGAAACCTCGATTTGTTGTCTGCAAATTGTGAAAAACATAGAACTAGACTAGAAAACAATTCTGAGATAGTTACATTGAGAAATGAAAGGATGACTTCATGCAACAAAAATGTTATAACGCTTGAGGAAAGACAATTCATAATTCTCCAGAAAATTAACGAATCTAATTCAATCAACGACTCCAGTATGAATCATGAAAACTCAAGATGAATTAAATAAAATCCAACCTACCTCAAATGTTAATCCTTTGGTAAAAATCCACAACCACCGCACAACGCGCTCAAATTCAAACTGTTTACGGTCACTCAAACCGTCACCACGTATAAACTACTGGTCTGTTACTTCAAAGCACATGACGAACACCAATTCAGGTGCGACAACGGCAAAGACTGACCTTCACCATTCTTGCCCAACACTTGTGAGATTAGCGAAAGTACTGCATGTACCTAGAGCAATTCCGCCAATTTTAACGTCTACCTAGGGCGACAGCTGCTGATAACGGTTGGGGTTGATGCAGCGCCGTTCTGGCTGGGGACGTGATTTGGTTTTGGTCCTTCGGGCCGGATTAACCAGATTGAATTGATGGAAAGAGTGATGACGTGATGGGGAATGGGGGCATTGTGATTGTTCGAGATAAATCGGTTTTATATTGGTGGTAGGAGAATGTACAACTGTTTCTGTAGTAGTGGCATATGTTATTTTTCTATTTTACTAGGTATCTTGATGTTCGCCAATATTTGACCACGTTTTTAATGGCTCTATCGTCCTTAAATATACAAACTGACAAAGAAACTGCAACGCCCAGAAGGAGCTGTTCAATTTAATTTTTTTTGTGAAACATAGATAGAACAGCAAGGAGTAAATGATTAAAATTTGGAGAAAAAACGAAGGGTTACAATTTTTTTTAATAAATTTGGTAATAATGTGTTTGTCCTCCGCGATTATCTACAGGGTCTTTCACGAGGAACCTCACCCATATTTATACGGGAAACTACTGAACGTATTTTCATGAAATTCAGCACTTATAAGACAGTATTTCACGATGCTGATGAAATCTAAAATATTTTCAAGGCATGAGCACCTCCGGTTTTTCCGGAAATGACGTCAACTTCCGTTTTTCAAATTAGAACACCATTTTTTTATTGCAGAAATAGATTCCTTAGAAAATTTCAAGTTATTTTGATGTAACATTCTTCAGTTTTGGTTGGAAAATTCTCCCTGAGCGGGAAAATTCGAAAAAAAAAATCGAAAATAGAGCTCCGCTGAAACAAGAATAACTTCGAGGTTTTTGGATGGAAAATTTTCATTTTTGGGATTTTTCAAGATGTAAGATTGATGTATCCACTTTAAAAATCGAAATCGCGATTCATGATACAGGGGGTGAAAAAATCGCTTTCAAAGTTAGGGATGACAAAATCGTGAAAAATCAATTTTTTCAAATTAGAACCCCATTTTTTTATGGCAGATATTGAATCTACGTTAAAAAATAATGTGAGTGTATGCATCACACCCTTGCCCTAAAATGGATATTTTCTGAGTTATTCACAAAAAACTGAAACTGACTTCAAGTTACTATTAGGAGAACCATGGCAAACTCTCGCAGTTATAACTAGAGAAGATGCTCAAAGTTTTGACCGTTGATTTCTAGACATTTATTTTTACGTCTCAGGAATGCTTCGTGCGTTGCTCTTCTTATTTCATCGGGAGGAAGAGATCTGCAAAAGTGTTTAAAACCCAAATTGAGTTTCAAAACTATGAATCTAAAAATCTAAACAAACCTGAACGCATTTCTGACTCGTTCTATGCAGTCCTCTTTATCAGTCAGGGGAGTTGAGTAGACAATATTTTTTATCCTACATCCCAAACATAATAGTCTAAAGGAGTTAAATCGGGAGAACGTGGTAGCCAAAGATGTGGACCATTGTTTGCCAACCATCGATCTTCAAATAGCGTGTAGAGGATATTTGACACATTGAGTGAATTGTGTGGAGGCGCGCCATCTTGTTGATACCATAAGTCATTATGGTTCTGTACTAGCGGCTCAATTATTTGAGTCAATATGTCAGAATATCTATCTCCTAAGGGAGAACATTCTTTAAATAATGCAAACATGTGTAGTGTTCTATCTTACCAGTTAAAGTCCCATCATAAATGTGAACATCGAGAATTGCATTATTTTTGATAGCGCAAAAAACATTGAAACTCCAGGTCTCTTGAAAGTTCCATTGTCTGAAGTGGTGGTTGTTCTCTTCATCCCAATAATGACTGTTATGCATATTGAAAGAACCATTCTTTGTGAATTTAGATTCATCTGTCCAAATTATACAGTCCAAAAAGTTTTCATTCTCTTGAAATCGAATCATCATAGCTTCGCAAATTTATATGGGTGCATTTTATGTTTTTTTTAATATTCTCCAAATACTCGATTGAGATAATCCCAGATCAATCGCGGCATCTTTGAGAGAATTTTGAGGATTCACACGAAAATATGCAAGAACTGTAATTTCGTTGTTCTCATCTTCTACTACACTTTTTTCTCTGTGTATAGTTTTCTTAACGAAAGATCCGACATTTCTCAAGTTTGTCATGGTTCTATTAATGGTATCTCTCGTTGGTCTGGGTCGGTCAGGAAACCTCTCAATGAACAGTCGAATCGTTCTATCTACAACTTTATTACATTCTCCATGAAGTAGAATGAGATTCAAATAATCTTCATTGGTAAAATTAGGCATAGTGATCGATTTTATAACTTAATACGAATTATCACCAAATTAATAGTAAACACAAAATGCTACTGAATAAAGAGGAATTTGGCAGATGTAATTAATGATATCTATCATTAAAAAAAAAGAATGTAACAACATGGTAAGTTTTTGCATATGGTTCATAAGGAATTATTTATTCATCACTGGAGAGAAAACCGATGGCCGATTAGTTGAAATAAAGAGATTTCCGATACAAATTCGAATCCAAATTCGCCATCTATTTAGGAACAACCTGTAACTTTTTTCTCTTGCATATTAGGGTAGTGAAATCTAAAACATGGTTTAAGTAACAGTTCCTGAAAATTTCATCTTTTTGGCGTGAAGGGAAAAGAAATAGCTGAAAATTCAAGACGAAAAACAGGTTTTTGTGAATAACTCAGAAAATATCCACTTTAGGGCAAGGGTGTGATGCATACACTCACATTATTTTTTAACGTAGATTCAATATCTGCCATAAAAAAATGGGGTTCTAATTTGAAAAAATTGATTTTTCACGATTTTGTCATCCCTAACTTTGAAAGCGATTTTTTCACCCCCTGTATCATGAATCGCGATTTCGATTTTTAAAGTGGATACATCAATCTTACATCTTGAAATATCCCAAAAATGAAAATTTTCCATCCAAAAACCTCGCAGTTATTCTTGTTTCAGCGGAGCTCTATTTTCGATTTTTTTTTCGAATTTCCCCGCTCAGAGAGAATTTTCCAACCAAAACTGAAAAATGTTACATCAAAATAACTTGAAATTTTCTAAGGAATCTATTTCTGCAATAAAAAAATGGTGTTCTAATTTGAAAAACGGAAGTTGACGTCATTTCCGGAAAAACCGGAGATGCTCATGCCTTGAAAATATTTTAGATTTCATCAGCATCGTGAAATACTTATAAGTGCTGAATTTCATGAAAATACGTTCAGTAGTTTCCCGTATAAATATGGGTGAGGTTTCTCGTGAAAGACCCTGTATACACTCCCCAACACGTCTTGGCATTGATGAATTAGATGGTCATTTCTTCTTGATGGATACTATCCCAAGCTACCTGTACAGGGTGTCCCAAATTCGATGATCACTGAGAGCATCTCGGTAACCATAAGGGTTAGAGAAAAAATGGTTCTCTTCTGAAAAATTGCTGTTTCGAATATTTCTCGATATCTCGTTTTGTGTTGGAGATATCACGAAAACTTCAAAAAGTTTTCTTTTGTAATTTCCATTGCCTATATACGCTGCTTTCATCTGATCCGAAAAATTATTCGCCGTTCAAGTGCTAGAGAGAAAAGTGTTTTTTAAACGGGACACCCTATATTTTTCATCATTGCTTAATTCTTAGCCGCAGACTCATAATCTGAATCGTTTCAAAGATATTGAGTTTTCCATCTCCAATTGAATTGGGACAGCCTGTATATAATTTTTTTTTTAATTTGGAGATATTTTATTTTCGATTCTATGAAAAACTAACATTAATCTAATAAAAATTCTAATACAAATGAATTCTGAAAAAAACTACAATAAATGTTCGAATTGTATCTTATGATTTCTTCTCTTCAAGATAATCATTTGGTTGAAATTATTCAATACACACTAGACAAATAATAAGATTTTTAATTAAATGGAATATATTTATTTACAAATGAAGTTTTCCATTTTTTAGAATCGAAATTTTCAGGAAATGTTGTAATCTTCTATGATATCTCTTTCATTCAAGAATTCAAAGAAACAAACTAGACAAAAAATAAAAATAAAATATCTCCAAATAAAAGAAAAATCTTTGTATACAGGCTGTCCCAACTCAAGTGAAGACGAAAAACTCAATATCTCTGAAACGGATCATATTTTCGAAAAACCGGTTACAGGATGATACTCTGTGAATCTGCGGCTGAGAAGCAATGATGAAAAATATAGGGTGTCCCATTCAAAAAACACAAACTTTTCTCTCTAGCACTTGGACGGCGAATAACTTTTCGGATCAGATGGAAGCAGCGTTTAGGAAATATAAATTACAAAAGAAAACTTTTTGGAATTTTCGTGATATCTCCAACAGAAAACGAGATATAGCGAAAAATCCGAAACAGCAATTTTTCAGAAACGCCCTGTAACTCAAGAACCAATTCAGATATCTCGGATCTGTTTGCTGGCAATTGATTATTTCGAAAAAAGAGATCGGGAGTCCTTGAACATTTTTTTTCTAACCATTATCGAGATGTTCTCAGTGATCATTGAATTTGGGACATGACCCCCAACATCAAACTAAGGTTCACCTCTTTCTCCCCGACGTCGTCTAACCCCTTCTTCGGCCATCATGTGCACTAAGGAGAATTCATCAGAAAAGACGACCTGATGCCATTTCACATTCCAATGTTGACGTTCTCTGCACCACTGTAATCGTTGCCGGCGATGATCAACCGACAGAGATAACACAAAATGGGGTTGATAATGCTGCAGTCCAAAAGACCCTATCCGGTGGTAAACTGTTCGGACAGTTACAGGATGGCCTTGTTACCAAAAAAAAAATTTTAACAGTTTTTGTTTGTCTAGTTTATATAGACTTAACATTCAAATGTGTCAAATTGGGCTCACCCTGTACTATTGGTTCAAAAAAATTAATTATAGAAAGTTATTTTCTCATCCAATGGATACAGTATTTTTTGTATCATCTACCTTGACTATGAGTTTGTGAGTTATAATAAATATTAATAGGTACTCTCATTTTTTTGTACCTACTCAATTTGAACAATTAGTATATTCCAGTGAAAACACAAAATATGTCATCCTACTCTAAAATTTCTGGAATTTGCTGATTCATATAGCGAAAAAGTTGGACAATACTAATTGACCTCTGGGAATTCCAAAGTCAGTTATATTCCATGGCATTGATAACTAGGCGATCAAAATAATTAATTCTCAAGTGCATACAGTCTCCTTAATGAAATTGATATTGTTATTATTAATGACATATTGGCCACAAACTACAATAAAGTTCGACATAATTTATCTGAGTGTATGATCCTATTATTTCATCAAATTAAGTGATCGTGACTGCACAAAAATTATGCTACTCCATGTCCTTGATGGATATATTGATATAGAAAGCGTTTATTGGGAATCAATCAACTGAATTGGTTTGATTTTTGGTTGACGTAATGAATTTTTCATTGTCTGCAGGAGGAGTGAATAAAAAATCTGAAGGGGCAAAATTAAGAGGTGTTATTCCTTCTTCTGTGATGAGACTTATTTCATATTCCACGTAAGACTATTGACGTTCATTTAAATGGAAAATAATGTTAATTTATGCGATGACAAGAATGACACTACAAATTTGAATGTTCATGATAGAACCAGTAATTAATTCAACACTTCCTTAAGCAACAATGTCCATATTCAATGTGGAGATCAGTTTTCGCATATTCTTGTATCAATAACACAACGACTTCTTCGTGTAAATATCTGAAGGATATAACTTCATGTTACTATATGTTTTTCAAGCTATACCAGGACTGAATACTGATTTGATTGAATGACTCATGTGATTCATTCACAAAATACTAAGGATGTCATTGCCATCCGTATCTGATTAATGAATTTCAGTTTTCAATTGGCATTTGAGCCATTTTGAGAAAATGCCATAAATTTCTCGGTACTGGTAAATGAATCATCTCACCGACTAAAACATTAATTCAAGGTAATCAGTTGAGTATATTACAAGTTCTTTAATTTAAATTCATTCATTCTAGGCATACATATGTAGTTTATTTCAAGAATTCCAATAAGTTAATGCTTTCCTTTCCAATTTCTGAATATTCTGCCAGGTCTCTGAAAAGAATGAGAAACTTTATTATGATATTGATAAAGGCTTGCACAATAAGAATTTCATCTAACGTTTCACCTACAACTACAGTAGACATGATCAGCAGTGGCGGCTTGTCCTATATGAGGCAGGTGAGGCACTGCTCACCATTAAGCGTCGAAAATTACACGTATAAATATCATATATTTATTAATTATTTATTCAATCAATTAACATTGTTTTAATTATCTTCTTCCATACGCATTTATATCGAAATTTCCCTTCATTATATAGCAATAAAATGCGTCTCCGGTTGGGTCTAAGTTTCCGTATCTCACGATTTCTGGGTATCCAACTCCCAGTAAACGGCAGAGGCAGGCCTCACACTGCCTTTCTTTACGCGTCATTTTACATCATACGGAACGGACGGCAGGCGAGAAAACCGCACCCCTAAACGTCAAATATTACGTTGAGCCTGAGGCTAGCCTCTCCTCTAGTCTTGATATTCTCTCGCGAAGGGCAAACTGTAATTATTCTGCACTATTCGGAAATTAGTTCTTTAATCTATGAACCTGGGTCAGTTTTCAAATTGGGTTCGACTTGTAAAAATAGTTTTACCTGTTTTTCGTGTAGATTTAGGTTTGTCTCAGTGTTCATATGATGTCTTTCAATCTTATTATTACTGAATTCAATTTCCATCGGAGACCCGAAGGCGAAATGTATTTAACGGGACCGATGGGACGTCACGAATTCCCCAGTTAGATGTAAAAGCTCGAAAGACTTGTGATTTTTTTGATTTTTCAGCTGATCAGCAAAGTTTTTGGCGTAATTCTTATGGGGATAAATCATATACAGTTCAAGAAGTAAAGCGATCTATTCCAGATTTGAGTGAATGTCTTGAGAATATTACGCAACTGACGAAGAAGAGAGTTCACTAGAATTAGTTATTTATAGGTATATGTACATATACAGAGTGTCACATTAGTGCAATGAAGTAGATAATCTCATTACTTACGTCAGTTACGGAATAATTTTACTGCAAAAATGGTTGCTCTTGCACTGATATATCAGCCTAAAATAATAGTACCTACCAGCCACAGGGTGTTCGTTTGAAGCGGTATTACTGGTATCAGAATTAGGTCGGTTTGTTCTAATGGTAACCACTTCATATCATTTCATTTCTTAGTGCCAAATTAGTATTTCTATTCATTGGCATCAACATTTTTCTTAATTTATCCGGCGTGGCAGACATATAACGAAAAAATTATGGGAAAGTGAAAGATTTTACTTCATTATCAGAGTGACATAAACTTCAATATTCTCATTGTTCTGGTTAATGGGTGTTTCAAATCTGATGATATGATGGAAAGCAACTTGCTTGTAGAGGATGTTCTTAACACGGTCCAGAATTGAAGAATTTCAATAATGATGCTCATTTTCTTCAACTGGCACATACTTTTTATACACACCCTTTAAAATGTTTAGTTTTCGAGTAAGATAATTCTTCATCGCTAGAAGAAATATTTTACATAGCAAAATGTTTCTCGAAAAAGATGACCTTGAGTATGCTAGCGATAAAGAATTATTCTAATCATCAGTTTTGCAATAGCATCTTACACGGCAACGCCACGGCAGGGAATCTTTCTTCTCCGATGTGCCTCACCACCTTAAACTGTCACGAGCCGCCACTGATGATCAGAGGACCAGAGGTACAGATACTTACAATCAACAGCCTCCAAATAGACTGACTGCTCAGAGCCAAAGGAATTTGCTTCTTCCAGATCGTCATTGACAGAACTTAAAACAACTTCATCAACATTTTCACGTCTTATCTCTGGAGTGTTCAATCCTTCAATTTCGTCAACTCGAACCCAAGTAGATGCACCAAGTCCAAGTATCACGTCTTCATTCCTTTCAGCCTCTTCTTCAACAATAGTGTCGTTTGATGAATTTTCATTGGTTTCTTCTAATGAGTCTCTTCGATACTCCTCGGTACCAGATTGTTGTTGGCTTGTCTCTTCTTTCTCTGATGATTTGAGCTCGAAAAATCTTTTAAGGAGATTAACACTTTGGAGAGTGTCATCATCGGAAGTACCATTTGTCTCCGAAGTACTTACAGTACCTACACCATTTTGTTTTGGTTCATTTTGAGTCGATTCTTGGGATTTCATAGAAGAAATTATGTCTTCAGCTGAGTTTAGAGTGACAATGGTGCCACCAAGCGAAACTGGTCTTCTACGGCTTTGTTGATTCACATTCACCCAACTTTTTGCATAGTCGCTGTTTCCTATCAATGGTGTTGTTGAGTCGGTTACTTCTGATGCACTTCTCTGTAATGTCCTAGATTCGTCATTTGGTGTTCCTCTTAAAGTGGTATCGAAACCAACAGAGCTAACTGGTCTTCGGGTACCTACAGCTCCTCCTATTAAGAAATCAGGAATATTTCTGAAAGAACTGGGGGATAACAGCTTTTCGTTACTTATGGCTGATTCTGGTGAATGTGCTTCACCATTTGATACTCTCAATTTAGGAGCACTTATTGAAGACTTTTGGAAGGTGTTATAACTCTGATTCATGTAGTTGTTAGTTTTCGGAGGCAAAGAAAGCTCATCTGTGTTCGACACCGCACCACCAATAGAATTGGGTCTTTTCCAACTGTACTGTTTATAAGTAAAATCACCAAAACCTTGTCCAATATTATCTACAGAACCAGGTAGTTTACTGTTGAGTTCTTTGAAGCGAGCCCTTATATCCTGAATCATCCCCCTCTTCTTATACATATCTGTGTTATTCTTGATATCAACAGTACAAAGAATAGTCATAATCTCAATTAATTCGTCTTGAGAAGCAACATGGTTTTGCTTCGAATAGACCCTGTAGTCCTTCAGTTTGAACGAAAGGGATTGTAATCTCTGATCAAGGTTGTATAACGTATCGCTATCGTTTGAAGCGTGCGATTTAAATTTCCTCTCGGAAAATGAAAGTCCTGAGAAAGATTTAGACATGGGTTTGTTTAAACGTTGCGATGTTTCATTTCTGCAGTTTTCTTCGAATAGGTCAATGATGGCACGAACGCTGTTGACTTTGGGTGGGCCCTCCATTTTTGAAGATTATACCAGAGGAATCTAAAAGGATAACGGAATGTGCAGTAGACATACAGGGTCTTTCACGAGGAACCTCACCCATATTTATACGGGAAACTACTGAACGTATTTTCATGAAATTCAGCACTTATAAGTATTTCACGATGCTGATGAAATCTAAAATATTTTCAAGGCATGAGCACCTCCGGTTTTTCCGGAAATGACGTCAACTTCCGTTTTTCAAATTAGAACACCATTTTTTTATTGCAGAAATAGATTCCTTAGAAAATTTCAAGTTATTTTGATCTAACATTTTCCAGTTTTGGTTGGAAAATTCTCTCTGAGCGGGAAAATTCGAAAAAAAAATCGAAAATAGAGCTCCGCTGAAACAAGAATAACTTCGAGGTTTTTGGATGGAAAATTTTCATTTTTGGGATTTTTCAAGATGTAAGATTGATGTATCCACTTTGAAAATCGAAATCTCGATTCATGATAAAGGGGATGAAAAAATCGCTTAAAAAAATAATGTGAGTGTATGCATCACACCCTTGCCCTAAAGTGGATATTTTCTGAGTTATTCACAAAAAACTGTTTTTCGTCTTGAATTTTCAGCTATTTCTTTTCCCTTCACGCCAAAAAGATGAAATGTTCAGGAACTGTTACTTAAACCATGTTTTAGATTTTACTACCCTAATATGCAAGAGAAAGAAGTTACAGGTTGTTCCTAAATAGATGGCGAATTTGGATTCGAATTTGTATCGGAAACCTCTTTATTTCAACTAATCGGCCATCAGTTTTCTCTCCAGTGATAAATAAATAATTCCTTATGAACCATATGCAAAAACTTACCATGTTTACATTCTTTTTTTTTAATGATAGATATCATTAATTACATTCTACTGAATAAAGAGGAATTTGGCAGATGTAATTAATGATATCTATCATTTAAAAAAAGAATGTAAAACATGGTAAGTTTTTACATATGGTTCATAAGGAATTATTTATTTATCACTGGAGAGAAAACCGATGGCCGATTAGTTGAAATAAAGAGGTTTCCGATACAAATTCGAATCCAAATTCGCCATCTATTTAGGAACAACCTGTAACTTTTTTCTCTTGCATATTAGGGTAGTAGAATCTAAAACATGGTTTAAGTAACAGTTCCTGAAAATTTCATCTTTTTGGCGTGAAGGGAAAAGAAATAGCTGAAAATTCAAGACGAAAAACAGTTTTTTGTGAATAACTCAGAAAATATCCACTTTAGGGCAAGGGTGTGATGCATACACTCACATTATTTTTTAACGTAGAATCAATATCTGCCATAAAAAAATGGGGTTCTAATTTGAAAAAAATGATTTTTCATGATTTTGTCATCCCTAACTTTGAAAGCGATTTTTTCACCCCCTGTATCATGAATCGCGATTTCGATTTTTAAAGTGGATACATCAATCTTACATCTTGAAAAATCCCAAAAATGAAAATTTTCCATCCAAGAACCTCGAAGTTATTCTTGTTTCAGCGGAGCTCTATTTTCGATTTTTTTTTCGAATTTTCCCGCTCAGAGAGGATTTTCCAACCAAAACTGAAAAATGTTAGGTCAAAATAACTTGAAATTTTCTAAGGAATCTATTTCTGCAATAAAAAAATGGTGTTCTAATTTGAAAAACGGAAGTTGACGTCATTTCCGGAAAAACCGGAGGTGCTCATGCCTTGAAAATATTTTAGATTTCATCAGCATCGCGAAATACTTATAAGTGCTGAATTTCATGAAAATACGTTCAGTAGTTTCCCGTATAAATATGGGTGAGGTTCCTCGTGAAAGACCCTGTATTGATAAGGAAAATGATATTGTTGTGAATAGAAGTAGCTCCTTATCTGAATCAGGAGAAAAACCATATTGGGAAAAAGCTAAACTGCAAGGAGAATTCATTTGGTATCGGAGTTTGAGAGTTACTGATCTCTACTTTAGGTTGTAGTTCCCTTTTGAGTTCGAGAGCCTTTTAAAACAAACATGGAATTTTTTATACATCCTGACCGATTCTGAGATACTTTATAGAAGAGTAAGAGGAAAACTTTCCGTTTTTTCCTCTTTGGCAATCCGAGCATGATTTTTTCTGTCTGAGAATTTTCAATTTACATTTTTATCCTTTATCAACAATGTTTTTGCTGCCTAAGTGAAATTACTCACCCCTCAACCATGTTTCAAAGCTAAAAATGTTTAAAATTTACCCATAACAACCCCCCCAAACTTGTAATCACTGAAAATTTTGCTCTGACCTTCATTGTCAATCAAGTTGACATTTTTGCAAAACGAAACACGTATTCGAGTTATTGTTCTGAAACTTTCTACAATTCTGATTGTTAACAGGAAACTGATATACCGAAAATTTGACATCTCTAATCCAAAAGGATATTCAGATTACCATATTATTGATAGTTCTTGTGAATAAATTAAAATTGTCCTCTCATACATCAATTGATATTCAAAGTTTGTTGAGTTCATTAATACTAAGTTGAATTTTTCATCAGTAAGGAACAACAAAATAACAATACTTACTTTAATTCTTCCAAATGATGGAACGAAGCAAACTCAGTACCTATATCACTAAATTAATTTTATTGTTTCCAATTCTTACCTCACTCATCTATAATTTATCTCTAGATAAAATTGGCAAGTGGTTTATTTATACTCCTTATTCAATTGTACAAATTCTCCATTCTGGATATGAAAAAAATTGATAAAGGTTGATTTTAAATGCATTGCTCATCCAATTTATCCAAAACATATAAAAACTGGGAGAGGTATTCAATGCGTTTTTATTTCAGTTTTTCATCCATGACTTAGTGTACAAAATCATGAAATAAAAATTTTATATGCGGAATTTAACGAAAAAAGCATTGAGGTCCAGTTTTGAGTTGATGCTAAGCAAATATCCTTTATTTCTTCGATGCGTTCTTTTCAGAGAAAAAATTCAAAACTAAAGCCTGAAAGATAAATTAAATAAAAGAACATAAAATTTCCAAATAAATCTTTATTTATACAAACAAATATCCGATACATTCTGAATTTTCTACTTACATATACAGCAATAAGAACAAGGGAACAAATGTCCAAACAAAACTATAAACCAATGTACTTATACAAAAATTTGGACATCTGTTCCAACAGGATGGTGTCATTCGATCCTGTGATTGAGTTGGTTCGAACACCAAAACAATCGCCTGTTGTAAGCCACATTATTTGAATGGCAGGGGACTGAGGACCCAACAGCATTATAAATTATTACATTTTGATTCGACAAGTTTGCTGTGACAGGAAAAATCACCTGTCTTCTCTTTACATCATTAAATCAAAACAAAATTACTTATATATACATAATACAATCCTGGTGATCAAATAATAGAAATAATACAATATACAAAGAAAAATAATATTTGATTTGGTTTCCGATTGCTTGGTAGATGATACATCAGTAATGATATAAGACAAGACAGGGGGTTGTTTCAGTCCAACAGTGCATCTACCACTGTGACGGATATCACCTGCCCTATTCGTAAACCCAAGTGATCAGATTAAATCCTTTCATATATTTACTGACTGGCATTAAGAATTATCACCATGCACTTTTCAATATATGAAAGCACGAAACATGTGTAAACCATTCACCAGTAGGAGAGTAGACAGAAAGAAGCTTTCATACCTTTTTCAGAAAAAACAAACCGACATTCTTATATGAAGTTGGTTACGGAACTCAGGAATCGTTACTATCAAAACTGCTATTGTAGTTAGTCATAATTTTAATAGTCTACATGGACCTACCTTTCTATCAGAAATACAATAACGAAGATTTTATCAGCAGCACATTGGCAAACATCGATAATTTACACTAATTCCAAGAAGAGCTCGCTTACCTTCAGAGAAAACTCAATGACATCCATAAATATCGAAAAATGTACAAACCTGAGTGAAATGACCAAATGAAGTATTGTACAATACTAAACATACTAAGTATTATTTCAAAAGTTGGAGGGAAACATCATCCATAAGGATCTATTTATACCGAGCGACAACTGATCATGGGCACAGCGCCACTCAACTTGTGACAACAGATATTTAATATAGAAATTTCAACAATAAAACAATGCAGGAAACAAAATTACCGAAACTTATACCGACCATGCTCCAGAAAAATGAAAGTATCCAGTCAAACAAAGTAGCAAACTATTCATCATCAAGCAGCTCTTTTAAGGAATATAACATCTTACAACGTTACAGATCCAAGTACTATCAACCTAAGTAATGAAATAAAACAACATCGAACTATGAGTACTTACAAACATAAACAATAAGAAAAAGGATAATATTTAAAGACAATCAATTTGACCATCTATGTTTAAAAATCTTTGACTCTAAATCCAACCGTCATGGTAGAAATATTAGTGAAATGCTTTATATGTATAGTGCATTTTTGTATTTTAAAGTAGTTCATTTCCACTATCTTAGGTTGATATAAATTAGTTCTGAAATCTTTTCTTTATTTGTTCTTAAATGTTCTTTAGAACAGTTTCTTGTTGATGAAGAGAAAATAACATCTCCGAAACCTCATTTCAGAGCGATTTTCACCAAATTGTCATTATTACTAGTTGAAGAGAAATTTTGAATAAAGCCCAAAATAACTATTAAGAAAATTTAATAAAACTCCTCAAAATGACTCTACAGGACCCACTTTCACCAACTCCCTATGGACAGCAGTCCTACCTGTAGTTGTTAAGTAAAACTATCCGCCCCGAAGATGTTGAAACAGAATGACAAAATCCAACCTCACAAACAATGAAATGGCGCTGTGACTGATGATTTCGTTGTCCACACTTATTTTTCTTCGCCTTATATAAAGATTACCAGTAATATCAAAATGAAGTCAATAAATGGAGCTCAACAAAAAAATAACAAATAGTATCAATTTACAGCTTAAGATAAGGGGAGCAACAACAATTTAATTGACCACACTTTGACTTCAAGAAATTGTTCGCAATCATGTCTTACATTGGAATATATTGAATATTGAATAAAATAAAAGAACACTAACCTGATATATGCAGGTTTACGGTACTCATTTTTTCCGATGAAAAGAAAAATAACTGTACATACCATTTCGGCTGGTATTTTAGCGATATAAAAACCTGTCAAAAATAAAACATTGTAAATAGTATGAACAATACGTCGAAAAAAGGAGAGATGCCTCAGGATGAATGAATTAAAAAATTATTTTTGCTTATTCAGTAAATTATCGATTCATTGTTAAGAAACAAAACGAAAAATTTCATTAGACTTGCGGTTGATAGAGCAGATATATTGGGGATCATCTGAACCTCGGTTGCATCAGCACAGGACCGGTAGGAAACATGGGGGTACCATACATCAATCCTGGGGGCATACCCATCATACCTAAGACAAAACGAAAAAAATTATTAGACACATCGAATATAAAAAGGAGATCGTTTTTATTTTTGAATATTGTCACTTTTTCTGATTCTCAGTCGGCAATTTGCTCTTAATGGTACTGAAGATGGAACAAATAAAAAATTGAACAGAAACTAACATAAAATACTTACCTGAAAACGTAAATAAATAAATGGAAAATTTCGTATCATTAAGCCTAGCATGAGACACACAGCTAATTTTAAATTCTACAGAAAAAATCACACATTACTCAAGTGTTTCGTTTCCCATCATCTAAATCAAACTAGTGTTTGTCTAGATCAAAACCACCAGTTGTTCACAGGGTTGACATTAGCAAATCAGAGTAAAAACTCTATAAGATAAATGAACAAAAATAGGGTATTGGAATGGAGTAAAAATATAGTTTGAGTTATGATCATTTCTAGAAAACGTGTTTTCCTATATTTTCAGGGAAATCTTTAACAACTTTAACATCAACTGAAAACTTTAAAACGATGAGAAAATGTACTAGAAGTCAAGGACTTTCACAGTTATGTGATAGGGTAAGAAAGTAGAAGTAAAAAAGTGGGTGAACACTATGAGGTTCTTTTCGAAAAATGTTCCAATACCCTACTGTATAATGTTTTGAGGAAGGGTGAAGATCTGGCAATTTTGGAAAGTGATTCTAAGGAGAGACAGAACGGTATCAAAGTAAACGTATCAATTGAATAAATGACAATATTCAAGTAGGGAGTCTTTTGTATGCTTGGAAATCTTTATCAAATAAGGTGAATTTGTGGTCAAAAATCATAAACAAAAAACGGAACTTATGTTCAGTCAAAAACGATGCAATTAAATGACAGTAAAACCACTGGCAATGGCAAAACTAAGCGAGTGACAGATATATTTAATGCAAACATGCCAACACATATGCGTGAATAGTACCTGGGCTCTTGCCGTTTTATGGAACGCAGTGTGTCCCTCTTCAATAATTGTGTGTAGATGTCATTTTATCATCACCATCGAGGTCAAAAACACATAATTTATCCACTTTATATTAAATTTTCATCTACGTGCCGTCCAAACCACAACGTCACCAAAAGCACCTCTAAAGCGGTGTCCCTCAAGGGAACATTTGAGGTTCCACAATCTTATCATTGGGATGGTATCAACAGAGAAATATGACACGACATGATATTCAGGTTTAGAAGTTGGCTGTGAATGGACGTTGCAAATTGGAGGCTTGAGAATAACAAACATTCTGCTTAATTCATATATTTGAAGAACACACAACTATTATCTAATAAATAGTGGTCTTATCAATCACAACTTCGAGATATAAAACTACCAAAAATAAAATACTGACTGGGGCAAATTAAAGAACTGTTAAATTTGACATAGGACACATCTGAGGAGTTCTGATACAAACTATCTACTATCGTCTAAAAAACTCAGGTTATCATCATCAATTTTCAGTATGAGTATATGAATAGAATGTGTTGTAACTTACTTTGAGGCAAGCCAAGTGTGGATGGCCCTTTCAAATATCAAAGAATACGACCGAGAAAACACTGACACTGTAATTGTCAAGAACACTTTTATACATCAGGTGCGCTGATTTTTATAAAGCGTTTCATACCTTCATGAAATATCTTGAATGGAGAATTGAAACGAAAGTATGTAATGGAAAATCTATTCTACTGTAAATAAATAAAGACAACGAAGAGATTATATGGGGGCATGTAATTGACAAGCAAATGAACCAAAAGTGACATCAAATTCATAACTGGCTCATTTATCAAACCGTAGACTAATAATATAAATAGACTGAGTATGTTCACGAAATACATGGGGATATCATCAAAAGAGTCTTTCTGCTGAGTTGCCAACCCTATTCTACAGGATGTTCCATTTGTAGCTATACGATCATCCTCTTTAGAGGGTTGGCAACACCCCCAAAAATTTTAAATGGTCCAGTGACGACATCATTTTGAAGGTTCTGCAATACTATTCATGAATGTGCAAAAATATTCTGTTTGGCGGTCATTTCGGTGCGAAATAACCCCTTGGAAGTGATGGGTGAGGTGTATCAAGTGTCAAAGATATCAAAACTTCCTTCAGGCACTTGGTCCCTTCATACATTTCATATATCACTTCCAAAGAGATTATCACAAGCAGAGTAAGAAAAAATACAATGGATTCGCTAATATAAGAATTAACTCCATAATCTTACTAATCTTTAGGATGATCAGAGAATTTATGAACTTTGGTCACTCCTTCAAATTCCATGACCGGAAAATGAAGGGTAAATTCATTTATCTTCAAGAAATAAAGTGACGCCGCGATTTTCATAGGAAGAATGTTCCGATTTTACAATAGTTCTAGGTCTGGATTGCAATTAATTTTACAATGTTTCCATTTTCATACTGTTCTGTGGTTGCCTGAACGGCCTCAGACTCCGTAGAATATTGAGATAGATCTCTATGGCCTCAGACTGCGGAGAAGCATAGAGGACTAAAATGAATGTTCTATGCTCATAATCTGAAGATTAAGGTTATTTTTATCCAGTACTTGTGCGACTAGCTAGTACAGTGACTAAACGTGCTTGTGTAATCAAAAACTACTTTGGTGTGAAAATGAAGTGTTCTAATAATAGTTAATTATACAAAATCTTATAGCTTGTATAGAAAATGTTTATGTGCCCCGTTCCTTTATTTAATACTTGTTTAATTACTTCCTAAAATCTCCTTACTAAGATGTCCACTTTAAGAATTTTGAATAGGGATATCTATAAAGAAGGCTGATTCGCCGAATTTAATATCCTTTTTTGGTTCCATTTACAATTAAATCTTAGAGGAACATCGTGTGAGTTCGTACGAATCGCAAGTTGATGACTTTCGTACGAATCGAAAGTTTGTTGGACTTGAAATTATTTATTTGTTCGGTTGAAACAAAAAATTTGCGATGAGTTTTCAAAATTAAAATGACATTAGCTTTTATTATTCATATGATTGTAATTTTGTTTTAACCCCCTCAATTGTTTCAGTGCTCTGTGCCCAGAACAAGTGGTAGAAGACAGTGGGGTGCAGAAACTAAGACAATCCATGCGCTTGCATTTGCGTAAAATTGCCAAAGGTCGAGTTCTCAGTTCGAAGAAACTGATCGCTGAAGTACAATTGAAATCATATAGGTGCCATTTGTGCAATTTTTCTTCCGATTTCAAAAGAAGTCTAGATAGGCATAAGGAAAATGCCCATCAAAATCTAAAGAGGCATAGATGTCACATCTGTGAATTTCCTACACATCAACTAGGGGATCTCATAGCACACCGGGACATTCATCAAAATCCCAAAATATACAATTGCCATTTGTGCGAGTATGGTGCAGAACATCCTTTAAGCCTGGAAAGACATTTGAATATCGCCCATGAAAATTTGAAGCCCCACAAATGTCACCTATGCGACTACAAGACCGGTGCGAAAAAATATCTTGAAGATCATTTGCACAGTGTTCATGCAGAGTCAAGTCTTCACAGATGCAGATTCTGTGAATTTTCAGCGAACGTAAAGCAAGAAATTGAAGAGCATATAGAGTCCGTTCATTTAAATCTGAGGCCTAACATATGCCAATTGTGTGATTATTCTACGGCTCACCAAGTGAGCCTCTAATATCACTTGACAACTGTTCATTCAATGGAATAATTTAATTGAGATACACTCAGTTGCAGGAACGTCCATTATAATTTAAAAGTGTCATTAAAATCCTAATGCCACATTAAACATGGTATTCTGTGGCAGGAAACCATGTTTAATGTGGCATTAGGATTTTAATGACACTTTTAAATTATAATGGACGTTCCTGCAACTGAGTGTAAATCTGTATATTTTTTATGAAACCATTTTTTTTACTGTAGTTTTAGAGAACAATGTAAAATATTACTTTTTTTTTAAATAAATATCTTAAACCAAAATGTGCATAGATTCTTTTCCTATTTCTATAGATTTTGATCTAGGGTTAGTCGAAACGTCACCTGACAAAATTTCATTTTATCATAAGTTTCCAAATCCATTTAACTTTTATACAATCTTTGAGATTTTTGCATCAAACGAAGGTGAGACTAAATATTTTCAACACCGAAAAGAACGCTTAACAGAAATTATTGAGCACATTCTTTGAAAGAATTGAGTATTCTTATAAAGATATGGAATAAAATTTTCGGACCATTACATTTCCAAAGCAGCGATACATACCTGGTAACTGAACTAGCTTAAAATATACCAGGAATAGTATTCAACTAGAAAAAACATCCTACAGTGGCTTAGTTAAATACTCAAGCATTTGTCACTTAAAATTGGTATCTTTTGTGAAGATTGATTTGTCTGAATGCTTGATTGTTGAAATGCAATGGAAACGCTTGGATTTGAAAATTTTATTCCATATTGCAGAGTGAATTGATAGAATTTTCAGACCATGGGTAAAGAAATGAATCGAGAGTGAAAATAGATAAGAGACACGTTTCCAAAGACAAAATTGCTGGTTTTTCGATGAATTTTCATGTCTTTGTAGACATGTACTGAAAAATTGACAGAGATATACAGATATAGAGTTTGTTATGTGTACACATTTTCGTAATTTTGAACTCCATTCGCAGTAAGACAAAATAGGAGGTTAGTAATTCTTCAAAATTACCAAGAAACTAGAAAGTGAGTTTTTGCACCTTTTCTTCCTCCTTTATAGGTTTTCCCCCATTTTTGTAAGTTCATCCATAAGTTAAATGCGTTTTCGAATGTCTTCCTTGTATATTTACATTATTAGCCAAAGAATTCGACAATTGATGCTGTTCGAACTTGAAATCACTAACCGATATAAGACCCCATTCAGCTGTCATAATTTAGCACCTGACGTATAAAAATGCGAAAGTGTAAAATGTCAATTCCACGGCATCGACGACTAAGACGTCTTAGCTCAAGAAAAGTGATGAGATATCGTCCAGGATGTGGAAAACCAGTGGTCAAAGCTACCACATCAATTTTTTTTTCTAAATGAGGCACAACACTTCTCTTTCTCGAAAATTTTCATGGTCTCTCTCTCTCATATTATCTATCATCACGTCGTCTATCACCAAAGTCAATGAGCAGAGGTCGATGATACGTCCGTCACCGTCGTTTACGTACCTGGAGGCATGCTGAGAGGGGGCGGCCTGACCAGATGGCCCCCTATCAGCGTCGGCGGCCCGGTTAGCATGTGGTGTCTCATGGGCGACATTATGGGGCCGCCCGGTATCATCCCGATTGGCGGTCCTGACACTCTTACGGGCTGACCGAATCTCTGCATCATCGCGGCCTGATGGTTCATCGCGTCGATCTGCTTGGCCTGCTGTACGGCCGCTTGTTGGGCGGCGGACACTGCTATTGCCAACTGCAACAAACAAACCGTTGATGAAGGCCCCCCAAGGTCCGATTCAAGTAATAAGTTGACAATAAGACGCTCAAAACGAACAGTCACCACAGTAGTGGGCTATAAATACAGTGCCCAATCCTGCAGTATATCAGACACTTCTAGAGATGCCGAGGACTTGTAACATATTGCAACAAAAACAACTTAGTTTTGAATAAAGACAAAACGAAGATGATTATGTTCCACCATTTGAAATCAAGAATAATCGGTCCAGACAAAATGAAATTGAATGATGAATCATACAAGGTTAGTGAAAATGTAAAGTTCCTTGGAATTTATATTGATAAAGAGCTGAACTGGAAATGCCATATTGACTATGTATCAAAAAAGATCTCAACTTCAATTTATGGTCTGGGGGTTATCTCCAAGTATTTGAAGTTGAGATCTTTGAAAACTATAGACTACACTACAATAGAATCCAGACTGAGATATGGAATAGTTTTCTATGGAACAGGAAATATCACATCACTGTTTATCCTGCAAAAAAAATCGATAAGAACAATATTCAAAATGGGTTGGAGAACATCATGTCATGGAGTTTTCAGAAAGAATAAAATTCTGACTATATATGCAGTTTATATTCAGGAATGTCTTCTAATGTTCTTTCACAAGAATAAAGAGATGTTCCAGCAATACAGGGTGGCCATTTGAAAACGAAACAGACGAGATAAATTTTTTCGATAGAAATGCTCGGACAGGTCGATTTCCGTTTCGAGGGGGACAACTTAAGATGTAGGTTACGGACGCATAGCGCTTCAACCCTTGCTACTACAACCCTCACCCCCAATTTTTGAATAGGGAAGATGGGGTGAGTGATACCTCATTTGAAAGGTATTTTTATACTGATTTCAGCACAGTAATTGTTTTTTCATTTTATGCATTAGTTCTCGAAATATTCTTAACTAAGTATTTGAAAATGAAGTGGTGTTTTCATGGCACTTTTGTGTTTTTTTGTGAAAAATCGACATTTTGAGCTTCAAAACAACCATGACTGTGGCTTCCTTCCTCCAATCCACTGACATAGAAATCTTTAATCAAGATGTCGATTTTTCACAAAAAAACAGTAGAAGTGCCATGAAAACACCACTTCATTTTCAAATACTTAGTTAAGAATATTTCGAGAACTAATGCATAAAATGAAAAAACAATTACTGTGCTGAAATCAGTATAAAAATACCTTTCAAATGAGGTATCACTCACCCCATCTTCCCCATTCAAAAATTGGGGGTGAGGGTTGTAGTAGCAAGGGTTGAAGCGCTATGCGTCCGTAACCTACATCTTAAGTTGTCCCCCTCGAAACAGAAATCGACCTGTCCGAGCATTTCTATCGAAAAAATTTATTTCGTCTGTAATCTCGTCTGTTTCGCTTTCGAATGGCCACCCTGTATATTAAGGATAAATCTGCATACAACATATAACATTAGAAATGTGGACTATGTATATCCGAAGTATAGACTTACCAGTACACAGAACCAAGTAGAGTACAGGTGTTAGAAACTTTTTAACTCCTTACCAATTGCCATTCAGAAAGAAGAAAATTTCAAGAAGTTCTAGATGGTTATACATGAGCATCTACTGGAAATGGAACCATAAAAACTTGAAGATTTTGTTGGTTGTATATGAATTAATTTGTATATATTTGACACAATTTCATTTGTTTCTTGTAATATACTTTCATTTGAAATAAAGCTTACTTATTAGTATTATTTAGGCGTTGGATGCCGAAATGAACTGATCCACATGAGTTAGGGATATTGACTCAAATTGCAAAAAAATATAGTTAAAATAAGATTTTTGTGATGAAAATTCATATTAATATGATTTCAAGTTGCAAATTAATTTTAGCCTGTAGGTCTGCAGCGTATACAGGGTGGTTAAGAAAAATCGAGTAAAATAACGAAATATTATTCCCAGAGAATTCAAGCATTTTAAGACTATCAATACAATGTATGGCCTCCACAGGCATCAATAACAGCTTGACATCTTCTTTGCATACTACACACGAGGCTGTTGAACATTTCTTGAGGAATTTGGTTCCATAAACGGGGCAGAAGCTCTCTCAGATCATTTAAGGATTCTTGGGTAGGTTGATTATCTAATCTTCTTTGGAGCATATCCCATGCATGTTCTATGCAATTCAAATCTGGTGAGTGCGGAGGTATTGGTAAATGTGGAATACCAAGCTCCTCGGGCATTCTAAACTATGGCTGCACGGTGCGGTCTAGCCTTATCGTCTAGAAATTGAAAAGTTTCACCAATAGCAGCGAGAAAATTTGACACAACATTGTCAATGACATGCTCCCTATAGTATAAGGCGGTCATATTCCCAGGACAAATGTGTAGATCTGTGCGCCCGTTGAAACATATCCCGGCCCATACCGTAACACTACCCCCTCGGAATGGATGGACTTCTTGGACATAGCGACGATTACGGGGTATGCGTGGGATTGTCCATACCCTTATTCTTCGAGAATCTGAAAATCGTCTATATCTGGATTCATAAGTGAAAAGGACACTACGCCATTGATCGTTCCAATTGATATGTTGCCTTGCCCATTCCAGTCTTTGACGCTTATGGTCACGTGTTAATGGAACTCCTCTTAATGGACGTCTAGAATCTAGATTCACCTCTCTCAAACGTCGACTGATGGTTTCGATGGAAACTTGGACCCTATCTGCATTTTGAAGAATATTCCGTAGCATTCTACACGTAAATGTAGGGTTTCTTCACGCAGAAACGGTGATGAAACGATCCTGAGCAGGTGTTGTTTTTCGTCGCCCACCTAGCCTTGGTCTTTCCAACACGGAACCTGTCTCCCTGAACCTATTCCAAAGTCGAGAAATCACACTTTGGCTGACTTGGAGCCTTTCCGCTACAACAACCTGAGTTAGGCCTCCCTGTAGCATTCCGATAGCCCTATTAGCCTCAGCGTTTGTTAATTTACGTCTTGGCATTTTCAGAAAACTCGTTTCAAATCGAAGCCGTTGATAAACTGACTTCATTTCAAAATAAGAACATTCATGAAGCATTGTGATCGAGATATTCTTGATAATGGGATATTTGTTGAAACATTATTTGGGCTGTTTCCATTATCTATGCGGTTTGTTGTTTCCGACGTTTCGGCAAGCATTCGCCTGCCGTCTTCAGGGTGTAGGTCCTGAGAAGGACCGGTTTTTTGCCAAACTTGATCTGTCTGGACTTGTACGCACCATACTTTTTCGATTATTGAATTACAGTGTTGGGATTCGAACGCGGGTTATAAGGTTGCAATTTCGAAATTCCAGTCACTCTAACAACTAGTCTACCGGAGCAGGTAATTATTATACTATTCAAGTTATATATGAAGTATTATTTCCTGGTAGAGGTCACCTTGACCCGATCAGATGCGCAGTTGATATGCGCAGTAGATTAAGTTCGGTCAGGTTAGGTTAGGTGAAGCATATGCAAAGAACCAAACTTCAGAAAAAAGGCGACCAGATTGACGAAATGTCTCATACTGATTTTTATTGGATCGATTCAAGTTGTTATTGAGTTTTAAATGATTTTACAGCGATTTTCTCGAAGATTACATACTTTTGAAAACGATTGAATACGATATCCCTAACTCTTGTGAAGCAGTATATTCATAGGATATACTCACATTTGTGGCAGCAGCACTCGACGTTGGTATGTGTTGTTGCTCCTCGGGTTTAGGGGCAGTGACTTTGGTGTATTTAAGTCGCCTGGCTCTTATTTCTTCCAAAGAAATGTCTTCGGCTGGGTGAATTATCTTACTGCTGGTTCCTGTGGTGGTTATCAAGGCGACCTTGTCCCCGCTAGGCGTTGACGATCCAGAAGCTTGGTTTGTCGTTGGAGGTGCACTAATCGTGGCTCCTGTAAAAGATGAGGCTGGAGGTGGAGGACCACCGAGAAAAATTAGATAAAAAAAAAACGAGGAAAGCATTGAAGATCCATGGTCATTTGATACCAATAAATATTGAAAAATTCATATCGTAATTTTGTTAAAGAGAACTACAATTCTTTTCCTTGGAAGTATGAGGTGTTTTTTTAGAGTGATAGAATAGTTGAATTAAGATTGAAGCCAATTGTTTTTTATTTGAAAGATAATTTCATGAAGCTCATTCGATCGGATCATTTTTGGATAACTTTTTCGAGTAATTGCAAGTTACGTCGCATGAACTTGGAGGCCAATTAATTGTACCATTTCTTTCCTTCAATAAATCAATTGTTACAGTAGCCGCATGAGTTGTAGCACCATCTTCTTTGAACTAAAACACTTCTGGGTAGATAACATTTAAATTTCGAAAGAAATAATCATTGGTCATCGATCTTTTATGAACACCATTCACTGTAACATTAGCTCCATCATAGTTTTCAAAGAAATATGGAGTGATGATGCCTCCAGCTTGTAAAGCACACCATACAGTGCGTTTTTCAGGATGCAATGGAACCTGCACAACTTCTTGAGGATTGTTTTCACTCCATATACGACAATTTTGCTTTCTACCTAACTGTTCAACCAAAAATGAGCTTGATCACTAAACACAATTTTTCGATGAAAAAGAGGATCAACTTCAAGCTGTTCTAGGGCCCAATCAGAAAACAAACTACGCTTATTATGGTCAAGTGGCTTTAGATATTGAACCAGTTAGATCTTGTATCAGTGTAGAGTGTGTAGACCAATATCTTTACGCAAAATTTTCCATGTGACGGATACACAGAGTCCAACTTGTTGTGAACGTCAACGAATAGACAAATTTTGATCTTCATTAACACTATCACTTACAGCAGCAATATTTTCTTCTGTACATCCAGTTCTTTGTCTAGTTGTTGTTGTTACATCGAGTAGAGGAAATGTTGTCCAAAATCTATTGATAGCTTGACAAAATACTCTGCTCTGATGGACGATTATGTGAACCATAAATTTCATGAAGTGCTCTATAAGTTTGGTGAATAGAACACTGATTTTCAAAATGAATTTCAACAATTTGTAAACGTTGTTACGGCGTGAGTCTTTCCAAGACAGTTTGGCAATGCTTACTGAACAGAAATGTCAAAACAACATGGCGTCTACCTTCAAATCAGGTTATTCCAATCGAAAATTCTATCACTTTAAAAAAACGCCCAAAATCTAACATAAATTTGTACTGTCCCTTTTACAATACTGAGATTTCGAGAAGGACATTAATTTTTTCTTTTCTTCCTCGTCGCCATTTTTGTACAAACGCGTTTAATTATGGAAATGCGTATCAAAAGAACCATATACAGGAAGAGCCAATGAAATATGGACGTTAAAAAGTCGTAATTCTTGACCATGGAACTTATAAACAAAAACAAAATCAGCATTAATTCGGTTTAAACTTACCCTGCGAAATAGGTTTAAAATCGGCTCCCACCACAGACCCACCGGGTGAGGATGTGGGTACGGCGCTAGGAAATAAGGGTTTAGCAGGCCCAGGTTGACCTTGCATCATCATGTGATGATGGGGCATCATCTGCATTCTGTAATAATAAAGCTCATTTCCTGACGAACTTCTGTATCAGCACAGGTGAGCAAAAATTTTACGTATGAAACTATTGAGAAAACTGGTAGTAACAGTAGCAATTTCTCAATTTGCCTAAGTTGATTGTTTTCGTTTGTATTGAAGAATTATTGAGAATTCGATTGATTTATATCTAGCGACTTGATAGAAGATGCACATCAACTACAACTAAACAATTAAAATTTTATGTATACACCATTCTATATCATCTACATGTTGAAAACATGCATTGATAGACCTTCTGATACATAACCTCCAAAAGATATTGAATCAGGCAATCCAACCTGTCAAATATTTTTTGTGGTTAGTACTGGTGGCCAAACGATGGGAATTTAGCTATCTTCATGTAGATATTAAAAATGTTCATTTGCTTGGAAAATTGTTTTACAAGCACATTTTGTCGATATATATCTAATCAGTTTCTATGCCTATCACCTAGTTTTCTATGAATCTATCACCTAGATTTCTATGAATCTATACCTTAACCTTCATTCAGCATTGACAGATCAGGAAACACATTCAAAATTTTCAATTAGGCATTCTAAATCACGTGACCTAAAATGGCGTCTGCTGAGGGCAAACCATAGACAACAAGTTGTCTATGGGGCAAACAACTTTCTGAATTGTCATAACACGTCATAAGGAACACCAACGTATTGTTTGCCCCATAGAACTTATAGTACATGTACTATGAGTTCTATGGTTTGCCCTCAGCCGCCATATTGAGAATTTGTTTTGACAGGTCATTAGAATGCCCTATTGCCAACATGAAACCCAATAAAAGCCCTATTCAAAAAAAAAATAATTAACTTTTTTAATTTTGATGAATCAAGGAAAAACATGTCAACTCTTTTCACGAGCACGCTCCTTGGAATTTAATTCAACGTCAGTTCGATCCTACATGCTTCTACCTTCTAATAACTCTTCAAACATAGTACAGAAAACAACAAGGCAAAGTAAGGAATTGATATAAATCATGATGCAGAAACTTACCCTGGATGCATGAACGGTGGACCCATTTGCATCATGGGCATACCTGGCGGCATTCCGGGTGGGGGCATCATACCAGGAGGCATCATTCCTGGTGGATGAGGTCCCGGGCCATTACCCAGCGGATTCTCTTGCTTAAGTTTCTTATTAGGTGTGGGTTCATCATCTGATCCCGAGTCATTTCCACCTTGTCTCTGTTTTTCGTGATCTTTCAAATCTCCTGGTGGAATCCCTGTAAAACATATATTTCTATAGAACTAGCAATTCAAAAATATGAACAGTATACTGTACCTTCCATGCCATATATTTCTATTTCGATATTGGAGCGGGTTGGTAAGGAGTTAGGTACTTTGTCGATAGTCTCTTTGTGAACTTGCATGCAGTGAATTGATAATCCAGGTCCGGTGTATAATTTCTTATGGCATATGTGACATTTGAAATGCTTGGCTTTTTGATGCTGGATCAAGATTTTCTCGTCTTCGAATTCACGATTACAGTACCTAAGTCTGGTTGAGGAAAATTCTAACTGTACAGGGGTCAAAAATAGAATCTCACTATGATAAAAATAGACCACCTCACTCATCTTAAATAGAGAGGAGGCCTCTGTTTATCGAAAGGTTCAGAGGAACAATATTTATCAAAAGGATACCAGCACCAGGGTTTGGACATCTTCTTCTTTTTGCGACCCATGTTTTGTTAACTTAAATTAGTTTGATAAGTTTAATCTAGAGAATATCACAGTGTTATCAGTTTTTAAAATGAATATTAATAAAAACACCACTTAAAACTGCGCCTAAGTGAAACTACAATACATAAAATGGCGACTTTTCATTCACCTCAGGCAACATCAACGAAGAACAAAACCAGACCTGCGTGATGCTCTTTCCTTGACAGATGACCTACTTTTAAAAGCCGAAGAAATCTATGGTGTGACCACGGACTACAGTTTTAGTTCTTATTCCAGTCATAAGATGGCCATGCCGATACCTACAGTGACTAGATAAGAGATCTAGTACCGATACCGATATACTTTGATTCGAAGGCTTCATCTACCACAGCTGGCATAGCCATAAGGTCCATATATCATTTTTTTCATTAATTCGCTATTCATAATTCAAATCACAAGTGGCGGTTCTGGGGCGGTGCGAGTACACCGGGTGCCATCATGTTAGTGATTATTCCACCAGTGCTAACCTCAAAATATTTTTGACAGGTCGCTGGTCAGCGGATGAATTTTCATGAGTAAAATAGGGAGTTTCTTATCAAGTCTTGATGACTGCTGACCCAATTTTTCTTCGTTTGCATTTGCTGCAGTTTTTTGATGAAAATGCACTATTTCTGATAATCTTCCGTGTTTTTATATTCCTGAAAGTATGTTTGACCAAAAATATCAGAAAAATGTGCCCATAAAACTATTTTCCAAGCAAATGAAAGTTTTTAATATCTACATGAAGAGAGCTAAATTCCTATTGTTTGACCACCAACACTCACCTCGAAAAATATTTGACAGGTCGTTGGATTGCCTGATAGCGCCACGACCGTGAAAACTTGCGGATCATTTCGGAATTAGACCAAATAATGGGCGCGTTCATCCGACTAAGCAGCTACCGCCACCGCTCCTTCAAACGTCAAAACCATATGATTTTTTCGATCCGTTGTGTCAAATTAGTTAGTAATTTTGACACAACGAATCATATGGTTTTGACGTTTGAAGGAGCTGTGGCGTAGCTGCTTAGTCGGATGAACGCGCCCAATATTACAATTCAAAATGCTGATTCTGTCTATAATTTTTGGCCACGATTTTTAGTTAGGAGTTGGTTCTATGCATCTTTGAAATTAGGAGGAGGATAAATTCATGGTATTAATATAAATAAAAACCGAAAGTTTATTGGTAATATAATTTACAAAATATCAATAGATTTCAAATGGTTTGTTATATTACAATAGCTGATTTCGAAGTCTTCTTTGTACTTAAAAATAACAGGATCGACAAATCTTTGACTAGAAATGTATTTTTCACACTCTGGTAATATCACAATCGAACAATTCCTTTTGTAGTGGTTAAGCTGCGCTTTGTTACTAGCAATAAAATAGGTTCTTCTCACTCCCGGCTTCAGAGTGTTCAAAGTGTAATGGTTAAAAACGGTTAGGCTGTTTCTAGACGATATAAAGCTCTTTCCAGACTCCTCCTTAGCACTCAATTTGCTTCGCGACTTGTATCTGAAGAAGAAAACTGGTTCACTTTCTGTTTTATTATTGGGTTCTCGGAAATAATAAGCGTTTCGAACGCTGAATGATGCAAAATGATCTTTCAAAGCTCCCGATATGGTATCAAATAAATCCTTCCAATTATTTTCTTGTTTGGGCACAATTATCTCATCGATATCCAGGGGTATTACGTAGTCTGACTCCAGGTTCTTGTAGAAACAGTCGTTGTAAGCCGCCACTTCATATTTCCTCCTCTGCCACACCGTTTCTGCTTTCACCTCGCCGTCATCAGTGTACCCAATTGGTTTTTCTATTGGCTCGAAATAAACCACTTCTATTTTTCTATGGTTCAACCCTAACCAGCCCAAAAGTTCCTTAGTCCTCTCACTAACCAAATAATAATAAATTACAATCTTGTCAGCTCCTAAAATCTCATTAATCCTTATCCATTGTAAAAGCACCTCACTTATGTCTTCGTTGAATATCAAAGGTTTGACGCATATCGTAAAGTTTAATCTGCGTCTTGTATTTGGGGCTATTACGAAATTATTTGCGGGTGTTCCGCAAGGTTCTGTACTTAATGATAAGAATTCAGGAGTGAACACGTTTGGTACTCTGCAACTTAGGAGAACTGGCTCGAAATATGGGTGAGGGTCTTTTTTGTTCCATTCCTCAGACCATATGGTGGTTATCACAGCTTTGGTAAAGTGGTTGGTGCGGTTTCTGCTTTGAATTTGGCAGAAAATGTTGTCGGTTGGCACACCTGGAACAGAAAAAAAAAACAATGTTAAAAAATCTACTGAATGATGCGGGAGAAAACTGTGAGATACCACTGGGGGATTGGAGGGACATAGGGGTCCCCCCTGGATCACTCTGTACTCTTACTTGAGAAGTTTCATGCCCCCCTCACCTGAAAAACCCCCCAGATCCAATTGTGAATGAAGTTTCATCTTGATTTAGAATAGAAAATTATTTGTTCATGTTAAATTTTCATGGGTGAAATTAGCATGTTTGTGTACAATCATTTACCGATAACAGACTATGAAAACAGCAGAAGGCATCGATCTCATTCAAATGCAACATTGTTATTGGAAAACTCAATATAACCTTGTCCCTTCTAAAGAAGTTTTCCAAAAAGGGATGCTTAAACCCATAATTCAGTTTCTTTGACTCTGGGTCTCCCACAATAAATTTTAAATTAAATGGTTTCTTTCCCATTGGCCCCTTCAACAATGTAACAAATAACAATACGAATAAACATTGTGTTTACCATCTTCAATGTATAGATACCAGATGAATTGCAACCAAGAAAGATTTCTTTCAACAGTAAATCGTGCTAATTTTTATGATTCCAAACAAGTGACCATAACTCTTTCGTATAGCAGTCGACTTTAATGGTTCATTGTGTTCGTTTATTTATTGGTTATTCATTTAAGACCCTGCATGATGGAGAACGACGCATCTGGGGGGAAATTCAGTCAGTGGCGGGCATTGCTAAATAAGAGGATATATTGGAAAATTATTAGCCTACTATATAGAACCAAAAAAAAATTCAATGTCAAAATATTTTATTACTCAACATATTATTCTCCTGTTAATTGAATACATTCATTACAGCGAACCTGCAACGTCTCTAGACCTTTCAAAAAAAATGTTTCTTCTTGCTCTGCAGACCAGTGCTCCACAGCTTTTATTACCTCCTCGTTGGAAGAAAATTTACGAACTTTTAAACTTTTTTTCAGTTGGGGAAAGAGATGATAGTCGGACGGAGCCAAATCTGGTGAATAAGGGGGGTGTTCTAGTAATTCTAACCCTAATTCACGATTTTTTTGCATGGCAACATGAGATTTGTGTACTGTAAAAACCTGTAAAAACAAAACACCTTTAGATAGCTTTCCGCGTCTTTTCTCTTTAATTTTTTCCCGTAAATTGGTCAGTAATGTCGAATAGTAATCTCCAGTTATTGTTCTCACCTTATCCAAAATATCAATCATGATCACTCCATGGCAGTCCCAAAAAACTAAAGCAAGAACTTTTCCAGCAGATTTTTGGACACGAAACTTCTTAGGTCTTGGAGAACCAGAGTGTCGCCATTTCATCGATTGTTGCTTTGTTTCTGGATCGTAGAAATGTACCCAAGTCTCATCCATAGTACCAATTCGGTTTAAGAAGTCTACATCGTTTTCAAATCAAAATAGATCGAACGCTATGCTTCTACACTTACACGCTTTTGGTCAACATTCAAACATTTGGTGATCCATTTTGCAGAAATTTTTCTCAAGTCCAAATTAACGTGAACTATATGATGAACGCGTTCGTATGAAATCTTCAGTGCTTCAGATATCCGTTTTAGCCCAATTCGACGGTCTGATAAAATCATGTCATGAACTGCATCGATATTTTCGGGGACTGACACAGAAACTGGCCTTCCCGATCGGTCATCATTTTCAATGGAAAATTTACCTCTTTTGAAGCTTGCAGTCCAATTTTTCACGGTGGCATTAGAAGGACATTGGTATTAAGCATATCTTCGTAAATTCTCTCACCTCTTAACCCTTTTAAATACAGGTATCGACCTACTTGATGATGGCTCGATACTCCAATTATTATATCTAGAATTGTTCGAGTTGTTTTTAGGAAAATTGCGTTATCTGTTGAGGGATCTACCACAAAATTGATTCAATTCTCATTGCGAAATTCGAAAACGGTACTTATTCAGATGTGGGTCATAAACTGGTCAGACCAACCCAAAATACATGAATAAAAATATCGTTAATTACGAAAAGCCCACTCAGGTTATTTTTATCTGTAGTTCACTAACAATCAGGATCATAATTTCGCACATCTGAAGCGTTTTATACCTATAATTTAGATAGAATCCACTTTTCTGTCTCATTTTAATCTGTAATATTCTCGAAGAATTTTCATTTCATACATATACGTTCTTCAGATAGGTCGTGCTGAAAAATACGATTTGAAGATGATGAAGTCGAGAGATAGATGGCATAAAAAATTGTTCAATTTACATGATAATATCGTAATTATTGAGAGTGGTTATTTGAGGCAGCACTCCAATCTTTTCATGATAATTACTGAAGTGGTTCGATGTTCAAGTGTAGGTATGCTTTGCACAGCGTTAACTTGCAGTACAACTGGAAATTCTTGTTCCCCAAGTTTGTGGCCCAAATGTCGGATAATTTATGATTCCCCAAAATTTTGAGTAATTTTGATCAATTACTAACCTAAGAGACATTTATAGAAACAATTGTTGTGATATATTCATTATTACTGAGTGTCACTTTCACACATCGTCAAAAGTTTTGCATCTATCGATGCATTCCATGACATGAGTTTATCAGACCGTCGAATTGGGCTAAAACGGATATCTAAAGCACTGAAGATTTCATACGAACGCGTTCATCATATAGTTCACGTCAATTTGGATATGAGAAAAATTTCTGCAAAATGGATCCCCAAATGTTTGAATGTTGACCAGAAGCGTGCAAGGGTAGAACCATCGCGTTCGATCTGTGCTCGATATGAAAACGATATAGACTTCTTAAACCGAATTGTTACTATGGATGAGACTTGGGTACATTTCTGAGATCCAGAAACAAAGCAACAATCTATGGAATGGCGACACTCTGGTTCCCCAAGACCTAAGAAGTTTCGTGTCCAAAAATCTGCTGGAAAAGTTCTTGCCTCAGTTTTTTAGGATTGCCATGGAGTAATCATGATTGATTTTCTGGAAAAGGGGAAAAAAATAACTGGAGATTACTTTTCGACATTATTGACTGAATTAAAGAGAAAAGACGCGGAAAGCTATCCAAAGGTATTTTGTTTTTACAGGACAACGCCCCAGTACACAAATCTCATGTTGCCATGCAAAAAATTCGTGATTTAGGGTTAGAATTACTAGAACACCCCCCTTATTCACCAGATTTGGGTCCTTCCGACTATCATCTCTTTCCTCAACTGAAAAAAGTTTAAAAGGTCGTGAATTTTCTTCCAACGAGGAGGTGATAAAAGCTGTGGAGGACTGGTTGGCAGAGCAAGAAGAAACATTTTTTTTGAAAGGTCTAGAGTCGTTGCAGGTTCGCTGTAATAAATGTATTGAATAAAGAGGAGAATATGTTGAGTAATAAAATATTTGGACATTGAATTTTTTTTTGGTTTTATAATTGGCTAAGAATTTTTCAATATATCCCCGTAACTGTTCTTTATTCTACGTCACTTACACTGGTGTGGCTAAACCAATATAAAACCTCTTTAATTCTCAAATAATAAATAATGACTTTTCTTCTATTATATATTTGACAACTCCTTTCCTTCAACCCTTTTCACACACTATGTTTTTACACAACAATATAAAAATGATATTTGGAAACACCAGCCAGAACATTCTCCGCGGCCACAAAAAATTAATAGAACGTTGCTCTTCTTCCGATTCCGAACTGGAATAAGACGACGACCCGGAACTGGAATCATCTCCGTGCGGGACCTTAGGAGGCTTCTGCTTCTTCTTGAACACATTCTTCAGAAATTTGGAGAACTTGTTGTCGTGGATCAGCTTGTAGAACTGCTCGTGTATCAAATCCTGCCGTTCCAAGTTCTTCTGCGACTTCACCCCGTTTATCACATCCTCCATGTCTAGCACGCTCGTCATCCTGGCAAACACCTTCTCCTGGAGGACCTCTTGGTGCGCCTCGAAATCTCTCAGAATTATTAGCTCTTGGTGTAGTCTGTGGATGGAGAGGTCGCAGAATAAACCACCCACCAATGGCTCGGCTCGTTCGTTGTTCAAGTTCTCATGTCGATCGTCGAAGTCTTCTAGAGCGTCGTTCATCTTTTTGATGATTTCTTCTTGCCTGAAGGGTATTCTTTCTAGACGAAACTCTCGTATTTCTACCTCCAAAGGGGTCGCTTGTGCTCTGGACGTGTCGAGCAGTTCTGAGATGGAGGACTCGCATACGTCTTTGCTCTTTCGTAGAAACTCCGTGTCTTGGAAGAAATCGTCGATGCTTTGATCGCTTTCCAGGCCAAGAATTATTTCACGTTTAGCGCTGTCAGCTTCTGGTTCAGAATTAGAATCTAATGGAGAAATAACTTGATTGTCTGTTGACTCATTTCCATGATTTTCAATATTCACTTGATCGAGCCATATTCGAATTTTCTCTTTATTTCCTTTGGTCAATGTTTGGAAATTATTTTCGATTGGGGCTTGAATAGTTTCAGGTACCTCTTCATCACAACTATTTATAGAGGGTTCGGAACTCGATCTCACTGACGAATTTTGTGAAACTTGTTTGACTTCCACTGAAGCTTGAATATTTGTAATTTGTTCCTCTTTTTCCATGCATTTCCTCATCTCAGCTGCTTCTGCTGCTCTTGCTGCTTCTACTGCTTCTGCTGCTCTTACTGCATCTACGGCGTCTGCTGCTCTTGCTGCTTCTGCTGCTCTTGCTGCTTCTGCTATTCTTGCTGCCCTTGTTGCTTCTGCTTCCTTTAGTATTATCGCTTTCAAAGCTTTTAATCTTTTCAATTCAATTTGTTTCAATTCAATACAACTTGAAGATTTTTTGCTTTCTTGAGAGTTCTTAGTTGATTCATTAGGACTATACCTTGAGAGAGGTTTTCTCGCATTTTTTGTTGCTTCTACTGCTCTTGCTGCTTCTGCTGCTCTTGCTACTTCTGCTACCCTTGTTGCTTCTGCTACTCTTGCTGCCCTTGTTGCTTCTGCTTCCTTTAGTATTATCGCTTTCAGAGCTTCTAATCTTCGTAATTCAATTCGTTTCAATTGAATAATTAAGGGAGGTTTTCCTGCATTTTTCCTTGTGGTCTTCCTTAAAGATTCTTCCCGATCTGGCATATCGAGAAGATTGAAATTTATGCTCGTGGCTTAGAGCACAATTTCTTTTTTATCTATCCGGCCCGAAGGACCAAAAAATGGTGTGGCTAAACCAATATAAAACCCCTTTAATTCTCAAATAATAAATAATGACTTTTCTTCTATTATATATTTGACAACTCCTTTCCTTCAACCCTTTTCACACACTATGTTTTTACACAACAATATAAAAATGATATTTGGAAACACCAGCCAGAACATACACACATCGTCAAAAGTCTTGACTCCCCTATAGGTCCTTTCTGGAAATGAGATGGATATTTTCCTCTATTCCAACTGAAATATATTCGATAGGAAATTCTTTTTTGTTACCCTTTGCCTTATGCAGGATGAGAAGATTTCACAAAAAAAAATGTTCATGTTACATTCAACAAGTTGAGTTGTTAGGGGGGTGGGGGGCAAGACTCAGGATGAGTCCTCCTCATGAAAATTATATCCTGTAGGTGTTACGGTTAGAATAACCTTTTAAAATTTGCCCTGCGACCAGTGGAGCTTCACATGCTAATGCAATATTTCTCACTCCTTGGCTGCATAACGTATGATTAGGTACAGATCACACGAATCATTCTCACCGCTAGCACAATTCAACCATAAAGACCTAATTTACATATTAATCCCTCATTATCGCGTGTTTTAAGACAAATCGGCGCGGAAACCAAGCAAGTAGACTTCCTGATAAATGGAATTACGCCAGATTTAGGTCAACGCCAATGGACTAAGAACTAACTGATCCAACTGTTTCTCTTATCAGGTGATCAGGTGTGAAATGATTTTTCTTATGAATGAGACTGGCTAACTGTGATTGGCTGCGAAAAAATTTGCATTAATCTCGTGATATGTGAGATGGGGTGAATGGAATGTGCAGGATTTGTTGAGGAGTCAACAAAAGTTTCCTACATAATACTACCGTTTTGAATTGCATTATTCAAATGAGGTTTGGGATACATTAATATTCATGAGGAACTTCCTGAACGGTGATCTCTTGTCTTCGGCTCTTGGTATAAAAATTGCGAAGATACAGAGAAATATACTGCTCCACAAGAGTTAGGGATATCGTATTCAATCGTTTTTAAAAGTATATAATCTTCGAGAAAATCCCTGTAAATTCATTTAAAACTCAATGACAACTTGAATCGATCCAATAAAAATCAATATGAGATATTTCGTCAATCTGGTCGCCTTTTTTCTGAAGTTTGGTTCTTTGCATATGCTTCATGAATATTCTTATTTTGAAATGAAGTCAGTTTATCAACTGCTTCGATTTGAAACGAGTTTTATGAAAATACCAAGACGTAAATCAACAAACGCTGAGGCTAATAGGGCTATCGGGATGCTACAGGGTGGCCTAACTCAGGTTGTTGTAGCAGAAAGGCTCCTAGTCAGCCAAAGGGTGATATCTCGACTTTGGAATAGGTTCAGGGAGAATGGTTCCGTGTTGGAAAGACCAAGACTTGGTGAGCGACGAAAAACAACACCTGCTCAGGATCGTTTCATCACCGTTTCGGCGAAAAGAAACCCTAAATCTACGTGTAGAATGATCCAGAATACTCTTAAAAATGCAGATGGGGTCCAAGTTTCCATCGAAACCATCAGACGACGTTTTAGAGAGGTGAATCTAGATTCTAGACGTCCATTAAGAGGAGTTCCATTAACACGTGACCATAAGCGTCAAAGACTGGATTGAGCAAGGCAACATATCAATTGGAACGATCAATGGCGTAGTGTCCTTTTCACTGATGAATCTAGATATGGACGATTTTCAGATTCTCGAAGAATAAGGGTATAGACAAACCCACGCATACCCCGTAATCGTCACTATTTCCAAGAAGTCCATCCATTCCGAGGGGGTAGTGTTATGGTATGGGCCAGGATATGTTTCAACGGGCGCACAGATCTACACATTTGTCCTGAGAATATCCGCCTTACACTATAGGGATAATGTCATTGACAATGTTGTGCCAAATTTTCAAGCTGCTATTGGTGAAACTTTTCAATTCCTAGACGATAACGCTAGACCGCATCGTGCAGCCACAGTTGAGAATGCGCGCGAGGAGCTTGGTATTCCACATTTACCAATACCTCCGCACTCACCAGATTTGAATTGCATAGAGCATGAATGGGATATGCTCCAAAGAATATTAGATAATCATCAACCTACCCCATAATCCTTAAATGATCTGAGGGAGCTTCTGCCCCGTTTATGGGACCAAATTCCTCAAGAAATGTTCAACAAACTCGGGTGTAGTATGCAAAGAAGATGTCAAGATGTTATTGATGCCCGTGGAGGCCATACATTGTATTGATAGTCTTAAAATGCTTGAATTCTCTGGGAATAAAATTTCGTTATTTCACTCGATATTTCTTAACCATCCTGTATACGTTGCAGATCCACAGGCTAAAATTAATTTGCAACTTGAAATCATATTTATATGAATTTTCATCACAAAAATCTTATTTTAACTATATTTTTTTGCAATTCAAGTCAATATCCCCAACTCATGTGGAGCAGTTTAGTAAGATAGTTCCTTGAGTTCTGTGGATTTTGTCGACTATTTCAAAAGTCAACATAGAATATGAGCATAACTTGGCCAACACATACGAAAATTAATTTTACATTGTGACTCATTATTTACAGTGGAAGTAAATCAAACTCCTACGGTTTTACTGTTAACTATAAACTATTCTATAGGTATAGGAAATATCGTTCTCGTGCTTGATACCACGGGTGGTATTTTATTGCCTAGCAAGATGCAAGATCATAATCTAACGGATTTACGTTTCTTGACCCCTTAACCCCCATTTAATTTCAGTAATTACGTGGGAATAAACGGAATAATTGCTCGATCAAGTTACAGTGATGAGAAAATTTGCTTGTTTTCATGTTGATGTCTTAGGAGAGGTATTGTTAAGTCAATCAAGGCGGAGTGGTAATAAAAAGGCTTGTTACCGTTGATTTGGATGGAATTGTTTGCTTTTAGTTTGAGAAACAATTTGTTAACGTTTGGTTAACAAGACAGATAAATCTGTGTTTGGAATGGTCTGAAAGATGGGTTTCCTGATAGTATGTGGGTGTGAACATGAAAATATTCGAAACTTTTTTCGGAATAGTGACTTGACATATTCCAGACCGAAATAATATTAAATAATGATACAAGGTGACAAGAAAAACTTCGGACAAATTTTGCTGTGGTCTGGAACAAAAGTATTTCAGCGCAGCCAAATAATTTTTATTCGCTTGGTTTCTCTACACTTTCCTGTACTAATATGTGAATTTTCAGTTTGATATAATTTCATTTCAAAAAGTTGTTGAATGTCAAATAAATGTAGTGCGATTTTGGAGCTGTTTCGTCAAGGTAGGCGTCAATGCGAAATTGTTCGTTTGCTCAATGTGTCTCGACAAACCGTGTCCGATGCAATTCGTCGTTTCAAGGAGCTTGGCCATGATGGTCGTCGTCCAGGAAGTGGTAGAAAACGCACTGTCAATACATCTAGCAATCGCAACATCGTCAAGAAGCGAGTCAATCGAAATCCGAGGATTTCCACGAGGAAAATAGCCTGTGAGACCGGTATCAACCACGAATCAGTCCGTCAAATTGCCAAAAAGGAGCTCAACCTCAAGCCATACAAGCTCCAAAAAGTTCATCTCCTCACGGAGGAAAAAAAGCGCTTACGACTCGAAAGGTGCCGCCAACTCCTTCGTCTCGCCGCCGGTCAGCAATGGGAGCGAATTCTCTAGAGTCTAGAACAATCCCAAAACCACCAAAACGACAGAGTCTAGTCCGTAGAAGCTCCCGGTACATCGGCCATCGTCGAACACCGTCAAAATCAGCAATCCGTCATGGTCTGGGGCGGAATTTGCGGCAGTGGTATAACTCCCTTAGTTTTCGTGGATCAAGGGGTCAAAATCAATCAAGAAGTCTACCGCTGCGACATCCTCGAGGCCGTAGTACTTCCGTAGGCCAAGCAGCACTTCGGCGATACGCACTGGACCTTTCTACAGGACACCGCTCCGGCTCACAGAGCGAAAATTACGCAAGAATGGTGTAAGACCCATTTTCCTTGTTTCATCTCATCTGCAGAATGGCCGCCCTATTCACCGGATCTCAACCCAATGGACTACAGAGTGTGGTCAATTTTGGAGCACAGGGCTTGTGCTAAAAAACAGAAAAATTTGGAGTCGCTGAAGCAATCTCTGCGCCGGGAATGGAACCGATTAACGCCCGAGGAACTGCGGCCCATTGCCGAAAATTTCAAGAAGCGTCTGAAGCTGTGTATCACCGCCAAAGGAAGCCACTTCGAAACGACTTAAATATATTATTAACAAATGTTCAAGATATTATTATTTGTTGTTGTTTGTTCAATTTCTTCTGTTTAATAAAGTTAAATGAAAAAGAGTTTGTCCGAGGTTTTTCTTGTCACACTGTATTTCCCATGAAGTCTGTAATGTCAATAGTTAAATTTCGCCCAGTCCTATTCCTTTGACTGATGTCAGTAAGCATCTTATTTTGTCAAATATAATCAATTGGAGCCAATGGTGGGATTGACAATTATCAAAAAGAATATAATGATTTATTCAGGTTGTGGAATTGGTGGGAAAATAAAGAACGAATCATGTTATTTACAACTGGAAATGTTTATATTCTGGTTGTGCTCGCCATGTACTCAATTGAAGATATTTAATATTCATCGATTGCTCTCCTAAAGATAAAAATGACATACCCAATCAGGTATTCCATTCTTCATCGACATCCCATCATTCATTACCTCCGAATGAAATAAGCACAAGAACTGAGAGATCGAATTGCAAAATTGCAAACAGCGATTGTTATCATGGAAGATTGAAAATATCGAAAACTTCGATGAAACTAAATGACCATCATACTGTGGTAGCCTCAGGGCATCATCAATTTCATGCGAGATTTTCATCGCTAGTTGGTAGTTGAATGGATTTATGAACTGCGTTTATTTCTGTACTACTGATTTTTGCATATTTATTTATATTGTTGAGATGAGTCGTTAATATTATGTTAAGACGCACTAATTGGCTCCCATGAAGCATAAATCATTCATATTATTGCTACATATTAAGCCAATTTGCCATAAATTTATGGTATGTTTTCTGGGTGTGGTATAGTAAGGGGAAAGACGACTTTAATTGGGGCATTGGTCCCTTCAGAGAATGGATTTATTACGTTTGTTTCCATTTTGAAGCAGTACGCATACAGAGCACAAGAGGATTTGATGATGGAGGCATAACCTCCCTAAGGTCTCAACTATAAACCCTTGATGCTTATTTAACCAATTTTTAATTTCAGACAAATCATTCAAATAATAATTTTTATTTCCAAACGTACGATAACAACGTCAGTTCTCGACTGACAGGATCATCGAAAAGTTCTATTTCTCCGCCTAGGCGGAGAAATATTTACTTTTCCCTCCGGCCGGCGCGGCGGCAGGAAAAGTGTTGCTACGAAAAAAAATACTTGGTTACCATTGAACATAGATGCATAGAATACAAAAACTTCCAATTCAAACGTCATTTTTATTTGATAAAGTTACAGTAAATGTGCAATTTTCATGAATTTGAAAACGTTTGTAAATAAAATAGCATATTTCATACGGAGAAGAAATGACTTTTCGTGGCTCGCTTTCAATTATCCGCTTCACTCCGTTCGGCGGATAAACTCAAGCTCGCCACGAAAAGTGACACTTCTCCTCCTAATGAAAAAATATACTATTACATTCACTTCACATATGACCGAACTTGAATGAAAAGAAATAATCAAATAGGACTTATTCAATCTGCAGAAATCGACAAAATCATCCTGTGTTTACCTGTTGCTCCTTGAAGAATTTTCGAACACACATATTGCAGAGAACTTATACTTGGAAGCTTCTCATATCGACTTCCTGTCCTGTCAATAGCTTAATTGCTTCGTTTCTTACAGAATGTTATTCATAATTGGTTGATCTCGCTTGATAACGAAATGGACACATATTAAAACTGTTTAATGATAACTTCGTTTAGTTGAACAACTTCTTCAACAGGTTGTTACGACTGAAAGAGTAATGATTATGGAATCAAAGATAATTTCGAATATGTAATTTTTTTTCTCATCTGAAAGATATTAGTGGATCTTTCCCGCTGGTGATTCTTTTTATAGGTTGATCGCCCTTTCGAGGTGACGTCTGTCGCCAAAATTTTAGTGAAATTTATGGTTTACAGAATCGTCCATCGGAGCAGCTTATTCGTCGAACTATCGATAGATTTTTCTGCTCGATGTAACAACAACAACAAGAAAAAAAAGAACTGTAAGTACAGAAGAAAATATCGCTGCTGTAAGTGATAGTGTTGGTAAAGATCCAGATTTGTCTATTGGTCGACGTTCACAACAAGTTGGACTCTGTGCATCCACCACATGGAAAATTTTGCGTGAAGATCTTGATTTTCACCCATACAAGAGTCCACTGGTCCAAGAATTAAAGCCACTTGACCCTAATAAGCGTCGTTTGTTTGATTTTTGGGCCCTAGAACAGCTTGAAGTTGATCCACTTTTTTATCGAAAAATTATGTTTAGTGATGAAGTCCATTTCTGGTTGAACGGCTACGTGAACAAGCAAAATTGCCGTATATGTAGTGAAAACAATCCTCAAGAAGTTCTGCAGGTTCCATTGCATCCTGAAAAATGCACGGTATGTTGTGCTTTACACGCTGCACAGTTAGTGGGGCAGAATACCTTGAAACCTGGCATTAAATATTTAGGCGTTTGTTTAGTTTGAAAATACAATAAATTATTATTTTTATATGTTAATTGGTAAAGGTAAAAGGCATTTTGGATCCTACAAATATTTATTAACATCGGAATTAATGTAATCACACATCATAACACAATTAAAGACCTTTTGGATGATGATTTCAATTCATTATTCGGATAAATCGGAAACACTGGAATATTCTGATGACTCCAAGTCTTCTTTTCAAATCCTGTAGTAGGACGCTAGCCAAGGACGGATATAGCTGTTTTTCATGGGAGGGTTAATAACGATCTTGAGTGAGGGTAATAACGATTGAAAACCATTAAATCAGGTACACAATATATGAAATATTGTATGTGCACCACCCTTTTCTAAGGTCTTCGATAAACATTGGGGGGGGGTGGGGTGTATGCAACCCCCGTACACCCACCCTCGTAAATCTGCAATTGACGCAGGCAACAGTTTCTGTAACACGTTTATATTATTTGGATAGCAGAGCTTCTTTGCTGCTTGGACAGCCTTGTACGAAGGGAATACGAGGTCTGGCTATTAAATAACGAGACTGCGCGCGCAGAAGGCGTCCTAGAGGGGTAGGGTGGTAAACGAATGCAGCATTGGATAGCTGGAAGTGTCTACTATTCCAGTACGAAAACACGTTTTCGTCGCTGTAGTAGTATTTTTTGTGTAGAGGTTAGAAACGAACGTGTTTTTTTCTCGTGCCGATAACGATGTGTGACGAAAAACACGAGCAACGGATCAATGTGAAATTTCTCGTCAAATTAAAAAAAACTCCGACTGAGTGCTATAAGTTGTCGAAAGAGGCCTATGGTGAGAATTCTCTATCTCGTGCGCGTGTTTTCGAATGGTATAAAAGGTTTTCTGAAGACCGAGAGAGCACCGAAGATGACCAAAAAATTTAAAGCCATGCTAATCGTTTTTTTCGACATCAACGGTATCGTGATGACTGAATGGGTTCCAGAGGGTCAAACTGTAAACCAAACTTACTATTTGAAAGTTTTGGCAACGCTGCGAGAGCGAGTTCGTAAGAAACGGCCGGAGTTGTGGAAAAGCAAATCGTGGATCTTGCACCAGGACAACGCACCTGCCCATAACGCGCTGTCTGTGAAGCGTTATTTAGCCGCTAGAGGCACTCCAGTGCTCGAACACGCGCCGTACTCGCCTGATTTGCTACCCAGTGACTTTTTCCTATTTCCGAAGATCAAGTCTGCCTTAAAAGGAACCCGGTTCGAGTCGATGGAAGAGGTAAAGCGAAAATCGGCGGAGCTCCTAAATGCTCTTACAAAAGAAGACTTCCAGCATTGCTTTGACCAATGGAAAAAACGAATGGAACGGTGTGTGGCGAGGGAAGGGGAGTATATTGAAGGGGAGCATTCGATTGTAGAATAATTTTTAAAATAAAACTCTTTTTCATAAGCAGTCTCGTTATTTAATAGCCAGACCTCGTATTTGAGGAGCACTATCCCTCACATCTCCATATTGATGTTGAGATAACTTTGCTGTTATCAAAACAGCTAGACTCTAGAGCATCTTAGCCAGGCATAGATTTTGGTTGTGAATCCAACGAAGATATAAAGGCATTTCTATATTTAGTGGCCCGTTTTGGAGACGTAGAAGTTATTTCATGAAGAATTTTTGATGCATTTACTTACCCTTCTGACCTTAGACTCATCTTTGTTGTTATGTCAATACAGATACGTATTCTAATATAAAGTTCTTTAGTTTTAAACCATTTTGTTTTCTCATCTCTCTTAGCGATCATCAAAGGTAACTTCAGGACGATCAAGCCTTTTCTCAGTTATACTAAGAAACGAATTCGACCTCTCCAGTCATTCTTTTTTGTAATTTTGGAAACGTACAACCATTCTTCGTGCTTTTGTGTAACGAGACTCATACTCTGCCTTCAGATATAATTTTTTTCAGAAGCTCCTTCTCATTAGATTTCGTACGTTTTTTTTTCATTTCTTCGTTCAAATAATCGAATTTTTTTTCAATTTAACTGTTTCCGCAACTCCTCATTATATCTATGAGCTCTCTTCCTTCAAAAATTATTGCGCTCGAAGTCGTTACTAAAGGAGAAATAAATTTTAAAGAAATAATCGATTTTTGATTTTTCTGAAAAAAAGCAGAATATGGACAACAAATTTTCATGATTCTGAAATGAGCATGGATCAAGCTTCGCAGAAATGTAAATATCAAACTTTGGACGGCCTTGGAACATAGCTGAAAACCTTCATGATTCTGAGAATACGATAAAAATTTTAAAGATTCAATCATAGACAACATCAACAAGAATTAATTATTATTCTATGTAAGTTTTTATTCATCCAAAGTTCATAAATTATCTACACATACATGAACTTGAAGCTGCCATAAAAAAACCTCGTGATTGAACAGAAGATAGAAGCCATGTTGTTTTGACATTTCGGTTCAGTAAGCATTGACAAATTATCATGGAAAGACTCACGCCACAACAACGTTTACAAATTGTTAAAATCTATTTTCGAAATCAGTGTTCTATTCGCCAAACTCATAGAGCACTTCGTGAAATTTATAGTTTGAATAATCGTCCATTAGAGCAGCTTAATCGTCGAACTATCGATAGATTTCGGACAACATTTTCTCTACTCGATGCAACAACAACAATAAGACAAAGAACTGTAAGTACAGAAGAAAGCATCGCTGCTGTAAGTGATAGTGTTGATGAAGATCCAGGTTTGTCTATTCGTGGACGTTCCCAACAAGTTGGACTCTGTGCATCCACCACATGAAAAGATCTTGGTCTACACCCATACAAGATTCAACTGGTTGAAGAACTAAAGCCACTTGACCATAATAAGCGTCGTTTGTTGGCTATAACAGCTTGAAGTTGATCCACTTTTTTATCGAAGACTTGTGTTCGATGATGAATCTCATTTCTGGTTGAATCACTGCGTAAACATGCAAAATTGCCGTATATGGAGTAAAAACAATCCTCAAGAAGTTCCGCAGGTCCATTGCATCCTGAAAAATGCTCTGTATGGTGTGCTTTACACGCTGGATGCATCATCGGTCCATATTTCATCAAAAACGATGCTGAAGCTAATGTTACAGTGAATGGTGCTCGTTATAGATCGATGATCAATGATTATTTGTTTCAAAATTTGGATGGTATCGACCCAGAAGTGTTTTGGTTCCAACAAGCAGTGCTATACATCTCTTGCTGCTACCGTAACAATTGATTTATTGAAAGAAAGATTATGCGATAACATTATTTCTAGAAATGGTCCAATTGATTGGCCTCCAAGATCATGCGAAATAACTCCAATGGATTATTTTCTTTGGGGTTATGTCCAGTCATTGGTTTATGCTGATAAACCTGAAATAATAGACGTTTTGGAAGCCAACATAGCTCGTGTTATTGCTGAAATAAGGCCTGAATTTCTCGAAAAAGTGGTTGACAAGCATCAAGGGTTTATTGTCTACCATGGTCATGGCCCCTTTGCCCCCCTTCCAAATCCGTTAGTGGGATTTGATGATAGAGTGTAATTGAAGAATAAATCGTTAATAATGCACCTGTGGTAAATAACAATTACGATACAGCTCAATGTACAGAAAGAAACGCCACAACAATATCCCATTATAACAAAGCCCCTCCGTTTGATGTTTCCTCCCATTCGAAACCACTAAAACCCGAACGTCCATAGCCATAATCATCATCATCATATGACATGGACTACTAGAAGGGAAATTAAAGGTTCTAAAGTGCATGAAATTAGTGTCGGCCACTGCCACTGCCCCACCCATTCCTTCAGAGACCCGCAGTATACTGTTTGTTTTTTGTTCCATAAAAATCCCATTAGTCGTAATTTGAATCTACAGGAACCCGAGAAATCGTTCTTAATTGGCTGCACAACCGATCATTAAGACAACGTACATCAAATTTACAGGGTCTGGCGACAGGGTAATACGAAGATACCAAATCACCTGCAGCATTTCAATACGTCTGCAGACGTATTGAGCTGTTGGGCAAAATGCAGGTTCATGTGCATAATTAAAAACAAAGGAGGAGGTATTATGCCGCATTTTCGATCTGATTGTGGAATTGATGATGGTTTGGCATCCACATATAGCATCGATGTTTTTTGGCAGATAAGCCTCCACGCAATTCTTCTTGAAGCTAACTGCGACATCGAATGTTGATCAATTTTGGACCACTTTTTCGGGTAATTCAGGCCTTATTTCAGCAATAACTCGAGTTATGTAGGCTTCAACAGAGCAGGCTCGGATCTACGATTTTTTCTGACCGGGGCAAGAATTCATGATGGCGCCCCCCCACTTGTGTAATATATGAAATAATAGAAAATAACGGGAAAATAATAGAAACAAATACTGATAATAAGGAAAATATCACAAGGAAAGAAATTAGATTTTTTTTCTCCACAGCTTCACGCGGCGTGATTTTCTTTCCGCAAACGCATCTATCAGCTCCTCGAAATCTGTTTCGGAAGCTCTTTTGTTTTCTATAGCTAAGATTGAGAGGCAAAAGAGACATTCCTGACTCATTGACGAACGCAAATAATTTTTCATTATTTTCAATTTGCTGAAACTACGTGGTAGGTAACGTGCAGTATATTCTTAGCTATACTGACATAAGGAAAAGCTTCTTGCAGATCTTGTCTGTGAAGAATTTGTAGGTCTAATGAAGCCATCTTTCACTAATTTCGGGAACCAGCTCTATGAAAACCTAGTTCCTAACAAAAATCCACTGCATTCAATTCTCTTCGTTATTTTTGCCTCAAAAGGGTGCCATTTTTTCTGCAGATCTTCTTTTGCATGTTTAAAAGCAGACTTTCTGCGCTTTCTAAAATTTTTCTGATTTCTGACAATAATCTGTCGAAAACAACCTTAATTTCCTTCGAGAATAAACCAACTAGATCTAGCGTTCTTGACTCATCCTCGCACATTTTGTCGACCTGCTTTTTCTTCTTGGAAACACGTTTATTTCTAAGAATTGGATCCACATCCAATTCTTCTGAAAGGAGTGTAGCTTCCGAGATCCAGTTTTCAATAGGGTTTTCCCTCATTCTTTGCGAGATCTTTACAAGACCTTGCATTATCTTCACAAGACCTTGCATCAACGATGATGAACGTGAAATAATTATATCCCCGTTCTGAATTTCCACGTTGACCCTATTGATCTCTGGCAGAATATTATCCCAAATTGTTAGGTTCAGTATGAATCTAAAATCCAACACACCATATGAAGCAAATGACCAGCTTCATACTTGGATTCTGCGATTAGTGATGATTCTTTGATTTCTTCCACAGCCTTCTTCACAATTCCCGGTAAATGATTGAGCAAGGCATTAACAGCTTGATGTATAGCCCATCTTGTTTTGCTACTTCCTTTCAAATTTGTTTTTGTGCACTTTTTCATAATTGTCCATCGTGTGGTTGAACTAACAAAAAACGAATACAGTTTTTGTACAACACCAAATAAATTTACTGGTTCTGAACACGATGAAGCCAAATGGACACCCACAAGATTCAGAGAGTGTGCTAGGCATGAAACTATAATACTGCCAGCTCGTTGATGTGTATAATTCTGGATTGGACTCCTTTATATTTGGCAGCCATATTAGATCCGTTGTCGTAGGATTGCCCAAGACATTTTTGACATCTAAATCACCAGCTTGCAGTTTATCTAGTATTCGCTATGATATTATTCTCCAGTTTTTCCGTCAACTTCTAAGAAGTCACTAAAACTTTCTTTTTATCTCATATCCAGACTCCGTTCTCTTTGAATATCGTATAACCTGGTTCATTTGTTCTGGGGTGCAGTCGAACATAATAGTGGAATAGTTGGCCTCCTTGATCTCACTAATAATGTTATTCCGAACTTTGTTGGCCATTAAATCGATAATTTCATTTTGTATAGTTTTGGACATATAGGATGTTTCTCCTTTTTTTTAGTGGTCAAGATGGCATTTCAGAGTCGGGTCATAATTAATAATACTTTTTTCCGAGAACAAAAAATTAACCCCTGTTTGTTTTTGGCGCCCCCTTAAGCTGGCGCCCCTCTTGCCCCCCCCCCCCAAGATCCGGGCCTGCAACAGAGTCTATTGTTTCTGGTTTATCAGTATAAACGAATGATTTGACATAACCCAAAAAAAATAATCCATTGGAGTCATGTCGCATGATCTTGGAGGCCAATTTCTCGAAATAATGTTATCGTCAAATCATTCTTTCAATAAATCAATCGTTACGGTAGCAGCATTAGGTGTAGCACCATCTCGTTGTAATCAAAACACCTCTAGGTCAATATCATTCATATTTTGGAACAAATAATCATTGATCATCGATTTGTAACGAGCACCATTCACTTCAACATCAGCTCCAGCATTGTTTTAAAAGAAATATATACCGATTATGCCTCCAGCGTACAGTGGGTCAGAATGCCTTGAAACCTGGCATTAAATCAAAAATTAAAAATGCATATTTCCATACCGCCATTTGTCGAAGCGACAGATCACTACCGTAAGCGACTAAAAAATCACAATACTTACCCTTCCTGATCCCCACTGCGCTCCCGACAGCTCTTCTTTGCAGCCATTTTTTGGCCAAGTCGAGACGCCTGCAAAATTTTTCCGTAATTGCTGTAGTTTTACAACGTCACTCTGTTAACAGATCACTATGGTTACGAGGTTTTTTGATGGCAGCTTCAAGTTCAGGTATGTGTAGATAATTTAAGAACTTTGGATGAATAAAAACTTACATAAAATAATAATTAATTCTTGTTGATGTTGTCTATGATTGAATCTTTAAATCCTCAGGAACTGATTCGGTAGGGTTCAAGAACAAAAGATCAACATGGTCGCTGTTTTGAAATGTTCTTCTTTACAATACCCATAAGAATAATTCATAATAGCCATTTCTTGGAACAATAACACACCCATACATCGAGGAGCTTGAACTTGAGAGAATTAATTATCGAAAAAATAAAGCAAAAACTTGCCATAAAATACGACTTCTGCAAATGTGCTCGTAAAGTTTATCGTTTTCTCCTGTCCTTTCAACCTCGTTCATTTCTCTGGAGTCATTGAAACGGTGCAAATTTTATGTGGTTCCATAAAACTCATAACAGAAATTCGACCATGACCAAAACTGCACTCATACACATCGACACTGTAATATTTAGGCCCACCTGTATAGTACAAGATCAATGTCGACTAGTCCTTTGAAATACTGAGCTTAATTCAACCTGTGACTTGACTCAAAATTAACCCTTGAGGAAATTTTTGCAATAAACCTACTCTCATCGAGTACAACTCAACCAACCTTCCCATTGTCGAGATGACCAGAATAATAAGCATCAAAGAAGGCTCTAGGATTCTTTATGGTGTCAAACACTAATCATCATCAACCGATACCATTAAAAACAGTCGGTAGCAACCTTTAGCAGAGTCTCTCACCCACATTCCATGAATAAAAGAGTGTTGTCCCATAATTTAAGATGTATAATCCACAAATACCTCATCTTCCCAATCAAGAGAATGTTAATAACATCCCGACAAATGTAATTAACGGACCAACAACAACGTAAACGGTCTTGAGAATTCCTGCAATGACAATTAAACTAAATAGGCACGAGATCGCAAACCGAAATGTTCGAGATATTCACGGACTGAAATCGTTCCATTTGTTTATCGGCAGTAACTGGCGCTGTAATTAACTGCCTAATTTACTTCTACGTTTTAATTGGTCGAAAAACCGATGGGTATTCGGATCAGACTAATAGGGCGCCTTGAAAGGTAAATGGATCATTTGTAAAAGTCGTCTAAAGCAACGGATGGTCCTTCAACTGCTTCTAATTAACACCTACCGTACCTTAACTTATTTCATTGAGTATTTCATCAAATATTTCCTCAAATATTTCGTCAAATATTTCGTCAAATATTTCATCAAATATTTCGTCAAATATTTCATCAAATATTTCGCCAAATATTTCGCCAAATATCCCAATTCTATTTTCTTCAACGTTTCTTATTTATCAAACTTCCCTCGACAATATTACTCAAAAATGCTTCCACGCTGTATGGGGGTACTAAATAAGTACTTATTGCTTCCTGCAGCAATTTCCCACAACCGATAAAAATAATTCGTGTTGCTTCGAATCCCATATCAACAATTTATCACTTCCCCATATTCATTGCTTATTGATGTTGAAAACATCTCCAACGTGAATTTATTCGTACAAAACCATAAATTATTTCAGACGGGAGAACGTTGAAAAAAAAGTTCCTCTGGCAAGGTTGCAAACTGGTGAGGCTCTAATTACTTTCTTCTGCATATAGGAAATTTGCATTTGAGATCACCGGTGGTACTGGTGGGAGATTTATAGGTGTTTTAGTTAATTAAAGTTTTCGTATCAATGTCGACCAGTCGATTGAATGTACCAACCTATTTATCCATGTGTGGTTGGGATGCATTAGCCTGTTAATTTTAGTGTAACAAGGTTCATTATTCCTGCGCAAATTGTGGTACGAAAATGGAAGGAACTTTCGGACCATAGTACATAGCTTTTTGACAATATTTATCCAAGAAAGAAATATGCCTACCAGAAATATGCGATGGATAAACAAATATTCAATTAGGCAACTAACTGAATTTGTCCTCAATAATTTACAATGTTAACAAGCTGTACTTAGGTGCATGGAACTGTGTAGGCAAACTAGTAAGCTACATACGAGGATATATTGAAAAATTTTTAGCCCACTAAAGATCCACACAAAATTTCAATGTCAAAATATTTTATTATTCAACATATTCTTCTCTCAATTGTATACATTTATTACAGCGAACCTGCAACGTCTCTAGACCTTTAAAAAAATTTTTCTTCTTGCTCTGCAAACCAGTAGAGGAAAGATATGATAGTCGGACGGAGCGAAATCTGGTGAATAAGGTGGGTATTCTAGTAATTCTAACCCTAAATCACGATTTTTTTGCATGGCAACATGAGATTTGTGTACTGGGGCGTTGTCCTGTAAAAACAAAATACCTTTGGATAGCTTTCCGCGTCTTTTTTCATTGATTCTCTCCCGTTGAGTGGTCAGTAATGTCGAATAGTAATCTCCAGTTATTGTTCTACCCTTATCCAAAAAATCAATCATGATTACTCCATGGCAATCCCAAAAATCTGAAGCAAGAACTTTTCCAGCAGATTTTTGGACACGAAACTTCTTAGGTCTTGGAGAACCAGACTTCCATCGATTGTTGCTTTGTTTCTGGATCGTAGAAATGTACCCAAGTCTCATCCATAATAAAATACGGTTTAAGAAGTGTACAGCGTTTTCAAATCGGGCACAGATCGAAAGCGATTCTACCCTTGCACGCTTTTGGTCAACATTCAAACATTTGGGGATCCATTTTGCAGAAATATTTCTCATGTCCAAATTGACGTGAACTATATGATGAACGCGTTCGTATGAAATCTTCAGTGCTTCAGATATCCGTTTTAGCCCAATTGACCATATTCACCGTCGCCATACTGTTGTGCGACAATACCAACTACCCAGGGTTCTCAACATCGAATAACGAGAGTCACTAATTTCTTAGGACCGCGAAAGTTCAAATTGAAATATTTTGGTGTCAGTTTTTTCATTTTTAGATGTATTTCTTGCCAAACAATTACTGACACAACAACCATGGCCCCCACTATACTGATATCTACCCATATTTCCTGGATTTCATCACAATATACTTAACTAAAGTTTACCACCAATTTTACATAACCTCTCATACCACATATCTACCATACTAATCTTAGACTTTGCCTAAGATACTAATAATCTGATAGTATTTTTGATAAACTCATTATTTCTCCGTTGGGAACATTGGGAAGTTGGTATTGTCGCACAACAATATGGCGACGGTGAATATGGTCAATTCGACGGTCTGATAAAATCATGTCATGAACTGCATCGATATTTTCGGGGACTGACACAGAAACTGGCCCTCCCGATCGGTCATCATCTTCAATGGAAAATTTACCTCTTTTGAAGCTTGCAGTCCAATTCTTCACGGTCGCATACGAAGGACATTGATCACCAAGGGTATTAAGCTTATCTTCGTATAAATCTGCTTACCTCTTAATCCTTTTAAATACAGGTACTTGATGATGGCTCGATACTCTATTTTTTCGATTTTTACAATTTCGGTGGACATCCTTTTCTTTTAATTTATTGCTTAACTCTGGTTGAATTTTTTGACGTCGAACTCTACATTGACACTTCTAATAAGTTATTGTTCGTTGATATGGTATCGGTCTAGGCTAACTAGATATCAATACAACCTCGTAGTATTGCAGAAGCATATTTCGTTAATTTTCCATGAAAGCTTTTTCAGAAATTTTCTTGAAAAATGTATGAATTATGCTGTGAATAATTATTTAATCTTTCATGAAATATTCCAAGAAATCCTCATGAAAAATTCTACAGACGAAGAAATACACACATCGTCAAAAGTCTTCCAGAAATCATCCACTTATGTTTCGACGAAAGCTCTACAAACGAAAAAAATGCAGATAAAATTCAACAAAAAATTATTCATGATATGGTAATGCGTATCGAATAAATGATTCGAGATATTTGACGAGAGGATATAGCTCTCGATTAAGTAGAACATGCTTAGAAAAAGTCCTTAAAGAGCCTTAGGTATCTGAGGAAGAAGGTAATCTAAGCAATCCTTCATAATCTCTAATAGGCACCCCTGAGTCAAACGCTCATTTCTTGAAATAGATTTCTGCACATAATACGAGTGAAATATACTTCGTTCCCAACGTGTAATGATAACCGGATCCCGCCGATTTTAATCTAAACTATAACTTACAGCCCTCTCATTAAACTCCCACAATCATTCTGCATTTCCTTTATTGGGCATTACCTTCCATCCTACCAGATTTCTCACAAGTATAGTACCACCATACTGTTCGATTATTAATAGCATTGCTCGGAGTTCTTGACCAGCATCGCCATACTGAAAGTGTTGAAGTTGTATGTTTCCAAGAGAAGTGCCAATTTTCTTATCTTGAATCATTATTTCAGACAGCAGTAAGCACTCTGACAGATATCTTTTCGAATTCAGTACCCTCATATGCATATACATCCTGAAACTTGTTTAAGTCAATCTGGTAGGTATGCATACATTGAAGACTCAATAAATTCACTGAGGAGTCCAGGAATAACTTGAATTCGTGTTTCTTGGCGAGAGTGGAATGGTTCAATTATTGTTGCATATTTTCGCTTTCAATACATACAGAGTGCCCAACGATAAGGGCTTTTTTAGAGTGATAGAAGTAGATAGGGATAACTGTGATTGGTTTATGCTGATAAACCAGAAACTATAGACGCTTTGAATCCAACATACCTTGTGTTATTGCTGAATGAGGCCTGAATTACTCGAAAAAGTGGACCAAAATTGGTCTGGTCGAATACGGTTCCTCAGAGCTAATCGTGGTGGATGTATACCGGAAATTATTTTCAAAACATAAATGTCATAAAATTATCCTTCAAATAAAAAAAGAATTTGGCTTCAATCTTAATTTAAATGTGTTTATTTGAATTCAAAGTTCTATCACTGAAAAAAAACATATGTATACTCCATTCACAATTATAAAATCACAACTCTGGCACTGGAAATTTGACACATTCCACTCTGTATCGAAGTTATGACGTTTTTCAAAATATTTGTATGTTCCAAGTCAACACTATGTTGCTCTTTCTACATTCTTAGCGTATTTTTCAGAATGTGAATTTATTCGGAAAATGAATGAATTGGAAAAGATGTGATGGACGAAAATAATTAACGTTCATATGAATTGATAGAAAGGATTCCTTTTCTAGTTATTTGCATGAAAAGTACAAGAGATCACTGTTGAAATATATTATTTTTCGCCATGGAAGAAAATTGCATTGCTTTCACATAATTTTCATATGCATGCTTGTGAAGATTTAATGTTCATTATCCTCTTGAACTGAAAGTTCAAGACTTGAGGACATCAATTGTTGACTCTAATCAAGAATTCATTAAAAAAATCAACCCAAAGATATAAGATGAATTGATGGGTAATTACAAGAATCAAGAATAATGTCAATTTTATTTTGTTGATAACTTTCATAAAATCAATGTTGGGATATAAAACTCGGCTTCGTTTGTTCAAACAACATCTAAAGAATACATTTTTCACCATCTCGACCTTTGAAAGGCGTTTCTCATAGGAGAATTAGGTCTAAGTTCCACCTCATAAGTGGGGTACCTAACTTTTGCAAATTTGCTCAGATATCGCCAAATTTCTTGGAAAACCTGAAAAATATTATCCTAATCGACCTCTCGAGGCTCCATCCGATCCATCTACTGCGATATCTGTCCAAATAACAGCTTTTTCAACGAAATTCCCGTGTACCCCTTCAACCTCGAAATGTAAACATTCGTCCTGGTCTTGAAAATCGTCCTCACCCTTCAAACAGGTGCTAAAAACAATGAACATACGTTAATCTTGGATATTCGACGAAAAACTCACCTGAAAATATCGATTAAATACCAAAAATCTGCGAACAATTTGTAAACCTAACAAAATGTGGAATATCTTTGATACTTTTACTTTGATGTAAATAAAGAAACTGGCAACGTCGTTTTGTCATTAACGATATTTATTTAGTTTTACAAATTGTTCGCAGATTTTTGGTATTTAATCGATATTTTCAGGTGAGTTTTTCGTCGAATATCCAAGATTAACGTATGTTTATTGTTTTTAGCACCAGTTTGGAGCGTGAGGACGATTTTCAAGACCAGGACGAATGTTTACATTTCGAGGTTAAAGAGGTACACGAAAATGTCATTGAAAAAGTTGATATTTGGACAGATATCGCAGTAGATGGATCGGATGATATTTTTCAGGTTTTCCAAGAAATTTGGCGATATCTGAGCAGATTTGCAAAAGTTAGGTACCTCACTTATGAGGTGGAACTTAGACCTAATTATCCTATAAGAAACGCCTTTCGAAGGTTGAGATGGTGAAAAATGTCTTCTTTAGATGTTGTTTGAACAAACGCAGCCGAGTTTTATACCCCAACATTGATTTTAAGACATCAATTTATCAACAAAATAAAATTGATATTATTCTTGATTCTTGTAATTACCTATCAATTCATCTTATATCTTTGGGTTTTTAATGAATTCTTGATTAGAATCAACAATTGATGTCGTCAAGTCTTGAACTCTCAGTTCAAGAGGATAATAAACATTAAATCTTCACAAGAATGCATAAGAAAATTATGTGAAAGCAATGCAATTTTCTGCCATGGCGAAAAATAATATATTTCAACAGTGATCTCTTGTACTTTTCATGCAAATAACTAGAAAAGGAATCCTTTCTATCAATTCATATAAACGTTAATTATTTTCGTCCATCACATCTTTTCCAATTCATTCATTTTCCGAATAAATTCACATTCTGAGAAATACGCTAAGAATGTAGAAAGGGCAACATAGTGTTGACTTGGAACATAAAAATATTTTGAAAAACGTCATAACTTCGATACAGAGTGGACTGTGTCAAATTTCCAAGGCCAGAGTTGTGATTTTATAATTGTGAATGGAGTATAGGTATGTCCAATTACAAGGAAAGATTTTAGAAAAAAGTAATGGCAGAAGGGTGACCCTTGGTGAATGTCCTCTTCAACCTAAATTTTCTTGTTAATCACGAACACAGAAAAAATGGGGGATCCAAATGAAAAGCACTCATATCCCTCTTAAAACAGCTCAAGAGCCATTTTTTAAAAACCACTCGTAATGCTCCTCTGTCAAAAGGAAACATTTCTTGCGTTGTCATTTCCTGCTTCAGGAACGATTGAATAAAATCTTCAACTGTCAAGAGATCACGCTATATAATTCGTGGGTTCTATTTCACCAAGTTGAAATTGATATCCATTAATGATTTATAGTCGTTTAAAAGCATGATGCTTTTCTTCTTTATGCTCAGGATAACTGTTCCTCCAGCATGAATCCATTTGTCCTGTTCAGTTTCACACAAAGATTAATCCATTTAAAAGCGTTTGGATATTCGAAAACGAAAGAGAATTCAGTTACCGATATGTTTGTAATGTTCAATCTTTAACAAATCGAATGATCCTAGTGATAGGTTTGAAATTAGAACCTTGAATAATCGTAGAAATCTCCTGGTGAATTTTAAGTGGAATTCAAATCCTACATGTGCAGTATCTACTCTAAAACCATTCGATATCTTCCCATGAGTTGTTTGAACGTTCAAACTCATACAGAAAGGATATTGGCTATGCTATAATATCCTTCATATCGTAAAAGATACACTCAGAACTTTCATGTTGCACAGTAGGAAGCATAGTTGAGGATTGTAGGAAATAAAAAATAGTGAATGTTTACGTTATGGAATATTGCAAATAGGGGTACTCGCATTTGAAATTGTTGTCATAAAGTTGTCATATCGAATGGTATGGGTATTTCCATTTGCAGAGGACAACTTATGAATAAATGAACACTTACTTAACATTGTATGTGAGCATTCGTTGGGTATGTTCGAAATGAGAGCTGATTTGTTTATCCACTAGACTCTTCGTTGTTTATTTAAATTTCTAACGATTTGGTTTCGGAAAGCAAACATTGTTTCAATGCTCGGAATTTATGTCAATTTCACAAATTTTTGTGGTTAGAAACGGACATGAACAATCTCATTTGTCCACGACTTCCCTATAATCCTTACATTTCGAATGATCTTTGAGAAACTTAATGATAGCCATCATTCACCGGTGTATAATGGCAGTGAATAATGATTCATTAATCACTGCTGAATTGCACTTCTGAAAATTTTTAATTCGTCAGGATTCGAACCGAGACGCCCTTTTTCCACGACGGAAAAATGACTGCCAACCACCAAGCCATCAGCGCAATGACAATTAAGAGAAAAAATAACCACTTAATGTTTTCTTCTATGATTCCCATTCAGTTTGACAAGCTGAAAAATAGTCAAATCGTCTGTTTTCATTGAGCCTCCCATAAATTGTAATTCTTCTCGAAGATACCTGCATTACAGAGTCATGAAGAAATGTTGTGTACTCCACCAGAAATAAGACAGGCTGCAAGAAATACTGCATTACATCTTTTTCCGGAAAAATCAAGGAATCTCAGCCTAAAAGCGTTTAATAATTTCATGGACTGAGAGCAGCTAATAAAATCCACTCATTTTCGGAGTCAGTTTTACTGGCTTATTTTTCGAAAATATCAGCTACCTATATAAACAAACAACCCTATGGGGCCATTATTCCATGCTCAAGAATACTCTCAACATAAATGAAGGGAACGATATTGGAAATTATGAAAAACTGCGTTCACTTTTGAAAAGGAAATCAGAAGGAAGAAATCAAGAGTTTTATTCCTGAAGCATGCGATCAGAAATATCTTGTGATGAAGGTGAAACACTAGCTTGTATACATTATTTGTATTTCAATTTCATCAGAGCGAAAGTGTGGAAATGAATCGATGTCAACTGAACTTTTTGACGTTTATCGAGATTTTGCATTATTCAGTGCATAGATGCATAGAACACCTGGTGTAACGACTCCCTACTAAAAATCGTGACCAAAATTTGTAGATCAAAACGGCATCCTAGATTTCAGATTTTGGACTAGTTCCAGAATAAATCCGCAATATTTATCGGTCGTGGCGCTACTGCGGCAACGACAAAAAACGCGACCCCTTTCGGGAGAAATGAAAAGCTTCACAAAATATCACGTTTACGATCGACAAGAAAGTCTTAAACAAAATCTAATCAGTGCCAACACCAGGTATTTCTATGCATCTATTTCAGTGCGAACACAGAAAATGTTATGTCAACGCTTTTGATAACTATTTTCGTTGTTGAAAATGCAGTTTAAATCGAATTTTACCGAGGAAGTCGTGGACAAAGCATAGTATTCTATTCGCACATAATTACTATTATTCACTCCGGTGAATTGCGATACTCGCCTGGCGGCTCGTGTCGCAAACTTCCCCGTCGTGAATAATAGTAATCATTATGTGCTCATCGAATAATATACTATTTTGTAGTCAGAAATGGAAATAAACAATCTCATTTTGTAGTTGTTTCCACTAAAGGTGTGTCAAACATGAAAATCCCAAGCTGAATTAAGGGTAGATATAGTATAATTCTTTTGTTCACTTGTTGATACACCCTGTATAGTATAAATTGGAACGATCGTTTCATAACTAACCACTATTATGAAAAAATTTGAAGCTTTCGCTTGTTTCTAATCAAATGTTTCAGAAATATTACGACAAATTCCATAAATATTATGAGAATTAAATTTTATAATTGCACAATTAACTACAATAAAAATTCGAATGAAAATGTGAAGGATGTAAGCTTTGACATGCCGCCACTGGTTAGCATGAAAATTGTTCAGATTCGTCTTTATCCTAAGAAGTAGCGGAAAGATTAAAACAAGTATAATTTCAGTAGTTATTTCAGCTATTTTTCTTTTCGTTATTAATGCTGAATTCATATGTTTATGACCAATATTATTATAACAAAATGAGTAAGAAAGAACACATTTGCAAATATATGGTTTGAACGCACCAAAATTCCCAAGGACATTTGGAGAACTGCTCTATACAGGATGTTCCAAAATTGGAGAAACAAACGAAGATGGAAGAGAATTTTGAGAAAAAATCCCATAAACATGGGACCGCAATAGTGTCGTTTTCAAGATACAGGATGTACTCTGTGAACTAAGGAATATTTGAACAAGAATTTTGAAAACAGGAGAATTGGACAAGGTGGAAATAAGACTATTTTGATTTTTCTGAGGATTTCCAGTAAACCGTTTGAATTTTTTTCTCGGAATCGGTAGTCAATATGTACTACAAAACTACAAGGGACCATAAAGTTCCATATAACAACAAGGCTTTCTTTCATAAGTAACAGTGGCTCACCAAAAAAGTTCAAGAAGAAAAGAAGAGAAGGTGTTCCAAAAAATGACATACCGTAGATTTGCAATCGAAATTGGCATATCACATGGTGAAAACTCTGAATTGTAATATTTGTAATATCTATGCCAAATAGGACCCAGCACTTTTTGTACGCATAGTGGCGACCGGACAAATTTTCTGAAAGTTTGGTATGTTGTTGTACCCGACTCAGTGACCAAAAGTGTCAATGGGCCCAACCCAATCCTATGACTAGTTAACTGAATACGGGGTGTTGAAGTTGAAAATTGCCTAGATTTTCAGATTTATTTTTCATTCATTGAAAGTTAGATTGGATTTCTGTTGCATGCAGACGTTTATTGCATGTTCTAGTAATGAAATGAGTGGATACGTATGATTAAAAATATTTCTATTTACAAGGTGAGTCACGAATTTATGAAGGTAGATATTTGCCAAAATTAACTTTTTCTACTGTGACGTCAGGAAGGCATATTTTTGAAACTTTTTATTCGATATAGTATTTGGAAGAGAAAATATTGCACAGTACACATTTTTTATACAGGGTGTTTCACATAGAGAACCACTGGACATAATTATTTATTTTTAGGATTTATTCGAAACCCTGTATTTATGGATTGAATTTTTGGAAAAGTTATACCACAAATATATATGTGTCTCTAATCTCCAACATATTCATGGTGGTCTATTCATAGGAAGGAGTTCCATTTTGGGAAAACTACGAAAAATATGAACAGCCTGTATTCAAAAATTTCCTCGGTCAAATGCAACTATTTTCTCACTATATATTGATGATATCCACAACATCTACAGAGGTATGAATTCTAAATCCGATACTATGACCAGTTTTCGAGATACAGGGCGTTAAAGTGGAAAATTACTGATTCTATCAGTTTTTTCATCAAATTGAAATGTCGGATAGATTTAATGTTGCGCCTATGAGTTTGATATGAGTTTCGGTCAGATGTGCATGGAAAGGTTCAGCTAAAAGTATTAACAGGGTCATACACGAATAAATGATCATATCTATTGCAAACACTTAATAATTCTACAGTTCCGTCACAGAGAAGTTATTCCATTGATTTAATACCTAGTCGTTTACTATTTTGAATCTGAAATACTTCATTATGGTTACTTTTCAATTTTCATACAGGGTGCCATACCAAAAATAATTATGCTTTAAGTCGATTGAAACTGATAAAATCAGTAATTCTCCACTTTAACGCCAAGTATCTTGAAAACTGGTCATAGTTTCAGATTTAGAATTCATACCTCTGAAGATGTTGTGGAAATCAATATATAGTGAGAAAATAGTTGCATTTGACCGAGGAAATTCTTGTTCATGTTTTTAATAAACCTTCCTATGAATAAACCACCATGAATATTTTGGAGATGAGAGACACACATGTATTTGTGGTATAACTTTCCCAAAAATTCAGTCCATAAATTACAGGGTTTTGAATGAATCCTAAAAATAAATAATTATGTCCAGTGGTTCTCTATGTGAAACACCCTGTATAAAAAATGTGTACTGTGTAATATTTTCTCGTCCAAATTCTATATCGAAGAGAAAGTTTCAAAAATATGCCTTCCTGACGTCACAGTAGAAAAACTTAATTTTGGCATAAAAATACTCCCATAAATTCGTGACTCACCTTGTAAATAGAAATATTTTTAATCATACGTATCCACTCATTTCATTACTAGATCATGCAGTAAACGTCTGCATGCAACAGAAATCCAATCTAACTTTCAATAAATGAAAAATAAATCCTAACATCTAGGCAATTTTCAACGTATTTAGTAAAATCGTCATAGGATTGGGTTGGGCCCATTGTCACTTTTGGTCACTGAGTCGGGTACAACAACATACCAAACTTTCAGAAAATTAGACCGGTCGCCACTTTACATACAAAAAGTGCGGGGTCCTTTCAGTATAATATCTTGTGAAATGAAATAAAATGGGGAAAAGACTTGAAAAAAATTCAAACTTTAAAACCCTGTATCTTGAAAATGAAACGTTTGCGGTCTCATATTTTATAAGACTTTTTTTCTCGAAATCATTCAAGGAATCTCCTCCTTTTTTGTATTTCTATTATATATTAAAATGGTAACTCAGTGGATCGACCCTAGGTAATCTGTCGAAAAAGTGGTTACAGAAGAATATTTAAATCGCAGCTGAACTGCAATACATTGAGGAAGTTTTCATATGGAATAATCGATTGCTACGTGGGTTAAATTTCTATTCTTCAGGCAATGTAGAAGTATTTTGAAAAAATTCGCGAAAATCGCAAAAACATCCGGCAAAAAGGGCAATTTTAAACTCGATAAAAATTTTTCACAGATATCCTGGCCGTGATACGGATCGAAAGAGGAAAGGTCAATGCAAAATATCTCAGTATTCATATTTTCCATAATTTTCCCATTTCTTTAGGAGAATTGATCAAACTTTGACATTAAGCCTAGAAAATCACCAGATTTGCAGAGATCTACCAGTAAGGATAACTCAATATGTAGATCTAGGGGCTCTACTAGTTTTTAACTCTAATTTAGGAACATCTTTCATAACGTATTTTATTTTAATTCAAATCAAAGAAACCAACCTTTGGTCATTCCAATAATCCTGACGAAATTATAAGGACTCAGTCTTTCATCGAAATGCACGGACAGCACATGCACCTCAGTTCCATCCACCTTAGTCCACAATCCACCCCTATTTTCCACCTTCGCAAACTCGAAATCACCGGCACAAGAAAACTCTTCACTCTCATTTTCAATCTGCTTAAGCAGGGAATACGCCACCACGTTTTTCACGTTTAAGTCAAAGTTAGACCGCACTTGACGAGGATATTTCAGGGGGGGTTTTCCGCCCCAGTTTTCCTTTTCATTCTGGCGGTAGAGGATGCTGACCGTGTGAATGAAGTAGCATAAGAGGATGAGGCAGAATCCGAAGAAGATGGTCAGGTATCGAAAGATGCGTAGCATCACCATTCGCGCCCCTTTCACAGATTGGCGGAGGCATTTATTCGGAGGACGTTTGCTCTTAGATCTGCAGCGAAAGGTGTAGTTGGTTGAAATGATTGCCGGCTCTTGTGGAAGTAGGTAATATACCTCGGTGGGCGCGTTTACGCTCACTGGTTTCGTGGTATGCTCACTGGGACAGAGTGCACCAGCAGTAGTACCTTTTTTACCTATGACATTTTTTGCTGCGTTTGTAGGATGCAAGATTTCGAGAATCCTTGAAGGAAACACTCTTTTTCCATGTCAACAGGAGGCTATTTTTGAACACAGTGCAAGAAAAATGTCTACTAAGCGTACGAAAAAATACAGACCTGAGTTGGTCACATACAGGTACCAATGAGGGGTTTTTCAATAAGAGCTTTAATTTTTTTGCCATTTGACAAGTAGAAACTACGCCATTATTGAAAATACAACGATACACGCTTCAACAACGCAATCAAATTTTTAAAATTCACTTTAAAAATGGTAAAAATTTGGCAGAGAAGGTTCGTAAAACTAGAACATTTTTGGGTAGTCTTCATGCACCTTGTCGAATACAGAAATTTGTGGAAAAATTTGAGCTGTTTGGACAAGTTAGTGATGTGAAGAATAAAACCCGTGCACGGCGCTCAAGAACCGTTGAGAATATTGCTGCTGTAGCCGAAAGTGTTGAAGAAAACCCAGGTTTGTCCATTTCTTGTCATTCTTCGAAATTAGGCTTAGGCATTCCTCAAACGCTATTAAGGACTGAACGAGAATAAATTCGCTATCACAAAAACGCTCCTATCTTTTGAACCACTGGACCGATTTCGAAAATCCAACTCATTTTCGAATCATCTTCTAATTCTTATGAAAACTGTTTTTACAAAAAACTATTTTTCACAAAATTCATGGATTTTTTCTGGAATTCTTCACATCATGCTTCTTATAGTGTTCTCAGTCACTTTCTGGGATGCTATCTCCCACTTTTGCTTGAATTCCGCTAATGTTTTCTTTGATTTCCTAGTCTTCTTCAATTCTCTTTTTACCAGGGCCCAATATCTTGCGATTGGCCTGAAGTCTGGGCAAGTGGGCAATTTGGTGGATTGGCCTTTTTGGGGACAAAAACCACCTCATTAGCTTCGTTCCATTCCTTGGTGGCCTTGCTGTAGTGGCATGAAGCTAAATCTGGCCAAAAGATTGTTGACGCATCGTGCTCACGAAAAAATGGTAAAAGTCGCTTCTTCAAGCATTCCTCGATGTATATCTTCGAGTCAACAGAGCCTTGGCCAACGAAAAATTTGCTCCTTTTCCCACAAGTGCAAATTGCTTGCCAAACCAGGAATTTTTTAGGAAACTTTGCTTATTTCTTCGCGCGAAATTGTTCGTCAACATTTCCATGAGAATCTGCAGTATAAAATTCCTGACCAGGAAGTTGCGAGAAATCAGCCAAGACATAGGTTACGTCGTCCATCACGCAACAGAAAAAATTTTTCAATTTTTTTTTTAATTTCTTTGCTCTCGATTTCGCTTCTTGATTCTTCACAGCGTTCCTGTCTGGCACTTTCTGCACTTTGTATGTTCTAAGCCCACAACACGACTTTATTTTATGAACGGTTGACTGCGAACAACCCACTATTTGGGCCACTTTCCGTCCTGAAAGGTTAGGATTCTTCTGAAAAAGGCTGATGGCTTTCTTCACTTTTTTTGGGCTATGAAACCCCCTTTTCCTCCCGGTTCCTTCCTCGCGGTTAATTGTAAGATCTTCGTTGAAGCGCTCAACAACTCTTGATACCGTTTCCGGACGAACGCGAGCCTCTTTTGCGATTCTTTTGAAGCTCCATTTTTGATTATTTTGAAAAAGTTTGACTATAAAATCTCGTGTTTTGACTTCGCTTGACATTTTGCGACAGAGAATTGGAATATCTATGAAGTTGTTCCACATTTTTCTGACGTTCATAACAAAGCTAACTTTGATCAAATTTTGATTTTTTCTCAATTGGTTCAAGAGATATAGGCGTTTTTGTGATAGCGAATTTATTCTCGTTCAGTCCTCACATTGTATTTTGCATAAAGATTTGGGTCTGAAGGCTTATAAAGTTCAGTTAACACAAGAACTCAAGTCGACTGATCATCAACAACGTCGTGTCTTTGCTGATTGGGTCCTTGAAATGCATGGAAATGATCCCGAATACCATCGAAAAATCATCTTGAGTGATGAGGTTATTGTTGAAAAGCCTCTCTATCCTCCACATGTGACTGTTTGATGCGGTTTATTGTCCGGCGGGGTCACTAGACCTTCCTTTCTGAGAATGAAGGGGGAGAAACAGTTACGCTGCATGGAGAGATGATTAATGATTTTTTATGGCCGTAATTGGATGGTATTGATTAGGACAACCTTTACCTTCAACAAGACGACGCTACGTGCCACATAAGCAACGAAACCATTGAACTTTCACATGAAAAGTTTCCGGACCGTGTTATCTCTCGAATAGGTGATCACAATTGGCCACAGAGATCTCGGGATCTAACACATTGCGACCGTCCACTTGAAGGAAGACCAAAATCCTTCAAAGATGCTGAATTGGAGGTATTGTTCGATGAGGATCCATGTCAAACGCAAGATGAGCTTTCTCCAGCTGTGGGAGCTACCCGCCAAGCCATTTTCAAGTGACTCAATGCGTTCTTTTGCCTGTAAACAACTACTTCTGTGGAAAAAAGGAAGAGTTTTCTCCATAGCATCGTTACGAGTGAAAGAAAATGGATCTATTACAATCCAAAGAAAAAACGTCATTAGGAATGCCAGGTCATGCTTCTACTTCGCCGCCTCGACAGAATATTCACCCTACGAAGGTTTAGCTGCATATTTGGTGAGACCAGGTTGGTGTTAATCATTATAAGCTCTTGAAAATCAGGAAAACCATTAATGGGGAACAGTATCAACTTCAATTGATGCGATTGAGCAGAGCATTGCGTGAAAAACGGCCAAAATACGAGCAGTGTCATGATGAAGTGATTCTTCAGCATGACAACACTCGGCCTCACGTTGCTCAACCCTTTGAAACCTATCTGGAAAAGCTTAAATGGGACGTCCAACTTCTCCTTCCGTATTCCTCAGACATTTCGCTGTCAGATTAGTACTTGTTCTGGTCGATGACACAGAATCCGGCCCATCAGCAGTTCCATTCATACGAAGACATCAAAAAATGGCTTGATTCGTGGATAGCCTCGGAAGATGAACACCTTTACCGCAACGGTATTGGAACCTTACCAGAAAGATGGGAAAAAGTTGTGTCTAACAATGGGCAATACCTTGAATGATTCATTTGGAATCAGTTTTCCACAATGAACTTGCATTTTCATAAAAAATAACAGCGGAACCTAATATTATAGGAGTTACCGCAATTTTTGTTCGGAGATCCCAACAGTGGACCAAGCGACGAACCTTCCATGTATAATAATTGAATGATCAGATGGCAAGTTCTGGTGGATGTTTGCGAATATATTTGTGAGGTATTCGATAGTTCATTTTGACAACCAATAGAAATGGGTCGTTTTTTTAAATCAGACTGACCTGCAAGCCCATATCTGTACACCGAATAGACCCCTTTGTCTCATGAACACATTTACCGTAACTGTATTCGAGCTTTACCAAAAAGGTGTAAGATTGTTGTTGTTAACAATTGTCAATACTTTGAATGATTCATTTCTGAAATAAATATGATCAATGGCGATTTCTTTGGCAGCTGCTGTTAATTTTTTTGACAGCTATCAACATAATTTTCAATTGATTTCATGAACTGGAAAGTGAGTCCAACTAAAAGATGGATTTCACTGATGAAATACCTTTGAATAATTCGAATGAAAATCATGAAGTGCCCCGAATTATAGTAATTTACAACCAGAATAACAATTTGAATTTGGTGGAAATCTTCTGGAAATCAACTGGTTTATATCGCTGTTAATGATTCCACGAACATGAAATTATTAGATTTCGTGATGTAACATCGTGAATCGTGAAATCTGTTGTACTGTATGAAGATATTATCATTCGATTTAAAAAATTCAGATCACGGTTTATCCATTGAAGCTCTATTATTGGAAAATAGAGAAAATCTTCTTGATTGTGTTTGTTCAGGTTTCCTTTACTTATTCTTCATGTAATGCTACAACATTACTCCTCTTACTGGACTTCTTCTGTAATAAGGAAGAAGATCCCTAACTTAGTGGTTAACCTGCTCTGTGGTCATTCAGAAAACCCAATTGGCTGATCAATATCCCCAATATTATGCGCGCTTTGAGCTTCTGAACAAAACTTGAGAATGAATTAAGGAAGAATAAAACATGAAAAAATTCAAGTCGTAGAAGGTCTATGTGGCCAAGTTTGATATCAAAATATAGGTTCTCAAGGACGCTGAATCCAATAAAAAATAATCCAAAGCTCTATCTATCACAGTTTACATTTTCACCCACGAAATGGCGTTTTTTCAAAAATCGAAATTTCAACTCGTCATAGCTCCCGTTCCAGTGCTCGCATCCACTTTTTGTTTGTATATTGTTGATCAGCATTGTCCAATGTATCTCTGAGCATAATAATATCCAGTTCGAAAATCCCAACTTTTTGGGTGAAAAATGCATATTTGCCATCACCAAGGAATCCCTGGCGAATCCAAACGTGTTTTTCAACCTATACCCCATTCACAATTATAAAATCACAACTCTGGCCTTGGAAATTTGACACATTCCACTCTGTATCGAAGTTATGACGTTTTTCAAAATATTTTTATGATCCAAGTCAACACTATGTTGCCCTTTCTACATTCTTAGCGTATTTCTCAGAATGTGAATTTATTCGGAAATGAATGAATTGGAAAAGATGTGATGGACGAAAATAATTAACGTTTATATGAATTGATAGGAAGGATTCTTTTTCTAGTTATTTGCATGAAAAGTACAAGAGATCACAGTTGAAATATATTACTTTTCGCCATGGAAGAAAATTGCATTGCTTTCACATAATTTTCATATGCATGCTTGTGAAGATTTAATGTTTATTATACTCTTGAAATGAAAGTTCAAGACTTGACGACATCAATTGTTGATTCTAATCAAGAATTCATTAAAAATAATCAACCCAAAGATATAAGATGAATTGATGGGTAATTACAAGAATCAAGAATAATTTAATTATGTTGATAACTTTCTTAAAATCAATGTTGGGGTATAAAACTCGGCTACGTTTGTTCAAACAACATCTAAAGAAGACATTTTTCACCATCTAGATCTTTGAAAGGCGTTTCTTATAGGAGAATTAGGTCTAAGTTCCACCTCATTAGTAAGGTACCCAACTTTTGCAAATCTGCTCAGATATAGCCAAATTTCTTGGAAAACCTGGAAAACCTGACAAATATTATCCTAATCGACCTCTAGAGGCTCCATCCGATCCATCTACTGCGATATCTGTCCAAATAACAGCCTTTTCAACGAAATTCTCGTGTACCCCTTTAACCTCGAAATGTAAACATTCGTCCTGGTCTTGAAAATCGTCTTCAAGCTCCAAACTGGTGCTAAAAACAATAAACATACGTAAATTTTGGATATTCGATGAAAAACTCACCTGCAAATATTGATTAAATACCAAAAATCTGCGAACAATTTGTAAACCTAACAAAATGTGGAATATCTTTGATACTTTTACTCTGATGTAAACAAAGAAACTGGCAACGTCGTTTTGTCATTAACGATATTTTCTGTACGCGGACTGAGTTTTCATCATATGTTCTGTGCTTTTCATCAGGTGCACCAACTCCTGAAAACGAAACCATGACCTCCTATGTGATAAAATAAAAGTGAATGGAGTATAGAAGATCTACTATCCATTCGAACCATTGAGAAAACCCAATAGGCTGATCAGTATCACTTATACTATGCACGTCTTGCGCTTCTGAACAAAACTCGAAAATGAATTATGGAAAAATAAACATGAAAAAATTCGAGTTAAAGAAGGCCTATATGGGCAAGTTTGGTATCAAGACATAGGTTTTCGAGGACGCTAAATCCAATAAAAATTAATCGAAGGCTCTATTCATCAAAGTTTAGATTTTCACCTGCGAAATGGCATTTTTTCAAAAATCGAAATTTCAAATCGTCATAGCTGCTGGCGCCCTAGAGTATCAAGATTTTTCGTCTTAGAGTAATAAGAGGTCTTAGAGTAACAATACCTCTTCTAACTCTAAGACGCCTTACAGTAATAAGATGTCTTACAGAACGAACAAGCCATAAAGTTAATACTCAACGTCTTCATTGACGTCTTAGAGTAAAAAGGAGTCTTACAACTCTTAAACGCCTTATAGTGCTAAGAATTGTCGGGAGTGACCATACCATTGAAGTCATCCATTTCGATACTTGGTATCACTGTCGGCAGAAACCTTTCTTGGGAGAATCACGTGAGATCCATTGCTAAAAGTGCATCCCAAAAACTTGGTTTTCTGTTCCGTGCCAGGAGCTATTTCAGGTCAGCTGCTCATGATCTATAAGGCACATATTCGACCTGTCCTGGAATACCTACTGTTCCCATATTTGGAGTGCTGCACCTAAACAAATCCTAAAACTCTTGGATTCTGTAACAAAAAGGGCAATTCGTCTCGTCGGTGATGCCTCGCTCAAACTCGCTCACTTCTCTAGAACACCGTAGAAGAGTAGGATATCTGTCTCTATCTTATAGATATTTCCATGGGCGATGCTCTTCTGAATTATCAGCAATCGTTCCCCCTCTGGCAGTCTCTTCGAGACTAACCAGTCAAGTTAAGTCTTCACATCCCTTCGTGGTCACTTTGGAGACCTGCAGAACATCTCTCTTCAAAGACTTGTCCATCCATAGAACAGCGAGGCTTTGGAACACATTGTCTAAGGAGGTGTTCCCCGAGGCATATAACCTCCAGAAATTCAAGAAGAACCCCAATTCCTACCTGCTTGCCCTGGTTCTCACAATGTTCTCTGAACATTACAGGATATTCCTTTTCGTGACGACCACAACATAAAAAAATAAAAGATGTCATAAAGTATCAAGGCGCCTAAATAATAAAATGTATTGAAGTAATAAGAATTCTTCGAGAAATCAGAGTGATAAAACATCTGAAAGAACTAACAAGTCATAAAGTATTAAGACGTTTTAGGGTAATATGACGTCTGGAAATAATAAGACGTCTTAGAGTAAAAAGACGTCTTGATATTAATGAGACGTCTTAAAATTAATGAGACGTTTCAAAGTAATAAGACGTCTTAAAGTAATAAGATGTTTTAAAGTAATGAGACGTCTCAAAGGAATAAGATGTCTTAGAGAGTAATAAGACGTCTTAGAGTAATAAGACGTCTTAGAGTAATAAGACGTCGTAGAGTAATAAGACGTCTCTGAGTGATGAAACTTCTTAGAGAATCAAGTCGTCTTATTCATAAAGAAATAAAGCTGATTACTAATTTTCCAACAGAGGAATAGCAGTGATCTGACCGAAGTACAAGTAAACTCAATCAAAATCCTCCTGAACCTATTCAAAGATGCAACCGTTGATTGTCTACCAAACCACAAAAAGACGATGTCACCAACCATTCCGAAGGCATAAAGAGTGCAGAACGGGACATTACGTCATTACGCTTACGCATAAATTTCATATTGAAGTTTGATGTCATATCCTACTGTACACCCATCGACTACCATACCTACATGTATTTGCATTCGGCTTTATAGGTTTCTGTTACCTTAAAAGTATACGGGTACTGTTGGTTGTCCGTTTGATCTACGGCTACCAGGCGTAGGAGTGGGTACGACAGCCGAGATTGTTGATTACATTTTTTGTCTGGGCGTTCGTTCGCATCGACTTGGAATATTCATGAGGGGCGCTGGATTTACATGGATGCACATGTTTTTGTCCACGCTTGTAACCTAGTTGGTTTAATGTATAGAGTAACTAGATTACCCACGGGAGGTGAGTTTTGTCGGCCGATGAATGATGAGCTCTCATAAGTGCATCAGGCATGTTTGCAGAGAGGTTATTGTTATCCCGGAGAGCTTATTTTCTTCAGAGACTGAAAAAGCGGACTATTCTTATTGTAACTGTAACATTCCTCCTATTGAACGTCAGGAAATATCATTAAAAAAAAGAAAAGGGCAAAACCTGCTGTAGGGATTTCATGCTTATATTTGGACTGGCTTGTGATCGTCTATGGTTGGTAGGACTCTATGCAATTAAGATTCGTGATAACTCAGATAAGTGAAATATATAGGATGGGAAATAATGTGGCAGAGAAAGATAAATAAAACACTTGATTAGACACAAAGGTGGAACATGCCTTTATTGGTCCAGACCAGTAGTTCGAGGGAACCACTGGAAACACGAACGAGATAAAATTTTTATCATTGGACTCAAAGGAAAAAACCCTTTTTAGCATACAAAACAGATGAAATGTTAACAATGCATATATCAATTATTAATAAGACCGGAACTGGTGGTATGTACAACATGGAGCTTCCTATACGACGGTAAGATTGTTACTGGCACAATCATGATAAGAAAGTGAAAGTGGACAATAAACTCTTTAGATTTCCTGATGAACGTTGGACCCAGATCGAAGCAATCCTTTCGTTGGATACTGCCTGCCTCACCAAGGACAAGGACCAAGGCTTGTTTTCCCGAGGATATTCGTTTACAGAACTCTCAGAGGGAAGTCTCCGATCACAATGCTGGGAAGGATGTTTTCCTTAGGTACAGGGGATGTGAACAGTTTACCTTACACCTCCAAACCATAGGTATATCCCTGTACGTACGAGGATATATTGAAAAATTCTTAGCCCACTCTAGAACCAAACAAAATTTCAATGTCAAAATATTTTATTACTCAACGTATTCTCCTCTTAATTTAATACATTTATTACCGCGAACCTGCAACGTCTCTAGACCTTTCAAAAAAAAATGTTTCTTCTTGCTCTGCATACCAGTCCTCCACAGCATGTTTATACCTCCTTGTTGGAAGAAAATTTACGATCTTTTAAACTTTTTTTCAGTTGAGGAAAGAGATGATGAATAAGGGGGGGTGTTCTAGTAATTCTGACCCTAAATAACGATTTTTTTGCATGGCAACATGAGATTTGTGTATTGGGGCGTTGTCCTGTAAAAACAAAACACCTTTGGATAGCTTTCCGTCTCTTTTTTTTCAATTTTTCCCGTAGAGTGTTCAGTAATGTCGAATAGTAATCTCCAGATATTGTTCTACCCTTATCCAAAAAATCAATCATGATTACTCCATGGCAATACGAAAAAACTGAAGTAAGAACTTTTCCAGTAGATTTTTGACACGAAACTTCTTAGGTCTTGGAGAACCAGAGTGTCGCCATTCCATCGATTGTTGCTTTGTTTCTGAATCGTAGAAATGTACTCGAGTCTCATCCATAGTAACAATTCGGTTTAAGAAGTCTACATCGTTTTCAAATCGAGCACAGATCGAACTCGATGCTTCTATATACCCTTGCACGCTTATGATCAACATGGCCTTCCCGATCGGGCATCATCTTCAATGGAAAATTTACCTCTTTTGAAGCTTGCAGTCCAATTTTTCACGGTCGCATACGAAGGACATTGATCACCAAGTAGTAAGAATATCTTCGAAAATCTGCTTACCTCTTAACCCTTCTAAATACAGGTACATACTTGATGGTGGCTCGATATTATTTCGATTTTTACAATTTCGGTGGACATCTTTTTTTTAAATTCATTGCGTAACTCAGGTTTACTTTTTTGATGTCGAACTCACCACGGACAATGATATCAATTCATCCTCGTAACAGATGAAACTTTAGGAAATGCGGGTATAATGACTGGTGTACTCAAGTCAATCCTTACAAATTGTCAAAATTACACTCGAATAACTTGAGTGGAAAAGGGAAATGTTGATATTGAACATTCAATTCAAATACTTCGGCACGAATCCACTTCAACAGCTGTTGACATCTTTCTCATTAATTATGTACTGCAATTACACTGCGCGCAAAAATCGTGAGGAACTCTTTCCAGTAAATTGAAGTCGATTGTAGAAATGCAATTTCCTATACCCTTTTAAGACGGTACAGTTAATAATCTTACTTTCTTTGTAACCGACCGAAGTTCCTCAATCAAGTTCAGTTATTGTCTTCAAGTACCGTTGGTTACATTGGATTTTTATATTTTGAGCCGTAACCTGAGTATGTAAATTAGTTGTGGACTTGGAGATCAGTGTAAATATACCGGAGAAGAATCAATATTATTGGATAATAGAATAATGTTTTTCTACTACATACAGAGCCTTGCAAGATAAATATGAACCTGCTTTCGATATCTTCTTTAAACTTATCTTTTCTACATTCTTCTTCAGAATTTCCAATGAACGTTTATACCTATTGAAAAAAAGTTTGCAGAGAATAAAAATTACTAACCTACTTGAAACAGGAAAAAGGAAGAAACAGAAGAAAATTATCTCAAGTCATACGAAAATCTGTGGAAATGTATTAACCCTTTAATGCATGGTGTTGCAAATTTGCAGTTTCAGAACCAGAATCACCCCAAAAAAGATTTTAGAACTCGTGAACTTTTTTTTGACAGAGTTCGAAAGATTTCTCATTAGGCGCTTTCAGAAACTGCTTGAAAACTTTTTGTGCTATTAAACTTTGCGCTGGGTGCATAGTGATTGGTACTAAGTGTATGGTGCTTAGTGATTTGTGCTTTGTGATTGGGGCTTTGTGATGGTTGCTAAGTGATGGGTGCATAATGATTAGCGCCTTTTGCTAGGGACACAGTGATAGATGCTTAGTGATGTGACTTAGTGATTGGTGCTTTATGATGGACCTTTTGATAGGGACATGTTGATAGATGCTTAGTGACGTGGCTTAGTGATTGGTGCTTTATGATGGACCAATCTTGTTGTGGGTTTTTTATTTTTGCCCTGAAATCAGACCGGCATATTACTGATTCTGTTGAATATAGTACTGATGCAGAACCTATAGACGCTGGTGAACTAGGCCTTGAGAACGAGCTCTGAGAAGTGTTGTGAAAACTGTGGAGCGCCAAAGAAATTAGTATTCTCAAACAAAGCCGATGAATACATCCAGAACGACTTCTCGTATGAAGAGATAATTGAAGAGCCGAATCGATAATAACAATTTATTACCGTTCTGCAGATACCAGAGAAATACAATTATGCTTCATTTATTATAAGAGACCGATTGAAATTTCAGAATATGGTGGCGGTAGAATTCTCGTTTCATTGTTATCTGAACAGTCTAACCTGTACTAAATTGTACTGGATTATTTAATTAGCATGTATGCCAACTTAACACCATATGTTTATATCGCAAATTGGAGAAAATTACGGTATTTGGCAGGGAATTGTAAAAAAGCTCCTTGTTTGGTGTTGATAATCTGTAATTGTTTGAAGGCCCCATACAATCTCTATCAATGTTTTTGATTTATGACGAAATTGCTTCATGCTTTTAAGAGGAAAATTGGTACGCAATTTGGCTTGATTCATACTTGAGGGTTTTCCAATAAGAGGTGTTATTTTAAATATCCAGCCATCGGTAGATGTCACTTTTGAAGCCGTCATTTTTTGACATTTGACGAGTAAAACCTACGACATTGATACAAAAGAAACACGCTTCAACAAAAATGGTGGAATTTGTCAGAGAAAATTTTTGGGTCATCGTGAAGTACCTTGTCGAACCGCAATACAGAAATTGGTGGAAAAATTTGGGCTTTTGGGGCAAGTTAATGATGCTACCCTTGCACATCGCTCAAGAACAGTCGAGAATATTGCTGCTGTGGCCGAAAGTGTTGAAGAACACATACGTTTTTCCCTTCCTCGTCGTTCTTTGGAATTCGGCATTCCACTAACGTCATTACACAGTATTTTGCATTAAGATTTAGGTCTTAAGGCTTATAAAGTTCAGTTAACACAAGAACTCAAGCCGACCGATCATCAACGTGTCTTTGCTGATTGGGTCCTTGAAATGCATCTCGGTGGCTTCGTCAACAAGCAAAATTGTCGCATCTGGGGCTCGGAAAACCCAGGAGTTATTATTGAAAAGCCTTCTATCTATCGTTTTTCCGTTGTAACTGTGCATTTAGCAGAAGCAGGAGTGTAATAAATTTAGGTATACTCCATTCACAATTATAAAATCACAACTCTGGCCATGGTTTCGTTTTCAGGAATTGGTGCACCTGATAAAAAATCTGTGCGCGTACAGAGAATATCTTTAATGACAAAACGGCGTTGCCAGTTTCTTTGTTTACATCAAAGTAAAGTATCAAAGATATTTTGGCATGGGTCCAAACGGCAAATTTGAATTGGACCAAAAATCGATTTATAAGCATGAATAAAGCAAAAGTAAGTACTAATCGCCTTTTTTACACTTGATAACCAAGTTTTTTTAGGTATCTGGCCGTTTGGAAAGATTTCAAACGAAATTCCGGTCCCCCAGAAGTTTGGTTAGTTTCGGTATCGTTTTTGGTGCTCAAAATTTATTTGGAATGTGTAAATGGACAAAAAAGGCTTCCTCATAGGATCTTCTCACGAAAGCGACCGGAAAATATGGTTCAGGTAGGATTTTCGAGGAATTATGAGGAAAGAACTTGCAGAATGAAATTGCACGATTTTCGTTAGTAAACGGGTTTTGGATGGCCATCATCGGTCTCTAAATGATTATTGTTGATCGTTTTCACGTTTCAGAAAAAGAACCACTTCGTATAAGCCCATTTTGAAAAAAATTGTGTATGTAACATTTAACGGTAGGTATTTGCTCTTAATCGAAAGAATATATTATATCTAGTGCTACTTCTTTGAAAACAGACACAAGCTTTTAATGCTGTAGGGGCCCTTTAATGTGGAGGAGTTTGTGTCTTATTTTAGAACAGGTGAATGATAAATGTGAAGCATATGTTTGACCTATTCCATTTTATTTGTACAAACCTAGTGTGGTTGTAATGTATGAATATTTTTAAACTAATAAATTACTATACTGTCAGAATATTTTACTCCTTGTTCATAAGATCAAATAAATGAAATGTATATCTTCTACTCTTATTTTTATTAAGTTAGATATTAAGGTTATGTTCCAAGAAAAAGTTCCTGTTGCAACTGAACTCCCTTCAACTATTTGGATTCCAGTAAAGGGATATAATGTTCCAATATTCTTGATTCAACAATCGATGTCAAGTCTTGAACTTTCAGTTCAAGAGGATAATAAACATTAAATCTTCACAGGCATGCATATAAAAATCATGTGAAAGCAATGCAATTTTCTTCCATGGCGAAAAATAATATATTTCAACAGTGATCTCTTGTATTTTTTATGTAAATAACTAGAAAAGGAATCCTTTCTATCAATTCATATAAACGTTAATTATTTTCGTCCGTCACATCTTTTCCAATTCATTCGTTTTCCGAATAAATTCACATTCTGAGAAATACGCTAAGAATGTAGAAAGGGCAACATAGTGTTGTCTTGGAACATAAAAATAGTTTGAAACGTCATAACTTCGATACAGGGTGGAATGTGTCAAATTTCCAAGGCCAGAGTTGTGATTTTATAATTGTGAATGGAGTATATCTGATACTCAAAAAACCAACCACTTATATTGACGTAGGTACTTGAGAATTTACTATGGTAAATGCTTGCTTCCCATCGTAAATATGTAATTTGTTGGTGAAATGAAAATCTACATCCTTATTGTCATGAATGTAAAACAGTGCGTTAATATTAAGATCAATATATTACAAATCAAAGAGTTAAACCCTTAGTTACTGCACTTCATACTCTATTGATTATTTGACAGATTTTCATGGGGCTAATGTTGTTCGAAATAATGTCCTTTTTCATTAAATGACCTTCATTAAGTTTCCTGACGAAGAAAACATCGGCTATCTTCTCGAAGAAATCTCTTGTTTGGCGTTAAACCAAACTCTCCTTTCTTGTCAAAAAAACCCACAATAGGCGCTGCATTATTTATACCAGTTAGAAACAACGCGAGTACATGCAGAAAATTATTCTCCATACCCATTTACGGGCACTGAAACACACACTACGAATCTGGGGCATGTTGAAAAAGTTTGCACGTCCTGTATGCATTTGAATTCTTGTTACTCGAGAATTCTGGTTTTTTAATCGTACTAAATTCACACCCAATCTAACATTGAACTTTTTGAGACTTGTCGTCTTGCCTTATTTGATATTTGCAGGGAGCCAACACGATCAGTGCTTTTTGCGATGTTTCTTGTATCGAGTTATTTTCATTCAACGCAAGATAGTTTGTTTAAATGCGAATATACTTTTTCGAAACAGACTTTTGAGGGATTGGTGTTACAGACTACCAGAAAGTGTTCTTTTCCTCATAAAAGAAGTAGAATGGCTGTTTTAAATTCTCATTTTATCAATATCTATCAGTTTCGATCTGATATCAACGGAAAAATTAGGAAACATATGTTCAATTCAATGGTATATCCATGAATATTTTAACTCTCTTGATGATGGCCACTGTACTCAATTTATTCAAGATTAGTTTAATCCATCGAATCCTACAGTCTTTTGATGTAGATTTTAACACAGATGAAATGCTAATCTACTTCAAGCCTACCGAAGTCGATTTCTTTATTCAAATTGAGATATAAATCTCACTCGGATTTTCGATTATCATAACAGATTTTATATCTAGTAGTCATTAGTCACAGTTGTTAACTGTTTTATTTTAATAACGTATTATGGTGTGAATGCTCAACATTTTTTAGCATGTGAATTATAGCTTTTATCGAGCTTAATTGCTGGCTTATCTCTCGTCATGATATTAAATATTTGTCGACTTGTTCTATTTGTTGGAAATTTGGATGATAAAGATCACAGATTTTGAGAATATTCCACTTTCAAACACTGACATGGTCTGAAGTTGAATATCTGAGAATTACCCTTAATAGTAATCTTCAGTTGAAGAAGCATTACTGCTAGCAAAGCAATAATAAGGGCTTGTAACCCTGTAACTCCTGTTTGTGATAAAAATAATAATTTATTTATGGGACAGTAGTCTGGCTATAAATGAAACATTGATAGTGGGAAAAAACAGAAACCTTATATATACTCTATTCACTTTTATTTAATCACATAGGATAGGAGGTCTTGGTTTCGTTTTCAGGAGTTGGTGCCCCTGATGAAAAGCACAGAACATATGATGAAAAGTCAGTGCGCGCACAGAAAATATCGTTATTAACAAAACGACGTTGCCAGTTTCTTTGTTTATATCAAAGTAAAAGTATCAAAGATATTCCACATTTTGTTAGGTTTACAAATTGTTCGCAGATTTTTGGTATTTAATCGATATTTGCAGGTGAGTTTTTCGTCGAATATCCAAAATTAACGTATGTTTATTGTTTTTAGCACCAGTTTGGAGCGTGAGGACGATTTTCAAGACCAGGACGAATGTTTACATTTCGAGGTTAAAGGGGTACACTGGAATTTCGTTGAAAACTGTTATTTGAACAGATATCGCAGTAGATGGATCGAATGGAGTCTCGAGAGGTCGATTAGGATGATATTGTTCCGGTTTTTCGAGAAATTTGGCGATATCTGGGCAGATTTGCAAAAGTTAGGTACCTCACTAATGAGTTGGAACTTAGACCTAATTCTCCTATAAGAAATGCCTTTCAAAGGTCGAGATGGTGAAAAATGTATTCTCTAGATGTTGTTTGAACAAACGCAGCCGAGTTTTATACCCCAACATTGATTTTAAGAAAGTTATCAACAAAATAAAATTGGCATTATTCTTGATTCTTGTAATTACCCATCAATTCATCTTATATCTTTGGGTTGATTTTTTTAATGAATTCTTGATTATAATCAACAATGGATGTCGTCCAGTCTTGAACTTTCAGTTCAAGAGGATAATAAACATTAAATCTTCACAAGCATGCATATGAAAATTATGTGAAAGCAATGCAATTTTCTTCCATGATGAAAAATAATATATTTCAACAGTGATCTCTTGTACTTTTCATGCAAATAACTAGAAAAGGAATCCTTTATATCAATTTATATAAACCTTAATTATTTTCGTCCATCACATCTTTTCCAATTCATTCATTTTCCGTATAAATTCACATTCTGAGAAATACGCTAAGAATGTAGAGAGGGCAGCATAGTGTTGACTTGTAACATAAAAATATTTTGAAAAACGTCATAACTTCGATACAGAGTGGAATGTGTCAAATTTCCAAGGCGAGAGTTGTGATTTTATAATTGTGAATGGAGTATATACAGGATGACCATTTGAAAACGAAACAGACGAGATTACAGACGAAATAAATTTTTTCGATAGAAATGCTCGGACAGGTCGATTTCTGTTTCGAGGGGGACAACTTAAGATGTAGGTAACGGACGCATAGCGCTTCAACCCTTGCTACTACAACCCTCACGCCCAATTTTTGAATAGGGAAGATGGGGTGAGTGATACCTCATTTGAAAGGTATTTTTATACTGATTTCAGCACAGTAATTGTTTTTTCATTTTATGCATTAGTTCTCGAAATATTCTTAACTAAGTATTTGAAAATGAAGTGGTGTTTTCATGGCACTTGTAGTGTTTTTTTGTGAAAAATCGACATTTTGAGCTTCAAAACAACCATGACTGTGGCTTCCTTCCTTACAATCCACTGACATAGGAATCTTTAATCAAGATGTCGATTTTTCACAAAAAAACACTACAAGTGCCATGAAAACACCACTTCATTTTCAAATACTTAGTTAAGAATATTTCGAGAACTAATGCATAAAATGAAAAAACAATTACTGTGCTGAAATCAGTATAAAAATACCTTTGAATTGAGGTATCACTCATCCCATCTTCCCTATTCAAAATCGGGGGTGGGGGTTGTAGCAGCAAGGGTTGAAGCGCTATGCGTCCGTAACCTACATCTTAAGTTGTCCCCCTCGAAACAGAAATCGACCTGTCCGAGCATTTCTATCGAAAAAAATCATTTCGTCTGTAATCTCGTCTGTTTCGTTTTCAAATGGCCACCCTGTATAATAAAACTGTAGGAGACACTGAACACACCTAGTGTAAAACAGTGGAAATATTATTCTTGTAGCCATATAGAGCATCTCACAAAAGCTGAAACATCAAATAATACAAAACCATGAGAATCAATTAACCCTGTAAACAAAAACATCAATCAACGAATGTCAAAACATAAGTCAACTTAAAATAATCCTTACAAACATCACCCATCATTTTACAATGATGACCACCACCACCAAAAAGGTACGACCTGGTATTGGCAGGGCAAAAGAACCAACTGATAGGATCGCCAGAGACTATAGGCCTATAGATAACCACGACTGTGCCCTGCCTATAGCTGAAGAGTATTTGTCTATGTTCTTGAGCGATGGGTGGTGTGTTCTGTTGAGAAGGAAATTCAAGCAGCAGTTTCTGATATCTGAAAAACTCACCAAGACCAAGTTGGTGTTCAGGTCATCTATGAGGATTGGGATGGAGAAACAGAGGCATCTCAGGCATTATTACTGGACCATCCATCCATTCAGTAATTTCAGGTTGGTATTTGGTGGAGAAAACTATCAAGGGCTTTTATGCTTGGGTCAATTTGTAGCATGGGTTAACAGTCTTAGTATATAGACGTTTTTTTCAGATTTTACTGGGAAATCTTTATGGGTTTCATTTTTCTAACGACAATGATTTACATGCCGTTGTATGGCATCAATGTCCTGAATCCCCTTACGTCTAGTTGGAGCAATGTCTATTACCATGTTCTTAATGGTGTTTGTACGGTAGATATGATAATCACTTGCTTCACTGGATATCACGATAAGAATACAGAGACGGTGATACTGAATTTGAAGCAGGTTTTGAAGTAAGTACCTACTACTTCTATCAAGGGATAATTATTAAAATGGCAGTCTCAGTCCACAACACTGATCAATAATCACATTTAATTCCATGATACGGGCAGAGGCACGATAAAGACATTCTGTAGCATGACAACACAAAAATTGTAGCCTAGGCAATACTTTTGAAGATAGAGGTATTTGAAACCTAGAACTTATAATACATGGAATGCTATTACCAGATCAAAAAGTGGTTAAACATCTCAAGTTGGAGGAATACCGAATTTTCCACGTTCCCATGGATACGGCCTGTCACAGCGATCAGAAACACAGAAATGTTTGCCGAAATGCCAAGTGAATCGGATATTGACTATTGAATTCATAGTATTTCTGTGTTTCCGTTCTGTATGACAAGTCGTATCCATGGGAACATGGAAATTTCGGTATTCCTCCAACTCGAGATGGTTATCCATTATTTTAAGCTGAGCAGCAAGGCTAATATCATTCCATGTACTATAAGTTCTATGATTTGAAATCATTCTTTCGATAATGAAGTTGAATTTTCATCAAAAAACAGCAGGACCTTAGTTAATTGTTAGCCTAACTTAACCTCACCAAACCTCTCTCAACCTAACCTAACCTGAACTAACCTAACCTAACCATACGAGGATGTATTGATATCTAGTTAGCCTAGACCAGTTCCATGCATAAACAAAATATTGCGATACCATATCAACGAACAATAACTTATTAGAAGTGTCAGTGTAGAGTTCGACGTCAAAAAAGTAAACCAGAGTTACGCAATAAATAAAAAAAAAGATGTCCACCGAAATTGTGAAAATCGAAAAATTGCAGTATCGAGCCATCATCAAGTACCTGTATTTAAAAGGGTTAAGAGGTAAGCAGATTTAAGAAGATGTGTTAATACCCTTGATGATGAATGTCCTTCGTATGCGACCGTGAAAAATTGGACTGCAAGCTTCAAAAGAGGTAAATTCTTCATTGAAGATGGTGACCGATCGACAAGGCAGTTTCTGTGGCAGTCCCCGAAAATATCGATGCAGTTCATGACAAGATTTTATCAGACCGTCGAATTGGGCTGAAACGGATATCTGAAGTACTGAAGATCTCATACGAACGCGTTCATCATATAGTTCACGTGAATTTAGACATGAGAAAAATTTCTGCAAATTGGATCCCCAAATGTTTGAATGTTGACCGAAAGCGTGTAAGGGTAGAAGCATCGCGTTCGATCTGTGCTCGATTTGAAAGCGATGTAGACTTCTTGAACCGAATTGTTACTATGGATGAGACTTGGGTACATTTTTACGATCCAGAAACAAAGCAACAATCGATGGAAAGGCGACACTCTGGTTCTCCAAGACCTAAGAAGTTTTGTGTCCAAAAATCTGCTGGAAAAGTTCTTGCTTCAGTTTTTTGGGATTGCCATGGAGTAATCATGATCGATTTTTTGGATAAGGGTAGAACAATAACTGGAGATTACTATTCGACATTACTGACCACTCTACGGAAAAAAAATAAGGAGAAAAGACGCGGAAAGCTATCCAAATGTAGTTTATTTTTACAGGACAACGCCCCAGTACACAAATCTCATGTTGCCATGCAAAAAATTCGTGATTTAGGGTTAGATTTACTAGAACACCCCCCTTATTCCCCAGATTTGGCTCCCTCCTACTATCATCTCTGTCCTCAATTGAAAAAAAGTTTAAAAGGTCGTAAATTTTCTTCCAACGAGGAGGTAATAAAAGCTGGGGAGGACTGGTTTGCAGAGCCAGAAGAAACATTTTTTTTGAAAGGTCTAGAGACGTTGCAGGTTCGCTGTAATAAATGTATTCAATCAAGAGCAGAATATGTTGAGTAATAAAATATTTCGACATTGAAATTTTGTTTGGTTCTACAGTAGGCTAAGAATTTTTCAATATGTCCTCGTACCTTACCTAACCTAACTTGATAGTACGATGACTTTCAGAGTTTACAGTTTATTTTATTTTCAGGCATTACGTCTTTGGTTATTTGGGTTTTGATTTAATTGCTTCTCTACCTATAACCCATATTATTCTGTTTGCTGGAAAGGAATACCATCAGTGGTATTGGACAATAAATCGATACGTCAGAGTTGTTAGACTTTTCACTGCCATCAAATATATGGATAACCTAATGGATGTAAGTATTTTAAAAGAATTTATCTACCACGAAGCTTGTGATTCAGTCCAACTGAAATCGAAACATGAACACACAACGTAAATAATATTGGGTGTAGCTCTAATAGAGGTGTCTTCATAATTAACAACTGTCCAAAAATGATGAATGGATTGCCATAACACCTCAAGTACATATCATCCTAATTGAATAAGGTCATTTCGAGTTTTAAATGAATGTCGAACCAAACTCTTCGGGATGGAATATGTAGATCATTAATCATTGCCACTTGTCCAACAATGACTACCAACTTTTTAGCAAATTATAGGTGCGGTTGCTGCTGAAATGGTCCACGAGATAATGCGGAGTATACTGACAATCATTTTTTCGCTTCAAGTGATTGATGATGCCAATATACAAGGTGTCCCATCAGCATCTGAAAAACTATAAGAACACATATACTCCATTCACAATTATAAAATCACAACTCTGGCCTTGGAAATTTGACACATTCCACTCTGTATCGAAGTTATGACGTTTTTCAAAATATTTTTATGTTTCAAGTCAACACCATGTTGCCCTTTCTACATTCTACATTCATAGCGTATTTCTCAGAATTTATTCGGAAAATGAATGAATTGGAAGAGATGTGAGGACGAAAATAATGAACGTTTATATGAATTGATAGAAAGGATTCCTTTTCTAGTTATTTGCATGAAAAGTACAAGGAGATCATTGTTGAAATATATTATTTTTCGCCATGGAAGAAAATTGCATTGCTTTCACATGATTTTCATATGCATGTCTGTGAAGATTTAATGTTTATTATCCTCTTGAACTGAAAGTTCAAGACTTGACATCAATTGTTGAATCAAGAATAATGGAACATTATATCCCTCTACTGGAATCCAAATAGTTGAAGGGAGTTCTGATGCAACAGGAACATTTTCTTGGAACATAACCTTAATAGCTAACTTAATAAAAATACCTACCGTTGAATGTTACATACACAAATTTCTTCAAAATGGGCTTATACGAAGTGGTTTTTTTTCTGAAACGTGAAAACGATCAACAATAATCATTTAGAGACCGATGATGGCCATCCAAAACCCGTTTACTCGTGCAATTTCATTCTGCAAGTTCTTTCCTCATAATTCCTCGAAAATCCTACCTGAACCATATTTTCTGGTCGCTTTCTTAAAAAGATCGTATAAGGAAGCCTTTTTTGTCCATTTACACATTCCAAATAAATTTTTAGCACCAAAAACGATACCGAAACTAACCAAACTTCTGGGAGACCGGAATTTCGTTTGAAATCTTTCCAAACGGCCAGATACCTAAAAAAACTTCGTTATCAAGTGTAAAAAAGGCGATTAGTACTTACTTTTGCTTTATTCATGCTTATAAATCGATTTTTGGTCCAATTCAAATTTGCCGTTTGTACCTATGTCAAAATATCTTTGATACTTTTACTTTGATGTAAACAAAGAAACTGGCAACGCCGTTTTGTCATTAAAGATATTCTCTGTACGCGCACAGATTTTTCATCAGGTGCACCAATTCCTGAAAACGAAACCATGATCAGAGTTGTGATTTTATAATTGTGAATGGAGTATACTTTTACGATGATTGTCCCTCATTTTTTTGTACCTGCTGCTCCATTACATACAGAAATTCGAGAGATCTAGATGCCTAGTTTTCTAATACTTTCTTCTCCAGATGATCAAGTTGGAAAACCACAAAAGGATACTTCTCAACCGAATAATAGTTTTCATCATCTTTGTGGAATACGCGACCTACTTTGCATTCTTGAGCAACTTATGGATAGTGAACGGTTTGTTTTTGTGGACTCTCAACTATAGGATCTTCATGAAAATGACCTACTGTACCTTGAGAACTCTATTCCTCATCAAACCGCATCATTACGGTCTTGAAACTACCAGGATTTTCATCATATTCCATCAGTTCATCTTACTGCACTGTGGCAATTTGTTGAATGCTTTCTTACTGGGTAAGTATGCCATCTCAATTGGAGAATTGTTTCGATTGGGGAGAGAGAAGCACAGAGAAGACATTCTTGTGGGCTGTTCAACATTTTCGATCGATAATTTTAATGCGATTACATCTCTGTTTTTGGGAAAATGGCTTGAGAGTCCTCCCAGTTGCGTGGTCCTTTCGTTTTTGAGGGATAATTTGAATACTACAATATCCGCGATTGTGAAGATTCTCTTGAAGATATTGCAAATACGAGGATATATTGAAAAATTCTCAGCCTACTATAGAACCAAACAAAATTTCAATGTCAAAATATTTTACTACTCAACATATTCTTCTCTTAATTGAATACATTTAATTCAGCGAACATGCAACGTCTCAAGACCTTTCAAAAAAATGTTTCTGCTTGCTCTGCAAACCAGTCCTCCACAGCTTTTATTACCTCCTCGTAGGAAGAAAATTTACGACCTTTTAAACTCTTTTTCAGTTGAGGAAAGAGATGATTGTCGGACGGAGCCAACTCTGGTGAATAAGGGGGGTGTTCTAGTAATTCTAACCCTAAATCACGAATTTTTTGCATGGCAACATGAGATTTGTGTACTGGGGCGTTGTCCTGTAAAAACAAAATACCTTTGGATAGCTTTCCGCGTTTTTTCTCTTGAATTATTTCCCGTAGAGTGGTCAGTAATGTCGAAAAGTAATCTCCAGTTATTGTTCTTCCCTTTTCCAGAAAATCAATCATGATTACTCCATGGCCATCCCAAAAAACTGAGGCAAGAACTTTTCCAGCAGATTTTTGGACACGAAACATCTTAGGTCTTGGAGAACCAGAGTGTCGCCATTCCATTCCATCGATTGTTGCTGTAGAAAGAAAATACCCTTGGATGATAGCTTTTCCCTTTAATTTTCTCCCGTAGGGTGGTCAGTAATGTCGAATAGTAATCTCCAGTTATTGTTTTACCCTTACCCAAAAAATCAATCATGATTACTCCATGGCAATCCCAAAAAAACAGAAGCAAGAACTATTCCAGAAGATTTTTCGACGCGAAACTTCTTAGGTCTTGGGGAACCAGAGTGTCGCCATTCCATCGATTGTTGCTTTGATTCTGGATCGTAGAAATGTACCCAAGTCTCATCCATAGTGACAATTCGGTTCAAGAAGTCTACATCGTTTTCAAATCGAGCACAGATCGAACGCTATGCTTCTACCCTAGCACGTTTTTGGTCAAAATTCAAACATTTGGGGATCTATTTTGCAGAAATTTTCTCATATCCTAATTGACGTGAACTATAGGATGAACGCGTTCGTATGAAATCTTCAGTGCTTCAGATATCCATTTTAGCCCAATTCGACGGTCTGATAAAATCATGTCATGAACTGCATTGATATTTTCGGAGACTGACACAGAAACTAGCCTTTCCGATCGGTCATCATCTTGAATGGAAAATTTACCTCTTTTGAAGCTTGCAGTCCAATTTTTCACGGTCGCATACGAAGGACATTGATCACCAAGGGGATTAAGCTTATTTTCGTAAATCTGCTTACCTCTTATCCCTTTTAAATACAGGTACTTGATAATGGCTCAATAATCCAATTTTTCGATTTTTACAATTTCGGTGGACATCTTTTTGTTTTATTCATTGCGTAACTCTGGTTTACTTTTTTGACGTCGAACTCTACACTGACACTTCTAATAAGTTATTGTTCGTTGATATGGTATCGCAATATTTTGTTTATGCATGGAACTGGTCTAGGCTAGCTAGATATCAATACATCCTCGTATAGGATTGGCTCATGCTAAGTTCTCTTAGATGGTTTTGATGAATTTATTTTTCGCTAGCTATGACGTTGAGGATATACAACCGAACTAGTATGGTCTCGAGAAAGCACGAACATTTGGCAAGACAGGTGAAAGAATACGCCAAATTCAAGGAACTTCCGGATTCTATGGATAAGATTCTTCTTCAATTCGTGGACTTCAAGTTTGGCAGGAGGATTTATGATGAAGAACTCATTCTCAGCACGCTCACTCCTCACATGAAGGACGTATGTGGAGTACATTCATTATTTTTCACTGCCGAATGAAAATTAAACAATTTTTTTTTGAGGGTCAATGATGAAGTTTTTTTTCAGGAATTATTCTTCCTATACAGTCAGACATTGGTCGAAAATGTTGAACTCTTCAAAGGCATGCCAACTTCGGCCATCAAAAGAATTGCGGTCAGATTGAAGCCGGAAATCCTTTTACCAAACGATGTTATTATACAGGCTGGTTACGAGGGCTCCAGCATGTACTTCATCATCGCCGGAATCGTTGCTGTTTATACCATCAATGGAAAAGAGGTAAGACTTCAGGCGATCCTCATAGAAAGCCTCTGTTCACATGTTTATTCGCATTATTCATTAGTAAATTGTATTTAGGTTGAGTTATTTGCAAATAAACTATATTATTATTATAATGGAGAAATGATGAAACTTCAACCTCATAGTTCAATGAAAAATAAGTTAAACCTTTAGACAGTTTAGACCATATAGGAAGAAGAGACACAGCATCTAATTCATTCATTCCAGAATTGGTGAAGCCAAAATTTTGAAAGGTTCAGTGGCGTGGTGTTAACGGTATTGAGAAATGGCAATAAAATTACAAGTGAATTAATTCTTTTTGACAGATTCATGTAATGTTCCGAACATTGAAAGAGATTCTGAGTTATGTGAACAGTCAGCTAAATTCAGAATTGATTTTCCTCCTCTCAATATCAGAGGGGGATCTGAAAAGTGAAATTCGAAAAATCAAAGAATCTACGCAATTGTTACTTAAAAACGAGTAGAACATACCTGTGTAAACTCAAATCAGGATTCAAATAGTCAAATTTACAATAAACAAACGATTTTTCAGCGTATTTTGCTAAAAATATTCAAAAATGATTCCAAATTAAACTTTTCCAACGCGATATCCTGATGACGACACGGTTCAAAACGTCATTAGTTACACAAAATTGAAATAGCGGAACGAAATTAATGAATGAACTGACCACAGATTCAGAAAGCGGTGCTGCCATAACGTGCCCATTCATTATCTGAAGCAAAAACGGCCCAGCCGTTTCGCGAACATTCCGATACTTTAGTATACAGTGTGACAAGAAAAACCTCGGACAAACTCTTTTTCATTAAGCTTTATTAAACAGAAGAAATTGAACAAAACAACAACAAATAATAATAGCTTGAACATTTGTAAATAATATATCTAAGCCGTTTAGAGGTGGCTTCCTTTGGCGGCGATACACAGCTTCTTGAAATTTTCGGCAATGGGCCGCAGCCCCTCGGGCGTTAATCGGTTCCATTCCCGGCGCAGAGATTGCTTCAGCGACTCAGAATTATTGTGTTTTTTAGCACAAGCCCTGTGCTCCAAAACCGACCACACGCCGTAGTCCATTGGGTTGAGATCCAGTGAGTAGGGCGGCCATTTTGCAGATAAGATGAAACAAGGAAAATGGGTCTTACACCATTCTTGCGGAGCGGAGTCCTGTTGAAAGGTCCAATGCGTATCGCCGAAGTGCTGCTTGGCCCACGGAAGTACTACGGCCTCGAGGATGTCGCAGCGGTGGACTTCTTGATTGATTTTGACCCCTTGAACCACGAAAACTAAGGGAGTTTTACCACTGCCGCAAATTCCGCCCCAGAACATGACGGATTGCGGATTTTGACGGTGTTCGACGATGGCCGATGTACCAGGGGCCTCTACGGACCAGACTCTGTCGTTTTGGTGGTTGTGAGATTGTTCTACGGTGAAAAGCTTCTCGTCTGGGAAGAGAATTCGCTCCCATTGCTGACCGGCGGCGAGACGAAGGAGTTGGCGGCACCTTTGGAGTCGTACGCGCTTGTTTTCCTCCGTGAGGAGTTGAACTTTTTGGAGCTTGTATGGCTTGAGGTTGAGCTCCTTTTTGGCAATTTGACGGACTGATTCGCGGTTGATACCGGTCTAACAGGCTATTTTCCTCATGGAAACCCTCGGATTTCGATTGACTCGCTTCTTGACGATGTTGCGATTGCTAGGTGTATAGACAGTGCGTTTTCTACCACTTCCTGGACGACGACCATCATGGCCAAGCTCCTTGAAACGACGGATTGCATCGGACACGGTTTGTCGAGGCACATTGAGCAAACGAACAATTTCGCATTGAACCTACCTTGACGACACAGCTTCAAAATCGCACTACGTTTGTTTGACATTCTAAAACTCTTTGAAATGAAACTATATCAAACTGAAAATTCACATATTAGTACGGGAAAGTGTAGAGAAACCAAGAGAATAAAAATTATTCGGCTGCGCTTAAATACTTTCGTTCCAGACCACAGCAAAATTTGTCTGAAGTTTTTCTTGTCACCCTGTATGGGAGGAATTCTCAATATTTGAAGAAACAAATACTCATTTCTGACATTCTCGCACAAATGAGTGAATGAATTTCAATCTAAAGTAATTTTCTCCTGATTTATTAGAAAATTCAACGAACGTCACAACGTTGCAAAAATTCCTACGAAATTTTGATTCCGTAGTAGTACAGTTACCCAGTTCAGTTCTGATGATTTTGAAAGTTTGCTTCACTATTTATTATTGAAAGGTGCGTCTCCTCTTTCTATTGTCTTGAGTTTACCCAGATTTTTTCTTTTTCCAATATTTTCGTTCGCACTGTATATTTTGATCCTTAGGTGTGCCATCTGACAGACGGTGCCAATTTTGGAGAGATAGCGCTTCTTATGAACGAAACAAGGACAGCGAGTATTGTAGCAGCGGATTTCTGCGAGCTCTTCAAGTTGAACAGGAAAGATTTCCAAGAAGCTATCGAGCCTTTTCCACAACTGAGAGAAAGGATGGTTCAAATAGCTAGGGAAAGATATACCACGATTCTAGCGTTTCCTGATGAAAAAGAAAACAGCCCGACTACTAAGTTCGATGTTTGAATGATAGTTTTTGTTAATTTTCCCTTTTTAGATGTAGAGTAGAAGTGTACAAGTTGGACGATAAAGTTTTCGTTGTTTAATTTGTGTATGTTTGCTCCTTTTGGTAGTCCCTATTTAAAATTTCCTAAAGTCGGCAGGTATGCTACAGGGTGTTTCAGAATTGATGCGAAAGATTTAAATGGGTGATTCCTTCATATTTTCAGAATGAGTGGAGAAATAAATTCGGACAGCCGGATTCGATTAGAAACTTTTTCATCACTTGTATTTTTCTCGTAAACTGTACCAATTTCAACAAAAAAAAAATCTCAACTAGCGTTATCGTCTAGAAATTGAAAAGTTTTACCAATAGCAGCGTGAAAATTTGGCACAACATTGTCAATGACATGCTCCCTATAGTGTAAGGCGGTCATATTCCCAGGACATATGTGTAGATCTGTGCGCCCGTTGAAACATATCCCGGCCCATACCATAATACTACCCCCTTGGAATGGATGGACTTCTTGGACATAGCGACGATTACGGGGTATGCGTGGGATTGTCCATACCCTTTTTCTTCGAGAATCTGAAAATCGTCCATATCTGGATTCATCAGTGAAATGGGCACTACGCCATTGATCGTTCCAATTGATATGTTGCCTTGCCCATTCCAGTCTTTGACGCTTACGGTCACGTGTTAATGGAACACCTCTTAATGGACGTCTAGAACCTAGATTCACCTCTCTCAATGTGATGAAACTATCCTGAGCAGGTGTTATTTTTCGTCGCCCACAAAGCCTTGGTCTTTCCAACACGGAACCTGTCTCCCTGAACCTATTCCAAAGTCGAGATATCACACTTTGGCTGACTTGGAGCCTTTCCGCTACAACAACCTGAGTTAGGCCACCCTGCAGCATTCCGATAGCCCTATTAGCCTCAGCGTTTGTTAATTTACGTCTTGGCATTTTCAGAAAACTCGTTTCAAATCGAAGCCGTTGATAAACTGACTTCATTTCAGAATAAGAACATTCATGATTTCATGAAGCATATGCAAAGAACCAAACTTCAGAAAAAAGGCGACCACATTGACGAAATGTTTCATAGTGATTTTTATTGGATCGATTCGAGTTGTTATTGAGTTTTGAATGATTTTACAGCGATTTTCTCGAAGATTACATACTTTTAACTACGATTGAATATGATATCATTAACTTTTGTGGAGCAGTATATTTCTTGAAATTTCATTTTCCGCCATCTTTGAACCGCGATATCCCCCTAACGTTTGACTTTTGACCCAACATTTATATAATAAACTACCTTTTATTTTGAACAAGGAATAACTCTTTGAAACCTTTCGCATCAATTCAGAAGCAGAACAGCCCGACTACTAAGTTCGATGTTTGATTGATAGTTTTCGTTAATTTTCCCTTTTTAGATGTAGAGTAGAAGTGTACAAACTACAAGTTAGACGATAAAGTTTTCGTTATTTAATTTGTGTATGTTATTTGCTCCTTTGGTAGTCCCAATTTGAAATTTCCTATGGTCGGCAGGTAATCTACAGGGTGTTTCAGAATTGATGCGAAAGATTTCAATGGGTGATTCCCTCATATGTTCAGAATGAGTGGAGAGGGTTGAAGTAGATCCCTATCATTCTTGTTGACTAAATTCATTGAAAAACTTACGCAACAACTCGAATAGAATTAAATTCGGATAGCGTGATTCGATTAGAAACTTTTTTATCACTTGTATTCTTCTCGTAAAATGTACCATTTTGAACAAAAAAATTCTCAACTATGAACTATGGCTGCACGGTGCGGTCTAGCGTTATCGTCTAGAAATTGAAAAGTTTCACCAATAGCAGCGTAAAAATTTGGCACAACATTGTCAATGACATGCTCCCTAATCCCTATAGTGTAAGGCGGTCATATATCCAGGACGAATGTGTAGATCTGTGCGCCCGTTGAAACATATCCCGGCCATACCATAACACTACCCCCTTGGAATGGATGGACTTTTTGGACATAGCGACGATTACATGGTATGCGTGGGATTGTCCATACCCTTATTCTTCGAGAATCTGAAAATCGTTCATATCTGGATTCATCAGTGAAAAGGACACTACGCCATTGATAGTTCCAATTGATATGTTGCCTTGCCCATTCCAGTCTTTGACTTTATGGTCACGTGTTAATGAAACTCCTCTTAATGGATGTCTAGAACCTAGATTCACCTCTCTCAAACGTCTTCTGATGGTTTCGATGGAAACTTGGACCCCATCTGCATTTCGAAGAGTATTCCGTAGCATTCTTTACGTAGATGTATGGTTTCTTCTCGCCGAAACGGTGATAAAACTATCCTGAGGAGGTGTTATTTTTCGTCGCCCACCAAGCCTTGGTCTTTCCAACACGGAACCTGTCTCCCTGAACCTATTCCAAAGTCGAGATATCACTCTTTGGCTGACTTGGAGCCTTTCCGCTACAACAACCTGAGTTAGGCCACCCTGTAGCATTCCGATAGCCCTATTAGCCTCAGCGTTTGTTAATTTACGTCTTGGCATTTTCAGAAAACTCGTTTCAAATCGAAGCCGTTGATAAACTGATTTCATTTCAGAATAAGAACATTCATGAAGCATACGCAAAGAACCGAACTTCAGAAAAAAGGCGACCAGATTGACGAAATGTCTCATACTGATTTTATTGGATCGATTCGAGTTGTTATTGAGTTTTAAATGATTTTACAGCATTTTCTCGAAGATTACATACTTTTAAAAACGATTGAATGCGATATCCCTAACTCTTGTGGAGCAGTATATTTCTTGAAATTTAATTTTTCCGCCATCTTTGAACCGCGATATCCCCCTAACGTTTGACTTTCTACCCAACATTTATATAACAAACTACCCTTTATTTTGAACAAGGAATCACCCTTTGAAATCTTTCGCATCAATTCAGAAGCACCCTGTATGAAATATTTCCATTGTCATATCTCATTTGAACAGAGAATATTAACACGAAAAAAGTCAACACACTCCGCTGCTCTCTGCCTCACTGATGACCTCTATAACTAATATCCAAAATAGCATTTAAATCTACCGAAGATGTAGAGACCCTCAAAGTCATTGCGTCAGGATAATCATTACTTCTTATTGTTAGATAATAAACCACGAAGCAGGACAAATTGGCCCTTCGAACATTAACTGGAAACGAAGCAATTATAAAGAAATCAGTGCAACAAAGTCACTTTTCGAACAATGGCTTATAAAGTCATCCTTCTTTGATCCGTCACTGACAAATAACAGTACTTAGTTGGTAAAATGCTTCTTGCTCTCGATTCATGTGTCACATTCAACAAGTTTCCCGTGTTTTCCTGTAAATTACCTACTTATAACTGTCCAATCTCATTTCGCAGACGTTTAATGATTATTTTTTTAGTGGCAAATTGCGGTTTGTAGTATTCAAGCGTAAGAGGAAGCGAAGATAATTACGGGACCATCGTTAAAGAAGGAATAATATAGCCTATTTCTTTCAAAAGACGTCGCCAATGACTTTGAGCTCCTTTTACGTCGACCATCGTCGTTTGTCAATTGGTAGCATATGGTCGACTGCAGTTGTAAGTTTAATTCGTCATTATCCCGGTACTTTTTAATTACCGAAGACCGCAATACGGTAAGCATAGGAATTGAGTCGCTATTCCGTTCACGAGGAAGCTTCTTGATCTTGAAGGATCGGATTCTTAATGAACTAGCCAAGACAAATTGTAGAGAGCTATGGTAACCTTGTGGTGAATAAGAATACCAATCAATAATGATTGGTGTTTTTCAGTAATCAATTAACTTCCCCGCAATCTACAGCAGACATGTCTGCCCGAAGAAGAATTGTATATATTTCAATCACGCAATTGGTGCTTAGTTTTTTCCAATAATTAGATTAGTGTGAGGTGGATGTAAAGAGAATTCAACGTTTTTATGGTTTCCTATACCAAGGTCATTATTATCGATTCATATATTTTTCTTATGGAAAGATGATGCACTAGCTTTCCTGAATGTATTGCTTGTTAGAAAGCCAAATAAACTACAGATGGAAATTTTTCGCATCAATTCAGAAACACCCTCTTTATCTCTCTCTCTCAATATAATTCTGACACTGCATATATCTTCGCTGATAATTGTCATGAAGGAACATAACCTCATTTGGTTGTGCGCATAATATTTACAATATTTTCCTGAAAAAATCAGTTGAAACGATGTGAAATTGTACTAACTGTCCATAAAAATACACAGATCTGAATGCCCTTTCGAAAATCAATCTCGAAAATGGTTGAATTTCCTATTGATGCCCCGCACCCCTGGAAAACTGGCTGGATCCGCCAGTGATCTATAGTCCATCCAAGAATTACTGACATCAAAGCAAGCCTTGGAAGTCCAGTTGCAGCTTTATTCTAGTTACAAAAAAGTCACACAATTTTTTTGTGCTTTCATCATAGCACTAATTACAGTGTGACAAGAAAAACCTCGGACAAAGTCTTTTTCATTTAACTTTATCAAACAGAAGAAATTGTACAAAACAACAACAAATAATAATAGCTCGAACATTTGTTCATAATATATTTAAGCCGTTTCGAAGTGGCTTCCTTTGGCGGCGATACACAGCTTCAGACGCTTCTTGAAATTTTTGGCAATGGGTCGCAGCTCCTCGGGCGTTAATCGGTTCCATTCCCGGCGCAGAGATTGCTTCAGCGACTTCAAATTTTTTTGTTTATTAGCACCAAAATCGACCACACGCTGTAGTCCATTGGGTTGAGATCCGGTGAGTAGGGCGTCATTTTCGCTCTGTGAGCCGTAGCTGAGTCCTGTTGAAAGGTCCAGTGCGTATCGCCGAAGTGCTGCTTGGCCCACGGAAGTACTACGGCCTCAAAGTTGTCACAGCGGTAGACTTCTTGATTGATTTTGACCCCTTGATCCACGAAAACTAAGGGAGTTTCACCAATGCCGCAAATTCCGCCCCAGACCATGACGGATTGCGGATTTTGACCAGACTCTGTCGTTTTGGTGGTTGTGAGATTGTTCTACGGTGAAAAGCTTCTCGTCTGTGAAGAGAATTCGCTCCCATTGCTGACCGGCGGCGAGACGGAGTTGGCGGCACCTTTGGAGTCGTACGCGCTTGTTTTCCTCCGTGAGCAGTTGAATTTTTTGGAGCTTGTATGGCTTGAGGTTGAGCTCTTTTTTGGCAATTTGACGGACTGATTCGCGGTTGATACCGGTCTCACAGGCTATTTTCCTCATGGAAACCCTCGTATTTCGATTGACTCGCTTCTTGACGATGTTGCGATTGCTAGGTGCATTGACAGTGCGTTTTCTACCACTTGCTGGACGACGACCATCATGGCCAAGCTCCTTGAAACAACGAATTGTACCGGACACGGTTTGTCGAGGCACATTGAGCAAACGAACAATTTCGCATTGACGCCTACCTTGACGAAACAGCTTCAAAATCGCACTACGTTCGTTTGACATTCTAAAACTCTGTGAAATGAAATTATATCAAACTGAAAATTCACATATTAGTACAGGAAAGTGTAGAGAAACCAAGAGAATAAAAATTATTTGGCTGCGCTGAGATACTTTTGTTCCAGACCACAGCAAAATTTGTCCGAAGTTTTTCTTGTCACCATGTGTTTTCATCTTTTATTGAAACATTTTAGAACGATCAATTGTAGTAGCATACATCCTAGAAATTCTGAACCGATAACGAAAAATATCGTGGAAGATTAAAAAGCATGTTCTTTTCCAAAGTTCAATATGAATATTCGCTAAACCAGAAAAATCTGGTTGATAATTTGAAGCATGTTGCTGCATAGTAAATGGATTGGAAAAATTGTGATAGATATCAAGACAGAAACAAAACTTAACGAATGGATCTATATAATATAGGATGAGGAATTTCCTCATGACATTGTAACTTTCAATATTTGTAACAATGAAGTAGTAAAATATGTAATATTAAAAATGTAAATATTCCTTATTAATCAGCTGCTTCAACAATCACTGCTATTATTTCGTCATCTGGGTAAAACTCGTCATGTTCATTATTAAAGGCTTTATGACAGCAATATCATAACATCCCATATATTTTGACAAATCTTCTCTTTTTTTTTCTACGAGCGCTGTGCAGGCTTTCCATTTATTAACTTTACATTCTTCAAGAGCCTAATTCCAAAGATTTATCACTTGCGCAATTATTTGCCAAATTTGTTCGAATATTAATGACAGCACGAAAAGTCAGTGTTATTTCCAAAACCAACCTGAATTCTGCAACTCAAAATATTACTGAATGGGCTGTAACTAACAAAATTATTTTTATTCTCCAAAGCCCCCCGAGATGTCAATAATACTTGTCTTGTATGAACTTCACATTCCCCTTTCATTTGAATTTGTGGGACATCCTGTATATCCATCCCTTGAAAACTGCTCGATCTCACGCTCACAATGAAGATTTGCTCCTTTAACACGCCCAGACAGTGCAACATCTAAATGTTAAATGGAGTAAATTATGCAGAAAGAACACGAGAACCAAGATACCGATCAACAAACCAGCCTCTGTTTTATCTTACTGCGTAAAATAATACTTGGCATACATTAGCAGTTTATACGAGGATATTATAATTCTTCTTACATGCAGCTTACGAACATGAGCTGGGAAACGTACTGGAAAATTGATATTCATGTTGTATCATTGAAGACGTTTAGAAGCTTATCCTTAAGCCAGAGCACAAGATAAATTGAGAGCTTTGAGGTGAGTTATTGAATTGAAGCTCCAGCTGGTATGCCCACTGGGAAATGGTACTTCAGAGCATGTATCAATTTATTTATTTGGTTTAAGGCTTGGACTAGTGGAAGAGGAGACGCACCTTTCAATGATAAATAGTGAAGCCAGTTTTCAAAATCATCAGAACTGAATGTACCTACCTATATTTAAAAGGGTTAAGAGGTAAGCAGATTTACGAAGATATGCTTAATACCCTTGGTGATCAATGTCCTTCGTATGCGACCGTGAAAAATTGGACTGCAAGATTCAAAAGAGGTAAATTTTCCATTGAAGATGATGAACGATAGGGAAATCCGGTTTCTGTGTCAGTCGATGCAGTTCATGACATGATTTCATCAGACCGTCGAATTGGGCTAAAACGGACACTTGAGCACTGAAGCACTGAAGATTTCATACGAACGCGTTCATAATATAGTTCACGTCAATTTGGACATGAGAAAAATGTCTGCAAAATGGATCCCCAAATGTTTGAATGTTGACCAAAAGCGTGCAAGGGTAGAACCATCGCGTTCGATCTGTGCTCGATTTCAAAATGAGACTTAGGTACATCTCTACGATCCAGAAACAAAGCAACAATCGATGGAATGGCGACACTCTGGTTCTCCAAGACCTAAGAAGTTTCGGGTCCAAAAATCTTCTGGAAAAGTTCTTGCTTCAGTTTTTTGGGATTGTCATGGAGTAATCATGATTGATTTTTTGGATAAAGGTAGAAGAATAACTGGAGAATAATATTCGACATTACTGACCACTCTACGGGAAATAATTGAAGAGAAAAGACGCGGAAAGCTATCCAAAGATAATTTGTTTTTACAGGACAACGCCCCAGTACACAAATCTCATGTTGCTATGCAAAAAATTCGTGATTTAGGGTTAGAAATACTAGAACACCCACCTTATTCACCAGATTTGGCTCCGTCTGACTATCATCTCTTCCCTCAACTGAAAAAAGCTTAAAAGGTCGTAAATTTTCTTCCGACGAGTAGGTAATAAAAGCTGTGGAGGACTGGTTTGCAGAGCTAGAAGAAACATTTTTTAAAGGTCTAGAGACGCTGCAGGTTCGCTGTAATAAATGTATTCAATTGAGAGGAGAATATGTTGAGTAATAAAATATTTGAAAAAGGATAATGGGAAGTAGGACAGCCAATAAAACACAACCTCTTACTTCAGCAACGTTTCGTCCATATATTTGGACTTCTTCACAGCTACAATACAATGGACCATTACAGAATCTTTGAAAAACTTATAGTGGTGACTCACCTTTAGTTAATCGTTGTGGGCCAACGGTGTGGAATACAAAACATTGAACACACAGTGTATAAATAAAATAGGGTCAGATATTTACAATTAAAATAATAAGTTAGAACGGACATCACATAAATACAATAAATATGAACTAGGAATTCAAATCAAATGGCAATTTCCCCTTATCAACAGATGTATTGTATGATAACGTTATAACTATACAGGTTGTAGGTAATGCAAAACAAAGTATACACGATACACGTTTATGTTATTCTATCTCTCAGCCGACCCCTATTCACCTTATATAAATTCAAAAGATTGGAATATACAGAACTCAAATTTTGTGTATCCGTTCTGTCATTTACAGTAGAGTTAATATTTATAAAAATCATTTCACTAACGCATCTCTTATAGTAAATGTCTTCATAATCTAATATACGAGCATTTTGAAAATCAAATGCGTGCAATTCTTCAAAATGATGTCTGGCTAGTGCTGTTTTGTCAACTTTATTACAATTTTTTGTCTGGCAGTCATATTTATGTTGTCTAATTCTATTCTGAAGGTACTGCCTGGTCTGTCCTATATAACTCCTCTCGCAATCTAAGCAAGGTATCTGATAAATTAAATTAGATCTTTGTAACATAGGGGTCTTATCCTTTAATTTATGGAATAACGTGCTAACTTTTTTTGTGTTATAGAACACTAATTGAGCCGGAATTTTATTTTTCTTGAACATTAGATTAAGTTTCAATGAAAGTGACGGCACAAAAGGGAAACTTAATCTAATGTTCAAGAAAAATAAAATTCCGGCTCAATTAGTGTTCTATAACACAAAAAAAGTTAGCACGTTATTCCTTAAATTAAAGGATAAGACCCCTATGTTACAAAGATTTAATTTAATTTATCAGATACCTTGCTTAGATTGCGAGAGGAGTTATATAGGACAGACCAGGCAGTACCTTCAGAATAGAATTAGACAACATAAATATGACTGCCAGACAAAAAATTGTAATAAAGTTGACAAAACAGCACTAGCCAGACATCATTTTGAAGAATTGCACGCATTTGATTTTCAAAATGCTCGTATATTAGATTATGAAGACATTTACTATAAGAGATGCGTTAGTGAAATGATTTTTATAAATATTAACTCTACTGTAAATGACAGAACGGATACACAAAATTTGAGTTCTGTATATTCCAATCTTTTGAATTTATATAAGGTGAATAGGGGTCGGCTGAGAGATAGAATAACATAAACGTGTATCGTGTATACTTTGTTTTGCATTACCTACAACCTGTATAGTTATAACGTTATCATACAATACATCTGTTGATAAGGGGAAATTGCCATTTGATTTGAATTCCTAGTTCATATTTATTGTATTTATGTGATGTCCGTTCTAACTTATTATTTTAATTGTAAATATCTGACCCTATTTTATTTATACACTGTGTGTTCAATGTTTTGTATTCCACACCGTTGGCCCACAACGATTAACTAAAGGTGAGTCACCACTATAACTATAAGTTTTTCAAAGATTCTGTAATGGTCCATTGTATTGTAGCTGTGAAGAAGTCCAAATATATGGACGAAACGTTGCTGAAGTAAGAGGTTGTGTTTTATTGGCTGTCCTACTTCCCATTATCCTTTTTCATATGTACATTGCGAAGGACGTGAAATGGTTGATGTAATAAAATATTTTGACATGGAAATTTCGTTTGGTTCTATAGTAGGCTAAGAATTTTTCAATATATCCTCGTAAACCTTTTCAGTTTTGAGTAACATGATTCATTCTTGATTTTTCCACCAATTCCACAACCTGAATAAATAAATCATTATATTCTTTATGATAATTATTAATCCCACCCTTGGCTCCAATTGATTATGTTTGACAAAATAAGATGCTTACTGACATCAGTCAAAGAAATAGCACTGGGAGAAATTTAACTATTGACATTACAGACTTCAAGGGAAATATCATTCACTGTTTCGATTTATTTAATATTTTTTCGGTCTGGAATAAGTCACTATTCCGAAAAGAGTTTCGAATATTTTTATGTTCACACCCACATACTATCAGGAAACCCATCTTTCAGACCATTCCAAACACAGATTTATCTGTCTTGTTAACCAAACATTAACAAATTGTTTCTCAAACTAAAAGCAAACAATTCCATCCAAATCAACGGTAACAAGCCTTTTTATTATCACTCCGCCTTGATTGACTTAACAATACCTCTCCTAAGACATCAACATGAAAACTAGTAGACTTCTCAAACCGAATTGTTACTATGGATGAGACTTGGGTACATTTCTACGATCCAGAAACAAAGCAACAATCGATGGAATGGCGACACTCTGGTTCTCCAAGACCTAAGAAGAGCTGCTGGAAAAGTTATTACTTCAGTATTTTGGGATTGCCATGGAGTAACCATGATTGATTTTTTGGATAAAAGTAGAACAATAACTGGAGATTACTATTCGACATTAATGACCACTCTACGGAAAAAAATTAAAGAGAAAAGACGCGGAAAGCTATCCAAAAGTATTTTGTTTTCACAGGACAACGCCCCAGTACACAAATCTTATGTTGCCATGCAAAAAATTCGTGATTAAGGGTTAGAATTACTAGAACACCCCCCTTGTTCACCAGATTTGTCTCCGTCCGACTATCATCTCTTTCCTCGACTGAAAAAAAGTTTAAAAGGTCGTTAATTATCTTCCAACGAGGAGGTAATAAAAGCTGTGAAGAACTGGTTTGCAGAACAAGAAGAAACATTTTTTTTAAAGGTCTAGAGACGTTGCAGGTTCGCTGTAATAAATGTATTTACATTGAAATTTTGTTTGGTCCTATAGTAGGCTAAGAATTTTTCAATATATCCTCGTATGTATCATTCAACGAAAGTCGTGAAAATATAACAGAAGAGAACCCGGAAGAGAATGTAAGCATACCCTGTATACCCACAACTTCATCCTGCTCTAGGATCGTGACATGTTTTCAGTCTCGTTTAATGAAAGCTTTTATAAACAAAGCATCTCATTTTTCTTCTCGTAGATCCTATCAGATAGTTTTGATTTATACTGTCAAGACTATCTTTAGTAGCGAACGCAAAACCGTCATCATCAATTATAATAACGGTCGACAAGATTGTAAAGCATAAATCCTAGCGGGATGAAAATCAAAAGATCGGATATCAGTTGTTGCAGATCGATATCTTGAACGTTGTCGGGATAGGATTTCATTGCGATGACAGATCAAATGGATTGGCAAATCTCGTTGTCTCAAAACAACAACAAAAAACCGTAGGTAAGAGATCCATAATACATTGTACCTGTTAATGTTTTGGACAGCAAACATTCTAGTTATGGCATATCAATTTTATTGAAAAGGTTGCCGAACTCATCTCCATATCTCTAGTGAAATTGGCTAGCCCTATTTTATGCAGTAACTAGCTGGCCCGGCGAACTCTGTTTCGCCTAAATGATACTCAGGTGAATTTCACAAATCGTTATCACCGGTGATTGGAGATCAACGGCTTGGTTCTTTGATTTTTGAATTGTCAAATCGATAAAGCTCCGATCACCGGCGATAACGCTTCGTGAAACCTACGGTTAAAGTTTGTGAACTAATTATTGCTGTTATTTTATTTCGTTTACTTCAAGCCCTGAATATCATTTCTAACTCCTATTCATATTTAAGAGTTGAACTCAAAATATTCAAGTTGGAGGCAACCCAAATAACACACTAATGGGGAGAATATCAAATAAAGTACCTACGAATAGCTTATTCGTAACTGTAAGTGTAGCGAAACCTAGTGGCCTTACTCAAAAGAAGAAAAAGCATTTCCTGCATTAGTAAAATTTTCATCGATTTTTTCGAAATTTTATTGTATTTTATAATAACCAGACAGTAGACGAATCCATATATGAAGTTTCATAACAAACAGTCCATCCGATCTCGAGTTATGAATGGTGTAACCAACATCTTTTTTTATATACATAGATTATCTACGATGTTATAACAGTGAATCCTTTCTCATCTGTATACAGTTCTGATGTCACCGAGGGATTTTATAATATTTCTTTTGAATTTTTTGCAGATTGAAATAAAACAGATAAAAGAGATCTTTAAATCCCATGGCTCCAAGTCAATGCATTACTCGTTTTTTCTACAACTAATACTACCCACTAGACTGATTCATTTTAAAACAATCAGATCAAACCACTTCGTGTCCGACTATTGAACCTTCCTCGAACAACAAAGGCGCCGTTCAATTTTTACCTCATTAAAAATAAATAATACTCCTTTGCCGTCAACTCAACAATTCTTTTTGCAATTTACTCCCCGCTGGGAGCCAACTGCGTCGACCAGTCCATTTTATTCATATACTGTGGTATCAGTGCGTCTCCTCGAACAATACATGAATTAATTATTTGTGTGTGGTCGCTATTTGAATTTTCCTCAGATCTCAAGCGCATCGTCTTCAGTAGGGAAAATATGTCAGTGCAGTGGCAGACACAATAATTCATCAAAAATATGGTTAATGGTCTATTTTTACAGATGAAGAATAATTGTCATGAGCTGCATTATTTGAAAAAGAAGATAATATACTCCATTCACTTTTATACAGGGTGAGTCTTTGACTTGTACATATACTCTCTGTATAAAAAGTACCCGGAAAATGTTATTTAAATGAACCGCCAAAAAGGAATAGGTAATTTTTTTTTTCTTAAAGTTGGTAGGACCTTCCTTTATTACCAAGCCAAATTTGAGCGCGATCTGTCAACTAGTGTGTTTACAACAGCTGTCAGTATCAGTCGACCTCAAAAGTGCTCTGCGAATTTTACAATGGAAAAAATAGTTGATCAAAGAGTTTGCCTCAAATTTTGTCTTGCAAACGAATTTTCTTGTGCCGATTCATTGAAAATGTTAAAAAAAGCCTTTGGTGATAATTGTATGTCAAAAACACAAGCATACGATTGGTACAAATCATTCAAAGACGGTCCGAAAAAACCACGTCAAAGTCGATCGAAAATTAAAGTTTTGCTCACTGTTTTCTTCGATTATCGTGGTGTTGTGCACTCAGAATTTCTTCCTGAAGGACAGACAGTGAATAAGGAGTATTACTTGGGTGTATTGAGGCGTTTGCGTGAGAATGTTCGTCGTAAACGGCCAGAATTATGGAAAGACAATTCGTGGATTCTGCATGATGATAACGCGCCGTCGCACCTAGCCATAATTATTAAGGAATACAAGACCAAAAACTCAATAAATACCATCGAACAACCGCCGTATTCACCTGACTTAGCTCCTTGCGACTTTTTTCTATTCCCAAGACTCAAATTGCCCCTACGTGGAACGCGTTTTGAGTCCATTGAAGCCATCAAAACAAATTCGCAACGAGAACTGAAGGCCATACCTTTGGCGGCGTATGAGCGGTGCATGGAAAAGTGGGTTCGCCGATATCATAGTTGTATTGTAAGCAATGGGGACTATTTTGAAGGAGACAAAATAAATATTGATGATTAAATTTATGTGTTTTTTTTTACAATTCCGGGTACTTTTTATACAGAAGGTATTTCAACTGTAGATTCCTCTCATCAAACGAAACACTTTTTTTCTATACCATTTTTCAAAATTCGGTTTGGTTGAAGAGATACAGGGTGTCGAAAATCCATGAAAAAAACACTTTTCTGTTTATATCTTCGGAACCGTTATTTCGATTGAACTGAATTTTGGTTGAGTTTTTACTCTATTCATGTTGCATATTCCTCAATCGAAACCTATTCAATATCTTCACTAGTATAAAAGTTACAGGGTAGTCGACTCATCAATACACGCTAAAACTGCATAAAACCACTTTAAAAAGATAAACGGTTCATATTTTCGAAAGAATCAATCATTTAAGAAACTAAAAGTATTTCTATTTTTTTCAATAAAACGCGCCATTTTCGAGTTATTTCCAATTTTACCCCGAGAAATTTGACGAAAACATCATTAATTTCAAGAATAATCTGAATGCGTCTCTGAATTGAATACCATCGAATATTAGTCCTTCTCTGGTCTTTAAACGAGTTTACAATGTTGTCACAATATTTATTAACTTTGTCGAGATATTTTAATAATAAAATCCCACAAATGTGGGAGATGAATTGAACACCAAGGAGGATTTAATAGGCACAGTTTCTATTGAAAATTCATAGTTACCGGTCCATATTGGAGTTAAATGTCGATGAAATACAAAATTCGAATATGAATGATGAATCTCGATACAAACTATTTATTAAATTGGAATTAATGAAAAATAATACGATACCTGATAACCTGTGGCGATATTTCTATCTAAACAACATCCTCTTGGAATTTTATAAACTCGACACGGTTGAAATTATATTAATTCACTTCACATAATAATCACATTAGAACAATAAGTCACTGAATGTATTCAGATTATTCAGAACTTCACATAATGTTTACAGTTTGTTCAGAGCCTCTGGTTTGTTATTGTTTAACGTTGGCCTCCAGTTAACCATACTTCGGTTTTCGCTCTACGCATGCGTGGAAAAATTTGGCGGCAAAGTCGATTTATGATGGAAACGGCAGAATTCATAGATATTTATACCACGGTACACAAATGTATCGTGATTTATACTATGTTTCGTAAAAAACCCTTTACCTCAATGAAAATATCAGCAAGCTGACAACATCTTCTTGAAATTTCTGTGCAAAAATTCACAGAATCGATCCAAATTAGATTAGGTTAGGTTGTTTAATAATAAATCTGAATGAAAAGCCTTTCTTCATGATATTGTTTGGTAATTTCGAGGAAAATATAAACAAGTTATTAGTGTTTACAAACTAATCTGCAGAAAAATCGAAGAAGGCACTTATTTTGGTGGAATAAATGTGGCTTTTTAGTTGCAGATATAATCCGATGAAACTAACTGTTTTTGTTGAAATTATCGTGTTCGCAACATTTTTATTCCAATAAGGTTAGTACTTGACTACTTGAGTGCTCCCTAAATTGGGCCTAAATGTATAAACTCAATTTCTATCGAGAAATATAAACTTTGAATCAATTCCACAGTATCATTTCAGGGACGTATTTAGCCCAATGTTTTTGTCAAATGGCTATATCTTTTTAACAGAGCCGAATTAGGAAAAATGGAAAATGAAAAAAAGGTTTCCTTTGGCCTCAAGAATCTACAGTTAAAATATATGTACAAGTCAAAGACTCACCCTGTATATACACATTCCACCGTGTATATTTTGAAAATGTCATAATAGTCATTTTCCTGTCAGATAAATACGCAACGTTGTCCAATTTTGGATTTATCAAAATGATCAAAATCAATTTCACTTTGGGTAAATAATGAATCTGGGAAAATATTATGTGAATTTAATAATTTCACAGACCTGGCGAATGTTGAAGAAACTTTTTTCTCTGTTAATACTGCAAATATTTCACGTATATAAACATGGTTGGAAGAACCAGTTATGATATTTTCTTGTTCGGAAATCAAGAATCGAGTGTTGAACTTTTACTGAAAAATAATGGACAGAACAGTCCGTTACTTTGTGAAAGTTCATTCGATAAGAAAGTACTCGAATAACCCGACAGAAAAACTTCTAAAAGAACAGCCGGACCTCCACTTTTCAAAATTCTCATGAAATAGGCCTACCAAAGACATTTAAATACCTTTGGGCGCAACTTGAAATAGTCTAGAACGAAAATGTAGTAAAACTACGAAACCTGTATCAAAGTTAAACCTTAAAAGAACTAACCTATTTACGAAGTTGAAAAAGAGTAAATAGAAATTTGCATTGGCAACGTCTCTGAGAATTATTTGACATTTCACGACTACCAACCTACGTCAGTTTTAAGTGGAAAAACCTGATAAACCTGAATCTTGACCTAACGGGATACTTTATAAAACACAATTTTTTTTCCGTGGTCTTAATCCCTTAATGAGCCCGTGATGAAAGTCTATACACATTTTATATATCAAAGTCTTTGTAAACAGTCCTCCAAGAGAATTTTATCCGATTCCGAATATAAATAACTGGAATGTAAATTGCAGCATTATCTCCAAACTGGCATCAGCTAGATACGCTACTGTATTTACGATTGAATTTGAAATGTACCAGACTCTGTGAACCGAGCTTACCTTAGTACCGAATTTATTGCTCCACATACGCTGTTCTTGTTCTTCCTCCGGTCTGATCGTAACTCCTGTTTAAAATCGGAGAATCTGATAAGCAAGAAAGATATAAGTGCCATTTTAGGAAATGCTGTTTTGGGTTGCCTCATTTCGCAGGGAGTGCATGTGTGTTTTTAGGATTTATTGGACTTGAATACGGTAATCTGAATTGCGATGAGAAGCAGAGGGAAGTTGTTGGGCTAGTTGCAAGGTTGAGTTGTTGGTCAATTATTTTCTTGCCGGACTCTGGGGATCAAAACATTTCAAATAATGTGAGTCCCATAAGTTTTGGCACAAATACCAGAGGCCAAATTGTACATTTGTTTATTGTATTTTGATGCACATAAATAAACGTTTCAGAATCAACAAAACCATCAATTCAAATTAAATGAAGAGGGCCATTCTCTTCCACAGAGCGCAACTTTCTGCGAATACCTAGCATCAGGTTTTGGTACGGTATCTAGATCGATTTCTCGGATCTTCCTGTATATTCAGCGTCGATGTTCCTCTTCATTTTGGGCTTCCCGTAAAATTTTCGCGGTTAGAGAGCCGAAAAATCTTCTATTGGTCGAACCTGAGGAAAGTAAGGGGGATTGCCGTTTCGCGGAACAAATGGTACGTTTTGGTCGGCTAGCCAATCTTGAGTTTCTCTTGCATAGTGCCTGGAAGCAAGGTCTGGCCAGAACATAATATCGTCTCCAGCATGTTCTGCTTCAACTAAATTAACTAGGAATGGTGCAACAGAGAGAGCCTAAGGTCAAATCCGAACAAAACAGCACTCATTCCCTTCACTCGCAAAAGATACACACCTCCCAGATTCTTCGGCGAAACATTACAAGTTGCAGAACAGGTGAAATACCTTGGGCTGATTCTCGATAAGAAACTAACCTGGAACCAGCATCTACATCATGTAACCAACAAAAGTAAAACGACACTTATGATGTGCAGGAGAGCTTTTGGAAAAACTTGGGGACTCAAATCGAAAACCATGTACTGGCTTTACACAGCGGTAATAAGACCCAGAATCACTTATGGCTCACTCCTGTGGTGGCCAAAAACAAATCAAAAACAAATCAAAGACAGGCAAAAACCAACCTTGGGAAAATCCAGAGGCTTGCCTGTCTCTGCATCACGGGTGCAATGAATAGCACTCCAACAGCTGCTATGGAGGTCATCCTTAACCTCTCACCCCTTGACATAAATGTCATGGGAGAGGCCAGGATGGGTGCATACAGACTGACCCAAACAAAAAACTGGAGAACCAGCACAACTGGGAACACTAGAATTACTCATGTAGCTGACGTAGCCGAGCTCGATATGATTTCAGACTATATGCCACCCCTATAGTCATTCGAAAAACCATTCAAAACACAGCTCGACTGGAACAGATGGGACTCGAGTATAGAATCACAATCATCTGCAGAAATAATCTGATACACAGACGGTTCAAAGACAGATGAAGGAACAGGAGCGGGAATACATGCATGGAGTGAGGCCAAGAAGGGATTACATAATACCTCTCGGCAAACACGCCACGATATTTCGAGCTGAAACACATGCCATTAGGACATGCATACAGAAGAACCTGGAAAGTGGCTACCAAAGAAAACACATCCACATTCTCTCTGACAGCCAGAGCACCATTAAAGCTCTCAACTCGACACAGATAAAGTCTAGACTCGTCTGGGAATGCCAACAGGACCTTCTGGAGCTGGCAGAACACAACAAGATCACTTTGATGTGGGTGCCGGGTCACAAGGGAACAGCGGGCAATGAAAAAGCTGACCAGTTAGCAAGACAAGCATCTGAAACGCCATTCACAGGGCCAGAACCTGTGCTTGGAATCAGCAAAAACCGATGCAGGACCCTGATTGAGGAGTGGATAAAACAAAGACACCGACAACACTGGGAACAGAGCGACCGGCAAACACACAGCAAAGTCATGGTAGGACATAAACCAAACCTTGACGGCTGACTTTTTGAATCTAAACATCAGAACAAAGGCACGTATAATAGTAGGTCTACTGACGGGACACTGCGGCCTTAGAAAACATCTGAACACCATAGGAATACTTGGAAACCCCGTGGATTGCAGACTCTGCGGTGAAGAGGAAGAAACAGCCTCTCACATCATTTTCGAATACGACGCCCTGGGAAGAAGGCGCCACAGAATCTTCGGAGAAATCAATCCGGAATCGGGAATGAAGCCGAAAAACCTCATAAATAGGCTACTGAACCTGATAAAGGACACCAACCTATTATCGTGAGGAACCACTGACAAAAGAGTGATACAATACAATAGACCCAAGTTGGTCGCAGTGTCACAGGGAGGCCTAGTGCTAACCCGGTCTTTTGTTCGTCAGCAAATCAATCAATCATCAAATTAACTAGCGATATAATTAGATGTCCTATAGTGACCTGCTAGTTTTCTTAGCGAAGTACCAACCTTGTTTTCCGCTCGTCTTACCAGTCTTACGGCCCTTGCCTTGATATCCTAAGGATAGCCTCATGGTCTACCCTATTGATGTGGAAGAGTGGTGAGGTGTGTGATGACCCTGAGGGCTCTTGTTGAGCACACCATCACACCAGTGATGCAAACACAGGCAAGCCTTTGTACCTTGTCGAGTATTTTCCTCGTGCTTGCCAAGTCTTACTACCTAGTCTTCAAGAGAGTCTCTGTTACTTCACAAGTGACGGTAGTTACTTATGTCTTCCATAGAAGTTCGCTCAAAGATATTGAACTGCACCCTTTACATTTTAGGATATCTTAATTCAGATCCCTCTGCTGGGGTTACACACTACAATATTCTTCATGACTCGTCTCTAACCATTCAAGTCAAAGGTCATCTCTCAAAGGTGGTCTAATTTTCCGCTTGATTAACATTTAAGAATGCAAATCGAATGGTGCCTATCATTATCGACGCCTTGACCAAGCAGAATCCTCCATTATCTCCTCTAAGTGCTGTTTAATGCCCCACCAAGATCTATTTCGGTATGGAACCACTAATCACAAGCACTCCCATTGAAAACACAATTATTCCAAATGAATTATTCATGGAGAAGAATCGCTATTCGATCAGTACCAACTTATAATATTTTCGTGACGCAATTTGGGATAATCTATTGAGATTTCGATTCAATCAATGATGAAGATGCTTGAGATTTGTGTTCAATGATCTGTGTCGTGTAATTTTAGGTTGTGGTCATAAGTCTCAAGGACGGAATATGACACGTTGTATGTGAAGATTTGGTGCAGATGGTGGGTTGCTAATTATTCTAAATTGTAGGCACTGGTGAAGATTCCATGGTCAACAATATTTATTCGAGTAATCGTTTTCCCTGTGAAGTTATACTGTCAAATCACTCAAACCTCAAACCTTTGACCATAGGAAAAGGAGACACAGCATCTCCTTAATAAATTCGAGAGTTGGTGCAGCCAAAATTCAGTCGGTATTCATTGAGTGGAACGAAGATAGAATAAAGGATATAAATATCATTATATCCGGCCATGGCAACGTTGCAGAATCCAACTTTGAACGGTCCAGTGGGGTGGTGTTAACGGAATTGAAGAATGAAGAAAAATTACAAGTAAGTCAACTCTTTTTGACGAAATCATACAATATTCCGAACAAGTAAACATATTCTGAGTTACGTGAACAGAGTCAGCTAAATTGATTATTCTCCTCTCAATATCAGAAGAAAATCTGAAAGGTGGAATTAAAAAAAACGAAGAATCTACGCCATTATTAGTTAAAATCGATAAGAGTAGAACACTCCATTCACTTTTATTTAATCACATAGGAGGTCATGGTTTCGTTTTCAGGAGTTGATGAACCTGATGAAAAGCACAGAACATATGATGAAAAGTCAGTGCGCGCACAGAAAATATCGTTTATGACAAAACGACGTTGCCAGTTTCTTTGTTTACATCAAAGTAAAAGTATCAAAGATATTCCACATTTTGTTAGGTTTACAAATTGTTCGCAGATTTTTGGTATTTAATCGATATTTGCAGGTGAGTTTTTCGTCGAATATCCATGAAACGCATGTTTATTGTTTTTAGCACCAGTTTGGAGCGTGAGGACGATTTTCAAGACCAGGACGAATGTTTACATTTCGAGGTTGAAGGGGTACACAGGAATTTCATTGAAAAAGCTGTTATTTGGACAGATAACGCAGTAGATGGATCGGATGGAGCCTCGAGAGGTCGATTAGGATGATATTTTTCAGGTTTTCCAAGAAATTTGGCGATATCTGAGCAGATTTGCAAAAGTTAGGTACCTCACTAATAAGGTGGAACTTAGACCTAATTCTCCTATAAGAAACGCCTTTCAAAGGTCGAGATGGTGAAAAATGTATTCTTCAGATGTTGTTTGAACAAACGCAGCGAGTTTTATATCCCAAAATTGATTTTAAGAAAGTTATCAACAAAATAAAATTGACATTATTTTTGATTCTTGTAATTACCCATCAATTCATCCTATACCTTTGGGTTGATTTTTTTAAATGAATTCTTGATTGAAATCAACAATTGATGTCGTCAAGTCTTGAACTTTCAGTTCAAGAGAATAATAAACATTAAATCTTCACAAGCATGCATATGAAAATTATGTGAAAGCAATGCAATTTTCTTCCATGGCGAAAAATAATATATTTCAACAGTGATCTCTTGTACCTTTCAAGCAAATAACTAGAAAAGGAATTCTTTCTATCGATTCATATAAACGTTAATTATTTTCGTCCATCACATCTTTTCCAATTCATTCATTTTCCGAATAAATTCACATTCTGAGAAATACGCTAAGAATGTAGAAAGGGCAACATAGTGTTGACTTGGAACATAAAAATATTTTGAAAAACGTCATAACTTCGATACAGAGTGGAATGTGTCAAATTTCCAGTGCCAGAGTTGTGATTTTATGATTGTGAATGGAGTATACCTGTGTATACTCAAATCAGGATTCAAATTTTCAACGTATTTTGCTGATAATATTCAGAAATATTCCCATATTTCATCTTTTTTTTTATTTATTGCGTAACTCGGGTTTACTTTTTCGACGTCGAACTCTTTACTGACACTTCTAATAAGTTATTGTTCTTTGATATGGTATAGCAATATTTTGTTTATGCATGGAACTGGTCTAGGCTAACTAGATATCAATACATCCTCGTATTCAGGGTTATCTGACCTAGTAAATACAACGTAAGCTGGACAACAATCATTTGTCGTCTACCTAAGGGTGTTCACGCTATGACTGCAAGCGAAAACAGCAAGAAAAATATGAATAAAACGGAGCGAATAATAAATTGTTCACAATGAAGACAATACAGTTTTCAGAATCTTTCACAATATGCCAGAGGGAAAGCTCCTTTCAGCATCTTTCTCAAGGAAGGGAAAAGAAATAGTGGAATCCAATGTACGCTCTCCAAAAATGTCTACAGTGATTTTAGTTTTGTTCACAGATCCCTAGTTTTGGACCACCCTGTACATCGATAGTCTGGACACTGATGCTCTCCGAGGAACCCGAATAAATTATAAAAACCAGCTGCTTCTGTTCTCGGAAGAATTGACATATAAAAGAATTCACAGAATTTTTTTCAATATGGCATTCTTCATCGGGGCACTCTCTGTATTCAACTGACGTAACGAAAGACATATCCCGCAAAATTCCTCGATACATCTTCACTATTTTTTCATCGACTATCAGAAGTATTGTTTCCAAGTAAGCATATCAACTGATCTAAGAACAGTTGGAGATATTGGATGACAAGAGGTTTTGAAATTTTCTAGAAGGATCTTCGAGGAAGCCGATCTGATTGCGTATTCAAGATGACAATTCTGTAAATTTCATAAATTACAAAAAATAAATGCCGAAGCCTGATATAGACAGTGCAGATGCTTTTAGAACGTCTTGTAACATCGGTTTGATCGCCATCATTCACTTGTGGCATCCTGGATATTTCTCCAACTTAAATTCTTTATTTTGCGTCTGTATGAAAAGTGCACTTTGGTATTTTATTTAATTCGAAAGTGTCTTACATGATAGAAGTTCCTACAACTCCATTAAAAAAAAAGAGTATTCTTCGAATCACTATACATACGAGATGTATTGATATCTAGTTAGCCTGGACCAGTTCCATACATAAACAAAATATTGCGATACCATATCAACGAACAATAACTTATAAGAAGTGTCAGAGTAGAGTTCGACGTCAATAAAGTGAATCAGAGTTACGCAATAAATTAAAAATAAAGATGTCCACCGAAATTGTAAAAATCGAAAAATTGGAGTATCGAGCCATCATCAAGTACCTGTATTTAAAAGGGTTAAGAGTTAAGCAGATTTACGAAGATATGCTTAATACCCTTGGTGATCAATGTCCTTCGTATGCGACCGTGAAAAATTGGACTGCAAGCTTCAAAAGAGGTAAATTTTCCATTGAAGATGATGACCGATCGGGAAGGCCAGTTTCTGTGTCATTCCCCGAAAATTTCGATGCAGTTCATGACATGATTTTATCAGACCGTCGAATTGGGCTAAAACGGATATCTGAAGCACTGAAGATTTCATACCAACGCGTTCATCATATAGTTCACGTCAATTTGGACATGAGAACAATTTCTGCAAAATGGATCCCCAAATGTTTGAATGTTGACCAAAAGCGTGCAAGGGTAGAAGCATCGCGTTCGCTCTGTGCTCGATTTGAAAACGATGTAGACTTCTTTAACTTTTACTATGGATGAGACTTGGGTACATTTCTACGATCCAGAAACAAGGCAACAATCGATAGAATGGCGACACTCTGGTTCTCCAAGAATTAAGAAGTTTCGTGTCCAAAAATCTGCTGGAAAAGTTCTTGCTTCATTTTTTTGGGATTGCGAAGGAGTAATATTGATTGATTTTTTGGATAAGGGTAGGAACAATAACTGGAGATTACTATTTGACATTACTGACCACTCTACGGAAAAAAATTGAAGAGAAAAGACGCGGAAAGCTATCCAAAGGTATTTTGTTTTTACTGGACAACGCCCCAGTACACAAATCTCACGTTGCCATGCAAACAATTCGTGATTTTGGATTAGAATTACTAGAACACCCCCCTTATTCAACTAATTTGGCTCCGTCCGACTATCATCTCTTTCATCAACTGAAAAAAAGTTGAAAAGGTCGTAAATTTTCTTCCAACGAGGAGGTAATAAAAGCTGTGGAGGACTGGTTTGCAGAGCCAGAAGAAACATTTTTTTTTGAAAGGTCTAGAGACGTTGCAGGTTCGCTGTAATTAACGTATTCAATGAAGAGGAGAATATGTTGAGTAATAAAATATTTTGACATGAAAATTTTGTTTGGTTCTATAGTAGGCTAAGAATTTTTCAATATATCCTCGTATTATTCTGCTCCTCATAAGTTAATAAAGTTCAGAACAAAAACAATCCATCTAATAATATAAATGCTTACTCACTCATTAGACCTATTCCTTTGCCCTTGTCAAAAAATAAAAAGTAAATTTATTCAGTTCGAAATTGAAAATTTTTAAACGTTTAAAATAAATACAGTACTTTCAAATTCACAACTTGGATCCATTCTTCATCTTGATCCCAACCCTGTATGGGTCTCACGAAAATGCAGCATACTTCTTGTAGTATCTTTGATTTAAAACCGGCCTTATTTATCGTTCCACAATTTTTTCATGAGCTCCTGCTCATGAAGAGAGGTACATTCCCAGAAGATAACGTTTGTCAACAGAAAAACCTTGGAGGTTCTTTATTGTGACCAGCTCAACGCCATAACAATCGCTGCCTTTCTTGTCGCTCCACAAACCTGTGGCTATTCATTGCCGTCAACTTGGAAATCGGATTTTTTTTCAGACGCCAGAAGTGCTGAATTATCTGCCGCTCAAATGCCATTCAAATGAAATATTATATCGTTGCTGAAGACCTTAGCGTGGTGTAAACAAGTTGTTAGTGGTCAACTACATGACGTATCAATTTCGCGTACTGAGAACCATACGCCAGACTAAAGTTAGGGACTGAAGAGAACACTTTCTTGCAAGTCACAAGGACTACACAGAGCTTTTAGTCGTTTTGTGTTGATTGAAACCACATAAAACATCTCTTCATTCCCCTATTGAAATAACAAAAAGATGTATTCGAAACTAACTGTATAAATTACCTACTTGATGAAAATCCGTAAATTTTTTAGAACATCACAGTACGAATACATAGATAAAATAGTTGAATAGTTTGTTCCTTCACTCCGCCTCCTAAAATGATGCGGATCTATTCACGCCTTTTGCAATAACCGATCAGAGAAAACGGAGAGGATAGCTCGAATTATCGAACAATAAAGGAGCAAATGGAGAAATGGAGTGGACGCATACCTATGTAAATACCAAAAACAACTATACTCCATTCAATTTTATTTAATCACATAGGAGGTCATGGTTTCGTTTTCAGGAGTTGGTGCCCCTTGATGAAAAGCACAGAACATATGATGAAAAGTGCGCACACTGACAAAATGACAAAACGACGTTGCCAGTTTCTTTGTTTACATCAAAGTGAAAGTATCAAAGATATTCCACATTTTGTTAGGTTTACAATTGTTCGCAGATTTTTGGTGTTTAATCGATATTTGCAGGTGAGTTTTTCGTCGAATATCCAAGACGTTTATTGTTTTTACTGTTTTTAGCACCAGTTTGGAGCGTGAGGACGATTTTCAAGACCAGGACGAATGTTTACATTTCGAGGTTGAAGGGGTACACGGGAATTTCGTTGAAAAAGCTGGTATTTGGACAGATATCGCAGTAGATGGATCGGATGGAGCCTCGAAAGGTCGATAAGGATGATTTTTTCAGGTTTTCCAAGAAATTTGGCGATATCTGAGCAGATTTGCAAAAGTTAGGTACCTCACTAATGAGGTGGAACTTAGACCTAACTCTCCTATAAGAAACGCCTTTCAAAGGCCGAGATGGTGAAAAATGTATTCTTTGAATGTTGTTTGAACAAACGCAGCCGAGTTTTATATCCCAACATTGATTTTAAGAAAGTTATCAACAAAATAAAAATGACATTATTCTTGATTCTTGTAATTACCCATCAATTCATCTTATATCTTTGGGTTGATTTTTTTAATGAATTCTTGATTAGAGTCAACAATTGATGTCGTCAAGTCTTGAACTTTCAGTTCAAGAGGATAATATACATTAAATCTTCACAAGCATGCATATGGAAATTATGTGAAAGCAATGCAATTTTTTTCCATGGCAAAAATAATATATTTCAACAGTGATCTCTTGTACTTTTCATGCAAATAACTAGAAAAGGAATCCTTTCTATCAATTCATATAAACGTTAATTATTTTCGTCCATCACATCTTTTCCAATTCATTCATTTTCCGAATAAATTCACATTCTGAGAAATACGCTAAGAATGTAGAAAGGGCAACATAGTGTTGACTTGGAACATAAAAATATTTTGAAAAACGTCATAACTTCGATACAGAGTGGAATGTGTCAAATTTCCAAGGCCAGAGTTGTGATTTTATAATTGTGAATGGAGTATATGTTAACTCGGGTGTTTCACAGGGTTCCCATCTAGGTCCACTCATTTCATATTCACTTGACAGATGAATTCCTGTATATCATTTCCGAAATTCATAGTTATCTCCATTTGAATGGCAATAAAGAGATGGCAGTGAAATGAATGTAAGATCTTCATTCTTTATCGATGTTTCTCTGATGTAAGCATTCAATACGTGTGTACATACCTTTAGGAGTTGTCAGTAGTTTTTTCGTTTTCGGAATTCGGTTACTCACATCATTATAAGTTCACCAATTCAGAAAGCAATTGCGGGAATTTGAACCACAAATAGATCATGGGAAAAAGGTACAGTACTGTTAGTACTCATATATCCCATATTTGTATAAGAGATCATGTGCTTGACTCTCTGAGCTTTTTTCAAAGAGTTCACTATACAAGATATCCAAACGGAACTGAATATATTTGAATTGTTTTTCAGAGCTCCTTTCACTTGACCGTGGGCTATATCCTTTCCTCAGGATGTCTGTATCTGAGTTTTGAATTCTAAAGGGTCCCAAACCAAAAGGGGTTTTCGTCATATTGTTTTACTGATAATTTCTAAACTAATCGGAATGAAGCTCTACATTCAGATGGACAATGATGCAGTCAAGCCACATGTTGCCTTTTTCCCAGATTACTGTACAAAATCCTGCCAGATTTAATTCGTATAATAGGTACGCAAAAAAATTAACGCACATTCTGAAAATCTCAATTTTAATGAAAGTTAACTCTACATTGACTTTATAACTTATTTTTTATGTTCTCTCGGAAAGGTTTTGAATGAAACAAGACACATGAAATGGAAGAAAAATTCAGGATTTCACCGAATCTTATGTGGAAGAAGAGAAATGAACAGTTTTCAAAATACTGAAATGCTGATAAGTGATTTAATACTTGGGTATTAATTACATGCATGCATTACATAATGCGTTAATTACAGCTCGGCAACGACGGTTCATGCTCGAAATGAGTGATCTTAAAATGTTCTGGTCTAATCCTTCCCAGATTTCTCCGAGTTGGATTCCTAAGTCATTAAGAGTAGCTGGATGATTTTCTGAACTTCTCAGCCTTCTATTGAGGTTGTCCCAAACCTGCTCAATCGGATTGAGATCTGGACTTCCTGCTGGCCATTCCATTCGAGAGACTTCAACCTCTTCAAGGTACTCCTGAACGATGCGCGCACGATTGGGTCTGACATTATCGTCCATAAAAATGAAATTTTCACCAATGTATGGGGCAAATGGCACTACATGCTCTTCAAGAATGTTCCTTATATACCTACTTATCAGCATTCATAGCTCCATTATCAACGACCACTAGGTCTGTGCGAGCAGTCAAAGATATTCCACCCCATACCATAATCGATCCTCCCCCGAAACCAGTAGTATTCAGGAAATTGCACTGAGCATATCTTTCATGTGGACGTCTGTATACATGGGAACGTCGATCACAATGGTAGAGGCAGAATCTAGACTCATCTGTGAAGAGAAATCTCCCAATCGGCCTCTTCCCAATGGATATGCTCTCTCGCAAAATCCAAATGCGCCCTTCGATGGGCTGGGGTAAGAGCTGGGCCTCTTGCCGCGACACGAGGCCTTAAATCATATTCTCTGAGGCGATTTCTTATTGTCTGAGTCGTAATTTGCACCTCATGAGTTTGCTCAAGCTGATTTTGAAGGAGGCGCGCGGTTGCAAACCGTTGTCTCAACGAAGAAACTCTCAAGTATCGTTCTTGAATGGCAGTTGTTACCTGTGGTCTACCCTGTCCTGGTCTTCGAACATTCATACCTGTCTCCCTGATTCGCTGCAACATTCTGGACACACTTGTATGGGAAACTCCAAACCTTTCTGCAATTCTTGTGTATGTCAACCCTTCTTCTCGCAAAACTACCGCTTGGGCACATTCCTCTTGGGTCAAATTGCGTGTTTCGCGTTGCATAGAGATCGAGTGTAGAAAATCAAACGAAAGGAAAACTATTGATCGCTAGAATTGATCGAGAACAACTGATTTTAGAATGGAGCTAATACATTCAAAATCTGATAATATCAGGATTTTTTATTCCTGGGAGAAAACATCAGTATTGAAGAAAAACGTTGAAAGTGGATAACATATGCATGCATAATGCTGATAAAAATAATTATCATTGAGAGCACCTTCAGTTGTAGAATAAATTTGAGATTTCCATAATGTGCGTTAATTTTTTTGTACAGTGTATGTGATATGATGACGACCCCAATATTCTTGAAAAATTTCAAGAGGATCATCCGAAGTTCAATCCCGAGCTAGGAAAGAAATTTTCTAGTCTCGGTAGGGGCCACGATTCCACTGTTGGGTCAAAGATTAACAGTGCTGTGCCTAAGGTGGCGTAAGGACATAGTAACAAAGCCTACACAGAACACAACTGCTTACTCCGATCTTGGCACAAGTTACAAGCTTCGAAGCTTGTAGTTTCAGAGGGGTCTCCAGAGAGGGCGCAAAAACGCCATTTACTGGCCCAGAACCTTTTTGTGGTGTTGGAAAATGCACCTATAAGAAATAGTTTCTAAGAAGGAGAAAACCGAAAGAGAAACACTATGGCGGAATCTCCGAAGAATAAATCACTCCAAAAAGTTCTTTCGGAACTTGGACACTGCAAGATCCAGAAGGTATCTGGATCTCAGTACACCTCCTCACCAGCTTTCTCACAGGACATTGTCGCTTCAGGAAGCGTCAGATGAGAATGGCTTCATCGGAAACAGAATAGTGTAGATTTTGTGGGGAAGAGGAAGAAACTCCTATTCATCTAGTCACGGAATGCCTTGTCATTGCAACCCTAAGGAAAGAAACCTTCGGGCTAGAAACTTGCAGGAGTGAGGAACTATCCTCATTGAAACCTTCCCAGATATTGGAGTTCATTACATCTTTGGAGCTGGAAGGCGAGTTGTAGAGTACGTGAGGAGAACAGCTCTGTTAGGAGGTACAAAAGACCTTAAGGTCGCCAGCAACTATAACTTGACCTACAGTTGGGGCTATACAGGGTGACTGGTGACGTAAGGGACAACGGCTAAGTAGAGATAGAGGTCCTCAAACTGAATGAGAATTTGGGTTTCAAATGTCCCATATGGGTATTCGTTTCGGAGATATAGGGTGATTTATGAAAAAATGCTAAATCTATGAACTCCCATATCTTCGTTAATATGATATGTTTTTCGCTGATATTTTACATGTTTGTTCATACAGGTATTCTCTGTCAGCATAAGAAAAAAATTGAAAAAATTGCTGGCCCGTACTCAAAAATTTCAATTAACATGTCAAGTGAGAAATATCACACGGTATATGAGATAAAATAAAATCAAATAGAAATTTGGAAAGAGGGAAAAAAACTGATGTAATATCTGTTTTTTGTTTGAATGGCACAAATTTTCTTTAGTTTCTATGATATGTTGAAGTAAGAATATTACAATATTTTCATATTCAAATCATGAAAATTAGTACTACTGATATAAAAAACCTTGAATTCGAGGCGCTAGAATGAGCCTGGCATCAAAATATTCCTTCAAATCTTGAAATCTTTTTTTATCAATTAATATTTCGATGCCATATAAAATTTCGAAATAAAATTTGTTGTAGATGGGGTGATGAAAGAGTTGGATCCTCAAACACAAAAATAGAAAAAGTCGCAAATATGAAGGAATATTTGATGCCAGGCTCATTCTAGCGCCTCGAATGCAAGGTTTTTTCTATCAGTAGTACTAATTTTCATGATTTGAATATAAAAATATTGTAATATTCTTACTTCAACATATCATAGAAACGAAAGAAAATTTGTGCCATTCAAACAAAAAACAGATATTTTATCAGTTTTTTCCCTCTTTCCAAATTTCTATTTGATTTTTTTTTATCTCATATACCGTGTGATATTTCTCACTTGACATGTAAATTGAAATTTTTGAGTACGGGCCAGCAATTTTTTCAATTTTTTTTCTTATGCTGACAGAGAATACCTGTATGAACAAACATGTAAAATATCAGCGAAAAACATATCATATTAACGAAGATATGGGAGTTCATAGATTTAGCATTTTTTCATAAATCACCCTATATCTCCGAAACGAATACCCATATGGGACATTTGAAACCCAAATTCTCATTCAGTTTGAGGTCCTCTGTCTCCACTTAGCCGTTGTCCCTTAGGTCACCAGTCACCCTGTATAACACCTTAACTCAATCAGTTGGCTCATGAAGGCGAGAAGAATAATCAAAAAAACGAAAATTGTTTTATTAAAGAATGAAAATATCTTACATACCAACAGTAATAAAATCGTATAAATATATTTACATAAAAATAACAATCTTAGCATCAAAAGATTGTTTCATAACAGTAAGTAGTTTTCGAGAAATTCAAATGAAAGCATTCGAGAATATTGATAAAGCTGTACTTGGAAGATACTAGATGAGAATATCATCAAGAAAAAATAAGAGATTTTTAGAAAAATGAGAGATTCCTAGAAAACAGCGTGCATCAGCACGAGCAGGAAGAAATTGACACTACATATATCATAATACTTTTTTTCACATAAATTTGACTGAATGAGTCTTTGGCTTCCTTTTTGCTGAGCAAAATTCAAATCAGTTCAAACCAAAAACTTCTCCTCCTTTTCTATAATCTGCATTCGCAACAATTTGTTTTATCGTCTTCAGTAGAGCACAAACGATCGATGAGGAACTTGCCATTCTCTGTGTCTTGTGACCAATCTTCTGGAGTCCGTCCACAATTTGCTGAAACAAAAAATCATCCAATGAAATTTTGATCTGAGTCAAAGTGTTTTCCTGATGTTAAGTGATTTTTTGTCGAAAGGAGCCTTACTTGGGTAACACCATAATCATATTGCACAACCATTGGATAAAGCTGATGATAAAAACGTGGTGCATCCACAGCCTCCTTCAAGTTCTCTCCGAACCATAAAGTCCTTATTATAACCTGAAATTCCATCAGTAGGTAAGTAAAAGGATCAACGTTTTCCTCGATCTTCTTGAACAGAATAGTACTCACTTCTGCCACAGAACTGGTGATCTTGCTGCCTCCAGAAGCGCCAATCACGAGTTTAACATCTCGATTCTTGTCGACTATGATGGACGGACTCATGGATGAAAATGGTCTCTTTCCAGGTTCTAAACCGTTGTTGGGAGACCCTGGTAATCCGAAATAGTTCTTGAAGAAGGGAAATGAAAAATCGTCCATTACGCTGTTGAGTAGAATTCCTGTTCTGTTGGAGGTATATCCGCAGCCAAAACTGGAAAAATGAGTTAGGGATATTGAGGAGAAATACATTGATAGAAAGATGCAGAAAGCTATCTAAAAATCGTAACAAATGGGAAATAGTATATAACATTACTAGCAAGGTAAGATGGTTTTTACTGGCGAATGGAGGATATAACTGACGAGCCACAGGCGAGTCAGTTACCTCCTTGAGCCAGTAAAACCCGTTACCTTGCGTTTATTGTTTTATATTTTATTTGTTTCTCATTTTTAAAAAGGTTAGATAAATTCCAAAAAAAATCTCAATATTTTGTCGCAAATGTCGTAAGCTATGGAAGCGTTTCCATGAACATGTCTGTTCATTTTTCTTTACATTTGTTTTGGCGAAAGCGAAAATTAATGTACCAAAAGAAATTATTGAGGCAGCCAGCAGTGTAGCTTCAAGTTTATTACCTGCAAAATCAGCTTCAAGGTACGAGCGAGAATACGACGACTTCAAAAAGTGGCAAAATAAAAATAGTGTGATTAGGGTAACTGAAGATGTTTTGTTGGTCTACTTGAATCAACTATCAGCTAGATTCAGCCCTAATACTTTATGGGCAAAATGGTCTATGCTGAAAAGCAGCTTGGAAATGAAAGAAAATGCCCCTGTTCGCAGGTTTGTTCTCCTTAAAAAATTTATTGAAAAATATGACGTTTAGTTATCATTTGCAGATTTCAAAAGGTAATAGCGTTTCTGAAACGAAAAAATGAGCGTTATACGCCAAAAAGGCCAAGGTATTAAGTAAAGAAGAGGCTGAACAATTTCTTTTACATGCTCCTGATGACCAGTGGTTGCTGGCGAAAATTGTAACAATAATTCTGATTTTTGGATGTTGTCGATGTGACGAAATTCTCTCCTTAAACATGAATGATGTAGAATATATGGGAAAATACGTTATTGTGACATTGCGGCAAGCAAAAAATTTAACAACAAGAAGATTCACCATAACCGATGATGGCTGCAGCTTCAAGCCCTGCATGTTATACAGAAAATATGTAAATCTTCGGCCTCCTGGAACAGAAAGCCTAAGATTTTTTTTGACATACCGACATGGAAAGTGCATTTCCCTTAATGCTGGCCAGCACACTATTGGTGGTGTCCCAAAGCAAATATCGAAATATTTAGGTTTAAAAGATCCAGAGTTATACACCGGCCACTCTTTTCGCAGAACTGGAGCCATTATGGTTGCGGATTCGGGTGGAGATATTTTAGCACTAAAGCGTGCAGGAGGGTGGAAGAGCACCGAAATTGCGATGAGTTATGTCGATGATTCGGTCAACAAAAAAATCGAAATGTCTAGCAAATTATTTGGTAATAAGGAGAGTACAAATGTTCTGCAGTCCTCGAGTTCAGCAGTTTCTGAGTCAACAGATGGTTCATCATCATCAGTATCAACTCTTTCATCATCAAAAATCTGTGTTACTGGAAATAACAATTGTACCATGATTTTCAACATATATGACGATAAAACAAAATTTTCTAATGTAAATAATACTACTAACTTGTAAAAATTTTGCAAGTTAACTGTCAGTTTCACAAGTTAGTGACTTGATAAAATAAAGTTTCTTGAATAATATTGTGTTTTTGGAAACTGACGTTCACAAATGAGAAACAAATAAAAATAATTAAAGAAACAACAACATCAATCATAAATACGTAAATAAACAAAACACCTACTGAGCCCTACTGCCAAAGTTTCATAGCATACTCACTAAATATTCACAGAGCTTGTAACTGATACTGCATCCCCTTCTTCTGATATCACTGATATATGAGCTGTCCCATGTTCTTCTTTGTTGTACGTTACACCACCGTAGTATTTTGGATCGTTGTTTGTACTGTTGTCACTTATTTTCTTGAATATACCCTTCGCGTATTCTGTACTTGTCAAGTTGTTCATGAGCTGGGGACGAATAAATGATACTTTCAGTTTTCAGTTAATTTCAATTATTTTGTGGTCTTGATAGTGAATGGCGATCTTGCAAAATCGAACTATCGAAAATATTTTTTTTTCTAATAGAATACTCACAGAGCTGATGTTAACGAAATCCATATCAGCTAGCTCGGTCCTTTTTGCGTAGGCGTACTTCAGAGCTTCTATGATACGGTGATAGGTCAGTATCGTGTTCTCATCATTTTCAACAGCATTCGACGTAAAATTATAATTATTGAGTATGCTCAAGATGAAGCCAAGTAGCACTCCAGATCCAGGTGGCTTGATAGAATAAAACGTGTCTCCTTCCCTCAAAGGAATACTCACTGGTTCCATCCATTCAGCACTGAGATAAATTCAGATTATTTTCAAGTATCCAAATTAAAATAATTGAAATAAAACACATCTTCTATAAATATAAAAAAAAGATGTTGGTTACACCATTTATAACTCGAGATCGGATGGACTGTTTGTTATGAAACTTCAAATATGGATTCGTCTACGATCTGGTTATTATAAAATACAATAAAACTTTGAAAAAATCGATGAAAACTTTACTTATACAGGAAATGCTTTTCCTCCTTTTGAGTAAGGCCACTTGATGTCGCTACAGTTACAGTTACGCTACCGCTTATTCGTAGGTACTTTATTTGATATTCTCCGCGTTAGATGGCGACAAATAGTGTGTACAGTGACTATATTCCCACTATAGTCACTGCAATAATGTGTAATTTGAGTTGCCTACAACTCTGCGCTGTTGGGCAAACCCAAAATATCTTAGCGTAGGAGTACAGATGTCTTATGATTAGATTTCGTTAGGATATGGGAAAAGCTTCGTTCTTTCCACTTCAGATGGCGCTATTCACACATTATGACTGATTATTAGTTATTTTTATAGTTTTATTTATTCAAAATAACGTAATCGTGAAGGTACTTTATTTAACATTATCACTATTAAATGGCGATGAATTTGTTGAGGCTTTCGCGGCCATCGATTCATGTCATCTGTTCTTTTTTCGAGCATTTCGGTCGTCGTGGTCTGAAATGGTCGAAAAAAGAACATATGACATCAATTACTGTGTAATTTACATAGGACTTATAGTACCAAGAATGGCTATTAACAGATCCAGAAACTGTTGAATATCACAGTGAATTTTTATCGAAATTTCAAGTTAATCGGATTTTGGCGATCGGTTCCAATCGTGAGATGTCCATTCTCATCTTTTCTCATGATTTTTAAAATGTTTTTGAATTTCTGTTTTAATAAATATATTTGCGGAAATAACTGAATCCAAAATTGTCATTATTATAGTAATTGACATATTTTTTTTGTGTATTGGTTCTGTGTGACAGCTCATATCCATGGAAACATTTGACAGTTCAAAAATCAGAGAACCAAGCCGTTGATCTCCGATCACCGGTGATTACGATTAGTGAAATCCACCGTAAGTATCATTAAGGCGGAACAAAATTCGCCGGGCCAGCTAGTTTAAATTAATATTGAAGCCAATTTTTTTTTATTTTGAAAGATAGTTTTATTTATTATTATTTATGTTTTGATAATAATTTCCGGCATATGTCCACCACGACTAGATCTGCGGAACCGCATTCGACCAGACCAATTTTTCGAGTATTTTTCAATAAAATAGTGGATCAACTTCAAGCTGTTCTAGAGCCCAAGCAGCAAACAAACGACGCTCATTATGGTCAAGTGGCTCTAGTTCTTGAACCAGTTGGATCTTGTATGGATGTATAGACCAAGATCTTTACGCAAAATTTTCCATATGTTGGATGCACAGAGTCGAACCTGTTGTTAACGTCGACGAATAGACAACTCTGGATCTTCATCAACACTATTACCCACAGCAGCGATTTTTTCTTCTGTATGTACAGTTCTTTGTCTTGTTGTTGTTGTTGCATCGAGTAAAGAAAATTTTGTTCCAAATCCATCGATAGTTCGACGAATTATGTAAACCATAAATTTCACGAAGTGCTCTATAAGTTTGGCGAATAGAACACTGATTTTGAAAATAAATTTCATCAATTTGTGAATGTTGTTGCGGCGTGAGTCTTTCCATGGTAATTTGTCAATGCTTACTGAATAGAATAGTCAAAACAATATGGCTTTACCTTCTGTCAAATCACAGTTATCTCTACCGAAAATTCTATCACTCTCTCGAAATTTAGTGAAAATTGTAGATTGAACTTACGTATATGAAGACAAATCTTCTTTGGTAACGATTCCTCCGATGCGATGAATATCTTCAGCAACTATTTTCGATAGTGATCCTGTATAGAAATCTAAGGGTCCTTTAGCTGCTAATATCTTCAAAGTTTCGCAGAATTTTTTGGGTATCACTTTGTCTCCTGCTTTTTTGAAATTTCCATCTTTTGTCATGAACCACTCCCTGAAAGTAATCGAATTACTGGAAGATCTTGACTATGAGCTATTCTATTATTCCCATAGAAGGATATTTTTTATATTAAAAGTTTATAATTTTATTCTTGAAATTAATTTTTCTACAGACTGTTCCAGACCTGCTACTACAAACTGGATCACCCTGTATATCTTATTGAAACATAATTCCCAATATGCAACGAGAAAACTAAAAAAATCTCTTCAATAGACGATATATTTACCTCAAATTTGTGTCGTTTGAGATATCGTTCAATCTCAAAGAATTTTCTTGATGCCTGCTCATTTCATACCCTTTTTCGCAGAGCGAAATGGAAGGTTCAACGAGTTTGGCGAAAGGAAGACGTCCAAATCGTTTGTGGGCTTCATGATATCCCATCAATTCACCTGGAATACCAATGGAAAGTGGACCTGCAAAGGATTCATTAAATTGAAGCATGATGGAAAACAACACCTAAACAAACAAAGATAATAGATTTCATTTAGTACATAGTTATCAATTATCAATGATTGATGAGAACTTAAAAACATTCATTGTTTCGTTTGTTTTGTCTAGGGAATCAACAGATATATTTTTATACTCGCTAATACTAATACTGCAATGAATAATGATTTATTTTTAAATATACCTATATCGGAAACTATCGTTTTCATTTGGTTCAAGTGGTTCATTATTGATAATTTGGGGATATTACTCACAGGAAAATAACATACTTTTCTTCATAGAAAACTAAGTTTAGTGAACAAAAATTCCCTATAGTTTGAATTCAAAACATCATCTGAAACATTTTCCCAAAAAAACTCCCAAGAAAAATCTTTCCTGGCAAAAAAATTCACTTTTCACATTTCCTTGGCTTACCATGCTTCGAAATATTGGGACTAGCTTTGAACATTTCAGGGTCAGCTTTCACAGGAGCCTTTTCCCTAGCATTCAACGTGTAGGCTTTGTTCTCCTTCTTGCTGTATACTGTCATAAGAAATCCTCCTCCAATACCCATACTTTGCATTGTGTAGATCCCATTACATATCATGGTAGCAATGGTAGCATCCACAGCACTTCCCCCATCATTAAGGATATTTCTGGAAATTTTAACAATAATTTGAGTCCACAGAGTCAGAGATATAGTCGTAAATGAGCTTGAACTCTCAGTTGAGCATTTTATTCTTTGTTGATGTAATCTTCTTCAAAAATTGTGACAATTTAAGATTTCATTTTGATATCAAAGAACTTTTATTTTTATCAATCCAATACCAGCAGACGTTTGTGACCTTTCAAAAGTTCATATCCGTTAGTCAAAAACTTCCATATCAACAACAATATTATTGTTTATCGAAAACAAGCGTGGGGTATCACAACATTCAGTCAGCAGTTTCATCATACCACTGATTAGCATAAGCAGTATGTAAATTTTCCTCAGTGTATGAAATTCCAACAAGGACAGATTGGAATATTCCAATAATTCGAAGATATAACTTCTATAGGAGTCAGTTTTCAGATTGTTTGGAAGGTATTGAACATTTTCTTTATTTCTGAAACAGCTACTTCGAGTCTTGTTTTATTACTGTCAGTCTTCAAGTTTTTAACGACCTCTCAGAATGAAGATGAATTATTACTTCACACGTGTAGAATTTCATAATATAGGAGTCTATTATAAGCCATAGGTTATTTTTGATTCAAATAAGCATCCGCTCAATTACTTAACTCTTGTGTACCTTGAAGTAACACTATTTTGAGAACTTCTTCAACTTATTTCCTCGTCTTTCATAGGGCTTCATTTCTGGCAACAAATGTGGTTCATTAAACGTGAACTAAAAATATAATTCGTTGAAACACCTCAGTAATAAATCAAATCATATGGCACGTAGATAATATCAACCTATTTCACGCTATCTTTTGAAAAACTATGGGTTTGAAGTGTTGTTATTTCATTTCGAAATGTGTGATTTGGTTCCTGTATTTTTGTATAATGTATAGCCGTCTTGAAATACAATTGGTATTGGTATTTACTATTTGGTCGTGTACCTTTGAAATTATAGACATGGAAAAAAAAGCAAAATGAAACCTTGTCTTTGATTATTATGACTTCTATTATTCTTATTGGTTTTGTTTTGTGATGAAAACCTGATTTTTGGGTGCAACTGTGAGCACAAAATTATTATACAGGGTGTTTGGAGGGTGAGTAGCCATAGGTAAATGGTGGATAGGTCTTGGCTACTTGTTGCGCCTGATAAAATAACATTTTGCCCAAAGTTCAAAGTGTTATAATTTTTTTGCCATTTTTCTAGAAATTTCTTATTTTTCTCATAAAAATCTTGAATTTTTTCAAATTTAATGCTCGAGGTGCCTATAAAATGATTTATTTTTTAATCTAGTCTTGTCTTATTCAGATTGATTCATAATTTCATACAAACGTCTTCAAAAAACCTGACAGCGTCGTATCAAACATCGAAATGAAAAAAAAATAATGTTGTGTCCAGTTTACAAAGTGAAATAAAAAAAAATTACATAGTGTTGGGTTTTAAAATTGTTTCAAAAACTTCTCTAGTTTATACTCTTTGTAATGGTATGTACCATTAATAATCAGATAACTCAACAAAAAGCTATGTTAGATTAATTTTACCTGCTCAATGGAACAGTTTTGTCGTCACCCTTTTAAGGCATCCTTGAAGACAAAACGGTTTTTTGTTGAGTTATCTGATCATTAATGGTACATGTTACATACCATTGCAAAGAGTATTAACTAGAGAAGTTTTTAAAACCATTTTGAAACTCAAAACTATTTAATTTATTTTTATTTCACTTTGTAAAGTGAACACAACATTATTTTTTTTTCATTTTGATGTTTGATACGACGCTGTCAGGTTTTTTGAAGACGTTTGTATGAAATTATGATTCAATCTGAATAAGACAAGACTAAACTAAAAAAATAAATCATTTTATAGGCACCTCGAGCATTAAATTTAAAAAATTCAAGATTTTAATGAGAAAAATGGGAAATTTCTAGAAAAATGGCAAAAAAATCATAACACTTTGAACTTTGGGCAAAATGTTATTTTATAAGTCGCAACAAGTAGCCAAGAGCATCACCTATTCACCATTAACCTATGGCTACTCACCCTCCAAACAACCTATATGTAGCCCAATTTCAATTTGGTCATATGACCTTCAAAAAATTAAGGTCACTTGCTGGACTATTTCTTCTTCTGTTCTCTGAGTGAACTGATCTTCAAGCCTATTTTTTTGTTTTTTTTTTAAAAGAGTTGCATTAAAAATGAAAGTGTACTTTTCATGAATAATGGAGGAGTTTTTGTGCCAAATGTGAATAGAGATTTTGTTGCTGAAGATGATTTAGGGTTTTTATCGAAGGAATAAAATGGATAAGCTTGTTGAATTCATTTCATTCTTCAATGATTCGTAGACATTTTTGGCATGTAATTTTCTTTTTTTCGAGATGTACTTAAGTTTTAAATTTACAATTCATCCAAGTAGCCAAATTCTTAATTGGTTTTTGTTTAGTATTTGCTATGTGGCACTAGATTATGTCCATGGATTATTCATCATTCAATAAAGCAAAGTCCTCACTGTTAAATATTTTCGTGTTGAATTTGAATTTTAAAATATCTGAATTTTTTGGGAAATTGCTTGAAACAATCAGAATTTTCTTGTGCCAATATCATTAATTTTTTAAAACTACGGTTAAAATTCATCTTCAACCCACGTCCACTCGCTCAAATCAAAAAGCCCCGAGTAAAAATTAAACCAGTGCAAAATCTGTCTTTTTGGAAAATTGGCTTGAGACAGTAGGATTTTGATTTCAACAAATTCCATGATTCTTATGTGTACATGTATTATTCATCGTTAAATAAAGCAGAGTCTTCTTTCATGTTAAATATTTTCGGGTTGAATTTTATGAAGGTGCGTCACTATTTTCGTTGGATAGATTACAAGTTGAAAAAGGTACAAAAGAATTCTTGTAGATTTTTTCCAAGACTTGTCATATTTCTCCTTACCTTTCAAGCTTGAGGATATCAACCATAAATCGCAAAAAATAAAAGAATACTTAATTTCATAAAACGATATCAGTTTCTGGATTAATTCGAATTATGATGAAGAATTGTTCCTACCATAATATCACAATGCTTTGTTATCATAATACGAATGACGACGCACTTTGTTTAACGACAAAGATAACCTTGAGACCCGTCCATACATAAACCTGAATGCAAATCAGCATTCACCTTCACAGCCAGCTGCCCAAGGCAACAACCTCGACTTATCAAATAAAACAACAAGGTATCACATCCTAAATTTATTGAAATAAATCAATGAGCATCCGTATTGAACAGATTAAAAGCGTAAAGTAACAATCTAAATAGATTGAGGAAGAAGATACCCAATCAAACGAATAATTTAAAGTCTTTGTTGAGACCCACCATGATGATGGTGCGATGACCTTGGTGTTGAGGCCTGGTAGTCCAATGGGTACGTCATATCACAGTCCTTTGACTTGCATTCGAACGTCGTAAGTCCTTTGTATCACAAAAATCGAGGCTAGGTCCTACTGCTTTGCAGTTGTAGTCCTCTTGTTGTGTTCGGTATTGACAAGCTTGGTGAGCAATTTTCTGGAATGGCCGCTTGGATCGAAATGGTTTGTATGGACGGCTGCCTCCTTTTTCGATCTCTGCTTGCCGCTATGGCCGCTGAACATCTCTTTGTCGTAGGCGAAATTGTAATGTTCGTATTCGTCGAAATGAGTTTCAGACATCTTGACACTGGAATTCTATCAAATTGATTCTCAACTGATGCACAGCACTCTGCACTTGCGTTATTGACGTTATTGCTTCTGTTTGTGTGTAAACACTGAAGCTGCGCGTGAAAGGGAGTTGTATTTATACCGTGGTCCAATTCAACGCCACCGTGATAACGGGATTGTTTTGCGCACTTGCTGAATCAGGTAAAATACGATCAAAGTTGGCTGATAAGCGAATTTTGATTTCGAATTCGACATCCTTTGTTGATATCGAGGCAATTCTGTGGACCTGTTATGGAGTTGTTTGATTTCGATGAGGAGTAGACCAGAAGTCGAGAAATCTATTTAGGACACATCGAGTGTTTTCTCGAATATTCTAGAATTTAGAAATGGATATTGCGATAGGTTTCTCCTGCTTTCAATGCGACTCATCAACTTTGGAGGTCTTGTTTGAATCACTCAGTGGGTTATTCAGTGATACGTACAATCTTTACGAAGAATTGAGCTCTTCAAGCCAAGTCATATTGTGAAGAAAAATAAACCAGTTTAGAAAAATTCGCTGAACGAGAATAAATTCGCTTTCACAAAACGCTTATATCTGGACCGATTTCGAAAATCAAACTCATTTTCGAATCATCTTCTGATTCGAATGAAATCTGTTTTCACAATAAAAAAACCAAAACTATTTTTTATAAAATTCATGGATTTTTCCTGGAATTCTTCCCATCATGCTTCTTATAGTGTTCTCAGTCACTTTCTGGGATGCTGTCTTCCACTTTTGCTTGAATTCCGCTAATGTTTTCATTGATTTCTTACTCTTCTTCAATTCTCTTTTCACCAGGGCCCAATATCTTTCGATTGGCCTGAATTCTGGGCAATTTGGTTGATTGGCCTCTTCGGGGACCAAAACCACCTCATTAGCTTCGTACCATGCCTTGGTGGCCTTGCTGTAGTGGCATGAAGCTAAATCTGGCCAAAAGATTGTTGACACATCGTGCTCACGTAAAAATGGTAAAAGTCGTTTCTTCAAGCATTCCTCGATGTTTATCTTCGAGTCAACAGAGCCTTGGCCAACGAAAAATTTGCTCTTTTTCCCACGAGTGCAAATTGCTTGCCAAACCAGGAATTTTTTAGGAAACTTTGCTTGTTTCTCCACGCGAAATTGTTCGTCAACATTTCAACGAGAATCTGCAGTTCAAAATTCCTGAACAGGAAGTTGCGAGAAATCAGCCAAGTCATAGGTTTCGTCGTCCATCACGTAACAGGAAAAAATTTTCATGAAATCTTTTTTTAATTTCTTTGCTCTTGATTTCGCTTCTTGATTCTTCACAGCGTTCCTGTCTGGCACTTTCTGAACTTTGTATGTTCTAAGCTCACAACTCGACTTGATTTTCTGAACGGTTGACTGCGAACGACCCACTATTTGGGCCACTTTCCGTCCTGAAAGGTTAGGATTCTTCTGAAAAAGGCTGATGGCTTTCTTCACTGTTTTTGGACTATGAAACCCCTTTTTCCTCCCGGTTCCCTTCTTGCAGTTAATTGTAAGATCTTCGTTGAAGCGCTTAACAACTCTTGATACCGTTTCCGAAGGCACGCGAGCCTCTTTCGTGATTCTTTTGAAGCTCCATTTTTGATTATTTTGAAAAAGTTTCACTATAAATTCTCGTGTTTTCACTTCGCTTGACATTTTGCGACAGAGAATGGGAACATCTATGAAGTAAATGTTCCACATGTTTCTGACGTTCATAACAAAGCTAACTATGATCAAATTTTGATTTTTTCTCAATTTGTTCAAAAGATATAGGCGTTTTTGTGATAGCGAATTTATTCTCCTTCAGTCCTTACTATATTTGCAGTGATTTTTTAAGCTCAAAAATTCAAGCCCTATTAAAAAATCGGTTTGCCACGCTTTGTAGACTGATGAGTGAGATTGACCTTGCAAGAATTGTGGCTCTAATTGAAGAAGGGCGCATGGCATTTGAGCATTCAAAGTCCAAGGCAAATAGAGTTGGTGTTTCGCTATCACCATTCTCTTAGTGATAGACCAAGTCTTTGTAAAGGGGGTGTCACTAATCAAGGACTAAATCACCATATCCACTTAACTGTCCAAAAAAAACCCGACCATAGCAATAACAACACTCCAAAGAGACATGAGACAAGCCTTGAGAATTCAAGTATCGCTTGATTGATCAAAAAGGGTACTTATACTGAATTTAGTTAGGTTTTTTGTGTTTGTTGACTACAGAAGGTACATATCGATAAAATGCGTTGTGTTAATTATATTAGAGCTCCCCTGGATAGAAGAATCGTCTGCTGTATCAATTCTCATCAGCACGAAAATTAAAAAAAAAATTATATATGAGATAGAAACAATACCACAAAGAAAACACTGAAGGAATGATACTTTCGGTTGGTCTGACTTGAAGAGATGTGTCTGCTGGTTTTCTGGCCCTGTGTATTGAATAGTACAGAGTCCGGCAGAGATGTATGACGTTTTTGAAAAAATCATAACTAAGTGAGATTTTGAGGAAAATGAAATTTTATTTTTTTTAAATGTACATGAGAGTTTGCCATTGATACCACATCAAAAAAAAAAGATAAAAAATAATCATGAACGGAAGATGATGTCATCTAAGTGGTTGCCCTGTTTTTCCACACACTCCTGCAGCCGATTTGTGAAGTTGTCCATGCATCGTTCCAGCATGTTGTTTGGAATTGCTTGAATTTCGCGGGTGATTGCAAGAGAAAGTTCGTCAAGAGTAAGTGGCTTGTCAATAAATACACGAGCTTTTAGGTGCCCCCCCACAGAAAAAAATCACATGGGGTGAGATCGTATAGGCCACATTTTCCGGAGTTCTAACAGTTCTTTCTCTGCCCCTAGGTACACCAGGGCTCAACGAACCTCTCGTCCGGAGATTGTGCACCCACTTTAGGATGGTGTTTCGTGAAGGAACACGTCCATGCCTTCCAACGTTAAAATGTGTTCGAAATCTACGTTGAGTTGCTACCACAGAACGATCGGTTTCAATGAAACTATCGTACACAAACACCCGTTGCTCTAGCGTCCACGGCTCCATGGCGACTGAACAAGAAATAATGGCAACTCCTTGCGGTCACATATCAACCATTGCGAAAAATTTAGGCTTCCCCTTCGCCGAGTTATACGCATCCAAAAAACGTCATACATCTCTGCCGGACCCTGTATTTCTTCTCACGGAACGATTTCACATTATTAGGTACAAAACTATCAGGCTCTGACGTGGGGAAGAATATGATTCCTTTTGGAACTTCAGACCACAGGTTCGAAGAAAGTGGGTAAACCATAGATCCCTTGGTAACGTTTGTTACAGACAAAGTCTAATTGCTGTATGGAATTAGTGGTTTCAAAAATTAAAAATATTAATTTTGGGCACGTTGATAGGCATGGGCAGCTAGACTTCTCCAAAATTCATGGTGCGTAGATTTCGTTGAATGAATATTTTCTCGAAAGAAAGCTCCAAACAATGAGTTAAAAGTTTCGTACTTTATTGCTTGAATGTGCAATAAATCCAGTTTCATATCAAGGATCAAATAAATGAAACTGTACGTTAGTTCGAGTTTATCATTTCAAAATATTTACCTCGATAAAAGAACCATTATGAGTACGCTATCAGCACCAAATTGCTTACCATTTACTTTTAACGATTAAAGAGCCAACACATGACCTGATTAGCGATATGCAATTCAATCGTTTTCTGGATAAAATGAGAAAACATTGAATAACCCTATTTTATATTCGCCAATTGCCTTGTTGGTAAAATACTTCAAAGGCGATAACAATGAAAATTGAATGAAATGGACCTTATAGGTAGATTCACTTTTGCCATTTCATCATCGACCTATTGATTTTCTAAACATACGAATGTTTAACACTCTGTATCTCTGTACCTACTTTACTAAAATTTCATCCATTTCAACTGACTCATCTTTCAAAAGGACCTTAACCCAAATAAAGCTAAAGGCCTTTTAAAAGGCATTCTTATGAAACCTTCTTATTCCTCGGATAGCAAAGTTTCTACGCTTTGCTCATATATGCCTGTTGCTGTTCATTACTAAGGATATAATTTCTGGCAGTTTGAGTCAGTTTGTGACCGAGTCTGCACGTTTTTCGAAAATCTGTACCCAAATAAGTGTTGTGTGTATTTGAAAAATTCAACATGGCAAACTGGAGGTAAGATAATCAAATAATTTTCAAATATTAGTGTATTGGAGTATGAGATACTAATCTTTAGTGATTACTGTTTCATTATTTACATATAGAGTATACAAAAGCATTCGATAAATGTCAGTTTTTTTCAAAATGGCATAGTCCTTTTAAAAGGACTTTAGCTATATCACCGTCTATACTATACAATTTTTTTCAGGGATCGTCGACCGTTGAAATTACATGAACCTATGGAGGAGCTTGAAATAATTACTTCTGAACAAGATGTGCCCAGTTCATAAGCAATTTTGCCCCCTGAGAATGCCAATGGAGCAATTACGGATGAAGATTCCGTTGACGGTTATTGTCTGTAGATGGAATGACAATAATTTTGTTTCCTTAGCAGCTAACAAGACGCCAGTCCAACCAATATCACAAGTGAAAAGATTTCCCCAGAAAGAAAAAATAATATAATCGTTGAGCAGCCAAATATTGTGAAAAAATATAATGAAAATATGGGAGGGGTAGACAGAGCCGACCAAAATATAAGCCTCTACCTTGTGTCAATACGAGGAAAAAAATTGTACTTTCTCATCATTTATCATTTAGTTGATATGAGTATCCAGAATGCCTGGCAATTATACCAAAAAAGTATGGGGAAAATGAACCGTTTATCCTTTAGGAGAACAATAGCACTAGGTATATTGGAGACCCATAAAAAATGCTCAAATTACCAGACAGGGAAGAGTAGTGAAAATTTGCATCAAACTTCTCGTTTTGATCAAATTGATCATCTTATTATATACAACAAAAAACAAGTAAAGTGCAGGTTTTGTACAAAAAAAGCCACTTCATCTGCCAAAAATGTAATGTTGGACTTCATCCTAAATAATGTTTTTACCAATACCATGTTCCGAGTTAGTATATATATATTATTTTATAGGTGTGTGCAATTTTCTGAAAAGTATTAATTGTGTTCGCTTTACCAAAGAATAAATAAAAATTTTTTAAGTTTAGTATTTCACTTTTTCAATAGCCCTATATTAACCTAAAGTCCTTTTAAAAGGACCTACCATTACGAAAAAAATATGCACTCATATTTTTTTTCAATATTTTTCTGGTGGTCTGAAGGGTTTGAAAAACAACAATAGTAACTCAGTGGCCCGTTTCGGAAAAATAAATATTTCAGCTTTATTTGGGTTAATAGTATATTGTTCAATGAGCGGTAATGTAAGTCATAACACACGCAGATGGTTTATTGGTTTATAGAGACTATAACAGATCAAAATCAGTTGAATAATGGATATACACTGCGCAAAAAAATTAACGCACATTATGGAAATCTCAAATTTATTCTACAACTGAAGGTGTTCTCAATGATAATTATTTTTATCAGAATTATGCATGCATATGATATCCACTTTCAACGTTTTTCTTCAATACAGATGTTATCTCCCAGCAGGTTGTTCTCGATCAATTCTAGTGATCAATAGTTTTTCTTTCGTTTGATTTTCTACACTCTATCGCTATGCAACGCGAAACACGCAATTTGACCCAAGAGGAATGTGCCCAAGCGGTAGTTTTGCGAGAAGAAGGGTGGACATACACAAGAATTGCAGAAAGGTTTGGAGTTTCCCATACAAGTGTGTCCAGAATGTTGCAGCGATTCAGGGAGACAGGTATGAATGTCCGAAGACCAGGACAGGGTAGACCACGGGTAACAACTGCCATTCAAGAACGTTACTTGAGAGTATCTTCGTTGAGACAACGGTTTGCAACCGCAAATGGTGCAAATTAGCACTCAGACAATAAGAAATCGCCTCAGAGAATATGATTTAAGGCCTCGTGTCGCGGTAAGAGGTCCAGCTCTTACCCCAGCCCATCGAAGGGCGCGTTTGGATTTTGCGAGAGAGCATATCCATTGGGAAGAGGCCGATTGGGAAAGAGTTTCTCTTCAAAGATTAGTCTAGATTCTGCCTCTACCATTGCGATCGACGTTCCCTTGTATACAGACGTCCACATGAAAGATATGCTCAGTGCAATTTCCTGAAAACTACTGGTTTCGGGGGAAGATCGATTATGGTATGGGGTGGAATATCTTTGACTGCTCGCACAGACCTAGTGGTCGTCGATAATGGAGCTATGAATGCTGATAAGTATATAAGGAACATTCTTGAAGAGCACGTAATGCCATTTGCCCCATACATTGGTGAAAATTTCATTTTCATGGACGATAATGCCAGACCCCATCGTGCGCGCATCGTTCAGGAGTACCTTGAAGAGGTTGAAGTCTCTCGAATGGAATGGCCAGCAAGAAATCCAGATCTCAATCCGATTGGGCAGGTTTGGGACAACCTCAATGGAAGGCTGAGAAGTTCAGAAAATCATCCAGCTACTCTTAATGACTTAGGAATCCAACTCGGAGAAATCTGGGAAGGATTAGATCAGAACATTTTAAGATCACTCATTTTGAGTATGAACCGTCGTTTCCGAGCTGTAATTAACGCAAGGGGTGGAAATACCAAGTATTAAATCACTTATCAGCATTTCAGTAGTTTGAAAATTGTTCATTTCTCTTCTTTCACGTAAGATTCGGTGAAATCCTGAATTCTTCTTTCATTTAATGTGTCTTGTTTCGTTCAAAACCTTCCCGAGAGAACATAAAAAATAAGGTATAAAGTCAATGTAGAGTTAACTTTCATTAAAATTGAGATTTTCAGAATGTGCGTTGATTTTTTTGCGCAGTGTAATGGGAGTAGATAAAGTACTTTATCTAGTAGGTACTTACTTTCCAATCTCTGCACATGGAGGACCATCCGCACAAACTGCAGCTTTGGTGAAGGTGTGGAGCTTGCTGGCTGATGGAGGCAGTGATTTTCTTGGATTAGGTGGTGTTAACACATTGCTTTCTTCTTTCGTCTTCTTGAAGGCCCCCAGAAAGTAAGCGATGGCTACTCCTACCACGACGAGTACTACAATAGCGACGACAATGTATGAAGCCTTTATCCTGGGTCTGAATCAAAATAAAATAGCAATTTGTTAAATTAGTATATCGCTTGAATTCCTTCATGACAAATCTTTAAGGAGATCTTACATCGGATATTAAACTATGGCACAGAGTGACCAAGTAGAGACTTAAAAAAAACATTAGGTCATTGAGATCTTTCATTGTGACGCTTCTCACTCACCTTTGCGGAGCGAAAATACCACTTCTGTTTGTTGGAAAAGAATCCTCCATAACTATTCTACTACTACTTTGATTTTACTCTAATGGACGGTAAATTAAAACCAATTTCTGAAGAGTATTACAAGGAAGTGGAACGGTAGTTTGTGGTGTTGGAGTCATCAGAAAAACCTGATAAAACTCCCCAAACTCGAGGTAGAAAAATGATAAATGCATAATCACGTCCATTCACAGAATAATTGCTTGCTATTTTGGACGTGAATTATCAAAGTGAGGCTTATCAGCGCCTGAGGTTTGATAGTAGAAATTCGTTGGTAATTTGAAGGATGATTAGAACAATCTACAAAAATTGCAGAGCTTCAGTGGGCACAAAAGACTCGAAACGACACAGTGAAAAATTAGTGTAGAATATTCAAAATTAATATTCTGTGTTGTAAAGTTGTACTCAGCTTGTACTTTAACAATATCCATCTAGAACCTTTTCTCATTCACTTAAAACTGTTAGAATGAGGATACAGAATATCCGAATATCATGTACAGGGTGAGTCACGATGAATACATATCTCTACCATGTATAGAGGCTGTTTAGGTGTACATCAAATTACCATTAGGAAAACAAAAACAACCAAAATTTTCAAAAACCGACCTGGAATTTCAGCACATTGAATATGCTCTTGAAGGTATGAATATTTCCTAAAATCTTCAATTGATTCGAAAGTCACTCTGCATAAAATACACTGCGCAAAAAAAATTAACGCACATTCTGAAAATCTCAATTTTAATGAAAGTTAACAATACATTTACTTTTTAACTTATTTTTTATGTTCTCTCGGGAAGGTTTTGAACGAAACAAGACACATTAAATGGAAGAAAAATTCAGGATTTCACCGAATCTTATGTGAAAGAAGAGAAATGAACAATTTTCAAAATACTGAAATGCTGATAAGTGCTTTAATACTTGGTATTTCCACCCCTTGCGTTAATTACAGCTCGACAACGGCGGTTCATACTCAAAATGAGTGATCTTAAAATGTTCTGATCTAATCCTTCCCAGATTTCTCCGAGTTGGATTCCTAAGTCATTAAGAGTAGCTGGATGATTTTCTGAACTTCTCAGCCTCCTATTGAGGTTGTCCCAAACCTGCTCAATCGGATTGACATCTGGACTTCTTGCTGGCCATTCCATTCGAGAGACTTCAACCTCTTCAAGGTACTCCTGAACGATGCGTGAACGATGCGTGCACGATGGGGTCTGGCATTATCGTCCATAAAAATGAAATTTTCACCAATGTATGGGGCAAATGGCACTACATGCTCTTCAAGAATATTCCTTATATACTTGTCAGCATTCATAGCTCCATTATCAACGACCACAAGGTCTGTGCGAGCAGTCAAAGATATTCCATCCCATACCATAATCGATCCTCCCCCGAAACCAGTAGTATTCAGGAAATTGCACTGAGCATATCTTTCATGTGGACGTCTGTATACAAGGGAACGTCGATCACAATGGTAGTGGCAGAATCTAGACTCATCTGTGAAAAGAACTCTTTTCCAATCGGCCTCTTCCCAATGGATATGCTCTGTCGCAAAATCCAAACGCGCCCTTCGATGGGCTGGGGTAAGAGCTGGGCCTCTTGCCGCGACACGAGGCCTTAAATCATATTCTCTGAGGCGATTTCTTATTGTCTGAGTGCTAATTTGCACCTCATGAGTTTGCTCAAGCTGATTTTGAAGGAGGCGAGCGGTTGCAAACCGTTGTTTCAACGAAGAAACTCTCAAGTAACGATCTTGAATGGCAGTTGTTACCCGTGGTCTACCCTGTCCTGGTCTTCGGACATTCATACCTGTCTCCCTGAATCGCTGCAACATTCTGGACACACTTGTATGGGAAACTCCAAATCTTTCTGCAATTCTTGTGTATGTCCACCCTCCTTCTCGCAAAAGTACCGCTTGGATCGAATTGCGTGTTTCGCGTTGCATAGCGATCGAGTGTAAAAAATCAAACGAAAGAAAAACTATTGATCACTAGAATTGATCGAGAACAACTGATTTTAGAATGGAGCCAATACATTCAAAATCTGATAATATCATCTTTTTTTATTCCTGCTGGGAGAAAACATCTGTATTGAAGAAAAACGTTGAAAGTGGATAACATATGCATGCATAATTCTGATAAAAATAATTATCATTGAGAACACCTTCAGTTGTAGAATAAATTTGAGATTTCCATAAAGTGCGTTAAATTTTTTGCGCAGTGTATTTCCTGAAAATTTCAATTGATTCGAAAGTTCATGACGCACTCTTTATAATATGTTATAGCTTGTATTTTCGGTTCCTACTGTAGCAGATATAATTTCATTTTAATGATTTTCCAGATAGGAGCTTCTGGGAGTTTGTTTATTCAAGAAAACTATCAGAAAAATGTTTGGATATCGTTGTTGATTTTTTTTCGATCAACAGCTAGAACTAAGATGGTTGTGGTTACGCCATATGGACGAAATTTTGCATGTAAATCACATTTTTCTTGGTATTAACGATGGAAAATTATTGAACAATGTATTTGTACTTTCCAACCATTAAGAAGGTCTATAACGTTCTATAAACGATGGAAAATATCCGAATTATTCATTGAAATGTTGATAATTTTATTTTCTTGATCAATAATCATAAAAATTTCGAAAAATCTGCATTAACCCCATATTTCCCCTTAAATGCAAACATTAATTACTCAGTCCTCTAACCACATTCTGATTTGCTTCGCTGACTCACCCTGTATCATTTTCCAAAAGCGACTGACACACTTCATCGTATATCTCAGATTTCTTTCTTCCAAAATTCTTCACAATTTTGCATTTCCTTCTCTTCAGCACACTCGATACAGGCGACGTAAAAAGACATTTCATGTCAACCATTTTCAAAGGGAATTTTCATCTTGACGAGAAAAGCTGGAAAACTCCATACCACGCGGTTATGTACTGTCAAATGAATCGATTGTTTCGCATTGACCACGCGCAAGTCAGAATGCGAAATGGCGGACGCACCGGGAAACCCTGGGGGAATTCCGCTTTATAATATACAGGGGGAGGATACGAACTAAATGGGTGATTATGAGAAGCAAGTAATTTGTATGAGAAAAATGTGTCAGGGATAAGATTGATTCTTGTAGAAGCTATGGAAAACATTCAGCGACTCAAGAAACATAATATTTATAAGAATTATGTACTTGGAAATACACCTTTTATTTGAGTTATTTTACAATGATCTGCATATGTTAAGAATTTAACAATTTTTGGTCCTTCGAGCCGAATGAAGATTCAAGGTCTAATCTTCAGATCCAATGAAGAAAAAATGATGATCTTCCAGAGCCTACAGCGATAGGTTTACTGCTTCCAGAGCCAAGAAGAATCTTCCTGAGCCGACAAAGAAGAGCTCCAGTTCACAGAGCCGAGAATCTTCGTGATGTTCAGCTCTGGAAGCTGCGGATTTTCTCTGCAGGAGCAGAATTCTACGAGAATTTGTATGAAGAAGGTTTTCTGCTTCCAGAGCCGAAATAAATTGTCTACCGCCAGCAAAGATTATCTCCAGTTTACAGATAAATGAATTTTCGGTACCTCTGGAAGCTGAGGACCTTTTCCAGAGATGCAGATTTCAAAGAGATTGTCCTCAATCTGCTTGTTCGCAGGTATTGACTCTGTTGACTGAAAACCACTCAGATTGATTTCCTTTCGGATGATGAAAATCTTGTTTGTGTTTTACTTTGTTTAGCGTCTACCCTTAAGACTTGTACTCAGACTCGAGAACTTGATGATTGTCTTCACGGTCGATGCATTGGCCCAGGAAGCATGAGATTGTCTTCGCTTGGCCCTATATGCTGGAGATTGCTTCCGCTAGGGCTCAAATCATTTTGGTTTTGGGAATTGGAAATGCTTTCAGGGTCTAGTGCTTCACCTTTGAGAGTTTCGTAGATATTCCAATCCTCTGTTGCAAAATGTCAAGCGAAGTGAAAAGACGAGAATTTATAGTGAAACTTTTTCAAAATAATCAAAAATGGAGCTTCTCAAAAGAATCGCAAAAGAGGCTCGCGTTCGTCCGGAAACGGTATCAAGAGTTGTTAAGCGCTTCAACGAAGATCTTACAATTAATCGCGAGGAAGGAACCGGGAGGAGAAACGGGTTTCATAGCTCAAAAAAAGTGAAGAAAGCCATCAGCCTTTTTCAGAAGAATCCTAACCTTTCAGGACGGAAAGTGGCCCAAATAGTGGGTTGTTCGCAGTCAACCGTTCAGAAAATCAAGTCGAGTTGTGGGCTTAGAGCATACAAAGTGCAGAAAGTGCCAGACAGGAACCCTGCGAAGAATCAAGAAGCGAAATCAAGAGCAAAGAAATTAAAAAAAGATTTCTTGAAAAATTTTTCCTGTTGTCCTGGCTGATTTCTCGCAACTTCCTGGTCAGGAATTTCATACTGCAGATTCTCGTGGAAATGTTGACGAACAATTTCGCTTGAAGAAACAAGCAAAGTTTCCAAAAAAATTCCTGGGTTTGGCAAGCAATTTGCACTTGTGGGAAAAGGAGCAAATTTTTCGTTGGCCAAGGCTCTGTTGACTCGAAGATATACATCGAGGAATGTTTGAAGAACCGACTTTTACCATTTTTACGTGAGCACGATGTGTCAACAATCTTTTGGCCAGATTTAGCTTCATGCCACTACAGCAAGGCCACCAAGGAATGGTACGAAGCTAATGAGGTGGTTTTTGTCCCCACAGAGGCCAATCCACCAAATTACCCAGAACTCAGGCCAATCGAAAGATATTGAGCCCTGGTAAAAAGAGAATTGAAGAAGACTAAGAAATCAACGAAAACATTTGCGGAATTCAAGCAAAGGTGGAAGACAGCATCCCAGAAAGTGACTGAGAACACTATAAGCAGCATGATGGGAAGAATTCCAGAAAAAATCCATGAATTTTGTAAAAAATAGTTTTGGTTTTTTTATTGTAAAAAGTTCTCATTAGAATTAGAAGATGATTCGAAAATGAGTTTGATTTTCGAAATCGGTCCAGTGGTTCAGAATATATAAGCGTTTTTGTGATAGCGAATTAATTCTCGTTCAGTCCTTAGTCTACAAAGAATCATAACATTGAAGGAAACTTAATCACAAAGATGAGTAAAAAGAGATATTGGTAAAGAAAACCAGTCAATAATAAGCTAAAAGAAAATGCTATAAGATGTGTCTCACAAGGTTGGGTTTGGGAATCTCTGAGCATCTTTTGCACTTGAATAGTCTGCAATGGCTTGCTTTTCACATTTTTGCATGGCATGCTTAGAACACTTGCAAATCAATCTGCCATAGCAGTACTCTGAGTCAGACTCAATTACATTTGGAAAGTTTTGATTCTGTTGATAATTTAAGGTTTCTTGATCTTGCTTTTGCACGAATTTACCTGTTTCCGCCTCTGACCATTGGTTCTCTCTCCCCCAGTATAATATCCGCTGCAACACCTCTACCTCTTGCACAACAAGTCGACATGACTATCCCTAGCGCTAAGAAACACCCACTGTTAATAATCCTGTACAATTTTCAACCGCACTATCGTTTCGAATCAGTGGTCTTTACTAACGAAAGTAGAATTTTTCTATTCAAGCTTAATCGTTATGACACACAATCATTCATTAATTATAGATATCAAACATCGGCAACATCATCATGTGTCTGGTATTTTTCAGACTAACCACTTAGTCCTCATCATACTCTATAATTTTTTAACAGAAACTCAATGTCAGGAAGCCGATTGTGAATGGGTTATAATTAGGAAGAGTACTGAATTGTTTGGTGTTCTAATTTTCACGCAATTGCTTTTCTTTTTGGTGATGGCTTTTTAAATGAAGTGTTACATAGTCATATTTGGGTGGATCATTTACTGTTAATGATCTTACGTAAGAAAACAGAAAGGACATCTGTGAAATCTTCGAACTGATCGAAAAATGCATTAAAAAGGCATCAGTTCGCTGATTGGTTTCGTAACAGAAAATGACTTCGTGATCACCAAAATTGCGAGATTTGTGGCGAAGAAGTTGCCTCAACGGTAGCATAATTGAGATCTTGGGCAAGATGAGAGACAGGACAGTCTTGTTTCCACCTTTCGAACTTGACTCTCAATTCAAAATTTGAAGACTGATTTTTTTGCTACCAACAGTGATTCGCCAAAAAAAAGATCAGTTGAATATCTTGTGCAATGAGGAAAAAATCGAACTTCAATACTCTGCACTTCAAAAACTAAACGTTTGCGGTGCCATGTTCAATGGACTTTTTGTCTTAAACTTACCCAAGAAATCTCTCTCCTTTTCGTTTCTACCTCTAGTTTAGGAACACCCTGTATATCCGAGCTAATCTATCCCGAAGATTGGGAAATAAATGTATAAAAATTCATAAAGTCATTTCCCAAAAATCATTTGCAGTAAGTACGAAAATATGCAGAGAATTCGGATGTAGAGAAAAAAGTTAATGAAGAAGTTTACAAAAATAACACATTTGATTTATTGCCTATTGCTACTGAATATTTTGTCTGTACTCACAATCTTCTACGTCCAACACTGCCATCAACAATATTCAAAGAAGTAATGGTCATTCTAAACACCAACCACTAGAGCCAAGAGAGAACTGAAATCAATAAAACAAATGTTATGACCAATTGCCTTAATTGGTTGATTAGGCATTCAACTGCTTTCTTAAGAAGGTAAGAACAATAGTTCTGTCATGTATTTGGTCTTTGAATGTTTTATACACAAGATAAAAGGTACCTATTTGATCAAGAGAATGGAAGCAACATTCAGAAACTAACATTTGAAAGGAATGGTTACTCCCTTGAACTTTTTCTAATTGCTTGGGATTACTCATTCGGAAAATAAGATGAAAAAACCAAATCTGAATGATCTCTTTGGAAACATCGCACGTTAGACTGACCTGATCTTGAACAAGATCACCTGAGCTTTAGTCGGTTGAAATAAAATTCTTCTTAGGGTGATGAGTCAAATCAACTTTTTTTCTTTTCGTAGATAATTTTTTTTTCCGGTTTGTTGATTCAATTTTCCTAAAATTCAATTTAATTTTTTGTTTTGTTCTTATATCTAAGGTGAAACTTTTTTTGCTATTATTCATCGAGTTATACTACACTGCGCAAAAAAATTAACGCACATTATGGAAATCTCAAATTCATTCTACAACTGGAGGTGTTCTCAATGATAATTATTTTTATCAGAATTATGCATGCATATGTTATCGACTTTCAACGTTTTCTTCAATACAGATGTTTTCTCCCAGCAGGAATAAAAAAAGATGATATTATCAGATTTTGAATGTATTGGTTCCATTCTAAAATCAGTTGTTCTCGATCAATTCTAGTGATCAATAGTTTTTCTTTCGTTTAATTTTCTACACTCGATCGCTATGCAACGCGAAACACGCAATTTGACCCAAGAGGAATGTGCCCAAGAAGTAGTTTTGCGAGAAGAAGGGTGGACATACAAAAGAATTGCAGAAAGGTTTGGAGTTTCCCATAAAAGTGTGTCCAGAATGTTGCAGCGATTCAGGGAGACGGGTATGAATATCCGAAGACCAGGACAAGGTAGACCACGGGTAACAACTGCCATTCAAGAACGTCACTTGAGAGTTTCTTCGTTGAGAGAACGGTTTGCAACCGTCCGCCTCCTTCAAAATCAGCTTGAGCAAAATCATGAGGTGCAAATTAGCACTCAGACAATAAGAAATTGCCTCAGAGAATATGATTTAAGGCCTCGTGTCGCGGCAAGAGGCCCAGCTCTTACCCCAGCCCATCGAAGGGCGCGTTTGGATTTTGCGAGAGAGCATATCCATTGGGAAGAGGCCGATTGGGTAAGAGTTCTCTTCACAGATGAGTCTAGATTCTGCCTCTACCATTGTGATCGACGTTCCCTTGTATACAGACGTCCACATGAAAGATATACCCAGTGCAATTTCCTGAATACTACTGGTTTCGGGGGAGGATCGATTATGGTATGGGGTAGAATATCTTTGACTGCTCGCACAGACCTAGTGGTCATTGATAATGGACCTATGAATGCTGATAAGTTTATAAGGAACATTCTTGAAGAGCATGAAGTGCCATTTGTCCCATACATTGGTGAAAATTTCATTTTCATGGACGATAATGCCAGACCCCATCGTGCGCGCATCGTTCAGGAGTACCTTGAAGAGGTTGAAGTCATTCGAATGAAATGGCCAGCAAGAAGTCCAGATCTCAATCCGATTGAGCAGGTTTAGGACAACATGAAAAGGAGGATAATGTCCCTAAGTTGGAACAAACTAAAATATAAAAATCAGAATTGGACTAGTAGAGACCTAGTTTCCGAAGCACACCACCAGAGGGCACCACCACAGGAAGACAATGCATTACCGGTTTCTGGCTTATTGGCCGTCATCAGATGCATGTAGTCTTATCCTGAGATGAATGCCAACTGAAACGGCAGAACTTATATTGTCACCTAGCAAGAACTATTGAGTACAGTTTTGTACAGTAGTTCCACCTAGGTGGCAAATGTCTACGCCTCATCCCGGAGGTTACCTCAAAAACTAGATCTCTACGTACATTCATTTTTCCCATTCGGAGTTCCGCAAGTACTTATATGTACAGTGACTCTAACAAGACAGTGGCGACAATTGGGCCTCTAAGCCCCGCCCATTCTGATTTAGCAATTTAATGGCGGACTAAATCAGAATCAGCTGATTAGTTTGACGTTTGACTTTCTATTTTATTTGGAATATATTTTGATTATATTCATTATTTGCGTGCGGAAAAATGACATTCTATTATTTTTCTACACGTATATGCATGGAAATTTGGAAAAAGACGACTTTCGAAACGTGAATGCTCGTGGAAAGTAATAGTTTCGAAAGTTTGAAACGATAATAGAAAAAATGAAATAATCATTTTTTATTCAGAGGTATAAGAAATATAAAATCTCTTAAAATTCAGTTATTTAAACTTTCTATATAAACAACAGATTGTCAGCACTGCCAAATCAACGAAGGTTTCATTTGAAGGAAATATCAGGAGTGTGAAAACTGGAGAATATCCTAGAAATATTTAAGCACAGTTTTTAATATGACAAATTTAATTCATTATTTTAATGATTCACCAAGTCCATCATTATAGATATGTACATACATTATGAATTAGATGTTTCACAGTTGTAATATTTGAAGTAAGTAGTTACTTCACAGGCTTTCTACCAGGGGCAAGATATTCAAAACAAAGTCAAATTATTATTGGCTCTATATAATTCGTTACAAATTGTGCTCCTGAAGAAGTTACAATTTGTAACGAAATATATAGAGCCAATAACAATGTTTTGAATATCTTGCCCCTGGTCGAAAACCCATGAACTAACTTAACTACTCCATACATTATCATATACCTATCAATGATATATGATGATATGATATCGATTCATTGTAAAATAAAGAGAGTACACCAAAATTTCAAACTTATATTGTAAGATTTACATATAGAATACATATATATATATATAAATAAACAAAATTAGACAATATAAATGTTATTTGAGTAGTTACATACTTTTCAATAAATTATATTTTTTTGTGCAATTTCTGAGAAGCTTTATGTACTTCCTAGCCTTGAGCTTTTCTCGTAAGTACATTTTCTCTAATTTCTTTAATTTATTGGAGGAATCCAATGTTATGTTTGGTATTGGAGTATCATCGCTAGTAGTCTGAGGCGAAGAACTTTTGTTCAAATCCACCAGATATGTAGATGGATTATTTTCATTCTCATTGGTCCTAGATTTGTCACCACTCTTAGAAACCTGGGAAGTAGATGGATTCTCATTGACATTACTCATGGAATTGTCACCACTTTTGTCCAAGTCAGTTGATTGGATATTTACATCCACATTGGCCATGGAGGTTAGGGAAGTGGATAGACGTTTTACATCGACATTGATCGTATCAGGGATTTCTGATGACATATCATCTGGGGATAAAATGAAATCTCTTAATATCAGATTATACATGTAACTTTTCATGACCTGATTTACCTTCCTAAGTTTCAGTACTCACCTGAATGTAAAATATCTGGTTCTTCTGGAGATATTGGTTTTCTTATTTTTGATGATCTTCTAACTTTCGCAGGTTGTGTAAATAAAAAGAGAGTAGGTACAGCATTGGATTTTAAAGCCCGTTGTCCATCTACTCTAGTTTTCTCCCACATTTCTGGAGCAAAATGAACCTAAAATGTATGTTTTGCAACTCAAGAACAGACAGAGAATAAAATTAAGATCTTACCTCACACAAACAAGAATAATCCTCAATGGATCTTTGGGGAAATGTTTCATTAAAAAGCCTTTCTTCGCACGAGGAACGACTATGAGGGACGAGAAATACGATAATGTCGATAATGCAGCGTGCTCGAGCCTCGAGAATGCTAGGTTATTTATCCACGATGTAAACAAAGAAATTTAGCAATTTAATGGCGGATTTCGTCACGTGAACCAATCAAAAACGAGACACTCCATTGTCGCCACTGTCTTGTTAAAGTCACTGTACTTATATGAAGTCTCATGCACTTACCGAGGGAAGTCGAATACGCCCGGTTCATACGGTTAAGGAGCCCGCAATTATTAAACATGAAAAGGAGGATAATGTCCCTAAGTTGGAACAAACTAGAATATAAAAATCAGAATTGGACTAGTAGAGACCTAGTTTCCGAAGCACACCACCAGGTGGCACCACCACAGGAAGACAATGCATTACCGGTTTCTGGCTTATTGGCCGTCATCAGATGCATGTAGTCTTATCCTGAGATGAATGCCAACTGAAACGGCAGAACTTATATTGTCACCTAGCAAGAACTATTGAGTACAGTTTTGTACAGTAGTTCCACCTAGGTGGCAAATGTCTACGCCTCATCCCGGAGGTTACCTCAAAAACTAGTTTAGGACAACTTCAATAGAAGGCTGAGAAGTTCAGAAAATCATCCAGCTACTCTTAATGACTTAGGAATCCAACTCGGAGAAATCTGGGAAGGATTAGATCAGAACATTTTAAGATCACTCATTCTGAGTATGAACCGTCGTTGCCGAGCTGTAATTAACGCAAGGGGTGGAAATACCAAGTATTAAATCACTTATCAGCATTTCAGTATTTTGAAAATTCTTCATTTCTCTTCTTTCACATAAGATTCGGTGAAATCCTGAATTTTTCTTCTATTTAATGTGTCTTGTTTCGTTCAAAACCTTCCCGAGAGAACAAAAATAAGTTATAAAGTCAATGTAGAGTTAACTTTCATTAAAATTGAGATTTTCAGAATGTTCGTTAATTTTTTTGCGCAGTGTATTTTTTATGTCGTCACAGTTGAATCTTCAATGAATATGGATACAAGATTTTTAATTATCCCTTGAATACTAATTCAACAATGCATAATATATTTTTGCTGACAAAAAATTATCTGGAAGCCAAACTAACGAGCCGAATAAGAAACAACACAAAATATACAGGGTGATTCACCAATCCCGCCCATTACAAAAGGTTCGAGATCAAAGTGAGAATGGAAAAATTTCAAATTCTTTGAAATTCTGTTAACAGAAATCAATTTTGGCTATATTGAACTCAGTACAATGAAAAGGTTAACTTCTTTCTGATAAAAAGTGAAAGTGCAGTTAGTGTAGCTTTCAGCAAGTGTAAATTCCATCAATGATGGACTCTCCCATTCATTGAACTCACTGTCGCCTCTGTAATCTATTGAATTTTTCATATTCAACTTGAATAAAACATGAGGCCAAAATTACACTAATTATTGAAACCGTTGGACGTTAATGTATTATGATAAAATTTTCATTTGATTGATGGTTTGGGAACTGATCTAGTTGTTGTTCAACATGTGACAAGTCAACCCTTTGAAACTTTCTTAATTTTTCTACCAGACTTTTTATTGTTTCAAGTAGGTGCTAAATTAAGTCTAATTTTTACTGATATTAAAACTTATATATTTTATTAAATCAGAACCAATTACACAATTGAAATTTCAAGGGTTGTTCCCACTTTTAAGTAGATAACAATTTTCAAATTGGACAATAATTCGTTATCCTTCAATTTACATTTTGGACCAATTTTAGAAAATAGATTTTAACAACACAAAATGGCCATATTTTGAGTGGGACACACTGTCTGAATGAATTGATCATTTGATTATGACTTTGTTTGTTTTTTCAGAGGATATTGAAAAGTAGGTACAACGATTTTAAGGGAATAGAATTTTTATTTACCAAGAAGATTTCGCATCATAATTTTTGTTCATGGTTCTAAATTCAGATTATTTACGTATTCATTCGAAATTGCAGTTTCATTGAAGGAACTGATTGGTAGGAACATTTTCCACCCTCTGATTACGAATTAAATCACCTCCCTCTTGCAAATAATAAACAACATTCTGTTCAACCTCACCGATCAGATTACAAGTCTAAAAATGTAAAAACGAACCTTTCACATATGAAGAACTAAGAATCCATCACACATTTCCATAAAATCACAAAACTACTCACATCCTTCGGGAAGATATCTAATAATTGATGATTGATGATCTCAAATTGATGTAACTGCCATACTTGAAATGAAACAAGACCCGTAAAGGTAGAGAATGGTCTCACTTGTAGGCACACCTGTGAAGGTAGTGGTCAAACCAGCACGTGGAGTAATTGAAGAAAGATCTTATACTTCGGTGGGTACACAGGGAAGGATTAGTACATGCCCAAGTTTATTTGAGAGGTATTGCAATGATATACTCCTGCAGTTCTGCTCAGAAACCAAAGCTTCGAAAGTGTATGTTTTTTTTTTTACGAAATATGACTAGATCGCAACTGTTTTAGGGTTCTGGAAAAATGAAAATTTTAACTCCTTAAGTGCCTACATTTTCGGTGAAATAATTGTGGCCTAAACGTTCCCATTTCAAACAAAAAAGTTTTTTTATGGAAACTAATTGTTAATTTGTTTGCGGGTATGTACGAAGATATATCGAAAAATTCTCAGCCTACTATGTCAAAATATTTTATTACTCAACATATTCTCCTCTAAATTGAATACATTTATTACTGCGAACCTGCAACCTCCCTAGACCTTTGAATAAAATGTTTCTTCTTGCTCTGCAAACCAGTCCTCCCTAGCTTTTATTACCTCCTCGTTGAAAGAAAATTCACGACCTTTTAAACTTTTTTTCAGTTGAGGAAAGAGATGATAGACGGACGGAGCCAAATCTGGTGAATGAGGGGGGTGTTCTAGGAATTCAAACCCTAAATCAAGAATATTTTACATGACAACATGAGATTTGTGTACTGGGGCGTTGTCCTGTAAGAACAAAATACCTTTGGATAGCTTTCTGCGTCTTTCCTCTTTAACTTTTTTCCGTAGAGTGGTCAGTGATGTCGAATAGTAATCTACAGTTATTGTTTTTCCCTTATCCAAAAATTCGATCATGATTACTCCATGGAAATCCCAAAAAACTGAAGCAAGAACTTTTCCAGCAGATTTTTGGACACGAAACTTCTTAGGTCTTGGAGAACCAGAGTGTCGCCATTCCATCGACTGTTGCTTTGTTTCTGGATCGTAAAAATGTACCCAAGTCTCATCCATAGTAACAATTCGGTTTGAGAAGTCTACAGCGTTTTCAAATCGAGCATAGATCAAACGCGATGCTTCTACCCTTGCACGCTTTTGGTCGCATTCAAACATTTGGGGATCCATTTTGCAGAAATTTTTCTCATGTCCAAATTGACATGAACAATATGATGAACGCGTTCGTATGAAATCTTCAGTGCTTCAGATATCCGTTTTAGCCCAATTCGGCGGTCTGATAAAATCATGTCATGAACTGCATATCGATATTTTCGGGGACTGACCCAGAAACTGGCCTTCCCGATCGGTCATCATCTTCAATGGAAAATTTACCTCTTTTGAAGCTTGCAGTCCAATTTTTATACGGTCGCATACGAAGGACATTGATCACCAAGGGTATTAAGCATAACATCGTAAATCTGCTCACCTTTTAACCCTTTTAAATACAGGTACCTACTTGATGATGGTTCGATACTCCAGTTTTTCGATTTTTACAATTTCGGTGGACATCTTTTTTTTTAATTTATTGAGTAACTCTGGTTTACTTTTTTGACGTCGAACTCTACATTGGCACTTCTAATAAGTTATTGTTTGTTGATATGGTATCGCAATATTTTGTTTATGCATGGAACTGGTCTAGGATAACTAGATATCAATGCATCCTCGTAATGTTGCTACTGTCAAGTTATCCAATAATACTTCTTTGTGGAATCCGAGGTACGGTGGAAAACACAGGAATTTTGGCACAGTTTTCCTCATATATACCGTGCACTTATGGTCGGTTTTCACCATGCATACATCCTGTAGCTTTTTCCCAGGAAACAACAATTCCGATAAACGTTCATCAAGCCGATGGTAAATGAGATGATTGTGGGATAATAATCGAACGATTTGTGAAGCAATAAATAAGTCAGATGTTCGTTGGATAGTGATGTAACAGTAAACAATAATCAACAATTACTGTAATTACCTTATCCTTGATGAGAATGTGTCGAGTAATTATAACGAATTATAAGAGTATCGAAGCGATTAGATACATCACAGGTTCATCCCAAAATAAAGAACATCAGAGGTTCTAATTCTCCCCTTTGAAATGGCAGCTTATTATTCAAATTCGGATTCAAAATCGGTGTCAAAAGAGCTGTCAAAAAAGGTATCCTCGGATTGAAAAGCAATGTGTTTTTGGAATTTTTTCAAAAATTTATATAGGACACCCTGTATAGGATTTACCCGCCAAACAGTTCCTATTTAAAGTAATTTTCTTCTAACTTCTGAGATAACTCTGTCCTAGTTTATCGATGGTGGTATAAAAATATCCGAATAATCATTTTTGTGAGAATCAGTAATTTGTAGAACTCTGAAAAAACTCATGAAAATCCCGAAAATAATGTTAACATTTCGTCCATTTAACGTTAATGGTGGTTGATATCAGGATAAACCATGTATAAAAGAAGACAAGTAAAATTAAAAAAGTTTTAAATGAAGTTGTTTCCGTATTAAATAAATATATACTTCGCTGACAAGGATTCTTAGTATGAAATCGATAATTATATCTTTCCATAAGGTGAGGTAATGAAGTTGATTGGTTTTTCCTATAAAAGAAAAATAAATATTCAACATATTATATCTTGGTAACGACGAACGTTGTTTTTTTCAAGGACATTTGTGTAGAATGAGTGAAGAATTACAATTTTTCTCATAAGTTCAAAATCCGAGTGCACCTAAAGAATAGAATACAATTTGACAACCGATGATAAAAATCAACAAGCATTGAAGGTTTATCGCCATTTTGAAATTTGTGAACAGAATTCAGCACTACATTTGATTATTAAGATGACCATAAAGCGTTATTCTAGAGCTCTGCTTATATTCCATCGACCTGTATCTTTGTTATGCTTCGAAAACTGGCTTTACATCATAAGGCAAAAGCTCAGCTACATGACTACAAATGTTTGCCCAATTTACATTGAAACACCCTGTATTCGAATGAATAGTGTACGCTCAGTTTGATCGATTGATTGATGTTCAAAATCAGAATAATGGAACGGCGAATATCAATAAACTTTTGTTTAGTGGATCATGTGTGATTATTATCATGATATTGTTTCCTATATAGACAAAAGTACTTACTATCTTAATCGATTTGGAATATAAATATTGACATCAAATCATTGAACACACTACCGAAAAGAGTTCAACACGTAAATATCCTCACACACATTTCTAAATGAATCATTACTTATTTGAGAAGCACTCAACATTGAGTACAATGGATTTTATAGCTAATGCAACCTTCGAAATCTTTAAGAAAAACGCATAGCAAAGCCATTACTCTATGGTTCGATTATAGATTACCTATACCTGTTCGGTTTGGTGAGATATTACACACCTCTTCAAGTGGATACCCACCTAAAAAAATACATGACGGCGCAATTGCTCATACGTGGTAATTGTTTCAACAATGTTGGTATTTGATGATGGTCTTGTCAAAGTTTAAATCATTTTGCTTGTGTGACATTTTTGACTTGAAAACGTATTGAATTTGATTGAACAACTAATTTTTATTACAATTCATTGTACAGAGTGTTTGAGACCTTTACGCGCTCAAAATACTTGCAATATTGATATCATGATGAAATGATTTAGTAGTATAAAAAAACGAGACCCCCCCCCCCAAAAATGATAAGTGGAATGAAATATTAAGCAAAAACAGCCATTATCAAAACATTACTCTTTTAATTAGAAATGAATGATTTTGTTTTATTTATTTATTCATTCTTATTCTTATATCTGCAATGCCGTTACCGCATTCGAAAGCTCATATTGATGTAGCAGGTGTTTTTTTAGAGTGTTTTTTTCGATAGGTATAACTGTGATTTGGCAGAACGTAGAAGCCATGTTGTTTTGATATTTCTGTTCAGTAAGCATTGACAAATTATCATGGAAAGACTAACGCCTTAACAACGTTTACAAATTATTGAAATTTATTTTCAATATCACTGCTCCATTTGCCAAACTTATAGAGCACTTCGTGAAATTTATGCTTCACATAATCGTCCATCAGAGCAGCTTATTCGTCGAACTATCGATAGATTTCGGGCAACATTTTCTCTACTCGATGCAACAACAACAATAAGAAAAAGAACCGTAGGTACAGAAGAAAATATCGCTTCTGTAAGTGATAGTGTTAATGAAGTTCCAGATTTGTCTATTCGTCGACGTTCACAACAAGTTGGACTCTGTGCATCCACCACATGAAAAATTTTGTGTGAAGATCTTGGTCTACACCTTAGACAAAGGAAAGGTCTAAGGTCTACACCCATACAAAATCGAACTTTTCAGTTCGATGTAATTTGGTAATATTCATAGACATAGATATTTTCTTGACATTTATTAGCAAAATCACATAATTTGACACTTTTCGGTATTCATGATATCTTAAATAATTTAACCTATCAGCACCTATAATAAATACTTATGGTGGACGAAACCTAAATAATTTACAATGAATCTTGACTAGATTGGAGTTTAAGGAAATGAATTAATCATTTCTTTCCTAATGTTTAATACTAGTTCACATTGAAATTGGGCAGCTATAACATAGCACTAACATTTAGATGAATATTTAAATTAATACTGACTTTCAGGATATGTTTAATCTCCCTATTTAATTTTGATTGTGATATTTTTACCCTGTGAGTATTAGTGATTCAGTTTTCGGATTCGGTTTAATACATTCGTGGACTACCTTTGCGATGTCCAGGGTGACCCACCAAAAATTTCACATGGCCATATTTCATGAGATGATAATTTTCAATATTCAAATTATTTTTTCTTGCCCAATTTCGAGGATTGTTCTCCTGAAAGTTTGATAAATTAGACAGGAACTGGGGAACTTGTCTCTTTTCATCTTATAAATGACGTGTCTGAGTATTTTTCCAAAGAGGCTTGAAGCTCTCGAACTGTCGAATTGTTGGTGGGTTAGCCTGTATAGTTTTCTGTATAATTCGTTCTTTCCTACAAACCAATTGCAAATTGTGGAATGTTGTTTTTCCTATTTCTAAGCGTTTCCTATAATATAAATACATATATTTATACTTCCAACATATTAATAAATCTATACTTTGCAGATATCAACAAGTGGAACAATCATTTTATTTTGGAAATTTTTAGACTACCGATCCCGATTTAATTTGAAACACAGGACAGATAGTTCACGAAGGGCTAAACAAAATTAATTTTGGGACAGTTTCCCACTTCTATAGTACCGTGAAAACCAAAATACTTATCACTTGAACTACTTGAAAATCCAAAACATAAAATAGATAGACTGATAACATTATCTATCTTATTTCCCTTGTTCCATGAATTAAACTGAACATGCCCTTCCCTAATCGGGTCAAAAATCTACAGGGTGATTCACTTCAAGTGTAGACAAGTCATTATTTCAACAAGAGTCAATCGATGATCCATGTTTTCTAGGCACATTCCGAAAGCAATACATCCTAGAATTCCATAGCCTACTCAAAGTGAAACGCACCATATATACTATATAGGGTGATTGACAAAGACTCAATCTGGTTCCATCGGAAATTAAAAAAAAAATATTTCGAATTTCAAGCGAATTATGTACTTGGATAGGTGACCGCTATGTCTAGGAGCTTGAGCAAGCTCGCAAAAGCTCCTGGCCTCACGTCATTGTTCCTATAAAAAATTCATTCGTCCAAGATTTTAAAAAATCTGAAATTAGTGATATGAGGGCATTCATATTCCAGATTTATTCTCATAAAGTCTCTGTGAATCATCCTGTATATCAAAATTAATACATATTTACAAAATGTAACGATATGTCAGTGGAAAAAGATTTATACAGGGTGTGGTAATATATTTCAAAGATTTGGACTTGTAGCCAACAAACCATATAAGCGAAACAAATTAGGAGGTTTTTCCATTTGTGATATATGTACTTATGAATTAGAAGCCTTATTACAATATGAAAAGACTTGTGCAACTTTATTTATGTTTTTGTAGCACAAATCTTTGGATCACTTTGGATAAGACAAATTTTATTTGTTTCATTATATTCTTTAACTAATTTTCTTTATCAGCAAGTTATCTTGTCACACCCTGTATCTCCATTCATCTAATAATGTGAAAATACTCACAGATTTATTCAATCAAAAATAATTCGTGTTTTAACATAAAACAAATACTATTTCACGTAAAATACTGCATATCACATAGACACATCACATTGAAGAATCTGAAAAGACTAGAACTAGGCCAAGATATAGAGGACTTTTTCACAGTTAGGTACTCGAAAAAAAAAAAAAGAATTAGCCTATGCTAACTATCCATAAACAATTCCATATCTTGATTTTCATTCACAGACCTTCTTTATCAAGTTAGAAAGGCTATTCAAGTGTGAAAAGAAACTCTTATTTTATCTGTTGACTAGTTAAAGCACAATCTCATGTGTAACATTCACTAAAGTTTGTTTGAGAATTTTCTTCCTCCGATTCTCTTCTTTTATGAATTTCTTCTGTAGAGGCCACGATAGAAGCAAATGTTCCTCGTTTGGTTCTCCATCTAGAACTGGATTTCTACTATCAAGTGACATAAAAAGTTTGCCACTAGAGGTATCCGATGTATCAGAAGAATCGCTGTCTCTTCCAGAAGAACAACTGTGGTGCAGAAGAGGTTTGGTACTTTGGTTCAATTTGGGAACATTGAAATCGGAATCTTCGTATTTGTACTTTATTTGCCTCCATTTTTTCTCTAAGAGACTTGCGGAGGAGGTTGAGTAGTTCCTACTTATGTTAACCTTAGAAGGAGAGTTGGGTTTTGACTTTTCACTTTCTTCAGAAAAGGCCCTGGTTATTAAAATTCTTGGGGATCTTTTGGGGGTAGCATCTAGAACGTTCTTCACAATATCTGCCTTTTTAACACTCCTCTCTTGCTCTCCTACTGTAAAGATCTTCTGCAGTATAAATTGAGCAGTTGAACGAGAATTTGTAGTGTTTGCCTTCAACCTAACCGATATTTCGTCCTCAGTGATGACAGAAACAGGATCTGTATCTGAAGGGATTTGAAGGGTGTTGCAACTGATCGTTTGTTTGATTCTTTCAGGAACTTCTTCAGTTGTTGAAAGATTCAGACTTGAATTCGAATACGGCCTCCATGCTATATCTGAAGATATCCGTTTGATTTTCGATTTTTGAGGACTGGTCATCGTCTTCTGTACGTCTAAGAAAGCTTCGGAAAGCCTCCTCTGCAATGTCGGTCTCATAAAAAATCCTAGGGGTGTCAACGAAGGCCTTCGAGATCCGCAAGTAGAGGGCGTTCTTGCTTGTATCTCCTGATTAACCTCACTCTTCGTCTGCTTTTTTCTCAGGTAATTCTGGAATGTTTTACGAAGTGTTTTATTCTTAACTCCGTACAAGAATCCGTTGATTGGTATGGATGCTACCAACAGAACAGTAGCTGCTGGGAAGAGGTAGGGATGAATCTCAATCTTCTCCTTCGTTCTTGTTAGGGTTTCAGCAAGAGCTTGCCATACGACTAGAACGTAATAGGGAAAATAAAGGATCAGGAATGATCCCAATAATTGGAACACTGCGTGGATTGCACTTTTTCCTTTGAACTTTGGAGGTCCTCCTGAATTTGGAGCTGTGATTGTGGGGACGAAAAAGGGATTCCTTTGATGTGTGATGGTCACCTGGGCTGACAGGGTTACTTCGTAAATTGCGGACGCAATTCGATGTCTGTGGTATCTTGCTATCATTAGTATCTGCAAAAATACGTAATTCAGTTCTATTTGATGAATATTTACTGTTTCCACTAGACAGGAAGAGTCTTTGACTTGTACATATATTTTAACTGTAGATTGTTGAGGCCAAAAGAATCCTTTTTTTCATTTTCCATTTTTCCGAATTCGGCTTTGTAGACCTTAAAGTTCATATTTCTCGATTGGAAAAGAGTTGATACATTAAGGAAATACTCAAGTAGTAACCTTATTCGGATAAGAATGTTATAAAAACACGATATTTCTTAACAAAACCCCTCAGTTTTGTCCGATTATTTCGGCAATCAAAAAGCCATATTTCGCCCACCAAAATAAGTTCCTTCTTCGATTTTCCTGAAGATAAATTAGTAAAGACTTCATATTCTCCTCGATATCCAAAAAATATCTCATAAAGAATTGTTTTTTTCACTATATTTATGATGAATCAACCTAACTCATAGGATTATGGGTCAATGACATAATCTTACCAATCTTCTATGAATATTTCACAGAGCTTTTGACAAGACGATGCCAGATTCTTGATTTTCCCTTCAAACAATATGCAAAGTAGAGGGCGACAGTTAAAATATATGAACAAGTCAAAGACTCACGCTGTATATTATGAGTTCCTGTTTTATTTACCTTCAAGTTGCAGCAAATGATGAGTGTGGCAGGAATGAGTAGAGTAAAGATAGTGTAAATGGCAGAATACATTAGAACACCTTTTTCGTATTTTTGATTTGAGGAGCATGAGGTTAATCCCTCGATGTAACCGTAGGGAACAATCTTCAGAAGTGGAGGAACACATAGAGCTAGAGAAACCATCCAACCAGTGCTGAGCCCGAAGAAAACCTGCACAAAAATTTTAGTTATTAGCATTCAACATCTACAACTGATTGGTCTTCAGTATCCTAGGACCTTGAATGTAGGATATTTCTATCCAATGGCTTGTAGTTTTATTGTTCTATTAATTATCTTGACCACATCAATATAATCTACACACAACTCCTGGTCTTGCCCCCCTATAGGTATCTCAGAAAATGAACTGTGTATATGTACTGGAATTGTTATAAATACAGTGCGCAAAAAAATTAACACACATTATGGAAATCTCAAATTTATTCTACAACTGAAGGTGTTCTCAATGATAATTATTTTTATCAGAATTATGCATGCATATGTGATCCACTTTCAACATTTTTCTTCAATACAGATGTTTTCTCCCCGCAGGAATAAAAAAAGATGATATTATCATATTTCGAATGTATTGGCTTCATTCTAAAATCAGTTGTTCTCGATCAATTCTAGTGATCAATAGTTTTTCTTTCGTTTGATTTTCTACACTCGATCGCTATGCAACGCGAAACACGCAATTTGACCCAAGAAGAATGTGCCCAAGCGGTAGTTTTGCGAGAAGAAGGGTGGACATACACAAGAATTACAGAAAGGTTTGGAGTTTCCCATACAAGTGTGTTCAGAATGTTGCAGCGATTCAGGGAGACAGGTATGAATGTCCGTAGACCAGGACAGGGTAGACCACGGGTAACAACTGCCATTCAAGAACGTTACTTGAGAGTTTCTTCGTTGAGACAACGGTTTGCAACCGCTCGCCTCCTTCAAAATCAGCTTGAGCAAACTCATGAGGTGCACTCAGACAATAAGAAATCGCCTCAGAGAATATAATTTAAGGCCTCGTGTCGCGGCAAGAGGCCCAGCTCTTACCTCAGCCCATCGAAGGGCGCGTTTGGATTTTGCGAGAGAGCCCATTGGGAAGAGGCCGATTGGGAAAGAGTTCTCTTCACAAATGAGTCTAGATTCTGTCTCTACCATTGTGATCGACGTTCCCTTGTATACAGACGTCCACATGAAAGATATGCTCAGTGCAATTTCGTGAATACTACTGGTTTCGGGGGAGGATCGATTATGGTATGGGGTGGAATATCTTTGACTGCTCGCACAGACCTGGTGGTCGTTGATAATGGAGCAATGAATGTTGATAAGTTTATAAGGAACATTCTTGAAGAGCATATAGTGCCATTTGCCCCATACATTGGTGAAAATTTCATTTTTATGGACGATAATGCCAGACCCCATCATGCGCGCATCGTTCAGGAATGGCCCGCAAGAAGTCCAACTGATCTCAATCCGATTGAGCAGGTCTGGGACAACCTCAATAGAAGGCTGAGAAGTTCAGAAAATCATCCAGCTACTCTTAATGACTTAGGAATCCAACTCGGAGAAATCTGGGAAGGATTAGATCAGAACATTTTAAGATCACTCATTTTGAGTATGAACCGTCGTTGCCGAGCTGTAATTAACGCAAGGGGTGGAAATACCAAGTATTGAATCACTTATCAGCATTTCACTATTTTGAAAATTGTTCATTTCTCTTCTTTCACATGAGATTCGGTGAAATCCTGAATTTTTCTTCCATTTAATGTGTCTTGTTTCGTTCAAAACCTTCCCGAGAGAACATATAAAAAATAAGTTATAAAGTCAATGTAGAGTTAACTTTCATTGAAATTGAGATTTTCAGAATGTGCGTTAATTTTTTTGCGCAGTGTATTTCATCAATTTCAACTGCAATATATTTGATAGAAAATCTTTGTTTGTTAATCTTTGTTTTATGCAGGATGAAACAGAAAGGAAAAACGAGAAAAAATTGTAATTTGTTGATTTTTTGTTTTCAATTAATTTAATAGTCCGTAATACCACCTCTTCCAATCAACTGCCCAATAAGAAAAGACACGAATCTGCTCTTTCAAATCTACAATTTAGATCGTTCTTCCTAAGAAGCACATTCATCAACTCAAGGCGAGAAGTTTACAAGTTTCTATTGAGTTTACTCCCCCTGACCTGTAAATTATTCCATTCAAAAACAAAAGTAGTCCTCCAAGGAGCCAAACGACTACTCATCTCCATTCGATGTGTTTTTAATGAGAACTTTAAAGGCGGGCTTAATCAAACAACGCGAAAATTCTAATGGCTCCCGAACGGTTTCTTCTAATGAAATGAATTTTGCTTGACGAAAGCGCCATCAAACCAAAATAGGCATCCATCAAGTCGACGAACATAAGCGGCTTGATGCTAATTGAAACTCACAATGGACGTGCTCAATTGATTTTCCCCTAAACTCATTACGGAAATGAGAATAAGAACGGTGGCCATGAACAACAGCTGGTTTTTCATTGTTAGTAACACTTTGTGAGCAAATTGTTTTATGTTCTTTTGAGATTTTCAGTTTGATAGTCCCGGAATAGCTTGTGATGGAGGAAAAACAGGAGTTTCAATGCCTGCATAACACTCAAGATCTAATTCAATTGAAATATTCGGAAATTTCGAAAATATAATTCAACAAACGTCTCTTGGAAAGATGAGTAACTTTGATAGTGTAATTGGAAACATCAGACCGGTGATCTGAAGTATGGTGGTTCGAGCCCCGCTTGAAATGAAAACTTTTTCTGGAATACAAAACTCGTCTGAATACCGATAAAACAGGATTTCCCATTACTGCTCCACATGAGTTAGGGATGGTTAAGAAAAATCGAGTGAAATAACGAAATTTCATTCCCAGAGAATTCAAGCATTTTAAGCCCATCAATACAATGTATGGCCTCTACGGGCATCAATAACATCTTGACATCTTCTTTGCATACTACACACGAGGTTGTTGAACATTTCTTGAGGAATTTGGTTCCATAAACGGGGCAAAAGCTCTCTTAGATCATTTGAGCATTCTGGGGTAGGTTGATGAACATCTAATCTTCTTTGGAGCATATCCCATGCATGTTCTATGCAATTCAAATCTGGTGAGTGCGGAGGTATTGGTAAATGTGGAATACCAAGCTCCTCGCGCGCATTCTCAACTATGGCTGCACGGTGCGGTCTAGCGTTATCGTCTAGAAATTGAAAAGTTTCACCAATAACTGCGTGAAAATTTGGCACAACATTGTCAATGACATGCTCCCTAAAGTGTAAGGCGATCATATTCCCAGGACAAATGTTTAGATCTGTGCGCCCGTTGAATCATATTCCGGCCCATACCATAACACTACCCCCTCGAAATGGATGCACTTCTTGGACATAGCGACGATTACGGGGTATGCGTATGCCCTTATTCTTCGAGAATCTGAAAATCGTCCATATCTGGATTCATCAGTGAAAAGGACACTACGCCATTGATCGTTCCAATTGATATGTTGCCCTGCCCATTCCAGTCTTTGACGCTTATGGTCACGTGTTAATGGAACTCCTCGTAATGGACGTCTAGATTCTAGAACCTAGATTCACCTCTCTCAAACGTCGTCTGATAGTTGCGATGGAAACTTGGACTCCGTCTGCATTTTGAAGAGTATATTCCGTAGCATTCTACACGTAGATGTAGGGTATCTTCTCGCCGAAACGGTGATGAAACGATCCTGAGCAGGTGTTGTTTTTCGTCGCCCACCAAGTCTTGGTCTTTCCAACACGGAACCTGTCTCCCTGAACCTATTTCAAAGTCGAGATATCACACTTTGGCTGACTTGGAGCCTTTCCGCTACAACAATTTGCCTCAGCCTTTGTTAATTTACGTCTTGGCATTTTCAGAAAACTCGTTTCAAATCGAAGCCGTTGATAAACTGACTTCATTTCAAAATAAGAACATTCATGAAGCATATGCAAAGAATCAAACTTCAGAAAAAAGGCGACCAGATTGACGAAATGTCTCATACTGATTTTAATTAGATCGATTCAAGTTGTTATTGAGTTTCAAATGATTTCACATCGATTTTCTCGAAGATTACATACTTTTAAAAACGATTGAATTCGATATCCCTAACTCTTGTGGATGTTTCAGTTAGGTGAGGTTCCTTCAATTTGAACAGCCAGTATATATTTTGCGAAGTGTATCCTACCTTCTTTTTGCTCACGATGTGGCCGTAATGTAGCGGTGAAGCAATGGCATAATATCTGTCGCAGTTCAGTCCACATATCGTCCATACCACCAATGGATGTATCAAAGTGAAGAAGAATCCGTAAATCGTACACAAAGGCCCTGAGGATATCCAATTTTCGACGGTGAAACTTGGCACAGAGAAAACGAGGAAAAGTAGCCCCAGCACAATGTTGAGGATGCCCAAATGTAGCAGGAGAATATGGTTGACAGAAGAAATCTGAAAATTTACGAAAAAATTAGTATTGACTATGTGTATCATAACATGAAAGCACTAAATTATGAAATAATCTATACTAATATTATAAAGAGGAAAGCTTTGTATTTTTGTTTGTTTGATACGAATAGGCTCAAAAACTACTGGACCGATTTCCGAAATTCTTTCACCCTTAGAAAGCTACATTATCCCTGAGTGACTTAGGCTATACTTTTCACCCGAAAAAAATGAGGATACCTACTATAACTTCAAAAATTACAAAAAAAATCAGCCATAATCAGCTATTTTCACGTGCGCTGCAGAAACCGTAAGACTTACGTGGATACAATTTATGACGGAAATGTACCTCTCAAATAGTTCTACAAAAAAGTCCGCGATAGCATATATCTATCTCTCAAGATTGACTTGCTATTACCTGTTTATGGTAATCAGATGTTTTCCAAAATTATGCACTATTTGGGAGTGTGTTTTTATGAATTGGGTATTGATCCTCATCCAACCTTATACGTTATTTATCCCCAGTATTTAATTTAGAACGAAATTGCCCTTCACATCATACAATTACAACGAGTACATCAAAAGTTATGGCGGGTTGAAGTGTTGAAGATGAAACCGCCGCGTGAAACAAATTTCTCACCGGGCGAAGCTGGGTCGCCCTGCTTGTAATTGATAAAACCCTGTGCAAACTTCGAACATTTTTCTCCATGGTATAAATTTATAGGAGCTGGATTCATTTCATGTTCATGGATTATTTTTACATGAGTTAATCTTATTTTCCCTGTCCAAATCCATGGGACAGGATTGAATAATGTTGCAAGTTTTGTTCATCCCAACTATAAGCGGCTGAGTTCAGGTGGTTGGCCACACCATAAATTTATGGTTTAACCGGGAAAATGTGGGGTAATCTAACGAAAAATCCATAATTAAAATGGATGAACGCGAAAACGAGCAGTAGACCCGGACAAAAAATCTTGGAAAGTCAGGCGACGGATAGTTTTCCGTCTAAATATATCTGGGATTGGGACTGGAGAGAGTGTGAAAAAAAGAAATCCTTTTCAGGGACCCTTCAAGGATTTGTCAGGGTGTTAAATCTGTACTTGGGAAAGTGGAAGCTTAATGCTGGAGGAAAAGCGCAAAAAATCCTCGATGACCTATACACTCACAAAGAAGAAGTCGATGTAGTATGGGGAGAATTGGAAAAACGAATTTTCGATCCAGAACATCATACAGAGTGAGCGATTCGAGTTCTCTATGTAATTGTTATGAATCAGTTAGGTGAATCACCCTGTATACTGAGACTGGCATAAATGATCTTGGATTTTGACGACATATCAGGTGTTTTTTTAGAGTGAGGATAACTGTAATTTGACAGAAGGTAGAAGCCATGTTGTTTTGACATTTCTGTTCAGTAAGCATTGACAAATTATCATGGAAAGACACACGCCGCAACAATGATCACAAATTGTTGAAATTCATTTTCAAAATCACTCGTCTATTCGCTTATAGATCCCTTCGTGGAATTTATAGTTTACATAGTCGTCCATTAGGACAACATTTTCTCATCTCGATGCAACAACAACAACAAGACAAAGAACTGTACGTACAGAAGAAAATATCGCTGCTGTAAGTGATAGTGTTGATGAAGATCCAGATTAGTCTATTCGTCGACGTTCACAAAAAGTTGGACTCTGTGCATTCACCACATGGAAAATTTTGCGTAAAGATCTTTGTCTACACCCATACAAGATCCAACTGGTTCAAGAACTGAAGCCACATTACCATAATAAGCGTCGTATGTTTGCTGATTGGGCCCAGAACAGCTTGAAATAGATTCACTTTCTTATAGAAAATTTGTGTTTAGAGATGAAGCTCATTTCTGGTCAAACGGCTACGTAAACAAGCAAAACTGCCATATATGGAGTGGAAACAATTCTAAAGAATTTCTACAGGTTCCACTGTATCCTGAAAAATGCATTGTAGGGTGTGCTTTACACGCTGGAGGCATCATCGGTCCATATTTCATTGAAAATGATGCTGGAGCTAAGGTTAAAATGAATGGTGCTCGTTACAGATGATCAACTAGCTGGTCCGGCGAACCTTGTTCCGCCTAAATGATACTTACGGTGGATTTCACAAATCGTAATCACCGGTGATCGGAGATCAACAGCTTGGTTCTGTGATTTTCAAACTGTCGAATCGAGTTGATTCTATATCAAGCTATATTTACGCTTTGTGAAACTCACCGTTAAAGTTGTATCAACTAATCATTGCTATTTTTTCAAGCAGGAGATAAATTAGGCAAAATATACAAAATTTTAGTAACATTGTTATTTGCACAAAAAGAATTCTCTTTATTTAATCGGTTTCTAATTATTGTTGAACACATCATTTTTCTTTGAATGCTTTACAGTTTTTCCATTGCTGTAGCTGAATAAAAATATAAATCATGATCGAATTATATGGATGAGAAATAGTTCCAATGATTAATTACCTCTGATCACTGTAGAAACCGTTTTAGTTCTGCCAATACAACGCTGTAAATTCGAATTGAACTACTTTGTCTATGGTACTTTAATCTCACTTCACAGAATACAAATACGCTAAGACGTTTTCTCATTTTTCTTCTTGACTTAGACATCTTAGTGTTGGTCCACAGCACAGAGTTGGAGGCAACTCAAATTACACACTATTTTTTTACATCGCCATCTAACGGAAAGAATATCAAATAAAGTACCTACGAATAAGCTGTGGCGTAACTGTAACTGTCGAGACACCTAGCCTCACTCAAAAAAAGGAAAAGCATTTCCTGTATAAGTAAGATTTTCATCGATTTTTTCAAAGTTTTATTGTATTTTATAATAACTAGACCGTAGACGAATCCATATATAAAGTTCAATAACAATCAGTCCATCCGATCTCGAGTTATAAATGGTGTAACCAACATCTTTCTTTTATATATATAGATGATTATTTGTTTCAAAATTTGATTGGTATCGACCCAGAAGTCTTTTGGTTCCAACAAAATGGTGCTACACCCTATGCGGCTACAGTAACAATTGATTCATTGAAAAAAGATTTGGCGATAACATCATTTCGAGAAATGGCCCAATTAATTGCCCTCCAAGATCATAAGACATAACTCAATGTATTATTTTCTTTGGGGTTATGTCCAGTCAACGGTTTATGCTGATAAACCAGAAGCAATAGACGCGTTGGAAGCCAACATAACTCGTGTTATTTTTGAAATGAGGCAAGAAATACTCGAAAAAGTGGTCCAAAATTGGTCTGGTCGAATGCGGTTTCTCAAAGCTAGTCGTGGTGGACATATGCCGGAAATTATTTTCAAAAAATACATGTCATAAAATCATCTTTCAAATTAAAAAGAAATTGACTTCAATCTTAATTTTGATGTGTTTTACCTCAATTTAAGGTTCTACCACTCTAAAAAACACCCTAAATCTTCTAGAATACAATAGTTATTGACCATTTCAGCCGAAGGAGGCTATTCTTTCCACATTCCCGATTTTGTATTCCGATGAAAATGCACATACAGATCAGCATCCAAACGTGAAATTAATGGAATCAGACTGTTTTTGAATGTTCGAATCATGTGAATCGAACTATGGAAACGCAAACAACAGCTGCGTCAATTCTGAAGCGTCCTTTGTAGCATGATATATCGCGTTCCACGGTTGATAGAATCGATAAAAATGCCATATAGGCAAGGAATACCATCGACAATTATGCCAGTAAACAAAATCCAGGCAATTCTGGAATAAGACCCCAGGGATGCGCTTTCGAAACAGAAATATGGTTGCTATGCTGCATATGCAGATACCCCAGTCGTGACGAGCCATTGTGGAAGTTCAATAGGGATGATTGAATTCAAATTGAAGTCTTATGAGTATTTCAGTGGGCTGATATCATTCTGGCATCACTAAAAGAACCGATACCTGCAATTCAGGCCTTGTCACCCCTGGAAGACGACGAGGGGTCGGGTGGAATTCCGATGGAAATCAATTTCCTTTAAGTAAACATTAAAGATTTCACAGCTCTACAAAAGAGGAAATATATGGCGGTTTCATGATCTCATTCCCTATCTTTGAACACTTTCTCGTGGCGTTAATGTGTTTGACCCCTTTCTGGAGGCCTGGAAACGCTTTACGTGTCAGGAAAGTTTGGCTGATGGAAAAGACATTGGAACTTTTTACTTGTCACCTTCAGAGTAGGGGAAAGTTTTGGGATCTTTCATTCGTCATTGTTTCAAGGCCCTTGAACATTTTTGACGTGATCTTCTTAATGGAGGGAACAACAGTATTTTTTTCATGTGGCATTGAGTGGATGATTCTTGATGGACTCTAGCCCTTTAGCTTTGAATTCGAGACCATAATATAAAGAAACGCACGAAGAGTTGATCTTAGTTGTTCAAGACCTTGATTGAAATTAGAAGTTAACAATAGTGTATAGAATTATTCTTTTTCGAATTCTAACTGTCACCTTTCTTTGTTGGGTTAAAAACACTAAATAATCAATAAAATTATACTGCTCCACAAGAGTTAGGGATATCGTATTCAATCGTTTTTAAAAGTATGTATCTTCGAGAAAATCGCTGTAGAATCATTTAAAACTCAATAACAACATGGGTCGACCCAATAAAAATCAGTATGAGATATTTCGTCGAACTGGTCACCTTTTTTCTGAAGTTTGGTTCTGCATATGTTCATGAAGGTTCTTATTTTGAAATGAAGTCAGTTTATCAACGGCTTCGATTTGAAACGAGTTTTCTGAAAATGCCAAGACGTAAATTAACAATCGCTGAGGCTAATAGGGCTATCAGAATGCTACAGGTTGGCCTTACTCAGGTTGTTGTAGCGGAAAGGCTCCAAATCAGCTGAAGTGTGATATCTCGACTTTGGAATAGGTTCAGGGAGACAGGTTCCGTGATGGAAAGACCAAGGCTTGGTGGGCGACGAAAAACAACACCTGCTCAGGATCGTTTCATCACCGTTTCGGCGAGAAGAAACCCTACATCTACGTGTAGAATGCTACGGAATACTCTTCAAAATGCAGATGGGGTCCAAGTTTCCATTGAAACCATCAGACGACGTTTGAGAGAGGTGAATCTTGGTTCTAGACGTCCATTAAGAGGAGTTCCATTAACACGTGGCCATAAGCGCCAAAGACTGGAATGGGCAAGGCAACATATCAATTGAAACGACCAATGACGTAGTTTCCTTTTCACTGATGAATCCAGATATGGACGATTTTCAGATTCTAGAAGAATGAGGGTATGGACAATCCCACGCAAACCCCGTAATCGTCGCTATGTCCAAGAAGTCCATCCATTCCGAGGGGGTAGTGTTATGGTATGGGCCGGGATATGTTTCAACGGGCGCACAGATCTACACATTTGTCCTGGAAATATGAGCGCCTTACACTATAGGGAGCATATCATTGACAATATTGTTCCAAATTTTCACGCTGCTTTTGGTGAAACTTTTCAATTTCTAGACGATAACGCTAGACCGCACCGTGCAGCCATAGTTGAGAATGCGCGCGAGGAGCTTGGTATTCCACATTTACCAATACCTCCGCACTCACCAGATTTGAATTGCATAGAACATGCATGGGATATGCCCCAAAGAAGATTAGATAATCATCAACCTACCCCAGAATCCTTAAATGATCTGAGTGAGCTTCTGCCTGTTTATGGAACCAAATTCCTCAAGAAATGTTCAACAACCTCGTCTGTAGTTGGCAAAGAAGATGCCAAGCGTGGAGGTCATACCTTGTATTGATAGTCTTGAAATGCTTGAATTCTCTGGGAATAAAATTTCGTTATTCTACTCGATTTTTCTTAACCACCCTGTAAACGCTGCAGACCTACAGGCTAAAATTAATTTGCAACTTGAAATCATATTAATATGAATTTTCTTCACAAAAATCTTATTTTAACTATATTTGTTGCAATTTAAATCAATATCCCTAACTCATGTTGAGCAGTTTATTCATTTAATCAATGGGAGATAACTACAACACTTTGTCTTACCTGTCTCGTGAGTATTATAGCTACAACAACTAAACCATTGAGAACTGGTCCTATTATAGAGATAAGAGTGAGTGGGACAGTGAGAAATAAAGATAGCATTCCTACATGGGCTTTCCATTCACCTCACATCTTCACATGGACAGAATATCATCCTCGATATGTGAATGAAGTCTTTTCATTGGATCACAACGTTTGTGGCAGTGGCATCCAGTTGCCTGCAATTAAAAAAAAAGAATTACTGCATTGATCATTGTTTCTTTTCTTTAACTAGACATACAAATGTGTAAAAAGTTCCGAATTCAAAGTATTCAGGACTGGATAAGGAAAAACTGGAGGGAGTTGAGCTTCCTAGAAGAATTTAATATCTAAATATAATGTTTTTCCATTTCCACATTTCTAATTAAAATAATTCCAGAGAACTCGAGAACATTTCAGTGAATGTCTTCATAACAGAATAACCTGGTTCAACCCTTATGATTTATACGGTGTTGTGGTTTGTTACCTCCCCCATTCTCTTTGTCGAGTCTAATTTAATTCATGGAACTCCTATTACGAACAGGCTTTTGCTAAAGTACGAAATATGTTATTAGTTTCAAGAAGATGCGAGTTTTTGTTCTCGTGGGATTGCAGTGCTGACAACAACCCACTCATTATCCTGGCGATGAGCTTCATGAGAACAATTTTTCGTACTTCACTGAACTCTCCAATTTCAGTTTTAGCATTTACGTTATAACGTTATTTGGGCTAATATATTCATATTAGATATGAGTTTCATCTGGAAAAGTGTATTTTCACTGTTTCATCAGTTGTAATACCTGCCATAAGTGATTCGATGTACTCTTTTTTGTTACGAATGGCATTCAATTCCGTGGCGTATTCTAGGGGTAGCTCGAGCTTGTAAGACTAAGAGCACATTCAATTATCCAATTAACAGAAGAGTGAGAGCATTTGAACTTTGTATTTAAATATTGAATTTCGTACGAGTGTAGACAATAGTTATTTATGTACCAAGTGCGTTATATGGATCCTAACGCCCGGAGGGAAACATTCGGCCCGAGGGCCTTTGGCCCGAGGGATGAATGTTGCCCGATGGGCGTTAGGATCTAATAACGCTCGTGGTGCATACAAGATTTTATTTTTCACGAATATATCATTTAATTACAATAAAATTCGATTGCTCCTATGATTTTTTTTTTCATTTAACTTTCAGTAGTAACCATGGCACTTGTTAATATTTTGAAGTTTGTTATTGCTGTCATCATTTTATTAAGTGAATGTCATTACTGTTTTCGTTGTGAAGATTTAAAGAAATAACAGAAATGAATAGCAATTTGCCAAATAATATAATTGAAAATGCAGCCAAAGCTGCAAATAATCTATTACCAGAAAAATCCAGACTCGTCTACGACAAGGATTATGAAACATTCCATCAATGGAAGTTGAAAAATGAAATAATTGCTATAGATGAAACAGTGTTATTGGCGTACTTTCAAGAATTGGTATGCTATTTTATTTTTCATTTTGTTCATGTGTGGGTAATTTTTTTTTATTTCAGTCTGAAAAATTTTGTCCTGCGTCATTGTGGACGAAATATTCTATTTTGAAATCTACACTGATTGTCAATGAAAATATCAATATTTCACAATTCTCCCGGCTAGTAGCGTTTTTAAAAATGAAATCTAAAGGATATATTCCGAAGAAATCCAAAGTTTTGACAGCAGAACAAGTTCATACATTCATCAATGAAGCTCCTGATGAAATTCATCTTCTTCATAAAGTAGTTCTAATAATGGGTTTTTTTGGAGGACTAAGGAGAGATGAATTAGTGAAAATGTCTATCAAAGATATAGAAGATAAGGGTAGCTGTTTACTTGTTAAAATACCCGAAACTAAAACCGGTATGTCAAAAGGATTCAACATTGTAGAGGAAGAAAAAATAGGAGCTTTGGGGCTGGTCAGAAAATATATATCCTTGAGACCCAGTGGAGTGAAGAATCCTAGATTTTTCCTCACGTTCCGAAATGGTCGGTGCACCATCCAACCTGTTGGCAAAAATACCATAGGAAGTGTGCCTTCGATGATTGCCAAATACTTAAAATTGGATAATGCAAATGAATATACAGGACATTGTTTGAGACGGACTTCAGCAACTCTTTTAACTGAGGCTGGTGCATCATATGAAACGTTAAAAATGCACGGAAGATGGAAGAGTGCATCTGTGGCGGAAGGTTACATAGAGCAGAGCATTTTTTCCAAAAACAAAGTATCGACGATGATTGTGAATTCGGTAACAGATTCTCATGAATTCTCTAGTGGTTCTCTTGTGAACGAACTTCCACGTACTTGTGGTCAAGTTTTCGCTCCTCAGGTTTCGAAAACATCCCAAGATTCACGATTGAAGAATTTTTCCGGGAAAGTCGAAAACTGCACTTTTAATTTTAATTAAGAAAGACTTTGTTTTCGTTTGTTGAGTTGTCGTTGTTTTAGTATTAAAATTCTGCGAAATGAATAATTTCTTTCTAGCTTATTTTGCTTTTCGCACAACGAGCGGGCGTTATGATCCATAATGCCCGCTAAAATGCCCACGGGCATAATGAGTGTATTTATAGCAACCGTTTCTAAGGTAAAATAAACATATAATGTACAAGTGCATCCATCCATCCTCAATTAACGAATGTCCACCTGATTCATAGTTCTTAAAAATTCTGTACTTCAAAGCATAGGACTTTTGCTTTGTGGGGTCAACCACCTGTTGGTTCCTGATTCGTTTTCCCTCTCAAGGAAATGGCTTCGAAACCACTTTAATATGGATCATTAAAGGAATGAAAAAACTTGAGAATGCTGCCAATGAATTTATTTTTGAGAATTACAATAATATGTGCAGATAAATGAAAAGGTGTCTCTTCTAACTTTTCGATTTGAGTTTGTGATGAGTGCGTCCTCACATTTTCAAGAGATACATAAAAAAGGAATAAGCCCCCTTCAGAATCTGAAATTGAAACTTCTGTTAATGTGAATTCATGGTATAACTTCAATATGACGTACTGTAGTGAAATTATTCCTGTTCATGTACATGATCGGTTGCATTTTCATATGGAAGGTTATACCTGAATATGCGTGTAATATTTTGAAAGTACTTCTCATTGATGGGTCCATATCATACCATGGCATATTGTAGAGTTTTTCTCTTAGTGATAAACTCTGAAAGAATCCAAGCATGAGAATCTCGGCAAGGACCCGAAGAAGATGATATTGAATATAGTAAATTTGTGAAGATGTTTTTAACTTTACACAAAAAACAGTGATTCCCAAAAGATTGAATAAACTGCTCCACATGAGTTAGGGATATTGACTTGAATTGCAAAAAAATAAACTTAAAATATGATTTTTGTTATGAAAATTTATATTTATATGATTTCAAGTTGCAAATTAATTTTAGCCTCTAGGTCTGCAGCGTATACAGGGTGATTAAGAAAAATCGAGTAAAATAACGAAATTTTATTCCCAGAGAATTCATTTCAAGACCATCAATACAATATATGGCCTCCACGGGTTTCAATAACAGCTTGATATCTTCTTTGCATACAACACACGAGGTTGTTGAACATTTCTTGAGGAATTTGGTTCCATAAACGGGGCAGGAGCTCTCTCAGATCATTTGATTCTGGGGTAGGTTGATGATTATCTAATCTTCTTTGGAGCATATCCCATGCACGTTCTATGCAATTCAAATCTGGTGAGTGCGTAGGTATTGGTAAATTTGGAATACCAAGCTTCTCGCGCGCATTCTCAACTAAAGCTGCACGGTGCGGTCTAGCGTTATCGTCTAGAAATTGAAAAGTTTCACGAATAGCAGCGTGAAAATTTGGCACAGCATTATCAATGACATGCTCCCTATAGCGTAAGGCGGTGATATTCCTAGGACAAATGTGTAGATCTGTGCGCCTCTTGAAACATAACCCGGCCCATACCATAACACTAACCCCTCGAAATTGACATAGCGACGATTACGGGGTATGCGTGGGATTGTCCATACCCTTATTCTTCGAGAATCTGAAAATCGTCCATATCTGGATTCATCAGTGAAAAGGACGCTACGTCATTGATCGTTCCAATTGATATGTTGCCTTGCCCATTCCAGTCTTTGACGCTTATGGTCACGTGTTAATGAAACACCTCTTAATGGACGTCTAGATCCTAGATTCTCCTCTCTCAAACGTCTTCTGATAGTTTCGATGAAAACTTAGACCCCATCTGCATTTTAAGTATTCCGTGTAGCATTCTACACGTAGATGTAGGGTTTGTTCTCGCCGAAACGGTGATGAAACGATCCTGAGCAGGTGTTGTTTTTCGTCGCCCACCAAGCCTTGGTCTTTCCAACACAGAACCTGTCTTACTGAACCTATTCCGAAGTCGAGATATCACACTTTGGCTGACTTAGAGCCTTTCCGCTACAACAACCTGAGTTAGGCCACCATGTAGCATTCCGATAGCCCTATTAGCCTCAGCGTTTGTTAATTTACGTCTTGGCATTTTCAGGAATTTCGTTTCAAATCGAATAAACTGACTTCATTTCAAAATAAGAACATTCATGAAGCATATGCAAAGAACCAAACTTCAGAAAAAAGGCGACCAGATTGACGAAATGTCTCATACTGATTTTTATTGGATCGATTCTTGTTGTTATTGAGTTTTAAATGATTTTACAGCGATTTTCTCGATGATTAAGTACATACTTTTAAAAACAATTGAATACGACATCCTTAACTTTTGTGGAGCAGTATATTTATCTTCGTTTCATTTCAATTTGAATGGGTGAAATTTTAGAAACTCCCTTGGGTGGCACCTTTAAAATTTGTGGTAACTGGTATCAAAAAGGATCGTCGACCTGCCTATCAATTACTCACTGCGTTCTCCAGTTTTTGACCAGAATCACAAGAAAGCCACTGCACAATTATCCACACCACTAACTGTAGACCATTCGGTAAGCTACCCAACTTCAAAAGTATTAAGTTAAGGCCATGTGTTGATATACATGGTGTCCCAGTGAAAAAGAGCCATCCCTCAATAAGTCTCATATTATAATTTTTGTCAAAATTAGTTCACAAACACATTCAGGATCATAGATCAAGTTATATTATTCGATACCGTTGCCGGTTTATCAATTTTATCCCCTTATACTGTGGCTACAGCCGTCGTGAAGACAGCTCTAAGCTCTAACGAGGCCTCATATCAGGGGTGGGTACTTTTCGTTGGGACAACCTTTGAGTTCTCATGGACTTACTTTTATGGCAAGGTATCCTAATAGACCCATCAAGAAATTATTAAAGGTATTATGTGTTGGTGCGAACATATATCCTATGATTTCGTTCATCTCATCAACCATACTAAAAATGGTTGTTTTAATTTATTTTATTATTGAGAAATATTGAGAAGTTACTTCGATATTCCGATGTAGTATTTTACACAATTCTTCAACTGCGTTCTGGTTAGTTCAATATTTGGTTGCTTAAAGTCAATTTCTTGCAGCAGTTCCCCCATTCTTTCGATTTTAAGTTTTATGAACTCAATCGAGCCAAAATACAAGGTAGCTGCTGAAGCCATTGGAGGACCGATGGCAACGATGCACAAATAACAAATTAATGCAACCAATGGCTTTATGAAACTGTAGTTTTTTCCTAAAGGAATCCATATTGGGGAAAAAGTTCCACAAACGTAATTTGGGTCATCCACATATTCTTTGTTGTTGCAGAAATTATCTCTGGCATAACTTTCGACACACATCGCAGTTATGATTAATGCTACGCTTAATTGAAAAGCTTTTGTTGCTAGTTCAATGAATTGAACTATTTTAGAATAATTTTTCAGACCTTCACGTTTCATTTCACTCAAACTCTTGAGGAACTTCAGAAATTGATCCCCTCTTCGGAGGAACATTAGGTTTGCTGAGGCGTACATCACATACAGATTGATGAAATACAAACCTGACACTATTTCGAAGAGGTGATTGGCTGAAAGTACAAAAAAAAGGGAAGTTATGCCAATATTGAAGTTTGTTCTTTCAGTCAGAGTAATCTATATAGTTTATATACGTTTATACGTAAACATTATTCAAAGAATAGTTTTATTTGTTTCTCATTCGTAAACGTCAGTTTCCAAAAACACAATATTAATCAAGAAAGTTTATTTTATCAAGTCACTAACTTGTAAAACTGACAGTTAACTTGCAAAATTTTTACAAGTTAGTAGTATTATTTACATTAGAAAATTTTGTTTTATCGTCATATATGTTGAAAATCATGGTACAATTGTTATTTCCAGTACCACAGATTTTTTATGATGAAAGAGTTGATACTGATGATAATGAACCATCTGTTGATTCAGAAACTGCTGAACTCTAGGACTGCAAAACATTTGTACTCTCCTTACTACCAAATAATTTGCTAGACATTTCGATTTTTTGTTGACCGAATCATCGACATAAGTCATCGCAATTTCGGTGCTTTTCCATCCTCCTGCACGCTTTAGTGCTAAAATATCTCCACCCGAATCCGCAACCATAGTGGCTCCAGATTCTGTATAACTCTGGGTCTTTTAAACCTAAATATTTCGCTATTTGCTTTGGGACACCACCAATAGTGTGCTGGCCAGCATTAAGGGAAATGCACTTTCCATGTCGGTATGTCAAAAAAAATCTTAGGCTTTCTGTTCCAGGAGGCCGAAGATTTACATATTTTCTGTATAACATGCAGGACTTGAAGCTGCAGCCATCATCGGTTATGGTGAATCTTCTTGTTGTTAAATTTTTTGTTTTGCCGCAATGTCACAATAACGTATTTTCCCATATCTTCTACATCATTCATATTTAAGGAGAGAATTTCGTCACATCGACAACATCCAAAAATCCCAAAAATTGTTACAATTTTCGCCAGCAACCACTGGTCATCAGGAGCATGTAAAATAAATTGTTCAGCCTCTTCTTTACTTAATACCTTGGCCATTTTTGGCGTATAACGCTCATTTTTTCGTTTCAGAAACGCTATTACCTTTTGAAATTTGCAAATGTCAACTAAACGTCATATTTTTCAATAAATCTTTTAAGGAAAACAAACCTGCGAACAGCGGCATTTTCTTTCATTTCCAAGCAGCTTTTCAGCATAGACCATTTTGCCCATAAAGTATTAGGGCTGAATCTAGCTGATAGTTGATTCAAATAGACCAACAAAACATCTTCAGTTACCCCAATCAAACTATTTTTGTTTTGCCACTTTTTGAAGTCGTCGTATTCTCGCTCGTACCTTGAAGCTGATTTTGCAGGTAATAAACTTGAAGCTACACTGTTGGCTGCCTCAATAATCTCTTTTGGTACATTCATTTTCGCTTTCGCCAAAACAAATGTGAAGAAAAACAAACAGACATGTTCATGGCAACGCTTCCATAGCTTACGACATTTGCGACAAATTATTGAGATTTTTTTGGAATTTATCTAACCTTTTTACAAATGAGAAACAAATAAAATATCAAACAATACACGCAAGGTAACGGGTTTTACTGGCTCAAGGTGGTAACTGACTCGCCTGCGGCTCGTCAGTTATATCCTCCATTCGCCAGTAAAAACCCTCTTACCTTGCTAGTAATGTTATATACTATACTACTACTGTATTTGAAAAAAAAATGTTTTCTCCAAGCTCTATAGCCACCCTGCAGTGTCTTCGCTATCAGTTATATCAACATGACCTTTGATTGAATCATCGAAATAAATAATAGTTCAATCAACGTCATGACTTACTTACCCTTGATAGATTGATAAAGATGTGCACACCCAAAGATGAATATAGGCAGCCAGAAAGCAATTCTTATTGCAGCAAATTTAAACTTAACTTCTCTGTCAAATCCCTTTCCATTTCTCGGAAAGGATAGTAAGAGTTGTGCAGCTTTAATGAAAAATTTCAAAACATGAATTTCGTTCTCGTTATAAATAATCATAGTTCAACCAGAAATCATTTATATAGAGGTACTCTCACTGTCCAAATTTCAAATGAGAACTCGATCATTTGGAATTGAAAACGAAGCAAACAAAAATTTTGAGGAATTATAAATAATTGCATTTTATGTTATTATAATTCGATCATATTATATGAACATTATCTGTTATTTTGAATCGAACAAATATAATAAAACAATATCACAAAAGCAGGAATGTAATTCATTGTAATTGAATAATTTGAGGAAATTAACTTTGAAAAGTATACTATGAAGCTCCAATAGAATTTCACCACTTCTGCAAATTTGATGACTTTTTTTAATTCTCACTGAAAAATTCAATATTCATGCAATTGGTTTTGTGCATGTTTGATAAGCTTTTTAAATTAGGGGTAAAACAAAACATTTCATATTGAAATATTACCATTTAATAAAATTTTAATTTAATTGAATTCGACGTAAAATCCAGTTGGATTAACTCAATCGAAAAAATGCTTCATGCGGAAATTTTCCAGTTCACATCTCTCCCAAGATCTTCATCAATTCACCATGAAAATCATACTGGAAGATCGAATGGAAAATTCATGTCGACCGAATCGAGAATCCTCAATACTTGATACTGGGACTTTCGAGGATAACCGGATATGGCCACAGAAAGAAGATTACGCAGAATTGAATGAAAACGGCATTAGTAGGTCTGATGCGAGGATAATCGAGTCCTTTATCCGCGAACTGAACTTCTCCAACAGAATGCGTCCTGGAAAGCAGCGAATAGAAAAATTGGCATTCGACAACTGGATTCGCGAAAGGATTCAATTTTTGTTCAAGGATCACACAAAATCGGTTCATTCCCTGCGCAAGTTCGGTTCTAGTCTTGTAGATGGCAGGCAACCATGCACTACGAACAATGGAATTCCCTTACCTACTGTTTCGGATAGTATATTTTGTTATGTTTGAAATGGCTCTTGTTTCATCGAACACAATGTTGTTGTTCAGACCTCTCTGTTCAAAACAACCAACCATACCGTTCGTCTTTGATCTTGATTGAATGCTCCTTTCAGTAGTCCCAAAGTAAGCTCGCCCACACTCGCAAGGTATTCTATAAATTCCAGCTAGAGAGAGCGGATCTATTCGATCTTTGATTTTATATTGAGACTTGTCCTTGTTTTTGAGGCCATCGAAACATATGAGCAATATAATAACATGAAAAGAAAGGAAGAGAATCCTATTTTTCATAGTGCATGGTTGCCTCCCATCTTCTAGAATCAAACCTGAATCAATTGACAAAGAAACCTCAAAAGATCTCACGCAGCAAAAAAGCAATTCAATTTGTAGTAAACTCAGCTCGGATGTTAACTGGATGGAGCATTGAGCATTGTCTTGCGTGCATCTAGGCTTCATCAAATCAACCCTAATCAGCTCCAGCTGTGTCGGATCCCTTTCCAAGTTCTTCCATCCGAGGAATCTGAGGTACACTCACAGAATTATCTCAATTTCCGCTAAGTGCTCCGAAATCTTTACAGACTATCTTGCATATTTCATGCAGCAGTGATGTCTTGTAATTGGATAAGTCCGTGTAGAAGGCATTCCCAGTTCTCTCTAGTGTATATTAGTTTCGTACAGTGGAATGAACTCTTTGGTTGCGGTTTTCCACCCGAGAATCCTGCAGGTTGGGAATCGTGAATGCAATTTCTTGTTCTGGTCTTCATCAGTAATTTAATCAAAGTTAGTTTCGATGGAAACGGAGATGGTGAATATTTGATTTCATTCTTTGGAACCTGAGGAAATGTTTTTTGTTACGATTCAGAGAATTCGAGGGAGATAATTAATTTCAATGGTCATATTCTATCCTAGCATCCCACAAGAAATAAATCGAAGAAACTATAGGCTGGCAAATCTGAACTGAACTACGAGGATGTATTCATATCTAGTTAGCCTAGACCAGTTCCATTCAACAAAATATTGCGATACCATATACAATAACTTATAAGAAGTGTCAGTGTAGAGTTCGACGTCAAAAAATTAAACCAGAGTTACGCAATAAATTAAAAGAAAAGATGTCCACCGAAATTGTAAAAATCGAAAAATTGGAGTATCAAGCCATCATCAAGTACCTGTATTTAAAAGGGTTAAGAGGTAAGCAGATTTACGAAGATATGCTTAATACCCTTAGTGATCAATATCCTTCGTATGCGACCGTGAGAAATTGGACTGCAAGCTTCAAAAGAGATAAATTTTCTATTGAAGATGATGACCGATCGAGAAGGCCAGTTTCTGTGTCAGTCCCCGAAAATATCGATGCAGTTCATGACATGATTTTATCAGACGTCGAGTTGGTCTAAAACGGATATCTGAAGCACTAAAGATTTCATACGAACGCGTTCATCATATACTTCACGTCAATTTGGACATGAGAAAAATTTCTGCAAAATTGATCCCCAAATGTTTGAATGTTGACCAAAAGCGTGCAAGGATAGAAGCATCACGTTCGATCTGTGCTCGATTTGAAAACGATGTAGACTTCTTATACTGAACTGTTACTATGGATGAGACTTGGGTACATTTCTACGATCCAGAAACAAAGCAACAATCGATGGAATGGCGACACTCTGGTTCTCAAAGACCTAAGAAGTTTCGTGTCCAAAAATCTGCTGGAAAAGTTCTTGCTTCAGTTTTTTGGGATTGCTATGTAATCATGATTGATTTTTTGGATGATGGTAGAACAATAACTGGAGATTACTATTACTTGCCACTCTACAGGAAAAAATTGAAGAGAAAAGACGCGGAAAGCTATCCAAAGGTATTTTGTTTTCACAGGACAATGCCCCAGTACACAAATCTCAAGTTGCCATGCAAAGAATTCGTGATTTAGGGTTAGAATTACTAGAACAACCCCCTAATTCAACAGATTTGGCTCCGTCCGACTATCATATCTTTCCTCAAATGAAAAAAAGTTTTAAAGGTCGTAAATTTTTATCCTAAGAGGAGGTAATAAAAGCTGTGGAGGACTGGTTTGCAGAGCAAGAAGAAACATTTTTTTGGAAGGTCAAGAGATGTTGCAGGTTCTCTGTGATGAATGTATTCAATTAAGAGGAGAATATGTTGAGTAATAAAATATTTTGACATTGAAATTTTGTTTGGTTCTATAGTAGGCTAAGAATTTTTCAATATATCCTCGTATATAGTATACAGTATGCTTTAGACAAGAAAGCTGTAAAAGAGAAGATGTAACTCCTTTGAAGCTATTTCAGGTAGCTAGAACTAGAGGGATACATCAGACCTTAGGGTCACAATGCACTGTACTCCATGAGTTATACCAATGGTTATACAATCATCGAAGTTACTGAAATGTAAAACCCAATAAAGACTCGAATATGTATAAATTTTGGTTCTGATTTCAGGATTCAGATTGTTTATGATTCAGCACTTGGTATTTTCTTCATTTCCATCCTTTATCGCTTTTACCCAGCATCAAAAACTACGTAAAGGACCCCGCACTTTTAGTAGGTAAAGTGGCGACCGGTCAAAGTTTCTGAAAATTTGGTATGTTGTTGTACCCGACTCATTGACCAAAAGTGTCAATGGGCCCAACCCAATCCTATGGCTAGTTTTCTAACTACGGGGTGTTAAAGTTGAAAATTGCCCAGATTTTCGGATTTATTTGCTAATTATTAAGAGTTACATTGGATTTCTGTTGCATACACACGTTTACCACATGTTCTAGGTATGAAATTAGAGGATACGTATGATTAAAAATATTTATATTCACCGGGTGATTCACGAATATATGACGGTAGTTTTTTTTCTAAATTCACTTTTTCTACTGTGACGTCAGGAGGGCATATTTTTGAAATGATCTTTCCGATTTAGTATTATGACGACAAAATATTGCACAGTGCAAATTTTTTTATACAGGGTGTTCCACAGAGAGAACCACTAGACATAATCATATTTTTTAGGATTAATTCGAAATCCTGTATTTTTGAATTGATTTTTGGGAAAAGTAATACCACAATCATATGTGTGTCTCTAATCTCCAAAATATTCAGGGTGGTTTATTCATAGGAAGATATTCAATTTTGGGAAAAGTACAAAAAACATGAACACCCTGTATTCGAAAATTTCCTCGGTCAAATGCAACTATTTTATCACTTTATATTGATTCCCACAACATCTCCCGAGGTATGAATTTTAAATCCGATACTATGACCAGTTTTCGAGATACAGGGCGTAAAAGCGGAGAATAACTTATTTCATCAATTTTTTTTCAAATTGAAAAGCCGAATTTATTTTATGTTCCCCCCATGAGTTCAGTATGAGAGCAGATCAGATGCACATGGGAAGATTTAGCTAAAATATTAACTGTTACAGGGTGATTCATGAATAAATCACAATAGCTTTTGCAAACACTCGATAATTCTAAAGTTTCGTCACAGCGAAATTATTCCATGAAGTTAATACCTAGTCGTTCACAATTTTCAGTCTGAAATACTTCATAATAATTAGGTACTTTTCATACAGGGTGAGTCATAAATAATATGCTTTGAAATAATTGAAAGGAGAACTTTTCTGGTGAATTTTGAATAACTGTCTAACATTACATCAAGTGAAGTATTTCAGACTGAAAATTGTGAACGACTAGGTATTAACTTCATGGAATAATTTCGCTGTGACGAAACTTTAGAATTATCGAGTGTTTGCAAAAGCTATTGTGATTTATTCATGAATCACCCTGTAACAGTAAATATTTTAGCTAAATCTTCCCATGTGCATCTGATCTGCTCTCATACTGAACTCATGGGGGGAACATAAAATAAATTCGGCTTTTCAATTTAAAAAAAAATTGATGAAATAAGTTATTCTCCGCTTTTACGCCCTGTATCTCGAAAACTGGTCATAGTATCGGATTTAAAATTCATACCTCGGGAGATGTTGTGGGAATCAATATAAAGTGATAAAATAGTTGCATTTGACGGAGGAAATTTTCGAATACAGGGTGTTCATATTTTTTGTACTTTTCCCAAATGGAATATCTTCCTATGAATAAACCACCCTGAATATTTTGGAGATTAGAGACACACATATGATTGTGGTATTACTTTTCCCAAAAATCAATTCAAAAATACAGGATTTCGAATTAATCCTAAAAAAATATGATTATGTCTAGTGGTTCTCTCTGTGGAACACCCTGCATAAAAAATATGTACTGTGCAATATTTTGTCGTCATAATACTAAATCGGAAAGATCATTTCAAAAATATGCCCTCCTGACGTCACAGTAGAAAAAGTGAATTTAGAAAAAAAACTACCGTCATATATTCGTGAATCACCCGGTAAATATAAATATTTTTAATCATACGTATCCTCTAATTTCATACCTAGAACATGTAGTAAACGTGTGTATGCAACAGAAATCCAATGTAACTCTTAATAATTAGCAAATAAATCCGAAAATCTGGGCAATTTTCAACTTTAACACCCCGTATTTAGAAAACTAGCCATAGGATTGGGTTGGGCCCATTGACACTTTTGGTCAATGAGTTGGGTACAACAACATACCAAATTTTCAGAAAATTTGACCGGTCGCCACTTTACCTACTAAAAGTGCGGGGTCCTTTGAGACATCCATTGAACTGGCACCTCCACCATTTCGCAACCAAAAATAAATCCTACTTTTTCAGCTTCTAATTCTCGTTTCCTTAAATTTCTCAGACTATTTTATTTCCTTAACCACAAAGAACGTTCATAGAGGTGAATGTGTATTTTATTTTATTCCAGTTTCCTGTTCAAAATTCCAAAATCGCAGAAATTTGGTCGAGATGATAACGCTTCATAGAAACAGGGGAGCAAAAATAATCGATAAAGTTCGCCTGTATTGGCTCGTAATGAGCTTTTTCAAGTATGCAAATGTCGAACAAATATATCCCGCACGACAATTCAGTAATTAGACATTTAACCAGGCAATTTGGATGGAAATTCCCATATTTTATTATTTAGGTCGAGTTACTATTCTCAGACCATCTTTTCATGTCGAACTTCGAGGAATAAATTGGGTCACGACATGCGTTCTCTCTTTTTTGATGGATGTTTATGGAATAATAAATCGTTCCATTCTTTTGAATTGAAGAACGACGGAAAATCGTAAACTTTTTCAGAGGAGGAGTTTTGTCCCACATGAATGGGAGAATTTTATTGAAGTTATTTTTGCGCAGTTATTTCTTGGAACAAGAACGTTAACTTTATGCCCAAATTATAACATTTCTCAATTTTGAGTCGCAAATATAACGCTTCTGAAAACATTCTCCAACAGAAAAGAATGTACAGAATGATACTGATCTTCCTGGCATAATTTGAAGGTATACATTACTATCGGGTGTTTTTTCAGAGTGATAGAACTTCAAATTGAAACAAAACATAAATAAATTAGAATTGAAGCCAATTTTCTTTTTTATTCGGACGATAATTTTATGAAATTCTTGTTTCAAATAGTTATTTATGATATGATTGTTAAAAGTGACGTTTTATTTGGTGAGTGAAAAAGTGAAATGAGCGAAGCGAATTGAACAATTTCACGAACAAAATAGAATCAATTTTAACACAAATACCATACAATGTTTTTTGTACAACTGCCCTATTTTGATAATGAAATGGGCGAATTTGCAATGACATTAAACTTCAAAATGCATTTTAATATTCAAATAATCAAAAGGTTGTTGTGAATGGCAAACGTTGCCAACGTTATGAATACTAACAAATGAGAAAAGACGCTGTCATTTGAATTTCGTTCCTGTCCAATTTTCGTCTTGGGTTTTTAACTACTTAATATGTTTGTCGAGAGTTCAATTATTAATAAAAGTGACGATTTGGTTGCTCCTGTGGATATTGAAGAGTCTGCTAGAAGAACAAATCTGGTACTCCTACCTAAAAAATCTGTTCAGCAGTACGATATTGCTGTACATATAACAATTTCGTGGCCTGGTGTGAATTGAAAAATGTAGAAGGGAACTTCAGAGAACCTGTTTTCCTGGCATACTTAGAAGAAAAATCGAAAATATGGAGTTCATCAACTTTGTGTAGCAAATTTTCAATGATAAAGTCAAGCGCCCTTATTGAAAATGGTGTGGATGTTAGTAAATATTTTAAGGTAATAGCACATTCAAAACGGAAAAGTGAAGGATATCGTCCCAAAAAATCGAAAATTCTCAGTAGTGAACAAGTTGAAAAGTTTATAAATGAGGCACCAGATGAGAAATACTTGATGGTTAAGGTTGCAACTATTTTCGGATTATTTGGAGTCTGTCGGCGTGAAGAATTGTGTAATTCATCAGTGGAAGACATCGAAATAACAAATAAATCATTGGTTATACAACTTCCAAACACAAAAACGAAATTCAGTCGTTGTTTCAGTATTATTGGGAAGTATGTTGACTATTTTCATAAGTACTTTGCACTGCGCCCTTCTGTCATCAAACATCGACGTTTTTTCCTGAAATACATGAATAATAAATGCACTGCCAATCCAGTTGGTATCAATATATTTGGTAAAATTCTATCTATTGTTGCCGAATTCCTCAAACTGCCAGAACCAAAGCAATACAGGACACTGTTTTCGAAGATCCTCCGCTTCATTGCTAGCAGAATCAGGAGCAAATATTAATGATATAAAAAAACATGGTGGATGGAAGTCTAGGACGGTAGCCGAGGGCTATTTTGATCATTCCATTTTATATAGAATTGTCATTGCTGAAAAAACTCTCCCAACCTCAACAGATTTTGGATCATCATCATCCAATATTGTACTTACTGTTTCTACAAGTACTGATGGTGCTGAGGATTCTAATAATGTGTTGCGAAGCTCCCTAACGTCACAGGGCATTAATGTTAGTAATTGTTCTAGTTTTACGATTAATATTAATGTTCATAAGTAATGATTGTCAAATATTGATAATAAAAATCTGCAATTGCTGAATTTTTTTCATCTGATTTCATCATAAGAAAATGGAGTGCTTAAAATATTTTTAACACTAATGTCAATAGTATATTCTAAAACTAGTTGCAGAATGGGCTCTCATTCCAATACGAATGCGAAATTCGAAAACGAGCGACGAAGGAGCGAGTTTTCGAACGCATGAGTATTGGAATTGCATTCTGCAACGAGTATTAGACGATATTTTCTCTATTTCACTCAAATTTTGTGAAATTCAATGAAAAAATTCAAATTAAAGGTCCTAGTGACTTTCATATTTTATCTTGGCAGTTGGTGTGAACCTTAGAACATAGAACCACAGAACCATAGAACCATAGAGGTTCTTCATTCAAAGGTGTGAACGTTAGGAAATACGAAAATTGACGTTTCCAAATTGACGTCTGCTGAAATTTTAAAGGATCGGAAGTCATTGCTGACAACCACAAAACGAAAAATGTAACTGAAAACGATGCTGTAATGAATTCATTACAGCACTGTTTTTAGAACTGTAATGAGCTCATTACGATACTGAAATAGAGAAAAATATTTTTAACACGCTTCCACGTGAACAATCAATTTTTACATTGATTGCTGTCATTAAAAGTGTCACTTTTAATGGCAGTTGTACAAAAAATAATTTCCTGCAATATTTCCACCACGACTAGCTCTAAGGAACCGCATTCGACCAGACCAATTTCGAACCACTTTTGTCGAGTACAATAAAAACACACTCTCTCTCTCTCACCAATGACTTGACATAACACCAAAGAAAATAATTCATTGGAGTTTTGTCGTTTGATCTTAGAGCCAACTATTTGGACCATTTCTTTCAATAAATCCATTGTTACGGTAGCAGCATGAGTCGTTGCACCCTCTTGTTGGAACCAAAACACTTCTGGTTCGATATCATTCAAATTTTGAAACGAATTATCATTGATCATCGATCTGTAACGAGCACCATTCATTGTATAATTAGCTCCAGCATAGTCTTTAAAGAAATATGGACCGATGATGCCTCCAGCGAGTAAAGCACACCATACAGTGAATTTTTCAGGATGCAATGGAACCTACAGATTTTCTTTAGGATTGTTTTCACTCCATATACAGCAATTTTGCTTGTTTACCTAGCCGTTCAAACAGAAATGAGCTTCATCACTGAACACAATTTTTCCATAAAAAATGGATCAACTTCAAGCTTTTCTAGGGCCCAATCAGCAAACAAACGATACTTATTATCGTCAAGTGGCTTTAGTTCTTCAACCAGTTGGATATTGTATGAGTGTAGACGCAAAATTTTCCATTTGGTGGATGCACAGATTCCATCATGTTGAGAACGTCGACGAATAGACAAATCGGCATCTTCATTAACCTTTTTACTTACAGCAGCGATTTTTTCTTCTGTACGTACAGTTCTTTGTCTTGTTTTGTTGTTGCATCGAGTGGAGAAAATGTTGTTCGGAATCTACAAAAGTTTGGTGAATAGAACATCGATTTTGAAGATAAATTTCAACAATTTGTGAACGTTGCGGCGGAGTGAGTCTTTCCATGATAATTTGTCAATGCTTACTGAACAGAAATGCCAAAACAATATGGCTTCTAGCTTCTACCTTCTGTAAAATCACAGTTATCTCTATCGAAAATTCTATCGGTCTTAAAAAAACACCCGATACTTTATTGAAGAATCACTGGAACCTATTGAATAGTTTGAAGGATATATAAACCTTTGATTCATCATCCCACATGATCTCCGCTTCAATAACATCGATGTGGGATGTGGTTTATTTCCATTCTCCATCCCCTACGCCACTGCTTCCACCCCTAACAACGAATTTGCAAGATTGAAAACACACAACCTCCATCACTCAATCAAAACTCAATTCAGCAACCGCTTCCCATTATTAGATCCAAAAACGACTAAAATTCATTTAAACACGCGAAAATCACCCCATATCAAAGGGTTTCCTGCCCTTTCACTTAAATGCCTTTCGGCATAATGAAACGCTTTATCTTATCGACGTTTTATTAAAGACAGCGGTATGAATTTGCGCGAAATTTAACGAGATAGAAAAGCCATTTTCGATGGTTCTTCATATCTGCCGAATTCTATAGTAAGGGGTTACAGAAATCATTTGTGGAAGGCAAATGTAGCATGGCTTGAGGCTTGCTGATGAGTTTTGGAGTTTCAACATACTTTAGACTGAAATAACAGTTAGTAGTTGGCAAACTTTGGTCCGAGTCGAACAATTGATTTGTTGGAAGAAGTTTTATTAAGTTCGTGCTGTGAAATTATCTAGAATTGGTTTTTGAATGCGTTTGTTTTTCATTCCAAGCGCAAAAACCGTCCCTGTGTATGTAGGTATGTTTTTATGAAAGTTTCGAAATTCATACATTGAAATTCGAATTTTTCGAGCCTAATTCCTCCAGCTGAAGAGTGGTCTTTTGTGTTGATGTTTCCTATTCTGGTATAGATGAGGAAATTAATTTTTTATATTGGGATGTTTCAAGTTGAAAACTTTTTATCGTACAGGGTGTTTCTCAGTTCATGCGCAAAATATCAGGAGGTGATTGCTCCAATGAAATTGAGATGGGTCTTTCGCTTTCCTATAAAAAACTTTCTTCAGCCCTACCCTTTCCGAGATATCATCCTTAAAATGTGGTGACTTTTGAATAGCCCGCCATTTCGGTAGATGTCACTTTTGGAGCTGTCATTTTTTGACATTTGACAAATAGAAACTACGCCATTAATGAAAATGGAACGATACACTCTTCAACAATGCGTTGAAATTATTGAGATTCATTAAAAATGGTGAAAAAATGGCGGAGACTGTAGTTAAACTAGAACATTTTTGGGTCGTCGTGAAGCACATTGTCGAACCGCAATACAAAAATTGGTAAAAAAATTTGAGCTGCGGACACAAGTTAGTGATGTGAAGAATAAAACCCGTGCACGTCGCTGAAGAACCGCCGAGAATATTGCCGCTGTATACGAAAGTGTTGAAGAAAACCCAGTTTTGTCCATTTCTCGTCGTTCTTCGGAATTAGGCATTCTACAAACGTCATTGCACCGTATTTTGCATAAATATTTGGGTCTTAAGGCTCATAAAGTTCAGTTAACACAAGAACTCGAGCCGGCCGATCATCAACAAAGTCGTGTCTCTGCTAATTGGGTCCTTGAAATGCATTTCCACCTCGGTGACTTCGTCAGGAGAGAAATTGTCGCATCTGGGGCTCGGAGTTATTGTTGAAAAGCTTCTCTATCTTCAACTGTTTGGTGCGGTTTATGGCCCAGCGGGTCTTTGGACCTTACTTAATCGAGAGTGAGGCTGGAGCAACAGTTACGGTAAATGGATTGCGCTATCAGAGATGATTAATGATTTTTTATGGTCGGAATTGGGTGGTATTTATATGGACCATGTTAACTTTCAACAAGACGGCGTTACGTGCCACACAATCGACGAAACCATATATCTTTCACGGAAAAAGTTTTCTGTCCAATCACATACCTTTGTCTGAATTGAATTGATTCAGATTCAAAAGTTTCAAAAGAACAGAAATACATTAAATTTATTAAAAAAATCAAAGAGCACAAGAGATCAGAAACTTTTGATCCTTCATCTATTCTCCTTGTAGGTAGATTCTCATATACCAGCTCAAGAAACCAGTTTAAAAATTCACAGATATCAAATGAAAATGTGACAGCAACTTGCAAGGTTGAATTTTGTTTAATCATTGGTTTTGCTTGTTCACTCATCGTCATTTTGAGATCTAGGTCATATTTATGTTTTTAAGAGTATAAGAGTAAGGTTATGATTATGCTTGTTCAGAGAGTTCATGAATTGGAAGTTGCGTATTTATGGGACGCCCTATTTGATGTATGCGATAATAAACTGCTCCATATGAGTTAGGGATATTGACTTAAATTGCAAAAAATATAGTTAAAATAAGATTGTTGTGATGAGAATTCATATCAATATGTTTTCAAGTTGCAAATTAATTTAAGCCTGTAGGTCTGTAGCGTATACAGGGTGGTTAAGAAAAATCGAGTAAAATAACGAAATTTTATTCCCAGAGAATTCAAGCATTTTAAGACTATCAATATAATGTATGGCCTCCACGGGCATCAATAACAGCTTGACATCTTCTTTGCATACTACACACGAGGTTGTTGAACTTTTTTTGAGGAATTTGGTTCTATGAACGGGGCAGAAGCTCTCTCAGATCATTTAAGGATTCTGGGATAGGTTGATGATGATCTAATCTTCTTTGGAGCATATCCCATGCATGTTCTATGCAATTCAAATCTGGTGAGTGCGGAGGTATTGGTAAATGTGGAATACCAAGCTCGTCGCGCGCATTCTCAACTATGGCTGCACGGTGCGGTCTAGCGTTAACGTCTAGAAATTGAAAAGTTTCACCAATAGCAGCGTGAAAATTTGGCACAACATTATCAATGACATGCTCCCTATAGTGTAAGGCGGTCATATTCCCAGGACAAATGTGTAGATCTCTGTGCTCCCGTTGAAACATATCCCGGCCCATAACATAACACTACCCCCTCGGAATGGATGGACTTCTTTGACATAGCGGAGTATGAGTGGGATTGTCCATACCCTTATTCTTCGAGAATCTGAAAATCGTCCATATCTGGATTCATCAGTGAAAAGGACACTACGCCATTGATCGTTCCAATTGATATGTTGCCTGGCCCATTTCAGTCTTTGACGCTTATGGTCACGTGTTAATGGAACTCCTCTTAATGGACGTCTAGAACCTAGATTCACCTCTCTCAAACGTCGTCTGATGGTTTCGATGGAAACTTGGACCTTGGACCCCATCTGCATTTTGAAGAGTATTCCGTAGCATTCTACACGTAGATGTAGGGTTTCTTCTCGCCGAAACGGTGATGAAACGATCCTGCGCAGGTGTTGTTTTTCGTCGCCCACCAAGCCTTGGTCTTTCCAACACGGAACCTATTCCAAAGTCGAGGTATCACACTTTGGCTGACTTGTAGCCTTTCCGCTACAACAACCTGAGTTAGGCCACCCTGTAGCTTTCCGATAGCCCTATTAGCCTCAACGTTTGTTAATTTACGTCTTGGCATTTTCAGAAAACTCGTTTCAAATCGAAGCCGTTGATAAACTGACTTCATTTCAAAATAAGAACATTCATGAAGTATATGCAAAGAACCAAACTGAAGAAAAAAGGCGACCAGATTGACGAAATGTCTCATACTGATTTTTATTGGATCGATTCAAGTTGTTATTGAGTTTTAAATGATTTCACAGCGATTTTCTCAACGATTACATACTTTTAAAAACGATTGAATATGGTATCCCTAACTCTTGTGGAGCAGTATATTTTGAATGAAACATAATTTGAGGTTCTGTCACAATAAACACCAATTTTGGAAAACTATGTTGTACTACCAATAGTTACTCACTCAGTAACAACAGTACACGATAAAATCACCCAACCTATCTTACTCATTGTACACCACTATTTGCCAAAGTGATGAGAATCCTTTCGTTGCCGAATGATTTCGAAACTGAAGAGTTCGCTACATATCGCTGATACAATTTTGGACTTGCTGAATCGCTTTCGGAAGCAGAACGCCTCTGATAGAAATTCGACCATCGTAGACTCCATGACATAACAACCGAAAGAGAGAAAGCAAAAGAATGAAGGAAATTCGTTCGCGGTTTCGCTGCCAGCGAAGTGAATTTCTTTATCAGAAATGAAGCAATGGAATGATCGAGCTCCGATTTCAGTTCAATTCCAAGGTCCACTATACCACACTTAAAATTGGTTTGAAAATTAACTGCAGCGTAATCAATTGGTCAGTTATTGCTGTTACCTCAGCGACACGTAAACCATCGTCGTTTACCTGCTTAAGTCTTTGATAGTTACGAAAATAGGGAACACTTTGCGATAAGAAGTGAATATTTCCATTAGTTCTCAATAATTCTCCGATTACTACGTTTTTTATTTATCTTATCTCGGAGATACCCATTGTGCCACTAAAGTGAATTGTTTAAGTTTCTGTTATTCGTGTTTTTGGAGTGAATGAGTTGAAATGATTCTTAAAAATATGGATTTCGTGGACGATGTGGACAGCGAGTTGAATGAATTGATTCAGGAAATTTCTCCGCATTTTGAGGAGAGTTTGATTAGGGTGAGTGTAATTCAAAATCATTGAGATATATTGTTTTCGAAAATGAATATTTGTCCAGTAGTCAAATTAAGATAGCATCATATTGTATATAACATTACTAGCAAGGTAAGAGGGTTTTTGCTGGCGAATGGACGATATAACTGACGAGCCGCAGGCGAGTCAGTTACCTCCTTGAGCCAGTAAAATCCGTTACCTTGCGAAAATGAATATAACAAAAGAAATTATTGAGACAGTCAGCAGTGTAGCTTCAAGTTTATTACCTGCAAAAGCAGCTTCAAGGCACGAGCGAGAATACGTCGACTTCAAAAAGTGGCAAAACAAAAATAGTGTGATGGGGGTAACTGAAGATGTTTTGTTGGTCTAATTGAATCAACTATCAGCTAGATTCAGCCCTAATAGGTACTTTATGGGCAAAATGGTCTATACTGAAAAGCTGCTTGGAAATGAAAGAAAATGCCCCTGTTCGCAGGTTTGTTTTCCTAAAAAAATTTATTGAAAAATATGACGTTTAGTTGTCATTTGCAGATTTCAAAAGGTAATAGCGTTTCTGAAACGAAAAAATGAGCGTTATACGCCAAAAAAGGCCAAGGTATTAAGTAAAGAAGAGGCTGAACAATTTCTTTTACATGCTCCTGATGACCAGTGGTTGCTGGCGAAAATTGTAACAATATTTGGGATTTTTGGATGTTGTCGATGTGACGAAATTCTCTCCTTAAATATGAATGATGTAGAAGATATGGGAAAATACGTTATTGTGACATTGCGGCAAACAAAAAATTTAACAACAAGAAGATTCACCATAACCGATGATGGCTGCAGCTTCAAGCCCTGCATGTTATACAGAAAATATGTAAATCTTCGGCCTCCTGGAACAGGAAGCCTAAGATTTTTTTGACATACCGACATGGAAAGTGCATTTCCCTTAATGCTGGCCAGCACACTATTGGTGGTGTCCCAAAGCAAATAGCGAAATATTTAGGTTTAAAAGACCCAAAGTTATACACCGGCCACTCTTTTCGCAGAACTGGAGCCACTATGGTTGCGGATTCGGGTGGAGATATTTTAGCACTAAAGCGTGCAGGAGGGTGGAAGAGCACCGAAATTGCGATGAGTTATATCGATGATTCGGTCAACAAAAAAATCGAAATGTCTAGCAAATTATTCGGTAGTAAGGAGAGTACAAATGTTCTGCAGTCCTCGAGTTCAGCAGTTTCTGAGTCAACAGATTTTCAACATATATGACGATAAAACAAAATTTTCTAATGTAAATAATACTACTAACATGTAAAAATTTTGCAAGTTAACTGTCAGTTTTACAAGTTAGTGACTTGATAAAATACACTTTCTTGATTAATATTGTGTTTTTGGAAACTGACGTTTACAAATGAGAAACAAATAAACGTATTTGTCGGTCATTCATTTGAAAAATGGACCCACAAAAATGAGATAGATTCTGAAATTTATTCAGAATAAATTGACAAATTGAATGTTCCTAGATGCCACAAAAAAGAACGTCATTGTGAAATCAGTTTACGAATTTTCTAGTGGACAGAAACTGTGCTAGGTTTGATAAACAACTTCAAAAAACTACCAAAAATGTTTGAAGAATGAGCGTTCGATATAAAAAAGAAGCATTACTACGAATCTAGCTCAAATTTTACATTTTGCTCTTTGTCTTCAAAGTAACGTGCTGTAATTCAGAAAAAACATGCCCATTTTAAAAAGATCCAGTTTTTCTGAAATTCTGAAGAATCCACTCAATATATCCGGTGTTTTTTAGAGTGAAAGAATTTTCGAAAGGGATAACTGTGATTTGAGAGGAGGTAGAAGCCAAACTTAAAGAGCACTTCGTGAAATTTATGGTTCACATAATCGTCCATCAGCGCAGCTTATTCGTCGAACTATCGATAGATTTCGGACAACATTTTCGCTACTTGATGCAACAACAACAACAAGACAAATAACTGTACGTACAGAAGATAATGTCGCTGCTGTAAGTGATAGTGTTAATGAAGATCCAGATTTGTCTATTCGTCGACGTTCAGAATACGCTGGAGGCATCATCGGGTCATAGTTTTTTTAAAAACGATGCTGGAGCTAATAGCAAGGCACACACGAAAGGGAAATCTGTCAGATCTGATCGGCAGTCCAGATCTGTAACAGATCTGGACTGCGGATCGGATCGCTCCCGCCGATCTGGTCTGTCGAGGATCAATGAGATATATGATCCGCGACGGACCAGATCGGCGGGAGCGATCCGATCCGCAGTCCAGATCTGTTACAGATCTGGACTGCCGATCAGATCTGACAGATTTCCCTTTCGTGTGTGCCTTGCTAATGTTTCAGTCAATGGTGCTCATAACCGATCGATGATCAATGATTATTTGTTTCAAAATTCGAATGGTATCGACCCCGAAGTGTTTTGGTTTCAACAAGATGGTTCTATACCTCATGCTGCTACCGTAATAGTGGATTTGTGGAAAAAGGGGTTTGACAATCACATTATTTCGAGAAATGGTCCATTTAATTGGCCTCCAAGATCATGCGACTCCAATGGATTATTTTCTTTGGGGTTATGTCAAGTTGATATGAAGTCTGAAATGCTCATAAACCAGAAACAATAGACGCTTTCGAAGCCAACATAACTCGTGTTATTGCTGAAATAAGGTCTGAACAACTCCAAAAAGTGGTCTAAAATAGGTCTGGTCGAATGTGGTTCCTGAGAACTAGTCGTGGTAGACATATGCCAGAAATTATTTTCAAAACATAAATGTTATAATATAATAATAATAATAATATAAGAGTTTATTGATTAATTTTCTACAATCATCTTACAACTCTGAAATAACTGTGAGTTATTCACTATGAGGAGATAACTGTATACAGCTGTTTTTAAAAATAAAAATCATATTCTAAACGGTAAGGCAATAAAGCAAAATTATTTCTTTTCGAATACCCTATAATTAATCTCAAAACAACTAAAAGATTTGTTTATTCTGTCACATTCGGAAATTTTCGTCTTAATCTGTGAACGTCAAGATCAGTTAGTTATTTTCTTTTTGTTTGTCATCATTGTTATAAATTTTTCTTAGCCAGGATTTATAAAATCATTTTTCAAATAAATGAAAAAATTGGCTTCAATCTCAATTCAAATGTGTTTTATTTCAATTTTCTACCACTCTAAGAAGAAACTCCGAAACTAACAAGATCATAACTTTTTGCATTTGAATATTCTCTAACTTGTTTCGGAATTGCCTGTGAAGGAAAAATATGACAAGAATTCAGAATATCGGTATGAAGAGACAATAACAAATTGCTTGTGCATTTTTAATTCTCATCTGAGAGGTAGAAATGTGTTGAAAATGACACTGAAAGTTGCTATATTCAAAGTGTAACTTTCTTGGATGTTATAAACTTGAATAAGTGCTAAAACTGCCAATAAATACAAATCTTTCTCTTGCTCAAAAGAATGTGACTTTTTTTTTTTTATTTTTTATTCTGACAACTCTCAACCAAAGCATACTATTAATATCACACAAAACGCAACACTCCCACCTTGCAATTTCAATAAATTGCAATCAATCGTAGCTAAATACAATATTTGGTGGGTTTTTTAATACAACGGCCACTTCGAGTTTTGAGTATACCTGTACTCACTCCGGTGTTCTCAGAAACATTACTGGAGGAAGATGGGTTTGTCGAGGTTGACACTTCAGTATTACTACTACCTATTTCGAGTGGAAATATTTTTTGGACGGGTCTTAACATTTCCCCTTTTTCTGTTCGCACTCGTGCAACACGAATATCACCATCTTTGCCAGGAAATATCTCAGTGACTTTTGCTAAAGGCCAATTTATGCGTTTCGTGTTATCATCTCCGATCAGCACTAATTCTCCAACATTTAATTTTCTATCTGCTTTTTCATTACACCTAATACATTCTGAAATAACGGACCTTATTGTTCGACGTCCACCAAGAATCCAATACTTTTCCCTTAGAATATTCATCAGAATTTGAACTCCAGCATGACACTTTTTGACATGTATTTCGAAAATGAGTCTAGAAACTAAGAGATGTGAAGCGGGAAGTATTATCGGATATTTGAAATCTAAACTATCCTCTTTATTAATCAATTTCATTCTAATTCTAAGTAACCCTGATTCATCTCTAAATGGCAATAAACAATTAATCGATTTGAGATTGTCCGAATCTGCTAACCACTCTTTTTGAATAAATTTTAAAATCGTTATTTCAGCCGTATCAAGTTCCAGTACCGTCAATTCACCTTGTGATTTGTTTCGAGTTCTACAATTGTAAGTAAAACGTTTCATCCAACCTACCATTCGAACGACCTTAGAAAATTTACTAAAATACTTGTAACACCAACCAGAATCTGCGAAATCAAGATTACAAACTACCGTTTTCAGTGTTTCCTTTTTTATATCTTCCTCATTGAAACTCAAATCCTGACTCGGCCATTCTGATGAAGGGAATTTCAACCACTGAGGCCCCTCCCACCATCTTGATTTCAGTAGTTTCTTCGCGGAGCAACCCCTCGATGGTAAATCGGCAGGATTTAAATCACCTGGAACATGATCCCATTGCTGCTTCTTTGTCTTCTTTTCTTCACTAAGTCTTATACTATTAGATTCCCAACCCCTCAGATCAAATTTACCCTCATTCATAACTTCTTTAGATTCTGCAATAAACTTCTCAGCTTCGGATTCAGATTCTAAACTCACAACATAATTGTCAACATAGAAACTGTTCAACAATAAGTTGATTGTCTCAATAGAATATTTTCTCGGCTCATTCTCAATGTTTTTCAGGGAATTTCGAAGATGATATTGAATGACTGCACCTAATACAAATGGACTGCTCGTCACACCAAACACAACACGGCAGTGTCTATATACCACAATATTTTCACTTGCATCTATCCACAAAAAACGTAAAAAATCTCGATCGCACTCATTCAACCCAATTTGTAGAAAAGCTTTTCGTATATCTGATATAACGCCGAACTTGAAAAGTCTGAATCTAAATAATATTGAAGGTATATTTTCTATCAAATTTATACCTTTATCAAGGTAACTGTTTAAAGAGAAAGAATTTTTTGAAACAGCTGAGGCATCAAATACTGGTCGAATTTTTGTTGTACTACCTGGTTTTAAAATATGTCTGTGAGGTAGATAGTGACCCTGAAATCTATCTAATGTTGCTTTCTCTATAATTCCTTCATCTAGCCATTCTTCAAAAACATCATTATATTCCTTTACACAATTATCTTTTCGAAGCTTTTTCAAAGTAACCTGTAATCTCTGCAATGCTAAATCATAATTGGAGGGTAGGTCATCAGGAGTTCTCGTCCAAGGTAGATTGACAATATATCTATTTTCAGAATTTCTTTTGACACTTTGTTCGAAATTATCGAGCACCTCTTTTTCCCTACATTTAGAAGATTTGAATTCATAAGGATCTTTGATTCCTATATGATCTAATTCCCACAGATTTTCAAGATTCATATCTTTCAATAGCAATGTAGTAATAACCATAGCATTAGAATTAGAGTTAGAAACACAATTTTTTCCCAAGATTGTCCATCCTAAGTGTGTTTCTATCGCAGTTAAACCAGATGAGAGCTGAATAACTTTTCCAGTAAACAATTTTCCTACTATATCTGCACCTAACAGAATTTCGATTTTTCCTGGTATTTGATCTGAAATAGTGATACCTAATTCTACTAATTCATTCTGCAAACGAATCAGATCGGGACCTGCAACTCTGATATCACCACAAATTACTTGTTGATCTAATACTGTCACATTACATTGAAACTTCCTATCCAAACTATCTATTTCAATCCTGTACTTAGAATGTAAAGCTTCATCTGTAACCAGACCACCAAACAGGGAATGAATTACAGTTTCATTCTCTATTGATTGATAACCCATATCTAAGACAGTTTCTTTGAGAATATACGAACGTTGTGCTGCTGTATCAAATAAGGCACGAACACGACGCAATTTTCCGTTTGGCCCAACCAAATATACTGAAACTGTTTGTAATAAAACAATTCCTGGGGTATCGGAAAAATTTTGACACGCTAAAGAATTTTCACTGGCACAGATAGTGGTATTTGTTACCTCACCAGAGCTTCCAGACTGAACTCGCGATTCTCTTGAAGAAATTGGACACATCAAAGAGTAGTGTCTTCTCTTGCATTTTGAACATGTCACACCTCGCAATCGACATCTTCCTGCAGTATGTCCTGGTGCTAAGCAGACGAAACAACATTTTTTCTTGAAAAGAAACTGTTTTCTATCGTTGAATGACATATTCAATCCAGTAGGACACTCAAAACTCTTGTGGTCGCTCATGCTGCAAAAAGAACAATTAATTTTATTATTAGAAAATAAAACAGCAGCAGTAGATGTCTCTTCAGATCTTGCAGTTTTGTTCTTTCTGGAAGTCTTAGATACACTGATTCCCGCAACAGCCATGGAAATCTTCTCTTCGTTCTCAACTTCTGATCTTATGAACTTCAGAAGGCTTTCCAGCTTCACTTTTGACGTATCTGTAGAACAACAGGTGCGCTGCCAGATACGCAAAATATCTTCTTGTAAACAAGACTCAACCATTGGATATAACATCGATGAGCATTTATCAGTGGTAACACCAAGAGATTCCAAAGATCTGATATGACATTCGAGTTTGTCATACAAATCTGTCAGTGATAAATTCGATTGTGTCACTAAATTCAGAAGTTCCCTTATATACATTTCAATCAGTAAATCTTCCCGTCCAAATCTGTTTTTCAGAGATTCGATAACTTTTGGGTAATTCTCAGCACTAGGAGGATAACTTTCAACTACTCTTCGTGCTCTTGAATTTTCTTCTGTAGATTGAATCAGAAAATTAAACTTCTCAATATTATCCAATTGTTCATTTTCATCAATCTTCTGAAAAAGCCCCCAAAAATGAATCCATTTACGTAAATCTCCATCAAACTTCTTCAGTTCTAGACGAGGTAACTTGAACTTCTCAATAGCAGAATTATTGACTGAGTCACTATCCTTTTTCTTTAATAACTGGCTCACTTCTTCTTTAATCAAACAGAATTTTTTGTTATAATTACTGACTTCATCACACTCAATAGTCAAATCATTTTCAGAAGTATCTTTATCCAAGAGATATTCGAAAATTTCTCTATCTAAGGATCGGATATCTTCATATTTCTGTTCTAAATGGTGGAAACTTGCCTTCAGTTCCACTTCTGAGCATTTCTTGCTGATGTCAAGAATCTTCTCATAATCTGAAGAGAAAGACTTGCGGAAAACACAACGAGCTTTGAGCGCTTTTTCCATCTTAAAAGTTATTTATTATCTTCTCAGTCCTGTCACGGTCGCCAAATGTAACTTTCTTGGATGTTATAAACTTGAATAAGTGCTAAAACTGCCAATAAATACAAATCTTTCTCTTGCTCAAAAGAATGTGACTTTTTTTTTTTATTTTTTATTCTGACAACTCTCAACCAAAGCATACTATTAATATCACACAAAACGCAACACAAAGAAATATTCATGAAACCTCTTCTGATGCGTTTTAAAGTTATCCGAAAAGCACTCTATATCTCCGAACCTTTGATTGCCTGTTTTGGACCAGTGCAACCAAACCAAAGTTTGGACTCTGAGACACCAATCACCTTGTATATTCAGGAAGCGAAGTTTAGCAACCCAAATGAACTGTGATTCCTCATAAATCGTATTGAATATTCTGATCTTTCATTCCCATCTATATTTTGCATGAAAATTAAATAGGTTTCTTTCTAAACTTTCAGGCCTTCAAGAATGACACGTTGTCCTTCCATAAACAAGAGATAAAAGAATGCAATCATTCATTGGACAACGTGATACACCACGTAGGAGAAACAATTATGTGAGTTGCTATTGTTCAAAATTCATATTTTTATTTTTGATACCACAAAGTTCATCCGCGAATGGACTTCATCGGTAACAAAGAAGACCCAGAGCTCTATGGCTTACCCAGTTTCTTCGACTATGTGTACCTATCTCATACATACATATTTTCTTTAATTCTCGTGATGATAAGAATTGGTGCAGCAGTCATTCTTCTCTCAAAGAGAGCTCTTGTATTATTAATAGTTATGCCTAATATAAGTTCAACAGTTCTACCAAAGGCTTCAATCTCATCACCCTTCAACCATTCGTGTTCACTCATCTTCATATCCTTCAGCGAATTTCCTTTTCGATGTATCGAACATCTCGTCACTGTCATCTAAAGAACGAACCCACCCTTCAGCCACTTCCCCCGCCCCCTTTCTTCACAACCTCCACATCAAACACACTCATGTTCATTCTGGAGCTTCTGTTTTCGATGTTGAACATAAGGAGATGCAGACGATTTCACGGAATGTATCCAATTAGTTCCTCGAGAGGACATGCTCACGTATGAGTGACAACATAAGTGGTTTTGTTTTCTTCTGCGAGGACGACTTGATGTTACTTTTCTTTTGTTAGACGTCTGCGATAATACGGAGTTATCTCGAATCCTGGCAGTGAGACACGGATTCCAGATTTGTTCCAGTTCTTTTCCGTATTGTAATTCGCGGAATTGGATATGTAAACGGTAAACAAGAGGGAATATTGATGGTTCTAGTTTGTTGGAATTGGGGATAGAAGCTCGTACGGTGTATGACAAGGGGTTTTGTAAGGTTATCGTTTATCCATTTCTTCTTATTTATGTCAATATTTGCGTTTCTGAATTGATCCAAATGGAACATTTTTCTAACGAGTTCGAATATATCCTTCTCAACCTATAGGCAATGTATCGTACAGCCATTGAGTTTAAATATACATAGAGACACAGCCCAGATCAACGATTTGAAGCTAAATTTTGTGTAGTTCCTTCACCGGTTCATAGATGGATAAGTGTGTTTCAGAGAAGCGAAAATTTTTACTCCCGCATCTGGCGGTAATTAGCTGAACTATAAGGCACTATTTCCGAAGCCGAATGCGATGACGATCAGGACCGGCATATGGAAATGTGGGATGTTCAGTATTTCATCACCTAATTTTTTTGATGCAATAAAACGACAATTATTTTTGATCTTTCATGAATATAAAATACTGTCGTATGAAAAAATAAATGCATGCAATGTTTTCTTCATTCATAATTATTTATAAATAGATTTTCTATGAATTTTTAAGAATATTTAATTTTCTATAAACAGCGGGATGCTTCTGTGTCGAGATTCCTTTGGTTTTTTTCTGTCCCATGTACAGCTTCACTCTAATCAGTTGTCTCAACAAATGAATCTTGATGTGCTTTTCAAATTCTGTAGTTAACGGAGAGTTCCAATCTTTTATAAATTCATTTTTTTTCAATTTTCCTAAAATATACCTTTGAAGTCATATCTTTTCTGATTTTGTGACGATAATTTTCTTTATGACCAACAGCGCTTTCCTCATCAAATGTTTGAAATCGGTTGGGGGAATTCTCAAATGTATCCGATTTCGATTTGCCATATAAGTATATCCATATATCATTACTAAGCTTATTCAAATCATCAATGAGGAGTGCTTTTTCGCACTTACCGCATTTGTTTTTTTTTTGGCAATGTTCCTCATCAAATACCCCGAGAAACTTGCGATTGAGTTGGATTCTATGGTATTTAGGGGTTCAATTAACTCTTTATTCCTTATATACCCTCACTAGGCTCACCGTTGCCCGAATCCGCAGAAGAAATGGTCGAATCTGTCCAATCAACCACATCAATGGGCCTACTTTCAGATTCTCCCATTGTACACAGGTCGAAATCATTGTCGTCTTGGCAGTTAGAATTATCGGAACATTTTTCAAGACAACCAGACATATGACCGACTGCAACCCAAATCTGAAGCATCGAGCTGTGGGGTTTGGATCATAACCCCTACGCTGTCTTATTTTGGAGAATGAATTCTCGATTGGGTCCTGGTTGACCCGACTTTTTATCAAATATGGAAATGTTTCCTTTGTCTCCTCCCACAATTGAAGGATGCTACTGATGGTTTGTATCAAACCGTTGAAACAATTGGGAATATTTTTCCCAACTGTCCAAGACTTAATGAATTCAATTGATTCCGTCAGAGTTTGTATTGCTGATGGCTGATATTTTCCCTCAAATTTTCCATTCGAATTGAGGCAGTCGAAAAGATCATTCATTTTCAGAATGAACTTAGCAGTTGAATTGGCACTTCTCGACCTCAGCTCACCATTTGCGATGACTGTTCTCATAGCCGAATATAAAGTTCTGATGAAAATCTGCGTGGTCAATTTAACCTTCATTTTCTGGAAGGCGTTTGCATTTATGTGGTTTTCAGTTATCTTCAAGAGAGTACGAGAAAGACAAATTCTTTTCATCGATTAAGTACGTTTCTTTTATGTCCCTCCAATAAACATTTTCACCCCTCATTTCCTACCTGAGAACACTCCTTTGGAGAAATTGATGGCTAATAGTTCATCATTATTGAATCACACCGTTTGTAACGAATTTGGACGAATCCGACCCTACCTACGATTCATAGAACTAGAGGAAAATAAATCTCCTACAGATTTCGATAAATGAGTAGTGACAAAATGGATCGGACGAATATAGTTCCTTTAGTAGCTACTATGTGCCGCCACCTGAGTTGGCAAATTGGCAAGTAAACTGCAAAAAATTTGTGCATCAAATCAATGAACTGGGTTGTGTCTCTATGTATATTTAAACTCAATGGTACAGCTAAGGATCAAGTTTAAATGGTTCATAGAGGGACTTCTGACTTCTGCCGTTCTAACTAGATGTCTCAGGTTCCATCGACTGTTGAAACTTTGTCATTTGAGAACGGACATTGCATTCCTCACTGACTACGTTCCAATTAAACGTAACCTGAGGCCCTTGAAAGAAAATCCTGAAAACTTTCTTTGACGCCCGATTCATTCAACAGGTTCTGTCCCCAGAATCTTCACAGATTGCACTTCTCCGACTGCTCATCTAATTACAAACGTAATCGAATCATAAAGCAGTTTGAAGCTGATGCAGGTCTGAACTGCACCATTACCCTCTAATTTTCAGCGAGCTGCGTAAATTGCAGTTACCTTGGGTTGCTGACTTCAGGATAAATCAATTGCGGGCGCATTTGGGAACGCTCTGTTTGGACGTCCACTTGAATCTAGGGACGCTGAAGATCGAAGGGGAATACGAGGCTAACAATGCGAGGCTGCAGGAATTCCTACCTGTTGCACAAGAGGGAGAAGCCACGTGAGTATAGAGAGAGCTTTTTTAGTTGCATGAAAAGTTTCTATGGATTGACTGCTTAGATTTGTTGAACTTTGTTCACATTTCAGTTCAGAAAGGTTTGATCTAATCATTAATAATCATTTGACACCTATTTATTTCAATATCACTCGAAAAAATGTAACAGTTTTGATAAGGAACAGCTACGAGGATGTATTGATATCTAGTTAGCCTAGACCAGTTCCATGCATAAACAAAATATTGCGATACCATATCAACGAACAATAACTTATTAGAAGTGTCAGTGTAGAGTTCGACGTCAAAAAAGTAAACTAGAGTTACGCAATGAATTACACAAAAAGGTGTCCACCGAAATTGTAAAAATCGAAAAATTGGAGTATCGAGCCATCATCAAGTACCTGTATTTAAAAAGGTTGAGAGGTAAGCAGATTTACGAAGATATGCTCAATACCCTTGGTGATCAATGTCCTTCGTATGCGACCGTGAAAAATTGTACTGCAAGCTTCAAAAGAGGTTAATTTTCCATTGAAGATGATGACCGATCGGAAAGGCCAGTTTCTGTGTCAGTCCCCGAAAATATCGATGCAGTTCATGACATGATTTCATCAGACCGTCGAACTGGTCTAAAACAGATATCTGAAGCACTGAAGATTTCATACGAACGCGTTCATCATATAGCTCACGTCAATTTGGACATGGAAAAATTTCTGCAAAATGGATCCCCAAATGTTTGAATGTTGAACAAAACCGTGCAAGGGCAGAAGCATCGCGTTCAATCTGTGCTCGATTTGAAAACGATGTAGACTTCTTGAACAGAATTGTTACTATGAATGAGACTTGCGATACATTTCTACGATCCAGAAACTAAACAACAATCGATGGAATGGCGACACTCTGGTTCTCCAAGACCTAAGAAGTTTCGTGTCCAAAAATCTGCTGGAAAAGTTCTTGCTTCAGTTTTTTGGGATTGCCATGGAGTAATCATGATTGATTTTTTGGATGAGAGTAGAACAATAACTGGAGATTACTATTAGACGTTACTGACCACTCTACGGAAAAAAATCAAAGAGAAAAGACGCGGAAAGCTATCCAAAGTTATTTTGTTTTCACAGGACAACCCAGTACACAAATTTCATGTTGCCATGCAAAAAATTCGTGATTTAGGGTTAGAATTACTAGAACCTTATTCACCAGATTTGGCTCCGTCCGACTATCATCTCCTTCCTCAACTGAAAAAAAGTTCAAACGGTCGTAAATTTTCTTCCAACGAGGAGGTAATTAAAGCTGTGGAGTACTGGTTTTGCAGAGCAAAAAGAAACATTTTTTTTGAAAGGTCTAGAGACGTTGCAGGTTCGCTGTGGTAAATGTATTCAATTAAGAGTAGAATATGTTGAGTAATAAAATATTTTGACATTGAAATTTTGTTTGGTTCTATAGTAGGCTAAAATTTTCAATATATCCTCGTATATGGACAGAACTATCGATTCAAATAAAGATTTCATGCATCTTTCTGAATATTATGCGTTTTTTTCAAATCTCCAATATCTCTTAAAATATCACCCCTCACAACCCCAACTATCGCGAAGCAGCTTATATCGTAACTGCTAGCAGTATCCATTGCTGGCTTTTATACGGCATCCCCTAAGTTTCCATTAAAATCCTGATTGTTGCTCCTCTTCCAGAATTACCTTCAATAACATGACGGCAAAGGGCAGAGTTGGGTTATTCATTAACGACGATTCTTTGTTGCCAGAGAATTACGACATAGTTTACGAGACCAGGGAAGTCGATATAAGGGTGAGTATTAATATGTTTCCAGATGGCTACGAGTTCGATTAGCGTTTAAGTGCTTCGTTTTGGTGCTTTCGGGGAATTTTGGGAGAAATTAGGGTGAGGAGTGGTTGGAGCAATATTGCTTTTATAAGAAAGGATGTGACTTGGAACTGGAGTAGATATACTAACTGACAAGAAAACTGCAATATCCAGAATGAGCTCTTTAAATTTCAATTTTTTTTTGGTAAAACATAGATAGTATACCAAGGAGTGAATGATGAGAGAAAGTTTCGAATTTTGAGAAAAAAAAACGAAGGCTTTACAATTTTTTTTTAATAAATTTGGTAATTTTGTATTTGTCCAACGCGATTATCTATACACTCCCCAACACGGCTTGGCATTGATGCAATAAGATGATCTACACTGCGCAAAAAAATTAACGCACATTATGGAAATCTCAAATTTATTCCACAGTTGAAGGTGTTCTCAATGATAATTATTTTTATCAGAATTATGCATGCATATGTTATCCACTTTCAACGTTTTTCTTCAATACAGATGTTTTCTCCCAGCAGGAATAAAAAAAGATGATATTATCAGAATTTGAATGTATTGGCTCCATTCTAAAATCAGTTGTTCTCGATCAATTCGGGTGATCAATAGTTTTTCTTTCGTTTGATTTGCTACACTCTATCGCTATGCAACGCGAAACACGCAATTTGACCCAAGAGGAATGTGCCCAAGTGGTAGTTTTGCGAGAAGAAGGTTGGACATACACAAGAATTGCAGAAAGGTTTGGAGTTTCTCATACAAGTGTGTCCAGAATGTTGCAGCGATTCATGGAGACAGGTATGAATGTTCGAAGACCAGGGCAGGGTAGACCACGGGTAACAACTGTCGTTACTTAAGAGTTTCTTCGTTGGGACAACGGTTTGCAACCGCTCGCCTCCTTCAAAATCAGCCTGAGCAAACTCATGAGGTGCAATTAATTAGCACTCAGACAATAAGAAATCGCCTCAGAGAATATGACTTAAGCCCTCGTGTCGCGGCAAGAGGCCCAGCTCTTACCCCAGCCCATCGAAGGGCGCGTTTGGATTTTGCGAGAGAGCATATCCATTGGGAAGAGGCCGATTGGGAAAGAGTTCTCTTCACAGATGAGTCTAGATTCTGCCTCTACCATTGTGATCGACGTTCCCTTGTATACAGACGTCCACATGAAAGATATGCTCAGTGCAATTTCCTGAATAATAGTGGTTTCGGGGGAGGATCGATTATGGTATGGGGTAGAATATCTTTGACTGCTCGCACAGACCTAGTGGTCGTTGATAATGGAGCTATGAATGCTGGTAAGTATATAAGGAACATTCTTGAAGAGCATGTAGTGACATTTACCCCATACATTGGTGAAAATTTCATTTTTATGGACGATAATGCCAGACCCCATCGTGCGCGCATCGTTCAGGAGTACCTTGAAGAGGTTGAAGTCTCTCGAATGGAATGGCCAGCAAGAAGTCCAGATCTCAATCCGATTGAGCAGGTTTGGGACAACCTCAATAGAAGGCTGAGAAGTTCAGAAAATCATCCAGCTACTCTTAATGACTTAGGAATCCAACTCGGAGAAATCTGGGAAGGATTAGATCAGAACATTTTGAGATCACCCATTTTGAGTATGAACCGTCGTTGCCGAGCTGTAATTAACGCAAGGGGTGGAAATACCAAGTATTAAATCACTTATCAGCATTTCAGTATTTTGAAAATTGTTCATTTCTCTTCTTTCACATAAGATTCGGTGAAATCCTGAATTTTTCTTCCATTTAATGTGTCTTGTATTCGTTCAAAACCTTCCCGAGAGAACATAAAAAATATGTTATAAAGACAATGTAGAGTTAACTTTCATTGAAATTGAGATTTTCAGAATGTGCGTTAATTTTTTTGCGCAGTTTAGATAGTATAGCAAGGAGTGAATTATTGAAAGGACCCCGCACTTTTACTTAGGAAAATGGCGTTCCGTCAAATTTTCTAAAATTTTGGTATAATGTAGTACTCGACCTACTGATCAAAAGTGTTCATGGCCCCAACTCAATCCTATGACTAGTTTTCGAGATACAAGGCGTTGAAGTTGAGAATTACCCACTTTTACTACGCTCGTATCTCGAAACAGAATCGAATGAACTTCAATTTTTCTCAAGAAACATTTCATGACATCCCCAGGGAGCAACCATATAGAGGAATATGACCGAAAATCGTTACGAATACAGGGTTATCCATAATTGAATGCATGCCCGATTTTGAAAGTATAAAATATGTCAGTTTCAGAGCGAGAACGTTCGAAAAATGAACTATTACACTAGATATGTTGTTGTTACATCGAAAAAGTCTGAAATACCAAGAATTTATACTGAGTGATCCATTATTATAGAAACTATTCTCAAGGAAGATTAAATGGACACCCTGTATTTATGGGTTGATTCAAGGTGTTTGTTTAATTTTTTTAGAACATATCATCATGGACTTCAAAGAATACAGGGTGATTCAGTCAGGAAATAAACTTTGAACCTCACGAAAATACCCAAAACCCACCTTTTTTTTCATCACCCTCTATTTCAAAATTAAATCCGAAGAGGTGGGAGTTTTCTTTCACCATTGTACTTGATATGAAAACATCAATACGGCTGAGAGTTTTCATCCACTTCCTATGACCAGATTTTGTTTTATGTAATATGAAAATTATTAATTTGCAATTATGATCGAAATCAAATGAACCACTCCTGAAATCGAATCTAAAACTACTCATGAACAACAATATATGGCAATTTCAAACAAATCAACATTGTCACCTTTATTTAAAGGAATTGTAAGTCTACGGCTACAATTTTGTTCGCAAACATAACATCTTTCTCTATTTGCAAATGCCATATTGTACTCTAAAAGTTACTGAACTGAAAACCACACGAACAACACTCAAAATATAGTTTTTTGCTGGTATGCTGATATTACAAAACACTGACAACTCAAAAGTGTTCGATGACATACGCCTATATTGATGTCATGATTTTGTTTTCCAAACCTCCTACGAGTCAGTTGAAAATGCAAAATGCAAGTAAAAGTATAACATACTCGTAAAACAAAATCTGGTCATAGGAAGTGGATGAAAACTCTCAGCCGTATTGATGTTTTCATATCAAGGTACAAAACTCCCACCTCTTCGGATTTAATTTTGAAATAGAGGGTGATGAAAAAAAAAGGTGGGTTTTGGGTATTTTCGTGAGGTTCAAAGTTTATTTCCTGACTGAATCACCCTGTATTCTTTGAAGTCCATGATGATATGTTCTAAAAAAATTAAACAAACACCTTGAATCAACCCATAAATACAGGGTGTCCATTTAATCTTCCTCGAGAATAGTTTCTATAATAATGGATCACCCAGTATAAATTCTTGGTATTTCAGACTTTTTCGATGTAACAACAACATATCTAGTGTAATAGTTCATTTTTCGAACGTTCTCGCTCTGAAACTAGGTGCGTCAAGTTGGTGACACACCTCCCGAATTTTGGTATCAAATTGTTTTGGGAATTTTGTGCCCATTTTGTGCCAATTTGTGCCGTATGTTATGAATTTTGTGCCCATTCCGTTCTCGAGATATTTCAAGTTTTCCAAGTGTGTCACCAACTTGACGCTGTGACACACTTGTGGAAATTTGAAAATTTTTTTCTTTCGATAAATTGTGCCCATTTTGTGCCAATTTGTGCCGTATGTTATGAATTTTGTGCCCGTTCAGTTCTCGAGATATTTTGAGTTTTTCATGTGAGTCACCAACTTCACGTTGTGACTCACATAAGGAAAGCTGGAAATTCTTCTTTGGATAAATTGTGCCCATTTTGCGCCAATTCGTGCCGCATAGTATAGATTTTGCATGCTTGCAGTTTTTGAGATATTTGAAGTTATTCCTGTGAGATGAATAGAAGTATAGTCCATCCAAGAATGATTGACATCAGAGCAGGCCTTGAAAGTCCAGTCGCAGCTTTATTTCTAGTTACAAAAAGTATCTAAAAATTTTCTGTGCTTTCATCATAGATATAGAAATAACCTAAAAATTTAACGATATTTTTTTAAAGTAAGGAACTTTGAACATCAAAATGTTCACACTTTTCACATACGATTACCAGCGTGTGAATCTGTATACCAGCAGTATATTATTTTCATCTTGTATTGATACATTTTCGATCTTACGATCAATTATAGGAGCATACAGCCTGGAAATTCTGGTTTGGTAACGAAAAATATCGTGGGTGATTAAATAGCACGGTCCTTTTCAATGTTCAATATGAATATTCGCTAAACCGAAAAAATCTTGTTAATAATTTGAAGTGTGTGACTGCAATGTGAATTGATTGGGAAATTTGCAATAGATATCAAGACACTAAGATAGAAACAAAACTTAACCAATGGATCTATTTAATATATGAAGAATTTTGTCATGACATTGTAACTTTCAATATTTGTGAACAATGAAGGTGTAAAATATGAAATATGAAAAATATAAATATTCCTATTATTCTGTTTCAACAACCACAACATGTTATTTATTCCTCATCTGGGCAGAACTCGTCATGTTCATAATGAAAGGATTTGTCAGCAATATATCATAACATTGCTTATATTTTGACTAATCTTCTCTCATTTCTTTTTCTACGTGCTCTGTGCAGGCTTTCCATTTTTTAGCTGTTCGCTCTTCAAGAGCCTCATTACAAAGATATTTATTTCACTTGCTCAATTTTTTGCCAAATTTGTTCGAAACATTAATGACAGAACAAAATGTCAGTGTTATTTCCAACACCAACCTGAATTCTGCAACTCAAAATATTACTGAATGGGCATTACCAACATAGTTTCGATTTTCCAAAGCCCCCCGAGATGTCAATCATTCTTGGATGGACTATAGCAGAATTCAAAGACGAGCGTCAATTCCATGTCATAATATTATGTGATCATTTTAAAGTATGAGTTGTTGAACTGGCAGACATTCGGTGAAAACAACCAAATTTCAATGATTCGACGACATTTTCACTTAGAATAATCAATTCAATATATAATAATTGAGTTGATGAATTAATATATAAGTACAGGTTTATCGAATACGTTGACACATCTTCAGTTTCAATTATATATTAGTAATATTCTACTTCAATCCATAATGAAGTATATTACGATTCAATAAAACAGACAATACTCATAAAAATATATTACTTTATAAATCCTTCAAAACAAATAAAAAACAACAAGAGTAACAAAACAAATGAAAACATGAATGTAACGTGAAAAATATATATTGTAGCTAAATGAATATGAAACCATCAAATCACAGGATGTAAAAATCAATAAATAAGTATTTATTGTTGACTTCTCGGTGATTTTTGTCACTTTCTCTCGCATATCATCGTACGCTTCCCAGTGATTATTATTGCGCCTACAAACTGCCCAAAAGTTGACGAGTTCTGCCCAGATGAGGAAAAAATAACATGTTGTGGTTGTTGAAACAGAATAATAGGAATATTTATATTTTTCATATTTCATATTTTACACCTTCATTGTTCACAAATATTCAAAGTTACAATGTCATGACAAAATTCCTCATATATTAAATAGATTCATTGGCTAAGTTTTTTTTCTATCTTAGTTTCTTGATATCTATTACAAATTTCCCAATCAATTCACATTGCAGTAACACGCTTCAAATTATCAACTAGATTTTTTCGGTTTAGCGAATATTCATATTGAACATTGAAAAGGACCGTGCTATTTAATCACCCACGATATTTTTCGTTACCAAACCAGAATTTCCAGGCTGTATGCTCCTATAATTGATCGTAAGATCGAAAATGTATCAATACAAGATGAAAATAATATACTGCTGGTATACAGATTCACACGCTGGTAATCGTATGTGAAAATTGGGAACATTTTGATGTTCAAAGTTCCTTACTTTAAAAAAATATCGTTAAATTTTTAGGTTATTTCTATATCTATGATGAAAGCACAGAAAATTTTCAGTTACTTTTTTGTAACTAGAAATAAAGCTGCGACTGGACTTTCAAGGCCTGCTCTGATGTCAATCATTCTTGGATGGACTATACATCTATTCATCTCAAAGGAATAACTTCAAATATCTCAAAAACTGCAAGCATGCAAAATCTATACTATGCGGCACGAATTGGCGCAAAATGGGCACAATTTATCCAAAGAAGAATTTCCAGCTTTCCTTATGTGAGTCACAACGTGAAGTTGGTGACTCCCATGAAAAACTCGAAATATCTCTAAAACGGAACGGGCACAAAATTCATAATATACGGCACAAATTAGCACAAAATGGACACAAAATTCCCAAAACAATTTGGTACCAAAATTCGAGGGGTGTGTCACCAACTTGACGCTCCTCACAAACAAAACTCAAAATATCTCGAGAACAGAACGGGCACAAAATTCGTAACATACGGCACAAATTGGCACAAAATGGGCACAATTTATCGAAAGAAGAAAATTTTCAAATTTCCACAAGTGTGTCACAGCGTCAAGTTGGTGACACACTTGGAAAACTTGAAATATCTCGAGAACGGAACGGGCACAAAATTCGTAACATACGGCACAAATTGGCACAAAATGGGCACAATTTATCGAAAGAAAAAAATTTTCAAATTTCCACAAGTGTGTCACAGCTTCAAGTTGGTGACACACTTGGAAAACTTGAAATATTTCGAGAACGGAATGGGCACAAAATTCATAACATACGGCACAAATTGGCACAAAATGGGCACAAAATTCCCAAAACAATTTGATACCAAAATTCGGGGGGTGTGTCACCAACTTGACGCACCCTCTGAAACTGACATATTTTATACTTTCAAAATCGGGCATGCATTCAATTATGGATAACCCTGTATTCGTAACGATTTTCGGTCATATTCCTCTATATGGTTGCTCCCTGGGGATGTCATGAAATATTTCTTGAGAAAAATTGAAGTTGATTCGATTCTGTTTCGAGATACGAGCGTAGTAAAAGTGGGTAATTCTCAACTTCAACGCCCTGTATCTCGAAAACTAGTCATAGGATTGAGTTGGGGCCATGAACACTTTTGATCAGTAGGTCGAGTACTACATTATACCAAAATTTTAGAAAATTTGACGGAACGGCATTTTCCTAAGTAAAAGTGCGGGGTCCTTTGGAGAAAAAATTAAGGTTTTAAAATTTTTTCAAGTGACAACAAAGGTGTACATGAACAAAAGTTAAAATTTAAACAGCTCCACCTGGGTGTTGCAGTTTCTTTGTCAGTGAGTTTATTTCGTATTCCATTCAATATCGAAATTGTAGCAACCTCACTGGCAAACCGTTTATGCAGCCATTTTCATGAGCTCAGTTCCAAACAGTGTCATTACTCATATTAATAGCAGAAGTTTCGCAAACTAGGCCGAATCACATTGCTCTTCCAGCAATAGTTCAAAAGCCCTATCGCCCCTATCGATTTGTATTCGGTAAATTCCTCGGAATACACGTGCTAGTTTCACACTAAAGCAATTAAGGACAGAATCTTGTTGATCACATTTGCAAGAGCGCGAAGATATTGAATTAGAAGCGGTTTCCTGGTGGATGGGATAACTCGATGAAATCGTTTTCCAATCAGTGCAATGGACCGATGGGCGAATCGAACCAGCTGAAGAATTTCTCTAACGCGATTCCTAAGAACAACTCGATTACTGTGGGGAGTTCAATTATGAGAATTGTTATTTTTATTTATTTTATAGCTAATGAGCCAAGTAATTTTAATGGCACCATATTTCATAAATAGTTTTTTCTTCCTTGTCTTTTATAATATAGGATTTTGCCTTGATGTATCAGTTTTCTTTACAAAAAGACATAATATTCAATATAATGATTGTCAGTCATTGAAACAGGAACAGATACAAAACTCCTGTATCATCTTTGCACAAATTCATGACACTCTCACAAAAATCTCACTCTCATGTTATATTGTAACGAATATTTATTAAATTCCAGGTGAAATATCCAACCAGCAACTCAAGATATGTGGAAAATGAAATCTCGAGAAACAATGTAGGTATGTTTTTTGTATATTGATGTAACACTTTGTAACTTCCTTTTCCCCATGTTTGAAAAGCTTAGGTCTCCAACATTATTTTTTTTAATTCCAATCATCTCAGAACAAACAGTTAGGATCGATTTAGAAGATCTACTATCCATTAGAGCCATTCAGAAAACTCCATTGGTTGATCGATATAACCCATATTATGTGCGGTTGGAGCTTCTGAACAAAAATCGAAAATGAATTTCTGGAAAATAAAACATTTAAGAATTCAAGTCATATCTATCTATATATATAAAAGAAAGATGTTGGTTACACCATTTATAACTCGAGATCGGATGGACTGTTTGTTATGAAACTTCATATATGGATTCGTCTACGGTCTGGTTATTATAAAATACAATAAAACTCTGAAAAAATCGATGAAAATTTTACTTATACAGGAAATGCTTTTCCTCCTTTTGAGTAAGGCCACTAGATGTAGCTACAGTTACAGTTAGGCTACCACTTATTCGTTTGTACTTCATTTCAGTTTCTCCACGTTAGATGGCGATATAAACAAATAGTGTGTACAGTGACTATATTCCCTCTATAGTCACTGTAATAGTGTGTAATTTGAGTTGCCTACAACTCTGCCCTTTTGAGCAAAACAAAATGTCTAAGCGTAGGAGTACAGATGTCTAAAATGATTAGATTTCGTTGAGATATGAGAAAAGTTTCGTTCTTATCACTTCAGATGGCGCTATTCACACATTATGACTGATGATTATTAGTTATTTGTATAGTTTTATTTATTCCAAATAACGTAATCAGGGTTCTATATTTACCATTATCACAATTAAATGGCGATGAGCTTGTTGAGGCTTTCGCGGCCATCCATTGATGTCATCTGTTCTTTTTTCGAGCATTTCGGTCGTCGTAGTTTGAAATGGTCGAAAAAAGAACATATGACATCAATTACTGTGTAATTTACATAGGGCTTATAGTACCATGAAAGGCTATTAACAGATCCAGAAGCGGGTGATTATCACAGTGAATTTTTATCGAAATGTCAAGTAAATCGGATTTTGGCAATGAGTTCCAATCGTGAGATGTCCATTCTCATCTTTTCTCATAATTTTTAAAATGTTTTTGAATTTCTGTTCAGGTAATACATATATTTGCGGCAATAATTGACTCCAAAATTGCCATTATTAGTGATTGACATATTATGACATATTATTTTTGTATATCTGTTTTGTGTGATAGCTCATATCCATGGAAACATTTGACAGTTCAAAAATCAGAGAACCAAGCCGTTGATCTCCGATCACCGGTGATTACGATTTGTGAAATCCACCGCAAGTATCATTTAGGCGGAACAAAGTTCGCCGGGCCAGCTAGTAAGGACTATATAGACAAATTTGGTATCGAAATGTGGGTTTTCGGGGATTCTGAATCCAATAAAAAATAGTCCAAGGCTTTATCCAGCATAGTTTAGATTTTCACCTGCGAAATGACATTTTTTTCAAAAATCGAAATTTCAAATCGTCATAGCCCCTCCTCCTGTACTCGTATCCACGTTTTGTTTGTATATTGTTAATCAGAATTATCCAAAGTATTTCTGAGTATAATGAGAGCGAATTCCAAAATCGCAACTTTTTGGGTGAAAAATGCATAAGGGGTAAGACCCCCCCAAAAACACCATATTTGCCATCACCTAGAAATCCCTTGCGAATCCAAACGTTTTTTTCGATCAGGAAGATCTACAATCTATTCGAGCCATTCAGAATACTCCATTGGCTGATCACTATCATCCATATTATGCGCGCTTTGAGCTTCTGAACAAAACTCGAAAATGGATTATTGGAAAAATAAAACATAGGAAATTTCAAGTTATAAAAGGCCTACATAGGCAAGTTTGGTATCAAAATATAGGTTTTCGAGTACGCTGAATTCAATAAAAAATATTCAAAGGCTTCTTCTATCATAGTTTTGATTTTCACCTGCCAAATGGCATTTTTTCAAAAATCTAAATTTCAAACCGTCATAGCTCCCGTTTCAGTGCTCGCATCTATGTTTTGTTCATATATTGTTGATCAACATTGTCCAAAGTATCTCGGAGCATAATGAAATCTATTTCGAAAATCAAAACTTTTTGGGTCAAAATTATTAAGTTAAGACTCCTCAAAAACACTATATTTGTCATCAACACGGAACCCCTGGGCATTCCAACGCTGTAATTCTATGGGGAATATATTCATCCTAGCCAAATCATTCATAATAACCGTTTTGCTGATCACTAACACCCATACTTTGAGTTCTCTGAGCTTGAGAACAAAACTCGAAAATGAATTTCAGAAAAAACAAGAATGAAATTTTTATTCTGAAATCGAAGGGATATGGACATGATTGGTTTCAAAATATGGGTTTTCGAAGACGATTAATTCAATAAAAAATAAGTCGGGGCTTTATCTATCATAGTTTAGATTTTCATCTGCGAAATGAAAAATATAAATTTCAAATCGTGAAAGCTTCCGTTCCAGTTTTATTTCAGTTCCCATTCTGTAAACCACAGAGGCAATATACTCGACAACAAAACTGCAAACAGATTGATGAACCCCCAAGTCTTCAACTCGACTGAAAAAAAGGACCATTCCATCCTGCTTTCGATAAGAAGCTAAAACGAATTATGTGACAATTCCCAAGTGAGTGCAACTCGATACCGCTGAAACTAGGGCGAGCACACAAAATGAGCTCGGCAAAACTAGAAAACATCCTTATAACCTCTTCTCGACGGGCTAGTTGGAAATCCGACCTCCAAACAGAATTTCAGACCAGAAATGCCCAACGTGAAGCCCCTTTCAAATACTGAACGATAAGGCCTTTAGTCTTTAGTCATACCTGGCGAGCGCTGGTTTCAGATTAATGAGAAAACGGTCTGCGGCTTAATTTTTCATCCCTTATACTGAAAGAACGGTAATTTGCTAGAGAGCTTCACTGGGGGGTGGAACAATGGGACATTGATCCTTCCGCTTTTTTATACTGAACCGTTTGGGAGATTTGTTAGACATTCAAGCTTCAAAGGCCTCGTGTATTTTTTTTCTCATGACGGGATGGTGCATGTAATTTTTTCAGAGAAATTATGATAATGAATAAGATACAGGTCTTCGAGATTGTCGACGATCTCTTTTTACCCGACTGCTCCAGAAGTTTTTCGAGATAATTGAAGTAGTAGAGCAATAGGAGTTCTGACTCAATTTGAATATTAAAATATTAAAATTGGAATTTGAACCATTGTTTGTAGGGAGTTATCTCTGTCATGTTAGTTTGGGTTGTCGAAGACAGATAACGTTATTTTCTTATCACATCCTTGAGATCAAATTTCGTGTGTGTTATCTTTTACGCCCTACCTCACTGAGATGATAAGTGTAACACATATGTGAGAAAAAACCTTCCTACCCCTTACCTCACTTGATACTTGAGGGTCTAAAAGATAACGCACAGAATTGATACTGGACACCCTGAAAGATAACCCACAGGATTGACCCTGAGGGGCGTCAAAGATAACACACACGAAATTTGTTCTCAAGGAGGTGATAAGAAAATATCGTTAGCTGTCTTCGACAACCCAAACTAACATGCCAAAGATAACTCCCAACAAATAATGGTTCAAATTCCAATTTCAATATTTAAATATTCAAATTGAGCCAGAACTCCTATTGCTCTACTACTAAACGAAATTTTTGAATATTGAAAAAGTATACCCTTCGCTCCTTTTTTTGGGTCTAAGACCACTAAGACGTCAAATTAAGGAGATTTTTCAATCTCTCTTTTGGCTAATATTCCTAGATACATGCGCTTTCGAATGTGAACTATGATATTTGGTGCGCATTCATAGTAGTTTATTTTAATTGATGGCGTAGTTTCTACTCGTCCAATGATAAAAAATGATTGGTTCAAAAGTGACATCTACTGAAATAGCGGGCTATTCAGAATAACACCTCTTATTGGAAAACCCTTAAAAATTAAAAATTCAGTCAAATATACCCATAAAATCCTCAAGGGTAATAACTGGCGAAAGAATAATGAAACATCCAGAACTCTAGCAATGATTGGATTTGACTTTTAGATCTCCGCACTTGTAAAACGGATGAAGATTGTTAATTGAAAAACTTCACACCAGAAACCTTTCAAATCCGGTTACTTTGTGAAGTTGGAGCTCTGGTAATCCAGGTTTATCGTAATTTTTTTTCCCGTTTATCAGCTTAATGAACTGTCTTTTCCCGAATGGTGAATTATTCGGCCGAAGTTTGCATAACTCCTGGAAAGCTGACAATTTGTAAGCTGGCGTTAATTTAGGTTTTTGTCTGCCTCAAGTGCCTCTAGGCTCTGCTCGAATCAACATTCCGCGATCGGAATGTAATTAGTTTTGAACTTTCGGAACCTCTTTTCAGCAGGGAATTTACACGCTTGCCAGTAGGTAGTTGATGACCATTTTTCAAACGGAATTATCGTTTTTATGAAATTCATCGGTTCGAAGCATCAACGATGGTTTTTGACGTTCCTTCAAGAGTTCGTTCGTCCAAGTCGAAATCCCTCACTGTCATCAATCCTACAAATTGAAACTTAACGCTTCGATAAGAAAGTGATCAAACAACGAAATAATCTGCATATTTCTTCCTACAACCTCCCAATTTATTCAACCCTTGCCTTCAGCATCCTTTCCCATTTAAATGTCATCTTTGACGCCTACTTATGACAGTAGACAAGAAGACTCCGTCCATTTTCTCATACATGATTCCATATTTCAGAAGGAACCCTAGGAATATCAATGTGGAGTCAGTTGACACAAATCCTGACAGAATTGCTAAGTAGACAGCTGAAGAGAGTGCTTTCCGAATTCTCTCTCAGTGACCTGTTTGGGGATAAGTTGGACGATTTCAGGCAAGTATAATGAGGGTTAGAAGATTAATGGGTGAACTGGGATGAATGATGCTCATTTCGTTCACTTCATGGCAGTTCCTTCGTCGAAATTTCATTTGTATAATAAGGACCGAACGCGAATAAATTCGCTATCACAAAAAAGCTTATATCTTTTGAACCACTGGACCGATTTCGAAAATCAAACTCATTTTCGAAACATCTTCTAATTCTAATGAAAACTGTTTTCACAATAAAAAAACCGAAACTATTTTGTACAAAATTCATGGATTATTTCTGGAATTCTTCCCATCATGCTGTCTTCCACGTTTGCTTGAATTCCGCTAATGTTTTCGTTGATTTCAAGTCTTAGTCTTCAATTCTCTCTTTACCAGGGCCCAATATCTTTCGATTGGCCTGAGTTCTGGGCAATTTGGTGGATTGGCCTCTTTGGGGACAAAAACAACCTCATTAGCTTCGTACCATTCCTTGGTGTCCTTGTTGTATTGGCATGAAGCTAAATCTGGCCAAAAGATTGTTGACACATCGTGCTCACGTAAAAATGGTAAAAATCGCTTCTTCAAGCATTCCTCGATGTATATCTTCGAGTCAAAAGAGCCTTGGCCAACTAACAATTTGCTCCTTTTCCCACAAGTGCAAATTGCTCGCCAAACCAGGAATCTTCTAGGAAACTTTGCTTATTTCTTCACGCGAAATTGTTCGTTAACATTTCCACGAGAATCTGCAGTATAAAATTCCTGACCACGAAGTTGCGAGAAATCAGCCAAGACATAGGTTTCGTCGTCCATCACGCAACAGGAGAAATTTTTCAAGAAATCTTTTTTTAATTTCTTTGCTCTTGATTTCGCTTCTTGATTCTTCACAGCGTTCCTGTCTGGCACTTTCTGCACTTTGTATGTTATAAGCCCACAACTCGACTTGATTTTCTGAACGATTGACTGCGAACAACCCTATTTGGGCCACTTTCCGTCCTGAAAGGTTAGGATTCTTCTGAAAAAGGCTGATGGCTTTCTTCACTCATTTTGGACTATGAAACCCATTTTTCCTCCCGGTTCCTTTCTTGCGGTTTATTGTAAGATCTTCGTTGAAGCGCTTAACAACTCTTGATACCGTTTCCGGACGAACGCGAGCCTCTTTTACGATTCTTTTGAAGCTCCATTTTTGATTATTTTGAAAAAGTTTCACTATAAATTCTCCTGTTTTCACTTCGCTTGACATTTTGCGACAGAGAATTGAATCTATGAAGTAAATGTTCCACATGTTCCTGACGTCCATAACAAAGCTAACTATGATCAAATTTTGATTTTTTCTCAATTGGTTCAAGAGATATAGGCGTTTTTGTGATAGCGAATTTATTTTCGTTCAGTTCTTAATCGTTTTTCTTTATATTGAGAATAAATTTTCAAGCTTACTCACCTTTTTTTGGCGTGCATTCTCCTCTAGATACTCCACATTATCTGCAATAAAACATAGTATAAGTGATGTATGATAACTACCCTAATTTCATTACTAAATGCTGTCAACAAACCAGCATTGGTTCTCCATTCGATAGAGATCAACAGGCATTTACCGTAAATTGAATTGATACCCTTTGGCCATTCCACGCATGCAAATAATTGAATGTCAACAAATAATCATAACATCACGCCGTTTCAATGCGAAAACATCGCGAAACAACCCGAAAACCCTTAATGGACGTTCATTACAGCAGGCTACACTATCCGTGAAACCCATTACATCCCTGAAGAGATAAAGCTCATTTTGGATAGATATTCGACCCAGCCTGGCATGTGGAATGTGGAATCATCCAGGTTAGGAGCTGTATTAATTGCCTACCCGTCAAATATTCATGTGCTGAGACCGCAAAACACTTCCAGAGGGCGAGCCTGCAATTATACAGACCATTATTTGGTCCATGAACCGTTGAGGGTGCGGATTTTGCAGTTTGATTCTAAATCGGGTCTAAGCTGCTCGTCAAAGGTCAAGGATATTGATGTTTCTATTCGGCCACATCTCTAGGGAATTGAAAAACTCTAATTTTCGTTATGCCATGACAAGTGTTATCGTATGAATATGCCAACAGAGTCCTTGGGATGCTTCAGACTGGTCGAACACAACTGTTCAACTGAAGTTCAAGATCGACGTCTAAGACTTATGGCCATTAGAGAGTGATTTGCGACCACTCGATCATTGGCTGAAGAGTGGTTAGGAGAACAAGGCCATTCTGTAGCCCCCACGAACTTTGGCGGCTCTGAGAAATGAAGTACAGGTAGCTTGGGATATAGTATCCCTCAAAAAGAAATAGACCATCTTATTGCATCATTGCCAAGACGTTATGGAGAATGTATAGATAATTGAGGTGGACAAACACATTATTAACAAATTTATTTAAAAAAATGGTAAACACTCTTTCTCTGAATTTCAATCATTCACTCCTTGCTATACTATACAGGGTGATTTTTTTAAGTGTTTCATTAGAAGTTTTCGACGAAGCAATTGTGATACAAATTCAAAATTTCGTATTTTTGTTTTAGAGTACATGAACTCAATTTCTAAAATATTTTCAAGCCGAATCTACTTCCGGTTTTACCGGAAACGATGTGAACTTTGTTATTTCAAATGCAACACCTTGTATATTTATACATATTTGAATTCTTCGTTCAATTCTGTAATGATTTGATGTATGACATGCGCAACCACATCAAGCAATTATTGAATTATATCGTGTTTCTCAATTTTTTTGACAGAAAGATTGTCACCAATTAGTGTTCATATCTTCAAAATCCCTCATTGTAAGAATTTTTTTTTGCAACAGTGGAACAAAAGAAAGTACGCTGATACTGCTTATTGTATGAATTATATGAGAAAATACTATACAGGGTGTCTGAAACGGGGCATCAAAGTGAGCCTCAACAAAACTATAAAATCTCATTATTTTCAAATGGGAACCATATAATTTTGTAATTCCGTTCGATTGCTCGTCAAAAACTAGCCAGAGTGTCCCAAACATTTCATGTCTTCAAAATCAGTAGTTTTGATGTTATCGAATAAAATTCGAATTTCATGACTAAATCCAGGTTTCGCTCAGTTAAATTCATTGGTATGCTTGTCTTTTTCAAAGTAGACTATGTTAGGAATTGTCATTCCTACATATTTATGGATCGAGCACTATGCAGAACATGCAATGATAATTAGGTACACTAGAATGATTCATCAAAAGTCTGTTCTATTTGCGGCGAATGTGACAAATAAAAAAAACAGAAAATGAACGATGACCAAATGGTGCTCGATTAATGAAAATATAGGTAAGAATTGTAATTCCTAACATAGTCGACTTTGAAATAGACGAGCATACCACTGAATTTGACTGAGCGAAACCTGGGTTTAGACGTGAAATTCGAATTTTATTCGATAACGGCAAAACTACTGATTTTAAAGACATGAAATGTTTGGCACACTCTAGCTAGTTTTCGACGAGCAATCGATCGGAATTACAAAATTATATGGTTCCTATTTGAAAAAAATGAGATTTCATAGTTTTGTTGAGGCACACTTTGAAGCTCCGTTTCTCATAATTCATACAATTAGCAGTGTCAGTGTACTTTCTTTTGTTCCACTGTTGCAAAAAAATCCTTACAATGAGGGATTTTGAAGATATGAACACTAATTTGTGACAATCTGTCTGTCAAAAAAATTGAGAATCACGCTATAACTCAATAATCGCTTGATGTGGTTGCGCATATCATGCATCAAATCATTGCAGAATTGAACGAAGAATTCAAATATGTATAAAAATACAGGGTGTTGCATTTGAAATAACAAAGTTCACATCGTTTCCGGTAGAACCGAAAGTAGATCCGGCTTGAAAATATTTTAGAAATTTAGTTCATGTACTCTTAAACAAAAATGCAAAATTTTGAATTTATATCGCAATTCCTTCTTCGAATAAGTCTAATGAAACACTTAAAAAAATCACCCTGTATATGTTCTACAAAAAAATTGAAATCTTAACAGTTCCTTCTGGGTGTTGAAATTTTTTTGTCAGTTAGTATATTAATAGTTCTGCTGTGCCAACAAGCAGGATCAATTAAGACAAAATCTGTATTGGATTTCCAGAAACTCGAAACGATACAAAATTAGTGCTTTATTCCCCAGAGGAACACGTGTAGGTGTTCCAATTATCTGGTAATAAACTGAAAGAAACACATCCTGCCGACAGGACGGATATTAAAAGCTTTTTCCCTTTTCTTTTCCAGCATATAAGCAGAAAAGAAAGAGAGATTTTCCTTTCGAACGATTAGATCCTCCTCGCAAGCATTTTTCAAATCGTGGCCATCAAAGCGAACTTTGATTAACGAAATCCCCCCTGCTGTGGAACAAATTCCTGATGAAAGAATTTAAGTCGTCTCCTGGTGTGGGCTGATTTGAGTGAAGCTGCAGTAAACGTTTTTCGTTCAATTATATTGATGGGAAAAGAATATTGGATTCAGTCTGTCTGGCTGTTTGAGAGTGGTTTTTTGCAATTTTGAAGAAACATTGTTGGTGGAGGATTGGCCTAATCGTCTTGATCTTGAATGGATGGATTCTAACCGAGATTCTTTCATCTCTTATTCTGATTATGAAATGCGATTCAATAAGCAAGGAGAAAATTATTACACTTAGTTTACGTCTATAGACGAATTTGCAAATTTCCAGATTTTGAATCGAAGTGGTTTGTTAGAATATATAACAAGAACTGATTCAGAATTCTTAGAACCACAGACGGCAAGAACTTGCCTGAAACTGAAAAAGTTATCAGACAAGGAGCAACAAAACCCTTCAGATACGAGGATATATTGAAAAATTCTTAGCCTACTATAGAACCAAACAAAATTCATGGTCAAAATATTGTATTACTCAACATATTCTCTCTTAATTGAATACATTTATTACAGCGAACCTGCAATGTCTCTAGACCTTTAAAAAAATGTTTCCTCTTGCTCTGCAAAGCAGTCCTCAACAGCTTTTATTACCTCCTCGTTGGAAGAAAATTTACGACCTTTTGAACTTTTCTTCAGTTGAGGAAAGAGATGATAGTTGGACGGAGCTAAATCTGGTAAATAAGGGGGGTTTTCTAGTAATTCTAACCCTAAATTACGAATTTTTCGCATGGCAACATGAGATTTGTGTACTGGGGCATTGTCCTGTAAAAACAAAATACCTCTGGATAGCTTTCCGCGTCTTTTCTCTTCAATTTTTTCCCGTAGAGTGGTCAGTAATGTCGAATAGTAATTTCCAGTTATTGTTCTACTCTTATCCAAAACAACAATCATGATTACTCCATGGCAATCCCAAAAAACTGAAGCAGAACTTTTTCAGCAGATTTTTCGATACGAAACTTCTCAGGTTTTGGAGAACCAGAGTGTCGCCATTCCATCGATTGTTGCTTTGTTTCTGGATCGTAGAAATGTACCCAAGTATCATCCATAGTAACAATTCGGTTTAAGAAGTCTACAGGCGAGTTTATACAGCAACTAAAATAAAATAAGAACTAAAATAAAATAAGAATGTTCACTTGATGACAGCGTTTATACAGGAAATAAGCTAAAATAAGGAATAAGAATAAGAGATGGTCAACTTTATTCTCATTCTTATTCCTTATTTTAGCTTATTTCCTGTATAAGCGCTGTCATTGAAATGCATGAAGTGGACATTCTTATTTTATTTTAGTTCTTATTTTATTTTAGTTGCTGTATAAACTCGCCTTACATCGTTTTCGCACAGATCGAACGCGATGCTTCTACCCTCTCACGCTTTTGGTCAACATTCAAAAATTTGGGGATCCATTTTGCAGAAATTTTTCTCATGTCCAAATTGACGTAAACTATATTATGATGAACGCGTTCGTATGAAATCTTCAGTGTTTCAGATATCCGTTTTAGCCCAATTCGACGGTCTGATAAAATCATGTCATGAACTGCATCCATATTTTCGGGGACTGACACAGATCGGTCATCATCAATGGAAAATTTACCTGTTTTGAACCTTGCAGTTCAATTTTTCACGGTCGCATACCAAGGACATTGATCACCAAGGGTATAATACATATCTTCGTAAATCAGCTTACCTCTTAACCCTTTTGAATACAGGTACTTGATGATGGCTCGATACTCCAATTTGTCGATTTTTACAATTTCGGTGGACATCTTTTTTTTAATTTATTGCGTAACTCTGACACTTCTAATGAGTTATTGTTCGTTGATATGGTATCGCAATATTTTGTTCATGCATGGAACTGGTCTAGGCTAACAAGATATCAATAGGTACATCCTCGTATAAGAGAGTAAACATTTGATTTCTCATAAATGAACAGTTGACGGACAAGAATCGAAGACTTTTGAAACAGCCACAAAATTCCTCAACTTATGTGGAGCATTATATTCAAATAAACGGTTCAGGTTTTGATAAAAGCTATAACAGTTTTTAGTTTTTAAAATTCTGCCCAAACATATCGAGAATTGAGATTTTAAATTCGTAACTTTTCTGCATACGAATTAGGGACAATCATTCGTACGCCAATGGTGTTAGTTGAGCCTTCCTTGCCTTGATATCTCTTTTGTAAAAAACCTAAATAATACGATACATAAAACACACATGAAATTCGTAGATTCGAAATTATTCTCTAGATTCTAGATCGTCTTTTGAAGTGTTTTGGTTAGTAGTTAGTTTATTTAAGTATTTTTCTTACTGAATAAGTACTAGGTCTTATTTCTTTTCTTGTCAGTAGGAAGTTTATGCCTCCTCGAGTTAGTTGAAATACTGGGGAGATAAGTAATGTACCCAATGAAAAAGACAAATGGAAAAGTTTGTAGTTAATGAAGCTAGTGAATTTGCAGTGAGTCTATTGAAATAATGAGTTTACATTTATGGTTTTAGATAGTTTGCAACGAGAGACACCGTAACATAATATTATTAGACATTAATTGTTTTACTATCGGTACCTTGAATAAAGTGATTAGCAACAGGATCACCATCAAGAAATAGCAGAAACTTCAAATGTCTTTCAATTACTCTAAACTACACAAAATACAGACTCTCCAAGAAGCACAAAACGATTCTGTATATCCAATAAATATTCACATCACAATTCAGTCCAACTCGAACAACGAAAGGCACTCGTGAGAAAATTTCATCGAAAATGTCATACAAGTGATAGAACCAAATTGAAAATTCAATATTTCCCAGAATACCCAAATTTATGCATGTTTGATAACCGATATTTCTAGTTCTCCTCTCAATCTTGATTTCTTATTAGCATTCAGTCTTCGTATTTCCATATCAAAGGAGGCATATACAGCGTGTCCTTTGACCTCTACTTTAGAGGTCATGATCAACCATAAAATACAAGCAAAAGTTTTGGTTCTTCTAGAGAGTAGATTGATTGAACAATGATTTAGGAAAAATATGAAACAAATATCTTTTCTAATTTCGACAAATGACAATGGTATTGATATGAGGACTATCAGACTTAATTATTTTCACTGACACACCCTGTATAAGAGATACATCATGTAAACCTAAGTTTGTATAATTCTGAATGATGGAGTCATAACCAAATTTGTTTTGTTTTGAATATTCTGTCATTCCATTAAAACATGAGTGAAAAGATTTGCTCCATTTTCTCAAGATTCATGAGAACAGAATTCTAATTTCACGCTCTTAGTCCTGCTGAGTCTGTAACAAATGGAAACATAAGCTCAATTTCAGGAAACACGACTGTATGAAAATGAACTCCTTGAATATTCATTCAGTATAACGATATTATATCGGGTTCTGTTCAAAACAACATGGAATAATTAAATTGATCCACTAGGCAACTAGGCTACAAATATTAATAAGTCGAAATCATCTCCATATTCATGACAAGTAACATAATTGATTGACGTTTCTCATTCTAGGATACGAGAGAAAGAACTGAATCAAAAGGCAAATCGTTTAGCAGACTGTTTGTTGTGTTCAGCCAAAGACTTCATCGTACAAAATGACTATCGTGATGTATTCACCCCAAATTTTGATATCATCTTCAGAGGTAAACCAACCAGTATCAGTTTGGGAAATCTAAGGACATCCCAGGGTGAATTAAGAGACTTATCCACACTGAACAGAAGAAACAATTGGAGTTGCCATGGTAACCAAAAAGAGATAATATTCTTCGGGTATTTCTCTCTGAAAGATTTCAAAGTGAGTTGACCTAATCAGCATCCTCATTTTTTCTCATTGGATGATTCTAGCATAGTTTTCGACTTTTTGAAGCTGATTACGAGTCGACCAAAGTTTCAGGAAGTATCAACATGTCCATTCACAAGAATACCATATTCTTGAGAGTAAGGTTCCTGAGAAACGATATGAAGTGTGAATATCTCATGGAAGGTTTAGAACTCAAGGATGTGGGGTAAGTTCTTCGATTCATTCTACAAAAAATACTCTCTTTTATTACATAATCACAATACTTCTGTAACAAATCTGGGATCATAGAAAATTCATTTGAAAGCTGTCAAAGAAAGTTGACATCTGTCAAAAATATTTGACAGCTGTCAGAAATATTAGACAGCTGTCAGAAATATTTGACAGCTGTCAGAAATATTTGACAGCTGTCAAAAATCTATCTATCTACAAAGTGAATTGACGTCATGTCAGTGCCACAAGATTATATCGGCAGACCTATTATTTCGGGGATAAATCAGCCTGTGATTCATTGCCTCCAAAACCGTTACTCTGTAAGTGAACTCCTATCAAAGTTACAGTAAATTATACCCAGATCTTCCATCATCTCGATTCCTGAATCATGACACTTTAAACTGTCCTCGAAAGAACTTGAGACCGTTTTATGTCGGTATTAAGGTAGTTGAGAAACTGCAGGTGTAATTAAGTTAGAACATTCAGGTATTACTTCCGCAGCCCTGCAATATGTGACGGTCGGAATCGAATTGCACTGAAGCAATTAAACGTTACCACGGTGGTTTGGGATTCGGTTTTGGACCATTAGGGAAACAGCAACAGGAATGCCTTTCAATTATACGGTGCTGCATGAGTGTCATTTTGATTAGTCAACATTGATTCTATTATGTCAACGGGATTGTTGGTTTTTGGTTACATATCCAGTGAGAGTTGTTGATAGATTGAAGATACAGGGTGCGACTTTTTATTGAAAAAATTAAAGAAGCAATAGGCAGTAGTTTGGAGCTTTTTTGAAAAGGCCAATTTCGTAAAACCAGATTTTGCACTGTTCTGATTTTTATCGAGATTTTTTGATTTGAGGAAGTGGTCTTTTTAATCGTAGTTTAGAGAATTATGAATATTGATAGCTTGACTACAGACGTACTATGGATTTTCAAAGTTGGAGAATTGAATAAAAAAAAATATAAGTTTCTTTTCTCAACAAAATTATTTGTCTTTTCAGGGACATAGATATAGATGTATCAGGACTTGCTTCACTTGGGTGGTTGTCTTCAAGGATAGTTTCGTGGACCATCGCAAATTTCAGACAGCAAGGAAAGAAAGTGTTGGAAAAACTCACTAGGGAAGCCTTTGAATATGCAATAGAAGAAATAAATAGGAAAATTATTTATGTTGAATCCATAAAAGAGAAAGATAATAATAAAGTTAACAAATAATAATTAGGTACTATCCCATATTATTTTAATTCAACCCTATTCTCTCGAAATTATTTCAGATAACATATTGTGTGTGTGTGTGGAATTTAGATATATCGGGTGTTTTTTGAAGTGATAGAATTTTCGATGGGGATAACAGTAAGCATTGACAATCTTACAAATTATTGAAATTCATTTTCAAAAGCAGTATTCTATTCGCAAAACTTATGGAGCACTTCGTGAAATTTATGGTTTTCATAATCGTCCATCAGAGCAGCTTATTCGTCGAACTACCGATAGATTTCGGACAACATTTTCTAAACTCGATGCAATAACAACAAGACAAAGAACTGTACGCACACAAGAAAATATCGCTGTTGTAAATGATAGTGTTAAGATCCAGATTTGTCTATTCGTCGACGTTCACAACATGTTGGACTATGTGCATCCACCACATGGAAAATTTTGCGTGATGATCTTGGTCTACACCCATACAAGATCCAACTGGTTCAAGAACTAAAGCCACTTGTCCATAATAAGCGTCGTTTGTTTGCTGATTGGGCCCTAGAACAGCTTTAAGTTGATCCACTTTTTCATCGAAAAAATGTGTTTAGTGATGAAGCTCATTTCGGCTACGTAAACAAGCAACATTGCCGTATATGGATAACAAACCTCAAGAAGTTCTTCAGGTTCCATTGCATCCTGAAAAATACACTGTACGGTGTGCTTCGCTGGAGGCATCATCGGTTCATATTTCCTCAAAAACGATGCTGGAGCTAATTTGAATGGTGCTAAAATGATTGGTGCTCGTTACAGATCGATGATTAATGATTATTCGTTTCAAAATTTGAATGGTATCCACCCAGAAGTGTTTTGGTTGCAACAAGATGGTGCTACACCTCCTGCTGCTACCGTAACAGTTGATTCATTGAAAGAAAGATCTGGCGATAACATTATTTCGAGAAATGGTCCAATTAATTGGCCTCCAAGATTATGCGACATAACTCCAATGGATTATTTTCTGTCTGGTTATGTCACGTCATTGGTTTATGCTGACAAACCAGAAACAATAGACGCATTGGAAGCCAATATACCCCGTATTATTGATGAAATAAAGCCAAAATTACCCGAGAAAGTGGTCCAAAATTGGTCTGGTCGAATGTGGTTCACCAGAGTTATACCTAGGAGCATAGAATAACTGGAGGGAAGGCTTCATACGCTCGACAGATCATTTTGAACTGCCAATAACGGCGGAGGTTAAAGTTTCGTGTGACGCCCGATAGATAACGCTGAGATCGTTTATTCAGCAAGATGTCAGATATCTTGTTCTATGGCGCTACAATTGCAAAGAATATAATGTGGCTGTCATTGTTATTGGGCGCGTTCATCCGACTAAGCAGCTACCGCTACCGCTCCTTCAAACGTCAAAACCATATGATTTTTTCGATCCGTTGTGTCAAATTAGTTAGTAATTTTGACACAACGAATCGGAAAAATCATATGGTTTTGACGTTTGAAGGAGCGGTAGCGGTAGCTGCTTAGTCGGATGAACGCGCCCATTGATACATTTATGCTTCTTTTCAATTGAAAATGGCCATAAATCATAACATAGACAATATTGATGACATATCATCGCTTTATTCTAATCAACTTTTTATGCGCAGTTATATGGGAAGTCTGTGATCGGTAATAACTTTGTCAAAACAATATCCTTATCGGAAAAAGCGAACATCCAGGTGAGTATTACTATTATTATAGGGGAAGACTGAGGTCTTATCTGTTCTCGTGTATCATACGCAGAATTGTATGGTACTCCGTTTACATTCCTTCTGCTAACACTTAGATTCGGAGCGGGAAACAGATTTTTCTTCCTATATTCAATCTGATCCTTGTAGTCATTTCTTTACACGTGCTATATGCATTATATTGTCGGATTTACGAAAAAAAGTAGGTATGTATTGCTCTCTTTCAAAAGAATATATATTATGATATAGTAATGAATGGGACCTAATAAGTAATAACACAGAATACCTAACTACACAGAAGCGTCATTCCGCCTTCCCGCCAAAACTTTATTTGATGACGCTTGTGCCATGCTAGGTAGTACAATGTCAACGTGAAATTCAAACTTCCTGCAGGACCCATAGAATTATAAATAAAGTATAGAATTATGTCACAGAATACCCTAAATTAGTTAGGTATTCTGTGATTATCCGCTCAAAAATGACATATGTACTACCTAACAGGGAATGAAGGTCACGAAAATTTGCCCTTTGAAGATCAAAGTGCCGACGCTTAGTGACGCTTCTGTGTAGTTAGGTATTCTGTGGTAATAACAACTAATAACCATTAAAGATAATTTTATAAAGGATAGCCATGTTGTAGGAACGAACGACGTTGTCGCCATCTCGTGACCTTGCGGCGAACTGACAAGTTCGGACGTTTTTGGCAGTTCATTTTCGTAGGGGAGCCTTCTCTCCAGTTATTCTATGCTCCTAGGTTATACGTGATGGACATATGCCGGAAATTATTATTTTTCAAGCCATAAATATCAAAAATTATCTTTCAATTGAAAATCAATCTGGCTTCAATTCTAATTTAAATCTGTTTTATTTCAATTTTTAATTAATTCAATATCGTGAACTGGTGAAGAGCAGTTTTCATTCAAACTTTGCCTATCTCGTAATTAAATGAAAATAAAACGCAATAAAGTGAATAAATAATGATACTATCAAGTTAACATATCAGCTACGAAATTGTTTTTCAAAACTACCGAACAACAACAGTAATTCTTATAATGTCCTTGAATTTCTAGTGAATCCTTGGAGCCTTTGAGAATTTGTCATAGAATCAAACATGATATTCATTTTGCTGCACCAATCACAGAAATCTCTACTCCTCCCCTAACAGTGGGAACCAGGTGTTTTGTAGGAACTGATTCCTTTCATTTCCCCTTTTCGCCATTAGTTTCTTTGTCGAGAACTCCTGCTTCATCCCATTCAATACTGTTGCTTCCTTCAGATGTAAGAAATGTGCTCTGATACTCTTGTACCGCAGCCTGTCTATTTCTGAGTTCTCTGTTAATTTTTCTGTGTTTTCATTATAATTCAGTATTTGTGATGATAAGAACAAGAATATATACTCCATTCACTTTTATTTAATCACATAGGAGGTCGTGGTTTCGTTTTCAGGAGTTGGTGCACCTGATGAAAAGCACAGAACATATGATGAAAAGTCAGTACGCGCACAGAAAATATCGTTAATGACAAAACGACGTTGCCAGTTTCTTTGTTTACATCAAAGTAAAAGTATCAAAGATATTCCACATTTTGTTAGGTTTACAAATTGTTCGCAGATTTTTGGTATTTAACCGATATTTGCAGGTGAGTTTTTCGTCCAATATCCAAGATTAACGTATGTTTGAAAAAGCTGTTATTTGGACAGATATCGCAGTAGATGGATCGGATGGAGCCTCGAGAGGTCGATAAGGATGATATTTTTCAGGTTTTCCAAGAAATTTGGCGATATCTGAGCAGATTTGCAAAAGTTAGGTACCTCACCAATGAGGTGGAACTTAGACCTAATTCTCCTATAAGAAACGCCTTTCAAAGATCGAGATGAAGAAAAATGTCTTCTTTAGATGTTGTTTGAACAAACGCAGCCAAGTTTTATACCCCAACATTGATTTTAAGAAAGTTATCAACAAAATAAAATTGACATTATTCTTGATTCTTGTAATTTCCCATCAATTCATTTATATCCATGGGTTGATTTTTTTTAATGAATTCTTGATTAGAATCAACAATTGATGTTGTCAAGTCTTGAACATTCAGTTCAAGAGGATAATAAACATTAAATCTTCACAAGCATGCATATGAAAATTATGTGAAAGCAATGCAATTTTCTTCCATGGCAAAAAATAATATATTTCAACAGTGATCTCTTGTACTTTTCATGCAAATAACTAGAAAAGGAATCCTTTCTATCAATTCATGTAAACGTTAATTATTTTCGTCCATCACATCTTTTCTAATTCATTCATTTTCCGAATAAATTCACATTCTGAGAAATACGCTAAGAATGTAGAAAGGCAACATAGTGTTGACTCGGAACATAAAAATATTTTCAAAAACGTCATAACTTCGATACAGAGTGGAATGTGTCAAATTTCCAAGGCCAGAGTTGTGATTTTATAATTGTGAATGGAGTATACAGGGTCTTTCACGAGGAAGCTCACCCATATTTATACGGGAAACTACTGAACCTATTTTCATGAAATTCAGCACTTATAAGTATTTCACGATGCTGATGAAATCTAAAATATTTTCAAGTCATGAGCACCTCCGGTTTTTCCGGAAATTACGTCAACTTCCGTTTTTCAAATAAGAACACCATTTTTTTATTGCAGAAATAGATTCCTTAGAAAATTTCAAGTTAGTTTGATGTAACATTTTTCAGTTTTGGTTGGAAAATTCTCTCTGAGCGGGAAAATTCGAAAAAAAAAATCGAAAATAGAGCTCCGCTGAAACAAGAATAACTTCGAGGTTTTTGGATGGAAAATTTTCATTTTTGGGATTTTTCAAGATGTAAGATTGATGTATCCACTTCAAAAATCGAGATCGCGATTCATAATACAGGGGGTGAAAAAATCGCTTTCAAAGTTAGTGATGACAAAATCGTGAAAAATCAATTTTTTCAAATTAGAACCCCATTTTTTTATGGCAGATATTGAATCTACGTTAAAAAATAATGCCTTGCCCTAAAATGGATATTTTCTGAGTTATTCACAAAAAACTGTTTTTCGTCTTGACTTTCAGCTATTTCTTTTCCCTTCACGCCAAAAAGATGAAATTTTCAGGAACTGTTATTTGAACCATGCTGTAGATTTTTCACCCCTTCTTGAAACCGACTTCAAGTTACTATTTCTTAACGAAAGATCCGACATTTCTCAAGTTTGTCATGGTTCTGTTAATGGTATCTCTCGTTGGTCTGGGTCGGTCAGGAAACCTCTCAATGAACAGCCGAATCGTTCTATCTACAACTTTATTACATTCTCCATGAAGTAGAATGAGATTTAAATAATCTTCATTGGTAAAATTAGGCAAAGTGATCGATTTTATAACATAATACGAATTATCACCAAATTAATAGTAAACACAAAATGCTACTGAATAAAGAGGAATTTGGCAGATGTAATTAACGATATCTATCATTAAAAAAAAGAATGTCAAACATGGTAAGTTTTTGCATATGGTTCATAAGGAATTATTTATTTATCACTGGAGAGAAAACCGATGGCCGATTAGTTGAAATAAAGAGGTTTCCGATACAAATTCGAATCCAAATTCGCCATCTATTTAGGAACAACCTGTAACTTTTTTCTCTTGCATATTAGGGTAGTAAAATCTAAAACATGGTTTAAGTAACAGTTCCTGAAAATTTCATCTTTTTGGCGTGAAGGGAAAAGAAATAGCTGAAAATTCAAGACAACAAACAGTTTTTTGTGAATAACTCAGGAAATATTCACTTTAGAGCAAGGGCGTGATGCATACACTCACATTATTTTTTAACGTAGATTCAAAATCTGCCATAAAAAAATTGGGTTCTAATTTGAAAAAATTGATTTTTCACGATTTTGTCATCCCTAACTTTGAAAGCGATTTTTTCACCCCCTGTATCATGAATCGCGATTTCGATTTTCAAAGTGGATACATCAATCTTACATCTTGAAAAATCCCAAAAATGAAAATTTTCCATCCAAAAACCTCGAAGTTATTCTTGTTTCAGCGGAGCTCTATTTTCGATTTTTTTTTTCGAATTTTCCCGCTCAGAGAGAATTTTCCAACCAAAACTGAAAAATGTTACATCAAAATAACTTGAAATTCTCTAAGGAATCTATTTCTGCAATAAAAAAATGGTGTTCTAATTTGAAAAACGGAAGTTGACGTCATTTCCGGAAAAACCGGAGGTGCTCATGCCTTGAAAATATTTTAGATTTCATCAGCATCGTGAAATACTTATGAGTGCTGAATTTCATGAAAATACGTTCAGTAGTTTCCTGTATAAATGTGGGTGAGGTTCCTCGTGAAAGACCCTGTATAGAAAGGATATTAATGAAATGGTTCAATAACTCAGTTAACGGAATAACAATAGTAAAAAAGTATTTATTTCTCTCATAACTACAAAAGTCTAGGCCAAAACAGGGAACGTAGCCATAGATGCCACGCCGCATCTATTATCCTTATTCCTGACGATCCTGAAATATCCGTTTTCTCCCCAATCTGCCCCGAAAACATTTTTAACGATGTAATAATCGATTCCATTTTCCGTCCCATAACCAACGGCTAAAGCCGTATGTAAAATTCTGCCACTGTCGCAGAACTCGTCGTCGAAAATCCCGGATTTGTATCCCATAAGGTTGACTGTGAAATCCATACCAACGGAAATTGGTCCAATTTCAGCGATCGCGTTCTTTAGAGCTTTCTCCGAGCCTTTGGTCACTCTCATGTAGGTTTTCAATTGGGCCACGCTCTTGCTCCTGTCGAAATCGCAGACGAAAGTTTCGTGTCCTAGCGGAGGATAGTCCTTTTCAGTCTCTATTCCGTGTTGTTTGACGTATTCGTAACAGTTGGTGACAAGACCTCCGGAGCAACCTAGGTTGCCTTGTTCCCGAGTGCAGTCGACGAAGTTCTGGACACTGAGGTTTGCAGATATGCCTTTGACGATTTTCAATTGTCCTTCGATGGCTTCAGCCTGAAAAACATGGTCGTTAATTTTCGGTTAGGTTATGTTCCTGGCAGGGACTTGTGATATCGTCTTGGTATCACGTGGATTGAAGGAGGCTTCCCTGAAGATGATATTACGTGGAAAAGACCCTATTGAACCTATCAATAGGGTGATTGGTGCCTGCACGTTCTGCGGATAATGCACAGTGGCAATTACTCATATGTGAATGTTATCACAAAAACCTAGTGTTTTTTGAAATCTTGGACAGGAAAGAGGAAGACTGAATATTAACTATTAACCGAAATAGAATCTTGACCTGGATAAAGGTCTATTTCCCTAATAAATCTTTGAAGGGGGGTTTCTGTTAACTGGGCTTATCTTATAATGTACCAGGTACTCGCAGTGTTGGGGTTTGGTTCAAAAGAGAACCATTGAATAACTCAGAAATCAGAGAGTTAAAAATTTCGTTCTTTTTCATTCAGGGACAGATCCAATTCATGCGTAAACCAAACTTTTCGATAAATGAATCGGGTTCAAATTTACACTTATATCATTTCCACAATGAGAATATTGAATTATATTCTCTCGAAGAGGGTAAAAAGTTTCTTGGTGTACATTTCAGGAAATGTTATTCCGGTAGAATCAATTCAATTTGAATCTAATCTTTTCACGAGTAACTCAAGAATATCCCGAGAGAGTTGAGACTAAGTTGATTCAAACAGTAAGAATGACGAAGTTGCTGTATTTCAGGGATGAAGATGAGAAATTTGGGGAGAATAAATAATTTAACTGGAATTTCATTATCACCGTCTTTGCAATTGCGTGTTAGACTTTCTGAGTGAATGAAATTCGTGGGAATTAGGCAGCAGTTTCTCGATTTCTAAATTACAGACAGAAATATTGCATACATTCGTACGCAATGAAAAAACTGAGCCAATAAAAGTCTACAGCTTCTAATCAGATCCACTTTTTTTGGGTCTCATCAGTGATTATGGATCAAATTCTTCAGTTAAAACGTTTGCACACGAAAAATATCATGAAAATACTCGAAACTGATGAATTTTTGATATTTTTAATGTGTTTCAAGTGTTGTTTTGAAAAATAGAGAGGCTAGCCTCAGACTCAACCTTACATGTGGCGTTTAGGCGCGCGATCTTCTTGCCTGTCCGTTCCCTATGATGTGGAATAATGTGCAAGACAAGGAATTGGGAGGCCAGCCTCTGGCGTTTACAGGGAGGTGAGGAAGTGAGATGGATACACAGAAATCGTGAGATATGCAAACGTAGACCGGACGAGCTTTTATTGCTATATGAGGAGGAGAAATTACGCTATAAATGCGTATGGATGCAGATAGTAAAAAAAATCGAAATGATTAAATAAATCTATAGTAATATTATAAAAAGGAAATATTTGTATTTTTGTTTGTTGGATACGAATAGGCTCAAAAACTACTGGACCGATTTCAGAAATTATTTCACCCTTAGAAAGCTACATTATCCCTGAGTTACATAGGCTATACTTTTCACCCGAAAAAATCAAGGATACCAACTATAACTATAAAAAACAACCATAATCAGCTATTTTCACGTGCGCTGCAAAAACCGTAAGACTTGGATACAATGTATGACGGAAATGTAGGTACCTCTTAAATAGTTCTACAAAAAAGTCCGCGATAGTATATACCTATCTCTCAAGATTGACTTGCTATTACCTGTTTATGGTAATCAGATGTTTCCCAAAATTATGCACTATTTGGGAGTGTGTTTTTATGGGTATTGATCCTCATCCAACCTAATACGTTATTTATCCCCAGTATTCAATTTAGAACGAAATTGCCAATCACATCAACGACTACTTCGAAAGATATGGCAGGTTGAAGTGTTAAAGATGAAACCGCCGCGTGATATCTACCCGGGCGAAGCTGGGACGGCCTTCTTGTAATTAATAAAATATGATATTTATTCTGTAATTTTCGACGTTTTTAGGTGAGGCACTGCCTCATAGGACAAGTCGCCACTGGTGGGATCAACCAGGAATCCGTAGATATTATCACTGTCGATGTACAATTTGATTACTGTATACTCACCGCGCTGATAGCGTAGCAAGGAGCGCATATACCCTCGTCCCTCACGTGACTAACAGCCCCTTTTTCTCTCCAGTCCACAGAATCCACCTGTTTCGTGAAATTATCTCCGGTATATTCTCCCCCGTCCACATGTTCGTCCTCGTATTTCAACAAACCCTCCTGCACGTAGATAGCAAACTCTTCAGGAGTCAAGTCTGAGAATTTGTTGACTCCTTTGGTGTAAGTTACTTTTCCTTCTGCGAATAGTTGATTATGATCGTAGAAATGCTCAAGGTTCTTTCGGAATATGGTCTGTCTCTTGTAGAATTGTATGTTGGATCTGTACGATTTTTCATACTTTTGCTAAAAAAAATTCTGAGATGAATGACTGATTTTTTCATTGGGTGTTGGGACACCCTGTATTTTCTAGACTTGTGTGTTATCGTTGTGTTGAATTATTAATTTATTTATCAAAAATTTTTTCACTGAATTTCCTTCGGACATTGGCCAATGCCTCATCATTTTATGGTGGCTGTTACCAAGGTAAGAGTTTTCGATAGTCATAAACTTATCTTGGCTGTCATCAATGTCCTAGGGATATCACTACTAAAAATCTTTGAAATATGCAAAACCAATAATCTTCTTACCAGAAATTTCACCCATTCTTCATGCACAACTTCATCAGGCAGAAATGCCGATGCGGATACTATACATGCAACAAAAATCAATAACTTCATTCTATAATAAATGGATACCTCTCTATTGTGGAATCTGGAATAATTCAAAAGATAAATCACTGTTTTTTACTCTTATCGACGACGCAGATTCTTTAAGAAGTTTGAATGTAAGTACTTACCTGATAGACTGATTTCAATGTTATGATTGGGCCGATAAAATAAGACTTCTATATATTCATTGTTTTGCAGCTTATCTGAATTTGATTTTAAGGAAATGTCGGCTTTTTGATAAAAAGCAAGTACTCGTTTATGAGGCAATGACTTGAATGTCGAGGGGTTGAATGGAAATGATGAAAAACAAGTTTTGGAATACAGTGTGGGTGAGTTTGAGGCTATAGTAAACCTTTTCCAACGTACTAAGTCAAAAGTATTTAGTCGAATGATTTTGATGGTAAACATGGTTACGATTATATTCTATTGGTCGTGTTCACCATTTTCGTTGGTTCTTGCTGAGAACAAGCGTTTGAAAATAATCCACAATGCAGATGTATCTTGAAGCAAACCACCATCATTAGTTGAAAAAAAAAACTGACTAAAGAAGTTGACTTTATGATCCCAGTCCCCTAAGACCAAAGGATCACGAGCCGCCACTGCTGTAGAAGCTCATTAGGAAAATTAATTCAGCACATGATTCACCAGACAACAGAATATTGTTTCTACTTGTAAAAATGATAATGGTTCAAGATGAAAAATATTGATTTAGGAGAGGAACTACAAGATTTTTCGTTTTTGTAATTATGTGATATGGATTTATCTACCGTTAAGATCTTGAGGTCATTTTGGTTCCCAGGAATTCAGTTGATACAACTTGAGTACCTATATTAAAAAAAAATACATGAGTACTGAAAGATTTATTTCATTCGTGAAGCTTTCAAGAATCGACTACACAGATAAAAATATGGTACCATAAAAGAATATAAGTATAAATTAAATTAAAAAATAAATAAAACATAAAACATCAGTCAAATAATCCAATAAATAAATAATATCAAGAAAAATCAACGAATTTACATTACGGGATAGACAGCCATTGTTGCTATCCCACACCTGTTGCTCTTATTCCTAACAATTTTGAAATATCCATGATCACCCCAGTCTTTGCCCCAAGAATTCTTCACCAGGTAGTACTCAATCCCATTTTCAACACCATATCCTACCACAAGAACATAATGGTTCAACTCGTAAGTGGTACAGAAATGGTCATCAAGAATTCCAGAATCGTATCCTTGCAACTGGAAAGTGGCATCAATGGCTACTGAGACTGGACCAATGTTTGCCACAGCTACCTGGAGATCATGCTCGGAGCCTTCTTCGATTTCAACGTATCCTCCAACTTTTGTTACTATCTTAGATCTGTTGTAGCGACAGTTTTTTTCGTTTTGACGGTATGGGTATAATTCTTCACTTTCTATACCAAATTCTTGTACGTATTCTAATGCGTTTGAGACTAAACCACCTTCACAACCATAATTACCTTGCTCCCATGAGCAATCTATGAGTTGTTGTTCGCTTAATGGTACTAGCTTTCCGCTGGTAATTTGGTAGTTGCTTTCCAAACTTCCTATCTGAAATAAATGGTAGCATATAAAGATGCTCACAAAGACAAATCAATACAGGGTGAGTCTTTGACTTGTACATATATTTCAACTGAAGATTCTTGAGGTCAAAAGAACCCTTTTTTTCATTTTCCATTTTTACGAATTCGGCTCTGTTAAAAAAATATAGCCATTTGAAAAAAAATTGGGCTGAGTACGCCTCTGAAATGATCTTCTGGAATTGATGCAAAGTTCATATTTCTCGATAGAAATTGAGTTTATACATTTAGGAAACACTCAAGTACTAACCTTATTGGAATAAAAATGTTGCGAACACGATAATTTCAACAAAAACAGTTAGTTTCATCGGATTATATCTGCAACTAAAAAGCCACATTTCTCACACAAAAATAAGTTCGTCCTTTGATTTTTCTGCAGATTAGTTTGTGAACACTAATAACTTGTTCATATTTTAATGGAAATTCCCAAACAATATCATGAAGAAGGACTTTCATTCAGATTTCTTATTAAACAACCTAACCTTATCTAATTTGTATCGATTCTGTGAATTTTTGCACAGAATTGTCAAGAACATGTTGTCAGATTGCTGATATTTTCATTGAGGTTAAGGATTTTTTACGAAACATAGTATAAATCACGATACATTTGTGTACCGTGGTATGAATATCTATGAATTCTGCCGTTTCCATCATAAATCGACTTTGCGGCCAAATTTTACCTCGCATGCGTAGAGCGAAAACCGAAATATTTGTTATCTGGGGCCAACTATAAACAATAACAAAGCAGTCTCTGAACAGTCTGAACAAACTGTAAACATTATGTGAAGTTCTGAATACATTCATTACATTCAGTGGATTATTGTTCTAATGTGATTATTACGTGAAGTGAATTAATATAATTTCACCGTGTCGAGTTTATAAAATTCCAAGAGGATGTTGTTTAGACAGAAACATCGCCACAGATTATCAGGTATCGCTTCATTAATTTCAATTTAATAAGTAGTTTGTGTTGAGATTCATTATTCATATCCGAATTTTGTATTTCATCGACATTTAACTTCAATATGGACCGATTACTATGAATTTTCAATAGAAACTGTGCGTCTTTAATCCTCCTTGGTGTTCAATTTTATCTCCCACATTTGGGGGATTTTATTATTAAAAAATATCTCGACAAAGTTGATAAATATTGTGACAACATTGTAAACTCGTTTAAAGACCAGAGAAGGAATAATATTCGATGAAATTCAATTCAGAGACGCATTCAGATTATTCTTTAAATTAATGATTTTTTCGTCAAATTTCTGCGGGTAAAATTGGAAATAACTCGAAAACGACGCGTTTTATTGAAAAAAATATGAATACTTTTAGTTTCTTGAATGATTGATTCTCTCGAAAATATGAACCGTTTATCATTTCAAAGTGGTTTTATGGTGTTTTAGCGTGTATTGATGAGTCGACTACCCTGTAACTTTTATACTAGTAAAGATATTGAATAGGTTTCGATTGGGAAATATGCACCATGAATAGAATAAAAACTCAACCAAAATTCAGTTCATTCGAAATAACGGTTCCGAAGATATAAACAGAAAAATGTTTTGTTTCATGGATTTTCGGCACCCTGTATCTTCCAAACCAAACCGAATTTTGAAAAAAGGTAAAGAAAAAAAGTATTTCGTTCGATGAGAGGAATCTACAGTTAAAATATATGTACAAGTCAAAGACTCACCCTGTATATAATTATTGATCTAATTCAATAAAAATTTGGATGGTACTCACTGTACTGAAGGCATAACATGAACCACAAAGCCCTTGATCTTTGACTCTAGTAACCGCTCCTTTTTCCACCCAATTGATATACGAAGGTACAGTTAAGTTTCCGAAACTTTTAGGTAGCGATCTTCTTTTTCTTGTCACTTTTGTTCTCATACCTTTATTCACGAAATCCATGAACTCTTCCTTGGTCCAATCTGTGAATCGATTGACACCTTTTTTGAAAGATACCTCACCACGATCGTAAAGTACGTTATGCTCGTGGTATTCTTTCAAGTTTTCCTCGAATATTGACATCCTTTTCCTGTACTCCACAACTGATCTGTACGATTTGTCGAATTTTTTCTGAAAGATTGATGAAATGGGTCAATGAAAGCACTGACCTGAAGTCAGGACGTTGCTAAGTACTAGTTTGCCCAAGAAACGAATTGAAATTGGCAGCAGCTGACAGATGATTCGTCCTTAGGGCTTAATGCCCGCTCTGTTACACAAGTATTGTGAATTTTTTTCGATAATTCGATAGAATTCTTTCCGTTTAAGAGACATCGTGTTTAGGGTCAGACAGATTGAATTGTATTTGGCAACAGTGCTCAGAATTCGAATAATAACTCACATGGTTTATGTAGAACGAGAACTCAAAAAAACTAATGATAAAGATTCAATTTCTTCTAAACTGAGGGTACAATCTGACAAAAATTTGTGAAATGTACAACAGTGAAACAGATAACAGTTACAAAAAAATCGTTATCATCGTGCCATTAGAACATCAAGAAATGGCTTTTATATAAAAGCCAATTTCAAAATGAACATTACAATGAAACTGAACAAACTTTCAACAGGTCCTGAGTTCAGTTAATTGATTTATTTCCTAATAAGTGTTACTCAAAAATAAAAGTGTCGGTCACATTTGCCTGCTTACCTGGAAATCGTTCCATTCAGAGGAAAATAACTCTAAATTGAATACCTGCGTGATCTGAATTACTGTAAAAACTAGTAAAAGGACCAACTTCATTATAACCTTTTAAGTTAAATGAATAAATTGAAAAAACACAAAAAAGACAGAATTAACTAAAATTTCACAATCGGCTGGCAAAATTTACCGAGTAAGCACTTGAATGCACTAACTTCTCCAATAAAATGAAAAAAAAAGTTTCATCTTGATCAACTAGAAATTATCGTTTTGAAAAGGATAAAAATTAATATCATAATCTTATGATAAACAAATTGTTTCATCCTATAAATTTGAATATACATTTTTCAATTCTTGTTCAAACATTAGGGAAGCTTTCTGAGCATTCAGAGTGTTTTTGAAATTCCCGACACGGTTTTGAGGTCAATGTTAAAAAAATTGGGGTATCATGTTGTTTCTTCCAGTATTTACATAATCAATGGGAGTATAACGTTTAAGGTCGAAAAATGGCAATGAAAAAGTATCATTTTCGATTATCTGAGGGATTATAGCTGGATCACTTGCATTAAAAACAATGCATCAAATAGAGAAAGCTGATAAAAATAGATATTATCGCGTTTAAATGTAGGATCTTTGAAAAAAAACATCGACTTCAATTTCCATTATACTAAACGCTTCAAAAAATTTTTTCACTGTCCATTTCGAAAGTTTAAAAAATATTAAGTAGAGTTTTATTAAGAACTTTCTCCTCAATTCTTCCATTTTATTTTATTTTCTCTTATTAACACTGTATTTTAGTTCTAGTGGCGACAGTTCTTTACTTTACAACAGGTTGGAAGAATTTAAAAAAAACTCAATTAAAAATAAAGATTCGGAAAAACTCTACATTTGTAGATGGACTTTTTATATACGGTAGAGCGGTGTGGCTTTGCCAACGGAGGTGACTTTGCCAAACTACCTAATGTTTTATGTTTCATTTTATTTTGGTAAAGTCAGTAACTTCTCAACGACAGCACGAATCGGAACCTAAGAGACACTATATCCCCACATTGTTTCAACAGTCGCAGTCCTTTGGCTTGAATTATTGAAGGGTGTGCAATGCTGTGTTGTGTGAGCAGGTAAGTTTTAACGTGTTTATAAATGCGAAAAACTGAGGGTTGTGTAGGAAACATGAAAATTGGTACATCAAAATACATTTAGCAGCTTATTTCACACGTATTTAGAGTCGCGTAAAAAAAAAACTGAGAGCATTTGGTTCGGCGGGTCTCGAAATTTCAGGAAATTATTCTATTGTTTGCAGATTTATGCAGACAAACCATCTAAGTTGGGAAGAGGAAAATGGAAGCGATTTTTTGTAGGAGGATAAAATATTGAATGGAAGCAACAGTTCTGCTGTTTTGGAAAATGAATTATCAATATTATATATTGTTCATTTACAAAGGGACTCATTTTATGTATTTCATTAAGAATAATAGATTTCATTTTCCTATAATTTGTTGTTTTATTCGCGACTAGTACCTAGCTAACTAACCTTCAAAAAAGTTAAAGAAAAACGTTCTCGTGGCAAAAATACCACCCGCACTTGATTAAATTGCCAACAAACGCATTTTGATGCAAGTGGCAAATTCGCACCGATGTGCGGGTGACTTTGCCAAATTTTTAAAATGGAAAAAAAATTGTTGCGCACTTTTTCTTCCGTTTCTAATAACAGAAATCGATAGCTACATTGTTGGAATTAAACATAATTCAAACACAACTCATTTTACAAAAAACCGAGGAAGTTACATTAAGAATACTCTAAAAAGTGGTGCAAAGTCACACCGCTCTACGGTATTGATATTCAAATTAAGTACCTATTTTATGGAGATTGAAATATTGATTTCCACCGTTTCTAAATGAAAAAAAAAAACAAATTTCTTGATAATGATTTTCATGCCTCTGTCTTTTTCTCTTCTGGTGTTTATAGCTTTCACTTATTCTCGTTATTTCAAACCAATCTTCATAGTTGTCTGATTCTTATATGTATACCACTTAATTATATTTCTGATGGAAATGTGGGTGATGGAACCTTTCTCCAGTTTTCCTTAAGCTTATCCCGATGCTATTACTGATCATTTTTTCACTTGGAAGAGTTCTAATTAGTTTTACTTGGCTAGAGAAGACGTTCCAATTTTTCATTCTCTCAATACCAGAGACCAATATTCTGAGAACTGACTAATCTGTTCACCACTAGATGGAGAGGTGTAAGATATGTGGTGATATAGATTGACCAGCTGGGCACGTTCTCATAGCTCCTGTGATTATCACCTTGACGGGTCCTGTATGTTATCCAGGGTTTTTCTCGTATTTTCTGGCTTCCGGTGAGGTGCCAGGTAATGGCTCGATACGTAAATGTGGGTCGTACTTCAATCGCAGAATTTTAGGGCTACATCCTCAAATCTCACGATATAGATATCTGCAAACCCTCAAACAATTCTTGCTTTACAAGAAGTTATCCCAACAGTGATAGAACATTGCTGTATGGGGAGTTCATTCATCAATTAACCGAAAAAATGAATCGCATTTCGAAAATTCTTATAAATTTGTCGAATCATTCAATGTAACAGATTATAGAAGATACAACTTTGGGATTCAATTTTGAAACAAGAAACAAGAAAGGTTTGAACTCTGATCATGAACTCTGAATCATCAGAAAAAAACTATAGAATAATTCAAAATAATCGTTTATTCAAAGAGATATATGAAAAAAATATGTGATTCAATTTTTACAGAGCAGGGATAGTTGCCACTCTGGCAATTCCACACTGGTTGTTCTTTTTGATCAGTCTGAAGTATCCGCTTTCTCCCCAAGATGCACCCCATGAGTTTTTGATGATGTAGTAATCTTTTCCATCTTCATTTCCATACCCAACAAGGAGGACACCATGGTTCAATTCTTCGGAGCTGCAAAAATCATCGTCGAAGATTCCATAATCGTAGAGTTGGAGATAAAAGGTGGCATCAATTGCAACAGAGACTGGTCCTCTGGTCACAAGAGCTTCCAGGAGAGCGTCTTCGTTTCCAGCTTCAATGTTTGTGTAGCTGGAGACTTTAGTTACTACTTTGGAAGCATCAGCACTGCATGATCCATCGTACCCTGTGTATGGGTAGTCAGCTTCGCTAACAATTCCGTTCTCTTTGACGTAGTCGAAAGCAGCAGTCATCAGACCACCGTTGCATCCCATGTTACCCTGATCCAAAGAGCAGTCCACCAAGTTTTGTTCACTGAGAGAAATCAGGTTGCCGTTCATTCCCAACTGACCTTCGAGAGCTCCAGTCTGCAATAATACCAAATTAGCAATTTTTCACTTGAATCATTTCTGAAATACTCACAGAACTGAAAGCCCAGCAAGATCCACATTGTCCTTGGTCTTTAACTCCAGTTAAGACATTCTTGGTCCTCCAGTCAAGAGATGAAGGGGCAACAAAACCTTTGCTGGCATTGAAGGTTGATCCAACGACTGATGGTTTGTTGGTAAGTCCTTTGTTAACGTACTGAACGAATTCGCCTCTAGTCCAGTCAGCGAATTGGTTGATACCTTTAGTGTAAGAGACTTCGCCTTTTTTGTAAAGAGCATTGTGTTGTTCAATTTCGTTCAGGTTGTCTCGGAAGATTGACAAACGTCTCCTTGCTTCTACAGGGGACCTGTAGGATTTTCCATAAGTTTCCTGAAATCAACAATTCCGTTGAAGTTTTCCTGAATCTGAATTCTAAACCACACATTTCAAATCCACAAATTTATTCTTCTTCTTCTTCCACTTATTCTTAAGACTTGTCTTGTTATTTTCTGTTTATCCAGCCTCCTGTGACGTAGATGTCCAGCTCTCATGCCATCTTTTTGGTGGTCGTCCAGGGGGGCGGCGTGTGTTGGGTTTTTCGTTCTTTGCCCACTTTGCCAATCGATCACTTCCCATTCTGTCTATGTGATCCCTCCAGTTTCGGCGTCTTGATCGTACAAATCGGACAACATCTTGAACCTTCAGTTCATCCCGTATGACACTGCTCCTTATTTGGTCTCTCATTATATTTTATTCCAAGAAAGTCATGAACTCACCTGGAAATCACTCCATTGGCTGAGCACATCATCATCTTGGATGGCTTGAGCACAAGCCACAGCCACGAACAAAAAAGCCAAGACCACCTTCATTTCGTTTCAAAAACTTTCAAATTGAGATCACTCTTAAAATTCACTCGATTGATGAAACAATCAGAAATAAATAGACGCCCCAACGAAAATTCGTAGATATACAGGGTGTTTGGTAATTCGACGTGAACCTTGGAAAGGGATATACAAGACGTCATTTGCAGTGAATTGCGTCGAGTAAAGCATGGTCCGAAAATCAATGGTTACGAAGATATCTCGATTTTTCAACTTTTTTGAAATTTTCTGTTTCGTTATCGAAAATAATTAATTTTGTGAAAACTACTCGACTCTGAATATTCAATGAATATTTTTTTGAAAGCTGAGGAGATGGTCCTCATTTCTTGCGGAAAAGTATTCACTAAAAATTCAGATAACCCGAGATATACAGGGTCATAAATGGCTGCACCCGTTTTCCTCATAAAATCCTGATATAACAATTGAGAATTACTCTAAAAAAGTATTCTGAACTTGGTGTACAAATGTAAGGAAAAACTTCCCTGTTTTATCAGCTTTCGAAAAAGGCACATGTGTCAATAATTCCCTCATGAAATCTAAAAATATAGCCGGAAAACCAAGCAGACAACCGACTTTTTCGAGTCATTTAGTGATCGAACCATAGCCCGCTTACGGCTTACGAATCACGCCAAGTGAAATGAAGGATAATACCTTCTGTATAAAAAGTACCCGGAATTGTAAAAAAAAACACATAAATTTAAATTTAATCATCAATATTTATTTTGTCTCCTTCAAAATATCCCCATTGCTTACAATACAACTATGATATCGGCGAACCCACTTTTCCATGCACCGCTCATACGCCGCCAAAGGTATGGCCTTCAGTTCTCGTTGCGAATTTGTTTTGATGGCTTCAATGGACTCAAAACGCGTTCCACGTAGGGGCAATTTGAGTCTTGGGAATAGAAAAAAGTCGCACGGAGCTAAGTCAGGTGAATATGGCGGTTGTTCGATGGTATTTATTGAGTTTTTGGTCTTGTATTCCTTAATAATTATGGCTCGGTGCGACGGCGCGTTATCATCATGCAAAATCCACGAATTGTCTTTCCATAAATCTGGCCGTTTACGACGAACATTCTCACGCAAACGCCTCAATACACCCAAGTAATACTCCTTATTCACTGTCTGTCCTTCAGGAAGAAATTCTGAGTGCACAACACCACGATAATCGAAGAAAACAGTGAGCAAAACTTTAATTTTCGATCGACTTTGACGTGGTTTTTTCGGATTCGGCTCGTTTGGTAGGCGCCATTCGGTCGATTGTTGAGCTGTTAACGTGTCATACTCATAGACACATGTCTCATCGCCAGTTATGATTCGTTTCATGAAATTTGGATCACTAGCAGCTCGAGAAACCATGTCTTCAGAGACCTGCTTTCGATGCTCTTTTTGCAAAAAATTCAGCTCTTTTGGAACGAGTTTTGCTGCGACGCGTTTCATACACAAAACATTAGTCAAAATGTTATGAACGGCCATTTTATCAATGCTCAACTCTCGAGCCAACTCTCTAACACTTGAATGACGATTTTCGAGCACTAAATTCTTGATTTGGATGATGTTATCGTCGGTTGTTGACGTTGAAGGCCGTCCAGAACGGGGCAAATCTTCGACCACCTCACGACCGTCTTTGAATGATTTGTACCAATCGTATGCTTGTGTTTTTGACATACAATTATCACCAAAGGCTTTTTTTAACATTTTCAATGAATCGGCACAAGAAAATTCGTTTGCAAGACAAAATTTGAGGCAAACTCTTTGATCAACTATTTTTTCCATTGTAAAATTCGCAGAGCACTTTTGAGGTCGACTGATACTGACAGCTGTTGTAAACACACTAGTTGACAGATCGCGCTCAAATTTGGCTTGGTAATAAAGGAAGGTCCTACCAACTTTAAGAAAAAAAAATTACCGATTCCTTTTTGGCGGTTCATTTAAATAACATTTTCCGGGTACTTTTTATACAGAGAGTAGGATATCTGAATGACTCGAAAAAGTCTGTTGTCTGCTTGGTTTTCCGGCCATATTTTTAGATTGCATGAAGGAATTATTGACATATGTATCTTTTTGAAAAGCTGATGAAACAGGGAAGATTTTCCTTACATTTGTACACCAAGTTCATAATACTTTTTTCGAGTAATTCCCAATTGTTTTATCAAGATTTTATGAGGAAAACAGGTGCAGCCATTAATGACCCCGTATATCTCGGGTTATCTGAATTTTTAGTGAATACTTTTTCGCAAGAAATGAGGACCATCTCCTCAGCTTTGAAAAAAATATTCATTGAATATTAAGAGTCGAGTAGTTTTCACAAAATTAATTATTTTCTATAACGAAGCAGAAAATTTCAAAAAAGTTGAAAAATTGCGATATCTTCGTAACCATAGGTTTTCGGACCATGCTTCACTCGACTCAATTCACTGCAAATGACGTCTAGTATATCCCTTTTCAAGGTTCACGTCGAATTACCAAACACCCTGTATAGTGATGGAGAAATGCTTCATCATGCCTAATCAATTTAATGATAATTGCAATTTTTAAGTTCGAGATCAAGTGAAAAAAGGGTATATCTGATACCAAAGTATGGGCTTGCTGAATCTATTATTAATCTATCGATATTAATACTTCTTTGTTGATCTTTTAATGTTGATGTGTATCACTTCCGTGCTCATTGTCTTCAGATAAATCAAACAGTTTTTCATAAGCTTTTATTTAGTTTCACCTGTCCCGGCATCATGCATTTATAGAAAAAAACAAAATGGCGGCTTCCAAATGGCGGATGAGTTTTCTAATTATGATCCGATTCCATTCAAAATTAGTATCTGGGGGTATTTGGCTTCGAAAATGATGATACTTTTGTGAAATTGGGAAATTCAAGATGGCGGCCACAATATGGCGGACGAGTTCTGTAAATATGATCATTTCTGGGTCGGAAATTACGATTCTTCAATATCGAGGAATTCAAGATGGCGGCTTCAAAATGGCGGATGAGTGTTGTTATAAAAGCTTATCTTCAAAAATGTTTTTTGAGAATTAGTCTTGTATCCTCTAAGAAGGACTAAGGGAGAATGGTCCATCTCCACATATTTTCTTCACTGTGCATTAGGAAAGTTAGGAAAAAGTAAAGTTTCATTATGGAATTTCCCCTTCAATTTTTCCATTTTTTCATTTTCTCCTGATCAACTCTAAAATTCACTTCGGGTGGCGACAAATCTTTACTTCATAACAGATTGAACGTATTTGAAAAAGTAGTGTATCTATTTTGTGGAGATTGAAATATTGATTTCGACCGTTTCTAAATGAAGAAAAAACAAATTGTTCAATAATGATTTTCATGCATTTGTCTTGTTCTCTTCTTGTGTTTATAGCTTTTACTTATTCTCGCAATTTTAAACCAATCTTCATAGTTTTCTGATTCTTATTCAGGGTGTCTTCTTTAAATTGTAACTCAACAACGAATCAGAATTTGTGAAAACACTCAGACAGGTAAATTTCTGATGACAGGGGGACATGATCTGGGATACAAAGCTTGTTTCTAAGAACAACCCTCGGAGAGGGTTGCACCCCCATCAGGAATTTGGATAGGGAAAGTGGGTAGTTTTGTAGCCATTTGTGCTACATGATGGATTCAAATTAGTATGAACCTGCAGTTTGTATATTCTCATAAGTGAATATTCACATAGTTACAGGGTGTTTCTTATGGAATAATGGTTCCGTTAAAACTAAATGAAACAGAGAAACAAGCGTTGCATCCCATATCATGTCCCCCTGACATCAAAATCGGTCTGTCGGAGTGTTTCCACAAATTCTGATTCGTTGTTGAGTTATTGAGGGTTGACACTTTCAAATGAGGCCCTGTATATATACCATCTAATTATATTTCTGTTGGAAATGTGGGTGCTGTTACCCTTTTCCAGTTTTCCTTATGATTATTCCGATGCTGCTACTGACCATTTTTTTCATTTGGAAGAGTGCTGATAAGTTTAACTTGGCTTGAGAAGACGTTCCAATTTTTCATTCTCTCAATATAGGAGATCAATATTCTGAGAATTGACTAATCTGTTCACCACTAGATGGAGAGGTGTAAGATATGTGATGATATAAAGGGTGGCGCATGAATCGTGCTACAAAAATAAAACGAAATAACCTTTTTGCTGTGTGAGTAATCAGCTTATTTTTTTTTCGAAGGTTACTATTTAGATTTACAAAAATGAATACTCGGGATACTACAAAAAGAAATTGGATAGTGCAACGGTACCATGCTTTGCAGTCATTTCCGTCCAAAGCGAATCAAGTCGGGTGTTTGGCGGTTAAAATTGCCTTATATGGAGTGAATCTAATCCAGAAATGCTTCATCCCACCAAAAACATTCTGTAAAAACTAGCCAAGTCTCGATGGAGCTGCTTATTTATCTCTAAAAAGTAATGAAATCTAGAAAAAGTCGAGCCAAGTTTAAGGCTCCTAACTGCGATTTCTTTATTATTATAGTTAATGTTCTGTGACTTGGCCGTTGAACATTCTTATACGTTAGTGGGTACAAGTCAATTTTGTTTACACGTAATGCTATATCTCTTGTAACTACCAATGTTTGTTAAGCGAGATAATAGCCCATGCTGGTATTGGTAATTGGACGCTAGTGTCTCATTTTAGGCTGTTGTTGATTGTGCAACACATATGCATTCAGCATTGACAATGCTGACTTCTGCTCCCTTCTTTTTGGAGCGTCAAATCGACCACCGATCTAAAATAAAATAGACGTACAGACGGTCTTCTATCAATGATTAGAAGTCCCTCTGTACTGGAAATAATTTTTTTTACTGTTTGTTTCAGGCTCGTATTATTGAATACGCAGCTTCATCAAGCCTACAATTGAATGAACGTTTTCCAAGTGGCAATTTTTCATCGTCAATGGGTTGCGTTTCTGGCGACAGATTGGTGCAATGGTGTCATGGAGCACCTGGTTTTGTACCCTTGTGTACCCTTCAACGGCCAAGTCACACAACATTAACTATAATAATGAAGAAATCGCAGTAAGGAGCCTTAGACTTGGCTCGACATTTTCTAGATTTCATTACTTTTTAGAGATAAATAAGCAGCTCCATCGAGACTTGGCTAGTTTTTACACAATGTTTTTGGTGGGATTTCACTTCTTTTTGTAGAAACGTGGGCATATTGATCTATTTTATTAGATTTTCTTATTTGACACTTTTGTTTTAAGAGTAGTTTTTTATTACAAATCTTTATTTTTTTTCGGTTTTGAACTATGGTAGATAGAGCCTCCGATTATTTTTTATTGATTTCAGCGTCCTCGAAAACCTATAGTTTGATACCAAACTTGTCCATATGGCCCATCTCTCATCCGATTTTTTTTCGGATTCAATTTTTGCTCTCCCAATCTAACCACCGCAGACCCATCTGATGATGTTTTTTCTGAAGAGCAATAGACGTTCTATATTGCACATAAATTTCATAGCATTTTCATATTCAGTGATACAGAGCGAAACAGTTTCTTCTTCATCAAGCAAGAGCTTCCGAAGACGGAATGGAAAGAAGATATAGAGAACATAACTGCTATTACAGTTGCTGGTGATTCTGATAGAAGAGATTTGATTCACCAAATAAATAAACGAAGAGAAGAAGTGGGAGAATTACCTCAAATAGTACAACAATTGTTGAATGAGCACCCAGCACCCAAGCTTGTTGTCGTACATTCTGATCCCTGTACTCTGATGAAGAATGATCATAGATCACTTCATGAAGCCTGACAAGTTCGATCAAATTTTCATCCATTTTCACTTCATCAACCACTTCACAAAATATCCGACGTGATATCACTTACGGTTAGAAAATGTAAATTTGCGGGTAGTTCTGGTGTGCTTTCAAGTGACAGCAGATGCTAACTTCGTGAATGCGTGAAATGATAACAATTGAAAAAAGGATAATAATCGGGTCATCAGTTTTATACACAGTGATAACTGTCTCATTTATTGTTCCGGCCTAGCTTTCGAAAACCTATCGTTTCCTTGAACAATAAATGAGACAGTATAAATATCACTGTGTATAAGACTGATGACCCGATTATTATTTTTTTTCATCCATATTGTGGTTGCACATTTTGCTAAGATGACGTGATAGCACGTGAGCTCACGTGACGTGCCAACAGATTTTCGATTATCCTAGTTTTTATAATTTTACCTTTATGTGGCCATTAAACCCTAACTATGTACCAAATTCCAGCTCTCTGAGTTTATGGGAAGTACTAGTTCTATTTTGATGATCATGAGTGAATTAGGGTCGAAAATGCGAAACTTTGCTTTCGCGTAACTTCGGAACTAAATGACCTACACACTTGAAATTTTGGATTTTGAGTACCTACGTGATTATAGCTTACTGGATGACGAATTCGGATGAATTTCGGCTTCTGGTCTCATCCGGAGGTTCTCAAATAGGGGCTTGAAAATGCGGCGAAATGGTTCGGATAAAGATAGTACGGCAGTGTTTGCTTCGCGCTCGACTTGGCGGGGCCACTGCCGTGCCCCCAAATGAGACGGAACTGCACCTAGAGCGAATCACTGTGTGGTGCGCAATTCCATCAAAGATGTTTTGTGGGGCCATACTTCTTTGGAGAAAACGAAGAAAACAGTAACTGTCAATGGGAATCGTTATTCAAAAATGTTGAAGGAGTTTTTTCACCCAGAACTGCGCCAAAGACGTATCCTATTCAACAGCATTTGTCTCCAGCGAGATGATGGAGCTATTGCACATATAGCCAGACCAGTTTTTTTTCGGTCATATTCTTCTATATGGTTGCTCTCTGGGATGGGAATGAAATGTTTCTTGAGAAAAGGACCCCGCACTTTTTGTATGTAAGGTGGCGACCGGTCAAATTTTCTGAAAGTTTGGTATGTTGTTGTACTCGACTCAGTGACCAAAAGTGTCAACAATTGGGCCCAACACAATCCCATGTCTAGTTTTTCAAATACGGGGTGTTAAAGTTGAAAATTGCCCCGATTTTCGGATTTATTTTTTAACTATTATTAGTTAGATTGGATTTCTGTTGCATACACACGTTTACTACATGTTCTTGTGATAAAATTAGTAGATACGTATGATTAAAAATATTCATATTTACAGGGTGATTCAAGAAAATATTACGGTAGTTTTTTGCCAATATTCACTTTTTCTATTGTGACGTCAGGAAGGCATATTTTTGAAATGTTCCTTTCGATGAAGTATTATGACGACAAAAAATTGCACAGTGCATATTTTTCATACAGGATGTTTCACAGAGAGAACCACTAGACATAATCATTTTTTTTAGGATTAATTCGAAACCCTGTGTTTTTGAATTGATTTTCGGGAAAAGTAATACCACAAACATATGTGTGTCTCTGATCTCCAAAATATTAATGGTGGTTTATTCATAGAAAGGTCTTCTATTTTGGGAAAAGTACAAAAAACATGAACACCCTGAATTCGAAAATTTCCTCGGTCAAATGCAACTATTTTCTCACTATATATTGATTTCCACAACATCTCCAGAGGTATGAATTCTAAATCCGATACTATGACCAGTTTTCGAGATACAGGGCGTTAAAGTGGAGAGAATAACTTAATTCATCCGTTTTTTTTTCAAATTGAAAAGCCGGATTGATTTTATGTTGTGCCCATGAGTTCAGTATGATTAGGTACAGATCAGATGGACATGGAAAGATTCAGCTAAAATATTCACTGTTACAAGGTGATTCGCGAATAAATCACAATAGCTTTGCAAACACTCGATAATTCTAAAGTTTCGTCACAGAGAAATCATTCCATGAAGTTAATACCTAGTCGTTCACAATTTTCAATCTAAAATACTTTATTATAATTGCTTTTCATACAGGGTGAGCCATAAATAATATGCATTGAAATAATTGAAAGGAGAACTTTTCTGGTGAATTTTGAATAACTGTCTAAGTCTAAGATCACATCAAGTAAGCATAACCGTAAGAATTTTTAAATATATAAATATACATGGTGCAGTTAGTGAGCGCGCTCATAAAGATATTCAAAATTCACTAAGAAGTTCTCATTTCAATCAATTCAAAGCATAAGTATTTTTGGTATGGTTGGCTGTAAGGCTCACCTTGTATGAAAAGTAATCATAATAATGTATTTCAGACTGAAAATTGTGAACGACTAGGAATAAAGTTCATGAAATAATTTCTCTTTGACGAAACTGTAGAATTATCGAGTGTTTGCAAAGCTATTGTGATTTATTCGTGAATCACCCTGTAACAGTAAATAATTTAGCTGAACCTTTCCATGCGCATCTGATCTGTACTCATACTGAACTCATGGGCGCAACATAAAATCAATCCGGCTTTTCAATTTGAAAAAAAACTCATGAAATAAGTTATTCTCCACTTTAACGCCCTGTATCTCGAAAACTGTTCATAGTATCGGATTTAGAATTCATACCTCTAGGGATGTTGTGGGAATCAATATATATAGTGAGAAAATAGTTGCATTCAACCGAGGAAATTTTCGAATACAGGGTGTTCATGTTTTTTGTACTTTTCCCAAAATAGAAGACCTTTCTATGAATAAACCACCATGAATATTTTGTATATTAGAGAAACACATATGTTTGTGGTATTACTTTTCCCAAAAATTAATTCAAAAATACAGGGTTTCGAATTAATCCTAAAAGAAAATGATTATGTCTAGTGGTTCTCTCTGTGAAACACCCTGTATAAAAAATACGCACTGTGCAATATTTTGCCTTCATAATACTAAATCGGAAAGAACATTTCAACTATATGTCTTCCTGACGTCACAGTAGAAAAAGTGAATTTCGGCAAAAAACTACCGTCATATATTCGTGAATCACCCTGTGAATATAAATATTTTTCATCATACGTATCCACTAATTTCATCAGTAGAACATGTAGTTAACGTGTGTATGCAACGAAAATCCAATCTAACTCTCAATAATTAAAAAATAAATCCGAAAATTTGGGCAATTTTCAACTTTAACACCCCGTATTTGGAAAACTAGCCATAGGATTGGGTTGGGCCCATTGACACTTTTGGTCACTGAGTCGGGTACAACAAAATACCAAACTTTCAGAAAATTTGACCGGTCGCCACTTTACATACAAAAAGTGCGGGGTCCTTTGAAGTTAATTCGAATCTGTTCCGAGATACGAGCGCAGTAAAAGTGGGTTATTCTCAACTTCAACGCCCTGTATCTTAAGAACTAGTCATAGGATTGAATGGGGGCCATGAACACTTTTGATCTAAGTAGGTCGAGTACTACATTATACCAAAATCTTAGAACATTTGACGGAACGCCATTTCCCATAAGGAAATCGAACAGATTTTGGAAGACAAGATTCAACTTTGAAACAAGAAACTGTAGAACCAAGGTTTGCACTGTGATAACACATCGGAAATAACTATAGAATTATTCGAAATCAATCATTTATTCAGAGAGATACATGAAAAAATTCAATTTTTACAGTGCAGGGATAGATGCCATGCTTGCAATTCCACACCGATTGTGCTTTTTGATCAGTTTTATGTATCCGTTATCTCCCCACTGAGGACCCCATGAGTTCTTGAGAATGTAGTACTTCTTGCGATTTTCACTTCCGTAACCAACAAGGAGAACGGCATGATCCAAAACGTCAGAGCTGCAAGTCCTATCGTCGAAAATTCCTGAATGGTACATTTGCATATCACTGGCGTCAATTGCAACAGAGACTGGTCCTCTGGTCACAAGAGCTTCCAGGAGAGCATCTTCGTTTCCAGCTTCAATGTTGGTGTAGCTAGAGACTTTAGTCACTACTTTGGAAGCATCAGCACTGCATGGTCCTTCGGAGCTTATGTATGGGTAGTCAGCTTCGCTCATAATTCCATTTTCTTTCACATATTCGAAAGAATATGTCATCTTGCCACCGTCGCATCCATTGTTACCCAGAGACAAAGAACAGTCCACCAAGTTTTGTTCACTGAGAGAAATCAGGTTGCCGTTCATTCCCAATTGCCCTTCGAGAGCTCCAGTCTACAATAATATGAAATTAGCAATTTTGCACTTGAATCGTTTCCGAAATACTCACAGAACTGAAAGCCCAGCAAGATCCGCAGTGTCCTTGATTTTTAACGCTAGTTACGACGTTCTTGGACCTCCAGTCAATGGATGAAGGGGCAACGAAACCTTTGGTGGCATTGAAGGTCGATCCAACGATTGACGGTTTGTTGGCAAGTCCTTTGTGAACATACTGAAGGAATTCTTCCTTAGTCCAGTCAGCGAATTGGTTGATACCTTTAGTGTAAGAGACTTCGCCTTGTTCGTAAAGAGCATTGTGTTGTTCAATTCCGTTCAAGTTGTCTCTGAAGATTGACAAACGTTTCCTTGCTTCTACAGGGGATCTGTAGGATTTTCCATAAGTATCCTTAAATTAACAATTCCGTTAAAATTTTCCTGAATATAAATTCGCACTCACACCTTTCATAACCACAAACTAATTTATTATAATTTACTCCACAGAATTAATGAACTCACCTGGAAATCAGTCCATTTGCTGAGTACTTCATCATCTTGGATGGCTTGGGCATAAACCACAGCCACGAACAAAAAAGCCAAGACCACCTTCATTTCAAAATTTCGATTCAAATGTTTTTATTTGAGATCACTCTTAAAATTTTCTCGTTTGATGAAACAATCAAAAGTGAATGAACGCGACAACGAAAATTCGTAGATATATAGTAATGGAAAATGCTTCATCCTTCCTAATCAATTTAAAGAGGATGAATATTTTAAGTTCGAGATTGAGTGGAAATGATTTCATGTGTATCACTTCCGTATTTATTGTCTTCAGACAAATCAAACAGTTTTTTCTTTACTGCTCTTATAATTATCTCATTGAAACATTTATTCGAATTTTAAAAGCCTAGAAATCGAATAGAAATATTTGATGCAAGATAATTTCTAATTATTCATAATTATTTCCATGAATCAAGTCTTGTATACGAAAGAATCTTCTTCGCAACAAAAAAGGATTTTTTCTACATGCGTGCACTTTCATTCTCTTTCCCGCACGTATTTCAATTCGTAAAGAGTCACATTGCCAAACAGTGTGGGAAAAACCCCTGCTATTCCATTACCGCACGCAAATGCGTGTGGTAATGGATTAGCAAGGGCTTTTCTCGCACGCTTTTTCTAAAGAATAAACTGAATAATGATATATCTCTATGCCACCGACGACGTTACTATGGAAACGGCATGTGAATAAGAATTAATACATTGTCATTATATTATGAAATTGTGTTTAAATATAAATAATATCAACTCGAATTCAATCAGTACGCTCCGGTAAAATGGATACTTCGGGATCTGATGATGGCCTGCCCGAAGAAATATTAGCAGCTTCTTATGAAGCGAGTTTAAATTTGTTACCGGCCAAGTCGAAGATAAAATATGAGAAACAATATTCAGAATTCATTGATTGGTGTAATTCCAAAAAGGTTCAACCGAGGAAGGAGGAAGTGTTTTCGGCGTATTTTTTGGAAATGTCCAAAATTTGGAGACCAAACACATTATGGTCCCGATATTCAATGATAAAGAGTGTTTGTAAACTGAAACAGGATTTGGATATTGGAAAATTCCATAAATTAACTGCCTTCATTAAACGACAGAATATAGGATTTCGTCCAAAAAAGGCCAAAACTTTTAATGAAGAGGAAATAACAAAATTCATGAGTGAGGCATCTGATGAAATTTACTTGATGATGAAGTTGGTAACAATTTTTGGATTAGCTGGTGCCTGCAGACGAGAGGAACTTACAAAACTCACTATCAACTATCATCGACGATATAGATGATAAAGGAGACTTGATCATCGTCAATATTAAGGACTCCAAAAATCATTCACCAAGATCGTTTGTTATATCCCAAGACACCAATAATGGATATTTTCTGAACATATACAGAAAATATATGAATTTACGTCCAAAGGAAATACCTCATCGCCGAATTTTCATAAAGTATAATCGGGAAAAATGTAAGATTCAACCTGTCGGAATCAATAAAATAGGAAAAATACCGTCCGAAATTGCAGCTTACTTACGCCTACAAAATCCGGAATTATACACAGGGCACAGTTTTAGACGCTCCTCGGCTACTTTCCTAGCCAATTGTGGAGAAGGTACCACAAATATTAAACGTTTAGGAGGATGGAAGTCAACTGCTGTTGCTGAGGGATACTTCGAAGAATCTATTAACCAGAAAAAAAAATGTCCACTAAAATTCTTAATTTGAATGGTTCTTCCTCTTCAAACTGTAATACAGAATCATTACCTTCGAACAATATGATGGCAAATATTCAACGTTTTGCTTCTTCCTCTTCAAACTGTAATACAGAATCATTATCTTCCAAGGAGCAGCTGACTTCGACCAATATGATGGCTTCTGCTATAAATTTGCATAACGCGACAAACTGCACGTTTACAATAAATATAACTAATAACTGAATATTTCTAATGAATATATTGATAATAATGGGAAGAAACAGAATGTACATAGATTCCTCATCAAAATTCATTTTTATGTGCTGTTAGTCTAGTTTTCTTTTCAATTAATAAGGAATTTATGAATATTATTACAGTTTAAATTTATTTCATAGGCTTGTAGTCTCTATGGACCGAAGGTCAACGATGAGAGTACAATGGTAACGACTTGTCAGAGACTTTTGTCATTCATGTGTATTCAGAATGATCAATTCACATTTGATCTGTGTGTTGAAATCGATCTCGTATAAGCGCTTGTAGAAAAAATATTGTTCCTAACTCGTGCGGAAAGTGTTTTTCCCGCACTCAACTGCTTACCCGAACTCCGCTTCGCGTCGTTCGGCAGTTTCGTGCGGGAAAATATCACTTTCCGCACTTGTTAGGAAAATAACTACTTCAATCATTGAATGCAAATAACAATCACAGAATCACAGTACAACTAGTTACTTAAGTCATGCCATATAGTGCTCTATTCTATATTTAAGACTCACCTACTATGAGTTTTCCCTTGTACAGTGTAACTCATAGAAAGTAATTCATACCAAATACTTTAGTGTTGTATTCCTAATTTGAGTTTTTCTAAATTTGATTTTGCTTATAACCCATTAATCTGACTGTATTCACTTATTAGGCTCCATCTTGGAAATAATGCATTATCCCTGGAGCTCTTACAGGCCTCTCAGACCTATTCGTACTATTTCAGACCTCAAATCAAAGGTAATTCCTTCATAATCGTGCAAATTATTTGCAATACTTTTATTCTTATTGATATTTTCATTTCTGTGTCCCTCAGTATATTATAAGATTTTTGGACCAAATTAAATGCCCTATGTGAAAAAATCTCATTCTGGATTATAAGGTGACAGGAATAAGTCCAACAGGAGCTCTAATGAAAAAACAATGGATTGCAAATCGAGTGGTTATTGGTTTTTCCAAAAGCATTCAACTGGATCTGATGTTAATATTACATGCCATTGTTTCTAACAGTGACGGGCGATTAGATAATCCATTAATCACATCTTGAAATGCTTTATAGGTACTTATGAAAAACCCAATATGTGCTCATGGACCTAAGTCCCATTCATTTTACTGCTGATTTCTGCTTCATAGCTGATATGAATGAAGGTTATGGTTGTGGAACATCAAAGTACCATTTTTATTGACCATTTGGAGCCTTATATTACCTAGTCAGTGCCTCAGGTGGACAGTAGTCATCGGTTCATTTTCTTCATCAAGAGCGGACAGGCTTTGAAGACCAAACTGAACCCTGAGTAACCCCTCCTTCAAAATTATTTATCTATCAGGAAATTATCAATTCACACAGGGGTTAGTGAGAAGAAGTCACAAATGTTTGATTCATCACACGATTAGAGGCCTGTCACTAACGAAAACAGTAATCTACATCTAACCTGTTATCCACTACAATAATGACTTTTGCGAAATGGAATATATTACTCAATCGTGAGGGTTTGTGCAGTAAATATTTCTACAAGGACAAAAAATATCTTGTTTGTAAAGGATTATCGGAAGTGTGCGAAGATCAGGTTTTTGAAGTTTGAAGTACCTAGTACCAGAAGTAAAGGGATGCACATGATGAAGTATAAGCTGAAGATCTGAAGAACGTTGAATGAAAATGACAAGACCGATTGAAGCACATTGTGCTTCATCTTAGACCAGTGCATCAGCCTCTGCATTGCTTTTGCAAGCTTTTGTGACATGCTACTCAGGATGAAGACATTCTGTAGGATTTTTAACCAATCCCAGACAAGTTGGCAGATATTTTTTCATGGAGCTGATTGCTTCAATCGCCTCTTGGCTTTAGGGGTACCTGGCGATGGTCTTCTACTTAAACTCCTGGCTCAGTGACACTTTTACATAGTGATGTATTGCTGTAAATACACCTGGAGTATCATCATGTGTTTTCCTCAGCTCAGTGAGATCCTTATCTTGCAATCAATATATATTCCTATGTAGAAGGCCGTTTCTGCACCAATCAAAGGATCTGTTTTCTTTGCCTGTCAGTATGGGGTCTTCTCATAGATTTCTACCCTTTCGATTCCAATAAATCTGAAACTATTTTCTATCCTTTCAACATGTTAGTAAGAAAAATAGATACTAAGTGCTTTTGTGTAAAAATTCCAGATGAGTTGTTTTAAACATTCTCTAAAGTTTTAATTTTGTTCATTAAACATTTCCGTCTCCTTTTATCCATCGTATACTCATTACAAGTAGGTGTATGAATAAAATAAATCAAATCAATTCTTCATGAACCTGTCTGTACATCTGAGTCAGACCGAAAAAAACAGGATTTTATTCAAAAATAATCATTTATTGGAACAAATATATAAAACAAATATGGGATTCAATGTTTAAAGAACGGGCATAGTTGCCATGCTGGCAATACCACATCGGTTGTTCTTTTTGATCAGTCTGAAGTATCCACTTTCTCCCCAAGATGCACCCCATGAGTTCTTGACAATGTAGAACTCCTTGCCATTTTCACTTCCGTAACCAACAAGAAGAACACCGTGGTTCAGTGAGGAGGAGCTGCAAGTCCTATCGTCCAAAATTCCAGAATCGTAGAGTTGGAGATCAAAGGTGGCGTCAATGGCAACAGAGACTGGTCCTATGGTCACAAGAGCTTCCACGAGAGCTTCTTCGCTTCTAGATGCAATGTTGATGTAGCTGGAGACTTTAGTAACTACTTTGGAAGCATCAACAGTGCAAGATCCATCGTACTCTGTGTATGGGTAGTCAGCTTCGCTTACAATTCCGTTTTCTTTGACGTAGTCGAAAGCAGCAGTCATCAGACCACCGTTGCATCCCATGTTACCCTGATCCCAAGAGCAGTCCACCAAGTTTTGTTCACTGAGAGAAACCAATTTGCCGTTGATTCCCAATTGACCTTCGAGAGATCCAGTCTGCAATAATATGAAATCAGCAATTTGACACTTGAATCATTCACGCAATACTCACAGAACTGAAAGCCCAGCAAGATCCACATTGTCCTTGATCTTTAACTCCAGTTAAGACATTCTTGGTCCTCCAGTCAAGAGATGAAGGGGCAACAAAACCTTTGCTGGCATTGAAGGTTGATCCAACGATTGATGGTTTGTTGGTTAGTCCTTTGTTGACATACTGAACGAATTCGCCTCTTGTCCAGTCAGCGAATTGGTTGATACCTTTAGTGTAAGAGACTTCACCTTGTTCGTAAAGAGCATTGTGTTGTTCAATTTCGTTCAAGTTGTCTCTGAAGATTGACAAACGTTTTCTTGCTTCTACAGGGGATCTGTAGGATTTTCCATACGCTTCCTGAAATCAACAATTCCGTTGAAATTTTCGTGATTCCAAATTCGATACCACCCATTTTATATCCACATCTCAATTCATTATATTTTATTCCAAAAAAAAAGATCAACTCACCTGAAAATCACTCCATTTTCTGAGCACATCATCATCTTGGATGGCTTGGGCAAAAGCCACAGCCACGAACAATAAAGCTAAGACCACCTTCATTGTCAGAATTTCGATTCAACAACTTTAGAATTGAGATCACTCTTAAAATTCACTCGATTGATGAAACAATCAGAAGTGAATGAACGCCACAACGAAAATTCGCAGTTTTATAGTGATGGAGGAGACGTGTTTCATCATTCCTAATCAATTTAATGAGGATTAATATTTTTGAGTGCGAGATTAAGTGGAAAAAAGGGTTATATCTGATACCTAAGTATAGGATTGCTGATTCTATTGTTAATCTATCGATATTAATACTACTTTGTTGATATTCCAATGTTTTTATGTGTGTCACTTCCGTGCTTATTGTCTCCTGACAAATCAAACAGTTTTTTTCTTTTCTCACCATATAATAATGTATCTTTAATTTCTACTCGTTAAAACACTCATTCGAATAGTTTTCAAACCATGGAAATCGAATAAAAATCTTTCATGTATATGTTCTTGAGATAATTTATAATTATTCATTATTATTTCTATAATAATGAGTAACTCAAGTCATACCAGTGTTCTATTCCGAATTTGAGTTTTTTTTAATTTGATTTTACTCATAACCCATCAATCTGGCTGTATTCACGTACATATTAGGCGTCATCTTGGAAATAAGATATTACCCGTGGAGCTCTCAGACCTATTCCTTCTATTTCAGACGTTAAATTGAATGGTAATTCCTTCATAATCGTAGAAATTGTTTGACATGCATTCATTCTTACTGGTGATATTTTTTCAGTGTCACTCAGTATATTATTATATTTCTGCACCAAATAAAATGTGCAAGTGAGAAAATTCCATTTTTTATTATAAGGTGACGATCAAAATTGAGTCCAACAGGAACTCTATTAAAGAAAAAAAATTGATATCAGATCGAGTGGTTTTTTCGAATGCATTCGACTGAATCTGATATAGATTTTACATGCCATTGTCTCTAACCGTGACTGGCGAATAAATAATCGATGAATAGCATCTCGAAATGCATTGCAGATAATTTTGAAAAACCCAATAGGTGCTCGTGAACCTGAGTCCCATTCATAATACTGCTGATTTCTGCTTCTCAGCTGATGTGAATGAAGGTTATGGTTGTGCAACATCAAAGTATCATTTTTATCGACCATTTGGAGCCTCATATTACCTTATTAGTGCCTTAGGAGAACAGTAGTCACCGGTTCATTTCCTTCTTCAAGAACTGAAGAAGGGCTTGAGTGACAAAACTGAACCCTGAGGAACACCTCCGTTCAAATTACTGGAACGGCGTCCAAGAGCAAGTATATATGCTGTATCAACAAGGAAATTATCAATTCAGACACAGAGGTTAGCAAGAATAAGTCAGTTTATTAGGAAGTGGGTCATGTATGTAACGATCAAAAGTCTTTCACTAAAAAGATCAGTAGTCTACATCTGGCCAGGTCCAGTTTATAAACTACCTCAATATCTTTTGACGGAATGAAATTTATTGCTCAATTGTTTAAGTCTGTACGGTGCATATTTCTATGAGGACCAAAATATCTTGGTTGTATAAAATGATCTAAAGTTTTCAAGGATCAGGTACTAGCGTTCTTCAAGTTTGAAGTACCTGGTAGCAGAAGTTCAGGGATGCACATGAACTATAAGCTAAAGATCTGAGGGATGTTGAAAGAAAATGACAAGACCGATTGAAGCACATTGTGCTTCTTCTTAGACCAGTGCATCAGCCTCTGCATTGCTTCTGCAAGCTTTGTGACATGCTACTCAAGATGAAGACAGTCTGTAGGATTTTTAACCAATCCCAGACAAGTTGGCAGATATTTTTTCATGGAGCTGATTGCTTCAATCGCCTCTTGGCTTTAGGAATATATGGCGATGGTCTTCTACTCAAACTCCTGGCCCAGTAACAATCTTACAGAGTGATGTATTGCTGTAAGTACTACCTGACGTATCATCATGTGTTTTCCTCAGCTCAGTGAGACCCTTATCTTTGGAAATAAATATATTCCTATGTAGAAGGCCTTTTCTGCACCAATCGAAGGATCTGTTTTCTTTGCCTGTCAGTATGGGGTCTTTGAACTGTGCAATCTTCTCATAGATTTCTATCCTTTTGGATTCCAATAAATCTGAAACTATTTTCTATCCTTCCAATATGTAAGTAAGAAAATAGAGACTAAGTCCATTTGTGTAAACATTCCAGAAGAGTTGTTTTAAATATTCTCTAAAGTTTTTATTTTGTTCATTAAACATTTCCGTCTCCTCTTTTCCATCGTATACTCATTATAAGTAGGTATCTGTGTATATATGAACTAAATCAGATCGATCATTCATGAACCTGTCTGTACATCTGAGTCAGACCGAAAAAAACAGGGACTTATTCAAAAATAATCATTTATTGGAAGAAATATATAAAACAAATACGGGATTCAATGTTTAAAGAACAGGCATAGTTGCCATGCTGGCAATACCACATCGGTTGTTCTTCTTGATCAGTCTGAAGTATCCACTTTCTCCCCAAGATGCACCCCATGAGTTCTTGACAATGTAGAACTCCTTGCCATTTTCACTTCCGTAACCAACAAGGAGAACACCGTGGTTTAGTGAGTAGGAGCTGCAAGAAGTATCGTCCAAAATTCCAGAATCGTAGAGTTGGAGATCGAAGGTGGCGTCAATGGCAACAGAGACTGGTCCTCTGGTCACAAGAGCTTCCACGAGAGCTTCTTCGCTTTCAGATGCAATGTTGATGTAGCTGGAGACTTTAGTTACTACTTTGGAAGCATCAACAGTGCAAGATCCATCGTACTCTGTGTATGGGTAGTCAGCTTCGCTTACAATTCCGTTTTCTTTGACGTAGTCGAAAGCAGCAGTCATCAGACCACCGTTGCATCCCATGTTACCTTGATCCCAAGAGCAGTCCACCAAGTTTTGTTCACTGAGGGAAACCAATTTGCCTTTGATTCCCAATTGACCTTCGAGTGATCCAGTCTGCAATAATATGAAATTAGCAATTTGACACTTGAATCATTGACGAAATACTCACAGAACTGAAAGCCCAGCAAGATCCACATTGTCCTTGATCTTTAACTCCAGTTAAGACATTCTTGGTCCTCCAGTCAAGAGATGAAGGGGCAACAAAACCTTTGCTGGCATTGAAGGTTGATCCAACGACTGATGGTTTGTTAGCAAGTCCTTTGTTAACGTACTGAACGAATTCGCCTCTAGTCCAGTCAGCGAATTGGTTGATACCTTTAGTGTAAGAGACTTCGCCTTGTTCGTAAAGAGCATTGTGTTGTTCAATTTGGTTCAGGTTGTCTCTGAAGATTGACAAACGTTTCCTTGCTTCTACAGGGGATCTGTAGGATTTTCCATATGTTGTCTGAAATTATTCGTCAAGTTTTGATTTTTTTTCCACTTAAACGTTATCCAGAAATCTACCTCAAAATATTGTGGGTACTCACCTGGAATTCAGACCACTGCTTCATCACATCATTCTCTTCTATGGCCTGAGCGCAAACCACAGCAGCGAACAAAAAAACTAAAGCGACTCTCATTTTGAAAATTATCTACAAGATTAAATTCGATTAGTAACAGCAAAAATATGGATTTTGTAAAATTTAATATTTACCTGACTGTAGTCACAAACAGATTGAATACTGAGCTTGAAAATTTTTGAGTTATATACTACCAAAAGGGTGCTCTTGCATCATACTCATTCGATTGATTGGAAAATTGAGTTCAAGTGGAAGGAGCTGTAATCAGTTATCAGCTCAGAGGATTTCTGATCTATTCCCAATCTATCAGAGACGATGAATCTATAATTCAAAAAGTAGTCGTCTGAGTTCTCCGACATTCACTTCTGACTATGCAGAAAAATAATCCTCCAGTTTACCATTTGCGAAATGTCTTTAATTATGTTCTTCTGGGAAAACGGTTTGAGATGATAGAAATTTGATTTCAGCGATATTGAAGGGTTCAGTAAGGAAAAGTGTTAGGTTTGACTGTGCTAATGAAGGAATCTTTTTACTCTAACAGATCTTTTTCACTGTGGGATATGTTTCGGTATACAGGGTGCTCCTGAGTTGGAGGTACAACCTAAAAGAAGGGATTAACTGCATAATTTTAAGGAGGAAATTATTTCAAAAATCCAGTTAGTTTAAAAGGAATCTAAACTATTTAAGTCTGAAGATCTAATCCACCTTCTTTCATACTTTTCGTTCAGATAATTCCTCGTACACCTACTACACCCTGTATCTCGAAAACGAAAACTTTGCGAACCCATGTTTATGAGACTTTTTTTTCTTCAAATTAGGCAAGGAATCTACTCCCTTAGTTTCTACCTCCAATGATTGTTTTCATGCAATGTTTGAAATTTTTAAGTTCAAATATTTGAAGTTGAATTTTCGATTTTACTGCAGTCGAGCTGTCCGTATGTAGGTTCGAGTCTCAAGCTTATGAGTAATCTTAGATGTTAAGAATTTCTCTTCTGATGGATGAGGTGTTGGATTTGAAAAAAAAAATTGCATAATTGAATATTTGATTTTTTATTGAAATTAAGAATCTATGTTCATACAATCACCAAGAATTAACAAAAATTTTTATTAAACTCAATTCAATGCTAGTCAACGTTTATAAGGGACCCAGCACTTTCCTTATGGCAAATGGCGTTCCGTCCAATGTTCCAAAATTTTAGTATAATGTGGTACTCGACCTACTGATCAAAAGTGTCCATGGCCCCAACTCAATCCTATGACTAGTTTTTGAAATACATGGCGTTGAAGTTGAGAATTACCCACTTTTGCTACGCTCGTATCTCGGAACAGAATCAAATAAACTTAAATTTTTCTCAAGAAACATTTCATTCCATTCCCAGGGAGCAATCATATAGAGGAATATGACCGAAAATCGTTACGAATATAGGGTTATCCATAATTGAATCCATGCCCGATTTTGAAAGTATAAAATATATCAGTTCCAGAGCGAGAACGTTCGCAAAATGAACTATTTCACTAGATATGTTGTTGTTACATCGAAAAAACCTGAAATACCCAGAATTCATACTGGGTAACCATTATTATAGAAACTATTCACAATGAGGGTTAAGTGGACACCCTGTATTTTCGGGTTGATTTAAGATGTTTGTTTGATTTGTTTAGAACATATCACCATGGACTTCAAAGAATACAAGGTGATTCAGTCATGAAGTAAACTGTGAACATCATGAAAATATCCAAAAACCACCTTTTTTTTCATCACACTCTATTCCAATATTAACTCCGTTGAGGTGGGAATTTTCTTTCACCACTGTAAAACATCAATACAGCTGAGAGTTTCCATCCACTTATTTTTTATGTAATATGAAAATTATTCATTTATGTTATTCTATTCATATTCCAGAATAAAAATTCTGGTCATAGGAAGTGAATAAAAACTCTCAGCCGTATTGATGTTTTTATATCAAGTACAGTGGTGAAAGAAAATTCCCAGTTGATCTTGGAATAGAAGGCGATGAAAAAAGGTGGTTTTTGGGAATTTTCGTGAGGTTCACAGTTTATTTCATGACTGAATCACCCTGTATTCTTTGGAGTTTCAGAAAATTTGACGGAACACCATTTCCCATAAGGAAAGTGCGGGGCCCTTTCAATAAATTCAAACAATGAATTGGCAATCTATCCAGTTTCTCAACTTGGTATTAGGGTTCAATTGAGACTTGGTTAACTTTATATATCATAAAGAACATGTCATGTATTCAGTATTGTACAAATAAGTGGACTATATTCATCCAAAATATTTTTCTTTCGCGAAAACTCAAATTATCTTGCTTCTTGTGATCAAAATAAAAAATAAAGGAGAAATAGATTGATAATTCAGAGGACATTGAATGATTCGAGTGGCCATAGACTGTTTTGTAGCTCACGTTATCAATTAATCAATCTGGAGTGAATCTGACTGAATTTCGAACTTTATCTCAGTGATACACTTTCTACTCAATGAAAGATAACGAAAATATCTTCCGATGTCATTGTTTTTGCTTTGCAGAATCACGCAATATGTCTAGAAATTGCTACATTGAGGGAATTGCGTGTGTAATTTTCCAGCTGGTATTTTAGTTACTGAATTGAGTCGCTTGAAAGTAAATTTTGTGGGGGAAAATAATTTTTCCCTCTTGTCCATTTCTGGGCTCATAGCCTATCCCTATTTATTACAGAAAGGTGCGTCTCCTCTTTCTTTAGTCAGAGCAAAATACCACAATATTAGCATTGAGTTTAAACTAAATGATAGCAGTCAGAAACTGTAATTTATTAGGTCAGAAGACAATTCTAACAATTTTTGTATATTCGGAAATATTGTCCATATTGTGGAACTAATGTTGTCGAGAGATCACATGATTGTGAGTCACTATCTAACTGCTCCATTCACTAGGTTGGCCAAGATTAAAGTTTATCAAGTTTTTTCACTTGAAACTGACGCAGGTTGGCATTCGTGAAATGTCAAATGATTCTGAGAGTCGTTGCCAATGCTTATTTTTATTCATCCTTTTCTAACTTCGTTAATGGAATTAGTTCTTTCAAGGTTTAACTATGACACAGGTTTCGTAGTACCTACTACTATATTTTCATACTGAAGTATTTCGAGTTGTGCAAAAAAGTACACTGCGCAAAAAAATTAACGCTCAGTGATAATTATTTTTATCAGAATTATGCATGCATATGCTATCCACTTTCAACGATTTTCTTCAATACAGATAGTTTCTCCCAGCGGGAATAAAAAAAGATGATATTATCAGATTTTGAATGTATTAGCACCATTCTAAAATCAGTTGTTCTCGATCTATTCTAGTGATCAATAGTTTTTCTTTCGTTTGATTTTTTACACTCGATCGCTATGCAACGCGAAACACGCAATTTGACCCAAGAGGAATGTGCCCAAGCGGTAGTTTTGCGAGAAGAAGGGTGGACATACACAAGAATTGCAGAAATGTTTGGAGTTTCCCATACAAGTTTGTCCAGAATGTTGCAGCGATTCAGGGAGACAGGTATGAATGTCCGAAGACCAGGACAGGGTAGACCACGGGTAACAACTGCCATTCAAGAACGTTACTTGAGAGTTTCTTCGTTGAGACAACGGTTTGCAACCGCTCGCCTCCTTCAAAATCAGCTTGAGCAAACTCATGAGGTGCAAATTAGCACTCAGACAATAAGAAATCGCCTCAGAGAATATAATTTAAGGCCTCGTGTCGCGGCATGAGGCCCAGCTCTTACCCCATCCCATCGAAGGGCGCGTTTGGATTTTGCGTGAGAGCATATCCATTGGGAAGAGGCCGATTGGGAAAGAGTTCTCTTCACAAATGAGTCTAGATTCTACCTCTACCATTGTGATTGACGTTCCCTTGTATACAGCGTCCACATGAAAGATATGCTCAGTGCAATTTCCTGAATACTACTGGTTTCGGGGGAGGATCGATTATGGTATGGGGTGGAATATCTTTGACAGCTCGCACAGACCTAGTGGTCGTTGATAATGGAGCTATGAATACTGACAAGTATATAAGGAACATTCTTGAAGAGCATGTAGTGCCATTTGCTCCATACATTGGTGAAAATTTCATTTTTATGGAGGAGAATGCCAGACCCCATCGTGCGCGCATCGTTCAGGAGTACCTTGAAGAGGTTGAAGTCTCTCGAATGAAATGGCCAGCAAGAAGTCCAGATCTTAATCCGATTGAGCAGGTTTGGGACAACCTCAATAGAAGGCTGAGAAGTTCAGAAAATCATCCAGCTACTCTTAATGACTTAGGAATCCAACTCGGAGAAATCTGGGAAGGATTAGATCAGAACATTTTAAGATCACTCATTTTGAGTATGAACCGTCGTTGCCGAGCTGTAATTAACGCAAGGGGTTCTTTTATTCTTTTTTCGAATAAACTATCACAAAGTAACGGACTATGCTGTCCATTATTTTTCAGTAAGTAAGATTTTAACTCGTACAAGAAAATAGCATAACTGAATCTTCCAACCATTTTTATATACGTGAAATATTTCAAGTATCAACAGAGAAAAAAGTTTCTTCAACATTCGCCAGGTCTTTGGAATCACTGAATTCACATAATTCCTCAAATTCGTTATTTTCCCAAAGTGAATAATAATTTCGATAAATACGTGATTACTACGACCTGTATGTCGAAAAGACAACGTTGCGTATTTATATGACAGAAGATTTACCATAACCAAACATTTTCAAAATATACACGGTGAAACGTGTCAGAACGTCATGGCTAACTGGGATACTTTATAAAAGAGGATGGAGTATACTAATATGGTTTAGTAAGGTGATATTTTATATAATATGTAAGTTTTCAACATTTTATTTTCTGATACATATCAATTATAAGGCCACGAAATGTTTTACAATATTGGGTAAGAAGCCATAGAGGCTATTCCACATTGGTTAGAGATCTTCTGCAATCTGAAGTAACCAGATTCTCCCCAAGCAGCTCCCCATGAGTTTTTGACGATGTAGTAATCTACACCATTCGCGCTTCCATATCCAACAGCCAGAACGCCATGATTCAAAGCTTGACTATTGCAAGAATAATCCCTCAAAATTCCACTGCTGTATCTCTGTAAAGAAGACGTTGCATCAATGGCAACTGAAATTGGCCCCACGCTTGCAATAGCTTGCTGGAGGGCAGCTTCATTGCCGGAAGGAATGTTGGCGTATCCTGAGATCCTGCTGACAATCCTTGAAGTGTCAGCTCGACAATACCCATCAGATTCGGTGTAGGGGTAATCTCGCTCACTCACAATCCCATTGTCTCTTACGAAACTGAAAGCAGCGGTCATAAGACCTCCACCACAACCATTGTTTCCGTAAACAGCTGAGCAGTCAATCAGCATTTGTTCGCTGAGTGATACAAGGTTATTTCTGAGTCCCAGTTGACCTTCGATGGCTCCAGTCTGGAAAATCAAGGATATAATTGCAAAAGCACTTCACTACATTGTTCTCAAGAAGAATTTGTAATATGTTTGCTAAATAAACAGGAATTTGTTTGAATATAGTCTGAATATATGAGTGAATAAACCTACGGCACTGAAAGACCAGCATGATCCGCATTGTCCTTGGTTCTTGACAGGTGTGACAACACCAGATGATCTCCAGTCAACTGATCCAGACAAATCAATGTTTTCACTCATGTTGAAGACATCTCCAACAATAACAGGCTTGTCGACCAAACCTCTGTTCACATATTGCACAAATTCCTCTTCAGTCCAATCCGTGAACTGGTTTATACCCTCAGTATGGCTGGTTTTTCCTTGTTCGTAGAGGGCATTGTGCTCTTCGATTTTTTCCAAATTGTCCTTGAATATGGCCAAACGTTTACGTGTTTCTACAGGAGATCTGTAGGACTTTCCATATTGCTCCTGTAAAGACCAGATGGGTTCATGAAATGACATAAAAACAATACATCATGGATATATTATTTGTAGAAATATTTATCTACCTACCTGAAAATTGTTCCATTTCTTCATAACTTCATCTTCACTGATGGCGGTCACACACCCAACCACGACCAAGCAAATAAGAGCTAAAACCTTCATCATAACGATTCTAAAACAACGAAATTATTGAGGAGCCCTATAAAATTTGGTATATTTATACCCACTGTACGAATGTCATAGATTAGATGAAAGAGATCTCTATCATTGATTTTTATTTCCGGTGTATTGATTGTGTTTTGTGTTGGAAATTTTTTCGATGAAATGATATTTCTCGCGTTTTGTTAAAAATAACCTATTTTATCATTTCGAGCACCTTCTGCGATTACAAAGATGAGATCATTTTTTGGGATTCTTCGAAAAATAAAGATTCGCATCAGGAATCATGACACAGTTAACAAACAATCAATGACTACTGACAGGGGAGGACTTTATTGCTGACTGAAGCCTCTCATCACCACGTCACCTTTCTGCACAAACCAAATAAATAACATAACAGCAATTAGGACCAAGAGTATGCATATACAGGGTGTTTGGAGGGTGAGTAGCCATAGGTAAATGGTGGATAGGTGATGCTCTTGGCTACTTGTTGCGCCCAATAAAATAACATTTTGCCCAAAGTTCAAAGTGTTATAATTTTTTTGCTATTTTTCTAGAAGTTTCCCATTTTTCTCATTAAAATCTTGAATTTTTTTAAATTTAATGCTCGAGTTGCCTATATAAGGGCCGATTGCACCGTATACAAAACTGTAGATAAAATCTTAAACCTCGATTAGTGTCTATGATAATCAATAGACACTAATCGAGGTTTAAGATTTAATCTACAGTTTTGTCTACGGTGCAATCGGCCCTAAAATGATTAATTTTTTTTTAGTCTGATCTGGTCTTAATCAGATTGAATTATGATTTCATACAAACGTCTTCAAAAAACCTGACAGCGTCGTATCAAACATCAAAATGAAAAAAAAATAATGTTGTATCCACTTTACAAAGTGAAATAAAAAAAATTTACATTGTGTTGGGTTTTAAAATGGTTTTAAAAACTTCTCTAGTTAATACTCTTTGCAATGGTATGTAACATGTACCATTAATAATCAGATAACTCAGCAGAAAGCTATGTTAGATTAATTTCACCTGCTCAATGGAATAGTTTTGTCGTCACCCTTTTAAGGCATCCTTGAAGACAAAACGGTTTGAGTTATCTGATTATTAATGGTACATGTTACATACCATTTCAAAGAGTACCTATTAACTAGAGAAGTTTTTGAAACAATTTTAAAACCCAACACTATGTAAATTTTTTTTTATTTCACTTTGAAAAGTGGACACAACATTATTTTTTTTCATTTTGATGTTTGATACAACGCTGTCAGGTTTTTTGAAGACGTTTGTACGAAATTATGATTCAATCTGAATAAGACAAGATTAGACTAAAAAAATAAATCATTTTATAGGCACCTCGAGCATTAAATTCAAAAAAATTCAAGATTTTAATGAGAAAAATGGGAAATTTCTAGAAAAATAGCAAAAAAATGATAACACTTTGAACTTTGGGCAAAATGTTATTTTATTGGGCGCAACAAGTAGCCAAGAGTATCACCTATTCACCATTTACCTATGGCTACTCACCCTCCAAACTCAAACACCCTGTATAAAGTGAATTTCAAACTTTGAAAGTAAACAGATTACTTTATCTTGTCCAACCGCTGAAAATTGGCAAGATCTTCATCTTGCAACAGAATGCTACTCAACTCATCAAACTTCAAAATTGCTTTCGGTTTATGCTTCTTCATTTCGTAAAGGTATATCTCTACGAGAATGTGCTTAGTCAAGAAGCTGTTTCGAGAGTCTGAACATATGTCAAGCAGCTTGAAAATCAACTGTAAAAGATGTAAAATTAGAAGTGATGCTTGAGTTTGAAAGAAATATACATAAATAAAGCAGACATGCCCCCACAGTATTCAATGTCAGCAAATATTATTGACTGGGCAGGAAAAGTTCGAAACCATGGGCTCCTTTTTCTGTGGGGGCCATTTGCGCATTAATAATAATTTAGCATGTTTAATTTTCAAATAATCAAACAAAGATGAATCTTCAAGAATTTATTTTCGATAGAATCACATGTGAAAATCACGGATGGACATTTGGGAGAATTGGATAGGAAGCCATGGTAGCAATACCACATGGGTTATTGGTCTTTTCCAACCTGAAGTAACCAGCTTCTCCCCACTGAGCACCCCATGAGTTTTTCAGGATGTAGAAATCTCTTCCATCTTCATTTCCGTATCCAACAGCTAGCACACCATGGTTCAAGGCTCTGCTACTGCAAGTTTCGTCCCTCAGAATTCCACCACTATATTTTTGTAATTCGGATGATGCGTCAATAGCAACTGAAATTGGTCCCCATCTGGCAAGAGCATCCTGGAGAGATGCTTCATCACCGGACGGAATGGTGACGTAGGTTCCCACTTTGGTCAGAATTTTCGAAGGATCTACTTGGCATGATCCTTCGGTTCCAGTGTAAGGGTAGTCGTCTTCACTGACAATTCCGTTGTCTCTAACATATGAGAAGGCTGCGTTTATTACTCCTCCTTTGCAACCATAGTTGCCGTAAGATGAGGAGCAGTCGATCAAATTCTGTTCACTGAGAGATACGACCTTGCCAGTTGTTCTAGCCAATTGTCCTTCGATGGCACCAGCCTGGAATATTGAAATGCTTAGGAGAGTTGCTTTGAATTTGGAAAAAAGCTTCCCATTGATTTACTGATTCGAAATGAAACGTTCATTCGAATGAAAATAGATTTATAATGTTATTGGCTATTGCCATTGAGACACAGCCCAGTTCAACGATTTGAAGCTGAATTTTGTGTAGTCCCTTCACCGGTTCAAAGATGGATAAGTGTGTTTCAGAGAAGCGAAAATTTTTACTCCCGCATCTGGCGGTAAGTAGCAGAACTATGAGGCACTCTTTCCGAAGTCGAATGCGATGACGATCAGGACCGGCATATGGAAATGTGGGATGTTCAGTATTTCATCACCTGATTTTTTTGATTCAATAAAACGACAATTATTTTTGATCTTTCATGAATATAAAATACTGATGTATGAAAAAATAAATGCATGCAATTTTTTTCTTCATTCACAGGTATTTATAAATAGATTTTCTATGATTTTTCAAAAATATTTGGATTCTAGGGTATTTACTAGGGTATCAACTCTTTATCCCTTATATACCCTCACTAGGCTCACCGTTGCCCGAATCCGCAGAAGAAATGGTCGAATCTATCCAATCAACCACATCAATGGGCCTACTTTCAGATTCTCCCATTGTACACAGGTCGAAATCATTGTCGTCTTGGCAGTTAGAATTATCGGAACATTTTTCAAGACAACCAGTCATGACCGACTGCAACCCAAATCTGAAGCATCGAGCTGAGGGGTTTGGATCATAACCCTTACGCTGTCTTATTTTGGAGAATGAATTCTCGATTGGGTCCTGGTTGAGCCGACTTTTTATCAAATATGGAAATGTTCCCTTGGTCTCCTCCCACAATTGAAGGATGCTACTGATGGTTTGTATCAAACCGTTGAAACAATAGGGAATATTTTTCCCAACTGCCCAAGACTTAATGAATTCAATTGATTCCGTCAGAGTTTGTATTGCTGATGGCTGATAATTTCCCTCAAAATTTCCATTCGAATTGAGGCAGTCGAAAAGATCATTCATTTTCAAAATGAACTGAGCAGTTGAATTGGCACTTCTCGACCTCAGCTCACCAGTAGCAATGACTGTTCTCATAGCCGAATATAAAGTTCTGATGAAAATCTGCGTGGCCAATTTAACCTTCATTTTCTGGAAGGCGTTTGGATTTATGTGGTTTTCAGTTTTCTTCAAGAAAGTACGAGAAAGACAAATTCTATTCATCGATTAAGTACGTTTCTTTTATGTCCCTCCAAGAAACATTTTCACCCCTCATTTTCTACCTGAGAAAACCCCTTTGGAGAAATTCATGGCTAATAGTTCATCATTATTGAATCACACCGTTTGTAACGAATTTGGACGAATCCGACCCTGCCTACGATTCATAGTTAACTAGAGGAAAATAAATCTCCTACAGATTTCGATAAATGAGTAGTGACAAAATGGATCGGACGAATATAGTTCCTTTAGTAGCTACTATGTGCCGCCACTTAAGTTGGCAAATTGGCAAGTAAACTGCCAAAAATTTGTGCATCAAATCAAGGAATTGGGTTGTCTCTCTATGTATATTTAAACTCAATGCTATTGCTATAAAAGAAACTATCAAGATTGTAACATAGTGATCCATTCTGGCAGTCAAGCTGCTGTCAAAGCACTGAACCCCTGTGACCTTGAGGTCACAGAGGTATGTATCCCCTTATAACCAAACTATAATCTATCGTAAAGAGTATTCTTCTAAAAAATAAGGGAATTAACTCACAGCAGTGAATGACCAGCATGATCCACATGATCCTTGGTTCTTCACAGATGATACCAAACCGTATGCTCTCCAGTCAATCGAAGAAGGGGGCCCTCTCAGGCTCTTGTTGTGGATCCCTCCGACAATAGAAGGCTTACTGACCAAGCCTTTGTTGACGTATGCCAAAAACTCCTCTGAAGTCCAGTCGGTGAACTGGTTGATACCTTGAGTATGGGTTTTGATTCCTTGTTCATAAAGAGCGTTATGCTGTTCAATTTTTTCCAAGTTGTCCTTGAAAATTGCCAAACGTTTACGAGCTTCTACTGGGGATCTGTAGGATTTTCCAAATTGTTCCTGAGAAAGAATTAAAAATATGGATCGATTTATAAAATGATCATAATGTGAGTCCCAAGAATTTTGCGAGCACATTTCGCCTGTATAAGGAACACTATTTTTCTGCTAGCTTTTGAACAGTCCACACTAAAGTATTTATTATTGATAATTTTCGATAAAATACGTTGACAGTCCAAGATAATAACGAATAATAATTTCATTCTGTATTGTTATTTTACATTGTTGTAAATTTCTTTCATTCATATTCAAATACACTGCGCAAAAAAATTAACGCACATTCTGAAAATCTCTATTTTAATGAAAGTTACCTCTACATTGACTTTATAACTTATTTTTTATGTTCTCTCGGGAAGGTTTTGAACGAAACAAGACACATTAAATGGAAGAAAAATTCAGGATTGCACCGAATCTTATGTGGAAGAAGAGAAATGAACAATTTTCAAAATACTGAAATGCTGATAAGTGATTTAATACTTGGTATTTCCACACCTTGCGTTAATTACAGCTCGGCAACGACGGTTCATACTCAAAATGAGTGATCTTGAAATGTTCTGATCTAATCCTTCCCAGATATCTCCGAGTTGGATTCCTAAGTCATTAAGAGTAGCTGGATGATTTTCTGAACTTCTCAGTCTTCTATTGAGGTTGTCCCAAACCTGCTCAATCGGATTGAGATCTGGACTTCTTGCTGGCCATTCCATTCGAGAGACTTCAACCTCTTCAAGGTACTCCTGAACGATGCGCGCACGATGGGGTCTGGCATTATCGTCGATAAAAATGAAATTTTCACCAATGCATGGGGCAAATGGCACGACATGCTCTTCAAGAAGGTTCCCTATATACCTACTTATCAGCATTCATAGCTCCATTATCAACGACCACTAGGTCTGTGCGAGCAGTCAAAGATATTCCACCCCATACCATAATCGATCCTCCCCCGAAACCAGTAGTATTCAGGAAATTGCACTGAGCAGATCTTTCATGTGGACGTCTGTATACAAGGGAACGTCGATCACAATGGTAGAGGCAGAATCTAGACTCATCTGTGAAGAGAACTCTTTCCCAATCGGCATCTTCCCAATGGATATGCTTTCTCGCAAAATCCAAACGCGCCCTTCGATGGGCTGGGGTAAGAGCTAGGCCTCTTGCCGCGACACGAGGCCTTAAATCATATTCTCTGAGGCGATTTCTTATTGTTTGAATGCTAATTTGCACCTCATGAGTTTGCTCAAGCTGATTTTGAAGGAGGCGAGCGGTTGCAAACCGTTGTCTCAACGAAGAAACTCTCAAGTAACGTTCTTGAATGGCAGTTGTTACCCGTGGTCTACCCTGTCCTGGTCTTCGGACATTCATACCTGTCTCCCTGAATCGCTGCAACATTCTGGACACACTTGTATGGGAAACTCCAAACCTTTCTGCAATTCTTGTGTATGTCCACCCTTCTTCTCGCAAAACTACCGCTTCGGCATATTCCTCTTGGGTCAAATTGCGTGTTTCGCGTTGCATAGCGATCGAGTGTAGAAAATCAAACGGAAGAAAAACTATTGATCACTAGAATTGATCGAGAACAACTGATTTTAGAATGGAGCCAATACATTCAAAATCTGATAATATCATCTTTTTTATTCCTGCTGGGAGAAAACATCTGTATTGAAGAAAAACGTTGAAAGTGGATAACATATGCATGCATAATTCTGATGAAAATAATTATCATTGAGTTGTAGAATAAATTTGAGATTTCCATAATGTGCGTTTATTTTTTTGCGCAGTGTATAAGTTAATTGAAGAACTTCGAAATCCACTGAATAGAGCATTATGTAGTGTAGGTACATTTTATTACTACATATTTACTGTTTTCAATTCTGTTCTGTTATAATTCACTTCATTATGGAAATTTTTGATTCGAATAAAATGGAGGAGAGTAATTTCTTCCAAATTCAAGGACATAAGTCGACATCTCAAATCGTCATAGCATTCAAGTGGATGGCTATCGAACCATGCAAAAAATAGTGTTAGTACTACTGAACGAAATGCGTTAATTCAAAAATTTCAATTTCAAAATTCATGCTCGACTTTTTTTTAATTGGAACTTTCTATTGACATTTTCTTACCTGGTAACTGTGCCATTTTTGGGACAGTTCATCGTCACTGATGGCGTTCACACAGCCAATCACGACAACGCAAATTAGTGCTAAAACTTTCATCTCGTCTTTTCTTCAGTAAATCACACTCTATATCTTCGGATTTTTTTTCGAATTTTGGTTTATATACTGTATGAATGCTTCAGATAAGATCTTGATCATCTATTTTTTATTCAAATCAAGCTCTATTCCATTGTTCTTTCTCATGATAACACCGAGGTCTAATTTAGGACCCCGAAATTTTTGATTCTATTAGATAACATACAGATTGCGTAGAAAACTTCTTGTCTAGTCGATCGATTGAATTTTAAATAGGCATTAAGTAACAATTTTTCGCGCACTTGTTTCTTAGAACCAGAGACTTATCATTTTGCCCAAATTTCTATAATTGGTTTCAAGATTCATCATCTAGTAGAATATTTAGTTTCATATTTCATTAGGACGAAATACATATACTCCATTCACAATTATAAAATCACAACTCTGGCCTTGGAAATTTGACACATTCCACTCTGTATCGAAGTTATGACGATTTTCAAAATATTTTTATGTTCCATGTCAACACTATGTTGCCCTTTCTACATTCTAAGCGTATTTCTCAGAATGTGAATTTATTCGGAAAAGGAATGAATTGGAAAAGATGTGATGGACGAAAATAATTAACGTTTATATGAATTGATAGAAAGGATTCCTTTTCTAGTTATTTGCATGAAAAGTACAAGAGATCACTGTTGAAATATATTATTTTTCGCCATGGAAGAAAATTGCATTGCTTTCACATAATTTTCATATGCATGCTTGTGAAGATTTAATGTTTATTATCCTCCTGAACTGAAAGTTCAAGACTTGACGACATCAATTGTTGATTCTAATCAAGAATTCATTAAAAAAAATCAACCCAAAAATATAAGATGAATTGATGGGTAATTACAAGAATCAAGAATAATGTCAATTTTATTTTGGTGATAACTTTCTTAAAATCAATGTTGGGATATAAAAATCGGCTGCGTTTGTTCAAACAACATCTAAAGAATACATTTTTCACCATCTCGACCTTTGAAAGGCGTTTCTTATAGGAGAATTAGGTCTAAGTTCCACCTCATAAGTGAGGTACCAAACTTTTGCAAATCTGCTCAGAGATCGCCAAATTTCTTGGAAAACCTTAAAAATATCATCCTAATGGACCTCTCGTGGCTCCATCCGATCCATCTACTGCGATATCTGTCCAAATACGAGTAACAGCTTTTTCAACGAAATTCCCGTGTATCCCTTCAACCTCGAAATGTAAACATTCGTCCTGGTCTTGAAAATCGTCCTCACGCTCCAAACTGGTGCTAAAAACAATAAAAATACGTTAATCTTGGATATTCGACGAAAAACTCACCTGCAAATATCGATTAAATACCAAAAATCTGCGAACAATTTGTAAACCTAACAAAATGTGAAATATCTTTGATACTTTTACTTTGATGTTAACAAAGAAACTGGCAACGCCGTTTTGTCATTACCTAACGATATTTTCTGTGCGCGCACTGACTTTTCATCATATGTTCTGTGCTTTTCATCAGGGGCACCAACTCCTGAAAACGAAACCATGACTTCCTATTTGATTAAATAAAAGTGAATGGTGTGATGATTGAAAAATGGACTCTGGAAGTAGATCTATCGGGTGTTTTTTTTAGAGTGAAAAAATTTTAAATTGAAATAAATCACATTAGAATTAAGATTGAAGCCAATTTTTTTTATGTGAAAGATAATTTTATGACATTTATGTTTTAAAAATAATTTCCGGCATATGTCCACCACGACTAGCTGTGAGGTACCGCATTCGACCAGACCAAAGTTGGACCACTTTTTCGAGTACCTGATTCATGCCTCATTTCCGCAATAATACGGGTTATTTTGGCTTCCAAAGCATCTATTGTTTCTGGTTCATCATCATAAACCAATGAATTAATTGTCATAACCCCAAAGAAAATAATCCATTGGAGGTATGCCGCATGATCGTGGAGGCCAATTAATTGAACCATTTCTCAAAATATTATCGTAAAATCTTTTTTCTTTGAATCAATTTTTACGGTAGCATCATGAGGTGTAGCATCATCTTGTTGGAACCAAAACACTTCTGGGTCGATACTATTCAAATTTCGAAACAAATAATTATTGACCATCGATCTGTAACTATTCACTGTAACATTAGCTCCAGCATCGTTTTTAAAGAAATATGGACCGATGATTCCTTCAGCGTGTGAAGCACACCATACAGTGCATTTTTCAGGATGCAATGCCCAGTGGGCACGCGCACGTAGAAAATACGTTGAAAAGATGTTACATAACCAAACGTTGAAAAACAGTAAAAATGTCGCGGGAAAAAACGTTTTCTTGCATCGAGAATTTAGTTATAAATAAACGTTGTCTTTCAACGTATTGATTAAATATAAATTGGGCGCAATATTAACGTTAATTTATAACGTGTATGTATATTATTTTACCATACAAGTTTACTGTCAAACCGATAACGTATAAATAACGTTTATTTCCACCATATCATATATACTTCATAAACGTTGTCTTTCAACGTATTGATTAAATATAAATTGGGCGCAATATTAACGTTAATTTATAACGTGTATGTATATTATTCTACCATACAAGTTTACTGTCTAACCGATAACGTATAAATAACGTTTATCTCCACCATATCATATACCTATACATAAACGTTGTCTTTCAACGTATTATTATAATATACCTTGTGCTCAGTCTGAAAGTTAGTTTATAACGTGTATATATATTATATTACCCTACGAGTTTATATGTTCAATCATTAATGTATTAATAATGTTTATTTTCACCATAACGTATATCCTCATTAACAGTTGTCTTTCAACGTAATGATTCAATATATTTTGAGCATAATCTGAACATTGTATTGAAACGTTGACCTATATTATACAAATTTCATAAAATAATGTATAATGTTCCTTGAACAAGAAGTCATTATTATGATAAACATCTTTCAATGGAAAAATATAAATCTTGCATGAATAATTCAATTGTTGAACTGAAACGTATGGGTATATACCTATAAAGAATATATGGATTCTATATTTGAGTTTTCACAAATAGGTACTAATAAATCATAATTGAATCGAAAGTTACCTTGTGTTTTCAAATTGGTGAACCTCAAGAAAAAAAAACATTTCTGATTATTATGAAAAATATATTATAAAAGGAGATATTCACTACAAGAGATCAAAGAAACAAAAATAAAATAAAAGTTTGTCTATTTCACTTTCTTCAGCCTTGCCGAGGCGAATTTCAGCCATTCCTTCATGACTGTGCAAAGTCGAAACTCATCAATTTCCTTGGTTGGGAAGGAAATCTTAACAGCCTCTATAAATATGGAAAAAAAAATCAGACACGAGCATTCTATTCTGAAATTTATATGAAAATTTTTTTCTGGTTAACACATCTATATCTAATAAGATTTTATTTCTTTTAAGAAAAGTATTTTAGAAAACTAGCATTTTCATACCATTCATGGAAAAACTTGGAGAAACAATATATAGATATTTCGAAAATACTAGCCCATAATTAATGATAGTCAGTAAACTTCAATATAATTCAGATTCAGAGACTGGTGTATGGTGATTGCAGAAACAACATGAAGTATATTATTATTCAACCAAAAACTTATTGGGGGTGATGTCCTTAGATGCCTTGAAATGATTGATCTGGGGAGAGTCTATACAAGATATCCGTATACAATGCCTTCTACTTTCATTCGTGGGTGTCTGAATGAAAATGAAAGTCTAACAACAGCATTCTTGAAATAAATCACAATGTTACTCAATGTTGGTCGGGGTGTTAACCAAAAAAATCATATTTCATAATAATTTTAGACAGTTTTATGTTAAGCTCCTTTACAGAAATACCTATATTCACCGCCTCAGGTGACTGATATAAGTTCTCAAATGGAACTGTTCATTCATTTTAAAATATCCCTTTTGCATAATATTAATGGACAAACAATGCATGTATGTCAATGCAACCATTTATTGAAAATGAAAATAATAAGATTATTGGTTACCCAAAAGAGTCAGCCTTGGTTTAATATCAACTTGTATTTGCCATTATACGGAACACCATTACTCATTTTCAAATATAGATGTCAATATGTGCCTCATAAACTAGATTAGGATACTAAAGTATATTTTTTTTATTTACCCAACAGCAACTCCTTGGTTTTGTATTTTTCGAAGGCTATTTTGTCTCTTCCTTTCCAATTAAAAAGTTTGGCCACATCGTCAGCAATGAGGTATCGGAGCATTCGTCTGGTCAGGCCCTCTGACCCAGACCCTCCAAGACATGCCAATCTCCTTACCTGGAACAGATATGATTTATATTTACTACAGTGACAGGAAGATTTTTCTACAAATATTCAATTGAATATGATTTCTAAGAACAGTTCTACTGAAATCTTCATCTTTTCAACCTCAAAATGCACTAAATTAGTGCATTAGTGCAGTAAATTACCCTTATTTTTTAAATATAAAAAAAGTTTTTCCATCTCATCGAATTGTCAATATAAATATTATTCTGCTTGAAATAGTATTGCTACAAATATTGTTGTGTTCTTACCATATATTCCCAAACCATTTTATCAGCTAGTTTCTTCTCAAACTCTTGAAAACTGGAAAGAGTTTGAAATGGAAAAGTTTCAGACATGATACACTCTGGTGGATTCAAGTGTTCCGAGCCTGCCAAACTCGTTCGTCTGTTTATATCAGCCAGAATGATTGAGAGTTGGTCTACACTTGCCGATATCTTTGACAGAGCATTTAAAACAACACTCTCAAATTCTGAAAATATTAAAAAAAATATATAAAATATATATTTGTAATCAAATTAAAAAAAAAAGACTAAGTTATTTTGAGATGCTATAGGTTATTGAGTTTTTTTTTATTGCTTTGAGGTGTCAACAGACACATTATGGAGTCTTGGTTTTTAATATGTACTTGCTATCAATATATTATGAAGGAACACATTCAATTTACCTGCGTTTCGTGAAAGGGAGACATGTCTACCACCATCATTTGCAATGGTAGATGAAAATGAAGAGGATGTCGGAGACTTTCCTCCATATCCACTTCTACTAGTAGAAGCTCCTTCAGTTGCCAGCGAAAGCGTAGAGTATGAGGATACTGTTGGAGACTTTCCTCCATCTGCACTTCTACTAGTAGAAGCTCCTTCATTTGCCAGGGAAAGCGTAGAGTATGAGAATACTGATGCAGCACATAAGTCATCCTCACGACGTGGTTTTTTAGCAGGAACAGGTTCAGAATCAGTGCTGGAGTTCGATTCATTCAAAAGTCCTTTTTGAGTCAAAGTTCTGACTGATTCTGCAGATTCATAATTATCTGCTATGATTTTATTTAAATTTTTCTCTGCTAACTCATAAGTTGCTGGAAACAGATCAGATGTGAACAGAATTTTACCAGTTTCAGGAAAACCTTACCACATGTGAAGCGCGTGTTAACCTTATAAGTGGGCCAACTTTTTTTAAAGGGGGTGAGATCTTCCACAAATTTTCTGAAGGGTACTTTATTAGTACGTATTGGCCAATAACATTTTTTCCCATTTTTCAGCAGCCAAATTAATGGCACAATAGATATTTCCCCTGTGGATTCCATTTCGGAATTCAGGAACTCCACTACCGCATACATTGCTTCACTGATGGAAATCACAGAATTTATAGTGGTTAAGAGGAAAAGCGGCAAAACCTTCTTTGAAAGGCATAATCATACATTTGTGTGAAATGTCACCCAAACTGAATGTTTTTGCTCGAGATTCATCAATTTTCTTAATATAAAATATGCCCAATTTGGAAGATTGCAATGGTTCACTATATAAATCATCATAATATGTGAAAGGCTCACCACCAAGTACAAACGCGTCTTCAATGTATCTTATGAATTTGATAATATACATTTTTTTAGAATTCAACATAACACAATTGTCAGGCTTGTGAATAGATAAACATGTCTCATTAAATTGCAACTTTTCACAATTGTAAGAAATTAATTTACCCTGTGCATTATACAACTTCTTACATAGGTTTTTTGGTTCATGTTTAGAAATTTTTTTAAGATTGACATGTTCTGCTGAGACATATTCATGCTCATGGATTCTCCTATGCAGCTGCTGCAATGGATTATTTGAAGAGTGTAATTTCCTTTTCAAAAATGTCATGTAATTTTCAAAAGGAAAACAAGAATATTGATTGATTGTACCGTACAACTTTATATCATCAACCAAGTGCACCAAATTATGGATATTGAATACAACAAAATCTCTACCAAACACTTCAGCAGATTTTACAACAAATTTTTTTAAGCTTTCATCAGCAACAGATATATATTTTGAGATCAAGTTCTCATCTGTCAATATGAAAATAGCGCAATGTAATAATAAAACTAATTTGAATTGGATAGTATTCACAGCATTATAGAAAATGACTGGAAAAGTGTATAAAATGAAAAGTTTGAATTCTGTTGCTTTCCACCTTCGTATTTCTTTGAAGGTTCTGCATTTTCTAGGGAAATCTGATGTAATATACTCATGGAGAATGATAGTTTTATCATCAATTTCTTTCATTATTTTCTGGGATAACTTCACTGGAGAAGTGGCAAAAAAATAGTTCACTAATAGTCGCTTCACTACACCCAGGAATAGTAGATGCATGGGATCTATAGGAAACTGTGTTACCATTTTAATGTTTGCTCTAAGAAGAGGACTTTTTCCTTTGATATATGTAGGAAGTGGTTCAGTTATGAAGTCTTGGTCCAACTTAGAATTAAACAATTTGAGATTGTTTTGAGCATATATAATTCTGTGATTTTCATATTCACCAGCAATGTGGCATTTCTCACACCCTAATTTTGACGTATGACCTACAGTTTGGCGCAAGTAGCTCCTAGCAGGAGCATCACAAATGAAGAAATGTATATCGAATGTGTATACTTTTTCATTGTAATTTATTCCACGTTCTTTCAACGAAATAATTTCATCTATGAAATTTTGTAAATAAATTTCTAAAGGATCTGGTTTGCCAGTACCGCAAAATAAAGCAATGGTGAATGGAGAATTATCTTTCAAATCCTGACACATGCCCAAAATAGGATAGAACTCTGTAGAACTGCTTTTGAAGAGAGGCAAACCATCAATATTGATTTGTAATGAAATTTTCTTCACATTTTCTTTTATACCATATTGACATTTTTTCAAAATTGTATTTTCAATTCCGAAATAGTGCATGTTCCCATTATTCAGTTTTACAATTTCTGTGTGTCTCGGGGTCCCCATGAGTGTTCGAAAATCTTTAGGTATAAAAGGTAAAACTGGTTTTAGTATATGTAATAATGCAGTTGTAGAATTACGGGTTACATTATATGTATTGACCCATTCCCTCAGTTTATTCTTCAAATCGATAGCAATATCTACAGATTCTTCTAGTTCAATATCACTATCAGAATCAAAATCAGTTTGGTCTGTACCGATCTCCAGAAAATCAGTATTGCTACTAACATTATCAACCTCTCTATTATTATGTGAATCCAATTCGGAACTGATTAACGGGATTTTTAAATCCATATCATTATTGACAGCTAATATTGAACTAGAAGATTCCCCTACTCCATTGTTTATTTGATTTTGTAAAAGTTTGGTTTGGCGTTTTATTCTACGCTGCAACTGCCTTTTTCCCACTAATTTATTTTTGAACATTTCACCTTATGAATGAGTACCTACGAAGTTACCGCTTTCCGTTTAACCACTTAAAATTTATGACAAAAAGAGTTCGCCAATGTTTCGTATATCCTAAAAAAGATGATATTGTCAGTAATGCTGGATTTCCATACATCCGTCATCCGATGATACGATCGTCCGATCATCGTTGTGATTGGTTGAAATATTCAATTTTGAAAATTTCTGCCAATCGCAACGACGATCGGACGATCGTATCATCGCATGACGGTTGCAAGGAAATCCAGCATTATCTACTCATTTTCACAAGAACAAATAACTAAAATCATCGAATATACAATGCAATCAACATTTTGTGCATTATTTAATGATCAAAATGGATAGAAGAAATTTCTTAAATAATTAACAAACAGGAAGATCGAAAAAAATAATTATTGAAGATTATTTGCATATCATTAGTTGTTGAATGATTGTTTGGGCTATTGTCACGATTTATTATATTGATGCTGATCTACACTGTGTTCCTAAAGTATGGAATTTTAGCTAAACTGGTCATTTTAAGAAATAATCCTGAAACATGTCGATTTTTGATGTTAATTTACCGTATTTCAAAAAAATAATAACGTCACCGTCATTTTTTTAATGGAACACCCCCATTTTGTCTCAATTTTCGGATTACTCTAACTGAGCTGATTCCAATTGGTACAGGGTGGACAAAAATACAATAGTTTTTGTTTGTAAACAGCTCATTTGGTAATCCTGTTGAATTAGAAGGTCGATTTGCGCATGCGCGAACCGGATTTTGTTGCCAGATTGTGCAAATCAATTCCTTCAGAGTGAATTGTAATGTCATAGAAAAGGAATAAGAATTATCAACTTATACTGCGTTCAGGAATTGGAAGGGTAATTTTTATTGGCCTCTCAATGGCAGGAATCACCACTAGAAAATATCTTCCGCATTTTTCGATGAAATTTGTTTTAATTCCATTAGAAACTAAATTATGTGTTAATAAATATTGGCTAAGTTGAATTAATCAACTACTGATCAGAAGGAGCGTAAATTTTGAAATTAGTGATTTGAAATTTTTTCGCACCTTAGTGGCATGAAATAAAATGCGAGGGTAAAAATCCAATTCAATTTCACTTAATTGTTTCTTAATCTCGTCTATCGTCACGTTATAAAGATATTAGAAAATTCTAATTTGATAAATAATTAAATTCTAATTTAATAAATTAGAATTTAATTCTAATTCCATGAATAAGAATTGTTTTTGGATTTAACACTATATTGAAAGAAAATATATGATTTTTAATAATTTATTCAGGGTTGCTTAGTTCGAAGTGCTAATGAAGTAAAGAACTAAGCATAGAAAACCATCACTCATCAAGCACCTAATTAAAAAAAATACATCATATTTGTTTGAAAAAAAGTTCCAGCATGCTATAACATTGGAATTACAATAGAGCATTTATAAAAAAGTTTAAATTACTGCCAGAATTGGTCGCGGAAAATTACCGTACTGTCAGATGAATGCGGTTCTATGACCTTTTCTTCAAATACCGGAATAATCGCCCGATCTGGCAACGTTGCTGCGAATTTGACGGACCCCCCACCACTACCCAAATTCTACTTGATTAAACAACGTCAGGATTACCAAGTATTATTGATAATATTGTTAATTTACCTAATAAAGAATGTTACGCGTTACTTTATGAGCACACACAAAACTATTGTATTTTCGTCCATCCTGTACCAATTGGAATCAACATGTGATACATTTTTTGAATCAGCTCAGCTAGAGTAATCCGAAAATTGAGACAAAATGCGAGTGTTCCATTTCAAAAAAATGACGGTGACGTCATTACTCGAACGTAATTCCCCTGTATATTAGATTATTATTTTAAAATACGGTAAATTAATATAAAAAATCGACGTGTTTCAGGATTATTACTTAAAATGACCCGTTTAGCTGAAAATGAATTTGTTCCATACGGACACAGGACACAGTATATATCGGTATACATCTTCTACCAATTTCAAGGAATTTCTTCGAATAAAGCAGAAGAGAATTATTCGAAAATAATTCAATTTTCATGAAAATATCAAGATTATTATCGATATCCAAAATGCAGATGCAAATATTAACCAATATTTTATAATTGGCAATCAATAAAATACAACTTGAGGAAAAAAGCGAATTGAAACAGAATACTCACCTAAAATAAAACCGACGCTTGGCAAAATCAAATTGGTGGAAAATGGAGGTAGAACGGGCACACCCAGAAGTATAGTGATTCAACTGAAATTTCCAAGCATTTGCATCATAGGTGTTTGAATGATTATTATAGTACTCACCAACTCAAATGTAATTAACAACACTATTATAATAATTTATACAATATTCCAATATAAGCGAAACTCTGGAACTCAACACACTGAACCATCAACGAAACTAACGAGAGTATAGACCTGTTGCTTGCGAATGGCGGTTGCATTTGCGACCACTCAAGCACTCAGCAGTAGGCGCAGAAGCACACGCAAGACGCAATGTCATAAGTCAATCAGAGAGAAGCAGTTCCCGCGCATTCCCGAATGATGCGCCCGTCACAGACGAGTTGCGCTGTTGCGCATGCCGCGAAGAGTGTCGAAAGCTGATTTTGTTGCCAGATTGTGCAAATCCGTTCTTTGAAGGTGGATTGTAGTGTAGAAAAGGAATATAAATTATTATTGCGTTGAGGAATTGGAAGATAAATTTTTTTGGTGATTCATTGGAAGGTAGCGCCACCTGAAAATATCTTCCTCATTTTCCGATGAAATTTGACAAATTTGTGCTAATTCACGAACTCCATTTGAAAATAAATTATGAGTGTCAATATTTATTGGCCCAGTTGTTAACACATGTCAGCTTTCCTTTTGTGTAAATCAATCTATTGAAATTTTTTTCACCCCTTTGAATTTTACCTCATTAGCGCGTGAAATGAAATGTAAAGGAAAAATATATTCAATTCGATTGCACCTTATATTGTTTTTCATCTCAAGTATTGTCACGTAATAACAGAGTTGTCTCTGCGTAAAAATTACTATTGATACCATTTTCTGCCAAAAATTCGAAAATTACAGACATTTGGGCAAATTAATATGCTCTCAGTTCAGCTCAACAAAAGCGCCAAAAATATCCTAATATGTAAAATAAAGAATAATTTGGTGACAAACTGTTGGCTGTTGATGAGTAGAATTTTCAACCTTTAATGCTGGATTTCCATGCATCCGTCATCGGATGATACGACCTTCCGATCGTCGTTGTGATTGGCAGAAATATTCAATTGAAAATTTCTGCCAATCACAACGACGATCGGACGATCGTATCATCGGATGCATGGAAATTCAGCTTAATGCCCTATTAAACTTAACGATAGACAGGAGAGGCAGAAAAACTGTCATCTTATCAAAATCGTGTCCAGAGTAGTCGATGCTTCTCAAACTTTTTGGAATTGTGACCCATTTTTGAAGTAAAATGAATATCAACAGAAGAATAAAATGTTCACAACTGCTGGTGGAGCCTGGCGAGGCACTCGGAACGTGTTTTTCGGCACGGGTAGACTTCCATCAAATCAATCAGAAATTTTGGAATTGTTCTTAGATAACGTTTAGTTGTGAACGTATTCGTATTGTTGACTGGATACATATTTTCAACAATTCAAATAGACTAGAAAGTTGAAGAATGGACATTAAAAAAACGTTCAGAGCACACGTTAAAATTCGATTTCAAAATAAGGTATTTTCAGATGAACTATTCTTCGGGAAGTAAGAAAAGTAGGTTAAACATACGTAAATCATTAACGTATTCATATTGTTTACTAGATACGTATTTTAAACGATTCAAATTGATGAAAAATAGTGGAATTGTTATTAGATAACGTTTAAATAACATTTTCCATAAACGTATTCGTATTGTTAACAGGATACGTATTTTCAACGATTTAAATAGACTAGTAGTTGAAAAATTGACGTTAAAAAAACGTTCAGAACACACGTTAGCCGTCTTTTTCATAATAACGTTTTTTCAGATGAAATATTCTTATGGAAGTAAGAAAAGTACGTTGAACATACGTAAATCATTAACGTTTCCATATTGTTGAATTGATACGTATCTTAAACGATAAAAATTGATGAAAAATAGTGGAATTGTTATAAGATAACGTTTAGATAACGTTTTCCATAAACGTATTCGTATTGTTAACAGGTTACGTATTTTCAACAATTTAAATAGACTAGTAGTTGAAAAATGGACTTTAAAAAAACGTTCAGAACACACGTTAGCATTCTTTTTCATAATAACGTTTTTTCAGATGAACAATTCTTCTGGAAGTATGAAAAGTACGTTGAACATACGTAAATCATTAACGTATCCATATTGTTGACTGGATACGTATTTTAAACGATAAAAATTAATGAGAAATTGTGGATTTGTCATCAGATAACGTTTAAATAACATTTGCCATAAACGTATTCGTATTGTTGACTGGAGACGTATTTGAAACGTTTCTAATGAACTAGAAGTTGTGGAATCGTTACATAAGAACGTTAAAATAACATATTTCATAAACGTTATAATAATTTCGGGAGGAAACGTATAAGCACTCAATTTTATAACCGATTATTGTAAAATTACGTTTAATATATGTTATTGAAACGTATTTAATTAACGTTATAAATCATAACTGAAATGACAACGTTGAAAAATCAACTGATAACGTATTTTTCTACCAATCAACGTTAAAAAAACATTTATTCAACGTGTGTGTGCCCACTGGGTGGAACCTGAGGATTGTTTTCACTTCGTATAAGGCAATTTTGCTTGTTTACGTAGCCGTTCCCCAGTGGGCACGCGCACGTAGAAAATACGTTGAAAAGATGTTACATAACCAAACGTTGAAAAACAGTTAAAATGTCGCGGGAAAAAACGTTTTCTTGCATCGAGAATTTAGTTATTAATAAACGTTGTCTTTCAACGTATTGATTAAAAATAAATTCGACGCAATATTAACGTTAATTTATAACGTGTATGTATATTATTCTACCATACAAGTTTACTTACTGTCTAACCGATAACGTATAAATAACGTGTATATATATTTGAGAATTGGACTAGTAGAGATCTAGTTTCCGAAGTACACCACCAGGTGGCATCACCACAGGAAGACAATGCATTACCGGTTTCTGGCTTATTAGCCGTCATCAGATACCCTCATCCTGCGATGAGAACCAACTGAAACGGCAGAACTTATATTACTCCCTAGCAAGAACTATTGAGTACAGTTTTGTATAGTAGTTCCACCTAGGGGGCAAATGTCTACGCTTCATCCCGGAGGTTCCCTCAAAAACTAGATCTCTACGTACATTCATTTATCCCATACGGAGTTTCGCAAGTACTTATATGAAGTCTCATGCATTTACCGATGGAAGTCGAATACGGCGGTTCATACGGTTAAGGGCCCGCAATTATTAAAAATGAAAAGGAGGATAATTCAAATTGATGAAAAATAGTGGAATTGTTATTAGATAACGTTTAAATAACATTTTCCATAAACGTATTCGTATTGTTAACAGGATACGTATTTTCAACGATTTAAATAGACTAGTAGTCGAAAAATGGACGTTAAAAAAACGTTCAGAACACACGTTAGCATTCTTTTTCATAATAACGTTTTTTCAGATGAACTATTCTTCTGGAAGTAAGAAAAGTACGTTGAACATACGTTAATCATTAACAAATACATATTGTTGACTGGATACGTATTTTAAACGATAAAAATTCATGAAAAATAGTGAAATTGTTATGAGATAACGTTCAAATAACATTTTCCATAAACGTATTCGTATTGTTAACAGGAAACGTATTTTCAACGATTTAAATAGACTAGTAGTTGAAAAATGGACGTTAAAAAAACGTTCAGAACACACGTTATCATTCTTTTTCATAATAACGTTTTTTCAGATGAACTATTCTTCTGGAAATAAGAAAAGTACGTTGAACGTACGTAAATCATTAACGTATCCATATTGTTGACTGGATACGTATTTTAAACGATAAAAATTAATAAGAAATTGTGGAATTGTCATCAGATAACGTTTAAATAACATTTGCCATAAACGTATTCGTATTGTTGACTGGAGACGTATTTGAAACGATTCTAATGAACTAGAAGTTGTGGAATCGTTACATAAGAACGTTAAAATAACATCTTTTATAAACGTTATAATAATTTCGGAGGAGACGTATTAGCACTCAATTTTATAACTGATTATTGTAAAATTACGTTTGATATATGTTATTGAAACGTATTTAATTAACGTTATAAATCATAACTGAAATGACAACGTTGAAAAATCAACTGATAACGTATTTTTCTACCAATCAACGTTAAAAAAACATTTATTCAACGTGTGGGTTGATCAACCCTAAATGAGCTTAACACAATTTTTCGATAAAAAGTGCATCAAGCTGTTATAGGGCCCAATCAGCAAACAAACGACGCTTATTATGGTCAAGTGGCTTCAGTTCTTGTACCAGTTGGATCTTGGAGGGGTGTAGACCAAGATTTTAACGCAAAATTTTCCATGTGATGGATGGACAACTTGTTGTGAACGTCGACGAATAGACAAATCTTTCCTTTTCAGTTGGGTACTACCGCAATAAGGGTTATGTGGCACTGAAGAAGGCTAATAAGCGAGAAACCAGTCTGTCATTATCCTGTTGTGGTGGTTCCACCAGTGGTGTACTTTGGAAATTAGATCTCTGCTAGTCCAATTTCCTATCACTTACTGCTGCGCAGTATGAAGTAAGTACAAACCTTCTTATCTGGCGGTAAACAGTTCTTTGTAATAAGTCTCCGATGCTCTCAAAACCATTGGTCAGCTATCTATCTTGTGGACGTGAAGCGGTCCCATAGAGACAAGAAACATATTTGATTCTAGCAAATTAAATAAAAATTCACTGTATTTCCGTTAATGTTTTTGCAGCTGTCGATTCTTTTCATTTGAAGTTTCGAATTTGCCAATGCGAATTCAACCTACAAGTTGGAGGAAAAAGTGCTTAAAAGCTCTTGACGTCCATGCTTAAGTGAGCGCTCATCCTACTCAAACGAGGGCTGTATCATTTCATCACCTGTGTCTGTATTTCTGTTCAAAGATGGCGAAAAAATTATGTTCTTTTTGTATCTTAAAAACGAAAAGCGATAGAATGATGATATTTTATGGAAGTATCACTATTATGAAAACACACTTTCTTGGTATTTTTTATACTTTCAAAATGAGTGGGGGGGATTGAATAGACTACCCACATAATTTTTGTTAACTAAATTTTAAAAAAACTGACGAAACGACATTTATATAACAAACTACCCTTAATTTTGAACAAGAAATCAACCTTCGAAATCTTCCGCATCAATTCAGAAACACCCTGTATATTAGATTATATCTGTTGCCCACTCAGCTCTCTCAATTACCGAAAGAGAGAGTAATCTACCTTGAGGAATAGTCACCCTCCTATGATTTAATAAGCATAGTATTTTCGATTAAGGTGGGCGTTCAATGTAGTGTGTTTTTATTTCAAGTTGCATTTGAAAATAGTTTCACTTTGGGAACTAAAATTTCGTGGGTAAACTCAGAAAGGATTGGAGTTCTTAATAAAATAATTGAGATCAACTTCATTTCGAAAGTTGATTTTTTTCTTTCAAAAATAGAAGAAAATGAACCAACTCATGCTTCTGTTTTATTTCAAACGAAAGAGCCATAAAAATTGTTCAACTTTCGATTAAAAGTGAATCTACAGATAATTTCGTTCAGAAAACCACCATGAAATACGGAATTGGCACAGAATGGCCAAATTCAAATATACTGCTCCAGAAGAGTTAGGGATATCGTATTCAATCGTTTTTAAAAGTAACTCTGTAATCTTCGAGAATATCGCTGTGAAATCATTTAAAACTCGATAACAACTTGTATCGATCCAATAAAAATCAGTATGGAACATTTCGTCAATCTGGTCCCCTTTTTTCTGAAGTTTGGTTCTTTAAAAAGCTTCATATGAATGTTCTTATTTTGAAATGAAGTCAGTTCATCAACGCCTTCGATTTGAAACGAGTTTTCTGAAAATGCCAAGACGTATATTAACAAACGCTGAGGCTAATTAATAGGGCTATCGGAATGCTACAGGGTGGACTAACTCAGGTTGTTGTAGCGGAAAGGCTCCAAGTCAGTCAAAGTGTGATATCTCGACTTTGGAATAGGTTCAGGGAGGCAGGTTCCGTGTTGGAAAGACCAAGGCTTGGTGGGCGACGAAAAACAACACCTGCTCAGGATCGTTTCATCACCGTTTCGGCGAGAAGAAACCCTACATCTACGTGTAGAATGCTACGGAATACTCTTCAAAATTCAGATGGGGTCCACCGGTCCAAGTTTCCATCGAAACCATCAGATATGGACGATTTTCAGATTCTCGAAGAATTGGGGTATGGACATTGGACAATCCCACGCATACCCCGTAATCGTCGCTATGTCCAAGAAGTCCATCCATTCCGAGGGGGTAGTGTTATGGTATGGCCGGGATATGTTTCAACGGGCGCACAGATCTACACATTTGTCCTGGGAATATGACCGCCTCACACTATAGGGAGCATGTCATTGACAATGTTGTGCCAAATATTCACGCCACTATTAGTGAAACTTTTCAATTTCTAGACGATAACGCTAGACCGCACCGTGCAGCCATAGTTGAGAATGCTCTTGGTATTCCACATTCACCAATACCTCCGCACTCACCAGATTTGAATTGCATAGAACATGCATGGGATATGCTCCAAAGAAGATTAGATAATCAACAACCTACCCCAGAATCCTTAAATGATCTGAGAGAGCTTCTGCCCCGTTTATGGAACCAAATTCCTCAAGAAATATTCAACAACCTCGTGTGTAGTATGCAAAAAAGATGTAAAGCTGTGATTGATGCCCGTGGAGGCCATATATTGTATTAATAGTCTCAAAATGCTCGAATTCTCTGGGAATAAAATTTCGTTATTTAACTCGATTTTTCTTAACCACCGTGTATACACTGCAGACCTACAGGCTAAAATCAATTTGCAATTTGAAATCATATTAGTATGAATTTTCATCACAAAAATCTCATTTTAACTATATTTTTTTTAACAGAAATAGACTAGTAGAGATCTAGTTTCCAAAGCACACCACCAGGTGTCTAGTCTATTTCTGTTATGTATTTTAGTTGTTCCAACTTAGGGACATGATCCTCCTTTTCATTATATTTTTTTTGCAATTTAAGTCAATATCTCTAACTCATATGGAGCAGTTTAGTTCCTGCTTTACCTAGGTACATATTCACTAATTTCATAGTTCTGCGATTTTCGGATAGAGAGCACCATTGTGCATTTCATTCATCAGGGAGACTACTATACTTTCATTTTATGAAATATTCCATTAAATGCACGGTGGCGCCTCTATCGGATTAGTTTTCCTACTCGTTCTGATCTTCGACCTTAATAAAACTCATAAAAACATTTCAAGAATATATTGATGGCTCACATGACGTGAACAAAAAGAATGGTTTACATGACTGGGTAGGAAGCCATTGAAGCAATTCCACATTGGTTATTGATCATTTCCAATCTGAAATATCCAGCTTCTCCCCACTGAGCTCCCCATGAGTTCTTGACGATGTAGTAACCTCTTCCGTTCTCAACTCCATATCCAACAGCTAGCACACCATGGTTCAAGGCTTGGCTATTGCAAGAGCTATCTCTCAAAATTCCGCCACTGTATGCTTGTAGCTGAGCTGTTGCATCAATACCTACTGAAACTGGTCCAACTCTAGCAAGAGCATCTTGAAGAGCTGCTTCATTTCCAGCAGGAATGGTGGCATAGGTGTTCAATCTGGTTAAAACTCTTGAAGGATCTACTCTGCATGGTCCTACGTTGCCGGTGTATGGGTAGTCAGCCTCACTGACAATTCCGTTGTCTCTGACATAGGAGAAGGCAGCGTTCATAATTCCTCCGTTGCAACCATAGTTACCGTAAGATGCAGAGCAATCGATCAAATTCTGTTCGCTGAGGGAAGTGATGCGACCAGTAGTTCTGCCCATTTGTCCTTCGATGGCACCAGCCTGGAATATTGAGAACCTTATTATGACATCTTGAGAAGATATAATTTGTGAATTCTTCAACAGAACTTTGTTGCTTTGCGTAGATTATCCCCAATTATATTGAAGGAATCTGGTCGATGTTTCCAGAAGTATAAGAATTAACTTACGGCACTGAATGACCAGCATGAGCCACACGATCCTTGGTTCTTCACAGGTGTTACTAAACCATAATCTCTCCAGTCAATAGCTCCAAGTGCAGCAACGTTTCGACTCACGTTGTGGGTGACTCCGACAATGGTTGGCTTATTGACCAAACCTTTGTTGACGTATGCCAAAAACTCCTCTGAAGTCCAGTCGGTGAACTGGTTGATACCTTGAGTATGGGTTTTGATTCCTTGTTCATACAGAGCGTTATGCTGTTCGATTTTTTCCAAGTTGTCCTTGAAGATTGCCAAACGTTTACGAGCTTCTACTGGGGATCTGTAGGATTTTCCAAATTGTTCCTAAAAAAGAATCATACCTTTGAGTGATTTAACATGTTGAACTTGGTAGTAACTATTTGAATCTTGCAGATACTACACTGCGCAAAAAAATTAACGCACATTATGGAAATCTCAAATTTATTCGACAACTGAAGGTGTTCTCAATGATAATCATTTTTATCATAATTATGCATGCATATGTTATCTACTTTCAACGTTTTTCTTCAATACAGATGTTTTCTCCCAGCAGGAATAAAAAAGATGGTATTATCAGATTTCAAATGTATTGGCTCCATTCTAAAATCAGTTGTTCTCGATCAATTCTAGTGATCAATAGTTTTTCTTTCGTTTGATTTTCTACACTCGATCGCTATGCAACGCGAAACACGCAATTTGACTCAAGAGGAATGTGCCCAAGCGGTAGTTTTGCGAGAAGAAGGGTGGACATACACAAGAATTGCAGAAAGGTTTGGAGTTTCCCATACAAGTGTGGCCAGAATGTTGCAGCGATTCAGGGAGACAGGTATGAATGTCCGAAGACCAGGACAAGGTAGACCACGGGTAACAACTGCCATTCAAGAACGTTACTTGAGAGTTTCTTCGTTGAGACAACGGTTTGCAACCGCTCGTCTCCTTCACAATCAGCTTGAGCAAACTCATGAGGTGAAAATTAGCACTCAGACAATAAGAAATCGCCTCAGAGAATATGATTTAAGGCCTCGTGTCGCGGCAAGAGGCCAAGCTCTTACCCCAGCCCATCGAAGGGCGCGTTTGGATTTTGCGAGAGAGCATATCCATTGGGAAGAGGCCGATTGGGAAAGAGTTCTCTTCACAGATGAGTCTAGATTCTGCCTCTACCATTGTGATCGACGTTCCCTTGTATACAGACGTCCACATGAAAGATATGCTCAGTGCAATTTCCTGAATACTACTGGTTTCGGGGGAGGATCGATTATGGCATGGGGTGGAATATCTTTGACTGCTCGCACAGACCTAGTGGTCGTTGATATTAGAGCTATGAATGCTGATAAGTATATACGAAACATTCTTGAAGAGCATGTTGTGCCATTTGCCCCATACATTGGTGAAAATTTCATTTTTATGGACGATAATGCCAGACCCCATCGTGCGCGCATCGTTCAGGAGTATCTTGAAGAGGTTGAAGTCTCTCGAATGGAATGGCCAGCAAGAAGTCCAGATCTCAATCCGATTGAGCAGGTTTGGGACAATCTCAATAGAAGGCTGAGAAGTTCAGAAAATCATCCAGCTACTCTTAATGACTTAGGAATCCAACTCGGAGAAATCTGGTAAGGATTAGATCAGATCATTTTAAGATGATCAAGCATTTTGAGTATGAACCATCGTTGCCGAGCTGTAATTTACGCAAGGGGTGGAAATACCAAGTATTAAATCACTTATCAGCATTTCATTATTTTGAAAATTGTTCATTTCTCTTCTTTCACATAAGATTCGGTGAAATCCTGAATTTTTCATCCATTTATTGTGTCTTGTTTCGTTCAAAACCTTCCCAAGAGAACATAAAAAATAAGTTATTAAGTCAATGTAGAGTTAACTTTCATTAAAATTGAGATTTTCAGAATGTGCGTTAATTTTTTTGCGCAGTGTATTGGAATCTTGCAGATACTATTTTTATCTTCGATTCTAATGGAAAATAGTTTGAAAGTTTTGTTTTCAAATAGTATTTTCATTTTTGTTCCACTGATTAAATTAATAATATTTATATCTTAAAATTTTCAGTTCAGTTTACAAATAAATTTAGCAAAAAATAAAATAAGAAGCTTGTTCCACAATCAAAATTTTCTACATACATAATTTCACGTAATAAAAAAAATTTTTCTAACCTAGTGTGGTCTAAATCTAATTTTCTTACCTGGTAGCTGTGCCATTTTTGGGAGAGTTCTTCGTCACTGATGGCGTTAACACCAATCACGACAATGCAAATGAGGGCTAAAAATTTCATCTCGAGTTTTTTCCAATATCAAATTCACACTTGATACTTTGGATTTTTTTTTCGAATTTTGGTTTATATACCTACTGAACTACAAGAATGCTTCAGATTAGATGAATCAGATTTTAATTATCGATTTTTTATTCAGATCAAGCATGATTGCATTGTTCATTTTTTTGAGATAAAATTGAGGTCTAATTTTGGAGTCGAAATTTTTGATTCTTTCGATAGATAACTGATTGTGAAGAATACTTGTTCAGATTTACGTCAATTCGACACTTTAAAAGTTCATGTTCTAGTGGATCGATCAAATTTCAAATAGCAGTTAAGTAGGTAAACCTAAATTTTTCTTAATATTCGAGTCGTTGAGTTACCAAATTTCCAATTTTGCATGAACTTTGACGTTTAATGTTTGAAAGGGTAAATTTTCGTGAGATATACAGGGTGATCGTTTGGAACCAATAGAAGAACAGGGGGCGCGGTTCATCGATAAACAGAAATAATTCTTGTTTCTCAAGTAACGACACCTTCATAAATCGTTTTTTTTTCGGTTTTGAAGTAAAGTTTCTTTACGGTCGATTCAAAGTTATTTATACATTTTCAACATTGATATTGTAACGAGAATTTTAATTTTGATTCGAAAATTCAGATCATAATCCAATTCACGTAACTTTTTCACTTGAGACCAACATTTCCATAATTTTTATCAAAGGTACGAATCTGGTTATTCTATGTATAAAGGTACAATTCATGGAGATTAAGTTTCAAAAGAATTTCACAGAGAAGTCTTGTACTTTTTTTTAAAATCCATTTTAAGATGGTCAAGTCGAAAATTCTCAAAGTTCATAAAAAATTCATAACTCGAAAACCGTGAAAAATCGCATTACATGGGAGGGTTCGAATAGCCCATGACCCGGGGGACCTTTTTTTTCTTTTTGACGTCAATCTCTTGGCCACCCTGTATAAATGTTGGGTCAAATGTCGAACGTTAGGGATATATATCAAAGAGGGCGACAAAAATATGATTATATTTTGTATCTTGAAAACGAAAGGCTATAGAATGATGATATTCAATGGAAATATTGCTATTATGAAAACTGACTTTGTTGATATTTTTTCATATATTTAGAATGAGAGCAGGGGGTTGAAGTGTACTACCCCTATCCTTTTTGTTAACTTAATTCAGAAAAAAACTCACGCAAAGCTATGGAATTAAATTCGGATAGCCCGGTTTTGTTAGAAACTTTTTTATTTCTTGTATTCTTCTCGTGAAAATTGAATGTGAACATTTTATTCTTCTATTTCCAAATTGTACATTTTACGAGAAAAAGACAAGAGATGAAAAAGTTTGTAACCAAACCAGGCCATCCGAATTAAAATCTATCCTAGTCGTTGCGTAAGTTTTCTATAAATTTCATTTTTCCGCCATCTTTGAACCCCGATATCTCCCTGACGTTTGACTTTTGACCCAACATTTATACATCAAAATACCCTTCATTTTGAAGAAAGAAGTACCCCTTTAATTTTTTCGGTGTTTCTCAGATACAACCTGTATATAATATTTTGCATTATGCTCCTGAAACTTTCTAAGGACGTTTCAAAAAGGCATACAAAGGAGGTTCAATAAATATGGAAAGATGAAGCTTTTTAATTATAACTTTAGATCATTCTTGAAGAATGCACCATAAGGAAACTTTTCCTACTAACTGGTGACAACAGTGTAACGTTAATAAAACGTGAACAAAATATCACTGAAACGTAGAATATAGAACGAAGAGGATATCGTCCTAAGACTAGCATAATAATGAAGAATATAGATTTCTCACGTTGTCGAATAGTTTCATATTGAACGTTTAGTTCCTGTTGAATGAACGTAGAGGAAGCACGAGGAGGACACATTGAAAAACATTAACTAGTTGTATTACGAGCATATATTGAAAAATTCTTAGCCTGCTTTAGAACCAAACAAAATTTCAATGTCGAAATATTTTATTACTCAACATATTCTCCTCTTAATTGAATACATTTATTACAGCGGACCTGCGACGTCTATAGACCTTGAAAATAAAATGTTTCTTCTTGCTCTGCAAACCAGTCCTCCACAGCTTTCATTACCTCCTCGTTGGAAGAAAATTTACGACATTTTAAACTTTATTCACTTGAGGAATGAGATGATAGTCGGACGGAGCCAAATCTGGTGAATAAAGGAAGTGTTCTAGTTATTTTAACCCTGAATCACGAATTTTTCTCATAGCAACATGAGATTTGTGTACTGTACTGGGGCATTGTCCTGTAAAAACAAAACACGTTTGGATAGCTTTCCGCGTCTTTTCTCGTAGAGTGGTCAGTAATGTCGAATAGTAATCTCCAGATATTATTCTACCCTTACCCAAAAAATCAATCATGATTACTCCATGACAATCCCAAAAAACTGAAGCAAGAACTTTTCAAGCAAATTTTTGGACACGAAACTTCTTAGGTCTTGGAGAACCAGAATGTCGCCATTCCATCGATTGTTGCTTTGTTTCTGGATCATAGAAATGTACCCAAGTCTCATCCAATAATTGCGTTCGTTAAATACATATCCGCGGAATGAAGGGAGAGAATACGAACACAGAACATCTAATTAATTCGGATAAGAATATACAATTAAGTGACTTCGGAGCAGAAACGGTGAGGAAAGTGTCGACAGATGGAACTTCCCTCACAGTTTCTGCACCGAAGTCACTTAATTGTATATTCTTATCCGAATTAATTAGATGTTCTGTGTTCGTATTCTCTCCCTTCCATCCGCGGATATGTATTTAACGAACGCAACTATAGTAACAATTCGATTAAAGAAGTCTACATCGATTTCAAATCGAGCACAGATCGAACGCGATGCTTCTACCCTTGCACGCTTTTGGTCAACATTCAAACATTTGGGGATCCATTTTGCAGAAATTTTTCCCATGTCCAAATTGACGTGAAATATATGATGAACGCGTTCGTATGAAATCTTCAGTGCTTCAGATGTCCGTTTTAGCCCAATTCGACGGTCTGATAAAATCATGTCATGAACTGCATCGATATTTTCGGGGACTTACACAGAAACTGGCCTTCCCGATCGGTCATCATCTCCAATGGAAAATTTACCTCTTTGGAAGCTTACAGTCCAATTTTTCTGGTGGACATCTTTTTTCTAAATTTATTGTGTAACTCTGGTTTACGTTTTTGACGTCGAACTCTACACTGACACTTCTAATGAGTTATTGTTCGTTGATATGATATCGCAAAATTTTGTTTATGCATGGAACTGGTCTATCAGTGGGCACACACACGTTGAATAAATGTTTTTTTAACGTTGATTGGTAGAAAAATACGTTATCGGTTGATTTTTCAACGTTGTCATTTCAGTTATAATTTATAACGTTAATTCAATACGTTTCAATAACATATATCAAACGTAATTTTACAATAATTAGTTATAAAATTGAGTGCTAATACGTTTCCTCCCGAAATTATTATAACGTTTATGAAAGATGTTATTTTAACGTTCTTATGTAACGATTCCACAACTTCTAGTTCATTAGAATCGTTTCAAATACGTCTCCAGTCAACAATACGAATACGTTTATGGCAAATGTTATTTAAACGTCATCTGATGACAATTCCACAATTTCTCATTAATTTTTATCGTTTAAAATACGTATCCAATCAACAATATGGATACGTTAATGATTTACGTATGTTCAACGTACTTTTCTCACTTCCAGAAGAATAGTTCATCTGAAAATACGTTATTCAGAAATCGAATTTTAACGTGTGTTCTGAACGTTTTTTTAACGTCCATTTTTCAACTACTAGTCTATTTAAATCGTTGAAAATACGTATCCTGTTAACAATACGAATACGTTTATGGAAAATGTTATTTAAACGTTATCTAAAAACAATTCCACTATTTTTCATCAATTTGAATCGTTTAAAATACGTATCCAGTAAAAAATATGAATACGTCAATGTTTTACGTATGTTTAACGTACTTTTCTTACTTCCAGAAGAATAGTTCATCTGAAAATACGTTATTCTGAAATCGAGTTTTAACGTGTGTTCTGAACGTTTTTTTAACGTCCATTCTTCAATTTTCTAGTCTATTTGAATTGTTGAGAATATCCAGTCAACAATTCGAATACGTTTATGGAAAATGTTATTTAAACGTTATCTAAGAACTATTCCAAAATTTCTCATTGATTTGATGGAAGGGTCATAAAAGTTGACAATACTTAAGATGAAAAACAATATAAGGTGCAATTGAATTAAATGTATTTTTCCTTTACATTTCATTTCACGCTACTGAGGTAAAATTCAAAGAGGTGAAAAAAATTTCAATAGATTGATTTACACAAAAGAAAAGCTGACATGTTTTAACAACTGGGCCAATAAATATTGACACTAATAATTTATTTTCAAAAGGAATTCGTGAATTAGCACAAATTTGTCGAATTTCATCAGAAAATGAGGAAGATATTTTCAGGTGGCGCTTCCTTCCAATGAATCACCAATAGAAATGACTTTTACAATTTCCAATTCCTCAACGCAATAATAATTCATATTCCTTTTCTACATTACAATCCACTTTCAGGGAACGGATTTGCACAATCTGGCAACAAAATCAGCTTTCGACACTGTTCGCGGCATGCGCAACTCGTCTGTGACGGTCGCACTGATTGGCTTGTGACATTGCGTCTTGCGTCTACTTCTGCGCCTACTGGTGAGAGCTTGAGTGGTCGCAAATGCAACCGCCATCCGGCCGGCGGCCATTGACTCCAACATTAGACAGCACAACAGGCAATGAGGCAAGCAAGTCTCGTTGATGCCGTTGATGGTTCAGTGTGTTGAGTTTCAGAGTTTCGGTTATACTGTTTCAATTATTATAATAGTGTTGTTAATAACATGTGAGTTGGTGAGTACTATAATAATCATTGAAGCACCTATGATGCAAATGCTTGGAAATTTCAGTTCAATCACTTTATACTTCTGCGTGTACCCGCTCTACCTCCATTTTCCATCAATTTGATTTTGCCAAGCGTCGGTTTTATTTCAGGTGAGTATTCTGTTTCAATTCGCTTTTTTTCTCAAGTTGTATTTTATTGATTGGCAATTATAAAATATATTGGTTAATATTTGTATCTGCATTTTGGATATCGATAATAATCTTGACATTTTCATGAAAATTGAATTATTTTCGAATGATTCTTTTCTGCTTTATTCGAAGCAATTCCAATAAAAGATCGTGACAATAGCAATTACTATGAAAATGCTAGTTTTCTATAATACTTTTCTTGAAAAAAAAAATTAAATCTATTAGATGTAGATGTGTTAACCAGAAAAAAATTTTCATATAAATTTCAGAATAGAATGCTCGTGTCTGATTTTTTTTCATATTTATAGAGGCTGTTAGGATTTCCTTCCCAACCAAAGAAATAGATGAGTTTCGACTTTGCACAGTCATGAAAGAATGGCTGAAATTTGCCACGGCGAGGTTGAAGAAAGCAAAATAGACGAACTATTATTTTATTTTTGTTTCTTGGATATGTTATAGTGAATGTCTCATTTTATAATAAATTTTTTATAATAATCAGAAATGTTTTTTTTCTTGAGGTTCACCAATGAAAACACAAGGTAACTTTCGATTCAATTATGATTTATTCGTAACTATTTGTGAAAACTCAAATATATAATCCATATATTCTTTTTAGTTTATCGTATATACCTACCTATACGTTTTAGTTCAACAATTGAATAATTTATGCAAGATTCATATTTTTCCATTGAAAAATGTTTATCATAGTAATGACTTCTTATTCAACGAACAATATTTAACGAAATTTGTGTAATATAGGTAAACGTTTCAATACAATGTTCAGATTATGCTCAAAATATATTGAATCATTACGTTGAAAGACAACGGTTAATGAGGATAAAAATGTTGGTGAAAATAAACATTATTAATATGTTAATGATTGAACATATAATTTCGTAGGGTAATATAATATATATAAACGTTATAAATTAACTTTCAGACTGAGCACAAGGTATATTATAATAATACTTTGAAAGACAACGTTTATGTATAGGTATATGATATGGTGGAAATAAACGTTATTTATACGTTATCGGTTAGACAGCAAACTTGTATGGTAGAATAATATACATACACGTTATAAATTAACGTTAATATTGCGCCCAATTTATATTTAATCAATACGTTGAAAGACAACGTTTATGAAGTATATATGATATGGTATAAATATACGTTATTCATACGTTATCGGTTAGACAGTAAACTTGTATGGTAGAATAATATACATACACGTTATAAATTAACGTTAATATTGCGTCCAATTTATATTTAATCAATACGTTGAGAGACAACGTTTATTAATAACTAAATTATCGATGCAAGAAAACGTTTTTTCCCGCGACATTTTTACTGTTTTTCAACGTTTGGTTATGTAACTTGTTTTCAACGTATTTTCTACGTGCGCGTGCCCACTGGGATGCTAACTAGATATCAATACATCCTTGTACTATATACGTATATCCATCCAACATTGGTTGGATGGTTGAATTTTGGTTTCGAAAGTATCGCTACAGAATTGAACGTCTAATTAACGCTCCAACGGTGTGTCTGTGTGTGTTCATTGGGTAATTTGAGAAGAAAACTATTACAAAATGTGGACCTTTCTATTAATGAATAAAATATAATTGGAAAAAGTGATAAGTTTACGAAAATTGTTGTTCACATAATCAAAGAGATAGGTTTATACAAAATTTTATCCCAAAAGAGGATAATTAGCCCAGGAAGCTATACCACACTGGTTGGTTCTCCTTTCCAATCTGAAGCAGCCAGCTTCTCATGAATTTTTGACAATAAAACATTGGTATTGCCATAATCAACAGCCAGCCCACCATGATCCTCAGCTTTACCAGCGCTAGTATCATCTCTCAGAATTCCACTTTTGTAACTCTTTGAATTAGAAGTTGCTACTATAACTACTGATACCGGTCCCACATTTCTTATAACATTAGGAAGAGCATGAGCATTAAGAGCATGAGCATGAACATGAGCATGAGTCCAACTGGCCTTGGTTTTTGGCAGGTGTCACATTCACTACCACTGGCTTATTGATCAAACCCTTGTTCACATACTGCATGAATTCGTCTTCAGTCCAATCGGTAAATTGGTTTATACCCTCAGTGTGGGTTGCTTCTCCTTTGGCGTACAGGGCATTGTTTTCTTCAATTTTTTCAAGATTATCTTTGAAGATTGACAAACGTTTCTTTGCTTCCACTGGAGATCTATAGGATTTTCCAAATTCTTCCTGTAAATAAATGGGGACTCACGAAACCATTCAATGAATAGAACAAAAAGAGTAATGAATGCATAAAATCAAAAAGAACTTAAATATATTTTCATTTCGACAAATCTGCAACATGCTTACCTGATAACTCTGCCATTTCTCTAAAAGCTCTTCATCATCGATGATTTGGCCATAGCTCATCACAACTAAACAAATAAGTACTAAAACCTTCATTTCTGCTGATTCCAATCACTGAATAATATGGACAAATAATTCAATTCTCGACTTGTTCGAATGGGCTGTTTATTATTATTCAGGGTTATATATACTTAATGTGGTGTGCTTAGATAAGATATATTTTTTTATATAAATTCATTCAAATTGAAGCGATTACATTGTTCGTTCATTTCAATCAAATTTTTAGAAACTAAATTCTTTTCGATACATCTCAGATTGTGGAAATTTAGTAAAATCTTCCATGAATAATAATTGTTATTTCCAAACTTACGATAACAACGTCATTTCTCGACTGACAGGATCATAAAAAAGTTCTATTTCTCCGCCTAGGCGGAGAAATAGTTGCTATGGCTTATTTTTCCTCAGGCGGCAGGAAAAGTGTAACTAAGCAAATGTTCCTTTTCTCACTCAATCAAAAGGTCAATCCAAAGGTGAATATTCAGATTGACATGGATTTCAAAATGTTTGAAAATAAAATAACATATTTCATTCGAAGTAGAAGTGACTTTTCATGGCTCGCTTTTCAATTACCCGCCTCACAAAATTTTTCTTTCTCGAACTTTTTTGATAGTATCACACACATTGATATGTCCGCCAAGAAATGTATTCAAATGTATAAGAACAATCTGATAATTATCCCGAAAAGTTAATGGTTCACCAAGAAATCCTAATGAAAATAGATTCAATAGTAACTTCAAGTATTTTTTGTACAACTGCCATTAAAAGTGACACTTTTAATGACAGCAAACATTGTTAAATTTGATTGTTTACGTGGAAGCGTGTTGAAAATATTTTTAACATTAGTGTTAAAAATATTTTTAGCACTCCATTTTCTTATGATGAAATCAGATGAAAAAAATTCAGCAATTGCAAATTTTTATTTTCAATATTTAACAATCATTACTTATGAACATTAATATCAATCGTGAAATCAGAACAATTACTAACATTAATGCCCTGTGACGTTATGGAGCTTCGCAACACATTATTAGAATCCTCAGCACCATCAGTACTCGTAGAAACAGGATACAATATTGTATGTTGATGATCTAAAATCTGTTGGGGTTCGGAGAATTTTTTTAGCCATGACATTTCTATATGCAATGGAATGATCAACATAGCCCTCGGCTACCGTCGTAGACTTCCATCCACCATGTTTTTTCATATCCGTAATATTTGCTCCTGATTCTGCTAGCAATGAAGCGGAGGATCTTAGAAAACAGTGACAACAGTGTCCTATATATTGCTTTGGTTCTGGCAGTTTGAGGAATCCGGCAACAATAGATGGAATTTTCCCAAATGTATTGATACCAAATGAATTGGCAGTGCATTTATTATTCATGTATTTCAGGAAAAAACGACGATGTTTGATGACAGAAGGGCGCAGTGCAAAGTACTTATGGAAATAGTCACCATACTTTCCAATAATTCTGAAAGAACGACTGACTTTCGTTTTTGTGTTTGGAAGTTGTATAACCAATGATTTATTTGTTATTTCGATGTCTTCCACTGATAAATTACTCAATTCTTCACGCCGACAGGCTCCAAATAATCCGAAAATAGTTGCATCCTTAACCATCAAGTATTTCTCATCTGGTGCCTCATTTATAAACTCTTCAACTTGTTCACAAGTAAGAATTTTCGATTTTTTGGGACGATATGCTTCACTTTCCCGTTTTAAATATGCTATTATCTTAAAATATTTACTAACATCCACACCAATTTTAATAAGGGCGCTCGACTTTATCAATGAAAATTTGCTTCACAAAGTTGATGAACTCCATATTTTTGATATTTCTGCTAAGTATACCAGGAAAACAGGTTCACTGAAATTCCCTTCTACATATTTCAATTTACACCAGGTCAAGAAATTGCTATATGCAATATCGTACTGCTGAACAGATTTTTTAGGTAGGAGTTCCAGATTGGCTCTTCTTGCAGACTCTTCAATATCCACAGGAACAACCAAATCGTCACTTTTATCAATAATTGGACCCTCGACATGTTTGTCGAGCAGTTAAAAACCCAAGACGAAAATTGGACAGGAACAAAATTCAAATGACGTCTTTTCTCATTTGTAAGTAATCATAACGTTGGCAACGTTTGCCTTTCGCAACAACCTCTTGATTATTTGAATATTAAAATGCATTTCGAAGTTTATTGTCATTGCAAATTCGCCCATTTCATTATCAAAATAGGGCAGTTGTACAAAAAACATTGTATGGTATTTGTGTTAAAAGTGATTTTATTTTGTTCGTGTCATTGTTCAATTCGCTTCGCTCATTTCACTCACAAAATAAAACGTCACTTTTAACACTCATATCATAAATAACTATTTCGAAATTTATCTACGATTGATGAATGATATCGTTATATGGATATTTCTATACATTACACGTCAGAATAACGTTTCTTCAATTGGATAGAAGAAACATATCTACTTTTTCTATAAAATTTTGCATAATCCCCCTGAAACTTTCTAAAAATGCAATTGAAGTATGAAAAATTGAAGCTTTTTAATAATTAGGTACTTTAAATTATTCTTGAAGAAAAAACCTTGAAGAAGCAAGATGAAGTGTTTCTTTCTGGTGGCAACAGTAACGTTAATGATAGTAGAATATAGATTTCTGATTGTATTATATCAAAAGATTATTGAAATGTGCTTCGCCATTTCTTTGATAACGTCCGGTTATAACAGAAATATTAATTTATCTGCTGTCGACACAATTATCGCGTAGTATTGAATATAATTTGGATAATAATGAGTGATTCTGAAACTGGTAGTTTACCTCCTGATTGAAGATTGAAGAAATGACGCGAAATATTGTGGACTCTATATGAAATATTGAAATGGCGTTCTACTAAATTGCAAAATTCCAAAACTTCTACTAATCAAGATGACACAAAGTTTTCAACGAAAACACCAAATGATACATATTTATTCAAAAAAGATGTTATGATAATTGAACTAACTGGAGCACGCAGAAGAGAGGTACTGTCATATCGTTGTCATTATGACATGCCATTAGCTAAAATCTTTTTTAGGTCCAATTCATTCTTATCAGAAGCATTTGAAAGAATCTTTTTAAAACCAAACTTTACAGCACTAAATGCCCAGCATGTGTCGCACTGGCCTTGGATTTTGGCATTACGAGTTGTATTATATACGTGTAGCCAACATAGAATCAAAGTTTGGTTGAATTTTGGTTTCAAAGTAACGCTACAAAATTCAACGTCTAATCAACGCACCAACGGTATATAAACTTCTGTGTGTCTTAATTGGGTAACTTCAGAAGAACACTCTTACAAAATGTAGACTTTTTTATTAATGAATAAAATATAAATGAAAAAAGTGATAAGTTTACAAAACATATTGTTCACATAATCAAAGGAATAGGTTTATACAAAAGTTCATCGCAAAATAGGAAAATTAGCTCAGGAAGCTATACCACACTGGTTGTTTCTCCTTTACAACCTGATGTAGCCAGCTTCTCCCCACTGTGCACCCCATGAATTTTTGACAATATAATAGTCGGGTCCATTTGCATTGCCATATCCAATGGCCAGCACAGCATGGTTCGAAGCTTTACCAGCGCAAAATAGGATAATTAGCCCAGGAAGCTATACCACAGTGGTTATTTCTCCTTTCCAACCTGAAGTAGCCAGCTTCTCCCCATTGTGCACCCCATGAATTTTTGACAATGTAATAGTCGAGTCCATTTGCATTGCCATATCCAATAGCCAGCACAGCATGGTTCAGAGCTTTACCAGCGCAAGTCTCATCTCTCAAAATTCCACTCTTGTAACTCTTCAAGTTTGATGTTGCTACTATGCCTACTGATACTGGTCCCACGTTTCTTATAGCATTAAGAAGAGATGCCTCATCACCACTGGGGATGGAGTAGTACCCGGAAAGTTCGGTAACAATTTTCGCAGGACTCTCTTGGCAGTATGAATTATATCCTTTATATGGATAATCTCGTTCACTCTCAAGTCCATATTCTCTCGCATAATCGTAAGCTAAATTCGTATATCCTCCATCGCAACCACTATTGCCATTGTTTGTAGAACAGTCGATCAGATTTTGCTCACTTATAGATACCAGTCGTCCTTTTCGACCTAATTGACCTTCAATAGCACCGGTCTAGAAAAAAAAAGGTGTCCTACTAAATTCCAAAATTTCAAAACTTATACTAAACAAGCTGTCGCAAAGTTTTTGATGGAAACATCGAATGATACATATTTATTTAAAATAGTTGCTATGATAATTGAACTAAGGGGAGCATGCAAAAGAGAGGAACTGACATATCGTTGTCAATATGACATGCCATCAGCAAAACTCTTTTTAAGATCCCATTCATTTTTTAAAGCATTTGAAATGAAATTTTTAAACCAAAACTTACAGCACTAAATGCCCAACATGAGCCGCACTGGCCTTGGTTTTTGGCAGGTGTCACAGCACCTGCTGTTCTCCAGTCAAAATAACTTTCCATGACATCGCTGGTGTTGTAATGAGTATCAAAAACACTATTTACTACCACTGGCTTATTGATCAAACCCTTGTTCACATACTGCATGAATTCGTCTTCAGTCCAGTCAGTAAATTGGTTTATTCCCTCAGTGTGGGTTGCTTTCCCTTTTTCGTATGAGGCATTGTGTTCTTCAATTTTTTGGAGATTATCTTTGAAGATTAACAAACGTTTTTTTACTTCCACTGGAGACCTATAGGATTTTCCAAATTCTTCCTGAAAAATAATAAATACTCAAGAGACTGTTCACAAATAGAACAAAAACAGAAATAAATGCATAAAGTAACGAAAAAAACTAAAATATAATTTCATTTCGACACTGCAACATGCTCACCTGATAACTCTGCCATTTCTTTAAAAGCTCTTTATAATTGACCGTCTGTCCATAACTCACCACTACCAAACAAATAAGTACTAAGACCTTCATTTCAACAAATTTCAGGCACTGAATAATGTCGAAAAATTCAATTCTCCACTTTTTGGAATGGGCTGTTGTTTATCATTCAGGGTTATATATACCTAATGTGTGCTTAGATTAGATGTATATTTTTTTTCGATATATTTCATACAAATTAGAGGCGATTGCATTGTTCGGTCATTGCAATCTTAGAATTTGAAACGAAATTTTTTTTCGATAGATCCCAGAGTGTGGAAATTTAGTAAAATCTTCCAAGAATAATAAGTGTTTTCAAGTACCCATATATCGGATCAGAATGTTTCAAGGTCATTCTTTCGTGGACGAAAAAATTTTTTTTCTCGAATTTTTTGAAATTAATACTTTCCAAAATATAAACTAATCGATATGTCCGCCCAGAAATCGATAGAGGTGGATAAGAGCAATCAAATCAGTCATCCCGAAAAGTTATACAGAGTGTAACAGCCAAATGGAATAAATTCGGTAACGAATAAATGAGGGCGTGTTGGGAAAAACGCTCGGACACGTCGATTTGTAATTTTAAATGCGCATATTTTTCAAGAAAATAATATTATATAGGGTGTTCCATGTGACCGTGGCCAATACCAACTTTCTTATTTCAAATGCAACCCCCTGTATATTATTTATTTTTTAGATTCTTCAAAGAATTCTAGACACAATTCATGCACAATGTTCTATACCTATCTCTAACTATTTCGGAAGTATTAAGTGTTTTCAGATTTATTGCAAAAATCAACGTTTTAAATAAAAATTATTTTATTTCCAAACGTACGATAACAACGTCAGTTCTCGACTGACAGGATCATCGAAAAGTTCAATTTCTCCACCTAGGCGGAGAAATATTTACTTTTCCCTCCGGCGGCAGGAAAAGTGTTGCTACGAAAAAGATTACTTGGTTACCATGAACAATATGAACATAGATGCATAGAATACGAAAACTTCCAATTGAAACGTCATTTTTATTTGATAAACTTACAATATGAATGTACAATTTTCATGAATTTGAAAACGTTTAGAAATAAAATAGCATATTTCATTCGGAGAAGAAGTGACTTTTCGTGGCTCGCTTTCAATTATCCGCCTCACTCCGTTCGGCGGATAAACTCAAGCTCGCCACGAAAAGTGACACTTCTCCTAATGAAATAATATACCATTATTTCACAAATTCGGTACATTACACTTAAAACCTAATAAGTAATACTGATTATTTCTCAATAAAAAAACAAAAAATAACATTAATGTCAATGTAGGAAATGTTCAAAATGCTCGCCGCGAACGTCTTGGCAACATGCTACAGACAACGTGTTACTATGAGAATAAACAAATCTGTTTTTGTTTTTTTTTAATTTCTTCTCAGTAATAGTTTTTGCTTACTTTCTTTATATCAAGAGGTGAATGGGAAATAAGTATTGAGTGTAATGTATCGAATTTGTGAAATAAAATAATTTTCATTTAAAATGTTAATTTTTGTAAAAAATCTGAAAACACTTAATATTTCCGAAAAAGTTGAAGGAAGGTATAGGACATTGTACATGAATTATGTCTAGAATTTTCTGAAGAATCCAAAAAATAAATAATATACAGGGGGTTGCATTTGAAATAAGAAAGTTGGTATTGACCACGGTCGCATGGAACACCCTATATAATTTTATTTTCTTGAAAAATATGCGCATTTGAAATTACAAATCGACGTGTCCGAGCGTTTTCTATGGTTCACCAATGAATCCTTTTTTCTTCGTAATGAAAATAGATTGAACAGAAACTTCTTGTCTTTTTCGAAAGTTGTCTACGATTTTTCAACGTCTTTTATCCGTTTACATTCAACCAGAATGAAACGTTAAAATCTGGTATTTAGGCTACGCTGATATTTTTGGTTGAATCAAGGTTTTTGGTTTCAAAGTAACGCTACAAAATTCAATGTCTGATCAACTTAGCAACGGTACATAAACTTGTGTGTGTGTGTTTATTGGGTAATTTCAAAAGAACACCCTCACAAAATGTGAACTGTTTTATTAATGAATAAAATATAAATGAAAATAGTGATGAATTTACAAAAAATATTGTTCACATAATCAGAGATATAGTTGTGTACAAAAGTTGATTACAAAACTGGATAAATAGCCGAGGAAGCTATACCACACATGTTGTTTCTCTTTTCCAACCTGAAGAATCCATCTTCTCCCCACTGAGTACCCCAAGAGTTTTTGACGACATAATATTCGAGTCCATTTGTATTGCCATATCCAACAGCCAGCACAGCATGGTTCGTAGCTTTACCAGTGCAAGTATCATCTCTCAAAATTCCACCTTTGTAGCTCTTTAAATTAGATGTTGCTACTACACTTACTGATATTGGTCCGATGTTTCTTATAGCATTAAGAAGGGATGCCTCATCGCCACCAGGGATGGAGTAGTACCGTGACATTGTGGTAACCATTTTCGAAGGATTTTTTTCGCAGTATGCATTATATCCTTTATATGGATAATCTAGTTCACTCTCAAGGCCAGGTTCTCTCGCATAAGCGAAAGCTAAACTCACAGATCCTCCATCGCAACCCATATTGCCAAAGTTTTGAGAACAGTCGATCAGGTTTTGCTCACTTAGAGACACCATTCGTCTTTTTATACCCAATTGTCCTTCAATAGCACCAGTCTGGAAAGTTAAAATACAAATTGAATCACCAGAAGGTCCACCTTCCAGAAATAATATCAATTAAGTTTTCATACAGAGTGTTTCATAAGGCCGATTAAAAAGTGTGGCAGCTAAACTTTCTTTTAGGTCCCATTAATTTTTTTCAGAAGGATTTGAATGAATATTTTCGAAACCAGAACTTACTGCACTGAATGCCCAGCATGAGCCGCACTGGCCTTGGTTTTTGGCAGGTGTCACAGAGCCTTGGTTTCTCCAGTCAAAATAAGTTTCCATGACATCGCTGATGTTGTAATAAGTGTGAACAGCTTCATTTACTACCATTGGCTTATTGATCAAACCCTTGTTCACATACTGCATGAATTCTTCTTCAGTCCAGTCTGTAAACTGGTTTATACCTTCAGTGTGGGTTGCTTCTCCTTTTGCGTACAGGGCATTGTGTTCTTCAATTTTTTCAAGATTATCTTTGAATATTAACAAACGTTTTTTTGCTTCCACTGGAGATCTATAGGATTTTCCGAATTCTTCCTGAAAATGAATAAGGACTCACGAAACCATTCAATGAATAGAACAAAAAGAGTTATAAATGCAAAAAATAAAAAAATAAACTTAAATATATTTTTATTTCGACACATATACAACATGCCTACCTGATAACTCTGCCATTTCTTCAAAAGCTCTTCATTATTGATGATTTCTCCATAACTCAGCACAACCAAACAAATAAGTACTAAGACCTTCATTTCAGCTAATTTTGGGAACTGAATAATATGGACAAATTCAGTTCTCGACTTGTTCGAATGGGCTGTTTTTAATCATTCAGGGTTATATATACTTAATGTGTTGTGGTTAGATTAGATGTATATTTTTTTTGATAAATTCATACAAATTAAAGCGATTGCATTGTTCGTTTATTCCAATCCAATTTTTAGAAACGAAATTCTTTTCGATAGATCTCAGATTGTGGAAATTTAGTAAAATCTTCCATGAATAATAATTTTTTTCAAGTACCCATATGTAATCAGAGGGTTTGAAGGTCATTTGTCCGGGGACGAAAAAATTTTATTTCTCGAACTTTTTTGATAGTATCACACAAATTCATATTTCACCAAGAAACGTATATAAATGTATAAGACCAATGTTCAGAATTCATACTTTTTATTTTATATACCACAAAGTTTATATATAGGATGGGCTTACTCGGTTGAGAATAAGACCGAGATCTTCTGTGCTCTGTGCGATTCGATGGCTGTTTCAAAATTCTCACAAGCATGTACCTGCTCAGTTCAACAAACTACCTGCCTTAAGTCGCATTGCTTTTACACGACTTAGATCGAAGCCCTTAACAAAATAGTTTTCCAGGTCGTCGGCCGTTAGTTCGCCAAAGTGAATTCTGTGATAAGAACTTTTACCCTGCACAACATCACATGAAACCAGACAAGAACAGATACGTAACTTTTGATCTGAACAACCGTAAGTACCATTCCTTCAGTATTTGCTTTGTGGTATTGTTTTTTATTCCATACATAATTCTTTCTTTTTCTTTAATTCTCGAGGCGATAAGAATTGGTACAATAGTCCATTTCTTCTCTCCAAGAGAGCTCGTGTATATTATTCAACCAATCTAATTAGTTAGTTATCCCGAAAAGTATTTCTTCTTCGTAATGAAAATATATTCAATAGTAACTTGAAGTATTTTCCGAACATTGAATGATATCGTTATGGATATTACTATACATCACTAACGTTGGATGAAAAAAACGTATCCACTTTTACTATATAATATTGCATTATTCCCCTGAAACCTTATGAAAAGGCCAATAAAGAGGTTCAATGAGTATTGAAAAATGAAGACTTTTAATGATTACTTCAGATTATTCTTGAAGAATAAACCTTGAAGAAGCAAGATGAAAAATCTTTTCAATCTGGTGACAACAGTAACGTTGATAAAACGCGAACAAAATAATTACTGAAACGTAGAATATAGATTTCTCAGATGGCTAGTAAATTCGATTGTCGGATAGTGTCAAATTAAACGTACATGTAACGTTCCAAAGTTCCCGTTGAATAAACGTTGAGAAAGCAGGAGATTCGTATATCCATTATTCTTTATTTTTCTTTAATTCTCGAGGCGATAAGAATTGGTACAATATTCCATTTCTTCTCTCCAAGAGAGCTCGTGTATATTATTCAACCAATCTAATTAGTTAGTTATTTTCCGAACATTGAATGATATCGTTATGGATATTACTATACATCACAAACGTTGGATGAAAAAAACGTATCCACTTTTACTATATAATATTGCATTATCCCCCTGAAACCTTATGAGAAGGCCAATAAAGAGGTTCAATGAGTATTGAAAAATGAAGACTTTTAATGATTACTTCAGATTATTCTTGAAGAATAAACCTTGAAGAAGCAAGATGAAAAATCTTTTCAATCTGGTGACAACAGTAACGTTGATAAAACGTGAACAAAATAATTACTGAAACATAGAATATAGATTTCTAAGATGGCTAGTAAATTCGATTGTCGAATAGTGTCAAATTAAACGTACATGTAACGTTCCAAAGTTCCCGTTGAATAAACGTTGAGAAAGCAGGAGAAAGATTCGTATATCCAACATAGAATCAACGTTTTGTTGAATTTTGGTTTCAAAGTAACGCTACAAAATTCAATGTCTGATCAACTTAGCAGCGGTATATAAACTTCTGGGTGACTTTATTGGGTAATTTGAAAAGAACACTCCCACAAAATGTGGACTTTTTATTGATGATTGAAAAAAATTTCAAAGTTATTCATAAGTTTACAAGAAATATTGTTCACATAATCAAAAAGATGGGTATATACAAAAGTTGATCACAAAACTGGATAAATCGCCGAAGAAGCTATACCACACTGGTTGTTTCTCCTTTCTAACCTGAAGAATCCATCTTCTCCCCACTGAGTACCCCATGAGTTTTTGACAATATAATAGTCGAGTCCATTTGTATTGCCATATCCAACAGCCAGCACAGCATGGTTCGTAGCTTCACCAGCGCAAGTATCATCTCTAAAAATTCCACTTTTGTAACTCTTCAAATTAGACGTTGCTACTATAACTACTGATACTGGTCCCTGGTTTCTTATAGCATTAAGAAGAGATGCCTCATCACCACTGGGGATGGAGTAGTACCGTGACATTTCGGTAACAATTTTCGCAGGGCTGTCTTGGCAGTATGAATTATATCCTTTATATGGATAATCTCGTTCACTCTCAAGTCCATATTCTCTCGCATAATTGAAAGCTAAAATCACATATCCTCCATCGCAACCACTATTACCATTGTTTGTAGAACAGTCGATCAGATTTTGCTCACTTATAGATACCAGTCGTCCTTTTCGACCTAATTGACCTTCAATAGCACCGGTCTAGAAAGAAAAAAGGTGTTCTACTAAATTCCAAAATTCCAAAACTTATACTAAACAAGCTGTCGCAAAGTTTTCAACGGAAACATCGAGTGATACATATTTATTTAAAATAGTTGCTATGATAATTGGACTAAGGGGAGCATGCAGAACATAGGAACTGACATATCGTTGTCAATTTGACATGCGATCAACTAAACTCTTTTTTAGATCCCATTCATATTTTTTAAAGCATTTCAATGAAATTTTTAAAACCAAAACTTACAGCACTAAATGCCCAGCATGAGCCGCACTGGCCTTGGTTTTTGGCAGGTGTCACAGCACCTGCTGTTCTCCAATCAAAATAACTTTCCATGACATCGCTCGTGTTGTAATAAGTATCAAAAACTTCATTTACTACCACTGGCTTATTGATCAAACCCTTGTTCACATACTGCATGAATTCGTCTTCAGTCCAGTCGGTAAATTGGTTCATTCCCTCAGTGTGAGTTGCTTCTCCTTTTTCGTATAGGGCATTGTGTTCTTCAATTTTTTGGAGATTATCTTTGAAGATTGACAAACGTTTTTGTACTTCCACTGGAGATCTATAGGATTTTCCAAATTCTTCCTGAAAAATAATAAATACTCAAGAGAACGTTAATAAATAGAACAAAAACAGAAATAAATGCATAAATTAACGAAAAAAACTAAAATATATTTTCATTTCGACACATCTGTAACATGCTTACCTGATAACTCTGCCATTTCTTTAAAAGCTCTTCATTATTGACCGTCTGTCCATAACTCACCACAACTAAACAAATAAGCACTAAGACCTGCATTTCAACAAATTTCAGGCACTAAATAATGTGGACAAATTCAATTCTCCACTTGTTCGAATGGGCTGTTGTTTATCATTCAGGGTTATATATACTTAATGTGTGCTTAGATTAGATGTATATATTTTTTTCGATATATTTCATACAAACTAGAGCGATTGCATTGTTCGGTCATTTCAATCTTAGAATTTGAAACGAAATTTTTTCTCTATAGATCCCAGATTGTGGAAATTTACTAAAATCTTCCAAGTATAATAATTGTTTTCAAGTATCTATATGGGATTAGATTGTTTCAAGGACCTTTCTTAGTGGACGTAAAAAAATTTCTTTCTCGAATTTTTTGATATTAGTACTTTCGAAAATATGAGAAAAATAATATGTCCGCCAAGTAATTTATACGAGTGCATAAGAGCAATCTAATTAGTCAGGATAAACAATATATCATATCCCGAAAAGTTATATTGTCATCCCGAAAATCCTTTTTTTCTTTTAGATTCAATAGTTACTTCTAGTATTTTTAGAAAACTGTTTACGATTTTTCAACGTCTCTTATCCGTTTACATTAAACCAGATTGAAACATAATAATCTGCTTGAATCAACAATGATTCAACCAAGAATAGTTGAATCAATGTTGAATGATATCGCTAAAGATATATTGCTACATATTAAAAACGTTAGTTTAACGATTCTTCCATTGGAGGAAGAAAAGTATCCTCTTTTACCATAACTCAATATTTTGCATAATACCCCTGAAACTTTCAAAAGACGTTTCAAAAAGACAAATTAAGGAGGTTCAACAAGATTAAAAAATGAAGCTTTTCAATAATTACTTCAGATAATTCTTGGAGAATAAACGTTGAAGAAGCATGATTCATACTGGTTACAACGTGAATAAAACGTTAAAATAATCACTAAAAAGTAGAATATAGTTTTCACAGTTGGCTATTAACTTCATGGTTGTCGAATAGGATCATATTTAACGTTTATGTGACGTTTTACAGTAGGTAATTGTTGAATAAACGTTGTGAAAGCACGATAAGAAAACGTTTCATACCGGTTACAACAGAACCGTCAATAAAACGTCGAAAAATAATTTCTGAAACGTAGAATACAGATTTCTCAGTTGACTAGTAACTTCAGGTTGTCGAATAGGATTATATGAGACGTTTATGTAACGTTTTACAGTACTTGTTGAATAAACGTTGTGAATGCACTAAAGTGACTAAAGGAATCGTTTCATATTAGTGACAAAAGTACCGTTTAAAGAACGTTGAAAAAAATTACTGCAACGTAGAATATAAATCTCTAAGTTGGTTGAAAACTTCAGGTTTTCGAATAGTGACATATCTAACGTTTATTCAACGTTTGGTAGTTCTTGTTGTGAAAACACGATAAGAAAACGTTTCGTAAAGGTGAGAACAATAATGTCAATAAAACGTGGAAAAATAATTACTGAAAAGTAAACTATAGATTTCTCAGTTGCCTAGTAACTTCAGGCTGCAGAATAGTGTCTTAGAAAACGTTTATGTAACGTTTATGAACGTTGAGAAAGCACGAGAAGGACACGTTCAGTAATGGTTTCTGTATTAACCAGTTTTATTATACAGGGTGTCCGGTAAACCTTGTACAATATTGAAACTGGTGATAGACCAGATCATGACTGTTCAGAATATCAGAATTTCACCTCAGTAAAAATATCACAATTTTCGAGATAATGGGCATTTTCTAAATATCTAGAAAATCTGACCTCACCTCCCATTTTTGAGTGCAATGTCTACAAATTGAGACTAATTCAAATATCTTTGTTGCTGAAGATTAATGATGAGTGATGCTTTCAAACGTACAAAACAGTTTTTCAGAACTTGATACATTAGATATAGCACTCAAAAAACGGAGGTGAGGTAGTGATTTTCTAGATATTTAGAAAATGCCCATTATCTCGAAAATGGTGATATTTTTACTGAGGTGAAATTCTGATATTCTGAACAGTCATGACCTGGTCTATCACCAGTTTCAATATTGTACAAGGTTTATCGGACACCCTGTATACGTTCATCCAACATATCAGCGTTTGGTTGAATTTTGGTTTCAAAAGTAACGTTCGTCTAATCAACGTAGCAACGGTGAATAAACTTGTGTGTGTGTTTATTGAGTAATTTGAGAAAAACTCCCAACAAAATGTGGACTTTTTTATTAATGATTTAAAATAATGGTTAAAGAAAAGTTATAAGTTTACAAAAAATATTCTTCACATAATAAAATAGATAGGTATATGCGAGAGTTGATCACAACAGTGGATAATTGGCCCAGGAAGCTATGCCACACTCGTTGTTTCTCATTTCCAACCTGAAGTAACCAGCTTCTCCCCACTGAGTACCCCATGAATTTTTAAGAATATAATAGTTGAGACTATTTGCATTACCATATCCAACAGCCAGCACACCATGGTTCAAAGCTTTACCAGCGCAAGTATTATCTCTCAGAATTCCACTGCTGTATCTCTGTAAGTTAGATGTTGAAACTATACCTACTGATACTGGTCCCACGTTTCTTATAGCATTAAGAAGAGCTGCTTCATTGCCATTGGAGATGGAGTAGTACCCTGCAATTCTGGTGACAATTTTCGAAGGATTGGCCCTGCAGCGTCCATTATATGCTTGATATGGATAATCTCGTTCACTCTCAAGACCATATTGTTTCACATAATCCAGAGCTAAATTCATATATCCTCCATTGCAACCTCTATTACCATAGCTTGTAGAACAGTCGATCAGATTTTGCTCACTCAGAGATACCAGTCGACCTTTTCGACCTAATTGTCCTTCAATAGCCCCAGTCTAGAAAGATTTGATATGGATTGAACAACTAGAAATATTGTTTTCATACAGGGTGTTCCACAAGGTCGATGATAATTGAATAATAAAGAGTGATTTGACAGAATATATCTTAAACAAAAACTTACAACACTGAATGACCAGCATGAGCCGCATTGGCCTTGGTTTTTGACAGGTGTCACAACGCCAGCCGTTCTCCAGTCAAAAGAACTTTCGATGACATCGCTCATGTTGTAATGGTCAACAACTTGACCTTCTACCACTGGCTTATTGATCAAACCCTTGTTCACATACTGCATGAATTCGTCTTCGGTCCAATCGGTAAATTGGTTTATACCCTCAGTGTGGGTTGCTTCGCCATTTGCGAAGATGGCATTGTTTTCTTCGATTTTTTCAAGATTATCTTTGAATATTGACAAACGTTTTCTTGCTTCCACTGGAGATCTATAAGATTTTCCAAATTCTTCCTGAAAATGAAAAAGGGCCCACGAAACCATTCAATAAATAGAACAAAAACAGTAATAAATGCATAAAATCAAAAAACAACATAAATATATTCTTATGTCGACACATCTGATACATGCTTACCTGATAACTATGCCATTTCTTCAAAAGCTCTTTATTATTAACGTCTTGAGCATAACTCGTCACAACCAAACAAATAAGTACCAATACCTTCATTTCAGCTAGTTTCAGGTATTAAATAATATGGACCAATCCAATTCTATACTTGTTCGAATGGGCTGTTGTTTATCATTTAGGGTTATATATATACTTAATGTGTGCTTAGATTAGATGTATATTCTTTTTTCGATATATTTCAAATCAAAGCGATTGCATTGTTCGTTCATTTCAATCTTAGAATTTCAAACGAAAGTTTTTTCGATAGATGCCAGAGTGTGGAAATTTAGTAAAATCTTCCAAAAATAATAATATTGTTTTCAAGTAGGTACCTATACAATATCGGATTAGAATGTTTCAAGGTCATTTCTTCGTGAACGAAAAAAATTTTTTTCTCGAATTTTTTGCAATTATTACTTTCCAATGTCTAAACTAATTGATATGTCCGCCCAGAAATCGATAGAAGTGGATAAGAGCAATCAAATCAGTCATCCCGAAAAGTTATATGGTACACCAATTAATCCTGTTTTTTTTTTAATGAAAATAGATTAAATAGAAACTTCTTGTATTTTTCGAACGTTGGCTACGATTTTTCAACGTCTTTTATCCTTTTACATTCAACCAGATTGAAACGTAAAAATCTGGTATTTAGGTTACGCTGATATTTTTAGTCATAAGCGTAAATGGATTAATGATTAAAAATATAGCCCAAAACAGGTGGAAATGGAAGGAAATGGGAAAAGCCTACATCCAGCAGTGGATAGAGATAGGCAGATCGTGATCGTGATCGTGATATTTTTGATTGAATCATCATTGATGAATGACATCGTTACGTGGATATTACTACACATCACGAATGATAGTGTAACGTTTCTTCAATTGGAGGAAGAAACGGATCCACTTTCACTATGAAATTATAACAACCCTGAAACTCAGAACATTCATGAAGAATATACGTTGATCAAGCACGGTAGGAACACGTTTCATATTGGTGACAACAGTAAAGTTAATTGAACGTAAAAATGTCACCGAAACGAAAAACATAGATTTCTCAGTTGGCTAGTAACTTCAGGTTGTCGAATAGTGTTACACTAAACCTTTATTCAACGATTTATAGTTCATGTTGAATAAACGTTGTGAATGCACGATAAGAAAACGTTTCATACTGGTGACAACAGTAACGTTTAAGAAACGTTGAAAAAAATAACAGAAACGTAGACTATAGATCGCTTAGTTGGCTGGTAACTTCAGGTTCTCGATATTCATAATATAGAACGTTTATTTAACGTTTGGTAGTTCCTGTTCAATAAACGTTGTGGAAGCACGATAAGGAAACATTTCATACTGGTAACAACAGTAACATTGATAAAACGTAGGAAAAATAATTACTGAAACGTAGAATATAGATTTCTAATATAGCTAGTAGCTTTGGGTTTTCGAATGGTGTCATATTAAACGTTCATTTAACGTTTATTGTTGAATGAACGTTGTGGAACCACGATAAGGAAACATTTCATACTGGTGACAACAGAAACGTTAATAAAACGTTGAAAAAATCATTTCTAAAACGAAGAATACAGATTTCTCAGTTGAATTGTAACTTCAGGTTGTCGAATAGTGCCACACGTTTGTGCTACTATCCGTAGTTCTTGTTGAATAAACGTTGTGAAAGCACGATAAGAAAACGTCTTATATTGGAGACAACAGTAACGTTTCAAGTAGTACGTAGAAAAAATAATTACAAAAAAGTAGAATATATTCTTTTAAGTTGGCTGGTAACAGCTTTTCTAATAGTGTCATATTAAACGTTTGATAGTTGATTACACCCCTCGCCTGACGGCTCGGGCTGCAAAATTCATCTGAGTGTGTTATGACTTACATTACCGCTCATTGAACAATATACTAATGTCCAACATATTATCGACGTTTGGTTGAATTTTGGTTTCAAAAGTAACGTTGGAAAATTCAACGTCTACTCAATGTGGCAACGGTATATAAACTTGTGTACTGGGTAGTTTGAGAACAAAGTTGTTACGAAATATGAATTTTTTTACTAATGATTACAAAATAAATTTTAAAGAAAAAGTGGTAAGTTTACAAGTAATATTGTTCACATAACCAAATATATAAGTATATACAAGAGTTGATCACAAAACTGGATAACTGGCCAAGGAAGCTATACCACACTGGTTGTTTCTCATTTCCAACCTGAAGTATCCAGCTTCTCCCCACTGAGTACCCCATGAATTTTTGACAATATAATAGTTGATTCCATTTGCATTGCCATATCCAACAGCCAGCACACCATGGTTCAATGCCTTACCAGCGCAAGTACCATCTCTCAAAATTCCACTCCTATATCTCTGTAAGTTAGATGTTGAAACTATAGCTACTGATATTGGTCCCACGTTTCTTATAGCATTAAGAAGAGCTGCTTCATTGGCTTTGGGGATGGAGTAGTACCCTGCAATTCTGGTAACAATTTTCGAAGGATTGGCCCTGCAGCGTACATTATATGCTTGATATGGATAATCTCGTTCACTCTCAAGACCGTATTGTCTCACATAATCGAAAGCTAAATTCATATATCCTCCATTGCAACCTCTATTACCATTGTTTGTAGAACAGTCGATCAGATTTTGCTCACTTAGAGATACCAGTCGACCTTTTCGACCTAATTGTCCTTCAATAGCAGCAGTCTAGAAAGATTTGATATGGATTGAACAACTAGAAATATTGTTTTCATACAGGGTGTTCCAAAAGGTCGATGATAATCGAATAATAAGGTGTGATTTGAAAGAATATATCTTAAACAAAAACTTACAACACTGAATGACCAGCATGAGCCGCATTGGCCTTGGTTTTTGACAGGTGTCACAACGCCAGCTGTTCTCCAGTCAAAAGAACTTTCTATGACATCGCTCATGTTGTAATGGTCAACAACTTGACTTTCTACCACTGGCTTATTGATCAAACCCTTGTTCACATACTGCATGAATTCGTCTTCAGTCCAATCGGTAAATTGGTTTATACCCTCAGTGTGGGTTGCTTCGCCATTTGCGAAGAGGGCATTGTTTTCTTCAATTTTTTCAAGATTATCTTTGAATATTGACAAACGTTTTTTTGCTTCCACTGGAGATCTATAAGATTTTCCAAATTCTTCCTGAAAATGAATAAGGACTCACGTAACCAATTGATACATAAAACAAAAACACATATATAATTGCATAAAATAAAAAAAAAACTAAAATACATTTTTATGTCGACACATCAGATACATTCTTACCTGATAACTCTGCCATTTCTTCAAAAGCTCTTCATTATTAACGTCTTGACCATAAGTCATCACAACCAAACAAATAAGTACTAAGACTTTCATTTCAGCTAATTTCAGGTTATAAATAATATGGACCAATTCAATTCTCTACTTGTTCGAATGGGCTGTTGTTTATCATTTAGGGTTATATATACTTAATGTGTGCTCAGATTAGATGAAGATTTTTTCTTTTTTGGTATATTTCATGGAAATCAAAGCGATTACATTGTTCATTCATTTCAATTCTATTTTTAGACACGAAATTCTTTTCGATAGATCTCAGGGTGTGGAAATTCAGTGAAATCTTCCAAGAATAATAATTGTTTTCAAGTACCTGTATGGGATTAGAGGTTATGAAGGTCATTTATTCGTAAACGAAAAATAATTTTTTTCTCGAATTTTTTTGATATTATTACTCTCCGAAATATAAACAAATCAATATGTCCACCAAGAAATGTATAAGAGCAATCTAATTAAATGACCGAAAAGTTATTTGGTTCACTGAAAAATACCTTCCTTCGTTAGGAAAATAAATTTAATGGCATTTCCAGTATTTTTCGAAATTTACAGAAATTCAAATGATGAAAGAGAATTTCCATTAAACTAATCTGCCCCCATCTTGAAAACCTTAAGGAATAATAAAATGAAATAGTCCTTTAAATTTCTCTACTGACTTCAATGAAATGAATTCAGAATGAATAAGAAATTCAATGAGCTATAAAAGGTCTTTTTGCGGTTTTCGAAAACGAAGACAGATGTCTTTGGGCCACCCTGTATGTGAAAATATCAATTCGTTTAGGTTTTGGAAGGTAATCCACCTTGAAATAAATCAAGAAAGATTTTTTTTGTTACTATTTCTTCTTTGTTTACTCTGGTTATATTTTTTATGTATTTTGTGCACGTAAATATTTTGATTAATTTACATACCAGATAATTACTAATGATAGCCGTTGACTCATTTTCGATTCGAAATAAGTATTCTTCCTATTTGCCTCAACGAATATTCTCATTTCAAACTTTTGTTGTTTGATACAGAATATAAAAACCTCTTTATTTATTCAACTATTTCTTCATAGTACGTCATTCTTAAATCTCAATTTTTATAGGTAGAATAATCGTGTTATCGGATGAATTATTCAGTATTTCCAAACCAGTTGGGAATAACTTTAATTTTTTGTTTCATTTACTGCGAATAAAGATTCTTTCAATCATGTTGAGAGGTACGACTCAACATATGCCATATGAAAAGTGGTAGATATGTACAGGGTGGGCTTTTCAAAACGAAACAGACGAGATAACGGGCGGAATAAATTTATTTCGAAAAAATCCTCGGACACGTCGATTTTTGTTTCGAAGGGGACAACTTTTAAGGTCAAATTCACCTTCACTTCAACCCTTAGTGTTAGAACACCAACCCCTAAATTTTGACTAGGAAAGGTAGGGTGAGTGATACCTCATTGGAAAGGCCTTTTTATCATGAATTCAGCGTAATAATTTTTTTCTCATTTAACGCATTCGTTTTCGAGATATTCAATTTTGAATTTCGTACAGTACCATTCATTCCGCTAACCATGCTATGTGAATTCGTCAATTATTTGACTAATTCATTCTGTGGTTACAATGGTAACCATTAATTGTCAACATTAGACAACGAAATAATAATTATTGGTAATTAGTTTCTTCAAGAAATGGGGTGAAATGGTTTATTCTTTGGCAGATAGAATTGAAATTGTTACTTTATTTTTCAAGAATAACATTTATTTTGATATTTTTTTAAGTGACTAATTATTCATTGTTAAATTTTGACTTTGTATTTTGATGTCTGGTGTATGGCAGTTATGGAGTTTCATCAATTTCACAGAATGAATAAATAATAAATTCGATTGATTCAGACAGCTTGCTTGACGACAATACCATCTTTGTTCCAACTTCAAATATCTCAAGAATCAATGAATCAAATGAAGAAAAAATCAATATCCTGAATTCAGGATAAAAGGACCTTTCAAATGAAGTATCACTTACCCTATCTTTCCTATTCAAAATTTAGGGGTTGGTGTTCTAACACTAAGGGTTGAAGCGATATAGTTGTGAATTTGACCTTAAAAGTTCTCGAAACACAAATCGACGTGTCCGAGCATTTTTTCGAAATAAATTCATTCCGCCCGTTATCTTGTCTGTTTCGTTTTAAAAAGGCCACCCTGTATAGTTTAAATCATTTGAACCAGAATTTCAATTTAACTGCTTATCGCAAAAACGATACCACTATCAATATCTGAATGATACTCCAGCAGATTGAGTATTTATTGACAAATATACAAAAATATAATAAATATTTAGAGCAAGCACAATTCGACCAGTTATTTGATATATTCCTATTAAAAAACTGCAAAAAGGACTTAAACCACTGGATATGAAGCCATTGAGGCTACTGCGCATGAATTATTTTTATTCCTTGGTAATCTGAAATATCCATTCTCTCCCCACTTATCACCCCAAGAATTCTTCAGGATATAATAATCTGTTTGATTCTCCCTTCCATAACCAATAATCAGAGCAGCATGGTTTTGGGTATCGTTCCTGCAAGCAGGATCATCAAAAATTCCACCTTTGTAACTTTTTAGATTTTCTGTAGCGTCTATGGCGACTGCTATAGGTCCAGCAGTTGCTATAGCTTCCCGAAGGGCATCCTCGTCGTTTTCAGGTATTTTGACGAAGTTGGTAATCTTGGTGACCGTTTTAGAAGGATCGGAGGAACAAGAGCCTTCAGCTTCTATGTAAGGATAAGAGACTGAACTTTCTATGCCATTGTCCCTTACAAAATCGAAGGCTTTGTAGATTGAACCCCCTGTGCAGCCACTGCCTGGTAAGCAGTCTATAAGATTCTGTACGCTCAGAGAAAACAGGTTTCCTTTTTGTCCTAACTGGCCTTCTATTGCTCCAGCCTGAAACATAAGAAATTAAACTCAGCATTATCCAGTTATGATGATTTTCTCTATGATACAACCCATAGAAATAAGGCTTTCGAACGTTTTAACATCTATTGAGTGTTGTGATTTACTTACAGCACTGAAGGACCAGCTGGATCCACACATTCCTTGATCCTTGACGCCAGTTACAGCAGATCTATTCCTCCAATCAACTGATGAAGGTATTTCAAAATTTTCCTTCCTTACGAATTTGGCACCCCATGTTTTCACCCCATATATCGTTTCCCTCTTGATGTAGGTCAAAAATTCTTGGTTGGTCCAGTCAGTGAATTGGTTCACTCCTTCCACATGGCCTGATTTGCCTTGTTCGTATAGAACATTATGTTCTTCAATCTTCTTCAAGTTTTCTTCGAAAATAGAATATCGTCTTTGTATTTCGACAGGGGATCTATATGATTTTCCGTATTGCACCTAAAATCTTCTTCTCAATGAGTTTTTTGAAATTGTCGTTCTAAATTTCGCATATTAATGAGGAATATGAGTAACCCACCTGGTATTCTTGCCATTTCTTCAGTACGTCTTCTTTCTCCACTGATTGAACACTGACCACAGCTAATATAAGGAAGCTAATGAAACTTTTCATTGCAGTATTCACTTTTGGGAGTCGAATTGAAAAGATAGGATATTTCTGAAATATTATTTAACGTGCTTTGTGCTCGGTACCACAAAGATAAATGGTATGCCTTTCCCTGCTATGATAGATTGCAATATTTGTTTTTTCGATAAAAGGATGAGGAACTGGAGAAACACATTTCGCCATCAACCTTAAGTCGTCCTATTTTTTATTCATATGACGAATATTTATTTATTTAACTTATGTCAACATGTAAAATAACACAGGTGTGCAAAGAACATGATTAGAATATAACGAATAGTATAGCTATCGGAAACATGGTCTAGTACGAATAGACAGGCAACAAATGCTGAGAATAGTATAGCAATGCACAGGGGCAATCACTCAAATGTGAATCTTATCCAAAAAAAAACGTCTTATAGAGAGCAAACGAATAGTTCACGATCATGGATGTGATTGTTGAAAGGAAAAATGTTTACTTGCCACATCATTGAAGATTCAATTCGTTGATTCATTCCAGCACATACCTGAAACAAAATATTGGATTTAGAAAACAAATCAACCAAATCGATGTATTTCGTAAAAATCAACTCGAAAATATCAATAGGATAGGTTTCCTCATTTTTCCATTGTCCTAGGTCAAGTCCCCATTTATCTTGAGACAAGTGTAGTAGATTTTTCAAAAAGATGTTGCAAGACATTGGTGATTTTGAAGATATGTTCTTCGAATATTTATATAAAAGCAAAGTAAGCTAGACGAATCATTAGAATCTTAAAAACAGTTTATAAAGTATAATGTGCCTCCAGTTTTTCGAAATGAAACTGATTTTGTTTATATCGTGTATGATTTGGGCTTCACAAGCTACAACACCGACTGAATTGAATACAGAGTGGGCCAAATTTCAGGTATCCAAATTCCATTTGATTTCTAGTTAAGAGCAATAAGAACACGTCAATACTTTCGTCTTTTAAAAGAGGACTGCTTCTCTTATTTAAAAGTATAGTATACTCTGAATATCTATCTTTAATTTTACAGGAAACATATGGAAAATCCTACAGAAGCATCACAGAGAGTAAGACTCGTTTTTCCATATTTGCCAATAACCTTAAAAAAATAGAGGAACACAACAAACTATTTGGAAAAGGTGAGGTTTCTTACAGCAAAGGTGTAAACAAATTCGCTGATTGGACCACCGAAGAATTTTTGGACTATGTTAACCAGTATCACATAACCAATGATCGAGATTATGTAGAAGTCTTCACGGGAGAAAATGTTACCATTGCCAAATCCATAGATTGGAGAACTAAAGGATGCATTACTGAAGTGAAAGACCAGGGTAGCTGTGGATCCTGTTGGGCCTTCAGTACTGTAAGTACTACTCTCAGAACTTGTCCACCAGTAAGAAGAAGACTCTTTCAGGAGTGTCCCCTTCCATTCCTCATTTGTCATGAATTTTAGGAGCCTTCCATTCAAATGATTCATTTCTGAAACCATATTTTTTTTAGACTGGCTCTCTGGAAGCTCATCTCTTCCTTCAGAAAGGTAAGCTGATCTCTCTCAGCGAGCAAAACCTGATAGACTGCTCTTGGGACTATGACAACAATGGCTGCTGGGGTGGTCTCATGAGAAGTGCCTTCAAATACCTCAAGGACAACGGGATAGAAAGTGAAACCAACTATCCTTACGAAGAACAAAACGGCATCTGCCGTTTTAACAAAACCAAGAGCGAGGTATCTGTCAGTGGTTATGTCACAATAAGTCAAGATGAAGAAGCATTGGTTGCTGCTGTTTCATCAATAGGGCCTTTGTCTGTAGCTATAGATGCTACAGTAGGACTTCAGCTGTATGCTTCAGGGATATTCGAAGATAACAGTTGCAATCCTAATGCTTTGAACCATGGTGTTCTTCTTGTTGGGTATGGTAGTGAAAATGGGAAAGACTACTATATTATTAAGAATTCTTGGGGGAGTGCTTGGGGTGAAAAGGGATTCTTTCGACTAGGAAAGAGGGGATCCAATCCTTGTGGCATAATAAAGGATGCTTCTTATCCTAAAGTGATCTGATCTGTTAGATGTGATAAAAATATAATTTTTTTTTCGATTTTGTGATTATTCCAATTCATTTTCAACTCTTTCCTTCCTTGAATCTTGAAAACTTGTTGGCATATTTATAGAAAACCTTTGAGTAATTTCCAGTGTACCTACTGGCCTAGATATTGGTTATGCTATATAAAGCTATACTAGTGAAATATAGGACATAATCCTTAGAGGGAATATGTTGTAAGATTGTATTTCATAGCAATCACTAGAAGGGTGAGATTGGCTATTATGCGAAAAAGTTTTTTATGTATTCTTGTGATATTACCCTTGGTTTAAACCAACTCAATTGTTGGAACACTCAGCTGAAGATCTCAACCCTGTGCCCACCCTGACTTAAATGTCTAAAAGCAGGCCAGCATTAGGCTCTATTGGTGTAGATCTGGTAGTAATTATAACGTTTAGACAGTCCAGGTTTTCCCTTGCTCGCCAAAAGTGGTATTTTTCCTCTATTGGCAGCAAAGAATGCAGAAACCAAAGAAAATGAAGACACCCATCTCTGAAGCAAACCAGGTTATTGGAGATTGTATATACTGCCTTTTCCTGAACAAAGGAATATGATACTGGGATGGATTTAAGCAAGTTATCAGGGGATCGATCAAAACTCTTATGAGAACAATTTCGCAATATCCATTTATCTGCCATTTTATCTTGCAGTTATCAGTCTTACACATTGAATTCAAGTAGGCTTTCTATTTTCAGATTAGAATACTCTGAACTCATGTTTTTTGTCGAGGTATAGGGATTATAGGGCAGGACGAAATGTAAACAGATTCAATTAGTTCATCTATTGTAGAGTTTCAAAAGTATTATAGCCAGTCACTGCATGGTGCATCGAACCTATTATATTTATCATGTAGTTATCTGGCAAAAACATATTGTGTCAACAAGTGTACTTCTTTTTACCCTATTAGAATCAAAGCAAATCTATTTTTTTATTAGTTCTAGACTCAAGACCAAATTGGCTTCGAAGTAACGGTTATTCTTAGTCTCAACAGTGGCCTGTTTATTGGAAACTGCCATTATAACTAAGTCGACTGAATGAAAATTCGATTACAGACGTCTGGGGAACTCTGTCAAAGTTTCTTTACATTTCAGTCCAAAAATAACTCAATTCGATATGGTATACATCAATGAACATTCGTAAGATTTCAAGCCTTACGAATTGAATTTCATTTATGATTTATTGGAAAGGGAGCATTGCAGTTTTATTTATGGATTTTGCGATGACTGATGGCATATCGATACGTCCATTTAGTCAACTTTTGTATTTTGATTTGAAGCCTTGTTGTGAAGAGGTTTCACGATAAATAAGAACGCAAACGGGAATTAAGAAGATCGGGGTTCAACGCGAAGTAAGGGCACAGACAATCTGACTTGTCCAGCTAACGCTGATAGAGCTTCGATGTATTGTAGGACTACTGACAGAGTACTACCGGTATAATAATAATAATAATAATGAGAATGCAAACAGGGAGTGAAAAAGATTCTTCGAGAAATAAGGTGCAAAAAGGCTTCAAGTGGGTTACTCTCGAAATGAAGGCGCAAACAGAAGGTGAACAGGGTTCGACGCGAAAAAAGGGAGCAAAAACAAAGAAGGATGCAATTGTAAAGATATCTCGTAGAAGTTATCATACAGAATGCTCACAGCAATATTCAGAACTATAGTCCGTTCAAATATAAGAAGGAGCTTTGTAAACAAACAGAATCGTCTGGTTTGCGCACAATAAAACTCTTATTGGTCAAACTTTCATAACAACGCTCTCTTCGACCACCGTAAAAGACTGCCAGGATCGTACTCGGAACGGACTGTGGATGGTACTGGATAGAAATCATGATACTATTAAATTTTAGTATCATGGATAGAAATGATTCAATAATTTGAGTCAGCAATTCCCACATTAGAACTTTATCCTCAAAAACTCTAGTGCAAAAGTTCTGATGATGATTTGCAACTGTCATAAACATTTTATATCCGACGTAGGTACCCTATTTTCTTTATTTTTGTTTGTTTTTATATTATTATCTACTGAATAATTTCTTTTTCGGATGCTCAAGATTGCGGCAAGGTAATTCCAGGAAACACCAGAGTTTTAGAGATTTGGGTCGGAATCTTGCAAGATTCCGACAAGGTAATTCCGGGAAACACCAGATTTGGGTCCTTTTCCCTAATGGGTCAAAGCCAACTTGATTTGCTTAAATATCGAAGTTTTCAATTGACAAGACTTGTAAAAGATCTCTGTTCGAATTTTTAATGGTCATATACTTATAATATCCGAAATATATTTAGTTTCGGTCCAAAATTTTATATTATTTTGTACGAAACTCTTTGTCGGATGCTCAAGATTCCAACAAGGTAATTCCGGGAAACACCAGATTTGGGTCCTTTCCCTTGATGGGTTAAAGCCATCTTGATTTGCATAAATATCGAAGTTTTCAATTGACAAGACTAATTAAAATACCTAGAGCTACTGTGAAGGTCTAGCTGTTCACAGTATTTATAGATTTTGTTGTGAAAAGTGTATTGTGTTGGAAAATCTTTTTACAAAGTCTATATAGTGTTTATAGAACAATGTCGAATTCGGAAACGGATACTGCATCTGAGGGTAATATGTGGGGACCACCACGAAAAAGGTCCAAAAGGTCGCATTTCTCTGCTGAAGAGAAAGAAATAATTTTAAACATTTTTCGAAAAAAATTGGAAGAACATCCTGATTTATCGAAAAGAGACTTAGTAGGAATTGTTTCAAAATCCTCAGGGGTGAGTGATTCAGCTGTATTCAGAATTCTCAGAGAATAAAACATTTACGCCACCTAAGAGGAGAGCCCAGTCGTTAAAAATAATCGATTCGGTTGACGATTTCGATATGAACCTTATCAGAGGAATTGACTTTGATTTGAACACATGTATAATTGAAGACTTTTCCATAAACTTGTTATGTTTAAATATATATTTCACTTAGATGTGTTGTATGAATTGCATTTGTATAATAATATCATTGTTCTCTTTAAACAATGATAATATTCAGTTAAAACTGAACGATTGTGTGCAATCTCCTCGATTCGACTCAGGAAGTAACTATACGAAGGCCCTCCTACCGCTGCGCCAGACTTGTTGATATTGCTCCTTCTCACATTTGAACAGAGTATAGTAATTGTTCAGCATGTTATGTACATTATGACGACTGACGAGATAATGCGATGTCACTTCGGCGAAGGATATAGAAACCAAACCCTTTTTGTGGAAACCATATTTCACATTTGGGTATTCCTATTCACTCGTAGAGAATCTATATAGGAATATCCAACTGTTACAGAATGGTAAAGCTGATACAACGGATATGTAAGGGATATCTGAAATTTAAATAGGTTTCGAGAAAGTACGGCCTGTATGCAGATTATTCTCATTGTTTGCGTGAACGTGGATTGAGGGAAATGATGAATTTTTCAACAGGAAGATATGGAAGGCATATTCGGAGGTTTGTTCTCAGTGGGCGGAACTTGATTAATTTCCTGTTCATTTGTTCGAATTTACCCCAAATCAATAGGAATGAAGTAATAAAAACTGAATGGATGTCTCACTGTAAGTCGTTTTATTATACAAAGTGTTCATGATTTCATGCGAAAGATTTTCTCAAAATATAAAAAAATATCAAGAAAATGTGTTTATATTATAGTAATACTTCCATGAGATATTATCATTCTATCGCTTTTCGTTTTTGAGATACATTAAGAACAACCTCGGACCAATTTTACAGAAAAACGAAAAACATATACTCCATTCACTTTTATTTAATCACATAGGAAGTCATGGTTTCGTTTTCAGGAGTTGGTGCATCTGATGAAAAGCACAGAACATATGATGAAAAGTCAGTGAGCGCACAGAAAATATCGTTAATGACAAAACCACGTTGCTAGTTTCTTTGTTTACATCAATGTAAAAGTATCAAAGATATTCCACATTTTGTTAGGTTTACAAATTGTTCGCAGATTTTTGGTATTTAATCGATATTTGCATGTGAGTTTTTCGTTGAATATTCAAGATTAACGTATGTTTATTGTTTTTAGCACCAGTTTGGAGCGTGAGGACGATTTTCAAGACGAGGACGAATGTTTACATTTCGAGGTTAAAGAGGTACACGGGAATTTCGTTGAAAAAGCTGTTATTTGGACAGATATCGCAGTAGATGGATCGGATGGAGCCTCTTGAGGTCGATTAGGATGATATTTTCTGGTTTTCCAAGAAATTTGGCGATATCTGAGCAGATTTGCAAAAGTTAGGTACCTCACTAATGAGGTGGGACTTAGACCTAATTCTCCTATAAGAAACGCCTTTCAAAGGTCGAGATGGTGAAAAATGTCTTCTTTATAGATGTTGTTTGAACAAACGCAGCCGAGTTTTATAACTCAACATTGATTTTAAGAAAGTTATCAACAAAATAAAATAGACATTATTCTTGATTCTTGTAATTACCCATCAATTCATCTAATATCTTTGGGTTGATTTTTTTTTAATGAATTCTTGATTAGAATCTTTGAACTTTCAGTTCAAGAGGATAATAAACATTAAATCTTCACAAGCATGCATATGAAAATGATGTGAGCAATGCAATTTTTTTCCATGGCGAAAAATAATATATTTCAACAGTGATCTCTTGTACTTTTCATGCAAATAACTAGAAAAGGAATCCTTTCTATCAATTCATATAAACGTTAATTATTTTCGTCCATCACATCTTTTCCAATTCATTCATTTTCCGAATAAATTCACATTCTGAGAAATACGCCAAGAATGTAGAAAGGGCAACATAGTGTTGACTTGGAACATAAAAATATTTTGAAAAACGTCATAACTTCGATACAGAGTGGAATATGTCAAATTTCCAAGGCCAGAGTTGTGATTTTATAATTGTGAATGGAGTATAAATGAGTTGATCTTCTAATAATTTATTCGTTATTGAGGAATGTCACTCTTATCCTGGAAAACGCAGCTCAAGCTGGTAACAACCACAAATAGGTCACAATATGCTGAACTTGAGGAATACGGAATTTGAATCTCATGGTACGTCGAAAACAGTCATGCTTAATTTCATCTCACAACAGGGCGATGAAAGTTTTGCCAGCAAGTTTCGTAATGAAAAAATCGAGTTTTCCACTCAAAACTTCGAAAAGCAGGTCAATGTGCTATCATAAATTATAGGACCCATTGTTTCCTACTCGAAAACTTTGGACCGTATCCAAGCGATAAAAGAATAAAAAATCAACGGTCTCAAAAATGAAGAGAGTATGAGAACGAGCGTGATATTGGCAAGAATTTCGAGGTCACTAAAAATAATTCGTGTATTTCTAGTACAACGAGCAGATTTAATCGCACAGCTGTCAAAATAGTATGTACGGTTTGAAGTTTTCGATACTTTGATGCCCAACCTCAATATGCTCAATGCGATGATTACTTACACACACTTCAAAACGTTTTAAATGCTCATTTATAATTTTGTGCTGCCAGGAATTGATATCTTCTTTTTCTCCTACATTTGCGTAATGAAATAAATAGTATATATATGAAGTATAGTTTTGGGATGATACTCAAATTGAGTGAAATTGTAATTTTATGATGTGACATTGCGACAGTACATTTTTTCAGGTTTGATTATTTTCTGAAGGGAGGAGCTCCCTTCAAAAGTTGAGCTTTTCATTTCCATGATATCTCAGTTTGTTTGCGGCGTAGAAAAACAATTTTTTTTTTTAATTAAAGCTTAATCATTTCTTTAGAATGTGTATAACTCGCTTTACCGTTTTTCTTCGTATACCAGGGCAAAAACCTGGTGAGCTGTAATTTCATAAAAATCTGGACAAACGGTTTTATTTCCATGATATCTCAGTCAATTTTTGGGATAAATGTATGAAATTTTCAGTATACATGCGGAATTATATTTTGCAGAATGTTTATTGATCAGTTTTTCTGTTTATTGCCTCCTGAATTTTCAAATAAATGATAAATTAGGAACTTTATTGGTCATATTTTCTAACAGTTTTTTTCCCTAATATACAAAGAAAAACGGAAAAGCGAGTAAAACACATTCTAGAAAAATTATTAAGCTTCAATTTAAAAAAAATTGTTTTTTGAAGGGAGCACGGACGTGTATTCATCTCTTCACAAGTATACTCCATTCACTTTTATTTAATCACATAGGAGATCATGGTTTCGTTTTCAGGAGTTGTTGCACCTGATGAAAAGCACAAAACATATGATGAAAAGTCAGTGCGCGCACAGAAAATATCGTTAATGACAAAACGACGTTGCCAGTTTCTTTGTTTACATCAAAGTAAAAGTATCAAAGATATTCCACATTTTGTTAGGTTTACAAATTGTTCGCAGATTTTTGGTATTTAATCGATATTTGCAGGTGAGTTTTTCGTCGAATATCCAAGATTAACGTATGTTTATTGTTTTTAGCACCAATTTGGAGCGTGAGGACGATTTTCAAGACCAGGACGAATGCTTACATTTCGAGGATGAAGGGATACACGGGAATTTCGTTGAAAAAGCTGTTATTTGGACAGATATCGCAGGAGATGGACCGGATGGAGCCTCGAGAGGTCGATTAGGATGATATTTTTCAGGTTTTCCAAGAAATTTGGCGATATCTGAGCAGATTTGCAAAAGTTAGGTACCTCACTAATGAGGTGCAACTTAGACCTAATTCTCCTATAAGAAACGCCTTCCAAAGGTCGAGATGGTGAAAAATGTATTCTTTGGATGTTGTTTGAACAAACGCAGCCGAGTTTTATATCCCAACATTGATTTCAAGAAAGTTATCAACAAAATAAAATTGACATTATTCTTGAATCTTTTAATTACCCATCAATTCAACTTATATCTTTGGGTTGATTTTTTTAATGAATCCTTGATTAGAATCAACAATTGATGTCGTCCAGTCTTGAACTTTCAGTTCAAGAGGATAATAAACATTAAATCTTCACAAGCATGCATATAAAAATTATGTGAAAGCAATGCAATTTTCTTCCATGGCGAAAAATAATATATTTCAACAGTGATCTCTTGTATTTTTCATGCAAATAACTAGAAAAGGAATCCTTTCTATCAATTCATATAAACGTTAATTATTTTCGTCCATCACATCGTTTCTAATTCATTCATTTTCCGAATAAATTCACATTCTGAAAAATACGCTAAGAATGTAGAAAGGGCAACATAGTGTTGACTTGGAACATAAAAATGTTTTGAAAAACGTCGTTACTTCGATACAGAGAGGAATGTGTCAAATTTCCAAGGCCAGAGTTGTGATTTTATAATTGTGAATGGAGTATACATGAGAAAACCAGGGGGGCCAAGACTTTAAACGATATGTGCATGTCCGAATGATGAGCAATTAGTGTTTACAGAATATAAAAATTCCGAACGAAATTTCTGACCTACGCTCAGTCGAAGAAACTCCTTGATGCCTAATCCTAAAAATAACACCTTACGTAATCCCATTGGTCAATCAATATACTACTCCTTTCGCAATGGAGTTGCTGTCAATTCATCTAGCCAATTATTTTGTAGAGTGTGCCCTCAGAACTGAGTGCTTATCGATTCAATATGCCTCGATGTCATTTGCCAACAATTTATAGCAGGGACTGGAGTTTTCGGTTCAAGTTATGGCAAACCAACACTTCTGGGAAACGCGCCTGCTACTATTGCAGCATCCTCTTTAGGGAGGGACGATTAAGGGTTGTTATTATCGAAGAATTTTAAAGGCACTGAGTGACTTTATCCGAGGAACTAAATTGCTTTCCACGTGTACAGAAAAAGAGGGAGATTTGTTCGGAATTGAAAAAATTTGGATTTCATCCAGCAGGTACTTTTTTGCTTCTTCAACTTATGATTCAGTCAATTTGAGAGGCATAAGAAACCTTATTGTGTAATATCGACTTTATCTAGAGCAACTTGTGAAAAACTACACATATACGAGGATATATTGAAAAATTCTTAGCCTTTTATAGAACCAAACGAAATTTCAATGTCAAAATATTTTATTACTCAACATATTCTCCTCTCAATTGAATACATTTTTTACAGCAAACCTGCAACGTTTCTGGACCTTTCAAAAAAAATGTTTCTTCTTGCTCTGCAAACCAGTCCTCCACAGCTTTTATGACCTCTCCGTTGGAAGAAAATTTACGACCTTTTTTTTCAGTTGAGGAAAGAGATGATAGTCGGGCGGTGCCAAATCTGGTGAATAAGGGGGCTGTTATAGTAATTCTAACCCTAAATCACGAATTTTTTGCATGGCAACATGAGATTTGTGTACTGGGGCGTTGTCCTTTAAAAACAAAATACCTTTGGATAGCTTTCCGCATCTTTTTTCTTCAATTTTTTCCCGTAGAGTGGTCAGTAATGTCGAATAGCAGTCTCCAGTTATTGTTCTACCCTTATCCAATAAATCAATCATGTTTACTCCATGGCAATCCCAAAAAACTAAAGCAAGAACTTTTCTAGCAGATTTTTGGACACAAAACTTCTTAGGTCTTGGAGAACCAGAGTGTCGCCATTTCATCGATTGTTGCTTCGTTTCTGGATCGTAGAAATGTACCCAAGTCTCATCCATAGTAACAATTCGATTTAAGAAGTCTACATCGTTTTCAAATCGAGCACAGATCGAACGCGATGGTTCTACCCTTCCTTGCACGCTTTTGGTCAACATTCAAACATTTGGGAATCCATTTTGCAGACATTTTTCTCATGTCCAAATTGACGTGAACTATATGATGAACGCGTTCGTATGAAATCTTCAGTGCTTCAGATAGGTATCCGTTTTAGCCAATTCGAAGGTCTGATAAAATCATGTCATGAACTGCATCGATATTTTCGGGGACTGACACAGAAACTGGCCTTCCCGATCGGTCATCATCTTCAATGGAAAATTTACCTATTTTGAAGCTTGCAGTCCAATTTTTCACGGTCGCATACGAAGATCATTGATCACCAAGGGTATTAAGCATCTCTTCGTAAATCTGCTTACCTCTTAGCCCTTTTAAATACAGGTACTTGATGATGGCTCGATACTCCAATTTTTCGATTTTTACAATTTCGGTGGACATCTTTTTTTTAATTTATTGCGTAACTCTGGTTTACTTTTTTGACGTCGAACTCTACACTGACACTTTTAGTAAGTTATTGTTCGTTGATATGGTATCGCAAAATTTTGTATAGGCATGGAACTGGTCTAGGCTAACTAGATATACATCCTCGTAGCGTAGGACTAGTAGAGCCTCTATAGATCTACCTATTATTAAGGAGTTATCCTTATCGGTAAATCTCTGCAAATCAGGTGGTTTTATAGGCGAAATGGGAAATTAATATAAAATATTGATACAAAGCCATTCTGCATTGACCATTCCTCTTTCGATACGTATATTTTCATCACGTCCAGGATATCTGTGAGAAAAGTTTTATCGAGTTCAAAATTACCCTTTTTGCCGGATTTTTCGCGATTTTCTCCAATTTTTTAGAAATACTTCTACATAGCCTAGAAAATTGAAATTTCACCCACGTATGAATCAATTACTCTTCTTTTCGATCGTATCAAAATTTCCTCACTATGTCGCAGCTTTGCTGCGATTTCAAGATTCTTCTGGTTCCATTTTAGTATAAAATAGAAATATTCGAAAAATTGATGAATAAGAAATATCTTCAGCATGTTTTTTGGGTACCAAAAGGAACCATCGAATAATGAATCACAGAGAGTCACAGAAAGTTTCTTTTTCTTTTTCCTGAGCACGCTAATAATCCATTTTAACCAATTCCTATGTAAACGAATTCTTCTGATATATACCTAAAGAAGGCTCAAAGAGATCCAGTTACTAGAACTTTTCTTTGTCAACTTCTTTCGTTTCTCCAAGTTTGGAACTGAAACATTCCCGTAATTATTTCTGTTTCTGCAGCGAATGTAGCCCTCAGGATATAAAATACATGATTAACTTCCGCAGGGAATGCGAATTTGCATTGGGCGACATATATATATATATATTCTTATGAAATGGAGCTGTACAGATTTGATTTCAAATATGGCATGTGTCTCGAAAAGGCAACAAGGAACAGATCATTCAAACAAACATATTGATCCATTCCCCGCTCCTAATCTCAGTATTAGCAGAGGAATGTCAAACGGGGCACCATACAGTTCTGCGTATGATGCAAGAGCACAGATAAAAACCTCAGCAAAAACTCTGTCTCCCCGTATAAGTGTAGGGATATTGGATTTGTGTACAAATATTCATATTGGAGGGCATCTTCTTCGAATGTAAATCCTTCTTCATTTCTTCAAAGGGGTTGACAAAGCATTTTTAAATAATCTGAAACAAAAACCAAAGGGAGAAAAAAGGAAAAGCAAAATCCACTAATATATTCAAATTGTTTTGAAGGTACCAACCCATCTCAAAAATGAATCAGATACTGAATGAATAGAGTTGAAACCATCTGAAAATTTATATATTGGACAATTATTGACCAAATGGTCAATAGTTTGCTCTTCATGCCCACACTCACATCTCGGGCTATCAATGGCATTCCATTTGAAGAGCATACTATTACAACGTCCATGACCTGTTCTAAGACGATTCAGAAGACACCAATTTTTCCTAGACAGATGAAAACCGGGAACTTTCTCTGAAGGATCGAGAATTAAACTTTTATTGAAAAAATCATATGAAGTCCATTCCGAACTCCAAATTTCTTTATGATTTTTTTTAGAATAAAGAAAATTATTTATCCATAGAGGCTTTCGAGATTTCAATCTAGCCAGTCTTGTATCTGGCATATAACTCATAATAGGAAATGAATTTGGAAAGGAATGAAATTTATCCCAAGACTTCATGGCAGCAACCTGTCTACGAATATGAGGAGGTATTATATTAGAAAGAACTGGTAACCAAGCTAATGGAGTAGATTTAATGGTTCCAGTTATAATCCTCATAGAAATATTGAGTTGCCCATCAATTTTATGGACATGGGAACTATTCAACCAAACAGAACAGCAGTATTCAGCTGCAGAAAAAACCAAGGCTAAAGCAGCCGTACGAAGAGTGGTAGCATCGGCACCCCAGGATGTACCAGCTAATTTTTGAATTATATTATTCCTCGTCTTCAACTTTAAACGTAAACTTTCCAAATGAGCCTTAAAAGTCAAAGAAGAATCTAGTTTTATTCCCAGATACTTGGGAGTGAAATTATGATTTAAAACTGTATTGTTGAAACTAACCCTCAAAGTTTTATGTTTTTGATGATTATTCAAATGAAAACACGACACCTCTGTTTTAGTGAGACTCGGGCATAAACGCCACTCCAGAAAATAGTTCCTCAAAATTTCTAAATCTTCAGTTAAAGTATTCTCAAGAATGTTGAAATCAGAATGACGGAAGGCAAGAGCAATATCATCTGCATAGATAAATTTCTCGGAGGAAGTATCAGGAATATCACTCAAATATAAATTAAAAAGAAGAGGTGACAACACCGATCCTTGGGGAAGTCCGTTGTTCAAAGTTTTGAAACTACTACTATCACCATCAATGAAAACACGAAGTCTCCTATCCGTCAACATATTTTCAATTAAACCAACCATTTTCCCACATTTCAAATGCTTAAGAAGTTTGAAAATTAAACCATCTTTCCAAACAGTATCATAAGCCGATGATAAGTCGACGAATGCTGTTCCTGTTTTTAATTTCTTATCAAAACCTGATTCGATGAAAGTAGTGAGACTAAGAACCTGATCAGAACAATTCCTATTTTTCCTAAAACCTCCCTGACAATTCTGCAAACCATCTTCAACATGGGATTCAATCCTAAAGAGAATCAATCGTTCTAAAATTTTGAAAGGGACACTCAATAAACTGATAGGACGATAACTACTTGGATCTGAAGAATTTTTACCACGTTTAAGAATCGCTATAACTTTCGCTCATTATGGGGGAAAACGATAGGACCGAAACGTTAAAATGAATAAATTCCATTTCCTGCCAATATCGACTTTATTGAAACAGCGCGGCACATTCCGTAAATATTACTCCGGCTTATTGCTAGCTACTTTGTTGTCCAATTCGATTTTCCAAGAGAACAACTGGTTTAATATTTTGGAACCGATGGAATTGAGCTTCTTGAATATTTAATAGTTGAGATGTTTCTCATTCATGTACATTATGCATACAGGGTGATCATGAATAGATGCGAAAATGCTCCAATATATGATGAGGATGACTAAGCTCATTTCCCAGACTCTACTGAACTGATTGAACTAAATCCGTCAACATAATGTGGCATGCACCTGTATTTCAGGGGAGATTGCATGGCAGTTTGCCACTTCCAAAATTCAATGGTCAACGGAAATATACTGTGATAAAACACAAATTCCTTTGATACTGGTTCGGTGTTGTTTTTCATGTTATTTTTGAACTCGATAAATCTTTCTGTGCTGAGTAATTATTATCAAACAGGAGAAGCTGCCAATAGAATTGTTCGTTTTCACCAAGAATTGTAGTGATTTAATTGTTTACGTTTGAGATTTTGAGATAGTCAAGAGAAAAGCATAGATTTTGATGGAAAGCTTCCTTAATTAATTTTGGTTGAAATCGTAACCACATATTCAGAGTAATAACTAAATTTAGGAGGGTCGAAAGAGGAAAAGTCAATGGAAAATAGCTTAGTAGCAGAGATCTACCGATCAGGATAACTGATTATAAAATCACAAATCTGGCCTTGGAAATTTAACACATTCCACTCTGTATCGAAGTTATGACGTTTTTCAAAATATTTTTATGTTCCAAGTCAACACTATGTTGCCCTTTCTGCATTCTTAGCGTATTTCTCAGAATGTGAATTTATTCGGATAATGAATGAATTGGAAAAGATGTGATGGACGAAAATAATTAACGTTTATATGAATTGATAGAAAGGATTCCTTTTCTAGTTATTTGCATGAAAAGTACAAGAGATCACTGTTGAAATATATTATTTTTCGCCATGGAAGAGAATTGCATTGCTTTCACATAATTTTCATATGCATGCTTGTGAAGATTTAATGTTTATTATCCTCTTGAACTGAAAGTTCAAGACTTGACGACATCAATTGTTGATTCTAATCAAGAATTCATTAAAAAAATCAACCCAAAGATATTAGATGAATAGATGCAAGAGTAACTGAGTTCTGGTTATAAATTAATAGGCAAGAATTACAATTCCTGAAAGCTTTATAGATATACATTTCATTTATTTGATCTTATGAACAAGGAGTAAAATATTCTGACTGTATAGTAATTTATTAGTTTTAACAATATTCATACATTTCTACCACAGTAGGTTTGTACAAATAAAATGGAATAGGTCAAACATATGCTTCACTTTTATCATTCACCTGTTCTAAAATAAGACACAAACTCCTCCACATTATAGGGCCCCCACAGCATTGAAAGCTTGTGTCTCTTTTGAAAGAAGTAGCACTAGATATAATATATTCTTTAGATTAAGAGCAAATACATATTAAATCAAGACAAAAAATAAAGTAAGCTGGGTTGGTGCAATGGGGTGCCATACCGTACTGCGTATCATACAAGAGCTCATGGAAAAACCTCATCAGGAAAGGCCCTCTATAAATAAATGGTCCTATGGAAATAACTGCATTGTAGATTGGATGATGGATATTCACAGTGATCAATTACTTTTCAAAGCTTGCTTCAGATGTATATCCGCAGGTGTTGGCAACCTGGAGCTCTTTTGATGAGAGTTGTGGCTCTTCAGTTCCATCAGCAAAAAAAATAGGTTCCAAAAAAGGGGTGAGATTGACATTCTGCGGGATCTTCAAAAAAAATGCAGTGTTTCATGAAATATTACTTTTTGCTCTTCTGACCCAAAAGGTTACCTACCCATGGTATATCATGATGGACAGGTACCTGAGAACAATGGCTTCCATTGAAAAATTTGTATATTATACTCACCTCAAAAACATTCTTTATTCCTTCAACCGAGCAATGTCAGAATGTCAATTTTATTTTGTTGATAACTTTCTTAAAATCAATGTTGGGGTATAAAACTCGGCTGCGTTTATTCAAACAACATCTAAAGAAGACATTTTTCACCATCTCGACCTTTGAAAGGCGTTTCTTATAGGAGAATTAGGTCTAAGTTCCACCTCAGTAGTGAGGTACCTAACTTTTGCAAATCTGCTCAGATATCGCCAAACTTCTTGGAAAACCTGAAAAATATCATCCTAATCGACCTCAAGAGGCTCCATCCGATCCATCTACTGCGATATCTGTCCAAATAACAGCTTTTTCAACGAAATTCCCGTGTACCCCTCTAAACTCGAAATGTAAACATTCGTCCTGGTCTTGAAAATCGTCCTCACGCTCCAAACTGGTGCTTAAAACAATAAACATACGTTAATCTTGGATATTCGACGGAAAACTCACCTGCAAATATCGATTAAATACCAAAAATCTGCGAACAATTTGTAAACCTAACAAAATATCTTTGATACTTTTACTTTGATGTGAACAAAGAAACTGGCAACGTCGTTTTGTCATTAACGATATTTTCTGTGCTTTTCATCAGGTGCACCAACTCCTGAAAACGAAACCATGACCTCCTATGTGATTAAATAAAAGTGAATGGGGTACACTCGATAGATAGATCTAAACTGGGTATCTCTAAAGCCCTGGGAAGTGAACCCTCTATTTCACAGACCGAGATACTGGCCAGAGGCTCTACTGGCTCTACTGGCTGGTCTAAGAACCATTCATATGTGGTGTCCTTATAGCATATGCATGATGATCGATTATATATTGTCGACTTCTGCCTTAGTGCAATTCACAATGTAACAAAATTTCCGATCATCAAGTAGTAAAATGGTCCAGAAAAATATTCTCGTTCATCTCAATCGTTCATTTCTCCAAACAAGCAAGAAAACCTCTCGCAATCCTGCTATCGATCTAGCACGTTCTTTAGGGCTTTAATGAGGCTTAATATGTGACATAATATGCCTGAAAATGAATCCCTGGTCTTAGGTAGGTCGTTAGAGATCCTCGTCATGATGGCACACTGACATAAAAACCACGTAAGACACGTGTAAAACGTGTTTCTCGTGTTACCCCATTTCGTGAGATCAACCGGTTCTCATGGGAGGAACGGGAGTGATATATTGCAGAATGTTCGTATGTCTGTAAGAGTTTTGGGGGAAAACGTAAAATCTGGTATATATCTGAAGGAAAATTGATTTTCCCTAGAAAACGAAGGGGAATTGGAATAATTTAGGTTTGATTCCGTTGTTTTAGGACTCGAAGGAATTGTGAGAGTGCTCTGTGTCAATTTTACTGAGTTTGGTGTCAATATAGTAATATGCAGACAAACTTTTTCTATGTATCCATTTGAATCTTTCATTTTTGAAATATACCAATGTGTTGATTGAAAACTTCATGGCTGAACATCATCCAAGAAAGTAATATCGATGCATAATTTACGCAATTTAAAAGCCACACTTTGGAAAGCTTGTTGTGAAAATACTGATTTGCATTCAGTTATTCATGAATGAATCCAAACAGTTCAATTAGTAACGCTATCAATTATATTGCTCATTTCCATTCTAAAACAATCTACAGATTGTGAAAAAAACACAGAGTAGATGAGCATAACAATATATTCTTGCGAATTTTGTTTAGAGTTCTAGCAATGTCCGTTTTGGGAAAAATGCGCATGTTTAAAGTAAAACTGCAATTATTGAAGCAGAAATACACCTACAACGAATATGAATTTTAATAATTTCCATGCTTTGTTGTGTGTATTGTTCCATTTTTATTGATATCGTAGTTTCTGCTTGTCAAATTCCAAAATAACACATCTTAATGGAAAGTCCTTCACACAGGGTGATTCTGGAGGAGACCTTCAGATTTCAGTAAAAGTTTACACTAGTGAAGGCCGTTTCGAAACAATGTTTGGTTTATGGGGGCCTTTATTGAGAGTCTACAGGGTGATTTGTCCGATTCGACCGATTTTTCTTTTTTTCATAGCTTTGGTATGACTTGATCAATAGTGATGAAATTTTCAGTGTAGAACAATATGATTGTCTACTTTCAATAATTTCAACACTTTTTGAAAAATATTGTACATTTCGTTTTCAAAAATTCACTACCTGCTTCAGATTCTACAATAACTTTACTGGAGCTTTTTTTTTTTGAACCCGTCCAGTTTTTCTATAAAAATTTTTTAAGGATGAACAATATCGTTATTCCGCCCCAAGGCAGTGAGAATATTCTGAACTAGATAGTAAAGTTGCATCGTCCAATGATACAAAGCTCTTCCGAATGTATGAAAAACAGTTTTTATCAAATTGAAAATTTTCAATGAAACTTGAATCTCAATTCAAATTAAGTTCGTTGATATCCATGGTTACCATCACAGTCAACCACAGAATGAGAATATTAAATAAATAATGTGTCATAAGAAGTGTATTTCAACATGCCACAATTATTATTTCATAATATGTTTCGAATGTTTATTCTGTATTAGTTGTTGTAGATTTTTTGGTTTGCGTAGGTACGTATAAAGATATTTTTCGAATTAAATGGTTTTATACATCAGAATATAGGTGATTAAAAATAAATTTCGAATTTGGAAAATCTTCCTAAGGACTCAGGAAGAGATTTGTATCATTGGAAAATACAGCTTTACTATCTACGAGGATGTATTGATATCTAGTTAGCCTAGACCAGTTCCATGCATAAACAAAATATTGCGATAACATATCAACCAACAATAACTTATTAGCAGTGTCCGTGTAGAGTTCGACGTCAAAAAATTGAACCAGAGTTAAGCAATAAAAAAAAGATGTCCACCGAAATTGTAGAAATCGAAAATTTTCCATTGAAGATGATGACCGATCGGGAAGGCCAGTTTCTGTGTCAGTCCCCGAAAATATCGATGCAGTTCTCGTCAATTTGGACATGAGAAAAATTTCTGCAAAATGGATCCCCAAATGTTTGAATGTTGACCAAAAGCGTGCAAGGGTAGAAAGAAGCATCGCGTTCGATCTGTACTCGATTTGAAAACGTTGTAGACTTCTTAAACCGAATTGTTACGATGGATGAGACTTGAGTACATTTCTTTGATACAGAAACAAAGCAACAATCGATGGAATGGCGACACTCTGGTTCTCCAAGACCTGAGAAGTTTCGTGTCCAAAAATCTGCTGGAAAAGATCTTGCTTCAGTTTTTTGGGATTGCCATGGAGTAATCATGATTGATTTTTCGAATAAGGATAGAACAATAACTGGAGATTAATATTCGACTTTACTGACCACTCTAGAGGAAAATATTAAAGAGAACAGACGCGCAAAGCTATCCAAAGATATTTTGTTCTTACAGGACAACGCCACAGTACACAAATCTCATGTTGCCATACAAAAAATTCGTGAATTAAGGTTAGAATTACTAAAACATCCCCTTATTCACCAGATTTGGCTCCGTCGGACCATCATCCCTTTCCTCAACTGAAAAAAAGTTTAATAGATTGTAAATTTTCTTCCAACGAGGAGGTAATAACAGCTGTGGAGGACTGGTTTGCACAGCAAGAAGAAAATTTTTTTTTGAAAGGTCTAGAGACGTTGTAGGTTCGCTGTAATAAATGTATTCAATTAAGAGGAGAATTTGTTGAGTAATAAAATATTTTGACATTGAAATTTTGTTTGGTTCTATAGTAGGCTAAGAATTTTTCAATATATCCTCGTAGTTCAGAATATTCTCACTGCCTTGGAGCGAAATAACGATATTGTTCATCTTCAAAAAAAAATTTCTGGAAGAACTGGACGTGCCAAAAAAATAAAAACGCTCCAGTAATGTAAACTTATGGTAGAATCTGAAGCAGGTAGCGAATTTTTGAAGAAGGAATGTACAGGGGGTTTTTTCAACCTGCAATTTGATCTGAACTTATCATGATTCCCACCCTGTATTTTTGAAAAAGTGTTGGAATTATTGAAAGAAGACAACCATATTGTTCTACACTGAAAATTTCTTAAATAATGATCGAGCCATACCAGAGTTATGAATAAAAGAAAAATCGGTCGAATCGGACGAATCACCCTGTAGACTCTCAATGAAGGTCCCAACCATAAACCAAACATTGTTTCGAAACTGCCTTCACTAGTGTAAACTTGTCCTAAAATCTGACGGTCTCCTCCGAAATCATCCTGTATGAATGAGCTCTTTTTTGCAAATTGGTGAATGCGTCGGTAACAAACATAGCCTAATTTTATCATTGAAGAGTACTATTATTGGTTCACAGATTAAACAGCTTCACATGAATTAGGGATATTGACTTAAATTGCAAAAAAATTTAGTAAGAATAAGATTTTTGTGATGAAAATTTATATTAATATGACTTCATGTTGCAAATTAATTTTAGCCTGTAGGTCTGCAGCGTATACAGGGTCGTTAAAAAAAATCGAGTAGAATAACGAAATTTTATTCCCAGAGAATTCAAACATTTTAAGACTATCAATACAATGTATGGCCTCCACAAGCATCAATAACAGCTTGACATCTTCTTTGCATACTACACACGAGGTTGTTGAACTCTTCTTGAGGAATTTGGTTCCATAAACGGGGCAGAAGCTCTCTCAGATCATTCAAGGATTCTGGAGTAGGTTGATGATTATCTTATCCTCTTTGGAGCATATCCCATGCATGTTCTATGCAATTCAAATCTGGTGAGTGCGGAGGTATTGGTAAATGTGGAATACCAAGCTCCTCGCGCGCATTCTCAACTATGGCTGCACGGTGCGGTCTAGCGTTATCGTCTAGAAATTGAAAAGTTTCACCAATAGCTGCGTGAAAATTTGGCATAACATTGTCAATGACATGCTCCACGATTACGGGGTATGCGTGGGATTGTCAATACCCTTATTCTTCGAGAATCTGAAAATCGTCCATATCTGGATTCATCAGTGAAAAGGACACTACGCCATTGATCGTTCCAATTGATATGTTGCCTTGCCCATTCCAGTCTTTGACGCTTATGATCACGTGTTAATGGAACTCCTCTTAATGGACGTCTAGAACCTAGATTCGCCTCTCTCAAACGTCGTCTGATGGCTTCGATGGAAACTTGGACCCCATCTGCATTTTGAAGAATATTCCGTAGCATTCTACACGTAGATGTAGGGTTTCTTCTCGCAGAAACGGTGATGAAACGATCCTGAGCAGGTGTTGTTTTTCGTCGCCCACCAAGCCTTGGTCTTTCCAACATGGAACCTGTCTCCCTGAACCTATTCCAAGGTCGAGATATCACACTTTGGCTGACTTGGAGCCTTTCCGCTACAACAACCTGAGTTAGGCCACCCTGTAGCATTCCGATAGCCCTATTAGCCTCAGCGTTTGTTAATTTGCATCTGGGCATTTTCAGAAAACTCGTTTCAAATCGAAGCCGTTGATAAACTGACTTCATTTCAAAATAAGAACATTCATGAAGCACATGCAAAGAACCAAACTCCAGAAAAAAGGCGACCAGATGGACGAAATGTCTCATACTGATTTTAATTGGATCGATTCGAGTTGTTATTGGGTTTTGAATGATTTTACAGCGATTTTCTCGAAGATTACATACTTTTGAAAACGATTGAATACGATATCCCTAACTCTTGTGGAGCAGTATATTTGATGAGGTTCTCGAGTTCAATTTGAGAGGCTACAGAACAAACGTATCACTCTTTGAAAAGTCCATCCAACCCTAACATATTATGAGACATAGTTCCGAAGATTCAATAAATTTTGTACATCAGTCAAGTTTTTTAACGAGGTGTTAGATTGGATACTGAGACACTCAGTACTTTATTACATGCTACATGGATGTATCAAATTCTGGAATTTATCATTTCGTCTCACCCCTTTTTCACCATAAACCCGTGCTAAGTGTCCCCCTCCTGTGAACAATCCCGGTAATATGTCCTGAAAACCCTCTCAACGAGGTGAAATGATCAGGAGATACAACAAGTTGCCGTTGTCAGTTTTCTCGTTAGCTCTTTTCGCTCGCAGGAAATTTTCCGCTCCGGATGCCGATTCAATTATTACCGTCATTTCACTGGGGGCAATCTAATAAGCCGGGGTCAATGAGACAGCTCGTGGAAAACAGAAAATATCAGGGTTGTCGTGCTCGTTGGAGAGGTTATCTGAAGTGGAAGACACTTTATGGCATTTCAACTGACAGATTCGGCTAAAAAAAAGGTGGGCTGTGCAACTGTATCAAGTTGTGTAATTTTTAGTAGAACTATCCCTAGGACATTGATAATAGACGAGATAATTTGGTGACAATCGAAAGCAACGAGAAAAGGAAAAGGACCCAGCACTTTCCTTATGGCAATTGGCGTTCCGTCAAATCTATATATATAAAAGAAAGATGTTGGTTACACCATTTATAACTCGAGATCGGATGGACTGTTTGTTATGAAACTTCATATATGGATTCGTCTACGGTCTGGTTATTATAAAATACAATAAAACTTTGAAAAAATCGATGAAAATTTTACATATACAGGAAATGCTTTTCCTCCTTTTGAGTAAGGCCACTAGATGTCGCTACAGTTACAGTTACGCTACCACTTATTCGTTTGCACTTCATTTGATATTCTCCGCGTTAGATGGCGATATAAACAAATAGTGTGCACAGTGACTATATTCCCTCTATAGTCACTGTAATAGTGTGTAATTTGAGTTGCCTACAACTCTGCGCTGTTCGGCAAAACCAAAATGTCTTACCGTAGGAGTACAGATATCTAAAATGATTAGATTTCGTTGAGATATGAGAAAAGTTTCGTTCTTACCACTTCAGATGGCGCTATTCACACATTATGACTGATGATTATTAGTTATTTTTATAGTTTTATTTATTCCAAATAACGTAATCGTGAAGGTACTATATTTGACATTATCACAATTAAATGGCGATGAATTTGTTGAGGCTTTCGCGGCCATCTATTGATGTCATCTGTTTTTTTTTTCGAGCATTTCGGTCGTCGTGGTTTGAAATGGTCGAAAAAAGAACATATGACATCAATTACTGTGTAATTTACATAGGGCTTATAGTACCATAAAAGGCTATTAACAGATCCAGAAGCGGGTGAATATCACAGTGAATTTTCATCGAAATGTCAAGTAAATCGTATTTTGGCGATGAGTTCCAATCGTGAGATGTCCATTCTCATCTTTTCTCATAATTTTTTAAATTTTTTTGAATTTCTGTTTGGGTAATAAATATATTTGCGGAAATAACTGAATCCAAAATCGCCATCATCAGTGATTGACATATTATGACATATTATTTTTGTGTATCTGTTCTGTGTGATAGCTCATATCCATGGAAACATTCGACAGTTCAAAAATCAGAGAACCAAGCCGTTGATCTCCGATCACCGGTGATCACGATTTGTGAAATCCACCGTAAGTATCATTTAGGCGGAACAAAGTTCGCCGGGCCAGCTAGTGTTTTAATATTTTGGTATAATGTAGTACTCGACCTACTGATCGAAAGTGTTCATGGCTCCCATTCAATCCTATGACTAGTTCTTGAGATACAGGGCGTTGAAGTTGAGAATTGCCCACTTTTACTACGCGCGTATCTCGAAACAGAATCGAATGAACTTAAATTTTCCTCAAGAAATATTTCATTCCATCCCAAGGGAGCAACCATAAAGGGGAATATGACCGAAAATCGTTACGAATACAGGGTTATCCATAATTGAATGCTTCTCGATTTTGAAAGTATAAAATATGTCAGTTCCAGAGCGAGAACGTTCGCAAAATGAACTATTTCAAAAGATATGTTATTGTTACATCGAGAAAATCTGAAATACCCAGAATTCATACTGGGTGATCCATTATTATAGAACCTATTCACAATGAAGGTTAAGTGGACACCCTGTATATTTGGGTTGAGTTAAGATGTTTGTTTGATTTTTTTCAGAACATATCATCATGGACGTCAAGGAATACAGGGTGATTCAGTCATGAAATAAACTGTGAACCTCACGAAAATATCCAAAAGCAACCTTTTTTCATCACCCTCTATTTCAAGATTAACTCCGTTGAGGTGGGAATTTTCATCCACTTCCTATGACCAGATTTTTTTTATGTAATATGAAAATTATTTATTTATGTTATTCTTTTCTTATTTCAGCATTAAAAAAAATCTGGTCATAGGAAGTGGATAAAACTCTCAGCTAGACTAGATTGATGTTTTTATATCAAGTACAGTGGTAAAAGAAATTCAGAGCAATTCAAATATGTACCATATTTCCAAACATTTTACGGATTTCATTTAGAATTCTTATATTGTGGAAATTTCAATAATGTGTTCACGTCTTATAATGGTGATATTTGACTGGTACGAGTTATGAATTTTTTAACCATACTTTTGGAGACGTCACAGTAAAGAATATTGAATGAGCTCAGGGAAAAATGTAGCCTATTGAAAAAAATGAATTTCACTGGATATACGCGATATTTTGTTCGAAAAAACGTCTTGAAAACATTCAAAAGGTAGAAATGAAGTCTAATATCGGTGTGGGTAAAAAAGCAATTTCAAATATGATGAAAGCATTCGACATTCTCGATTTAGTTAATAGAGAAACATTATTAAACTTGGATGCATATGAATTTATGTCCGAACAAAGTTAAAACTGACAAAAGCTTTCCATTAGTACATCAAGAGGATTGCAGTTTACCTATATGTTCAGGGAACTAACAAGCAGAAAACTTTAGTTCATTTGATTCAACATCCATCAAAGAGATCTGCTCAAAAAGAACTAATCCTCCCTAATGCATACGTTGCATTGGCGAGACTCATTTTTGTACAGTTCTTCCAATGTTTGATCAGGAATTCTCAAACGTTAGTAACTAAGGAGGAAAACTGCCAACAAGATTTTTCCTAATGCTATTGTAGGATTTTTAATTGAATAATGAATTTCAGCTTAGCATTAAATTACTAGTAGAGCCCAAGATCTACTAATAAAGTAGTTATCTTTATCGGTAGATCGCGTGTGATCGTGAGATTTCGTGGGCGAAATGTCAAAGTTTGAACAATTTTCCTGAAGAAATGGGAAAGTTATGGAGAATATGAAAACCAAGCTATTTTGCATTGACCTTTCCTCTTTCGATCCGTATATTTACATCCGGCCAGGATATCTGTGAAAAAAGTTTTATTGCGTTTAAAATTGCCATTTTTGTCGGATTTTCTAGCGATTTTCGCGATTTTTCGAAAATACTTCTACAACGTCTAGAGAATCGAAATTTCACCCCCGTATGAATTTATTATTTCTGTTTTTGACCGTATCAAAAATTCTCTCACTGTAACGCAGCTTCGCTGCGATTTGAAGATTCTTCTGGACCTACTTTTTCGACAGATTGCCTGGGGACGGTCAACAGAGTTACCATTTGAGTATAGCTAATCTGAATGAAAGTAGAAACTTTTCGAAGTGGAAACCACCAAATAATACTGCTCCACAAGAGTTAGGGATATCGTATTCGATCGTTTTTGTATGTATTTTACGAGAAAATCGCTGTAAAATCATTCAAAACTCAATAGCAACTTGAATCGATCCAATAAAAATCAGTATGATACATTTCATCAATCTGGTCGCCTTTTTTATGAAGTTTGGTTCTTTGGATATGCTTCATGAATGTTCTTATTTTGAAATTAATGCAGTTTACCAACGGCTTCGATTTGGAACGAGTTTTCTGAAAATGCCAAGACGTAAATTAACAAACGCTGAGGCTAATGGGACTATCGGAATGCTGCAGGGTGGCCTAACTCAGGTTGTTGTAGCGGAAAGGCTCCAAGTCAGCCAAAGTGTGATATCTCGACTTTGGAATAGGTTCAGGGAGGCAGGTTCCGTGTTGGAAAGACCAAGGCTTGGTGAGCGACGAAAAACAACACCTGCTCAGGATCGTTTCATCACCGTTTCGGCGAGAAGAAACCCTACATCTAGGTGTAGATTGCTACTGAATACTCTTCAAAATGCAGATGGGGTCCAAGTTTCCATCGAAAGCATCAGACGACGTTTGAGAGAGGTGAATCTAGGTTCTAGATGTCCATTAAGAGTTCCATTATCACGTGACCATATAAGCGTCAAAGATTGGAATGGGCAAGGCAACTTATCAATTGCAACGATCAATGGCGTAGTGCCCTTTTCACTGATGAATCCAGATATGGACGATTTTCAAATTCTCGAAGAATGAGGATATGGACAATCCCACGATACCCCGTAAGTCGCTATGTCCAAGAAGTCCATCCATTCCGAGGGGGTGGTGTTATGGTATATGGGCCGGGATATGTTTCAACGGGCGCACAGATCTACACATTTGTCCTGGGAATATGACCGCCTTACACTATAGAGAGCATGTCATTGACAATGTTGTGCCAAATTTTCACGCTGCTATTGGTGAAACTCTTCAATTTCTAGACGATAACGCTAGACCGCACCGTGCAGCCATAGTTGAGAATGCGCGCGAGGAGCTTGGTATTCCACATTTACCAATACCTCCGCACTCACCAGATTTGAATTGCATAGAACATGCATGGGATATGCTTCAAAGAACCTACCCCAGAATCCTTAAATGATCTGAGAGAGCTTTTGCCCCGTTTATGGAACCAAATTCCTCAAGAAATGTTCAACAACCTCGTGTGTAGTATGCAAAGAATATGTCAAGCTGTTATTGATGCCCGTGGAGGCCATACATTGATAGTCCTAAAATGCTTGAATTCTCTGGAAATAAAATTTCGTTATTTCACTCGATTTTTCTTAACCACCCTGTATACGCACAGACCTACAGGCTAAAATTAATTTGCAACTTGAAATCATATTGATATGAATTTTCATCACGAAAATCTTATTTTAACTATATTTTTTTGCAATTTAAGTCAATATCCCTAACTCATGTGAAGCAGTTTATATTCTGCTACCTGCTCATCTTCTTCGAATTATTTATGATGAAGTTAAAATTGCCGAAACCAAAGAACTGGACAGGACTCTGGCAACTCGCCCAACATATGAATTATCCGATAAAATACCAATCAAACAGCATCGTTAAAATCCCATAAAAATCCCTATCCAATTCATCAACGATAAAACCTCAGATGAAGTAAAAATAAGCGGTTAGACACATCAATAAACAGAATTATGTAACATCTTGTTACCGGTGAAACCAAGCACGAATTTTTCAGATTTAACGCTCAATTTCTACGCTATTAGACTGTGAAAACAAATCAAAGTTTTTTTCGCGGTATATTCTATTCTGGTACCATGGTCTTCATTTAATGTTATTTGTGATTTCTGGGATGAAGTGGAACCTTTTCGATTAGGACCGAGGTCTGGCAATTCCAATATTTACGTTTTTTTTTTTAATTGATTCGTCGAGGATATTGGAAAATATGGCCTTGGTCCTTGAAACTGATTAAATCTCATTTTTACGCGTGATTATTTGAATTTGACGAGTTTTCCTATTATCAGATTCGTGAATAAGTGTGGTTGAACTGTTCCAATTGAGAACCAACATCATAGTTTGATTGATTCCTTAATGTGTAAATGCAAAAAAATATGGAAAATCGACTCACCTTATTTTTCATCGCTTGCCAAAATTCTCCACAACTGTAAAAGAAACAAAATATTCAATAGAATATAATTCACCATGAAAAATGAAAAAGCATGTAGAGATTATTTCAAAAAGCAATTTTTCTAGTGGCAAAGCACTTTCCTTATAGAAAATGGCGTTGCGTCAAATGTTCTAATAGTTTGGTGAAATGTTGTACTCGACCTACTGATCAAAAGTGTCTATGGCTCCAACTCAATCCTATGACTAGTTTTCAAGATACAGGGCGTTGAAGTTGAGAATTACCTACTTTCACTACGCTCGTATCTCGGAAAAGAATCGAATGAACTTAAATTTTTCTCAAGAAAAATTTCATTCCATTCCCAGGGAGCAACCATATAGAGAAATATGACCGAAAATCGTTACGAATACAGGGTTATCCATAATTGAATGCATGCCCGATTTCGAAAGTATAAAATATATCAGTTCCAGAGCGAGAACGTTCGCAAAATGAACTATTTCACTAGATATGTTGTTGTTACATCGAAAAAAACTTGAAATAGCCAAAATTCATACTGGGTGATCCATCATTATAGAAACTATTCACAATGAGGGTTAAGTGAACACCCTGTATTTTTGGGTTGATTTAGGATGTTTGTTTGATTTTTTCAGAACATATCACCATAGACTTCAAAGAATACAGGGTGATTCAGTTATGAAATATACTGTGAACCTCACGAAAATACCCAAAAACCACCTTTTTTTTCATCACCCTCTATTTCAAGATTAAATCCATTGAAGTGGGAGTTTTTTTTCACCACTGTACTTGATATAAAACCATCAATACGGCTGAGAGTTTTCATCCACTTCCTATGACCAAATTTTTTTTATGTAATATGAAAATTATTTATTTTATTCTATTCTTATTCCAGCATAAAGAAAATCTGGTCATAGGAAGTGGATAAAAACTCTCAGCCGTATTGATGTTTTTATATCAAGTACAGTGGTGAAAAAAACTCCCACCTCAACAGATTTAATCTTGAAATAGAGAGTGATGAAAAAAAAGGTGGTTTTTAGGTATTTTCTAGAGGTTCACAGTTTATTTCATAACTGAATCACCCAGTATTCTTTGAAGTCCATGGTGATATGTTCTGAAACAATCAAACAAACATCCCAAAAACCCAAAAATACAGGGTGCTCACTCAACCCTCATTGTGAATAGTTTCTACAGGGTGTCTACTTTTAAAACGGCAAAACTTTAAGGGGAGATTATTCAAGTGAATTGCAACAAAAAATGTCATATAACACATGGTCGAAATCTTGAAGGATATTCTTCAATTTAACATTTCTCGTTTTCACGAAATATTTCAATTTCTTCCATTAAATCTTTAATATATCAGTTATGCTTGTAGCTTCATCAAATTCGATCACATATTTGGAAATGGTATTAAATTTTCTACAAGAAAAGAATTTCAGTTTGCCAAAAATATTTCTATTGTGGGTTTGGTGAGGAAATGAATATCACGATACTGAAGTGAACAAAATCAGTCATATTTTTCCAATGGGTTTTTTGTTGAAAAATTATCTATTATGGACATGTTTTCTTTTCAGCAAAAAATACCTCATTTAGTGTACTTTCGAATGACATATCAACTTTCTTGCTAACTGCTTGTTTTCTGCCATAATATCATGGCTTATAAGATGAAAACGAAGAAGTCGAAAAATTTAAAACCTAAATTTGCTCCATTTTGAAACTCATTATGATTGAATATTGAAGTAATTCTAATGGAAATCATGAATTTATCAATGAAATGAGAATAATTCTGAACAATGAAAAAATTTTTAATGATACAGATTTTATGAAAAAATTTAAAAAACAGACTATTACTATTTATAACAATTGTTCGAAATGTCCTTGTTCAATACATTTAACACATCTTTTTCGAACTGAATCAACAACCTTGCGAAGTTTGCAATGTTTCTGACGCATTTCTGCACAACACAATTCAATCCTTTCGATCAGAGCCTCTCGAGTCTGAACGCGAATTCGGTACACATTTTATTTAAGGTGCTCCAGACATAAAAATCCAAAGGCGTCAGGTCTGGCTCCTTGGTGGCCATCTTACCGGACCGTACCTTCCAATCCATTTCTCCTCAAAATACTCATTCATCAACTGTCGTACGTTCCGGCTATTATGAGCTGGGCAGCCATCCATTTGAAACCAGACATTTTGTCTGGTAGCCAGGGGCATTTCATCCAATATGTCTGTTAAGCTGCTTTGGATTAATCTTATGAATTCATCAGAGTTGAGGCGATCGGGGAGTATAACTGGTCCGAAAAGTTCACCTCTCATGACTGCTAACCACACGTTGATCCTTATTTCATGTTGATAATGAGAAACGATAGTAGCATGGGGGTTTTCTCTCTTCCATCTATTTCGCAAATTCATGAAACCCGATCTCGTGAAAGTTGCCTCATCAGTCCATAATATTCTATCACCCCCCCCCCCATTCTCCTAACTTATTCAGGTACCACCTACAAAATGTTAATCGTACCTCAGCATCTACAACTAAATGGAGCAAATTTAGGTTTGAAATTTTTCGACTTTTTCGTTTTCATCTTATAAGCCATGATATTATGGCAGAAAACAAGCAGTTAGCAAGAAAGTTGATATGTCATTCGAAAGTACACTAAATGAGGTATTTTCTGCTGAAAAGAAAACATGTCCATAATAGATAATTTTTCAACGAAAAACCCATTGGAAAAATATGACTGATTTTGTTCACTTCAGTATCGTGATATTCATCTCCTCACCAAACCCGCAATAGAAATATTTATAGCACACTGATATGCTTTTCTTGTAGAAAATTGAATACCATTTCCAAACATGTAATCGAATACGATGAAGCTACAAGCATAACTGATATATTAAAGATTTAATGGAAAAAATTGAAATATTTCGTGAAAATGAGAAATGTTAAATTGAAGAATAACCGTCAAGATTTCGACCATGTATTATATGACATTTTTTGTTGCAAATCACTTGAATAATCTCCCCTTGAAGTTTTGCCGTTTTAAAAGTAGACACCCTGTATAATAATGGATCACCCAGTATGAATTCTGGCTATTTCAGGTTTTTTCGATGTAACAACAACATTATAGTGAAAGAGTTCATTTTGCGAACGTTCTCGCTCTGGAACTGACATATTTTATACTTTCAAAATCGGGCATGCATTCAATTATGGATAACCCTGTATTCGTAACGATTTTCGGTCATATTCCTCTTTATGGTTGCTCCCTGGGGATGGAATGAAATGTTTCTTGAGAAAAATTGAAGTCAATTCGATTCTGTTCCGAGATACGGGCGTAGTAAAAGTGGGTAATTCTCAACTTCAACGCCCTGTATCTCAAAAACTAGTCATAGGATTGAGTTGGGGTCATAAACACTTTCGATCAGTAGGTCGAGTACTACATTATACCAAAATATTAGAACATTTGACGGAACGCCATTTCCCATAAGGAAAGTGCGGGGTCGTTTAAATGAGAACAGAAATCTCAACACCCTTCCTATTTTCCATGCCTTTTCATGAGAAAGTATTCCCTGGAGTACCAATTTCGCCATATGATTTCTATCCAATTTGACATCCAATTTATGTATGCTTTGTGCCTTGAAGCTTTGCCTAATAGTCATGTGAGAATTCTCAAGAAGCATATACCTCATAGGAATTGTGTTCGTGCATCAAATAACCCATGGAAATCAATCAAGTATGTACTAATATACGATTTCCTCATACACTCAGCCATGTCCCTCCTTGAATTGTTGCTGTCTTTCTTATAAGGGGCGTCCCAATGAAAAGGAGACACGAACTGTTAGTTTTGATTATTTTTGACGAATTTAAGTCAGTATCTGAATGTCCGATGAGAAAGTTCTGTAATCGAAAATTTGGGTTCGAAGAAACAAGTCCTTTCTGATATCGTTTTATCTGATCTTGAACAATAATTTTGGCATTTTGGATGAAAAACAATTAGTACCTACTTAAGGTAGACAATATTAATTCTGATTTTTCTGGTAAAGACAGGATAATTTCTTTAGCACCTCATCATTTATTCTTATTCTTTAAATGCAGAGAATGAAAATTGTACTGACCACCCTGTAACCCAAAAAGCGCACATGTGTGTTTCTTTAGTTGATACGAACAAAAAAAAATGTATGGGTCAACTCATAAAACCATAGACCATTCTAAACTAGAAACCCAGTTCCCTTGATTTACGATCTAAACATCTGGCTGAAACAAATATCCCTCTTTTTCTACAAAGGCAATCCTCACTTTAGGGTCGAATAATATATCAATTAGCCAGGCAATATATCCATCATTTCAGCTCGAAGTATAATTTGTAGGCTTATGTTTTCAATCAATTCAAACCCTTGTCACATAAAACGTCGAAGTTTAACATGAAATGTGTTATCGTGAAGAAAAAAATCTTTAGCACTGTTAGAATCTCAAAAGCTCTCCGGAAAAAACAATAACTAACCAACATCTGGCAAGGTGATGGAATGAATTTCTTCATTTCTTCATTGAGATTCAATCTAGATGAATATTCAATGATTTTATTGATGCTACGTTCATTTCACAGCTTTCCTAGTATAAGGTTTGTTTATATTTCAAGGAAATAACTTATTTCGGAGTAATCTATATATATAAAAGAAAGATGTTGGTTACACCATTTATAACTCGAGATTAGATGGACTGTTTGTTATTAAACTACATATATGCATTCGTCTATGGTCTGGTCATTATAAAATATAATAAAACTTTGAAAAAATCGATGAAAATTTTACTTATACAGGAAATGCTTTTCCACCTTTTGAGTAAGGCCACTTGATGTCGCTACAGTTACAGTTACGCTGCCGCTTATTCGTTTGTACTTCATTTGATATTCTCCGCGTTAGATGGCGATATAAACAAATAGTGTGTACAGTGACTATATTCCCTCTATAGTCACTGTAATAGTGTGTAATTTGAGTTGCCTACAACTCTGCGCTGTTGGGCAGAACCAAATGTTCAGCGTAGCGTAGGAGTACAGATGTCTAAAATGATTAGATTTCGTTGAGATATGAGAAAAGTTTCGTTCTTACCACTTCAGATGGCGCTATTCACACATTATGACTGATGATTATTTGTTCAGGCTTTCGCGACCATCGATTGATGTCATCTGTTTTTTTTTTTCGAGCATTTCGGTCGTCGTGGTTTGAAATGGTCGGAAAAAGAACATATGACATCAATTACTGTGTTATTTACATAGGGCTTATAGTACCATGAAAGGCTATTAACAGATCCAGAAGCGGCTGAATATCACAGTGAATTTTTATCGTAATGTCAAGTAAATCGGATTTTGGCAATGAGTTCCAATGGTGAGATGTCCATTCTCATCTTTTCTCATAATTTTTAAAATGTTTTTGAATTTCTGTTTGGGTAATAATTATATTTGCGGAAATAACTGGATGAAAAATTGCCATTATTTGTGATTGACATATAATGACATATTATTTTTGTGTATCTGTTTTGTGTTATAGCTCATATCCATGGAAACATTTGACAGTTCAAAAATCAGAGAACCAAGCCGTTGATCTCCGATCACCGGTGATTACGATTTGTGAAATCCACCGTAAGTATTATTTAGGCGGAACAAAGTTCGCCGGGCCAGCTAGTAACTACATAGAAGAACAATTGCATTTTGTAAGGTACCCAACATCTTTGCGTTTGCTTTTCATATGTCAATTTTTCTTTCATTTTTCCAATAAAAATAGTAGATTATCAATAATATTATTAACTATCAAATTAAATGAATAAGGTCTAAATAAAAATTCAGGTGATTGATATAACACTATTGGCAAGGAGAGCCTCAGTTAAGGAATATATAGGTACAATATTATACACTGCGCACGTTATGGAAATCTCAAATTTATTCTACAACTGAAGGTCTTCTCAATGATAATTATTTTTATCAGAATTATGCATGCATATGTTATCCACTTTCAACATTTTTCTTCAATACAGATGTTTTCTCCCAGCAGGAATGAAAAAAGATGATATTATCAGATTTTGAATGTATTGGCTCCATTCTCAAATCAGTTGTTCTCAATCAATTCTAGTGATCAATAGTTTTTCTTTCGTTTGATTTTCTACACTCGATCGCTATGCAACGCGAAACACGCAATTTGACCCAAGAGGAATGTGCCCAAGCGGTAGTTTTGCGAGAAGAAGGGTGGACATACACAAGAATTGCAGAAAGGTTTGGAGTTTCCCATACAAGTGTGTCCAGAATGTTGCAGCGATTCAGGGAGACAGGTATGAATGTCCGAAGACCAGGACAGGGTAGACCACGGGTAACAACTGCCATTCAAGAATGTTACTTGAGAGTTTCTTCGTTGAGACAACGGTTTGCAACCGCTCGCCTCCTTCAAAATCAGCTTGAGCAAACTCGTGAGGTGCAAATTAGCCGTCAGACAATAGGAAATCGCCTCAGCATGCCCAGCTCTTACCCCAGCCAATCGAAGGGCGCGTTTGGATTTTGCCATTGGGAAGAGGCCGATTCGGAAAGAGTTCTCTTCACAGATGAGTCTAGATTCTGCCTCTACCATTGTGATCGACGTTCCCTTGTATACAGACGTCCACATGAAAGATATGCTCAGTGCAATTTCCTGAATACTACTGGTTTCGAGGGAGGATCGATTATGGTATGGGGTGGAATATCTTTGACTGCTCGCACAGACCTAGTGGTCGTTGATAATGGAGCTATGAATGCTGATAAGTATATAAGGAACATTCTTGAAGAGCATGTAGTGCCATTTACCCCATACATTGGTGAAAATTTCATTTTTATGGACGATAAGGCCAGACCCCATCGTGCGAGCATCGTTCAGGAGTACCTTGAAGACGTTGAAGTCTCTCGAATGGAATGGCCAGCAAGAAGTCCAGATCTCAATCCGATTGAGAAGGTTTGCTACAACCTCAATAGAAGGCTGAGAAGTTCGGAAAATCATCCAGCTACTCTTAATGACTTAGGAATCCAACTAGGAGAAATCTGGGAAGGATTAGATCAGAACATTTTAAGATCACTAATTTTGAGTATGAACCGTCGTTGCCGAGCTGTAATTAACGCAAGGAGTGGAAATACCAAGTATTAAATCACTCATCAGCATTTCAGTATTTTGAAAATTGTTCATTTCTCTTCTTTCACATAAGATTCGGTGAAATCCTGAATTTTCTTCCATTTAATGTGTTTTGTTTCGTTCAAAACCTTCCCGAGAGAACATAAAAAATAAGTTATAAAGTCAAAGTAGAGTTAACTTTCATTAAAATTGAGTTCTTCAGAATGTGCGTTAATTTTTTTGCGCAGTGTATTATGAAGTAAGGTTTCTTGATATCATAGCAAAGGGTGCACTTCTGCCTCTATATGAAATGGAAACTATAAAAAACCGATATAGGCTCCAATATTATCCATTTTGTTACAGACCAATCTGGATGACGTAAAACTCGAATTGACGTACAGACTGACGTCTTAAAATTAATTCACCCAAACTTCCAGTCAGGCACGTGCACAGCCTACTGTAATTTCAAGGTAATTGAGCAGGATTACGCAAGTGATTCTCCATTCAAATGCACGTAATACCTCTGAGAAATGCCGTCTTTCGACCACCCCCTATGCGACGCAGCTGGCACGATCGTATTTATGGAGCGGGTTGGAATCTTCCTAGGTAATAACCCCGTCAATATTTGCACTCCCAAGAATAGCTGGATACTCGATATAAGGTTGATGAGGTGGTCGAATGGCCATATCATGAGGTTATAAATGCATGGGACAGGTTGGAAACATGATTGTACAGTTCGCTACGACCTTAATAGTGCCCATCCACGGGGGACACCGAATCGGAAACATTGTATCCCGATCTGCAATAAATCATGGCCAATAAAATGTGCCACTTGGGTTTTGACGAGAGGTAGACGGATTATGTTGCTAGAATTTGCCAGCGTTGCCACTCATAGGCCTTATTTTTAAGATATCTGTTGGAATATCATGTGCTTTTTACTTTCCACAGGCTGACAGGCAGGTTTTCTGCCTGTACAATTCTATGAATCCTGTTAAAAATTCTTTCATTTAAGGCAAAGTTGCTTCTGAATTTCAACTAGAAGATGTTCTGGAATCGACTGCCCAGTGCTGCCACACGCGTAACTTAAAAATGAGCTGAAAAAATTTGTAAGGTAAAATAATGAAAGAAACCAATAACGGGAAATCAAACATACCTTTTAAATTGAATAAAAATGTCACACAACACAATGAATTTCCACAGAAAATGAGGAAGCTATCAGTAAGGAGGCTGGAGAAAGACTGAGTATAAAATGAATAGATAATTCTAAGCGGAAATCACAGATGCAAACACAACAAAATCTTGATTACCCAAATTCGACCGTCTTCTCATAATAATAAGAGTGAAAATAGCGTACCTACCTGTACAAGCACCACCAGTCTAGGTACAAAGGGTGCGAATTGTAAACATAAGTTTTTTTTATGACATCTAATGCCAGCATAACCAATTTTGCAAAACTGATAAGAATTCAACTACCTGGTGCAATAATATTCAACAAAATCGGAGATGCCGTTGAAACTTTCTGAATTCCCTAATTCTACGGAAATTTTCGTATAAGTGACTGACACAACTGCAAAAATTCCGATGTTTTTCATGGGAACTGATAACATCTGCAATGGCACGCGCCGGATTTTATGGCCCTTTATTATCTTTGCCTCTTGTGTCCGGTTCGGTTGCCTCGTGAGTGGAGACGTCACTCAAACATCCTCATGAGGCCACGTTTGCTGGAGTTCATTCCAGATCTTAGTGGAGACCATAAGGTCTATTGTGGCTATTGTGACTGTTATCACCAAGCATTTTACAGCTGGCCTTCCAGTTCCAGAGATCTAATGAAATCCAATATCTGGGAAGGTTTCAACGAGGATAGTTCCTCACTCCTGCAAGCCAAAAGGATTCTTTCCTTTGGGTTGTAAAGGCAAGGCGTTCCGTGACTAGGTCAATAGGAGTTTCTTCCTCCTCCCCACAGAATCTAAACTCTTCAGTGTTCGATAAAGCCATTCTCACCAGATGTTTCCTGAGACGACACTGTCCAGAAAGAAAGCTGGTGAGGAGGTGTAGCTAATTCTTGTTGAGATATCTACTCTTTGGATCTTACACTTTTTGGAGTGACACATTCCTGGGAGATTCCGCCAGATATTTCCCTTTTGGTTTTCTCCTTTCCAGAAACTCTTTCTTATAGATGCATTTTCCTATACGGTAGAGCGGTGTGTCTTTGCCAACGAAGGTGACTTTGCCAAACTACCTAATGTTTTATGTTTCATTTTATTTTGGTAAAGTCAGTAACTTCTCAACGACAGCACGAATCGGAACCTAAGAGACACTATATCCCCACATTGTTTCAACAGTCACAGTCCTTTGGCTTGGATTGAAGGGTGTGCTATGCTGTGTTGTGTGAGCAGGTAAGTTTTAACGTGTTTATAAATGCGATATTCTAAGGATTGTGTAGAAAACATGAAAAATGGTACATCCAAATACATTAAGCAGCTTATTTCACACGTATTTAGAGTCGCGTAAAAAAAACTGAGAGCATTTGGTTGGGCGGGTCTCGAAATTTCAGAAAATTATTCTATTGTTTGCAGATTTATGCAGACAAACCATCTATGTTGGGAAGAGGAAAATGGAAGCGATTTTTTGTAGGAGGATAAAATATTGAATGGAAGCAACAGTTCTGTGGTTTTGGAAAATGAATAATTATTATTATATATTGTTCATTTACAAAGAGACTCATTTTATGTATTTCATGAAGAATAATAGATTTTATTTTCTTATAATTTGTTGTTTTATTCGCGACTAGAACCTAGCTAACTTACCTTCAAAAAAGTTAAATAAAAACGTTCTCGTGGCAAAAATACCACCTGCACTTGATTAAATTGCCAACAAACGCATTTTGATGCAAGTGGCAAATTCGCACCGATGTGCGGGTGACTTTGCCAAATTTTTAAAATGGAAAAAAAATTGTTGCGCACTATTTTTCCGTTTCTAATAACAGCAATCGATAGCTAGATTTTTGAAATTAAACATAATTCACACACAACTCATTTTACAAAAAAACGAGAAATTTACATCAAGAATACTCTAAAAAGTGGTGCAAAGTCTCACCGCTCAACGGTACCAAAGAATATTGGTCTCCTTGTTTCTCTTCAGTTCTCTAATGAAGAGCTAACTCTTGTTATACTTGAATAAGTCTTTCATTCTGTTGATATAGCGTGAAATATCTGCATGGCAATTGGAAATATATGTTATGGGTGTGAATATCTGATTTTCTGGTGAAGAAAAACACTTGAGAGTTCCACAGAACATTCGTGGTTCACAGATCAAGTAGAAAATACTAGGGTTATTAATGTAAGAGCATTGATGTCAGTGTCATTATAAATGCAGCTCAATCCATATACAGGCCACTTGAAAATATACTGCTCTACAAGAGTTAGGGATATCGTATTCAATCGTTTTTAAAAGTATGTAATCTTCGAGAAAATCGAAGTAAAATCATTTTGAACTCAATAACAACTTGAATCGATCCAATAAAAATCAGTCTTAGACATTTCCTCAATCTGGTCGCCTTTTTTCTGAAGTTTGGTTCTTTGCATATGTTTCATGAATGTTCTTATTTTGAAATGAAGTCAGTTTATCAACGGTTTCGATTTAAACCGAGTTTTCTGAAAATGCCAAGACGTAAAGTAACAAACGCTGAGGCTAATAGGGCTATCGGAATGCTACAGGGTGGCCTAACTCAGGTTGTTGTAGCGGAAGGGCTCCAAGTTAGCCAAAGTGTGATATATCTCGACTTTGGAATAGGTTCAGGGAGACAGGTTCCGTGTTGGAACGACCAAGGCTTGGTGGGCGACGAAAAACAACACCTGCTCAGGGTCGTTTCATCACCGTTTCGGCGAGAAGAAACCCTACATCTACGTGTAGAATGCTACGGAATACTCTTCAAAATGCAGATGGGGTCCATCGAAACCATCAGACGACGTTTGAGAGAGGTGAATCTAGGTTCTAGACTAGGTTCTAGAGGAGTTCCATCAACACATGACCATAAGCCTCAGAGACTGGAATGGGCAAGGCAACATATCAATTGGAACGATCAATGGCGTAGTGTCCTTTTCACTGATGAATCCAGATATGGACGATTTTCAGATTCTCTAAGAATAAGGGTATGGACAATCCCACGCATACCCTGTAATCGTCGCTATGTCCAAGAAGTCCATCCATTCCGAGGGGTAGTATTATGGTATGGGCCGGGATATGTTTCAACGGGCGCACAGATCTACACATTTGTCCTGGGAATATGACCGCCTTACACTATAGGGAACATGTCATTGACAATGTTGTGCCAAATTTTCACGCTGCTATTGGTGAAACTTTTCAATTTCTAGACGATAACGCTAGACCGCAACGTGCAGCCATAGTTGAGAATGCGCGCGAGGAGCTTGGTATTCCACATTTACCAATACCTCCACTCGCACCAGATTTGAATTGCATAGAATATGCATGGGATATGCTCCAAAGAAGATAAGATAATCATCAACCTACCCCAGAATCCTTAAATAATCTGAGAGAGCTTCTTCTCCGTTAATGGAACCAAATTCCTCAAGAAATGTTCAACAACCTCGTGTGTAGTATGCAAAGAAGATGTCAAGCTGTTATTGACGCCCGTGGATGCCATACATTGTATTGATAGTCTTAAAATGCTTGAATTCTCTGGGAATAAAATTTCGTTATTTTACTCGATTTTTCTTAACCACCCAGTATACGCTGCAGACCTACAGGCTTAAATTAATTTGCAACTTGAAATCATATTAATATGAATTTTCATCACAAAAATCTTATTTCAACTACATTTTTTTGCAATTTAAGTCAATATCCCTAACTCATGTGGAGCAGTTTATATCTGGAATGCTGTATCTCTAGAAAGCAGTTAATTACTCCACTACCAACTAGAACACGTACAAAGTCTCTACAAAGCAAATAACAAACATTTTCCCATTCACATGACGGATTGCTTATCCAAGGGTATGAACGCGCTGTGTGATTAGCAAACAACTCCAATTCTCTACGAAACAACCCTGTCTAAATACCCAAATGTAGTTGATGAAGTACAGCAACCCGATGAGTATGAAACTCGAGGGGTATGTATTTCTATTCTAAGATCTGGAATGAACTCCAGCAAACGTGGCCTCATGAGGATGTTTGAGTGACGTCTCCACTCACGAGGCAACCGAACCGGACACAACCGGCAAAGATAATAAAGGGCCATAAAATCCGGCGCGTGCCATTGCAGATGCTATCAGTTCCCATGAAGAACATCGGAATTTTTGCAGTTGTGTCAGTCACTTCTACGAAAATTTCCGTAGAATTAGGGAATTCAGAAAGTTTCAACGGCATCTCCGATTTTGTTGAATATTATTGCACCAGGTAGTTGAATTCTTATCAGTTTTGCAAAATTGGTTATGCTGGCATTAGATGTCATAAAAAAAACATCTGTTTACAATTCGCACCCTTTGTACCTAGACTGGTGGTGCTTGTACAGGTAGGTACGCTATTTTCACTCTTATTATTATGAGAAGACGGTCGAATTTGGGTAATCAAGATTTTGTTGTGTTTGCATCTGTTTCCGCTAAGAATAATCTATTAATTTTATACTCAGTCTTTCTCCAGCCTCCTTACTGATAGCTTCCTCATTTTCTGGAAATTCATTGTGGTGTGTGACATTTTTATTCAATTTAAAAGGTATGTTTGACTTCCCGTTATTGGTTTCTTTCATAATTTTACCTTACAAATTTTTTCAGCTCATTTTTAAGTTACGCGTGTGGCAGCACTGGGCAGTCGATTCCAGAACATCTTCTAGTTGAAATTCAGAAACAACTTTGCTTTAAATGAAAGAATTTTTAACAGGATTCATAGAATTGTACAGGCAGAAAACCTGCCTGTGGAAAGTAAAAAGCACAGGGTTTTCCAACAGATATCTTAAAAATAAGGCCTATGAGGAACTTATGATCTATTGTAGGGAAAAAAATGAGAATGAATTAGTAGATATAGACTGGGTGAAAAGAAAAATTAAGACGATACGGAGTGCATTCAGAAGGGAATACAAAAAAGTAGAGGATTCCAAAAGGTCAGGAGGATACTGCGTTCTGAATTCCGTAGAAGTGGCAACGCTGGCAAATTCTAGCAACATAATCCGTCTACCTCTTGTCAAAACCCAAGGGGCACATTTTATTGACCATGATTTATTGCAGATCGGGATACAATGTTTCCGATTCGGTGTCCCCCGTGGATGGGCACTATTATTTAAATAGCTTCCTCTTAGGGCCTCTGGTCCCAGGAAAGTAAAAGAATCTATCAGAAATGGTTCACTTTCAATTTTCACGTTTACCATTCTAATTTATGGTCAAGATATGATGTAAAATGTTCATAAATTTCCTCATAATCAAAAGCTATTACACTATCATGCTATTTATGGTCAAACAGTTTCACTTTCGAAAATTATGTTGGTGATATTTCCGTAAATAAACAACGTGAAAAATGTTGACTGAAAATGAAAGTCACTGGCGACCATTTCTTGCTGATTCCACTTTTCAACTTCCAACTCCAGCCCCAAAACTCATTCAGAAGTGTCTTCAAGTCCTCTGGCCCAAAAGTTTCGAGCATAAAGGCAAGGAAATGCATTCGTAACACTTCAATCACTACGCATGAATGGCGTTGGTTGAAACCCGGAAGATCGTCAATAGAAAAGGAACTTGTCATTAAAACTGACCCCTTCGGGTTGCTTTCACTCTATAGAATACTGAGCTTTTCATTCTCACTTCTTCATCCATCTAGTGACGAAGTTTTGATCACACAGAGAACCTCGAAAAGTTCCTTATTGGAAGTAATGAACGTAATGAGTGTGGAAGTTTGGATTTCCCATGTTTATTATGATTTTAGAAAGTTTCATCGATCTCGTGATGATTATATGAAGACTTTCAGTGAATTAATGTAATATCAACCGTGTAGTGTCGAGTTTATAAAATTCCAAGAGGATATTGTTTATTTGTCATTAATTCATATACATATCCGAATTTTGTATTTCATTCACATTTATTCTTAACTAGCTGGCCCGGCAAACTTTGTTCCGCCTAAATGATAGGGGAAATACGTACAAAATGACATATATGGACAAAATGACATAGGAACCATAACAACATAAGTTTGGAGGTATCAAATGCGAAACGGTCCTCTTTATACCGTGACCCGAGTGGCTCCTTCCAACCTCTGAAAACGCACAAGCGCTCAACTAGTTCATTCGGTCGTTGTGAGTAATAACAAGTTTGGATAGGTTACGAGTTTTTTTCATTGCACCAAATTTTTACAATAATTGGTTAGTTTTTCCATTTTTTTTCATTTTTGTTGCATTCATTTCAAACCTTACTTATTCATCATTGAATCCACAAAGCTTTTTTCATGTTAAATATCCTTTTTGCATTCATTCGATATTTTTTCTTTTGTAATATCGCTATATAGACAAAATGACATATAGATTCAACGGACAAAATGACATACCTATGTCATTTCATGACATAGGTATGTCATTTTGTCCATATAGCGATATTACAAAAGAAACATATTGAATGAATGCAAAAAGGATATCTAACATGAAAAAAGCTTTGTGGTTTCAATGATGAATAAGTATAAGGTTCAACATTTGAAATTACTAGAATCTCGGTTATTTGGATTGACACGAACATCGGTGCAAGAATTAGGTTTTGAGATTGCTGAAAGAAATGCTTTCTCCCACAGATTCAACCCACAAAAAAAAAGCGGGACAAGAGTGGTTAGCAGGTTTTATAAAACGGAATGAAGAGATGTCTTTACGCAAGCCAGAAGCTACTTCAGCAGCTCGTGTTCAGGCTTTTATTCGGCCCCAAGACAAAAATTTTTTTGATCTTTATGGAAATTTGCTGGTGTCTGTAAATTTTAGGCCACATCGCATTTATAATGCTGACGAGTCGGGCCTATCTACTGTTCAAAAACCTCAAAAAATATTTGCTACAACCAGAATAAAACAAGTTGGCGTTATAACCAGCGAACAACAGCTGACCCACTTCCCAAAGCTGGACCATCCACACAGCAGCAGGACGTTTAATTTTTACTTCCTGTATGTAACGTTCTGGAGATCTATTCAAATACACAATTTCAGCTTCAAAGCTCCCAGGCCCTACTGGCCCTAGTATCTAATGATAATATTTCAGCAGAATTAACAGTTTCTTCTGGACAACAGCACGATTATTCATCTCTTGCTGTTCCTGTCGAGGAGATTTCTCCTGTCCCTAAAGGACGATATATAAGTGGACAAGGCAAACGTAAGCCGAAAACTCTACAAACGTCCTTAGTTTTAACTTCCTCGCCGAATATGGTTGCCATCACATCAAAAATAGACCCTTACCTTCTCCAAATAAAGTCAATAAGGCATCATTTGAAGAGGACAGCGAGGAAGAAAATATTCGAATCAACTTTCGAGATGATGACTATCCATGTATATATTGCAATGACCTTTTTTCCCGACCTTAGCCTGGAAAAGAATGGCTACGCTGCATAAATTGCTTGAATTGGGCTCACGCGTCTTGTGCTAATCTTCCTAGTAGAACTAAACGTTCCATTTTCGAATTTCGTCAGTAGTTTTGTCGCCTGTTGCCTGTATGTCATTTTGTCCGATATGAATGTGTCATTTTGTCCATAGCATACGGACAAAATGAATTTTCGTTGATCTCAATTATTTGAGAATATCTTATTTTTTGTTACTTTCATTTTATGAATGTTGATGAAATTCTGTATAAAAAGGGTCAAAGATCATTGTGGTTGAATATGACATTATTGTGATTTACCAATAAAAAGTTATGCCTCTGAAACAAAACCCTATGTCATTTTGTACGTACTTCCCCTACTTGCGGTAGATTTCACAAATCGTAATCATCGGAGATCAACGGCTTGGTTCTCTGATTTTTTAACTGTAAAATGTTTCCATGGATATGAGCTATCACACAGAACAGATACACAAAAATAATATGTCATAATATGTCAATCACTAATAATGGCCATTTTGGATTCAATTATTTCCGCAAATATATTTATTACCCGAACAGAAATTCAAAAACATTTTAAAAATTATGAGAAAAGATGAGAATGGACATCTCACGATTGGAACTCATCGCCAAAATCCGATTTACCTGACATTTCGATAAAAATTCACTGTGATATTCACCCGCTTCTGGATCTGTTATTGCCTTTCATGGTACTATAAGCCCTATGTAAATTACACAGTAATTGATATCATATGTTCTTTTTTCGACCATTTCAAACCACGACGACCGAAATGCTCGAAAAATGAACAGATGACATCAATTGATGGCCGCGAAAGCCTCAACAAATTAATCGCCATTTAATTGTGATAATGTCAAATATAGAACCCTCACGATTACGTTATTCGGAATAAATAAAACTACACAAATAACTAATAATCATCAGTCATAATGTGTGAATAGCGCCATCTGAAGTGGTAAGAACGAAACTTTTCTCATATCTCAACGAAATCTAATCATTTTAGACATCTGTTCTCCTACGATAAGACATTGTGGTTTTGCCCAACAGCGCAGAGTTGTAGGCAACTCAAATTACACACTATTACAGTGACTATAGAGGGAATATAGTCACTGTACACACTATTTGTTTATATCGCCATCTAACGCGGAGAATATCAAATGAAGTCCAAACGAATAAGCGGAGCGTCACTGTAACTGTAGCGACATCTAGTGGCCTTACTCAAAAGGAGGAAAAGCATTTTCTGTATAAGTAAAATTTTTATCGATTTTTTCAAAGTTTCATTGTATTTTATAATAATCAGACCGTAGACGAATCCATATATGAAGTTTCATAACAAACAGTCCATCCGATCTCGAGTTATAAATGGTGTATCCAACATCTTTCTTTTATATATATAAATATGGACCATCTTTGTGTACCTTCATGGGTGCCTGCTAGAGAGGTGTTGAAGGAAGTCATTCAGTGGTACCTCACCGTTACTCCAAGTCACGAAGGCATCATCCACATATCGCAGACATTTGGAAGGTTTCTTTGGGGCTGTTTCAATGGCGTTCTTTTCGAGTTATCCCATAAAGAAATAACAATAACGTGGTTGATTTCACCTCCAATTATCTTCGAGATAAGCCTTGCTCCACTGAAACAAAAAGTAAACGTTTCCTTTGAGTTCACTACTTGGAGACCCACCTTGGGACTTTTAACGATAATTTGTCGGTGCTGAAAAACAAACGGTGAGTATCTTTTCAATTAACCCTATCTCTGTGGTCGGGAATATGAAGATAGGACACGATCCAATTTGGAAATAGGGCGATTATATTGGCTATAACTGGGAATTTATGTGAGCATATAAAATCTATTCCATTATTTTTCCTGTGATGGTTTATGGAACGGAAATGATTCGATATTCAATAATCCATAGGCTCATAGATTTTTGCGTGCTCCTTCCTATCACGAGTTTATAATTGAATATATAGGCTGTGATTCCTTGTAAAAAAATAGGTGCTTAGTTACAGCCTCTTAAATAAGGCGCCCGAAAAACTGTTTTTTCTCGTTCAAGTATAGGTTTTGTTTTTTCTTTTCAGTTATTTGTTTTTTCAGTCGGGTTTTTTGTTTTTTCTTTGATAATTTCGAAAATAGAAGACATAAAACTTGTTCTCCTGAAATGCTGAAGCCTTTTGTTGTTGCTTTTTTGAACGACAAACTGACTAACCAAATTCAGATGAAAAAAATACAACAAAGAGAAACAAAAAAAATTACATTCGAAGATGTCTATTAAATATTAAACTTCCTTACAATAGAGACGTACAAGGATGTATTGATATCTAGTTAGACTAGACCATTTCCATGCATAAACAAAATATTGCGATACCATATTAACGAACAATAACTTATTAGAAGTGTCAGTGTAGAGTTCGTCGTCAAAAAAGTAAACCAGAGTTACGCAATAAATTAAAAAAAAGATGTCCACCGGAATTACCTGTATTTAAAAGGGTTGAGAGGGAAGCAGATTTACGAAGGTATGCTTAATACCTTTGGTGATCAATGTCCTTTGTATGCGACCGTGGAAAATTGGACTGCAAGCTTCAAAAGATGTAAATTTTCCATTGGAGATGTTGACCGATCGGGAAGGCCAGTTTCTGGGTCAGTCCCCGAAAATATCGATGCAGTTCATGACATGATTTTATCAGACCGTCGAATTGGGCTAAAACGGATATCTGAAGCACTGAAGATTTCATACGAACGCGTTCATCATTTAGTTCACGTCAATTTGGACATGAGAAAAATTTCTGCAAAATGGATCCCCAAATGTTTGAATGTTGACCAAAAGCGTGCAAGGGTAGAAGCATCGCGTTCGATCTGTGCTCGATTTGAAAATGATGTAGACTTCTTAAACCGAATTGTTACTATGGATGAGACTTGGGAACATTTCAACGATTCAGAAACAAAGCAACAATCGATGGAATGGCGACACTCTGGTTCTCCAGTACCTAAGAAGTTTCGTGTTCAAAAATCTGCTGGAAAAGTTCTTGCTTCAGATTTTTGGGATTGCCATGGAGTAATCATGATTGATTTTTTGAAAAAGGGTAGAACAATAACTGGAGATTAATATTCGACATTACTGACCACTCTACGGAAAAAAATTAAACAGAAAAGACGCGGAAAGCTATCCAAAGGTATTTTGTTTTTACAGGACAACGCCCCAGTACACAAATCTCATGTTTCCATGCAAAAAATTCGTGGTTTAGGGTTAGAATTACTAGAAAACCCCCCTTATTTACCAGATTTAGCTCCGTCCGACTATCATCTCTTTCCTCAACTGAAAAAAAGTTTAAAAGGTCGTAAATTTTCTTCCAACAAGGAGGTAATAAAAGCTGTGGAGGACTGGTTTGCAGAGCAAGAAACATTTTTTTTTAAAGGTCTAGAGACGTTGCAGGTCTGCTGTAATAAATGTATTCAATTAAGAAGAGAATATGCTGAGTAATAAAAGATTTTGAGATCGAAATTTTGTTTGGTTCTATAGGCTAAGAATTTTTCAATATATCCTCGTATCTCGAAACACATCAACTTTCATGTGCAGTTCTCAGATTGTTCAAATAATATGACGAACGAGAAAGTTTACGATCTCATTTCCAACAAATTTGTCGTTCGGAAACTTTCAATTATTGCCCAGGCATTTTCACACAGGCCACGTTTTCTTCTTCTTCTTCCTCCCGATGGAAACTTCACGATTGCCCCGACTGAAACAGACTCAACAAATTCAATAACTCATTGTCAGGCGGGCCAACAAGAACTTGAATGGCTTCGGATGTTTTCCACAGATAAACGTGCTAGTGAGCTTCAGACGTTCATTTCATGCATCATTATGTAGGAATCACGAAACGCTCAAAGGATGTTTTTATGGGTATAACTTGGGAAAAGTTATTGCTTCGAATGGGGGTTGATATCGTGATAAGGAACGTAGAGATCCAACTTCTTAATGGGGTAGATTCAACAGGGTGACTTTGAGAGTCGGTGTAGGCTGTAATTTGTGGAAATGTTGGGATCGCTTGGTGATTGGCGAGAAGTTTTCGAATAGAGCTTCTTGTTGAGAGGTATTTTGAGCTCTAGATGCTTTTCGTCTAGTTGAGGTGCAGTTCATGAAGTTCAATACGTTGTAGCAGACGGCGTTATCACCGGGTGAAGAAGCGGTAAATCACTACCCTCCACCCCTCATAGAGGGCGCATGACAAACTTCTCAATGGTACATGAAAAGTTGCGTTATTTAAAATAAACCTTGACCTGATCTTAAGTCTTCCTTCGCTTTGGTCATCCCAAGAATCGGCAGGTTCTTTGTGATCACAATCAGAATCAAGTGATTGCCCCTGTGCAGTGCTTACGTTATAGGCGGAACGTCTTACGGTTTCGTGTTAAGTTAATCCTTGACGGATAGGTTCAAAAGAGGTTTGGACGTTAGCAAGTTTTCCACCAGTATTTCCTGAAGCTCAAGACGATCAGGAGTCGAGCTAGAAATCACTCACCTGCCGAACTTACAACTTGGTAGCTCCAGTCACACACACTTCTCTTCTGATACGGTAAGTGATGTTTTTTTGTGCATTCTCAGTCTCCTCTTAATGGTTGGAGAAAGAATCAACACTACGATTCTACTCTTGAGTGAGATATTTTGCCTCATGAGGAAATCCTACACAGATATATTTATAAATCATTGAAAAATATATAATGATGCAAATATTTAAAAAAAATTCAAAGTACATATACCAATCGGCCATAGCAAGAGTATTTCATGGCATTCGGGTAAACTGGACAGTCTTTATGCGAGCTCTTCAAAGACTGGACTTGATACCAACGTCCTGATGAACCATTAGCCCAATAGTTTGTAAAATTTTGACAATTTCATCGGAATAGACGGAATCTGAATCTTAATCCTATCGAGTTCTTAGCAAGTCTGATTGTTTCGTCTCTAGAAAGTCTTCCTTCCTCTATTTGTACATTTTTTTTTATTTATGCCATTTAAAATATCTTCCCTGTATACTTCCACTATCTCGCCTTGATCTGGAATCAAATCGGTTTTAAGAAATTGTAGCAGTGTGAAGTTAGCAACCAATTATGAATTATGGAAGGACTAGCTTCAAGGAAGCTCTTTTCTAAATCACAAAAGTACTGAATAATTTCGAAAATAAGTCCAGACCAGATTGAATAGCAGAGAGAATGATCAGTAAAGTTTTCATATTCGGAAAATTATGTACATACCTCCATTATTTATAGGTATTATTGAATGATACAGTTCATCGCTACCAAGCATGTAATGTTGGTATCCAAGCATTCCAAAAAAATCATGTCAAGTGCCAGTTGAGAGCTTGATGAAGTATTGAATGAGTTAGTTTCTTTGTACTGAAGATATTACACTGTACCACAATGATACCTACTACACTGCGCAAAAAAATTAACGTACATTATGGAAATCTCAAATGTATTCTACAACTGAAGGTGTTCTCAATGATAATTATTTTTATCAGAATTATGCACGCATATGTTATCCACTCTCAACGATTTTCTTCAATACAGATGTTTTCTCCCAGCAGGAATAAAAAAAGATGATATTATGAGATTTTGAATGTATTGGCTCCATTCTAAAATCAGTTGTTCTCGATCAATTCTAGTGATCAATAGTTTTTCTTTCGTTTGATTTTCTACACTCGACCGCTATGCAACGCGAAACACGCAATTTGACCCAAGAGGAATGTGCACAAGTGGTAGTTTTGCGAGAAGAAGGGTGGACATACACAAGAATTGCATAAAGGTTTGGAGTTTCCCATACAAGTGTGTCCAGAATGTTGCAGCGATTCAGGTAGACAGGTATGAATGTCCGAAGACCAGGACAGGGTAGAACACGGGTAACAACTGCCATTCAAAAACGTTACTTGAGAGTTTCTTCGTTGAGACAACGGTTTGCAACCACTCGCCTCCTTCAAAATCAGCTTGAGCAAACTCATGAGGTGCAAATTAGCACTCAGACAATAAGAAATCGCCTCGGAGAATATGATTTAACGCCTCGTGTCGCGGCAAAAGGCCCAGCCCTTACCCCAGCCCATCGAAGGGCGCGTTCGGATTTTGCGAGAGAGCATATCCATTGGGAAGAGGCCGATTGGGAAAGAGTTCTCTTCACAGATGAGTCTAGATTCTGCCTCTACCATTGGGATCGACGTTTCCTTGTATACAGACGTCCACATGAAAGATATGCTCAGTGCAATTTCCTGAATACTACTGGTTTCGGGGGAGGATCGATTATGGTATGGGGTGGAATATCTTTGACTGCTCGCACAGACCTAGGGGTCGTTGATAATGGACCTATGAATGCTGATAAGTATATAAAGAACATTCTGGAAGAGCATGTAGTGCCATTTGTCCCATACATTGGTGAAAATTTCATTTTTATGGACGATAAAGCCAGACCCCATCGTGCGCGCATCGTTCAGGAACACCTTGAAGAGGTTGAAGTCTCTCGAATGGAATGGCCAGCCAGAAGTCCAGATCTCAATTCGATTGAGCAGGTTTGGGACAACCTCAATAGAAAGCTGAGAAGTTCAGAAAATCATCCAGCTACTCTTAATGACTTAGGAATCCAACTCGGAGAAATCTGGGAGGGATTAGATCAGAACATTTCAAGATCACTCATTTTGAGTATGAACCGTCGATGCCGAGCTGTAATTAACGCAAGGGGTAGAAATACCAAGTATTAAATCACTTATCCGCATTTCAGTATTTTTAAAATTGTTCATTTCTCTTCTTTCACATAAGATTCGGTGAAATCCTGAAATTTTCTTCCATTTAATGTGTCTTGTTTCGTTCAAAACCTTCCCGAGAGAACATAAAAAATAAGTTATAAAGTCAATGTAGAGTTAACTTTCATTAAAATTGAGATTTTCAGAATGTGCGTTAATTTTTTGCGCAGTGTATTTGAAATTAAAAGAACCATTTACGAAGTTAAAAAGGAGTTAAAAAATTAGCATCTCTCAGAATCATTGGACATTCCATGAGGGCCAACCTGCACTCAGTTGTATAGGTAAAAAACTTGATGAACGTAAATCTTGGCCAACAGGGATACTTTATAAAAGTATCCAATATTTTGTCCATTTCTAAGGTAAGATTCGACCATAAATGCAAGTTTTCTTGTTGATGATTCATTTTCTATCCACGAAGAAGCAATTTTCGATCTAAAAAGCGTTATTCTTCCCCCAACGGATATATATGAGCAATACCTTCCTACACAAACAGACGCTAGATAACACTGTTTGATTCATTTCTGTTTGGGTTGGAGCCAAGCTTGATTCCATCGAAAATAGCTGCGACCTATTGTTTCCGATATCTCGATCTTTATAGAATTTCCGATTGAAGGTCGTACGAATCGAATTTTTAGTGGTTTTTTATGTTTCGCAAGCAATCATTACCATTCCGAATGTATTGTTTCTGGAAGTTGTCTGTGGGATGGATCGTTGCCAAGTCTGAGAGATGAAAAGATTAGTGGCTTCAATTGCTCCAAGTGATTTTTATTGCCTGGGTACATTTGCTTTTCTCGAAAACGAAATAAACCAGATTTGTATTGTATTCTTCTACCGTTTTCCCCTTTTTCTTTGTTGATACGATTATTCTTGATTCTTTTTTGACTAAGGTGTGTTTTTATTTCAAGTTGCATTTGAAAATGGTTTCACTTTGAGAACTAAAATTTAATAATAATTTAAATTGATATCATTCCGAAATTTCATTTTTTTTAATTTTTTTTTTTGAAATAAATTCTTCCATAGTACGTTCTATGAACGAATAAGTAGGAATTGAAAGGAAACACACTATATTTCAATATTTTTTAATTCTTAGGCGATCGATTTCGGATGATTATTCCATCATCAGGCCAGCTTAAAACATCATGACCCCTCTGATAAGAATATAAAAATATTATTTTTCGAAACATAGTCCATAATTGATAATCACATTATGGCATTTTGGAAAATCCGATCACATTTGCACTCAATGTAAACATCAAATCTTCGTAAGTATATAAACCCAAGTATCGAATCGAAATCATTCAGTATCATTCGTGAATCTGCTTATAAAATTTTTTCGTCATGACGTTTCAGAAACTTGCGGTACTCCTGGTTGCATCGAACGTCCTTTGTTTTGTTAACAGTTTGAGACTTGAGGATATGAGATGGGAACATGGCGATGTAATAAAGTGCCGATTGACAGGATTTCTTGGATGGCTTGGATACGAACATTACATGCTTGGTAGCGATGAACTGGATCATTTAATAATACCTATGAATAATGGCCGTATGTACTTAATTTTTCGAATGTGCGAACTTTCCTGATCATTCTTCCTGTTATTCAAGGGGCAGTATCACCTTTTGAATCGTGGTAAATCTCCATTCAAAAGTGGTCTCTTTATTTCACGAGTAAGTACCCTAATTTACGACGTAGAGACTTCATTTTTTTTTTATTGAAGTTGAAAAACGTCCCGAGGGGAAATAGTTTTCTTTTTTTCGATTTAATCAGTTTTTCAATAAAAAAACAGGGTTATCGTTAGATCTGGGGTTATTGAATATGTTTTTCGTTTTTCATGAGTACAAGCTATATTTTTGGAATAATAATCATTAAAATTTTTGTAGTTTATAGAAAATTAAATTGCCGAGAGCAAATAGTTGCGATTTTTTCGATTTAATTAGTTTTTCAATTGAAAAAAATAGGTTGAACTTCAGCGTTTTGGAAACTACACTTAATGATTTTTTTCCCGACAATTATTCATCATTTTTTGAAAAAAAATCGCGGCTATTTGCCCTCGGCAATTTAATCTTCTATAAACTACAAAAATTTTCATGATTATTATTTCAAAAATATAGCTTGTACTCATGAAAAACGAAAAACATATTCAATAACCCCAGATCTAACGATTACCCTGATTTTTTTAATTTAAAACTAATCAAATCGAAAAATAGGAAACTATTTGGCCTCGAGACGTTCTTCAACTTCAATTTAAAAAAAAATCAAGTCTCTACGTCGTAAATTAGGGTACTTACTCGTGAAATAAAGAGACCACTTTTGAATGGGGATTTACCACGATTCAAAAAGTGATACTGCCCCTTAATCTGGGTGAACTTATTTTCAAAATTATTCAGCACTTTCTTGATCATAAAAGAGCTTCTTTCCATAATTCAATATTGGTCGCTAACTTCACTCTGATACAATATCTTAAGACCGATTTGATTGCAGATCAAGGCCAGATAGTGGAAGTATACAGGGAAGATATTTTAAATGGCATAGATAAGAAAGATTGTACAAATGCAGGAAAAGGGACACTTTCTAGAGACGAAACAATTAGACTTGCTAGGAACTCGATAGGATTGAAATTCAGATTCCATCTAAAGCGATGCAATTGTCAACATTTTACAAACTATTGGTCTAATGGTTCATCTGGCCATTGGTATGAAAACCAGTCTTTGAGGAGCTCGAATACAGACTGTCCAGTTTAGCCGAATGAAATACTCTTAATATGGTCGATCGAATACTTTGATTTTTTTTTATATTTGTATCATTATACCTTATGCAATTATTTGTGGAAATATCTGTGTACAATTCCCCAATGAAGAGAATCCTTGCATATAGTTTCAAGAAAAAAGTCCCATGAACATGGGACCGCAAACGTTTAGTTTTCGAGATACAGTGTGTTAAAGTTTGAATTTTTCTCAAGTTTTTTTTTCATAGTATCTACACGAGATATTTAACTGAAAGTTGACATAGATATTACAATTTAGAGTTTACAAAATGTGGCATCTCAATTTCTATTGCAAATCTACAGGGGGATATCTTTCCTGGAAGACTGTCCCCCAAACTTTTCTTGGTGAACCACTTTTTTCAGTTCGAAAAGTTGTAAACAGGAGCTTTGTTGTTATTGTCATCAGTGTAGCCTTGGTTTGGGCAGGGATATTTGTTCAGTTCAAATTGTTTTCGTTCCCACATATTTTAATAATACATGATTGCCTCAAGCATTCCTGCGAATATATTCGCAGGAATGCTTGAGGCAATCATGTATTATTAAAACCTGTGCATACTGGTCATTACTCAGATCCCTTGCATTTATGAATACACTAGCTGGCCCGGCGAACTTTGTTTCGTCCCAAACTCACACTTACGGTGGATTTCATGAATCGTAATCACCGGTGATCGGAGATCAACAGCTTGTTTCTCTGATTTTTGAACTGTCAAATCGAGCTGATTCTAGATCAAACTCCGATCACCGGTGATTACGCTTTGTGAAACCCACCGTTAAAGTTGTATAAATTAACCATTGCTATTTTGTCAAGTTAAGCAAAATAAAGTTCGAAATATACCAAATTTTAATATTATTGTAATTTACATGAAGAGAATTCTCTTTATTTAAGCGGTACCTAACTGTTGAACATATAACTTTTTGTTTTTAATGTTTTGAAAATCAGTCATGATAAATTCTAAAATCTAATCAGTGCTGTTCCACCAACTTGAGATGTTCATCCGCTTTTTGATCTGGTAATAGACTTCCATGTTACCATGAGTTCTATGCGAATCACACATCGCCATCTAACAGCGTTATTATCAAACTAAGTACCTACGACCACGTACAGAGACTTATCTGGTCACTGTACGACTATACGCATCAACGGTAGCGACATCTAGTGGCCTTATTCAAAAGAAGGAAAAGCATTTTCGCATAATTAAAATTTTCATCGGTTTTTCAAAAATTCATTGTATTTTATAATAACCAGACCGTAGACAAATCCATAAATGAAGTTTTATATCAAACAGTCTATCCGATCTGGAGTTATAAATGGTGTAACCAACATATTTCTATTATATTTTTTATTCTGAGAATAAGCCATCCAAATCTAGTAATCAACTGATGATCCTTTCAAGACAGTTTCATTTCTTATGACTTCTTTGATAAGAATATAAAAATAATGTTTTCACAAATTATTCAATTATTGATAAATCATATTATGGCAACTCGGAGACTCCTATCAATGTTGTTTATATTATTTAATCGAGTCGCATTTGCACTCAGTGTTAACATCAAATCTTCGTGAGTATATAAACCCAAGTATCAAAGCAAAATCTTTTAGTATCATTGGTGAATCTGCTTTAAAGTTTTTTCGTCATGTTTTTTCGTAAACTTATGGTAATCCTAGTTGTATCGAACGTCCTTTGTTTTGTTGAAAGTATAAGGCTTGAGGATATGGAATGGGAACCTGGCGATGTGATTAAGTGCCGATTGACAGGATTTCTTGGAATGCTTGGATTCCAACATTACATGCTGGGTAGCGATGAACTGGATCATTTGATAGTACCTATAAATAATAAAGGTATGTAGTTGATTTTTCGAATATGCAAATTTTCCAGATCATTCTTCCTGCTATTCAATCTGGTTGAACTTATTTTCGAAATAATTCAGCACTTTTGAGATTCAAAAAAGAGCTTCCTTGAAGCTATAGTCTGTTCAAATATAAGAGAATGTAAACAAACAAACGAAATCGGTTTGTTTTGCGCATACTAACATCATATTGGTCGAAGGTTCTTCTCTACAATTCTTTTCACGCCCCCAAAAGACTGCCAGGATCGTACTTACAGCTTAGAACGGAATGTCGATAGAAGGTACTGGAGAGTTATGATTTGGATTTTGGATTTCTTTGTTACACCCTTATAACCCTTGTAATTAGGTCCTTTAAAATTCGCAACGGTTATAACCTGATATATCTGAAGTAGGTACCTCAATTTGTCCCGGTTATAAATATTTGTTTGAATTGTACTTAACCCTTTGTCGGTTTCCGACGAGATAATTTCTGAAAAATCCTGAGCAATTTGGGTCCTTTCTATATAAATTTCGGAAACATATAGAAGTTTTTAGTCGATAGCAACCTAGAGTACGGTGAAGGTGTAGTTAATAATGGTGTACATTGATTTTGTAGTGAAAAAAGTTAATCAAGTGTTCTCGTTAGAAAGCGCTAATTTCTCACAAAAATCCTCTGTCATGTAGTCGATTTCACAGTTAACTGTTCCGGACAATAATGTCGAAATCAGAAACGGACACTGGATCTGAAGGTGGCGATCCACGAAAAACATCGAATTCAGAGACGGAAACTGCATCTGAAGGGGATATATTGGGCCCACCACGAAAAAGATCGAAACGTTCACATTTATCTATTCAAGAAAAAGAATTAATATTAAACATTTAACGAAAAGAATTTGAGGAACATCCAAATATATCGAAAATAAGCTTGGTGCGAATTGTTTCAAAGTCCTCAGGAGTCGCTAGTTCCTGTATACTCAGGATTCTCACCGAATATAAACGAAATCATCTATTGATTCCACCTAAGTAGAAATCCCAGTCGCTAAAAAGCATCGATTCAAAAGACGATTTCGACATGAACTTAATTAGGAGAATAGTTCACGGTTTTTTTTTCGTGATGAAATTCCTACAATTTCGAAGGTTTTGGAAGTTGTTAATTATCGATGACAGCCTGCCGAATTTTAAAAGAACAACATTTTATAAATTATTGAAAAAAATGAAATTCAAATTCAAAAAACGTGGTCGTAATAGTTTATTGATTGATAGAGACGAAATAGTTGTTTGGAGGAGAAATTATTTGAAGAAAATTCGAGAATTTAGGGAGCAAGGCCGAAAAATTTATTACCTTGACGAGACATGGATAAATGCGGGATGTACAAAAAATTCAATATGGGTCGATGAATCGATTGAACTATCCTCGATCCGACCCTGGAGCCCTGAAAGCAAGTCTCTACCTGAAGGAAGCCCATCCTACCTCTGCGCGACTTTGTTTATTTTGATGTCTCTTATATTTGAACAGAGTATAGACCTTCCATAATTCATAATTGGACGCTAACTTCACACTGCTACAATTTCTTAAAACCGATTTGATTCCAGATCGAGGCGAGATAGTGGAAGTATACAGGGAAGATATTTTAAATGGCATAAATAAAAAAAAATGTACAAATAAAGGAAAAGGAAGACTTTCTAGAGACGAAACAATTAGACTTGCTAAGAACTCGATAGGATTAAGATTCAGATTCCGTCTTTTCCGATGCAATTGTCAACATTTTACAAACTATTGGGCTAATGGTTCATCTGGACGTTGGTATCAAGTCCAGTCTTTGAGGAGCTCGCATAAAGACTGTCCAGTTTAGCCGAATGCAATGAAATACTCTTGTTATAGCCGATTGGAATATGTACTTTGAATTTTTTTTTAAATATTTGCATCATTATATATTTTTCAATGATTTATGAATATATTTGTGTAGGATTTCCTCATGTGGCAAAATATCTCACTCAAGGGTAGAATCGTAGTGTTGATTCTTTTTCCAACCATTAAGAGGAGACTGAGAAGGCACAAAAAACATCACTTACCGTATCAAAAGAGACGTGTGTGTGACTGGAGCTGCCAAGTTGTAAGTTCGGCAGGTGAGTGATTTCTAGCTCGACTCCTGATATCGTCTCGATATCACCAAGAGCTTCAGGAAATGCTGGTGGAAAACTTGCTAACGTCAAAACCTCTTTTGAACCTATCCGTCAAGGATTAACTTAACACGAAACCGTAGGACGTTCCGGCTATAACTTAAGCACTGCACAGGGGCAATCACTTGATTTTGATTGTGATCACAAAGAACCTGCCGATTCTTGGGATGACCAAAGCAAAGGAAGACTTGAGATCAGGTCAAGGTTTATTTTAAATAACCCAACTTTTCATGTACCATTGAGGAGTTTGTCATGCTCCCTCTACGAGGGGTGGAGGGTAGTGATTTACCGATTCTTCCTCCGGTGATAACGTCGTCTGCTACAACGTATTGAACTTCATGAACTGCACCTCCAACTAGACGATAAGCATCAAGACCCCAAAATGACTTTTAACAAGAAGCTCTATTCGAACACTTCTCGCCAATCACCAAGTGATCCTTACATTTCTACAAATTACAGCCTACACCGACTCTCAAAGTCCAATTTTTTGGCTCCGATCGACTTCAAACTCACACCATTTACTAATTCGAGGACGTAGATTGAGAAAATCCAATCGATCTTCCAAGAGGAAAACAGTTTTTGATTTACGAATGATGAAAAATCAAAAAATTTGGACCTTCGCGAAAAAAATCAGAAAATCTAAACTGGTCGACTCTGATGGATAAAAATTGGTTTTTTTGATTCACAAAGGAACAATTCATATGCAAAAAAATCAGCATCTGTATAAATCGATTTTTCTGGGAAATACGGCAGTCCAAAAATGACCGATTTTTCGACTCAAGGTCGATTAACTTCTAGAAAAATTGGAATTGGGATGAGCTGATTTTTTTGGTTAAAGTGTAAAATGGTGTATTTTTCATATACCTGAGACGAAGGGTTTGGATTTTCTGAGTTTTTTCGCGAAGGTCCAAAATTAGGAAATTTCAATCCATCATAACTTGGAAAATAGTCTTTTTATCAACATTCTAATTACATATTCGAGATCTACTACCTCGAATTAGTTAATGGTTCAAATTTCGAGGCGATAAGATGAGATATAATTTTTGGCAAAAATCCAATGCTTATGCCTTAGAAAAATTGAATATTTCGAAAAAAAATTTTTGTTCGGATCGAAATGAAATTTATACTCTTTGCTAATTCGGCGGCGTAGTTTACGAATATGTAGATAGATATTTTCCAAAAAAAATATTTTTTAAGTTATGATGGATTGAAATTTCCAAATTTTGGACCTTCGCGGAAAAAATCATAAAATCTAAACTGTTTGGGATAGGTGATAAATAATTATGGTTTTCTATCATTAAAGGATCAATCTATATTTAAAAATATCAGCGCATGGCTACAGTCATTATTCTGGTTGCAGTAACTCTCTAAAGTTGACCAATTTTCTTTCATTTTTCGTCTAAAAATGATTTATTTCCTCAAATACTGATCGTGTTGGAAAACTGATCACATATTCGTTATCTAAGCCCTCGAATCAGTTAATAAACTGACCCTGGTATTTTTTTTAATTTCGAACTATATCGGATATGTAATCAGTATTTTAGGGAATAAATGGCCTTTTGTGAAATTTTTTTTAAAAATTCAGGGTATCGTAGGGAATTGGACTAATTAAAAACTCAATTTATAACATGGACGAGAACACAGCAGAATTTTTTTTAAAATTCCTCTCAAATTTTGGAAAATCTCTTATTTTTCGAGAACCTATCGTCCTAGCTCGATAATTCGCACACCATTGGATCGGCGAGGAAATTTCCTATCGATTAATATAATTAATAGTCGCGGGAAAACATTCTAATTACATATTCGAGATCTACGACCTCGAATTAGTTAATGTTTCAAATTTTGGATCTTAACGTTCCTCATCACGATATCGTTTCCCATTCAAAGTATTAACTTGGGCCTTTTTTCTTAAAATTCTCTTCATTCTTACTGCCAATTTCTGAATACCCCGTGTAGGCAATGCTGTGACATACGACAAATGTCAGTTTTGCAGGTGAAGTTTTCACATGGAAAATGGAATATCTCCACCTATACTCCATTCACAATTATAAAATCACAACTCTGGCCATGGTTTCGTTTTCAGGAATTGGTGCAACTGATAAAAAATCTGTGCGCGTACAGAGAATATCTTTAATGACAAAACGGCGTTGCCAGTTTCTTTGTTTGTATCAAAGTAAAAGTATCAAAGATATTTTGACATGGGTACAAACGGCAAATTTGAATTGGACCAAAAATCGATTTATAAGCATGAATAAAGCAAAAGTAAGTACTAATCGCCTTTTTTACACTTGATAACGAAGTTTTTTTTAGGTATCTGGCCGTTTGGAAAGATTTCAAACGAAATTCCGGTCCCCCAGAAGTTAGGTTAGTTTCGGTATCATTTTTTTGTGCTCAAAATTTATTTGGAATGTGTAAATGGACAAAAAAAGGCTTCCTTATACGATCTTTTACGAAAGCGACCGGAAAATATGGTTCAGGTAGGATTTTCGAGGAATTATGAGGAAAGAACTTGCAGAATGAAATTGCACGATTTTCGTAAGTAAACGGGTTTGAATGGCCATCATCGGTCTCTAAATGATTATTGTTGATCGTTTTCACGTTTCAGAAAAAGAACCACTTCGTATAAGCCCATTTTGAAGAAATTTGTGTATGTAACATTCAACGGTAGGTATTTGCTCTTAATCGAAAGAATATATTATATCTAGTGCTACTTCTTTCAAAAGAGACACAAGCTTTTAATGCTGTAATGCTATAATGTGGAGGAGTTTGTGTCTTATTTTAGAACAGGTGAATGATAAATGTGAAGCATATGTTTGACCTGTCCCATATTATTTGTACAAACCTACTGTGGTTGTAATGTATGAATATTTTTCAAACTAATAAATTACTATACAGTCAGAATCTTTTACTCCTTGTTCATAAGATCAAATAAATGAAATGTATATCTTCTACTCTTATTTTTATTAAGTTAGCTATTAAGGTTATGTTCCAAGAAAAAGTTCCTGTTGCATCAGAACTCCCTTCAACTATTTGGATTCCAGTAGAGGGATATAATGTTCCATTATTCTTGATTCAACAATTGATGTCAAGTCTTGAACTTTCAGTTCAAGAGGATAATAAACATTAAATCTCCACAGGCATGCATATGAAAATCATGTAAAAGCAATGCAATTTTCTTACATGGCGAAAAATAATATATTTCAACAGTGATCTCTTGTATTTTTCATGCAAATAACTAGAAAAGGAATCCGTTCTATCAATTCATATAAACGTTAATTATTTTCGTCCGTCACATCTTTTCCAATTCATTCATTTTCCGAATAAATTCACATTCTGAGAAATACGCTAAGAATGTAGAAAGGGCAACATAGTGTTAACTTGGAACATAAAAATATTTTGAAAAACGTCATAACTTCGATACAGAGTGGAATGTGTCAAATTTCCAAGGCCAGAGTTATGATTTTATAATTGTGAATGGAGTATACAAATGTTCATTTGTCGTATGTCACAGCTTTGCCTGAATTGGAAGTATAAACAAAAAAAGACATCCCTTGCATAGTTTCAAGAAAAAAGTACCATAAACATGGGACCGCAAACGTTTCGTTTTCGAGATACCTACAGGGTGTTGAAGTTTGAATTTTTTCAAATTTTTCTTCTTATAGTATATGCATTCCACAAGATATTCAACTGAGAGTTGACAAAGATATTACAATTAAGATTTCACACCATGCGGTAAGTCCATTTCGATTTTAAATTTACAGGGTGATATTTTTTCTGGAACGCTGTCCCCTGTTTTGCTACCAAACATTTTCATGGTGAACCACTGTAAGTTCGAAAAATTGTAAACTGAAACTTTTCTCTTATTGTCATCAGTGTATCCTTGGTTTGGGACAGAATATTTATTCAGTTTGGATATATCCGCATGAGTGCTTGAAGCAATTATGAATTATTCAACCAAGTTATATTTGTGTCTTCAACTGGCGGCAGAAATCAAACACCAACTATCTTCACGAACAATTGCATGTATGGCGGGTATTCGAAACTACTATAACCCCACTCATGAGATATGCATCAAATGATACCCGTCAATTACACTCAGCCCACTTCCACGGCATGGAGCAGGGAAATGAGCAGGGAAATGAGCATGGTGAGAATGTAATCACCTCACTTCTACTGCCACTCGTGCTGCTACTCGCGTTGCCGGTCACTCCCTAAATTAGCGGTTTTTCGTGCGGCAGTCAAAGGACCGGCAGCACAAGTGGCATGGAGTGATCACATTCAGCCCAGTTACTGTCGTGCCTGCGTTGCGTACGTTGTCGTATCAATTGATTGAAATCGTTAATTGTTGCGAAAAATTTCGACGGAGTGGAGCAATGAAAAATAATATCATTTCTAGAATACCTTGAGAGTGAAAGAGTGATATGGGATTCTTCTGATGAAAACCATAAACTTAAGCACAAAGTGCACGATGGTTGGAAGGATGTTTGGAATTGAGGAATTAAAGTGAGAAAAAAGTCACTTAGGGCGACATTCAGACCTCTTCTGATGTCAGGATCAGGTGCAATTTCGTCGTCCGCCATTGCCAAAACTTGATCGCGAGAGAAATGTTTGAGCTGAGTGTGAATACTCGCTGCCTTTCCATACTGCCGCAGAAGTATTCCGGGAAATATTTCTGGCAGCGCGAGTAGCAGTGGAAGTGGCTGAGTGTAATTGAGGTAATAGGACTTACCTCCCACTTAAAAAATCAATTAAATGGAATAATTGATGTCCACTAGAATAACTCTAATGGAACGTTGAACCAATTTTGATTTAAGAGCAAGATATTGAAGCAAAAGGAATAGGTATGCATTTCAGATGCCCCTTTATAATTTAACTGAATAATAGAGGGCACACCAACCTATATACCGTGGGTGGAAATTAAGGGGTTTGCAATAAGAGAAGTTATTTTGAAATCCAAAGAAAATGCCATTTTCTAGTTGAATGATCGGGTGTTTATTTCATTATAAAGAGGAAGGTATGCAGTTAATAATGGAAAATAACATCGGCCAAATGACCACCACGACCACGACTACAGGGCCATATCCTTTTCATGAAATTTTCCATAACCAAATCGCAAAGTGGCTGCCCTATAAGGACTGAACGAGAATAAATTCGCTATCACAAAAACGCTTATATCTTTTGAACCACTGGACCGATTTCGAAAATCAAACTCATTTTCGAATCATCTTCTAATTCTAATGAAAATTGTTCTTACAATAAAAAATCCAAAACTATTTTCTACAAAATTCATGGATTTTTTCTGGAATTCTTCCCATCATGCTTCTTATAGTGTTCTCAGTCACTTTCTGGGATGCTGTCTTCCACTTTTGCTTGAATTCTGCTAATGTTTTTGTTGATTTCTTAGTCTTCTTCAATTATCTTTCTACCAGGGTCCAATGTCTTTCGATTGGCCTGAGTTCTGGGCAATTTGGTGGATTGGCCTCTTTGGGGACAAAAACCACCTCATTAGCTTCGTACCATTCCTTGATGGCCTTGCTGTAGTAGCATGAAGCTTAATCTGGCCAAAAGATTTTTGACACATCGTGCTCACGTAAAAATGGTAAAAGTCGCTTCTTCAAGCACTCCTCGATGTATATCTTCGAGTCAACAGAGCCTCGGCCAACGAAAAATTTGCTCCTTTTCCCACAAGTGTAAATTGCTTGCCAAACCAGGTATTTTTTAGGAAACTTTGCTCGTTTCTTCACGCGAAATTGTTCGTCAACATTCCCACGAGAATCTGCAGTATAAAATTCCTGACCAGGAAGTTGCGAGAAATCAGCCAAGAAAAAGGTTTCGTCGTCCATCACGCAATAGGAAAAATTTTTCAAGAAATCTCTTCTTAGTTTCTTTGCTCTTGATTTCTCTTCTTGATTCTACACAACGTTCCTGTCTGGCACTTTCTGCACTTTGTATGTTCTAAGCCCAAAACTCGACTTGATTTTATGAAAGGTTGACTGCGAACAACCCACTACTTGGGCCACTTTCCGCCCTGAAAGATAAGGATTCTTCTGAAAAAGGCTGATGGCTTTCTTCACTTTCTTTGGGCTATGAAACCCCTTTTTCCTCCCGGTTCCTTACTTGCAATACCATCCAATTCCGGTCATAAAAAATCAATTATCATCTCTCGATAGCCCAATCCACTCTCCCTAACTGTTGCTAAATCCTCATATGAAATATGACACCTCTTATTGGAAAACCCTTATAAATAAATTCGAAAGGTGTTTTTTGCTATGGACTTCATTAAAGATGGACAATGATGTTCCATCAGCAGCCTCTCCATTTCTGTGTCATTTGAAGTTTCTGTGTCTGAATGAATACCTAATAGAGGTACATTGAATGTTGCTTTGGTCCAATATAGAAGCACTAATGAGTTTGGACAGGTAGCATTCACTTGATTTATCATATTTGGATTATAATTTAGGAATGTTCAAACATCAAACCTGGGATGCCTCAAAGTCCCTCATCATCGGCAAGGGGAAATATTCGGAGCGGCACAAATATGCATATACGGGATATGCGTCGAGAATAAAAGAGCCTGATCAAAGGTTTGTAAACTCATCAGTCCCTTCCTGTATGTAACCACTGTACTACAATCACATGAAAAGTCTTGCATTCCTCTTATACGAGGATGTATTGATATCTAGTTAGCCTAGACCAGTTCAATGCATAAACAAAATATTGCGATACCATATCAACGAACAATAACTTATTAGAAGTGTCAGTGTAGAGCTCGACGTCAAAACAGTAAACCAGAGTTACGCAATAAATTTAAAAAAAGATGTCCACCGAAATTGTAAGAATCGAAAAATTGGAGTATCGAGCCATCATCAAGTACCTGTATTTAAAAGGTTAAGAGTAAAGCAGATTTACGAAGATATGCCCTTGGTGATCAATGTCCTTCTTATGCGACCGTGAAAAATTGGACTGCAAGCTGCAAGCTTCAAAAGAGGTAAATTTTCCATTGAAGATGATGACCGATCGGGAAGGCCAGTTTCTGTGTCAGTCCCCGAAAATATCGATGCAGTTCATGACATGATTTTTTCAGACCGTCGAATTGGGCTAAAACGGATATCTGAAGCACTAAAGATTTCATACGAACGCGTTCATCATATAGTTTGGACATGAGAAAAATTTCTGCAAAATGGATCCCCAAATGTTTGAATGTTGACCAAAAGCGTGCAAGGGTAAAACCATCGCGTTCGATCTGTGCTCTATTTGAAAACGATGTAGACTTCTTAAACCGAATTGTTACTATGGATGAGACTTGGGTACATTTCTACGATCCAGAAACAAAGCAACAATCGATGGAATGGCGACAGTCTGGTTCTCCAAGACCTAAGAAGTTTCGTGTCCAAAAATCTGCTGGAAAAGTTCTTGCTTCAGTTTTTTTTGGATTGCCATGGAGTAATCATGATTGATTTTTTGGATAAGGGTAGAACAATAACTGGACATTACTATTCGACATTTCTGACCACTCTACGGGAAAAAAATAGAGAGAAAAGACGCGGAAAGCTATCCAAAGGTATTTTGTTTTTACAGGACAACGCCCCAGTACACAAATCTCATGATGCCATTCAAAAAATTCGTGATTTAGGGTTAGAGTTACTAGAACACCCCCTTTATGCACCAGATTTGGCTCCGTCCGACTATCATCTCTTTCCTCAACTGAAAAAAAGTTTAAAAGGTCGTAAAGTTTCTTCCAACGAGGAGGTAATAAAAGCTGTTGAGGACTGGTTTGCAGAGCAAGAAGAAACATTTTTTTTGAAAGGTCTAGAGACGTTGCAGGTTCGATGTAATAAATGTATTCAATTAAGAGCAGAATATGTTGAGTAATAAAATATTTTGACATTTAAATTAGGTGGAACTACTGTACAAAACTGTACTCAATAGTTCTTGCTAGGGAGTAATATAAGTTCTGACGTTCCAGTTGGTTCTCATCTCAGGATAAGGCTATATGTATCTGATGACGGCTAATAAGCCAGAAACCGGTAATGCATTGTCTTCCTGTGGTGGTGCCACCTGGTGGTGTACTTCGGAAACTAGATCTCTACTAGTCCAATTCTCACATTCAAATTTTGTTTGGTTCTATAGTAGGCTAAGAATTTTTCAAGATATCCTCGTTTTCTTGAAATTACGCAAAAAACAGAGCATCCATGAAAAATTTTGGAGATTATGATTTCTTCAATATTTTTTTCAATTCGTATAATCACAATATCTTGTTCTTCCACAAGTCATTATCATACAGTCTATTATCAAATTTCAACACATCGGATGTGTGATTTCAAAGATTGATAACTCCGTGGGCCTCACAAATAAAAGACACGAGGACTCAAATTAGGTGGGAGAGGTGGCCATGGTATTGTCATAGGCAGGGGTTTAACTCGACTGGTCAACATAGCACGTTAACAACAGGTTATAGCCCATCTCGTGAAACCAGATTTTTCTGTATCCTGTTTTTCTCAAGCTCTGAGAATTGCGATACAACAATCCACTCGTTTTTCGAAGACGAATTCAGGCTTTCCATCAAGACGAATTCAGGTTGCTTCGTAATATCTTGCCAATTAGAATCAAGATCGATTGGAAGCCATTATGACTTCAATCAGCAGGATTTCCACCCCAAAAGCGCGAGAGAAATTCATTTCATGGAAGCGTTGAAAAATGCTTCAAGATTCGGCAATATCTTCTGGTGCCTTCTCCTCATTCAACAGCAACATTATCGCAATCACTTAATCAATTATAAAAACGTTCTGTTTGTTGATAAAAAGTTTCTTTTCTCTGCCACGTAGTGAAATTTAAATTTAACTTTTCCCCTAACGAAATGGCGGAATTAATCATAATCTGGCAAACATTCACCGGAACTCAAATTGCTCGAAAGAATTCAGAGAAAAACTGTCTGCAGTATATCATTCTCGAATTCATATTATTCTTTCGTCGAAAATTTTGCCTGCGGTTCTGTGAAGAAGGTCCTTGAAATTGTAAGTGTTTTAGCTTTTTAAACTTTCAAATTAATATCGAGATTACTTGATATACAGACCTTCAATATATTCTCCATCAAGATCAATATAATTTTGCATGCGTTCGGACCAATTTTGGGAGCACTTTTTCATTCCGATTGAGGTCCTCCAAAAGAAGTGATTTTTAAGCATCTACTTCTTCAGGTGTTGAAATTTAATCTATTTCTGATCTGTGGGAATCAGAAGAAATCTTTGATTGTGGACTGTTCGGAGCGCTAGATGATAATGGGTGATATTTTAAGAGCTATAGCAAATAAAAAAACACATAAAATTGAGAAAAATGCATGAATTCATTATCAGAATCGATTTCACGATCAGTTAAATTTAATGTTCAAATAATATTTCATGCAAATGTTGACCCCCTGAGATTTTGATGGCCTTATCGTTGTTCAGCACGACAACTCAATATTACCTTCTAATTTCTATTTTGCCCCCCCCTGAGAAAAATTTCTTCTGGTTTCTGCGGGCGCCCATGGTGTTTTTATTTCAAGTTGCATTTGAAAATGGTATCACAGTGAGAACAGAAATTTTGTGGGTAAACTCAGAAAGGATTGGAGTTCTTGATGAAATAATTTAAATCGATTTCATTCCGAAAGTTCTTTTTTTCTTTCAAAATAGAAGAAAATAAGCCAACTCATGCTTCTGTTTTATTTCAAACGAAAGACCCATGAGAATAGTTCAACTTCCGATTAAAAGTGAATCTAGAGGTAATTTCGTTCAGAAAAACAAATTGAAATACGGAATTGGCAGATAATGGCCAAATTCAAATATATCGGCAGTAGTTGCTGCACAGACCTTCGAAGTTCCTGCTCTACCAACATATTCACTAATTTCATAGTTCAGCGATTTTCGGATAGAGAGCGCCATTGTACATTTCATACATAAGGATAGAGATATCAAAGAACTTATAGTGATAATGTTAGTTCTATGGAGATATTCCATAAAATGCACGGTGGCATCTTTATCGGATTAGTTTTCCTACTCGCTCTGAACGGCGTTATTAATATCCGTGCCTTGAGAAAGACTTCCTTGGAATAGGTGTCATTTCGAAAAAAGTGCCTATTGAAAATATCAATAGGAGATTCAACCAAACACGAAACTTATAGTCTGTTCCTTTAACGTTCTGCGTATAATCTAAGCAATGCACAGCGGCAATCACTTAGTTGTGAATGTTATCACAACCCAGTTTCTACTTGAGCTGATGTGTGAGAGCTTGCTGTGGAGAATGATTCATCTTCCGCGATTGGTTTCCCTGTGTCTTCAGAACACTTCTGCCAACAAATGCTGGAGTACCATTAAAATTGATCGGTCTAAGTTGTTTCACAAGGATGTGGAGACATGTTCAGTTAATAAGGCAAAACATTGGATCATTTGCTACGAAGAGAATTGTGCGAGGACAACTTTTATCGGAATTGACTCGTTTTGAAAACTACCAGAGTTTGATTGCGGAAAAATTTGCCCAGTCCTTAGAATATAGAAAGAGGAGACGCACCGTTCAGTACTAAATAGTGAAGCCAATTTTCAAAATCACAAGAACTAAACTGGGTAACTGTACAGGGTGTCCCAAATTCGATGATCACTGAGAGCATCTCGAGAACCATAAGGGTTAGAGAAAAAAAGTTCAAGGACTCCCGATCTCTTTTTTCAAAATAATCAATTGCCAGCAAACAGATCCGAGATATCTGAATTGGTTCTCGAGTTACAGGGCGTTTCTCAAAAATTGCTGTTTCAAATATTTCGCTATATCTCGTTTTCTGTTGGAGATATCACGGAATTTCCAAAAAGTTTTCCTTTGAAATTTCCATTGCCTATTACGTTGCTTCCATCTGATCCGAAAAATTATTTGCCGTTCATGTGCTAGAGAGAAAAGTTTGTGTTTTTAAAATGGGACATCCTATATTTTTCATCATTGCTTCTTAGCCGCTGATTCACCGAGTATCACCCTGTAACCTGTTTCTCGAAAATCTGATTCGTTTCAAAGATATTGAGTTTTTCGTCTTCGCTTGAATTGGAACAGCCTGTATATGAAGATTTTTCTTTTATTTGGAGATGTTTTATTTTTATTTTTATTTTTTGTCTAGTTCGTTTTTTGAATAAACTGATCTTCTTGAATGAAAGAGATACAATAGAAGAATACGATATTTCCTGAAAATTTCAATTCTATGAAATGAAAAACTTCATTTGTGAATAAATATATTCCATCTAATTCAAAATTTAATTAGTCTTGTGTGAAGTGAATAATTTCAACCAAATTTATCTTGAAAAGAAGAAATCATCAGAACAGTTATTGTAGTTTTTTTTTCAGAAGTCATTCGTATTAAAGTTTTTATTCGATTGTTAGTTTTTCATAGAATAGAAAATAAAATATCTCCGAATGAAAGAAAAATCTTTATATACAGGCTGTCCCAATTCAGGTAATAACGAAAAACTCAATATCTTTGAAACGGATCATATTTTCGAAAAACTGGTTACAGGATGATACTCGGTAAATCTGCGGCTAAAAAGCAATGATGAAAAATATAGGGTGTCCCATTTAAAAAACACAAACTTTTCTCTCTAGCACTTGAACGGCGAATAATTTTTCGGATCCGATGCAAGCAGCGTATAGGCAATAGAAATTACAAAAGAAAACATTTTGGAATTTTTGTGATATCTCCAACAGAAAACGAGATATAGCGAAATATTTGAAACAGCAATTTTTCAGAAACGCCCTGTAACTCGAGAACCAATTCAGACGTCTGGGATCTGTTTGCTGGCAATTGATTATTTCGAAAAGAGAGATCGGGAGTCCTTGAACATTATGGTTCTCGAGATGCTCTCAGTGATCATCGAATTTGGGACACCCTGAACTACTACGGAATCAAAATGTAGTAGACATTTTTGCAACGTTGTGACGTTCGTTGAATTTTCTAAGAAATAAACTCTCAATCAAAATGAAGAGTACTTTTGATTGAAATTCATTTACTCATTTGTGCGTGAATGTCAGAAATGAGTATTTGTTTCTTCAAATATTGTGAATTCCTCACATTACATATTCCAAAGAATCGGAATTTTCGCGAAACTGCTCGGCCGTTTTTGCTTCAGTTAATGAATGGCACGTTATGGAAGCACCGTTTTCTGAATCTGTGTCCAATTCATTCATTTATTTCGTTCCGCTATTTTAAAATTTGTGTTACCTAGGAGCATAGAATATTCTATGCTCCTAGGTGTTACTGAGAACGTTTTGAACAGTGTTGTCTTCAGAATATCGCGTAGGAAAATTGAAATTTGGATTTAATTCTGATTACTATAGCAAAATACGTTGAAAAATGATTCATATTTGCATGGTTTGTCGTGAATTGGTCTATTTGAATCCTGATTTCTAAGTAACAATGGCGTAGATTTTTCGATTTTTTTGAATTTCACTTTTCAGATTCACTTCTGATATTGAGAGGAGGAAAATCGATTCTGAATCAAGCTGACTCTGTTCACCTAACTCAGAATCTGTTTCAATGCTCGGAACATTGTATGAATTCGTCAAAATTAGTTGATTCACTTGCAATTTTATTTCCGTCCCTTAATACCGTTAACAACACGCCACTGGACCTTTCAAAGTTAGATTCTGCAATGTTGCCACGGACGGATCTAATGTTATTGCTATCCTTTATATCTCCGTTCCACTCATTGAATACTGACTAAATTTTGGCTTCGCCAATTCTCGAATTTATGAATGAGACGCTGTGTCTCCTCTATGGTCTAATGGTCACCACTCACGAGGCAACCGAACCGGACACAAGCGGCAAAGATAATAAAGGGCCATAAAATCCGGCGCGTGCCATTGCAGATGCTATCAGTTCCCATGAAGAACATCGGAATTTTTGCAGTTGTGTCAGTCACTTCTACGAAAATTTCCGTAGAATTAGGGAATTCAGAAAGTTTCAACGGCATATCCGATTTTGTTGAATATTATTGCACCAGATAGTAGAATTCTTATCAGTTTTGCAAAATTGGTTATGCTGGCATTAGATGTCATAAAAAAAAACATCTGTTTACAATTCGCACCCTTTGTACCTAGACTGGTGGTGCTTGTACAGGTAGGTACGCTATTTTCACTCTTATTATTATTATGAGAAGACAGTCGAATTTGGGTAATCAAGATTTTGTTTTGTTAGCATCTGTGATTTCCGCTAAGAATTATCTATTCATTTTATACTCAGTCTTTCTCCAGCCTCCTTACTGATAGCTTCCTCATTTTCTGTGGAAATTCATTGTGGTGTGTGACATTTTTATTCAATTTAAAAGGTATGTTTGACTTCCCGTTATTGGTTTCTTTCATAATTTTACCTTACAAATTTTTTCAGCTCATTTTTAAGTTACGCGTGTGGCAGCACTGGGCAGTCGATTCCAGGACATCTTTCAGTTGAAATTCAGAAGCAACTTTGCTTAAAATGAAAGAATTTTCAACAGGATTCATAGAATTGTACAGGCAGAAGACCTGCCTGTGGAAAGTAAAATGCACAGGATATTCCAACAGATATCTTAAAAATAAGGCCTATGAGGAACTTATGATCTATTGTAAGGAAAAAATTCCGTAGAAGTGGCAATGCTGGCAAATTCTAGCAACATAATCCGTCTACCTCTTGTCAAAACCCAAGCGGCAAATTTTATTGGCCATGATTTATTGCAGATCGGGATACAATGTTTCCGATTCGGTGTCCCCCGTGGATGGGCACTATAAGGTCCAGTTAAGAAGGTTCTCAAGGATTTCTTCATTATTTGAGAATGAGATTATCTTGGGAGGCGTTTAGGCATTTTGTTCCACTTCTTACAGTGAGTTTTTGTGTACACACATAAATTAAGACAACCACATCTATTTCTCGAAAATATCGCCATAAATTCCAAGTCCAATTGAGCAACATAACTTTCAAACAAGCGCATTTTAGATTCCAGAGACGCATTCTCTAGGTCAGCCCGCGTTATAAATAAACAAAATCATTTTCGTAAACCCGGCAATGCCCAACGAAACTTGCCCAACCGACAAAACTATTCCGCTATTTCCAAAACTATCGTCGTTGCCCAACTCACCTAAATACTTCACGGTTCCATTCCGCATCCGATAACCATCCGAAGAATGCGCCAATTGCAACAAACAATGTTTATAATGTTTATATACCGCGAAAGCACGTTGTCTTGTTGCGTGTGCGGTGCAACAGGGACAGTAGGAGGTAATGGGGGCCACCGGCAAAGCTGAAATCGCGACGTTGACTGTCGGACAAGTTGGTTTCGGAAGTTTTGAACGCGATGCCGACGACGTAACCGACGCTGCCAGGCGTCGCGCATTCTCGAGGTGTTTCTTTGGGGATTCGCTCAGGATGTTCTTGCGGATTAGGCCAAGTTTATACTTGTTGAGCTTGTGCGGCGCTTTTTATGTCGTTTTGTTTTATGCGGGTGTATTCGTCGGCAGACGGGCTGGAGTATGTTGGCATTGATGCTGAGTCGTCAATTTTGAATTTATTAAACATTCTTCACATTTTTTCAAAATATTTCGGCAGAGACACAACCCCTTTGTTGTTATAATCAATTACAATAACACAGAATATCTACTCTCTCTCAAGAACATCTCTACCGCATACGGTGACGACTTGGCATTCGATAAACTTGGATTATTAGCAACAGTGCCACAGGCCACAGGCGAGAAAGTATTCTATTCCTAAACTCCATTCACTTCTATGAAGTATCCAGGTTGGCAACGATTTAGGTTTATTGAGGTTTTTACTTAAAACTGGTTGGTACTTGTGAAATGTCGAATAATTCTCAGAGACGTTGCCAAGGCTAATTTCTTTCTACTCTTCTATAACTTTAACTTTGTAAATGGAGTTGGTTCTTTTAAGGTTTAACTGTGACACAAGTTTCGTTGTATTTCTACATTATCATACTGAATGAAGTATTTCGAGTTGTGCAAAAAAGTATTTGAATGTCTTCTGTAGGCTTATTTCTTGAAAATTTTGAAATTTGAGGAATTCTTTAGGTCCGTCTGTTCGTTTAGAAGTTTTGTTGTTGTATTATTCGAGTACTTTTATTCTTTTTTCGAAAAAAGTAACAGACTATTCTGTCCATTATTTTTCGGTAACATTTCAACACCCGATTCTTGATTTCCGTACAAGAAAATAGCAAAACTGAATATTCCAAGCATCTTTACATACGTGGAATATTTCCAGTATTAACCGAGAAAAAAGTTTCTTCAACTTTCACCAAGTCTTTAGAATTATTGAATTGACAAAGTATTTTCTCAAATTCATTATTTTTCCAAAGTAACATTTGATAAATACGTCATTACTACGACCTCTATGTAGATAGGACAACGTTCCTTAGTTATCTGTCGGTAAAATTACTTTTACATAACACGGTGAAATGTGTCGAATGTCATGGCCAACCGGGATACAATTGAATGGGGTTTATGGTGAAATGACGTGAAACATTCATAGAATGAATATTAAATATGATATAAAATCATTTAAGCGATAAAGTGCTACCTATTCAATTGAGAGAAATAAAGGGGCCTACAAACTGTTGTCACGTCACGCGAGGAAATGGGAAGAAGATATGGAGAATATAGCTGCTTTTACAGTTGCTGGTGATTCTCATAGAAAGGGATTCGATTTACAGGCCCGGATCTAGGGGGGGGGCAAGCGGGGCGCTTGCCCTGGGCGCTAGCTCAAGGGTGCGCCAAAAACAACCAGAGGTTAAATTTTCTTCACTGATTTTCTCGGAAAAAAGTTTTATTATTAAATATGACCTGACTCTGAAGTGCCATCTTGACCACTCAAAAAAAGGACAAAACATCCTATCGGTCCGAAACTATACAAAAAGAAATTATCGATTTAATGGCCACCAAATTTCGGAATAACATTATTGATGAGATCAAGGAGGCCAACTATTTCACTATTATGTTCGACTGCACCCCAGATGTATCTCACACAGAACGAATGAACCAGGTTATACCATATTTTAAGAGAACGGAGTCTGGATATGAGATAAAGAAAAGCTTTATTGACTTCTTAGAAGTTGACGACAAAACTGGAGAATAATGTCATAGCGAATTCTTGATAAACTGCAAGCTTTTGATTTAGATGTCAAAAAATGTCGTGGGCAATCCTACGGCAGCGGACCTCATATGGCTGGCATAAAGTATAAAGGACAATCCAGAATTCTACTGATGAACGAGCTGGCAGTATTAGTTCCATGCCACTCTTTGAATCTTTTTGGGTGTCCATTCGGCTTCATCATGTTCAGAAGCAAAATATTTATTTGGTGTTGTACAAAAACTGTATTTTTTTTTGTTACTTCAACCACGATGGACAATTATGAAAAAGTGCATGAAAACAAATTTCAGAGGAAGTAGCCAAACAAGATGGGCTAAACATCAAGCTGTTAATGCCTTGTTCAATAATTTACCGGGAGTTGTGAAGGCTGTGGAAAAAATCAAAGAATTCTCATCACTAGTCGCAGAATCCAAGTATGAAGCTGGTCATTTGCTTCATGCTGTGATGGATTTTAGATACGTCCTGAACCTAACAATTTGGTATATTCATAATGTAGTCACGTCCTTGATAAGAAATTCAAATTGGAGATCACGGGAACGAGGACAAACCCAATATTTTACAAAATTTTATTTATGAGTCAACGTTTCGTCTACATTTGTAGACTTCATCAGGACTGAAAAAGGAAAATTACAATGAGACAGTACATAAGCAAACATCAAGAAGAACACCTACCTAAATAATTATTGTAAAGGAAATCATAAAGATAAAAAGTAAAAAGTGTAAAAAACGGAGCAAACATCAACAGAGGAAGCAAACTAACACAAAAGGCACACAACCAAACCGCCTTACATATTCTAAATTAATTGCGGAGCGGGTGTGTGAAATGAATAAATAAAATATAAACATACAAATCAATTTGGACAGACCAGGCAAAAAAAAAAAAAATAGTCGGCTATTTGTCATAGTCTTGGGATATTACCTCCGAATATCTACTCTCTATCTAGAGTAGATCTTCCGCATACGGTGACAACTTGACATTCGATAAACTTGGATTATTAGCAACTGTGCCACAGCACAGTCGAGAAAATATTCTATACCTATACTCCATTCACATTTGTAAAGTATCCAGGTTGGCCAATATTTAGGTTTATCAAGGTTTTTTACTTAAAACTGACGAAGGTTGATACTCGTGGAATGTCAAATAATTTTCAGAGGCTTTATGCTAATTTCTATTTACTCCTTTTTAACATTTTAAATGGAGTTGTTTTTTTTAAGGGGCAGTATAACCTTTTGAATCGTGGTAAATCTGCATTTAAAAGTGGTCTCTTTATTTCACGAGTAACTACCCGAATTTACGACGTAGAGACTTGATTTCTTTTTTCAATTGATGTTGAAGAACGTCCCGAGGGCAAATAGTTTTCTTTTTTTCGATTTAATCAGTTTTTCAATTAAAAAAATCAGGGTAATCGTTAAATCTGGGGAACCATTGAATATGTTCTTCGTTTTTCATGAGTACAAGCTATATTTTTGGAATAATCATCATGAAAATTTTTGTAGTTTATAGAAGATTGAATTGCCGAGGGCAAATAGTTGCGATTTTTTCGATTCAATTAGTTTTTCGATTAAAAAAAACAGGTTGCACTTCGGCGTTTTGGAAACTACAATTAATGATTTTTTTCCGACGATTATTCATCATTTTTTTGGAAAAAATCGCAACTATTTGCCCTCGGCAATTTAATCTTCTATAAACTACAAACATTTTCATAATTATTATTTCAAAAATATAGCTTGTACTCATGAAAAACGAAAAATATATTCAATAACCCCAGATCTAACGATTGCCCTGGTTTTTTTGATTGAAACACTAATTAAATCGGAAAAAAAAAAACTATTTGCCCTCGGGACGTTCTTCAACTTCAATTTAAAAAAAACAAGTCTCTACGTCGTAAATTAGGGAACTTACTCGTAAAATAAAGAGACCACTTTTGAATGGAGATTTACCACGATTCAAAAGGTGCTACTGCCCTTTAAGAACTCCAATCCTCTCTGAGTTCACCCACAAAATTTCAGTTCTCAAAGTGAAACCATTTTCAAATGGAACTCGAAATAAAAACACACTACATTGAACGCCCACCTTATGCATTTTTATTAAAATTAGTTTAGTTCTGAAGTAATTTCTAAAGTAGTAACTTATTTTGAATCGAGAAATAACATCTATCAGTTATTTCAATTCATACCAAAAAATCATCTCAGGCTCGTCCAGTTTTTTTTTCAAATGGCTGTACCTTTTAACAAAGCTGAATTTGGAAAAATAGAAAACGAAAAAAGATTTCTTTTGGCCTCAGTAATTCACGTTGATAAGATCTGAAGAAACTTTTCATCACTTTAACATGGGTAATCAAATGAAAAATCAGAAAAATTATAGTATTTATTTCATTATACTATAATTCATAAAACAAATATTCTAAGCCACACAACTCCCAAAGTCCCTTTCTCACAACACTCTTCTGTAAATCAGTACTCTTCAATTGCATCTAGTCATCGTTCTATTCATGATGTAAACTTCTTCTCGTCCTCTGCAAATAAATTAAAAAACTTCATCCTAATAATACCATTCAATATAGACTAAAATCTCAACAAACGATATGTGTCACTTCGGAAAAACTCTCCATGAAAAAAGAGAAAGGCAACTCTAACTAACATTCCCATCTCTAAGAAAAAGCAACTTCGAAAAAAACATCAAAGAAAATGAGTTGAATCTTGAATATACAACGAAATAAATACACCGACAATGGTAGCCGTGTGGTATTACGTGTACGGAACGAATTAACGGAATGAGTGGGTTTCAATAGCTCTATAAACTTGCAGACAATGTGATAATAAATAAATTTTGAAATTAAAAGGTGAATATCGCCGCGGAATGGTACCCAAACGAACGTGACCCATTCAACGAAATAAAAAAAAAGTAATTCGAGATCTCTCCGCGAGATAACTCACGTTTGAAACATTTCCAGAGCCCGTATCTCGCCTCCCAGTCTTCGAAGAACAGCTCCGGCTTGTCCCAATGGACATGGTGTTGATTGTATTCGTAGATTCTCTTCAGCGGCGGATTCAAGTGCGGTGCAAACTCGGCCCTGCGGTCGATGATGGTGTTTATATACTCGTAGAATACCTGAGAAAAGAATTCAATTTCGGGAGAATGTTCTAGGAGATTGATCTCGAACGGGGTTCATTCTCTTTCCATTCAATTTCTAAGGATGGGATGCTGTGGCGTATTTTTCTAACCCTCTTCTGGGAAATGTCGAATGTTGTGCGTTCTCATTAGGGACCGTTCGGAATGGGATGTTGATTCGTGCAAATTGAAACATATACTCCATTCACTTTTATTTAATCACATAGGAGGTCATGGTTTCGTTTTCAGGCGTTGGTGCACCTGATGAAAAGCACAGAACATATTATGAAAAGTCAGTGCGCGCACAGAAAATATCGTTAATGATACAACGACGTTGCCAGTTTCTTTGTTTACATCAAAGTAAAAGTATCAAAGATATTCCACATTTTGTTAGGTTTACAAATTGTTCGCAGATTTTTGGTATTTAATCGATATTTGCAGGTGAGTTTTTCGTCGAATATCCAAGATTAACGTATGTTTATTGTTTCTAGCACCAGTTTGGAGCGTGAGGACGATTTCCAAGACCAGGACGAATGTTTACATTTCGAGGTTGAAGGGGTACACAGGAATTTCTTTGAAAAAGCTGTTATTTGGACAGATATCGCAGTAGATGGATCGGATGGAGCCTCGAGAGGTCGATTAGGATGATATTTTTCAGGTTTTCCAAGAAATTTGGCGATATCTGAGCAGTAGTTAAGTACCTCACTAATGAGGTGGAACTTAGACCTAATTCTCCTATAAGAAACGGCTTTTCAAAGGTCGAGATGGTGAAAAATTTATTCTTTAGATGTTGTTTGAACAAACGCAGCCGAGTTTTATATCCCAACATTGATTTTTAGAAAGTTATCAACAAAATAAAATTGACATTATTCTTGATTCTTGTAATTACCCATCAAATCATCTTATATCTTTGGGTTGATTTTTTTAATGAATTCTTGATTAGAATCAACAATTGATGTCGTCAAGTTGTAACATATCTGAATTTCCTACCCTGCAACGAAATAAAATGCACCGTTGCCAGACTCCATGGCTTCCAACTTTGCAACGTCTGTTGTCGAAACGTGGAACTACGTTGAATGAAATTATTTGATATTATTTTATAATTCTATGAATGATGAATATTAGTACGACTTCAATCAATACTTTAGGCAATTCGCATCTTTATAAATAGGAGATTTTAATCATATCGAAGATCCACCATGAAGTAAACTTGTTCTTCTGTGACCATCGGAGAAATACGATTCTGTGGCAGAAAAACTAACCTCCAAAACGACAACGAATGGAAGGCTCTCTTTCACTTGGCCTTAACGCGGCGGCTGTGTGTGTGTTCCTTCGAAATGGAGTTCCTCTTCTAGGAATCCGCCATTTTAGTATATTTTTAAAGACGCTTCTTTGTTATCTGGTATGTACACGATCTCCATTTAAATAACTGTTTCATTTCACAGGATTTAATCTCGTGTAAGCTTATTCTATCTAATTATTGCCTTTCTATTGAATATTGTGGAACTCTGTTCTGCTACCAACCCATTTGAAATATTCTTATACTGTTCGTAAGGCTTACTGCACATTTAACTATTCACTCGACATTATGGTTTAGGCATTTGGAGTTGTTGCTTTTAGGATAATATTTTACGTACAAATATCACTGGTTTGGAGGCCTAGGGTAAACTGTTTATATCGCCTGTGCTAGGGAAAACATCCCCCACAACAGTGGCCAGTGACACTTCCCCTGAGAGTTCTTTTGACGAACGTCCTCAGAAACCAAGCCTCGCCTTCGGGCCCTTGGCGTACCCGATAAGCAAGGAAAGCTTTGAAGTTGCCATCGTTCATCAGTTAACAGGAAATATAAAGGGTCTATCGTCACCTCCAAACCAACGCGACTGCTATGATCTCACACATAACACTTAAAAGAAAGGATTCTCACACTAGGAACTACAAGGAAACTGTTTATAAATTTCATTAATAATCAGGTGACACACTCTATATGCCTATAACCTTTGGATAACTTTGGATGTATTGGATTCTGCTTTTTATCACAATTGTGCCAGTACTAACCTTACCGGAGTATAAGAAGCTCCATATTGTACATATCACCAATGCTCGTCTTATTAATAATTGTTCTATGGATTGTAAACATATCATCTGTAATGCTAGAAGGTTTTTTGCTTTGAGTTTCAATTGATTCTCGTTCGTTTTTCCTTCATAGGCTATGGTTCCCCGAACTATGGCGCTGGACGAATAAAGGGCTCTTGTTCCACCTTTATGTCCAATCTAGTGTTTTATTTATCTATTTTACCTCATTATTTCCCATCCTATATTTCACTAATCTGAGTTATTACGAATCTGAATTACTACGACATAACATAGAGTTCTACCAATCTAGACGATCACATCACAAGCCAAAAATATAAGTATAAAACCCCCTTTAACGTAATTTTACCCTCAGCTCTTCAGAGCAGGGTTGCCCCTTTTTCTCTTTTTCATAATGTTCCTAGGATCTACAAACTTGGAATGTTACAAAGTCTTGAACTTTCAGTTCAAGAGGATAATAAACATTAAATTTTCACAAGCATGCATATGAAAATTATTTGAAAGCAATGCAATTTTCTTCCATGGCGAAAAATAATACATTTCAACAGTGATCTCTTGTACTTTTCATGCAAATAACTATAAAAGGAATCCTTTCTATCAATTCTTATAAACGTTAATTATTTTCGTCCATCACATCTTTTCCAATTCATTCATTTTCCGAATAAATTCACATTATGAGAAATACTCTAAGAAGTAAGAATGTAGAAAGGGCAACATAGTGTTGACGTGGAACATAAAAATATTTTGAAAAACGTCATAACTTCGATACAGAATGGAATGTATCAAATTTCCAAGGCCAGGGTTGTGATTTTATAATTGTGAATGGAGTATATATGTCCAATAGTCGTTCACTAGGACTTATGGAATCCCATCGTCATTAGAAAGTGCTCAAATTTATGTAATTCTGTAGACAATCTTGGTGCCATCTGAAAATCTTCGTTGCTTCTGGCAAATAGAGTACCTACAAGTCATCATGTAATAGGCCGGAGGCTTGGGTGTTAAACTTTACAACACCCCGGTCGCATTGTCGCAATTACTGGAAGTGAAAACAAAATATGAACAACAATAGAAAAAATTTTATACTTACTGGGGAATTCTACCCTAGTGAGTTGGCAGCGTGCCACCACTTGCCTTTATGACAAGAAAAATGTTTAATTAAGTTATTCGTTAAATTTTGGACAAAAGGAAAATTTTGTCTAATTATCAATTTTCACTTCCCTAATTCTTAAGGTCTTGTGGATTCGTGCTGCCCGCGTATTTTGGGAGAGTCTTTATTTAGAATTTTAAGAGTTTCTTTTGAGGGGTCAGTTTGCCAAAATGATACACTCGATTATAAAAAAAACTCTATTGAATCAAGAACTACAGTTACTTATCTAACTAAACTCTACTACACTCTTATTGCTTTTTCTACTGGAAGAGATTTTCTGGTTTTTAATTAATAATTAATTCAAAATTATTCTGACTTACGGACCGGAAAGATTGTAATCCTTAGTCCACGTTTCCTGGAATGATGGGGAAAATACCTAGGGACACCTGTATGTTGATTGGTCACAACGATACGAAAATTGCCTTTTTTCACACCCGGAATTTTATCGCACTAAAATCGCGAGTTCGCGAAAAACTAACTAGTTCCCGAGCACGAAGCCGAAAACATCCTACTTGAATGCCTTTAAAGAAAAAAAAAAGAAAAATATAATTTTTTTTTAACTTGAAATCTTTCGAAACTGAATTTACAACTGGGTAAAACTGTCTTTTACTGGGATGTAGATCGCACCTTTCTTTTTGAGAGTAAGTGATCTCCCAAGCTTTTTGTCTTCCGTAAGTCAGATTCCCAATCTCCCACCTTACTCAGAATTTTCCTATATACCTTATCATATATGGCCTAATGTGGATTCGGTTGGTTGTCCTGTCTTTCGTAGATCACTATTCTAATCCTCTCTTAGTCTCAATTTTCGTATATACATTACCATTGGTCTGATGCAATTTCGATTCCCAACGTGTATGATTCACCCTTTGGAATGCAAATTATACTTTAGATGAAGTGGTGTATCAAAAATCAATCTTCATATGCTTATTCAAGCTGTTTATATAGCTCGGAATAATAATTGTCTCTTCGTGTAAAGTTTATATGACTCTCTTGAAGTAATTCAGATAATATAATTAATACCTAAGTGTGCTCTTTAAGAACCGCGGATGGAAATCTGATGTGGTTAATTGATGAAGGCATTATTTTCGCTTATTTAAACATTCTCTCTTGCAAAATATTTCCGACGAATATTTGAATTTTCTTTTCAATAAATCTGATTGAAACGTTTATGAAAATAATTAACGGTGTGATATCCCGTTTATTTCAATAGAAATTCGTTGTTATCAAGAATTTGGATGCATTCAAATTGATACAGAATATAGGGAACTGACAGTTTCGGTTGATTTTAAATCTGAAATATGAAAATTTCTTTTCATTGCGAATCTCAATTTATCTCAAATAAGCGCTAGGTTGAAACTTTTCGATAAACTGTTTCAATTCAAATAAAGATCCATGACAAAGTACACACACCTCTTTGAACTAATTGTTTTTTCGAAAAAAAAAATTTTCCTGAAAATTTCTGCACGCATGTAAAGAAGATACAAAGACCTTGCCAATAAAGTACCACATGACCCACTTTCTCTATTCAAAAAATTTAGATGGTTCATGGGGATGGCACAGGGTGCAACAAAAATCCTTCAAAATGCATAAAAATTTGGTAAAAGTGAAACAAAAATAGACCTGTTTCAGGATTTTGTTGCCAAATATTTTTCTTCTGAGAAAATGAATTTGTTCCATAATTTTGACACGCACTGTATAATAAACTGGCCTTCATTTTGAACAAGGAATCACCCTTTGAAATCTTTCGCATCAATCCAGAAACACCCTGCATATTTAAATCCTTTTTGTAAAAAATCGTTGCAAAATGGTGGAGGTGTCGGTGTGTCCTCATTTCCACTCGTAATAGCCATCTTTCCTCAATTCGGAGTGTTTTACAATTAGACCGAGGCCTGTATTCGATCATTCTGGTCTACGTTTATCGCGATAGAATCTCCCAGAGTGAGATATCGACTCTTTGTAGCCCCCATGAGGTTTATTCATTTGTAATGGAATCCAAGGCCCTATTAGGTCGTTGAAATATGGTTCAATCAGCCACACGCGATATGTATGTTCCCTTCAGGGTCGAGGCCTTCGCGACTTGCATTTTTCATGGGACACCGCTTGTTAAAGCTTAAATACTTCAATGTCGACCCGTCAAGTAAGGGTTGTGGGAGGAAACGTGGTAAATGTCAGTCGGAAAGGTCACAAACAGTGAACTGTCGAATTTTCTGGACAGAATATGACCTTTTAGGCTTTTTCGTTGAGCACTCACTTCAGAATTGTAGTGTAAGTAACATACAATAGCAGCACTGAGAATCATTAATATTTTTTATAACCTCAGCAATCGAAGATATTAGTGAAAAAACATAATTCTCTTCGCAATATGGATAACACCACGACTGCTTTCTACATAATAACTGAAAATTTCAATAAAAACCAGCATAACCAGTATAAAAAAAAATTTTTTTCGTCATAGTAATATTATTCGCTTTGGGAATCAAAGCATGTATTCATTCACTTTTATAAACTATCTCGGTTGGCCAAGATTTAGGTTTATCAAGTTTTTTTACTTAAAACTGACGCAGGTTGGCACTCGGCAATGTCAAAATAAAGTGCTCCACATGAGTTAGGGATATTGACTTAAATTGCAAAAAAATATAGTTAAAATGAGATTTTTGTGATGAGAATTCATATTAATATGATTTCAAGTTGCAAAATTATTTTAGCCTGTAGGTCTGCATCGATACAGGGTGGTTAAGAAAAATCGAGTAAAATAACGAAATTTTATTCCCAGAGAATTCGAGCATTTTAGAACTATCAATACAATGTATGGCCTCCACGGGCATCAATAACAGCTTGACATCTTCTTTGCATACTACACACGAGGTTGTTGAACATTTCTTGAGGAATTTGGTTCCATAAACGGGGCAGAAGCTCTCTCAGATCATTTGAGGATTCTGGGGTAGGTTGATGATTATCTAATCTTCTTTGGAGCATATCCCAATGCATGTTCTACGCAATTCAAATCTGGTGAGTGCGGAGGTATTGGTAAAATGTGGAATACCAAGCTCCTCGCGCGCATTCTCAACTATGGCTGCATGGTGCGGTCAAGCGTTATCGTCTAGAAATTGAAAAGTTTCACCAAAAGAAGCGTGAAAATTTGGCTCAACATTTTCAATGACATGCTCCCTATAGTGTGAGGCGGTCATATTCCCAGGACAAATGTGTAGATCTGTGCGCCCGTTGAAACATATCTCGGCCCATACCATAACACTACCCCCTCGGAACGGATGGATTTCTTGGACATAGCGACGAATACGGGGTATGCGTGGGATTGTCCATACCCTAATTCTTCGAGAATCTGCAAATCGTCCATATCTGGATTCGTCAGTGAAAAGGACACTACGCCATTGATCGTTCCAATTGATATGTTGCCTTGCCCATCCCAGTCTTTGACGCTTATGGTCACGTGTTAATGGAACTCCTCTTAATGGATGTCTAGAACCTAGATTCACCTCTCTCTCTCAAACGTCTTCTGATGGTTTCGATGGAAACTTGGACCCCCATCTGCATTTTGAAGAGTATTCCGTAGCATTCTACACGTAGATGTAGGGTTTCTTCTCGCCGAAACGGTGATGAAACTATCCTGAGCAGGTGTTGTTTTTCGTCGCCCACCAAGCCTTGGTCTTTCCAAGACGGAACCTGTCTCCTTGAACCTATTCCAAAGTCGAGATATCACACTGTGGCTGACTTGAAGCCTTTCCGCTACAACAACCTGAGTTAGGCCACCCTGCAGCATTCCGATAGCCCTATTAGCCTCAGCGTTTGTTAATTTACGTCCTGGCATTTTCAGAAAACTCGTTTCAAATCGAAGCCGTTGATAAACTGACTTCATTTTAAAATAAGAACATTCATGAAGCATATGCAAAGAACCAAACTTCAGAAAAAAGGCGACCAGATTGACGAAATGTCTCATACTGATTTTTATTGGATCGATTCAAGTTGAGTTTTAAATGATGTTACAGCGATTTTCTCGAAGATTACATACTTTTGAAAACGATTGAATACGATATCCCTAACTCTTGTGGAGCACTTTAATTCTCAGAGACTTTGCCAACGCTAATTTCTGCTCTCCATATCTTGCTTTTGATTAGAATGCTACATGATAGATATTTTTCATGGAGAATTTATCCAGATATCTTGTCATTACACCCAAAGATAACAGACTGAAGCTAAGTTGCATCAAAGTTTAGAAATATGTTCTTCCCAATTCAGTGTATCATTCACATAGATTTCCTAGAACTTTCTGAATGGAGTTAGTTCTTTTAAGGTTTATCTGTGACAAAAGTTTCGTAGTACTACTACATTTTCATACTGGAGTATTTTCAGTTGTGCAAAAAAGCATTTAAATGTCTTCTGAAGGCTTATTTCTTGAGAATTTTTAAAAGTGGGGAATTCCATAGGTCCGTCTGTTCGTTTAGAAATTTTTTCTGTCGGGTTATTCGAGTACTTTCATTCTTTTTTCGAATGAACTATTCTGTCCAGTATTTTTCAGTAAAATTTCAACACTCGATTCTTGATTTCTGTACAAGAAAATAGCATAACTGAATCTTCCAACCATGTTTATATACGTGAAATATTTCCAGTATTAACAGAGAAAAAAGTTTCTTCAACATTCGCCAAGTCTTTGGAATTATTGAATTCACTTAATATTTTTTCAAATTCATTATTTCCCCAAAGTAAATAAACATTTTGATAAATACGTAATTACAACCTTTATGTAGAAAGGGCAACGTTGCACAGTTTTCTGACAGGAAACTTACCATAACCTAAGATTTTAAAAATATACACGGTAAAATCTGTCAGAATGTCATGGCCAACCGGGATACTTTATAAAAGTGAATAGAGTATACATAAAAATTATATTTTTTCCTTGATATCATCGAAATGAGAAATTGATAATTTACGATGGATTCTACTGTTTCTCACCTTAGCGTTGAATATGTAGCAGACCAAAGACATAATCGCCATGACAGTGGCGTGCAGACGATGCGACTGGTTCATGTTGAAATCGTCGTTGTCGAAAGTTGCCTCTTGTATGGCCATTGCCAGACAAACTCCTGCTGCTGCAGTATAGGCGCAAGGTATCTCGACCATCAGTAACGTTATCAGGGTATAAGAACTTTCAAGATTGATTCTGAAAAGAATATCATTGTTCCGACAAACCAAAATTCTATTCCATTCGAGAGAGGAAATATAAACTGTGTTCGACTAATTTAGGTGGATCTACGCCAGGATAAAAGGCACCCTCTTCGACTTTAACAGAAAGTAAATCTACTCTCCGCTCCAAATAAAGGCAATTAACTGCAGGGATCGAGTTTCAAGCGGCCTTAAATCGAATATTCTCCCTGCTATGCATTGATGCTTTCTCCAATTAATCTTTTTCAACAACCGAATAACATCATTTTTTTTTCAATTTGGTTCCTACTTTAGGATATAACTAGTAGAGCGCGTAGATCTACCTATTGAGAAGGTATCCATATCGGTAGATCTCTGCAAATTGGGTGAATTTTTTGAAAATACTTCTAGATCGCCTAGAGAATCGAAATTTTAACCACGTATGAATCGATTATTCCTCTTTTCGACCATATACAAATTTCCTCACTGTATCGCTGCGATTTTAAGATTCTTCTGAACTAGATTTAGAGAAATGAGCTAAATATAAGTTGAAGTCTGAAACCTGTGATATGCTGATAACTAATAACACTAATAAAGCAAAGAAACAATAGTTAAAAAATAAAAAGAATAGTAAAACATAAATGCAAAAACAAAAAGAATAGTGAAACAATAATGAAAAATAATAAAAAAAGTAAAACAAATATTGTTATCAAAAGAAGGGATAAAACCTTGGATATCGAAAATGTTCTTACTGTCTCATGCCATGAGTCATTATGGAGGTGAGTAACGAAGCATGAAAGGCTTCACGGTGCTTCTGAAGAAACTGCTTATCGTGCTCATGGTAGGTGTTCAGTACGATATTGTACTTGGAATTTTCGTAGAATATCCTGAAACAGTTCTCACTGAATTTCTTGAAAATTCATTTCCAAACAACAATATGCAATCAAATTCTTTTTGAATTTTCTATGTTATATCTGATCTGGCTACCAAAGAGATATCCAGAGCATTGAAAAACTCCTGAAAATGCCTTCTGATTGCGGAAAGCCCATTGGTTTGAAGCTCTTTATTTGTACCCTCATCGTCAAAAGTTTAGGTCCCCTCAAGTTTCTCAAGAAATTAACTATTTATGTTCTGGAAACAAATATTTTGGTCTATTTCAACTGCAATATATTTCATAGAAAATTTGTGTTTGTTACTCTTTGCTTTATTAATAGAAAAAATGAGAAAATTTTAAATATATTAAGATTTGGTTAATACCCTTGGCGATCAATGTCCTTCGTATGGGACCGGGAAAAATTGGACTGCAAACTTCAAAAGAGGTAAATTTTCCATTGAAGATGATGACCTATTCTGCGTCAGTCCCCGAAAATATCGATGCAGTTCATGACAAGATTTTATCAGACCGTCGAATTGGGCTAAAACGGATATCTGAAGCACTGAAGATTTCATACGAACGCGTTCATCATATAGTTCACGTCAATTTGGACATGAGAAAATTTTCTGCAAAATTGATCCCCAAATGTTTGAATGTTGACCAAAAGCGTGCAAGGGTAGAAGCATCGCGTTCGATATGTGCTCGATTTGAAAACGATGTAGACTTCTTGAACCGAATTGTTACTATGGATGAGTACATTTCTACGATCCAGAAACAAAGCAACAATCGATGGAATGACGACACTCTGGTTCTCCAAGACCTAAGAAGTTTCGTGTCCAAAAATCTGCTGGAAAAGTTCTTGCTTCAGTTTTTTGGGATTGCCATGGAGTAATCATGATTGATTTTTTGGATAAGGGTAGAACAATAACTGGAGATTTTTATTCGACATTACTGACCACTCTACAGGAAAAAAATTTGAGAGAAAAGACGCAGAAAGCTATCCAAAGGTATTTTGTTTTTACAGGACAACGCCCCAGTACAGAAATCTCATGCTGCCATGCAAAAAATTCGTGATTTAGGGTTACAATTACTAGAACACCCCCCTTATTCATCAGATTTGGCTCCTTTCGACTATCATCTCTTTCCTCAACTGAGAAAAGTTTTTAAAAGGACGTAAATTTTCTTCCAACGAGGAGGTAATAAAAGCTGTGGAGGACTGGTTTTTTCGATATATTCTCGTATTATCCCCAATCAGAAAGTATTTCCGAGGGTTTCCGTCAACGTCTCCAAACGAAACGAAACAAAAGCACCGACACGTGTGTCAACCACCCGAAAAGAACTTCCACCAATCCATTAGGCGAAGACAAACATAAACTTAGGATATTCATTCCTCATGTCTTCCGAGCACTCTGGAAGACGACGAAAAATCTCACCTCGGCGTGTCGAATTTCAAACGGTTATTGCAGCGGTCGATCAGATAGTGCATCACCCTGTTTCCTAGCAAACTCTGCAGCATGTTCTTGGAAGATATGAGCTTCAGCAACGAGTCGATCACGTCGTTCGGTATGGAGTCCTTGTACAGCTTCGTGTGATAATTCATGGCCGCGTATTCCAGCATGCTTCCGATCTCCAGCAGGATGGATTCGTTCATTTCCTCCTTCTGCACCCAGTTCAGCAGCAGCCTTATCTGAGAAGAGCGAAAGAACTCTCTTTATTAGTAGGTATCTACAAGAAAAAGTTTCAGAAGAGTCAGAGGAGTCAGAGGAGAAACACTCTCGATCTGAGTAAAAACAGAAACTACTTCGGTACAGGCCACAATACATAAGGTGAAGTGGGGTAAATGTGATAATGGGGCAACTGTGATAACGGACTATATATTCAGATCAAATTTATAAATACTGCTGGAATCTATCTAACACGTGTTCAAACTTGCAAGCGAACCACCAAAACACTAGACCGAACGAAATTACCTGTCAGTATGGTCAGTATTTTGTAAAAAACAAAATATTCAAAAAAATAAGTTTTTTTATACATTTACCCCAGTCCTTTCCAAATAACTTTGCCATAGTGTTTGAATGATCTTTTCCTTGTTGCCTTTTCAAGACACATGCCAGAATTGGATACAAATCTGTACAGCTCCCTTTCATAAGAATATATTATATAGGTAGCTAAAAATTATTAACACATTTACCCCAAATTCTGGGGCAATTGTGATATACCGACATCATTTTTTTTTTAATAACCCAACATTTCTCAGAAAAGATTTCAAGAGTGACCATCATACAATCAATTGAGAACTATATTGTGATCATGCATGAATTTTTTTGAACGTTTAGCTTTATTTAAAGTGTTACTTATAACGCTTTGTTTATGAAATATTCAAATACTATATCACATTTACCCCACTTCACCTTCGGTAATAATCCAGGAATATAATACAACACATACCGCCCGCAATGAAGGTTGGCCTTCATCAACAAATACGAGGATGTATTGATATCTAGTTAGCCTAGACCAGTTCCATGCATAAACCAAATATTGCGATACCATATCAACGAACAATAACATATTAGAAGTGTCAGTGTAGAGTTCGATGTCAAAAAAGTAAACTAGAGTTGAGATGTTCACCGAAATTGTAAAAATCGAAAAATTGGAGTATCGAGCCATCATCAACAACCTGTATTCAAAAGGGTTAAGAGGTACGAAGGTATGCTTTATACCCTTGGTGATCAATGTCCTTCGTATGCGACCGTGAAAAATTGGACTGCAAGCTTCAAAAGAGATAAATTTTCCATTGAAGATGATGACCGATCGGGAAGGCCAGTTTCTGGGTCAGTCCCCGAAAATATCGATGCAGTTCATGACATGATTTGATCAGACCGTCGAATTGGGCTAAAACGGATATCTGAAGCACTGAAGATTTCATACGAACGCGTTCATCATATAGTTCACGTCAATTTGGACATGAGAAACATTTCTGCAAAATGGATCCAAAAATGTTTGAATGTTGACCAAAAGCGTGCAAGGGTAGAAGCATCGCGTTCGATCTGTGCTCGATTTGAAAACGATGTAGAATTCTTAAACCGAATTGTTACAAGGATGGGACTTGGGTACATTTCTACGATCCAGAAACAGAGCAACAATCGATGCAATGGCGACTCTCTGGTTCTCCAAGGCCTAAGAAGTTTCGTGTCCAAAAATCTGCTGGAAAAGTTCTTGCTTCAGTTTTTTGGGATTGCCATGGAGTAATCATGATTGATTTTTTGGATTAGGGTAAAACAATAACTGGAGATTACTATTTGACATTACTGACCATTCAACGAGAAAAAATGAAAGAGAAAAGACGCGGAAAGCTATCCAAAGGTATTTTGTTTTTACAGGACAACGCCTCAGTACACAAATCTCATGTTGCAATGCAAAAAATTCCAGATTCAAGGTTAGAATTACTAGAACACCCCCCCTTATTCACCAGATTTGGCTCCGTCCGACTATCATCTCTTTCCTCAACTGAAAAAAAGTTCAAAAGGTCGTAAATTTTCTTCCAACGAGGAGGTAATAAAAGCTGTAGAGGACTGGTTTGCAGAGCAAGAAGAAACATTTTTTTGAAAGGTCTAGAGACGTTGCAGGTTCGCTGTAATAAATGTATTCAATTAAGAGGAGAATATGTTGAGTAATAAAATATTTTCACATTGAAATTTTGTTTCGTTCTTTAGTAGGCTAAGAATTTTTCAATATATCTTCGTAGTTTCGTTTTTCCCTCAAATAGCTTTCATTTTATCGAATTTTGAAAAAGTATCGCCCATTTTTGGTTTCAACTAGATATTCTGTCTTCAAAATGCTGGTTTTAACACGGACTCCATGAAACACTGTTGGAGCATATTGAAAATTGGAACGAGATTAATAAATTTGAAACTCTTCCTGAAACAAAACGACAATTCGTCAATAGAACCTATTTAAGGAAGTAACAATTAGCATCAAGGAAATCGTTACTTATTGATCGTTGAAATTCGTCAGACCAGATAAGCTTCTATAGGTGATCCAATCGAATTTCTTCAGATACCAAATAAATTTCGTCAGCGAGAAATCTTAAGATTATTATTATAAATCCTGCACAGCGTTAGTTTACTGAGTCTGTTTTCTCTGAAGTGATATGAAGAAACTGATAATATTTTTGAGTCTGGTTGCAGGATGTTTTGCACAAGGACACTACCACGAAATAAGGGAGAAATGGGATCATTTCCTAGTGAGTATCAAATTTTTCTTTCAATCGCTATTGGTGTTTTATCCTTTGAAAGTTTTCACCTTATAACACTTGCGTTTCTCAAGATATTTAGTTGAAGTTTGGCTTTGACTTGTACATATATTTTAACTGTAGATTCCTCTCATCAAAGGGAACACTTTTTTCCCATACCATTTTTCAACATTCGTTTCCGTTTGAAAAATACAAGGTGTCCAAAATCCATTAAACTAAAACTAGGTATTCTTTCCATCTATTCGGAACCGATATTTCGAATGAACTGAATTTTGGTTGATTGTTTACTTTATTCATGCATATTCCTCAGTCAAAACTTATTCAATATTTCTCCTGGTATAAAAGTTATAGCGTAGCCGACTCATAAATTCACGCAAAAATACTATAAAACCACTTGAAAAAGATAAACGGTTCATATTTTCGAAGAATTCTTTTATGTTTTTTCGAAAAAACACGTTTTCGAGTTCTTTCTAATTGTATACGATGAAATTTGAAGAAAAAATGAATTTCAAGAATGATTTGGATGCTTCCCTGGATAAACTATCATCGAATATTATTTCTTCTCTGGACTCTTAACAAGTTAACAATGTTATCAGAATGTTCATCAACTGCGTCAAGACTAAAGTCTCCATGATGGGAAAACGTTTGATGTAGAGATATGTAATAATAAAATCCCACAAATGTGGGAGATAAAATTGAGTTCTAAGAAGCATGAAATTATACATTTTATACGCACAGTTTTCATTAAAAATTTATTGTTACTGGTCCATATCAAAAATAAATGTCGATGAAATTCAAAATTCGAATATTAATGATGAATGTCGATACAAACAACGTATTGAATTGCAATTAATAAAACATAAAATGATACTTAGCACCATGGCGATGTTTCTATCTTAACAAAATCCTCTTGGAATTTTAACCCGACACTACACGGTTATTATTACATCAATTCACTGAAAGTCTTCACATATCGAAGTCCATGACGCTAGTTATCGCTATACTATTACGCAAACGTCGTTCATGGGTCTGTGATGGGACTAACATTGGAGACACAGAACAACGGTTTGTCTTCATTGCGAGGTTCCAGACCGTTATAGGCTATTGAAATTAAGATCGTAGCGCTATAGCAGCCAGAATCAGAAATACTCGTTGGGCTTTTCCGAAGAGCAACGCCTAGACGCCATTAGCGAAAAGTAAACAAAACTTGTGCGATAGTTCAACCGTTAACGATAGGGGACGTACAGCTTACTTGGTTTAACATTGTTCGAAGAGGAAATCAAAATTCGTCTTCTCGAAAGTTCTGTGAAATATCACAGAAGATGGGTTAGGTTAGATCATCGACCTCGAATCCTATGACCTAGGTTGATGGAGTTAGGTTGGGTTAATGGAAAAACAATTTTTTGAGATAGTTTTGGGCTACCGAGGAAAATATGAACAAATTATTATTGTTTAAAAACTGATCCTCAGGAAAATCGAAGAAGGAACTTATTTTGGTTGGGAGAAATATGGCTTTCCAACTGCAGAAATAAGCGGACTTTCAAACTAAGTGTTTCTGTTAGGAAATATCGTGTTTGTAACATTCTTATTCAAATAAGGTTAGTGCTTGAGTATTTCCTAAATGAATCACCACAGAACATCTGACAATCACCTCAATTTCAATCGAAAAATATGAACTCTGCACAATTCCAGAGAATCGTATCAAGTACGTATTCGGCTCAATTTTTTTATATTCAAATGGCTATATCTTTTCAACAGAGCCGAATTCGGAAAAATGGAAAATGAAAAAAAGGTTTCTTTTGGCCTAAATAATCTACAGTTGAATATATGCATAAGTCAAATTCAATTAACGCTCTTCTTTCATTGCAGAGGATTACGAACAAGAGATACGACCACTGGGAAGCTGATAGGCGCTTCAGCATATTCTCAAATAATGTGCACATCATTGACGCGCACAACTATAGGTATCGCCAGGGACTGGAAACTTTCGAGATGGGAATAGGACCATTCGCCGATATGACCGAATCCGAGTTCATGATGATGTTCGACATCCACCACGGTCCCTACAGGAGTGCCGTGGAGAATGTCGGAAAGAGTCCAGTTCTCTCGAATCGCAGCTACCCTGACCCGTATCAGATGGATTACAGAAACCACATGCAGCCCGTCAAAGACCAGGGGAATTGCAAGTCGGGCTGGGCCTTTGCCGCTGTAAGTTACGCTCTTTAAGGACCTGTCAACCGTCAAATAGCGCCTCTGGCATCATCTCTCAGTAGGAGAGCGTGATATTGAGCAGATGTCATGATGATATATTGTTTATCCTGATTACTCCTAGGGCTCCTGAGGAGACCCCTCTGAAACTACAAGCTTCGAAGCTGGTAACTTGTGCCGAGTTCGGAGTAAGCAGTTGTGTTCTGTGTAGGCTTTGTTACTGTATCCTTACGCCACCTTAGGCACAGCATGATTGATTGATTGGCTGACGAACAAGAGACCGGGTTAGCACTGGGCCTCCCTATGACACTGCGACCAACTTGAGTTTATTGTATCACTCTTTCGTCAGTGGTTCCTCACGAGAATAGGTTTGTGTCCTTTATCAGGTTCAGTAGCCTGTTTATGAGGTTTTTCGAATTCATTCCCGTTTCCGGACTGGTCTCTCCGAAGGTTCTGTGACGCCTTCTTCTTAGGGCATCGCATTCGAAGATGATGTGAGAAGCTGTTTCTTCCTCTTCACCGCACTTCTGCAATCCACGGGTTCTCTAAGTATTCCCATGATGTTCAGATGTTTCCTAAGGCTGCAGTGTCCCGTCAGCAGACCTACTATTATACGTGCCTTTGTTCTGTTTAGATTCAGAAAGTCAGCCGTCAAGGTTTGGCTTGTGTGTCCTACCATGACTTTGCTGTGTGTTTGCCCGTCGCTCTGTTCCCAGTGTTGTAGGTGTCTTTGTTTTATCCACTCCTCAATCAGGGTCCCGCATCGGTTTTTGCTGATTCCATAGGTTCTGGCCCTGTGAATGGCGTTTCAGATGCTTGTCTTGCTAACAGGTCTGCTTTTCCATTGCCCGCTATTCCCTTGTGACCTGGCACCCACATCAAAGTGACCTTGTTGTGTTTTGCCAGCTCCAGAATTCCCTGGAGGCATTCCCAGACGAGTCTAGACTTTATCTGTGTCGAGTTGAGTGCTTTGATGGCGCTCTGGGTGTGACAGAGAATGTGGATGTGTTTTCTTCGGTAGCCACTTTCCAGGGTCTTCTGTATGCATCTCCTAATGGCATGTGTTTCAGCTTGAAATATCGTGGCGTGTTCGCCGAGAGGTATTATGTAATCCCTTCTTGGCCTCACTCCATGTGTTCCCGCTCCTGTTCCTTCATCTGTCTTCGAACCGTCTGTGTACCAGACTATTTCTGCAGATGATCGTGATTCTATACTCGAGTCCCATCTATTCCAGTTGTCATAATTCCTTTTTGTTTTCACAGGTGGCTGCCGTAGAAGGGATGGCCAGTCTGAGGCTCCGCTGGGACATATCCCTGAGCGAACAGAACGTGATAGACTGCGCGTATGGCAGCGAATACATGTCATACGGTTGCGATGGGGGTAGTATCTGGGGTGCCCTCAACTACATGCGGATATACGGAGTCGACACCTCTCGAAACTACCCTTACAGGGCCATATTTTCCAGATGCGTCATGCCCGTCAGCCCTGCCGTTCGCCCGGTTTCCGTCTACAGGATTCAGGACGCCGATCGGGATCTCAGGAGGATAGTGGGAACCGTTGGACCGGTCGTCACTACCATACGGGTAAAAGCATATTCGACAAATTCTGCTAGTCACATTCTTATTATACAGATATGGAAAATGTAGTTGGAAACACTGGGGTTTCAGTACAAAATTCGAGAAGTCTTCTAGTCCAGTTGAACAGTGGAAAAATCGAAACCTCAGTGCTATTCGATATCGCTGCTCCACCGCCGCCGTGACCGGTCGGTTCATCTTCTCCGCTTCGAACATGTTTAATTCAAGCATTGCCATTATTGCTCATGGGATGCTATACTTACGGACTTTCTCCTTCTTTAGGAAATTAGATATTTCGTAAAACAAAACCGAAAGTTATGTGGAACAATAAATTTGAATTGTAATCTTTTCACAGGTTTCGCCGACCATAATGCACTACCAGAGAGGCATTATTTTTGATTCACACTGCGGATTTGGAGCAACCAATCATGCAGTAACTATCGCGGGTTATGGTATGGAAAACGGTTACCAGTACTGGCTGTTGAGGAACTCCTGGGGTCCTTATTGGGGAGAGAGAGGTTACTTCAGGGTGGCAAGGAGTTATAGGAACGACTGTCAAATTGGCCAGATGGCCTATTTGGCAGATTTCAGCTGATTATTGTATTTTTATTCTTTATTATGATGGCACTGAATATTTTTCTTCTTTCTGTAGAACATTTTCATTTCAACTGATAATACTTTTGAGTAATGTACCAAATATGTTCTCTTCTTGAAATAAAATATTGAATTGAATTGTTTCTTATTTCATTCTTGAACTAACTTCAAGGATGTATTGATATCTAGTTAGCCTAGACCAGTTCCATGCATAAACAAAATATTGCGACGAACAATAACTTATTAGAAGTGTCAGTGTAGAGTTCGACGTCAAAAAAGTAAACCAGAGTTACACAATAAATTTAAAAAAAAGATGTCCACCGAAATTGTAAAAATCGAAAAATTGGAGTATCGAGCCATCATCAAGTACCTGTATTTGAAAGGGTTAAGAGGTAAGCAGATTTACGAAGATATGCTTAATACCCTTGGTGATCAATGTTCTTCGTATGCGACCGTGAAAAATTGGACTGTGTTATGATAAAGGAAGAGATATTATTTAAATATAACTTTATTGTCTTCCTGAAGTCACTGTCACCTTGACAATCTCAGGTAACTCTATGCAATGTATCACATCTCCCCTTTTTAGTTTCTAATATACTTCATCCCCTTTATCCCCTTTTTTTTAAATCAATATTGACGAATAAATCTTCTTTTTCTCACGTAAATTCTTCCACTTGGCATTTTGATGGTATACTTCCTGCAAGGTCCCGTCTCAACGATTTGTCCGATTTGATCCCAACGTTTAGTAATTCGGTTCTGTACCCATACTCTGCTTCCGATCGGGATTGGCCTCAGATTTTTCTCACGCTGATTATAAATATTCTTTCTCTGCGTTTGATGATTTTCCCTTTTATCACATAAATTTGCCTCATTTTTCCATTTTTTTGAAAATGAATTTGTATGAGCAGGAAACAATGATCTGAGAGGACGACCATATAATATTTGTGAAGGTGAGAAACCATCAGCTTTCGGCGTATTCCTCCATTCTAGTAAACCACTGTGATATTTTTTCTCATCTAAACTTCCGTCATCCATGCATTTCAGGATAAGACTCCTCATCGCTTTTACTCCTGCTTCGGCGTGACCATTACTTTGAGAGCAATAGAGTGTTGAAGGTGAATAGATTACGTTCCAAATCTTTAAAAATATTGCAATTTCGCGCGAATTAAACTGGGGACCACAATTTGAACGAAATCTGACAGGTACACCTGTATCGAAGAAAATTTTCCTCAGACAATTTATAACGTCATTACCATTAGGAGAATCACTTCCAAACTGGCATACTATTGGCCATCCAGAAAGACGATCTACATACACCATGAAATGTTTTCCCGAGCAAGAAAATAAATCAGCTGAAACGTCTTGAAATGGTCTTGTGGGAGGTGGATCACTCATTGGTTTCGATATTTGGTCATCGAAAACATTTTTGTATTCTTCAATAAGATTATTTTGAATCACCTCACTGCGTTCTTCAGTCGGTTCGTCAGGAACTTCATAGGTTCTCGTTATATCTGCCGTTAAATATACTGGTAAAGGCTTTGGAAATTGTTGATGTATGATGCCGAGGTTAATCATCGAATTTCTGTCGATTAACAGCTCATTCACACTTTTGCAAATATAAATATTTGTCATGGTGGAGAGTCTACCATAAGATATTTCACATTTTATAAAGCCCAGTACGTTTAAACGAGATGAATTGGCCGACATCAAGTTCAGGTTGCTGTGGAGTAATTTCTTTTTCGGAATAGACAACATTTTTAGAAAGTCTTCACCAGCAACTGCCACCTCTGTTCCTGTATCTGGAATAGCCTTAAATGTGGCGATATTTGAATTTTTACTGCCTGCCAATTTAATATCAACCCAAATGTGACGAAAATTCCCTGATGAATGTTGTTGTTCTAGTGAATTTATCATTAAAAATCCTAATTTCGAAGATTCACCAAATTGATCCATTTCAGGATAGTCCATATGATCGATATTTTTTGTTCGACAAAACTGTGAGAAATGTCCTTTGATTTTGCATTTTTTACAAATATAATTCTTTGCTGGACATTCACTGAGAGTCTTATGCCAACTATTTCTACATCTTGGACATTTTTTCTGGGGAATATTTTTCCGTTGGATTTTCAGTACATTTTTATTATAGAAACTTTCTTCTTTATTTGCTGTTTCTTCTAATTCGCAAATTTTTATAATTTCATCTATACCGGCAGAGTCTGGGAGAATACGGCACTTTTTCCTCAAATCTGTGTCGTGAAGGGATTCAATAATGTGATCTGCTAAACATTTATTGTAGCAGTGGCCACAAGGTTCAGTAAGTTGAAAAAGTTTGAGTTTCTCCCTGTAGAAATTGAGGAATGGCTCTCCTTCTTCTTGTTTTCTGTTCATGAATTGACTTCTTCGTATTCGTCCATTTTCTTTTCGCTTGAAGTATTCCTCCAGTTCACATAGAATTTCGCAAACCTTCGATTTACTCAAATCATGAATATTCAAAACAAGTCGAACTACATCTGATATTTCTTGGTTGAAATAGGATGCCAAAAAGGCTGTTGATTGACCGGTATTTTCAGTATTCAAACCTTGGAGTAACAAATAGTTTTCAAATTTCTGTCGCCAATCTTTAAATTGCCCTAGTGTTAAATTATCAGACAATTTTTCTGGACCAGGTATTCCACTTGATAAACGGATATTTTTATTCACTATACTTGATTGTGGAATGTCTTGCAATATTTCGTTATTGGAATGAACCACAAGTCTTGCCTCCACTGAATTACCATTTGTTTCTTTGCTATTTTTTTTAGTTACCAATTCAACCAAAGCAGTTTTGAGATCTGATATTTGCTGAGTGAAATGAGATTCAATACTCTTGAACGATTCTGTTGTTCGTATTTCCAAATTTTTCATTGCATTTTGTGTGGAAGCAATGGAGTTCTCCCAGGGTTCCAATACATTGTCTACTCCAACTGATCTCCTTTTAGATTTCTTCGATTTCGACATTTTTATATTGCTACTACTGGTTCTCAATATATCGACTGCGCCATGTTATGATAAAGGAAGAGATATTATTTAAATATAACTTTATTGTCTTCCTGAAGTCACTGTCACCTTGACAATCTCAGGTAACTCTATGCAATGTATCACAGACTGCAAGCTTCAAAAGAGGTAAATTTTCCATTGAAGATGATGACCGATCGGGAAGGCCAGTTTCTGTGTCAGTCCCCGAAAATATCGATGCAGTTCATGACATGATTTTATCGGACCGTCGAATTGTGCTAAAACGGATATCTGAAGCACTGAAGATTTCATACGAACGCGTTCATCATATAGTTCACGTCAATTTGGACATAAGAAAAATTTCTGCAAAATGGATCCCCAAATGTTTGAATGTTGACCAATAGCGTGCAAGGGTAGAAGCATCGCGTTCAATCTGTGCTCGATTTGAAAACGATGTAGACTTCTTAAACCGAATTGTTACTATGAATGAGACTTGGGTACATTTCTACGATCCAGAAACGAAGCAACAATCGATGGAATGGCGACACTCTGGTTCTCCAAGACCTAAGAAGTTTCGTGTCCAAAAATGTGCTGGAAAAGTTCTTGCTTCAGTTTTTTGGAATTGCCATGGAGTAATCATCATTGATTTTTTGGATAAGGGTAGAACAATAACTGGAGATTGCTATTCGACATTACTGACCACTCTACGGGAAAAAAATGAAAGAGAAGAGACGCGGAAAGCTATCCAAAGGTATTCTTTACAGGACAACGCCCCAGTACACAAATCTCATGTTGCCATGCAAAAATTCGTGATTTAGGGTTAGAATTACTAGAACACCCTCCTTATTCACCAGATTTGGCTCTGTCCGACTATCATCTCTTTCCCCAACTGAAAAAAAGTTTAAAAGGTCGTAAATTTTCTTTCAACGAAGAGGTAATAAAAGCTGTGGAGGACTGGTTTGCAGAGCAAGAGGAAACATTTTTTTTTTTGAAAGGTCTAGAGACGTTGCAGATTCTCTGTAATAAATGTATTCAATTAAGAGGAGAATATATTGAGTTAATAAAATATTTTGACATATAAATAGTTCACCACAACTGGCTTATTGCTTACCAGGGTATACCGCAATACCATAAATCAAATGGCCAGAGGCAACAAAGTGACTTTCTTATGGGTGCTAGGGCTCTGTGGCATTGAGGCTAATGAGGAGCCTGATGCACTGATGCATCAAAGGTTAAACCTGCTGAACATCAACCCTTCTATGGCCTGATTGGTTGATTCAGTAGGCTTTAAGAACAAACGATCAACCTGGTAGCAGTTCTGAAAGGTTCCTCTACAGCCAATCGACCCCATCGTATGATAATATAGAGTGGCTCAACTTCATTTATACCCCAAAATATATTCATCTGAGATAACAACTCAAATACCAGATAAGGAGCAATAGAGAAAATCTATTTATCAGACAGAATTGTTGATATCTCCGTAGATACGATACCAAATCGATAATGTTGTTAAATTCGAAGATTATGTAATTACAGCTATCATATCCATTAAACATGAACCTTATTTTCTTTATTTTGTTACTCATAGTGAGATGCAGAGCTCATACAGATGTTGTTTTCGAGGAGAAATGGCAGGAGTTCCAGGTAATTGATCTATTCAAGATATCTAAAGAGATTTAGGTTGAATTATATTTATAGAATAATAAATTACCTTCACGCTGTTTCCCATAAAGTAGATGATGCTTAGCAGCTATTCATTGCAAATTTCTGCCAGAAAATGTATACTGAATGGGTCACCAAAGCTTCGACGAAGGACTCTATTTGTTTCCCTCGAATCTCAATACATTTACAGGGCTCTTATAGGTGCATATTCCTATGCCACAGAAAGGTTCTGAGCCAGTGAGTGGCGTTTGTGCGCAATTTCTGGCCAGTGTATTGGCCTCTTCGTTTCCTACGATTCCCGAATGACCGGGAACCCAGATTAAAAAGACCTTATCCTTCTCATTGAGTTTGTTTCGGCATTCCCAAATCAGCTTTGAGTCAATGACGTAGGAGCTCAGTACTTTAATAGCAGCTTGACTATCTGTATGAATAGCTATATCACACTTCTGATAGTTTCTTACTAGATTTATATCTAGACATCTTCCGATTGCAAGTATTTCCGTTTGAAGGACGCTTGTTCAGGAGTCTAACGAAAGTGCACACTTGGTACTTGTCCCGTAAATCCCAGCGCCAGCTCCTGTAGCGGTTTCAGAACCATCTGTATGCCATTTCATTGTTTTTTCTTTGAGATTGTAGTTGGTGTATTCCCTTTCCCAATCCTCTCTTTTACTTAGCATTGTACTGAAGTTCTTCTCAGTGCTTACTTTCTTGATCATTACATCACTAGGAAGGTTTGCAGAAGAGGTGTAGTCATTCAGAGAGGACCAAGCTCTCTGAAACCTGACTCTCTCATTGCCTGCTCCTTCTTTAGATACTCTGAGGATGGCCTCATGGGCTACCCTATCAATCATTAGATGTAGAAGTGTGAGGTCTGTGATGATCTCAAGCGCCTTGGTGGGGCACGTTCTCATAGCTCCCGTGATGCACACACAGGCAAGCCTTTGTACTTTCCTCGTACTTACTTAACTTGCCTTAGCAAACCAGGCAACTGCCCCATATGTGACTATAGGTCTTACAATCATGACGTACATCCTTTGCAATATTTTTGGGTTACAGCCCCGATTCCTGCCGCATAGACGCCTGCACGCCATGAGAGCTCTTGTAGCTCTGCCAGTTTGCTATCTAGTGTTATTCCTAGGTATTTGACTTCGGACCCCCACTCCAAGATATTTCCGTTTAATGCTAACGTTTTCATGGCTGGAAGTTTCCTCTTCCGAGTGAAGGAATCAATGTGGTCTTGGTTGGGTTGATGTTCAGCCCCACTGACAAGCACCACTGCTCAATTATTTTAAGGCCCTTCTGCAATAGGGCCAAGAGAGTGCCTTCGAATTTGCTTCTAATTATTAGTACTATGTCATCAGCATAGCCTACACATTCGAAGCCAAGCTCCGTTAGCCTGTGTAGAAGTTCATCCACTACCAGGCTCCATAGGAGAGGGGATAACACCCCATCCTGAGGTTTTCCACGAGTAGCGTTGACGAAGACGGATTCCTCGTCCATCGATGTCTGAAACAATGTGAATGTGGTGTTGAAATTGGAACTGCTTTCTTTCTTCCCTTTATTGAATGATGCTGCTAGTATCAGCAGCATATTCAACCCAGAATAAACTTCAAACGCGATTACAGAATCTCTTCGGGAAGAACTACTCATCTTCCTCCGAAATTCAACAACGTTTCTCCATATTCAAAGAAAACCTCAACAAGATATCGCATCACAACAATTTGTACATCAGCGGAAATGTGACGTACAAACTAGGCTTGAATCAGTTCACGGATATGACCGCCGAAGAATTCTCAGGATACGTCAATAAATTCCAACTCGACAAGAGAAACATTGGGATCAAAATCCACGAGGTCCGTAAAAGAAATGTGAGCATCCCTAAGGCTATCGACTGGAGGCTTCTTGGGGCTGTTACAGAAGTGAGGAACCAAGGCCACTGTGGGTCCTGTTGGGCATTCAGTGCGGTGAGTACCATTTCAGATCCGTCATCTATACTGCTCCACAAGAGTTAGGGATATCGTATTCAATCGTTTTTAAAAGTACGTAATCTTCGAGAAAATCGCTATAAAATCATTTAAAACTCAATAACAACTTGAATCGATCCAATAAAAATCAGTATGAGACATTTCGTCAATCTGGTCTCCTTTTTTCTGAAGTTTGGTTCTTTGCATATGCTTCATGAATGTTCTTATCTTGAAATGAAGTCAGTTTATCAACGGCTTCGATTTGAAACCGAGTTTTCTGAAAATGCCAAGACGTAAATTAACAAACGCTGAGGCTAATAGGGCTATCGGAATGCTACAGGTTGCCTAACTCAGGTTGTTGTAGCGGAAAGGCTCCAAGTCAGCCAAAGTGTGATATCTCGACTTTGGAATAGGTTCAGGGAGACAGGTTCCGTGTTGGAAATTCCAAGGCTTGGTGAGCGACGAAAAACAACACCTGCTCAGGATCGTTTCATCACCGTTCCGGCGAGAAGAAACCCTACATCTACGTGTAGAATGCTATACGGAATACTCTTCAAAATGCAGATGGGGTCCAAGTTTCCATCGAAACCATCGGACGACGTTTGAGAGAGGTGAATCTGGGTTCTAGACGTCCATTAAGAGGAGTTCCATTAACACGTGACCATAAGCGTCAAAGACTGGAATGGGCAAGGCAACATATCGATTGGAACGATCAATGGCGTAGTGTCCTTTTCACTGATGAATCCAGATATGGACGATTTTCAGATTCTCGAAGAAAAAGGGTATGGACAAACCCACGCATACCCCGTAATCGTCGCTATGTCCAAGAAGTCCATCCATTCCGAGGGGGTAGTGTTATGGTATGGGCCGGGATATGTTTGAACGGGCGCGCAGATCTACACATTTCTCCAGGGAATATGACCGCCTCACACTATAGGGAGCATGTCATTGACAATGTTGTGCCAAATTTTCACGCTGCTATTGGTGAAACTTTTCAATTTCTAGACGATAACGCTAGACCGCACCGTGCAGCCATAGTTGAGAATGCGCGCGAGGAGCTTGGTATTCCACATTTACCAATACCTCTGCACTCACCAGATTTGAATTGCATAGAACATGCATGCATGGGATATGCTCCAAAGAAGATTAGATAATCATCAACCTACCCCAGAATCCTTAAATGAGCTTCTGCCCCGTTTATGGAACCAAATTCCTCAAGAAATGTTCAACAACCTCGTGTGTAGTATGCAAAGAAGATGACAAGCTGTTATTGATGCTCGTGGAGGCCATACATTGTATTGATAGACTCAAAATGCTTGAATTCTCTGGGAATAAAATTTCGTTTTACACGATTTTTCTTAACCACCCTGTATACGCTGCAGACCTACAGGCTGAAATTAATTTGCAACCTGAAATCACATTAATATGAATTTTCATATACCTAACTCATGTGGAGCAGTTTATTTAAGTACAATAATGTACGTCCAAAATAATAGCCTTGGCATTTGACGTCCCTTGTCCACCGAAGGACATCTAATGGACTTTCTTCGTGTACGTTGCGGATGTCCAATGGAAGTACCTTGGTGCTACCAAAACGAAAAAGTAGAGGAAGTACGTACAAAATGACAATTATGGTTTTATTTCAGAAGCAAATAACCTACTCCTGTAATCTTTTTTGTCGTGCCGAGGGTTTTGATAATTTTACTGCTCCAATAGACAATATTCATTCCCTCGTTTAACGCTGTATTCCCTATGTTTCCGTTTCCAATTTCCGTACCTGTATATTTCGTTCTGTACGTATATCCCCAACTAAATCAACGCATATCAAACTTCCTCTTCACCAGGTAGGCGCACTGGAAGGCCAAGCCAAAATCACCCTGGGCAAAAGGGTGAGACTGAGCGAGCAAAACCTCTTGGACTGCGCAAACTCCGATTACGGAAATTTCGGCTGCAATGGCGGCGATGCCAACAAAGCCTACGTCTACGTGCAGTCATCCGGTATCCAAGCCGAAGACTCCTACCCTTACGTCGCGTCCCAAGGCAGATGCCGGCAACAATCTTCCGAACTCTTCGTCACAGACTACGCCTTTGTTCCCGCAACCGAAGAGGCCCTCAAAGAGACCGTGGCCACTGTTGGTCCCATAAGTGTAGCCATCGAATCCACCTCAGAGCTGCAGCATTACTCCGAAGGTATATTCTATGATTATACCTGCACCAACAGGTTGAACCACGGAGTATTAGCTGTCGGTTATGGAGAGGAGAACGGTCAAGAGTTTTGGTTGGTGAAGAATTCGTGGGGGCCCTCTTGGGGGGAGCAGGGGTACTTCAGGTTGGCTAGGAATAGGTTCAACAACTGCGGCATCGCCAGTTACGCTAGCTTCCCTTTGGTGGCCGAGAAGAAGGGGTCATAGCTCATGTGGCATCATGCCATGATGAGAAAAACATCGAGTCTTACGTGATTTTTGTTTCATGATGTACAAGGATATATTGAAAAATCTTAGCCTACTATAGAACCAAACAAATTTCAAGGTCAAAATATTTTTTTACTCAACATATTCTCCTCTTAATTGAATACATTCATTACAGCGAACCTGCAACGTCTCTAGACCTTTCAAAAAAAATGTTTCTTCTTGCTCTGCAAACCAGTCCTCCACAGCTTCTATTACCTCCTCTTTGGAAGAAAATTTACGACCTTTCAAACCTTTTTTTCAGTTGAGGAAAGAGATCATAGCCAAACGGAGCCAAATCTGGTGAATAAGGGGGGTGTCCTAGTAATTCTAACCCTAAATCACGAATTTTTTGCATGGCAACGTGAGATTTGTGTACTGGGGCGTTATTCTGTAAAAAAAATACCTTTGGATAGCTTTCCGCGCTCCAGTTATTGTTCTACCCTTATCCAAAAAATCAATCATGATTACTCCATGGCAATCCCAAAAAACTGAAGCAAGAACGTTTCCAGCAGATTTTTAGAAACGAAACTTCTTAGGTCTTGGAGAACCAGAGTGTCGCCATTCCATCGATTGTTGTTTTGTTTCTGGATAGTAGAAATGTACCCAAGTCTCATCCATAGTAACAATTCGGTTAAGAAGTCTACATCGTTTTCAAATCGAGCGCAGATCGAACGCGATGCTTCTACCCTTGCACGCTTTTGGTCAACATTCAAACATTTGGGGATCCATTCTGCAGAAATTTTTCTCATGTCCAAATTGACGTGAACTATATGATGAACGCGTTCGTATGAAATCTTCAGTGCTTCAGATATCCGTTTTAGCCCAATTCGACGGTCTGATAAAATCATGTCATGAACTGCATCGATATTTTCGGGGACTGACACAGAAACTGGCCTTCCCGATCGGTCATGATCTTCAATGGAAAATTTACCTCTTTTGAAGCTTGCAGTCCAATTTTTCACGGTCGCATACGAAGGACATTGATCACCAAGGGTATCAAGCATATCTTCGAAAATCTGCTTACCTCTTAACCCTTTTGAATACAGGTACTTGATGATGGCTCGGTACTCCAATTTTTCGATTTTCACAATTTCGGTGGACATCTTTTTTTTTATTTATTGCGTAACTCTGGTTTACTTTTTTGACGTCGAACTCTACACTGGCACTTCTAATAAGTTTTTGTTCGTTTATATGGTATCGCAATATTTTGTTTATGCATGGCACTGGTCTAGGCTAACTAAATATCAATAAATCCTCTTAGAAACATTCTTTAGAAACTGATGAGACCAAAATCTCATACGAGTTCGTGTTGTGTTGTTCACGGTTTAGTGATGGACTGAAGATGTTTGAAACATTCTATGCTCTTCTCAATATCCAGAATGTAAGACCAAAATGTAACAATTCAGTTCAGATTAATCAACAATGCCCAACTCACCGCAATCATCAAATCATGGTTGTGCAAGCTCTCTAAGACATGTCTCAGACAAACTTCCAGACCCTTCTGTATGATCAGAAGGTTGTCTTCGTCTTCAGCGCCTGGTCCAATGCTCGAAAAGAACATTTCGAAGAGTTTCTCCATCAGCGTCTCGTTTATACTACGCCATTCGTAGTCCTCGAACATTTTGTCCACGATTCGGAGTAATTCTCTGGCTTCTGTTATGTTATTTGAGATTGTGTACTCCTCGCAAACGCCTAAGGGTTTCAGAAGATGTGACTTGCCTCAGAAAAATGTATGAAGAACCTTCCTCAGTCATTCGAAGCATTACTAGGCTAAGGACTGAACGAGAATAAATTCGCTATCACAAAAACGCTTATATCTTTTGAACCACTGGACCAATTTCGAAAATCAAACTCATTTTCGAATCATCTTCTAATTCTAATGAAAACTGTTTTCACAATAAAAAACCAAAACTATTTTTTACAAAATTCATGTATTTTTTCTGGAATTCTTCCCGTCATGCTTCTTATAGTGTTCTCAGTCACTTTCTGGGATGCTGTCTTCCACTTTTGCTTGAATTCCGCAAATATTTTCGGTGATTTCTTAGTCTTCTTCAATACTCTTTTTACCAGGGCCCAATATCTTTCGATTGGCCTGAGTTCTGGGCAATTTGGTGGATTGGCCTCTTTGGGGACAAAAAACACCTCATTAGCTTCGTACCATTCCTTGGTGGCCTTGCTGTAGTGGCAAGAAGCTAAATCTGGCCAAACGATTGTTGACACATCGTGCTCACGTAAAAATGGTAAAAGTCACTTCTTCAAGCATTCCTCGATGTATATCTTCGAGTCAACAGAGCCTTGGCCAACGAAAAATTTGCTCCTTTTCCCACAAGTGCAAATTGCTTGCCAAACCAGGAATTTGTTAGGAAACTTCACTTGTTTCTTCACGCGAAATTGTTCATCAACATTTCCACGAGAATCTGCAGTATAAAATTCCTGACGAGGAAGTTGCGAGAAATCAGCCAAGACATAGGTTTCGTCGTCCATCACGCAACAGGAAATTTTTTTCAAGAAATCTTTTTTTCATTTCTTTGCTCTTGATTTCGTTTCTTGATTCTCCACAGAGTTCCTGTCTGGCACTTTCTGCACTTTGTATGTTCTAAGCCCACAACTCGACTTGATTTTCTGAACGGTTGACTGCGAACAACCCACTATTTGGGCCACTTTCCGTCCTGAAAGGTTGGATTCTTCTGAAAAAGGCTGATGGCTTTCTTCACTTTTTTTGGGCTATGAAACCCGTTTTTCCTCCCGGTTCCTTCCTTGCGGTAATTGTAAGATCTTCGTTGAAGCGCTTAACAACTCTTGATACCGTTTCCGGACGAACGCGAGCCTGTTTTGCCATTCTGTTGAAGCTCCATTTTTGATTATTTTGAAAAAGTTTCACTATAAATTCTCGTGTTTTCACTTCGCTTGACATTTTGCGACATATCTATGAAGTAAATGTTCCACATGTTTCTGGCGTTCATAACGAAGCTAATGATCAAATTTTGATTTTTTCTCAATTGGTTCAAGAGATATAGGCGTTTTTGTGATAGCGACTTTTTTCTCGTTCAGTCCTGACTTAAAAAGTTTTGGGAAGAGAAATAAAGGGTTTTCCAATGAGAGGTGTTACTTTGGTAGATGTCACTTTTGGAGCTGTCATTTTTGACATTTGCAAAGTATAAACTACTCCATTAATAAAAACGGAACGGTAGGCGCTTCAACAACGCATTAAAATCATTAAAATTCACTACAGAAATGGTGAAAATTTGGCAGAGACGGTTTGTAAAACTCGAACATTTTTGGGTTGTCGTGAAGCACCTTGTCGAACCAAAATACAGAAATTGGTGGGGAAATTTGAGCTGTAAGGACAAGTTAGTAATTGAAGAATAAAACCCGTGCACGTCGCTCAAAAACAGCCGAGAATATTGCTGTTGTAGCCTCTTATTGGAAAAGCCTTCACAACAACATGAAGAGCCGAGTCCAATGTCCTTCACAAGTAGGTAACCTTAAGATTAAATCATACTCAGTAACTCGTAAATCACAGCACTCCTATCGGTGGTGAACGCCAGAAACCTGGTCAACAAGTCGTGACTCATGAATTCGTTTCCCCAAAGTTTAGCCTCTTTGAAAAACTTCACGATAGACTTTAATATCAAGTAATCCATCTGTTGGTACGTCTGAACTAGCCTGTCGAAGGTTTCAAGAGCATCTTGGGACTGACGCCTTCAATTAAGCGTTTAGTTACTGATCATCGGAAGAAGATGAGAGTGAACTTACCATTTTCCAAATGAAAGGAGATTTTTACTCTGGCATAACCTGATTTGGAAATGGTGAACACAACTCAAGGTACACCACACTATCTGAACGATGTTCTGGAAGGAGATATGGTCTTTGTTTGCCTTTTTTAATATCTTGTTGATGATCTTCAGACCTGCAAATGGGGCAATTCCAACTCTAGCACTAACAGTTTCTTAATGCAACTTAAAATCACTCTTTAATGGTTAACTGAACTTACCTTTCATTCGTGCTATATGTATTTTATATGTATCTGAGTTATGAGTCAAACACTCCTTATTCATTTGTACTATATACGCCTGACAACGGCTCTCATCGAAAAGTTGACTTTTTTTGAATATTCCAGAGGAAGAAATATTGAATTGTCTTTCTAGAGGTACTGGATTGGGTATAGCAGCTGAAATAAGAGGTATGGAAACATGTTTTCAATGATTTTTTCTGTAGCATACGCTTGTCTACCTTGGCTTATTGTTCCTGCCTCTTTACCGGAACTACTCATGGTAATATTCAAATGAAATGGTCAAATATCAATTGTAGAATACGAGTGACACTTTAATGTCAAAATTTCATGGCTGACTGGAAAAATCAGCTCATCGTGCATAGAAATATTTTTTTCTGTCAGCGTTTCGAAAAGTTAACACTTCCACAAGCGTTCACGTTTTGAAAGGCCATCTTTCAAGGAAGTGTACGAAAATGTTGTCTCCTATTTTTCCACGCAAAAACGAGTGCGAAAAAGAAAACCCTGCCTAGATATTTTTCTGCACTGAGAACACAGATTGGTGCCATTGATCAAGTAACATCTACAAAGATTTTGACATATCTGTCACAATATTATGGATTAATTTTTGGTGAAACGTTAAGCCCAAGACTCCATACCTTCTGTTGAGTGTTTTATTCAAAAATATCTGAAATGGAGCAAACGAAATAGATGATTTTGATGAAGAATCATCAGAGGCAAAGCAGACCAATAGGACCTTAACGAAGATACGCAGTTCTAGGAATGGTTTTCACACATAGAGGTTACTTATCCACCTTATTTCCATTTCGTGTCATGCTTTCAACTGAATATAAAGGAAAATAACTATTTCCTACGAGCATGCGCAAAGTTAAAGTCTCCAGAGTGCAGTTGCATGCGCAAAGCAATATTTTCCGCTTCATGCGCAGTAAGAAATCTAATTTGCGCAAAATGTCTTCTCACTCATTCAATTTAATTTGCCTGCGAAAAAGTGACACCTTGGTATACAAATATCCAAAAAAGGATTTCGTTCTCCTGAAAAATGGTAATTTCTTCCAAACCTCCACGAAATATTTGATGTAGTAGCAGGGATAAATAATTTGAATTGAAGAAAACTGTCCCCTTCAATCAACCTCGATTTTTTTTATTCATAACAGGTACAAAAATATAAAACAATAACTTAATTTATATGGAGTTTCATCCATTATTACACATATTCGTATCAAACTTTTTATATACATATGTACATCTTTAAACGTAAATATAATGTAGAAAAGGAACAACGAAATTAATTTACAACTCAAAAAACTCTCAAATACTGAAAAAATGTATTCTGAATTAATACAGATATTTTTGGCTTAAACTAGATTTTTCTCATTGGACGTCGATGGGCACAACTTCTGATGGTTCGCCCAATCTTCAAGCTGAAAATGAGGAAAACCAAATGAAATATCATTAACAATCACAATATCATAAAAAAAAAATTTAGGTTATTTTTACATTCGTTCAAACGAGAATTCTCATCAATGAAGCAGAAATATCTGAACATTCCCCCTGAATTCCATGTACGAATTCAATTGAATACAATAGAAATACTTACTTGGCACGCTTCGCTACAATACATGACAGTATTGCAAGAACAAAGGTATTCTGCAACTTTTCCACACAAGCATTCTCGATTATATAGAATCAACAAGGACTCCGACTGCGTCTGAAAAAATTATAAGGGAATATATTATATTAATTATTTCTTCGATTAATGCATGTTAAGATCTTGCTGATCTGGATGCCACAAACACAACTTAAATTTAAAATTCACATAATCAACTCACCAAGTCACCATCTTCGGCGCCACAAGAATCGTCCGCAAAAGGTTCATCCTTGATCAACTCGTCGTCCAACCACGTCAAATCGATTATCTCCATGTCCTCGTCTTTCAGATGCACGGAATGTTCGAAAGTCATCGTTTCAAACATGGACCTAAACGGTTTCACATCTGGTTGGTCTTCGACTGCCGACTGTGCGACTTTAGGGAGATCTCCATCAGACGGGAGGCTAGGAACGCCGGTCGTCTCGTTGCTGATAATATCACCATCACAATTCTTTCTTGCGTCCAGCAGAGAAGATTCTGACGTCGGAGGAGAGATGGCACGTTGACTAGAAGCGTTGGATAAGGGCGGTGTGGGGTAGAGACTTTCAGAATTGCTGCCATCGAGGGCTGAAGATCCTGTTCTGTTACACATCCGTTTTTTCTGCGTCGGTACGTCCGAATCTGTCGGATTGACTGGCGTATCCATTTTGTGTTTCTGCGCCGGGGACGGAGGGGTAATAAGCTCGAATGAGCGTTGATGCCCTTCTACATCCCCATTTGACTCCACATTACATCTTGGTGTGTTACTGCCTGCTGGAGTTTGCGTGTTTGGAAGCGCACCCACATAATGATTAACATTTGAAGATTGATTATTTTTTCCAAAAATGTTATCCGCAGCTGCGCTTGTAGGTAAGTTCGTAGGATTCATCATTGTATTGCTGACCATCGTTCGCATATTGTTCAAGATGTTACCAGCAGTTGACCGTGTTGGTAAGTTCATGGGACTCATTCCAGTATTGCTGACCATTGTTTGACCATTGTTCAAGGGGTTATAAGTGGGTGGACTTGTAGGTAAGTTCGAAGGATTCATTCTGGTGTTGTTTACAAGCTGTGCCTGTCTCGTGTTGTTATGTAAAGTTGCTTGCTCCAATTGAGACAAATTCGTTTTGGAAATATCAATATTCGGACAGTGATTGATTTGCGGCATTCTCAGACAATGTCCTAAATTGTTATTCCAACTTGTTATTCCCTGGTTTTGGGACCAAACAACCCTAGGACTGTTAACATTCGTTGAAGGAACGTTTTGACGAGTATTAACAGCGTTTCCTGGGGAAGTCAAGGCCTCTGAAAGGACAGGCATGTTCATTGGAGTCGTTCCAGTACCGTTGACACCTGGATATTGCATGTGATGTGGTTTTGTGACAGCATTTCTCGAAGTGTCATTATTAATGTGTTCTGAATATGTAGCTAACCTAGCACTGTCATTATTTGGAGACTTTCCGGAAGTGTTAGGCGAGTATATACGATTCGTTATGGAACTGTTGACATTTGGAGACGGTAATGGCGACGTATTAACTGGTGCGTTCAATATTTGACGCAATATTTTCGAATTAGAATTATTTTGAGATTGCACGTTTTGAGGGATAAACGCAGGATTCATTTTGGCAGCTTGTTGGGTGTTAGAGCGGAAGTTGGCACTTCCTATTGAGTTAGCAGCCGCTGAGCATTGAAGGTTTCGTCCATCAACACAACTTGCTTGACAATTGTCCGTCATATCTCTCGTTGCACATACTGGCTGATTGGGCACCTTGTGCACGTTATTCGGTTTACTAGATATATTTTGAGGTGCAGTTCTGATGACAGTTTGGCGGTTGGTTCCAACAACACCACCTTGACGACGGATGGACTCGTTACGCAGATGCAGGTACTGGTAAATTTGCGCCTTCAGAACATAGTGTTGCTGGAAAGTCATGCTGAAACCTGAAATGAAAATAAACTTTTTTATAAACAATTATATGATAGGATAGCTTGATCTTTTTCAGCGCAGAAGCCAGGACAATGGAATTCATGAAGATATATACATATTTACAAATAGTCCTTGTGATTTCAAACAACGAAGAACATAATTTTATCGATCACCTTCACAAATAAGGGATTTAATAACTTCTCACACAAATGTTCAAGGGTAACTGCCGACCGATAGATGTAGTTGATAATTATCGGGATAATTCTTTTAATGTGGATTACAACATTTTACAAGTATACGTAGAATACATCGGAAATTGTTGTAAATATCTACATATTCGCTGTGTTGCACTTGTCAGGCAATTTTGAGTTTTCCTCACGTATTAAAGATGGCGGCGCTTTTCTTCAATAACGAAGACGAGTCTCCTATCCAAAGCGCTCGCACATGAATGGGTCTTAAAAGGCAAAATTGTTAGGTTGAATGATATGCAAGGGGTTTAACTCGGAATTAAGACATGTTCGATCAATCCACATATTTCTATACCTATCATTTGATCCTTGAAATTAAAAGTTAAACATCTAGAGGGCTATTCCAAAAGCCAGTGAGAACTATTGCGCATGTGCGATAGGAATATTGTGATTGGGTAATAGGCAGCACGAAGAAAATTCCATAAGGTATCCATGGATGCATAATGACATGCCCCTTCTCTCCGACTGACGCATGCGTATAGCGACAACTGAATCTGGATTTAGGACTACACTTTTATACAGGGTGTTTGGAGGGTGAGTAGCCATAGGTAAATGGTGGATAGGTGATGCTCTTGGCTACTTGTTGCGCCTAATAAAATATCATTTTGCCCAAAGTTCAAGGTGTTATAATTCTTTTACCATTTTTCTAGAAATTTCCCATTTTTCTCATTAAAACCTTGAATTTTTTCAAATTTAATGCTCGAGGTGCCTATAAAATGATTTATTTCCTTAGTCTAGTCTTGTCTTATTCAGATCGAACCATAATTTCATACAAACGTCTTCAAAAAACCTGACAGCGTCGTGTCAAACATCAAAATGAAAAAAAAAATAATGTTGTGTCCACTTTACAAAGTGAAATAAAAAAAAAATTACATGGTGTTGGGTTTTAAAATGGCTTTGAAAACTTCTCTAGTTAATACTCTTTGCAATGGTATGTAACATGCACCATTAATAATCAGATAACTCAACAAAAAACAGTTTTGTCTTCAAGGATGCCTTGAAAGGATGACGACAAAACTATTCCATTGAGCAGGCAAAATCTTTTCTCTCATTCTACCACAGCTAAAAATAGCGTGCCCTCTCTATCATCGGCTAACAATACTCCCAAGGCCGTTGCCAAGGAGGGGGCAGCTGTGCCCCGTGCCCCCCCCCCCCCAATCAGAATAGAAAAAAATGAACTGATTTTCGTATATTGTGCTATTATTTCATAAGTTTTTGAGGGATTTTTGAGCTCTAGGGGGGGAGGGACTGCCCCCCGTGCCCCCCCCCAGCTCAAAAGCTGGGGGTAATTACTACATTTGCAAGTCATTTCATAGGCCTGCAGTAATGCAGTTTTGAGTTCACTCAACATTTCGGTGGTTCATCAACATATTCTGTAGCATATTTTGAGCTGGGGGGGAGGACACGGGGGGCAGCTGCCCCCCCCCCCCTAGAGCTCAAAAATCCCTTAAAAACTTTTGAAATAATAGCATAATATACGAAAATCAGTTCATTTTTTCTATTCTGATTGAGGGGGGGGCAGCTGCCCCCTCCCTGGCGATGCCCTTGGGAGTATTGTTAGCCGATGATAGAGAGGGCACGCTATTTAGCTGTGGTGGAATGAGAGAAAAGATTTTGCCTGCTCAATGGAATAGTTTTGTCGTCATCCTTTCAAGGCATCCTTGAAGACAAAACGGTTTTTTGTTGAGTTATCTGATTATTAATGGTACATGTTACATACCATTGCAAAGAGTATTAACTAGAGAAGTTTTTAAAGCCATTTTAAAACCCAACACCATGTAAAATTTTTTTTTATTTCACTTTGTAAAGTGGACACATCATTATTTTTTTTTTCATTTTGATGTTTAATACGACGCTGTCAGGTTTTTTCAAGACGTTTGTATGAAATTATGATTCGATCTGAATAAGACAAGACTAGACTAAGGAAATAATAGTTATTTATGTAATAAGGATCATAAAGACGATAATTATGGTACAAGTCGTGAATGTTATCGGGCGAGGCGTAGCCGAGTCCGATAACACGGCGTGTGCCATAATGATTGTTTATGATTCGTATTACATACAAAATTTTATCTGATGGCATTTATATCAATACATTTTCGAAAAATTAAAAACTGCATTTTCGACATGTCACAATGACAACTATTTTTAAAGGAGTAAATATTGTGTAGTTTCAAATATTAGTAGGTGAGTGAGCTGTGCTTTGCCATTTCCTTGACAACATCATCCGGTTGTAACGGCAATATTTATTTATCGCTGTCAAACTCAATAATTATTGTCAGGTAGAATTTATTATAATTTAAAAAATGAGTGATTCTGAAGCTGATAGTTTACCTTCTGATTTGGAAGAAATGTCGAGAAATATCGTGGACTCCCTTTTGCCGGAAAAATCACGGAGTGTATATGAAATGGTGTTTAATCGGTACGAAGAATGGTGTTCTGCTAAAAAAATCAAGAATATCACTCATGAAAAAGTATTGTTGGCTTACTTTGAATGCTTATCTAAGGAAAGAAAACCATCTTCTCTTTGGTCGTATTATTCGATGATAAGAAGTATTTTATCAACAAGAAAAAACGTCGATATTAGTAAGTACCTACAGCTGGTTGCATTACTAAAACGTAAATCAGAAGGTTACAGAGCTAAAAAATCCAAAATTTTTACTAAACAAGATGTTACAAAGTTTTTAACGGAAGCATCAGATGATACATACTTATTTAATAAAGTTGCCATGATAATTGGACTCAGTGGAGCATGCAGAAGAGAGGAATTGACAAATATGCTTGTTGAAAATGTAATAGATGAAGGATCCGTTTTTAGAATTACATTACCGAATACAAAAACAAAGGTAATGCGAGAATTTTTTGTAACTTCGGGAAATATCCCAGGATTGAATATGGTAGAACTTGTCAGACAATATGTGAAAATACGACCTTGCAACACAAACCATCTACGTTTTTTTGTCACTTATAGAAATAAGAAATGCTCAAAACAACCCGTTGGAATACATACCTTTGGTAAAATGCCAAAAGTTATTGCCACTTTCTTGAATTTACCTCGCCCTGAAGAATATACCGGACATTGTTTTCGGCGATCGTCTGCTTCATTTTTGGCTGATTCTGGAGCTGATCTGTGTACCGTGAAACGCCATGGCGGATGGAAAAGCAATACTGTCGCTGAAGGTTACATCGAAAATTCGAAAGAGCAAAAGAAAAAAATATCAGAAGCAATTTTTGGTGCCAACAACCAAAAAGGATTACAAGTTTGCCAACAATCATCAACTACTGATGTAAAAACTGTAGAATCCATTGGAATTAATATTACAAATTGTAGTAATTGTTCTTTCACCATTTATAATAAATAGTTTTGTACATAGTTATGCATTTTGAATAAACTTTTTTGATCAAACCATTACATGTTTTCCTTATAGAATTTCATTATGGTACTTAGTACCATAATGAATTCATTATGGTACTTAGTCCCATAATGAATTCATTATGGTACTTAGTCCCATAATGAGCTTCCTTATGTCATCAAAATTGAGTGACATAACGTTGTCATTATGACATGCCATCAGATAAATCATTTTATAGGCACCTAGAGCATTAAATTTGAAAAAATTCAAGGTTTTAATGAGAAAAATGGGGAATTTCTAGAAAAATGGTAAAAAAATTATAACACCTTGAACTTTGGGCAAAATGATATTTTATTAGGCGCAACAAGTAGCCAAGAGCATCACTTATCCAGCATTTACCTACGGCTACTCACCCTCCAAACACCCTGTATACTTTTTTGCCACTACGCTCAAATTCTATATTTATAATTCTACGGATCCAGCGAAACATAATTCTATGACGATACGGCAAAAATGGAATCAGGGTTTTCCGTCAATTCATTGAATATTCTGTGAGTTTTTAGGACTTCTAGGTTATGTTCTTATCAATTTTAATGTATAATATTCCTGGAAATGTCAATGTTATTCAGCATATTTTGCAGTTGAGAGCAGCAACCATAAAAAATATATTCAAATGTCAAAGGATCATAGAATGAGGTACATTATGTAACGAGCATATTATGATGGTTAGTATAATGAACTAGTAGCGCACCTAAATCTACCTATAAAGTAGTTATCCTTATCGGTAGATCTCTGCAAATCTGGTGATTTTATAAATGTCAAAGTTTGATCAATTTTCCTGCACAAATAAGGAAATTATGAAAAATACCATCTGTTCTGCTGGACCCACTTTTTCGACAGATTCTCTCGGGTCGATCCATAGAGTTACCCTTTTAGCACAGTATAGATTGATAGCCATAATATTCGAGTAGAATACTCAACTTTGTTCACGACAATTATCAGTGAAATATTCACTAAGGAAAAATCTAAGTCGATTTGTATATTAATTTTCTTATATTCTCTGACAATTAGCACTCTACGTCGTTGTATTTAATGGTCCTTCCTTGAAATAACCCTCCGAATTGATAATTGAGTTTCACCACGAATGAAATCACAAGGACAGAAGGTAGACGAGCAACTTACCGGAAATAAGCTGTTGATGCCGTCTGACATCGTTTTCTATGTAATTTCTGAATGTCTTGAGCGTGAAATTTCTTTCATATTCCTTCGAGTGAACGCTGACCAGTTCCCACATATATTTGGTCGGGTAAGGCATCAACTTTTCATTCTGCATTGCCCGAAACAATAACCCCATGAGGCAGTTCAAGAAAACGTCGATTCTTTGTATATTCGGCGGTAAACCGAGCAAACAGTTCAGTAGCATACATCCAAACATAAACCTCATATTTGAAATCATAGCGTCGATGTTTTTCTTGTCGGTTGCAATGTTGTAAGTCGGTTGGAGGTACTCCAAGGTCCCGGCGACGTACCCCAACTTATTTGTCGTCGAGATGTACGAATTCAGGATTTTGAAGATTTTACATGCGATGTTAACGTATTTTTTCGTTTGTGGGAATGAACCGCCTTCTTGAGGATTTGAAGTAGCCTCTGATATGTTTGACATCCGGGGTAGCGGTCGAGGTGGTTCGAGAGGAGTAGGTACAGAACTCGAGTTAGGGACGTTCTCCTGACCATCAGCAATCGTACCCGAATCAACAATAGGAGATGTCATAGTTGAATCAGTGCTATGGGAGGTAGATAAGGTAGTATTCTGTTCATTTTCAACAGGCACATTGTTGTGGCTTTGTAAGTTTCCATTGGGTTTCGTTTTGTTTATTCTTATTATATTTGTATCGTTCTGCGCGGCAGTTTCTTGACGGTTGGTGATAGTTGAAAGGTCCTCGCTTGAACTATCAGAAGTACTCGTCGAAATATCACCAGGAACATTTTCAGTGACGACCGAAATTGAAAGACGAACTTCAGGAAAGGAATCGTTTTGATTTTCCACGGTATCAGTGGAATCTGTATCGCGAGTATAAACGCATTGGATATTTATCGTGGGAGCGGAAGTATCCTCATGTCCTACAGGTTCAGTGGCAGTCTGCAAATCTCTTCTGTAACCGCCAAATTTTTTCGGCGGAAGCCTGATATTGGCGCAATCTGTCGTCCCAACTGGTACCGTGAAAGTGTACGATTGTCTGGTCTCACCATCTTCTCTATCAACATTCGAGTCCCTACGATTGTCGGCTTCCAATTCTCTCCGTATCATAGATATCGATTCCGCTTCCATTCCATCATTTTTAGATGTGCCGTCTTCTCTCTTCACTGCGGCTTGAACGGCAAACAAGTCGATAATTGGAGGCAGCGATTCTTCCGCTTCTTTCTTCACTTCCGGATTGTCTATAACCCTAACCTGTATTTGGATATCTTCGCCCTCGTCGTCTTCCAGTTTTTCCTCATCGCCTTGTTCGCATCCCTCGTCGGAGCCATGAGAGATTGAGGCAGCATGTGGTGAACCATCAGTATCTGTTGTATTTATAGAGTCTGACTCGGTGACTTCAGCCGCCGATTCTGCTCGATCACTCATCGGTATGGTCGATGAAGAAGAATCGCTAATCGTTTCGTCCAACTTCTGGTTTTTCTCTTCTGATTTCTGAGTATATTCACTCGAAGATATCCGAGAAGAAATACCGTCAATTGACTGTTCCAACGCTCTTATCAACTCTTCCGAAGACATTTCCATGCCAGTGGTCACAGTATGGGTACCTCCTTCTGGGATATGCAAGGAATATTCCATGTCATCTTCGTTCTCGTCCCTGCAAGGTGTTGAAGCCGTCGATTTTCTATTGAGATATGCGGATTGTTCCTTATCTTTATCTGGATTTGTTATCTCCTCTAGCTGCTGAGAAAGAGTTTTTTGTATCGTACCCACTCCTGAAATTATATGTTTTGGTTTCAGAATGTCTGCCGATTTTTCTTCAGTTTCTTTCCTGAATGGCTGAATGAATTTTAAAACAGGTGGTGTTTTGTATTCAAACAGTGCATCGATATCTGCTCTTGTTCTTATTCTTTTAGTGATTTTCGGCGATTCTACCCGCTTTCTCTTCAATGGCGTACTCTTTTCGAGTTTTTTCATAGTTTTCTCAGTCTTAGAACTCTTTATTTTTTGTGATAATGAGCGGTTAAAGATGGAACTTGAGGAAACAACTTTCACAGAGCTAGGAATTCGAACCATTTTAGAGGCTTCTTTAATGTGCAATTTCTTCTTCGTAGATCCTGCCGGATGCAGTTTATCATGGCTGTGACTACTTTTGACGGAGTTAATTCTATGGTGTCTATGTCGGCAAACAGACTTTCGTTTGTTAATCGTCCCACTCTTTTTCTTATCGATTTCGTCCTTATCTGAAACTGCCAGTTTTGTCTTACTTCCTGCCACGTGTGATTGTTTTACTGTTGAATCTTTCTCAGTCTCTTTTTTGTTTTCGTTATTATTTGGAGTTTCCTGCGCTGCAGTTTTCTCGATCAAGTAGGATTTTTTCGTGTCTATCATCGACTGAAAACATTCATCGGAAATGGTCTGAAACGGCGCATACTTACACTCGTTTCTGCGAATATTGACGTGGCAACAATATTTACTGAATTGTTTGATGGGTATTTTGCCGTATTCGTTCAATTCGCTCAGATTTTTAAAACAAACGTGGGATTTCTTTTTAATACTGCCTTTTCGAATGGCGACGAGTTCTGTCCCCGAACTTTTAGCCTTCAACTTTTGCCGGTACCGATGTGTCCAAAAAGACGGTACCTTCAACTCGAGAGGGGAAAAACGAACGGATCCGCAAACTTTACGGATATTTCTCGGGTCACTAGGTGTATCAGCGCTCGTTCCGATCGGTTCTTCTCGACATTTTTTCTGGAGTCTCGGGTCTCTTGATTTCGCCTCCGGCTCAACCGTTTTAGGCGATTTCTTCTTCTCCAGCTCGTGTATGTTAGTCAGAGTTTCCGTGATTAGCGCGATATTATTCAAAAGTGTAGCGGTGGAGATCGATATACCACTTGAATTGTCGGATTCCGATTTTGTGATGTTGCCTTTATCTTCTTTATTTTCTTTGTTCTTTGTGCTTTCGTCCAGTGCGTGCGTGATTTTTTTTGGATTCGATATATTCAGTATGATTTCTTCCTGATTCTTGGTGATTTCCGGTTCTTTCGGTAGACTCTCATCGTGATCTTCAACCTGAATGATCTCGTCGTCGTCGTCAGAAACGAGGTCCATACTCACAATGGAAGAATTTGCAGATTTCTCGACACATTCTTCATCAGTTTTGTTGTCATCTTCTTTATTATCTTCTTGCGCATTCTCAGTTCTTACAACTGTATTGTCTTCGCCTTTTTGTTCATTTACGACTTTGTCAGTTTTACTCTCATGTCCCTTGTTGACTATTTTGTCAGGACTATTGTCTTCTTTCTGCTTATTCTGCCCTAGGTCAATTGCATTGGCTTCTTTCTGAATATTTTTCCCTAGGTCAGTTTTCTTGTTTTCTTTCGGCTTATTTTCTACTTTTTCAATTTTATTGGCTTCTTTCTTATTATTGTCTACTCTGTCAGTTTTATTGTCACCTTCTTGCTGCTTTTTAGCCGCCACAACCTTCTCTCCGCTTACAACATCGTGTGTATCTCTATTTCTGTTTTGTATTCTTCCGTTGAGCTTCTCGTTTTTACATTCCGGTCTATGTCTTGTGGATGTGGAATATACTGACAGTGGATCTGGTGAGTATTGCAATCTTTTTACTTGTGGTTTTGCTATTATATGTCTATGAGGTCTACACTCTCTAAGCGAAGGTGTCTTTCGATTATATGCATTTATGCTCGGATATCTAATCAATCCCCTGGGGTACCTGAATGAAAAAGTTTTCATTAATATTTGAGGTGTCAAGTCTCTTTGTATATTGGGGCCATGAGAATGTTCAAAATCCACTAATAAAGTGAATTGTAGCTCACAAGAAGTCACGGAAAAAAATGAATGTTTCATTTCGAGCAAGATGTCAAACGTGGTGACTTATGATCAAGAGTCAAGTATTGTAGATTAGGAGACGTACGTACAAAATGACATGTTTTTATTTCAGAGGCATAACTTGCTATTAGTGAATCACAATCACTCAACATAAAATCTCATCAACATCTATGAAATAAAAGTTACAAGAAATGAAATATTCTTAGATAAATTGGAATAAACGAAAATTCATTTGCAACTATAGATACAAAACTACTGACAAAGCTCAAATGATACGCTTGGTTCTTCTAGGGACATCAGTACAGTTTTCTCCAGGCCAAGATTGGTAATAATGATAAATGTATACATGGACAGTCTTCATCATCTCGAAAGTTGCTAACATTTTATTCTCCATTGACTTCTTCATAAATGCCCCAGGCACTTATCCACTTCTCTTTGTAGGAGGTGTGGGCTCATTTTTTTGATTTGATTGCAATCATAGTAGGTGTAGGAGTTAAAACTGAGTAAGTTTGTAGAGTCTTAGGCTCAAGTTTGCCTTGTCCACTTATAAATCGTCCTTTAGGGACTGGACGAATCTCCTCATAAGAACAGCAAGAGTAGGATAAGATGCATCGACTTTATTAGTGGCAGATGAATGTTTTTGTTCGTAATATGCTAAGACAAGTCCTGGTTCTTTGTTTCCTGGTGGAGCCTGAGATGAATTGTCTTTTGTCCAGAAGATACTGTTAATTCAGCTGAAATTTCTGTCATTTTTGCGTATGCTGTATATGTCATTTTATCCAGAAGTTGATAAGCGACTCGTCCCGTGTGATATGGTAGACAGTTCCACATTTGATACCTCCAAACTAAAATTATAATGCTCATGTCGTTTTGTACGTATATTTCCCCCAATCAAGTTAAGGTGTCACAATTCTGATAATATAGAAACTAATCACCGAATAAAGTAATATTAAACACAACGACTGATAGAGAAGTGTCAGAGAAGCATAGTAAGTCAGAGTAAAAATTGTGAAGCAGAGTTGGATATATGAAGAAACCAATTCGAAGTATAGGTACTGTTATGGTTCAAAATATTTTTTCAAAATTCAGAGTTAATTTCGATTTATTGAGGCCCAATTAGAACTGAAAGATTTAGATAAATTTATTTTGAAGTTTGTACATAGATTAAGGATTCTGTGAATAGTTATAATTAGATTAGGAAAATCAAGGATGTGGAAGAAGTTTGAAGGATGGAAACCAGGGAGATGAAAAGAGGAGAATAGAATGAATTGAAATCAAGGAAAGTCAGAAATATATTAGGGGAAAATGTAATGAAATAATCGAAAATATAAGAAATAATTGGAATTGACGTGATCCTGAATGCCAAATATTATAAATGAAGACACAAGAAGACAGAAGAAATATAAAGAGAATGTTAGTTTGGTGAAAAAAGGAATATAATTGTACGGGCAATTATAATAGATATAAGTGAGTCTATTATTATCGCATAGAATTAAAAAAGATTGTTTATTTTTATCTGAATAAGAATATTTTAGAAAGTTGTTATAAATCTAAATTTTTCATTATGATTTGGACCCTCAATTGAGAATATTTTTCAATTAATTTGTTGAATTCCAAATTTATTTTTATTCGAAACATAAAGATCCAGAAGGAATTCATAACAGTACTTATTTATTGACAATTGTTAGGTTTAAAAAAAATCGACTGCTTCAAATAATTACTTCTAACATAAAATAGAGTAGTGAGCTGAGGAAAAATTGAAAAAAATAAGAGATCAAGTCATATCCTACCTTCCCTGTAAGAAATATTCTAATATTGAATGTTTTTCACCCTTTCACTAAACAATAGAAGTACACTGATCATCACAAATTAAGAAACAAGTCTCTTCAAGATATAAAACATATTGACAACCTATTGACACTTCACTGTAAGTAAGAGTTATTTGAAACATCCATAAGTACAAGTGTTCTGTTGATATTGGTTCTAACGCCACGCTATTTACAATAAGAGTCGATGATTTTTAAGAGTGTACTAAATCAGTTTTGATTCGCGCATGCCCATTACTCTTTGGAAAAAGAACGAACTCAACATCTCACCTTCTTCAAATGTTTGAGGAATACGATTTTAGTTGAAAATGAATACCTTAGATACCTAAATCTGAGCAATAGAATACTTTTACGACTTAGTGGATTTTGTACATCGTTTTCATGAAATTAATTGAAAGTTAGTTGCAGAAAAATGAAAAATGGAATGATGGTTGGTTGTGAAAAAGCACAAGGCAATGTTTGAATTCCAAGATGACACTTACCTTGCATCTTGTGGATGGACGCCGTTTGGTGGTCTCGCAACAGATATTTCCCTTCTAGAGTACTGAAAGGGGCTGTAAATAAAAAGACTATGTTTCAAAAAAAAATTAACTGATTTTCAGTAGTTCTTAGTACAGGTTCAACTATTTCCGCTTCAAACGGGCATAACCTCCAGAAGTTTGGCTACATAAATATGGAACACCCTGTATATTAAGTCATTCTAATCTAGTTTTCAGCTTGTAACATTATTCGTAAAATAAGATCATCTTTTTATTGAAAAAGGCCGCGCTTTCAATAGCACACATCACCATGCATATAATTAATTATATTTAATTTTTTTATTAATTTTATTTTTTTTATTAATTTACTCAAGTGAAAACTCGTGAAGTTCACTTAAAAAATTATTTATTATCACAATTTTACAATAATGAGTACTCCCTAGTTTAAAACTCTGATGTTGGGGTGGTCTAGTATTTGTAGTGAATGAAAGTCAATACAAATGATTCAACGGTTAACATAGGGGGCCAAGAATCTCTAATCTGATACAAGACATAGTAAATACTGAAATAGTCTAAAAAGTAAAATAAGGGATGTTTAGAAGTTATCAGATGTAAGACATTATAAAATAGTAAACACTGATAAAGTCGCAGCAGGTCCTATAATAAACAAATCATGGATTTCGCAAGTGTACCCTGGTTGGGTCATGGTTATCTTCCGGCATGTGGATTCGGGTTTTTTTCATGATCTTCGTATCATGGTCTGGAATCTGTATGTAACTATATTATACAAATTCCATACTTCTACTTATTCAGTAAACGTCACATCCTGATTGACTCAGCACAAACTACCAAAACAACCCCCCGCCCTTGCCAACTATTGTCGCTTCGAAAATGTTTAGAAAGTACACAATAAAACCTTCTTGGACTTGGAGACCTAGGCAGGTAAGAAAATTATTATCCTTACGAAGATCGGCGCAATGGGTACTGGGCAATGTGTTCAGTACACTAAGATAGTAACTGATGGTCGTTGGTAGGTATAGGTCGTTCGTGTCAGTTGTCAAAATCCATCGGAGTGTGTTCAGTGTTAGTCCAATCTCTCGGGAGAGAAAAAGTAGACTTTGTGAAAATTATTAACGAATTCAAAATTTTAAGGAGTGAATTTATATGAAGAATTCATGATCATCAAAATTCTGCCTATAAGAATGTTTAACTCTGCAGGGTTATCGAGTATTAACTTTTGTTCGCACTGACTACAGCTAGGAATATTGATTACATTTCGGTACACAACGATTAAATATACTGTGTAAGGTTATATAAAAAACGTGTGCTTAAAATGTTAGATATATGAAAGAATCTGATTCATTTACCTTTTGGTTTTTTCGAGGGGTGGATCGCAAATGAATTTGTGCTTAGGTTTTGTCATCGTTGACAGTTACAAAACAATGAAGTGAATAAAATGTGGCGAAGTGATTTGCGAATGAGTTTTGTTATTCTCAGAATGCCATGGTATAATGATAGATTGTTATTATTTCTATGTACATTAGGGATATGTGAAGTTTCTATAATCAAAGAGTGTTATAATAGGGATGTATAAAGCATAGTCTATTTCTATGATTGAACATTAGTTCCAGGGTCCGATTCCTGAAACTAGGGAATGAAATTCATTTACTGCGTTCGTTATTACCAATCCGGGAGAGGAGCGAGAGAAAACGGACACAGAAATATAATAAATACTGTTCTCTCTCTCTCTCTTTCCCTCTTTCAGCCAGAGAGAGAGAGATCCGAATTATTATATTTCTATGTCCGTTTTCTCTCGATCCTCTCCCGGATTGGTAATACCGAATGCGCCTATAGTAATATGATATGAATTTCATAGAAAAAATACATTCCCTGCCGTCAGGAATCGAAATCCTTATCGCACCTCACCAAGTTCAATGGTTTATACCATAGAATGTGTGCTCAGAACTGTGAGATCTATGAGAGAACATAAATGTGTTTACATGCATCTATGACAGAATCTAGGAGCAAAGAATATTATCCATGCTCCTAGATAGAACCACAGAATACCTATTATTCTGTGATAGAACTACAGGTTTGTCAATATTTTTCGATGATGACTTAAAATAATGGACGATGATTGGGATTTTTTGAGAACAATTCGCTATAATTTTATATGGTTCTGGGAAAATTTTGCATGTAACTTGAATACGTCATTCTTCCATCAAATACAAAAGTTCATCCCGATCGAATTCATATTTTTTTAATTTGCAGGAAAACAAAATTTCGAAAAGAAACACATGCGAAACTCCTACCCTCTTCATGGCCGGACGAACATATTTGAATTTGAACAGTGAAATGATATGGAGTAGAACTTGCGTGGAGCGAAGTTCTTTTCTGTAGAAATTTTAAGACATACCTGTTTTTGGTACCAACAGTCCTTTGCGAAACTCAAGGGTTAGTGCTGTGGTCTCCAATGTGGCAGTCAAACTGTTGAACACCATAAATAATGGGTTATTCCAGACACTTTTTATGACATCGGTGTATGAAAAAGACATTTTTTTTCTTACAGGGTGAATCTTTGACTTGAAAATTATCACAACTGAAAATTGTTTTCATCAAACGAAACACATTTTTCTTAACCATTTTTCGAAATTCTTACAGCCTTACACTCTTGAATCCACGACATATTATGACACTAATTTGAAGCCATTAACGTTCGAGGCTCAATTTGTTGCTGCATCAAGATGAGATCCCAATTTAATTGAATGTGATATGCTACGTTATACCTTTACTTAACTCATCCTTTATTTTTTTTCTATTGTTTTAGTTGCTTTTCCTTATAGATCTAATATTTTTAGATTGTATAATCATGTTTGAGTTGAACCTTTGGTGTATGTAAAGTGAATATAAATTAATAAATAATTAAATAAAAGAATCAAGAACGAAACAACCGAAAATTAAAAACTTTTGGCATAAAAAATTCTGCTACTTGATATTCTGCTTCCCAAAACTTTTTTGTTCTGGTATATTACAGAATAAGTATTGTAAAATTTCCTACAGTCCTGACTGTTTAAATTGTATATCTAACTAAAGCAAGGTATTTACAATAAGAAGAATTTCTGTAAATTCACAAAATCATTTCAATATATAAATAAACTTTTTTTGTACGAAAAACTCACCTTTTGAGAGGAGGAATATCAAATGATATTTTACTAATGTTCGATTCGGTGTACATATTTTAAAAATTCTAACTAAAAAGATACACAAATTTAACCATAATAACAAGTTGGCAAACTGGCTCTAACCAAGAACACATCACTGAGTTAACTGGAAAAGTCTTCAAAATACCCGGCTTTTATAGCAAGACCATCAGGTAGAAAAACTACCCTCAAGGGAGTTTATTCCAGGAAATGCCATATACTGGCTGAAAAAGAAAGTATGTCAACCTTAAGGTTATCCATGACCATGGTTACAGAAAAATAAATGGTAAATAACCTTGACGAAAAAACAAACGAACCGTCAGTACTAAATAAATAAATCTGTAAAAATGAACAGCATTATTTTTTTTAAGAAACCACTTTCTATTTTCCTTTCTGTGTTTTATTTAATTTTTACTTAGAGAATGCCTTGATTTGTCAATTGTAATTAATGTCTTTTCATGTTTCAAATATTGTATTATTTCTTTCAGGTTAGAAGGATATTCTTTTTAGTTAGAAGAGTTTGTTTGTTATATTTTCAACTGAAGAAAATAAAAATTTCAGATTGAAGACATCAATTCGTCTATTTCTTGAAATAAGAAATAAGGATTGATTTCCATTCTTATAAATCCTTCGGTAATTTAACAGAACATACGGGAATGAACTATTTTGAAAAAACTAGGTTTTTCATCCGTAAATTCATTTAGGTACTTTCATAGTATAAAGATATACTATGGTACTATATAACAAAGTTACTACACATTTCAACGAAATGAACCGAAAAAGACCTAAATTCCTCGATTAATTCATAGATGTCTCCACCAGCTAAACTTCGGTTTACCTGTACTCCGAAATGCATCCCTTTCATTGAGGCAGTCTGTACATATTTTAATCCTGGCAAAATCCCAATGGACCCACCCATAAATACTCGTCATCTTTTGTCAACGGATTTGACTAAACCTGCTCGTAAAATGTATTGAAAGTAGGTACCCAATAAATCCTTTTCTTTTTTTCTAAAATTCTACAGCTTAAATTTCAACCAATCATGAGTACGAAGCAGGTAAGGAGGCAATTAAAAACGTATTATAGGTCTTAAAGCCAAGTATTGGTATAAAGTACAGCTAGCAAAGTCAGTTAGTTTCAGTCGATAGTATCGAGCAGTAGGTAGTTTGTAGAGTGAATGTCTATCGGTTTGTTGTTCAATCCGAATGGATATTATGAATATTTCAAAGTATGTGTGTTATTTGTTTATTCAGATTATTGTTTACTAGCTGATACTGCAGTTTCATTCCAGATGTGATTCTTTCATGCCAATGGAGAATTATACAAACATTCAGCGCGAGCCAATAAAGCAACTTAGTTTATCCACGAAAATATTTCACACAGAAAAATTCGGTACTATGAGGTATAATAATAAATGAATACCTTTTATTCATTATTGAGAGAAATGGACTAGTAGTATTGTTCATTATCATATTTTGCCTTTTTTTCATATATACAGAGCGTTTCTAAGTTGATGCGAAAGATTTTAAAGGTTGATTACTTGTTCAAAATACAGTTATAGTAAATATTGGAAAAATGAAATTTAAAGAAAAACTTTCGCAACGACTTGGATAGAATTAAATTTGGATACCCTGCTTTGGTTAGAAATTTTTTCATTTCTCGTAGTTTTCTCGTAAAATGTACAGTTTCGAAATAAAAAAAAATTATTTCCATGATATCTCCGTCAATTTTCGGGATGAATGTATGAAATTTTCAGTATAAATGCGGAATAATATTCTTCAGAATGTGTATTAATCAGTTTTTTGTTTATTGCCCCCTGAATTTTTAAATAAATTGTAAAGTAGGAACTTTATTAGCCATATTTTCTACCAGGTTTTTTTCCTTATTTACAAAGAAAAACGGAAAAGCGAGTCATACAGATTCTGCAAAATATTATTCCGCATGTATACAGAAAATTTTATACATTCATCCCGAAAATTGACGGAGATATCATGGAAATAAAATCGTTTGTCCGGATTTTCATGAAATTACAGCTCACCAGGTTTTTGCCTAGTAAAAAAAAAGAAAAACAGAAAAGCGTGTAATACACATTCTAGAGAAATGGTTAAGCTTTAATTCAAAAAAAAAATTGTTGGTCTACTGAGATATCATGGAAATAAAAAGCCCAATTTTTGAAGGGAGCTCGCGAGCTCGGACGTGTATCACTTCCCCTTAATATAAAATAAATTCTTATTACAATGAATACAGAGCTCTTTTTTCATTCATAAAGCAGTGCTTAAATTTACTCCAATACTTGAAAATATTGATTTTATAACTGTGGGATTTGAAAATTAAAGAAAAGGCGAGAAAATAATAATTTCAAAATATCGTTTTATCAAATTGAATTTAACACGAAGGTGTTCAAAGCGACTACAACTTGTGTTGATACAATTATTATTTAATCTCTTCGGAAGACATCTTCTACGTTGGATCATTCTCATAAGACTGATTCTTCTTTGATGTTGAACTCCAAAAAGCTACCTTATTGTCATTATTGATGACTAGGATGTTTGTACAACAATTCTAACATACTTATTGTGCTTACTACCTAAGTCATAATATTGAAACAATTTTAATTGAGGGCAAGGATTGCATCACAACCCATTTCTGGCATGAAAAAAACAAAATCGACAGTTTCAATGGACATAGGGACGAACATTTTGCTCTTGTAACTGGAAGTCCAAAATAGAGCTTCATCTATTAGATAAAATTTTATGTGTTTTATTTCAGAATTTTTTCTAAACCTCACGATGAATCACCAAAGTTTTCGAAATACTCATCCAGTGAAAAATTTAACTAAAATTATAGTTTACTTTCGAAAGCGCATCTATCTAGGAATACTATCCAAAAAACAGATTAAAAAAATTCCTTCATTTGGAATCTTGGCACCAAAAAGAGTGGCAATAGATGCCATTTATCCAAATTTTCGAAAATGATGAATATCTCAGAAACTGAGGCACTTTCACAGAACAAAAAACATATAACAAGGTCTTAAAAAAACTGCAATAATATATCAGTGAAAAAGTAGTCAACTAAAATCATAGTTTACTTTCGAAATCGCATCTATCTAGGAATACTATCAAAAAACAGATAAAAATTCCTTCATTTGGAATCTTGTCAGCAAAAAGAGTGGCAAATGATGTCATTTATCTGAATTTTCGAAAATGACGAATATCTCAGAAACTGAGGCACTTTTACAGAACAAAAAACATATAACAAGGTCTTAAAAAATCTGCAATAATATATCAGTGAGAAAGTAGTCAACTAAAATCATAGTTTACTTTCGAAAGCGCATCTATCTAGAAATACTATCCAAAAAACAGATTAAAAAAATTCCTTCATTTGGAATATTGTCACCAAAAAGAGTGGCAAAAGATGCCACTTATCTGAATTTTCGAAAATGACAAATATCTTAGAGACTGAGGCACTTTTACAGAACACAAAACATATAACAAGGTCTTAAAAAATCTGCAATAATATATCAGTGAAAAAGTAGTCAACTAAAATCATAGTTTACTTTCGAAAGCGCATCTATCTAGGAATACTATCCAAAAAACAGATTAAAAAAATTCCTTCATTTGGAATCTTGTCACCAAAAAGAGTGGCAATAGATGCCATTTATCTGAATTTTCGAAAATGACGAATATCTTAGAGACTGAGGCACTTTTACAGAACACAAAACATATAACAATGTCTTAAAAAATCTGCAATAATATATCAGTGAAAAAGTAGTCAACTAAAATCATAGTTTATTTTCGAAAGCGCATCTATCTAGGAATACTATCCAAAAAACAGATTAAAAAAATTCCTTCATTTGGAATATTGTCACCAAAAAGAGTGGCAAAAGATGCCACTTATCTGAATTTTCGAAAATGACAAATATCTTAGAGACTGAGGCACTTTTACAGAACACAAAACATATAACAAGGTCTTAAAAAATCTGCAATAATATATCAGTGAAAAAGTAGTCAACTAAAATCATAGTTTACTTTCGAAAGCGCATCTATCTAGAAATACTATCCAAAAAACAGATTAAAAAAATTCCTTCATTTGGAATATTGTCACCAAAAAGAGTGGCAAAAGATGCCACTTATCTGAATTTTCGAAAATGACAAATATCTTAGAGACTGAGGCACTTTTACAGAACACAAAACATATAACAAGGTCTTAAAAAATCTGCAATAATATATCAGTGAAAAAGTAGTCAACTAAAATCATAGTTTACTTTCGAAAGCGCATCTATCTAGGAATACTATCCAAAAAACAGATTGAAAAAATTCCTTCATTTGGAATCTTGTCACCAAAAAGAGTGGCAAAAGATGCCATTTATCTGAATTTTCGAAAATGACGAATATCTCAGAAACTGAGGCACTTTTACAGAACAAAAAACATAGAACAAGATCTTAAAAAATCTGCAATAATATATCAGTGAAAAAGTACTCAACTAAAATCATAGTTTACTTTCGAAAGCGCATCTATCTAGGAATACTATCCAAAAAACAGATTAAAAAAATTCCTTCATTTGGAATATTGTCACCAAAAAGAGTGGCAAAAGATGCCACTTATCTGAATTTTCGAAAATGACGAATATCTTAGAGACTGAGGCACTTTTACAGAACACAAAACATATAACAATGTCTTAAAAAATCTGCAATAATATATCAGTGAAAAAGTAGTCAACTAAAATCATAGTTTATTTTCGAAAGCGCATCTATCTAGGAATACTATCCAAAAAACAGATTAAAAAAATTCCTTCATTTGGAATCTTGTCACCAAAAAGAGTGGCAATAGATGCCATTTATCTGAATTTTCGAAAATGACGAATATCTTAGAGACTGAGGCACTTTTACAGAACACAAAACATATAACAATGTCTTAAAAAATCTGCAATAATATATCAGTGAAAAAGTAGTCAACTAAAATCATAGTTTACTTTCGAAAGCGCATCTATCTAGGAATACTATCCAAAAAACAGATTAAAAAAATTCCTTCATTTGGAATCTTGTCACCAAAAAGAGTGGCAATAGATGCCATTTATCTGAATTTTCGAAAATGACGAATATCTTAGAGACTGAGGCACTTTTACAGAACACAAAACATATAACAATGTCTTAAAAAATCTGCAATAATATATCAGTGAAAAAGTAGTCAACTAAAATCATAGTTTACTTTCGAAAGCGCATCTATCTAGGAATACTATCCAAAAAACAGATTAAAAAAATTCCTTCATTTGGAATCTTGTCACCAAAAAGAGTGGCAATAGATGCCATTTATCTGAATTTTCGAAAATGACGAATATCTTAGAGACTGAGGCACTTTTACAGAACACAAAACATATAACAATGTCTTAAAAAATCTGCAATAATATATCAGTGAAAAAGTAGTCAACTAAAATCATAGTTTATTTTCGAAAGCGCATCTATCTAGGAATACTATCCAAAAAACAGATTAAAAAAATTCCTTCATTTGGAATCTTGTCACCAAAAAGAGTGGCAATAGATGCCATTTATCTGAATTTTCGAAAATGACGAATATCTTAGAGACTGAGGCACTTTTACAGAACACAAAACATATAACAATGTCTTAAAAAATCTGCAATAATATATCAGTGAAAAAGTAGTCAACTAAAATCATAGTTTACTTTCGAAAGCGCATCTATCTAGGAATACTATCCAAAAAACAGATTAAAAAAATTCCTTCATTTGGAATCTTGTCACCAAAAAGAGTGGCAATAGATGCCATTTATCTGAATTTTCGAAAATGATGAATATCTCAGAAACTGAGGCACTTTTACAGAACAAAAAACATATAACAAGGTCTTGAAAAATCTGCAATATTATATCAGTGAAAAAGTAGTCAACTAAAATCATAGTTTACTTTCGAAAGCGCATCTATCTAGGAATACTATCCAAAAAACAGATTGAAAAAATTTCTTCATTTGGAATCTTGGCACCAAAGAGTGGCAATAGATGCCATTTATCAAAATTTTCGAAAATGATGAATATCTCAGAAACTGAGGCACTTTTACAGAACAAAAAACATATAACAAGGTCTTGAAAAATCTGCAATATTATATCAGTGAAAAAGTAGTCAACTAAAATCATAGTTTACTTTCGAAAGCGCATCTATCTAGGAATACTATCCAAAAAACAGATTGAAAAAATTTCTTCATTTGGAATCTTGGCACCAAAGAGTGGCAATAGATGCCATTTATCAAAATTTTCGAAAATGATGAATATCTCAGAAACTGAGGCACTTTTACAGAACAAAAAACATATAACGAGGTCTTCAAAAGTCTGCAATAATATACTGGGTGTACCATTTGAATTAGAGAAGTTGAGGGTGTTAATTTGATAAACGAATTCAAATTAACAATTTCCAGTCTCAAAATACTGAAATAGTACTTACAACGAAAACTATACCTGGTCATAGTACTACTAGATGGCACATTCAAAAAACCAATTAAGAACTACAACACAAGACCGCACAGAAAACGAACCACTTAACACCTCTCGTTTATCCTGAAGACGAATTGGTGATTGCCATGACCGGACTGAACTATTTTGTTATTTGTTTTATTTATCCATCGCCTGGAATGGACGCTTGAGTGGAAGGCAGGTACTAAAGTCCCATGTTGCCTGGATTGTGACTTCTCCGAATTCCAAGGGATATATGGGATTGGCGGCAAAAAACCGGCAACTGCCGAAGACAGAGGAAGTACTATAATATAAGGGCATGGCCGTCGTAAACAATTTTATTGAGGGGTCGAAATGGTGAGCTGTCACTTCGTTCGGTACTAAGCAGTGGCAGCTTGCCACTGATGACTGAATGTGCTTCTCATACATTCTTTTCGAGATTTTCGACCATTTTCATATAACAATGAAGACAGGGGCGGTTTTCAGGGGGGGGCGACAGGGGCGATCGCCCCCCCCCTAAACTTTAATTTTATTAGGTTAACATAATAATCGAATGAAATAGGTCTGACTGGCATGACCCCTGATACCCGAAAAGTGAATATATATTCAATATACAGGGTGTCCCAAGTTCGAGTGTCTATTAGACGTTTCTGGAGAACTGGACATATTTGAAATCTGAAAATTGGGATTATGATATTGTTCGAAATTCTCTACAGACCTAAAATATTTTTGGATCCTGAGCATTTCCGGTTATACAGGGAATGAAAATAAATTTGCTCAAATATTTTTTTTCAATCTCTCCGTTTCTGATATGATTGAGTGTTCAATGCTGAATATATTTCTGTTGTTTTCAAAATTAAGAAAAAAAAACTGAAAAAAGTAAAATTTTCATATAGTCGGTATTATTTTCATTTTTCTTATTCTGAACATCCTGGGTGTAAAACGTTCTCACAACTTCAAGGAAGAAGAATGTGGAAAGGTCATGCATCTTTTGAATTTCATGATTATCATCACAAAGTGTTTCAAATTTTGTGTCAAAAACTGTGATCGAAAATTGGTCATAACTTCTGTATTTCAAATAAGAACCCTATTTTTTTATTATTCCGTTGGATTCTGCGAAGAAAAATAATGATATCACTCTAAGATACCTTTGCTCCTAAATTCAGTAATTCCTGAGTTCTTTGAGCTTTTCTGGATTCATGTACGTAGAATCAAATTCATCTAATCTTTTACTTGAGAATATTCTATGCCATAGAAGATAAATGATCCCATTAATAATTCACGAATGACAGGTGTAATTATGTGTTGTTACTATGGTAAATGGTTTCATGAGAATATTCATCGAATCAGATTCGATGACTCTACGTACAACATGAATCGAGAAATGCTCAAATATCTCGGGAATTGCTGAATTTAGAAGCAACCGCATCTTATAGTTCTATCACTATTTTTCTTCGCAGAATCCAACGCAATAATAAAAAATAGGGTTCTAATTCGAAAAACAGAAGTTATGGCCAATTTTCGATCACAGTTTTTGACACAAAGTTTAAAACACTCTGTGATGATATTCATGAAATTCAAAAGATGCATGACCTTTCCACATTCTTCAACTTTGATTTTGTGATAACGGTTTACACTCAGGATGTTCAGAATAAGAAGAATGAACATGATACTGACTCTAAATCCTTCACTTTTTTTCAGGTTTTTTTTCGATATTCTGAAAACTATTCGAATGAATACAATGGTTTTGACAGAAATGTATTCAGCATTGAATATTCAATCATATCAGGAACGAAAAAAATTGAAACAAAATATTTTTTGAGCGAATTTATTTTCACTCCCTGTATAACCGGCTCTGGAAATACTTCAGGTCTGTAGAGAATGTCGAACAATATCATAATCCCAATTTTCAGATTTCAAATAAAGTCCAGTTCTCCAGAAACTCCAGAACTTTGGACACCCTGTATATTTTTATTCACCTCATTCAGAATTTTTGTTTTAGCATTATCATTGTCGTTCCATTGAAAAAAATCCTCACGAACTGCTTTTTTATTTTTTCACTTCGCCCCCCCCCCTCAGTAGATAGATAAAACCGCCACTGTTTGCAAGAGAGTATGTTTGAATAAGCGTACCTAAATAATGCCTTCATCAATTAATATACACATTAGATTTTCATCCGCGGTTCTTAAAGAGCACACTTAGGTATTAATTATATTATCTGAATTACTTCAAGAGAGTCATATAAACTTTACACGAAGAGACAATTTATAATTCGGAGCTATATAAACAGCTTGAATAAGCATATGAACCACTTTATCTAAAGTATAATTCGCATTCCAAAGGGTGAATTATAAACTTGGGGTATCGAAATTGCATCAGACCAATGGTAATGTATATACGAAAATTGAGACTAAGAAGGGATTAGAATTGTGATCTAATTAAGACAGGACAACCAACCGAATCCACATTAATCCATATATGATAAGGTATATAGGAAAATTCTGAGTAAGGTGGGAGATTGGGAATCTGACTAACGGAAGACAAAAAGCTTGGGAGATCACTCAATCTCAGAAAGAAAGGTGCGATCTACATCCCAGTGAAAGACAGTATTACCCAGTTGTAAATTCAGCTTCAAAAGATTTTCCTAAGTTAAAAAAAAAAAAGAATTCATACTTTTATTTTTTTTTTCTTCAAAGGCATTCAAGTAGGTTGTTTTCGGCTTCGTGTTCAGGAACTAGTTAGTTTTTCGCGAACTCGCGATTTTAGTGCGGTAAAATTCCGGGTGTGAAAAAAGGCAATTTTCGTATCGTTGTGACCAATCAACATACAGGTGTCCCTAGGTATTTTCCCCATCATTCCAGGAAACGTGGACTAAGGATTACAATATTTCCGGTCCTTAAGTCAGAATAATTTTGAATTAATTATTATTTAAAAACCAGAAAATCTCTTCCAGTAGAAAAAGCAGTAAGAGTGTAGTAGAGTTTATGGTGGTATTCTGCTTTCATCTGTAAGCCAATCTGTAACTTTTTACGAGCTTACAGGAAGAGTGCGATTCTGGACTTTCTTTCGGTGATCTGTAGCTTACAGAAACCGTAAATATTTACGAGTACTCAAGAGGTGGTCGGAAGCCTATCGGATGATATATTGTGAGGTTATGTCGAATGCTTTGTTTATTTTCTGGTGAACAACTTTTTGAAATAAGATTCATAATGGATGATAATAATAATATGTCTTTGTTTATTGGGTTTTTATTAGAAGAAAACCATAACAGGTGAGTATGAGGTATTTTTGCACAAAAATATACAGGGTCTTTCACGAGGAACCTCACCCATATTTATACGGGAAACTACTGAACGTATTTTCATGAAATTCAGCACTTATGAGTATTTCACGATGCTGATGAAATCTAAAATATTTTCAAGGCATGAGCACCTCCGGTTTTTCCGGAAATGACGTCAACTTCCGTTTTTCAAATTAGAACACCATTTTTTTATTGCAGAAATAGATTCCTTAGAAAATTTCAAGTTATTTTGATGTAACATTTTTCAGTTTTGGTTGGAAAATTCTCTCTGAGCGGGAAAATTCGAAAAAAAAATCGAAAATAGGGCTCCGCTGAAACAAGAACAACTTCGAGGTTTTTGGATGGAAAATTTTCATTTTTGGGATTTTTCAAGATGTAAGATTGATGTATCCACTTTAAAAATCCAAATCGCGATTCATGATACAGGGGGTGAAAAAATCGCTTTCAAAGTTAGGGATGACAAAATCGTGAAAAATCAATTTTTTTCAAATTAGAACCCTATTTTTTTATGGCAGATATTGAATCTACGTTAAAAAATAATGTGAGTGTATGCATCACACCCTTGCCCTAAAGTGGATATTTTCTGAGTTATTCACAAAAAACTGTTTTTCGTCTTGAATTTTCAGCTATTTCTTTTCCCTTCACGCCAAAAAGATGAAATTTTCAGGAACTGTTACTTAAACCATGTTTTAGATTTTACTACCCTAATATGCAAGAGAAAAAAGTTACAGGTTGTTCCTAAATAGATGGCGAATTTGGATTCGAATTTGTATCGGAAACCTCTTTATTTCAACTAATCGGCCATCGGTTTTCTCTCCAGTGATAAATAAATAATTCCTTATGAACCATATGCAAAAACTTACCATGTTTTACATTTTTTTTTTAATGATAGATATCATTAATTACATGCTACTGAATAAAGAGGAATTTGGCAGATGTAATTAATGATATCTATCATTAAAAAAAAAAGAATGTAAAACATGGTAAGTTTTTGCATATGGTTCATAAGGAATTATTTATTTATCACTGGAGAGAAAACCGATGGCCGATTAGTTGAAATAAGAGGTTTCCGATACAAATTCGAATCCAAATTCGGCATCTAAGAACAACCTGTAACTTTTTTCTCTTGCATATAAGGGTAGTAAAATCTAAAACATGGTTTAATTAACAGTTCCTTAAAATTTCATCTTTTTGGCGTGAAGGGAAAAGAAATAGCTGAAAATTCAAGACGAAAAACAGTTTTTTGTGAATAACTCAGAAAATATCCACTTTAGGGCAAGGGTGTGATGCATACACTCACATTATTTTTTAACGTAGATTCAATATCTGCCATAAAAAAATGGGGTTCTAATTTGAAAAAATTGATATTTCACGATTTTGTCATCCCTAACTTTGAAAGCGATTTTTTCACCCCCTGTATCATGAATCGAGATTTCGATTTTCAAAGTGGATACATCAATCTTACATCTTGAAAAATCCCAAAAATGAAAATTTTCCATCCAAAAACCTCGAAGTTATTCTTGTTTCAGCGGAGCTCTATTTTAGATTTTTTTTTTCGAATTTTCCCGCTCAGAGAGAATTTTCCAACCAAAACTGAAAAATGTTACATCAAAATAACTTGAAATTTTCTAAGGAATCTATTTCTGCAATAAAAAAATGGTGTTCTAATTTGAAAAACGGAAGTTGACGTCATTTCCGGAAAAACCGGAGGTGCTCAAGCCTTGAAAATATTTTAGATTTCATCAGCATCGTGAAATACTTATAAGTGCTGAATTTCATGAAAATACGTTCAGTAGTTTCCCGTATAAATATGGGTGAGGTTCCTCGTGAAAGACCCTGTATATGATCTGAAAATCATTGTTATTTTTAATAGGAACTTTATGAGAATTGAAAGGAGAAGGTTGCGTGATCAAATGAATCCTTTCGAAATGCCGGATGCTCAGTTTATAAAAATGTTTAGATGGAAGAAGCAGTGCGCCATAAACTTAATGATTTATTTACCATAAGTTTCAGATCTTGTTGGTGGTGGCAATATTGTTAGCATACACCAGAGGGGGATCGAAGCCAGAAACCATTAAATAAGGAAGATGTAAAATATAATTACAACCAATCTGAAAACATCATTTGAACTTTATTTATCACTTAACCTCAGTCATAAGTTATAACAAAAATAATAATCTCTTCTAAATATTCATCTAATAGATATCACAAAATTAATAAAAATTAAAGGTAAAAAAAGGTTTGAATTCATTTTTCCATTTTGAAATCTGCATGTAAATACTGAAATGTTTTAATCTTGAATTCCAATATTTTTTTCTGCAGATCACAATATTCCTTAAAAAAGTTCTTTATAGCTTCGACCAGATCTTTTTGGTTTTTTGTGTTTTCATCAGTCACGGTTACTAATTTTTCAGCTAATAACGATAGTGGTTTCTCTTTGGTTGTTTTATTCACATTGTTTTTTTCTCTCTTCCACCTTCTCTTTTTCTTGCACATCTACTGCTACTGTGTCCCCATCTAATACTTCAATTAAAATTGGCTGTTCTTGATCATTATTTATAGTTATGCCCTCGTACCTTGTAACATCAGCACCTTCAACTGTTACCCGACCCCAAACATCTAAAGCTCTCTCCTCTATTTCAGACAATATGGTCTGCATCATTGGGCCACCACCAGTCTTTGTCTGGTGGGCTTCTATTTTTCTTTTTTTTGCTTTCAGTGAATATTTCCAATCAGTGAATCTCTGAAATATAATCCAAATTTTTATTCTCTTCACTTCATTTAAGAAAAAATTACCGTTTTCCATTCATCTACAGTCAAAACTGGACCATCACCTGCAGAATTCAGCTGATCCCATTTGTCCTGCAGATAAGTTGGTCCCAAGGTAGGATTAATAGTATAGCTTCGGAGAACATAATCGTCCTCCATCGCCTGTAAATAGATTTCCATCTGCTCACGACTTGTATTTTTGGTGCGTTTTCTTTTAGTGCCTATTGGAATATCAAGGCTGAAATGTTGAAATAACAATAAGTATTACAAAATGATTAAACACGAATTAACTTACCATGGACTAGACATTTTTTTCTTACCTATTTTTGATTTACAACGAAACGGAAACACGTTAACTAGGTACCCATAACAATAACATTCAAATATTCGAACTTACGATTGCAGGTTATGTTTATCGATAAGTAGTTAAAAAGTAACACTGTAACTGAGATAGTTACAGGAACAATTCCAGAATAGCAATATTTACGAATCTGTAAGTCGGCCACTTACAGATCGATCGTACGCTACAGAATCGTAGCTTACAGATGAAAAGCAGAATACCACCATTAGTTAAATAAGTAACTGTAGTTTTTGATTCAATAGTTTTTTTTTATAATCAAGTGTATCATTTTGGCAAACGGACCCCTCAAAAGAAAATCTCAAAATTCTAAATGAAGACTCTCCAAAAATACGCGGGGAGCGCGAATCCACAAGACCTTAAGAATTAGGGAGGTGAAAATTGATAATTAGGTTAATATTCCGTTTGACCAAAATTTAACGAATAACTCAAACATTTTACTCGCCATAAAGGCAAGTGGTGACACGCTACCAACTCACTAGGGTAGAATTCCCCAGTAAGTATAAATTTTGTTTATTGTTGTTCATATTTTGTTTTCACCAGTAATTGCGACCGGGGTGTTGTAAAGTTTAACACCCAACCCCCGGCGTATTACAATAACTTCAATGGATTTTTTTTTTCAGTTATGTCAATTCATTGGTTTAGCTGATAAAAAAGAAACAATAGACGCTTTGGAAACCAGCATAGCTCGTGATGCAAAATTCATCTGCGTGTGTCATGACCTACATTACCGCTCGTTGAACAATATACTATTATTTCAATTTAAAGTTCTATCACTCTAAAAAAACAGCCGATACATGGGTACCAGGTTGAAAAGGTAATACATAAGGCCAATGAAGAAGACGATGTGCTCCAACAGATTGCGAACCTTTTTGTAGTAAAGATGAAGTTCTGCAAAAAACATGACATGACAAAAATCCCAAGAATGGTGGAACTGTCGGCACAGAATAAAACCAGCTGGAGAGTTCGTTGAAGACCAATATAACAAGCGTACCATCTGCCATCTGGATAATGTCAAGGCTTCTGAATGGCAACAATATCTAACTGGCAAACACACACAGCAATCCTACAAAATGATTTTTTTTTTAATTAGCATTATTTCCATAACATATATTTCTATGCATCATTTTCGAACGAAAAAAATCGAAGAGGTACTGATCAAAACTGACATTTCCGAAACGTCACCGTCTTTGTATCCTCAAAAGTCGAGATATTGCAGAAACGACGATAGTATGTCTAAAATCAAAAACCCTAGAGTGTTTTTCGACGTGAAAATCGGCAATAAAGAAGCCGGTAGAATACTGATGGAACTTCGTTCTGACGTGGTCCCCAAAACAGCGGAAAATTTCCGAAGCTTGTGCACCCACAAGAATGGATTCGGTTACAAGAACTCCGCATTTCACAGGTAAAGGACTTTTTTCATTTTTGTGGTTTAAGTTTGCATATTACCAGTTCAAGGTGGGCGTTCAATGTAGTGTGTTTTTATTTCTAGTTGCATTTGAAAATGGTTTCACTTTGAGACCAAAAATTTTGTGGGTAAACTCAGAAAGGATTGGAGTTCTTAATGAAATAATTGAAATCGATTTCATTCCGAAAGTTCATTACTTTTTCTTTCAAAAATAGAAGAGAATGAGCCAACTCATGCTTCTGTTTCAATTCAAACGAAAGACCAATGAAAATAGTCCAACTTCCGATTAAAAGTTAATCTACAGATAATTTCGTTCATAAAAACAACTTCAAATACGGAATTGGCAGAGAATGGCCAAACTCAAATATATGACGGGAAGTAGTTCCTACTTTACCCACATATTCACTTATTTCATAGTTCAACGATTTTCGGATAGAGAGCGCCATTGTACATTTCATTCATAATTAGAGAGATATTCATAGAACTTATAGTGATAATGTAAGTTCTATGGAGATATTTTATAAAATGCACGTGGGGCCTCTATCGGATTAGTTTTCCTACTCGCTCTGAACGGCGACCTTAATTCTCAACACTCTTGGCAATCGGGTATGAAATTCACCATCAGTCTACAGGCCCGGATCTAGGGTGGGGCAAGCGGGGCGCTTGCCCTGGGCGCCAGCTTAAGGGGGCGCCAAAAACAACAAGAGGGTAAAATTTTTTTATTTTCTCGGAAAAAAAGTATTATTATTAAATATGACCCGACTCTGAAGTGCCATCTTGACCACTCAAAAAAGGGACAGTTGTCCAAAACTATACAAAATGAAATTATCGATTTAATGGCCACCAAAGTTCGGAATAACATTATTAATGAGATCAAGGAGGCCAACCATTCGACTATTATGTTCGACTGCACCCCAGATGTATCTCACACAGAACAAATGAACCAGGTTATACGATATTCGAAGAGAACGGAGTCTGCATATGAGGTGAAAGAAAGTCTTATTGACTTCCTAGAAGTTGACGGAAGAGTGGAGAATAATATCATAGCAAATTCTAGATAAACTGCAAGCTGATGATTCAGTTGTCAAAAAATGTCGTGCAACGTCAACGGATCTAATATGGGTGGCATATATAAAGGAGTCCAATCCAGAATTCTACAGATGAACGAGCTGGCTGCAGTATCAGTTCCATGCCTAGCACACTCTTTGAATCTAGTGGGTGTCCATTCGGTTTCATCATGTTCAGAAGCAGTTAATTTATTTGTTGTTGTACAAAAACTGTATTCTTTTTTGTTAGTTCATGCACACGATGGACAATAATGAAGAAGTGCACGAAAACAAATTTGAAAGGAAGTAGCCAAACAAGATGGGCTAAACATCAAGCTGTTAATGCCCTGCTCAATAATTTACCGGGAGTTGTGAAGGCTGTGGAAGAAATCAAAGAATCCTCACTAGTCGCAGAATCCAAGTATGAAGCTGATCATTTGCTTCATGCTGTGCTGGATTTTAGATTCATCCCGAACCTAACAATTTGAGATAAGATTCTGCGAGATATCAATAGGGTCAACGTGGAAATTCAGAAAGGGGATATAATTATTCCACGTTCATTATCGTTGATGCAAGGTCTTGTGAAGATATTGCAAGGAATGAGAGAAAAACCTATTGAAAACAGGATCTCGGAAGCTACACTTCTTTCAGAAGAATTTGATGTGGAGCCAATTCTCAGAAATAAAAGTATTTCCAAGAAGAAAAGGCAGGTCTACGATTTCTACGAAATATGCGAGGATGAGTCAAAAACGCTAGATCCAGTTGGTTTATTCTCGAAGGAAATTAAGGTTGTTTTCGACAAATTATTGTCAAAAATCAGAAAAAGCTTATAGAAAGCGCACAGAGTCTGCATACGAATTTCCCATTCTTCAACGGTCGTACCCTTTTAAACATGCAAAAAGAGGATCAGCAAAAAACGGGACCCTTTTAGCGCGAAAATATTGAAGAGACTTGAATGTAGTTGATTTTTGTTAGGAACTAGCGGTTTTCAAAGAGCTGGTTCCTGAAATTAGTGAAAGATCGACTTTATTAGACTGCTACAAATTCTTCACAGGCAAGATCTGCAAGAAGCTTTCCCTAATGTCAGTATAGCTTCAAGAATATACTGGACATTACCTACCACGTCTGCAAGATGTGAACGCACTTTCAGCAAATTGAAAATAATAAAAAATTATTTGCGTTCCTCAATGAGTCAGAAACGTTTCTATGGTCTCTCGATCTTAGCTATAGAAAACTAAACTGCTTCCGAAATAGATTTCGAGGAGCTGATAGATGCGTTCGCGGAAAGAAAATCGCACCGCGTGAAGCTGTGAAGAAAAAAAATTAATTTCTTTCCTTGTGATATTTTCCTTATTATTAGTTTTTATTTTTATTATTCATTTGTATTATTTATTTTGGTTATTTTTTATGAATTCATATATTACGCAAATGCAGGGTGGGGGGGCGCCATCATGAATATTTGCCCCGGTCGGAAAAAATCGTAGATCCGGGCCTGTCAGTCTATAATAAAGTTAACATATGTTCGAAGCTAATAAAAAAAATTCTTGGCTGATAAATCGGATATGATATGTTTCACTATCTAACTGGAGATTTTCAAAGAGCTTAGAGGATGAATTGAGAAAAAAATAATTCAGAATCCTACTTATTATACAGTTTAGATTTTCATGTATCTGTACTGCTGAAATTCAACAGGAACTTTTTGGATTATTGTATAGATTCAAACCTAGAATGTTATCGATACTGTATTCAAGCCAGGAACTTTAAAGCGACTCTATCGATAAACACGCTAAATTTTATCGCTACCGTACCGATTAAAACGAGAAAATCATCGCAACGCAACTGCAGCGATTCAACCGGTAAATGTTATCGCTTCTGTAGCGATTAAAACGCTTACTTTATCGCTATAATGTGTCGATAAAAAAGCGAAATTTTATCGCTTCCGTACAGACTACAGATCAAAACGAGAAAATCATCGCAACGCAACTGCAGCGATTCAACCGGTGAATGTTTTCGCTTCTGTAGCGATTAAAACGCTTACTTTATCGGTATAATGTGTCGATTCAAACGCGGAATTTTATCGCTACTGAAGCGATTCAAACGGGTTAGCGTTCGCTGGTTATCGCTACTGAAGCGATTCACGTGCGGAACTATATCGCTACTCCATTGATTCGAACGTAAAATTATTTCTTTCGGTTCTGCGTCGATTCAAACGCTTTTGCATCAATACAAATAATTTTGACTCGATTTTAGGTCGCGTTTTATCGCTATTACATCGGTACAAACGGGCTAGAATATAGCTGAAGCCGTATAGATATGAGAGCGTAAGCAGGATGTCGCTAACATTTGATTCACGAGGCTACGTACAACCCAGGTTCCGCCTCATTCAAACCTGAATGAATATCAAAGCCCTTTCGTTCGCGAAACCGAGTCGGATAGCTATTTCCAGCTTCATACCATCTTTGTGAATACAGGGTGATCCCGCACTTCATGTGCCAGGGCGGCGACTTCACCAGGGGCGACGGCACGGGTGGCAAGTCGATCTACGGAAAGGAGTTCGCCGACGAGAACTTCAAGTTGAAGCACGAAGGCCCCGGCACACTGTCGATGGCGAACGCAGGCCCGAACACGAACGGATCGCAGTTCTTCATCTGCACGGAAAAGACGAGTTGGCTGGACGGAAAACACGTCGTCTTCGGCAAGGTGGTGGGCGGGATGGACGTGGTGAAGAAGATGGAACAGTGCGGATCGCAGAGCGGAAAACCGGCCGAGAGCATCACGATTGCCGATTGCGGCGAAGTTCCAGCTTGACTGCTTCGAGTTATTTGAAACATGTTATTTTCGTAAGTTTGTAAGAGTGTCTTTGTCTCGTTTTTGGGTTTACTGATGAATAAATCTGAAGAAACAGATTAATATTGTGTTAAAATGTTCGATTCTTATTTTGTTTGTCGATATGTTTGATTATCGGTCAATTCTTCGTCTGATCAGCTGATCTTCATAATTTGAAATGTAGGCATCGGCCGATACCCCATAATCAGCCTCATTTGCTAATTAAAAGCCGATATCAAATGATAATTGGCCGATATCAGCCTATCGACCGATATCAAATAGCTGACTGTCGATATATGCAACTTAGAAGCCGATATCAAAATCCTGTCGGCTGATATCAAATGCCTATCGAATGCCTATATAGAGCTATAACTAATGCATGACTGCCGATAATCAATAGTTGACTATCGATATCAAAATCTATCGGCCAATATCACAAGTCTATCAGCCGATATCAGAAGACTTGTAAACTGTAAATATTAAAATATATCGGCTGATATCAAAAGCAAATGCTTAATTGATGCCGATATCAGAAACCTATAAGCCGATATCAAATGCATGACTAACGATATCAAATTTATCTGCCAATGGTAAAAAAACCTATCGGCTGATATCTAGCGATTGTGCCGATATCAAATGACTTACTGTCGATATCAAAATCTAAAGGCCGATATCAAACACCTGGCTATCGATATCAAAATCTATCGACCAATATCACAAGTCTATCGGCTAATATCAAATGCAAATCTAGAAGCCGATATCAAAATCCTGTCGGCTGATATCGAATGCCTATATGGGGCTATATCTAATGCATGACTGCCGATAATCAATAGTTGACTATCGATATCAAAATCTATCGGCCAATATCACAAGTCTATCAGCCGAAATCAAAAGACTTACTGTAAATATTAAAATATATCGGCTGATATCAAAAGCAAATGCGTGATTGCCGATATCAGAAACCTTTAAGCCGATATCAAATGCATGACTAACGGTATCAAATTCATCTGCCGATAGTAAAAAACCTATCGGCTGATATCAAACGATTGTGCCGATATCAAATGGCTAACTGTCGATATCAAAATCTAAAGGCCGATATCAAACACCTGGATATCGATATCAAAATCTATCGACCAATATCACAAGCCTATCGGGTAATATCAAATGCTTGACGGCCGACTTCAAATGCCAGACTAACGATATCAAAATATATCTGCCAATATCGAAACCCTATCGGCTGATATCAAACGCTTGTGCCGGTATCAAATGCCCGACTCTCAATGTCAAAATCAATCCGCCAATATCAGAATCTATCTGTCAATATTAGAATCCTATCGGCTGATATCGAATGCTTGAATACCCATATCAAATGGCTAACTGCTGATATCAAAATCTATCGGCCGATATCAAAATCTATCGTCCAATATCAAACGCCTAACTGCTGATATCAAAATCTATCGGGATCGGCCGATATCGAAATCAATCGACCGATATCAAAATCTATCGGCCGATAACAAAATCAATCGGCCGATATCAAATGCCTGACTCTCTGCAAATATCAAAAGCCTATATGGCAATATCAAATGCTGAACTGCCGATATCAAAATCTATCGGCCGATATTAGAATCTAGCGGCCGATATCAAAAGCCTATCCGCTATATCGAAAACCCGACCGTCGGTATCAGAAACTTATAAGCCGATATCAAAATCTGCCAATGTCAAAATCCTATATGCTGAAATCAAACGTTTGTGCGGATATCAAATGCTTGACTATACCGATATCAAACGCTTAAATGCTGATATCAAAATTTATCGGCCGATGTATCGGCTGATATTGCCAGATAGAGATATACTATTATTAAAAGCCTATCTGGCAATATCAAGTGCTGGGCTGCCGATATCAAAATCTATCGGCCGATATCAAATGACTGACTATCTGCCGATATCAAAAGCCTATATGGCAATATCAAATGCTGGACTGGGCCTATCAGCCGATATCAAAACAAAATCTGCCGATAGCAGAAGCCTATCAAATGCCTACGGGACAGTGCTCGACGACCGATATCAAAAACCGCCGTTTTCAAGATATCCGTACGTACCCTTAACAATTCAAGTTTCAAGGTATCTTCGTCGAATCTCACCGTCTCATATTATTGCAGGCGCAAAATTCGAAAAATACATGCATCGTGAAAAATGATAGCTCTAGTGGATGCAAGCGAATACTCAATAACAATGAGCTGATATGAATTTCCCGCGCTGACCGTATGGCGATTTCGGGAAATGCTAGTTTGCATTAATCAGTATCAAACGGACGAAAAGAGATAAGGCAATCTTATCTATTTCCTCTTGATAACACAAGTTCAGTCAGCATCTTTCGATAGAGAATCATAATTTTTCTCTCGATCTCACAGAAATCGTCCCTCATCAACTATTCCCGCAGTAGTACTTATGACGTCAACAGCATAACTCTTTTTATACTGGGTGGCCCACTGAAAACGAAACACAAAATCGAAGATGAGAAACTGAAGCGGATATTTCTTAGTAGATGCTCAAGTAAGCAGTATTCCGTTCGTATTATATGCAAAACTAATGAATATTCAAATTTTATCAATCTATACTTAATATTATAAAGAGAAAAGATTTGTATTTTTGTTTGTTTGATACGAATAGGCTCAAAAACTACTGTACCGATTTCAGAAATTCTTCACCCTTAGAAAGCTACATTTTCCCTGAGTGACATAGGCTATACTTTTCACCCGAAAAAAAAAGGATACCTCCTATACCTTCAATAATAACAAAAAAATCAGCAATAATCAGCTATTTTCACGTGCGCTGCAAAAACCGTAAGACTTACGCGGATACAATGTATGACGGAAATGGACCTCTTAAATAATTCTACAAAAAAGACCGCGATAGCCTATATCTAACTCTCAAGATTGACTTGCTATCACCTGTTTATGGTAATCAGATATTTTCCGAAATTATGCAATATTGGGAGTGTGTTTTTATGAATTGGGTATTGATCCTCATCCAACCTAATACGTTAATCATCCCCAGTAGAACGAAATTACCCTTAACATCATACAATTACAACGAGTACATCAAAAGATATGGCAGGTTGAAGTGTTGGAAGATGAAACCGCCGCGTGAAACAAATTTCTACCAGGGCGAAGCTGGGACGGCTTGTATCATATAAAAGAATAAATACTTCCTTCGCAGTCTCTGCGAGCTCACAATACTAAAAGTTGTGATCATAAGATTGAGTGGAATTTTTTTCGTCGGTGTTCTTTCAAGCTATTTTATGATAACTCCAAACAGAAAAACTAACGTTTCTACTCATGAAATGCATAAAATAATGAAATATTCATATTTACCGCTGACCAGCGACCTGTCAAAAATGTTTTGAGGTTAGCACTGGTAGAATAGTCACGTTTGGATTGCCTCACTGAAAGAGTTTTGAGGTTACGCCGAATAAACCGGACATAATCAACTCGCGGCGTTCATAAATAAAAGTCACACATAACAATATTACTCAAACTTATTGGGAACTTTAAGCAGTAACTGTCACGGCTTTATTTTTGTGATATTATCGAAAATGCATAGCCAGCTCGGAAGTCGAGATCATAAATGGCTGGGTAGACTAGTTATATGCAACTAATGCAACAATTAATGCTAATCAAGAGATTATTTTCGCTACTCCGGATACTGGATATGAATATAAACAATGATAAGAAAATATTTTTTTTCGTTCAATACAAGTAAAACGGAAGATTACCAATCATGATCTTCAAAAGAAACGATTAAATCTATACTAATATTATAAAGAGGAAAGATTTGTATTTTTGTTTGTTTGATACGAATAGGCTAAAAAACTACTGGACCGATTTCAGAAATTCTTTCACCCTTAGAAAGCTACATTATTCCTGAGTGACATAGGCTATATTTTTCGCCCGAAAAAAAATGAGGATACCTTTTATAACTTCAATAATTACAAAAAAATCACCCATAATCAGCAATTTTCACGTGCGCTGCAAAAACCGTAAGACTTACGTGGATACAATGTATGACGGAAATGTACCTCTTAAATAGTTCTACAAAAAAGTCCGCGATAGCATATATCTATCTCTCAAGATTGACTTGCTATTACCTGTTTATGGTTATCAGATGTTTTCCAAAATTATGCACTATTTGGGAGTGTGTTTTTATGAATTGGGTATTGATCCTCATCCAACCTAATACGTTATTTATCCCCAGTATTTAATTTAGAACGAAATTGCCCTTCACATCATACAATTACAACGAGTACATCAAAAGATACGGCAGGTTGAAGTGTTGAAGATGAAACCGCCGCGGGAAACAAGTTTCTCACCGGGCGAAGCTGGGACGGCCTGCTTGTATCATATAAAAGACTAAATACTTCCTTTCCAATCTCTGCGAGCTCAATGCTAAAAGTTGTGATCATAAGATTGAGTGGAATTTTTTTCGTCAGTGTTCTTTCAAGCTTTTTTATGATAACTCCAAGCAGAAAAACTCACGTTTCTACTCATAAAATGCATAAATAATAAAATAATCATATTTACCGCTGACCAGCGACCTGTCAAAAATGTTTTGAGGTTAGCACTGGTAGAATAGTCACGTTTGGATTGCCTCACTGAAAGAGTTTTGAGGTTACGCCGAATAAACCGGAAATAATCAACTCGCGGAGTTCATAAATGAAAGTCACACATAACAATATTACTCAAACTTATTGGGAACTTTAAGCAGTAACTGTCACGGCTTTATTTTTGTGATATTATCGAAAATGCATAGCCAGCTCGGAAGTCGAGATCATAAATGGCTGGGTAGACTAGTTATATGCAACTAATGCAACAATTAATGCTAATCAAGAGATTATTTTCGCTACTCCGGATACTGGATATGAATATAAACAATGATAAGAATAGTAATTTACGTAACAAGTCCGGAAAATAGGATTTTTTTGGACGAATAGACAAGATTCTAGGACGAGCCGGAGGCGAGTCCTGGAAGTCTGTGAGTCCAAAAAAACTATTTCCGGGCGTGTTGCGTACAATATTTTTTCGGCAACCGTGAAGAATTACAAATCAATGAGATGACACATCTCTTTATTGATTTTGATTCATATTTGAATTAAACAGAACAGAACTGTCATCCGTTATTTCGTTGCTATTGTGATGATCATAACAATGACAACAACGACGTGTTTTTCCGGCCTAGGCCGGGAAGTACGTACTTTCCGGCCTAGGCCGGGAAATGCTACTTTCTCAAAGAAAAAGCGTCCGGGAAGTGGGTACTTCCCGGACGGTTGCCGAAAAAATATTTTTTTTCGTTCAATACAAGTAAAACGGAAGATTACCAATCATGATCTTCAAAAGAAACGATTAAATCTATACTAATATTATAAAGAGGAAAGATTTGTATTTTTGTTTGTTTGATACGAATAGGCTAAAAAACTACTGGACCGATTTCAGAAATTCTTTCACCCTTAGAAAGCTACTTTATTCCTGAGTGACATAGGCTATATTTTTCACCCGAAAAAAATGAGGATACCTTTTATAACTTCAATAATTACAAAAAAATCACCCATAATCAGCAATTTTCACGTGCGCTGCAAAAACCGTAAGACTTACGTGGATATAATGTATGACGGAAATGTACCTCTTAAATAGTTCTACAAAAAAGTCCGCGATAGCATAATTATATCTATCTCAAGATTGACTTGCTATTACCTGTTTATGGTTATCAGATGTTTTCCAAAATTATGCACTATTTGGGAGTGTGTTTTTATGAATTGGGTATTGATCCTCATCCAACCTTATACGTTATTTATCCCCAGTATTTAATATAGAACGAAATTCCCCCTCACATCATACAATTACAACGAGTACATCAAAAGATATGGCAGGTTGAAGTGTTGAAGATGAAACCGCCGCGTGAAACAAGTTTCTCACCGGGCGAAGCTGGGACGGCCTGCTTGTCAATCATATATAGAGGTCGAAAGAAACCGTTTGTACATTTTGGCCACAAATTTTATGCATCTGATTGCATCGGGCACTGCATTATTCTTTGCTTGAAACAATTATCTTCTTTTTCACTCAATATCTTCATACTAAATACATAGAGGGAGCGATAAAACATTTCTCATATGAGAGATTCATCTTAGTTAACAAGTGTATTTTAGTGATTTCTTATTCTTTGACATTCATCTCTCACTTCTACGAGTTTTTTTTTTCACTTTAATATGCCAAGGCCTATGAGAATCCAGTTGCCATCTCTAGATACGCCTATGTCTTTTCTCATAAATTTACGGCTCTTTTATAGATCAACCTACCCTACAAACTGTCGCCAATGTCACTGTCACACATGTTTACCGTTTAGTGTCGTATTTTCAACCCGCCATTTGTGTGGTCTTAAATCACCTTATGGTATCCTATTCAAGTGCGACATTGGATTTTGTTTAGAACGCAGATTTTGATTTCACTGTGATCCCAAGGTCACCAGATACACTCTTCCCCAATCAGTAAAAACGCATATTTTAGACCACCCTTATCTTTATTGGAGAACGAACGACATAACGCATGTAAACCTGAAATAGTTTCTGTAGAAATTGTAGAAAAATAATCAAAAGCAACAACTAAACGAAAAATGCAATGATATACAGGGTGTTCCATTTGAAATACGAAGCGTGTCTCTTTTCATTACAAGTGGCAACGCAGTAGTACTGCAAATATTTGATCGATTGAATGAAACTACCACAAATAATTAGATTTATACACTCTAATTTTTTGCCCTTTTGTTGGGAGTCCAAGAATAACACTATTTCATTATAACAAATGATTGTTCTTCCTAGAGGATGCAATGGAATTATTCATGGAAGTTTTAAGACGGTTTGCTCCCCTATTGATTCACAATTTAAGAAGAAATTGATTGAAAATTATGGACGACTATATCCATTATTAGCAGTGAATAGTGTCGTTTTGTTCAACAGTGATATGAGAAATTGCTGATACTTACGGTATTTGGTTGTATTGTTCGCAGAACGCATGCTCTGCTTGCATGAATCTTGGATCTTGGATGAACAACCTTTGATTTCCACAATTTTGTTGTTCATATCTGAAATGGTTCTCCCAATTCATATCCTTGTCAGGTATATTATTGAATGGATTATCGGGGTTCCCGCCCGTGAGAGCCCCCAAATTGTTCCAAGAATCTTTTACTTGTTCCGTCTGTAACAAAAAAGCCTTTCATTTCAACGGAAAATTTTGTTTGCGAGAAACAAATTCCACAATTTTTTGTCAATGTGGGAATTGAGGTTAGTCTAAAAACAAGCCGAGGAGCAATCAAGCTCGAGGGAAGGAAGCAATTAAATGCAAAGTTTATTGCTTTTTTAATTTTTATACAATGGGACAGAATATTTCGTTTCAGAAACTGCACATTTCGGGCACAATGTTCAAACAAAGGTCTATAATATTTGCTTAAAACTAAACAGAACTTAGTTCAAGGGTTGTATCCTGGTACCTGATGCAATAAAATCACTCTACCCAGTGGCGGCTCGTGACAGTTTAAGGTGGTGAGGCACATCGGAGAAAAAAGATGCGTTGCCGTGAAAAAGGCTATTGCAAAATTGATGATTAGAATAATTCTTTATCGCTAGCATACTCAAGGTCATCTTTTTCGAGAAACATTTTGCTTTGTAAAATATTTACTTCTAGCGGTGAAGAATTATCTTACTCGAAAACTAAACATTTTAAAGGGTGTGTATAAAAAGTAATTTGAAGCCAGTTGAAGAAAATGAGCATCATTATTGAAATTCTTCAATTTTGGACCTTGTTAAGAACATCCTCTACTAGCAAGTTGCTTTCCATCATATCATCAGATTTGAAACACCCATTAAGCAGAACATTGAGAATATTGAAGTTTATGTCTGATAATGAAGTAAAATCTTCCACTTCTCCATAATTTTTTCGTTATATGTCAGCCACGCCGGATAAATTAAGAAAAATGTTGATGCCAATGAATAGAAATACTAATTTGGCACTAAGAGATGAAATGATATGAAGTGGTTACCATCAAAAAAAACCGACCTAATTCTGATACCAGTAATACCGCTTCAAACGAACACCCTGTGGCCGGTACTATTATTTTAGGCTGATATATCAGTGCAAGAGCAACCATTTTTGCAGTAAAATTATTCCGTAGCTGACGTACGTAATGAGATTATCTACTTCATTGCACTAATGTGACACTCTGTATATGTACATATACCTATAAATAACTAAGTCTAGTGAACTCTCTTCTTCGTCAGTCGCGTAATATTCTCAAGACATTCACTCAAATCTGGAATATATCGCTTTACTTCTTGAACTGTATATGATTTATCCCCATAAGAATTACGCCAAAAACTTTGCTGATTAGCTGAAAAATCAAAAAAATCACAAGTCTTTCGAGCGTTTACATCTAACTGGGGAATTCGTGACGTCCCATCGGTCCCGTTAAATACATTTCGCCTTCGAGTCTCCGATGGAAATTGAATTCAGTAATAAGATTGAAAGACATCGTATGAACACTGAGACAAACCTAAATCTACACGAAAAACAGATAAAACTATTTTTACAAATCGAACCCAATTTGAAAACTGACCCTAGTTCATAGATTAAAGAACTAATTCCCGAATAGTGCAGAATAATTACAGTTTGCCCTTCGCGAGAGAATATCAAGACTAGAGAAGAGGCTAGCCTCAGACTCAACGTAATATTTGGAGTTTAGGGGTGCGGTTTTCTCGACTGCCGTCCGTTCCCTATGATGTAAAATGACGCGTAAAGAAAGGCAGTGTGAGGCCTGCCTCTGCCGTTTACTGGGAGTTGGATACCCAGAAATCGTGAGATACGGAAACTTAGACCCAACCGGAGACGCATTTTATTGCTATATAATGAAGGGAAATTTCGATATAAATGCGTATGGAAGAAGATAATGAAAACAATTTTAATTGATTGAATAAATAATTAATAAATATATGATATTTTTACGTGTAATTTTCGACGTTTATTGGTGAGGCACTGCCTCACCTGCCTCATAGGACAAGCCGCCACTGTCTGTACCTGGATAAAGATCTCCCAATAGGGAGGACACTATTTTAAAAGCTCACGGCAGTCATAATTAAGTAAAAACTGTGGACGTTCACCTAAAAAATGATTTATTATCAGTTTTACATTAATGAGTACTCTTTGGTTTAAAACCAAGAAGAAGACTGATTCTGAAGTTGGGGTGGTCTAGTATTTATAGTGAATGAAAGTCAATACAAATGATCTAACAGTAAACATAGGGTGACCAAGAATCTCTAATCTGATACAAGATAGAGATATACAGAAATAGTCTAAAGTCTAAACAGTTCAATAAGGGATGTTTACAAGTTATCAGATGTAAGACATTATAAAATAGTAAACACGGATAAAGTTGCAGCTGGTCCTATCGAGAATAAATAAATAATGTACTTATATACAGGGTGTTTCATTGGTAATTGAACATAGGGTAACCTAAGCTAGAACTACCCTAGGCGAGTCCAAAAAACCCATATAGGATAGGTCCAATCAATTCCATAACCGAGATACAGGGTGGTATATGTATTCACCAAAAATTACAATTCTTCATAACTTTTGAACCAACCAGTATAGTCGGTTGATATTTGAAACGTATTATCCACTTCCACAGGTCGATCGACATTTTTTTGAATTTCCAAAAAATTCCTAGACCGTATTTGAAAAATATGGGACATCTTCCAAGCTGAGATTCAACACCATGTATATTGAAATTTTGATGGGATTTGATTGAGATATTTGAAAAGAGCAGACAATTTTCAATGGAGTTTGCTCAAAGAGAGCTTCAGGGAAAGATCCAATTGAATATTGGAATTCCACAAAAATGTATGGTTATCTGGAGGCCAACGTTAAACAAGTCTCTGAACAAACCGTAAACATTATGTGAAGTTCTGAATAATCTGAATACATTCAGTGACTTATTGTTCTAATGTGATTATTATGTGAAGTGAATTAATTAATATAATTTCAACCGTGTCGAGTTTATAAAATTCCAAGAGGATGTTGTTTAGATATAAACATCGCCACAGATTATCAGGTATCGTATTATTTTTCATTAATTTCAATTTAATGAGTAGTTTGTATCGAGATTCATCATTCATATCCGAATTTTGTATTTCATCGACATTTAACTTCAATATGGACCGGTAACTATGAATTTTCAATAGAAACTGTGCGTATTATCCTCCTTGGTGTTCAATTTTATCTCCCACATTTGTGGGATTTTATTATTAAAATATCTCGACAAAGTTGATAAATATTGTGACAACATTGTAAACTCGTTTAAAGACCAGAGAAGGAATAATATTCGATATTTAATTCAGAGACGCATTCAGATTATTCTTAAAATTAATGATTTTTTCGTCAAATTTCTACGAGGTTAAATTGGAAATAACTCGAAAACGACGCGTTTTATTGAAAAAAATAGGAATACTTTTAGTTTCTTAAATGATTGATTCTTTCGAAAATATAAACCGTTTATCTTTTTTAAGTGTTTTTATGGTGTTTTAGCGTGTATTGATGAGTCGACTACCCTGTAACTTTTATACTAGTAAAGATATTGAATAGGTTTCGATTGAGGAATATGCACCATGAATAGAGTAAAAACTCAACCAAAATTCAGTTCATTCGAAATAACGGTTCCGAAGATATAAACAGAAAAGTGTTTTATTCGTGGATTTTCGACACCCTGTATCTCCCAAACCAAACCGAATTTCGAAAAATGGTATAGGAAAAAAGTGTTTCGTTTGATGAGAGGAATCTACAGTTAAAATAAAACAAGTCAAAGACTCACCCTGTATGTGAGTGGGTGAACGACCGGTCAAAAGTTCTCGGCTTTAACACCTCAAAGTTACATTGAATTCAAAATGAAATTCGCGAGAACCAGCTGAACTGAATATTGCCAATTGGCTCAGGTACTTTCTACGATTTTCAACGCATTTTCCCTTTTTCACGACAGACTGCCTTTTTTCTCAGTTTTCAAAAGTTTTGGAAGGAAAAGATCCGAGATGACTTGGGTTCCAACTACTGGTTCCTAAAAAATCTCTAGAACTTGATGATTGATAAAACTTGTTGATACAGCCCTACCCCTGACTTCTGCATTCAAACGAGTAATGATATGATTCCAACAAGCAGCTTCATATGTGCCCACAAATTAAAATATGAAGGATTAGGATCCGGGGAACGAAGTGGCCATGTTGTTAATCCCTCTCGACCTATCCGCCTATTCATGAAATGGTCATTTAATCAAGCACCCTATATATCGTATTGCAGTACTGCTGATAGCTCTATTGCCAACATTGCTGAGCTCTACATCATCAAATTTATATACAACTAGCTGACCCGGCGAACTCTGTTCCGCCTAATAATATTTACGGTGGATTTCACAAATCGTAATCACCGGTGATCAGAGATCAACGCCTTGGTTCTCTGATTTTTGAACTGTCAAATATTTCCATGGATATGAGCTGTCACCCCGAAGAGATACACAAAAATAATATGTCAATTAGTGATAATGGCAATTTTGGACTCAGTTATTTCCGCAAATAATATATTTATTACCCAAAAAGAAATTCAAAAACATTTTAAAAATTATGAGAAAAGATGAGAATGGCATCTCACGATTGGAACTGATCGCCAAAATCCGATTTACTTGACATTCCAATAAAAATTCACTGGATCTGTTAATAGCCTTTCATGGTTCCATAAGTCCTATGTAAATTACACAGTAATATATGTCATCTGTTCTTTTTTCGACCATTTCAAACCACGACGACCGAAATGCTCGAAAAAAGAACAGATGACATCAATCGATGGCCGCGAAAGCCTCAACAAATTCATCGCCATTTAATGGTGATAATGTCAAATATAGTACCTTCACGATAACGTTATTTGGAATGAATAAAACTATAAAAATAACTAATAATCATTAGTCATAATGTGTGAATAGCGCCATCTGAAGTGGTAAGAACGAAACTTTTCTCATATCTCAACGAAATCTAATCATTTTAGACATCTGTACTCCTACGCTAAGACATTTTGGTTTTGCCGAACAGCGCAGAGTTGTAGGCAACTCAAATTACACACTATTACAGTGACTATAGAGGGAATATAGTCACTTTACACACTATTTGTTTATATCGCCATCTAACGCGGAGAATATCAAATGAAGTACAAACGAATAAGCGGTAGCGTAATTGTAACTGTAGCGACATCTAGTGGCCTTACTCAAAAGGAGGAAAAGCATTTTCTGTAAAATTAAAATTTTCATCGATTTTTTCAAAGTTTTATAGTATTTTATAATAGCCAGACCGTAGACGAATCCATATATGAAGTTTCATAACAAACAGTCCATCCGATCTCGAGTTATAAATGGTGTAACCAACATCTTTCTTCTATATATACAGATATAGAAGTAAAACAATTCTCTTCAGACGACGTGGCAAGTGAAATTAGTCTATTATTTCGTGCGTGTTCTTGACGTATCCATCCTGAAAATTCTACTCATTGTTGGGCATATCCCGCATGTAAAGCTTGTACATTTTGTCTATGAAATTTCCCTGTCGTAGATGCGCCTGGCACAAATGAAGGCATGCTGCTACACTCTTCAGCTGGGCGAATGTTTTTTGGAGCAGAATTACCTTTCTCGAAATCTCATTGTGTAGCCCTTTACCAAAGTGCTCTCCAATTCTTGGTTCTACAAGCAAAGCTGGGACTTATGGTTTATCTGCATCAGCGGTAGGCTTTCACTGCCAAGCCTTCGTCAATTCACCTACACATCTTTGCGCATTGAGTGTATTCAAGTATCTACTTCAGTGCCGTAAAGTTGGTAGCATAAGAAAACTTGTCACTTATCTAAAGACCTACTCACACTGCACTTCAGAAGGAACACATATTGGATTGAAGTTCAAAAGGATTTGTTATACAAGTACGAGTATTACCTACTTTGAAACCAAAAAGGAAACTGACTGCAAAATTACAACGTCTTAGTATTTATAGTAGTTTCTTCAAATAAGAGAAGTTCCACGAAGACTCACTACAAAATAAACTCAAAGCATCAACCAAGCATAAATATTAACACACAAGACATACCTAAACCAAAAGCTGATATGCTTAACGCTGGTTTTATCTGATAATCTTGGGAATAAATCGTCAACCATCAAGATTTTCGCCCCTTTTTCAGAGCGGAAGTGATGAAGAAAAGTTTCAGAATAATTCAGATATTCTCCAAGGGTTATATGTATAGTTAACGAGCCAGTGACCTATGAACTGTCGATAGTGGTAGATATCAGCTTTCAGATAACAAACTTTTTGATATTTAACTTGATAATTGGATTCACGGATATGATTCATTATACGATAAAGACATGTTTAATTAAGTACTTTCGGACTTGACTTTTGTATATTTATAGTCTAATAATAACCCTTCATTAGTTTCATAATTATCCATACAATAAGCCAAGTATTTGACCATATTCTAAGAGTAAATTCTTCAAGTACCAGAAAACGTTCTTCCTTTAATTTTTCCGAATATCGGAATGAATTAAAAAAATATGGCCATTACAAAAATTAACAAGTACACCCCTGATTTACTGTTATGACTGGAAATACCTCAAAGTTAATATTTCAAAATATCGATATTTCATCACACTAGTTTTTACATCGTGTCAGTAGTGAAAATTTCTTTCCACTTCATACATTTTATCTTCTATTCTTCTTAACATAAAGATACATACTGCCCTCCCAAGATACGACACTGGTTCAATATCTTCATAATTTTCTCTAGTCCTAAGAACATCTTACTTTAAACCAATAATTGAATAGGTACAATAGAAACTATAGAAAGTGAATAAGTTACTCAATTACATATCTTGAATATTTTCTGAAGGAATGGAATTAGGTATATCTTATATCTAAAGAAAAATAAAAAGTGTTTCACGTTGAACGCTTCTTCCAATCACATGTTACAAGGTTGATACGTAGTTATCCATGTATAATAAATTTCGCATATTATTTTCCAAAACCGCACGAGTATCATAGAATCCCATCCTGTATTTCATTCATATTCTATGGTCAGGTAAGTTACCATATTAATTTGTCTACGTCCATGTAGAAAAAAATCAAAATGGGTAGGTATAATTGTTCTGGTAGTCTCAATCCGAATAAAATAAATTCACACACTTTCTTTTCATGAATCAACGATAATTCAAACTACTCATCAAATAGTGAAAACATTCACGAACATTGGATAAAAAAACTGGGTTCGAATATGTTCTCAATAATATCGTCTCTTCGGAAAAAATCAAATAATGCAGTATTTTCGCATTTAAAATTCATTTTTGAGAATACTCACATTAACAAATCTTCCTCTTGTACGATGTGATAAAGCCGTTATAACGTTTTTTGTTGAACACATAATGAAATCAAACCAAAATCAAAAACGCCGTGTGATCTTTACCTTTCGAAATGTATCACCCTACTGTCTCATTATATCGCAGCAGCTTCTACAAAAAACCATTTTTTGCATTCCAGAAAAGAGAACATCTGGTGATTCGGTAAACAAAACCGTAGCAATAAATTGCGTGTTTTTATTATTCTAGGCATTATTGCCTACCATAATTGAAAGACACGTTTAGGCCGATTGGACCGTCCCTTCTGAGTAGGTCAAAGGTCAAATCAAAATGTTCATTGGGGCGAGAACTGCGAGAAGGTTGATGAATTATTATTTTTTTCATGCAATGCTTAATCTTTTTGAAGAGAAGATTAAACATGCGAGAAGGATGTTCCTGGAGTGAATATTATTGCGCTCTTCTCTTAGAAAATAATTCGAAAGTACATACGATACGATTGATCGACAAAATTGATTTTACCGCTCATCTCGATATACATTATAGAATCTAATTAGGTATGTAGGTAGATTATGAAAAATGAATCCTACCTGCTCGATAATGATGTCTCGTAGATTGCTGCATATATAATAATTTCAATCACCATTAAATTATACAAGACCATCTAAAATCAATCACCCACAAATCTACACATGCGTTCATGCATATCTCAAATAGGCTAATGAAAAATGAAACCTAACCCTCAACTTACATGCCTAACAAGAATCAACCGAAAATTGCGGACTAGTCGGTTTTGTGAAAATGAGCTCCTTTAAAAAAATCGGACTCAGCTATTCTGATGAAGAATTGTATACTGTTTATCTGAATAAGTTATGCATAATAGGCAATATGAAGGTGTTTGTTTCGGAAGAATGCATTAGGTAAACAGATACAAGTGTTGATTCAACATTCGTAAAAATTATGAAAGCAATATTTTGAGGTTAAGGTTTTCTGCGCGCTTTTTCGAATTCGCGCGTAAACTGCTCTGACACCCATTCACAAAATAGCAAAGAGTACTCTTTGTAAATACGTTCTGCTGCAATGAAAATTCCCGTTTGATGTTCATTTCAGTGTGAAGATTCTGAACGAATTCTGAGATGTTGAAATTGTTTATTATCTAATTTGAAGCAGTACCGAATTTCGTCTTCCATCTTCTTACCAACATTTCGTAGCACTTCAGGTGTGATCAAAGAACCAATACCAACATTTTGGTGACTCTTCAAAATGATAAAACACTCGATTCCAACTTATATTTTATAAAAATATCATAGATCAATTAATAAAAACTAAATAAATTATTTCTTTATTATTTGAATAACATCTTCATCATGCATCATATGCGAGGAACCCACTCTCTGAGGGGAATACTTCGTGCTAGTACCCCAAACAAGGGCGTACTTGAAGTCTTCGGCTAGAGTACGATGAATAGAATGACATACATGCTCTACTGTTACACCTTTACGCAAAATGAGACCATCGGAGAAATCTGGAGGTTGACCGGGTTTCTTCGTGTAAACACGAATCAGGTTCAAGTATTCCCAGAGGGTGAACAGAAGGTAATCGAGGTTGAGTTTCATGTTACAACTGAAAAAAAAAAGGTTGTCAAAGTTCCTTTCAATAAAACTAATTATGCAGAAAATTTCTGATCGGCAAATGAAAATAGATCTAAATTCTCGATCTACCTACCTCACAACAACACTATTAGGTTGATGAGCAATACGATTCACCTCCTCAATTGAAATCTGATCAATTTTGTTGTACACATACAAGCAGGGCAAATAAACACGGTTTGCGCAAATAACGTCAATCAATTCGTCAGCAGTACAATCTTCCCTGAAAAGCACTTCCGCATTGAACATTTTATACTCGTGAAGAATCATCTGGACCATTTTTTCATCCACTTTTGTCAAAGGGCAAGTGGAATTAAACGAAAGTCCTCCACCTTTCTTGAGCTAATAAAAAAAGTATTTAAAATATACAACTCAAACATCAAATATCTATTTACCTTGAAATAAATGTTTGGCTTTCTCTTATTCAGTCTAATTCCAACACTTTCCAATTCTTTCTCCAAGAGATCCTTGTGTACATCTTTCTTTGTTGCATCCAACATCATAAGAACTAAATCGGCAGTTCTTGCCACAGCTATAACTTGCCGTCCTACAAATTATGACTTTATCGTCAACAACTTCCCTAATAACAAACCATTATTTTACCTCTTCCTTTGCCTTGAGCAGCTCCCTCAATGATACCTGGTAAATCCAACAATTGAATATTTGCTCCATTATATTCTATAACTCCTGGTATACATGTTAGGGTGGTGAATTCATATGAAGCTGCCTCACTTTCAGTTTTAGTCAATGTTGACAGTAAAGTAGACTGAGAAATGAATAATTCAATTTACACCATTTATTCATTTACATATAGTGAAAATAACATATTCTACTAGTATTTTATTACCTTTCCTACTGATGGAAATCCTATCAATGCAACTCTAGCATCTCCACTTTTCAGTACGTCGAAGCCCTCACCCTTTTCGGATTTTTTAGAAGGCTCCAACAATTGAGACCTATATTTTGCTAATTTAGCCTTTAGAAGCCCCAAGTGGTATTCAGTAGCTAAAAATTAATACAACTTTTAATATGTTTATTTCGCCTTTTTGACAAGTTATGAACCTTTATTTTTCTGAGTTCTGGATATTTCCCTTTCAATTTCTGAGATTTTCTCTAAAATTCCCATAATTATTTTATGTTTTCTTGTCTCGTCTTGAGAATGAGGTTAGGTTTCAACAGGGCGAGTACAATTTATCTACATAATCTTCCACAGAGCTCAGAAAAAGCAAAGTGTGCTTTTTATTATTTGGCCCTCCAAGTAGTTTGAAACATTTTAAAACCAGATCTAGGACTGATTTGATGTAGAAATCGAAATAATTAGTAATTATTATATCACAAAATCTATTTAGTTTACCATGAGAATAAATTTCCGACTCTAGAGGAATTGAAATACGAATTTTATTTCAGAGATTTTTTCTTCTATGGTCTGCAACGCCATTAGGCCAATTAGTTTGCCGTTAAGGGTGTAGTGGAATTTAGTGTTATTTATAATAATTAAATGAATTATTACAATAAGAGTATCAGGAAACAAATAACATTAAAGGTAAGCTCTTTAGCAACAATAAGTGCTTCTGAAACTACCCAAATGCATTGGAAATAATGCAAATCGTGACACGCTTTCACAGTTTCTAACCTCAATCTTCTTTCGAAAATGATCTGCCACCTGAATTGGATTTTATTATGTTTTAATGAGAATATTACCGATTTTTGTAAAGATTTCATCTGCTTTTTATTCTAGGGAATAATTATCCTACCTAAAATTATATGAAAAGGTGATTTTACCCTGAACAGATGTGAACACTTTGTCTCTATTATCTACCTCTTCTGCCTTAGTAATCTACCCCCATATGTCTTCTCACGGTCATTTTTTTAATTATAAGCTTTTTGAAGTACATATTGTCCATATGTTAAAGCTTGTTCATTTCATAGGTTAGTAGGTGTTGGTAAAACAAGTTTTAATCATGGCGAAAAAGAAGTCTGAAGAAAAGAGTCAGCAGCAGAATGGTGACGCTAAAAATGAAGTCAATTACGATGAAGAACCCAATTTTAGTGATCCTGAAGGCTATGTCGATAGCATCACTGATGAAGGTACAATGTAGACCATTAAGAATTTTCATTTTCATTTCTGATGCATTTTTCAAAAATCAGTAATGAGGTGAACAAAATCACAATAAGAATCATTAACTGATAAATTAATTAACTCAATTAATGCACTGCAATTCTTATTTTTATATTTTTCGAAGAGATTTTGAAATGGGTTAATTTTGAATTCTTGTTCAGAACTTCTAGGGGATCTTTTGGAACAGAAACCGAAAGAAACTGATGGAGTCGAGAGTGTTATTGTAGTTGATGGTGTTCCCCAAATTGGTCCAGAGCGTTTGGAGAAACTGAAGACTGTAATCAACAAGACCTTTGCCAGAGTTGGTAATATCGTGAATGATTATTACCCAGTTACGGAAACGGGTCATACGAAAGGTTACATCTTTTTGGAGTATGCCACTCCCCAACACGCAGCTGAAGCGGTAAAGTTGTTGAACGTCTATAAGTTGGACAAACAGCACACTTTTCTCGTTAATCTCTTTACCGACTTCCACAAGTATGAGTCGATCCCAGATGAGTGGTCACCTCCGGAACCACGACCTTATCAGGGACAATCCGACTTGTACCAATTCTTGTGCGAACCGGACGCTTACGACCAATTTGGTGTCGTCATGCAAGATAACACCGTCCAGATCTGGCAGAATACTCAGCCTGATCCGACTCTGGTCGAGGAGAGAACCGTGAGTTGAATGATGATGTATTTCTGTACCTTTCTTCATATTGGATTATTTCAGAACTGCACTCAAGTGTTGATAAAATGGTCTCCTTTGGGTACTTTCTTGTCGACTTTCCATCAGAGAGGAATTGCTCTCTGGGCTGGACCTAATTTGACACAATACAAAAAGTTCCTTCACGATGGTGTTCAATTCATAGATTTCTCACCGTGTGAAAAATATCTAGTGACCTGTTCCACTATGCCCATGGACAATCAGGATAACAACCGAATCATCATCTGGGACATAAGGTAGGCCAAAAATTGATATGAAAGTATGACGAATGTTATTGAATAATTTTTCAGGACCGGTTTAGAAAAAAGGTCTTTCAACCCTGAAGGATCTTCTACCTGGCCGATTTTCAAGTGGTCTCACGATGATCGTTACTTTGGTCGTATCGTAAACGACGTTCTGTCCGTTTACGAAACTCCTTCCTTCGGTTTATTAGATAAGAAATCCATCAAGAATCCAGGAATTCGGGACTTCAGCTGGTCTCCAACCGACAATATTCTTGCATTCTGGGTATATTATTTCTTTTGTTTTTTTCAAATTGAAGTTTACGAAAATATTAATTTCAGGTTGCTGAAGACAATAACGTACCAGCCAGTGTTACCCTTCTCCAAATTCCGGAAAGGATTGAAATCCGTAAGAAGAATCTCTTCAACGTCGCTGACTGTAAGATTCATTGGCAAAAGGCCGGTGAATACTTGTGCGTGAAAGTAGATCGTTATTCCAAGGTTAAGAAAGAGAGGAACGAGATCAAGTATTCCGGGATGTATTGCAATTTTGAAATCTTCCACATGAAGGAAAAGGAGGTTAGTGCCTTTTTCGTTTTATTTTTTCACTAATAAGAGTTCCTTTGGTGAAGGTCTTGATATACGAATAAACTTATCGAAATTGCCCCCAATATCTGTTTTACAACATAGTTTTTAACATTTTGGTCCTTTGAACCGGATATACAGGGTGAGTCTTTGACTTGTATATATATTTTAACTTTAGATTCTTGATGCTAAAGGAAACCTGTTTTTCATTTTCCATTTTTCCGAATTCGGCTCTGTTAAAGAGATATAGCCATTTGAAAATCAAAATAGTGCTGAATACGTGCCTGATATTATTCTTTACAAACACAACAAAGTTCATATTTTTCGATTGAAATTGATGTGATTCTTTGATATTCTGGGTGATACATTTAAAAAATACTCAAGCACTAACCTTATTTGAATAAGAATGTTACAAACACGATATTTCCTAACAAAACACGTAGTTCTGTCCGATCATTTCGGCAATTGAAAAGCTATATTTCTCACACCAAAATGAGTTCCTTCTTCGATTGTCCTGAAGATTAGTTTATAGACACTAATAATTTGTTCGTATTTTCCTCGAAATTCTGGAACGATCTCATAAAAATTGGTTTCTCACTAACCTATCCTAACTCCATCAACCTAAGTCAGATGATTCGAGGTCAATGACCTAACCTAACTCATCTTCTGTGATATGATACCACAGAACTCTAGAGAAGACGATGCCAGATTGCCGATTTTCTCTTCAAACAATGCGAACTCAAGAAAGCAGTACGTCCCCTATCGTTAGCGGATGAACTATAACAATCGCTAGAGGCGTCTAGGCGTTGCTCTTTGAAAATGCCAAACGAGTAGTTCTGATTCTCGCCAATATAGCGCTACATTCCTCATTTCAGTCGCCACGGCCTACTCTTCCCTTCAGAAGGCCGTGAATGTAGCCGCCACGAAAGACCGTTGTTCTGTGCTCCAACCAGTCCAACCTAAAACGTTGGTCAGTGATCCCATACTAGGCATAAACGAAGTTCACGCTTTATTTATTTACATTGAATGAAGCAAACCGTTGATGATTATGTAAATGACTTTCAGTGAATTGATGTAATAGTAGTGTCGTTCTGGTGTCGAGTTATATTGTTTCGATAGATATTTTGCTGAAGGACCGGTAACAATGAATTTTAAATAGAAACTGCCTATAAAATGTGTAATTTCATGCTTCATGTGGAATTTTATTATTACATATCTCTACATCTAACGTTTTTTCATCATAGAGATTTTAGTCTTGACAAAGTTGATAAACATTCTGACAACGTTGGTAACTTGTTGAGAGACTAGAGAAGAAATAATATTCGATGAGATTTAACTCAGGACAGCATTCAGATTATTCTTGAAATTCATGATTTTTTCCTCTAATTCAATCTTATACAATTAGGAATAACTTGAGAACGACGCGTTTTATTGAAAAAATATAGGAATACTTTTGTTTTCTAAAATAATTAATTATTTCGAAAACGTGCACCGTTCATCTTTTTGAAGTGGTTTTATAGTATTTTTGCGTGAATTTATAAGTCGACTATACTGTAACTTTTTTACCAGGAGAAATATGAAATAAGTTTCAATTGAGGAATATGCACCATGAATAGAGTAAACAATCAACCAAAATTCAGTTCATTCGAAATATCGGTTCCGAATATATGGAAACAATAGCGTTTATTTCATGGATTTTTGACACCCTGTATCTTCCAAACGAAACCGAATTTTGAAAAATGGTATGGGAAAAAAGTATTTCTTTTGATGGGAGGAATCTACAGTTAAAATATATGTACAAGTCAAAGACTCACCCTGTATTGCATAACATTTTTGGTCCTTCGAGCAAGATTGGTGATGTTTTTGTCCTTCCGGACGAATGCTTAACACATTTTGAAATATGCGCAATTCAGTTTAAGCGTATTTTTTCAGATTCCTGTTGATAGCGTAGAGAACAAAGAACCGATCCAAGCCTTCGCCTGGGAACCAGTAGGCAACAAATTCGGCGTCATCCACGGAGAAAATCCGAACATTAACGTTTCCTTCTACGAGGTGCGAGCCGGTCAGGCGCCAGTACTCTTGAAGAAATTCGAAAAGCGCGCCTGCAATCACCTCTTCTGGTCGCCACGAGGTCAATTTGTTGTCCTAGCCGGTCTAGGAGCTAACGGTGGAGGTTCTCTCGAGTTTGTAGACACGCATGACTTCCTGGTGATGAACACGACTGACCATTTCCAAATGTCGGACGTCGAATGGGACCCTACCGGTAGATACGTTGTCACCGGCGTTTCTCATTGGAAAACTAAGGTGGATACAGGTGAGGTCCTTCGGAATGGATATTCTTGTCGATAGACTTCGAAATAGTAGGTTTTTGAAACAAAAGAAATTTCGAGCTAATCCAACGACAAACAAAAAGTTATAACATTTAACGACGAAGTTTTACAAAATAAAACATACTGTGGCACTGAATGCGTCAAGATTGAGAGTGTTTCCCTTGCAGGATACTGGATCTGGTCCTTCCAAGGAAAGATCTTGAGGAGAGTGAACGTAGACAAATTCGGTTTGCTCTTGTGGAGGCCTCGTCCTCCGAGTCTGCTCAGCGAAGAGAAACAGAAGGAGACGAAGAAGAACTTGAAGCGTTATTACGCTCAGTTCGAGAGCAAGGATCGTATGAGGCAATCCAAGGCCAGCAAGGAGCTTATAGAGAAGCGAGCTTCCCTGATGGACAAGTGGAACAACTACAGGGAAGAACGTCTCAAGCACTACTTGGAAGTCAAAGCGCATCGTCTTGCTTTGAGAAATAGTAAGTTTTTGGTGGGAGATGAGAGATTTGAACTAATGGTGTTGTTTATAGATGTAGATACGGATGAATTGGATGCCGATTCTGATAATGTTGAAGAAGAAGTTGTGGAGTTTTTCATAAAGGAAGAAGTAACGGTATTGGAGTAAAAAGTGGAGGATACCGTTTTTCCTGCCATTTGTGTCTAAGTGGTTCAAGTGGTGGGGGTTCTTTGAAAGCTGACTGGATAACAGACTTTAGTGTTTGTAATAAGTTTTACTATCCTCTTCGTGTATTTATATTTTAGTTTCAATAAAGAACGTCATCTGGTCTTCGAGAATTTCGTATTTTTTATCATTTCCCAAATCCTTTCCCCTTCAAAAATAGTTCAGAAATAATTTAAGAGGGGTCAATTTTTGATTGCATATTCGTGGGGGCACGATCATCCCCCAAAGATGGGGGGCCACCCCCTCAGGAATCTTAAATAGCAATAGTATTCGTGAATACACTAAAAAATTGCTGGTAGGTTTTCTTTTCTGTGTAAGAAACTCGTTGGAGCCACCAACACTAACCTCAAAAAATATTTGACAGGTAGGATTTCCGAATCATCCTACCTGTCAAATATTTTTCGAGGTTAGCGCTGGTGAAACTGATGAATATTTAAATTTATATCATATCGAAGTATCAAGAAGTTGCAGGTGGCAGTGCTCTGATAAATTTCCTCCAATACTTCCTCTACGAAGTTGTGGTCATATGTTTAAGTAAAATTTTCTTCGTCAGTGTTGTTTCAGGATATTTTTTGATATTACAAATCATAAAAACTTACACTTCACTCATAAAATCTGGAAATTCCTCATATTCGCCTCAAACCATCGGCCTGTCAGAAACGTTTTGAGGTTAACAGTGGTGGAATAATCACGTGGTTTTGATTGCCTGTCAAATATTTTTGAGGTTAGTGCTGGTGGTCAAACAATGGGAATTTAGCTTTGTTCATGTAGAGATCCAAATACTTTATTTGCTTGAAAAATTGTTTTATGGGCATAATTTTGTATTATTTACAACTAGCTGGCCCGGCGAACTTTGTACCGCCTGAATTATACTTAAAAGTTGTATAAACTTACCATTGCTTTTTTTCAAGCACGAAAAGAATTAGGCAAAATTAAAGTTCAAAATATACAACATTTTAATAATTTTGTAATTCACATAGAAAGAATTCTCTTTATTTGAGCGGTAACTAACTGTTGAACTTGAACATATAACTTTTTGTTTTTAATTGTTGTACAGTCCTCTTTTTGCATTACCTCATGTGACTGTGAATAGCAGGAGTATAATCCATATTATACCTTTCCTCTTATATGAATCAAAATGTCAAGAATATGAACAAAAATTATTCCTTTAATAAACTATCGACTATTAACACAGCCCGTCGACCAGAATTGAAAAATCAGTCATTTGTTAATAGCCCAACCTGAAGTGGCAAAAACAAAACTTTTCTTATATTCTCAAAATCTAATCAGTGGTCACACCATTATTTTAGACATCTTAGCTATGCTGCTAAGCTCAAAATAATGGGTAAACATCTCAGTTGGTAGAGCAGCGCGATTCTCATTATTCCATGGATATGAGCTGTCAATCTCTCTTCAATTTGTTCAATTTAGTTGACGATATCAAGCTCGTTAGAAGACAAATCGAGATGTTAAAATGTCGATAGTACGATCGACACGGCAAAATTATCAACACTGTGAATTATGTTGAACTCATATTCAAATTTATTGATGGTCATTCGACCAGATCAGATTAGGCAACCCATGAAACATTATTGTATATCATAAGTGAAAGCCCGATGAGCAAACGTTTCAAAATTATTGACGCTTACAATACTGTCTCTGTGCAAACAGAAACACGAATATAATATGTCAATTACTAATTATGGGCAATTTTGGATTCAGTTATTTCCGCAAATATATCTATTACCCAAACAGAAATTCGAAAGCATTTCAAAAATAAAGAAAAAAGATGAAGATGGCCAACTCACGTTTGAAACTGATCGTCAAAATCAGATACTTGATCTTTCGGTAAGAATTCACCCACCAACTTGAGATAAGTTTACCCGCTTTTTGATCTGGCAATAGACTTCCATGTTACCATGAGCTCTATGCGAATCACATATCGCCATCTAACAGCGGTAATATCAACCTACGACTACGTACAGTGACTTGTCTATTCACTGTACGACTACGCATCAACGGTAGCGACACCCAGTGGCCTTATTCAAAAGAAGGAAAAGCATTTCCTGCATAAGTAAAACTTTCATCAATTTTTTCGAAGTTTTATTGTATTTTATAATAACCAGACCGTAGACGAATCCATAAATGAAGTTTCATAACAAACAGTCCATCCGATCTCTAGTTATAAATGGTGTAACCAACATATTTCTTTATTCTTTTATATATATAGATATATCCCTGCACTTTTTTATCACAATGTTTAAGCCACCTGATGGGTATTCACTTTGCAGGGGTGTGTTTTTAAAGTTATTGTTCATCAGAAGCAACCAGTGGCGGCTTGTTCATCAGTCAACGCCTTGTCTTCTATTCCTAGATAGATTTGTTCTGGCATCAGAATGAGGAAGAGTTTGCTGTTTGTCTATTCAATCGTGTTTCAGAAATCGACTCCATTCGCAGACTGACAAATTGAAAAGTTGGCTACGCTAATTGTGTCGATCTGTACGCCAATCAACTTGATTATTTATTTACAATGCATTCCCTAACAAGTTGAGGAGAGAGAAGAATACTCTTTGTTGAAAGATAAATTGGTTATGAAACGATTTGAATGTTTTCAACACCTTCAGGTTTTCAGAAAATCGATGGTTCTTTCGGTAACTGATCTCAATTTTCACAGGGTGTCCCAAGTGAAACACCCCTACAACTTTTCGAGTAGGGATTGTGGGTCATTTTCAATATGAGTTAGGTTGTACATCTGTTTTCACGGTTTCACTGGGCACGGAGCTTATAGGGGTGGTCTACTAATATATACTCCATTCACAATTATAAAATCACAACTCTGGCCTTGGAAATTTGACACATTCCATTCTGTATCGAAGTTATGACGTTTTTCAAAATAGTTTTATGTTCCAAGTCAACACTATGTTGCCCTTTCTACATTCTTAGCGTATTTCTCAGAATGTGAATTTATTCGGAAAATGAATGAATTGGAGAAGATGTGATGGACGAAAATAATTAACGTTTATATGAATTGATAGAAAGGATTCCTTTTCTAGTTATTTGCATGAAAAGTACAAGAGATCACTGTTGAAATATATTATTTTTCGCCATGGAAAAAAATTGCATTGCTTTCACATAATTTTCATAGGCATGCTTGTGGAGATTTAATGTTTATCAATATTATCCTCTTGAACTTAAAGTTCAAGACTTGACGACATCAATTGTTGATTCTGATCAAGAATTCATTAAAAAAAATCAAGCCAAAGATGAATTGATGGGTAATTACAAGAATCTAGAATAATGCCAATTTTATTTTGTTGATAACTTTCTTAAAATCAATGTTGGGATATGAAACTCGGCTACGTTTGTTCAAACAACATCTAAAGAATACATTTTACACCATCTCGACCTTTGAAAGGCGTTTCTTATAGGAGAATTAGGTCTAAGTTCCACCTCATTAGTGAGGTACCTAACTTTTGCAAATCTGCTCAGATATCGCCAAATTTCTTAGAAAACCTGAAAAATATCATCCTAATCGACCTCTCGAGGCTCCATCCGATCCATATCTACAGCGATATCTGTCCAAATAACAGCTTTTTCAACGAAATTCTCGTGTATCCCTTCAACCTCGAAATGTAAACATTCGTCCTGGTCTTGAAAATCGTCCTCACGCTCCAAACTGGTGCTAAAAACAATAAACATACGTTAATCTTGGATATTCGACGAAAAACTCACCTGCAAATATCGATTAAATACCAAAATTCTGCGAACAATTTGTAAACCTAACAAAATGTGGAATATCTTTGATACTTTTACTTTGATGTAAACAAAGAAACTGGGAACGCCGTTTTGTCATTAACGATATTTTCTTTGCGCGCACTGACTTTTCATCATATGTTCTGTGCTTTTCATCAGAGGCACCAACTTCTGAAAACGAAACCATGACCTCCTATGTGATTAAATAAAAGTGAATGGAGTATACTGAGATAGGTGTCATGATTGTGAGACCATCATCTTTGTTCCACCAGTTGAGGGGTTTTGCTACTGATTTAAGGTTAATTCCAAGCCACCAAGGGTATTGACTGTCCATTATAATACTGTAAAGTCTATGGGGGTTGCTTTGGAGTTTGGAGACTAACCTTTTGATCTATTGTAGACTTCCTTGACCATTATCGAAGATATTTTTGCTATGACAATAATTTCAAGATATCGTCGAAATAATTTAGTTTTCTCACTGTCATGTCGGGCCCCATTTTTCAAAAAAGTTATGAATACCCATCTGAAAAAAATTGCGAATTTTCCGAAGAGCAAAACCATGCTACCATCGATCAGTTGGGCAGCTTGTTCTAAGTCAGATACGCTAGACGTCTCTGGAAATTGATAAGTAGCGTAACGTCTAAAAAAAAATCATAAAATCCCATTGGCTCCATGCCCAATATTATCGTACAGAGGCAATGCACCGGTCTCTGACTCTGATTAGTCTTCTCTTCTAATTTCAACTGTATCGTGGTCCAATACACGCGGTTTTCCCGATGGTAATTTTTTTTAAGTCGGTTTAGTGCCGAGTGTTTTACCCGGAAAACGTAAAGTTGACTGGAGGAAGTATTTCAAGTGATTTGAGGAGGTGAGTTTTGTAGTTTTTCTTGAAAAATTTTGGACTTTGAAAATTTCGTGTGTGGTAGAATTTTTGTGCTTTCCAACGTTGGTACCGATTGAAAATGAAAAAATGTATCGATACTTTTCTCGAAGGCTTCTTGAATGCCTGTATTTTCCTAATTTTAAGCCGGAAATGGTCTCAATTGACTAGGTTCGACTCATTGATCCTCAGTAAAATTCAATTATGTCCGTTCGGCCTTAAACTCGATAACTATCTTACGGAAAAACCTAGAGACTTGAAATTCTCAAGGCAGGTTCGTATCTCGAATTTATTTTTCCTGATTATTTCAAAACTTAGAGGGGAAATGAGTGAAATGACCCATTCATGCTACTTGCGAAATTTTGTCAAGATCGCGTGAGCAGAACCATACAGGGGGAGACTTTGACTCGTACATATACACTGCGCAAAAAAATTAACGCACATTATGGAAATCTCAAATTCATTCTACAACTGAAGGTGTTCTCAATGATAATTATTTTTATCAGAATTATGCATGCATATGTTATCCACTTTCAACGTTTTTCTTCAATACAGATGTTTTCTCCCAGCAGGAATAAAAAAAGATGATATTATCAGATTTTGAATGTATTGGCTCCATTCTAAAATCAGTTGTTCTCGATCAATTCTAGTGATCAATAGTTTTTCTTTCGTTTGATTTTCTACACTCGATCGCTATGCAACGCGAAACACGCAATTTGACCCAAGAGGAATGTTCCCAAGCGGTAGTTTTGCGAGAAGAAGGGTGGACAAACACAAGAATTGCAGAAAGGTTTGGAGTTTCCCATGCAAGTGTGTCGAGAATGTTGCAGCGATTCAGGGAGACAGGTATGAATGTCCGAAGACCAGGACAGGGTATATACCACGGGTAACAACTGCCATTCAAGAACGTTATTTGAGAGTTTCTTCGTTGGGACAACGGTTTGCAACCGCTCGCCTCCTTCAAAAGCAGCTTGAGCAAACTCATGAGGTGCAAATCAGCACTCAGACAATAAGAAATCGCCTCAGAGAATATGATTTAAGGCCTCGTGTCGCGACAAGAGGCCCAGCTCTTACCCCAGCCCATCGAAGGACCCGTTTGGATTATGCGAGAGACCATATCCATCGGGAAGAGGCCGATTGGGAAAGAGTTCTCTTCACAGATGAGTCTAGATTCTGCCTCTACCATTGTGATTGACGTTCCCTTGTATACAGACGTCCACATAAAAGATATGCTCAGTGCAATTTCCTGAATACTACTGGTTTCGGGGGAGGATCGATTATGGTATGGGGTGGAATATCTTTGACTGCTCGCACAGACCTAGTGGCCGTTGATAATGGAGCTATGAATGCTGATAAGTATATAAGGAACATTCTTGAAGAGCATGTAGTGCCATTTTGCCCCATACATTGGTGAAAATTTCTTTTTTATGGGCGATAATGCCAGACCCCATCGTGCGCGCATCGTTCAGGAGTACCTTGAAGAGGTTGAAGTCTCTCGAATGGAATGGCCAGCAAGAAGTCCAGATCTCAATCCGATTGAGCAGGTTTGGGACAACCTCAATAGAAGGCTGAGAAGTTCAGAAAATCATCCAGCCACTCTTAATGACTTAGGAATCCAACTCGGAGAAATCTGGGAAGGATTAGATCAGAACATTTTAAGATCACTCATTTTGAGTATGAACCGTCGTTGCCGAGCTGTAATTAACGCAAGGGGTGGAAATACCAAGTATTAAATCACTTATCAGCATTTCAGTATTTTGAAAATTGTTCATTTCTCTTCTTTCACATAAGATTCGGTGAAATCCTGAATTTTTCTTCCATTTAATGTGTCTTGTTTCGTTCAAAACCTTCCCGAGAGAACATAAAAAATAAGTTATAAAGTTATGGTAGAGTTAACTTTCATTAAAATTTTGATTTTCAGAATGTGCGTTAATTTTTTTGCGCAGTGTATTTTAACTGTAGATTCCCCTCATCAAACGAAAAATTTTTTTCCTATATTTCTTTTTCAAAATTCCGTTTCGTTTGAAAGATACAGGGCGTCGAAAAGCCACGAAAAAAACACGTTTCTGTTTCTATCTTCGGAATCGTTATTTCAAATGAACATAATTTTGGTGAAGTATATACTCCCTTCATGATGCATATACCCAAATCAAAAATTATTCAATATATCTCCCGCTATAAAAGTAACAGCATAGCCGAAAAAAATACCATAAAACTACTCGATAAATGTGAACAGTTCATATTTTCGTTTTTTCAATAAAACGCGTCGTTTTCAAGTTATTCCTGATTTTATCCCATAAAATTTGACGAGAAAATCATAAATCTCGAGAATAATCTTGATGCTTCCCTGGATTTTAAATATCACCGAATCGAAGAAATATTAATATTTCTCTGAATGAATTAAAATTAACAATGTTGTCAGAATTTTCATCAACTTTGTCGAATTATCATTAGGAAATCATCGACCTAGTAAGCACTAAAATGTATGATGGGAAAACGTTTGTTGTAGAGATTTGTGATGATGAAATCCCACAAATGTTCTACACCATTTCCAAGTGTATTTCAGAAAGCGTCAATTGTATTTCAGAATAGTCAATTGAATTTCAGAAAGCGTCAATTGTATTTCAGATTAGTCAATTTGATTTCAGAAAGCGTCAATTGTATTTCAGAAAGCGTCAATTGTATTTCAGATCAGTCAATTGTATTTCAGAGAACATCAAATGTATTTCAGATTAGTCAATTGAATTTCAGAAAGCGTCAATTGTATTTCAGAAACCGTCATTTGTAATTCAGAAAGTAGGAATATCATTTCTCCACGACTGCATCGAATTTGACCAACGTATAGGTATAATATCGAGATTCGAGACAATCCCCCCATGCTCCATGAACCCCAAAGTCTTCCAGAAAACAGTTGTGGCGAATATTTGAAAAATACTCGAATAAGAGTTTTCAAGAATTACAGTTTTTTTTTTCATTTCCCAAATACAATTTACGATTTCTGAAATTAAATTGACTGATCTGAATTACAAGTGATGTTTTCTCAAATGCAATTGATGATTTCTGAAATACAATTGACGCTTTTTGAAATACATTTAATGTTTTCTGAAATGCAATTGACTAATCTGAAATACATTTGATGTTTTCTGAAATACAATTGACTAATCTGAAATACGAGTGATGTTTTCTGAAATACAATTGACGCATTCTGAAATACACTATGAAATGGTGTAGTTTTTTCAGTGGTAGGGACAGAGATTTAGTAGAGGAGAGAATACAGATCTTGCTTGGTTGTTTTGGAATGAGAATAACAACGATCTTCCGGAATCTAAAAAAATCCAAGCCCCCAATTATAAGCGTATTTTTTAGAGCGTGAAAAAATGGAGCGAGTTCAAGGATTTCGCACGAACGATAAACTACCACAAAGAAAAAACAACAAATTAAGTTAATCGTGCAGAAACGGAGCGAATAAACCTTGCACTAACCAACAATTAAATTACTTATATTCCTCCTGATCGAAATCAATCACATAAAATAAAATGGAAACTGAGAATCGAATTGTAAAAATAGCATAGGAAATTTCACGGTCTATTTCCAGTCAATTCCGATTTAGTAAGGAGAATCGGGAGGTTTGTTTGATAGTTGCGGATTTTTTTTGGCATCAAGGATCATCGGACCGCTGCGACCGGTCGGGAATCTAAAAAAAAGTTTTATACTCGAACTTACAGGGTACCTGACCTTCCCATTGATGTAAACGAACTCCCGATTTTCCGCTGTCAAAACACGACGCGGTCTTCTCAGACGGATAAGTGACTAACTATACTGACTGACAAAGAAACTGCCACACCCCAGAAGGAGCTATTTTTTGGTGAAACATAGAAAGTATACTCCATTCACAATTATAAAATCACAACTCTGGCACTGGAAATTTGACACATTCCACTCTGTATCGAAGTTGTGACGTTTCTTAAAATATTTTTATGTTCCAAGTCAACACTATGTTGCCCTTTCTACATTCTTAGCGTATTTCTCAGAATGTGAAAGTATTCGGGAAATGAATGAATTGGAAAAGATGTGATGGACGAAAATAATTAACGTTCATATGAATTGATAGAAAGGATTCCTTTTCTAGTTATTTGCATGAAAAGTACAAGAGATCACTGTTGAAATATATTATTTTTCGCCATGGAAGAAAATTGCATTGCTTTCACATAATTTTCATATGCATGCTTGTGAAGATTTAATGTTTATTATCCTCTTGAACTGAAAGTTCAAGACTTGACGACATCAATTGTTGATTCTAATCAAGAATTCGTTAAAAAAAATCAACCCAAAGATATAAGATGAATTGATGGGTAATTACAAGAATCAAGAATAATGTCAATTTTATTTTGTTGATGACTTGAAATCAATGTTGGGATATAAAACTCGGCTGCGTTTGTTCAAACAACATCTAAAGAATACATTTTTTACCATCTCGACCTTTGAAAGGCGTTTCTTATAGGAGAATTAGGTCTAAGTTCCACCTCATTAGTGAGGTACCTAACTTTTGCAAATCTTCTCAAATATCGCCAAATTTCTTGGAAAACATGAAAAATATCATCCTAATCGACCTCTCGAGGCTCCATCCGATCCATCTACTGCGATATCTGTCTAAATAACAGCTTTTTCAACGAAATTCCCGTGTACCCCTTCAACCTCGAAAACATTCGTCCTGGTCTTGAAAATCGTCCTCACGCTCCAAACTGGTGCTAAAAACAATAAACATACGTTAATCTTGGATATTCGACGAAAAACTCACCTGCAAATATCGATTGAACACCAAAAATCTGCGAACAATTTGTAAACCTAACAAAATGTGGAATATCTTTGATAATTTTACTTTTATGTAAACAAAGAAACTGGCAACGTCGTTTTGTCATTAACGATATTTTCTGTGCGCGCACTGACTTTTCATCATATTATGTTCTGTGCTTTTCATCAGAGGCACCAACTCCTGAAAACGAAACCATGACCTCCTATGTGATTAAATAAAAGTGAATGGAGTATACCTATATGATTAAATTTGGTGAAAAAAATCGTGAAGGTTTTTCATGTGAACATTTTTTGTTTCTTAAATATTGTAGTCGTTCTTGAAATTTTTTTAAATTTTACAACACATCAGCTGTTCGAGGAGATCCAAAGTCGATGTTTAGTTGTTGTTAAAATGCCTAAAGCACGTGTACGCGGAATTTATCGCCAGCTAAGTGAATTTGAAAGAGGTCGAATTGTAAAACGAATATTTATTTCATCCATGTCCTTTATGACGAGTTTTAATAAAAACAACAGGATCGTATGGAAGTTGCCACGAATTTAATATACAAAATAAAAATAATCATCTCCTGGATACTGCCTTGCAAGTTGGTCTACGGGAGGCGGAGTAGTCATTTCGAGAAATCACTAACCGTACGAACATAAATCCAACTACTGTTATGAGATGTTGTCAAGCGTGGTTTGATAATGCCCAAAATCGAAGAAGAGTAGGCACCGGATGTCGAAGGGGCACAAATGAAGTTCAAGACCGACGTCTAAGACTTATGGCCATTTAAGACCGATTAGCGAAAACTCGATCTTTGGCTGATGAGTGGTTGGGAGAACAAGGCCATCCTGTAACTGTCCGAACGGTTTACCGCCGGATAAGGTCTTTTGGACTGCAGCATTATCGACCCCATCTTCTGTTACCTCTGAGGGTTGAGCATCGCTGGCAACGATTACAGTGGTGCAGGGAAGTCCACATTGGAATGTGGAATGGCATTAGGTCATCTTTTCTGATGTATCTCAATTCTTCTTGGGTGTACATGATGGCCGAAGAAGGGTTAGACGACGTCGGGGAGAAAGACGTGAACCTCAGTTTGATGATGAGCGTCATGTACAGGGTGGGCAAAATTGGTGCTACATGAACTAAAACTTTTTAACCCGAGGAGATAGAGAAAAATGAATGGCACCTTATAGTCCTCTTTCTTCGAGAAACTGTTAATGCCATCAACTGCATTCCTCTATCTTCTTTCGTTTCCGAGTTATAGGCCGAAATTGCAATTTGGGCAATTTCAACTTTGGTCATTATCTCCGTTTCTGTTCATGCTAGGATGTTGAAATAAAAACAGTATACAGGCACTTTTCTGATAGCAATCCAGTGGCGTACTCTGATTTTTTCTAAGAGGTTTATTTGCTGAGTTATAACAAAAAGTTTCAGTTCATGTAGCACCAATTTTGCCCACCTTGTACACCGGACAGTAGACATTATGATATGGGTTGCTATTGCACATGCAAGAAGGTCACCTTTAATCTTTATTCGAGGAACATGACAGCGCTGCGTTACCTCCAAGAAATAGTAGAGCCATATGTTCTCCCTTACCTTAATGGGCAGTATCACCTTTTGAATCGTGGTAAATCTCCATTCAAAAGTGGTCTCTTTATTTCACGAGTAAGTACCCTGACATACGACGTAGAGACTTGATTTTTTTTTCAAATTGAAGTTGAAGAACGTCCCGAGGGCAAATAGTTTTCTTTTTTTCGATTTAATTAGTTTTTCAATTAAAAAAAACAGGGTAATCGTTAGATCTGGGGTTATTGAATATGTTTTTTGTTTTTCATGAGTACAAGCTATATTTTTGAAATAATAATCATGAAAATTTTTGTAGTTTATAGAAGATTAAATTGCCGAGGGCAAATAGTTGCGATTTTTTCCAAAAAGTGATGAATAACCGTCGGAAAAAAATCATTAAGTGTAGTTTCCAAAACGCTGAAATTCATCCTGTTTTTTTTTATTGAAAAACTAATTAAATCGAAAAAATCGCAACTATTTGCCCTCGGCAATTTAATCTTCTACAAACTACAAAAAATTTCATGATTATTATTTCAAAAATATAGCTTGTACTCATGAAAAACGAAAAACATATTCAATAACCCCAGATCTAACGATTACCCTGGTTTTTTTAATTGAAAAACTAATCAAATCGAAAAAAAGAAAACTATTTGACCTAGGGACGTTCTTCAACTTCAATTAAAAAAAAAAATCAAGTCTCTACGTCGTAAATTAGGGTACTTACTCGTGAAATAAAGAGACCACATTTGGATGAAGATTTACGACGATTCAAAAGGTGATACTGCACCTTAACCGGCTCGAGAATCCAATATTTCAGCAAGCTAATGCTCGACCTCATGTTGCCAGAGTTAGTTTAAACTTTTTTGAAGTGACCCATGTGAATCTTTCGCCATGGCCGCCCAGATCCCCCGATCTTTCACCCATAGAGCATGTTTGGGACATCATGGGTAGAAGGCTTGGAAATTTACCCTAGCCCCCACGGACTTTGGCGGCTCTGAGACATGAAGCACAGGTAGCTTGGGAAAGTATCCCTCAAGAAGAAAACGACCATATTATTGCATCAATGCCAAGACGTGTTGGGGAGTGTATTGATAATCGCGTTGGACAAACACAGTATTAACAAATTTATTAAAAAAAATTGTAAACCCTTCCTTTCTTTCTCCAAATTTTAATTATTTACTCCTTGCTATACTATCTATGTTTCACCAAAAAAATTAAAATTTAAATAGCTCCTTTTGGGTGTTGCAGTTTCATTGTCAGTCAGTATAATGAGGCCTGCCTGGCGGAAACAACAGGGTGCGCCTTGAGGGTGTTGACCAAATAGGTCGAAGTAAAACATTTTAATTCCGTGAATTGTGTCTAGTAATATCAAATAGATGGGTTGTTGCATTTTCTTTCATCATCAGAAGGTCCCAGAGATGACCGTGAACATGTGTCTATGTAACAAATATAGAACCGAAAGTTTTCCTTGGTCGTGTTGACGGAATTATTATTATTATTTTTCAAGGCGAACAAATTTGTGTTATATCAGGTTACTGGAGGAGTTTTGAAAACGACACATTGTAAGCAAGACTAAAACTAAATGTAGAACAGCTTTTGAAAGTTACATACTACTAGGCTATCTATAGGTAACATTTCAACCTAGAACAGGTGGTGAAAAAGATGTGAAAAGGGGCAAAACCAGTCCTGAACTTAATGGGTCTTAAGGGGCAGTATCACCTTTTGAATCGTGGTAAATCTCCATTCAAAATTGGTCTCTTTATTTCACGAGTAAGTACCCTAATTTACGACGTAGAGACTTGATTTTTTTTTTAAATTGAAGTTGAAGAAGGTCCCGAGGGCAAATAGTTTTCTTTTTTCGATTTAATTAGTTTTTCAATTAAAAAAACCAGGGTAATCGTTAGATCTGGGGTTATTGAATATGTTTTTTGTTTTTCATGAGTAACCAAACTCGACTTCGTCCCTGGTGAGACCATATTCTTTCAAACGGTGGAAACATATTAGTAAGGACTGAACGAGAATAAATTCGCTATCACAAAAACGCTTATATCTTTTGAACCACTGGACCGATTTCGAAAATCAAACTCATTTTCGAATCATCTTCCAATTCTGATGAAAACAGTTTTTACAATAAAAAAACCAAAACTATTTTTCACAAAATTCATGGATTTTTTCTGGAATTCTTCCCATCATGCTTCTTATGGTGTTCTCAGTCACTTTCTGGGATGCTGTCTTCCACTTTTGCTTGAATTCCGCTAATGTTTTCGTTGATTTCTTAGTCTTCTTCAATTCTCTTTTTACCAGGGCCCAATATCTTTCGATTGGCCTGAGTTCTGGGCAATTTGGTGGATTGGCTTCTTTGGGGACAAAAACCACCTCATTAGCTTCGTACCATTCCTTGGTGGCCTTGCTGTAGTGGCATGAAGCTAAATCTGGCCAAAAGATTGTTGACACATCGTGCTCACGTAAAAATGGTAAAAGTCGCTTCTTCGAGCATTCCTCGATGTAAATCTTCGAGTCAACAGAGCCTTGGCCAACGAAAAATTTGCTCCTTTTCCCACAAGTGCAAATTGCTTGCTAAACCAGGAATTTTTAGGAAAATTTGCTTGTTTCTTCACGCGAAATTGTTCGTCAACATTTCCGCGAGAATCTGCAGTATAAAATTCCTGACCAGGAAGTTGCGAGAAATCAGTCAGGACATAGGTTTTGTCGTCCATCACGCAACAGAAAAAAATTTCCAAAAAATCTTCTTTTAATTTGTTTGCTCTTGATTTCGCTTCTTGATTCTTCACAGCATTTCTCAAACTCATTTTCGAATCATCTTCTAATTCTAATGAAAACTGTTTTTACAATAAAAAAACCTAAACTATTTTTCACAAAATTCATGGATTTTTTCAGGATTTCTTCCCATCATGCTTCTTATGGTGTTCTCAGTCACTTTCTGGGATGCTGTCTTCCACATTTGCTTGAATTCCGCTAATGTTTTCGTTAATTTCTTAGCCTTCTTCAATTCTCTTTTTACCAGGGCCCAATATCTTTCGATTGGCCTGAGTTCTAAGCAATTTGGTGGATTGGCCTCTTTGGGACAAAAACCACCTCATTAGCTTCGTACCATTCCTTGGTGGCCTTGCTGTAGTGGCATGAAGCTAAATCTGGCCAAAAGATTGTTGACACATCGTGCTCACGTAAAAATGGTAAAAGTCGCTTCTTCGAGCATTCCTCGATGTAAATCTTCGAGTCAACAGAGCCTTGGCCAACGAAAAATTTGCTCCTTTTCCCACAAGTGCAAATTGCTTGCTAAACCAGGAATTTTTAGGAAAATTTGCTTGTTTCTTCACGCGAAATTGTTCGTCAACATTTCCGCGAGAATCTGCAGTATAAAATTCCTGACCAGGAAGTTGCGAGAAATCAGCCAGGACATAGGTTTTGTCGTCCATCACGCAACAGAAAAAAATTTCCAAAAAATCTTCTTTTAATTTGTTTGCTCTTGATTTCGCTTCTTGATTCTTCACAGCATTTCTGCCTGGCACTTTCTGCACTTTGTATGTTCTAAGCCCACAACTCGACTTGATTTTCTGAACGGTTGACTGCGAACAACCCACTATATTTGGCCACTTTCCGTCCTGAAAGGTAAGGATTCTTCTGAAAAAGGCTGATGGCTTTCTTCAATTTTTTTGGGCTATGAAACCCCTTTTTCCTCCCGGTTCCTTCCTTGGGGTTAATTGTAAGATCTTCGTTGAAGCGCTTAACAACTCTTGATACCGTTTTCGGACGAACGCGAGCCTCTTTTGCGATTCTTTTGAAGCTCCATTTTTGATTATTTTGAAAAAGTTTCACTATGAATTCTCGCGACAGAGAATTGGAATATCTATGAAGTAAATGTTCCACATGTTTCTGACGTTCATAACAAAGCTAACTATAATCAAATTTTGATTTTTTCTCAATTGGTTCAAGAGATATAGGCGTGTTTGTGATACCTAGCGAATTCATTCTCGTTCAGTCCTTAAACCTTATTTTTTTTTTGAACATGATTGATTGCTTCGAAAACGGGGGTCAGGAGGGGGAGGGCTAAGGGCATCGAAGGCCTGCCACTGAAGCGTGAAATACACTTTCACTTTTGTGCATTTGTGGGACTTTGTCCCGATGAATAACGACAATCGAGGTGATCGATATAAGCGGAGACTGAAGAAATCTGGATGTGATTTAACAAATTTTTCGCGTTGAAGGCCACTGGGAGATTTCACGGGCATCTGTTTCGATCGGACCACATTTCAATTAGCGGCAATTTATCGGATCCGAAAAACTTAACGCTAACATATATTCTTCTCCTACATGGTTTCGCATCGCCTTGAAAAATAAAATATATTTGACGTAAAATTGGCCAGGCCGCCGTTTCATGGCTTGCCAAGACAAGACAGCGTGGAGCTATTAATTCCGAAAGCCACCAATTTATAGCTTTTTATAGTAAATACCCTATTCGTTTTTGATATCACGGAAATCTGTCGATTACGCAACGATTTTTATGAAAAAAATCATTCACACCTCGTTTTATCCAACTTCCCAACTCGAAACAGGGTCATTCATGTTCGTTACTTCCTATGGTACCGAAATAGTATCATTTTGAATCAAAATAGAGCTTCACGCGAAAATTGGCATAGGCAATGGCCTCAAAGGACCAATGTTGTGCTATCTACGCGTGGATCGGGCCCGAGTTGTTCAACTTGTAGTACGACGGTTGTTTTTTTCGCTTCGGTATTTCCTGTACTGTTTATATATGTAAGTAACGCAATTATTAATAGTTTTCGGCAGTGTGAGGTTTCTGCTTTGTTTCGTTCTCATTCGAAATACAATGGAATTAGTTGCTTTGTTACTTCGGTAGATGGAGTTATAGTTAGTTCACTGCGACCTTAAGGGGCAGTATCACCTTTCGAATCGTGGTAAATCTCCATTCAAAAAGTGGTCTCTTTATTTCACGAGTACGTACCCTAATTTACGACGTAGACACTTGATTTTTTTTTAAATTGAAGTGGCAAATAGTTTTCTTTTTTTCGATTTAATTAGCTTTTCAATTTAAAAAACCAGGGTAATCGTTAGATCTGGGGTTATTGAATATGTTTTTAGTTTTTCATGAGTACAAGCTATATTTTTGAAATAATCATCGTGAAATTTTTTGTAGTTTATAGAAGATTAAATTGCCGAGGGCAAATAGTGCGATTTTTTCCAAAAAATGATGAATCACCGTCAGAAAAAAATCATTAAGTGTAGTTTCCAAAACGCTGAAGTTCAACCTGTTTTTTTTAATTGAAAAACTAATTAAATCGAAAAAATCGCAACTATTTGCCCTCGGCAATTTAATCTTCTATAATCTACAAAAATTTTCATGATGATTATTTCAAAAATATAGCTTTTACTCATGAAAAACGAAAAACATATACAATGACCCCAGATCTGACGATTACCCTGTTTTTTCAATTGAAAAACTAATTAAATCGAAAAAAAAGAAAACTATTTGCCGTCGAGACGTTCTTCAACTTCAATTTAAAAAAGAAATCAAGTCTCTACGTCGTAAATTAGGGTACTTACTCGTGAAATAAAGAGACCACCTTTGAATGGAGATTTACCACGATTCAAAAGGTGGCCAGTGATTGACACTTATGCAAAATGAAATATGGACAATATGGTCCTTAATTTTACTCCTCCAGTATACCTATGTACTTGAAAAACTTGTAAAGATATATAATTGAATGTAATTTTTCTATTGACAGGTCCAATGAGAAAGCAGCAAGCGACTGTATTTATTAATTACGTGAGTATATAGTACGGAAAGAGAGAACAAGTGGTTTGAAGAACTGAGATCTTCCTTAAAATGTATCAAAAAGTTTCAAATAAATCCTACAACCTATTGAATCAGTTTGAGCCAATATAGTTGTTTGTTTAATGTAAAAAATTATTCAAGTTTCAGAACATGATAATGCCTAATTCAGGAAATTTTCAAAAACATTTCCAAACTCTCATATTTTTATTTTCTACTTTGAAGCGATACAAATTGGTGCATGCGGCGGTACACATTTTAATTGATGATGATAAAATAAGTTCTATGGGTTCTGATAACAGGTTTCGAATAATGAGTTTTGGCGGAGAGGTTTATTTTATTACTTCAATAAGTCATCATATTCCTCTGGAAGTTTATGGTGACGATTTTTTAGCTTTACGAAAGTGTCAGAAGGGGTTTGCCCTGTTCAAGAGTAGCAAAGTTGAATTGGAATTAGGTGAACTTTGGAATTGGGCATTCCACAAACGTCATTACACCGTATTTTGTATAAAGATTTGGGTCTTAAGGCTTATAAAGTTCAGTTTACACAAGAACTCAAACCAACGTCGTGTCTTTGCAGATTGGGTCCTTGAAATGCATGAAAATGATCTGGAATCCCATCGAAAAATCATCTTGAGTGATAAGGTCCATTTTCACCTCGGTGGCTTCGTCAACAAGCGAAATTGTCGCTTTGGGGCTCGGAAAACCCTAGAGCTATTGTTGAGAAGCCTCTCTATCCTCAACGTGTGACTGTTTGGTGCGGTTTATGGTCCGGCGGAGGGGTCATTGGACCTCACATTTTCGAGAATGAGACTGTAGCAATGGTTACGGTGAATTGATTGCGCTATCGAGAGATGATCAATGATTTTTTATGGTGTGAATTGGATGTATTGATCTGGACAAAGTTTAAAGATGCCGCTAAACGTGCCACACGAGCAACTAAACTATCGATCTCTTACGGGAAAAGTTTCCGCACCGTGTTATCTCTCGAGGAGATGATCACAAATGGCCACCGATATCTTGTGATTTAACACCTTGCGCCTTCTTCCTGTGGAGCCATATGAAAGAGAAGGTCTACTCTGAGAGCCCAGCCTCCATTCAAGACCTCAAAGATGGAATTGGTGAGGGCTATCGAGGACTTAGGGCAGGCCACTTTGCCATTCAGTTTTCGAACATTTCATGAAAGGGATATGGTTGTGTAGTCATGGTTGTGGTGGTCATTTGGCTGATGTTATTCTCCATCATTAACGGCATACCTTCGTTTTTATAATGAAATAAACATCTGTTCAGTAATCCCAAAAAATGGCATTTTTCTTTGAATGTCCAAATTACGCTTTTTATTGAAAAGCCCTTTATATGAGTATATGCGGTTTGCAATTTTGAGTAATCTTCAGGAAAATCAAAATACAGTTCTCATCTATCTAGCTCATAACTAGTACGTCATTCAAAGGTGAACTTAGCTCATTCTGTATATCAATGCAATAAAAAATTTCATAAAAATTCCTGTATTCACTGTACAGGGTCACCCAAATTGCTTGATTTTGATTGTTTCTGGTACTTCTATAATAGGCTAGATAGGTGAAAATGTTGAAAGGAGTCCTGGGCTCAATTTTCGTGAAAACTCCATAACTAAAATCCGTTTCACGATTTCTTCATTTGTTTTCAAGATATAACGAAATTTTGATATTTCGGCGATTTCGAAAATGTGCCATAACTTCTTCATTTTCTAAAATATCTAAAAACGACAAAAACTTTCCACAGGCACTTTTTCATCAGCAATACGAATTCAGTTTTTTATATCTCTTGTATAAAGGGTAAAAAAAACAACTTTTTTATTTTAAATACGAATGGTATCTTTTTTCGATCCTATGTTATGCAAAAAAAATCAGCTCTTGGAAAATATAATACCTATATATGTATATCGATATATTATTTCCATATTCGAGACAGCAATAGCAAAAAAGTGGAATTTTCACTTAAAGTTGAGTCTGTTATACATTATTCTATGAAAGTGAGGGTCGTAAAATAATAAATCGACATATACGGGGTGTTTGGAGGGTGAGTAGCCATAGGTAAATGGTGGATAGGTGATGCTCTTGGCTACTTGTTGCGCCTAATAAAATAACATTTTGCCCAAAGTTCAAAGTGTTATAATTTTTTTGCCATTTTTCTCATTAAAATCTTGAATTTTTTTTAAATTTAATGCTCGAGTTGCCTATAAAATGATTCATTTTTTAGTCTAGTCTTGTCTTATTCAGATTGAATCATAATTTCATACAAACGTCTTCAAAAAACCTGACAGCGTCGTATCAAACATCAAAATGAAAAAAAATAATGTTGTGTCCCTTTTACAAAGTGAAATAAAAAAAATTTACATAGTGTTGGGTTTTAAAATGGTTTTAAAAACATCTCTAGTTAATACTCTTTGCAATGGTATGTAACATGTACCATTAATAATCAGATAACTCAACAAAAAACCGTTTTGTCTTCAAGGATGCCTTAAAAGGGTGACGACAAAACTATTCTATTGAGCAGGAAAAATTAATCTAACATAGCTTTTTGTTGAGTTATCTGATTATTAATGGTACATGTTACATACCATTGCAAAGAGTATTAACTAGAGAAGTTTTTAAAACCCAACACTATGTAAATTTTTTTTATTTCACTTTGTAAAGTGGACACAACATTTTTTTTTCATTTTGATGTTTGATACGACGCTGTCAGGTTTTTTGAAGACTTTTGTATGAAATTATGATTCAATCTGAATAAGACAAGACTAGACTAAAAAAATAAATCATTTTACAGGCACCTCGAGCATTAAATTTAAAAAAATTCAAGATTTTAATGAGAAAAATGGAAATTTCTAAAAAAATGGCAAAAAAATTATAACACTTTGAACTTTGGGCAAAATGTTGTTTTATTAGGCGCAACAAGTAGCCAAGAGCATCACCTATCCACCATTCACCTATGGATACTCACCCTCCAAACACCCTGTATATATATTTTCCAAGAGCTGATTTTTTTTGCACAACATAGGATCGAAAAAAGATACCATTCGTATTTAAAATAAAAAAGTTGTTTTTTCACGCTTTATACAAGAGATAGAAAATAACTGAATACGATGTCTTATTGCTAATGGAAAAGTGCCTGTAAAAAGTTATAGCCGCGTTTTTAGATAATTTAGAAAATGAAAAAGTTATAGCACATTTTCGATATCGCCAAAATATCAAAATTTCATTATATCTTGAAAACAAATGAAGATATCGTGAAACGGCTTTCAGTTATGGAGTTTTCACGAAAATCGAGCCCAGGACATTTTCACCTATCTATAGCCTAGAAGTACCAGAAACAGCCAAAATCAAGCAATTTGGGTGACCCTGTATATCAATGCAATTAAACATTTCATGAAAATTCCTGTATTCTCTGTACTTATTCGAAAGAACGGACATAAAGAGCATTGCAAAATGCACAAATTCCAGACCCTCATCTGTCCACGTTAAGGGGCAGTATCACCTTTTGAATCGTGGTAAATCTCCATTCAAAAGTGGTCTCTTTATTTCACGAGTAAGTACCCTAATTTACGACGTAGAGACTTGATTTGTTTTAAATTGAAATTGAAGAACGTCCCGAGGGAAAATAGTTTTCTTTTTTTCGATTTAATTAGTTTTTCAATTAAAAAAACCAGGGTAATCGTTAGATCTGGGGTTATTGAATATGTTTTTCGTTTTTCATGAGTACAAGCTATATTTTTGAAATAATAATCATGAAAGTTTTTGTAGTTTATAGAAGATTAAATTGCCGAGCGCAAATATTTGCGATTTTTTCCAAAAAATGATGAATAACCGTCGGAAAAAATCATTAAGTGTAGTTTCCAAAACGCTGAAGTTCAACCTGTTTTTTTTTAATTGAAAAACTAATTAAATCGAAAAAATCGCAACTATTTGCCCTCGGCAATTTAATCTTCTATAAACGACAAAAATTTTCATGATGATTATTTCAAAAATATAGCTTGTACTCATGAAAAACGAAAAACATATTCAATAACCCCAGATCTAACGATCACCCTGTTTTTTTTAATTGAAAAACTAATTAAATCGAAAAAAAGAAAACTATTTGCCCTCGGGACGTTTTTCAACTTCAATTAAAAAAAAAATCAAGTCTCTACATCGTAAATTAGGGTAGTTACTCGTGAAATAAAGAGACCACTTTTTGAATGGAGATTTACCACGATTCTAAAGGTGATACTGCCCCTTAAGCAAGAACATAAAAGCTCAAGAATCTTCAGTTTCCAGTAAACTTAAAGAAAGCGACATCCGTCCAAAATCGATCAAGATAATGAATTGATCCATAATTATGATTTACCGGATTTTTCTTCCTCATTCTTTCTCCTCAAAGTTCCCTTTCCCGGTCTCGAGAAAGTAAAAACCGAATGACATCATCCTCCAGACGAACGAAATACCTGTCGAAGTTCTCGTTGTCTAGTCCGCACCAAACCAGCCCACCAACTTGTTTGCCACTCCGCGCCGTGACTCAGTACGTTGTCCCGCGCTTAAGATCGCAGTAGGCTATCGGAATTTCCTCCCGGTATAGCCATTCGAACATGTCCACCCTCGCCAGACGGTCCAGCGGGAACAGGGTCCCGGATTACAAGGACTACATGAGTTTCGTGAGTGCTTACAGGAACGGGAAGAAAGAGACCGATTCGAACGATGATCAGACCTTTATCATGTCTACCAACGAAGGTAGAATGGCGCCTGAGGTGTCCGGCTTCAACGGAAAAGTCTGCGATTCTTACTCCTCCTTCTTGGAGAAGACCAGAAACAAAAAGTTTAGTTCAGTGAAACCACCCTCTGTGCCTCTGGATCAACCGAAAGATCCCAAAAAACCTGTGAAAGTGAAGACTGAAATATTCCTGCAGATCAACAACGATGCCCAAGAACCCCCCAAAACACTGGAGTTTTCGGTAACAGATCAAACCCCGGACATCTCAGATGAAGACTCAATTGCTCCTGGACAAGTAGAAGCCAGAAAAAAGATGTTTGAAGGTAGGACCCAACCTGAAAACAAAACCACACAAAAAACCAAAATACTCACCCTAAAAAAACAACTAGAAACAAACTCCACCAAAACAACAGAAAACTTAATAACTCTCGCACCAACAGTTAAAACAATCAACACCCCAAATCATCACAAAATTGAAACGCAAATAGAAATAAAAACAACAAATGGAAACAAAGATATTCCACCTCAAATCAACACAACTGACGGAGTCCAGAACTTCCAAAACTTCCACTTGATCGAAAAAAGAAACAACGAACTTCAAGCAGACATCACCAGCAAAGAAAAACTGATAGGCCAACTGAACGAAGCTCTCAAATTCAAATCTACAACAACGTTTGAAACTGAAGATGAACCAAAAAGTGTAACGACTGAAAATATTCGCATTGTTAACATTCCTAAGGACTCTTCAATTCCCCCACCACCTCCGCCAATGCCCAATGGTTTCAACCAGGTGCCAAAAATCAACAAAATAACATTGAAGCCTAACCGGGAAAGAGACAACGCAAGTCCACCAAGTCATTATTCAGTCCAAGAAACAGGTATGTAAAAATTTCGAAAAAGTTACTGCAGACTAATTTGTTATTTCTTATTTCAGAGACAGACAGATCGTGTTCGAAAAACCAGAAATCGTCTACTTTGGAACGGACGAACCCCCTAGTGCGAAAGCTCGCATATGGAGCCATGCTTGATATGTACGGGGCGTATCATGAAAAAGCCAACAGCTATGTTTCTACCTTACCCAGACAGAATGTGAGAAAGGACAATGGACTTCAGAAGATCATCGATAGTATTGCGTAAGTAATCCCTATTAATTATTTAATTAATACAGAGGGATTTTCAAGGAAATTCATTGAGAAAATTGCAAAATTAAAAACAACAAATTTTTTCTAAATATAAGGACTGAACGAGAACGCACAAAAACGCTTATATCTTTCGAAACACTGGACCGATTTCGAAAATCAAACTCATTTTCGAATCATCTTCTAATTCTAATGAAAACTGTTTTCACAATAAAAAAACCAAAACTATTTTTAACAAAATTCATGGATTTTTTCTGGAATTCTTCCATCATGCTTCTTATAGTGTTCTCAGTCACTTTCTGGGATGTTGTCTTCCACTTTTGCTTGAATTCCGCTAATGTTTTCGTTGATTTCTTAGTCTTCTTCAATTCTCTTTTTACCAGGGCTCAATATCTTTCGATTGGCCTGAGTTCTGGGCAATTTGGTGGATTGGCCTCTTTGGGGACAAAAACCACCTCATTAGCTTTGTACTATTCCTTGGTGGCCTTGCTGTAGTGGCATGAAGCTAAACCTGGCCAAAAGATTGTTGACACATCGTGCTCACGTAAAAATGGTAAAAGTCGCTTCTTCAAGCATTCCTCGAAGTATATCTTCGAGTCAACAGAGCCTTGGCCAACGAAAAATTTGCTCCTTTTTCCACAAGTGCAAATTGCTTGCCAAACCAGGAATTTTTTAGGAAACTTTGCTGTTTCTTCACGCGAATTGTTCGTCAACATTTCCACGAGAATCTGCAGTATAAAATTCCTGACCAGGATGTTGCGAGAAATCAGCCAGGACATAGGTTTCGTCGTCCATCACGCAACAGGAAAAATTTCAAGAAATCTTTTTTTAATTTCTTCGCTCTTGATTTCGCTTCTTGATTCCTCACAGCGTTCCTGTATGGCACTTTCTGCACTTCGTATGTTCAAAGCCCACAACTCGACTTGATTTTCTGAACGGTTGACTGCGAACAACCCACTATTTGGGCCACTTTCCGTCCTGAAAGGTTAGGATTCTTCTGAAAAAGGCTGATTGACTTTCTTCACTTTTTTTGGCCTATGAAACTCCTTTTTCCTCCCGGTTCCTTCCTTGAGGTTAATTGTAAGATCTTCGTTGAACAACGCTTAACAACTCTTGATACCGAGAATTGGAATATCTATGAAGTAAATGTTCCACATGTTTCTGACATTCATCAAATCTAACTATGAATAAATTTTGATTTTTTCTCAATTGGTTCAAGAGATATAGGCGTTTTTGTGATAGCGAATTTATTCTCGTTCAGTCCTTATCATGTGATATATCATATGAAAGCTCTCATTGTGTAGACGACAAATCCAGTTTTTCAGATTTTTAAAATGCACAGTTCAAGAGATATTCAAGAAAATATACGAAAAATTCAAGAGTCCTATATCTCCGAAGTTACTGATCCTAAGACTTCGAAAAAATTCTTGAATGGATAATACTCCTAAATGTAGATCATAAAAAAGCTATAACAAAAATCCTAAGTCTTCAAGTTTCTCCAGGAAAAATTAAAATACTGAACCTGCTCAAAGGACCATAAATTTTTTGATCTGTTATCCACTTCTGGGTGTGTGGAAATCAAAATACCTCACTAAAACCGATAATGTGTCAATTTGATAACAATATTTGATATGTAAACACAATACGGATTTTCTGAACCTGTTGAAAATAGAGATGACTCATGAGTAATCATAATCATTTGGCTCATAATGATTCCTTGAAACACATTGATACTTCCTATTAATTCGTCTTTGGTGATTATTATTCCATGTAAGTCATGTGGTTTGAGACTACTACAAGTCCTTCAATCGTATGGTTATACTGTTTACAGAATACTCTGATGAATAAAAATTGAATCATATTCAACCTGAACAATGCTGTATTGAAAACATTCGAACAGAATTCGTATTTCAAAGTGATAGCCACATCTCTGATAAATTCCGAGTTGATGTGTATTCTCGGAAATTTGCTACAAACCTTGAATCCATCTTTTTTTATTACACAGTAATAATATTCATGGACATGACTTATAGAGTTGATCGAACCAAGTAACAATATATCGTAGCTATATCGAATGATAACAAACAAACTGAGATGTTCAAATCCGAATAGAATCACGTACATATCGAATTTAAGATTGCATTCTGTGTTCATTACACTTTCAGAAGGATATTTGAAAATTTCCAATTGGAGATGTGATAATTTAGGAAAATAATCAGGTCAAGTATAGCATTAAGTTTGTGTTTGATTTGAGTATTCTCATATTTCGAAGCAATTTCAATCACTTACAAATGAACAACATTCAAAAGCATAATTTTGGATTTATAATTCCAAGTATATGGTTATTCAGAAAGCATTCATAATAATTATTGTGTACACATAATTAATTCTGACTCACTGGTGATAAAAATTACAAGTTATCGATAAGTGAAATAGTTTTCAACCCATATCGTGCATGAAATTTTATTTTATGTCCTTGAAATTCATCATTTTTTTTCTATTACAGGGCTCAAGGAGGACTTGACAAATTGAGTGGAAGGAGTAATCCGAAAGCGGAAAATGAATGAAAATTGACTCAATCGAATATTAATTATTATTACCGTTGTTTTAGACGTAGAATCTTTAACCTTAGTCATAAGTGGATGTATGTGAATTTGTTTTTATTATTAAAACCTTTCTTATACTTCGTTTTTTCTTTATGATCTTGCAATTTAATATTAATTTCTGGTATTGAATTGTGTATTTTGTGATTATGAGAAATTTTGGAGAACAAAAAATTGAAAAAATTTAATGGATAGAGGACTATATGGACAAGTTTGGTATCAAAATATAGGTTTTCGAGGACGCTGACTTCAATAAAGAATTAGCCGAAGCTATATCTATCATAGTTCAGATTTTCACCTGTCAAATGCCATTTTCTCAGATTTCAAATCGTCGTAGCTCCCGTTCCTATGGTCGTATCCAACTTTTGTTTGTAGATTCCTAATCAGCATTGTCCGAAGTATCTCTGAGCATAATAAAATCGATTTCGAAAATCCCAACTTTTTGGGTGAAAAATGCATAAGGGGACCCCCCAAAAACACTATATTACACGTCATCAGGAAAATCATGAAAACCCAAACGCTGGTATTCGTTGCTGAGCGTCTACAACCCATTTGAATCTATCATAATAACCATTTGGCTGATCGATAGAGCCTATAGGTTGAGAGCATTGGGCTCGTGAAAAAAACTCGAAATTGAATTTTGGAAAACAAATAACTGAAAAATTTCATTGGAAAGAAGGACTATATGGAGAAGTTTGGTATCAAAATATAGGTTTTCGAGGACGCTGAATTCAATAAAAATAAGCCGAAACTCTATCTATCATAGTTTAGATTTTCACCTGTCAAATGCCATTTTCTCAAATTTCAAATCGTCATAGCTCCCGTTGCTGTGGTCGCACCTACCTTTTGTTTGTACATTCTTAAGCAGCATTGTCCGAAGTATCTCTGAGCATAATAAAATCGATTTCGGAAATCCCAACTTTTTGGGTGAAAAATTCATAAGGGGTAACACCCCCCAAAAACACTATATTACACGTCATCAAGAAAATCATGAAAACCCAAACGGTGTTATTCGATGCTGAGCGTCTACATCCCATTTGAATCTACCATAATAACCATTAGGCTGATTGATAAAGCCTTGAGAGCATTGGGCTCGTGAAAAAAACTCGAAAATGAATTTTGGAAAACAAATAATTGAAAATTTTCAATGGAAAGAAGGACTATATGGACAAGTTTGGAATCAAAATATAGGTTTTCAAGGACGCTGAATTCAATAAAAAATAAGCCGAAGCTCTATCTGTCATAGTTTAGATTTTCACCTGTCAAATGACATTTTCTCAAATTTCAAATCGTCATAGCTCCCGTTCCTAGGGTCATATCCAACTTTTGTTTGTAGATTCTTAATCAGCATTGACCGAAGTACCTCTGAGCATAATGAAATCCATTTCTAAAATCCCAACTTTTTGGGTGAAAAATGCATAAGGGGTAAGGCCCCCCAAAAACACTATATTACACGTAATCAGGAAAATCATGAAAACCCAAACGCTTGTATTCGATGCTGAGCGTCTACAAATCATTTGAATCTATCATAATAACCATTAGGCAGATCGATAGAGCCTATAGGTTGAGAGCATTGGGATCGTGACAAAAACTCGAAAATTAATTTTGGAAAACAAATAATTGAAAAATTTCAATGGAAAGAAGGACTATATGGACAAGTTTGGTATCAAAATTTACGTTTTCGAGGACGCTGAATTCAATAAAAAATAAGCCGAAGCTCTATCTATTATAGTTTAGATTTTCACCTGTCAAATGCGATTTTCTCAAATTTCAAATCGTCATAGCTCCCGTTCCTATGGTCGTATCCATTTTTTGTTTGTAGATTCTTAATCAACATTGTCCGAAGTATCTCTGAGCTTAATGAAATCGATTTCGAAAATCCCAACTTTTTGGATGAAAAATGCATAAGGGGTAAGACCCCCAAAAACACTATATTACACGTCATCAAGAAAATCATGAAAACCCAAACGGTGTTATTCGATGCTGAGCGTCTACATCCCATTTGATTCTATCATAATAACCATTAGGCTGATTGATAAAGCCTTGAGAGCATTGGGCTCGTGAAAAAAACTCGAAAATGAATTTTGGAAAACAAATAATTGAAAATTTTCAATGGAAAGAAGGACTATATGGAAAAGTTTGGTATCAAAATATAGGTTTTCGAGGACTATCTATCATTGTTTAGATTTTCACCTGTCAAATGCCATTTTCTCAAATTTCAAATCGTCATAGCTCCCGTTTCTATGGTCGTTTCCAACTTTTGTTTGTATATTCTTAATCAGCATTGTCCGAAGTATCACTGAGCATAATAAAATCTATTTCGAAAATCCCAACTTTTTGGGTGAAAAATGCATAAGGGGTAAGACCCCCCAAAAACACTGTATTACACGTCATCAGGGAAAACATGAAAACCCAAACGCTTGTATTCGATGCTGAGCGTCTACAACCCATTTGAATCTATCATAATAACCATGAGGCTGATCGATAAAACCTATAGGTTGAGAGCATTGGGCTCGTGAACAAAACTCGAAAATGAATTTTGGAAAACAAATAATTGAAAATTTTCAATGGAAAGAAGGACTATATGGAAAAGTTTGGTATCAAAATATAGGTTTTCGAGGACGCTGAATTCAATGAAAAATAAGCCGAAGCTCTATCTATCATAGTTTAGATTTTCACCTGTCACATGGCATTTTCTCGAATTTCAAATCGTCATAGCTCCCGTTCCTATGGTCGTATCCAACTTTTGTTTGTAGATTCTTAATCAGCATTGTCTGGAGTATCTCTGAGCATAATAAAATCTATTTCGAAAATCCAAACTTTTTGGGTGAAAAATGCATAAGGGGTAAGACCCCCCAAAAACACTATATTACACGTAATCAGGAAAATCATGAAAACCCAAACGCTTGTATTCGATGCTGAGCGTCTACAACCCATTCGAATCTATCATAATAACCACTAGGCTGATCAATGAAGCCTATAGGTTGAGAGCATTGGGCTCGTGAACAAAACTCGAAAATGAATTTTGGAAAACAAATATCTGAAAAATTTCAATGGAAAGAAGGACTATATGGACAAGTTTGGTATCAAAACATAGGTTTCCGGGGACGCTGAATTGAATGAAAAATAAGCCGAAGCTCTATCTATCATAGTTTAGATTTTCACCTGTCAAATGCAATTTTTTCAAATTTCAAATCGTCATAGCTCCCGTTCCTATGGTCGAATTCAACTTTTGTTTGTAGATTCTGAATCAGCATTGTCCGAAGTATCTCTGAGCATAATAAAATCGATTTCGAAAATCCCAACTTTTTGGGTGAAAAATGCATAAGGGGTAAGACCCCCCAAAAACACTATATTACACGTCATCGGGAAAATCATGAAAACCCAAACGCTGGTATTCGATGCTGAGCGTCTACAACCCATTTGAATCTATCGTAATAACCATTAGGCTGATCACTAAAGCCTGAAGGATGAGAGCATGAGGCTCGTCAAAAAAACTCGAAAATGAATTTTGGAAAACAAATAATTGAAAATTTTCAATGGAAAGAAGGACAATATGGACAAGTTTGGTATCAAAATATAGGTTTTCGAGGACGCTGAATTCAATAAAAAATGATCCGAAGCTCTATCTATCATAGTTTAGATTTTCACCTGTCAAATGCCATTTTCTCAAATTTCAAATCGTCATAGCTCCCGTTCCTATGGTCGTATCCAACTTTTGTTTGTAGATTCTTAATCAGCATTGTCCGAAGTATCTCTGAGCATAATAAAATCGATTTCGAAAATCCCAACTTTTTGGGTGAAAAATGCATAAGGGGTAAGACCCCCCAAAAACACTATATTACACGTTATCAGGAAAATCATGAAAACCCAAACGCTGGTATTCGATGCTGAGCGTCTACAGCCCATTTGAATCTAACATAATAACCATTAGGCTGATCGATAAAGCCTATAGGTTGAGAGCATTGGGCTCATGAACAAAACTCGAAAATGAATTTTGGAAAACAAATATCTGAAAAATTTCAATGGAAAGAAGGACTATATGGACAAGTTTGGTATCAAAATATAGGTTTTCGAGGACGCTGAATTCAATTAAAAATAAGCCGAAGCTCTATCTGTCATAGTTTAGATTTTTACCTGTCAAATGGCATTTTTTCAAATTTCAAATCGTCATAGCTCCCGTTCCTATGGTCGTATCCAACTTTTGTTTGTAGATTCTGAATCAGCATTGTCCGAAGTATCTCTGAGCATAATAAAATCGATTTCGAAAATCCCAAAATTTTGGGTGAAAAATGCATAAGGGGTAAGACCCCCCAAAAACACTATATTACACGTTATCAGGAAAACAATAAAAACCCAAACGCTGGTATTCGATGCTGAGCGTCTACAACCCATTTGAATCTATCATAATAACCATTAGGCTGATCGATAAAGCCTATAGGTTGAGAGCATTGGGCTCGTGAAAAAAACTGGAAATTGAATTTTGGAAAACAAATAACTGAAAAATTTCATTGGAAAGAAGGACTATATGGACAAGTTTGGTATCAAAATATAGGTTTTCGAGGACGCTGAATTCAATAAAAAATAAGCCGAAGCTCTATCTATCATAGTTAAGATTTTCACCTGTCAAATGCCATTTTCTCAAATTTCAAATCGTCATAGCTCCCGTTCCTAAAGTCGTATCCAACTTTTGTTTATAGATTCTTAATCAGCATTGTCCGAAGTATCTCTGAGCATAATAAAATCGATTTCGAAAATCAAAACTTTTTGGGTGACAAATGCATAAGAGGTAAGACCCCCAAAAAGACTAGCCACATAAATAGGAAGCTCGTTATAATTGTTTGATAAATAGGAATATCCATCACAACAGAAACAGAATTGAATTGCAAAATCTTTAACTAAATGGATAAACAACAATCTCATCATTCGAGTCATTTCCGAATAGAATCAAATCGATAATGAATAACCAAAACAGGTTGAACCACTCTGGTATATCACATAACATGTGAATATTGTTTGTTTTTCTGTATTAAATTTCGGGTGAAAGTTCTCAAATTAATCATTATGTAAGTCCAGAAGTTCTGAGTCATTTTCCCGAATTGATTTATGGAAATTTCGATGAGACCATTCAGGCGCAAGCTTGCCGATAATGAATTTCAATGAGTATTATGGTTATGACGCCAGTATCGTTCAAGGTGCACCCATGAGTCATGTCCTAGGCAATATTGTAAAGGGTCCCATACACCACGAATAGACACTATGGTTTCTGGTCTTACACCTAGACCATAGAAAGAGGAGACACAGCATCTCATTCATAAATTCAAAATTTAGTCAGTATTCAATGAGTGGAAAGAAGATAGCATAAATGATAGCAATATCATTAGATAAGGCCGTGGCAACATTGCGGAATCTAACTTTGAAAGGTCCAGTGGCGTGGTGTTATCGGTATTGAGGAATGGAAATAAAATTACAAGTGAATTATCTCTTTTTGACGAATTCATACAATGTTCCGAACATTGAAACAGATTCTGAGTTTGGTGAACAGAGTCAGCTGAATTCAGAATTGATTTTCCTCCTCTCAATAACAGTAGGGAATCTGTAAAGTGAAATTCCAACAATCGAAGAATCTATGCCACTGTTACTTAGCCAAATTCTTTGGAAAACCTGAAGAATATCATCCTAATCGACCTCTCGAGGCTCCATCCGATCCATCTACTACGATATCTGTCCAAATAACAGCTTTTTCAACGAAATTCCCGTGTACCCCTTCATCCTCAAAATGTAAACATTCGTCCTGGTCTTGAAAATCGTCCTCACGCTCCAAACTGGTGCTAAAAACAATAAACATACGTTAATCTTGAATATTCGACGAAAAACTCACCTGCAAATATCGATTAAATACCAAAAATCTGCGAACAATTTGTAAACCTAACAAAATGTGGAATATTTTTGATACTTTTACTTTGATGTAAACAAACAAACTGGCAACGTCGTTTTGTCATTAACGATATTTTCTGTGCGCGCACTTGCGACTTTTCATCATATGTTCTGTGCTTTTCATCAGGGGCACCTGAAAACGAAACCATGACCTCCTATGTGATTAAATAAAAGTGAATGGAGTATACTTATCATTTTGATTGAGAGTTTATTTATTAGAAAATTCAACGAACGTCACAACGTTGCAAAAATTTCTACTTCATTTTGATTCCGTAGTATGACAGTTACCCAGTTTAGTTCTGATGATTTTGAGAATTGGCTTCACTATTTATTATTGAATGGTCCCCTCTTCCTATATAGTCTATGCGTGAAATGGAGTAGATTGACGAGGATCCAAACGTGTATGGGCCCCTTTAAGCTTTACCCATCTTGAGCTTTTGATGCTCTCGGAAATGGAATCTTCAACTACTCTCATTACGTTCTGAAAGCGATCCTTTGATCGGATTTGAAATGGAATGGAGATGAGTTCTAGGAATGGGACTGGAATATGCCAGTGAAAGATGGGTTGTTGAACGATGTTGAATTCTTCTGGTCTCTGCTGAAGCACAGGAAGTGTGTCGTGTGTGACACAAACTGCAACCGGGTGATGCAGACATGACTCAACTGGTCATTGCGGTTAGATGGTTTCCGTGAAAAATTAATAAAAACATAAATGAGGCAGTCAAGTTGTTTACAATCAAATCGAGATTAGCGGTTTCTGGAAATTGACAATGTGTTTTCAAAAAAGTTCACACTACCAAATTTATATGGAACCACCCATTTAATTTATGGTTTACATAATCGTCCATCAGAGCAGCTCATTCGTCGAACTATCGATAGATTTCGGACAATGAAATATGGTATATTTCCGGATCAATTGAAGAAGGCAGTGATAGTTCCTGTCCACAAGAAGGGAGAAAAAGATAAGTTGGAAAATTATAGGCCCATAAGCTTACTACCAGCCTTTTCCAAGGTATTTGAAATGTGCATCAGTCAACAATTGCTTCAATTCCTGGAGAAACACAAGATTTTTCCACCCCAACAGCATGGATACATAAGGGGAAAATCAACGAAGACTGCAATCTTCGATCTTCTGGTGGATGTTCTAGACGCCTTGGAGGATAACGATTAGTCATTGCTCTATTCCTAGACTTATCGAAGGCCTTTGACAGTTTGAGCCATAAATTTGTTCTCACAAAAATGGAGCAATATGGGATAAGAGATGTGGCTCTGAATTTATTCAAGTCATATCTTGAATCAAGAACCCAAGTAGTGGCGGTTGACAACAATGGTTTCCGAGAACTATCTGAAGAGAAATATATAAAACTAGGAGTGCCCCAGGGGAGTATTCTTGGACCGTTAATCTTCATTTTATTCGTGAATGATCTCCAAAACATATTTGATGATGGGGAAATCGATACACCCTGCATTTCGGGCATACTGGAAAATCCTAGGAGGAAAGATGGATCTCAAATCTCTGGAAGACAATTTGCTGATGACATCAGTATTTTGATTAGAGCAAGAAGTTTTTCTGAAACAACACATTTAACGGAGCAGATTCTACAGAGGAGTGATCATTGGTTTGCTAGTAATCAGCTATGCATGAACACAGAAAAAACAAAAGCCATTATGATGAGGACATCTCATACGTCCTTTGACACTCCACAACAACTAGCAATGACAGCAAATGAAATAAGCTTGGAGAGGAGCACCAAATTTCTGGGAGTCCACTCAGATGAAACTCTTTCTTGGAATACACATATAGATGACTTGACAAACAAACTAGCCAGCACATGCTACTCTTTAGGAGTTTTGTGGAAATATCTGGACATACATGCAATAAAAACAGTATATCAGGCAGTTTTTGAGTCGAGGCTTCGTTATGGCATAATGTTTTATGGGAGTAGAAAAATTGCAAACAAGATCTTCATAATGCAAAAAAGAGCAGTAAGAACAATGCTGAAAATGAGAATAAAAGACTCATGTAGGGGTAAATTTCGTCAGCTGGGAATATTAACATCAGCTATTCACATTCAGGAATGTCTTCTCTTTGTGTTTAAACACAGAGAATATTTTGAGGAAAAAACACTCAACACATATAACACCAGGACAACGCAATTGAAGTTTCCTATTCACAGATTGACTCATACTGAGCGTGGAGCAAAATATTGGTGTGTAAAGTATTTCAACAAGATTTCACCGGAATTAAGAAATGAAAGAAGTGTTTCAATATTCCAGAAGAAAATATTCAAGCTGTTACTGGAGATGGAACCGTATAACATTGAAGAGTTCCTAACTTAAAATGATTATGTAAATATTTGTTTAATTTGACCCTATTTCCATTTAATACTGTTTCATTTGGAAATGAAGTTTATTATTATTAATATTTTTTCTACTCGATGAAACAACAACAACAAGAGAAAGAACTGTACTTACAGGAGGAAATATCGCTGCTGTAAGTGATGGCGTTAATGAAGATCCAGATTTGTCTATTCGTCGACGTTCACAACCAGTTTCACCCTGTGCATCCATCACATGGAAAATTTCGCGTAAACATCTTGGTCTACATCCATACAAGATCCAACTGGTTCAAGAACTGAAGCTACTTGAACATAATAAGCGTCGTTTGTTTGCTGATTGGGCCCTAGATCAGCTTGAAGTTGATTCACTTTTTTATCGAAAAATTGTGTTTAGTGATGAAGCTCATTTCTGGTTGAACGGCTACGTAAACAAGCAAAATTGCCGTATATGGAGTGAAAACAATCCTCAAGAAGTTCTGCAGGTTCCATTGCATCCTGAAAAATGCACTATATGGTAGCTTTACACGCTGGAGGCATCATCCGTCCATATTTCTTCAAAAACTATGCTGGAGCTAATGTTACAGTGAATGGTGCTCGTTATAGATCGATGATCAATGATTATTTGATTCAAAATTTGAATGGTATCGACCCAGAAGTGTTTTGGTTCCAACAAGATGGTGCTACACCTCATGCTCTGTAACAATTGATTTATTGAAAGAAAGATTTGGCAATAGCATTATATGGAGAAATGGTCCAAGATCATGCGACATAACTCCAATGGAATATTTTCTTTGGGGTTATGTCAAAGTCTAATGTCATTGGTTTATGTTAATAAACCAGAAACAAGAGATGCTTTGGAAGCCAACACGACTCTTGGTATTGCTGAAATAAGGCCCGAATTTATCGATAAAGTGATTCAAAATTGGTCTGCATACATAAATCCGAAAAACATTAAACATTACCCTTCGTCTGGTGCAATCGAAAAAACACCTTAAAATCTCCTTGTTTCAAGTTTAATTGCACTTTATAAACACAATAATTATATAATTAATCAATCCTAAAACAAAACCTAACATGCACACAATAAATTGACTGGGACGTATGAAGGTTGAGTTTAATTGTCTTCAATGTGTGCAAATATGAAATGCTACATAATAAAATTGTGATTGAACCGGTCAACTTCCGGGATCCTTCAATAGAAATGCATCGTTGAAGTTTTATCAGTACAAGTATTCACCTTCAAGTACCTTGCGGAAGTTTCCGAGCGCTACTTTGTTGTGAAGTTCTCATGACATTGAATAAAATGCGAATTTGCATCTACTTGAGATGATAGACGCCATTGAGGTTTCGTTTACGGTTCAATTCTTCGGGTTTCAGTGAGAAAATCGAAATGTTGTTGGGAAATGAGAAGAAGAATCTTAAATGACAATATCACTTCTATACCTTTTCAACTTCAAATTGAGACTAATCACAATCAAATTGGAATCAAACAAATTCAAAATGAGAATATGCAACTTCAAATTGGTAAACGAAATCGAATTGGAAATAAACATATTCAAAATGGGACTAAAAAATCTCATATTGGGAAATGACATTTCCACTTAAATTTGATACTTCAAAAATATTGTCTTTCAGGACAATAATATACTCAGACTCGGTCCTTACAGTCCAATGCTGAACCCTATAGAATTTGCGTGGGCAAGTTTTAAATCTTCCTCAAAACCAGTTCCGCTTGCGTGAATTGGAAATTATATTGCGTGATAATACCTATAAATATAATAAATATCAACAACTGATGTGCGCGATATGTAGCACATATACAGCGATATTTTCCTGATGTTTTAAACTTAGTTGATATGGTTGTGTGATTTTCATTGTTGAAGAAATATTTTTAATTATCGTATCGATTCTCACATTTATCAACTTGTTCATAAAATAGCATTATATAGTTTAAGTTTATCAACACCTCTGCATTGTAAAATAAATGTTTTCTTCATTTGAATTCTTAGTTACTACAGAACAATTCACTTGAACTATGAAATAAAACGGAAAATGACTTTTCTCAATATGAAATTGTTTAGTGTCAATATGAATGTGTTTATTCCCAATTCGACTGTGTTTACCATTTTGAAGTTGCTTATTCTCATTTTGCATTTTTGTTTGTTCCCAATTCGATTTCGTTTACCATTTTGAAGTTGCATATTCTCATTTTGAATTTGTTTAATCCCAATTTGAATGTGAGTAGTCTCAATTTGAAGTTGAAAAGGTATAGTCTCTCTAGTTTGGAATAAAAAAAAACAAAGAGGCTAATACACTTGCCACAAAGAGAGCATATACGAGCATATATTGAAACATTCTTAGCCTACTATAGAACCAAACAAAATTTCAATGTCCAAATATTTTATTACTCAGCATATTCTCCTCTTAATTGAATATATATATATATATATATATATATATATTCTTATGACATGGAGCTGTACAGATTTGATTCCAAATATGGCATGTGTCTCGAAAAGGCAACAAGGAACAGATCATTCAAACAAACATATTGATCCATTCCCCGCTCCTAATCTCAGTATTAGCGAACCTGCAACGTCTCTAGACATTTAAAAAAAAATGTTTCTTCTTGCTCTGCAAACCAGTCCTCCACAGCTTTTATATTACCTCCTCGTAGGAAGAAAATTTACGACCTTTTAACTTTTTTTCATTTGAGGAAAGAGATGATAGTCGGACGGAGCCAAATCTGGTGAATAAGGGGGGTGTTCTAGTTATTCTAACCCTAAATCGCGAATTTTTTGCATGGCAACATGAGATTTGTGTACTGGGGCGTTATCCTGTAAAAACCAAATACCTTTGGATAGCTTTCCGCGTCTTTTCTCTTTAATTTTTTCCCGCAGAGTGGCCAGTAATGTCGAATAGTAATCTACAGTTATTGTTCTACCCTTATTCAAAAAATCAATCATCCCAAAAAACTGAAGCAAGAACTTTGCCAGCAGATTTTTGGACACGAAACTTCTTAGGTCTTGGAGAACCAGAGTGTCGCCATTCCATCGATTGTTGCTTTACTTCCGGATCGTAGAAATGTACCCAAGTCTCATCCATGCAACAATTCGGTCTACATCGTTTTCAAATCGAGCACAGATCGAACGCGATGCTTCTACCCTTGCACGCTTTTGGTCAACATTCAAACATTTGGGGATCCATTTTGCAGAAATTTTTCTCATGTCCAAATTGACATGAACTATATGATGAACGCGTTCGTATGAAATCTTCAGTGCTTCAGATATCCGTTTTAGCCCAATTCGACGGTGACATTGATCACCAAGGGTATTAAGCATATCTTCGCAAACCTGCTCACCTCTTAACCCTTTTAAATACAGGTACTTGATGATGGCTCGATACTCCAATTTTTCGATTTTTACAATTTCGGTGAACATCTTTTTTTGAATTTATTGCGTAAATCTGGTTTACTTTCTTGACGTCGAACTCTACACTGACACTTTTAATAAGTATTGTTCGTTGATATGGTATCGCAATATTTTGTTTATGCATGGAACTGGTTTAGGCTTACTAGATATCAATACATCCTCATACCTACTACATTATTCCAACCTTTAAAAAACTCCAAATGTACATATTAAAAAAAAAATGGGTTTTTATGAAGAGAAAACAACAAATCAACATCGTCCAAATTGGGCATATACCTAGTGTTAACACTTTGTGTTCCCAATAATATAAGACGATTGGCTGTCTCAAAAAAAATTCTCAAAATTTTTGTCGGTGATTGTAAAAAAAATAGTTCGCTGAAGAAAGTGCCAGTCAAATAAACATTTAGCACACTCATCACTTTCTCCATTCCAAACAGTCCTACGTGACGTAAGAACAGAAACTCCAGATTTTCCATTTTTAGCCACGGTTATTTCAAAGATCGGGTAGCTTCGGCGTCTAGCAAAGCTTACTCAGCGACGCCGAACGACGACGAGCGTCCCGACGCTACACGCCATCTTGAAGTGAAGTGTTTGGCATTGGCGCAACAAGTGAGTACATTTTTCTTCCGGCTTCTACTTATCATCATGAGATCACAATGTCTTCCATTTTTTTTGAAAACCAAAGACGATTTGGATATTTTAAAATTGTTTAATATCACGAGTATAATTGATGTTTGCATATTAATATTTTTAATTTATTGTTTTCCAACAATTTTTTTTTCAAATTTTCAATTTTTGAATTTCCACAATTTTTTCCTCAAATATCGACAAATGCCTCCCAGCTTCTTCTAAAAATCATATTACCAAGAGCTGCACGAGCATAAATCTGGAACTTCATTGCCCAATCGCACAAATACCTTCTACCCACGCTATTTCAACGCAACAACAGTCAAATATCTCAACAAATATGAAACTTCTCAGAATAACATCGGACTCATTAGGATCAAATTGAAATTGTGTTATGCCTCATTTTGCTTACGAGGCTTTTTGTTCTCTGCGCTCTCAATTTTCGTGCTCCAGGAAAAATCTGGATGATTTGATGAGTCATGGTTGTCAGAGCTGGACAATAAGAACGTTATCATGGATAATCGTGGCACTGAATACGTCATTCATGGCTACAATTTTCGTTAAATTGTAGCTTTCGTTTCGATATTTTGTACGGGGTTCTAAAAATAATTTGGGGATTTGAAAGACATATTTATTCGACAAAACGAAGTACATTTATTTGGCAATTATGTTTATATAACGAGTATAAGTCTTCGTGAATTATTCATAATTTACAATTCGTTGAAAGAAATGGCGATTCCTACTTCTATCAAATTTTATTACAGATGAAAACGTTTCAGAATGATATATTAACGTACTTTTGATAATCTTGATACATTTTTCCATTTCGCCTATCCAACAATCAGAAAATTCACATATAATGTCTTTAAAGACTTTTAAAAAAATGAAAATTGCTGATTAACGCTGAAATAGCTACATATCGAGTGTGAATCGAACCTACGTCCCTTTATATCCGGCAGTACTTTTGCCCTCTAAGATACCCAGACTTTAAATTTTCCTAATTTTCAAGACACTAAACGGAATGGAGCACATAAAAATGACCTGCATGATATTTATCTGCAAAGAGCCAAGATCACTGGCAGATTTGAGGGGGCAAGGGGAACCATGCCCCCCCCCATTCGAGGTCGACAATAAAACCTTGATTGTTGTTCTGCCAATTTTAATATTCGAATTTCAGAAAAATCATTCAAATAATTATTTTTTCATGAAATTCTGACCCATTTCACCGTGTATATTTTGAAAATGTTAGGTTAGAGTTATTTTCCTGTCAGATAAATACGGAACGTTCAACGTTGTCCTCTCAACATAGAGAAATTCTCATTTACTTTGAGAAAATAATGAATATATTTTATATTATGTGAATTCAATGGTTCCAAAGACCTGGCGAATGTTGAAGAAACTTTTTTCTCTGTTAATACTAGACATATTTCACGTATATAAACATGGGTGGAAGATTCAGTTATGTTATTTTCTTGTACGGAAATCGAGTGTTGAAATTTTACGGAAAAATAATGGACAGAAGAGTCCGTTACTTTGTGATAGCTTATTTGAAAAAAAATGAGAGTACCGTACAGAAAAACTTCTAAACGAACAGACGAACCTATAGAATTTCCCACTTTTCAAAATTCCCAAGAAATAAGCCTGCAGAAGACATTTAAATACCTTTTTTCACAACTTGAAATGCTCCAGTATGAAAATGTAGTAAGGACTGAACGAGAATAAATTCGCTATCACAAAAACGCTTATATCTTTTGAACCACTGGACCGATTTCGAAAATCAAACTCATTTTCGAATCATCTTCTAATTCTAATGAAAACTGTTTTCACAATAAAAAAAACCAAAACTATTTTTTACAAAATTCATGGATTTTTTTGGAATTCTTCCCATCATGCTTCTTATAGTGTTCTCAGTCACTTTCTGGGATGCTGTCTTCCACGTTTGCTTGAATTCCGATAATGTTTTCGTTGATTTCTTAGTCTTCTTCAATTTTTTTTTACCAGGGCCCAATATATTTCGATTGGCCTGAGTTCTGAGCAATTTGGTGGATTGGCCTCTTTGGGGACAAAAACCACCTTATTAGCTTCGTACCATTCCTTGGTGGGCTTGCAGTTGTGGCATGAAGCTAAATCTGGCCAAAAGATTGTTGACACATCGTGCTCACGTAAAAATGGTAAAAATCGCTTCTTCAAGCATTCCTCGATGTATATCTTCGAGTCAACAGAGCCTTGGTCAACGAAAAATTTGCTCCTTTTTCCACAAGTGCAAATTGCTTGCCAAACCAGGAATTTTTTAGGAAACTTTGCTTGTTTCTTCACGTGAAATTGTTCGTCAACATTTCCACGAGAATCTGCAGTATCAAATTCCTGACCAGGAAGTTGCGAGAAATCAGCCAAGACATAGGTTTCGTCGTCCATCACGCAACAGGAAAAAATTATCAAGAAATCTTTTTTTAATTTCTTTGCTCTTGATTTCGCTTCTTGATTCTTCACAGCGTTCCTGTCTGGCACTTTCTGCACTTTGTATGTTCTAACCCCACAACTCGACTTGATTTTCTGAACGGTTGACTGCGAACAACCCACTATTTGGACAACTTTCCGTCCTGAAAGGTTAGGATTCTTCTGAAGAAGGCTGAAGACTTCCTTCACTTTTTTTTGGCTACGAAACCCCTTTTTCCTCCCGGTTCCTTCCTTACTGTTAATTGTAAGATCTTCGTTGAAGCGCTTAACAACTCTTGATACCGTTTCCGGACGAACGCGAGCCTCTTTTGCGATTCTTTTGAAGCTCCACTTTTGATTATTTTGAAAAAGTTTCACTACAAATTCTCGTGTTTTCACTTCGCTTGACATTTTGCGACAGAGAATTGGAAATCTATGAAGTAAATGTTCCAAATGTTTCTGGCGTTCATAACAAAGCTAACTATGATCAAATTTTGATTTTTTCTCAATTGGTTCAAGAGATATAGGCGTTTTTGTGATAGCGAATTCATTCTCGTTCAGTTCTTAGTACTACGAAACCTGTGTCATAATTAAAACTTAGAAGAACTGATTTATACAAAGAGTGGATAGAAATTAGGATTGGCAACGTCTCACAGAATTATTTGACATATCACGAGTGCCAACCTGCCTCAGTTTTAATAATGAACCTAATTCCAAAAAACCAAACGATGAGAGACCCACATCAGTTTTTGTTTATCTAGTTCATAAATAGGAATTTACTTTCAAATGTGTCCATTTTGTTCTTGGTTGAAAAATTTTATTTCCCCCATGAAAAACTGCCTTGATCCCTAAAGAATTTAGAATTCCTTCAGAATCGTTTACTCATGAAACAAAATATGTTATTTATAACATATTTCTGGCAATGTGTACATTTGGTTATATTGCTTTATTGAAATTTTATTCCAAAAGTTGATTTTTGGAATAATTGAAAAATTGATAAAAAAAATTGAGAATCATTCTGATCTTCAAGTCATCGTCATCGATCAATGCCCTCTTCACTTCAGTTTCACTCAACACCTTGTGAGAACAACTCCAACAACTAGTATCAGACACCGAAAAAAAACATTTCTCTATTCGGAAAACCACTTTCGTTTATTTTCACTTGCGCGAAATCAATCAAAAGTGCGTTGATCTCCGAGTTTCCGAACTTGAAGACGACATGCCGACCGTCCTGTTTTCAGATAAAACCATTCAATTGTCGTCTCTGAATATAGTGACATTGATAATACCATAAAAGCGGATAGAAAAGAAAACAAGATTTCTCGGCGTCCAACCATTGACCATGATGTACCTAGGTGACCATAAGCACGCCGATTCTAAATGGTAAATGCGTTTGCTGGTTTCGAACTTGAATTTTACTTCTTGTAGGTACCAACAGATCAGATTATATCGGTAATTTAGCGAGTAGTGTTGCTACCATTGTTTCTTAGTTTTTTGTGTTTTGGTTCTTGTTCTGTTGTTGATGCATAATAAGAGGTAATCCTGTTCAATTTCCCACTATTGTCTAGCTGATTTATACGACATTGTTGATGTAATTTGTTTATATGGAAGAGAACAGAACATTCCCATAAAAGGTTGAATCGATCGAAGCATTGGTTTTGGTACACATTATTTGGTTCTGCAGCTCTTGCATGTAAGAAACAAAATTTATACTAGGTATTCCATGATGAGTTCAAGTATCATGAGGATATACAGGCCATGTTGTTTTAACATTTCTGTTCGCATTGAGCATTGACAAATTATCATGGAAAGACTCACGCCGCAACAACGTTTACAAATTGTTGAAATTTATTTTCAAAATCAATGTTCTATTCGCCAGACTTATAGAGCACTTCGTGAAATTTATGATTAACATAATCGTCCATCAGAGCAGCTTATTCGTCGAACTCAATCGATAGATTTCGGATAATATTTTCTCTACTCGATGCAACAACAACAGCAAGTCGAAGGACTGTAGGCCCAGAAGAAATTATCGCTGTTGTAAGTGATAGTGTTAGATTTGTCTATTCGTCGACGTTCACAACAAGTTGGACTCTTTGCATCCACCACATGGAAAATTTTGCGGAAAGATCTTGGTCTACACCCAAACAAGATCCAACTGGTTCAAGAACTAAAGCCACTTGACCAAAATAAGCATCGTTTGTTTGCGGATTGGAACATAGAACAGAAGTTGATCCACTTATTTATCGAAAAATGTTGTCTAGTGATGAAGGTAATTTCTGGTTGAACGGCTACGTAAACAAGCCGTATATGGAGTGAAAACAACCCTCAAGATCTTCTGCAGGTTTCATTGCATCCTGAAAAATGCACTGTATGGAATGCTTTACACGCTGGAGGTATCATCGGTCCATATTTCTTAAAAAAGGATGCTGGAGCTAATGTTACAGTGAATGGTGCTCGTTACAGATCGATGATCAATGATTGTTTGTTTCAAAATTTGAATGTTATCGACCCAGAAGTGTTTTGGTTTCAAAAGATGGTGCTACACCTAATGCTGCTACCGTAACAATTGATTTATTGAAAGAAAGATTTGGCGATAACATTATTTCGAGAAATCTATATATATAAAAGAAAGATGTGGGTTACACCATTTATAACTCGAGATCGGATGGACTGTTTGTTATGAAACTTCATATATGGATTCGTCTACGGTAAGGCCACTAGATGTCGCTACAGTTACAGTTACGCTACCGCTTATTCGTTTGTACTTCATTTGATATTCTCCGCGTTAGATGGCGATATAAACAAATAGTGTGTACAATGACTATATTCCCTCTATAGTCACTGTAATAATGTGTAATTTGAGTTGCCTACAACTCTTCGCTGTTAGGCAAAACCAAAATGTCTTAGCGTAGGAGTACAGATGTCTAAAATGATTAGATTTCGTTGAGATATGAGAAAAGTTTCGTTCTTACCACTTCAGATGGCGCTATTCACACATTATAACTGATGATTATTATCAATTACTGTGTAATTTACATAGGGCTTATAGTACCATGAAAGGCTATTACCAGATCCAGAAGCGGGTGAATATCACAGTGAATTTTATCGAAATGAAAGTAAATCGGATTTTGGCGATGAGTTCCAATCGTGAGATGTCCATTCTCATCTTTTCTCATAATTTTTAAAATGTTTTTGAACTTCTGTTTGGGTAATAAATATATTTGCGGAAATAACTTAATCCAAAATTGCCATAATTAGTGATTGACATATTATTTTTGTGTATCTGTTCTGTATGATAGCTCATATCCATGGAAACATTTAACAGTTCAAAAATCAGAGAACCAAGCCGTTGACATCTCCGATCACCGTGATTACGATGAACCGTGAAATCCACCGTTAGTATCATTTAGGCGGAACAAAGTTCGCCGGGCCAGCTAGTAGTCCAATAAACTGGCCTCCAAGATCATGAGACATAACTCCAATGAACTATTTTCTTTGGGTTTGTGTGAAGTCATTGATTTATGCTGATAAACCAGAAACAATAGACGCTTTGGAAGTCTAAATATCTTCCAAATAAAAAAGAAATGGCTTCAATCTTAATTTGAATGTGTTTTATTTCAATATAAAGTTCTATCACTCTAAAAAAAAACGAAAGAAAGGTGATTGTTTCAATATTTTACATCAACATTTTCTTCTTTTCAGCCAGCTGCAGTTCAGGCCCCCAATTCTGAAGAAATAAACTATTCCACTCACAGTTTCGGCTTAGAAGGAAGTTGAAGAATTTTGTGAGTATCTAGATATAAAGAAACATTCGATGAAAATCAATAAGATGTAAACTAGCATACTTATACGAGGCAACGAATCACGTTTTTGATGGATTGATTAAAGCTTAATGATCGACACATTCGCAACAACTTTCTCTGGAAAAAGATATCAGATTCACGAGTACAGCAAAATACAGGGTGGCCATTTTAAAACGAAACAGACGAGATTACAGACGAAATAAATTTTTTCGATAGAAATGCTCGGACAGGTCGATTTCTGTTTCGAGGGGGACAACTTAAGATGTAGGTTGCGGACGCATAGCACTTCAACCCTTCCTAGGAAAAATTGGGGGTGAGGGTTGTAGTAGACTACAACCCTCACCCCCAATTTTTGAATAGGGAAGATGGGGTGAGTGATACCTCATTTGAAAGGTATTTTTATACTGATTTCAGCACGGTAATTGTTTTTTCATTTTATGCATTAGTTCTCGAAATATTCTTAACTAAGTATTTGAAAATGAAGTGGTGTTTTCATGGCACTTGTAGTGTTTTTTTGTGAAAAATCGACATTTTGAGCTTCAAAGCAACCATGACTGTGGCTTCCTTCCTCCAATCCACTGACATAGAAATCTTTAATCAAGATGTCGAACAAACAAAGCGTATTGCGAAGGAGCTCAATCTTGCTGAAATTCAATCTAAATTATCTTCGATATAATTTGCAGTATTTCCAATAACATGCGGTAACACTTGATCGATAGAAATCTCCAAAAAGTCCAAATACGTACATATCTCTAATCAGATTACCAGGTAAGAAAATCAAATCATTAATGATGCCACAGAAATATTCCAGTCCCAATTCGTGAAACGATTTCCGACTCAATTATGAAGTGTTTTCTCAGTTGGCTTCAATAATGTTTTCATTTTGTTGATTATTGAATTCATATCTTTTTCAAAAAAATGAGAATCGATAATTTTTTATTTATTACGAACAAAACTTATTTCATTGTATGGAAGCTAATGGTGAACAATTTGAATATTTAATTAATTGATGTGAGTTTTTGATAAATTATTTACTTTACTTTGAAAAGTCTTATTTCTTAGATCAATACTTCAAATCTTTCTGATACCGTACAGTTGGAGAATGATTTCAGTGAATAAAACAACTAGTCGAACATCTGACTCTAGTAGCATTAACACGTACGGTATGACTTCATTTGCCCAGTGGTAGATGTTTTGCAATTTCAAATACAAGTACGGAAATTTTGGTGTTTCGGAAGCACGAAATGTCAATTATTCGCAAAATATTAATTTAACTGATAAAATTAACTAACGCATGATTATTTCGAGAACTAATGCATAAAATGAAAAAACAATTACTGTGCTGCAATCAGTATAAAAATACCTTTCAAATGAGGTATCACTCACCCCATCTTCCCTATTCAAAAATTGGGGGTGAGGGTTGTAGTAGCAAGGGTTGAAGCGCTATGCGTCCGTAACCTACATCTTAAGTTGTCCCCCTCGAAACAGAAATCGACCTGTCCGAGCATTTCTATCGAAAAAATGTATTTCGTCTGTAATCTCGTCTGTTTCGTTTTCAAATGGCCACCCTGTATGTATTCTTTCTGTTTAAACATTCACAGCTCCCATTCCAACAGGTTACCATCAGAATATGATATACAGAGTTTTCATCCACCAACTTTAAAAGTATATAGGATATTTGATTCAATACCAAAGTGCAAAAAGAGCCTCTTACTTTTATCTATTGCTTTGCCTAACTCTGAAAATCGAAAACAAGAATTGCAACTCAAATAGATTACACAGCGGAAGCGAACTGACCTCAGATAAAACAGTTCCTGTTGAAGCTCATCGCCTACACGAAAGCAGAATATTTCTCTAATTTTCTTACAGCGCAGGTTGAATTTCGATAAATCAATTCCACACCCTGTATTTCTGCCGGAACAAGGAATAAAATTGACTCATTCCTGAATTGAAAAAACGCAAGATGGGCGTTATCCAGACGAAGTACAAAGACAGTAAACTCGAGAAAAATCAATTTTAACCCGCTTTTAATATCAGGCCGCAATATTAAGTGGGTAGGTACAGTTTGAACCGGTTATTTACGGGCCAACAAAAATGCAGATTACCAAGAAATGATACACGCATCAAGAATTCGTATCAATAATGCTGGTCGCCTGTGAAAAGGCCAGAGGAAATACGCACATTTCTCTCGGTTTATATTATCATATTTTGTGGTAACAAAATCAGTTATAGGAATCCACTACCTATCAGCCGATGACTAATAATTGTCTTCGAATAACTTAACGAAATACAAATCCCACCAAAAACATTCTGTAAAAACTAGCCAAGTCTCGATGGAGCTGCTAGTTTATCTCTAAAAAGTAATGAAATCTAGAAAAAGTCGAGCCAAGTTTAAGGCTCCTTACTGCGATTTCTTCATTATTATAGTTAATGTTGTGTGACTTGGCCGTTGAACATTCTTATACGTTAGGGGGTACAAGTCAATTTTGTTTACACGTAATGCTATATCTGCTGTAACTACCAATATTTGTTAAGCGAGATAATAGCCCATGCTGGTATTGGTAATTGGACGCTAGTGCTAGTGTCTCATTTTAGGCTGTTGTTGATTGTGCAACACATATGCATTCAGCATTGACAATGCTGACTTCTGCTCCCTTCTTTTTGGAGCGTCAAATCGACCACCGATCTAAAATAAAATAGACGTACAGACGGTCTTCTATCAATGATTAGAAGTCCCTCTGTACTGGAAATAATTTTTTATACTGTTTGTTCCAGGCTCGTATTATTGAATACGCAGCTTTATCAAGCCTACAATTGAATGAACGTTTTCCAAGTGGCAATTTTTCATCGTCAATGGGTTGCGTTTCTGGCGACAGATTGGTGCAATGGTGTCATGGAGCACCTGGTTTTGTACCCTTGTGTACCCTTCAACGGCCAAGTCACACAACATTAACTATAATAATAAAGAAATCGCAGTAAGGAGCCTTAAACTTGGCTCGACTTTTTCTAGATTTCATTACTTTTTAGAGATAAATAAGCAGCTCCATCGAGACTTGCCTAGTTTTTACAGAATGTTTTTGGTGAGATTTAACTTCTTTTTGTAGAAACGTGGGCATATTGATCTATTTTATTAGATTTTCTTATTTGACACTTTTTTTTAAGAGTAGTTTTTTATTACAAATCTTTATTTTTTTTCGGTTTTGAACTATGGTAGATAGAGCCTCCGATTATTTTTTATTGATTTCAGCGTCCTCGAAAACCTATAGTTTGATACCAAACTTGTCCATATAGCCCATCTCTTACCCGATTCTTTTTCGGATTCAATTTTTTCTCTCCCAATCTAACCACCGCAGGGCGCAGACCCATCTGATGATGTTTTTTCTGAAGAGCAATAGACGTTCTATATTGCACATAAATTTCATAGCATTTTCATATTCAGTGATACAGAGCGAAACACAGTTTCTTCTTCATCAAGCAAGAGCTTCCGAAGACGGAATGGAAAGAAGATATAGAGAACATAACTGCTATTACAGTTGCTGGTGATTCTGATAGAAGAGATTTGATTCACCAAATAAATAAACGAAGAGAAGAAGTGGGAGGATTACCTCAAATAGTACAACAATTGTTGAATGAGCACCCAGCACCCAAGCTTGTTGTCGTACATTCTGATCCCTGTACTCTGATGAAGAATGATCATAGATCACTTCATGAAGCCTGACAAGTTCGATCAAATTTTCATCCATTTTCACTTCATCAATCACTTCACAAAATATCCGACGTGATATCACTTCGGGTTAGAAAATGCAAATTTGCGGGTAGTTCTGGTGTGCTATCAAGTGACAGCAGATGCTAACTTCGTGAATGCGGAAAATGATAACAATCGAAAAAAGGATAATAATCGGGTCATCAGTCTTATACACAGTGATAATTTTTTCTGTCTCATTTATTGTTCCGGCCTAGCTTTCGAAAACCTATCGTTTTCTTGAACAATAAATGAGACAGTAAAAATATCACTGTGTATAAGACCGATGACCCGATTATTATTTTTTTTCAATTTATATTCTAAAGTCGATATTCACATATTGAGTATGATAACAATGTGTTTCCAAGCGCATAAACTTCCATACATTATTGTGGTTGCACATTTTGCGAAGATGACGTGATAGCACGAGAGCTCACGTGACGTGCCAACAGATTTTCGATTATCCTAGTTTTTATAATTTTCCCTTTATGTGGCCATTAAACCCTAACTATGTACCAAATTTCAGCTCTCTGAGTTTATGGGAAGTACTAGTTCTATTTTGATGATCATGAGTGAATTAGGGTCGAAAATGCGAAACTTTGCTTTCGCGTAACTTCGGAACTAAATGACCTACACACTTGAAAATGATTTTGAGTACGTGATTATAGCTTACTGGATGACGAAAATTTCGGCGTTCTGGTCTCATCCGGAGGTTCTCAAATAGGGGCTTGAAAATGCGACGAAGTGGTTCGGGTAATAAAGATAGTACGGCAGTGTTTGCTTCGCGCTCGACTTGGCGGGGCCACTGCCGTGCCCCCAAATTATCCAGTATATTCAATTGACCATATTCACCGTCGCCATTTTGTTGTGCGACAATACCAACTACCCAGTGTTCCCAACGGAGAAATATTGAGTTTATCAAGAATAGGTACTATCAAATTATTAGCACAGACCTGTGTTATTAGTATGGTATGTGGTATGAGATGTTATATAAAATTGGTAGTAAACTTTGGCTAAGTATTTTGTGATAAAATCCACGAAATATGAGTAGATATCAGTATAGTGGAGGCCATGGTTGTTGTGTCAGTAATTGTTCGGCCAGAAATAGATCTAAAAATAAAAAACTGACACCAAAATATTTCCATTTAAACTTTCGCGGTCCTAAGAAATTAGTGACTTTTGTTATTCGATGTTGAGAACCCTGTGTAGTTGGTATTGTCGCACAACAATATGGCGACGGTGAATATGGTCAATTCAACCTGTCTATGAAGTCTCTAATAACTCACCGTTCGTCAATAATAAAAGATTCTTCAATAGTCTTTCATCTCTCTGCGAAAACGGAACAGGTGACGTTCATATCAAGAGCACGGATTAACATATGTGTGGTATTCATTTCGATAAATCAAGTAGGGTAGGTTTCTTCTTCATTGGAGCCGCATATTGAGAAAAACGAAATGAAACATAAATCAAGCAGGCTCTCCCTTTCACGTTCGTTCGTTTGCAGCAAAAATGGAACCTCCACCGTGTATTCAAAACGCCATGATGACAAAAGATAAAAAACCGTTCACCTACACTCCTGGGGGCTTGAATCTGAACGAAATAAGATCGCCTCGAATGGCGAGGAGGATAGAAAGGAACGCAGCCTACGAAGGCGTAGGATCAACGCCTGCTCAACCGAATCGACCACAAGTGGCTCCTGGCTCTCTGCCTCCATCCGCCATAGCAGCAATGCAACCACAAATGCACGTGCAGGTAAAACACCAATCACATAATGAATTTTTTCAGTCTTTCAAGTTCCTTTCCAGGTCTTCCCATCAGGACCTCCACCCCCTCCACCCATGAATTATTCGAGAGGGGGAGCTCCTCCTCCACCGCCTCCAATGAGCAACATACCCCCACCACCACCACCTCCCACTCAACCTTTACCAACGCAAAAAGTTCGCACTGGTGATCATCAAGTTGTTGAGAGGCCAGATATGACGAAAATCATCCCTGATAACCCAATGTGCTTGCTGAAGAAAACCGGAGGCCCAAGGGTGAGGAATACGCTTTTGGAAGAGATGTATCAGCAACCAGAAAGAACTGGATCTCAGCAGGTAACCAGTGGAAATCACCCTTTGAGAACGTATTTATTCCAGTTTTTTTTTTAATTTTCTTAGATGCCGATGAACAGAAGTGTTGTTACTCAACCATCACCAATGTCACCACAACCTCAGCAAATCAGATCTCCTCCAATCGAAAACGTGCAATATCAACCCCATATGATGCAGAAAAGTGTACCAGAACCACAACAGCAGGCTTGGTCCCCTCCGGTTATAGAAAGGAAAGAATCACCGAGGTAAATTTGAGTCCTCTTAGAATTCCAGGATATATAACTCAATTTTTCAGGAATATAAACCAACCCCCAGTTTTTCCGCAACAACCAGAAAGAAACGTTAACGTTGGTTCAATCTATATACCACCAATGAATGCTCAACAGATCAAAAATACTCCCACCCCACCACCCAATACCCCAACGCCAAAAGTGCAAACTCCTGGTACTCCCACTCTTAAAGAAGCTCCGAAACCATGGCAGCAAAAACAGCAAGTCAAACAGGACGAAGCTCCACAATGGGTAAAGAGAGAACCTAGTTTCTCCCCTTCGCCTATTGCCCAAGAACAGGTGAGCTTTGATTAAGCTATCTAATTCCAAAACTTCAACTAATTCTCTATACAGCACACCCCTCAAAGTGCCCCAAGCTACCAACAGCAAGGTCCCAGATGGCCACAGGTTAATCCAGCATCTCCAAATGTCCAGGAGCAAAGGTATCAAGAACCAAGCATCCAACAACCTCAACGAAGGCAGCAAGCTCCTGAGGACCAAGTGGTGTACACCCAAAGAGTGTTGCAGCCTCAATTCGACCCGAGCAGCCACCCAAATGCTGTATTTGTTACCCAGCCTATTGTTCTTCAGCATCCTGGTCAGAATTATGGACCTCCTACTATCAACAGAAGGGAGACTATTCCTCCCAAGCAAGAGGGAGGAGCTAGGACCATTCCTATTCAGATTGAAGGCAGGGAAACTCCAAACCAAAGCAGGTAATTCGAATATGTACATTCCAAGAATAGGTTGATACCTTGGATAGCACTTCCAAGGCAAGATTGAAAGGAAATTGAGGCTGCATGCCTTCGATCTATTAGGTTCTTTCATAATTTCATTTTCAAGAAATCTGAATCGCCAGCAAAGTTGGTCAAACAACCCTACCCAGTCCGGGTCATTCAGGGTGATCCAGAAATTAACAGGAACTGAGGATGATGAAGCAGACTTCAATGGTGCCACGGAGCATGGAGCTAGATATCCTCAACAGTTTCCCGCTGAACAGATGAGGAAAATGCAGTTGAACGACAGTGACCAAGAACTGCTGAATCGATTCAAACAAGGTAATTATCGCATACAGCTTGATGAACTCATTTTTTAAGATATTTTGTATGTAGCTGGTCATGTGCAGCAACTGCGTGAAAAGAGCACTATGATGAAGCCGAATTTGGTTCTAGAAATGTATTTTGACGAAGAAAATCCTCGATATAGAGGAGGACATATACCTTCTAGGGTTTTCAGGATCTTAGATCAGAGTGGTAGGATTTTTCAAAATGATTTTGGTGATGGGGGTCTAATCAGGTGGTGGTTAAACGTCAGTCAATTTTTCCTCAAATACAAACAGCCCCTTCTTGAAATCTTTCACTGGTTAATTCTCAACAGTAAAAAAAATCATAATTTCCACTATCATTTTCATTCGTTCATGTTTCCGAGTTAAATTTGAATCAGTTTGAATTTGGCCTTCTGCAGATGTTGACTCAGAAAAATATCTACACGGTGAATCCACCGAACCACGGTACAAAGGGTCTACTATTCCTTCCAAGGCATTTAGGATACTGCAAAATATGACTGATGATCCGAATAAGAACTTGAAAAACGGTACTTACTCAGTTTGCTGCATGACACACTGTTGAACACCTAACAGAAGTAATGTGACGATAGTAGAATAGAACTGTAGTAGAAAGATCGAAACCATGATTCAAGAGAACGTGCATAAACAAACTATTCTCTCAGAATAGTTTACAATGTGCAGTGGTTTTCTTAATTTGTTTTTCTTCGAAAGAATGGTCTATTTTATCCCTTCAGTTCTATTATTTCATATATTCGAAACTCATTTAACACTTTTATACCTTCAGTCATCACATTCAAATACTTTTGTTATACACTGAACCACCAATTGACCGCTTACCATTTTTTTCTCAAACTTCACAGAGTATATTTTATATTTTTTGCATAAAATGAACTTTAAAGTTTGAGGATTTTTTGCGGTCAGTGTATTCGAAGTCCTATCGCAATATAATCATATTACTCATACTTTTCAGTTCCCAATGATGATTGCCACAGTAAACCACAAGTTAGGACAATTCCTATACAAATTGAAGGCAAGTACTCAAACGAAAAGATTACTATACCTTTTCAACTTCAAATTGAGACTAATCACACTCAAATTGGGATTAAACAAATTCAAAATGAGAATATGCAACTTCAAAATGGTAAACGAAATCGAATTGGGAATAAACAAATTCAAAATGAGAATAAGCAACTTCAAAATGGTAAACACAATCGAATTGGGAATAAACACATTCATATTGACACTAAACAATTTCATATTGAGTAAAGTCATTTTCCGTTTTATTTCATAGTTCAAGAGAATTGTTCTGAAGTAACTAAGAATTCAAATGAGGAAAAAATTTATTTTACAATGCAGAGGTATTGATAAACTTAAATTATATAATGCTATTTTATGAACAAGTTGATAAATGTGAGAATCGATAGGAGAAATAAAAATATTTCTTCAACAATGAAAATCACACAACCATATCAACTAAGTTCAAAACATCAGGAAAATATCGCTGTACATGTGCTACATATCGCGCACAGTTGTTGATATTTATTATATTTATATTATCACGCAATATAATTTCCAATTCACGCAAGCGGAACTGGTTTTGAGGAAGATTTGTCCTTTCTTCACCAGCCAAAATCTGTGGCATCCTTGTAGACATTGCCCTTTTAACTCCAGATTTCAAACTTGACCACGCAAATTCTATATGGTTCAGCATTGGACTGTAAGGACTGCATGAGTCTGAGTAGATTATTGTCCTGAAATTCTGGTTCCTGAAAGACAATATTTTTGAAGTATCAAATTTAAGTGGAAATGTCATTTCCCAATATGAGATTTTTTAGTCCCATTTTGAATATGTTTATTCCCAATTCGATTTCGTTTACCAATTTGAAGTTGCATGTTCTCATTTTGAATTTGTTTAATTCCAATTTGATTGTGATTAGTCTCAATTTGAAGTTGAAAAGGTATAGACAAGTCAACTTATTCGAATCCATTATATCTATATGATATTCTAGCTTCATTTTATCACAATTAGCTGTGGACGAAAAAAATTGATATTTGGTTGGACTTTTTATGATTCCAATGCACTTGCAGCTATATTGTCTTTTCTTCAACATTTTTCAGGAAACGGTGGGCCAAGATCATCAAACTATGTACCCCCCAGTCAGCAAGTGCCTGCAGAGGAACCAAAAAAGTACACTGGGAGCTCTATTCCCTCTAGGTCTTTCAGAATGTTGCAAGCCATGACTGCTCCTGATTCTTGCGGTTAGTGAACGTTCTAGCATTGTTGTAGAATTCCGTGGCATCCAAAAACCCTTTCCACATTAACATTAATGCTAAAGAATCACAGTTTTCCAGTCAAACGTTCTCCTTACTCATTCACTACGACTCCATCTTCAGAAATATGAGAAATTGTCAATATTCTCGACTGGCACAATCACACTCTTCAACTTTACGTTTTATTTCTAGCCAATGTCAAAGAAGCTAACGAAACGAACGAAAACTACGACTTTCCATATCAAGGAAACAATTGGGCTTTCCCCCCTGCTTACCCCATGTATAACCCCCAACCCTTCTGGCCCCCATATTACTCCCCAGCACCTTTCAAACTTCCATCTACCGAGCACAGCAATTCAGATCCGGAATTGAACAGGGCCAGCGCTGCGAAGACACCCCAGCCTTATTTCGGCTATCCCCCATATACACCAACGAGAGAACTCGACCAAAAGTCGGTTTCTAGAACGCCGTCTTCGTTTTCTCGATGTTCATCCAGTACAGAACTGGAAAACATCAACTGGAGGCAAACACCGATACCATATCCTATGTTTCCGAGCCCTACCACGCCTGTTCCAGGCAGGAGAACCCCAAAAAGGAATCAAACCGATTCTGAGTCAGACTCAAAGACCTGTACTCCAGTACCGTTCTGGTATGGATATCCTCCTCCAGAAGGACAAGAAAAACCAGAAAATGCACCCACAGAGCCTAACTACAACTACTATCCACCTTATCCACCATACTACGATCCTTACTACTTTCCTTATTACTATTACGGGTACCCTCCTCCAATGTTCTCCCCCCTTCCATTCATGCGACCAGGTAGTGACCCTGAAGACCTCAACGGCTACTCTTCGATGGACGAAATGTCCTTCTACAATCCAAGAAATAAACTTAACACAAGACCCCCAAATCAAGACTTATCAAACTCCCCAGAAATCATAGTAACCCCAACACCTGAACACGAAAGCGAGACCTGCAAAGACCACTCAAGCTCAGATTCTGACACAGAAACGGAAACAAATGATGTAGAAGAACATATACCAAATTCTGGTAAACTGCAGACCATCAGATCTGTTACAAACATAAACGTTTACAAGCAATCTGACGACGAGTCAGAGCTTTCGGAAGCTGAAGAAGTGTCAGAAGCATCTTCCAATTCTAGCGTTTACGAAGAAGAAAGAGAAGAAGAAGTAGTTCCTCACCAATTGAGCGTTATCTTCGAAGTCAGTGAAGTTACAGATACACCTAGACATGCAAGGGAGAGTAGTGTATTCAGCGATTGTACAACAGTAGAAGGAATGAGGAGTGATGACGAAGATGAAGATGGTTCAAGCAAGCAGTGGATCTCTGATAACCTCATGGAAATCGCTTCGAGGATTCAGAGCAGAATCAACGCTAGAATAGAATTAGATGACTCTGAAGTCAGCGCTAGTTTTACACTGAAAACCCCGTCTCCAAGAAGAGAGATGGAACCAAAGTACGAATCAGTGATTGAAAAGGAAGAAGAAATAATGGACAATGACCAAGAAAGTATTCACAGTTTCCCCAAAGAAGACCAAGATAGAATTCAAACCGAAGAAGAAAGTTGTGAAGAGTTATATCACGAAACTCAATCAAATTATGAAGATATTGAGCAAAGTGATTCGATACAACTCGAAGAGATAAAAGAAGAAGTTAAAACTATTGAGAATACTCCGACTTCTACTGTGGTGGCTGAAGAAGCATCTAAAGAATCATCTGACAGTGAAGATTGGTGGGGAGTTATAGGAAAAAATGAAGACGAATTCCCAAAAAGAAGACCAAGCACATATTATAGAGATCTTGAAAGTGACCAAACAAATGTTGAAGAAGAAAATGCTGTACCAGAAGAAACATGGAACTCAAATGAAGCCTCGACTGAAGAATCGAATAACACAAATCTAGATGAAGACAAAGAGGAACCACATTCACCAGAACCGAACGTTTATGAAGAATATACCTTTGTTCCAAACGTACCCTTAAATGAAGATACAGAACTATCGAATGGTGGTGTAGAAGATAAATCTTCAACAGAATTGAACACAAATTCAGCTGGAGACTCAAAGGAAGTACTGAATACTACAGAAGCAGGAAATGAACCTGCACCACAACTGGACACTTACGAAGATGACGTATTCTATGAGGAAGAAAGTAAAGAAAATACTGTTCCTAAATTGGAGATAACCTCTGCTCACTCTAGCCATAGCAGTGCAAGCTCGAGGAAAGTTTCCACAGAAGAATCTGAGGAATCTTCCGAAAGTGAAGATGATTCAAGTGAAGATGAAGGAACCAAACATGACGTAAACAACAATGAAGAAACCGAAGAAGAAACTTTAGTCATACCGTCGATTAAAGATAGAATAAAAGCGTTGCAAGATTGTGTTTCAGTCAAGAAGAAATCAACAAAAATCGAGGAAGAGATAAGAATAAACGTAAAGAGTCAAGTGGAGTCTATAGACAGTGGAGAACAAAATAAGAGCAAGCCGATATCAGCGAAAAGTAGCGTTAAATCGTTTGATGAGATATCAGAAGAAGATTCTGGTGTTACAGATCTAAGCAAGCAATACTCAGATAACGAAGAGTTTCCAGAGTTGAGGAAAATGAGTAAATACCAAAGAGCATCCACCCATTCAAGATTATTCCAATTGTTGCAAGAGGAATGTGAGAACGAAGAGGAAGAAAACGATTTGGAAAGTAGAAAAACCCAACTGAGTCTACCTTTGAATTCCGATGTTAACGAGAAGTTGGCTGAAGAATTGGTGCATAGTATGTTGAAGCAGACAAAAGGGCAGATTTTCAGGAATATGTCAGTGGATAAACTGCATGCTGCCGCTAAGAAGGTCCTGCAAGATGACGGTGATAACTGTGATACCCCTTCAGAAGGATACAGCGATTTCTTGTCGCCTCTAAGAAACGACACAGGCAATTCAACTCCTCAAGAGTTCTACGGCCATTACAACGAATACATGCAGTATTACGATTCTTGGGCTCAAGCAGCGGCCATGCAGGAAAACGAAATCATCCAGTCCAAAACCTTCAGGATGATCCAGGAAGCCGGGCCGAAAAACAACCATTTTCCGACCACCCTAGCCAAATGTCCGCGTGTCCTTAGCGGTAAAAATGTTCATTCCGATCTGAAAAAGCTGGTAGAGAATCCTGAGACAGCTCCCTCTACCGACCTTCCCGATCCCAAATCTTGACCGAAACCCACAACGGAAGGTGGATTTTTATTTGATTTCCTATTGGTGGATCCACGATTTTGATGAGGTATCCCACTATTCGGTATTTTTAAGATCTTTCCATCCAGCTGGATCGATCGAAGTTTTTTTCAGCTTCGCATTTTTGATGGCAATTGAACGGTTTTCAACAAGTGTATTACATGCTTCACCTCACCTGATCTTCATATTATAAAAGATATTGAGATATATGTCAGAATTTTTGTCTATTACTCAACAACAAAAAAGGTGAAATGAAAGAATTAGGTATCAATCAACTAGAGCTTCAAAAGATTGTACTAAGCCAATCTCTAATAAAATTAGAAAAATTTCAAAGATGAACAGAATATAAAACAGAAAAGATTTACAATAAAAAAGAATTAAGCGAAAAAATAGAGAATAACTAACGCATTTTTAGTTTAATTCCTGAAGTATTCTTAGTGATTGATCGATTTTTTTGAGACACTTGTTGCAAATCGAATTCCGTGCAAGTAGAAATCTCAAACAGTAAACTCCACCTTTCTTATTATATCATTTTTCATTTCCTGACTTTCTTAGTCACTACGGAGCATTCTTAATATTATTCTTACGTATTTAATCCATTTTGTGTCATGATTAACATTAGCATTAAACTTAAATATAGTGACTTAACTCAATAAACAATATTAATCAAAGGTGTAGTTTGCTTGGAGATCGATTAAATATCTGTTTTTGAAAACGTTTAATGTTTCACTCTCTATCGCCTTTTCTCACGAATGGAGTGTTTTCTGCACGCTTTTCTTTGTTTTCTTTCAAATTGCATGCCATGCCATTTCCTATTATCACTGAAAACATGCTTAATGTTGTTCAGCAAAAAAGTTCCCTGCGAAATTATGAAATAGCATGTTTGATATTGGTAGTTTTGTGATATAAAATAGTGTTTTGATTTGTACATGAACTTTAGCCGTGTTCTTTTTTAGGTCCAGGTCATTCTGATTTTTGAAGACAGACAGAAGAATCCCGATCACTAGCCAAGTTTGATGTGGAAGTGACCGCTAAACATATTTATAGGCCTCAAGAATTTTTTGAGTAACTTGTTTTGCCAGCTTGTTCATTCGAAAGCATTTTTTTAGCGTAATTGTAACAATAATTTTTGAAAAAATGTTCGATTAGTCAAAGCAAGGAATGTTTGTCTAACGAGAAAACGAATTTTATTGGCATAGTTTTGTATATTTCGAGTATTTTCCGCTTGTGTTGATTTTTAAGATATTCTATTATTGTTAACATTGTGACGATGAAACATACATGTATTTTTCAATAAATTTGTTGAAATTGTAAACCTGAGCATTATTTCACCCAAAAATTGAGAATTTCAGATGGAATAAGTTGAAATTTACCTACCTGTTATCGACTTCAATCTTGGGCAGCCTTGCTGCTACATCTTTTCAGCCACAAATTGGCGCCCAACTGTTATTTCAGTCTTTTGAGCTTGAGAGTATTTTCAAAGGGGAGATAGAGTGAAAATAGATAGATAAAACACTTGACTGTACACAAGGGATGGTACCTTCATTGGTCCCAGCGGCAGGAATTTCCGAGTCACTAAAAAGAGGGAAAACGAAAAGAAGAACCAATTACACTGCGCAAAAAAAATTAACGCATATTCTGAAAATCTCAATTTTAATGAAAGTTAACTCTACATTGACTTTATAACTTATCTTTTATGTTCTCTCGGGAAGGTTATGAACGAAACAAGACACATTAGGTAAATGGAAGAAAAATTCAGGATTTAACCGAATCTTATGTGAAAGAAGAGAAATGAACAATTTTCAAAATACTGAAATGCTGATAAGTGATTTAATACTTGGTATTTCCACCCCTTGCGTTAATTACAGCTCGGCAACGACGGTTCATACTCAAAATGGGTGATCTTAAAATGTTCTGATCTAATCCTTCCCAGATTTCTCCGAGTTGGATTCCTAAGTCATTAAGAGTAGCTGGATGATTTTCTGAACTTCTCAGCCTTCTATTGAGGTTGTCCCAAACCTGCTCAATCGGAATGAGATCTGGACTTCTTGCTGGCCATTCCATTCGAGAGACTTCAACCTCTTCAAGGTACTCCTGAACGATGCGCGCACGATGGGGTCTGTCATTATCGTCCATAAAAATGAAATTTTCACCAATGTATGGGGCAAATGGCACTACATGCTCTTCAAGAATGTTCCTTATATACTTATCAGCATTCAAAGCTCCATTATCAACGACCACTAGGTCTGCGCGAGCAGTCAAAGATATTCCACCCCATACCATAATCGATCCTCCCCCGAAACCAGTAGTATTCAGGAAATTGCACTGAGCATATCTTTCATGTGGACGTCTGTATACAAGGGAACGTCGATCACAATGGTAGAGGCAGAATCTAGACTCATCTGTGAAGAGAAATCTTTCCCAATCGGCCTCTTCTCAATGGATATGCTCTCTCGCAAAATCCAAACGCGTCCTTCGATGGGCTGGGGTAAGAGCTGGGCCTCTTGCCGCGACACGAGGCCTTAAATCATATTCTCTGAGGCGATTTCTTATTGTCTGAGTGCTAATTTGCACCTCATGAGTTTGCTCAAGCTGATTTTGAAGGAGGCGAGCGGTTGCAAACCGTTGTCTCAACGAAGAAACTCTCAAGTACCGTTCTTGAATGGCAGTTGTTACCCGTGGTCTACCCTGCCCTGGTCTTCGGACATTCATACCTGTCTCCCTGAATCGCTGCAACATTCTGGACACACTTGTATGGGAAACTCCAAACCTTTCTGCAATTATTGTGTATGTCCACCCTTCTTCTCGCAAAACTACCGCTTGGGAACATTCCTCTTGGGTCAAATTGCGTGTTTCGCGTTGCATAGCGATCGAGTGTAGAAAATCAAACGAAAGAAAAACTATTGATCACTAGAATTGATCGAGAACAACTGATTTTAGAATGGAGCCAATACATTCACATTTGCTTGCATAATTCTGATAAAAATAATTATCATTGAGAACACCTTCAGTTGTAGAATAAATTTGAGATTTCCATGATGTGCGTTATTTTTTTGCGCAGTGTAGTTGATCAGTTCTTCAAAAGCAAAAACCTTAAGGTGATGTATAAGAAATAAAAACCCCATTGAATAAATAATCAATATTTGTAATTATTAAACTATTTAAGTCAATTAATACTATATACAATTTCCATAATATACAGATCGATTTATAATTAACCTAAAATTTTCGATAAAAGTGGCACAATCGATATTATTTTCCCAAACCCACAAACGTCTCATCCACTAACTCGTCTGGAGAGATTGCCCTGGGACTGGGGTTTGTAGCAGGAGATTTAACAATGTGTACGCTGACAGAAGGCGACGAAGGGTATGGAGCTGAAGTTTTTGTACCATCGTTCCCTTTGCTGAAATCCAGCAACATATCGCAGTCCACCATATTGCTCAATTTCTTATTAGTATCCCTCTTGTCGCGTGGTGCATCAGGAGCTGCGAATTTGGCCAAGTCCAACGCAGTCTTCATCGAAAGACTTAGAGGTTGGTCCGTTGAAGGGACTAGAAATCGAAAATGTTTGCTACTTTCAGCAAAGGGGAAAAAACTGACGATTAACAAAACAAAAAGAATAGAGCGGAAGTATAGATCGGAAGGTATCTCCAAACCCTGGAATATTTTATTTAAATCACTTGGTAAGTCTTGTAATACACTTGAGAATCTGCAGATAGCCATCCACAAAAATGCACCTGGCATCGTGCACCCTCAACAGTTTCTCAGCCCCTTTTTATGGTCTCGTGTAATTTTGCTTTTTTTGGTACGTGAAAACCCACAGAAAAGGCACAATTTTCTACAGATGTAGAGCCTGGGAAAGTTGCGCTTCCATCCTAGAAAAGAAAATGTAACGGCTGATTCGATAGCTGTCCAAAGTATCATAAAAAGTTTATAATTAGTAACGATATCAGAACTAATGGTTCAATGACAGGACTCACCAAGTTAGAGAATAATCTCCTTCATTAAAAAAATGAAAATGTCATAAAAGAACAGAAAAGATTTTGAGAACAGTTGAAGAAAGTGATAAAAACAATATGAATCACAAAATACAGTGTATAACATAAATGTGTGTCATTACTTATTGACGTATTTATCCCATTCTTTATGTCAATGTCAAAGAAACTCTTCCAATGCATGTCCCCTTGAAGATGTAACACAAATTAATGTTATATCCTGTACACTACGAATTTATGCAACTCGGTTGCTACACTTACATCCAGTCCCATAGGTCTTGTTGGACACCGAGTTGGAAATGGGATATGATATTGCCAGAGGGTCTCTTCGAGCACTTTCGTCATCTTCATCCTTTCTGTTCAACATCGAAGCGTTCTGCGCAATACTGTTCAGGTTGTTTCTCATCTTGCTCTCCATCGATTCTAAAATCTTGTTGTTGGGAATGGTCAACGGGTATTTAGTCTCTCCTTTAGGCATGAGATCGTAAATTTTGGAATCCGACGGACTGCGGTTGAGATTGTTCGGATTTTCCTAGGAAAAGAAGGAAATACCAATTTGTAGTCTTCACCGCAAACTTCACTCACAAAATTAAATTCAGGTTCATAGTAATGAAAGACAATTTCATTTCATTACGACACAATCGATTGAGGCAATAACGACTTGTCAAATATACTGCCCCACAAGAGTTAGGGATATCGTATTCAATCGTTTTTAAAAGTATGTAATCTTCGAGAAAATCGCTGTAAAATCATTTGAAACTCAATAACAACTTGAATCGATCCAATAAAAATCAGTATGAGACATTTCGTCAATCTGGTCGCCTTTTTTCTGAAGTTTGGTTTTTTGCATATGCTTCATTAATGTTTTTATTTTGAAATGAAGTCAGTTTATCAACGGCTTCGATTTGAAACGAGTTTTCTGAAAATGCCAAGACGTAAATTAACAAACGCTGAGGCTAATAGGCCTATCGGAATGCTACAGGTTGGCCTAACTCAGGTTGTTGTAGCGGAAAGGCTCCAAGTCAGCCAAAGTGTGATATCTCTACTTTGGAATAGGTTCAGGGAGACAGGTTCCGTGTTGAAAAGACCAAGGCTTGGTGGGCGACGAAAAACAACACCTGCTCAGGATCGTTTCATCACCGTTTCGGCGAGAAGAAACCCTACATCTACGTGTAGAATGCTACGGAATATTCTTCAAAATGCAAAAGGGGTCCAAGTTTCCATCGAAACCATCAGACGACGTTTGAGAGAGGTAAATCTAGGTTCTAGACGTCCATTAAGAGGAGTTCCATTAACACGTGACCATAAGCGTCAAAGACTGGAATGGACAAGGCAACATATCAATTGGAACGATCAATGGCGTAGTGTCCTTTTCAGTGATGAATCCAGATATGGACGATTTTCAGATTCTCGAAGAATAAGGGTATGAACAATCCCACGCATATCCCGTAATCGTCGCTATGTCCAAGAAGTCCATCCATTCCGAGGGGGTAGTGTTATGGTATGGGCCGGGATATGTTTCAACGGGCGCACAGATCCACACATTTGTCCTGGGAATATGACCGCTTCACACTATAGGGAGCATGTCATTGACAATGTTGTGCCAAATTTTCACGCTGCTATTGGTGAAACTTTCTCAATTTTTAGACGATAACGCTAGAGCGCACCGTGCAGCCACAGTTGAGAATGTGCGCGAGGAGCTTGGTATTCCACATTTACCAATACCTCCGCACTCACCAGATTTGAATTGCATAGAACATGCATGGGATATGCTCCAAAGAAGATTAGATAATCATCAACCTACCCCAGAATCCTTAAATGATCTGAGAGAGCTTCTGTCCCGTTCATGGAACCAAATTCTTCAAGAAATGTTCAACAACCTCGTGTGTAGTATGCAAAGAAGATGTCAAGCTGTTATTGATGCCAGTGGAGGCCGTACATTGTATTGATAGTCTTAAAATGCTTGAATTCTCTGGGAATAAAATTTCGTTATTTTACTCGATTTTTCTTAACCACCCTGTATACGCTGCAGACCTACAGGCTAAAATAAATTTGCAACTTGAAATCATATTAATATAAATTTTCATCACAAAAAGCTTATTTTAACTATATTTTTTTTGCAATTTAAGTCAATATCCCTAACTCATGTGGAGCAGTTTATTTTTAGGTTAGTGGTGGTGGTCAAATAATGCGAATTCATGTAGATATTAAAAACGTTTATTCGCTTAATTGTTTAATGAGGACTTTTTTTCGATATTTTCAGTCAATCTTACTTTCAAGAATATGATGTCAGTGAAAATGATAACCAGCGACCTGTCAAAAATGTTTTGAGGTTAACACTGGTGGAATAATCACATCGTTTGGATTGCCTAATACCATTGAGTTTAAATATACATGGAGGCACAACCCAGTTCATTGATTTGATGCACAAATTTTTGGCAGTTTACTTGCTAATTTGCCAACTTAAGTGGCGGCACATAGTAGTAGCTACTAAAGGAACTATATTCGTCCGATCCATTTTGTACTACTCATTTATCGAAATCTTTAGGCGATTTATTTTCCTCTAGTTCTATGAATCGTAGCTGGGTCGGATTCGTCCAAATTCGTTACAAACGGTGTGATTCAATAATGATGAACTATTAGCCATGAATTTTTCCAAAGGAGTGTTCCCAGGTAGGAAATGAGGGGCGAAAATGTTTCTTGGAGGGACATAAAAGAAACGTTCTTAATCGATGAAAAGAATTTGTCTTTCTCGTACTCTCTTGAAGATAACTGAAAACCACATAAATCCAAACGCCTTCCAGAAAATGAAGGTTAAATTGGCCACGCAGATTTTCATCAGAACTTTGTATTCGGCTATGAGAACAGTCATTGCAACTGGTAAGCTGAGGTCGAGAAGTGTCAATTCAACTGCTCAGTTCATTCTGAAAATGAATGACCTTTTCGACTGCCTCAATTCGAATGGAAAATTTGAGGGAAATTATGAGCCATCAGCAATACAAACTCTGACGGAATCAATTGAATTCATTAAGTCTTGGACAGTTGGGAAAAATATTCCCTTTTGTTTCAACGGTTTGATACAAACCATCAGTAGCATCCTTCAATTGTGGGAGGAGACGAAGGAAACATTTCCATATTTGATAAAAAGTCGGCTCAACCAGGACCCAATCGAGAATTCATTCTCCAAAATAAGACAGCGTAAGGGTTATGATACAAACCCCTCAGCTCGATGCTTCAGATTTGGGTTGCAGTCTGTCATGACTGGTTGTCTTGAAAAATGTTCCTATAATTCTAACTGCCAAGACGACAATGATTTCGACCTGTGTACAAAGGTAGAATCTGAAAGCAGGCCCATTGATGTGGTTGATTGGACAGATTCGACCATTTCTTCTGCAGATTCGGGCAACGGTGAGCCTAGTGAGGGTATATAAGGGATAAAGAGTTAAATGAACCCCTAAATACCCTAGAATCCAACTCAATCGCAAGTTTCTCGGGGTATTTGTTGAGGAACATCGCCAAAAAAAAACAAATGCGGTAAGTGCGAAAAAGCACTCCCCATTGATGATTTGAATAAGCTTGGTAATGATTGGATATATATTGCAAATCGAAATCGGATACATTTGAGAATTCTCTCAACCGATTTCAAACATTTGATGAGGAAAGCGCTGTTGGTCATAAAGAAAATTATGGTCACAAAATCAGAAAAGATATGTCTTCAAAGGTATATTTTAGAAAAATTAAAAAAAATGAATTTATAGAAGATTGGAACTCTCCGTTAACTCTAGAATTTGAAAAGCACAGGATTCATTTGTTGAGACAACTGATTAGAGTGAAGCTGTACGGGGGACAGAAAAAAAACCAAAGGAATCTCGACACAGAAGCATCCCGCTGTTTATAAAAAATTAAATATTTTTGAAGATTCATAGAAAATCTATTTATAAATGCTTGTGAATGAAGAAAAAATTGCAAGCATTTATTTTTTCATACATCAGTATTTTATATTCATGAAAGATCAAAAATAATTGTCGTTTTATTGCATCAAAAAAATTATGGTGATGAAATACTGTACATCCCACATTTCCATATGCCGGTCCTGATCGTCATCGCATTCGGCTTCGGAAATAGTGCCTTATAGTTCAGCTACTTACCGCCAGATGCGGGATTAAAAATTTTCGTTTCTCTGAAACACACTTATCCATCTATGAACCGGTGAAGGAACTACACAAAATTCAGCTTCAAATCGTTGAACTGGGCTGTGTCTCTATGTATATTTAAACTCAATGCTAATACGTACTTCAGAATGCGGACGGTCTATATTCAATGCAGAGAAAAGAGTTATTCGTTATATTTCTCAAAAATACAATCTGACGCTTGAAAAAAATGCAAACTTCGTTTACCTTGGAACCAGACTTCTTGTCCTCCATCTGACCAGATCCCACCCTCGCGGACAACTTCGGAATCTGAAAATTCTTATCCAACTGTTTCACCAAACCTTCCATCTTGAGGGAAGAGTTGTACTTGAAAGCCGTGTCCGGTTCGTCTTTAGGAGTCGGACTAGATTTCCCCCTTTCTCTAGACGAAAAGACGGACTTTTCCGAACTGCTCTTACCCAGCTTCGACAAGCGATCTTTCGTCTGTCCGCTGGCGCTCGCCTTCGACGATTTATTGCTGGAAGACACGGAAGACGCGATCGAGGAAGATTTCGGACTGGAAAGGGTAAGTTTGGGGGAGTTTTTGGAAGAGGTCGGCACGGAAGATGCGGAAACGGAGGACGAGGATTTCTGATTCTGCAAGTTGTACTGCTGTTGAGGTTTCTTCGACGCCGGACCGCTGTTGACGCCTGTGGGAACGATTCAAAACAATTTCCGTCAAAATCGGTTACGATTTCGCATAATACACTGCGTAAAAAAATTAACGCACATTCTGAAAATCTCAATTTTAATGATAGTTAACTCTACATTGACTTTATAACTTATTTTTTATGTTCTCTCGGGAAGGTTTTGAACGAAACAAGACACATTGAATGGAAGAAAAATTCAGGATTTCACCGAATCTTATGTGAAAGAAGAGAAATGAACAATTTTCAAAACACTGAAATGCTGATAAGTGATTTAATACTTGGTATTTCCACCCCTTGCGTTAATTACAGCTCGGCAACGACGGTTCGTACTCAAAATGAGTGATCTTAAAATGTTCTGATCTAATCCTTCCCGGATTTCTCCGAGTTGGATTCCTAAGTCATTAAGAGTAGCTGGATGATTTTCTGAACTTCTCAGCCTTCTATTGAGGTTGTCCCAAACCTGCTCAATCGTATTGAGATCTGGACTTCTTACTGGCCATTCCATTCGAGAAACTTCAACCTCTTCAAGGTACTCCTGAACGATGGGCGCACGTTGGGGTCTGGCATTATCGTCCATAAAAATGAAACTTTCACCAATGTATGGGGCAAATGTCACTACATACTCTTCAAGAATGTTCCTTATATACTTATCAGCATTCATAGCTCCATTATCAACGACCACTAGGTCTTGGCGAGCAGTCAAAGATATTCCACCCCATACCATAATCGATCCTCCCCCGAAACCAGTAGTATTCAGGAAATTGCACTGAGCATATCTTTCATGTGGACGTCTGTATACAAGGGAACGTCGATCACAATGGTAGAGGCAGAATCTAGACTCATCTGCGAAGAGAACTCTTTCCCAATCGGCCTCTTCCCAATGGATATGCTCTCTCGCAAAATCCAAACGCGCCCTTCGATGGGCTGGGCTAAGAGCTGGGCCTCTTGCCGCGACACGAGGCCTTAAATCATATTCTCTGAGGCGATTTCTTATTGTCTGAGTTATGAGTTTGCTCAAGCTGATTTTGAAGGGGGCGAGCGGTTGCAAACCGTTGTCTCAACGAAGAAACTCTCAAGTAACGTTCTTGAATGGCAGTTGTTACCCGTGGTCTACCCTGTCCTGGTCTTCGGACATTCATACCTGTCTCCCTGAATCGCTGCAACATTCTGGACACACTTGTATGGGAAACTCCAAACCTTTCTGCAATTCTTGTGTATGTCCACCCTTCTTCTCGCAAAACTACCGCTTGGGCACATTCCTCTTGGGTCAAATTGCGTGTTTCGCGTTGCATAGCGATCGAGTGTAGAAAATCAAACGAAAGAAAAACTATTGATCACTAGAATTGATCGAGAACAACTGATTTTAGAATGGAGCCAATACATTTAAAATCTGATCATATCATCTTTTTTTATTCCTTCTGGGAGAAAACATCTGTATTGAAGAAAAACGTTGAAAGTGGATAACATATGCATGCATAATTCTGATAAAAATAATTATCATTGAGAACACCTTCAGTTGTAGAATAAATTTGATATTTCCGTAATGTGCGTTAATTTTTTTGCGTAGTGTATATTCTTCAAATGTTAATTTAAAAAGATGCCACGAGCGTTCTAACCTGGTTTCAACCCCGTGTGCACTTTCGGAGATCCGGTCTTGGGCGCGGCGCTCTTCACCGTGTCCTTGGCTCTCGTTTTGTTTATGGTCAGCTTGATGCCGTCCGAACTGGGCTTAACCATGTATTCGGAGTTTTTTGGATCTCCCGATTTGGTCGTCGTACTTTTGGACTCGCCCGATTTTGACAGTTGGCCGCTGCTGCTACCCCTGTCCCTGTCCAGCCTGTTGTTCATCTTTCCTGTCAGGTCAGTGCCAGATTCGCAGTGTTGCGCCGATTTCAACTTGTCAACTATGGCAGACAGCATTCCTAAAACACGAATAAATGATCGTATTTGCCAATTCAAAGACCTACGAGGATGTATTGATATCTAGTTAGCCTAGACCAGTTCCATGCATAAACAAAATATTGCAATACCATATCAACGAACAATGACTTATTAGAAGTGTCAGTGTAGAGTTCAACGTCAAAAAAGTAAACCAGAGTTACGCAATAAATAAAAAAAGATGTCCACCGGAATTGTAAAAATCGAAAAATTGGAGTATCGAGCCATCATCAAGTACCTGTATTTAAAAGGGTTAAGAGGTAAGCAGATTTACGAAGATATTCTTAATACCCTTGGTGATCAATGTCCTTCGTATGCGACCGTGAAAAACTGGACTGCAAGCTTCAAAAGAGGTAAATTTTCCATTGAAGATGATGACCGATCGGGAAGGCCAGTTTCTGTGTCAGTCCCCGAAAATATCGATGCAGTTCATGACATGGTTTTATCAGACCGTCGAATTGGGGTGAAACGGATATCTGAAGCACTGAAGATTTCATACGAACGCGTTCATCAAATAGTTCACGTCAATTTGGACATGAGAAAAATTTCTGCAAAATGTATCCCCAAATGTTTGAATGTTGACCAAAAGCGTGCAAGGGTAGAAGCATCGCGTTCGATCTGAGCTCGATTTGAAAACCATATAGACTTCTTAAACCGAATTGTTACTATGGATGAGACTTGGGTACATTTCTACGATCCAGAAACAAAGCAACAATCGATGGAATGGCGACACTCTGGTTCTCCAAGACCTAAGAAGTTTCGTGTCCAAAAATCTGCTGGAAAAGTTCTTGCTTCAGTTTTTTGGGATTGCCATGGAGTAATCATGATTGATTTTTTGGATAAGGGTAGAACAATAACTGGAGATTAATATTCGACATTACTGACCACTCTATGGGAAAAAATTGAAGAGAAAAGACGTGGAAAGCTTTCCAAAGGTATTTTGTTTTTACAGGACAACGCCCCAGTACACAAATCTCATGTTGCCAAGCAAAAAATTCGTGATTTAGGGTAAGAATTATTAGAACACTCCCCTTATTCGCCAGATTTGGCTCCGTCCGACTATCATCTCTTTCCTCAACTGAAAAAAGTTTAATAAGTCGTAAAATTTCTTCCAACGAGGAGGTAATCAAAGCTGTGGTGGACTGGTTTGCAGAAAAAAAAAGAAACATTTTTTTTGAAAGGCCTAGAGACGTTGCAGGTTCGCTGTAATAAATGTATTCAATTAAGAGGAGAATATGTTGAGTAATAAAATATTTTGACATTGAAATTTTGTTTGGTTCTATAGTAGGCTAAGAATTTTTCAATATATCCTCGAATTTCGAACAAGAACTTCTTGATCCTTCCACAAAACGATTTCCTACCTTTTCTTCTGGCTTGGTTGAGGTTGCTGCTAGGATCGGCTGCCCCACCGGGCGATATCTGATTCTCCTGCGCCGATATCATCTCCGTATTGAAGTTAGAATCCGTAGTTTTCGTTTTCGACGACGACTTGTTCTTGGAACTACTGCTAGTGGACTGGAAGGTAGACGATTGCTTCTTCTCCTTATCTCGAGACGATTCTTTCGGACCGGATTTCGTTTTCGATTCGGACTTGCTGTTCGGCGAGTTGGTTACGTTTTTCAAGGTCGACATGCTGGGTTTGCCCGAACCGCTCGCTGACGGGTGTTTCGGGGAGGCACCTTGAAAAAAGTCTATTTGATTGAGTCCTCGAGCATGGCCAGTGGAATAAATGCATTTAAAACTTTCCAAAAGCATCAACAATTCATTATTATTCATTTTTCACCAAGAAGTATTCCAAATAATGACGATAAAATACACTGCGCAAAAAAATTAACGCACATTATGGAAATCTCAAATTTATTCGACAACTGAAGGTATTCTCAATGATAATTATTTTTATCAGAATTATGCATGCATATGTTATCCACTTTCAACGTTTTTCTTCAATACAGATGTTTTCTCCCAGCAGGAATAAAAAAAGATGATATTATCAGATTTTGAATGTATTGGCTCCATTCTAAAATCAGTTGTTCTCGATCAATTCTAGTGATCAATAGTTTTTCTTTCGTTTGATTTTCTCCACTCGATCGCTATGCAACGCGAAACACGCAATTTGACCCAAAAGGAATGTGCGCAAGCGGTAGTTTTGCGAGAAGAAGGGTGGACATACACAAGAATTGCAGAAAGGTTTGGAGTTTCCCATACAAGTGTGTCCAGAATGTTGCAGCGATTCAGGGAGACAGGTATGAATGTCCGAAGACCAGGACAGGGTAGACCACGGGTAACAACTGCCATTCAAGAACGTTACTTGAGAGTTTCTTCGTTGAGACAACGGTTTGCAACCGCTCGCCTACTTCAAAATCAGCTTGAGCAAACTCATGAGGTGCAAATTAGCACTCAGACAATAAGAAATCGCCTCAGAGAATATGATTTAAGGCCTCGTGTCGCGGCAAGAGGCCCAGCTCTTACCCCAGCCCATCGAAGGGCGCGTTTGGATTTTGCGAGAGAGCATATCCATTGGGAAGAGGCCGATTGGGAAAGAGTTCTCTTCACAGATGAGTCTAGATTCTGCCTCTACCATTGTGATCGACGTTCCCTTGTATACAGACGTCCACATGAAAGATATGCTCAGTGCAATTTCTTGAATACTACTGGTTTCGGGGGATGATCGATTATGGTATGGGGTGGAATATCTTTGACTGCTCGCACAGACCTAGTGGTCGTTGATAATGGAGCTATGAATGCTGATAAGTATATAAGGAACATTCTTGAAGAGCATGTAGTGCCATTTGCCCCATACATTGGTGAAAATTTCATTTTTATGGACGATAATGCCAGACCCCATCGTGCGCGCATCGTTCAGGAGTACCTTGAAGAGGTTGAAGTCTCTCGAATGGAATGGCCAGCAAGAAGTCCAGATCTCCGATTCTCCGATTGAGCAGGTTTGGGACAACGTCAATAGAAGGCTGAGAAGTTCAGAAAATCATCCAGCTACTCTTAATGACTTAGGAATCCAACTCGGAGAAATCTGGGAAGGATTAGATCAGAACATTTTAAGATCACTCATTTTGAGTATGAACCGTCGTTGCCGAGCTGTAATTAACGCAAGGGGTGGAAATACCTAGTATTAAATCACTTATCAGCATTTCAGTATTTTGAAAATTGTTCATTTCTCTTTTTTCACATGAGATTCGGTGAAATCCTGAATTTTTCTTTCATTTAACGTGTCTTGTTTCGTTCAAAACCTTCCCGAGAGAACATAAAAAATAAGTTATAAAGTCAATGTAGAGTTAACTTTCATTTAAATTGAGATTTTCAGAATGTGCGTTAATTTTTTTGCGCAGTGTAGAATGAATGTTCACTTACCGTGGCTCTTAGGGCTGGACATTCCTAGACTGTGTTTGGGACTGCTTGGAATGTGGGCTGGGCTGTGTTTCGGACTGTGGTGGCCCTTGATGTTCTGCTTGGCTAAACTAGGACTCAATTTTCCACTCAGGCTCCTGTGGGTGGGCGAAGCCGAATATTTCAGGATACCCGGAGAAGAAGGGGTACTTAGGGAGGGAGGAGGGGACTCTGACGGTTTAATACTAACCGAGACAGGCTTTGAGAGGGGATCTTGTTTCGGCGGAATCTGAAAATTCTTAATTCGTAATCAACTTCGTCTTCACTGAACCAATTATAAAGAAATTGAATTGAATGGGTGGAAAAGTAGTTCAAATGTCACTTATTGTTTTAAATCATCTGATTACCTTCTCTGGAGGCCCCATAGGACTTTCATCCCTCTTTCTCTTCCTTTTCCTTTCCATTCTACTCTTCTCATCCGATTTACTTTTGCTACTTTTCCTCTCTTTGTACTTATCATCAGACGAAGACTTCACTTGTGGAAGAGGGGTGATAGTGATTGTGCTGGGTATCAAAGATGAAGCTGAAGGACTCATAGACAATTCCACAGATGATCGTCTTTCAGAAATACCTCCTACGTTCAAAAATCAACATGAATTACGACTGTACTGAACGAAAAGTAAACGTTTACCTTGAATGTAAGAAGGACTGGCAGTGTTCGAAATTGGCGTGATGCTAACATTGGAAGGTACTAAGTTCTTATCGTTAAGATCGGATAACATGTCCATCGGGGACTTGACTTCCGAATTTTGTGTCACTTTCTCTAACATCTCGTCGTCCATATCTTCTCGGTCTGAGTCTACGTTCTTTTCCAAGCCCCCTAATTCCGAAGAGTCCATGGTGGACAGTTCCAAATCAGATTGAAATCTAAACAGAAATTGAAAAAAAACCAAGGATTAATAAATTGAAATTCGGAAAACATTCGTGGATAGAAGCATTATGAAAATAGGCAATCCAACAACCTGTCAAATATACTGCTCCACAAGAGTTAGGGATATCTTATTCAATCGTTTTTAAAAGTATGTAATCTTAGAGAAAATCGCTGTAAAATCAACTCAATAACAACGTGAATAGATCCAATAAAAATCAGTATGAGACATTTCGTCAATCTGGTCGCCTTTTTTCTGAAGTTTGGTTCTTTGCATATTATGCTTCATGAATGTTCTTATTTTGAAATGAAGTCAGTTTATCAACAGCTTCGATTTGAAACGAGCTTTCTGAAAATTAACAAACGCTGAGGCTAATTGTAGCGGAAAGGCTCCAAGTCAGCCAAAGTGTGATATCTCGGCTTTGGAATAGGTTCAGGGAGATAGGTTCCGTGTTGGAAATACCAAGGCTTGGTGGGCGACGAAAAACAACACCTGCTCAGGATCGTTTCATCACCGTTTCGGCGAGAAGGAACCCTACATCTACGTGTAGAATGCTACGGAATACTCTTCAAAATGCAGATGGGGTCCAAGTTTCCATCGAAACCATCAGACGACGTTTGAGAGAGGTTAATCTAGGTTCTAGACGTCCATTAAGAGGAGTTCCATTAACACGTGACCATAAGCGTCAAAGACTGGAATGGGCAAGGCAACATCTCAATTTGAACGACCAATGGCGTAGTGTCCTTTTCACTGATGAATCCTGATATGGACGATTTTCAGATTCTCGAAGAATAAGGGTATGGACAATCCCACGCATACCCCGTAATCGTCGCTATGTCCCAAGAAGTCCATCCATTCCGAGGGGGTAGTGTTATGGTTTGGTCCGGGATATATTTCAACGGGCGCACAGATCTACACATTTGTCCTGGGAATATGACCGCCTTACACTTTAGGGAGCATGTCATTGACAATGTTGTGCCAAATTTTCACGCTGCTATTGGTGAAACTTTTTCAATATCTAGACGATAACGCTAGACCGCACCGTGCAGCCATAGTTGAGAATGCGCGCGAGGAGCTTGGTATTCCACATTTACCAATACCTCCGCACTCACCAGATTTGAATTGCATAGAACATGCATGGGATATGCTCCAAAGAAGATTAGATAATCATCAATCTACCCCAGAATCCTTAAATGATCTGATAGAGCTTCTGCCCCGTTTACGGAACCAAATTCCTCAAGAAATGTTCAACAACCTCGTGTGTAGTTTGCAAAGAAGATGTCAAGCTGTTATTGATGCTTGTGGAGGTCATACATTATATTTGCCTAGTGGCAATGAAAGAATAATAATTTATTTTAACGATGTCTCACTATGTAATCATAGTGAGACATCGTTAAAATAACTCACCCTATGGAGGCAGAGTTAGAATTAACCAACTCCGCAGCGTCCTGATGGGAAAGAAATGTACTTCCCGAAGTAGAATCACTGCTGTTAGAGCTCTCTAAGAGAACGTCTTCTTCTCCCGCCTTCCGGCTTTTGGACCTCCAGGAGTCTTCTCCACTCCTGGAACTTTTCTGTCCTCTTTTGCTTATCTTCTCATTACCTGATGGACAAAGAATTGTACATAGAACCAGGAGACTTGAAATTGAGCCATAGACCAAGCAAGACTGTCAAAAATGCATTAATATGTTTGAATATTAACGAGTTTAAATATACATACACTCAGTTGCAGGAACGTCCATTATAATTTAAAAGTGTCATTAAAATTCCTAATGCCACATTAAACATGGTATTCTGTGGCAGAAAACCATGTTTAATGTGGCATTAGGATTTTAATGACACTTTTAAATTATAATGGACGTTCCTGCAACTGAGTGATAGAGACACAACCCAGTTCATTGATTCGATGCACAAATTTTTGGGAATTTACTTGCCAATTTGCCAACTTAAGTGGCGGCACATAGTAGCTGCTAAAGGAACTATATTCGTTCGATCCATTTTGTCACTACTCATTTATCGAAATCTGTAGGAGATTTATTTTCCTCTAGTTCTATGAATCGTAGGCAGGGTCGGATTCGTCCAAATTCGTTACAAACGGTGTGATTCAATAATGATGAACTATTAGCCATGAATTTCTCCAAAGGAGTGTTCTCAGGTAGGAAATGAGGGGTGAAAATGTTTCTTGGAGGGACATAAAAGAAACGTACTTAATCGATGAAAAGAATTTGTCTTTCTCGTACTCTCTTGAAGATAACTGAAAACCACAAAAATCCAAACGCCTTCCAGAAAATGAAGGTTAAATTGGCCATGCAGATTTTCATCAGAACTTTATATTCAGCTATGAAAACAGTCATTGCAACTGGTGAGCTGAGTTCGAGAAGTGCCAATTCAACTGCTCAGTTCATTCTGAAAATGAATGATCTTTTCGACTGCCTCAATTCGAATGGAAAATTTGAGGGAAATTATCAACCATCAGCAATACAAACTCTGACAGAATAAATTGAATTCATTAAGTCTTGGACAGTTGGGAAAAATATTCCCTATTGTTTCAACGGTTTGATACAAACCATCAGTAGCATCCTTCAATTGTGGGAGGAGACGAAGGAAACATTTCCATATTTGATAAAAAGTCGGCTCAACCAGGACCCAATCGAGAATTCATTCTCCAAAATAAGGCAGCGTAGGGGTTATGATCCAAACCCCTCAGCTCGATGCTTCAGATTTGGGTTGCAGTCGGTCATGACTGGTTGTCTTGAAAAATGTTCCAATAATTCTAACTGCCAAGACGACAATGATTTTGACCTGTGTACAATGGGAGAATCTGAAAGTAGGCCCATTGATGTGGTTGATTGGACAGATTCGACCATTTCTTCTGCGGATTCGGGCAACGGTGAGCCTAGTGAGGGTATATAAGGGATAAAGAGTTCATTGAACCCCTAACTACCCTAGAATCCAACTCAATCGCAAGTTTCTCGGGGTATTTGATGAGGAACATCGCCAAAAAAACAAACGCGGTAAGTGGGAAAAAGCACTCCTCATTGATGATTTGAATAAGCTTGGTAATGATTGTATATATATATTGCAAATCGAAATCGGATACATTCGAGAATTCCCTCAACCGATTTCCAACATTTGATGAGGAAAGCCCTGTTGGTCATAAAGAAAATTATGGTCACAAAATCAGAAAAGATATGACTTCAAAGGTATATTTTAGGAAAATAAAAAAAAAGGAATTCATAGAAGATTGGAAGTCTCTGTTAACTCCAGAATTCGAAAAGCACAGGATTCATTTGTTGAGACAACTGATTAGAGTAAAGCTGTACGGGGGACAGAAAAAAATCCAAAGGAATCTCGACACAGAAGCATCCCGCTGTTTATAAAAAATTAAATATTTTTAAAAATTCATAGAAAATCTATTCATAAATATATGTGCATGAAGAAAAAATTGCATGCATTTATTTTTTCATACATCAGTATTTTATATTCATGAAAGATCAAAAATAATTGTCGTTTTATTGCATCAAAAGAATCAGGTGATGAAATACTGAACATCCCACATTTCCATATGCCGGTTCTGATCATCGCATTCGTCTTCGGAAATAGTGCCTTATAGTTCAGCTACTTACCGCCAGATGTGGGAGTAAAAATTTTCGCTTCTCTGAAACACACTTATCCATCTATGAACCGGTGAAGGAACTACACAAAATTTAGCTTCAAATCGTTGAACTGGGCTGTGTCTGTATGTATATTTAAACTCAATGATATTAATATAAAAATTAAAAACACTAACCTGGGGCCCCCAGCAGCTCAAGCACCCCCTCAGAAGACGGGAAATTCTGAAAATTCGGATTCGACATCATGCTCTCGTTCAGGAACATCTCTCTCTGCATGCTGTTCGACGCCTGGGAGTGTTTCACCCTGTTCCCCCCGCCGTCCAAACCGTCGAATTCCGGCAGGTTGCCGCCCCCCGGTCCTCCGACGCCCCCCTTAGCCCCGCCACCGCCGCCTCCGGGGTCGCAGGAGTCGAGGGGCAAACTAAAATTTTCGTGTCCGTTGTTGCCGAGTGCGAAGTGGTTGCGCACCAGCGATTGCGTCTCCCAGAACTTGACGATGGACCTGATCATGACGGGGATGGAGAAACTCTTGTTGAGCACTTGGGAGACCAGTTCGGACGCGTTGTCGGGGGCGGTGGGCGGGGGCGGAGTGCCCGGGGTGTGGATCTTGCACGTTAACCTCGAAATGTCAGACAGGTCCATCTCCGCTGTTGCCATGCTTTCTTCGGTCGGGTGCTCCAGGGATATGGATATGTGGGTCCATGAGAGAGCGGATATTTCCAGCATGAACACGTTCTCGAATGCTGCAAATGGAAATGTATGTTTCGTGAAGTTGATAAAGAAATTCTCAGTGTTGATTTTCATCTTTCAATCGAATAAAATGGTGGCTGAGGCGCATCGAGAGCTCCATAAAGTTATCGGAGATGCTTCTCTAAGTGAAACGACGTGCCGTGATTGGTTCAGTCGCCTCAAAGACGGTGATTTCGATGTTGAAGACCGTCCGCGTGAAGGAAAGCTCAAAAACCTTCGAAGACGCTGGATTGGAGGTATTGCTCGATGAGAATCCTTGGCAAACGCAAGAAGAGCTTTCTTCGACAATGAGAAATACCCGTCAATCCATTTCCAAGCTACTCTTCAAAAACAGGGAACTTGATTTCTCATGAATTAAAGCCAAAGGATTTTATGAGAAGGATCAAAAATACAGCCACCCAAAGAAAAAAGTTATGGGGACTGCCTTACCAAGCTTCTCCGTGGTCGTCTTGTCCTAATATTCAAGCTGCAAAGGTTATGCTGTGTATTTGATTGGTTATTCATTATGAGCTGTTGGAACCGAGTGAAACCATTACTGGTGAACAGTATCGACTTCAATCGAACTCTTTTTTACTTTAAAAGTATTTGAGCTCTACCAGAAAGATGGGAAAAAGTTGTACATAGTTTGCAATGATTCATTTGTAAACTATTTCTCAAAATAAAGCATTTTCATTGAAAAACAATAGGACGTTAGTTGCACATCTTACAAGGTGACAAGAAAAACTTCGGACAAATTTTACTATGGTCTGGAACAAAAGTATTTCAGAGCAGCCAAATAATTTTTATTCTCTTGGTTTCTCTACACTTTCCTGTACTAATATGCGAATTTTCAGTTTGATATAATTTCATTTCACAGAGTTTTAGAATGTCAAACAAACGTAGTGCGATTTTGGAGCTGTTTCGTCGAGGTAGGCGTCAATGCGGAATTGTTCGTTTGCTCAATGTGCCTCTAAAAACCGTGTCCGATGCAATTCGTCGTTTAAAGGAGCTTGGCCATGATGGTCGTCGTCCAGGAAGTGGTAGAAAACGCACTGTCAATACACCTAGCAATCGCAACATCGTCAAGAAGCGAGTCAATCGAAATCCGAGGGTTTCCATGAGGAAAATAGCCTGTGAGAACGGTATCAACCGCGAATCAGTCCGTCAAATTGCCATAAAGGAGCTCAACCTCAAGCCATACAAGTTCAAAAAAGTTCAACTCCTCACGGAGGAAAACAAGCGCGTACGACTCCAAAGGTGCCGCCAACTCGTTCGTCTCGCCGCCGGTCAGCAATGGGAGCGAATTCTCTTCACAGACGAGAAACTATTCACCGTAGAACAATCCCACAACCGCCAAAACGACAGAGTCTGGTCCGTAGAGGCTCCCGGTACATCGGCCATCGTCGAACACCGCCAAAATCCGCAATCCGTCATGGTCTGGGGTGGAATTTGCGGCGGTGGTAAATCTCCCTTAGTTTTCGTGGATCACGGGGTCAAAATCAATCAAGAAGTCTACCGCTGCGACATCATGGAGGCCGTAGTACTTCCGTGGGCCAAGCAGCACTTCGGCGATACGCATTGGACCTTTCAACAGGACTCTGCTGCGGCTCAAAGAGCGAAAATGACGCAAGAATGGTGTAAGACCCATTTTCCTTGTTTCATCTCATCTGCAGAATGGCCGCCCTACTCACCGGATCTCAACCCAATGGACTACAGCGTGTGGTCGATTTTCGAGCACAGGGCTTGTGATAAAAAACACAAAAATTTGAAGTCGCTGAAGCAATCTTTGCGCCGGAAATGGAACCGATTAACGCCCGAGGAGCTGCGGCCCATTGCCGAAATTTTCAAGAAGCGTCTGAAGCTGTGTATCGCCGTCAAAGGAAGCCACTTCGAAACGGCTTAAATATATTATTAACAAATGTTCAAGCTATTATTTGTTGTTGTTTTGTCCAATTTCTTCTGTTTAATAAAGTTAAATGAAAAAGAGTTTGTCCGAGGTTTTTCTTGTCACACTGTATATAACAACTAGTAGAGCCCCTAGATCTACTTATTAAGTAGTTATCCTTATCGGTAGATCTCTGAAAATCAGGTGATTTTGTAGGCAAAATGTCAAAGTTTCATCCATTTTTCTGAAGAAATGGAAAAATTATGGAAAATATGAATGCCAAGATGTTTTGCATTGACCTTTCCTCTTTTGATCCTTATATATACAGGGTCTTTCACGAGGAACCTCACCCATATTTATACGGGAAACTACTGAACGTATTTTCATGAAATTCGGCACTTATAAGTATTTCACGATGCTGATGAAATCTAAAATATTTTCAAGGCATGAGCACCTCCGGTTTTGCCGGAAATGACGTCAACTTCCGTTTTTCAAATTAGAACACCATTTTTTTATTGCCGAAATAGATTCCTTAGAAAATTTCAAGTTATTTTGATGTAACATTTTTCAGTTTTGGTTGGAAAATTCACTCTGAGCGGGAAAATTCGAAAAAAAAATCGAAAATAGAGCTCCGCTGAAACAAGAATAACTTCGAGGTTTTTGGATGGAAAATTTTCATTTTTTGGATTTTTCAAGATGTAAGATTGATGTATCCACTATAAAAATCGAAATCGCGATTCATGATACAAGGGGTGAAAAAATCGCTTTCAAAGTTAGGGATGACAAAATCGTGAAAAATCAATTTTTTCAAATTAGAACCCCATTTTTTTATGGCAGATATTGAATCTACGTTAAAAAATAATGTGAGTGTATGCATCACACCCTTGCCCTAAAGTGGATATTTTCTGAGTTATTAAAAAAAAACTGTTTTTCGTCTTGAATTTTCAGCTATTTCTTTTCCCTTCACGCCAAAAAGATGAAATTTTCAGGAACTGTTACTTAAACCATGTTTTAGATTTTACTACCCTAATATGCAAGAGAAAAAAGTTACAGGTTGTTCCTGAATAGATGGCGAATTTGGATTCGAATTTGTATCGGAAACCTCTTTATTTCAACTAATCGGCCATCGGTTTTCTCTCCAGTGATAAATAAATAATTCCTTATGAACCATATGCAAAACCTTACCATGTTTTACATTCGTTTTTTTTAATGATAGATATCATTAATTACATGCTACTGAAGAAAGAGGAATTTGGCAGATGTAATTAATGATATCTATCATTAAAAAAAAAGAATGTAAAACATGGTAAGGTTTTGCATATGGTTCATAAGGAATTATTTATTTATCACTGGAGAGAAAACCGATGGCCGATTAGTTGAAATAAAGGGGTTTCCGATACAAATTCGAATCCAAATTCGCCATCTATTCAGGAACAACCTGTAACTTTTTTCTCTTGCATATTAGGGTAGTAAAATCTAAAACATGGTTTAAGTAACAGTTCCTGAAAATTTCATCTTTTTGGCGTGAAGGGAAAAGAAATAGCTGAAAATTCAAGACGAAAAACAGTTTTTTTTGAATAACTCAGAAAATATCCACTTTAGGGCAAGGGTGTGATGCATACACTCACATTATTTTTTAACGTAGATTTAATATCTGCCATAAAAAAAATGGGGTTCTAATTTGAAAAAATTGATTTTTCACGATTTTGTCATCCCTAACTTTGAAAGCGATTTTTTCACCCCTTGTATCATGAATCGCGATTTCGATTTTTATAGTGGATACATCAATCTTACATCTTGAAAAATCCAAAAAATGAAAACTTTCCATCCAAAAACCTCGAAGTTATTCTTGTTTCAGCGGAGCTCTATTTTCGATTTTTTTTCGAATTTTCCCGCTCAGAGAGAATTTTCCAACCAAAACTGAAAAATGTTACATCAAAATAACTTGAAATTTTCTAAGGAATCTATTTCTGCAATAAAAAAATGGTGTTCTAATTTGAAAAACGGAAGTTGACGTCATTTCCGGAAAAACCGGAGGTGCTCATGCCTTGAAAATATTTTAGATTTCATCAGCATCGTGAAATACTTATAAGTGCTGAATTTCATGAAAATACGTTCAGTAGTTTCCCGTATAAATATGGGTGAGGTTCCTCGTGAAAGACCCTGTATACATGACATCCAGTGTATCTGAGAAAAAAGTATAATCAAGTCTAAAATTGCCCTTTTTGCCGGATTTTTTCGCGAATTTTTAAAAATACTTCAACATCGCCTACAGAATCGAAATTTCAACATTTTCAACCACATATGAATCGATTATTACTCTTTTCGACCATATAAAAATTTCCTCAGTGAAACACAGCTTCGCTGCAATTTAAGATTCTTTTTTAACCCACTTTTTCGACAGATTCCCTCAATCTGGTCTATAGAGTTACCATTTTAGTCTAGTATAGAATGATATAGAACATACGTATTATTAGTAAGTTTACAACAAAATAGTTACAACATTCTCAAGTTTTAGCATCCAGAAACATATTCATTCACCAAACTTTCACATAAAATAATCAATTATTCAACATTTAACTCAATATCGAATACTCACTTTGTTGACTTTTCGGTCTCACGCAACTCGAGATCAAAGTATTGAATAGGGCCTGTTGTCTTAATAAAACCAAGATTTGGGCCACCTTAGTCGGGTGCGTAAAAGGAATACTGGTCACGAGGATGCCTTCCACATTTTTATTATCTGTCATGAAATAGCAGTGATTCTGATCAGGCAAGTTCTGTAAGAAAAAATTAATCCAGTTTTTTATATACCCTACATATATTATTCGTAAACTCACCACAAAAAGCCCCCTATTATTTTCTGACCTCATTTTCCCGTTACTACTCTGACAGACAATCAAGTCTAAAAGAGGCCTCTTATTGGAAAAATCGAGCCACTCCAGCTCTGCCACAACTTGTAACTGCCTAGCTAGAGCAACGCACATAGGTAACGGTTTATTCAGTTTGAGAACGAATGTTGCTGGAATAACTGAACTGTTTTGGCTACTCAAAGGCGCAAAAGATGGGGAACTGAAAGATTATCCATTTATACAATGCAAACAACGAAAATATCCACAAACTTACCTTTTCCCGTTCATAGTCCTACTGACAGTAATCAACGTCGTTGTTTGTAGCTTATGAGCAGCAGAACCTTCCATACAGACAGTAACGCTATAACCTAAGTTCTTGCTGGATATCAGCTCAACACTAATAGGGTCCAATTCCCCTTTATTAATATTAATTAAGTCATAAGGCGAGATAAAATATGTTAACCTCATAGGATGGCCACCCCTTCTCTTTTCCAAAATACCGACTGGAGATTTATAAATTAAATTAAAAGGCTCTTTCATGAAAGACTGGAGCTGAGCGAGTGTGCTCAAGTCTGACTCTAAAGATTGCAAGGCAGTAAAAGCTTTACTTTTAACTTTTTTCTCGGCGTTTAATTGATAAATTGAAGCGAATCCTTCTAATTGTGCGGTGAAATCTTGGAAATCTCCTCTTGATAAGCAACTCACTAATTCGGCACAGCTCTGCTGTTCCATTTTACCTTCATGATGCACTTTTACGTCTTGCACCACGCCGGATGTATCCAACAAGATCTCTAAATAAAACATATCTGACGATATGAAGAGTTGGACGTCTGAGGGTCCAACCACGAATTTCAATCTACAAAATGAAAAGTACTTATTGATTTGCCTGATTAAAGGTATAAGAGTAACATACCCTAACTGTCTAGTTAAACTTTCTAATCTTTCAACCATGCTTTGTAACGAAGTAACTCTCATTGATTGTTGTAAAGTATCTAAACATTTTTGATGCTGACTCTTCTCCACACTATCTAGAGCATACCTCTTGTCCTAAAAGAAATATAATCATTCATCCAGTCTGGTAGATATTTGAGAAGTTACATACCAGCATAGTCATTCTGACATTTTTAGAAATTTCAGGCAAAGTCTTGTATTGCGAGGTCTTCGAACGTAATTTTTCCATGAGGATTTCCAATTGCCAATCCTTACTTTTATCTGATTCGGAAGGTGCCATAGCTGCATTACCTTAAAGAAAAATTCGAATTACTCTGCTTATTTAGGGCATCAAAATTATGCTTTACTTACCATTAGATACCCGATTCATTATTTCAAATTGATAATTATATATATTTGTACAAATTGAAATAAAAAATTAAAGAAATGAATTATATATTAAGGCATTTCAGCTAACTATTGTAAATTCACCCAACATCATACTTGTGTTGATATACACAGGGAAAGGCGAGCAGCTGTCACCTGAAATATGTCAAATGAGTTCATAAGGCCATAGACTCTTTTTTCCATAGAAGATTCGAATTATTTTTTATTCATGAGTCGTAGTAGCTGGCCAGATTTTTACTGAAACTCAAGACCTCTTTGCTGGAACTTTATACTTGTTCTCGTAAATATTTCAAAAAAGATTCTAAATCCAAATTTTGGTTGGGTTCCATTCTAAAATCTCAACGCGTAAGAAGAGTTGAAGAGTACCTAAACGAATAATAAACTCGTTTATTGCGAAATCGTTTAATACGTATCATTGATCATTTTGGTACAGATGTGTTTTCCAGGGTCAATTTCTTAATTCGGAATGAACAAAACGATAAATAAAATGGAGGGTTTTTCCAAATTCGAAAGAATATGCAGTATTTCGCAACTTATAGGATATTCATTCATTTTATAGGTACATAATGCAGAAAATGTATAATGTTGAACGTTAAAATGAACAGAAATTTCTGCATTCTTAACACTGGAGTCAACTTCGTTCATTTTGTGGTAACTTCAATGGGCCTAATTAATTAATATATTCAATAGAGATGAACCCTATTCAGTAAAATACCCAAATCGTGCAATGAATTTCTAAAAATTAAACAAAAAATTATATTTCTGTACTTCTGTATACTGGATGACAAAGTACAAAGGAATTTCCTTCAACCTCTATTTTATTTAAAAATTGTACACTAATTTACACTCATTACAACAATGCTCATGGTAGAACTATGATTTTAGAAACTCTTTACTTTGAAATTATAGGAAATTATCACCACCAGGTCATATAAGAATTAATTACAGGGAAATATGGAAACATTCTACGCATATCACACAAAAACTATCATTATAATGAAGTCTTCTTAACTTGGCATGAATTCAATCGCACTAAATAACTGTAATTAGGTATACCTATACCTGCAAATTCTCTTGGTGAAGATTATCAATAAATCCTCCATTATTTTAACTTGCTGATAGAAGAAAGGGAAGCTTGTTACTGATTATTCAATGAATATCTATAACAGAGCAGTGGCTAGCAACCGAATTGTCCGGGCAAATAATTTTCTTTTTTTTCGATTTAATTAGTTTTTCAATTGAAAAACCAGGGTAATCGTTAGATCTGGGGTTATTGAATATGTTTTTCGTTTTTCATGAGTGCAAGCTATATTTTTAAAATAATCATCATGAAAATTTTTGTAGTTTATAGAAGATTAAATTGCCGAGGGCAAGTAGTTGCGACTTTTTCCAACAAATGATGAATAACCGTCAGAAAAAAATCAATAAGTGTAGTTTCCAAAACGCTGAAGTTCAACCTGTTTTTTTAATTGAAAACTAATTAAATCGAAAAAATCGCAACTATTTGCCCTCGGCAATTTAATCTTCTATAGACTACAAAAATTTTCATGATGATTATTTCAAAAATATAGCTGTACTCATGAAAATCGAAAAACATATTCAAAAACCCCAGATCTATCGATTACCCTGTTTTTTTTAATTGAAAAACTAATTAAATCGAAAAAAAGAAAACTATTTGCCCTCGGGACGTTCTTCAACATCAATTAAAAAAAATCAAGTCTCTACGTCGTAAATTAGGGTAGTTACTCATGAAATAAAGAGGCCACTTTTTGAATGGAGATTTACTACGATTCAAAAGGTGATACTTCCCCTTAATATATAGATCTAGGACTTCTACTAAGTACTTTGCGACTTCTATCTCCAATAAATCTGAATAATTATCACAATAATAAAATTCATCTAATATTAATAAATTTGGATACAAGACCAGATCTCGGAAAACCTTCACGCATGAGTTCTGTTGAACCCCGTCAGTTTTTCTTCATTACAATTAGATTCAGCCAAGAAGCGTTAATTAGTTGTTAATATTTCGTAACGATGGCAGTTCCTTCTATTCATCCATTCACGGTTGGGCCAAATGAATGAGGCGTGAAGGAACGAGTTGACAAGCCGCAAACATTGTTATCTTCTTGTTTGAGCTATTGCGAAGAGGATGTTGACTGTGCGCTTTTTCCTTTTTCACTTATAGCTTACAGACCTTCGATTAGCTGCCTCGAAAGAAAATCGTTTGTCATTCTTACGATTTTAGGTGCCAGTGGGCGTACATTGACTAGTAGATCGTAAAATATCGACCTGGTATTCTTGAACTATCAAAAATGATGGCAGCGAAGTAGAGTTATGGAAAACCTTCATTGCAAATTCTTGCACAATGGTTTATTTTTTACAAGATTCTAGTTGGTCACAAAGAGATCCACTGGCCGATTTGTGGGAGGGGGGGGGGTCATGGGAGCCATGTTCCCCCTTTGAGGTCGACAATTAACCCTTGAAGGTTGTTCTTCCAATTTCTAATATTCTGATTTCAGACAAATCATTCAAATAAATTATATTTTTATTCTCTGCTACCAACCAACTCGAATGAAACGAAATAATCGAATATAAATCCGAATTTTTTAAACTGCAAGACTCAACAAAGTCATAAATGCTGACAAGGGTGTCTAAATAATCCGAATTCATCTTATCTATACTGCCCGAACATTGAAAAGGCAATAAATAATGAATATATTGGTAAAAAAGCAGAAGGTACGCGCTGATAGATATCTGGAGGCAGGAAATTAATTTTCATGGTGAAAACAGCTATCTATGTTCGAGTATAGTGTGTTTTTCGCAAATGCGCATTTTGGAGAAGTTGCTATAACTTTTCCTTGTCAAACCAATTTTCCTAAAGCACTTTTTTTACGTAGAATTGGTGTTAGTGTTTTTCCGAAAAACCTTATATACAGGGTGTTTCATTTGAAAATGAACATACGGTAACCTGAGCTAGAGCTACCTTAGGGCCTAGGCGAATATATGATAGGTCTAATCAATTCCATAACCGAGATACTGGGTGGTTTATGTATTCAACAAAAATTTCAATTCCTCATAACTTTTGAACCGACCAGTATAGTCTGTTGATATTTCGAACGTATGATTCACTTCTACAGGTCGATCGATTTACTTTTGAATTTCCAAAAAATTCCAGGTCCGTATTTGAAAAATATAGGACTTATTCCAAGCTGAGATTCAACACCCTATATATTGAAATTTTGGGATTTGATTGAGATATTCGAAAAGAGCAGAAAATTTTCGATGGGGTTCAGTAGTGTCCCGCACGTCATTTTGCTCAACGAGAGCTATAGGGAAAGATCCAATTGACTATTGGAATTCCACAAAATTCTCGGAGAAATCGTACATTATGATCAGATTGAATTTTTTTTGCCCCACTAATTGCACATTCGAATTACATAATATTCCGAGAAATCATTTGGTGTTATTTCCGGAAAAACATTATTCTCGAGAAAAATTTATTTGAAGTCAACAAAGATGAACAATTAACTGAAGAAACATAAAAACTTAACGTGAATTACAGAAGATGCTCGAAAGTACCATTATTTTGTTCAATACACATTCTTGCCCTCTTCAAAATATGTCTGATACTTTTTTTGATCATGTCTGGATTATTACGTATTTCATTGCAGGCAACTTCGATACGTTGCATGGAGATATCCTCACTTCCTATTTCAGATGAATATACTGAACATTTCAAATAACCCCAAATGAAATAATCAACAGGATTGAAATCTGGTGACCTAGCGGGCCAGGCATTCGTTCCACCTCTGCCTATATCCACATATTTGGAAAGTTCTGATCTAAAAATTGTCTGACCATTACTCTAAAATGGGGTGGAGCTCCATCATGCTGAAAATGCATTCCTGCAATGTCCGTACCTTCGAATAATACATTGGTACAGGAAGATGATTTTGGGGGAAATCTGAGTAAAGATCACCCGTAAGCCATCTTGGTAGGACGTGTGGTCCAATCAATCGATTTTTAAAAACGCCACACCATACGTTTTTAATTTTTGAACTTTTGTATTGGGATTCCGCATGCCTGACCGCATAAGGATTCTCTTCAGCCCGTTCATGCGAATTCCTCATATTAAAGACCCCATCCTTCGTGAATATGGTTTCATCAATAAATGAAATTCTGTTGACCATTCTTTCATTGCGTAAAATCCAGCTACTAAAGTTGGTTCTTCTTATTATGAAATTCGAATGTGCAATTAGTGGGACAAAAAATTCAATTTGATCATTATGTACGATTTTTCTGAGAATTTTGTGGAATTCCAATATTTAATTTGATCTTTCCCTGAAGCTCTCTTTAGGCAAAATGACGTGCGGGACAATGAAATATACTGAAGCCCATTGAAAATTTTCTGCTCTTCTCGAATATCTCAATCAAATCCCAAAATTTCAATATACAGGGTGTTGAATCTCAGCTTGGAAGAAGTCCCATATTTTTCAAATACGGACCTGGAATTTTTGGGAAATTCAAAAGTAAATCGGTCGACCTGTAGAACTGAATCATACGTTCCAAATATAAACAGACTATACTGGTTGGTTCAAAAGTTATGAGGAATTGAAATTTTTGTTGAATACATAAACCATCCTCTATCTCGGTTATGGAATTGATTAGACCTATGATATATCGGTTCTTTGGACTCGCCTAGGGTAGCTCTAGCTCAGGTTACCGTATCTTCATTCACCAATGAAACACCCTGTATAATTGGATATTCATAAAAAAATATTTCAGACAGAATATCACGTTCTGTAAATTTTTGGAATGGTAACCTCAAGCTCAACTGAAATATACAAAATCTCAACTGTCAGAATCACATTTATTTTCGAAGAAACGAAGAATTTACCTCAGCAAAAAAGTTAAAGCCAATTTTCAAAAATGCACTTGTACAAAAACCACAACTCTAACTGTAAACAGTTTTTTCAAGTAGGTTTTCACATTCGAATGTTGAAAAAGGTTGAAAATTTCCATACTGATACTTGAGCAGATATCCGATTGTGGACTGTTTTATGTGGCTCATTCTGTATAATAGCAATCCAATAATATGAAATTGAATCCCCATTGTTTGGTCTCTTTTTTCGCGAGTGCAAAAGGTTAAAAACCATTGGGCGTGTTTATTTACTTTTTTAACAAAACTTAAATCAGCGTACTTGATCTTCATTAGTGGGAGAAGAACGACAAGGCCACCAAGAATAATGGAAAATATAAAACTGGCGGACTGTCTCACTGAGAAACCAAAGTCGATAACAGTTTCGGTTCAAGTTCGGTTTTTCTCACGATCATGAATTTTGCGGTAAGTAATTTTTTATGACATGCGAGCTATTCAAAAGATGGGATAAATTCAAATAGAGATTGCGCAAATCAAAAACCCAGCTCTATACTGTTAGAGAAAATATAAAAATCGTAATTGGTACTCATAAAAGACCATTATTTTCAAGATAATCAAAAAAATTCCCAATCGTAATTATTTTCAATTGTTCTCATTCAAAAGTCGTCATTAGTACCTTTTCTCCAAGTAAACAATTCAATGCTCGCAGAAAGATTTTCCGAAATGTTTTAAAATTATTATTGTGAATCAAAATAAACAATTACTCCTCTTATCGAACCTAATCGTCCTTTATTAATGAAGATTTTAATCGATTTGAGAATTGGATAAGAAATTACCCCCTGTAACAAACAATTAAATATTTTTTTGCTGATTCCAATTAGTGCGTCAAGCAAAGTTTCATTTTGTATCGATATCGAAGACTGGCTAATATTTCCAACACATACAGGATGTTCCTAAGTAGCAGGTACAAGTAGTTTTTACTTGTAGTAGGTATCCACATTTTATAAGATACTAGCTGGCCCGGCGAACTTTGTTCCGCCCTAATGATAATAATAATACCTATTAATAATAATGAAGAAAATCGCATACATTGGTCTGTAAGCAACTGTTAGACAAAATAACGTCAATATACTTAAGGTGGATTTCACAAATCCACTCTGATTTTTGAACTATCAAAATTTAATGTTTCCATGGATATGAGCTATCACACAGAACAGATACACAAAAATACTGTGTATGTCATAATATGTCAATCACTAATAATGGCAATTTTGGATTCAGTCATTTCCGCAAATATATTTATTACCCAAACAGAAATTCATAAACGTTTCAAAAATTATGAGGAAAGATGAGAACGGATAATTCACGATTGAAACTGATCGCCAAAATCCGATTTACTTGAAATTTCGATAAAAATTCACTGTGATATTCAACCGCTTTTTGATCTGTTAATAGCCTTTCATGGTACTATAAGCCTTATGTAAATTACACAGTAATTGATTTCATATGTTCTTTTTTCGACCATTTCAAACCACGACGACCGAAATGCTCGAAAAAAAGAACAGATGACATCAATCGATGGCCGCGAAAGCCTCAACAAATTCATCGTCATTTAATTGTGATAATGTCAAATATAGTACCTTCACGATTACGTTATTTGGAATAAATAAAACTATAAAAATAACTAATAATCATCAGTCATAATGTGTGAAAAGCGCCAGCTGAAGTGGTAAGAACGAAACTCTTCTCATATCTCAACGAAATCTAATCATTTTAGACATCTGTACTCCGACGCTAAGACATTTTGGTTTTGCCCAACAGCGCAGAGTTGTAGGCAACTCAAATTACACACTATTGCAGTGACTATAGAGGGAATATAGTCACTGTAGACACTATTTGTTTATATCGCCATCTAACGCGGAGAATATCAAATGAAGTACCAACGAATAAGCGGTAGCGTTACTGTAACTGTAGCGACATCTAGTGGCCTTACTCAAAAGGAGGAAAAGCATTTCCTGTATAAGTAAAATTTTCATCGATTTTTTCAAAGTTTTATTGTATTTTATAATAACCAGACCGTAGACGAATCCATATATGAAGTTTCATAACAAACAGTCCATCCGATCTCGAGTTATAAATGGTGTAACCAACATCTTTCTTTTATATATATAGATTCAACTGAAATTTGGCGGCATATAGACATTACAATTTAAAATATACACCATGTGACATGCCAATATCGATTGCAAATCTACAGGTGATGTTATTTCTGGGACACTTTCACCAGTTTTCCACTAGAACTTTTCTTTGGTGGAACACTGTAAGTTTGAAAAATTGTAAAAAGTTTTGCCGCATCTGACAAGGATTTAGAGAAAAAATCGCTCAAGTGGTCAATGCTTTTCTCGAAGTTTTGACCTTAAGTTGTGAAGTGAATCGTTATAAGCTTCGTCAACTGATGGACCACTCTGTATAGTTCCTTTAAGTTCAGCATTACTCTGCGCTCTCAAGGAGTTTTCTAAGAAAATCTCTTCCAAAAGTGAAAAATAATTATTTTGTATATTGAGATTCATATTCAAATCAGAATACAATAGGACAACGCTGAAAAATTGTGGAAAACAAAGGTGAATCATGAAAAGGACATACCTATTAAGCAGAACATGACATCTCTTGTCTTGAACCAATGCTATTCAAATTATGCTGTGAAATGAATCATCACACACAATATTTACTTTGCATATTCGTATTTCATATCCAGTGTTCATAATTATTGTAAGTAGAGTAATTAGTTCCAGAGGATAGTGAGCTATTTATATTCCAAATCATATTGTGGAAATCGAGATACTCATTGTATTTCCATCATATCAATGTTGATATGTATCAAAGTATCAACTTATAAATAATGACTCGTACGGAAAACTAGGTTTGGTTACATTGAGAACTTCGTAAATGTTTGTTTCTCTGTTTTAAATAAAATTAGCTTGTCCAATTGTTCTTTCCATTTCACAGTGGAAAATAAACCCATTTCGAAAAAAGATGGAAATTTGGAAAATCATTCGAAATTAAAAAAAATCGTTCATCTTGTGGCTCATCAAAATAAAGCCTTCACTCAAATTTTTGGAATGCACATTTTAGAATATATTCAAAAAAATAAAAGAAAATTAAGCCTTTTAAGGAGATAGAGAGTGTAAGATTTGAAAATTTTTAAATTTCTACAAAAAAATATAGTATCATGATTATTTCTTTACAGATATTCCTGTCATTTTGTTCTGTCCTCATTTTCACTGAGGCAGCACCGAAAGCTGGAGGCTACGGTCTTGTAGGAGGGGGTGGAGGCTATTATAATGGAGGAGGCTATAAACCAAGCTATTACGGAACGGGCTATAGGGGTTATGGAGGCTATGGGGGTTATGGAGGTTTTCCCAGCTACTCAGGGAATGGAGGAAGTTATAGACCTGGTTATGGAGGCTATAGACCTGGATATGGAGGCTATGGGGGAAATACAGGTTCGTAATTCGACAACTATTGAATGCCTGAAAGGTTTTTTTTTATCACCATTTATAATGAATCTGAGCCTGGAGAAAAAGGTGACTTGTGTGGACGACTGAGTAATAGTATCAGAGAATGTACAAGAAACGATATTTATAGAACAGACAAAGTGCGACTACGACAACAAAATAATCACAGTTGGCTATTTTAAGACCATAAACAACATTTTATCGCACCATTTCAAATGTTTTCTTTGGAAAATCTGGATTGATAGCATTGAGTCTTGAGCAGTGAATGATCAAAGATAATTAGTATCTTTTTCCATGTGTGAATTTTTTCCGTGCCTCAAGTTAGACTGTATAGCAGGAAGATAATCGCTTTGAAGAGTAATACTGTGCAAGGCCGTGCCCAGGGGGGGGGTCCGGGGGGTCCGGACCCCCCCCCCCCCCGAAAAAAATGGATTAACACCAGATAAAATCGGCAAACATTCCAAAGATCAAAGAAATTAATCTTTTCAGTATTTTCACCACGCAGCGCCGGCCCTGTCGGCTTGATTTTATATTGTGAATCCACTGAACTGGAAATTTGAGGTTTTTTGTTTTAAAAACGAATATGTTAGTACTGTGTTTTCAGTGGAGGGCATTTCCCGTGCCAATGTAATGGTAATTAATTAAATTTGAATTAGCAGGTCTTTTTTATTGAGACCAGTGGCGCACCGAGGGGGGGGGGGGGCTGTTGGGCTGCAGCCCCCCCCGAGCTGTGACAAAGAAAAGTAATGCAAGTATTTCCATCTTATTGTTTTTCTAAAAGTAATAATAATTATTTTAGAACAGAATGGAAACTTAAACATTTCCTTTACAGATAGAAATAGGGATTGATATACATATATATGGATGTTTCATTGGTGAATGAACATACGTTGACCTGAGCTAGAGCTAGGCGAGTCCAAAAAACTGTCTAATCGATTCCATAACCGAGATACAGAGTGGTTTATGTATTCACCAAAAATTTCAATTCCTCATAACTTCTGAACCAACTAGTATAGCTGGTTGATATTTGGAACGTATGATTCACTTCTACAGGTCGATCGATTCACTTTTGAATTTCCAAAGAATTTCAGGTCCGTATTTGAAAAATATGGGACTTCTTCCAAGCTGAGATTCACCCTGTATATTGAAATTTTGGGATTTTATTGAGATATTTGAAAAGAGAAGAAAATTTTCAATGGGGTTCAGTAGATTTCATTGTCCCGCACGTCATTTTGTTCAAAGAGAGCTTAAGGGAAAGATCCAATTGAATATTGGAATTCCACAAAATTCTCAGAAAAATCGTACATTATGATCAAATTGATCTCGAGAAGATACAACGATTGGATCCAGGTGATGAAATTAGAAGAACTAACTTTAGTAGCTGGATTTTACGAAATGAAAGAATGGTCAACAGAATTTTATTATGCAATGAAATACGTAATAATCCAGACATGATCCAAAAAAGTATCAGACATATTTTTTGAAGAGGGCAAGAATGTGTATTGAACAGAATGGTGGTACTTTCGAGCACCTTCTGTATTTCACGTTGAATTTTTATGTTTCTTCAGTTATTTATTCATCTTTGTTGACTTCAACTAAATTTTTCTCGATGAATAATGTTTTTCCGGAAATAACTCCAAATGATTCCACAGAATATTATGAAATTCGAACGTGCAATTAGTGGGACAAAAAAATTCAATCAGATCATAATGTACGATTTTTCTGAGAATTTTGTGGAACTCCAATATTCAATTGGAAATGACGTGCGGGACAATTAAATCTACTGAACTCCATTGAAAATTTTCTTCTCTTTTCAAATATCTCAATCAAATCGTAAAATTTCAATATACAGGGTGTTGAATCTCAGCTTGGAAGAAGTCCCATATTTTTCAAATACGGACCTGGAATTTTTTGGAAATTCAAAAGTAATTCGATCGACCTGTAGAAGTGAATCATACGTTCCAAATATCAACCGACTATACTGGTTGGTTAAAAAGTTATGAGGAATTGAAATTTTTGGTGAATACATAAAGCACCCTGTATCTCGGTTATGGAATTGATTAGACCTATCATATATCGGTTTTTTGGACTCGCCTAGGGTAGCTCAGGTTACCGTATGTTCATTTACCAATGAAACACGCGGTATAATAACGAATGCGATATATCCATTACTTAAGAAGGTTTTCGCTTGCGCCGCATTTTTTAAATTATACAACTTACAAAAACCTGATTAATCTTGAGCAGCCCCCCCCGAAAAAAATTTCTGGGTGCGCCACTGATTGAGACCCCCCCCGAAACAAAAATCTGGGCACGGCCTTGATACTGTGTGTACTTGTGTCTTTGTTATTTCCTTATGCCTCCATTATTTGCATTGGTTCATCTGAATTCATTGTTTCAAAATTATACGTATACTCCATTCACTTTTATAAAGTATTCTGACACATTTCACCGTGCATATTTTGAAGTTGTTAGATTATAGTCATTTTCCTGTCAGATAACTAAGCAACGTTGTCCTTTCTACTTGGCGGTCGTAGTAGTTACGTATTTATCAAAACGTTTACTAACTTTGCGAAAATAATGAATTTGAGAAAATATTATGTGAATACAATAATTCCAAAGACCTAGCGAAAGTTGAAGAAACTATTTTCTCTGTTAAGGGGCAGTATCGAATGTATCGTATTGAATCGTGGTAAATCCATAGACTTATCAATATGTCTATGGGTAAATCTCCATTCAAAAGTGGTCTCTTTATTTCACGAGTGAGTACCCTAATTTACGACGTAGAGACTTGATTTTTTTTTCAAAATGAAGTTGAAGAACGTCCCGAGGACAAGTAGTTTTCTTTTTTCGATTTAATTAGTTTTTCAATTGAAAAAACCAGGGTAATCGTTAGATCTGGGGTTATTGAATATGTTTTTCGTTTTTCATGAGTACAAGCTATATTTTTGAAATAATAATCATGAAAATTTTTGTAGTTTATAGAAGATTAAATTGCCGAAGGAAAATAGTTGTGATTTTTTCGATTTAATTAGTTTTTCAATTAAAAAAACAGGTTGAACTTCAGCGTTTTGGAAACTACACTACAATTTTTTCAGACGGCTATTCATCATTTTTTGAAAAAGATCGCAACTATTTACCCTCGGCGATTTAATCTTCTGTAAACTACAAAAATTTTCATGATTATTATTTCAAAAATATAGCTTGTACTCATGAAAAACGAAAAACATATTCAATAACCTCAGATCTAACGATAACCCTGGTCTTTTTAATTGAAAAACTGATTAAATCGAAAAAAAAAGAAAACTATTTGTCCTTGTGATGTTCTTCAACTTCAATTTAAAAAAAAATCAAGTCTCTAGGTCGTTAATTAGGGTACTTACTCGTGAAATAAAGAGACCACTTTTGAATGGAGATTTACCACGATTCAAAAGGTGATACTGCCCCAGTTATGCTATTTTCTTGTACGGAAATCAAGAATCGAGTGTTGAAATTTTACTGAAAAATAATGGACAGAATATTCAGTTACTTTGTGATATTTCATTCGAAAAAAAATGAAAGTATTCGAATAACCCTATAGAAAACTTCTAAACGAACAGACAGACCTCTGGAATTCTCCACTCCTCAAAATTCTCAAGATATAAGCCTACAGAAGACATAAATACCTTTTTGCACAACTTGAAATACTCCAGCATGAAAATGTAGGTATTATTACCTAGGAGCATAGAATAACTGGAGGGAAGGCTTCATACGCTCGACAGATCATTTTGAACTGCCAATAACGGCGGAGGTTAGAGTTTCGTGTGACGCCCGATAGATAACGCTGAGATCGTTTATCCAGCAACATGTAAGATATCTTGTTCTATGGCGCTACAATTGCAAAGAATATAATGTGGCTGTCATTGTTATTGATACATTTATGCTTCTTTTCAATTGAAAATGGCCATAAATCATAACATAGACAATATTGATGACATATCATCGCTTTATTCTAATCAACTTTTTATGCGCAATTATATGGGAAGTCTGTGATCGGTAATAAATTTGTCAAAACAATATCCTTATCGGAAAAAGCGAACATTCAGGTGAGAATTACTATTATTATACGGGAAGACTGAGGTCTTATCTGTTCTCGTGTATCATACGCAGAATTGTATGGTACCCCGTTTACATTCCCTCTGCTAACACTTAGATTCGGAGCGGGAAACAGATTTTTCTTCCTATATTCAATCTGATCCTTGTAGCCATTTCTTTACACTTGCTATATGCATTATATTGTCGGATTTACGAGAAAAAGTATGTATTGCTGTCTTTCAAAAGAATATATATTATGATATAGTAATAAATGGGACCTAATAAGTAATAACAACTAATAACCATTAATAGTAATTTACGTAACAAGTCCGGAAAATAGGGTTTTTTTGGACGAATAGACAAGATTCTAGGACGAGCCGGAGGCGAGTCCTGGAAGTCTGTGAGTCCAAAAAAACTATTTCCGGGCGTGTTGCGTACAATATTTTTTCGGCAACCGTGAAGAATTACAAATCAATGAGATGACACATCTCTTTATTGATTTTGATTCATATTTGAATAAAACAGAACAGAACTGTCATCCGTTATTTCGTTGCTATTGTGATGATCATAACAATGACAACAACGACGTGTTTTTCCGGCCTAGGCCGGGAAGTACGTACTTTCCGGCCTAGGCCGGGAAATGCTACTTTCTCGAAGAAAAAGCGTCCGGGAAGTGGGTACTTCCCGGACGGTTGCCGAAAAAGATAATTTTATTAAGGATACCCATGTTGTAGGAACGAACGACGTTGTCGCCATCTCCTGACCTTGCGGCGAACTGACAAGTTCGGACGTTTTTGGCAGTTCATTTTCGTAGGGGAGCCTTCTCTCCAGTTATTCTATGCTCCTAGTTATTACTACGAAACCTGTGTCACAGTTTAACATTAAAAGAACTAACTTCATTTACAAAGTTGAGAAAGAGCAAATAGAAATTAGCATTGGCAACGTCTCTGAGAATTGTTTTGACATTGAGCATATTTCACGGGATACTTTATAAAAGTGAATGGAGAAGATATATTAGGTATAAGTGAAGAATAAATAATTTTTTATATTCAAAATCCACAGGCTTAGGAGGATATGATGGCTACGACTACAGTTATGGAAGCAGTGGTCTTGGAGGTTATGGCGGATATGGCTCTTCTGGACTTGGAGGCTATGGGGGTTATGGATCTTCTGGACTTGGAGGCTATGGAGGTTATGGCTCCTCTGGGCTTGGTGGATATGGAGGATATGGCTCTTCTGGACTTGGGGGCTATGGAGGCTATGGCTCGTCTGGTGTGGGAGGCTATGGAGGTTACGGATCCTCTGGACATGGAGGCTATAGACCTGGCTACGGAACAAACTATCTAGGAACGTCATCCGGTTTCTACAAGCGATAATGTGGTTGTGATTCTCATAGAATTTTATATGTAATTTATTTGTATGTTGTAAATAAAAGTTATTTCGAAGAAATTGAGAATGAATTTGATGTTTACCTCCAACTGAAGACCCCTCAACAGGGGATGATAATCTAAATATATAAAAGAAAGATGTTGGTTACATCATTTATAACTCGAGATCGGATGGACTGTTTGTTATGAAACTTCATGTATGGGTTCGTCTACGGTCTGGTTATTATAAAATACAATAAAACTTTGATAATTTCGATGAAAATTTTACTTATAAAGGAAATGCTTTTCCTTCTTTCGAGTAAGGCTACTAGGTGTCGCCACAGTTACAGTTACACTACAGCTTATTCGTAGGTACTTTATTTGATATTCTCTCCGATAGATGGCGTGAACAAATAGTGTGTAATTTGAGTTGCCTCCAACTCTGCGCTGTTTACCAAAACCAAAATGTCTTAGCGTAGGAGTCCAGATCTCTAAAATGATTAGATTTCGTTGAGATATGAGAGCAGTTTCGTTGAGATATGAAAGCAGTTTCGTTCTTACCACTTCAGGCAGCGCTATTCGCACATTATGACTGATTATTATTAGTTATTTCAACAATTTTATTTATTCAGAATAACGCAATCGTAAAGGTACTATATTTAATATTATTATCATTAGATGGCGATGTATATACAATTACAGTGTATTTTGCAAAGAACTTATAGTACAATGGAAGGCTATTACCAGATCAAGAAGCGGGTGAATATCACAGTGAATTTTTATCGAAATGTCAAGTAAATCGGATTTTGGCGATCAGTTTCAATCGTGAGTTGTTCATTCTCATCTTTTCTCATAATTTTTGGAATGTTTTTGAATTTCTGTTTGAGTAATAAATATATTTGCGGAAATAACTGAATCCAATTTTATTATTATTTTTATTTTTGTGTTTCTGTTCTGTGTGACAGCTCATATCCATAGAAACATGGAAATCTCGCTGCTCCGCCAACTGAGATTTTTACCAATTATTTTAAGCTGAGCACCAAAAGGCTAAGATGTTTATGGTGTACGCACTAATTATATTCAGATTAGCCAACATTGAGAATATTAGAAAAGTTAGGTTTTTTTCACTACAGAAAGCGCTATTCACAAAATAAGTTCTAATTTTTATCAGATAAGAGGTAATTAATCATTGAAACTATTTCTCATCCATATAATTCGATCGTGATTTATATTTGAATTCGTGATGTCGTTCATCACAAGATAGGTACTGCAATGAGAGAACTGAAAAGCATTTTAAACAATAAGTTATATGTTCAACAATTAGATATACCGCTTAAATAAAGAGAATTCTTTTCCTGCGAATAACAATGGTACTAAAATTTTGAATATTTTGCCTAATTTATCTCCTTCTTGAAAAAATACCAATGATTAGTTTATACAACTTCAACGGTGGGTTTTATAGAGCGTAATCACCGGTCCGGAACGGATAGGGCACTTTAAGAAGAATCACCGGTAATAGGAGCTTGATCTACCATCAATTCGATCTCGATTTGACAGTTCAAAAATCAGAGAACTGAGCCGTTGATCTCCGATCACCGGTGATTACGATTTTTGAAATCCACCGTAAGTATCATTTAGGCGAAACAAAGTTCGCCGGGCCAGCTAGTTCGAGATAAATGTATATGACAAACTATCCTTATACAACCACCACAATCTTAAAGAAAATACCGTAAAATGATATACAGATGGTTCTAAAACAACGATGGGGCAGGTTCTGAAGTAAACAGGGCAAGAGCCAATGGTTTCTCAGTAAGAAATACTTGCAGCTGTCTTGATATAAACCTATACTCTGTTCAAATGTAAGAAGGAGCAATAACAACATTTTTGGCGCAGCGGTAGGAGAGCCTTCGTATATAGTTACTTTCCGTCCAGAGTCGAATCGAGGAGATTTCACACAATCGTTCAGTTTATTTTATCCATGTCTCATCCAGCTAATGAATTTTTCTGCCTTGTTCCCTTAATGAGCGGATTTTCTTCAAATAATCTCTTCTCCACACAATTATTTCATCCCTATCTATCAGTAGACTATCACGACCACGTTTTTTGAACTTGAATTCCATTTTTTTCAATAATTTATAGAACGTTGTTCTTTTGAAATTTGGCAAACTGTCGTCATCATTCACGATTTCTAGTACTTTAGAAATCGTTGGGATTTCATTCCGGAAAAAAACCGTTCTTCTGATAATGTTCATATCGAAATCGTCAACCGAATCGATTATTTTTAACGACTGGGCTCTCCTCTTAGGTGGCGTCAATGTTTTATTCTGAATACAGCTGAATCACTCACCCCTGAGGATTTTGAAACAATTCCTACAAAGTCTCTTTTCGATTAATCAGGATGTTCTTCCAATTCTTTTCGAGAAATGTTCAAAATTGTCTCTTTCTCTTCAGCAGGGAAATGCGACCTTTTGGAACTTTTTCGTGGTGGTCCCCACATATCACCCTCAGATGCAGTATCCGTTTCCGAATTCACTATAAACACTATATACACTTTGCCAAAAGATTTTCCAACACTATACACTTTTCATAACAAAATCTATAAACACTCTAGGTATTTTAACTAGTCTTGTCAATTGAAAACTTCGATATTTATGCAAATCAAGATGGCTTTAACCCATTAAGGGAAAGGACCCAAATCTGGTGTTTCCCGGAATTACATTGTCGGAATTTTGAGCAGCCGACAAAGAGTTTCGTACAAAATAATATAAAATTTTGGACCGAAACTAAATATATTTCGGATATTACAAGTAAATGACCAATATTTATTTGAACAGAGATCTTTTACGAGTCTTGTCAATTGAAAAGTTCGATATTTATGCAAATCAAGATGGCTTTCACCCATTAGGGAAAATGACCCAAATCTGGTGTTTCCCGGAATTACTTTGTTGGAATCTTGCAAAATTCCGACCCAAAGCTCTAAAACTCTGGTGTTTCCTGGAATTTTCTTGCCGCAATCTCGAGCATCCGAAAAAGAAATTATTTAGTAGATAATAATATATGTAAAAACAGAACAAAATAAAGAAAATAGGGTACGTCGGATATAAAATGTTTAGGACAGTTGAAAATCATAACAGAAATTTTGCACTAGAGTTTCTGAGGAAACAAGTTCTAATGTGGGAATTGCTGACTCAAATTATTGAATCATTTCTACCCAGTATCATCTACAGTCCGTTCCGAGTACGATCCTGGCAATCTCTTAGGGCGTTAAAAGGGAGCGTTGTTATGACCGTTTGACCAATAGGAGTTTTATTGTGCGCAAACCAGACGATTCTGTTTGTTTACAAAGCTCCTTCTTATATTTGAACGGACTATAGCCTCGTTGAAACCTTTCCAGATTTTGGATTCCTTTTTTTCAGATCTCTGGAACTGGAAGGCGAGCTGTAAAATGCGTGGCGAGAACAGCTCTGTAACACAAAAGACCTTAAGGTCGTAGTGAACATTAATCCCATTCTAACTATTACTAACTTCATCCTTATTTGTGCTGATCCCGTTCTAAAAGTGGAGACATCTCTTTATGCACCACACTGTATTCAGTCCATGTTGATTTTATGATCAGTCCAGGTACAATATGCAAAATAATCTTCTCACGTCCAAGAGGAGTCAATGTAAATTGTTTTTGCGAAAGTGAAAGTGGAGTAGGCAAGATTTCGAAGTAGGGCACTCCTACACCATTTTGGCTGCTTCCCACTGTCTTTTTCAATTTGCACACAATGAATTGGCGATTATCTAACAGTTGTCTCAGTGATATAAATAATTGTAAATAGATCAACTATTAGACAATGTGTGTAGATGAGCTGATGGTTCAAGAGGCTCCAAATGGAGGAAAATATTCTATTTGAGTCCTTAAGCATCCTGTAAGAATTGCACTGAAATCAGAGAAATCCAAAGGAACGCTTGTATTGAATATTTTCTTTATTACATATTTTCTACATCTAAAAGAAAATTTTCAATCTATCATGCGTAGTTTTCATCAATTCGACATTTCTTCTTTCTTTTTTTCCGAAATTGTTCCAATTATCAGATTTCAGAAATATCAGATGATTCCTTCAGATGAATAAATTAAGTATCATAATTGTAAATAATTATTGAACAGCTCTTATAACTCCTTCTTATTTCATCTCATTATAAACTACATTTTCAAATGATTAGATCCTGATTAAAAGCAAAACTATTCCTTATATACGCACTTGCGTAAAAACGAGATATAAATGCAACAAAAATTACATAATTAGGATCTAGTCTCCATTTCGAGATTACTCTCTCCATATAGAGTGGGTTGACCGAAGAATAGTAGCAATAGCTCTTTCTCCTGCAAATTTCAGTTCAATCTAAACTTTCGATCTTCTCTTACATTTTTGAACCTTTCCGAAAAAAAGTTTTAAATTGTTATCAATGCAGATTCAATTATGAATTTCGTACTGGTGAGTGGTTCAGTTTCATTTTTGTGTGGATAAATTGAATTTTCTTCGACCTATATGGTGATAGCTTTCACATGTCTTGGGGTTTTCCCGGTTTTCCCATAAGAAATGAATTATTCTTGTGATTTTTTCTGTATTTTCAGCTTAGGTTCAGATATTATTTACCTGTTGTACTCCTGGAAATAAACTAATAAATAAATCATTAATTAATGAATATGTACAAGCATAGCATAGTCTTTCGGGTTTTATGATTAAAGAGTTAATAGAATGATTTTATGAATTTATGATTTCTTTATCATTGAATTTTAATTGAATGTGGGATACCTATTATGGAAAACAATGTCCAACTGAATTTATTATTGACTTTGAGATACAGTTTGGAATATATTAGTTTACAATAATATGAATAAAAAGCAAATATTGTCATTTAATTATTTGAATCTGAATCATCCAATTCTTTTCAAAAAGTTCACTCAACTTTTCAATCTTATACAGATGATATATTTCGATCCAAAGATACAGAGGGAATTGAAAATGAAACCACTATTTTTTTATCTTCTTCCAAATTTAGTTAATCTCATATCTCTCGACTGATCCAGGGATGTTGACCTACCCTGTATATTGTAACTTCCCGGTAACCTTTTTCTTTGTGAATACACGAGTAGCCAAAAAGCAATTCGAATTTATGTGGCAGCGTAGACTTTATTATGTATCAGCTGTTTTTTTCCGAATGATAGAATTTTCGATAGGGATAACTGTGATTTGACAGGAGGAAGAAGCCTTGTTGTTTTGACGTTTCTGTTCAGTAAGCATTGACAAAATATCACGGAAAGACTCACGCCGCAACAACGTTTACAAATTGTTGAAATTCATTTTCAAAATCAGTGTTCTATTTGCCAAACTTATAGAGAACTTCGTTAAATTCATGGTTTACATAATCGTCCATCAGAGCCGCTCATTTGTCGTACTATCGATAGATTCCGGACAACATTTCCTCAACTCGATGCAACAACAACAAGACAAAGAACTGTACGTTCAGAAGAATGTATCGTTGCTGTAAGTGATAGTGTTGATGAGGATCCAGATTTGTCTATTCGTCGACGTTCACAACAAGTTGCACTCTGTGCATCAACCACATGGATAATTTGCGAGAAGATTTTAGTGTACACCCATACAAGATCCAACTGGTTCAGGAACTGAAGCCACTTGACCGCAAAAATTGATTTATTGCAAGAAAGATTTGGCGATTACATTATTTCGAGAGATGGCCTCCCAGATCATGCGATACAGCTCCAATGGATTATTTTCGAGTCATTGGTTTATGCTGATGAACCAGAAACAATATAGACTCTTTATTGGAAGCCAACATAACTCGTGTTATTGCTGAAATAAGGCCTGAATTACTCTAAAAAGTGGTCTGAAATTGGTCTGGTCGAATGCGTTTGCTCGAAGCTAGTCGTGGTGGACATAATTATGCCGGAAATTATTTTGAAAACATAAATGTCATGAAAATATCTTTCAAATAAAAAAAATGGCTTTTATCTTAATTTAAATGTGTTTTATTTCAATTTAAAGTTCTCTAAAAAAACACTCGATATAAGGTTTCAAAATAAAATCCATTCCTGAATGATTTTCAGGTTTTACTCAGTTTGTGCCTACACCTGGTGTTTTCTCAATATTACGACGATACACCAGAGGACCGAAGATTAGGTGGTAATAGACGAAGACCATGTGTGTTCAGAACAAAACGAAAAAAAGGACACAATCAAGGTCGCACATTCCTTGATTGGAATTTTCAGCACTACGACGTCAGCTACAACTACAATTACAACATAGACTGCAGTGGTAGTTCAGGAGGTGAGCTATGCTGAATATTCAGTCGAAATGCTACATATTAACTTATTGGGTTACTGCTTTACCATGAGCACCCAGAGCAACCAAGGTCAGAAGCCTAAAACCATACTTTCTGTTTCAAGGAGGAGCCAATTACCAGCCAGGACTTCTTGGTTCTCATTTTCAAGGAGACACGAGTAACCAGCAAGGTCTTCTTGGTTCTCATTTTCAAGGAGGGTCAAATAACAGACCAGGTCTCTTGGGATCTCATTTTGGGTCTCACAACCAAGGTGGAGGTTTGCTGGGATCCCTATTCAACAGACCACAAGGGGGGTTGATCAATAACATTCCTGGAATTCCTCAGATTGGTAATGTGATAAGTCAGGCGCAGTCGCAGTCCCAAGCAGGTAATGGTTTATGATTATTTAAATGAAATATTGGTCAATAATTCATCATTGTTTGATTCCAAATAATGTAAAAATAGTCTAGTTCTGGGGACATCTATAATTTTCAATCAATATAGGGAACAAGAGTGTTCAAAGGAATCAATCAATAAGGTAGTTGAATAGGAATAAACGTAACCAGTGGCGCAGACATAAAATGAGATATAACTTTCGAATGAATATAATAAATTAAATTAGTGACTTACGAGGATGTATTGATATCTAGTTAGCCTAGACCAGTTGCATGCATAAACAAAATATTGCGATACCATATCAACGAACAATAACTTATTAGAAGTGTCAGTGTAGAGTTCGACGTCAAAAAAGTAAACCAGAGTAAGTTAGGCAATAAATTAAAAAAAGAGATGACTACCGAGCCATCATCCAGTACCTGTATTTAAAAGGGTTAAGAGGTAAGCAGATTTACGAAGATATTCTCAATACCCTTGGTGATCAATGTCCTTCGTATGCGACCGTGAAAAATTGGACTGCAAGCTTCAGAAGAGGTAAATTTTCCATTGAAGATGATGACCGATCGGGAAGGCCAGTTTCTGTGTCAGTCCCCGAAAATATCGATGCAGTTCATGACATGATTTTATCAGACCGTCGAATTGGGCTGAAAGGATATCTGAAGAACTGAAGATTTCATACGAACGCGTTCATCATATAGTTCACGTCAATTTGGACATGGCAAAAATTTCTGCAAAATGGATCCCCAAATGTTTGAATGTTGACCAAAAGCGTGCAAGGGTAGAAGCATCGCGTTCGATCTGTGCTCGATTTGAAAACGATGTAGACTTCTCAAACCGAATTGTTACTATGGATGAGACTTGGGTACATTTCTACGATCCAGAAACAAAGCAACAATCGATGGAATGGCGACACTCTGGTTCTCCAAGACCTAAGAAGTTTCGTGCCCAAAAATCTGCTGGAAAAGTTCTTGCTTCAGTTTTTTGGGATTGCCATGGAGTAATCATGATTGAGTTTTCGGATAAGGGTAGAACAATCACATTACTGACCACTCTACGGGAAAAAAATAAAGAGAAAAAACGCGGAAAGCTATCCAAAGGTATTTTGTTTTTACAGGACAACGCCCCAGTACACAAATCTCATGTTGCCATGCAAAATATTCGGGATTTAGGGTTAGAATTACTAGAACACCCCCTTATTCACCAGATTTGGCTCCGTCCGACTATCATCTCTTTCCTCAACTGAAAAAAGTTTGAAAGGTCGTAAATGTTCTTCCAACGAGGAGGTAATAAAAGCTGTGGAGGACTGGTTTGCAGAGCAAGAAGAAACATTTTTTTAAAAGGTCTAGAGACGTTGCAGGTTCGCTGTAATAAATGTATTCAATTAAAAGGAGAATATGTTGAGTAATAAAATAATTTGACATTGAAATTTTGTTTGGTCCTATAGTAGGCTAAGAATTTTTCAATATATCCTCGTAGGACAACTGAATTAGCTTGAGGAACGTAACAATATGTATAAACCACCTCTATTTTCCCCTCAGTCAGCGACGAATCCTCTTACAATCCTTCGGGGTCCTTCAATCAAAATAATAGACCAATTTTAAGCGGCGTTGGTTCTTTGATTGGAAACATACCGAATAACCCAGTGGCACAAGGTATAGGAAGTATCGGAGAAGGAATAGGTTCAATTCTTCAGCTCATCCCACAGACGGTGCAGAGTTTCTCTTCCAGCCAAAGTTCTAGCAGCGGTGGGTTAAAATACTCGTTCCAGATTAATGAACACCTAACTCCTAACAGAAATAAATGAGCTCGCCAGTAGTTTACAAGAATCCAACTGAAAATAAAATGACAGCTGTCAAATTTGACAGCTGTCAAATTTGTTTGACAGCTTTCACGGGTATGACTAATCCATGAGCTTTCCAAAAGTCTATAACCCGACCAAAAGTGTAACTTTTCTCCCAGCAGGCTTCTTTCCTCAGGGGATCTTCAGCAGTTTCGGCAACTTCTTCAACAGGCCACCATCTTCGACTTCGCCGTCTTCAGGGTACCCCCCACCATCTCAAAACGTGCCTCAAGTGACCACGCCCTCAGACCCAGACGATATAATTTACAATGACGAAACAGTCGCCCCTGTAAATACTAATTATGATCCCGTTCCAGATGCCTACAACAGTGGAGGAGGAAGACCAGGACGACCTAGACCGGGTCAGTATTTAGTGGCGTCGAACCCAAACTTGGGCTCGTATTTTTACGACGTTTCGTTTCTGAACCCGTCGAACATCTTCAGGCAAATTGGGGACGGATTGAATGAACTGATTGTTGAACCGTTGAGCGACATTTTCGGCTCCTTATAAGGTGATTTTTTGGGTGTCCTGAATGGTTTAATCTGACAAATACTAAAATTCAGCCCCACCAACTTCCATACAATGGTGTGAGAATGAAAGACGGAAATCAGAGCTTAATTTATACCATTTTGTGGAAGTTCGAGAAAATCGCGAAAAAATCCGGCAAAAAGGGCCATTTTAAACTCGATAAAACTTTTTTGACAGATATCCTAGTCGTGATGTAAATATATGGATCGAAAGGGGAATGGTCAATGCAAAATAGCTTGGTATTAATTATACCCATAGCATACCCATTTCTCCAAAAAAATTTGTAAAACTTTGACATTTTGCCGATAAAATCACCCAATTTGCAGAGATCTACCGATAAGGATAACTTCTTATTAATAGGTAGATCTACGGGCTCTACTAGTTAGATTAAACTAATCCTATCTCGTTTTACTGCCCCCCAAAAACAAAATTGACGAGCCTGGAAGATTTTCCGAAATCTTGATTTTTCTAGTAAAAAAGACCTCTGTTTTATTATCAATATGACCCTCTGTATACAATGCCTTAACTATATATGGCCTCAGTTTTTAACAATCTATCGTTTTCAGGTACATATTACAACCAAAACAGTTATTACAACAAATTATCGCAATATTCAATAAAGAGAGGCTACTGAATCAGCCATGTGTAAATAATTTCCCTAAGTGGTTGAGAAAAAGACGAAGGGTACTGCCAAAATGCCACCGTGTATACTTGACTTGAATGGAAATAATTGAAGAATGTGAAGTTACTTCCGAAAACATAATTAAATGCTTCATTATTGTGAGTCATTGTTTGCGACACTACCAATTACCTGTTATTATTTTTAATGATGCCAATAAAATGTATATTTATTGTTTGTGATTTTTCTTCATTGTTAAAAGAAATTGGCAAAAGAACTTTACGAGTTCAGTCGTTTTTAATTGAATTGCCACAAAATCAACTAGGTCCTTTCGCAATCACATGGCATGGTAGCTGTGATCAGTAAGGGCCAGAGAGCTCTATTCAATGCCAGAGAATGGTGGGGGCAAATCCCTAACCTAAAGATCTGGATCTAGAAGTCGATTGTTCGGCCAATCGTTAGCTATGCAGCTCTTATTTCGTGGCTAAGGGCAAGACTAATGTCAGGACAATCAGCCCTGTAAAAACTAGAACAGACAGCTTGATAATCTATCACAGGAGCAACACGCTCTTGTCCAATTGCTGCCATGCAAATCATCTTGGACCTGCCTCCCCTAGAGATCTTTCTAGAAAGTGAGGCGGCCAAGTGGGCTCTCCAGGGTGGCAAATGAACTAGAACTGATACCTGGCGAGGGAATGGCCAGGGAAGGAGGATCAGTACCCTTCACCAGGCCAGAGCCCTTTTGTCGCTCAGTCTTCAAGTGCTGGCAGGAATGGGAGCAAAAGAGAAAGCTTGCGTTTTGGCGAACGATCAATGGTCAAAGACAGGCCAAGTCATTTCTCTCCTACTCGACCACCTGGACTAAAAAGGTTCTCTCACTCAGTAGACTGGGACTGAGGAAACTGACAGGCGCACTCATGGGACACTGGGGTATCATCTGAAGAACATGGGGCAGGCGCCGGAAGACATTTGCCGCTTCTGTCAAGAAGCCACTGAGACAGCCAAGCCCTTGCTATGGGATTGTGAAGCTGTTCATCAGAAAAGGCTACAACACTTTGGCTCTTGGTTTTTAAAGCCGAAACAAGTGAGATGTAGTCCCCAGCAAGGTGATAAAAGTTCATTGAGGCACTTTGCCTGACTGGTAGGCACCACAGATCTTTAGGTCAAGGTGCATGCTTTAATCTAATGGTATGGTAAGTACAAATCATGATTCAATCATACAAATTTAATAATAGAAAAATACAAAATTAGTACAATAAAAAAAGTATATCTCAATCATCACTAAATAACTCATGTTCTTCCTCTGAACCAAATAAAGCACCATCATGTTGCTGCATATTATATTCATCGTAAAATTTCTTGATGCTTTCATCATTTCCTAAGCCCATAAAAGGTTTCCTCAAACTTTCACTGACATCCATCGATGTCCTAGCTTGTCCGACACCCTTCCTAGCATCTCCAGCTTCAAATTCATCTACCTCCCTGTTAAAATGTCTAGGATGCTCAGAATATTCATCTTTGTTGTCTTCAGAAATGCACACACATATTGAGAAACTTTGTTGGTCATCCCCATCGGAAGATCCAGTTTTATAACATTTTTTCATTCCACAATTTTGGACATTGGGGGATGTAAATCCCATTTTTCTCATAAATTCAGATGGTGGAATTGTGTAAAGTTGTTCTTTTGAAAGTCCTTTATTCTTTTCATCTGGAAAGTCCTTGGATTCCTTCAACCGGTTTTCTTGAATGTTCTGTATTTGTTGTTCAGTTTCATTTTCTTTCTTCAAGAATTCGTCCAATGTTTTCTTCACCGACTTCGTTGTTCTTAGTGGCATCATAAGAAGTGGTAGATAATTTTGCATTTCGTCATTATCATTGAAAATGTTTGGTCTATCGTATTTTTCGTCACTGGTAAAAGTTTCATCGATGTTTGTATTTGCATCTCTTGCCATGAAGGGCTTCATGAGTTCTGGTGGAAGATTCAACCCAAGCAAGTCTTCCTGATCAGTATTTTCTTCTTCATTCTTGGAAGTTGCTGTATCCTCGATGTTTTTTCGGTTCTGTTTCCCATTTCCGAAAATCTGGTCAATATCTGCATTCGAAGACCTTGCCATGAAGGGTGTCATCAATTCTGGGGGTAAATTTAGACCAACTTTCTCTCCATGTTCAGGCCCTGTTTCCTGGTCATCATTTGGAAGCCATAACAAATTCCTGGAAGAGAAAACTGGTACCTTCTCCATTTCTTCAACCTCCTGGCTTCTCATCTCTCTGGAAAATTCTTCGGCTGATGGATCTTCAATTAATTCGAGTAGATTACCCATTTTCCAAGAACTCTTAACATTTTCATCGTTTGTGGAGTCTGGCATTGGGGAACCTACATCATTCAAAACGTATTGATCAACCTTTCTCATTGCTTCATCTTCGTTTTTATCGAGATCTTGAAATTGAAGATCTGTGGAATTATTAGATTCTTCAGTCTGAGTCTCTGAATCTTCGTCGTCACCAAATCGTGATTTCAAGATGAACTTAGGTGTCTTCTTTAGATTTGCTTTGTTCTTTTTAACTTTATCTTTTGGTATTTTATTAGATTTTATATTCTTTTTAGTGAAATTCTCAATCTCGTTTTCATCTTTTAATATATCCATCGTAATATTTTTGATTGTTTCTTCTAAATCTGTCTCTGATATATTGGGCAATCCTAAAATAGGTTCACCTTTGTCCATTTCTTTTCTTTTTGTTATCATTGTTGTTCTATTCTCATTTTTCTTGATTGTATTTTGAGAAATGTTTGTATCAGATTTCGCCTTTGAATCTATTTGTAATATATTGTAAAGGAATTTGTCGATAATTTCTTCTTCTTCTTTTTTTGTAAAATGCTTCACTTTGTTTTTACTAGCTTTTTTGTTTGAAATACCAATTTGAGGTGAAATATTCAAGGCTTTCTCCATATTGTTACTTTGTTTCATTTGTAGTGTATCAGGTTTTATTTCATTTTTAGCATCATCAAGTGTCTTTGAAATTTCGTTCGTCATCTTTTTAATGTTTTCTTTTAGTATTCTTTTTGTTGAGGCAACCTTATCTTGGATACGACCAAGGTTTTCTTTTGTTTTTTGCTGCATTTGTAAGTTATCTGCAATAGAATAAATTTTGAAATTTGAAAGGGGGTTGAATATGAAAAGAATCAGCATAAAAAAATGATATGAGTATGAAGAATATCAGAGCTAGAATTTCTTTTTTCTGGTATACCTATACAAAATGGGAAATTGGCTCAAAACCTTGGTAAATAAATATCTCAGTTTTTGAGTGAGATTGAGTAGCACTTCTATAACTTCAGAAAAAGTACTTACCTCTTAAATTAGGGAGCTTTCTCCCGTTGACCGATTTCACATCACCAATCGGAGGTATGTAAAGTCCTCTGGTCTCTCCTTGCCCTGGCATCTTAACCACTATCTTCTCCAAATCAATTCTATCGTTGTTGGGCTTCGTGAGACCAATGGCATCTAAGATATTACCCATGGAAACATACTCAGGTTCGGTTCTTTGGGATCCAGTCAGAGAGTCTGTAACATCTAGAACTTTAGGACTTATAATGATGGCCTTTTTCAATGGATTCCTCTTGTTATCTTTAAATCTGCTTGTGAGCAAGACCGGTGCTTTAGCGTAAGGCAGTAGGACCCTTGGAACCGTGTTTTTGGTCGTTTGGAAAATTTTCCTTGCGTTATGGGCAACCTCGCTGATGTGATTCAAAGTGTTCTGACCTAGAGATACAAAGATTTATGGATGCTTCCATTGGATATGGGACATACCTGATCTAACACTGTCTCTTATGGCACCTCCAACTCTAGCAAACGTTTCAACAATACCATATGGGTCGTTCGGATAAGACTGTGGAAAGTTCTCGGCAGAGTCTGCGTTTCTGAAACCTGAACGTGATAAGATTTTGGGGTTTATACCACTAACCAGGTTGTCTTCTTCTTCCTCTATCTCTTCGGGATTGATGTTTTTTATTTCGTAATTGGATGGTATCACTAGATTCTGGGGAGGTATTTTCATAGCAGACAGAACGGCGTTTTTAGTAGATCCTATGAATTTTCTTACATGGTACATTGGAGATCGTTCATCTTCGAAAGCATTCCTTGTGATCGTACCTAAAAAGTTAGCAGAATGAAGTGGCTTCAACAAAATCTATGAAACCATCGTCAAATCTTAAGGATATTGATGTTTTTCGAAGAGTGGCAGACCAAGCGCTACAGAGTCAGTAGAAGATCGTCTTCCAACTCTTTCTCTGAGAAGGCGGCTTCTCAGCACTTGGATAATGGCAAATCCACGTCTTTGAGATGCAACAGCCTCTTCAATACCTTCAAGAACAGTCAGACCATCTCTACATGGCTACTCTGTTCAAGAAGTCCATCCTGCATCCAGCTATTAGCCAAAATTTCGTGTTTCTGGTTTATAATGCACCATCTGCTGATAACTGCTAGATCTAGCTTTACCTCCAAGATCTCCTGACCTAGATGCAATTATGCACCTTTGGAACTAAGAACAGAGAACTCTCGATGCCCATAGACCAAACCGGAAACCCTTCAACAGCTCGGAGATCCTTTGCCAAAGCTAAGGCAACAAAGTGACCAGGATATTCTCGATAACTTGGCGGAACGCATGCTGAGAACAAGCCAAGCAGTTTGAGAAGCTTTGCACGGCAGATTTCCCAAACACCTTGAGGGGGAAAAGTCGATAAATTTGCTCTTTTGTCGTGGTTGAATGCGGGACAATTGTATCCTGAAACTGAGGGGTTTCTGACAGCTATCCAATATCGAGTTATAAGAACTCGCAACTACGATAAACACTGTTTGAAGCTTAACGTGGAGGGCAAATGCAGGAAGTGTGGCGAAGTTGGCGAGTCTATTGAACATTTAATCGCCGGTAGTCGAATTCTTGCCGACAACGCATTTCTGGGCCGACACAACCAAGTGGCAAAAATTGTTCACCAGCAGTTGGCTCTTAGGCATGGTTTTTTGGATACTTGTCCGCCATATTATAGGTATCAACCTGCAGCAGTGTTGGAAACGGACGCAGCGGTTCTCAATTGGGACAGACCCCTTACAACAGATAGAACAGTGGACTACAATAGACCGGACCTTGTGTTCATTTAGAAGGATCAGAAGTATGGGGTGATAATTGATGTGGCAGTACCATTGACTCATAACATCGGAAGAACGGAGTCCGAAATAATAACGAAGTACCAGAACTGAAGAATATGTGGCAATTGTCGAAAGTCACTACCGTTGGTGATTTCGGCTGAGGGAGTCATGTCCAAATCATTCAAGAGAAATCTTCAAAAGATCGAGATATCCCAGAGGATCGCGGGATATGCACAGCAGGCTGTAGCTTTGCAAACCTGTCACATCGTGCGGAAATTCCTGAGCTAGTGGGAGGAACTGAATGTTTTTTCACTGGTTCACAGGAGTAATACCAGCCCAATCTGAGACCAGGAGACCGATGATGAAGAATAATAATAATACACTGCGCAAAAAAATTAACGCACATTCTAAAAATCCCAATTTTAATGAAAGTTAACTCTACATTGACTTTATAACTTATTTTTTATGTTCTCTCGGGAAGGTTTTGAACGAAACAAGACACATTAAATGGAAGAAAAATTCAGGATTTCACCGAATCTTATGTGAAAGAAGAGAAATGAACAATTTTCAAAATACTGAAATGCTGATAAGTGATTTAATACTTGGTATTTCCACCCCTTGCGTTAATTACAGCTCGGCAACGACGGTTCATACTCAAAATGAGTGATCTTAAAATGTTCTGATCTAATCCTTCCCAGATTTCTCCGAGTTGGATTCCTAAGTCATTAAGAGTAGCTGGATGATTTTCTGAACTTCTCAGCCTTCTATTGAGGTTGTGCCAAACCTTCTCAATCGGATTGAGATCAGGACTTCTTGCTGGCCATTCCATTCGAGAGACTTCAACCTCTTCAAGGTACTCCTGAACGATGCGCGCACGATGGGATCTGGCATTATCGTCCATAAAAATTAAATTTTCACCAATGTATGGGGCAAATGGCACTACATGCTCTTCAAGAATGTTCCTTATATACTTATCAGCATTCATAGCTCCATTATCAACGACCACTAGGTCTGTGCGAGCAGTCAAAAATATTCCACCCCACACCATATTCGATCCTCCCCCGAAACCAGTAGTATTCAATAAATTGCACTGAGCATATCTTTCATGTGGACGTCTGTATACAAGGGAACGTCGATCACAATGGTAGAGGCAGAATCTAGACTCATCTGTGAAGAGAACTCTTTCCCAATCGGCCTCTTCCCAATGGATATGCTCTCTCGCAAAATCCAAACGCGCCCTTCGATGGGCTGGGGTTAGAGCTGGGCCTCTTGCCGCGACACGAGGCCTTAAATCATATTCTCTGAGGCGATTTCTTATTGTCTGAGTGCTAATTTGCACCTCATGAGTTATTTGCTCAAGCTGACTTTGAAGGAGGCGAGCGGTTGCAAACCGTTGTCTCAACGAAGAAACTCTCAAGTAACGTTCTTGAATGGCAGTTTTTACCCGTGGTCTACCCTGTCCTGGTCTTCGGACATTCATACCTGTCTCCCTGAATCGCTGCAACATTCTGGACACACTTGTATGGGAAACTCCAAACCTTTCTGCAATTCTTGTGTATGTCCACCCTTCTCGCAAAACTACCGCTTGGGCACATTCCTCTTGGGTCAAATTTCGTGTTTCGCGTTGCATAGCGATCGAGTATAGAAAATCAAACGGAAGAAAAACTATTGATCACTAGAATTGATCGAGAACAACTGATTTTAGAACGGAGCCAATACATTCAAAATCTGATAATATCATCTTTTTTTATTCCTGCTGGAAGAAAACATCTGTATTGAAGAAAAACGTGTTGAAAGTGGATAACATATGCATGCATAATTCTGATAAAAATAATTATCATTGAGGACACCTTCAGTTGTAGAATAAATTTGAGATTTCCATAATGTGCGTTAATTTTTTTGCGCAGTGTATTTATCATAAGTAAATTTCAATTTTCAATGTCTACTTACCGATATTGTCCAATGTTTTTGGAACATCTAAACGGACATCCGGATTGTTCAATAGCTTAGTGATTGTGGCAGATCTTTTCCCAATTTTCTTTATCTCATTCGGATTCTTATATTCCCTCATTTGGAACTGATTGATAATACTCTCAAGTACATCTGTAAAAAGCGTTTCCCTCTTATCAGTCAGCTTTTCACGGTAATCATCAACCACATTCCTATACTCCAACAAAGTATCATCCAGCTTAGAGTTCAAATCTTTCAATCTCCAACTGGATATATTGAAGAGCATGGAGTTATCCGAAAGCACATTCACATTTACACCTCGATGTGATCTTTTTTCTCTGCTATTTTTGCTGTATCCGTAATTGTGGAAATAATTATTGTAAGGCACTCTAATCAAATTTGGAGATTTCAGGTTGTAGTCATCAGGAACAGAATACAGTTCTCCATGGTTCTCTACATTAAATCCTTTTGGTTCTTCTCCAGTTCGACCATCAGGGTCCTCTGCATTTTTACCATAACTACCAGGCTCAACCTCTGGTCTTTCACGGTAAAAGGACCTCTCATCCAAAATATTCAGAATGCTGTTCATTTTGCTGTCATACACAGCAGGATTGATGAGTTCTGAAGGATTTACTTGAGGTTCAGACCCATGGAAGTTATCCTGCCAGTATGTTTCTTCTTCAACTGGCATACTTATTCCCAACAACTCATCTCTGAGATTTGGAGAAGATGAGGCTTTTCCTTGTTGAAAAACCTGGCCATTATGGGATGAAATCACGTTGTGACTTGTGCCAGATTGGATAAACGTGTTGGTGTGTCCATTTATGTTCACTATGCCAGGTTTTGAGGAATCTGAATGATGAAGATTTCCAGATGAATGGAAATGGTTTTGGTTGGATAATTGGGCATTCTGGTGGTGGTTTATAATGTTACTCTCATGGTTGGAGTGTCCATTGGTGATGCCTTGGTGAAAGTTTTGGTTGTACGGTAAATGGGTATTGTGTTGGTTCCATTGATTGAAATTCTGATTTGCTGCTTGGAAATTGTTTTCGATGCCGTACTCTTTAACGATGGTGTACTGTTTTTGTGGAATATTGGCGATATGAGATTGGTAGAGAGGCTGGTGTTGAGCTATAAAAATTTAACGTTTATAGTGTTGCAAACTTTTTTACTCTTGTTATTGTGAAATTTATCTGAAATTTTTATTTACTTTATCAATTTCTCCAAACAGACTTTATGACAAAAAAATATTGGTTTTGCATTTTGGGTTTTCATAATATTGTTTAAACTTAACATAAGTATATCTTGTTCATTTTTGCACAAATTTATGAGTCAACTTCTAAGATTTTTACAGTAGAGTTTTCTGTATGTACCTGAATGAAAAACTGGTGTATCAAAGTCATGAGAATGACCATGTGTTACAGTATGGATGTGTGTGTGGCCAAAGCTGTGGATTGAAGGCCGCTTATGCTTCCATTTATGCAATGTAGGGTCTGCTTCAGGTATTCTCAGCTTTAATTCTTCTGAAATATTTTATAGGAGTATGAATCTTGAATTTATATAAATATTTGGAGTACTATAACTTTGGGACTTTGAAAAACATTCCTACTGTAAAAATTAAGTAGAGAATGAGTGTTGAATACCTCTACAGGGTGTTCCACTTCGTACAAATCTCATTTTATGGTGTTATATATCCAGTGCCAGTGAGGGATTTCCTTTTTTTCTGAATCCTTATCAGTAACATGAAAAATCGGTATGTTTTCGGAAAATGCGAGTATTTTGATTCAAAATCTAACGATTCACCTAGTACAGGGTGTACCAAATTCGATGATCACTGAGAGCATCTCGAGAACCATAAGGGTTAGAGAAAAAATGTTCAAGGACTCCCTATCTCTTTTTTCAAAATAATCAATTGCCTGCAAACAGATCCGAGATATCTGAATTGGTTCTCCAGCTACAAGGCGTTTCTGAGAAATTGCTGTTTCAAATATTTCGCTATATCACGTTTTTTGTTGGAGATATTACGAAAATTCCAAGGAGTTTTCTTTTGTAATTTCTATTGCCTATTCGCTGCTTGCATCTGATCCGAAAAATTATTCGCCGTTCAAGTGCTAGAGAGAAAAGTTTGTGTTTTTTAAATGGGACACCCTATATTTTTCATCATTGCTTCTTAGCCGCAGATTCACAGAGTATCATTCTGTAACCGGTTTCTCAAAAATCTGATCCGTTTCAGAGATATTGAGTTTTTCGTCTTCGCTTGAATTGGGACAGCCTGTATATGAAGGATTTTCTTTTATTTGGAGATATTTTATTTCTGTTTTTTGTCTAGTTTGTTTTTTTGAGTAAACTGATCTTCTTGAATGAAAGAGATATCATGGAAGATTACAATATTTCCTGAAAATTTCGATTCTATAAAATGGAAAACTTCATTTGTAAATAAATAAATATATTCCATTTAATTGAAAATCTAATTTGTCTAGTGTGTAGTGAATAATTTTAACCAAATGATTATCTTGGAATAAGAAATCATCAGATACAATTCGAACATTTTTTGTAGTTTTTTTAAGAATTCATTTGTATTAAAGTTTTTATTCGATTAAGGTTAGTTTTTCATAAAATCGAGAATAAAATATCTCCAAATAAAAGAAAAATATTCATATACAGGCTGTCCCAATATCTTTGAAACGAATCAGATTTTCGAGAAACCTGTTACAGGGTGATACTCGGTGAATCAGCGGCTAAGAAGCGATGATGCAAAATATAGGATGTCCCATTTTAAAAACACAAACTTTTCTCTCTAGCACATGAACGGCAAATAATTTTTCGGATCAGATGGAAGCAACGTAATAGGCAATGGAAATTACAAAAGAAAACTTTTTGGAATTTTCGTGATATCTCCAACAGAAAACGAGATAAAGCAAAATATTTGAAACAGCAATTTTTCAGTAACGCCTTGTAACTCGAGAACCAATTCAGATATCTCAGATCTGTTTGCAGGCAATTGATTATTTTGAAAAAAGAGATCTGGAGTCCTTGAACATTTTTTCTCTAAACCTTATGGTTCTCGAGATGCTCTCATCAGTGATCATCGAATTTGGGACACCCTGTACACATTCGAAAATTTTAATCCCATTTTTGTATCTGTTTTTGATTTTGCAGAAAGTATCATCAAACGCGATGTTTTTAAGTAAAATTATGTGCTATCCAATGTAAAAATACATACAGGGTGGCCATTTGAAAACGAAACAGACGAGATTACAGACGAAATAAATTTTTTCGATAGAAATGCTCGGACAGGTCGATTTCTGTTTCGAGGGGGACAACTTAATATGTAGGTTACGGACGCATAGCGCTTCAACCCTTGCTACTACAACCCTCACCCCCAATTTTTGAACATGGAAGATGGGGTGAGTGATACCACATTTGAAAGGTATTTTTATACTGATTTCAGCACAGTAATTGTTTTTTCATTTTATGCATTAATTCTCGAAATATTCTCAACTAAGTATTTGAAAATGAAGTGGTGTTTTCATGGCACTTGTAGTGTTTTTTTGTGAAAAATCGACATTTTGAGCTTCAAAACAACCATGACTGTGGCTTCCTTCCTCCAATCCATTGACATAGAAATCTTTAATCAAGATGTCGATTTTTCACAAAAAAAACACTACAAGTGCCATGAAAGATGAAAACACCTCTTCATTTTCAAATACTTAGTTAAGAATATTTCGAGAACTAATGCATAAAATGAAAAAAACAATTACTGTGCTGAAATCAGTATAAAAATACCTTTCAAATTAGGTATCACTCACCCCATCTTCCCTATTCAAAAATTGGGGGTGAGGGTTGTAGCAGCAAGGGTTGAAGCGCTATGCGTCCGTAACCTACATCTTAAGTTGTCCCCCTCGAAACAGAAATCGACCTGTCCGAGCATTTCTATCGAAAAAATTTATTTCGTCTGTAATCTCGTCTGTTTCGTTTTCAAATGGCCACCCTGTATACAAATTAGTTATGCTACTACGACGAATACGAAAAAATGCAAGAGGATAGTTGCTCATTTAGAAAAAATGCTAATTTTGATTTTTGAAAGGCCTATATCAGAAAGTTTTCTTCGTTTCTTTATAAGACACTTGATTTGTGGAAAATAAATCAAGTTACACATAAGTGGATGTTCCAAAGACCAAAATATCCAACAAAATCCTTGCACCTTAGCACACATTTATGGCTTTTTTTCAATAAATATGCACTTAATTTAGATAATTTTCTACTTGATCGGTATTCATGAGAGTGAAATTAAATAGAAATCTAGAAAAAAGCCTCCATAAAACAATTCTTCAAGCAAACAAACGTTTTCAATATGTACATGAACACAGCTAAATTCCCTTTGTTTGACCACCAGCACTAACCTCAAAAAATATGTGTCGTTGATTTGCCCACAGACCAGTCTGTGGTTTGCCTAATTTACGAATTTCCCCGCGAGAGTTATCGTGTTCATGGACGAATGGACAGAATTGAGTTTGACCGTGGATTCTTCACCAGCGTTTGTTTTTCTATGCTCACCAGTGAATTGAATCTTATCCTTTGAAACCATCCCAAACTCAAAATGCAGACACAGTATGTATATTTCTTTTGAAAAATGCACTAGTTTATTATCATTCACAAAAAATATTTTTTTAAATCAGATTGAAATAGCCAACATATACTGTATAGAAGGCTGGGGTTATTAGTTACTAATAAATCTCCAAATTGAGGTTTAAGATTGAAATAAGTCACAACTCACCATTTTCTTGTTCTGGACTCCATTCGTTTCCTACCTCTAGAAAATTATCCACTGGAAGTTCCTCAAGAAATTGAGGCCCTTCAATTTCATTAAAATCGATTTTGTTATCAACTCCTGATAGATCATTTTGGGAAAATACTTCAAATATAAATAAAAAAACGATGGTGATCACAATCTTCTGTAAAAGAGGGGAAGAAATTTCAAGGGTTACATTTAGCCCGAAGGAAAATATCCAATCTCTTACCATAATTTTATTTTCATTCACATGATTCACATAAAAAAATTATCCTTACTATTGCATACCTTATGGAACAAGCGTTAGACAATACAAGTGCAAGTCAGCAAAACGCATGAGAAATAATGTTATGGATATTGTGATCCACTTTGCAGGAAAGTAAATATAAACAACTCTGGGTTCAAATATAAACTTTATTCATTTCTTACATACAAATTTAAAATCACCAGTGGGCGTTGTGTAACTTTGCCACAGTTTCTATAAAATTAGAATGGCTTGCGTACAATTCCAAATTTTTATCTATATCCATCCATGTAACATTTTTAGCATCATCCCCTGCCTGAAGATCGAATTGGCCGACTGATTCTCCAGATTCGTCATGAAAATTCATGGCGACTGTTTCCATCCAGGCATTGTCTGTATTTCTAGGGTCATCTACGTATCCCTTATAAATTTCTTTGCCTTCCTTAAAGAACTCAGCAATCATATTTTTAATTCTTTCTGCACCTTCTATAAAATATGAGCTGTTATTCTGATTCAATCTTGAATCAAGTTATCACTCATACCCTCATCAGTTTCCAATAATTGCAAAGCTTCTTCTGCGAATTCTCTACGGACTGTTTCGCTCACTTTTTCTCCTGGATCGACCATTCCACCTGGGATTGCCCATTCGCTGCAATCCCTTCTTTGAATCGCACAGAACTGGAGAATAGGCCTAGGAATTTTCAGATCAATAATAGGTCAAATAAGGTTTGAGTAATCTACAATTTAGTTGAAGGAGCTATCTGTTTCTTTCCCTCTATAACTTTCCATCTAGTGACTGTGGGGTCGGCAGCATGATTGGGACCCCATCTACCTAAGACCCCTCTTCCTTTCAGACCTGTTCGTCCTTCTGGATTCAATGGTCTCTTATTTTCAACCATGTACGTACCCGTAAAACTCACTCTGTCGACAATTCCGTCTAGAGCGTTGAATTTTGGGGTGAACTTAGGGTCATCTACACATTATAGAAAATTTGAGATTCAAGTCGTCAAGACAGAAAATTGTTTACCTATGAAAGGATCTGCCCATGAATTTTTTTCAAGGCCCTCAAGTTCGTATTCTGGCGGATTATAAGATATATTTACACTCCATGAAACATGCTCGTCCGGAATTAACATTCTTTTCACATTTTTGAAAGGATATGTTGGAGACCTGCATTTTTTATGGACCATTTTTGAGACGGTTCGCAAAACATTCATTAATAAAATGACGTTTTTCGGTTTTTCACCCCGATTTCAAATTCACAACAAAAATAAAGCAGGGGAAAAACCTTTTTGGTTATAGAACCAGAGAAAAGAGTTTATCTATGGTTTCATCATATTGACAGTGACAAACCATGATGTAGCGTCAACCAGGCAACACTGGGTGAGGGGTTCTAGTGCAATATGCCCAAGTACAGAGGAGTGTAATGAAACAATTTTTAATGCTTTTATCACCATTTATCAATAAAGAACTAGTTAACTCTGACACGGACAACATTTAGGATATGGTTTAGACTTATCTCCGGCTTCTGAACAGCCTCCTACTTTTCCACACCTGAAATAAAAATACAATTCAATTTTGAACCAAAAAAATTCTGGTCAAATTCAGCACTTGCAGAACTGTATTTTCTGGTTTGTTCAACTATTCGCGATGAAACATAGCCCACGTATTGAATTGAAAATTGAGCTTGCAAATGTTGAACAACCCGTAGAAATACGTGCTCAAAAGCGAGGCTTATTTAAAAATGATTACCCATTATAGACTATGCCGCCATCATTTTCACATTGAACTTTTACACAAGACCCATCTGCGTTCTTTACTTCGCCGCTTTTCATAAATCCCATTTTGAATTGAGATTCGAAGCATTCTTGGGTTCTTCCTAAAAAAATTGAAAAATATAATAAGTTATTCATGGTAATAAACTTAGACCATAGAAAGAGGAGACACAACATCCTGATCCTATTCATAAATTCGAGAATTTGTGAAGCCAATATTCAGTCAGTATTCAATGAGTGGAACGAAGATAGCATAAAAAATAGCAATATCATTAGATCCGGTCGTGGCAACATTGCGGAATCTAACTTTGAAAGGTTAACGGTGTTAACGGTATTGAGGAATAGAAATAAAATTTCAAGTGAATTAACTCTTTTTGACGAATTCATGCAATCTTTCAAACATTGGTACAGATTCTGAGTTAGGACAACAGAGTCAGCTAAATTCAGAATTGATTTTCCTCTTCTCAATAACAGAATCTGAAAAGTGAAATTAAGTCAAATCTATATATAAAAGATTAAAAGAAAGATGTTGGTTACACCATTTATAACTCGAGATCGGATGGACTGTTTGTTATGAAACTTCATATATGGAATCTTCTACGGTCTGGTTATTATAAAATACAATAAAGCTTTGGAAAAATCGATGAAAATTTTACTTATACAGGAAATGCTTTTCCTCCTTTTGAGTAAGGCCACTAGGTGTCGCTAAAGTTACAGTTACGCTACCGCTTATTCGTAGGTACTTAATTTGATATTCTCACCGTTAGATGGCGATGTAAACAAATAGTGTGTGTGTGTGTACAGTGACTAATGACTATATTCCCACTATAGTCACTGTAATAGTGTAATTTGAGTTGCCTACAACTCTGCGCTGTTGGCCAAAACCAAAATGTCTTAGCGTAGGAGTACAGATGTCTAAAATGATTAGATTTTGTTGAGATATGAGAAATGTTTCGTTCTTACCACTTCAGGTGTCGCTATTCACACATTATGACTGATTATTATTAGTTTTATAGTTTTATTCATTCAAAATAACGATGAATTTGTTGAGGCTTTCGCGGCCATCGATTCATGTCATCTGTTCTTTTTTCGAGCATTTCGGTCGTCGTGGTTTGAAATGGTTGAAAAAAGAACAGATGACATCAATTACTATGTAATTTGCATAGGACTGGGTTTGGCGAAATTTTTCGATGCAGACTTGATATACTCCAAGAAGAGCACAACCTAAAAATATTTTCGAATATATCGGGTGGCCCAAAAGAGAGGAATAGAGGGTGACTTTGTTTCTTCAAATGGGACACCCTATATTCAATAGTGTTTTTCAATTCTCTGAAACTTCCTGCATGTTTTCGTATACTTTTCACATATTTTTTTTTCGACATAGTTTTCGAAATATTGGCCATTTTGAGAAAAAAATGGTACTTGTAGAGGCTATGTTATCCAATTATATTTCACGAACCCTTGCACATATCAATAACAGCTTTATATGGATTGAAAGACAAGACTTCAAAGTATCCTAGCCAGCTACAATAAAGCATCTCCAGCATATGGAGTGTCAATCAACATGACGAATTTCAAATCGATTTTTCTTCATTTTTTCAAATGCAATGCATATAATTTTTTTTCATCATTGTAATCACCATTCATTTTACTTCATTTTTTATCAAATACATGATAATATGCATATCTTCAACAGAATAGGATTTTTTAGAGTTTTTCCTCTAAATTCACATTTACTTCCGAATTCAAGAAGCAGATTTGGCTTCTCTGTGGTTATTAAGAACTGTCAAATTATTCTATTCAGAATTAACATCATTGCAGCTTCAATTCATATCATCATAGTTTTTACGGATTGAATGATTACTCACAAAATGATGTAAAAATTCAAAAAATACCAATGAGTTTGAATGATGTACAAGTTATGAATGCTACAAAAAAACGAGTTTCGAAACTTTAGGATACAAAAAAGTGCCCGCTCTTATCCTTACAAAACTTTCTTCGAAAAAATGATAAGCCCCCAAGCTTGAAGCTTGTTTGAAATTTCTGCAAGATTCGACTCTTCAAGTAGAAACATAGAAAATTATTAAAAATGTATTTTGAAAAATGGGTCCAGAAAGCTAGATTCTGTCTTCAGTAACTGATTTCATCACATTTTTGAGTAGAAACATCAAAACTTTCTAGTTCCTCATTTCGCTATAATATGATAATATGAATTGAAGCTACAATGATGCTAATACTGAATGGAATAATTTGACAGCTCTCAATAACCACAGAAAAGCCAAATATGCTATTTGAATTCGGAAGTAAATGTGAATTTAGAGGAAAAGCTCTGAAAACTCCTATTCTGTTAAATATATGCATATCATGTACTTGACAAAAAATGAAGTAAAATGAATGCTGATTAAAATGATGAAAAAAATATATATGCATTGCATTTGAAAAAATGAAGAAAAATCGATTTGAAATTCGTCATGTTCATAGTATTTTTGTGGATGCTAATTCTGAGTGGAATAATTTGACAGCTCTCAATAACCACAGAAAAGCCAAATATGCTATTTGAATTCGGAAGTAAATGTGAATTTAGAGGAAAAGCTCTAAAAACTCCTATTCTGTTAAATATATGCATATCATGTATTTGACAAAAAATGAAGTAAAATGAATGCTGATTAAAATGATGAAAAAAAATTATATGCATTGCATTTGAAAAAATGAAGAAAAATCGATTTGAAATTCGTCATGTTTATAGTATTTTTGTGGACACTCCATATGCTGGAGATGCTTTATCATAGCTGGTTAGGATACTTTGAAGTCTTGTCTTTCAATCCATATAAAGCTGTTATTGGTATGTGCGAATGTTCATGAAATAACAGAGCCTCTACAAGTATTATTTTTCCGTCAAAATGGCCAATATTTCGGAAACTGTCCAATAAAAATAAGTGAAAAGTATACGAAAGCGTGCAGGAAATTTCAGAGAATTAAAAAACACTATTGTATATAGGGTGTCCCATTTGAAAAAATAAAGTCACCCTCTATTCCTCATTTGTGGGCCACCCTATATATTCGAAAATATTTTTAGGTTGCGCTCTTCTTAGAGTATATCAAGTCTGCATCAAAAAATGTTGCCAAACTCAGACCGATACGCGTATATCGTCCGCTGCGACACTAGTGGGACACGCTGTATAACAAACTACCTTTCATTTTGAACAATGAATCACCCTTTCAAATCTTTCGCATCAATTTAGAAACGCCCTGTATATGTGAAACTTAATTTTGTCTCAACTAAGTAGGTACTTGAAAAGCTCTTCTAGACTTACTTGGTTTTGAAATGATTATTTGTCGTAAAAAAATTATTAACCCAAAAAGTATTTGCATTATTTCACAATTATCAAATAAAATCTAAATGAATCTCACCTTTCAGCTTCTCAACATTGGGCTTCTCACGCCACATCTCTGAGTAAACAGAAAATACAGCGATTGAGAGAAATACAGTGATTATTTGTAAAAACCTCATCTTGGATTGATGGTCTTCGAAATGCGAAAACTGTTTCGGTTACCAAATGTTTTATTCGCTCGGCAATCGATTAAAAATCCAATGGCGCGTTTGATTGGCGCGTAGGTTATTGAAATAAAAGAATAATCAATTTAAGAGTTTATTGCCTCATATTCGGAAACATTTCGCTGAACGTTGACGTCGAATCACAAAAAGAAATACGAGTTCGATTATTTATCCCCGACAAGAAACTTCGTCCGAAAAGAAAGACGGTTGAAAGAAACAACGTTTTTATTTTATCGAATGATGTGTATTAGATTGAAATGTTTCATCTATTGAGTCCGCCTCGGTCGATGAAGTCAATCAGCCTGATTGAATTCTTCTGCGGGGAAAGTTTTGCTGGCATATTCGCTGCTTCTGCCATAAGCATCAGAAACTTGCTTGTCAGCTTCGAAGAGATCGTCTATGTTGGACGGTTCCATAAAAAGGTGCCTGGAAGAAAAGAATTCCTCTTGAAAGCTAAATAATTCTTCAAAGCATTAGACAGACTTTTGGGTTCAGCAGTCAACAAATTATATGATTGAATTGGGTTGAATGGAACAGTTGTTGCTTTCGTTTTTACGGTGACTTGCACCAGGGCTTCTATTTTTGGGAAGGGCTTGAAGCACCCGAGCGTTTTATTCGGAACAGTTCAGGGGCAACAAACCTTGGGATGTACGAAAGCGAATTCTGTTTTCACTTTAGATACTGACAAAGAAACTGCAGTACCCAGAAGGAGCAGTTTATTTTTTAAATTTTTTTGGTAAAACATAGTATAGCAAGGAGTAAATGATTGAAATTTGGAGAAAAAAACGAAGAGTTCACAATTTTTTTCAATAAATTTGTTAATAATGTGTTTTTCTACAAGCGTGCACTTTCATTCTCTTTCCCGCACGTATTTCAATTCGTAAAGAGTCACATTGCCAAACAGTGTGGGAAAAACCCCTGCTATTCCATTACCGCACGCAAATGCGTGCGGTAATGGATTAGCAAGGGCTTTTCTCGCACGCTTTTTCTAAAGAATAAACTGAATAATGATATATCTCTATGCCACCGACGACGTTACTATGGAAACGGCATGTGAATAAGAATTAATACATTGTCATTATATTATGAAATTGTGTTCAAATATAAATAATATCAACTCGAATTCAATCAGTACGCTCCGGTAAAATGGATACTTCGGGATCTGATGATGGCCTGCCCGAAGAAATATTAGCAGCTTCTTATGAAGCGAGTTTAAATTTGTTACCGGCCAAGTCGAAGATAAAATATGAGAAGCAATATTCAGAATTCATTGATTGGTGTAATTCCAAAAAGGTTCAACCGAGGAAGGAGGAAGTGTTTTCGGCGTATTTTTTGGAAATGTCCAAAATTTGGAGACCAAACACATCATGGTCCCGATATTCAATGATAAAGAGTGTTTGTAAACTGAAACAGGATTTGGATATTGGAAAATTCCATAAATTAACTGCCTTCATTAAACGACAGAATATAGGATTTCGTCCAAAAAAGGCCAAAACTTTTAATGAAGAGGAAATAACAAAATTCATGAGTGAAGCATCTGATGAAATTTACTTGATGATGAAGTTAGTAACAATTTTTGGCTTAGCTGGTGCCTGCAGACGAGAGGAACTTACAAAACTCACCATCGACGATATAGATGATAAAGGAGACTTGATCATCGTCAATATAAAGGACTCCAAAAATCATTCACCAAGATCGTTTGTTATATCCCAAGACACCAATAATGGATATTTTCTGAACATATACAGAAAATATATGAATTTACGTCCAAAGGAAATACCTCATCGCCGAATTTTCATAAAGTATAATCGGGGAAAATGTAAGATTCAACCTGTCGGAATCAATACAATAGGAAAAATAGCGTCCGAAATTGCAGCTTACTTACGCCTACAAAATCCGGAATTATACACAGGACACAGTTTTAGGCGCTCCTCGGCTACTTTTCTAGCCAATTGTGGAGAAGGTATCACAAATATTAAACGTTTAGGAGGATGGAAGTCAACTGCTGTTGCTGAGGGATACTTGGAAGAATCTATTAACCAGAAAAAAAAAATGTCCACTGAAATTCTTAATTTGAATGGTTCTTCCTCTTCAAACTGTAATACAGAATCATTACCTTCCAAAGAGCCTTCGAACAATATGATGGCAAATATTCAACGTTTTGCTTCTTCCTCTTCAAACTGTAATACAGAATCATTATCTTCCAAGGAGCAGCTGACTTCGACCAATATGATGGCTTCTGCTATAAATTTGCATAACGGGACCAACTGCACGTTTACAATAAATATAACTAATAACTGAATATTTCTAATGAATATATTGATAATAATGGGAAGAAACAGAATGTACATAGATTCCTTATCAAAATTCATTTTTATGTGCTGTTAGTCTAGTTTTCTTTTCAATTAATAAAGAGTTTATGAATATTATTACAGTTTAAATTTATTTCATAGGCTTGTAGTCTCTATGGACCGACGGTCAACGATGAGAGTACAATGGTAACGACTTGTCAGAGACTTTTGTCATTCATGTGTATTTAGAATGATCAATTCACATTTGATCTGTGTGTTGAAATCGATCTCGTATAAGCGCTTGTAGAAAAAATATTGTTCCTAACTCGTGCGGAAAGTGTTTTTCCCGCACTCAACTGCTTACCCGAACTCCGCTTCGCGTCGTTCGGGTAACGGCAGTTTCGTGCGGGAAAATATCACTTTCCGCACTTGTTAGGAAAATAACTATTTTCCAACGCGATTATCTATCCACTCCCCAACACGTCCCGGCATTGATGCAATAAGATGTTCTACACTGCGCAAAAAAATTAACGCACATTCTGAAAATCTCCTCCCTGCTTCTCAGAATTTTGGATCAGTTATTGTTTCACGTTCTTGCAAGTTTCACTTGAAATACACTGCGCAAAAAAATTAACGCACATTCTGAAAATCTCAATTTTAATGAAAGTTAACTCTACATTGACCTTATAACTTATTTTTTATATTCTATCGGGAAGGTTTTGAACGAAACAAGACACATTAAATGGAAGAAAAATTCAGGATTTCACCGAATCTTATGTGAAAGAAGAGAAATGAACAATTTTCAAAATACTGAAATGCTGATAAGTGATTTAATACTTGGTATTTCCACCCCTTGCGTTAATTACAGCTCGGCAACGACGGTTCATACTCAAAATGAGTGATCTTAAAATGTTCTGATCTAATCCTTCCCAGATTTCTCCGAGTTGGATTCCTAAGTCATTAAGAGTAGGTGGATGATTTTCTGAACTTCTATTGAGGTTATCCCAAACCTGCTCAATCGGATTGAGATATGGACTTCTTCCATTCGAGAGACTTCAACCTCTTCAAGGTACCCCTGAACGATGCGCGCACGATGGGGGTCTGGCATTATCGTCCATAAAAATGAAATTTTCACCAATGTATGGGGTAAATGGCACTACATGCTCTTCAAGAATGTTCCTTATATACTTATCAGCATTCATAGCTCCATTATCAACGACCACTAGGTCTGTGCGAGCAGTCAAAGATATTCCACCCCATACCATAATCGATCCTCCCCCGAAACCAGTAGTATTCAGGAAATTGCACTGAACATATCTTTCATGTGGACGTCTCTATACAAGGGAACGTCGATCACAATGGTGGAGGCAGAATCTAGACTCATCTGTGAAGAGAACTCTTTCCCAATCGGCCTCTTCCCAATGGATATGCTCTCTCGCAAAATCCAAACGCGCCCTTCGATGGGCTGGGGTAAGAGCTGGGCCTCTTGCCGCGACACGAGGCCTTAAATCATATTCTCTGAGGCGATTTCTTATTGTCTGAGTGCTAATTTGCACCTCATGAGTTTGCTCAAGCTGATTTTGAAGGAGGCGAGCGGTTGCAAACCGTTGTCTCAACGAAGAAACTCTCAAGTAACGTTCTTGAATGGCAGTTGTTACCCGTGGTCTACCCTGTCCTGGTCTTCGGACATTCATACCTGTCTCCCTGAATCGCTGCAACATTCTGGACACACTTGTATGGGAAACTCCAAACCTTTTTGCAATTCTTGTATATGTCCACCCTTCTTCTCGCAAAACTACCGCTAGGGCAGATTCCTCTTGGGTCAAATTGCGTGTTTCGCGTTGCATAGCGATCGAGTGTAGAAAATCAAACGAAAGAAAAACTATTGATCACTAGAATTGATCGAGAACAACTGATTTTAGAATGGAGTCAATACATTCAAAATCTGATAATATCATCTTTTTTTATTCCTGCTGGGAGAAAACATCTGTATTGAATAAAAACGTTGAAAGTGGATAACATATGCATGCATAATTCTGATAAAAATTATTATCATTGAGAACACCTTCAGTTGTAGAATAAATTTGAGATTTCCATAATGTGCGTTAATTTTTTTGCGCAGTGTATTAACAAACGAAATGTGAATATGAACCAGGTCTCCCATACCTTTCTTATTACTTATCAATTGAAGAGGTTTGCTGCCCTCTCAACTGTAATGATTTTATATCATATTTTCATTTATAAACTGAAATAAAAGATTATTACTCGATTTTAAATAGTTAAATTTCAATTAGTACCCAAGAAACTGACGCTAAAATTAATGGTTCATTGTTTAGTGGAGCAACATAAAATAGAGATTAACTTACGGAATAATATTTTTATTCCTTAGATAATTCTCGTAACTGCCTTCAAATTGACGTGGAACTACTTCGATATCCTCAGTCCTGGAAAAAATCATTGCAATCGAAAATTCCTGATGTTTAAATTCATTTTCAAATACCTTTCTAATCCTCTCGAGGTTCTGCCAAAACCAGAACCCAATCTGAGCAAGCTTTGAAAAAATAGTTTCGAAATTATACGTCAGAAATCGAATTTTCTTGAGTTCTTACCTCATGTCACCTCTCTTAGAAGTACCGTAAGATCCTCCAAGACTCAAAGATCCATAAGTGCGTTTTTTCAATGAGGATGCATTTTCCTTTGCTGGCTTGACTTGGGATCAAATAAATCATTAAATTAGTTCACCCACAGCATTCTACTAAGAAAAAAATTAATTTTAATGTAGTGGTGATGGCTTACAATCAATAAATGCCATTTGAAGGTAATGATTTTGAATCCTCAATATTGAGATGTTGAAACTGAGTTAAATGTTTTGGCAAAGTGGAGAAACCTACAGATTTTAAATGAAACTAACAAATCTTTGAGTTAGAAATTTATTTTTTATTGTAAAATGCGATTCATTACATATTTCATCTTAAATGCTACTCTCTGTATCACCAAAAGTTTTCCGAATATTCTCCAACGCCAATATCATCAAAATTGTCTCTTGAATCATCCTGGTAAATAGTTTCAGATGCCCTCTTTCCTATCAAGGCTCCACCACCAATTCTGTCCAATGCTCTTTTACCCAAAAGGGCTCCACCTCCAATGCTGTCCAATGCTCTCTTTCCCAAAAGGGCCCCACCTCCAATGCTATCTAACGATCTTTTACCAAGAAGAGCTCCACCTCCAATGCTGTCCAATGCTCTCTTACCCAAAAGAGCCCCACCTCCTATGCTATCTAATGATCTTTTCCCAAGAAGAGCTCCACCTCCAATGCTGTCCAATGCTCTCTTACCCAAAAGAGCTCCACCTCCAATGCTGTCCAATGCTCTCTTACCCAAAAGAGCCCCACCTCCAATGCTGTCCAATGCTCTCTTACCCAAAAGAGCCCCACCTCCTATGCTATCTAATGATCTTTTCCCAAGAAGAGCTCCACCTCCAATGCTGTCCAATGCTCTCTTACCCAAAAGAGCTCCACCTCCAATGCTATCCAATGCTCTCTTACTGAAAAGATTCCCCCCTCCAAGGCTATCTAATGATCGTTTTCCAAGAAGAGCTCCACCTCCAATGCTGTCCAATGCTCTCTTACCCAAAAGAGCTCCACCTCCAATGCTATCCAATGCTCTCTTACTGAAAAGATTCCCCCCACCAATTCTATCTAATGATCGTTTTCCAAGAAGAGCTCCACCTCCAATGCTGTCCAATGCTCTCTTTCCTAAAAGAGCCCCACCTCCAATGCTGTCCAATGCTCTCTTACTCAAAAAAGTCCCCCCTTCAATGTTATCTAATGATCTTTTACCAAGAAGAGCTCCACCTCCAATGCTGTCCAATGCTCTCTTTCCTAAAAGAGCCCCACCTCCAATGCTATCTAACGATTTTTTACCAAGAAGAGCTCCACCTCCAATGCTGTCCAATGCTCTCTTTCCTAAAAGAGCCCCACCGCCAATGCTATCTAACGATCTTTTACCAAGAAGAGCTCCACCTCCAATGCTGTCCAATGCTCTCTTGCCCAAAAGAGCTCCTCCTCCAATGCTATCCAATGCTCTTTTACCCAAAAGAGCTCCGCCTCCAATGCTATCTAATGATCTTTTTCCAAGAAGAGCTCCACCTCCTATGCTGTCCAATGCTCTTTTACCCAAAAGAGCTCCACCTCCAATGCTGTCCAATGCTCTTTTTCCCAAGAGAGATCCACCACCAATACTATCGAGAGCTCTTTTTCTCAGCATATCAGTGATTGCATCCTCCAAATCTTGCTCAACCATATCTTCTATTGCTCTTTTATCTACAGTATCATCTTCGCCGATTATTTCATCAAGGATTGCAATTTCCTCATCCTTAATAATTTTTTTCAGTAAATTATCATCGTGTAGGTTTATTACGAAAACTCTATCTCTTCGATTTTTATCCTCATCGAGCAAATCATCGTTGATTATGTTCCACCCATTATTTTTATCTGTAAATACTTTTTTTATTAGGTGAAACGAAATCCAAAATATTGAACGGTCAACTTACACCACACGTACCGTAAGCTAAATTTACAGCGATATATGGTCACAGTAATTCGCACAAGGATTGATTAACAAACAAGTGGAACAGGAGGAATAGCAGACGTCACACTGAATTCAATTATGATTTCACATACGAATTGATTGTTGCCTTTTATGTATCTTGAATAAGGACTGAACGAGAATAAATTCGCTATCACAAAAACGCCTATATCTCTTGAACCAATTGAGAAAAAATCAAAATTTGATCATAGTTAGCTTTGTTATGAACGTCAGAAACATGTGGAACATTTACTTCATAGATAGATGCATAGAAATACCTGGTGTTGGCACTGATTAGATTTTGTTTAAGACTTTCTTGTCGATCGAAAACGTGATATTTTGTACAGCTTTTCATTTCTCCCGAAAGGGGTCGCATTTTTTGTCGTTGCCGCAGTAGCGCCACGACCGATAAATATTGCGGATTTATTCCGGAACTAGTCCAAAATCTGAAATCTAGGATGCCGTTTTGATTTACAAATTTTGGTCACGATTTTTAGTAGGGAGTCGTTACACCAGGTGTTCTATGCATCTATCTTCATAGATATTCCAATTCTCTGTCGCAAAATGTCAAGCGAAGTGAAAACACGAGAATTTATAGTGAAACTTTTTCAAAATAATCGAAAATGGAGCTTCAAAAGAATCGCAAAAGAGGCTCGCGTTCGTCCGGGAACGGTATCAAGAGTTGTTAAGCGCTTCAACGAAGATTACAATTAACCGCAAGGAAGGAACCGGGAGGAAAAAGGGGTTTCATAGCCCAAAACAAATGAAGAAAGCCATCAGCCTTTTTCAGAAGAATCCTAACCTTTCAGGACGGAGAGTGGCCCAAATAGTGGGTTGTTCGCAGTCAACCGTTCAGAAAACCAAGTCGAGTTGTGGCCTTAGAACATACAAAGTGCAGAGAGTGCCAGACAGGAACGCTGTGAAGAATCAAGGAGCGAAATCAAGAGCAAAGAAATTAAAAAAAGATTTCTTGAAAAATTTTTCCTGTTGCGTGATGGACGTCTTGGCTGATTTCTCGCAACTTCCTGGTCAGGAATTTTATACTGCAGATTCTCGTGGAAATGTTGACGAACAATTTCGCGTGAAGAAACAAGCAAAGTTTCCTAAAAAATTCCTGGTTTGTCAAGCAATTTGCACTTGTGGGAAAAGGAGCAAATTTTTCGTTGGCCAAGGCATTGTTGACTCGAAGATATACATCGAGGAATGCTTGAAGAAGCGACTCTTACCATTTTTACGTGAGCACGATGTGTCAACAATCTTTTGGCCAGATTTAGCTTCATGCCACTACAGCAAGGCCACCAAGGAATGGTACGAAGCTAATGAGGTGGTTTTTGTCCCCAAAGAGGCCAATCCACCAAATTGCCCAGAACTCAGGCAAATCGAAAGATATTTTGCCCTGGTAAAAAGAGAATTGAAGAAGGCGAAAACATTATCGGAATTCAAGCAGAAGTGGAAGACAGCATCCAGAAAGTGACTGAGAACACTATAAGAAGCATAATGGCAAGAATTCCAGAAAAAAATCCATGAATTTTGTAAAAACTAGTTTTGGTTTTCTTATTGTAAAAACAGTTCTCATTAGAATTAGAAGATGATTCGAAAATGAGTTTGATTTTCGAAATCGGTCCAGTGGTTCAAAAGATATAAGCGTTTTTGTGATAGCGAATTTATTCTCGTTCAGTCCTTGTTCTAAAATATCATTAACTTTGTTTCTGTTTTAGTTAATCCAGAGCATGATTGAAAATTTGTAACCTTTGATTTTTTTTCAGTGGCTTGTTTTAAGCTTGAAGTATTGAATTTTAACTCATCAGTAAGATACATGAAAAGGACAGCTTGATAGTTAAAATTTAGTAATACAATAGTTGTAAGAAAGCGCAGTATTTTTATCGGTGGATGCGCTAAGGGAACCCGGAATCCCTGGTGAAACATCAACAACAACTCTCAGCATTTGGCAAAATACAAACATTTAAATTTCGACTTACCCATATCTGCGAGCTCTCTGAGATATTCCTATAAAGAAAAAGCATACATATAGAATTATTTCAATAATATATACACTGCGCAAAAAAATTAACGCACATTCTGAAAATCTCAATTTTAATGAAAGTTAACTCTACATTGACTTTATAACTTATTTTTTATGTTCTCTCGGGAAGGTTTTGAACGAAACAAGACACATTAAATGGAAGAAAAATTCAGGATTTCACCGAATCTTATGTGAAAGAAGAGAAATAAACAATTTTCAAAATACTGAAATGCTGATAAGTGATTTAATACTTGGTATTTCCACCCCTTGCGTTAATTACAACTCGGCAACGACGGTTTATACTCAAAATGAGTGATCTTAAAATGTTCTGATCTAATCCTTCCCAGATTTCTCCGAGTTGGATTCCTAAGTCATTAAGAGTAGCTGGATGATTTTCTGAACTTCTCAGCCTTCTATTGAGGTTGTCCCAAACCGGCTCAATCGGATTGAGATCTGGACTTCTTGCTGGCCATTCCATTCGAGAGACTTCAACCTCTTCAAGGTACTCCTGAACGATGCGCGCACGATGGGGTCTGGCATTATCGTCCAAAAAAATGAAATTTTCACCAATGTATGGGGCAAATGGCACTACATGCTCTTCAAGAATGTTCCTTATATACTTATCAGCATTCATAGCTCCATTCTCAACGACCACTAGGTCTGTGCGAGCAGTCAAAGATATTCCACCCCATACCATAATCGATCCTCCCCCGAAACCAGTAGTATTCAGGAAATTGCACTGAGCATATCTTTCATGTGGACGTCTGTATACAAGGGAACGTCGATCACAATGGTAGAGGCAGAATCTAGACTCATCTGTGAAGAGAACTCTTTCCCAATCGGCCTCTTCCCAATGGATATGCTCTCTCGCAAAATCCAAACGCGCCCTTCGATGGGCTGGGGTAAGAGCTGGGCCTCTTGCCGCGACACGAGGCCTTAAATCATATTCTCTGAGGCGATTTCTTATTGTCTGAGTGCTAATTTGCACCTCATGAGTTTGCTCAAGCTGATTTTGAAGGAGGCGAGCGGTTGCAAACCGTTGTCTCAACGAAGAAACTCTCAAGTAGCGATCTTGAATGTGCGTGGTCTACCCTGTCCTGGTTTTCGGACATTCATACCCTCCCTGAATCGCTGCAACATTCTGGACACACTTGTATGGGGAACTCCAAACCTTTTTGCAATTCTTGTGTATGTCCACCCTTCTTCTCGCAAAACTACCGCTTGGGCACATTCCTCTTGGGTCAAATTGCGTGTTTCGCGTTGCATACCGATCTAGTGTAAAAAATCGAACGAAAGAAAAACTATTGATCACTAGAATTGATCGAGAACAACTGAATTTAGAATGGAGCCAATACATTCAAAATCTGATAATATCATCTTTTTTTATTCCTGCTGGGAGAAAACATCTGTATTGAAGAAAAACGCTGAAAGTGGATAACATATGCATGCATAATTCTGATAAAAATAATTATCATTGAGATCACCTTCAGTTGTAGAATAAATTTGAGATTTCCATAATGTGCGTTAATTTTTTTGCGCAGTGTATAATGATAATGTTTCTTTTCCAGAGCAGGATAGGAAAAAAATAGTACTATAATATTCCGAAAGATCTCTACTTGAATGTTAACTCTGTGGATCGACCCGAAGGAATCTGTGGAAAAAGTGTGTCCAGAAGAATTTTAAAGCTGCGATACAATGAGAAAATTTTTGTACGGTCGAAAAGAAGATTAATCGATTTATACGTGGGGGAAATTTTGATTATCTAGGCGATGTAGAAGTATTTTTAAAAAATTCGAGAAAATCGCGAAAAAAATCCGGCAAAAGGGGCAATTTCAAACTCGATAAAACTTTTTTCACAGATATCCTAGCCGTGATGTAAATATACGGATCGATAGAGGAAAGGTCAATGCAAAATTGCTTGGTATACGTATTTTCCTTAGTTTTCTCATTTCTCCAGGAAAATTGATCAAACTTTGACATTTCGCCTATAAAATCAACCGGTTTGCAGAGATCTACCGATTGGGAAAAGTACTACTACTACTACTAGGTAGATCTAGAGGCTCGACTAGTATACTTGATCAACAGATACCTGTTGCTTCATAAAAATCTAACGAATCAAATATTGTATTATTATTCTGAAAACCATTTTTCGAAAACTCTTGAAAAGCTTGTCGATCAATTCGTTTCCTTATGCACTATCGATTTTCCAGCCACGGGATATCAGATGGGGAGTGTTTATCGAAAAGACCGGATCCTTGATTAGTCGATTTTCCTCTTAAATCAACTCAGCATCAGCTGGAGATCAGATGATGTGCAGTCATAGCCTGAAATATCGGGTTTCTTATTCGATTTGCAGTGCGTTTATCCCCGATGCATCAGATTACTCAGTTTCCTCATTTTCCATTTCAGGATCAGCTGGCTTCGTCCCACAGGAGAGATGGCATTCTTGACGGTGAATTTTCTCAGGTGAATTTCGACGTTTCGTTAAATTGAGAGGTTGTTTTACTCCAACACTCGGAAAACGAAGAATTTTCAGTCTTACTCACTAACACCCTGTATAGGCACCCCAAAGGTGCTGTAAAAAAGTGCATGTCACGAAGTTTTGTTTGTCTGGGGAAAAACTCTTGAAACTATGTGAAAATTATGCTCATTTATCTCAACATGCCTTATTGATGCCATTGATAAAGTGGATAGGGCCCAAAGCACTATCCAATGGACTTTCCTTGTTTCCCAGTTTAGAGAAAGGGGAACATCAAGTACGCTTTCATTTTTACAAGGCCTTTATGTTGAATGAAACAGAAGGGGAGACCCATAGCCCTACAATTATGTATACACTGTGGCACACCAAAACTTTGGCATAATATATGGTGCATTTTCATCATCAACTCAAATGTCCACCGAAATTGTAAAAATCTAAAAATTGGAGTATCAAGCCATCATCAAGTACCTGTATTTAAAAGGGTTTAGAGGTGAGCAGATCTACGACAATATGCCCAATACCCTGGGTGATCAATGTCCTTCGTATGCGACCGTGAAAAATTGGACTGCAAGCTTCAAAAGAGGTAAATTTTCCATTGAAGATGATGACCGATCGGGAAGGCCAGTTTCTGTGTCAGTCCTCGAAAATATCGGTGCAGTTCATGACATGATTTTATCAGACCGTCAAATTGGGCTAAAGCTAAAACGGATATCTGAGGCACTGAAGATTTCATACGAACGCGTTCATCATATAGTTCACGTCAATTTGGACATGAAAAAAATTTCTGCAAAATGGATCCCCAAAAGTTTGAATGTTGACCAAAAGCGTGCAAGAGTTAGAAGCATGGCGTTCGATCTGTGCTCGATTTGAAAACGATGTAGACTTCTTAAACCGAATTGTTACTATGGATGAGACTTGGGTATATTTTTACGATCCAGAAACAAAGCAACAATCGATGGAATGGCGACACTCTGGTTCTCCAAGACCTAAGAAGTTTCGTGTCAAATAATCTGCTGGAAAAGTTCTTACTTCAGTTTTTTTGGGATTGCCATGGAGTTATCATGATTGATTTTTTGGATAAGGGTAGAACAATGACTAGAGATTACTATTCCACATTACTGACCACTCTTCGGGAAAAAATTAAATAGAAAAGACGCGGAAAGCTATCCAAAGGTATTTGGTTTTTACAGAACAACGCCCCAGTGCACAAATCTCATGTTGTCATGCAAAAAATTCGTGATTTAGGGTTAGAATTAACAGAACACCCCCCTTATTCACCAGATTTGGCTCCCTACGACTATCATCTCTTTCCTCAACTGAAAAAAAAGTTTAAAAGGTCGTAAATTTTCTTCCAACGAGGAAGTAATAAAAGCTGTGGAGAACTGGTTTGCAGAGCAAGAAGAAACATTTTTTTTAAGGTCTAGAGACGTTGCAGGTTCGCTGTAATAAATGTATTCAATTAAGAGGAGAGTATGTTGAGTAATAAAATATTTTGACATTGAAATTTTGTTTGGTTCTATAGTAGGCTAAGAGTTTTTCAATATATCCTCGTAGGTATGTTATGATATACTTCTCCAAAAAAGCTAAGGAAGTTCAGAAATTTACTGACCGTTTCAAAAGTTTCTGGTTTTTGTCCAGCTAATGATCTTTTATGAGAAATCAAATGATGACTCTCTAATATCGCTGAATGGATTTTTGCTCTTTTTTGATAACTCTTTCAGTTCAGGCAAATGGCTTCAAATTACTTTTTGTACACACCCATTAAAATGTTTAGTTTTCGAGTAAGCTGATTCTTCGTCGCTGAATTTAAATATTTTACAAAGCAAAATTATTCTCATCATCAGTTTTGCTAAAGCCTTTTTCTCGGCGAGGAATCTTTTTTTTATGTGCCTCACCATCTCAAACTGTCACGAGCCGCCACTGCTATACAAATACTAAAAATGAATTTCACCCTAAAACTATGGAAAAGAAGTGGGCAAAATAATAAGTTAGATAAGTGAGTAAACATTCAGATCTCTAATATTTAAAAAACTAGTAAAGAAAATTGAAACAGTCTCAAAATTTCTTAACTTCCTTAACATTTGTGGAGAAGTATATTTCATATAGTTGCGGTAGTTTCGGTCCCATACTTGCCTCATTTTGATCAAACTTTATAAAGACGAGGAGTAAGCAGAAATGTCTTTTATTGACCTGCTGAAGTTTTCAAATCTGCCTTATAATGTTTCAAGACTACAGATCGTTTCTTCTTACCGACGGCCTGACAGAATTAAATGTGACCAAGAATTCTTCTCGTCCAACTTGATTGTTTAAGACCATTTTCACCTTGAAATTTCACAAGTAGTGATCGATGGAGTTTCATCCGACTCTCTACCCATAAATGCTGGGGTTCCGCAGAGATCAATTGTGGCTCCTACAATATTTCTACTTCACATCAACGATTTGCTGAAAGCAACTTCGTGTCCAGTGCCCAGCTTCGCGGATGATAGTACCCTCCATACCGCCTTTTCTTCTGAGGCTCCAATACCAGCCCGCCCAATCAGAAACGAACGAGGAAGAAATGTTAACAACATAAATATGGACTTGGCAACAATTCTTGAATGGGGATCTAATAACTTGGTGGAATTCAACGCAAACAAAACACAAGCATGTCTTTTCTGTAAGAAAGCCGATCGTACTGATGCCCAGCATAGAATTATCGGGAGTGACCATACCATTGAAGTCATCCATTTTGATGCTTGGTATTACTGTCGGCAGTAACCTTTCTTGGGAGAATCACGTGAGTACATTGCTAAAAGTGCATCCCAAAAACTTGGTTTTCTGTTTCGTGCCAGGAGCTGTTTCACATCAAGTCAGCTGCTTATGATGTATAAGGCACAGATTCGACCTGCCCTGGAATGCTGTTCCCATATTTGGAGTGCTGCACCTAAACAAATCCTAAAACTCTTGGATTCTGTACAAAAAAGGGCAATTCGTCTCGTCGGTGATGCCTCGCTTACAAACTCGCTCACCTCTCTAGAACACCGTAGAAGAGTAGGAGATCTGTCTCTATATTAAAGATATTTCCATGGGCGATGCTCTTCTGAATTATCACAATCGTTCCCCCTCTGGCAGTCTCTTCGAGACTAACCCGTCTAGTTAAGTCTTCACATCCCTTCGTGGTCACTTTGGAAACCTGCAGAACATCTCTCTTCAAAGACTCGTTCATCCAACGAACATCGAGGCTTTGGAACACATTGCCTAGGGAGGTGTTCCCCGAGGCATATAACCTCCAGAAATTCAAGAAAAACACCTATTCCTACCTGCATGCCCTTGGTTCACACGATGTTCTCTGAACATCACAGGATATTAATTTTTGTGAGAATCACAACATAAAAAAAATTACCTACACATATTTGGGCACAAAAAAACCCTCGAAATTTTAAATTTTGGCTGACCGAATTGATGTTGTCGAAATAAAAGCTACAGGACATCATGGAATATGCATATGTTTAATTTTATTGATCTCTGTTCAGGACTGTTTCTGGAATTTGTAAAATTGTCTTCTCGCATTGCTGTAAATAAATTCGATTTTTGTTGTTGTTTGATGAGAATGTTATTATTTGTTTTTTATTGGTTGCTCTTGATTTTTAATTTTGTAATTTAAATTAAGGCCCTAGCAGAGTTACTGGAACTCTGATAATGAGGCATTTTGTTGTCCCATACTTTGAGACTTAACAGTAAATTGATCTATATATATAAAAGAGAGATGTTGGTTACACCATTTATAACTAGAGATCGGATGGACTGTTTGTTATGAAACTTCATTTATGGAATCGTCTTCGGTCTGGTTTTTATAAAATACAATAAAACTTCGAAAAAATTGATGAAAGTTTTACTTATGCAGGAAATGCTTTTCCTTCTTTTGAATAAGGCCACTAGGTGTCGCTACCGTTGATGCGTAGTCGTACAGTGAATAGACAGGTCATTGTAGGTAGTCGTAGGTTGATATTACCGCTGTTAGATAGCGATATGTGATTCGCATAGAACTCATGGTAACATGGAAGTCTATTGCCAGATCAAAAAGCGGGTAAACTTATCTCAAGTTGGTGGAACAGTGAATTTTTACCGAAAGATCAAGTATCTGATTTAGACGATCAGTTTCAAACGTGAGTTGGCCATCTTCATCTTTTTTCTTTATTTTTGAAATGCTTTCGAATTTCTGTTTGGGTAATAGATATATTTGCGGAAATAACTGAATCCAAAATTGCCCATAATTAGTAATTGACATAATATATTCGTCTATTCGTGTTTCTGTTCGCACAGAGACAGTATTGTAAGCGTCAATAATTTTGAAACGTTTGCTCATCGGGCTTTCACTTATGATATACAATAATGTTTCATGGGTTGCCTAATCTGATCTGGTCGAATGACCATCAATAAATTTGAATATGAGTTCAACATAATTCACAGTGTTGATAATTTTGCCGTGTCGATCGTACTATCGACATTTTAACATCTCGATTTGTCTTCTAACGAGCTTGATATCGTCAACTAAATTGAACAAATTGAAGAGAGATTGACAGCTCATATCCATGGAATAATGAGAATCGCGCTGCTCTACCAACTGAGATGTTTACCCATTATTTTGAGCTTAGCAGCATTGCTAAGATGTCTAAAATAATGGTGTGACCACTGATTAGATTTTGAGAATATAAGAAAAGTTTTGTTTTTGCCACTTCAGGTTGGGCTATTAACAAATGAGTGATTTTTCAATTCTGGTCGACGGGCTGTGTTAATAGTCGATAGTTCATTAAAGGAATAATTTTTGTTCATACTCTTGACATTTTGATTCATATAAGAGGAAAGGTACCTATAATATGGATTATACTCCTGCTATTCACAGTCACATGAGGTACTGCAAAAAGAAAACTGTACAACAATTAAAAACAAAAAGTTATTTGTTCAAGTTAAACAATTAGTTACCGCTTAAATAAAGAGAATTCTTTCCATGTGAATTACAAAATTATTAAAATTTTGTATATTTTGAACTTTAATTTTGCCAAATTTTTTTTCTACTCGAAAAAAAGCAATGGTAAGTTTATACAACTTTTAAGTATAATTCAGGCGGTACAAAGTTCGCCGGGCCAGCTAGTTTTCTAATATTATTAAGTTTATGTCACACCCTTGGTCAAATATCATAAAAGAAAGTCTAAAAACTCACCTCTTTCCTGTTGTACATCGGTACACACGTAGAACAAACTGCCAAAAGGGCAAGTATGGCAAGAGTAGCGTTCACCATCATCTTCAACAAGAAAAATCGGGAAACAGGTGTGTGGGAACCTGTTGCCACTTATATACGGCTGATCTCTTTCAATTTTCCCGGAAAACGTCATCCTCGAACAGCCAATAGGGGGATTGCACCTACGGGAAACCCGGTTCTATTGGTCTGAAAGGGTCCTTTTCACAATGGATCAGTGTTAAGTTAATTGAAGTCCAAAGCGAAAGTTTTAGGTGATTGAGCCATACATCCCTAGGGTTTTCTTTCCAAATGACGGGTACATTGTTATTCTTCAAATTCTAGAAGCTAATTTCCGGTTATTCATTATCAGTAAAAGGGAAAATCTTTTTTTATTCGATTAAATTTGTGGAGGATGATTTGTGTGAATTCGCACCACGATTTTTGAGCAGGAAGAACCCCAAATATGGTGACAACCATATCCTATTATACAAAGTGTTTCATAAAACGTTTATACACTGCGCAAAAAAATTAATGCACATTCTGAAAATCTCAATTTTAATGAAAGTTAACTCTACATTGACTTTATAACTTATTCTTTATGTTCTCCCGGGAAGGTTTTGAACGAAACAAGACACATTAAATGAAAGAAAAATTCAGGATTTCACCGAATCTTATGTGAAAGAAGAGAAATGAACAATTTTCAAAATACTGAAATGCTGATAAGTGATTTAATACTTGGTATTTCCACCCCTTGCGTTAATTACAGCTCGGCAACGACGGTTCATACTCAAAATGAGTGATCTTAAAATGTTCTGATCTAACCCTTCCCAGATTTCTCCGAGTTGGATTCCTAAGTCATTAAGAGTAGCTGGATGATTTTCTGAACTTCTCAGCCTTCTATTGAAGTTGTCCCAAACCTGCTCAATCGGATTGAGATCTGGACTTCTTGCTGGCCATTCCATTCGAGAGACTTCAACCTCTTCAAGGTAGGTACTCCTGAACGATGCGCGCACGTTGGGGGTCTGGTATTATCGTCCATAAAAATGAAATTTTCACCAATGTATGGGGCAAATGGCACTACATGCTCTTCAAGAATGTTCCTTATATAATTATCAGCATTCATAGCTCCATTATCAACGATATTCCACCCCATACCATAATCGATCCTCCCCCGAAACCAGTAGTATTCAGGAAATTGCACTGAGCATATCTTTCATGTGGACGTCTGTATACAAGGGAACGTCGATCACAATGGTAGAGGCAGAATCTAGACTCATATGTGAAGAGAACTCTTTCCCAATCGGCCTCTTCCCAATGGATATGCCCTCTCGCAAAATCCAAACGCGCCTTTCGATGGGCTGGGGTAAGAGCTGGGCCTCTTGCCGCGACACGAGGCCTTAAATCATATTCTCTAAGGCGATTTCTTATTGTCTGACTGCTAATTTGCACCTCATGAGTTTGCTCAAGCTGATTTTGAAGGAGGCGAGCGGTTGCAAACCGTTGTCTCGACGGAGAAACTCTCAAGTAACGTTCTTGAATGGCAGTTGTTACCCGTGGTCTACCCTGTCCTGGTCTTCGGACATTCATACCTGTCTCCCTGAATCGCTGCAACATTCTGGACACACTTGTATGGGAAACTCCAAACCTTTCTGCAATTCTTGTGTATGTCCACCCTTCTTCTCGCAAAACTACCGCTTGGGCACATTCCTCTTGGGTCAAATTGCGTGTTTCGCGTTGCATAGCGATCGAGTGTAGAAAATCAAACGAAAGAAAAACTATTGATCACTAGAATTGATCGAGAACAACTGATTTTAGAATGGAGCCAATACATTCAAAATCTGATAATATCATATTTTTTTATTCCTGCTGGGAGAAAACATCTGTATTGAAGGAAAACGTTGAAAGTGGATAACATATGCATGCATAATTCTGATAAAAATAATTATCATTGAGAACACCTTCAGTTGTAGAATAAATTTGAGATTTCCATAATGTGCGTTAATTTTTTTGCGCAGTTTGCATTGACCTTTCCTCTATCGATCCGTATATTTACATCACGGCCAGGATATCTGTTTTATCGAGTTTAAAATTGCCCTTTTTGCCGATTTTTTTGCGATTTTCACGAATTTTTAAAAGATACGTACTTCTACATCGCCTGGAGAATCGAAATTTCACCCACGTATGAATCGATTATCCCTCTTTTCGACTGTAAAAAAAATTTCCTCAATGTATCGCAGCTTCGCTGCGATTTTAAGATTCTTCTGGACCCACTTTTTCGACAGATTCCCTGGGACTGGTCCATACAGTCTCCATTTTGTGTAGTACAGAATTATTTGATGAAATATTCAATATCTCCCACCCAATAGCCCAAAATTCTGCTTAAGTGAATCTATGTAATAGTTGAAAAGATACAAAAAAGTAACCCAAAGAAGAACCCACTGAAATATCGGAAAATCAAACAAATATTTTTCATGGACAAAGTTTATGGAAAGGATTATGTGTAATTAAGATAACTGGCACTTTATAAATATGTAGGTAGGACGAATAACGGAAGTAGATATATCCAGAATAATTTATTGATTATCTATCTACCTACTATATTATATCTCAGTATCTATAGGTAAAGTCTACCAAACATCAAAGTAAATATACTTGATTTATCTTAATAGTATGCAAACAGAAAGGAGTGAATGGGTGCCTACACCCTAAAACACTCCACATTTGCACAAAGTATCCGTAACGAAAAAATACACACAGCTAGTAGATGGTACACTATCAAATTTCTGAAAAAAACTTAAAAAAAATATTGGCCACTACCGCACATATATTAGTGCCAAATCTGTCTCTTTCTTAACTTTCTCGCAATATCACAAAAGTTCGTGCTACTAGGCCTTTCAGTATTAATAATGATAACAAAATTAGCTGATTAACTTTAAATATTTTCATTTTTAAATTTTTACCGCGCAAAAACAATTTGACAGAAGACCAGCTGATTTGTCAGTATTCTATGGTTTTGTTGTGCTCGGTTTTCTGTGGTTATATCAATATCGACGAAAAGAAAAATTTTTAATTTTCCAAAATATACATCTTCAGTCGAGAAAAGTTTTCACTGAAGTGAATTATTTTGAGTAAATACCCTCCAAATTTCCAACCAAACTCCCACATTTTGAAAGTGAAATCAACCTGCTATGGTTAGAGAGCCTTACTTGACCATTATATAATATTTTAGGTGGCTATTTCGTCCGATTCTAAAAAATGTTGCGTTCTGCCGTGGGCAAGATCCTAAATGGATCAAAATTGAGCTCCAAATATTTAGTGGTAACATGCAGAAGCTCTTCTGACGTCGCAAAGAAGCCAGAAAAAATTGAAGTCTTCATCGACGATCAGTCTGTTTTGGTTGACCCAGGAACCACTGTGTTACAAGCAGCCGCTCAAATCGGGGTGGAAATCCCTCGATTCTGTTATCATGAACGACTGGCAGTTGCAGGCAACTGCCGTATGTGCTTGGTCGAAGTTGAAAAATCACCCAAACCCGTTGCAGCTTGTGCTATGCCAGTAATGAAAGGTCAGTGATACATACACAGTTATCTGGAAATTCTGCAAGTGGTTTTTAGGATGGCGTATCAAAACTAACTCTGAAATGACCAAAAAGGCTCGAGAAGGTGTTATGGAGTTCCTTTTGGTCAATCACCCGTTAGATTGTCCCATTTGCGATCAAGGAGGAGAATGCGATTTGCAAGATCAGTCAATGGCGTTTGGTTCAGACAGATCCCGTTTCACAGACATCCAGTTTTCTGGCAAGAGAGCTGTGGAAGATAAAGACCTGGGACCTTTAGTTAAAACCGTTATGACAAGATGCATTCACTGCACCAGATGCATCAGATTCGCTTCGGAAGTTGCTGGTATCGACGATTTAGGTGAAGAATTTAATTTCCAGTTTATGTATTTGAATAAAACGTTTTTATGTAGGAACTACCGGTCGTGGTTCTGACATGCAAATTGGAACTTACGTGGAGAAGTTATTCATGTCGGAATTATCTGGAAATGTTATTGATCTCTGCCCTGTTGGAGCTTTAACCAGCAAACCGTATAGTTTCACAGCCAGACCTTGGGAAATTAGAAAAATTGATTCTATCGATGTTTTCGATGCAGTAGGTTCTAATATTGTTGTATCTACAAGAACGAATGAGGTATTGAGAATTCTGCCTCGAGTTAATGAGGAAATCAATGAAGAATGGTGAGTGAAACGTGGAAATGTTTAAAAAATCTATTAACTCACTCATTTTAGGTTAGCGGATAAAGCCAGGTTTTCGTATGATGGCTTGAAAAGGCAACGACTCGTTACACCCATGTTGAAAGATAGCAAGAATCAGCTGACGCCTGTTGATTGGGAAGTTGCCCTACTGACTGTTGGCAAGGTTTTGCAGCAAGCTGGTGAGTCTCCGAATTATAATCTGGCTATGGTGTGAGGTTCTAACCTAACCTAATTTCCGTGAAACCTCTGAAGAACTATTTTTCCACTTCAGGGCCCAATATAGCAGCCATTGCAGGAGGAATGGCTGATGCAGAAACCTTGGTGGCTGTGAAAGATTTATTGAACCGTTTGGACTCTGAATTGACTTGTACCGAACATGTTTTTCCAATGGACGGTTCAGGCACTGATTTGAGGTCATCTTATCTTCTTAACAATAAGATACAAGGTGCAGAAGAAGCAGACGCTATTCTTTTAATCGGTACAAACCCTAGATTCGAGGCCCCCTTATTGAATACCCGCATACTGAAATCTTACCGTTATAATGAGGCTGAGGTTGCTGTCATCGGCCCAAAGGTCGATTTGCCTTACGAATATCACCATTTGGGTAACAGTTCAAAGGCAATTAATGATGTTGCTAACGGAACAAGTCCATTCTGCAACATTTTGAAGAATGCGAAAAAACCACTCGTAATTGTTGGAGCCGATCTTCTGAAAGGTTCAGATGGAGCTGCAATTCTTTCAACGGTTCAGTCTATCTCAGCGAAGCTGTCAAATAAACCTGAGGGATGGAAAACTTTGAATATTCTTCACAAAGTTGCCAGTCAGGTAACTGTGTAATTTTCTACCCTGTATGAAGTCACATTTCTATGAATTATTTTTGTTTATTGCATTTGATTGAGAAACTTCTTATTCCAATTTTATTTGTTTTAACTGTGAAAATCCAATTAATACACTGCGCAAAAAAATTAACGCACATTATGGAAATCTCAAATTTATTCTACAACTGAAGGTGTTCTCAATGATAATTATTTTTATCAGAATTATGCATGCATATGTTATCCACTTTCAACGTTTTTCTTCAATACAGATGTTTTCTCCCAGCAGGAATAAAAAAAGATGATATTATCAGATTTTGAATGTATTGGCTCCATTCTAAAATCAGTTGTTCTCGATCAATTCTAGTGATCAATAGTTTTTCTTTCGTTTGATTTTCTACACTCGATCGCTATGCAACGCGAAACACGCAATTTGACCCAAGAGGAATGTGCCCAAGCGGTAGTTTTGCGAAAAGAAGGGTGGACATACAAAAGAATTGCAGAAAGGTTTGGAGTTTCCCATACAAGTGTGTCCAGAATGTTGCAGCGATTCAGGGAGACAGGTATGAATGTCCGAAGACCAGGACAGGGTAGACCACGGGTAACAACTGCCATTCAAGAACGTTACTTGAGAGTTTCTTCGTTGAGATAACGGTTTGCAACCGCTCGCCTCCTTCAAAATCAGCTTGAGCAAACTCATGAGGTGCAAATTAGCACTCAGACAATCAGAAATCGCCTCAGAGAATATGATTTAAGGCCTCTTGTCGCGGCAAGAGGCCCAGCTCTTACCCCAGCCCATCGAAGTGCGCGTTTGGATTTTGCGAGAGAGCATATCCATTGGGAAAGAGTTCTCTTCACAGATGAGTCTAGATTCTGCCTCTACCATTGTGATCGACGTTCCCTTGTATACAGACGTCCACATGAAAGAATGCTCAGTGCAATTTCCTGAATACTACTGGTTTCGGGGGAGGATCGATTATGGTATGGGGTGGAATATCTCTGACTGCTCTCACAGACCTAGTGGTCGTTGATAATGGAGCTATGAATGCTGATAAGTATATAAGGAACATTCTTGAAGAGCATGTAGTGCCATTTGCCCCATACATTGGTGAAAATTTCATTTTTATGGACGATAATGCCAGACCCCATCGTGCGCGCATCGTTCAGGAGTACCTTGAAGAGGTTGAAGTCTCTCGAATGGAATGACCAGCAAGAAGTCCAGATCTCAATCCGATTGAGCAGGTTTGGGACAACCTCAATAGAAGGCTGAGAAGTTCAGAAAATCATCCAGCTACTCTTAATGACTTAGGAATCCAACTCGGAGAAATCTGGGAAGGATTAGATCAGAACATTTTAAGATCACTCATTTTGAGTATGAACCGTCGTTGCCGAGCTGTAATTAACGCAAGGGGTGGAAATACCAAGTATTAAATCACTTATCAGCATTTCAGTATTTTGAAAATTGTTCATTTCTCTTCTTTCACGTAAGATTCGGTGAAATCCTGAATTTTTCTTTCATTTAATGTGTCTTGTTTCGTTCAAAACCTTCCCGAGAGAACATAAAAAATAAGTTATAAAGTCAATGTAGAGATAACTTTCATTAAAATTGAGATTTTCAGAATGTGCGTTAATTTTTTTGCGCAGTGTATATCTTTGAATTTTTTTTTTTTCATTCCAGGTTGCCGCTCTAGACATTGGTTACACTCCAGGTCTCGAGAAGATTCGAGAAGCAAAACCTAAAGTACTCTTCCTGATCGGAGCAGACGAGGGAGCAATAAACAAGGAAGATTTACCCCAAGACTGTTTCATCATATACCAAGGTAGGAAACGAAGAATCAAAATACAAAATTCACATTTTTAATCACTCAGGCCATCATGGAGACCACGGAGCAAGCATAGCCGATGCTATTTTGCCTGGAGCTGCTTACACTGAAAAACAGGCCACTTACGTCAACACTGAAGGTAGAGCTCAGCAAACATTACCTGCAGTCAGCCCTCCAGGTCAAGCTAAGGAAGATTGGAAAATTATTAGAGCATTATCTGAAATAATCGGTATGAAATTACCTTACGACGATTTGCACCAAATTAGGAGTAGGTTGAATGAGGTTGCACCTCATTTGGTTAGGTACGGAGACGTTGAAGACGCCAACTATTTCAAACAGGCTGCACAACTTTTGCAGGTAAGACTATTCAATGTTTTTTTATTTTAATACAACACTCATATGCTTAATTTTCCAGGATAAAAAATTGGGTAATGACGGTTCGATTGATGTTAAGATTAAAGAACTTAAAGATTACTATATGACAGACTCCATCAGTAGAGCTTCAACGGTGATGGCAAAATGTGTACAAGCCGTAATGAAGCAGAAAGAATCAAAATTTTAAAGTTAGTTGGATGATTTAGGTATAAAATTAACTACACAATTGTATATTGTTTTGTAAAATATAAGATCAAAGTTGTGCTGGAGAAATAAATAAAACGTCGAAATATACTCGTATTGTTTTAATGAACACCAAGTTACAACTCGTTGGTCATCAGGTTACCATAATTTAATGATATTAAACGGAAGAAGTCTCACTCACTTAGGGTTCCACTCTATCAGACATAATTTCGTTAATGATTCTTCATTATCGAAAGAATTATGTTATAATACTTTTTAGGTACTATAAACCATTGTTACAACAATGATTAAACCTAAGCTTCTGAAAATATTAAGATCTTTCATAAAGATTAAGTACCTCGTTTAAAATTAATACTTGAAAGATGAAGAAATAGAATATTTAAAACCCTAAATAAAGCAAGGAATTCCATAAATATAACAACATTGACCTCTATACAATTAAGTTTGAAATTATCACATTTAAACTGATGGTCAACATCAGACTAGACTAAATCGTCCATAGTTTACATCAATTTTATTTTGGAATTTTATGAAATAGTTCAATATTAAACAAACCCATATCAGTTGTGTGAAAAAGTTTAATAGGAATAATAGAGCAAGAAAGCAGAAGTATATACAAGCTATATATATTGCTGAAAAAAGGTTGGCAGCATTGAAACAATCGTGCAGGGTGCCTTAAGTGACCTGACCAAGTAGCTACTTCCGGTTTGGCCGGAAGTGAATGTCAAAATATGTGATTTCATCAAGAATTCACAAAGTTCGTTTCGTGAAATTCTCAATTTCGAATGGAAATCATATTTTTCCTCAATCCAACGACCTATCAAATATTTTTTTGAGGTTAGCTGGTGGTCAAACAAACCAAATTTAGCTTTGTTCATGTAGACATTAAAACCGTTTATTTGCTTGAAAAATTGTTTTATGTGGAAATTTTTTTGATATTTCTAGTCAATCTTACTCTTAGGAATATCAGACCAGTGAAAATTATTTAAATTAAGTGCATTTTCAATAAAAAATGCCAAAAATGTGTGCCAAAGTTGGATGTACAAGTCGTTCAAATTATGAGGATTTTCTTGAATATTTTGGAACACCCAGTGTGTGTAACTTGGTGTATTATACACATATTAAGTGACTTATCAGGAAACAAAAGGAAATTGGGTCAGCAGTCATCAAGACTTGACAATATCGAAGATAAGAAACTAAAGTGAATTTGTCTTTGTAGACACTGAAATAAGCAGTATTCAGTTCATGTAAAATGTAAAACTGATGAATATTTAAATTTATATCATATAAAAGGATAAAGAAGTTACAGGGACAGAGCTCTGATTAATATTCCTTCTCCAATACTTTCTCTTCAATCTCTTCAGGCTCCCAATACTAAAAGTTGTAATCATATGATTGAGTGAAATTTTCTTCGTCAGTGATACTTCAGGATACTTTTTGATATTAGAAATCATAAAAACTCACTCATGAAATGCATAAGATAATAAAATTCCTCATATTTACTGCAAGCCAGCGACCTGTCAGACAGTGGCGTAACGTCCCTCAGCCAGACCCCCCCCCCAATGATTGTCCCCGGGCCCCACTCCTTCTTCAGCTCCTACCACAATACACCTAATTACCCATTCTCTTGTACCATCTTTTAATTCATTATCAACGTCAATTCTATATTACATATTAGGTTTACCTCAATCCTCAACCATTTATTTTATATGACTGTTCAACAATTCATTTGTGGGTGAAACATAGTAGTATATTTTGCAGAAACTATTAAAATGTCCAATAAACCAACTGCATCAATTTTAACCGATATACTTTGACGATTTCGTTATAATTAACATTTCATAAGCTCTTTTACTTTATCATTCTAACTATTATTTGAAATAAATTTTTAAACTTAGCTAGACTGAATCCGTGTGATCATATCAAACATTTATAAGTTTCGGCCCTCTGATAAGCCTACCTCAACAATTTCGCTAAAAATTTTAAACCTCTAAATAAATTATTTCAAAAGAAGAAAACAGGATATGACTGAAATACATAATATGTTAATAAACAATAACGTTGGTTTTAATCAACTCTTAAAAAAAAATTCAATGTTAATAGTGAATTGAAATATGTGATTTTTTTTACTTCCATATCAACAAATACTGGGATTTCGTTTATAAATCTTATATATTTGACGCATGAGGGTGATTTTCAGGAATAGTTTAGATAGGTAATTGAAATTGTCAGAAATGAATGAAAGAAAGTTAATCACAGAATTAATTAGGTACTATGAGTATTTTGTGTTTTATTATAATAAATATTTCTATGATTTAATTGAAAATTGTATAATCATTACCCCGCGGGCCCCTAGACCCCGCGGGCCACCACCCAACGGGGGGTCTGGGGTGGTGTACGTTACGCCACTGCTGTCAGAATATTTATAGATTATCTGGAGGCAGGGCGCCACGTGGTTTGGATTGCCTAATTAACCGCTGAGCAACGACCTGTCAAAAATGTTTTGAGGTTAACACTGGTGGAATAACTACTTTGGATTGGCTAATTCCCACGAAATAAAGGAAAAATGTGTAAGAATAAGACAGGTTCTCTTTAAGCAGCTACTACGCCACCTCACTTGAAGCACCCCATATATCCTTGCCTCTCTATCGAATTTTCCAGTTTATTTTGAGCGAAAATTATAATTCAAATGTTCCTGAATCCTGCACAGAAAAGTCTAAGAAACGCAGGGGAAATCATCAACATTTCAAATTTATTTAGTACGTCTTGCGAATTATTTATGGCACAGCTATAACCCCTACTCCAACGCCTCCTTCATGAGCAATCATGTCGGGGGCGAAATTCCAAGAATCAGTCTTCGGTTCGTACACTTCCACACTGACAAGATTGGAAATGCCGTCGTATCCACCAACGGCCCATAACTTACATGCATTCGCTGTTAGAGCGACCCTACTCCTTTGATACCTCATGGAAGCCACAAAAGTCCATCTGAAATAATTCGTGTTAAAAAAAAATCAGTCAAGTTGACTTCGTGGCTCACTTGTTAGTTTCTGGATCGTATCTTTCCACTGTCCTTAGGAAAGAACTTCCGTCATATCCACCACAAGCGTAAATTTTGCCCCCTAGAACTGCCACTCCTAAACGGCACCTGGATTTGAAATCATCACCTCAATCTCAATATTCATTCACCGATTGATATCAACAAAACGCAAATGATACAACCAAGTGAATATGGCAAATAAAATAAGAAATGAGAACATTTAACCTAAACCTAAATAAGAACACTATGACCATAGACATAGACTGTGATCTAACCTAACCTAAAAGTGAACACTAGATGGAAAATCTACTGCAAGCAGGAATTTTTCGACTTATTTCTCCATGAAATTTCCTCATAAACAAGGATACTTCATTAATAATGGCCACTCACCTCTTTTTCAACATCGGAGCAACTTCTGTCCAAACGTTTGTGTTCGGGTCGAATCTTTCGACAGAATCGAATATCGACAAACCGTCATGACCCCCCAAAGCATAAATGAAACCTTGACATGCTATAACAGCACTAGCACTCCTGGATTTGTTCATCGGAGTCAACGAACACCAAGTATTAGTATTCGGATGATACATTTCGACGGAACTTAAAGAAGTAACTCCGTCATATCCTCCACACACATAAATGATATCTCCCAGAGCGGCGGCCGCTAGTGCACTATAAAGTTTAATTGGAAAAAGCATATAATATAAAGAACCTTTCAATAAGGATTAACAAACTTTTTTATGTCTCTATCGGAAAACCTGACGGCATGCATTCGATCGAAAATGAAAATTGAGCATCAAATACCTCCTTTTACACTGCATTGGCGCCACCAGAGACCATTCTCTTTTGACAGCATCGAACATTTCAACGCTAGAAAGTCTATCTTTGCCGTTGTAACCTCCAAATGCGTAAAGACAACTCTTTAACACTGCAACTCCTAACCTTGATCGGAGCATTGTCATAGATGGAGCCAGTTGCCACTGGTTCGTGTGTGGGTCAAAATATTCAACGTCATTTAATGAATCCCCTTAAAATACAATAGACGTCAACCTATTGATAAATTAAGTTTAATTTTAATGTGGTATTACCATGACGGTTTAAACCTCCAACTACATAGATAAACCCGTTAATGTCAGAAGCTCTAGGTTTGGTCCTGAAACTTTGCATTAGGGACCTCCTCTCAGGTATAAGATGGAATGTTCTAGCTTCATCCATAAGATCCCTTAAAATACACGGTAACAGTTCAATGTTTTTTATTATTTCCACTATAATGTAATGTTAATTTTGTGGTACATGCTGAGACCTTTTCTTTTCACATACCTGCATTGGAACGAGAACCTTATCAGTTCTTCTGAAGCAACCCTATCAGTTAGATAAAGAGGTGAAAGAAGAGGCAAACGTACCAATGCCAATAATTCTGGAAGATTCTCCTTCCTATTCTCTCTATATTTCACCCAACGCATACAAGCTTCAAAAACCTGTTCTTCACTGAAATAAAAGGCATCCAACAAAATATCCTACAAAATTTAGAACACTTACCTTTCAACCCTGAGATCATTTTTCTTCAGTAGTTTTTTCACCTCTGTGACTGGTAAGTTTAGAAACTCCTCATTTTGTGATACTTCATGAAAATACGTCTCCACATATTTATCAACGGAATCAGCTAAAGAATTGCATCCTAAAGAATCCGCAAAATCTCTAAACCCCAAGGCATTTTGAGGATGTAATCTAAAGAACAAAACAACACGATATTTCAACTGAACCTGATTTCACTTAACTCACCTTTGAAGCAGGTAATTTGCACAAGCATCTCTCACTTTCGATAATTGAAGGAAAGAAGCACCTATCATTATACTCTGAACGTTAGAAGGGTCAAGAGTGACTTTACCAGAATATGCAAAATTTATAAGAGCCTCTAACGCTATAGGGTCTATGCACTGCATTTCAATCTCTCTCGTTCTAGACTCAATCATATCATTTGTGAACATGGCATGAAAATAAGGAATTGTGGATGCTAAGACAATACGATGAGCACTGAATGACTGCCCCTCAACCTATAAAATGCATTTTAGAAAATGAACTGAATATTTGAATACTACACCTTCAAAACAACATCACACAAACGACCCTGTCTTCTTATCTCCTCCATGCAGGGAAAGGCAGACGGAAATAAATCGTTTTGTTGGAAAACCAAGTTTTGATTGCTCATGGAGATTTGATATTTTGGAATGTCTGGCCCCTCCTCGCAGTCCATCATTTTCCACCGATGGAACTTTTTCAACGTTTGGAAATTAAACCTTTATTTGGATCGGTATATAATTTATTATTGTTTATGTGGTCTTTGTTTTGAATTGTCAGCTTTTTGACGTTTCCTTATCATTTAGGTTAAGACCATAGAACTTAGGATTCTGTGGTTAACACATTTCTTAAAAAAAAGTTGAATCAAAATTTTAAGCGAATGCAAATAATAAAAGATAAACATTTAAATAGACTGATATTGAAATATAAAATTGATGTTAGATCAGTGTAAATAAGGCTGAAGGCTTTGGGTAATTTAACGGCTCATTCGGTGGAATCCAAAGTAACTCAACTACTTTAAATTCCATCATAAAATTACCTTAGCCCTTAGATACTTTCAGGAAAAGAACCCCTGTACATATTTCATTCAAATTAGACTTGAATAAGATCCTTGTCCTTAAAATTATGCGAAGTAAAATGACTTCCAACTAGAGATATCACTGACCTGTATCATTAGTCTTCATTCGACAAATAAATTACTAACAAATTTTGAGAGCAAAACACGAATTTGATTCCCAAAATTTTGATTGAACATAATATTTGACAATTTGTGCTTTCTCATTTCTCAAAGTAAAATAAACATTAAACAGGTCCGCATTTACAATTTTAATTTTTGAATATGAAGTCCGACCCTGACCACCTGAAAACCAATTTTCCAATGCATTTTCTTCAACAAAAAGTTCATTAATTAATTATTGTTATGAAATTATCTATTCCCAAAGAGTTCTACATTACGATGTGATGTTTCCATGAATGATATGGAAATAGGGAATAATTAATTTGGTTGCCAAACAGTGATAACCTCAATTTAAATTTTGAGAGGGTCAGATAAAAAAATATTTGGATTGTAACTTGGAAGTGCTTAATTTGGGGAAATTTAGATATTATTCAATATGAATCGAGTAAATTTCATTTTCAAGAAGTCCATGGAAAAGGTAATGGTGGAAAATAACAAACTTCCAAAATAATTTCGCTCCTCATAAAAAATAATGGAAGTGAACTCACCTGGCCTTCAAATTCATTGTTATAGGCATTCCTGAAAAACTACAATTATTCAACTCAAATGAATAATCCTATTCTTGTGGAATTCGAGAACGGCATAAGAAAAATTATTTTGTCAGACCTTAAAACTCGGTGAGAAAATCATGTATCAAAAGATCAATTAAACAGAATAATTTTTGCAGGAATGCTCTTTCAATAAACATGATGGAAAATCTGATAGACAATATAACAAAAGAAGAAGACTGTCCTGAATTAAGAGTTATCGTTATAGAAGCTGAAGGAAAAGTGTTTTCGGCAGGTCACAACCTGAAGGAATTGGTAAACTCTTATTCTTTCATCTAAAAATCGTGAATACCAAATAATCCATTTGCAGTCAGGCGAAAAAGATCTCAAAACACACAAGAAAGTATTTGATTTAGCTTTCAAACTTATGAGTTCAATAATAGACTCCCCAGTACCTGTTATAGCTAAAGTCAATGGAGTAGCAGCTGCGGCTGGTTGTCAACTCGTTGCTCAATGCGACCTGTCCATCTGTTCTAAAGAAAGTTCATTTTTAACACCTGGGTAATCAGAGAATTTGAAAAATTTCGTTGTTCATTTCTACAATTATTTCTAGAGTCAATTTCGGAATTTTTTGTTCAACTCCTGGCGTAGCATTATCTAGGTATCTACATAAAAGTACAGCGTTGAAAATGCTGTTAACTGGAAGGTCGATATCGGCTGATGAAGCAAAAAATGGAGGCTTAATCACTGAAGCTTGCAACCAAGATGAACTGGACGAGGTGGTTGCTTCTTACTGTGACGATATCAAAAAGAAAAGTAGAGAAGTTATAGCGTTAGGAAAGAGGTTTTATTATAAACAGGTGAGGTTTTTTTTTTAAATGTTGCACAGGGAATAACCTTTATTTTCAGCTTAATTTGGGGATGAAAGAGGCGTATAAAAGTGGAGGGGATATCATGGTGGAGAATTTGCAATTGAGAGATGGGAAAGAAGGTGTTGGTAGTTTTATTGAGAAGAGAAAACCTATCTGGACCCATGGTACCAGTTGATGCGAGGTATTTAAGTCAATTTTAATTTCACAGAAAATTATTAAAAATCAAATTAAACTTTTTTGATTATATTCATTTCAATAAACTTTTGTGAAGTATACAGTATCTAGGATTTAAATTTTTTCAACTGTAGTACTTCGGCTTATTTTAGTGAAGTTTGTATTCTCACTTCGAAGTTCATTGTTACCGAGTTGATTAATTATATGGGAATTTTATTCTAATCTTTTTTACGTCAGTGCCTTATTTCTCGTCCCCAAGATTGAAAAAGCAGGAAAAAGTTATGAAATGAAAAATAAATTTTCAAAACAATTTTATTGAAATTAAGAAATCAACTTCATATTGGAATATACATAATAAAATCATATTTGCTCTAGACCTTAATTACTTAAGAGTTAGATATAGAGAACCAACAGTCTATTTAAGAATATTGATAAATATTCATTAATTATCAGACGACAATCTTCCTCCTCACAATTTCGTTAACCTGCAACATCCTACATTTTCAAGTTCTTATACTTCGAACTTCCACTTGGTATAGCTCCCAACACCATACCAAACATAACTAAAGTTATAAATACGCCTTCCTTAAGTAATGATAAGGGACTAAACATGTATGCATTAATACATGATGTTCAAACACTTACGACACTTGATAATATTAACACTGTAGATAAGTATCATTTTAGAATGAATAAGAAAACGCAAATTTTGCCTTCAAAAATGAATTTCAGATGGTATGAACATGATAACAATAAAATGATGGCCTTTATTTTAATCATTGTGAAACGCTGATCTACTTATAAACATAGAGTGAAATGGAAACGTTTTGACTTGCTATCTTTAACAAACTTCCTTACTCTGAAGTATTTGCTCTGGATGTTCCAACCTAAAAAACGAAGAACACAAGTTGGCAAAAATAAAGAAAATTCTGAAACGTTGAGACGAAAATAATTATACGAAATGGTTTTTCTGTGAGGATACAACAAATTTGTATCTAAACACTAAAAATACACTGCGCAAAAAAATTAACGCACATTATGGAAATCTCAAATTTATTCTACAACTGAAGGTGTTCTCAATGATAATTATTTTTATCAGAATTATGCATGCATATGTTATCCACTTTCAACGTTTTTCTTCAATACAGATGTTTTCTCCCAGCAGGAATAAAAAAAGATGATATTATCAGATTTTGAATGTATTGGCTCCATTCTGAAATCAGTTGTTCTCGATCAATTCTAGTGATCAATAGTTTTTCTTTCGTTTGATTTTCTACAGTCGATCGCTATGCAACGCGAAACACGCAATTTGACCCAAGAGGAATGTGCCCAAGCGGTAGTTTTGCGAGAAGAAGGGTGGACATACACCAGAATTGCAGAAAGGTTTGGAGTTTCCCATACAAGTGTGTCCAGAATGTTGCAGCGATTCAGGGAGACAGGTATGAATGTCCGAAGACCAGGACAGGGTAGACCACGGGTAACAACTGCCATTCAAGAACGTTACTTGAGAGTTTCTTCGTTGAGACAACGGTTTGCAACCGCTCGCCTCCTTCAAAATCAGCTTGAGCAAACTCATGAGGTGCAAATTAGCACTCAGACAATAAGAAATCGCCTCAGAGAATATGATTTAAGGCCTCGTGTCGCTTCAAGAGGCCCAGCTCTTACCCCAGCCCATCGAAGGGCGCGTTAGGATTTTGCGAGAGAGCATATCCATTGGGAAGAGGCCGATTGGGAAAGAGTTCTCTTCACAGATGAGTCTAGATTCTGCCTCTACCATTGTGATCGACGTTCCCTTGTATATAGACGTCCTCATGAAAGATATGCTCAGTGCAATTTCCTGAATACTACTGGTTTCGGGGGAGGATCGATTATGGTATGGGGTGGAATATCTTTGACTGCTCGCACAGACCTAGTGGTCGTTGATAATGGAGCTATGAATGCTGATAAGTATATAAGGAACATTCTTGAAGAGCATGTAGTGCCATTTGCCCCATACATTGGTGAAAATTTCATTTTTATGGACGATAATGCCAGACCCCATCGTGCGCGCATCGTTCAGGAGTACCTTGAAGAGGTTGAAGTCTCTCGAATGGAATGACCAGCAAGAAGTCCAGTTCTCAATCCGATTGAGCAGGTTTGGGACAACCTCAATAGAAGGCTGAGAAGTTCAGAATATCATCCAGCTACTCTTAGTGACTTAGGAATCCAACTCGGAGAAATCTGGGAAGGATAAGATCAGAACATTTTAAGATCACTCATTTTGAGTATGAACCGTCGTTGCCGAGCTGTAATTAACGCAAGGGGTGGAAATACCAAGTATTAAATCACTTATCAGCATTTCAGTATTTTGAAAATTGTTCATTTCTCTTCTTTCACATAAGATTCGGTGAAATCCTGAATTTTTCTTCCATTTAATGTGTCTTGTTTCGTTCAAAACCTTCCCGAGAGAACATAAAAAATAAGTTATAAAGTCAATGTAGAGTTAACTTTCATTAAAATTGAGATTTTCAGAATGTGAGTTAAGTTTTTTGCGCAGTGTAATAACATTTAAGAGTGGATTCTCTTAATACAAAATTGTTATATCCGTTCAAGAAAACCAGATGATCGAATCAGGAAAATACCTTTACTTCTTGAGCAACTTCATCGACACGAGTTTCAGCCTCTCTAGTTTGTGGCAATTCCACATTATTTTCAGCAGCCCCTTCTCTCACTTCTGTCAATCCTTCAATAGCTGCCGTAAGATGGTACTGATTGTTTTCATTCTCCTGCAATATCTAAAATTCATGTTTTAAATCAATATGAAGAATTTTTTTTTAAACTATCCATCACCTCGATCGTAGCAGGGTATGGCGGTGGTTGATCTCCCATAACATCCTGGTATGAAGGGGGTGGAGTTTGCTTTGCCAACCGCCCGCACATCGCTTCTTGTCCGCACAAAATGCTGCTGTAATCGGGATCGGACATTTGTCCATCGGTAGCATCAAACGCAATGAAATGGATGGTACTCCTGATATTTTGTTGTTTCAAGGAAAGGAATTTGTAACAACGCCACACAATGGAAATACAACACGCCTAAAAAAATCGAAATCTTACTCTGTCAAAACTTGCGAAATGAAAAATCTACCTTCCATGTCAGAGCGATCAAAAACGTAGACAATACCACAATGGATAACATTTGTGGACTCAAGGACAGAAGAAGCTTTTTGGACGGTAAGTTGTGCCAATGTTCCTCCACTAAACGATGAATGGACCTCAAATAGCAAAAGTAGCCCGTTGCTGTTAAACTAGAAAATTGGAAATATACAAACTGTCCTGTTGAAACAAAAATGATGGACTCACGCAGTTACAGCGAAATCGAAGATTTGTAAGCAGAAGAATGGCAGCAGATGATGAGCCTTTCCCTTTATGGTTCCGTAAAGCATGCATAATGTGATAGCCAGGGTACAAACTGTGACAAAGGCCCCTGAATCCATGTCCGCTGATAATGTACAAGAACAAAACGTTATATACAATTACATTGACAGATTTAAAATAATAATAATGAGCATAATTCTCACATGAATAAATTGGCCTTCCATCCTGTGTAGTAGGCAAATAATACGGGTACTCATCAGCCTTAACCTTGCTCAAAGGAGTGGGCAAAAAATCGTTTTGCTGAAACTCCTCATGCCTGTTTCTCTGCTCTATCAGATTGTTATTTCTCATCAGGAGAGCAAGGACAACTAAAGCCAGAAGGTGGAGCGACTTGAAAAAAAATCGAGAACTATTTCACAATGTTCCCCAAGAGATAATATCTACTCACCAGATGCCATATTCCCAAGATTATTGTTGCTGTACGAACATGAATACAGCCAAAACAACTCCATTCACTGTTCCTCCGGGAACCTAACTTTCCTAATCTCATGGCTAACATCTAAAATGTACGAAGTGAATGAAGAATCTTGGAATTTTAATGGTAATATTGATAAGAATGTCCTATTTCAGGGTCGAATATTCACAAACATATTGCAGTTACTATCATTTCCCAGGATTTCAGTACGTTCACAAATCAATATAGTATTAAATCTTGGATCATTAGCGGAAAAGCCTTACCTAGAAGGATAATATGGATATATTTTTGGGTGAACTACCAATATCTGTTAGTTTTCTAATTTCCACAGATCCAATTAGAATAATTCTCAAAACAAAACTCCCAATCAAAACGTCACTTGTGTCAATATTAGTAGAATTGACATTTTTGTCAAACGTACCAAATGTCAAATGTGGGGGTACGATCGAAATATTCGAAATACGATCCATATTTCCATTTTTATTCCGACAAATCCTTAATATTGCCAGTTAAAAAACTCCTCGTTTGAAATATTCTTTCCCATTGCATATAAAATGAGGCACTGAACGATAATTGAAATAAAAAAACTTGTAAATAAATATATTTTCTCTTTATGAATTAATTTTTCCTCTAGGAATCCGCAAAATGATAATATTTCAACAACAATAATCGATCAATAACTGTTTACGTATTTCTCATAACATAAATAAAAGAATGGTAAATTTATCTGAGTGCAAAGTTTAAATTCCAGACAAACTTTGTTACGAAATCTGCGTGAATTTAGTTTTCTCGCCTGCTTTATTACTTTGTTCTCCAATAATCGCATTAATCTTCAAAATATTAAAGTCTGCTCATTATAAGAGTATTAACTTTAATACGAATTGTGTTTGCCAATTTCTACCTTGTGTTGTCACGTTATCAGACAAGTGGTTAGAGTCGAAAAGTCAACTAGCGCAAACGAATGCATAGATGACTTGACCAGTTAGCCGGTGTTCTATTTTCTCATGCTGGGTGATTTCAATACAAAAAACGTGAATCGAAGTAATACATTTTAAGAACTTTTTACTGTTTTATTCTTTCTGCAACCATGGCGTACTGTAGGGGAGTTTTGCATCGCCAAGTAAGAATTTCTATTTATTCCTCAGTTCTTGAATTTCAAATCATGCCACATAAGGAAAAGTTAATTTGTCGATTAAGAAATGTGATCTCCACAAATAACATTTCCTTATTTTCAATGAAAATATAAGATTTTCTGAATAAAAAAAATTGTTTTAGGGAAGCAGAGCAGCTTCATCATTCTTACAAGAAATACAAATAAGATGCTTCAGTGTTTCACCCTTATCTTCAGCTGCTGTGAAAACAGCTATGAGCAAATTTGATAAAGACCCTTTGCCATATGAAAAACTAACAAACAACTTGGAAACCATCAAAAAAAGGCTGAACAGGCCTTTAACTTTGTCTGAAAAAGTTTTGTATTCCCACATAGATGACCCTAAGAATCAGGTAATATTCGCAGTATTTTTGCATATGGTTTGATTCTCCATAATTTTCCTAGCAATGATATATCTCATAAAATAAGGACTTTAAATGGATTATATTATATAACATTTTTATAAAGTAAGGTTATGTAGAGGGCATTGAATTGACCTTGGGTTGTTTTGAATCAATCTATTTTCTGATTTGAAAAAATAGAGAAATTCTATAATTGCATAACTGAATCCATCACCTTTACATTTAGTATTCGCAACAATATTTGTTTCAGAATGTCTGCAATGAATAAAAATGAATCTTTGAATTATTCATATTTTTATCCTAATCTTACTGTTATGATGATTTTTAACATCTTCATGTTCAAATATACACGTTATTCTTATTTCAACAAGTCGTTCATGTAGATTTTTTCATAATTGGTAGGAAATCGAAAGGGGAACTTCCTACCTCCGTCTCAGGCCTGATAGAGTTGCTATGCAAGATGCCACCGCCCAAATGGCAATGTTACAATTCATTTCTAGCGGTCTTCCAAGGGTGGCTGTACCCAGTACAATTCATTGTGATCATTTGATTGAAGCTCAAATAGGTGGAGCCAAAGATCTTGCAAGGGCCAAAGATCTGAATAGCGAAGTTTATAGCTTTTTGAGTTCGGCAGGGAACAAGTATGGAGTTGGTTTCTGGAAACCAGGATCAGGTAGATATTTTGTATTTTTATGGTTGGATCAATTGCTTGAATTTTGGATTGTTATTCACTTTGATTATTACTGGTTTATTTCCTTCTTTTCTAACGAACAAAATTGGCGTTTTCAGTTTTACAAGGAACGTTTCAGTGAGTTACTGTGATGATGTTTGTGATATCAATGTATCAATCAGGATAACTTTTCCTGATGGGTGTTTAAACTTTCGAATAAAATTTCAGGTATTATCCATCAAATTATTTTGGAAAATTATGCGTTCCCTGGACTGCTCATGATCGGTACAGACTCCCACACACCTAATGGTGGAGGTCTTGGGGGCCTATGCATCGGTGTCGGAGGTGCGGACGCTGTGGATGTCATGGCTAGTATTCCATGGGAATTGAAGTGTCCTAAAGTCATCGGTGTTAAATTAACAGGTTAGTTTGATGCTGAAATAAGAAAGTATGAATGAATTTGGCTGTCTCATCTCTTCAGGAAAGTTATCTGGTTGGACGTCACCTAAAGACATCATCCTCAAGGTCGCTGATATCTTGACGGTTAAGGGAGGTACTGGGGCCATTGTAGAATATACAGGTCCAGGTTGTGAGTCGATCTCTTGTACGGGAATGGCTACCATTTGTAATATGGGGGCTGAAATTGGTGCTACAACATCTATTTTCCCTTATAACAAAAGGATGAGTGACTACCTCAAGGCTACCAAGAGGGAAGGAGTCGCTTCTGAAGCTGACAAATTTGGAAAGGTAACTTTTGGAAATTATTAATTACTATCTTAATTCTGAGCTGGTGGTCTAATGGCCACCTTGTTCATGCCATTTAACCCCGTTGGATTTTTTTATGTCCCCATTGAGAAATTCATAATTTCTTCAGGTTCTCCTCAATCCCGATGATGGTTGCAAGTACGACCACGTCATCGAAATCAATCTGGACACCCTGGAACCTCATGTAAACGGACCATTCACCCCCGATCTGGCAAGTCCGATCAGTAAACTTGGAGAGAACGCAAAGAAGAATGGATGGCCGGTTGAGATTAAAGATGGACTGATTGGTTCCTGCACGAACAGCTCATACGAAGACATGGGCAGATGTGCCTCCATAGTCAGGGAAGCCATGAAGCACGGTGTCAAATCCAAGATTCCGTTCTATGTCACTCCTGGTTCGGAACAAATTAGAGCCACTATTGAGAGGGATGGTATCGCTCAGACCCTCAGGGAATTCGGAGGCACTGTGAGTAGATCTGAGGAAATATGTCTTTTACAGAGATTTGGATTGTGTTGGATGTTTCAGAATCCCAGACTAATGTTAAATTTTTTTTTTCATTCTCGGACTATTCATTTATGTATTAAAAGACTTTCAGTGGCGAATAATCAATTTAAACTTCGGCAACATGGTTTTAAAAACATTCTGACTGTAATAAAAAGTTCATATAACATAACAAAATTCTTTTTGAGAGTTTAATGATGATCTTTTCGTAGTTATTAAATTGGTTTCTGTGTAGGTACTTGCTAATGCCTGTGGTCCATGTATTGGTCAATGGGACAGAAAAGATGTGAAGAAAGGAGAAAAAAATACAATTGTCACTTCCTATAACAGAAATTTCACAGGAAGGAACGATGCAAACCCTGCAACTCATTGCTTCGTTACATCTCCAGAAATGGTGACGGCTCTCAGTATCGGAGGAAGACTGGACTTCAATCCACTTAAGGATGAAATAAAAGGTTCACAGAATTTTCCTAATTACTGAATGAGGCCCTGTTTTGAGATTAAAAATCTTTTCACAACTAGTTTAATTTTTTTCAGGAACCGATGGAAAATCTTTCAAACTAAGCGACCCCTTCGCTGATGAACTCCCAACCAAGGGATTCGATCCTGGTCAAGACACTTATGAAGCCCCCCAGGCTGACGGAAGTTCAGTGAGAGTGGATGTAGATCCGAAATCACAACGTTTGCAACTGTTGGAACCTTTCGACAAATGGGACGGCAAAAATTTGGAAGATATGGTTGTGCTGATCAAGGTTAAAGGAAAATGCACGACTGATCATATTTCGGCAGCTGGACCTTGGTTGAAGTACAGAGGACATTTGGACAACATCTCCAACAACATGTTCATCGGGTAAGAATAATTCGACATTATTTGTACCCCGATTCTAATTATTTATTTCAGAGCAACGAATGCGGAAAACGGTGAGATGAACAAAATCAAGAACCAGTTGACAGGTGAATGGGGCGCAGTACCAGATGTGGCCCGTCACTATAAATCGAAGGGAGTCAAATGGGTAGCTGTCGGAGATGAAAATTACGGAGAAGGAAGTTCCAGGGAGCATGCAGCTTTAGAACCTAGACATTTAGGCGGTAGAGCGATCATAACCAAATCTTTCGCTCGTATTCACGAAACTAACTTGAAGAAGCAAGGACTCTTACCTTTGACTTTCGCTAATTCCAGCGATTACGACAAGATTCAACCCACGTAAGTTTGAATCTAATTTCGTTCAACTCAGCACACATTTAAGAAGGTTTTTGGTCTTGTTGCGTTCTTAATGAAACGTACTGTGTATAAGATCGATACTTTAAAACATTTTTTTTTATAGGGACAAAATCACTTTGATAGGTCTCGCCAATTTAGCTCCAGGTAAACAAGTCGAATGTGAGGTTAAACACAAGGATGGATCGGTAGATAAAATAATGTTGAATCACAGTTTGAACGATCTGCAAATTGGATGGTTCAAGGCAGGAAGTGCTCTTAACAGAATGAAGGAACTTGCAGCTTGAAGTTCCGTGTAGGTTTTTGAATGTGTAATTTTATTAAGGAGACCTTTTGAGAATAGAAGTTGTCTATTAGTTTCAGAGGGGTTCTTTCTACAAATCAATTTTTGAACATTTATGATATGTATCGTTATCATTTTTGTGATAATCGTGAAAATATTTAAAAGAAAATAAAGAATACGTAAGAGTTTGAGTATTACCAACTTGCAACTTTCCCAGCATTAAAGAATCAAACTTGTGTCATCCCAAAATATTTCCTCCAGGTTTTAAATTAACCTGGAGGAGTCTAAATATTTCAGTTTACTACAGGTTAGCATACTCCTTGAATGTTTATCTATTTACTGTTTAACTAATTATTTGAGAAGAGATAGTTTTTTCTATGTCACACAAAATCTCTGAATCTACCCATCAGATTTTGAAAATTTTTTCTTTGGTGGAGAGGTACTTCACTTGTGAGTGATATAAACTTTATTTCATTTTGATGAAATCATTTTTCAGTGAGAAATCTCAATTTATGTAAAAAATTAACTTATTGTCAGACACCGACCAAACTGTTTGATGAGAATGGAAAATTAAATATTATAATTTTGAAGGTCTCTTAAAAAAATCAACAGTTAGTTCTGAAGCTATATACAGGATGATATATAATCCCTCGAAGTACAGGGTGCCACAACTAGAGCTGATGAATAAAATGATATAAAAAATATCCAATCTTTGGATCTTGAGTCTATTGATTCAGTCCTGCACAGAAAGAAGAATATCTTCTTTTTTCAAACTACAAATTTTTTGTGGGAAAGTAATCTCAATTTTTCATCTGTACCAACTAGAACAAAAGAAAAAAAATTCTCTTGATATTCAAATAAAATGCAGTGAAAATTCTCAATAAAAAACAGAAATAAGTAGCAAGAATTTATTTCTCAACACTTCTACAATTATTTTCAACATTAGTAATATCCAGAATATTATAATGTAGGGAAAATATTTATCACTTAACTTAAATCACTGTACAAATTACGCTTCAAATTGTCTGATATCATTTCGAAGGATAACACCAATTACTCATTCAGTTACACAAGAACTCACGTTCCTTTTCTCCATTTCTCTGCAGTTACGAACTCGGTCATTGGTTTACCGCTGATTCCACAAGTGCCAATTCCAACCCTTCCAGAAACTGAATCGGGGGAAGCAAATATGCTTTTTCCTTTCAAACCAGAAATTTTTTTATTCCTGCCAGCTTTAGAAGTGAAAGCTAGCCACTTTTGTTTCTCAGTCTCTCGTTCTTCTTCCAATTCTTTGAATCTTTGTTGTTTCTTCATCTTCTTTTTCTTCAAATACTCTTTGTTGTTCATTTTAGCTCTCTTCAACTTTTCTGACTCGCTGAGAACACGTTTTTGCCCTGTGAATTCTTTAAGTTCAGCTAAGGTCGTAACACCACGGTTTTTAAACGCTTCAAATGTTACATTTACCTGCCCATCCGGATTGATTACATCGATTCTAGCTTCATAATACTGCCCATTGTCATTCCACTTGGCCATGCAAGTATCGCCAACTCTCCAAATTTTTTTCGTTTTATTTCTTGCAACGAATTCTTCTACAGCCATCAAGGACTTGGTGATTTCGTCATCTTCGGCCACACCAACTGGTTGTGTGTATTCTGGTTGGTTAGCTGCTTCTTCAGCCTTATTTTTCAGATCTAAAGTAAGATCAATTACTTCTTCGAGATCGATCTTGAGTTTCTGCAGTTCCTTGTTGTCCGGATCAGTCAATAAGGCAGCTTCCACTTGCTGCAATTGCAAGCGATAATTCTGCAATTCGTCACCCATACTGATTTGAGTCTTTAACTTCTAAGAGGAATTCAACAACAAAATATTCTCGTAAATTCGTGGATGGATAATAATTAATAATCAGTAAATAATTCACTAATTTTCTATTTCTGTTCAATGGACTTTGACATATGACAAGATCAATGATACTTTTGTGACAACAAATAGTCATAGAAGTTGAAAAACTTTCATAGGGGTGGCCAAATTACATCGAAACTATCGATATGTCAATGACAAACGATATGTCAACGACAAACTTATAGTTTCTATGATCCAAAGATCAAAACGCCCTCTTTCGGCAAACATTCCTAACTAGAAAATGAGTTCTGTTTTGAGATCTTGTATATTTCGCGTGCTTTTGAGCTATAATATTTTGTTTCATATCCACGTATTCTTGATGGATATTTAGAAGTTTTATCGAGTTCTGAGAAGATTAATTTGTATTGAAATAAAAATTGTTGAGAAGGTATTCATATCAGTTTTATTCATTTGAAATATTATTCACAAAGTTATGATGTTTTAGGTGACCAGGCGTCTTGTTTGAGTTTGATTTTCTGGTGCAGTTTTAACTGATGAGAAAGGTCAATAACACAATTATCAACAAGAGTGTTATGAAATTGATCATCGTAATTCAAGGTACTGAGCTGTGCCTTTATCTTTCTGTAAGACAGGAATTAAATAAGGCGAAGAATCTGAGCGGAGGGAATGTTTTTCTTCCATGTTTGTTAAAGAAGAAATAAAACCAAAGGGGATTCATTGTTTTATTTTAATCCTTAACATAGACATTGCCCATTTGGCGATGGACCTTCAATTTTATTTTCCAGTATGACATCTCGGAAGCGCTGTAAATCTTGAGGGCTAGGGCTTTCTGGTAAAGTCTCAGCGATGCGTCTAAAGAGATAGCGAACATTATATCCATTCTTCGCACTGGTTTCCATAAAAAGCACTCCAAGTCGATGAGCTTCTAGCTTGCCGTCGTCATGTGTTACTTGACGTGAATCGTGTAAATCTACTTTGTTACCCACAAGAACGATGATGACATTATCACCCCTCTCCATCTGGACATCTTTTATCCACTTCGTGGTCTGCTCAAAGGAGGCTTGGCTGGTAACATCGTACACTATAACCGCTACGTTTGAGTCCCTAGAACCATACAGCTAGAAAAAAGCTGGAACAAAGCTTACCCAAAAATCAAATACCGTATGTATGAAGGAATCAAAGAACGGAATCTCTCCTGCCCAGCTGTATCCCATAATTGCAATCTAACAGTTTTATCCTGCATATAAACTGTTTTCGACAGGAAATCTATCCCAACTGTTGCTTGATAAGTATTATCGAAACTGTCATACATGAATCTTGTTATGAGGGACGTTTTTCCAACACTTTGCTCGCCCAGCAAAACCAACTTATACTTTTGGATATTTTTCATGTGTTTATTCTGGATAAGACATGACGCTGATGTATTCATTATTCGAAACGCCAGGATGACAATTTTTGACGACTCATAATTCTGTGTTCTCACTTCACATATTTCTATGCTTCTATATTATATTTATAATTCTATGCTTGTCCCGGCCAGTTTTCTCTGCTCTCGAACATCGACTTGTGAATTATTTCAATTATTTGATTTGGTTAAGTTCAGAAATGGAAATAATTGTTTTTTTAACGACACCGCAATCGAAAATATTTATGCGTGTACTAATTGATAATGTGCAATGTTCGGAAAGGGTGAGTAAATGAGAACTATGAATGAAATACAAAAACTTTAAAACAATTTATTCATTGAAATAACATCCGCACAACATACTTCTTTTAAGAACATCAAAACATTTTATGTCGAACATATTGAAAATCTTTAATACAATGGCAGTTTTGAAGAAAGTAGTCAAAGCAAGTTCAAAAAAGAACGAAATAATCAAGATTATTTAAACATAATCATTATAGACTTAAAATATATAAATACAGCTATAAAGCTAGAAATGAACTATTTCTGTGTCAAGTAAAATAGTTTACTTCTAGCTCCAATGGAGTTTAGAAACTAGAGCATATATTCCTTTATGTATTGTCATTATACAGTTAACAATTGTTTATAAATCCATATCGAACTGATTTTCTTCTTCATTCTTCACTTCTTCTTTCTTAGCTTGATTGTTTCTTATTATATTTACAGTCTTCTTGTTTGGACTTTTATTCTTTTTTTCAAATGGCGCTCCTTTTATTAGAGAACTGGGGATTTCGTAACTAGGTGGGGTCTTTGAGATTGGCGAATTCCTGAGATTCATAAGGATTGATTTTTCATACACTATCCTAGTTCCTGTAAATAATAAACTGTTTTAAAAAGAACTCATTGGATGATTTTCAGATGGAAAAAATATTTCACAAAGAGTCTTTGAACTTGTTCTTTTTCGATATTGCACCTGAATCTATTTTCTTCCTCCAATGCCCTAGTGAGGGTCTATGGACTCAACCATTAATTATGCACCCATACCTGAATCTATGATCTATGCAAGAAACATAGAATCTGAAAATCAACTTTTTTCTATGTTCAACGTTCATAAAATATCCCATATACATAGAATATAAAATACCTGATTCTTTATTCTAAGCCCATATATGAGTGAAATGATAAGACCTCGCTATAAACCAATATAGCAACCAAATAATAAAATATTGCCAATATGAAAAGGTTCCTATGATCGACGATTACTCAATAGTAGATAAAAAACTGCGCACTTTTAATGTGACCCGCCAAATTAACATTTTTATCGTCCACATAAATAATACTGATAAGACCGATTTCGCGAAATACCTCCAGCCAGAGCCTTGCTACGATGCAGAAGAAGCAGGAAACGAATCGATCGTGCTGCTTCCAACACAAGAAAATTGAATAAACATAAATTTCCGCTATCAAGAAATACCGGTGTGGTTTTCCTGTTATAAGAAATTTCCCTGTGAGAGCGGCAACGTCGGACGCGACTCGTCATTGTTTGTTTGTCTGCATGTGTGAAGGTCAACTGGGCACAATAATAAATTCTGCACGTGTTACGATAATACAGACGCACCAACAATGTGTGCGAAAATTCAAATTTATATTCATTTCGCGATATGCTTGCCATGAAATTGACGATAGGCTAGTGGTTGAAATATGGTTTTCAAAGTTTAATATTGACCCAAACTTTGAGTAAAGATAACCTAAAAAGATGATTCTGAAGATTACATTATTAAAGAAGTATCGAAATCCTTAATTCTTTCGATCCAACCTATTTTACCGCCCGTTATATTTTTTAACGATTTATTAACATATAAAAAAAAATCACCATGTGCTTATTTTTTTTGCGTAACATGTGCTATAATTATTTACATATAATTCACACTATTTTCGTCATTAAAATAGATGGTATTATACTTAGACAAAGGTATTATACATATATGGATTATTAGTAGTAAGTCCTATGAAAAACCAAGAAAATTTCGAAGAATCTTTTATTTTGTACGTAAATTCGTCGAAAATTAGATTTTGTATCCAATTTTCATTGAAAGAAGCATAGAAATAAATTAATTCATCTTCAGTGAATAGGAAACCATAGAAAGCAGGGCGGTTCTGTCACGAAAATTAAATAATTAATGTTGATTTCTTTGAGAAATGAGATAGGACTGCTCGAAATTGATAAAAATTCATATATTGGAATTATCCAGATGTTTTGCTCACCTCCAGGAGTTGTAGAATATATGGTTCCTCCAGGGGTTGAAGAAAAATCATTGGGTATTTCCGAAGGGTCATTGATGAACACTTTCCTGGTGGGTATAGCCTGTGCCTGACTAGCAGTGGCTTTTCTCGCCATAGGTGATGCAGACATTTCAAATGATTAGTGACGAGATATCACTTTTACTTTTATCGCAATAGGACACGATCTGATCCAACAGCTTCAACTACACGTTTATATACGATAAATTGATGGCGTGAGGAAACTGCGTTTGAATTTTCTTCCCGTAGTGTAACCGAGCGTGGTTGTCAGATTATCGCACATTTCCCGGCGTCCGGTATTCTTATCTAATTTTTATGAGATAATAATTAACAATACCTGTGCATACATTTTTATAAGTCAATGCGATTATATGCTTCGATTGATATTTTGTAATGTGATAAGTTAGTAAATATGTACCAAAACAAACTAAATAGATAATGTTTTTGAAACAATTTGAAATAGCATCGAAAGGATATGCAACTTTCAGTTCGTAATATTGATCCGGAATATGGCGAGAATTAATTTAAAACATTTGATACCATATCCATTATCTCGTTAGCTGCTTTACATGTTGAAAAAAGCCGAAAAATGTTTATCTTTTATGAGCGTTTATAGCCTAATTAGAACGTTGGCAACGCCTTGTTTTGTTATTCATTTTACACACCACGCACGTGGTGCTTTCATTACTCACTGAGCCTTCACGCCCCGAAAACAAGAATATAAAAAATATTGTTTACAAATTCGGAAACAATGATGTAATATTCATTCCAACTGAAACGGAAATGTGCACTTGACGTACTCAAATCAAACCCTTTTTATACAGCTACACTGCTACAAATACAGAGGAAATATTTTTTTCTTTTCCAGTAAATCTTAGATGAAAGGTTCCTTATTATTTATGCTGATTCTAGTAAAACTTCACAGGTAAGTATTTTTTCGATGCTCAGATACCGACAATATTTGCGTTTCACGTTGTTTTTTCATCTTATCAACTCTAGATGCCTCGGGTCTTCTCAAATATCTTTTACTAAATTAAGTAGTAAAAAAGAGGGAAGCTCAAATCCTTAAATATTATAATATATATCAAATAATTTTCAATTTTTAATCATCATTAGACAAGGCTGTTGGAACTCAGTGATCTGATTGGTCCTTTAAGGCCTCTTGCAACGACAGAGAATTCTCGCGAGAATTTTCTGCCAAATTCACTGACCGAAAATTCTCTGCCGTTGCATACTACTTTCGGTAGAATTCTCTGTGGAATTCCATTGTTCCATCGTATGCCACGGCAGAGAATTCTCGGTCAGTGAATTTGACAGAAAATTCTCGCGAGAATTCTCTGTCGTTGCAAGAGGCCTTTACATGCACAGAACAATAGTGATCAAAGACCATTTATGGTAAGTTGTCTCTGGAATGGGTAGGTATAGTGTCCGTAGTTCAGAAACCACCTGAAAAGCGGTTATGTTTACAATTCTTGATTTACAACAAAATATAATACGGAATCATATGCAAGAAGCAAAATCTAAACCCCTATTAGACAGTTATCACGCAAGTTCTAGAGAAAAATATCAGTCTTATTGACATACGATTTTAATAAAGTGAAAAGTTATTGAGAATCTGAAATGTCAGATGAAACTGTTCATGATGATATGTTATTTAGTATGCTCCAGGATTGCAAAACGCTACCGGTATTTATGGACCATCTCTTCGGCTTTCTGAGGAGAAGGTATGTTATTGAGGAACAAATTTTCCTTCGTAACCCTGACCTCGAATGCCCCTTTCAGATCAGATTTTTATGATGTTGCGACAAGTCCTGGATCCCCTGTAGGACTACCTCCAGGTTTTGCCGAGAAATTAGTCAAACAGAGTTTCGATAAATTTTCAAATAATTCAATTTCTTCCAATGCACAAACCTCAATCAAGGAAAGTAAGAAATCTAGTGAGAAAAAAGAAAAAGTATCTAGTCACCCAAATACTGCATTTGACTCATCGAAAAGCTACAATGGGGCTAGTTTTGAAAACTATTGTTGGTCACAGTCATACAACGAAGTTGATCTATTTTTGAAACTTCCTGAAAATGTGAAAAGTCGTGATTTGATAGTACAGTCAACCTCTAAAAATATTTGTGTGAAACTGAAAAATGGTGACACTCTTTTGAGTGGCGATCTGTGTCAAGCTTGTAAATTGGATCCTATCTGGTCAATAGATAATAACGAATTACAGATACATTTTGAAAAACTCAAAGAAATTTGGTGGGACTGTTTTTTGATATCGGAATCAAGATTAGATATGTCCAAAATTGATTGTACGAAGCCTATGGAAGACTTACCTGAAGACGCTCAAGCTAAAATACAAGAATTACAGTGGAACCAAGAACAGAAACGTTTAGGACTTCCAACATCTGATGAAATAAAAAATATGAATACTTTGAGGAAAGCATGGAATGCTGAAGGATCCCCATTCTCTGGACCTTTCGACCCTTCCGTTATATCATTCAACTGAATTTTTAATTTGTTTTTTTTTTTTCATCATCTTATTGGGTTATGAAAGTATGGTTTTATTTTTACAATGATTTTTACTTGTAATTTAGGGTTTTAATTAAAAACGCGTAGTAATTGAATGTTCTATATTTTATACAAAAATTATAACAAATAACAAGCCACTTCCATAATTTGATAATAACCAATAGTAAACTTTATATAATATTTCAGAATCTTAAAATCTCTTGGAAATTTCAAACAGATGGAAAAAATAGCATCTGGATTAAATAATGTTATTCTTAATTTGGTTATATAATAAATAAATTTTGCAATACAATAAATAAATCACAATGAATATCACATAATTGGACATAAGATTTTTAAATATGAGACTAAAAGAAGCAATAGCAGATCAATAAAATACAAAACACAAAATTAATCAATCGAACTTTAGCTATTTTTTATTTTTAGATTCCTTTTTTTCTGCCTTCAATAAACCTACAAAAATAAACACGTAAGGACTGCTGTATTTGACTTCCCAAAATACGCTTTACTATTTTGAGATAACTTGTAACATTCGATCTTTCAAATATTATTGCTCAAAACCGTTTTCAAAGTTTTCTGGAACGAATTGAGGGCACTGGTTAAGGATAATTTCAAGCCTTTGCTAACAGGTAAGAGTGGAAACTCGGGTTTTTGTGGATCGGTATCAAGGCAATATTTCTGCAAACGTTCGCACACATTTTTGCCCTTCATGGCAAAATGAGTGTACACGATCTGCTTGAAGACTTCAGGTGGAGAAAGTAACATTTCTGTCATCGATTGTACTAGCTTCAGTATCACAAGTTCATTGTATGTCCTGGAATTTTCGTAACCTTGCTGAGTCTCTGTTTGTTTCTCGTAGCCTGCCTCGTTATAGTATGGTTCGGATACTAATATAAGACCTAAAAAATGGATTGTAAGCATTACGATTTCATTCTTTAGGGTATTTTCTGCAGATATACTGAAAAATGATAAACTGGAACAGACAAAGCTAGTTAACAAAATGAAGAATGATTATATTGATGCCATATTATCTTCTTCGCGTCCTTGTATTGAATTGTAATAATCAGTTTGTGGCTTGAGGACAGGGCAAATGAAATTTATCTTTTTCGAATTGTCGACGTTTCGATCCTATGTTCGGATCTTCTTCAAGACTGAAAATTTTTATTACCATAAATATAAATACAAACATAAACTTTGACATGAACCGATACACAAACACCAAAATGTTATCATTTAGAAGAAGCCAGGTAGCTCAAGACAAAAAACACATCAAAACTGAATTTACCTTTTCAAATAGATAAATGAGGCAAACACGAGTGCTCATGAAAACCATAGGTCGTTTTTTGTAAAATTATTGCATGTCACGTAGTCAAATTATAAACATCCATCTCTCATGAAAACAGAATCAACACAAATGAGGAGGGAAGAATGAGATGTTTTGTTTATCGATTTCGACACATATGGGACCACAGAAAGGGCGAACCAGTCGGATGAATCATTTGTTATTAACTTTTTATTTTTGTTAGTAGGTTGCTGTACACAACACTAAGGGACTCAACATCGCTTCTCAAATTTATGGTGTCATTTATTGAAATCTGAATCATTTCACTGATGCATCGTTTGAAGTAGTTATTCTCCCGGTCCAGTATTTGTACATTTTCGAAATCAAAGTCATGACTGTTCTCGAAATGATGGGTGGCTAAGGCTGTTTTTTCATTTTTGTTTTTGTTAATTTCTCTACAATCATAACTATGTTGGTATATTCTCTTTTTTAAATATTGTTTAGTCATACCGACATATGCACCACTGCAGTCCTTGCATCTTATCAAATATACCAAATTTGATTTCAAAGGGTTGGGTGTGGGATCTTTAAGTTTACTAAAAATGCTTCCCACTGTTTTTAGGGGGTAAAAAGCCAGTTGGCAGTCCGGCACAATGTTCTTCACCAGTTCATTGACTCTTGTAGACAGTTCAGGGATGAAAGGGAATCTGTAATAAATTTTGTGACTATTGTCTTTTTTCCTCTCTAATGAATCGATATCGTGTTTATACTTCGTTAAAACTCTATTGACTAGGCTTATGGGATAATTGTTATTTCTCAATAGGCGTTTGATCTTATTTTCGTTTTGCGCATGGAATGTGGGGTCGCTTAGTTTGTAGTTTCTGAACAGAAGGTTCTTTATCGTGGCTATTTTTTGGGATATTGGGTGATTAGAATAATAATTTAGTAATCTTCCGGATGATGTTTCCTTTGTATGCCAATTTGTAGAGATTGTCCCGTTGTTTTTTCTGATGAGAGCAACGTCCAAAAAACATATTTTGTTATCAACCTCTCTTTCCACTGTGAATTGAACCCTATGATGTACACTATTGAATATTTCAACTACTTCATTTGTTTTTCCCTGTGGTATGCTTAAAATGGTGTCATCGACGTATAATTTAAGGAATGGGATAATAAAATTCAACCTTTTTTTGGCGACAGTTATGACGTGCTTCATAACGATATTGGCAAGGGTTGGGCTGGCTGGGTTACCCATAGCTGTACCCTCTATTTGCTTGTATACTACTCCGTCAAAAGTGAAATAGCTGGACTCAAAGATAAATTCAACTATACGCAGAAACAAGTTTTTCCTGATGTCAGTATAAGCCGAAATATAACTCCATTCAGATCTTATTATGTCGAGTAGAAGTTGTTTGGGAACATTGGTGAAAAGGGAGGTTACATCTAATGAAATGAGCTCATAGTCACATGGCATCTGAACTGTACGAACAAATTCCACAAATTCTATTGAGTTATTTATGTTATACCCAAAGGTAGTAGTCCATGGTGCCAGCGTCTCATGGACCAATAAGGAGAGGTTGTACACTGGGGAGTCTATACAACTGACTATTGGTCTCAAACTAATGGTTTGTGTTTTATGTGTTTTTCTCAAACCATACATTTTTGGAGATATTGCATTATGTTTTTTTAATTTTTTCGCCTTTAAAGAAGTTATAGACATATCATCAAGAAGCTCGTTGACTAGCTTATTGTTCGCAAGTTGGAAATGTGTAGTGGGATCAGATGTTAAGACAGTATATGTTGTGTCATCACTTTAAAGGCGAAAAAATTAAAAAAACATAATGCAATATCTCCAAAAATGTATGGTTTGAGAAAAACACATAAAACACAAACCATTAGTTTGAGACCAATAGTCAGTTGTATAGACTCCCCAGTGTACAACCTCTCCTTATTGGTCCATGAGACGCTGGCACCATGGACTACTACCTTTGGGTATAACATAAATAACTCAATAGAATTTGTGGAATTTGTTCGTACAGTTCAGATGCCATGTGACTATGAGCTCATTTCATTAGATGTAACCTCCCTTTTCACCAATGTTCCCAAACAACTTCTACTCGACATAATAAGATCTGAATGGAGTTATATTTCGGCTTATACTGACATCAGGAAAAACTTGTTTCTGCGTATAGTTGAATTTATCTTTGAGTCCAGCTATTTCACTTTTGACGGAGTAGTATACAAGCAAATAGAGGGTACAGCTATGGGTAACCCAGCCAGCCCAACCCTTGCCAATATCGTTATGAAGCACGTCATAACTGTCGCCAAAAAAAGGTTGAATTTTATTATCCCATTCCTTAAATTATACGTCGATGACACCATTTTAAGCATACCACAGGGAAAAACAAATGAAGTAGTTGAAATATTCAATAGTGTACATCATAGGGTTCAATTCACAGTGGAAAGAGAGGTTGATAACAAAATATGTTTTTTGGACGTTGCTCTCATCAGAAAAAACAACGGGACAATCTCTACAAATTGGCATACAAAGGAAACATCATCCGGAAGATTACTAAATTATTATTCTAATCACCCAATATCCCAAAAAATAGCCACGATAAAGAACCTTCTGTTCAGAAACTACAAACTAAGCGACCCCACATTCCATGCGCAAAACGAAAATAAGATCAAACGCCTATTGAGAAATAACAATTATCCCATAAGCCTAGTCAATAGAGTTTTAACGAAGTATAAACACGATATCGATTCATTAGAGAGGAAAAAAGACAATAGTCACAAAATTTATTACAGATTCCCTTTCATCCCTGAACTGTCTACAAGAGTCAATGAACTGGTGAAGAACATTGTGCCGGACTGCCAACTGGCTTTTTACCCCCTAAAAACAGTGGGAAGCATTTTTAGTAAACTTAAAGATCCCACACCCAACCCTTTGAAATCAAATTTGGTATATTTGATAAGATGCAAGGACTGCAGTGGTGCATATGTCGGTATGACTAAACAATATTTAAAAAAGAGAATATACCAACATAGTTATGATTGTAGAGAAATTAACAAAAACAAAAATGAAAAAACAGCCTTAGCCACCCATCATTTCGAGAACAGTCATGACTTTGATTTCGAAAATGTACAAATACTGGACCGGGAGAATAACTACTTCAAACGATGCATCAGTGAAATGATTCAGATTTCAATAAATGACACCATAAATTTGAGAAGCGATGTTGAGTCCCTTAGTGTTGTGTACAGCAACCTACTAACAAAAATAAAAAGTTAATAACAAATGATTCATCCGACTGGTTCGCCCTTTCTGTGGTCCCATATGTGTCGAAATCGATAAACAAAACATCTCATTCTTCCCTCCTCATTTGTGTTGATTCTGTTTTCATGAGAGATGGATGTTTATAATTTGACTACGTGACATGCAATAATTTTACAAAAAACGACCTATGGTTTTCATGAGCACTCGTGTTTGCCTCATTTATCTATTTGAAAAGGTAAATTCAGTTTTGATGTGTTTTTTGTCTTGAGCTACCTGGCTTCTTCTAAATGATAACATTTTGGTGTTTGTGTATCGGTTCATGTCAAAGTTTATGTTTGTATTTATATTTATGGTAATAAAAATTTTCAGTCTTGAAGAAGATCCGAACATAGGATCGAAACGTCGACAATTCGAAAAAGATAAATTTCATTTGCCCTGTCCTCAAGCCACAAACTGATTATTACAATGATTATATTGAGAACACAAGCTTCTTCATCTGCAGTTAAAGAAAAGCATGATTACAATATTAGAAGGAAAAATTATTGAGAAAAAAACATGTATCGAACAGAATTCTCTAATGTTTCGAGCTGTTGATGTTTCCAATTCTATTCCTGTATACGAAGAACTAATGTTTTTTTTTTCTGTTTGTTTTCTTTATCATTTTTAAACGCTGATAAACACTGCGCAAAAAAATCAACGCACATTTGAAAATCTCAATTTTAAAGAAAGTTAACTCTACATTGACTTTATAACTTATTTTTTATGTTCTCTCGGGAAGGTTTTGAAAGAAACAAGACACATTAAATGGAAGAAAAATTCAGGATTTCACCGAATCTTATGTGAAAGAAGAGAAATGAACAATTTTCAAAATACTGAAATGCTGATAAGTGATTTAATACTTGGTATTTCCACCCCTTGCGTTAATTACAGCTCGGCAACGACGATTCATACTCAAAATGAGTGATCTTAAAATGTTCTGGTCTAATCCTTCCCAGATTTCTCCGAGTTGGATTCCTAAGTCATTAAGAGTAGCTGGATGATTTTCTGAACTTCTCAGCCTTCTATTGAGGTTGTCCCAAACCTGCTCAATCGGATTGAGATCTGGACTTCTTGCTGGCCATTCCATTCGAGAGACTTCAATCTCTTCAAGGTACTCCCGAACGATGCGCGCACGATGGGGGTCTGGCATTATCGTCCATAAAAATGAAATTTTCACCAATGTATGGGGCAAATGGCACTACATGCTCTTCAAGAATGGTCCTTATATACTTATCAGCATTCATAGCTCCATTATCAACGATCACTAGGTCTGTGCGAGCAGTCAAAGATATTCCACCCCATACCATAATCGATCCTCCCCCGAAACCAGTAGTATTCAGGAATTTGCACTGAGCATATCTTTTATGTGGACGTCTGTATATACAAGGGAACGTCGATCACAATGGTAGAGGCAGAATCTAGACTCATCTGTGAAGAGAACTCTTTTCCCATCGGCCTCTTCTCAATGGATATGCTCTCTCGCAAAATCCAAACGCGCCCTTCGATGGGCTGGGGTAAGAGCTGGGCCTCTTGCCGCGACACGAGGCCTTAAATCATATTCTCTGAGGCGATTTCTTATTGTCTGAATGCTAATTTGCACCTCATGAGTTTGGTCAAGCTGATTTGAAGGAGGCGAGCGGTTGCAAACCGTTGTCTCAATGAAGAAACTCTCAAGTAACGTTCTTGAATGGCAGTTGTTACCCGTGGTCTACCCTGTCCTGGTCTTCGGACAATCATACCTGTCTCCCTGAATCGCTGCAACATTGTGGGCACACTTGTATGGAAAACTCCAAACCTTTCTGCAATTCTTGTGTATGTCCACCCTTCTTCTCGCAAAACTACCGCTTGGGCACATTCCTCTTGGGTCAAATTGCGTTTCGCGTTGCATAGCGATCGAGTGTAGAAAATCAAACGAAAGAAAAACTATTGATCACTAGAATTGATCGAGAACAACTTATTTTAGAATGGAGCCAATACATTCAAAATCTGATAATATGTATCATCTTTTTTTATTTCTGCTGGGAGAAAACCTCTGTATTGAAGAAAAACGTTGAAAGTGGATAACATATGCATGCATAATTCTGATAAAAATAATTATCATTGAGAACACCTTCAGTTGTAGAATTAATTTGAGATTTCCATAATGTGCGTTAATTTTTTTGCGCAGTGTAGATCATTGTTGAGAATTATTTTCGTTTTTGAGGGATAACAATGTGAATGTAGGCTCTGATACAGCTTTTTTGTTGTTTTAAGGGTCAGGAATAAATGAATAAATAAAAAAAATCATTCTTCAGGGTATTTTCTGCAGATAGCGATATTATTGATATTCCTCACCTTGAATAGAAACGATAAGTTGTAAAAGGGTGCTGTCCGGCCCCCACACCTCTGTCCCCTTCCCCATCCAGGTACCGAGCAGGGAAACGCAAACTTTTCCCTCGACATACAGATTGGGATTCAATCTTTCGGTCGAATAACTGACGTAATGTACCAACGGTGGGGATCTCGGATAATCTTGACTCAGTTGCATGTCGAACACAAACAAGCCTCCTTCGTAAGGCGTGTTGGCTGGACCCTCGATTATAACGGAGAGGAGATCTATACGATTGCCGAAGGATCTCACCCAAACGCCAGGAGGCAGCGATTCCATCAGAAGCGAGTATTCTTTGTGGATGGCTTTCAGGAATCTGTGAAAAATATGTTACTTCGATTTTGTAGTTTTGGTCGGCCACCCTGTAAATTGGTGAATATACTGACTGGCAAACAAACTGCAACAACCAGAAGGAGATGTTTAAATTTTAATTTTTGTTGGTGTAACATAGATAGTGTAGCGGGAGTAAATGATTAAAATTTAGAGAAAACAACGAAGGGTTTACAATTTTTTTAATACACTGCGCAAAAAAATTAACGCACATTCTGAAAATCTCAATTTTAATGAAAGTTAACTCTACATTGACTTTATAACTTATTTTTTATGTTCTCTCAGGAAGGTTTTGAACGAAACAAGACACATTAAATGGAAGAAAAATTCAGGATTTCACCGAATCTTATGTGAAAGAAGAGAAATGAACAATTTTCAAAATACTGAAATGCTGATGAGTGATTTAATACTTGGTATTTCCACCGCTTGCGTTAATTACAGCTCGGCAACGACGGTTCATACTCAAAATTAGTGATCTTAAAATGTTCTGATCTAATCCTTCCCAGATTTCTCCGAGTTGGATTCCTAAAAGTCATTAAGGGTAGCTGGATGATTTTCTGAACTTCTCAGCCTTCTATTGAGGTTAACCCAAACCTGCTCAATCGGATTGAGATCTGGACTTCTTGCTGACCATTCCATTCGAGAGACTTCAACCTCTTCAAGGTACTCCTGAACGATGCGCGCACGATGAGGTCTGGCATTATCATCCATAAAAATGAAATTTTCACCAATGTATGGGGCAAATGGCACTACATGCTCTTCAAGAATGTTCCTTATATACAGCATTCATAGCTCCATTATCAACGACCACTAGGTCTGTGCGAGCATATCTTTCATGTGGACGTCTGTATACAAGGGAACGTCGATAACAATGGTAGAGGCAGAATCTAGACTCATCTGTGAAGAGAACTCTTTCCCAATCGGCCTCTTCCCAATGGATATGCTCTCTCGCAAAATCCAAACGCGCCCTTCGGTGGGCTGGGGTAAGAGCTGGGCCTCTTGCCGCGACACGAGGCCTTAAATCATATTCTCTGAGGCGATTTCCTATTGTCTGAGTGCTAATTTGCACCTCATGAGTTTGCTCAAGCTGATTTTGAAGGAGGCGAGCGGTTGCAAACCGTTGTCTCAACGAAGAAACTCTCAAGTAACGTTCTTGAATGGCAGTTGTTACCCGTGGTCTACCCTGTCCTGGTCTTTGGACATTCATACCTGTCTCCCTGAATCGTTGCAACATTCTGGACACACTTGTATGGGAAACTCCAAACCTTTCTGCAATTCTTGTGTATGTCCACCCTTCTTCTCGCAAAACTACCGCTTGGGCACATTCCTCTTGGGTCAAATTGCGTGTTTCGCGTTGCATAGCGATCGAGTGTAGAAAATCAAACGAAAGAAAAACTATTGATCACTAGAATTGATTGAGAACAACTGATTTTAGAATAGAGCCAATACATTCAAAATCATACTATCATCTTTTTTTATTCATGCCGGGAGAAAACATCTGAATTGAAGAAAAACGTTGAAAGTGGATAAGATATGCATGCGTAATTCTGATAAAAATAATTATCATTGAGCACACCTTCAGTTGTAGAATAAATTTGAGATTTCCATAATGTGCGTTAATTTTTTGGCGCAGTGTAAATTTGTTAATAATGTGTTTGTCCACCGCGATTATCTATACACTCCCCAACACGTCTTGGCATTGATGCAATAAGATGGTCTATTTCTTCTTGAGGGACACTATCCCAAGCTACCTGTACTTCATGTCTCAGAGCCGCCAAAGTCCGTGGGGGCTGGGGTAAATTTCCAAGACTTCAATCTATGATGTCCTAAACATGCTCTATGGGCTAAAGTTCGGGAGATCTGGGCGGCCATGGCAAAAGATTCAGATGGGTCGCTTCAAAAAAGTTCAAACTAACTGTAGCAACATGAGGTCGAGCATTATCTTGCTGAAATATTGGATTCTCGAGCCGGTTAAGGTAAGGGAGAACATATGGCTCAACTATTTCTTGAAGGTAACGCAGCGATGTCACGTTACCTTGAATAAAGACTAAAGGTGAACTACTTGCATGAGCAATAGCACCCCATACCATAACGCCTACTGTCCGGTGTACATGACGCTCAACATCAAACTGAGGTTCACATCTTTCTCCCCGACGTCGTCTAACCCTTCTTCGGTATTCATGTGCACCCAAGGAGAATCGAGATTCATCAAAAAAGACGACCTGATGCCATTCCACATTCCAATGTTGACGTTCTCTGCACCACTGTAATCGTTGCCGGCGATGCTCAACGGTCAGAGGTAACACAAGATGGGGTCGATAATGCTGCAGTCCAGAAGACCTTATACGGCGGTAAACCGTTCGGACAGTTACAGGATGGCCTTGTTCTCCTAACCACTTATTAACCAAAGCTCGAGCTGTCGCAAATCGGTCTCTAATGGCCATAAGTCTTAGACGTCGAACTTGAACTTCATTTGTGCCTCTTCGACGACCGGTGCCTACTCTTAATCGATTTTGGGCATTATCAAACCACGCTTGACAACATCTTATAACAGTAGTTGGATTTCTGTTCGTACGGTTAGCGATTTCTCGAAATGACAACCCCGCCTACTGTAGACCAATAATTCCACCTCTTTCAAATTCCCTCGGCTGGCGATAAATTCCGCGTACACGTGCTCTAGGCATTTTTCTATTACTATACTAAACTGGTAACTCTGTGGACCGGCCCGAGGGAATCTGTCAAAAAAGTTGGTCCAGAAGGATCTTAATATCGCAGCGAAGCTGCGATACATCGAGGAGATTTTTGTACGGTCGGAAAGAGGAATAATCCATTTATACCTGGGCGAAGTTTCGTAACAATAACTAAACATCGACTTTGGATCTCCTCGAACAGCTGGTTTGTGGTAAAATTTCAACAAAAAATATTCACATGAAAGAACCTTCACGATTTTTTTCTCCAAATTGAATCATTTACTCCTTGCTTTAAGGACTGAACGAAAATAAATTCGCTATCACAAAAACGCTTATATCTTTTGAACCGTTATTATACTCAGTGAAGTATAACGATGCAACGTCAGACCATTACTCAATAAGATCCGGCGTACCACAAGGTAGTGTTTTAGGTCCACTGCTCTATCTGATATATACTTATGATCTGCCTGTCAGTAATTCTACGACTATAGCCGCCTTTGCAGATGACGTTGCTATTCTTTCCGTCAATGAAGACCCATCCACCTCGTCAGTCAACATGCAGAACCACCTGAACACACTGAACTCCTGGTACAAAAAATGGAGAATCAAAATAAATCAATCTAAATCCGCACAAGTGACGTTTACTACCTGCCATAGCAACTGCCCCCCAGTCGCGATTGTTGGAGTTTCTTTACCTATCAAAAACCATGTTAAATACCTTGGATTACACCTAGATCGCCGGCTCACCTGGGAGAAACACATTCAATCGAAAAGGAAACAGCTAGACATCAAATTTAGAGAAATGTACTGGTTACTGGGAAGAAAATCAAAATTATCCTTGAAGAATAAGGTTTTACTCTATAAAATAATGCTGAAACCAATCTGGACATATGGCCTGCAACTTTGGGGGTGTGCAAAATCATCCAGAGTAAATATTATACAAAGATTTCAGTCAAAAACATTGCGTTCTATAGTAAATGCTCCTTGGTACGTAACCAACAAAACTCTGCATGAAGATCTCCAAGTACCATACATCAGGGAAGAAATCAGTACAGTCGCCACAAACTATAAAAACAGAACAGCTGGCCACACCAACGACCATATAGAAAACCTCTACAGAAATGGACCATCCCACAGAAGATTGAAAAAATCCTGGCCTGAAGATCTCCTAATACATCACTGAGCAGAAGTGCTGTTGCCAGTGGGCACCACACTTTCATGTCTATTATCTTTTCATTTATTTTTACTCAATACTCTGTAAGAAGTAGATTGTAAAATAGCAATAAACATTATAAAAAAAAAAACCTTTTGAACCACTGGACCGATTTCGAAAATCAAACTTATTTTCGAATCACCTTCTAATTCTAATGAAAACTGTTTTTACAATAAAAAAACCAAAACTATTTTTTACAAAATTCATGGATTTTTTCTGGAATTCTTCTTATAGTGTTCTCAATCACTTTCTGGGATGCTGTCTTCCACTTTTGCTTGAATTCCGCTAATGTTTTCTTAGTCTTCTTCAATTCTCTTTTTACCAGGGCCCAAAATCTTTCGATTGGCCTGAGTTCTGGGCAATTTGGTGGATTGGCCTCTTTTGGGACAAAAACCACCTCATTAGCTTCGTACCATTCCTTGGTGGCCTTGCTGTAGTGGCATGAAGCTAAATCTGGCTAAAAGATTGTTGACACATCGTGCTCACGTAAAAATGGTAAAAGTCGCTTCTTCAAGCATTCCTCGATGTATATCTTCGAGTCAACAGAGCCTTGGCCAACGAAAAATTGGCTCCTTTTCCCACACATGCAAATTGCTTGCCAAACCAGGAATTTTTTAGGAAACTTTGCTTGTTTCTTCACGCGAAATTGTTTGTCAACATTTCCACGAGAATCTGCAGTATAAAATTCCTGACCAGGAAGTTGAGAGAAATCAGCCAAGACATAGGTTTCGTTGTCCATCACACAACAGGAAAAATTTTTCAAGAAATCTTTTTTTAATTTCTTTGCTCTTGATTTCGCTTCTTGATTCTTCACAGCGTTCCTGTCTTGCACTTTGTATGTTCTAAGCCCACAACTCGACTTGATTTTCTGAACGGTTGACTGCGAACAACCCACTATTTGGGCCACTTTCCGTCCTGAAAGGTTAGGATTCTTCTGAAAAAGGCTGATGGCTTTCTTCACTTTTTTTGGGCTATGAAACCCCTTTTTCCTCCCGGTTCCTTCCTTGCGGTTAATTGTAAGATCTTCGTTGAAGCGCTTAACAACTCTTGATACCGTTTCCGAACGCGAGCCTCTTTTGCAGCTCCATTTTTGATTATTTTGAAGAAGTTTCACTATAAATTCTGGTGTTTTCACTTCGCATGATATTTTGCGACAGAGAATTGGAATATCTATGAAGTAAATGTTCCACATGTTTCTGACGTTCATAACAAAGCTAACTATGATCAAATTTTAATTTTTTCTCAATTGGTTCAAGAGATATAGGCGTTTTGTGATACCGAATTTATTCTCGTTCAGTCCTTACTATGTTTTATCAAAAAAAATTGACAATTTAAATAGCTCCTTCTAGGTGTTGCAGTTTCTTTGTCAGGTAGTATATTTTCAAAACCCGGTATCTGAAGTCCTCAACAATTTTTTTTTACAAACCTCTGCTGATCCGTTGGCTCGAATTTGCTGCTGTAGAAATGATGGGTGACTGGCGCTTCCTCCAAAACGTAATACGCCAAGTTGTCCTGGCCCTGTGCGGGCGGTAAGAATTTCGGGGGGCTCAGAGACGAGAACGAGTCTTCTGGAGTCACCGGCATGCTGGGCAGTGGCGTCCGCGTCGTCGGCTCGGTGCGAGCTTCGGACGCTTGGGTTATTATTGTCAGAGCTTGGGTTCCTCCTATTTTACTTATGATTTCCGCATAAGCCAGGTCCATTCTCAATTTGAGCATCGAGAGAAGTTCTATGCATAGATTGTTGTGCGTTACTTGAGATTCGTCCGGTGTTTCAGTGGTTTCTGAAAGGAAAGTTGGAATTTTTGACATTCAAAGAAAAACGCCATTGTATCTATTTTCATTTATGGCGTAGTTTCTACCTGTCAAGTGTCAAAAAAATGACAGCTTCATCTACCGAAATAGCGAGCTATACTCCATTCACTTTTATTTAATCACATAGGCGGTCATGGTTTCGTTTTCAGGAGTTGGTGCCCCTGATGAAAAGCACAGAACATATGATGAAAAGTCAGTGCGCGCACAGAAAATATCGTTAATGACAAAACGACGTTGCCAGTTTCTTTGTTTACATCAAAGTAAAAGTATCAAAGATATTCCACATTTTGTTAAGTTTACAAATTGTTCGCAGATTTTTGGTATTTAATCGATATTTGCAGGTGAGTTTTTCGTCGAATATACAAGATTAACGTATGTTTATTGTTTTTAGCACCAGTTTGGAGTGTGAGGACGATTTTCAAGACCAGGACGAATGTTAACATTTCAAGGTTGAAGGGATACACGGGAATTTCGTTGAAAAAGCTGTTATTTGGACAGATATCGCAGTAGATGGATCGGATGGAGCCTCGAGAGGTCGATTAGGATGATATTTTTCAGGTTTTCCAAGAAATTTGGCGATATCTGAGCGGATTTGCAAAAGTAGGTACCTCACTAATGAGGTGGAACTTAGACCTAATTCTCCTATAAGAAACGCCTTTCAAAGGTCGAGATGGTGAAAAATGTATTCTTTAGATGTTGTTTGAACAAACGCAGCCGAGTTTTATATCCCAACATTGATTTTAAGAAAGTTATCAACAAAATAAAATTGACATTATTCTTGATTCTTGTGATTACCCATCAATTCATCTTATACTTTGGGTTGATTTTTTTTTAATGAATTCTTGATTAGAATCAACAATTGATGTCGTCAAGTCTTGAACTTTCAGTTCAAGAGGATAATAAACATTAAATCTTCACAAGCATGCATATGAAAATAATGTGGAAGCAATGCAATTTTCTTCCATGGCAAAAAATAATATATTTCAACAGTGGTCTCTTGTACTTTTCATGCAAATAACTAGAAAAGGAATCCTCTCTATCAATACATATAAACGTTAATTATTTTCGTCCATCACATCTTTTCCAATTCATTCATTTTCCGAATAAATTCACATTCTGAGAAATACGCTGAGAATGTAGAAAGGGCAACATAGTGTTGACTTGGAACATAAAAATATTTTGAAAAACGTCATAACTTCGATACAGAGTGGAATGTGTCAAATTTCCAAGGCCAGAGTTGTGATTTTATAATTGTGAATGGAGTATATTCAAAATATCACCTCTTATTTCAAAACCCTTTATTTACTAGAATCTCACCAGTCGACAATTTCTTCTCTTCCATCTGAGCATTGACCTTGCTTTCGAGTTTCAATACTTTCAGAAGGTTCTCCTTCTCTGCGACTTTTATTTTTGCCATCGACGGAACTAGGTTATCGTTAACAAAGAGTCTTCCTCTGAATTCAACCCCTGCAAGTTTCGCTTTCTCTTTCGCTTGTGACAGAAGAACCTAAAATAATATTCATCAACCTATTGATCTATTAAGTTGGAATATCTTGACGTACCTGAAAATGTTTGCTTTTTAAACTGAAGAACGAAGTTCCTAATAGTTTATCCAAGTAGCTCGAATTGTCGTACACTAACAAGAGATCTTTGAGGCACTGAAAGAAAAACGTTAACACCCACATTCGCAAGCTAGAGAAATGATTATACCAGTAAGTTGTCCTGTAATACATGCTTTTTGAGAGCTTCCTTGAAATAAATAATCCTGTTCCTTATGAAATCCAATCTGGCGGCCATATTTTGCAATGTAGTCTCATCAGTTATGTCACCCCCAGTGAATGATTCCACACTCTCTGTCTCCCAAGACAATTGTCCCTTACTGTCAGTGTCCTCTTCGTCCGATAACTCATAGTCGGATGTTTCGGGAATTATTTCAATATCGTGTGGACTGCAGTCTTCTTCCAATCCGTCGATCCACTTTACCATAATGTAGCCCTTGAAAAGAATGACAAGTTTTTCACAAGATAGTTCTTGTAGATGCTCTTGAGAAAAAATAAATTGTAAAGTTTCTAGCTTACCTCTGGACTGCTATCTATCACTTTTCCCATTTTATAATCCTGCACTGGCTTTGCTCGTATGACTGTACCAGGCCTGAACAAAAATCTGGGATGTTTCTTCAGATCATACACACTCATTTCACTGGGTGGAAGTTCCGTTTGGGTTTTCTCGATTTCGTTATAAATGAACCATTTGACCTGAAAATTTCAAAATTATGGATTCCCATAGAGATAAGGCGATGGGCAAAGATTTACCATAGCAATTCTTTCGGAATAATTTGCAAACTGGACAACACCGTATTTGTTTTTAGGAAATACTTCCTTATCATTGTAAGTTACCCATTCTCCGGGAACAAACTCATGATCGTCCAAGGAAATGGAATAATAAAGCTCAGTCGAAGGAATGTTTGCTTCTTCTGTACCATCTTGCCAGACCACTGTTGCTTCCGCATCCATACACAGAACCTGAATCCCGATCAATTTATGTTCAAATAAAAAATGAGGGAAATATTTGATAGTTTTCTTTAAAAAAAGACAGCAATCTTCCCAACTTCTGTAAACTAATTCAAAAGGGTGACACATGTTTACTTGATTATGATGAAATTATTAAGGGGCAGTATCACCTTTTGAATCGTGGTAAATCTCGAGTCAAAAGTGGTCTCTTTATTTCACGAGTAACTACCCTAATTTACGACGTAGAGACTTGATTTTTTTCAAATTGAAGTTGAAGAACGTCCCGAGGGCAAATAGTTTTCTTTTTTTCGATTTAATTAGTTTTTCAATTAAAAAAACCAGGGTAATCGTTAGATCTGGGGTTATTGAATATGTTTTTTGTTTTTCATGAGTACAAGCTATATTTTTGAAATAATCATCATGAAAATTTTTGTAGTTTATAGAAGATTAAATTGCCGAGGGCAAATAGTTGCGATTTTTTCGATTTAATTAGTTTTTCAATTAAAAAAACAGGTTGAACTTCAGCGTTTTGGAAACTACACTTGATGATTTTCTTCCGACGGTTATTCATAATTTTTTGGAAAAAATCGCAACTATTTGCCCTCGGCAATTCAATCTTCTATAAACTACAGAAATTTTCATGATGATATAGCTTGTACTCATGAAAAACGAAAAACATATTCAATAACCCCAGATCCAACGATTACCCTGGTTTTTTTAATTGAAAAACTGATTAAATCGAAAAAAAAAAAAAACTATTTGCCCTCGGGACGTTCTTCAACTTCAATTTAAAAAAAAAATCAAGTCTGTACGTCGTAAATTAGGGTACTTACTCGTGAAATAAAGAGACCACTTTTGAATTGAGATTTACCACAATTCAAAAGGTGATACTGCCCCTTTTAACCCTTGAAGTCAAATTGAAGTAGGTATTTTACAGTTCATTTTTTTAAGACTTGCAATTGAATGTAGGTTTTTATCAAAAAATGGGTATTAAGCCCATAATACGACAAAATTGTTACCAAGTCATTATCTGTTTTTCCAAGAAGTAGTCTTACCTCCACAGCTACGTTGTTTCCAGGCAACAATTCTTCAGGTTTAGGGGGATAATGCTTCTTTTTCAACTTCTCGTTCCACAAAGTCTTGGAAGACGATTCCCTACTAAATTCAGAGTCTTCCTCGTCTTCAGTACACCATTCTTCCTCTTCGAAATCATCATTTTCTGATGTAACTGAATTGTTCAGAGTTGATCCGTTGAGTACTTTGGATACCCCTGTGCCGCTGAAAAAATAATCTGTTGGTATTGAACTAACGAAGAAAAAAACAACTTTAATCAAGTACCTTTTAGAGTCAGAATTTGTTCTACCCTTGGAAGATTTACCTCTATATAAGGCGGTTTGTCTGCGTATCCAATCTTTCTTCTTCGAGAGAATGTCGGAAGAGTTTATTTTCAGCATTTTACGAGTATCTAAATAATCGTATGTATGCTCCAGAACTTTCAAGCTGAAATTGAATTGAATTTAGGAAAACGGCATGAATGAAAGTTTTCCAAACCAACTCTTTTATTTCATCAGTTTTGAGTTCGGAAATGAAACTCTCTCCGTCTGACCTGTTAAACCAGGCAACTTCCACCATGCAGTCTTTCACAGTTTGAACGGTAAATCTCTGACGAGTCTGCATGTTTCTCTTCATTGCTTTCGATTTCTTGATCCAATACGGTTGTTCTAATGTAGTTGGCACGCACACCTGAATGTGAGATGAGCTTTAAAGATTGTGAAGACTTTTGAAATTCAACGTACCAATTCTTGACCAGGGTAACATGCTTCAAAGGATCCTCTGTTTTTTTTAACAAGCCAAAAATCTTCAAGGTCATTGTTAATACTGGTGAGTATTTGCACGATGGAGCCACATTTAGAAGCCATTGTTATCTCTTGATCAACACCCTGAAAGAAAGTAAATAAAACACTAATGTAAGTAGAATGAATGACATACCTCAACACGGCCAAACTTTGATTTGAGGCACACTGCATCATCCACTTCAAAAGGCCTAATACTATGAAGTCTGTTGCATGAAACATGTTCAATAACTTTATCGGTTCCCACTATTTGTACTGTAAATGTCTTTTTAGTACTTTTGCAATAACCCCTTTGAGTTTCTTTCCCATTCTCAAGTCTTCTAACTACCTCTCCAGGAACAAGATTCCTGGATAAAAGTGTAACTTTGTTCTGTCTCCAAACTTGTTCCCGGCGACTGCTGTGCCACAGCACTCTGATTTGGCCCTTTTCTAATGGACTATCAGATATTTCTGACGAAGCCTCATAGTTATAACTGTCTGCTACTACTCCAAATACAATTTTTTTGCTTTTATCGAAACGATACACTATATCGTTAGCGTAGAATTCTTTTACATTTTCAACATCTTTTGACATTATTTGAACTTTATCTGAAATTGTGGAAATTTGTTAATCTCTACGTCCTGATTTGAATGCACTGAGAGTTTTGAAACGAATTAAATGAAATCACTCACAAAAAATGAATGATTTTTTTTGACGTATCCTTTTTTTGGCAATTGCTACTGGCGCATTCGCAGATTATTTCAGTGAACAGCATCTATGTGAACAGCTGTAATTCTAATCGATGGTAATTTGGATTATGGAAGTCACTGAATGAAAATTAAATCGAAATTGTTGCTTAACAAATGCCAACATTTAATTAAAAACTGTGCCGTACGAGTTTCCTTTTTCCCATGTAATTTCACTAATTTCATCATTCCAAAAAGCGTTCCTTTTTCTTGATGGATGAAAATGAAATCTACAGGGGGCACCACGAAATTTTCTCACTTGGGGGATTAATTTTAGGCGTCAGTGTTGCAGAGATTTCGGCTGGTTTCATTCCAGACTTGAACTATTAGATACATGAAAAAATAATCAACGAAATCTAAAAAAGTACTTTATTTTTGTATAAGGCAATCCAACGTCAAAATATTTTAAGGTTAGTGCTGGTGGTCAAACGATGGTATTTTAGCTTTGTTCATGTACACATTAGAACCGTTTATTTGCTGGAAATTGTTTTATGTGGATATTTTTTTGCCATTGCTAGTCAATCGCACTCTTTTGAATATCAGACCAGTGAAAATTATTTAAATTAGGTGCATTTCATTAAGAAAATGCCAAAAATGTGTGCCAAAGTTGGATGTGCAAGTCGTTCAGAAGAAACTGAAGTACATATTTCTTCGTAGACACTGAAATAAGCAGTATTCAGTTACATGTTAAATGTATAACTGATGAATATTTAAATTTTATAACTTATTAAAGGATAAAGCACAAAATTCCTCAAATTTACCGCTAACCAGCGACCTGTCAGATACGTTTTGAGGTTAACAGTGGTGGAATAATCACGTGGTTTAGATTGCCAACTCTACTTTGATATGTTTTTCTTGTTGCATAACTCAAACTTTATAGGCGTAAATAATCATAAAATATGATAATAGTTCTATCAGCATTTTCTTATGCTCAGTGATCGAAATGTGATTTAAAATTAATGGTTATTTATGGAAACATGTGTGTTTCGTGAGGATATTTTAGAAATTTTGTATTTGTTGAGTAGTTATCGCTAATGAATCTAGTGATGTACAGAATGTCTTCTTTAGACATAACTTACAACCATCTAGAGTAGAAAAAGGCTGTGATAGCAGTGGCGGCTCGTGGCTGAATTAAAAGGTAAGGCACATAGACATAAGAAATTATTGATGGTATTATTATTTAATAGTTTGAGTAAAAAGCTACGCACAAAAGTCATGTTTTCATTAAAATTGAGGACTTTATATCAAACCCTCTACTAGGGGTGCAATTTTCCACATTTATTGATGAGGCATTGCCTCATAGGACAAGCAGCCACTTTGCATAGGTTTTTCTATTGAATTGAAATGACAAGCAGGAGTGAGTAAGTAAATATATTTATACATTGTTCAAAACATACAAAATCGTCCCATAAAATCATACTTATACAACCTCACGGTCTCCTGTAACTTTTGTGAGGAGGTTTTAGAAAAAATTTCAACGCCCCTTTAATAACGTCCTCAGGAGTTGTCTGTCTGTTTGCGTATTTCAAATTGAGCAGTATTTCACCGAAGAAAGAATGACATGCAGACTTTGTCTCCATGTGACATCCGTTCTCCGCCAGTGTAACGATTCCACCAGGTATCATCTGGAAGTTTGAGTATCCGAGGTACAGCAACGAATCGACGTAAGTGTTGGACTCGTCGTTTTCTTTTTCTTGGACATCCTTCTTAACTTCTGTGGCTGTGCTATTTTCGATTTGATGGTCTGTGGTGATTAGGTAATTTTCTGTGGTTGGCGAGTAAACTTCCGACATGTTTTTCGTACGGACCAAATCGAAAGATAGTCCTCCGTATTGCCACAGCTGGAGAACTCGTATGGCGAATATTTTGGTTTCGTCGTTGAGATGATGCCATGTTAGGAAAAGTGGAGATTTCTCGAAGGCTTCCTCGTAGGTTAATGTCTCAACGAAGATGGACGGGTAGCGTAAGAGGAGTGCTGCGATGTTGGTTACCCTGACTGGTTTTTGGGTGGTAGGCCTGCTCTTCATCGGTTTTCGAATAGATCGTTTCAAAAATGTGTTTATGAAGTCTCTAGGATCGAAAAAAGGCCAACCTAACAAAGACTCGCTGTTCAAATCGCTGGCCATGTCGTCCTTGCCGAAGATGCTACTAGTCTTCTCCATGGGATCTTCCAGGAGTCTCAGGAGCTTCCTACCGGACGCAGTGACGGCGGTGGAAGGTAGAGGGGAGGGTTTTTCCGTGTGGAAAGTAGCCGGTATATCTTCGAAAACGTTGGAGAAAATCTGACGTTTGATCATCATCAGGTGGATCCTGTGATTGGGGAAAACTTGTATGATTTTTTCCACCATGTCCAGTTGGTGCTGGTTCCACGGCTCGGTCCCGTGCACCAGGTGGATGGTGCTGTTGTCCAGCATCGGATTATCGCCGGCTATGCACCTGGGGATCCGGTGAAACTTGTAGGTGGAGAGGGCGGTCATGAGGAGGAGGAACATCGAGAGGATGGCCAGGATGAATACCAAGGATGACACCCAGCAGGTGCTCAGGTAACCTTGAAAAGAAATACGTGGTCAACTATAAGGTGCCAATGGCAGGAGAAGAAAATTGAAAAGTGTTACACCCAGAAGGAATCATTTATCGTACTTTCTCTGTGCCTAGTTGGCGCCAAAATATAGCAAGAGGCGCAGGCGCGTCAAAGTGGATATAAAGGAAAGATCACAGAACATCTAATAAAGAAAGACCAAGAGACGCTGAGATCATAGCCGCTACAATATTCTCCTCGATATTCTAAAACGATCTCATAAAAATTGGTTTCTCACTAACCTATCCTAACTTCATTAACCAAAGTCATATCTAGGAGCATAGAATAACTGGAGAGAAGGCTCCCCTACGAAAATGAACTGCCAAAAACGTCCGAACTTGTCAGTTCGCCGCAAGGTCACGAGATGGCGACAACGTCGTTTCTTCCTACAACATGGCTATCCTTAATAAAATTATCTTTAATGGTTATTCGTTGTTATTACTTATTAGGTCCCATTTATTACTATATCATAATATATATATATATATATTATGATATACTATATCATATATTCTTTTGAAAGAAAGCAATACATACTTTTTTTCGTAAATCCGACAATATAATGCATATAGCACGTGTAAAGAAATGGCTACAAGGATCAGATTGAATATAGGAAGAAAAATCTGTTTCCCGCTCCGAATCTAAGTGTTAGCAGAGGGAATGTAAACGGGGTACCATACAATTCTGCGTATAATACACGAGAACAGATAAAACCTCAGTCTTCCCGTATAATAATAATAATACTTACCTGAATGTTCGCTTTTTCCGATAAGGATATTGTTTTGACAAATTTATTACCGATCACAGACTTCCCATAAAATTGCGCATAAAAAGTTGATTAGAATAAAGCGATGATATGTCATCAATATTGTCTATGTTATGATTTATGGCCATTTTCAATTAAAAAGAAGCATAAATGTATCAATAACAATGACAGCCACATTATATTCTTTGCAATTGTAGCGCCATAGAACAAAATATCTGACATGTTACTGAATAAAGGTTCTCAGCGTTATCTATCGGGCGTCACACGAAACTCTAACCTCCGCCGTTATTGGCAGTTCAAAATGATCTGTCGAGCGTATGAAGCCTTCCCTCCAGTTATTCTATGCTCCTAGGTCATATGATTCGGGGCCAATGACCTAACCTTACCCTTCCTCTGTGATATTCACCCACAGAACTCTAGAGAAGACGATGCCAGATTGCCGATTTTCTCTTCAAACAATGGTATAGGCGAACTCAAGAAAGCAGTACGTCCCCAGGTCCCCTATCGTTAGCGGATGAACTATCACAATCGCTAAAGGCGTCTAGGCGTTGCTCTTTGAAAATGCCAAACGAGTAGTTCTGATTCTCGCCAATAAGCGCTACGTTCCTAATTTCAGTCGACACGGCACGGCCCACTCTTCCCTTCAGAACTCCGTGGATGTAGCCGCCACGCAAGACAAACCGTTGTTCTGTGTCTACAACCAGTCCAACCTAAAGCGTTAGTCAGTGATCCCATACACGGCATAAACGAAGTTCACGCTTTATTTATTTACAGAGAATAAAGCAAACAGGGGATGATTATGTAAATGACTTTCAGTGAATTGATGTAATAGTAGTGTCGTTCTGGTGTCGACTTATATTGTTTCGATAGATATTTTGCTGAAGGACCGGTAACAATGAATTTCAAATAGAATCTGCCTATAAAATGTATAATTTCATGCTTCTTAGAATTCAAGTTTATGTCCCATGAATGTGGAATTTTATTATTACATATCTCTACATCAAACGTTTTTTCATCATAGAGATTTTAGTCTTGACAAAGTTGATAAACATTCTGACAACGTTGGTAACTTGTTGAGAGACCAGAGAAGAAACAATATTCGATGAGATTTAACTCAGGACAGCATTCAGATTCTTTCGAAAACGTGAACCGTTTATCTTTTTCAAGTGGTTTTATAGTATTTTTGCGTTAATTTATAAGTCGACCATACTGTTACTTTTTTACCAGGAGAAATATCAAATAAGTTTCAATTGAGGAATAAGCACCATGAATAGAGTAAACAATCAACCAAAATTCAGTTCATTGTCATTCGAAATATCGGTTCCGAATATATGGAAAGAATAGTGTTAATTCCATGGATTTTTGACACCCTGTATCTTCCAAACGAAACCGAATTTTGAAAAATGGTATGGGAAAAAAGTGTTTCTTTTGATGGGAGGAATCTACAGTTAAAATATATGTACAAGTCAAAGACTCACCCTTTATATAGACAACAAATAAAAAGTACTGACCTGGCCATTGTTCCAGTATGTTTGAGGCTCCCGCTGTTATGCCAGATCTTCTGTCGAAAAATTTCCTGTTATTGCTAGAGCCACTGTCGTCCTTGTCTACGATCAAATATAGTAGTGGGTATTTTTCATCGCTTTTCGTAGCTGCGTTCATTTTGGTCGAGCAATCATCACTTTCAGGGCTAAATGAGTGAAAGGGTATTCGAGTTTCTTCAAAAGTTAATGACTGATCTGTCTCCACTGGCTTTGTAAAATATTTTCGGAAAAATATGAAGAATTAAAGTGACATTTCAGTGATATCGGTGAAAATGACATTTTGGAGAGACAAAAGTAAGAGCCCACTAAATCGCTTCGAAATCAGAGAAAGGGTATTAAAATGAATGATAAAATAATAACAGTTATTGAAATTTCTTTTATTATTTCGCGTCGACTCACCCTTTCCACCAATACAACTACAAAACATCGTGCCCTTCAAGTTCCGCAGTCACACCATAACATTTTCAAGAAATCAAACTATCACAACACTACCAAACCAAGTTTTCACAATGAATTGTCGATGAAGGATTACTGGAATATTGCTCATGGATGTTATGTTTTGTAGATATTGTTTGAACTTAACGCAATTACATGCAGTAAAGCAAAATAATGAATGAACCCACACAATATGAGTGCAAGTGAATAGATTTCTAAAGAACACCTAGGTCACACACGATAATTTAAATTAAATCATGTCTGATTCGTGTAGCGTTTTATTATATCAGCATTCTGGTACTAACGTTAAATTATTGGATCATTTTTTCACTTCGTCCTCAAAAAAGTCAATAGCACCTACGGTGTGACTGTCGCTATACAGGGCGTCCCATTGAAAAGAAAACAGGTCATGTTCTGAATGGATAAATATACTCAATGACAAAGAAAGTAGGTAGTGTAGCAAGGAGTGGTTGTTTGAATTTGGTTTTTTCATGCAAACATTTTTTGGTACTTAAATATTGTAGTAGTTTTTTACAAATCTTAAATTTGCAAAAAACAGCTAAATGAATTAACGCCTTTTTATAATCACAGGGATTTTCACAAAGTTCATTATGGTTTCAGGAAAGAAAATTCATTTTGTTTCAAGAAGAATTTTATTATAAAATTCTGGTACAAACTTATACTAAGGTTTCGCTATAAAATATGATAAGTACCATTTCATACATTCACAGGCAGAGTTAAGTGAAAATAAATAAAGATTAAGAATAAATTACCCAAAACCATTTACCCAGCAATCGAGGAAACATTTTCGAAAAAAAATAAAGACGTTCATCGAAAATGTTTCTCGAAATATGTAAATTTTCCAGTGAACTAAATCGGTGTAGTTCAGAGAAAATTTTCAGTCGGTCCGATGAGAATATAGAAAAAAATTCGATGTCGTATGATCGCTTAAGAAATTCAAAAATAATAATATCGAATTTGGAAACAAATCAAACCGAAAAATATCGTGAATACTAAAAAAGATCAAGGAAATTTATAGAATACACAATATCATAATTAATTAAATCACTAGGAATCACATCAAGTTCTCAACATTATCTAGAACCCATCAATTTTTTTAATGTTTATCATCCTTCACGACAAAGACCAGGAACTCTTCCTTCTCCTGTAGGAAACGTTAGAATATTCGGTCGGTACTTCCCATCTCGTTTCCAAGAAGTTGATACCTGTGCAGTGAGGCTGTCTAGATACCCTTTCACATCTTCTACTCACATTCCAGAAGGCAAAACCAGGAGGACACTGATACATGTATCCCTCCATTCTGCGACTTCTACCTCTAGATCTTTGACATTTCACGAAGCTAGTGGTGCACTCTGCTGGCCCTATATCGTAATACCCTTCCGTCGGACAAAGAGGCCCGGAGCGTTGTATTTGAACCTGAAAATACGAAAAACGATTTAAAACTCAATTACACAATACTCAATTACACAATACTTAATTACACAATACCTAATTACACAATACTTAATTACACAAGACTTAATTACACAATACTTAATTACACAATACTTAATTACACAATACTCAATTACACAATACTTAATTACACACATATTATTTACACGATATTCAACTACACGATGATTGATTACACTATAATTGATTACATTCTCATTAATTACGTAATAATTCATTACGCATAATTTAAATCTATCAAACTTACCGCTGGTAGAGCGTTGTTGGACAGTTTGGCGTATAGCGATCTTCCTGCCATCTCCCCTGTGCATTTCTCAGTTTCATTCTCAGGAAGGCACTGTATTTTCTGAGCATCGTAAATAGTTCCGTTGGGACAGCTCAGAACTAGGATCTTGTGGTCGTGACTGTTCTCAGAGGTACACTGGTAAAAGAGGTTGCAATATTTGGGATGTCTTCTGAATCCTGTGGGACAAACCAGGGCCACTTGGTGGCCTTCAAGGTCACTAATGGGACAGTTGGTCGAATTGCTACCACTTGGAACCGTTGTCGATCCTATCTCTGTTGGGGATGTGGAACCATAACTTGTTGAGGATTCTTCTGATGTTGTTGGAGTTGGCCCAGTTGATAACATCGTTGATGACTCAGTTCCTGAGGTCATTGATGACTCAGTTCCTGAGGTTGTTGATGACTCAGTTCCTGAAGTTGTAGATGACTCAGTTCCTGAGGTCGTTGATGGTTCAGTCCCTGAAGTTGTTGATGGTTCATTTCCTGAGTTTGTTGATGACTCAGTTCCCGATGTACTAGGAATACTGGATGTTGCAGTACTTTCTGTTCCCTGCGTTGCTGCCGCTGTGTAAGAAGGAGTTGCTGAATCTGTTGCTTCTGAGTTTGGATAAGATGTTTGGGTAGTACTTTCTCCAATAGGTACAGTGGAGCGATCTGTAGTGCTTTCATTTAGGGTTGATGAAGAATCAGTGGAAGTCGAAAGATTCTCTGCAGTTGTAGATTCAACAGTGGATTCTCCTGAGTTGCTAGTAGCCTCAGTTCCAGCAGCCCCAGACAAATCAGTACTTGTAGACATCAAGGTTGTGGATTCAGTCATATTTTCTCCACTTGGCACAGTTGAACTTCCAGTGGATGTCTGAAAACAAATCGATTGGTGAAAATGTTAACCACGAAAGTTCCTAACTTACTTCAGTAGATGAAGATCCAGTCTCAGCAGATGTGTCACCACATTTTCCACCAACAGCAGACGGGTAATTGCATGTTAAGGCGTCTTGATCCCATACTGTCCCTTTACCACAAGAGAATTCATACCTAGTGAATCCTTTGTTCTTTTCCTTACTAACACATCTGTAAAACTTGGAGCAATTGTTCGGATCTCCCATGAACCCTTCCTTGGTGCAAGGAGGTTTTTTGTTTGAAGACGATGTTGAGCCCTCTTGTTTCGACGATGTTGTGGTCATTTCAGATCCTGTTGTGGTAAGAACATTTTCGGTTCCTGTCGATGTGGTGGTTTCTGGATTAGAAGTTGTAACCGTTTGACTCATGGTGGATTCCATGGTACTCATAGAGGTCGTTTCTGTAGCAGAAGTACTGAAGGTGGATTGTGCTGTTGGAGAATATGTGGTGGATTCTGATCCAGATGCTGTTGAAGCAGTTTGAGAATATGTAGTGGATTCTGTTGCAGATGGTGTTGAGGCAGTTTGGGAATTGTTAGTGGATTCTGTTCCAGTTGGTGCTGTAGAAGTTTGAGCATACGTCGTAGATTCAATACCAGAAAGAGTTGATGCAGTTTGAGGATTGGAAGTCGATTCTGCTAAAGGAGAATCTGTTGGAGTTTCAGGTTCCACAAGTGGTCCTGATGAAGAACTTTCATTGACGCATTCTTCACGATTGGCAGCATATGGATAATTGCATGTGGCTAGTTCTATATCCCAGACTGTTCCAGTACCACAAGAGAATTCATATCTGGTAAATTTACCGTCACCTTTGGCCACGCATCGGTAGAATTTCTTGCAGTCCTTTGGATCACCAAGGAAACCATTCTGCTTACATTCTGTTCCCTTGGTGCTACTATGATTAGAATCTCCACTCTGGTTGTTATCGGAATGGTTTTGACCATTGGACTGATTTTGGACATTAGATTGGTTTTGACCATTGGACTGATTTTGGCCATTAGATTGGTTTTGGCCGTTTGACTGGTCTTGACCACTGGACTGATTTTGGCTGTTCGACTGATTTTGGCTGTTCGACTGATTCTGACCATTTGATTGATTTTGTCCATTAGATTGAGGTTGGTTGTTGGATTGGTTCTGTCCATTCGGCAGTTGACCATTGGACTGATTCTGGCCATTAGTTTGGTTTTGGCCATTTGGTTGGTGTTGATTATTGGACTGATTCTGGCCATTCGATTGGTTTTGTCCATTTGATTGACCTTGTCCATTTGATTGACCTTGTCCATTTGATTGACCTTGTCCATTTGATTGACCTTGTCCATTCGATTGACCTTGTCCATTTGATTGACCTTGTCCATTCGATTGGTTTTGATTATTTCCTTGGTTCGAACCATTTGAGCCTTCTTGGTTAGGATTATTATCGTTACCTTGATTCTGACTGTTATTCTCGTTGTTGTTATTCATATTCTGATTTCCGGAACCATTGCTAACTGAATTTTGATCAGATGTTCCATTCGATGGATTCTATAATGTGTATTTGAATATTCTAGTGAGTAGGGTTCTCTTCTTTACATTAAAACTATTGTTTGAACTCATCATAAAAAATTCCTATTCAGTAGGTAATAAGGCTGTTCGTTTTACACAAAATTCGAATTAACATATCAAAAATCTATTATTAGACATAAATGAAACATTTGGTACTTACTCTTGAGTACATTTGTATAATTTTCACAAAGAAACCAGTATCGAGTGTATTCCTATAAGTTCTAGTAAACTGTTAAACTCTAATAAAGTTAATAGACTATAATGTTGAGCTGAGGCCAAAATTTCTAATCGGAAGCTCATATTTCTATGTTCAGCTGTCGCTACTATTGCTTAGGGTTGGGTATGTACGTATGCCTAATGTTTCTAATGGATCTTATTTCGTAATAAGTGTTAGGGTTTATTATACAATTCTTGGATGAAGCTGTATTCAATTCTACCTACTGAGAAGGAAATTACTATGAGGAGGGGAAAGAAGCTTTCTTATTAAAGAAAAGGCAATGAAGCTAATTATTTTACAAAAATATAAAAGCAGTAATTGATGTTATATTGATCGTTGATAATTCAAGAACTGCAGTTATATTTCAACTATACATAGTAATACTTTACCTGATTGTTGTTAGTTTGGTTAGAATTGTTACTCTGGTTATCACTACTTTGACTACTTCCAGGGCTTTGTCCACATTTACCAGCAGTACTAGAAGGATGATTGCAAACCAACTGGGATTGGTCCCATACAGTTCCTGGTCCGCAGGTGAATTGATACTGTGACAATTTTCCATTTTCACCCAGGGCACATCTATAAAATTTGGTGCAATCTGTGGAATCTTCCAGGAAACCTTCTTTTGTGCAATTTCCGCCAGATATTGGCTGCTGATTTGATGGGTTTCCATTTTGGTTCCACTGGTTGTTACCTTGGTTTTGTTGGTTATTTTGATTTTGTTGGTTATTGCCTTGGTTCCCTTGATTATTTCCTTGATTTTGTTGGTTACTTTGATTGCTACCCTGATTCCACTGGTTGTTGTTTTGGTTCTGTTGGTTGTTGCCTTGATTTTGTTGGTTATTGCCTTGATTCTGTTGATTATTGCCTTGATTCTGTTGGTTATTGCCTTGATTCTGTTGGTTATTGCCTTGATTCTGTTGGTTACCTTGGTTCCACTGGTTATTGCCTTGATTCTGTTGGTTATTGCCTTGATTCTGTTGGTTATTGCCTTGATTCTGTTGGTTATTGCCTTGATTCTGTTGGTTATTGCCTTGGTTCCACTGGTTATTGCCTTGATTCTGTTGGTTATTGCCTTGATTCTGCTGATTATTGCCTTGATTCTGTTGGTTACCTTGGTTCCACTGGTTATTGCCTTGATTCTGTTGGTTACTGCCTTGATTCTGTTGGTTATTGCCTTGATTCTGTTGGCTATTGCCTTGATTTTGTTGGTTATTCTGATTACTTCCCTGGTTCCACTGGTTGTTATTTTGGTTCTGTTGGTTATTACCTTGATTTTGTTGATTTCCCTGATTGTTGTTCTGATTTTGTTGGTTGCCTTGGTTCCATTGGTTGTTGCCTTGATTCTGTTGGTTATTGTCCTGGTTTTGTTGTTGACCTTGTTCGTTATTGTTGGGTATCTGTTGGCTCATTTCACTTTTACATTTGCCTTCCACTGCCCATGCGTGATTACAAGATAGCTGTGATTGGTCCCAAACGGTTCCTGGTCCACAGGTGTATTGGTATTTTTGTAAACGTCCGTCTCCACCATTCACACATCGATAAAACTTAGAGCAGTCATTTTGATCACCAACGAATCCTTCTTTGGAACATTTGTCTCCTGAAATTTCACCTTGTTGGTTCTGAGTATTGTTAGCAGCATTACCTTGGTTATTTATTTGATTGTTTCCAGATTGATTGTTAGAACCGTTGCTTTGATTTTGGTTATTGGAGTTGTTTCCATTTCCTTGATTCTGATTATTAGAGTTATTTCCTCCTTGATTGTTCATTTGATTCTGATTGTTTGAGCTACCCCCAGTTCCTCCCTGGTTGTTGTTTTGGTTCTGATTGTTGTTATTGCTTCCGCTACTTCCTGATTGGTTGTTGTTTTGGTTCTGGTTATTTGAACTACCCCCGCCTTGTTGGTTCTGGTTGTTTATTATTGTTATCTGCGTATTATTGTTGCTCATACCTCCTTGATTATTCGAAGCATTTTGATTATTTTGGTTTTGGTTGCTAGCATTTCCCCCTTGGTTATTGGAATTATTAGTACCCCCTTGATTTTGGTTATTGTTGTTTCCATTCGACCACTGATTTCCATTACTGCTACTTCCTCCCTGGTTCTGGTTATTACTGGTACCACTACCACCCTGGTTATTGTTCTGATTGCTACTTCCTTGGTTATTCTGCTGATTTTGAGTACCGGAACCGCACTTTCCTTCCACTGCCCAAGCATGGTTGCAAGCCATATTTGAGTCATCCCAAACTGTGCTTGGTGCGCATGTGTATTGGTACTTGATTAATCTACCATTGTCACCAGCTACACATCTATAAAATTTAGAGCAATCCTTGTCATCCCCCACGAAACCTTCTCTAGAACACTCTGATCCATTCATTTGTCCCTGTTGTGCTGTATTATTTCCTGATTGAGTTGAATTTTGATTGTTCCAACCCCCTTGATTATTGTTGTTTGATCCCCCTTGATTTTGGTTTTGATTACTTGATCCTCCTTGATTGTTATTCTGGTTGCTGGACCCACCTTGACTGTTTGATCCACCTTGATTATTTGATCCTCCTTGGTTCTGCCCTCCTTGGTTATTGTTATTTTGATTACTGGAACCACCTTGATTATTTGATCCTCCTTGATTTTGATTACCCCATCCTCCCTGATTATTATTATTTTGATTGCTGGAACCACCTTGACTATTTGATCCTCCTTGATTTTGGTTTTGATTGCTCGATCCTCCTTGATTGTTGGAGCCACCTTGACTGCTTGATCCTCCTTGGTTCTGACTTCCTTGATTATTGTTATTTTGATTAGTGGAACCACCTTGATTATTTGATCCTCCCTGATTCTGATTGCTCCATCCGCCTTGGTTATTGTTATTTTGATTGCTAGAACCACCTTGATTATTGGATCCTCCTTGATTATTGTTGTTCTGGTTATTTGATCCACTTTGACTGCTTGATCCTCCCTGGTTCTGATTGCTCCAACCGCCTTGATTATTGTTATTTTGATTGCTAGAACCACCTTGATTATTTGATCCACCTTGATTTTGGTTTTGATTATTCCAACCTCCTTGATTATTGGAACCACCTTGATTATTTGATCCACCTTGATTTTGGTTTTGATTATTCCAACCTCCTTGATTATTATTATTTTGATTATTGGAACCACCTTGATTATTTGATCCTCCCTGATTTTGATTACTCCATCCTCCTTGATTATTGTTGTTTTGATTACTGGATCCACCTTGATTATTTGATCCTCCCTGATTTTGATTACTCCATCCACCTTGATTATTGTTGTTCTGGTTGCTAGAACCACTTGATCCTCCCTGGTTTTGATCATTCGAGCCTCCTTGATTATTGTTGTTCGATCCTCCTTGAGTATTGTTCTGACTGTCAGGAGTCATAGTTTGAGAATTTTTGCATTTTCCCTCTACTGCCCATGCATGATTACAAGCCAATAACTGTTGATCCCAGACAGTGTTTGATCCGCATGTGTACTGATATTTGATTAGACGTCCATTCCCATTGGATACACATCTATAAAATTTTGAACAATCATTTTCATCTCCAACAAATCCTTCTTTCGAACATTCTGAGCCTGCTAGTTCACCTTGTTGACTTGTGGTATTATTGTTATTATTATTTCCTTGGTTATTACTTTGATTTTGGTTGCTCGATCCTCCTTGATTACCCTGATTTTGATTATTCATACCACTCTGATTATTCTGATTACTAGAACCTCCTTGGTTTTGATTATTTGAACCACTTTGATTATTCTGATTGTTGGATCCTCCTTGATTGTTTTGATTATTGGTACCACCCTGATTGTTCATGCCACTTTGATTGTTCTGGTTTGATCCGGACTGGTTATTTGATCCACTCTGATTATTAGATCCTCCTTGATTGTTTTGATTATTGGTACCACCCTGATTGTTCATGCCACTCTGATTGCCCTGGTTTGATCCTGATTGGTTACTCTGATTCTGGTTGTTTGATCCACCTTGATTATTCTGATTATTTGATCCTCCTTGATTGTTTTGATTGTTGGTACCACCCTGATTGTTCATGCCACTTTGATTGTTCTGGTTTGATCCGGACTGGTTACTCTGATTCTGGTTATTTGATCCACCTTGATTGTTCTGATTATTTGATCCTCCCTGATTGTTTTGGTTATTGTTCATACCACTTTGATTGTTCTGGCCCTGATTGCTTTGATTGTTCTGATTCTGGTTATTCGATCCACCCTGGTTGTTTTGGTTTTGATTATTTGATCCACCTTGATTGTTTTGATTATTGGAACCATTTTGGTTGTTTTGATTGCTTGAACCCCCTTGATTATTCTGGTTGTTATCAATTGATCCTCCTTGATTATTGTTATCCATTTGTTCCTTTTTGCACTTGCCTTCTACTGCCCAAGCATGATTGCAAGACGTTTTTTCTTGGTCCCATACAGTATTCGCTCCACATGTGTATTGGTATTTAGTGAAACTTCCCTTACCATCGTCCACACATCTATAGAATTTTGAACAATCGGCTTCATCACCCACAAAACCTTCCTTTATACATTTTGATCCAACTATTTGCCCTTGACTTGTTTGATTACCACCGTTTTGATTACTTGATTCACTCTGATTATTTTGGTTGTTCCATCCACCTTGATTATTGTTATTCTGGTTGTTGGAACCTTGATTACTTGATCCTCCCTGGTTGTTATTGTTCTGGTTGCTCCCTTGATTATTGTTATTCTGGTTTTGATTACCAGAACCTCCCTGGCCTTGGTTGCTGCTCTGGTTTTGATTGTTCCAACCTCCTTGGTTATTGTTGTTTTGATTCTGATTGCTAGAGCTTCCCTGGTTGTTCTGGTTTTGGTTATTCCATCCACCTTGGTTGTTGTTGTTTTGGTTCTGATTGCTTGAACCGCCCTGACTATTCGATCCTCCTTGATTCTGATTGCTCCATCCTCCTTGATTATTGTTGTTCTGATTTTGATTGATAGAGCTTCCTTGATTATTGTTGTTTTGGTTTTGATTGCTAGAGCTTCCTTGATTATTGTTGTTCTGATTTTGATTGCTGGAGCTTCCTTGATTATTCTGATTTTGGTTGTTCCAACCACCTTGGTTGTTGCTGTTCTGATTCTGGTTGCCTGATCCTGCCTGATTGTTTTGATTTTGATTGGACTGGTTGTTATTATTCTGATTCTGATTAGTTGAACCTCCTTGGCTTGAACCTCCTTGATTCTGATTTCCAGAGCTTCCTTGATTATTGCTTTGGTTCTGATTTCCAGAGCTTCCTTGATTATTGCTTTGGTTCTGATTTCCAGAGCTTCCTTGATTATTGCTTTGGTTCTGATTTCCAGAGCTTCCCTGATTACTTGATCCTCCTTGATTGGAACCATTCTGACTACCCGATTGTCCTTGATTGTTATTTTGTTGTTGATTGCTTTCAGGCTGAGATTCTTTGCATTTACCTTCAACTGCCCACGCGTGATTGCAAGAACCAAGGCTTTGGTCCCATACTGTGCCTGGTCCACAAGTGTACGTATACTGTAGAAGTGCTCCACTACCGTTATCTACGCATCTGTAAAATTTGGCACAATCAACTGCATCCCCAAGGAAACCTTCTTTGGCGCAGTTTTTGCCATTCAATTCTCCTTGCTGATATTGGTTCTGGTTGCTTGAACTGTTTGAGCTTCCTCCTTGAATTTGGTTCTGATTATTGGAACTGTTACTTGAATTATGGTTCTGTTGCTGATTATTTGATCCTCCTTGATTATTTTCTTGGTTTTGATTGTTAGATGTACTGCTTCCACTAGACCATTGGTTGTTATTTTGGTTTTGGTTGTTGTTATTCATATTTCCGTTCTGATTGTTGTTTTGGTTCTTATTATTCACATTGTTTCCGTTGCTCCATTGATTGTTATTCTGGTTTTGGTTGTTGTTGTTCACATTTCCGTTTTGATTATTATTTTGATTCTGGTTGTTGGAGGAGCTTCCTTGGTTTTGATTATTTGATCCCCATTGATTGTTACCTTGATTATTGTTTTGGTTTTGATTGTTTCCATTGCTCCACTGATTGTTGTTTTGATTATTTGTAGAGCTTCCTCCCCACTGGTTGTTTCCTTGGTTTTGATTGTTGCTTGAACCACTGCCTTGATTATTCCACTGATTATTGTTTTGATTTTGGTTGTTCATATTATTACCGTTATTCCATTGATTGTTATTCTGATTCGTTGATGAACCTCCTTGGTTTTGATTGTTAGAACCTCCCCATTGATTACTACCTTGATTTTGATTACTCCCTTGATTTTGATTATTAGAGTTACTGCCTCCTTGATTGTTTTGATTATTCCAGCTGCCATCTTGTCCATTGTTATTCTGGTTGCCTGAGGCGTTAGTGTCGTTGGTCCAATAATTTTCGATTCCAGGACAATTCCTGTTGACCGCCGAAGGATAATTACACGAGATTAGTTCAGGGTCCCATATTGTGTTGCCACCACAACTGAATTCGTATTTCGTGTAGGATCCTTTGCCGTTGTCGATGCATCTGTAGAATTTGCGACAGTCTTGGTCGTCTCCTAGATATCCTTCGCGGTTGCAATTTTTTCCTACTTCACTCGACGTCTGAGTACTAGAACCAGATTGTTGAGAACTAGATCCAGATTGTTGTGAGCCAGATCCAGATTGTTGTGAGCCAGATCCAGATTGTTGTGAGCCAGATCCTGATTGTTGTGAGCCATTTTCAGATTGTTGTGATCCTGATCCAGATTGTTGTGAGCCCATTTGGTCTCCATAGTTCCCATCGATCTCATTTCCGTAACATTCCTGTCTGCTGCTGGCGTAAGGATAGTTACACACGTTTGATGCTGGATCGAATATTGTGCCTGCACCACACTCGAATTTTATGGCGTTGAGGTTGTTCTTTCCATCTGAAACGCATCGGTAGAAGGTCCTGCAGTCCTGTGGATCTGGTTGGAATCCTTCGCTTTTACATTTGAAGTTGGAGCTGTATTCTATCACTTCCAGCTGTCTGGCATTGTAAGGGGCGTCGTAATATTCTGAAATGTGAAATACGAACATAAATACAATATTCTGTTCGTCCTTAGCCTTTAACAGAAAGGAACAACTTTAGTTTCCTATTCTTATGGAATTGTTCTCTTTATCAATAGTGAAAAGTCAATTTTGTCATTAGAGTTTGTTGAAAACATAATTTATAGATTTGGTTCGTATTTTTTCTGCCAGTTGGACTCGTGTAATTTGAAGGGTTTTCCAATAAAAGGTGTTATTTTGAATGGCCCGCTATTTCGGTAGATGACACTTCTGAAGCTGTCATTTTTTGACATTTGACAAGTAGAAAATACTCCATCATTAAAAATGGAACGATGCACGCTTCAACAACGCATTGAAATTATTGAAATTCGCTATAAAGATGGTGAAAATTTGGCAAAGACGGTTCGTGAAACTTGAACATTTTTGGGTCGTCGTGAAGCACCTTGTCGAACCGCAATACCGAAATTGGTGCAAAAATTTATTTGATTGACTGTTTGGTGTGGTTTATGGTCCGGCAGGTTAATTGGACTTTACTTTTCGGGAATGAGACTGGAGCAATAGTAACAGTGAATGGATTGCGCTGTCGAGAGATGATTAATGATTTTTATGGCGGGAATTGGATGTTATTGATCTGGACAACGTTTACTTTCAACTAGACGGCGCTACGTGTCACAAAAACAACGAAACCATTGATATAGGAAAAGTTTCCGAACCGTGTTATCTCTCGAAGAGGTGATCACAATAGGCCAACGAGATCTGGTGATTTAACACCTTGAGACTTCTTCCTTTGGGGCCATGTGAAAGAGAAGGTCTAAGCAAAAAGCTCAGCGTCGATTCAAGACCTCAAAGATGGAATTCGTGAGGCCATGGAGGACATAAAGCAGCCACTTTGCGATTTGGTTATGGAAAATTTCATGAAGAAGATATGGCCGTGGTCCTGGTGGTCATTTGGCTGATGTTATTTTCTATTACTAACGGCATACCTTCCTCTTCATAATGAAATGAACATCCGATCATTTATTTAAAAACTGGCATATTTTTTTGAATGTCAAAATAAAACCTAAGAATGAAGTTTACAAAGAAAGCTCTTCAGAATGTATTTTCAGTCGAATCCAAATCGAAGAATAAACCCTTCGGTACATCGGAGACCATTCGTGAGTCACACAACTCTGCCAAACAGATGCGAGTAGTCCTGCTGTGTTGCAGAATGCAAAAGGAAGACTTCGATAAAGGCTAATGTTTGAAATAATTCATTACCGTAAAGCAATCGTATCGACAAACAAAAGATAAATCAACCGGTATAAAATGCCCTATTAGTCATTCCGTAGAAGATACAGAACACAGCAGCCGAGGTATCTAAATTGAATTCAAACGTTCAAGTTTGAAAATATGAACTTTTTGCAGGGGAAACAAGGATATTAATCATTGAACGCAGGATCATTTTTTACCGCTCTAAAGGATGTAGTTTGCGTATCGAATTTATTGCTCTTAAAGCACATTCAGTTAATGAGGAATGTAGGCTAGACATTTTCGATCAATGCTCGATTATCCATTCAGTTTCCAAGGAATGTTCTGATATTCCATATTTACAACATTCTTGACATCTGTATCAAAAACGTCTTGTGAGAACTTGACAGCGGCTTTATTGTTGCCTCTTTATAATTTCAAATTTCTATATAATGCTGAATTAGACATGATCGAGAATTTGTATTTATTTTTCATCCTTGTGTATTGAAACTGCACCAGAAATTGGTTACGTGAGTGAGGTACATTTCTATCGTTTCCTTTGATCTTATTATGTTCGTGACTGAGCAAAAAGTGGTCTGGAAGATTGTAAAATATATGAGATCGGATATGAGAAAAACGACGATTTTGTATTGCTCTCATTTTGGTTGCTTGTATTAATTTAATTATACGTTTTTCTTTTTAATGAAATGCAGATAGGATGATCCATACGCAATATATCAAACTGGTTTATGTTTTATGTTGGTTTTTTTAGAACTCTTGCGAATATTGATCACTGATCAGCCTTATATAAAGGGTTTACCAATAACAGATAAATGATTGGATGTTTATTTCATTACATAATAATGAAATGAAAAAAATATAATAATAGAATTTATTTCAACAATTAATGTGTTTCCACAATGAAATGAAATAAGTCAAGTACAAATTTAATAGAAGCTCTTGCATCCTTCAAAGTATTCTTGGAGAGTGTAGGGTTCACAATTTATCAAGAATTCTCTAACCTTCTTCTTCAAAGTATTCATATCCTCTATGTCTTGGAATTTCCTGGGTAAATAGTTGAATAGTTTCAAGCACATGTATTGAGAATTTTTCTGAGTAAGGGTTAGCTTATGACAAAGATAAATGTAGGGATATGTTTTCCTTGTATTGTTTGTGTTTCTGAATTTCTGGAATAACTCGCTGTTCTTTTTTAAGAAGAGAATACATCTTAAAATGTAAACTTCTGTCATAGTTAGTATTTCTTCTTTTCTGAATATCCCTCTACAAGATTCTCTATATTTCATTCCATACTTTAATCCCAATACCTACTTGCTTTTGTTTCTTGAAAATTTTATCTGATGATGAGCTGTTTCCCCAGAATAAAATACCATACGTGATTCTCGATTCGAAATTTGCATAATAAAGGGTTTTCATGATCTCTTTCTGTATATGGTGTTTCATGAAGTTGAAAGTGTAAACTACAGAGTTTAGTTTGTTGTTTAGCTGTTCTATATGGCAATTCCACTTCAAGTTCAAATCCATCCAAACTCCTAAGAATTTCACACTCTCAGATACTTTTATTTCCATATTATTCAAGGAAATACTGTCAACTGTAGGATATGAAGAGGAAGGTATGCCTTTAATACTGGAAAATAACATCAGCCAAATGACCACCACGACTACAGGAACATATCCTTTTCATGAAATTTTCCATAACCAAATCGCAAAGTGGCAGCCCTCGATAGCCCCACGAATTCCATCTTTGAGGTCTTGAATCGACGCTGTGCTATTGGCGAAGACCTTCTCTTTCACATGGCCCCAATAGAAGAAGTCGCAAGGTATTAAATCACAAGATCTCGGTGGCCAATTGTGATCACATCTTCGAGAGATCACATGGTCCACGAAAGTTTTCCCGTAACGCAACGGTTTCATCGCTTGTGTGGCACGTAGTGCCGTCTTGTTGAAAGTAAACGTTGTCTAGGTCAATACCAAAGAGTAGACACAAGAGAAATCACTTAGGCTTGGCGGCAAACATTAGTTCTTCGACCTTGAATAATACTACGCCGATACAGGGCTGTTATTGGCACCCCTCGATTAGACCTCGTCATTCACAAATGACTTTCAAGGTCAAACAAACGATGTTCACGATTTCATTCATAAATAGGGGGAGTGAGGTCTCTTGTGTCTACTCTTTGTCAATACCATCCAATTCCGGCCATAAAAAATCATTGATCATCTCTCGATAGCGCGATCCATTCACCGTAACTGTTGCTCCGACCTCATTTCCGAAAAAGTAAGGTCCAATGACCTCGACGGATCATAGAACGCACCAAACAGTCACACGTTGGGGATAGAGAGGCTTTTCAACAATAACTCTTGGGTTTTCTGAGCTCCAGATGCGACAATTTTGCTGGTTGACGAAGCCAACGAGGTGGAAATGAGCCCCATCATTCAATGCATTTCAATGACCCAATCAGCAAAGACACGACGTTGTTGATGATCGGCCGACTTGAGTTCTTGTGTTAACTGAATTTAATAAGCCTTTAGACCCAAATTTCTATGCAAAATACGTTGTAATGTGGAATGCCTAATTCCAAAGAACTACAACGAATGGACAAACCTGGGTTTTCTTTAATACTTTCGGCTACAGCAGCAATATTCTCGGCTGTTATTGAGCGATGTGCACAGGTTTTATTCTCCACATCACTAACTTGTTCCAACAGCTCAAAGTTTTCCACCAAAGTGCTTCACGACGACCCAAAAATGTTTGAGTTTTACGAACCGTCTCTGCCAAATTTTCACCATTTTTAAAGCGAATTTTAATAATTTCAATGCGTTGTTGAAGCGTGTATCGTTTTACTTTTATTAATGGCGTAGCTTCTACTGGTCAAATGTCCAAAAATTACAGCTTCAAAAGGGACATCTACATCTACATTTTATGGAATATTGGACAGTTCCTTTTCAGTAATTTTCAATGAAATTTCAGTGAAACAAATCATTCGTTCACATTTTAATATTCCCCAGTTTCACTGAATAAATGGTTGTGTGGATTTTTATCCATTCTATAATGTATTTCAGTCAAGAACATAAAATAATTCTCAAAAAGCCGATTTTCAGTACTTGTAGTGTTGTTTTTCAGCTGCTTTAATGAAGGATTGTCTCTGAAATCTTAAAGAAAAGACAAGAAGCCCGAATAAAACAAATAAAAAGAACCTGATAAAATATTGTTCAGAGTTTTCTGATACTCTTCTAAACAATCTAATCTATATATATGAAAGAAAAATGTTGGTTACACCATTTATAACTCGAGATCGGATGGACTGATTGTTATGAAACTTCATATATGGATTCGTCTACGGTCTGGTTATTATAAAATACAATAAAACTTTGAATTTTTGAAAATTTTACTTATACAAGAAATGCTATTCCTTCTTATAAGTAAGGCCACTAGGTGTCGCTACAGTTACAGTTACGCTGCAGCTTATTCGAAGGTACTTTATTTGATATTCTCCCCGTTAGATGGCGATATAACAAATAGTGTGTAATTTGAGTTGCTTCCAACTCTGTGCTGTGGGCCAAAACAAAAATGTCTCAGTCATGAAAAAAAATGAGTAAACGTCTTAGCGTATTTGTATTTTGTGAAGTGAGATTAAAGTACCTTAGACAAAGTACTTCAATTCTAATTTTCAGCGTTGTATTGGCAGAACTAAAATGGTTTCTACAGTGATTAGAGGTAATTAATCATTGGAACTATTTCTCATCCATATAATTCGATCGTGATTTATATTTTTATTTAGGTACAGCAATGAGAAAACTTTAAAGCATTCAAAGAAAAATTATATGTTCAACAATAATTAGATACCGCTTGAATAAAGAGAGCGAATAACAATGTTACTAAAATTTTGTATATTTTAACTAATTTATCTCCTGCTTGAAAAAATAGCAATGATTAGTTGATGCAACTTTAACGGTGGGTTTCAAAAAGCGTAATCATCGGTGATCGGAGCTTGATATAGAATCAACTCGATTCGATAGTTTGAAAATCAGAGAACCAAGCTGTTGATCTCCGATCACCGATGATTACGATTTGTGAAATCCACCGTAAGTAGGTATCATTTAGGCGGAACAAAGTTCGCCGGGCCAGCTAGTGTCTTCATAATGTTTTTCAGTCTAGTACACAGAAACATTCTCAAAAATGCCGATTTTCAGTACTTGTAGCTAGGAGCATAGAATAACTGGAGAGAAGGCTCCCCTACGAAAATGAACTGCCAAAAACGTCCGAACTTGTCAGTTCGCCGCAAGGTCACGAGATGGCGACAACGTCGTTTCTTCCTACAACATGGCTATCCTTAATAAAATTATCTTCAATGGTTATTCGTTGTTATTACTTATTAGGTCCCATTTATTACTATATCATAATATATATTCTTTTGAAAGAAAGCAATACATACTTTTTTTCGTAAATCCGACAATATAATGCATATAGCACGTGTAAAGAAATGGCTACAAGGATCAGATTGAATATAGGAAGAAAAATCTGTTTCCCACTCCAAATCTAAGTGTTAGCAGAGGGAATGTAAACGGGGTACCATACAATTCTGCGTATAATACACGAGAACAGATAAAACCTCAGTCTTCCCGTATAATAATAATAATACTTACCTGAATGTTCGCTTTTTCCGATAAGGATATTGTTTTGACAAATTTATTACCGATCACAGACTTCCCATAAAATTGCGCATAAAAAGTTGATTAGAATAAAGCGATGATATGTCATCAATATCGTCTATGTTACGATTTATGGCCATTTTCAATTAAAAAGAAGCATAAATGTATCAATAACAATGACAGCCACATTATATTCTTTGCAATTGTAGCGCCATAGAACAAAATATCTGACATGTTACTGAATAAAGAATCTCAGCGTTATCTATCGGGCGTCACACGAAACCCTAACCTCCGCCGTTATTGGCAGTTCAAAATGATCTGTCGAGCGTATGAAGCCTTCCCTCCAGTTATTCTATGCTCCTAGCTTGTAGTGTTGTTTTCTCAGATGCTTTAATATTTGTGAAATCTCAAAGAAAAGGCACAAGAAGCCCGAATAAAACAAAGGAAAAGAACCTAACAAAATATTGCTAAGAGTATTCTGATTCTCTTCTAAACAATAATCTGATAAAACAATTTTATGTACACAATTACATTAGATGTAAACATTATGGAGTGGAAATCAAGTATTGAAAATTTTCTTTAATCAGTAGAAATTAAAATAACTTAAATTTAAACATTCTGTTTGTGTCATAGACCTGTCAAACGTGTAGGAAACCAATAACAAGCGTTCAGACAAATTCGTAATGATGTAGAAGAATAAGAGTTGATTTTCTGTGATCAAAACATGAGAATCTACCTAAAAAGTGAATAGGCGACGAATAGTCGATTTTTTTCGAATTCTTATCGATTTTTCCTCACCTGTACCAGTTGCCAAAGAGCAAGCCGCCACCAACGCCACTAGGGCGCCCAAAAGTTTCATTTCAAGTCGAGTATCCAGCTAATTCACCAGTTCTGGTTCATCTGCAAAAAAAAGAACGAGTTAGCAAATTAAAAAATCAAGTACCAACGGAACCTTATAATTAACAGAGGTACCATGCGATAATTACAGCCTAAAATGGGCGGTCCAGATTCAAGATTTTGGTAATTGTTTCTATGGGCATGACCAATCGATGGAACCTCGTGTGTAACCTTCTCCAAATGGTTCAACGACTTGGATGCCATCCAGAAAAATTTATGGGATTTTACGAGCGATTCGTTCGGCCGTTTATGAAATAGTTGAACGCATTTTGGTATGTTTTACGCCTGAGAATTGTGGATTCGCAGCTTGTTCGAAAAACCAGAACTTGTAATGTGTACCACGTCGAGTTATGCGCCTATTTATGATCTGGAAACACATCGATGGCACCATAATTGTGCGATCGTAATTTTCTCGCTTCGAAGTGGCATGTTGTGTAGGAAAAACAAGGGATTCGGATCGGGAATAGCCTCAAAGGTATTGTTTTGCCATTTCTGCTGTGTTGATGCAAAGAAATATGGGGTATTTACGAAGATGACCGTTCAGGTTTAACGATTCTAATTGTTTAATATGGGGTAATGGATACTTCTGCGGCTTGTAAGTGAGGATGCTTGGTTTGAGTCAGCTGTCAGACTGGTTGAACGTATAATTGAAAAATTGGAGTACTTCATATGTGATTCTTGGTATGATGGTTTGTATGCCGTACTTTGAAGAGTCATTTTTATAATTGTAGATTGTGAAGTCAGCTTTGAAGAAGGCGGGAAAGAAGAAAGGAGCTCTGTTGAATATTCAAGATATTCACAATATTTGAAGATACAAATACTCATTTTTGACATTCACGTACAAAAGAGTAAATGAATTTCAGTATTTAGACTGAATGAAAAGTAGGTACTTTAGTACCTTTAGTACTTTAGTTTATTTAGTAGAAAATTCAACGAACGTCACAACGCTGCAAAAATATCTACTACATTTTGATTCCGTAGTAGTACAGTTACCCAGTTTAGTTTTCTGATGATTTTGAAAATTGGCTTCACCTTAGACCATATGGTCTAAGGGCTTCACTATTTATTATCGAAAGGTGCTCTTCTCTTTCTATAGTCTAAGGATGAACATCGTACAGCTCTCAATCTATATACACTGCGCAAAAAAATTAACGCACATTCTGAAAATCTCAATTTTAATGAAAGTTAACTCTACATTGACTTATTTTTTATATGTTCTCTCGGGAAGGTTTTGAACGAAACAAGACACATTAAATGGAAGAAAAATTCAGGATTTCAACGAATCTTATGTGAAAGAAGAGAAATGAACAATTTTCAAAATACTGAAATGCTGATAAGTGATTTAATACTTGGTATTTCCACCCCTTGCGTTAATTACAGCTCGGCAACGACAGTTCATAATCAAAATGAGTGATCTTAAAATGTTCTGATCTAATCCTTCCCAGATTTCTCCGAGTTGGATTCCTAAGTCATTAAGAGTAGCTGGATGATTTTCTGAACTTCTCAGTCTTCTATTGAGGTTGTCCCAAACCTACTCAATCGGATTCTTGCTGGCCATTCCATTAGAGAGACTTCAACCTCTTCAAGGTACTGTATGGGGCAAATGGCACAACATGCTCTTTAAGAATGTTCCTTATATACTTATCAGCATTCATAGCTGCATTATCAACGACCACTAGGTCTGTGCGAGCAGTCAAAGATATTCCACCCCATACCATAATCGATCCTCGCCCGAAACCAGTAGTATTCAGGAAATTGCACTGAGCATATCTTTCATGTGGACGTCTGTATACAAGGGATCGTCGATCACAATGGTAGAGGCAGAATCTAGACTCATCTGTGTAGAGTAGAGAACTGTTTCCCAATCGGCCTCTTCCCAATGGATATGCTCTCTCGCAAAATCTAAACGCGCCCTTCGATGGGCTGGGGTAAGAGCTGGGCCTCTTGCCGCGACACGAGGCCTTAAATCATATTCTCTGAGGCGATTTCTTATTGTCTAAGTGCTAATTTGCACCTCATGAGTTTGCTTAAGCTGATTTTGAAGGAGGCGAGCGGTTGCAAACCGTTGTCTCAACGAAGAAACTCTCAAGTAACGTTCTTGAATGGCAGTTGTTACCCGTGGTCTACCCTGTCCTGGTCTTCGGACATTCATACCTGTCTCCCTGAATCGCTGCAACATTCTGGGCACACTTGTATGGGAAACTCCAAACCTTTCTGCAATTCTTGTGTATGTCCACCCTTCTTCTCGCAAAACTACTGCTTGGGCACATTCCTCTTGGGTCAAATTGCGTGTTTCGCGTTGCATAGCGATCGAGTATAGAAAATCAAACGAAAGAAAAACTATTGATCACTAGAATTGATCGAGAACAACTGATTTTAGAATGGAGCCAATACATTCAAAATCTGATAATATCATCTTTTTTATTCCTGCTGGGAGAAAACATCTGTATTGAAGAAAAACGTTGAAAGTGGATAACATATGCATGCATAATTCTGATAAAAATAATTATCATTGAGAACACCTTCAGTTGTAGAATAAATTTGAGATTTCCATAATGTGCGTTAATTTTTTGCGCAGTGTATATAAAAGAAAGATGTTGGTTACACCATTTATAACTGGAGATCGGATGGACTGTTTGATATGAAACTTCATATATGGATTCGTCTACGGTCTGGTTATTATAAAATACCGCTTGAATAAAGAGAATTATTTTCGTGCGAATAACAATGTTACTTAAATTTTGTATATTTTGCCTAATTTATCTCCTGCTTGAAAAAATAGCAATGATTAGTTGATACAACTTTAACGGTGGGTTTCACGGAGCTTCATATAGAATCAACTCGATTCGACAGTTTGAAAATCAGAGAACCAAGCTGTTGATCTCCGATCACCGGTGATTACGATTTGTGAGATCCACCGTAAGTATCATTTAGGCGGAACAAAGTTCGCCGGACCAGCTAGTTTCTAATGAAACAATATATACTTTGATTCACTGAGAGATGATCTTCAACATATATGGCAGCACCGTTTGCTGAATCTGTTGCCAGTTCATTCATTAATTTTGTTCCCCTATTTTAATTTTGTGTAACTAATGAAGTTTTGAACTGAATGAGATGCTGTGTCTCCTCTTTCTATAGTCTAAGTACTCTTAGTGGCCATCTGATGAATACAAACATAAATATAAAATTGCCAAGTTATTCGACATGAATGCGAAATTCTAAAAATTGCCTCTCGTGATACTGGAGTCGCTGATGGGGTTAAAAAATTGAAATTTCCTCGCAATGACCATCTTATATAATGATCATTTCAACCAATTAAATAAAAAATAATAATCCACCATTACACATCGCATAACCAGCGATAAAGTTTTATAGAAACTGCAAACACCCCACGGACCAAAGTTGAAAAACCCCATAGACGCAGAAACAACTCCTAATGGAGTCCGAGAATGCCAAGAGGACATGTTCCAGGTATTGCAACTAATTAAAAGTCGAGAGTTGAAACGCGTGCATTTTTCTTCCACTCGTTTCGGTGTACGCGAATCCGGTTTTTTTTCTTTTTTTTCCCCAAGATGTACCTATCTTATCGTCCGTTCCACGCAAATTAAGCCAAGGCGGCTTCGATTCGGATTCGACTGACAGGACCATTTATTTTAGCCGGTCCGGAGGTGGGCCGCTAACGGTCTTTAACCCTTTTCACGGCCTGCCATGCCATAATTGAATTTTGAAAAATTGGTTGAGAGCCTACGTATATAAATACTGCTCCGCAAAAGTTGAGAGTCTTCAGCCTTCAAAATAGGAAACGTATACCGCCAGATGGCGGTGCAGTGCATTAATTTTTATTTATAGGATTATTCAGCTTAATAGAACAAATGTTGAGGCGTAGGGACTATTAACCAGAAATCCTACCCTGAACTAGATCTCACACTGACTGTATAATACACTTATTTTCCTTCACCGGTCATCTGGGAGTAGATACCTGCGGGGCGTGTCTTTTGAAAGAAATTCAATTCCATGTAAGAATCCACAATTGTAAGAAACAATTAATTTGCACTAATCGATGGCTAAAACCTTAATAAATTGTCTTTGATAAAAATGGATATTTATCATTTCGAATAAAAAAATTCAAAGAAATAAATTTCTCGGAAACAACACATTGTATGATTTTTCGGGAAAGGACCCCGCACTTTTAGTAGGTAAAGTGGCGACCGGTCAAATTTTCTGAAAATTTGGTATGTTGTTGTACCCGACTCATTGACCAAAAGTGTCAATGGGCCAAACCCAATCCTATGTCTAGTTTTCTAAATACGGGGTGTTAAAGTTGAAAATTGCCCAGATTTTCGGATTTATTTGCTAATTATTAAGAGTTGGATTGGATTTCTGTTGCATACACACGTTTACTACATGTTCTAGGTATGAAATTAGAGCATACGTATGATTAAAAATATTTATATTTACCGGGTGATTCACGAATATATGACGGAAGTTTTTTCCCAAAATTCACTTTTTCTACTGTGACGTCAGGAGGGCATATTTTTGAAATGTTATTTCCGATTTAGTATTATGACGACAAAATATTGCACAGTGCATATTTTTTATACGGGGTGTTTCACAGAGAGAACCACTAGACATAATCATATTTTTTTAGGATTAATTCGAAATCCTGTATTTTTGAATTGATTTTTGGGAAAAGTAATACCACAAACATATGTGTGTCTCTAATCTCCAGAATATTCAGGGTGGTTTATTCATAGGAAGGTATTCAATTTTGGGAAAAGTACAAAAAACATGAACACCCTGTATTCGAAAATTTCCTCGGTCAAATGCAACTATTTTATCACTATATATTGATTCCCACAACATCTCCCGAGGTATGAATTTTAAATCCGATACTATGACCAGTTTTCGAGATACACGGCGTAAAATCGGAGAATAACTTATTTCATCTTTTTTTTTTCAAATTGAAAAGCCGGATTGATTTTATGTTGCGCCCATGAGTTCAGTATGAGAGCAGATCAGATGCACATGAAAAGATTCAGCTAAAATATTCACTGTTACAGGGTGATCCACGAATAAATCACAATAGCTTTTGCAAACACTCGATAATTCTACAGTTTCATCCCAGAGAAATTATTCCATGAAGTTAATACCTAGTCGTTCACAATTTTCAGTCTGAAATACTTCATAATAATTAGGTACTTTTCATACAGGGTGAGCCATAAATAATATGCTTTGAAATAATTGAAAGGAGAACTTTTCTGGTGAATTTTGAATAACTGTCTAACATTACATCAAGTGAAGTATTTCAGACTGAAAATTGTGAACGACTATAGGTATTAACTTCATGGAATAATTCCGCTGTGACGAAACTTTAGAATTATCGAGTGTTTGCAAAAGCTATTGTGATTTATTCATGAATCACCCTGTAACAGTAAATATTTCAGCTGAACCTTTGCATGTGCATCTGATCTGCTCTCATACTGAACTCATGGGCGCAACATAAAATAAATTCGGCTTTTCAATTTAAAAAAAAATTTATGAAATAAGTTATTCTCCGCTTTTACGCCCTGTATCTCGAAAACTGGTCATAGTATCGGATTTAAAATTCATACCTCGGGAGATGTTGTGGGAATCAATATATAGTGATAAAATAGTTGCATTTGACCGAGGAAATTTTCGAATACAGGGTGTTCATGTTTTTTGTACTTTTCCCAAAATTGAATACCTTCCTATGAATAAACCCCCCTGAATATTTTGGAGATTAGAGAAACACATATGTTTGTGGTATTACTTTTCCCAAAAATCAATTCAAAAATACAGGATTTCGAATTAATCCTAAAAAAATATGATTATGTCTAGTGGTTCTCTCTGTGAAACACCCTGTATAAAAAATACGCACTGTGCAATATTTTGTCGTCATAATACTAAATCGGAAATAACATTTCAAAAATATGCCCTCCTGACGTCACAGTAGAAAAAGTGAATTTTGGGAAAAAACTTCCGTCATATATTCGTGAATCACCCGGTAAATATAAATATTTTTAATCATACGTATCCTCTAATTTCATTCCTAGAACATGTAGTAAACGTGTGTATGCAACAGAAATCCAATGTAACTCTTAATAATTAGCAAATAAATCCGAAAATCTGGGCAATTTTCCACTTTAACACCCCGTATTTAGAAAACTAGCCATAGGATTGGGTTGGGCCCATTGACACTTTTGGTCAATGAGTCGGGTACAACAACATACCAAATTTTCAGAAAATTTGACCGGTCGCCACTTTACCTACTAAAAGTGCGGGGTCCTTTCCATAAGGAAGGGAAATTCACGTATTTTTTGGAAATTTTTTTCTCTCGGATCGCCACCAAAGTACAAAAATGACTAAATTTTCCACAAAAAGTTGAAAATTTCCTGAAATATCAAACCTAGGAAGAAACTAATTACAGATTCGTAATCTATGACCTTGAATTAGTGAATACAGTATATTTTGGTGGCCATCTGAGAGTATGATTTTTCGGGAAATTTCCATAATGAACGGAAATTCGCGTATTTTTAGAAAATTTTTTCTCTCGGATCGCCACCAAAGTTGCTGGATTTACTGATTCGAGGGCGTAGATTAAGAATATGCAATCAGATATTTTCTATAAAATATAGTTTTCGAGTAATGACCATCAAAACACCCTACAAAATGACTAAATTTTCCACAAAAAGTTGAAAATTTCCTGAAATATCAAACCTAGGAAGAATTCTTTTGAAAAAATCAAAAATGTTTCAAAGGGGCCCCAGAAGTTTTGAAGCGTAGGGCCCTTGAAATCGTAAATCCGCCACTGTATAGTAGGTATCCTTAATTTTTTCGGGGTGAAAATTATAGCCTATGTCACTCAGGGATAATGTAGCTTTCTGAGGGTGAAAGAATTTCTGAATCGGTTCAGTAGTGTTTGAGTCAAGTCGTATCAAACCTTAGACCATAGAAAGAGGAGACACACCTTTCAATAATAAATAGTGAAGCCAAGTTTCAAAATCATCAGAACTGAACTGGGTGATTGTAATACTACGGAATCAAAATGTAGTAGAAATTTTTGCAACGTTGTGACGTTCGTTGAATTTTCTAATAAATAAACTCTCAATCAAAATGAAAAGTTTCTTAGATTGAAATTCATTTACTCATTTGTGCGTGAATGCCAGAAACGAGTATTGGTTTCTTCAACTATTGTGCATTCTTCACATTACATATACTTAAGTATATGTAAATGTTCCGAAACGGATCGATCTTTTTGCCCCAGATTAATGTATAAAAACGTTTGGCAATACGGTTTTTTGAATCTATGTCCAGTTAATTCATTAATTACGTGCCGCCATCCTCATTCTATGAAATTTCTGACAATTCGAACAGTGTTGTCAACAAGATTTTGAGCTTCATTGTATGTTAAAAGCGTTATTTGGATTTATTTTTGAATATCTCCAGCTAAATACGATAAGAAAATGGTTCGTAAGTGTCTTGTGTGTGATAAATTGGACTATTTGAATCCTAACTTGAATTTGCACAGGTATGTTCTAATCTTTTCATACTTAGTATCAGAGGCGTAGATTTTTAGAATTTCGCTTTTCAGATTCCATTCTGATATTGAGAAGAGGAACATCTGGTTCTCAATCCTGAATATTACTTGATGATCTTTCTCAGAAACTGTTTGTATGTTCCGAACACTTTGACCTAAAAGATTTCGTTATTCGAGTGAATGGTACCAAATATCTCAAAAATGATTCCAATTCCCTTCTTGCCGAACCAATCTTCGAACTTTCGTCCTTAAGGTAAGTTTCTGGGAATTTCCAGAGAAAGAACCAAAATATTGAAATCAAATATTAGCCATTTCACCAAAAAAATCATCATTGTGCTGGTACTCTGGAAACTCAACAGAGGGATGGATCAGATATAAGCATCTCACATATGATAAATTGATAAGTCTCTTCCCAGTACCAGTTCTCCTACCGGCAGGTGGAATGGTTGTAATTTTTGTTGCATTAGTGATTAATTATATCTGGTGTAATCTGTTTTGCAGGGTTGAAAAAATTGAGCCAGTGGAGAAATGAGATTCATCTTTCCGTTTCACTGAGGCACCATCTTCTTCTAAAATTAGAAGAATAAGGTGAATATTTCATCTCAAATCTCTTAAATTCCATTAACTCTGACAACTAAGTCATGATCATATCAAAAAATCTTCTCTTCTTTTCAGATATTCATTAATTCAGGAGTTGCAAGAGATTCATTTCAAAGATCCAAGCTAACAGGAGTACAACGTACAACCCATCATTGAAAGCCTTTGCAATAACATTGGCCTCTTTTTTCCCCAAGAATACAATTCTGTGAGAAAAACATTCATCAACAGCCCTCCCCTTTTAGAAACTATCTCAAAGTATAGATCTGTGGATGGAAGTCCAGGTATCATAAAAGAAGCATTGACTGCTCTGGTCCAAAGACAAGAAGAAGTTTCATATCCCTGGTACTGGTACAAGATTCTCAGGATATGTTAATATTGGTACCAACTTGGATTCTGCCTTCCAAATAGAACTATGACTATCGAATGTATATAGGGCTTTGGGAGGAGCAGTTAACAACCAATGGACCTGTTTTCAATATCAATGTTTATTTTAATATCGCATTCAGTAGATTTACTATGGTTTTATGATTGTATTATGTTGTTCTTCATGATGTGGATAGTGGATGAATAAATGAGGTTCATTTTCTTCAAGGAATTATGCTAAATTTTGTGAGTAAATAAAGAAGGCATGAATTATTGTTGCTTTTTTCATACTGAACGCCGTTCATAGGCATATAATGTACGCTCGGCAATTCGCCGCCCCGTAGATTTTCATCTCAAATATTGATGACTCGGTTTGATGCTTTTTGCAGCCATTACTTATCATATTTGTGATAACGTGATAAAATACCTCAATTTATTATAAAATCTCGTGAAGAGGAAAATCAGATTCCTTTACATGAATTTACACATTTTTATGGTCAGTTTCAGCATTTAATGAATCGTGTAGTTTATTTTATATACCTTAATTGACTTCCTAAAGAATCAATTGTTTTTCTATAATTTTTCATACTAATTCCAAGTAATATAAAAAAGCTACGCATTTTGGTATGTTCAATAATTCATTTGCATCAATTATGAATCTTCAAATATATTTATAGTACAAAATAATATCACATTTCTATAAACCGCCCTCGTACCAATATTGAAAGAATTCGCCATAAAAAGATAATTAACTCGTTATTTTATTTCCATTCTTCAAAATCAATAACTCCATGCCACTGGATTTTTCAAAGTTAGATTCTGCAATGTTGCCACATAAATGTAAAATGATATTGCTATCCTTTATGCTATCTTCGTCCCACTCATTGAAGTCTGACTGAATTTTGGCTTCATCAATTCCCGAATTTATGAATGAGATGCTGTGCCTCCTCTTTCTATGGTCTAAGTATCAAACACACAATAATACAAATCTTTCCTCTTTAAAATATTAGTATAGATAAACATTTTCTTTGAGTGTTAACGTAACACTTCTTATTGGAAAATCCTCCACTAACTCGGTTGGTGAAAATCCAGGAAAGCCGCCAATAAAAATTCATATCATATCGTTATGATTAATAAATCCAATATCGTCAATCAATAGCTGTAAAATAAAATAACAATGGCAAACATTCATATAAAGAAACAATTATCTTCAATCTACCCACCGATTCCCCTATTGTCTCAAATATAGCCATTCAATTCGCGAAAAATGTGGAGGCACCTCAAATAACTCGGCCATGATGTGATGGAGTACAGTTATACGGGGTGCGCCTCGCAATTGGTCCATTTCCCATATTATTCGCGTATTTGAATAATTCAGTGTAAACGGTGCGCAAACAACCAGCCAATGCCGATCTCTATCTCCCTGATTTCGTATGCCGAAAACGTTTAGTGGGTTAGCATAAATTTGTTGTTTACAAGGATCTTCCTCGATCAAATTTTACAGTTACGGTCGAGCAAGTGTAACACTGGGTAATCGGTGTTTGACCAGTCCCAAATCTGGTAATATCGCATCGCAAATATTGAAGACGTGTACTAAATTCGGGCAGTTGATTAATAAAATGAACTGTGAACCGATCCGAGGGAATCTGTCCAAAAAGTGGGTCCAGAAGAATCTTAAAATCGCAGCGAAACTGCGATACATTAAAGAAATTTTTATACAGTCGAAAAGAGGAATAATTGATTCATACGTGGGTGAAATTTCGATTCTCTAGGCGATGTAGAAGTATTTTTAAAAAATTCGCGAAATCACGAAAAAATCCGGCAGAAAGGGCAATTTTAAACTCGATAAAACTTTTTTCACAGATATCCAGGCCGTGATGTAAATATACGAATCGAAAGAAAAAAGGTCAATGCAAAATAGCTTGGTATTCATATTTCCCATAATTTTTCCATTCCTCCAGAAAAATTGATCAAACTTTGACATTCAGCCTATTAAATCACCTGATTTGCAGGGATCTTCCGATGAGGATAACTAAACTGCTCCACATGATTTAGGGATATTGATCTAAATTGCAAAACAAGCTTTTATAAAAAAACATTTTTAAAGGCAAGCTTTTATAACAAACATCCGCCATTTTGAAGCCGCCATCTTGAATTCCTCAATTTTGAAGAATCGTAATTTCCGACCCAGAAAACCTCCAGATACCAATTTCGAGTGAAATTGGATGATGATTACAAAACTCGTCCGCCATATTGTAGCCGCCATTTTGAATTTTTCAAGTTTGACAGAAGAATCATCATTATTTGCCGAACCCAAAAATCCCCAGATACTAATTTTGAATGGAATCGGATCATAATTAAAAACTCATCCGCCATTTTGGAGCTGCCATTTTGTTTTTTCTGTAGGTAACAAATATTTTATGATGCATTAAGCGCGTTCGGCAATAGCATCCGAGAGCGGACGGATTTTTTAGTCACGTGATAACAGATTGTACAGATTTGTCAGATTTTTCTGTAATAAACGAACGCTACGGAGCATTTAGATCGATCTTTCTGTTTGACGTATGTAACTCCTTACCCGAGCCAGATATTAAATTAGAGCTTGAAGGTCTATTCGTCCGTAGAGGTAGTCTGGGTACTATTTTAATTCTTTTGTTATAGTTCTCAACATTTCTACCCCTTGGTTGAGATGATTCAATATTTTGAATCATTATTTTTTTATCAAACAACATTTTTTTATTCATTACTACACAACAAATAACATAAGACACGAAAATTCAACAGACTGTTCAAGAATATTCGAAACGGGATAAAAAATCCATTCACAAAGGCCGAAAAGTAATTTCTGTTTCTGTTCTGTGGAAAAAAATCCGTTTCCTCCGTCGAAATACACCGAGCAAAAAGATCTACATCCGATTGATCAGATTTTCTTGCCGAACGGTCCAGATGTGTACTCCCCTCAATCTGGATGTAATAAACGAACGGTTCAGATCAATCCGACCAGTCAGATGTCATTGCCGAACGCGCTTAAAGTCACCAGAATTATGTACATCTTCCAAATTTCAAATCAATCGGACGATTAGAAGTGTGTCATATTTAACTCGATTTGATTACAGACAGACAGACAGACAGACAGACACTGGGACAGGTGGAACTAAATAAAAGCTTCTAAAAATATAGTTAGAATAAGATTTTTGTGATGAAAATTCATATTAATATGATTTCAAGTTGCAAATTAATGTCAGCCTGTAGGTCGGCAGCGTATACAGGGTGGTTAAGAAAAATCGAGTAAAATAACGAAATTTTATTCCCAGAGAATTCAAGCATTTTAAGACTACCAATACAACGTATGTCCTCCACGGGCATCAATAACAGCTTGACATCTTCTTTGCATACTACACAAGAGGTTGTTGAACATTTTTTGAGGAATTTGGTTCCATAAACGGGGCAGAAGCTCTCTCAGATCATTCAAGGATTCTGGGGTAGGTTGATGATTATCTAATCTTCTTTGGAGCATATCCTATGCATGTTCTATGCAATTCAAATCTGGTGAGTGCGGAGGTATTGGTAAATGTGGAATACCAAGCTCCTCGCGCGCATTCTCAACTGTGGCTGCACGGTGCGGTCTAGCGTTATCGTCTAGAAATAGTTTCACCAATAGCTGCGTGAAAATTTGGCACAACATTGTCAATGACATGCTCACTATAGTGTGAGGCGGTCATATTTCCAGGACAAATGTGTAGATCTGTGCGCCCGTTGAAACATATCCCGGCCCATACCATAACACTACCCCCTCGGAATGGATGGACTTCTTGGACATAAGGACGATTACGGGGTATGCGTGGGATTGTCCATACCTTTATTCTTCGAGAATCTGAAAATCGTCCATATCTGGATTCATCAGTGAGAAGGACACTTCGCCATTGATCGTTCCAATTGATATGTTGCCTTGCCCATTCCAGTCTTTGACGCTTATGGCCTTATGGTCACGTGTTAATGGAACTCCTCTTAATGGACGTCTAGAACCTAGATTCACCTCTCTCAAACGTCGTCTGATGGTTTCGATGGAAACTTGGACCCCATCTGCATTTCGAAGAGTATTCCGTTGCATTCTACACGTAGATGTAGTGTCTCTTCTCGCCGAAACGGTGATGAAACGATCCTGAGCAGGTGTTGTTTTTCGTCGCCCATCAAGCCTTGGTCTTTCCAACACGGAACCTGTCTCCCTGAACTATCAAACTTTGGCTGACTTGGAGCCTTTCCTCTACAACAACCTGGATATCCTGTAGCATTCCGATAGCCCTATTAGCCTCAGCGTTCGTTAATTTACGTCTTGGCATTTTCAGAAAACTCGTTTCAAATCGAAGCCGTTGATAAACTGACTTCATTTCAAAATAAGAACATTCATGAAGCGTATGCAAAGAATCAAACTTCAGAAAAAAGGCGACCAGATTGACGAAATGTGTCATACTGATTTTTATTGGATCGATTCAAGTTGTTATTGATTTAAATGATTTTACAGCGATTTTCTTGAAGATTACTTCCGAAAACGATTGAATACGATATCCCTAACTCTTGTGGAGCAGTATATTTCTCAGATAGATCTAGGAACTCTACTAGTTACTGATACTATTACTAGTACTTCCACTATATTACTATCTATCAAAGGAAGAACATTGCCCGTTTAGTATCTGCGTGCTTTTCTAACTTCGTATATTTTCAATTATCCTTGCAGATTGAAAAATTGATCCTCATCGGAAGTTGCAACCCACTGGGATCCCATAAAATTGATATTTTATGATACCGCCAATAATTTACACCTATTGGCAACAGCTGGAAACTAGTTTTGCATTAAATCGACTGCCATGATTCGAGAAAATACGGGTTCGATGCGAAAGAATTGACATCTGCATCCGAGAGGCTACAGATGCGTACTGATTAAAGTTTGAAAAGGAAGTTGATCATAGTTCTTCGGCCTTTAACTTTGGAAGGATGAAATTTTCAGGATCTGCTCTAGAAGCCATGTTGCACGTTTTTCTTTTTGATTTTGACGAAAAAACTGTACAGGGGGCTCACAAAAACATGCGAAATTCAGATTCGAGTTCACATCGAAATTCCTGTTTTCCAAATGAAAACCATATTTTTTATCGAATTTTGATACGATTCCTAAATACAAACTGTTAACACCTCATCAGCAATATACTCAAATTCGACCAAATTCGTGATGTTCAAGAAATAATTAACCCGTTTCTAATTTAAGTAACGTATTCAGTTATGAAGGATTTTTTGAATAAGAGGTTTTAATTTGAATAGCCCTCTATTTCGGTAGATGTCACTTTTAGAGCTCCTTTTTTTGACATTTGATTGTGTCCTCGAAATGCATGAAAATGATACGGAATTCCATCGAAAAATCGTCTCGAGTGATGAGGCCCATTTCCATCTCAGTGGCTTCGTGAACATCTAAAAATTCTTTTTCATTCAGTCTCACTTGTATTCACAGTTTGTATCGTCGTAACAGTTCTGAACGTCTTATTTGTTTTGTTATTCCGATAAAAACGATTCGTCCAGTTCGTTGAATCGAACAACTACATCGTTAGCGAAAGAATGAAGAGTAAAAACGAAATTTATTCGCAGTCCTTTCACAGACGACGTTATCATTATTTCGGCAACGGAAAAACCGCTGTCTTTCATTCTGATCCTGATTTAACGACACAGCCGTTCGTATACGACTTAATTGCTCCCAAGCGAGATGATCGCAGTTTCACTATCTAAATCTGCAGCCGTAACAAATCTATTACTTTCGTTTTCTATGGTCTCGGATAGATGCTGAGTCGGCACAAATAGATTAACAGTAGGCTGGCCGCGTATCCCATTCATAAGTCGGACATGGTAGTAGGTTGTAGATGAATCCTTGAATATTATCTTTCACCACCTGTCGCTGGATTATTATGTGAGAACGATGTGTCAAGTCATTCGCTTCAAGTTCAATGCCGGTGATATAACTCGACCTACAAATTTAACGATGCTCTTCGGAGATTGCAACACCTGTATGTTCAATCTTTAAATGGCTGATCTCTTCGGAACTTCGTTCAGCACTTGGTTTTACGAGGTATAAATTGGAGGAAAAGCTCTCAATCTGGCCTGAACATTTAAATTAGGGGTTATGTCTTATGCTTCATTTAGATTGCTGTTGGATAGATGATGCTTGAGACCAAATAGGGAGAGAGAAGAATTCTTATTTGTACAGTAGTTAGCTATATGCAGGGTGTTTTTTTAAGCTAAGGCTTTTCTTTTGGCAGGTGATAGAACTCCTCAAAATAAGTAATTTTACAAACTAGAAAATATTCTGGTTTCATTTTCTCGAAAAGGGGCATAATTCATATAAAAAATTTCTGGTAAAATGACTTATTTCGATGAGTTCTACCATTTGTCAAAAGAAAAGCCTCACCTTTGAATACACCCTGTATAGTTATAGTTTAAAAGGAGGTGACAGTGCCCTGCGACCTATTGTGCTGTTTTCACCACTGAGCCATTTACAGCTTGTCCTTCAGATCCAGAGCTCCAGTGACATCTATAGTCCGTTCAAATATAAGAAGAAGCTTTGTAAACAAACAAAATCGTCTGGTTTGAGCACAATAAAGCTCCTAATGGTTAAACGGTCATAACCACGCTCCCTTTTAACGCCCTAAGAGATTGCCAGGATCGTACTCGGAACGGACTGTAGATGGTACTGGATAGAAATGATTCAATAATTTGAGTCAGCAATTCCCACATTAGAACTTTTTTCCTCAGAAACTCTACTGCAAAATTTCTGTTATGATTTGCAACTGTCATAAACATTTTATATCCGACGTACCCTCTTTTTTATATTATTATCTACTAAATAATATCTTTTTCGGATGCTCAAGATTGCGGCAAGGTAATTCCAGGAAACACCAGAGTTCTAGAGATTTGGGTCGGAATCTTGCAAGATTCCTAAATAGTAATTCCGGGGAACACCAGATTTGGGTCCTTTTCCGTAATGGGTGAAAGCCATCTTGATTTGCATAAATATCGAAGTTTTCAATGGACAAGACTCGTAAAAGATCTCTGTTCAAATTTATAATGGTCAATTACTTGTAATATCCGAAATATATTTAGTTTCGGTCCAAAATTTTATATTATTTTGTACGAAACTCTTTGTCGGCTGCTCAAGATTCCGACAAAGTAATTCCGGGAAACACCAGATTTGGGTCCTTTTCCCTAATGGGTGAATGCCATCTTGATTTGCATAAATATCGACGTTTTCAATTGACGAGACTAGTTAAAATACCTAGAGCTACTGTGAAGGTCTAGCTGTTCAGAGTGTTTATAGATTTTGTTGTGAAAAGTGTATTGTGTTGGAAAATCTTTTGACAAAGTGTATATAGTGTTTATAGAACAATGTCGAATTCGGAAACGGATACTGCATCTGAAGGTGATATGTGGGGACAACCACGAAAAAGGTCCAAAAGGTAGCCTTCTCTGCTGAAGAGAAAGAGATAATTTTGTAAATTTCTCGAAAAGAATTGGAAGAACATCCTGATTTATCGAAAAGAGACTTAGTAGGAATTGTTTCAAAATCCCCAGGGGTGAGTGATTCAGCTGTATTCAGAATTCTCAGAGAATATAAAGAGAATAAAACATTGACGCCACCTAAGAGAAGAGCCCAGTCGTTAAAAATAATCGATTCGGTTGACGATTTCGATATGAACCTTATCAGGAGAATTGTCCACGGTTTTTTTTTCCGGAATGAAATCTCAACGATTTCTAAAGTACTAGAAATTGTGAATGATGACGACAGTTTGCCAAATTTCGAAAGAACAACGTTCCATAAATTATTGAAAAAAATGGAATTCCAATTCAAAAAACGTGGTCGTGATAGTCTACTGATAGATATTGATGCAATAATTGTGTGGAGAAGAGATTATTTGAAGAAAATCCGCTCATTAAGGGAACAAGGCAGACAAATTTATTAGCTCGATGAGACATGGATAAATAAACTGAACGATTTTGTGAAATCTCCTCGATTCGACTCTGGACAGAAAGTACCTTCACGAAGGCCCTTCTACCGGTGCGCCAAACATGTTGTTATTTCTCCTTCTTACATTTGAACAGAGTATAGTCCTCAACCCTCATTCCTTTTACAATCTTCTCTTCCAATGGTGGGACAATCTGTATACCAGAATATAGAATTGTGTGCTACTTATGATATTTTGGACAGTGTTGTCATCAGGAAATCGCGTAGGAAAAGTGGAATTTGGATTTATTCTGAATATTATTGGCATAATACGTTGAAAAATTGTTCGTATATGTGTCTTGTTTGTGGTGAATTGAACTATTTGAATCCTGATTTGAGTTCACACAGCTAAGTTCTACTTTTATCATTTATGAGTAACAATGGCGTAGATCCTTCGATTTTTGAATTTCACTTTTCAGATTCCTTTTGATATTGAGAGGAGGAAAATTAATTCTGAATTTAGCTGACTCTGTTCACCTAACTCAGAATCTGTTTCAATGTTGGGAACATTGTATGAATTCGTCAAAAAGAGTTGATTCACTTGGAATTTTATTTACATTCTTCAATACCGATGACATCACGCCACTGGACCTTTCAAAGTTAGATTCTGCAATGTTGCCACGGCATTAACTAATGATATTGCTATCCTCTATGCTATCTTAGTCCTTCTCATTAAAAAGTGACTAAAGGACCCCGCACTTTTTCTAGGGCAAATGGCGTTCCGTCAAATGTTCTTAAATTTTGGTATAATGCAGTACTCGACCTACTGATCAAAAGTGTCCATGGCCCCAACTCAATCCTATGACTAGTTTTTGAGATACAGGGCGTTGAAGTTGAGAATTACCCACTTTTACTACGCTCGTATCTCGGAACAGAATCGAATCAACTTCAATTTTTCTCAAGAAACATTTCATGACATCCCCAGGGAGCAACCATATAGAGGAATATGACCGAAAATCCTTACGAATACAGGGTTATCCATAATTGAATGCTTGCCCGATTTTGAAAGTATAAAATATGTCAGTTTCAGAGCGAGAACGTTCGCAAAATGAACTATTTCACTATATATGTTGTTGTTAAATCGAAAAAGTCTGTAATACCCAGAATTTATACTGGGTGAGCCATTATTATAGAAACTATTCTCAAGGAAGGTTAAGTGGACACCCTGTATTTATGGGTTGATTCAAGGTGTTTGTTTGATTTTTTTAGAACATATCATCATGGACTTCGAAGAATACAGAGTGATTCAGTCATGAAATGAACTTTGAACCTCACGAAAATACCCAAAAACCACCTTTTTTCATCACCCTCTATTTCAAGATCAACTCCGAAGAGGTGGGAGTTTTCTTTCACCATTCTACTTGATATAAAAACATCAATACGGCTGAGAGTTTTTATCCACTTCCTATGAACAGATTTTTTTTTATGTAATATGAAAATTATTAATTTATGTCATTCTATTCTTATTCCAGCATGAAAAAAAATCTGGTCATATGAAGTGGATGAAAACTCTCAGCCGTATTGATGTTTTTATTTCAAGTACAATGGTGAAAGAAAACTCCCACCTCATCGGAGTTAATCTTGAAATAGGGGGGATGAAAAAAAAGGTGGTTTTTGGGTATTTTCGTGAGGTTCAAAGTTCATTTCATGACTGAATCACCCTGTATTCTTTGAAGTCCATGATGATAATATGTTCTAAAAAAATTGAACAAACATCTCGAATCAACCCATAAATACAGGGTGTCCACTTAACCTACCTTGAGAATAGTTTCTATAATAATGGATCACCTAGCATAAATTCTGGGTATTACAGACTTTTTCGATGTAACAACAACATATCTAGTGTGATAGTTCATTTTGTGAACGTTCTCGCTCTGAAACTGACATATTTTATACTTTCAAAATCGGGCATGCATTCAATTATGGATAACCCTGTATTCGTAACGATTTTCGGTCCCATGCCTCTATATGGTTGCTCCCTGGGGATGTCATGAAATGTTTCTTGAGAAAAATTGAAGTTCATTCGATTCTGTTCCGATATACGGGCGTAGTAAAAGTGGGTAATTCTCAACTTCAACGCCCTATATCTCTATAAAAACTAGTCATAGGATTGAGTTGGGGCCATGGACACTTTTGATCAGTAGGTCGAGTACTACATTATACCAAAATTTAAGAACATTTGACGGAACGCCATTTGCCCTAGAAAAAGTGCGGGGTCCTTTTGGCATCACCAATTCTCGAATTTACGTATGAGATGCTGTGTCTCCTCTTTCTATGGTCTAAGGCCTTAGCCATGTTTCAGATAAGAATCTGCATCTCTGAAGATAATTCTATAAAAAATCTGTCTTGTTCTTCTCGAAATAGACGTAAATCACAACAGTCCAGCCGAGACACTATACAGATGTACTAAAAGCACGCAATCTTGTATTCATCGTATGATTATTTATCGGTCTCCCACTGTAATATATGTGCGTCCCTCATTAACTAAAAGTTTGAACGTGCTTATGTGGCTAGTGCACGCGACTCTCCATCGATTACGACTTGAATTACAAGAAGGTGCATACAGCCATGCAATTCGACACTCACCAATTAAAAATTGCAGATATGACGTGCGCATTTAGCCCACGCGATCGCTCACGTACGAAGAATTACCGGAAGGAATCGTGAGGATTGAAGACGAACAATTATGGACATCATGTTTACAGGATTTCGAGAAAGAACTTTGACATGGAAATGAATGTCTTGGAAAGCCATTGAGGACTTGAAAACTTTTTTTTTTATGAGAAGCTAGCCATTTTGATTATTATTACTGGCTGGATGTGAAACTAATTTCATTTATCAGAATGATAACGCCCCACCACACCGCACACGAATGGTTCAAAACATTCTTCAAGAGAACAATATCCAGAGAATGAACTGGCCAGCAAACTTACCGGACATAAATGCAATTGAGCACGTATGGGATAAGTTAGGGAGAGCAATATCCAATCGCCAAAACCCACCTTCAACTTTTCAGCAATTGAGTTTAGCCTTCAGGAAGAATGGAACGATATGCCTGAAAATTTCTAGAATGACTTGTGGGATGCCAAGGCGTATTGGGCAGTTAATTGAAAGAAGAGGTGGTAATAAGGACTATTGAATTTTGATTAAGTTGTGGAATAAGTAAAATTAATCAAAAATAAATAAATTCAGATTTTTTCTCATTTTTCCTATTTTGTCACATCCTGCATAAATCAAAGAGTAAAAAACAAAGATTTTCTATCAAATACAGGGTGACAAGAAAAACTTCGGACAAATTTTGCTGTGGTCTGGAGCAAAAGTATTTCAGCGCTGCCAAATAATTTTTATTTCCTTGGTTTCTCTACACTTTCCTGTACTAATATGTGAATTTTCAGTTTGATATAATTTCATTTTACAGAGTTTTAGAATGTCGAACCAACGTATTGCGATTTTGGAGCTGTTTCGTCAAGGTAGGCTTCAATGCGAAATTGTTCGTTTGCTCAATGTGCCTCGACAAACCGTGTCCGATGCAATTCGTCGTTTCAAGGAGCTTGGTCATGATGGTCGTCGTCCAGGAAGTGGTAGAAAACGCACTGTCAATACACCTAGCAATCGCAACATCGTCAAGAAGCGAGTCAATCGAAATACGAGGGTTTCCATGAGGAAAATAGCCTGTGAGACCGGTATCAAGCGCGAATCAGTCCTTCAAATCGCCAAAAAGGAGCTCAACTTCAAGCCATACAAGCTACAGAAAGTTCAACTCCTCACGGAGGAAAATAAGAGCGTACGACTCCAAAGGTGCCGCCAACTCCTTCGTCTCGTCGCCGGTCAGCAATGGGAGCGAATTCTCTTCACAGACGAGAAGCTTTTCACCGTAGAACAATCCCACAACCACCAAAACTACAGAGTCTGGTCCGTAGAGGCTCCCGGTACATCGGCCATCGTCGAACACCGTCAAAATCCGCAATCCGTCATGGTCTGGGGCGGAATTTGCGGCAGTGGTAAAACTCCCTTAGTTTTCGTGGATCAAGGGGTCAAAATCAATCAAGAAGTCCACCGCTGCGACATCCTCGAGGCCGTAGTACTTCCGTGGGCCAAGCAGCATTTCGGCGATACGCATTGGACCTTTCAACAGGACTCCGCTCCGGCTCACAGAGAATGGTGTATTATGACCCATTTTCCTTGTTTCATCTCATCTGCAGAATGGCCGCCCTACTCATCGGATCTCAACCCAATGGACTACAGCGTGTGGCCGATTTTGGAGCACAGGGCTTGTGCTAAAAACACAAAAATTTGGAGTCGCTGAAGCAATATCTGCGCCGGGAATGGAACCGATTAACGCCCGAGGAGCTGCAGCCCATTGCCGAAAATTTCAAGAAGCGTCTGAAGCTGTGTATCGCCGCCAAAGGAAGCCACTTCGAAACGGCTTAGATATATTATTAAAAAATGTCCAAGCTATAATTATTTCTTGTTGTTTTGTTCAATTTCTTCTGTTCAATAAAGTTAAATGCAAAAGAGTTTGTCCGAGGTTTTTCTTGTCACACTGTATATTGCAGTTGAAATAGGGGAAAATATTCATCACATTTCCAGAACATACATTGATTATTGAGAAACCAAGGAGGCCAAGACATTTTGAAAAAAAAATCCTTATATCTGAACTAAGTTCAAGGTGATATTCTAATTCCAAATCATTACGTATCTTAAGTGCTACGAAGACTTGATTCATCTCCAAATTACCACAAATGTTAATTTTAATATCCTCCATACTCTATTATTAAATATCATCCCATTCAATAAATATGAGTTAGAGTGTATTAAGTAGGTGTTTTAGTGTTTCAATTCAAAATCGAAGATTGCCATCGATGAGTAAGTCCTTTTCCTGTACTCGCACCAAAAGTTTCATCATTCCCTAATAGATTTCCAAGAACACAACGCAAAAGCAATAATGATAACAATGATCGATATTAATTTAGTTCGAGAACAATGGCATTTTCGTCTATTACTCACGCCTGGACGAAGACAATTAATTTGAATACATATGGGAACTTTTGGTCCTTCGATATTGAATTATATTTTTTTTACATTACCCCATTTTCGATGACGATATGCAAATTAACTTTCGATGAGGAAGAACTACCTTAGATCGCTCATTGTTTCGTTGGAATAGGGATTTTTTTGATCTGCTGTGCATAATTGTGAATACACCTTCGATGGAATATTGGACAAAGCCATGGGCGACAAATTAGTTCCTGTACCATGTCACTTCTCAAGGAAAGATACCCATTTTTCAAGGTATATGCTTAGTTCCTGCTCTGTAATACAGAAACTGGAAAAATCTATTGTCGTCTTTCTTTCAATAAATCGATTGTTACGGTAGCAGAATGGGGTGTAACACCATCTTGTTGGAACCAAAACTGTTCTGGGTCGATACCATTCGAATTTCGAAACAAATAATCATTGATCATCGATCTGTAACGAGCACCATTCACTGTAGCATTAGCTCCAGCATAGTTTTTGAAGAAATATGGACCGATGATGCCTCCAGCTTGTAAAGCACACTATACAGTGCTTTTTTCAGGATGCAATGGAACCTGCAGAACTTCTTCAGGATTTTTTTCACTCCATATACGGCAATTTTGCTTGTTTACGTAGCCGTTCAACCAGAAATGAGCTTCATCACTAAACACAATTTTTTGTGAAGAAGTGGATCAACTTCAAGCTGTTCTAGAGCCCAATCAGAAAACAAATGACGCTTATTATGGTCAAGTGGCTTTAGTTCTCGAAACACTTTGACCTTGTATGGGTGTAGACCAAGATCTTTACGCAAAATTTTCCATTTGGTGGATGCACAGAGTCCAACTTGTTGTGAACGTCGACGAATAGACAAATCTGGATCTTCATTAACACTATTACTTTAACACTGATATTTTCTTCTGTACGACAGTTCTTTGTTTTGCTGTTGTTGTTGCATCGTGTGGAGAATATTTTGTCTGAAATATATCGATAGTTCGACGAATAAGCTACTCTGATGGACGATTATGTGAACCATAAATTTCACGAAGTGCTCTATAAGTTTGGCGAATAGAACACTGATTTTGAAAATTCATTTCAGCTTTTTTGTGAAAGTTGTTGCGACGTGAATCTTTCCATGATAATTTGTCAAAGCTTAAGGACTGAACGAGAATAAATTCGCTATCACAAAAACGCTTATATCTTTTGAACCACTGTAGCGATTTCGAAAATCAAACTCATTTTCGAATCATCTTCTGATTCTTATGAAAACTGTTTTTACAATAAAAAAATCAAAACTATTTTTTACAAAATTTATGGTTTTTTTTTGGAGTTCTTCCCATCATACTTCTTATAGTGTTCTCAGTCACTTTCTGGGATGCTGTCTTCCACTTTTGCTTGAATTCCGCTAATGTTCTCGTTGATTTCTTAGTCTTCTTCAATTCTCTTTCTACCTGGGCCCAATATCTTTCGATTGGCCTGAGTTCTGGACAATTTGGTGGATTGGCCTCTTTGGAGACAAAAACCACCTCATTAGCTTCGTACCATTCCTTGGTGGCCTTGCTGTAGTGGCATGAAGCTAAATCTGGCCAAAAGATTGTTGACACATCGTGCTCACGTAAAAATGGTAAAAGTCGCTTCTTCAAGCATTCCTCGATGTATATCTTGGAGTTAACAGAGACTTGGCCAACGAAAAATTTGTTCCTTTTCCCACAAGTGCAAATTGCTTGCCAAACCACGAATTTTTTAGGAAACTTTGCTTGTTTCTTCACGCGAAATTATTCGTCAACATTTCCACGAGAATCTGCAGTATAAAATTCCTGACCAGGAAGTTGCGAGAAATCAGCCAAGACGTAGGTTTCGTCGTCCATCACGCAACAGGAAAACATTTTCTAGAAATCTTCTTTTAATTTCTTTGCTCTTGATTTCGCTTCTTGATTCTTCACAGCGTTCCTGTCTGGCACTTTCTGCACTTTGTATGTTCTAAGTCCACAACTCGACTTGATTTTCTGAACGGTTGACTGCGAACAACCCACTATTTGAGCCACTTTCCGTCCTGAAAGGTTAGGATTCTTCTGATAAAGGCTGATGGCTTTCTTCACTTTTTTTGGGCTATGAAACCCCTTTTTCCTCCCGGTTCCTTCCTTGCGGTTAATTGTAAGATCTTCGTTGAAGCGCTTAACAACTCATGATACCGTTTCCGGACGAACGCGAGCCTCTTTTGCGATTCTTTTGAAGCTCCATTTTTGATTATTTTGAAAAAGTTTCACTATAAATTCTCGTGTTCTCACTTCGCTTGGAGTTTTGCGACAGAGAATTGGAATATCTTTGAAGTAAATGTTCCACATGTTTCTGACGTTCATAACAAAGCTAACTATGATCAAATTTTGATTCTTTCTTAATTGATTCAAGAGATATAAGCGTTTTTGTGATAGCGAATTTATTCTCGTCCAGTCCTTACTGAACAAAAATGTCAAAACAAATGGCTTCTACCTTCTGTTAAATCACAGTTATCTCTATCGAAAATTCTGTCACTCTCAAAAAAACACCACGCGCATGAGAATCGCCAGACAAGACGAACTCCAAAAATAGCTTTAAAATGAGAGTTTAATATTCAACTTTGTTTACGACTCTTGAACAATTAATTTCAAAATTTAATTTCCACGAACATTTCATAGTCTCTGATGAGAAAAATTGTAAGTACTTTTCTTCTGAAATTCCGTGGTAGTCAGAATCCTTGTTGAAAAACCTCTATCTTTCGTATCATAACCAGATATTCAGATTTAATGGAAACCAATGAACTCCGCCCATAATTTCACCGCCAGTATCAATTCCGCGAAGTGTTAATAACAAAATTGATTCAGATCAAACCATTAGCATCGAATTATAATAATTGGGAAGATAAAAACATAGGTGCGACCATCCTCGATGACCGGTGTTTGTGCAGATCCAGAACCCATGGGTCTACCGACCTGTCTTCCTCTGAATCACCGAATACGAGTTTTTACATTTTGACCAACATAAAAAAATAAAGTCATCGGCTGTAGTGCCATTATAACGGGAGAAATGAAATAGGTAGATAACCCTGACATTGGACCGTTCATTTTCACGATGGCTTTTAATTTCGTCGGATGACACCTTGAATTTATGAGATTCAGGGAAAAAGGAACTGTTCTGGCCACAGTTAAGTTTTATGATTGTTTCGTAGTGTGTATATGGAGATTTTCGGCGTTTTTGAGATATACGATAGCGCGGTTTCATTTCTTTTCCAAATCATATCTACACTGCGCAAAAAAATTAACGCACATTATGGAAATCTCAAATTTATTCTACAACTGAAGGTGTTCTCAATGATAATTATTTTTATCAGAATTATGCATGCATACGTTATCCACTTTCAACGTTTTTTTTCAATACAGATGTTTTCTCCCAGCAGGAATAAAAAAAGATGATATCAGATTTTGAATGTATTGGCTCCATTCTAAAATCAGTTGTTCTCGATCAATTCTAGTGATCAATAGTTTTTCTTTCGTTTGCTTTTCTACACTCGATCGCTATGCAACGCGAAACAGGCAATTTGACCCAAGAGGAATGTGCCCAAGCGGTAGTTTTGCGAAAGGAAGGGTGGACATACACAAGAATTGCAGAAAGGTTTGGAGTTTCCCATACAAGTGTGTCCAGAATGTTGCAGCGATTCAGGGAGACAGGTATGAATGTCCGAAGACCAGGACAGGGTAGACCACGGGTAACAACTGCCATTCAAGAACGTTACTTGAGAGTTTCTTCGTCGAGACAACGGTTTGCAACCGCTCACCCATGAGGTGCAAATTAGCACTCAGACAATAAGAAATCGCCTCAGAGAATATGATTTAAGGCCTCGTGTCGCGGCAAGAGGCCCAGCTCTTATCCCAGCCCATCGAAGGGCGCGTTTGGATTTTGCGAGAGAGCATATCCATTGGGAAGAGGCCGATTGGGAAAGAGTTCTCTTAACAGATGAGTCTAGATTCTGCCTCTACCATGTGATCGACGTTCCCTTGTATACAGACGTCCACATGAAAGATATGCTCAGTGCAATTTCCTGAATACTACTGGTTTCGGGGGAGGATCGATTATGGTATGGGGTGGAATATCTGCTCGCACAGACCTAGTGGTCGTTGATAATGGAGCTATGAATGCTGATAAGTATATAAGGAATATTCTTGAAGAGCATGTAGTGCCATTTGCCCCATACATTGGTGAAAATTCCATTTTTATGGTCGATAATGCCAGACCCCATCGTGCGCGCATCGTTCAGGAGTACCTTGAAGAGGTTGAAGTCTCTCGAATGGAATGGCCAGCAAGAAGTCCAGATCTCAATCCGATTGAGCAGGTTTGGGACAACCTCAATAGAAGGCTGAGAAGTTCAGAAAATCATCCGGCTACTCTTAATGACTAAGGAATCCAACTCGGAGAAATCTGGGAAGGATTAGAGCAGAACATTTAAAGATCACTCATTTTGAGTATGAACCGTCGTTGCCGAGCTGTAATTAACGCAAGGGGTGGAAATACCAAGTATTAAATCACTTATCAGCATTTCAGTATTTTGAAAATTGTTCATTTCTCTTCTTTCACATAAGATTCGGTGAGATCCTGAATTTTTCTTCCATTTAATGTGTCTTGTTTCGTTCAAAACCTTCCCGAGAGAACATACAAAATAAGTTATAAAGTCAATGTAGAGTTAACTTTCATTAAAATTGAGATTTTCAGAATGTGCGTTAATTTTTTTGCGCAGTTTATTAGTCTAGCAACCTTGAAAAGAGGAGGAACTACCACTGAAGTACTATATATATATATATATAACTGGAACTGAAAAATTTACTGATGCATTTTGAGCCAATAGATAATGCCTTTTCTAGTAGATATAATCCTTTCAATGATGTCATTCCTAATCTTTACATAGCCTTCAGGAAATCCTTGATAAATTAAATTCGAAAACTATAAAGAATAAAGAGATAACCAATTAGATAATCGAGAAAGAAATCTGATCAGTCTGAGTTCATTTCATTTGACCATCTGGCTTCGATAGAGCTGATGATGAATACATTTATCAATTGATTGTAAATAAAGCGATTATCGGTATTAGTTTTAGACACAGCTGAACTATTCATTGATTCATTCAGTATTGAGAATTTTCTTGAGTCAGCTTGGAATGTTTCAATTCCATTTCATCCCTTATAAAGAACAATGACATACAGACTGTTCTAGAGTCAATGAAACTGTTGGAGGAGATAGTACGAATGAAAATAAGAACATTTTTTTAGAATCATGCATCATAACTCTTTCTTTTTGGGGACGTTGATATATCAAATAAACTTTTTTTTTAACTATTGAAAATATTGAAGAACTCGATAACAAACTAGATGCTTAAGACTTGTTGTATTTAGGAACATAATTCATAATCATGCTATTTCCACTATTACCAGAACATTTTAAAATTCACTGAGAATCGTATGAATTTAATGTTTTTATATCTCCATACGAATATTTCAGTATTAAAAAAAAAAACAGTAGTTGGTGCAATGTATTTGTAACGAACTCCGTTAAATCTCTGTTTTACTGTATTATTATTTTTCATCTGCATCAATAAATCTTTTATTTTGATTCCATTTTATTTGCCTCAAGGGGAAGTATCACCTTTTGAATCGTGGTAAATCTCCATTCAAAAAGTGGTCTCTTTATTTCACGAGTAACTGCCCTAATTTACGACGTAGAGACTTGGTTTTTTTTTATTGAAGTTGAAGAACCTCCCGAGGGCGAATTGTTTTCTTTTTTTCGATTTAATTAGTTTTTCAATCAAAAAAAACAGGGTAATCGTTAGATCTCTGCAATATTTGGGTTATTGAATATGTTTTTCGTTTTTCATGATTACAAGCTATATTTTCGAACTAATCATCATGAAAATTTTTGTAGTTTATAGAAGATTAAATTGCCGAGGGCAAATAGTTGCGATTTCTTCCAAAAAATGATGAATAACCGTCGAGAAAAAATCATTAAGTGTAGTTTCCAAAACGCTGAAGTTCAACCTGATTTTTTTCAATTGAAAAACTGATAAAATCGAAAAAAAGAAAATTATTTGCCCTCGGGACATTCTTCAACTTCAATTTAAAAAAAAATCAAGTCTCTACGTCGTAAATTAGGGTAGTTACTCGTGAAATAAAGAGACCACTTTTTTAATGGAGATTTACCACGATTCAAAAGGTGATACTTCCCCTTAACTCTTTCGGTAGTTATTGCAATCAGATATTAGATTTTTTATTTCTCACACATTTGAAGAACTTTTCGTAACTCTTTCTAGAAATATTTTTGCATATGTGGGGTGTTTTTTAAGAGTGATGCTTTGGAAGCCAACATAACTCGTGCTTTTTCTGAAATGAGGCCTGAATTATTAAAAAAAACGGTCCAAAATTGGTCTGATCGAATGCGGTTCCTCAGAGCTAGTCGTGGTAGACATATGCCGGAAATTATTTTTAAAATATAAATGTCACAAAATTATCTTCCAAATAGAAAAAAAATGGCTTCAATCTTGATTTGAATGTGTTTTACTTCAATGTAAAGTTCTATCACTTAAAAAAACACACAATATTTTATCTAGATACGAATATTTCAATATAAATCTTCGTTAAATCCTTATTTTTGCTCTATTATTATTCTTTATATCTATCAATTTACCTTTTACTTTGATTCCATTTTTTTTGTCTCAATTCCTTCTCTAGTTATTACAAGATGTTATTAGATTCTTTTATTTCTTCTTATTATTTTCAGTATCTTTTGAATTATTCGGGAAAAACGAAATTTTCAATTACTAAGCAAACATTCATATAATTTCATTGATATCAAATCAAAGCAGAAATTTTTTTTCTCCGAAGATATTCAAAATATGATTTTAAAAAAACAATATTTCAACATAGTCCACAGGAAAAATTTTCAAATTCATACGAAACATAATTCATGAGATGATGGAGACATATGTGTATTTTTCCAAATAAAATTTTCCATATTCTTCCCATACCAAAATTTAGGGAAAATTTGTTTTTGATTGGAAATTTTAATCTTGAATAAGAATATAGCTAACCATTTTTTTTATTATTCATACTCCCATATCATATCTTCAACTACATTTATATTTTTTTTTCAATTTTGAAATGGCAGAAATGACTTCTTTCAAAACAAATTCAAGAAATATAGGTAGTACTCACCCCCTGATTTAAGTAGTTTTATTTTCTCGCACTGGCTGATCTGCTAGCAAAATTTTCACACGAAAATTCTCCCAGAAACCACTCTGTCGCCTTCAATTTTCACTTATTCAAGAGCCAATCTTCCGCACAACTTTTTTGGGCCCCGTTTTGCTAAATGTCACGACGCTTCTTTTCGCATGACTTGGACGCCCAAAGGTGCTCGCTTTACTTATAATCCCCCACCACCCGTGAAACAATTCTTCAGATTCGCGAATTGAAGAGCCACCGAAGATGATACACCGCAATGGATGCATGCGTGTGACGTATTTGCGTCTGAAAATGGTACCATCAAGACATTTTGTTCTGTTTTGCCGGTGCGGAAGGACCTGGCCCAGTCAATGTCGAGGCGCCATCGAATGTCCTTAAAAATTCGTCCAAGTACCGCGGTACCGGTTGTACTCTGAAGGAAATTCGTCAATTTTTTCCGGTACTGTCTGGGTTTGGGAGCGAAATCGTTTCATGAAGATTCTTTGTGAGGTACCTACTATTTGGTCGAAGTACCGGAGGTACTTACTATGATTGACCGGTGATTCTATTTTCGTCGCTTCCAAAGTATACGTTTTTGCTCAGATTTCCTTATAAATATCCAATTTGATATTGGTTGAAAACTACAAGCCGATGGCAATTTGAGTACCACCAGTACTTTGAAGGAATTTTGTAGAATTTCAACGGTAGTGATATATGTATTAGATTTGAGAAAATAATTTTTTGTGTGAAGCTTCTATATTATGTTGAAATTTGATCAAAATACTCGAGGTACTCAGCAACTCAGCTAGATTCTACGCTAATAATGCCTTCAAAGAACGTTTTTGACACAATATTCTTGATAATCTCCAATTTTCTATTCGTTGAACTATATTAACGAAAAACCATTCGAGTACTTGTGGTACTCGGAAAAAATTGCATAAGGATTAACTGGTAATGTGCTTAGGATGAAACTTTGATTGTGAAGGTTTTATGTGTTGGGACAATTTGGTTGATATACCTGAGGTACTCAGATTGTCCAATGTTTATCTTCGTGGTTTGTACAAAATACGGTTTCGGCATTATATTCCTTATAATTCGCAATTTGCCATCAGTTAAACTATATTAACAAAAGGTGATATTTTTACCGTGGTACTCTGACAATCTTTAGAAATTTTTTTTTTGGTACTGTGTCGGGTCTTAAGATAAAATTTTTTTTGTGAAGACTCTTTGATATGATACTTTTGATCGAAGTACCTGAGGGACTTTATTTTAACGATACTGTAATTGGATTCGAGAAAAAATTTCGTTTTGTGAACATTCTATATGTTGTTGAAATTTGATGGAAATACTTGAGGTACTCAGTTTGATTTTCGCTAATAGTATCTTGGACGCCTGTACAATAAACGTTTCTGTTCAGAATAATTTGGATAGTTTCTTATTCTTCACTATATTAATGAAATACAATTTTAGTACTTGTGGTTTTTCTGTACTTGGACTCAAGAAACTTGTTTTGTTGTGTTTCTATGAATTGGTACTCAGATTGTCCACTATTTTTGTCTTCGACGCCTGTACAAAAATAATTCCTGATAATCTGCAATTCGCTATCTGTTGAACTATATTATTACGAACGGTACTTTAGTACTGTGGTACCCTGAAAAATGTTCGAGAAGTTTTTCCGGTACAGTGTCTGGTTTTGAGAAGAAGCTCGTTTTTTGAAGATTCTTTGAGATGGTACTTTTGATCGAAGTACCTGTGGTACTTCATGAATGATGTTCTACAGTGAGAAAGACTTTTTTCGGTCATTTCACAATCATTTCTCATTAGTACTGAAATATACTCCTTTGGTACATGCATATCTCGATAGCGAGATATCAGGAAAAGAATTTGCGTGGTCAAATGAAATTGGCAGCCTTTTTTTAATAGGACCCCTACTGTTCCGTATAATGGAACCAGTATTGAACGCCCAAATGATCAGCTATCCCATATTTCAAACAGTCACTTCAAGCGATCCTTTAACTACATGTCATTTTTCAACCAACAGAAAGAATATTCATATTGGTGCAGCATCATTTTCGGCAATCTTGAATAATGTGAAAATATTTATTCCAAAGGTACATTTTCTTTTCAACTGCTTGGGAACAGTAATTTGGTAATACGTCTTGAAATTTTTATTATTCGTGAAACTTAGACGTGTTTTTCTGATGAATCTTATAAAAGTGGTCGCCCTAACGTTCTACGGGAATACAGAAACTCAGGCACACAAGTACAATGGTACTTTCCGAACCAGTTTTGATTTCTCGCAAGGAGATCCTATCTTTACGCGAAATTCATGTAAATAGAGGGACTTGTAAGCTCAGCAAGTTCTTTAAACCCATTCCCGACTGCACACTGCCTGAATCGGAATAGAGTTATCTGTTCCAAAGGTAATGTTACGTTTGTATTCGCCATTGTGGGGTCAGTCAAAATCCATCTTCCTTTAAACGTCGTTAAAGCTCGTTTTGCCTCAAAAAGTTACGTCGAATGGCACCTTTAATCTGTGGGTATGGACGAACTTTGTAATTTATGCAAATTCATTCGTGATTGTAAAAAATTGTTGATCGATTTTTGTGCTTGGAGAATTTTATAATGAGTCGTTTTCGCTTGATCTAGTGTCAAGTTAGTCGAGTGGTTTCGAGGAAATGATGAGGTCCTAGATAGGATAAAATTTTTATTTTTAGGATATTTGACAGGGGTGGACATAAGTGGATTAAGATGTTAGAGTGGGTTTTGAAACGGAAGGGATATTGGAGAGAATAGTTGATTCTGCTAGACTGCAATTTGACAGGTGTCTATTCACAGTCGTCTTATTGTCATATCCATCGCGAATTGAGGGTTGCATTTTTTTCCTGGAGAACGTGTATTTTGCAACTCCTTGCTAGTTGCTTCTCATACAGAGCGAGGCTAAGTTGATGGATAATCCGTCATTTGCTGATGGGGGCATCTTAACTAATCAGAAAATTGAAAATCTTGTTAAGTAAAAGTACGAAAAAAAATTTTTGGAATCGCCATGGCAATCGGGAAAAGACTCTTTCGATCCGAGCCTAAAAATCGTTTCCAGGATATCTGCGTGAATAGCCTTTCGTTTATACAGGGTGTTCCAAAATTGGAGTTACAAGAGGAGGGAGATTCTTGAGTAATTTTAACAAAAAAAAGTCCATTAAGTATGGGTTCGCAGATGTTTTGTTTTTGAGATACAAGGTGTTAAAGTTTTAATTTCTTACGAGTCTTTTCCTCATATTATCTGCACTTCACAAGATATCGAATTGAAATTTGGCCTAGATATTACTCCAGAACTTTTTTTTGGTGATCCTCGGTTGATTTGAAAAATTGTCAAAGAAGATTTGTTGTTACACTAAACTTTATGGTCTCTCATAGTTTTGTTGTATCTACTACTGATTTGGAGAAAAAAAACTTGAAAAAATTCGATCTTCAACATCCTGTAACTCGAGAACAAATTGTTTTCGATCCCCTTTTCATTTTAACTCCCAATTTAAAAACATCCTGTTTCGGAAGTTGACCAGCTGTATATACTGCATTTCACCCGGTTGGCAATGAAATTCTGACACATGTCACCGTGTATATTTTGAAAATGTTATGTTATAGTCATTTTACTGTCAGATTAATGAGCAACGTTGTCCTTTCTGCTTAAAGGTCGTAGTAATTACGTGTTTATCGAAATGTTTATTGACTTTTGGAAAATTATGAATTTGAGAAAATATTATGTGAATTCAATAATTATAAGACCTGGCGAATGTTGAAGAAACTTTTTTCTCTGTTAATACTGGAAATATTTCACGTCTATACAGTGTGACAAAAAAACCTCGGACAAACTCTTTTTCCTTCAACTTTATTAAACAGAAGAAATTGAACAAAACAACAACAAATAATAATAGCTTGAACATTCGTTAATAATATATTTAAGCCGTTTCGAAGTGGCTTCCTTTGGCGGCGATATACAGCTTCAGACGCTTCTTGAAATTTTCGGGAATGGGCCGCAGCTCCTCGGGCGTTAATCGGTTCCATTCCCTGCGCAGAGATTGCTTCAGCGACTCCAAATGTTTGTGTTTTTTAGCACCTGTGCTCCAAAATCGACCACACGCTGTAGTCCATTGGGTTGAGATCCGGTGAGTAGGGCGGCCATTCTGCAGATGAGATGAAACAAGGAAAATGGGTCTTACACCATTCTTGCGTCATTTTCGCTCTGTGAGCCGGAGCGGAGTCCTGTTGAAAGGTCCAATGCGTATCGCCGAAGTGCTGCTTGGTCCACGGAAGTACTACGGCCTCGAGGATGTCGATTAATTTTGACCCCTTGATCCACGAAAACTAAGGGAGTTTTACCACTGCCGCAAATTCCGCCCCAGACCATGACGGATTGCGGATTTTGACGGTGTTCGACGATGGCCGATGTACCGGGAGCCTCTACGGACCAGACTCTGTCGTTTTGGTGGTTGTGGGATTGTTCTACGGTGAAAAGCTTCTCGTCTGTGAAGAGAATTCGCTCCCATTGCTGACCGGCGGCGAGACGAAGGAGTTGGCGGCACCTTTGGAGTCGTACACGCTTGTTTTCCTCCGTGAGGAGTTGAACTTTTTGGAGCTTGTATGGCTTGAGGTTGAGCTCCTTTTTGGCAATTTGACGGACTGATTCGAGGTTGATACCGGTCTCACAGGCTATTTTCCTCATGGAAACCCTCGGATTTCGATTGACTCGCTTCTTGACGATGTTGCGATTGCTAGGTGTATTGACAGTAGGTTCTCTACCACTTCCTGGACGACGACCATCATGGCCAAGCTCCTCGAAACGACGAATTGCATCGGACACGGTTTGTCGAGGCACATTGAGCAAACGAACAATTTCGCATTGACGCCTACCTTGATGAAACAGCTTCAAAATCGCACTACGTTTGTTTGACATTCTGAAACTCTGTTAATGAAATTATATCAAACTGAAAATTCACATATTAGTACAGGAAAGTGTAGAGAAACCAAGAGAATAAAAATTATTTGGCTGCGCTGAAATACTTTTGTTCCAGACCACAGCAAAATTTGTCCGAAGTTTTACTTGTCACCTTGTAAACATGGTTGGAAGATTCAGTTATGCTATTTTCTTGTAGGGAAATCAAGAATCGAGTGTGGAAATTTTACTGAAAAATAATGGGCAGAATAGTTACATTGTTACTGGCGGAATCTCCCAGGAATGGATCACTCCAAAAAGTTCCTCCGGAACTTTGAAACTGCTAGATCCAAAAAATATCCGGATCTCAGTAAAAACCAACTTCACCTACTCACTGGCTTTCTCACAGGACATTGTCGCCTAAAGAAGCATCTGTTGAGAATGGGTTTATCGGACACTGATGAGTGTAGATTCTGTGGGGAGGAGGAAGAAACTCCTATTCACCTGGTTACGGAATGCTATGCCATTGTAAGCCAAAGGAAAGATAGCTTTGGACAAGAAACTTGTAGAAGTGGGGAGTTATCCTCCTTGAAGCCGTCCCAGATACTGGATTCCATCAAATCTCTGGAACTGGAGGGCGAGCTGTAGGAGGCGCGATGATGACAGCTCTGTCAGGGGGCACAAAAGACCTTAAGGTCGCAGTGGACTGTAACCCCTTTTCACTATAACTATATAACTATACATTGTGATAGTTCATTCGGAAAAAATAAAAGTACTCGAATAACTCGACAGAAAAACTCATAAACTGACAGACGGACCTATAAAATTCCCCACTTTTCAAATTTCTCAAGAAATAACCATACAGAAGACATTTAAATACCTTTTTGCACAACTTGAAATACTCCAGTATAAAAATGTTGTAGTACTACGAAACATGTGTCACAGTTAAACCTAAAAAGAACTAACTCCATTTACAAAGTTAGAAAAGATTAAATAGAAATTAGCATTGGCAACGAGAACCATTTGACTTTAAAAAAGTGAAGAGAGTATTTTTTTGAGCTCTTGTGTTAATTTTCAAAATGCTACCAAAGGACTCTGGTGATATCAAACTTCTAAAATTTTTTGCACGTGTCATGGCGAATCCTACATGATCTAATTCCCGATAAATAAGACGTTGTTATTCTTTCCAGGGCATCGACTGGCCCCAAGGCTCTTTTCCACGTAGATGAACCGATAGATCATCAAAGACGCCCAGTATCTAATAGCTGCAACGCTGTTTACACCGTCAAAATCTTGCCTTCCGGCCAGATAAATCGAAATTAAAATCAACGAACTCGCGAAATATATGCAAATTATATTCATAATGGTCCATAAATGCCGGATATTCTCCATAAGCCCGTCAAATTTTTCCCTCATAAATTCGTGCCAATTTTCGGGTTGTCGATCTCGATGATTTCAGTCATTGTTGCCGTTTTGGTTTTTGAAATTTTGGCGTCTCTCGCCTACGCCGTTGGAAGGCTCCGCTCATAATAGCCAATCGGTCCTGTGAGTTTAGCTGGGACGAAACATAAACCAATCCCCATTATTCTGTTAGCAAGTGTTATGAGGGGTTGTTAGCCTTCAAGATGATCCGTTCTTCGATCATACAAGGTGACAAGAAAAACTTCGGGCAAATTTTGCTGTGGTCTGGAACAAAAGTATTTCAGCGTTGCCAAATAATTTTTATTCTCTTAGTTTCTCTACACTTTTCTGTACTAATATGAGAATTTTCAGTTTGATATAATTTCATTTCACAGAGTTTTAGAATGTCAAACAAACGTAGTGCGATTTTGGAGCTGTTTCGTCAAGGTAGGCGTCAATGCGAAATTGTTCGTTTGCTCAATGTGCCTCGACAAACCGTGTCCGATGCAATTCGTCGTTTCAAGGAGCTTGGCCATGATGGTCGTCGTCCAGGAAGTGGTAGAAAACGCACTGTCAATACACCTAGCAATCGCAACATCGTCAAGAAGCGATTCAATCGAAATCCGAGGGTTTCCATGAGGGAAATAGCCTGTGAGACCGGTATCGACCGCGAATCAGTCCGTCAAATTGCCAAAAAGGAGCTCAACCTCAAGTCATACAAGCTCCAAAAAGTTCAACTCCTCACGGAGGAAAACAAGCGCGTACGACTCCGAAGGTGCCGCCAACTCCTTCGCTCGCCGCCGGCAGCAATGGGAGCGAATTCTCTTCACAGACGAGAAGCTTTTCACCGTAGAACAATCCCACAACCACCAAAACGACAGAGTCTGGTCCGTAGAGGCTCCCGGTTCATCGGCCATCGTCGAACACCGTCAAAATCCGCAATCCTTCATGGTCTGGGGCGGAATTTGCGACAGTGGTAAAACTCCCTTAGTTTTCGTGGATCAAGGGGTCAAAATCAATCAAGAAGTCTACCGCTGCGACATCCTCGAGGCCGTAGTACTTCCGTGGGCCAAGCAGCACTTCGGCGATACGCATTGGACCTTTCAAAAGGACTCCACTCCGGCTCACAGAGCGAACATGACGGAAGAATGGTGTAAGAACCATTTTCCTAGTTTCATCTCATCTGCAGAATGGCCGCCCTACTCACCGGAACTCAACCCAATGGACTACAGCGTGTGGTCAATTTTGGAGCACAGGGCTTGTGCTAAAAAACACAAAAATTTGGAGTCGCTGAAGCAATCTCTGCGCCAGGAATGGAACCGATTAACGCCCGAGGAGCTGCGGCCCATTGCCGAAAATTTCAAGAAGCGTCTGAAGCTGTGTATTGCTGCCAAAGGAAGCCACTTCGAAACGGCTTAAACATATTATCAACAAATGTTCAAGCTATTATTATTTTTTGTTGTTTCGTTCAATTTCTTCTGTGTAATAAAGTTAAATGAAAAAGAGTTTGTCCAAGGTTTTTCTTGCCACACTGTATAGAGTGGCAACTCTGTAATCGATCTCTTTTCTTCTCTATTCGAGAATTTCCTCGACGAAAATCGCGGATTCATTTGTTACGTGCTCAGGAAGTTGTAAATCTAGGACAATAACGAGAAATGTATTACGGGCGACGTCCGAATTGAAATCATTTCAGATTCAATAATTCCGAGATTAGTATCGTTCTCCTTTTGTTCTCGGCCAAGTGCCGGTGTGGTGCGGCTATGTCGAAAACGAGATGGAACATCCGGTATATCGTCATCTATATTTTGATTTGTTCCATCCAGCTCGCCTGCGTCAAGAGATGATGGTGGACTTTACAGAAGTACGACTTTTTCATTTCATCATCGATTTCTATAGAATGAAATTGTACAGGTTACAGTCGGGAGTCGTCAAAGGACTGATAGTTATAGTTAGAAAGGGGTTACAGTTCACTGTGACCTTCAGGGGAGGTGCTACACGTCCGAGCTCGCGAGCTCCCCTCAAAAATTAGGCTTTTTATTTCCATGATATATCAGTTCGCATGCGAAGTAGACCAACATTTTTTTTTAAATTAACGCCTAATCATTTCCCTAGAATGTGTATAACTCGCTCTCCCGTTTTTCTTCGTATATTAGGAAGAAAATCTGGTTGAAAATATGAACAATAAAGTTCCTACTTTATAATTAATTTGAAAATTCAGGGTGCAATAAACTGAAAAACTGATTGGACTGAACGAGAATAAATTCGCTATCACAAAAACGCTTATATCTTTTGAACCACTACACCGATTTCGAAAATCAAACTCATTTTCGAATCATCTTCTAATTCTAATGAAAACTGTTTTTACAATAAAAAAACCAAAACTATTTTTTACAAAATTCATGGATTTTTTCTGGAATTCTTCCCATCATGCTTCTTATAGTGTTCTCAGTCACTTTCTGGGATGCTGTCTTCCACTTTTGCTTGAATTGCGCTAATGTTTTCGTTGATTTCTTAGTCTTCTTCAATTCTCTTTCTACCTGGGCCCAATATCTTTCGATTGGCCTGAGTTCTTGGCAATTTGGTGGATTGGCCTCTTTGGGGACAAAAACCACCTCATTAGCTTCGTACCATTCCTTGGTGGCCTTGCTGTAGTGGCATGAAGCTAAATCTGGCCAAAAGATTGTTGACACATCGTGTTCACGTGAAAATGGTAAACGTCGCTTCTTCAAGCATTCCTCGATGTATATCTCCGAGTCAACAGAGCCTTGGCCAACGAAAAATTTGCTCCTTTTCCCACAAGTGCAAATTGCTTGCCAAACCAGGAATTTTTTAGGAAACTTTGCTTGTTTCTTCACGCGAAATTGTTCGTCAAAATTCCTGACCAGGAAGTTGCGAGAAATCAGCCAAGACATAGGTTTCGTCGTCCATCACGCAACAGGAAAAATGTTTCATGAAATCTTTTTTTATTTTCTTTGCTCTTGATTTCGCTTCTTGATTCTTCACAGGGTTCCTGTCTGGCACTTTCTGCACTTTGTATGTTCTAAGCCCACAACTCGACTTGATTTTCTGAACGGTTGACTGCGAACAACCCACTATTTGGGCCACTTTCCGTCCTGAAAGGTTAGGATTCTTCTGAAAAAGGCTGATGGCTTTCTTCACTTTTTTTTGGCTATGAAACCCCTTTTTCCTCCCTGTTCCTCCCTTGCGGTTGATTGTAAGATCTTCGTTGAAGCGCTTAACAACTCTTGATACCGTTTCCGGACGAACGCGAGCCTCTTTTGCGATTCTTTTGAAGCTCCATTTTTGATTGTTTTGAAAAATTTGAATAAATTCTCGTGTTTTCACTTCGCTTGACATTGAGAGAATTATTGGAATATCTATGAAGTAAATGTTCCACATGTTTCTGCCGTTCATAACAAAGCTGACTATGATCAAATTTCGATTTTTTTCTCAATTGGTTCAAGAGATATAGGCGTTTTTGTGATAGCGAATATATTTTCGTTCAGTCCTTAGTTCCTCACTCCTGCAAGTTTCTTGCCCAAAGGATTCTTTCCTATGGGTTGCAATGGCAAGGCATTCCGTGACTAGTTGAATGGGAGTTTCTTCCTCCTCCCCACAAAATCTACCCTCTTCAGTTTCCGATTAACCCATTCTCACCAGATGCTTCCTGAGGGCAATGACCTGTGAGGAAGCAATTTAAATTTCACTTCCATCTGCTTATGAGAATTATTTAATGAAATCTGTATGCATTTGGAATTATTTTGAGTAAGAAAAGAACTGCAGAAATAAGGTTTTTAAGGAGGCTTAGCTCCTCTTGCTTCCTCTGACGATCCGTCACTGATTCCAAAAGTCTTCCACAGACCACAAGGGAAGAAACTTTCATCTTCACTTTCGAAACCCATAAAGATTGTTACTCCTGCGAAAGAGCCTTGTCCTCTTGAAGACCTCACCAAACCAAAACTGTTTTCTCAGCGAATATTTAGTTGTCACACACAGTATGTCTTCGATCTCTTGATTAATTCAAAGTTGGAACATGTCTCATCGAAATTGATATTGATAGCAACTTAGCATATCGCCATTTTTCAATTAGCAGTATCTTGGAACATTCTTTTCATCTCGAACCCTTCTCAGAGTCGACTCCTAAAGTGCACCTGAGGAGTCAACATCACGCGATAATTTTCGCTCTTATAAGCGATGCTGTGATTTCTCCTCATTATCCCGACCATAAACTTGACTTAATATCTGAACTTGACACCCAAGTTATACTTCGCTATCTCCTCCTCGTCAAACCGAAGAAACGCATCGAACATGGGCATGGTTATTGCTGCAAACTTCGATTTTATCGTAAACTTCATTATGGAAATTGTATGCGACATTCCTGACCCACATGTACGCCTAAGAAAATGTTTGTTTGGCCGATTGAACAATAGAGGCATCACCCAGGTTTGGACGCATACGCTGAATAAGAATAACTGTTATCAGAGAGCAAGGACGTCGATTTCTTCGTTTTTTAATTCCATGAAAGTATTAAAAATCTTTTAAATTTGTGGCAATGATTCGTGATATTCATACGAGGATATATTGAAAAATGTTTAGCCTACTATAGAACCAAACAAAATTTCAATGTCAAAATATTTCATTGCTCAACGTATTCTCCCCTTAATTGTATAAATTTATTACAGCGAACCTGCAACGTCTCTAGACCTTTAAAAAAAATGTTTCTTCTTGCTCTGCAAACCAGTCCTCCACAGCTTTTATTACACCCTTGTTGGAAGAAAATTCACGACCTTTTAAACTTTTTTTCAGTTGAGGAAAGAGATGATAGTCGGACGGAGCCAAATCTGGTGAATAAGGGGGGTGTTCTAGTAATTCTAACCATAAATCACGAATTTTTTGCATGGCAACATGAGATTTGTGTACTGGGGCGTTGTCCTGTAAAAACAAAACACCTTTGGATAGCTTTCCGCGTCTTTTCTCTTGAATTTTTCCCGTAGAGTGGTCAGTTAGGTCGAATTACTATTCGACCTAACTAAAACAATAACTGGAGCTTACTAGCTCCAGTTATTGTTCTACCCTTATCCAAAACATCAATCATGATTACTCCATGGCATTCCCAAAAAACTGAAGCAAAAACTTTTCCAGCAGATTTTTGGACACCAAACTTCTTAGGTCTTGGAGAACCAGAGTGTCGCCATTCCATCGATTGTTGCTTTGTTTCTGGATCGTAGAAATGTACTCAAGTCTCATCCATGGTAACAAGTCTACATCGTTTTCAAATCGAGCACAGATCGAACGCGATGCTTCTACCCTTGCACGCTTTCGGTCAACATTCAAGCATTTGGGGATTCATTTTGCAGAAATTTTTCACATGTCCAAATTGACGTGAACTATATGATGAACGCGTTCGTATGAAATCTTCAGTGCTTCAGATATCCGTTTTAGCCCAATTCGACGGTCTGATAAAATCATGTCATGAACGGCATCGATATTTTCGGGGACTGACACAGAAACTGGCCTTCCCGATCGGTCATCATATTCAATGGAAAATTTACATCTTTGAAGCTTGCAGTCCAATTTTTCACGGTCGCATACGAAGGACATTATATTGATCACCAAGAGTATTAAGCATATCTTCGTAAATCTGCTTGCCTCTTAACCCTTTCAAATACAGGTACTTGATGATGGCTCGATACACCAATTTTTCGATTTTTACAATTTCGGGGACATCTTTTTTTTTAATTTATTGCGTAACTGTGGTTTACATTTTTGACGTCGAACTCTACACTAACACTTCTAATAAGTTATTGTTCGTTGACATGTTTTCGCAATATGTTTGTTCATTCATTGGACTGGTCTAGGCTAACTAGATACTAATACATCCTCGTTGATATTTTGTTCTCTATCTGGTACATACATTTTGTTCTTTTATTTTAATTTCCTTCAGGATCGTTTTACTGACCTCAGTAAATAATCAACAATATATTCTTGGGGATACTTCGGAGCTAGACAAAGTTGTTACTGTCATCTTACCATTAATTTCACTCAAATTTGTTATGACTGTGGATAGTGGATATCATGAAATCATGAATACAAAAGTCTCCATCTATTGCGTTCAATTTCCGAACCAGTAATGAAACAACAAAGCTTGCAACGCTAGATGAAGATGAATCTATCACCTATTTGGGGTCATTCTCATCATTCCGTCAGTACCCATTGTCGAGAACAAGATCTGCTCTGATAGTGACTCTTACAAAATAATTATTTAAGACTTGTAGACGAGGAAGGGAACAATCGATAATAATCAGTGATGGAATGATGTTTCCTAACTTTAATGCCTGCTTTACGTTTGATTACTGTCGTACTATCGTAAACATCGCTTGATTTTCTTTCATGAATGTATATTAGCCAAATATTCTTGTCTTGGAAGATGTTATCCTATAGGGAATTGAGCTGATTGCTAGATCTGAAACTGTACGAAATGATGGTGTGAAACCATCATTTGATTAATTGATTTTGTTTACCAAAGATTGTGTGAAGATTTTGTTTGTTCTCGTAACAATTAAAGTATACTCTAAGGCTCAGGCATTTCAACCATGAATAGTATACTAAGATGAAAAATTCCAGGTATTTTTTTAAACTGAAAATATCAAGATGAAAAGTTAATGAAAACAATTATTTTTTGTGTGGAGAATCTTTTCTCAACTCAATTAACTCAGTGACATGATTAATTTATTGCAAATGATTGCTTTTTTCGAAAATATTCATTTGTGATTGTTTAAAATGTATGGCAAATTTTCAGCAATTACAAATTAATATTTTTGAAAGAAACACCCCTAAAAGTTTTTTTCTTCAAACAACATTAACTTCAAATAAACTTATTGGCATAGTAGGAATAAAGATTTCGCAGTTTATACAGATCAGGTGAAACAATATCGCAAAAATATTTTTAGGAGTTTGAACATTCAAAGTATGAGTGTTTTCCACAATAAAGCTTCAAATTTCGAAAAAACCTATTAGTCTATTATTGTTAGGTATACTTCTGAATTAAAGAATAATTCGTCTTGAATTACTGAAAATTGGCAAATCTTTGGTAGGAAAAAAAATATAGAATATTTCTTCGTGAAAATCATTCTGTGAGTTTTTAACCGAAACATTGAACTGGAACAGTTCAATCCCATCATATGAATAATTGAAAAGACAGATTACACCATCGAATCAGGTTTGATCATCTTCCATATCTAACAAGTTGAGTTTTTATAGAATCACTGGTTTTCGTGATGGAATTTTTCTTTCCATATATAGTTGTGCTAGTTGACACGTTATTGAAGAATGAAAGTGAGCTGTGACTATGCTATTGAATATTTTTATTGCTCATCTAATTTTCAATTGATTTCATTCGTTGGTGCCAAACACCCAATGTCTCAGGAACACACTGTATAAACAATAATTCAAATACTTATACCTACCACAAGATGAAGAATAAAACTGAAGGAAAATAATGGTGTTATTATGAGAGACAAAACAAATAAATCGTTGTAGCGATCCTGTAATTTGCATTTCAAAAGAACTCATACGATTATAATTCCTCCGAAGTTTTCACCTTGATCTTGAAAAGGATCACATTGTGAACTGCTTTTGCCTGATCAATTAACCAGCTAGGAATTGCTGCAATAGGTAGCATTCTCCATGTACTAATTGATCAAGAATTACGAAGATATGCGAGGATTTGTAAGCATTTAAGAGTGTATCGCTATCGCTTCTTCTTTTCTATTTGTTTCATGTGTCTCTTTGTTCTTTATATATTGAATCCTTTTTACTACTTTTTCGTTTTTGATTACGGTTAACTAGAGGGGTTTGGTTTTGTTTTGTGTAGATTCAGTCTTGAAAATGTTTCTATTTGATTAGATAAAATATGTTCTGTTTTGTGGAATGATGCTGATTTGAAGAAACAATTTTCTGGTGCTGTAGAAGGTTTAAATTCCAGCCAAGCAATGTACAGTTCGAGTATTTTCTCATTGTCGATTGCCGAATACTTTCAGAAGAACCGTTCGTTCGACCGAAGTCAAGTTTCAAAGAAAACAATAACAAACTCAAGTTCCCTATTGACTGCATTCTGGAGTGTCATGATACAGCAAAAAGTGCATGCAGGAAGATTGTTCAGCGCCTCAGATTTTGGCCACAGGCACCATTTGGTTAAAGATGCACTTACTTACGTAATCGAGGGCACAATGCAGTTTTAACGGTGAATTCCGAAACCTGTTCCTGGGTATGCAAGTCCGGAGATTCCCAAATTACCTTTACACCTTCGAAAAAGACAAATGTCCTACTTATTTATCGGTAATACGGCCATCGTAAAGATCCGTAAGATGACATTTGGGAAGGATTAAAGCTCATCGTTTTTTTGGGTCTCGAACCAATTGCGACGTTTTTTTTTATGGTAATATTCTTGGATTTGGTTGGATATTTTTTCATCTGAACACGGTTTTCATTGGTGCCATATCGCCAACGGTGGTCCTACGTCCTACAGTTCTATTTTATAAATGAAAAAATGGGAATAGAGGGACGCGAATAGTATTTTCGTGAAGGAAAGGGAAAATGTGATGAAAATCGTAGAAAGTACCTGTGCAACTTGGAAACTGCGCAAAAAAGTCAATGCACATTATGGAAATCTCAAATTTATTCTACAACTGAAGGTGTTCTCAATGATAATTATTTTTATCAGAATTATGCATGCATACGTTATCCACTTTCAACGTTTTTCTTCAATACAGATGTTTTCTCCCAGCAGGAATAAAAAAAGATGATATTATCAGATTTTGAACGTATTGGCTACATTCTAAAATCAGTTGTTCTCGATCAATTCTAGTGATCAATAGTTTTTCTTTCGTTTGATTTTCTACACCCGATCGCTATGCAACGCGAAACACGCAATTTGACCCAAGAGGAATGTGCCCAAGCGGTAGTTTTGCGAGAAGAAGGGTGGACATACACAAGAATTGCAGAAAGGTTTGGAGTTTCCCATACAGAATGTTGCAGCGATTCAGGGAGACAGGTATGAATGTCCGAAGACCAGGACAGGGTAGACCACGGGTAACAACTGCCATTCAAGAACGTTACTTGAGAGTTTCTTCGTTGAGACAACGGTTTGCAACCGCTCGCCTCCTTCAAAATCAGCTTGAGCAAGCTCATGAGGTGCAAATTAGCACTCAGACAATAAGAAATCGCCTCAGAGAATATGATTCAAGGCCTCGTGTCGCGGCAAGAGGCCCAGCTCTTACCCCAGCCCATCGAAGGGCGCGTTTGGATTTTGCGAGAGAGCATATCCTTTGGGAAGAGGCCGATTGGGAAAGAGTTCTCTTCACAGATGAGTCTAGATTCTACCTCTACCAATGTGATGGACGTTCCCTTGTATACAGACGTCCACATGAAAGATATGCTCAGTGCAATTTCCTGAATACTACTGGTTTCGGGGGAGGATCGATTATGGTATGGGGTGGAATATCTTTGACTGCTCGCACAGACCTAGTGGTCGTTGATAATGGAGCTATGAATGCTGATAAGTATATAAGGAACATTCTTGAAGAGCATGTAGAGCCATTTGCCCCATAAATTGGTGAAAATTTCATTTTTATGGACGATAATGCCAGACCCCATCGTACGCGCATCGTTCAGAAGTACCTTGAAGAGGTTGAAGTCTCTCGAATGGAATGGACAGCAAGAAGTCCGGATCTCAATCCTATTGAGCAGGTTTGGGACAACCTCAATAGAAGGCTGAGAAGTTCAGAAAATCATCCAGCTACTCTTAATGACTTAGGAATCCAACTCGAAGAATTCTGGGAAGGATTAGATCAGAACATTTTAAGATCACTCATTTTGAGTATGAACCGTCGTTGCCGAGCTGCAATTAACGCAAGGGGTGGAAATACCAAGTATTAAATCACTTATCAGCATTTCAGTACATATTTTAAAAATTGTTCATTTCTCTTCTTTCACATAAGATTCGGTGAAATCCTGAATTTTTCTTCCATTTAATGTGTCTTGTTTCGTTCAAAACCTTCCCGAGAGAACATAAAAAATAAGTTATAAAGTCAATGTAGAGTTAACTTTCATTAAAATTGAGATTTTCAGAATGTGCGTTAATTTTTTTGCGCAGTGTAAAATCCGATCGGATTTCTCAATTTTCGTGTCACGTTATCAATGAACCAATCAAATGTTAAGTGTGATATTCAAACCCAATGATATTCACCCTACTTTATACATTTCATACCGCATGTATTTCTAGTTATGTTCAGTTCATAGACAGAAAATATGAGATTAAAAATCAGTCTCCTGTACATAAACTCATAAGGGACTTGTGTAGGGCCTGGATCAGGAGTTCTGATGATTTCATTGCGTGTCTAGACAGCTGAGGTAGGAGGATTTTTGCTTTGAGGACCCATAGAATGTTGAACCAAAGTAGTTTTCTCCCATATCTATAATATACAGGGTGAGTCTTTGACTTGTACATATATTTTAGCTGAAGATTCTTGAGGTCGAAAGAAACCTTTTTTTCATTTTCCATTTTTCCGAATTCGGCTCTGTTAAAAAGAAATAGCCATTTGAAAAAAAAATTGTGCTAATTACGTCCCTGAAATGATACTGTGGAATTGATTCAAAGTTCATATTTCTCGATAGAAATTTAGGGAATACTCAAGTACTAACCTTATTGGAATAAAAATGTTGCAAACACGATAATTTCAAAAACAGTTAGTTTCATCGGATTATATCTGCAACTAAAAAGCCTTATTTATTCCACCAAAATAAGTTCCTTCTTCGATTTTTCTGCAGATTAGTTTGTAAGCACTGATAACTTGTTCATATTTTCCTCGAAATTCCCAAACAATATCATTAAGAAAGACTTTTCATTCAGATTTATTATTAAGCAACCTAACCTAATCTGATTTGTATCGATTCTGTGAATTTTTGCACAGAAATTTCAAGAAGATGTTGTCAGCATGCTGATATTTTCATTGAGGTTAAGGATTTTTTACGAAACATAGTATAAATCACGAAACATTTGTGTACCGTGGTATAAATATCTATGAATTCAGCCGTTTTCATCATAAATCGACTTTGCCGCCAAATTTTAACACGCATGCGTAAGCGAAAACCGAAATATTGGTTATCTGGAGGCCAACTATAAACAATAACAAACCAGAGTCTCTGAACAAACTGTAAACATTATGTGAAGTTCTGAATACATTCATTACATTCAGTGAATTATTGTTCTAATGTGATTATTATGTAAAGTGAATTAATATAATTTCAACCGTGTCGAGTTTATACAATTCCAAGAAGATGTTGTTTAGATAGAAACATCGCCACAGATTATCAGGTATCGTATTATTTTTCATTAATTTCAATTTAATAAGTAGTTTGTGTCGAGATTCATCATTCATATCCGAATTTTGTATTTCATCGACATTTAACTTCAATATGGACCGGTAACTATGAATTTTCAATAGAAACTGTGCGTGTTAAATCCTCCTTGGTGTTCAATTTTATCTCCCACATTTGGGGGACTTTATTTTTGAAATATCTCGACAAAGTTGATAAATATTGTGACAACATTGTAAACTCGTTCAAAGACCAGAGAAGGAATAATATTCGATGATATTTAATTCAGAGACGCATTCAGATTATTCTTGAAATTAATGATTTTTTCGTCAAATTTCTCCGGGTAAAATTGGAAATAACTCGAAAACGACGCGTTTTATTGAAAAAAAAATAAGAATACTTTTAGTTTCTCAAATGATTGATTCTTTCGAAAATATGAACCGTTTATCTTTTCAAACTAGTTTTATGGAGTTTTAGCGTGTATTGATGAGTCGATTACCCTGTAACTTTTATACTAGTAGAGATATTGAATAGGTTTCGATTGAGGAATATGCACCATGAATAGAGTAAAAACTCAACCAAAATTCAGTGCATTCGAAATAACGGTTCCGAAGATATAAACAGAAAAGTGTTTTTTTTTTCATGGATTTTCGACACCCTGTATCTCCCAAACCAAACCGAATTTTAAAAAATGTTATAGGAAAAAAGTGTTTCGTTTGATGAGAAGAATCTACAGTTGAAATATATGTACAAGTCAAAGACTCACCCTGTAATATTCGATAGCTTCTTTGGCAAGAATGTTACATTACATTCAACATGTCCATTTGTTTCCATTTCCAATGATATGTAACACTGGAAGGATACGTCGATACGCAACGAATGCAGGATTCTTTTTCGAATCGAGTACTTCAGGGAACCTACCTCGTAGAAGCCCATACATCATTCCCATATTATCAAACGTAGGATCAGTATGGACGCCAATTAAAATTACTCTTTATTCCTCCATTTCTCGGAATGGCAACGCTCCCCGCTGTTTTAATATACGCTGTTTCGTGAAATTTTTACGGATACTTCTAGGTAATTCCGTAGAAAGATGTACGATCGAAAAACGGCAAGACTATTTTCTTCAACGAAATTTACTATGGTTTCGACCCAGCGGCGCTAGTCCTGTTGTCAAACGAGGTGAATGATGAACCTTTGCGAATCTGACTCATTTTCATAAACACGATTCTGTACGGACATTTCTAGATAAATAATGAAACAGAGGTTTAGCCGAGGAGGTAGCTAATGAATTCTTCTTGTACCTCGTTTGTTTTGTCGAAATTTCGTATGGTTTATCGCGGTTTCTGAGGTGAACTGGAATGAACCCTGATTCACGCATGTAACTGTACCGAAAACAAGTTAATTCAAGTCCTGAGGGTACGGCTTTTAATGGAAGGACCATATGGGATAATGAAAACATTTTTAATTCTTTATGTTTCCTGATATGCTCGTTATCCAAGTCATTCTTCAGTGTTGACTGTTGACAATAAAGGCTTAATGGATATTCTCCTTTCATTCATTCTTGGTTTCTCATACAGGGTTTTCCAAGAAGAAGTGTTATTTTGAACAGCCATCAATAAAGATGGCGCTTCAACAAAGCATTGCAATTATTAAGATTCATTAAAAAATGGTGGAAATTTGGCAGAGACAGTTCGTAAAACTCGAACAATTTTGGGTTGTCGAAAATATCCTTGTCAAACCGCAATACAGACATTGGTGGAGAAATTTAAACTGTTGGGACAATCAAGTGATGTGAAGAATAAAACCCGTGCACGTCGCTCAAGATCAGCCGAGAATATTGCTGCCGTAGCTGAAAGTGTTGAAGGAAAATCCAGGTTTGTCCAATTTCTTTATTTTCTGAGGAAAAGAATCTGAACTTCCACTGACAGAATTAACCTATGTCCAGTGTGTTCAGGCCAAGTGAGCGTTTCTGAAACTTTTTGGAATTTTCATAATTTTCATTCCATTTCAAATTAATTTAATTTCTGCGATACCAGCGGAACTCCCATATGGAGTGTAGGTGCGAGAAGAAATCGTCAGCTGTGCAGCGCATATGTCGCATTTTGTTTCATTTTCATATTTTTCATTCAGTTCATTGATTGCCTTAATCGTGAATATATCTGCTACCGCTTATTTAAATTTCTTCTGTTCCCTTTCGCGAATTCGGAAAAATTAATGATTTCGAATTCATCGAATTACATTCATTTAAGAACATGCATTTGTGCGAATATTATTCGAACAAAACTGTTACCATTGGCGTGGTTATTTTACACCACAAGGATAAGTGTGCTTGATTTGACATTTTTAGCAACAGATTTTCACGTCAGCTTCATTCCATGTTCGTTTGTCGAGCTCGATGACTCTGTTCTTGGAAATAGGAGTAACCGACAAGATCTAGTTGACCGTTTTGCTGATGTAGGTAAGACCTTACAGTTGGTAATTTGGGTACATTTATCGTTCCATTTGTGTTGGGTGTCGATAAAACTCTATATTCATATACAGTCCATTAACTCTCTAATTTTTTCATTCAGAAACTTGGTAAATTTTTCATTAGGTAAAATTGAACCACAATTCAGTTGGGTAATTGATACTCTACCCAAAACAGTGTCACCATGAGCAAAGCCTCACAAAACAGAATCAAACAATGTTTTTCGTCCAAGTATTGATTTTTCTGCGAGAAAAGAACTCTGTTTCCTCTTCGATGTGACTCCATGTATATTAAACAGTTATCCAAACTACACTGCGCAGAAAAATTAACGCACATTATGGAAATCTCAAATTTATTCTACAACTGAAGGTGTTCTCAATGATAATTATTTTTATCAGAATAATGCATGCATATGTTATCCACTTTCAACGTTTTTCTTCAATACAGATGTTTTCTCCCAGAAGGAATAAAAAAAGATGATATTATCAGATTTTGAATGTATTGGCTCCATTCTAAAATCAGTTGTTCTCGATCAATTCTAGTGATCAATAGTTTTTCTTTCGTTTGATTTTCTACACTCGATCGCTATGTTACGCGAAACACGCAATTTGACCCAAGAGGAATGTGCCCAAGCGGTAGTTTTGCGAGAAGAAGGGTGGACATACACAAGAATTGCAGAAAGGTTTGGAGTTTCCCATACAAGTGTGTCCAGAATGTTGCAGCGATTCAGGGAGACAGGTATGAATGTCCGAAGACCAGGACAGGGTAGACCACGGGTAATAACTGCCATTCAAGAACGTTACTTGAGAGTTTCTTCGTTGAGACAACGGTTTGCAACCTCTCGCTTCCTTCAAAATCAGCTTGAGGAAACTCATGAGGTGCAAATTAGCACTCAGACTATAAGAAATCGCCTCAGAGAATATGATTTAAGGCCTCGTGTCGCGGCAAGAGGCCCAGCTCTTACCCCAGCCCATCGAAGGGCGCGTTTGGATTTTGCGAGAGAGCACATCCATTGGGAAGAGGCCGATTGGGAAAGAGTTCTCTTCACAGATGAGTCTAGATTCTGCCTCTACCATTGTGACCTCGTTCCCTTGTATACAGACGTCCACATGAGAGATATGCTCAGTGCAATTTCCTGAATACTACTGGTTTCGGGGGAGGATCGATTATGGTATGGGGTGGAATATCTTTGACTGCTCGCACAGACCTAGTGGTCGTTGATAATGGAGCTATGAATGCTGATAAGTATATAAGGAACATTCTTGAAGGGCATGTAGTGCCATTTGCCTCATACATTGGTGAAAATTTCATTTATATGGACGATAATGCCAGACTCCATCGTGCGCTCATCGTTCAGGAGTACCTTGAAGAGGTACAATCCGATTGAGCAGGTTTGGGACAACCTCAATAGAAGGCTGAGAAGTTCAGAAAATCATCCAGCTACTCTTAATGACTTGGGAATCCAACTGGGAGAAATCTGGGAAGGATTAGATCAGAACATTTTAAGATCACTCATTTTGAGTATGAACCGTCGTTGCCGAGCTGTAATTAACGAAAGGGGTGGAAATACCAAGTATTGAATCACTTATCAGCATTTCAGTATTTTGAAAATTGTTCATTTCTCTTCTTTCACATAAGACTCGGTGAAATCCTGAATTTTTCTTCCATTTAATGTGTCTTGTTTCGTTAAAAACCTTCCCGAGAGAACATAAAAAATAAGTTATAAAGTCAATGTAGAGTTGACTGTCATTAAAATTGAGATTTTCAGAATGTGCGTTAATTTTTTTGCGCAGTGTAATACCTACCCTATAATCATCAATACAATTCCTAATAATCATAAGATATCATCACGAATATCTGAATTTTGGCTATTTCATTAGACCTCTAAAATCACATTTATGAGTTACCCCATTAATTCAACGACTATATTATTCAGTAGGTCCTCTGCCGAAAAGTAGTCGAAATAATAAACCGATTGAATATAAGTAATTATGATATTTCTATCCTTGGACCTGCGAGAATTATCTTTATGTACGAATAAATCCCTCTGAAATCAATTCGCCACTGGTCACATAATTGATACACCTATCTTAATTACCCCTTTTGGTTGTAGTGAAACGTCCGAAAATTGCTGTGGAATTTCCCCCATATCGCGTCAGTGTTACAACAAATTTTGAACGCATAAATTAAACACTGATCGTCTGAAATTGGAATGCAGAACCGTAAGGACTAATCCTTGAAAAATGCGTTGTGCTGAGAATATTCGCCTGGTCTTAATGCGATCTTGTGTGACTTTAACGAATGTGATACCCTAAAGAATGCATTGGTGGATGATTTAAGTGCGAGTGCACCGAACTGTAGTGATATCCTCTTAAAGTTTCGATGAAAAAGGGTTGACTCAAGGGCATTTGTCCAGTTATCAACGGAATACGGTACAAAATACTTTCGGAAATGGCTTTTCTTGGTCTAAATCACTTTCGAGAAATATGACATCACCGACTTCATATTGTGAAAATGCTGACTTGCAAAGATACTAAAATTGCCCACATACACTGCGCAAAAAAATTAACGCGCATTATGGAAATCTGAAATTTATTCTACAACTCAAGGTGTTCTCAATGATAGTTATTTTTATCAGAATTATGCATGCATATGTTATCCTCATTCAACGTTTTTCTTCAATACAGATGTTTTCTCCCGGCAGGAATAAAAAAAGATGATATTATCAGATTTTGAATGTATTGGCTCCATTCTAAAATCAGTTGTTTTCGATCAATTCTAGTGATCACTAGTTTTTCTTTCGTTTGATTTTCTACACTCGATCGCTATGCAACGCGAAACACGCAATTTGACCCAAGAGGAATGTGCCCAAGCGGTAGTTTTGCGAGAAGAAGGGTGGACATACACAAGAATTGCAGAAAGGTTTGGAGTTTCCCATACAAGTGTGTCCAGAATGTTGCAGCGATTCAGGGAGACAGGTATGAATGTCCGAAGACCAGGACAGGGTAGACCACGGGTAACAACTGCCATTCAATAACGTTACTTGAGAGTTTCTTCGTTGAGACAACGGTTTTCAACCGCTCGCCTCCTTCAAAATCAGCTTGAGCAAACTCATGAGGTGCAAATTAGCACTCAGACAACAAGAAATCGCATCAGAGAATATGATTTAAGGCCTCGTGTCGCGGCAAGAGGCCCAGCTCTTACCCCAGCCCATCGAAGGGCGCGTTTGTATTTTGCGAGAGAGCATATCCATTGAGAAGAGGCCGATAGGGAAAGAGTTCTCTTCACAGATGAGTCTAGATTCTGCTTCTACCATTGTGATCGACGTTCCCTTGTATACAGACGTCCACATGAAAGATATGCTCAGTGCAATTTCCTGAATACTACTGGTTTCGGGGGAGGATCGATTATGGTATGTGGTGGAATATCTTTGACTGCTCGCACAGACCTAGTGGTCGTTGATAATGGAGCTATGAATGCTGATAAGTATATAAGGAACATTCTTGAAGAGCATGTAGTGCCATTTGCCCCATACATTGGTGAAAATTTCATTTTTATGGACGATAATGCCAGACCCCATCGTGCGCGCATCGTTCAGGAGTACCTTGAAGAGGTTGAAGTCTCTCGAATGGAATGACCAGCAAGAAGTCCAGATCACAATCCGATTGAGCAGGTTTGGGACAACCTCAATAGAAGGCTGAGAAGTTCAGAAAATCATCCAGCTACTCTTAATGACTTAGGAATCCAACTCGGAGAAATCTGGGAAGGATTAGATCAGAACATTTTAAGATCACTCATTTTGAGTATGAACCGTCGTTGCCGAGCTGTAATTAACGCAAGGGGTGGAAATACCAAGTATTAATTCACTTATCAGCATTTCATTATTTTGAAAATTGTTAATTTCTCTTCTTTCACATAAGATTCGGTGAAATCCTGAATTTTTCTTCCATTTAATGTGTCTTGTTTCGTTCAAAACCTTCCCGAGAGAACATAAAAAATAAGTTATAAAGTCAACGTAGAGTTAACTTTCATTAAAATTGAGATTTTCAGAATGTGCGTTAATTTTTTTGCGCAGTGTATTTTAAGTGGAACAGATTTAGCATGATTTCAATTTATACTCTTGGGCTTGGGTGAATGATGAATTTAAAACATAGTTTGAACCATTACAAGTAGAGCCCCTAGATCTTCCCTTCAAGTAGATATCCTTATCGGGAGACAATATTGATCAAGTCATACCAAAGTTATGAATAAAAGAAAAATCGGACACATCACCCTGTGGACTCTCAATAAAGGCCCCCAACCATAAACCAAATATTGTTTCGAAAATGCCTTGATTAGTGTAAACTTCTCCTAAGGACTGAACGAGAATAAATTCGCTATCACAAAAACGCTTATATCTTTTGAACCATTGGACCGATTTCGAAAATCAAACTCATTTTCGAATCATCTTCTAATTCTAATGGAAACTGCTTTTACAATAAAAAACCCAAAACTATTTTTTACAAAATTTATGGATTTTTTTGGAATTCTTCCCATCATGCTTCTTATAGTGTTCTCGGTCACTTTCTGGGATGCTGTCTTCCACTTTCGCTTGAATTCCGATAATTTATTCGTTGATTTCTTAGTCTTCTTCAATTTTTTTACCAGGGCCCAATATCTTTCGATTGGCCTGAGTTCTGGGCAATTTGGTGGATTGGCCTCTTTGGGGACAAAAACCACCTCATTAGCTTCGTACCATTCCTTGGTGGCCTTGCTGTAGTGGCATGAAGCTAAATCTGGCCAAAAGATTGTTGACACATCGTGCTCACGTAAAAATGGTAAAAGTCGCTTCTTCAAGCATTCCTCGGTGTATATCTTCGAGTCAACAGAGCCTTGGCCAACGAAAAATTTGCTCCTTTTCCCACAAGTGCAAATTGCTTGCCAAACCAGGAATTTTTTGGGAAACTCTGCTTATTTCTTCACGTGAAATTGCTCAACATTTCCACGAGAATTCACAGTATAAAATTCCTGACCAGGAAGTTGAGAGAAATCAGCCAAGACATAGGTTTCGTCGTCCATCACGCAACAGGAAAAAATTTTCAAGAAATCTTTTTTTAATTTCTTTGCTCTTGATTTCGCTTCTTGATTCTTCACAGCGTTCCTGTCTGGCACTTTCTGCACTTTGTATGTTCTAACCCCACAACTCGACTTGATTTTCTGAACGGTTGACTGCGAACAACCCACTATTTGGGCCACTTTCCGTGCTGAAAGGTTAGGATTCTTCTGAAAAAGGCTGATGGCTTTCTTCACTTTTTTTGGGCTATGAAACCCCTTTTTCCTCCCGGTTCCTTCCTTGCTGTTAATTGTAAGATCGTCGTTGGAGCGCTTAACAACTCTTGATACCGTTTCCGGACGAACACGAGCCTCTTTTGCGATTCTTTTGAAGCTCCATTTTTGATTATTTTGAAAAAGTTTCACTATAAATTCTCGTGTTTTCACTTCGCTTGACATTTTGCGACAGAGAATTGGAATATCTATGAAGTAAATAATCCACATGTTTCTGACGTTCATAACAAAGCTAAATATGATCAACTTTTGATTTTGTCTCAATTGGTTCAAGAGATTTAGGCGTTTTTCTGATAGCGGATTTATTCTCGTTCAGTCCTTAAAATCTGACGGTTTTCTCTGGAATCACACTGTATCTTTTGAGAATCGAAATTTCACCCACGTATGAATCGATTATTCCTCTTTTCGACTGTATAAAAATTTCCTCAGGCCAAAGGAGAGTTCAATCATAACTTGAGGAGCTCCTAATGGAAAAGTGTAGAAAGAGAGACCATCAACTTTTCCTTTTATACCGATAGCTATGTATGTGCAATCGTCCTGTTGCTTAACATTCTCCGTTGTTGCAATTAAAAATAGCTGAACAATGCACAAAGAGCCTCGGAATCCAAAACGAAGCCGCCACCAAAGGCCGATAATGCCCTCCACACCCTGGTCAAACAAAGAAAAACCCATCTTGTTAGACTTTCGCGTCTTTCGCCGTTTCTATCGCGTGGGTACTCGTTCGAAGAAGACACACGGAGTCAATTACTTACCTCCCCACATCAGCAAATATTTCGCGAATTTTCAAACTGCATGTTGCACGTCGACTGGCGAAAGAAGTCCAATAAAATTTTCCGAGAATTGGCAACTTCTGTCGTTTTTAAAACCGTTTCGATGTTAACGTGGGAATAAATGGCCGTGTTTCGAGAAAGCATTCGAGCGAGGTTCGGATGTTTTGCGATCGCTGAGAGGTAGGTTGGATGAGACGGTTCTTTTTTTGTCGATATCGCAATTTGAGGTTTGGTCGTATCGATTTGTATAATGAGATGGTTACGATGTTTGTTGACGAATCGTTAATTTGTTGTTTTACTTGTGTTATTCGGGGGTTCATTGGAATCAGCTACTCTCCGAAAAGTGATCACTATCAAAGAAAATATACTGCCCCACAAGAGTTAGAGATATCGTATTCGATCGTTTTTAAAAGTATGTAATCTTCGAGAAAATCGCTGTAAAATCATTTAAAACTCAATAACAACTTGAATAGATCCAATAAAAATCAGTATGAGACATTTCGTCAATCTGGTCGACTTTTTTCTGAAGTTTGGTTCTTTGCATAAGCTTCATGAATGTTCTCATTTTGAAATGAAGTCAGTTTATCAACGGCTTCGATTTGAAACGAGTTTTCTGGGAATAATCCCTATGATGTAGAATAACGTGCTAGACAAGAAAGTTCGAGGCCTGCCTCTGCCTTTCACTGGGAGATGAGGAAGCGTGCCGAATAGACAGGAATCGTGAGATATGGAGACGAAGATCCAGGGCAGCATTTGTTTGCTATATAATAAAGAGGAATTACGATATAAATGCGTATGGATGCAGATAATAAACAAATGTGGAATCATAATCATGAAATCAATTATTGATGAAATATACATAAAATATGAAAAAATAAATGCATACAATTTTTTCTTCATTCACAAGTATTTATAAATAGATTTTCTATGAATTTTTACAAATATTTAATTTTTATAAACAGCGGGATGCTTCTGTGTCGAGATTTCTGTGGTTTTTTTCTTTCCCCTGTACAGCTTCACTCTAATCAGTTGTCTCAACAAATGAATCCTGTGCTTTTCAAATTCTGGAGTTCACGGAGAGTTCCAATCTTCTATAAATTCATTTCTTTTTAATTTTCCTAAAATATACCTTTGAAGTCATATCTTTTCTGATTTTGTGACCATAATTTTCCTTATGACCAACAGCACTTTCCTCATCAAATGTTTGAAATCGGTTGAGGGAATTCTTAAATGTATCCGATTTCGATTTGCAATATACAGGGTGTCCTGAAAAAAATGGATAAGCCTGCAACTATAGATAGACACTGTCGTGGTCTAACTTATTCCAAATTTTGACCTCAATGAAAATTTCACGGTTTCCGAGATATTCATGGTTTTCGTATTTTTAGAAAATTTCCAAGTGCGATTAGTTTTTCTAGTGCCATTTCTACAAATGGAGAGGTATTTCGATATGGTTTTTTTTAATTTCACATGAGATAGTTCAGCTATCGGAAACAAAGACTTAAAATCATCAAACTAGTGTAAAAAGTTAGAAACTCGTGAATTACAAAGAAAAATTGAAAACTAAATGAAATTTCCTTCAAGTTTGATGAGCTACAGTGTAAAAAAAATGTAGGACGCCCCTGGTAGACATCATCTTAAAAACTTGCTAAGTTATTGCAGATTCCAAAAAGGTATCATAAGCCTAGGCATTCTGTAGTTTTTCATTCTCGTAACTACTTGATTACCAAATAGTCGAAAAATTACGAAAAACTGTTTTTGTTGTAATCGTTATTCTGAGCTCATGTGTTAAAGTCAGGAGGCCATTTTTGTTGGAATCTAGTGGGAAATTACGCAGGGTTTCATTCTGCAGAATAATGCTGCATAAAATGCGAGAGGATTCACAATTTTTCAATAAAATTTTATGGAGTGACGAGTCCTCATGCCTAAAATCTAGTCTACTCCAAGCCAATATCTTCGATTGAGGAGTTACGGGCTCGTATCCAAAATGCAGCGGCTCAAATTAATATGTCGCATTACGCGCGTGGCATTAAAAGTGCGTTCATTAAAAGGTGTAGAGCGTGTATAAGGGTGCAAGGACGTCAATTTAAACATTTATTATGAATAAATGTTCGATACGAATAATGAACTTATTGCTTTATTTTGCATTCTTCATTCATTTCCAATGAATAGTAATTTGGTAATAGTATTGAAGTTCTTTGAAAGATTCATACTTTTGCTATTGAAAAATAACCATAAGGTTGAACAAATCAGAATAGCTAGGTATAATCATACATTTACATTAACACATGAGCTCAGAATAACGATTACAACAAAAAAAGTTTTTCGAAATTTTTCGACTATTTGGTAATCAAGTAGTTACGAGAATGAAAAACTACTGAATGCCTAGGCTTATGATACCTTTTTGGAATCTGCAATAACTGAGCAAGTTTTCAAGATGATGTCTACCAGGGGCGTCCTACATTTTTTTTTACACTGTAGCTCATCAAACTTGAAGAAAATTTCATTTAGTTTTCAATTTTTCTTTGTAATTCACGAGTTTCTAACTTTTTACACTAGTTTGATGAATTTAAGTCTTTGTTTCCGATAGCTGAACTATCTAATGTGAAATTAAAAGAAACCATATCGAAATACCTCTCCATTTGTAGAAATGGCACTAGAAAAACTAATCGCACTTGGAAATTTTCTAAAAATACGAAAACCATGAAAATCTCCGAAACCGTGGAATTTTCATTGAGGTCAAAATTTGGAATAAGTTAGACCACGACAGTGTGTATCTATAGTTGCAGGCTTATCCATTGTTTTCGGGACACCCTGTATATCCAATCATTACCAAGCTTATTCAAATCATCAATGAGGAGTGCTTTTTCGCACTTACCGCATTTGTTGTTTTTTGGCGATGTTCCTCATTAAATACCCCGAGAAACTGGCGATTGCGTTGGATTCTAGGGTATTTAGGGGTTCAATTAACTCTTTAACCCTTATATACCCTCACTAGGCTCACCGTTGCCCGAATCCGCAGAAGACATGGTCAAATCTGTCCAATCAACCACATCAATGGACTTTCAGATTCTCCCATTGTACACAGATCGAAATAATTGCCGTCTTGGCAGTTAGAATTATCGGAACATGACCGACTGCAACCCAAATCTGAAGCATCGAGCTGAGGGGTTTGGATCATAACCTCTAGGCTGTCTTATTTTGGAGAATGAATTCTCGATTGGGTCCTGGTTAAGCCGACTTTTTTTCAAATATGGAAATGTTTCCTTCGTCTCCTCCCACAATTGAAAGATGCTACTGATGGTTTGTATCAAACCGTTGAATATTTTTCCCAACTGTCCAAGACTTAATGAATTCAATTGATTCCGTCAGAGTTTGTATTGCTGATGGCTGATAATTTCCCCTCAAATTTTCCATTCGAATTGAGGCAGTCGAAAAGATCATTCATTTTCAGAATGAACTGAGCAGTTGAATTGGCACTACTCGACCTCAGCTCACCAGTTGCAATGACTGTTCTCATCTCATAGCCAAATATAAAGTTCTGATGAAAATCTGCGTGGCCAATTTAACCTTCATTTTCTGGAAGGCGTTTGGATTTATGTGGTTTTCAGTTATCTTCAAGAGAGTTCGAGAAAGACAAATTATTTTCATCGATTAGGTACTTTTCTTGTATGTCCCTCCAAGAAACATTTTCACCCCTCATTTCCTACCTGGGAACACTCCTTTGGAGAAATTCATGGCTAATAGTCATTATTGAATCACACCGTTTGTAACGAATTTGGACGAATCCGACCCTGCCTACGATTCATAGAACTAGAGGAAAATAAATCTCCTACAGATTTCTAGAAATGAGTAGTGACAAAATGGATCGGACGAATATAGTTCATTTAGTAGCTACTTTGTGCCGCCACTTAAGTTGGCAAATTGGCAAGTAAACTGCCAAAAATTTGTGCATCAAATCAATGAACTGGGTTGTGTCTCTATGTATATTCAAACTCAATGCCCTAACTTAAGTTGGTTATAAGTTTAAACTTAAGTATGCCAAAGTCCAAAGCTACTTCCAGTAGCAACTTCAATCATATCAAGTTATAGATAGTAGATACAAACGCAATTCCAGCTTATATACAACAATTAATCTACAACGCCTAATTAAATTGTAGATCAACCCAGGATTATGAAAATTCATTAATATCTCCCCATGATCCCTTTTTTTTCACTTCATTAAACAACTTTATACAAGCATCGCAGACGCAATTACCACTCTGCGAAGAACCGCTCGGACTAGTTGATCAAAATGCGGTAAACGCACAGACGGATGGACAGATTAAAACTTCATACCTCTGCGGAACGAGGCCTGGTCTAATGAATGGCGTTAATTCTATGGGACGTTAAATACCCCGATATCGGTAATGCCGGCTATCCATCTGATGGGTCTGGGAAAAATAAACGGATATGGGTGACAGGCGTCCGCATCCATTTTCAGATGCGGCATGAATTATGGAGCGAGCGAAATGATAAAAATGCACCATGACACACTGAATGATGTTGCGCCAGCTGCCGATCGATGTAGATCGGGATTTATGGAAAGTAATGCTGGGTTGAGTGGGATTTAAAAAAAGATTAATGTCGATAATGCACGTATCTAAAGGTTGTTTCTGAATAGATGCGAAAGATTTCAAAGGGTGATTCTTTGTTCAAAATAGAAGGTATTTTTTTATATAAATGTAGGGTCAAAAATCAAACGTTAGGGAGATATCGCGATTCAAAGAAAAAAGTTCACTTCCAAATTACGTATTTTTATTTCTTCTTAGAATCTTTTACTCCCAAAATCTCCCAAATGCTTTCTATGATGCCGTACTGCCAAGAAAAATAAAAAACGAGAGCTCAATTCACTCCCAACAACAGATTTTCGGGAATTTTATTGGAGAGCTCGATGCTCGACTAAGCGCGAAAATTGAAATTTTCTCGAAAATTTTGGATGAAATGCACGGGAATGAGACAGTGGTGGATTTAACTGTTTAATACACGATTTTGAACTATTTTTGATTCACCCTAATCATTATATTACAAAAGAACAATAGGAAAAGTGTTCAAGTCAACTTTGAAATTACGTAATTCATTCCTTCTTAGAATCTTTCACCGGCTAAATCTCTCAAATGCTTGCTATGACACCCCATGCCACAATTAATTGAAAACGAGAATTCAATTCTCTCCAAACTACAGATTTTCGGGAATTTTATTGGAGAGCTCGATGCTCGACTAAGCGCGAAAATTTAAATTTTCTCGAAAATTTTGAATGAAATGAACGGGAACTACAAAGTTGAAAATTCGCAGCTGTGTCTGTGGATAAGCTACATCAATGGAATCCCGGTGAAACATAGAGCGTTCATTCCTCTTCAAAAAAAAATTACTAGGAGAGTCTGCGATGCTGCATTCGCAAGCAAATCAGAGAAATCTAGAAAAAAGTTTTGTTTTTATTCAATCTACAAACTTTGAAAATTCGTAGCTGTGTCTGTGGATAAGCTACTTCAATGGAATCATGGTGAAACATATGAAGCGTTCATTCCTCTTCAGAAAAAAATTACTAGGGGAGTCTGCGGTGCTGCATTCGCGAGCAATTCAGAGAAATCTAGAAGAAACGTTCTGTTTTTATTCAATCTACAAACTTTGAAAATTCGTAGCTGTGTCTGTGGATAAGCTACATCAATGGAATCCCGGTGAAACATAGAGCGTTCATTCCTCTTCAGAAAAAAATTACCAGGGGAGTCTGCGATGCTGCATTCGAAAGCAAATCAGAGAAATTAAAAAAAAAACGTTTTGTTTTTATTCAATCCACAAACTTTGAAAATTCGTAGCTGTGTCTGTGGATGAGCTACATCAATGGAATCCCGGTGAAACATAGAGCGTTCATTCCTCTTCAAAAAAAAATTACTAGGAGAGTCTGCGATGCAGCATTCGCAAGCAAATCAGAGAAATCTAGAAAAAAGTTTTGTTTTTATTCAATCTACAAACTTTGAAAATTCGTAGCTGTGTCTGTGGATAAGCTACTTCAATGGAATCATGGTGAAACATATGAAGCGTTCATTCCTCTTCAGAAAAAAATTACTAGGGGAGTCTGCGGTGCTGCATTCGCGAGCAAATCAGAGAAATCTAGAAGAAACGTTTTGTTTTTATTCAATCTACAAACTTTGAAAATTCGTAGCTGTGTCAGTAGATAAGCTACATCAATGGAATTCTGGTGAAACATAGAGCGTTCATTCCTCTTCAGAAAAAAAATTACTAGGGGAGTCTGCGATGCTGCATTCGCGAGCAAATCAGGCAAAACTAGGAAAACAGTTTCGTTTTTATTCCACAAACTTTGAAAATTCGTAGCTGTGTCTGTGGAGAAGCTATATTAATGGAATCCTGGTGAACCATAGAGCGTTCATTCCTCTTCAGAAAAAAAAACTACTAGTTTGCCATCGTGCATTCGCGAGCAAATCAGAGAAATCCAGAAAAAAAGTTTTGTTTTTATTCAATCCACAAACTTTGAAAATTCGTAGCTGTGTCTGTGGATGAGCTACGTCAATGGAATCCTGGTAAAACATAGAGCGTTCATTCCTCTTCAGAAAAAAGATACTAGGGGAGTCTGCCATGGTGCATTCGCGAGCAAATCAGAGAAATCAAGAAAAAAAGTTTTGTTTATATTCAATCCAGAAACTTTGAAAATTCGTAGCTGTGCCTGTGGATAAGCTACATTGATGGAGTTCTTGTGGAACATAGAGCGCTCAAAGTGGTAGATTAAACTGTTGGATAGGTACTCGATTGTGGTCTATTTTTGATTCATTCTGATCATTATATTACCTAAAGAACTAATAGGGAAATAATTCAAGTCAACTTTGAAATTACGTACCTAATTCATTCTTTCTTAGAATCTACGAAGCGGCTGTGTAATTATATGCTAGACAGAGCTTTGATTTAGAATATCACGAAAAAAATACAAATTATGGATATACTACAAAATGGCGAAGGAATCAGTTATGGAATCACCTTCCATCTACGAAAGGTCGCGATGAAAGATAAATTCGAATTTGGATTAGATAAGAATATCCCTGAGAACCCATGAACCCATACCTACACCACAAGAAACAGTAATAAAAGCCCGAAGAAAATAATAACCCAGAATATAAATACGCAACCAACTACATGCATGCGAAAGGTGTAAACAAAATGCAAGGTTTAACGCCAACTAATTGCAATTTGCAAGGCATCCACCTATGCACGACTCGTCCCTCATTTTAATCTGATTTATAATTGAGATTTACGAGATTTAAGCACCTCGTAAATTCGGTAAAGCCGCTTGTCCCTCGGCACATGAAATTGTTCGGATTTAATGCCTTGAGGGCTTTATGAGGCTTCTTCTTGCCCCTCGGTCAGCTGAGGCAAGAAGGAATTTTTATTGTGCTCGTAAAAGAAGTCAAGTATTGTACAAATCCTTCATAAACCACAAATTATTTCATAAACAATATTTTTCCTTCAGAATAGTGAATACCGTAGTTATGAATTTTGAACGGTAACGGGTAAATGGTTTTCCACCTTTTCAAGATGGCGGTTGTACGCAATCAGCGCTTACCTTCAAGTAATAGTGAATCCTTCTGTTGTCCCTTACCTCAACCGGCTCGAGAATCCAATATTCAAAATATTTCAAAATTTTCGTGCTTAAATTTCCCGAAAATCTGTATTTTGGTGTGAATTGAATTCTCGTTTTCAATTCTTTGTGACAAGGGGGCGTCATAAAAAGCATTTGACAGATTTTGGCAGTACAAGATTCCGAGAAGGAATTAATTACGTAATTTCAAAGTTTACTTGAACACTTTCTTATTGTTCTTTAGTCATATAATGATTAGAATGAATCAAAAATGGACCGAGTATCTAACAGCTGTTAAATCCATTATTTTCTCATTCGCGTTCATTTTATTCAAAATTGTTGAGAAAATTTCAATTGTCGCGCTTAGTCGAGCATCGAGCTCGCCAATAAAATTACCAAAAATCTGTAGTTTGGAGTGAATTAAATTCTCGTTTTCAATTCATTGTGGCAAGGGGGTGTAATAGCAAGAATTTGAGAGATTTTGGCAGTAAAAAATTCTAAGAAGGAATATATTACGTAATTTCAAAGTTGACTTGAACACTTTTCCTATTGTTGTTTTGTAATATAATGATAAGAGTGAAGCAAAACTAGTCCAAAATCGAGTATTAAACAGTTAAATTCATCACTTTCGCATTGCCGTTCATTTTATTCAAAATTTTCGAGAAAATATCAATTTTCGCGCTTAGTCGAGCATCGAACTCTCCATTAAAACTCCGAAAAGCTGTAGTTTGGAGTGAATTGAACTCTCGTTTTTTATTTTTTCTTGGCAGTAGGTATGGCATCATAGAAAGCATTTGAGAGATTTTGGCAGTTAAAAATTCTAAGAAGGAATGAATTACGTAATTTCAAAGTTGACTTGAACACTTTTCCTATTGTTCTTTAGTAATATAATGATAAGAGTGAATCAAAAAAAGTCCATAATCGCGTATTATACAGTTAAATCCATCACTTCCTCATTGCCGTTCATTTTATTCAAAATTTTCGAGAAAATTTCAATTTTCGCGCTTAATCGAGCATCGAACTCTCCATAAAAACTCCGGAAAAGCTGTAGTTTGGAGTGAATTGAACTCTCGTTTTTTATTTTTCTTGGCAGTATGGCATCATAGAAAGCATTTGAGAGATTTTGGCTGTTAAAAATTCTAAAAAGGAATGAATTACATAATTTCAAAGTTGACTTGGACACTTTTCCTATTGTTCTTTAGTAATATAATGATGAGAGTGAATCAAAATAGTCCATAATCGAGTATTAAACAGTTAAATCCATCACTTCCGCATTGCCGTTCATTTTATTCAAAATTTTCGAGAAAATTCCAATTTTCGCGCTTAGTCGAGCATCGAACTCTCCATTAGTACTTCGGAAAAGCTGTAGTCTGGAGTGAATTGAACTCTCGTTTTTTATTTTTCTTGGCAGTAGGTATGGCATCATAGAAAGCATTTGAGAGATTTTGGCAGTTAAAAATTCTAAGAAGGAATGAATTACGTAATTTCAAAGTTGACTTGAACACTTTTCCTATTGTTCTTCAGTAATATAATGATAAGAGTGAATCAAAAAAAGTCCATAATCGAGTATTATACAGTTAAATCCATCACTTCCATCAATTTCAATTTTCGCGCTTAGTCGAGCATCGAACTCTGCATTAAAACTCCGAAAATCTGTAGTTCAGAGTGAATTGAACTCTCGTTTTTTATTTTTCTTGGCAGTATGGCATCATAGCATTTGAGAGATTTTGGCTGTTAAAAATTCTAAGAAGGAATGAATTACGTTATATCAAAGTTGACTTGAACACATTTCCTATTGTTCTTTAGTAATATAATGATAAGAGTGAAGCAAAACTAGTCCAAAATCGAGTATTAAACAGTTAAATCCATCACTTTCTCATTGCCGCTCATTTTATTCAAAATTGTTGAGAAAATATCAATTTTCGCGCTTAGTCGAGCATCGAACTCTCTATTGAAACTCCGGAAAATCTGCAGTTTGGAGTGAATTGAACTCTCGTTTTTTATTTTTCTTGGCAATTTGGCCTCATAGAAAGCATTTGAGAGATTTTGGCAGTTAAAAATTCTAAGAAGGAATGAATTACGTTATATCAAAGTTGAGTTGAACACTTTTCCTATTGTTCTTTAGTAATATAATGATATGAGTGAAGCAAAACTAGTCCAAAATCGAGTATTAAACAGTTAAATCCATCACTTTCTCATTGCCGCTCATTTTATTCAAAATTGTTGAGAAAATATAAATTTTCGCGCTTAGTCGAGCATCGAGCTCTCCAATAAAATTCCCGAAAATCTGTCGTTTGGAGAGACTTTAATTCTCGTTTTCAATTCATTGTGGCAAGAGAGTGTCATGGCAAGAATTTGAGAGATTTTGGCAGTAAAAAATTCTCAGAAGGAATGAATTACGTAATTTCAAAGTTGACTTGAACACTTTTCCTATTGTTCTTTAGTAATAAAATGATAAGAGTGAATCAAAACTAGTCCAAAATCGACAGTTAAATCCATCACTTTCTCATTGCCGATCATTTTATTCGAAATTTTCGAGAAATTTCAATTTTCGCGCTTAGTCGAGCATCGAACTCTCCGTTAAAACTCCGGAAACTATAGTTGGGAGTGAGTTAAACCCTCGTTTTTTATTAGAATGGATCAAAAATAGTCCAAAACTGAGTATCCAACAACTTCAATCACTTTCGAATTCCAGTTTCGCGCTTGATCTAGCATCGAGCTCTCCAGTAAAACCACCGAAAAACTGCAGTTGGGAGCGAATCAAACTCTTGTTTTTAATTTTTCTCAGCTTAAAGGCGTCATAGAAAGCATTGGAGAGATTTTGACTGTAATTGAAGTATAAACTGCACAAAAAAAATTGTAATTTTTCATGTGAGGAAGCAGTAGCAGCTCGTTTCTTCCTTTTTCGACCGCAATCATTAATTAAAGCCATCCCTGACATGCAAGACTTCAACAGGATCACATCTCCAGCGACTAAGACATAACCACCACAAATTAATCAAGTTTAATTAACTATCTACGCGTTATTTGTAGTAGTGATTTAAGTGGTGATCAATCATGTAAATAACCGATTTGATTCACGACCAGAATCGTTAATGCGACACGTCGTTTCGGATACGCCTCGAAAAATATATTTCGTTCGCGAATTCTCAAATGACGAACTACCTATGTACCGTTAAGAATTTTTAAAATTAGCCGGGCTCGTATGGAAATTCGGTACGCGCCCAGGCGAGCAACAAGATTTATATTACGTCAAGATGACATAGAATGAAGATGTCGGGCGCAAATTTCTCAAGATCCCAATCTGATACGTGGGATGGATGTTGATTTTGGGTCAAAACGATACGAGTTGTGTTTATAACGTTTTATGGAAATATTTGAAGAGTTATGAGTGCTGGCTATACAAGAAGAATATGCGGTTGTGAGATCAGAAAAAAAATTAAACAGGAAAAAAAATTTTTTTTTATTGAAATAACAAACTTTGCAATTTCGCAGCTGTATCTGTGGGAAAGTTTTGGTAATGAAATTATGACGCACTATAGGGCTTCTATTCCTCTTCAGAAAAAAAAAATACTAGGGGAGTCTACGATTATGAGATCAGGAGAAAAGAGAATTAAACTGGAAAAAAAATTGTTTTATTGAAATCACAAACTTTGAAGATTCGTAGCTGAGTCTGCAGGCAAGCTACAGTGATAAAATTATATTGCAATATAGAGCTGTTATTTCTCCTCAGGAAATTCACAAGGAGAGTCTGCACTCAACAGAAAAATATAAAAATACAGAAAAAAAAAGATTTTATTTCCAAACGTACGATAACAACGTCAGTTCTCGACTGACAGGATCATCGAAAAGTTCTATTTCTCCAACCACACTCATTCGCCATTTTGAAGCCGCCATCTTGAATTCCTAAATTTTGAAGAATCGTAATTTCCGACCCAAAAATCCCCCAGATACCAATTTTGAATGGAATCGGATCATAATTACAAAACTCGTCCGCCATATTGTAGCCGCCATCTTGAATTTTCCAATTTTGACAGGAGAATCATCATTTTCGAGCCCAAAACCCCCAGATACTAATTTCGAATGGAATCGGATCATAATTACGAAACTCATCTGTCATTTTGAAGCAGCCATTTTGTTTTTTTCTTGAACAAATATTTCATGATGCATTATCACTAGAATTTGGTTCACCTGCCAAATTTCAAATCAACAGGACGATTATTATTAGAAATGTGTCATATTTTACTTGCAAGATTTGATTACAGACAGACAGACACCGGGACAGGTGAACCTGAATAAAAGCTTGTAATAAAGAGCCCAATTTTTGAAGAGACCTCGGACGTGTAGTACCTCCCCTTAAGGGGCAGTATCACCTTTTGAATCGTGGTAAATCTCCATTCAAAAGTGGTCTCTTTATTTCACGAGTAAGTACCCTAATTTACGACGTAGAGACTTGAGTTTTTTTTTAAATTGAAGTTGAAAAACGTCCCGAGGACAAATAGTTTTCTTTTTTTCGATTTAATTAGTTTTTCAATTAAAAAAACCAGGTTAATCGTTAGATCTTGGGTTGTTGAATATGTTTTTCGTTTCGCTTTATTTTTGAAATAATCATGAAAATTTTTGTAGTTTATAGAAGATTGAATTGCCGAGGGCAAATAGTTGCGATTTTTTCCAAAAAATTATGAATAACCGTCGGAAAAAAATCTTTAAGTGTAGTTTCCAAAACGCTTAAGTTCGACTGGTTTTTTTTAATTGAAAAACTAGTTAAATCGAAAAAATCGCAACTATTTGCCCTCGGCAATTTAATCTTCTATAAACTACAAAAATTTTCATGATGATTATTTCAAAAATACAGCTTGTACTCATGAAAAACGAAAAACATATTCAATAACCCCAGATCTAACGATCAACCTGGTTTTTTTAATTGAAAAACTAATTGAATCGAAAAAAGAAAACTATTTGCCCTCGGGACGTTCTTCAACTTCAATTAAAAAAAAATCAAGTCTCTACGTCGTAAATTAGGGTACTTACTCGTGAAATAAAGAGACCACTTTTGAATGGAGATTTACCACGATTCAAAAGGTGATACTGCCCCTTAAGTAATCATCCTTATCGGTAGATCTCTTCAAATCGGGTGATTTTATGGTCGAAACTCGAAATGTCAAAGTTTGATCATTTTTCCTGGAGAAATGGGAAAACTAAGGAAAATATGAATACCAAGCTATTTTGCATTGACCTTTCATCTTTAGATCCGTGTATTTGCATCACGGCCAAGACATCTGTGAAAAAAGTTTGCCCTTTTTGCCGGATATTTTCTCGATTTTCACCAATTTTTTAAAAATACTTCTATATAGCCTAGAGAATCGAAATTTAACCCACTCATGAATCGATTATTCCTCTTTTCAACCGTTTAAAAATTTCTACACAGTATCGCAGCTTCGCTGCGATTTTAAGATTCTTCCGAACCCACTTTTCGACAGATTCCCTCTGGACGGTCCACAGAGTTACCATTTTGGTACAGCATAAAATGATATCCTAATTGGTCAATGTGGAAGGACAACCATAGACTTATCATATGGAGAGTAAGTCTATGAGGACAACAGTTGATCGGTTCCCCAAAGCAAAATCCTCGCCTCTACAGTATTTACTGCGTTCGTTATTACCATATATCTAATAACATCAATATGGATTATACCCCTGCTTTTCACAGTTTCAAAGTGAAGTCAAATCTTTGGTAACGATTGAGTTGTACGCTTGCGTGCAAAAATTGCGAGAAATTTAGAGGTTATGTTTTTTCTGAAAGACAACAAGAAAATAGATATCTAGAATGAAAATATGTCACTTTAATACTTTCAGTTCACTTTTAGAATATGAATAGGAGTTAACAATGATATTTGGGGCTTGGAGAAAACAGAATAAAGCAATTGAAACCTTTCATATGCAATTGTGAGGTTATGATCGAAACTATTCACATGAAGTTAAGAATGACATACGTTTCACGACATAATACGATGTGTCGGAGAGAGACAGAATTAAAAAAATATTTTAATTATCAATATTGGCGCATAAGCGCAGATCTTGATTGTTACCAAATCCCAGCTTCAGTTTTGATTGGCTCATGGCCCATATAGGAATTATTAGATATATGGTTATTACCAATCCGGAGAGAAAACGGGCACAGAACATCTAATAAATACGGATCTCTCTCTCTCCTCTCTTTCAGGCAGAGAGAGAGAGATCCGAATTATTGGTTGTTCTGTGTCCGATCCGTCTCCGAAAGGGAATACCGAATGCGCCTTTTACATAACCATAGATCGACAGTCGTCTTTTTCCCTCATGCAGGAACATAGAAGCCATGAAACACAACTTGGCAATGTCGTAATGTGTTCAGGTTAGTAGATTCTGAAACAGGACCGTTTTAAGCGTATTAGGAATATTTTCGCATCTAGAAATTCGAGGACACTTCGAAAAGCGAATCAGGCAAAGAGACAACGGTTTGGAAGTGGGTTTGCCCGAAACCCGATACCTCGATAACATCTTCTTTTCGAGGTTGGACCACCAGGAAATGCCTTCGCCACAATAGGATGCCATTATTATTCAGCAGAGTCTTCTCGGACCTAACTGTTCCAGTCTCCTCCATTTCATATATTTCGCGAAAAATGGCGCGGGCAACAGCATAAACTACGCGATATGCGGATCAAGATCAAGGAGGCCAGGTACGTGCTAGCCGCCTTCCATAACCGTGGCAGGCTGTGGCCTGGGTGATGTGACAGTTGAATAACCCGTGCATTGGTACCGCGACCTGTGCACGTTGAGAAACGACCTTGCACTCGGCACTCACAGTACGGCAGATTTTTTCAAGGTCCCCTCGCTTCCGTCAGTTCTTCGGTAATTGGATGGGCGAAATTGGGCAAATATTTGCTCGTTAAATTGTTACGATGGGTATCCTTAGCGAAATTGGGTGGTCGGGTAATTCGAGTATAAAGTAACCACAAGTTGGGGCCGTAAATCTAAAGAGGAAGAGCCAGAATCGTTTTTAAATAATTTGCACACTTCTGTTGCGTTTATCATCCTTATTTACCTACCATGAGTTCACGGAATTGTTTTTATGTTCGATAAAAGGTTGAGTAATTGGCGATGAAGGAAATTTATTCCTCTTCAGAAAAAGCATAAATAGAGAAGTCTGCTAGAGTGATGAAATTTTGGTGCAATATAGAGCCCTTATTTCTCTTCAGAAGAAACATTCCAACAGGAGTTTGCAACCGCAGCCCAAGTACACTGCGAAAAAAAATTAACGCACATTAAGGAAATCTCAAATTTATTCTACCACTGAAGGTGTTCCCAATGATACTTTTTTTTTATCAGAATTACAAGTGTGTCTAGAATGTTGCAGCGATTCAGGGAGACAGGTATGAATGTCCGAAGACCAGGACAGGGTAGACCACGGATAACAACTGCCTGCTGCCATTCAAGAACGTTACTTGAGAGTTTCTTCGTTCAACGGTTTGCAACCGCTCGCCTCCTTCAAAATCAGCTTGAGCCAACCAGCGGCGTAGCTACGTGGGTGCAAGGGTGTGCAGTGCACGAGGGCCCCTGACCTCAGGGGGCCCCCAAGCGCTGACCATCAAATCGCGTTTGAACTCAAAAAAAAATTCAAACTTTGATTTTTCTCTGTGATCTATTATGTAAATAACATGGTTTTTATTATATTCAGTTGTTGAAAAATGTTTTTTCCGAAATATCATCAAATCTAGGGATTTATTGCCAAAATTCACTGGTGAATCGGACACCTATCTAAAAAAACTAAATCCGACTAGATGGTCCAGTAGGGTTTACATAATTTCGGCAAGCAAATTTCATTTTTTTCATATCATTCATGCATTAGCTGAAATAGAAGAATAAATTCTTGCAAATAAGGGCAAAAACAAGCAGAAATTGAAAAAAATGTTGAATTTTGAATTTATTTTCCTCGGCGATTTAATGCACCGCATTCTCAATGATATTAATTAGGTATGCATCTGAAAAATTACAAAAATGCGATGTCAGTTTGGACGACGTATGCAGAGCTTTAGAAGAGACGAATACAAAAAAAAAATTATAGGAGTGACTTCGAGTCCTTCAAGTGCAAGGCTAGAGAAAATGTCATAGCATATGGTAAAGATCCCCATTTCGAAGAAAAGAGACAAAAAAAAGATAGAAAATATTTCGATGAATTAGCTTCCGATCACCGATTTCGAAGCAGGGGAGAATTTTCCGAAAGAAATATTTTCAATTGAGTGCTCGATACAATAATTTCTCAATTTCAGAAGTCGCCTTCTTATATTTCGGTTGCAGTTTTCAACAAACTGCCGAATCATTGGAAACTATTGAGTTTCATTAAATTTAAAAGAGAATTGAATGCGCCCCTTGTAACAAAAGCGTATTATTCGCTCTCAGAGTTTTTCTGCGACACAAACCTATCCATGATATGAGTATAGTTTGCTCTAGACTGTAAGTTCATTTTATGTCCATATTTACATATTTTAATAATGTTTTATTTATGCTGAAAATTGACGAGTACACGCTATTGTATTAAGCCTGTAGTACAATAAAGATTTGATGGATTGAATTCAAGTTTCGGGGTATGACTGCAGTCAACAAAATTTTGAATTTTCACCATCATTTCTACTAGATATAGGTAGACGAAAAACTGTAATTCAAAGCTTCGACCAATTTCAAAGTGAATATTGCGATATGAAAGGGACCAACTTTTCGATTCAAGTTCTTAATATTTATCACCTATTTCTACCTGAATTGAATAAGGCATGGACAATTCGTGAATTGTGTATGTAAATAATAAGGAAATACGGAATGCTGAAATGCGATCTAACAGAAGTATTTACAGCAATATTACTGTTCCATACAATCTTCCTGTTACCTCTGTAGAAGCTGAAAGATCTTTCAGCAAATTAAGAATAATTTAAAATTATTTGCGGAACACTATGAGCCAAGCTCAACTGAGATATTTATGGCTTATACCAATCAATTCAAAATGAAGCTGCATCAAGTCTAGATTTGAGTGAAGTCATTGAATCTTTCGCAAAGACTAGGTCTAGAAAGAGGTTGTAAACATATTTTTTCCGAAGGAATAAATGAGTTCATATCTAGACTTGACCTCTAGGTTCGAATCCCCAATAATCGATTTGAATTAATCCCTCGAATAGTTTATTCTTATTGTGATTTCACCGAATAATCTAACGTACCGAGCTGAAGGACCAAGGTCGATGGCTCTTGTCTAGTACAATAAAAAACACACACTCTCTCTCTAACGTACCTATCAATAAAAAAATAAGGCTAGAAGGTCATAGTGACAATGACAATTTTTTTGTTAATATTTGTACATATAGTAAATATCTATAAAAAATGTTTTATGTTCGACTGCTTCATAAACACTTGATTCATGAATTCGTTTAGCGTCCAGAATTGACTACTTTATTGGACACCACTTTATTGGACACCACTTTATTGGACTCAACTGTCACAGTCTTCTCTCGATTTTGCAATTTTCTTCGTTTCACACCACTTGTTATAGGCCGCATACAAATTTTCATTAGCACTTTTAGTGGGTAGGAGAGATTCTTTGGCACTTGCGGCTAAATTATTCACGCTTTCCTCTTCCGAACTATCCATTTTTGGGATTATTATGACGTTTGTCACAGAATTAACGAAGTAAACAACTTTGTTCAGTGAGGTTGCTAAGGTCGCTGATGGTTACTAAGGTAAGATAAGCAAAAGCACACTCAAAGTATTTCTTGAAATAAAGCGACGAATATATTAATTGCCATTTCAGAAAATAAAATGTATGCATTGCAGTCAAACATAAAGCTTTGTATGCAAACTCGTACATAATTAGGCTTATGGACTTGCCCAAATTATTGGCCTCGCTCGCTTTGCTCGCTCTGCCATAAATTTTGGACTCGTCCATAAAGACCTAATTTATGTACTTGTTACATAAATAGCTATTCAACGCCCTTTTTTTCATCCACATTAATGTAATGAATTTAATATACCTACTCAAATACATAAATAACAACATAATTTATTCAAGTATATTCCTCAACTGTATCTCAAGTAAGTAACTTTTCTTCTTCGAAGTATTTATATTTTGACTCGAAAACAATTCATTAAAGCTAAGCGTCCACATGTCCGCATCGGACGCATCGGACGGATCGGATCAAACGGATTTCGGTATTCTTTGTATAGAAACTCGTGCAAGCTCGTCCACAGACCCGCACCGGACGCATCGGAGCATCGGCATTTCTGCAATGGAGATCCGTAAATCCGATCCGTCCGATGCGTCCGGTGCGGACATGTGGACGCTTAGCTTAAGGGGCCCCTCTTCGATTTTTGCACCAGGGCCCCGGACTATCTAGCTACGCCACTGGAGCCAACTCATGAGGTGCAAATTAGCACTCAGACAATAAGAAATCGCCTCAGAGAATATGATTTAAGGCCCCGTGTCGCGGCAAGAGGCCCAGCTCTTACCCCAGCCCATCGAAGGGCGCGTTTGGATTTTGCGAGCGAGCATATCCATTGGGAAGAGGCCGATTGGGAAAGAATTCTCTTCACAGATGAGTCTAGATTCTGCCTCTACCATTGTGATCGACGTTCCCTTGTATACAGACGTCCACATGAAAGACATGCTCAGTGCAATTTCCTGAATACTACTGGTTTCGGGGGAGGATCGATTATGGTATGGGGTGGAATATCTTTGACTGCTCGCACAGACCTAGTGGTCGTTGATAATGGAGCTATGAATGCTGATAAGTATAAAAGGAACATTCTTGAAGAGCATGTAGTGCCATTTGCCCCATTCATTGGTGAAAATTTCATTTTTATGGACGATAATGCCAGACCCCATCGTTCGCGCATCGTTCAGGAGTACCTTGAAGAGGTTGAAGTCTCACGAATGGAATGGCCAGCAAGAAGTCCAGATCTCAATCCGATTGAGCAGGTTTGGGACAACCTCAATAGAAAGCTGAGAAGTTCAGAAAATCATCCAGCTACTCTTAATGACTTAGGAATCCAACTCGGAGAAAGCTGGGAAGGATTAGATCAGAACATTTTAAGATCACTCATTTTGAGTATGAACTGTCGTTGCCGAGCTGTAATTAACGCAAGGGGTGGAAATACCAAGTATTAAATCACTTATCAGCATTTCAGTATTTTGAAAATTGTTCATTTCTCTTCCTTCACATAAGATCCGGTCAAATCCTGAATTCCATTTAATGTGTCTTGTTTCGTTCAAAACCTTCCCGAGAGAACATAAAAAATAAGTTATAAAGTCAATGTAGAGTTAACTCTCATTAAAATTGAAATTTTCAGAATGTGCGTTAATTTTTTTGCGCAGTGTAGTTAGATCTAGGGGCTCTACTAGTTATTGTTGGCTACAATGGGGGAAACCCAGTGCTGACATACATACATGTTGTCCACTAAATTCCGATGGTCTGCTTCTGCTTGCGCCTTTCGCTAATTCTCGAAATAAAATTGAAAATTTATTGCTGTAAAATGCGCTATACCACACGTAATTTTATGTGCATCTTCTTTGAACTCAGATGATAAAAAAGATAGATCTTCCGAAGAAGAATTCAAGATCGTTTATCTGAAGAAAGATCAGTTGGCATTCTAGTTTGAGAAATATTTTCACCTCCATTTCATCGTCTTAAATATCTCAGTTATTACCTACAATTTTTTAATTATGAACGAAATGTTAAAACAACATTCTTGCTTTTATGAACATCTTAATACCAAACCCAAATATGGTATGATTCGTAAATGAAAAGGAGGTCCTTTCAACTTATTACTTTATTTTAGATCCACTAACAGTTGCTTTACATATCACAATACCGTACCAACTTATTGAATGCACAAAAGACAGCAAACCAATTATAAATAACGAACATGATCATCGGCATATTTATCTTTGACAAGTTCACACATTTTATAAACAGGTAGAGCATAAAAATGACGAATTCTGTCAGAATAATAAAGCCGTAAAGGGCCAAAAACGGGATGTATAGCACGGGGTTTCTCTGTAAAATAAAAGAGAAGATCAATTCCTTCATTTGGAGTTGAAATTCATGCGATTGAGTTCAATAAAATCTGCAATTGAAGAACCAACAGAGGATCATGAATATTATGAATTGCATCCCAGAATGATCGTCTTCAATTGTTTCCCGATTGCAGATCTTCTAAACTGAAGGGTCTCAAATGTTCGTGCTTTGTTCATGTTTTTTTTTCACAGCAATCCATAATGTTCTGATCCGGTGTTGTTCTAAATCAAACCACCGGCTGTTTTTTAGTATAATCTTTATTTTAAATTGTTTTTTACATGTCACAATATCGTAGACAGCCCTGAAAGGCACAAAACACTGCCAGCCAGTTGTAAACGACAAAAGCAATCATGCACATGTTGATCTTTGACAGATTGACACATTTGACGAACAAAAACATCAAAAATATGAGACCCTCCATCATTATTATGAACGCGTACAGACAAAGGAATGGCAGAAACAGCACTGCGTTTTGCTGAAAAGAATCATTATTGATTTAAAGGTAGAAAACCAGATCAGGGTTTCAAATATACTGCTCCACAAGAGTTAGGGATATCGTATTCGTTTTTAAAAGTATGTAATCTTCGAGAAAATCGCTGTAAAATCATTTAAAACTCAATAACAACTTCAATCGATCCAATAAAAATCAGTATGAGACATTACGTCAATCTGGTCGCCTTTTTTCTGAAGTTTGGTTCTTTGCATATGCTTCAAGAATGTTCTTATTTGGAAATGAAGTCAGTTTATCAACGGCTTCGGTTTGAAATGAGTTTTCTGAAAATGCCAAGACGTAAATTAACAAACGCTGAGGCTAATAGGGCTATCGGAATGCTACAGGGTGGCCTAACTCAGGTTGTTGTAGCGGAAAGGCTCCAAGTCAGCCAAAGTGTGATATCTCGACTTTGGAATAGGTTCAGGGAGACAGGTTCCGTGGTGGAAATACCAAGGCTTGGTGGGCGACGAAAAACAACACCTGCTCAGGATCATTACATCACCGTTTCAGCGAGAAGAAACCCTACATCTACGTGTAGAATGCTACGGAATACTCTTCAAACTGCAGAGTGCAAGTTTCCATCGAAACCATCAGACGACGTTTGAGAGAGGTGAATCTAGGTTCTAGACGTCCATTATAGGAGTTCCATTAACACGTGACCATAAGCGTCAAAGACTGGAATGGGCAAGGCAACATATCAATTGGAACGATCAATGACGTAGTGTCCCTTTCACTGATGAATCCAGATATGGACGATTTTCAGATTCTCAAAGAATAAGGGTATGGACAATCCCACGCATATCCCGTAATCGTCGCTATGTGCAAAAAGTCCATCCATTCCGAGGGGGTAGTGTTATGGTATGTGCCGGGATATGTTTCAACGGGCGCACAGATCTACACATTTGTCATGGGAATATGACCGCCTTACACTATAGGGAGCATGTCATTGACAATGTTGTGCCAAATTTTCACGCTGCTATCGGTGAAACTTTTCAAATTCTAGACGATAACGATAGACCGCACCGTGCAGCCATAGTTGAGAATGCGCGCGAGGAGCTTGGTATTCCACAATTACCAATACCTCCGCACTCACCAGATTTGAATTGCATAGAACATGCATGGGATATGCTCCAAAGAAGATTAGTTAATCATCAACCTACCCCAGAATCCTTAAATGATCTGAGAGAGCTTCTGCCCCGTTTATGGAACCAAATTCCTCAAGAAATGTTCAACAACCTCGTGTGTAGTATGCAAAGAAGATGTCAAGCTGATATTGATGCCCGTGGAGGCTATACATTGTATTGATAGTCTTAAAATGCTTGAATTCTCTGGGAATAAAATTTCGTTATTTTCCTCGATTTTTCTCAACCACACTGTATACGCTGCAGACCTACAGGCTAAAATTAATTTGCAACTTGAAATCATATTAATATGAATTTTCATCACAAAAATCTTATTTCAACTATTTGTTTGCAATTTAAGTCAATATCCCTAACTCATGTGGAGCAGTTTATATGAAAATACTTGATATTGATTTGAGTTCAAGCGTCAGCTATCTTTATTTAATTACTAAGTTCTACTTACTGTAAGACATCCCAGAATGAGAAATATGTAATATTCCAGGGATATAGACAAGAAAATGAGCTTGAGATCTCGTTCCAGCTCAGGATTGGCCAATTTGCTGTTTTTTATTCGACTTCTCCACATATAACCAGGAAGAACTGGACCACATTTGATTATTCTGATGATGTCAACCAAACTTAGAACCTAAAATACATCGAATATTTCGATCCACATGTTGATGACTTGTTTAAAATATAATTAGAGAAAGAATTGATTGAACAATTTCAAAAGCAAGAGAAAAGGGTTGAACTCTACAAAAAAAAAACCAATCAAGTTATCAAAAAGTTTAAGCACAATGTGAGAGAACTGAATAGCAACATCATGAAACAAATAATTCACGAAATCAAACTATGCTTAGAGCAAAATGGTGAAAAGAAAGAGAAAACAAAGACATGCAGAATGAATATATATAACTTCCCAATTGTGAAATACCAGAAGTTTATTTTCGAAAAGAATATCGGATGCCTTTCAAGAAATGACTTTGCAGTGAAATGGGTGCTGCTTACCATGCCGATGAAGCCAAGAAGTCCTGTGTAAATGTGGGAGTATGCCATCAACGGATGTGAACATATTGGCCTGATGGATTTCTGGTTGGATCTTATGAGCGGACCTAAAATCGAGTAAAAGGGTATCTTCATGTTTTCATACTATAATTTTGTTTTTGTTCGAGCCATAAATTCGTCTTTCTGTTCCTGTCAGTGTTTCGATATTGTCAAGATGACTTGGGAGTTTGGGGAAAGTTTGCCATGCAACATGTTCCTGTCCGTCAGAAAATGTCAGGTCTTTCTTAAGTTTTTAGATATGTGCTAAATTAGGAGAGGATGAGTGCAAGTACGATAGTTATCAAGAATCCGCCACCAAGTGCTGTTGAATCTATGAGGAAGAGCTCATTGAGTACCACCACTTACTCCATTATTGTACCAACTTTGTGGGTAGTTTCGGCTGTGTTTGCCGCTGCTCGAGCTGACACAAGTCCCAATGGAACAGGTTAAAACATCATCTTCGTTTTATAACTATGTTTTGTATAAATTGCAAATATCACATTGTGATTATGGCCCCATCGAGAGCTGCTTAGTCTTTATCGGAATATCAGGTTTTTCAAGAAGTAAAATGGCCAAACATGACATACCATCCTATCAATTTTATGTCTTCTTTCCAATAAAACCATTATTTTTCAGGAGTACTTGTATCTTTGACGATTCAAGATGTAATAATGTTAACTATTTCCTGCTGGTTACTGCACAAGTCCCTTTGTACCGTAAGTGAATTCATTTATACCTCTCAAAATGATATATAGAAAATTTAGAAGGCTTTCATGTCCCATCTTTTTCTGTGGGTCAATGCCACCTTTTTTCCAGTTGTGCCATATCTTGTACTCCAGTCTTGTTTTTTCTTATCCTCTAGTCTTGTCTTGTGTCCCAGCCTTGTCTCTTGTCCTCGAGTCCCGTATTGTGCTCCAGTTTTGTCTTATACTCCAATCTTGTCTTGTACTCCGATCTTGTCTTGTACTCCAGTATTGTATTGTACTCCAGTCTTGTCTTGTACTTCAGTATTGTATTGTACTCCAATCTTGTCTTGTACTCCAAACTTGTCTTTTTTTGTCCTCTAGTCTTGTCTTTTCTTGTCCTCCAGTCTCGTCTTGAGTTCCTGTCTCGTCTTGTACTCCAGTCTTGTCTTTTCTTGTCCTTCATTCTTGTCTTAAGTTTCTGTCTCGTCTTGTACTCCAGTATTGCCTTGACCTCTAAATTTATCTTGTGCTCCAATCTTGTCTTGTACTCCAGTCTTGTCTTTTCTTGTCCTCCAGTCTTGTCTTGTGTCCCTGTCTTGTCTTGTACTCCTGTCTTGTACTCCAGTCTTTCCTTGTGTCCCAGCCTTGTCTCTTGTCCTCGAGTCCCGTATTGTGCTCCAGTCTTGTCTTATACTCCAATCTTGTCTTGTATTCCGATCTCGTCTTGTACTCCAGTCCTGTCTTGTACTCCAGTATTGTATTGAACTCCAATCTTGTCTTGTACTCCAGTATTGTATTGTACTCCAATCTTGTCTTGTACTCCAATCTTGCCTTGTACTCCAAACTTGTCTTTTCTTGTCCTCCAGTCTTGTCTTGAGTTCCTGTCTCGTCTTGTACTCCAGTCTTGTATTTTCTTGTCCTTCAGTCTTGTCTTGAATTCCTGTCTCGTCTTGTACTCCAGTCTTGCCTTTTCTTCCCCTTCAATCTTGACTTGTGTCCAGGTCTTGTCTTGTACTCTAGTCTTGTCCTTTCTCGTCCTTCAGTCTTGTCTTGTGTCCCAGCCTTGTCTTGTCCTCCAGTCCCGTATTGTGCTCCAGTCTTGTCTTATACTCCAATCTTGTCTTATACGCCGATCTCGTCTTGTACTCCGGTCTTGTCTTGTACTCCAGTCTTGTCTTGTACTCCAGTATTGTATTGTACTCCAATCTTGTCTTGTACTCCAGTCTTGTTTTTTCTACAGTCTTGTTTTGTACTCCAGTCTTGTCTTCAACTCCAATCTTGTCTTGTTCTCCAAACATTTCTTGTCCTCCAGTCTTGTTTTGTGTTCCAGTCTTATACTGTCCTCCAGTCTTGTCTTGTCCTTTCGTCTTGTCTTGTACAACAGTCCTGTCTTGTACTCCAATATTGCTTGTTATCCAATTAGCATCTACCCGTATTCTTGCAATTTTTTGTTTCTTTTATCTCAGTAACCAATGAGAGTTTTTCTTCTTACAGCGCAACTTTCTTCTTGCAGTTCCCTGGGTAGGAATGATGGCTTACAGCATCTATTTCACCCACTACAAGGGACTTCTGAAAATGATTTCTACCTTCAGATATGCAAGAGTTAGCGCCACCCTGCCCTGGCTTACCGTTGGTCTCAGTGTTGCAGCATTAGGTAATAATTCTTTTTTGTACATAATGGAAAATGTTTACGTTTAATTTTTATTGTAGTTATACGTACCTTCCTGACAATGAGAGTACTGCAGTTATCAACTTACCTTTGGTACAGAAAGAGACTAGAGAAGGAGCTGTACTATCAACTGATGGAATGAGTGGTGTCCTCGTGCAAAGAAATGTACTTGTTTTTTTCTTGCAGTGTAGATGAAATGATCATTGTAACAAAATTCCTATTCATTACATTAAAATCGATTTTGTATGAAATTGAGTTTCATTTGATTAAAATCACTACCAGCATTTTATTTCATTGTGAGTAATGAAATCAAGGAACAGGCAGGTATTTCAGAAGATACGTCTAGCCCTCTTTGTTGTCGGACGTGAAATCAAATCAGGAGTAGAAACTTTCCCCTTTATCGTACACCAGGGTAGGCAACCTGTGATACACGGTTGCTGTGTAACTGATTGCCTAAATTCGCCAAAGCGCCATCTAGTGGATAAATTGGAAACGTGTCTAATTTCTAGGAAGGAATCTTAGCGATCAAATTATAACTTATGGTTTCTCGCAACAGATGGCGAAACAGGTTAGTATATAGGCAACTTATAATACGCGTTGGTTGTAAGACTGGTTGCCTGAAATTTCCTAATTGCCATCTAGTGAATGATTTCAAAACGTATCAGTTCAATTATAGGAATCTTAATTGAGTGGATAAAGTTTTTTGCTTTTCTCAATAGGTGGCAATAGGTGTTGCAAACGCAACAAGAAGGAAAGATTTGGAGGAAATTTGCAAGTTCGCTGTCTTGATCGAATTTTTTTCTTCTTTCGGTTTTATGTATGTTGGATATATATTTTTCGATTTTGTACTTCTTTGACTTACCATATATTAGTTTTTATGGTTAATAATCTCATTATTATTCATATATTTTATTCTTTTATCCACTCCAGGAACATTCGCATTTTCAAGGAGAAACCGATTAAAATGCAGAAATATTGGAATTATTTTTGATTCACTCGAATTTTCGAACGCTCATAAGAGAACTTTATGTTTTCGTTTCCTTGGCCGGACGGACAGAATTGAATTTGACCACGGATTCGTCAGCAGCGAGTCGATCATTCCCGGCTCAAAATGATATAGCTGCTGTAGATCTGTCGAAGAGTATTATAATGATCTCGAATCATTTGGTAAATAAAGACGGATGAAAAAAAAGGTTTTTAATCAGTACAAGTTAAATTCATATCGCTATAAGAGAAAAACAAATAAACAAAGTTTCGAATAAATAAAACAAGGGATACTATTAAGGACATTTCTTAGGCGGGTTAGATTCTTCATCGTCCTCCTCGGGTTTTCTCTTTCTTTTCACCAAATGAGAGATATCACTAGCTTGTTTCGAAGAACTACTAACGGCACCATCAACGATTTTACTAGCCAATTCAGGTTGCTTTGTTAATTCTTCCAGTTTCTTTTTTGTCTGAAAGGACAAGAAAACATAACTAACTGAAAGTGCACTAAATGACAATCTGTAACACAAAAGAAACCAAACTTATGGTTTGGTGGGCCAACTCTTCTACTCCTCAAACTGAAAAAGCGATACAAAAGCAACTCTTCAATTGATGATTGTTCTTCCTTAGTGAGCATGTTTTAAGAAACTGGATAACACTCTTCAGAATCAATTTTCAACCAAAATTAGCATGTCCTCTGTGTCACGAGGCATTTTCTTATTTTCTTGAATGAGAAATAAGAAATGAAAGCATTTATTACATTTTTGTGAAAGAACACAACGAAATCAAATATGAAACATTTTTTCAATAAGTGTTTTATGGGGAATTCTGATTTTTGTTTTAATTTAAAAGAATTCAGTTACTTTTCCTTTGGGTACTCCTAGCATGCATCTAGAAAAAGCTCCAAAAAAAATAAAAACAGGGAATTAAAAAAGAATAAGATACAAAAATAATGTTTATTGCAAAAAGGTTATAACATAATGGTAAGATGAAAATGGTAAAATGGACAAAACATGGCACTGAATCAGACCTATTGGAGTAATAATACTGGAAGGTAAAAAGAAAAGGAAAAATTCAACTAGTTAGTACCCAAATAATTAGAGATTGTTCCTGCCTCGTCTTGATGGTTCGCTTTCAAACTTTCATAAGTGTTTCTCAAAACTTCCCTTACTTTCGCTTTATGGAAGGTAACAGTTAACTTATCTAAACATTGACAATGATCACAACATACCTCATCAGTGAACGATTTCAAGTCTCTTATTTTTTCATATATTTCTGGAATCAAATCTTTCATTTCTTGGATCTCATCCGAAACCTCCTCATTGGCCTCCAGATTCCTGATGCGTTTCTCCAAATATTCGATGGATTTCTGCAAGTGGGTGATGCCTTCTTTATAGCAGGTGTTACTGGCGTAGGACACTCCCAAGTTGTAATAAGTTTCCGCCACTTTTCTGCTGTCTTTCGGAAAGATTTCCACTTGGATGTCCAGGGCTTCTTTGAAATCAGTGACTGCAGCCGTGTAATTCTCACTTTCCAAGGAAATCTCTCCTAGAGTTGTTAGAGTTTCGGCGTAAGATTTTTTGCCATCATCACCTCTCTTTTGGAAAATTTTCTTGGCGAGTTCCAAAACCTCCCATGCTACTTGTAAATCGGTGGGTTCTTCATCTGCCTCCGGCTCTTTAGGCTCTGCAACAGGACAATTTATCAAAATCGGAAGACAGAAATTAATACCTTCCCCACAATTCTGAGCGAATGTTATTCAAAATACACTGCGCAAAAAAATTAACGCACATTTTAAAAATCTCAATTTTAATGCGAGTTAACTCTGCATTGACTTTATAACTTATTTTTTATGTTCTCTTGGGAAGGTTTTGAACGAAACAAGACACATTAAATGTAACAAAAATTCAGGATTTCACAGAATCTTATGTGAAAGAGAGAAATGAACAATTTTCAAAATACTTAAATGCTGATAAGTGATTTAATACTTGGTATTTCCACCCCTTGCGTTAATTACAGCTCGGCAACGACGGTTCATATTCAAAATGAGTGATCTTAAAATGTTCTGATCTAATCCTTCCCAGATTTCTCCGAGTTGGATTCCTAAGTCATTAAGAGTAGCTGGATGATTTTCTGAACTTCTCAGCCTTCTATTGAGGTTGTCCCAAACCTGCTCAATCGGATTGAGATCTGGACTTCTTGCTGGCCATTCCATTCGAGAGACTTCAACCTCTTCAAGGTACTCCTGAACGATGCGCGCACGATGGGGTCTGACATTATCGTCCATAAAAATGAAATTTTCACCAATGTATGGGGCAAATGGCACTACATGCTCTTCAAGAATGTTCCTTATATACTTATCAGCATTCATAGCTCCATTATCAACGACCACTAGGTCTCTGCGAGCAGTCAAAGATATTCCACCCCATACCATAATCGATCCTCCCCCGAAACCAGTAGTATTCAGGAAATTGCACTTAGCATATCTTTCATGTGGACGTCTGTATACAAGGGAACGTCGATCACAATGGTAGAGGCAGAATCTAGACTCATCTGTGAAGAGAACTCTTTCCCAATCGGCCTCTTCCCAATGGATATGCTCTCGCAAAATCCAAACGCGCCCTTCGATGGGCTGAGGTAAGAGCTGGGCCTCTTGCCGCGACACGAGGCCTTAAATCATATTCTCTGAGGCGATTTCTTATTGTCTGAGTGCTAATTTGCACCTCATGAGTTTGCTCAAGCTGATTTTGAAGGGGGCGGGCGGTTGCAAACCGTTGTCTCAACGAAGAAACTCTCAAGTAACGTTCTTGAATGGCAGTTGTTACCCGTGGTCTACCCTGTCCTGGTCTTCGGACATTCATACCTGTCTCCCTGAATAGCTGCAACATTCTGGACACACTTGTATGGGAAACTCCAAACCTTTCTGCAATTCTTGTGTATGTCCACCCTTCTTCTCGCAAAACTACCGCTTGGGCACATTCCTCTTGAGTCAAATTGCGTGTTTCGCGTTGCATAGCGATCGAGTGTAGAAAATCAAACGAAAGAAAAACTATTGATCACTAGAATTGATCGAGAACAACTGATTTTAGAATGGAGCCAATACATACAAAATCTGATAATATCATCTTTTTTTATTCCTGCTGGGAGAAAACATCTGTATTGAAGAAAAACGTTGAAAGTGGATAACATATGCATGCATAATTATGGTAAAAATAATTATCATTGAGAACACCTTCAGTTGTAGAATAAATTTGAGATTTCCATAATGTGCGTTAATTTTTTTGCGCAGTGTACAATATTCCCATTCATTTTTGTACGGTTAGTCATCATTATCCAATGAGAATTCTTCTTGATAAACCATCTTCCAGAATTATAAAACCGGCATTCAAGATTTTGTTAAACTGGACCTATTATCTGTTAGAACTACCAATTTCTCATTCATCGTAACCTCCAGTAATAAATACACCAATCACTCTACTTCACCAGTGATGGCCCATCACTGATGGGCCAACTTTCTATACAAACTAACCTTTCGGGGTTTTTTTTACCAAATTTCTTAAATCTTTATTTTTTACTGCCCAGAACCCCACCAGTCTTAATAATCTCTTGCTGTTGGCCAATGCGCGTTTTGCAGAAACTGTAAATTCACATACATACAAACATGACATCAAAACACAACAATCACGACAAAAAAATCATCTTTCACACTTCCCAGTCTCGAAATGATTTCAAAAAGGGGTAGCTTGAATTAAAACTGCAAGAATTATTGAAAAGATCTGAAAGTAACTTTAAAATCAGCAAGAAATAAAAAGTGTGCACTGCTTGTTATTATAGAAATAACACTCACCCAACTCTAAGAAGCTCTCATTTGGATTAGCACTTTTTTCAGCTTCATCAACCTTGAGGGCATCTTCATCATCCTCTTCCATCTCTTCTGGTTTATCATCTTCGTCTTCCTTGGTTTTGTCTCCGTTTGTTGCTTCCTTTCCGTTCTTTGCTTCATCACCGTTTTGGTTTGTTTCAGATCCGTTCTTTTCTGCATCTTCAGTGTTGTCTACAGATTCATCTTTCTCCTCATTCTCTTCGTTATCTGCTTCTTCATCTTCGGCTTCCTGGTCTTCAATCCCCGAAGTTTCCAGTTGCTAAAAAAGGTTGGTGAGTATTGTTTTTTAATTCTTTTTAGTTTGTACCTTTGGTAAAGTGCCAATGGGGTCAGATTCCTGTCTGTACAAAGCCAATAGGGCCTTTCCGTAGTAAAGGTATGGATCGCCTAGGGAGTCGTGCAAGTCGTCTCCCTTAAGGTCAGCAACCATAAGTTCGGTGGCCCTTCCCAAAGCGTCGACCGCATTTTTGTAATCTCTAAGGACGAATGCTTTCACTCCTTGGTTGAAAAGCTGCTTGCAGTCTTTAGTTTCTGGATCAATGTTAACATCAGCCATCTGAAACATAAGATCGTTCAGATTTTCATCCAGAATTAATTTCCATTTGGTGTAAGATGCGGGCCTTCAAGATCATGTGATTTAGATCTGCTAAATTATATTTTTAGTTACATAAAATCGTTGGTATGTTTGGAGGTGTCACTAAATTTGACCTGAAGATTTCATTTCATAGGAAAATATAATCTAATTTCAACAATAAATGTGATTTTATTTCAGTGGGAATATTGGCACATTCTCAATACCTTGATCTTGTAACATCTGTTTGTTTACTTGAGATCAAAAGCAAAATTTGGCTCAACTTTTTAATTCTACAGTGAAGTTTATGAAATTATGAATCAAGATTTAAACAGCAATGCAGTTGTAATTTAACTCCTGATTGTTCAACATATCTACAGACATTTATGCCTTTTTCAATGATGTAGATATTGAAAATTTCTGAGTAGCTAACAGAAGGAATTTTCTTTCAAACATTTGGAAAAGAAACTTACCAAAAGAAGTTTTTTGTAACATAACACTTTTCAAAATAAGATTCAAAACACGTCTCTATATAAACATCGTTAATGATTATTTGTGGGAAGCGTATCGACTTAGATATTCCGGAATTGCAGAGTTGTCACGTTTATCCGAAATTCTTTGTCCACTCATAAGAACCGCAGCTCTTTTCGAGGAGGCACAATTATGGACTGAGTAGTACAACTTCAAGCGAAAATTTGGTTTTTCTGCATGATAATGCACTACCACATATAAACCTCCAAGATTGCCTGAACTAAATCCATTCTACCACGCTTGGTACCGATTACAATGGAGGTCCACAGCTAAGAGATCTTATGCCACAACTTTGGCAATTAATTGAGCACAATATTCTCGATACCTTGGTGGAGAGCAAACAGAGAAGAGGGCAAGAGGTTATTGATGCACCTGGTGGCCATACTTTGTATTTAGGGGGAAAACAAGTGTGAATTTTATTTCATCGTGAAACTTAAATACCTTTTCAAAAATTGTATATTTGTTATTGTGAATACATAATTTCTTTGTAATCTAACCTTAAAAACTTCACGTATACATATTTCAAAAGGATTTTGGGTTTATTCTGAAGAGAAAACACAAACCGTCATGCAAATCATACAGATCTCTTAGAATAAAGGTATTATTGAACTAACCAGACAAACAGAAAAATCTGGCAAAACTGCTGAAGTAGCAACCCCTTCCTACCGCGCCAGACAATAACCCTCAACCCTTACTCAACTGGGGCAAGGTTCGTGCACTCGTTTAGGGTTATAGGAGGTCGGTAGGACTGATAACACGAAATTAGCACCATTCGCTTCTTTTCAAACGGAAAAAAACGTGTCGAAGTGGAAAATGACCTGGAAAAACCAACCTTTGGAACTATGCAAAGTTCGTGAGAATCAGCAACAATAAATGCACACTTTTCAAGACTGGGAAACAAGGGACAATATTTGATCGCCGAATTTTAGGGTGAGTTGTGTTGACAGTGACAAAGAGTTGTGAAATATTTAACCTTTTTGTTTGGAGTTATCCTGAACGATTTTTTTTTGTTAAATGCTGTTTTTCTTATTCTCTATTTGTGTTGGATGAGAATTGCTTTCGTGAAATTGTTAATTATTCCTATCTTGTTGATATTCATCAATCATCACTATTGATATCGCCGTTGCTATCGTTCAACTTTTGATGGCTCAAGTATCTCCAAAATTAAGTGCTACAGAAGAACATTGATCTTTATATTCAATTTGCATATTTATCGGTATTACCATTAGGCAGTTGTTCGATGTTGAATTAAAAATATTCAACCATATTCAATGTTTTCTTTTTTAATTTTGAGACTAGCTAATAAAGGTGTTTTTTTAGAGTGATAGAACTTTAAATCGAAATAAAACACATTTGAATTAAGATCGAAGCCAATTTTTCTACACTGCGCAAAAAAATTAACGCACATTATGGAAATCTCATATTTATTCTACAACTGAAGGTGTGCTCAATGATAATTATTTTTATTAGAATTATGCATGCATATGTTATCCTCTTTCAACGTTTTTCTTCAATACAGATGTTTTCTCCCAGCAGGAATAAAAAAAGATGATATTATCAAATTTTGAATGTATTGGCTCCATTCTAAAATCAGTTGTTCTCGATCAATTCTAGTGATCAATAGTTATTCTTTCGTTTGATTTTCTTTTCTACACTCGATCGCTATGCAACGCGAAACACGCAATTTGACCCAAGAGGAATGTGCCCAAGCGGTAGTTTTGCGAGAAGAAGGGTGGACATACACAAGAATTGCAGAAAGGTTTGGAGTTTCCCATACAAGTGTGTCCAGAATGTTGCAGCGATTCAGGGAGACAGGTATGAATGTCCGAAGACCAGGACAGGGTAGACCACGGGTAACAACTGCCATTCAAGAACGTTACTTGAGAGTTTCTTCGTTGAGACAACGGTTTGCAACCGCTCGAGCAAACTCATGAGGTGCAAATTAGCACTCAGAAAATAAGAAATCGCCTCAGAGAATATGATTTAAGGCCTCGTGTCGCGGCAAGAGGCCCAGCTCTTACCCCAGCCCATCGAAGGGCGCGTTTGGATTTTGCGAGAGAGCATATCCATTGGGAAGAGGCCGATTGGGAAAGAGTTCTCTTCACAGATGAGGCCAGATTCTGCCTCAACCATTGTGATCGACGTTCCCTTGTATACAGACGTCCACATGGAAGATATGCTCAGTGCAATTTCCTGAATACTACTGGTTTCGGGGGAGGATCGATTATGGTATGGGGTGGAATATCTTTGACTGCTCGCACAGACCTAGTGGTCGTAAATAATGGAGCTATGAATGCTGATAAGTTTATAAGGAACATTCTTGAAGAGCATGTAGTGCCATTTGCCCCATACATTGGTGAAAATTTCATTGTTATGGACGATAATGCCAGACCCCATAGTGCGCGCATCGTTCAGGAGTACCTTGCAGAGGTTGAAGTCTCTCGAATGGAATGGCCAGCAAGAAGTCCAGATCTCAATCCGATTGAGCAGGTTTGGGACAACCTCAATAGAAGGCTGAGAAGTTCAGAAAATCATCCAGCTACTCTTAATAACTTAGGAATCCAACTCGGAGAAATCTGGGAAGGATTAGATCAGAACATTTTAAGATCACCCTTTTGAGTATGAACCGTCGTTGCCGAGCTGTAATTAACGCAAGGGTTGGAAATACCAAGTATTAAATCACTTATCAGCATTTCAGTATTTTGAAAATTGTTCATTTCTCTTCTTTCACATAAGATTTGGTGAAATCCTGAATTTTTCTTCCATTTAATGTGTCTTGTTTCGTTCAAAACCTTCCCGAGAGAACATAAAAACTAAGTTATAAAGTCAATGTAGAGTTAACTTTCATTAAAATTGAGATTTTCACAATGTGCGTTAATTTTTTTGCGCAGTGTATTTGTGTTTGGAAATAAGTGATAAAGTTCTCCAAATGTCTAATTCAAGAGTAAATTGTTGTGTTTATGGATGTAAAAGTAGGTTATGCATGTTGAGCTAAAATTATTAGTATTTGTGCTATTACAGTTATTGGATAGTCGTGTTAAGTAGTTTTGATAATTTATTAGTGTAGTTGGGATCTTTTATTTGTTTAATTAGGATATTTTATTTGTGTAGTTGGAATATTTTATTTGTTTAGTTCGTGTTGTTTGGACATTCAATAATGATAGATGGAAGTAAAGTTTTCCTCAGCTTGGGGAAATTTTTCAAATATTCAGATTCCATGCCGAGTAGTAGGAATGTTATAGAAAGTAAGCACATAAAAAGTTATGAATATACTTTACTACCATCTATCATTAATGAATGTCCAAACAACACAGACTAAACAAATAAAATATTCCAACTACACAAATAAAATATCCTAACTAAACAAATAAAAGATCCCAACTACACTAATAAAATTATCAAAACTACTTAACACGACTATCCAATAACTGTAATAACACAAATACTAATAATTTTAACTCAACATACATAACCTACTTTTACATCCATAAACACAACAATATACTCTTGAATTGGACATTTGGAGAACTTTATCACTTATTTCCAAACACAAATATAATAAACGAAAGAGGAAAATAAACTTTCAGGCTCTCAACTCTCACAAACAACTGGTAATACCAACTAATATCTAGTACAATCACCACTATCTTAAACTTCGAAGACTAACTGAGTATTTTAGAATTTTTGGCGCAAGGTGGCTTGGAGATGAAGTTGAATCGCCAATCAATCCTACCACCCTAAAAAAACACAGGGATAACTTTTCTTAAAAATTAAACAAAAATAACTTGAACGAATAAACACCAAATTTTTATGTTTTCCAGCAATCTGATCCACACATGGACTTCAGCAAACCCTCTATTCTACCCTAAGGATCTTCACGACTCCTCACCACGAAATTATAGGAACCACCATGGTTTCGACACATACGAACAAACGAGCAATCAAACCTTTAAGATCTAATTTGAAGATACCAAGCTTTTAACACACTGCACAACTGTTTAGTAGAATTTTTCAGTAGCGTAGTAAGGTTTGGGAGTTTCAGAAAAGGAGGACGTCGAAATTTTCGTGAAAAATTGGTAGAAACAGCTTCAAGCTGAAGCGTAGCCACGATTACGACCTCCTGATCGTCGATTGCGACCCCTTCATGGAAGGTACAGAGCAAGACGAGGAGGGAAGGTGGAACTGTAGCGTTCACCCAAGGTAAGGGCTCCATTGTTGAAAAAACCTTGACAACCTTAGATCATAGAAAGCGGAGACAAAGCATCTCATACTGCCTTGGCAACATTGCGGAATCTAACTTTGAAAGGTCCAGTGGCGTGGTGTTATCTCTTTTTGACGATTTCTCACAATGTTTCGAAACAGATTCTGAGTTAGGTGAACAGAGTCAGCTAAATTCAGAATTGATCTTCCTCCTCCCAATATCAGAAGGGAATCTGAAAAGTGAAATTCTAAAAATCGAAGAATCTACGACACTGTAACTTAGAAATGATAAGAGTAGAACATACTTGTGTAAAATCAAATCAGGATTCAAATAGTCCAATTTACCACAAACAAGACACATAGGAAACCATTTTTCAACGGATTTTGCAATAATATTCAGAAATAAATTCAAATTTCACTTTTCCTACGCGATATCCTGATGACAACACTGCTCAAAACGTCATTAGTCGAAAATCCGATTCGTTTCAAAGATATTGAGTTTTTCGTCTCCAATTGAATAGGGACAGCCTGTATATGAAGATTTTTCTTTTATTTGGAGATATTTTATTTTCGATTCTATGAAAAACTAACATTAATCGAATAAAAACTTTAATACAAATTAACTCTGAAAAAAAACTACAATGTTCGAATTGTATCTGATCTTCTTTTCAATAATGTAATGTAAATGTAGACTCTGATACCAGCAGATATGCTGTTTAAGGGTCAGGAATAAATAAATAAATAAATAAAATAAGATTGGTCAAAATTATTCACTACACACTAAAGTCTAGACCAGGGATGGGCAAACTTTTGCCTTCGCGTGCCAATATTTACTAACAAAATTTACGGCGGGCCAGGTTTTTAAATTTCGATCTATGTTTTGTATATATAATAAAAGCCATTGATATTTATTTTCGGCAACTTATTTATTGTGCAAAAAAATTTACATTATGAAAATACGAATCATATTTTATGGTGCTTGTTCCCGTTTTTAGGGGTTTTGGAATGAGGAGGTTGTCCACAAGAAAAAACTATATAATAAAAAACTTTAGAAAAAAAAGGAATAGCAGCCTTAAGTTTGCTGCGAAGTACTAGGTTCGGCAGCGTTGGTCCTTGTTGGGACATGCGACATGTGAAACTGTTTTCTTTTCTGCATGATTTCGTCATAGACCGGCTCCATTTGCGATGCTGATACTTTTAGTAGAGAGAAAAGGTGGTCATCCGAAAGTTTGTTTCTGAGACAATTTTTTCTGAGTTTCATAACAGAAAATGTTTGTTCGCACAAATAGGATGTACCAAACATAGCCATTATTTTTTGGGCGTGGGCAACTATACTTGGGTATTGTGTTTTGGATAAGGACTTATAAAATTCCAATTTGGTGCTGTTGAGAAATAGTTGATGCTTCAAATGGGCACTGCACTGCATCTCAATTAGTTCAAGTTGGATGTCAGCGGGTACTTCATCGACGTTAACATTAAAAGGCATCGAAAAAATATTCGAGGCGGGCTCAATTCTCATGAAATCTTGAAACCTCTTTTCGAATTCCTCGTGCAGTGTTTTCAGTTGTTGCGCGAATCTCTTGGATTTGGTTTCTGACAAAGGTGAGATGCTGCTCACTTTGGGGAAATGGGTGAGTTCATTTTTCTCTATACAGCTGCAAAATAATTTGAGCTGCAGTTTGAAGGCTTTAAAATTTCCCCAAAGTTCATCCAAGAATTGATTCTTGCCCTGAAGCTTCGTATTTAATTTATTCAGGTGCGACAGTAAATCTGTGAAAAATGCGAAGTCAGCAAACCAACTTTCGTCAGAAATGATCTTAAAGTCGTCCCATTTTCCTTGCATCGTCAGAAAGTCTTCAATCTCCTTTCTTAAATTCCAAACTCTCTCAAATGCATTACCACAGCTTAGCCATCTCACTTTAGTGTGGTAAAGAAGATCAGAGAACTCGCTTTTGGTGGATTTTAGAAATTCTTGAAATTGACGATGGGTCAAACCGCGTGAACGTATTGTGTTGATTAGTTTAACAACCACACACAATACGGGTTGTATATCAATTGCTGCTTTGCACAACACATCTTGGTGGATAAGGCAGTGTAGAAATACCACATTATTGTTGGGGTTTTCCTTGCAAAACACACCCATAAACCCCAAATTGCTGCCCACCATATTGGGTGCTCCGTCTGTGGTTATGTTACATAATTTGTCCATAGGTAAATTCAACTTTGAAATACCCTCAAAACAAGAATCGTATATAATTTTTCCAGTGGTTTTTCCTTTTAAAGATTGTAAGCATGCCAACTCTTCGGTGATATTGAACTCTGGATCAATTCCTCTGACAAAAATCAGTAATTGAGCAGTATCACTTACATCTGTGCTCTCGTCCATGGTTAGAGAAAAGTATTCAAATTTACTACAGCTATTTTCCAGTTGTGATGATAACTGTTCAGCAATGTCGTCAATTCGAGCAGTTATTGTTTTCCGTGATAACTGTAATGATTGAAACTCTTTGGTTTTTTCTGGACAAATGATGATGCTCACAGCCACCATGCAATCCTTCAAGAATTGTGCGCGTGTTTAAAGCACATCTCCGCCCCGCTTCCTCACGGATGAACGAATACTAGCCGCCGCGTCCGCGTACACTCGCAGAGCAATTTGTTTGTTTATTTCTATTATTACATAAATGAAGACTGCACTAAATTTTTTCTTTGATTGTGGCGGGCCGGATTTCAACCACTCGAGGGCCGGAGATGGCCCGCGGGCCGTAGTTTGCCCATCCCTGGTCTAGACAAATAAGATTTTGAATTGAATGGAATATATTTATTTACAAATGAAGTTTTCCATTTCATAGGATCGAAATTTTCAGGGAATATTGTAATCTTCTATGATATCTCTTTCATTCAAGAAGATCAGTTTATTCAAAAAAACAAACGAGACAAAAAATAAAAAATCTCCAAATAAAAGAAAGATCTTTATATGCAGGCTGTCCCAACTCAAGTGAAGACGAAAAACTCAATATCTCTGAAACGAATCGGATTTTCGAGAAACCGAATACAGGGTGATACTCGGTGAATCTGCGGATAAGAAGCAGTGATGAAAAATATAGGGTGTCCCATTTAAAAAACACAATCTTTTCTCTCTAGCCCTTGGACGGCGAATAACCTTTCGGATCAGATGGAAGCAGCGTTTAGGCAATAGAAATTTCAAAAGAAAACTTTTTGGAAATTCCGTGATATCTCCAACAGAAAACGAGATATAGCGAAATATTTGAAACAGCAATTTTTCAGAAACGCCCTGTAACTCGAGAACCAATTCAGATATCTCGGATCTGTTTGCTGGCAATTGATTATTTTGAAAAAAGAGATCGGGAGTCCTTGAACATTTTTTCTATAACCCTTATGGTTCTCGAGATGCTCTCAGTGATCATCGAATTTGGGACACCCTGTACAAACCCAGTTTAATTCTGATAATTTTGAAAATTGGCTTCACTATTCATCATTGAAATGCGCCTCTTCTCTTTCTATAGTCAAAGTTGATAACTGTATAAATCGCTGAAAAACTCATAATTTCACCTCAATTTCAGTGTTTTCTTTCTCTTGGGTACACTCATACTAACTACATGCGCCACCGCTATGCTTTGTGGGGCCATAATGACCGACCATCTGGAGGAGGTGTCATGGGACAGATACGCCTTGGAAGAACTGTCAAATTCAACAGTGAGAATCCAGTGGTATCTTGATGGTAAGGTGGCGAAAGTGACCACTAACGATGGGAAGAACAAGGTTATAGCTTTCTTGGTACCCATGCACGGTGGTATATGGACCTTGTGTGTAAGTCTGACAAGTAAGTAGAAATCTACTTCATAAAAAAATAGCCCAACCAAACTTTTATGGAATCACCCAGTATTTTACTGAAAAAATTACATATAAGATTCCGTGTTCACTGACAAAAATTGATTTGAAAAAGATACCATTTGTCGTTGGTTTTATGATTTTGAGAAGTTTCATCTCAAATTTACACTGCGCAAAAAAATTAACGCACATTCTGAAAATCTCAATTTTAATGAAAGTTAACTCTACATTGACTTATAACTTATTTTTTTTTGTTCTCTCGGGAAGGTTTTGAACGAAACAAGACATTAAATGGAAGAAAAATTCAGGATTTCACCCAATCTTATGTGAAAGAAGAGAAATAAACAATTTTCAAAATACTGAAATGCTGATAAGTGATTTAATACTTGGTATTTCCACCCCTTGCGTTAATTACAGCTCGGCAACGACGGTTTATACTCAGAATGAGTGATCTTAAAATGTTCTGATCTAATCCTTCCCAGATTTCTCCGAGTTGGATTCCTGAGTCATTAAGAGTAGCTGGATGATTTTCTGAACTTCTCAGCCTTCTATTGAGGTTGTCCCAAACCTGCTCCATCGGATTGAGATCTGGACTTCTTGCTGGCCATTCCATTCGAGAGACTTCAACCTCTTCAAGGTACTCCTGAACGATGCGCGCACGATGGGGTCTGGCATTATCGTCCATAAAAATGAAATTTTTACCAATGTATGGGGCAAATGGCACTACATGCTCTTCAAGAATGTTCCTTATATACTTACCAGCATTCATAGCTCCATTATCAACGACCACTAGGTCTGTGCGGGCAGTCAAAGATATTCCACCCCATACCATAATCGATCCTCCCCCGAAACCAGTAGTATTCAGGAAATTGCACTGAACATATCTTTCATGTGGACGCCTGTATACAAGGGAACGTCGATCACAATGGTAGAAGCAGAATCTAGACTCATCTGTGAAGAGAACTCTTTCCCAATCGGCCTCTTCCCAATGGATATGCTCTCTCCCAAAATCCAAACGCGCCCTCCGATGGGTGGGGGTAAGAGCTGGGCCTCTTGCCGCGACACGAGGCCTTAAACCATATTCTCTGAGGCGATTTCTCATTGTCTGAGTGCTAATTTGCACCTCATGCTCAAGCTGATTTTGAAGGAGGCGGGCGGTTGCAAACCGTTGTCTCAACGAAGAATCTCTCAAGTAACGTTCTTGAATGGCAGTTGTTACCCGTGGTCTACCCTGTCCTGGTCTTCGGACATTCATACCTGTTTCCCTGAATCGCTGCAACATTCTGGACACACTTGTATGGGAAACTCCAAACCTTTTTGCAATTCTTGTGTATGTCCACCCTTCCTCTCGCAAAACTACCGCTTGGGCACATGACTCTTGGGTCAAATTGCGTGATTCGCGTTGCATAGCGATCGAGTGTAGAAAATCAAACGAAAGAAAAACTATTGATCACTAGAATTGATCGAGAACAACTGATTTTAGAATGGAGCCAATACATTCAAAATCTGATAATATCATCTTTTTTTATTCCTGCTGGGAGAAAACATCTGTATTGAAGAAAAACGTTGAAAGTGGATAACATATGCATGCATAATTCTGATAAAAATAATTATCATTGAGAACACCTTCAGTTGAAGAATAAATTTGAGATTTCCATAACGTGCGTTAATTTTTTTGCGCAGTGTATCTTTATCGACATGAGAAATACAGTGTATAAAACAGTTTTAACTAAGAATAGAATACACAAAAGATATCTTGTTCCAATCATGTACACTATACGGTGTCCAAATAAATATTTTTCTTTATGAAACTTTCAGGCGAAGAAATAGAGCTACTTGGAGATATTGGTTTTCCCCCAGTGATTCAATGCGTGAACTACCTGTCAGGGGGGCTAGACGGAATGAGGGGGTATGAACCCAGAGCGGATTGGCAACACCGTATGTTATAACTAAAATGTTTTTTTCAAATTTATTGTAATGAAGATTTTACAGGGATGCAAAATCTGTCCATATCTTGTGCTCTGGTGTGCCTTATTGTACTTGGGAGTGCGGCTTTAGTGGGAGCATTTGGCGTTTTTCAGCACCAGATTAGTGCTGTTTTGGTCACCGGTGTTATGTATTTGTTAGCAGGTAGGCCAGGAAACGTAGTCTCCATTGAATCTTATTGTCAGCAAACAAACTAGCGATAAGCTATTCATATACACCTTTAAATAATAGAGAAATGTGATGGTGAAGAGAAAACAAAGAAAAAAGGATCCAAGAAGTATACATTCAAAAAAATACTTCAAATTATGGCAAAACAAATAGACTCCAAAATAATGGCAACGATTGAAAATTTATTAAACTTTGACCATCAATATTTTCCCAATCACTTATAATATTTTTTTATCAATCGTAGCTCTTATACAGCATTTAATGTTGTCTTTATTAAAACTGGATGTCTTCTAAAGAACAATCTCTGCATCCTACAAAAAAACATTGATTCTCTAAATCTATATTGATTAAACCAATTCCACAATCTCTTCCAGCATCTTTTGCTCTATTCTCCCTCACAATAATACATTTCAAGAGGCTTCAAAACAAGCCTCGGCTGGATGAATCCGAAAGCATGGTGGACGGTGTTGTCAGTCCGTTTGGAGGAAGAGGAGTATCGGATCTGCTAGGAGCAAGGATATTTACCACTTCTTGGTCCTTGGACCTTGGATGGGGAGGAGTGGTCTTATGTGTGATGACTTCGATACTGTGGATCCTTCTATCAAAGATCATGAGATTCAATCCGATAACGAGCATGATTAATTGAAATTTTATACTATTTCTTGACTCAATTTTGTATATGGATAGCTTGAAATTTATTCATCGAAACCAAATTGAATAAAACTTAATTTGTTCCTTTCGAATGCAAACGGCAATAATATGAAAATGCAGATGTAGTTTGCTAGTGTAAATCGCTATTTTTCTTTGATCTTCCAGTTCAAAACTGACATAGTCGAACAGAGTATTAAATCAATTAAAAACTTCACCTGAATCAGCCGAACCGACAGATTTTAGATAATTGTACCATGCAAGATATTTACTAGCTGCTTTGTGCCTCTAACTTTGACTTGAACTCTTGGAGTAAGTAATTTACCCGTCCATTCAATGATTTTAAATTTGAAGCCTCAGCTTTTAGAGGTGTGAGGAAAAATCAAAAGTTTTCATGATTATAGTACATCATGTACATCCAAAACCTAAGGATATTTATGTATGTATAATGTATGAGATAATCAAAATCGTAACTCTATCTGGAAATGTTTAAAACACCCTAAAAGAAGTTTAATTCAACGCTTATTTTTGTAACGAATTTTCAGATGAACAGCAGCTATTTGAAGGAAAATAAGAGCTGAATATTTATTATAAGCCGTTCCTTAGGGACTCATTTGAGGGAAGGAAAGCGGGAGCAATAAAAATTTAAGCTAGGTTAAGTTAGCCATGTATCATGCAACAAAGGATACCTGTATCTACCTAATGAAGCTTGCCTTAAAACTAACATTTATATTTGTAAAATTTATTTTGTACGAAAATTTGCGAATATATTCATTTATGCGTTTAGGGTTCTGTAATTTATTTCAGAATAAAAGTAAACCAGCAAATGTTTCACTCACCTCTCACCTTAGAAATGATTCCAAGTCCCAGTATATTTTTATTTATTTGTTATGAAATAAATTAAAATATAGTTATGTATAAATAAAAAAACAGGAAACTAAAATGAAAATCACACAAGTACTTTTTTATGAATGAAATCCAACATGCAACAGTTGGCAGGGATAAAACGAAATAAAAAAGAATAGTTTCAAGACAGCCGTTCGCGCTAAAGTACCGTTATTCCCGTTTAAACACAGCAGTGTTGCCAGAGTTTTTCCTTGGATTAGTTTTTTCAGTTAATCTCAATTACTTCCAGACTGATTTGAGGAGTCCAAATCATAAATTAATTCTTATTTGCACAAATAATGACTGTTATGAGAATAATTTGATATTTTCTGTAAGAATAAAACGCCTTAAAACCTACGTTTCTTCATGAGCGCTCGTTTTATTTCGCTAATTATGAGAAATATTTGCCCTAACTGGCAACGGAGAAGCAACGGTACTACTCGTGCGTGAAATGAAAAGTCATTGGAAAACAGTTTTTATGTTGTCTATGGTTTTTATTATTTTGTCCACAGAACAAAAATAATGCGTCTAGAAAAATCGTATGGAAAAACCGGGAATATTTATTTCAATTAAATATTACAATATGCAACTCATCATTTCTATTTTCTGAGAACAGCCTCCTTTGAAATTAAATTATATTCGAGCTTGCCAGAGTGCTGGAGAAATTATTTTTGCGAAGTCCAACATTTTGAATTAGGGAAAACCTACCTGTTTCCTTTTTCGAATATTTGAATTTGAGATATTTTCAAAATTTAACATTACTCCCCCTAAACTAATTATTCTTTGTATGATCGTTTAGCAGAATTGGCTGTTTGAATCTCCTCCTTATGTAGATATTTCACTGATTGGCCTTTTTGTATTTCATCATGAACGCTTTGCATGGAAAAATCGATAAATGACGAATTGAAAGGGTTGCGTTCTTCGCGATTATAAGCCTCTTCATTGATAACAGGGTATTTTCTGTGCGCTTGCTTTCCTCATATTGAAATGGGGTGAAAATGTAGTGAATGACTTATTTATCGAATTCATAAGAAATTCCGTAAAATGAATGAAACACTAGTGTAGAAGTGAATATTTTGTAATGCTTGTGAGTAGCCAAGAAAATTCACAGGCATTAAATATATTTCGCTTGATTAAGAATGAATTTTCCTACATTTGGGAGTCATTTCTCAACCGGTATTCCAAACCTACATCAATTCGCAGCCAAATTTTCTCAGGACAATGTTACTTCCAATATAGCTTCCAATCAAGAAACAAATAATGTTAGATATGCTACCAACACCGTATCTTCTTTTCCTCAACATCATGTTCAATTACAACAACCAATAATTACTAATAAGTATCAAACGAATTACATTAACCAAGACTCAATAAATTATGGGCAGCTATCAGTGACTACGAGAAATGATAAAAGAGAAAATTTTGATCATGAGTTAACTCAGGATATATGTGCTGCTGTTCTACAACATGAAGAAAAGAACTCAGTTCAAAAGGTGGGTCTCATTTGAAAAGAACAAATACAGGTATTTATTTGCATTTCTTTTTAAGATTAAACAAGAGAATCGTCAGGGTAGAAGAATGGAGAGTCAATCTCAAGTTTTACAGAGTAACACAGAAGATCATGTACCTGCTATTTCTACCACTTGGCAAACTCTAACCTCTGCTGGATCTACAGTGGCTGATTATTTGTCACACTTACCAGCTTCTACTCTTCCGTTAAGTCTTCACCATTTCCTCAAGTATTCTGCGGAAAACATAAAAAAAGAAGCAGCTTCTCAACAAATAGTTCACAACCCTAATTCTAACATAAACTTGCTTCAAAATAATTCACTTAATGTAAGTCCTTTAAATAGTACAATGAACAATACTCTATTTAATAATCAAGTCAATAATTTAGCAACAAATGTCGGTAATACATTGAACAGTTTATCAACCCCTACAATACAGAATTTTCAAAATCTTTCACCGGTGAAGAAAAAAAAGAAGAAGAAGGTTGAAAAAGAGAAGAAACCGAGACCTAAACCAGGTGAGATAAGGCTTACAACGGCATTGGATGGCTCAACGCTTTACTGTTGCCCCGAATGCCATATGGCATATCCAGAAAAAGAATTACTTGAACAGCATCTTCTTGGGCATACTTTGGAACGTAGATTTGTCTGTGATATTTGCGGGGCTGGTTTGAAAAGAAAAGACCACCTGACTCGTCACAAACAAAGCCACAATCCGGAAAGACCTTATGTATGCACTGTGTGTCTTAAAGCGTTCAAAAGAAAGGAGCAGTTAACACTTCATTTCGTTATTCATTCAGGAGAAAAAAGACATATATGTCCAGAATGTGGTAAAGGATTCTACCGCAAAGACCACTTGCGAAAACACACAAGGTCTCATATTGCTCGGAGGGTTAAAGCAGAGCTGTCTCAACAGGGTGGAGGCGTTACTCAAACTGCATCGATAAGTCATGCCTTGAGTTCTTAAAGATGGGTTTTTGGTGTTCTAAATTTTTCGAAAAATGTTTGGCTGTGATTTTAGTAATAAATTTGGGGCTAAATTTAAAATTGTTCCTACGTGGGCGAAGATGTGATGAAATCGGAAAGGGAAATACTTCTTGTGGGGGTCTACTCAAAAAGTCATTGATATACTACCTCAAAATGAATAAAATATTAATTCGTACAAAGTACAACTTTTAGTTGCATATTTAGCTGTTGGATTTTATCTGTTGAGTTTTATATTGGATTTATTCTCGAAATTGATATTATTTTCGTTTTATTTATTGTGTTTAAGCTTTCTATAATATTTTATTTATTTTCAATTCTATTGGCAGAATTTTTTGTCGATAACGATTGTACATTTAACTAATGCTGCAATATTGCTATTATTCATTGCATTTTTGAGTTATTCGTTTTATTCAAGCATTACTTGAATATGTAGTCGTACAAGTTCTGTTTGTTTTCAATATTGCAGTATTGAAGTGAAGAATAAGAGCATTCTGGTAATGCTTCTCAAATCGATAAATATTTAGAGTTGTGATGAAAATTCCTATTATATATACATATATGTATTAAGAATTCAAAATTTTATAGATTTATGCAAACAGGAAAATATTTTTACAAAATTATAATACAGGTTTGTAATAATTGTGAGTGTGTATATGTTCGTTAAAACAATAAGTTGATTCTTATCGTTCATATTATAATAAGTGTATATTAAATTTATTCTTTTTGTCTGATTTGAATCAAAAATTAGTTTTGGTATTTACATAATCTTCGGATGCTTCTAAAAATGAAATATTGTTCTCTTTACCTTTAAAGTTGCATACAAATAAAGAATAAGTACAAAACGTATTGAGTAATAAGTATACAAATGTAAGTTTCGAATTTTTTATACTTTAAATTAGTCGTGATGGTATATTTAAGAATATGATCAAACTGAAATTATTTAGTTATAGTGGACTATTCTGAAATGTACTTTGGCATGCTTTTAGACAGTGCTTCCCATGTAATCCTTGAAAAAAAATATATTGTAGTACAAAACTTTTTGTTTCAATAATTTTTGTCGGGATTTAAATCAACATCAAAAGTAAATTTGATCACTGCAAAGGGAAATTTCAGTGGGGATTAATTCTTCTTTGATAAAATGTTGGAATCAAACTTTTCTAACAAAATCTTCTGAAATATCTTAATACAACTGTTCTGATCCTCCTGGGCCCCCTGTATGATCTGCCACTGAATTTTTGCAGTTGGTTATGATTGAAAATATTATAGAGATTGAAATAAAGATATTTCTTATAACGCACAAGTGTTGACTGAAGTTTTATTCAATGCTTCAGTCAACGGCACAAGTCAACATACATTTTTTATGAAGTTCACAAATTTTGAACTTCAGGCACCCTCATTACATTCACTTATGGCTGTTGTTTATGATGAGAAATGCCATAAAAGAGAAAGGAAAGAGATTATTCCCAATAACGGACAACTCACCAGATCATGACAAAGTTTCATTAAAAATTGATGAAGATCCGAATATTCAGTTTTAAAACCCTGGTTGTCTTCAAGAATTTGTTCCATCACTGAAAATAAACCAAAACTAGGTGGGACGAAAACAAATGTTATAAAAAAAGTTTTATTTTCATTCTATAGAATGTCTTCATTATATAAAAACTACAAACCTATTAATATTTCAACCAAACTGCTTCAACAACTTGATTCTATACATATTTGAACTGAATATAACTTTATCACTCCATCAAAAGTGTAAAGAAGGCAATTAAACTTTTCAAAAATATTTCAATAAGCTATAATCATAGCGAAAAATTAAACACATCAGTATTAATACCCAAAACCACTAAAACTAAAATTTGTACAGAATAAATTCGGAAATATAATATAGATGATTTAGAATTTCACTGAATATTTCGAACTAATACTGATTAGCACACAACTGACCAATATATATGATAAACACCTGTTTAGGCCAAAAACGATTTATCTTAATGGTTTACTATATTTGTTCATCATATCACATTTTTTTTATCGACAATCTTGTATTTCGAGAAAATAAGTCAACTTTTTTCAATCATAGGAATCCCATAGGTGCAGAAATATTTTATACATATAAATTCATCGAAACTGTACAAATTAAAATTCAATATTCACTGCGAAAAACAGCAGAATTTCAATTGTGAAAAATTATTCGTCGTAAAGTCCAATTTGCACCAATTAATTTGCGCCCTACAAAAAATTAAAGAAAATCTCAGAATCCATAATTTATTACTGCAGGGCACAATTTCCAGATTCCTTCAGGTATAAGTGTAAATATAAATTTGTAAAATAAATAGATCAATATTTCTAATATATACAAGTATCATACGCAATTGACAAATCGATAACCAATTTTTCAGTTGGAAAAATAAAAGAGAACCACTGTAGAATTCAGAAAAAGGTAAAAAAACACTCCAAATTTGGAATGAAGAATTAAATCAGATATTTACAAATTTTAAATGATACATGTGTCGTTATATGATTTGGATTTTGGGATTAATTGAATTCCCGATTTTTTGGATGTCCCCTGTATATACAAATTGAATAAAACACAATAAAGATGTTGAATCGAGTTGAACTCACTAACCTTCCAGTGAATCATGTAAAACTCATCCGGAAACGTCTTGTTCCCATTCTCACAACTTTGGTAGAGTTATCTACTGAAATGTCCAAAAGAAAAACTCTGCGCCCAATATATTTCGTCTCTTTGGTAGTATTATGTGTTCATAATGAGATATCAACCATGTTTTTCCATCCAAATAAAGAAATCCAACATCTTTCCAGCATTCACACGAAGTATCAAAAAGTAGTTCAAATGTACCGTCGATTTTTCTCAGATTATCAGATACCAGTGGTTCGTTCCTCGAACGCGTATGACCGTCGGAGTAATAATTGTTAAAAAGGATCACTTATTCCCGTTTGGTAAATTCAGTTTGGTAAAATCGACAACGCTTCACTTGCTGGTAACACAACAGTACTAACTTGGCCGTTTTCTTCGTCCTGTTGCGTTGCCATGTGGATATGGTGTTGCGGCACTTGAATCTGCACTGGTATTTGCAGTTGCTGAGTAGGCATCTGAAAATTAAGATACGGTACCATGAATTCTTGAGTCTGATACTGAATCGGTTCTTGGTCATTTAGTTTTTGATTATCGTTTAATGATTTGTTCGATTCTTGAGGTATTTCTTGTTGTGGGTGAAGTGCCTGAAAATCAAGACAGTAATTTAGAAAATGTGGAGCGGAGTTTCCAAGTTTGTGCAACCTGGCGAGGAATTAGTATCAGCTACTTTGGAAACAGTTATAATTGGTATTTTCCATAAGATTTCGTGATTTGCAGTTGGGAATATCCAATAAAAGCAACTCATCAAAAAATTAACACCTTTTCCTAACTACCTATCTGAGAAAAAATTCCAAACTAAATTTTCTTCGTTTTAAAACCTCACCTGTATTGTGACTTGGGCAGTTCCCTCTTTCGCGAGCAAGTTCTGCCTTTCCGCTTGCTCCTTCGCTCTCCTGGTAATATGCGATCTCTGATGCTTCCTCAAATGGTCCTTTCTGTAAAATCCTTTCCCGCACTCATCACAAATTTCAGTCTTTTCGCCTGAATGAATAACAAAGTGAAGGTTCAGGTGCTCCTTTCGTTTGAACCCTTTCATGCATACTGAACACACGAAAGGTCTCTCCGGATTATGGCCAAGTTTGTGCCTCTCCAAATGCTCTTTCCGCTTCAACCCTGCTCCACATATATCACAGATGAACCTACGTTCGATTTTATGACCAACCAAATGGGTTTCCAGAAGTTCTTTGTCGGGGTAGGCCATGTGGCATTCGGGGCAACAGAACAATGTTGTTCCGTCCAGGGCTGTTGCGATATGCACTTGTCCTGGCTGTAAAGTTAAGATGTTAAACTTTGAATCGAATGAAGATTATTAATATTTACCTTGGGCTTCTTTGGTTTTGCAGGTTTCTTCTTGTACTTCTTCTTCTTCTTGTTTTTATCTGGATCATCTTGATTCTCTTCTTGCTGCTCCATATACTCCACCTGATTCGCCAAGACCAACTGATGTTCTGAGTCCACCTCAGTGGAGATACTGACCTGGTCCAAAACACCATCTTCAGTTATCTGTTCCTGCTTAATACCAGGAGTGTTGAATTTTAAGAACTGTTGCAAACTGAGTGGCAAGGCCGAACTCTGTTGCATTTTTTGCAAATATTCTTGAATATTCGTGGTATTCTGAAGGTACTGAGCAGGAAAAGCAACTTGTGCACCACCATCTTGCTGATTATCATCTTTGTTCACCTCGCTCTTGATTAGAGCAACTGGTAACATACCATCTTTCTTCTCGTTGGGATCCGCTTGGATCAACTGGATATCTTGGGGCTGAATTGCTGCAACCACTGTCATTCCCTCCGGTATGCCATTCTGTCCATCAACCTGGAAATTAAAATGTTAAAAAATCCGCAGGCCTATACCCTCCACCAAAGAAATATCATATGGCTACACTGCTTTGACATATCCAAAATAGGTTTGTCTTTGCGAAATGATAAAAAATTGAAAGTAACAACGAATAAATTCGAGAAATACTCACAATCTGAATGCCTTCTTGATTTCCATTGTACGCCACAGTGAGTACAGTAGCACCCTGACCAAACGTTTGAATTGGTATTTGTGTCATATGAAACTTCTGCTGGGCATTCGGACTCGGGGGACTCATAGGTTGAGGATTGATAACTTGTATCTGCACCGTCTGTTGAGGATCTCCTGGCTTTGCTCCTGGCATTGTGATCGGGAGTGTAATCAAGGTCTGTGCTTGTTGACCATTACTTGTACCAGGTTGCGTTGAAGCGAAAGAATTTAAATCGAAAGGCCTGAGGTAGTGTACACCGTTTTCTCCACCTTGGAGGAGGCCCACAACCTGACCGTTGGGGGCAGTGACATTCTGAGTGATTTTGCCCCCCTGATACTGCGTCGCTATCGGTAGGGCTGCCGATATCGGGACACCAAACTGCTGGAAATTCATTTCTTACCGCTGAAAAATTGAATGAAAAAATTATAATTTGGACCGATCAGGCAGAAAATCGAGATGAAAATTTAAATTTTTCCGAAATAATAATTAGATTATTATAAATATACCTATGTTCATGATGATAATCAATAATTATAACGTATATTAATTATTTCCTAAAATAAAACAGATCAACACTTTGCGATAATATTATTTATTTTTTGAATAAACAGTTTATTAAAAAGTTTTAAACGATGGTGGATAAACTATTATAAATGCCTTTTCCAATTCAACTTCAAATATAATGGCGAAATTTCTTTTATACCAATAAAAAGTATCGTAAAGAGTAAAAGTCATAATCTATAATTCAAAAAATAGCGCCCAAATTGTACATACCAAAATATCAAAACTGACACACGCGGCCTTGACAGTTATCCCCTAACGCAAGAGGGGATGAAAAACCAAAGGATATAAAAGAGTGGTATAAACCAATTTGATACGACTGAGAAGTTGAGTCAGTAGTGGCAGTATGCTCAAGGAAGTGGTATAACGAATTTCAAAAACGACACCGAATGATGAAACTTAAGAGACAGAACATGGCGCCTACCTGTTGTAAGACGGAGATAACCAACTAATGGATCAGCGAGAGAAATCTGTTGGAGTGGGGTTAAACCCAGTTACCTACTTAATCCTACTTTCACCAACGTCTACACACTTCTTCGCGTATGAATTTTATTCCACTATAACGAGTAACTGCACAGAATACGGAACGAGTTATTCTTATCTTTTTGAGGAGAAATTTGGAAGATTCTGTGTTACAACACCACAGACCACAGAATTTTGAATATATATGTGGTATCGACACTTAGCCTTAAGGTCTTTAGCACAGAACATAGAATAGTCTGTAATATCGAGTATCGACGATACCAACTATCGACTACAGAAAATATCGATGCAAAAATCGATACTTGAACACGTTTTTCGAGGGTAGGTTTTACGCCATTACTCAAATTGCGTAAATGACTAGAGTCTTTGTAATGGCTGAGTAAGGAAGTGTATCAAAATAATAATAAATTAAGTTAATTTACAATATATAATATAATTCGGGTTTCAGACCAACCATGACAACATACAGTTGCTATAACTGTTAAATACGGAAACCTGTGGCATATAGGAATTAATCTGCAGGTTGTTTATTTGTTTCAAAATGTGGTTTTGGTTTTAAAACATATTAAATGTGTGTGGTTAACTCATAGAGCTATTCCTAATAATCATAAAAATCGGATGTCGGAAAGAATCCGTGTGTTGTCTTTACGAATGAAAAGGGGAAATAAGCTTCAAGTGAACGAGCAAAGTTTATGCGTCGTAGTTTCAAGTATTATTCCGCCTTCATAAACATCCAATTAAAACGGATTTATTCGCATCGAGGTCTTCGTAACTGAATAGTAATTGAAAAACATTATCTCTAAAATGGAACTGCATTTAGTAGTGATTTACCTTGGAAAATTGTGTTGAAATCGCGCTGTTTTGCTACTACGTCAACCAATAGATCTAACGACGATGCGAAGAGAGACCTTCAAGTAAAAGTCAATGGTTAATGATCTGGTACGAGATCTATTAGAAATCAAGCTAAAGTAAAAGTGAAGTATCTTGTCTTATGGAGGCTTATCCTATTGCTATGAGTAATCTTCAAGCCAGGTAGAACGTTACATCGTGGATGAATTGAATTAATTTAATCCTGAATGTTTTGTAATTTCATGTCTTCTATTAAATCATTACTTTACTTATTTCGAATCATTTTATTTTTCGCGAGTCCTCAGACCACAGAATAATAACCAAAATTACCGCTTCCCCCTAAGATACAAGTGGATCCGCCCTTGCTTTGGAGATGGATCTTGGAAGGGGAGGGTGACTCATGAGAGGGGACGGCACCTGTATTTAATATTCTCAGGTGATAATAACACTTAATAATGGTGTTTGCATATCTCCCATCAGGAATGGGACATTAGAATAGGATTAGAAATAAAAGCTCAAGTTTTTAGATAATCTTATGGCGAAATTCATAGTAAACTACTACGAATTTCAGAGAAAAATCACCTTCCGTACCTACATCCAGGAATCGAACCTCGGAAGAAACTTAAGTTTATTATAGTCTCGATTGATCTACATTCGATTTCAGTCTCGGATGGTATTAAATATATTTATACATCAAGATACAGGTAGGTATGACTTGGAAACTTTCTCCAGCATCAGAAATAAGAAAACCTGTTTCAAGTCAATTGTACGCCACTGTTATTGGTTGACTAACTACATTACAATAATTACATCCTTCAGTTTCTAACTACTGACATTTCAAATATGGAAGCTTCCATGGAATTTCCAAGAATTAGAAATTCAAGAATTCAATAACAAAGTGAAAATTTCTTTATTCACGGAACATTTCAAAGAAAAAATTCACTACATTCACCATTTCTACTTGAACCCCAACGATATAGAAAGAAATATTATGAAAAATAGCTCATGGAAAATCACCATGTACGCAGAATGACATGAATATGAAAGGTTACAACATGGAGGAAACAATCGTGATAATAAATCGGATCAAGGTTTTCTATGAGCTCCCAAATGAAGAATAGAATAAAAGGGGGCAACAGCTACCTATATAATAACGGTAAACTAAAACGGATGGACGATCTCAACATTTCTGGAAGGCCCGTTAGGTGAACGACCTTGACTAATCCAAATTGTTAAATCGCAATTACGAAAATCGAAAACGAAAACTTGGATACTCCCATTTCCAACTACGTGACGTTTATTTAAACCAAAACGTGGTGGAGGAAATCGGAGAAAAGTGGTGGTGGTTTAAAAGGAACGTGGGGATGAATATATCCTACCAGAATACGGTACGAACACCCCTTCCACAAATTCTACGCGACGAAGCTCCCTTCCCCAAACCCTGCTGGACGTGGGAGAAAAGCGTCTCCCGAATGCCCTTTATAAATCCACACCGACACTTTTCTGATTTACTTATTCTACAACTTACCTCGGATATATAGATGATGAAATGAAAAACTACAAACAATCAACACTTATTATAATGACACAGCAAAGGCAGGCCTTGTACGTTGTAAAGTAAATGCCAGTTCTTCACATCTGATGCATTGAACGCTGTGCGCATGGCCTTAGAAATGGGCACGTGTCGAGTTATTTGAATTTTACCGCCAAAGCAAGGGGAATACTCCAAAAATCGATTCGTAAACAAATGGGCATCTTCAGGGCATAAGAACAACGAAGGGAGTATTTATATTCGGAAATCTACTCTTTCAATTATCCATTCGATTATCCGTGATATTTAAGGAAATTCTATGATGCAGAGAGTTGGTTTGTAGACTTTCTCATAACAATTTTATTATTGTTTGTGATCACACAGTTGACTTGTCTCATGTATTGTTTAATGTCTGAAGGGACCAATAATGATTATAATTATTAGTATCAATAAAATCAAAGACCTCTGTGATAAAATGCAGTTTATGAATTTTTCTGAAATTATTGAGCATGGCTTGAACATAAGAATCTGCTTTTATTCTATGAATTAGGTTTTATTCCTCCTCTGAATATTTATAATTCAGTTCAAATATTAATTAAATCCATTACTAAGTTATTCTATTTTTCAAAACCATCGTATTTCATGTATATAGGAACTTTTAATTTTTTCCGTTCAATGAATTAGGTGAAACTAATCCTTCAACATTATTTCGAATCTTATTGAGAAGCTTTTTGCCAAATGGTATGAGAAAATTGTCTTATTTGTCTGAGATGTGAGGGTCAAAATGAGGGAAAATGTTTTCAAAATATTTAATAGAGAACAGTAATTTATACATAAAGAGAATCATTATGATCCTTTCATTTCATTAGATTAAATAATTGATCCCAAAATGTTAAAATACTTTCGAATCAAATGCATATACCACAGTAGATCAAATTCACCTAAAAATAGGCATAAAATACTTAATTTGTTTGATATTGCTCGCTTATATTCGCTAATCACATATTCAGTTTATAAACAACCCTGTCTCAATACAACATTGTTACAGTTGAGTTATTCTTTTAATTTATATTATCAATATTATAACTCAAACATTAGGACTCAATAGAATGTTAATTTATTAATATCAAAATCTCAACCAGTTCAATGGATCAAAGCTAACAACTTCGGAATGGCATTAATGAAAATAACACATCTTGTACATCAAACAAGCTACTCTTTAAAACGAATAAAGAGTCGTTAAGTTACTCATACATATCAAATGCATCTCATCATAAATATTCTTTACACAATATTCAATATCAATAAATTAGGTACAAGGATGAATTGGAATCTTATTTAAAAGTTTAACTGGATCCCCTGCGAGATCTCTCGAGATACATCTCGTAAAGAAGTTTATTTATATTGAAATAATGTGGGTTTTGTGATTCGTCTAGTTCTGGTGAATAGTTGGACATCTGTTGGGGGTACTGGTGATTTTGAGGAGGACTATTGAGCTCAGGCATGTCGTATGATGGGGGACCAGGCCCTACTTGCATTGTATTCTGACTATTTCCCTGTTGGTTTTCGAACATCAACCTATTGTTGATGTGAAGATTGTTTATTCTCTTCGATAAAGGTAAGCATTCACCCTCATCTTTATTATTTCTCGGTCTTTTCCTAAAATTAAGCAAGGCTAGAAATTAGAATATGTAAAGAACAGACAAAGGACTAGAGAAAAAAGGATTAATTTCTCAGTTCTTTCAAACTGTCATAACGTTGGACAAGATTTCTTTAAATGTTACCTATTATTCGTCATTCTGTAGAAAATTTCAGCTGAAATAACTATTTGTATGTTAATATATTATGAGATTTGTACAATCATCAACGATAGGTTTTTATTCTTTAGCAGCTGACAGGAAATTAAATACCGATTTTATTGACATTTTCAACACAGGTCGAGATTTGTGTTTAAAGTGTTTTGAATCACAGTTCTGTGATCAGAACCGTGTTTCTCCACAGATCACGTACATTTCAAAGATGATTGAGAATGAGATCTATATTACTTGAATCACCAAATTTATATTATTCATACATTGCCTCATTAATTTCTTAAAATGATTTGAGACTTGAGTTCACTTAATAAATAAATGTGCCACTGTGCCAGGTACGTTCCTGAGGGCGCATTCAATACAATGCGTTTTACGCAATTCAGAAGACAGAAGAGGCAAGATGGCCGACAAGAAATGTCAAACTCGATAAAATTTTTTAGGAAAGCTCTCCTATCAAAATCTACGAAATAGTGGTCGATATTCCTCTGAGGCTTAAAGTTTTCAGAATATTCAACTTATTTGATGACAATCCGGAGAAATACTGTCTCAAAAACACAGGGGCGGAACTTGGCAATGATGAGAAGGGACAGATGAGCAGAACCTAATTTAGGGGTGCGTATATACTAGTATATAGATAATTTCCAGTGGAATGGACGTGCAATCTGAAGAATAGAATAGAATCTGAACAAAGCTTATACCATATTTTAATTTACAATATATTATAAAATATTTTCGTATTCGTTTATTCGAAAATCGATTGAATAGTTTGGGAGTTATTATATTTTTGAAACTTTATTGCGTACCCAGGATTTCAGCTAGAGGGGGGCAGCTCATAGCTGAGAAGATGGTCGGTCGGGTATATTGAAACAAAAAATCATCAAAATTGACTAAATATATATATAGTTATTAATTGTCATTTTCACCTCCAAAATATAAACTCAACAAGCGTTGTCACCTCATATATAACGCTGTCACCTCAGAAATCGGAGGTCACAACGTTTTGCCTTGTTTCTTAGATTGTTAGACTCAGGAGACTTCAGGGATCAACATATCAAAAAATCGTTTTGAGGTCAGAACGCACCAAATTTATGTACTGTACAATCTTTTAGTTCAGCTATATACCACCAGCGCTAGTGCGCTGTCTTATATATGGAGGAATAAAGCTAAGGGACGTTCAGTTCGTTGTCACCTCCGTAAATGGCAACACTGTAAGCCATACTCGTACGGAGCAGGTGCACTGAGGAATGCATAAAAAAGTGTTTGACTCAAAACAACATTTGGCATTCTTTCGGAGCTTGAAATCGTCTCGTTGATGTAAAATTAATCGTTTGTGAAAAGTTCGGAGGTCGATATTTCTGACCCGACTATGAGATAACTAAAAACGTCTAAACAGAAAATATTGAATTTTATGTAATTGTTGTTTTTAGCTTCATAAGTTTCTTTCTGTATTTTATTTTTCAAGATTACCACTATTACCAGAGTTTGTCTAAGGATTAAAAAAAAAGTATGCATACCAGATTTCATTTAAATAAACTAGTACGACTGAATACAATATATTTTCCTCGGAACTGAATTACGAGCCGGTTTTCTAGTGACGTTTGCTATTTTTTTACCTACTCAAATTGAGTAGTTCTTCGGGCCTAATGAGCTCATCCCAAAAAAGAATTATAAATGGCACCAATATTCAAACGGTAGATGGACTGGAGCTCCGTCGTCAAAATTTTCTGAAATGGTACATCTTTTCTCCGTTTCGTCGAATTTTGAAAAATAAAGAAAAGACATTGTGACTGATTGCCTTCATAGTTGCCTTTCAAGATAAACTGCGAACATTTCTCCACAGGAACAGTTTCGAGAGAATGGTGTGAAAGGTGGAATCACCCTTCATATACAGATTCCTTGAAAACAGTTGGAGACTTCCAAGTTCCAAAAATGAGAACTTAATGATAAATTCTATTCTTATGTTGATCATAACATAAGCTTTAGGTTTGCCCTTCGAGAGCACAATAACTTCGGAAAAAAAAAGATTCGATATTCATGAAGCGGGTTTGGAAGTTGATTGCGTAGATCCAAATAATACTTGGTTAAATTACACCCAATGATTCAGCAGATGCGAAATATTAATGTCACAATATATTCAAGATTTCAGATTCAATCAAACTGAAATCTGGTATCTTGGAATAAATATGTCGACTCAATAGTTTAGCAAAATTTCAGACGAACTTGACGAATAGGTTAGGTATGAAAATGAAATTTCTGAATTTTTTCAGCTTTCTTATAATATGATCTTCACAGAATTTCTAGTCTTTTTATTTCCCACTTGCCAGGAAAATTAACATTTATTTTATCTTCAAATGTAATGTAAGTTCTATGGAGATATTTCATAAAATGCACGGTGGCGCCTCTATCGGAGGAGATTTCCTACTCGCTTTAAACGCCGACCTTAATAATTTTGAATAGATTGATTATGATTCAGGTGAATTTCGAGTTAAATTGAAATATTTTTAATTCCAAGTTGAAAAAAATCCTAAAATTGAGGTACACTCAGAAAATGGTTCCAAAAATATTCAGAATCGGAAAAATTTAATGCCATTATGGTTTTAAAAAAGTTGGAGCACATTTGGTTGTCTCATACTTTTAATTATAAGAAATTTCGTTTCGAAAATTTTAGTTCTACTTGTTCCTTTGACAAATTCATATTTTTTCGACTAGATTATGGGTTATAAGTTTAATGCTATGTAAGAGCATAGGACTTCCTTCAATTTGAACTTCCCTATTAAGATCAAGTCGTCTGAGGTCAATGAAAAAACTGTCTCGTGTCTCATTAACCAATAAACTCAAATTGATGTTATGCCAATGAATGAAAAACGTACGTCGGCCTTTATCGTGACGTACACTGACGGCACTTGCCAGAACGATAAAAATATCATCATCAATCCCAAATCAACCAACAATCCAAACAGCAAGTCTGATAACAATTTTTAAACTTGCAAGACTCTAGTATTGGAGGTGGAGACGAACGAGGAACGAATAAAACGCGCCGGTACAACCTCAACACTCATTTCTTCGAAATCAACGAAGAGCTTTCTTCTCCCGATCTTATAAAGTAACACACACGCGCCCGACCAACCGTACCGCAAATCCGTCCGCGATTTTTTCGAAAAAACGAGGTTTTCGCAAATCCGATTGTAGTTTTAACGGTAAATACGTGGTTTTTCGGACGAAATGTACTGGACAGTGAATGGAAATGGGCACATACCCAACACTTTTACCGTGGACCTTAGGACGGATACCATAAGTCAGCCTACTCAGGATATGAGGGATGCTATGGTCAACGCTGTCGTGGGGGATGATGTTTATGGGGAAGATCCCACTGTGGCTGAGCTGGAGAGGAGATCTGCTGAGATTCTGGGGAAGGAAGATGCCATTTTTGTCGTTAGTGGGACCATGGCGAACTTGATTGCTAGTAAGTCTTGTTTTTGGATTTTTGGAAAAGGACTCTTATTTTTTTTTAATCTCCATAGATGTTCTATCGATGTATAAAATATCCTAATGTTGTATTTTATGACTCAAAGCTTTAAACGAAAAATGAAAAAGATTATTTGATTATTATTCATTTTGGAAGAAAAAAATATTTTTTTAATTTATAGACTTCTTCTGATATGATTTCATTTATTCAAATCGCAAATATGAGTGTTAAACATTCAGTAAAAATCTCATATACACGCACATAAATCTGAATATGCTATTTACATATTTAAACATCATTAAAATTACCATTACACGTGTAATAAGTGGCATAATTGTTTGCAAAATTCCGCTGTTGTATTAGAACTTGTTTGGTTAAAATATTTATTGGAAAAAATCGGTAGACTGCAAATTATTGATAATGAGCAAATAATAGAGATATTTGGGTGCTGATTCAGCACATACAGTAATGATGTAATCTTTTATTATCTAATAAAGTATGAATAGCTCGAATTGTTCAAGCTCAAAGTTAATCGAATCGTTTATATACGCTCACAGACCAAAAATTCGCGATACCTAAAATTATGAACAATATTAATAATTGAAACTATTTTCCCAAGCAACAATCACAATGTTTTTGAGCATTCGTTCCACTTAAATGATTGTTTGTTTTCAGGATAGGTTTGGATTTAATATGCCGCGGTTGAGTTCTTTAATGGGCGAAATTCGACCAAGGATTCCGTGAATAAGACCGTTAGAAATTTTTCTTTCCTGATAATTTCAAAACTACTGATTCGATCGGGATGAAATTTGGCATTTAGGTGGAGAATCACGTATTCAAGCTGCATGCAAAGTTTTAATCAGATCGTATAACTAGAACCGTGTAAAATTCTAGCGAATTGTCGAAAAAAATCCCAACATAATTTTTAAAATTTCGCTTGAATTTTCCACCGATTTGAATGAAACAATTTAGGAACATCTAATAGTAGGCATTGGTGGAACTATACAGTGTGTTTCACTTCGACTGGCGTCAATTTACACCGCGCAAAAAAATTAACGCAATTTAAATTTTAATGAAAGTTAACTCTACATTTACATTATAACTTATTTTTTATGTTCTCTCGGGAAGGTTTTGACCGAAACAAGACACATTAAATGGAAGAAAAATTCAGGATTTCACCGAATCTTATGTGAAAGAAGAGAAATGAACAATTTTCAAAATACTGAAATGCTGATAAGTGATTTAATACTTGGTATTTCCACCCCTTGCGTTAATTACAGCTCGGCAACGACGGTTCATACTCAAAATGAGTGATCTTAAAATGTTCTGATCTAATCCTTCCCAGATTTCTCCGAGTTGGATTCCTAAGTCATTAAGAGTAGCTGGATGATTTTCTGAACTTCTCAGCCTTCTATTGAGGTTGTCCCAAACCTGCTCAATCGGATTGAGATCTGGACTTCTTGCTGGCCATTCCATTCGTGAGACTTCAATCTCTTCTAGGTACTCCTGAACGATGCGCGCAAGATAGGGTCTGGCATTATCGTCCATAAAAATGAAATTTTCACCAATGTATGGGGCAAATGGCACTACATGCTCTTCAAGAATGTTCCTTATATACTTATCAGCATTCATAGCTCCATTATCAACGACCACTAAGTCTGTGCGAGCAGTCAAAGATATTCCACCCCATACCATAATCGATCCTCCCCCGAAACCAGTAGTATTCAGGAAATTGCACTGAGCATGTGGACGTCTGTATACAAGGGAACGTCGATCACAATGGTAAAGGCAGAATCTAGACTCATCTGTGAAGAGAACTCTTTCCCAATCGGCCTCTTCCCAATGGATATGCTCTCTCGCAAAATCCAAACGCGCCCTTCGATGGGCTGGGGTAAGAGCTGGGCCTCTTGCCGCGACACGAGGCCTTAAAATTAAATCATATTCTCTGAGGCGATTTCTTATTGCCTGAGTGCTAATTTGCAACTCATGAGTTTGCTCAAGCTGATTTTGAAGGAGGCGAGCGGTTGCAAACCGTTGTCTCAACGAAGAAACTCTCAAGTAACGTTCTTGAATGGCTGTTGTTACCCGTGGTCTACCCTGTCCTGGTCTTCGGACATTCATACCTGTCTCCATGAATCGCTGCAACATTCTGGACACACTTGTATGGGAAACTCCAATCCTTTCTGCAATTCTTGTGTATGTCCACCCTTCTTCTCGCAAAACTACCGCTTGGGCACATTCCTCTTCGGTCAAATTGCTTGTTTCGCGTTGCATAGCGATCGAGTGTAGAAAATCAAACGAAAGAAAAACTATTGATCACTAGAATTGATCGAGAACAACTGATTTTAGAATGGAGCCAATACATTCAAAATATGATAATATCATCTTTTTTTATTCCTGCTGGGAGAAAACATCTGTATTGAAGAAAAACGTTGAAAGTGGATAACATATGCATGCATAATTCTGATAAAAATAATTATCATTGAGAACACCTTCAGTTGTAGAATAAATTTGAGATTTACATAATGTGCGTTAATTTTTTTGCGCAGTGTATTACATATCAAAACAGATCGACCTAATTTAATTTTTTCTCTAGATATAGTGCTCGGGTAGTCCTATAATCCATTCATTTTTATAATGTATCCCGGTTGGCCATGATTTAGGTCTCTTGTCAATTTTAGATTGTTGATAGAGTCACCAGGTGTATCAATTTCCATAATATCACTCTGTCCGCTCTTCAATTCATGCATATAAGTTTAAATAAGAAAAAATTAATTGAACCTTCTATAAAAACAATTGATTATAATAGGCTATTGTTTATCTAATGCATAATCGTAGTATCTTATCTACAAGCATGCTCTAATGAATTAAAATTCGCATTTTTCCATGATTCCTTTCGTCTTTGTTCTAGTTTTCGAAAAACAAAATTGTTGAACGGATTTTTCGTCAGAATCCAATTTCGAAAATCTTATTATTATTTATATTTCGATGACCTTAATGGGTCAACAGGGAAACAGAGCGTATTTCACAAGGATGTTGCAAAATTGTTACTAGGTGGAGATAGGAAAAAATATAAATCGGCCCCCTTATTTTGAAAACAAATTACGAAATTCCTTACAACACTGGGGTTTTGAAATATTTGGAAATTCTAGCGGATTGACGTGTTTTTGGGAGAATCAATAATATGTAAACATAAACAAATAATTAGATATTAAAGTCATCAAGGTTTTCAAGGGATGATGACATATCTGCTGCTCTTTCAGCTTACATATTCAGAACAGGGCATTTTCAAAATGTGCAACTCATTCTCATACGATTTTCAGTAATTTAGGAGATAAATTTTTCAATTATCCTCGTTCAAACTGAGTTTTGAGCATGGAAGTGTATCGAACTACACTGCGCAAAAAAATTAACGCACATCATGGAAATCTCAAATTTATTCTACAACTGAAGGTGTTCTCAATGATAATTATTTTTATCAGAATTATGCATGCATATGTTATCCACTTTCAATGTTTTTCTTCAATACAGATGTTTTCTCCCAGCAGGAATAAAAAAAGATGATATTATCAGATTTTCTGTATTGGCTCCATTCTAAAATCAGTTGTTCTCGATCAATTCTAGTGATCAATAGTTTTTCTTTCGTTTGATTTTCTACACTCGATCGCTATGCAACGCGAAACACGCAATTTGAACAAAGAGGAATGTGCCCAAGCGGTAGTTTTGCGAGAAGAAGGGTGGACATACACAAGAATTGCAGAAAGGTTTGGAGTTTCCCATACAAGTGTGTCCAGAATGTTGCAGCGATTCAGGGAGACAGGTATGAATGTCCGAAGACCAGGACAGGGTAGACCACGGGTAACAACTGCCATTCAAGAACGTTACTTGAGAGTTTCTTCGTTGACACAACGGTTTGCACCCGCTCGCCTCCTTCAAAATCAGCCTGAGCAAACTCATGAGGTGCAAATTAGCACTCAGACAATAAGAAATCGCCTCAGAGAATATGATTTAAGGCCTCGTGTCGCGGCAAGAGGCCCAGCTCTTACCCCAGCCCATCGAAGGGCGCGTTTGGATTTTGCGAGAGAGCATATCCATTGGGAAGAGGCCGATTGGGAAAGAGTTCTCTTCACAGATGAGTCTAGATTCTGCCTCTACCATTGTGATCGACGTTCCCTTGTATACAGACGTCCACATGAGAGATATGCTCAGCGCAATTTCCTGAATACTACTGGTTTCGGGGGAGGATCGATTATGGTATGGGGTGGAATATCTTTGACTGCTCGCACAGACCTAGTGGTCGTTGATAATGGAGCTATGAATGCTGATAAGTGTATAAGGAACATTCTTGAAGAGCATGTAGTGCCATTTGCCCCATACATTGGTGAAAATTTTATTTTTATGGACGATAATGCCAGACCCCATCGTGCGCGCATCGTTCAGGAGTACCTTGAAGAGGTTGAAGTCTCTCGAATGGAATGGCCAGCAAGAAGTCCAGATCTCAATCCGATTGAGCAGGTTTGGGACAACCTCAATAGAAGGCTGAGAAGTTCAGAAAATCATCCAGCTACTCTTAATGACTTAGGAATCCAACTCGGAGAAATCTGGGAAGGATTAGATCAGAACATTTTAAGATCACTCATTTTGAGTATGAACCGTCGTTGCCGAGCTGTAATTAACGCAAGGGGTAGAAATACCAAGTATTAAATCACATATCAGCATTACAGTATTTTGAAAATTGTTCATATTTCTCTTCTTTCACATAAGATTCGGTGAAATCCTGAATTTTTCTTCCATTTAATGTGTCTTGTTTCGTTCAAAACCTTGCCGAGAGAACATAAAAAATAAGTTATAAAGTCAATGTAGAGATAACTTTCATTAAAATTGAGATTTTCAGAATGTGCGTTAATTTTTTTGCGCAGTGTAGATCGGGATGCAAATTTGCATTCAAAAAAACTTCTATGAAGTTTTATCCATATGGTATTACAAGAGCCTTACAAAATTTTGGCGAATTTTAGTTGCTGGCAATTTTTTGACAGCTGCTGTCAATTTTTTTGACAACTGCTGTCAATTTTTTTAAAAGTGCTGTCAGATTTTTTGACAACTGTCAAATTGATTTCAAATGGTTTTTTGAATCTCCTGGATTTTTTGGTGACTTCAGATCATTGCTTCTTTTTTGTTTTCTTCACCATGGTTATTTTTTACAGTTATGGTGCATTGTTCAAGAAGGGACTCCGAGATAATAGCTGGAGACAATTCGCACACATTCCGCTTCGAACAAGGTAAGCATTATATTAACATTTTTTTCTTATTGGAATATATCGAGTTAACGTTCACCGTTTATACCTGATTGATCGATTTCTACATGAACCTTTCGAATCAGCTGATGGCGATCGGAACGACATTCCATCAGTTGATAATAGGTATTGTGAGCTGGACAACTTTTTCAGACTAACCTACTTGTTCAGTAAATTTCCCTTCTATTATGATCCCACTTTTGCGTTCATTGTAAGGTTTTTAGAGTAATGATGAAATTTCCATCCAAATAATTTCCCGGCAATTACCTTCATCTTGGCAAGATATTGGAATGCAAATTGTAAAATTAGTTCGAGACCTCGATTTGTAATATCGAATGTGAAAACAGCTTTAATTTTGTAATGTCTCAAGTTGTGGAAGGAAATATGGTATTTTTTGAAACAAGCGTGGGAATGTAAAAGGGTCTGATGTCTTGGCTTCCTATTAAATAATGTATCACCAGATCTACAGGGTGCAAAAAAAAATTATTGAGTTTTTGGCGCCATTTGAAAAATCACCATTAAAAAAATCATAAATGTAGGCAGATATAACTGAAAATCCCCAAACCAATTCTACCGAAATGCGGGCTTATAACGGGTCATATAATATACAGGGTGACCCACAAAACATTTCATCCGACAATTTTTTAGCATATTCGTAAAAAGAATTTCTGAACTTTAATTTCTTGTTTCCTCAAAGGTGGTCCATCCCAGATAGCTGGAGTTCAATCTTGCCTGCTAAGGAACAATGAAGACGGCACTTTTGATCTCGATCAACTGAGGGATAAAATCAGGGTGGATGCTGACGTTCACGAACCTGTCACTCAGCTTGTGATAGTGGAAAACACTCATAATATGTGTGGAGGAAAAGTGAGTATAAAAAAATTGTCTTTAATCTTTCTACTATTAGTATATGCAGTGACCTTGAACCACAGATCCACAGAGCTCAGATTCTCAGGTTCTACCAACCGTAAAAGACAAATTTACTAGAAAATCACCGTATATCTATACTCCATTCACAATTATAAAATCACAACTCTGGCCTTGGAAATTTGACACGTTCCACTCTGTATCGAAGTTATGACGTTTTTCAAAATATTTTTATGTTCCAAGTCAACACTATGTTGTCCTTTCTACATTCTTAGCGTATTTCTCAGAATGTGAATTTCTTCGGAAAATGAATGAATTGGAAAATATTTGATGGACGAAAATAATTGACGTTTATATGAATTGATAGAAAGTATTCCTTTTCTAGTTATTTGCATGAGAAGTACAAGAGATCACTGTTGAAATATATTATTTTTCGCCATGGAAGAAAATTGCATTGCCTTCACATAATTCTTATATTCATGCTTGTGAAGATTTAATGTTTATTATCCTCTTGAACTGAAAGTTCAAGACTTGACGACATCAATTGTTGATTCTAATCAATAATTCATTAAAAAAAATCAACCCAAAGATATAAGATGAATTGATGGGTAATTACAAGAATCAAGAATAATATCAATTTTATTTTGCTGATAACTTTCTTAAAATCAATGTTTGGGTATAAAACTCGGCTGCGTTTGTTCAAACAACATCTAAAGAATACATTTTTCACCATCTCGACCTTTGAAAGGCGTTTCTTATAGGAGAATTAGGTCTAAGTTCCACCTCATTAGTGAGGTACCTAACTTTTGCAAATCTGCTCAGATATCGCCAAATTTCTTGGAAAACCTGAAAAATATCATCCTAATCGACCTCTCGAGGCTCCATCCGATCCATCTACTGCGATATCTGTCCAAATAACAGCTTTTTCAACGAAATTCCCGTGTACCCCTTTAACCTCGAAATGTAAACATTCGTCCTGGTCTTGAAAATCGTCCTCACGCTCCAAACTGGTGCTAAAAACAATAAACATATACGTTAATCTTGGATATTCGACGAAAAACTCATCTGCAAATATCGATTGAATATCAAAAATTTGCGAACAATTTGTAAACCTAACAAAATGTGGAATATCTTTGATACTTTTACTCGGATGTAAACAAAGAAAGTGGCAACGTCGTTTTGTCATTAACGATATTTTCTGTGCGCGCACTAACTTTTCATCATATGTTTTGTGCTTTTCATCAGGGGCACCAACTCCTGAAAACGAAACCATGACCTCCTATGTGATTATAAAAGTGAATGGAGTAATGACCTTGAACCACAGAGCTGAGTTGAAAGTTCTACCAACCGTAAAAGACAAATTTACTAGAAAATCACCTTATATCTAGTAAATGGCGTCGCAAAATAGCCTCACATCGAGCAACTTTTGCGATGTTGCAGATCTGCCAAAAATCATGAACTGGAAGGGGCAATATCTTAATTGATGATCTTTTGCAGGTTCTTCCTTTGGACTGGTTGGCGGGAGTCCAAAAAATATGCCGTGAAAACGGCGTCAAAGTTCACATGGACGGAGCTAGGGTGATGAACGCTGCAGTTTACCAGAAAATACCCGTATCTGAAATCGCGAAATACGTTGATAGTATTTGCTTCTGTCTCAGCAAAGGTCTGGGAGCACCAGTCGGGTCCATATTATCCGGATCGAAAAGTTTCATCGCAAAGTATGTACAGAGAATTAGATCGGCCCTATAGTAGAGCCCTGAGGCACACCTGTCGAGATCGAAACATCCAAAATAAGTCCGGGAAATGAAAAACGAAGTTTCAATCTCGCTAACTCTCAAACTTTGTCTTCGATAGGTGTGCCGCAGGGTACTATTTAAGGGTCATCTAATTCTCCATCTACTAAATCATTTCTTCATTGTATTGTGCTGATCAACCTAGACTTTATGTCATATGTAATTTTTTTTCAGAGCTAAGAGAGTGAGGAAGGTTCTTGGTGGAGGATGGAGACAAGCTGGATTTCTAGCTGCTGCCGGTCTGGTTGCCATAGATAAAATGATCAATAGACTCGATGAAGATCATAAACACGCCCTAAAAATTGCCGCAGGTAAGATCCACAACACTAGTCTCAACTCTCATTTTTTTATGTAAAATCTTCTCTATAGAGAAAGCTTTGTCTGTCACAAAGGAAGTAAGCACCCTTCTTCATAGAGAACTCTCTTCAGAGTATGGGGTCTTCATTCTTTGGGACTAGCACTCTAGAAGAGAAGAAGCCACCTCTATAGATAAAGAAGTCTTCTCTCTAGAGAAAGAAGCCTCTCTATAGAGACATTAGCCTTATCTATAGAGAAATAAGCCTTCTCTCTAGAAAATAAGCCTTGTCTATAGAGAAACAAGCCTTCTCTCTAGAGAAAGAAGCCTTCTCTATAGAGAAAGAAGCCTTCTCTATAGAAACATAAGCCTTCTCTATAGAGAAATAAGCCTTCTCTATAGGGACATAAGCCTTCTCTATAGAGAAATAAGCCTTTTCCATAGAGAAATAAGCCTTCTCTATAGAGGAAGAAGCCTTATACTCTTTAGAAAAGGCTCTTTAGGAGGATTTCTCCCAATAAAACTGGTAATATTTCATTCTAGCCATCAACGAGTTGGGATCCAAAGTTTGCAGGGTGAACCTTGCGACCGTACAGACTAATATAGTGATGGTGAATGTGGATAGATCGAAAACATGCGCTCAAGAAATTGTGAAAAGATTGGCAACTGTGCTACCGCAAGATTCGGTGCGTGTGTGCCTGAAAACTTCCTGCAGGGATCCTGGATTTTTCAGGATCGTCCTCTATTGGGAAATCACGGAGGAAAGTGTAAAGGCGGCCATCGATAAGTTGGCGTTGGTGGTGAAGGAGTTTGACCAGAAGTTTTCGAAGAGGAGTGATAAAATGGAAACTATTGAATGTTGAGATCTGATTAACAGAAGTTTAGTGAAATAATTCCTTGTTTTTCGGAAGTGATTTGTAAGTTTAGATTGTTAAATTCGAACACACGATCTCGTCAATTTTGAAATCAACTGGATGATAGAAAATTAGGAAAAATGTTATTAGATGTAAGCAATTTGTAAATGTTTATTGTAAAGTTTTTAAATCAATTTATTTATGTTGAAGTTTGTGGTATAGAATGGAAAGAAAATTATTAGAAAAATTGTGTAGATGATAATGATTCCATGAGTTAATAGATGTAGGTAGTGAAATTTAAAAGTATTATATTTTTACGATATGAAATACAATATAATATCACTTTTCCCTTTGTTTGATTCAAATTCAATGAAACCAAAAGGAAAACACCGAAACTCTCAAAATTGTTTATTATTTCCCTCCAAAACGTAATAGTTTCCACAGTAAAATACCCGAAAAATAAATAGCATACTTACACTAGCTCTAAAAAACTCGAATAATAATGGAAAAATAGGTTCATGATTTATTAACCTAAAAACTTTTATTTAATTCGATCGAAATTTGACGTTCAGGCTAGACCAGTACAGCTCCAAACGATTTAAATCAGGAGGCATTAAGTTATTTGAGTAAAGTTGATGCTGGAAAAATATGACACCTTACCACCCATCGTAGCAACGTGGCAACGATGTTGATACGTTCCATGGCTTGTTATGAAGACGAAGACCGTAAATAAAGGAACGAAGAAAAGGTTATTGCATTCTGTGATTCTTTGTCTGCGCAACTCGATCATAGAAAACGAATTTCAATTGACAGCACATTGATTTTCGCGTTATCAGTTTTGAAAGCGTCGATTTTAGTTACGATAATATAAAATAAATAATTCTGCAAATAAGAAATATAAGTAACAAATATATAGTGCTTTTGGTGAAGTGATTTCGAGAGGAAATTGTAGTTATCTCTTTAGGCGTTGACTATATTGATTGAGGTAAACCGAAACCGGTGTCGCATCACAAAATGGCTGAAGAAGTCGAAATGAAAGGTTTGGCCGAGAATGATTCCGAAATATTCGACGAAATGAAAGACATCGTCGAAGGAGAGGAAGAAGGTAAGCTAACAATTCCGATATCGACTCAATTTCCGTGGCTTTGAGTCTTGATCGAATCTCCTACCATCCATTGGTCTTTTTACAGAGTACAATGAAGATTCTGATGAACTGGAACATTTTCTCAACGAGAATAAACTCTCGGAACACCTTACCCTCTTCAGAGACCAACAAATTGATTTTGAAACACTCATGATTCTTACTGAAACTGACCTAAAGAGTCTTGGACTACCTTTAGGTCCTTTCAGAAAATTGACCATTGCTCTCCAGAAAAAGAAGAGTGAGATGAGCATGGAAGCTGAGGGATTGGACGAGTCTGGTGAGTTTTTTGTCATAGTTCTATTTTCGATCAATAATGAAACATCAAGCATAAAATAAACGGTTTTTAATGCAACTGGATATTGGGGGAAGTTTCTAAGGCAAGACTGCCTCAATTTTGGATCATCACTACAAGAGGATTTTGACGTATACTTTGGGATTGTCCTTATACCTGCACAGGTTTAAAGGAAAATTTGTTTTTAACAAATTATCATTAGATTTATGTTATACTTCTGACGATGGAAAGTTTCTCTGAAACATCCTTGATACTTTGGGAATGGGGAAGAGGTAAGGCCTTTATGAGTTACTTCAATAATGTTAAGTCAACTTTCCTGTAAAATCTCCCAGAATCCTGTGAGAAAGATGCATTTCTGAAGAACTTCAATATTCATATAGAGAAGTACCTACTGCGGAGATTAGGTACAGTTTTGACTTTGTGTCAAAAATTATAAGACATTTCGTATTTTGCTTATTTATATTGACATTCTTCAAAGCAAAAAACCAGTTTCGTCCAACCATTGGATGAAAGGAGTATTGTGTCGCAAATTTCATAATTTTTGTGTGCAGATCACAAGATTGGATTGCCAATTTTAGGACAGAATAAAAAAATTATTTCTGCTGCTGTTGGATCTACATAAAGTTTGGATGGTTCACCATTCATCTTCTATAATCGACAAGGGTTTCTGTAAACGAAACCACTTCTTCCTTACCTAAACAGCTCTATCCCTGGATCTATAGGACCTGCGCTGTATCAACTAAAACATCCACGAACTCGAATTTGTTGAATTCGCTATTGGGAAGTAAAGATATTCCCAATCTGCGAATCATCAATGGAGTTATCATCCGGAAGATTCTCGAAAAGGGGATTTCAGTGCGTTCCAAATCAGCATTGATGTATTCGTTCAATTGCTGGTACTGGCATTCGTAACTACAAAGATAATGCAAGTATTTTGTCTGATTCCACTTCGGAGGGACCAGAATCGCTCTGCAGGACGTTAATTTTGCAAGGTTTGTTGATTCTGTCGTGAAACTGGCAGGTCCAGTAAAACTGGACGTATTATTTCTGAGATTGAATGTTTTTCCGAGCAGTGGTCGAGAGTGGAAGAAAGAAACTGTTTTAAAAATATAGTTATTTAAAGAAAAAATTGGGCCAAATACTTGCCTGATATGCTTTTCTGGTATAAACCTCAAAGTTCATATTCCTCGATTGAAATTGAGTTGGTACATTTAGGAAATACTTAAATATCCTTCACTTATACAATGTTTTCATTGAACCTGATGAAAGTATCAATAACTTTCATAATTATTTGATCTTTATTCTTGCAATGTTGTGTTTCTTTCTGCCATTCAATAGACCATCCACAAATATTGAAGAAAGCAAGACAATAATGTGGTGTTTCTGTTTCCAGCCGTGGTTCTACAATCACAATTGTGTAGATCCAAGGGATAGAGTTGGATATTTAATGTATTTGGCATATTGGTGAGTAGTTCATGGAATTCAATCGGTGAGTATAAGTCCGATCCAGAATTCTACAATTATTCCGACATGAATTAAAAATTTTTCAGCAAATACTGTTATTTTTCATGTTTTTCTTGATGTTCCATTGTTGATCTTTTATCTAGCTGAGTTCAGCATGAAAAATGTAATCTTTATCCGCAGTTTATGCAGAAATTTTGTGTTTATTATTTCAAATGTACGCTTCATTGAGATTAGTTGACAAATTTGGGTGTCTGACTTAGTGGGGATTAAACAGGTAAGTTTTAGACGAGAAACTTTAACAGATGAACCTCCAGGACCATAGAAGCTGTATGTCACTATTCATATCAGGAAATCACTGAAAAGATAATATAATCTACGTATTTCCATTGAGTTTAAATAAACATAGAGACACAACCCAGTTCATTGATTTGATGCACAAATTTTTGGCAGTTTACTTGCCAATTTGCCAACTTAAGTGGCGGCACATAGTAGCTACTAAAGGAACTATATTCGTCCGATCCATTTTGTCAGTACTCATTTATAGAAATCTCAAATTCATTTTCCTCTAGTTCTATGAATCGTAGGCCGGGTCGGTTTCGTCCAAATTCGTTACGAACGGTGTGATTCAATAATGATGAACTACCTATTAGCCATGAATTTCTCCAGAGGAGTGTTCTCAGGTAGGAAATGAGGGGTGAAAGTCTTTCTAGGAGGGACATGAAAGAAACGTACTTAATCGATGAAAAGAATTTGTCTTTCTCGTACTCTCTTGAAGATAACTGAAAACCACATAAATCCAAACGCCTTCCAGAAAATGAAGGTTAAATTGGCCATGCAGATTTTCATCAGAACTTTATATTCAGCTATGAGAACAGTCATTGCAACTGGTGAGCTGAGGTTGAAAAGTGCCAATTCAACTGCTCAGTTCATTCTGAAAATGAATGATCTTTTCGACTGCCTCTATTCGAATGGAAAATTTGAGGGAAATTATCAGCCATCAGCAATACAAACTCTGACGGAATCAATTGAATTCATTAAGTCTTGGACAGTTGGGAAAAATATTCCCTATTGTTTCAACGGTTTGATACAAACCATCAGTAGCATCCTTCAATTGTGGGAGGAGACGAAGGAAACATTTCCATATTTGATAAAAAGTCGGCTCAACCAGGACCCAATCGAGAATTCATTCTCCAAAATAAGACAGCGTAGGGGTTATGATCCAAACCCCTCAGCTCATGCTTCAGGTTTGGGTTGCAGTCGGTCATGACTGGTTGTCTTGAAAAATGTTTCGATAATTCTAACTGCCAAGACGACAATGATTTCGACCTTTGTACAATGGGAGAATCTGAAAGTCCATTGATGTTTTTGATTGGACAGATTCGACCATTTCTTCTGCGGATTCGGGCAACGGTGAGCCTAGTGAGGGTATACAGGGTGTCTCAAGTTCGAGTGCCTATTAGACGTTTCTGGAGAACTGGACATATTTGAAATCTGAAATTTGGGATTATGATATTGTTCGAAATTCTCTACAGACCTAAAATATTTTCAGAGCCAGAGCACTTCCGGTTATACAGGGAGTGAAAATAAATCTGCTCAAAAATTTTTTTTTCAATGTTTTCGTTTCTGATATGATTGAGTATTCAGTGCTGAATACATTTCTGTTGAAACCATTGTATTCATTCGAATAGTTTTCAAAATATCGAAAAAAAAACTGAAAAAAAGTAAAATATTCATAGTCAGTATTATGTTCATTTTTCTTATTCTGGACATCCTGAGTGTTAACCGTTTTCACAATGTCAAAGTAGAAGAATGTGGAAAGGTCATGCATCTTTTGAATTTCATAAATATCATCATAGGGTGTTTCAAATTTCGTGTCAAAAACTGTGATCCAAAATTGGCCATAACTTCTGTTTTTCAAATTAGAACCCTATTTTTTTATTATTGCGTTGGGTTCTACGAAGAAAAATAATGATAGCACTCCCAGATGCTCTTGGTCCTAAATTCAGTTATTCCCGAGTTATTTGAGCTTTCCTGGATTCATGTCGTACGTAGAGTAAAATTCATCGAATCTAAACAGATTCGATGAATTTTCTCATGGAACCATAGTAACAAGTAATAGTCAGAACTGTCACTTGTGAATTATTAATGGGATCATTTATCTTCTATGGTCACAGAATATTCGCATGCAACATATTCGATGAATATTTTTATGAAACCATTGAATAAAATCGAAAAGTGAAGATAAAACCTAAAATTTGACCTGTCACTTGGGAATTATTAATGGGAAAACTTATCTTCTATGATCACAGAATATTCTTAAGTAAAAGATTAGATGAATTTGATTCTACGTACAACATGAATCCAGAAAAGCTCAAATAACTCGGGAATTACTGAATTTAAAAGCAAGAGCATCTGAGAGTGCTATCATTATATTTCTCCGCAGAATCCATCGCAATATTAAAAAAATAGGGTTCTAATTTGAAAAACAGAAGCTATGGCCAATTTTGGAACACAGTTTTAGACACGAAATTTGAAACACCCTGTGATGATATTTATGAAATTCAAAAGATGCATGACCTTTCCACATTCTTCTACTTTGACATTGTGAAAACGATTAACACTCAGGATGTCCAGAATAAGAAAAATGAACATAATACTGACTATGAATATTTTACTTTTTTTCAGTTTTTTTTTCGATATTTTGAAAACTATTCGAATGAATACAATGGTTTCAACAGAAATGTATTCAGCACTGAATACTCAATCATATCAGAAACGAAAACATTGAAAAAAAAATTTTTTGAGCAAATTTATTTTCACTCCCTGTATAACCGGAAGTGCTCTGGCTCTGAAAATATTTTAGGTCTGTAGAGAATTTCGAGCAATATCATAATCCCAAATTTCAGATTTCAAATATGTCCAGTTCTCCAGAAACGTCTAATAGGCACTCGAACTTGAGACACCCTGTATAAGGGATAAAGAGTTAATTGAACCCCTAAATACCCTAGAATCCAACTCAATCGCAAGTTTCTCGGGGTATTTGATGAGGAACATCGCAAAAAAAAAATAAATACGGTAAGTGCGAAAAAGCACTCCCCATTGATGATTTGAATAAGCTCGGTAATGATTGGATATATATTGCAAATCGAAATCGGATTCATTTGAGAATTCCCTCAACCGATTCCAAACATTTGATGAGGAAAGCGCTGTTGGTCATAAAGAAAATTATGGTCACAAAATTAGAAAAGATATGACTTCAAAGGTATATTTTAGAAAAAAAAAAGAATTTATAGAAGATTGGAACTCTCCGTTAACTCCAGAATTTGAAAAGCACAGGATTCATTTGTTGAGACAATTGATTAGAGTGAAGCTGTACAGGGGACAGAAAAAAAAACCAAAGGAATCTCGACACAGAAGCATCCCGCTGTTTATAAAAGATTAAATATTTTTTTAAATTCATAGAAAATCTATTAATAAATACTTGTGAATGAAGAAAAAATTTCATGCATTTATTTTTTCATACATCAGTATTTTATGTTCATGAAAGATCAAAAATAGTTGTCGTTTTATTGCATCAAAAAAATCAGGTGATGAAATACTGAACATCCCACATTTCCATATGCCGGTCCTGATCGTCATCGCATTCGGCTTCGGAAATAGTGCCTTATAGTTCAGCTACTTACCGCCAGATGCGGGAGTAAAAATTTTCGCTTCTCTGAAACACACTTATCCATCTATGAACCGGTGAAGGAACTACACAAAATTTAGCTTCAAATCGTTGAACTGGGCTGTGTCTCTATGTATATTTAAACTCAACTGTATTTCCAAAAATTTTCTTTCATTCAATATTTCTTTATACAGGATGAGTATAACTTCATAATTTCAATTGAATTAGATGAAATAAGCTTAAGGGTTATTCTGAAATACCAAGAAATACAGGGTATTTGTTCGAGGGGTCGTCAAACATTTTTGGGGTTCACCCGCAACAGTTTTCATCCTAGACTTTGCTCTAAGTTCAACTGTAGCTGAGATAATGCCAACAAATCACTCAGCATGAAGAACTGATGTTAACATGGACAAATGAACAACTTTAATCATACCGCTGACTCCACAAGCCTCCCCGATCGGCTTGGAACAGTTCCTCCGAAGCAGTCGAACCAAATTTATCCTATTCTCTCTGGAGTTTCGGCCCAAGCTAAAGACTTTCTTTTTCTGACAGAAACTCACGACGATTCTCATTCCGAGATGAAGAGCAAGGACGAGAGCGGCGTGGATCTACCAGCTTTGACGGACGAAAACAATTTCCGCGTCATCGACGAATCGGGCGACGATTCCGACGCTCATTCCGTCAAGTCCGAACATGCCGAGGGTAAATCGAAGGAGGTGAAGACCTACGAGTTGGACAAAAGACACCCCTACAGATACGACGTTATGAATTTCAAGCTGACCGACGACTTGAAGGAAAAGGTACTTGTTTATTCCAGTTGTGTCAGATTAAATTTTATGGTAAATTGAGCTGGCAGTCTGGAGGTGTCTAGACTGCTGTGTGGCTTGTGGCACCGTCTTGTTGACCAGCGTATGCGATTGGCAGTACAAGGTCAAACTTGTCGATACCCACTGGTAAATGCTTTACATGAAATCGTTCCCAAAATGATAACACACTGTTACTATACAGAGTGTCCTCTGAGTGGTGAACGAGTCAAAAAAAGTCTGAATCAAAACTTACAAACTGGTTAACGCAAAGCGTTTTTTGAATATTGTTCAATTTGATCGGACTCTTAGCTTGAAAAGTGTTGGATTTTATCCAAATTCAGTAGAAGGGTTCCGTAGTTCCAATGTCGCATTCGATTTCTTTCTACTTTTCCTTGAAACACATTCATAAACACGAAACTTATCTAATGATATGTGGAATATTACCATTTTGAGTAAATATTGGATGTTTTTTTAGAGTGATAGAACTATAAATTGAAATAATAATAATAATAATATACTTTATTGATCCCTCCGAATAATATTCAATGAACATACACTGCGCAAAAAAATTAACGCACATTATGGAAATCTCAAATTTATTCTACAAAAGGTGTTCTTAATGATAATTATTTTTATCAGAATTATGCATGCATATGTTATCCACTTTCAACGTTTTTCTTCAATACAGATGATTTCTCCCAGCAGGAGTGAAAAAAGATGATATTATCAGCTTTTGAATGTATTGGCTCCATTCTAAAATCATTTGTTCTCGATCAATTCTAGTGATCAATAGTTTTTCTTTCGTTTGATTTTCTACACTCGATCGCTATGCAACGCGAAACACGCAATTTGACCCAAGAGGAATGTGCCCAAGCGGTAGTTTTGCGAGAACTTGGTGGACATACACAAGAATTGCAAAAAGGTTTGGAGTTTCCCATACAAGTGTGTCCAGAATGTTGCAGCGATTCAGGGAGACAGGTATGAATGTCCGAAGACCAGGACAGGGTAGACCACGGGTAACAACTGCCATTCAAGAACGTTACTTGAGAGTTTCTTCGTTGAGACAACGATTTGCAACCGCTCGCCTCCTTCAAAATCAGCTTGAGCAAACTCATGAGGTGCAAATTAGCACTCAGACAATAAGAAATCGCCTCAGAGAATATGATTTAAGGCCTCGTGTCGCGGCAAGAGGCCCAGCTCTTATCTCAGCCCATCGAAGGGCGCGTTTGGATTTTGCGAGAGAGCATATCCATTGGGAAGATGCCGATTGGGAAAGAGTTCTCTTCACAGATGAGTCTAGATTCTGCCTCTACCATTGTGATCGACGTTCCCTTGTATACAGACGTCCACATGAAAGATATGCTCAGTGCAATTTCCTGAATACTACTGGTTTCGGGGGAGGATCGATTATGGTATGGTGTGGAATGTCTTTGACTGCTCGCACAGACCTAGTGGTCGTTGATAATGGAGCTAGGAATGCTGATAAGTATATAAGGAACATTCTTGAAGAGCATGTAGTGCCATTTGCCCCATACATTGGTGAAAATTTCATTTTTATGGTTTATGGACGATAATGCCATCGTTCAGGAGTACCTTGAAGAGGTTGAAGTCTCTTGAATGGAATGGCCAGCAAGAAGTCCAGATCTCAATTCGATTAAGCAGGTTTGGAACAACCTCAATAGAAGGCTGAGAAGTTCAGAAAATCATCCAGCTACTCTTAATGACTTAGGAATTCAACTCGGAGAAATCTGGGAAGGATTAGATCAGAACATTTTAAGATCACTCATTTTGAGTATGAACCGTCGTTGCTGAGCTGTAATTAACGCAAGGGGTGGAAATACCAAGTATTAAATCACTTATCAGCATTTCAGTATTTTGAAAATTGTTCATTTCTCTTCTTCCACATAAGATTCGGTGAAATCCTGAATTTTTCTTCCATTTAATGTGTCTTGTTTCGTTCAAAACCTTCCCGAGAGAACATTAAAAATAAGTTATAAAGTCAATGTGGAGTTAACTTTCATTGAGATTTTCAGAATGTGCGTTAATTTTTTTGCGCAGTGTATGTGAAATCACCATGTTGAATAAATATCGGGTGTTTTTTAGATTTATAGAACTTTAAACTGAAATAAAACAGATTTAAATCAAGATTGAAGCCAAACTTCTTTTTTATTTTTCGTTTTTAAAGAAATATGAATCGATGATGCCTCCAGCGTGTAAAGCACACTAGACAGTGCATTTTTCAGGATGCAATGGAATCTGCAATCTTGAGGATTGTTTTCACCCCATTTACGGCAATTTTGCTTGTTTAGGTAGCCGTTCAATCAGAAATGAGCTTCATCACTAAACACAATTTTTCGATAAAAAAGTGGATCAACTTAAAGCTGTTCTAGGACCCAATAATCAACAAACAACGCTTATTATGGTCAAGTGGCTTAAGTTGGATCTTGTGTGGGTGTAGACCAAGATCTTCACGCAAAACTTTCCATGTCGTGGATGCACAGAGTCTAACTTGTTGTGAACGTCGACGAATAGACAACTCTGGATTTTCATTAACACTATTACTTTAACACTGATATTTTCTTCTGTACGACAGTTTTTTTTTCTTGTTGTTGTTGTTGCATCGAGTAGAGAAAATGTTGTCCGAAACCTATCGATAGTTTGACGAATAAGCTGCTCTGATGGACGATTATGCAAACCCTAAATGTCACGAAGTGCTCTATAAGTTTGGCAAACAGAACACTGATTTTGAAAATAAATTTCAACAATTTGTAAATGGCTTCTACCTTCTGTCAAATCACAGTTATCCCTATCGAAAATTCTATCACTCTAAAAAAAACATCCAAAATCAAGCCCTATGAATATCAGTTTTGCTAGCAGGAAGTTATTCTCTCTGGTACTTACCTGTGATTTTGATCTCTCTTTCGTGTAAATACTTTTATTCTAATGACTAAATTCCATCCATGAAGGTTGAATTGCAAGAACCGGCTACCATCGAAACGAAAACATTGGAATTGGTCTTTGACGAAAGACGTTTGAAGAGCGCAATCAAGGCTCTACGCAAGGAGAAAATAATTGCTGTCGATATGAGGCACAATACTGAAACATACGAAAAGAGCCTGACTTTGATGCAAATATCAACACAAACCACCGATTACATCATTGATTTTAGCAAAATGAATCACTTGGTATTGTTGATGACTGATGTTTTCACAAACCCTAATATCCTGAAGGTGTTTTACGAGGCCAAACACTGCGTGAAATTCTTGCAAAAGTGAGTACAATTTAAATTGAGAAACTAACTCTCTAGCTATCTTATACCTAATTTTTTTTACAGGTATCACAACTTGTACACAGTGAACGCTTATTGCGTTCGTACAGCCGTCAAGGAGTTGAAATACGAAACTTCCTCTCTATACGGTCTCATCAACAAGTACGTTGGTTATTTCAAACCTTCCGATACCGATTGCACCCATAGACCGCTCAAGAACGACGTCAAAACTAACCTGAGAAAAGAAACCCATTACTTGTTACACATATACTACAAGACCAGGAACGAAGCCATCGAAGCAGGCGTTTACGATAAAATTGTAGCTGTGGGAAATTCGATCTGCGGACATCTCCACGTGCAACTCGCGGAAAGGAAGGCCCAAAACATATTCACGGACTTTGCCAAGTTCAACGACGCTCAAAAGGTGAGATATCACGTTTTTTTTTCAGAAATGTTTGGACATTCGCCGGTAGTTCAAATGTACCCATTATAAACGGATGTCAGATGACTCTATGGGCGTCGTTTGTGAATAAGAATCTGCCAGAAACGTCAATTGCGAAGATTAAGGAGATTCTCACCATGTTTTTTCTGTTCCGAATGAAGAATGGACTTATGTTTGTTTCTAGATGGCAGCCGAGGAATTGTGCACCTGGCGCGAGACGACCGCCAAAGACAGGAACGTGGACGTGAACTTGATCCTCACCAACAAAGACATGAAGCAAATGAGTCTGTCTCTGCCGATCAAGAAGGAAGAATTGTTGTCGATTGTGGACACAAGGATCATTCGTATGTACTTCAACAAACTGTTGTCAATCTTGAAGGCAGCTCGTAAGAAGTACTTCAAAGATCCCAAAGAGGAGGCCAAGTACGACTTGAAACCAATTCCGGTCAAAACGCCAAAGAAAGCAGCTGCCAAGGCTAGTCCGAAACCGAATGTTCAAAATAATCAAGGATCGGCTAAGAGTGATTTGAAAAGGAAGAGTGACGGTTTTGCTCGACCTACTCCTGCTAAGAAAGGAAGGTAAGTTGAAATTGTGAATAAATTGAAATATCGTATATTCATTCGTTGCTTTTCAAGGTTCCAAAATTCGTTCAGACAGAGGAGAAACTTCTCAGGTGGTAACAACAAGGCAAAAAGCCCAATGGGGGGTGGTTCACCGTTCAGACAATCTCCTGGATACAGGGGTGGATACCAAGGGGCGAACAATACTGGAAAGAATTACGGTCCTGTAAAGTACCCGAATCCTCCAAATGTGTGGGAACCGCAACAAAATCAGAATTTCAATAACTATGGCGCAGGTTTCAAGTATTATTGAAATTGAATTTATTGATTTCTGTGAATGTATGTAATTTAGGTTTAGTTATCAATTTATATTGTATGGAATGGTTATTTGTCTAACCAAGTGTAATGATGTTCTTTTAATTTATTGTTTTCTGTTTATCCATATATGACAAAAAACAATTAGAAATTAGACTTATTTCCATTAAATATTGTGTTTTTTACTGTGAATAATTAAATTTGCTGTTGCAGGAGAGTAATAATTTTACGATTCTTGTAGCTCAATAAAGATAAATTGAGAACTCAATTTTGATAATTTATGGGTTATCTTCCATTCCCTAGCTTCCCTTACATCAACAACATTGAATTCTGGTGGTATTGATACTTAAATACCAAATACAAACTTGTCTGAACATCTTTGAATGTTTTTATTGAAACATTCATGTCAAATAAACTGCTCCACATGAGTTAGGGATATTGACTTCAATCGCAAAAAAATATAGTTAAAATAAGATTTTTGTGATGAAAATTCATACTAATATGATTTTAAGTTAGAAATTAATTTTAGCCTGTAGGTCTGCAGTGTATACAGGGTGGTTAAGAAAAATCGATTAAAATAACTAAATTTTATTCCCAGAGAATTCAAGCATTTTGAGACTATCAATACAATGTATGGCCTCCACGGGCATCAATAACAGCTTGGCATCTTTGATCTTTGCATACTAAACACAAGGTTGTTGAACATTTCTTGAGGAATTTGGTTCCATAAACGGGGCAGAAGCTCTCTCAGATCATTTAAGGATTCTGGGGTAGGTTGATGATTATTTAATCTTCTTTGGAGTATATCCCATGCATGTTCTATGCAATTCAAATCTGGAGAGTGCGGAGGTATTGGTATATGTGGAATACCAAGCTCCTCGCGCGCATTCTCAACTATGGCTGCACGGTAAGGTCTAGCGTTATCGTCTAGAAATTGAAAAGTTTCACCAATAGCAGCGTGAAAATTTGGCACAACATTGTCAATGAAATGCTCCCTATAGTGTAAGGCGGTCATATTCCCAGGACAAATGTGTAGATAAGTGCGCCTGTTGAAACATATCCCTGCCCATACCATAACACTACCCCCTCGGAATGGATGGACTTCTAGGACATAGCGACGATTACGGGGTATGAGTGGGATTGTCCATACTCTTATTCTTCGAGAATCTGAAAATCGTCCATATCTGGATTCATCAATGAAAAGGACACTACGCCATTGATCGTTCCAATAGATATGTTGCCTTGCCCATTCCAGTCTTTGACGCTTATCGTCACGTGTTAATGGAACTCCCCTTAATGCACGTCTAGAACCTAGATTCACCCCTCTCAAACGTCGTCTGATGGTTTCGATGGAAACTTGGACCCCATCTGCATTTTGAAGAGTATTCCAAGCATTCTACACGTAGATGTAGGGTTTCTTCTCGCCGAAGCGGTGATGAAACGATCCTGAGCAGGTGTTGTTTTTCGTCGCCCACCAAGCCTTGGTCTTTCCAACACGGAACCTGTCTCCCTGAACCTATTCCAAAGTCGAGATATCACACTTTGGCTGACTTGGAGCCTTTCCGCTACAACAACCTGAGTTAGGCCACTCTGTAGCATTCCGTAGCCCCATTAGCCTCAGCGTTTGTTAATTTACGTCTTGGCATTTTCAGAAAACTAGTTTCAAATTGAAGCCATTGATAAACTGACTTCATTTCAAAATAAGAACATTCATGATCATGAAGCATATGCAAAGAACCAAACTTCAGAAAAAAGGCGACCAGATTGGCGAAATGTCTCATACTGATTTTTATTGGATCTATTCAAGTTGTTATTTAGTTTTAAATGATTTACAGCGATTTTCTCGAAGATTACATACTTTTAAAAACGATTGAATACGATATCCCTAACTATTGTGGAGCAGTATATTTCAGAAGAAAGTTCCAACACCAATGAATACTTTTTGAAGTCGTCTTACCAATAATTGATGCTGTATCCAATTGAAAATTAACTTCAAATAGATTTTGATCAATCGTATTCTAATTATTGATTAAATTAATCACAAAAGCAAAATAAACAATATTCTAACCTATTTGTCACAGATCTATGACCATAAACGATCTGTGAAATATTTTTTGAGGTTAGTGCTGGTGGTCAAAATTTATTTTCCATTGGTCTTCAATTTCTGAATGTAGATATGGTAATGCAGGTAATGTTTCACTAGAATTCGAAGTAATTACAATGAATTCCACCATAAAATTACCTTCCCAACTCTCAGAAAACTGGTAACGCGAACGTACCTGTGCAAGGTGGATGAACAATCAACGATCATTTTTCCTTTAGATCAAAAACGAACTATTCGAATTGGAATTTTCCAGAATAAACAATTCCTTTTCCCGACTGTTTATCCAGGAATAAGACAAATTATTCGAAAAAGTGATCATCAATAGTTAGATACCACTTTTCTGGCCCTCTAAAGTCGCACCTATTCTGCGTATGAATTCCCAGAAAGGACACATTTCAAATAGTAATCATTAACCATACCAATTCACCTCAAAGTAAAAACAACTCCGCCACCTCTGAAAATAATATCGTTTCGGATAGTCATATAATTAAAATATTGCCAAATACACCACATAAGATTTAATCATAAAAAATTAAAAACAGGTTAATTTAATTCTTGTTATATGGGTACAGACCCTGGAAGGCTGCAGAGTCCTGAGGAACCTCATCATCGCTTTCAGATTCTCCGTCAGATTCGAAAGTATTGTCAGGAATGTCATACAGACGAATCATGGGCTTGTTGGGGTCCTTCATGATCAGATATTTTCCGTCCTTCTGCTTCATTACAATGTCCACAATACACCTGAAAAAAATTAATCCAAGGCTTACATAATTGAACTTTGCCGCCAGAATGGGATAAAGAAATAAATATTTATTTTAGCCACCTACCTCAAAATTCCCCAAGCGTTATCCATATTCAGGTTGATCTGTGTCGCGAATTCGTGTGGTTTGTACTGCTGAGTACCCAAGATAACGTGCTTGCTGCTATTCCTAACGTGGGCCCTCGAAACATAACCAAACTTAATTTGGTCGCTGCCAGCTAGAAGGGCTTGAACGGTCCATTTGGCCAGTTTGCAAGCGTTATTCCTCAATTCGTTGGCCAGTACAGCACCTCTTTGTGTGTCCAACTTCTGCCTCCATTCTACACCGTTGGCTAGTTTGGAATCCCATTCGTTCAAGGCCTTGATCGTCAAGAATTGCAATTCTCCATTCGGAGTTTGAACTATCGCGTCATGTTCACATCTTGCGACTAGGACCTTTAAATAAACAAATCCAATGTTGATTTTTCAGGCTGGCCCACACAAAACAGTACAGCATTTCATTTTGGTAAGTCTGAGTTTTTCAGGAACACAGAGACAGGGTAATTGTATACAGGGTCTTTCACGAGGAACCTCACCCATATTTATACGGGAAACTACTGAACGTATTTTCATGAAATTCAGCACTTATAAGTATTTCACGATGCTGATGAAATCTAAAATATTTTCAAGGCATGAGCACCTCCGGTTTTTCCGGAAATGACGTCAACTTCCGTTTTTCAAATTAGAATACCATTTTTTTTATTGCAGAAATAGATTCCTTAGAAAATTTCAAGTTATTTTGATGTAACATTTTTCAGTTTTGGTTGGAAAATTCTTTCTGAGCGGGAAAATTCGAGAAAAAAAAATCGAAAATAGAGCTCCGCTGAAATAAGAATAACTTCGAGGTTTTTGGATGGAAAATTTTCATTTTTGGGATTTTTCAAGATGTAAGATTGATGTATCCACTTTAAAAATCGAAATCGTGATTCATGATACAGGGGGTGAAAAAATCGCTTTCAAAGTTAGGGATGACAAAATCGTGAAAAATCAATTTTTTCAAATTAGAACCCCATTTTTTTATGGCAGATATTGAATCTACGTTAAAAAATAATGTGAGTGTATGCATCACACCCTTGCCCTAAAGTGGATATTTTCTGAGTTATTCTACTTCATGGAGAATGTAATAAAGTTGTAGATAGAACGATTCGACTGTTCATTGAGAGGTTTCCTGACCGACCCAGACCAAAGAGAGATACCATTAACAGAACCATGACAAACTTGAGAAATGTCGGATCTTTCGTTAAGAAACCTATACACAGAGAAAAAAGTGTAGTAGAAGATGAGAACAACGAAATTACAGTTCTTGCATATTTTCGTGTGAATCCTCAAAATTCTCTCAAAGATGCCGAGATTGATCTGGGATTATCTCAATCGAGTGTTTGGAGAATATTAAAAAAAAATAAAATGCACCCATATAAATTCAATAGGGTACAGCATTTGAAGGAAACTGATTTCGTCAGGAGAACAGAGTTTTGCGAAGCTATGATGATTCGATTTCAAGAGAATGAAAACTTTTTGGACTGTATAATTTGGACAGATGAATCTAAATTCACAAAGAATGGTTCTTTCAATAGGCATAACAGTCATTATTGGGATGAAGAGAACAACCACCACTTCAGACAATGGAACTTTCAAGAGACCTGGAGTTTCAATGTTTTTTGCGCCATCAAAAATAATGCAATTCTCGATGTTCACATTTATGATGGGACTTTAACTGGTAAGATAGAACACTACACATGTTTGCATTATTTAAAGAATGTTCTCCCTTAGGAGATAGATATTCTGACATATTGACTCAAATAATTGAGCCGCTAGTACAGAACCATAATGACTTATGGTATCAACAAGATGGCGCGCCTCCACACAATTCACTCAATGTGTCAAATATCCTCTACAGGCTATTTGAAGATCAATGGTTGGCGAACAATGGTCCACATCTTTGGCCACCACGTTCTCCCGATTTAACTCCTTTAGACTATTATGTTTGGGGTAGGATAAAAAATATTGTCTACTCAACTCCCCTGACTGATAAAGAGGACTGCATAGAACGAGTCAGAAATGCGTTCAGGTTTGTTTAGATTTTTAGATTCATAGTTTTGAAACTCAATTTGGTTTTTAAACACTTTTGCAGATCTCTTCCTCCCGATGAAATAAGAAGAGCAACGCACGAAGCATTCCTGAGACGTATAAATAAATGTCTAGAAATTAACGGTCAAAACTTTGAGCATCTTCTCTAGTTATAACTGCGAGAGTTTGCCATGGTTCTCCTAATAGTAACTTGAAGTCGGTTTCAAGAAGGGGTGAAAAATCTACGGCATGGTTCAAATAACAGTTCCTGAAAATTTCATCTTTTTGGCGTGAAGGGAAAAGAAATAGGTGAAAATTCAAGACGAAAAACAGTTTTTTGTGAATAACTCAGAAAATATCCATTTTAGGGCAAGGGTGTGATGCATGCACTCACATTATTTTTTAACGTAGATTCAATATCTGCCATAAAAAAATGGGGTTCTAATTTGAAAAAATTGATTTTTCACGATTTTGTCATCCCTAACTTTGAAAGCGATTTTTTCACCCCCTGTATCATGAATCGCGATTTCGATTTTTAAAGTGGATACATCAATCTTACATCTTGAAAAATCCCAAAAATGAAAATTTTCCATCCAAAAACCTCGAAGTTAATCTTGTTTCAGCGGAGCTCTATTTTCGATTTTTTTTTTTCGAATTTTCCCGCTCAGAGAGAATTTTCCAACCAAAACTGAAAAATGTTACATCAAAATAACTTGAAATTTTCTAAGGAATCTATTTCTGCAATAAAAAAAATGGTGTTCTAATTTGAAAAACGGAAGTTGACGTCATTTCCGGAAAAACCGAAGGTTCTCATGCCTTGAAAATATTTTAGATTTCATCAGCATCGTGAGATACTTATAAGTGCTGAATTTCATGAAAATACGTTCAGTAGTTTCCCGTATAAATATGGGTGAGGTTCCTCGTGAAAGACCCTGTATATTCAAGATGGCGCCGGAAGTTGACAAATGAAAATTGCTTAAGTCAGACATAGAGAATAATGTCACATTCCACTGTCAAAAATCATAATTTCATAACCCTTTTAATTTCAAAATTTATCACAGTTATATTAATATTATTATTATTAAATGAATAAATAAATAAACAGTCTTGAATAAAAAATTTTTCACTACAATCTTGGAAGACTTTTCTTTAGGAGAACATTCAATTAATTCAATATCACAAAGAATCATTATTAGCACATAAAAACTTTAAACGAATAAAAAACTTACGATTCCGCTACCAAGGTCCCATTTCCTGTACCTATAACCAACACTAGCAATCTCTCCTTCTTCCTCGTCAGAAATGAAAGGATTTGGATGCTCAAACTTGTACTTGGGTTCACCAGGTCCAGTCCTCAACACCTAAAACACAAAATACATTAACTTCGTGAATTCCAATCACATAACTCCATTTTACCTGCTGGCTGAAATTGTGGTTGATAAAAGTGGCCTCCAGAGCCAGATCTCTGGGAGAGTTCAAGGCACTGCTATCATCCTGTGGGGGTTCAACTGAAGTTTCATTAACGGTCAATAGATCGAACTCAGTATTGTCTCTTTTGTCAAAGAACAGTTTGTCACCGATCTTTTCAATGACAATGTCCCAAGAGTAATTGGATCTAGTAGAACACATGATGGTTGCAAAGATGGCATCTGTCCCAAAAACGTTACCCTCAGTTTTCGAGAGCTTACGAATGATAGGATCGTCAGTAGTGGTGACCTACAAGGAAAATCAGTGTGACAAAATAATAAATCAAAGTAACAAATATTGACTTACTGTGTGAAAGATTCTGTTGACACTCTGTAAAGGCTTCTCATTTTTAACATTGACACGATCGTAAGCTTTGTCATAGTACTCAAGTTCACCGCAACGCATAATATCATCACCATCCTTAATATTAGGAAGAGACAATTTACCCAATCTCGGAAAATCCATTTCTTCAATTGTAACCCAATCAGGTTTCACAGTGACCGAAGCATCCCTTATTTTGATTTGTGGCTGAAATTCATGCATATTTTACATAAGTCGAGAGATTACTGAATTTATTTACCCTTCCTTGTCCCCACTTCTTCAACTGATTCCTCTTGTAGGTATCTCTTGTTTTAAGACCCTTGCCAAGGGACTGCATGCCCCCAGATTGGTTTCCACCTCTACCACCACGTCCTCTCATGTTACGTTGATTAGGACGGAATCTACCTCTCTGGTATGGAGGCTTCTGTACACGAGTAGTATCGACAAGGTGGAATGTACTTTCATCTTCTTCGTGATAGTAAGCGTACTGACTTCCAGAACCGAATTGGGAAGCATATTTACCTATAATTAAATCGAGAATTTAGGTTTATTTATCCACATTCACAAGGAAATAAGTAGCATCTGTTTGGAAATATTTTGTTGAGGTTATGAAAGTGAATAAACATTTGTCACCTACTTGTGTATTTTTTATCTTGGAAATTAGCACCAGTCCAATCACTAATCTTTCCCAAACGATCCCCTTTACTGAATGGCTGGTACGGCATATCCCTGAATTGATCAGGCATTTCACATGGACCCCATCCTGTGGGATTATCCTGTATTACAGGCGCTATGAATTGGGGCAATTCGCCCGATTGATTATCACTTCTCAACATTTAGCACAAATATAATATTCTTTCACAAATATGTTTCAATAACGGATTAGAATTATTTTAGTTGTGAAACCAAAACCGGAAAGGTTGAAATCACAGAACATCAATAAAACTTCTATGGCAACACTCAGTCACAGAGCATAGATAACAAGTTGTGACATTTCCATGACAATTCATGAAAGCCCTGGTGTAGCAACTCCGAACTAAAAATTGCATATCGGTTGTTTAAACAATGTCGGTACTTTTGGTTGAAGTTCAGGTCCTAGTTCCGATCCATTACTCCACAGATGTTGTGCTAACGAAAGAAATGAAAAGTACATCGAGCACTTGCCATTTCACCAGATCGAGACTTGTTTCGTGGTGGCGCCGCAATGTCATAATTGTCATTACCATCCTTTTTCCATTGAAAATTACGTAAACCAATAATCAGATCTTGAAAAATGTTTCCCGTCATATTCATCAGGAAAAAATCTTCTTTTTTCATATACCAGTTACCTATAATTGTGCCGATTAAGTGATAAACGACAATAGGAAGCCTAATATATGGGGGGCAAAAATCTAAAAACCATTAAACCGGTCTTGGGATATAGTCAGTATTCACTAATATAAGCAGATTTTATTTGGAAAATGGTGATGTCTGCTACAACTATTTCATAAAGAGGTAAAAAATCACCTGAAACATTTTTTCGAAAATTCGTTTTCCCAAAGTTTTCTTTCCTTAATTCTGTAGAATCCAGCAAAGAGGGGGTTACTTACCAATTAAATTTAATTTTCTCTTGTTCTGCATTTGTAATAACCAGAAATGTTGTGTATGTAGAATTAAAATAAATAAATAAATAAATTCTCGTCGCATAATCACAGGTGAATAATTAATTCTCAGAAACTTATTCTTCTTTGTACTTATAATCATGAAATAAATCATCCTTTTGTAGAATAGGAAAAAAAATTCACATAATAAAATAAATAATTTCAAATACACGTGGAATGCAAAAAAGTAATCACTTCTCTACAACATGCTATCTATCACTTCTCCTGGATTCTCTAAGGCTGATTTCCTTTCGTTGATGGCCGTCATCAATTTTCTGTGAGGACCAAGTGGTAAATTAAGAGTTTTCAGGTCACTTTCAGTCAATAACATGAGCGTCTCTAAATCAATTTTCTGGTCCTCAAACTTTGGCAGGTATTCACTGAGCCCCCAAGCTGTGAGGAATCTTTCGAGGGGGCCATTCGGGTTTTCGTCCTCACTGGATTCAACATCTGCAACCAAATGTAACTTGCAAAATTGGCATTAATAATCGAGTTACCTAGTGTAAGTATAGACAATCCAGAACTACGGAAAAGACCACAGCGAGATCAAAAATTATAGATACAAAAGAATTGTATCAATCTTCTTCAAATTTTACGATGAAACTAGTGCGCATGACCGTTAAAGGGAAAATGGCTAGGAGTAGGATATCGAGGAAAGTAGGGGCGATATATGACGATTACTGATCATAGATAGATCACGCTTCACCTTTGATTCTATGATAAGTCCCCGCACAAATTTAACATAGGTTCAAAATAGTTCTGTGGTCTGTCACCAACAAAAAAATATTCAGAACTGTCAACAGCCGCACGAAATGTGAAATTTTGTAATGACTGAAAGAATAAAAGATGAATAAAAGTGTTGAAAACGGTATATAATGAGTGTATTCCTGTATCTCACCAGACAATTCATCCTCCATGGCGATTAAGTTGCGTTGTCCGTAGTTACTGTCGCCAGAACCTATTGAACTTTCTTCTGTGGTTGTAATTTCTCGTCCGTTGAAACCAGAAAATGTGTTGGTGATGCTTTTTCTGGAAAAAATTTCATCCTCAATATTCCAGATGAGGATTAAGCGAGCCTTACCAGGATAATTCCTGGTCAGCATCTCGAAAACGTAGGAAGAACATATTGTTTCCAAAGTGATATCTTTGTGTGGTCATCGAAACCTAAATTTTGTTTCCACAGACCAACTGAGGTCTGTGATAAGACGTTAATTCGATATACAAATGTGACGGCGAAGAAGCACCATAGAAATAACGTCTTTTTGACGGCAGCGAATTTTCCGTCATATCATAGATCATTATGAACAATAATTTCAGCACATCGAATATCGAGAATAATTTTGATGTTGCCTGACTTCTTCGAGGAAGCTGCTGAAAAAAAATAAAAAAATATCCCCTTTCCTTACCTAAACGCTATACTTCCTATACCCGGCCTCACGAAAATACTGGCGGGCTCTTGATTGACCTTTTGCAAGTCTTCCTCCCTCAATTGCTGCATGAAATCAGGTTGCGATAGGCTCCTGGACATGCCGTTGCTGGGAGGAGGTGCATTAGTATTTCTCCTATTCACTTGTTCGGCCTCATTGAAGACGCCATCCAGCTTACCGCGTCTCGTGGGTTCTAAAGTACCGCTGTACAGGATTTCCGAGTCCCTCCGGTAACCTTTTATTGAGCTTATCGTTCTTTTGCCGTCTTCGATCTCACTAACCTTGATTGATGTGTTCAAAAAGGAAGAATAAGAACATTGTTATGCACATAGAGATAGTAATATCACAGAATACCTAATACTAGTTAGGTATTCTGTGGTAATATGTCAAATCCACCTCTTATCTTGGCTCTGTGAATACTTACTCTGTGGTTTCAAAATTGATTCATTTCAATGTTCCTGTTCAAAATGATCAAACCTACCTTGAAATCGTCGTCGTTGGCCAGTTTATTATTCCTGTTCTGCAATTTTCTTTGGAGGGTGCTTCGATTTTTGGCCGAAATTGTATTTCCACTAACGAGGGCACTAAAACTATTTCTCGGTGCGTCTATACCGATTTGGGTTAGATTCGACATCGAACCGCTCTTCATTCTGCTTTTCAGTGTTTCTATCACGGAAGGTTTCTGTGTTCTCATGGTTTTCTTCTCCAGTCTTTCCTGGATCTGCTCATTCTTCAACTGTGCCTTTTGGAAAGCCTGCGAAAATATAATGAAAATTGATTGACTCCTCTTAGAACAGAACTGTTCTCTATGGTTAAGATGAGTAAAAAAGAGAAACTGTCAGCCATTTCTGTTAATTTTCGAACATAGAAAAACGGGCCCACCTTGATCCTCTTCTCTGAATCTTTCTTGGCCTTCTCTTTCATGGCTTTCGCTTTCTTGTGGTCCCCTGCCTCGATTTTCGTCAACACCTCGTCCAAAAATCGCATTATATCTTCTTTGTTGTTCATTCCGGCTAACTCTTGGGCAGTTCTGCCGTCTATGTCTGTGCAATATATGTTAGCGTCGAAATTTACAAGAAATGTGACGATGTGTTTGTGTCCTTGAGCGGCGGCAAGATGGAGTGCTGTGTTTCCGAAGAGATCGGCTTTATTTGGGTTTCCCCTGGAGAAAAATAACGAGAATAGTTAGTACTCATTTCACAGCCTACTGGACCTAAATGAGGCCACTTCGAAAGGACAACATAATTGCGTATTGCTGAATATAGTTGAATTAAAAAATATTTACTTACCCTCTACCGCACAAAATCCGCAGGGCTTCTAAGTGTCCATAGAAAGCAGCGTATAGAGTTGGAGTCATGCCTTGTTCATCCTTACTGTTACATTCTTTTCTTGTTGCTTCTTTGAGGACCTCCACCATTCCATCTTTGGCCGCCCTAGAGACAGAATAACCTACTTCTTTGTTTGCCTTATTCTTATATATTTTTTTAAAATGAGCAAATTTTGAAATTATTTTTTATTTTAATTTTATTTTATAGAATGCCACAGAAACAAATAGTTTTCAGTATGTTATTGTACATCAGTTTTTGCGCTTATTTATCTGTAGGAACGAGAGCGTTTTGTTCAATTGTCTTTCAATTTCAAATTTTGGGCTAAAAACGATTATAAGTACACATAGGTCTCATTGATGAAAAACTTCACTAAAATCTTGTCAAAGGATATAAACCATAGAGATAGAATTCTATCTCTATGATATCAACCGATTGGTCATCCCTGACTAAATGTTCCGAAATATAAACGCGTTTTCTGATGATTTGCGCCCAAAAAGAGTGCCGATAGGGTAGAAACCCTTTTGAAATGTAGTTAATCGAGTAATAGTTCAACAATATTTATTCATAACTAGCTGGCCCGGCGAACTTTGTTCCGCCTAAATGATACTTACGGTGGATTTCACAAATCGTAATCACCGGTGATCGGAGATCAACGGCTTGGTTCTCTGATTTTTGAACTGTCAAATGTTTCCATGGATATGAGCTATCACACAGAACAGATACACAAAAATAATATGTCATAATATGTCAATCACTAATGGTGGCAATTTTGGATTCAATTATTTCCGCAAATATATTTATTACCCAAACAGAAATTCAAAAACATCAAAAAATTATGAGAAAAGATGAGAATGGACATCTCACGATTGGAACATGTCCATAAAGTTAGCAGTGTCACTTTCGAGAAATTCAATGAAACCTATTGCACTAATTGTCGAATAATTGTCGAGAATTTGTCGTGAAAGAAAAAAATTTGTCGCGTCCTTAGTTTTTTTTCTACGGGGTGGCTTTGCTAACTTAACGTTAAGTTAGCAGAACCACTTTTTCAATATCGCCCGAATCTCATGAAAATAGTTATACAAATAATTGTCGTAGTCGATATGAAGTAAAAAAAACCCAAAAAATCCATTCCTTTTTGTTTATTTTACGTCTTTTTCCCGCGAGTTCGAGATATTCCTAGAATTATCGCATTTTTGGCAACAGCGCATTCGTAATTGACTCTTTTTCTATTGCATTAATTGTCGAATACCTGCCTCGAATTTGTCGTGAAAGAAAAAAATTTGTCGCGTCCTTAGTTTTTTTCTACGGGGTGGCTTTGCTAACTTAACGTTAAGTTAGCAGAACCACTTTTTCAATATCGCCCGAATCTCATGAAAATAGTTACAAATAATTGTCGAGTAATTGTCGTAGTCGATATGAAGTAAAAAAAACCCAAAAAATCCATTCCTTTTTGTTTATTTTACGTCTTTTTCCCGCGAGTTCGAGATATTCCTAGAATTATCGCATTTTTGGCAACAGCGCATTCGTAATTGACTCTTTTTCTATTGCATTAATTGTCGAATGCCTGCCTCGAATTTGTCGTGAAAGAAAAAAATTTGTCGCGTCCTTAGTTTTTTTTCTACGGGGTGGCTTTGCTAACTTAACGTTAAGTTAGCAGAACCACTTTCTCAATATCGACCGAATCTCATGAAAATGCTTACAAATAATTGTCGAGTAATTGTCGTAGTCGATATGAAGTAAAAAAACCCAAAAAATCCATTCCTTTTTGTTTATTTTACGTCTTTTTCCCGCGAGTTCGAGATATTCCTAGAATTATCGCATTTTTGGCAACAGCGCATTCGTAATTGACTCTTTTATATTGCATTAATTGTCGAATACCTGCCTCGAAGTTGTCGTGAAAGAAAAAAATTTGTCGCGTTGCCAAAAATGGGATATTTCTCTCGAAATATGGGGAAATCGCGAGAAAATGGAGTGGAAATTGCTGGAAAGATTAAATTTTTTGTGTGTCTTTTACTTTATTTCAATGATAATATGTTCTAAAAAAATTAAACAAACACCTTGAATCAACCCATAATACAGGGTGTCCATTTAACCCTCCTTGAAAATAGTTTCTATAATAATGGATCACCCAGTATGAATTCTGTGTATTTCAGACTTTTTCGATGTAACAACAACATATCTAGTGTAATAGTTCATTTTGTGAACGTTCTCGCTCTGAAATTGACATATTTTATACCTACAAAATCGGGCATGCATTTAATTATGGATGACCCTGTATTCGTAACGATTTTCGGTCATATTCCCCTATATGGTTGCTCCTTGGGGATGTAATGAAATGTTTCTTGAGAAAAATTGAAGTTCATTCGATTCTGTTCCGAGATACGGGCCTAGTAAAAGTGGGTAATTCACAACTTCAACGCCCGGTATCTCAAAAACTAGTCATAGGATTGAGTTGGGGCCATGGACACTTTTGATCAGTAGGTCGAGTACTACATTATACCAAAATTTTAGAAAATTTGACGGAACGCCATTTGCCATAGAAAAAGTGCGGGGTCCTTTGGAATAAATAAAACTATACAAATAACTAATAATCATCAGTCATAATGTGTGAATAGCGCCTTCTGAAGTGGTAAGAACGAAACTTTTCTCATATCTTAACGAAATCTTATCATTTTAGACATCTGTACTCCTACGCTAAGACATTTTGGTTCTGCCCAACAGCGCAGAGTTGTAAGCAACTCAAATTACACACTATTACAGTGACTATAGAGGGAATATAGTCACTGAACACACTATTTGTTTATATCGCCATCTAACGCGGAGAATATAAAATGAAGTATCTACGAATAAGCGGTAGCGTAACTGTATCTGTAGCGATATCTAGTGGCCTTACTCAAAAGGAGGAAAGGCATTTCCTGTATAAGTAAAATTTTCATCGATTTTTTCAAAGTTTTATTGTATTTTATAATAACCAGACCGTAGACGAATCCATATATGAAGTTTCATAACAAACAGTCCATCCGATCTCGAGTTATAAATGGTGTAACCAACATCTTTCTTTTATATATATAGATTCTCCCGATTCTTTTATATTCAATTGATTATACTGACAAATATAACTAGTGTGCACACATAAAGATTACATATTTGTTCATAAAGGAAATAATGTTTTATTCAAAACAGAAACAAATATCGGAGATAGAGCAAATAATGTTATATATTCTAATTACCCCGTGCTTGTTCTTTGGCTCGTTGAATAGACGAGCTACTAGCATCTTTCCTTATGAAACTAATGAGCGTATTTCATCCAAGCAATAACAATTCCGCTCGTTAAATTTCGATACATCCAAAGTTCTCCCATGGCTTTATTATTATTAATTGCACGAGAACAAGTCCGCTCATTTTAATGGCCTATAACTTGAAAATGCAACTGGAATTTCGAGTAAAATACTGATATCAACGTTGGTTATTGAGAGATCGATATAGAAAATGATGAGATTATAAGATTCTGTTATCATCGGTTTCAGATAAAACGATAAAATTTGCATTGGTAAAATCGATCATCTTTAAAAGTAACCCATAATGATTCACCGTGAAAACCTGAATAAAATTTCTCCTATCAAACTCTTAGAGATTTATGGGCAGTGATCGATAAAATGAAGAAACACCATCAACCGTATAACTTAAAGAAACCAATCTCTTCCTGATGGTAAATCACATCGGTAAACAAACCCAATTAGGACTCACTTACCTGTGAAAGCGATTTGTTGACATTCTTGTTTATACCCAACTTCAAGTAATATTTTCCACTGGCGAGGTTTTGTCGCTTACAAAACTGTCAAAAACGCGGATTTTACGGAACTGGAGATCACGACAAGCCTGACATCGCTACGACTGAATGGACGTGTTTGTATTTCCGTAGTTCCTCACCATTATTCATGAAACGATCGAATGATGGGTTATCAGATACGGTGATTGTACTCTGGTTCACCTGTACTCCGCCACCTGGCAGGTTAGAATTTAATTAAAACCAAACCGAGCTGGTTTGGCTCGCCGTCGCGAAAATATCCGAGTCAACATACCAGGAATGCCGACCGTGGCGCCATCTAAGAGGAAAAGACTGAAGCTTGTTCGCCTTCAACTTTTAAGGAACTTCGTTGCGATGTTTGTGTTATTCTTCTCATTTATAAGTGATAGATTTGGAGATGATAAACTATACAGGGTCCATGGGCAGCTGCCCCCTCCTAGAGCTTCACAAGTATCCCTCAAAAACTCATGAAACGATAGCTTACGAGAATATATTGAAAAATTCTTAGCCAACTATATAACCAAACAAAATTCAATGTCAAAATATTTCTTTACTCAGCATATTCTACTCTTAATTGAATACATTTATCACAGCGAACCTGCAATACTTCTAGACCTTTAAAAAAAAATGTTTCTTCTTGCTCTGCAAGCCAGTTCTCCACAGCTTTTATTACCTCCTCGTTGGAAGAAAATTTACCTTTTAAACTTTTTTCAGTTGAGGAAAGAGATGATAGTCGGACGGAGCCAAATCTGGTGAATAAGGGGGGTGTTCTAGTAATTCTAACCCTAAATCACGAGATTTTTGCATGGCAACATGAGATTTGTGTACTGGGGCGTTGTCCTGTAAAAACAAAATACCTTTGGATAGCTTTCCCTGCTTTCCGCGTCTTTTCTCTTTAATGTTTTCCCGTAGAGTGGTCAGTAATGTCGAATAGTAATCTTCAGTTATTGTTCTAACAATCATGATTACTCCATGGCAATCCCAAAAAACTGAAGCAAGAACTTTTCCAGCAGATTTTTGGACACGAACTTCTTAGGTCTTGGAGAACCAGAGTGCCGCCATTTCATCGATTGTTGCTTTGTTTCTGGATCGTAGAAATGTACCCAAGTCTCATCTATAGTAACAATTCGGTTTAAGAAGTCTACATCGTTTTCAAATCTAGAACAGATCGAACGCGATGCTTCTACCCTTGCAAGCTTTTGTTCAATATTCAAACAATTGGGGATCCATTTTTCGGATTTCTCAAGTCCCAGACGGCATCCCAAAAAATTTGGAGAGTGGTTTCTTGTAGAGCATGCTAGAACACATCTTCCACAAGACACTTTTTTCCGAACACGCTCATCTTTGGAAAATATGCAGGTTTTAAATTGAAGGAAAACCGTGGCTGGGTCATTTTTCGAATTTCTCAAGTTCCAGACGGCATCCCAAAAAATTTGGAGTTTGGAGTGTGGTCTCTTGTAGAGCATGCTAAAACACATCTTCCACAAAAAAATTTTTTTCGAACACGCTCATCTCTGGAAAATATGGAGGTTTCCAGATCATTTTCCGGATTTCCTGAGCCCTGACGGCATCCCAAAAAATTTGGAAAATGGTATCTTGTAGAGCAGCGGTCCGCAACCCTGGGGTCGCGACCCCATGTGGGGTCGCGAAAGGTATTTATGGGGTCGCCAAAAAAGTCAATAAGGTCCTGTTTGCTCTAATATTGCTTTCCAAAATAAATAAACTCTTCAATAGAAATAATTTACGAAATAAAAACAGCTAACTTCATGACCTGAACCAACCTTTGCATTTGTGATTTTTTTTTTCTGGGGTCACTCATAACTCTCTTTTTAATTTTGGGGTCGCAATATCAAAAAGGTTGCGGACCGCTGTTGTAGAGAATCTAAAAACACATCTTCCACAAAAAAATTTTTTTTCGAACACGCTCATCTCTGGAAAATATGAAGGTTTTAATTTGAAGGAAAACCGTTGCTGGGTCATCTTTCGGATTCCTTAAGTCCCAGACGGCATCCCAAAAAATTTGAAAAGTGGTATCTTGTAGAGCTTGCAAAAACACATATTCCACAAAGAAATATTTTTCGAACACACTCATCTCTGGAAAATATGGGGGTTTCCAGATCATTTTTCGGATTTCTCAAGTCCCAGACGGCACCCCAAAAAATTTGGAGAGTGGTATCATGTAGAGCATGCTAAAACACATCTTCCACAAAAAAAATTTTTCGAACACGCTCATCTCTGGAAAATATGGGGGTTTCCAGATCATTTTTCGGATTTCTCAAGTCCCAGACGGCATCCCAAAAAATTTGGAGAGTGGTATCTTGTAGAGCATCCTAAAACACATCTTCCACAAAAAAATTTTCTTCGAACATGCTCATCTCTGGAAAATATGAAGGTTTTAATTTGAAGGAAAACTTGTTGCTGGGTCATTTTTCGGATTTCTCAAGTCCCAGACGGCATCCCAAAAAATTTGGAGAGTGGTATCATGTAGAGCAAGCTAAAACACATCTTCCACAAAATTTTTTTTTTCAAACACGCTCATCTCTGGAAAATATGGAGGTTTCCAGATCATTTTCCAGGTTTCCCAAGCCCTGACGGCCTCCCAAAAAATTTGGAAAGTGGTATCTTGTAGAGAATCTAAAAACACATCTTCCACAAAAAAATTTTTTTCGAACACGCTCATCTCTGGAAAATATGAAGGTTTTAATTTGAAGGAAAACCGTTGCTGGGTCATTTTTCGGATTTCTCAAGTCCCAGACGGCATCCCAAAAAATTTGGAAAGTGATATCTTGTAGAGCTTGCAAAAACACATCTTCTACAAAAAAATTTTTTCGAACACGCTCATCTCTGGAAAATATGAAGGTTTCCAGATCATTTTCCGGATTTCCTAAGCCCTGACGGCATCCCAAAAAATTTGGAAAGTGGTATCTTGTAGAGAATCTAAAAACACATCTTCCACAAAAAATTTTTTTCGAACACGATCATCTCTGGAAAATATGAAGATTTTAATTTAAAGGAAAACCGTTGCTGGGTCACTTTTCGGATTCCTCAAGTCCCAGACGATATCCCAAAAAATTTGGAGAAAGGTATCTTGTAGAGCATGCTAGAACACATCTTCCACACAAAATTTTTTTTCGAACACGCTCATCTCTGGAAAATATGAAGGTTTCCAGATCATTTTCCGGATTTCCTAAGCCCTGACGGCATCCCAAAAAATTTGGAAAGTGGTATCTTGTAGAGAATCTAAAAACACATCTTCCACAAAAAATTTTTTTCGAACACGATCATCTCTGGAAAATATGAAGATTTTAATTTAAAGGAAAACCGTTGCTGGGTCATTTTTCGGATTTCTCAAGTCCCAGACGGCATCCCAAAAAATTTGGAGAAAGGTATCTTGTAGAGCAGTGGTTTTCAACCTTTTTCATGATGCGACCCCCCTGGCATGTAAAAATATTTCGCGACCCCCCGACCCTTCGCGTTTTTATCATGTGTGTTTCTGTATGTTACAGTGTTACAAATATTCATTCCATACATCGATGTGAAGTTAGCCACATACACACATACACTCAAAGACAAAAAATTGCTAATGGAAAAAAATTCATAACTTAGTGAAATGAGATGGTATTGCAATCAGATTTGGATGTGAGCTTGATTGGTTGATAAGAAATTGAATCCTGTTCCATTTGGAGACTTTCAAGACTCAGGGAGAGAGTTGTGGGGGTTGTTGGGGGTGGTTCCTGGCAAAAATCAGAACTCGACGAAATGGAAGTGTTCCACGATGGGTTTCGAATATGTGTTTCTTGAATGCCGTAAAAATGAAATGTAATACCCCTCATAGTTTGTTAGCCCCCAGGTTGGGAGATTTTGGGGGTCGTTAATAAAAAATGATGAAAAAAATTCATATCTCGACGAAATTGGAGTGTTTCACGATCATATTCGAAAATGTGTTTCTTGAATGCCGAAAGAATGAAAAACAATAAACCCCATAGTTTTTTAGCCCCCAGGTTTGAAGATACAGGGGGTGTTTTTGAAAAATTATGAAAAAAATTAATATCTCGGAGTAATGAGAGTGTTCCACGGTCAGATTCGAATATGCGTTTCTCGAATGCCAAACAGTGGCGACGCCAGCTTTCGAAGACAGGGGGGGCCAAAAGGGGGTCGGAATTTTTTAGGAGGGGCCAAAGTAAATAGAAATACAACGGGAAAATTGAAAGTCTTAGAATGTCAAAAAATTCTAGGCGGGGCCAGCAAAATTTTAGTGATGGCACGGGCTACTCCTGGCCCCCCTCTAGCGTCGCCACTGATGCCAAAGGAATGAAATACAATAAACCCCATAGTTTGTTAGTCCCCAGGTTTGGAGATTTGGGGTGTTGTTTATGCAAAATGATGAAAAAAAAATTCATATCTCGATGAAATGAGAGTGATCCACGACCATGTTCGAATATGTGTTTCTTCAATGTCGGAAGAATGAAATACAAGAGATCCCATAGTTTGTTAGCCCCCAGGTTTGGAGATTTGGAGGGTTCTTTATGAAGAATGGTGAAAAAAATTCATATCTCGAAAAAAGGAGAGTATTCCAGGATCAGATTCGATATGTGTTTCTTGAATGGCGAAAGAATGAAATACAAAAAACCCCATAGTTTGTTAGTCCCCAGCTTTGGAGATTTTGGGGGTTGTTTATGAAAAATGATGAAAAAAATTCATATCTCGGAGAAATGAGAATGTGTCATTTGATTAATCCAAAACAATCACAACCTTCGCATGAGTCTTGGGAGTTTATTTTTTGTTAATTTGTTTGTATTAACATACAAATGTTTATGAGTATTTGATTCTGTTGAAATTCTCTTACTAAAGTTTTCTCAAACTCTGGCGACCCCCCTACAGAAGCTTCGCGACCCCCCAGGGGGTCGCGACCCACAGGTTGAAAAACACTGTTGTAGAGCATGCTAGAACACATCTTCCACACAAAATTTTTTTTCGAACACGCTCATCTCTGGAAAACATGGAGGTTTCCAGATAATTTTCCGGATTTGCCAAGCCCTGACGGCATCCCAAAAAATTTGGGGAGTGGTATCTTGTAGAGAATCTAAAAACACATCTTCCACAAAAAAATTTTTTTCATCTCTGGAAAATATGAAGGTTTTAATTTAAAGGAAATCCGTTGCTGGGTCATTTTTCGGATTTCTCAAGTCCCAGACGGCATCCCAAGAAATTTGGAGAGTGGTATCTTGAAGAGCAAGCTAAAACACATCTTCCACAAAAAATTCTTTTATATGATATAAATTTTAATATTCATCAGTTTTACAATTTACATGAACTGAATACTGCTTATTTCAGTGTCTACGAAGACACCACTTTAGTTTATTATCTTCGATATAGTCAAGTCTTGATGACTGCTGACCCAATTTCCTTTTGTTTCCTGATAAGTCACTTAATATGTGTATAATACAACAAGTTACACACACTGGGTGTTCCAAAATATTCGAGAAAATCCTCATAATTTGAACGACTTGCACATCCAACTTTGGCACACATTTATGGCATTTTTTATTGAAAATGCACTCAATTTAAATAATTTTCACTGGTCTGATATTCCTAAGAGTAAGATTGACTAGAAATATCGAAAAAATGTCCACATAAAACAATTTTTCAAGCAAATAAACGGTTTTAATGTCTACATGAACAAAGCTAAATTTGGTTTGTTTGCCCACCAACTAACCTCAAAAAAATATTTGACAGGTCGTTGGATTGCCTAATTGGAAATTGTTGTAAACTTACCAACATCTTCATGTCGACAATTGGTGGATGAACGATAACTCAAAAACTCCTGACTTCAAGCCAGTTATCTCAATGTTTCAATTTTACGAATCTAGAAAGAGTAATGGTTGAGGAAACTTAAAACAAACCGATAATTCATACCTTTTTAATAAAATCGATAGATACGACCTGTACAAAAATAAAAAATTACGTTCTACTTGTTTTTATTCGTTTATTAAATAGAGCAGACGACTTTGTTATCGTCGCCAAGTCTAACTTTACCGGTGGCCACCAAGTGAAGGGCGCGAGGAAACACTTTGTGTTCAGCAACTTTGATCTTCTCTGTCAAAGTCTCTTCCGTATCATCAATTTCAACAGTGACCGCCTCTTGGGCGATTATTGCTCCAGTATCGACGCCAGCCTGAAAATTACAATATTATTCATTGAATCTTCAAGAATGGACTTACCTATACAGGGTCTTTCACGAGGAACCTCACCCATACTTATACGGGAAACTACTGAACGTATTTTCATGAAATTCAGCACTTATAAGTATTTCACGATGCTGATGAAATCTAAAATATTTTCAAGGCATGAGCACCTCCGGTTATTCCGGAAAAACACCATTTTTTTATTGCAGAAATAGATTCCTTAGAAAATTTCAAGTTATTTTGATGTAACATTTTTCAGTTTTGGTGGGAAAATTCTCTCTGAGCGGGAAAATTCGAAAAAAAAAATCGAAAATAGAGCTCCGCTGAAACAAGAATAACTTCGAGGTTTTTGGATGGAAAATTTTCATTTTTGGGATTTTTCAAGATGTAAGATTGATGTATCCACTTTAACAATCGAAATCGCGATTCATGATACAGGGGGTGAAAAAATCGCTTTCAAAGTTAGGGATGACAAAATCGTGAAAAATCAATTTTTTCAAATTAGAATCCCATTTTTTTATGGCAGATATTGAATCTACGTTAAAAAATAATGTGAGTGTATGCATCACACCCTTGCCCTAAAGTGGATATTTTCTGAGTTATTCACAAAAACCTGTTTTTCGTCTTGAATTTTCAGCTATTTCTTTTCCCTTCACGCCAAAAAGATGAAATTTTCAGGAACTGTTACTTAAACCATGTTTCAGATTTTACTACCCTAATATGCAAGAGAAAAAAGTTACAGGTTGTTCCTAAATAGATGGCGAATTTGGATTCGAATTTGTATCGGAAACCTCTTTATTTCAACTAATCGGCCATCGGTTTTCTCTCCAGTGATAAATAAATAATTCCTTATGAACCATATGCAAAAACTTACCATGTTTTACATTCTTTTTTTTTTAATGATAGATATCATTAATTACATCTGCCAAATTCCTCTTTATTCAATAGCATTTTGTGTTTACTATTAATTTGGTGATAATTCGTATTAAGTTATAAAATCGATCACTGTGCCTAATTTTACCAATGAAGATTATTTAAATCTCATTCTACTTCATGGAGAATGTAATAAAGTTGTAGATAGAACGATTCGACTGTTCATTGAGAGGTTTCCTGACCGACCCAGACCAACGAGAGATACCATTAACAGAACCATGACAGACTTGAGAAATGTCGGATCTTTCGTTAAGAAAACTATACACAGAGAAAAAAGTGTAGTAGAAGATGAGAACAACGAAATTACAGTTCTTGCATATTTTCGTGTGAATCCTCAAAATTCTCTCAAAGATGCCGAGATTGATCTGGGATTATCTCAATCGAGTGTTTGGAGAATATTAAAAAAAACATAAAATGCACCCATATAAATTCAATAGGGTACAGCATTTGAAGGAAACTGATTTCGTCAGGAGAACAGAGTTTTGCGAAGCTATGATGATTCGATTTTAAGAGAATGAAAACTTTTTGGACTGTATAATTTGGACAGATGAATCTAAATTCACAAAGAATTGTTCTTTCAATAGGCATAACAGTCATTATTGGGATGAAGAGAACAACCACCACTTCAGACAATGGAACTTTCAAGAGACCTGGAGTTTCAATGTTTTTTGCGCCATCAAAAATAATGCAATTCTCGATGTTCACATTTATGATGGGACTTTAACTGGTAAGATAGAACACTACACATGTTTGCATTATTTAAAGAATGTTCTCCCTTAGGAGATAGATATTCTGACATATTGACTCAAATAATTGAGCCGCTAGTACAGAACCATAATGACTTATGGTATCAACAAGATGGCTCGCCTCCACACAATTCACTCAATGTGTCAAATATCCTCTACAGGCTATTTGAAGATCGATGGTTGGCGAACAATGGTCCACATCTTTGGCCACCACGTTCTCCCGATTTAACTCCTTTAGACTATTATGTTTGGGGTAGGATAAAAAATATTGTCTACTCAACTCCCCTGACTGATTAAGAGGACTGCATAGAACGAGTCAGAAATGCGTTCAGCTTTGTTTAGATTTTTAGATTCATAGTTTTGAAACTCAATTTGGTTTTTAAACACTTTTGCAGATCTCTTCCTCCCGATGAAATAAGAAGAGCAACGCACGAAGCATTCCTGAGACGTATAAATAAATGTCTAGAAATTAACGGTCAAAACTTTTAGCATCTTCTCTAGTTATAACTGCGAGAGTTTGCCATGGTTCTCCTAATAGTAACTTGAAGTCTGTTTCAAGAAGGGGTGAAAAATCTACAGCATGGTTCAAATAACAGTTCCTGAAAATTTCATCTTTTTGGCGTGAAGGGAAAAGAAATAGCTGAAAATTCAAGACGAAAAACAGTTTTTTGTGAATAACTCAGAAAATATCTATTTTAGGGCAAGGGTGTGATGCATACACTCACATTATTTTTTAACGTAGATTCAATATCTGCCATAAAAAAAGGGGGTTCTAATTAGAAAAAATTGATTTTTACGATTTTGTCATCCCTAACTTTGAAAGCGATTTTTTTCACCCCCTGTATCATGAATCGCGATTTCGATTTCTAAAGTGAATACATCAATCTTACATCTTGAAAAATCCCAAAAATGAAAATTTTCCATTCAAAAACCTCGAAGTTTTTCTTGTTTCAGCGGAGCTCTATTTTCGATTTTTTTTTTCGAATTTTCCCGCTCAGAGAGAATTTTCCAACCAAAACTGAAAAATGTTACATCAAAATAACTTGAAATTTTCTAAGGAATCTATTTCTGCAATAAAAAAATGGTGTTCTAATTTGAAAAACGGAAGTTGACGTCATTTCCGGAAAAACCGGAGGTGCTCATGCCTTGAAAATATTTTAGATTTCATCAGCATCGTGAAATACTTATAAGTGCTGAATTTCATGAAAATACGTTCAGTAGTTTCCCGTATAAATATGGGTGAGGTTCCTCGTGAAAGACCCTGTATACGTTTTTAAGTAATTTTCACACTTACATCAACGAAATGGGCAGTGCATCCGCTTATTTTAACCTTGGCTTCGATTGCTTGTCTTTGAGCATGGGTACCTTTAAAGGAAGGAAGAAGAGCTGGATGTATGTTGATCAATTTTCCACGCCATTTATTCGTGAATTCGGCACTCAAAATCCTCATGAACCCTGCCAAGCAAACTATTTCAACTCCGGAGGATCTAAGTTCTTCATCCAACTTCCTATCGTACTCTTCCCTAGATGAATGGTCCTTATGGCTTATAATCTGGAAATTTCGAGTTAAAATCGAAGGAAAATGAGTTAGAAGAATTCTTACTCTAGTCTGTATACCCGCCCTACTAGCCCTCTTAAGTCCTTCCACGTTATCCTTGTTGGATATCACCAAAGCTATATCGGCGCCGATATTTTTTGTAGGGTCCAATGTGGCGTCTATTAGTGCTTGCAGATTGGTACCACTGCCAGATATCAGAACGCCAACTCTTTTCTTGTTGGAAAGATGTCTCTCCATCAAATTCGGTACGAATTCCCTCATATTTTGTTCCATGACTTCGGCAAAATGGTCGATGAAAACTTGTTCTCCTGAAAAAAATCGGTTACCTATACTCCATTCACTTTTATTTAATCACATAGGAGGTCATGGTTTCGTTTTCATGAGTTGGTGCTCCTGATGAAAAGCTCAGAACATATGATGAAAAGTCAGTGAGCGCACAGAAAATATCGTTAATGACAAAACGACGTTGCCAGTTTCTTTGTTTACATCAAAGTAAAAGTATCAAAGATATTCCACATTTTGTTAGGTTCACAAATTGTTCGCAGATTTTTGGTATTTAATCGATATTTGCAGGTGAGTTTTTCGTCGAATATCCAAGATTAACGTATGTTTATTGTTTTTAGCACCAGTTTGGAGCGTGAGGACGATTTTCAAGACCAGGACGAATGTTTACATTTCGAGGTTGAAGGGGTACACGGGAATTTCGTTGAAAAAGCTGTTATTTGGACAGATATCGCAGTAGATGGATCGGATGGAGCTTCGAGAGGTCGATTAGGATGATATTTTTCAGGTTTTCCAAGAAATTTGGCGATATCTGAGCAGATTTGCAAAAGTTAGGTACCTCACTAATGAGATGGAACTCAGACCTAATTCTCCTATAAGAAACGCCTTTCAAAGGTCGAGACGGTGAAAAATGTATTCTTCAGATGTTGTTTGAACAACGCAGCCGAGTTTTATATCCCAACATTGATTTTAAGAAAGTCATCAACAAAATAAAATTGACATTATTCTTGATTCTTGTAATTACCCATCAATTCACCTTATATCTTTGGGTTGATTTTTTTAATGAATTCTTGATTAGAATCAACAATTGATGTCGTCAAGACTTGAACATTCAGTTCAAGAGGATAATAAACATTAAATCTTCACAAGCATGCATATGAAAATTATGTGAAAGCAATGCAATTTTCTTCCATGGCGAAAAATAATATATTTCAACAGTGATCTCTAGAACTTTTCATGCAAATAACTAGAAAAGGAATCCTTTCTATCAATTCATATAAACGTTAATTATTTTCGTCCATCACATCTTTTCCAATTCATTCATTTTCAGAATAAATTCACATTCTGGGAAATACGCTAAGAATGCAGAAAGGGCAACATAGTGTTGACTTGGAACATAAAAATATTTTGAAAAACGTCATAACTTCGATACAGAGTGGAATGTGTCAAATTTCCAAGGGCAGAGTTGTGATTTTATAATTGTGAATGGAGTATAGATTGGTACTAATGCATTTTTGAACTGGAAACATTGAACATATTTTCAGTTCACTTAATTCTCTCTGCTATCGAATCGAGATATTTTAATTCCTCCAGAATATCATACTTATTCAAGTATGCAATCTGACAAGGTAAAGAGAGCTTTATCCCCTATCATTACTCAAATTACCAAATTTGGCGGAGGCATGATCAGTTCTTTATTCGAAGGATTGTGATATGAATTGGCAGCTTTTGCGCAGAGAACCTGAAAAAACACGTCATACTAACCTTCTTTACATGCTATCACTTCCCCTATTATGACACCACCATCGGCTAAGAGAGAATGCTTAACTTCTTTGCTATCTTCCTTTTTAACAATCAAGACACCGCCTATTCCACAATTCAATGTTCTCAACAGCTCAAATTCATTGACTCCTCCTGAAACAATAAAGAATTCGGTGCACTCTAACCATCGCGTGTTTTTCAAAGTGATAGAACTTTGAATTGAAATAAAACACATTTAAATCAAGATTTAAGCCATTTTTTTATTTGAAAGATGATTTAATGTCCAGAATTGTCCTCGTAGAATGCGGTTCCTCAAAGCTAGTCGTTGTGGACATAAGCCGGAAATTATTTTCAAAACATAAATGTCAAACAATTATCTGTTCATTATCTGAAATATTTCATTAACTACTATATGGGGGCTACATGGGTAATTTTGGTAACAAAAAGCGGGTTTTCGAAGTCACTCCATTCAATAAAAAATATTTCAAACCGTTTAGATTTTGACCTGTCAAATGGCATTTTTTGAAAAATCGGAAATTCATAACTTCCGTCCCTCTCATCGGCACCAATAGTTATTTATATTTTGTTGATCAGCATAGCCCCAAATATCTCTGTGCAGAATATGAGCGATTTGAAAAATCTCAAATTTTGGGTGAAAAATGACAAAGGGGTATGACCCCCTAAAAACACAATATTTGTCAATAAAAAATATATTTGGGGAGGATCTAACGTTATTATTGAATCTGGAAGTTGTACTTCCTATTCGAATCTTCAATAATAGCAATTTTTGGACCGACAGCACCCTTACCTTGAGTGGAGTGAGCTCGTGAACAGAACTCGAAAATGAAAAATCGAAAAATAAAAATTGGAATATTTCATTAACTATGGGGGCTACTTGGGTGATTTTGGTATCAAAATGTAGGTTTTCGAGGTCGCTCCAATCAATAAAAAATATTTCAAAGCCCTAACTATCACCGTTTAGATTTTGACCTGTCAAATGGCATTTTTTGAAAAATCGTAAATTTCAAACTGTCATAACTTCCGTCTCTCTCATCGCCGCCAAAAGTTATTTATATTTTGTTGATCAGCATAGCCCCAAGTATCTCTGTGCAGAATATGAGCGATTTGAAAAATCTCAAATTTTGGGTGAAAAATGACAAAGGGGTATGACCCCCTAAAAACACCATATTTGTGAATAAAAAATATATTTTGGGAGTATCTAACGTTATTATTGAATCTGGAAGTTGTACTTCCTATTCGAATCTTCAATAATAGCAATTTTTGGACCAACAGCACCCTTACCGTGAGTGGTGTGAGCTCGTGAACAAAACTCGAAAATGAAAAATCGAAAAATAAAAAGTGGAATATTTCCTTAACTATGGGGGCTACATGGATGATTTTGGTATCAAAATGTATGTTCTTGAGGTCGCTCCATTCAATAAAAAATATTTCGAAGCCCTAACTATCACCGTTTCGATTTTGACCTGTCAATTGGCATTTTTTGAAAAATCGTAAATTTCAAACTTCCGTCCCTCTCATCGCCGCCAATAGTTATTTATATTTTGTTGATCAGCATAGCCCCAAGTATCTCTGTGCAGAATATGAGCGATTTGAAAATTTCAAATTTTGGGTGAAAAATGACAAAGGGGTATGACCCCCTAAAAACACAGTATTTGTCAATAAAAAATATATTTGGGGAGGATCTAACGTTATTATTGAATCTGAAAGTTGTACTTCCTATTCGAATCTTCATTAATAGCAATTTTGCGGACCGACAGCACCCTTACCTTGAGTGGTGTGAGCTCGTGAACAAAACTCGAAAATGAAAAATCGAAAAATAAAAAGTGGAATATTACCTTAACTATGGGGGCTAAATGGGTAATTTTGGTATCAAAATGTATGTTCTTGAGGTCGCTCCATTCAATAAAAAATATTTCAAAGCCCTTACTATCACCGTTTAGATTTTGACCTGTCAAATGGCATTTTTTGAAAAATCGTAAATTTCAAACTGTCATAACTTCCGTCTCTCTCATCGCCGCCAATAGTTATTTATATTTTGTTGATCAGCATAGCCCCAAGTATCTCTGTGCAGAATATGAGCGATTTGAAAAATCTCAAATTTTGGGTGAAAAATGACAAAGGGGTATGACCCCCCTAAAAACACAATATTTGTCAATAAAAAATATATTTGGGGAGGATCTAACGTTAATATTTAATCTGGAAATTATACTTCCTATTCGAATCTTCAATAATAGCACTTTTGCGGACCGACAGCATCCTTACCTTGAGTGGTGTTAGCTCGTGAACAAAACTCGAAAATGAAAAGTCGAAAAATAAAAAGTGGAATTTTTCATTAACTATGGGGGCTACTTGGGTAATTTTGGTATCAAAATGTAGGTTTTCGAGGTCGTTCCATTCAATAAAAAATATTTCAAAGCCCTAACTGTCACCGATTAGATTTTGACCTGTCAAATGGCATTTTTTGAAAAATTGTAAATTTCAAACTGTCATAACTTTCGTCTCTCTCATCGCCGCCAATAGTTATTTATATTTTGTTGATCAGCATAGCCCCAAGTACCTCTGTGCAGAATATGAGCGATTTGAAAAATTTCAAACTCTCGGTGAAAAATGACAAAGGGGTATGACCCCCTAAAAACACAATATTTGTCAATGAAAAATATATTTGGGGAGGATCTAACGTTATTATTTAATCTGGAAGTTGTACTTCCAATTCGAATCTTCAATAATATTAATTTTGCGGACCGACAGCACCCTTAACTTGAGGGGTGTGAGCTCGTGAACAGAACTCGAAAATGAAAAATCGAAAAATAAAAAGTGGAATTTTTCATAAACTCTGGGGGCTACTTGGGTAATTTTGTTATCAAAATGTAGGTTTTCGAGGTCGCTCCATTCAATAAAAAATATTTCAAAGCCCTAACTATCACCGATTAGATTTTGACCTGTCAAATGGCATTTTTTGAGAAATTGTAAATTTCAAACTGTCATAACTTCCGTCTCTCTCATCGCCGCCAATAGTTATTCATATTTTGTTGATCAGCATAGCTCCAAGTATTTCTGTGCAGAATACGAGCGATTTGAAAGACCTCAAATTTTGGGTGAAAAATGACAAAGGGGTATGACCCCCTTAAAACACAATATTTGTCAATAAAAAATATATTTTGGGAGGATCTAACGTTATTATTGAATCTGGAAGTTGTACTTCCTATTCGAATCTTCAATAATAGCAATTTTGCGGACCGACAGCACCCTTACCTTGAGTGGTGTGAGCTCGTGAACAGAACTCGAAAATGAAAAATCGAAAAATAAAAAGTGGAATATTTCATTAACTATGGGAGCTACTTGGGTAGTTTTGGTATCAAAATGTAGGTTCTCGAGGTCGCTCCATTCAATAAAAAATATTTCAAAGCCCTAACTATCACCGATTAGATTTTGACCTGTCAAATGGCATTTTTTTAAAAATCGTAAATTTCAAACTGTCATAACTTCCGTCTCTCTCATCGCCGCCAATAGTTATTTATATTTTGTTGATCAGCATAGCCCCAAGTATCTCTGTGCAGAATATGAGCGATTTGAAAAATCTCAAATTTTGGGTGAAAAATGACAAAGGGGTATGACCCCCCTAAAAACACAGTATTTGTCAATAAAAAATATATTTGGGGAGGATCTAACGTTATTATTGAATCTGGAAGTTGAACTTCCTATTCGAATCTTCAATAATAGCAATTTTTTGGACCGACAGCACCCTTAACTTGAGGGGTGTGTGCTCGTGAACAGAACTCGAAAATGAAAAATCGAAAAATAAAAAGTGGAATATTTCCTTAACTATGGGGGCTAAATGGGTAATTTTGTCATCAAAATGTAGGTTTTCGAGGTCGCTCCATTCAATAAAAAATATTTCAAAGCCCTTACTATCACCGTTTAGATTTTGACCTGTCAAATGGCATTTTTTGAAAAATCGTAAATTTCAAACTTTCAAAACTTCCGTCCCTCTCATCGCCGCCAATAGTTATTTATATTTTGTTGATCAGCATAGCCCCAAGTAGCTCTGTGCAGAATATGAGCGATTTGAAAAATCTCAAATTTTGGGTGAATAATGACAAAGGGGTATGACCCCCTAAAAACACAATATTAGTCAATAAAAAATTTATTTGGGGAGGATCTAACGTTATTATTTAATCTGGAAATTGTACTTCCTATTAGAATCTTCAATAATAGCAATTTTTTGGACTGTCAACCCGAAAATGAAAAATCGAAAAATAAAAAGAGGAATATTTCATTAACTATGGGGGCTATTTGGGTGATTTTGGTATCAAAATGTAGGTTTTCGAGGTCGATCCATTCAATAAAAAATATTTCAAAGCCCTAACTATCACCATCATAAAATCTTCAGGGCGTTCTGTATATGTCAAAATCCACCAGCACCTCGTGCTGGAGCCATCTATTGGCAAACAGTGGGAACTGTCGACAATGGTGAAGTGGGAGGATAATCCCATCCGTCCCTGCCGTCTTCTCTGTTCCGCGATCGTTTATTGCAAACGGAGTGAAGGGATAGTCATTCTTTTACTCATCAAAAAGGAATAAAACTCGGAATAAAATCTAAAAGTACTCACCCATTGCAGCCAACCATGCAAACACCTTCGGCACCTTCCATTTCTTGGCATCCAACCTGACGGCAAGATTCGAGGGCAGAATCCTAGGAATATTTTCCAACAAACCTCCGCCCGTTATGTGCGCGAAAGCCTTGATTTTCTCAGCTCTCAGAAGGGGCAAAACAGATTTAACGTATATAGAAGTTGGAGTCAGCAGTTCTTCGCCTATAGAAACAACAAATCAGCATGGTGGATGGATCAAACCGAAGAATAAACCTTACCAAACGTCCTGTTGAAATCGCTGAAAGGACATAAGGTCTGGTAGGTCACCCCAGCCAGTTTCATGACCTTCCTAACCAAACTGAACCCGTTGCTGTGTACTCCAGAAGAAGGAAGACCTATCAAAACGTCTCCTTCTTTGATGGACGCGACTCGTGGAATTAATTGAGCTCTTTCGACAGCTCCAACCGCGAATCCTGCCACGTCGTATTCTCCTACGGGATATATATCAGGCATTTCAGCTGTCTCTCCACCTGAAATTAAGTTTCATGAACCGATCTTGTTATCGCTGCTACCAAGACAGCTCACCAATGAGAGAGCAACCTGCTCGTCGACATCCTTCTGCTACCCCAGATACGACATCTTTAGCTACGTCTACTTCCAATTGACCACAAGCGAAATAATCTAAGAAGAATAAGGGCTCGGCTCCATGGGCTAAAACGTCGTTCACACACATTGCTACCAGGTCTATACCAATGGTGTTGTGTATTCCAACCTCTTGGGCAATCTGAATAAAATCAAGTAGAAAAATATAAAAATTTAATTTTGAAAGTTCCCAATCTGTTTTTTCTCACTTTCAACTTTGTTCCAACACCATCAGTCCCGGAGACTAGTAAAGGATCTTTGAATCCTGCTGCTTTCATATCGAAAAGCCCACCAAACCCTCCAAGGCTTCCCATGACTCCTGCGCGATTTGTAGATTTGGCTGCTGGCTTGATATGGGACACCAAATCATTTCCAGCTATTATGTCGACGCCACATTGCTTGTAGGATAGTTTACCCGATGTTAAAATAGATCTAGAACGTCGTTTAAGGAGATAAACAATGCCAAAACATCCATTCTACACTGCGCAAAAAAATTAACGCACATTCTGAAAATCTCAATTTTAATGAAAGTTAACTCTACATTGACTTTATAACTTATTTTTTATGTTCTCTCGGGAAGGTTTTGAACGAAACAAGACACATTAAATGAAAGAAAAATTCAGGATTTCAACGAATCTTATGTGAAAGAAGAGAAATGAACAATTTTCAAAATACTGAAATGCTGGTAAGTGATTTAATACTTGGTATTTCCACCCCTTGCGTTAATTACAGCTCGGCAACAACGGTTCATACTCATAATGAGTGATCTTAAAATGTTCTGATCTAATCCTCCCCAGATTTCTCCGAGTTGGATTCCTAAGTCATTAAGAGTAGCGGGATGATTTTCTGAACTTCTCAGCCTTCTATTGAGGTTGTCCCAAACCTGCTCAATCGGATTGAGATCTGGACTTCTTGCTGGCCATTCCATTCGAGAGACTTCAACCTCTTCAAGGTACTCCTGAACGATGCGCGCACGATGGGGTCTGGCATTATCGTCCATAAATATGGAATTTTCACCAATGTATGGGGCAAATGGCACTACATGCTCTTCAAGAATGTTCCTTATATACTTATCAGCATTCATAGCTCCATTATCAACGACCACTAGGTCTGTGCGAGCAGTCAAAGATATTCCACCCCATACCATAATCGATCCTCCCCCGAAACCAGTAGTATTCAGGAAATTGCACTGAGCATATCTTTCATGTGGACGTCTGTATACAAGGGAACGTCGATCACAATGGTAGAGGCAGAATCAAGACTCATCGGTGAAGAGAACTCTTTCCCAATCGGCCTCTTCCCAATGGATATGCTCTCTCGCAAAATCCAAACGCGCCCTTCGATGGGCTGGGGTAAGAGCTGGGCCTCTTGCCGCGACACGAGGCCTTAAATCATATTCTCTTAGGCGATTTCATATTGTCTGAGTGCTAATTTGCAGCTCATGAGTTTGCTCAAGCTGATTTTGAAGGAGGCGAGCGGTTGCAAACCGTTGTCTCAAAGAAGAAACTCTCAAGTAACGTTCTTGAATGGCAGTTGTTACCCGTGGTCTACCCTGTCCTGGTCTTCGGACATTCATACCTGTCTCCCTGAATCGCTGCAACATTCTGGACACACTTGTATGGGAAACTCCAAACCTTTCTGCAATTCTTGTGTATGTCCACCCTTCTTCTCGCAAAACTATCGCTTGGGCACATTCCTCTTGGGTCAAATTGCGTGTTTCACGTTGCATAGCGATCGAGTGTAGAAAATCAAACGAAAGAAAAACTATTGATCACTAGAATTGATCGAGAACAACTGATTTTAGAATGGAGCCAATACATTCAAAATCTGATAATATCATCTTTTTTTATTCCTGCTGGGAGAAAACATCTGTATTGAAGAAAAACGTTGAAAGTGGATAACATATGCATGCATAATTCTGATAAAAATAATTATCATTGAGAACATCTTCAGTTGTAGAGTAAATTTGAGTTTTCCATAATGTGCGTTAATTTTTTTGCGCAGTGTATATTCGAAAGAACTTACCTTGCGATACCTTTGTGAGATATATCTTTTCTGTACTGGCATCCATCAAACTTGATGATCCTACAAGCTTGGGTTGCTTCGGCGGCTGCTTTAGCCAGCTGTTGGGCTAAAGACACCACTATCAAGACCCTTCCTCCGTTGGTTACTAATTTACCATCTTTCAAGGTCGTGCCACAATGAAAAACTACATGGTTTGGTCTCTTTTCTACCTCTTCGATACCTTTGAGAACATTTCAGCTAATATCAAGCCCGAATAGTCTTACCAGTGAACTGGTGAACATATTTCAATGATCCATGGTCCAATTTTCCATTGGACTCACCATATAAATTTATATCGTTGTCTTGTCACGATATAATTTTATATTGTTGTCTTGTCACGATATAATTTCATATCGTTGTCTTGTCACGATATAATTTCATATCGTTGTCTTGTCACGATATAATTTTATATCGTGTCTTGTCACGATATAATTTTATATCGTGCCTTGTCACGATATAATTTTATATCGAAGTCTTGTCACGATATAATTATACAGGGTTGGGATAAAGTTTGGCACCAAATTAATATATTTAAAACGGAACGGACGATAATTTTGAAATTTGGCAGCTGAGTGTAATGGACCAGAATGCATTTGATGAGCATTATTTTCATTAATGAGATACTTCCGGTTTAACCGGAAATGACCAATTTTTTTTTTATTTAAACGGACTGAACTAGACTGAATTTCTTCTTTTTACAGAGAATTTTCACATGGAACCCGATATGGACAGATCCGAAACAAGGTGCACTTTCAGAATCTGCAGAAATATACAGGGTGTCCCATTTGAATAAAAAATTTTTTGTCATTTCCGGTTAAACCGGAAGTATCTCATTAATGAAAATATGCTCATCAAATGCATTGTGGTCCATTACACTCAGCTGCCAAATTTCAAAAATATCGCCCGTTTCGTTTTAAAGATATTAATTTGGTGCCAAACTTTATCCCAACCCTGTATATCGTGGTCTTGTCACGATATAATTTCATATCGTGGTCTTGTCACGATATAATTTTATATCGTGGTCTTGTCACGATATAATTTTATATCGTTATCTTGGTCACGATATAGTTTTATATCGTGGTCTTGTCTCAAGTCTTTCAAATCAGTCGCAAATTTAAGTTACCTGTGATCGTCTGGCCTTTCTTAGGAGTGTCTGGATATCCGCAGGACGCCATGACTACACCAACAGCCGTCAGATCTTTCTTCCATTTAATTTCGGCTCTTTCGAGGGTTCCGTTAACACAACTGGATACGATTGAGAATAAGTCGGATTCGAGCAACGGCAGGATGACTTCAGTTTCTGGGTCCCCAAATCTACAATTGTACTCGAGAATCTTGATGCCGTTACTGGTTATCATCAATCCGGCATATAAAACACCTGCAATTTAAAAAAAGGTCGAAAAGAGAATTAATTGATTCATATACGTGGGTGAAATTTCGAATCTCTAGGCGATGTAGAAGTATTTTTTTTTGAATTCACGAAAATCGCGATAAAATCCAGCAAAAAGGCAATTTTAAACTCGATAAAACTCTTTTCGCAGATATCCTGTCCGTGATGTAAATATCCGGATCTAAAGAGGAAAGGTCAATGCAAAATAGCTTGGTATTCATATTTTTCATAACTTCCTTATTTCTTCAGGAAAATTGATCAAACTTTGACATTTCACCTATAAAATTTGCAGAGATCTACTGACAAGGATGAGCACAGAATATTCTATGCTCCATTGCTCCAATGCCAGTAGAGGTAGAGTCAGGGGCTCTACTAGTACTTCATACATGAGTCAATTACTATTATTTCGAATAAATGAATATTTTTCTCAAATTATTGAATGGAACGTTTTGTTTGCTTTGATTTCTCACTTTACATTATTGGCATTGAGAATATGATACAAAATAAGAATTAACAGATTACAAAGAGAGATAAAGTTGCTTGGAAAGGGCCAAAAGGTTTTTCCTCTTGTGAAGTTTGTATTGTTTATTCTTATTTTTCTCATTTTTTTTAATTGTTTTCTGAAATCGTTTTACTCACCAATGTATGGTATATTATCCTTCTTGAAACCTTCAACCGTCCTTTCTAGAATATTTTTCTGAACAAACTCCATCTGATCTTCGTTTAACAAAGGGCAAGGACAATAAGCCCCCATTCCACCTGTATTGGGGCCCATGTCGTTATCGAATATACGTTTATGATCCTGTGCTGGCAGCATGGCTTTTACTGTTTTGCCATCAGTAAACGCTAAAACCTATGAGGAAAAATATAAGAGTCGTCTCGACCAAATCCTGATTCTTAAATGTCACTTACTGAAACTTCTTCACCATCCAATATTTCTTCGATCACCACAGTTTCTCCAGCTGTTCCAAATTTCTTATCGCCCAAAATTTCGTCCACAGCATCACATGCTTCTTGTTTGTTAGAAGCGACAATAACTCCCTTGCCAGCAGCCAAACCGCTTGCTTTGACCACAAGGGCAGGAAAGGGTGCTCTGCAATCAAGTCAAGGTCATTAAAGTACATACATGATTTAATTTTCATTCACTTACTCCTTGATGAATCTTTTGGCTTCTGTTGGGTCGCTGAAGCATTTCCATTTGGCGGTAGGGATGTGGTGTTTGTCGAAGAAAGCTTTGGCCCAACTTTTATCGGATTCAAGTCTTGCAGCATCCTTGCAAGGTCCGAATACTTTGATGTTGGATTTGGCGAAGTGATCGGCGATGCCTTTGGCTAAAGGATCTTCTGGACCAACAATAACCACAGATACACCGTTATCCTTGCAGAATTTGGCTATGTCCTGAAGAAATTTTTTATGAATGAACTACAGGTTTTCTGGTGGAATCAGCAAGTCAATATTCGTCAATGCGGGTTATGTAGCATCGAAAAAATTTCGGTGAAAGGAAAACAGATCATTTGGTCACTGAAATAAATTCTTGGGCATTGGCGGGGTTTGAACTCCGAACCTCGCAATCAGGAGCAAAAATCCACCATTCTCAGGTACACAATAAATTTTCAGAGGCGATTTTAATGACTAGAAGAAAGGCCCAATGGAGTGTTGCAAATATTCACCTCTCTTTTATCAACAAAATAAATCCTTCAAGAAATTTTCTTCTGGGTTTACGAGCAATATAACTACAATGGTGAGCTTGTCATAAATACCACTGGTATGCAAACTTTTATATTGCGAGAAGCATTGAAAAGGCGGTTGGTCAATTTTCGACCTATTGTCTATTGTACAACATTCTTTCTATCTGTAGGCGGGTTCTTACTCAAGTTTAGGATCCTCGAATTTGTTGTTTGCGTTTTTTGCTGACCGCATCTAGTATCTATATGTATTTACCATTGTTTATTTGATAATATCTCTAAAAACAATAATCTATAGCACTATACCCGACTCTTGTTTCGATTTATTGTAATAGTTTACGATATAATATTTTGAAAAACTAATTTTCGTTGAGGCGATTTTAAACCGCTCGTTTTTTTTATTATTTCTGCGCGATATATATATTTTCCGAATTTTGAGCTGGAAATAATCTCTAGCGATAAGGTTCGATGTTGAATCTGATGGTCAATTCAATTATGTCCGTCCGGCCGTGGACCTGATAGCTCCCGAACGGAAATCCAGGAATAATCCACGGATACTCAAACATTCAGGTCGATTCTGTTCGCATCTTGTTATAACATTGCTAAATCTACAACATTGTTATAATTATAAAATATAACAAACTTTGCTGTGATGGCAATATCTTTTCTATAACCATATTACTATTTCCAAACAGAATCGACCTGATTGTTTGAATATCCGTGGGAATAATCGAAAATAATTCCAATATTCCTGTAACAGATTCGGGATCATAGACGATTTCGAAATATCAGATGCGAAGAGGTTTTTGTCCATAGAAAATGATATAAGATGATGATTTTCTTCTATGTGCGTGTGTAAGATTCATAGACAAAGTTTTTGTCTCTTTTTCTATGGTAAGATTGATGATCTGTGACTCTGTGACTAACCTCAAATTTATTTACGTCGATGGAAACATTTTCCGCTTTTTCCACTCTCGAAATCGCAAAACTTCCAGGTATTGCGAAAACTTTCTGCACCAGATCACTCTGTGAAATTTTCCAGATGATTGCATGTTCCCTGCCTCCACTTCCTATAACAACCACTTTAGCCGACATTTTCGCGAAAAGAGAAAAAATTGCAGATCTGCTTTATTAAAAAATAATTGCGGAATAACTAACAATAAATAATTAAATGTCACCGCTGCGATAACTGAATTGAAATGAAATTGATGAAAACCACTTGTTGATATATTCAGCACGTTATTTTCCACCAATGACAACGAAGACGTAGACGTCACTAAGACCTCAAGCCAATTAAATTTGAATGTGATAACCCCCAATGAAGAAATTCGAAAATAAGATATAGCCTTCCGATTTATAAGTCAAAAGTTCATCGATAAAGACCAAAAAGACCTATTGTGAAGCGAACAAATATGTATTACGGCAGTTCAGCTGTAGCAATATTAGTTTTGATTACTCAATGGATGATGAAATCAACAAATAAATGCATATAAAAGGAGAAATCGCCGTATTCTTGCCATTTTAAAATTTGTTTCTTCGGTAAATCGGTATACACTTCGTAAATAGTGTATTTGCGCGATTATAAGTACAAAGCCTTCCGTAAATTTTTACCTGCTTCTAGGAACTCATATTATACCCCAAACACCTGTTTCCAACGACAGGGTTGCATTCAGGAGACATTACGAAAACATTTCAATCGAGACGAATGGAATATTCTTTTCGTTTTTGAATCTTATTTATTCCTTCTTCAATGAGAATAATTGAGTTATTGTAATTCAAAATGAGAATACAATTTGATTATTTCAGAACAAGTTTTTATGGTATGAATGTGAATGTTGTAGCGAGGACAATCTACCTCTAAAATTCTTCGAACAGAAAAGGAATATTTCTGGGACTGTCTACCACAAATCATTGAAGCAAAAATTATATTGAACTTATTTTCCTTGTTTGATTACTGAAAGTGCTAGTTTGGCCCTGTACAAACCTTTGACGAATAGAAGACGTCCCTTATCCCTCCCACCCATAAATCTCAACATAACAAAGCATTCGTTTTGTGAAAATGATCTTAAAATGCCCAATTTCTTGTGTTTGCAATAACTTAGAAACTATCTGCATCAGTTTGCGAGGATATGAAAAAAGATACGATTTAAATATCTCATTCTCTTCTCCTATCAATTGACAGTGCTTTCCCGCGATTTCCAGTTGTGTCTTTTCATCTATCCACAAGATTTATTCTTTTTCTGTTTTTAATCCAGTGACTGCTTTTTATTTCTTGTTATAAATGAAAACCATGGGTAATCGGATGGGTGGTAGTGAGCGGTTGCCAGACACACTGACACCCTTGAGTGTTTCTCAAGAACAAAATAATATTCAATTGCCTTGGGGGCGACTTTACTCTTGTTTAGATGGATTCAGATCAGTTGGTAAGTACCTCTACTGGTGAAAATAATTGCTCCAATTCATACTGATGTGAATATACTATACTTGTTTAACATTTTCTAGATTTAACTTTAGACACGATAACATTAGGACGAGCTGATCACTGCACAATAGTTGTGAATAAAAACAATTTCCCAGAGACCACAGTCTTGAATGTCAGCAAGGTTCATTTTACAATAATAAGAGACGTTTACAATGATTTAATATATCTCAAAGATGAAAGCAAAAATGGTACTTTTATAAACGGAACTATTGTTGGAAGGGGCAACAGAAATATTTTACAGCAGGACGATATTTTGTCTGTGGGATTCAAAGGTTCTCAAAGATGTGAGTATGTAAATTTCAGAATGATGAGATTTTGATCCACTTTTATCTTTCAGTGTTTGTTTTCAAACTCTTAGAAATAGACGAATCTAACAAATATCTTCCGCCTGAATTGAGGAAGAAGTACAAATTATCTAGGTTTCTTGGGAAAGGTGCATGTGGTGAAGTACACCTCGTATTTGAAAAAGTGTGTTTATTAAATCATTTCACTCTTTTAAAGTTAGTAAATTAATCTTTTTTTACAGACAACCACTAAAGCATATGCAATGAAGAAAATCAAAAAAGGGGTTTATTCAAGTGGTAATGTTCACCACTTGGATCATCCGAATAAAATAAGGAATGAAGTGAATATTCTTCAGAGTCTCTCACATGTAAGTAGTACCTTAATTCTTAACTGTTCTTCAACTGAAGGTTTCGATAATAAACTTTGAAATATCAATTTCAGCCCTGTGTCATTCAAATGAAAGAAATAGTGGAGACTGAGACCGAAGTTTTCATAATTTTGGAATATATGGATGGGGGCGACTTGACCAGTAGAATTTTGTCGATAAGACCCATGACAGAGCAAAACGTAAAATGTATTTTTTATCAAATAACTTTAGCAGTGCAATATTTACACAACCAAGGGATCACACATAGAGACCTTAAGGTAAGGATGAAATAATTAATAGTAAGGGAAAACTATAACATTATTTTGTGTTTTGTTTCAGCCTGATAATATACTTTTAGCGAACGATGAGACTGAAACTGTAGTTAAAATAACAGATTTTGGTTTGAGCAAATTTTTGCACGAATATACTGTGATGAATACGATTTGCGGGACTCCCCAGTATGTGGCTCCAGAAATTCTGGACGGTTCCTACACTGAATATTCTTACCAAGTGGACGTATGGAGTTTGGGTGTCATTTTATTTTATATGTTCTCCAAACAGTTGCCCTTTAGGTAAATATCACCTCTATTTTTTTTTTCATTAAAAAATTAATGTTTATTTGAAGGTCCGGAGATCGAGCAGTATTGAATAAACTAATACTAACAGGGCAGTATAGCTTCAACCCAAATATTTGGTCTGAAGTTTCCTATGAAGCCAAAGATTTAATAAGCAGAATGTTGGTTGTGGATCCGAACGAACGGCTTTCTATAAATGAAGTATTGAGGCATCGATGGATAAAAAATGTGAGTTTAACTTATTTTGTCCACCCTTTATTACGTTCCAGATTTGAATATAATTATTTTTCAGGATGGGGACATGCAGCAACGGGTTGCAAATATTGTGCAGTATGAAAAATCAAACAGTGAGTATTATATCGATGATAGTGAAAATCAACAACCTCCATCGAAAAAATTAAAACTATTAGAAACTACCATATAAAACCAATGATACTATATTAATTGCATCAATTAATGTACTGTTCTCCATTGAGTTCAATAATTCAGTATCAATTTTATGATCCTGATTTTTTGTTTGATCTGAAAAGGAAGCACAATTCAAAATGTTTAAGACTTTTATCATTCGGAATGTCTTTTGTTAGTAGGAATCAAACAGTTAAAGTGTTAGCAGACTGAATTATAGATTGTATTAAACGATGATTTGAGATTGCTCAGTTTTGTTTATTTGAAATGTACGTATTTTTTCGTTTGGAGTTGATTGATCATCACATATTCTCATATTCACAAATTTAATGATCAATTCTAAACAAAGAAAATATTTGCAATCTTCTTTGTCTTCCTCAGTTTTGCCATATTTTTGTGATATACATTTGATCTGTTGTATACGACGACTCTCTCCTTTTATTTTTACCTATAAGTATGATGTTGACGAGTGAAGTATGGTTTTTGTATATTTTTGTTAATTTTGAATATACATTTTTCAAATATTTTTGTTTTCTGCAGAATTTGTATCTGCATGTGTTCGTATTTTGAAATGAGTTAGTTATTTCAAATGTAACTATTGTTAATGGTACTGTTTTGTATTTTGTTCGATATTTTTATGCATATATTATATTAGTGAGTAATAACAATGGTTCCAAAGTATTATAATACGTTTATAAATTTCAATAAATCGATATAAATTTCCTGTAAATCATTGAATTATTACCTGTGCAGTCTATCCTTCAGAAATCAGAATTTTTCACTTATTTTTCTTGTGTTGAACCAATTGTATTGAAATCGAATGTTGTGCTCGCTGAATTGGTCCATTCGGGCAAACTATTTTGATATTTTGTCTTGGGGAAGAATTTTGTGGGATTTAGAACTGCCTTAAAGAATGCCCCTCACCAAAAAAACCATTTATTCATTTTCCACATTAATTTTTTCAAGGATACCTGTGACTCCTCGAGATGAGGCAAGGGACTGAAGAACTTGGATTTTATCAAATATACAACTTTTTCCAATAAATGTAAGAGTATCAAACATAAAAAATTGTTAATGTACATCCCAATGATTGAAATTTATTGGTTATTATTTATGGTACCTCTAGGATTGATCTAAAAGAATAAAATATATCGAAGCTTTTTATTTCCACAATTAAAAAACAATAATAAATACAATAATATACATTATATTACATACATATCCGAATAATTAAAGAATAACATACTCTCAGGAAAATCAGTCTTGGGGAAAATTTGAACATGCCTCAACATTCAAATCATACTCAAGCAGTTACTTTTTTGTCATTCACTTTCGCAAATAAAAACAAAATTTCAATCGGCAAATAATCAAAGGACGCTGAAACATATTTCAAAAGAAACTGATGTAGGATACAAATTGACATATCGATTATTAACCCGTACTGAGGCATTAATGTCTCGACAGCTTTTTATCACAGTTCTTAGTGTTTGTAGCTGAAGATAGCGAGCTCATTAGGGACAAACAAATTAGACACTCAGTAATTAATAGTACCATCCCAAATTCAAAACCCATCTTTGAAAAAACATGAAATAAATTTTAATATGCGAATTACGATATAAGAATATTATCAGTATGATCTCCCTAAACGTCTGAAGAGATCCAATAAAATTAATTAAATACTCAATAATAAAAAGACGAAAAAAATAATATTTTCAGCATTATTGACTTACACAGGAATTAAAAACTGAAGCATGTTCACTCAATTTATATGCTGATGAAAATTACACATCATTACAAATTTAGATTCCATTTAGTTCTTCCACATTCAAGATATTGGAATTCGTAAGAGATCTTGTGATTTTTGTCTGAGAATTTAAAAATTGGTGGTTCGATCTGGAAAGACAAAAACAACATTCACATTACACCCTGGTTTCGTTTAGTCCACTTTCTTGGCAGTGAGGAACAAAGTGGACAGAACTCTGATATAAAAACGCAACCTCCATAACATCAAATGTAACTCCTCAGGTTTATCAGATGAAGCTGCTAAAGAAGTTGTATAAATGGCTCGATGTAAAACATTAGTTCCTCAATAATACAAATATAATTTGATTCAATAGATGGAAGAACAACATTGTTAAATTGCACCCAAGAAGCAGCTTCAATTAAACATCGAATTAATGCATTGAAACAAATATAACAATCTATATCTGAATCACGAATTCATAATGAAAAATATGAAATGCATTTCATTGTGTGAATTCAATTAGAACATTTTATTCAAGAGAAATCAATTGGTACTAAATTTGAATTCACTCATCCATTTTCAACAAATTCATTCTGGACCTTAAAGAGGAATTCAAAAGTTGAGCATTTTCTAGGGGTCATCACAATCTAAAAATCGATATGTGTTATAATTTATGTTATTCCAATTTCTTATTTTATTGTTTTTCAGATTGTAATGCCCCCCAGTATATAAGTGAGATGTTACAAGTGTAATTCAATTCAAATACACTTGATTATGAATGATCCCACCATTTCGATTTTTTTTTTAAATTTGGAATTGGGAAGAATCATCTTGCAGCCTAGATTATGATCTGATCAGATATGTTTTGGCCACAAGTCTAAAACATAGGAATAACAAATATCTTCAAATCCATTCATGAAAATTTCAGTTAAATACAATCCTGAAAAATCAATAAATAAGAGAAGGTTTCAAAAAAATGTGAATATTTTCATTCACATCAAAATTTTCAAGAGTACCTAATTCTTGAAGTTTAACTTCAGGAAAATTGACATAGCTCTCAGAGTTTACAATAGTTGCTGCATTCATGCTCATATACAATTGGTTGGAGCATGAATAAATCAATTTTATGATGAGGTTGCATGAATGTAACAAAAAAGTGTTCAAAACATAAAAGATTCTAACCAAGTATATCAATTCGATTTCACCTCATACTTGTTATTAAGTACACATCATTCAGCCTGTCTGAATGAAAAAAACAGCCATACAGGGCTTTGATTCTTGATGTTCCACGCACTTCTTCACATAAATATTTAGGGAAGTAACCGTTCGAATTCAAATTGAAATTCACTACTTATCAAATAAACGTAATATCACTTTATACACTGTAAAACTAGTTAAACCACTTGCCTATAAGTATTTTGTATAAAAAGGAAACAGTACATACATTAACTCTCTCAGAAAAATCTTCAGCTACGTTATATCTGTTTTTTCATTGTCCGGTAAATAATACTAGTAAATTAGGTTAGGTTCTTCCGCAGGGTTCACTAGTAACCTTTCTGTGGTACCTGCAAACAAGACAAGAAAATACTCAATTCATTATTTGAACACATGAAACATACATAACAATGGGAAAATATGTCTTTGTGTAATTGTGTTACAGAGTAAATGATTTCGGTTTGTTAAATTGATGATGTATGTTTCGATAGATGTTAACATATTGATGTCAAAATGAACATACCCCCATATACTAACAACAACATCCTTTGAAGAGGATTGTTGCTGTTGGTATCATTGAGAATTTATATGACAAGAGTACCAACCCTGGTTCAACAGAATAAAGGCAAAAATAGTTTTAGTTCTTTGCTAATTGAATGAACTGAAACTATTTTTGTATCCCTAATTGAATAAGTGCTCAGTGCAAGTATGAGAACAAATACACAGAAATATGGAAATATAATGGAGAAAGCAATGAAAAAGGCCACATTTAAGATTAAAGTAAAGAAATAAAGTAATTATTTGATAAAACCCGGCAGAAGTTTGAAACATTGTTCTTCTGCTGGAAGAAAAGAAATGGCCTCTATTGCTTAGTCAGCAATATCTAAGGATGGGCTGTACTGCTGTGAACACTTTCAGGGAAATTTGTTCAAACGAGTTAGGTTGAAAAATCCATATAGATTAGTCAAAACTGTCTCGATACACACATAATAGAAATATATATTATTGGAAAATGACTAAAAGGCATGATATATTCATTATCTTTTCTCATTTCGAGTATTTTCCTAAAGATAATGACAAAGACACCTCTTGATGACTTTGAGACTATATTAGTAAATGCAAAGAAACGTTTTTAAGGTTAATAACATCATAGAAAGACGAATTATCTGTGAAAATAACCAACAAATAAAAAATGAACATGAAATAGACCATCACCACCTTCACCACATATATTTTGGAAAAAATGAAACATACTAATCTATTTGATTCCCTGTCGTTTCAATGTAATCCATAACCTCATTTTGGTGGACATGTTGATCGGCTGTGTCATTGGAAAAAATTATAAGAGTTTGTTCAGAATAATAAAAAATTAGAAATTGATCGAATATGATTTTTTATAATTCAATCAACTGAATAATAATTCGAGTTGATAATCCATTCAAGAGTTACTGAATTCGGAATTTAACATAATACTCACCATGTATTGCCTTCTCCACTTTTCTCTTATCTTCTACAATATTGAAGGCTGTGATTAGGAAGAAGAATCCACCGAGTATTTCGACAAAACACGTCGAAAACAAGGCGTATTGTAACGATTTAAATTCGTCATATTTATTACTTGTTGAGGTAGTATTCGATGGTGAAGATCCAGACATCGAAATCTTGAAGGCGTCCGCTAACTGAAAATAAAAAAAATCAACTACTATTTTCTCAATTTACATTAATTCAATACCATTCTATGAATTGATATTTAATTGATGGAACATCTAGGAAAGGATTTGAATTGTAGCTGCAGATTAATATATCACTACGACTTGTAGATTATTTTGATCAAGAATATATAATATAATATTTAGAATATAAGCACACTCACCACTCCTATCAAATAGGGACTACCAGCGTCCCCTAAGGCATGAGAAAAAAGCAATTGGAAACCTTCAGCTGCAGAACGTCTTGTCGGTATAACCACATACTGGAAGGTTCATTATTTTATTAATTTTTAGTGAACATATATTATATTTTCCCCGAAAAATAACAGTCTTGATCCCAAAATGAAGAAATCAACATGAATAAGACACTATCTAGATAATGTACACTTGGTTTACTAAACATACAATCAAGTTAGTGAAGAATTCATTAAAAAATTTTAATAAAAGTTGAAAATTACATAAAATAATATACAAAAAATTACATTAAATATACAAACGATGTAAAAAAGTGAAATCAGTGTGTATTTATGCGGTGCTGATGGGAAGCCTTGAAACTTTTTAGCAGAAAGATTCGTTAATTTACAAAGTGAAGATCGTTACTGACACTTATATCCAAATGGGAAATGACTCTTACTTGTTACACCAATATATTCAGATAAATTCAATTTTGAATCTTTTTGACTGATTTTTGTTCAAAAAAGTTGGTTTCTCTTTGGAGAGGTATATAAAGCAACAACACAGTATCATATGGCAAGACAATGCTCAAATACACAAAATCGACTCACACAAATTTTCTTTAACACTCAGGCAATCATACTTAGGAAAAATAAAAATGATCACTTAGGTATTGTTACAGTATCTCGTTACATATTTAGAATTTTCGTTAAATTGGGCAACAGAAGTGATACTCTGATTCAAGAAAATTGAATGATGATTAGATTTCAGTTGCACTAATTTACAATTGATTCTTCAGTGAAGGCTGAGTATTATTTTTGAAGTATCTTAGCTGAAGCAGTAAGAAAGCGATATTCGATAGCAATATTCTTCAGCTTATATTCAATTGTGTAGTCTTAATATTGAAGCAACAAAAGCAGAAATATGACGTTTGGTAATGCTGTTGAAGTTTCTTCATTATGATCTCTTACAGGATTTTTTATTCGATTTAGTTTTGGTGTGAATAATGATACCCATGGATGGTAATGAGGAAGATAAACACATAAGGTTATCTTCATGATCAGTTGGCTTAGTAAATGGAGTTATAATTGATCAATACGACTTCGAAATGTTAGCTTTTCATAGTGATAATTCGAGTCCTATAGAAAACAGGAGGTCAAACTAATCAAAATGAATCATTTCACCAAAAATCAACCAAATTAAAAAGTCTAGAGATAATAACACGGCTGTGCTCCTTTTTAAGGAAATATCAGGTCTGTAAATTTGATTTCACACAAATTGAATTCAAATGGATAATAACTTTGTCATTTTGAAATATAGACGATTCTTGGAGAATTGGTTTATTGTAATGAGTTCTACCTCCTGTTCAGAATTACCCCTTTTTTATGAAAATCTAATATTGAAATGTGCCAAAAAATTGGCAATATACCGGTGAGGTTCAAGTTAGAAACGATGCAATATCAAATAACGTTTTTATGTGCATGTAAGAAATAAACTGCTCCACATGAGTTAGGGATATTGACTTAAATTGCAAAAAAATAAAGTTGAAATGAATTGCAAAAAAATATAGTTAAAATAAGTGTTTTGTGATGAAAATTCATATTAATATGATTTCAAGTTGCAAATTAATTTTAGCCTGTAGGTATACAGAGTATACAGAGTGGTTAAGAAAATAACGAAATTTTATTCCCAGAGAATTCAAGCATTTTAAGACTATCAATACAATGTATGGCCTCCACGGGCATCAATAACAGCTTGACATCTTCTTTGCATACGACACACGAGGTTGTTGAATATTTCTTGAGGAATTTGGTTCCATAAACGGGGCAGAAGCTCTCTCAGATCATTTAAGGATTCTGGGGTAGGTTGATGATTATCTAATCTTCTTTGGAGCATATCCTATGCATGTTCTATGCAATTCAAATCTGGTGAGTGCGGGGGTATTGGTAAATGTGGAATACCAAGCTCCTCGCGCGCATTCTCAACTATGGCTGCACGGTGCGGTCTAGCGTTATCGTCTAGAAATTGAAAAGTTTCACCAATAGCAGCGTGAAAATTTGGCACAACATTGTCAATGACATGCTCCCTATAGTGTAAGGCGGTCATATTCCCAGGACAAATGTGCAGATCTGTGCGCCCGTTGAAACATATCCCGGCCCATTCCATAACACTATCCCCTCGGAATGGATGGACTTCTTGGACATAGCGACGATTACGGGGTATGGGTGGGATTGTCCATACCCTTATTTTTCGGGAATCTGAAAATCGTGCATATCTGGATTCATCAGTGAAAAGGACACTACGCCATTGATCGTTCCAATTGATATGTTGCCTTGCCCATTCCAGTCTTTGACGGTTATGGTCACGTGTTAATGGAACTCCTCTTAATGGACGTCTAGAACCTAGATTCACCTCTCTACACGTAGATGTAGGATTTTTTCTCACCGAAACGGTGATGAAACGATCCTGAGCAGGTGTTGTTTTTCGTAGTCCACCAAGCCTTCTTCTTTCCAACACGGAACCTGTCTCCCTGAACCTATTCCAAAGTCGAGATATCACACTTTGGTTGACTTGGAGCCTTTCCGCTACAACAACCTGAGTTAGGCCATCCTGTAGCACTCCGATAGCCCTATTAGCCTCAGCGTTTGTTAATTTACGTCTTGGCATTTTCAGAAAACTCGTTTCAAATCGAAGCCGTTGATGAACTGACTTCATTTCAAAATAAGAACATTCATGAAGCATATGCAAAGAACCAAACTTCAGAAAAAAGGCGACCAGATTGACGAAATGTCTCATACTGATTTTTATTGGATCGATTCAAGTTGTTATTGAGTTTTAAATGATTTTACAGCGATTTTCTCGAAGATTACATACTTTTAAAAACGATTGAATACGATATCCCTAACTCTTGTGGAGCAGTATATTAAAAGGACCAATGCTCGCAGGAAATTTGTTCCTATTTTCATTAGTTCTATCTACCCTATCAGTTTGTTTCAGATGGACTGGGACACCCTGTATACCTTATTTCATATTTGCATATTTGTTAACAATATCTACGAAACCCATGAAAGGATGGAGGTTAATTTTGCCGGTGAGTGTAGTTCATAATGTGAAACTTCAACAAGTGTATTTACCATCTCACTATCTCAGACTAATAATATGAATAGAACAAGTAACTTACATACTCAGAAATGTTTTGAGAAAGAACGCAAAGAAAGAAAGGAAACCGTATGAAGAAAAAAGAGAAAATAAACCATTTCCTTGTTTTCGAACAAATAATCTATATTCATGAATTCAACTACTCGTCATGAGTTGAGTAAATTGAATTCATTTACGTTTTCTGTTCAGAAAAACCCAATTTCTTTTTGAACTATGTAAATGTAGAGTGTTTCAGGTTAGAACAATAAGATTTCGAAGAAATGATTATTCATGTCATAATTGCCCTTGGCAGACCAAGGGAAAAAAGTATGACATTGCGTCACCGCCACGAAACATTTCTAATATTTTCGATTTGGTCTAAGGACAAAGCATTCAAAAATTCACGAGTGTATACACCATGTTTTCAAACATCTTACTTCATACCTCGGTTTCTATGCATCTATGCGGGTTCGATGTTCTGTCTCTGCCTACTTGATCTATTCGCATTATTAGTCTATGACAAACGTCAAAGGAAGGTGAAAAACAACGCCACCAATCTGTGCTCGAAGGCAGCACCCGTAATTACAAAGTAACAGGAATATTTGTGCCATTTTCTTTGATTTCTCTTACCAGCAGTATGTCACCCACTATTGCCCAATTGAGGTTGAGCGCCACCTGGCCCAAGAACAACAGCACGTAACACAAGGCCGTGTTACTGGTGGCCGCGAAAGTGCAGCCCAAGAGCAGGGGCGCCGATACCACAAGGCCAATCCCGCAAATCAGGGGATCGGCCTTCTGGTAAACGACCCTCAGGTTCTGGCTCAGGTAACCGCCGAGCGTCAGTCCGACCACGCCGGCAGCGATCGTTATACCGCCGAATATGAACGAGTTACTGAAACAACGAGGAAGAACTGTTGAGCTGACTGACACATTTCACGAAAACATTCGAAAAACAGACGTCACAAGACGAAACGTCATTAATTGACATTGACGCATGTACCAACTGTCAGATGTGACACCTTCGATGTTCTATGGTTCCGCGGTAACGTCACCCTTCCGTTTTCACAGCGCGCCATGATCAATCAGCTCAACTGCTGCATTATTAAAAGCTCTTTTCTCAAATCTTACCAGCAGTATGTCTGCGACGATGGACCAAGTTAAATTGAGGAAAAACTCCGCGAAAAATACGAAAGTGTAGCATAGCGCCGAACTGAAATTGGCAGTTAGCAACACTATGAACACCAGGGGGCTAGATACGAGGAGGGCCCCGCCGCATATGTGGGCGTCGATTCTACTGTAATGTGGTCTTAGCCTCTGTGCCAAGTAACTGCCGGCCGGCACGCCTAGCAGGCCGGACACCATCGAAACTACACCGAAAGTCAAGGCAACGCTAAAAAATCAAATGGAAGGATGAGAGAATGCCTGGAAATAAATGTGATGTACACCTGAAAACAATATAAGGCCATATGCTAATGTCAAAAATTCCGCAGCTCAGTTTTTGTAGAAAAATGACAAAATCTGATTGATACTTCTGCGGCCGTCGAAACGTATATCAGGCATTTTTCTCGAAGCTATGCATGAAATATTGTTGAAATTTGGAAGAAAGATAAACTTTCCATCCTTGATTTATCCGCGAAGAAAAATTATTTTGTCGCTTCTGTTTTTAAAAAAATATTGCGTGCACTGGTTAGTGTATATCGAATTACCAGGTCACAAATCACTGAAGAAGATGAGATAATCTGCTGATTGCTAAAATGATTTTTTGAATATGGGATATTTTTCTTTTCAATAAAAGCGGCAAAATAAACTGCTCCACATGAGTTAGAGATATTGACTTAAATTGCAAAAAAAATATAGTTAAAATAAGATTTTTGTGATGAAAATTCATATTAATATGATTTCAAGTTGCAAATTAATTTTAGCCTGTAGGTCTTCAGCGTATACAGGGTGGTTAAGAAAAATCGAGTAAAATAACGAAATTTTATTCCCAGAGAATTCAAGCATTTGAAGACTATCAATACATATAGCCTCCACGGGCATCAATAACAGCTTGACATCTTCTTTGCATACCAGACACGAGGTTGTTGAACATTTCTTGAGGAATTTGGTTCCACAAACGGGGCAGAAGCTCTCTCAGATCATTTAAGGATTCTGGGGTAGGTTGATGATTATCTAATCTTCTTTGGAGCATATCCCATGCATGTTCTGTGCAATTCAAATCTGGTGAGTGCGGAGTTATTGGTAAATGTGGAATACCAAGCTCCTCGCGCGCATTCTCAGCTATGGCTGCACGGTGCGGTCTAGCGTTATCGTCTAGAAATTGAAAAGTTTCACCAATAGCAACGTGAAAATTTGGCACAACATTGTCAATGACATGCTCCCTATAGTGTAAGGCGGTCATATTCCCAGGACAAATGTGTAGATCTGTGCGCCCGTTGAAACATATCCCGGCCCATACCATAACACTACCCCCTCGGAATGGATGGACTTCTTGGACAAAGCGACTACGGGGTATGTGTGGGATTGTCCATACCCTTATTCTTCGAGAATCTGAAAATCGTCCATATCTGGATTCATCAGTGAAAAGGACACTACGCCGTTGATCGTTCCAATTGATATGTTGCCTTGTCCATTCCAGTCTTTGACGCTTATGGTCACGTGTTAATGGACCCCCTCTAAATGGACGTCTAGAACCTAGATTCACCTCTCTCAAACGTCGTCTGATGGTTTCGATGGAAACTTGGACCCCATCTGCATTTTGAAGAGTATTCCGTAGCATTCTACACGTAGATGTAGGGTTTCTTCTCGCCGAAACGGTGATGAAACGATCCTGAGCAGGTTTTGTTTTTCGTCGCCCACCAAGCCTTGGTCTTTCCAACACGGAACCTGTCTCCTTGAACCTATTCCAAAGTCGAGATATCACATTTTGGCTGACTTGGAGCCTTTCCGCTACAACAACCTGAGTTAGGCCACCCTGTAGCATTCCGATAGCCCTATTCGCCCCAGCGTTTGTCAATTTACGTCTTGGCATTTTCAGAAAACTCGTTTCAAATCATAGAAGCCGTTGATAAACTGACTTAATTTCAAAATAAGAACATTCATGAAGCATATGCAAAGAACCAAACTCTCGTACTGATTTTTATTGGATCGATTCAAGTTGTTATTGAGTTTAAAATGATTTTACAGCGATTTTCTCGAAGATTACATACTTTTCAAAACGATTGAATAGTATCTCCCTAACTCTTGTGGAGCAGTATAGTTTCCTTCACGGATAAATCAAGGATGGAAAGCTTAATCTTTCTTCCAAATTTCAACAATACTGCGAGCATAGTTTTCGAGAAAAATGCCTGATATACGTTCCGACGGCCGCAGAACTTTCAATCAGATTTTGTCATTTTTCTATAAAACCTTGATAGATACAAATTTTCTTTCACCACGGATAACTTACGGATAAATCACTGGAAAAGATGAGCTGGTTTGATAAAGTTGCAGTTGCATCAAACAACCACATAGTTGCGCACATTATATTCTAAATTATCCGAGAATTAGGCAATATCGAATAAAAATTACTCAGACAACAATTTATTATCTCTTCCGAATGAATATAAAATTCATACTCGACGATAAAGAGTGTATAATGACGAAATCGTTCGATATGATCCTTTTCTATTCATTCATAAACATTTCATAATTCGCGATAATAATCTATTTGGAATTTTACAATAACACCTTGGCGATACTCGATGAATTCAACAAAATATATTTCAACTTATTCGCAAATATAAGCTCATAATATTCTGCCTTATCTCCGACGAAAAATGTTTGCGGTGTGATAAAATATCTATCGAGTGTACTCAATGGATAGAATATCTGATTTCCTTCAACAAAATTCGTGATGTGGCAACCATAGAAAAACAATCGGGAAGTTTTTATTGCAAAACTTCCAGATTTAAATTATTACTGAAAAAAAAAATCACTGGAATAATTCATTCCAGTGTCAGTAGAACTTCCGCTTCTCTTTTACTTATAATTTAAGTATTTACCGTATGGCAAGCATAGGACCAGGAAAAAGAGATGTATGAATCAGATGGGTTACCTGTCACTGTTGTCACTGTCAAGAGTCTTTCCTTCTTGCAATTCAAGTCCTTTCTCGATGAATTTAGGTCCCCACCAAGCTAGAGCTCCAGCTACAAAGGCAACACAGGTGAAACCGGCTGTTGAAAACATAAAACTACGGCTGTAAAAAGAAAAGAAAGAGATTGTAGGATTCATACAATAACACCTAGAAAACTGGAGAATCAAAGTAATGTCATATTAACACCAAGTAACATCATCAACATTTATGAAATAAAAGTAACAAGAAATAAAATATTCTTAGATAAATGGACAAACTGACATACAGGCAACAGTAGTGTTGCAACTAAAGTTACTAAACTACTGACAATGTTCACCAAAGGAAGGCTTGGTTTTTCTAGGAACATCAGCACAAGATGCGTGAGCCCAATGCAAACAAGTCTTCTCCAGGCTTAGATTGGGAAAGAGATCATTACAATAGATACATGGACAGTCGTCTTCATCGTCATTTTATTCTTCATTGTCTTCTTTAATGCCCTAGGGACTTATCTCCTTCTCTTTGGAGGAGAAATGGGCTCATTTTTTGATTTGATTGCAATCATTTTAGGTGTAGACTAGTAGAGCCCGTAGATCTACCTAATAGGTGGATCAATATTTAAGGTAGATCAATATTTAAGGTAGATCAATATAAAAGGCAGATTCGCATTTATACAGGGTGAGTAGGACTTGTACATATATTTTAACTGTAGATTCCTCTCATCAAACGAAACACTTTTTTCCCATACCATTTTTCAAAATTCGGTTTCGTTTGGAAGATACAGGGTGTCAAAAATCCATGAAATTAACACTATTCTTTCCATATATTCGGAACCGATATTTCGAATGAACTGAATTTTGGTTGATTGTTTACTCTATTCATGGTGTATATTCCTCAATTGAAACTTATTTCATATTTCTACTGGTAAAAAAGTTACAGTATAGTCGACTTATAAATTCACGCAAAAATACTATAAAACCACTTGAAAAAGATGAACGGTTCACGTTTTCGAAATAATTAATTATTTTAGAAAACAAAAGTATTCTTATATTTTTTCAATAAAACGCGTCGTTCTCAAGTTATTCCTAATTGTATAAGATTGAATTAGAGGAAAAAATCATGAATTTCAAGAATAATCTGAATGCTGTCCTGAGTTAAATCTCATCGAATATGATTTTTCTCTGGCCTCTCAACAAGTTACCAACGTTGTCAGAATGTTTTTCAACTTTGTCAAGACTAAAATCTCTATGATGAAAAAAGTTGGATGTAGAGATAATAAAATTACACATTCGTGGGACATAAAATTATTCATTTTATATGCAGTTTCTATTTGAAATTCATTGTTACCAGTCCTTCAGTAAAATATCTATCGAAACAATATAACTCGACACCAGAACGACACTAATATTACATCAATTCACTGAAAGTCATTTACATAATCATCACCTGTTTGCTTCATTCTCTGTAAATAAATAAAGCGTGAAATTTGTTTATGCCGTGCTGACTAACGTTTTAGGTTGGACTGGTTGGAGCACAGAGCATCGCGGGTACATCTACGGCCTTCTGAAGGGAAGAGTGGCCTACTCTTCCCTTCAAAAGGCCGTGGATGGCAACTGAAATTAGGAACGTAGCGCTATATTGGCGAGAATCAGAACTACTCTTTCGGCATTTTCAAAGAGCAACGCCTAGACGCCTTTAGCGATTGTGATAGTTCATCCGCTAACCATAGGGGACATACTGCTTTCTTGAGTTCGCATTGTTTGAAGAGAAAATCGGCAATCTGGCATCGTCTTCTCTATAGTTCTGTGCTATATCACAGAGAATGTGGTAAGCTTAGGTCATTGACCCTGAATCATATGACTTTGGTTAATGGAGTTAGGATAGGTTAGTGAAAAACCATTTTTTATGCGATCGTTTTAGAATATCGAGGAAAATATGAACAAATTATTCGTGTTTACAAACTAATCTTCAGGAAAATCGAAGGAGGAACTTATTTTGGTGGGAGAAATATAGCTTTTCAATTGCCGAAGTGATCGGACAGAACTGAGTGTTTTGTTAGGAAATATCGTGTTTGTAACATTCTAATTCAAATAAGGTCAGTGCTTGAGTATTTTCTAATTGTATCAACCAGAACATCTAATAATCACCTCAATTTCAATCGAAAAGTATGAACTTTGAGGTGTTTGCAGAGAATTGATCCAGGCACGCATTAAGCTCAATTTTTTTTTTCAAATGGCCATATCTCTTTAACAGAGCCGAATTCGGAAAAATGGAAAATGAAAAAAAGGTTTCCTTTAGCATCAAGAATCTACAGTTAAAATATATGTACAAGTCAAAGACTCACCCTGTATATAAAAAAGGCCAATAAATGAGAAGAAGAAGAAAAAAGTGTTTGACATAAAGAACATTCTATGATGAACATGGAAAAGTTACGGCCATTCAAAGATAGTTTTATGCACAGAACATATGGTGAACATAGATCATCTGTATTTGTACAGTAATATTAAAGTCATGCCATTTTCTTGTTCTCCATTGTCTTCTTTACTGCCCCAGGGACTAATCTCCTTCTCTTTGGAGGAGATGTGGGCTCATTTTTTGATTTGATTGCAATCATTTTAGGTGTAGACAAGTACTGGTTTTTTGTTTGCTGATGGAGCCTGAGAAGAATTGTCTTGCTTTTGTCCGGTAGACATTGTTAATTCAGCTGAAATACCTATGCCATCTTGTCCATTAACTGTATATGTCAATATGACATTTTGTCCATATAGCGTTATAAAAATAGAAATATATCCAATGAATACAAAGAGTATAATCATAAAAAAGCTTCGTGAAAACAATGGCAAATAAGTAAAGTTTGAAATGAATGCAACATAAATCTGTAAAAATGAACAGTATCATTTTATTTAAGAAACCACATTCTATTTCCTTTTCTATGTTTCATTTAATTTTAACTTAGAGAATGCTTTGTTTTGTCAATTGTTTATTAACGTCATTTTAGATTTCAAATATTGTAAATTGAGACCTTAAGAAATAGCATTGTTTTTGATTTCTTTCAGGTTCGTAAGTTATTCCTTTTAGCTAGAAGAGTTTGTTTGTATTATTTTCAACTAAAGAAAATAAATCTTTCAGATTGAGACATCAAATCATCTATTTCTTTGAATAGAAAATAAGGATTGAATTAAATTCTTATAAATCAAAAACGTAAGCTATCTGGTTGATATTCGAAGGACTGCACTGAGATTTCGAGCTAGAATGACCACATCCATGAAAATTTGCATAGCTTTTGAAACATCGAATACTGATACGAGGAAAAATGTATTTAAATTCAAGTGGATTCAAACTACAGAAACAGAAGAATATTATGAAATACCAGAAGACAAACAGAATCCTTATGACCACCAGGAACTTTTTGCTGTACCGAAGATGAAAAATATTATGAGATCAATGAAAACAAGAGGTTCATTTCGTACGTGCGTTATTTCTCTAACTCCGGAATTGAAAGAAATATATTTTGATGCTGAAGAAGATGTAATGTTTAGGGATGAGTATCTGCAAATTACTTATTCACCTGCATATGTGAGAACAGAGTTTGGACGAGAACTAGTAGAATCACAAAATACAAGAGAACTGTCAGGCAAGTCCAAGGAGAATAAAAGGGATTTCAAGAAGATAAAGGACGATTTTGTGCTGAATAATTTTGATGGGAAGAATGTTTCCGTGACTTTATGGTTAGAAAAATTTGAGACGGAATGCACGCGTTGTGGAGTTGAAGAAGATAGAGACAAAATTTTAATTTTACGTTTATTTCTGGATGGAATAGCGAAAGACTGGTTTGATTCTAAATTAATAATATTAGGTTTGGACAATGATTTTCAAATATGGAAAAATAACTGCTTAGATAGTTTTTGTGAAACGAGCTGGCATAAGTATAGAGAGGCATATTCGTTTAGGTACATAGGAGGAAGTTTAGTTGATTACGCTTTCAGGAAAGAAAATTTGTTGTTGAATCTCCGAAATAATTTTCCAACTGACATTTTAATTGACTTAGTTGTGACAAGTTTGCCAAAATTTTTACAAGATAGAGTTGATAGATCAAATGTAACAACTTTTGAGAAATTATTAGGTGAGTTACGAAAGTTAGAAGGTCTAACAAAATCTGATAACAGTCGAACTATCAAAAATGGTAAAACGAATAAAACTGCCGAACAAATTTCTTCACCAACAACTAGAAAAATAGATAAGAAGGAACCATGCTCAATTTGTGATCATAATGGTTTCCCAGGGAGATTTCATCCAGAGGCTCTATGTCGGCTAAAGAATAGGAGATTCAATAATTTCATGCAAGAGAACGTATATGGTAACATAAGAACGGTGAACAATGTTGGGGTACAGGATGAATTAAATGAGGCCATTCCCAATCAAAAAAACTAGTTTTGTTGCCATTGATTAAATTGAGAGTGTTCGTAAATGATAATGAATTATGTGGAATTTATGATTCAGGTTCAAATGTTACTCTTATGAATTCTAAGGTGGCAGATGAGTTACGTCTACACATTCAAGAAGATAGGAACACATTCAAAACAGTCAATGGCAGGGCAAATTTTTCAGGAAAAATATCTACAAATATGAGAATCAATGATATTGAAAAAGAAGTTGTATTTTTTGTAATTAATGATAATAATTTCGAGTATGATATTCTACTCGGATTAGATTCTATTTTCAATTTCCAATTGAAACAAGATTTCGATTTGAATATTTATCAAAGATTAGATGTGAATGAAGAGAGAAAGATCGATTTTTTTTGTAGTAATATTGATGAAAATGATTACAATATCAATTTCAATGAAGGAATACCAATAGAACTTTTCGAAGCAAAATTAGAACATTTGACAACAAATCAGAGGAATAAGATTGAAATTATAATAAATAAATATGACAATATTTTTGCAAAACACAAATTCGATATTGGTCAGGTGCAGAATAACGAAGCACATATAAAACTGTTGGAACATAAATTTGTAGCTAAAAAACCATACAGATGTTCAATGGAGGATCAAAAAGAGATAGAATTCCAAATAGGAAAATTGTTGAAAGCGAATCTGATAGAAGAATCTTCTTCACCTTTTGCAGCACCAGTCACTTTGGCATATAAAAGGGATGAGGGAGCTAAGACCAGATTATGTGTTGATTTCCGTGAACTTAATAAATTAATTGTTCCCGAACCACAGCCTTTCCCATTGATTGATGAAATCTTAGCCAAGACACGAAATGCAAAATTCTTTACTACATTAGATGTAAATTCTGCCTTTTGGTCGATTCCTGTTCGTATCAAAGATAGATATAAGACTGCTTTTGTGACGCAAAATGGTCATTGGCAATGGAAATGTTTACCTTTTGGACTTAAAACATCTCCAGCGATATTTCAACGTATTTTGAATAATATTATCAGAAAATATAACTTAAATTCATTCTGCCTAAATTATATAGATGATATTCTAATATTTTCTTCAACATTTGAACAACATATAGAACATTTGGAGGAACTCTTGAAAGCAATATGTGAGGAAGGATTCAGACTTAAATTTATCAAATGTAATTTTGCCAAAGAAGAAGTCAAATATTTAGGACATATTGTGGGAAATAATACAGTACGACCCATAAATGACAATTTGATTTCCATTAGGAACTTTCCTCCACCAGATAATCGGAAGAAGATAAGGCAATTCTTGGGTAAGGTAAATTTTTATCATAAATATATAAAAGATTCGGCTAGATTATTAGAACCGTTGCATAATTTACTGAGGAAAGATGTAAAATTCAACTGGTCCTTGGATTGTCAGGAGGCTTTCATTGAGGTTAAGGACATCCTTTGTTCTGAACCAGTTCTTGCAATTTTCGACCCAAATGCGTATATTACTATATATACTGATGCCAGTATTCTAGGAGTAGGAGCTGTTCTTAAACAAAAACAGATTGATGGTGAAATGAAACCCGTGGCATATTTTTCTAAAAAACTGAATAAATATCAGAAGAATAAAAAAGCAATATTCCTGGAATGTCTGGCAATTAAAGAGGCATTAAAATTTTGGAAATATTGGCTGATAGGAAAAGAATTCGCTGTTGTTACTGATCATAAGCCATTAGAAGGAAAAGAATTTCGCACAAGACCAGATGAAGAGTTGGGTGACATGATGAATTATTTATCACAATTCAATTTTGAGATTAGATATGAACCAGGAAAAAAAAATGTAGAAGCAGATTGCCTTTCTAGAAACCCAGTTCTGGAAGAAACGGAAAATATGGACGAATGTATAAGAACAGTAAATTTGGTGGCATTGAATGAAATAAAAACCGATCAAAAGAATAATTTACTAATGATAAATAATATGGGAAGAACTGTTGTAGAGAAAGATATATTTTACAAATTGCAAAAGAGTAACAAAAAAATAATTTTATCAAATGATTTCGGAAAAGATTTGATCAGAAAATTGCACAAGCATTATGGCCACATTTGTGCTAGTAAGATAAATAAAAAAATCAGAAAGTTTTATTTCATTCAAAATATAGATTCGCTGGCGAGAGAAGTTTGTGGTTCATGTGACATATGTTGTAAAAATAAAACGAGAGTGGGTAAAAAGTATGGTCTTCTTTCACAACTGGGCCCAGCAAAAGAACCATTTGAGATAATGTCATTAGACACAATTGGAGGCTTTGCTGGAAATCGCTCTTCAAAGAGATACCTTCATCTCTTAGTTGACCATTTTACTCGATATGCATTTGCGTGTACTTCTAAACACCAAACAACCGAAGACTTCATCAAATTAATAAATAAAATTCAAGATAAACGACCAATCAAAACATTATTAACAGATCAATACCCAGGAATAAATTCGGAAAAATTCAGACAGCACATAAAAAATTTGAATATACAATTGATTTTTACAGCAGTAGATTGTCCCTTTTCAAATGGTTTGAATGAACGATTAAATCAGACATTAGTGAACAGAATAAGATGCAAACAAAATGAGAAGAAAAATAGAGCTTGGACGAAAATTGCCGATGAATGTATTGAAGAATACAATAGGACAGACCATTCTGTAACTGGATATAGCCCAGAATATTTACTTTATGGAAAAAATGATCCCATTGCTCCAGAAGAACTTATTGAAAAAAGTAATTTATCAAGAGATATGGAAACAGCTTATAAAAATTCTTTACGTTGTCACGAATATAATAAAAAACTAGTCGACAAGGATAGGAAACATTATAATTTTAAAATTGGAGATTATGTTTATGTTGAACATAAATCTAAATTGAACAGAAAAAAACTTGATGAAATAAGAATAGGACCTTTTCCAATAGTGAAGAAAATTTCCGACACTATCTATGAGATAGACATTGGACAAAGGAAAAAGGACAATAATTATTTCCATGTAACAAAGTTGCTCCCATATGACAACGCCAACATATAGTGGTTGTTGCATACCTTGTGTGGGGGGATGTAAAAATGAACAGTATCATTTTATTTAAGAAACCACATTCTATTTCCTTTTCTATGTTTCATTTAATTTTAACTTAGAGAATGCTTTGTTTTGTCAATTGTTTATTAACGTCATTTTAGATTTCAAATATTGTAAATTGAGACCTTAAGAAATAGCATTGTTTTTGATTTCTTTCAGGTTCGTAAGTTATTCCTTTTAGCTAGAAGAGTTTGTTTGTATTATTTTCAACTAAAGAAAATAAATCTTTCAGATTGAGACATCAAATCATCTATTTCTTTGAATAGAAAATAAGGATTGAATTAAATTCTTATAAATCTAAAAAAATGGTTAAATTGGCCATTTATCATCAATATTTGGCAATAAAATTGGCAACCGTATAAGTAGATCTAGCACTCACTTCCTAACGATATCTTTGATGTCTTCTTTGAAGGTCGTGGCTTCGAGATGACTTCCTTCACTCTCTCCTCTAACAGGATCCTGCAGCACAAAGTACACCAGGAGCACTGCTACTATTCCAAGGACAGGGGTGACCCTCAGGGCCCATTCCCAGGAGTTCATCAGTTTGGCAGTTTCAGAGCCGACTATGTAACCCAATCCACTGAAAAACAAAAGTATTAAGTGTAAATTAATCTAAGTTGTCGACTTAGAAGTAGGATAAGTGGTAAGGACTGAAAGAGAATAAATTCGCTATCACAAAAACGCTTATATCTTTTGAACCACTGGACCGATTTTGAAAATCAAACTCATTTTCGAATCATCTTTTAATTCTAATGAAAACTGTTTTTACAATAAAAAAACCAAAACTATTTTTTACAAAATTCATAGATTTTTTCTGAAATTCTTCCCATCATGCTTCTTATAGTGTTCTCAGTCACTTTCTGGGATGCTGTCTTCCACTTTTGCTTGAATTCCTCTAATGTTTTCGTTGATTTTTTAGTCTTCTTCAATTCTCTTTTTACCAGGGCCCAATTTCTTTCGATTGGCCTGAGTTCTGGGCAATTTGGTGGATTGGCCTCTTCGGGGACAAAAACCACCTCATTAGCTTCGTACCATTCCTTGGTGGCCTTGCTGTAGTGGCATGAAGCTAAATCTGGCCAAAAGATAGTTAACACATCCTGCTCACGTAAAAATGGTAAAAGTCGCTTCTTCAAGCATTCTGTTGGGACTTGTTTTAATTTATTTCATCATAGTGTACATGTTATAATTTTTGAAGTATGTTGTCGTGGTTATGAAAAAAGAGTGAGTATGACATAAAAAATGTTGTCAAAATAAAAGATCGTCAAAAAGTTACCTTCCAAATTATTATTATTTACAAATAATTATTTTGACAACTTTTTATGTCGTACTCTCTTTTTTGTCATAACCATGACAACATTCTTCAAATTTTTTTTTTATTCTTCTCTTCTTTTTTCTTTTTCTTCTGTTTCGTTTCTGTAGTTTTCGAAGAATGAACACTATGATGAAATAAATTAAAACAAGTCCCAACATTCTCCGGCCCCAAGCTCATTTCTCGCCCAACCTTGCTGGAACCTTCAAGATTCGACCAAACCTTGATCGACTGGTTTTTTTATTCTTCTCTTCTTTTTTCTTTTTCTTCTGTTTCGTTTCTGTAGTTTTCGAAGATGATTTGGCAGCAACATTTTTCGTTTTGCTAGAATTTTTGGAGGTGGGAATGCTTCTTTTTTGGAATCTCCAGATGCTGCAGCCTTATTTCCCTGTTGTGTTTTTCCCTTATCTTCTTTAGGAAATTCAGGTTCTAGTTCGCAGGGCATCTTCTTTCTTGTGGGCGCTTCGCAAGGAGCACTTCTTCTTGAAGGAATCCTACAAGGCTGTTTCTGGTTGGGAAATAGTTTCGCCCACAAGAAAGAAGATGCCCTGCGAACTAGAACCTGAATTTCCTAAAGAAGATAAGGGAAAAACACAACAGGGAAATAAGGCTGCAGCATCTGGAGATTCCAAAAAAGAAGCATTCCCACCTCCAAAAATTCTAGCAAAACGAAAAATGTTGCTGCCAAATCATCTTCGAAAACTACAGAAACGAAACAGAAGAAAAAGAAAAAAGAAGAGAAGAATAAAAAAACCAGTCGATCAAGGTTTGGTCGAATCTTGAAGGTTCCAGCAAGGTTGGGCGAGAAATGAGCTTGGGGCCGGAGAATGTTGGGACTTGTTTTAATTTATTTCATCATAGTGTTCATGTTATAATTTTTGAAGAATGTTGTCGTGGTTATGACAAAAAAGAGAGTACGACATAAAAAGTTGTCAAAATAAAAGATCGTCAAAAAGTCACCTTCCAAATTATTATCATTTACAAATAAAAGGCAATTCAACACATTCCTCGATGTATATCATCGAGTCAACAGAGCCTTGGCTAACGAAAAATTTGCTCCTTTTCCCACAAGTGCAAATTGCTTGCCAAACCAGGAATTTTTTAGGAAAGTTTGCTTGTTTCTTCACGCGAAATTGTTCGTCAACATCGATGCTAAATCTGCAGTATAAAATTCCTGACCAGGAAGTTGCGAGAAATCAGCCAAGACATAGGTTTCGTCGTCCATCACGCAACAGGAAACATTTTTCAAGAAATCTTTTTTTAATTTCTTTGCTCTTGATTTCGCTTGTTGATTCTCCACAGCTTTTCTGTCTGGCACTTTCTGCACTTTGTATGTTCTAAGCCCACAACTCGACTTGATTTTCTGAACGGTTGACTGCGAACAACCCACTATTTGGGTCACTTTCCGTCATGAAAGGTTTGAATTCTTCTGAAAAAGGCTGATGGCTTTCTTCACTTTTTTTGGGCTATGAAACCCCTTTTTCCTCCCGGTTCCTTCCTTGCGGTTAATTGTAAGATCTTCGTTGAAGCGTTTGATACCGTTTCCGGACGAACGCGAGCCTCTTTTGCGATTCTTTTGAAGCTCCATTTTTGATTATTTTGAAAAAGTTTCACTATAAATTCTCGTGTTTTCACTTCGCTTGAAATCTTGTGACAGAGAATTGGAATATCTATGAAGATAGATGCATAGAACACCTGGTGTAACGACTCCCTACTAAAAATCGTGACCAAAATTTGTAGATCAAAACGGCATCCTAGATTTCAGATTTTGGACTAGTTCAAGAATAAATCCGCAATATTTATCGGTCGTGGCGCTACTGCGGCAACGACAAAAAACGCGACCCCTTTCGGGAGAAATGAAAAGCTGCACAAAATATCACATTTTCGATCGACAAGAAAGTCTTAAACAAAATCTAATCAGTGCCAACACCAGGTATTTCTATGCATCTATCTATGAAGTAAATGTTCCACATGTTTCTGACGTTCATAACAAAGCTAACTATGATCAAATTTTGATTTTTTTCTAAATTGGATCTAGAGATATAGGCGTTTTTGTGATAGCGAATTTATTCTCGTTCAGTCCTTAGGACATTAAAAAGTGAATAACTCACCTGCCTACTGGGATTGCAAAATAGAAGAGAGCCAACATCTTTGACCTGAGGTCCCCAGAAAAAAGGTCGCTGATTATTGTTGGAGCGATGGTCGAATAGCTGGCTTCGCCAATACCAACGAGTCCTCTGAAGAGGAGGAACCACCAATAATCCTGAAAAAATGAAGCTTTAGCAATTTGTTTGCACATAAAGGTTTCTCCTATAAGGTGTTATTTTGAATAGCCCGCTAGTTCGGTAGATGTCACTTTTAAAGCTGTCATTTTTCGACATTTGACAAGTAGGAACTACGTCATTAATAAAAATGGACCGATACACGCTTCCACAACGCATTGACATTATTAAAATTCACTATAAAAATGGTGAAAATTTGGCAGAGACGGTTCGTGAAACTCGAACATATTTGGGTAGTCGTGAAGCACCTTGTCGAACCGCAATACAGAAATTGATGGAATAATTTGAGCTGTTGGGACTAGTTAGTGATGTGAAGAATAAAACCCGTGCACGTCGCTCAAGATCAGCCGAGAATATTGCTGCTCCAGTAGAAAGTGTTGAAGAAAACCCAGGTTTGTCTATTCCTCGTCGTTCTTTGGATGACTAACCAACTTACCGTCATGAAAGATCCTGCCAGAGTTGTTAGACTCCACAAGAAAACGCCAGCCGTCATTATCAGCTTCCGACTGTACCGATCTCCGAGATATCCGAAGATCGGCGCGAAAATCATGTAGGTGATGACGAACACCGTCTGCAGAAGACCTCCCTTATCATTGCCTATGTGGAAGTATTTCTGTATCTGTTCCAAGATTCCTGAAAAGAAATAAAGATTCAGTTAAAATCTACCCAAATCAATTCAAAGATGTTGTAGCCAAACAGCTTATTCAGTGCTCACCCTGTATCGAAAAGCCACATCACGATACCATAGGGTTCAAGCACCACTGCTCAAGAGATGCAGGGGTCATAAGATATAATAATAATAATAAATTTCATCATAATGTACCAGAGAATATTTAAATTATTCATGGTATACATGCAGCATCCATAAACCGCCGAGGTTTATGGCTGCATTAGCCATTGAGATGAAAGAACTAGTTGACTATGGTGGCATTAAAGGATTAAACGCTCTAAGATACCTACATATAATCTATCCAAGAAAAATTGACATCAAAGCAAGCCTTGGAAGTCCAGTCGCAGCTTTATTTCTAGTTACAAAACATCACTAAAAATTTTCTGTGCTTTCATCATAGCATTAAATATACAGGTTGTTTGGAGGGTGAGTAGCCATAGGTAATTGGTGGATAGGTGATGCTCTTGGCTACTTGTTGTCCCTAATAAAATGACATTTTGCCCAAAGTTCAAAGTGTTATAATTTTTTTGCCATTTTTCTAGAAATTTCCCATTTTTCTCATTGAAATCTCGAATTTTTTTTAATTTAATGCTCGAGGTGCCTATAAAATGATTTATTTTTTCAGTCTAGTCTTGTCTTATTCAGATTGAATCATAATTTCATACAAAGGTCTTCAAAAAACCTGACAACGTCGTATCAAAAATCAAAATGAAAAAAAAAAGTGGTGTCCACTTTACAAAGTGAAATAAAATAGTATATTCTAAAACTAGTTGCAGAATGGGCTCCTATTCCAATACGAATGCGAAATTCGAAAACGAGCGACGAAGGAGCGAGTTTTCGAACGCATGAGTATTGGAATTGCATTCTGCAACGAGTATTAGACGATATTTTCTCTATTTCACTCAAATTTTGTGAAATTCAATGGAAAAATTCAAATTATAGGTCCTAGTGACTTTCATATTGTATCTTGGCAGTTGGTGTGAATGTTATTAAGTACGAAAATTGACATTTCCAAATTGACGTCTGCTGAAATTTAAAAGGATCGGAAGTCATTGCTGACAACCACAAAACGAAAAATGTTACTGAAAACGATGCTGTAATGAATTCATTACAGCACTGTTTTTAGAACTGTAATGGACACATTACGATACTGAAATAGAGAAAAAAATTTACATAGTGTTGGGTTTTAAAATGGTTTTAAAAACTTCTCTAGTTAATACTCTTTGCAATGGTATGTAACATGTACCATTAATAATCAGATAACTCAATAAAAAGCTATGTTATTAACACAGCTCAGTGAAATAGTTTTGTCGTCATCCTTTTAAGGCATCCTTGAAGAAAAAACGGTTTTTTGTCGAGTTATCTGATTATTAATGGTACATGTTACATACCATTGCAAAGAGTATTAACTAGAGAAGTTTTTAAGACCATTTTAGAACCCCACACTATGTAAATTTTTATTTATTTCACTTTGTAAATTGGACACAACAATTTTTTTTTTTCGTTTTGATGTTTGATACGACGCTGTCAGGTTTTTTGAAGATGTTCGTATGAAATTATGATTCAATCTGAATAAGACAAGACTAGAATAAAAAAATAAATCTTTTTATAGGCACCTCGAGCATTAAATTTAAAAAAATTCAAGATTTTAAATAGAAAAATGGGAAATTTCTGGAAAAATGGCAAAAAAATTATAACACTTTGAACTTTGGGCAAAATGTTATTTTATTAGGCGCAACAAGTAGCCAAGAGCATCACCTATCCACCATTTACCTATGGCTACTCACCCTCCAAACACCCTGTATAAATAAACTTAAAATTAAATTGTATTTTTTCAAAGTACGGCACTTTGAACATGAAAATGTCCTCAATCATCAAATACGATTACCATCGTGTGATTCTGTATACCAGCAATATATTAATTTCATCTTGTATTGATACATATTCGAACGATCAATTATAGGAGCATACAGCCTGGAAATTCTGACCCCGATAACGTAAAATATCGTGGATGATTAAAAAGAATGTTCCTTTCCCAAGTTCAATATGAATATTCGCTAAACCAGAAAAATCACGTTGATAATTTGAAGCGTGTTGCTGCAAAGGGAATGGATCGGAAAAATTGTGATAGATATCAAGACAGAAACAAAACTTAACGAATGGATCCAAGGACTGAACGAGAATAAATTTGCTATCACAAAAACGCCTATATCTCTTGAACCAATTCAGAAAAAAATCAAAATTTGATCATAGTTAGCTTTGTTATGAACGTCAGAAACATGTGGAACATTTACTTCATAGATATTCCAATTCTCTGTCTCAAAATGTCAAGCGAAGTGAAAACACGAGAATTAATAGTGAAATTTTTTCAAAATAATCAAAAATGGAGCTTCAAAAGAATCGCAAAAGAGGCTCGCGTTCGTCCGGAAACGGTATCAAGAGTTGTTAAGCGCTTCAACGAAGATCTTACAATTAACCGCAAGGAAGGAACCGGGAGGAAAAAGGTGTTTCATAGCCCAAAAAAGTGAAGAAAGCCATCAGCCTTTTTCAGAAGAATCCTAACCTTTCAGGACGGAAAGTGGCCCAAATAGTGGGTTGTTCGCAGTCAACCGTTCAGAAAATCAAGTCGAGTTGTGGGCTTAGAACATACAAAGTGCAGAAAGTGCCAGACAGGAACGCTGTGAAGGATCAAGAAGCGAAATCAAGCGCAAAAAAATTAAAAAAAGATTTCTTGAAAAATTTTTCCTGTTGCGTGATAGACGACGAAACCTATGTCTTGGCTGATTTCTCGCAACTTCCTGGTCAGGAATTTCATACTGCAGATTCTCGTGGAAATGTTGACGAATAAAAAAAATTTTCTAAAAAAATTCGTGGTTTGGCAACCAATTTGCATTTGTGGAAGAAGGAGCTAATTTTTCGTTGGCCAAGGCTATGTTGACACGAAGATATACATCGAGGAATGCTTGAAGAAGCGACTTTTACCATTTTTACGTGAGCACGATGTGTCAACAATCTTCTGGCCAGATTTAGCTTCATGCCACTACAGCAAGGCCACCAAGGAATGGTACGAAGCTAATGAGGTGGTTATTGTTCCCAAAGAGGCCAATCCACCGAATTGCCCAGAACTCAGGCCAATCGAAAGATATTGGGTCCTGGTAAAAAGAGAATTGAAGAAGACTAAGAAATCAACGAGAACATTAGCGGAATTCAAGCAAAAGTAGAAGACAGCATCCCAGAAAGTGACTGAGAACACTATAAGAAGCATGATGGGAAGAATTCCAGAAAAAATCCATGAATTTTGTAAAAAATAGTTCTGGTTTTTTTATTGTGAAAACAGTTTTCATTAGAATTAGAAGATGATGCGAAAATGAGTTTGATTTTCGAAATCGGTCCAGTGGTTCAAAAGATATACCTAAGCGTTTTTGTGATAGCGAATTTATTCTCGTTCAGTCCTTATTTGATATTTGAGGAATTTTGTCATTACATTGTAACTTTCAATATTTGTGAACAATGTAATATTAAAAATGATAATATTCCTATCATTCTGCTTCAATAACCACTGTTATTATTTCCTCATCTGGGCAGAACTAGTCATGTTCACAATTAAAGGCTTTATGTCGCCATATCATAACATCCCATATATTTCGACTAATCTTCTCTTATTTCTTTTTCTACGTGATCTGTGCAGGTTTTCCATTTATTAGCTGTACATTCTCCAAGAGCCTCATTCCAAAGATTTTCCACTTGCGCAATTGTTTGCCAAATTTGTTCGAATATTAATGACAGAACAGAACGTCAGTGTTATTTCCAACACCAACCTGAATTCTGCAACTCAAAATATTACTGAGCTATTACCAACATAATTTCGATTCTCCAAAGCCAAAGCCAATAATTCTTGGATGAACTGTATACTCCATTCACTTTTATTTAATCACATAGGAGGTCACGGTTTCGTTTTCACGAGTTGGTGCACCTGATGAAAAGCACAGAACATATGATGAAAAGTCAGTGCGCGCACAGAAAACATCGTTAATGAAAAAACGACGTTGCCAGTTTCTTTGTTTACATCAAAGTAAAAGTATCAAAGATATTCCACATTTTGTTAGGTTTACAAATTGTTCGCAGATTTTTGGTATTTGATCGATATTTGCAGGTGAGTTTTTCGTCGAATATCCAAGATTAACGTATGTTTATTGTTTTTAGCACCAGTTTGGAGCGTGAGAACGAATTTCAAGACCAGGACGAATGTTTACATTTCGGGGTTGAAGGGGTACACGGGAATTTCGTTGAAAAAGCTTTTGTTTTCAACAGATATCGCAGTAGATGGATCGGATAGAGCCTCGAGAGGTCGATTAGGATGATATTTTTCAGGTTTTCCAAGAAATTTGGCGATATCTGAGCAGATTTGCAAAAGTTAGGTACCTCACTAATGAGGCGGAACTTAGACCTAATTCTCCTATAAGAAACGCCTTTCAAAGGTCGAGATGGTGAAAAATGTATTCCTTAGATGTTGTTTCAACAAACGCAGCCAAGTTTTATATCCCAACATTGATTTTAAGAAAGTTATCAACAAAATAAAATTGACATTATTCTTGATTCTTGTAATTGCCCATCAATTCATCTTATATCTTTGGTTTGATTTTTTTTAAGAATTCTTGATTAGAATCCACAATTGATGTCGTCAAGTCTTGAACTTTCAGTTCAATAATAAACATTAAATCTTCACAAGTATGAGTATGAAAATTATGTGAAAGCAATGGAATTTTCTTTCATGGCGAAAAATAATATACTTCAACAGTGATCTCTTGTACTTTTCATGCAAATAACTGGAAAAGGAATCCTTTCTATCAATTCATATAAACGTTAATTATTTTCATCCATCACATCTTTTCCAATTCATTCATTTTCCGAATAAATTCACATTCTGAGAATTACGCTAAGAATGTAGAAAGGGCAACATAGTGTTGACTTGGAACATAAAAATATTTTGAAAAACGTCATAACTTCGATACAGAGTGGAATGTGATTTTATAATTGTGAATGGAGTATACACTCTTATTTTTTCTATTGGAAAGTGCAAGCTGCTGATAATACACCACGTCTAGAAATTAAAGCACAATATGTTGGCTTTTTTTGGAAGAGGCAGTCTCCACTGGCTCGTTCTGTCGATACCGCATCTAGATTCTTCCTCAAGCACTTTTTCAAGTGATAAGACACAAAATTTTTTCGTTGGATATCATCATTTTGTAGATTCCTTCAATACTTCTGGAAATATTCGAAAAAACACTTATTGCTCCTCCTATCGTCGCTATTGAGGTGCAAAAGTTCAAGCCCCATAACTCAGCTATGCCATCAATTATATGCGAGCGAAAAAAACAAGCTTTAACATTCTCAAAAGGCGTTCCTTTTCCGAGAATCCAAAGAGAGAGGGTCAATCTTCCCGTTAATTAGTCTTGAACCGTTCCATCATAAAACTTAATGCATTATTAAATTATGATAATGAGATCGCACATAATGACGCGAATGCACCATTCTACAAATGGATAACCCTTCCTACACACAGATCTCGTCTGTCTGATATTCCACGACCAAGTCACGAAACAATAAAAGGTTCGCCCGAGCATGTGTGAATTTTTGAGGCCACTCAGGCTCAAAGTTAATTACATACTTCTTCAGTCTCGACAGAGGAATCTCAATGAGTATCTTGAAAAATGAAGGAGTTGAGTTCGTGAAACTGTATCTTCATATCCGGCTCGAAGGACCTATGTTTTGGCGAAAAAAAATTTCATTTCAGCTCCATAATACACATCGCCAAAAGTCTTGTCCTATTCCTATGATGAGAATCTGTATATAAGACAAGCAGGCCGTCTCAGCTTTGCTGTATTCGTTGTAATTGTATGATGTGAAGGGCAATTTCGTTCTAAATTAAATACTGGGGATAAATAACGTATTAAGTTAGATGAGGATCAATACCCTATTCATAAAAACACACTCCCAAATCGTGCCAAATTTAGGAAAACATCTTATTACAATGAACAGGTAATAGCAAGTCAATCTTGAGAGATAGATACATGCTATCGCGGACTTTTTTGTAGAACTATTCAAGAGGTACATTTCCGTCATACATTGTATCCACGTAAGTCTTACGGTTTTTGCAGCACACGTGAAAATAGCTGATTATGGCTGATTTTGTTACCTATTTTTGAAATTATTGAAGTTTTAGTGAGTATCCTAAATTTTTTCGGGTGAAAAGTATAGCCTATGTCACTCAGGGATGATGTAGCTTTCTAAGGGTGAAATAATTTCTGAAATCGCTCTAGTAGTTTTTGAGTCAAGTCGTATCAAACACACTAAAGTACAAATCTTTCCTCTTATAATACATAGTGTGACAAGAAAAACCTCGGACAAACTCTTTTTCATTTAACTTTATTGAACAGAAGAAATTGAACAAAACAACAACAAATAATAATAGCTTGAACATTTGTTAATAATATATTCAAGCCGTTTCGAAGTGGCTTCCTTTGGCGGCGATACACAGCTTCAGACGCTTCTTGAAATTTTCGGCAATGGGCCGCAGCTCCTCGGGCGTTAATCGGTTCCATTCCCGGCGCAGAGATTGCTTCAGCGACTCCAAATTTTTGGGTTTTTTAGCAAGCCCTGTGCTCCAAAATCGACCACACGCAGTAGTCCATTGGGTTGAGATCCGGTGAGTAGGGCGGCCATTCTGCAGATGAGATGAAACAAGGAAAATGGGTCTTATACCATTCTTGCGTCATTTTCGCTCTGTGAGCCGGAGCGGAGTCCTGTTGAAAGGTCCAATGCGTATCGCCGAAGTGCTGCTTGGCCCACGGAAGTACTACGGCCTCGAGGATGTCGCAGCGCTAGACTTCTTGATTGATTTTGACCCCTTGATCCACGAAAACTAAAGGAGTTTTACCACTGCCGCAAATTCCGCCCCAGACCATGACGGATTGCGGATTTTGACGTTGTTCGACGATGGCCGATGTACCGGGAGCCTCTACTGTCGTTTTGGTGGTTGTGGGATTGTTCTACGGTGAAAAGCTTCTCGTCTGTGAAGAGAATTCGCTCCCATTGCTGACCGGCGGCGAGACGAAGGAGTTGGCGGCACCTTTGGAGTCGTACGCGCTTGTTTTCCTCCGTGAGGAGTTGAACTTTTTGGAGCTTGTATGGCTTGAGGTTGAGCTCCTTTTTGGCAATTTCACGGACTGTTTCGCGATTGATACCGGTCTCAGAAGCTATTTTCCTCATGGAAACCCTCGGATTTCGATTGACTCGCTTCTTGACGATGTTGCGACTGCTAGGTGTATTGACAGTGCATTTTCGACCACTTCCTGGACGACGACCATCATTGCCAAGCTCCTTGAAACGACGAATTGCATCGGACACGGTTTGTCGAGGCACATTGAGCAAACGAACAATTTCGCATTGACGCCTACCTTGACGAAACAGCTCCAAAATCGCATTACGTTTGTTTGACATTCTAAAACTCTGTGAAATGAAATTATATCAAACTGAAAATTCACATATTAGTAATATAAAGTGTAGAGAAACCAAGAGGATAAAAATTAATTGGCTGCGCTGAAATACTTTTGTTCCAGACCACAGCAAAATTTGTCCGAAGTTTCTCTTGTCACCCTGTATCAGTATAGATTTATTTTTGATTAATTATAGTTATTCCACAACTGAATCCAAATTCAATAGTACTTATTACGACCTCTTCTTTCAATCAACAGCCCCATACGCCTAGGCATCCCACGAGTCAAGTCATTTATGAAATTTTCAGGGATATCGTTCCATTCTTCCTGAAGGACTAAACTCAATTCCTGAAAAGTTGGAGGTGGGTTTTGGCGATTGGATATTGCTCTCCTCAGGAAAACTCATACGTGCTCAATTGGATTCATGTCCTGAGAGTTTGCTGGCCAGTTTATTCTCTGGTTATTGTTCTCTTGAAGAATGTTTTGAGCCCTGCGTGTGTGGTGGGGCGTTATCATCCTGATAAATGAAATTATCAAATTCGTTTGGGCAAAGGAACAATGATTGATGTGTGTACTTTGTGAGTATATCAAGCTCTTTCTGCTCTTTTGGAATCCGAGTAATAAACATGACAACAAGACAAGATAATGCTGAATAGTTCTGTACAATTTTTCAAGGACTCGACGCAATGAAAACGTAAAGATTATATGGCATCTCCTTAATCAATTGCGCCACTTGAGAAGCCCCGATAACAAGATCAAATAAAACGAAATACGTAACATGCGGCGGGGCACACTTATGAAATTTTTCATCAAACAAACAACGACTTTCTTTAGAACGTATTTTTATCATGCTGACGTGTACCCGCTTTATTCCGAGGGCATAAATCACTTTAAGGCTTGACGCACCATAATAAGCAATGATGAATTTACTTTTGGAGATACGATTCAGCTGGAAAATTCGAGGGGTGAGATGCAGGTTTGAGAGATTACTCTGAAAATAATTACCGAATTGTTTCTGGGGAGAGAATAATTTATGAAGGTGACGTTTTTGATTGATATCCACGCTGAGCGGTCGATTATTTATGGGTTATGAAGAATTATTGCTGACAGGATTTCTATTTTTACTAACTCTGATATACTGGGCGTCTCGTTTAAAACGCGCCACCTATAATTACTAGTCGCATGGACAAATTGTCACTAAAAGCTGGCATATTGATGCGATTTTATAAGTTGTAACATTCCAGGTTTGTAAATCCTAGGAACATTATGAAAAAGGGAGAGAAAAAGTGAATCCTGTCCTGCTCTGTTGAGCTGGCTAAAGGTAGAATTACGTTAAAGGGGGTTTTATACTTATAATTTTGGCATGTGATGTGATCGTCTAGATTGGTAGAACTCTATGTTATGTCGTAGTAATTCAGATTCGTAATAACTCAGATTAGTGAAATATAGGATGGGAAATAATGAGGTAAAATAGATAAATAATACACTAGATTGGACATAAAGATGGAACAAGAGCCTTTATTCGTCCAGCACCATAGTTCAAGGAACCATAGCCATATGAAGGGATAAAAACGAACCAAATCCAATTCCTCATTGGATTTGAAAGCAAAAACCCTTTAAGCATTACAGATGATATGTTTAAAATCCACAGAACAATTATTAATAGGACGAGCACTGGTGATATGTACAATATGGAGCTTCCTATACTCCGATAAGGTTATTACTGGCACAATTGTGATAAAAAGCAGAATCCAATACATCCAAAGTTATCCAAAGGTAATAGGCATATAGAGTGTGCCACCTGATTATTAATGAAATTCATTAGCAGTATCCTTGTAGTTCCTAGTGTGAGAATCCTTCCTTCCAAGTGTTATTGTGTGAGATCCTAGCAGTCGCGTTGGTTTGGAAGTGACGATAAACTCCTTATATTTCCTGTTAACTGATGAACGATGGCACCTTCAAAGCACTCCTTGCTTATCGGGTACGCCAAGGGCCCGAAGACGAAGCTTGGTTGGCTGAGGACGTTCGTCTATAGAACTCTCAGAGGAAGTTTCACTGGCCACTGTTGTGGGGGATGTTTTCCTTGACACAGACGATATAAACAGTTTATCCTAGGCCTCCAAACCAATGATATTTGTACGTAAAATATTATCCTAAAAGCAACAACTCCAAATGCCTAAACCATAATGTCGAGTGAATAGTTAAATGTGCAGTAGGCCTTACAAACAGTATAAGAATATTCCAAATGGGTTGGTAGCAGAACAGAGTTCCACAATATTCAATAGAAATGTAATAATAAGATAGAACAAGCTTACATGAGATTAGATCCTGTGAAATGAAACAGAGTTATTTAAATGGGGACAGTGTACATACCAGATAACAAAGAAGCGTCTTTAAAATATACTAAAATGGCGGATTCCTAGAAGAGGAACCCCATTTCAAAAGAACACTTTTGTGAACCAGAATGAAAGTGAAACGAATTGATAACAGCAGCCGCACCGTGAAAGTCCAGTAAAAGAGGCCCTTCCATTCGTTGTCGTTTCGGAGGTTAGTTTTTCTTCCACAGAATCGTATTTTTTCGACGGTCACAGAACAAGTTTACTTCATGGTGGATCTTCGATATGATTAAAATCTCCTATTTTTCAGGATGCAAATTGCCTAAAGTATTGATTGAAGTCGTACTAATATTCATCATTCATAGAATTAAAAAATAATATCAAATAAATTCATTCAACGTAGTTCCACGTTTCGACAATAGACGTTGCAAAGTTGGAAGCCATGAAGTAGACTTGCAACGGAGCATTTTATTTTATTGCAGGGTAGGAAATTCAGATATGTTACAAAGTTGCAAACAATTTGGCGAAATTTTCAAGGCTCTCGCTACTTTGGACGAAAATAAAGGGGTTTCCAATAAGAAGTGTTATGTTGACATTCAAGAAATGCCATTTTGTGTAACTAAATGATCGTATGTTTATTTCATTATAAAGAGGAAGGTATGCCGTTAATAATGGGAAATAACATCAGCCAAATGGCCACCACGACCACGACTACAGGTCCACATTCTTCTCATGAAATTTTCCAAAACCAAATCGCAAAGTGGCTGCTCTAATTCTTCGATAGCCTCACGAATTCCATCTTTGTGGTCTTGAATCGACGCTGGGTTCTTTCACAGCCTCAAAGGAAGAAGTCTCAAGGTGTAAAATCACAAGAAACTTTTCCCCTAAAAGATCAATGGTTTCGTTGCTTGTGTGGCACGTATCGCCGTCTTGTTGGAAGCAAAGGTTGTCCAGATCGATACCATCCAATTCCGGCCATAAAAAAAATCATTAATCATCTCTCGATAGCGCAATCCATTCACCGTTACTGTTATTTCAGCCTCATTCTCGAAAAGTAAGGTCCAATGACCCCGCCGGACTATAATCAACAAAAATTTCGGACTTAGAAGAACTCCGGGGACAAAAATTTCGCGCTTGGAAAAAACCCGGGACAAAAATTGCGCGCTTGGAAAAACTCCAGGGACAAAAGTTTCGCGCTTGGAAAAACACCGGGGACAAAAATTGCGCGCTTGGAAAAACTCCGGGGACAAAAATTTCGCGGTTGGAAAAACTCCGGCGAAAAAAATTTTGCGGTTGGAAAAACTCCGGGGACCAAAATTTCGCGCTTGGAAAAAATCCGGGACAAAAATTGCGCGCTTGGAAAAACTCCGGGGACAAAAATTTCGCGCTTGGAAAAACTCCGGGGACATGAATTTCGCGGTTGGAAAAACTCCGGGGACAAAAATTGCGCGCTTGGAAAAACTCCGGGGACAAAAATTTCGCGCTTGGAAAAACTCCGGGGACAAAAATTTCGCGGTTGAAAAAACTCCGGGGAGAAAAATTTCGCGCTTGGTAAAAACTCCGGGGACAAAAATTTCGCGATTGGAAAAAACCCGGGGACAAAAATTTCGCGGTTGGAAAAACTCCGGGGAGAAAAATTTCGCACTCGGAAAACACCCGGGACAAAAATGTTGCGCTTGGAAATACTCCGTGAAAGACTCGGTAAAAGATCAATGGTTTCGTTGCTTGTGTGGCACGTAGCGCCGTTTTGTTGAAACAAAACGTCGTCCAGATCAATACCATCCAATTCCGGCCATAAAAAATTATTAATCATCTCTCGATAGCGCAATCCATTCACCGTAATTGCTGCTCCAGCCTCATTCACGAAAAAGTAAGATTCAATGACGCCGACGGACCATAAACCGCACCAAACAGTCACACGTTGAGGATAGGGAGGCTTTTCAACAATGACTCTTGGGTTTTCCGAGCCCCAGATGCAACAATTTTGCTTGATGACGAAACCACCGAGGTGGAAATGGGCCTCATCACTCAAGATGACTTTTCTAAGGAATTCCGGATCGTTTTCATGCATTTCAAAATCCCAATCAGCAAAGACACGACGTTATTGATGATCGGCCGGCTTGAGTTCTTGTGTGCAATGAATTTTAAGCCTTGAGACCCCAATCTCTAGGCAAAATACGGTGTAATGACGAGGAGGAATGGACAAACCTGGGTTTTCTTCAACACTTCCGACTACAGCAGCAATATTCTGGGCTATTCTTAAGCGACGTACACGGGTTTTATTCTTCACACCACTAACCTGTCCAAACAGCTCAAATTTTTTCACCAGTTTCTGTATTGCGGTTCGACAAGGTTCTTCACGACGACCCAAAAATGTTCGAGTCTGCCAAATTTTCACCATTTTTATAGTGTATTTTAATCATTTTAATCGGTTGTTGATGCGTGTATCGTTCCATTTTTTATAAGCTTTTATTTAGTTTCACCTGTCCCGGTGTCTGTCTGTGTGTCTGTCTGTAATCAAATCTTGCAAGTTAAATATGACACACTTCTAATCGTCCGATTGATTTGAAATTTTGCAGGTGTACCTAATCCTGGTGACAATGCATCATGAAATATTTTTTATAGAAAAAAACAAAATGGCGGCTCCAAAATGGCGGATGAGTTTTGTAATTATGATCCGATTCCATTCAAAATTAGTATCTGGGGGTATTTGAGTTCGAAAATGATGATATTTTTGTTAAAATTGGGAAATTCAAGATGGCGGCCACAATATGGCGGACGAGTTTTGTAATTATGATCATATTCTATTCAAAATTGGTATATGGGGGTTTTCTGGGTCGGAAATTACGATTCTTCAAAATCGAGGAATACAAGATGGCGGCTTCAAAATGGCGGATGAATGTTGTTATAAAAGCTAATCTTCAAAAATGTTTTTTGAGAATTAGGCTGTTAGTAATAGCGTAGTTTCTACTTGTCAAATGTCAGAAGTGACAGCTAGCGGGCTATTCAAAATACCACCTCTTATTGGAAAACCCTCTATATTCGAGCACTATTGCAGATAATTTTACGCAAAAGTTAGGTTATTACTACAAGAACATCTCAGTCCCATGTAAAGCCGTCCTAACACCACCAATTCCACCGGATGGCGTGAAGAGCCTTGCGTCAGTCACACGCGACTCGATGAGAACGAGCACTCAACGCTCGGACATCCTGTTTTAAAAGCACTCCGAAAGAAGTGTCAAAAACGTCGAGGGTTCTGATGTCTCGAGGATGTTAGAACAGATGCCGACAACATCGACCATTATAAAGACGAGAAGTGCGTTTATATTAAACGTTTGAAGACGAAGGGGGACACGTGTGTAAATAACAAATAGAGGTCTTGAATTTGGTGGATTAAATTGATTCAATTGTTCCTCTCATCTGGGTCGTTTCTCTGGGTGTTGACATGAAGGAGGTGTAAAGTATTGAATGAGTCACATTCATGAGGATATATCTCCAAAAATATGCTGCTACTTGAACTTAATTGGCTGCTTACTGTGTAATGGGGTTTTTCCCGTAGAAATCTTACCTCGAGCGCCAGCTATTCTTTTTGCTTATAAGGTAGAATAGCAAACCTGCCAGGATAGCTGCTTAGCCGGAGACAGAGTTCGGTTGTATCTAGGGTGTTAGCGATAACTGAGAAATCGAAAATAGAGCAATTCACACAATTTATTCAAACGGTTGAAATAGTGATACAAATGCAATAATGTCAAGAAAATATCAAATATGCAATAATAAGAAAATATCAAATATTCACCAATATCAAGAAAACATCAAATATGCATTAATCCCAACAAAATATCAAATATACACAGGTAAAGAAAAATGGTTCAGTTTTGCCTGACTGCGAGCATTCATTCAAAAGAAATATTTCACGGTACGAGTCAGCCAGAATAGAAGGGGGGGGATTTGAATTAAACGGAGAATTTAAATCTACAGTTGAAAAATTAGAGACGGATATGAAAATGTACAGTGCTTACTTTCTGTCCGATATTCTTTCATTCCGGAAACTCAAAAGAGTTGTATTGTCTACTTAGCTTGTTTCACGTCTAGAAAGGTCGGGTTTGGCCAGGTTAAATATAAATGGTCAAACAGGACGCACCGAACTAGGGGCGCGAAGGATCGGTACCGAATCGGAATTCGACTCCACGTTCTATAGCATTGGTTTGCATGGGCCCTCCGGTCTGACTATGAGATTACTCTCCATAAAGGGCAGACACTAATAGAGCACCGACTTACTCGGATAAACGTGCTATAGGGAATCTTGTACGAGTAAAGGAAGGTTTAATAACGGATCTCGACGTAACAGCTATTTTGATAGACTCAACGAAGATACAGAAAAATAGGACTGAAATGAATTGGATCGGTACTTACGATTTCGGTGCACTAATACTCACTCGGTAAAGAAAAGAAAAATCAGAAATTACTACTAGCAACAAATGACGGAAAGTCGGCTATTGCTGACTACTGAAATCGCTAAACTTTTAAATCGGAAAAGGATAATTCGAAACGCAAAAGAAAAGTACTCTACTGAAGCCGGAGCAAAAGTGAATAATGGATGACAGATGAGGGGAAAATCGCCTTTTATAATCTCCCTGAGGGGGGCGGAAACGGCAGGCGCAGAAATGCTACTTTTCTAGAAAAGTACTCCGGTAAAACATCTTCGAATCTGGCTTATCGTACGTATAAACTAGAAAAACGGCGTTATCTACATTCTACGTGGTTCTTATGACTCTTTTTTTTACTATGTTCTCTGCATGTAAAACAATATCGAACGAACCATATTCGATCTTCTCGGTTTGATTCTGAACGGAAATGAAATGCAGGAATTTGAAATAAAAATCCGGAAAATTAATTTAAAACAGGATTTAAACTGTTGATAGGGCACGATGTTGAAATTTTCGTCGTTTATTCTCTACAAGTCCTCATTTACTGGGGATATTTCAACCACAACACAGAAATTAGTGGAAAAATTCGAGTTGTTGGGACAAGTTAGTGCTGAGAAGAATAAAACCCGTTCACGTCGCTCGAGAACAGCCAAGAATATTGCTGCTGTAGCCGAAAGTGTTGAAGAAAACCCAGGTTTATCCATTCATTGTCGTTCTTTGGAATTAGGCATGCCACTCAAGTCATTACACCGTATTTTGCATAAAGATTTGGATCTTATGACTTATAAAGTTCAGTTAATACAAGAAAACAAAAATAGACAAAGGTACGTAAATACGAAATACAAAATGGTGAAGGATCCGGGAAAGGCATACATGACATGGTTTTGTAGCTAAAGAGTGATAAGAAACAGACATAAAAGAAAGCGAAATTGAGTACCTAAACCTAATTGCACTCTTTTTCATTTATTTTTATCTTTACACCGATATAAATCTCAAGCATTACTATTATGCCTACCTCCTTCAACCAATTTTATCAATCAATAAGTTATCGATAACTATGTGGATATAATAAAAACAATCATCCAGATAATCAATCGTTTTTGATCCTAGATATATGATTTCGATCAGCAAAAATAATTGCCTGATAAATGAAAATATATCCCATTAAATCAAATATGAAATCTCGTGAAATGTCAAATAATTCTGAGAGATGTTGTCAATGCTATTTTCTCTTTTGAACTTTGTAAATGGAATTAGTTCTTTTGAGTTCCAACTGTGACACAGGTTTCGTAATACTACAACATTTTCTTACTGGAGTATTTCAAGTTGTGCAAAAAAGTATTTAAATGTCTTCTGTAGGTTTATTTCTTGAGAATTTTGAAAAGTGGGGAATTCCATGGTACGTGTTCGTTTAGAAGACTTTCTGTTGGTTTATTCGAGTACTTTTATTCTTTTTTCGAATGAACTATCACAAAGTAACAGACTATTTTAGCCATTATTTTTAAGTAGAATTTCCACACTCGATTCTTGATTTCCGTACAAGAAAATAGCATAACTGAATCTTCCAACCATGTTTATTTACACTGCGCAAAAAAATTAACGCACATTCTGAAAATCTCAATTTTAATGAAAGTTAACTCTACATTGACTTTATAGCTTATTTTTTATGTTCTCTCGGGAAGGTTTTGAACGAAACAAGACACATTAAATGGAAGAAAAATTCAGGATTTCATCGAATCTTATGTGAAAGAAGAGAAATGAACAAGTACTGAAATGCTAATAAGTGATTTAATACTTGGTATTTCCACCCCTTGCGTTAATTACAGCTCGGCAACGACGGTTCATACTCAAAATGAGTGATCTTAAAATGTTCTGATCTAATCCTTCCCAGATTTCTCCGAGTTGGATTCCTAAGTCATAAGAGTAGCTGGATGATTATCTGAACTTCTCAGCCTTCTATTGAGGTTGTCCCAAACCTGCTCAATCGGATTGAGATCTGGACTTCTTGCTGGCCATTCCATTCGAGAGACTTCAACCTCTTCAAGGTACTCCTGAACGATTCGCGCACGATGGGGTCTGGCATTATCGTCCATAAAAATGAAATTTTCACCAATGTATGGGGCAAATGGCACTGCATGCTCTTCAAGAATGTTCCTTATATACTTATCAGCATTCATAGCTCCATTATCAACGACCACTAGGTCTGTGCGAGCAGTCAAAGATATTCCACCCCATACCATAATCGATCCTCCCCCGAAACCAGAAGTATTCAGGAAATTGCACGGAGCATATCTTTCATGTGGACGTCTGTATACAAGGGAACGTCGATCACAATGGTAGAGGCAGAATCTAGACTCATCTGTGAAGAGAACTCTTTCCCAATCGGCCTCTTCCAAATGGAAGCTTTTTTTTGCTCTCTCGCAAAATCCAAACGCGCCCTTCGATAGGCTGGGTTAAGAGCTGGGCCTCTTGCCGCGACACGAGGCCTTAAATCATATTCTCTGAGGCGATTTCTTATTGTCTGAGTGCTAATTTGCACCTCATGAGTTTGCTCAAGCTGATTTTGAAGGAGGCGAGCGGTTGCAAACCGTTGTCTCAACGAAGAAACTCTCAAGTAACGTTCTTGTATGGCAGTTGTTACCCGTGGTCTACCCTGTCCTGGTCTTCGGACATTCATACCTGTCTCCCTGAATCGCTGCAACATTCTGGACACACTTGTATGGGAAATTGGGAAACTCCAAACCTTTCTGCAATTCTTGTGTATGTCCACCCTTCTTCTCGCAAAACTACCGCTTGGGCAGATGCCTCTTGGGTCAAATTGCGTGTTTCGCGTTGCATAGCGATCGAGTGTAAAAAATCAAACGAAAGAAAAACTATTGATCACTAGAATTGATCGAGAACAACTGATTTTAGAATGGAGCCAATACATTCAAAATCTGATAATATCATCTTTTTTATTCCTGCTGGGACAAAACATCTGTATTGAAGAAAAACGTTGAAAGTGGATAACATATGCATGCATAATTCTGATAAAAATAATTATGATTGAGAACACCTTCAGTTGTAGAATAAATTTGAGATTTCCATAATGTGCGTTAATTTTTTTGCGCAGTGTACGTGAAATATTTCCAGTATAAACACAGAAAAGAGTTTCTTCAACATTCGCCAGCTCTTTGGAATCATTGAATTCACATAATATTTTCTCAAATTCATTATTTTCCCAAAGTAAATAAACAATTTGATAAATACGTAATTACTACGATCTCTATGTAGAGAAGACAACCTTTCTTAGTTATCTGACAGGAAAATGTCTGTAACCTAACATTTTCCAAATATACACGTTGAAATGTGTCAGAATGTCATGGAGTATACCTATAAACCTAAGCAAGATGAGTCAATGTTACGAAGACAAATACTACAAACAGTACCTATGCAATCAAGCAAAATCGCGAACATGTAAAAAACTCGCCGCTCCTCCCCTAGCTACGCCCCTGCTCGCCCCAAACCCGCTTCAACAGGTCCATTAACTTCGTCATTCGCAGACGCGTCCTTATCAGTTCGGAACAGGCATTCGCCCCCGCGGGGTTTTATTATTCGCAGTAATGCAAAATACGGCTTTCGGCGGTTCGATTGACTGCCCCCAATTTGCTAATCTGCGAAAGACATCTGCAATACACCGTATTAACATCGGGCTGATGACGACCGAAAGTCGGGGATGGGACGAATTTTCCCCGGAAATGAGGGATGTCGACGATTGAAGCGGCGTTGTCGGTTAGATTCTATAAAAAATTGAAGAATTCGATAATGGATGATTCATTTTTTATTATAAAATACACCCAAATTCTGAATGCGGTCCTGACTCCTGAGAAGTCACAGAATTCTATGAAACTGTGCGTTAACAATGTTGTCACTTCACTTTTACGATATGAAATGGGTGACAGAAAATGAGATCGCTGTTTCTCAGTTTTGATTCGAACAATTTTGAAATATAAAGATTTTCATCAATTTTCCTCAACTGCATTAAAAATAACCACTTAATACTAGAGTACATAAATATAACAATGAACACGATATTGTTCTGATGATTCAAAGTACGGCAATCTCGGTTCATAAAACCATGATCTATGATCTGTCAATCGTCAATTCTGTGAACGACTCAAAGCCCATGGACATCATAGAATAGTATTCTATGCATCTTGGTTTATAGTAAGATGTGTAGAATAATGGTGTAGGCACTGATTAGATTTTGTTTCGACCAAATTGAGAATATTAGCAATGTTTCGTTCTTTCCACTTCAGGTGGCGCTATTCACAAATGATCACTGATTTTTATCAGTTATTTCAAATATTTGCATTTATGGCGTGTTAATGGTCGATAATTTTGTCAAGCAATAATGTGTGTTTGTTTTCTTGACATCCTGATGTATATTAGTTCTTAGGATAAGTATAAAACTTTCATTATAAAAAGATGCATTTTTGCTGTCATGTCATAATTGACTTAGCAAATCAGCTGTTGATACATCAATCAAATTGACAACGGAAAATACACTGAAATGATATTGCGGCGCTTCCACGAAACATTGCTAATATTTTCGATTTGGTCGAACGTCATTCCATTCAAAAATTGACGAGTGCCTACACCATTAAGCCCGCAACGGACGGCGAGCGATAATATAATATATATTATAGCTTTGCATTGACATATGTCATTTCAGTATGGAAAAATATCGTAATATCGGAATATATATTATAGCGTCGTCCGCGGGGCTTGGTGCATTTTCATAAGGAGCGATATTGGTGAAATATATGAGATATAATATATCGCTCGCCGTCCGTTGCGGGCTTTATTCTAGTCATCTTAGTTTATAGGTTATTCAAATTGAACAAGGAAAGAGTTTATGGGGATTGAAATCAAACGGTATTTTGAAGGAAGAAATGGAGCTCAGTTTTAGAAATGATCGGAAAAACTTCGCTTAAGGTGTGTTCAGCGAAATATAGTTTTTATTCAAAGTTTTCTGTGCAATTAGGCATTCTAAATCACGTGACCTAAAATGGCGTCTGCTGAGGGCAAACCATAGACAACAAGTTGTCTATGGGGCAAACAACTTTCTGAAGTGTCATAACACGTCATAAGGAACCTGGTGAATAAATTGGTTGTGTGTATTTGTTGTTGTTGTTGTTGATAGACTTTTTAAGATGCAAAGTGTTTATTTGACAGAACAACATAAACACCAACGTATTGTTTGCCCCATAGAACTTATAGTACATGTACTATGAGTTCTATGGTTTGCCCTCAGCCGCCATATTGAGAATTTGTTTTGACAGGTCATTAGAATGCCTAATATCCTGTGACACTTTTATTTTGATACATTCTTCGATGGTTCTCAGCGTCTGTTCACAGATGCATGTAAACATAGCATTCTATGCATCTATATCTGTTATATATCTCGAGATTTCCTCAAAAAATAATGAAATTGCACATTTAAACATCAGTATCCGGAAAAACCGAACCGTTCCTGCAACGTCGCAACCGCGAGCCACTTTATCGCCGCCCACTCACGTTTCGACGCCGAAATTCACGGGCGACACCCCCGGGGGCAGCTCGTGCCTTCCGTCCAACCCTCTGTTTACTGCCAGGGCCACTTGGAACGGGGGAACAAGCAATTATACCGCCAGATTGCCCCCGTTTATATCACTATTGGGAAATTCAGACTTTTCGCGAGTGAGAGAAGAGGAAATTGAGAAATTCGAGAAAAAGTAATTGCTCGGGGGGTGCGAAATCCAGTTAACTGTGCCGACAGATCGTGGGGAGTGCGAACAGGTGGTTGGAAAACAGTGAAAACACTCCGTTTGGCCACGATCGTATCTTATAAAGCCGAATTCGTACTACCAGGATTGTTATTTCAGTTTCGATAAGTGGCAACACTGATGTGGATATGTCAAATTTGACAATGTCATCATGAAGTTTGACACTTCGTGAATGTACTCAGAGCTACAGTGACTTTATACAAGACAGTGGCGACAATAGGGTCATAGAACACGTTTTTGCACAAACATGGCGTATATTTGTTTACATTTAAGTGTCGTGCTGTTTGACATTAGACTCGATCTTGAGCTTTATGTTTAGATACATGACAACAAAACAATGAAAGTCCGCCATTAGTGGTCGAAAACAGTCCGACCAATCAAAACGTGAACGTCTATTGTCGCCACTGTCTTGTATAAAGCCACTGTACTCGGAGCATGCTGCTATACTTGATAATTTTCTATGACTTTCGACGTGGATTAAACCATGGCCTACTTCAGAAGGCCGTGATTAAACCAACTTAAGAAGCTGAGTATTAAACTAATAGTTGAGTCCATAAACCCGTACTAGGGTATTGAAGGAAGAAGAAGAAGATAAACCACTCGCAACTATAATCCATTCACTTTTATTTAATCACATAGGAGGTCATGGTTTCGTTTTCAGGTGTTGGTGCCCCTGATCAAAAGCACAGAACATATGATGAAAAGTCAGTCACAGAAAATATTGTAAATGACAAAACGACGTTGCCAGTTTCTTTGTTTACATCAAAGTAAAAGTATCAAAGATATTTTGTTTTAATCGATATTTGCAGGTGAGTTTTTCGTCGAATATCCAAGATTAACGTATGTTTATTGTTTTTAGCACCAGTTTGGAGCGTGAGGACGATTTTCAAGACCAGGACGAAAGTTTACATTTCGAGGTTGAAGGGGTACAGGGCAATTCCGTTGAAAAAGCTGTTATTTGGACAGATATCGCAGTAGATGGATCGGATGGAGCCTCGAGAGGTCGATTAGGATGATATTTTTCAGGTTTTCCAAGAAATTTGGCGATATCTGAGCAGATTTGCAAAAGTTAGGTAACTCACTAATGAGGTGGAACTTATACCTAATTCTCCTATAAGAAAACGCCTTTCAAAGGTCGTGATGGTGAAAAATGTCTTCTTTAGATGTTGTTTGAACAAACGCAGCCGAGTTTTATATCCCAACATTGATTTTAAGAAAGTTATCAACAAAATAAAATTGACATTATTCTTGATTACCCATCAATTCATCTTATATCTTTGGGTTGATTTTTATTAATGAATTCTTGATTAGAATCAACAATCGATGCCGTCAAGACTTGAACTTTCAGTTCAAGAGGATAATAAACATTAAATCTTCACAAGCATGCTTATGAAAATTATGTGAAAGCAATGCAATTTTCTTCCATGGCGAAAAATAATATATTTCAACAGTGATCTCTTGTACTTTTCATGCAAATAACTAGAAAAGGAATCCTTTCTATCAATTCATATAAACGTTAATTATTTTCGTCCATCACATCTTTTCCAATTCATTCATTTTCCGAATAAATTCGCATTCTGAGAAATACGCTAAGAATGTAGAAAGGGCAACAAAGTGTTGACTTGGAACATAAAAATATTTTGAAAAACGTCATAACTTCGATACGGAGTGGAATGTGTCAAATTTCCAAGGCCAGAGTTGTGATTTTATAATTGTGAATGGAGTATATGTATCTTGGACTGGGCCTTCTGATGAAGGACCAATCATTGCCCGAGAAAAGTAAAGACTAATTTGTTGTGATTCGTGAACAAGGCGAATAATCTTAGCCGGAAACCTCTCCAGGATCAGATTCGAAATTTCCCAATACTCAATTAGGTTCGAAATTGGATTCCACCTCTCCAGATTGCCAAATCCCACCACTCGTCTCCACATTCGACCCCCCAACCCCGCTGATACGTCCCCGGCGGAAAGAACGATCTTCCGTATACACAGAAATCGCAAAATTGGATTACAAAAGTGGCGACGAGAATTACGACGGCCCGAGCCGTTCGTCAGGCGAACGATTCCGTTTATAGGGCGGAAAATGAACGTGCGGAATAAAACAAACGCGGAATTTCCACCTCTCGGCTACCCCCCTAGGAATTGCGAGATGTGCGGATGTTTGGGGGGGTAGCGCGCTCTCGAATATTTGATGGGGCCGCGAAATTGCTCGGGCCGATTACGGGAGGTAGATGGAGGATGAAAATTGGAGTTTATCGCGGTTCATAATGGGGGGGGGGATTGCGGTCTTGTTTTCCCGCTCTGTTTCCCAGGGGTGGAATTTTGTTTTTGATTGTGCGATCGAGGCAGCGGCGGATTTTCAATTATGTAGGGCTCGGGAGGAGTTGCAATTGGTTTTTTCGGTTATACAGGGTGAGTCTTTGACTTGTACATATATTTTAACTGTAGATTCCTCCCATCAAAAGAAACACTTTTTTCCCATACCATTTTTCAAAATTCGGTTTCGTTTGGAAGATACAGGGTGTCAAAAATCCATGGAATTAACACTATTCTTTCCATATATTCGGAACCGATATTTCGAATGAACTGAATTTTGGTTGATTGTTTACTCTATTCATGGTGCTTATTCCTCAATTGAAACTTATTTGATATTTCTCCTGGTGAAAAAGTTACAGTATAGTCGACTTTTAAATTCACGCAAAAATACTATAAAACCACTTGAAAAAGATAAACGCTTCACGTTTTCGAAAGAATTAATTATTTTAGAAAACAAAAGTATCCTTATATTTTTTCAATAAAACGCGTCGTTCTCAAGTTATTCCTGATTTTATAAGATTGAATAAGAGGAAAAAAACATGAACTTCAAGAATAATCTGAATGCTGTCTTGAGTTAAATCTCATCGAATATTATTTCTTCTCTGGTCTCTCAACAAGTTACCAACGTTGTCAAAATGTTTATCAACTTTGTCAAGACTAAAATCTCTGAGAAAACATTTGATGTAGAGATATGTAATAATAAAATTCCACATTCGTGGGACATAAAATTGAATTCTAAGAAGCATGAAATTATACATTTTATAGGCAGTTTCTATTTAAAATTCATTGTTACCGGTCCTTCAGCAAAATATCAATCGAAACAATATAACTCGATACCAGAACGACACTACTATTACATCAATTCACTGAAAGTCATTTACATAATCATCACTTGTTTGCTTTATTCTCTGTAAATAAATAATGCGTGAACTTCGTTTATGACGTGTATGGGATCACTGACTAATGTTTTAGGTTGGACTGGTTGGAGACACAGAACAACGGTTTGTCTTGCGTGGCGGCTACATCCACGGCCTTCTGAAAGGAAGAGTAGGCGACTGAAATTAGGAACGTAGCGTATTGGCGAGAATCAGAACTACTCGTTTGGCATTTTCAAAGAGCAATGCCTAGACGCCTTTAGCGGTTGTGATAGTTCATCCGCTAACGATAGGGGACGTACTGCTATCTTGAGTTCGCCTATACCATTGTTTGAAGAGAAAATCGGCAATCTGGCATCGTCTGCTCTAGAGTTCTGTGGGTGAATATCACAGAGACAGAGGATGGGTAAGGTTAGGTCATTGACCCCGAATCATATGACTTTGGTTAATGGAGTTAGGATAGGTTAGTGAGAAACCAATTTTTATGAGATCGTTTTAGAATATCGAGGAAAATATGAACAAATTATTAGTGTCTATAAACTAATCTTCAGGACAATCGAAGAAGGAACTTATTTTGGTGTAAGAAATATAGCTTTTCAATTGCCGAAATGATCGGACAGAACTAAGTGTTTTGTTAGGAAATATCGTGTTTGTAACATTCTTATTCAAATAAGGTTAGTGCTTGAGTATTTTTTAAATGTATCACCCAGAATATCTAATAATCACATCAATTTCAATCGAAAAATATGAACTTTGAGGTGTTGGTAAAGAATAATATCAGGCACGTATTCAGCTCTATTTTTTTTTCAAATGGCTATATCTCTTCAACAGAGCCGAATTCGGAAAAATGGAAAATGAAAAAAAGGTTTCCTTTGGCCTCAAGAATCTACAGTTAAAATATATGTACAAGTCAAAGACTCACCCTGTATACGAAAATAAATTCAAATAGCATGCTCTCAGTAGCAGCACACCATGAACATATTTGCCCACACTGACTGCTTTGACATTGACAATGCGGTGACAGGTTTAAGGTTGCGTTCACAGAGCAATCTCAGATTCTCCTAATCGAAAGGGAATCAACCATAGAACTTATAGTAATATGGAATGCTATCTAGGAGCATAGAATAATTGGAGGGAAGGCTTCATACGCTCGATAGATCATTTTGAACTGCCAATAACGGCGGAGGTTAGAGTTTCGTGTGACGCCCGATAGATAACGCTGAGATCGTTTATTCAGCAACATGTCAGATATATTGTTCTATGGCGCTACAATTGCAAAGAATATAATGTGGCTGTCATTGTTATTGATACATTTATGCTTCTTTTTAATTGAAAATGGCCATAAATCATAACATGTTGATGACATATCATCGCTTTATTCTAATCAACTTTTTATGCGCAAGTATATGGGAAGTCTGTGATCGGTAATAAATTTGTCAAAACAATATCCTTATCGGAAAAAGCGAACATTCAGGTGAGTATTACTATTATTATACGGGAAGACTGAGGTCTTATCTGTTCTCGTGTATCATACGCAGAATTGTATGGTACCCCGTTTACATCCCCTCTGCTTCTGCTAACACTTAGATTCGGAGCGGGAAACAGATTTTTCTTCCTATATTCAATCTGATCCTTGTAGCCATTTCTTTACACGTGCTATATGCATTATATTGTCGGATTTACGAAAAAAAGTATGTATTGCTTTCTTTCAAAAGAATATATATTATGATATAGTAATAAATGGGACCTAATAAGTAAAAACAACTTATAACCATTAAAGATAATTTTATTAAGGATAGCCATGTTGTAGGAACGAACGACGTTGTCGCCATCTCGTGACCTTGCGGCGAACTGACAAGTTCGGACGTTTTTGGCAGTTCATTTTCGTAGGGGAGCCTTCTCTCCAGTTATTCTATGCTCCTAGATGCTATTACCAGACCAAAAAGTGGAAAAACATCTGAAGTTGGAGAAATCGCGAGATTTTCATGTTCCCATGGATACGACCTGTCACATAGAACAGAAACACAGAAATACTATGAATCTAATCCATAGAATATATGTTACTATAAGTTCTTTGATCTAATCGTCAAAATCCGATTCACTTGGCATTTCGGCAAACATTTCTGTGTTTCTGTTCTGTGTGACAGGTCGTACCCTTGAAACATAGAAATCTCGCGATTCCTTCAACTTGAGATGTTTATCCATAGAACTTACTATACTTAATATGTTCTATGTGTTTATCCAGTTGATTGCGAACCAAATTCACTTTCTCCGATGCCGAAAAGCAAATCGATTGAGTTTGTTATGCAAATTTCAATATCCATCTGGTCGATACCATATCGTTCGTCCAATTTTGCATGCCTTGAGGTTAACCGAGTACGTTGACCTCAAGCGATTTATTCCGAAGCCAACTTTTGAGGTAGTCTGAATATTTCTTCGTATTGCTTTCGCTCTCAATGACTGTATCTACCTGTATCTTTGTAAGCGTTCACCGACTGAGCGATTGGATTGATAAGGTATTCTGGAATCTGATAAGATCAGAAAATTGTGTTGATCTGGAAACTAATCAGCATTGCGAGAATTCAGTTCCTACTAGGTACTAGGTACCAATTTGATACAGTACGTTTATAATTATCGTCGTGACATACACACTTTTTTAGGTTAAATTTTACTTATGTCATAGAACGAAGTGACGTTGACTCATTGACAGTCATAGACGTGAAAAAAAAAGAACAAGGAAGAAACGTCGTTGTGTGAATCGAGCATTATTAAGAGGTCAGACAAGACGAAACTCATGGAGGACAAATTATTGTTTGCAATACTTTGTTCGTATGCGAAATGCATTACATAACCGTTGCTTTTTGCAATTTACGAAATTATACACGATTTCCAACAAATATCACCTGAGGAAGTTATATAAACATGGCCACCATTAAAAGAACGAATACCGAAGATTAACTGGCATAATTAAGACGTTGCAAAAAATCATACCGCTCAAATTGCATATGATCATCTGAATGATGATGAAGTTGAGAGTTAATGGACAATGGAAAAGTAATAACCATTTTTTTTCGTTTTTTCTGTATTTACACGAAATTCCTATTTCATATCGCTATTATGCCCTAAGTAGAATAAAAACGAGGGTGATCTACCCCATAGTCCATACTCCACACTCCAATAGACAAATATTAGCTTCATATGTCGATACTCACTAACCTAAGTATCACTCATGCTGTCACAAGCATTAGATGACTCAAAGACAGACATGCTATTTCGGTAGGAGTCCCCCTCACTTGAAACTACGGTCTATTAAGAGGACATACTTCAGTTACAGGAAGGTAAATAGTGAATCAACCTGAGAGTCTATTTCGGGCCATCATGTTGAGTACTTAATTTTTTCCCTAAAGACTCTGGTATAACCTAATATCGGTTATTTCGTATTTCTGGAACTGTGAAGATCTGGTGTCATTTAACATCAGAATTCAGTTTCTATTCCTGGATGAAGGTACCTAATCTCGGGAAATTGAGAACTTTCATTAAAAGATTGAGAAAAAGGGTCTATGAACGGGGTAATACAGCTATTTCTGGAATTATTCCACCCAATTTATCGTAAAATACTTTAAAACTAAGCTCGAGATGGCATCGGAGCATAGAGTTATATTCAGTTCGAATCATAGAGTGTTTGTGTTTGTACATTAGAACTACGCTCGAGATGGCATCGGAGCATCGAGTTATATTCAGTTCGAACCACAGAGTGTTCGTACATTAGAACTACGCTAATTCCTCAGCATATTATGTCAAATCATAGAGGGCACAAAATTTAATTCGATCATCGTGCCATTGATTACGCGATCCATACGGCATATCACAAAATTTAATTCATAAACATCCCCAGATATCGCCACCTGCATAATAAATATCGAGTACTGCAACCGCAACATTTGTCACCGGACAGTATCAACAGTCCGCACAACGAGCATTGTTCGTTGAATAAACAGAGGGGGTCGGGGGGGTTGTGGGTGTTAGAAACAAGTAAACATCGGAGATCGGCTGGGGGCCGATAAGGCAGAAAGCTGTAAATCACGACGCCTCTCGAGGCCCGCTGACAGCCGGAAATTACACGTAATTTTATTCGGTCGCGCACTATATTCGGATGAGTTACTGCAGCGCCCTCTGGGGGTGATTTGTTTCGTCGCGGTAGTTATTGGTATAACCATAAAGCTCGTTCGCGGACGAAATGGGACGGTATAGTTTATCTGCCGAGAAAGTTTTGACAAATGGCCGTTCTTTCTATTCATACTCACGACGGTTAGTATGCATTAAGATAATGACAGAAAATAATGGGGAGTTGGACTACCTTTGGTGCATACTGTAGGCTTTGTATTTCACTCTTGGAACATAGAATAGAATTCTATGCTCCTAGTTTCACAGAAGAGCTGATGGTGCCCTTCACAAGTTCGCAAAGGCGTTTGGTTCAATGACTATCTGAGTTCTGTGACTGGATTCATAGATATTGATTGTCAGTTGATCTTTGACAGTTGACTCATAGAGTTTTTTCTGTCAATACGCCAATGCGATGTTGCATTTTGGATTTCTCTTGAAGATTTGGACGAATATATGTACTTGTAATAAATATCAGTATTTCATTTCAGAGCAGACTGAACCTCGTTATAAAGCCCAATTTACGACTTAAATCTCGCTTTCGTTGAGACTACGCGGACCACCTGCTAGATATCGCGATAAGATCGCCGATTCTTCGTCGTTTACCTGGTGCCCTTCACAAGTTCAATGACTATCTGAGTTCTGTGATTCAAGGATCTTGATTGTCAGTTGATCTTTGACAGTTGACTTATAGAGTTTTTCTGTCAATACGCCTATGTGATATTGCTTCTGGATTTCTCTTGAAGATTTGGACGAATATACTTGTAATAAATAATAAATATCAGTATTTCATTTCAGAGCAGACTGAACCTCGTTATAAAGCGATTTACGACCTAAATCTCGCTTTCGTTTAGACTACGCGGACCACCCGCTAGATATCGCGATAAGATCGCCGATTGGCCTCATGAACGAACGATTCTTCGTCGTTTACCACCCCCTAAGAGGTCGTTACTGTCTATTCATCGCCGTAGACAATATAATACGATTCTAAATCGGGGGGTGCGGTTTTTCGAGTGTGGCATCACTCCAGTCCCCCCCTTTATTTGTTTTCAAACAGATGCCAGCCCGAGATGAAACACACGACCCGTTTTTTACGCTCCGTCCACCCTGTAGGGATATAAAGGATGATTTAAAACCTCGGGGATTAGGTTGTTCAACGTGAGATTATTGTCACGTGACTGTATTCGATACTGTCGCTTTTCGAGGATGCAAGTCGTTCAGCAAGCAGGGAAGCAGGCCTCTAATGTACAGAGTGTCCCAAGCTCTGTAGGTTTTGCAGGGTTTCTAGGTTATGAGTAGAGAAAGAGCTATTTCACCTTTTTTTATACCCATATTGGAGAAACGCCGCAAAACCTACGAATTGGGTCATCCTGTATAGAAACCTTGTACTCAGTTTTGTAAACCTAAAACCCAACACTGAGATCTGTCAATAACCTTGTAACATATCTGAATTTCCTACCCTACAATAAAATAAAATGCACCGTTGTCAGACTACTCCATGGCTTCCAACTTTGCAACGTCTATTGTCGAAATGTGGAACTACGTTGAATGAATTTATTTGATATTATTTTATAATTCTATGAATGATGAATATTAGTACGACTTCAATCAATACTTTAGGCAATTCGCATCTTTATAAATAGGAGATTTTAATCATATCGAAGATCCATCATGAAGTAAACTTGTTCTTCTGTGACCATCGAAGAAATACGATTCTGTGGAAGAAAAACTAACCTCCAAAACGACAACGAATGGAAGGCTCTCTTTTACTTCACTTTCACTCGACTGCTGCTGTCTGTTTTCACTTTCATTCTGGTTCACATTAGTGTTCCTTTGAAATGGAGTTCCTCTTCTAGGAATCCGCCATTTTAGTATATTTTAAAGACGCTTCTTTGTTATCTGGTATGTACACGGTCCCCATTTAAATAACTCTGTTTCATTTCACAGGATTTAATCTCATGTAAGCTTTTTCTAATTTATTATTGCATTTCGATTGAATATTGTGGAACTCTGTTCTGCTACCAACCCATTTGGAATATTCTTATACTGTTCGTAAGGCCTACTGCACATTTAAATATCCATTCGACACTATGGTGTAGGCATTTGGAATTGTTGCTTTTAGGATAATATTTTACGTATATCACTGGTTTGGAGGCCTAGGGTAAACTGTTTATATCGCCTGTGCCAAGGAAATCATCCCTCACAACAGTGGCCAGTGAGACTTCCTCTGAGAGTTCTATAGACGAACGTCCTCAGTAAACCAAGCCTCGTCTTCGGGCCTTTGGCGTACCCGATACGCAAGGAGTGCTTTGAAGGTGCCATCGTTCATCAGTTAACAGGAAATATAAGGAGTTTATCGTCACTTCCAAACCAACGCGGCTGCTAGGATCTCATGCATAACACTTGGAAGGAAGGATTCTCACACTAGGAACTAGGTACAAGGATACTGCTTATGAATTTCATTAATAATCAGGTGACACACTCTATATGCCTATAACCTTTGGATAACTTTGGATGTATTGGATTCTGCTTTTTATCACAATTGTGCCAGTAATAACCTTACCGGAGTATAGGAAGCTCCATATTGTACATATCACCAGTGCTCGTCTTATTAATAATTGTTCTATGGATTGTAAACATATCATCTGTAATGCTAGAAGGTTTTTTGCTTTGAGTTCAATTGATTCTCGTTCGTTTTTCCTTCATATAATACCTATCGTCAACAAAATTTCTAGGAATTACCTTAGACTGTCATCTTAAATGGAATGATCATGTAAATGGTCTCAGCAAGAAACTCAATAAAGCTTTGTACATGATCAGGATTTTGTCTCGGAAAGTGGACTTGGAGCTGTTGAAAACAACCTATCACGCAAATTTTGTTTCACTTCTGAGGTACGGGCTTGTCATATGGGGTGGATGCACTGATTTGAACAAACTATTTGTTCTGCAAAAATACGCCCTGAGAGCAATTCTCGGGTTGGGATATCGTGAGTCATGTAGAGGTCACTTCAGAAAAAATTCAATGCTCACACTTCCGGGACTATATGTTTTGGAATGTCTGCTATTCGTGAAAAAACATCCACAATATTTTGAAGAACTGTTGAATAAAAACAACACAAGACGTATAATTCCATACCACTTCCCGAAGCATTCTCTTACACTGACAGAAAGAAACACAAGATATATGTGTATAAAAATTTTCAATCTACTACCAAAGAGTTTCATGACTTTACCAGATTTAAAAAAATTTAAAATAGAAATAACTAAACTTATTGTTCATATCGAACCATATTCCATCAAGGAATTCATGGAATATTCTTTTAAATCTTATTGAATTTATATTATTTTTGACGGTTATCTCTTTTCATTTGTAAATTTTGCATTGATTATGAGAATAAAGATTATGTTATGTTATGTTATGTTATGTTATGTTCCTCGAACTATGGTGCTGGACGAATAAAGGCTCATGTTCCATCTTTATGTCCAATCTAGTGTATTATTTATCTATTTTACCTCATTATTTCCCATCCTATATTTCACTAATCTGAGTTATTACGAATCTGAATTACTACGACATAACATAGAGTTCTACCAATCTAGACGATCACATCACAAGCCAAAAATATAAGTATAAAACCCCCTTTGACGTAAATCTACCCTCAGCTCTTCAGAGCAAGGTTGCCCCTTTTCTCTTTTCATAATGTTCCTAGGATTTACAAACTTGGAATGTTACAACCTGAACACTTCATTACAGAATGCGTCACCGTTAGGCGTTTACTCAAAAAGCGCGTTCGGCAATAGCATCCGAGAGCGGACGGATTTTTTAGTCACGTGATAACAGATTGTACAGATTTGTCAGATTTTTCTGTAATAAACGAACGCTACGGAGCATTTTGATCGATTTTTCTGTTTGACGTATGTAACGCCTTACCCGAGCCAGATATTAAATTAGAGCTTAAAGGTCTATTCGTCCGTAGAGGTAGTCTGGGTACTATTTTAATTCTTTTGTTATAGTTCTCAACATTTCTACCCCTTGGTTGAGATGATTCAATATTTTGAATCATTATTTTTTTATCAAACAACATTTTTTTATTTATTACTACACAACAAATAACATAAGACACGAAAATTCAACAGACTGTTCAAGAATATTCGAAGCGGGATAAGAAATCCATTCACAGAGGCCGAAAAGTAATTTCTGTTTCTGTTCTGTGGAAAAAAATCCGTTTCCTCCGTCGAAATACACCGAGCAAAAAGATCTACATCCGATTGATCAGATTTTCTTGCCGAACGGTCCAGATGTGTACTCCCCTCAATCTGGATGTAATAAACGAACGGTTCAGATCAATCCGACCAGTCAGATGTCATTGCCGAACGCGCTTTCTGAACGCTGAAGAAATGCAACCATGCAATATTGGGACATGTCAACCTTGACACCAACCAAGTTACCGCAATTCAACTGACAGTTCTCAAAAGTCAAAACCACAGACTACAAATACTTGTCAAGTTTGTTTTGATTGTTGGATCGAACAAACCACTGTCAAAGTCCTCCACTACCCGAAGAAAATTCCTAATTCAACATTTCAGACCGCGAGCCTTTTCACCACAACATTTCTCCGGATGACATTGGCAAACAGAACCTATGCAGATGACGCCCGAACCATTGTTTGGTTTCGTCAAACAGGCCATGTATGTCAAACTACGTTTTCGTTTACCCAAAGCCTTAACTCCCTGCCCAAATATGCCGAGAGGGCATCGGAATATTAATTATATACACGGTGCACACCTACAATAATTTACGATCCACGCTAATATTTACTGTTGACGTTTCGCAGAGGTTCGTCTGATGTTTGCGGTTGAGGTCGTCAACCTCGCCCACTCTATGATCGCAGTTTCGGAATATGTAAATGGTGGATACCCATTCATGCAGACTGAATGACAGAGTAGACTTCGAAGGTCGGTTTCCTTCTGGAATCTCGCCCAAGTTGTTTTCTGATTAATATTCATCTATTCAGGAAGATAATTCAAGTAGACAACCCCTTATTCCTAGGACAAAATGCATAGAATACCAGGTGCACAACCTATTATTGCCCAATGGGACCACAGTTCGGTCACAAATATGTCGAAGAGTGCCCACACCAGGTATTCTATGCATCTAACCCTTGTATTTCGAGACACCGAGATGTCATGATTGAGTTCTATGACTGCAGAGATAACCTCTAAGAAGGAAAATCAAGGTTAAGTTTCTTTTCTACTTCTGAACGAGTAACGAGACTTCTGTTATTCTCAGGGTTTGAGAGATCAAAAGATCTTCTCATTTTATAGAAGAATCTTCAAAATTACCACCTTGGGAATGTCGAGAAGGAATGCGAACGCTTCAACCTCGCACACCGTGTGAAACCCTTCCGAAAAAAGTCCCATAAAAAATCTATTAGAGATCAATCGACGGACAAACGTGAGCAATTAACGACCCCTTGTCTCCATATCCAGTTCATTGTTCCATTGAACCGACTAAATAGGTGCCTACGCACAAACGTACGGTACACGGCATGCAAGTGAACCTATTTCATTAATTATATTGAAATCGTTAGGGCACTTGAAGGAATCTATATCAAGTTCACGTGTTGACGACCTTTCTAGTGGCTATTTCAGACTGGCATCTATTGCGCGAAAAGCGGGGAAAGGAAGAAGAACGAAAATAGAGCCAACCGCATGTCGCGTTGCTCGAATCCGTTCGCGACATTACGAGATGCAGGAGGATGAGGTTGAAGAGCATACGGATTTTCACTTGTTCACGACTGTACATAGACGCTTTCGATAAATCTGTTCCTCGGTTCTCGATTGTTGATCTGTGAATCTGTAAGTCATCTGGACCACAGACGTCTATGATCGCTAGTCTCGACCATAGAGTTATATGTTCTCTACCACAGACGTCTGTGATCTCGACCATAGATGTATAATGATCTAGATCACAGATGTCTATGATCTCTAGTCTCGACCACAGACGACTGTATGACAGATTCAGAGATTATCACTGACATAAGTCACTCTACAAATTCGTGTTTAGTACGAATCATTTGAATTGAAAGAAAGAGAAATGAAAATCATCCAAACTAATTTCATTTACAACTGAAATCACCAGATTTATACCTTCCGAAACCCTCCGAACGTACTTCATCTTCATAATAATGCCCGCCTGAAGGTACGACTTCAAACGACGATGGGAAAGAATTTATAAGGCATATAAAACGGCGTATTTCCAGAACGAATGCCTACGCGGCTCAAAGTGGGTGCAATTAAAAACAGTAAATTCAAGTCGGTCGGCGGCCCATTTCAACGCCATCCACGTCTCAACAAGTGCTATATTTGGTTAGACTTTTTTTTTTCGAACGAAAGCCGGTTCACATTGAACGCAGGTTGATTTCGCTCTTTTTGGAAAGTCGAATCAAAGGGATTTCCAGACTATTGCAGTTTGTGCCAACTGCGCATGATGTTTTCGCTTGAAAATAGATTAAATAGACCATTTTATGTAGAACACTCAATTCTGCCCCCAGAGTTTTTTCGGAAAGGCGCAGTGAGAAAGAGCTCGATTTTCTATAGATCCTCTATCATAGATGCATCATACTATAAGTTCTATGGTTACCATGCATCTATCATAGATTCATATAATACCAGGTTTCTATGCACCTATCATCATTGATACATAGAAATACCAGGTTTCTATGCATCTATCATCTTTGATCCATAGATCCATAGTTTCTATGCATCAATCCAAACGCGGAATGTCAATTGGGTGACGTGTGTCAAATTAAGATCGATATCCTGAATCCACCAGGAAAACCACATAGGGAGCAAAAGTTACAGTCTTTTCACATGGAAAGGCGTCCTTCAAGTCGTCCCTTAACGACTAGAACTAATTAACACATTTGTCGGTTCGTGTAGAATCTAATTTCGGCTCCGGTACACAAAGGAACAATGGTCAGTCGAGTTTCAAAAGTTACATCCGCGTTCTGAGCCGAATGCGTCGTTAAAACTTTCAGCCCTCATAACATGTTGAACGTAGATTATTCGATTTATTCATCAATGTAGTAGGTAGATTAATATTTATATGGAGAAGGAATATTAACAGGTCTGGATTTAGAAATGATATCCACACAATACAGCTGGGAATACGGATCAACTTTCGACATTATTATCAGAACGTACGCCAGATAACCACCATGATTTTACCAAAGCTAAAAAATGTTATGCAGCCTCTGCGATTATTATTATACTAACTGGCTAACTGGAAAAAAAACGAAGGGTTTACAATTTTTTTTAATGAATTTGCTAATTATGTGTTTGTCCACCTCCATCAAGGCGGCCATGGCAAAAGATTGGGTCGCTTCAAAAAAGTTTAAACTGTGTTTCTGTTTTCCGTGGAAACAATGAATAGTAAAGACATAGCCGGCAGTTAAATACGTTTCTGCTTGCAATTTCTCTCGGCTCTTCCTTTCCAAGAATAAGATACATTCACCGCATCTTGAATCGAGTACAAGAATCTAAATATAGAAAGTTGGAGAGTCTCAGCGTTTAAATTTAGGTCTTCTGTTTGTCGGGCAAGTAACGTCTTCGCCCGAATTGTTCGAGCGATTGGTTTTCCTAATTTTTCATACGATTTTATGTCTCTCCTACTCAAAATTGAGCTACTGTCTCAAACTCTGAGATTGTTGAGGCAATATTCTCTCTTCTCGAGTCTTTACCCATAGGCTGACCTAACTGAGCATAACCAAGTGCATTTTTGCGCATCGTACGAGCTTACCAATGCGTCAAAGGTCGTTCAACGATTCGGTCCACCAGTTCCGCTTTTCTTTAAAAGCAACGAACGAGATAAGGAGTACGAGACTTGCAATTTTCTCGACGAAACAAAGACCGTAAACGTCAGAATAACAATCGTAGGACAGCTGACATTCTATGGTCCAGGCTGATATGACGCGATAGCGAGACGGCGACTTCACTTGACGGTGTTCAATTAAGAGATAATTGGCAGGTTTTAAAGACTTTAACTAATCGTATTGTAGGTGCACCTTGACCTATCTGGCACAAATACGCTAAGTACAATTTGAACGTACGCCAAGGTATTTGTGCGTGATGTTGGCGAACTAGAGTGGAAACTTCAAGTTTGGCATTATTTCTGCTTAAAAATAAAGTGATTTCTGGTCAATTAATATGTAATGCTCAAGTCTTTGGCTCAGTTCCTTATAATGATACATATTTCATCAAGTATTATACAATCCACAAATCAACTTTTAGGACTATAAATTGATGGTGGCAACATCAGGTATTCTATGCATCGATCCTTAACATCAACTGTTGACATTCTGGTAGTGTTTTCTGTGTTCTCTGGCCACACCATCGACAAGGAATCAGTTCCAACACAAGGTAATCTATGCATCTAATGCTGATACATAGATGCATAGAATATATTCTATTCATCTATGCTGACACATAGATGCATAGAAATACCTGGTGTTGGCACTGATTAGATTTTGTTTAAGACTTTCTTGTCGATCGAAAACGTGATATTTTGTGCAGCTTTTCATTTCTCCCGAAAGGGGTCGCGTTTTTTGTCGTTGCCGCAGTAGCGCCACGACCGATAAATATTGCGGATTTTTTCCGGAACTAGTCCAAAATCTGAAATCTAGGATGCCGTTTTGATCTACAAATTTTGGTCACGATTTTTAGTAGGGAGTCGTTACACCAGGTGTTCTATGCATCTATGCTGACACTTAAAAATGACGGAGTTGTCAGATGAAACAAGTTCGAATTATGGACACTCTGTCGAATTTTTTTATAAGAATGGGCTGATTTTGACGTATAACGTATAAAAAGCTATAACTTTTGAAAAACGAAAGATAAACAACAATAAAAAACATAAATAACCAGAATTTATCGACGTATTTCCTGCCGTAAACAAATATCATATAACACGTTTGGCAAAAAATTGTTATTTCATATCAAGGCTTCCTAATTACTCCAATATCTAGATTCCAGATGGATTTTAAGAAGCGCGCAAAAGCTCATCGCTCATTTAGTATGTTCCACGCCTCAGGTTTGCCAACTCGACAGGTGCAATAAACATAAAATCCAATCATCGCAACAAAATCGGTCCCGAATAATCCGGACATAACAAACCATAAACAACAGATTCCAGAAATACCTGAGCGCATCGCAGGAAACCTAGGTCGTAGAGATGCAACGTCGAAAACGCCACGCAAGGTCGCAGTCCCGAATTGGGCCGACGTGGCGGCGTGGCGTGTCGCTCGCCAATCCGGCTCGAGGGACCAAGCGATGATCGGATCGGAAGGACTTTGGCCGTCACTTTCGTCCGCCGCGTTTACCCGTTTTTCGTCCGCGCTTTTATTGGTCGACGTCGATCAGGAGACTTTCGAACGGTGCTCTTATCTAATTCGAGTGACGTCACCGCGCACGGAGCCCGTCTCTAAATTACAGAGCATGGGGATAATTATGAATGGAGACGGATTTAATATGTAGGCTAGGTCTACCTGTAGTACCTGTTCGGTCGGCTTCCATTTGAAGTACTTGTACGAAGCGAAGCATGGATAAAATCCACGTGGGGGCATCAAATCTCGATGGGGTTGAGCGCAACCGAAGGAATACTATGACGACCAATAATATCTATTGAGGCGCACTATACAGTGATTTTTACCAATTTTGCTCATTTTTCTTGGGCCATGACTCCTGAAAAACAATCAGAAATAATGGTCCCAAGAAGAAATAAGCAAATCGACAAAACTCCCTGTATCTCGGAAACAAATACCGCCAACAAACGTCCTATACGTGGGTTAGTACTTGAGTTTTGGGATTGCCGAATAAAAACAAATATTCATAATCGAAAATAGCTTTATTATTTTCCAAAATATTCTACATAAAGATCAATAAACTATGACATACGTATGAACACATTTTAGAAGCTCTTTCAAGTCTTTTTCCATTACGATTTAGAAACCTCCAAGACATGACGGATTAAAATGTCAGATTTGACATAAATATCAGTGTTGCCATATCACATAATCACATATAGATGCATAGAATTATTCTATGCATCTTAATAGATGCATAGAATAATATTAGCAATGTTTCGTTGTTTCCACTTCAGGTGGCGCTTTTTACAAATTATGACTGATTTTTATCAGTTATTTCAAATATTTGATTTCATTCTGGCGAACGTGGCGTGTTAATGGTCGATAATTTTGTCAAGCAATAATGTGTGTTTATATTCTTGACATCCTGATGTATATTAGTTCTTAGGAAAAGTAGAAAACTTTCATTATAAAAAGATGCCATTCTGCTGTCATGTCATAATTGACTTTGGCAAATCAGCTGTTGATACATCAATCAAATTGACAACGGAAAATACACTGAAATGATATTGCGGCGCCGCCACGAAACATTGCTGATATTTTCGATTTGGTCGAACGTCATTCCATTCAAAAATTGACGAGTGCCTACACCATTATTCTAGTCATCTTAGCATCTATCATGTCACCAAAGACTAGTTGGTATGTGATATCACAAAACTCGATTCACTCTGTCAGCTCTACAGACGTCTTATAGATGCATAGAATAATATATGCATCTATGACGTCTTGAAGCAACCTTCAGTCTTCACACTTTCAGAGTGAAAGTTCAGAAAAGAATGCCCCTCAAGAATATACCGTATGCTTCAAATGACGTGGCCTATTAGCAGTCAAATTCATTATTTCTCATTTGTTAAGCCAAGTGAAAGGTTATTAACAGAAGAAACAATTATTTTGGTCTCTATTCAAATGAAATCCGAACGAAATGCTCTATGGCTCTCCACTAATGGAACTTTTATCATAATTAGCTATCATATACGATCGACCCACAGGTGAATTTAACAACGCCAATAAAAACGATGAAAGGATCATGCATAAATTGTTATCTCGTTACGTAATTGCAGATCGTACGATATGCCGGAGTGGGATTAATTGTTGTGATATTGATAACGTGCCAAGCTTGAAATGTTTGTCACCGTGATGTTCGTAACCACTTCCCCTTATCTGTAGGTGTTTTTATCTTTGTAGGTTACCTATCACTCGAATTTTACATGAAAAAACGTTCGCGTTATCGAACCAATAATACGTTGTGTTGCACGAGATGGAAAACCCGACCGGAAAATCTCGAATCATACGGTAATTCCAACTTTTGAGCAAAAACCGAAAGACACTCTTTAGTCTTCAGATTCACATGACATTTATCGGTACCACAAATATCTGTGATTGAGCATAGATGCATCTATGATTGAACAAACCACAGACATTGCCTTCTCAATCCCAAATAACTCAATACAGTTCTCTGCGCCTCGACCATAGAGACGAAATTAATTCTACCTCTATGACCTCGATTATACCATAGATCGAACGAATCTCTCTTTCTTCGGCGCAGCTTTCCGTCGATGGTCAAAGTGAGGATTACTCACGTACGTCAACAGCTGTAACCGAAGAACAAAATCCCTATAAAACGGTATAAAGGCGAAAGCGAGAACCTTAATAAGATCGAATTATGTCCGTTTATGAATGAAAGCGTTTCCGTACAGATCATAGCGAACGTAAGCCGTCTAACTAAATGAATGAAATACGAGGCTCTTTTCATTCGTGACTTTGATTGCCGACATCGTGTTCTTCTATTCTATACAGCAGCATTCATTCTTGCGTGTTTCAACTGCTTCCGGTATGAAAGGAAGATTTATGCCCTGTTAAGTGCACCTACACAAGTTCTTTATTTCTTATTCAAACATTTATTAATCTATCAATTTCAACCTCCCTGTCTGGAATGCAACATTCATGAATATCAATTTGGACGCCATGTTTTTTCGAGCTGATGAATTGAGCTTGAAAAGATATTTCATTCGAAATTTATCAGAAGACCGGTATCCATTTATTACGTACAAATACCTGCCCCAACTACGTAACTCGAATGGGTCTTCATTTATTGTTAACTTCGCGCTTTTTAGGGCCTCCTCTTGTACCTACATATATCATAAACTCTCATTATACGACGAGGACCACTAGAATTTCATAATTCATTTCAGGATATTACCACACAGCGGGGCGTAAATCGATTTCGTGATTCATCGAAATGCATTATAGCCATGCGGGTTCGTGAGAACTCAAATCGCAAGACTTCTCGACCACAGAATCTAGTCCTACGTGCTTTGTCCTGAAGATAATGTCATTTTTCGATAGTGTAAATGCCGATTCATACTGAACGTTCTTAGGAGTATTCTCGCGACCTAAAAAGTAACAATTGAATAGAATTTTGCATCAAGTACCGAAAGCCACTTAATTATACTCACCGAAATTGGGGGAAGTTTCATAAGAAGCAAAGAGATTTCACGATTTTTTTTATACAATCGGAGCAGTGAGAATTTCAATTTCTTCATCATTCTTCTACGCAGTTCGAAAAGTTACGTGAAACTCAAAACCATAGAATTATGTGCTCAAAACAAAGAGAGCTCATTACTCAAACATAGAACCAGAAACATAGATTCAATCCATAGATTAATCCTCGGAGTAAAAAAAATATATTTAATTCTCTATGGGTAGGTATATCAAAATGTATTATTTATTATCATGTCATGAGAACAAATGAGCCACACGACCTTATTTTTATAAAGATTTTTATACTAGGTATACGCTGCGTTATCTGAATTACCCAATTGGGCAATTTTCATTAGGCAGCGTATTACACAAATCACACGAATCATAATTCGTAATAAGCACACAAATTACAAAAACTAATTCGCCTTGTAATACAAAACTTGAACTCGCAACCTACATACCGATAACAACGATAATCCAAGTTTCGATAAAGCGTACCCGTCTGTGTATTACATACAATCTTCGATGTTTTCGAAGAAATTCCTGTTCGTTATCAAATATCGATGTGTAGAAATCAGTGTTATGGGATATTCGCAACACCAATGAAAATATTTATTGCATCGCAAAACAAACCTCAAAATGTTTATAACTGATTGCCTTGAAGTTATCTTTTTCTTCAAAATATCGGACATAATTTATAGCTACAAGAGAGCTGGCGTTTATTCTTTGCTTTCATAGACTAATTATAAGTTCTATGTTTCCAACTCATTAAATCTAAATCTATGTTAATCAAAAAATCATAGATTCAGTTTGAGATAATAACATAGAAATGGATATGCGTGTCATTTACAATTTTTTCAATATGATTTCCTTCATAATGCCTAGAATGATTTTAAACAGGGTCACAAATACTCGTAGGTGTAGAAAACAAATAAATCGTCTACTCCAGAAAGTTTTCGTCCATCTAGAAAACTGAATCATTGTATAGAAAAAGCAGTTTCTAATTCATCAGGAATATTAGGTCATTTATCGAAATAAACTTTTGATAGAATTGTACAAATAACGAATAGTTTTAAAATAGCCATTAATAAAGCTTGAAGCTGAAGTCTGTAGCCAAAGTTGCTGTTTACCCGCAAATATTTATATGTGGGCAGACAAACCAAACAAACTTTTACAACTATAAACAAACTTCAATCATTCAAGTAGTGATTCACCATAATATCCTTTAATAAAAACAATGGTACTTTCAATAGTATCAATCATGTGATTGATGAAATGTGTTTGTTTACTTTTTTGAAGACAACTTTTTTGGGGATAAAATGAGCGTGTGCGAATTCAAAAAGTGGGGTAACTGAGGACTAACCTGCAATAGTGAATCTATCCATATAATTGATCAAGTTCACGAAACACAAAATGAAAATAGCAATCCATTGACGAGTGGTAACATCTCTGAAAGTTTTTACTTGAACTTCAGCATTTTCACCGGCATTTCGCGCATTATCACTACCGGAATGCAGTAATTCCGCTTGGGAATGGTTTTGGGGTATGTCCACTTCCATTGTTTTGAACTGTTTTAGCATAAGATTCGAACTTCGTTCTATTTTCTCTGACGGCATGATCCCAATCCGAATAACCTAACCACCCGGTAAACATAAACTGAGTGAATCCATGACATACATTCAATTTTCATCTTGGCGGGTTATGGGACGCGCAGACGTGAGTGAAGATCACCTGATGATGAAAATAAATATAGGTTATGTCGTTGTTTTATCTGATTGTTTGTTTTCTAACATCCGTCAGATTGATAGATTCTGTTGATTCATTCAGGTAAAAACTAGGTTTTTTAGAGTCACTCGGCACTAGTAACCTGCGATAACAACACTTCACTAATGGCAAAAAATCGCACAATCAGCAACAGATGCTTTGTCTTACATCTGCTAATAAACGTAGTGAGTAGTGACGGACGACTGACTCATACGTCAAAATTGTCAAAAGTCGAGTCAGAGATAAGTCGAGTCATCATTTTTTATGGATCACAGGATTCTATGTTTTTCTTATTCACCCACACCACAGACCTACATATGCCACCACGACAATGCGTTTACTTATCAAAATCGAAAAAACCCCCTCGAAAATTAATTTGATTCTAGTCATCACCTGAAAACATGCAAAACAATAAATTTCATCAACTTCAATTTTGAAGATCCAATCTGATTTTGGCGCATCCTCCAAGAATTAAATATTTTTCAAGAGGATTGTAATATCATTGTTAAAACAATGGTGACATGCTTCAACAACCAATTATCACCAATTTCTCAATAATGAAGGTTGTGAAACGATTAGATAAGAGGGCGGTAATTAACACATTAACAAAAATGGAATTGAATGTAGCGCATTCACCAAAATTATGGAATTCAACCAAAGATTAGAATATCGATATCTATCATTCAAGTAGATGAAACAGTAAATCAAACCAAGTTGCAACCTCTTCATTATGATCTTGAGAAATAATGATCTATTGTGAAACTTCCAGATTTTTCAAATTAGGGAAGAAAATGTACTTTCCGAAATGAAACCTTTCATAGGAATAATGAAAACATGTTTTAATTATTCTTTTTATGAAAACATTGTAACAACATTTCTAACTATAATACAAATTACAAAATAAAGTATTGTTACACACTATCACATGAGATTTTCGAATAGAAACCATTTGTATTCAACGAATCCAAAAAGTGTTTGAATTGTGGTTGGTACCCGTGCTTAACCACTTTATTACCAACCTTAAACAAATATAGAACAAGTTCATTAAAATTTTCATACATGGTCTCCAATTTTTTGAAACTTGGATGCATGAAAGTTCCTTCTTTACATTCCCATTTTTTCGAACGCAAGATATCGTAGAACTTGAGGATGACCGTGAAAATTTTGTCCAACACTTTTTTCAATGGCGCTGAACGCTGAGTGAGTAAACACCTAAAAACAACGAATTATAATGTAAATAATTAACTTTCAACAGAACAAGAGTCAAACTAGATAAACAGCATTGAATTTAGCATGTCATAAACTGCTAACCGCAATGTTGCCAACTGTTTATGAAAAATGAACATGTCAAAGGGCTGCCAACCCAAAACCTTGAAATATTCACTCACATAAATAAGATGTTCTTCAGATAATGAGTGTGAACATCATAAAGTTCGTCTAAATTTGTAACGCCATCCAAATTATCCTCCAGAATAGCCCATTGCGTTCGAAATATTTCACCGGTTATGTAATTCTCAAGAGACTGTACAAAATGCATCATGACATGACGAAACAAATGTATCCTTCTATAATGTATCGACATCATGAGAAATTGTTCTTTGGTTCCTGTTTCTTTAGCCAGCATCCTGAGATTCTGAATAAAATATAGGAATTGCCATAACACACAACAAATTTAAGGGAAAACAGATCTTTCACAACGAATTGAGTCCATACAGGGTGGCCCACATAAAATAGTTCAGCCGAACATTTCAGTTTAAGTTTATCGGGAAAATGCTTTTTTCAGTTTTCTACAAATGGCTGAGAACAGAAAGGACTTCAGCTTCTTTATCATCAAACTAAACCATTTCACAATGAATCGCACAAATAGATGTTGAAATATTGATTCGCTTTTGTTGAGTGCAGAATTTTTCTAAATATCATAAACAAATCCGAAATGAATCAAAAATGAGGTCCAGCAGACAGATGATGTTTTTTCATACTAAAATTCATTGTACTAGGCTATACAGGGTCTTTCACGAGGAACCTCACCCATATTTATACGGGAAACTACTGAACGTATTTTCATGAAATTCAGCAAGTATTTCACGATGCTGATGAAATCTAAAATATTTTCAAGGCATGAGCACCTCCGGTTTTTCCGGAAATGACGTCAACTTCCGTTTTTCAAATTAGAACACCATTTTTTTATTGCAGAAATAGATTCCTTAGAAAATTTCAAGTTATTTTGATGTAACATTTTTCAGTTTTGGTTGGAAAATTCTCTCTGAGCGGGAAAATTCGAAAAAAAAAAAATCGAAAATAGAGCTCCCCTGAAACAAGAATAACTTCGAGGTTTTTGGATGGAAAATTTTCATTTTTGGGATTTTTCAAGATGTAAGATTGATGTATCCACTTTAAAAATCGAAATCGCGATTCATGATACAGGGGGTGAAAAAAATCGCTTTCAAAGTTAGGGATGACAAAATCGTGAAAAATCAATTTTTTCTAATTAGAACCCCCTTTTTTTATGGCAGATATTGAATCTACGTTAAAAAATAATGTGAGTGTATGCATCACACCCTTGCCCTAAAATGGATATTTTCTGAGTTATTCACAAAAAACTGTTTTTCGTCTTGAATTTTCAGCTATTTCTTTTCCCTTCACGCCAAAAAGATGAAATTTTCAGGAACTGTTATTTGAACCATGCTGTAGATTTTTCACCCCTTCTTGAAACAGACTTCAAGTTACTATTAGGAAAACCATGACAAACTCTCGCAGTTATAACTAGAGAAGATGCTCAAAGTTTTGACCGTTAATTTCTAGACATTTATTTATACGTCTCAGGAATGCTTCGTGCGTTGCTCTTCTTATTTCATCGGGAGGAAGAGATCTGCAAAAGTGTTTAAAAACCAAATTGAGTTTCAAAACTATGAATCTAAAAATCTAAACAAAGCTGAAAGCATTTCTGACTCGTTCTATGCAGTCCTCTTAATCAGTCAGGGGAGTTGAGTAGACAATATTTTTTATCCTACCCCAAACATAATAGTCTAAAGGAGTTAAATCGGGAGAACGTGGTGGCCAAAGATGTGGACCATTGTTCGCCAACCATCGATCTTCAAATAGCCTGTAGAGGATATTTGACACATTGAGTGAATTGTGTGGAGGCGCGCCATCTTGTTGATACCATAAGTCATTATGGTTCTGTACTAGCGGCTCAATTATTTGAGTCAATATGTCAGAATATCTATCTCCTAAGGGAGAACATTCTTTAAATAATGCAAACATGTGTAGTGTTCTATCTTACCAGTTAAAGTCCCATCATAAATGTGAACATCGAGAATTGCATTATTTTTGATGGCGCAAAAAACATTGAAACTCCAGGTCTCTTGAAAGTTCCATTGTCTGAAGTGGTGGTTGTTCTCTTCATCCCAATAATCACTGTTATGCCTATTGAAAGAACCATTCTTTGTGAATTTAGATTCATCTGTCCAAATTATACAGTCCAAAAAGTTTTCATTCTCTTGAAATCGAATCATCATAGCTTCGCAAAACTCTGTTCTCCTGACGAAATCAGTTTCCTTCAAATGCTGTACCCTATTGAATTTATATGGGTGCATTTTATGTTTTTTTAATATTCTCCAAACACTCGATTGAGATAATCCCAGATCAATCTCGGCATCTTTGAGAGAATTTTGAGGATTCACACGAAAATATGCAAGAACTGTAATTTCGTTGTTCTCATCTTCTACTACACTTTTTTCTCTGTGTATAGTTTTCTTAACGAAAGATCCGACATTTCTCAAGTTTGTCATGGTTCTGTTAATGGTATCTCTCGTTGGTCTGGGTCGGTCAGGAAACCTCTCAGTGAACAGTCGAATCGTTCTATCTACAACTTTATTACATTCTCCATGAAGTAGAATGAGATTTAAATAATCTTCATTGGTAAAATTAGGCATAATGATCGATTTTATAACTTAATACGAATTATCACCAAATTAATAGTAAACACAAAATGCTACCGAATAAAGAGGAATTTGGCAGATGTCTATCATTAAAAAAAAAAGAATGTAAAACATGGTAAGTTTCTGCATATGGTTCATAAGGAATTATTTATTTATCACTGGAGAGAAAACCGATGGCCGATTAGTTGAAATAAAGAGGTTTCCGATACAAATTCGAATCCAAATTCGCCATCTATTTAGGATCAACCTGTAACTTTTTTCTCTTGCATATTAGGGTAGTAAAATCTAAAACATGGTTTGAGTAACAGTTCCTGAAAATTTCATCTTTTTGGCGTGAAGGGAAAAGAAATAGCTGAAAATTCAAGACGAAAAACAGTTTTTTGTGAATAACTCAGAAAATATCCACTTTAGGGCAAAAGTGTGATGCATACACTCACATTATTTTTTTAACGTTGATTCAATATCTGCCATAAAAAAAAGGGGGTTCTTATTAGAAAAAATTGATTTTTCACGATTTTGTCATCCCTAACTTTGAAAGCGATTTTTTTCACCCCCTGTATCATGAATCGCGATTTCGATTTTCAAAGTGGATACATCAATCTTACATCTTGAAAAATCCAAAAAATGAAAATTTTCCATCCAAAAACCTCGAAGTTATTCTTGTTTCAGCGGAGCTCTATTTTCGATTTTTTTTTCGAATTTTCCCGCTCAGAGAGAATTTTCCAACCAAAACTGAAAAATGTTACATCAAAATAACTTGAAATTTTCTAAGGAATCTATTTCTGCAATAAAAAAATGGTGTTCTAATTTGAAAAACGGAAGTTGACGTCATTTCCGGAAAAACCGGAGGTGCTCATGCCTTGAAAATATTTTAGATTTTATCAGCATCGTGAAATACTTATAAGTGCTGAATTTCATGAAAATACGTTCAGTAGTTTCCCGTATAAATATGGGTGAGGTTCCTCGTGAAAGACCCTGTATAGGGTGTTCTATTTGAAAAACGAAGTGGAAGTCCTGTACAAACGGAAGTTGTGAAAAATTTAAGACATTTCAGCTGAGAAAATCAACTTACCATAAACATTTTCTTCAGAATCCAACTCATCCTGTTTATCTTCAACAGAAACTTGAAGACGTCGTTATACTTAGCTATAGCATCGCAAGGCAACAAGATATTCAAAGGCCAGTCCACTTTATAAGTGAGGGACAAACAATTCAAAACATCAACATCGCAAAGGTTGAAACAATCAGGCAAATAATTTATTTTAAATGACAAATTATCCACGCCCTCCGTTTTGCTGGAATCCTCAAGAGCACCGTGTATAATATAGCTTAAAACTCTGAAATTGATCAATTCAATCGGAAACTTCACACTGTACAATTTTTTAAACAGGATGTCTGTGATCGTTTTCCCAAATTCGCCATCTTGTAGAAAGAAATAATTCTTTAAATTTTTCAAGTGTTGCAGATACTTCAAATCCTCCACAAAATAACTCAGAAGCTCGCTACTGACCAGCTTCGTTTGAACGACCAGGGAGTGCGATAAACTTTGACTGAGATACATCTTCAAGCACATCGGTTTGATGTTTTCCACATCTTCCATCGAGAAAGCTTTCGAAAAGTTCGCTTTGTCCAGTTGGACATTCGAAGAATCGGGGATATTGTAATTTCTGGTGAAATTGAAGGCTCCGTCATCTGTCATTTCTGTTCCTGCGGTTGTGGGAAAACTGCCAGTAGTTCTATCTTCTTGGAACATTCTACTTGTAACGGACATTGTTGAAACACTCGCTATATCACTAAAAGGAGTGGAATCAATGGACATTGGCCAGCATTCTACGTTCTTAGTCTCCCTTTTGAAGTTCAAGTCTAAACTCAAGGAAATAGATTTTTTAATTTTACTCTCTGCTTCGTTCTTCTCATTTAATTTCTTGTTTTCTTCTATTTGATTCCTGATTTTCATATCCTCAGCAACCGTTTCTCTAACATTGTTACTATTGATTGTATTTTCGTTATCTACTTTCTTTTCTGAATAATTCTCGTAACTAAATACTGTACTCGACATCATCTTGAATTTATTGATGTCAGTTATTGTAAGTTCTTTTTCTATTCTTTCCCTTGGCCCAATTTCGATGTCGAATTCAGAAGACATCACTTTCATTCTATTTTTTTGAGCGTCTGTTATGTCAGTTATTGTAAGTTCTTTTTCTATTCTCTCCCTTGTCCCAATTTCGATGTCAAATTCAGAAGACATAACTTTCATTCTATTTTTTTGAGCGTCTGTTAAATTATCAGACTCCCATTTTATTTTAGGTTTTGTTTCATTTTCTTTATCGCCTAATTGTATTCCTAATTCCTCATTCATAACTTTCCTCTTGTTTCTTTTAGCAGTTTCAAAATTTTCTAAGGCCTGCTTGAAGTTATCATTTTGAGGCTTAACTAACGTTGCATTATTATTTTCTTTCTCAGTTTCAAGTCGATCCTCAACTGTTTCCACATCTAAATTGGCATTTAATTCATCCAGAGATTTCGATGAGTGAACGTGAGAGTATTCGTTATTCTGTATTGTATCTCCTATATGGGTTTCCGGTATCAAGGATTTAATATTGTCTAAAGTTTGAGTATCTTTTTTTTGTCCTGCAGTTTCAATCTTAGGTTTTTCCTCAATCTTATTTTGAGCTCGAGTTGTTTTATGTGTCGGGTCTAATTGGAATTTTTTGAGGGCTTCTATATGTTTTTCTATTCTTTCTCTTTTTGCGTCTGATATTTGAAATAATTGTTCGTAATATTCGATCAAATCCTTACTGGAAAACAAATTTGTAAAAGAGAGAGAGAGAGAAAAGTTTATTCACGGCCATCGACCTGAGGTCCTTCAGCCCGCGTAAAAGAAATTTAATGTCTGATGTGTTTTATAACTATACTCCATTCACTTTTATTTAATCACATAGGAGGTCATGGTTTCGTTTTCAGGAGTTGGTGCCCCTGATGAAAAGCACAGAACATATGATGAAAAGTCAGTGCGCGCACAGAAAATATCGTTAATGACAAAACGACGTTGCCAGTTTCTTTGTTTACATCAAAGTAAAAGTATCAAAGATATTCCACATTTTGTTAAGTTTACAAATTGTTCGCAGATTTTTGGTATTTAACCGATATTTGCAGGTGAGTTTTTCGTCGAATATCCAAGATTAACGTATGTTTATTGTTTTTAGCACCAGTTTGGAGCGTGAGGACGATTTTCAAGACTAGGACGAATTTTTACATTTCGATGTTGAAGAGGTACACGGGAATTTCGTTGAAAAAGCTGTTATCTGGACAGATATCGCAGTAGATGGATCGGATAGAGCCTCGAGAGGTCGATTAGGATGATATTTTTCAGGTTTTCCAAGAAATTTGGCGATATCTGAGCAGATTTGCAAAAGTTAGGTACCTCACTAATGAGGTGGAACTTAGACCTAATTCTCCTATAAGAAACGCCTTTCAAAGGTCGAGATGGTGAAAAATTTATTCTTTAGATATTGTTTGAACAAACGCAGCCGAGTTTTATATCCCAACATTGATTTTGAGAAAATTATCAACAAAATAAAATTGACATTATTCTTGATTCTTGTAATTACCAATCAATTCATCTTATATCTTTGGGTTGATTTTTTTTAATGAATTCTTGATTAGAATGAACAATTGATGTCGTCAAGTCTTGAACTTTCAGTTCAAGAGGATAATAAACATTAAATCTTCACAAGCATGCATATGAAAATTATGTGAAAGCAATGCAATTTTCTTCCATGGCGAAAAATAATATATTTCAACAGTGATCTCTTGTACTTTTCATGCAAATAACTGGAAAAGGAATCCTTTCTATCAATTCATATAAACGTTAATTATTTTCGTCTATCACGTCTTTTTCAATTCATTCATTTTTCGAATAAATTCACATTCTGAGAAATACGCTAAGAATGTAGAAAGGGCAACATAGTGTATACTTGGAACATAAAAATATTTTGAAAAACGTCAAAACTTCGATACAGAGTGGAATGTGTCAAATTTCCAAGGCCAGAGTTGTGATTTTATAATTGTGAATGGAGTATACGTTAAATGTTAATTTTCTTTGAAAAAAGTGTGTTATTGACTCACGCTTCTTGCTGGACCATGTATTCTCGTTTTTTTGCGATTTGAATACTGGTTTCGATTGATTTAATCTCTCTCTCAATGTCTTGAAGCACATTAAATTGCTTCTGGTGAAGAGCAATGTCATATTGTTCTTTGAGTGTTGCTCTTTCCTCAAGTTTTTTTTCATACTCTTCTTGGACGCATTTCTGCCTCTCCACTGTCATAAACAACCATGATAATTATTGTTGACATTCACATTTGTTAAAATAACTGTACTCACATTCGATTCTTTTCAATGTAGCTGCTCTTTTTTCTGAAATGAATTTCAGCAGATCCTCATTAATTTCCTTTTCCTTTCGAATCAAGAAAGCAATAGAATGCTTGCGACCGCAAAACTCCAATGCTTCCAAATAATAAGTCTGAGCACTTTGCTCAAGTAAAATCAGTTGGTCTCTTGTGATGCAACAAGATATAACGTGAGGTTTTTCACCCATCAAGAAGAGACAAAGCTTGTTCTAGAAAGAAATAGATATACAGAAAAATACACTGCGCAAAAAAATTAACGCACATTATGGAAATCTCAAATTTATTCTACAACTGAAGGTGTTCTCAATGATAATTATTTTTATCAGAATTATGCATGCATATGTTATCCACTTTCAACGTTTTTCTTCCATACAGATGTTTTCTCCCAGCAGGAATAAAAAAAGATGATATTATCAGATTTTGAATGTATTGGCTCCATTCTAAAATCAGTTGTTCTCGATCAATTCTAGTGATCAATAGTTTTTCTTTCGTTTGATTTTCTACACTCGATCGCTATGCAACGCGAAACACGCAATTTGACCCAAGAGGAATGTGCCCAAGCGGTAGTTTTGCGAGAAGAAGGGTGGACATACACAAGAATTGCAGAAAGGTTTGGAGTTTCCCATACAAGTGTGTCCAGAATGTTGCAGCGATTCAGGGAGACAGGTATGAATGTCCGAAGACCAGGACAGGGCAGACCACGGGTAACAACTGCCATTCAAGAACGTTACTTGAGAGTTTCTTCGTTGAGACAACGATTTGCAACCGCTCGCCTCCTTCAAAATCAGCTTGAGCAAACTCATGAGGTGCAAATTAGCACTCAGACAATAAGAAATCGCCTCCGAGAATATGATTTAAGGCCTCGTGTCTCGGCAAGAGGCCCAGCTATTACCCCAGCCCATCGAAGGGCGCGTTTGGATTTTGCGAGAGAGCATATCCATTGGGAAGAGGCCGTTTGGGAAAGAGTTCTCTTCACAGATGAGTCTAGATTCTGCCTCTACCATTGTGATCGACGTTCCCTTGTATACAGACAGCCACATGAAAGATATGCTCAGTGCAATTTCCTGAATACTACTGGTTTCGGGGGAGGATCGATTATGGTATGGGGTGGAATATCTTTGACTGCTCGCACAGACCTAGTGGTCGTTGATAATGGAGCTATGAATGCTGATAAGTATATAAGACACATTCTTGAAGAGCATATAGTGCCATTTGCCCCATACATTGGTGAAAATTTCATTTTTATGGACGATAATGCCAGACCCCATCGTGCGCGCATCGTTCAGGAGTATCTTGAAGAGGTTGAAGTCTCTCGAATGGAATGGCCAGCAAGAAATCCAGATCTCAATCCGATTGAGCAGGTTTGGGACAACCTCAATAGAAGGCTGAGAAGTTCAGAAATTCATCCAGCTACTCTTAATGACTTAGGAATCCAGCTCGGAGAAATCTGGGAAGGATTAGATCAGAACATTTTAAGATCACTCATTTTGAGTATGAACCGTCGTTGCCGAGCTGTAATTAACGCAAGGGGTGGAAATACCAAGTATTAAATCACTTATCAGCATTTCCGTATTTTGAAAATTGTTCATTTCTCTTCTTTCACATAAGATTCGGTGAAATCCTGAATTTTTCTTCCATTTAATGTGTCTTGTTTCTTTCAAAATCTTCCCGAGAGAACATAAAAAATAAGTTATAAAGGCAATGTAAAGTTAACTTTCATTAAAATTGAGATTTTCAGAATGTGCGTTAATTTTTTTGCGCAGTGTATATCGGAATGAACGTTCAGCAAATTTCTTCTATGAGTATACCTACAAAAGGATTGCAAAACTTCAAAAGATTCATCATTTTTCCACAGCAAAGTATTGCTTCCTTCAAGTCGATGAGAAAGTCTGGAATTATATCAGGACGAATGACAAAACTTCTAGTCCAGTAGGTTCGCCCTCTGGTAGAGCGATATTTATTGTTCGATTTGATGAAAAACTCATCGTAGGGATCGTTAACTGAACCGTATAATATCCATTGTAGAAGGAAACGACTGAAAATATTAGCACATGTCAAAACATTGCAAAATCGAATACTCTGTATGCATATAATTCAAAATCCTTGGAAAAAAAACAAACCATACATCTAAGAACAAATTTGTAAAACATTCCATCACCTCATAAGACACCCAGTATATCATAAGATCAAGCCTTATATTAAAAAGAAACTAAATTAATGACACAAAACCAGTTTTATGAAATAAAAAAAATTGTGTAATGTAAAACGTATACTCCATTTTTGTAATAACTCAATATCTGCTGAAACGATAAGAATGAGCTAAAAAAAAAAGGTCTCAACTTCAAATTTCACATCTGGTCACTGAAATAAATCTATAAACAAGAATGTGACTCACCCGAAATAGATTTGGCAGCATGGAAAAAGTATGGAATAGAGCACGAGTATTATATTCTTATCTACAATTTCGATGACTTTCTGGTACAGATAATTCAAAAGAGCAACCCCATGAGGAATCTCCTCACTTTCCTTGTAAGGTCCAACTTTGCAGATGGACGCTAAAGTACTCATCTGTATCCTTAAATGACCAGTTTTCTCACTGAATTCCAGGAGATTTGTGGAATTCGGTATGCTCATGATGGCTGTTCGATAAAACATCAGATATTTGTTTATACCTTCGCATAATTCCTGGAAAAGATTAGGACTATTTTATGTGGGCCGCCCTGTATAGAAGTATGAGAAAACTCACAGCGAATATATAACCGTTACATTTGTATCTGCCTGTCTGCGGATCTGGTAAACTCATTTCATACAAAGCTTTATAACATGTGCCACTCAGAGTGAAACTTTTGCTGTATTTTTCTAATGTCTCTTCGGTTAAACCTTCCAGAGTTATATCAGGTATCAGGATCAGTTCTCCAAAATCATTATAAGTGAATGATTCTGAAGCAATTCCAACTAGAACGATTTGAATGAGAAAATTTTCAAGATTTTTCATGCCCTGACATTCAATACTCTTTGCACAAAAATTTTTCTTCAATAACATATTTCAAAGGACGAATTAGAAGTTACTTACTAAGCAAATACTTCAAGTCCTGTACAAACATCTTTTTCGATTTGATTTCAGGGCCAAAAACAACCCCATCCCTAAAGTACTTATTGAACCGTGTGGAATGTAAATTATCAACCCATAAGGATGACAGGTCCCCTAATTCCGACATGAAAATGGGTTCTTTATCAGGTTCTGGTTTTCCATAAGCTTCCCAGGTTCTCCGTTCACAAAATGGTTCTCTTGCGGCTATTTCCCATATACTCTCTATTGGAAAATGTTGAGCCAATAACGTAAAAAGCTATTTTTAATATTTCAACTAAAGGAAAAAATATCGAAACAAAGATATTCATTCATACCAAAAAAAATTGTAACAGTAGATCATATGAAAAAAGTTGACACAAAATATCAGACTTGTTTACATGCACACAAACCTTCACTACTGTCTTCTTCGAGAATTACAGCTTCATCATTAAATGGCACCTCTGAAAAGGTTTTGTAGCTAGATTTACCGGATATTTCTGAACTGGTACCTGACGGTACTCTCTGAGATTCATTATACCTCAATGGCTTTCTCTTTAAATCTAAGTAAAAAGTGTTATTTGGGTATTGAGTTGGTTGTGAGATCATTGAATCTGGTAATTTGAAAAGACTATTGAAGTCAGGATCAGGACCAAGGTCTGGAAGTATCGATAGATCCTAAAAAAAAATTACACAAAACTGACCATTAAATTCTGTTAGTTAACAACTCTTGTTTAACAAACTTACCATTTGATCATATTGAATAGAGGGAACATTTCTTAAGCATAAGAGAAAAGTAAGAATACTATTATATGTTTCTGATTCTCCCTCTTCTGAATAAGAATCTGAAAGTAACTTTTGGAGATCGGCAATTTGTTCTGCACATTTTGATAGCTTATACTGATGGGTAAGAACATACTGCCAAGCTACGAGATTACAAAATGGGTCATTTGTGCTCAGATCTCTGAATTCTAGAAAATAAATTTGTATTTTTACCATTGCTAAGGTCGAGTTGAAAAATGTTGCAAGTTGATATTTTCTAACCGAATATGAATGTTAATTCTCAATGAATTCATATGAATGTGAATTCTCAATGAATTTATATTGATGTGAATTCTGATTGAATTTATTTGAATGTGAATTCTCACTTCTTTTAAATTTTGAGGTCCTTTTGCCTAGTAATAATTCGTAGCATTTAGAACGAACATCTTTTATTTTACAAGGATCTCTCTCAAATTTTCCACAAAGTTCTGTAATCAAATCGAATATTCCTGAGTTATTGGTACTCATTGTTGATAGTTTATAAGTCTTTGGTTGATAGTGGTTTAAATATTTATTTACATTTTCGATTTGTTTAAAATTTAACCTATAACAACAAATCTTCATCTATGATCCTGTCATAGACCACAGACCAATGAAGATATAGTTTGCGGGAAATTTGAAATTGAAATCCTAGAAGTTCAGTTTTCACAATTTCCCAGGTACATTCCACGTTCCCATTGACAAGAAGCTTGGAAAATTACACCAGAATCGTCCCTTATTCGGTTCCGTTATTTCCTGGATGCATATAATACGTTAATTGAATATAAAATATTAAATTGTGTTGTTCGTTTGAGTGAAGGTCGACCATTATTAATCGTTACGTCATAACTGGTACCGGATGTCATCCACGTTCAATCAAAAAATAAATATGGACCCTTGGAGTACTTGTCAACAAGGAGACGTCACAAATTTTGAATCTTTATCTCATAAATTCGAAGACGATTTTTCACTCCCCGTTTCGCAAACCTTACCAGATTCCGAACAATATTTAGCCACTTTAGGTGAGTAATGCTTTGTTCATCCGCCTCTTCAAGATTTATGTTTCAATTCGATACAGTCAGAGTTTACATGGTGGAAACATAATAATAATTGTTTTCCCAAGTTATTAAATCATAAGCATACTATATTGCAAAGGAAATATTATTTCTGTGTTTAATACAAATTTCCAAATAGGTCAGAAGTGTGATAACATGAAATCATATTATATTGAGATAAATTCAACACTATACCGTTTTTTTATGTTGAATTGTATGTTTTGACTATGGTAAAACGGTTTTCTAAAAATTGGGTTGGGTGAGCATTACATCAAATTCAATGAAAGCTTTTATAAAGATAATTTCAATATCGACAAATATATCTAGCTGAAAATCAATTGTTTCACAACATCCGGTTGTATGTATATTAGGAGCTTCCTATTTCAAATAAAGTCATTAATATCAATGGAAAATATCAATTGTTCTAAAGGGAAAATAATGATATTAAATAATAAATAAAATGTGATAACTGTTTTTCCTATAACCTTTGCTCTCCTTGTGGATAATCTCAAAATACTTATCACAGAACATCTAATAGATAATTATGGGTGATAAGGCACCTATTTTTGTAATCAGAGTTTACATTCTTTAAAATTTTGCCCTTGATGAATATTTATGAGTTTCTTCATTCAACAATTGAACTGAATCCGATTTCAGAATCAAAATTGAAGCAACTTAAAAACAACTCCAACATAGTTGATCAACTGGCATCGAAACGTGAGGATTGCATGCACCAACTTCTGACCGGGGAGAACGTAGTTGAAGAGGAGCCAGAATTGAACGAGCCTGTAAACAACCTGAGAAATTTGTTATCTTCCAGACAGGCTCTAAATCAAGGCGAAGTAGTCGATCTTCTGAAGCACGACCAATTAGAAAACCCGGAAGAGATTCCAGAATCTAGAAGAGATTCCCAAGAAATTCGTTCTCCTTAAGATATAATTGTAGGTAACAATTAAAAATGTCTTCCGTTGATTTAGGGAAGAAAAGTCTTGTATTTATAACTGGGGCGTCTAGAGGCATCGGAAGGGCTATTGCTGTAAAATTGACAAACGTTATTCATCCAGAATCTACTTTAGTTTTGAGTGCAAGCACCAGAAGTAAAGAATTAGAAGAAACGAAAGCTCTCATTTCACAAGTGCAGAGTAACTTGAACGTTATACTTCATCCTCTTGATTTATCAAAACCATCGTCTGATGACTTTGATAAATTGTTTAGGGAAGTCATCAGTAAACTTCCAGCTTCAAGTTTCGAAAACTCAATTTTTATTCACAATGCTGGAACGATTGGGACACTGAAAAAAACTGTAGATTTGGACAATGTAGATTCATGGAGAAATTATTACGATTTGAATCTTATATCGGCAATTTCTCTCAACTCGAAATTCATCTCTAAAACTAGGGGTTTGGCTAAGAAATTGTTTGTTGTAAATGTAACATCTCTGTGCGGTAGAGTTCCCTTTGTGAACATGTCGATGTATGGGTCGTGTAAGGCAGCGAGGGAACTCTTTTTCAAAGTTTTGGCGAAGGAGGAGAAAGACGTTACAGTTTTGAATTATTCTCCTGGTCCTGTCGACACTCAGATGTTTGACAACATCATTAATTTGGCTGACGATGAGGGGCTTAAGAAAGATTTCAAAGAAACGAAGTCTTCTGGTATTTTAACCCCTGAGAAAACGGTTGAAATGTTGTTGGATATCCTTATGAAAGGGGAGTATCAAAGCGGGGACACTATTGATTATTACGACAAGGTTCCACAGTAAAATGGATTTGATACTGTTATTTCAGAAATATAATATATAATTCTCCATATTTATGATGAATAAATAGGACTTTGTTCTAATTTGGTAGCTTTATTATTACCTTCCACCAAAAACCAGCTGAAGTTCAATTATGAACATTCTAGGATGTTTTAAATGAGTTATGAAAGTTACATCTGTGTTAAAGCTCATCTTCTCTATCAATATAAAGTTGTAACACAAGAAATTTTTAAGTACTTCCCACAGATACGGAAAATGGCTTTCGAGTTTTTTTACAAGCCATGTAGCTTGAATTTCTCAGTCTTAAAGCAAAATTTGTCCTTGATCGACTCCGTAGTTTTGGAATTATCACGAAATTCTTGAGTTTAGGTTCAACTGTTCGATAGTTATAGTGTTTTGAAAAATACAGACATTGTAACGAATTCATGCAGTTCTTGTTCAAGCTTTCAATGAAATTCTCAACAATTTAATTAATTCTACACAAAAAAAAATTATTTTATTAAAATCTCATTAGAAAAATCATGTTTAACCTTCTATTTAGTACTTATAATAACAATCTGCATCCCAATATGCAGGATTTAATTCCTTCTCATGGTTGATATCTTCCATTCTAGATGGAAGAAGCAATAGCGACATCACCCCTTATGTTTCTTCTCAAACTGGCTTGGGACTGTAGATACCGCATACCTCTGATCATAACAATCGGTTTCATGGCGCTGGACATAAGAATGCAATTCGAGTTGAACGTACAAACCAGAAGAATCAGACGAGTGAGTATACCGTCCAGTGGGTCCTCCAATCAAGACGACACCTCAGATAACCAAGATGCAGGTGAACTCTTATTTATTTCAGAGCGTTTATTTGTCTTAGTTTGTCCCTCATTTCAACAGTAATACTCATAATTGTGTTGAATACTTTAGAATTCACATCATTTTGGGAACAAATCAATCGCTGAGCATGAATCAAAGACTGTTAGTCCAAAAATGTTTTCCTTGCAGAACTAGATTATATCTGGACCAGTGCAGACGATGCACTCTCCAATTCCACGGATTCAGACCGAGCAGTTACTCCAGATATTACTCCGGGCGACAATGGCCCCCCTGATGCAGGAACTTCAAGCAGCGAATATCTCTCGGCAAGAATCGAGAGCCTTTCCAATCTTTAGATCTGATAAAGACTGTTAATTTATTGAATAAATTTAAACGAGTACCCCATACGATATTTATTGTAGTTTTGATGCGAAGAATGCTAATTTATTTGATTGGTTTTCGAATTGAACTTGATTTTTCTGATTAGAAAGGATATTTTCAGTTCTTGAAGAATTAAAAAATTATTTTGACTGTAAATTGGAATTATGAATCTGTGAACATATTTAGATGAATTAAAGTATGAAAGCATGTTTATTCTTTTTGTTAACCCACAATTACTAAGGACTGAACGAGAATAAATTCGCTATCACAAAAACGCCTATATCTCTTGAACCAATTGAGAAAAAATCAAAATTTGATCATAGTTAGCTTTGTTATGAACGTCAGAAACATGTGGACCATTTACTTCATAGATATTCCAATTCTCTGTCGCAAAATGTCAAGCCAAGTGAAAATACGAGAATTTATAGTGAAACTTTTTCAAAATAATCAAAAATTGAGCTTCAAAAGAATCGCAAAAGAGGCTCGCGTTCGTCCGGAAACGGTATCAAGAGTTGTTAAGCGCTTCAACGAAGATCTTACAATTAACCGCAAGGAAGGAACCGGGAGGAAAAAGGGGTTTCATAGCCCCAAAAAAGGTGAAGAAAACCATCAGCCTTTTTCAGAAGAATCCTAACCTTTCAGGACGGAAAGTGGCCCAAATAGTGGGTTGTTCGCAGTCAACCGTTTAGAAAATCAAGTCAAGTTGTGGGCTTAGAACATACAAATGCAGAAAGTGCCAGACAGGAACGCTGTGAAGAATCAAGAAGCGAAATCAAGAGCAAAGAATTTAAAAAAAGATTTCTTGAAAAAAATTTTCTGTTGCGTGATGGACGACGAAACCTATGTCTTGGCTGATTTCTCGCAACTTCCTGGTCAGGAATTTTATACTGCAGATTCTCGTGTAAATGTTGACGAACAATTTCGCGTGAAGAAACAAGCAAAGTTTCTTCAAAAATTCCTGGTTTGGCAAGCAACTTGCACTTGTGGGAAAAGGAGCAAATTTTCCGTTGGCCAAGGCTCTGTTGACTCGAAGACATACATCGAGGAATGCTTGAAGAAGCGACTTTTACCGTTTTTCGTGAGCACGATGTGTCAACAATCTTTTGGCCAGATTTAGCTTCATGCCACTACAGTAAGGCCACCAAGGAATGGTACGAAGCTAATGAGGTGGTTTTTGTCCCCAAAGAGGCCAATCCACCAAATTGCCCAGAACTCAGGCCAATCGAAAGATATTGGACCCTGGTAAAAAGAGAATTGAAGAAAACTAAGAAATCAACGAAAACATTAGCGGAATTCAAGCAAAAGTGGAAGACAGCATCCCAGAAAGTGACTGAGAACACTATAAGAAGCATGATGGGAAGAATTCCAGAAGAAATCCATGAATTTTGTAAAAAATAGTTTCGGTTTTTTTATTGTTAAAACAGTTTTCATTAGAATTAGAAGATGATTCGAAAATGAGTTTGATTTTCGAAATCGGTCCAGTGGTTCGAAAGATATAAGCGTTTTTGTGATAGCGAATTTATTTTCGTTCAGTCCTTGATCCATTACACGGGGAACTACACATCAAAATCTTGATTTGTCAGTATAAAATAAATAAATAAATAAAAAAATGATTTGAGACATTTTATTCAAAGGTTCTTGAAAGTTATCTCAACAGAGGGGAAAAATTCAATAAATAAATGCAGAAATATACATGTAATTTCATCGATTAAACTTTTCAGCTATCTCAAAAAGATAAGCCACTATAATTAATGTAAAAGTATATAATCATTATAACATTAGATAGGGTTTATTCTTTGATAGAGTAAAATTACATCTTTGTTTGAAATATTTCTAATCTAATGGCAGTACACTTGGAGAATTGAGCAATTCTCCTCCGAGGTTCTGAAAATTGTTCAAAAAAGTCAATTAGCTTTGTTGCTTTCACATACACACTAAAAAAAACATTGAAGATGGAAAACTGAAGGACAGATATCAAAAGAAACTGTCAAAAGACTGATGAATTGTGATAAATGACATTTAACATGAAGTGGATCAGAATCCACTAATTTTGGTTTCAAATTACGTTTTTTTATTGAATATTTCAAAGGACCCCGCACTTTTCTTATGGGAAATGGCGTTCCGTCAAATGTTCTAAAATTTTGGTATAATGTTGTATTCGACTTACTGATCAAAAGTGTCCATGGCCCCAACTCAATCCTATGACTAGTTTTCGGGATACAGGGCGTTGAAGTTGAGAAATACCCACTTTTACTACGCCCGTATCTCGGAACAGAATCGAATGAACTTCAATTTTTCTCATGAATAAGTACATTTCATCCCCAGGGAGCGATCATATAGGGGAAAATGACCGAAAATTGTTACGAATACAGGATTATCCATAATTGAATGCATGCCCGATTTTGAAAGTATAAAATATGTCAGTTCCAGAGCGAGAACGTTCGCAAAATGAACTATTTCACTAGATATGTTGTTGTTACATCGAAAAAAACCTGAAATACCCAAAATTCATACTGGTTGATCCATTATTATAGAAACTATTCACAATGAGAGTTAAGTGGACACCCTGTATTTTTGGGTTGATTTAAGATGTTTGTTCGATTTTTTCAGAACATATCACCAAGGACTTCAAAGAATACAGGGTGATTCAGTCATGAAATAAACTGTGAACCTCACGAAAATACCCAAAAACCACCTTTTTTTTTCTTCACCATCTATTTCAAGATTAACTCCGTTGAGGTGGGAATTTCCTTTCACCACTGTACTTGATATAAAAACATCAATACTGCTGAGAGTTTTCATCCACTTCCTATGACCAGATTTTTTTTATGTAATATAAAAATTATTTATTTATGTTATTCTATTCTTATTCCAGCATAAAAAAAAATGTGATCATAGGAAGTGGATAAAAACTCCCAGCCGTATTGATGTTTTTATATCAAGTACAGTGGTGAAAGAAAACTCCCACCTCAACGGAGTTGATCTTGAAATAGAGGGTGATGGAAAAAAGGTGGTTTTTGGGTATTTTCGTGAGGTTCACAGTTTATTTTATGATTTAATCACCCTGTATTCTTTGAAGACCATGATGAAATGTTCTGAAAAAATCAAACAAACACCTAAATCAACCCAAAAATACGGGGTGTCCATTTAACCTTCATTGTGAATAGTTTCTATAATAATGGATCACCCAGTATGAATTCTGGGTATTCCCGGTTTTTTCGATGTAACAACAACATATCTAGTGAAATAGTTCATTTTGCGAACGTTATCGCTCTGAAACTGACACATTTTATACTTTCAAAATCGGGCATGTATTCAATTATGGATAACCCTGTATTCGTAACGATTTTTTGTCATATTCCTTTATATGGTTGCTCTTTGGGAATGCAATGAAATGTTTCTTGAGTAAAATTGAAGTTCATTCGATTCTGTTCCGAGATACGAGCGTAGTAAAAGTGGGTAATTCTCAACTTCAACGCCCTGTATCTCAAAAACTAGTCATAGGATTGAGTTGGGGCCATGGACACTTTTGATCAAGACGAGTACTACATTACACCAAAATATTAGAACATTTGACGGAACGCCATTTGCCATAAGGAAAGTGCTTTATTCGAATATTTCCGAATTCCTCTGGATTATACAGGTTGTTTCTGAATTGATGCGGAAGACCTCTGAAATCTTTCGCATCATTCAGAAACACCTCAGAAAAATATACCGTGAATCTTCAAAGTCTACGTCCTGAGAGATGTAGAGCACTAACATTTCAGCCAAATACATCGACAGATTCAATTCTACGAATGTTATTTTTCGAGTTAACCAAAATAAAAAAAATAAAAAGATTAGTATTATTAGTAAACCTAAAAACCCAAATCAACACCAACACACTACTACTGATAACTACCTAATGAGTTGATGGTACCATTGGAAGCTCTTGGTGTATATCGGTCACCTCAGAGAACATTTTATCTATTGAAAAAGTATCCTTCGGAGGAGATGGCCCCTTCGTTGCACCCATTTTCGCCCCATGGTTCGTAGTTTGACCACTCTGAGAAATAACGTGTAGTTCAGCGTATTATTCAAAACGTCGACAGCAGTTTTGAGCAGGCAACTTTTAGGTCAATGGAGAAAAACACACATAAAACGATATACTGAATTGAAAAAATGATCTGAGAAAACCTGGGGTTTGACTTATGTATATGTGCGAATATTTGTTTAGAATTACTTATTTTTAAACACCAATTTCTTGATATTGAAATCGTGAATATGCACCTTCAGTTGAAACTTTTTTATTATAACTTGAAATAACATTTTCTCTCATAAAAATCACACACCCAAATTAAAATCTACTGCTACTGCTATCACTCGATAATTTTTGGGTTCAATTATCAACTGGAAGCATCAATCATAATATTAGAGAGGCACGAACTAGAATTGCTAATGAATTTGCTAAACTAGACAATTAATATTCATCCGATACTCTATAATTATTCTTCCTCACATTTTCACCGAACTAGAATACAGTGAATCGCAAAATTAATGAAAGAAATCCATTAAACTTCTAACCTACGGTAAAACATATTTCAACCCCTTCGTGTGGTAGGACTTCAGACATTTTAATGTTCCTTCCCTTGAGTTTTGTTCCGTTTATCAAATTACTTAAAAATCCAACTGTTGAAACCTTTAGATTTGTTTTGATTCAAAACTTTAATGAATTTAATTCCTTAATTTTGCGAAACACTGTATACAATTGAAAACAGGTGCTATATATTTTCCTTGCATTATGCTGCTTTCAAAACCATGCAAGCAGGTGAGCAAGATTAATCTAAAAACTATTTATATTCCTTCTGAAGGTTCTCGTTTCACCTAAACTAACCTTCAGTCTAATCACATCGGTCACAGTTCGAATTTACCTAAACTAATCCTTCCCCTATGTTCTATACAAACATCGACTTTCTGGTTGGATAATTATTATTAGTCTGTTCACGACACACAAAAATGCCTCTGCATTTTCAACTTACTGCGTATTCGAGAGCAAACGCTTTGAAATAGGTCCAGTATGAAAGATCTTGCCTTTGTGAACATGAATATTACCATGATGAGGAACAATGGAAAGAAAATGACTGTACAAATGGATTAATACGCAAACAATAATGAAACATAACTAAGCGCAATGTCTGTTGGTAAATGTCACTCGAAATGAATTGGAAGAAATACAGATATACAGCAGTAGGAATTATTCCAGCTTACAAGATTCAACATCCTTCTCATAGTAGTATAACAACTTATAAATTCATTATTAAGAAATATTTTTTGATCGCAAAACCTGCTATGAACATGGGGAGAATGTCTAATCTTAAGAAGGTTATCAAGGTTATTATTTATCTGAGAAATATAGAAATGAAATGTCACCAAAGGCAATCACGTCAATTTCCTTCAAATCTTCAATGTGAAGTTGAAAAACTACGATTTTGAATTGAAAAATTTAGTTAATTTTACCGTTAGATAGAAAATATGTACAAGAGATGAGAAATTTAGAATTCAGGGGAAAACTAAGATACTGAGAGGAAAGATCAATTCAAAAGTTAAAAATAGAGGTAGCGAATAGAGAAAAAACAAAAACTGTACCTTTTGTATTCCAGAAAGTGTTGCTCCTTTCATGTGGACCCTCTGTGAGCAAAGTGACTGAAGCCTTTGTATACCTTAAAAGGAAAATTAAATAAAATATTAACAATCTATTTTTAACCCATTCCCAAGTGATTTTCTTCAATTTCGAGATGTTCAGAACGAAATAAGGACTGAACGAGAATAAATTCGCTATCACAAAAACGCCTATATCTCTTGAACCAATTGAGAAAAAAATCAAAATTTTATCATAGCTTTGTTATGAACGTCAGAAACATGTGGATCATTTACTTCATAGATATTCCAATTCTCTGTCGCAAAATGTCAAGCGAAGTGAAAACACGAGAATTTATAGTGAAACTTTTTCAAAATAATCAAAAATGGAGCTTCAAAAGAATCGCAAAAGAGGCTCGCGTTCGTCCGGAAACGGTATCAAGAGTTGTTAAGCGCTTCAACGAAGATCTTACAATTATCCGCAAGGAAGGAACCGGGAGAAAAAAGGGGTTTCATAGCCCAAAAAAAGTGAAGAAAGTCATCAGCCTTTTTCAGAAGAATCCTAACCTTTCAGGACGGAAAGTGGCCCAAATAGTGAGTTGTTCGCAGTCAACCGTTCAGAAAATCAAGTCTAGTTGTGGGCTTAGAACATACAAAATGCAGAAATTGCCAGACTGGAACGCTGTGAAGAATTAAGAAGCGAAATCAAGAGCAAATAAATTAAAAAAAGATTTCTTGAAAAATTTTTCCTGTTGCGTGATGGACGACGAAACCTATGTCTTGGCTGATTTCTCGCAACTTCCTGGTCAGGAATTTCATACTGTAGATTCTCGTGGAAATGTTGACGAACACTTTCTCGTGAAGAAACAAGCAAAGTTTCTTAAAAAATTCCTGGTTTGGCAAGCAATTTGCACTAGTGGGAAAAGGAGCAAATTTTTCGTTGGCCAAGGCTCTGTTGACTCCAAGATATCCATCGAGGAATGCTTGAAGAAGCGACTTTTACCATTTTCACGTGAGCACGATGTGTCAACAATCTTTTGGCCATATTTAACTTCATGCCACTACAGCAAGGCCACCAAGGAATGGTACGAAGCTAATGAGGTGGTTTTTGTCCCCAAAGAGGTCATTCCACCAAATTGCCCAGAACTGGGCCCTGGTAAAAAGAGAATTGAAGAAGAATAAGAAATCAACGAAAACATTAGCGGAATTCAAGCAAAAGTGGAAGACAGCATCCCAGAAAGTGACTGAGAACACTATGAGAAGCATGATGGGAAGAATTGCAGAAGAAATCCATGAATTTTGTTAAAATAGTTTTGGTTTTTTTATTGTAAAAACAGTTGTCGTTAGAATTAGAAGATGATTCGAAAATAAGTTTGATTTTCGAAATCGGTCCAGTGGTTCAAAATATATAAGCGTTTTTGCGATAGCGAATTTATTCTCGTTCAGTCCTTAAAACACTCACCTGTTTCTCTATTGTTTCCATACTTGGTTTCCCAAGCATCGAAAAGGCGATTGTAATATCTTGGCGACATGAAGTCCAGTAACTTATGGGAGGTAGATGTTGGGAATACCCTCGTGAAATTTTCCTTCACAGTGTATTCGTCTTCTGCTTGAATGAGGTGCCTAACATCATCGCCTATTTGAAAAAACCACAACAATTATAACAGCAACAATTTGATGTGATGAAAAGATATGGATTGATGGAACAATACAGGGTATCTCAGAATAGGTGTAACAAACTGTTCTTACTTTCATTAGTACTATCTACCCTATCAGTTTGTTACACTCAGGGGGACACCCAGTAGTTCCCACTTACTTTGAACTATTTCGAGATTATTGTCAGTATTTATCAGAAAAAACAACATTGATAACATCGATTTTGGATTAATGAAAATGATTTTGATTAAATTCTATGCAAAAGAAATGTGCCAATTTAATTGACACAAATACACACCAAATTATTGTTTCTTATGACTTCAAAATTTGTTAAGTACAAATGGAATCGGAAGATGAAAATTGCGGTTGCATGACAAAGAGGAGAAAATCAAGTGAAAAACACATCAAAGTGAGCACTCCAAATTTTGCATTCTCTGTCAGATTACCATTGGGTGAGTAGATTTTTCTTATGATAGGAAAAGTTTTATTTGTCCTCATTTTGTTCGAAATGTACTGGAAGTAACGGTTTATAAAAATATTTGACGCATGAAATGTTTTCTACTATTTTCAATATGGTAGCAGGGCGCAATAGAATAGGAGATAAACTAGTAGATCCCATAGATCGCTGAGTTTGGAAGATGCTTCTGGAGCCAGTTTTTCGATAGATTCCCTCGGGTCGGACCACAGAGTTACTATTTTAATATAGTACAGAATGAAAATGCTGGTTAAAACCTTTTCTTAAAAGAGCTTTATCCAATTTGGATCAACCATTTCGCAGATAAGCGTGGACAAACAGATAGACATACAGGCAGACAAAAATTGGATGCTTTTGTTTAGATTACGTACAAAAAACTCAACAGACACTTCAATCCTAGTTATCAGTATAATTTACCTTCAGGAATGTCTTCCAGTTCCCAGATATATATTCGAGACTTCCATCAAAGACATCTATACGTCTTTCAGCAACGCCAGTCAAACTTGACAGCCCATATAATAACTTGATGGGTAAAAAAATATTCACGCATGTACTTTGCTAATTATAGTATATAACATTACTAGCAAGGTAAGAGGGTTTTTACTGGCGAATGGAGGATATAACTGACGAGCCGCAGGCGAGTCAGTTACCTCCTTGAGCCAGTAAACCCGTTACCTTGCGTGTATTGTTTTATATTTTATTTGTTTCTCATTTGTAAAAAGGTTAGATAAATTCCAAAAAAATCTCAATAATTTGTCGCAAATGTCGTAAGTTATGGAAGCGTTTCCATGAACATGTCTGATTATTTTTCTTTACATTTATTTTGGCGAAAGAGAAAATGAATGTACCAAAAGAAATAATTGAGGCAGCCAGCAGTGTAGCTTCAAGTTTATTACCTGCAAAATCAGCTTCAAGGTACGAGCGAGAATACGACGACTTCAAAAAGTGGCAAAACAAAAATAGTGTGATTGGGGTAACTGAAGATGTTTTGTTGGTCTACTTGAATCAACTATCAGCTAGATTCAGCCCTAATACTTTATGGGCAAAATGGTCTATGCTGAAAAGCTGCTTGGAAATGAAAGAAAATGCCCCTGTTCGCAGGTTTGTTTTCCTTAAAAAATTTATTGAAAAATATGACGTTTAGTTGTCATTTGCAGATTTCAAAAGGTAATAGCGTTTCTGAAACGACAAAATGAGCGTTATACGCCAAAAAAGGCCAAGGTATTAAGTAAAGAACAGGCTGAACAATTTCTTTTACATGCTCCTGGTGACCAGTGGTTGCTGGTGAAAATTGTAACAATATTTGGGATTTTTGGATGTTGTCGATGTGACGAAATTCTCTCCTTAAACATGAATGATGTAGAAGATATGGGAAAATACGTTATTGTGACATTGCGGCAAACAAAAAATTTAACAACAAGAAGATTCACCATAACCGATAATGGCTGCAGCTTCAAGCCCTGCATGTTATACAGAAAATATGTAAATCTTCGGCCTCCTGGAACAGAAAGTCTAAGATTTTTTTTGACATACCGACATGGAAAGTGCATTTCCCTTAATGCTGGCCAGCACACTATTGGTGGTGTCCCAAAGCAAATAGCGAAATATTTAGGTTTAAAAGACCCAGAGTTATACACCGGCCACTCTTTTTGCAGAACTCGAGCCACTATGGTTGCGGATTCGGGTGGAGATATTTTAGCACTAAAGCCTGCAGGAGGGTGGAAGAGCACCGAAATTGCGATGAGTTATGTCGATGATTCGGTCAACAAAAAAATCGAAATGTCTAGCAAATTATTTGGTAGTAAGGAGAGTACAAATGTTCTGCAGTCCTCGAGTTCAGCAGTTTCTGAGTCAACAGATGGTACATCATCATCAGTATCAACTCTTTCATCATCAAAAATCTGTGTTACTGGAAATGACAATTTTACCATGATTTTCAACATATATGGCGATAAAACAGAATTTTCTAATGTAAATAATACTACTAACTTGTAAAAATTTTGCAAGTTAACTGTCAGTTTTACAAGTTAGTGACTTGATAAAATAAACTTTCTTGATTAATATTGTGTTTTTGGAAACTGACGTTTACAAATGAGAAACAAATAAACAAAAACAAAAGAGAGCTTAAATCCATTTATCATAAATCTGTCAAGCTTCTTTGAATGTTCTACCAACCGTAAAATGAAAAATCACTAGAAAATGGCGTCGAGAAAATAGGTTAGGTTCGGTCAATGCGGACCGATTCAATACCAACACCGAGGGTAACTCATGATCGTTTTTAGGCCCGGTAGCCCCCGGGGACTACTTCCAAGGCAAGAGAGTGCTAGTTACCGGAGGAACAAGAGGAATGGGAAAAAACGTGGTGAAAAACCTGCAATATCTAGGCGCCCAAGTGATAGCATGCGGCAGAACCGAAGCCGATTTAGAAGCCTTGTGCGCGCAAGTTTCCGGCATCTACCCGTTGGTCATCGACGTTGCCAAATGGTCGAGCATAGAGAAAAAACTGTGCTCCATAGGCGACATCGATCTTTTGGTGAATTGCGCCGGCATTTCGTACCTGGGATCGATTCTGAACACCACCGAAGAGCAATTCGATGAAGTTTTCAACATCAACATCAAAGGTTCGATCTGGTTTAAGAGAAATTAAGTGAGTGAAGTTTGATGGGGCTGGAGGGTGCAGGGTTGCAGGATGGGGCGACGCGATAGTTCTCATTGGTCGCAGTGGCAGGGTATTCATAGAATTTCTTATATCGACACTAAGATGTCTAGAATAATGGTGTGGGCACTCGTCAATTTTTGAATGGAATGACGTTCGACCAAATCGAAACTATTAGCAATGTTTCGTGGCGGCGCCGCAATATCACTTCAGTGTATTTTCCGTTGTCAATTTGATTGATGTATCAACAGTTGATTTGCCAAAGTCAACTATGACATGACAGCAAAATGGCATCTTTTTATAATGAAAGTTTTATACTTTTCCTAAGAACTAATATACATCAGGATGTCAAGAATATAAACACACATTATTGCTTGACAAAATTATCGACCATTAACACGCCACGTTCGCCAGAATAAATTCAAATATTTGAAATAACTGATAAAAATCAGTCATAATTTGTGAATAGCGCCACCTGAAGTGGAAAGAACGAAACATTGCTAATATTCTCAATTTGGTCGAAACAAAATCTCTTCAGTGTCTACACCATTATTCTAGACATCTTAATCGACACTGATTGCGTTTGTTATTTTGCGTTTTCTGTCAAACGGAGTGACATAGACGCTGAGTAGCATAGACGTTAGTGACATTACTGTGGTCCGTTCAAATATAAGAAGGAGCTTTGTGAACAAACAGAATCGTCTGGTTTTCGCACAATAAAGCTGCTATTGGTCAAACGGTCAAACCACGCTCCCTTTTAACGCCCTAAGAGATTACCAGGATCGTACTCGGAACGGGCTGTAGATGGTACCGGATAGAAATGATTCAATAATTTGAGTCAGCAATTCCCACATTAGAACTTTTTTCCTCAGAAACTCTAGTGCAAAATTTCTGTTATGATTTGCAACTGTCATAAACATTTTACATGCGACGTACCCTATTATTTTTATTTTGTTTTTATATTATTATCTACTAACTAATTTCTTTTTCGGATGCTCGAGATTGCGGCAAGGTAATTCTAGGAAACACCAGAGTTTTAGAGATTTGGGTCGGAATCTTGCAAGATTCCGACAAAGTAATTCCGGGAAACACCAGATTTGGGTCCTTTTCCCTAATGGGTGAAAGCCATCTTGATTTGCATAAATATCGAAGTTTTCAATTGACAAGACTCGTAAAAGATCTCTGTTCAAATTTACAATGGTCATTTACTTGTAATATCCGAAATATAGTTTCGGTCCAAAATTTTATATCATTTTGTACGAAACTCTTTGTCGGTTGCTCAAGATTCCGACAAGGTAATTCCGGGAAACACCAGATTTGGGTCCTTTCCCTTAATGGGTTGAAGCCATCTTGATTTACATAAATATCGAAGTTTTCAATTGACAAGACTAGTTAAAATACCTAGAGCTACTGTGAAGGTCTAGCTGTTCAAAGTGTTTATAGATTTTGTTGTGAAGAGTGTATTGTGTTGGAAAATCTTTTGACAAAGTGTATATAGTGTTTATAGAACAAAGTCGAATTCGGAAACTGATACTGCATCTGAAGGTGATGATATGTGGGGACCACCACGAAAAAGGTTCCAAAAGGTAGCCTTCTCTGCTGAAGAGAAAGAGATAATTTTGAATATTTCTCGAAAAGAATTGGAAGAATATCCTGATTTATCGAAAAGAGACTTAGTAGGGATTGTTTCAAAATCCTCAGGGGTGAGTGATTCAGCTGTATTCAGAATTCTCAGAGAATATAAAGAGAATAAAACATTGACGCCACCTAAGAGGAGAGCCCAGTCGTTAAAAATAATCGATTCGGTTGAAATTTAGATATGAACCTTATCAAAAGAATTGTCCACGGTTTTTTTTCCGGGATGAAATCCCAACGATTTCTAAAGTACTAGACATCGTGAATGATGACGACAGTTTGCCAAATTTCAAAAGAACAACGTTCTATAAATTATTGAAAAAAATGGAATTCAAGTTAAAAAAAAAACGTGGTCCTGATGGTCTACTGATAGATAGGGATGAAATAATTGTGTGGAGAAGAGATTATTTGAAGAAAATCCGCTCATTAAGGGAACAAGGCAGAAAAATGTATTAGCAGGATGAGACATACATATACTCCATTCACTTTTATTTAATCACATAGGAGGTCATGGTTTCGTTTTCAGGAGTTGGTGCCCCTGATAAAAAATCTGTGCGCGTACAGAAAATATCGTTAATGACAAAACGACGCTGCCAGTTTTTTTGTTTACATCAAAGGAAAAATATCAAAGATATTTTGGCATGGGTACAAACGGCAAATTTGAATTGGACCAAAAATCGATTTATAAGCATAAATAAAGCAAAAGTAAGTACTAATCGCCTTTTTTACACTTGATAACGAAGTTTTTTTTAGGTATCTGGCCGTTTGGAAAGATTTCAAACGAAATTTAGGTCCCCCAGAAGTTTGGTTAGTTTCGGTATCGTTTTTGGTGCTCAAAATTTATTTGGAATGTGTAAATGGACAAAAAAGGCTTCCTCATAGGATCTTCTCACGAAAGCGACCGGAAAATGTGGTTCAGGCAGGATTTTCGAGGAATTATGAGGAAAGAACTTGCAGAATGAAATTGCACGATTTTCGTAAGTAAACGTGTTTTGGATGGCCATCATCGGTCACTAAATGATTATTGTTGATCGTTTTCACGTTTCAGAAAATAACCACTTCGTATAAGCCCATTTTGAAGAAATTTGTAAATGTAACATTCAACGGTAGGTATTTGCTCTTAATCGAAAGAATATATTAAATCTAGTGCTACTTCTTTCAAAAGAGACACAAGCTTTTAATGCTGTGAGGACCCTATAATGTGGAGGAGTTTATGTCTTATTTTAGAACAGGTGAATGATAAATGTGAAGCATATGTTTGACCTATTCCATTTTATTTGTACAAACCTACTGTGGTTGTAATGTATGAATATTTTTTAAAGTAATAAATTACTATACAGTCAGAATATTTTACTCCTTGTTCATAAGATCAAATAAATGAAATGTATATCTTCTACTTTTATTTTTATTAAGTTAGCTATTAAGGTTATGTTACAAGAAAAAGTTCCTCTTGCATCAGAACTCCCTTCAACTATTTGGATTCCAATAGAGGGATATAATGTTCCATTATTCTTGATTCAACAATTGATGTCGTCAAGTCTTGAACTTTCAGTTCAAGAGGATAATAAACATTAAATCTTCACAAGCATGCATATGAAAATTATGTGAAAGCAATGCAATTTTCTTCCATGGCGAAAAATAATATATTTCAACAGTGATCTCTTGTATTTTTCAAGCAAATAACTAGAAAAGGAATCCTTTCTATCAATTTATATAAACGTTAATTATTTTCGTCCATCACATCTTTTCCAATTCATTCATTTTCCGAATAAATTCACATTCTGAGAAATACGCTAAGAATGTAGAAAGGGTAACATAGTGTTGACTTGGAACATAAAAATATTTTGAAAAACGTCATAACTTCGATACAGAGTGGAATGTGTCAAATTTTCAAGGCCAGAGTTGTGATTTTATAATTGTGAATGGAGTATAGATAAATAAACTGAACGATTGTGTGAAATCTTCTCGATTCGACTCTGGACCGAAAGTACCTTTACGAAGGCCCTCCTACCGCTGCGCCAAACATGTTGTTATTGCTCCTTCTTACATTCGAACAGAGTATAGGTGTTCTTTCTGTGTCACCCAGCCTATTCTACTAAACAGACCCTTGTCGCCCGCAGGTCTGTTCAACATCACCAAGATTTTCGCGGACATGCTCATCAAGCGGAAAGCGAAAGGGGCCATAGTGTCCATAAGCTCGCAAGCGAGCACCTCCGGCATCAAGAGGCACGGACTTTTCGGCGCCTCCAAAGCGGCGGTAGAGGCGTTCACGCGGGCGGCGGCGGTAGAATTCGGCCCTCACGGGATAAGGGTGAACTGCATCAGCCCCTCGGTGATCATGACGAAAACGGCGAGGACCGTATGGAGCAAGGCGAAAGACTCCAAAACGTTGGTGGCCAAGATTCCGATGAAGAGGTTCGGGGAGGTTCACGAAGTTGTTCAAGGTATACTGTTCTTGCTGAGCGACAAATCGTCCATGATCACCGGGTATACGATGCCGGTGGATGGCGGTTTTTCGGTATTTTGAAAAGAATCTTTTTGATCTGTGATATGTGGTATTTGTAATGGTAAATGTCAAAATAGATTAATATTATTGTAACGTTTTCTTAGTTATTAATACGTCCGGGTTAAATAAACTATTTATTTACACTAATTATAACACTAATAATCAACAACTAATGAACTCATCCTAGCAAAAGTTTGTACAATTTATTTTCACTGATTTATTTGCACTACTTTTTATTTTCACTCGTCGCTTGTCTATGAATTAATGAATTCCCATCCGCCAATGAGCCCCCTATATACACTGCGCAAAAAAATTAACGCACATTCTGAAAATCTCAATTTTAATGAAAGTTAACTTTACATTGACTTTAAAACTTATTTTTTATGTTCTCTCGGGAAGGTTTTGAACGAAACAAGACACATTAAAAGGAAGAAAAATTCAGGTTTTCACCGAATCTTATGTGAAAGAAGAGAAATGAACAATTTTCAAAATACTGAAATGCTGATAAGTGATTTAATACTTGGTATTTCCACCCCTTGCGTTAATTACAGCTCGGCAACGACGGTTCATACTCAAAATGAGTGATCTTAAAACGTTCTGATCTAATCCTTCCCAGATTTCTCCGAGTTGGATTCCTAAGTCATTAAGAGTAGCTGGATGATTTTCTGAACTTCTCAGCCTTCTATTGAGGTTGTCCCAAACCTGCTCAATCGGATTGAGATCTGGACTTCTTGCTGGCCATTCCATTCGAGAGACTTCAACCTCTTCAAGGTACTCCTGAACGATGCGCGCACGATGGGGTCTGGCATTATCGTCCATAAAAATGAAATTTTCACCAATGTATGGGGCAAATGGCACTACATGCTCTTCAAGAATGTTTCTTATATACTTATCAGCATTCATAGCTCCACTATCAACGACCACTAGGTCTGTGCGAGCAGTCAAAGATATTCCGCCCCATACCATAATCGATCCTCCCCCGAAACCAGTAGTATTCAGGAAATTGCACTGAGCATATCTTTCATGTGGCCGTCTGTATACAAGGGAACTTCGATCACAATGGTAGAGGCAGAATCTAGACTCATCTGTGAAGAGAACACTTTCCCAATCGGCCTCTTCCCAATGGATATGCTCTCTCGCAAAATCCAAACGCGCCCTTCGATGGGCTGGGGTAAGAGCTGGGCCTCTTGCCGCGACACGAGGCCTTAAGGCTTAAATCATATTCTCTGAGGCGATTTCTTATTGTCTGAGTGCTAATTTGCACCTCATGAGTTTGCTCAAGCTGATTTTGAAGGAGGCGAGCGGTTGCAAACCGTCGTCTCAACGAAGAAACTCTCAAGTAACGTTCTTGAATGGCAGTTGTTACCCGTGGTCTACCCTGTCCTGGTCTTCGGACATTCATACCTGTCTCCCTGAATCGCTGCAACATTCTGGACACACTTGTATGGGAAACTCCAAACCTTTCTGCAATTCTTGTGTATGTCCACCCTTCTTCTCGCAAAACTACCGCTTGGGCACATTCTTCTTGGGTCAAATTGCGTGTTTCGCGTTGCATAGCGATCGAGTGTGAAAAATCAAACGAAAGAAAAACTATTGATCACTAGAATTGATCGAGAACAACTGATTTTAGAATGGAGCCAATACATTCAAAATCTGATATCATCTTTTTTTATTCCTGCTGGAAGAAAACATCTGTATTGAAGAAAAACGTCGAAAGTGGATATCATATGCATGCATAATTCTGATAAAAATAATTATTATTGAGAACACCTTCAGTTGTAGAATAAATTTGAGATTTCCATAATGTGCGTTAATTTTTTTGCGCAGTGTATTTATTTACACTAATTATAACACTAATAATCAACAACTAATGAACTCATTCTAGCGAAAGTCTGTACAATTTTTCACTCGTCGCTTGTCTATGAATTAATGAATTCCCATCCGCCAATGAGCCTCTTATACAGGGTGAGTCTTCGACTTGTACATATATTTTAACTGAAGATTCTTGAGGCCAAAAGAAACCTTTTTTTCATTTTCCATTTTTTCGAATTCGGCTCTGTTAAAAAGATATAGCCATTTGAAAAAAAAAACATTGGGCTGAATACATCCCTGAAATGATACTGTGGAATTGATTCAAAGTTCATATTTCTCGATAGAAATTGAGTTTATACATTTAGGCCCAATTGAGGGAATACTCAAGTAGTCAAGTACTAACCTTATTGGAATAAAAATGTTGCAAACACGATAATTTCAACAAAAACAGTTAGTTTCATCGGATTTTATCTGCAACTAAAAAGCCACATTTATTCCACCAAAATAAGTTCCTTCTTCGATTTTTCTGCAGATTAGTTTGTAAACACTGATAACTTGTTCCTATTTCCATAAGAATAAAAACCTTTTTGATGAATACAAGAACATGAAAACCAGATACGAGACGAGGAGTCAAAATTACAACTATCCTGTATGCAGATTAACAACAACACAAAGACAGACTGAATATAGATGCCTAAAATTCTATAATACATTACCTGAGAATATACAGAAGATAGAAAATCACAAACAATTCAAGAGGGAACTTTATAAATTGTTAATCAACATGGAACCATATTCTTTAAGAGACTATGGAATAAACTATTAGTTAGAAAATTTTGACACTATTGCATTTCTTTTCTTGTGATATACTTATGTTACTTGAAGTGATTTGAAATAAAGAATGTTATTATTATTCTTCATCGGTCTCCCGTTCTCAGCTTGAGCTGGTAATTCTTCTATGAACCAGTGAAAAAACATTTCAGTTCCTCCCACTAGTTCAGAAATTTCCGCACGATGTGATAGGTTTGCAAATCCACAGCCTGCTGTGCACATCGCGATCTTCTGGGATAATTCGATCCCTTGAAGATTTCTCTTCTCCATCCAGGAAGTGGTTTGTCCTCGCAATTGTTCACGTAATGAAAAGCTCGCATTACTTCAATATTCATTTCGCGGCTACACTGGATACGTGCGTTGCGAGCTCCCCTGCGGGCAGTCCTCCTCACGGTGGTCGAGCCAGCAGGTGGAGTGGCATCTCGATCTTCTGCCATGATATCGGTTTCCACTTCTCGTTCATGGGTTTGCCACCATTTACCCTTGGTGGCCCAGGTAACTCGGGCCGTGGGGACGTCACCCCCCATGTGGCGTGGCAGAAACCAAACCACACCCGTGCGGTATTATTATTATTATTATTTCTCGATAGAAATTGAGTTTATACATTTAGGCCCAATTTAGGGAATAGCAAGTAGTCAAGTACTAACCTTATTGGAATAAAAATGTTGCAGACACGATAATTTCAACAAAAACAGTTAGTTTCATCGGATTATATCTGTAACTAAAAAGCCACATTTATTCCACCAAAATAAGTTCCTTCTTCGATTTTTCTGCAGATTAGTTTGTAAACATTAATAACTTGTTCATATCTTCCTCGAAATTCCCAAACAATATCATGAAGAGAGACTTTTCATTCAGATTTATTATAAAACAACCTAACCTAATCTAATTTGTATCGATTCTGTGAATTTTTGCACAGACATTTTTAGAAGATGTTGTCAGCAGGCTGATATTTTCATTGAGGTTAAGGATTTTTTACGAAACATAGTATAAATCACGATACATTTGTGTACCGTGGTATAAATATCTATGAATTCTGCCGTTTCCATCATAAATCGACTTTGCCGCCAAATTTTACCACGCATGCGTAGAGCGAAAACCGAAGTACGGTTATCTGGAAGCCAACGTTAAACAATAACAAACCAGAGTCTCTGAACAAACTGTAAACATTATGTGAAGTTCTGAATAATCTGAATACATTCAGTGACTTATTGTTCTAATGTGATTATTATGTGAAGTAAATTAATATAATTTCAACCGTGTCGAGATTATAAAATTCCAATAGGATGTTGTTTAGATAGAAACATCGCCACAGATTATCAAGTATCGTATTATTTTTCATTAATTTTAATTTAATAAGTAGTTTGTATCGAGATTCATCATTCATATCCGAATTTTGTATTTCATCGACATTTAACTTCAATATGGACCGGTAACTATGAATTTCCAATAGAAACTGTGCGTATTGAACCCTCCTTGGTGTTCAATTTTATATCCCACATTTGTGGGATTTTATTATTAAAATATCTCGACAAAGTTGATAAATATTGTGACAACATTGTAAACTCGTTTAAAGACCAGAGAAGGAATAATATTCGATGATATTTAATTCAGAGACGCATTCAGATTATTCTTGAAATTAATGATTTTTTTCGTCAAATTTCTCCGCGTAAAATTGGAAATAACTCGAAAACGACGCGTTTTATTGAAAAAAAAGGAATACTTTTAGTTTCTTAAATGCTTGATTCTTTCAAAAATATGACCCGTTTATCTTTTTAAAGTGGTTTTATGGTGTTTTAGCATGTACTAATGAGTCAACTACCCTGTAACTTTTATACTAGTAGAGATATTGAATAGGTTTCGATTGAGGAATATGCACCATGAATAGAGTAAAAACTCAACCAAAATTCAGTTCATTCGAAATAACGGTTCCGAAGATATAAACAGAAAAGTGTTTTTTTCATGGATTTTCGACACCCTGTATCTCCCAAACCAAACCGAATTTTGAGAAATGGTATAGGAAAAAAGTGTTTCGTTTGATGATAGGAATCTACAGTTAAAATTTATGTACAAGTCAAAGACTCACCCTGTAGTTCCTTCACCGGTTCATAGATGAATAAGTGTATTTCAGAGAAGCGAAAATTTTTATCTCCCGCATCTGACGGTAAGTAGCTGAACTAGAAAGCGCTATTTCCGAAGCCGAATGCGATGACGATCAGGAACGGCGTAAGAAATATTGGATGTTCAGTATTTCATCACACCTGATTTTTTTGATGCAATAAAACGACAATTAATTCTGCCTATGATTGATAAAACTAGAGGAAAATGAATATTCTACAGATTTCTATAAATGAGTAGTGTCAAAATGGATCGACTGATTATAGTTCCTTTAGTAGCTACTATGTGCCGCCACGAAAGTTGGCAAGTAAACTGCCGAAAATTTTTGCGTCAAATCGTTCGAGGCGGTTGTACCTCTATGTATATTTAAACTCAATGATATTAGCCAAAGTTGTTATCAAGTTTACTCTCACAGTACTTTACCACTTGATTTTTGTCAATGAACCAAAAGTGCTAAAGGGTTTTCCAATAAGGGGCATTATATTGACATTCAAGTGAAATGTTAGGAACTGTCTCTGCCAAATTTCCACCAATTTTGATAATTTCAATGTTTTGTTGAATCATGTATCGTTCCATTATTATAAATAATGTAACTTGTCAAATGTCAGAAAATGACAGCTTCAAAAGTGACATCTATCGAAATAGTGGGCTATTTAAAATATTACCTCTTATTGGAAAACCCTTTACGAAGCCAGTAGAACACCGTTTTTAACTTTTAACAATTCACCATCGTTCAGAATGTATGGAGTGTGTCCCAATATCGAATACTCGAGTAAAAGTGTGCGCTCTCAAAGTTGCAACCACCCAATAGAACTTTTTATAACTCACCTGTAAGATTCTCGAGGATCGCTTCCAGGTAGTCCTCCCTCCTGACCATATTCGTAAATTTGCTATGTTTGTTCGTCTCTCTTTGAGTTAAATTAGCCGTATACAATTTAGGATCGTAACACTTCAAATTGGGTTTCACGAAAGAGGCCAGTTTGGAAGGAAATTGGAATTGTACCATATTGAAAAGCGCCTGCACCAGAGGGCCCTTAACATGTTCGTCCAATGGCGATGAGCTGTGTAAACTTGGCGATATATTAACCTGAAAATTTCCATTTAAACACAAGGATCTGAATTGAAAAGATCGAATTGTACCTCTAAAAGCCAAGGTTTCAGTTTTTCATCTAAAAGGACATCGATTCCAAACAATTCGTAACAATTATATCTAGTGTTCATATTCTCTGCGCATAACTCTGATATTGGTTCCTCGCAAGCTATCATAGTTTTAACAACCAACATCTCCAAATTTCTCCATAGGACTTTTGTATCGACTCCATGATTATTATTCAGGTATTCCAACAGTTTCGTTATTGTCCTGAAAGAAGCATATAAAACTCATCATTAAGAATGAACATAAAAAAATTTAAAATGCAATAACTTGAGCACATAAAAAGCACTTTTCAAAAATTGAACAGTTTCAGCCGTTACTATTTGGTAGTTGATCATAATTAAAACGAAAAGATTTTTTATTACTATGTTTTACTACCAATAATTTTAAGATACAATATGTAAGGGTTACATTTTTGCGACTATAGTTTCGAACTCTCGTTCATCTTCAGACAACTGACCTCTGGGTACCTGGTACAGGCTATTTATGCAGATTCAGGTAGTGATAATAAAAAAGAAAGTGAGAGCTGAAGGAATTTTGTTTGCAACAGATGTTAGAAAAAATAAATTTGTGGATTATTACAGTTGTAGATGTTATTTAAATGCTTTGAAAATTTGAGAATTGCACAGTTCTATTTGGTCATTCATTATTTCGTGAATATTTTTCTGCTCTAATTTGTAAATTGTAACCCTTACATATTGTATCTTAAAATTATTGGTAGTAAAACATAGTAATAAAAAATCTTTTCGTTTTAACATAAAAAGCACTTTAACATATCAAGGAACTATTCCTTATATTTTCAAACACATCTTCAAGAAGAATATAACTTACCATTTGTGGCCTTGGGTGGAATGAGCATCATCATTGGCAGTATAATTACTGGACAATTTATTAATACTATAATTTGTTAGATGCATATATTTCTCTTTTATATCTTTTGGACTATTACTATATTTAACTGAAGAAAGAAAAATTGAATTATTAAAGCATAAAAATGGTTAAACAGTATATTGAATGTGATTTCGCATTCATTCATGCTAGAAAATTGATGGATCTTAAAAAATGCATTCAAAAGAATAGAATGCTACAGAAAATATAAAATTTCTGAAAAACTATTACGATAGACACCAGAATAAAGAAATAAATACAATAAAACCAAACTCACCACTTGCAAATCTAACGAGACCTTCTGTATACAAATATACCCGTAATGGATTAAAGCTAGTAACAAGTACATATAATCTTAAATCAAATTTACTCCCATTTATCAAATAAGGATTCGCTATGTATTTCTGTACCACTAAGCTGGTCTTCTTGGGTAGCTGGGCCCATTTGTTTATCACTTTTATCCCAACACCTCTCGCTGAAGCTGGCTGAAATTCCAGAAAAATTGATATTATTTTTATTGAAACGTAAAATAATGGATATTAAATTTTTTTCAACGCAAACTTACAGGTTTTATTATGAACCATTCTCCCCCCGTATTTTTATGTTCCCAGTTGTATTTCAGGAGTTTCAACTCCTGGGGAAGAACGTAAGTATATGGAAGAAAACCGAATCTGAAAATATTAACAAAGTAGAACCTAAGTCCGTATATTCAGTTTTTACCACTCACTCTTTGAGACCATAGTTATTTATCATTCTCTGGAAATTTCTCCATAACCTATCCTTACGACCTAACTGGAAAGTACCAGGGAAATGATTGAGCTTTTGATGGTTTTTCAGAGTTTTGAACATGGGCGACTTTATATGTTTGCCCCAAGTGCCGAGCCACTGATTGGACTCTAAAAAAGAGAAGCAGGCTTGAGGTATGAATTTTTGTCGATATTTTATGAGGAATCTAGGAATTTTGGAGATAAATACGAACAAATAATTGGTTTCCGAGAAAAAAATCAAGACAAATTTTGACAGTAGGAATGTCATATGGGAATTGGGGAAAGGGATGGAACAAACCTCTTGTGAACTCACTTCTAACCAAAACAAATCCGGAGTTTGTTATAACTTTTCTAACAACAATTGGCGTTATTGTACTCAGTTTCCACTTAAAGAACTTCCTTCCTATAGGCATTTTTCTAGGTACTTCAGCATTGAAAGAATTAAAACTTATATAAGGTGAGACATTAGGGAACAAACTTTCTCTGATTGGCCACACTGTAGAATCCCCCGAACCTGAAGAAATAATTGCTAAAGATCGTATACGGGGCCATTAGTTTTTGAGCTCACCTGTATTTTCAACTGACTCATCTGGTTCTCTTCCAGTTTCATTGGTAGTACTCTCAGTAGGTGTAGTATCGGATGCTTGAGAACATTCATCCAATTCTTTCAAACTCTCATCAGAATCACTATAATCACTGAAATGGTGTAATGGTGATAGATATTACAGAGATTATTTTTCTCTTTATGATGCTTTCATAGTTGAGTTAAAAAAAAACACCAAATAAACCATTTCACCAAAAGTCTCCTACATAAATCTTTCAGAAAGACAAAGTTACATTGCTTGAAGTGGAATTTCAATCAATAAAATGAAAAGTACAGATCTGTTACCAGTCAAATGTAAAAAACAAGAACTACTTCTAAATAAACGTGAAAAAATCCATTCAAATCCGCAAATGTTCATGAAAATCGGAATAAATGAAAGACATCCTTAGCTCACCTCTCAGAATCCTCCATTTCTATCGATGGAGTCCTAGAAGACAGATTGCTCTTAGTATTCGACCTGCGAACTTTTATAGTATTGGCCACTCTACCTCTCGTTTTAACTCTGATCAACTTGGTTCTTGGTCTTCTCACGATTTTGGGAGAATCTTTCGCAACATCACTTGCTTTCTCTTCAATTTCCCTATCTTTATTCGCAAGGGACTGTGCGACCATTTCAGCCGATGTACTATTCCTGTATGCAGAATTCCTCAATTCCCTCAATTGTTCTTTTAAATTTTCCATTTCTTGAGAGTATAAAGATGAAAAGTTTGGTTTCTTACTATCTTGATTGTTCTTATCGAAGAAAGTTCGAGTTTCATACTGTATACTACAATTATAAAAATGGTTAGACCTAGAATCATCTGTACAGAAACATGGTTCAGTTTGGCAATACTTGTCTTTCTCATTTACATTTCTCAAGTCACTTGAATGATTGTCGGATAAACTTGGAGGATTTGGTTCTGCTTTTGAAGAGTACGAGTGTCCAATATTACATTTATGCGTATAATCTGAACTCTCACTTTTTACAATAGAATTAAAATGTGATTGGATTCCTTCCAACTTTCCACATGTTCTTTGCAATCTGTCGTCATACATGGTTCCAACTTTTTCATAATCCTCCTGTAAAACAGATGAATTCTCCGAATATTCAACATATTTAATTGCTTTTTCATAAGATTTAACCCTGTTTTCAAGACACTCAACATATTCCTTGTCATCATCTGACATTTTTGAACCTGATAGAGCTAAACTTGTATGACAATTATTTGTATTTCTAATGTATGAAGTAGGCAATTCACATAAATTTGGTCTAAATCTACAACAATCATAATATTGCCGTTCATTTGTTCTGTTCAAAGAAAATCTGCAGGTCTCGTAGGGCTTCTTTGGGGATTTTTGCTTCGGATCGTACCATCCATCTTTCACCTGACAATCAAGATCCATGTTTTCGTATTGTTCATTATCTAGATACTGTTCTGCAGATGATTTCGATTCTTTGGATTTTTTTTTGCATGGTTCAACACAGTCACTTGCAACTTGTTTGTAAGAATTTTTTCCACAAGTGTTACACCAACTAGGAAAAGATGGGTATTTGGTAATATTATCTTCTCTTGAGAGGGTGTGATACTCCAATGGATATTCTTCTAATTTCAAAGGATTTCTATTAGAGGCCATACCATGGCCAGGCATCTGGAATCAAATATTAGTATTATAAGAAAAATATTTCAGTTTTGTAGGACCTACTTAAAAGTATTTCCGGAATGAACCAAAAAAGGAGAGATGTAAGGGAACCTTCCAAACGACTCAAAATAATTTACCTTGAAATTTATTTGAAGAATTCAGCCAGTTTTAACATAATAGATAGCACCGGACATCCTTTAAAAAATCAATTTATTCCCTATTTTAACCGCGTGTTACTAACAGAAGCGGGAAACTAGCGAAATATTTAAAAACTGATCAACAGAATATCAGAAATTTTTTTAGATTATATTATAAAAGATATGAATGAGAGTTTCACTTTTGATTAGACTTATAGAATACGGAGAGTATTAATAACTTAAAATTCTAAAATTATCCATTCTTTCTGGATTTTTTGATATCGAAAAATGGATCCACTTGAAATAATCAAGGTTGTAGCAGATGAACTACCGAAAACAGATGTCAGAAATAAGTGTAGATCACAGAATATTTTTTCTGAGCCACAGAACTCCAAAATTTACTTTGCAAAGTCAAACACTAATAAATGTGTAGAAATCTCTAAATTCATATGTGTTTGCGCTATCCACTACTAGAGAGACTCGACCTTAACTGTATTTCCTTTTCCTGCTGCAACCCCAAATTAGGAAATAACAGTTTCGTTTGCGGTATTTTCCACTACGTGGAAAACCGGTCTGAAAAATAGCCGGCTTCTATTTGAAGCTGTGATTGCTGTTCCAGTTTGACGTTACACGCAGTCGCGCATCCGCCCTATTTTTACTTTGTGCACTATTCCTTGAATTTCTGACTTTCTTTAATGTTGATGTGAGTCATCAGCTGTTGTTACGAATTATACAAAATAATCCATAGAAAGCGTTAAAGTTTCGACGTGTGGGAGGTTCGATTTTTAGGAAACAAGTGTATTCTGTATTGGTCCGTATCAAAATGAGCGTTCCAGGATTTTTGGATATAGTGCAGGGTCCTTTGGCTCAGTTTTTGGGCATTTCCAAAGAAATCGGAGGTGACGTAGCCCAGCACAGTTTGCTGGTGAAAAGGGTTTTCGATGCTCAGGCAGAATTTTTGAAAACCGCTAGCCAAAGCAGTCAACCAGGTCAGAATGAATTGGTTCAATATTTGAAGCCTACAAGTGTTGAAATTGAAAATATACAGCAATTCAGGGAGAAGAATAGGACGTCCCAGTTTTTCAATCACCTTTCTGCTATCAGTGAAAGTATACCAGCTTTGGGATGGGTCACAGGTAGGCTATTATCATTATTTAATTCCTGGACCTCATCAGAAATTGAAATATGATCCGAGAATACTTGGTGCATGAAGCATAACATTGTTATGTATCTAATTGCAAAGTTTTCATATCATGTTGGAGTGGTTGTTAATATTGATAAGTTGTGATTAGTGATTCATAAGATTGAGATTTATATGTGATACCTTCCATGTTTCATATTATAACTAGCTGGCCCGGCGAACTTTGTACCGCCTGAATTATACTTAAAAGTTGTATAAACTTACCATTGCTTTTTTTTCAAGCAGGAAATAAATGAGGCAAAATTAAACTTCAAAATATACAAAATTTAAATAATTTTGTAATTCACATGGAAAGAATTCTCTTAATTTAAGCGGTACCCAATTGTTGAACATATAATAACTTTTTGTTTTTAATTGTTGTACAGTTCTCTTTTTGCAGTACCTCATGTGACTGGGAATAGCAGGAGTATAATCCATTGTATACCTTTCCTCTAATATGGATCAAAATGTCAAGAATATGAACAAAAATTATTCCTTTAAAGAACTATCGACTATTAACACAGCCCCTCGACCAGAATTAAAAAATCAGTCATTTGTTGATAGCCCAACCGCCTCAACCTGAAGTGGCAAAAACAAAACTTTTCTAATATTCTCAAAATCTAATCAGTGGTCACACCATTATTTTAGACATCTTAGCTATGCTGCTAAGCTGTCAACCTCTCTTCAATTTGTTCAATTTAGTTGACGATATCAAGCTCGTTAGAAGACAAATCGAGATGTTCAAATGTCCATAGTACGATCGACACGGCAAAATTATCAACACTGTGAATTGTGTTGAACTCATATTCAAATTTATTGATGGTCATTCGACCAGATCAGATTAGGCAACCCATGAAACATTATTGTATATCATAAGTGAAAGCCAGATGAGCAAACGTTTCAAAATTATTAACGCTTACAATACTGTCTCTGTGCGAACAGAAACACGAATATAATATGTCAATTACTAATTATGGGCAATTTTGGATTCAGTTATTTCCGAAAATATATCTATTACCCAAACAGAAATTCGAAAGCATTTCAAAAATAAAGAAAAAAGATGAAGATGGCCCACTCACGTTTGAAACTGATCGTCAAAATCAGATACTTGATCTTTCAGTAAAAATTCACTGTTCCACCAACTTGAGATGTTTACCCGCTTTTTAATCTGGCAATAGACTTCCATGTTACCATGAGTTCTATGCGAATCACATATCGCCATCTAACAGCGGTAATATCAACCTACGATTACGTACAGTGACAGACGACTACGCATCAACGGTAGCGACACCTAGTGGCCTTATTGAAAAGAAGGAAAAGCATTTCCTGCATAAGTAAAACTCTCATCAATTTTTTCGAAGTTTTATTGTATTTTATAACAACCAGACCGTAGACGATTCCATAAATGAAGTTTCATAACAAACAGTCCATCCGATCTCGAGTTATAAATGGTGTAACCAACATCTTTCTTTTATATATATAGATAAATCATGGAATTATGAATAAGACTGGAAAGCTTACAAACCAAACCTTGAATCATTTAATTCAATTTGGGGATCTTCTTCATTGGATTTGAATCTAATAGGATTTATTTTCAAGTGAGCCCCGCTCCAGCACCCTACGTGAAAGAAATGAACGATGCTGGTCAGTTCTACACCAACAGAGTCCTGAAAGAGTGGAAGGAAAAGGATAAGAAACATGTCGAATGGGTGAAGTCTTGGGTTCAAACTCTCTCCGAATTGCAGTCCTTTGTGAAACAACACCACACCACCGGTTTGGTTTGGGCCAAAAAGGGCTCAGCTCCACCCCCACCTCCTCCTGGATGCCCTCCACCCCCACCACCAGTTGTTGACCTCACAGCAGGGGGAGATACATCTTTGGATAGGTCTGCCCTGTTTGCTGAGATAAACCGAGGGTCTGATGTTACGAAAGGGTTGAAAAAGGTAAGTCTACCCCTTGTTCATTGAATTTTAGGTTAAAGCGTTGATTTTTGTGAAGGTATCGTCAGACATGCAAACCCATAAAAACCCTGGATTACGTCAAGGTCCAGCCCCTTTCAAACCTGTCTCGAAGCCGGTAACATATGGAAATAGTGCTCCTGTAGTTGAAAAACCGCCAAACTTTAGCAGGGATGGAAAGAAATGGTTGATTGAGTACCAAAAGGGGAAACATGACCTTATTGTTGATGGAGTCGAGATGAACAATGTCGTGTACATGTTTAAATGTACAGATTCCACGGTAACAGTGAAAGGGAAGATTAATTCTATCATTTTGGATTCCTGCAAGAAGGCTTCTGTTGTATTCGATAATTTGGTAAGTTTTTCAAATTCAGAAATTATTTTGGTGGAATTTAAAGAAGTAATGGATAAATAACGTTTCACTTATTTTAAGAAAAATTCTTGGCTTCAATCTGTGACATTCAATGTGACAACTGACAGCACTGCTGTCAATTCTGTATTTGTTGTCAAACCATCAATTTTTCACTTAGGTATCCTCCGTTGAATTCATCAATTGCCAATCCGTTCAAATGCAAGTATTGGGCAAAGTGCCCACTATATCTGTTGACAAAACCGACGGCTGCCAAATCTACCTGAGTCCAGAGTCCCTAGACGTGGAAATAGTCAGTTCGAAATCTTCTGAAATGAATGTTTTAGTCCCTAAAGGCAATGGGGATTACACTGAGTATCCAGTTCCAGAACAATACAAGACAACTGTTGTACCTGGCAAAGGTCTAAGCACGATCGTTGTCGAAAGCAAGGGTTAAGTTCCCAAATATAAAAACATTTTTTGATTATAAAAGCAATTTTTTACTAAGTAGATATAAAAGAAACGTTTGAGCATCTTGAGAATGAGAAGTGTTCGGGAAAATTTCAGATGCTGTTTTTATTCTTAGACGCGCAAGGGATTTTTAACTTTCAAGGAAACTTCAACCAGGAATTTTAGTATAGATTGTCCAGTCTTCCAGACTTGAGTATTTTCAATGACTGAATACGTTATTTCGATTTTAGTTTTAAAACTACCTCATTTTTATATTGGGAACAAAAATTATTTAAATTCACCCGAACTGTGCAAGGCAAAAAGTTATTTATTATTAGATTATTCTAGCAGTATTTATATGACCTGGTTAAAGTTTTCAACAGGCTTTTGTATATTTATATACCAAATGTAATGGAATGTTCTTGATGGTTTTAGGGAACTTTTACTACGTGAATAAATAATTCGCATTATCCAATTTATTTTTAGATCGATATATCGCTTTAACTTTTAATTTCTAGTCAATCCTGGATTTTTTCATACTAGAATATTTTATTGCACTTTTCATGTAACTAAATGCTCATATACATATCGTATAATTTATTCGAATCATTCATTTCCAAATTTGATATGTTGTATTTCGAGAATCGTTTTTGAAACTGTGTGAACTGCTTTAATGATTTTCCCTATGTAATCTTATTATTGAATGAATTTATTCAGTGAAATAAATAGAATTCTAAGTCTAGTCTTTCTTTTTTACCGAATTTCTGATTCTGAGGCAACAGGTAAGTTTTTTACAGGGTGTCCCAATCAAGACACATAAATGCTAGCTCGAACGGTACCAGTGTTTTGGTTATTCCATTTGAATATAGCCAAAACTATCATGGTTGATTATTCTATACCATAATGGTCACTAAGTGGGTCCAGAAGAATAATAAAATCGCAGCGACTCTGAGTTATAGTGAGTAGATTTTTATACGTTCAAAAAGGGAAATAATAGATTAATACATCACGCATGAATGAACATCATAGAACTCTTAGTTACTATAAGTTCTATGTCACAACTTAGCTTAACCTACCGAATGTCAACTGTCACTTGGCTTCTATCTGAATATGAATTAAAAAAATTTTATCCATTTTCTGGGCAATGTGTACCTGAAAAAGTAAAAAAACCTGCCCCTGCTAACTAAGAATAAGCACCAGTTTTCAGATTTAGAGGACAATTTCAATATAAAAACTTCAAATTCCAACTATTATTTTATTTACATAACTACCTCAATATAAACATCCAATACTTCAACACATATCTAAATCACTTAGATAAAGAGAAATATTCATAATTTAAAATCCTACAACTCCAAAATATAAACTTATATTTATACTTTAAGAATTCATTCCTAAAACTATAACCTATAAAAAAGCCTTAATTTATAGTTTATTTACAAATTTAGGTATTAAATGAACTTGCCAATTAACAAAATAATGTCAAAATATGAAATTTAGAACAAATGAAATAGGCTTTTAAAAGAAACCTGAATATTAACGTCTCTTTCTGCCACTTCCTTTACCCGCTCCCTTCCCTTTGCCGGCTCCTCCCTTTCTCTGACCCGTACTTTTTGGTTTTTTACCTTTCGAACTTTTGGGTCCAGAGCTCTTTTTCATGCCCTTACCTCTTTTTCTTTCAGGGGCATCATCATCGTCCATGTGCCTGAAATAAAATTTTTGATTGACACTTTCATCTTTTGCAATAATGACCATATTAAACATGTTATCTCACTCATTTAGAACCAAAAAAACAATAATTATTCAGAACAAGATAAAAAAATATGCATTTTCCAATTCAAGAAAAAAACTGAAGAATTTTTGACAGCGGCCAAAGAAATTGTCAATGACCCGGATATTTTTGTTGAATGAATGTTATAGGTATACTCCATTCACTATTATAAAATCACAACTCTGGCCTTGGTTTCGTTTCCAGGAATTGGTGCGCCTGATAAAAAATCTGTGCGCGTACAGAGAATATCTTTATTGACAAAACGGCGTTGCCAGTTTCTTTTTTTACATCAAAGTGAAAGTATCAAAGATATTTTGACATGGGTACAAACGGCAAATTGGAATTGGACCAAAAATCGATTTATAAGCATGAATAAAGCAAAAGTAAGTACTAATCGCCTTTTTTCCACTTGATAACGAAGTTTTTTTAGGTATCTGGCCGTTTTGGAAAGATTTCAAACGAAATTCCGGTCCCCCAGAAGTTTGGTTAGTTTCGGTATCGTTTTTGGTGCTCAAAATTTATTTGGAATGTGTAAATGGACAAAAAAGGCTTCATTATACGATCTTTTCACGAAAGCGACCGGAAAATATGGTTCAGGTAGGATTTTCGAGGAATTATGAGGACAGAACTTGCAGAATGAAATTGCACGATTTTCGTAAGTAAACGGGTTTTGGATGGCCATCATCGGTCTCTAAATGATTATTGTTGATCGTTTTCACGTTTCAGAAAAAGAACCACTTCGTATACGCCCATTTTGAAGAAATTTGTGTATGTAACATTCAACGGTAGGTATTTGCTCTTAATCGAAAGAATATATCATATCTAGTGCTACTTTTTTCAAAAGAGACACAAGCTTTTAATGCTGTAGGGGCCCTATAATGTGGAGGAGTTTGTGTCTTATTTTAGAACAGATGAATGATAAATGTGAAGCATATGTTTGACCTGTTCCATATTATTTGTACAAACCTACTGTGGTTGTAATGTATGAATATTTTTCAAACTAATAAATTACTATACATTCAGAATATTTTACTCCTTGTTCATAAGATCAAATAAAAGAAATGTTTATCTTCTACTCTTATTTTTATTAAGTTAGCTATTAAGGTTATGTTCCAAGAAAAAGTTCCTCTTGCATCAGAACTCCCTTCAACTATTTGGATTCCAGTAGAGGGATATAATGTTCCATTATTCTTGATTCAACAATTGATGTCAAGTCTTGAACTTTCAGTTCAAGAGGATAATAAACATTCACAGGCATGCATATGAAAATCATGTGAAAGCAATGCAATTTTCTTCCATGGCGAAAAATAATATATTTCAACAGTGATCTCTTGTATTTTTCATGCAAATAACTATAAAAGGAATCCTTTCTATCAATTCATATAAACGTTAATTATTTTCGTCCGTCACATCTTTTCCAATTCATTCATTTTCCGAATAAATTCACATTCTGAGAAATACGCTAAGAATGTAGAAAGGGCAACATAGTGTTGACTTGGAACATAAAATTATTTTGAAAAACGTCATAACTTCGATACAGAGTGGAATGTGTCAAATTTCCAAGGCCAGAGTTGTGATTTTATAATTGTGAATGGAGTATATACTCCATTCACTTTTATTTAATCACATAGGAGGTCATGGTTTCATTTTCAGGAGTTGGTGCCCCTGATGAAAAGTACAGAACATATGATGAAAAGTCAGTGCGCGCACAGAAAATATCGTTAATGACAAAACGACTTTGCCAGTTTCTTTGTTTACATCAAAGTAAAAGTATCAAAGATATTCCACATTTTGTTAGGTTTACAAATTGTTCGCAGATTTTTGGTATTTAATCGATATTTGCAGGTGAGTTTTTCGTCGAATATCCAAGATTAACGTATGTTTATTGTTTTTAGCACCAGTTTGGAGCATGGAGACGATTTTCAAAACCAGGACGAATGTTCACATTTCGAGGTTAAACACGGGAATTTCGTTGAAAAAGTTGTTATTTGGACAGATATGGCAGTGATGGATCCGATGGAGCCTCAAGAGGTCGATTAGGATGATATTTTTCAGGTTTTCCAAGAAATTTGGCGATATCTGAGCAGATTTGCAAAAGTTAGGTACCTCACTAATGAGGTGGAACTTAGACCTAATTGTCCTATAAGAAACGCCTTTCAAAGGTCGAGATGGTGAAAAACGTTTTCTTTAGATGTTGTTTGAACAAATGCAGCCGAGTTTTATACCCCAACATTGATTTTAAGAAAGTTATCAACAAAATAAAATTGACATTATTCTTGATTCTTGTAATTACCCATCAATTCATCTTATATCTTTGGGTTGATTTTTTTAATGAATTCTTGATTAGAATCAACAATTGATGTCGTCAAGTCTTGAACTTTCAGTTCAAGAGGATAATAAACATTAAATCTTCACAAGCATGCATATGAAAATAATGTGGAAGCAATGCAATTTTCTTCCATGGCGAAAAATAATATATTTCAACAGTGATCTCATGTACTTTTCATGCAAATAACTAGAAAAGGAATCCCTTCTATCAATTCATATAAACATTAATTATTTTCGTCCATCACATCTTTTCCAATTAATTCATTTTCCGAATAAATTCACATTCTGAGAAATACGCTAAGAATGTAGAAACGGCAACATAGTGTTGACTTGGAACATAAAAATATTTTGAAAAACGTCATAACTTCGATACAGAGTGGAATGTGTCAAATTTCCAAGGCCAGAGTTGTGATTTTATAATTGTGAATGGAGTATAGGTATATTTTTTTGATAATTGGCAATGATTAAAAAGGTTCGAATTTCGACCACTGATAAACTTAACTGCGTTCACTCAAACCTAACCTTAAAATTTCAAATTGGTTTATTCAGTTCGAGAGTTATCTTGTTCAAGTTCAGCCAGAATTGAATTTAACAACGCATTCTTCATCAATAATTCACACCTTCTCATTCAAGACCATCATTTGGTTCATGATTAAAAAAATAATGACACAAGTGACGAAATGAAATAACCTTTGTTCAAGTAGAATGAGCGTTGTAGAAGAAAAAGTACTTACGATGATTGATCAGCATGTATATGTTTGGACACCGCCTTTTCGATATTCAATTTAGGTCTCTTGTTGAGTACTGAATCTGCAACTGACAAATTCAGAGCCTTCTCTTCCTCCGCCGAAACAGGAGGCAATTTCCTCTTCCTAGAGGAAGCTCCCGGTGTGATTGTAGCAATTCCTCTAGCTTCTTTTTCATGTGGTAATTTGTTCTGGAACTTGCCAACACTGGCTGTTGAAGCCTTTGCCACAGTTATGGCAGCTTGGATCTGAAATGAATCAGCATAATTTTAATTATCACTGGATATGAAGGAATAAAACTCTAACCAAATCTAATCATGAAAAGTGAAAACTTTGATTCAACTTGCTGATAAAAGACTATACTGTTTCCTAGAAGTGAAAACAGGATACAACAGGTACACTGAACCATTGATGTAGAATCCTATTCTAGGTCAATGCACTGAACCTATAAACCCTATTTTTTTTTTTTGAAAAACATTATACTGAAAATAAACTCACCTCCTTAGATGATGATTTTTCGGGATCTACAAGTCCAACCCTGGGCACTTTAACCTTTTTCGCCTTTGCTATATTTCTCAAACGCTGTAATTCGTTTTTGGCTATTCTTTCGCCCTTAGCTTCTGCCTTCTTCGCGAACTGATCTTCCATAGGATCAGCGTTGGCGGGCACCTCTATAACCCAATCTTTTTCATTATCAGCTTCAACCCTTTTGAATCCAAATCGAGGCACCCATTTCTTCAATTGATCATCCCAAGTCAACTTAGACTTTTTCTTTTTTTGTATGCCTTTTTCTTTCGCAAACTGTTCCCATTTCGTGAGTTGTCTCGGTTTTGGTACAGGTTTACTCCTGGGAAGTCTGTATTTCGCAGGTGGTAATTTAGCAACAATGGCTTCTTCCACTCTATCTGTAGGAAGTTTCCAGACCTCATTAAAAAGAAGTTGGACATTGTCCCTGGTTATACTTTCTAAGTATTTATCTAGATTACGCCTGAAACAGAATAATTGATTACAAATTAAATATAAAAGGACCTCATCATCAAAAAACTCACTTTAAACTTTGTCCATTCAGAATATTCGGATCAGAAACTAATAGTGTTCCCACATCAAAATCCACCTCCAATTGCTTTTGTACATCGATTGATTTGAATTTAAGTGCATCCTTTTCGGATTTCTCCAATATTTCTTTCAAAACAACCATTTTGACTTTATTTAACAATCATATATGCCACAATTTTCTAACCACCATCAAAAAACCAACCTAGAAATTAATGCACGTGCTTTAGGGACAATGCGAAATATCCCTAAAATTTTATATTTCTATGACCAAATGAAGGAGATATTTGTGGTTTTCTTTCGGAACTGTAAACATGTAGTTCTATGTTCAGAACAAGCATGAGCCCCGGTTCTAAATATTTTTATATTTTAGATTTTAGAATAAGAACACCTTTTATCCTGGGTTTTGAAATTCGTTTCATCATGAGGAAAATAATCAAAAATTATTTTTAGTGGTTCGGAAAGATTTCTGTGGGAAAGATTGCGTGATTGTTGTGGATCATGCGCACTTTTGACGTTTCAGACGCATCTTGATATTTTCGAAATTTGAATTTGTACTTGTACGCTTTTCGGTCTTTCTCTCATTTTCTTTCCACACTATTCGTATTGTGATTTTTTTTTCTCACAAGATCCATTAGCTGCAAATCCCTCAACTGATGTAGAAGAAAAGATACGAGTTTTCCATAGAATCAGATTCAGCATTATGAACGCAAGAAAAAGGTCAAATTTTGTAAACTTAAGAAAAAGGAGAATAATAACGAAAATAATACGAAACTGGTAACATTTATTAAGAACAAAAACATATTTCAATAATTCAAGGTAGGTATGAAAATAAAAAAATAACTTAAATGTATCAAACGTTCAACACACTAACCCTCAGTATTAAACTGCTGATGTGAGGTTCTCTGATTGATACTTCGAGAAACTGGGGGTTAATAATGTACATAAATGAAAAAGAAAAAACAAATAATGTGATGAATAAAAACTAATAACATTTTATTCTTAAATATTTATAAATAACGTTAGAGGACAATGATCAGATCCGAAAACGTCAGGATGAATCTTACTATCACAAACCATATTTTTAATACGTTCAGAAACCAAGAAATAATCTAATCTCCAACCTATATTCCTCTTTCTGGCCCCCATCATGTAGGTCCAAAAGGTGTAACTATCTGCCTTCTCCGGGTAAAGATCTCTAAAAGTGTCCAGGAATCCTGCTTCCAAAAAGTCAGACATACCATCCCTTTCTTCCTGAGTGAAACCTGCATTCATTTTATTACTACTCGGATTGGCCAAATCTATCTCGTTATGAGCTACATTCAAGTCGCCGCATATGATGACAGGTTTCTGCTTGTCTAGTTCTACGATGAAGTCTTTGAATTTTTGATTCCATTCCAGACGTTTGTCCAAAGTTACCAATTTTCTTCCTGTAACATTCAATTAACATAATTAATTTTATAGTACTGAATTTTGTTTATGTTTACACTAACCTGCATTTGGTACATAAACATTAACTAAGAAGAATTCATCGAATTCTGCAGTGATACATCTACCATCTACATCTTGCTTCTCGTCTCCTATACCATATGTAACATTTGATGGCTCTTTTTTGGTGAGAAGCCCAACTCCTGCGTAACCATGTTTATCACTGCTACACCAAAATTTGTGATATCCATCATAATCATTAATTTCCTTTGGGATCATATCCGAATTACATTTGGTTTCCTGAAAAATTACCCCCTGTAAGAATTTTCTCGACAACAGTAAGAGTAATGCAGAATATTCTCAAAATAAAAAGTAAGATAAACATGAGAGAAATATAGAATACTTACTTGTAGACAAAGGATATCAGGGGACGCATATGGCAATATATTTAGACAATCTTTCTTCAACCAAGACTTCATACCACCAACGTTCCAAGAAATTATTTTCATATTACTTGCATTACCATCAGCATTCATTTTGTCGCAATCAAAATCAATGGCCTTCCAATTGGTTTCTGTATTATTTTTTTTTTCCTTATCATTATGCTCTTCGTTTTCTGTTGATTTCTTTTTGACAATCTTTTTTTTCGCAGGTTTATCTTTTTTTTCTTCTGCTTCTTTAGCATTTTTTTTCTCAGTAGTTTTTTTATTATCTTTCTTAACTGGCTTCGCATCTTTACTCTTTTTTTGTACTACATCCACAGATGCATCTTTCTTCACTCTGGTTCTTTTTACTTTAATCTCAGTAGGTTCATTCTCTGGTTCTCCTTCAGACATTTCTTCGTTCACTGATTCAGTCTGTTCTTCCTTTTTCGTAGTATTTTTCTGCTTTTTTGTTTCTTCACTATTCTCTTTGGTGGTCTTCTTAGTTTCTTTTTTTTCAGTTTTGGTATCCTTACTTTTTATTGGTACTGCTTCGTTCGACGTTTCTTTCTTGGTCGTTTTTGGTGGCTTTCGCTTAGTTACTGTAGGCGCTTCCTTTATTTCTTCTTCTGAAAAATACCATAATCAATCAAACTTGCTGCTTCAGTATTCTGTCGAGAGTTTTCATGTTATAGTTTTTTGGTTTTGATATGCTTACCTTCGTTTTGAACTACTTCAGCAGAAGTTTCTTTTTTCGCGCCCTTTGTTTGCTTTCGCTTATTCTCGGTTGGTTCTTCTTTCACCTCTTCCTCTTCTGTAAAATATACTGGTCATCATATATTTATCATTCTATTTAGGTGTATTTATTGTGTTGACATGGCTGTCTGTGATGCAGTTAATAAATATCTATCTGTCTATAATTTTTCAATTGCATCTGAATTCTTACAGCTATTTTGTCCGACTATCTTAGAATCAATATACACTGCGCGAAAAAATTAACGCACATTATGGAAATCTCAAATTTATTCTACAACTGAAGGTGTTCTCAATGATAATTATTTTTATCAGAATTATGCATGCATATGTTATTCACTTTCAACGTTTTTCTTCAATACAGATGTTTTCTCGCAGCAGGAATAAAAAAAGATTTTGAATGTATTGGCTCCATTCTAAAATCAGTTGTTCTCGATCAATTCTAGTGATCAATAGTTTTTCTTTCGTTTGATTTTCTACACTCGATCGCTATGCAACGCTAAACACGCAATTTGACCCAAGAGGAATGTGCCCAAGCGGTAGTTTTGCGAGTAGAAGGGTCCACATACACAAGAATTGCAGAAAGGTTTGGAGTTTCCCATACAAGTGTGTCCAGAATGTTGCAGCGATTCAGGTATGAATGTCCGAAGACCAGGACAGGGTAGACCACGGGTAACAACTGCCATTCAAGAACGTTACTTGAGAGTTTCTTCGTTGAGACAACGGTTGCAACCGCTCGCCTCCTTCAAAATCAGCTTGAGCAAACTCATGAGGTGCAAATTAGCACTCAGACAATAAGAAATCGCCTCAGAGAATATGATTTAAGGCCTTGTGTCGCGGCAAGAGGCCCAGCTCTTACCCCAGCCCATCAAAGGGCGCGTTTGGATTTTGCGAGAGAGCATATCCACTGGGAAGAGGCCGATTGGGAAAGAGTTCTCTTCATAGATGAGTCTAGATTCTGCCTCTACCATTGTGATCGACGTCCCCTTGTATACAGACGTCCACATGAAAGATATGCTCAGTGCAATTTCCTGAATACTACTGGTTTCGGGGGAGGATCGATTATGGTATGGGGTGGAATATCTTTGACTGCTCGCACAGACCTAGTGGTCGTTGATAATGGAGCTATGAATGCTGATAAGTATATAAGGAACATTCTTGAAGAGCATGTAGTGCCATTTGCCCCATACATTGGTGAAAATTTCATTTTTATGGACGATAATGCCAGACCCCATCGTGCGCGCATCGTTCAGGAGTACCTTGAAGAGGTTGAAGTCTCTCGAATGGAATGGCCAGCAAGAAGTCCAGATCTCAATCCGATTGAGAAGGTTTGGGACAACCTCAATAGAAGGCTGAGAAGTTCAGAAAATCATCCAGCTACTCTTAATGACTTATTAGGAATCCAACTCGGAGAAATCTGGGAAGGATTAGATCAGAACATTTTAAGATCACCCATTTTGAGTATGAACCGTCGTTGCCGAGCTGTAAATAAAAGATAAGACATAAAGTCAATGTAGAGTTAACTTTCATTAAAATTGAGATTTTCGGAATGTGCGTTAATTTTTTTGCGCAGTGTAGTTGCGCTGCGGGCACTTATAATCCATCAGAACTCACCCTTTTTAGCTGGAGCTCTCTTTTTCTTCGGTTTGTCTTCAATAACTAAAAAAATAATGGGAATCAATAATAACCTTAATTTTTTTTACTATTTCACCATACCTTCAAGTTGTTCCTCAGTTTCATTTTTCTTAAGCTTTTTTGGTTTGATTGGAGCCTCTTCATGATCTTTCGAATCAATGTCCGACTTTATAGATAAAAAAAACATAATTGTAATTATGATAAGAGACAGTTGGAATAAATGATGTTTTTATTTCATATCTTAAAAACGAAAAGCGATAGAATGATGATATTTTATGGAAGTATTGCTATGAAATCACTCTTTCTTGATATTTTTTCATATTTTTAGAATGAGATGTGAAAAATTTCTAAAATAAATAGCCCTTTCCTGACTCGTAATGACTTAATTTTTTTTTTTTAAACGGTACATTTTACGAGAAATATACTCTTTTTCCAATATAGTCTACATCCTCGAGACTCGTGGAGTATGCAAATTCAGTTTCTCAAATTATTTACCCCTAATGAATAATAATTGAATGCTCATTCCAATTGACCTGAGATGTTGTGAACTATCAAGGGATATAAGGTGTAAGTTTGCGGTAAATTGAGCCAAAAATATTCCACACCTGTAGGTGTATTCTCGTTGCGCTTGGCGCTTCTGTTTTATATAAAAGATGCTGAGAGTCTCTGATCCTTCATTTCAGTTTGCTCAACATGGTAAGACCATATTATTTAAACAATATCATCCTTCCATTATAACATATAAAGTATGTTCCGATTACACCTGAGCGATTATTAATTTTGTTAATTTCAGAATTTTCAACTGATCATCTACTCAGCTCTTTATTTTTTATTAGCGTCAAAATCTTCTTGTAGCCCTGAAAATTTCTCAGATAGACCTATATGTTCGAATAATTTAGTAGAAACTATGGGTCACATATGCGAGAACTACTATCGATTCAGAAAATTATTGGGAAATAAAACAATAGGTGAGTGATTTCGCAGTCTATAATGAAAATATACTGACAAAGAAACTGCCACACCCAGAAGGAGCTGTTAATTTAAATTTTTCTTGTTAAAACATACACTGCGCAAAAAAATTAACGCACATTATGGAAATCTCAAATTTATTCTACAACTGAAGGTGTTCTCATGTTCTCAATGATAATTATTTTTATCAGAATTATGCATGCATATGTTATTCACTTTCAACGTTTTTCTTCAATACAGATGTTTTCTCCCAGCAGGAATAAAAAAAGATGATATTATCATATTTTGAATGTATTGGCTCCATTCTAAAATCAGTTGTTCTCGATCAATTCTAGTGATCAATGGTTTTTATTTCGTTTGATTTTCTACACTCGATCGCTATGCAACGCGAAACACGCAATTTGACCCAAGAGGAATTTGCCCAAGCGGTAGTTTTGCGAGAAGAAGGGTGGAATACACAAGAATTGCAGAAAGGTTTGGAGTTTCCCATACAAGTGTGTCCAGAATGTTGCAGCGATTCAGGGAGACAGGTATGAATGTCCGAAGACCAGGACAGGGTAGACCACGGGTAACAACTGCCATTCAAGAACGTTACTTGAGAGTTTCTTCGTTGAGACAACGGTTTGCAACCGCTCGCCTCCTTCAAAATCAGCTTGAGCAAACTCATGAGGTGCAAATTAGCACTCAGACAATAAGAAATCGCCTCAGAGAATATGATTTAAGGCCTCGTGTCGCGGCAAGAGGCCCAGCTCTTACCCCAGCCCATCGAAGGGCGCGTTTGGATTTTGCGAGAGAGCATATCCATTGGGAAGAGGCCGATTGGGAAAGAGTTCTCTTCACAGATGAGTCTAGATTCTGCCTTTTACCATTGTGATCGACGTTCCCTTGTATACAGACGTCCACATGAAAGATATGCTCAGTGCAGTTTCCTGAATACTGCTGGTTTCGGGGGAGGATCGATTATGGTATGGGGTGGAATATATTTGACTGCTCGCACAGACCTAGTAGTCGTTGATAATGGAGCTATGAATGCTGATAAGTATATAAGGAACATTCTTGAAGAGCATGTAGTGCCATTTGCCCCATACATTGGTGAAAATTTCATTTTTATGGACGATAATGCGAGACCCCATCGTGAGCGCATCGTTCAGGAGTACCTTGAAGAGGTTGAAGTCTCTCGAATGGAATGGCCAGCAAGAAGTCCAGATCTCAATCCGATTGAGCAGGTTTGGGACAACCTCAATAGAAGGCTGAGAAGTTCAGAAAATCATCCAGCTACTCTTAATGACTTAGGAATCCAACTCGGAGAAATCTGGGAAGGATTAGATCAGAACATTTTAAGATCACTCATTTTGAATATGAACCGTCGTTGCCGATCTGTAAATAACGCAAGGGGTGGAAATACCAAGTATTAAATCACTTATCAGCATTTCAGTATTTTGAAAATTGTTCATTTCTCTTCTTTCACATAAGATTCGGTGAAATCCTGAATTTTTCTTCCATTTAATGTGTCTTATTTCGTTCAAAACCTTCCCGAGAGAACATAAAAAATAAGTTATAAAGTCAATGTAGAGTTAACTTTCATTAAAATTGAGATTTTCAGAATGTGCGTTAATTTTTTTGCGCAGTGTATTTTACCAAGAAAAATTTAAAATTTAAACAGCTCCCCCTTTGGGCGTTGCAGTTTCTTTGTCAGTTAATATATGTATTTATAGTATAATATTCAACAACCATTTTATGTTGGCTTGTATCGCCGATGAAGTTGACGAGGCTAGCCGTAGGCTATAGGATGACACATTTTTTTCCTTACAGAACATTGGACTATAGAAGAATTCCAGGATTTTAAGGATTACCTCAACAACCAAATGTCGAATGATATAACGGCTCATTCTCTCATTCCCAGAAGGCATCAGCGAAAAATTGTGAATGCTTGTTGCCGTAAGAGGTGTTCATTGGCTATCAAGATATCTCACTGCCCATATTGACCATTGTTTCTCATGAATCTGTAGGCATAACGACTCACACAGCTTTATATGTGAAACGATAAAATTTTGAAAATTTGAAAACTTGCAGTTTATGTTACAGTTCAGTCCTAAATATACTCCATTCACTTTTATAAAGTACAAGCAGGGCGACCCAGCTTCGCCCGGTGAGAAATTTGTTTCACGCGGCGGTTTCATCTTCAACACTTCAACCCGCCATATCTTTTGATGTACTCGTTGTAATTGTATGATGTGAAGGGCAATTTCGTTTTAAAATGAATACTGGGGATAAATAACGTATTAGGTTGGATGAGGATCAATACCCAATTCATAAAAACACACTCCCAAATAGTGCATAATTTTGGAAAACATCTGATTACCATAAACAGGTAATAGCAAGTCAATCTTGAGAGATAGATACATGCTATCGCGGACTTTTTTGTAGAACTATTTGAGAGGTACATTTCCGTCATACATTGTATCCACGTAAGTCTTACGGTTTCTGCAGCGCACGTGAAAATAGCTGATTTTTTTGTAATTTTTGAAGTTATAGTAGGTATCCTCTTTTTTTCGGGTGAAAAGTATAGCCTATGTCACTCAGGGATAATGAAGCTTTCTGAGGGTGAAAGAATTTCTGAAATCGGTCCAGTAGTTTTTGAGCCTATTCGTATCAAACAAACAAAAATACAAATCTTTCCTCTTTATAATATTAGTATAGATAAAGTTCTTTTATTTAAAACTGACGCAGGTTGGTACTCGTGAAATGACAAATAATTCTCAGAGACGTTGCCAATGCTGATTTCTATTTACTCTTACTTAACTTTGTAAATGGAATTAGTTGCTTCAAGGTCGATATGTGACACAGGTTTCTTAGTACTACTACATTTTTTTACTGGTGTATTTCAAGCTGAGCAAAAAGATATTTGAATGTCTTCTGTATAGGCTAATTTCTTGAAAATTTTGAAAATTGGGGAATCCATGCATTGGTCCGTCTTTTCGTTTAGAACTATTCGAGTTACTTTTATTCTTTTTTCGAATGAACTAACACAAAGTAACGGACTATTCTGTCCATTACTATTCAGTAAAATTTCAACACTCGATTCTTGAATTCCGTACAAGAAAATAGCATAACTGGATCTTCCAGCCATGTTTATACAGGGTGTTTGGAGGATGAGTAGCCATAGGTAAATAGTGGATAGGTGATGCTCTTGGCTACTTGTTGCGCCTAATAAAATAACATTTTGCCCAAAGTTCAAAGTATTTTTTTCTAGAAATTTCCCATTTTTCTCATTAAAATCTTGAATTTTTTTAAATTTAATCCTCGAGGTGCCTATAAAATGATTTATTTTTTTAGTCTACTCTTGTCTTATTCAGATTGAATCATAATTTCATACAAACGTCTTCAAAAAACCTTACAGCGTCGTATCAAACATCAAAATGAAAAAAAAAATAATGTTGTGTCCACTTTATAAAGTGAAATAAAAAAAAATTACTTAGTGTTGGGTTTTAAAAACTTCTCTAGTTAATACTCTTTGCAATGGTATGTAACATGTACCATTAATAATCAGATAACTCAACAAAAAACCGTTTTGTCTTCAAGGATGCCTTAAAAGGGTGATGACAAAACTATTCCATTGAGCAGGTGAAATTAATCTAACATAGCTTTTTCTTGAGTTATCTGATTATTAATGGTACATGTTACATACCATTGCAAAGAGTATTAACTAGAGAAGTTTTTAAAACCATTTTAAAACCCAACACTATGTGATTTTTTTTTATTTCACTTTGTAAAGTGGACACAACATTTTTTTTTTCATTTTGATGTTTGATACGACGCTGTCAGGTTTTTTGAAGACGTTTGTATGAAATTATGATTCAATCTGAATAAGACAAGACTAGACTAAAAAAATAGATCATTTTATAGGCACCTCGAGCATTAAATTTAAAAATTCAAGATTTTAATGAGAAAAATGGGAAATTTCTAGAAAAATGGCAAAAAAATTATAACACTTTGAACTTTGGACAAAATTTTATTTTATTAGGCGCAACAAGTAGCCAAGAGCATCACCTATATCCACCATTTACCCATGGCTACTCACCCTCCAAACACCCTATACTTGAAATATTTCCAGTATTAACAGAGAAAAAAGTTTCTCCAACATTCGCCAGGTCTTTGGAATTATTGAATTCACATATTATTTTCCCAAATTCATTATTTTCCCAATACAAATAAAGATTTTGATAAATACGTAATTACTAAGACCTCTAGGTAGAAAGGAAAACGTTGCGAATTTATCTGATAGGAAAATGACCATAACCTTTCACTTTCAAAATATACAATGTTAAATGTGTCAGAATTTCATGGCCAACCGGGATACTTTAAAAAAGTGAATGGAATATAGAATTTGCGTTTTGAGCTTTATAGATGCAAATGTTCTCATTCAGAATAACTATTGATTTTTCGAGACTTTCACTATAAATCTCCAACAAGAACGTGTCATCAGAGTTTTTGAGCGCCGATTCAACTTTTTTTCGAGAGGGAATGGTCTCACAAGATAAAGTTCGACTCACTGATGACGAATCCTTGTTCAAACTCAATACTGTCCGTCTGGATCACCGGAGATATCTAGAATCCTGCAATTTTCAGCCGTGGTCAAGTTCGTTAATGGGCAAAATTCGACCAGGGGTTCCGTAAATATGGTTCGAAATTCGGTTTTCCTGATAAATTAAGGATTCAATCGAGATGACATTTTCCATTTGGACGGAGAATCGCTTAATCAAGCTACATTGTTCTATTGGGACAATCACAAACATACATTTTGTTAACCTTTCTCTCCTTTTTTTAACATAGCTTGAAATTACTGTTCAAATCATTCAGATTATTTAATATATTCAATAAAAAAATCCTATATGCAGTGTTTCTTTCTGTCACAATGAATATTGAACAATAAAGTCTCCTGATGAATCAAGAATATGCACCAGAAAATTCAAACATTTTTGTGAATGAGGATTGTTGATAGATGTTTACAATAATTACATCATTGTTTTTGTTTAATAACATTTGTCAGGCAACATATCTGCTTCAGGGTTTAATAAACTTACCTAAACCAAGTGAAAACATGATGAAATGTTCCTATGTACAAACATAAAAAATTCAATTGCATTTATAAGTAATTAGGTACATGATTCCCCTATAAAATTCACCCATAAGGACTACGTTTGGTGTTGAAAAGAACGTAAGAACGACTGATAAACCATAAAATGATGGTAGGATTAGAATAAAAGAATATATCTCATTGACTGATTATGTGATGGAAAATTAAAACCGTCCAATGAATTGGATGATTGAATTAACAGAAAATTAATATTTTATAAACAAAACAGTACTTACTCCTTTCGTTTTGGCGAGTGGACGTTTTTTGGGTGGCATGATTCTGCTGACAAGTTCCCTCTCAATATCCTGGAAAAAGCTGTAGGAAATGAGTTGGGATTTTTTTCTTACTTTCTAACCTTTTCAAAACAAAAACTGAAAATGACATAATAGTAAATAGACTTACTTTCAGTAAAAAGAAACGATTATAATAAATTGTTTTGAGAAAAACCGTTTTTTCAACTGTCCTCAACAATCTCGGTAAAAATCTTTTGAACATTGACGAAAGGCGGGAATCGTGAAGAAATTAAATATAAAATAATCATGGAAGAAAATCACAGAAAATATTTTTTATGAAACGACGCGATATTCATCTGGTTTCAGATAAATCGAACAATATCGAAAAGGGGAAGATGAATTTTGATTCGTAATTTTTTTTCAATAATATCATTGTTTAAATAATGGTAGTATCGGGACACAGTTGGTCTGTGATCGGGAAAGATAAGTCGGTCAAATCGACCATCCTTACTAGCCGTAAAATAGAGTCAACAAGGCAACACTGCAAGAGGAAAGGAGTAGAGTTTCTTTCATGACTCGTAATGAGCATTGGAGAAAGTGAAAAGATTCAATAAATTTACATATATACCTTCAAATTACTCTTTTTCAAGTGATATACTAACTTGAATTAGCATGTTATGCGAAACTGCATCTTCTGTCAGATGTTGAATCTTGAAACTCCATCTCCATGAAAATCAAATGGTTCAAAATCGCATTTTAGCTCAGATTGACTATTGAACAATCAATATTTATACTCTCTCAATAGCAATTGGACGTGCAAACGTAACAAGTGCAGCTCCGAGCCACTTTATTTTCAATTTCCGAAGATATTTTTTTATTAAAGTTTAACGCTTGGGCAAATAACATACGGTATTCGCACTACCTTTACTACATACGGTATTGCCACGTTTCATCTCACGTCTGTGGTTAATCTGAAAAAACTACTAACAAAAAGGCCTACAGACAAGTCTTCGCTCCTGTCATCACCTCTCCATTTTGTCCTGCTTCTCTAACCTTCGTTCTTTCTTAAAACTTCCACGTTTCTAGTGTGGTGTCTCCGTTGAACTCTTTTCGATTCAATTAATAAAATCAATTCAAAATGCTTGTTGGAACCTTGAAAAACGAAAAAGAATTGAAAGCATTCAACGTATTCCTTGAATCAAGGAGTTATGTTCAGGGGTGAGTTTTCAAATTCACTCATCACTCCTGATTCTGAAAGGCTTCCGTATTGTATGAAATGAAGGATTTTTTTCATAAATATAACATTTTCGGAGACAGGATGATTGAATTTCTGAATAGGGAATCTTCTAAACGGGGAATTTTCGATTTTATATGGGCAACGGCAATGGGATGCAACAATTTTTTTGTAGAGGGGAATAGGGTTTTATTATAAAAAGAAACACGACAATTTTTTGGGCATGGTTACCTTTGCCACGGCCACTAAAAGTTGGCGACAGTTTAAGAAAAAAAATCAATACAAGCAGTTCACTTTTTTTTCTTAGCGGAACAAAACAATCATAAACTGAAGCTTTTGGTATTGTTATAGATATAATGCATCTCAAGCTGATTATGACATGATCCAATACTTGAAAAAGCCACCAGCAGCTACTTACGAACATATTCTCCGTTGGTACAACCACATTAAACACCTTCAGGGCGAGCAGTCAGCACCAGCATGTCCTTTGAAAACGGCCACAACAACTACAGCCCCAACACCCAAGAAGCAGGAAACCAAACAGGAAGAAGAAGATGATGTAGATCTCTTTGGATCAGATGATGAAGAAGAATCAGAAGAAGCATTACGTATCAAAGAAGAAAGGTTGAAGGCATATAATGAGAAAAAATCCAAGAAACCTGAACTTATTGCCAAGTCATCCATTGTTCTTGACGTTAAGCCATGGGATGACGAAACCGACATGAAAGCAATGGAGAAACAGGTCCGTACCATCGAAATGGAGGGTCTTATCTGGGGTGCTTCCAAACTAGTTCCAGTTGGTTATGGTATCAACAAGTTACAAATCATGTGTGTCGTTGAAGATGCCAAAGTTTCAGTTGATCTGTTAACTGAAACCATTCAAGATTTCGAGGACTTTGTTCAGTCCGTTGATATTGCCGCTTTCAATAAGATTTAAATGTAATTGTACTTTTGCATTAAAGTATTTCTTATAATAATCATGATTTTTCTTTCACCTAAGAGCATTAGAAATGATATAATCCCATAAGTTCCTTGTCAAAAATAAGTAAATAAATCTTACTTTACACATCTTTTCGAGGAAAGTAGATGTGGGATCATAGAATTTAAAATTATTCTGAGGTTCATAAAATTCTCACAGAATAAACATTTCAATGCTCATTTTAATCGAACGAAATTCTATGTTCTGGTTAGGGAAGAATAATAAAAATATTAACGGATTTTTCTTCAAAAAAGAAAGTTTTCAGAAAGAAATTGGTGAACTATCATTTGAATCTTCAAGAACTCTGAATTTGATGAGAAAGTTTTCATTGACTAGTAATTTCAAAGAGGAACTTTACTTTCTCAGGAATCTGGAATCATTGCTGTTGCACTTTAAGATACCTAGAGAAAGGAAAAAGGAATTTCATTACAAACTTGAAGGTATGACTCAATTTATTTCTTGAAAAAACTTAAAGCTACCAAAGTTTGTTTAATGTATGGCTATTATATTTTTTTCTGATGTAACCTAAAAGTTTGCGAAATATATTTTTATTCTTCGATTGGCCACCATTTTAGGTGAAAAGACCAAGCTTTTATCAAGGAGTAGTATCTACTCTTTGCTTTTATATACAATGCAGTAAATGCAACTACTCAAAAGAAATAATTGTGCATACATAGTAATCCAATTTTCTGAAAAAACAATTTTGGTCCAGCCGAACTTTACAAAATCTGAATCAATGGATAAAATCACAGATATTTCAGTCAAAATTACAACTAATGAGTATAAGAATTACAAAAATAGGGCATATTCATTTTTTCTAAAGAATATGAATTAATTCACAGTTAAACCTTAACCTACCTGAATATTAGGAATATTTGATCACAAAAACACGTTAGCACTTTTCCAAGAATTGCAAAACTTTATACAATCGTAAATTGTTGCAGTGTGCCCTGCTTTTTCTAGATTCCAGTTTGAAATTTGGCACATAAGCGTATTCTTGTATGGACTTCTGTTCTATGAAATCTTCAAGAGCAGGTTCTCTGTCTTTCGGTGGTAGAGGATCTCTAGACAAAATAGTTTTCGGAACGTGCTTGTTCGGAGATGAAAGAGGCATCAAATCTCTGAAGATTTTCTTTTCATATGGAAAGTTTACTTGTCTGGTAACCTAAATAATTAATGAATTAAATAACAATTTCAAATTTCATGAAATAAATTACCTTATCATCAAATGCTCTTTTACCGGGGGCACCTTTCATTGACGTTGTCCTTATTTTACCCAAACTATCAATTTTTTTGCTCAAATTCAGTGAAGAATTCACACCAGGAGTGTCAAGATTAGTACTTTTTTCTGAAGAAGTACTCCTTTTAGAATCTTTATCCGACAGCAAATTCGTTCTTGAACTGTGTTTCGACTTGGAGGTGAGTGAGAGACTCTTCATTGATGCATCAATATCCGGTATATTGAATGTCGTTTTCTTAATCGTAGATTGATATCTTGATGAAGTTGGTTCACTGCTGGATATCACATCGTTCAAATTTAAAGGTTCAACTTTTTGGTTCTCCCTTATCACAACAGCCTTCGTATTTGTCTTTATGGGGTTCCTTACTAACTGTTTTTTGAAAGTTACTTTACTACCATTCGATGACTTCTCTAATTTCCTATTCATTTTCAAGATACGCTCTATCGATAGTCCTGGATTAATGCTAACGAATTGGGCTGATCAAATGATAGTGTTGTCTTGATTTTTTGAGAGCGGAATCAAAGATTAATATCTGGTAGGACGTCTTCAAAATTTCAATCCAAACAAAACGAAACCAAAACAAAACTGACATAATATTAGGTTATGCATAGAAGTCTGAAGAGCACAGATAAATGATAAGATTATTTCCGATATACAGGGGTTGGTCGAATTTCTATTTATTATTTGTAACTTTTAAAGATTTCGATTTTCGGACATCATAATATGACTGTAGTATTAGATTTTAAGAAACTTCGAGTCAAGTTAAAAATGATTTATTTGATGCGATAAAAATTAGTTCAAAATAAAACTAAACTAAAAAGGAAATTTATTACACGAGCCTTTCAGTATAAGTAATCCTGATGTGTTTGATTTTATGAGAAGTTGATAATGTGAGCATTCTGCGAAATATTATATTCATTATAAATAAGATTTTTACAAATGAGAATAAATAATTAACTGCCTAATTCATTCAAAATAGATATTTTTTAAACTACTATTTTTAAGTTAGTAGTCTTCTAAACTTTTCTTTTTGAAATAAAATCAACAATGAATTATCAACAATATAAACTAAAGATAACTCAAAAAGTCAGTTTAAAAAGAATGAATAGATTATGCGTAACAAATCTGTGAACCTATTGAATAAATAAGAAAATATAACAAATAAATACAATACACTAAGAAGTCATAAAAAGAAAGTTTCACAAGAATCAATAATAATAAATATCTTTACAGCCGAACTAAAAAGAAACGAATAAAATATCTATCAGTAAGTGTGAAAGAAAAACAAAAATAAATTTTATTTACAACAAAAACAGAGAATATTTTCGAAATCAATCCTCGGCTGTTCCCGTATCAAACCACTGAGTTTCTCTACTTCTTGGACTCCTCGAAGTCACTCTAAACTCTGAAGGCAAGCCGTAACATTTGCAGACGCAACAAGAAGGAAATCTGAACCAGTCAGAAAAAATTCCTTTGCACTCATTCTTTGGGTCGTAGGCTAAAAGGCGATGGAGACGGTATTGCTGCTCACATCTGCAGCCTTCTCTGAAGAGAAATAAAAAAGAGGCTCAAGTAACAACAGAATATAATCGTATTTATACAGGGTGAGTCTTCGACTTGTACATATATTTTGACTGTAGATTCCTCTCATCAAACGAAACACTTTTTTCCTATACCATTTTTCAAAATTCGGTTTGGTTTGGGAGATACAGGGTGTCGAAAATCCATGAAAAAAAACACTTTTCTGTTTATATCTTCGGAACCGTTATTTCGAATGAACTGAATTTTGGTTGAGTTTTTACTCTATTCATGGTGCATATTCCTCAATCGAAACCTATTCAATATCTTTACTAGTATAAAAGTTACAGAGTAGTCGACTCATCAATACACGCTAAAACATCATAAAACCACTTAAAAAAGATAAACGGTTCATATTTTCGAAAGAATCAATCATTTAAGAAACTTAAAGTATTCCTATTTTTTTTTTCAATAAAACGCGTCGTTTTAGAGTTATTTCCAATTTTACCCGCAGAAATTTGACGAAAAAATCATTAATTTCAAGAATAATCTTAATGCGTCTCTGAATTAAATACCATCGAATATTATTCCATCTCTGGTCTTTAAACGAGTTTACAATGTTGTCACAATATTTATCAACTTTGTCGAGATATTTTTTAATAATAAAATCCCCCAAATGTGGCAGGGAAAATTGAACCCCAAGGAGGATTTAACACGCACAGTTTCTATTGAAAATTCATAGTTACCGGTCCATATTGAAGTTAAATGTCGATGAAATACAAAATTCGGATATGAATGATGAATCTCAACACAAACTACTTATTAAATTGAAATTAATGAAACGATACCTGATATATTTAGAATCTAAACAACGTCCTCTTGAGGCCAAAAGAAAGATTTTTTCGTTTTCCATTTTTCCGAATTCGGCTCTGTTCAAAAGATATAGCCATTTGAGAAACAAAATTGGGCCAGATACGTGCCTGATACGATTCTCTGCAAACACCTAAGGGCCGATTGCACCGTAGACAAAACTGTAGATTATTATGATAATCAATAGACACTAATCGAGGTTTAAGATTTAATCTACAGTTTTGTCTACGGTGCAATCGGCCCTTAAAGTTCATATTTCTCGATTGGAAATGAGTTGATACATTTAGGGAATACTCAAGTACTAACCATATTTGAATAAGAATGAGGGAAAATCGTCTGTGAACGACGCATGCGTATAGCGACAACCGGCGCGATTCGAAAGTGTAAACAAATATGGAGGACTTTTGTTCCAGAGCTGTGTTGTTATAAACGAGGAAATCGATTATTTCAGGTGTCTTCCTCCCATCTCGTGATGATTTTGTGGAAGACTTCCAGAGAATTAATGTAATATTAACCGTGTAGTGTCGAGTTTGAAAAATTCCAAGAGGTTATTGTTTGGATGATTCTATCGCCACAGATTATTTAGAGCTAAGTATCATTTTATTTTTCATTAATTTCAATGTAATACGTGGTTTGTATCCACGAATTTCATCATTCATATATCTGAATTTTGTATTTTCATTTTTATCTTCAATATGGACCGGTAGCAATGAATTTTTAATACAAACTGTGCGTATTGAATGTATAATTTCATGCTCCTTGCTGTTCGATTTCATCTTCCACATTTGTGGGATTTCATTATTACATATCTCTACGTCAAACGTTTTTCCTACGTTTAAATTTTAGTCTCGATATAATTGATGAACAGTTTGACAACATTGTTAACTTGTAGTGGGATTAATTTTTCTGCGATTCGGTGCTATTTGAAATCCAGGGAGGCATCCAGATTATACTCGAGATTCGTAATTATTTCGTCAAATTTTATCCGATAAAAGTAGGAAAAACTGAAAAACGACGCGTTTTATTAAAAAAACAAAGGAATACTTTTATTTTCTAGAATGATTGATTCTTTCGAAAATACGAACCGTTTTTTTTTCTCAAGTAGCTTTATGGTATATTTGCGTGGATTTATGAGTCGCTACGCTGAAACTTTTATACCAGGGGGAATATTAATTAAGTGTTGATTGAGGAATATGCATCATGAATAGAGTAATCAGTCAACCAAAATTCAGTTCATTTGAACTAATATTTCCGAAGATATGGAAGGAAAAGTATTGTTTTCATGGATTTTCGACACCCTGTATCTTCCGAACGAAACCGAATTTCGAAAAATAGTATAGGAAAAAAGTATTTCCATTGAAGATAGGAATCTACAGTTGTACAAGTTAAAGACTCAACCTGTATGAGCACTTTATGAGAGATTTGTCATGTTGACAACTGACAGCTTGTCCAAGGACCAAGCGCACTTAACCTCAAACTCCTGGATACTTGTATATTCGGATCAAGCGTCTAGCTTGGTGAACAAAAGCCCAACATAGGTATTTAAGGACTGAACGAGAATAAATTCGCTATAAAAAAAGCCTATATCTCTTGAACCAATTGAGAAAAAATCAAAATTTGATCATAGTTAGCTTTGTTATGAACGTCAGAAACATGTGGAACATTTACTTCATAGATATTCCAATTCTCTGTCGCAAAAGGTCAAGCGAAGTGAAAACACGAGAATTTATAGTGAAACTTTTTCAAAATAATCGAGAATGGAGCTTCAAAAGAATCGCAAAAGAGGCTCGCGTTCGTCCGGAAACGGTATCAAGAGTTGTTAAGCGCTTCAACGAAGATTTTACAAATAACCGCAAGGAAGGAACCGGGAGAAAAAAGGGGTTTCATAGCCCAAAAAAAGTGAAGAAAGCCATCAGCCTTTTTCAGAAGAATCATAACCTTTCAGGACGGAAAGTGTCCCAAATACTGGGTTGTTCGCAGTCAACCGTTCAGAAAATCAAGTCGAGTTGTGGGCTTAGAACATACAAAGTGCAGAAAGTGCCAGACAGGAACGCTGTGAAGAATCAAGAAGCGAAATCAAGAGCAAAGAAATTAAAAAAGATTTCTTGAAAAATGTTTCCTGTTGCATGATGGACGACGAAACCTATGTCTTGGCTGATTTCTCGCATAATCCTGGTCAGGAATTTCATACTGCAGATTTCCGTGGAAATGTTGACGAACAATTTCGCGTGAAGAAACAAGCAAAGTTTCCTAAAAAATTCCTGGTTTGGCAAGCAATTTGCACTTGTGGGAAAAGGAGCAAATTTTTCGTTGGCCAAGGCTCTGTTGACTCGAAGATATACATCGAGGAATGCTTGAAGAAGCGACTTTTACTATTTTTACGTGAGCACGATGTGTCAACAATCTTCTGGCCAGATTTAGCTTCATGCCACTACAGCAAGGCCACCAAGGAATGGTGGTTTTTGTCCCCAAAGAGGCCAATCCACCAAATTGCCCAGAACTCAGGCCAATCGGAAGATATTGGGCCCTGGTAAAAAGAGAATTGAAGAAGACTAAGAAATCAACGAAAACATTAGCAGCATTCAAGCAAAAGTGGAAGGCAGCATCCCAGAAAGTGACTATAAGAAGCATGATGGGAAGAATTCCTGAAAAAATCCATGAACTTTGTAAAAACAGTTTTCATTAGAATTAGAAGATGATTCGAAAATGAGTTTGATTTTCGAAATCGGTCTAGTGGTTCAAAAGATATAAGCGTTTTTGTGATAGCGAATTTATTCTCGTTCAGTCCTTACGTACGTCTATATGAAAATTAAGGCTCACCTACAGTACATCTGCTTGTTTTCGAAAGAACACTTCTCCCAATGGATGTATTGCTCGAATGGGTACATGTTAAGAAGGGCCAGAACTTCTCCTCTAGTATTGTTTGCCCAGAATGGAGCGACCACTTCTTCTTTTACCGGGCAAGCGTTCCTGAAATGGTACAGCTTTAGAGCTTTTCAAATTTATCAGTATAATTTTTAGTATCGTAGCTACAATGAAAGATCTAGAGAAAGGGGTCAATTTTGGTACTGTGGAAGACACTTACACACCAGCTAGTTTGAAGTTGACCTTCACCTTTTCAGGAGTGGAATCTTCCATGTCTTGGAATAATACACCGGCAGTAGGGTTGCGTTTGGAACTAGTCGGTGGTATCTTCGTGGAAGTCTTGGCATCTTCTAGTTTTTCCGTTGCTACCTGGGTAGTAGAAGGTGGTGTAGGTTTGGTTCTTTCGACCTCCACAGTTGTACTGGGTACCTCTTCCTCGATATCAGTGGTGGAGTCCACAACCTCTTCGGCTTCTCTGGAGGAAATCACAGTGGAATTCTCGAAATCATCTGGAGAAGCTTCCGAGACGTCGTTCGTTGTGGTAGAGGGTACAGTACTTGTGGAGGCTTCAATCGAAGGGTCTGTGGTTACTGTTGTGGTTCCAACTGTTGTGGCTTGTCTGAACAACGGGGCAGTTTTCAACCCTGCCAGTTTGATGGATATGGCTGGTTCTTCCGAGTATATGAACTTGGTGCGGAGGACATCGTCGTCTCTCATGTATCTGCCTTCGAATTTCAGTTCGTATTCTTGTTTGTAGTATGCTCCTCCGTTGAGGAGGTCTTCGTAGTCTTCATCGTCTCGATACAGCTCGTTTTCCAAGTCCAAGGGTTGCTGCTGCCTTGGAAACCTATCAGAAGATTATTGTGAAATACGATCAAGAATTGAGTTCGTTGACCAAGCTCCTTCTTCCAAGATTAGTAGATGAGATTTACCTACCGGTCCTTCACATTCTCTGGAGACATCCTGGCTAGTTCTTCCCTCAACAAAGCGCCCTCAGGTTGTTCCCCATACATTCTCCTCATCAGACCTCTGTTTTCCTTGACGAACCTCTTGACAGCGTGCCAAGGGTAGTTTTCTCCAGCGTCTTTGCAGTAGCCTCCTTCTGATGCCAAGTTGCATGGTGGTTTATGCATTCTGCCCGCTCTGTAGGGCCTTCCGCAAGAATTTGTGCCTTCGCCACTGTCGTATCCTCCATAACTCGAGGCAGATTCCGTGAAGATGACCTGGAGAAAAGTTTATAACTTTGGATTCAGACAGTAACTCGTTCTGCTAAGGATTTAACCATGGTTTGTATATACACTGCGCAAAAAATTAACGCACATTCTGAAAATCTCAATTTCAATGAAAGTTAACTCTACATTGACTTTATAACTTATTTTTTATGTTCTCTCGGGAAGGTTTTGAACGAAACAAGACACATTAAATGGAAGAAAAATTCAGGATTTTGCCGAATCTTATGTGAAAGAAGAGAAATGAACAATTTTCAAAATACTGAAATGCTGATAAGTGATTTAATACTTGGTATTTCCACCCCTTGCGTTAATTACAGCTCGGCAACGACGGTTCATACTCAAAATGAGTGATCCTAAAATGTTCTGATCTAATCCTTCCCAGATTTCTCAGAGTTGGATTCCTAAGTCATTAAGAGTAGCTGGATGATTTTCTGAACTTCTCAGCCTTCTATTGAGGTTGTCCCAAACCTGCTCAATCGGATTGAGATCTGGACTTCTTGCTGGCCATTCCATTCGAGAGACTTCAACCTCTTCAAGGTACTCCTGAACGATGCGCGCACGATGGGGTCTGGCATTATCGTCCATAAAAATGTATGTGGCAAATGGCACTACATGCTCTTCAAGAATGATCCTTATACAGGGTCTTTCACGAGGAACCTCACCCATATTTATACGGGAAACTACTGAACGTATTTTCATGAAATTCAGCACTTATAAGTATTTCACGATGCTGATGAAATCTAAAATATTTTCAAGGCATGAGCACCTCCGGTTTTTCCGGAAATGACGTCAACTTCCGTTTTTCAAATTAGAACACCATTTTTTTATTGCAGAAATAGATTCCTTAGAAAATTTCAAGTTATTTTGATGTAACATTTTTCAGTTTTGGTTGGAAAATTCTCTCTGAGTGGGAAAATTCGAAAAAAAAATCGAAAATAGAGCTCCGCTGAAACAAGAATAACTTCGAGGTTTTTGGATGGAAAATTTTCATTTTTGGGATTTTTCAAGATGTAAGATTGATGTATCCACTTTAAAAATTGAAATCGCGATTCATGATACAGGGAGTGAAAAAATCGCTTTCAAAGTTAGGGATGACAAAATCGTGAAAAATCAATTTTTTCAAATTATAACCCCATTTTTTTATGGCAGATATTGAATCTACGTTAAAAAATAATGTGAGTGTATGCATCATACCCTTGTCCTAAAATGGATATTTTCTGAGTTATTCACAAAAAACTGTTTTTCGTCTTAAATTTTCAGCTATTTCTTTTCCCTTCTCGCCAAAAAGATGAAATTTTCAGGAACTGTTATTTGAACCATGCTGTTAGTTTTCTTAACGAAAGATCCGACATATCTCAAGTTTGTCATGGTTCTGTTGATGGTATCTCTCGTTGATCTGGGTCGGTCAGGAAACCTCTCAATGAACAGTCGAATCGTTCTATCTACAACTTTATTACATTCTCCATGAAGTAGAATGAGATTTACATAATCCTCATTGGTAAAATTAGGCATAGTGATCGAATTTATAACTTAATACGAATTATCACCAAATTAATAGTAAACACAAAATGCTACTGAATAAAGAGGAATTTGGCAGATGTAATTAATGATATCTATCATTAAAAAAAAAGAATGTAAAACATGGTAAGTTTTTGCATATGGTTCATAAGGAATTATTTATTTATCACTGGAGAGAAAACCGATGGCCGATTAGTTGAAATAAAGAGGTTTCCGATACAAATTCGAATCCAAATTCGCCATCTATTTAGGAACAACCTGTAACTTTTTTCTCTTGCATATTAGGGTAGTAAAATCTAAAACATGGTTTAAGTAACAGTTCCTGAAAATTTCATCTTTTTGGCGTGAAGGGAAAAGAAAAAGCTGAAAATTCAAGACGAAAAACAGTTTTTTGTGAATAACTCAGAAAATATCCACTTTAGGGCAAGGGTGGGATGCATACACTCACATTATTTTTTAACGTAGATTCAATATCTGCCATAAAAAATGGAGTTCTAATTTGAAAAAATTGATTTTTCACGATTTTGTCATCCCTAACTTTGAAAGCGATTTTTTCACCCCCTGTATCATGAATCGCGATTTCGATTGTTAAAGTGGATACATCAATCTTACATCTTGAAAAATCCCAAAAATGAAAATTTTTCATCCAATAACCTTGAAGTTATTCTTGTTTCAGCGGAGCTCTATTTTCGATTTTTTTTCGAATTTTCCCGTTCAGAGAGAATTTTCCAACCAAAACTGAAAAATGTTACATCAAAATAACTTGAAATTTTCTAAGGAATCTATTTCTGCAATAAAAAAATGGTGTTCTAATTTGAAAAACGGAAGTTGACGTCATTTCCGGAAAAACCGGAGGTGCTCATGCCTTGAAAATATTTTAGATTTCATCAGCATCGTGAAATACTTATAAGTGCTGAATTTCATGAAAATACGTTCAGTAGTTTCCCGTATAAATATGGGTGAGGTTCCTCGTGAAAGACCCTGTATACTTATCAGCATTCATAGCTCCATTATCAACGACCACTAGGTCTGTGCGAGCAGTCAAAGATATTCCACCCCATACCATAATCGATCCTCCCCCGAAACCAGTAGTATTCAGGAAATTGCACTGAGCATATCTTTCATGTGGACATCTGTATACAAGGGAACGTCGGTCACAATGGTAGGGGCAGAATCTAGACACATCTTTGAAGAGAACTCTTTCCCAATCGGCCTCTTCCCAATGGATATGCTCTCTCGCAAAATCCAAACGCGCCCTTCGATGGGCTGGGGTAAGAGCTGGGCCTCTTGCCGCGACACGAGGCCTTAAATCATATTCTCTGAGGCGATTTCTTATTGTCTGAGTGCTAATTTGCATCTCATGAGTTTGCTCAAGCTGATTTTGAAGGAGGCGAGCGGTTGCGAACCGTTGTCCCAACGAATAAACTCTCAAGTAACATTCTTGAATGGCAGTTGTTACCCGTGGTCTACCCTGTCCTGGTCTTCGGACATTCATACCTGTCTCCCTGAATCGCTGCAACATTCTGGACACACTTGTATGGGAAACTCCAAACCTTTCTGCAATTCTTGTGTATGTCCACCCTTCTTCTCGCAAAACTACCACTTGGGCACATTCCTCTTGGGTCAAATTGCGTGTTTCGCGTTGCATAGCGATCGAGTGTAGAAAATCAAACGAAAGAAAAACTATTGATCACTAGAATTGATCGAGAAAAACTGATTTTAGAATGGAGCCAATACATTCAAAATCTGATAATATCATCTTTTTTTATTCCTGCTGGGAGAAAACATATGTATGGAAGAAAAACGTTGAAAGTGGATAACATATGCATGCATTATTCTGATAAAAATAATTATCATTGAGAACAACACCTTCAGTTGTAGAATAAATTTGAGATTTCCATAACGTGCGTTAATTTTTTTGCGCAGTGTATTATATATCACTCAACGGACACTCTGTATAGGGCAGAATCAAGGAGCCAGCGAGCGTGAGATCAAATGTGCATAATGAAAATTAACACTACCTCTGACCATAATTACGTCTTCGGATAGTTTGTGAAAGCAATAATACAATTCGAGTTCAACCCACTAACATACTTCCTTTGAAAACTAAGTAAATTTATATGCAATTTATGTATAATTTTACTTAAACATATCCACTGAATGTAGAGAAGAGATTCGTGTGAATATTATCGTAAAGGAGTCATTTATATGACGATCGGTCAGATATTGATATATCGGGTGTTTTTTAGAGTGATACAATTTTCGATGGGGATAACCTTAGACAAAGGACCTTTGTCTGAGGGGATAACCGAATTAGTGAATAAAATGACCCGGGTCGATGTACTCCGAAGAAAAAAAATTCGAACAAGATGGCGGAGTCGAGTGGTCGAGATCGAAATTTTATTAAGTCCGATCAAAAATTTTTTTTTGTAGTATATCGACCCGGGTCATTTCATTTACTAATTCGAGGTCGTATATTACGATGCGCTAATTAGTATTCCGAGAAATTTTTGGTTCGGAAAATATTCGACCTTGAGTGGAAAATTGGCGAAAAATTGGTCGACTTTGAAGTGACGTAACTTCTAGAAAAATTGGAATTGGGATGAGCTGATTTTTTGGTTATTGTTTGGTTCTTTAAGAATAAAATGGTGTATTTTTTATATACCTGAGACGAAGGGTTTGGATTTTCTGATTTTTTTCGCGAAGGTCCAATTTTTTCGATTTTCCTTCAACCATATTTGAAAAACAATCGGATCGGAGTCGTACAGAAATTTGAAAAAAAAATTGTTTTTCGAGTCATATCGACCCGGGTCAGATTCTACACTGCGCAAAAAAATTAACGGACATTATGGAAATCTCAAATTCTACAACTGAAGGTGAAGGTTCTCAATGATAATTATTTTTATCAGAATTATGCATGCATATGTTATCCACTTTCAACGTTTTTCTTCAATACAGATGTTTTTTCCCAGCAGGAATAAAAAAAGATGATATTATCAGATTTTGAGTGTATTGGCTCCATTCTAAAATCAGTTGTTCTCGATCAATTCTAGTGTTCAATAGTTCTTCTTCCGTTTGATTTTCTACACTCGATCGCTATGCAATGCGAAACACGCAATTTGACCCAAGAGGAATGTGCCCAAGCGGTAGTTTTGCGAGAAGAAGGGTGGACATACAAAAGAATTGCAAAAAGGTTTGGAGTTTCCCATACAAGTGTGTCCAGAATGTTGCAGCGATTCAGGGAGACAGGTATGAATGTCCGAAGACCAGGACAGGGTAGACCACGGGTAACAACTGCCATTCAAGAACGTTACTTGGGAGTTTCTTCGTTGAGACAACGGTTTGCAACCGCTCGCCTCCTTCAAAATCAGCTTGAGCAAACTCATGAGGTGCAAATTAGCACTCAGACAATAAGAAATCGCCTCAGAGAATATGATTTAAGGCCTCGTGTCGCGGCAAGAGGCCCAGCTCTTACCCCAGGCCATCGAAGGGCGCGTTTGGATTTTGCGAGAGAGCATATCCATTGGGAAGATGCCGATTGGGAAAGAGTTCTCTTCACAGATGAATCTAGATTCTGCCTCTACCATTGTGATCGACGTTCCCTTGTATACAGACGTCCACATGAAAGATATGCTCAGTGCAATTTCCTGAATACATCTGGTTTCGGGGGAGGATCGATTATGGTATGGGGTGGAATATCTTTGACTGATCGCACAGACCTAGTGGTCGTTGATAATGGAGCTATGAAGGCTAATAAGTATATAAGGAACATTCTTGAAGAGCATGTAGTGCCATTTGCCCCATACATTGGTGAAAATTTCATTTTTATGGACGATAATGCCAGACCCCATCGTGCGCGCATCGTTCAGGAGTACCTTGAAGAGGTTGAAGTCTCTCGAATGGAATGGCCAGCAAGAAGTCCAGATCTCAATCTGATTGAGCAGGTTTGTGACAACCTCAATAGAAGACTGAGAAGTTCAGAAAATCATCCAGCTACTCTTAATGACTTAAGAATCCAACTCGGAGAAATCTGGAAAGGATTAGATCAGAACATTTTAAGATCACTCATTTTGAGTATGAACCGTCGTTGCCGAGCTGTAATTAAAGCAAGGGGAGGAAATAACAAGTATTAAATCACTTATCAGCATTTCAGTATTTTGAAAATTGTTCATTTCTCTTCTTTAACATAAGATTCGGTGAAATCCTGAATTTTTCTTCCATTTAATGTGTCTTGTTTCTTTCAAAACCTTTACGAGAGAACATAAAAAATAAGTAATAAAGTCAATGTAGAGCTAACTTTCATTAAAATTGAGATTTTCAGAATGTGCGTTAATTTTTTTGTGCAGGTCGTTTATTTGCTGATTGGCCTCTAGAACAGCTTGAAGTTGATCCACTTTTTTATCGAAAATTTGTGTTTAGTGATGAAACTCATTTCTGGTTGAACGGCTACGTAAACAAGCAAAATGGCCGTATATGTAGTGGAAACAATCCCCAAGAAGTTCTGCAGGTTCCATTGCATCCTGAAAAATGCACTGTATGGTGTGCTCTGCACGCTGGAGGCATTAGCGGTTCATATTTCTTTAAAAACGATGCTGGAGCTAATGTTACAGCGAATGGTGCTCCTAACAGATCGATGATCAATGATTATTTGTTTTAAAATTCGAATGGTATCAGTCCAGAAGTGTTTTGGTTCCAACAAGATGGTGCTACACCTCATGCTGCTACCGTAATGGTCTCCACTCACGAGGCAACAGAACCGGACACAAGCGGCAAAGATAATGAAGGGTCATAAAATCCGGCGCGTGCCATTGCAGATGCTATCAGTTCCCTTGAAGAACATCGGAATTTTTGCAGTTGTGTCAGTCACTTCTACGAAAATTTCCGTAGAATTAGGGAATTCAGAAAGTTCCAACGGCCTCTCCGATTTTGTTGAATATTATTGCACCAGGTAGTTGAATTCTTATCAGTTTTGCAAAATTGGTTATGCTGGCATTAGATGTCATAAAAAAAACATCTGTTTACAATTCGCACCCTTTGTACCTAGACTGGTGGTGCTTGTACAGGTAGGTACGCTATTTTCACTCTTATTATTATGAGAAGACGGTCGAATTTGGGTAATCAAGATTTTGTTGTGTTTGCATCTATGTTTTCCGCTAAGAATTATCTATTCATTTTATTTTCAGCTCATTTTTAATCTACGCGTGTGGCAGCACTGGGCAGTCGATTCCAGAACATCTTCTAGTTGATATTCAGAAGCAACTTTGCTAAAAATGAAAGAATTTTTAACAGGATTCATAGAATTGTACAGGCAGAAAACCTGCATGTGGAAAGTAAAAAGCACAGGATATTTCAACAGATATCTTAAAAATAAGGCCTATGAGTGGCAACGCTGGCAAATTCTAGCAACATAAACCGTCTACCTCTTGTCAAAACCCAAGCGGCATATTTTATTGGCCATGATTTATTGCAGATCGGGATACAATGTTTCCGATTCGGTGTCCCTCGTGGATGGGCACAATTGAATTATTGAAAGAAAGATCTGGCGATAACATTATTTCGAGAAATGGTCCAGTTAATTGGCCTCCAAGATCATGTTCCTCGAAGAATTTCCGCATTATAGTTCGAGCCATGGTGCAAGGATTATTTCATTCTTTCACCATGGTTTGAGGTGCTCCAGATGCACCCTAAATGGGTGCATTCGAGCTCGTATCTGACGTCACAGCGATTAAAAACGAAAAGTACAACTTGCCGACCACTTGGTCGTGAATAAAATCGATATCATTATAATAAGCGGAGGAGAAAGTAGAAAATCAAGTGCGGGATCGGCCAATGGACATCATGATGCATCAAACTCGGTCAGCACATATGGGCGTCTCTTCTTCTGCCAAGAGCCAAGACCGTTAATTGATAATGGCACAGGGCCGGCTTGAGACAATATCGCCCAATTTAAAAACAAATCCTCAGGTCAAAATCGACAGTTTAATATCTCCATTCACAATTATAAAATCACAACTCTGGCCTTGGAAATTTGACACATTCCACTCTGTATCGAAGTTATGACGTTTTTCAAAATATTTTTATGTTCCAAGTCAACACTATGTTGCCCTTTCTACATTCTTAGCGTATTTCTCAGAATGTGAATTTATTCGGAAAATGAATGAATTGGAAAAGATGTGACGGACGAAAATAATTAACGTTTATATGAATTGATAGAAAGGATTCCTTTTCTAGTTATTTGCATGAAAAGTACAAGAGATCACTGTTGAAATATATTATTTTTCGCCATGGAAGAAGATTGCATTGCTTTCACATGATTTTCATATGCATGCCTGTGAAGATTTAATGTTTATTATCCTCTTGAACTGAAAGTTCAAGACTTGACATCAATTGTTGAATCAAGAATAATGGAACATTATATATCCCTCTACTGGAATCCAAATAGTTGAAGGGAGTTCTGATGCAACAGGAACTTTTTCTTGGAACATAACCTTAATAGCTAACTTAATAAAAATAAAAGTAGAAGATATACATTTCATTTATTTGATCTTATGTTCAAGGAGTAAAATATTCTGACTGTATAGTAATTTATTAGTTTAAAAAATATTCATACATTACAACCACAGTAGGTTTGTACAAATAATATGGAACAGGTCAAACATATGCTTCACATTTATCATTCACCTGTTCTAAAATAAGACACAAACTCCTCCACATTATAGGGCCCCTACAGCATTAAAAGCTTGTGTCTCTTTCGAAAGAAGTAGCACTAGATATAATATATTCTTTCGATTAAGAGCAAATACCTACCGTTGAATGTTACATACACAAATTTCTTCAAAATGGGCTTATACGAAGTGGTTCTTTTTCTGAAACGTGAAAACGATCAACAATAATCATTTAGAGACCGATGATGGCCATCCAAAACCCGTTTACTTACGAAAATCGTGCAATTTCATTCTGCAAGTTCTTTCCTCATAATTCCTCGAAAATCCTACCTGAACCATATTTTCCGGTCGCTTTCGTGAAAAGATCGTATAAGGAAGCCTTTTTTGTCCATTTACACATTCCAAATAAATTTTGAGCACCAAAAACGATACCGAAACTAACCAAACTTCTGGGGGACCGGAATTTCGTTTGAAATCTTTCCAAACGGCCAGATACCTAAAAAAAACTTCGTTATTTAAAGTGTAAAAAAGGCGATTAGTACTTACTTTTGCTTTATTCATGCTTATAAATCGATTTTTGGTCCAATTCAAATTTGCCGTTTGTACCTACCCATGTCAAAATATCTTTGATACTTTTACTTTGATGTAAACAAAGAAACTGGCAACGCCGTTTTTTCATTAAAGATATTCTCTGTACGCGCACAGATTTTTTTTCAGGTGCACCAATTCCTGAAAACGAAACCATGGCCAGAGTTGTGATTTTATAATTGTGAATGGAGTATATACAATCTATATTAAGATCCTCTTGACTCAACAACTGAAGTGGTCTTGTGCTTGCTAAGTGGGCTTAGGACCATTTGTAATTGACCTTGATTTTAATCCAAAATTCACCTTTTCAGATGCCGTTGAATACTGATGTGAGAATAATCCACGAAAGGACCATGAAAACCCTTTTATTCATCCAAAAAAATCTTGATTCAGAAAATTTTCTACAACGAATATCAAGTTTCTCCAAAACAACGTGAGTGAATAAAATAAATTAAGGTAGGTATACTCCATTCCATTCACTTTTATAAAGTATCCCGGTTTGCCAAGATTTAGGTTTATCAACTTTTTTCACTTAAAACTGACGCATGTTGGCACTCGTGAAATGTCCAATAACTCTCAGAGATGTTGCCGAAGCTAATTCCTATTCACTCTTTCTAACTTTGTAAATGGAGTTAGTTCTTTTAAGGTTTAACCTTGACATAGGTTTCATAGTACTGCTAAATTTTCATATTGGAGTATTTCAAGTTTTGCAAAAGTATTTAAATGTCTTCTGTTGGATCATTTCTTAAGGCGCTGTATCACCTTTTGAATCGTGGTGAATCTCCATTCAAAAGTGGTCTCTTTATTTCACGAGTAAGTACCCTAATTTACGACGTAGACTTGATTTTTTTTTTAAATTGGAGTTGAAGAACGTCCCGAGGGCAAATAGTTTTTTTTTTCGATTTAATTAGTTTTTCAATTAAAAAAACAGGGTAATCGTTAGATCTGGGGTTATTGAATATGTTTTTCGTTTTTCATGAGTACAAGCTATATTTTTGGAATGATAATCTTGAAAATTTTTGTAGTTTATAGAAGATTAAATTGCCGAGGGCAAATAGTTGCGATTTTTTCCAAAAAATGATGAGAAACCATCGAAAAAAAAACCATTAAGTGTAGTTTCCAAAATGCTGAAGTTCAACCTGTTTTTTTTAATTGAAAAACTAGTTAAATCGGAAAAATCGCAACTATTTGCCCTTGGCAAATTGATCTTCTATAAACTACAAAAATTTCATGATGATTTTTTCAAAAATATAGCTTGTACTCATGAAAAACGAAAAACATATTCAATAACCCCAGATCTAACGATTACCCTGGTTTTTTTTATTGAAAAACTGATTACATCGAAAAAAAGAAAACTATTTGCCCTAGGGACGTTCTTCAACTTCAATTAAAAAAAAAATCAAGTCTCTACGTACTTAGGGTACTTACTCGTGAAATAAAGAGACCACTTTTGAATGGAGATTTACCACGATTCAAAAGGTGATACTGGCCCTACAGAATTTTGAAAAGTGGGGAATTCCATAGGTCCGTCTGGAAGTTTTTCTGTCGAGTACTTCTATTCTTTTTTCGAATGAACTATCACAAAGTAACGAACTATTCTGTCCATTATTTTTCAGTAAAATTTCAACACTCGATTATTGATTTCCGTAAATCAAAATAGCATAACTGAATTTTCCAACCATGTTTATATACGTGAAATATTTCCAGTAGTAACAGAGAAAAAAGTTTCTTCATTAGTCGCCAGGCCTTTGGAATTATTGAATTCACATAATACTTTCTCAAATTCATTATTTTCCCAAAGTAAATAAACATTTTGATAAATACGTAATTACTACGATCTTTATGTTCAGGGGACAACGTTTCCTAGTTATATAACATGAAATTGATTATAACCTAACCGTTTCAAAATATACAAGTTGAAATGTGTCAGAATGTCGTGGCCAACCGGGATACTTTATGAAGGTGAATGGAGTATACTTATACCATAAATATGCTTCGATAATAATAATGTGGTGAAAGAATGAAACTAACGGGGGATTTTTAAGGACGATTCATTTTAATTTGTTTCTCGGAAGAATATACGAAAATGCTTAAGAATGTTGACCTCTTCTTCTGCTTGCATTAAATTCTCAACGCATGGCGACTCTTCCATTGAATGTTGTGGTTTCATTAATTCCTTTGTTTGCTATGTCGGACGGAATTTATGGTGAATTTGATTTTATCATTTCATCTTGTGTTTCGATACAGCATATGAGAGTTGAAGTATTGAAGAAGGCTTGATTTTAGTTTATCTAGTAGCAGAGCCCCTAGATCTACCTATTAAGGTGGGCTTTCAATGTAGTGTTTTTATTTCAAGTTGCATTTGAAAATAGTTTCACTTTGAGAACTGAAAGTTTGTGGGTAAACTGAGAAAGGATTGGATTTCTTTATGAAATAATTTAAATCGATTTCATTTCGAATGTTCTTTTTTCTTCTTTCTGAAATAGAAGAAAATAAGCCAACTCATGCTTCTGTTTTATTTCAAACGAAAGACCCATTAAAATAGTTCAACTTCCGATTAAAAGCGAATCTACAGATAAGTTCGTTCAGAAAAACAACTTGAAATACGGAATTGGCAGAGAATGGCCAAATTCAAATACAGTGTGAAAAGAAAAACCTCGGACAAACTCTTTTTCATTTAACTTTATTAAACAGAAGAAATTGAACAGAACAACAATAAATAATAATAGCTTGAACATTTGTTAATAATATATTTAAGCCGTTTCGAAGTGGCTTCCTTTGGCGGCGATACACAGCTTCAGACGCTTCTTGAAATTTTCGGCAATGGGCCGCAGCTCCTCGGGCGTTAATCGGTTCCATTCCCGGCGCAGAGATTGCTTCAGCGACTCCAAATTTTTGTGTTTTTTAACACAAGCCCTGTGCTCCAAAATCGACCACACGCTGTAGTCCATTGGGTTGAGATCCGGTGAGTAGGGCGGCCATTCTGCAGATGAGATGAAACAAGGAAAATGGGTCTTACACCATTCTTGCGTCATTTTCGCTCTGTGAGCCGAAGCGGAGTCCTGTTGAAAGCTCCAATGCGTATCGCCGAAGTGCTGCTTGGCCCACGGAAGTACTACGGCCTCGAGGATGTCGCAGCGGTAGACTTCTGACTTCTTGATTGATTTTGACCCCTTGATCCACGAAAACTTAGGGAGTTTTACCACTGCCGCAAAAGCTTCTCGTCTGTGAAGAGAATTCGCTCCCATTGCTGACCGGCGGCGAGACGAAGGAGTTGGCGGCACCTTTGGAGTCGTACGCGCTTGTTTTCCTCCGTGAGGAGTTGAACTTTTTGGAGCCTATATGGCTTGAGGTTGAGCTCCTTTTTGGCAATTCGACGGACTGATTCGCGGATGATACCGTTCTCACAGGGTATTTTCCTCATGGAAACCCTCGGATTTCGATTGACTCGCTTCTTGACGATGTTGCGATTGCTAGGTGTATTGACAGTGCATTTTCTACCACTTCCTGGACGATGACCATCGCATGGTCAAGCTCCTTGAAACGACGAATTGTATCGGACACGGTTTGTCGAGGCACATTGAGCAAACGAACAATTTCGCATTGATGCCTACCTTGACGAAACAGCTCCAAAATCGCACTACGTTTGTTTGACATTCATACACTCAGTTGCAGGAACGTCCATTATAATTTAAAGTGTCATTAAAATCCTAATGCCACATTAAACATGGTTTCCTGCCACAGAATATCATGTTTAATGTGGCATTAGGATTTTAATGACACTTTTAAATTATAATGGACGTTCCTGCAACTGAGTGTAAAACTCTGTGAAATGAAATTATATCAAACTAAAAATTCACATATTAGTAGTACCTAGGAGCATAGATATATTCTATGCTCCTAGGTAGTACAGGTAGTACAGGAAATTCTAGAGAAAACGAGAGAATAAAAATTATTTGGCTGCGCTGAAATACTTTTGTTCCAGACCTTAGACTATATAGGGTATATAGTCAAAGTTCCAGACCACAGCAAAATTTGTCCGAAGTTTTTCTTGTCACCCTGTATTTATAGAACAATACCTAGAGACTAGGGTAAGTGTGGGGTTTGAATGCGAAGGTTTAGATCGTCAATGGGCAAAATCAGCTCAATGATTTCGGAGTTATTAACTTATTTTTCCATTATTTCAAAAACCAGATTTCTGATAGGGTTTAGATTTGGAAACAAGTTGTATTATACGACTTCTTTGTGTTGTTGGTACAATTTCTTATTTCCAATTACCGAAAGATCTTGCCACAAAAAATGCTATTACACATTCTAATGCGAGTGTCCAAAACAATTCAGAAAGAATGATGAAGATAATGGCGAGTATGAAACGATAATAAGCTGAGCGTTCATCGAATAACTTTCACTGGGAACGGCATTCCTCGCATAGCCATCTTCGACAATCATGCATAGTCCTGATGGTCGCCATACCTATCAATGAAAATAAGATTCACATGCATATGAGACAAGCTATATACAGTGTGAGAAACCGAAAGCGACACGAGTCTGTTTTCGGGAACTGCTTCGACATTTCAGAAAAATTCACTATTTTAAAAGCTTTTATTTCCGTATTTTGACTCTTAAGGGGCCGTATCACCTTTTGAATCGTGGTAAATCTCCATTCAAAAGTGGTCTCTTTATTTCACGAGTAAGTACCCTAATTTAGGACCTAGCGACTTGATTTTTTTTTAATTGAAGTTGAAGAACGTCCCGAGGGCAAATAGTTTTCTTTTTTCGATTTAATGAGTTTTTCATTAAAAAAAAACAGGGTAATCGTTAGATCTGGGGTTATTGAATATGTTTTTCGTTTTTCATGAGTACAAGCTATATTTTTGAAATAATCATCATGAAAATTTTTGTAATTTATAGAAGATTAAATTGCCGAGGGCAAATAGTTGCGATTTTTTCGATATAATTAGTTTTTCAATTAAAAAATACAGGTTGAACTTCAGCGTTTTGGAAACTACACTTAATGATTTTTTCCGACGGTTATTCATCATTTTTTGGAAAAAATCGCAACTATTTGCCCTCGGCAATATAATCTTCTATAAACTACAAAAATTTTCATCATGATTATTTCAAAAATACAGCTTGTACTCATGAAAAACGAAAAACATATTCAATAACTCCAGATCTAACGATTACCCTGTTTTTTTTAATTGGAAAACTAATTAAATCGAAAAAAAGAAAACTATTTGCCCTCAGGACGTTCTTCAACTTCAACTGAAAAAAAAATCAAGTCTCTACGTCGTAAATTAGGGTTAGGGTACTTACTCGTGAAATAAAGAGACCACTTTTGAATGGAGATTTACCACGATTCAAAAGGTGATACTGCCCCTTAAAGGCCTCTTGCAACGACAGAGAATTATCGCGAGAATTTTCTGTCAAATTCTCTGACCGAAAATTCTCGCGAGAATTCTCTGTCGTCTCTGTGTAATTCCACAGAGAATTCTACCGAAAGTAGTATGCAACGGCAGAGAATTTTCGGTCAGTGAATTTGACAGAAAATTCTCGCGAGAATTCTCTGTCGTTGCAAGAGGCCTTAAGGTGCAAGTTCACGAAGCTACTGGGTGTTCTCTTAGACTTCCTTTGTCTAAGGTGTTCTCTCTCCATTGCGCTCAGTATATGACAAAAAGATTGAAATTTGTGGAAGGTTTTCTATATCAGATAGGATTTGGACGAATTGAATGGTGACAATAATTTTACATTGTTCCGGATCTTATATTACGTCCAAGAAAAGTACGAAATTGCCCGGAGTTATTACCGAATCGACCCACACTGTATGTTTACAGGACTTGCGTCCCACTTAACCTATTCTATCGCGCTATCATTTCGCTTGACAAAATTCGTAGACTGAAATGGATGGTGAAAATATAGCTTCCGGTGAGAAGTTTCTCCTACCGTAAATAGATCCATTCTCGAGAATGATTCATTGGATGGATATTTCTCCATTATGGTTTCTTTTTCAACAAGTATCAGTTGATTAGGTTTCTTGAAGGCCTTCCCAGATCGACAAACTTCGTTTCTGAAGGTTTTTCCAGTAATGCATACAGAAGAACCTGGAAAGTGACTACCAAAGAAAACACATCCACATTCTCTCTGACAGCCAGAGCGCCATCAAAGCACTCAACTCGACACAGATAAAGTCTAGCCTCGTCTAGGAATGCCTCCAGGACCTTCTGGAGCTGGCAAAACACAACAAGGTCACTCTGATGTGGGTGCCAGGTCACAAGGGAATAGCGGGCAATGAAAAAGCAGACCAGTAAGCAAGACAAGCATCTGAAACGCAATTCACAGGGCCAGAACCTGTGCTTGGAATCAGCAAAAACCGATGCAGGACCCTGATTGAGGAGTGGATAAAACAAAGACACCGACAACACTGGGAACAGAGCGACGGGCAAACACACAGCAAAGTCATGGTAGGACACAGAAGCCAAACCTTGACGACTGACTTTTTGAATCTAAACAGAACAAAGGCACGTATGATAGTAGGTCTACTGACGGGACACTGCGGCCTTAGGAAACATCTGAACACCATAGGAATACTTGGAGAACCCGTGGATTGCAGACTCTGCGGTGAAGAGGAAGAAACAGCCTCTCCACATCATCTTTGAATGCGACGCCCTAGGAAGAAGGCGTCACAGAACCTTCGGAAAGATCAGTCCAGAAACGGGCATGAATCCGAAAAACCTCATAAACAGGCTACTGAACCTGATAAAGGACACAAACCTATTCTCGTGAGGAACCACTGACGAAAGAGTGATACAATAGACGCAAGTTGGTCGCAGTGTCACAGGGATGCCAAGCGCTAACCCGGTCTCTTGTTCGTCAGCAAATCAATCAATCAAACACGTTTAGTAGGCGTTTCAGTAGTTGGGATGGTTACCTTACCTACTAATGGTGCTATGGTCAGCTCGTTGACCAGACCTCAATCCCATAGAACATGTTTAAGACAGGCTCGGATGCTCGGAAGACGATTGAGAGATCATCCGACTCAACCATGCATTTTAAGTGTTTGTTACACTAAACAAATAAAATCATCACATAAAATCAACACTACGGCAAATTGTGTTTTTTTGAAGTACACTGCGCAAAAAAATTAACGCACATTATGGAAATTTCAAATTTATTCTACAACTGAAGGTGTTCTCAATGATAAGTATTTTTATCAGAATTATGCATGCATATGTTATCCACTTTCAACGTTTTTCTTCAATACAGATGTTTTCTACCAGCAGGAATAAAAAAAGATGATATTATCAGATTTTGAATGTATTGGCTCCATTCTAAAATCAGTTGTTCTCGATCAATTCTAGTGATCAATAGTTTTTCTTTCGTTTGATTTTCTACACCCGATCGCTATGCAACAGGAAACACGCAATTTGACCCAAGAGGAATGTGCCCAAGCGGTAGTTTTGCGGAAAGAAGGGTGGACATACACAAGAATTGCAGAAAGGTTTGGAGTTTCCCATACAAGTGTGTCCAGAATGTTGCAGCGATTCAGGGAGACAGGTATGGATGTCCGAAGACCAGGACAGGGTAGACCACGGGTAACAACTGCCATTCAAGAACGTTACTTGAGAGTTTCTTCGTTGAGACAACGGTTTGCAACCGCTCGCCTCCGTCAAAATCAGCTTGAGCAAACTCATGAGGTGCAAATTAGCACTCAGACAATAAGAAATCGCCTCAGAGAATATGATTTAAGATTTAAGGTCTCGTGTCGCGGCAAGAGGCCCAGCTCTTACCCCAGCCCATCGAAGGGCGCGTTTGGATTTTGCGAGAGAGCATATCCATTGGGAAGAGGCCGATTGGGAAAGAGTTCTCTTCACAGATGAGTCTAGATTCTGCCTCTACCATTGTGATAGATGTTCCCTTGTATACAGACGTCCACATGAAAGATATGCTCAGTGCAATTTCCTGAATACTACTGGTTTCGGGGGAGGATCGATTATGGTACGGGGTGGAATATCTTTGACTGCTCGCACAGACCTAGTGGTCGTTGATAATGGAGCTATGAATGCTGATAAGTATATAAGGAACATTCTTGAAGAGCATGTTGCCCCATACATTGGTGAAAATTTCATTTTTATGGACGATAATGCCAGACCCCATCGTGCGCGCATCGTTCAGGAGTACCTTGATGAGGTTGAAGTCTCTCGAATGGAATGGCCAGCAACAAGTCCAGATCTCAATCCGATTGAGCAGGTTTGGGACAACCTCAATGGAAGGCTGAGAAGTTCAGAAAACCATCCAGCTACTCTTAATGACTTAGGAATCCAACTCGGAGAAATCTGGGAAGGATTAGATCAGAACATTCTAAAATCACTCATTTTGAGTTGCCGAGCTGTAATTAACGCAAGGGGTGGAAATACCAAGTATTAAATCACTTATCAGTATTTCAGTATTTTGAAAATTGTTCATTTCTCTTCTTTCACATAAGATTCGGTGAAATCCTGAATTTTTCTTCCATTTAATGTATCTTGTTTCGTTCAAAACCTTCCGGAGAGAACATAAAAAAAAGTTATAAAGTCAATGTAGAGTTAACTTTCATTAAAATTGAGATTTTCAGAATGTGCGTTATTTTTTTTGCGCAGTGTATTTCAGACCCAAACAACCTTCATAAGTATAAACTGTTTATTTGCGTGTAAGAGTAACCTTTTTCGATGAGCAATGGCTTCTGCAATATACAGGGTGATTCAATGTATGTTTGGCTCTGCGGAGTTTGATACCTTCAACCTTCAACTGTTTTAGGTAGATTAGATCGTGTGTGGTTCGATCCATCAATGATCCATTTTAAATTTCGGCCAATTCATTATTCATTGTCAAACCGCCGAGATGAAATCAGAAGGAACATCGACATAAACCGTTACCGAAGCTCACGATGGGTAAATACCCACGATGTTAATGGTTTAACGATCTCTGCCGTGAATCTCGGATCAGCTGAGCCCGTTTGTAACGCACGCGGTTCACACGGTGCCCAAAAAGAACCGCTTGGACTTACCAAAATGAGAAGGTTCCACATCCTCGCTGGAACACCGAAAAAACTGCACACGGAAACGTATTCGATGCGGAGATGACAATCACGGGTAACCCGATGGAGGCACGTAAACAACACAAAACAAAAGAAGACGTTGACACATGGTTCAATGCTTAATGGGCTGTCCGCGGAAGGAGGCAGTAGGCTTTGGAAGGTCGCTGAAGACGAGAGAGGCGTGCAGACTGCGCACCACTGACCTAGAGACGAGGAGTTGATGGCAGTAGACCGTGGCAAAGAGACGCGATTAACTGTTATGTGAAAACTTCTTTGGATGGGCTGTGTTATTATCCCAGGCACGGATAGTGGGACTGGGGACGAATTGATGACTAATGAGGAAGGTAAATGAAGACGTCCCGGTGAGATTGAGAGGGACTCACCACTTCTGGCAGTAGCACACTTTGATTGATGATTTACTTCACCTGTTTCTCCTAGAGTCTAATGACTTTTGGTCCGAATAGAAGAAAAAATCGCCTTATAACTACAAACAAGCCGTCATTAACTTTCACACCTCCAACTCCTATTCAATTAATAACTTATTCATGTGCAAATCAAAAATTCCATCAACGAATGCAGCCATTACGAATATTTGTGTTTTCTGTGTTCGCACATCGATAGAAAACATGGATGCATAGAAAACCATCAATAACCTGGAACTGCTGTGCCAAAAGTCACTTGAGTGTCAGTGAACCCTTCCATTACCATTCGAAACTAAACACAAATGTTTCAAAATCATCCGCATGTATTCAAAATCAAATGAGTAGACGGGCTTTAGACCAGAACGTAGCGAGTGATACAAGCTTAACATTTGGGGAAACTCGAGTAACTGGATCAGACATAAGAATTCTCAACAATACCAATGCCTGGCTCACGGAAACCCTTATAGCCTTCTATTTCGAGTTTTTGAATTCAAGAGTATTCACCAGCTATAAATGCAGTCTTTGTGTACCCCCCGAAGTAAGTTTTTTATGAAAAAATTCACGATTGTGGCGCAAGAACTCTTGCTGCATCTTCACAGTTATCTCTGTGGTCCCCACAGAAAACAAAGAGACGCAAACTTTTTTTCAGATAACGGCCTTGATACAGATAACACCTGCTAGTGAAATAGGCGCTTTCTTGGAGCCGTTAGAGGTGAACCAGAAAGATTTGATAATTTTCGCTCTTCATGGAACCGCCACTAGCGATGATGATCACGAACATTCGCATTGGAGCTTAGTAGTTTACTCCAAATGGGACAGAACGATTTTTCACTTCGATTCTCAACAGGGTTTGAACGAATCGGCTGCCAGGAGTTTGAGTGAAAAGCTACTCGTCTATTTCCATTCTGAACTCGAAGTAAAAGAGGTAAATGTTTCAAACATGAACAAAACTAACAGATGCTAAAGAGAACCACAGAAGCTTCCAAAAATCTTAAGTTTTTCCACCACAGAAATGAATTCGATTGTGACCACAGAAAATAAATCATAACGCGTTCATGTTCCTGTGTGAATTAGGAGAAATTCCTTTCGAATGAAATAATCCGATTACCAATTTTCAGGCCGAGTGTTTGCAGCAAAAGAAACCAAATGATTGCGGCCTGCACGTATTGGCGAATGCAGAACAGATTATAACTTATGCAGCGAAAGCGAGGACGGTTAACGATTGTCCAGGAGTAACGGAGAAGGCAATCAGCGATTACAGACAGAAAATGCTCAAATTAATATGGAAATTAAAGCACAGTTCTTCGATTTACCAAATAAAGAGCAAACAACAAGCGTCCCTCTTTTCGAAATCATGGCACGATGAGCACGACAGAGACCGATTTTGACAGTATAAAAATGTATTTTTATTGAGAATTGGTGTTTCATTTCATTGGCTTTTTCGATAGTTTTCAAGTATATACATCCATTATGTTTGTTCATAATAATTTCTGCACGCTACGAGCTAGTTTTTTTCCAAGATTCATGGAATATTTCGGAGTTCTAATTCGAAAATGACAGGGGATTTACCCGAATCAGAGCACAGACAATTCGAACGAAATCAGAGACGATTTCGTTTGATCTTCTATGCCTATAACCTCAAACAAAATTTAAACAAAAATAAACATCACAAATATTTGAAATTTGTAGAAAATGTCACGGTTGTTCATCCCATTTTAAAATTTCTGAATAAAAAAATATCTTCACCAAATAAGCAGACATCATCCTCCTTTCAAATGTATCCAGGGTCTTCTCCAAATCTCGATAGTAATATAACAGTATGCTTAGGAGACAGTTTATTGAGAAAACACGATATAGAATTACTTCGAACACCGTCATGGCTCAACGATACTGTTATTGCATTCTACTTTGAATATTTAGAATCAAATGTCTTCAGAGGCAATAAAGCAATGCTGTTTGTTCCCCCTCAAGTGAGCAAAGTTTTGAAGATCTCTTAACATTCAGGTGAAATCACATTTTTAAATATTCTAGGTAACACAGTGCGTTAAGATGATCCCTTCCAATGAAGTAAGTGCCTTCTTAGAACCCTTGAAAGCCCACAAAAAGAATTTGATACTGTTCGCTCTCAACGATCATGAATTTTGCGAAGCAGCAGGTGGTACCCACTGGAGTCTCCTTGTATTTTCAAAATTAGATTCGAAAATTTACCATTTCGATTCTTGTCATGGTTTGAATAGAAATCAAGCAATTGAGTTCGGTCAGAAATTGTCGGCATATTTAGGTAAACCGTTTCAAGATGGTGTGATTGAAGCTAGCTGTTTGCAACAAAACAATAACTATGACTGTGGTGTTCACGTTCTTTGTAATGCAGAACATATAATACATTATGCTACCCATAATAGAACTGTGGAAGGATGTCCTATTCTTGATCAAGGAACAGTGAGTGGATTCAGAAGAAAAATGCTCGATATTATAATGGATATCAGGGCGAAATCAAACAAGTATTAATCAGTGAACAACAGTGAGATTTGAAAATGCTCAATACAAATTTCCCATTGACTTCTTATTAATTGCCTATTCATTAACTGTAACAAGTAGTTAAATAGTTAACTTATTCGTCAGCATTTCTGAAGAAATATTATACGATATGAATTTTGAGGTGGGACTCAAAGATTAAAGATTTAATCTTTGGTTTGGTGGGACCTATGGTTTAAATATCATCAATTAGGACAATTTTCTTCATTCATTTTATCTTGAGCAAAGGGTAAATTGAATATGGGGTAAATTTTTCTTATGTTGGCAATATTGGTACAGCTAGGATGGGGGAACCACAGTGCTGATATCGTTCAATTTTTAACTTAATGGTTGCGGCCAGTTGAACAATGTTTTGAAGGTCATTATACCGCTCAAGAAAAATAAATAAGAAGTCAATAATTCGTTACGGTTTTTATATTTTCCTCAAAGAAAAGATTTTTAATTGCTATAAATTTCTATGGATGACAATTGACAGTTGTTAAATTAAGGAAGTGTGGATAAAAAATTCTAACCGTAATTTATAATAATTGTAATAATATTACATATTGCGATTTATTACAAGTAATATTAAGTTCGTTTTGTGTATTTAAGTGGTATTAGACTTTCCCTGAAAGTAATTCAATATGCCTAGAGGTAAGAATAATTTTTTTCCTAAACTTACATTGCATCATGTTCTTGGGCGCCCCTTATGACCAATATTGCAGCTCGAAGCAAAAATATCTCCATTCAAATGAGCCTGCATCCATCTTCATACGAATGCAAAAGATTAAATTAACATTTTTGTATAGGAAAATTTACAAGCCACAAAGGCAGGAACCGTAGATTCACAAATCCAGAAGAATTGGAAGAAGAAAGACGTAAGGATGCTGAAAAATCGAAATGGAGAGCTACGAATGAAATAAGTAGTAGTGATGATGAAGAAGCAACTGGTGATAAAAAAATTGATGAAGAATCCGGTAGTGAAGATGAAACTAGCAGCGATGATGACGATGTAAGTTGATCATTTGTGATGCTGAAGTTTTCTTTGGAAACTATGAAACAATGGTTTGGTTGATAAACAGGTTATCTAAGATGTGTTATAATGAACTATTTATTGCATGTTGTATTAGGATATCGTAGTAATGTGTTTCTTCAAGTAGGTGTATATATATTGAAGGAATTTTCAGCAGAAAGCGAAAGGTGTGCAAAGTCTAATAGAAATAGAGAATCCAAATAGGGTACAAAAGAAAAATAAAAAACTGGCAACACTCAATACTGAAGTAGAAATAGCTGCTGCTCCCCAATTATCTAGAAGGGAAAGGGAAGAAATAGAGAAACAGAAAGCGAAGGCACATTATCAGAAACTTCATGCGGAAGGTAAAACGGATCAAGCTAAGGCTGATTTGGCTCGTTTAGCCATTATTAAGCAGCAAAGAGAAGAGGCCAGAGTGAGGAGGGAACAAGAAATAAAAGGTAAATTAATTTTTTTTTTGCATCCAATTCTTTTCCAAATTGAAATTTTTTCAGATAAAGAAGCAGCAGCGAAGGCAAAGTCAGCCCAAACGCAAAAAGCACTTGGGAAGAAATAATTCTTTCAATTTCATATTGTATCTCTGTTTGAGACATTTTTGCAATACAAGATTTGATATTATTATTATTTGTTCTCAATTTTCTTATTTTGCGATTATTTAAAACTTATAAGTTCCAGTGAAATGCTGTGTTCAAGGAAAAAGTAAAGATTTAATTGATTGATATTTTTGTCTTTTTTTTACCCAACCTAGGATCTTTTATTCCAGGTAAAAATAAGTTAAGTCTTAAAAACAATGTAATTTTATTTTCCTCTTTTTTCTGTTCCATCCAATGTTTTTTTTACAGCTTACATCATTTAATAGAAAGAAAATATTCAGCACAAGTTTTTCCATACGTTAAAATAATCTAAACAAAGGAAAAATATAAATTCCCTAAATTATCTATATCGTCAACTAGTACCCCCTAGTTTTTCAACAGCTACATTATCTTTATCTTCTTCAACACAATAAAAAGTATAAGGGACCTTCAACACTTGATGAACAGCACTAACGCAGCTGATACTGATTTTTTTCTTTTTATACTCTAGATATTTCTGAACTAGTAATTTATTGAGTGAATGAATTTCTGAATGATTCAGGTATTCTTCGATGTCCATCCACAAACATTCCGATATCTCTTGACTGCTCTTTTTTATTTCCGTTGTAGTTGGTTTCAAGCTGACAACAACATAGATATCGGAGCAATCGTAAACTCTTCCATGGGTGTGTCTGAAAGCTATTACGCTTTGAAATTCTGTGGAAATGTTTGTTTCTTCCATAACTTCCCTAATGGCAGTATCCACCAGGTTTTCACCTTGAAAAGAACAGCGGTCATTTAAATTTTTACAGATGTTGCGCTAAGAAACATACCAGGCTCAGCGTAACCTCCTGGCAGTTTCCAGAATACTCTTGTTGCGTATTTCTCTCTAACTACCAAGATTTGAGATTTATCATTCACAACTATTCCTCCAACCCCGACTAGAGTATGAGCGTAAGCAGGTATATTATTGGATTCGTCAGTTGGCAACCATAAATACATCATAACATATTCTTCTTTAGCATGATGGTATTTGAAACCTTTCTGAAATATTCTAAATAAGTTAATAATTAACTGTTTCCCACATTCATCGAGTCTAGTGCAGAAATCTGAAATTTACAAACGTACCTTTGCAAGATGAGGAACCCAATCAGACTGCTCTAAATAAACCTTAAACCATATAGTTCTCTTATTGTTTTCCCTCCAATGGTTAAGGGATTCTACGGATAAAAGGATGTTATTTGGATAATGAGGAAAATATAGGAATTAAACAACCTTCTAGCTTATTCGGTAAATCAGCAGGTGCACACAATTCAACATTGGAATGAACAGTGATACCCCGAAATCTATCCCCTTCACCTGAGAATATTGCTGATGCCATATTCCTGAAATATTCCAATGAAGTTCTTAATCTATAACAACTACAAAAAGTTACTATACCGTTGAATACATTGACTCAATGTTCTGACATATTTTTGTTCAGATCTTTTGGATATTTCTAGAATAGTTTTGCAAAACAAAGTTCTTAAGAACATGATGGTAGAGTGAAATTTATTTGGAGCTGTACAAAAATAATATAAAATTGATAATCTGATGATCCAAAGTCCAAAAACTGGTTTACACTTAGGTTAAAGGGTTTTTATGTCCATAAAATGTTGTAATGTTTCCATGAAAAAATAAAGGAAATCAGTTTTTAAATTTGTCATTTACAAATATGTAGTTGTTGTAGTTTCTAATAAATTGAAGTTCATGATTGTTGAACTTACATTTATTTTGGAAAATCCAAATGAGGTTAAATCATAGACAAGGATTTTCGCCGTTTCATAAACGTCAAAAACCTCAACATTTCCGCAAGTGCTGCCAACAGTCGAACTGTCAACGATTTAATAAAATGTCACGTTGTCTGCATATTTATCTCTGTGTTTTGTGTTGTTTTCTGTGGTTTTTTCTCCTCCTTTTGGTAAGGCTCTATAAACTTTATAGTTCCTTACTTTTGGTACTGTGTTTTCAGTTGTAAGTACAGATTATTTTATTTCAAATCTTAATTCACCGAGTTGAACTAGTTGAAGTTAGTTAATTATCCAACGTGAACTATCACTCTCTCACGAGGGTTTGAATCAATTATGTTGTGAAATGTTAATGCATATTTCAAAGTGACTTGTGTGCCTAACTAGGTACATTCAAGTATAAAAAAAATACATTGTACAGACTCTATAATTTCAGCTATGGGGGTAATTCACCTGCAGTTAAGTACATAAAGAAGAAAATTCCAAATAATTTGTAGATAATCATTAACCACACAGTTTTATTCTCTTATTTAAAATATTAAGTAGGTACCTAAGTCAGCAGCCACTTTACTGAAATAATTACGTTTACTTTCAGTATACATGTACTTGTATACTCTAGCTCAAATTTAAATATTTTTCAATGAATTGTAAATAGAAGCAAATTTTCTTTTCTTTTCGTCTTATTTCAAAGCAATGTCAGTCAAAAGACCAGTGTAGAAGTAAGGGAATCTTTGCGTAAATGAAATAGCACATAACTTTGTCCGCAAGCTTGCGGAATTCATAAAGAATCATTTTGAATTTACGTAAAATACTTATGACGAAATGCAATAACAGTGTGTCTTTCACGCGAATAGTACACTGCGCAAAAAAATTAACGCACATTATGGAAATCACAAATTTATTCTTCAACTAACGGTGTTCTCAATGATAATTATTTTTATCAGAATTATGCATGCATATGTTATCCACTTTCAACGTTTTTCTTCAATACAGATGTTTTCTCCCAGCAAGAATAAAAAAGGATGATATTATCAGATTTTGAATGTATTGGCTCCATTTGAAAATCAGTTGTTCTCGATCAATTCTAGAGATCAATAGTTTTTCTTTCGTTTGATTTTCTACACTCGATCGCTGTGCAACGCGAAACACGCAATCTGACCCAAGAGGAATGTGCCCAAGCGGTAGTTTTGCGAGAAGAAGGGTGGACATACACAAGAATTGCAGAAAGGTTTGGAGTTTCCCATACAAGTGTGTCCAGAATGTTGCAGCGATTCAGGGAGACAGGTATGAATGCAGGCCCGCCGCTAGCTGTCTGAGCGCCCGCGTGCAAATACTGTTATGCCGCCCCCCATAGGGCGCTACATCAGGGGCGTATCCAGAGAGCAAATCGGTGGGGGGGTAGTGGCAAGTTCAAGGAATTGATTTTTTGATCTAGTATCCTAAAATAAAACTCCACTCGGTATTTGGTTTTTGGATCGGATAAAACTTCATCACTGTGTTCATATTGAAATTGTGTCGGTTTTCTTCTTGGTCCGATTTTATTGATTGGTGGAAAATCTGTTTCTACATTGAGTTCGTGGGCCACTTTGGAAGATTCCGCTAACACAATTTCAAAATGTTCAGTCGTACGATATTGTTTGAACTTATCAATCAACGTCTTCAACAAATTCATGCAAATTTGGGTATTCATGATCATTTTACTCAGGATTCATTTAGGATATCAAACCAAATTACTACCGAGCAAATAAATCTATAATTTTGTAAGTTTTAGGCCAGCGAATGAGCTCTGTGGGAAGTAGTACAATCCCATTCTGAGGAATTATCAGATATTTCTAGCAAAGCATCAAAAATTTTTTCGAGGTGATAACGTAAGGGTTTAACTGCATCGATTCTGCTTGACCATCGCGTATTACTTAAAGCTTTTAATTTTAACTTTGGTAAATGTTTACAGATAACAGAACACCTTTTTGTAGATGACGTAAATTTCTTGAATTATATTGAAGAAATTCACAGTTTCGTGCGTAATACTTGCTGCATCATTCACTACCAAATTCGAATCGAATCATAGACAAGAGACAAGTTTCAATTTCGAATGCAAAATGCAACTGATCCTAGGGGGTGTATATTCCGACAAAGACCCTCATTCTGTTTTTATCTTAATTTTCGTAATTCTCTCTTCAAAATCACGTACCTACCTAAACTCGGCTAGTAGAAAGGGCGCAATTTGGTAACAGATGGTTTTTTATGACATGCAATAATTGGCATAAACGATACGGCGACACTGAAAATATTCAACTACTACTACTACTATCTGGTTGTAATATTGGGAAAAAGAACATCTGCAAATTTTCTCGTAGAATATTCAACAAAATCAGAGATGCCGTAGGAACTTTCTGAATCGATTTCAGAAAATTTTTCCCGAGGGCGCAATTCGAAGTTCCGGGAGGGCAATTTATCGGATTATGTGAATTTTTCGATCTTGAAGTTTTACGCCATAACTGGATCTAGGCGCTCTCAGTATTTCGCCCGGGGGGGAGCACCTGCGGAACTTCGGGGGGCGGCAGTGCCCCTCCCGGAAATATACCTGAAAGAAACACTATGCAGTGAATTCCGTGGATATACGGAAATTATCGATGTTGGCCGCCTGTCCTCCCGATCCTTCAGAGAAAAAGTCTCTCTAAGAGGGATGGGGAGACCTTGCCGCCCCCAATGTTGAACGGAGTTGGAGAAATTTCAAAGCAGTTGGCAAAGTTTCGATCGCATATGGCAAAATTTCTATGTTTCTATGACAGTTGGCATAATTTTAAAGCAGTTGGAGTTGGACAACCGCCCCCCCTTTTTTTTCTCCCCCCCCTGCTCACCACGTTGTTTGTCCCCTCCAAAAAAAATTTCAATTTCACTGGATTTGCCGCCCCCCTGGACGTGCCGCCCTTGTGCCGGGCACGCCTTGCACGCCCGCTTACGGCGGGCCTGTATGAATGTCCGAAGACCAGGACAGGGTAGACCACGGGTAACAACTGCCATTCAAGAACGTTACTTGAGAGTTTCTTCGTTGAGACAACGGTTTGCAACCGCTCGCCTCCTTCAAAATCAGCTTGAGCAAACTCATGAGGTGCAAATTACCACTCAGACAATGAGAAATCGCCTCAGAGAATATGATTTATTAAGGCCTCGTGTCGCGGCAAGAGGCGAAGCTCTTACCCCAGCCCATCGAAGGGCGCGTTTGGATTTTGCGAGAGAGCATATCCATTGGGAAGAGGCCGATTGGGAAAGAGTTCTCTTCACAGATGAGTCTAGATTCTGCCTCTACCATTGTGATCGACGTTTCCTTGTTTACAGACGTCCACATGAGAGACATGCTCAGTGCAATTTCCTGAATACTACTGGTTTCGGGGGAGGATCGATTATGGTATGGGGTGGAATATCTTTGCTCGCACAGACCTAGTGGTCGTTGATAATGGAGCTATGAATGCTGATAAGTATATAAGGAACATTCTTGAAGAGCATGTAGTGCCATATTTGCCCCATACATTGGTGAAAATTTCATTTTTATGGACGATAATGCCAGACCCCATCGTGCGCGCAGCGTTCAGGAGTACCTTGAAGAGTCTCTCGAATGGAATGGCCAGCAAGAAGCCCAGATCTCAATCCGATTGAGCAGGTTTGGGACAACCTCAATAGAAGGCTGAGAAGTTCAGAAAATCATCCAGCTACTCTTAATGACTTAGGAATCCAACTCGGAGAAATCTGGGAAAGATTAGATCAGAACATTTTAAGATCACTCATTTTGAGTATGAACCGTCGTTGCCGAGCTGTAATTAACGCAAGGGGTGGAAATACCAAGTATTAAATCACTTATCAGCATTTCAGTATTTCGAAAATTGTTCATTCGGTGAAATCCTGAATTTTTCTTCCATTTAATGTGTCATGTTTCGTTCAAAACCTTCCCGAGAGAACATAAAAAATAAGTTATAAAGTCAATGTAGAGTTAACTTTCATTAAAATTGAGATTTTCAGAATGTGCGTTAATTTTTTTGCGCAGTGTATTTCTGTGAGGAAAAAATTCAAATAAAAAGATCGACTACCAATAAAGTGAAATTCCTTGAATGAAACAAGAATAAACAATTTTTCTTCGAGTCGCCTCTGCATCGTAGGCATTTGCAGTGAAAAATAAACATGAAATTACGTTCCCACCACAGCAAAGATATTTACCTCTCACCCATTAAACTGCCACATATAAATAATGGACAACTTATCATTTTTCAGAACTTGTATAATTTCACTTCATTCTTCCCCAAAACCGTTGTCATAAACAATGCCGTTATTTTTCAACCCTGAAACTGCAGTTTTGCTTTTAAACTGCGTGACCAACATACTTTTACCACTTACAACCAACAATACCTGCATTTTTGTGGTCGATTTCGAATCAAAATTGCCCATGCCCATAATCTATCATAATTTAGATCTGGACCCAGAAAAATTCCCCTGGATGAAAGTCGATATTTACTTATTGGATTCAAGAAGGAACAATTTGAATAAAATGCTCTCATTTCTGGAGAAAAGGACTATTTTTAATCCAAGGGCAGAGTTCGTTATCATCGTAGAGAAATTTGTGGATCTTCTCGATGTGATAAGAGGATTTTTCATTGAAAAAACCGTCATCTTGGATGTAGCGGAGGATCAAATTGTTGTTTACAACTTTAAAACGTTGGAAAATGATGGATTGACCTTCAATTTTCCACTGAGTCTTTCTGTATGTACAAAAAATGGCACGAAACATTTGAGGTCAGATCCAAATAACCACAGGAAAGAAAAATTGGAGGTTATTAAAGTGGGGGCAGGGGGGAACGTCCCTTCAATCATTTCAACAGAAGGTCTACCTTCTTCTGGAGTAGACATGGACATCCTAAAGATCATTTCGAAGAAGCTGGGGTTCAGAACAGAACTAAGTGTTGTAGACGTGTTCGCTGGAACTAAAAACGAACGAGACTTCACCTTTAATGGTTCCTTGGGGTTTTTGGAGAGACGGGAAGTCGACTTGGTTATTGGAGGGGTGTTGCCAACAAGTGAAGGGTCCATGAGTTTCGATTTCACACGAGCCACGTCAGCCAATAGGTACGCTTGGATAGTTCCAGCTGCCAAAGTTAGACCCTTTTGGAAACGATTGATATTCACCTTTAATCTTCAAGTTTGGATCATCTTCTATGCAACCTTCATGGTTAACCTCGTCGTTTTATCTTTTGTTAACAGATTCATCATGAAAGGTGTGTACCAGTGGGATAAAGAGTTGTTAAAGTTGTATTCCATGTGTATTTCTCCAGTTTCCATAAAATGCTCGGAGATGCCATCCAAGAAGATACTGTACACATCTTGGTATTTGTTTCTTTTGATTTTCACCAATTATTTCACAGCGAAACTGTTGTCTAATTTGGTGGTGAAGAAATTTGAGTACCAAATACACGAGTTGCATGAATTGATGGACGTCGACTGGAAAATTTGCATTTTTTCTGATCTCACAACAGACATCGGTTATTACGAAGAAAAGAAGTTGATGTCTTGCACCAACTGCGCTACGTGCACTAACAGAACAGCCTATGAAGGAGACGTAGTTTCGATAAGAAGCGAAAAGTTAACCTTGTTCGAAATGAGTAATTTTTACACCAATAAAGATCGAGAACCTCTCGTTTTTATCCTGAAGCAGTTTTACTTGGCTACTTACGACGTTATGGTTTTTCGAAAAAATCATCCGCTTTTCAAGAGGTTCGATAAGGTTCTAGGATATTTGATAGAGTCAGGTGTTTATGATCGTATCGAGAGGAAGTATAAGTCGATGGAAGTAGATCGTTATCCTAGGAGGTCCTGGATGAGTCTCAAACGGAAACAGCTACAATTTACGATCCTATTTTTAAGTTATGGTTGGATTCTCAGCCTTTTCGTCTTTGTTATTGAAGTGTTGACGAAGAGGATGTTCAAGAGGAATTAGAGATCTGGTTTTTTGCTTTTTCGGTAGATGTCACTTTAGAAGCTGTCATTTTTTGACGTTTGACAAGTAGAAACTACGCCATTAATAAAAATGGAACGATGCACGCTTCAACAAAGCATTGAAATTATCAAAATGGTGAAAATTTGGTAGAGTCGGTGTGCTTTTTTTTGGGACATCGAGAAGCACCTTGTCGAACCGCAAAATGGTGGGAAAATTTGAGCTCTTGGGACAAGTTAGTGATGTGAAGAATAAATCCTGTGCACATCGCTCAAGAACAGCAGAGAATATTGCTGCTGTAGCCGAAAGTGTTGAAGAAAACCCAGGTTTGTCAATTTCTCGTCGTTCTTTGGAATAAGGCATTCCAAAAACGTCATCATAAAGATTTTAGTCTTAAGGCTTATAAAGTTGAATTAACACAAGAACTCAGGCCGGCTGATCATCAACAACGTCGTGTCTTTGCTGAATTGACCATATTCACCGTCGCCATATTGTTGTGCGGCAATACCAACTACCCAGTGTTCCCAACGGAAAAATATTGAGTTTTTCAAAAATACTATCAGATTATTAGTATGGTATGTGGTATGAGAGGTTATATAAAATTGGTGGTTTCCAAATTTTTTGGGATGCCGTCAGGGCTTGGGAAATCCGAAAAATGATCTGGAAACCTCCACATTTTCCAGAGATGAGCGTATTCGAAAATTTTTTTTTTGTGGAATATGTGTTTTTGCATGCTCTACAAGATTTCACTTTCCAAATTTTTTGGGATGCCGTCAGGGCCTGGGAAATCTGGAAAATGATCTGGAAACCTCCATATTTTCCAGAGATGAGCGTGTTCGAAAAAAATTTTTTTGTGGAATATGTGTTTTTGCATGCTCTACCAGATACCATTTTCCAAATTTTTTGGGATGCCGTCAGGGCCTGGGAAATCCGGAAAATGATCTGGAAACCTCCATATTTTCCAGAGATGAGCGTGTTCGAAAAAAAATTTTTTGTGGAATATGTGTTTTCGCATGCTCTCCAAGATTCCACTTTCCAAATTTTTTGAGATACCGTCTGGGACTTGAGAAATCCGAAAAATGACCCAGCACCGGTTTTCCTTCAAATTGAAACCTTCATATTTTCCAGAGATGATGTTTTCGAAAAAAATTTGTTTGTGGAAGATGTCTTTTTAGATTCTCTACAAGATACCACTTTCCAAATTTGTTGGGATGCCGTCAGGGCTTGGGAAATCCGGAAAATGATCTGGAAACCTCCATATTTTCCAGAGATGAGCGTGTTCGAAAAAATTTTTTTTTTGTGGAATATGTGTTTTTGCATGCCCTACAAGATAGCATTTTCCAAATTTTTTGGGATGCCGTCTGGGAATTGAGAAATCCGAAAAATGACCCAGCAACGGTTTTCCTTCAAATTAAAACCTTCATATTTTCCAGAGATGATTGTGTTCGAAAAAAATTTGTTTGTGGAAGATGTCTTTTTAGATTCTCTACAAGATACCACTTTCCAAATTTGTTGGGATGCCGTCAGGGCTTGGGAAATCCGGAAAATGATCTGGAAACCTCCCTATTTTCCAGAGATGAGCGTGTTCGAAAAAAATGTTTTCGTGGAATACATATGTGTTTTAGATTCTCTACAAGATAGCAACGGTTTTCCTTCAAATTAAAACCTTCATATTTTCCAGAGATGAGATAACTTTGGTCAAGTATTTTGTGATAAAATCCAAGAAATATGGGTAGATATCAGTATAGTGGAGGCCATGGTTGTTGTGGAAGATGGGTTTTAGCATGCTCTACAAGATACCACTCTCCAAATTTTTTGGGATGCCGTCTGGGATTTGAGAAATCCGAAAAATGACCCAGCAACGGTTTTCCTTTAAATTAAAACCTTCATACTTTCCAGAGATGATCGTGTTCGAAAAGAATTTTTTTGTGGAAGATGTGTTTCAGCATGCTCTACAAGATTCCACGTTCCAAATTTTTTGGGATGCCGTCAGGACCTGGGAAATCCGGAAAATGAGCTGGAAACCTCCATATTTGCCAGAGATGAGCGTGTTCGAAAAAATTTTTTTTGTGGAATATGTGTTTTTGCATGCTCTACAAGATTCCACTTTCCAAATTTTTTGGGATACCGTCTGGGACTTGAGAAATCCGAAAAATGACCCAGCACCGGTTTTCCTTCAAATTGAAACCTCCATATTTTCCAGAGATGAGCGTGTTCGAAAAAATTTTTTTTGTGGAATATGTGTTTTTGCAAGCTCTACAAGACACCTTTTTCCAAATTTTTTGGGATGCCGTCTGGGACTTGAGAAATCCGAAAAATGACCCAGCAACGGTTTTCCTTCAAATTGAAATCTTCATATTTTCCAGAGATGATCCTGTTCGAAAATTTTTTTTTTGTGGAAGATGGGTTTTAGCATGCTCTACAAGATACCACTTTCCAAATTTTTTGGGATGCCGTCAGGGCCTGGGAAATCCGGAAAATGATCTGGAAACCTCCATATTTTCCAGAGATGAGCGTGTTCGAAAAAATTTTTTTTGTGGAAGATGTGTTTTAGCATGCTCTACAAGATACCACTCTCCAAATTTTTTGGGATGCCGTCTGGGACTTGAGAAATCCGAAAAATGACCCAGCAACGGTTTTCCTTCAAATTGAAATCTTCATATTTTCCAGAGATGATCCTGTTCGAAAATTTTTTTTTGTGGAAGATGGGTTTTAGCATGCTCTACAAGATACCACTTTCCAAATTTTTTGGGATGCCGTCAGGGCCTGGGAAATCCGGAAAATGATCTGGAAACCTCCATATTTTCCAGAGATGAGCGTGTTCGAAAAAATTTTTTTTGTGGAAGATGTGTTTTAGCATGCTCTACAAGATACCACTCTCCAAATTTTTTGGGATGCCGTCTGGGACTTGAGAAATCCGAAAAATGACCCAGCAACGGTTTTTTTTTTAAATTAAAACCTTCATATTTTCCAGAGATGAGCGTGTTCGAAGAAAATTTTTTTGTGGAAGATGTGTTTTCAGATTCTCTACAAGATACCACTTTCCAAATTTTTTGGGATGCCGTCAGGGCTTGGGAAATCCGGAAAATGATCTGGAAACCTCCATATTTTCCAGAGATGAGCGTGTTCGAAAAAATTTTTTTTGTGGAAGATGTGTTTTAGCATGCTCTACAAGATACCACTCTCCAAATTTTTTGGGATGCCGTCTGGGACTTGAGAAATCCGAAAAATGACCCAGCAACGGTTTTTCTTCAAATTAAAACCTTCATATTTTCCAGAGATGAGCGTGTTCGAAGAAAATTTTTTTGTGGAAGATGTGTTTTTAGATTATCTACAAGATACCACTTTCCAAATTTTTTGGGATGCCGTCAGGGCTTGGGAAATCCGGAAAATGATCTGGAAACCTCCATATTTTCCAGAGATGAGCGTGTTCGAAAATATTTTTTTTGTGGAATATGTGTTTTTGCATGCCCTACAAGATAGCATTTTCCAAATTTTTTGGGATGCCGTCTGGGACTTGAGAAATCCGAAAAATGACCCAGCAACGGTTTTCCTTCAAATTAAAATCTTCATATTTTCCAGAGATTACCGTGTTCGAAAAAAAATTTTCTGTGGAAGATGTGTTTTTAGATTCTCTACAAGAAACCACTTTCCAAATTTTTTGGGATGCCGTCAGGGCTTGGGAAATCCGGAAAATGATCTGGAAACCTCCATATTTTCCAGAGATGAGCGTGTTCGAAAAAAATTTTGTGGAATATGTGTTTTTGCATGCCCTACAAGATAGCATTTTCCAAATTTTTTGGGATGCCGTCTGGGACTTGAGAAATCCGAAAAATGACCCAGCAACGGTTTTCCTTCAAATTAAAACCTTCATATTTTCCAGGGATGATTGTGTTCGAAACAAATTCGATTGTGGAAGATGTGTTTTTAGATTCTCTACAAGATACCACTTTCCAAATTTTTTGGGATGCCGTCAGGGCTTGGGAAATCCGGAAAATGATCTGGAAACCTCCATATTTTCCAGAGATGAGCGTGTTCGAAAAAAATTTTGTGGAATATGTGTTTTTGCATGCCCTACAAGATACCACTCTCCAAATTTTTTGGGATGCCGTCTGGGACTTGAGAAATCCGAAAAATGACCCAGCAACGGTTTTCCTTCAAATTAAATCCTTCATATTTTCCAGAGATGATTGTGTTCGAAAAAAATTTTTTTGTGGAAGATGTGTTTTTAGATTCTCTACAAGAAACCACTTTCCGAATTTTCTGGGATGCCGTCAGGGCTTGGGAAATCCGGAAAATGATCTGGAAACCTCCATATTTTCCAGAGATGAGCGTGTTCGAAAAAATTTTTTTCGTGGAATACATATGTGTTTTTAGATTCTCTACAAGATAGCAACGGTTTTCTTTCAAATTAAAACCTTCATATTTTCCAGAGATGAGATAACTTTGTCTAAGTATTTTGTGATAAAATACAGGAAATATGAGTAGATATCAGTATAGTGGAGGCCATGGTTGTTGTGTCAGTAATTGTTCGGCAAGAAATAGATCTAAAAATAAAAAACTGACACCAAAATATTTCCAATTAAACTTTCGCGGTCCTAAGAATTTAGTGACTTTCGTTATTCGATTTTGAGAACCCTGGGTAGTTGGTATTGTCGCACAACAATATGGCGACGGTGAATATGGTCAATTAGGTCCTTGATGCATGAAAATGATCCGGAATTCTATCGAAAAATTATCTTGAGTGATGGGGCCCATTTCCACCTCGGTAGCTTCGTCAACAAGCAAAATTGTCGCATCTGGAGCTCGAAAAACCCAAGAGTTATTGTTGAAAAGCCTCTTTATCTTCAACGTGTGACTGCTTGGTGCGGTTTATAGTCTGGGAGCGTCATTGGACCTTACTTTCTCGAGAATGAGGCTAGAGCAACAGTAACGGTGAATGGATTGCGCTATCTAAAGATGATTAACGATTTTTTTTGGCCGGAATTGGATGGTATTGATGTGGACAACGTTTACTTTCAACAAGACGGAGCTACGCGCCACGAAACCATTGATCTTTCACGGGAAAAATTTCCGGAGCGTGTTATCCCTCGAAGAGGTACAATTGGCCACCGATATCTTGTGATTTAACACCTTGCGACTTCTTCCATTGGGGCCATGTGAAAGAGAAGGTCTACGCCAAGAGCCCAACGTCGATTCAAGACCTCAAAGATGGAATCCGTGAGGCTAAATGGGACATAAGGCAGCCACTTTGCGATTTGGTTATTGAAAATTACATGAAGGGAATATGGCCCTATTGTTGTGGTCGTGGTGGTCATTTGGCTGATATTATTCTCCATTATTAACAGCAAACCTTCCTCTTTATAATGAAATAAAAATCATTCATCTAAAAAAATGGCATTTTTCTTTGAATGTCAAAATAACACCTCCTATTGGAAAATCCTTTAGGATAATAAATATTCATCTCAAGATGCAGTTTAAGAAATTTTTCATTACGCCACACCCTGTATAATTGCAATATCTCTATGTTTTACCATAATCTCGAATTTGGTGAAGACATCGAGAGTCGAGACAGAATAAAATTAATAATCATCAGTGTGACCTATGCTCTAGTGTCTAGTACTTATAACTGATAAGTGTGATCAGCAAGAACCAGGTAGGTAATTTGATCATTTTATTATGATCGTTACAAATTTTGACTGAATCATAATACTTTACCAATTTTTTAGACCTAAGTGAACATCGGAATAATGTCTCTTAGTGGTAAAACAGCCTTTATTACTGGTAAGATGAAATCAAAATATATTTTCGAGAAAGTGACTTAACCTATAACAAGTTCGTGTAACACGCGTGTGTAGCTCCATTGGCGTATCGATAAATGTGGCTAATCCAAACACTAGCTGGCCCGGCGAACTTTGTTTCGCCTAAATGATACTTACGGTGAATTTCACAAATCGTAATCACCAATGATCGAAGATCAACGGCTTGGTTCTCTGATTTTTGAACCATCAAATCGAGTTTATGCTAGATCAAGCTCCGATCACCGGTGATTACGCTTTGTGAAACCCACCGTTAAAGTTGTATTGCTATTTTTTCAAGCAGGAGAGAAATTCGGCAAAATATACAAAAATTTAGTACGTACCATTGTTATTCGCACGAACAGAAACACAAAAATAATATGTCAATTACTAATTATGGCAATTTTGGATTCAGCTATTTCCGCAAATACACTGCGCAAAAAAATTAACGCACATTATGGAAATCTCAAATTTATTCTACAACTGAAGGTGTCCTCAATGAAATTTTTTTTTATCAGAATTATGCATGCATATGTTATCCACTTTCAACGTTTTTCTTCAATACAGATGTTTTCTCCCAGCAGGAATAAAAAAAGATGATATTATCAGATTTTGAATGTATTGGCTCCATTCTAAAATCAGTTGTTCTCGATCAATTCTAGTGATCAATAGTTTTTCTTTCGTTTGATTTTCTACACTCGATCGCTATGCAACGCGAAACACGCAATTTGACCCAAGAGGAATGTGCCCAAGCGGTAGTTTTGCGTGAAGAAGGGTGGACATACACAAGAATTGCAGAAAGGTTTGGAGTTTCCCATACAAGTGTGTCCAGAATGTTGCAGCGATTCAGGGAGACAGGTATGAATGTCCGAAGACCAGGACAGGGTAGACCATGGGTAACAACTGCCATTCAAGAACGTTACTTGAGAGTTTCTTCGTTGAGACAACGGTTTGCAACCGCTCGCCTCCTTCAAAATCAGCTTGAGCAAACTCATGAGGTGCAAATTAGCACTAAGACAATAAGAAATCGCCTCAGAGAATATGATTTAAGGCCTCGTGTCGCGGCAAGAGGCCCAGCTCTTACCCCAGCCCATCGAAGGGCGCGTTTGGATTTTGCTAGAGAGCATATCCATTGGGAAGAGGCCGATTGGGAAAGAGTTCTCTTCACAGATGAGTCTAGATTCTGCCTCTACCATTGTGATCGACGTTCCCTTGTATACAGACGTCCACATGAAAGATATGCTCAGTGCCATTTCCTGAATACTACTGGTTTCGGGGGAGGATCGATTATGGTATGGGGTGGAATATCTTTGACTGCTCGCACAGACCTAGTGGTCGTTGATAATGGAGCTATGAATGCTGATAAGTATATAAGGAACATTCTTGAAGAGCCTGTAGTGCCATTTGCCCCATACATTGGTGAAAATTTCATTTTTATGGACGATAATGCGAGACCCCATCATGCGCGCATCGTTCAGGAGTACCTTGAAGAGGTTGAAGTCTCTCGAATGGAATGGCCAGCAAGAAGTCCAGATCTCAATCCGATTGAGCAGGTTTGGGACAACCTCAATAGAAGGCTGAGAAGTTCAGAAAATCATCCAGCTACTCTTAATGACTTAGGAATCCAACTCGGAGAAATCTGGGAAGGATTAGATCAGAACATTTTAAGATCACTCATTTTGAGTATTTTGAAAATTGTTCATTTCTCTTCTTTCACATAAAATTCGGTGAAATCCTGAATTTTTCTTCCATTTAATGTGTCTTGTTTCGTTCGAAACCTTTTCCGAGAGAACATAAAAAATAAGTTATAAAGTCAATGTAGAGTTAACTTTCATTAAAATTGAGATTTTCAGAATGTGCGTTAATTTTTTTGCGCAGTGTATATTTATTACCCAAACAGAAATCCTGTGTAAGTAAAACTCCATCGATTTTTATTGTATTTTATAATAACCAGACCGTAGACGAATCCATATAATATGAAGTTTCATAACAAACAGTCCATCCTATCTCGAGTTATAAATGGTGTAACCAACATCTTTCTTTTATATATAGAATAGATAACTGAGTATTTTGCCTTGTTATGTCTTCATTTCGACCTACACCAATGGTGGTCAAAATGACCTAGTTTTCCCTCACAAATCATGCCCAATCAAGAAAATCAGAAAAGGTTTTTTTTTTAAACAGGAACCCCAACACGATATACCCAATTACAGAGATTCACTACAAATCAACAAACAATTGCATAAACAAGACCTGCTGCTTATTATTTGTCCATCGACAGTGTAGCTTATACTCCATTCTCTTATATAAAGTATCCCGGTTGGCCAACATTTGGGTTTATCAAGTTTTTTACTCAAAACTGACGCGTGAAATGTCAAATAATTGCCAGAGACGTTGACAAAGCTTATTTCTATTTACTCTTTCTTAACTTTCAAGGTTTAACTGTGATACAGGTTTTGTAGTACTACTACATTTTCATACTGGAGTATTTCAAGTTGTGCAAAAAGGTATTTAAATGTTTTCTGTAGGCTTATTTCTCGAGAATTTTGAAAAGTGGGGAACTCCATAGGTCCGTCTGTTCGTTTAGATGTTTTTCTGTCTAGTACTTTTATTCCTTTTTCGAATGAACTATCACAAAGTAACGGACTATTCTGTCCATTATTTTTCAGTAAAATTTCAACACTCGATTCTTGATTTGCGTACAAGAAACTAGCATAACTGAATCTTCCAACCATGTTTATTTAAGTGAAATATGTCCAGTATTAACAAAGAAAAAAGTTTCTTCAGCATTCGCCAGGTCTTTGCAATTATTGAATTCACATAATATTTTCTCAAAATCATTATTTTCCCAAATAAAAATTTCGATAAAGACGTAATTACTACGACTTCTATGTAGAAAGGACAACGTTGCGTAGTTATCTGACAAAATTTTCAAAATATACACGGTGAAATGTGTCCGATTGTAATGGCCAACCAGGGGATACTTTTATAGAAGTGAATGGAGTATACTTTGTTCCTTATATCAGGTGCTGGATCAGGAATCGGCAGAGCAGCCTGTCAAATACTCTCTCGCGATGGTGCCAACATAATCGCGGCTGATATCAACGCCAAAAATGTCCAAGAAACGTTGGACCTCATCAATAAGCCAGAAAAAACTAATTTGTCGATCTCCTTGAACGTATGTGAATCTACCAGTGTGAAATCAGCACTGAAAAAGGTACTAGAGACCTACAGTCAACCGCCATCCATAATCGTGAACTGCGCAGGCATAACCAGGGATAATTTTCTTCTGAAACTTTCCGAGGAGAATTTTCAAGAGGTTATTGACGTGAATCTGAAGGTGAGATACTTTTTATTTGTTTCTGTGGTGTTGAACATCCTTGCAGAATTCAAGTACTCAAACTTACTTTCTACTTGTTTTGAGTATTGGAAAATAGAATTCCTAAGTCTATCAAAAGGTCTTTAGCTACATATACCAGGTGTCTCTTGGAAAAATTGTATACAAAATCGACCAAACATAGTTTCCATCTAAAAAACCATTCCAGGGTACTTTCTTGGTGATCCAAACGTTCTGTAACGCAATAGTGGAGCATAAAGTGCCCAAGGGTTCCGTCATCAACATAGCCAGTGTCGTCGGAAAGAACGGGAACATGGGTCAAGCCAACTACGCGGCGAGCAAGGCTGGTGTAGAAGTTTTGACTAAGACAGCCGCCAAAGAATTGGGAAGAGATGGGATAAGGGTAAACGCTATTCTTCCTGGATTTATATCGACTCCAATGACTGATTTGGTTCCCGACAAGTTGAAAGAGATGTTCGCCAGTAAAATTCCGCTGTCTAGGTTTGGAAGGCCTGAAGGTGTGTTAAATTTCGATAGTAAATGTCAGTTCTTAAGAGAATTGTATACAGGGTGGCCATTTGAAAACGAAACAGACGAGATTACAGACGAAATAAATTTTTTCGATAGAAATGCTCGGACAGGTCGATTTCTGTTTCGAGGGGGACAACTTAAGATGTAGGTTACGGACTCATAGCGCTTCAACCCTTGCTACTACAACCCTCACCCCCAATTTTTGAATAGGGAAGATGGGGTGAGTGATACCTCATTTGAAAGGTATTTTTATACTGATTTCAGCACAGTAATTGTTTTTTCATTTTATGCATCAGTTCTCGAAATATTCTTAACTGAGTATTTGGAAATGAAGTGGTGTTTTCATGGCACTTGTAGTGTTTTTTTGTGAAAAATCGACATTTTGAGCTTCAAAACAACCATGACTGTGGCTTCCTTCCTCCAATTCACTGACATAGGAATCTTTAATCAAGATGTCGAGTTTTCACAAAAAAACACTACAAGTGCCATGAAAACACCACTTCATTTTCAAATACTTAGTTAAGAATATTTCGAGAACTAATGCATAAAATGAAAAAACAATTACTGTGCTGAAATCAGTATAAAAATACCTTTGAATTGAGGTATCACTCACCCCATCTTCCCTATTCAAAAATTGGGGGTGGGGGTTGTAGCAGCAAGGGTTGAAGCGCTATGCGTCCGTAACCTACATCTCAAGTTGTCCCCCTCGAAACAGAAATCGACCTGTCCGAGCATTTCTATCGAAAAAATTTATTTCGTCTGTAATCTCGTCTGTTTCGTTTTCAAATGGCCACCCTGTATACTGCTCCACAAGAGTTAGGGATATCGTAATCAATCGTTCTTAAAAGTATGTAATCTTCGAGAAAATCGCTGTAAAATCATTTAAAACTCAATAACAACTTGAATCGATCCAATGAAAATCAGTATGAGACATTTCGTCAATCTGGTCGCCTTTTTTCTGAAGTTTGGTTCTTTGAATGTGCTTCATGAATGTTCTGATTTTGAAATGAAGTCAGTTTATCAACGGCTTCGATTTGAAACGAGTTTTCTAAAAATGCCAAGACGTAAATTAACAAACGCTGAGGCTAACAAGGCTATCGGAATGCTACAGGGTGGCCTAACTCAGGTTTTTGTAGCGGAAAGGCTCCAAGTCAGCCAAAGTGTGATATATCGACTTTGGAATAGGTTCAGGGAGACAGGTTCCGTGTTGGAAAGACCAAGGCTCGGTGGGCGACGAAAAATAACACCTGCTCAGGATCGTTTCATCTTTCATCACCGTTTCGGCGAGAAGAAACCCTACATCTACGTGTAGAATGCTACGGAATACTCTTCAAGATGCAGATGGGGTCCAAGTTTCCATCGAAACCATCAGACGACGGTTGAGAGAGGTGAATCTAGGTTCTAGACGTCCATTTAGAGGAGTTCCATTAACACGTGACCATAAGCGTCAAAGACTGGAATGGGCAAGGCAACATATCAATTGGAACGATCAATGGCGTAGTGTCCTTTTCACTGATGAATCCAGATATGGACGATTTTCAAATCCATAGTTGTGAATGCGCGCGAGGAGCTTGGTATTCCACATTTACCAATACCTCCGCACTCACCAGATTTAAATTTCATAGAACATGCATGGGATATGCTCCAAAGAAGATTAGATAATCATCAACCTACCCCAGAATGATCTGAGAGAGCTTCTGCCCCGTTTATAGAACCAAATTCCTCAAGAAATGTTCAAGAACCTCGTGTGTAGTATGCAAAGAAGATGTCAAGCTGTTATTGATGCCCGTGGAGGCCATACATTGTATTGATATTCTTAAAATGCTTGAATTCTCTGGGAATAAAAATTCGATATTTTACTCGATTTTTCTTAACCACCCTGTATACGCTGCAGACCTACAGGCTAAAATTAATTTGGAGGTTGAAATCATATTAATATGAATTTTCATCACAAAAATCTTATTTTAACTATATTTTTTGCAATTTAAGGCAATATCCCTAACTCATGTGGAGCAGTTTATTTCAGCTTCTTAAGGCGGATTTACATCAGACGAGCGAATGCTCATTCTAACCTCATTCTATCAAATTCTTCTAGTTTAAACAGACGTGGAGCATTCAATCTCGTTTTTGCTCGCTGAAAGCGAGCTTTCCTTCACACTAAAAGATCAACAAATAATGTTCTTGTTCTAGCTCTTGCTGTTTGTTCGTTTGGTTTGAACCCACCTTTAGTTTCGTTGTCGTATTTGATTTGGTGTTTTATTTTCAGAGATTGCTGAAGTTATATCGTTTTTGGCATCTGAGAAGAGTTCTTATATCACAGGTGCTTCGATAGACGTGACTGGGGGACTTATATCAACATGATTTGTTGATGCTTTTATAAATGCGATCGATGTATGTTATGATTATATTGTGATTTGATATGATTAAAGATTTTGGTGCTTCATAATAGAATTCTTTTAATTTTAAAGACATTTACTGAATAAAATAAGGAGTCTGGATCTGTTTTCCACTCGCGAAACATCGCGAAACGATGAAGGTCAGAAATTCTTCGAACTATTCGAGTTAAGATCAAATAAGATTCAATTCAATTTGTGCTTTTCATTTTGGAACTTTTATTAAGAAAATTATTCGGGAAATGGCGTATTTCGATTAATTTTTTACATCCTATTAAACTCTCAGGAAAAAATTCAACGTGGGAAGTTAATATCTGCTGTTCTGTTTATGTAGGTTAGGTATATGATGTTGAATAACAAATGCATTAAGATAAAATTAATTTATTCAGTCGAATGGAAATTTATAATAATTTAATATTTTCTGGATGTTGATCATTTTTTTCGATCTCAATCGCCCGTCATCATCTCCATAAATTCTGAAAGAAAAAACATAATCTTTATGCTACAAAATACCAAGTAAAGGCTTTTCCAATAACATGTGTTATTTTGAAAACCCCTCCATTTCACCATTTCACTTTTGAAGCTGTCATTTTTTGACTTTTGACAAGTAGAAACTGTCCCATTAATAAAAAAAGAACGATACACGCTCTAACAACGAATTGAAATTGTTAAAATCTTATACAGGGTGACAAGAAAAACTTCGGACAAATTTTGCTGTGGTCTGGAACAAAAGTATTTCAGCGCAGCCAAATAATTTTTATTCTCTTGGTTTCTCTACACTTTCCTGTACTAATATGTGAATTTTCTGTTTGATATAATTTCATTTCACAGAGTTTTAGAATGTCAAACAAACGTAGTGCGATTTTGGAGCTGTTTCGTCAAGGTAGGCGTCAATGCGAAATTGTTCGTTTGCTCAATGTGCCTCGACAAACCGTGTCCGATGCAATTCGTCGTTTCAAGGAGCTTGCCCATGATGGTCGTCGTCCAGGAAGTGGTAGAAAATAGCCTGTGAAACCGGCATCAACCGCGAATCAGTCCGTCAAATTGCCAAAAAGGAGCACAACCTCAAGCCATACAAGCTCCAAAAAGTTCAACTCCTCACGGAGGAAAACAAGCGCGTACGACTCCAATGGTGCCGCCAACTCCTTCGTCCCGCCGCCGGTCAGCAATGGGAGCGAATTCTCTTCACAGACGAGAAGCTTTTCACCGTAGAACAATCCCAAAACCACCAAAACGACAGAGTCTGGTCCTTAGAGGCTCCCGGTACATCGGCCATCGTCGAACACCATCAAAATCCGCAATCCGTCATGGTCTGGGGCGGAATTTGCGGCAGTTGTAAAACTCCCTTAGTTTTCGTGGATCAAGGTGTCAAAATCAATCAAGAAGTCTACCGTTGCGACATCCTCGAGGCCGTAGTACTTCCGTGGGCCAAGCAGCACTTCGGCGATACGCATTGGACCTTTCAACAGGACTCCGCTCCGGCTCACAGAGCGAAAATGACACAAGAATGGTGTAAGACCCATTTTTCCTTGTTTCATCTCATCTGCAGAATGGCCGCCCTACTCACCGGATCTCAACCCAATGGACTACAGCGTGTGGTCGATTTTGGAGCACAGGGCTTGTGCTAAAAAACACAAAAATTTGGAGTCGCTGAAGCAATCTCTGCGCCGGGAATGGAACCGATTAACGCCCGAGGAGCTGCGGCCCATTGCCGAAAATTTCAAGAAGCGTCTGAAGCTGTGTATCGCCGCCAAAGGAAGCCACTTCGAAACGGCTTAAATATATTATTAACAAATGTTCAAGCTATTATTATTTGTTGTTGTTTTGTTTAATTTCTTCTGTTTAATGAAGTTAAATGAAAAAGAGTTTGTCCGAGGTTTTTCTTGTCACACTGTATTATTAACGGCATATCTTCCTCTTTATAATTGAACAAGCAGCCGTCCCAGCTTCGCCCGTGTAGAAATTTGTTTCACGCAGCGGTCTCATCTTCAACACGCCATATCTTTTGATGTACTCGCTGTAATTCTATGATGTGAAGGGCAATTTCGTTCTAAATTAAATACTGGGGATAAATAACGTATTAGGTTCGATGAGGATCAATACCCAATTCATAAAAACTCACTCCCAAATAGTGCATAATTTTGGAAAACATCTGATTACCATAAACAGGTAATAGCAAGTCAATCTTGAGAGATAGATATATGCTATCGCGGACTTTTTTGTAGAACTATTTAAGAGGTACATTTCCGTCATACATTGTATCCACGTAAGTCTTACGGTTTTTGCAGCGCACTTGAAAATAGCTGATTATGGCTGATTTTTTTGTAATTATTGAAGTTATAGTGGGTATCCTAATTTTTTTCGGGTAAAAAGTATAGCCTATGGCACTCAGAGATAATGTAGCTTACTAAGGGTGAAAGAATTTCTGAAATCGGTTCAGTAGTTTTTGAGCCTATTCGTATCAAACAAACAAAAATACAAATCTTTCCTCTTTATAATATTAGTATAGATAAACATTCGATCATTTATTTCAAAAAATGCATTTTTGCATTTTGCTTTGAATGTAAAAATAACACCTCTTGTTGGAAAACCCTTTAGTAGACAAAGACATTCAACGTTTTCACCACCCTAGCTTCTTCGCTTACCGAACGTAAGAATACTAAGCAAGTGCAAACTCTAAAGGTGAATACAGACTATTCTGACGTGACGTGATTCCACGTCACGTCAGACGTGTATGAGTGCTCACATTGAACGTGAACGTCAAAATGTGAGTGATATAAAAATGCAACACATCGTTCTGTGCGTTCACGTTCATATCAGGCCAATGGGAGCACTGACGGTGCCTGACGTGACGTGAAATCACGTCACGTCAGAATAGTCTGTATTCACCTTGACACGTGTTCAAACAGGAAGTCCAGGGCCGTATTACAATATTTTATATTTTCCTTTAACTGGTGACATTGTGGTAATGTTTTCTAGTGTAGTCTGAGCTCACCATCGAAATCAACAGTTCCAGATCCATCGGTATCAATTTCAGATATAATTCCATCCAGATCTCTACTGCTCAAGTTATCATCGAGGGCTCCTAGGATTTCTTTGAGTGTTGCAGTTGTGATATAGCCATTTCCCTCTCTATCGTATAATCTACACGAAAAATGTAGAAAATAAGAAATTTTTTTAACTTCAGTTCTTACAAATTCAAATTCAAACTTGAATACATTAGAGAAATTATTTCTGATGATATATTTTATGCTCACCTGAAAGCTTCTTTGAGTTCTTGCTGTGTAGACTCATCGTCGTCTTCTTCTAAAAAATGAGAAGCAATGTTGCAGAATCCATCGAAATTTACTCTTCCGCTGTTATCAGGATCGTTTTTCTTGATCAGCTGTAAGAGCTCATGGTCATCGAAAAGCTGGCCCATGGTGTTTAAAATAGTGGATATTTTCAAGGTTTCTATATACCCGCACTTTGTGGTGTCGAACATTTGGAAGGCTTTCCGCATGATGGCCATCTTCTGGTCATCCTCGGGATCCTATGGACAGACAATAATTCTTTGAGAATTGTTCTTTCGATTTTTCCGATCGAAAATATCTTTTTTCGAAGAAAAATTGCATGCACTCCAAAAAACATAGTTAAAATTCGATATTGCTTCTATCTGGTGTTTTTTCAGAGTGATAGAACTTTAAATTGAAATAAAACAAATTTAAATTGAGATTAATGCCAATTTTTCTTTTATTTTGAAGTAAATTTTAGGATATTTATGTTTTGAAAACTATTTCCGGCATATGTCCATCTCGACTAAGGACTGAACGAGAATAAATTCGCTATCACAAAAACGCCTATATCTCTTGAACCAACTGAGAAAAAATCAAAATTTGATCATAGTTAGCTTTGTTATGAACGTCAGAAACATGTGGAACATTTACTTCATAGATATTCCAATTCTCTGTCGCAAAATGTCGAGCGAAGTGAAAACACGAGAATTTATAGTGAAACTTTTTCAAAATAATCAAAAATGAAGCTTCAAAAGAATCGCAAAAGAGGCTCGCGTTCGTCCGGAAATGGTATCAAGAGTTGTTAAGCGCTTCAACGAAGATCTTACAATTAACCGCAAGGAAGGAACAGGGAGGAAAAAGGGAGTTCTTAGCCCAAAAAAAGTGAAGAAAGCCATCAGCCTTTTTCAGAAGAATCCTAACCTTTCAGGACGGAATGTGACCCAAATAGTGGGTAGTTCGCAGTCAACCGTTCAGAAAATCAAGTCGAGTTGTGAGCTTAGAACATACAAAGTGCAGAAAGTGCCAGACAGGAACGCTGTGAAGAATCAAGAAGCGAAATCAAGAGCAAATAAATTAAAAAAAGATTTCTCGAAAACTTTTTCCTGTTGCGTGATGGACGACGAAACCTATGTCTTGGCTGATTTCTTGCAACTTCCTGGTCAGGAATTTTATACTGCAGATTCTCGTGGAAATGTTGACGAACAATTTCGCGTGAAGAAACAAGCAAAGTTTCCTAAAAAATTCCTGGTTTGGCAGGCAATTTGCACTTGTGGGAAAAGGAGCAAATTTTTCGTTGGCCAAGGCTCTGTTGACTCGAAGATATACATCGAGGAATGCTTGAAGAAGCGACTTTTACCATTTTTACGTGAGCACGATGTGTCAACAATCTTTCGGCCAGATTTAGCTTCATGTCACTACGGCAAGGCCACCAAGGAATTGTACGAAGCTAATGCGGTGGTATTTGTTCCCAAAGAGGCCAATCCAACAAATTGCCCAGAACTCAGGGCAATCGAAAGATATTGGGCCCTGGTAAAAAGAGAATTGAAGAAGACTAAGAAATCAACGAAAACATTTGCGGAATTCAAGCAAAAGATGAAGACAGCATCCCAGAAAGTGACTGAGAACACTATAAGAAGCATGATTGGAGGAATTCCAGAAAAAATCCATGAATTTTGTACAAAATAGTTTTGGTTTTTTTATTGTAAAAACAGTTTTCATTAGAATTAGGAGATGATTCGAAAATGAGTTTAATTTTCGAAATCGATCCAGTGGTTCAAAAGATATAAGCGTTTTTGTGATAGCGAATTTATTCTCGTTCAGTCCTTAGCTTCCAAAAAGAATGATTTTTTGAATTTTCGAAAATATCGAAAGCCAAGAGACATTTACTGAACATAAAACATTGTTTTCTGTACAGCCAAAAGGTCCCCTTTCTGCGGGAATTTTTTCTTTTATCTCGATCAAAATTATCTGTTTTTGAAGAAAAATTGTTTAGTAAACAATTCAAACTTTCATCACAAATTCACACCTACCATTTTCTACCGAAACACCTCTATCCCATAAAAAACTTTCAACTAGGTAAACATCACACAAACTGTATGTCAATTTGATGTAAGTACCCACTTTTATAGTTTCCCCTTCCATCAAGCATTCTGAGGAAAAACTATTAGAGGGAAAACGTTTGGGCTGTAAACGGCTGAAAGAGTTTGATGCGGTCAAAAATAAGCACTTGATTTTCTTATTAGTGATGCCAAATAAAATCCTCGAACGGATTCTTCTGGTCATTCTATTTCAAGATGGGATGGAGTTTAGGAATATGGATTTTTTATTTTTAGCGAAGGTGTTTTTATGCAATTTTCGAAGACAATGGACTAAGCCTAAAACGTATTCGCATATACAGAGTGTTTCATGCGAAAAAATTCAGGTATTCAGCTATTGGTTTCGGGAACAAAAAATTGGAAAAAAAATTGTTTTAAATAATTTTATTTCATGAAACTTCATTTCGAAAAACAGGTTTTGTTATAGGAAAGACCCATCCCAATTTCATAAGGGCAATCATCCTTGAGTTTTTTCGCGTGAATTTAGAAACACCCTGTATAGAAGATTCATTAGTAGATCCCATAGATCTACCTAAAGTAGTTATCCTTATCGGTAGATCTCAGCAAATCAGGTGAATTTGTAGGCGACATGTCAAAGTTGGGTCAATTTCCTGAAGAAATGGGAAAATTATGGAAAATATGAATACCAAGCTATTTTGTATTGACTTTTTCTCTTTGGATCCGTATATTTACATCACGGCCAGGATATGGACTGAACGAGAATTAATTCGCTATCACAAAAACGCTTATATCTTTTGAACCACTGGACCGATTTCGAAAATCAAACTCATTTTCGAATCATCTTCTAATTCAAATAAAAACTGTTTTTACAATAAAAAAATCAAAACTATTTTTTACAAAATTCATGGATTTTTTCTGGAATTCTTCCCATCATGCTTCTTATAGTGTTCTCAGTCACTTTCTGGGATGCTGTCTTCCAGTTTTGCTTGAATTCCGCTAATGTTTTCGTTGATTCATTAGTCTTCTTCAATTCTCTTTTTACCAGGGCCCAATATCTTTCGATTGGCCTGAGTTCTGGGCAATTTGGTGGATTGGCCTCTTTGGGGACAAAAACCACCTCATTAGCTTCGTATACCATTCCTTGGTGGCCTTGCTGTAGTGGCATGAAGCTAAATCTGGCCAAAAGATTGTTGACACATCATGCTCACGTAAAAATGGTAAAAGTCACTTCTTCAAGCATTCCTCGATGTATATCTTCGAGTCAACAGAGCCTTGGCCAACGAAAAATTTGCTCTTTTTCCCACAAGTGCAAATTGCTTGCCAAACCAGGATTTTTTTTAGGAAACTTTGCTTGTTTCTTCACGCGAAATTGTTCGTCAACATTTCCACGAGAATCTGCAGTAGAAAATTCCTGACCTGGAAGTTGCGAGAAATCAGCCAAGACATAGGTTTCGTCGTCCATCACGCAACAGGAAAAATTTTTCAAGAAATCTTTTTTTAATTTCTTTGCTCTTGATTTCGCTTCTTGATTTTTCACAGCGTTCCTGTCTGGCACTTTCTGCACTTTGTATGTTCTAAGCCCACAACTCGACTTGATTTTCTGAACGGTTGACTGCGAACAACCCACTATTTAGGCCACTTTCCGTCCTGAAAGGTTAGGATTCTTCTGAAAAAGGCTGATGGCTTTCTTCACTTTTTTTTGGGCTATGAAACCCCTTTTTCCTCCCGGTTCCTTCCTTGCGGTTAATTGTAAGATCTTCGTTGAAGCGTTTGATACCGTTTCCGGACGAACGCGAGCCTCTTTTGCGATTCTTTTGAAGCTCCATTTTTGATTATTTTGAAAAAGTTTCACTATAAATTCTCGTGTTCTCACTTCTCTTAACATTTTGCGACAGAGAATTGGAATATCTATGAAGTAAATGTTCCACATATTTCTGACGTTCATAACCTTAGTCTAAGTTCATAACAAAGCTTACTATGATCAAATTTTGAATTTTTCTCAATTGGTTCAAGAGATATAGGCGTTTTTGTGATAGCGAATTTATTTTCGTTCAGTCCTTATCTATGAAAAAGGTTTTATCGAATTTGAATTGCCCTTTTTTCGGATTTTTAGCAATTTTCTCGATTTTTTTAAAATACTCACACATCGCCTAGTGAATCGAAATTTCACCCACGTATGAATCGATAATTCCTCTTTCCCCACTGTATAGAAAAATAGACTTACCTACTCTAACTATAAATCAACCTTCAAATGAAATATTTCGGGCGACACCTCTAAATTGGGAAGCATCAATCATAGAGATATTGTATTGGCGAATAATAAATCTCTTTTCAAGATCGGTACTCGCTTCAACAGTTGCTAAATAAAGAACGGTAATTATGTTAAAACCTGTCAAAAAATTGTTCCATATTTCTAATAAGCTGGGTTACAAATTGTTAACAGGGATGTATCAGGCCTTATTGCACTTCATGTCCAAAAATTTATATCCACAAATGTAGAACCTTCAGTCAAAATTTATCATCATGCTCACATATACAGGGTGTATTTAAAGGTGGGCTTTTCTTTTAACAAATGGAAGGACTCATCAAAATATATATGTATACTCCATTCACAATTATAAAATCACAACTCTGGCCTTGGAAATTTGACACATTCCACTCTATATCGAAGTTATGACGTTTTTCAAAATATTTTTATGTTCCAAGTCAACACTATGTTGCCCTTTCTACATTCTTAGCGTATTTCTCAGAATGAGAATTTATTCGGAGAATGAATGAATTGGAAAAGATGTGATGGACGAAAATAATTAACGTTTATATGAATTGATAGAAAGGATTCCTTTTCTAGTTATTTGCATGAAAAGTACAAGAGATCACTGTTGAAATATATAATTTTTCGCCATGGAAGAAAATTGCATTGCTTTTACATAATTTTCATATGCATGCTTGTGAAGATTTAATGTTTCTTATTCTCTTGAACTGAAAGTTCAAGACTTGACGACATCAATAGTTGATTCTAATCAAGAATTCATTAAAAAAAATCAATCCAAAGATATAAGATGAATTGATGGGTAATTACAAGAATCAAGAATATTGTCAATTTTATTTTGTTGATAACTTTCTTAAAATCAATGTTGGGATATAAAACTCGGCTGCGTTTGTTCAAACAACATCTAAAGAATTCATTTTTCACCATCTCGACTTTTGAAAGGCGTTTCTTATAGGAGAATTAGGTCTAAGTTCCACCTCATTAGTGAGGTACCTAACTTTTGCAAATCTGCTCAGATATCGCCAAATTTCTTGGAAAACCTGAAAAATATCATCCTAATCGACCTCTCGAGGCTCCATCCAATCCATCTACTGCGATGTGTAACCCTTCAACCTCGAAATGTAAACATTCTACCTGGACTTGAAATTCGTCCTCACGCTCCAAACTGGTGCTAAAAACAATCAACATACGTTAATCTTGGATATTCGACGAAAAACTCACCTGCAAATATCGATTAAATACCAAAAATCTGCGAACAATTTGTAAAACTAACAAAATGTGGAATATCGTTGATACTTTTACTTTGATGTAAACAAAGAAACTGGCAACGTCGTTTTGTCATTAACGATATTTCCTGTGCGCGCACTGACTTTTCATCATATGTTCTGTGCTTTTCATGGGGGGCACCAACTCCTGAAAACGAAACCATGACCTCCTATGTGATTAAATAAAAGTGAATGGAGTATATTATCTTTGAAATAAAAAAATTTGGCTTCAATCATAACTGTGTTTTATTTCAATTTAAAGCTCGATCACTCTAAAAAAAAACACCCGATAATTGTGGAAACTTCTTGAACGATATTGTCGATGACTTCATTAGCTGATCCGTTCCTGTGTACGAATGTGAGGTGGCAGCAGTAAAATAAAAATAGGTCATATGATGGGCAAACAGCTATATGAAATATTTCTGAATGCAACGGCAAGTAGGTATCTCTTGATGAGCTAATTCGACAGTTAATGAGTTTGCAATCTCGGCAAATACTTCAAAACTGTGGAAGTTAATAAGCGGTTAAATGAGAAAAGTGACAGAGAGAAATATTAGACACGTTTATTATTGCGAAAAGTTGATTTGATCGCGAATATATGTGCCAACACTATTCCTCTACACACCGTCTGTATTCAAATATGCATTTTGATATTAAAATTCATCTCTGGTATAATGGTGTATAAGACAATTACCTAGAAATCTACCTAATAGCATCTAGCTTCTAGTTGATAAATGCGGTTCATGAATATTTATAAGAATAAGTGGCTGCAATTCAAGAAATAGATTTCAATTTTGTTAGCTCAATCCCAAGGGATTTATTAAGTTCAACCTGTATGTGAAAGTATATATTTTTCCCATAATAGGTGGTTAGATAATATCCATAAATTTACTGTTAATACCACATCCAATAATGACGACATTTATCATATTCGTATGAAGGATCATGCTTCCTTATATCGACTCAAATCTTTGAATCCTCAGAAGTTATTTGTTTTAGATGATAAAGGTGGGTTTTTCTTCCTTACTGTAATGGACAAGTAGCTATATGATCAGTTTTTTGATCATATATGGCAAAAACATGAAAATGTTTCAGATTTTCTTGGCGCCAAGGACAACTCACTGTGTTTTAATCTCATGAAAATATCTTGAGTATACAAGGATGGTATCGGGTGTTTTTTAGAGTGATAGAATAGGGATGTTGACTATTTTTTGGAGATGATTTTAATTCGTAGATAAGCCCTATACAAACACGAAAAAATTATAGCAAATACCAATAAAAAATGCGTAAATAAAAATAGTTTTCAAAATTCCCGCTGAAACGAAGTGATTATGATGACGTCACTATACGGTAAACAGACTTCGCCGTCTGTCAAAGCGAACTGATCTTGTGTGATTTCTTGCGAACGAATCGTTTGCGTAATATCAAATAATCGGGAAATAGTTCGCTGGTGATACGTTTTACTCTCTTCTGTTCTTCGTAAGTTCGTACTCGTGATGACAGTAAGGTTATGGGTTAGCTTGTTTACAGAACAGTGACGTCACGTATTCTCATTCGGTGTTTGCAGTCACGTGATAAACGGTAATAGATTACACATTTTAAATCGATTTTATTTAATTTGATGAGAGTAATTAGATCACTAAATTATTATTAGAGTATTTCAAAAACTACCTTCAATGTGGAAAACCTCAATTTATATGAATTTGTAACATGTGTCAACATTCCTATTTTCGATAGAGATAACTGTGATTTGACAGAAGGTAGGAGCAATGTTGTTTTGACATTTCTGTTCAGTAAGCATTGACCAATTATCATGGAAAGACTCACGCCGCAACAACTTTTACAAATTGTTGAAATTTATTTTCAAAATCAGTGTTCTATTCGCCAAATTTATAGAGCACTTCGTCAAATTTATGGTTCACATCAGAGCAGCTTATTCGTCGAACTATCAATAGATTTCGGACATTTTCTCTACTCGATGCAGCAACAACAACAAGACAAAAGAACTGTACGTACAGAAGAAAATATCGCTGCTATAAGCGGTAGTGTTAATGAAGATCGTGATTTGTCTATTCGTCGATGTTCACAACAAGTTGGACTCTGTGCATCCACAACACGGAAAATTTTGCGTGAAGATCTTGGTCTACACCCATACAAGATCCAACTGGTTCTAGAACTAAAGCCACTCGACCATAATAAGCGTCGTTTGATTGCTGAATGGGCTCTAGAACAGCTTGAAGTTGATCCACTTTTTTTATCGAAAAGTTGTGTTTAGTGATGAAGCTCATTTCTAGTTGAACGGCTACGTAAACAAGCAAAATTGCCGTATATAGAGTGAAAACCATCTTCAAGAAGTTCTTCAGGTTCCATTGCATCCTGAAAAATGCACTGTATGGTGTGCTTCACACGCTGGAGGCATGATCGGTCCATATATTTCTTTAAAAATGATGCTGGAGCTTATGTTGTGAATGGTGCTCGTTACATATCGATGATCAATAATTATTTGTTTCGAAATTTGGATGGTATCGACACAGAAGTGTTTTGGTTCCAACAAGATGGTCCTACACCTCATGCTGCTACCGTAACAATTGAGTTATTGAAAGAAAGATTTTTCGAAAAGATTATTTCGAGAAATAATGGTCCAATCAATTGGCCTCCAAGATCAGGCGACATAACTCCAATGGATTATTTTCTTTGGGGCTATGTAAAGTCATTGGTTTATGCCTTAGAGTTTAGACTATACAGTGTGACAAGAAAAACTCTTTTTCATTAACTTTATTAAACAGAAGAAATTGAACAAAACAACAACAAATAATAATAGCTTGAACATTTGTTAATAATATATTTAAGCCGTTTCGAAGTGGCTTCCTTTGGCGGCGATACACAGCTTCAGACGCTTTTTGGAATTTTCGGCAATGGGCCGCAGCTCCTCGGGCGTTAATCAGTTCCATTCCCGGCGCAGAGATTGCTTCAGCGACTCCAAATTTTTGTGTTTTTTACCACAAGCCCTGTGCTCCAAAATCGACCACACGCTGTAGTCCATTGGGTTGAGATCCGATGAGTAGGGCGGCCATTCTGCAGATGAGATGAAACAAGGAAAATGAATCTTACACCATTCTTGCGTCATTTTCGATCTGTGACCCGGAGCGGAGTCCTGTTGAAAGGTCCAATGCGTATCGCCGAAGTGCTGCTTGGCCCACGGAAGTACTACGGCCTCGATGGTGTCGCAGCGGTAGACTTCTTGATTGATTTTGACCCCTTGATCCACGAAAACGAAGGGAGTTTTACCACTGCCGCAAATTCCACCCCAGAGCATGACGGATTGCAGATTTTGACGGTGTTCGACGATGGCCGATGTACCGGGAGCCTCTACGGACCAGACTCTGTCGCTTTGGTGGTTGTGGGATTGTTCTACGGTGAAAAGCTTCTCGTCTGTGGAGCGAATTCGCTCCCATTGCTGACCTCCGGCGAGACGAAGGAGTTGGCGGCACCTTTGGAGTCGTACGCGCTTGTTTTCCTCCGTGAGGAGTTGAACTTTTTAGAGCTTGTATGGCTTGAGGGTGAGCTCCTTTTTGGCAATTCGACGGACTGATTCGCGGTTGATACCGGTCTCACCGGCTATTTTCCTCATGGAAACCCTCGGATTTCGATTGACTCGCTTCTTGACGATGTTGCGTTTGCTAGATGTATTGACAGAGCGTTTTCTACCACTTCCTAGGCGACGACCATCATGGCCAAGCTCCTTGAAACGTCGAATTGCATCGGACACGTTTTGTCGAGGCACATTGAGCAAACGAACAATTTCGCATTGACGCCTACCTTAACGAAACAGCCAAAATCGCACTACGTTTGTTTGACATTCTGAATCTCTGTGAAATGAAATTATATCAAACTGAAAATTCACATATTAGTACAGGAAAGTGTAGAGAAACCAAAAGAATAAAAATTATTTGTCTGCGCTAAAATACTTTTGTTCCAGACCACAGCAAAATTTGTCCGAAGTTGTTCTTTTGTCACCCTGTATAGGGTATGTCAAAGGTTTATGCTGATAAACCAGAAACAATAAACGCTTTGGAAGCCAACATAACACGTGTTATTGCTGAAATAAGACCTGAATTACTCGAAAAAGTGGTCCAAAATTGGTCTGGTCGAATGCGGTTCCTCAGAGCTAATCTGATCTTTCAAATAAGAAAAGAATTTGCTTCAATCTTAATTTAAATGTGTTTTATTTCAATTTAAAGTTCTATCACTCTAAAAAAAACACCTGATATTTAGGTACCAATTTTTGTAGTGTAGTTCTCCGTTTAATTCTGGGCGAAGTTAAAAAAGAATTCTGTAGTCTCCAAAACAATTTTGATCACCCAAATTTTCAGGAAATACCATCTAGAACCGACAGCATGACTACAAATTTTCGTATGCCCAGCGTTCTTCGAAAGAACCTTCTTCTGTTGCGCTACACTGGCTTATGGCCTAATGACAGGAAGTATTTCAAGAAGAACAACTACATCTATTTCTCATTGTCGCTGTTGCTATTATTCCTGTTTCCGGACTATCTCTTAGTCTTGTCCACCATTTTTTCTTGTGAGGGAGATATCGAGAAGATATCGACCATTCTAACTTACTCCGCCCAGAGGTCAATCACGATGGTTCAAGTTATATTCTTCTTGAGAAAACTGGAGACCTCCAAGGCTATAATGGAGCAACTTAACATGGACTTGATCCAGCCGAAGACTATGGAGGACAAATCGGTCATTGTGAACTCTTTGAAGACTTACTTCTTCATCACGAATTCATACTTTTCCTTCTGTACCATCACGGTGTGCTTCTACATCTTGCTTCCAGTTTTGGAAGGAGAAAGAAGGTATCCTTTCGATATATGGCAGCCTTTGCAAGATACTGGATCTCCTTGGTACGAAATTATTTACATCCATCAAGTTATAGCCATTTGGATCAATCATCTCATTCACACTGGCATCGATATGTTGTGCGCTGGGTTGATGGCCACCATTGGGAGCCAGTGCGATTTTTTGAGGGCCAAATTGATGAATTTTCAACCTTCCTGTGAGACTTCTGAAGAGAGTGTGGATGGAATTGGTAGTGGTGGTGATGATTACCAAAGATACTTTCGGGATATCTTCGATCATCACCGTGAAATCTTGCTGTGAGTATTAATGATGATAATGGAAAACACCCTGTAATAATATAATACACTGCGCAAAAAAATTAACGCACATTATGGAAATCTCAAATTTATTCTACAACTGAAGGTGTTCTCAATGATAATTATTTTCATCAGAATTTATTATGCATGCATATGTTATCCACTTCCAACGTTTTTCTTCAATACATATGTTTTCTCCCAGCAGGAATAAAAAAAGATGATATTATCAGATTTTGAATGTATTGGCTCCATTCTAAAATCAGTTGTTCTCGATCAATTCTAGTGATCAATAGTTTTTCTTTCGTTTGATTTTCTACACTCGATCGCTATGCAACGCGAAACACGCAATTTTACCCAAGAGGAATGTGCCCAAGCGTTAGTTTTGCGAGAAGAAGGGTGGACATACACAAGAATTGCAGAAAGGTTTGGAGTTTCCCATACAAGTGTGTCCAGAATGTTGCGGCGATTCAGGGAGACAGGTATGAATGTCCGAAGACCAGGACAGGGTAGACCACGGGTAACAACTGCCATTCAAGAACGTTACTTGAGAGTTTCTTCGTTGAGACAACGGTTTGCAACCGCTCGCCTCCTTCAAAATCAGCTTGAGCAAACTCATGAGGTGCAAATTAGCACTCAGACAATAAGAAATCGCCTCAGAGAATATGATTTAAGGCCTCGTGTCGCGGCAAGAGGCCCAGCTCTTCTCCAGCCCATCGAAGGGCGCGTTTGGATTTTGCGAGAGAGCATATCCATTGGGAAGAGGCCGATTGGGAAAGGGTTCTCTCCACAGATGAGTCTAGATTCTGTCTCTTCCATTGTGATCGACGTTCCCTTGTATACAGACGTCCACATGAAAGATATGCTCAGTGCAATTTTCTGAATACTACTGGTTTCGGGGGAGGATCGATTATGATATGGGGTGGAATATCTTTGACTGCTCGCACAGACCTAGTGGTCGTTGATAATAGAGCTATGAATGCTGATAAGTACATAAGGAACATTCTTGAAGAGCATGTAGTGCCATTTGCCCCATACATTGGTGAAAATTTCATTTTTATGGACGATAATGCCAGACCCCATCGTGCGCGCATCGTTCAGGAGTACCTTGAAGAGGTTGAAGTCTCTCGAATGGAATGGCCAGCAGAAGTCCAGATCTCAATCCGATTGAGAAGGTTTGGGACAACCTCAATAGAAGGCTGAGAAGTTCAGAAAATCATCCAGCTACTCTTAATGACTTAGGAATCCAACTCGGAGAAATCTGGGAAGGATTAGATCAGAACATTTTAAGATCACTCATTTTGAGTATGAACCGTCGTTGCCGAGCTGTAATTAACGCAAGGGGTGGATATATACCAAGTATTGAATCACTTATCAGCATTTCAGTATTGTGAAAATTCATTTCTCTTCTTTCACATAAGATTCGGTGAAATCCTGAATTTTTCTTCCATTTAATGTGTCTTGTTTCGTTCAAAATCTTTCCGAGAGAACATAAAAAATATGTCATATAGTCAATGTAGAGTTAATAACTTTCATTAAAATTGAGATTTTCAGAATGTGCGTTAATTGTTTTTGCGCAGTGTACATTCATTATCTTGATTAACAGTTGTATCAAATGTTCTACTTTCAAGATTTTTCAGTATGTCCGAGAGGGTTAATGTACTCTTTTCCCAATTGGTGTTCGGAGAGATCTCTTTAGTCATAATTCTTTTATGTACAAGTCTTTTTCGACTGTCTGTTATTGTGAGTAATTAAATTTCCGAATATTTCACTTTGTGTGACCAACAAACCAACAAAATTTTAATTTTAAGGTCGAACTTTCTGAATGTCTGTTGACTGCTGCATTCGTTTTTGCAATGTCTCTGCAGTTATTTCTGTATTGCTGGTTTGGAGCTGAAGTTCATTCTAAGGTGAGAAGGAATTTTTCACCTTCAAAATTGTTACGAAAAAAAAAACAAGTAAGTTCTACTAGCACTTCCCAAATTATTTCTTCCAGAGTGAAATATTACACTCAGGGTCATTTCATTGCAATTGGGTAGGATCTCCACACTCATTCCAGAAAACCTTGATGTTTTTCATGCATAAGACAGCCACACCAATAAAGATTTACGCTCTTCACTTCTTTGAACTGTCTACAGTTACTTTTACATCGGTGAGAAATTTAGCACTGGAATCAACAACACAATTTTCTTTGTCTCGTCACTTTTTTCTAGCACCCAGTATAATGCACAGACAACGTCAGTGTTATTATAATTATCAAGGGCAATATTTCAGTCATTTTTCAAGTAATCTCAGGGAGATAGGAAGTTTATCAGGAAATAAAATCTTCATTTTCAACAAAACAATAGCTTTATTTCAGAAACTACTCTGCTCTTTACAAAACAGAAATGGAGAATTATACATTTATAGTAACAAAAAACTTTGCTATAAAATAATGAAGGTTTTCATTAGAAAAAAAATCACATTTGAGTGAAAACTCTTTTGTGAATCTAATAAAGAAATTTTTTCAATTTTAAGATCTCTTACAAGCACATGCACTTTGCTATCATATACAGGGTGGCCATTTGAAAACGAAACACGCGAGATTACAGAAGAAATAAATTTTTTCGATACAAATGCTCGGACAGGTCGATTTCTGTTTCGAGGGGGACAACTTAAGATGTAGGTTACGGACGCATAGCGCTTCAACCCTTGCTGCTACAACCCCCACCCCCAATTTTTGAATAGGGAAGATGGGGTGAGTGATACCTCAATTCAAAGGTATTTTTATACTGATTTCAGCACAGTAATTGTTTTTTCATTTTATGCATTAGTTCTCGAAATATTCTTAACTAAGTATTTGAAAATGAAGTGGTGTTTTCATGGCACTTGTAGTGTTTTTTTGTGAAAAATCGACATCATGATTAAAGATTTCTATGTCAGTGGATTGGAAGAAGGAAGCCACAGTCATGGTTGTTTTGAAGCTCAAAATGTCGATTTTTCACAAAAAAACACGACAAGTGCCATGAAAACACCACTTCATTTTCAAATACTTAGTTAAGAATATTTCGAGAACTAATGCATAAAATGAAAAAACAATTACTGTGCTGAAATCAGTATAAAAATACCTTTCAAATGAGGTATCACTCACCCAATCTTCCCTATTCAAAAATTGGGGGTGAGGGTTGAAGCGCTATGCGTCCGTAACCTACATCTTAAGTTGTCCCCCTCGAAACAGAAATCGACCTGTCCGAGCATTTCCATCGAAAAAATTTATTTCGTCTGTAATCTCGTCTGTTTCGTTTTCAAATGGACACCCTGTATAATAGATTCCTGTTTTTAGAATTCACTCTTGAAATGCAGTGCATACATATCTTATTATTAAATTATTTGAAAATAGTTTTGAGCAGTTACACAATGGATTTTTCAAAATTACGATTTTCATAAGTGCAGGTCTCTTGTATTCTTATTTTCATTTCCTATATCCAGATTGAATGAGAGTTCACTCAATATCTATTCAAGCTTATTTCCATGTTTTGTAAGGTAGATTGTGTCCTGGATAGATCTCTTTGTTGAAGTTTATCCGAAAGTGATCTCAAAAGACATGTAGAATCTACTCTTTTAATGGAACAGGTTCTACATGTCTTTTGGGATCCCCTTCAAGAGCTGCAGCTTTTGATGCACATGGTGTACCTGCTATTCCTTATAATTAGAAAAAATAGATTCTATATAATGTAAGAGCATAAATATCGTATCTTGGAATATATGAGAAAAATTCAATGGTACCTGTTAAGGTGGGCGTTCAATGTAGTGTGTTTTTATTTCAAGTTGATTTCGAAAACGGTTTCACTTTGAGAACTGAAATTTTGTGGGTGAACTCAGAAAGGATTAGGGTTCTTGTTGAAATAATATTAATCGATTTCATTCCGACAGTCAATTTCTTTTCTTTCAAAAATAGAAGAAAATGAGCTAACCCATGCTTCTGTTTTATTTCAACAGAAAGATCCATGAAAATAGTTCAACTTCCGATTAAAAGTGAATCTACTGATAATTTCGTTCAGAAGATCAACTTGAAATACGGAATTGGCAGAAAATGGCCAAATTCAAATTTTGGCGGGAAAAAATTCCTGCCTTACCCACAAATTCGCGTATTTCATAGTTCGGCGATTTTCGGATAGAGAGCGCCATTGTACATTTCATTCATGATTAGAGAGATACTCATAGAACTTATTGTGATAATGAAAGTTCTATGGAGATATTCATTAAAATCGACGGTGGCGCCTCTATCGGCTGATCTTTCCTACTCGGTTTAAACGCCGACCTTAAATTGAAAGCACTTGCAAGTTGTAATGTATTCAAATTTAATAATTTTTCACCTTTCACGAAAGGGACCCAAGCTTTTTTTCCATAACCTTGTTCTCTGAAACAACCATAGACATAGAATCTCTTGGTATTCTATGACTATAGACATAGAATCCAAAGAGTGTCTATAGACATAGAATACAAATAAGCGATTCTATGTCTATGTAAACCACAGATCTGGTTTGAAGTAAGGCCACAAACATCTATGACCACTAGTCAGTTCTTCTTCTTTATGCATCTTCGGAAGCTTTCGGCATTGAGACAAGATCTTGCACCAATTATTAATAATGAATGGACTTATCATGATTTCATTTCAAATATAATCACATGCACTTATGCTTCTTCATTTTTATAATGAATATTTTATTCCAACAGATTATGCGAAGTTCATGGTCTTTCTATGTCCTTCTTCAACAAATGAATACGAATGGCGAAAATTCAGGTTGAAGAATTATAAATTCAAGTACACTCAGAATTACAGAATGAAAAACAAAGTAGTTTTATTTCAATGAAAAATTGTTGTGTATCAAGAGGTTCTTTTTGTTTAAAATGGATTTCAAACGATTTCCAAGGCCTGGGAATATTCTAAAAGAGTTTGAAAAAACTGAAAATATACTTTTTTATTTGATAAACTATAAATATAATTAATCATCATGGGTCAACAGAAATATAAAATGATTCAAGCTAATAGTTTTCTAGTGAGTGGTTCGATTCCAAAAGTTTCGAGACATACACCTTCACCTTCTTCTAAAATTGCGCCAATCTCTAAGACGTGGCATGGTGGTATATCAAAAGCGTATACTCTGAAAAAAACGTTAATAAACAAAATCGAAATGATTGCTAAAGCTGCATCTGTAAGTTTTAAATCAAAGTGATACTTACACCATCTCGGAAACTGTGTCAATCACTTGAAACTGCCTCTTCAATAACGTAACCAGCTCATTTTCATTCAAAAGTGGATTTATCTGAGTCACCGATGAATTCTTCTTTAACACATTATGCCTTCTTCCGTTCAATTCTATAACATGACGAGAACCATTTTTCAAACAGATCAACAATCTCCAGTTGAGAATGCCAAAGGGCTTGACCTTCTTTTTGAAGAATATTGCTAGCTGACCTTCAGCTTTTATGTTGCAAATAAAAAGGTTATGTATTATGGGGTCCTTAGATAGGCCCTGTTTGTTTATCAAACAGGTTGTTGTATCGTTTTCGTATTCCAGTCTGATACAGTGACATTTTCTTTCTAATGTTGGTATTTCATTGTAGTTTGGAACCAAGTAGCTGTATTTTGGATGAGCTATCTTTGAAAGTTGGGTTTCTTGGAGAAAGAGACTGAAACGGTTCTGAAAAACCCGTAAAAATATTTGATAGTTTCGGAGGAAGGACTAAATATGTTTTTTTGATGTACGACTATTTAAAAACATTTTATAACAGCAAAAACAACTCACAGCGTCGGCTCCTTTGAAAAATGTCGTCCTGAAATAATTTGTAATGGGATGAGTGTACAAATAAGGCCATAGGCTATTCCAAAATGCACAATCTTTGTTGAAAAAATGTTCCATCAAATCAATGGAAGAATCATTTTGAACAATGGATTCATGGGTCCAACCTTGGGCAAAAATAGCCATCGATAAGCCATGCCTTCTTATAACTTCTGCAGCCTTAAAAGAGCAATCTTATATTTATTCCGATGAATTGTTTCGTCAAGTTACCTTGTAAGCGTTGAATTGACCTCCTCCGAAAGTATTTCTACCAAAAATATCGATTCCTACATAAACATCCATGCTTCTTTCTTTGGCGATTTCGATAGAGTGTAGTAGTTTTTCTTCTGTCCATACGTAGTTCAAGAATATGCCGTCACATCGTTCGAAGAAACAACTTGAAAAATTCAGGATAATTTCAAAAAAATCAGTCCGCAAATTATGTTAGTTTCTTCAAAATCCAAACGAGTCCTACTCACACATTACTTTCATTCAATTCATTTTGCCAACTGAGTTTTCCATTTTCTATAACACTGTCATACCATATGACCACTGTTTCTGGATTGATAGAATGCATTTGTGATGTTAATTCTGCTACAAATTCTTTTAATATAACGGTGTTCTCCAATTGATTTTCAATATTCAAGAGCCAGCCATCTAATTTGAACATTTCCGTGATCTTGCATAACTTTTCGATAAATCTCTGAACCGTTATTTGATCTTTGAAAATTTCTTTACAAATCTTAATTCCTTCATCAGACTCTGTAATTATTGTTCCTGGAAGTGAGGAGAACTTTAAATTTTGTCTCTATGAGGACGTCATGTGAATGTGAGTCCCATCATTTGTAGAGTGAGTGTAAAAGTAGACATATCTAGTGAAACATTATTCGTTAGTATTTCAATACATATAAAGAGTACATGTGAGTTGAAAGCACATATATACAAAATGTGAAAATAAACAGTTTACTAAATTAAGTAGGGATTTCTGCCTAAAATGAGAAAAATTGGTAAAAATAGTGAAAAATTACCCAGAATCTTTACTCCGTTTTGGTGGGCAGCATTGATCCAACATACCGGAGGTATTGTTATAAAATGATGACTGAAGTACACAAAAATATCAATATGAGACCAATTATAAAATGTATACTGATTGCCTTTCTCCACTTCTAGAGCAAGGTGCCTGTAAAAGTTTCAATCACTTCTCTTCATTTATTTATTCAACAAAATCTAAATAACAACACAACAGTCTACAAGGTGAGTCATTGGGAAATGGAAATACTTGAACAGGTTGCAGATTGATTTATCGACATTCATTGAATATACATAATAATTTACTTTTCTCACCTATCCTCCAAATATCCTCCTTTATAGTCATGACACACCAACGTCTTGGGTAGGAATTTGGCGTCCAACCGAGGCCTTGATTTGTAGTCGGAACATTTAGAATGACAATCCGACAAAATATTCTGAACGACTATTCCACTTCTTTCTTCTATAGGTTTGATATTGCTCAACCATGCAGGAGGCATTGCAAGAATTATGTCCAATTCTTCTAAACTCTTCAATGGCCCACATTCTGACAGCGAAGGTTGGTAAATATTTTTGATTTCTTCTGTCCTTTCAATCATTCTCTTTTTGGACGGTGGTTCATTGTCCTTAAGGATAGTATTGAGTCTTGCTGGCTCCATTGAAAAAACTGTTCAGATTAGTAAGAAGTCGAACAAAAGTTAACTGCACCAAGAATTAGTTCGAAAAAGTATCAGTATCGCAATGAGAAAGGAACTGCAGTTTATAAAAATCATGAAACTATGATTAGATAAGAATTTTCCTTGGTTTTTTATCTTTTTTTATGGCATTCTTCTACGGCTTATCATCCTTCATTAGAAAGTATATAAATTATAAGAATTGCAATTTTGTATTATTTCATTTAATGTTTATTATTATTGACTGGCGAGGTTATATTAACTTTTCAAACAATTTGAACTACGGCTTGCTAAATTTTGGGTCTATCAGTATCAGAAGTAATTGAAACATTGCAGAAGCGATTTTATTATATTCAAGTGTAATACTTTGTCTCAAATTATGTGAACCCTTCTTTTCATCAAATTATCAGTGAAAATTTAAAACATTTTTATATTCCTTTTACTTCGATAATGAGAACTAGGAGATGTTTCCCTTCTATCCTCATGCTAACATTATCCGGTATGGTCTAGTGGCAAGGATACCTGGCTCTCACCCAGGAGGCTCGGGTTCGATTCCCGGTACCGGAAAAACTTTTTTTCATCCACCATGGAGATTGATCCTCATCTCAAAAATACTAGAACAGGTTGTGTATACCGAATCTGCCGAATACTTTCAGTTTAGCAGGTAAAATCGCTCATGGTTCAAACTCTGAAAGTTTTCAAAAAAATTACAAACTTTTTTCGAATTTCGAGAAGAGAATGGCCTCAATCGACCTGGTTCCACGCACTGGTCCAGAATCCATAAGCAAACTTGGTGGAATACCGAATAATGTATTCTTTCATCATGTGAACAAAAAGAAATTTATCCGTTTTATAATAGTGGAATTATTAGTTTTCAATTTTTAAGCCATCTTTTGCGGAATTCACGAAGTTACTGTCGCTGAGGTTAGTTTTCTTCTTCACACCTGAGAGACCTCTGTTGAGGGAAGCTCGAAACTATTGATGATGAGTGTAGTTTCCATTTTCCTCATTTGCTCCCTTCGTAGAACGTCCACTAGAGGGCATACCAAAAAGCTAGACAACCAGACGTGCGTTGTCTCTGAATCACGGGTTGTCTATATCATACTTTGCAAGGGGCAACAATGCAAATTCTTTAAACCGCTCCTATTACTATTCTCCAAATTTCTTTGAATATATATGACATTCATCTCTGATAAATTCTATGAAACTGACGCAAACCTTAAACTGTTGAAAGAAACAAGAATAGTTCATCATTAGTTTATTAAAATAGGAGAATACTTCACGTTCTTGTCAACTAGAGTGATCACGCTAATGAATAAACAACTTGATAGTCGACATAAAACACTACACAAATAGTTATAATTGACAAAGATCCTTAACTAATTAATAAGTAAAATACTCGTACTACATCAATAATTTTGGTTCGATCAATGATATCAATCAGAAAATTTATAAGTTTGAGAAACCTTGTATTCCAGTCTTTGTTGGGAAGTAGCTGTATTGGAAGAACGTTGTTCTTTTGTTTTCAAAAATTTCTAGGAATACCCAGGATGTACCTCAAATTTTCTGAATGGGATGAGATGTTCATTTGATGTTTATTTTCACATTTAATCTAAATTTTTCACCTAGGTTTTACTATAAATTCGTACAAAATTGGACAAAGACAAAAATAATAATTGCAGTAGGTTGAAAAATTAAGTTACTTCAATTGAGATTTGCACAGTTCATCGGATGTTTTACTGGTGACTAGGATATGGGACTGTTTTGTATGATACTGAGAAATTCTTGACACTCCAAAATTAATTGTACGAAAATATTGCATTTTTATTCAGTTCCTAACTATCTTCTATGCTGACACCTTTACTGTTGCCGAAAAAGTGTATTAATGGACTAAATTTGAAGCTGAAATAATTCGATACTTAAGCCAAAACTGCACATATGAGATGAAGGCTTCAAAGGTTTGCTACACTTGAGTTTCCAGGTGTTGTTTTTGTTGTTCCAGGACTTAATTGTGTTGTTGATTGTGTTGAAGATACTGAAGATTGTGTTGATGATATTGAAGATAGTGTTGAAGATATTGAAGACAGTGTTGAAGATATTGAAGATAGTGTTGAAGACATTGAAGTTTGCGTTGAGGATGGTGTTGAAGCTGTTGAAGATTCCTCAGGAAATAAGAGTGTGCTTTCTGTTGAAGATGCTGGTCCCACTAGAGAGGGATCTGCTGAACAGTTTTTCGTTGTGCATATAGCATTCTTTCCATCTTGTGTACATCTACAGTCGTTGCAGTCTTTCTTGAACACTTGTCCTGGGGTGCAGCTGAATAATTCTGCAAAGAATAATAATGGTTGAGGAATCCTGAGAATTTCTAATGAGATTTGGTCGAATGAAGATGTAAAATGATGCATAAGTGAAGTTTTGAAGACGAAATAGAGTACAATGTCTGGCATGTTAAGGACAGTTGGCTCTGTTTAGGACCAGTCGTGAAAATTCGAACGATACTTGTCTTAAACTGTTCTTTATTTCTGGGAACAGCGTACAGGGAGATACAGGGTGACTCACAAAAAGTCCGGTGGCGTGTATTAAGGTTAGCAGCATAGTTTACCTGGGTTTAATGGACGCGTGTGCTAGTCGTGTTTTTCACTTCCGTAGCATTCGAACTGGCAACAGCGGCATCGACCGAATACGACTTGAAAATTTTGGGATGTCGCCTCGTTTTGTCCCTGAGTGCTGTAATATCGATCTTCGGAAGAGCGAACGTGCTATTATCTTCTATGTCAGAGGCCTTATTGATTATTTGAGCTGTGTGGTTGGCGATCAGCAGAATGCTGGAATTGGAGAGCGGTATTTGGGTAGTCGGTCCACCAATCGAGTGTTCATCTCCCGTACATATATTTTCTGTGCAAAGGTAGCCAGAATGCTCCAGATTACAGTAACAAGTGTTACAGTCGATTTGGAAATAATCGTTGGGAGCGCATGGTATGTTCTTCAGATCTGCGGCTATGGGCAATTCTGTGCAAAAGAGAAAAACAAACTATTAATTTTGGTCATAGTCCAAAAAATGAGAGAAATTTATCAGTTGAAAGTTTAGTCGATATGTCTTCATTCAAAATATGCCAGATTTCCCTAGAATCAAAACTCGACTTATTTGGCTTATTACGCACTTGTTTTGCAACGTTTATAGCAAACAAATAAGAATATCTGCGAAAAACATGGTAGGAATGGTCAATAATGCGCTGTCTTTATACCTACGCATCCTAGGTACGGCCCTGGTCAGAGCTTGATTCGGAAAATAAAATAAAATAATTATTTGTTTTTCAGATGCATATAGTCGAGTTTGGTATCAAAATGTATGTTTTCGAGGTCGCTAAATTCAATAAAAAATAATCCAGAGCCCTATCTATCATAGTTCAGATTTTAACGTGTCAAGTAGAATATTTTCAAAAATGGAAATTTCAAACTGTCAAAACTTCCTCTTATCACATCCACTTCATATCTACACTGCGCAAAAAAATTAACGCACATTATGGAAATCTCAAATTTATTCTACAACTGAAGGTGTTCTCAATGATAATTATTTTTATCAGAATTATGCATGCATATGTTATCCACTTTCAACGTTCTTCTTCAATATAGATGTTTTCTCCCAGCAGGAATAAAAAAAGATGATATTATCAGATTTTGAATGTATTGGCTCCATTCTAAAATCAGTTGTTCTCGATCAATTCTAGTGATCAATAGTTTTTCTTTCGTTTGATTTTCTACACTCGATCGCAATGCAACGCGAAACACGCAATTTGACCCATGAGGAATGTGCCCAAGCGGTAGTTTTGCGAGAAAGAGGGTGGACATACACAAGAATTGCAGAAAGGTTTGGAGTTTCCCATACAAGTGTGTCCAGAATGTTGCAGCGATTCAGGGAGACAGGCATGAATGTCCGAAGACCAGGACAGGGTAGACCACGGGTAACAACTGCCATTCTAGAACGTTACTTGAGAGTTTCTTCGTTGAGACAACGGTTTGCAACCGCTCGCCTCCTTCAAAATCAGCTTGAGCAAACTCATGAGGTGCAAATTAGCACTCAGACAATAAGAAATCGCCTCAGAGAATATGATTTAAGGCCTCGTGTCGCGGCAAGAGGTCCAGCTCTTACCCCAGCCCATCGAAGGGCGCGTTTGGATTTTGCGAGAGAGCATATCCATTGGGAAGAGGCCGATTGGGAAAGAGTTCTCTTCACAGATGAGTCTAGATTCTGCCTCTACCATTGTGATCGACGTTCCCTTGTATACAGACGCCCACATGAAAGATATGCTCAGTGCAATTTCCTGAATACTACTGGTTTCGGGGGAGGATCGATTATGGTATGGGGTGGAATATCTTTGCTCGCACAGACCTAGTGGTCGTTGATAATGGAGCTATGAATGCTGATAAGTATATAAGGAACATTCTTGAAGAGCATGTAGTGCCATTTGCCCCATACATTGGTGAAAATTTCATTTTTATGGACGATAATGCCAGACCCCATCTTGCGCGCATCGTTCAGGAGTACCTTGAAGAGGTTGAAGTCTCTCGAATGGAATGGCCAGCAAGAAGTCCAGATCTCAATCCGATTGAGCAGGTTTGGGACAACCTCAATAGAAGGCAGAGAAGTTCAGAAAATCATCCAGCTACTCTTAATGACTTAGGAATCCAACTCGGAGAAATCTGGGAAGGATTAGATCAGAAAATTTTAAGATCACTCATTTTGAGTATGAACCGTCGTTGCCGAGCTGTAATTAACGCAAGGGGTGGAAATACCAAGTATTAAATCACTTATCAGCATTTCAGTATTTTGAAAATTGTTCATTTCTCTTCTTTCACATAAGATTCGGTGAAATCCAGAATTTTTCTTCCATTTAATGTGTCTTGTTTCGTTCAAAACCTTCCCGAGAGAACATAAAAAATAAGTTATAAAGTCAATGTAGAGTTAACTTTCATTAAAATTGAGATTTTCAGAATGTGCGTTAATTTTTTTGCGCAGTGTATATCATGTTGTTCAACATAGCTCAAAGAATCTCCGAGTAAAAATTAGCGATTTAAAAATATCAACTTTTGGTTTGAAAATTATCAAGTTATATTTCCCCTTAAAAAACTCCATATTAGTCAATAAAATAAATATCAGGCCGGTTCTATCGGTGTTATTTAATAGGGATGTTGTTCAAACCATTCGAATCTTGAAAAGCCATTTTGCGGATCGATAATGACCTTACCTTGAGTGGTCTGTGCTCGTGAATAAAATTAGAAAATGAAATATCGAAAAACTTAAAACAAGAAAATTTTTGCGGGACACATGGTGGACTTTGGTATCAAAATGTAGGGTTTCGAGGTCGCTGAATTCAATAAAAAATATTCCAGAACCCTAACTAACATGGTTTAGATTTTGACCTGGAAAATTTTTATCGAAATTAAAATTTTCTAACTGTCAGAGCTTTCGTACCTATTGTCGTATCCAATATTTGTTTATATTATGTTGACCAGCATATCTCAAAGTATCTCTGTTCGAAATATGAGCGACAAAAAATCATAACTTTTGGTTTAAAAAGGATCAAGAGATATTTTCCCCTAAAAACACCATATTATTCAATAAAATGAATATCTGGCCATATCTAATGCCTCTTATGGACAATGGTGTTATTGAACAGAGATGTTGTTCGAACCATTCGAATTTTCAATAAAAACCATTTTGCGGATCGATAACGATCTTACATTGACTAGTCTGTGCTTGTGAATATAACTCGAAAACTTATCATCGAAAAATTGAAACTAAAAAAATTCTATACTTATGAGGAGTACATGGTTGATTTTGGTATCAAAATATAGGTTCTCGAAGTCCCTGAATTTAATAAAAAATAATCCAGAGTCTAAGCTATGATAGTTTAGATTTTCACCTGTCAATTCGAAAATTTTCAAAAATGGTTATCTGCCCATTCTTCTTGTCTTTAAATTCCGATCTACTACTCAGTGTACACCAAAAATTAGTTAATCAAGCATTTCGATAGCCACTTTCGTATTTTGTATCATTCCTACTTTTAGATCGTCCAGAGATGAATCCTTTCATTGATACATGAAGTCATCAATCAACAGAGATAAACAAGAGTGCGTCATTAAGTCATAATATCGGTTACTGTTGTTACTTATCCGCAATATTCAAACAAACTACGAATTCAAGGAAATTTTTCTTCCCAATAACGAGAATTGGTGAATGTTTGGAAAATTATCTTCATCTGATTATGTCCTCTGTTATTACTGCATTTTTCGATAATGAGGTTGAGACTGCTGAGATTCCGATTAATGCTTGAATGAAAAGGAACATCACTCACCCAGAGTAGGTATTATCTTACAGATAAACTGCCCGTCAAAAGTTACGGATAATTGTGTCGCCAAAATAAGTAGCAGATCATGAGATGAAAATAAGAAATTATTTTTGAGGGCAATAGGCTAATGGTTCAGGTATTTCATGCAGTTTTATGATTGGAATGGACAGATGAGAGATTGCGGTGCTTAGTTATGAGATGTCTGACTTTACCTCTTTTGAAAAATTTGGGCAAGCAGCCTTTTTTTGTGCAAAGCCAATTTCCACGATTACATCTACATCTGTTGCATTCCAAACGTTTAGACTGACCTTCCTCTTCAGGAGAGCATGCTGAAATGAGTTGTGTTCTTCAGAAGTTTGGAGATAACATACTTTTTCATGATAAGCTTTTTACCACCACCCAAGCATTATAATTTGAAATAGAAATCCTTTGATGATTGATGCATGTGAATTGTTAAGTAAATGATACGTTTTTGACGTTCTTGTATATCTCTGTAGATTTTGTTGGAAACTTTTACATAGAAATAAGAGCCCCCAGGAAGAATGATTTTATTATATCAATATAATGTATAAATGTCTTCAGGGTTAGGTAAGTGATTGGTCAAAATTCAAAAATAATCCAATTGATGAAAACAATGTAAGAATTAATAGTATGTTGGGGCTCTAGAACTCAGAAGCACTCAGTGTATAATTAAAATTGTCTGTTCTTTTTTCTCTTAGATCAAAAAGAATTTGTTGAATTCTTCTGTTTCAAGTATTTCCAAGAATTTGATAAATATTAACCAATTCCTGAAAGAATGTAAATGTTATTGAGAGAGAAATGAAATAACAGAGATGCAAATTGCTGAAGTAATGAAATATAGGTACCTACTGCTCCACAAGAGTTAGGGATATCGTATTCAATCGTTTTAAAAATATGTAATCTTCGAGAAAATCGCTGTAAAATCATTTGAAACTCAATAACAACTTGAATCGATTCAATAAAAATCAGTATGAAACATTTCGTCAATCTGGTCGCCTTTTTTCTTAAGTTTGTTTTTTTGCATGAAATGAAGTCAGTTTATCAACGGGTTCGATTTGAAACGAGTTTTCTGAAAATGCCAAGACGTAAATTGACAAACGCTGAGGCTAATAGGGCTATCGGAATGCCACAGGGTGGCCTAACTCAGGTTGTTTTAGCGGAAAGGCTCCAAGTCAGCCAAAGTGTGATATCTCGACTTTGGAATAGGTTCAGGGAGACAGGTTCCGTGTTGGAAAGACCAAGGCTTGGTGGGCGACGAAAAACAACACCTGCAGGATCGTTTCATCACCGTTTCGGCGAGAAGAAACCCTACATCTACGTGTAGAATGCTACGGAATACTCTTCAAAATGCAGATGGGGTCCAAGTTTCCATCGAAACCATCAGACGACGTTTGAGAGAGGTGAATCTAGGTTCTAGACATGGGGAGTTCCATTAACACGTGACCATAAGCGTCAAAGACTGGAATGGGCAAGGCAACATATCAATTGGAACGATCAATGGCGTAGTGTCCTTTTCACTGATGAATCCAGATATGGACGATTTTCAGATTCTCGAAGAATAAGGGTTTGGACAATCCCATGCATACCCCGTAATCGTCGCTTTGTTCAAGAAGTCCATCCATTCGGAGGGGGTAATGTTATGGTATGGGCCGGGATATGTTTCAACGGGCGCACAGTTCTACACATTTGTCCTGGGAATATGACCGCCTTACACTATATAGGAAGCATGTCATTGACAATGTTGTGCCAAATTTTCAAGCTGCTATTGGTGAAACTTTTCAATTTCTAGACGATAACGCTAGACCCCACCGTGCAGCCATAGTTGAGAATGCGCGCGAGGAGCTTGGTATTCCACATTTACCAATACCTCCGCACTCACCAGATTTGAATTGCATAGAACATGCATGGGATAAGCTCCAAAGAAGATTAGATTATCATCAACCTACCCCAGAATCCTTAAATGATCTGAGGGAGCTTCTGCCCCGTTTATGGAAATAAATTCCTCAAGAAATGTTTAACAACCTCGTGTGTAGTATGCAAAGAAGATGTCAAGCTGTTATTGTACCCGTGGAGGCCATACATTGTATTCATAGTCTTAAAATGCTTGAATTCTCTGGGAATAAAATTTCGTTATTTTACTCGATTTTTCTTAACCACCCTGTATACGCTGCAGACCTACAGGCTAAAATTAATTTGCAACTTGATATCATATTAATATGAATTTTCAACACAAAAATCTTATTTTAACTATATTTTTTTGCAATTTAAGTCAATATCCCTAACTCATGTGGAGCAGTTTATTTCCAATGTTTCTAACGGCAGTAAGTAAACATGTTATTTCAAGTAGAGAAGAATCAGCATATATGAATCTCTTACAATTCCGTCTGACGAGAATATAATCTAGAATATCGACGAAAAAATCGTAAAGCTATAAAAGTTGTTTTCATAATTAACATAATTTTACAGCTTCAACGAAATAAAAATGTGGAGATTAGGTAAACTCATAAAACTATGATCTCTTATATTTACGATAACTGATCACGTGCTAGATGACCTATGACCTTTAGGCGTCAACTATTTCCAAACATATCGGGAATTTTCATCCCAATATTTTCGGTGATGACCGTATGGATGTGAACGTAACAAGCTATGAGTCTTTGGTATAGAAACTGAGATGTAAACAGCAAATACATTCCGATAATTGAGATATAATATGTAAACATCTTCACCCTTGCTACAGGGTGTTCTACGAAAGGATGGGTCGAAAAATATGGGAATAAGGTCTTCTCAACTTTCACTTGGACATGACCGAATGACCCAGTATATTTTTTGAGTATCTACGATAAATTTCAATAAATATCTAATTGAAAGACCAGAACTATCAGGAATTGTGTAAATGAGATCTTAGGCTTTCTGAATCGTTTCAATGATTCAAAGAAATTCATATGGTGCTCAGTTAAATGTCGAAAATTCTTTAGTTGCTATTATTTAGAGATGAATATTGACGAATTAAAGCCTCAGACAGTGTTGGATCAATTCTTGTTTGTGGAAGCGTCACAACTTCGTTAGAGAACTAAAAATAGCCATTTATTCAAAAGCTGGAGCTATTTTTAGATCAATTATGATTATCGAAATCGATTTGAAATTTTTATAGCTCTTCAATATCTGAAGATTCAATTTGGTGTTATCGAGAACTGGTTTCCTTCGGTAACATTCTGTGAAGTATGCTATTTTTACATCTCACTTTAAATTGAACGTAGTTATGGAAGAAAACTGTTTTTCAGTTTCGCATTGATTTGTTTGCAGAATATTTTTATAATTATTGAGTTTTGGGAAACAGATCATTTTAGAAGTCATTATTATCATTCATATTCATGGATTGTTTAAAAATTCATCGAACAAATTCACTAATACACTGCGCAAAAAAATTAACGCACATTCTGAAAATCTCAATTTTAATGAAAGTTAATGTTCTCTCGGGAAGGTTTTGAACGAAACAAGACACATTAAATGGAAGAAAAATTCAGGATTTCACCGAATCTTATGTGAAAGAAGAGAAATGAACAATTTTCAAAATACTGAAATGCTGATAAGTGACATAATACTTGGTATTTCCACCCCTTGCGTTAATAACAGCTCGGCAACGACGGTTCATACTCAAAATGAGTGATCTTAAAATGTTCTGATCTAATCCTTCCCAGATTTCTCCGAGTTGGATTCCTAAGTCATTAAGAGTAGCTGGATGATTTTCTGAACTTCTCAGCCTTCTGTTGAGGTTGTCCCAAACCTGCTCAATCGGATTGAGATCTGGACTTCTTGCTGGCCATTCCATCCGAGAGACTTCAACCTCTTCAAGGTACTCCTGAACGATGCGCGCACGATGGGGTCTGGCATTATCGTCCATAAAAATGAAATTTTCACCAATGTATGGGGCAAATGGCACTACATGCTCTTCAAGAATATTCCTTATATACTTATCAGCATTCATAGCTCCATTATCAACGACCACTAGGTCTGTGCGAGCAGTCAAAGATATTCCACCCCATACCATAATCGATCCTCCCCCGAAACCAGTAGTATTCAGGAAATTGCACTGAGCATATCTTTCATGTGGACGTCTGTATACAAGGGAACGTCGATCACAATGGTAGAGGCAGAATCTAGACTAATCTGTGAAGAGAACTCTTTCCCAATCGGCCTCTTCCCAAAGGATATGCTCTCTCGCAAAATCCAAACGCGCCCTTCGATGGGCTGGGGTAAGAGCTGTGCCTCTTGCCGCGACACGAGGCCTTAAATCATATTCTCTGGCGATTTCTTATTGTGCTAATTTGCACCTCATGAGTTTGCTCAAGCTGATTTTGAAGGAGGTGAGCGGTTGCTAACCGTTGTCTCAACGAAGAAACTCTCAAGTAACGTTCTTGAATGGCAGTTGTTACCCGTGGTCTACCCTGTCCTGGTCTTCGGACATTCATACCTGTCTCCCTGAATCGCTGCAACATTCTGGACACACTTGTATGGGAAACTCCAAACCTTTCTGCAATTCTTGTGTATGTCCACCCTTCTTCTCGCAAAACTACCGCTTGGGCACATTCCTCTTGGGTCAAATTGCGTGTTTCGCGTTGCATAGCGATCGAGTGTAAAAAATCAAACGAAAGAAAAACTATTGATCACTAGAATTGATCGAGAACAACTGATTTTAGAATAGAGCCAATACATTCAAAATCTGATAATATCATCTTTTTTTATTCCTGCTGGGAGAAAACATCTGTTTTGAAAAAAACGTTGAAAGTGGATAACATATGCATGCATAATTCTGATAAAAATAATTATCATTGAGAACACCTTCAGTTGTAGAATAAATTTGAGATTTCCATAATGTGCGTTAATTTTTTTGCGCAGTGTATTTACATGGTTTATATTTTCATTTATACATGTATGCATATACATTATGTAGTTAACTGTAGAATTGTTTCAAAGATTTGTTTCCTCATCAACACATATGTCAGTTTTTTTTGTGATTGATACTTTTTTTGCTGTATTTTGTAAGAGGTTTTTTCTCTTATTGTTGACGCGTGTAAACGAAATGTATTCTAATATCACTAAATAATTATGTATCCATCAATGATATTGAACGACTTCATTCATTTCAACATAGGCTTTACGTAATGAAACTATCGAAAAAAAATTATCTACCAAGTTATGAGAACTAAAAAGGGAAAGAGAAAACATAATAAAATTCTCATAGATTCGAGATATGTTGAGTTTCTCTGAAGTAGACTTGACCGGATTATTCTCTTATTACTGTTCAACTCGGCATAAACAATTTAATTGATGTCACCACCATGAGCACCCATAGGTTATTTACCCATATTGTTGAATGACATGGAATATAATATCTATATACAGTGTCAGTACTTTACTTGTACACATTTTTCAACAGTGAAATCCTCTGATCGAACAAAACACTTTTCCTTGGATGCAAATCTACCCACAAGGTTATTACAAGGTAATACATTTTGTAGCCAATTTTTATTTTTTTCAATTAAATAGACGGATTAGTGTATGGAAGCTGAAGCTTAAATATATAAAAATCACTTTTATAAAAAATATGAGAATCCGTTTTCATAGGGTGGAATGAAAATAATTTAAATATTCTTTAGTAGTTTTTTTGAGCATATAATTCAATGAGAACATTGAAAAAAATGATGGAGGATTCCTCGAAATTTTCTATGAATACAGGGTGAAACCGATAAATTCAGCGCCAAGGAAATTTTGAATGTATATTATGAAGTTCGACACACAAAAAATATAATCTGCATTTTCTAAAATACTGAGATCATCATTGTGTCCATTCTTCAGAATTACTGTGTTTGAGAACTATAGGTAAGTAATAGATACTAGAATATGAAGAGGATGAGGGCTGAACGAAATAAGGAATGTTGAAGAGTGTGTTTTTATCGAATTGTGAAAGATATTTAGTATGTACCTTTTCGTTTTTTCGGTTATTTATATGTCAAAATGAATATGGCACGTATGCATAGTTATTTCTGATTAATAGATAGATATTTCCTTTAAGTAATGAAATATGTGCAACGCGAATTATTGTGCGGTAGGAACAAAAATAAAACCAATAATGCCCAAAGAAAAATTTTCATGTAAAAAAAGCTTAGTTCTAAGATTGTATACAATGTTATAGAAAACTGGAATCTGTTGAGACAGTGACAGGATCTCAACGGTTCTTCACCCTAATTCTCGTGTATAAAAAATGATTTTTCATGAATAATTAACAAAAAGGACTCACCTCCCGAATACACAACGACCAAAAGATAGGCCAGGAAGAAAAATCCTAAAACGTTGAAGTATTTCATCTTGAAATCCCACTAGATGTGTCACCAATAAACACTTCTTGAATACTGATGCTGAATTGATGGAACTCAATTGACCTTTAACATGCTTGATTAACAGATTTCATGAAAAAGAGCGGGGACCGGGTTTTTCTGGTGCTCGTCCATTTTTCTCGCCGACCCGTGGATGGATACCCTGATCATAAGACAATTTCCCGGAGGAAATGTCAATCTTCGAAGGGACTTTCAGTTGTGCCGTTTTGATTTCTTGGAATGTCGGAGGATTTTGTGTACTGTTATCGACATATTATTGCGATTTATGAGAAATTGGGACGCAAAACAAGTCGATATTGATTTCTCGGAATGGTGATTCGCGAGTGCATCGATTTTTTTGAATGGATTCACATAAGGTTGTACAGGGTGGCTTATATTCGATGCGCTTCCGAACGACACAAAAGATGTATGTTTCTCAAGTTTAACGAGACGTGCTGTGAGAAAATAGGGTCACCTAGGTGCAAAATTGAGAACATTCCTGTTTCATTGAGTATTGTGAAATATAAAGCGCTTGTACCTCTTCAGAAAAAAAATTACTAGGGGAGTCTGCGATGGTAAGTTCAGGAGAAAAGATGAATAAATCTAGAAAAAAAAATTGTTTTTTATTCAATCCACAAATTTTGAGAATTCGTGACTGTGTCTGTGGACAAGCTACAGTGATTAGATTCAGGCGAAATATAGAGCGCTCAATCCTCTCCAGAAAAAAAATTACTAGGGGAGTCTGTGAAAGTAAGTTCAGGAGCAAATAAAACAAATCTAGAAAAAAAGTTTTGTTTTTATTCAATCCACAAACTTTGAAAATTTGTAGCTGTATCTGTGGATGAGCTACAATGATGGAATCCTGGTGAAGCATAGAGCGCTCATGCCTCTCCAGAAAAAAAAATACTAGGGGAGTCTGCAATGGTAAGTTCAGGAGAAAAGATGAATAAATCTAGAAAAAAAAAATTGTTTTTTATTCAATCCACAAACTTCGAGAAGTCGTGACTGTGTCTGTGGACAAGCTACAGTGCTGAAATCCAGGAGAAATATAGAGCGCTCAATCCTCTCCAGAAAAAAAATTACTAGGGGAGTCTGTGAAAGTAAGTTCAGGAGCAAATAAAACAAATCTAGAAATAAAAGTTTTGTTTTTATTCAATCCACAAACTTTGAAAATTTGTAGCTGTGTCTGTGGATGAGCTACAATGATGAAATCCTGGTGAAGCATAGAGCGCTCATGTCTCTCCAGAAAAAAATTACTAGGGGAGTCTGCAATGGTAAGTTCAGGAGAAAAGATGAATAAATCTAGAAAAAAAAAGTTTTTTATTCAATCCACAAACTTTGAGAAGTCTTGACTGTGTCTGTGGATAAGCTACAGTGATGAAATCCAGGTGAAATATAGAGCGCTCAATCCTCTCCAGAAAAAAAATTACTAGGGGAGTCTGTGAAAGTAAGTTCAGGAGCAAATAAAACAAATCTAGAAAAAAAAGTTTTGTTTTTATTCAATCCACAAACTTTGAAAATTTTAGCTGTGTCTGTGGATGAGCTACAATGATGGAATCCTGGTGAAGCCTAGAGCGCTCATGTCTCTTCAGAAAAAAAATTACTAGGGGAGTCTGCGATGCTGTATTCGCGAGCAAATTAGACAAAACTATAAAAAAAGTTTTGTTTTCATTCAATCCACAAACTTTGAAAGATCGTAGCTGTGTCTGTGGATGAGCTTCAATGATGGAATCCTGGTGAAGCATAGAGTGCTCATACCTCTCCAGAAAAAAAATTACTAGGGGAGTCTGCGATGCTCCATTCGCGAGCGAATTAGACAAATCTAGAAAAAAGTTATGTTTTTATTGAATCCACAAATTTTGAAAGATCGTAGCTGTGTCTGTGGATGAGGTACAATGATGGAATCCTGGTGAAGCATAGAGCGGTCATTCCTCTCCAGAAAAAAAATTACTAGGGCAGTCTGCGATGCTCCATTCGCGAGCAAATCAGACAAATCTAGAAAAAAGTCATGTTTTTATTGAATCCACAAATTTTGAAAGATCGTAGCTGTCTCTGTGGATGAGCTACAATGATGGAATCCTGGTGAAGCATAGAGTGCTCATGCCTCTCCAGAAAAAAAATTACTAGGGGAGTCTGCGATGCTCCATTCGCGAGCAAATCAGACAAATCTAGAAAAAAGTTATGTTTTTATTGAATCCACAAATTTTGAAAGATCGTAGCTGTGTCTGTGGATGAGCTACAATGATGGAATCCTGGTGAAGCATAGAGTGCTCATACCTCTCCAGAAAAAAAATTACTAGGGGAGTCTGCGATGCTCCATTCGTGAGCGAATTAGACAAATCTAGAAAAAAGTCATGTTTTTATTGAATCCACAAATTTTGAAAGATCGTAGCTGTGTCTGTGGATGAGGTACAATGATGGAATCCTGGTGAAGCATAGAGCGGTCATTCCTCTCCAGAAAAAAAATTACTAGGGGAGTCTGCGATGCTCCATTCGCGAGCAAATCAGACAAATCTAGAAAAAAGTTATGTTTTTATTGAATCCACAAATTTGAAAGATCGTAGCTGTGTCTGTGGATGAGCTACAATGATGGAATCCTGGTGAAGCATAGAGCGCTCATGTCTCTCCAGAAAAAAATTACTAGGGGAGTCTGCAATGGTAAGTTCAGGAGAAAAGATGAATAAATCTAGAAAAAAAAATGTTTTTTATTCAATCCACAAACTTTGAGAAGTCTTGACTGTGTCTGTGGATAAGCTACAGTGATGAAATCCAGGTGAAATATAGAGCGCTCAATCCTCCCCAGAAAAAAAATTACTAGAGGAGTCTGTGAAAGTAAGTTCAGGAGCAAATAAAACAAATCTAGAAAAAAAAGTTTTGTTTTTATTCAATCCACAAACTTTGAAAATTTTAGCTGTGTCTGTGGATGAGCTACAATGATGGAATCCTGGTGAAGCATAGAGCGCTCATGTCTCTTCAGAAAAAAAATTACTAGGGGAGTCTGCGATGCTGTATTCGCGAGCAAATTAGACAAAACTATAAAAAAAGTTTTGTTTTCATTCAATCCACAAACTTTGAAAGATCGTAGCTGTGTCTGTGGATGAGCTACAATGATGGAATCCTGGTGAAGCATAGAGTGCTCATACCTCTCCAGAAAAAAAATTACTAGGGGAGTCTGCGATGCTCCATTCGCGAGCGAATTAGACAAATCCTGAAAAAAGTTATGTTTTTATTGAATCCACAAATTTTGAAAGATCGTAGCTGTCTCTGTGGATGAGCTACAATGATGGAATCCTGGTGAAGCATAGAGTGCTCATACCTCTCCAGAAAAAAAATTACTAGGGGAGTCTGCGATGCTCCATTCGCGAGCAAATCAGACAAATCTAGAAAAAAGTCATGTTTTTATTGAATCCACAAATTTTGAAAGATCGTAGCTGTCTCTGTGGATGAGCTACAATGATGGAATCCTGGTGAAGCATAGAGTGCTCATACCTCTCCAGAAAAAAAATTACTAGGGGAGTCTGCGATGCTCCATTCGCGAGCAAATCAGACAAATCTAGAAAAAAGTTATGTTTTTATTGAATCCACAAATTTTGAAAGATCGTAGCTGTGTCTGTGGATGAGCTACAATGATGGAATCCTGGTGAAGCATAGAGTGCTCATACCTCTCCAGAAAAAAAATTACTAGGGGAGTCTGCGATGCTCCATTCGCGAGCGAATTAGACAAATCTAGAAAAAAGTTATGTTTTTATTGAATCCACAAATTTTGAAAGATCGTAGCTGTGTCTGTGGATGAGGTACAATGATGGAATCCTGGTGAAGCATAGAGCGGTCATTCCTCTCCAGAAAAAAAATTACTAGGGGAGTCTGCGATGCTCCATTCGCGAGCAAATCAGACAAATCTAGAAAAAAGTCATGTTTTTATTGAATCCACAAATTTTGAAAGATCGTAGCTGTCTCTGTGGATGAGCTACAATGATGGAATCCTGGTGAAGCATAGAGTGCTCATACCTCTCCAGAAAAAAAATTACTAGGGGAGTCTGCGATGCTCCATTCGCGAGCAAATCAGACAAATCTAGAAAAAAGTTATGTTTTTATTGAATCCACAAATTTTGAAAGATCGTAGCTGTGTCTGTGGATGAGCTACAATGATGGAATCCTGGTGAAGCATAAAGTGCTCATACCTCTCCAGAAAAAAAATTACTAGGGGAGTCTGCGATGCTCCATTCGCGAGCAAATCAGACAAATCTAGAAAAAAGTCATGTTTTTATTGAATCCACAAATTTTGAAAGATCGTAGCTGTCTCTGTGGATGAGCTACAATGATGGAATCCTGGTGAAGCATAGAGTGCTCATACCTCTCCAGAAAAAAAATTACTAGGGGAGTCTGCGATGCTCCATTTGCGAGCAAATCAGACAAACCTAGAAAAAATTTATGTTTTTATTGAATCCACAACTTTTGAAAGATCGTAGCTGTGTCTGTGGATGAGCTACAATGATGGAATCCTGGTGAAGCATAGAGCGCTCATGACTCTCCAGAAAAAAAAATTTCTAAGGGAGTCTGCCATGCTCCATTCGCGAGCAAATCAGACAAATCTAGAAAAAAGTCATGTTTTTATTGAATCCACGAATTTCGAAAGATCGTAGCTGTGTCTGTGGATGGGCTACAATGGTGGAATCCTGGTGAAGCATAGAGCGCTCATGCATCTCCAGAAAAAAATTACATGGGGCGTCTGTGAAAGTAAGTTCAGGAGCAAATAAGACAAATCTAGAAAAAAAATTGTTTTTATTCAATCCACAAACTTTGAAAATTTGTAGCTGTATCTGTGGATGAGCTACAATGATGGAATCCTGATGAAGCATATAGAGCGCTCATGCCTCTCCAGAAAAAAAATTACTAGGGGAGTCTGCGATGCTCCATTTGCGAGCAAATCTGACAAATCTAGAAAAAAGTTATGTTTTTATAGGATCCACAAATTTTGAAAGATCGTAGCTGTGTCTGTGGATGAGCTACAATGATGGAATCCTGGCGAAGCATAGAGCGCTCATGCCTCTCCAGAAAAAAAAATTACTAGGGGAGCCTGCGATGCTCCATTCGCGAGCAAATCAGACAAATCTAGAAAAAAGTTATGTTTTTATTGAATCCACAAATTTTGAAATATCGTAGCAATATTTGTGGATTGAATAGAAACAAAACTTTTTCTCTAGATTTGTCTTATTTACTCGCGAATGCAGCATCGCAGACTCTCCTAGTAATTTTTTTCTGGAGAGGAATGAGCGATCTATGTTTCACCAATTTTCGAAGTTTTTGGATGGAATGAAAAAAAAAATTCTACATTTATCTCATGACTGCAGGCTTATCTAGTAATTTTTCTGAAAAGGAATTAAAGCTCTATAATGCACAATAATTTCATCAACTCATCATTTTTTTTCAGATAAATCTAGGTATAATCGAAAAAACCTTCTCACTCTGTCACATTTCTTATTTCTCCCTCATAAAATTTGCAATTAAAACTGAAAGGTGTTGTTTTAATATCCCCAATTTCATCGTACAGCCCCCGGTCCCAGTGGCGGAGGGCAATAAATATCAACTCTAATGAGAAGTTTAAAAAGCGGAGAAGTGAGAGTAACAAAGTAGGTGCGGCTTATAGCCCTCAAAGAGGGAATCGCCACGGTAGATTAAATTAGCCATTCGCCATTATTTCCATTCATGGGGAAGGCACAGTCCAATTCTTACGTTGGTTCAGGGCCACAGGAGTAGAAGAGGACCACCAGAGGTAGGTGTTGCGTTTCCTCTGGGGTTTTCTTCGCAAAGCGTGACATAATGGATCACATGGGACGTTTGACAACTTCTCAAGGAAGTTTGAGAGATTGCTTTAATGCTTGCACATTTTGGAATACACCCTTTCTCCAAATTTCGGATTTTCCTATGGAATAGCCTATAGGTAAGGTTTCTAATATGACTTAAGTGAAGAAGTTTGAGAGCTATATCAGAGATTGAGCAAGTGCATACCTGCTCAAAGGTGTTTTATTGATGGACTTCGACAAACAGCTACAAGGACCACCTTACAATAGAAAGACCTTTCTTTGAAAGCGAGTGGATTCGAGGTAAAACGGTCGAAATACGTAGAAATAACATTCTTTTTCTCGGGACTGAAAATACCCCTCATACTGTATAATAAATAATAATAATAATAACTGATCTTTATTGACAACTAGTATCAACAGGTAATCGACCGAGGTCCTTCAGCCCTGTATGATAAAATTATGGTAGACTTCAGTGTTTTTTCCAAATTCATTTTTGGGTAACTTCTGATGCAAGGGTTCTGGACAAAAAATAAAAAATGTCCAAGTTCGATCGAGAATTTTTTTTTCATTGTATATCGACCCGGGTCATTTCATTTACTAATTCGAGGACGTAGATTACGATGCGCAAATTAGTTTTTCCGAGAAATTTTTGGTTCGGAAAATATTCTACCTTGAGTGGAAAATTGGCGAAAAATTGGTCGACTATGCGTGACGTAACTTCTAGAAAAATTGGAATTGGTAGGAGCTGATTTTTCTGGTTATACTTTGGTTCTCTAAAAATAAAATGGATTTTAAACACGAGGAAACATGTAATCTCTAATTTTCGAAGACGATTTTAGTATAATACCAAGTGAGGCATGTTTTTGAAATTGGAATTTCAAGCTCCACTGAAATATTAAGGATGTCCTCTTCGAAATGAGAAAGAAGGTATACTTATTTTGAAAATATAAGATTATGAAGGAAGGAACCGGGAGGAAAAAGGGGTTTCATAGCCCCAAAAAAGTGAAGAAAGCAATCAGCCTTTTTCAGAAGAATCCTAACCTTTCAGGAAGGAAAGTGGCCCAAATAGTGGGTTGTTCGCAGTCAACCGTTCAGAAAATCAAGTCGAGTTGTGGGCTTAGAAAATACAAAGTGCAGAAAGTGCCAGACAGGAACGCTGTGAACAATCAAGAAGCGAAATCAATAGCAAAGAAATTAAAAAAAGATTTCTTGAAAAATTTTTCCTGTTGCGTGATGGACGACGAAACCTATGTCTTGGCTGATTTCTCGCAACTTCCTGGTCAGGAATTGTATGGTGCAGATTCTCGTGGAAATGTTGGCGAACAATTTCGCGTGAAGAAACAAGCAAAGTTTCCTGAAAAATTCCTGGTTTGGCAAGCAATTTGCACTTGTGGAAAAAGGAGCAAATTTTTCGTTGGCCAAGGCTCTGTTGACTCGAAGATATACATCGAGGAATGCTTGAAGAAGCGACTTTTGCCATTTTTACGTGAGCACAATGTGTCAAAAATCTTTTGGCCAGATTTAGCTTCATGCCACTACAGCGAGGCCTCCAAGGAATGGTACGAAGCGAAAATGGTGGTTTTTGTCCCCAAAGAGGCCACTCCACCAAATTGCCCAGAACTCAGGCCAATCGAAAGATATTGGGTCCTGGTAAAAAGAGAATTGAAGAAGACTAAGAAATCAACGAAAACATTATCGTAATTCAAGCAGAAGTGAAAGACGGTATCCCAGAAAGTGACTGGGAACACTATAAGAAGCATGATGAGAAGAATTCCAGAAAAAATCCATGAATTTTGTGAAAAATAGTTTTGGTTTTTTTATTGTAAAAACAGTTTTCATTAGAATTAGGAGGTGATTCAAAAATGAGTTTGATTTTCGATATCGGCCTAGTGGTTCAAAAGATATAAGCGTTTTTGTGATAGCGAATTACGTTTCTACTGAAGCTGAAACTTTTCGATAACATGTTTCAATTCAAACTTCAAAGAATTAAAGAGCCATGACCAGAGCACATACTAAACCTGTTTGAACTAATTAATTAAAAAAAAAACTTTTTCTTGAAAATTTCTAAACGCCTAAGATACAAAGACCTTGCCAAAACAGTACCACATGTCCCACTTTCCCTATTCAAAAAAGTTAGAGGGTTGATGGGGGCGGCACAGGGTGCAACAAAAATCCTTCAAAAATGCATAAAAATTTGGTGAAAGTGAAACAAAAATTGACCTGTTTCAGGATTTTGTTGCCAAATACTTTTCTCCTGAGAAATAGAAAATGCTCCATAATTTTGACGCGCATTGTACAGTGTGACAAGAAAAACCTCGGACGAACTCTTTTTCATTCAACTTCATTAAACAGAAAAAATTGAAAAAAACAACAACAAATAATAATAGCTTGAACATTTGTTAATAATATATTTAAGCCGTTTCGGAGTGGCTTCCTTTGCCGGCGATACACAGCTTCAGACGCTTCTTGAAATTTTCAGCAATGGGCCGCAGCTCCTCGGGCGTTAATCGGTTCCATTCCCGGCGCAGAGATTGCTTCAGCGACTCCAAATTTTTGTATTTTTTAGCACAAGCCCTGTTCTCCAAAATCGAACACACGCTGTAGTCCATTGGGTTGAGATCCGGTGGGTAGGGCGGCCATTCTGCAGAGAGAATGGGTCTTATACCATTCTTGCCTCATTTTCGCTCTGTGAGCCGGAGCGGAGTCCTGTTGAAAGGTCCAGTGCGTATCGCCGAAGTGCTGCTTGGCCCACGGAAGTACTACGGCGTCGAGGATGTGGCAGCGGTAGACTTCTTGATTGATTTTGACCCCTTGATCCACGAAAACTAAGGGAGTTTTACCACTGCCGCAAATTCCACCCCAGACCATGAGGGATTGCGGATTTTGACGGTGTTTGACGATGGCCGATGTACCAGGAGCCTCTACGGACCAGACTCTGTCGTTTTGGTGGTTGTGGGATTGTTCTACGGTGAAAAGCTTCTCGTCTGTGAAGAGAATTCGCTCCCATTGCTGACCGGCGGCGAGACGAAGGAGTTGGCGGCACCTTTGGAGTCGTACGCGCTTGTTCTCCTCCGTGAGGAGTTGAACTTTTTGGAGCTTGTATGGCTTGAGGTTGAGCTCCTTTTTGGCAATTTGACGGACTGATTCCCGGTTGATACCGGTCTCACAGGCTATTTTCCTCATGGAAACCCTCGGATTTCGATTGACTCGCTTCTTGACGATGTTGCGATTGCTAGGTGTATTGGCAGTGCGTTTTCTACCACTTCCTGGACGACGACTATCATGGCCAAGCTCCTTGAAACGACGAATTGCATCGGACACGGTTTGTCGAGGCACATTGAGCCAACGAACAATTTCGCATTGACGCCTACCTTGACGAAACAGCTTCAAAATCGCACTACGTTTGTTTGACATTCTAAAACTCTGTGAAATGAAATTATATCAAACTGAAAATCCACATATTAGTACAGGAAAGTGTAGAGAAACCCAGACAATAAAAATTATTTGGCTGCGCTGAAATACTTTTGTTCCAGACCACAGCAAAAGGACCCCGCACTTTTTCTATGGCAAATGGCGTTCCGTCAAATGTTCTAAAATTTTGGTATAATGTAGTACTCGACCTTCTGATCAAAAGTGTCCATGGCCCCAACTCAATCCTATGACTAGTTTTCGAGATACAGGGCGTTGAATTTGAGAATTACCCACTTTAACTACGCCCGTATCTCGGAACAGAATCGAATGAACTTCAATTTTTCTCAAGAAACATTTCATTACATCCCCAAGGAGCAACCATATAGAGGAATATGACCGAAAATCGTTACGAATACGGGGTCATCCATAATTTAATGCATGCCTGATTTTGAAAGAATAAAATATGTCAGTTTCAGAACGAGAACGTTCACAAAATGAACTATTACACTAGATATATTGTTGTTACATCGAAAACGTCTGAAATACCCAGAATTTATACTGGGTGATCCATTATTATAGAAACTATTCTCAAGGAGGGTTAAATGGACACCCTGTATTTATGGGTTGATTCAAGGTGTTTGTTTAATTTTTTTAGAACATATCATCATGGACTTCAAAGAATACAGGGTGATTCAGTCATGAAATGAACTTTGAACCTCACGAAAATACCCAAAAACCACCTTTTTTTTTCATCACCCTGTATTTCAAGATTAACTCCGACGAGGTGGGAGTTTTCTTTCACCACTGTACCTGATATAAAAACATCAATACGGCTGAGAGTTTTTATCCACTTCCTATGACCAGATTTTTTGTTATGCTGGAATAAGAATAGAATAACATACCTAAATAAATAATTTTCATATTACATTAAAAAAAAATCTGCTCATAGGGAGTGTATAAAAACTCTCGGTCGTATTGATGTTTTCATATCAAGTACAATGGTGAAAGAAAACTCCCACCTCATCGGAGTTAATCTTGAAATACAGGGTGATGAAAAAAAAGGTGGTTTTTGGGTATTTTCGTGAGGTTCAAAGTTCATTTCAAGACTGAATCACCCTATATTCTTTGAAGTCCATGATGATATGTTCTAAAAAAAATAAACAAACACCTTGAATCAACCCATAAATACAGTGTGTCCATTTAACCCTCCTTGAGAATAGTTTCTATAATAATGGATCACCCAGTATAAATTCTGGGTATTTCAGACGTTTTCGATGTAACAACAATATATCTAGTGTAATAGTTCATTTTGTGAACGTTCTCGCTCTGAAACTGACATATTTTATTCTTTCAAAATCAGGCATGCATTAAATAATGGATGACCCTGTATTCGTAACGATTTTCGGTCATATTCCTCTATATGGTTGCTGCTAGGGGATGTAATGAAATGTTTCTTGAGAAAAATTGAAGTTCATTCGATTCTGTACCGAGATACGGGCGTAGTAAAAGTGGATAATTCTCAACTTCAACGCCCTGTATCTCGAAAACTAGTCATAGGATTGAGTTGGGGCCATGGACACTTTTGATCAGAAGGTCGAGTACTACATTATACCAAAATTTTAGAAAATTTCACGGAACGCCATTTGCCATAGAAAAAGTGCGGGGTCCTTTGTCCGAAGTTTTTCTTTTCACCCTGTATATTAGAATCACTTGCGGATCTAGACAGTTTTTCAGGGGGGCAAAATTTTTTTATTGAAAATATTTGGGATGGTCCTTGACCAACAAAATTTTCATTCTCAATCAATATCTCCTAAGAATAAAAAAAATCGAGCTCATTTAATCTGACGATAGTAAATCACAAATGTACCACAAATTCACGTCGATCCACTCCAGATAAACAAATTCCACGCCAACGTAGCTCGAAATTTCGATTTGTCGAACAAAAGAATCAACTACCGAAATAACGACACGGCGTATAAAACTACCGTTTCCTATCGCCATCCGCCATAAAAAGTTTTACACGATTTGTTCCACTTTGTGGTAGATCTGGAGCCACAACGGACCGGATTTTTTCTGGATACCACGCACAAAATACGGCAAAAGTCGAACCATCTCAAGATGAACATATATCTTGACCTGTCGTCGAACGATTGTGGCCCTTTCTGGAGGTGTAGTTGACAAACTGCGACAATGCAGCAGATACAAAGAGGACAAAAAGGTATCGACCTGTGAAATAATGTTTCTGGGTGAATGGAAATGGGATTTCTGGGAGGCCGCCATGGGAGGCCTTCTTGATCCTTTGTGGCGGAAGTAGGTGTTGAGGAAACAGCCTCCAGCGACTTTTATTGAATGATGGGGGTAATACCCGGTGGCATCATCTATTATAACACTCCGTTGACTGATGGGAAGTGTTTATCCAGATAAGGACTGAACGAGAATGAATTCGCTATCACAAAATCGCCTATATCTCTTGAACCAATTGAGAAAAAATCAAAATTTGATAATAGTTAGCTTTGTTATGAACGTCAGAAACATGTGGAACATTTACTTCATAGATATTCCAATTGTCGCAAAATGTCAAGCTAAGTGAAAACACGAGAATTTATAGTGAAACTTTTTCAAAATAATCCAAAATGGAGCTTCAAAAGAATCGCAAAAGAGGCTCGCGTTCGTCCGGAAACGGTATCAAACGCTTCAACGAAGATCTTACAATTAACCGCAAGGAAGGAACCGGGAGGAAAAAGGGGTTTCATAGCCCAAAAAAATAGACCAAGAGCCAGTGACCAATTTTCCTATGTCATTTCATAACTCACCAAAATTTACTTGTTTAATATTCAATATCTGCTCGAAAATAAAAACCATTTCTGCCAGCCCATAATGGCCGGAGTAGACTACCATAAGCGCTCAAAGAGGCCAGAAAATTAGGTTCAACTATGTCATAGTATCACACACAATACTTTCAGGAATTGTTATTGATAATATATTGAATCTATAAAAAATAATGACAGAACTTTTTCGTCCCTCCTAAGTGTTGGCAGAAGTCTTTGAAAATTCATTGAGAACAGCTGTACTTAGGTATGTCATTTCAGTACGCTTGAAATTTACAGAAAATAAAGAAAATGTGTCTAGAAAGCGAATTATAACCATGAACCATCTGCCAGAACGAGAAATGTTGCCGCGCAAATGCGAGCAAAATGAGCTTATTCATATTTGCAAGTCAGACCTAGAGCGCATATTGGGCATTTACGAGACTCATCAAAAGTTGATAGGAAGCTTAAATTCTTTTATGGAATTATAGAATTTGTTTTCAGTTTCATTTACCTGATCCGATGATAAGGGTATTCGCTATGTACTCGTGATACTAAAGCTCACTGTGAAAGTCTTATACTCTCTTTTACTACTCTTAGTCTATCCAACTTTTGGGGTTTTAAATGCCCTGATGGTTTATTTTTTACCCCTTAATGTGACTGAGATCTTACACTTCTTTGAATGTTTCGTAAGTCACACAGGTATACTCATGACCTTCTCAATCCATTCGAAAAATTCTTAAGGAAACTAATTTTGGGGATGCGTAGGAAGAGCATATTTTTTTGAATAGTTTATTACTAAATAAATTGTTGTAATGTTAAAAATAAACACCTTTAATTCCTTTAATTTATTCCTTTGATTGACGATAATACATGCCCAATATGCGCTCTAGTTCTGACTTGCAAATATGAATAAGCTCATTTCGCTCGCATTTGCGCGGCAACATTTCTCGTTCTGGCAGATGGTTCGTGATGTAAAAAATTTCTGTCATGATTATAGTTCGCTTTCTAGACACATTTTCTTTATTTCCTGTAAATTTCAAGCGTACTGAAATGACATACCTAAAGTACAGCTGTTCTTAATGAATTTTCAAAGAGTTCTGCCAACACTTAGGAGGAACGAAAAAGTTCTGTCATTATTTTTTATAGATTCAATATATTATCAATAACAATTCCTGAAAGTATTGTGAATGATACTATGACATAGTTGAACCTAATTTTCTGGCCTCTTTGAGCGCTTGTGGTAGTCTACTCCGGCCATTATGGGCTGGCAGAAGTGGTGTTTATTTTCGAGCAGATATTGAATATTAAACAAGTAAATTTTGGTGAGTTATGAAATGACATAGGAAAATTGGTCACTGGCTCTTCCTCTAAAAGTGAAGAAAGCCATTTTTACAATTTCGGTGGACATCTTTTTCTTTAATTCATTGCGTAACTCTGGTTTATTTTTTTGACGCCGAACTCTACACTGACACTTCTAATAAGTTATTGATATGGTATCGCAATATTTTGTTTATGCATGGAACTTGTCTAGGCTAACTAGATATCAAATCAATACATACTCGTAGTGCGTTTGGCAGTGGGCTTCTAGCTAGGCAGACATTTCTTTGTGCCTTATTATCTCTGGTAATTGAAATGATAAGTTTTTGTTGAGTATGTTATACTTTTCATACCGTTTGACCAAAGGATCTCTCCCAGCCTCGAATCAATAATCCCAATAACTCACACTCCCTTGTAACTTTGTATTTGACTACGACACAAAAACGCTAACTCATTCTTCTCCCCTTTAACTTCCGTCAACGCTAAGTTTCTCCCATCATGGATGCCTGTTCCCTTTCGTCTCACACCATCCAGTCGTTCCATTAATACTCCTATAAATGGGGTTGACTTTGACAATTCCCATAATAATGCCGAATCTGTGCCAGGTCTGCCCCTGCATAGAAATAAATCAATCTTTTATGAACACCAGGCCGATTATTTAAATGGCTGTGTCGAATATCCTGCCATTTTCTTAACGGAAACAATTCGAAACCTACTTCCGCTATTAAGGGACGGGTATGAAAGATTAAACGCGTTCACAAAATGGCGGAGAGTGTTGAGAAACATTTTATTGGCCATTTTATTTAATACTGTTCCGAAGAACTCTGACTAATGGCTGAAAATATTCGTGCTAGAAGTGTAATTCTGAAAATTATGATACTTCGTTTAATTAGGCTCGATTTCACAGGACGGTTTTCGGATAATTGGCTCGGAAAGACTGCCATGGCTGAGAGTGGCCTATCGCTAACTTGAAAACTGCTCTTTTATGGGGTATTTCAGTGAAAAATTTGAGGTGACAGTCTGTTTAACGGCTCGATTTTTCCGAAATGTACTCATCAATGTTAATTGTATTTCCTTTGGCGATTTAACGCTTTCACACCCATTCATTTTCCAATCTTCTGAATGCTCTAAAAGATAACCCGGTGTGAATATAGCTTCTATGGCGAAATCCGCCATTACCTCGAAATAAAGCTTGTATTTTCTGATTACAAACGGTATTTTTAATTGAGCAGGACTTCAGGATAATGTAGTGAAATAAAACACAAACATTGCTGACTTGCTGAGCAACCAAAACGTTAATAGAATAACTGACCTATAACAATTATTAGATTCTGTTTTTTACAAACAAAACTTCTTAAGAGTCTTCAGCCTTCAAAATAGGAAACGTATACCGCCAGATGGCGGTGCAGAGCATTAATTTTTATTTATTGGATTATTCCTCCTAATAGAACAAATGTTGGGGCGCAGGGAATATTAACAAGAAATCCTACCCTGAACTAGATCTCACACTGACTGTACAGGGTCTTTCACGAGGGACCTCACCCATATTTATACTGGAAACTACTGAACGTATTTTCATGAAATTCAGCACTTATAAGTATTTCACGATGCTGATAAAATCTAAAATATTTTCAAGGCATGAGCACCTCCGGTTTTTCCGGAAATGACGTCAACTTCCGTTTTTCAAATTAGAACACCATTTTTTTATTGCAGAAATAGATTCCTTAGAAAATTTAAAGTTATTTTGATGTAACATTTTTCAGTTTTGGTTGGAAAATTCTCTCTGAGCGGGAAAATTCGAAAAAAAAATCGAAAATAGAGCTCCGCTGAAACAAGAATAACTTCGAGGTTTTTGGATGGAAAATTTTCATTTTTGGGATTTTCCAAGATGTAAGATTGATGTATCCACTTTGAAAATCGAAATCGCGATTCATGATACAGTGGGTGAAAAAATCGCTCTCAAAGTTAGGGATGACAAAATCGTTAAAAATCTATTTTTTCAAATTAGAACCCCATTTTTTTATGGCAGATATTGAATCTACGTTAAAAAATAATGTGAGTGTATGCATCACAACCTTGCCCTAAAGTGGATATTTTCTGAGTTATTCACAAAAAACCGTTTTTCGTCTTGAATTTTCAGCTATTTCTTTTCCCTTCACGCCAAAAAGATGAAATTTTCAGGAACTGTTACTCAAACCATGTTTTAGATTTTACTACCCTAATATTCAAGAGAAAAAAGTTACAGGTTGTATAAATAAATGTCTAGAAATTAACGGTCAAAACTTTGAGCATCTTCTCTAGTTATAACTGCGAGAGTTTGCCATGGTTCTCCTAATAGTAACTTGAAGTCGGTTTCAAGAAGGGGTAAAAAATCTACAGCATGGTTCAAATAACAGTTCCTGAAAATTTCATCTTTTTGGCGTGAAGGGAAAAGAAATAGCTGAAAATTCAAGACGAAAAACAGTTTTTTGTGAATAACTCAGAAAATATCCACTTTAGGGCAAGGGTGTGATGCATACACTCACATTATTTTAACGTAGATTCAATATCTGCCTTAAAAAAATGGGGTTCTAATTTGAAAAAATTGATTTTTCACGATTTTGTCATCCCTAACTTTGAAAGCGATTTTTTCACCCCCTGTATCATGAATCGCGATTTCAATTTTTGAAGTGGATACATCAATCTTACATCTTGGAAAATCCCAAAAATGAAAATTTTCCATCCAAAAACCTCGAAGTTATTCTTGTTTCAGCGGAGCTCTATTTTCGATTTTTTTTTCGAATTTTCCCGCTCAGAGAGAATTTTCCAACCAAAACTGAAAAATGTTACATCAAAATAACTTGAAATTTTCTAAGGAATCTATTTCTGCAATAAAAAAATGGTGTTCTAATTTGAAAAACGGAAGTTGACGTCATTTCTGAAAAAACCGGAGGTGCTCATGCCTTGAAAATATTTTAGATTTCATCAGCATCGTGAAATACTTATAAGTACTGAATTTCATGAAAATACGTTCTGTAGTTTCCCGTATAAATATGGGTGAGGTTCCTCGTGAAAGACCCTGTATAATACACTAATTTTTCTTCACCAGTCATCTGGGAGTAGATACCTGCGGGGTGTGTCATTTAAAAGAAATTCAATTCCATGTAAGAATCCACAATTGTAAGAAACAATTAATTTTCACTAATCGACGGCTAAAACAAACCTTAATAAAATATCTTTGGTAATAATGGATATTTATCATTTCGAATAGAAAAATTCAAGGAAATAAATTTCGCGAAAACAACACATTGTTGTAATATTATTTACAAAAAAACGGTAAATTTTGAAAGATAAAGGAGATAGACATTTGATTAACTAAATGATAGACTTCAATACTGAAATGAAAAAACACGAAAATATTTGTTCGTTTTGATGGTGGAAATGTTGAAAAATTACCAAAAATGATGGGGAATATCCTCGGCTGTTCTTGAGCGACGTGCACGTGTTTTATTCTTCACATCACTAACTTGTCCCAACAGCTCAAATTTGTCCACCAATTCCTGTATTGCGGTTCGACAAGGTGCTCCATGACGCCCCAAAAATGTTCGAGTTTTACGAACCGTCTCTGCCAGATTTTCACCATTTCTATAGTGAATTTTCATACAGGGTGACAAATAAAACTTCGGACAAATTTTGCTGTGGTCTGGAACAAAAGTATTTCATCGCAGCCGAATAATTTTTATTCTCTTGGTTTCTCTACACTTTCCTGTACTAATATGTGAATTTTCAGTTTGATATAATCTCATTTCACAGAGTTTTAGAATGTCAAACGAACGTAGTGCGATTTTGGAGCTGTTTCGTCAAGGTAGGCGTCAATGCGAAATTGTTCGTTTGCTCAATGTGCCTCGACAAACCGTGTCCGATGCAATTCGTCGTTTCAAGGAGCTTGGCACTGATGGTCGTCGTCCAGGAAGTGGTAGAAAACGCACTGTCAATACACCTAGCAATCGCAACATCGTCAAGAAGCGAATCAATCGAAATCCGAGGGTTTCCATGAGGAGAATAGCCTGTGAGACCGGTATCAATCGCGAATCAGTCCGTCGAATTGCCAAAAAGGAGCTCAACCTCAAGCCATACAAGCTCCAAAAAGTTCAACTCCTCACGGAGGAAAACAAGCGCGTACGACTCCAAAGGTGCCGCCAACTCCTTCGTCTCGCCGCCGGTCAGCAATGGGAGCGAATTCTCTTCACAGACGAGAAACTTTCCACCGTAGAACAATCCCACAACCACCAAAACGACAGAGTCTGGTCCGTAGAGGCTCCCGGTACATCGGCCATCGTCGAACACCGTCAAAATCCGCAATCCGTCATGGTCTGGGGCGGAATTTGCGGCAGTGGTAAAACTCCCTTAGTTTTCGTGGATCAAGGGGTCAAAATCAATCAAGAAGTCTACCCCTGCGACATCCTCGAGGCCGTAGTACTTCCGTGGGCCAAGCAGCACTTCGGCCAAACGCATTGGACCTTTCAACAGGACTCCGCTCCGGCTCACAGAGCGAAAATGACGCAAGAATGGTGTAAGACCCATTTTCCTTGTTTCATCTCATCTGCAGAATGGCCGTCCTACTCACCGTATCGCAACCCAATGGACTACAGCGTGTGGTCGATTTTGGAGCACAGGGTTTGTGCTGAAAAACACAAATATTTGGAGTCGCTGAAGCAATCTCTGCGCCGGGAATGGAACCGATTAACGCCCGAGGAGTTGCGGCCCATTGCCGAAAATTTCAAGAAGCGTCTGAAGCTGTGTATCGCCGCCAAAGGAAGCCACTTCGAAACAGCTTGAATATATTATTAACAAATGTTCAAGCTATTATTATTTGTTGTTGTTTTGTTCAATTTCTTCTGTTTAATAAAGTTAAATGAAAAAAGTTTGTCCGGGGTTTTTCTTGTCACGCTGTTCCAAAACGTTGTTGAAGCGTGTATCGTTACATTTTTATGAATGGCGTAGTTTTTACTTGTCAAATGTCAAAAAATGACAGCTTCAAGAGTGACATCTACCGAAATAGCGGGCTATTCAAAATAACACCTCTTATTGGAAAACCCTTTGCAACAATTTTTCTTTGAGTAACTCCAAATTCCCGCAGCTCCCTAAAGAATACTTTTTGATCAGACATTACGATTCAAAATCGTTCGGTGAAACTTCGGTAATCCGATACAGTCACGTCCATAGATGGGGCTTAACCGTTTGATTTACAGCACCCAGAAATCCCATGGGCATTCAAATGAAGCTCGATACAATTAACAAATGAGGTGTAATTTGTTTGCTGGAAAAAATTAAAAAAGATCCTGGGTGGGATACAGAAATTAATCTGCTACAAAATTATTCTTTTATTAATAACGTGTCTGGTGATTTTTCAATTCTCACTCCTTGGCCAAATAGCGTATAATTTTCGGGCCCGTTTCTAGGTAGGTGGAAACGAAAGATCACACCGAAATGTACAAGCATAATAATGGGGCAAGAAATTGATTATTGATGCTCTAAAATAGATGCCGACGTTGGCCATGAATAATCTCAGGGATTATCAACTTCAAAGCTCATATATTAACGGTAGGAAGATGCTGGTTCGTTTGTAAGAAATGGTCGTGGAAAGTTTTGTTGTGGGTAACGATTTTCGAATTCAATTGGAGGGTACAGAACGCAATATGAACTAGATTGCAAATTAGTTGGTTACTTCAAATAAACTGCTCCACATGAGTTAGGGATATTGACTTAAATTGCAAAAAATATAGTGAAAATAAGATTTTTGTGATGCAAATTCATATTAATATGATTTCAAGTTGCAAATTAATTTTAGCCTGTAGGTCTGCAGTTATTTTAAGACTATCAATACAATGTATGGCCTCCACGGGCATCAATAACAGCTTGACACCTTCTTTGCATACTACACACTAGGTTGTTGAACATTTCTTAAGGAATTTGGTTCCATAAACGGGGCAGAAGCTCTCTCAGATCATTTAAGAATTCTGGGGTAGGTTGATGATTATCTAATCTTCTTTGGAGCATATCCCATGCATGTTCTATGCAATTCAAATCTGGTGAGTGTGGAGGTATTGGTAAATGTGGAATACCAAGCTCCTCGCGCGCATTCTCAACTATGGCTGCACGGTGCGGTCTAGCGTTATCGTCTAGAAATTGAAAAGTTTCACCAATAGCAGCGTGAAAATTTGGCACAACATTGTCAATGACATGCTCCCTATAGTGTAAGGCGGTCATATTCCCAGGACAAATGTGTAGATCTGTGCGCCCGTTGAAACATATCCCGGCCTATGCCATAACACTACCCCCTCTGAATGGATGGACTTCTTGGACATAGCGACGATTACGGGGTATGCGTGGGATTGTCCATACCCTTATTCTTCGAGAATCTGAAAATCGTCCATATCTGGATTCATCAGTGAAAAGGACACTACGCCATTGATCGTTCCAATTGATGTGTTGCCTTGCCCATTCCAGTCTTTGAGGCTTATGTCACGTGTTAATGGAACTCCTCTTAATGGACGTCTAGAACCTAGATTCACCTCTTTCAAACGTCGTCTGATGGTTTCGATGGAAACTTGGATCCATCTGCATTTTGAAGAGTATTTCGTAGCATTCTACATGTAGATGTACGTTTTCTTCTCGCCGAAACGGTGATGAAACGATCCTGAGCAGGTGTTGTTTTTCGTCGCCCACAAAGCCTTGGTCTTTCCAACACGGAACCTGTCTCCCTAAACCTATTCCAAAGTCGAGATATCACACTTTGGCTGACTTGGAGCCTTTCTGCTACAACAACCTGAGTTCGGCCACCCTGTAGCATTCCGATAGCCCTATTAGCCTCAGCGTTTGTTAATTTACGTCTTGGAATTTTCAGAAAACTCGTTTCAAATCGAAGCGGTTGATAAACTGACTTCATTTTAAAATAAGAACATTCATGAAGCATATGCAAAGAACCAAACTTCAGAAAAAAGGGGATCAGATTGACGAAATGTCTCATACTGATTTTTATTGGATCTATTCAAGTTGTTATTGAGTTTCAAATGATTTTACAGCGATTTTCTCGAAGATTACATACTTTTAAAAACGATTGAATACGATATCCCTAACTCTTGTGGAGCAGGATAGTTCAAAAATAGGTACCACACACATCTTAAAAAGTCTTGTCCCCTCTAGGTTCCTCAAGAATTAAACAATGTGTTAAAATGAACTGTATAATTTTTTTGAGAAACCACTTTCTATTTACCTTTCTATGTTTTATTTAATTTTAACTTAGAGAATGCCTTGATTTGTCAATTGTTAATTAATGTCATTTTATATTTCAAACATTGTAAATTGAGAACTTGAAGAAATATCATTGTTTTTGATTTCTTTCAGATCGAAGACATCAATTCGTCTATTTCTTGAAATAAAAAAATTAACGCACATTATGGAAATCTCAAATTTATTCTACAACTGAAGGTGTTCTCAATAATAATTATTTTTATCAGAATTATGCATGCATATGTTATCCACTTTCAACGTTTTTGTTCAATACAGATGTTTTCTCCCAGCAGGAATAAAAAAAGATGATATTATCAGATTTTGAATGTATTGGCTCCATTCTAAAATCAGTTGTTCTCGATCAATTCTAGTGATCAATAGTTTTTCTTTCGTTTGATTTTCTACACTCGATCGCTATGCAACGCGAAACACGCAATTTGACCCAAGAGGAATGTGCCCAAGCGGTAGTTTTGCGAGAAGAAGGGTGGACATACACAAGAATTGCAGAAAGGATTGGAGTTACCCATACAAGTGTGTCCAGAATGTTGCAGCGATTCAGGGAGACAGGTATGAATGTCCGAAGTCCAGGACAGGGTACACCACGGGTAACAACTGCCATTCAAGAACGTTACTTGAGAGTTTCTTCGTTGAGACAACGGTTTGCAACCGCTCGCCTCCTTCAAAATCAGCTTGAGCAAACTCATGAGGTGCAAATTAGCACTCAGACAATAAGAAATCGCCTCAGAGAATATGATTTAAGGCCTCGTGTCGCGGCAAGAGGCCCAGCTCTTACCCCAGTCCATCGAAGGGCGCGTTTGGATTTTGCGAGAGAGCATATCCATTGGGAAGAGGCCGATTGGGAAAGAGTTCTCTTCACAGATGAGTCTAGATTCTGCCTCTACCATTGTGATCGACGTTCCCTTGTATACAGACGTCCACATGAAAGATATGCTCAGTGCAATTTCCTGAATACCACTGGTTTCGGGGGAGGTTCGATTATGGTATGGGGTGGAATATCTTTGACTGCTCGCACAGACCTAGTGGTCGTTGATAATGGAGCTATGAATGCTGTTAAGTATATAAGGAACATTCTTGAAGAGTATGTAGTGCCATTTGCGCCATACATTGGTGAAAATTTCATTTTTATGGACGATAATGCCAGATCCCATCGTGCGCGTATCGTTCAGAAGTACCTTGAAGAGGTTGAAGTCTCTCGAATGGAATAGCCAGCAAGAAGTCCAGATCTCAATCCGATTGAGCAGGTTTGGGACAAACTCAATAGAAGGCTGAGAAGTTCAGAAAATCATCCAGCTACTCTTAATGACTTAGGAATCCAACTCGGAGAAATCTGGGAAGGATTAGATCAGAACATTTTAAGATCACTCATTTTGAGTATGAACCGTCGTTGCCAAGCTGTAATTAACGCAAGGGGTGGAAATACCAAGTATTAAATCACTTATCAGCATTTCAGTATTTTGAAAATTGTTCATTTCTCTTCTTTCACATAAGATTCGGTGAAATCCTGAATTTTTCTTCCATTTAATGTGTCTTGTTTCGTTCAAAACCTTCCCGAGAGAACATAAAAAATATGTTATAAAGTCAATGTAGAGTTAACTTTCATTAAAATTGAGATTTTCAGAATGTGCGTTAATTTTGCGCAGTGTATGTCTAGAAATGAGATATTTTATCAAGTCATTTGATTTTGGTTTCAAAAACTGTTATTTTTACAAAATAAACCTAGGATGATAACAACACTTCAGGAAGTAAACAAATGGTTCTCTCAAAACAAAATCACAAAAATGGTTCTTCGAACCATCAACCTGCAAGAAAGGACCGTTCATAATACTCAAAAATTGATTACCCCAATATCTCATCTAATTAAAGTGATCTAAACTCCAACCAAGGCCACCGCTGTTTTTGACGGACGCTACTCTTCTCCCAGGACCCATAAATTCATCAGAATGTCAATGTTTTTTCCGTCTGAACGTTTTTAATAATAAAAGCTTAGGTGGCGAACGAGGGTAAATTCGGTTGAGGCTCACTCCCATACCTGCCTTGAATTATAATTTTGACTTGTTGAGATATTAGGTCGATTTATTCTCGGATGAATTCAACACATTTTCCACTTTCTTGTTGTCGGGGCTTTATTTCTACGTGGAAGGAATTTTTATGCAACTGTTGCTTACGTTTCCATTTTTAACCTTTATTGAGGGGTATGGTTTTCGAACAACTATAAATGTCGAATTTTAGTGAACATTTTTCACATACAGGGTGGTCCATATCGTAAATAACCACGTAGGTATTCTACATCGAAAATGAGCCCTAGTTTGTCATATAAACATATGTCGAGAAATGTTTCCTCTCCGAGATACGGGGTGTTAAAATTATAGAAAAAAAATGTTTTTTATTAATAACTTTCACACTGCTCGAAATATTTTTATGAAATTTGAGGCATGGGTTTTGAGCATCAAGGAGCACTTTCTGCATAATATATTTTTTTTCTATTCTACCAGTGGCGTCCGTACTGCAGCGAGACTGAATATTTTCAGATAAAAAAATGATACGCCACTGGTTTTTCCGACAGTAAAAATTACTATTTGAATCCTTATTTGATTAGGAGCAAATTCGTTGTCCTGACTTTTTGCTGTACGAGGCACCATTTCCGGTTAAAAAAATAAAACACATTCACAGGCATGAAGAAATCGCCAAAATTGGATATAAGGACTGAACGAGAATAAATTCGCTATCACAAAAACGTCTATATCTCTTGAACCAATTGAGCAAAAATCAAAATTTGATCAAAGTTAGCTTTGTTATGAACGTCAGAAACATGTGGAACATTTACTTCATAGATATTCCAATACTCTGCGTAAAATGTCAAGCGAAGTGAAAACACGAGAATTTAAAGAGAAACTTTTTCAAAATAATAAAAAATGGAGCTTCAAAAGAATCGAAAAAGAGGCTCGCGTTCGTCCTGAAACGGTATCAAGAGTTGTTAAGCGCTTGAACGAAGATCTTACAATTAACCGCAAGGAAGGAACCGGGAGGAAAAAGGGGTTTCATAGCCCAAACAAAGTGAAGAAAGCCATCAGCCTTTTTCAGAAGAATCCTAACCTTTCAGGACGGAAAGTGGCCCAAATAGTGGGTTGTTCGCAGTCAACCGTTCAGAAAATCAAGTCGAGTTGTGGGCTTGGAACATACAAAGTGCAGAAAGTGCCAGATTTCTTGAAAAATTTTTCCTGTTGCGTGATGGACGACGAAACCTATGTCTTGGCTGATTTCTCGCAACTTCCTGGTCAGGAATTTTATACTGCAGATTCTCGTGGAAATTTTGACGAACAATTTCGCGTGAAGAAACAAGCAAAGTTTCCTAAAAAAATTCCTGGTTTGGCAAGCAATTTGCACTTGTGGGAAAAGGAGCAAATTTTTCGTTGGCCAAGGCTCTGTTGACTCGAATATATACATCGAGGAATGCTTGAAGAAGCGACTTTTACCATTTTTACGTGAGCACGATGTGTCAACAATCTTTTGGCCAGATTTAGCTTCATGTCACTACAGCAAGGCCACCAAGGAATGGTACGAAGCTAATGAGGTGGTTTTTGTCCCCAAAGAGGCCAATCCACCAAATTGCCCAGAACTCGGGCCAATCGGAAGATATTGGCCCCTGGTAAAAGGAGAATTGAAGAAGACTAAGAAATCAGAGAAAACATTAGCGGAATTCAAGCAAAAGTGGAAGACAGCATCCCAGAAAGTGACTGAGAACACTATAAGAAGCATGATGGGAAGAATTCCAGAAAAAAACCATGAATTTTGTAAAAAATAGTTCTGGTTTTTTTTATTGTAAAAACAGTTTTCATAAGAATTAGAAAATGATTCGAAAATGAGTTTGATTTTCGAAATCGGACCAGTAGTTCAAAAGATACAAGCGTTTTTGTGATAGCGAATTTATTCTCGTTCAGTCCTTACTACGGTTTTGTAGATTAGATGAATTCAACACACACCCAACTCCTATTTTTAGGGTAGAATAATTTGATTAAAAACTTGAATGACAATTTTGGTTTCCAATTACTCTTTCAATGCAAGCATAACTATAAAAAACTGTAATTTCCTAGGCGATTTCTTCATGCATGAGAATGTGTTTTATTTTTTTAACCGAAAATGGTGCCTCGTACAGCAAAAAGTCATGAGATCGAATTTGCTCCTAATTAAATAAGGATTCAAATAGTAATTTTTATTGTCGGTAAAATCAGTGGCGTATCATTTTTTTATTCGAAAATATTCAGTCTTGCTGCAGTACGGACGCCACTGGTAGAAAAGAAGAGAAATGAAATAATGCAAAAAGTGCTCCTTGACGCTCAAAACCTATGACTCAAATTTCATAAAAATATTTCAAGCAGTGTGAAGGTTATTAATAAAAAACATTTTTTTTCTATAATTTTAACACCCCGTATCTCGGAGAGGACACATTTCTCGACATATGTTAATATGTCAAACTAGGGCTTATTTTTGATGTAGACTACGTGGTTAAAATTTCTTGGTTACGATAGGGACCACCCTGTATATCGGGTGTTTTTTGGAGTGGTAGAATTTTCGATAGGGATAACAGTATTTGACAGAAGGCCATGTTGTTTTTACATTTCTGTTCAGTAAGCATTGACATATTATCATGGAAAGATTCACGCCGCACCAACGTTTACAAAATCTTGGAATTCATTTTCAAAATCATTCTTCTATTCGCCAAACTTATAGAGCACTTCGTGAAATTTATGGTTTACATAATCGTCCATCAGAGCAGCTTATTCGTCGAACTATCGTTAGATTTCGGACAACATTTTCTCTACTCGATGCAACAACAACAACAAGACGAAGAACTGTACGAACAAAAGAAAATATCGCTTCTGTAAGTGATAGTGTTAATGATGATCCAGATTTGTCTATTCGTCGACGTTCACAACATGTTGGACACTGTGCATCCACCACAGGGAAAATTTTGCGTAAAGATCTTGTCCTGCACCCATAAAAGATCGAACTGGTTCAAGAACTAAAGTCAATTGACCTTAATAAGCGTCAGTTGTTTGCTGACTGGGCCCTAGAACATCTTGAAGTTGATCCACTTTTTAATCGAAAAATTGTGTTTAGTGATGAAGCTCATTTCTGGTTGAATGGCTACGTAAACAAGCAAAATATCAAGTATCAAAGATATTCCACATTTTGTTAGGTTTACAAATTGTTCGCAGATTTTTGGTATTTAATCGATATTTGCAGGTGAGTTTTTCGTCGAATATCCAAGATTAACGTATGTTTATTGTTTTTAGCACCAGTTTGGAGCGTGAGGACGATTTTCAAGACCAGGACGAATGTTTACATTTCGAGGTTGAAGGGGTACACATTGAAAAAGCTGTTATTTGGACAGATATCGCAGTAGATGGATCGGATGGAGCCTCGAGAGGTCGATTAGGATGATATTTTTCAGGTTTTCCAAGAAATTTGGCGATATCTGAGCAGATTTGCAAAAGTTAGGTACCTCACTAATGGGGTGGAACTTAGACCTAATTCTCCTATAAGAAACGCCTTTCTAAGGTCGAGATGGTGAAAAATGTATTCTTTAGATGTTGTTCGAACAAACGCAGCCGAGTTTTATATCCCAACATTGATTTAAGAAAGCTATCAATTAAATTGATCTCTTGTACTTTTCATGCAAATAACTAGAAAAGGAATCCTTTCTATCAATTCATATAAACGTTAATTATTTTCGTCCATCACATCTTTTCCAATTCATTCATTTTCCGAATAAAGTCACATTCTGAGAAATACGCTAAGAATGTATAAGGGCAACATAGAGTTGACTTGGAACTTAAAAATATTTTGAAAAACGTCATAACTTCGATACAGAGTGGAATGTGTCAAATTTCCAAGGCCAGAGTTGTGATTTTATAATTGTGAATGGAGTATAGGTAATCTTTGAGAAATTGAGGGACTTTAAATATTTGTTATGGATTCAGTTTGAAAGATGGAACAACCACTAACTGAAAATATATATTCATAAAAAAGAGAAAAACACCATCCCCCACTGAAAAAAAATACAGTTGGAAAAACATTCTTGATGCTCGATGTACTTCAAATACGAATAAACCATTAGCGTTTTTCTTTCATTTCAATTCAATATCAATAAGGACAGTCATAACTGTCATGTGTTGAATAAAAAAACAGAAACTTTTTTCTTGGGCAGAATAAGGTAGTTATAATAATAATTACAACTCCTGTCGTCAACTTAGTGTATTTCAACACCAAAAGTGTTGCCTTCATGCCAACTTTCATACATCCCAAAATTTCACACAGAAGTCTTCGCCAAACAATGCCACGTATGAGAACGTACATCATTGGTGCACAATATCCCGGCTAATGCATCACCCTATACTTCCCGAACCCCCAATAATAACATAACAAAAGCCCGTACTGCATATACGAGGGGTAGCCGCTATTTTTCATTGGGTGGTAGACATCGTATGCAGCAGGGTGGCCCCCTTGACATCCGTGCTAATCAACATTGAAAGGACATGGAAATCCGAATGAAAATTCACCGTGAAGCGTGCTTAACTAACAGCTGAACGCTAAATATATCCCGGTCTCCTTTCATCGCTTCTTAATCTTATCGCGTTGTCCTTTTTTCGGGCCGCGTTTGTTCGTGGCAAAAACGGCGCAGCCGTCTAGTTTTAGGGGTTGCGACAACCCCGAAAGCATAGAGAATCTAAATAGACACTAATGGTTATTTTTCCGTTGATTCGCCGTACGAAATATGTATGAAAATTTCGTGACGTTATGGCTTGTTGCCGAAAATTGGAGCTACGACCTACTAACCCAGGTCCAACCCTCGTTTTCGACGGTTTTTGGAGTCGTCGTAGTTCGGTGCTTGATGGGTATGGGTATGGATTGTTAAGGTTGTCTCATGGGTAATTTTTGTATTCGTTAAGCCCAATAATCGCATCTTCAAGATAATGCTCGGTTTGGTTTACCTGGAGATTTGTTGCGTTTAAAATTAATTTGTATAGTTGTTCAAGCTTGATGTGATGTTTTCGTTATGTTTTCATCTTGTTGAACTACCAGACTACTTGAAAAAAGGAAAAAAATGAGAATTCTTGTAGAATAATCAATATCTTGAATTTTCACTCAATAAACTCTTCATGAAGGGGTTTCTAATAGCGATGATACAGTTAAAATAGAGAAAAACACTCATATCATAATAAACAGGAGACACAGCATCTCATTCATAAATTCGAGAATTGCTGAAGCCGAATTTGAGTGTTTTCATTGAGCGGGACGAAGATAGCATTAAGAATAGCAAAATTATCAGAACCGGCCTTGGCAACATTGCGAAATCTTACTTTGAAAGGTCCAGTGGCGTGGTGTTAACGGTATTAAAGAATGGAAATAAAATTACAGGTGAATTAACTCTTTTTGACGAATTTGAACAATTTTCCGCACATTGGAACAGATTCTGAGTTAGGTGAACAGAGTCAGCTAAATTCAGAATTGATTTTCCTCCTCCCAATATCAGAAGGGAATCTGAATAATGAAATTAAAAAAATCGAAGAATCTACGCAAATGTTACTTAGAAATGATAAGAGCAGAACATACCTGTATAAACTCAAATCAGGATTGAAATATACCAATTCACCACAAACAAGACACTCACGAATCATTTTTCAACGTATTTTGTAAGTAATATTCAGAAATGAATCCAAATTTCACTTTTACTACGCGATATCTCGGTGACAACACTGTGCAAAACGTCATTAGTTACACTAAACGAAATTAATGAATGAACTGGCCACAGATTCAGAAAACGGTGCTGCCATAACGTGCCCATCCATTATTTGAGGCAAAAACGGCCAAGCCGTCTCGCGAACATTCCGATACTTCAGTATACAGGGTGATTCACGGTGGATGGCACATTAGACGTTTCTGGAGAATCAGACTTCAGATCGGTTTGAAAGTTTAATGGAATGCATTATCGGACCTGTTCTACCCAACTAAAATATTTTCTTCAATGCGGTGTTGCCACTTCTATTAGAAAGTAGTAGCAACTTTGCTTTTTCAAATGGAACACCCGGTATATTATATTATTTTTGGAATCTCCAACATCTTCTCGACAAAGTTTATTGACATTTTCCTATACCTATCTGTTGCCGTTTTCGGAATATAAATTAATTTCAATTTTTTTCACCGGAAAACATGACCTCTAAAAATACTGATAACTTCGGGTTGAGAAACACTATGGCATTGAAATTTGGTTTGGAGTTAGGCGAAACATAAATGCTTCCAACACTTTAGCCTGATTTACGTTACTTCAATACAGGGTGATAAAAAAATACAGTCTTTTCGTTTGCTTGAAAAAGTGACTGAAAGTTGTTTATTTCAAATGGAACGCCCTGTATATTATTGGAAATTCGGAAAACTGATGAAATTCGCTTTCATTCTATGTATATCATGTCTCTAAATAACCAGTCAAATTTCGGACTTATGAGCATTTATTTGTCAAAATGTCCCTTCAGAATGGTATTTCCATTCGGTATTTGGTAGGCAGGCCATGATTACTATTTGACAGTACCTTGTGACATTCTCCTAATAATAAAGACACCAGGAAGCTTGAATTTCGACATTTTCTTCATTTCAGAAGTTGCAAATACCCTCGAAACGATGGAAGAAAACTAATCAAACAAAGTGCTCATGAATTTGTTCATTATTATTAACTGGAGAGACTTTTTGAAGATCGGTGGATAAGGCGCTTGGGACCATGGAATTGGCCAGCAAGAATACCCGATCTTAGTCCGTTAGATTTTTATCTGTGGGGAATGTTGAAAGAAAAAGTTTACAAAACACCCGTGCATTCGAGAGATGAATTGTTGGAAAGGATTGCCCAAGCATTTGAAGATATGGATTTTAAAGAAATACGATCTGCCACGACGAAAGCAGTCAACACCCGCATTTTGAAGTGCTTGGAAGTGAACGGCCAGCGATTCGAACATACTTTGAAGTATTCGACATGACATGATTGTTCTACTTTTTAATAATAATTCATATAAATAGTTTGACTCTCAATTTCTTGGTGCCTTTTATTATTAGGAGAATGTCACAAGGTACTATCAAGTAGTAATCATGGCCTGCCTACCAAATACCGAATGGAAATACCATTCTGAAGGGACATTTTGACAAATAAATGCTCATAAGTCCGAAATTTGACTAGTTAGGTATAGGCATGATATACATAGAATGAAAGCGAATTTCATCAGTTTTCCGAATTTCCAATAATGTACAGGGCGTTCCATTTGAAATAAACAACTTTCAGTCACTTTTTCAAGCAACCGAAAAGACTGTATTTTTTTATCACCCTGTATTGAAGTAACGTAAATCAGGCTAAAGTGTTGGAAGCATTTATGTATCTCCTAACTCCAAACCAAATTTCAATGCCATAGTGTTTCTCAACCCGAAGTTATCAGCATTTTTAGAGGTCATGTTTTCCGGTGAAAAAAATTGAAATTAATTTATATTTCGAAAACGGCAACAGATAGGTATAGGGAAATGTCAATAAAAGTTGTCGAGAAGTTGTTGGAGATTCCAAAAATAATATAATATACCGGGTGTTCCATTTGAAAAAGCAAAGTTGCTACTACTTTCTGATAGAAATGGCAACACCGCATTGACGAAAATATTTTAGTTGGGGAGAACGGGTCCGATAATGCATTCCATTAAATTTTCGGACCGATCCGAAGTCTGGTTCTCCAGAAACGTCTAATGTGCCATCCACCGTGAATCACCCTGTATGTAATGTGAAAATGCACAATATTTAAAGAAACAAAATCTCATTTCTCACATTCACGCACAAATAAGTGAACGATTTTCAATCTAAAGTACTTTTCATTTTGATTGCGAGTTCATTTTTAGAAAATTCAACGAATGTCGGAACGTTGCAAAAATTTCTACTAGATTCTGATTCTGTAGTAGTACAGGGTGTCCCAAATTCGATGATCACTGAGAGCATCTCGAGAACCATAAGGGTTAGAGAAAAAATGTTCAAGGACTCCCGATCTCTTTTTTCAAAATGATCAATTGCCAGCAAACAGATACCAGATATCTGAATTGATTCTCGAGTTACAGGGCGTTTCTGAAAAATTGCTGTTTCAAATATTTCGCTATATCTCGTTTTCTGTTGGAGATATCACGAGAATTCCAAAAAGTTTTCTTTTGTAACATCTATTGCCTATACGCTGCTTGCATCTGATCCGGAAAATTATTCGCCGTTCAAGTGCTAGAGAACAGTTTGTGTATTTTAAATGGGACACCCTATATTTTTCATTATTGCTTTTTAGCCGCAGATTCACCGAGTATCATCCTGTAACAAGTTTTTCGAAAATCTGATCCGTTTCAAAGATATTGAGTTTTTCGTTTTCACTTGAATTGGGGCAGCCTGTATATAAAGATTTTTCTTTCATTTGGAGATATTTTTCCATAGTCTAAGATTCAAACATATGAATCATTCATATTAGGAACCTTTTGTGTTATGCAGAAATATAAACTACTAGCTGGCCCGGCGAACTTTGTTCCGCCTAAATGATACTTACGGCGGATTTCACAAATCGTAATCACCGGTGATCGGAGATCAACAGCTTGGTTCTCTGATTTTTGAACTGTCAAATGTTTCGATGGATATGAGCTGTCACACAGAACAGATACATAAAAATAATATGTCAATTACCAATTATAGCAATTTTGGATTTAGTGATTTCCGCAAATATATTTATTACCCAAACAGAAATTCAAAAACATTTTAAAAATTATGAAAAAAGATGATAATGGGCATATCACGAACGAAACTGATCGCCAAAATCGTATATACTTGACATTTCGATAAAAATTCACTGTGATATTCACGCGCTTCTGGATCTGTTAATAGACCTTCATGGTACTATAAGTCCTATGCAAATTACACAGTAATTGATATCATATGTTCTTTATTCGACCATTTCAAACAACGACGACCAAAATTCTCGAAAAAAAAAAACAGATGACATAAATTGATGGTCGCGAAAGCCTCAACAAATTCATCGCCATCTAATGGTGCTGATGTCAAATATAGTACCTTCACGATAAGATGTCTAGAATAATGGTGTAGGCACCCGTCAATTTTTGGAAGGAATGACGTTCGACCAAATCGAAAATATTAGCAACGTGGCGGCGCCGCAATATCATTTCAGTGTATTTTCCCTTGTTAAGTTGATGGATGTATCAACAGCTGATTTGCTAAAGTCAATTATGACATGACAGCAGAATGGCATCTTTTTATAATGAAAGTTTTCTACTTTTCCTAAGAACTAATATCATAGTATAAAGACTATACAGGGTGTTTGGAGGGTGAGTAGCCATAGGTAAATGGTGGATAGGTGATGCTCTTGGCTACTTGTTGCGCCTAATAAAATATCATTTTGCCCAAAGTTCAAGGTGTTATAATTTTTTTACCATTTTTCTAGAAATTTCCCATTTTTCTCATTAAAACCTTGAATTTTTTCAAATTTAATGGTCGAGGTGCCTATAAAATGATTTATTTCCTTAGTCTAGTCTTGTCTTAATCAGATCGAATCATAGTTTCACACAAACGTCTTCAAAAAACCTGACAGCGTTGTATCAAACATCAAAATGAAAAAAAAAATAATGTTGTGTCCACTTTACAAAGTAAAATAAAAAAAAAATTACATGGTGTTGGGTTTTAAAATGGCTTTAAAAACTTCTCTAGTTAATACTCTTTGCAATGGTATGTAACATGTACCATTAATAATCAGATAACTCAACAAAAAACCGTTTTGTCTTCAAGGATGCCTTGAAAGGATGACGACAAAACTATTCCATTGAGCAGGCAAAATCTTTTCTCTCATTCTACCACAGCTAAAAATAGCGTGCCCTGTCTATCATCGGCTAACAATACTCCCAAGGGCGTCGACAGGGAGGGGGCAGCTGCCCCCCGTGCCTCCCCCCCCCAATCAAAATAGAAAAAATGAACTGATTTTCGTATATTATGCTATTATTTCAAAAGTTTTTGAGGGATTTTTGAGCTCAAGGGGGGGCAGCTGCCCCCCGTATCCTCCCCCCCAGCTCAATGCTACAGAATATGTTGATGAACCACCGAAATGTTGAGTGAACTCAAAACTGCATTACTGCAGGCCTATGAAATGACTTGCAAATGTAGTAATTACCCCCCAGCTTTTGAGCTGGGGGGGGCACGGGGGGCAGTCCCCCCCCTAGAGCTCAAAAATCCCTTGAGAGATTATGAAATAATAGCACAATATACGGAAATCAGTTCATTTTTTCTATTCTGATTGGGGGGGGGGGGGGGGGGGGCACGAGGGGCAGCTGCCCCCTACCTGGCGACGCCCTTGGGAGTATTGTTAGCCGATGATAGAAAGGGCACGCTATTTTTAGCTGTGGTAGAATGAGAGAAAAGATTTTGCCTGCTCAATGGAATACATTTGTCGTCATCTTTTCAAGGCATCCTTGAAGACAAAACGGTTTTTTGTTGAGTTATCTGATTATTAATGGTACATGTTACATACCATTGCAAAGAGTATTAACTAGAGAAGTTTTTTAAGCCATTTTAAAACCCAACACCATGTAAATTTTTTTTTATTTCACTTTGTAAAGTGGACACAACATTATTTTTTTTTCATTTTGATGTTTGATACGACGCTGTCAGGTTTTTTGAAGAAAATTGTATGAAATTATGATTCGATCTGAATAAGACAAGACTAGACTAAGGAAATAAATCATTTTATAGGCACCTCGACCATTAAATTTGAAAAAATTCAAGGTTTTAATGAGAAAAATGGGAAATTTCTAGAAAAATGGTGAAAAAATTATAACACCTTGAACTTTGGCCAAAATGATATTTTATTAGGCGCAACAAGTAGCCAAGAGCATCACCTATCCACCATTTACCTATGGCTACTCACCCTCCAAACACCCTGTATATATATATATATATATATATATATACTATGCTAATATACACCAGAATGTCAGGAATATAAACACACATTATTGCTTGACAAAATTATCTACCACTAACACGCCACGTTCGCCAGAATAAATTCAAGTATTCGAAATAACTGATAAAAATCAGTAATAATTTGTGAATAGCGCCACCTGAAGTGGAAAGAACGAAACATTGTAATATAATCAATTTGGTCAATGGTCACAACAAAATCTAATCAGTGCCTACACCATTATTCTAGACATCCTACTGCACGATTACGTTATTTTGAATAAATAAAACTATAAAAATAACTAATAATCAGTCATAATGGGTGAATAGCGCCATCTGAAGTGGTACGAAATCTAATCGTTTTAGACATCTGTACCTACTCCTACGCTTTTTTGTGTTGGCCAACGGCGCAAAGTTGTAGGCAACTCAAATTACACACTATTACAGTGACTATAGTGGTAATATAGTCACTGTACACCCCATCTAACGGAGAGAATATGAAATCAAGTACCTACGAATAAGCGGTAGCGTAACTGTAACTGTAGCGACACCTAGTGGCCTCGCTCAAAAGGAGGAAAAGCATTTCCTGTATAAGTGAAATTTTCATCGATTTTTTCGAAGTTTAATTGCATTTTATAATAACCAGACCGTAGACGAATCCATATATGAAGTTTCATAACAATCACTCCATCCGATCTCGAGTTATAAATGGTGTAACCAACATCTTTCTTTTATATATATAGAAGATAGAAGATATGGCGTCAATTATTAATAGTTCTTTCCCCTGGTCAAAGTTAGACATAAATTTTGCATTTATTGATTTTTCATCAGAACACGAATAAAAGAATATGGTTATTGGAATAAAGCACATTCAAACAACGAAAGTACCTCCCCAAAAAAACCATTTTCGTTGACATTAAAATCATTTTTCTTTATTTTAACCTGAATTTGAACCTCCTGAAAACACCCTCTACTCCTGATGTGTTTAAATTTGTTTTCAATTACAATGTTTATCACCATCGATAATAAGATTTTCCAATAATTCACAACGCATTATTCCACAAAGGTTGGTCTAAAATGAATTTCATACTCAATCAAAGAATAATAAACGTTTAAAAATGTTCTCTTTGATAATGAAAAGACAGAATCTTCAAACAATATCGATTTAGCGGGGTAACTCCGGTTGATTTACAGTACTCGAGTACTTACAAATGTATCTACGATTATTTTTAGTATGAAAGACGTGACTGTGCATGTTTCACGGTTATAAGGTTCCTGCGTTATGATTTAACATTTTCTGGGAAGTCTGCTGTCCTTCAATGATAGTTTTACATTTGCTCAATCCACCAAACCATGAGTGAAATGCGGATATTTTGGATTTTGGTTCTACTTTGCTTGCTATTGGAAATAAATATACTGCTACACAAGAGTTAGGGATATCGTATTCAATCGTTTTTAAAAGTATGTAATCTTCGAGAAAATCGCTGTAAAATCATTTAAAACTCAATAACAACTTGAATCGATCCAATAAAAATCAGTATGAGACATTTCGTCAATCGGGTCGCCTTTTTTCTGAAGTTTGGTTTTTTGCATATGCTTCATGAATGTTCTGATTTTGAAATGAAGTCAGTTTATCAACGGCTTCGATTTGAAACGAGTTTTCTGAAAATGCCAAGACGTAAATTAATAAACGCTGAGGCTAATAGGGCTATCGGAATGCTACAGGGTGGCCTAACTCAGGTTGTTGTAGCGGAAAGGCTCCAAGTCAGCCAAAGTGTGATATCTCGACTTTGGAATTGGTTCAGGGAGACAGGTTCCGTGTTGGAAAGACCAAGGCTTGGTGGGCGACGAAAAACAACACCTGCTCAGGATCGTTTCATCACCGTTTCGGCGAGAAGAAACCCTACATCTACGTGTATAATGCTACGGAATACTCTTCAAAATGCAGATGGGGTCCAAGTTTCCATCGAAACCATCAGACGACGTATGAGAGAGGTGAATCTAGGTTCTAGACGTCCATTAAGAGGAGTTCCATTAACACGTGACCATAAGCGTCAAAGACTGGAATGGGCAAGGCAACATATCAATTGGAACGATCAATGTCGTAGTGACTTCCTTTTCACTGATGAATCCAGATCTGGACGATTTTCAGATTCTTGAAGAATAAGGATATGGACAATCCCACGCATACCCCGTAATCGTCGCTATGTCCAAGAAGTCCATCCATTCCGAGGGGGTAGTGTTATGGTATGGGCCGGGATATGTTTCAAAGGGCGCACAGATCTACACATTTGTCCTGGGAATATGACCGCCTCACACTATAGGGAGCATTTCATTGACAATGTTGTGCCAAATTTTCACGCTGCTATTGGTGAATCTTTTCAATTTTCAGACGATAACGCTAGACCGCACCGTGCAGCCATAGTTTAGAATGCGCGCGAGGAGCTTGGTATTCCACATTTACCAATACCTCCACACTCACCAGATTCGAATTGCATAAAACATGCATGGGATATGCTCCTAAGGAGATTAGATAATCATCAACCTACCCCAGAATCCTGGAATGATCTGAGAGAGCTTCTGCCCCGTTTATGGAACCAAATTCCTCAAGAAATGTTCAACAACCTCGTGTGTAGTATGCAAAGAAGATGTCAAGCTGTTATTGATGCCCGTGGAGGCCATACATTGTTTTGATAGTCTTAAAATGCTTGAATTCTCTGGGAATAAAATTTCGTTATTTCACTCGAGTTTTTTTAACCACCCTGTATACGCTGCAGACCTACAGGCTAAAATCAATTTGCAACTTGAAATCATATCAATATGAATTTTCATCACAAAAATCTTATTTTAACTATATTTTTTTGCAATTTAAGTCAATATCCCTAACTCATGTGGAGCAGTTTATAATAAATGATCCAACTTAAAATGAATTTTGCATCCTTTCAAAATTATGTATCACATGCATTAACAAACTGCTTAGGATGTGTTTTTCGAAATAAAGAAGTTATTGACGTTCGAGAAAATATCTTTGCGAAATGTGCATTTGTGCGGTGTTTCTTCAAGAATCTCACAAATTATGAATTTTCCTGAAAAATATATTTATGTTCCAAATGCTTATCCAAATCCCCGATAAGTTGATAGAAAACGTAACCGCATAAGAATCGTATGTAGAATATAACAATATCAATTTATCTGTTGTTATTTTGGAACGACAATCCATTATCTCATATTCAAATTGTTGGTTACATATCCAGACATTTTAGTGAAGGTCAGTTATATTTATCTATACGTACCTAACATAGTTACTATTTGTTCCATAACAATAAAGTTATTTCATTCCTGGGTGAGTTTTTACCGAAATATTACTCTTGAATATCTTCTAATAAACTGACCAATACTGCCTGTATAATTTGCTTTTCTCGCTTTATTGAATCATCAAATTTGATCATATCAGATATACTCAGCTTCTTCTAAATCCACTTTCAATTCAATTTGGCATCAATGAAAAGATTGCATGTTTTCGAGAAGGAACTTCGTTGATGATGAAACTGAAATTATCATCTTTTGACTCTGAATTTGTCCAATGGATTACTCTGTATATTTTCAATGACCCTCACCATCTCTATTGAAACGCAAATTTTTTTCAAAGGTACAGATTTTATTTAAAACAAAAAGATTAATCTTACACATACAGGAGGTCCGTTATTGATTCCCAAATACGATGAACTTGGAATCGATATTTCTCGATTTTTTCATATGCAATGCCCTATTTCTTTTTACTAAAGGTTTTTCAATAAGAGGTGTTATTTTGAATAGACCGCTTTTTAGGTAGCTTAACCATCTCTCTAGAATGTGGATTACTCGCTTTTCTGTTTTTCTTCGTATATTAGGAAAAAAACCAGGTGAGATGTAATTTCATAAAAATCTGGACAAACGATATTATTTCCATGATATCTCCGTCAATTTTCGAGATAAATGTATGAAATTTTCAGTATACAAGCGGAATAATATTTGGCAGAATGTGAATTTATCAGTTTTTTCGTTTATTGCCCGCTGAATTTTCAAATAAATTGTAAAGTAGGAACTTTAGTGGTCATATTTCCCCTTAAAGATGGAATTCGTAAGACTTTCGAGGACAAAGTGCAGCCACGTTGCTATTTGGTTATGGAAAATTTCATGAAAAGGATATAGTCCTGTAGTCGTAATGGTCATTTGGCTGATGGCATTTTTCTTTGATTGTCAAAATAACACCTTTTACTGGAAAACCCTTCATAATGTAGAGAAAAAATCCTCAGTACTGAATCAGGTATCCAAATACTATCTACTTTCTATTTTCAACGTATAGATGTTTTCTTCATATCAGAAATTGTCAACGATAAAGAAACTTTCATTTCAGAAGCCAAACAACGATAAACGATAAGGATATCCTACATATCTACCTAGATCCACTGATAACTAATTTATAAGTCAATATCCACCTTCTTTTCCATCAGTCCACATAGTGAAACCAATGATGGCACACAAAGGACAACATGCCAATGTCGGCGTTAAAATAAAAGAAGAAATATATGACCAATTCGTGGACAAAACCACCGGTCAATCCAGTCCAATATGGAAGATAACCTGGGTCAACTCCAGCAAAGTGTGCGCAGAAGTCATAACATACGGAGCCACCATAACATCCATAAAACTACCGGATAAAGATGGTAAAATTGACGATATAGTGATGGGTTTCAAAGACTTGAAAGGCTACCAAAACCCATTGAACCCTTACTTCGGAGCCACTGTGGGCAGAGTGGCGAACAGAATTGGACAAGCAAGATTCACCATAAACGGCACGACGTATGGCGTTTCTCCTAACTTACCACCACATCAACTTCATGGAGGCTTCAAAGGTTTCGATAAGGTCAACTGGGAACATACCATCATCGGCAAGAAGGTAGTGATGAGCTACTTATCCAAAGACAAAGAAGAAGGTTATCCTGGGGACGTCATAACCAACGTTTGCTTCCAGCTGACAGAAACAAACGAATTCATGATCGATTTCAAAGCCTACTCCACCAAACCAACATATGTCAACCTTACCAATCACTCTTACTTCAACCTAGCGGGACACAACAAGGGTGCTGCTGAACTGTACAAGCATACTGTATTAATAAACGCAGATCAGACGACAGATGTCGACAAGGATTCAATACCAACCGGTAAACTTCTTCCAGTAGGTGGTACCATTTTCGACCTTAGGGTACCGAAAGAACTGGGTAGTGTTATCCATAAAATACTTGGATACGACGGATATGACCACAACTTTTGCGTAACTAAAGGCGAGTACCAAGGGGATGGTTTTGTGGGCAGGGTGCATCATCCAGGTTCTGGTAGGGTTTTGGAGGTGTATTCCAATCAACCAGGTGTCCAGTTTTATACGTCCAATGGGATTCCGGATGATCCCAAATTGTTTAAAGGGAATGTGAAGGATTTGAAGACCATCGTTGGTAAGGATGGGCCGTATTACAAGCACGGTGCTCTGTGCTTGGAGACCCAGAATTATCCTGATGCCATAAATCATCCAGGATTTCCGAATGCTGTTTTGAATCCTGGAGAAACATACCATCACACTCTAACCTATAAATTCTCCATTGATAAGTGAAGAACTGACACAGTAATTTTCAAATTTCGTGCACTTTTGACAGTTTTATGAACCTGGAGGCGAAACATACCATTCGTTTAAGTTTGAGTAATTCAAAGTGAAACTTTTTTGTGATTATAAATTGCTTTCATTGTACAATTCATGAATTATTTTATTCTCTAATTTATCACAGGAATTTGTGTTAGGATTTCGTACAAAGTGTAAATGAATAAGGGAAAAAGGTGATTGCCCAGATTTTGTAATTAAACTTATTGTGAATCATCAATATTTTCAATTCCTGATTACTTCCAAAAAATCTCCCAATAAGTTTTATCGAAGATGTACGAGGATATATTGAAAATTCTTAGCCTACTTTAGAACAAAAAAAAATTTCAATGTCAAAATATTTTATTACTCAACATATTCTCCTCTTAATTGAATACATTTATCACAGCGAACCTGCAACGCCTCTTGAACTTTCAAAAAAATGTTTCTTCTTGCTCTGCAAACCAGTCCTCCACAGCTTTTAGTACCTCCTCGTTGGAAGAAAATTTACGACCTTTTAAACTTTTTTCAGTTGAGGAAAGGGATGATAGTCGGACGGAGCCAAATCTGGTGAATAAGGGGGATGTTCTAGTAATTCTAACCCTAAATCACGAAGTTTTTGCATGGCAACATGAGATTTGTGTACTGGGGCGTTGTCCTGTGAAAACAAAACACCTTTGGATAGCTTTCCGCGTCTTTTCTCTTCAATTTTTTCCCGTAGAGTGGTCAGTAATGTCGAATAGTAATCTCCAGTTATTGTTCTCCCTTATCCAAAAAATCAACCATGATTACTCCATGGCAATCCCAAAAAACTGAAGCAAGAACTTTTCCAGCAGATTTTTGGACACGAAACTTCATAGGTCTTGGGGAACCAGAGTGTCGCCATTTCATCGATTGTTGCTTTGTTTCTGGATCGTAGAAATGTACCCAAGTCTCATCCATAGTAACAATTCGGTTTAAGAAGTCTACATCGTTTTCAAAAAGAGCACAGATCGCACGCTTCTACCCTTGCATGCTTTTGGTCAACATTCAAACATTTGGGGATCCATTTTTCAGAAATTTTTCTCATGTCCGAATTGACGAGAACTATATAATGAATTTCAGTGCTTCAGATATCCGTTTTAGCCCAATTCGACGGTCTGATAAAATCATGTTATGAACTGCATCGATATTTTCGGGGACTGACACAGATATTGGCCTTCCCGATCGGTCATCATCTTCAATGGAAAATTTACCTCTTTTCAAGCTTGCAGTCCAATTTTCACGGTCGCATACAAAGGACAATGATCACCAAGGGTATTTAGCATAACTTCGTAAATCTGCTCACCAAATAACCCTTTTAAATACAGGTACCTACTTGATGATGGCTCGATACTCCAATTTTTCGATTTTTAAAATTTCGGTGGATATCTTTTTTTTTAATTTATTGCGTAACTCTGGTTCACTGTTTTGACGTCGAACTCTAAAATTGACACTTATAATAAGTTATTGTTCGTTGATATGGTATCGCAATATTCTGTTTATGCATAGATCTGGTCTAGGCTAACTAGATATCATCCTCGTATGTTTCAAAAGGGCCTGCTTTGAAGTACCTAAGTTGTAGGTTGTAGGTTGTAGGTCGATATCTTTACGTTGTCTTCCACAAACACCCTGTATATTATGATAAGACTGCCCAACCATTATCTACTCGACATGAATGCTGTTCAATATAGCCATGAACTCAGTTGGGCTCCTTCTAATTGGGTTGTTTTTAGCTTGAAATATGGAAAAAGCAACAGGAGTTCTATAATTTATTCGGGTGCTGAATAAACGAGTGAATAAATGAATGCTTCTTCAATTCCAGAGGGAGTAACATCGATGAGGTTTCTTTTATTCATGTGTTTTTAAATAACCTCCAATAAATGACAATTTCGAGAATTATTGAAATAGGACATAGCGAAAAATTTCATGTCATTTTCTCCTCAGTACTTATCAGAAATTTTCAGTATAAAATGAGTGTAGCACTTCCCCTTGATAATTTCTTTGAGAAGAGGAATAGTTCCATGAATTTCTCCAGGATTAAATCCTTGCCCCATTTTAATAGAATCAAATTCAGCATGAATTGAATCCATTTATGGTTTATTAACCGATATTCCTCGCCTATTCGTTCAGCTCCTTTACCCTTGCTCGCTTCAATTTCCAGGTAAGTCAAACTCGAACCCCCCTTTTTTGTAACTAACTCCAATTAATAATTGCCGTCATCCGTGAACATCTAATCAAGAGTATTAGAGTCTTGCACGTAAATCATTTCATGCACGTTCCAACTGGACTCTGGACGAGGATTCCACGTAAGCAATAAGTCACCTGGATTTCCATCCAAAGAATTGTGTGCAAAGGCTCTCGAATGGTTTCATCGAGATCGAAGAAGAAGGAGGCACATAGTTATGGTTGGAAAGGGTTAACTAATGAAGTTTGCAACAGTGTTGTCATCAAAATATCGCATACGAAAAGTGAAATTTGGATTTATTCCTGAATATTATTAGCAAAATACACTGCGCAAAAAAATTAACGCACATTATGGAAATCTCAAATTTATTCTACAACTGAAGGTGTTCTCAATGATAATTATTTTTATCAGAATTATGCATGCCTATGTTATCCACTTTCAACGTTTTTCTTCAATACAGATGCTTTCTACCAGCAGGAATTAAAAAGATGATATTATCAGATTTTGAATGTATTGGCTCCATTCTAAAATCAGTTGTTCTCGATCAATTCTAGTGATCAATAGTTTTTCTTTCGTTTGATTTTCTACACTCGATCGCTATGCAACGCGAAACACGCAATTTGACCCAAGAGGAATGTGCCCAAGCGGTAGTTTTGCGAGAAGAAGGATGGACATACACAAGAATTGCAGAAAGGTTTGGAGTTTCCCATACAAGTGTGTCCAGAATGTTGCAGCGATTCAGGGAGACATGTATGAATGTCCGAAGACCAGGACAGGGTAGACCACGGGTAACAACTGCCATTCAAGAATGTTACTTGAGAGTTTCTTCGTTGAGACAACGGTTTGCAGCCGCTCGCCTCCTTCAAAATCAGCTTGAGCAAACTCATGAGGTGCAAATTAGCACTCAGACAATAAGAAATCGCCTCAGAGAATATGATTTAAGGCCTCGTGTCGCGGCAAGAGGCCCAGCTCTTACCCCAGCCCATCGAAGGGCGCGTTTGGATTTTGCAGAGAGCATCTCCATTGGGAAGAGGCCGATTGGGAAAGAGTTCTCTTCACAGATGGGTCTAAAAGAATCTAGACCCATCATAGAGGCAGAAGCCTCTACCATTGTGATCGACGTTCCCTTGTATACAGACGTCCACATGAAAGATATGCTCAGTGCAATTTCCTGAATACCACTGGTTTCGGGGGAGGATCGATTATGGTATGGGGTGGAATATCTTTGACTGCTCGCACAGACCTAGTGGTCGTTGATAATGGAGCTATGAATGCTGATAAGTATATAAGGAACATTCTTGAAGAGCATGTAGTGCCATTTGCCCCATACATTGGTGAAAATTTCATTTTTATGGACGATAATGCCAGACCCCATCGTGCGTGCATCGTTCAGGAGTACCTTGAAGAGGTTGAAGTCTCTCGAATGAAATGGCCTGCAAGAAGTCCAGATCTCAATCCGATTGAGCAGGTTTGGGACAACCTCAATAGAAGGCTGAGAAGTTCAGAAAATCATCCAGCTACTCTCAATGACTTAGGAATCCAACTCGGAGAAATCTCATTTTGAGTATGAACCGTCGTTGCCGAGCTGTAATTAATGCAAGGGGTGGAAATACCAAGTATTAAATCACTTATCAGCATTTCAGTATTTTGACAATTGTTCATTTCTCTTCTTTCACATAAGATTCGGTGAAATCCTGAATTTTTCTTCAATTTAATGTGTATTGTTTCGTTAAAAACCTTCACGAGAGAACATAAAATGGTATATTCTAAAACTAGTTGCAGAATGGGCTCCTATTCCAATACGAATGCGAAATTCGAAAACGAGCGACGAAGGAGCGAGTTTTCGAATGCATGAGTATTGGAATTGCATTCTGCAACGAGTATTAGACGATATTTTCTCTATTTCACTCAAATTTTGTGAAATTCAATGAAAAAATTCAAATTATAGGTCCTAGTGACTTTCATATTGTATCTTGGCAGTTGGTGTGAATGTTATTAAGTACGAAAATTGACATTTCCAAATTGACGTCTGTTGAAATTTAAAAGGATCGGAAGTAATTGCTGACAACCACAAAACGAAAAATGTTACTGAAAACGATGCTGTAATGAATTCATTACAGCACTGTTTTTAGAACTGTAATGAACACATTACGATACTGAAATAGAGAAAATAATTTATAAAGTCAATGTAGAGTTAACTTTCATTAAAATTGAGATTTTCAGAATGTGCGTTAATTTTTTTGCGCAGTGTACGTTGAAAAATAGTGTCTTCTTTGTGGTGAATGTGATTATTTGAATCCTGTTTTGAGTTTACACAAGAAGTATGTTCTACTCTTATCATTTCTAAGTAACAATGGCGTAGATTCTTCGATTTTTTTCAATTTCACTTTTACAGATTCCCTTCTGATATTGAGAGGAGATGAATCAATTCTGAATTCAGCTGACTCTGATCACCTTACTCAGAATCTGTTTCAATCTTCGGAACATTGTATGCATTCGTCAAAAAGAGTTAATTTCCTTGTAATCCATTCCTTAATACCGTTAACACCACGCCACTGGACCTTTCTTCTCTTCGTTCCACTCATTGTGTACGGACTAAATCTTGGCTCCACAAATTCTCGAATTCATGAATGAGATGCTGTGTCTCCTCTTTCTATGGTCTAAGGTTACCAGTATTTCTACTCTAAAAACACTCGAGTTGGAGCCTAACGATAGGTTATAGTTCTCTCTTGTAAAGTCCGGATTCTTTTGCTAGATAGCTAAATTGAAGAAATTTCGTTTATTCTCATTTTCTATAAATTTCCCCCGCTGCCAGTTTTCACGTCCGTGGACGCGGAGAAAGACACCTGTGCGGCATTCATCGACCATTATGCCCGCTTTGTGATTGGCCACGCACATCCGACTTAGCATGTACCGGAATAACTTCACGGAATTGGAGTAATCGGAGTACCGGAGTACTTTACGTCGAATGTGGTTCAGATTGCGAAGCGGTCATTTGTTCTCGATGCGACACGTGATCGACTCGTCACGGTGTGAAAATCACGATCTTTTGGAGAATTATGCCTACTTATGAGGCCGTGATACCACGACGGCAGATGCCGAAGGATCTTGGCAGATCCTTCTATACAGGGTGGCCATTTGAAAACGAAACAGACGAAATAAATTTTTTCGATAGAAATGCTCGGACAGGTCGATTTCTGTTTCGAGGGGGACAATTTAAGATGTAGGTTACGGACGCATAGCGCTTCAACCCTTGCTGCTACAACCCCCACCCCCAATTTTTGAATAAGGAAGATGGGGTGAGTGATACCTCAATTCAAAGGTATTTTTAAACTGATTTCAGCACAGTAATTGTTTTTTCATTTAATGCATTAGTTCTCGAAATATTCTTAACTAAGTATTTGAAAATGAAGTGGTGTTTTCATGGCACTTGTAGTGTTTTTTTGTGAAAAATCGACATTTTGAGCTTCAAAACAACCATGACTGTGGCTTCCTTCCTCCAATCCACTGACATAGAAATCTTTAATCAAGATGTCGATTTTTCACAAAAAAACACTACAAGTGCCATGAAAACACCACTTCATTTTCAAATACTTAGTTAAGAATATTTCGAGAACTAATGCATAAAATGAAAAAACAATTACTGTGCTGAAATCAGTATAAAAATATCTTTCAAATGAGGTATTACTCACCCCATCTTCCCTATTCAAAAATTGGGGGTGAAGGTTGTAGTAGCAAGGGTTGAAGCGCTATGCGTCCGTAACCTACATCTTAAGTTGTCCCCCTCGAAACAGAAATCGACCTGTCCGAGCATTTCTATCGAAAAAATTTATTTCGTCTGTAATCTCGTCTGTTTCGTTTTCAAATGGCCACCCTGTATTATACCGAGCTGCAAACTATCATTAGGTAACGCAGCACTGAAATAACTTTAGGCTAACTTGATTTCAGTGGAAACTACGAATGAGGTGTGAAAATAAAGGAGGTTTCAAAAGAAATGCAAAATTTGAATTGCCCACCATGCCATGTCATAATGTCACATGATTATGATTAGAAAAAAATACGCAATTATTGAATAAAATTGAATTCGGATAGCCTGATTTGGTTAGAATAGTAATTTATGATATGAGTGTTAAAAGTTACGTTTTTTTTTGTGAGTGAAAAAGTTTGTGAAATGAGCGGAGCGAATTGAACAATTTCACGAACAAAATAAAATCACTTTTAACACAAATACCATACAATGTTTTTTGTACAACTGCCCTATTTTCATAATGAAATGGGCGAATTTGCAATGACAATAAACTTCAAAATGCATTTTAATATTCAAATAATCAAAAGGTTGTTGTGAATGGCAAACGCTGCCAACGTTATGATTACTAACAAATGAGAAAAGACGTTGTCATTTGAATTTCGTTCCTGTCCAATTTTCGTCATGGGTTTTTAACTGCTTAATATGTTTGTCGAGAGTTCAATTATTAATAAAAGTGACGATTTGGTTGTTCCTGTGGATATTGAAGAGTCTGCAAGAAGAGCAAATCTGGAACTCCTACCTAAAAAATCTGTTCAGCAGTACGATATTGTATACAACAATTTCCTGGCCTGGTGTGAATTGAAAAATGTAGAAGGGAACTTCAGTGAACCTATTTTCCAGGCATACTTAGGAGAAAAATCAAAAATATGGAGTTCATCAACTTTGTGGAGCAAATTTTCAATGATAAAGTCAAGCGCCCTTATTAAAAATGGTGTGGATGTTAGTAAATATTTCAAGGTAATAGCATATTTAAAAAGGAAAAGGATATTGTCCCAAAAAATCGAAAATTCTCACTGGCGAACAAGTTGAAAAGTTTATAAATGAGGCACCAGATGAGAAATACTTGATGGTTAAGGTTGCAACTATTTTCGGATTATTTGGAGCCTGTCGGCGAGAAGAATTGTGTAATTTATCAGTGGAAGACATCGAAATAACAAATAAATCATTGGTTATACAACTTCCAACCACAAAAACGAAAGTCAGTCGTTCTTTCAGTATTATTGGGAAGTATGTTGACTATTTTCATAAGTACTTTGCACTGCGCCCTTCTGTCATCAAACATCGTCGTTTTTTCCTGAAATACATGAATAATAAATGCACTTCCAATCCAGTTGGTATCAATACATTTGGAAAAATTCCATCTATTGTTGCCGAATTCCTCAAACTGCCAGAACCAAAGCAATATACAGGACACTGTTTTCGAAGATCCTCCGCTTCATTGCTAGCAGAATCAGGAGCAAATATTACTGATATAAAAAAAAACATGGTGGATGGAAGTCTACGACGGTAGCCGAGGGCTATGATGATCATTCCATTGCATATAGAAATGTCATTGCTGAAAAAATTCTCCCAACCTCAACAGATTTTGGATCATCATCATCCAATATTGTACTTCCGGTTTCTACAAGTACTGATGGTGCTGAGGATTCTGATAATGTGTTGCGAAGCTCCCTAACGTCACAGGGCATTAGTGTTAGTAATTTTTCTAGTTTTACGATTAATATTAATGTTTCTAAGTAATGATTGTTGAATATTGATAATGAAAATTTGCAATTGCTGAATTTTTTTCATCTGATGTCATCATAAGAAAATGGAGTGCTAAAAATATTTTTAACACTAAAGTTAACAATATTTTCAACACGCTTCCACGTGAACAATCAATTTTAACATTGTTTGCTGTCATTAAGAGTGTCACTTTTAATGGCAGTTGTACAAAAAAAAATTTATTTCTTATATTTTTCTCGTAAAATTTACCGTTTTGAAATAATAAAATGAAATGTAAATCGTTAGGAGTCGGGAAAGGTCAATTTATTTTATGGCGACACATAATGATTTACATTTTATTTTTTTATATCAAAACGGTACATTTTACGAGAAAAATACATGAGATAAAAAAGTTTCTAACCAAACCAGGCTATCCGAATTCAATTCTATCAAAGTCATTGCGTAAGTTTTTCTTCGAATTTGTTAACAAAAATGATAGGGGTGTTCTACTTCAACCCCTTCCACTCACTCTAAAATAATGAAAATATCTGAGAAAGTGTGTTTTCATAACAGTAATAGTTCCATAAAATATCATCACTCTATCGCTTTCCGTTTTTAAAATACTAAGTAAAAACGTAATTTTTCCGCCATCTTTGAACCGCGATATCTCCCTCACGTTCGACTTTTGGCCCAACATTTATATAACAAACTACCCTTTATTTTGAACAAGGAATCACCCCTTCAAATTTTTCGGACTTGTTTCGAAACACACCAACGAATGTATAGGATTCGAAATTCGCGCCAAAAATCGACCAAATTCCATCATCACCCGATAAACCTCATTACTTCTGTTATCACCACCACATCTCGAGGTATCCATTGCTAAAACACTAGACCATTTTCCCCACCTAACAACGAACAGGTGATACTTTACCCATATTTTTGTTACCGACACGAAAGCAGCAGCGATCCTTTTAAGTTCGGCATTTTCGCCGTCGAGTCATGCTTTTTAGTTCCGGCAAGTTAAGGACGAATTCTCCTTCGACTTTCGGTGCACATGGCTTTTGTGCATCGTTTCGAGATCCATAAACCCGTGTAACTTCCTTGATAAAGTCGGGTCGGGTCACGGCGAATTTGCATTGATTTCGGCCGATATATGCGGCCGTATTGAAGACGATAAAACCGGCAGATGTTTGGTTCTGGGGATACACACGACGCGTTTTCGAAACTGACTCAAAAGGCTCATGATCTTGATCTTTGGAGGCGTCTTTTTATGTTGTTCGTGGATCCATCCATCAAAAATAAGAAAATAGGGGCTGAAAAGAAGAAGAAAGATGTTTACACGACAAAGGCGGAGTTGCTTGGTCTTTCACTGCCAAATTAGTCGATGCTGGGTCTACTTTTGAAATTATATCTTCGATTGTTTCGTCATTCACTTGATGCTTATATTACGACTTGATAAACAGTGCTTTAGCGCCAAAGGAGGTTATTCTCAGCGCGGATAAAACTTTATCATTTCGGCGGCGTGTGAAAAAGTTTAACTTGCATGGAGCACACAAATGCATGCGGAAAAGCACAACTTTTCCCAAGCTAGTTTGAAGAAAATGTACGCCATATTTTTTCTACATGTTATGCAATTAGAGCTTTTCTTGGATTTTATACGAACATAATAAATTCATTCACAATCTGATTCGTTTTTGAGATGGATCGGCAGCTTTAAAATTATTTGATAGTGAATAAAGGGTTTTTTGTACAACTGCCATTAAAAGTGACACTTTTAATGACAGCAAACAATGTTAAAATTGATTGTTTACGTGGAAGCGTGTTAAAAATAGTTTTAGCACTCCATTTTCTCATGATGAAATCAGATGAAAAAAATTCAGCAATTGCAAATTTTTATCATCAATATTTAACAATCAATACTTATGAACATAAATATTAATCGTAAAAAACAATTACTCACATTAATGCCCTGTGACGTTAGGGAGCTTCGCAACACATTATTAGAATCCTCAGCACCATCAGTACTTGTAGAAACCGGAAGTACAATATTGGATGATGATGATCCAAAATCTGTTGAGGTTGTGTGAATTTTTTCAGCAATGACATTTCTATATGCAATGGAAAGATCAACATAGCCCTCGGCTACCGTCGTAGACTTCCATCCACCATGTTTTTTTATATCCGTAATATTTGCTCCTGATTCTGCTAGCAATGAAGCGGAGGATCTTCAAAAACAGTGTCCTGTATATTGCTTTGGTTCTGGCAGTTTGATGAATTCGGCAACAATAGATGGAATTTTCCCAAATGTACTGATACCAACTGGATTGGCAGTGCATTTATTATTCATGTATTTCAGGAAAAAACGACGATGTTTGATGACAGAAGGGCGCAGTGCAAAATACCTAACTTATGAAAATAGTCAACATACTTCCCAATAATACTGAAAGAACGACTGACTTTCGTTTTGTGATTGGAAGTTGTATAACCAATGATTTATTTGTTATTTCGATGTCTTCCAGTGATAAATTACACAATTCTTCACGCCGACAGGCTCCAAATAATCCGAAAATAGTTGCAACCTTAACCATCAAGTATTTCTCATCTGGTGCCTCATTTATAAACTTTTCAACTTGTTCTCGACTTCACGAGTGAGAATTTTTGATTTTTTGGGACGATATCCTTCACTTTCCCGTTTTAAATATGCTATTACTTCAAAATATCCATCACCATTTTTAATAAGGGCGCTTGACTTTATCATTGAAAATTTGCTCCACAAAGTTGATGAACTCCGAATTTTTTATTTTTCTTCTAAGTATGCCAGGAAAACAGGTTCACTGAAGTTCCCTTCTACATTTTTCAATTTACACCAGGACAGGAAATTGTCATACTGCTGAACAGATTTTTTAGGTAGGAGTTCCAGATTTGCTCTTCTTGCAGACTCTTCAATATCCACAGGAACAACCAAATCGTCACTTTTATTAATAATTGGACTCTCGACAAACATATTAAGCTGTTAAAAACCCAAGACGAAAATGGACAGGAACGAAATTCAAATGACAGCGTCTTTTCTCATTTGTTAGTAATCATAACGTTGGCAACGTTTGCCATTCACAACAACCTTTTGATTATTTGAATATTAAAATGCATTTTGAAGTTTATTGTCATTGCAAATTCGCCCATTTCATTATCAAAATAGGGCAGTTGTACAAAAAAAAATTGTATGGTATTTGTGTTAAAAGTGATTTTATTTTGTTCGTGAAATTGTTCAATTCGCTCCGCTCATTCCACAAACTTTTTCACTCACAAAATGAAACGTCACTTTCAACACTCATATCATAAATAACTATTCCATTAAGATGTGTTATTTTGAAAAGCCCGCTATTTCGGTAGATGTCACTTTTGAAGCAAGGACAGCCAGTGAAACAACTTCTTAACCGAGCGACGTTTCGTCTATATATTTAGACTTCTTCACAGCCTAAGTAAATTGTTGTAGGCTAGCGATTTAATGTATGAAACATTGGACACACAGTGTATAAATAAAATTATAGTCAAATATTTACATTTAAAATAATAAATTAGGGTGGACATGACATTTAAAATGGAAAATAAACACAACAACAAATGACAACTACACCTTATTTATCCTCAACGTGTCACTGTTTGGGGCGGTTTATAATCCGGCGGAATCATTGAACTTTACTTTTTTACTCCATTATTATCTGAAAAAAATGGTATTTTCTTTTCAATGACAAAAAAACAAGTCTTACTGGAAAAGCCTTCACATATATGAAAGACTCGCCATATCTTTTGACAAGGAATCTCTCCATAAAGTTGAAGTGCTCTTAAAACCCAATCACATCGAGGTTAAATTTTGGCAACAACAAAAACTCCTTTCAAGTTGTCAACAATATTTGGTATTTCAGTGTCGATCATTTTGACACGAGCTGACACATTTATAATTAAACCTCACACTTCCAGTAACCAATACCTCTGACCAAAATTCTAAATCGGATTAAAAGATAAACCCCGAACACAAAACAAACATATCGCAAAGATCTCTTCCTAAACAACGGAAGAACAATCGGAAGACTCGCGTGTAAACCACTCCTAATACTCCAACATTTCATAGAAATTTCTTCGACTGAAATTGAGTTGTCAAAAAACAAACAAACTGAAGCGTAATCTACGCCTGAGGTCTTGGACCTTTTGGCAATGTACCTTATGGTGTTGAAGGGATTACTTGAGGCTTAACTTGCCGTTTTGACATGCTATCAGTGTTGTTGTCAATCAAGGTGGCACAGTAATCTACTTAGGGCGGTACTGACTGCAATCCTATCCTAGGAACTGTTGGAAGAACTTGACAGTATGTGTAATACAATTTTTGACCACTTTGTGGGTCTATAGAAGGTCGAACAATAGGTTTCATTGGATGTGAACATTGTTGTAGGTACTTCATTATCATGGCCACGGGTTTTGTATATACGCAGCCATAATTAAAATGGTAGAAATGTCATTTGTTGACACTTCTACGTCTTTTGTTATTATTATCCACAGAAATATTTTCCAATAAGATTGGAATGCTCATTAGATAATCACATTTTTTGATTCCATATCTAATTTTGATGTGACTTTGATCATATGACTCAACTTATATCGGGTGTTTTTTTTAGAGTGGTAGAACATCGAATTGAAATAAAACGCATTTAAATTAAGATTGAAGCCAATTGCTTTTTTCATTTAAGAGAAAATTTTTTGACAGTTCTAACAACAAATCCAATTTTCTCTATTTCAGTATCGTAATGAGTTCATTACAGTACTAAAAACAGTGCTGTAATGAATTCATTACAGCATCGTTTTCAGTAACATTTTTCGTTTTGTGGTTGTCAGCAATGACTTCCGATCCTTTTAAATTTCAGCAGACGTCAATTTGGAAATGTAAATTTTCGTATTTCCTAACATTCACACCAACTGCCATGATACAATATGAAAGTCACTAGGACCTATAATTTGAATTTTTTCATTGAATTTCACAAAATTTGACTGAAATAGGGAAAATATCGTCTAATACTCGTTGCAGAATACAATTCCAATACTCGTGCGTTCGAAAACTCGCTCCTTCGTCGCTCGTTTTCGAATTTCGCATTCGTATTGGAATAGGAGCCCATTCTGCAACTAGTTTTAGAATATACTATTATGATTTTGTATTATATGGAACCATTTCAGCCAATCATGTCAACATTACATCGAAAACTATATCCAAAGCAAATTTCCAATCCCAATGAAAACACGATAGAGTCTTATAAAATTATATAATAGTTCCATGGCAACATCATTCCAAAGAAATTTCAAAATGTCACGTTTTGGTAATGTTAAAAATATAAATGAGCTTATCAAAGAAAACATTCCCAGAAATACTTCCAATAGCCACAAATATATTTGGGGAATATTTATGGAATTTTGCTACGAACAATCATACGAATTGAATGAACGCAGAAGCTTGGAAGAATTGGCGTTTATACTCAAAGATTGGGCTGTCAATATGAGAAAAAAAAACGGAACAGAATTCAAAGAAGCAACGGTAAAGACAATGTGGAATGTTTCGAGCAAACTCTCACAAGAAAAGTATTATAAGGACTACAACATTAGTTTAATAATATAATATTTAAACCAGCCCGAGATGCCCGCGATACAATCAGAAAAAAATTGCAAGCAGACCCAAGTAAACGAAAATCCAGTTTAGTTTAGTTAAATTTGTCTGAAGTTAACAGAATAATATTGCTATGGGATGAAAATACTCCTGAAGGTCTTATGCGTACATTTTATCATATTGCTGCAGTAGAACTAGCTCGGCGAGGAGGAGAGGCAGTTGCTTGTTTGGTGAATTTTCTTCAAATCGAGAAGAATAACGATGGTTCTCCAACAAATCGCATTGAATACAATCCGGTATTCAGTAAAACGTGCCAAGGTGGTTCTAAAAGCTGTACAAGTAGTAAATGGTTGGTTTCCAATAGTGAGAGACAAAGCTGCCCTGTACGTCTTTTTCATAAACTAAATCTATCGATAGTTCGACGAATAAGCTGCTCTGAGGGACGATTATGAAAACCATAAATTTCACGAAGTGCTCTATAAGTTTAGCGAATAGAACACTGATTTTGAAGGTGAATTTCAACAATTTGTGAACGTTGTTGCGGCGTGAGTCTTTCCATGATTTTTTGTCAATGCTTACTGAACAGAAAAGTCAAAACAACACGGCTGCTACCTTCTGTCAAACCACAGTTAGCCCTTTCGAAAATTCTATCTCTCTAAGGAAACACCCGATATTTTGAAGCTTTCCAGAGTTATTTGAGCTTGGTCTCTATTCGGGATAATCAGTATAATGGCCAGAAACTTGTACTTTGAAGTTAGAATAATGAAAATTATGAATTTAAATTAGGCAGATCATCAAAGAGTTCACAGCTAACGCTTTAGCAACATCCTAACCTTAAATAAAAATGTATTTTCATAGATATGTACAACAAACAAGATAATGAATTTTCCACACAGTATATATGCCCCGCAATTATATTCGGCGTTCAACCTCAATATCTCGGACCCAATTCCATTCCGACAATTTCCCAATCGGAAGAATGAGAAATTGAAGCTTGTCTAATGTAGTAATCCCATTAAAACGAAAATTAATTCCAAGAACATTAAAGGGGTCTATTCTAGGAGCGACATCTCGGTAATAGAAAATTAAATTACCATCAAGGGGTGGCGAATATTGAATATTAAAATACATGATGGGAAACTGAGCATCCTGAAATTAGTTAGTCGGCGAGGAAAACAGTTTCGTGCTGATATGAGACAGCTTAAGAGCTTTGTGCGAATTGGTTTTGTAAACTGGTCAAATGGAAATGCGACAGAGTGAATTCAGAATGGCAACAAGGATCTGTCACAATCAATTGCATTGAAATCTAAACTGCTCCACACGAGTTAGGGATATTGACTTAAATTGCAAAAAAATAAAGTTAAAATATGATTTTTGTGATGAAAATTCATATTAATATGATTTCAACTTGCAAATTAATTTTAGCCAGTAGGTCTGCAGCGTATGGTGGTTAAGAAAAATCGAGTAAAATAACGAAATTTAATTCCCACAGAATTCAAGCATTTTAAGACTATCAATACAATGTATGGCCTCCACGGGAATCAATAACAGCTTGACATCTTCTTTGCATACTACACACGAGGTTGTTGAACATTTTCGAGGAATTTGGTTCCATAAACGGGGCAGACGCTCTCTCAGATCATTTAAGGATTCTGGGGTAGGTTGATGATTATCTCATTTTCTTTGGAGCATATCCCATGCATGTTCTATGCAATTCAAATCTGGTGAGTGCGGAGGTATTGGTAAATGTCGAATACCAAGCTCCTCGCGCGCATTCTCAACTATGGCTGCACGGTGCGGTCTAGCGTTATCGTCTAGAAATTGAAAAGTTTCACCAATAGCAGCGTGAAAATTTGGCACAACATTGTCAATGACATGCTCCCTATAGTGTGAGGCGGACATATTCCCAGGACAAATGCGTAGATCTGTGCGCCCGTTGAAACATATCCAGGCCCATACCATAACACTACCCCATCGGAATGGATGGACTTCTTGGACATAGCGACGATTACGGGGTATGCGTGAGGTTGTCCATACCCTTACTCTTCGAGAATCTGAAAATCGTCCATATCTGGATTGGTCCGTGAAAAGGACACTACGCCATTGATAGTTCCAATTGATATGCTGCCTTGCCCATTCCAGTCTTTGACGCTTATGGTCACGTGTTAATGGAACTCCCTCTTAATGGACGTCTAGAACCTAGATTCACCTCTCTCTTAAACGTCGTCTGATGGTTTCGATGGAAACTTGGACCCCATCTGCATTTTGAAGAGTATTTCGTAGCATTCTACACGTAGATGTAGGGTTTCTTCTAACCGAAACGGTGATGAAACGATCCTGAGCAGATGTTGTTTTTCGTCGCCCACCAAGCCTTGGTCTTTCCAACACGGAACCTGTCTCCCTGAACCTATTCCAAAGTCGAGATATCACACTTTGGCTGACTTGGAGCCTTTCCGCTACAACAACCTGAGTGAGGCCACCCTGTATCATTCCGATAGCCCTATTAGCCTCAGCGTTTGTTAATTTACGTCTTGGCATTTTCAGAAAACTCGTTTCAAATCGAAGCCGTTGATAAACTGACTTCATTTCAAAATAAGAACATTCATGAAGCATATGCAAAGAACCAAACTTCAGAAAAAAGGCGACCAGATTGACGAAATGTGTCATAATGATTTTTATTAGATCGATTCAAGTTGTTATTGAGTTTTAAGTGATTTTACAGCGATTTTCTCGAAGATTACATACTTTTAAAAAAGATTGAATACGAACATCCCTAACTCTTGTGTAGCAGTATACTATATTTAAATACCTTATATCGAGCAGTATCCAAGTCACTTCCATTGAGGTTGTTTTCCGTCTTAATGATTTCCTTATTGTTGTTCTTGATCACATTTTCACATTTTTCTTTCACCATGGTTGAGATTCATTTTCGGCTATTATTATTGTTATATTATAGATGCATAGAACACCTGGTGTAACGACTCCCTACTTAAAATCGTGACCAAAATTTGTAGATCAAAACGGCATCCTAGATTTCAGATTTTGGACTAGTTCCGGAATAAATCCGCAATATTTATCGGTCGTGGCGCTACTGCGGCAACGACAAAAAACGCGACCCCTTTCGGGAGAAATGAAAAGCTGCACAAAATATCACGTTTTCGATCGACAAGAAAGTCTTAAACAAAATCTAATCAGTGCCAACACCAGGTATTTCTATGCATCTATGTTATATTGTTCATTGTGTCAAATATTACTGACAGAACCAACAAATCACGTGAATCATAGAATAATAAATTAGAATTATCTGATATGGGAATAAAACATGGCATCAATATGGACAGCCCTTCCGAAAAATTGAAAGTTAAATCGTTATCAAATTGTAAAAAGTTGATGTTAGGTGTGTTCCTGTGGTAATACAAAATTAAAATTTCAATTAGTATAAAAAAACCAGTTTGTTTCACGTGTAGATGCTTGAAGCTCCCGCGAGAGCTATTGCGCATGTGCGTTTAAGGGGAAATGGTTTGGAGTGGGATTCAAGGAATTTTGTGATTGGGTAATCATCGCATGTCCCTTCTCTACTTGCGAAAGTTCACGACGCATGCGTGCCCTGAATTTAGGAGTAACGAGGCCTACACTTTGTTATTCTTATTTGCCACTGAGCTCGAATTATATTATTATAGGACACGATTCAAAATGGTTTTCGGAAGCTGAACAACAGAATGTTGAAGTGGTGAGAATTTTTTCAAATAGCGTCCATAATTTTAGGGATTTTAAATGGTCCAATTCTTTATGAACTAGCAATAATAAAAAACTGGAAGTATGATTCTCTGGAGCAAGACTTAGAGAAAGGGAGTATTATTCTGGGCAAATAAGAAATTCTGAATTAAAAAAAACCCAGTTTGTGTAATAATGGACAGTTATATACCGCTTTCACTCGACGAGTCGATTGTTCTATTGAAAAAAAAAATTTTCTGATATTACACCATTTATTTTCGACACTATATAATTTATAATAATTTATATATTATATACAATTTTTCAACATCTCTATATATCTATCATATTTTAAAGCAGGCATTTTCATTATATACAACAACTAAACTCACAATATGATGAAGGCATTCTCAAAGGCAAATCTGTTTCTATATTAAGGCATCATCATGGCTCCAACATTTCATGATATGTTTAAAGTCGATATAATTTAGAGGAACCGTTAAATAGGTACTCTATATTATTAAGGATGGTTCACATTGTTTCCAACGGTAAATAACAGTCATTAGACAAGGTGAAGATGTAAATATTAGAATACAATAATCTATTGAATACCTTAAGATTTGGTGAGAGGATAATTTGCAATCACTTAGAAATAAATTATTATTTACATATTTATCTACATGGAACTTTTCACATTCTTCCTCAATCTGTATTCACAATATTCATCAGGACGAATATGTAGAAAGTAACTGGGTATGTATACTTATTTACACGTATTTGTACAGTTCAGATATTGAACACAACACAATGTATTTGCTGAAGAGAATACAGAAGATAATCTCTCAGAAGACCTAAATTTTTTTTTAGTGTACTCTACTAGAACACATTTCCATTGCACCAAAGTAGGGGTAACCAGATTTGGCTTCACTGGGAGAGTGGGCTCCGTAATGGCTTCCAGCGAATAAACTGCAAAGAAAAAACTATGATCAGTTTTCATTCAACACAAAAATTCAAAATTGAACAAAAGTTACAGGGTTTGAAAGTGAAAATGGTTATCCTCTTTTTTCGATATGATTTTCGAATAAATTGAGATTGAACCCAAAATTTTATATAGTGGTGCTCAAAATCAATATAGGAACATGCAAAATAGTGCAGTTTTTTTCAAACTAGCAAGAAAAATGGAATTTTTCGATGAAATAATAATACTATCGGGTGTTTTTCAGAGTGATAGAACTTTAAATTGAAATGAAACACATTTGAATTGAGATTGACGCCACGACTATAGATGCTCTGAGAACCAGACCAATTTTGGACCACTTTTTCGAGTAATTCAGGCATTATTTCAGGAATAACACGAGTTATGTTGGCTTCCAAAGCGTTTATTGTTTCTGGTTTTTTAAACCAATGACTTGACATAACCCCAAAAAAAATAATCCATTGGAGTTATGTCGCATGATCTTGGAGGCCAATTAATTGGACCATTTCTCAAAATTATGGTATCGCCAAATCTTTCTTCCAATGAAACAATTGTTACGGTAGCAGCATGAGTTGTAGCTTCATCTTGTTGAAACCAAAACACTTCTAAATCGATACCATTCAAATTTTGAAACAAATAATCTTTGATCATCGATCTGTAACGAGCACCATTCACTGTAACATTAGCTCCAGCATCGTTTTTGAAGAAATATGGACCGATGATACCTCCAGCGTGTGAACACACTATACAGTGCAGATTTCAGGATGCAATGGAACCTGGAGAACTTCTTGAGGATTGGTTTCACTGCATATACGGCAATTTTGCTTATTTACGTAGCCGTTTAACCAGAAATGAGCTTAATCACTAAACACAGTTTTTCGATAAAAAGGTAGATCCACTTCTGGCTGATCTAGGGGGCCCAATCAGCAAACAAACGACGCTTATTATGGTCAAGTGGCTTCAGTTCTTGAATCAGTTGGATCTTGTATGGGTGTAGACCAAGATCTTTATACAAACTTTTCCATGTGGTGGATGCACAGAGTCCAACTTGTTGTGAACGTCGACGAATAGACAAATCTGGATCTTCATCAACACTATCACTTACAGCAGCGATATTTTCTTCTGTACGTACAGTTCTTTGTCTCGTTGTTGTTGCATCGTGTAGAAAAAATGTTGTCCGAAATCTATCGATAGTTCGACGAATAAGCTGCTCTGATGGACGATTATGTGAACCATAAATTTCACGAAGTGCTCTATAAGCTTGGCGAATAGAACACTGATTTTGAAAATGAATTTCAACAATTTGTGAACGTTGTTGAGGCGTGAGTCTTTCCATGATAATTTGTCAATGCTTACTGAACAGAAATGAGCAAACAACATGTCTTCTACCTTCTGTCAAATCACAGTTATTCCTATAGAAAAATCTACCACTCTAAAAAAAAACACCCAATACTATTCATAGTGAGATTTTCTCTGAATATTTAGTCGATCAGTACATTGCTGTCGATTCAGTTCAAGTCGAAGTCATAGAAAATCATTTTCTATTAATTGGACACACTGTCGTTTCTGGTATGAAATGTTGAATAAGAGTTCATGGGAACCAAAAACTAACCGTTCAATTCTAGGTCGCCAAATCAAACTGCGAATAATTAATTTAGCGGCAAAAACACGCGAACGAATCGGATTGTCATTTACTGCCGCCATAAGTTCATTAGTTCTTGCATCGGCGAAAACAGAAACACTCCTTAGGTGTGTATGGCTCAAGTTAAGAGTGCCGCGGTTCGAAGAACAATAAAGTGTATATTGCTCCACAGCCTCGAAACACGCAGCGAAGATAAAACACAAATTAAACTAGCTTTGATATGAGTTCTGACTGAAATGGCAACCGGCTGAACTGACTTTGTCCATAAGTTATTGGCTTTGTAGTCGAGGAGGGCCCGTGTGTGTATTGAATGGTGCGCTATAATTCAGTGCTCTTGGAGCGGATACTTTTGAATTTGCGCTGATACTTAGAAGCCCCATTGTTGTTGCGAGTTATGCCGAGCAATACACCGATCGTATTTCACAATTTCATTGTCATTTCTACAATCGCGGAACCAATGCGCCTGTGTGTGCCGTTCGTTTGAGGCGTTATCAGGACATCGTCGATATAACACTCTTTCGAAGCCACAGCAGAACTGGAGGAATAAAGGAGTATCAAAAGAACAATAAATTCGAGATAGCACAACTGCCAAGCCTATCATATATCACCGGCCGATATAAATATGTTGAAAATATCGGTTTTTTCCATTTTCTTCGTAAACAGCACGTCTAATCATAAAAATGATCCTCACAAAAGTTGTAGATCTTAAAATTGTCTACAAAAATTGTCCCCAAAGTTTTTTTCCTCCGACTCACCATTCTTGAGATATCCCCATTTCAAACATCGAAAAATGAAAGTACGCCGACGGCGCGTATACAGAATGTTCGCAATGATGTTTCCAAACTTCAACATGTGATTGTTCACACAAAAATAATGATAGTTGTTTATATAAATTATGGTCCAAAAGTGTACCGGGAAGAAAAAACAGGGTGTTGAAGTTTGAAGAAAACAACACCGTACGCACGCCACTGTCGATGTTGAACATGTCATACTTATTGCAAAATATTCACTTGCATGAGTTCTACCTATGTTCTAAATTCCATTTAATTATCTTTATCTGTTTCGAAAATATCAACGCATTATTCTGATTTGAATTTTGGCGGACATTGTAACAATTTTTTTTGTCAACAAAAACGTCACGTAGCAGGGAAAAAACTCTGTTTGAACACGACCAAGGGGCTCGAATAGCACAACTGCCCAGCCTATGATACTCGAGTAAAGCCATTATTGTGACAGAATTTGATAAGGTATGTTAAAAAATAACGGTTTTTCGCAATTTTATCGCTAACAGCAGGTCTAATCACAAAAATTGCTCCAACAAAAGTTGTAGATCATAAAATTGCCTACAAAAATTGTCATTGACGTTTTTTCCTCCGACTCATCATTCTTGAGATATCCCCAATTCAAACATCGAAAAATGAAAGTACGCCGACGGCGCGTATACAGAATGTTCGCAATGATGTTTCCAAACTTCAGCATGTGAATCTTCATACAAAAATAATGATAGTTTTTTCTATAAATTATGGTCCAAAAATGTACCGGGAAGAAAATACAGGGTGTTGAAGTTTGAAGAGAACAACACCGTCAACAAAAACGTCACGTAGCAGGGAAAAAAACTCTGTTTGAACTCGACCAATGGGCTCGAATAGCACAACTGCCCAGCCTATACACTCGAATAAAGCCATTATTGTGACAGAATTTGATAAGGTATGTTAAAAAATAACGGTTTTTCGCAATTTTATCGCTAACAGCAGGTCTAATCACAAAAATTGCTCCAACAAAAGTTGTAGATCATAAAATTGCCTACAAAAATTGTCATTGACGTTTTTTCCTCCGACTCATCATTCTTGAGATATCCCCAATTCAAACATCGAAAAATGAAAGTACGCCGACGGCGCGTATACAGAATGTTGAAGTTTGAAGAGAACAACACCGTACGCACGCCACTGTCGATGTTGAACATTTCGTACATGTTGGAAAATATTCACTTGAATGAGTTCTACATATGATCTAGATTTCATTTAATTATATTTATCTGTTTCGAAAATACATATCAACGCATTATTCTGATTTGAATTTTGGCGGACATTGTAACAATTTTTTTTTCTCAACAAAAACGTCACGTAGCAGGGAAAAAAACTCTGTTTGAACTCGACCAATGGGCTCGAATAGCACAACTGCCCAGCCTATGACACTCGAATAAAGCCATTATTGTGACAGAATTTGATAAGGTATGTTAAAAAATAACGGTTTTTCGCAATTTTATCGCTAACAGCAGGTCTAATCACAAAAGTTGCTCCAACAAAAGTTGTAGATCATAAAATTTCCTACAACAATTGTCCCAGAGGTTTTTTCCTCCGACTCATCATTCTTGAGATATCTCCAATTCAAACATCGAAAAATAAAAGTACACCGACGGGCGTATACAGAATGTTTGCAATGATGTTTCCGAACTTCAACAGTTGATTCTTCACACTAAAATAATGATTTTTCCTATAAATTATGGTCCAAAAGTGTACCGAGAAGAAAATACAGGGTGTTGAAGTTTGAAGAAAACAACGCCGTATGCACGCCACTGTCGATGTTGAACATTTCATACATGTTGGAAAATGTTCACTTGAATGAGTTCTACCTATGTTCAAAATTTCATTTGATTATCTTCATCTGTTCCGAGAATATCAACGGATTCCTATTTGAATTTTGACGGACATTGTAACAATTTTTTTTATCAAAAAAAACGTCTGGTCGCAGGGGAAAAACTCTGTTTGAAATAGATCAATGGGTTCAAATATCGTTTTTTTTGTTCAATAAAACACTGTGGCGTACTGTTTCAGCTTTGATTGATATGTCAACCGTTGTCTTTACGAGAATTACTTTGAACTGATTTTGACAGGAAAAATTTTTTTGAGAAATTGAAAATATTTTCTAATTGATCGTTGAAAATGAAAAAAAAAAGTCTTTTGAGTCTTTCCTCTGCGAATGGTCGTATTGAAGTAAAAAAATAAAAACTATTCTAATGTCCGCCTTAGTAAAGGGATGTTATATTTTGAATAGCGCGCTATTTAGGTAGATGTCACTTTCGAAGCTGTAATTGACATGTTGAGGACAGCCTGCATACTGCATAAGCTGCGTCAGCGTGCATAGTATTTTTCGATTATTGAAATGGTTATATCTCAGGACAATATTTGTAAACGATTGTATGGTCTCTAACTTTCGTCTGAACTCTTTTTATGTTGACGTTTACATTTACTATAAAAATCCGATATTTGGCCTTGTTTGCCAGAGGTTCTCGAAATACATACTTATTTCTTATTCATGCAGATGAATCCCTTAACTCGAATAGCAACTTATAGGCTATACTTATTGCTTAGTGAAGAAAAAACAACTCTCTGATCTTCTCTCGAAAGAGCAATCTTTCTGCACCATTTTCTACCCGAAAATACAATTGTGCCCTTTCGATATGACTCGATCTATAGCGCTCCTAAACAATGGCCACATCGCCGAATTCCCTGGATTTCTCTCCACGAAATACTTCCAGGAAAAACCATTCTTTCCGTAGGACTGTAGGCGTTCTTTCGTAGGCAGATATGAGACTCATGACTCCCGGTGAAAGCGTTCAAAAACGTTCATTTACTAACGGCACAATTCGGCCATCGATTTTTTCTTCTTGCCCATGCAGGAAGTGTTTGCATTGCCGCTCTCGCACACAGAGGATATCCCTAGCAAAGAGAGACTTTCCGTATTTTTGCGGATCGATTATTCCCGCCTTAATAAGCGGCATTTACGGACAGAAAACCAAAGCGGGGTTATTCATTAAAGTCCAACCGACACGCATTAATTGCCCACAGTGGAAAATTATTCAGATGAAGTTCTCCCCGGCTTGCAATTACATCGGTCCAGCCTGTCTTGAGGAGAATTTCACGTTGGTAGCACTGGTCGCTGTTGACAAAACGCTAAACGAACCGCTGAGCTCAGGGCTTCGATACATACAGAAAGACAGATATTTGTGTCAGTGACTGCGCAAAAAAATTAACGCACATTCTGAAAATCTCAATTTTAATGAAAGTTAACCCTACATTGACTTTATAACTAATTTTTTATGTTCTCTCGGGAAGGTTTTGAACGAAACAAGAAACATTAAATGGAAGAAAAATTCAGGATTTCACCGAATCTTATGTGAAAGAAGAGAAATGAACAATCTTCAAAATACCGAAATGCTGATAAGTGATTTAACACTTGGTATTTCTACCCCATGCGTTAATTACAGCTCGGCAACGACGGTTCATACTCAAAATGAGTGATCTTAAAATGTTCTGATCTAATCCTTCCCAGATTTCTCCGAGTTGGATTAATAAGTCATTAAGAGTAGCTGGATCATTTTCTGAACTTCTCAGCCTTCTATTGAGGTTGTCCCAAACCTGCTCAATCGGATTGAGATCTGGACTTCTTGCTGGCCATTCCATTCGAGAGACTTCAACCTATTCAAGGTACTCCTGAACGCTGCGAGCACGATGGGGTCTGGCATTATCGTCCATAAAAATGAAATTTTCACCAATGTATGGGGCAAATGGCACTACATGCTCTTCAAGAATGTTCCTTATATACTTATCAGCATTCATAGCTCCATTATCAACGACCACTAGGTCTGTGCGAGCAGTCAAAGATATTCCACCCCATACCATAATCGATCCTCCCCCGAAACCAGTAGTATTCAGGAAATTGCACTGAGCATATCTTTCATGTGGACGTCTGTATACAAGGGAACGTCGATCACAATGGTAGAGGCAGAATCTAGACTCATCTGTGAAGAGAACTCTTTCCCAATCGGCCTCTTCCCAATGGATATGCTCTCCCGCAAAATCCAAACGCGCCCTTCGATGGGCTGGGGTAAGAGCTGGGCCTCTTGCCGCGACACGAGGACTTAAATCATATTCTCTGAGGCGATTTCTTATTGTCTGAGTGCTAATTTGAGGCGAGCGGTTGCAAGCCGTTGTCTCAACGAAGAAACTCTCAAGTAATATTCTTGAATGGCAGTTGTTACCCGTGGTCTACCCTGTCCTGGTCTTCGGACATTCATACCTGTCTCCCTGAATCGCTGCAACATTCTGGACACACTTGTATGGGAAACTCCAAACCTTTCTGCAATTCTTGTGTATGTCCACCCTTCTTCTCGCAAAACTACCGCTTGGGCACATTCCTCTTGGGTCAAATTGCGTGTTTCGCGTTGCATAGCGATCGAGTGTAGAAAATCAAACGAAAGAAAAACTATTGATCACTAGAATTGATCGAGAACAACTGATTTTAGAATGGAGCCAATACATTCAAAATCTGATAATATAATCTTTTTTTATTCCTGCTGGAAGAAAACATCTGTATTGAAGAAAAACGTTGAAAGTGGATAACATATGCATGCATACTTCTGATAAAAATCATTGTCATTGAGAACACCTTCAGTTGTAGAATAAATTTGAGATTTCCATAATGTGCGTTAATTTTTTTGCGCAGTGTAATTTAATTTCGAACTCTCCCAAAAGCAAAAACCCTTGATTTCTCGTTGGTTTGGCTACTATAAGAATTTTTAAGCACCCAAAGCTGTACGAAGGCAAAGTTTGGCATCATTCCACATTATTTATCAAGACTGGCAAACATTTCAGAGCCTCCATTAACAAATCGAGGTTCAGGTACGATTGCAATGCTTCTCATCCCAGAAACGCTCATTGCTCAGGCCATACCAAGATTGTGGTCACGTTCCAGCTATTAAATTCTCTCTCGTTTGTAATTTACGAGTACTCTCAACGTGTTTTCGTGTTTTTCGTTTCAAGGAAAATGAGGAATCATCCGAGTGGTACATCCAGATGACATCACGAACAATGGATGCTGAATCTCAGGTTGGGTTATTAGAGAATTTTGGTTTGGGAAATGGGAGTTGCTTAGATTGTTCCAGCTCGTAGATCCCAATTCTGATAGAACAACAAATAGATAGATAAGGACTGAACGAGAATAAATTCGCTATCACAAAAACGATTATAACCAAAACTATTTTTCATAAAATTCATGCTTCTTATAGTGTTCTCAGTCACTTTCTGGGATGCTGTCTTCCACTTTTGCTTGAATTCCGTTAATGTTTTCGTTGATTTCTTAGTCTTCTTTAATTCTCTTTTCACCAGGGCCCAATATCTGTCGATTGGCCTGAGTTCTGGGCAATTTGGTGGATTGGCCTCTTTGGGGACAAAAACCACCTCATTAGCTTCATACCATTCCTTGGAGGCCTTGCTGTAATGGCATGAAGCTGAATCTGGCCAAAAGATTGTTGACACATCGTGCTCACGTAAAAATGGTAAAAGTCGCTTCTTCAAGCATTCCTGGATGGATATCTTCGAGTCAACAGAGCCTGGGCCAACGAAAAATTTGCTCCTTTTCCCACACGTGCAAATTGCTTGCCAAACCAGGAATTTTTTAGGAAACTGTTTGCTTGTTTCTTCACGCAAATTGTTCGTCAACATATCCACGAGAATCTGCAGTATAAAATTCCTGACCAGGAAGTAGCGAGAAATCAGCCAGGCATAGGTTTCGTCGTCCATCACGCAACAGGAAAAAATTTTCTAGAAATCTTTTTTTAATTTCTTTGCTCTTGATTTCGCTTCTTGATTCTTCACAGCGTTCCTGTCTGGCACTTTCTGCACTTTGTATGTTCAAAGCCCACAACTCGACTTGATTTTCTGAACGGTTGACTTCGAACAACCCACTATTTGGGCCACTTTCCGTCCTGAAAGGTTAGGATTCTGAAAAAGGCTGATGGCTTTCTTCACTTTTTTTGGGCTATGAAACCCCTTTTTCCTCCCGGTTCCTTCCTTGCTGTTAATTGTAAGATCTTTGTTGAAGCGCTTAACAACTCTTGATACCGTTTCCAGACGAACGCGAGCCTCTTTTGCGATTCTTTTGAAGCTCCATTTTTGATTATTTTGAAAAAGTTTCACTATAAATTCTCGTGTTTTCACTTCTCTTAACATTTTGCGACAGAGAATTGGAATATCTATGAAGGAAATGTTCCACATGTTTCTGACGTTCATAACAAAGCTAACTATGATCAAATTTTGATTCTTTCTCAATTGGTTCAAGAGATATAGGCGTTTTTGTGATATCAAATTTATTTTCGTCCAGTCCTTAGTATATTTTCCAGAAGAATTTTGCGGTTTTGAAGACGGCAATTCTTCTCTAGCAAATCACAGACGCTTAAGAACGGTTTCTCGATTTTTCTCCCCGTAATACCCGATCATTGAGTCACATACCACGCACTCGCCTTGCCATTCGATCGGAGAAAATGGCATTTCGCCAATTTTTCAAAAGTCCCGTCGATACGAAACTGGCGATTACCTAATGACCGCCAAATGACGGGTTGCCAGTACACGACGTCTCTCATCCTTCTTCGCTCTGCAGCCGAGTAATTACCGTTAATAAACAATTAATAACGACCAGTGCAAACATAATTCATTCCGGTAGCTGGTAAATAAAGAGCGGCGTGGTAATACATTAACCAATAGCGTATAATTTCGAGAGAACGCGATTCTAGTCGAGTTTTCAATGATTGCGTACCTCGGTCGGTGGAGTGGCATGGCAGCAGTCCATGTGGGACTCAAAAAATGCCAAATGACAAGGTTTGGTACTCCGCAGTGGCGTAACAAGCCTCCATTTTCCTCAATAACCGCTTTATTCGCAGCAATACGCCGTAAATGTTGTTGAGGAAATGACCACTTTCATTTTACTCTCATACGTTCAATAAAGCATGAAAATTTGGCATTCGCCCGAAAATCGATCCATTTTTCATCACCCGTCACCATGCGATGAAGAAATCCACCGGAGCAGTTGTTCACAGACGAAAAAACGACTCTAAAAGTCACTTGGTTTCAATTCATAAGGAGCCATAGTTCCCTGTTTTCAAATCATTCCCAACGCATGGAGTCGCTTGGAAATGGCTTGGTGTTTGGTGGCTGATGCTGAAGAAAGCTCTTCTTGCGTTTATAGCGAGATCCTCATCGAGCAATACCACAGTATAAGGTACTACCTTATACGACGATTACGAGGTATGCGTGGGATTGTCCATCCCCTTATTCTTCGAGAATCTGAAAATCGTCCTTATCTGGATTCATCAGTGAAAAGGACACTACGCCATTGATCGTTCCAATTGATATGTTGCCTTGCCCATTCCAGTTTTGGACGCTTATGGTCACGTGTTAATGGAACTCCTCTTAATGGACGTCTAGAAACTAGATTCACCTCTCTCAAACGTCGTCTGATGGTTTCGATGGAAACTTGGACCCCATCTGCATTTTGAAGAGTATTCCGTAGCATTCTACACGTAGATGTAGGGTTTCTTCTCGCCGAAACGGTGATGAAACGATCCTGAGCAGGTGTTGTTTTTCGTCGCCCACCAAGCCTTGGTCTTTCCAACACGGAGCCTGTCTGCCTGAACCTGTTCCAAAGTCGAGATATCACACTTTGGCTGACTTGGAGCCTTTCCGCTACAACAACCTGAGTTAGGCCACCCTGTAGCATTCCAATACCCCTATTAGCCTCAGCGTTTGTTAATTTACGTCTTGGCATTTTCAGAAAACTCGTTTCAAATCGAAGCCGTTGATAAACTGACTTCATTTCAAAATAAGAACATTCATGAAGCATATGCAAAGAACCATATACCTACTACCACTACCTTATACTGTGGCAATACCTTCAATTCAGCGTCTTCGAAAGTTTTTTGTCTTTTTTCGCGCCGACGGTCGTCGACATCGAAATTACCGTCTTTGAAGCGAAAGAAGCAATCACGGCCTGCTGTTTCACTTAGACTAGCATCTCCGTAAACTTTATGGAGCTCTCAATGCGCTCCAGCAGCCGATTTCTTCGAATGAAAGAAGAAAATCAAGTATTTCTGCAACTGACGACTATTTGGCACAAAATCAAACATATTCACACAGCCAAAAGTATGTGACGCCAAAATAAAATCACTTATATGTTGGAACTGTTGGTTTACCATGTCTGACCTTTTGGACTAGTCAAAATTGACCAGCACTTACTGCTGGCGCCGTATATTGACCACGAGTTATACAAAAGTGTATTAATCTTGATGTGGAATATCGTGTTTTTTTTTTGAGTGATAGGACTTTTATTTGAAAGGAAACACATTGAAATTAAAGGGGTTCCTCCGCCGACATTTCAAAAGTCCATTCACCAAAAATTCTGCGTTTTGGTAGGTCGTTGTTAATTTAATGCCCAACAATGTGAATTTGGTACGAAATTTAGTCACAATAGCCCGAAAAGCCGCTTCAGTGGGTCGATTAAGCTGACCATAAAATGGAAGAAGCGAGCCATGAACTTTCTTAACAGAGCACGCATTTTGGTAATGAAATTCAATCATTTGCAAGCGTTATTCGTTTGTAAGACGATTCACGGTTAAATTTCAGACCAAACTGAAGATGTTTGACAGTTGACACAAAACACGACACGTGCGTGGGCTGTCAAAATCAGTGTTGCCAGTAACAAAATCACTAGAGGAATAACCATTCTTCATATTCAACCACATCCTAGATAGAAATCTCTCTTACCTGTAGTTCTCATGCCAGCTCGAAATATTCTCCGCCATCTTGTTATTCGACCAGTTCCTCACGGTGTTCTGCTGCGGCGACAAACTAGGCTGATTGGGCGACACCTGCCCCATACTGTACCCAAACTGGTTAGAACCCACCAAGGGCGAATTCTGCTCCAGACTCGAATTACTGTACGAATTGTAAAGGTTGTTGTGCGTCGGCGAATTGTTGTTGTTCGACGCGGTACTCGAATGGTTCAACGCGGTCGAAGCCAGCGAGGAGGGGAGCGTGGCCGCCGAACTGCCCAGAGCTGAACTCCCCAGCGTCGAAGCGTAACTCTGCTGCATCCACGACTGGTTGAACCCGTGATCGGGATACTGGTGCTGGACCGGGAAGGCCGATTGGAGGGACATGGCGTTGAAGGTGTTGAGCTGTTGCGAGTTCAGCTGTTTGCGGTATCTGGCGCGGCGGTTCGAGAACCAAACTTGGACGCGGGCTTCTGTAAGCTTGGTCTTTTGAGCGAGTTCTTCGCGGACGTAGACGTCCGGGTATTGGGTTCTGCTGAAGGCTCTTTCCAGCTCTTCTAGCTGCTCTCCGGTGAAGGTGGTGCGAGATCTTCTCTGCTTCCTTTTGAGGGGTATGCCTGGTTCTGATTCTGTGTCGCTTTCATCGCAAGATGAGGTAGGTCCTGGAAGAAAGGGTGATGTTATCCAAATGAAGTTTTTATGTTCTGAACGAATTATTCTAGTTTATAAATTGATGATAAGCAAAAATAAACACGGATATCTTGCTCTGCCTGGCATCAATTACATCGAATTTCCAAAAAATAAGTAACTTTGGTGGTGTGGTTGGGTAGCACAGCGGACCGGAAATTCGAAGACGCAGGTTCAACTCCCGCCGAGGTGAAAACTTTTCCGAAATTTGAAAATCCGTCTGAATACCGATAATGATTTTCTCTCATAATGTAATTGGTCATTTTTGCCTCAAGGTCGAGGGTTTCAGCTTCAGCATCATGTTGGGTGCCATTTAATGAAGGGTGTGGAAGTTCCGAAAAATATGTTTCATGTTCTTCTTAAGTCCCTTGGATTTAGAGATATTCGACATTTTGGATATTTCGAGAAAAATTACACCCTTTGCCACTCTTTTTGGTAGCAACACTCCACATGAAGGAGATTTTTCAATAATATGTTATTTGAAAAGTATTTTTAGATAGATGCTCTATCAAATATAAACAACAATTTCTGAGGCCCATGAATAGTTTTTTTTTTATTTTCTAGCTCAAGTTGCATGTTTTCTTTGATTTTTCCCAACCCTTTTCTAACTATAACTCTACACAGAATAGGAAATTAAGAGAAAACAAACGAAAAGGAGTTAATGCATTCCAGAAACAATGAGAGAATATTAAAGAAAAGAAATGATTGCTGGACACTCACAATTAATTAAAAAAAATACAATTCAGACAGCTGGAGCAATAATGAAGATTCTGTTTCAGAGAGACAATTCTTTTCATACGAGGATGTATTGATATCTAGTTAGCCTAGAACAGTTCCATGCATAAACAAAATATCGCGATACCATATCAACGAACAATAACTTATTAGAAGTGTCAGTGTAGAGTTCGACGTCAAAAAAATAGAGCAGAGTTACGCAATAAATTAAAAAAAAAGATGTCCACCGAAATTGTAAAAATCGAAAAATTGGAGTATCGAGCCATCATCAAGTACCTGTATTTTAAAGGGTTAAGAAGTAAGCAGATTTACGAAGATATGCTTAATACCCTTGGTGATCAATGTCCTTCGTATGCGACCGTGAAAAATTAGACTGCAAGCTTCAAAAGAGGTGAATTTTCCATTGAAGATGATGACCGATCTGTGTCAGTCCCCGAAAATATCGATGCAGTTCATGACATGATTTTATCAAACCGTCGAATTGTGCTCAACCGGATATCGGAAGCACTGAAGATTTCATACGAACGCGTTCATCATATAGTTCACGTCAATTTGGACATGAGAAAAATTTCTGCAAAATGGATCCCCAAATGTTTGAATGTTGACCAAAATCGTGCAAGGATAAAAGCATCGCGTTCGATCTGTGCTCGATTTGAAAACGATGTAGACTTCTTAAACCGAATGGTTACTATGGATGAGACTTGGGTACATTTCTACGATCCAGAAACAAAGCAACAATCGATGGAATGGCGACACTCTGGTTCTCCAAGACCTAAGAAGTTTCGCGTCCAAAAATCTGCTGGAAAAGTTCTTGCTTCAGTTTTTTGGGATTGCCATGAAGTAATCATGATTGATTTTTTTTAAAGGGTAGAACAATAACTGGAGATTACTATTCGACATTACTGACCACTCTACGGGAAAAAATTAGAGAGAAAAGACGCGGAAAGCTATCCAAAGGTATATTGTTTTCACAGGACAACACCCCAGTACACAAATCTCATGTTGCCATGCAAAAAAATCGTGATTTAGGGTTAGAAATACTAGAACACCCCCCTTTTTCACCAGATTCGGCTCCGTCCGACTATCATCTCTTTCCTCAACTGAGAAAAAGTTTGAAAGGTCGTAAATTTTCTTCCAACGAGGAGGTACTAAAAGCTGTGGAGGACTGGTTTGCAGAGCAAGAAGAAACATTTTTTTTGAAAGGTCTAGAGACATTGCCGGTTCGCAGTAATAAATGTATTCAATTGAGAGGATATGTTGGATAATAACATATTTTCGCATTGAAATTTTGTTTGGTTCTATAGTAGGTAAAGAATTTTTATCCTAGTATATGTTCGTATAATCCTCTTGAAACGACGCAGATAAACCTGTCAAACTCCCAATCTAACCTCACTTCCCTGTCGGTCAATTTCAAAATCGAAAATCGATAATTCCCTCCCTGTCTGAAGCGAGAGAAACACAAAAACTGGATGAGTGATAGACCGCTCGAAGGCAGGAGCTTATCATCTCGCTTATTATCTGACATTTGTCATTCACACATTTTTCTAAATGCATACCGTAGGACGTTTATTAAATGGTCCGGCGTGAAATATTCAAGAAGCCATACTCAATTATGTTTGATTTTCTCATATAGTTAATTAATTACGATAATTGGTAGTCGCTACTGTCTTGGCATGTTAATACGGCTCGAGATGGAACACCCGGTAAATTATTTTCATACCGCTAATGTAATTATACCCTTGGATGCTGTTTGACAGGACTGGTCAGGGTCGTACACTTGGACCATAGAAAGAGGAGACACAGCATCTCATTCATAAATTCGAGAATTGGTCAAGCCAAAATTTAGTCAGCATTCAATACATGGAACAAAGATAGCATAAAGGATAAGGACTGAACGAGAATAAATTCGCTATCACAAAAACGCCTATATCTCTTGAACCAATTGAGAAAAAATCCTCGTCATAGTTAGCTTTGTTATGAACGTCAGAAACATGTGGAACATTTACTTCATAGATATTCCAATTCTCTGTCGCAAAATGTCAAGCGAAGTGAAAACACGAGAATTCATAGTGAAACTTTTTCAAAATAATCAAAAATGGAGCTTCAAAAGAATCGCAAAAGAGGCTCGCGTTCGTTCGGAAACGGTATCAAGAGTTGTTAAGCGCTTCAACGAAGATCTTACAATTAACCGCAAGGAAGGAACCGGGAGGAAAAAGGGGTTTCATAGCCCAAAAAAATTGAAGAAAGCCATCAGCCTTTTTCAGAAGAATCCTAACCTTTCAGGACGGAAAGTGGCCCAAATAGTGGATTGTTCGCAGCGAAATCAAGAGCAAAGAAATTAAAAAAAGATTTCTTGAAAAATTTTTTCTGTTGCCTGATGGACGACGAAACCTATGTCTTGGCTGATTTATCGCCACTTCCTGGTCAGGAATTTTATACTGCAGATTCTCGTGAAAATGTTGACGAACAATTCCGCGTGAAGAAACAAGCAGTTTCCTAAAAAATTCCTAGTTTGGCAAGCAATTTGCACTTGTGGGAAAATGAGCAAATTTTTCGTTGGCCAAGGCTCTGTTGACGCGAAGATATACATCTAGGAATGCTTGAAGAAGCGACTTTTACCATTTTTACGTGAGCACGATGTGTCAACAATCTTTTGGCCAGATTTAGCTTCGTGCCACTACAGCAAGGCCACCAAGGAATGGTACGAAGCTAATGAGGTGGTTTTTGTCCCCAAAGAGGCCAATCCACCAAATTGCCCAGAACTCAGGCCAATTGAAAGATATTGGGCCCTGGTAAAAAGAGAATTGAAGAAGACTAAGAAATCAACGAAAACATTAGCGGAATTCAAGCAAAAGTGGAAGACAGTGAACACTATAAGAAGCACGATGGGAAGAATTCCAGAAAAAATCCACGAATTTTGTGAAAAATAGTTTTGGTTTTTTTATTGTAAAAACAGTTTTCATTAGAATTAGAAGATGATTCGAAAACGAGTTTGATTTTCGAAATCGGTCGAGTGGTTTAAAAGATATAAGCGTTTTTGTAATAGCGAATTTATTCTCGTTCCGTCCTTAGCAATATCAATAGATACGGCCGTGATGACAACCTTGTGAAATCAAACTTTGAAAGGTCCAGTGGCGTGGTGTTATCGGTATTGAGAGATGGGAATGAAATCACAAGTGAATCAACTCTTTTTGACGAATTCATAGAATGTTCCGAACATTGAAACATATTCTGAGTTAGGTGAAGAGAGTCAGCTAAGTTCAGAATTGATTTTACTCCTCTCAATATCAGAAAGGAATCTGAAAAGTGGAATTCAAAAAATCGAAGAATCTACGCCGTTGTTACTCGTAAATGATAAGATTAGAACATACCTGTGTAAACTCCAATCAGGATTCAAATAGTCCAATTTACCACAAACAAGACCAGTGGCGTAGCTAGATAGTCCGGGGCCCTGGTGCAAAAATCGAAGAGGGGCCCCTTAATGAATTGTTTTCGGGTCAAAATATAAATACTTCGAAGAAGCAAAGTTACTTACTGAAGGTTTAGTTGAGGAATATACTTGAATAAATTATGTTGTTATTTATGTATTTGAGCAGGTATATTAAATTCATTATATTAATGTGGATGAAAAAAAGGGCGTTGAAAACATTTTTTATAGATATTTACTATATGTACAAATATTCACACAAAAATTTTCATTGTCACTATGACCTTCTAGCCTTATTTTTTTTATTGATACGTTAGATTATTTGGTGAAATCAAAATAAGAATAAACTATTCGAGGAATGAATTCAAATTGATTATTGGAGATTCGAACCTAGTCTAGATTTGAAGTCATTTATTCCTTCGGAAAAAATATGTTTACAACCTCTTTCTAGACCTAGTCTTTGCGAAAGATTCAATGACTTCATTCAAATCTAGACTTGATGCAGCTTCATTTTCAATTGATAGGTATACCTAAGCCATAAATGTCGCAGTTGAGCTTGGCTCATAGTGTTCCGCAAATGATTTTATATTATTCTTAATTTGCTGAAAGATCTTTCAGCTTCTACAGAGGTGACAGTAAGATTGTATGGAACAGTCATATTGCTGTAAATACTTCTGTTAGATCGCATTCCAGCATTCCGTATTTCCTTATCATTTTCATACACAATTCATGAATTGTCCATGCCTTATTCAATTCAGGTAAAAATAGGTGATAAATATTAAGAACTTGAATTGAAAAGTTGGACCCTTTCATATCGCAATATTTACTTTGAAATTGGTCGAAGCCTTGAATTACAGTTTTTTCGTCTACCTATATCTAGTAGAAATGATGGTGAAAATTCAAAATTTTGTTGACTGCATTCATACCCCGAAAAACTTGAATTCAATCAATTGAATCTTTATTTATTGTACTACAGGCTTAACACAATAGCGTGTGCCGTGTACTCGTCAATTTTCAGCATAAATAACGCATTATTAAAATATGTAAATATGGACATAAAATGAACTTACAGTCTAGGCCAACTATATACTTATATCACAGATAGGTTTGTGTCGCAGAAAAACTCTGAGAGCGAATAATACGCTTTTGTTATAAGGAGCGCCTTCAATTCTCTTTTAAATTTAATGAAACTTAATAGTTTCCAATGGTTCGGCAGTTTGTTGAAAACTGCAACCGAAATATAAGAAGGTGACTTCTAAAATTGAGAAATTATTGTATCGAGCACTCTATTGAAAATATTTATTTCGGAAAATTCTCCCCTGCTTCGAAATCGGTGATCGGAAGCTAATTCATCGAAATATTTTTTATCTTTTTTTGTCTCTTTTCTTCGAAATGAGGATCTTTTCCATATGCTATGACATTTTCTCTAGCCTTGCACTTGAAGGACTCGAAGTCACTCCTATAATTTTTTTTCTTTGTATTCGTCTCTTCTAAAGCTCTGCATACGTCGTCCAAACTGACATCGCATTTTTGTAATACTTCAGATGCATAATTGATATCATGGAGAATGCGGTGCATTAAATCGCCGAGTAAAATAAATTCAAAATTCAACATTTTTTTTTAATTTCTGCTTGTTTTTGCTCTTATTTGCAAGAATTTATTCTTCTATTTCAGCTAATGCACGAATGATATGAAAAAATGAAATTTGATTGCCGAAATTATGTTAACCCTACTGGACCATCTAGTCGGATTTAGATTTTTTAAATAGGTGTCCGATTCACCAGTGAATTTTGGCAATAAATCCCTAGATTTGATGTTATTTCGGAAAAAACATTTTTCAACAACTGAATATAATAAAAACAATGTTATTTACATAATAGATCACAGAGAAAAATCAAAGTTTGAATTTTTTTTTTAAGTTCAAACGCGATTTGATGGTCAGCGCTTGGGGGCCCCCTGAGGTCAGGGGCCCTGGTGCACTGCACACCCTTGCACCCACGTAGCTACGCCGCTGAACAAGACACATACGAACCATTTTTCAACGTATTTTGCTAATAATGTCTCGAAATAAATCCAAATTTCATTTTTCCTACACTGTTCGAAACGTCATTAGTTACACAAAATCGAAATAGCGGAACGAAATCAATGGATGAACTGGCCACAGATTCAGAAAACGGTGCTGCCATAACGTGCACATTCCGATACTTTGGTATATGTATAATGTGAGGAATTCACAATATTTGAAGAAACAAATACTCATTCCTTGCAATTTCAATCTAAAGTAGGTACCTACTTCTCATTTTGATTGAGGGTTTATTTATTAGAAAATTCAACGAAAGCTAACTACTGTAAAAATTTCGTTCATCTAGCTAGATTGAACACAGCGGTTACTATAAGAATTTTGATGAACTCCTTAAAACACTGAAAATATCCTAAAGATACGAATTGTGTTACAAAGCCGGAATGAAATTAAAAAATTGAGGTATAAGAGTAAAGCTCTTGTTGTCCTCGAAAGAATTATGCTTTGAAATACAGAAATACCTATTTTTCCATCACTTTTTTTGATACACCCTGTTTTTTCCACACAGTACAGTTTAGACACTATCTTGGCCGTACCTCTAGCTGACACACCCTGTACAGTTTATACTATATGTTAGGTTTTCACCTTCTTTCGTAATTTTTTTCTTTTAATAATTCAGTGGAGACGATTTCAAATCAATTCATTTCTGTGGGGGACTGAGGGATTATTTCGTATCGATAAATTTTCCACCCCCCTAATAACACGGGCGGTGATCGAAATCCCCCTCGAAAAAATCCTATCCGGAAACCGAAAATCAAAAGAACGCGAAGACCTCACAAGTCGCAGCCCGTCTCCTCTCAGCGTATACCTTCTTTCAGGCTGATTTAATGACTGGGACACGGATGCACAATCTTATTATTACGTCGCATTAAGGCTTATTGAGCCTTAATCGCCCTGCCTGATTGAATTTCATGTTCGTGAATTATATTCAAGCTTCCAGCTACTCTACCGAAAATTTGTTATGAACACGAAGTGTTTTTTCTACCTTTTTCGCATTTTCAACGTCATCTCGGGACCATCGATCATTCCGGAATTATTGATCGCTCTGTGGTCCGTCTCGTCTCGTATATCATTGTATATCATTGAGAGATTTGAATTGCCCGCCATTTGAATGTCACATGATAATGACAAATAGAAAGTTGACAGATGGAAGTGAACATGTAGCATAACACGGTAGAACAACGCGTCCTGATTGTCAAATGGGTAAATTTCCAGTTTAAGTCCCCCTCGATTTTGCGATGTTTTAATTTTTTTTCGTGAAGAACAAGTGATTTGGTATGATTAACTACTAGTTTCAATGCTGGCAAACAAGTAATTTTGCTGTTTTTCCAACGGGATTTGGAGTGAATAGGGGTGCTGGGTGGGTTTGATTTTTAGAAATTTTCTTCAAAAAATGACAATTTACGGAAAGAATTAGTCTTGAATATCGTCTAAAAAGATCAAAATTTGTCAAAAATGTCAAGGTAATTGACCTATTCTTTCAAGGACATGACCAAGAGAGGAATACGAAAAATGTACAATTTCATTGGCGCTGAATCAATGAAGATATTAAATTTTCTCGAGGCTATAGTTTCTGAAAATTTCAAAAATAATTTGTTTTTTCGAAAGTCTCCGACAGTATCCATTGATAAAAATATGTCGACCAGAAAGCATATTTTCATTAAATCAAGATGCGATTGCTCCGAAAACATACCTTGAAAGATACTGACTGAAGTATCACATTTTCGGTATCCTCTTTTCTGTAGATAAGTATTGTAACCGCAACTTGGAACACACACACACATTCAAATCTTCCATTGTTACACTCACACTTGAAGAACTTCTGACAAATTACTATTTTATAATCTAAGGAAAGATGAATGAATATCTCGAATGACTTTTCAACTTTCATCTCATGAATTATTATTTTGAAATACCTAGCAACGATACCCTACGCTCGTGATTTGGACGGGAAAAATTTTGTTTGAATTGAATTCAATGAAAATTCAGCGTACGATGCTTGTTGCCACGTTCAATCGATGCATTTTTATTGCTCAAAAAAAAAATGAAACCGAAGGTTTTTATATCATATAGGTATTGGATATCTCATAGGAATGGAGCAAGATATGAAAAATAGATTGGACAAATTTCATTCAGGCGTCGTTTTACGAATGTAACGTTGCTTTCTCGAGGTTAACATCATAATATCAGTTGAAATAATATGTTATCATTGCAGTATATATTAAATTAAGCCATCAGACTCCGAACTGACATAACCTAACCTTACCGAACTGGTGAAAAACGAAAAGGCCACCAAAATTTCAGGGGGAGGCCCCCTGAACCCCCCCTTGTGGGCGCCCATGCCCTCGTTTGAATAGAACGAAAAAAGTGCCGACGTCATCGGGGTACAAGGGGATAAATGTCTAAAGCCTAACCCAACCTGAACCTAACCTGACTGCTGAACGATAAGGCCACCAAAATCTCAGGGGGGGGGCACGCCCCCCCCTGAACCCCCCTTGTGGGTGCCCATGCCCTCGTTTGAATTGAACGAAATCAGTGCCGACGTCATCAGGGGACAAGGGGATAAATGTCTAAAGTCTAAAGGCTCAGCTCTTGAAAATCCACCTGCCCTGTGTGGAAGTTCTATGTCTAACTTAGTATTTAAGACATTACTGAGATTTGGCAACACCTTCTGTTCGAGAAAAAAATCACCTTACGGTATTTTACACTGCCGACGCGATTCAAATAAACATAAAGTCTAAACGCAGGTGGAAATATTCACAATCTTTTTTATTTTTTTTTCTCCGAAACTACTTGTTTACCAATGCTGAAATTAAAACTGTAGGGTGTCTTCACCATATACAATCACGAGACAAAATATTTTAAAAATCGGAGAGGGGGACCTAAACTAGATATTGACCGTCAAAGGTATATTTTCTAAATGCATAAATATACTGCTCCTCAAGAGTTAGGGATATCGTATTCAATCGTTTTTAAAAGAATGTAATCTTCGAGAAAATCGCTGTAAAATCATTCAAAACTCAATAACAACTTGAATCGATCCAATAAAATCAGTATGAGACACTTCGTCAATCTGGTCGCCTTTTTTCTGAAGTTTGGTTCTTTGCATATGCTTTATGAATGTTCTTATTTTGAAATAAAGTCAGTTTATCAAAGGCTTCGATTTGAAACGAGTTTTCTGAAAATGTCAAGACGTAAATTAACAAACGCTGAGGCTAATAGGGCTATCGGAATGCTACAGGGTGGCCTAACTCAGATTGTTGTAGCGGAAAGGCCCCAAGTCAGCCAAAGTGTGATATCTCGACTTTGGAATAGGTTCAGGAAGACAGGTTCCGTGTTGAAAAGACCAAGGCTTGGCGTTTTTCTGAACGAAATTATCTGTAGATTAACTTTTAATCGGAAGTTGAACTATTTTCATGGGTCTTTCGTTTGAAATAAAACAGAAGCATGAGTTGGCTTATTTTCTTCCATTTTTGAAAGAAAAACACGAACTTTCGAAATGAAATCGATTTAAATTATTTCATTAAGAACTACAATCCTTTCTTAGTTTACCCACAAAATTTCAGTTCTTAAAGTGAAACCATTATCAAATGCAACTTGAAATAAAAACACACTACATTGAACGCCCACCTTAAAACTTCTCATATAAAATATTTAATTTTGCACAAATCGAACGACAGTTTCGGAGATAGGAATTTTTCCATGTTCGGGTAATTATAAAAAATTTGAAATAAAATTGATGGAACAAAATTACATCACAAAATTGACTTCACATAAAAGGAAATGCATTAAAAAGCCAGGTTATTGCAAAAAAAAAGAAAAAAAGAATAAAAAGAAAAAAAATAAAAAAGGGAAAAAAACGTAATTCTTGCCATGTTTTCTGTTTATCCCTTCCAAAATGTACCTATACCAAGCTTCATATTCTCGAATAACCCTGCATGGACACCTAGAATACCCGATTTTGATAGCGCTGACCGATAATAATGCACTCTTGAAGCACCTGCACCGACAGGTAAGGACGAACATAAGTTCAATGGTGGATTATTCATGAGTTCGTGTCGCATCTCTGAATTTGCATTTTCCCATAATCTCATGCATCGTCCACAACAATTTCGTGTTTCATTTGCCACGATGCATACACTTCTGTATAATTTCAGAATGCTGTTATCGATGGTTTTAATTGACAGTTTTGCAGGGTTGTCAATACAGAAAAATTGATAATTTTGCCTGAGGGACTTCTATTTCGATATTGTTGATAAGACGGCTGTGGTACTTACCAAGGATGCCATCAATAGAATGGTTCTTCCTCTCAGGGTCGTCTTTCCTTCCACCCCTAAGAAGCCTGCTGATTGAACTGACAGAAGGTGCAGAGTTTTTGTCACAGACACCCTCCTGAAACAAATTTTCCGTCTATAGACCATTGTCCAAGGACCAATCTTCCAAAATACTCCATCAATCGTAACTACGAGGATGTATTGATATCTAGTTAGCCTAGACCAGTTCCATGTATAAACAAAATATTGCGATACCATATCAACGAACAATAACTCATTAGAAGTGTCAGTGTAGAGTTCGACGTCAAAAAAGTAAACCAGAGTTACGCAATAAATTAAAAAAAAAAGAGATGTATACCGATATTGTAAAAATCGAAAAATTGGAGTATCGAGCCATCATCAAGTACCGGTATTTAAAATGGTTAAGAGGTAAGCAGATTTATGAGGATATGCTTAATACCCTTGGTGATCAATGTGATTCGTATGCGACCGTGAAAAATTGGACTGCAAGCTTCAAAAGAGGAAAATTTTCCATTGAAGATGATGACCGATCGGGAAGGCCAGTTTCTGTGTCAGTCCCCGATTAGATGCAGTTCATGACATGATTTTATCAGACCGTCGAATTGGGCTGAAACGGATATTTGAAGCACTGAAGATTTCATACGAACGAGTTTATCATACAGTTCACGTCAATTTGGACATGAGAAAAATTTCTGCAAAATGGATCCCCAAATGTTTGAATGTTGACCAAAAGCGTGCAAGGGTAGAAGCATCGCGTTCGATCTGTGCTCGATTTGAAAACGATGTAGACTTCTTAAGCCGAATTGTTACTATGGATGAGACTTTGGTACATTTCTACGATCTATAAACAAAGCAACAATCGATGGAATGGGGACACTCTGGTTCTCCAAGACCTAAGAAGTTTCGTGTCCAAAAATCTGCTGGAAATGTTCTTGCTTCAGTTTTTGGGATTGCCTTGGAGTAATCATGATTGATTTTTTGGATAAGGGTAGAACAATAACTCGAGATTGCTATTCGACATTACTGACTACTCTACGGGCAAAAAATTGAAGAGAAAAGACGCGGAAAGCTATCCAAAGGTATTTTGTTTTTACAGGACAACGCCCATGTACAAAAATCTCATGTTGCAATGCAAAAAAATCGTGATTTGGGGTCAGAATTACTAGAACACCCCCCGTATTCGCCAGATTTGGCTCCGTCCAACTATCATCTCTTTCCTCAACTGAGAAAAAGTTTAAAAGGTCGTAAATTTTTTTCCAACGAGGAGGTAATGAAGGCTGTGGAGGACTGGTTTGCAGAGCAAGAAGAAACATTTTTTTTGAAAAGTCTAGAGACATTGCAGGTTCGCTGTAATGAATGTATTCAATTAAGAGGAGAATATGTTGAGTAATAAAATATTTTGACATTGAAATTTCGTTTGGTTCTATAGTAGGCTAAGAATTTTTCAATACATCCTCGTATATTGAGACGTCTTAAAAAAATATCATTAACAACTTTACCTTTATGAGCCGATCTCTGATCTCCCAACTGAAGATTCCAGGCTGTTCCTTCTTCAGTTTCTCAATTTTAGCCTCGACTTCTTGGGTAGCTACTCTTGGTTTAGAGCCTCCAATAACCCCAGGTCTGATACTGCCGGTTTCTTGGTATCTGTTGAGGATTTTGGAGACGCACCCGTGCGAAACTCTCAGTTGTCTTGAGATCACGCAAGGTCTTATGCCAGCAGCTGCCATTTCTACGATTTTGAGGCGAATGTGGTTAGGCAGTGGTCGACCGTTGATGAAGACACCACCGAGTTGATTGACACGTCCTTGTCCTGAAACAAGAAGATGAATTGTAAGTTTGATTTGGAAATACACTGCGCAAAAAATTAACGCACATTATGGAAATCTCGAATTTATTCTACAACTGAAGGTGTTCTCAATGATAATTATTTTTATCAGAATTATGCATGCATGTGTTATCCACTTTCAACGTTTTTCTTCAATACATATGTTTTCTCCCAGCAGGAATAAAAAAAGATGATATTATCAGATTTTGAATGTATTGGCTCCATTCTAAAATCAGTTGTTCTCGATCAATTCTAGTGATCAATAGTTTTTCTTTCGTTTGATTTTCTACACTCGATCGCTATGCAACGCGAAACACGCAATTTGACCCAAGAGGAATGTGCCCAAGCGGTAGTTTTGCGAGAAGAAGGGTGGACATTCACAAGAATTGCAGAAAGGTTTGGAGTTTCCCATACAAGTGTGTCCAGAATGTTGCAGCGATTCTGGGAGACAGGTATGAATGTCCGAAGACCAGGACAGGGTAGACCACGGGTAACAACTGCCATTCAAGAACGTTACTTGAGAGTTTCTTCGTTGAGACAACGGTTTACAACCACTCGCCTCCTTCAAAATCAGCTTGAGCAAACTCATGAGGTGCAAATTAGCACTCAGACAATAAGAAATCGCCTCAGAGAATATGATTTAAGGCCTCGTGTCGCGGCAAGAGGCCCAGCTCTTACCCCAGCCCATCGAAGGGCGCGTTTGGATTTTGCGAGAGAGCATATCCATTGGGAAGAGGCCGATTGGGAAATAGTTCTCTTCACAGATGAGTCTAGATTCTGCCTCTACCATTGTGATCGACGTTCCCTTGTATACAGACGTCCACATGAAAGATATGCTCAGTGCAATTTCCTGAATACTACTGGTTTCGGGGGAGGATCGATTATGGTATGGGGTGGAATATGTTTGACTGCTCGAACAGACCTAGTGGTCGTTGATAATGGAGCTATGAATCCTGATAAGTATATGAGGAACATTCTTGAAGAGCATGTAGTGCCATTTGCCCCATACATTGGTGAAAATTTCATTTATGGACGATAATGCCAGACCCCATCGTGCGCGCATCGTTCACGTGTACCTTGAAGAGGTTGAAGTCTCTCGAATGGAATGGCCAGCAAGAAGTCCAGATCTCAATCCGATTGAGCAGGTTTGGGACAACCTCAATAGAAGGCTGAGAAGTTCCGAAAATCATCCAGCTACTCTTAATGACTTAGGAATCCAACTCGGAGAAATCTGGGAAGGATTAGATCAGAACATTTTAAGATCACTCATTTTGAGTATGAACCGTCGTTGCCGAGCTGTAATTAACGCAAGGGGTGGTAATACCAAGTATTAAATCACTTATAAGCATTTCAGTATTTTGAAAATTGTTCATTTCTCTTCTTTCACATAAGATTCGGTGAAATCCTGAATTTTTCTTCCATTTAATGTGTCTTGTTTCGTTCAAAACCTTCCCGAGAGAACATAAAAAATAAGTTATAAAGCCAATGTAGAGTTAACTTTCATTAAATTTGAGATTTTCAGGATGTGCGTTAATTTTTTTGCGCAGTGTAGATTGAAAAGCAATTTGGGGTCTTGCAGGAAAGCTTTAAAATTGAGGAATTCAAGATGGCGGATGAGTGTTGTTATTTTAAAAGCTTGTCTTTGAAAATGTTGTTTTATATACCTTGTTCTAGATCACTCCACACCACACCGAGATACCTGATATGAAAGCGAAACGAAGATGAATCATTCATCTCGAGGCTTGGAGTAGCTACCCATTTGGTTCCTTTTCTCTTAGTTATCTATTCAAGTGTAAACCTTGAAAATGAGAAAAATGCATTTTATTTCGTAAAATCATAAGGATCATTGAGGTCGCCCCTTTCTACGTGTCCAATCAAGACCCAAGTACCACTCGCACCATCGGAACCCTTCTTAATCACGTCTGGTCTACCCACAAACCGCCTTCCAAGTCGCACTGTCAGCCGACAATCGACATCGACCAACAATTGAATTAACCAACTCCACCAAACAACCCATAGATCGAACCAAAGCACCATTGCCCCGGCACGCCATGAGCGGGACCGCATGATTGCCGTACCAGACCGGTGGGCGTGCGGACATTTAACGAAATGAAAAGTCGGCCCGGCCAGCGGTCACTTTGATCTCACTAATGTCTGTTTTCATCAGCCAGATCCTACACCTGATTTGAATGGCATCGCTGGAGAGCCGCACGGCCATTCGGTTAATAATTTAAGCGCTCTTCGCACTCTTGGACGCAATTAAGGGGGACATGGGCGTTATGGATTTGTATGTGCCGACAAGTCCTGCGGGCGGCCCGCGGGGGGTACACGCCCTTAGGAACGAGCGCTGACACAAGCTTCCTGGAATTTCGAGGCTGCTGACGTAATTTGACGTTTAGCGTGATTATACAGGTATTAGCGGAATTTTGTGGTTCTCGCTGATTTTGGGGTGACGGCTGATCCGATGGATGGCTTTATTTGGGCGTTTCTCTTGGCGGAATGCCGTGCAGTAAGTGCCGAACTTGGGGAACTGAAAGTGTTGAGAAATTGAGCCGAAATGTTTCTCATATTCAATCCACATCTTCAACCAACCAACATAAGGATATACAGGATGTTTCTGAATTGATATTGATATATTGTTCATACTAGGTGTCCCGGGGAGACCCCTCAGAAGCTTGTAACTTGTGCGAGTTCGGAGAATCATTTGTGTTCTGTGTAGACTTTGTTACTGTGTCCTTACGCCACCTTACGCACTGTTAATTTTTGTCCCAACAGTGAAATGGTGGCCCCTACCGAGACTAGAAAATTTCTTTCCTAACTCGGGATTGAACTCGAACTTGCTGGGTCCTAATGCAATGCTCTAACCACTGAGCTAAGTAGTTGCGTAAGTTTGAACCGCGATATCTTCCTTAAGTTTGACTTTTGTCCCAACATTTAAATAACAAACTACCCATTATTTTGAACAAGGAATAACCCTTTGAAGTCCTTCGTATAAATTCAAAAACACCCTGTTTACTTTCAAGACATCATTCCAAATGGTGACATGTAGGGAGAAAAATCATCATGCATTAGTGAATATTGTCCTACCACCAAAAAGCTACCTAAGTGAGAATTGCATAGAATAATTTAATAACAGTCCCCGACCAAATACCATTAGTACCATGAATGTTAGAGAGTACCTACTGGCGTACTGCCTCGGTCATTTCATGTTCCTTTCAAACGTAAAGCAAGTTCCCACACGATCAGTTGTTTTATTGTCAATATTAAATAATTTCATTAAAAAATACCCATATTGCGCAGAAATTACCAGTAGATTACTTGGCAATTTCCACTCATTCAATCTACGGTAAAGAGTAGAGTGTACAATTCTTTACAATCATTTTTAGTACTCCGTTTGCTTTTAGTATGCACTTAATAAACCCAGTAATGGCCTTATTGGCCTTAACGACACTTACAATAAACTCGGGATGTCTCCTTTGAAAAATAAGAAAATGGTGTCATTTGAAGCTCTCAAGAATGTGAATTCACAAATTGAGGATTCATCAAATCGTCCCAACAAGGTTTTCAAGGGCTTTTACAAGCTCTATGACTTTGGCAGATGATAGTTGTGCTAATTCAAAATAGTTATTTATGATATGAGTCTCCCCAAAGGGGTCGGGCTATTTTCGACTTTTCGACTGTCTCAAAAGCGCCATGACCGCAAAGTATTGCGGATTCTTCCGGAACTAGACCAAAATCTGAAATCTAGAATGCCGTTTTGATCTACAAATTTTGGTCACGATTTTTAGTAAGGAGTCGTTACACCAGGTATTCTATGCATCTATGTCTTGGGTTTTTAACTGCTTAATATGTTTGTCGAGAGTCCAATTATTATTAAAAGTGACGATTCGGTTGTTCCTGTGGATATTGAAGAGTCTGCAAGAAGAGCAACTCTGGAACTTCTACCTAAAAAATCTTTTCAGCAGTACGATATTGCATATAACAATTTCCTGGCCTGGTGTAAATTGAAAAATGTAGAAGGGAACTTCAGTGAACCTGTTTTCCTGGCATACTTAGAAAAAATATGGAGTTCACCAACTTTGTGGAGCAAATTTTCAATGATAAAGTCAAGCGCCCTTATTAAAAATGGTGTGGATGTTAGTAAATATTTTAAGGTAATAGCATATTTAGAACGGAAAAGTGAAGGATATCGTCCCAAAAAAAATGAAAATTTCCACTCGTGAACAAGTTGAAAAGTTTATAAATGAGGCACTAGTTGAGAAATACTTGATGGTTAAGGTTGCAACTATTTTCGGATTATTTGCGGAGCCTGTCGGCGTGAAGAATTGTGTAATTAATCAGTGGAAGACATCGAAATAACAAATAAATCATTGGTTATACAACTTCCAAACACAGAAACGGAAGTCATTCGTTGTTTCAGTATTATTGGGAAGTATGTTGACTATTTTCATAAGTACTTTGCACTGCGCCCTTCTGTCATCAAACATCGTCGTTTTTTCCTGAAATACATGAATAATAAATACACTGCCAATCCAGTTGGTATCAATACATTTGGGAAAATTCCATCTATTGTTGCCGGATTCCTCAAACTGCCAGAACCAAAGCAATATACAAGACACTGTTTTCGAAGATCCTCCGCTTCATTGCTGGCAGAATCAGGAGCAAATGTTACGGATATAAAAAAAACATGGTGGATGGAAGTCTACGAGGGTAGCCGAGGGCTATGTTGATCATTCCATTGCATATAGAAATGTCATTGCTGAAAAAATTCTCCCAACCTCAACAGATTTTGGATCATCATCATCCAATATTGTACTTCCGGTTTCTACAAGTACTGATGGTGCTGAGGATTCTAATAATGTGTTGCGAAGCTCCCTAACGTCACAGGGCATTAATGTTAGTAATTGTTCTAGTTTTACGATTAATATTAATGTTCATAAGTATAATGATTGTTGAATATTGATAATAAAAATTTGCAATTGTTGAATTTTTTCATCTGATTTCATCATAAGAAACAGGAGTGCTAAAAATATTGTTAACATTAGTGTTAAAAATATTTTTAACACGTAAACAATCAATTTTAACATTGTTTGCTGTCATTAAAAGTGTCACTTTTAATGGCAGTTGTACAAAAAATTTTTTTTTCAAATTGCTAACTGAAATGGCAACTTCTGTTAATTCAATTATTCATTTGACATTCGGCATACGTCTCAATGGCATAGGAGCTCAGTGTTTTAATAGTGGCTTGGACTTAAAGAATGTCATCTTATTAGTCCAAATTCATCGAGGATTTATATGTAGGAGTGTTGCCTCATTTTCATCACAGTTGTGGAGATTTCAATTCGAGACCTTGGCCCAACCATTATTTTTCATGTTTCTTTTATGGATTCCATTCTTTATGCCGGTAAATAGAAGTTATTACGACGTTTTACGATTTATTGTAGACGACAAACGTCCCGAGAAATGAGAAATCAGTCGATTTATAGAAAAGAAGGTTGGACAATATGGAACGATAATTTGTTTACACGCCTTCGAATGGGATTTGATTAAAAATTCTTTTAATTGTATTTTCTGCGGAACAGAATGATGGAAGTGATTGCAGATGATTATAAATATGTACTGGTTGTGATTGGTACCTACTGAAATGTCTCATTCTGAAATATTATTTCGATGTATACTCCGGACATGTTATTATATTATGAGATTGATATGCCTGCTCAAATACATGTAGTGGATTATTTTTAAACGAAAAATTCTGTTCAAAATTGAATAAGCCTCATTCAATCACAAATAAAACACAATTGGATCAGCATTTTCCGCAATCCTGGAGCCTTGTGCCCCCATCATTGAGATATTATTAAAGCCCCCTCTTGTGGAAAGAAACCTTCGTGAGCTCATATACAATAATAGCCATAGTGCCAACATAATGAAGAATAGATGCCCGAGCCTTATGAATGAGACTTGGAAGATATTCAAACTCAAACATTCATTGTTGCCTCCTTCTCGGTACTTGAATCCCAACAATGACTAAGCAACAAATACAATTTGCCGAAGCAATAGATTTTTTCAGTCAACTTAACACGGATATGTTGATTCGATCCTCTGTCGGTTTTTTTGACAGTTCAGGGTGGTCCGGAGATGAAGAACATCTTCATGGTTTTTGGACGGCGACGCACCATTGATCAATTTTCAGATCGATTTCTTTCTAATTGTATTCGGATCACCTTCAGATTACAAAGAGAATAAGTGGGTATAGAAGTTAGATTGACTGGTGAGGAAGGGAGTTTTGGTGTTTAGTCTTAGTTCCGTGAGTCTTTGACTTGTACTTATATTTTGTAGATTCTTGAGGCCAAAAGAAACCTTTCTTCATTTTCCATTTTTCGGAATTCGGCTCTGTTGAAAGGATATAGCCATTTGAATAAAAAAATTGTGCCGCATACGTGCTTGATACGATTCTCTCCAAAGACCTCAAAGTTCATATTTCTCAATTGAAAATGAATTGATACATTAAGAGTATACCACTATGTACTACTCTTCACTAACTTTATTCGAATAAGAATGTTGAAAATACGATTTTTCTTAACAAAAACACTCAGTTTTGTGGGATTTCAGATTTTAGTCTCGACAAAGTTGATAAACATTCTGACAACATTGTTAACTTGTTAAAAGACCAGAAAAGTAATGATATTCGATGATATTGAATCCAGGGAAGCATCCAGATTATTCAATACAATTAGGAATAACTAGAAAACGACGATGAAAAAACATACCCTTTGAGCATGACCTTCTTCAATTAGACCCACAATTCTTGCACTGTCAATCTCACTTATCACTCTACAATTCAGGTCGGTAGTCAAAATCGTAAAATTCACCTGCTCAATCGACCAAAACACAAAATCGGATCGGTGTTGAAACATCGCGATGAACAAAGTTGTCTTATCGCTAATTCCCTAATTTAATATCTTTTTTCTCGGCTCCATCTACCGTAAATCACTATTCGGTTAGATAAACCATTCGATACCCGTGCTTCAAGGACTACGAGCCTGCCCATATGGCCGAAGAAAGAGCTGTAGTAGTCATCCATCGTGAAAGCAAATTAAAACACCATCCTTTCGGCACCTCAGGCAACAACCGTACCATAAAGAATTTTCTATGAGGGAACAATAATTCCAGCTATGTCGGAGCAGAATTTTATACGGGATAAAATTGAAAGTTATTATGGAATTGGCTGAAAATATAGTATCGGGTGTATTTTTAGAGTGATAGAACTTTGAGTTTATATAAAACACATTTAAATTGAGATTGAAACCAATTTTTTTTTATGTCAAACATAATTTTATGACATTTATGTTTCAAAAATATTTTCCGGCATATGTACACCACGACTAGCTCTGAAGAACTGCATTCGACTAGACCAATTTTGGACCACTTTTTCGAGTAATATCGAATAGTAATCTCCAGTGATTCAAGTGATTGTTATACCCTTATACAAAAAATCAATAATGATTACTCCATGGCAATCCCAAAAAACTGAAGCAAGAACTTTTCCAGCAGATTTTTGGACACGAAACTTCTTAGGTCTCGGGAAACCAGAGTGTCGCCATTCCATCGATTGTTGCTTTGTTTCTGGATCGTAGAAATGTACCCAAATCTCATCCATAGTAACAATTCGATTTAAGAAGTCTACATCGTTTTCAAATCGAGCACAGATCGAACGCGATGCTTCTACCCTCGCACGCTTTTGGTCAACATTCAAACATTTGGGGATCCATTTTGCAGAAATTTTTCTCATGTCCAAATTGACGTGAACTATATGATGAACGCGATCGTATTTAGCCCAATTCGACGGTCTGATAAAATCATGTCATGAACTGCATAGATATTTTCCGGGACTGAAACAGAAACTGGCCTTCCCGATCGGTCATCATCTTCAATGGAAAATTTACCTCTTTTGAAGCTTGCAGTCCAATTTTTCACGGTCGCATACGAAGGACATTGATCACCAAGGGTATTAAGCATATCTTCGTGAATCTGCTTACCTCTTAACCCTTTCAAATACAGGTACTTGATGATGGCTCGATACTCCAATTTTTCGATTTTTACAATTTCGATGGACATCTTTTTTTTTTAATTTATTGCGTAACTCTGGTTTACTTTTTTGACGTCGAACTCTACACTGACACACTGACACTGACAGTTATTGTTCGTTGATATGGTATCGAAATATTTTGTTTATGCATGGATTTGAAACTGGTCTAGGCTAACTAGATATCAATAGATCCTCGTAATGAATATGCTAGTAGTAATTAAGTAAGAATCAATGTTTCTTTGTCTTCTCCAAGAATATTGCTACCGAAAATTTGCAGTCAATGCCACAATGGCATAGTTTGACTTCCCTCGTGACCAATGAAAATTCAACGAATTCAACTTCAAAATCATTCGACAACAATAAAGCAGTATGAGGGAGAAACCTACAAGTAATCTGCATATACAAATCAACTCTGACTCAACGTCGTGTTTAAAAGTCATGTGAGCATGAGCGAAATATTAATTGAAATCGTTAAATCTAATGCATTCGAGATTGCTCTCAGGGCAGGAATAATTATTCCCACAATTTCACTTTGTCAGTTCTCAAAACTGATTAATAGTCGGCAATTAAAATGATTTATAAGGCCCTCGGACGAGACTTACCTTGGTCATCTTGTCCGACTCAAATGATTAAAACTTCGAAAATGACGTTCCAGAAATTATAGCACGGGAAAGGAACCTAATGAGGTATGCAGATATTTCCTTGAATTGCCCCAGACAAAATCTTTCAGCGAATATATCATACGGTTTGCTACTAACCGGTGATTTTTTGACTATTTTCTTGGCAACACTGATTTTGACAGCTAACACACGTTTCGTTTTTTGTGTCACTGTCAAACACTTCAGTTTGGTCTATAATTTAAGGTCGCCGTTCAGAGTGAGTAGGAAAACTAATCCGATAGAGGCGCCGCCGTGAATTTTATGGAATATCTCCATAGAACTTACATTATCACTATAAGTTCTATGAATATCTCTCCAATTATGAATGAAATGTACAATGGCGCTCTCTATCCGAAAATTGCTGAACTATGAAATTAGTGAATATGTGGATAAAGCAGGAACTTTTTCCCGCCATAAACCCTGCGCAAAAAAATTAACGCACTTTATGGAAATCTCAAATTTATTCTACAACTGAAGGTGTTCTCAATGATAATTATTTTTATCAGAATTATGCATGCATATGTTATCCACTTTCAACGTTTTTCTTCAATACAGATGTTTTCTCCCAGCAGGAATAAAAAAGATGATATTATCAGATTTTGAATGTATTGGCTCCATTCTAAAATCAGTTGTTCTCGATCAATTCTAGTGATCAATAGTTTTTCTTTCGTTTGATTTTCTACACTCGATCGCTATGCAACGCGAAACACGCAATTTGACCCAAGAGGAACGTGCCCAAGCGGTAGTTTTGCGATAAGAAGGATGGACATACACAAGAATTGCAGAAAGGTATGGAGTTTCCCATACAAGTGTGTCCAGCGATTCAGGGAGACAGGTATGAATGTCCGAAGACCAGGACAGGGTAGACCACGGGTAACAACTGCCATTCAAGAACGTTACTTGAGAGTTTCTTCGTTGAGACAACGGTTTGCAACCGCTCGCCTCCTTCGAAATCAGCTTGAGCAAACTCATGATGTGCAAATTAGCACTCAGACAATAAGAAATCGCCTCAGAGAATATGATTTAAGGCCTGGTGTCGCGGCAAGAGGCCCAGCTCTTACCCCAGCCCATCGAAGGACGCGTTTGGATTTTGCGAGAGAGCATATCCATTGGGAAGTGGCCGATTGGGAAAAAGTTCTCTTCACAGATGAGTCTAGATTCTGCCTCTACCATTGTGATCGACGTTCCCTTGTATACAGACGTCCACATGAAAGATATGCTCAGTGCAATTTCCTGAATACTACTGGTTTCAGGGGAGGATCGATTATGGCATGGGGTGGAATATCTTTCGACTGCTGGCACAGACCTAGTGCTCGTTGATAATGGAGCTATGAATGCTGATAAGTATATAAGGAACATTCTTGAAGAGCATGTAGTGCCATATGCCCCATACATTGGTGAAAATTTCATTTTTATATGGACGATAATGCCAGACCCCATCGTGCGCGCTTGTTCAGGAGTACCTTGAAGAGGTTGGAGTCTCTTGAATGGAATGGCCAGCAAGAAGTCCAGATCTCAATCCGATTGAGCAGGTTTGGGACAACCTCAATAGAAGGCTGAGAAGTTATTAAAATCATCCAGCTACTCTTAATGACTTAGGAATCCAACTCGGAGAAATCCGGGAAGGATTAGACCAGAACATTTTAAGATCACTTATTTTGAGTATAAACCGTCGTTGCCGAGCTGTAATTAAATCACTTATCAGCATTTCAGTATTTTGAAAATCGTTCATTTCTCTTCTTTCACATAAGATTCGGTGAAATCCTGAATTTTTCTTCCATTTAATGTGTCTTGTTTCGTTCAAAACCTTCCCGAGAGAACATAAAAATAAGTTATAAAGTCAATGTAGAGTTAACTTTCATTAAAAGTGAGATGATCCCCCAACATAAGGGGCCTGTAGCGTTCCTCGAACACCTGAAGAACAGAAGAATCATCACTTGGAAGATCGGACCTGATCGAAAGATCCTCCCGATCCATGAGAGAGTGAGGACTTTGTGAAAAGGTTTTTTTAGCAGGTGAAGTATTTTTTTTCTACTGCTTCTTTCTCGTTTTTCTCCTTTTTTTTTCTTGTTACAGATATAATTTCAAGATATTTGCCTCCAGTTCGATGAAAAGGCATGTTTTCAAGCACAAGGAGCTCTGTAACATGGATAGCAGCATATTTTTCAACAAATTCAGTATCACCACACATACACGGGGAGACAGAGTTTTTTCAGAGGTTTTTATCTGTTCTCGTGTATCATACGCAGAATTGAATGGTACCCCGTTTACATTCCCTCTGCTAACACTCAGATTTGGAGCGGGAAACAGATTTTATTCTTTTATACAGGGTCTTTCACGAGGAACCTCACCCATATTTATACGGGAAACTACTGAACGTATTTTCATGAAATTCAGCACTTATAAGTATTTCACGATGCTGATGAAATCTAAAATATTTTCAAGGCATGAGCACCTCCGGTTTTTCCGGAAATGACGTCAACTTCCGTTTTTCAAATTAGAACACCATTTTTTTATTGCAGAAATAGATTCCTTAGAAAATTTCAAGTTATTTTGATGTAACATTTTTCAGTTTTGGTTGGAAAATTCTCTCTGAGCGGGAAAATTCGAAAAAAAAATCGAAAATAGAGCTCCGCTGAAACAAGAATAACTTCGAGGTTTTTGGATGGAAAATTTTCATTTTTGGGATTTTTCAAGATGTAAGATTGATGTATCCACTTTAAAAATCGAAATCGCGATTCATGATACAGGGGGTGAAAAAATCGCTTTCAAAGTTACGGATGACAAAATCGTGAAAAATCAATTTTTTCAAATTAGAACCCCATTTTTTTATGGCAGATATTGAATCTACGTTAAAAAATAATGTGAGTGTATGCATCACACCCTTGCCCTAAAGTGGATATTTTCTGAGTTATTCACAAAAACCTGTTTTTCGTCTTGAATTTCCAGCTATTCCTTTTCCCTTCACGCCAAAAAGATGAAATTTTCAGGAACTGTTACTTAAACCATGTTTTAGATTTTACTACCCTAATATGCAAGAGAAAAAAGTTACAGGTTGTTCCTAAATAGATGGCGAATTTGGATTCGAATTTGTATCGGAAACCTCTTTATTTCAACTAATCGGCCATCGGTTTTCTCTCCAGTGATAAATGAATAATTCCTTATGAACCATATCCAAAACTTACCATGTTTTACATTCTTTTTTTTAATGATAGATATCATTAATTACATCTGCCAAATTCCTCTTTATTCACTAGCATTTTGTGTTTACTATTAATTTGGTGATAATTCGAATTAAGTTATAAAATCGATCACTATGCCTAATTTTACCAATGAAGATTATTTAAATCTCATTCTACTTCATGGAGAATGTAATAAAGTTGTAGATAGAACGATTCGACTGTTCATTGATAGGTTTCCTGACCGACCCAGACCAACGAGAGATACCATTAACAGAACCATGACAAACTTGAGAAATGTCGGATCTTTCGTTAAGAAAACTATACACAGAGAAGAAAGTGTAGTAGAAGATGAGAACAACGAAATTACAGTTCTTGCATATTTTCGTGTGAATCCTCAAAATTCTCTCAAAGATGCCGAGATTGATCTGGGATTATCTCAATCGAGTGTTTGTAGAATATTAAAAAAACATAAAATGCACCCATATAAATTCAATAGGGTACAGCATTTGAAGAAAACTGATTTCGTCAGGAGAACAGAGTTTTGCGAAGCTATGATGATTCGATTTCAAGAGAATGAAAACTTTTTGGACTGTATAATTTGGACAGATGAATCTAAATTCTTATCTACAGCATGGTTCAAATAACAGTTCCTGAAAATTTCATCTTTTTGGCGTGAAGGGAAAAGAAATAGCTGAAAATTCAAGACGAAAAACAGTTTTTTGTGAATAACTCAGAAAATATCCATTTTAGGGCAAGGGTGTGATGCATACTTTCACATTATTTTTTAACGTAGATTCAATATCTGCCATAAAAAAATGGGGTTCTAATTTGAAAAAATTGATTTTTCACGATTTTGTCATCCCTAACTTTGAAAGCGATTTTTTCACCCCCTGTATCATGAATCGCGATTCCGATTTTTAAAGTGGATACATCAATCTAACATCTTGAAAAATCCAAAAAATGAAAATTTTCCATTCAAAAACCTCGAAGTTATTCTTGTTTCAGCGGAGCTCTATTTTCGATTTTTTTTTTCGAATTTTCCCGCTCAGAGAGAATTTTCCAACCAAAACTGAAAAATGTTACATCAAAATAACTTGAAATTTTCTAAGGAATCTATTTCTGCAATAAAAAAATGGTGTTCTAATTTGAAAAACGGAAGTTGACGTCATTTCCGGAAAAACTGGAGGTGCTCATGCCTTGAAAATATTTTAGATTTCATCAGCATCGTGAAATACTTATAAGTGCTGAATTTCATGAAAATACGTTCAGTAGTTTCCCGTATAAATATGGGTGAGGTTCCTCGTGAAAGACCCTGTATAATCTGTTCCTTGTCGCCATTTCTTCACACGTGCCATATGCCATATATTGTTTGATATTACAAAACAGTATGTAATTCTCTCTTTCAAAAGAATATATATATATTAAAAGTGAGATTTTCAGAATGTGCGTTAATTTTTTTGCGCAGTGTATTTCACATATAGAAACATGGTTGGAACATTCAATTTATAGATTTCTTGTACGGAAATCTAGAATCGAGTGTTGAAATTTTACTGAAGAATAATGGACAGAATAGTCCGTTACTTTGTGATATTTCATTCGATAAAAGAATAAAAGTACTCGAATAACCCAACAGAAAAACTTCAAAACGAACAGACAGACCTATAGAATTCCCCACTTTTCAAAATTCTCAAGAAATAAGCCTACTGAAGGCATTTATAGTTATTTTTGTATCTAGTGCGCGAAATGCTACTTTGGTGATCGAGAACTGATTTTTTTTAACGAGGCGCAGCCGAGTTAAAAAAAAAAAGTCGAGATCACCAAAGTATTTCGCGCATGAGATGCAAACAAAATTTTTTCTACAAACGTTCGTGCACTGGCTGCACCATAAATGTTTACATTGTAAATAATACATAAAATTAGGTAGTGTTAAATTTTCTCACAATTTGAAAGCCTTAATTATTGTTATACATTAATAAATAAATGATTTCTTGGATTTTTGCTTGATTGAGGAACAGAAAGGTTAAAATATAGAAATCCCATATAGTTTGCATGCAGTGTGCGAAGTAAGTATTTCGCGCACTACTTCGCGCACGGTGTCATGGTAACGAAGGAAAGTGAAAAAAAGAGTCACTTCGCATATTGTTGTCTATGCGCGAACCTTGTCATTTTTTGACGTTTGTAGAAAAAATACTTTTTTGCACAACTTGAAATACTCCAGTATGAAAATGTAGTAGTACTACGAAACCTGTGTCACAGTTAAACCTTAAAAAACTTACTCCATTTGCAAAGTTGATAAAGAGTAAATTGAAATTAGAATTGGCGACTTTCTGAGAATTTTTTGACCTTGCATATTGCCGGGATAGGTACATTATAAAAGTGAATGGAATTTACATACATGTGTTTTTTAAGTAATCAAACTAAAATTGATTGAGAATAACGGAAATCAGATAGCAACCTGAAATGTCACTTAGGACTTAGATAAAGAGTCGATCTAAGTGGTCAGCGAGGTTGACACCGATCCTCCAACGTCTTCTCAACATCCGCTTCAGCATAAAGCCTTCGAATCTGTCAGATGGCGGAGATCATACCCTGCATCGCATTACCTGTGGTGTCAAACTCAGAGCCGCCCCAGATGGATATCATCTCATCGCCCGAGGTGTTCGGCCTACGTGTGCATTAATACACTTAATACATAACAAAATTCACGTTAAATCCTTATTATTACCTTATCTTTACCGATCTAAAGCCCATTTTATTCAATGAATTAATAGGCGTCCACAAGGCTGGGAGTTTGGACGCTTCAGCTCGAAAAAAGCTCGTATGAGTGAAATAATCGAGGTATACATCTCATCTTTTGTTCGGGAGATCTGTTATCTTCAGACTCCGTCACTTGGTGGTACCGGTTGAGGGTTTAATTGGCAACGTTAGTAGGTTGTGTCGCCTTTGGGATTTATTGATGCGAAATGATGCTTGGCCAATCCAAAGTGCTTCCGGCAAGAATATGACGAATCTAAGATCGCGATGCTGCCAGAAAAGTCAGAGAAATAGTAGAATGCTATAGGTGATCATATAATCAGAAGTATTACTGTGTTGAAATTATCTCTTTCGTACCAGGTTTGTCCTCTATTTCTTTATTTTCTATGTCTTGTCTTCTGCTGCCAAATAATCTGCCTACCAGCAACTTTGATTGTTAACTGGACAGTGGCTCTTCTTCTTAGCTTTGTCTTCCATTTTATTTGTATATAATGCACTAGATTCTTCAATAGCTTCTTCTTATGGCTCTCCTCTTTGTATCGAAGATATTATTGATTTGATGTGTTGATGATTTGTTCTGATCTGCCAGCCTTCATTATACACTGCGCAAAAAAATTAACGCACATTATGGAAATCTCAAATTTATTCTACAACTGAAGGTGTTCTCAATGATAATTATTTTTATCAGAATTATGCATGCATATGTTATCCACTTTAAACGTTTTTCTTCAATACAGATGTTTTTTCCCAGCAGGAATAAAAAAAGATGATATTATCAGATTTTGAATGTATTGGCTCCATTCTAAAATCTGTTGTTCTCGATCGATAATGTGTTTTTCTTTCGTTTGATTTTCTACACTCGATCGCTATGCAACGCGAAACACGCAATTTGACCCAAGAAGAATGTGGCCAAGCGGTAGTTTTGCGAGAAGAAGGGTGGACATAAGAATTGCAGATAGGTTTGGAGTTTCCCATACAAGTGTGTCCAGAATGTTGCAGCGATTCAGGGAGACAGGTATGAATGTCCGAAGACCAGGACAGGGTAGACCACGGGTAACAACTGCCATTCAAGAACGTTACTTGAGAGTTTCTTCGTTGAGACAACGGTTTGCAAGCGCTCGCCTCCTTCAAAATCAGCTTGAGCAAACTCATGAGGTGCAAATTAGCACTCAGACAATAAGAAATCGCCTCAGAGAATATGATTTAAGGCCTCGTATCGCGGCAAGAGGCCCAGCTCTTACCCCAGCCCATCGAAGGGCGCGTTTGGATTTTGCGAGAGAGCATATCCATTGGGAAGTGGCCGATTGGGAAAGAGTTCTCTTCACAGATGAGTCTAGATTCTGCCTCTACCATTTTGATCGACGTTCCCTTGTACACAGACGTCCACATGAAAGATATGCTCAGTGCAATTTCCTGAATACTACTGGTTTCGGGGGAGGATCGATTATGGTATGGGATGGAATATCTTTGAAGGCTCGCACAGACCTAGTGGTCGTTGATAATGGAGCCATGAATGCTGATAAGTATATAAGGAACATTCTTGAAGAGCATATAGTGCCATTTGCCCCATACATTGGTGAAAATTTCATTTTTATGGACGATAATGCCAGACCCCATCGTGCGCGCATCGTTCAGGAGTACCTTGAAGAGGTTGAAGTCTCTCGAATGGAATGGCCAGCAAGAAGTACAGATCTCAATCCGATTGAGCAGGTTTAGGACAACCTCAATAGAAGGCTGAGAAGTTCAGAAAATCATCCAGCTACTCTTAATGACTTAGGAATCCAACTCGGAGAAATCTGGGGAGGATTAGATCAGAACATTTTAAGATCACTCATTTTGAGTATGAACCGTCGTTGCCGAGCTGTAATTAACGCAAGGGGTGGAAATACCAAGTATTAAATCACTTATCAGCATTTCAGTATTTTGAAAATTGTTCATTTCTCTTCTTTCACATAATATTCGGTGAAATCCTGAATTTTTCTTCCATTTAATGTGTCTTGTTTCGTTCAAAACCTTTCCGAGAGAACATGAAAAATAAGTTATAATGTCAATGTAGAATTAACTTCCATTAAAATTGAGATTTTCAGAATGTGCGTTAATTTTTTGCGCAGTATTTGTGTTTCAATCCATCGACAGTGACTGGTTGTTGCTAGTTTTTGGTAACACTTGCCATTCAATATTATGATAATGTATCTGACTTTTTGAAAGAAGGTTTTGTGGCCAACTCATTTGATTCAGGGCCATACTGAGTTCTCATACATCTTTTCTCTGGATGTTATCGGTTACTGTTCTTGCATATTACAAAACTAAAGGAAAATTATAGTATATCTTCTTTAGAGTCGTTATGAAGCATTCTCTTCTGAGAATGGGATCATGTAACTATAGAACACCTGTTTTTGATGTTATCAAATACTATTTGACCACTGAACTGGAGGATTAATGCCAATCTAGATGATAAGATCATTGTGAACATCATTGGCCAAATGCTTCATTCCATTTGGCACATGCTAAACTGTTCCAAAATTGATGGAAAAGAAAATGGTGAAGGTATGATAAGGACTGAACGAGAATAAATTCGTTATCACAAAAACGCCTAGGTATATCTCTTGAACCAATTGAGAAAAAATCAAAATTTGATCGTTAGCTTTGTTATGAACGCCAGAAACATGTGGAACATATATTTACTTCATAGATATTCCAATTCTCTGTCGCAAAATGTCAAGCGAAGTGAAAACACGAGAATTTATAGTGAAACTTTTTCAAAATAATCAAAAAAGGAGCTTCAAAAGAATCGCAAAAGAGGCTCTCGTTCGTCCGGAAACGGTATCAAGAGTTGTTAAGCCCTTCAACGAAGATCTTACAATTAACTGCAAGAAAGGAACCGGGAGGAAAAAGGGGTTTCATAGCCCAAAAAAAGTGAAGAAAGCCATCAGCCTTTTCCAGAAGAATCCTAACCTTTCAGGACGGAAAGTGGCCAAAATAGTGGGTTGTTCGCAGTCAACCGTTCAGAAAATCAAGTCGAGTTGTGGGCTTAGAACAAACAAAGTGCAGAAAGTGCCAGACAGGAACGCTGTGAAGAATCAAGAAGCGAAATCAAGAGCCATGAAAATAAAAAAGATTTCTTGAAAAATGTTTCCTGTTGCGTGATGGACGACGAAACCTATGTCTTGGCTGATTTCTCGCAACTTCCTGGTCAGGAATTTTATACTGCAGATTCTCGTGGAAATGTTGACGAACAATTTCGCGTGAAGAAACAAGCAAAGTTTCCTGAAAAATTCCTGGTTTGGCAAGCAATTTGCACTTGTGGGAAAATGAGCAAATTTTTCGTTGGCCAAGGCTCTGTTGACTCGAAAAAAACATCGAGGAATGCTTGAAGAACCGACTTTTACCATTTTTACGTGAGCACGATGTGTCAACAATCTTTTGGCCAGATTTAGCTTCATGCCACTACAGCAAGGCCACCAAGGAATGGTACGAAGCTAATGAGGTGGTTTTTGTCCCCAAAGAGGCCAACCCACCAAATTGCCCAGAACTCAGGCCAATCGAAAGATATTGAGCCCTGGTAAAAAGAATTGAAGAAGACTAAGAAATCAACGAAAACATTAGCGGAATTCAAGCAAAAATGGAAGTCAGCATCCCAGAAAGTGACTGAGAATACTATAAGAAGTATAATGGGAAGAATTCCAGAAAAAGTCCATGAATTTTGTAAAAAACAGTTTTGATTTTTTATTGTAAAAACAGTTTTCATTAGAATTAGAAGATGATTCGAAAATGAGTTTGATTTTCGAAATCGGTACAGTTGTTCAAAAGATATAAGCGTTTTTGTGATAGCGAATTTATTCTCGTTCAGTCCTTGTATGAATTCGTTGAACAGATTTTGGAACATCAAGAAAAAAGTCAACTTCAATATGCAGGTTCATTATCCATCTATCAACTTTGTTCTTCAAGGCACTGAGTGCAAATTTTCAGGCATTAAAGTTTGAGGTTTCAACATACAACTACAAAGTTATCCTTCAGATTGAGGTATGGAATTCACTGGTGTTCTCTCTTCATCATGTTTTGTCTGCCACTGTGGTCATTTGAATGTTTCTTTGCGCTCTTCAATGTATAGTTGCCTCATTGAAGATGTGGAACTGTTGAGATTCAGTGAAGCAACAGAGCTGAATGAAATTTTATTTCATTTGATCTTTTCACCAAGAGCTATGCAATTAATACTGCACAGTGCAGTTACAGAACGAATCTTACAAACCATAATATTACCTATCTAAGGAAGGAAAACCTTATTTGATACTTGCTCAAGTTGCAAGTTTGGTCATACAAATAAGTCTTAGGACAAGACACCTTGTGTATAAGAATAAGTCCTTTGATTGAGCTACTCTTTTCACATTATATTTTCTCTGTAGTTGCGGGTGTTTTTGATTACTTTGAAGTTATTTGCTTCATTGAATATTGTATTGGCAGCTTTCAATTGATTGAAAAGGGGTTTATTCTTCAAGCTAGTGGTGACTGTGAAAGCTTCATGTGATCTTTAGAAGGATGAGCGATTTAGTAGTGCACAGTGAAGTTGAAAAAGAATAACAAAAACAGATATTCAAACCATATCTTTTGATGAAACAAGCCCTAATTTGATCTTTGCTTCAATTTGCAAGTTGGGTCATACAAATAGGATTATCAAGGATAAGACACCTTGTAAACTGTGCATAGAATAATCCTTTTGATAAAGCTCTCCTTCTCCAGTTTTCTTTATAATATTTCGTCTATTGTTTCGAAATTTACTTTGAATTTATTTGCCTCAATTGTTGTATCAATGACATCTAAGAGGGTTCTTGAAGCTACTGGTAAATGAAAGCCTCATGTGATTTTTACATGGGTGGGAAAATATTTTCGCGCATTGATGTTGATAGAAAATTTGGAAACAAGTCATCCAAGACATGTTAGATCTTTCGATGAAGGAGGCATCATGTGATCTTGCAGGTTTGATATAGAAATAGATGATTTAGACTGGCAATATGCAGAAGCTTAAGGAAAATAGGTAATTCTGATAGAAGAAAAGCTTATACCAACAGAATGAGTTCCAATAGGATCCAATGGAAGGTCTTACCTTGAAAAGGATATCCAGGAAAATAGGGGGTCATATTCAAAGTAGACACAGCCATCTAAACACCAAACTAAAACCAGTCGAGAGTCCTTATCGCACAAACCACAGACAAATCACAAACCCGTCGGAAACTACTCTTCTATCTGCCAAATGTCACTGGAAAAGTCCTCTATCCCGATCTCGACGGTCTGACCATTTGGGTATAACTGACCAGAGTAATTTTGAAGTGTGGTCTCAGACTTAAAGTCTGCAGAGGTGTTGGTTGGGACCGCCTTACCATCTACCTTTCTATTGAATTGTGCTGGTACCGGTTCGTTATTGGTGGAGATGGTAGAGGCGGTTCTTTTGATGCACGGATACCCTGGGTAGCCCCCATAGGCAAGAGGGACATAGCAGTCAATGACTGGGGACCACCCTAGGTGACGGTGAGTCTGGTTGGGATATTCGGGGAACAATGGGTGTTTGTGAATGGGAATTGGCGATGATTTTGGGTGATTTGCATGGGATTTATGCGTTTGTTGGGTGAACCAATTGGGTGGTTTTGGAATGATGTTTTCGTCTCAAATAGTTTCGCTTCAATTTTGTTAGGAGTTTTTTTGTGGGATGTGGTTGATTATGATCTTTAACAGCATATAATTCTTTTAGTATCACCGATTATACAGATGTTTGTATAGGACTAGGCAATTTTTTTAAACGAGGTGGAACTCATTGATTTCTTCTAAAATTGCCTATACAGAAATAGTCTTCACGAAGAAAATAAAAGACAGGGTTTGCTAAGTTCGAGTGCCTATAAGACGTTCCAATAGAATTGGTCCTATTTGCAGAGCGGATTCATGGAGTTTTCAGGGGTGCTATGAAAATTTTCAACCAAGGGTACAGTGTGAGCTAAATTGGACACATTTGAATGTAATTCTATTTATAGACTAGATCAACAAAAACTAATGTCAGTGCCTCTTCGTTTTAGTGTTGGAGGATGTTTTTTGTAAATGTGCCTTTTTTGAAAAGTTGCTGTTACTGTTTTTCTGTTGAAAATTCTGCGTTTCTGTGAAAACATTTCTGACTGAGGCTCTTCTTTATTTAGGTATCATTCAATGATGTTAGCATATTTTCCTAAAATAATGCTTATCAATATTTATTTATGGAACAATATTTTATTTTAACTGGGATTCTGACACTGGACGTTTTTGTACATAGGGTATCCCAAATAAGAGTGACTGATTTTAAACATGAATGCCCAGCTTATTAATTGCTCCAAAGAGATGGGGTTTTCACTAGTTTCCCTAGTTTATCAAGGAGATTTTTTTTGGCTTGGCTGGCATTTCATCTCATCAACACAGGGTGTTTTATCAATGTTGGTCATTCTCTCTTCCAAAAATGTATAGTTTTATATCTTGTGTTTCATTAACAACAAAGATATTCGGGATTTCACGCAGTAGTACATTTTTAATTAGTAGTTTCATATGAACGTATTTTGATGCCTAAAATCGACTTATATGACTTAACAAAATTAGGTACTATAGTCAAATTTGCTGATTTCGTTGTTATGCGTCGAACGGTCACAGCATGAGCTGATTTTAGGCATCAAAATACGTTCATATAAAACAATACTAATTAAAAATGAACTACTGTTCCATTTAAAATAATACATATTTTCCCCTTTGAATTTGACCAACATTAGTAAAACACCCTGTGTTGATGAGATGAAATGCCAGCCAAGCCTAAAAAAAATCTCTTCGATAAACTACTGAAAACCCCATCTCTTCGGAGCAATTAATAAGCTGGGCATTTATGTTTAAAATCATTCACTCTTATTTAGGACACCCTGTATTTCAGTAGAGATTGACTTGTACACATATTCTAACTGTATATTCCTCTCAACAAACTGAACACTTATTTTTCATACCATTTTGCAAAATTCGGTTTCGTTTGAAAGATACAGGGTGTCGAAAATCTATGAAAAAAACACTTTTCTGTTCATATTTTCGGAAATGTTGTTTCAAATGAACTGAATTCTGGTTGATTGGTTACTCTATTCATGATGCATATTCCTCAGTCAAAACTCACTCAATAATCCTCCTGGTATAAAAGTTACAGCACAACCTACTCATAAATCCACGCAAAAATACCATAAAACCACTTGAAAATGATAAACGGTTAATTTTTTCGAGAGAATCGATCAATTTAGAAAATAAAAGTATTTCTATGTTTTTTTAATAAAACGCGTCGTTTTCGAGTTGTTCCCAATTGTAGGTATACGATAAAATTTGAGGAAAAAATCATGAATTTCAAGAATAATCTGGATGCTTCCCTGGATTGAATATCATCGGATATTATTACTTTTCTAGTCTCTAAACAAGTTGAAAATGTTGTCAGAATGTTTATCAACTTTGTCGAGACTAAAATCTGAATGATGAAAAAACGTTTGATGTGGAGATATGTAAAAATAAAATCCCACAAATGTGGGAAATAAAATTGAACACCAAAGATCATGAAATTATACATTTGATACGCACAGTTTTTATTAAAAATTTATTGTTACCGGTCCAGATTAAAAATGAATGTCAACGAAATACAAAATTCCGATATATGAGCTGAATCACGTTACAAACCACGAATTGAGTTGAAATTAATGAAGAATAAAATGATACTTAGCACCAAATGATCTGTATTGATGTTTCTATCTAAACAATGTATATATGTATGTACCAACTCAATTTCAATCGAAAAACATGAACTTTGACGTGTCTGCAGAGAGTCTTATCAGGCACGTATTTGGCCCTTTTTTCTTCAAATTGCTATATCTTTAATTTCCGAAGATATTTTCAGTATAAAACCAAATATGGCATATTTTTTAAATTGGAATTTCAAGCTCTACTGAGATATCAATGAGGACTCTTCCTGCCAGCAAAATATTTCTATATTAATGTCTTATTACAATGTAGGGTTTTTGGAGAAAGTACTGGCACCATTGAATTCTAAGTAAAAAAGTGCTTTAGGATAATTTGTTTGACAAAGAAACAGTTATAGCAACTTTCCAAAATGCACATGTGCGAAAAACACCCTGTAACCTATACATATAATGCTTTTTCCATGAGAATTAACTTCACGCATCTGCAGCTAATTTTCAATCGATATAAACTGCTCCACAGGAGTTAGGGATATTGACTTAAATTGCAAAAAAATATAGTTAAAATATGATTTTTGTGATGAAAATTCATAGTAATATGATTTCAACTTGCAAATTAACTTTAGCCTGTAGGTCTGCAGCGTATACAGGGTGGTTAAGAAAAATCGATTAAAATAACGGAATTTTATTCCCAGAGAATTCAAGCATTTTGAGACTATCAATACAATATATGGCCTCCACGGGAATCTATGACAGCTTGACATCTTCAGTGCATACTACACACAAGGTTGTTGAACTTTTCTTGAGGAATTTGGTTCCATAAACGGGGCAGAAGCTCTCTCAGATCATTTAAGGATTCTGGGGTAGGTTGATGATTATCTAATCTTCTTTGGAGCATATCCCATGCATGTTCTATGAAATTCAAATCTGGTGAGTGCGGAGGTATTGGTAAATGTGGAATACCAAGCTCCTCGCGCACATTCTCAACTATGGCTGCACGGTGCGGTCTAGCGTTATCGTCTAGAAATTGAAAAGTTTCCACAATAGCAGTGTGAAAATTTGGCACAACATTGACAATGACATGCTCCCTATAGTGTAAGGCGGTCATATTCCCAGGACAAATGTGTAGATCTGTGCGCCCGTTGAAACATATCCCGGCCCATACCATAACACTACCCCCTCGGAATGGATGGACTTCTTGGACATAGCGACGATTACAGGGTATGCGTGGGATTGTCCATACCCATATTTTTAGAGAATCTGAAAATCGTCCATATCTGGATTCATCAGTGAAAAGGACACTACGCCATTTATCGCTTATGGTCACGTGTTAATGAAACTCTTCTTAATGGGCCTCTAGAACCTAGATTCACCTCTCTCAAACGTCGTCTGATGTTTTCGATGGAAACTTGGACCCCATCTGCAATTTGAAGAGTATTCCGTAGCATTCTACTTCTACACGTAGATGCAGGGTTTCTTCTCGCCGAAACGGTGATGAAACGATCCTGAGCAGGTGTTGTTTTTCGTCGCCCACCAAGCCTTGGTCTTTCCAACACGGAACCTGTCTCCCTGAATCTATTTCAAAGTCGAGATATCACACTTTGGCTGACTTGGAGCCTAACGATACAACAACCTGAGTTAGGCCGGCCTGTAGCATTCCGATAGCCCTATTAGCCTCAGCGTTTGCTAATTTACGTCTTGGCATTTTCAGAAAACTCGTTTCAAATCGAAGCCGTTGATAAACTGACTTCATTTCAGAATAAGAACATTCATGAAGCATATGCTAAGAATGAAACTTCAGAAAAAAGGCGACCAGATTGACGAAATGTCTCATACTGATTTTTATTGGAACGATTCAAGTTGTTATTGAGTTTTAAATGATTTTACAGCGATTTTCTCGAAGATTACATACTTTTAAAAACGATTGAATACGATACCCCTAACTCTTGTGGAGCAGTATATTCATTACTAACCTTTTTATATCAAATTTGTTCAAAATTATTCTCATTTCATTACGTTCAAACTGTCCAAGATTGGAATGTGACTTTTATTTGGATTTGTGTAGATCTTCATCCTCTGAATGGCCTTCTTTGTCATCATTCCGAGTGCAATGCGCATGTTGCAATAGGTGTCGACCAATTACAATGAGAAAGGTAAAAACCCGCGATTTTCAGTATTTCAAAGCGCAATTTGCAAATTTCACGGATGCAAAGATCCGAGATGCACTTTTCCACGAAGCTCGGTTCCCAAGAGAGCAATTTCTTACCGGCCATAAAAGAACTAATAATAAAGATTAATTTAAGTGTTAATTAGGTAGTGAGTCAGAGTCAGTTACAGCCACTCTCAAGACACAAACTCCCTTCGTGCAACTTTTATTATGTCGGCAGTAAAACCGATTTTTTTCGAAATGATCCAGGAGATAATTCCGCAATTGTAATGGATGGATTATGTTGATTTTTATTGCGGATTGCGCATTTCAGCGTGAAGTACTTTCGCGTGTTTTTTTTATTGTGAATCTACATTTCATAATTCTCATAAATCCATTATTGTTCGATTGGATTCGAATTACAGAATCAAATACAACGAGTTTATGTCGAATAATAAAAACACCCACAAGGTGAGGCAATTCGTGAAAATGGAAGGAAAACTAACTACCAGGATTTTATTTTTTCAAGATTAAGTTATTACAGAGATTTACCCACATTCTGTAGCGTTATTACTGTCGGATATGGGAGTCATATAATTGAGCTATTAACTCGTAAATTGGTACTGGAATAAGAATTGGTAGATAGAAACCTACCTCAGTAGTCGAATTGGTGAAGATTAAATGCGGTTTCACTGTTTTCTTTCTACAGTGTGACAAGAACAAGCTCAGACAAACTCTTTTCCATTTAACTTTATTAAACAGAAGAAATTGAACAAAACAACAACAAATGATAATAGCTTGAACATTTGTTGATAATGTATTTAAGCCGTTTCGAAGTGGCTTCCTTTGGCGGCGATACACATCTTCAGACGCTTCTTTAAATTTTCGGCAATGGGCCGCAGCTCCTCGGGCGTTAATCGGTTTCATTTCTGGAGCAGAGATTGCTTCAGCGACTCCAAATTTTTGTGTTTTTTAGCACAAGCCCTTTGCTCCAAATCGACCATACGCTGTAGTCCATTGGGTTGAGATCCGGTGAGTAGGGCGGCCATTCTGCAGACGAGATGAAACAAGGAAAATGAGTCTTACACCATTCTTGCTACATTTTCGCTCTGTGAGCTGGAGCGGAGTCCTGTTGAAAAAACCAATGCGTACCGCCGAAGTGCTGCTTGGCCCACGGAAGTACTACGGCCTCGAGGATGTCGCAGTGGCAGACTTCTTGATTGATTTTGACCCCTTGATCCACGAAAACTAAGGGAGTTTTACCACTGCCGCAAATTCCGCCCCAGACGATGACGGATTGCGGATTTTGACGGTGTTCGACGATGGCCGATGTACCGGGAGCCTCTACGGACCAGACTCTGTCGTTTTGGTGGTTGTGGGATTGTTCTACGGTGAAAAGCTTCTCGTCTGTGAAGAGAATTTGCTCCCATTGCTGACCGGCGGCGAGACGAAGGAGTTGGCGGCACCTTTGGAGTCGTACGCGCTTGTTTTCCTCCGTGAGGAGTTGAACTTTTTGGAGCTTGTATGGCTTGAGGTTGAGCTCCTTTTTGGCAATTTGACGGACTGATTCGCGGTTGATACCGGTCTCACAGGCTATTTTCCTCATGGAAATCCTCGGATTTCGATTGACTCGCTTCTTGACGATGTTTCGATTTCTAGGTGTGTTGACAGTGCGTTTTCTACCACTTCGTGGAAGACGACCATCATTGCCAAGCTCCTTGAAACGACAAATTGCATCGGACACGGTTTGTCGAGGCACATTGAGCAAACGAACAATTTCGCATTGACGCCTACCTTGACGAAACAGCTCCAAAATCGCACTACGCTTTTTTGACATTCTAAAACTCTATGAAATGAAATTATATCAAACTGAAAATTCACATATCAGTACAGGAAAGTGTAGAGAAACCAAGAGAATAAAAATTATTTGGACAGACCACAGCAAAATTTGTCCGAAGTTTTTCTTGTCACCTTGTAATTTTGAAGCCTTAACAAATAAGAATTAAAGATAATATACTTTCAAAACGTCATGCGACCATATTCAAAATGGGAAAAACTTCTCCCCATATCAACTATCACCTTTTAGAATGTAACACAACAATGTTTTGTGTGGAATCTTCACTATCTCATCACTCGAATGAAGACAATAGACCAGCAAAAATTGTTTCTTTTTCGTGAGAATTATGCCCCAGTATCGAGAAAATGAAACTGAATATGAATATTTTCTATACTCTGTTCAAATGTAAAAAGGAGCAATATCAACAAGTTTGGCGCAGCGGTAGGAGGGCCTTCGTATAGTTACTTCCAGAGTCGAATCGAGAAGATTTCACACAAACGTTCAGTTTCAACTGAATATTATCATTGTTTAAAGAGAACAATGATATTATTATACGAATGCAATTCATACAACACATCTAAGTGAAATTTATATTCAAACATACCAAGTTTATGGAAAAGTCTTCAATTATACATGTGTTCAATTCAAAATCAATTCTTCTGATAAGGTTCATATCGAAATCGTCAACCGAATCGGGCTCTTCTCTGTTTTATTCTCTGAGAATTCTGAATACAGCTGAATCACTCACCCCTGAGGATTTTGAAACAATTCCTAATCAGTCTCTTTTCGATAAATTAGGATGTTCTTCCAATTCTTTTCTAAAAATGTTCAAAATTATCTCTTTCTCTTCAGCAGAGAAATGCGACCTTTTGGACCTTTTTCGTGGTGGTCCCCACATATCACCCTCAGATGCAGTATCCGTTTCCGGATTCGACATTGTTCTATAAACAATATATACACTTTGTCAAGAGATTTTTCAACACAATATATTTTTCACAACAAAATCTATAAACAAGTTGAACAGCTAGACCTTCACAGTAGCTCTAGGTATTTTAACTAGTCTTGTCAATTGAAAACTTCGATATTTATGCAAATCAAGATGGCTTTAACACATAAAAGGATGGGAAAGGAAACAAATCTGGCGTTTCCCGGAATTACCTTATCGGAATCTTGAGCAGCCGACAGAGAGTTTCGTACAAAATAATATAAAATTTTGGATCGAAACTAAATATATTTCGGATATTACAAGTAAATGACCATTATAAATTTGAACAGAGATCTTTTACGAGTCTTGTCAATTGAAAACTTCGATATTTATGCAAATCAAGATGGCTTTCACCCATTAGGGAAAAGGACCCAAATCTGGTGTTTCCCGGAATTACCTTGTCGGAATCTTGCAAGATTCCGATGCAAATCTCTAAAACTCTGGTGTTTCCTGGAATTACCTTGCCGCAATCTCGAGCATCCGAAAAAGAAATTATTTAGTAGATAATAATATAAAAACAAAACAAATTAAAAAAAATAGGGAACGTCGGATATAAAATGTTTATGACTTGTGCGAGTCTTTCGTTTTGAAAATGCCGCAGGTTTATTCAAATAATGAACTTGTTGATATGCTTTTAATTTATGGTGAATCAAAACAAAATGCCAGTTCGGCGTATAAGTTGTACAGACAAGATTTCCGCTAAGAAATCACCCAACTTCGCGGATTTTCATAAACATGGTGCAGAGATGTAGAGATATGAAGAACAGAGTATGGCATTAAGGTATTGATGCCCAAAATTTGTTATAAATTTTTCGAATTTCATGTAAGAAATTTTCGGTAAGATTACTCATTTTTGATGATTTCTATCACCTGTCAAAAGAAAAGCCTCACCTTAAAATACAGCCTGTGAGTGTTAGGGTGGTTAGGGCAGTATCACCTTTTGAATCGTGGTAAATATTTCTCCATTCAAAAGTGGTCTCTGCATTTCACGAGTAAGTACCCTAATTTACTTGATTTTTTTTTAAATTGAAGTTTAAGAACGTCCCGAGGGCAAATTGTTTTCTTTTTTTCGATTTAATCAGTTTTTTAATTAAAAAAACCAGGGTAATCGTTAGATCTGGGGTTATTGAATATGTTTTTCGTTTTTCATGACTACAAGCTATATTTTTGAAATAATCATCATGAAAATTTTTGTAGTTTATAGAAGATTATATTGCCGAGGGCAAATAGTTGCGATTTTTTCGATTCAATTAGTTTTTCAATTGAAAAAAACAGGTTGAACTTCAGCGTTTTGGAAACTACATTTAATGATTTTTTTCCGACGGTCATTCATAATTTTTTCGAAAAAATCGCAACTATCAGCCCTCGGCAATTTAATCTTCTATAACTCACAAAAATTTTCATGATGATTGTATCGAAAATATAGCTCGTACTCATGAAAAACGAAAAACATATTCAATAACCCCGGATCTAACGATTACCCTGGTTTTTTTAATTGAAAAACTGATTAAATCGAAAAAAGAAAACTATTTGCCCTCGGGACGTTCTTCAACTTCAATTGAAAAAAAAATCAAGTCTCTACGTCGCAAATTAGGGTACTTACTCGTGAAATAAAGAGACCACTTTTCGAATGGAGATTTACCACGATTCAAAAGGTGATACTGCCCCTTAAGTTGCCGTTGCGACAAGTGGCAGAGTTATCTATGAACTGGGCATCAGGAGTATGTATTTCTGTTCTCAGTGAAATTCCGTTTACCAGAAGAGAGACTATTATACACTTGAACGTGCAGAGTATCTTGAGGAACTCAACTAATGGAAAGTAAAAAACAATTATTGAAATTGACCAATGTATTGGGCCAAAAATGAAGAAAAATTAAAAATTCCTGGTAAAAAACTCCCACAATCCGATAAAAATCTTCAGCCCCTCTCGAAACTCCATTATTGAATAAAACTTCCGGGAATCCTCTCTATATGAAAACAATTCGAGCACACTCCAACAAGTTGGCCATGGCCATACCTACTCGACATTCTTCTGTCTCATCGATTGCTCTCCAGGGACTCGCACGGCACTCTGTGGGGAATTTCCCGTCAATTCCTGTTTGTCTTCGGATTCTCAGGCCCGGATCTAGGGGGGGGCAAGCGGGGCGCTTGCCCTGGGCGACAGCTTAAGGGGGCGCCAAAAACAACCAGGGGATATTTTTTTTTATTTTTGATTTTCTCGGAAAAAAGTATTATTATCGAATATGACCCGACTCTGAAGTGCCATCTTGACCACTCAAAAAAAGGACAAACATCCTATCTGTCTAAAACTTTGCAATATGAAATTTAATGGCCACCAAAGTTCGGAATAAAATTATTAATGAGATCAAGGAGGCCAACTATGTCACTATTATGTTCGACTGCACTCCAGATGTATCTCACACAGAGCAAATGAGCCAGGTTATACGATATTTAAAGAGAACGTAGTCTGGATATGAGATAACGAAAAGTTTTATTGACTTCTTTGAAGTTGACGGAAAAACTGGAGAATAATATCATAGCATAGATGCATAGAATACCTGGTGTAACGACTCCTTACTAAAAAACGTGACCACAATTTGTAGATCAAAACGGCATTCTAGATTTCAGATTTTGGTCTAGTTACGGAAAAAAAAGCGCGCCCTTTTCGAGAGAAATGACAAGCAGGACAAATTCTCAGATTTTCGATCGACAAGCAAGTCTTAAACAAAATTTAATCAGTGCCAACACCAAGTATTCTATGCATCTATATCATAGCGAATTCTAGATGAACTGCAAACTGATGATTTAGATGTCAAAATCCTACGACAACGGATCTAATATGGCTGGAGTCCAATCCAGAAGTCTACAGATGAACGAGCTGGCAGTATTAGTTCCATGCCTAGGACACTCTTTGAATCTTGTGAGTGTCCATTTGGCTTCATCATGGGCAGAAGCAGTTAATTTATTTGGTGTTATACAAAAACTGTATATTTTCTTGTTCAGCCATAAGATGGACAATAATTATGAAAAAGTGAACGAAAACAAATTCGAAAGGAAGTAGCCAAACAAGATGGGCTAAACATCAAGCTGTTAATGCCTGGCTCAATAATTCACCGGGAGTTGTGAAGGCTGTGGAAGAAATCAAAGAATCCTCAGTAGTCGCAGAATCCAAGTATGAAGCTATATGGTCATTTACTTTCTTGCTGTGATGGATTTTAGATTAATCCTGAACCTAACAATTTGGTATAATATTCTGCGAGCGATCAATAGGGTCAACATGGAAATTCTGAAAGGGGATATAATGATTTCACGTTCATTTTCGTTGATGCCTTGATGCAATGTCTTGTGAATATCTTGCAAGGAATGGAAGAAAATCCTCTTGAAAACTGGATATCGGAAGCTACACTTCTTTCAAAAGAATTGGATGTGGAGCCAATTCTTAGAAATAAACGTGTTTCCAAGAAGACAAAGCAGGTCGACGAAATGTGCGAGGATGAGTCAAGAACTTTAGATCAAGTTGGTTTATTCTCGAAGAAAATTAAAGTTGTTTTCGACAGATTATTGTCGGAAATCAGAAAAAGCTTAGAAAGCCCAGAGAGTCTGCATAAGAATTTTGCAGCTAGTTCCTGAAATTATCGACTTCATCAGACATGCTGCAAATTCTTCACAGGCAAGATCTGCAAGGAGCTTTCTCTAACGTCAGTTTAGCTTCAAGAATTTACTGCACTACCACGTCTGCAAGATGAACGCAGTTTAAGCAAATTGAAAATTACAAAAAAATAAATCAAATTAAAATTTCTTCTCTTTTTTTCCTTATTATTAATATTAATTTTGATTATTCATTTGTATTATTTATTTTTGCTATATTTTATGAATTCATATATTACACAAATGGGGGGGCGCCATCATGAACTTTTGCCCCGATCAGATCCGGGCCTGCGGATTCTGGATCGGGAATTGCAGCGGAAAGGCTGGCTGACTCGACAGAAGGAAAGGTAGAGGCATTTCCTTTGACATTGACGTAGATGGATTTTTAAATTTTGTCTCTAGGGGACTCATCTATCCGATATCGATGGTTATGTCATATTCTACAAATTGAAATGTCTTTTTTGAGCATGAGTTAAGACGTTTGTGGTACTTCGTCGAATGAGTACAATTTCCTTCAATACTTTTGGAGCATGTTTTCTCCTTTTCTTCAACTTCAAATGGCAAAGTTGATCAAAGGTCAATTGGACTGAGAGGATAAGTCCATTTTTCTCCAAATTAACAAAGGTGTTCTGCTTTGAGATAGTTCTTCATTGTGAATGAAATCATATTTCATTGTCCAACAAAACCAACAATAATTATAAACAGATGAGATATTCATATACTCCATTCACAATTATAAAATCACAACTCTGGCCATGGTTTCGTTTTCAGGAATTGGTGCACCTGATAAAAAATCTGTGCGCGTACAGAGAATATCTTTAATGACAAGACGGCGTTGCCAGTTTCTTTGTTTACATCAAAGTGAAAGTATCAAAGATATTTTGACATGGGTACAAACGGCAAATTTGAATTGGACCAAAAATCGATTTATAAGCATGAATAAAGCAAAAGTGAGTACTAATCGCCTTTTTTACACTTGACAACGAAGTTTTTTTTAGGTATCTGGCCGTTTGGAAAGATTTCAAACGAAATTCCGGTCCCCCAGAAGTTTGGTTAGTTTCGGTATCGTTTTTGGTGCTCAAAATTTATTTGGAATGTGTAAATGGACAAAAAAGGCTTCCTTATACGACCTTTTCACGAAAGCGACCGGAAAATATGGTTCAGGTAGGATTTTCGAGGAATTATGAGGAAAGAACTTGCAGAATGAAATTGCACGATTTTCGTAAGTTAACGGGTTTTGGATGGCCATCATCGGTCTCTAAATAGTCTAAATGATTATTGTTGATCGTTTTCACGTTTCAGAAAAAGAACCACTTCGTATAAGCCCATTTTGAAGAAATTTGTGTATGTAACATTCAACGGTAGTTATTTGCTCTTAATCGAAAGAATATATTATATCAAGTGCTACTTATTTCAAAAGAGACACAAGCTTTTAATGCTGTGAGGGCCCCATAATGTGGAGGAGTTTGTGTCTTATTTTAGAACAGGTGAATGATGAATGTGAAGCATATGTTTGACCTGTTCCATATTATTTGTACAAACCTACTGTGGTTGTAATGTATGAATATTTTTTACACTAATATATTACTATACAGTCAGAATATTTTACTCCTTGTTCATAAGATCAAATAAATGAAATGAATATTTTTATTAAGTTAGCTATTAAGGTTATGTTCCAAGAAAAAGTTCTTGTTGCATCAGAACTCCCTTCAACTATTTGGATTCCAGTAGAGGGATATAATGTTCCATTATTCTTGATTCAACAATTGATGTCAAGTCTTGAACTTTCAGTTCAAGAGGATAATAAACATTAAATCTTCACAGGCATGCATATGAAAATCATGTGAAAGCAATGCAATTTTCTTCCATGGCGAAAAATAATACATTTCAACAGTGATCTCTTGTATTTTTCATGAAAATAACTAGAAAAGGAATCCTTTCTATCAATTCATATAAACGTTAATTATTTTCGTCCGTCACATCTTTTCCAATTCATTCATTTTCCGAATGAATTCACATTCTGAGAAATACGCTAAGAATGTAGAAAGGGCAACATAGTGTTGACTTGGAACATAAAAATATTTTGAAAAACGTCATAACTTCGATACAGAGTGGAATGTGTCAAGTTTCCAAGGCCAGAGTTGTGATTTTATAATTGTGAATGGAGTATACATAAAATGTATCCAAAGAATTGTTGTAATAAATTCATTACTATTAGGTGCTGTTCTTTTTATGTCATTTGGTTTATGTGAATATTTCGGATGATAAAAAGGAATTTAAAAAGAGAAGGGGACACCCGGGTTTGAACCGGGGACCTCTCGATCTGCAGTCGAATGCTCTACCACTGAGCTATATCCCCAGTTGTGAATGAAGGGAATAATCGAGCTTTCGATGTCAGCAAGTAACTACAGATTATTATTCAATGATCAAAATCACTTCAGGTTTAGATATAAAAATTATATGCTCCATAAGAATGATTCCGCACTACAATTCTTCAAAATTTAACCCTTGAAGTAGGAAACTCTGAGACTTAAATTTTTATAAAAGTCTCATTGGTATACAATACACTTTACAGGAGTTTTATGAAATGCGAAACCTCATAGAACTGCCTATTTTGGCGATGGAAACCCTCAATACAATTCTTACTGGCCACTGGGCCAGAATTTCTGGGCATCAATACCTTAATACTGCTCTGGCCTGCATCTCTCTGTTCATCATATCTCTACATCTCTGCACGAGGTTTATGAACATCCGCGAAGTTGGGTGATTTCTTAGCGGAAAACTTGTTCTGTACAACGTATACGCTGAACTCGCATTTTGTTTTGATCCACCTTAAATTAAAAGCATATCAACAAGTTCATTATTTGAATAAACCCGAATAAACGTGCGGCATTTTGAAACAAAAAACTCGTACAGTCTACACCGTACCCTCGCCGTAACAAGGTGACTTATTTTGATGAGTTTTACCATCTGTCAAAAGAAAATCCTCACCTTTAATACACCCTGTATTTTGAAAATGTTAGGTTATGGTTATTTTCCTGTCAGATGAATGAGCAACGGTGTCCTTTCTAATAGAAGTCGAAGTTATTACGTATTTATTGAAATGATTATTTACTTTGAGAAAATAATGATTTGAGAAAATATGATGAGAATTCAATAATTTCAAAGACCTGGCGAATGATAAAGAAACTTTTTTATCTGTTAATGATGGAAATATTTCACGTATATAAACATGGTTGGAAGATTCAGTTATGCTATTTTCTTAAGGAATCAAGTGTTCAAATTTCACTGAAAAATAATGTACAGAATAGTCCGTTACTTTGTGATAGTTCATTCGAAAAAAGAATAAAAGTACTGGAATAAACCGACAGAAAAACTTCTAAACGAACAGACGGACCTATGGAATTCCCCACTTTTCGAAATTCTCAAGAAATAAGCCTTCTGAAGACATTTAAATACCTTTTTGCACAACTTGAAATACTCCAGTATGAAAATGTAGTAGTACTACGAAACCTGTGTCACAGTTAAACCTTAAAGGACCTAACTCCATTCACAAAGTTAAAAAAGAAAGAGCAAATAGAAATTAGCACGTCTGTGAGAATTTTTTGACACTAGCTGGCCCGGCGAACTCTGTTCCGCCTAAATGATATTTACGGTGGATTTCACAAATCGTAATCACCGGTGATCGGAGATCAACGGCTTGGTTCTCCGTTTTTTGAACTGTCAAATGTTTCCATGGATATGGGCTGTCACACAGAACAGATACACAAAAATAATTTGTCAATTAGTTATAATGGCAATTTTGGATTCAGTTATTTCCGCAAATATTTTTATTACCCAAACAGAAATTCAAAAACATTTTAAAAATTATGAGAAAAGATGAGAATGGCATCTCACGATTGGAACTGATCGCCAAAATCCGATTTACTTGACATTCCGATAAAAATTCACTGTGATATTCACCCGCTTCTGGATCGGTTAATAGCCTTTCATGGTTCATGAGTCCTATGTAAATTACACAGTAATTGATGTCATATGTTCTTTTTTCGATCATTTCAAACCACGACGACCGAAATGCTCGAACAGATGACATCAATCGATGGCGGCGAAAGCCTCAACAAATTCATGGCCATTTGATGGCGATAATGTCAAATATAGTACCTTCACGATTACGTTATTTTGAATAAATAAAACTATAACACTAACTAATAATCAGTCATAATATGTGAATAGAGCCATCTGAAGTGGTAAGAACGAAAATTTTCTTATATCTCAACGAAATCTAATCATTTTAGACATCTGTACTCCTACGCTAAGACATTTTGGTTTTGCCCAACAGCGTAGAGTTGTAGGCAACTCAAATAACACACTATTACAGTGACTATGTGACTATAGTGGGAATATAGTCACTGTACACACTATTTGTTTACATCGCCATCTAACGCGGAGAATATCAAATAGTACCTACGAATAAGCGGTAGCGTAACTGTAACTGTAGCGACATCTAGTGGCCTTACTCGAAAGGAGGAAAAGCATTTCCTGTATAAGCAAAATTTTCATCGATTTTTTCAAAGTTTTATTGTATTTTATAATAACCAGATCTTAGACGAATCCATATATGAAGTTTCATAACAAACAGTCCATCCGATCTCGAGTTATAAATGGTGTAACCAACATCTTTCTTTTATATATACAGGGTCTTTCACGAGGAACCTCACCCATATTTATACGGGAAACTACTGAACGTATTTCCATGAAATTCAGCACTTATAAGTATTTCACGATGCTGATGAAATCTAAAATATTTTCAAGGCATGAGCACCTCCGGTTTTTCCGGAAATGACGTCAACTTCCGTTTTTCAAATTAGAACACCATTTTTTTAGTGCAGAAATATGTAGATTCCTTAGAAAATTTCAAGTTATTTTGATGTAACATTTTTCAGTTTTGGTTGGAAAATTCTCTCTGAGCGGGAAAATTCGAAAAAAAAATCGAAAATAGAGCTCCGCTGAAACAAGAATAACTTCGAGGTTTTTGGATGGAAAATTTTCATTTTTGAGATTTTTCAAGATGTAAGATTGATGTATCCACTTTGAAAATCGAAATCGCGATTCATGATACAGGGGGTGAAAAAATCGCTTTCAAAGTTAGAGATGACAAAATCGTGAAAAATCAATTTTTTCAAATTAGAACCCCATTTTTTTATGGCAGATATTGAATCTACGTTAAAAAATAATGTGAGTGTATGCATCACACCCTTGCCCTAAAGTGGATATTTTCTGAGTTATTCACATAAAACTGTTTTTCGTCTTGAATTTTCAGCTATTTCTTTTCCCTTCACGCCAAAAAGATGAAATTTTCAGGAACTGTTACTTAAACCATGTTTTAGATTTTACTACCCTAATATGCAAGAGAAAAAAGTTACAGGTTGTTCCTAAATAGATGGCGAATTTGGATTCGAATTTGTATCGGAAACCTCTTTATTTCAACTAATCGGCCATCGGTTTTCTCTCCAGTGATAAATAAATAATTCCATATGAACCATATGCAAAAACTTACCATGTTTTACATTCTTTTTTTTAATGATAGATATCATTAATTACATCTGCCAAATTCCTCTTTATTCAGTAGCATGTAATTAATGATATCTATCATTAAAAAAAAGGAATGTAAAACATGGTAAGTTTTTGCATATGGTTATTTATTTATCACTGGGGAGAAAACCGATGGCCGATTAGTTGAAATAAAGAGGTTTTCGATACAAATTCGAATCCAAATTCGCCATCTATTTAGGAACAACCTGTAACTTTTTTCTCTTGCATATTAGGGTAGTAAAATCTAAAACATGGTTTAAGTAACAGTTCCTGAAAATTTCATCTTTTTGGCGTGAAGGGAAAAGAAATAGCTGAAAATTCAAGACGAAAAACAGTTTTATGTGAATAACTCAGAAAATATCCACTTTAGGGCAAGGGTGTGATGCATACACTCACATTATTTTTTAACGTAGATTCAATATCTGCCATAAAAAAATGGGGTTCTAATTTGAAAAAATTGATTTTTCACGATTTTGTCATCCCTAACTTTGAAAGCGATTTTTTCACCCCCTGTATCATGAATCGCGATTTCGATTTTCAAAGTGGATACATCAATCTTACATCTTGAAAAATCCCAAAAATGAAAATTTTCCATCCAAAAACCTCGAAGTTATTCTTGTTTCAGCGTAGCTCTATTTTCGATTTTTTTTTCGAATTTTCCCGCTCAGAGAGAATTTTCCAACCAAAACTGAAAAATGTTACATCAAAATAACTTGAAATTTTCTAAGGAATCTATTTCTGCACTAAAAAAATGGTGTTCTAATTTGAAAAACGGAAGTTGACGTCATTTCCGGAAAAACCGGAGGTGCTCATGCCTTGAAAATATTTGAGATTTCATCAGCATCGTGAAATACTTATAAGTGCTGAATTTCATGAAAATACGTTCAGTAGTTTCCCGTATAAATATGGGTGAGGTTCCTCGTGAAAGACCCTGTATAGATTTCACGGGTACCAACCTGCATCAGTTCTAAGTAAAGAAACCTGACAAACCTAAATCATGATTCATGGCCAACCGGGATAGTTCTTATTATGCCTATAGAACTTTGAGAAATATATTGCCTTTGAACTTTTTGTTGGGAGTATACTATTCGCCTGATATCAATGGTGTCTTTGTGGCACAAAAAAGAATAATTCGTCTCATTTTTAATCTTAAGCCAAGGGAGTTCTGTAGACCCGTATTAACCAATTATAGAATTCTTTCTGTGCACTTCCTGCACATCTTGAACTCACTCTCGTACGTACACAAAAATTTGTAACCCAATGTTAAAATGTTCTGAATGCCACTAAAACCATATAAGACAAAAAGAAATTCTTTGTTTTCTAAAGCATGGTACGAATAAGTTTCAGCAGTTTGCCTGATAGGCTGAAGGGTGAAGGCTTTGGAGCAAAAAAGTTTTTGAAAAACAAGTAGAATCCCTCCTAATTGAGGTTTTTTTTATAGTAGTATTGAGTATTTTGGTTCAGTTATTGTTTGATTCATTATTTCACTTGGGTATTTTTTGTTTCTTTTTTCTTTCTTTGTTCAATATTTACTTCTGATGTGTCCTATACAAATTCGATTTGTCTTAAAGGGTGAATAAATTATTATTATTCTTATGAAAGTATAGTTAAAAAATCACCCGTTATGAACTTTTCTTCTCAGAATGAACCAAAGAATCGCAACCTCAATTTTTTCATTTTCGATCATTTTTCTGAAACATCTTGTTAATATCGGCCACGCATGTCATACCATAAGTCCCAAGAGCGATGGTCTCGGAACCCAAGAAGCCCGGTCCAACTCCTGGGAGCGTAACATTAACCCTAATGAGGTCACATCCGAGAATAATCAACGCCGCAGTCCGCACATGTGGAATTCTCGAATGTCCAATCTCGCAGAGAGCCGTCTTCGGCGAGAGGAAAAGACGGCCGCGCGGCCTCGCGGTGCCCCGGGCCGAAGCGGCCCCTTTGGAACTTAAACACCAAGGTATTGTTGTGCTTTATGCGGGCCGACTTTTCTTCAAACTCCCTCGTTGCCTCCTATACGTCTTATTGTTTTCTTTCCGTTTTCTGCCAGTCGGACGGCATTGGCGTGCGCTGGCGGAAGAATTGTTTCGATTGAATTGATCCAACAAAGTTGGAGAAATACCTTTCGTAAATGCCAAAAAAGTTCGACTTTATCGACGTCAATTCACAATGTTCCAGTTACTAAAAAGTTCGATTTTATCAACGACAGTTTACAATATTCAAGTTCGACCTTATCAACGTCAGTTCACAATGTTCAAGTTCTACTGTATCAACGTCAGTTCACAATGTTCAAGTTTCTGAAAAGTTCGACTTTATCTACGTCAGTTCACATTGTTCAAGTTCGACTGTATCAACGTCAGTTCACAATGTTCAAGTTACTTCAAAGTTAGACTTTATCAACGTCAGTTCACAATGTTCAAGTTCGACTGTATCAACGTCAGTTCGCAATGTTCAAGTTACTGAAAAATTCGACTTTATCAACGTCAGTTCACAATGTTTAAGTTACATCAACTTTATCAGTTAACAATGTTCAAGTTAGTGAAAAGTTCAACTTTATCAATCTCAATTCACAATGTTCCAGTTACTAAAAAGTTCGATTTTATCAACGACAGTTTACAATATTCAAGTTCGACCTTATCAACGTCAATTCACAATGTTCAAGTTCTACTGTATCAACGTCAGTTCACAATGTTCAAGTTACTGAAAAGTTCGACTTCATCAACGTCAGTTCACAATGTTCAAGTTCGACTGTATCAACGTAAGTTCACAATATTCAAGTTACGAGAAAGTTCGACTTTATCAATGTCAGTTCACAATGTTCAAGTTACTAAAAAGTTCGACTTTATCAACGTCAGTTCACAATGTTCAAGTTACTAAAAAGTTCGACTTTATCAACGTCAGTTAACAATGTTCAAGTTCGACTGTATCAACGTCAGTTCACAATGTTCAAATGTTCGAAAAAGTTCCATGAAGTTCTATATTCCTCAAAATGAATTTTATTATTTCGGAAGAAATGTCATGTATTATTCGGCGTAAAAGTATATTTTGGCTCACCTGAAAAGAGCGACCGTCAAACATTCAGTCTCGCCACAGAAGGTCAAACTTTTATTCCAAATGAAAATATTCTGCCCCACAAAAGTTGAGTTATGACTATCTCAAAAGTTTTTATTGTTCTAAACAATTTTTCAAATATGCGAAATCTAAATTTTTGGGACATCATAGGTAGAAGGCTTGGAAATGTTGAAGTTACGAAAAAGTTCGACTTTATCAACGTCACTTCACAATGTCCCAGTTGCCAAAAAGTTCGATTTCATCAACGTCACTTCACAATGTTGAAGTTACTAAAAAGTTCGACTTTATGAACGTCAATTCACAATTTTCAAGTTACTAAAAAGTTCGACTTTATGAACGTCAGTTCACAATGTTCAAGTTCCTCTGTATCAACGTCAGTTCGCAATGTTCAAGTCACTGAAAAATTCGACTTTATCAACGTAAGTTCACAATGTTCAAGTTACATGAACTTAATCAGTTAGCAATGTTCAAGTTAGTGAAAGGTTCGACTTTATCAATCTCAATTCACAATGTTCCAGTTATTAAAAAGTTCGATTTTATCAACGACAGTTTACAATATTCAAGTTCGACTTTATCAACGTCAGTTAGCAATGTTCAAGTTCGACTATATCAACGTCAGTTCACAATGTTCAAGTTACGAGAAAGTTCGACTTTATCAATGTCAGTTCACAATGTTCAAGTTCGACTGTATCAACGTCAGTTCACAATGTTCAAGTTAGGAAAAAGTTCGACTTTATCAACGTCAGTTCACAATGTTCAAGTTACTAAAAAGTTCGACTTTATTAACGTCAGTTAACAATGTTCAAGTTCGACTGTATCAACGTCAGTTCACAATGTTCAAATGTTCGAAAAAGTTCCATGAAGTTCTATATTCTTCAAAATGTATTTTATTTTTTCGGAAGAAATGTCATGTATTATTCGGCGTAAAGGTATATTTTGGCTCGCCTGAAAAGAGCGACCGTCAAACATTCAGTCTCGCCACAGAAAGTCAAACTTTTATTCCAAATGAAAATATTCTGCCCCACAAAAGTTAAGTTATGACTATCTCAAAAGTTTTTATTGTTCTAAACAATTTTTCAAATTTGCGAAATCTAAATGTTTGGGACATCATAGGTAGAAGGCTTGGAAATTTACCCCAGCCCCCACGGACTTTGGCGGCTTTGAGACTTGAAGTACAGGTAGCTTGGGATAGTATCCCTCAAGAAGAAATAGACCATATTTTTGCATCAATGCCAAGACGTGTTGGGGAATGTATAGATAATCGCGGTGGACAAACACATTTTTAACAAATTTAAAAAAAGAACTGTTAACTCTTCGTTTTTTTCTCCAAATTTAATCATTTACTCAATACTATGTTTCTATATTTCACAAAAAAAAATTAAAATTCAAACAGCTCCTTCTGGGTTTTACAGTTTCTCTGTCAGTTGGTATATAAGATCCCCACAATTAAGCTTAAGTTTCCCCTACTACCATTTTCTACCCAAATTCTCAATGAAGCAATCAATTTCCTTCATAAAGCTTGAAGTATTTCCCCGGAACTATGTGAGCACTTGCAAACTCTGATAAGCTCTCTCTAGTGTGAAATTCCAGAATGTGCATAGTCTGGGTATTCCTCATGCGGATGCTCCCATTGTTTTGTTAATTTTGTTGGAGTACGAGCTTGTAGATTCTGGTAGGGTGGCATACCTACATCAAGGATGTCTTTCAACGCCCTGAATGGCAGAAACTTCATCCGGGTAGCTGATGCCGAGAAGATATTCACATGCCTTCAGCTTGAGACAAAAAACTTTGTTCCACTCCAGTTTTGTAGCAATTTCAGAATCGCCACCATTAGGAAGTGTGTCAATCTTCAATAAGAAAGCGTCATTTTCTAGTTTCGATTAACCAAGCGGAAAATTTCAAAGACGCAGAGATATTTTCTGTCAGTTCCGCAGAAATCGGACGCAAACACATCAATGAAATTCAGGTAAAGCAATTAGTAACCGAGCCTGTTGAGATACTCATTGCAATTACTCGGCTCTCAACTGCAACCCTGAGGTGAGTGATTGGGACATCGTTTTTCCATGCTACGCGGTCTTAAAACTGACGATTTCCTCATCGGAGCAATTATCTGGTAGATGAGGCGGTGTATCTCAGAGGGGATTGTGGGGAATTGAGCCACTCACAGTGGCGTAGGAAAATACTTTCGAGAGAAAACGCGACACAAAAGTATCGAACCTAGGAAGGAACTAATTACAGATTCGTAATCTACGACCTCGAATTAGTAAATTCAGTAACTTTGGTGGCTGTCTGAGGAAATTATATTTCGACAAAATATCCATATTTCGCTTATTTTGAAAAAAAATTCTCGGATCTCCACCAAAGTTGCTAGATTTACTAATAATTCGATCTCGTAGATATAGAATATGAAATCAGATATTTTTATGAAATACAGGGTCTTTCACGAGGAACCTCACCCATATTTATACGGGAAACTACTGAACGTATTTTCATGAAATTCAGCACTTATGAGTATTTCACGATGCTGATGAAATCTAAAATATTTTCAAGGCATGAGCACCTCCGGTTTTTCCGGAAATGACGTCAACTTCCGTTTTTCAAATTAGAACACCATTTTTTTTATTCCAGAAATAGATTCCTTAGAAAATTTCAAGTTATTTTGATGTAACATTTTTCAGTTTTGGTTGGAAAATTCTCTCTGAGCGGGAAAATTCGAAAAAAAAATCGAAAATAGAGCTCCGCTGAAACAAGAATAACTTCGAGGTTTTTGAATGGAAAATTTTCATTTTTGGGATTTTTCAAGATGTAAGATCGATGTATCCACTCTGAAAATCGAAATCGCGATTCATGATACAGGGGGTGAAAAAATCGCTTTTAAAGTTAGGAATGACAAAATCGTGAAAAATCAATTTTTTCAAATTAGAACCCCATTTTTTTATGGCAGATATTGAATCTACGTTAAAAAATAATGTGAGTGTATGCATCACACCCTTGCCCTAAAGTGGATATTTTCTGAGTTATTCACAAAAAACTGTTTTTCGTCTTGAATTTTCAGCTATTCCTTTTCCCTTCACGCCAAAAAGATGAAATTTTCAGGAACTGTTACTTAAACCATGTTTTAGATTTTACTACCCTAATATGCAAGAGAAAAAAGTTACAGGTTGTTCCTAAATAGATGGCGAATTTGGATTCGAATTTGTATCGGAAACCTCTTTATTTCAACTAATCGGCCATCGGTTTTCTCTCCAGTGATAAATAAATAATTCCTTATGAACCATATGAAAAAACTTACCATGTTTTACATTCTTTTTTTTAATGATAGATATCATTAATTACATGCTACTGAATAAAGTGGAATTTGGCAGTTGTAATTAATGATATCTATCATTAAAAAAAAAGAATGTAATTCATGGTTTTTGCATATGGTTCATAAGGAATTATTTATTTATCACTGGAGAGAAAACCGATGGCAGATTAGTTGAAATAAAGAGGTTTCCGATACAAATTCGAATCCAAATTCGCCATCTATTTAGGAACAACCTGTAACTTTTTTCTCTTGCATATTAGGGTAGTAAAATCTAAAACATGGTTTAAGTAACAGTTCCTGAAAATTTCATCTTTTTGGCGTGAAGGGAAAAGAAATAGCTGAAAATTCAAGACGAAAAACAGTTTTTTGTGAATAACTCAGAAAATACCCACTTTAGGGCAAGGGTGTGATGCATACACTCACATTATTTTTTAACGTAGATTCAATATCTGCCATAAATAAATGGGGTTCTGATTTGAAAAAATTGATTTTTCACGATTTTGTCATCCCTAACATTGAAAGCGATTTTTTCATCCCCTGTATCATGAATCGCGGTTTCGATTTCAAAAGTGGATACATCGATCTTACATCTTGAAAAATCCCAAAAATCAAAATTTTCCATCCAAAAACCTCGAAGTTATTCTTGTTTCAGCGGAGCTCTATTTTCGATTTTTTTTTCGAATTTTCCCGCTCAGAGAGAATTTTCCAACCAAAACTGAAAAATGTTACATCAAAATAACTTGAAATTTTCTAAGGAATCTATTTCTGCAATAAAAAGATGGTGTTCTATTTCGAAAAACGGAAGTTGACGTCATTTCCGGAAAAACCGGAGGTGCTCATGCCTTGAAAATATTTTAGATTTCATCAGCATCGTGAAATACTTATAAGTGCTGAATTTCATGAAAATACGTTCAGTAGTTTGCCGTATAAATATGGGTGAGGTTCCTCGTGAAAGACCCTGTATAGTTTTCGAGCAATGATCATCAAAAAATTACAAAATTTTCGGAAATTTTCCACAAAAAGTTGGAAATTTCCTGAAGTATCAAACCTAGGAAGAATCTAATAACAGATTCGTTATCTACGACCTCGAATTAGTAAATACAGTACAGGTGGCTATCTGATATTTCGTCAAAATCTCCATATTTCGCGTATTTTGAAAAAACAAATTTTCTCGGATCTCCGCCAGGGTTGCTGGATTCACTAATTCGAGGGCGTAGATTAAGAATATGCAATCAGATATTTTTTATCAAATATAGTATTCGAGTAATGACCATCAAAACACCCTACAAAAATGACTAAATTTTCCACAAAAAGTTGAAAATTTCCAGAAATATCTAACCTAGGAAGAAACTAATTACAGATTCGTAATCTACGACCTCGAATTAGTGAAAACAGTATATTTTGGTGGCCATCTGAGAGTATGATTTTTCGGGAAATTTCCATAATGAAGGGAAAGGACCCCGCACTTTTAGTAGGTAAAGTGGCGACCGGTCAAATTTTCTGAAAATTTGGTATGTTGTTGTACCCGACTCATTGACCAAAAGTGTCAATGGGCCCAACCCAATCCTATGGCTAGTTTTCTAAATACGGGGTGTTAAAGTTGAAAATTGCCCAGATTTTCGGATTTATTTGCTAATGATTAAGAGTTAGATTGAATTTCTGTTGCATACACACGTTTACAACATATTCTAGTAATGAAATTAGTGGATACGTATGATTAAAAATATTTATATTTACCGGGTGATTCACGAATATATGACGGTAGTTTTTTGCCAAAATTCACTTTTTCTACTGTGACGTCAGGAAGGCATATTTTTGAAATGTTTTTTTCGATTTGGTATTATGACGACAAAATATTGCACAGTGTATATTTTCTATACAGGGTGTTTCACAGAGAGAACCACCAGACATAATCATATTTTTTTAGAATTAATTCGAAATCCTGTATTTTTGAATTGATTTTTGGGAAAAGTAATACCACAAACATATGTGTGTCTCTAATCTCCAAAATATTCAGGGTGGTTTACTCATAGGAAGGTATTCAATTTTGGGAAAAGTACAAAAAACATGAACACCCTGTATTCGAAAATTTCCTCGGTCAAATGCAACTATTTTCTCACTATATATTGATTCCCACAACATCACCCGAGGTATGAATTTTAAATCCGATACTATGACCAGTTTTCGAGATACAGGGCGTAAAAGCGGAGAATATAACTTATTTCATCATTTTTTTTTTTCAAATTGAAAAGCCGGATTGATTTTATGTTGCGCCCATGAGTTCAGTATGAGTACAGATCAAATGCACAAGGAAAGGTTCAGCTAAAATATTTACTGTTACAGGGTGATCCACGAATAAATCACAATAGCTGTTGCAAACACTTGATAATTCTGCAGTTTCATCACAGAGAAATTATTCCATGAAGTTAATACCTAGTCGTTCACAATTTTCAGTCTGAAATACTTCATAATAATTAGGTACTTTTCATACAGGGTGAGTCATAAATAATAAGCTTTGAAATAATTGAAAGAAGAACTCTTCTGGTGAATTTTGAATAACTGTCTAACATTACATCAAGTGAAGTATTTCAGACTGAAAATTGTGAACGACTTTAGGTATTAACTTCATGGAATAATTTCGCTGTGACGAAACTTTAGAATTATCGAGTGTTTGCAAAAGCTATTGTGATTTATTCATGAATCACCCTGTAACAGTAAATATTTTAGCTAAATCTTCCCATGTGCATCTGATCTGCTCTCATACTGAACTCATGAGCGCAACATAAAATAAATTCGGCTTTTCAATTAAAAAAAAAATTGATGGAATAAGTTATTCTCCGCTTTTACGCCCTGTATCTCGAAAACTGGTCATAGTATCGGATTTAAAATTCATACCTCGGGAGATGTTGTGGGAATCAATATAAAGTGATAAAATAGTTGCATTTGACCGAGGAAATTTTCGAATACAGGGTGTTCATGTTTTTTGTACTTTTCCCAAAATTGAATACCTTCCTATGAATAAATCACCCTGAAAATTTTGGAGATTAGAGACACACATATGTTCGTGGTATTACTTTTCCCAAAAATCAATTCAAAAATACAGGATTTCGAATTAATCCTAAAAAAATATGATTATGTCTAGTGGTTCTCTCTGTGAAACACCCTGTATAAAAAATATGCACTGTGCAATATTTTGTCGTCATAATACTAAATCGGAAAGATCATTTCAAAAATATGCCCTCCTGACGTCACAGTAGAAAAAGTGAATTTTGGAAAAAAACTACCGTCATATATTCGTGAATCACCCGGTAAATATAAATATTTTTAATCATACGTATCCTCTAATTTCATACCTAGAACATGTAGTAAACGTGTGTATGCAACAGAAATCCAATGTAACTCTTAATAATTAGCAAATAAATCCGAAAATCTGGGCAATTTTCAACTTTAACACCCCGTATTTAGAAAACTAGCCATAGGATTGGGTTGGGCCCATTGACACTTTTGGTCAATGAGTCGGGTACAACAACATACCAAATTTTCAGAAAATTTGACCGGTCGCCACTTTACCTACTAAAAGTGCGGGGTCCTTTTGCGTATTTTCAGAAAATTTTTTCTCTCGGATCGCCACCAAAGTTGCAGGATTTACTAATTCGAGGGCGTAGATTAAGAATATGCAATCAGATATTTTCTATAAAATATAGTTTTCGAGTAATGACCAACAAAGCACCCTACAAAAATGACCTAATTTTCCACAAAAAGTTGAAAATTTCCTGAAATATCAAACCTAGGAATAAACTTATTACAGATTCGTAATCAACGATCTCGAATCAGTAAATGCAGTAACTTTGGTGGCTATCTGAGAAAATGATATTTCGGCAATATTTCCATAAGTATATTTCGAGTAATGACCATTAAAAAATAAAAATTTTTGGTCAAAGAATAACACCAACTAACACAACTTACTAATCTATCCACTAAACTACTCTTGTTGAAACTACTGGTTTATTGTTTTCATTCAAGTGATGAGATAGTGAAGATTCCATTGACCAAAAATTATTATATTTTTGTATATTTGTTGTGGAGTATTCTCTGCTCTCTCATCCTCTGATGATAGTTTTCAGGAATTCGAGAATCACTCGTGAACTAAAATTTTAAATAAACTAACTAATTTCGCACATTTATTTGCCACGGACCTAAAGATATCTATTAAATAATTAACTATATTTTATTATAGTTTAGAAATTCATCATCTACTTCCCGAGTATTATGATGAAATAGTCAGAAGACCCTAGGATATCACCCATGAGCATTTAGCCCCTATTATATGTATTCCAGTAGCATTTGACAAGCTCTGTTTTTCGACACTTTTGTGCGGATTCAATAGTCCTGTCATGTCCTTTGATTGAGTGCAATCGGCTTCGAATAGTTCGAATGCACCTCTCTGCTACCGTATTTATTTGCGATCGCCCCGAGAACACCAAACTTGACACATCCCAAGACACTCATCTTTTTCCGGGCATAAAGACCTCCACCCCAACATTCAAGTCTCCTTCGAGAGAAATGATTGAGGACCTCATACGAGCCTTCCACGAATCTGAAAGAAGAGTATTCCTCAGAGAGCCAATCTCGATAATATACGAGGCTGTAATTTGTCCTTTTCGTTTTTATCACTTTCCAATTTTATCCTCCAGAGAAACAAAAAATTGTAGGATTTTTCAGTCAGGTTTTATTCAATGATTTGCGAAAAGATTCAGAATGATCAACGCTGAGATATCCTAGGCTGGCTTCGAGGTAGGTCTTCGGATGCTGTGAAATATGCCGCCAATGTAATCAATGGTGATTGATTGAGATAAATATCTGATGTTCGTTAAACTTTCAATACCTACGTAGGTGGAGCTTTGTTGTTGTTGTCAGGTCGAATGTGACCGCTTTTGTGCGTTGAATATCGAGAAAATGTTTCCTTGTTGTCGTTCCAACACTTCCCTATCCTTTATGTATAAATGGTTTGAATATGGTGTGTAATGAAGCAACACAGGTCAGCGTGATATAGTATTGATCTCGATGCTGAATCTCGTATGTACCTTGTGTTTTTTTTCAGAGTGATGGGCATAACTGTGATATGACAGAAGTTGTTTTGACATTTCTGTTCAGTAAGCATTGACAAATCATCATGAAAAGATTCACGCCGCAACAACGTTCAGAAATTGTTGGAATTAATTTTGAAAATCATGTTCTATTCGCCAAACTTATAGAGCACTTCGTGAAATATATGGTTCACATAATCGTCCATCAGAGCAGCTTATTCGTCGAACTATCGATCGATTTCGCACAACAACAAGACGAAGAACTGTGTAACATTCCAAGTTTGCAAATCCTAGAACATTATGGAAAAGAGAAAAGGGGCAACCCTGCTCTGAAGAGCTGAGGGTAGATTTACGTCAAAGGGGGTTTTATACTTATACTTTTGGCTTAAGATGTGATCGTCTAGATTGGTAGAACTCTATGTTATGTCGTAGTAATTCAGATTCGTAATAACTCAGATTAGTGAAATATAGGATGGGAAATAATGAGGTAAAATAGATAAATAATACACTAGATTGGACATAAAGATGAAACAAGAGCCTTTATTCGTCCAGCACCATAGTTCGGGGAACCATAGCCATATGAAGGAAAAACGAACGAGAATCAATTGAAACTCAAAGCAAAAAACCTTCTAGCATTACAGATGGTATGTTTATAATCCATAGAACAATTATTAATAAGACGAGCACTGGTGATATGTACAATATGGAGCTTCCTATACTCCGGTAAGGTTATTACTGGCACAATTGTGATAAAAAGCAGAAACCAATACATCCAAAGTTATCCAAAGGTTATAGGCATATAGAGTGTGTCACCTGATTATTAATGAAATTCATGAGCAGTATCCTTGTAGTTCCTAGTGTGAGAATCCTTCCTTCTAAGTGTTATGTGTGAGATCCTAGCAGTCGCGTTGATTTGGAAGTGACGATAAACTTTTTATATTTCCTGTTAACTGATGAACGATGGCACCTTCAAAGCTTTCCTTGCTTATCGGGTACGCCAAGGGCCCGAAGACGAGGCTTGGTTTACTGAGGACGTTCATCAATAAAACTCTCAGAGGAAGTTTCATTGGCCACTGTTGTGGGGGATGTTTTCCTTGGCACAGGCGATATAAACAGTTTACCCTAGGCCTCCAACCAGTGATATTTGTACGTAAAGTATTATCCTAAAAGCAACAACTCCAAATGCCTAAACCGTAATGTCGAGTGAATAGTTAAATATGCAGTAGGCCTTACGAACAGTATAAGAATATCCCAAATGGCTTGGTAGCAGAACAGAGTTCCACAATATTCAATAAAATGCAATAATAAAATAGAACAAGCTTGCATGAGATTAAATCCTGTGAAATGAAACAGAGTTATTTAAATGAGGACCGTGTACATACCAGATAACAAAGAAGCGTCTAAATATACTAAAATGGCGGATTCCTAGAAGAGGAACCCCATTTCAAAGGAACACTATTGTGAACCAGAATGAAAGTGAAACCAGACAGCAGCCGAGTGAAAGTGAAGTAAAAGAGGGCTTTCCATTCGTTGTCGTTTCGGATGTTAGTTTTTCTTCCACAGAATCGTATTTCTTCGATTGTCACAGAAGAACAAGTTTACTTCATGGTGGATCTTCGATATGATTAAAATCTCCTATTCATAACGATGCGAATTGCCTAAAGTATTGGTTGAAGTCGTACTAATATTCATCATTCATAGAATTATAAAATAATATCAATTAGTTCATTCAACGTAGTTCCACGTTTCGACAATAGACGTTGCAAAGTTGGAAGCCATGAAGTAGTCTGGCAACGGTGCATTTTATTTTATCGCAGGGTAGGAAATTCGGATATATTACAACTGTACCTACAGAATAAAATATCGCTGCTGTACGTAATATCGGTAATATTGTTAATGAAGATCCAGATTTGACCATTCGTCGACGTTCAAACAAGTTGGACTCTGCGCATCCATCACATGGACAATTTTGCCTAAAGATTTTGGTCTACACTCATACAAGATTCAACTGTTTCAAGAACTAAAGCTACTTGACCATAATAAGCGTGGTTTGTTTGCTGATTGTGCCCTAGAACAGCATGAAGTTGATCCACCTTTTTATAGAAAATTGTGTTTAGTGCTGAAGCTCATTTCTGGTAGAACGGCTACGTAAACAAGCAAAATTGACGTATATGAAGTAAAAACAATCCTCAAGAAGTTCTGCAGGTTCCATTGCATCCTGAAAAATGCACTGTATGGTGTGCTTTACACGCTGGAGGCATCATCGGTCATCATTTCTTTGAAAACGATGCTGGAGCTAATGTTAGAGTGAATGGTGCTTGTTACAGATCGATGATCAATGATGATTTGTCGAATACGGTTCCTCAGAGCTAGTCGTGGTGGACATAGGCCGGAAATTATTTTTCTCTATTTCAGTATCGTAATGAGTTCATTACAGTACTAAAAACAGTGCTGTAATGAATTCATAACAGCATCGTTTTCAGTAACATTTTTCGTTTTGTGGTTGTCAGCAATGACTTCCGATCCTTTTAAATTTCAGCAGACGTCAATTTAGAAACGTCAATTTTCGTATTTCCTAACATTCACACCAACTGCCAAGATACAATATGAAAGTCACTAGGACCTATAATTTGAATTTTTTCGTTGAATTTCACAAAATTTTAGTGAAATAGAGAAAATACCGTCTAATACTCGTTGCAGAATGCAATTCCAATACTCATGCGTTCAAAAACTCGCTCGTATTGGAATAGGAGCCCATTCTGCAACTAGTTTTAGAATATACTATTAAAACATAATGTCATAAAATTATTTGGCTTCAATCTTAATTAATAAATGTGTTTTATTTCAATTTGAAGTTCTATCTTTCTAAAAAAACACCCGTTATTTTAGTAGAGCTTGAATTTCCAATTTAAAAAATATGCTATCACACTGAAATCATCTGTGAAAATTAGAGATTAAAAGTTTCCTTGTGTATTATCATTGAAGTGGTGAAGAACAGAATCAGCATGATTTTTAAAGTTAATGGTAAATGTAACATTCTGATTTAGATAATGAAGAATTCAGGCAAAATATCGAATTTCGTATATTTTTGGAATGGTAACCTAAAGCTGTACAGAAATATAAAAAAATGTCTAGTGTCAGAATCCCATTTGGAATAAAATATTGTTCTACAAATAAATAAAGATAAGCATTATTTGAGGAAAATATACCGACACCATTGAAAAGTACATAAAAAAGAGCCACAGAAATGTTTTCCGAGAAATGCAGAATTCTCCACATGAAAAAGTTACAGCCACTTTTCAAAAATGCAGATTCATCAAAAACACCCTTAACACTAAAACAATAAAACACCGATATCAGTTTTTGTTTATCTAGCTTATGAATAGGACTTTAAGTTCAAATACGAGGATGTATTGATATCTAGTTAGCCCAGACCATGCACAAACAAAATATTGCGATACCATATCAACGAACAATAACTTATTAGAAATGTCAGTGTAGAGTTCGACGTCAAAAGAGTAAACCAGAGTTACGCAATAAATTAAAAAAAAGATGTCCACCGAAATTGTAAACATCGAAAAATTGGAGTATCGAGCCATCATCAAGTACCTGTATTTAAAAGGGTTAAGAGTAAGCAGATTTACGAAGATATGCTTAATACCCTCGGTGATCAATGTCCTTCGTATGCGACCCTGAAAAATTGAACTGCAAGCTTCAAATGAGGTAAATTTTCCATTGAAGATGATGACCGATCGGGAAGGCCAGTTTCTGTGTCAGTCCCCGAAAATATCGATGCAGTTCATGACATGGTTTTATCAGACCGTCGAATTGGGCTGAAACGGATATCTAAAGCACTGAAGATTTCATACGAACGCATTCATCATAAAGTTCACGTCAATTTGGACATGAGACAATTTTTTGCAAAATGGATTCCCAAATGTTTGAGTGTTGACCAAAAGCGTGCAAGGGTAGAAGCATCGCTTTCGATCTGTGCTCGATTTGAGAACGATGTAGACTTCTTAAACCGAATTGTTACTATGGATGAGACATGGGTACATTTCTACGATCCAGAAACAAAGCAACAATCGATGGAATGGCGACACTCTGGTTCTCCAAGACCTAAGAAGTTTCGTGTCCAAAAATCTGCTGGAAAAGTTCTTGCTTTCGTTTTTTGGGATTGTCATAGAGTAATCATGATTGATATTTTGGATGAGGGTAGAACAATAACTGGAGATTACTATTCGATATTACTGACCACTCTACGGGAAAAAATTGAAGAGAAAATACGCGGAAAGCTATCCAAATGTATTTTGTTTTTACAGGACAACGCCCCAGTGCACAAATCTCATGTTGCCATGCAAAAAATTCGTGATTCAGGGTAAGAATTACTAGAACACCCCCCTTATTCACCAGATTTGGCTCCTTCCGACTATAATCTCTTTCCTCAACTGAAAAAAAGTTTAAAAGTTCGTAAATTTTCTTCCAACGAGGAGGTAATAAAAGCTATGGATGACTGGTTTGCAGAGCAAGAAGAAACATTTTTTGAAAGGTCTAGAGACGTTGCAGGTTCGCTGTAATAAATGTATTCAATTGAGAGGAGAATATGTTGAGTAATAAAATATTTTGACATTGAAATTTTGTTTGGTTCTATAGTAGGCTAAGATTTTTTCAATATATCCTCGTATGTCAATTTAGCTCACTCTGTACTCTTAGATGAAACTTTTCATGTCATTACTCCCTTGATAAAGTTCCTAGTGTTGTAGCACATACTCAATGCCATAAATCTTCATCTTTTTTTACGTTTTTAAATCAAAATAACGTCCTACCAATCGTATTCATGCTAGAAGTAATATGAAACATGTTGAACAGTTTTCGAAAGCTTTCGAATCTGTCCAAGACATCTTTTTTCCCATTTAAAACAACTTATCCATTCAACGTAAAATAGCGTATCAAAAGAGAATGAATCAGTTCAGGACATATAGCCAGCATGTGTAGCTATAGAGAATCGAGGTGTGAATGTGTTAACTACTCTTTCTTTACATAATAATTGGTGTATCTGATTGGCTCAGCAATTATTCAAATACACCGTACTTCTTTTGTCACTTCTGACGTAAGAGGAAAGACAATCAAAAATAAGACAGCATGGCAAATTTAAATTTGAATGGCAAGTGTATCATTTTCCACTTTCGTTATTCAAAGCAAATCGTCGTGAATAATCAATTAGTTGACTCCGTCGATGTATTGTGACTTTGGTGACATAATATTTTCTTTTAGTATTGAATACTACCATTACAATGAATAATTTTGAGTTAATTTCAAGTAATGAAGTAAATTTAACACTTTTGTAATTAACAAAGAAGCTCTTGACTTGACTAAATTTAATTAGAATTTATTGTGTATTGAAATCACCAAGTGTATTTCTGTATTTGAGTTTTCATTTTCATGAAGAAAACGTTGCCATTTTATATACTCCATTCACAATTATAAAATCACAACTCTGGCCATGTTTTCGTTTTCAGGAATTGGTGCACCTGATAAAAAATCTGTGTGCGTACAGAGAATATCTTTAATGACAAAACGGCGTTGCCAGTTTCTTTGTTTACATCAAAGTAAAAGTATCGAAGATATTTTGGCATGGGTACAAACGAAAAATTTGAATTGGACCAAAAATCGATTTATAAGCATAAATAAAGCAAAAGTAAGTACTAATCGCCTTTTTTACACTTGATAACGAAGTTTTTTTAGGTATCTGACCGTTTGGAAAGATTTCAAACGAAATTCCGGCCCCCAGAAGTTTGGTTAGTTTCGGTATCGTTTTTGGTGCTCAAAATTCATTTGGAGTGTGTAAATGGACAAAAAAGGCTCACTTATACGATCTTCTTACGAAAGCGACCGGAAAATATGGTTCAGGTAGGATTTTCGAGGAATTATGAGGAAAGAACTTGCAGAATGAAATTGCACGATTTTCGTAAGTAAACGTGTTTTGGATGGCCATCATCGGTCTCTAAATGATTATTGTTGATCGTTTTCACGTTTCAGAAAAAAAACCAAAACCAAAAAGCCCATTTTGAAGAAATTTGTGTATGTAACATTCAACGGTAGGTATTTGCTCTTAATCGAAAGAATATATTATATCTACTGCTACTTCTTTCAAAAGAGGCACAAGCTTTTAATGCTGTCAGGGCCCTATAATGTGGAGGAGTTTGTGTCTTATTTTAGAACAGATGAATGATAAATGTGAAGCATATGTTTGACCTATTCCATTTTATTTGTACAAACCTAGTGTGGTTGTAATGTATGAATATTTTTTAAACTAATAAATTACTATACAGTCAGAATATTTTACTCCTTGTTCATAAGATCAAATAAATGAAATATATATCTTCTACTTTTATTTTTATTAAGTTAGCTATTAAGGTTATGTTACAAGAAAAAGTTCCTCTTGCATCAGAACTCCCTTCAACTATTTGGATTCCAATAGAGAGATATAATGTTCCATTATTCTTGATTCAACAATTGATGTCAAGTCTTAAACTTTCAGTTCAAGAGGATAATTAACATTAAATCTTCACAAGCATGCATATGAAAATTATGTGAAAGCAATGCAATTTTCTTCCATGGCGAAAAATAATATATTTCAACAGTGATCTCTTGTATTTTTCATACAAATAACTAGAAAAGAAATCCTTTGTATCAATTCATATAAACGTTAATTATTTTCGTCCAACACATGTTTTCCAATTCATTCATTTTCCGAATAACTTCACATTCTGAGAAATTCAGAATGTAGAAAGGGCAACATAGTGTTGACTTGGAACATAAAAATATTTTGAAAAACGTCATAACTTCGATACAGCGTGGAATGTGTCAAATTTCCAAGGCCAGAGTTGTGATTTTATAATTGTGAATGGAGTATAGATGATTCAATTTGGTCCTTTGAAGGACCAAAGGAGCATAATTCCGATAATCAGTTTCCTGGCAACCAACGCAATGAACGTGAGGGATAAATTCATAACTTGGAAGTCAGTGGATGATGAAAATCGAAATCAATAGGGTTATTCGTCTGCGTCAAACATTTTCCGCTTCAGCATTCTCGAATGCTGAGATTTCTATACCTGATCGGTCGCTGAAATATGAGAAGATGTACAGAATGAGTCTAGACTTTTATTTTTTCAACTGCGAATTCTTGAGGTCCAAAAAAATCTTTTCTTCATTTTCAATTTTTCTGAATTAGTAACACAAAATACACTACGCAAAAAAATAAAACGCACATTCTGAAAATCTCAATTTTAATGAAAGTTAACCCTACATTGACTTTATAACTTATTTTTTATGTTCTCTCGGGAAGGTTGTGAACGAAACAAGACACATTAAATGGAAGAAAAATTCAGGATTTCACCGAATCTTATGTGAAAGAAAAGAAATGAACAATTTTCAAAATACTGAAATGCTGATAAGTGATTTAATACTTGGTATATCCACCCCTTGCGGTAATCACAGCTCGGCAACGACGGTTCATACTCAAAATGAGTGATCTTAAAAGTTCTGATCTAATCCTTCCCAGATCATTAAGAGTAGCTGGATGATTTTCTGAACTTCTCAGCCTTCTATTGAGGTTGTCCCAAACCTGCTCAATCGGATTGAGATCTGTACTTCTTGCTGGCCATTCCATTCGAGAGACTTCAACCTCTTCAAGGTACTCCTCAACGATGCGCGCACGATGGGGTCTGGCATTATCGTCCATAAAAATGAAATTTTCACAAATGTATGGGGCAAATGGCACTACATGCTCTTCAAAAATGTTCCTTATATACTTATCAGCATTCATAGCTCCATTATCAACGACAACTAGGTCTGTGCGAGCAGTCAAAGATATTCCACCCCATACCATAATAAATCCTCCCCCGAAACCAGTAGTATTCAGGAAATTGCACTGAGCATATCTTTCATGTGGACGTCTGTATACAAGGGAACGTCGATCACAATGGTAGAGGCAGAATCTAGACTCATCTGTGAAGAGAACTCTTCCCAATTGATAAGCTCTCTCGCAAAATCCAAACGCGCCCTTCGATGGGCTGGGGTAAGAGCTGGGCCTCTTGCCGCGACACGAGGCCTTAAATCATATTCTCTGAGGCGATTTCTTATTGTCTGAGTGCTAATTTGCACCTCATGAGTTTGCTCAAGCTGATTTTGAAGGAGGCGAGCGGTTGCAAACCGTTGTCTCAACGAAGAAACGTTCTTGAATGGCAGTTGTTACTCGTGGTCTACCCTGTCCTGGTCTTCGGACATTCATACCTGTCTCCCTGAATCGCTGCAACATTCTGGACACACTTGTATGGGAAACTCCAAACCTTTCTGCAATTCTTTTGTATGTCCACCCTTATTCTCGCAAAACTACCGCTTGGGCACATTCCTCTTGGGTGAAATTGCGTCTTTCGCGTTGCATAGCGATCGAGTGTGGAAAATCAAACGAGAGAAAAACTACTGATCACTAGAATTGATCGAGAACAACTGATTTTAAAATGGAGCCAATACATTCAAAATCTGATAATATCATCTTTTTTTATTCCTGCTGGGAGAAAACATCTGTATTGAAGAAAAACGTTGAAAGTGGATAACATATGCATGCATAATTCTGATAATAGTATATTCTAAAACTAGTTGCAGAATGGGCTCCCATTCCAATACGAATGCGAAATTCGAAAACGAGCGACGAAGGAGCGAGTTTTCGAACGCATGAGTATTGGAATTGCATTCTGCAACGAGTGTTAGACGATATTTTCTCTATTTCACTCAAATTTTGTGAAATTCAATGAATACATTCAAATTATAGGTCCTAGTGACTTTCATATTTTATCTTGGCAGTTGGTGTAAACGTTAGGAAATGCGAAAATTGACGTTTCCAAATTGACATCTGCTGAAATTTTAAAGGATCGGAAGTCATTGCTGACAACCACAAAACGAAGAATGTAACTGAAAACGATGCTTTAATGAATTCATTACAGCACTGTTTTTAGAACTGTAATGAGCTCATTACGATACTGAAATAGAGAAAAATAATTATCATTGAAAACACCTTCTGTTGTAGAATAAATTTGAGATTTCCATAATGTGCGTTAATTTTTATGCGCAGTGTAATATCAGTGGTTGTTGAAGCAGAATAATAGGAATATTTCACTTTTTTTTCATTGATCACAAATATTGCCAGTTTCATGGTCATGGCAAAATTCTTTATAAATTCAATAGATTTATTCGTTAAGTTTTGTTTCTGTCTTGTTATCTATTAAAATTTTTCCAATCCAATCACTATGCAGCAACATGTTTCAAAATATCAACCAGATTTTTCTGGTTTAGCGAATATTCATATTGAACTTTGGAAAGGACCATGCTTTTTAATCATACACGATATTTTTCGATATCGGACCAGAATTTCCAGGCTGTATGCTCCTATAATCTTCAAATCTTTCAAATCTAGCTTGAAACAATTTCTGATAGAAAAAGAACCCTACAGCATTCAGGAGTTCCTCTCATCTCAGATCTGAGCGCTCTTTATTTAGTTTTTAGGGTAGGATTTTGTATTTTTTTGTTTTATTTGACGTTATCTCTTCACATAATGTATATGTTTATGAGAATAAATAAATCTATCTATCTATCTATCTATCAAGATGAAGATAATATACTGCTGGTATTCAAATCCACACGATGGTAATCGTATGTGAGGATATTTTCATGTTCAAAGTGCGTTACTTTGGAAAAATACCATTTAATTTGGTCATATTTATATATTTATTGCAATAATGAATGTACAGAAAATTTTAAGTTACTTTTTTGTAACTAGAAATAAAGCTGCAACTGGACTTCCAAGGACTGCTTTAATGTCAATAATTCTTGGATGCACTATTTATACGAGGATATATTGAAAAATTCTTAGCCTACTATAGAACCAAACAAAATTTCAATGTCAAAATATTTTATTACTCAACATATTCACCTCTTATTTGAATACATTTATTACAGCGAACTTGCAACGTCTCTAGACCTTTAAAAAAAATGTTTCTTCTCTCTCTGCAAACCCGTCCTCCACAGCTTTTATTACCTCCTCGTTGGAAGAAAATTTACGACCTTTTAACATTTTTTCAGTTGAGAAAAGAGATGATAGTCGGACGGAGCCCAATCTGGTGAATAAGGAGGGTGTACTAGTAATTCTAACCCTAAATCACGAATTTTTTGCATGGCAACATGAGATTTGTGTACTGGGGCGTTGTCCTGTAAAAACAAAATACCGTTGGATAGCTTTCCGCGTCTTTTCTCTTTAATTTTTTCCCGTAGGGTGGTCAGTAAATTCGAATAGTAATCTCCAGTTATTGTTCTACCCTTATCCAAAAAATCAATCATGATTACTCCATGGTAATCCTAAAAAACTGAAGCCAGAGTTTTTACAGCAGATTTTTGGACACGAAATTTCTTAGGTCTTGGAGAACCAGAGTGTCGCCATTCCATCGATTGTTGCTTTGTTTCTGGATCGTAGAAATGTACCCAAGTCTCATCCATAGTACCAATTCGGTTTAAGAAGTCTACATCGTTTTCAAATCGAACACAGATCGAACGCGATGCTTCTACCCTTGCACGCTTTTGGTCAACATTCAAACATTTGGGGATCCAAACTATATGATGAACGCGTTCGTATAAAATCTTCCATGCTTAAGATATTCGTTTTAGCCCAATTCGACGGTCTGATAAAATCACGTCATGAACTGCATCGATATTTTCGGGGACTGACACAGAAACTGGCCTTCGCGATCGGTCATCATCTTTAATGGAAAATTTACCTCTTTTGAAGCTTGCAGTCCAATTTTTCACGGTCGCATACGAAGGACATTGATCACCAAGGGTACTAAGCATATCTTTGTAAATCTACTCACCTCTTAACCCTTTCAAATACAGGTACTTGATGATGGCTCGATACCAGGCGCGTATCCAGGGGGGGGCTATTGGGGCTCTAGCCCCCCCCAAGGCTTTCGCCTCAGGCGAAAGCCTCATTCTTTCCAGTGAATCAAAAAGATGGAAAAAAAGTGGGCTACTTCAACACCGGATGATTCCAAATCATGTGCTTCATCTGCACTTTCAGCTCTAGAGAAATGTAGCGAAGATTTCTATCCAAATTTATACATATTGCTTCAAATATTTGGGTACACTGTGTCCCATTTTGGTTGAGATTGCACTGTATCTCAGCTATGATTGAAGATAGAGACATGCGGTTATCGCGAACCTGTATCACATTTTCGTAAAACTTTCAAAGCCACAAACAGAAATATTCCAACTTCTGCTTGTTCCTGAAACACAGGGCGAAAACGAAAATGTTCACTTTTGGAAATGTAATTATTTCTTAGGCCCTGTATAAGATAGGAAAAAAATAAATTTTTGTTGAGAGCACTGTTTTTAAGATTGGACACAAACTTGGTATTTTTCAAATGTATCACCCTGTTTATTCCATCGTCAAATTTTCGCAATTTTTTTTCTGAATACATTGATGTATCACAACCCAATCTTCAATAAGTTTTAACTTTGAGAATCATAAAAATCCAAATTGATGTTTTTGATACTAGGCCATGAATCCTTTCACACATGCATAAAAGTTGAACATGCATAAAATATTGTTTTGTTTATTGCATTCAAGAAAACTGAGTCACAAACAGAGTCAAAACAAATCAATGATGATGGCTGACGGTGAAAACATGGAATTTCAAAATCTGAAAAATATTGTATGAAAATATAAAATGTAAGCATATCGGCGTTATAATATAGATGAGCCCCAACCAAAGAAGCATTCAGAAACCCACAAAGGCAATCCTTAATAATTTTAAATGAAACTGTGTGGTTTATGTATAAGACAAAATGGACGACAGTTTGAACAACTTCATTAGATCTATATGTTTATTTTTGGTTTATGTAATAAATTGTCTGATTAGAATCTTGTAATTACATCAGTTAATGTTAAATCTGTACCGGTATATTTTTTTGTTTACAACATTTTTAAGTTTATGTTGAAGAGTGATATTTTGAGTTGATGTTCAAAATATAATTAAATAAAAAGGTTTGAATCACATGGCGTTTCGAAAAAGTAATAATTTAATGCAGGTGTCGAAGAATTCATGGCCTACTATTGAAAAACAAACATAAATATGGATTTTTCTGATTTTTGAAGCTATAATTTATTGAAGATAAGGTTGCGATACATCAAGGTATTCAAAAAAATCGCAAACATTTGACGTTTAAATATACAGGGTATTCCATTTAAAAAATACCAAGTTTGTGCCCAATCTTAAAAACAGGGCTCTCAATATCTCTTATAAACCGTTTTAATTTTTTTTCTATCTTATACAGGGCCTAAGAAATAATTACATCTCCAAAAGGAAACATTTTCGTTTTCGCCCTGTATTTCAGGAACAAGAGTAGTTGGAATATTTCTGTTTGTGGCTTTGAAAGTTTTACAGAAAAGTGATACAGGGTCGCGAAAATCGCATATCTATGGCGGAAAACCGCTTGAACGGATTAGCTCTAATGCACATAAATTACGAGATAGTCATAGATACAGAAATGGTTGTGACCAGATTTGTTAATGCTGGGCGCTGGCGCTTGGAACTTTTATTTAATAACTAAAAACTTATAAACCCTTGGATGATTCAATATTAATTTGTTTTTTTTTTGTTTTTTGAAGATTCATATTTACAAGAAATAAATGCATGCTTTAATATTTTCTTATTCGTTTTTCATGATTTCTCATGGTTAAAAAACATAACTATTTTTGGATAAAAGCTGAGCCCCCCCAACACACCTTATTTCTGGGTACGCGCCTGCTCGATACACCATATTTCGATTTTAACAATTTCGGTGGACATCTTTTTTTTAATTTATTGCGTAACTCTGGTTTACTTTTTTGACGTCGAACTCTACACTGACACTTCTAATAAGTTATTGTTCGTTGATATGCTATCGCAACGTTTATGCATGGAACTGGTCTAGGCTAACTAGATATCGATACATCCTCGTATGACGACAAAACAAAATCACTAATTTGATAAATAGTGAATAATTTCAAGCTGAATCTCGCATCTAGTCGACCAATTGGATGACCAAGATTCGAAAATTGATCGGCGTGAGAACCTATACACAAACGTGCTATTGTAAAAGCCTTTATTGTCTTTCAAATCGTTAATTTCTTCAGCATCCATTCATTAATTTTTTATCCGTTATTAGCAGATACCTCAACTCGTAACGGGCATTGACGTTGCTAATCTCCCCGGCGCAAATAAAACAAAATTCCAATTAGTTCATCAGGTGATAATGAAGAACTACACAGCCGTTCGCTGTGAAATAAAATAGGGACGCCCCTGAATCTTCACAGAGTATGTAAATTCTCGAGGCCCCCCGCAACATACAAGCTTCATACAGCTGCATTTGTCGAAGTAGTACAAGGTAGAGTGCATGAAAACACAAAAGAAGGACTGTTCCATGGGTGAGACCCTCCCATTTCACACAAAACCTTTCTAGACCCGGCCCCATAGCGCCTGCAATGCAGCCAGCTTAACGGGAAGGCGTACACGACAGTCGTACCAACACTACACGAAAAAACCCATCCAATGGTACATCGCTTCCCTATCGATAATTACCTCTCATAACACAATAGGTTATGAATAGTCCATCGACCAATGGTGGTCGCGATTATGATTTGACATTTGGTAGCTCGACCAATTTTTTTTCGTCCTTCAAAAATCGAGCCTGCCGTCCAGTTCTGATGCATTGCGAGCGGGCTCTGAATGAATCGTAAAGATTCCCAATCGATTTTTCGCGATCTATAAATGTGAGGCGAATCGAGGATAATTTCGAATCTGGTGATTGTGTGGGTTGCGACATGGAAGTGAAGCCGTTTTTCGGATACCCATATCAAGGTAAATTTTCTTTCAAAGCCCATGAAACTCACCAGCGAAACCCGCAGTTTGCATGCAGGACCATCCCAAAGAGGCTTCATGAAAATCCCCTATAAAAAATTGAAAAAGATAATTAATTAAGCATTTACATCAAATCTGCAAGAAGAAGAATCTGAACTATCTCTATCTCCAATTCTTTTATCAATTATTCTGAGAAATATTGTAGAAATCTGATAAAATAGTGGTTTCTTATTTTATTAAATACTAGCTGGCCCGGCGAACTTTGTACAGCCTGAATTATACTTAAAAGTTGTATAAACTCACCATTGCTTTTTTTCAAGCAGGAAAAAAATTAGGCAATATTAAAGTTCAAAATATACAAAATTTTAATAATTTTGTAATTCACATGGAAAGAATTCTCTTTATTTAAGCGGTAACTAATTGTTGAACTTGAACATATAACCTTTTGTTTTTAATTGTTGTACAGTTCTCTTTTTGCAGTGCCTCATGTGAATGTTAATAGCAGGAGTATAATCCATATTATACCTTTCCTCTTATATGAATCAAAATGTCAAGAATATGAACAAAAATTATTCCTTTAATGAACTATCGACTATTAACACAGCCCGACCAGAATTAAAAAATCAGTCATTTGTTAATAGCCCAACCTGAAGTGGCAAAAACAAAACTTTCATTATATTCTCAAAATCTAATCAGTGGTCACACCATTATTTTAGACATCTTAGCTATGATGCTAAGCTCAAAATAATGGGTAAACATCTCAGTTGGTAGAGCAGCGTGATTCTCATTATTCTCATTATATCTCTCTTCAATTTGTTCAATTTAGTTGACGATATCAAGCTCGTTAGAAGACAAATCGAGATGTTAAAATGTCGATAGTACGATCGACACGGCAAAATTATCAACAATGTGAATTATGTTGAACTCATATTCAAATTTATTGATGGTCATTCGACCAGATCAGATTAGGCAACCCATGAAACATTATTGTATATCATAAGTGAAAGCCCGATGAGCAAACGTTTCAAAATTATTGACGCTTACAATACTGTCTCTGTGCGAACAGAAACACGAATATAATATGTCAATTACTAATTATGGGCAATTTTGGATTCAGTTATTTCCGCAAATATATCTATTACCCAAACAGAAATTCGAAAGCATTTCAAAAATAAAGAAGAAAGATGAAGATGGCCAACTCACGTTTGAAACTGATCGTCAAAATCAGATACTTGATCTTTCGGTAAAAATTCACTGTTCCACCAACTTGAGATAAGTTTACCCGCTTTTTGATCTGGCAATAGACTTCCAAGTTACCATGAGTTCTATGCGAATCACATATCGCCATCTAACAGCGGTAATATCAACCTACGACTACGTACAGTGACTATTCACTGTACGACTACGCATCAACGGTAGCGACACCTAGTGGCCTTATTCAAAAGAAGGAAAAGCATTTCCTGCATAAGTAAAACTTTCATCAATTTTTTCGAAGTTTTATTGTATTTTATAATAACCAGACCGAAGACGATTCCATAAATGAAGTTTCATAACAAACAGTCCATCCTATCTCTAGTTATAAATGGTGTAACCAACATCTTTCTTTTATATATATAGATAACCAACATCTTTCTTTTATATATATACTAGCTGGCCCGGCGAACTTTGTTACGCCTAAATGATACTTACGATGAATTTCACAAATCGTAATCACCGGTGATCGGAGATCAACGGCTTGGTTCTCTGATGTTTGAATTGTCAAATCGAGTTGATGCTAGATGAAACTCAGATCACCCCCCATGAGTATCGAAGTCCTTAGAAAAAGTTAAACAATGTGGTGCACATAAAATATTTCATACATTGTGTACCTGATTTTCAATCGTTATTACCCCCCCCCCATGAAAAAAAGCTATATCCGCCCTTTGGCGAGATTTCCATGTTTTCATGGATATGAGCTGTCACCTCGGCTGTCATACAGAACAGAAACACAAATATAATAATGACAATTACTAATTATGGCTATTTTGGATTCAGATATTTCCGCAAATATATTTATTACCCAAACAGAAATTCAAAACCATTTCAAAAATCATGAGAAAAGATGAGAATAATGGACAACTCACGATTGAAACTGATCGACAAAATGCGATTTACTTGAAATTTCGATAAAAATTCACTGTGATAGAATTCTATGCAAATTATACAGTAATTGATGTCAATACCTTCACGATTACGTTATTTTGAATAAATAAAGATGTGAAAATAACTAATAATAATCAGTCATAATGTCTGAATAGCGCCACCTGAAGTGGTAAGAACGAAACCACTCTCATATCAGACATATCTCAACGAAATCTCATCATTTTAGAGATCTGTAATCTAACGCTACGACATTTCGGCTTTGGTCAACAGCGCAGAGTTGGAGGCAACCCAAATTACACACTATATGTTTACATCGCTGTCTAACTGTAGCGACACCTAGTGGCCTTACTCGAAAGAAGGAAAAGCATTTCCTGTATAGGTAAAATTTTCATCGATTTTTTCAGAGTTTTATTGTATTTTATAATAACCAGACCGTAGACGAATCCATATTTGAAGTTTCATAACAAACAGTCCATCCGATCTCGAGTTATAAATGGTGTAACCAACATCTTTCTTTTATATATATAGATATAGATTAAATACCCTATATGCGGCTTTACACGTAACAATTTATCTGCCGATTTCAGCAAATTGCCGAATTGTTTTGAACCATCAAAATCATTAAAATTGAGCATTAAATTCGCGGAAATATATACAGGGTGTCCCACTAGTGCCGCAGCGGACGATATACGCGTAACGGTCTGAGTTTGGCGAAATTTTTTGATGCAGACTTGATATACTCCGAGAAGAGCACAACCTAAAAATATTTTCGAATATATCGGGTGGCCCACAAAAGAGGAATAGAGGGTGACTTTGTTTTTTCAGATGAGACACCCTATATTCAAGTGTTTTGCAATTCACTGAAACTTCCTGAATGCTTTCGTATACTTTTCACATATTTTTATTCGACAGTTTTCGAAATATTGGCTATTTTGACAAAAAAAATAATACTTGTAGAGGCTATGTTATCCAATTATATTTCACGAACCCTTGCACATACCAATAACAGCTTCATATGGATTGAAAGACAAGACTTCAAAGTATCCTAGCCAGCTATAATAAAGCATCTCCAGCATATGGAGTGTCCACAAGAAGACTATCAACATGGCAAATTTCAAATCGATTTTTCTTTATTTTTTTCAAATGCAATGGGTATAATTTTTTTTTCATCATTGTAATCGCCATTCATTTTACTTCATTTTTTGTCAAATACATGATATAAGTACGTATCTTCAACAGAATAGGATTTTTTAGAGTTTTTCCTCTTATAGACCAAGAGCCAGTGACCAATTTTCATATGTCATTTCATAACTCACCAAAATTTACTTGTTTAATATTCAATATCTGCTTGAAAATAAAAACCATTTCTGCCAGCCCATAATGGCTGGAGTAGACTACCATAAGCGCTCAAAGAGGCCAGAAAATTAGGTTCAACTATGTCATAGTATCATACACAAAACTTTCAGGAATTGTTATTGATAATATATATATTGAATCTATAAAAAATAATGACAGAAATTTTTCGTCCCTCCTAAGTGTTGGCAGAACTCTTTGAAAATTCATCAAGAACAGCTGTACCTACTTATGTCATTTCAGTACGCTTGAAATTTACAGGAAATAAAGAAAATGTGTCTTGAAAGCAAATTATAATCATGACAGAAATTTTTTACATCACGAACCATCTGCCAGAACGAGAAATGTTGCCGCGCAAATGCGAGCGAAATGTGCTTATTCATATTTGCAAGTCAGACCTAGAGCGCATATTGGGCATTTACGAGACTCATCAAAAGTTGATAGGAAGCTAAAATACTTTTATGAAATTATAGAATTTGTTTTCAGTTTCATTCACCTGATCCGATGATAAGGGTATTCGCTATGTACTCGTAATACTAAAGCTCACTGTGAAAGTCTTATACTCTCTTTTACTACTATCAGTCTACCCAACTTTTGGGATTTTAAATGCCCTGATGGTTTATTTTTTACCCCTTAATGTGACTGAGATCTTACACTTCTTTGAATGTTTCGTAAGTCACACAGGTAGACTGAAGACCTCCTCAATCCATTTGAAAAATTCTTGAGGAAACAAATTTTGAGAATGCGTAGGAAGAGCATATTTTTTGAATAGTTTATTACTAAATAAATTGTTCTAATGTTAAAAATAAACACCTTTAATTCCTTCAATTTATTCCTTTAATTGACAATAATACATGCCCAATATGCGCCCTAGGTCTGACTTGCAAATATGAATAAGCTCATTTCGCTCGCATTTGCGCGGAAATATTTCTCGTTCTGGCAGATGGTTCGTGATGTAAAAAATTTCAGTCGTGATTACAATTCGCTTTCTAGACACATTTTCTTTATTTCCTGTAAATTTCAAGCGTACTGAAATGACATAAGTAGGTACAGCTGTTCTTAATGAATTTTCAAAGAGTTCTGCCCACACTTAGGAGAGACGAAAAAGTTCTGTCATTATTTTTCATAGTTTCAATATATTATCAATAACAATTCCTGAAAGGTTTGTGTATGATACTATGACATAGTTGAACCTAATTTTCTGGCCTCTTTGAGCGCTTTGAGCGCTTATGGTAGTCTACTTCGGCCATTATGGGCTGGCAGAAATGGTTTTTAGTTTCGAGCAGATATTGAATATTAAACAAGTAAATTTTGGTGAGTTATGAAATGACGTATGAAAATTGGTCACTGGCTCTTCCTCTATTAATTCACATTTACTTTCGAATTCAAAAAGCAGATTTGGCTTTTCTGTGGTCATTGAGAACTGTCAAATTATTCTATTCAGAATTAACATCATTGCAGCTTCAATTCATATCATCATAGTTCTTACGGATTGGATGAATACTCACAAAATGATGTAAAAATTCAAAAAATATCAATGAGTTTGAATGTACAAGTTATGAATGCTACAAAAAACTAGTTTCGAAACTTTAGGATACAAAAAAGTGCCCGCTCTTATCCTTATAAAACTTTCTTCGAAAAAATGATATTCATAAGTTTCACAGGCACGCACGCAGATCTGCAAGCTACCAAGCTTGAAGCTTGTTTGAAATTTCTGCAAGATTCGACTCATTAAGTAGAAACATAGAACATTATCAAAAATGTATTTTGAAAAATGGGTACAGAAAGCAATTTTCTGTCTTCAGTAACTGATTTCATCACATTTTTGACTAGATACATCAAAACTTTCTAGTTCCTCATTTCGCTATAATATGATAATATGAATTGAAGCTTCAATGATGCTTATTCTGAGTGGAATAATTTGACAGTTCTCATTAACCACAGAAAAGCCAAATCTGCTATTTGAATTCAATGGTATATATGTAAATTTTAGGGAAACATTTCGAAAAAGCTCTTAAAAATCCTATTCTGTTAAAAATATGCATATCATGCAATTGACAAAAAATGAAGTAATATGAATGGTGATTACAATGATGAAAAAAAAAATATGCATTGCATTTGAAAACATGAAGAAAAATCGATTTGAAATTCGCCATGTTCATAGTCTTTTTGTGGACACTCCATATGCTGGAGATCCTTTATTATAGCTGGCTAGGATACTTTGAAGTCTTGTCTTTCAATCCATGTAAAGCTCTTATTGGTATGTGCAAGGGTTCGTGAAATATAATAGGATAACATAGCCTCTACAAATATTATTTTTTTGTCAAAATGGTCAATATTTCGAAAACTGTCGAATAAAAATATGTGAAAAGTATACGAAAGCATGCAGGAAGTTTCAGAGAATTGAAAAACACTTTCGAATATAGGGTGTCGCATTTGAAAAAACAAAGTCACCCTCCATTCTTCTTTTGTGGGCAACCCGATATATTCGAAAATTATTTTAGGTTGTGCTCGTCTTGGAGTATATCAAGTCTGCAACAAAAAATTTTGCCAAACTCAGACCGTTACGCGTATATCGTCCGCTGCGGCACTAGTGGGACACCCTGTATAAGTCTATTTCTGTTCATCTGACACTAAGGTCCATATCTATATTATCATAGAAATCTAGTGGTTTCTTATTTTGTTGAATGTTCTATCCCATAGGCGGCTTAACACGTAGAAATTTCTCTGCCGATTTCACCAATTTCACCAAATTGCTTGTTACCTATCAAACATAATGAAATTAAACTATAAATTCGCGAAAATAAATTGAAGTCATATTTCTTCTTCTTCTGAAACTAAGGTACACAACGATTTATCTGCAGATAAATTTATCATCATTTATCATATTGTTGGAACATGGAATGTGCAGGGATGGAGAACAAAGGCTGACGAAGTTATACAGGAGTTTCAAAACTCAAGTATCGACATACTTATCATGAGCGAAACAAAGAGGAAGGGAAATGGTTCTGAAGTGATTGGTGAGATCTTACATTGTTGGAGCGGCATCGAAAAGGAAAAAAGGGCTAAAGCAGGAGTCGGTATATTGGTCAAGAAGAAATGGATGCATTCTATTCGTGACTGGGAGCCTATTAATGAAAGAGTGTGTAGAATGAGACTTGATGTCTTTGGCAGACAAATCACGCTACTGGCAGTGTACGGACCAAACGAGGGTAGCTCAAACAGTGAGAAACAGTACTTCTTTGAAACCCTTCAACAGGAGATTGAAAAGGTGAAAAACTGTCAGGAATTAATAATTGCCGGAGACTTCAACGGTAGGGTAGGTGGGAGAAATAATGATAGGACTGTCGGAGATTTCGGAGAGACGACTGTTAACGACAACGGAGAGAGAATGATAGAGCTATGCGATCTAAACGACCTCCGAATTACTAATGGATTCTTTAAACATAAGGAAATCCATATGTACACCTGGACACAACCAAAAAGAAAGCTGAGATCCGTCATCGATTATTTCGTGGTCAAACTTAATACAACCCTTAAAGTTCAGGACGTGAGAGTGAAACGAGGTATTGAATGCGGCAGCGATCATCACATACTTGTCGCAAATATACAATTCCCATGGAAAGGACAACTCACGAGAACAGATAACAACGATGAAAAACCAGAACGAACAATTGAACCGGGTTTCAGAGTGCACCTTCTCCAAGACACAACAATCAAAGAATTATACCAAGAAAATCTTGACAAAAGATTGATCGAATTCAGATACGAAAATCTGGAGGACACGTACGCGCACATCAAGTGTTGCATAAGGGAAGCAGCACTGGAAACTCTGGGTAGAAAAGAGGATGGAAGACGCGAGACGTGGAACGAGATGACGGAAGAAACGAGAAAATGTATAAAGGAAAAAAAGGAGATTTATAAAAGATGGTTGAGCACGCATAACTCGGAAGATCTTGAAGGATATAGAAAAAAGAACAGAGAAGTAAAGAGACTGGTTACCAAAGAGAAGAACGAAATGTGGAAGAAGAGATGCATCAACATAGAAGAACATAACGGAGGATCAAAAAGCAGGGAAGCATACAGGGCTATAAGATCGCTCCAACAAAACACCAAAGAGGGACTTCACGTGACCTATATTCAGAACAGCCGATGGCAGGAGTACTACGAAGATCTACTAACAGAAAAAAGACCTGGTTTCGCCAGCACATCTACTAACATCAGCAATCCAGACCAGAGAAGAATGGAACAACCACTACATGTCACACTAGACGAAATAAAAAAAATTGTTAAACACCTCAAAAACAATAGATCACCTGGACCCGGTGGCATTAACCCGGAGCTATTCAAACACGGGTCAGATAAGTTACTGCGGATCGTACGGAACATGTTTGAAAGAGCCATAAATGGGGAAAATCTGCCTTCAGAATGGATGGAATCCTATATAACTTCGATTTTCAAAAAAGGGGATAGAAGGAAGTGTGAGAATTATAGAGGAATTAGCGTCATATCGACGATAGGTAGGATGTATGGTAGACTGTTGAAGGGGCGACTGGAGGAGAATATAAAAACCAAGATTGGAGAAGACCAGGCTGGCTTCACAGCAGGAAGATCATGCCAGGACCATATATACACGATACAACAACTCATCGAAAAAAAGATATCCAAAAACAGAGCAGTACATGTAGCTTTTGTGGATCTGAAAAAGGCTTATGATTCTATACCCCGCATAAAGATCTGGGAAGCAATGGAGAAACTTGACATACCGCAAAATCTGATATCTGCAACAAAAAAATTGTACTCTCAAAACGTAGTATCGGTCAAACTGGGGAAAAGGCTAGGAAAAAGCTTCAAAACAACCAAAGGTCTTCTACAAGGATGCGCTACCTCCCCCACTCTATTCAAGATATTCCTAGAAGTGGCACTAAGACCTTGGAAACGGAAGTGTGAAGGTATGGGAATACCTGTGAGAAACGAACATCTATATACCCTCAGTTTCGCCGATGATCAGGTGATTATGGCACAAGATGAAGAAGACCTCAGCTTCATGGTGAGAAAACTAGGCGAGGAATATGAGAGAAACGGTCTTGAAATTAATTTCAATAAGACAGAGTATCTATCAGCTGGCATAACAGAGACATCTGACCTAGAACTAGATGATAAGACCAAATTGAAAGGATGCAAGTTCTTCAAATACCTAGGCTTCACCATTTCAAAAGAAGGAACAACTATAGAGGAGATCAAAAAAAGGTTGGGACAAACCAGGACATGCATTCGGCAACTTAATGGCATATTGTGGGATGACCATATCACGAAGACCACAAAAAAAAAGAATATTCAACACCATAGTCAGGAGTATTATGACATATGGGTCAGAAAACTGGGTGATGAGCAAGAGAGAACAGGGAAAAATACTAGCCACAGAAATGGAATTCTGGAGGAGGTGTGCAAAAAAGACCAGACTAGACCGAATACCGAATCAAGAGATTAGAAGAAGGATGTCAGTGGAGGACGACATACTTACCTTCATTGAGGAAAAACGGCTGGAATGGTATGGGCACGTGAGACGAGCGCCACCGGATAGATGGATATCCCGAATAACGGAATGGAGCCCTTTAGGGAGACGAAGACGGGGAAGACCGCGAAGATCATTCAGGGATGAAGTGGATAACGCAATGACGAGGAGAAACCTAGAGGATGGAGATTGGAATGATAGAGATGAATGGAGAAACCGGTTGAGAGAGGGAAGACAGCGTCAGCTGTAAACACCCTATATATATATATAAATTTATCAGCGGGAAAATATAAAGTCTGATGCCGATACTCAAATTTACATTTTATCTATTGCTAAATCAAATTACGAATGCGGAATTATATTCGATCCAAGAATATTCACATCACTTCAAACAATAGGCATTCATTCAACCGAAAATTTTGTCAGCATCTCTAATATGTAATTTTTTAAGGATAAATTGACTTCATATAGTCATAAAAATATTTCCTCATGAACAAACTGTGATAGCATTAATAAGAAAAGTCATATTCGTCAACTAAATAGGCTAAAAATTACTGTTGTGTCCTGGTCCATTCAAAATTGTCATTTAAATTCACAATAAATTTCAACCTCATTTGTTCAAGGTCAAATGCCGCAAACATCGTTTTTTGTAATTTTATCGTAAACAGTAGATGTTATCATAAAAATAGCTCCAGCAAAAGTTGTAGATCATGCAGCTGTCTGCAAAAATTGTCTAGTTACTTTTTCTCCTACGAATCACCAATTTTGAGATATAACCAGTTCAAAAAAGTGTACGCCGCTTATTCAGGAAGTCCAATTTTGGCGTACTCTTTCCAATATTTCGGCCGGTATCTCACGAATTAATACTTCAATGTTGTCTTCCAATGCGTCAATCGAAGCGGGCTTGTCAGTATAGACATGAGCCTTAACAAAGCCCCACCAAAAATAGTCTAAAGGCGTTAAATCCCACGATCTAGGCGGCCAATTGACCGGTCCCAAACGTGAGATAAACAATAAAATGTTCGATAAAAATTTCCACATCGTCTATTTTATAACACAGTTTTGAAACCTTCATCTTCTAAAATCACCTCCAATGACTCTTTTCCAGGCCAAGGACGAATCAACCAACTCGGTGGAGTCTTCATCAACGGCCGACCCTTACCAAATCACATACGATTAAGAATAGTGGAAATGGCAGCCGCCGGAGTTAGACCCTGTGTCATATCCAGACAGCTGAAGGTATCCCATGGATGCGTCTCGAAAATTCTGAACAGATACCAGGAAACCGGCAGCATCAGACCCGGAGTCGTCGGCAGTTCCAAGTTCAAAAGTGCCGTTGAGGCCAGAATCGAACAGATCAAGAAGGAGTCTCCCAACATCATGAGCTGCGAGATCAGAACGAAGCTCATACAGGTGAGACAAATTTAGATGGGCTAATTAGTTCAAAAAGCTGCCTATCTCAATATCTACGTTTTTGTATACTTCAGTTGATCAGAAATTCAGAAGAGCACTGCCACAATCTTTGGTGCCTTCTATTTTGATATAGCATATTCCAGAATGTTCAACTGCCACCATCACCATAATGAGTAAATAAACGTCTCGTCAAAATGTGTCCGTAAAAAATTATACATATAAATGTAAGAAATCACCCCTTTCTAAATCTGTTCCGTAACTCAGATGGTCGCTCTTCTTGAAGCATGTAGGCTAAAGAACACAACATTCCTGGCCAATAACAAGCCCACCTCTTCCGCGTGGTCAAAAGAAGAAGTGACGACAGATACCCCGAAGATAATCGTAACATTAACGAAACTTTGGCACACATTTTATCGGCAGACCCATAAAAGACCCCGCACTTTTTCTATGGCAAATGGCGTTCTGTCAAATTTTCTAAAATTTTGGTATAATGTAGTACTCGACCTACTGATCAAAAATGTCCATGGCCCCAACTCTATCCTATGACTAGTTTTCGAGATACAGGGCGTTGAAGTTGAGAATTACCCACTTTTACTACGCCCGTATCTCGGTACAGAATCGAATGAACTTCAATTTTTCTCAAGAAACATTTCATTACATCCCCCAGGGAGCAACCATATAGAGGAATATGACCGAAAATCGTTACGAATACAGGGTTATCCATAATTGAATGCATGCCCGATTTTGAAATTATAAAATATGTTAGTTTCAGAGCGAGAACGTTCACAAAATGAACTATTACACTAGATATGTAGTTGTTACATCGAAAAAGTCTGAAATACCCAAAATTTTGAATCTTGAAATAGAGGGTGATGAAAAAAAAGGTGGTTTTGGGGTATTTTCGAGAGGTTCCAAGTTCATTTCATGACTGAATCACCCTGTATTCATTGAAGTCCATGATGATATGTTCTAAAAAAAATTAACAAACACCTTGAATCAACCCATAAATACAGGGTGTCCATTTAACCTTCCTTGAGAATAGTTTCTATAATAATGGATCACCCACTATAAATTCTGGGTATTTCAGACTTTTTCGATGAAACAACAACATATCTAGTGTAATAGTTCATTTTGTGAAACTACATATTTTATGAACTGAAACTGACATATTTTATAATTTCAAAATCGGACATGCATTTAATTATGGATAACCGTGTATTCGTAACGATTTTCGGTCATATTCCTCTATATTTCTATATGGTTGCTCCCTGGGGGATGTAATGAAATGTTTCTTGAGGAAAATTGTTCATTCGATTCTGTATCGCCCTGTATCTCGAAAACTAGTCATAGGATTGAGTTGGGGCCATGGACACTTTTGATCAGTAGGTCAAGTACTACATTATACCAAAATTTTAGAAAATTGGACAGAACGCCATTTGCCATAGAAAAAGTGCGGGGTCCTTTGAGCGGAGATACCGCTGAAATACCATTAATACCAACATCGAAAACTAGTTCAAAAAGCTGTCTTCTTTCTTGTATGTATTCTTCAATTTGATCAGAAATACACTGCCAAAACTATTGGTGTCTTTTATTTTGAGATAACATAACTGATCTCTTCGGCATATTCCAGAACGTTCAACTGCCACCATCACCTTAATGAGTAAATAAATGCCCCGTCAAAATTTCTCCAGTAAAAGTTTGTATAAATGTAAGAAAGATATAGGCTCAAGAACGCAACATTCCTGGCCAATAACAAGCCCACCTCATCCGCGTGGTCAAAAGTTGAAGTGACGACAGATACCCCGAAGATAATCGTGACATTATCGAAACTTTGGCACACGTTTTATCGGCAGACCCACAAATTTGAGCCTGGATGCCGCTGAAATACCAGATATTCAGAAAAATGGAGGTGCTAACGAAACAGCATCTATGGGTTTCTAAATGGCCCAGTAAAAGTTGTCATCAATGATGATGGAACGGTCGATCGATCGAAAACTCAGGCGTGTAATCGGACGAAGAAGAATGGTTGCTTACGAAATAATATCACGTTGGCTGGGGGCCTGAGGGTTACTTGTGGTCGCATATAGCACCGGGCCAGTGGCGTAGCATTGGTTTGAAGAATTTAAAAAAAGTTCAAGGTGAAAAATGTGTTCTATAGTAAAAGGAAATGTTCCTTTAAATCAGAGTTTCTGGAGAAGAAGAAACACTCTGGTGGAATTTCCCAGAAATGGACCACTTGTAACATTCCTGGTTTGTTAAATCCTAGGAACATTATGAAAAAGAGAAAAGGGGCAACCCTGCTCTGAAGAGCTGAGGGTAGAATTACGTTAAAGGGGGTTTTATACTTATATTTTTGGCTTGTGATGTGATCGTCTAGATTGGTAGAACTCTATGTTAAGTCGTAGTAATTCAGATTCGAAATAACTCAGATTAGTGAAATATAGGATGGGAAATAATGAGGTAAAATAGATAAATAATACACTAGATTGGTCATAAAGATGGAACAAGAGCCTTTATTCGTCTAGCACCATAGTTCGAAGAACCATAGCCATATGAAGGAAAAACGAACGAGAATCAATTGAAACTCAAAGCAAAAAACCTTCTAACATTACAGAGGATATGTTTACAATCCATAGAACAATTATTAATAAGACGAGCACTGGTGATATGTACAATTTGGAGCTTCCTATACTCGGGTAAGGTTATTACTGGCACAATTGTGATAAAAAGCAGAATCCAATACATCCAAAGTTATCCAAAGGTTATAGGCATATAGAGTGTGTCACCTGATTATTAATGGAATTCATAAGCAGTATCCTTGTAGTTCCTAGTGTGAGAATCCTTCCTTCCAAGTGTTATGTGTGAGATCCTAGCAGTCGCGTTGGTTTGGAAGTGACGATAAACTCTTTATATTTCCTGTTAACTGATGAACGGTGGAACCAGATCGAAGCAATCCTTCACTTGCCTGGCTCGCCATGGCCCGAAGACGAGGCTATGTTTACTGAGGACGTTCGTTAGAGAACTCTCAGAGGAATTCTCACTGCCACTGTTGTGGGGGATGTTTTCCTTGGCACAGACGATATAAATAGTTTATCCTAGGCCTCCAAACCAGTGATTATTGTACGTAAAATATTATACTAAAGCAACAACTCCAATGCGTATACCATAATGTCGCGTGAATAGTTAAATGTGCAGTAGACCTTACGAACAGTACAAGAATATTCCAAATGGGTTGGTAGCAGAACAGAGTTTCACAATATTCAATAGAAATGCAATAATAAAATAGAACAAGCTTACATGTGATTAAATCCTGTGAAATGAAACAGAGTTATTTAAATGGGGACAGTGTACATACCAGATAACAAAGAAGCGTCTTTAAAATATACTAAAATGGCGGATTCCTAGAAGAGGAACTCCATTTCAAAGGACACTATTGTGAACCAGAATGAAAGTGAAAAACAGCCAGCAGCAGTCGAGTGAAATTGAAGTAAAAAAAGGGCCTTCCATTCGTTTTCGTTTCGGAGGTTAGTTTTTCTTCCACAGAATCGTATTTCTTCGATGGTCACAGAAGAACAAGTTTACTTCATGGTGGATCTTCGATATGATTAAAATCTCCTTTTTATAAAGATGCGAATTGCCTAAAGTATTGCTTGAAGTCGTACTAATATTCATCATTCATAGAATTATAAAATAACTAGCTGGCCCGGCGAACTTTGTTCCGCCTAAATGATACTTACGGCGGATTTCACAAATCGTAATCACCGGTGATCGGAGATCAACAGCTTGGTTCTCTGATTTTTGAACTATCAAATGTTTCGATGGATATGAGCTGTCACACAGAACAGATACATAAAAATAATTTGTCAATTACCAATTATAGCAATTTTGGATTTAGTGATTTCCGCAAATATATTTATTACCCAAACAGAAATTCAAAAACATTTTAAAAATTATGAGAAAAGATGAGAATGGACATATCACGATCGAAACTGATCGCCAAAATCGTATATACTTAACATTTCGATAAAAATTCACTGTGATATCCACGCGCTTCTGGATATGTTAATCAAGGGCGGATTTACGGGGGGGTACTGGGGGTAACTACCCCCCCCCCCATGAGTATCGAAGGCCTAAGAAAAAGGTGGTGCACAAATTTTTTTTTATACATTTTGTACCTGATTTCATGTTTTTTTCAATAGCTATTACCCCCTCCATGATCGTTATTACCCCTCCCATGAAAAAGAGCTATATCCGCCCTTGCTGTTAATAGACCTTCATGGTACTATAAGTCCTATGCAAATTACCCAGTAATTGATGTCATATGTTCTTTATTCGATCATTTCAAACAACGACGACCGAAATTCTCGAAAAAAAAAACAGATGACATAAATTGATGGTCGCGAAAGCCTCAACAAATTTATCGCCATCTAATGGTACTGATGTCAAATATAGTACCTTCACGATAAGATGTCTAGAATAATGGTGTAGGCACCCGTCAATTTTTGGAAGGAATGACGTTCGACCAAATCGAAAATATTAGCAACGTGGCGGCGCTGCAATATCATTTTAGTGTATTTTCCCTTGTCAATTTGATGGATGTATCAACAGCTGATTTGCTGAAGTCAATTATGACATGACAGCAGAATGGCATCTTTTTTTAATGAAAGTTTTCTACTTTTCCTAAGAACTAATATCATAGTATAAAAACTATATATACTATGCTAATATACATCAGAATGTCAGGAATATAAACAAACATTATTGCTTGACAAAATTATCTACCATTAACACGCCACGTTCGCCAGAATAAATTCAAGTATTCGAAATAACTGATAAAAATCAGTCATAATTTGTGAATAGCACCGCCTGAAGTGAAAAGAACGAAACATTGCTAATATAATCAATTTGGTCACAACAAAATCTAATCAGTGCCTACACCATTATTCTAGACATCCTACTTCACGATTACGTTATTTTGAATAAATAAAACTATAAAAATAACTAATAATCAGCCATAATGTGTGAATAGCGCCATCTGAAGTGGTACGAAATTTAATCATTTTAGAGATCTGTACCTACTCCTACGCTTTTTTGTGTTGGCCAACGGCGCAAAGTTGTGGGCAACTCAAATTACACACTATTACAGTGACTATAGTGGTAATATAGTCACTGTACACCCCATCTAACGGAGAGAATATGAAATCAAGTACCTACGAATAAGCGGTAGCGTAACTGTAACTGTAGCGACACCTAGTGGCCTCGCTCAAAAGGAGGAAAAGCATTTCCTGTATAAGTGAAATTTTCATCGAGTTTTTCGAAGTTTTATTGCATTTTATAATAACCAGACCGTAGACGAATCCATATATGAAGTTTCATAACAATCACTCCATCCGATCTCGAGTTATGAATGGTGTAACCAACATCTTTCTTTTATATATATATAGATATCAAATAAGTTCATTCAACGTAGTTCCACGTTTCGACAATAGACGTTGCAAAGTTGGATGCCATGGAGTAGTCTGGCAACGGTGCATTTTATTTTATTGCAGGGTAGGAAATTCAGATATGTTACACACTCCAAAAAGTTCCTTCGGAATTTTGAATCTGCAAGGTCCAGAAGGTATCTGGATCTCAGTAAAAACCAGCTACACCTCCTCACCAGCTCTGTTGGGATGAACAAAAGACCTTTGATCGCAGTGAACTGTAAACCCTTTCTAACTATAACTTCAACCAATCCTCCTTCTGATTTGGTTCTTCCCTTCAAATACGTATCTATTTGAGAGCAGACAATCCTGGATATGTAAGGCCCAAATTGAATGCTACAGACTGATACCAAACCGTAAAAAATTCGGTACCTCCTTCATCACCAGCAATCATTGCCGTAAAATTTATGTCTTCATCTTTACTTCGAATGGTGGTACGGCTGCTCTTGAGAGATTCGTTCTAAAACGTTGCCGCTCTTTCCAACAGAAAAATACAGCACCTCTAGGCGACTCTAGAATAACAAAATCAAACCGCTGATAACCGATGAAGATAGAGGCAATTCCCAAGATACCCCGACTTGATATAAGCTCCGATACTGGGGAATCTATCGACAGATCTCGATATCTATCGCACGGAAGTCCAGAATATCGAGATGCTACCACGGATCGATGTAAGGGGCCCCATACACACCACGATAGAACAAGGCGTGTTTCATATGTACCTTTTTCTGAACACCGCTTTTGTTATGGATGGGTATTGGGCTTCTTGTGTGGATCGTATTTTATAAAGAGTGGGAGTTGGTAAACTATGATAACACAGTTTATTTTGCCTCATTTGGAAGCTATTGCTCTTGACGACATACGGTTTTTACAGGACAATGCCCCAGTACACAAATCTCATGTTGCCATGCAAAAAATTCGTGATTTAGGGTTAGAATGACTAGAACTAGAACACCCCCCTGATTAACCACCTTTGGATAGCTTTCCGGGTCTTTTCTCTTTAATTTCGAATAGTAATCTCCAGTTAATGTTCCACCCTTATCCAAAAAATCAATCATGATTACTCTATGGTAATCCCAAAAAACTGAAGCAAAAGCTATTCCAGCAGATTTTTGGACACGAATCTTCTTAGGTCTTGGAGAACCATCGAGTGTTGCTTTGTTTCTGGATCGTAGAAATGTACTCAAGTCTCATCCATAGTAACAATTCGGTTTAAGAAGTCTACATCGTTTTCAAATCGAGCACAGATCGAACGCTTGCACGCTTTTGGTCAACATTCAAACAGTTGGGGATCCATTTTGCAGAAATTTTTCTTATGTTCAAATTGACGTGAACTATATGATGAACGCGTTCGTATGAAATCTTCATTGCTTCAGATATCCGTTCTAACCCAATTCGACGGTCTGATAAAATCATGTCATGAACTGCATCGATATTTTCGAGGACTGACACAGAAACTGGCCTTCCCGATCATCTTCAATGGAAAATTTACCTCTTTTGAAGCTTGCATTCCAATTTTTCACGGTCGCATACGAAGGACATTGATCACCAAGGGTATTTAGCATATCTTCGTAAATCTGCTTACCTCATAACCCTTTTAAATACAGGTACTTGATGATGGCTCGATACTCCAATTTTTCGATTTTACAATTTCGGTGGACATCTTATTTTTTAATTTATTGCGTAACTCTGGTTTACTTTTTTGACGTCGAACTCTACACTGACACTTATAATAAGTTATTGTTCGTTGATATGGTATCGCAAAATTTTGTTTATGCATGGAACTCGTCTAGGCTTACTAGATATCAATACATCCTCGTAATCCCATTGAATGCGAAGCCCAGACTCAAATAAGGGAATATTAAATTGAAATTAATGAAAAATAAAACTAAATAATCTGTGGCGATGTTTCTATCCAAACAATATCCTCTTGGAATTTTATAAAATCGACACTACACGGTTATTACTACATTAATTCACTAAGAGTATTCACATGATCATCACGAGATCGATCAAAATCTCCTTAAAGAATCTCCTTCCCCTTCTATATCAACATAGCTCTAGATTCTACTTCTAGAATGATTTGACCATTTTGCGCCATTCGGCATTCACATCACATTGTTTTGGGTGTTTGCATTGCGAGGAAGCGTACTAAGCGTACCATTGTTTAAAGAGAAAATCGACAATCTGACATCGTCTTCTTAAAAGCTCTGTGGAATATCGCAGACGATGGTTTAGGTTAGGTCATTGACCTAGAAGCTTATGACCTAGGTTGATGAAGTTAGGTTAGGTTGCTGAAAAAACAATGTTTTATGAGATCTTCTTGGGATATCGAGGAAAATATGATCAAGTTACTATTACACTGCGCAAAAAAATTAACGCACATTATGGAAATCTCAAATTTATTCTACAACGGAAAGTGTTCTCAATGATAATTATTTTTATCAGAATTATGCATGCATTTTTTTTCAATACAGATGTTTTCTCCCAGCAGGAATAAAAAAAGATGATATTATCAGATTTGGAATGTATTGGCTCCATTCTAAAATCAGTTGTTCTCGATCAATTCTAGTGATCAATAGTTTTTCTTTCGTTTGATTTTCTACACTCGATCGCTATGCAACGCGAAACACGCAATTTGACCCAAGAGGAATGTGCCCAAGCGGTAGTTTTGCGAGAAGAAGGGTGGACATACACAAGAATTGCAGAAAGGTTTGGAGTTTCCCATACAAGTGTGTCCAGAATGTTGCAGCGATTCAGGGAGACAGGTATGAATGTCCGAAGACCAGGACAGGGTAGACCACGGGTAACAACTGCCATTCAAGAACGTTACTTGAGAGTTTCGTCGTTGAGACAACGGTTTGCAACCGCTCGCCTCAGCTTGAGCAAACTCATGAGGTGCAAATAGCACTCAGACAATAAGAAATCGCCTCAGAGAATATGATTTAAGGCCTCGTGTCGCGGCAAGAGGCCCAGCTCTTACCCCAGTCCATCGAAGGGCGCGTTCGGACTTTGCGAGAGAGCATATCCATTTAGAAGAGGCCGATTGGGAAAGAGTTCTCTTCACAGATGAGTCTAGATTCTGCCTCTACCATTGTGATCGATGTTCCCTTGTATACAGACATCCACATGAAAGATATGCTCAGTGCAATTTCCTGAATACTACTGGTTTCGGGGGAGGATCGATTATGGTATGGGGTGGAATATCTTTGACTGCTCGCACAGACCTAGTGGTCGTTGATAATGGAGCTGTGAATGCAGATAAGTATATAAGGAACATTCTTGAAGAGCATGTAGTGCCATTTGCCCCATACATTGGTGAAAATTTCATTTTTATGGACGATAATGCCTGACCCCATCGTGCGCGCATCGTTCAGGAGTATCTTGAAGAGGTTGAAGTCTCTCGAATGGAATGGCCAGCAAGAAGTCCAGGTCTCAATCCGATTGAGCAGGTTTGGGACAACCTCAATAGAAGGCTGAGAAGTTCAGAAAATCATCCAGCTACTCTTGATGACTCAGGAATCCAACTCGGAGAAATCTGGGAAGGATTAGATCAGAAAATTTTAAGATCACTCATTTTGAGTATGAACCGTCGTTGCCGAGCTGTAATTAACGCAAGGGGTGGAAATACCAAGTATTAAATCACTTATCAGCATTTCAGTATTTTGAAAATTGTCCATTTCTCTTCTTTCACATAAGATTCAGTGAAATCCTGAATTTTCCATTTAATGAGTCTTGTTTCGTTCAAAACCTTCCCGAGAACATGAAAAATAAGTCAATGTAGAGTTAACTTTCATTAAAATTGAGATTTTCAGAATGTGCGTTAATTTTTTTGCGCGGTGTGCTATTCAAAAAAATCAAAGAAGGAAATCACTTTGGTGGGAGAAATATGGCTTTTCAATTGCAGAAATAACCGTTTTTCTTAGTAAATATCGTGTTTGTAACATTCTTATTCAAATGAGGTTAATACTTCAGTATTTCCAAAATGTATCAACTCATTTTCGATCGAGGAATATGATATTTGCATCGATTCCAGAGAATCGTATCAGGGACGTATTTGGCCCAAGTTTTTTTCAAATGGCAATACGTAAACCAATCTTTTCGAAAAATGAACCCGTCGCGTTTCATGGCAGTGTGTGGGGGCCCTGTGCGCAGAACCTCTCGACGTCGGCTCTCGATGAAAGGGCAATATCCATATCGGGCCAGAGGACACATCGCAATGATAATAGTGCCCTGACACCACAAGCGTGCCGCACCACCGCCTTCAAATTACCTCACCGCGACATCTGGAGATAGGCATCTTCGGGCTCGCCAGCTAGCTGGACCGTCCGTGGTCCCGGGGGCCCCGGGGCTCGCTATAAACGACAGGCTACGCCTTCCTTTCTTCGGCATCTCGAGGATCCCTCGCATACCGCTTATCAGGGGCGTCCAAGAGGCATTTTTTACCGCGCGTCGAAGTTACTTATTAATTAGTTGCTCAAAGGAGTTCCTCGTTGGGCAGAACCGCTGTCTATTGTTTCGTAGTGACATTCGGCTTTCACCATGCACGTTCGGGATGGTGGGACACCTGTTGGGTCGCGAGGCGTCGAAGGAATTTGGGGCGGAGGTTGTTTTTATCCGGTGGTCCTTCCGGGAAGGGGAATTTCGCGAATCTGGAAAGTTCTTCAAGCCTTATTTTCAGGTTTCCTGAAGATTTTGGAAGACAGCTTTCTGGATCAGTGACAAGAGCACGTCTTGCTCCATTCGTCCAAAAGAAATTTTAACCAGACGTTAGTAAATCTAGAAACTCCCACGAAAAAGACATGCTCAAATTTGGAAGTTAAGCTGACTTTTATACGAGACCGATACAGAGATTTTGGTATCTGAATAGTGCCAGATTTGAAGAGCTATTGGCAAGTAATCTTCATCTTCCAATAGGGCGAATCTCCGTTTGAATGAATCTCATAATCAGTCTGCCTCTCAAAGCAGGTTTAACGATAATATGTTATTGGTGAAATGTTAATACATACAGGGTGGCCATTTGAAAACGAAACAGACGAGATTACAGACGAAATAAATTTTTTCCATAGAAATGCTCGGACAGGTCGATTTCTGTTTCGAGGGGGACAACTTAAGATGTAGGTTACGGACGCATAGCGCTTCAACCCATGCTGCTACAACCCCCACCCCCAATTTTTGAATAGGGAAGATGGGGTGAGTGATACCTCAATTCAAAGGTATTTTTATACTGATTTCAGCACAGTAATTGTTTTTTCATTTTATGCATTAGTTCTCGAAATATTCATGCGTTAGTTAATTTTATCACTTAAATTAATTTTTTGCGAATAATTGACATTTCGTGCTTCCGAAACACCAAACTTTCCGTACTTGTATTTGAAATTGCAAAACATCTACCACTGGGCAAATGAAGTCATACCGTACGTGTTAATGCTACTAGGCTCAGATGTTCGACTAGCTGTTTTATTCACTGAAATCATTCTCCAACTGTACGGTATCAGAACGATTTGAAGTATTGATCTAAGAAATAAGACTTTTCAAAGTAAAGTAAATAATTTATCAAAAACTCACAGGCATGGTTGTTTTGAAGCTCAAAATGTCGATTTTTCACAAAAAAAACACTACAAGTGCCATGAAAACACCACTTCATTTTCAAATACTTAGTTAAGAATATTTCGAGAACTAATGCATAAAATGAAAAAACAATTACTGTGCTGAAATCAGTATAAAAATACCTTTCAAATGAGGTATCACTCACCCCATCTTCCCTATTCAAAAGTGTGAGGGTTGTAGTAGCAAGGGTTGAAGCGCTATGCGTCCGTAACCGACATCTTAAGTTGTCCCCCTCGAAACAGAAATCGACCTGTCCGAGCATTTCTATCGAAAAAATTCATTTCGTCTGTAATCTCGTCTGTTTCGTTTTCAAATGGCCACCCTGTATAACTTCAGGGGAGATTTCTTGATTAATTTTGGAAATAAAAAGTCTCAGAAACATGGCACCGCAAACGTTTCGTTTTCGAGATACAGGATCACAAAGTTTTATTTTTTTTTTCAAGTTTTTCTCTCATATTAACTGCATTTCTCAAGAAATCCAAATGAAATTCAACACAAATAGGAGGAAATATTGAAAAATTCTTAGCCTACTATAGAAACAAACAACATTTCAATGTCAAAATATTTTATTACTCAACATATTCTCATCTTAATTGAATACATTTATTACAGCGAACCTGCAACGTTTCTAGACCTTTCAAAAAAATGTTTCTTCTTGCTCTGCAAACCAGTCCTCCACAGCTTTTATTACCTCCTCGTTGGAAGAAAATTTACGACCTTTTAAACTTCTTTCAGTTGAGGAAAGAGATGATAGTCGGACGGAGCCAAATCTGGTGAATAAGGGGGGTGTTCTAGTAATTCTAACCCTAAATCACGAATTTTTTGCATGGCAACATGAGATTTGTGAACTGGGGCGTTGTCCTGTAAAAATAACTTTGGATAGCTTTCCGCGTCTTTTCTCTTTAATTTTTTTCCGTAAAGTGGTCAGTAATGTCGAATAGTAATCTCCATCAGTTATTTTTCTACCCTTATCCAAAAAATCAATCATGATTACTCCATAGAAATCCCAAAAAACTGAAGCAAGAACTTTTCCAGCAGATTTTTGGACGCGAAACTTCTTAGTTCTTGGAGAACCAGAGTGTCGCCATTCCATCGATTGTTGCATTGTTTGTGGATCGTAGAAATGTACCAAAGTCACTATTCCGTTTAAGAATGCTACCCTTACACGCTAATTTCTTATTCGCAGTCAAAAGTCAACTTAACATAAATATGACCATTTCTTTCAGGAAGGTACCCTAGATCCTCCAAGTGAAGCCACCATTAATAGGTTTCTTCAGAATTTGAACCAGACCAATGAGAGCGAATACGACAAAAGAGATTATTCAATCAACGGAATACTTAAAGGTAAGTGAACACCTGTTAAAGCAATTTATAAGCCATTGAAGACAGTGTATCTAAACTGCTCCACATGAGTTAGGGATATTGACTTGAATTGCAAAAAAATATAGTTAAAATAAGTTTTTGTGATGAAAATTCATATTAATATGATTTCAAGTTGCAAATTAATTTTAGCCTGTAGGTCTGCAGCGTATACAGGGTGGTTAGGAAAAATCGAGTAAAATAATGAAATTTTATTCCCAGAGAATTCAAGCATTTTAAGACTATCAATACAATGTATGGCCTCCACGGGTACAATAACAGCTTGACATCTTCTTTGCATACCACACACGAGGTTGTTGAACATTTCTTGAGGAATTTGGTTCCATAAACGGGGCTGAAGCTCTCTCAGATCATTTAAGGATTTTGGGGTAGGTTGATGATTATCTAATATTCTTTGGAGCATATCCCATGCATGTTCTATGCAATTCTAATCTGGTGAGTGCGGAGGTATTGGTAAATGTGGAATACCAAGCTCCTCGCGCGCATTCTCAACTATGGCTGCACGGTGCGGTCAATCGTTATCGTCTAGAAATTGAAAAGTTTCACCAATAGCAGCGTGAAAATTTGGCACAACATTGTCAATGACATGCTCCCTATTGTGTGAGGCGGTCATATTCCCAAGACAAATGTGTAAATCTGTGCGCCCGTTGAAACATATCCCGGCCCATACCATAATACTACCCCCTCGGAATGGATGGACTTCTTGGACATAGCAACGATAAGGGGGTATGCGTGGGATTGTCCGTATCCTTATTCTTCGAGAATCTTAAAATCGTCCATATCTGGATTCATCAGTGACAAGGACACTACGGCATTGATCGTTCCAATTGATATGTTGCCTTGCCCATTCCAGTCTTCGACGCTTATGGTCACGTGTTGATGGAACTCCTCTTAATGGACGTCTAGAACCTAGATTCACCTCTCTCACGTCGTCTGATGGTTTCGATGGAAACTTGGACCCCATCTGCATTTTGAAGAGTATTCCGTAGCATTCTACACGTAGATGTACGGTTTCTTCTCGCCGAAACGGTGATGAAACGATCCTGCGCAGGTGTTGTTTTTCATCGACCACCAAGCCTTGGTCTTTCCAACACGGAACCCGTCTCCCTGAACCTATTCCAAAGTCGAGATATCACACTTTGTCTGACTTGGAGCCTTTCCGCTACAACAACCTGAGTTAGGCCACCCTGTAGCATTCCGATAGCCCTATTAGCCTCAGCGTTTGTTAATTTACGCATTTTCAGAAAACTCGTTTCAAATCGAAGCCGTTGATAAACTGACTTCATTTCAAAATAAGAACATTCATGAAGCATATGAAAAGAACCAAACTTCGGAAAAAAGGCGACCAGATTGACGAAATGTCTCATACTGATTTTATTGGATCGATTCAAGTTGTTATTGAGTTTTAAATGATTTTACAGCGATTTTCTCGAAGATTACATACTTTTATAAACGATTGAATACGATATCCCTAACTCTTGTGGAGCAGTATATTTTCAAACTAGAAGTCTATGATATAGAATATTCCGAGCTTTTAAGTCGGGGTCCAATTGGAATTTCACCTACAACGGCAATAGGCACCTTTAGAGATTGTAACCCGACTATTGACAACTCCGAATTGGCGATCGAACTGGATCCATCTCCTTTATCAGTCTGCGATATAATTCATTCTCTAATCAATGGGGACAAGAACTTGCGAAAAAAGAACCAAATTTTGTGAAGACAAAAACGTTGTACTCGTATCTCGGCTGTTAATTGTGATTGAACTAATCAAAGTCTTATCGCCGCCTGATTCCAATGGAATTCGAAGGATTTCCAGGAAAACGCACGTCAGCATTATCCATTATCTGAACGCAGATGAAAATCACTGACAGTCTAGTCATCTGCCAGAAACTAAAGCGATGCAAGTTCATTTCCCACTAATGGATAATAAATCTGGCGGCGGTTAGCTCCCGCTTTACTCGGGGGCGGTTAGTTCAATCCCACGTAATCCGTAGAATTCTATGATGTATAACTACCAGGAGGGACTGAATGGCCTTTGATGCCTTCCAAAGAGGAGGCTTGTCATCGTTAATCTCCTTCTAATAATGCGGTAATCTCCGCTCTCATCGCTTTTTTCCGAAATATGAAAGTTGTATAAAATGAAAATGTGGAAGAATAGGATTGGGGAATGGAGGCTTGTCTTAGGAGAGTGGGTGGACATTTCGATCAATTTTCATGACCTTGAGCTATTATTATTCGAACCGTAGTCGTTATGGCTCGGTTAGCCTTCCGATAACTGCGACCATGTAGATCTTTTGTTCTCTGCCATACTCATTCATTGCAACCCAAGGAGGTCGTCGATGGAGTTGATAGGACCGACAATATCCTTAGGAGCCTTGGCCGTTACCTCGTGGGTATCCAGGACCGGTTTCCCCATTTGAATGGTTCTTAGGCCAGCCAGCTATGGGCACTTGTATACCATGTGTTCAGCTGTTGCTGCTCCTGATGCACAGAGCCTACAAATATCATCTACCTACGAGGATATATTGAAAAATTCTTAGCCTGCTATAGAACCAAACAAAATTTCAATGTCAAAATATTTTATTACTCAAAATATGACAAAAAATAAATACATCTCTGAACATCAATATGGTTTTAGGAAAAACAAATCAAATATTCATGGTATTAAGTCCCTATGCAACTTCATCTCAGACTAATTTGAAGAACGCCTAACAACATCTGCCAAATTCTTAGATCTATCAAAAGCATTTGATTATATGCACCACAGAATATGTCTAGAAAAAACTCGAATATTACGGAGTACGAGGTGTCGCTCTGGATCTTTTTCACTCTTATTTGACCGACAGAAAGCAAATGGTGATTCAAAATGGTCAAACAAGTTCTATTTTGGGAGTCGAGCAGGGTGTCCCCCAGGGCTCAATACTCGGAGAAGTAAATTCTACAGTGCCATATATGCAATACGTCGAATTCGGCAAATCATCACTCAAAGAGCGGTTTTGCAGGCTTATCATGCACTATTCCACTCAAGAATACTGTATGGTCTGGAAATATGGGAAACCTTCGCTCACAGACAAGAAGTGCTACTTGCGCAGAAGGCTGATGTCAGAGCCCTGGAAGGAGCTGACTGCAGAACCCACTGCAAACCTCTGTTTACATTTACAAAGAACCAAATACTCACCATAACAGCCGAAGTAATCATCAAAATGATACTTGAGGAAGTAAACCACCCGGAGCAGTTCATAACAAGATCAGATAGTCAATCATATAACCTTAGGACCAATGACGAATGACAATCTGAATATCGCAAGAACAAGGCTGCAGGTCAACTCAAAAAGAACTCTAGGAGCCACACTCTACAACAAATTACCAAGAAAATGGAAAGGCCTAAACCAGAAAGCAATGAAAAAACCCTCAGAAGTCATCTAATCCAAAATCCTCCCTACAGCTTTGAAGATTTTTATTTTACTGTAGGAAGCTAAGATATTTATCTGTTTATTTTGACTTGGTTGTAATACAATTTAAATAAAGTATTCTTCATCGGTCTCCCGTTCTCAGCTTGAGCTGGTAATTCTTCTATGAACCAGTGAAAAAACAGTTCAGTTCCTCCCACTAGTCCAGAAATTTCCGCACGATGTGATAGGTTCGCAAATCCACAGCCTGCTGTGCACATCCCGCGATCTTCTGGGATAATTCGATCCCTTGAAGATTTCTCTTGAATGATTCCCTTCCGTCTTCTGAAGTTCCGGATGCCTCCCGGGGAACTCGGTATAGAGGGGCCCTCTCCATCCAGGAAGTGGTTTGTCCTCGCAATTGTTCACGTAATGAAAAGCTCGCATTACTTCAATATTCATTTTGCGGCTCCACTGGATACGTGCGTTGCGAGCTCCCCTGCGAGCAGTCTGCCATGATATCGGTTTCCACTTCTCGTTCTTGGGTTTGCCACCATTTACCCTTGGTGGACCAGGTAACTCGGGCCGTGGGGACGTCACTCCCCATGTGGCATGGCAGAAACCACACCACACCCGTGCGGGTTTATTATTATTATTATTCTTCATCGGTCTCCCGTTCTCAGCTTGAGCTGGTAATTGACTGATCGGGAAGGCCAGTTTCTGTGTCAGTCCCCGAAAATATCGATGCCGTTCATGACATGATTTTATCAGACCGTCGAATTGGGCTGAAACGGATATTTGAAGCACTGAAGATTTCATAAGAACGCGTTCATCATATAGTTCACGTCAATTTGGACATGAAAAAAATTTCTGCAAAATGGATCCCCAAATGTTTGAATGTTGATCAAAAGCGTGCAAGGGTAGAAGCATCGCGTTCGATCTGTGCTCGATTTTAAAACGATGTAGACTTCTTAAAACGAATTGTTACTATGGATGAGACTTGAGTATATTTCTACGATCCAGAAACAAAGCAACAATCGATGGAATGGCGAAACTTTGGTTCTCCAAGACCTAAGAAGTTTCGTGTCCAAAAATCTGCTGAAAAAGTTCTTGCTTCAGTTTTTTGGGTTTGCCATGGAGCATGATTGGTTTTTTGGATAAGGGTACAACAATAACTGGAGATTACTATTCGACATTACTGACCACTGTACGGAAAAAAATTAAAGAGAAAAGACGCGGAAAGCTATCCAAAGGTTTTTTGTTTTTACAGGACAGCGCCCCAGTACACGAAGCTCATGTTGCCATGCAAACAATTCGTGATTTAGGCATTTAGGGTTAGAATCACTAGAACACCTCCCTTATTCACCAGATTTGGCTCCGTCCGACAATCATCTCTTTCCTCAACTGAAAAAAAAATTTAAAAGATCTTAAATTTTCTTCCAACGAGGAGGTAATAAAAGCTGTGGAGGACTGGTTTGCAGAGCAAGAAGAAACATTTTTTTTGAAAGGTCTAGAGACGTTGCAGGTTCGCTTTAATATAATAAATGTATTCAATTAAGAGGAGAATATGTTGAGTAATAACATATTTTGACAATGACATTTTGTTAGGTTCTATAGTAGGCTAAGAATTTTTTAATATATCCTCTTACGGCTACGGCTTTCTCACAGGACTCTGACCAAACTACTCTCACGGTACTTGGCCACAGCATCTATGGGTACTGCGTACCGTTCACTAACGAGTCCAGATGTGGACTTTTCAAGATAATCGACAATCCTAGCAGGAGTAGTAGGTTCATTTCACACAACCAACAAATCAAGAAAGTATTTGAAGCATAAAAATGTGAAACATGTGAACACTTTCAGTCACATTCCATCGAAGGACAAAATATGCCGCCTACAAATCTGAAATTATAACAAACGTCGAGTATACCTGTCCGTTCGGCTGTCCAGCAGGTTAATCCTTGCGCCCGGGAAGCAAGAACATAATAGTCCGGTGCCGGAGAAACGAATAAAAAAATTAAAAAGCTAATCAATGAAGTTAAACCGAGGCGGCAGCCTTTCAAAGCTCGGCCTGAATATGTTAATGAGACAGATTATTGCCGAACACGTGTGACTGCCGTCTTTCTCTCTTTGTCGCGGTCCTTTTTGACGGATGCTGCGGACTGCGGTTTAGTGGTCGACCAGGAATTACTTCGGAGGACCGATAATTTGTCGGCGTAAAGGTGGTAGGGTGCTCGATGAGGAAATATTAGATTCGCACTTCAAACCTCTCATCAAACTAAACACTTTTTTCCTATACCATTTTTCCAAATTCGGTTTCGTTTGGAAGATACAGGGTGTCGAAATTCCATTGAAAAAACACTTTTCTTTTTATATCTTCGGAACTATTATTTCAAATGAACTGAATTTTGGTTGATTGTTTACTCTATTCATGGTGCATATTCCCCAATCAAAACTAATTCAATAATCCTCCTGGTATGAAAGTTACAGTGTAACTGACTCATAAATCTTCGGAAAAATACCATAAAACCACTTGAAAAAGATAAACGGCAAACGCTTCATATTCTCGAAAGAATCGATCATTTTAGAAAATAAAAGTACGAAAAATTCTTAGCCTACTATAGATCCAAACAAAATTTCAATGTCAAAATATTTTATTACGCAACATATTCTCCTTTTAACTGAATACATTTATTACAGCAAACCTGCAACGTCTCTAGACCTTTCAAAAAAAATGTTTCTTCTTGCTCTGCAAACCAGTCCTCCACAGCTTTTATAACCTTCTCGTTGGAAGAAAATTTACGACCTTTTGAACTTTTTTCAGTTGAGGAAAGAGATGATAGTCGGTCGGAGCCAAATCTGGTGAATAAAGGGTGTGTTCTAGTAATTCTAACCCTAAATCACAAATTTTTTGCATGGCAACATGAGACTTGTACCTATACTGGGGCGTTGTCCTGTAAAAACAAAATACCTACCTTTGGATAGCTTTCCGCGTCTTTTCTCTTTAATATTTTTCCGTAGAATGGTCACTAATGTCGAATAGTAATCTCCAGTTATAGTTCTACCCTTATCCAAAAAATCAATCCTGATTAATCCATGTCAATCCCAAAAAACTGAAGCAAGAACCTTTCAAACAGATTTTTGGAAACGAAACTGCTACCAAGGATCGATGTAAGGGGCCCCATACACACCACGATAGAACAAGGCGTTTTTCATATGTACCTTTTTCTAAAAACCGCTTTTGTTATGGATGGGGATTGGGCTTCTTGTGTGGATCGTATTTTATAAAGAGTGGGAGTTGGTAAACTATGATAACACAGTTTCTTTTGCCTCATTTGGAAGCTATTGATCTTGACGACATAAGGTTTTTACAGGACAATGTCCCAGTACACAAATCTCATGTTGCCATGCAAAAAATTCGTGATTTAGGGTTAGAATTACTAGAACACCCCCCTTATTAACCACCTTTGGATAGCTTTCCGCGTCTTTTCTCTTTAATTTTTTCCCGTAGAGTGGTCAGTAATGTCGAATAGTACCTAATCTCCAGTTATTGTTCTACCCTTATCCAAAAAATCAATCATGATTACTCCATGGTAATCCCAAAAAACTGAAGCAAGAGCTCTTCCAGCAGATTTTTGGACACGAAACTTCTTAGGTCTTGGAGAACCAGAGTGTCCCCATTCCATCGATTGTTGCTTTGTTTCTGGATCTAGAACTCTACCCAAGTCTCATCCAAAGTAACAATTCGGTTTAAGAAGTATACATCGTTTTCAAGTCGAGCACAGATCGAACGCGATGCTTCTAACCTTTCACCTTTTGGTCAACATTCATTCATTTGGGGATCCATTTTGCAGAAATTTTTCTCATGTCCAAATTGACGTGAACTATATGATGAACGCGTTTGTATGAAATCTTCAGTGCTTCAGATATCCGTTTTAGCCCAATTCGACGGTCTGATAAAATCATGTCATTAAGTGCATCGATATTTTCGGGGACTGACACAGAAATTGGCCTTCCCGATTGGTCATCATCTTCAATGGAAAATTTACCTCTTTTGAAGCTTGCAGTCCAATTTTTCACGGTCGCATACGAAGGACATTGATCACATTCATCAAGCATATCTTCGTGAATCTGCTTACCTCTTAACCCTTTTAAATACAGGTACTTGATGATGACTCGATACTCCAATTTTTCGATTTTTACAATTTTTTTATTGCGTAACTCTGGTGTACTTTTTTGACGTCGAACTCTACACTGACATTTCTAATAAGTTATTGTTCGTTGATATGGTATCGCAATATTTTGTTTATGCATGGAACTGGTCTTGGCTAACTAGATATCAATACATCCTCGTATACTTATGTTTTTTTTTTAAGAAACGCGTCGTTATCGAGTTGTTCCTGATTGTATACGATACAATTCTAGGAAAAAATCATGAATTTCAAAAAAAATCTGGATGCTTCCCTGGATTAAATATCATCGAATATTATTACTTTCTTGTCAGAATGTTTATCAATTTTGTCGAGACTAAAATCTAAATGATGAAAAAACGATCGATATAGACATATGTAATAATAAAATCCCACATATGTGGGAGATAAAATTGAATACTAAGGATCATGAAATTATACCTTTAATACGCACAGTTTCTATTAAAAATCTATTGTTACTGGTCCAGATAAAAATAGATGTCTATTTATTATTGGAAGGTACGTCTCCCCTTTCTATAGTCTAAGGGTGGCGTTGTATGTGGTCGTTGCTAGACAAGTAGCAGAAATCTGTTGGGAACAAGTAGAAAAATTTTGGGATTCTGGGTGATTCAAAACCATAGAATCGAGGAGAGAGGGAACCACTGAGTTCTTGGTCTTCTTCGTCACTGACGAAGTCCATCCGCAGTATGAACTTTGTGGAATTGGAAAAAACTAAAAATATGAATTTCGAACAATTATCAATATCAAAAAATCTCGGAGGTTTCATAATAGAAACATTGGAATTCGCTAGCACTATTTACGCGCTCTAGACGAAGGCTTGCACGTGGATCGTTTGGCGTCTTACGATTTCTTATTCCAATTCCGCCGACCAAAAAACGAAAAGACCTATCGGCGCATTCAACAGGTCCATCCTTTGATCGTCGCCGCCTCCAGGAAGCCGTTTACGCACGATAACGATACGAGGCTCTCAAGGATACAATTTTTGCGGAATAAATCAATGTTTTCATCCTTTATTCCTGTCACAAGAGAGCAAAACACGCCGTTTCACGACCTACGCCGACAAACGAAAATGATCCAAATATGAGAAGTTGGCGTTGAATGGGTCCCTGCTGGGTGTCCCATTTACGCATTGTGACCAACAAATTGTACATCCTATTGAGACCAGAAAAATAAGAGTGCTTCGAAGGACGGCGGAAACTGGATTAGGGAGAAGGCGGCAGGTAAAGGCATAGGTTTAAGCCGCAAAGGTTTGTTCGGACGTCATTTAGGTATTGATATGACTGAATGGACAAGAAAGCCGGTCAATTGATGGTAAACACGATTTGGTACAATGTGTCGTTGTGTTCGGAGGTACAGGTTGACAGGGATGCTCCTATACGCTTTCTTCGGGGAGATATGAAGTGATTCGAAACAGTCCAAGGATTTGAAAAACGCCGAAAAGATGGGAAAGTTTATCAGAAATAGGAAAAATACATAAATTTATTTCATTCATTAAGGAATTTACAGCTGACCTTAAAACAGTTCTTGTAAACTGATGACAAGGCCCACAGGTACATTATACAGGGTGTTTGGAGGGTGAGTAGCCATAGGTAAATGGTGGCTACTTGTTGAGCCTAATAAAATAACATTTTGCCCAAAGTTCAGTGTTATAATTTTTTGCCATTTTTCTAGAAATTTCCCATTTTTCTCATTAAAATCTTGAATTTTTTTTAATTTAATGCTCGAGGTGCCTATAAAATGATTAATTTTTTTAGTCTAGTCTTGAAGATTAAATCATAATTTTATACAAACGTCTTCAGTATCAATCATCAAAAGGAAAAAAATTGTTGTGTCCACTTTGCAAATTGAAATAAAAAAAAATTTACATAGTGTTGGGTTTTAAAATGGTTTCAAAAACTTCTCTAGTTAATACGCTTTGCAATGGTATGTAACATGTACCATTAATAATCAGATAACTCAACAAAAAGCTATGTTAGATTAATTATTAACACCTCAATGGAATAGTTTTGTCGTCACCCTTTCAAGGCATCCTTGCGGACAAAACGGTTTTTTGTTGAGTTATCTGATTATTAATGGTACATGTTACATACCATTGCAAAGGGTATTAACTATAGAAGTTTTTGAAACCATTTTAAAGCCCCACACTATATAATTTTTTTATTATTTCACTTTGTAAAGTAGACACAACATTATTTTTTTTTATTTTGATGTTTGATACGACGCTGTCAGGTTTTTTGAAGACGTTTGTATGAAATTATGATTCAATCTAAATAAGACAAGACTAGACTAAAAAAATAAATCATTTTATAGGCACCTCGAGCATTAAATTCAAAAAAGTTCAAGATTTCGATGAGAAAAATGGGAAATTTCTAGAAAAATGGCAAAAAAATTTTAACACAAAATGTTATTTTATTAGGCGCAATAAGTAGCCAAGAGCATCATCTATGCACCATTTACATATGGCTACTCACCCTCCAAACACCCTTTATATTGGTCAGATTACCATAAACCAAAAAATAATACACATTAAAAACAAAACATGTATCACAGCGCATATTTTCATAAATTCATGAAAAATGAAAATAATAATGAAATAAATAGAGACATTAAACAGTCTCTAAATAATTAGAGACTGTTTAATTGAACAGTCAAAAATTTCAATGTCAAAATATTTTATTACTCAACATATTCTCCTCTTAATTGAATACATTTATTACAGCGAACCTGCAACGTCTCTAGACCTTTAAAAAAAAATGTTTCTTCTTGCTCTGCAAACCAGTCCTCCACAACTTTTATTACCTTCTCGTTGAAAGAAAATTTACGACCTTTTAAACTTTTTTTCAGTTGAGGAAAGAGATGATGGTCGGACGGAGCCAAATCTGGTAAATAAGAGGGGTGTTCTAGTAATTCTAATCCTAAATCACGAATTTTTTGCATGGCAACATGAGATTTGTGTGGGGCGTTGTCCTGTGAAAACAAAATATCTTTGGATAGCTTTCCGCGTCTTTCCTCTTTAATTTTTTCCCGTAGAGTAGTCGAATAGTAATATCCAGTTATTGTTCTACTCTCATCCAAAAAATGAATCATGCACGCTTTTGGTCAACATTCAAACATTTGGGGATCCATTTTGGAGAAATTTTTCTCATGTCCAAATTGACGTGAACTATAGGATGAACGCGTTCGTAGTTCGTATGAAATCTTCAGTGCTTCAGATTTCCTTTTCAGCCCAATTCGACGGTCTGATAAAATCATGTCATGAACTGCATCGGTATTTTCGGGGACTGACACAGAAACTGGCCTTCCCGATCGGTGATCATCTTCAATGGAAAATTTACCTCTTTTGAAGCCTGCAGTCAAATTTCTCACGGCCGCATACGAAGCACATTGATCACCAAGGGTACTAAATCTTCGTAAATCTGCTCACCTCTTAACCCTTTTGAATACAGGTACTTGATGATGGCTCGATACTCCAATTTTTCGATTTTTACAATTTCGGTGGACATCTTTTCTTTTTAATATATTGCGTTACTCTGGTTTACTTTTCACACTGACACTTCTAATAAGTTATTGTTCGTTGATATGGTATCGCAATATTTTGTTTATGCATGGAACTGGTCTAGGCTAACTAGATATCGTAGGTATAGGGAAATGTTGAGAAAAGTTGTCGGGAAGTTGTTGGAGATTTCAATTCCAAAAATAATATAGTATACCATTCGAAAAAGCAAAGTTGCTACTATTTTCTGATAGAAGTGGAAACACCGCATTGGCGAAAATATTCTAGTTGATTAGAAAATGTCCGATAATGCCCTTCGTTAAATTTTCAAACCGATCCGATGTATGATTCACCAGAAACGACTATATGAATCGTCCTGTATATCGATATACATATATGTTTATCTATTTTTTTTCAATCTCCACAGCTCGAACCCCTTGATGTATTTTAATTTACCTATAAATAGGGTATCTACAAAATTTGATGGGACTCAGTTTGTACTTTGCAGAAATTTGAGAGAATGGAAGCTTCAGAAAATTGGCTCTGAATGTTGTACCATTTTTTTCAGGAAATTAGATTTTCTGCAATGTCTGATCATTTTATCCTAAACAAAGTGGTGATAAACAGTGGGTCACTTTAATTACTGACGTGTCAGTCAGGATCTTTTGAGTGCTCGTTCATTCACCTTGCAAGAAGATCCACCTTGTAGGTAGATTCGCATTCGAGAATCCAACTTGGATAAAGTTGACAACTATAAAATATAAAAGTGACATTTTTCGAAGTTTGAAATTTCAAGTACCCTCGTTACTCCATAATTGTGAATGTGTAATGTACAATGAACTAGAACATCGGCATCCTATTATTAAACCGAGAATGCGAACGAGTGTGACAAAACGAGCGTTAAAACGTCGCTGCAAGTGTTCGAAAAAGCCCTCTATACCTTCCAATAATTATTTCAATTCATTAACTATTTATGGTTCTTCCCAGGCGCGTTTAAACGGTTGGCTGTATTGGCCTGCAGCGCCAAACCAATAATATAATATGACTAAATAGTCGGCCTCTTTGTGCCATACGATATATGATCGGTTCCAATATGGAAAAGGGCGAGCTCATTTTGTAAATCTAAAGGTCGCCACACACGCGCCGCGTGCAGGACCACGTTTGTTGAGTGCAATGCCATATCATTGATGAAAGTCTACATAAATGTGATTATTCTTTGGCAAACATTATGAATTATTGTAGCATCGTAGTGAGCGTAAAAGCTAAGATGTTATTAGAGAATACACTGCGCAAAAAAATTAACGCACATTCTGAAAATCTCAATTTTAATGAAAGTTAACTCTACATTGACTTTATAACTTTATGTTCTCTCGGGAAGGTTTTGAACGAAACAAGACATATTAAATGGAAGAAAAATTCAGGATTTCACCGAATCTTATGTGAAAGAAGAGAAATGAACAATTTTCAAAATACTGAAATGCTGATAAGTGATTTAATACTTGGTATTTCCACCCCTTGCGTTAATTACAGCTCGGCAACGACGAATCATACTCAAAATGAGTGATCTTAAAATGTTCTGATCTAATCCTTCCCAGATTTCTCCGAGTTGGATTCCTAAGTCATCAAGAGTAGCTGAATGATTTTCTGAACTTCTCAGCCTTCTATTGAGGTTGTCCCAAACCTGCTCAATCGGATTGAGATCTGGACTTCTTGCTGGCCATTCCATTCGAGAGACTTCAACCTCTTCAAGGTACTCCTGAACGATGCGCGCACGATGGGGTCTGGCATTATCGTCCATAAAAATGAAATTTTCACCAATGTATGGGGCAAATGGCACTACATGCTCTTCAAGAATGTTCCTTATATACTTATCAGCATTCATAGCTCCATTATCAACGACCACTAGGTCTGTGCGAGCAGTCAAAGATATTCCACCCCATACCATAATCGTGTAAAAAGCACCCTCTTTGTGATTTGACGGAAGAGCGGCTTTCCACCAAACAAGGGTGTTATTACTTAAAGAAAAGAAAAGATGTTATTTAAATTTTGAAGTTCTTTCTCCGGAAGGGAGAAAGTGTGGGATCGGCCCAACGCACTTGGGTCGGGACTTAGTGTTTAAAACTATTCTCTAGGGAGAAGGATGATAAATGAAACTTTTTGGATTAAATTTAAGACGTATATTAAGACCAAATCAAATCAACACCTTACATTCGTTACATATATTTCAACGATATAAATTATCGAAAGTACTCGAATATTTCTTAAATCAAATGCACTTAATCACAACAAATCAAATTATTACAATATTACATCAACTTTAGATTGTAAAACAGGATCCAATCATCGAAATCAAATCAAACATCGGTGTGAATTCCAATTATAAAAAAAAAATGTAAATATCGAGTTATCAAGAAACTAAAAAGGGTTTGTCAAAATAACCCCCAAAATCACAAACATGGGATGATCTCAAAATTTACTTCATTAAACCTTCAACTACTCAAGAGAGATTTCAAAAATAATACAAATTCAAACTTTCTAACACACAAGAGGGAATCTCAAAAATAATTCCCACCTAAACTTTCCAACACTTAAGGGAACCCAACAATTATTTCCATATACACACACTTTCAATTACTTAAGGGTGATTTCAAAAAAAAAATACAATATATTTTAATAGACGAGCACGACTTATGGAAGATTTCAGGACTCTGGACCATTAGAGATATATGGGCTTTCATGCAGCTTTCTACCAATACTCAAATTAAGCTAAGCATAAACAAAATAGTCTGACCTTTTTCCTGTACCAATAATCCAAAGAATGTTGAATCTAGGATGATGACTCTTTGACGGGGCTTCTTTCCTGAAACAGACAGATTAAACACCAAACACGACACCCACACGCGTTTCGCAAATTGACCTCACTCCCGAATATACCGACGATACGCAATCTACAATAATTCCAAGTAATTTAGAGATTTTATTAATTTCGACTTAACACCTTTTTATGTCCCTGTTTGAGACTGACCGTCCGAAATAAGACCAAAACTTATGAGTTACCCTAACACCGTCTTCCGAATAACTTTAACTGTTTTCGTCTCTGCTTTGAGACCGTACTTCCAAACACTGAAGTACCTACCCTAAAACCGTACTACCCTTAGTTTCCGATTCCAAACCTGAGTCAACTGAGGACCTTCCCTTTAGGTTCCTCCAGTTACTCCCTATTACCGACGCGAGTACTGGCAACATTCTCGTTTAAGGTTCCACCAGACACTGCCATTTCGTCTTCCGAGCAAGTCGAAGATTTTCCCCTCTTCGTCTCCTCCAAAAACCAATCGTCAATGTTTCAAAACCAATCAAATCAAAACTTCTTCCATCTTCCTTTTTACGAACCAATTAAATTGAAGACTTTTCCACTTCCTACCCCCTCGTAGGTGGGGCTGTCTTGAAAAATCTAGGTTCCCAAGCACCGGTTTGGGAAATGCAACGTCGGAAAAATCTCATGGTTCCCAGCGAACGCAAGCATATTCGGTGCTGAATTCGAGGAACCATAATCTTCTTATCGTCACAAATGCAGCAGAAACTTGAACCGAAAATCGACAATTTCGTCTCGCCAGACTTCTTAGGTGGTCTGATAACTGGTTCACTAATTTTCTGGCACAGGGATATCGAATTTCCGAAGTCTACATCGATCAATTAAATTATTGCGAGTTTCTTGGGCGATTTTCCGAATAAAATAAACGGTGTTTGAAAATACCGGTGAATTATTATTGAAAAGACAATGTTCAAGTCCCAATTTTCGAAAGGATATTCATTTTATTACTTCCAAATTATCTCGCTTATTACAAATATCCTCCTCTTTGAAAAAGTCCATGGCATCGTTTGCCATGACTTTTCCCTTACCCTCATTCCTCAATAGTCCAATAGTCCCTCGTCTTCCATTCAAGACCTTTTAAAAGGTAAACAACTCGAATGTATCAAACTTAGAATTCTTAACTTTCATGCAGCATGCCTTAAAACTAAATATCATTCTTGCTCAACTAATTAGCCCAAGTCCAAAACAAACAATATCAAAAAAAATAAAAAATAAATGAAAGGTTCAACGCAGCAAAACATAATGCTCATAAATCAAGCTCTTTAAAGAATTAAGCAAATCCCGTCTTTCACTTCACTTCTCCTACATGGAGTCCATTATGTCTTATTTTTCGGGTTTTCAAACTTCACTCGCGATCACCACAGAATCTTCTTAATCCGGTTCTGACTACCTCCATATGTTTATTTCCTTTGGATTGGTATTGACCTTTTCCTCGGGAACGACCTTCGAAGATACGCGACGATCTATTCCATCGTAATCAGCGTACCGCACTTTGTGTCCGATAAATTTGGGTTCTAAGCACTCGAATTCAATGTTTACGTTCGTCACCAACAATCATCGTTATCGCGAGAGATGTCCCTTACGCGGCACATATTCCGGGTTCGCGACCGATGACAACATTTGCACCTCCTTTTTAAGCCCAGTGTGGTACGTTCGGGTTTAATGTCGGGTACAATCCCGACGGTTTTATCTTTGCTGCTACAGCTACGTCCGCCTCTGCATCCTTATCTATTCTCAGGTTCTCTTGTCTGGTTCTGTGTCGATTCATAATCCATATAGTTGGAGTGTTCCATAGGCTAGCCAACAGGGTTGTCCCGCATCCAAAAATCTCATATAGGTGTAGTCCATTCAATATAACTCATATTCCATACTTTATGATTCGGAATATCGCATAGAATCCCATGAGTCTGCGCATGAACAAGTCGGTGGACCATCCTCATATCTGTTTTGCTGGGTTGGGTGCCAGCTGTCTCATCTCTTCGGTGTTGACCATGTTGATCGTTTTGAACCATTAACCCATTTGTCAAAAGTCTCCAGTTCTGGTACTCGTCGGTGATGCTTTCCACGGCTTTCAAACGGCAAATAAAGTTTATTATACCCTTGGCCACGATTAAGCTACGCCTATGATTCCCGCAACGTTTAATCAGTACTCGCTCAAGCTTACTCGACACAGTCGCTCCATACGGTTTTTTAATTGTGACTTCGTCCCTCTGGTAACACGATCCCTTTGACGCATTAACTTCTGTAGATGTTCTCTAAGTTGGACACTACGCGGCTTCTCCTATAGACACCGCGGTTATCTCACTGTTTTTCTTCGCACACGCGTACGCGATTAGCGCGTCAGCACTGTTCACTTTTTCGAATAAGGTCATTCCTCTGGATAGGGTCAGTACCTTTCCCATACTGCTGATGGGCTTGGATCCTCTTGAAACATCTTGTGGGGAAGTGTACAATAAATACAGTAGCAACAGCAAACAAAAAATAAATTTTCACAATTTTACATAAATTCATAGTACAATTTAAAATGGAAAATACGTAAATCCCCTTTTTCCCTATTCGTCCTCCTATGATCGCTTACATAATTAGTTCCCTTTTAATCATCTGAGGAAGAATACCACAAATAATACATCCATATTTGCTTTTTGTTGTGGGACACAAAACGCAAAATCTCATCACGATTGTTCCAAAACGATTCCCGCAAACAGTATATTATACCTTAGCCCTAGTGCTATAACTGAAATTATAAAGTCGAGTGGTATTTCTTGATAGAGGAAAATAAAAGTTTAGAAAAATGTTAAATATGCACTGAAAGATTTTCACTTTTTGTTGCTTCAAATAAAAAGTTAGGCGTTAAAAATACCCCCAAAAGACTGTAGCACAACTATTTCCGAATTACCACAAAGACGTTCCAACTGACTGGAATCTACGAAATGGGCAGGAGTCGATTCACCCCTCCTGGAAGACTGTCGATGACTTGCCTTCTCGCTACCCGAATTCCGGTCCAAATTATCCATGGAATCTAACGAAACGGGCAGGAGTCGATTCGCTTCTGATGGAAGGCTGTTGAAGAGTTGCCTTCTCGCTACCCGTGTTCCTGACTAGTTTATCCTTGGAATCTAACGAAATGGGCAGGAGTCGATTCACTTCTCCTGGAAGGCTGTTGATGAATTGCCTTCTCGCTACCCGAATTCCTGGCCAGTTTTTCCCCGGGTCCGGAGGGCGCCTTGCCCTCGAAGATCGTCGTAATGGTATGGCTACCACTACCGATCTTTCTTCCTCCCCATTACTACTTTCTTCCTTCACGTTTATTATCTTGACCCAAAATCGTTCCCTATTTTTCTCCTTCCTCAGTTTGGCCTCTACCACCATTTCCGAACGTGCGGGGATGGTGATCCCCGACATCAACAAAACGTCGGTTTCCCAGGTACCATCTTCCTCAACGGCTGATTCCTTCCTGATAGATACCCGATCTATCCCTTCAGCCGGAGACACATTGTTATTCCAACGAAGCTCCCCTTCGTTATTCTCGTTCGTCATCTCCACATCCTTCGACCCGGTGACAACACCATTCCATTCCCTTATGGTGTCACCCTTCGACAGTCCATTGCTGTCGGGTCCCTCTGCACCCTCCGTCTGAGTGCTAACACTGGTATTCCTACTTCCAGTCCTCTTCAAATCCCTAACTGCATAGGAATTTTCTGGTTGTGTATCTAATTCCCTGGACGTCCTGTCAACATTGCACATTACATTTTTTTCCTTAGTGTCCTCCCGGACTCTTCTCTGAACATTAAAATGTTCCATTTTCCCACCGTCCTCGTCTGTTCGGGGATAGTGGATTCCAAAACTTGGCCCTTCAATATTCCGTATTACCCCAGAAATCTCCTCTACACCCTCATCTACGCCTATGCGTTGGTTCCAGGAAGTATTCGGTTCCTCTATATATTCGCTCCTCATCCATTCGACCTTTGGCTCCCGCCATCCAGCCGAACCCCTGCTAGGGCACTCCCTTGCCCAATGTCCCTGTTGATTACAGTTATGACACACTCCCTGTGTCATTTGTCCTCCTTGTCTGTTATTCCGGCAATCCCTCGCGAAATGGCCTGTTTGGCCACAAGAATGGCATGTCCTTGCATTACCTCTTTCCCCATTTCCCCGGTTTTGCCTTACACTCCTACACCCCTTCGCGGTGTGGCCTTCTTTGTCGCACAGTTGACACACTTTTTCGGTGTCAACTGTCGTTACCCTCATATTCACCGACCTCCTTTGCAACATCTTGCTAGTGGCCTCCTGTAGCCTAACTAGTTCCTCTGCTTTTTCCAGATCCAAGTTTTCCTCTCTCAATAAGAAAATTCCTGTTTCCTTCATTACGTCCTTCCTTAATCCTATCTTAAATTGATTCAACATTAATTCCCGGTTCTTCTTTCTTATTCCAGGTTCTTCATCCCTTAATGCTCCGGCTAAATCCTCGTTCAGTAACCTCGCCCCTACTGTACGCAGTCTAGTGCAGAACGAGGACACATCCTCGTCCTGTCTTTGATAGCATCGGCTAAGATTCCACTGGTTCTCCCCAGGAAATCTAACCGTTGTGAACTTCCGAACAAATTTATTCTTTAGATCACCATAGTTCAAACTGTCAAGGTTGATATCAGATTTGAAAAAAGTATAAGCGTCGCCCTCGAGCTTGAGTTTGAGAAGGATAAGAGTGTTCTTTTCGTCCCATCCGTATAATTTTGCCAGCAACTCCAATTTTTCGAAATACCCGGTCGCGTCCTTCCCAGTAAAATCCTCTAAAGTAGTCGATAGCATACCTAGCGAGTACATAGGTGTTACTTGACCCGCGGGAACATTCATGTTGGATGCACCAGCTGGTTGAGCCATTTTTCAAAAATTTAACCAAAACCCAATTATCTTAACCAAAATATAATTTTCTAATGTATTCAGTGAATTATTTACTTTCCAAATCAATGAATAATTTTAAATTCTCACCCTGAAATTCCAACAGAACCGAAATACGCTCAAGATTACGACTTCAAATTTTCACGAATTGAAAAATAGCAAAATGATACTCCAATGATTCCTTCAAATTTCGCGAATTAAAAAAAAATAGCAAAATGATACTCTAATGATTCCTTCAAACAGTCCTACCCAAAACACCAAAATAAAACGAATCACCTGGAAACGAGTTCAAAAAGACCAACACCAAAGAAAACTTCGAAAAAAAAAATCTAGCGAAATGATGTAACCAAAAAAATAAGAAAATCACCAAGTGTCGAATTCCTGAAAAATAAAAAGTACGCAAAACCACCTGAAATAAAAATAATTCTAATTTCTGTTCTAAGATTCGAGAGATCACGATCAGCGGCTCATCTACTAAACTTTCAACCAAATTTATAATTTTCCTGACTTCTGAACTTTCAAAATGAACCCAACTCGAAAAAAAAATTTTCCCTTTTATCAAAGTGTTTCCCAAAATTTCAAACTCAAGTTAAAACAAGGAAAGCCAAATTCAATTATTCTCCAAATCAAACTCAATATAAAACCGAATGATGTTACTTTATGAAAATAAAATTTTTCGAGATTCAACCGAAATCCCGAATAATAGGATAACCAAAAACAAAACAAAATTTTCACGCAATACGCCCTGAAAGAAAATCAATCAAAATTTCAATCAATCGATAAAACACAATAATTTTAAAAAAAAACAAAAATAACCCTCCTGGAACAAAATTTGATCCGCTATATCACCAACAGAAAAACCAACACCTTCAAACAAAATCAAGTAAATGGATAAAGTGACCAAAAGAAAATTTTTTCATGCAATACGCCCTGAAAAAAAATTTAATCAAAATTTCAATCAATCGATAAAAGCACAATAATTTTCAGAAAAACAAAATACCCTTCCTGAAACCAAATTTGATTACATATCCAACAATCAGAAAATTCAACGTCCTGAAAGAGAAAAACAATGTCCTGAAAGAAAAATAAATGTCCTGTGAGAACAAACGTATGCCTTTTTTTTTCCCTATGAAGCCGCAATGAATCTAAAACCTCTCTAAAGTCTTAAAATCTTGACATCAACTTGACTCTATCAAAAATCCTCTACATAAAATGAAAGAACATCACAGAAATATGAACTGTTCTATAATAATTTCAAAACAAAGAAAACTTGAACTTATTCAAAGAAAAACCAACTATACTCACTCAAATCTTCAATATCTCAAAAAAAAATCTTTAGATCAATAATTTTTTACTTTACTTTAATTCAATCCTAAATTCTGTCCCTACCAATTGCAATTTTTAAAACTTAATTTCAAATTCATAGGCATATACGTTCATACAGAAAATATAATCCAATTCAACATAAGAACCTGAAAACCTTCATCCGGAAATCTTCCAACAAGTCAATACACACTATTTCGATCACCCATAAAACAACAGGATAAAAATCCTTATACCTCGAAATTTCTCTGAATTTCTCAAAATCTCTTTAAAAAATCTCTCTGGGAAAATTTAACACATTTGACTCTAGTAATCTTTACATTCACACTGACGCAACATACAGAAAACCCAAAAAAAAAAACTTTTCATCTACCGGAAAATTCAACAAATTTCAAATTTAAAAAAAAAAAAAAAAAAAAAACTCTCCCTCAGAAAATTGAACACATTCCACCGGTAGTCTTTACGTTCAAAGCTAATGCAACACAAATAAAAATTACACTTTTCCCGACGGAAACCGTCAACACGGATGCAAAATTCTAACAGACAAAAAAAAAATTCTCCCCTAGAAAATTAAACACATCCCACCGCTGTCACCATTTGTAAAAAGCACCCTCTTTGTGATTTGACGGAAGAGCGGCTTTCCACCAAACAAGGGTGTTATTACTTAAAGAAAAGAAAAGATGTTATTTAAATTTTGAAGTTCTTTCTCCGGAAGGGAGAAAGTGTGGGATCGGCCCAACGCACTTGGGTCGGGACTTAGTGTTTAAAACTATTCTCTAGGGAGAAGGATGATAAATGAAACTTTTTGGATTAAATTTAAGACGTATATTAAGACCAAATCAAATCAACACCTTACATTCGTTACATATATTTCAACGATATAAATTATCGAAAGTACTCGAATATTTCTTAAATCAAATGCACTTAATCACAACAAATCAAATTATTACAATATTACATCAACTTTAGATTGTAAAACAGGATCCAATCATCGAAATCAAATCAAACATCGGTGTGAATTCCAATTATAAAAAAAAAATGTAAATATCGAGTTATCAAGAAACTAAAAAGGGTTTGTCAAAATAACCCCCAAAATCACAAACATGGGATGATCTCAAAATTTACTTCATTAAACCTTCAACTACTCAAGAGAGATTTCAAAAATAATACAAATTCAAACTTTCTAACACACAAGAGGGAATCTCAAAAATAATTCCCACCTAAACTTTCCAACACTTAAGGGAACCCAACAATTATTTCCATATACACACACTTTCAATTACTTAAGGGTGATTTCAAAAAAAAAATACAATATATTTTAATAGACGAGCACGACTTATGGAAGATTTCAGGACTCTGGACCATTAGAGATATATGGGCTTTCATGCAGCTTTCTACCAATACTCAAATTAAGCTAAGCATAAACAAAATAGTCTGACCTTTTTCCTGTACCAATAATCCAAAGAATGTTGAATCTAGGATGATGACTCTTTGACGGGGCTTCTTTCCTGAAACAGACAGATTAAACACCAAACACGACACCCACACGCGTTTCGCAAATTGACCTCACTCCCGAATATACCGACGATACGCAATCTACAATAATTCCAAGTAATTTAGAGATTTTATTAATTTCGACTTAACACCTTTTTATGTCCCTGTTTGAGACTGACCGTCCGAAATAAGACCAAAACTTATGAGTTACCCTAACACCGTCTTCCGAATAACTTTAACTGTTTTCGTCTCTGCTTTGAGACCGTACTTCCAAACACTGAAGTACCTACCCTAAAACCGTACTACCCTTAGTTTCCGATTCCAAACCTGAGTCAACTGAGGACCTTCCCTTTAGGTTCCTCCAGTTACTCCCTATTACCGACGCGAGTACTGGCAACATTCTCGTTTAAGGTTCCACCAGACACTGCCATTTCGTCTTCCGAGCAAGTCGAAGATTTTCCCCTCTTCGTCTCCTCCAAAAACCAATCGTCAATGTTTCAAAACCAATCAAATCAAAACTTCTTCCATCTTCCTTTTTACGAACCAATTAAATTGAAGACTTTTCCACTTCCTACCCCCTCGTAGGTGGGGCTGTCTTGAAAAATCTAGGTTCCCAAGCACCGGTTTGGGAAATGCAACGTCGGAAAAATCTCATGGTTCCCAGCGAACGCAAGCATATTCGGTGCTGAATTCGAGGAACCATAATCTTCTTATCGTCACAAATGCAGCAGAAACTTGAACCGAAAATCGACAATTTCGTCTCGCCAGACTTCTTAGGTGGTCTGATAACTGGTTCACTAATTTTCTGGCACAGGGATATCGAATTTCCGAAGTCTACATCGATCAATTAAATTATTGCGAGTTTCTTGGGCGATTTTCCGAATAAAATAAACGGTGTTTGAAAATACCGGTGAATTATTATTGAAAAGACAATGTTCAAGTCCCAATTTTCGAAAGGATATTCATTTTATTACTTCCAAATTATCTCGCTTATTACAATCGATCCTCCCCCGAAACCAGTAGTATTCAGGAAATTGCACTGATGACTGAGCATATCTTTCATGTGGACGTCTGTATACAAGGGAACGTCGATCACAATGGTAGAGGCAAAATCTAAACTCATGTGTGAAGAGAACTCTTTCCCAATCGGCCTCTTCCCAATGGATATGCTCTCTCGCAAAATCCAAACGCGCCCTTCGATGGACTGGGGTAAGAGCTTGGCCTCTTGCCGCGACACGAGGCCTTAAATCATATTCTCTGAGGCGATTTCTTATTGTCTGAGTGCTAATTTGCACCTCATGAGTTTGCTCAAGCTGATTTTGAAGGAGGCGAGCGGTTGCAAACCGTTGTCTCAACGAAGAAACTCTCAAGTAACGTTCTTGAATGGCAGTTGTTACCCGTGGTCTACCCTGTCCTGGTCTTCGGACATTCATACCTGTCTCCCTGAATCGCTGCAACATTCTGGACACATTTGAATGGGAAACTCCAAACCTTTCTGCAATTCTTGTGTATGTCCACCCTTCTTGTCGCAAAACTACCGCTTGGGCACATTCCTCTTGGGTCAAATTGCGTGTTTCGCGTTGCATAGCGATCGAGTGTAGAAAATCAAACTAAAGAAAAACTATTGATCACTAGAATTGATCGAGAACAACTGATTTTAGAATGGAGCCAATACATTCAAAATCTGATAATATCATCTTTTTTTATTCCTGCTGGGAGAAAACATCTGTATTGAAGAAAAACGTTGAAAGTGGATAACATATGCATGCATAATTCTGATAAAAATAATTATCATTGAGAACACCTTCAGTTGGAAAATAAATTTGAGATTTCCATAATGTGCGTTAATTTTTTTGCGCAGTGTATAATGTCAACAACCACTATTTTAGAGGTGTTATTTTGAATAGCCCGCTATTTCGGTGGATATCACTCAAAGCTGTAATTTTTTGACATTTGACTAGAAACTACGCCTTTAATAAAAATGGAACGATACACGATTCAACAACGCATTAACATTATTAAAATTCACTATAAAAATGGAGAAAATTTGGCAGAGACGGTTCGTAAAACTAGAACATATTTGCGTCGAACCGCAATACAGAAATTGCTGGACAAATTTGAGCTGTTGGGACAAGTTAGTGGTGTGAAGAATAAAACCCTGGCACGTCGCTCAAGCACAGCCAAGAATATTGCTGCTGTAGCCCAAAGTGTTTAAGAAAACCCAGGTTTGCCCATTCATCGTCGTTCTTTGGAATTAGGCATTGCAAAAACGTGACTACAATGGCATTTTTCTTTCAATGTCAAAATAACACCTCTTATTGGAAAACCACTCACCATTTATGAATATACAGTGTGTTCCTGTATATAATCTTGCGTTTAGAAGTCTCCAATAATAACAAATACTAGAAAGAAAACATATAATTTATTATTCTTTGTTAGGATAAGGTAACCAAAAAAATGCCTCAAGAAAAATTATAAAATACGAAAATCTAATTTCATATGCAAGGTTCATCTGGAGGTAGGCGCCTCCGTCCGTCCCCACCTTTAGCACCGGCTGTGGCAGTGGAGAGGTGTAAAAAAGATAATGCCCAGGTTTCAACTTGTAAAGCAGTCATTTTCGAACAATTAGTGTTCGAATTCAATTTAGACTTGCGGCCGAATAAATCGGATTTGACTCTGCGTGGCACATGAATTACAATTAGGTGAGAAATGTTTGAATAAACATGTCAAGATATGCGGTGGTCGCAAATTCTATGAAAGGAAACGAACCGCCATCTTTACAGGCGGCAACTTGACGTACCTTCCATCATGCGGGATGAAATAAAAGCACCAACACGAACACAACAAGAGATTACAGTTGGCAACATCGTTCGAGGAACGTTTTCTATGCATAGAATAGTATTCTATGCATCTTGATCTTTCAAAATTGACAAGTTAAACCCATAGAATTATAAATATAGAATGTGACTTGACCATAGTGAACCATAGATGCATATGGTTTTCTATGCATCTATATGGAAACTTTAGCACGGTGAGGCTTGTGTGGTCATTTTCAAATCTAGACAAACAGTCTGGACGGCTATTGTGAAAAGTAATTAAGGCCGAAATGGCCTTAATAATCGCCGGGTCCCGACCGAATTCCTCGAATGTTTCTGTTTCTGAATGAAAAGAAACAAATGACGGCCAGGAACGCCCCCGAGCGTTCCGACTGTGGTAGACCGAGTGGGACCACAGAGAGATCAAATTTCAGGGTAGGTTAGATGTCGGAAATAATAATAGCCTGGTGGTGTTGCTTGGGAATCCCACCTGAAGGGCAAGGCCCTCGGCTGAGATTAGATTGAATATTGGTTGATTGAAATCCGATGTTGAATGGGTAATAAGGGGATATTAGTCAGGAGGAAATGGTGAATTGGAGGCTAGAGTTATTAGATTTTTGTTTCCGATTCAAAGATTCATACATACTCTATTCACTTTCATAATGTATCTCGATCTAGGGTTTATTAAGATTTTTTTACTTAAAAATGATTCTCAGAGACGTTGCCAATGCTTATTTCTATTTACCTTTTTCTGTAAATGGAGTTAGTTCTTTTAAGGATAAAGGTCCCCATTCAGAGCCCGTAGGAAAACTCATCCGATAGAGGCGCCACCGTGCATTTTATGGAATATCTCCATAGAACCTTATAGTGTTACTATAATTTCTATGAATATATCTATTCTTTATGTATGAAATTCACAACAGCGCTCTCTATCTGAAAATCGCTGAACTATGAAATTCGTGAATTTGTGGTTAAACCAGGAATATTTGAATTTGGCCATTCTCTGCCAATTCCGTATTTCAAGTTGTTTTTCTGAACTAAATTATCTGTAGATTCACTTTTAATCGGAAGTTGAACTATTTTCATGGGTCTTTCGTTTAAAATAAAACAGAAGCATGGCAGGCTTATTTTCTTCTATTTTTGAAAGAAGAAAAATTAGCATTCGAAATGAAATCAATTTCAATTATTTCATTGAACTCCAATCCTTTCTGAGATTACCTACAAAATTTCAGTTCTCAAAGTGAAACCATTTTCAGATGCAACTTGAAATAAAAACACACTACGTTGAACGCCCACCTTAACTGTGACACAGTTTTCCTAGTACTACATAACTACTACATTTTCAGACTGGCGTTTTTAGAGTTCTGCAAAAAGGCATTCAAATGTCTTATGTAGGTTTATTTCTCGAGAATTTAGAAAAGTAGGGAATTCCATAGGTCCGCCTGTTCGTTTAGAAGTTTTTCTGTCGGGTTATTCGAGTACTTTTATTCTTTTTTCGAACGAACTACTATTTTTCCGTACAAGAAAATAGCATAACTGAATCTTCCAACCATGAAATATTTCCAGTATTAACAGAGAAAAAAGTTTCTTCAAAATTCGGAATTATTGAAGTCACTTATAATATTTTCTCTATTTCAGTATCGTAATGTGTTCATTACAGTACTAAAAACTGTAATGAATTCATTACAGCATCGTTTTCAGTAACATTTTTCGTTTTGTGGTTGTCAGCAATGACTTCCGATCCTTTTAAATTTCAGCAGACGTCAATTTGGAAATGTCAATTTTCGTACTTAATAACATTCACACCAACTGCCAAGATACAATATGAAAGTCACTAAGACCTATAATTTGAATTTTTTCATTGAATTTCACAAAGTTTGAGTGAAATACAGGGTGTCTCAAGTTCGAGTGCCTATTAGACGTTTCTGGAGAACTAGACATATTTGAAATCTGAAATTTGGGATTATGATATTGTTCGAAATTCTCTACAGACCTAAAATATTTTCAAAGCCAGAGCACTTCCGGTTATACAGGGAGTGAAAATAAATTTGCTCACAATTTTTTTTTCAATGTTTTCGTTTCTGATATGATTGAATATTCATTGCTGAATACATTTCTGTTGAAACCAGTGTATTCATTCGAATAGTTTTCAAAATATCGAAAAAAAACCTGAAAAAAAGTAAAATATTCATAGTCAGTATTATGTTCATTTTTCTTATTCTGAACATCCTGAGTGTAAACCGTTTTCACAACGTCAAAGTAGAAGAATGTGGAAAAGTCATACATCTTTGTATTTCATGAATATCATCACAGGGTGTTTCAAATTTCGTGTCAAAAACTGTGATCCAAAATTGGCCATAACTTCTGTTTTTAAATTAGAACCCTATTTTTTTATTATTGCGTTGGATTCTACGGAGAAAAATAATGATAGCACTCCCAGATGCTCTTGGTCCTAAATTCAGTTATTCCCGAGTTATTTGAGCTTTTCTGGATTCATGTCGTACGTAGAGTAAAATTCATCGAATCTAAACAGATTCGATGAATATTCTCATGAAACCATAGTAACAAGTAATAGTCAGAACTGTCACTTGTGAATTATTAATGGGATCATTTATCTTCTATGGTCACAGAACATTCTCATGCAACATATTCGATGAATATTTTCATGAAACCATTGAATGAAATCGCAAAGTAAAGATGAAACCTAAAATTAGACCTGTCACTTGGGAATTATGAATGGGAAAACTTATCTTCTATGATCACAGAATATTCTTAAGTAAAAGATTAGATGAATTTGATTCTACGTACAACATGAATCCAGTAATCCAGAAAAGCTCAAATAACTCGGGAATTACTGAATTTAAGAGCAAGAGCATCAGAGAGTGTTATCATTATTTTTCTACGCAGAATCCAAAGCAATAATAAAAAAAATAGGGTTCTAATTTGAAAAACAGAAGTTATGGCCAATTTTGGATCACAGTTTTTGACACGAAATTTCAAACACCCTGTGATGATATTCATGAAATACAAAGATGTATGACTTTTCCACATTCTTCTACTTTGACGTTGTGAAAACGGTTAATACTCAGGATGTTCAGAATAAGAAAAATGAACATAATACTGACTATGAATATTTTACTTTTTTTCAGGTTTTTTGTCGATATTTTGAAAACTATTCGAATGAATAAATTCGTTTCAACAGAAATGTATTCAGCACTGAATACTCAATCATATCAGAAACGAAAACATTGAAAAAAAAAATTTTTTTGAGCAAATTTATTTTGATTCCCTGTATAACCGGAAGTGCTCTGGCTCTGAAAATATTTTAGGTCTGTAGAGAATTTCGAACAATATCATAATCCCAAATTTCAGATTTCAAATATGTCCAGTTCTCCAGAAACGTCTAATAGGCACTCGAACTTGGGACACCCTGTAGAGAAAATATCGTCTAATACTCGTTGCAGAATGCAATTCCAATACTCATGCGTTCGAAAACTCGCTCCTTCGTCGCTCGTTTTCGAATTTCGCATTCGTATTAGAATAGGAGCCCATTCTGCAACTAGTTTTGGAATATACTATTCTCAAATTCATTATTTTCCCAAAGTGAATAAACATTTTGATAAATACGTAATTACTACGACCTCTATGTAGCGTATTTATCTGACAGAAAAATGACTATAACCTAATAATTTCAAAATATACACGGTGAAATGTGTCAAAATGCCATGGCCAACCGGGATTCTTTATAAAAGTGAACGGAGCTTACATTCGCGACAAAGAATTGGTAAACTCAACATAACGTTTTTTAAGCTACCAGGTGAGCACGAAAACGGAAGCCCAAATCCGATTTGCGGACCGATCCATTCAGAAAACTAAAAACGGAAAAAAGGAAAGCAACTTTCTAAGCCGGAAAGAAACAACCGCAACACAATCAGCGAAACCGCCCGAGAAATAAATAGTTGGCGTGGGGCAACTTAACACATATTACGGTGCGGTTTAACAGGGCTGCCCTTTGACGTTTCGCCGTTACAATGCAGCTTATTATGGCGCTGAAGTCGGTTCCCCTTTGGCGGCGAGACTTCAACGGGCCACCCTCTGTGTGCCGGAGATTTATGGACCGGCCCGTCGTTTGTTGCCCTGTCCCAACACTCGGCGTAGTTGACACCGGTGTCATTTCGGGTTACGGGGCCCAGATTACGTGTGAGTCTGTGTGTGTTGGACGCCGAAATATGGGAACTGAGATGGGCGAGGTTGTCGAGGGCATTGTTATGAAAGGAATGACGTACGAAGAAACGGCTTTGAATATTGACGCAATTTTTCATTCGGAGGTTTTCATTTTGAAATATTCGATTCCTTATTACGAGTTTCATTACAACTTTGCATCGATGCACGATAAAATCTCGATGCTGATTGTCAAATTATCATAATTCACATGTTCTATGACATTTCATAGATACCTTATACAAAATAAACCTCAAAATTCCCAATTGCATGAAAACTTGCCTTTAATTCGGGAACCTTACAATTAAGATATGTATACAGTGCGCGTCAAAATTATGGAACAAATTTATTTTCTCAGAAAAAAAATATTTGGCAACAAAATCCGGAAACAGGTCAATTTTTGTTTCACTTTTACCAAATTTTTATGCATTTTCGAAGGATTTTTGTTGCACCCTGTGCCATCACCATCAACCCTCTAAATTTTTTTGATAGGGAAAGTGGGTCATGTGATACTTTTTTGGCAAGGTCTTTGTATCTTCTTTACAGGCGTGCAGAAATTTTCAGGAAAAAAAATTTTTGTTTGAAAAATTAGTTCGTTCAAATAGGCTTTCAGTGTGTGCATTTCGTCATGGCTCTTTCTTCGAATTGAAACATTTTATCGAAAAGTTTCAGCTTCAGTAGCAACGTACTAATAACATACCTACTTAAGATCATAACTGAAGCGCAGTGTTTCACACATTCTAATTTTTCACGCGAGGGAGTTGAAAGTTGTGCATGAATAAAACATTTCTATGAAGTTAGCAGTGCCACTTGCGGGAAAATCAATAAAACCTATTCCATTAATTGTCGAATAACTGTCGAGAATTTGTCGTGAAAGAAAAAAATTTGTCGCGTCCTTAGTTTTTTTTCTACGGGGTGGCTTTGCTAACTTAACGTTAAGTTAGCAGAACCGTCCCGTAGAAAAAAAATTAAGGAAGCGACATTTTTTTTTCTTTCACGACAAATTCAGAACAGGTATTCGACAATTAATGCAATAGAAAAAAACAAAAAACGTGCGCTGTTGCCAGTAATGCGACATTTTCAGAAATATAGGGAAATCGCGAGGAAATGAAGTGGAAATTGCTAGAAAGATTAAGTTTTTCGTGTTTTCTACTTTATTTGAACATCGACAATTACTCGACAATCTTTTATGATCATCCTCATGATATTCGACCACTATTTGCTAAATTAATATAAAGTTAGCAAAGCCACCTAGTAGCAAAATAAACGAAGGTCGCGACAATTATTTTTCTTTCACGACAAACTCGAGGCAGGTATTCGACAATTAATGCAATATAAAACAAGTCAATTACGAATGCGCTGTTGCCCAAAATGCGATAATTCCAGAAATATCTCAAACTCACGGGAAAAAGACGTGAAATAAACAAGAAGGAATGGATTTTTTGTGTTTTTTTACTTCATATGGACTTCGACAATAACTCGGCAATTATTTATAACCATTTTTATGATATTTGGTAGATATTGAGAAAGTGGTTCTGCTAACTTAACGTCAAGTTAGCAAAGCCGCCCCGTAGAACAAAAATGAGAACGCGACTTTTTTTTTCTTTCACGACAAATTCGGAACAGGTATTCGACAATTAATGCAATAGAAAAAAGTCAAAAAAAATGCGCTGTTGCCAAAAATGCGACATTTTCAGAAATATAGGGAAATCGCGAGAAAATGGAGTGGAAATTGCTAGAAAGATTAATTTTTTTGTGTGTTTTTACTTTATTTGAACATCGACAATTACTCGACAATCTTTCATGATCATCCTGATGATATTCGACCACTATTTGCTAAATTAATATAAAGTTAGCAAAGCCACCAAGTAGAAAAAAAACTAAGGTCGCGACAATTTTTTTTCTTTGACGACAAATTCGAGGTAGGTATTTGACAATTAATGCAATAGAAAAAAGTCAATAACGAATGCGCTGTTGCCAAAAATGCGATAATTCCAGAAATATCTTAAACGCGCGGGAAAAAGACGTAAAATAAACAAGAAGGAATGGATTTTTTGTGTTTTCTTTTAATTCATATGGACTTCGACAATTACTCGACAATTATTTATAACCATTTTTACGATATTTGGTAGATATTGAGAAAGTGGTTCTGCTAACTTAACTTTAGGTTAGCAAAGCCACCGCGTAGAGAAAAAATTAAGGACGCGACAATTTTTTTTCTTTCACGACAAATTCGGGACAGGTATTCGACAATTAATGCAATAGAAAAAAAGTCAAAAACGAATGCGCTATTGCCAATAATGCGACATTTTCAGAAATATAGGGAAATCGCGAGGAAATGAAGTGGAAATTGCTAGAAAGATTAAATTTTTTGTGTTTTCTACTTTATTTGAACATCGACAATTACTCGACAATCTTTTATGATCATCCTGATGATATTCGACGACTATTTGCTAAATTAATATATAGTTAGCAAATCCACCTAGTAGCAAAAAAAACGAAGGTCGCGACATTTTTTTTTCTTTCACGACAAACTCGAAGCAGGTATTCGACAATTAATGCAATAGAAAAAAAAGCAATTACGATTGCGCTGTTGCCAAAAATGCGATAATCCCAGAAATATCTCAAACTCGCGGGAAAAAGACGTAAAATAAACAAGAAGGACTGGATTTTTTGTGTTTTCTTTACTTCATATGGACTTCGACAATTACTCGACAATTACTCGACAATTATTTATAACCATTTTTATGATATTTGGTAAATATTGAGAAAGTGGTTCTGCTAACTTAACGTTAGGTTAGCAAAGCCACCCCGTAGAAAAAAACTAAGGACGCGACCAATGTTATTCTTCCACGACAAATTCTCGACAATTAATTCAATAGGTTTTATTGATTTTCTCGCAAGTGGCACTGCTAACTTCATAGACATGAACAAAACTATAATGATCGACTTTCATTCGGTGACAAATTCCATCGGGTACCATCGTCTCAAAGAAAATGAGCCATGACAAAGTGCACATACTGAAAACTTTGAACTAACTAATTTTTCAAAAAAAAAAGTTTTTCTTGAAAATTTCTGCACGTCTGTAAAGAATATACAAAGACCTTGCCAAAAAAGTACCACATGACCCACTTTCCCTATTCAAAAAATTTAGAGGGTTGTTGGGGATGGCACAGGGTGTAACAAATATCCTTCAGAAATGCATAAAAATTTGGTAAAAGTTAAACAAAAATTGACCTGTTTCAGGATTTTGTTGCCAAATATTTTTCTTCTGAGAAAATGAATTTGTTCCATAATTTTGAATTTTAATGCTCACTGTATACTACATCAGAGGTACTGCTATAGGCTCCCCAATGATATTCCTCATTAGTTTATGCACATTTATCAACCTTACATATCTAAGTTGAATCAAATACACAAATGAAGAAGAAATTACTTTCAAAATCACAGACAGCTGAAGAAGAACGATAATAATAAAGAGATAAAGAAACCTGAGAATACTGCGATCTGTTTAAAGTTATTCGAATCACTGTATTGGAAAATATTCAAAGCAACATAATAAATATCGAGCAGAAAGAACGAAAGACGAGTAAGACCCAAAGAGTTCCCTGATGATTATGATAATGTGAAACTTCCTCAGAAATAAAACATCATAGTATCAATTCCCTTTCATTTATTCTTTACTCCACCTCTTGTCAAATAACAACATCGATCTACCATTTTTTGGGCGCAATAATTCGGGTACTGTACTAGTTCAAGGAAGAAATCTGCAGCTGGCTGAAAGCAATTCGATTTTTGGCAAAATCATCATTTCCCTAGTTTTCACTTACTGTTAAGGAAGGCACAAAAACTGCTAAAAAGCTGGTCACTATGTAAAATTTGGCACAGAGAATGGCAGTTTCGAAGAATGATCCCATCAGCACATAACAGAACCATAAGATATTTCCGAACGTTGGCACATATTGTAGCATTTTTCTTTGGTTTAGGATCTGTATCCATTATTGATGTTTCATCGTTGAGGTTTTTTGAGGAAATGTATTGAATTTTTGGCTTGATTTATGAAGACGAACTTGAATTTTTGAAAGTTGAAGTTTAAGCTTGCAGCATGTCATTTAGATAACGTCACAGTTCGATTTGATTGTCATATTTCGATGGACTCGAACATACGAGGATATACAGGGTCTTTCACGAGGAACCTCACCCATATTTACACGGGAAACTACTGAACGTATTTTCATGAAATTTAGCGCTCATAAGTATTTCACGATGCTGATGAAATCTAAAATATTTTCAAGGCATGAGCACCTCCGGGTTTTCCGGAATTGACGTCAACTTCCGTTTTTCAAATTAGAACACCATTTTTTTATTGCAGAAATAGATTCCTTAGAAAATTTCAAGTTATTTTGATGTAACATTTTTCAGTTTTGGTTGGGAAATTCTCTCTGAGCAGGAAAATTCGAAAAAAAAATCGAAAATAGAGCTCCGCTGAAACAAGAATAACTTCGAGGTTTTTGGATGGAAAATTTTCATTTTTGGGATTTTTCAAGATGTAAGATTGATGTATCCACTTTAAAAATCGAAATTGCGATTCATGATACAGGGGGTGAAAAAATCGCTTTCAAAGTTAGGGATGACAAAATCGTGAAAAATCATTTTTTTCAAATTAGAACCCCATTTTTTTATGGCAGTTATTGAATCTACGTTAAAAAATAATGTGAGTGTATGCATCACACCCTTGCCCTAAAGTGGATATTTTTTGAGTTATTCACAAAAAACTGTTTTTCGTCTTGAATTTTCAGCTATTTCTTTTCCCTTCACGACAAAAAGATAAAATTTTCAGGAACTGTTACTTAAACCATGTTTTAGATTTTACTACCCTAATATGCAAGAGAAAAAAGTTACAGGTTGTACCTAAATAGATGGCGAATTTGGATTCATTTCAACTAATCGGCCATCGGTTTTCTCTCCAGTGATAAATAAATAATTCCTTATGAACCATATGCAAAAACTTACCATGTTTTACATTCTTTTTTTTAATGATAGATATCATTAATTACATCTGCCAAATTCCTCTTTATTCAGTAGCATTTTGTGTTTACTAATTTGGTGATAATTCGTATTAAGTTATAAAATCGATCACTATGCCTAATTTTACCAATGAAGATTATTTAAATCTAGTTGAAATAAAGAGAAATATGAAAATTTTCCATCCAAAAACCTCGAAGTTATTCTTGTTTCAGCGGAGCTCTTTTTTCGATTTTTTTTCGAATTTTCCCGCTCAGAGAGAATTTTCCAACCAAAACTGAAGAATGTTACATCAAAATAACTTGAAATTTTCTAAGGAATCTATTTCTGCAATGAAAAAATGGTGTTCTAATTTGAAAAACGGAAGTTGACGTCATTTCCGGAAAAACCGGAGGTACTCATGCCTTGAAAATATTTTTGATTTCATCAGCATCGTGAAATACTTATAAGTGCTGAATTTCATGAAAATACGTTCAGTAGTTTCCCGTATAAATATGGGTGAGGTTCCTCGTGAAAGACCCTGTATTGAAAAACTCTTAGCCTACTATAGAACCAAACAAAATTTCAACGTCAAAATATTTTATTACTCAACATATTCTCCTCTTAATTGAATACATTTATTACAGCGAACCTGCAACGACTCTAGACCTTTCAAAAAAATGTTTCTTCTTGCTCTGCAAACCAGTCCTCCTCAGCTTTTATTACCACCTCGTTGGAAGAAAATTTACGACCTTTTAATTTTTTTTTCAGTTGAGGAAAGAGATGATAGTCGGAAGGAGCCAAATCTGGTGAATAAAGGGGGTGTTCTAGTAATTCTAACCCTAAATCACGAATTTTTTGCATGGCAACATGAGATTTGTGTACTGGGGCGTTGACCTGTAAAAATAAAATACTTCCGGTAGCTTTCCGCGTCTTTTCTCTTTAATTTTTTCCCGCAGAGTGGTCAGTAATGTCGAATAGTAATCTCCAGTTATTGTTCTACCCTTATTCAAAAAATCAATCATGATAACTCCATGGCAATGCCAAAAAACTGAAGCAATAACTTTTCCAGCAAATTTTTGGACACGAAACTTCTTAGGTCTTGGAGAACCAGACTGTCGCCATTCCATCGATTGTTGCTTTGTTTCTGGATCGTAGAAATGTACCCAAGTCCCATCCATAGTAACAATTCAGTTTGAGAAGTCTACATCGTTTTCAAATCGAGCACAGATCGAAAGCGATGCTTCTACCCTTGCAGGCTTTTGGTCAACATTCAAACATTTGGAGATCCATTTTGCAGAAATTTTTCTCATGTTCAAATTGACGTGAACTATATGATGAACGCGTTCGTATGAAACCTTCATCAGTGCTTCAGATATCCGTTTTAGCCCAATTCGAAGGTCTGATAAAATCATGTCATGAACTGACTGCATCGATATTTTCGGGGATTGACACAGAAACTGGCCTTCCCGATCGGTCATCATCTTCATTGGAAAATTTACCTCTTTCGAAGCTTGCAGTCCAATTTTTCACGGTCGCATACGAAGGACATTGATCACCAAGGGTATTAAGCATATCTTCGTAAATCTGCTTACCTCTTAACCCTTTTGAATACAGGTACTTGATGATGGCTCGATACCCCAATTTTCCGATTTTAACAATTTCGGTGGACATCTTTTTTTTAATTTATTGCGTTACTCTGGTTCACTTTTTTGGCGTCGAACTGACACTTCTAATAAGTTATTGTTCGTTGATATGGTATCGCAATATTTTGTTCATGCATGGAATGTAACTGGTCTAGGCTATATAACTAGATATCATTACATCCTCGTATTGTTCCTCAACAATGAGACATTCCACAAACATCGAGCTCTTCCCCCAGAACAAAATGATGTGAGGTCTTGTTCTCGAAATTCATAAACCAGTAGATGGGACTCTTACGCCAATAACTCGACGTAATAACACAGATTTATGCGAGAAGAAAAGCAGTAAAGATCACTTTCATGTTAGTGCTGTATGGATTTCATACTCTTTGTTCCGAGTATTCTGTGGTTCGATATGTGTGTCAAAATGGTGGCAGGCATATAAATCGGTATTAGTTCTGGACAGTACGCCAACCCGTGTCGGTTCCGTTTCCGATGAGATTTCATTAATGAAAAATTGTAGGAGTTCCCACACAATGGTTCATTGTTTTTCTGTTTCAGTCGGAACCAAAGTATAACCAAAAAAATCAGCTCCAATCAATTCCAATTTTTTTAGAAGTTACGTCACTCCAATATCGACCAATTTTTCGCCAATTTTCCACTCAATCAAATAATCGACCTTGAGTCGATTATTTACCATCAGAGCCGAACAGTTTAGATTTTCTGATTTTTTTCGCGATGGTCCAAAGGACCCCGCACTTTTTCTATGGCAAATGGCGTTCCGTGAAATTTTCTAAAATTTTGGTATAATGTAGTATTCGACCTACTGATCAAAAGTGTCCATGGCCCCAACTCAATCCTATGACTAGTTTTCGAGATACAGGGCGTTGAAGTTAAGAATTAGCCACTTTTACTACGCCCGTATCTCGGAACAGAATCGAATGAACTTCAATTTTTCTCAAGAAACATTTCATTACATCCCCAAGGAGCAATCATATAGAGGAATATGACCGAAAATCGTTACGAATACAGGGTCATCCATAATTTAATGCATGCCTGATTTCGAAAGAATAAAATATGTCAGTTTCAGAGCGAGAACGTTCACAAAATGAACTATTACACTAGATATATTGTTGTTACATCGAAAACGTCTGAAATACCCAGAATTTATACTGGGTGATCCATTATTATAGAAACTATTCTCAAGGAGGGTTAAATGGACACCCTGTATTTATGGGTTGATTCAAGGTGTTTGTTTAATTTTTTTAGAACATATCATCATGGACTTCAAAGAATATAGGGTGATTCAGTCATGAAATGAACTTTGAACCTCACGAAAATACCCAAAAACCACCTTTTTTTTTCATCACCCTGTATTTCAAGATTAACTCCGATGAGGTGGGAGTTTTCTTTCACCATTGTACTTGATATGAAAACATCAATACGACCGAGAGTTTTTATACACTTCCTATGAGCAGATTTTTTTTTAATGTAATATGAAAATTATTTATTTAGGTATGTTATTCTATTCTCATTCCTTCATAACAAAAAATCTGGTCATAGGAAGTGGATGAAAACTCTCAGCCGTATTGATGTTTTTATATCAAGTACAGTGGTGAAAAAAAAAACTCCCACCTCGTCGGAGTTAATCTTGAAATACAGGGTGATGAAAGAAAAAGGTGGTTTTTGGGTATTTTCGTGAGGTTCAAAGTTCATTTCATGACTGAATCACCCTGTATTCTTTGAAGTCCATGATGATATGTTCTAAAAAAATTAAACAAACACCTTGAATCAACCCATAAATACAGGGTGTCCATTTAACCCTCCTTGAGAATAGTTTCTATAATAATGGATCACCCAGTATAAATTCTGGGTATTTCAGACGTTTTCGATGTAACAACAATATATCTAGTGTAATAGTTCATTTTGTGAACGTTCTCGCTCTGAAACTGACATATTTTATTCTTTCAAAATCACGCATGCATTAAATTATGGATGACCCCGTATTCGTAACGATTTTCGGTCATATTCCTCTATATGGTTGCTCCTTGGGGATGTAATGAAATGTTTCTTGAGAAAAATTGAAGTTCATTCGATTCTGTTCCGAGATACGGGCGTAGTAAAAGTGGCTAATTCTCAACTTCAACGCCCTGTATCTCGAAAACTAGTCATAGGATTGAGTTGGGGCCATGGACACTTTTGATCAGAAGGTCGAGTACTACATTATACCAAAATTTTAGAAAATTTCACGGAACGCCATTTGCCATAGAAAAAGTGCGGGGTCCTTTTCCTGTTTTTCATCGTTCGTAAATCAAAAACTGTTTTCCTCGCGGAAGAACTGATTGGATTTTCTTAATCTACGTCTTCGAATTAGGAAATGGTGTGAGTTTGAAGTCGATCAGAGCGAACAAATTTTTTTCGAAAAATCGAAATTTTTCCATACCTTAGTAAAGCCAATCTATTTTAATGATATTGGCTCGGACTTAACTATCTGTTCACGCAAATCTGAACTTCATGTTGATTTATAGGAATATACATAACTTATTGACATTGGAACGAAGTGAATTTAATATACCCGACGCATTCGCCATTTTGCAAAATCCTTTGTTACAATACCACGACTTCACGAATAATTTGTGAAATTAGGAATCAGGTGCTAATTAGCACTCAGACAATAAGATATCGCCTCAGAGAAAATGATTTAAGGCCTCGTGTCGCGGCAAGAGGCCCAGCTCTTACCCCAGCCCATCGGAGGGCGCGTTTGGATTTTGCGAGAGAGCTTATCCATTGGGAAGAGGCCGATTGGGAAAGAGTTCTCTTCACAGATGAGTCTAGATTCTGCCTCTACCATTGTGATCGACGTTCCCTTGTATACAGACGTCCACATGAAAGATATGCTCAGTGCAATTTCCTTAATACAACTGGTTTCGGGGGAGGATCGATTATGGTATGGGGTGGAATATCTTTGACTGCTCGCACAGACCTAGTGGTCGTTGATAATGGAGCTATGAATGCTGATAAGTATATAAAGAACATTCTTGAAGAGCATGTAGTGCCATTTGCCCCATACATTGGTGAAAATTTCATTTTTATGGACGATAATGCCAGACCCCATCGTGCGCGCATCGTTCAGGAGTACCTTGAAGAGGTTGAAGTCTCTCGAATGGAATGGCCAGCAAGAAGTCCAGATCTCAATCCGATTGAGCATGTTTGGGACAACCTCAATAGAAGGCTGAGAAGTTCAGAAAATGATCCAGCTACTCTTAATGACTTAGGAATCCAACTCGGAGAAATCTGGGAAGGATTAGATCAGAACTTTTTAAGATCACTCATTTTGAGTATGAACCGTCGTTGCCGAGCTGTAATTAACGCAAGGGGTGGAAATACCAAGTATTAAATCACTTATCAGCATTTCAGTATTTTGAAAATTGTTCATTTCTCTTCTTTCACATAAGATTCGGTGACATCCTGAATTTTTCTTCCATTTAATGTGTCTTGTTTCGTTCAAAACCTTCCCGGGAGAACATAAAAAATAAGTTATAAAGTCAATGTAGAGTTAACTTTCATTAAAATTGAGATTTTCAGAATGTGCGTTAATTTTTTTGCGCACAGAAGTACCAATTTCCTACAGTCAAATCCATAAAAATATCACATTCGCATTCAGAATATCTTTCCCCAAAAGACAATAATACTTTAGTGACTTCGAAACCGAACAATGAACATTGTGCTAGGAAACCACCTAAATCATTGTACTTCTCATCATTTCAACAGCTTCAGAGGTGACAATAGCATCTTGTGCGGGCTCGAATACCTGGCTAATTGAGCAGCGAGATGCTGTGTATTCAGTGCTGCAAGCTAGATGATTGATGATCTAAGAAATGAGATGAGTACAATCATTCCGACACTGAACTTGAATAAGTTGAAAAATAATAATGTAATGCGTTCTTGGGTATTCATTAAAGGGTTGCTTGATAAGTCCTCAGTTCATGTTCGTTATGTTGTGTTGTGATTGAATTTATAATACTCTTAGACTGAAGAAAGATGAGACGCAACTTTCAATAATAAATGGTGCAGCCAATCTTCAAAATCATCAGAACTATCTCTATGAATGAGATGCTGAGTCTCTTCTTTCTTTGGTCTAAGTGAGAAGAGAACAAAAGACATATACTCCATTCACAATTATAAAATCACAACTCTGGCCTTGGAAATTTGATACATTCCACTCTGTATCGAAGTTATGACGTTTTTCAAAATATTTTTATGTTCCAAGTCAACACTATGTTGCCCTTTCTCCATTCTTAGCGTATTTCTCAGAATGTGAATTCATTCGGAAAATGAATGAATTGGATAAGATGTGATGGACGAAAATAATTTACGTTTATATGAATTGATAGAAAGGATTCCTTTTCTAGTTATTTGCATGAAAAGTACAAGAGCCATGGAAGAAAATTGCATTGCTTTCACATAATTTTCATATGCATGCTTGTGAAGATGTTTATTATCCTCTTGAACTGAAAGTTCAAGACCTGACGACAACAATTGTTGATTCTAATCAAAAATTCATTAAAAAAAATCAACCCAAAGATATAAGATGAATTGATGGGTAATTATACAAGAATCAAGAATAATGTCAATTTTATTTTGTTGATAACTTTCTTAAAATCAATGTTGGGATATAAAACTCGGCTGCCTTTGTTCAAACAACATCTAAAGAATAAATTTTTCACCATCTCGACCTTTAGAAGGCGTTTCTTATAGGAGAATTAGGTCTAAGTTCCACCTCATTAGTGAGGTACCTAACTTTTGCAAATCTGCTCAGATGTTGCCAAATTTCTTGGAAAACCTGAAAAATATCCTAATCGACCTCTCGAGGCTCCATCCGATCCATCTACTGCAATATCTGTCCAAATAGCAGTTTTTTCAACGAAATTCCCGTGTACACTTCAACCTCGAAATGTAAACATTCGTCCTGGTCTTGAAAATCGTCCTCACGCTCCAAACTGTTGCTAAAAACAATTAACATACGTTAATCTTGGATATTCGACGAAAAACTCACCTGCAAATATCGACTAAATACCAAAAATCTGCGAACAATTTGTAAACCTAACAAAATGTGGAATATCTTTGATACTTTTACCTTGATGTAAACAAAGAAACTGGCAACGTCGTTTTGTCATTAACGATATTTTCTGTGCGCGCACTGACTTTTCATCATAATGTTCTGTGCTTTTCATCAAGGGCACCAACTCCTGAAAACGAAACCATGACCTCCTATGTGATTAAATAAAAGTGAATGGAGTATACAGATCTCCTGGAAGTCCCAGAGATCATTTCAGAGGACTGATAGGCCTGAGTTCCATAGAAGAATCTCAAACAGAAGCAAACGAGGGCAAAATTACCGTAACCGATCTCCAAGAATTAACTGGTTTATTAGTTTTATTAATTAGTTGAATCAGTCACAAGTGTAGCCAATTCCCATCGAGTTTATTCAGAGAAGCTTTGGGGGGCCGATGAAGAGTTTCAGAAAGTTGCCCCCCAAGGTAGAACCTTTAATGGCTCGACATTCATCATTTAACACTTTGATGCAGTGTATATTTCATCTGTCATTTCGACCTCTTGGTCGATATATTACTGGTCTTCTTTTTGCTCAGAGGATATATTTAATGCTCGAAGATGAGGAGATGTGACTTATTGGATTCCGTTTCAACTATTTTTTTTAGTTTTTGGTATGCAGAAGTTTTTCTCTTTCTCACGAATTCTAGAAGAAGCCGAGGAGGTCCACTAGTATAGATATAAAATTTTTGAGTAGGCCCGAGCCTACCCAGCCTACCAGCTAGAACCGCCACTGGCTATAAGCGTCCGAAGAACACTTGAAAATGAAAAATTGGAAACAAAAAACTCAAACAAATCATGTCAAAGAATGACCATATGGACCAGTTTGGTATCAAAATATAGGTTTTCGGGGACGCTAAATTCAATAAGAAATATTTCGAGGCTCTATCTATCATAGTTTAGATTTTCACCTGTCAAATGGCATTTTTTCGAATTTCAAATCGTCATAGCTCCCGCTCCTGTGGTCGTATCCACTTTTGGTTTGTATATTGTAAATCAGCATTGTCCAAAGTATCTCTGGGCAACATAAAATCGATTTCGAAAATCCCAACTTTTTGGGTGAAAAATACGTAAGGGGTAAGACCCCCCCAAAAACACCATATTCGTCATCAACACGAAATCCCTGGGGAATCTAGTGTTGATATTATATCATGAAGTTCTTCAACCCATTTGAATCTTTCAGAATATCAATTTTGCTGACTCATAACACCATAACTCTGCATGCTCTGAGCGTCTGAACAAAACTCGAAAATGAAAAATTGAAAACAAAAAACTTGAAAAAATCATGTCAAAGAAGGACCATATGGACAAGTTTGGTATCAAAATATAGGTTTTCGGGGACGCTGAATTCAATAAGACCAAATTCAAGTCACTATCTATCATAGTTTAGATTTTCACCTGTCAAATGGCATTTTTTCGAATTTCAAATCGTCATAGCTCCCGCTCCTGTGGACGTATCCACTTTTGGTTTGTATATTGTAAATCAGCATTGTCCAAAGTATCTCTGGGCAACATCAAATCGATTTCGAAAATCCCATCTTTTTGGGTGAAAAATACGTAAGGGGTTATACCCCCCAAAAACACCATATTCGTCATCAACACGAAATCCCTGGGGAATCTAGTGTTGATATTATATCATGAAGTTCTTCAACCCATTTGAATCTTTCAGAATATCAATTTTGCTGACTCATAACACCTTAACTCTTCATGCTCTGAGCGTCTGAACAAAACTCGAAAATGAAAAATTGAAAACAAAAAACTTAAAAAATTCATGTCAAAGAAGGACCCTATGGACAAGTTTGGTATCAAAATATAGGTTTTAGGGGACGCTGAATTCAATTAGAAATATTCCGAGGCTCTTTCTATCATAGTTTAGATTTTCACCTGTCAAATGGCATTTTTTCGAATTTCAAATCGTCATATCTCCCGCTGCTGTGGTCGTATCCACTTTTGGTTTGTATATTGTTGATCATCATTGTACCCATCAGCATAATGAAATCGTTTTCGCAAATCCCAATTTTTTGGGTGAAAAATACGTAATATTCAATCTACTCCAACGCAAAAAAATTATCTTCAATTAGTCCCTTATTAGGTGTTTCTCTTTCCAGGAAAGGAGGGAGATAGCGATACCGAATCAGAGCCTGGAATCCCGTTGAAAAGAAAGCAAAGGAGGTCACGGACAACATTTTCCGGAGAACAGCTGGAAGCCTTGGAAAAGTCCTTCGCAAGGACTCACTATCCCGATGTTTACGTCAGAGAGGACCTCGCTCAACAGACGGGATTAACAGAAGCTAGAATACAGGTATTTGCACTTCCAGATCGTTTTGTACCTCGATTCGATTTCGTATTTGTATTTCAGTGGAATAAATTTGAATAAAAATGATTCCAGGATAAATGTCGATATAACTTTGTATTTTAGATATAAATTCTCCCATACTATATGTTCTGTATTTGTAAATGTAGTACCTAATCATAAACAACTCAGCATTTTTTTTAATAATATGAATTTTTCCACGTCCATTATTTCAAATATTGATAGTATTTATTCTCATAGAATGAGGACAGGCTCAATAAATCAACATTACAATACAGACGTTTCGTTAGATATTCTCTTTATCAAGGCTGAAAATGAGTTGTAACATTTGTCGAAGAAAAATATTTTTTCCTTATTAATTGCCTTAAACTTACCCCCCATTATAATCATATCAATATCCATATAATTCATGTTGTTAAATCACTGCACTTTGAGGTTTCTAGTCGAAATTATATCATATTCAAAATTATAAAATATAAAGAATAACAACTGTGTTTACTAAACAACTTACTTCACAGATATAAACTGAATTCATAGACATAGATCCCATGGACTACAGTGGCTTTATACAAGACAGTGGCGACAATAGGGTCATAGAACACGTTTTTGCCCAAACATGGCGGATATTCGTTTACATTTGAGTGTCGTGCTGTTTGACATTTGATTCGATCTTGAGCTTTATGTTTAGATACATGACAAGAAAACAATGAAAATCCGCCATTAGTGGTCGAAAACAGTCCGACCAATCAAAACGTGAACGTCTATTGTCGCCACTACAGTGGCTTTATACAAGACAGTGGCGACAATAGACGTTCACGATTTGATTGGTCGGACTGTTTTCGACCACTAATGGCGGATTTTCATTGTTTTGTTGTCATGTATCTAAACATAACGCTCAAGATCGAATCAAATGTCAAACAGCACGACACTCAAATGTAAACAAATATCCGCCATGTTTGGGCAAAAACGTGTTCTATGACCCTATTGTCGCCACTGTCTTGTATAAAGCCACTGTAGTCGCCACTGTCTTGTATAAAGCCACTGTACCATGGACTATGTCTATGACTGAATCGGGAAAATCACAAACAACAAAGAAACCTAACCCTTACACCGTAACATCGAATCACATATTGAAACATTCAATCCAACATGAAATAAACGTCAAGTAAGAAACTCTCTATAAATATTTAGAACTAAATCCCTGAGTATCTGTTCCAAAATTCACTCAGGCCTTGTTTTTGGTGTATTTTTATCTGTTGAATATTTATAAAGAGTGTTGTTGTTGTTGAATGTTGTTGTTGTTGTTGATGTTTATTTCAGATTTAATTGAATGTTTCAATATGTGATTCGATGTTCCGGTGTATAGGTTAGGTTTATTCGTTGTTTATGATTTTAACAATTCAGTTTATTTCCGTGGATAAATTTATTGTTTGTTTACTAAGCATACCTATACTCCATTCACAATTATAAAATCACAACTCTGGCCTTGGAAATTTGACACATTCCACTCTGTATCGAAGTTATGACGTTTTTCAAAATATTTTTATGTTCCAAGTCAACACTATGTTCCCCTTTCTACATTCTTAGCGTATTTCTGAGAATGTGAATTTATTCGGAAAATGAATGAATTGGAAAAGATTTGATGGACGAAAATAATTAACGTTTATATCAATTGATAGAAAGGATTCCTTTTCTAGTTATTTGCATGAAAAGTACAAGAGATCACTGTTGAAATATATTATTTTTCGCCATGGAAGAAAATTGCATTGCTTTCACATAATTTTCATATGCATGCTTGTGAAGATTTAATGTTTATTATCCTCTTGAACTGAAAGTTCAAAACTTGACGACATCAATTGTTGATTCTTAAGAATTCATTAAAAAAAATCAACCCAAAGATATAAGATTACAAGAATCAAGAATAATGTCAATTTTATTTTGTTGATAACTTTCTTAGAATCAATGTTGGGATATAAAACTCGGCTGTGTTTGTTCAAACAACATCTAAAGAATACATTTTTCACCATCTCGACCTTTGAAAGGCGTTTCTTATAGGAGAATTAGGTCTAAGTTCCACCTCATAAGTGAGGTACCTAACTTTTGCAAATCTGCTCAGATATCGGCAAATTTCTTGGAAAACCTGAAAAATATCATCCTAATCGACCTCTCGAGGCTCCATCCGGTCCATCTACTGCGATATCTGTCCAAATAACAGCTTTTTCAACGAAATTTCGGTGTACCCCTTCAACCTCGAAATGTAAACATTCGTCCTGGTCTTGAAAATCGTCCTCACGCTCCACACTGGTGCTAAAAACAATAAACATACGTTAATCTTGGATATTCGACGGAAAACTCACCTGCAAATATTGATTAAATACCAAATTCTGCGAACAATTTGTAAACCTAACAAAAATAACAAAATGTGGAATATCTTTGATACTTTTACTTTGATGTAAACAAAGAAACTGGAACGTCGTTTTGTCATTAAGGAGATTTTTTGTGCGCGCACTGACTTTTCATCATATGTTCTGTGCTTTTCATCAGGGGCACCAACTCCTGAAAACGAAACCATGACCTCCTATGTGATTAAATAAAAGTGAATGGAGTATAAATAAGTGTATTAACGGTCAACTGTAGATTTCTCATGAAAAAAAAAACATTTTTTTCCCTTTTATTTTTTCCTTCGGGTCTTCGTCAAAAGTTTATATTTTTTTCAGTTTTTTGCTTATATCTCATGAAACATTCGAATTACAGAACTGAGTTTTTCAACACACCTTGTCACTAATAATAGTATTAATTTTATATTATTTTATAATATTATTTGTGCTTGCCCTGAAAATCTGCAACCTTATTCTTCTGAAAGGCTACCCCCTTTTTATCTACACCAGTGGATTCTTCGCTGATATTCAACATATAGGAGGCGTTTGCCTTCTCTATCAAATATTTACTGGCATTGAAACTTTCCTGAATATTTTCCTTTAGTTCAAAACGAGTAAACACTAACTTCCAGGCACAGGTATCTAGCACGTGTATTCAACCTTCAGCTTTCGAACAGAAGCGTCACGACATTCAGATAAAAGGGACGATGATAAAGATGTCCTTAACAGTCAACAGAACCCTACGCACCGTAAACGGGATCGAACAAACAAATTCTGGGAAAGTTTGGTATCGAACAACTTTCAGCAGGATGCGATTCCTGCTGGATTCGGGATTAACGTCAAATTCGAAGCGTGCAGAAATATGGGTTATTCTCTGAATTGTCCGAGAAGTTTTGGAAGCAAGATTGAAATAATGTTAATTGTACATTTATTTTCGTGAAAGGGAACAATACAGATTCATTTGGAGAATTGTTTAGAAGGCAACAAGAAACAGAACGTAAAAAAAATCTAAGGAAGCGTTGTATATACTCCAATAAATTTTGTAAAGTGTCCCGGTTGGCCAAGATTTAGGTTTATCAAGTTTTTTTTCTTGAAACTGACGCAGGTTGGCATTCGTGAAATGTCAAATAATTGTAAGATACATTGACAATGCTAATTTCAATTTACTCTTTTTTAGCTTTGTGAATGGAGTTAGTTCTTTTAATAATAATTCTAATAATTAAAAAGTATTTAAATGTCTTCATGGGCTGTTTTCTTGAGAATTTTGAAAATTGGGGAATTCCATAGGTCTGTCAGTTCTTTTATAAGTTTGTCTGTCGGGTTATTCGAGTACTTTTATTCTTTTTTCCAATGAACTATCACTAAGTAACGGACTATCCTATCCATTATTTTTCAGTAACATTTCAAAAGCCGATTCTTGATTGCCGTACAACGTAACGGAATCTTCCAACCATGTTTATTTACGTGAGATATTTTCAGTATTAAAAGAGAAAAAAGTATCTTCAACATTCGCCAGATCTTTGGAATTATTGAATTCACATAATATTGTCTCAAATTCATTATTTTCTCAAAGTAAATAAACATTTCGATAAACACGTCATTACTATACGACCTCTATGTAGAAAGGACAACGTTGCTTGTGCATCTGACAAACATCTGACCAAACATTTTCAAAATGTACACGGTGCAATGTGTCAGAACTTCATGGTCAACCGGGATACTTTATGAAAGTGAATGGAGTATATGTATCTCTGTGCAAAATATGAGCGATTTGAAAAATCTCAAATTTTGGGGGAAAAATGACAGAGGGGTATGACCTCTTAAAAACACCATATTTGTCAATAAAAAATATATTTGAGGAGGATCTAACCTCGTTATCAAATTTTTAAGTCGTACTTCCTATTCGAATCTTAAATAAGAGCCGTTTTGCGGACTGACAGCACCCTTACCTTGAGTGGTGTGAGCTTGTGAACAGAACTCGAAAATGAAAAATCGAAAAATATAAAGTGGAATATTCCATAAACTATGAAGGCTACATGGGTGATTTTGGTATCAAAATGTAGGTTTTCGAGGTCGCGCCATTCAATTAAAAATATTGCAAAGCCCTTACTATCACCGTTTCGATTTTGACCTGTCAAATGGCATTTTTTGAAAAATCGGATATTTCAAACTGTCATAACTTCCGTCCCACTCATCGCCGCCAATAGTTATTGATATAATGTTGATCAGCATAGCTCCAAGTATCTTTGTGCAGAATATGAGCGATTTGAAAAATCTCAAATTTTGGGTGAAAAATGACAAAGGGGTATGACCCCCTGAAAACACCATATTTGTCAATAAAAAATATATTTGAGGAGGATCTTACGTTATTATTTAATCTGGAAATAGTACTTCCTATTCGAATCTTCAATAATATCAATTTTGCGGACTGACAGCACCTTTACCTTGAGTGGTGTGAGCTCGTGAACAGAACTTGAAAATGAAAAATCGAAAAATAAAAAGTGGAATATTTCATTACCTATGGGGTCTACAAGGGTGTTTTTGGTATGAAAATGTCGGTTTTCGAGGTATTTTTATTCAATGAGAAATATTTCAAAGCCCTAACTATCATCGATTAGATTTTGACCTGTCAAATGGTATTTTTTGAAAAATCGGAAAATTCAAACCGTTATAACTTTCATCTCTCTCATCGCCACCAATAGTTATTTATATAATGTTGATCAGCATAGCCCCAAGTATCTCTGTGCAGAATATAAGCGATTTGAAAAATCTCAAATTTTGGGTTGAAAATGACAAAGGGGTATGACCCCCTAAAAACACCATATTTGTCAATAAAAAATATATTTGGGGAGGATCTAACCTTGTTATCAAATTTTTGAGTTGTACTTCTTATTCGAATCTTCAATAAAAGCCGTTATGCGGACTGACAGCACCCTTACCTTGAGTGGTGTGAGCTCGTGAACAGAACTCGAAAATGAAAAATCGAAAAATATAAAGTGGAATATTTCATAAACTATGGGGGCTACATGGGTGATTTTGGTATCAAAATGTAGGTTTTCGAGGTCGCGCCATTCAATGAAAAATATTTCACAGCCCTAACTATCACCGTTTAGATTTTGACCTGTCAAATGGCATTTTTTGAAAAATAGGAAATTTCAAACTGTCATAACTTTCGTCCCACTCATCGCCGCCAATAGATATTTATATAATGTTGATCAGCATAGCTCCAAGTACATATATACCTTGACTGATAGATATACCGGGTGTCACGCAGCAACCTCAACCCCTAAAATTAGAAAGGGAATCAAGACAAATTTCAGATTTGAACTTTCCCTGCCAGTGGTCGTAGGGGTTCTAAAGAATGGCCAGCCAGATCTCCAGATGTGTCCCCTGTAGACTTTTCGTAAATTCAGATTTCCTTTACAGGTCTGGTTTTCAAACAGGAGGGCTCGACTTCGAAAGCAAGAATCCATAGCGACAAGTCTATCCTTCAATCCAACCTCAATCACAAACATGCCGTCTCATTTCAATCCGTCATCTTACCAGGAATGGACAGGTTCCCAACTGTCCAACGCAAACATGTTCCAACAGATGCCTTACTACAACAACAGCCAGGCTGAAAACTATCAGGCTTACATAAATGCAAATAATTATTGTTTACAGTCTCAGAGAGAACATTTCAGCAGGTTTTTGAGGAACGATGAAGCTAGAAATGGTGATTGTGGTGCTGCGGACGGTAGAAGTGGTACTAGTGGTAGAGGATCGTGGATTGGTGGTACGCTACCATCTATGGCTCCGCTGGATGATAGGAACTATGGTGCGAGTAGCAATAATGATATTGTGCACTCTTTGTATAATTCAAGTGTCAAGAACTTTTGGGGTTGAGTTGGGGATATTGTTTAAGGAATTGTGTAAAAAACTGTAAATAATTATCGAGCAAATTATACGAAAGTTTAGTCTTCCTCTTATTATTTCTGTACTTACCCATATCATGATTTTTCTTCATTGGACAAAAAAAAAACGGGCGAATCTATGGCCACCACTTCCACCAGATCTGATGCCCTCAGATTACTGTGTTTGGTAAAGGATATAAAATATGGCCCATACAACTACCCACATGTTTATGGGTGAGGTTATAAATGAATGATCTTGTATTACAGGGTGACAAGAAAACTTCGGACAAATTTTGCTGTGGTCTGGAACGAAATTATTTCAGCGCAGCCAAATAATTTTTATTCTCTTGGTTTCTCTACACTTTCCTGTACTAATATGTGAATTTTCAGTTTGATATAATTTCATTTCACAGTTTTAGAATGTCAAACAAACGTAGTGCGATTTTGGAGCTGTTTCGTCATGGTAAGCGTCAATGCGAAATTGTTCGTTTGCTCAATGTGCCTCGACAAACCGTGTCCGATGCAATTCGTCGTTGCAAGGAGCTTGGCCATGATGGTCGTCGTCCAGGAAGTGGTAGAAAACGCATTGTCAATACACCTAGCAATCGCAACATCGTCAAGAAGCGAGTCAATCGAAATCCGAGGGTTTCCATGAGGAAAATAGCCTGTGAGACCGGTATCAACCGCGAATCAGTCCGTAAAATTGCCAAAAAGGAGCTCAATCTCAAGCCATACAAGCTCCAAAAAGTTCAACTCCTCACGGAGGAAAACAAGCGCGTACGACTCCAAAGGTGCCGCCAACTCCTTCGTCTCGCCGCCCGTCAGCAATGGGAGGGAATTCTCTTCACAGACGAGAAGCTTTTCACCGTAGAACAATCCCACAACCAACAAAACGACAGAGTCTGGTCCGTAGAGGCTCCCGGTACATCGGCCATCGTCGAACACCGTCAAAATCCGCAATCCGTCATGGTCTGGAGCTGGAGCGGAATTTGCGGCAGTGGTAAAACTCCCTTAGTTTTCGTGGATCAAGGGGTCAAAATCAATCAAAAAGTCTACCGCTGCGACATCCTCGAAGCCGTAGTACTTCCGTGGGCCAAGCAGCACTTCGGCGATCCGCATTGGACCTTTCAACAGTTTCATCTCATCTGCAGAATGGCCGCCCTACTCACCGGATCTCAACCCAATGGACTACAGCGTGTGGTCGATTTTGGAGCACAGGGCTTGTGTTAAAATAACACAAAAATTTGGAGTCGCTGAAGCAATCTCTGCGCCGGGAATGGAACCGATTAACGCCCGAGGAGCTGCGGCCCATTGCCGAAAATTTCAAGAAGCGTCTGAAGCTGTGTATCGCCGCCAAAGGAAGCCACTTCGAAACGGCTTAAATATATTATTAACAAATGTTCAAGCTATTATTATTTGTTGTTGTTTTGTTCAATTTCTTCTGTTTAATAAAGTTAAATGAAAAATAGTTTGTCCGAGGTTTTTCTTGTCACACTGTATAAATCGAATTTGTGAATATTTGAGCGGAATTTTGAGTGGCAAGATTTTTTTTAGCATAATTATGGTACCAGTGTACATATGCTTCAATAGGTTATGGTACTAGATGCATCAAGAACTTCTCTTCTGAATCTATATATATATATAAAAGAAAGATGTTGGTTATACCATTTATAACTCGAGATCGGATGGACTGTTTGGTATGAAACTTCATATATGGATTCGTCTACGGTCTGGTTATTATAAAATACAATAAAACTTTGAAAAAATCGATGAAAATTTTACTTATACAGGAAATGCTTTTCCTCCTTTTGAGTAAGGCCACTAGATGTCGCTACAGTTACAGTTACGCTACCGCTTATTCGTTGGTACTTCATTTGGTATTCTCCGCGTTAGATGGCGATATAAACAAATAGTGTGTACAGTGACTATATTCCCTCTATACAGGGTCTTTCACGAGGAACCTCACCCATATTTATACGGGAAACTACTGAACGTATTTTCATGAAATTCAGCACTTATAAGTATTTCACGATGCTGATGAAATCTAAAATATTTTCAAGGCATGAGCACCTCCGGTTTTTCCGGAAATGACGTCAACTTCCGTTTTTCGAATTAGAACACCATTTTTTTATTGCAGAAATAGATTCCTTAGAAAATTTCAAGTTATTTTGATGTAACATTTTTCAGTTTTGGTTGGAAAATTCTCTCTGAGCGGGAAAATTCGAAAAAAAAATCGAAAATAGAGCTCCGCTGAAACACGAATAACTTTGAGGTTTTTGGATGGAAAATTTTCATTTTTGGGATTTTTCAAGATGTAAGATTGATGTATCCACTTTAGAAATCGAAATCGCGATTCATGATACAGGGGGTGAAAAAATCGCTTTCAAAGTTAGGGATGACAAAATCGTGAAAAATCAATTTTTTCAAATTAGAACCCCATTTTTTTATGGCAGATATTGAATCTACGTTGAAAAATAATGTGAGTGTATGCATCACACCCTTGCCCTAAAGTGGATATTTTCTGAGTTATTTACAAAAAACTGTTTTTCGTCTTGAATTTTCAGCTATTTCTTTTCCCTTCACGCCAAAAAGATTAAATTTTCGGGAACTGTTACTTGAACCATGTTTTAGATTTTACTACCCTAATATGCAAGAGAAAAATGTTACAGGTTGTTCCTAAATAGATGGCGAATTTGGATTCGAATTTGTATCGGAAACCTCTTTATTTCAACTAATCGGCCATCGGTTTTCTCTCCAGTGATAAATAAATAATTCCTTATGAACCATATGCAGAAACTTACCATGTTTTACATTCTTTTTTTTAATGATAGATATCATTAATTACATCTGCCAAAGTCCTCTTTATTCAGTAGCATGTAATTAATGATATCTATCATTAAAAAAAAAAGAATGTAAAACATGGTAAGTTTTTGCATATGGTTCATAAGGAATTATTTATTTATCACTGGAGAGAAAACCGATGGCCGATTAGTTGAAATAAAGAGGTTTCCGATCATGGGCGTAGCGAGGATTTATAACAGGGGTGGGCAAACCATGGTCATGGTCCAAGGTCGTTCAAAATGTGAAATTTTGGGATGAAAAGAAAAGGCAAATTTAATTCATTTTTTCTTTCAGGGGGGGGCAACTGCCCCCCCCCTGCCCCATGCTGGCTACGCCCATGTTTCCGATACAAATTCGAATCCAAATTCGCCATCTATTTAGGAACAACCTGTAACTTTTTTCTCTTGCATATTAGGGTAGTAAAATCTAAAACATGGTTTAAGTAGCAGTTCCTGAAAATTTCATCTTTTTGGCGTGAAGGGAAAAGAAATAGCTGAAAATTCAAGACGAAAAACAGTTTTTTGTGAATAACTCAGAAAATACTTCAGGGCAAGGGTGTGATGCATACACTCACATTATTTTTTAACGTAGATTCAATATCTGCCATAAAAAAATGGGGTTCTAATTTGAAAAAATTGATTTTTCACGATTTTGTCATCCCTAACTTCGAAAGCGATTTTTTCACCCCCTGTATCATGAATCGCGATTTCGATTTTTAAAGTGGATACATCAATCTTACATCTTGAAAAATCCCAAAAACCTCAAAGTTATTCTTGTTTCAGCGGAGCTCTATTTTCGATTTTTTTTTTAATTTTCCCGCTCAGAGAGAATTTTCCAACCAAAACTGAAAAATGTTACATCAAAATAACTTGAAATTTTCTAAGGAATCTATTTCTGCAATAAAAAAAATGGTGTTCTAATTTGAAAAACGGAAGTTGACGTCATTTCCGGAGAAACCGGAGGGGCTCATGCCTTGAAAATATTTTAGATTTCATCAGCATCGTGAAATACTTATAAGTGCTGAATTTCATGAAAATACGTTCAGTAGTTTCCCGTATAAATATGGGTGAGGTTCCTCGTGAAAGACCCTGTATATAGTCACTGTAATAGTGTGTAATTTGAGTTGCCTACAACTCTGCGCTGTTGGGCAAAACCAAAATGTCAGCGTAGGAGTACAGATGTCTAAAATGATTAGATTTCGTTGAGACATGAGAAAAGTTTCGTTCTTACTACTTCAGATTGCGCTATTCACACATTATGACTGATGATTATTTGTTATTTTTATAGTTATTTATTCCAAATAACGTAATCGTGAAGGTACTATATTTGACATTATGACGATGAGTTTGTTGAGGCTTTCGCGGCCATCGATTGATGTGATCTGTTCTTTTTTCGAGCATTTCGGTCGTCGTGGTTTGAAATGGTCGAAAAAAGAACATATGACATCAATTACCGTGTAATTTACATAGGGCTTATAGTACCATAAAAGGATACTAACAGATCAAAAAGCGGTTGAATATCACAGTGAATTTTTATCGAAATTTCAAGTAAATCGGATTTTGGCGATCAGTTTCAATCGTGAATTGTCCGTTCTCATCTTTCCTCATAATTTTTGAAACGTTTTTGAATTTCTGTTTGGGTAATAAATATATTTGCGGAAATAACTGAATCCAAAATTGCCATAATTAGTGATTGACATATTATGACATATTATTTTTGTGTATCTGTTCTGTGTGATAGCTCATATCCATGGAAACATTTGACAGTTCAAAAATCAGAGTGGATTTGTGGAATCCACCGTAAGTATCATTACGGCGGAACAAAGTTCGCCGGGCAAGCTGAGCTAGTTTGATAATAAAGGGAATACCGAAATAAAATAAATAGTTTTTTTTCATCATGTCTTTATTTTTTCTCAGGACGAACACTAAAATACATAAATATTTTTCAAATTTTACATCATAATCATTCCATATTATATGTATATAGAAAGCTTTCACAAAATCGAAGATAAATATTATTGTTAAAACATTTATTGTCTGAGTTGTTTCTTATTCAATTATTGTCGAATACAGCGAAATATTGTCATATGTTTCCAGCCAAAGTCTATACAACTAAACAATTCTTCCCCAAAATCTTTCGTTTAATATATCGATCAAAAACCATTATACATTTACAAATTCAGTCACAAGGATTTCGGAAAAGAATTCATTTTTATTTTTTTCTCTTCAAATATTTTATTTTAAATTCATTTAAGTAATATGTAATATCAGTTGGCCCTTATCCACATAGGAGTTCATGATATTTATTATTCCGTTAATTTCTCATTTGGATATGTCAGACATGCAATTTTTTTTAATGATATTGTGAAGAATTCCATCAACTTTATCGATACTCTTGAAAGTGATATGTTTCGATTTGATATCCGGTTGATTGTGAATTAGACAACAATGAATGTTCTCGTCCACAGAGTTTCGTGGCAAGTAATTGTTGAAATTTTGGAGGAATTTGGTTACTATTAGTAATTGAATGTTTGTAATGGAACTTTCCACATTGCTGGTACTGGGAGAAAACGTTTATTGTCTAGTGGTATCGAGTTGTCGGTGAGGATGTAGTCTTGGTCTTGCCCATCTGAGGAAGCCTCCCTGTAAAATTCGAAGAATTACTGAGTTACATTTCAAATCGGTTTGAGGTAAGGTATGGCCTAAGGCCGGGAGTTTTCAAATAAAAACTTTGGAGGCGACAGTCAATTTTCAGCAACTCAATCCAATCGGAAGTACCTAACTGAGAACATTTACTACAACGAGAATAATATTTCCAAAATTCCCATCCATAGTAACACCCTCATTTGTTGGAATCCATGAAGCCGATCGGGATGTAGAAAGTTGAAGAGAAATAGAAATACATACACTCAAAAATCGTTACCCTCCTTCATCGCTCTACCTCTATCTAATTGGGCACACCCTGTACATACATCCATTATTCCCTAAGATAGTTTCTATATACAGGATGTCCCAGAAGTCCCGCACTTCCTTGAGGGGATCGAAAGTGAAAAATATTCTAAGCCCAAATATCCATGTTTGAAATTTTTCGTTGACGTAGTTAATTAGTTATTAATTAATGAAAGTGACCAATCAGGAGCGCGCTACAGAAGAATAACTAGGCAGTGGGGGAGCGAGAGTGAGACGCCAGAGCTGCTGCCGGCTTTTCACGCAGTAAATCGAGACTGGCGTCTCACTCTCGCGTCCCCACTGCCTAGTTATTTTTCTGTAGCGCGCTCCTGATTGGTCACTTTCATCAATTAATAACTAATTAACTACGTTATCGAAAAATTTCAAACATGGATATTTGGGCTTAGAATATTTTTCACTTTCGATCCCCTCAAGGAAGTGCGGGACTTCTGGGACACCCTGTATACCAACTGTCAAAGAAACTACAACACCCAGAAGGAGCTGTTTGAATTTTACATTTTTTTTTGTAAAACATTAGTATAGCAACTATAGTCCGTTCAAATATAAAAAGGAGCTTTGTAAACAAACAAAATCGACTGGTTTGCGCACGATAAAGCTCCTATTGGTTAAACGGTCATAACCACGCTACCTTTTAACGCCCTAAGTGATTGCCAGGATCGTACTCGGATTGGACTATAGAATGGTGCTGGATAGAAATGATTCAATAATTTGAATCAGCAATTCCCACATTAGAACTTTTTTCCTCAGAAACTCTAGTGCAAAATTTCTGTTATGATTTGCAAATGTTACAAACATTTTATATCCGACCTACCCTATTTTTTTATTTTGTTTTGTTTTTATATTATTATCTACTGAATAATTTCTTTTTCGGATGCTCGAGATTGCGGCAAGGTATATCCAAGAAACACCAGAGTTTTCGAGGTTTGGGTTGGAATCTTGCAAGATTACGACAAAGTAATTCCGGGAAACACCAGATTTGGCTCCTTTTCCCTAATGGGTGAAAGCCATCTTGATTTGCATAAATATCGAAGTTTTCAATTAACAAGACTCGTAAAAGATCTCTGTTCAAATTCATAATGGTCATTTACTTGTAATAACCGAAATATATTTAGTTTCGGTCCAAAATTTTATATTATTTTTTACGAAACTCTTTGTCGGCTGCTCAAGATTCCGACAAGGTAATTCCGGGAAACACCAGATTTGGGTCCTTTCCCTTAATGGATTGAAGCCATCTTGATTTGCATAAATTTCGAAGTTTTCAATTGACAAGACTAGTTAAAATACCTAGAGCTACTGTGAAGGTCTAGCTGTTCAAAGTGTTTATAGATTTTGTTGTGAAAAGTGTATTGTGTTGGAAAATCTTTTGACGAAGTGTACATAGTGTTTAAAGAACAATGTCGAATTCGGAAACGGATTCTGCATCTGAGGGTGATATGTGGGGACCACCACGAAAAAGGTCCAAAAGGTAGCCTTCTCTGCTGAAGAGAAAGAGATAATTTTGAACATTTCTCGAAAAGAATTGGAAGAACATCCTGATTTATCGAAAAGAGACTTGGTAGGAATTGTTTCAAAATCCTCAGGGATGAGTGGTTCAGCTGTATTCAGAATTCTCAGAGAATATAAAGAGAATAAAACATTGACGCCACCTAAGAGGAGAGCCAAGTCGTTAAAAATAATCGATTCGGTTGACGATTTGGATATGAACCTTATCAGAAGAATTGTCCACGGTTTTTTTCCGGAATGAAATCCCAACGATTTCTAAAGTACTAGAAATCGTGAATGATGACGACAGTTTGCCAAATTTCAAAAGAACAACGTTCTATAAATTATTGAAAAAAATGGAATTCAAGTTCAAAAAACGTGGTCGTGATAGTCTACTGACAGATAGGAATGAAATAATTGTGTGGAGAAGAGATTATTTGAAGAAAATCCGCGCATTAAGGGAACATGGCAGAAAAATTTATTAGCTGGATGAGACATGGATAAATAAACTGAACGATTGTGTGAAATCTCCTCGATACGACTCTGGACGGAAAGTAACTTTACGAAGGCCCTCCAACCGCTGCCAAACATGTTGTTATTGCTCCTTCTTACATTTGAACAGAGTATAGTAAATGATTAAATTTGGAGAAAAAAATCGTGAAGGTTTTTTCATGTAAACATTGTTTTTCAGAATTTCTGGTAGATCATTTACAAATAACAGGGGACCAAGAATACTACCCTGTACTAGTCCCAAGTGTACTTCTTCATCTTTTGATTCATATGTCTGTTCGTCTGTCTTAATTATCACTTTTTGTTTCCTATTTTCTAGGTAGCTTTTCATCAGCTGCAGTTGCTTATTTCTGATTCCATAACATTCCAGTTTTTGAAGCAATCTTTGCTGGTCTACACAGTCAAAAGCCTTTGACAGGTCTATAAATAATGCCACAGGAATGTTATGGTATAGGGTGCTATTATACATGCAAGACATGACAGCGCTGCGTTACTTTCAAGAAATAGTGGAGCCATATGTTCTCCCTTACCTTAACCGGCTCGAGAATCCAATATTTCAGCTAGATAATGCTCGACCTCATGTTGCCAGAGTTAGTTTGAACTTTTGAAGCGACCCATGTGAATATTTTGCCATGGCCGCCCAGATCCCCTGATCTTCCGCCCACAGAGCATGGGACATCATGGGTAGAAGGCTTGGAAATTTACCCCAGCCCCCACGGACTTTGGCGGCTCTGAGACATGTAGCAGGTAGCTTGGGATAGTTTCCCTCAAGAAGAAATAGACCATCTTATTGCATCAATGCCAAGACGTGTTGGGGAGTGTGAGTGTATAGATAATCGCGGTGGACAAACACATTATTCACAAATTTATTAAAAAAAATTGTAAACCCTTCGTTGTTTCTCTAAATTTAATCATTCACTCCTTGCTATACTATCTTTGTTTCACCAAAAAAAAATAAAATTAAAACAGCTCCTTCTGATGGGTGTTGCATTTTTTTGTCAGCTAGTATACCTATATCTAAAACACCCATCTAACATCGACTATTCTAAACACCAACAGGCTAGTCCTCTTCTATACATCAACGCTATAACCTCTGACCTGCACTTGCTGGATGATCTTCCCGATCTACTAAATCTTCTCACGTTTCTGATGGTGGGTAACCACCCTAACCTTGCCAAGGCCCCAATGTGCCGTTTTCCTGTGTTCGAAGAGGAACGAACGATCGAAGAACTCCTTGGCGAATTGTACCATCCTGATCTGGCGATCGATCCTAGTTTTATTGATACAAGAGTCAAGTTTTTGATCTATTTCGAAGCAATTGGGGGTCAAGTCCAAGAATGCCATTGTTACAATGTGCAGGTAATTTATGAATTATGGGGGTGACAAACTTGGTTCGACACAGGCACTGTGTCGAATCGCTTTTGTCGCCACACAATAACTATACATACTCCAAACTCTTTTATAAAGTATCCCGGCATTTTGACACATTTCACGGTGTATATTTTGAAAATATTAGGTTATAGTCATTCAAAATAACGATGAATTTGTTGAGGCTTTCGCGGCTATCGATTGATGTCATCTGTTCTTTTTCCGAGCATTTTGGTCGTCGTGGTTTGAAATGGTCGAAAAAAGAACAGATGGCCATCAAAGTTCGGAATAATTATTAATGCGATCAAGGAGGCCAACAACTTCACTATTATGTTCGACTGCACCCCAGATGTATCTCACACAGAACAAATGGGCCAGGTTATACGATATTTAAAAATATGGATATGAAATAAAGGAAAGTTTTATTGACTAAATTGACTTCCTAGAAATTGACGGAAAGACTGGAGAATAATCTCACAGCGAATTCTAGATAAACTGCAAATGTCGTGGGCAATCCTACGACAACGGATCTAATATGGCTGGCATACATAAAGGAGTCAATCCAGAATTCTACAGATGAACGAGCAGGCAGTATTAGTTCCATGCCTAGCACACTCTTTGGTTCTTGTGGGTGTCCATTCGGCTTCATCATGTTCAGAAGCAGTAGATTTATTTGGTGTTGTACAAAAACTGTATTCTTTTTTTGTTGATTCATCCACATGATAGACAATTATGAAAAAGTGCACGAAAATAAATTTAAAAGAAAGTAGCCAACCAAGATAGTCAGCTGAACATCAAGCTGTTAATGCCTTGCTCCTTGCTCAATAATTTACCGGGAGTTGTGAAGGCTCTGGAAGAAATCAAAGAATCCTCACAAGCCGCAGAATCCAAGTATGGAGGTGGACAGTTACTTCATGCTGAGATGGATTTTAGATCCTGAACCTAACAATTTGCAATCATATTCTGCGGATCAATAGGGTCAACGTGGACATTCATAAAGATGATATAATTATTTTACGTTCATTATCATTGTTGCAAGGTCTTGTGAAGATATTGCAACAAATGAGAGAAAAACCTATTGAAAACTGGATCTCGGAAGCTACACTTCTTTCTGAAGAATTTGATGTGGAGCTAGATCTAGTTGGTTTATTCTCGAAAGAAGTAAAGGTTGTATTCGGCAGATTATTGTCAGAAATCAGAAAAAAAGATTAGAAAGCGCAGAGCGTCAGCATACGAATTTCGCTTTGCTCAATGGCCATGCTCTTCTAAACACGCAAAAATAGGATCTGCAGAAAGATGGGACCCTTTTAGCGCAAAAATATTCAAGATACTTGAATGCGGTTGATTTCTGTCAGGAACTAGTGGTTTTCAAAGAACTGGTTCCTGAAATTAGTGAAAGATCGACTTCATTAGACCCGCTACAAATTCAGTTTCAGCAGATTGAAAATAATAAAAAATTATTTGCGTTCCTCAATGAGTCAGGAACGTCTTTCTGGTCTCTCGATCTTAGCTATGCAAAACCAAACTGTTTCCGAAACAAATTTCGAGGAGCTGATAGAAGCGTTCGCGGAAAAAAATCGCGCCGCGTGAAGGTGTGAAGAAAAAGAATCTAGTTTTTTTCCTTGTCATATTTTTCTTATTTTCATTATTTATGTTTATTATTCATTTGTATCATTTATTTCTGGCTATTTTTTAATAATTCATATATTACACAAATGGGAGGGGCGACATAATGAATTGTTGCCCCGGTCAGAAAAAATCGTAGATCCGGGCCTGATCTGTTCTGTGTGACATGGAAACATTTGACAGTTCTGATCACCTGTGATTCCAAATGTTTGAGACCGATTTTCTCGAAAATGGTGAGGTTTAGAGCTTTCAATCAGAAGAACATTTTTGAAGAATGATATTCGAGAATTCCAATGCCGTTTGAAAATTGTCAGTGGCGTTCAAGTTGGGGACATTGACGACATTGTGATATCAAAAAACCCTTTTTATCTACACCACTGAAAACTTCAATATTGAATGTCACATATTAATACTTTCCTTTGTCGGAGCAACGATTTTTATGAATTGAAAGGTTTCCAAGGATACCATTTCGAAAACAACTGTGAAATTCTTCTTCATGTAATATCGTTTCGATCTCTCGTCTATTTCAATAAAATTCAGAACATTCTGTACAACAGTTAAGGAATGTCTGCTAAACTGATATAGATAGCTTGTTCGTTTCTCATTACTTCGCATGTAACAGATGTTTGGTGAAATATTTCGAACACCATGTTAAAATTCTCCATTTCCAAAGACCACAACTGGTTTTATTCTGAACTGAGTTGGGAGGAAATGTGAAAAAGATCTAGAGACACGAATGGAATTATAAATTTCGTCAGTTCTATGTGCAAATGGGTCGAATTTCCATGAACGAATCATAGAACACGAAAAACGATACGGTAGAACTACTTTCCAGTAGAATCTGTGTATTCAACTTCGTAGTAACGAAATGGCGGATGCACCGGTTACTTTTATAATTATTGTATTCGCTTAGATCGACCGAAATATTCATTTTAGACACAACATGTCTCCAGGAAAAATGAAGAGTAGTTACTAAAGTATCCAACAGATTAAGAAAATCAGGGCTTTACCTTCGAAAAATGGACTTAATGACATTTTAGAATACTTATTTCCGAAAAATTCACCATGTCAGTGTTATTTTCCTATACGAACGTTCGAATAAGACAGTATGGTCACAATCAACGGTAGAGAAGCCTTTTTTCCAATTCCTCTTACATTTTCGAAGTCCTTGGTGGGAGGAGATACGAGAACTTCAACTTGAAACGCCCACGGTCGGCGGTATTGAAAATTTCATATTCCGCGAACTTCTTATTCTCGAGAATAATCCTCAAATAGTGGCATTCCAGCCATGGAATGAAAATTCCGACCTTCCCGCCACTCGAATGTAATCAAAGTTGAAGACAAGTAGCGATTTGGCCGAGGAATTCCATCGATATTGGTTTTTCGGCTGCAGTTTCAAGTGAATTTGTCGGGACGTAAATTGAATTTGTGTCCTTCATGAGAATGAAACGCAGAAAAAAAGGCTCTGGTTTTGAAGAGGAGGCAGTTGAGTATGGTGACCGGTGCTTTATTCGGTCAGCAGCTTAACAAATTATCACAAAGAATGGGTCTCACTGATATAGGGTGATTTTTTCAAGTGCTATAGGAAATTAAAGAAAAAAAACATGAAATCCAGAAAAATGCATGATATCTGTATTTGAATCGATAGTAGTGCAGAATAATGGCAGTTTACCCTTCGCGAGGGAATATCTATATTTGAGAGGCTAGCCTCGACTCAGCGTAACATGTGTTGTTTAGGCGTGCGGTCTTCTCGCCTGCCGTCCGTTCCCTATGATATAGAATTATAGAACAACGCGCTAGACAAGGAAGTGCGGGGCCAGCCTCTGCCGTTTACTGGGAGGTGAGGAAGTGAGATGGATGCGCAGAAATCGTGAGATATGGAAACTTAGACCCGGAGACGCATTTTATTGCTATAACAGGGTGAGTCTTTGACTTGTACATATATTTCAACTGAAGATTCTTGAGATCAAAAGAAAACTTTATTTCATTTTCCATTTTTCCGAAGTCGGCTCTGTTAAAAAGATATAGCTATTTGAAAAAAAAATGTGCTAATTACGTCCCTGAAATGATACTGTGGAATTGATTCAAAGTTCATATTTCTCGATAGAATGAGTTTATACATTTAGGGAATACTCAAGTACTAACCTTATTGGAATAAAAATGTTGCAAACACGATAATTTCAACAAAAACTGTTAGTTTCATCGGTTTATATCTGCAACTAAAAAGCCACATTTATTCCACCAAAATAAGTTCCTTCTTCGATTTTTCTGCAGATTAGTTTGTAAACAATAATAACTTGTTCATATTTTCCTCGAAATTCCCAAACAATATCATGAAGAAAGACTTTTCATTCAGATTTATTATTAAACAACCTAACCTAATCTAATTTGTTTCGATTCTGTGAATTTTTGCACAGAAATTTCAAGATGTTGTCAGCTTGCTGATATTTTTATTGAGTTTAAGGATTTTTTACGAAACATAGTATAAATCACGATACATTTGTGTACCGTGGTATGAATATCTATGAGTTCTACCTTTTCCATCATAAATCGACTTTGCCGCCAAATTTAGCCACGCATGCGTAGAGCGAAAACCGAAGTATTGGTTAGGTATCTGGAGGCCAACTATAAACAATAACAAACCAGAGTCTCTGAACAAACTGTAAACATTATGTGAAGTTCTGAATACATTCAGTGAATTATTGTTCTAATGTGATTATTATGTGAAGTGAATTAATATATTTCAACCGTGTCGAGTTTATAAAAGTCCAAGAGGATGTTGTTTAGGTAAAAACATCGCCACAGATTATCAGGTATCGTATTATTTTTCATTAATTTCAATTTAATAAGTAGTTTGTATCGAGATTCATCATTCATATCCGACTTTTGTATTTCATCGACATTTAATTTCAATATGGACCGGTAACTATGAATTTTCAATAGAAACTGTGCGTATTAAATCCTCCTTGATGTTCAATTTTATCTCCCACATTTGTGAGATTTTATTATTGAAATATCTCGACAAGGTTGATAAATATTGTGACAACATTGTAAACTCGTTTAAAGACCAGAGAAGGAATAATATTCGATGATATTTAAATCAGAGACGCATTCAGATTATTCTTGAAATTAATGATTTTTTCGTCAAATTTCTCCAGGTAAAATTGGAAATAACTCGAAAACGACACGTTTTATTGAAAAAAAATAGAAATACTTTTAGTTTCTTAAATGATTGATTCTTTCGAAAATATGAACCCTTTATCTTTTTAAAGTGGTTTTATGGTGTTTTAGCGTGTATTGATGAGTCGACTACCCTGTATTTTTTATACTAGTAGAGATATTGAATAGGTTTTGATTGAGGAATATGCACAATGACTAGAGTAAAAACTCAACCAAAATTCAGTTCATTCGAAATAACGGTTCCGAAGATATAAACAGAAAAGTGTTTTTTTCATTGACTTTCGACACCCTGTATCTCCCAAACCGAACCGAATTTTGAAAAATGGTAGGAAAAAAGTGTTACGTTTGATGAGAGGAATCTACAGTTAAAATATATGTACAAGTCAAAGACTCACCCTGTATAATGAAGGGAGCTACGATATCAATGCGTATGGATGCAGATAATCCTACTATAGAAGAAGATTACAGAAAACCGAATGAACTGAGTTGAAAACTAGGAATAAAATGAAAACTATGACACATTTCCAATATCTTGGGCTTCCTTTTGTGTCCAAAACGGCATATTGTACGTTGGCTCTGAATTGTATCATTGCCCAGCAATATTTTCACATCGCTTACTGCCGATTAAAAAGATTTGCGCCAAACGCGATATCGAAGTATATTTCATGTTTCTGACAGAAACTGAAGCGGAAGAACGATTTCAATTAGTCGATTACTCGCAGATGATCGGAATTAGATTCCTTTTATTGAGAGGAACGAGAAAGGGATTTAATATTTTGCAGGCAATGTCGTTTTTTCTTTCTTTTCGGATTCTTGCTTTTCCGGATGAAATTTATTTATTGTACCGTAAAGCAGATTTAATTTCTTCTTCTCCTCATTTGTGGGCTGAAAGTAGGCCACGAAGCCAATTGTTAATGCCACATAAAGTCAGAGAGATAGGTTTCCCAGCTTTTTTTAACTTTTTTCTTTTTGGCAACACTGATTTTGACAGTTCAGTAGGTATACTCCATTCACTTTTATTTAATCACATAGGAGGTCATGGTTTCGTTTTCAGGAGTTGGTGCCCCTGATGAAAAGCACAGAGCATATGATGAAAAGTGCGCGCACAGAAAATATCGTTAATGACAAAACGACGTTGCCAGTTTCTTTGTTTACATCAAAGTAAAAGTATCAAAGATATTCCACATTTTGTTAGGTTTACAAATTGTTCGCAGATTTTTGGTATTTAATCGATATTTGCAGGTGAGTTTTTCGTCGAATATCCAATATTAACGTATGTTTATTGTTTTTAGCACCAGTTTGGAGCGTGAGGACGATTTTCAAGACCAGGACGAATGTTTACATTTCGAGGTTGAAGTAGTACACAGGACTTTCGTTGAAAAAGCTGTTATTTGGACAGATATCGCATTAGATGGATCGGATGGAGCCTCGAGAGGTCGATTAGGATGATATTCTTCAGGTTTTCCAAGAAATTTGGCAATATCTGAGCAGATTTGCAAAAGTTAGGTACCTCACTAATGAGGTGGAACTTAGACCTAAATCTCCTATAAGAAACGCCTTCCAAAGGTCGAGATGGTGAAAAATGTATTCTTTAGATGTTGTTTGAACAAACGCAGCCGAGTTTTATACCCCAACATTGATTTTAAGAAAGTTATCAACAAAATAAAATTGACATTATTCTTGATTCTTGTAATTACCCATCCATTCATCTTATATCTTTGGGTTGATTTTTTTAATGAATTCTTGATTAGAATCAACAATTGATGTCGTCAAGTCTTGAACTTTCAGTTCAAGAGGATAATAAACATTAAATCTTCACAAGCATGCATATGAAAATTATGTGAAAGCAATGCAATTTTCTTCCATGGCGAAAAATAATATATTTCAACAGTGATCTCTTGTACTTTTCATGCAAATAACTAGAAAAGGAATCCTCTCTATCAATTCATATAAACGTTAATTATTTTCGTAGTTTTTTTTGATTGAAAAACGAATTAAATCGAAAAAAGAAAACTATTTGCCCTCGGGACGTTCTTCAACTTCAATTTAAAAAAAATCTAGTCTCTACGTCGTAAATTAGGGTAGTTACTCGTGAAATAAAGAGACCACCTTTTTGAATGGAGATTTACCACGATTCAAAAGGTGATACTTCCCCTTACTCGTGCAATTTAACGCCTTTATACTATTTTTGTGGGGCTATGTTACGTCTCATGTCTCTACTGAGAAGCTCGCTTTGATTGACGCATTGGAAGACAAGATTTAAGCATTTATTCGTGAGATACCGACCGAAATGTTGGAAATAGTATGCCAAAATTGAACTAAGCGGATGGACCATTTGAGGCTCAGTCAACATTTGCATGAAATAATCTTCAAACATTAAAATATATGGACCATACTATCGATTCAAATAAAGATTTCATGCATTTTTCTGAATTTTATTTGTTTTTTTTATTTTCCTATACCAAACTCTAAAAAATCACCCATTATTCCAAAAATCAAAAATCAGCCGGCGTTCTACTACTCCAACAGTCTTCTCGTCCAAACTCCCTTCTATATTAAAAACCAAGAGCCAGAAACTCACCAAGAAACCGTTTCTGAGTACGTTGTCCCTCCAAAAGCTCCTCCACAATCTTCTCATAGCCATCAGCGCTCTGTGCATTCGGGTAGTCATCCTCCTCGTAGTAGTCGATGTTGTTCATCTCCCGTTTATACCTAGGTTTGTAGCTAGCCTTCAAAGAGGCTAAATTCCTCTTGGCATCCACCTGGTTCAGCATGTGACTCAGATATCTGTCGTTCTTCAAGAGAGCTGCGGCATTTCTCTTCCCCATGAGACCACCATCACGAGCAATTGACGCTATGTTTCGCTTGGGGTTACCTTCCTTAGCTATATTGTCTGGAAAAAAGGCTATTCAAGGCACCCAGCAAGCAGTCAACAGCGTTTTAAAAGGTCGCAACTATACAACTCAACATTCCTCGGAACAAAGTAGAAGATCACATCACTTGGAACTAGCATAAGGACTAAACGAGAATAAATTCGCTATCACAAAAACGCCTATATCTCTTGAACCAATTGAGAAAAAATCAAAATTTGATCATAGTTAGCTTTGTTCTGAACGACAGAAACATGTGGAACATTTACTTCATAGATATTCCAATTCTCTGTAGCAAAATATCAAGCGAAGTGAAAACACGAGAATTTATAGTGAAACTTTTTCAAAATAATCAAAAATGGAGCTTCAAAAGAATCGCAAAAGGGGCTCGCGTTCGTCCGGAAACGGTATCAAGAGTAGTTAAGCGCTTCAACGAAGATCTTACAATTAACCGCAAGGAAGGAACCGGGAGGAAAAAGGGGTTTCATAGCACAAAAAAAGTGAAGAAAGCCATCAGCCTTTTTCAGAAGAATCCTAACCTTTCAGGACGGAAAGTGGCCCAAATAGTGGGTTGTTCGCAGTCAACCTTTCAGAAAATCAAGTCGAGTTGTGGGCTTAGAACATACAAAGTGCAGAAAGTGCCAGACAGGAACGCTATGAAGAATCAAGAGCAAAGAAATTAAAAAAAGATTTCTTAAACAATTTTTCCTGTTGCGTGATGGACGACGAATCCTATGTCTTGGCTGATTTCTCGCAAACTTCCTGGTCAGGAATTTTATACTGCAGATTCTCGTGGAAATGTTGACGAACAATTTCGCGTGAAGAAACAAGCAAAGTTTCCTAAAGAATTCCTGGTTTGGCAAGCAATTTGCACTTGTGGGAAAAGGAGCAAATTTTTCGTTTGCCAAGGCTCTGTTGACTCGAAGATATACATCGATGAATGCTTGAAGAAGCGACTTTTACCATTTTTACGTGAGCACGATGTGTCAACAATCTTTTGGCCAGATTTAGCTTCATGCCACTACAGCAAGGCCACCAAGGAATGGTACGAAGCTAATGAGGTGGAAATTGTCCCCAAAGGGGTCAATCCACCAAATTGCCCAGAACTCAGGCCAATCGAAAGATATTCGGCCCTGGTAAAAAGAGAATTGAAGAAGACTAAGAAATCAACGAAAACATTAGCGGAATTCAAGCAAACGTGGAAGACAGCATCCCAGAAAGTGACTGAGAAAACTATAAGAAGCATGATGGGAAGAATTCTAGAAAAATCCATGAATTTTGTAAAAACAGTTTTCATTATAATAAGAAGATGATTTTCGAAATCGGTCCAGTGGTTCGAAAGATATAAGAGTTTTTGTGATAGCGAATTTATTCTCGTTCAATCCTTAATCAATGAGGACTAGCAGAAATCTAATTTCCGAAGTACACCACAGCAGGATAATGACAAATCGGTTTCTGGCTAGACAATAGACATTTTCCCGCTAGGTGGGACACTGACACTGTACATTTAAACTGTACTCAAGTGTTCCTGCTAGGCAGTAATATAAGTTCTGCCGTTTCAGTTGGTTGCTACCGCACTAAGAGCTATGTGGCACTGATGAAGGCTAACAAGCCGAAAACCTTTTTGTCGATATCCTGCTGTGGTGGTGACACCATTGGTGTACTTGGGAAATTAGATCGCTGCTAGTCCATTTTTCTCCTTCGTAACTTACTGTAGAGATCGTCCAGCATCTTCTGTATTTCCTTGTTGACGTCGCCGGAATACAGAGGTCCACTGCTTCTCTTATAACTCTCCTCATCTCTGAATTGATGGATGGGCAACTGCCCATTCTTGGCTAAAGCAGAAAGGCTCCTTTTGTCATTGGAATCGGTTTGATTATCTTCTTCATCTGGTAGAGTATGCAGATAACCAGCTCTAGCTAGAGCCTCAAGGCTACGTTTAGGGTAGACGTAAGTGTTCCAACCTTCAATCTCCTCTGCTCGTGCTACCATAGAGTGGAATATGGCAATCAGGTATCTTCTTAATGAACGAATCTGAGGGCTAGGGTTTTCTTGGGGTGCGAAGATGGTCTGAAGGGTTCTTTCGAAATCCAAATTGCAGGATTCTTCCGACTGGACCTGTAATGAGAAATGAAGGGGTATTACTGTGGCGACTCACTGTCCACAGCTTCATAAAACGATTTCTTCCAAAAAAAATAACTATGAGAAAAATTTTATAATGTAATAGAAATATAAAACTAATTTTACAAGAGTTTGGGTTGATGATTACATTATAAGTCAGGGTATCTCACTGTAAATGCCCATTGGTTACACGCAAAAACAATCTTCGCTGATTTTTTTTTTAATTACAAGTCTGGAAAACATCTTCCTTTGGTGCCTCAAGAAAAGAAAGATAGATGAGGAGAATAGACTGTGAACGACTTCAAACAATGGGATGTCGACGTTCATAGAATTAAATCCCTTTGACTCCTGATTAAATTGCTTTCTATGGGAGAGTGATGAAAAAGCTTTTCACATTTTTCAACAAAGTGGAAAATGAGGGTGAATCTTTGTTGGCATTAACTTTTATGATTCGGTCTTGTTTATAGGATGGCTGACAGGATTTATATAAAATTGATGGATCAATGAGGCATTTTCGCAGTTCTTTGAATGGTCCAATTGTACAATTTCCGTTTTTTCACTATTTCATTAGTTTGGTTGACGTTTTTTCATGTTTTTTACCGATTTCGTGAATGAATATACAGGGTGACAAGAAAAACTTCGAACAAATTTTGCTGTGGTCTGGAACAAAAGTATTTCAGCGCAGACAAATAATTTTTATTCTATTGGTTTCTCTACACTTTTCTGTACTAATATGTGAATTTTCAGTTTGATATAATTTCATTTCACAGAGTTTTAGAATGTCAAACAAACGTAGTGCGATTTTGGATCTGTTTCGTCAAGGTAGGCGTCAATACGAAATTGTTCGTTTGCTCAATGTGCCTCGACAAACCGTGTCCGATGCAATTCGTCGTTTCGAGGAGCTTGGCCATGATGGTCGTCGTCCAGGAAGTGGTAGAAAACGCACTGTCAATTCACCTAGCAATCGCAATATCGTCATGAAGCGAGTCAATCAAAATCCGAGGGTTTCCATGAGGAAAATAGCCTGTGAGACCGGTATCAATCGCGAATCAGTCCGACAAATTGCCAAATAAGAGCTCAACCTCAAGCCATACAAGCTCCAAAAAATTCAACTCCTCACGGAGGAAAACAAGAGCGTACGACGCCAAAGGTGCCGCCAACTCCTTCGTCCCGCCGCCGGTCAGCAATGGGAGCGAATTCTCTTCACATACGAGAAGCTTTTCACCGTAGAACAATCCCACAACCACCAAAACGACAGAGTCTGGTCCGTAGAGGCTCCCGGTACATCGGCCATCGTCGAACACCGTCAAATCCGCAATCCGTCATGGTCTGGGGCGGAATTTGCGGCAGTGGTAAAACTCCCTTAGTTTTCGTGGATCAAGGGGTCAAAATCAATTAAGAAGTCTATCGCTGCGACATCCTCGAGGCCGTAGTACTTCCGTGGGCCAAGCAGCACTTCGGCGCTACGCATTGGACCTTTCAACAGGACTCACACAGCGAAAATGACGCAAGAATGGTGTAAGACCCATTTTCCTTGTTTCATCTCATCTGCAGAATGGCCGCCCTGCTCACCGGATCTCAACCCAATGGACTACAGCGTGTGGTCGATTTTGGAGCACAGGGCTTGTGCTAAAAACACAAAAATTTGGAGTCGCTGAAGCAATCTCTGCGCCGGGAATGGAACCGATTAACGCCCGAGGAGCTGCGGCCCATTGCCGAAAATTTCAAGAAGCGTCTGAAGCTGTGTATCGCCGCCAAAGGAAGCCACTTCGAAACGGCTCAAATATATTATTAACTAGTGTTCAAGCTATTATTATTTGTTGTTGTTTTGTTCAATTTCTTTTGTTTTATAAAGTTAAATGAAAAAGAGTTTGTCCGAGGTTTTTCTTGTCACACTGTATATTGCCATTATTATCCTTGTCGAAAAGCAATCCAATTCGAAGCAATTTTGTTCAAAACTGCAATGCACAATGACTACATAAATTACAAATAAAGCATGTCCACATGGGCAAACTGGTATTTTATTGCTTTGTAGGTAATCCAAATTAATGTATAGAATCGGGGAGCTTAATTTTGTGTATTCGCCAGGCTATCAATCGATTTATTGAACGTGGTGAGTTATGTTTATGCGAACGTCAGTACATTATGTATGTATAGGAAATATTTGTGTTATCTGCACCCTTCCAAGCACAAATGGAAATGATGTTTGACTGTGGGGTATAGACACTGATCAACTATATTGTGCCGAGTGAATGCCTGTAAATGACACAGATAAGAGGCGTGATTTCATACATCATACTGAGATCATGGAAAGAATACACTAAAAGGTTTTCCAGTATGAGGTGTTATTTTGAATAGCCCGCTATTTCGGTAAATTTCACTTTTGAAGATGTCATTTTTTGACCTTTGAGAAGTAAAACTACGCCATTAATAAAAATGGAACTATACTACGCATTGAAATTATTAAAATCTATTAAATATAATATAAAATAATCAGGACGGAAAGTGGCCCAAATAGTGGGTTGTTCGCAGTCAACCGTTCAGAAAATCAAGTCGAGTTGTGGGCTTAGAACATACAAAGTGCAGAAAGTGCCAGACAGGAAAGCTGTGAAGAATCAAGGAGCGAAATCAAGAGCAAAGAAATTAAAAAAGATTTCTTGAAAAATTTTTCCTGTTGCGTGATGGACGACGAAACCTATGTCTTGGCTGATTTCTCGCAACTTCCTGCTCAGGAATTTCATACTGCAGATTCTCGTGGAAATGTTGACGAACAATTTCGCGTGAAGAAACAATCAAAGTTTCCTAAAAAATTCCTGGTTTGGCAAGCAATTTGCACTCGTGGGAAAAGGAGCAAATTTTTCGTTGGCCAAGGCTCTGTTGACTCGAAGATATACATCGAGGAATGCTTGAAGAAGCGACTTTTACCATTTTTACGTGAGCACGGTATGTCAACAATCTTTTGGCCAGATTTAGCTTCATGCCACTACAGCAAGACCACCAAGGAATGGTACGAAGCTAATGAGGTGGTTTTTGTCCCCAAAGAGGCCAATCCACCAAATTGCCCAGAACTCAGGCCAATCGAAAGATATTGGGTCCTGGTAAAAAGAGAATTGAAGAAGAGTAAGAAATCAACGAAAACATTCGCGGAATTCAAGCAAACGTGGAAGACAGCATCCCAGAAAGTGACTGAGAACACTATAAAAAGCATGATGGGAAGAATTCCAGGAAAAAAACAAGAATTTTGTGAAAAATAGTTTTGGTTTTTTTTATTGTAAAAACAGTTTTCATTAGAATTAGAAGATGATTCGAAAATGAGTTTGATTTTAGAAATCGGTCCAGTGGTTCGAAAGATATCAGCGTTTTTGTGATAGCGAATTTATTCTCGTTCAGTCCTTATTACTGTCTCTTTAATTCTCAAACCAGTTTTTTTAAAGCACTTTTTTACGTATAGAATTCAATTGTACCTATACTCCATTCACAATTATAAAATCACAACTCTGGCCATGGTTTCGTTTTCAGGAATTGGTGCACATCTGTGCGCGTACAGAGAATATCTTTAATGACAAAACGGCGTTGCCAGTTTCTTTCTTCACATCAAATTAAAAGTATCAAAGATATTTTGACATGGGTACAAACGGCAAATTTGAATTGGACCAAAAATCGATTTATAAGCATGAATAAAGCAAAAGTAAGTACTAATCGCCTTTTTTACACTTGATAACGAAGTTTTTTTTAGGTATCTGGCCGTTTGGAAAGATTTCAAACGAAATTCCGGTCCCCCAGAAGTTTGGTTAGTTTCGGTATCGTTTTTGGTGCTCAAAATTTATTTGGAATGTGTAAATGGACAAAAAAAGGCTTCCTTATACGATCTTTTCACGAAAGCGACCGGAAAGTATGGTTCAGGTAGGATTTTCGAGGAATTATGAGGAAAGAACTTGCAGAATGAAATTATTGAAATTGCACGATTTTCGTAAGTAAACGGGTTTTGGATGGCCATCATCGATCTCTAAATGATTATTGTTAATCGTTTTCACGTTTCAGAAAAAGAACCACTTCGTATAAGCCCATTTTGAAGAAATTTGTGTATGTAACATTCAACGGTAGGTATTTGCTCTTAATCGAAAGAATATATTATATCTAGTGCTACTTCTTTCAAAAGAGACACAAGCTTTTAATGCTGTAGGGGCCCTATAATGTTGAGGAGTTTGTGTCTTATTTTAGAACAGATGAATGATAAATGTGAAGCATATGTTTTACCTGTTCCATATTATTTGTACAAACCTACTGTGGTTGTAATGTATGAATATTTTTTAAACTAATAAATTACTATACAGTCAGAATATTTTACTCCTTGTTCATAAGATCAAATAAATGAAATGTATATCTTCAACTCTTATTTTTATTAAGTTAGCTATTAAGGTTATGTTCCAAGAAAAAGTTCCTGTTGCATCAGAACTCCCTTCAACTATTTGGATTCCAGTAGAGGGATATAATGTTCCATTATTCTTGATTCAACAATTGATGTCAAGTCTTGAACTTTCAGTTCAAGAGGATAATAAACATTAAATCTTCACAGGCATGCATATGAAAATCATGTGAAAGCAATGCAATTTTCTTCCATGGCGAAAAATAATATATTTCAACAGTGATCTCTTGTATTTTTCATGCAAATAACTAGAAAAGGAATCCTTTCTATCAATTCATATAAACGTTAATTATTTTCGTCCGTCACATCTTTTCCAATTCATTCATTTTCCGAATAAATTCACATTCTGAGAAATACGCTAAGAATGTAGAAAGGGCAACATAGTGTTGACTTGGAACATAAAAATATTTTGAAAAACGTCATAACTTCGATACAGAGTGGAATGTGTCAAATTTCCAAGGCCAGAGTTGTGATTTTATAATTGTGAATGGAGTATATCTATGTAAATAAAAACTTTTAGGCTCTTCCTTGAAAAGTCACTGGTTTTCAAAAACGAGATAATTCTTTATTCTTAAAAGGGATTTAAACTCAAAGAAACGGAATTTTGTGGGTATGCTCTACCAATAAAAAGGCTACTTATTCAAAATTATCAAAATTTACACAAAATTAAAAGAAATCGTACTCACCACGACAGTAAAGACGGAAAGTAGAACAAAAGCGAATCGCATTCGTAAGCGCAAAGCCATCTCGTCCTCGAGACTATGATCGCGTCAAGGACTCTGATCCTCACCCCCTCAGCACTGACGCGAGCACCCGGAAAATCTCAAACTGTTGCTCGCGAGCAACACGTCCCGATCTGTGCGGAAACGGGAGCAGAAATACGGGGTGGAGGATCATTATGGGGAAAAGTGCCGTCCGACGACTGTTTTATAGTACGTAGTTTGGAGAGAACGGGGGAGGAAATGATGCGCACGAGCAGCTATCTCGTCGGGTTTTCGGGGGAAATCGAATAATTGGGAAATTAAATCGGGATGTATTTTTTGCCGGTCGGGAGTCGTTGGCGTGTTGTGTTTGCTGGAAATCATGGTCGGGGGTGAGAGATGGGGGGTTGATGGGGGTTGCGTCGTGAATTACTCGTAAAGGTGCACTGATTCATGGTTTTAGATTGATGCATTTGAATTGAGTCCAGTAATTTAGTGAACTACTGATTTGGATGGATCAATTGGTAATTTACTTGGAAAAAGGGTATAAGTTACAAACTATGGGGTTTATTGTATTTCATTTTTCATTCCTTCGGCATTCAAGAAACATATATACAGGTTTGGAAAATTAAGTTGGAAACATAGCCAATACATCGTTAAACGAGTGGATGAATATTCTCTAGTGGACCAGTAAAATAATCAAAACCTTCGGCGCAATATAGTCCAAGATCCCAGGGCCGCCAGACGTCACGTATTTTCTGACGAACGAAATGTGGACGATTGAATAGTGTTAGTATTCCGGTTAAAATAAGTTGTCGATGATGCCAGACACAAAAATGCTTATATCTTTTGAACCACTGGACCGATTTCGAAAATCAAACTCATTTTCGAATCATCTTCTCATTCTTATGAAAACTGTTTTCACAATAAAAAAACCAAAACTATTTTTCACAAAATTCATGGATTTTTTTCTGGAATTCTTCCCATCATGCTTCTTATAGTGTTCTCAGTTACTTTCTGGGATGCTGTCTTCCACTTTTGCTTGAATTCCGCTAATGTTTTCGTTGATTTCTTACTCTTCTTCAATTCTCTTTTTACCAGAGCCCAATATCTTTCGATTGGCCTGAGTTTTGGGCAGTTTGGTGAATTGGCCTCTTTGGGGACAAAATCCACCTCATTAGCTTCGTAACATTCCTTGGTGGCCTTGCTCTAGTGGCATGAAGCTAAATCTGGCCAAAAGATTATTGACACATCGTGCTCACGTAAAATAGTAAAAGTCGCTTCTTCAAGCATTCCTCGATGTATATCTTCGAGTCAACAGAGCCTTGGCCAACCAAAAATTTGCTTTTTTTCCCCCAAGTGCAAATTGCTTGCCAAACCAGGATTTTTTTAGGAAACTTTGCTTGTTTCTTCACGCGAAATTGTTCGTCAACATTTCCACGAGAATCTGCAGTATAAAATTCCAGACCAGGAAGTTGCGAGAAATCAGCGAAGACATAGGTTTCGTCGTCCATCACGCAACAGGAAAATGTTTTCAAGAAATCTTTTTTCAATTTCTTTGCTCTTGACTTCGCTTCTTGATTCTTCACAGCGTTCCTGTCTGGCACTTTCTGCACTTTGTATGTTCTAAGCTCACAACTCGACTTGATTTTCTGAACTGTTGACTGTGAACAAACCACTATTTGGGCCACTTTCCGTCCTGAAAGGTTAGGATTCTTCTGAAAAAGGCTGATGGCTTTCTTCACTTTCTTTGGGCTATGAAACCCCTTTTTCCTCCCGTTCCTTCCTTGCGGTTAATTGTAAGATCTTCGTTGAAGCGCTTAACAACTCTTGATACCGTTTCCGGACGAACGCGAGCCTCTTTTGCGATTCTTTTGAAGCTCCATTTTTGATTATTTTGAAAAAGTTTCACTATAAATTCTCGTGTTTTGACTTCGCACTTCGCTTGACATTTTGCGACAGAGAATTGGAATATCTATGAAGTCACATGTTTCTGACGTTCATAACAAAGCTAACTATGATCAAATTTTGATTTTTTTCTCAATTGGTTCAAGGCGTTTTTGTGATAGCGAATTTATTCTCGTTCAGTCCTTAAAAGAGCTACGAGGATATATTGAAAAATTCTAAGCCTACTATAGAACCAAACAACATTTCAATGTCAAAATATTTTATTACTCAACATATTCTCCTCTTAATTGAATTCATTTATTACAGCGAACCTGCAACGTCTCTAGACCTTTCAAAAAAAATGTTTCTTCTTGCTCTACAAACCAGTCCTCTACAGCTTTCATTACCTCCTCGTTGGAAGAGATTTTACGACCTTTTAAACTTTTTTTCAGTTGAGGAAAGAGATGATAGTCGGACGGAGCCAAATCTGGTGAATACGGGGGGTGTTCTATTAATTCCAACCCTAAATCACGAATTTTTTCACGGCAACATGAGATTTGTGTACTGGGGCGTTGTCCTATGAAAACAAAATACCTGTGGATAGCTTTCCGCGTCTTTTCTCTTCAATTTTTTCCCGTAGAGGGGTCAGTAATGTCGAACAGTAATCTCCAGTTATTGTTCTACTCTTCTCCAAAAAATCAATCATGTTTACTCCATGGCAATCCCAAAAAACTGAAGCAAGAACTTTTCCAGCAGATTTTTGGGCACGAAACTTCTTAGGTCTTGGAGAGCCTGAGTGTCGCCATTCCATCGATTGTTGCTTTGTTTCTGGATCGTACAAATGTACCCAAGTCTCATCCATAGTAACAATTCGGTTTAAGAAGTCTACATCGTTTTCAAATCGAGCTCATCACTTACGATTTCACGCTAAGTCAAATCATCGGGAAAATGAAAATGTTTATTTACGATATACAATGAAAAAAATTTCTTTGGTCGAAATTTTTTTTCTTCGGAGTATATCGACCCGGGTCATTTTATTTACTAATTCGCACACGTAGATTACGAATCTGTAATTAGAATTCTCCTGTGACGCGTAGTTTGGAAAATAATCAGAAAATCCAAACCCTTCGTGTCAGGTATATAAAAAATACACCATATTATACTTAAAGAACCAAACTATTGACATTGAGTCAATTTTCGGCTCAAAATTCGAAAATTAAGAATAACTGGACAAAATGATAAAGCTCTTGTTCCCAAAAGAAGCGCGCAACATCAATAATAGTGAGTAAATTATAGCTTACCGTGAAAACAATTGTGAGGAAGAGAACACCAAAGAACAAGTAACATTTACCCCTAGACATATCGGGGAAAATACCGTAAAATGAAAACGATCAACTGGCACAATTTTCTCGAACTTCTCTGCCGAAAGAGAATCTCTAAAGCCTGTTTTATATGTTTTTCTCGGTAACCAGGGGAGGATCGAAGTTAATGTGGAGCAGGATCAAGTGAAAATCTGCAGAACAGGGGTGGAACTTGAGGGGCACCGTGGGAATTGAAACAAAATTTGAAACTAAGCAAATTTTCAAGAAAAAAATTATTTATGGGCGGCGGGGGCAGTGCCATCCTAAATGGAAGTAGCGAACAATAAGTATTGAGTAGTATTTTTCCATTTTCTCCACGAGATTCAACCGAAAAATCGAAATTTGTTAATTCAGAATATGCATTCATTATTGGTTTAACAAACCACCTTTGTGTTTCAATTTCAATCATTTCTGTTAAATAGATTAAATGAATCGGCTGTGACAGACCAGAGATTCCATCAGATAAACAGAAATTAAAAAATTAGAATTCACAAAATCCACGATGATTCAGAATCCAATTCGTTTGAAAATTTTTTCTTTGGATAAGTGAGATTTAAGGAATATGACATTACACGGGATATTCAATATGGCTCTTGGGATTGGGAAAGCAATAAATTGCGTTGCATCATTATTTTTCATATTTTCGATTCATGAGGGATTCCATCAAACCAATCTAGAAATGCAGACAGGAGGAAAACCAGAAATACGAACTGGGATCCCATTTGTCAAGAAAATTGACGTCAAATTCCTAGTTACATTTATAATAGGCCTGAATATAGCAGTGGCGTCCCCAATATAATATGTGCTGGATTCTAAGCAACCATATCTTTAGTTTTAACTAACATTAAATTACAAAATAAAAATTCATTAGCCCTTTTGCACAACCGTAGGAACTTTTGTGTGTTGTATTCAAAAAAATTAATATATAGTTATGAGCAGGGAGGCCAAATTTGTCCCAATTTCATTGATGATTGTGAAAATGTCCAATTTTACAAGTTCACCCTGAGCATACCACTCCTTCCTTTCACTCCTTGTGACCACAGTCCTAACACAGACCTGGTCTGTGGTTCTAAGCACAGAACAAGGTTCTAAAGAGGTTATGTGGAGGCTACTGTGGCCCTTTCATTGTTTGACCACCAGATAACCTCAAAAAATATTTGACAGGTCGCTGAATTTTGGATTGCCTAATAATACGAGAGTATGTGACCTTTGGAAAAATAATTCCATATTTTTCAGGATGTTATCATCAAAAACCATCTGCCAAATCTCCAGAAATATAAAAGAAGTGAGTCGAATTCGCCACCAAAATCTTACGAAAATAACCATTGTCGAAACCTCATTTCAGACATTTAGAAACAAATCCCATTTGGAAGAATTGAGAGAACGAATAGTTAATGGTCCAAGCCTTCAAGAATTCATTCAGAATTCTGACACTCCATTAAACCATACTGAAAAGTGGCAGAATTATGAGGGGAAGTTGAAGAGAGATAAGGGAGAAGATCAACGACTCAGGTTGCCTCCATGGCTAAAAACACAAATACCCACAGGAAAAAACTTTTCGAAACTCAAAGAGCAATTGAGGGGTTTGAATTTACACACTGTGTGTGAAGAAGCACGATGTCCAAATATAGGGGAATGCTGGGGAGGAGGGGAACATAAAACTACAACCGCTACTATAATGGTGAATAATAAAACATATGCACGAGTTTTTAGCTCTGCCAACAATGATTTTGTATTTATTTCCTTTTTAAACTTTTATATTGTTAGATTAATAAAATTGATACCACCTATTCTTTTATTGTATATATAATATAAGATAATTTATTCAAGCTTTTCAAATAAGAAAGGGATATGTTGCAGTGTGACTTTCTTAGAAAAGAATTATTCATTTTCTCATAAAGCTTCAACTTGTAATTATCTCATTTCAGCTCTTAGGAGATACATGCACCAGAGGTTGTCGTTTCTGTTCAGTTAAAACCTCTAGGGCTCCACCACCCCCAGATCCTAACGAACCAGTCAATACTGCAACTGCCATAGCTTTATGGGGTTTGGATTATATCGTTCTCACATCTGTGGACAGAGATGGTGGGTTCAAATTACATTGACAGTTTTTAGAAGGCTTCTTCGAAAACTGATGATTTAAATTGTTTTAGATCTAAAAGATGGTGGTTCAAATCATTTCGCTGAGACTGTTAGAGAGATAAAAAAAAGGTAAGTTAGTTGGACTTGTTATGTTAGAGGTAATTTATTAAAATCAAACGTTTTCCAGGAATAAATTGATGATCATAGAATGTTTAGTTCCTGATTTTCGTGGAGACTTGGACTGTGTAAAAACAATCGTAGAATCTAAACTAGACGTATATGCACATAATATCGAAACTGTAGAAAAATTAACACCATTCGTTAGGGACAGAAGAGCCCAATATAGGCAGTCTCTCTCAACTCTGAAAGCAGCTAAAAGTTTCAATCCAGAGGTCATCACAAAATCTTCGATAATGTTGGGTCTCGGTGAAACGGATAAGGAAGTTGAACAAACTCTAATCGATCTGAAAGAGGCAAATGTAGACTGTGTAACTCTTGGACAATATATGCAGCCCACTAAGCGGCATTTGAAAGTTGTTGAATATGTAACTCCAGAGAAGTATAAGTACTGGGAAAAATTAGGCAACGAGATGGGATTTTTGTATGTTGCAAGTGGACCTTTAGTGAGGAGTTCTTATAAGGCTGGCGAATTTTTCATTTCGAGTATAGTGAGGAATAGAATGACCGAAAAAGAAGCACAATGATTGATTTGTTTTGTAGACAATATATGTGAATGTTGAAAGATCTATTATATTTTTTGTTAACTCACATTGTTTCCTTGTCTTTTCCCTTTGAAGCTAATCTTATATTTTCTCAAGAATCCCAATGCGTTTGAGTCACAGAACAGAACGTAAAAATAAATCTATGGTTAGAACCATAGATTTTCCTGCATTATATTTTCGTTTCGTTAGATTTATCTTACAAAATCAAGGCGATACAATAAATTTATGGAAGTAATAACCTGAGGATAGAAGCTTCATCAAATTCGTAAATAATACGGTTCACCTTCATACAAAAAGATAATAAATCAATTCATTCTATTGTTAAGTGTAATGGATGTAAATAAATAATGACAAACTATATACACATATATTGATTAAATGTTACATCAATCTTTGCTACAAAATAAATCGGCTCCTGTTTGCCTTGCTCGTATTTCTGCTACTTCAGGTGACATACTTTCCTCTGGTGAAGGCTCCATAGGTGAACAATCTTCATTTAATTTTCCATTTTTGAAATCTTCAATGATTTTTGGAGCGTAAACTGTGTTGAACAAATCTTGAGCAGTAAACTCATCTTGTTTTATATCAGGTGCCTTATAACTAACATAAGGTTTTAACTGAAATAGAGTTATTTTTCATTTTGCTATTAAGATTGTTCTTCAAAACACACCTGGAAGCCAGTCAAGTCTGGAACAATCAACTCGGGGATTCTCTCAGGTATAGTAACAAATTTGTTTCCATCAAGGTAACCGATATCTCTCACACCTCTTTCTGTAATAAAATCATGTTTGAATTCGGAAATCCACTTATATGAAAGATATTACTATCGAGTAGATCTGGTTGTGGGTTTTTGATTTGGGATTCCTTGTGTATTCTAGAACCTCTTTTATTGAACAACTGAAATTTGCGAAAATTTCTCTTGCCATGTCTCGCCGCAGAAGTGGATATACTTCTAATAATCTGTAATTGAACTTGAAACATTTTTTTTATTGATAAACTAGTGCCTTCAGGAAGATTTAAATTGTATTTTTCTTCGAGAGGTTGACTCAAATGTCGTAGGTTTAGGTTATGTCCAGAACCAGAAATCCTCTTGAGCGGTCTTTTTTTTTTAATTTCATATCAAATGCAAGATAACTAGGATATCATTTCGTTTTTTGATTCTGAGCAAATGGCTTACTTCAAATTGAATGATTTTTTAAATATTTGCTTTTTGATTTTCCGGATATTCGATTAATGTAGGCCCAATAAACCGAAAAAATTTATTTTTCGTAGTTCATATCCTTAGCATTAAGTAAATATTTGTTTGTTTAATTGTTTACCGTATGAATTATTTCTGTTTTACTTAAACCTGCTTCAACATTAAAAAAAAATTCAATCCGACTGAAAATATGTCTTCTACGAATGATTCTTTAGCTTCAGAGCATCCTAGAAATTTAATACCCGAACTATGCAGGCAGTTTTACAACCTAGGATGGGTAACAGGAACAGGTTCGCACACAAAATTTACATCTTAATGTTGAATACCTATTCTCGTTTGGCTTATCTTAGATCTTATACATTGAAGATTGAAATGCCTAAGAATTTCAATTTCTTCAGGTGGTGGAATCAGTATCAAACTTGACGATAAAATATACATTGCACCATCTGGAGTCCAAAAAGAACGACTTCTTCCAAATGATCTTTTTGTTCAGGATATGGCCGGAAATGATTTGGAATTGCCACCGCAGGAAAAGAAACTGAGAAAAAGCCAGTGCACACCACTTTTTATGTGTGCCTATAAATTTCGAAATGCAGGTGAATATCGATTCAGCATTTCTAACATTGAGATCGAAAATGATTTATGGAATTCATTTTAAAAGAAAAAATACGATTGTCTTTAAGGTGCTGTGATTCATACTCATTCCAAAGCAGCTGTTATGGCAACTATGCTTTTTCCTGGCAAAGAATTCAGGTGTGCACATCTTGAAATGATCAAAGGTATAAAAAATCAGAAATTAAGTAGGAACTATCGTTATGACGAACAGTTGATTGTGCCTATAATTGAAAACACTCCCTTCGAAGAAGATTTAACAGAGAGACTGTCAGAAGTTATAAATTTGTATCCAGAAACGTGTGCTGTGTTGGTTAGAAGGCATGGAGTAAGTAAAATATGCATTTCGAGGTGTATATAATTAAAAAAAAAGAGTTAATTTAATGAGAGTAATGATTCAATTGAACAGGCTTTCAGTGTTTTTCTTTATTTCTGAAGCTTCATTGTTTTGTCTCCCAGGTATACGTTTGGGGTGATACATGGCAGCAAGCGAAAACAATGACAGAATGTTACGATTATCTATTTGATATTGTTGTGCAAATGAAATTGCATGGAATTAATACCGACCTGACACCTCTGCAATATGAGCTGAAGTTTCAAAAAGAAGAAGAATTGAACGAAGATATTTTAAGATAAATGAGATATTTTTATTACAAATCAAAGATTTTTGTTATTGAGAGATACTTAAGTATTGTTTATAAGGAATATTTTTTCCAGCTTTATTTCATAGGAAAATATTATCTTTGAAATTTGTACCAATCATTGTGTAAAATAAAAAACAGCAATTCTGAAAAAAGTCTTTATTATAAATTCCTTTAATTTCGAACAAAATCGAAATTTTTATTGATAAGATCACAGTTTTATACACAAATGTGAAAGAAGTATAACATAAGTGGAACATACACAAATAAAAGTAATCGGAAAAAATGAATGTATCTCAGAAACCTCATCAATCGTTCACTATCAAGCCAACTGGATTCTCGTTCTCCCTTTTCTAACGCAAAGGTGCCCTTTCACTGAGCTTCACAAAACATATCTCGACCCAAAATTGTTCAGTCCATTCACAGATTACCATTATCATGAGATTTGAAGTGAGATTCTACATGGTTAACAAATACTGAGAAAGACATCTCTTCTGGAAACTGCTGACTGCACATAGGACACATCTTCGATATTTCAACTATATTAGAATCACCCTTAGTTCCAAGTACTTGATTTTCTGAAATATTTTACCCCTCTTTTATATGCCATCATGTGCAAACTTTTCCTAATATATTCATTGACAATAATTATGAAATGAATATACATAAAATACAATAATGACCATCAATAGATTTGTTAATATTTGTATCTTACCTTTGAACGCTTTCAAGCAAAGCAAGGTATCCCTCAGAATATTATTCTGTTTTTGACTCTCTGCTCTTGCAAAGTCCAGTTCTTTCAATACAAGTTTCAATTCTGCCGTGAAATCATCACTCTCTTCATCTTCATCATCACACTTGAATCCTAAGGAACTTGTGATGACATCATCAAATATCTCAACGTTTTTCAAATCTTCAGTGAGTGAGGTGAGAGAATCCACCTCGTTCTGTACTTCAGTCATATCGTTAATCAATTTCAAAGAAACATCCTCCAAATCCAATTTATCTTCCTTTTCGTTTGGATTCTCTGATGAACCATTGACAGTAGGTTTTTCTTGAGTGAAAGTTTTGGATCTGATTAAGGGTTGATGAATATTCACATGCTGTGATAAAGAATCATTGATTTTATTTAAATGTGAGCCTAGTGATTTGTTAGCACATGTCAATTTTCCTAAGTTGGACCAAAGTTGTAGATTCTCTTGTGAAATAATTTTCATTTTATTTAGCAGGAAGCCATTCTGTTCTTCTGCACAAGCTAGCTGCTTTTTCAGCGAATCAATTTCAGTAATTGAGCTTTCATTTGGCGTATAACCTTTCAGTTCTGATTTCAAATGTTTATTGTCGTCTTCAAGAACATATATCCGTTTTTGAAATGCATTGCACCTTTCTCTAAGTATACGAATTGCAATTTTTAGAGCTTGTTTGGAACTAGGATCTTCATCAATATTCATTGTTTACTTTTTTGTTCGCTATGATGAAAGACGAAAATAAGATAAACTAACAATACCAAACAAATTTCTCAAATATTATCAAACTTCTTCTAAATCTCATTATCCATTTTTTTCGAAAATCACAGACCACAGATGTCACATAACCACTTTTACCTTTTGTCAAAACCAAAACGGGTCAACAAGGCAACACTGCAAGGAGAAAAGGATTAATTTTTCAGATACTCATTTTGGTTAATTTAATGCTGTTAACAAGGGTTGGAAATAAAATACGGCATTTTCCTCTTTCATTTCACGACTTTTCATGGAATATCCGACTTCAGGATTAAATAGAGTTGTCTCTGGCCATTTATTTGAATCCTGTTCCGTCAAAGACTCCTTAATCTATGGTGTGCTCCTTCCATCTTTTCGTTACTTGACAGAAAATTATCAAAAAAAGAAAAAAGATTCAGGCAGATTCAGGGTTATTTGATAAGAAGGTAACTTCCCATTCTAGTATTTGTTCTTAAATTTTGTTAATTGAATATAGTTCAGACGAATTCTCAAATTTGCCATAATATATTTAGGAGACATTTCAAGTTAGTCAGTCCACCAATAATAGATTCATTTGAATGCAAAGGTTATACAAAACGTGTTGAAATTAATTATTCCTACAGCCTCTGAGAAAAATGATGAAAAAGAAGCATCAAGACGACCCCAATGAGCACTCCACGGACAGTTGTGATGAAAATCAGAACAATGTGGTGGAGTGTGTCCACATTAACAAGTCTATAGACCTTCAAAAAGTAAAAAAGTCATTATTAAAATCAGGCTTCCTCAAAGATTGTGAAGAATGTAAGAATGAGCCCCAAATCACTCAGGAAGATGAGATGGAATTGGAGTACGATTTGAGTCTTTGGCTATGTTTGAGATGTGGTAACCAAGCCTGCGGGAGGGGAAAGAATCAGCATGCCATCAAACATTATGAAACCCCTCATTCAGACGAACACTGCCTGTGTGTTAATACTACAGTTTGGAACGTGTGGTGTTATAAATGTGATGATGAGGTTAATATCACTTCTAAGAGAAAATTGCTTGAAGCTGTTGAGTACTTACGAAAACATAGTGAAACCTTTCATAAGCGTGCAGTCAACAGTCCAAGTCCCAAAAACGTAAGTGATAATCTTCAGATTTTCCCTTATTTCTATCAAGTTAACTAATAGTGGTTTTCAATACCCATCAGGGTCAGAAATGGATCTTATTCACCAATATACTTAAATTTTCGTAGTTGTTGTGTTGAAGCTTGAGTTGAAGTTATTGTTTCAGTCTTTGGAGATTATACCACTTCCAGAACAACAATTTTTGTCGAATGACTTCTCTAAGTCAACGTACCTACCACGAGCTCGTGGTTTAGCTAATCTAGGTAACACTTGTTTTTTCAATTCCGTGATGCAATGTTTGGGCCAAACGCCCTATCTGCTAGACCTTCTCTCCGAGGCAGAGAATCCTGGACAACATGTGGTTTTACCAGGGGGCAAAATGAATCCTAGCAAGGACTCTCCCGAATTGCCACCTATAGCAGGTAATGAACGGTAGCAAAAGAAAGCTTTTAGAGAGTAAAGATGTTAACAACTCCATTATCGCCAAACTAACAACGTAAACCATAAATCATCAATAACCAAGGCTGTAGATTGCTTGATATGACATAAACTATTCAATTTGAAATTTGACTACTCCTGGGTTTCTACCCCTACATTTATCTTATATTTAATCAATCAGGAATATGAAATTACGTAAACTATCTTTCGGTAATTCAAGAAACTTCCCTTTCATTGAGTCATCACTTAATTTCTTCCTTGCATTTCATATGTTTGGTATTTTAAAACAGCAATTAAAGATCAAATAATGTGTTTCAACAGAATACTGCAATTGTATATACATACATGTGTCCCATGTTGACGTCCAAAGTGGAAATTAAGATATCTTTTTTGGGTAGTATCCAAATCACCACCCTGTACGTTGTACTTCTCGATGAAGTATCTAAATTTAAGCTTTGGATGTCAACTGATGGGCCACCCTGTAGACATAGACGAATAATGTAAATAGACCAAGTAAGTAGTTTAGAGATAATATGTTTTGGGAGAGTACTTATAGAAAGAGAGGGAGCCTTATGTAAGGGGGACAAAAGACAAATTGCCATTTGTTCAATTTTTCTTCACCAGTTTGACAATCTCACGACCTGTCAAATATTTTTTTTAGGTTATCTTATGGTCAAATTATCGAAAGTTAGCTAGTTTAGCTCTACTTGCAGTTGATAATTTTTTTTTTGTAAACAGATTGTGAAGCATGGAGGGAATGATTAAAATTTGGAGAAAAAAACGAAGGGTTTAAAATTTTTTTAATAAATTTGTTGATAATGTGTTTTTCCATCGCGATTATCTATACACTCCCCAACATGTCTTGGCATTGATGCTATAGGATGGTCTATTTCTTCTTGAGGGTTACTATCCCAAACTTCCTGTACTTCATGCTTCATGTCTCAGAGCCGCCAAAGTCCGTGCGGGCTGATAGAGTAAGATCCCAGAGCAATCAGACATAACTTATTTTCACACGGATGAAACCTGAAGTTTTCAGTAGCGTCTCCTGTGCCTTGAATACCTAAGCGCTTTGTGGAACTTGCCGAGTGACACCTGGGAAGGTACCAGATGAGAAAGGTAACTAAACCATCTGTTTCAATCTACTTTGTATGTGCTGTTTGCGTGTAGTATTATATAACTTATAATATAAATATACAGTATGGTGCAAATGAAAGGAATAAATTCGTTTTTTTGTAAACCGCCGAATTTAAGGAAAAATCCCGAAACACGTCGATTTTTATTTTAATACAGGCTATTCGTAAGAATATTTATTTTTGACGTCATCTTTGTGAGCGTGATGACGTCATCGCTCAAATTTTTAAATGGAAATGTGGGTGTTGTGATACATTATTTGAAAGAAATTTTAAATACCTATCCAGTCATATCAATAATTTGCAGTAATTGATTTTTGTATTTGTTTGAGGAATTAATGAAATTCTATTTTTACAATGAATATTTAATATGTATTACCCATTAAATACAACGAAACCTAAATTGAGTGCTTAAATTGTTTACCTTCAGCTAAAATACAATGACGGCCTTTACAAAATATATTTTTGTGTGTCAATAAATACATCATACCAATACTTAATACATTTTATTAAGAAATCTTTTGAAATTTCATCAATAATATTTGTGACAATAAGCAAATCAATTACTGTACATATTGGTATGGCTGAATAGGTATTTAAAAGACCTTTCAAATAATGTATCACAACACCTACATTTCCATTTGGAAATTTTAGCGATGGCGTCATCACGCTCATATAAATGACGTCAAAAATAAAAAGGTATACTTACGAGTAGCCCGTTCTAAAATAAAAATCGACGTGTTTCGGGATTTTTCCTTAAATTCGGCGGTTTACAAAATAACGAATTTATTCCTTTCATTTGCACCATACTGTATACAGGGTCTTTCACGAGGAACCTCACCCATATTTATACGGGAAACTACTGAACGTATTTTCATGAAATTCAGCACTTATAAGTATTTCACGATGCTGATGAAATCTAAAATATTTTCACGGCATGAGCACCTCCGGTTTTTCCGGAAATGACGTCAACTTCCGTTTTTCAAATAAGAACACCATTTTTTTATTGCAGAAATAGATTCCTTAGAAAATTTCAAGTTATTTTGATGTAACATTTTTCAGTTTTGGTTGGAAAATTCTCTCTGAGCGGGAAAATTCGAAAAAAAAATCGAAAATAGAGCTCCGCTGAAACAAGAATAACTTCGAGGTTTTTGGATGGAAGATTTTCATTTTTGGGATTTTTCAAGATGTAAGATTGATGTATCCACTTTGAAAATCGAAATCGCGATTCATGATACAGGGGGTGAAAAAATCGCTTTCAAAGTTAGGGATGACAAAATCGTGAAAGATCAATTTTTTCAAATTAGAACCCCATTTTTTTATGGCAGATATTGAATCTACGTTAAAAAATAATGTGAGTGTATGCATCACACCCTTGCCCTAAAGTGGATATTTTCTGAGTTATTCACAAAAAACCGTTTTTCGTCTTGAATTTTCAGCTATTTCTTTTCCCTTCACGCCAAAAAGATGAAATTTTCAGGAACTGTTACTTAAACCATGTTTTAGATTCTACTACCCTAATATGCAAGAGAAAAAGTTACAGGATGTTCCTAAATAGATGGCGAATTTGGATTCGAATTTGTATCGGAAACCTCTTTATTTCAACTAATCGGCCATCGGTTTTCTCTCCAGTGATAAATAAATAATTCCTTATGAACCATAAGCAAAAACTTACCATGTTTTACATTCTTTTTTTTAATGATAGATATCATTAATTACATCTGCCAAATTCCTCTTTATTCAGTAGATGTAATTAATGATATCTAACATTAAAAAAAAAGAATGTAAAACATGGTAAGTTTTTGCATATGGTTCATAAGGAATTATTTATTTATCACTGGAGAGAAAACCGATGGCCGATTAGTTGAAATAAAGAGGTTTCCGATACAAATTCGAATCCAAATTCGCCATCTATTTGGGAACAACCTGTGACTTTTTTCTCTTGCTTGTCAGGGTAGTAAAATCTAAAACATGGTTTAAGTAACAGTTCCTGAAAATTTCATCTTTTTGGCGTGAAGGGAAAAGAAATAGCTGAAAATTCAAGACGAAAAACAGTTTTTTGTGAATAACTCAGAAAATATCCACTTTAGGGCAAGGGTGTGATGCATACACTCACATTATTTTTTAACGTAGATTCAATATCTGCCATAAAAAAATGGGGTTCTAATTTGAAAAAATTGATTTTTCACGATTTTGTCATCCCTAACTTTGAAAGCGATTTTTTCACCCCCTGTATCATGAATCGCGATTTCGATTTTTAAAGTGGATACATCAATCTTACATCTTGAAAAATCCCAAAAATGAAATTTTTCCATCCAAAAACCTCGGAGTTATTCTTGTTTCAGCGGAGCTCTATTTTCGATTTTTTTTTTCGAATTTTCCCGCTCAGAGAGAATTTTCCAACCAAAACTGAAAAATGTTACATCAAAATAACTTGAAATTTTCTAAGGAATCTATTTCTGCAATAAAAAAATGGTGTTCTAATTTGAAAAACGGAAGTTGACGTCATTTCCGGAAAAACCGGAGGTGCTCATGCCTTGAAAATATTTTAGATTTCATCAGCATCGTGAAATACTTATAAGTGCTGAATTTCATGAAAATACGTTCAGTAGTTTCCCGTATAAATATGGGTGAGGTTCCTCGTGAAAGACCCTGTATTTATATTATAAGTTATATAATACTACATGCAAACAGCACATACACAGTAGATTGAAACAGATGGTGAGTTTAAGAAGGGGAACCGAGTTATTATGGACGTCTCACTCACTCTGAAGCGCATGCATAGTGCTCTCGCCCTCATACTTCTGGCCGAATAATTTTTGTCTTAGGGGATGTTTGGTCACTCTAATTTGTCTAACTGATTGAATATAATTTTTAAATAAATACTTCAATAACATATTAAAAAATCAGACATGTAAAAATAAGTAAAGTTCATTTATTTTTTGGGTAACTTAAAAGCGTCTGACAAAAGCTCTGGTCCATCAAAAGTGTCTGACACTTATGATATTACTTTAAAATAATATTCTACATGACATATATAAAAATCAGCCATGTGAATTTAAGTAAAATAATTCTTATTTTTAGTTACCTTTCTCACCTGGTACCTGCCCAGGTGTCACTCGGCAAGTTCCACAATGCGCGTAGGTATTCAAGGCACACGAGACGCTGCTGAAAACTTCAGGTTTCTTCCGTGTGAAAATAAGTTATGTCTGATTGCTCTGGGATCTTACAACAAATGTTCATATGAAAAAACCTTCACGATTTTTTTCTCCAAATATAATCATTTACTCCTTGCTGTACTATCTGTTTTACCAAAAAAAAATTAAAATTTAAACAGCTTCTGTTGCAGTTTCTTTATCAGTTAGTATATTTTGGAGATTTTAAAACCATTAACTTTCCTGCCTTCATTTGATGTTGTTTCCATCTATTTTGTGAACATGGCCTATTTATGTTATTAGTCTTGATGTAGAATGCACATATAAATAAAATTTTATCAATGAAATGAAACATCCACATTGATGTTCTTAACAACGGATCTATATGAAACTTGTAGGGTAAAAACTTTTGTTCAGTGTAGGTTCAAACTAATTTAGACAGTAAAATGTATTTAATTGAAAGTTCTGACGTTGGGTCGAAACTTTCAAACTTGGGGTAGATTTGTTGAGTAGTCAACAAAGTCTCATTAAAATTCACTTTAATTCGAGTTTATTAAGATTCTCACAGAAAATTCATGTTTTATAGACATTTTACGAATGTTCGAAAATATTGATAAAAGAAAGCGAGCCCGTGGATCCTCAGTGCGCTTCAAGAAATTTCCAAGTAAGTACAATGAGCAGAAGACAAAGATATCCAACGATATCGTATTGCTATGAACAAATTTTCTTACCACATGTCTCATATCTAAGAAGTGAAGGATTCCTCACGAATTAATATGATTTGCCCTATTATCGAGTCCATATTTGAATGTTCTTGATGATGGTCAAGTATGGAAATTAATTGATGACTTCAATACACCGTTCAGTATGCCGATTACTACTTTTGGATTGAAATTTAGGTGAACTAGGAAAGTGGAAAGCTTTAACAAACGTGTTGGCTGACACTCTCAAGGAGTTGAGGAGTGGCAGAGCAGAAGTGTACACTCCCCGTTTGCTGCTCTCTAGATTGACACATCGGTTACCTCAATTTGCCGGAGGCGACCAACATGATTCCCACGAGCTTCTCAGGCATTTATTGGATGCAGCAAGGGAGGAAGATATTAAAAGGTATCAAGCTCTCATTTTAGAGAAAAAAGGTAAGAAATACGAATTCATTCTCCATTCACTAAAAGTATCCCAAGTACAGTGCATTCCGCTTATAATAGACTCGAGGGGACCAAGACATATTGTTCATTATAACCGAGTGTCCATTTAATGAGAATAAGAAAAGAACAATTGAAAAGCTGTCTTTTATTACTAAATAAGTATGTATAATAAATAATATATAAATATATATATTGGTTAATAACACTGATAATAATTATACATACTCAATACTGAACTAGTGTTTAGGAAGGAAGTCTGTTAATTTACTTTGGACAGAGGTTTTTTTATATGACTTCGGCAAATATCTGTGTCAGATAATTCTTCTTTTTTGAAATAATCAAAATCGTGTTGTTTGCTACTGCATCACAAACCTTCATGACAGTGGATCTCCACTAAAACTTGCTTATAATAGACTATTTCAGTATTTTCAGTCCACTACAGGCGAGGTTCCATTATAAACGAGTCCATCTTGTCCGAGGATTTTACATTGTTTTAATTCGGGACTTGGAAATTGGTTCATTACATCAGAGTTTCCATTATATGCGAGTTCATTATAAGTGGATTATACTGTAATAATAATAATCTTCTTTATTGTTGACCCTTAAACAGTAAAAAAGAACATTACTGGCACCAGGGCCTACTAATGATACATATTATAATTAGAAACTAGAATATAATACAAACAAAATAAAATATTCTCAACATCTCAACTCATCGACAACAACTTAAAAGTCTATTCTAGTTTCAAAAAAATTTTAAGGTTAATACTGGAAATTTCGGTATACAGGGTGAGTCTTTGACTTGTACATATATTTCAACTGTAGATTCCTTCCATCAAAAGAAACACTTTTTTCTCATACCATTTTTCAAAATTCGGTTTCGTTTGGAAGATACAGGGTGTCAAAAAACCATGAAATTAACACTATTCTCATATATTTGGAACCGATATCTCGAATGAACTGAATTTTGGTTGATTGTTTACTCTATTCATGGTGCATATTCCTCAATTGAAACTTATTTCATATTTCCCCTGGTAAAAAAGTTACAGTGTAGTCGACCTATAAATTCACGCAAAAATACTATAAAACCACTTGAAAAAGATGAACGGTGCACGTTTTCGAAAGAATTAATTATTTTAGAAAACCAAAGTATTCCTATATTTTTTCAATAAAACGCGTCGTTCTCAAGTTATTCCTAATTGTATAAGATTGAAGTAGAGGAAAAAATCATGAATTTCAAGAATAATCTGAATGCTGTCCTGAGTCAAATCTCATCGAATATTATTTCTTCTCTGGTCTCTCAACAAGTTACCAACGTGGTCAGAATATCAACTTTGTCAAGACTAAAATCTCTATGATGAAAAAACTTTTGATGTAGCAAGATATGTAGTTATAAAATTCCACATTCGTTGGACATAAAATTGAATTCTATGAAGCATGAAATTATACATTTTATAGGCAGTTTCTATTTAAAATTCATTGTTACCGGTCCAAAATATCTATCGAAACAATATCGACACCAGAACGACACTATTATTACATCAATTCACTAAAAGTCATTTACATAATCATCACCTGTTTGCTTCATTCTCTGGAAATAAATAAAGCGTGAACTTCGTTAATGCCGTGTATGGGATCACTGACTAACGTTTTAGGTTGGACTGGTTGGAGCACAGAACAAAGGTCTTGCGTGGCGGCTACATCCACGGCCTTCTGAAGGGAAGAGTAGGCCGTGGCGACTGAAATTAGGAACGTAGCGCTATATTGGCGAGAATCAGAACTACTCGTTTGGCATTTTCAAAGAGCAACGCCTAGACGCCTTTAGTGATTGTGATAACTGATAGTTCATCCGCTAACGATAGGGAACGTACTGCTTTCTTGAGTTCGCATTGTTTGAAGAGAAAATCGTCTTCTCTAGAGTTCTGTGGAATATCATATCACAGAAGATGAGTTAGGTTAGGTCATTGATCTCGAGTCATCTGACTTAGGTTGATGGAGTTAGGATAGGTTAGTGAGAAACCAATTTTTATGAGATCGTTCAAGAATATCGAGGAAAATATGAACAAATTATTAGTGTCTATAAACTAATCTTCAGGACAATCGAAGAAGGAACTTTTATTGGTGTGAGAAATATAGCTTTTCAATTGCCGAAATGATCGGACAGAATTAAGTGTTTTGTTAGGAAATATCGTGTTTGTAACATTCTTATTCGAATAAGGTTAGTGCTTGAGTATTTTTTAAATATATCACCCAGAATATCTAATAATCACATCAATTTCAATCGAAAAATATGAACGTTGAGGTGTTTGTAAAGAATAATATCAGGCACGTATTCAGCACTATTTTTTTTCAAATGGCTATATCTCTTTAACAGAGCCGAATTCGGAAAAATGGAAAATGAAAAAAAATGTTTCCTTTATCATCAAGAATCTACAGTTAAGATATATGTACAAGTCAAAGACTCACCCTGTATAAACATGGTTTGAAGATTCAGTTATGCTATTTTCTTGTATGGTAATCAAGAATCGAGTGTTTAAATTTCACTGAAAATTAATGGACAGAAGGTCTGTTACTTTGTGATAGTTCATTCGAAAAAAGAATAAAAGTACTTGAAAACCCCGACAGAAAAACTTCTAAATGAGCCGACAAACTATGGAATTCTCCACTTTTCAAAATTCTCAAGAAATAAGAATACAGAAGACATTTAAATTCCTTTTGCACAACTTGAAATATGAAAATGTTATAGTACTGCGAAAATCTGTGTCATTGTTAAACCTCAAAATGAGAATTATTTTCACATAGCCGATATTTCACTAGTGCCAACCTGCGTCAGTTTCAAGTAAAAAAACACGATAAATCTAAATCTTGGCCAAAAGGAATACCTACTTTATAAAAGCGAATGGAGTAAAACATTTTTGAACCAACTTTTGGTTTGAAGATTCCATTATGTGAAATTGTTCCCTTTTCAGGTTTTAATGATGTTAATCCTGCTACTGTTAGTGATGAAGATAAAAAGATGGTTAAATTTTACGCTAATCAAGCTGAACAACTGCTTCCCATCGATCAAATTTTCAAAGGAGTGCTAGTCAGTACTCTTCAGTGTCAAGAGTGCAGTCATACTTCACATAGAGATGAAAACTTCTTAGATTTAAGGTGAATATTACTCGGAAATTACTGAATACTAAATGGAGAATTTTTTAAATATCTTTTTCTTGCAGTTTACCAGTTGCTGAAAAACAATTACCGCCAAGAAGGAAGGCCGATGAAATAGAGGAAAAACCTTCGAAGCACCAGATTAAAAAGGAAAAAAAGGCAGAGAGAAAAAAGAACAAAGCTCACAAATTCCAAAAATACACACTGAACGACCCCTTGCTAAACTCTTCCGACTCTAATTTGTTACACAACAACGGTAAATTGGATAAGACTGACAGTGAATCTGATGCTGACGTTGAAGATAATGTTGAGGTAGGTGATAAAACGACTTTTTTGAAAAATCTTAAAAAACTTTTATTTGTTTCTCATTTGTAAACGTCAGTTTCCAAAAACAAAATATTAATCAAGAAAGTTTATTTTATCAAGTCACTAACTTGTAAAACTGACAGTTAACTTGAAAAATTTTTACAAGTTAGTAGTATTATTTACATTAGAAAATTTTGTTTTATCGTCATATATGTTGAAAATCATGGTACAATTGTTATTTCCAGTAACACAGATTTTTGATGATGAAAGAGTTGATACTGATGATGATGAACCATCTGTTGACTCAGAAACTGCTGAACTCGAGGACTGCAGAACATTTGTACTCTCCTTCCTACCAAATAATTTGCTAGACATTTCGATTTTTTTGTTGACCGAATCATCGACATAACTCATCGCAATTTCGGTGCTCTTCCACCCTCCTGCACGCTTTAGTGCTAAAATATCTCCACCCGAATCCGCAACCATAGTGGCTCCAGTTCTGCGAAAAGAGTGGGCGGTGTATAACTCTGGGTCTTTTAAACCTAAATATTTCGCTATTTGCTTTGGGACACCATCAATAGTGTGCTGGCCAGCATTGAGGGAAATGCACTTTCCATGTCGCTATGTTAAAAAAATCTTAGGCTTTCTGTTCCAGGAGGCCGAAGATTTACATATTTTCTGTATAACATGCAGGGCTTGAAGCTGCAGCCATCATCGGTTATGGTGAATCTTCTTGTTGTTGAATTTTTTGTTTGCCGCAATGTCACAATAACGTATTTTCCCATATCTTCTACATCATTCATGTTTAAGGAGAGAATTTCGTCACATCGACAACATCCAAAAATCCCAAATATTGTTACAATTTTCGCCAGCAATCACTGGTCATCAGGAGCATGTAAAAGAAATTGTTCAGCCTCTTCTTTACTTAATACCTTGGCCTTTTTTGGCGTATAACGCTCATTTTTTCGTTTCAGAAACGCTATTACCTTTTGAAATCCGCAAATGACAACTAAACGTCATATTTTTCAATAAATTTTTTAAGGAAAACAAACCTGCGAACAGGGGCATTTTCTTTCATTTCCAAGCAGCTTTTCAGCATAGACCATTTTGCCCATAAAGTATTAGGGCTGAATCTAGCTCATAGTTGATTCAAGTAGACCAGATTAGATTAGATTTAGATTAGATTTAAGGAGGGGCGTTTAGACTTTGCTTAGCCTCGCAAACACCTTGACCTGAAGATCTATTGTGCTACCCCGCGCTGTTTACCAATCAGGTAGCAAAGCCTCTATGAACTTCACTACTCTTCTCGGTGCCACGCCCATTACTTGTTCCGGTTTTAAGAAACAGAAGTCAAGATGTTGTAGCCTTTTCCTGAAGACAGCTCCACAATTGCAAAGCAGGTGTTCAGCTGTTTCGGTGGCTTCTTGACAGAAGCGACAGGTATCATCAGGAACCTTTCCCATGTTCCGAAGATGATAATTTACAGGACAGTGTCCCGTGAGTATGCCCGTCATTTTCCTCAGTTCTGATTTGCTAAGTGCCAGAACTTTTTTGGTCCAGCTCGTTGAGTACGAGAGGAAAGACTTAGCCTGTCTCTGTCCCTGGACCAGTCGCCAGGACCTACTCTTCCTTTCCTGTTCCCATTTTCTAACAGCCATCGCTTGATGGCTTGCTGGGAAGCCGCAGAAAGGCTCCGGTCCAACGAAGGGAACAAGTCCACCCTTCCTTGCTAGCTGATCAGCCATTTCATTCCCATGCACTCCCGAGTGGCCAGGTACCCAAACGAGGTTGACCTGATTGTTAAGCCCGAGTGCGTTGAGTGACATTTTGCATTCCCAAACTAACTTTGACCGAACTAGTGGTGAGTCAAGCGCTAGTAGGGCTGCTCTGCTGTCAGATAGTATATAAATCCTTTTTTTCCGGTAGTTACATTCCATGCAGTGTGCAATGCACTCCCTTATGGCAAAGGTTTCCGCTTGAAACACCGATGGACAAAAGCCCATTGATAAGGCTAGTTGTATTGAGGAACCGTATACTCCGGCTCCGACTCGAAGTAGACCAACAAAACATCTTCAGTTATCCCAATCACCCTATTTTTGTTTTGCCACTTTTTGAAGTCGTCGTATTCTCGCTCGTACCTTGAAGCTGATTTTGCAGGTAATAAACTTGAAGCTACACTGCTGGCTGCCTCAATAATTTCTTTTGGTACATTCATTTTCGCTTTCGCCAAAACAAATGTAAAGAAAAATAAACAGACAACGCTTCCATAGCTTACGACATTTGCGACAAATTATTGAGATTTTTTTGGAATTTATCTAACTTTTTTACAAATGAGAAACAAATAAAATATAAAACAATACACGCAAGGTAACGGATTTTACTGGCTCAAGGAGGTAACTGACTCGCCTGCGGCTCGTCAGTTATATCCTCCATTCGCCAGTAAAAACCCTCTTACCTTGCTAGGAATGTTATATACTATTTTCAGGACTCCACTTCTACCAGTAACCATAACATAGAAGACGCGCCCATCAAAGGTACCGAGTCTGGTTACAATTCTGACAAAATATACAACAGTAGTCCGGATTCGAATGACAGGGGTATGTCGCCTGTCACCCACGTGGACGACAGTGGCATCCCCAGTCCTACCTCTACGGGGGTCATGAATTTGTCCCCTTCGGGTGGTAACAAGCTGTTTTCCACCAGTTTGCCATCCAGCCCATCCTCCATCGGAACCAATTACGCAGACATGGGCAGTCCTATATGTGGTCACAACAGTCCTATCGAGGAAGAGTGAGTACAAAAAGGAAACTATTCGACTGAAAATTAATGTTCGTATTTCAGTAAGCCGGAAGATATGGAAAGACCACAATCGAGACTTTCTTTCAATAATAACAACAATAATAGAACGGAACATTTGAAAGTGGATCTTGAAAAGCTAATTCTCAACGATGGTGATTCAAATAAAGTTAATTATTTGTGCAATGACAACAACCCGACAACTTCGAACTACGAAAGGAGTTTGAGCAACGAAGATGAAAAGGTTAGTTGATTCGTTAACTTTGGTGGGGTTTTAGGTTTTTTTTCTGGTATTCCCTGGAATATATCCAATTTTTTCATTGAAGAAGTTGGGTATTAATTGCGATATTCTCCAGACAGAAACATCGCCACAGATTATCATTTTATTTTTCATTAATTTCAATTTAATACGTTGTTTGTATCGACATTCATCATCCATATACATATCTGAATTTCGTATTGCATTGAGTTTTATCTTCAACTAGCTGGCCCGGCGAACTTTGTTCCGCCTAAATGATACTTACGGTGGATTTCACAAATCGTAATCACCGGTGATCGGAGATGTCAACGGCTTGGTTCTCTGATTTTTGAACTGTCAAATGTTTCCATGGATATGAGCTATCACACAAAGCAGATACACAAAAATAATATGTCATAATATGTCGATCACTAATAATGGCAATTTTGGATTCAGTTATTTCCGCAAATATATTTATTACCCAAACAGAAATTCGAAAACATTTTAAAAATTATGAGAAATGATGAGAATGGACATCTCACGATTGGAACTCATCGCCAAAATACGATTTACTTGACATTTCGATAAAAATTCACTGTGATATTCACCCGCTTCTGGATCTGGTAATAGCCTTTCATGGTACTATAAGCCCTATGTGAATTACACAGTAATTGATGTCATATGTTCTTTTTTCGACTATTCAAAACCACCACGACCGAAATGCTCGAAAAAAGAACAGATGACATCAATCGATGGCCGCGAAAGCCTCAACAAATTCATCACCATTTAATTGTGATAATGTCCAATATAGAAAGAACCTTCACGATTGCGTTATATGGAATAAATAAAACTATAAAAATAACTAATAATCATCAGTCATAATGTGTGAATAGCGCCATCTGAAGTGGTAAGAACGAAACTTTTCTCATATCCCAACGAAATCTAATCATTTTAGACATCTGTACTCCTACGCTAAGACATTCTGGTTTTGCCCAACAGCGCAGAGTTGTAGGCAACTCAAATCACACACTATTACAGTGACTATAGAGGGAATATAGTCACTGTAAACACTATTTGTTTATATCGCCATCTAACGCGGAGAATATCAAATGAAGTACAAACGAATAAGCGGTAGCGTAACTGTAACTGTAGCGACATCTAGTGCCCTTACTCAAAAGGAGAAAAAGCATTTCCTGTCAGTGGCGGCGCGTGGATTTATATTTTGGGAGTGCACATGTGGGCAGATACCGGGGGGTCTAGAGGGTACGGACTACATGGGGAAGGGGGGTTCTGGGGAGGAAAAAAATGTGAAATCAACCTTCGAATCTCGCAGTTTGGGGAGTTTGTGATGTTCTTTGGCCTTACCTTGGAATAACATTCAGAAAACCCCAAATTCTCACAATAGGGGTACCGTCTGCTGAAGCATAACGGCAAACTATAACCATTTGGAAAATGTTTGAAATGTCAATTGTTTCATCACTTATCACGGACACGAATTTTGAGGCAGCAAGTTCTTTCTTAATGTGTGCATGACACACAGAAAGCAATGAAAGCATACAGTCCAACTATTCATTTTGAATGTCTTTGGATGTTCCGCTGAATACTGTGGATTGATCCAAATGATCCCTGAGTGCTAGATCTAATTCAGACGAAATATTGAAAAGACCAGGACAGGCAATTTTGATTTTTGTTTTTCTTTCTACTGTCAGCGAATTTGTTTTTGAATATTGTACGCTAATGCTAATCGGATTCCCAAAATTTGCGGCCATAATTGTGCGAAATACAACCAATTGAATATTTTTGTGTGTTCTCTTGAGTGAAATATTATTATTTGCCTTGACATTAATTCATGTAGATAACAAACATTTATAAAAGAATAATATTTAACTCCTATATAAGACTTTGATTTCAATCACTGGTGCTCTACATTTCAAGCTTTTTATAAGATTTAGTGATTGCTTTTGAATACAAATAATCATCGTATCTAATGAACTTGAAATTTGAAAAAAAAATTTATACAAATGGTACATAAAACCATGTCCCTTGTTTTTTCTACAAAACCGCGAGATGACGCCTCTGTTTTCTTACGCCGATATCATCGACCGAGTATACATACATAGCGCAGACACAATGAACAGAATTTGAATTAAGAGTTGCCTATCTATAGCTTGTCTATGCAACAGACGACCGTACACATTCTGTCACCTATGTCAGCTAAATACTATGGACTGTTACGGGGAGTGAAGGACGCGAAGGGTAGCGGCTGCTCCAATGAGGGATCACTTCGAGAGTGCAGTGTACGGGCTACGCGTATTTGCATTGACCGTTGGCGTTCGAAGTTGTGACTGTTGTGAGTTCGCCCGCCGTCTGTTTATTGTTTCTATAGTAGTCTACAGTAGAACAGAACCGTGAACTGGAACATCGGAAATTAAAAATAAAATTAAATACCCAATAGAAAACGTTACATTTACGTCAAACACAAAAATAAATTCTTTAGATGAAGATATTACTTGGGGGTACACGTGCACATGTGCACATATGGAGGAGCCGCCACTGTTTCCTGTATAAGTAAAATTTTCATCGATTTTTTCGAAGTTTTATTGTATTTTATAATAACCAGACCGTAGACGAATCCATATATGAAGTTTCATAACAAACAGTCCATCCGATCTCGAGTTATAAATGGTGTAACCAACATCTTTCTTCTATATATATAGATATGGACCGGTAACAATAAAATTTTTATACAATTTGTGCGTTTAAAATGTATAATTTCATGATCATGATTTATTTATTACATATCTCTACATCAAAGGTTCTTCCATCTTTTAAAATTTAGTCCTGACAAAGTTGATAAACATTCTGACAACATTGTTAACTCGTAGTCCGATTAATTTTTCTGCATTTCGATGGAAGCATCCAGATTATTCTTGAGATTCGTGATTATTTCGTCAAATTTTATCAGATAAATTTAGGAATAACTCGAAAACGACGCGTTTTATTGAAAAAACATAGGAATACTTTTATTTTTTGAAATGATCGATTCTTTCGAAAATATGAACCGTTTATCTTTTTCAAGTGGTTTTATGGCATTTTTGCGTAGATTTATGTGCTAAGCTGTAACTTTTACACCAAGAGAAATATTGATTGTGTTTTGATTGAGGAATATGCACCTTGAATAGAGAAAACCAGTTCAAATATAAGAAGGAGCTTCGTAAACAAACAGAATCGTCTGGTTTGCGCACAATAAAGCTCTTATTGGTCAAACTTTCATAACAACGCTCTCTTCGACCGTCCTAAAAGACTACCAGGATCGTACTCGGAACGGACTGTGGATGGTACTGGATAGAAACCATGATACTATTTTAGTATCATGGATAGAAATGATTATCAATAATTTGAGTCAGCAATTCCCAAATCAAACTTTTTTCCTCAGTAACTCTAGTGCAAAATTTCTGTTATGATTTGCAACTGTCATAAACATTTTATATCCGACGTACCCTATTTTTTTATTTTTTTTTTGTTTTTATATTATTATCTACTAACTAATTTCTTTTTCGGATGCTCAAGATTGCGGCAAGGTAATTCCAGGAAACACCAGAGTTTTAGAGATTTTGATCGGAATCTTGCAAGATTCCGACAAAGTAATTCACCCCTGATGGGTGAAAGCCATCTTGATTTGCATAAATATCGAAGTTTTCAATTGTAAAGACTCGTGAAAGATCTCTGTTCAAATTTATAATGGTCATTTACTTGTAATATCCGAAATATATTTAGTTTCGGTCCAAAATTTTATATGTATTATTTTGTATGAAACTCTTTGTCGGCTGCTCAAGATTCCGACAAGGTAATTCCGGGAAACACCAGATTTGGGTCCTTTCCCTTAATGGGTTGAAGCCATCTTGATTTGCATAAATATCGAAGTTTCCAATTGACAAGACCAGTTGAAATACCTAGAGCTACTGTGAAGGTCTAGCTGTTCAAATCGTTTATAGATTTTGTTGTGAAAAGTGTATTGTGTTGGAAAATCTTTTGACAACGTGTTTATAGTGTTTATAGAACAATGTCGAATTCGGAAAAGGATACTGCATCTGAGGGTGATATGTGGAGACCTCCACGAAAAAGGTCCAAAAGGTCGCATTTCTTGCTGAAGAGAAAGAGATAATTTTGAACATTTTTCGAAAAGAATTGGAAGAACATCCTGATTTATCGAAAAGAGACTCAGTGCGAATTGTTTCAAAATCCTCAGGGGTGAGTGATTCAGCTGTATTCAGAGTTCTTAGAGAATATAAAGAGAATAAAACATTGACGCCACCTAAGAGGAGAGCCCAGTCGTTAAAAATAATCGATTCCGTTGACGATTTCGATATGAACCTTATCAGAAGAATTGATTTTGATTTGAACACATGTATAATTGAAGACTTTTCCATAAACTAGTTATGTTTGAATATATATTTCACTTAAGATGTGTTATATGAATTGCATTCGTATAATAATATCATTGTTCTCTTTAAACAATCATAATATTCAGTTAAAACTGAGCGATTGTGTGAAATCTCCCCAATTCGAGTCTGGACGGAAAGTAACTTTACGAAGGCCCTCCTACCGCTGCGCCAAACTTGTTGATATTGCTCCTTCTTACATTTGAACAGAGTATAGTAAAGAACTATCAACCGAATTTCAGCTCATTTGAAATAATAGTTCCGAAGATATGAGTAGAAAAGTGTTTTTTCAATGGATTTTAGACATCCTGTATCTTTCAAACGAAGCAGAATTTGGAAAAATGGTATAGGAAAAAAGTGTTTCCCTCAATGAGAGGAATCTACAGTTGAAATATATGTACAAGTCAAAAATTCACCCTGTAGAGTTGCGTTATCTATGCATCTCTAATGTCAAAGTTGAAACTTCAGTAAACTTCCAATACCTTTAGTTGAAAATGTATTGCACTAAAAGAAATATGGCCGAAAAGGCGATTAGCGCCGTTCCCCCACCACCCAGGAAGTTCACGGTGAGCGAGTGGTACCTAACCCATAACCTGTTGACCAGAACTTGTTTCGACCACCAAAGGTACTCCGACTCCATCCTACGGGAGTCTGAGCGACTGACCAACATGGTTTTGGAAAAAACGAGACTGATAAAAGCTGAAAGCGACCATCAAGTCAAGGTTAAGCTGGAAGAATTGGAGTTTTACAAGGGAGAAGTGGAAAAATTGAGGAAAGAATTAATATCGGAAATGGAATCAATGGTGGTCTACATTGATAGATTGAGAGACGCTAGGTCTTCAATCGAAGACGCTTTGGATGTCTGCAAGAAGTGTCTGGTGATTCGAGATGGCAGAACGGGTATAGATTTGGTCCACGACGATGTCCAGAAAACGTTACTGCGAGAACTGGAGGTTATTCGAGGCGTCCAAGAGTTGTTAAAACGTCTGGACGGTCAGATGAGCGAACAGTTGAGAGGTTTAAGAGCCGTTTTTTACTCTGCGGACAGAAACCTCGAAGATAAAATCCACGCTTTGAAAATCGAAGAGAGGAACTGGAAACTCAACACTGGGAGTATCAATCTATACACCTATCATGGGCGACGACCGCTAGACCCTGCCAGCATTACTCTGGAAGAATGGATGGATCACACCAAAGATACAGTAGAAGAAGGCCTGAATAAACTTGCTTCCTCCAGACAAACCAGGCTTTTGATGGAAGTCTTGATGAAGCAAGTTACAGAGGACCTCGTCGCTCAAAGAACTACAGTCAACGACGCCATCTACATGCATTTAGTGGAAGTGAAAGAATCCAAGTCTTTCCTGGAGGAGAGACATTCGGACGTCGCCAGAAAATGCCGAGAAATGATGGAGAACATTCGAAAACTCCAACAGGCTATAAAAAACGAGGAGCCTTTCATGGCCCTTTCGCACACGAGGTTGGGAAATAGGGCTCAAAGGAGGAACGTAGAGCTGGTCAGAGACCGTGCGGAGACTCAGTTAGCCTTCGAGGTGTTGCAGTTGCACAGTTCGGTCGCCAGACTGCAGCAGCTTCTGGCCGAGTCTCAAGCGTCCTTAAGGTATTTGTTGAAGACGCAACTCAGTCTGGAGGAGCAGATCAATGTGAAGACGGTGTCCATCAAGGTGGACGAGGTGGAATGTCTGACGTTGAGGCAGAGGATGGATTATTTCAAGTATTGAAGATTAAGGATGTTTTATATACAGTGGAAACTTTATCTTAAGTGTAACTCAAGATGTTCTTGAGACCTGTTTAATTATATTTATATGCTTTTTACTCATTTGTGGTGTTTGGTCTTTTCTGATGAAATCTACAATTGGTCGCTACTGCAGCAAGGGTTATGTGGCACTGATGAAGGCTAACAAGCCATAAACTGGTTTGTCCTTATCTTGCTGTGGTGGTGACACCAGTGGTGTACTTCGGAAATTAAACTGCTCCACATGAGTTACGGATATTGGCTTGAATTGCAAAAAATATAGTTAAAATAAGATTTGTGTGATGAAAATTCATATTAATATGCAGCGTATACAGTGTGGTTGAGAAATATCGAGTAAAATAACGAAATTTTATTCCCAGAGAATTCAAGCATTTTAAGACTATCAATACAATGTATGGCCTCAACGGGCATCAATAACAGCTTGACATCTTCTTTGCATACTACACATAGAGGTTGTTGAACATTTCTTGAGGAATTTGGTTCCATAAACGGGGCAGAAGCTCTCTCAGATCATTTAAGGATTCTGGGGTAGATTGATGATTATCTAATCTTCTTTGGAGCAGATCCCATGCATGTTCTATGCAATTCAAATCTGGTGAATGCGGAGGTATTGGTAAATATGGAATACTATGGCTGCACGGTGCGGTCTAGCGTCTAGATCTAGGTTTGGCCCACGACGATGTCCAGAAAACGTTACTGCGGGAACTGGAGGTTATTCGAGGGGTCCAAGAGTTATTGAAACGTCTGGACGGTCAGATGAGCGAACAGTTGAGAGGTTTAAGAGCCGTTTTTTACTCTGCGGACAGAAACCTTGAAGATAAAATCCACGCTTTGAAAATCGAGGAAAGGAACTGGAAACTCAACACTGGGAGTATCAATCTGTACACCTACCATGGGCGACGACCGCTGGACCCTGCCAGCATTACCCTGGAAGAATGGATGGATCATACCAAAGATACAGTAGAAGAAGGTCTGAATAAACTTGCTTCCTCCAGACAGACTAGGCTTTTGATGGAAGTCCTGATGAAGCAAGTTACAGAGGACCTCGTCGCTCAAAGAACTACAGTCAACGACGCCATCTACATGCATTTAGTGGAAGTGAAAGAATCCAAGTCTTTCCTGGAGGAGAGACATTCGGACGTCGCCAGAAAATGCCGAGAAATGATGGAGAACATTCGAAAACTCCAACAGGCTATAAAAAACGAGGAGCCTTTCATGGCCCTTTCGCACACGAGGTTGGGAAATAGGGCTCAAAGGAGGAACGTAGAGCTGGTCAGAGACCGTGCGGAGACTCAGTTAGCCTTCGAGGTGTTGCAGTTGCACAGTTCGGTCGCCAGACTGCAGCAGTTGCTGGCCGAGTCTCAAGCGTCCCTGAGGTATTTGTTGAAGACGCAACTCAGTCTGGAGGAGCAGATCAATGTGAAGACGGTGTCCATCAAGGTGGACGAGGTTGAATGTCTGACGTTGAGGCAGAGGATGGATTATTTCAAGTATTGAAGATTAAGGATGTTTTATATACAGTGGAAACTTTATCTTAAGTGTAACTCAAGATGTTCTTGAGACCTGTTTAATTATATTTATATGCTATTTACTAATTTTTGGTATTTTATGATGAAATCTACAAGTGGTCGCTACTGCAGCAAGAGTTATGTGGCACTGATGAAGGCTAACAAGCCAGAAACCGGTTCGTTATCCTGCTGTTGTGGTGACACCAGTGGTGTACTTCGGGAATTAGACCTCTGCTATACTCTGTTCAAATGTAAGAAGGAGCAATAACAACATGTTTGGCGCAGCGGTAGAAGGGCCTTCGTATAGTTACTTTCCGTCCAGAGTCGAATCGAGGAGATTTCACACAATCGTTCAGTTTATTTATCCATGTCTCATCCAGCTAATAAATTTTTCTGCCTTGTTCCCTTAATGAGCGGATTTTCTTCAAATAATCTCTTCTCCACACAATTATTTCATCCCTATCTATCAGTAGACTATCACGACCACGTTTTTTGAACTTGAATTCCATTTTTTTTCAATAATTTATAGAACGTTGTTCTTTTGAAATTTGGCAAACTGTCGTCATCATTCGCGATTTCTAGTACTTTAGAAATCGTTGGGATTTCATTCCGAAAAAAAAAACCGTGGACAATTCTTCGGATAAGGTTCATATCGAAATCGTCAACCGAATCGATTATTTTAAAAGACTGGGCTCTCCTCTTAGGTGGCGTCAATGTTTAATTCTCTTCATATTCTCTGAGAATTCTGAATACAGCTGAATCACTCACCCCTGAGGATTTTGAAACAATTCCTACTAAGTCTCTTTTCGATAAATCAGGATATTCTTCCAATTCTTTTCGAGAAAAGTTCAAAATTATCTCTTTCTCTTCAGCAAAGAAATGCGACCTGCTTTTTCGTGGTGGTCCCCACATAGCACCCTCAGATGCAGTATCCGTTTCCGAATTCGACATTGTTCTATAAACACTATATACACTTTGTCAAAAGATTTTCCAACACAATACACTTTTCACAACAAAATCTATAAACACTTTGAACAGCTAGGCCTTCACAGTAGCTCTAGGTATTCTAACTAGTCTTGTCAATTGAAAACTTCGATATTTATGCAAATCAAGATGGCTTTAACCCATTAAGGGAAAGGACCCAAATCTGGTGTTTCCAGGAATTACCTTGCCGGAATCTTGAGCAGCCGACAAAGAGTTTCGTACACAAAAATATGAAATTTTGGACCGAAACTAAATATATTTCGGATATTACAAGTAAATGACTATTATAAATTTGAACAGAGATCTTTCACGAGTCTTTCCAATTGAAAACTTCGATATTTATGCAAATCAAGATGGCTTTCACCCATTAGGGAAAAGGACCCAAATCTGGTGTTTCCCGGAATTACTTTGTCGGAATCTTGCAAGATTCCGACCCAAATCTCTAAAACTCTGGTGTTTCCTGGAATTACCTTGCCGCAATCTCGAGTATCCGAAAAAGAAATTATTTAGTAGATAATAATATAAAAACAAAACAGAATAAAAAAAATAGGGTACGTCGGATATAAAATATTTATGACAGTTGCAAATCATAACAGCAATTTTGCACTAGAGTTTCTGAGGAAAAAAGTTCTGATGTGGAAATTGCTGACTCAAATTATTGAATCATTTCTATCCATGATACTAAAATAGTATCATGGTTTCTATCCAGTACCATCCACAGTCTGTTCCGAGTACGATCCTGGCAGTCTTTTAGGGCGGTCGAAGAGAGCGTAGTTATCAAAGTTTGACCAATAAGAGCTTTATTGTGCGCAAACCAGACGATTCTGTTTGTTTACGAAGCTCCTTCTTATATTTGAACGGACTATAGTTCATTTCCCTCATTGAAATCTACAATATCGCATGTCTATTTGGGACATCTCGAATTCTGAAGGCTAGCAATTATTTCAGATGGAAGAAGACGACGAACCTCAGGAAGACCCCAACATGTGGACCACTACCTTCTCTCCGAGGTATCAGTGCACCGAGGGCGAATGTTCCATTCAGTCTTGTCTCAACCAGTTCACCACTTGGGAATTTCTCAACGGCTGCAATAAAGTTACTTGTGATTCGTGTACGGAGAGGCTGGGTGGTCCGGACAAGAAAGTTCAGTATAACAACGCCACCAAACAGCTTCTCATCTACAACCCGCCTGCCGTTCTCATTTTACATCTCAAAAGGTTCCAGGTAAGTTTCGCCGTCATTTACTGCTTTTTTAGGTTATGGTAGAGAAACAGTTAGGTTAGGTTCTTTGAATTTTGGTGATCATATTTTGTCGAGTTGTGTTCTTGTTCTGAAGATACCTAGGATGAAACTTAGGTCCTCATCTTTTCTCTTAGACAAGAACAGAATTTGAATATAAAGGGTTTTCCAATAAGAGGTGTTATTTGGGTACATGTCACTTTTTGTAGCTGTCACTTTTTGACGTTTGACAAGTAGAAACTGCGCCATTAATTAAAATATAACAATACACGCTGCAACAACGCATTGAAATTATTAAAATTCGCTATAAAAATGGTGAAAATTTGGCAGAGACGATTCGTGAAACTCGAACATATTTGGGTCATCGTGAAGCACCTTGTCGAACCACTATACATGTGAAGAACAAAACCCGTGTACGTCGCTCAATGACAGCCGAGAAAATTGCTGCTGTAGCCGAAAGTATTGAAGAGAATCCAGGTTTGTCCATTCCTGGTCATTCTTTGGAATTAGGCATTCCGCAAACGTCATTGCACCGTATTTTGCATAAAGATTTGGGTCTTAAGGCTTATAAAGTTGGGTTAAGGGGCAGTATCACCTTTTGAATCGTGGTAAATCTCCATTCAAAAGTGGTCTCTTTATTTCACGAGTAAGTACCCTAATTTACGACGTAGAGACTTGATTTTTTTTTAATTGAAGTTGAAGAACGTCCCGAGGGCAAATAGTTTTCTTTTTTTCGATTTAATTAGTTTTTCAATTAAAAAAACCAGGGTAATCGTTAGATCTGGGGTTATTGAATATGTTTTTCGTTTTTCATGAGTACACAGGCCCGGATCTAGGGGGGGGCAAGCGGGGCGCTTGCCCTGGGCGCCAGCTTAAGGGGGCGCCAAAAACAACCAGAGGTTAATTTTTTTTCATTTTTGATATTCTCGGAAGAAGATATTATTATTGAATATGACCCGACTCTGAAGTGCCATATTGACCACTCAAAAAAAGGACAAATATCATTTCTCTGCAAATCTAACCAAAATGAAATGATCGATTTAATGGGCACCAAAATTCGGAATAACATTATTAATGAGATCAAGGAGGCCAACTATTTCACAATTATGTTTGCTTGCACTCTAGATGTATCTCACACAGAACAAATGAATAAGGTTATACGATATTTGAAGAGAACAGAGTCTGGATATGAGATAAAGACAAGTTTTATAGACTTATTAGAAGTTGACGGAGAAACTGCAGAAAAATATCATAGCGAATTCTACATAAACTGCAAGCAAATGATTTAGATGTCAAAAATGTCGTGGGCAGTCCTACGACAACGGATCTAATATGGCTGGCAATGCTGGCGTATATGAAGGAGTCCAATCCAGAATTCTACAGATGAACGAGCTGGCAGTATTAGTTCCATGCCAAGCACATTCATTTGTGGGTGTCCATTTGGCTTCATCATGTTCAGAAGCATTAAATTTTATTTGGTATTGTTCAAAAACTGTATTCTTTTTTTGTTAGTTCAACCACACGATGGACAATTATGAAAAAGTGTACGAAAACAAATTGGATTGCTTCACGCTGTGATGGAATTTAGATTAATCCTGAACCTAACAATTTGGGATAACATTCTGCGAGAGATCAATAGGGTCAACGTGGAAATTCAGAAAGGGGATATAATTATTTCACGTTCATTATCGTTGATGCAAGGTCTTGTGAAGATCTTGCAAGGAATGAGAGAAAAACTTATTGAAAACTGGATCTCAGAAGCTACACTTTTTTCAGATGAATTGGCTGTGAAGCCAATTCTTAGAAATAACCGTTCTTCTAAGAAGAAAAAGCAGGTCGACGAAATGTGCGAGGGTGAGTCAAGAACGCTAGATCTATTCGGTTTATTCTCGAAGGATATTAAGGTTGTTTTCGACAGATTATTGTCAGGAATCAGAAAAAGCAAGGAGTCTGCATACGAATTTCGCAATCCTCAATGACCATGCCCTTCCAAACATGCAAAAAGAAGATCTGCAGAAAAATGGGACCCTTCTAGCGCAAAAATATCGAAGAGACTTGAATGCAATTGATTTTTGTTTGAAACAAGCGGTTTACAAAGAGCGGTTTCCTGAAATTAGTGAAAGATCGACTTCATAAGACCTGCTACAAATTCTTCACAGGCAAGATCTGCAAGAAGCTTTTCCTAATAACAGTATAGCTTTAAGAATATACTGCACCTACCAGTTTCAGCAAATTGAGAATAAAAAACTTTATTTGCGTTCCTCAATTAGTCAGGAACGTCTCTATGGTCTCTCGGTCTTAGCTATAGAAAACAAAACTGCTTCCGAAACAGATTTCGAGGAGCTGATGTTAGATGCGTTCTCGGAAAGAAAATCACGCCGTGTCAAGCTGTGAAGAAAAAAATCTAATTTCTTTCCTTGTGATATTTTTGTTATCATTAGTATTTATTTTTATTATTTATTTGTATTATTTATTTTTGTTATTTTTTATGAATTCATATATTACACAAATGGGGGAGGGGCGCCATCATGAATTTTTGTCCCGGTCACAAAAAATCGTAGATCCGGGCCTGTGAGTACAAGCTATATTTTTGAAATAATCATCTTGAAAATTCATGTAGTTTATAGAAGATTAAATTGCCGAGGGCAAATAGTTGCGATTTTTTCCAAAAAATTATGAATAACCGTCTTTTTTTTATTGAAAAACTAATTAAATCAAGAAATCCAACTATTTGCCCTCGGCAATTCAATCTTCTATAAACTACAAAAATTTTCATGATGATTATTTCAAAAATATAGCTTGTACTCATGAAAAACGAAAAACATATTCAATAACCCCAGATCTAACGATTACCCTGGTTTTTTTGATTGAAAAACTAATTAAAAAAAATTAAAAAAAATCAAGTCTCTACGTCGTAAATTAGGGTACTTACCCGTGAAATAAAGAGACCACTTTTGAATGGAGATTTACCACGATTCACTAGACAGATTTCGAAAATCAAACTCATTTTCGAATCATCTTCTAATTTTAATGAAAACTGTTTTTACAATAAAAGAACCAAAGCTATTTCTTACAAAATTCATGGATTTTTTCTGGAATTATTCCCATCATGCTTCTTATAGTGTTCTCAGTCACTTTCTGGGATGCTGTCTTCCACTTTTGCTTGAATTCCGCTAATGTTTTCGTTGATTTCTTAGTCTTCTTCAATTCTCTTTTCACCAGGGCCCAATATCTTTCGATTGGCCTGAGTTCTGGGCAATTTGGTGGATTGGCCTCTTTGGGGACAAAAACCACCTCATTAGCTTCGTACCATTCCTTGGTGGCCTTGCTGTAGTGGCATGAAGCTAAATCTGACCAAAAGATTGTTGACACATCGTGCTCACGTAAAAATGGTTAAAGTCGCTTCTTCAAGCATTCCTCGATGTATATCTTCGAGTCAACAGAGCCTTGGCCATCGAAAAATTTGCTCCTTTTCCCACAATTGCAAATTTCTTGCCAAACCAGGAATTCTTTAGGAAACCTCGTTTCTTCACGCGAAATTGTTCGTCAACATTTCCATGAGAATCTGCAGAATAAAATTCCTGACCAGGAAGTTGCGAGAAATCAGCCAAGACATAGGTTTCGTCGTCCATCACGCAACAGGAAAAAAATTTCAATTTTTTTAATTTCTTTGCTCTTAATTTCGCTTCTTGATTCTTCACAGCATTCCTGTCTTGCACTTCGTATGTTCTAAGCCCACAACTCGACTTGATTTTCTGAACGGTTGACTGCAAACAACCCACTATTTGGGCCACTTTCCGTCCTGAAAGGTTAGGATTCTTCTGAAAAAGGCTGATGGCTTTCTTCACGTTTTTTGGGCTGTGAAACCCCTTTTTCCTCCCGGTTCCTTCCTTGCGGTTAATTGTAAGATCTTCGTTGAAGCGCTTAACAACTCTTGATACCGTTTCCGGACGAACGCGAGCCTCTTTTGCGATTCTTTTGAAGCTCCATTTTTGATTATTATGAAAAAGTTTCACTATAAATTCTCGTGTTTTCACTTCGCTTGATATTTTGCTACAGAGAATTGGAATATCTATGAAGTAAATGTTCCACATGTTTCTGACGTTCATAACAAAGCTAACTATGATCAAATTTGATTTTTTCTCAATTGGTTCAAGAGATATAGGCGTTTTTGTGATAGCGAATTTATTCTCGTTCAGTCCTTAGTATAGATAAACTAATATTACTTATTATTATAAACATCCGATATCTAAAAAAATGGCAATTTTCTTTGAATGTCAAAATAACACTTTTTATTGGAAAACCCTTTAGTTTACAAATATCCTGTATGTTAGTTATATCCAAATTCCAAAGAAATTCCTTCTCCAACATACAGAATGGTTTAAAATTTTGGATGTTACCTAGAGATGCAAGAATGGCGTTTAACTATTGAGCTATTTTCAGGTTCTCAGGTTTCGATCTGCGAAAGTACCCAAATACGTGAACTTCCCTGCTCTCCTCGACATTTCCCCCTTCGTCAGCAAGAGATCCAGGAGTCTGCCGACGTTTCAGGAAGGTCAAACCAAGATTCTCTATTCTCTGTACGGTGTAGTGGAACATTCGGGTTCCATCAATGGGGGCCACTACGTGGCTTACGTCAAAGTGCGACCAGAGCTGGATAAGAGCAGCTACAGATGGAACTTCTTGCCGAGAAACCAGGCCCAAAAGGGGGATAGGGCGGCGCCCCCCAGTGAACCCGAGATTCCCAGTGGAAAGTGGTACTATATAAGTGATTCATACGTTTCGGAAGTGTCTGAAGAGAAAGTTTTAGGAAGTCAAGCATACCTACTTTTCTACGAACGTGTATTGTAGATCTCACACCTGATCCGTTTCCGATTTACATAATTTATTTATACTTCCCTAGAATATTTTAATTATACTTTTAAAGCAAGAGTTTATCCTCGAATTTTGATATTGTAAAAGTGTCAAAGGGGGTTTCGGAATATTTTCGTATAGTTAGGTACGTCGAAAATTTAATCTGCAATCATTGAATGATTAGAGTTTTCTCTTTCTGAATTTTAAAATTTTTGTTTGTGCATGTAATAAATTGCTCCAATTCTGGTATTTTTATCAATAAATTCTATCATATCGAATTGACTTTTATTCCTTCGCATGTCCAGATTTCGTCAGTCAAGGTTAAGGGGCAGTATCACCTTTTGAATCGTGGTAAATCTCCATTCAAAAGTGCTCTCTTTATTTCACGAGTAAGTACCCTAATTTACGACGTAGAGACTTGATTTTTTTTAAATTGAAGTTGAAGAACGTCCCGAGGGCAAATAATTTTCTTTTTTGGATTTTATTGGTTTTTCAATTAAAAAAACCAGGGTAATCGTTAAATCTGGGGTTATTGAATATGTTTTTCGTTTTTCATGAGTACAAGCTATATTTTTGAAATAATCATGAAAATTTTTGTAGTTTATAGAAGACAAGCGTTCCAGCTTCGCCCGAGTAGAAATTTGTTTCACGCGGCGGTTTCATCTTCAACACTTCAACCCGCCATATCTTTTGATGTACTCGTTGTAATTGTATGATGTGAAGGGCAATTTCGTTTTAAATTAAATACTGGGGATAAATAACGTATTAGGTTGGATGAGGATCAATACCCAATTCATAAAAACACACTCCCAAATAGTGCATAATTTTGGAAAACATCTGATTACCATAAACAGGTAATAGCAAGTCAATCTTGAGAGATAGATACATGCTATCGCGGACTTTTTTGTAGAAATATTCAAGAGGTACATTTCCGTCATACATTGTATCCACGTAAGTCTCACGGTTTTTGCAGCGCACGTGAAAATAGCTGATTTTGGCTGATTTTTTTTGTAATTATTGAAGTTATAGTAGGTATCCTTAATTTTTTCTGGTGAAAGTATAGCCTATGTCACTCAGGGATAATGTAGCTTTCAAAGGGTGAAAGAATTTTTGAAATCGGTCCAGTAGTTTTTGAGCCTATTCGTATCAAACAAACAAAAATACAAATCTTTCCTCTTTATAATATTAGTATAGATTAAATTTCCGAGGGCGAATAGTTGCGATTTTTTCGATTTAATTAGTTTTTCAATTTAAAAAAACAGGTTGAACTTCAGCGTTTTGGAAACTACACTTAATGATTCTTTTCCGACGGTTATTCATCATTTTTTGGAAAAAATCGCAACTATTTGCCCTCGGCAATTTAATCTTCTATAAACTACAAACATTTTCATGATTATTATTTCAAAAATATAGCTTGTACTCATGAATAACGAAAAACATATTCAATAACCCAAATATTGCAGAGATCTAACGATTACCATGTTTTTTTGATTGAAAAACTAATTAAATCGAAAAAAAGAAAACTATTTGCCCTCGGGACGTTCTTCAACTTCAATTTAAAAAAAAATCAAGTCTTTACGTCGTAAATTAGGGTACTTACTCGTGAAATAAAGAGACCACTTTTGAATGGAGATTTACCACAATTCAGAAGCAATAAACTGAACAAACCAAACACCTCATGATGCTACCGTAGCAGTTTATTTATCGAAAGAAAGATTTGGCGATAACATTATTTCAAGAAATGGAGCAATTAATTGGCCTCCAAGATCATGCGACATAACTCCAATGGATTATTTTCTTTGGGGTTAAGTCATTGGTTTATGCTGATAAACCAGAAACAAAAGACCCTTTGGAAGCCAACCTAACTCGTGCTATTGCTGAAATAAGTCCTGAATTACTTTGAAAGATGTTCCAAAGTTGGTCTGGTCGAATGCGGTCATAAAATTGTCTTTCAAATAAAAAAAATTTGCTTCAATCTTAATTCCAATAATGCGCAAAAAAATTAACGCACATTCTGAAAATCTCAATTTTAATGAAAGTTAACTCTACATTGACTTTATAACTTATTTTTTATGTTCTATCGGGAAGGTTTTGAACGAAACAAGACACATTGAATGGAAGAAAAATTCAGGATCTCACCGAATCTTATGTGAAAGAAGAGAAATGAACAATTTTCAAAATACTGAAATGCTGATAAGTGATTTAATACTTGGTATTTCCACCCCTTGCGTTAATTACAGCTCGGCAACGACGGTTCATACACAAAATGAGTGATCTTAAAATGTTCCTTCCCAGATTTCGCCGAGTTGGATTCCTAAGTCATTAAGAGTAGCTGGATGATTTTCTGAACTTCTCAGCCTTCTATTGAGGTTGTCCCAAACCTGCTCAATCGGATTGAGATCTGGACTTCTTGCTGGCCATTCCATTCAAGAGACTTCAACCTCTTCAAGGTACTCCTGAACGATGGGCGCAAGATGGGGTCTGGCATTATCGTCCATAAAAATGGAATTTTCACTAATGTATGGGGCAAATGGCACTACATGCTCTTTAAGAATAATCCTTATATACTTATCAGCATTCATAGCTCCATTATCAACGACCACCAGGTCTGTGCGAGCAGTCAAAGATATTCCACCCCATACCATAATCGATCCCCCCCCGAAACCAGTAGTATTCAGGAAATTGCACTGAGCATATCTTTCACGTGGACGTCTGTATACAAGGGAACGTCGATCACAATGGTAGAGGCAGAATCTAGACAAATCTGTGAAGAGAACTCTTTCCTAATCGGCCTCTTCCCAATGGATATGCTCTCTCGCAAAATCCAAACGCGCCCTTCGATGGGATGGGGTAAGAGCTGTGCCTCTTGCCGCGACACATGGCCTTAAATCATATTCTCTGAGGCGATTTCTTATTGTCTGAGTGCTAATTTGCACCTCAAGAGTTTGCTCAAGCTGATTTTGAAGGAGGCGAGCGGTTGCAAACCGTTGTCTCAACGAAGAAACTCTCAAGTAACGTTCTTGAATGGCAGTTGTTACCCGTGGTCTACCCTGTCCTGGTCTTCTGACATTCATACCTGTCTCCTTGAATCGCTGCAACATTCTGGACACACTTGTATGGGAAACTCCAAACCTTTCCTCAATTCTTGTGTATGTCCACCCTTCTTCTCGCAAAACTACCGCTTGGGCACATTCCTCTTGGGTCAAAGTGCGTGTTTCGCGTTGCATAGCGATCGAGTGTAGAAAATCAAACGAAAGAAAAACTATTGATCACAAGAATTGATCGAGAACAACTGATTTCAGAATGGAGTCAATACATTCAAAATCTGATAATATCATCTTTTTTCATTCCTGCTGGGAGAAAACATCTGTATTGAAGAAAAACGTTGAAAGTGGATAACATATGCATGCATAATTCTGATAAAAATAATTATCATTGAGAACACCTTCAGTTGTAGAATAAATTGGAGATTTCCATAATGTGAGTTAATTTTTTTTGCGCTGTGGATGTTATGTTTTAATTTTAAGTTCTATCACTCTAAAAAAACACCCAATATTTCGAGATAATTTGTATTTGTTAATTCATATTGAACAAACAAAATTATATATGTTTGCATTGTTGAATGGCCTGCGTGAAAATGTTAGATGAACTGTTTAATTCAGTTTTTGGATTCTTCTCAACTCTTTGATCTGGACCGGGATTTTTCTTCTGTTCAGAATGCTGCTTTATTGGTCTCTCAACGAAAAGAAACAAGCAAGATCGTTAAAACACCCCGTATGTCCGAAAAGAAGACCAGATTACCTCTATTTCAGTTTTTCTCTGGAACACCTGTATTTGGGGAAGAAAGAATAAAATAATCCAGTTTCGACCAAGGAAATCTATTCGAATAACTCGAAGCATCCAATACATATTAAGTACATAAAAAAAATATATTCCTTTCAAGAAATCCAAATGAAAAATTTTTCAACAATTTCGGAACAAAATTATGTTCTAATTTCAACATTCATCGAGATTATCCCAATCTTTTTTCATAATCAACTTTTAATTTTTGGTACATTCGTACATCAACATAGTTAGTACATATGGTTATTCTGTCAAAAAAAATAAACAATCCCAGATCTGTCTCAAAATCAAATATTTTTCTCAACTAAAAAAAGTTCCATCCAGTGTCGTCGGCTCTTGATGGCAGTTCACCTGAGATTCTTCGAAAATCCTATTTTATGAGAATCTTGTGCTGAAATATGTGTGGAAAAGATTTCGAAGAAATGACAGCTCCTACAAGATGTACTAGTTGTGATTTCCGAACTCTGAACTATTTAAATGCAAATATATCGTCATTCCACTGATCGGTGTGTTCGCAAGAAAAATCTCAGGTGAACTACCATCTAACATACCCTCTGCAAAAGTAATAAGAAAAAAACACTCTGATTTTAAACACTATTACGACTCGCCCATTCATTAAGTCGGGGAGTATAAACCTAATACCTATAAAAACAAGGCATGTAGGAGAAAAAGTTATGTAACAAACAAAAAATTTCAAGAGATCATCGTTCAGCCAATATAGTGAGCCGTAATGTTAAAAAGAAAATCAGTACCTTTGTGCTTAATATATAGAACAAAATCCAATTTCAGGGATAACTCTCACTTAAGGTACCAAAGAAAGTCATAAATTATATCACATTAAATAAGCTATCAAAAAAGAAGCTAATACAAAATTTTCGACAGCCAGTGCTTCTCTCCTCGAGAATTCCGCGTTTTCATAAAGGTCAAATGATAAAATATATTACGGATAACAAGTGGTAAAATAGATATGTTGAATTTCGTTTCATACAACAGGATGTCGGATGTCTCGGTCCCAACGTTTAAGGTTCCCAAAATCTGGGTCACTGGGTTCACCGGTTTACTCTTCCTTTGATCAAAATAGTGAAGAATCATCTCCATACTTTCCCTTATTCAATTTGGACGAATTAACAATTAAGATTTTATTCGAAAAGATTGAACTCTACGGAATAAATCAATCTAATTTGTCGATCATTGAAATGGTAACCAATTTTCAAATTAGAAGACTTGCAGGGAATTATCTAAGGCGTTGCGTGATAATAAAATGATTCAAATTTATATACTCTCAAAAAGTTAACAATAAAAACAAACTACATAGAATCTATCCGAAAAAACCTAATCGGTCTAAAATTCGAAACAAGCGAGTAATACTGAAAACAAAGAATTCAACGAACAAAACGAGAAGACGAGAAACACTGACTGCCTAAATCAAACAACTCGTGTCAATGACAATTCGAAACATCATCATCATCATCATCGTATCAGTACAGGTGGCTTTGTGTGTGTGTCAAATAGCAACGAGGGGCGACTTGTGGGGGGCGCTCTCATGCCTCCGTGGAGGCCACCAGCGACCCCTTCGGGGTGTAGGCCGTGGCGTTCGGATCCAAGGTAGATCCGGGCGCGTTCTCGCCCAGACGCACCCTCGAGTGGTTTGTGGTCGAGGCTGGGCCGCCGAATGTGTCGTTTGGCATCACGGCCAGTACCTGGGCGATCTTGCTTTTCAGCTCGTCGATCTCCTTCTCTTGTGCACGATTCGCGCCTGGGAAAAATTCTCAGACTAGAATTGCATTTACATTTTTCAAGACAGAACATTTGGTCTCGAAGAATGGCTGTGAAAGAGAAAACAGTTTGTTGATTCCCAGAAAGCAGTAAAATTTAACTGCTCTCTCGAACTCTACAGGTGTATGATGAGGATAGAATTATTTAAATTTCTCGCTTTATTGATTTCATTCACTACAGAATTAGGTTCCTTTTACACATGGAGGAGAGGTTAGGTTAGGTCAATAGGGCGCGGGCACATCTGACAGACGACAGCAAATTACAGTTGTCAAATCAGCCTGCTGGACAAACAAACGGATCTACAAATGCTGAAATTGCTTATTAATATCATATTTAAATTGTTTTTTTTTCTCGATAATGCCTCAATTATGCGCGATTGTGAAATGTGGAAGTAGAAGCGGAAGAGATAAGGTTTCATTCCACCGATTCCCTTCTATTTTCGACAATAGAAAACATATTAATCCTCTTGCTGAAAAGAGACGCGAATTGTGGATTAAGGCAACTAGAAGAGCAGATTTAACTACTGAGAAGTTGAAATGGGCAACTGTATGTTCGAAACATTTTGTAGGAGGTATGTTCAAAGAATCAAGGAAACATAGGCATATAAAAATTATTATTTTTCCTCATTTTAGGCAAGCCAAGTGCATTGAAAGATGTTGACAATATAGACTGGGTAACAAATCAATCACTTGGCTACAAAACAAATGTCAATGCAGTTCAAAGCATCCAGAGATTGAATCGTAGGAAGCAGAGAGATAAAAATTAGATACCAAACCCAAATATTCCAGTTTATGTGGATAGAATTATGGATCATATTGACAATGACCCTTTGTGTGAAGCCTTGAATAATCCAGCTGTTCAAAGCTTGGATATTATTGATAACGAAGATAAAAGTGAACCTGTTGAAGAAGTGGAACATGCACAAAATTCTAGTGAACACCAATTTCCTGATATCAATTTCGAGTTACAGAATTGTTATAGTGAAATCCATCATCTCCGGGAAACTTTGCAGAGTTATACATTAACAATGGAAGAAGCAGAAGAAACTAGAAGAATTGCAAATGTAAGAATACAAGTTGAGCATGTTATTGGTTCTATAAGAAACAAAATAAAATAACATCTTCAACCTTACCCGTGCATATGATCAAGTTCAAGCAGAATAATGTTCCTGTGATCGATAAAATTTGACAGTTAGCTGTGCATTCATAAATTCATGTCCACTATAGTACCTTATTGATATGAGAGTTGATATAATTATACAGTGTTAGATATATATTTTCATCAAAAATTAAATTGAATTATTTGTTTTACTGATTTTATTGATTTATCATTTATATAATTTCCTTTATGCATTATTCAATTTTTCAGTCAATATGTACTAATGAGCCTATATACAAAATATTTAATTAAATTGTTGAAATGATGATATAAAACAGTTTTATTAATATTTACAGTTACGTTCCCCTCTTTCAGGATAAACTATAGATCTTATAGTTACTTTAAGTTTTATGGGATAAACCCATTTACTATACCACAGTATAAGGTAAAGTACCTTATACTGTGACTATACCCTATATAGTCTAAGGATAATCCCATAATCTTCTCAGAATTGCAATTCCAATCCCATTGAATTACCATTGTTGTTTATTGAAATACGGTTTGTTTGTCCAGCAGGCTGAATGACAGTTGGCGTGTGACGTCACATGCCCGCGCCCTATTAGGCAATCCAAGCCACGTGGCGCCCTGCCTCCAGATAACCTATAAATTTTCTGACAGGTCGCTGGCTTGCAGTAAATATGAGGAATTTTATCATCTTATGCATTTCATGAGTGAACGAGTGAGTTTTTATGATTTCTAATATCAAAAATTATCCTGAAGTATCACTGACAAAGAAAATTTCACTCAATCATATGATTACAACTTTGAGTATTGGGAGCCCGAAGAGATTGAAGAGAAAGTATTGGAGAAGGAATATTAATCAGAGCACTGTACCTGTAACTTCTTTATCCTTTTATATGATATAAATTTAAATATTCAACAGTTTTAAATTTTACATGAACTGAATACTGCTTATTTCAGTGTCTACGAAGACACATTCACTTTAGTTTATTATCTTCGATATAGTCAAGTCTTGATGACTGCTGACCCAATTTCCTTTTGTTTCCTGATAAGTCACTTAATATGTGTATAATACACCAAGTTACACACACTGGGTGTTCCAAAATATTCAAGAAAATCCTCATAATTTGAACGACTTGCACATCCAACTTTGGCACACATTTATGGCATTTTTTTATTGAAAATGCACTTAATTTAAATAATTTTCACTGGTCTGATATTCCTAAGAGTAAGATTGACTAGAAATATCAAAAAAATGTCCACATAAAACAATTTTTCAAGCAAATAATCGGTTTTAATGTCTACAGGAACAAAGCTAAATTCCCATTGTTTGACCACCAGCACTAACCTCAAAAAATATTTGACAGGTCGTTGGATTGCCTAATTACCTGGTTTTACTCTTAGACCATAGTCTAAGGTTTCACTCAATGTTAGACAGGATATTTTTTATTTGTTTCAGAGAATAGAATAATAATTCTACAAGGTGACAAGGAAACTTTCGGACAAATTTTGCTGTGGTCTAGAACAAAAGTATTTCAACTCAGCCAAATAATTTTTATTCTCTTGGTTTCTCTACACTTTCCTGTACTTATATGTGAATTTTCAGTTTGATATAATTTCATTTCACAGAGTTTTAGAATGTCAAACAAACGTAGTGCGATTTTGGAGCTGTTTCGTCAAGGTAGGCGTCAATGCGAAATTGTTCGTTTGCTCAATGTGCCTCGACAAACCGTGTCCGATGCAATTCGTCGTTTCAAGGAGCTTGGCCATGATGGTCGTCGTCCAGGAAGTGGTAGAAAACGCACTGTCAAAACACCTAGCAATCGCGACATCGTCAAGGAGCGAGTCAATCGAAATCCGAGGGTTTCCATGGGGAAAATAGCTTGTGAGACCGGTATCAACCGCGAATCAGTTCGTCGAATTGCCAAAAAGGAGCTCAACCTCAAGCCATACAAGCTCCAAAAAGTTCAACTCCTCACGGAGGAAAACAAGCGCGTACGGCTCCAAAGGTGCCGCCAACTCCTTCGTCTCGCCGCCGGTCAGCAATGGGAGCGAATTCTCTTCACAGACGAGAAGCTTTTCACCGTAGAACCACAGTATAAGGTAGCTCATACTGTGGTAGAACCAAAGAGTAGACACTACTCTTTGGTAGAACAATCCCACAACCACCAAAACGACAGAGTCTGGTCCGTAAAGGCTCCCGGTACATCGGCCATCGTCGAACACCGTCAAAATCCGCAATCCGTCATGGTCTGGGGCGGAATTTGCGGCAGTGGTAAAACTCCCTTAGTTTTCGTGGATCAAGAGGTCAAAATCAATCAAGAAGTCTACCGCTGCGACATCCTCGAGGCCGTAGTACTTCCGTGGGCCAAGCAGCACTTCGGCGATACGCATGGGACCTTTCAACAGGACTCCGCTCCGGCTCACAGAGCGAAAATGACGCAAGAATGGTGTAAGACCCATTTTCCTTGTTTGACCTCATCTGCAGAATGGCCGCCCTACTCACCGGGTCTCAACCCAATGGACTACAGCGTGTGGTCGATTTTGGAACACAGGACTTGTGCTAAGAAACACAAAAATTTGGAGTCGCTGAAGCAATCTCTGCGCCGGAAATGGAACCGATTAACGCCCGAGGAGCTGCGGCCCATTGCCAAAAATTTCAAGAAGCGTCTGAAGCTGTGTACCGCCGCTAAAGGAAGCCACTTCGAAACGGCTTAAATACAGGGTGAGTCTTTGACTTGTACATATATTTCAACTGTAGATTCTTGAGGCAAAAGGAAACCTTTTTTTCATTTTCCATTTTTCCGAATTCGGCTCTGTTAAAGAGATATAGCCATTTGAAAAAAAAAAAAATAGTGGTGAATACGTGCCTGATATTATTCTTTACAAACACCTCAACGTTCATATTTTTCGATTGAAATTGATGTGATTATTAGATATTCTGGGTGATACATTTAAAAAATACTCAAGCACTAACCTTATTTGAATAAAAATGTTACAAACACGATATTTGCTAACAAAACACTTAATTCTGTCCGATCATTTCGGCAATTGAAAAGCTATATTTCTCACACCAAAATAAGTTTCTTCTTCGATTGTCCTGAAGATTAGTTTATAGACACTAATAATTTGTTCATATTCTCCTCGATATTCTGGAACGATCTCATAAAAATTGGTTTCTCACTAACCTATCCTAACTCCATCAACCTAAGTCAGATGATTCGAGGTCAATGACCTAACCTAACTCATCTTCTGTGATATGATATTCCACAGAACTCTAGAAAAGACGATGCCAGATTGCCGATTTTCTCTTCAAACAATGCGAACTCAAGAAAGCAGTACGTCCCCTATCGTTAGCGGATGAACTATTAGTTATCGCTAAAGGCGTCTAGGCGTTGCTCTTTAAAAATGCCAAAAGAGTAGTTCTGATTCTCGCCAATATAGCGCTACGTTCCCTTCAGAAGGCCGTGGAATCCACGGCGTGGATGACAGATGAAGCCATTGTAACCGTGACGCAAGATCGTTGTTCTGTGCTCCAACCAGTCCAACCTAAAATTTTAGTCAGTGATCCCATAGACGAAGTTCACTCTTTATTTATTTACAGAGAATGAAGCAAACAGGCTTAGAATATAAAACAAATATTCTAAGCAAACAGGTGATGATTATGTAAATGACTTTCAGTGAATTGATGTAATAGTAGTGTCGTTCTGGTGTCGAGTTATATTGTTTCGATAGATATTTTGCTGAAGGACCGGTAACAATGAATTTTAAATAGAAACTGCCTATAAAATAATTTCATGCTTCTTAGAATTCAATTTTATGTCCCACGAATGTAGAATTTTATTATTACATATCTCTATATCTATACATCAAACGTTTTTTCATCATAGAGATTTTAGTCTTGACAAAGTTGATAAACATTCTGACAACGTTGGTAACTTGTTGAGAGACCAGAGAAAAAAATTATATTCGATGAGATTAAACTCAGGACAGCATTCAGATTATTCTTGAAATTCATGATTTTTCCTCTAATTCAATCTTATAAAATTAGGAATAACTTGAGAACGACGCGTTTTATTGAAAAAATATAAGAATACTTTTGTTTTCTAAAATAATCAATTCTTTCGAAAACGTGAACCGTTCATCTTTTTCAAGTGGTTTCATAGTATTTTTGCGTGAACTTATAAGTCGACTATACTGTAACTTTTTTACCAGGAGAAATATGAAATGAGTTTCAATTGAGGAATATGCACCATGAATAGAGTAGACAATAAACCGAAATTCAGTTCATTCGAAATATCGGTTCCGAATTTATGGAAAGAATAGTGTTAATTTCATGGATTTTTGACACCCTGTATCCAAACGGAACCGAATTTTGAAAAATGGTATGAGAAAAAAGTATTTCTTTTGATGGGAGGAATCTATAGTTAAAATATATGTACAAGTCAAAGACTCACCCTGTATATTATCAACAAATGTTCAAGCTATTATTATTTGTTCAATTTCTTCTGTGTAATAAAGTTAAATGAAAAAGGGTTTGTCCGAGGTTTTTCTGGTCACACTGTATACAGCGAGAAATAAGTAGTTCCTGCCTCACATACTTATTCACTAATTTCATAGTTCAGCGATTTTCGGATAGAGAGCGCCATTGTACATTTCATTCATAAGGATATTCATAGAAATTCTACCTAATGATAATGTAAGTTCTATGGAGATATTTCATAAAATGAACGGTGGCGCCTCTGTCGGATTAATTTTCCTACTCGCTCTGACCGACGACCTTAACGAAAGCTCAACAATTACCTGAACGAAAAACTAGACTGTTTCCTCGATCACAGCCTCCCTAAAACAAAAAACAGAACACGCCAAACATTGACATTTTTGTACTCACTGTCCCTGATCTCCACTTGACGTTTGGCCTCGCCCAGCGCGCTGAACAGATCCAATTTGATCCTGGTCTCGGCGGAGAGCGAGTTCTCCAAGTGTGTGTTTTTCTCCTGCATCGCGGACAGCGCCGACATCAGTATGTCGGTGTCGCGCAACTGTTCGACTAAGATCACGTTCTCCCTGTCTATCTGCTTGTACTTGTCCTCGGCCCAGTGAAGTGCCGAACGACAGTCGGTCAGCTCGTTCTCCAGCTCGCGCCTCCTCGCCTTGCACTGTTCCGTGCATTCTCGGGACGTCTGGGCGGCCACCTGAGGACGAATTTGTAGGATTGTCGATCGAAATTGAGGGTTATAATAAACTGACAACGAAACTGCAACCAACACCCAGAAGGAGTTGTTTGAATTTTAATATTTTTCTGGTAAAACATAGATAGTATAGTATAGCTCGATATGATTTCGGACTACATGCAACCCCTATACTCATTCGATAAACCATTCAAAACACAGCACGACTGGAACAGATGGGACATGAGTATAGAACCACAATCATCTGCAGAAATAGTCTGGAACACAGACGGTTCAAATCAAAGACAGATGAAGGAACAGGAGCGGGAATACATGGACTGAGGCCAAGAAGGGATTACATATTACCTCTCGGCAAACACGTCACGCTTTTTCAAGCTGAAACACATGCCATTAGGACATGCATACAGAAGAACCTGGAAAGTGGCTACCAAAGAAAACACATCCACATTCTCTCTGACAGCCAGAGCGCCATCAAAGCCCTCAACTCGACACAGATGAAGTCTAGACTCGTCTGGGAATACCTCCAGGGCCTTCTGGAGGTGGCAAAACACAACAAGGTCACTTTTATGTGGGTGCCAGGTCACAAGGGAATACCGGGCAATGGAAAAGCAGACCACTTAGCAAGACAAGCATCTGAAACGCCATTCACAGGGCCAGAACCTGTGCTTGGAATCAACAAAAACCGATGCAGGACCCTGATTGAGGAGTGGATAAAACAAAGACACCGACAACACTGGGAACAGAGCGACGGGCAAACACACAGCAAAGTCATGGTAGGATACACAAGCCAAACCTTGACGGCTGACTTTTTGAATCTAAACAGAACAAAGGCACGTATAATAGTAGGTCTGCTGACGGGACACTGCGGCCTTAGAAAACACCATAGGAATACTTGGAGAATCCGTGGATTGCAGACTCTGCGGTGAAGACAAAGAAACAGCCTCTCACATCATCTTTGAATGCGACGCCCTGGGAAGAAGGCGCCACAGAATCTTCGGAGAAATCAATCCGGAAACGGAAATGAATCCGAAAAACCTCATAAACTACTGAACCTGATAAAGAACACGAACCTATTCTCGTGAGGATAAGGCTTGGAAATTTACCCCAGCACCCACGGACTTTGGCGGCTCTGAAACATGAAATACAGGTAGCTTGGGATAGTATCCCTCAAAGAAGAAATAGACCATCTTATTGCATCAATGCCAAGAAGTGTTGGAGAGTGTATAGATAATCGCGGTGGACAAACACATCATCAACAAATTTATTAGAAAAAATTATAAACCCTTCGTTTTTTCCCCAAATTTAATAATTTACTCGTTGCTATACTATCTATGTTATACCAAAACAAAATTTATAGTATATAACATTACCGTTATAACCGTATACCGTATATAACATTTACCGTTACCTTGCGTGTATTGTTTTATATTTTATTTTTTTCTCATTTGTGAAAAGGTTAGATAAATTCCAAAAAAATCTCAATAATTTGTCGCAAATGTCGTAAGCTATGGAAGCGTTGCCATGAACATGCCTGTTTATTTTTCTTTACATTTGTTGTGGCGAAAGCGAAAATGAATGTACCAAAATAAATTATTGAGGCAGCCAGCAGTGTAGCTTCAAGTTTATTAGCTGCAAAATCAGCTTCAAGGTACGAGCGAGAATACGACGACTTCAAAAAGTGGCAAAACAAAAATTGTGTGATTGGGGTAACTGAAGATGTTTTGTTGGTCTACTTGAATCAACTATCAGCTAGATTCAGCCCTAATACTTTATGGGCAAAATGGTCTATGCTGAAAAGCTGCTTGGAAATGAAAGAAAATGCCCCTGTTCACAGGTGTGTTTTCCTTAAAAAATTTATTGAAAAATATGACCATTTGCAGATTTCAAAAGGTAATAGCTTTTCTGAAACGAAAAAATGAGCGTTATACGCCAAAAAAGGCCAAGGTATTAAGTAAAGAAGAGGCTGAACAATTTCTTTTACATGCTCCTGATGACCAGTGGTTGCTAGCGAAAATTGTAACAATATTTGGGATATTTGGATGTTGTCGATGTGACGAAATTCTCTCCTTAAACATGAATGATGTAGAAGATATGGGAAAATACGTTATTGTGACATTGCGGCAAACAAAAAATTTAACAACAAGAAGATTCACCATAACCGATGATGGCTACAGCTTCAAGCCCTGCATGTTATACAGAAAATATGTAATCTTCTCTCCTGGAACAGAAAGCCTAAGATTTTTTTTGACATACCGACATGGAAAGTGCATTTCCCTTAATGCTGGCCAGCACACTGTTGGTGGTGTCCCAAAGCAAATAGCGAAATATTTAGGTTTAAAAGACCCAGAGTTATGCACCGGCCACTCTTTTCGCTGAACTGGAGCCACTATGGTTGCGGATTCGGGTGGAGATATTTTAGCACTAAAGCGTGCAAGAGGGTGGAAGAGCACCGAAATTGCGATGCGTTATGTCGATGATTCGGTCAACAAAAAAATCGAAATGTCTAGCAAATTATTTGGTAGTAAGGAGAGTACAAATGTTCTGCAGTCCTCAAGTTCAGCAGTTTCTGAGTCAACAGATGGTTCATCATCATCAGTATGAACTCTTTCATCATCAAAAATCTGTGTTACTGGAAATAACAATTGTACCATGATTTTCAACATATATGACGATAAAACAAAATTTTCTAATGTAAATATGTAATACTACTAACTTGTAGAAATTTTGCAAGTTAACTGTCAGTTTTACAAGTTAGTGACTTGATAAAATAAACTTTCTTGATTAATATTGTGTTTTTGGAAACTGATGTTTACAAATGACAAACGAATAAAAATTTAAACAACTCCTTCTGGGTGTTGCAGTTTCTTTGTCACTTAGCAAATCTTACCTGTGCCGCTCTCGCTTCCTCCTGCTTTCGACTCTTCCTCTCCTGGTTGAGCTGCGACTCGAGATTCGACCTCAGTCTTCTTTCTTCGGCCAGCCGCCTCTCCAAGCTGGCCATGTTTTGTTTTTCAGTCGTCCGACTGCTCTGTACATTTTGCAATCTTTGTTGTAGCTCCTCCACCTCCCGCTGGAGGGCGGATATTTCGCCCTTCAGCACTTTGTCGCTCGTAGTTAGAGCGGCCACCTGAAAAGATCAGACTCTCGTCAACACCAAGTAAACGGTTGGCCACGACGTTCTGACATATTTCACCGTGTATATTTTGAAAATGTTAGGTTATAGTCATTTTGCTGTCAGATGAATGAGCAACGGTGTCCTTTCTACATAGAGATCGTAGTAATTACGTATTTATCAAAATGTTTATTTACTTTGGGAAAATATTGAATTTGAGAAAATGTTATGTGAATGCAGTAATTCCAAAGACCTGGCGAATGTTGAAGAAACTTTTTTCTCTGTTAATACTGGAAATAAACTGCTCCACAAGAGTTAGGGATATCGTATTCAATCGTTTTTAAAAGTATGTAATCTTCGAGAAAATCGCTGTAAAATCATTCAAAACTTAATAACAACATGAATCGATCCAATAAAAATCAGTATGAGACATTTCGTCAATCTGATCGCCTTTTTTCTGAAGTTTGGTTCTTTGCATATGCTTCATGAATGAAGTCAGTTTATCAACGGCTTCGATTTGAAACGAGTTTTCTAAAAATGCCAAGACGTCAATTAACAAACGCTGAGGCTAATAGGGCTATCGAAATGCTACAGGGTGGCCTAACTCAGGTTGTTGTAGCGGAAAGGCTCCAAGTCAGCCAAAGTATGATATCTCGACTTTGGAATAGGTTCAGGGAGACAGGTTCCGTGTTGGAAAGACCAAGGCTTTGTGGGCGACGAAAAACAACACCTGCTCAGGATCGTTTCATCACCGTTTCGGCGAAAAGAAACCCTACATCTACGTGTAGAATGCTACGGAATACTCTTCAAAATGCAGATGGGGTCCAAGTTTCCATCGAAACTATCAGACGACGTTTGAGAGAGGTGAATCTAGGTTCTAGACGTCCATTGAGAGGAGTTCCATTAACACGTGACCATAAGCGTCAAAGACTGGAATGGGCAAGGCAACATATCAATTGGAACGATCAATGGCGTAGTGTCCTTTTCACTGATGAATCCAGATATGGACGATTTTCAAATTTACGAAGAATAAGGGTATGGACAATCCCACGCATACCCCGTAATCGTCGCTATGTCCAAGAAGTCCATCCATTCCGAGGGGGTAGTGTTATGGTATGGGCCGGGATATGTTTCAACGGGCGCACAGATCTACACATTTGTCCTGGGAATATGACCGCCTTACACTATAGGGAGCATGTCATTGAAAATGTTGTGCCAAATTTTCACGCTACTATTGGTGAAACTTTCCAATTTCTAGAGGATAACGCTGGACCGCACCGTGCAGCCATAGTTGAGAATGCGCGCGAGGAGCTTGGTATTCCACATTTACAAATACCTCCGCACTCACCAGATCTGAATTGCATAGGACATGCATGCGATATGCTTCAAAGAAGATTAGATAATAATCAACCTACCCCAGAATCCTTAAATGATCTGAGAGAGCTTCTGCCCCGTTTATGGAACCAAATTCCTCAAGAAATGTTCAACAACCTCGTGTGTAGTATGCAAAGAAGATGTCAAGCTGTTATTGATGCCCGTGGAGGCCATACATTGTATTAATAATAATAATAAAGTTTATTTTCAGAATCATCATCCACAGATAACAAAATGAAAACAAGTTGATAGCCTCAAAATGCTTGAATTCTCTGGGAATATAATTTCGTTATTTTACTCGATTTCTTAACCACCCTGTATACGCTGCAGACCTACAGGCTAAAATTAATTTGCAACTTGAAATCATATTAATATGAATTTTCATCACAAAAATCTTATTTTAACTATATTTTTTTGCAATTTAAGTCAATATCCCTAACTCATGTGGAGCAGTTTATTTCACGTATATAAACATGGTTGGAAGATTCAGTTGTGCTTTTTCCTTTCAAGGAAACCAAGAGTCGAGTGTTGAAATTTTACTGAAAAATAATGGACAGAAGAGTCCTTTACTTTCTGATAGATCATTCGAAAAGAGAATAAAAGTGTTTGAATAAACTGACAGAAAAACTTCTAAACGAACAGATGGACCTATGGAATTCCCCACTTTTCAAAATTCTCAAAAAATAAGCCTCCAGAAGATACTAAATACCTTTTTGCCTGACTTGAAATAGTCCAGTATAAAAATGTGGTAGTACTGTGAAACCTGTGTCGCAGTTGAACCTTAAAAGAACTAGCTACATTCACAAAGTTGAAAAAAGTTAATAAAAATAAGCATTGGCAAAATCTCTCAGAATTATTCGACATTTCACGAGTACCAACCTGCAGTTTAAAGTAAAAAAAACCCGATAAACCTAAATCTTGTCCAACCGGGATACTTTATAAAAGTGAACGGAGTGTATTATTCACCTGTAGCCTGAGTTCCTGTTCGCTCGCTCTACTGCTCTGCAGATCGCTCCTCAACTTCCTGGACTCCGTCTCCATCCTCTGCAAATATTCGGCCGCCTCCCGTTCCTTGTCCTGTTCCCGTTTCTCCCGTTTTCGAAGCGCTGGCTTCGACTCCGTTTCCGCGTGGTGGCTGTTCTCTTCGGCACCCGCCCCCACAGCCGAACCATTTGTGTGCGAATGATTGATCTGCAATAGGAAATTTTTTGTGTTAAACCGCACACTAGACAGTTGGTAGCACTGGTAGAGAGAAGAAATGTGTCTATTTTGACACTGGGTATAAACAAGATTGACTTACTTGCTGTTTTTGTTGTCGTTCTATATGTTTGTCATGCTTATCACTAAGTTTGCTTTGTTCGTGATCATTCTGATCGTTTTTGCTCTTATCCATAGATTTTCTATGTGATTTTCCATGGCTGTTATTATGAACACCTGAAAATAAACAAAAAGCTCACAATCTATGTCAAAATCTTGATAAATTTGTAATAGTCCAAGATCCCAGAGCAATCAGACATAACTTATTTTCACACGGATCAAACCTGAAGTTTTCAGTAGCGTCTCGTGTGTCTTGAATACCTACGCGCTTTGTGGAACTTGCCGAGTGACACCTGGGCAGGTACCAGGTGAGAAAGCGAACTAAAAATAAGAATTATTCAACTTAAATTCACATGGCTGATTTTTATTATATGTCATGTAGAATATTATTTTAAAGTAATATCATAAGTGTCAGACACTTTTGATGGACCAGAGCTTTCGTCAGACGCTTTCAAACTACCCAAAAAATAAATGAACTTTACTTATTTTTACATGTCTGATTTTTTAATATGTTATTGAAGTATTTATTTAAAAGTTATATTCAATCAGTCAGACAAATTAGAGTGACCAAACCTCCCCTAAGACAAAAATTATTCGGCCAGAAGTATGAGGGCGAGAGCACTATGCATGCGCTTCAGAGTGAGTGAGACGTCCATAATAACTCGGTTCCCCTTCTTAAACTCACCATCTGTTTCAATCTACTGTGTAAGTGCTGTCTGCGTGTAATAATATATAACTTACTAGCTGGCCCGGCGAACTTTGTTCCGCCTAAATGATACTTGCGGTGGATTTCACAAATCGTAATCGGTGATCGGAGATCAACGACTTGGTTCTCTGATTTTTGAACTGTCAAATGTTTCCATGGATATGAGCTATCACACAGAACAGATACACAAAAATAATATGTCATAATATGTCAATCCCTAATAATGGCAATTTTGGATGCAATTATTTCCGCAAATATATTTATTACCCAAACAGAAATTCAAAAACATTTTAAAAATTAATAAATGAGGATGGACATCTCACGATTGGAACTCATCGCCAAAATCCGATTTAATTGACATTTTAAAAAAATTCACTGTGATATTCACCCGCTCCTGGATCTGTTAATAGCCTTTCATGGTTCTATAAGCCCTATGTAAATTACACAGTAATTGATGTCATATGTTCTTTTTTCGACCATTTCAAACCACGACGACCGATGAACATCATGACAGATGACATCAATGGATGGCCGCGAAAGCCTCAACAAATTCATCGCCATTTAATTGTGATAATGTCAAATATAGAACCCTCACGATTACGTTATTTGGAATAAATGAAACTATACAAATAACTAATAATCATCAGTCATAATGTGTGAATAGCGCCATCTGAAGTGGTAAGAACGAAACTTTTCTCATATCTCAACGAAATCTAATCATTTTAGACATCTGTACTCCTACGCTAAGACATTTTGGTTTTGCCCAACAGCGTTGTAGGCAACTCAAATTACACACTATTACAGTGACTATAGAGGGAATATAGTCACTGTACACACTATTTGTTTATATCGCCATCTAACGCGGAGAATATCAAATGAAGTACAAACGAATAAGCGGAGCGTAACTGTAACTGTAGCGACATCTAGTGGCCTTACTCAAAAGGAGGAAAAGCATTTCCTGTATAAGTAAAATTTTCATCGAGTTTTTCAACGTTTCATTGTATTTTATAATAACCAGACCGTAGACGAATCCATATATGAAGTTTCATAACAAACAGTCCATCCGATCTCGAGTTATAAATGGTGTAACCAACATCTTTCTTTTATATATATAGATAATATAAATATACAGTATGGTGCAAATGAAAGGAATAAATTCGTTATTTGTAAACCGCCGAATTCAAGGAAAAATCCCGAAACACGTCGATTTTTATTTTAGAACGGGCTACTCGTAAGGATACCTTTTTATTTTTGACGTCATCTATATGAGCGTGATGACATCATCGCTAAAATTTTTAAATGGAAATGTAGGTGTTGTGATACATTATTTGAAAGGTCTTTCAAATATACTCCATTCACTTTTATAGAGTAGCCCGAGAGACCCTGGAATTCTGACACATTTCACCGCGTATATTTTGAAAATGTTAGGTTATAGTCATTCTTCTGTCAGATATGAACGCAACGTTGCCGTTTCTACATATAAATCGTAGAAATTACGTATTTAACAAAATGTTTATGTATTTACTTTGGGAAAACAATGAACTTGAGGAAATATTATGTGAATTCAATAATTCCAAAGATCTGAAGAATATTGAAAAACTTTTTTTCTCTGTCAATACTGGAAAAATTTCACGTGCACGAGTATAAACATGATTGGAAGATTCAGTTATGTTATTTCTTGTACGGAAATCAAGAACCGAGTGTTGAAATTTTACTGAAAAATAATGGAAAGAATAGTCCGTTACTTTGTGATAGTTTATCAACCCGACAGAAAAACTTTTAGAAGAACAGAACAGACGGACGTATGGAAATCCACACTTTTCAAAATTCTCAAGAAATAAGCCTACAGACGACAATTAAATACCTCTTTGCGTAACTTGAAATACTCCAGTATGAAAATGTAGTGGTACTACGAATCTTATTGTGTCACAGGATAAACCTTATAAGAACTAACTCCATTCACAAAGTTGAAAAAGAGTAAATAGAAAGTTGACTGCGTCCGTTTTAAGTAAAAGAACTTGATAAACCTAAACCATGGCCCACCAAGATACTTTATAAAAGTGAATGGAGTATACCTATTCAGCCATACCAATATGTACAGTAATTGATTTGCTTATTGTCACAAATATTATTGATGAAATTTCAATAGGTTTCTTAATAAAATATAATGAGTATTGGTATGATGTATTTATTGACACAAAAATAAATTTTGTGAAGGCCGTCATTGTATTTTAGCTGAAGGTAAACAATTTGAGCACTTAATTTAGGTTTCGTTGTATTTAATGAGTAATACATATTAAATATCCATTGTAATAATAGAATTTTATTAATTTCTTAAACAAATACAAAAATCAATTACTGCAAATTATTGATATGACTGGATAGGTATTTAAAATACCTTTCAAAATAGATGCATAGAAATACCTGGTGTTGGCACTGATTAGATTTTGTTTAAGACTTTCTTGTCGATCGAAAACGTGATATTTTGTGCAGCTTTTCATTTCTCCCGAAAGGGGTCGCGTTTTTTGTCGTTGCCGCAGTAGCGCCACGACCGATAAATATTGCGGATTTATTCCGGAACTAGTCCAAAATCTGAAATCTAGGATGCCGTTTTGATCTACAAATTTTGGTCACGATTTTTAGTAGGGAGTCGTTACACCAGGTGTTCTATGCATCTATCTTTCAAATAATGTATGACAACACCCACATTTCCATTTAAAAATTTGAGCGATGACGTCATCACGCTCACATAGATGACGTCAAAATGAAAAGGTATTCTTACGAATGGCCTGTTTTAAAATAAAAAGCGACGTGTTTCGGGATTTTTCCTTAAATTCGGCGGTTTACAAAATAACGAATTTATTCCTTTCATTTGCACCATACTGTATATTCATATTATAAGTTATATAATATTATACACAAACAGCACATACACAGTAGATTGAAACAGATGGTGAGTTTAAGAAGGGGAACCGAGTTATTATGGACGTCTCACTCACTCTGAAGCGCATGCATAGTGCTCTCGCCCTCATACTTCTGGCCGAATAATTTTTGTCTTAGGGGATGTTTGGTCACTCTAATTTGTCTGACTGATTGAATATAACTTTTAAATAAATACTTCAATAACATATTAAAAAATCAGACATGTAAAAATAAGTAAAGTTCATTTATTTTTTGGGAAGCTTAAAAGCGTCTGACAAAAGCTCTGGTCCATCAGAAGTGTCTGACACTTATGATATTACTTTAAAATAATATTCTACATGACATATATAAAAATCAGCCATGTGAATTTAAGTTAAATAATTCTTATTTTTAGTTACCTTTCTCACCTGGTACCTGCCCAAGTGTCACTCAGCAAGTTCCACAAAGCGCGTAGGTATTCAAGGCATACGAGACGCTACTGAAAACTTCAGGTTTCATCCGTGTGAAAATAAGTTATGTCTGATTGCTCTGGGATCTTACTCTATAGGACCAAATGGTCCAAATTTAATCCTTCTGTATGAATATAAAATGCAACTCACCATTGGCTATATGGCCATTGGAAATATGGCTGTTCTTGTCATGGTGTGACAGACGATTATTATGACTATTCTTACTATTATTTTGTACAGGGGTAGCAACAGGTACAATTGCATTTTCAACAGGCTCAACGTTTTGAGCCATTGTGTCATGAGGCAGCGCTTGCTGTATGAGCTGCATGTAGAACTCGTTTTCTTTCGCGACATCACGCTGTTTTCGCTGCCTAAAAAGAGGAAAACATTTCTCCACATGTAAAATTCCAGACCTCCTTTATTGGTTCAGACAAATCTCTCACCTCATACGGAACCCAATGTACGATTTGAAGCCGAAACCAAGTGTGACGACGGGATAGCCTATGCAGTGTGCTGCAAAAGGCCTACACAGGTCCAAGTGACCGGGCATGTGCTTTATATCGCGCAGGCGCACTGCAGTCTCCAAGTAAACGAATAGCATCCACAGTACTATGGTGGGGGCACAAATACCTAAAATGAAGATCGAATGATCATTTCAATCATTCTGTCTTGAAAGTACTGAGGATCGATCATTTAAACAGTCCGACTAGTAAGATTTTACTCACCTTTGTCGGTATGCCAAACATACTGTACCCAGACGTAGGTGCTAGCGGCAAAGAACAGCCAATGGACAGGTATGAAGAAAAAACACAACATGTCCGATGTCAGGGCTATGCAGACGAAGAAAATTGAAAATGCCAGCCCCTGATATTTGAAGCTGTCGTAGACGCTACGCAGCAACAGGTAGAACGGCCATAGGAACTCGAAACGAAACTCCAAGATGAAATCGGCTAATATCACCAGAGCCCAAAGTGACAAGAACTTCAGGTAAAGAAGAGTGCTGCAATATAAAAAAATTCCCAGTTTTAAATGATCACCCTGTATAGCGTCGTCATTTTCGAATCGGGGTAAACGGTTATCAGAGAAAGACGGATTTCTTATGCTTTTTTTATTGTGTTACTGTTGAAAATAATTAACAATAAAGAACTAGTACATTGAACAGTTGATATTTTGGTGGATGCGCTATTACACTACCTAGAATCTAAAATTGACAATTGTGGTCTTTTGTACTATTTTCTTCTACTTTCTAAACATATGCTGAATAATATTGAACATATTTTCAAGTATTTTAATTAATTCAATCAATTCTCACATTCTTTGATCATTGAATGATGGTATTTCCAATCTTCATCTGATTATTGATATTTATAGATATTTTTCCTATGCATTAAAAAATAATAAATACTTGAGCCAATGTTCCTAATAATTCCAATCAATTAGTTGATAAAAAATAAGAACAAGATCAAGGATATTATTTGCAATGCAACTTTGAAATGACCCCTCTGAATAAGCAACAAGTATAAGATGTCCACTTCAATTTCGTTTGAAATAATCGTTACTGTTCAAGAGTAAACATTCTATAACTGTCTCGGAAATATCAATAAATCTGAACAATATTCAAAATAATTAAAAAAAAAATAAAAATGTTCTGACATGACAGCTAGTCGTCCTATAACCTAGAATACAGAAGAATGATATCTGGAATAAATCATTTGTTTCTTTGAAACTAGCTGATTTTGAAAAAACTCCTGAATTATTTCAATATCGAACATTTTTTCACGCGAATTTATTAAATTTATTTGGGTATCCCAGCCATTTTGAAACACATATGGGTCGAAAATGTTTAGACTGTGAAGATACATTTGACAAATAACAGATGAGAGATTACATTATGAATGCAGAAACGTACCTTCCGTAAATCCCTTCAGTAATTTTGTTCCTTTTTATGGGTCGTCTCATCTTACCGATCTCCACATTTCGTCTCTTCATAATTCACATAGGACCTCTACACTAATTAACTGTTTAATTCACGCCAAGTCAATAATATACACTTTACGGATACCTCATGGATCTTCTTTCTAAAATCTCGCTTATGCGGTAAACGTCTTTTGTTGTCAACTGAAACTACCCATCGCGCATCCAGATGGCGCAGCTCGCATAACATGTCAAAAATTCCGCCAAAAATTCGCAACTAATTGATTACTTTTCCTACTCCAAAAAGCGAAGAATGCGAGAATATTCGACGGCATAAACGAGTGAATTTCGTAATGGCATGCCCGAATAAAACAATTTTATTCGTCTTTCAATTCATTATTAGCAGAATAAAATCCCATAAATAAATTATATGTACAGGGGTGAGCTGGTAAGTTTTCGACATTTCTCCGATAGGAAAATGAATAATAAATAGTTTTAAGTAATAATTTCGCACTGTTGTGTGAGATTTGTATGGAATTTTCATTGTGCATAATTCAATTTAACTGAAGAACATACCATAACAAATAGAGAAATATAAAATGTATGAGCAGAAAAAAGAATATTTTGTTTGAATTTGAATTACTGTTTTCCTGATAAATTTAAAACTTTTGATTCGATCGCGATGAAATTTCGCATTTAGATAGAGAATGATGTATTAAAGCTACAATCAAAATCTGAAAAAACTCACAGTATTTCTGTAACAGATTCAGGAACATGGACGACAAACAAACCAATGAAAAAAAGTCTAGGAAACAAATTAAAAATTTATTTCAAATGTAACGAGACGAAATCAAAATATTTTCCACAAAACATTAAATGAGCTGCATTTACGAAGGAATCATCCCCTTATTTCTCTTGAAGGTTGCTCCCCCTTTCCTGTTATGATTGGCACGACTAGATTTCTGAACATTTTTCTTCTGCCTGGCATTGACAACATTTTTCTCTTGCCCTTGTCCTTTCGGTTTTCCAACAACATCAGGTCTACCCCTACGTATCCTCATTTTCGCTTCGTATCTAGCTCTCACAGCAGCAGGATCTTCGCAGAAAGGCTTGAAGTTTGTGGGGTTATCAACTGGTTTACCTTCATCGTCAAATTCATTATCACTGTAACTTGTATCGCTCACAAGTTCTTCTTCGTTTGGTTTTTCGTATTTCTCAACTTCATGCTCGACCACGAAATCTGGTTCTAGAAGGCTCTCCCTATCATCATATTCATCGTCGGTGTTGTCATATCGGTTATTGTATTTTCTGGAAAAAATATTGTTCTAAAATAGCTTCAGAAGAGAATTTTTTTTTTCAAATTACATATTAATGGTTTTTAAAGTTGGCAACACTGTTTTACAGTAGCATAGAACTTATAGTAACCTATAGTTACTATAAGTTCTATGCTTGGTAGTTCAAAGATCCCAATTTATTCTGTTTGTTCACTTACATTCCATCCATGACTAATGTTTTCATTTTTTCTTTCTCTTTCTTATCATCTAACATGGAAAGAGCGTCATCATAGCCTGGTTTTTTGCCTCGATAAGCCAAGGTGGGTTTTGGTGGTTCGGGTTCTGGTGGAATTCTAGGAGTGTCAAAAGCTATTTCCATTAAATGTGGAGGTATATTTTCTTCCAAAATTGCTTGCACAACCTGATCTGTATTATAATCAAAGTGCTTTAGACACATTTCCACGAAACCTAAAGAAAAGATTGTAATGACAATTAGTCAATTCAACGACCTGTCAAATATTTTTTGAGGTTAGTACTGGTGGTCAAACAACAGAATTTGGCTCAGTTTGTGTAGATAATAAAAGTTTTAATTCGCTTGAAAAATGGCTTTATGGGGATATTTTATTCATTCTTTAATCAATCTTACTTTCAGGAATATAATAGTGAAAATTTTAGTGTGTGGAAGTTGAATAAGCAAGACGTTCAACTCAAGAGGATTTACTCAAATATCCACTGTGAGTAACCTAATAAATTCTCAGACAATAATAAAAATGGTATTATTGAAAGTTTTTTTCCACTTACCGTAACCCAAATATGAAAATATAGTTGTAATTGATTCAATTTTTTTGTCTATACTGTCTGATTGACTGCTACTACCCAAATCTCCATGTGTAGTGGAACAACTGGGCTGTGGTTCCTCAATAGGTGCTGGTTTTGGTAAATTATCGATGAAAGCAGATTCTATACTGAATTTGTGCTTGATGAAGTCGTTCCTTTCCAAGCTATTGAGGGATGTTATTAAGTACGCAGTCCTGGTTTTATCTCTATTCTCTGGTTAAGGAATTTAACGATCCTCATGAAGAATTCAGTTTGTTTTTAAATGCAAAAACTCTAAGCAAGTATCAATCCATTAGCATCAAATAAATGATGTCCTACTTTCAATCATAATAACTGTTTTTTCAACGCCTAAAAAAATGATAAAATATTTCTTTAAACGGAAAGGATACATTTGTGAAAAAGTCTCAAAAAGTTGGATAGTTTGAGAAACTGGGTATTTATGATTATAATCACAGATAAATATCTCGTACTCTAACGCAACTGACATTGTATCTATATACATTTCTAAGTATATTTCCTGGTCTTTCGTGTTTCCCCTAAAAAAATTGTAATAAACTCCTGCAGAACAAATTTTCAGTAAAAAAACTCACTCTGAAGACATTGTTTTCTCCAGAATGAATGCAATGAAACTATGAAAACTATCTACGAATTTCAATCTTGTTTGGCCAAGTTTATCCATTATTCTTTTGTATAACTCATCGTTTTGTATCAGTTCTTTTCTTGTTTCAAGAATTTCATAGAGATCATTGAAAATACCGTCATAATTCTTAGCTAATCTGAAAAAATATGAATTACAATAAAATTTCAACACCTCATTTATAATAATAGAAATGCTCACTTTTCTGGAATATTCATATTATATGCAACTTCAACTGTTGAACTTTGGAGACGAAAGAGGGCACTAAGGGTACTTATCATATTCAAACAATAATTAACTACGGAGTTGACCCAAAATAAACTAAATATCTTTGGCCTATCTTCCAGAGATATTGGAATAGGTTTTACACCTGGATCTAATCTGCCAGTTAATTTTCCTTTAACCATATCAATAATCTACAAGAGGTTCAATATAAACATATTGAATATAACATACAGTCCTAGCAGGACTTCAGCAGTCAATAAAAAAAATACTTATTTTCCAACATTGGAATGAAATGTTTATGGGCCTACTTAGTTCTTATACTCAAAATATTATTTTCTATTGACTGTTTTCAGTCCTGCCAGTACATTTTGTATGATTCATGAAGAAATACTCACCAAAGTGAATTCCTTCAAAAAATGCTCTACTTCCTTTTCTATGAATTTTTCTTGTCCCTCACAAGAAAAGTAAATACGACTTAGATCATTAATGAGTTTACTATCAATGTCACTATATAAAAGTGTTATTGTGAGGGCTAATGATAAATTAAGTAATTTTTTTTCTATTAAATAATTAGTTCCTACAGAAATGGGCATGTATTCTGTCTGAAAACATTAGAAATGTTTAATAATATCACTTATATGTTTTCAATTCTATAACAGAATTGAGCATACACAGAAACACCATCAAGTTTTTCAGTGAGATGTTAAATTATCGATTTATAGCTCACCTCAGATTTTTCGAAAAGAACGAGTTTTCTGGCAACATGAATAAATGTATCAAATACTTTCTTGTAAACTTGTTGATAATTTTCTCCTAGATCATTAATAAGATAAGGTGGTATAGGATATAACATGAATGTTCTTATGGAGTCATGGACATTCTCTTTAAATAATACACTGCACCAAAACTGATGATAGGAGCATTTGATCAAATATTTTAAAAAGGAGATATAATTTTTGCTGTTCTCAATGAAATAAATATTATCTTCTTCACAGAGATCAAAATTATATTCTAGGTATTCGAAGGATGGAATATGTTTTGGTAGCCAAGACTCGTCCTGAAAACAAAATAATGAGAAAACCTAGAAGTAAATTTAACATATGCTTACCAATGCGGGTATCACTTCTGTTTTAGTGTTAACACATTTCTTTCTGGTTTTTTTATTTTTCGCTTCTTCCTGAAATTTTAATTCATTTCAATAAATTTTTGTAATTTTGTGCAATGAATCATTCAAAATTAATAAATTCAAAGTTTATACCCATTGACCCAATGTACTTCTATCTAGTTCATGCCGCACTCTTTCAATGTATACATTATTTATTGGAAGTTTATTGGGATTCTGAAATAAATTATAAATTTCTTGATAAAAAAGCACTAGTGCACTTTTTATAATCACCTTAAAGAAATCGAAATATTCATAATTGATATATTCATTTTCATCTGAGCTCAAAGAACAGTCTGCAAGAATATCTGCAAGTTTATTCATACTTCTCCAAGCAAAATTTCCAAATCAAAAAGTTCGTACTTTTTGCCCAAATGTTGAAAAGTGAAGTAAGAAAAATAATTAGGGAAATAACTTTTTAACCCTGAAAAATTACAGTATTTCATAGAAACTTAATCGGTTGAAGTGGAACAAATGATCTACCAGCCATTGAAATTTTTATCCTACTCTATGATTCGCCCACGAAATGTCAAATGGGAAAAAATAATTGAAAATAATCTCATCAGAACACCCGGTCAGAAAATTTTTGTAAATCAATTGATCCAGGTAAATAAACAAAAAACGAATACGTTATTTCGAGAAACCGCGGTTAAAAGACTCAATTTTATATTTCTGCTAGATTGTAGCTTTAAAATGGCAGCGGTAGAAGATCAACTCATTCAAGTTACAAAGCACATCGAAAAGCAAGTAGATGCGACTTTAGAAGCTCTCGATAATTTAGATGTGAACGATTTGGAACAACTGAGGAAAACCAGAATGAATGAAATGAGGAAGCAAGAGGAAAAACGAAGAATTTGGCTCACTAACGGACATGGGGAGTACGAGGAATTAGCTGAAGAAAAAATGTTTTTCGACATCATTAAAAAGTCAGAAAATGTAGTAGTACATTTCTATACTCAATCAAATGAAAGATGCAAAATTGTAGACAAGCATTTGAAACTTCTTGCACCTAAACACATCGAAACTAAGTTCTGCAAAGTAGACGCCGAAAGATGTCCGTTTTTAGCAAGTAATCTGAAAATCAAAACCATTCCAAGTATTGTGCTAGTCCATGATAATATTATGGTAGATAAAATTGTCGGTTTCACCCAATTGGGCAATAGGGATGATTTCACCACTGAAACAATGGAATGGAGAATTGCTCAGCATGAAATTATCAAATATGATGGAGATTTGTCTACTCCACCTTTTCTGAGAGAAAAGAAAGGGCCAATTAACACAGGACGAAAGATTAGAGATAGTTCTATTGCATCGAAGGATGATGATGATCTTGACTTTGAAGAGTATACTTTAACTAAAGAAGAATATGAAGAGTCCAAAAAAGTTAATAATGATCATTTATCTCCTGAATTGACAGCCGAAGAAGCTGCTGAATTAGGTTTAGATTAAATGTAGTGGTTTGAAATATAGACTTTGGTTAATTTAACTCACTAATGTTGAAATTTTTGATATATTTTTCTTATACACCATTATTAATTAAACTATTATAACAGCAATATGAGGTTTTCTTTCCTTAACGAAAGAAAAGTTTGTATCCTGAAATGAAAAACTTAACTGTTTTCATACATAACTTTCTTCATTGATTAACATACATACAGGTATAAACATACAAATATCTGTATACCAATTTATAAACAGATAATTACAATGCCAATAAAAATAGACAAATCCATTACAATTAAGCTTCTAGGGCCACAGGTTCCTCCAGCTTTTTCTTTTTAGATTTTGCTGCTTCTGAAATATTGAGAAAATTTGGAAATGAATCGCTAATGAAGAAATTATTACCTTCAATTGGTTCAGTGGGTACTTCTGACAAAGAACGTTCTACATTCACTTCATTTTCTGGAGCGTCTGGCATTTGTTCACTCAACATTGCTGCAAATTCTTCATCAACAGCCTCCTCATCTTCTTCAGTCAAGTTTCCACTGATGATAGCATTTATTTCCTGAAAAAATCAACGTAATAGGTGCAGTTTACATCCAAAATAAGTACTTACTTGTTGTTTTTCGACTCCTTCCCGAGTATCATCCATAATCTTTTCAATATCGGCTATATTCAAAGCATCATTGACTTTTTTTAATGCCTCACTTCCTATCTTCAGACCCTCTACAACTTGCAACTCTATCTGAGCAAATTCAATATCGTGTGTGAGTTGCTCCAAATTCTGGAGTTGCCCATCTGTTTTGATGAGAAGCTGCTCTTGGAACCGTTTCTTTTTGAGTAAAAGCTTTGCCCGACTGAAAATCACAAAGTCAAAGGTTGAATATAATTATTGTTTTTCTTACTCTTTTTGCCCTTTTGCAATGAGACTTTTAGCTAACTCCCTATCTAAATTCAAAGCTATCTCTATTCGTCTTTGATATTGTTTCAATTTGTCTCTTTGTTGTTTTAATTGCTGAAATTTTCAAAAATAATTGCAGGATCAATGTAAATATAACCTACAACTTACAAGTACAGCTTTATCATGTTGGGTCACTCTTGACGGGGGTTTCTTTTTTCCGAATATTATACCCATGTTTACTTCATATGAAACTCTTTTATTCGAATCGAATCATTTATCAGATCGTAAATCAAAACATATCAGAAAATGTCAAATTGGATAGTGACCAATGACCTTCATAGAAATAAAAGATTGCCATAATCTTTATTTTTATTAGTTTGCCCTACTCAGTCATAGAAAAGTTACCATTCCAGTGGCGTAGATCTTGTCCACCTGACACATTTCAAAATGTTGAATTTCAATTTTCTTTATAAAATGAATGTATTTAAATTATCGTGAGTTAGACGCAAATATAATTATTATAGGTGCTGGTATAGCTGGACTCAGCGCTGCATATCATCTCCTAGAAAAAGATCCGCATATCGACTTTCTTATTCTAGATGTAGATGGTAAAAAAATTATATTTTATAGAGTATAGGGAAATTTAAAAGGCAATATTTCAGATAAAATCGATTTCTCAATAAGGAATAAATATTCATCACTATGGAATATGAAATGGGCGAGTTCTACGAAAGTAAAGAAAAAAACTAAATTCGCTGAAGATAATTTACAAACCGACTTTCAGTTTGTATTCTCCAAACAGACTAATCTATTGAACATATTAGAAAAACTGGATATTCAAATATTAAAAAATGAACTACAGAACGGAAAAATTCTGGTGGATTACGATAAACTTTACGAGGTTTCAAAAAGGGATAACTTATTGGAATTTTTGTCTAAACAAGACAGAAGTATTTTAAATAAATTTTGCAAGCAGGTTGATTGGTCACATTCATATTACGAGAGTGAATTAATGAGTTCTTTCACAGATAGATGGTCTATGTAGAATTTTTTCTTTCGACAATCATATAACCCTTCCTGAATTTGATGATATAAGTATGAATATTCTTTTAAATCGATTGATATCTTCGAAAAAAGTGCGCGACGTCATAACACAATCATTTCTCTTCAACTCTGGTAAGTTTTCAAAATAATATTCCCATCTTATTAATTTTTTTTTTTTGGAATTTTTTTAGGGCTACAACCCAAAGATGTTTCAGCATCATTCTTTCTTGCTTTTTGTAACTCCACACAAGGCATACAAAATCAGTTTATTTGGAATGAAAAAGGTATCCATCAATTTTATATGGAAGTGAGTACCAATACATAACCTAAAAAATAGTTGAGTTCACTGAGAAAAGGGTTAGAAATTGAGTGATTTCATTTTCCAATATGTGAATACCGACAGGAAATGTGCACAGGGTCTTTATAAATTGGCCGCTGTCTTAGCTTTTGCTCAATATAGTGTTACTTTGTGTTGATGGAATATATTTCCAGGGTGGAGTAGAAAACATGAGGAACAAATTGATGGACTTCGTTGAGAACGAATCGATAGTTAAAGTATCAGAAATTGCAGAAATATCGTGGGACGACTTTAGCGTCGGAATAAGAACGCCTCACGAATACTTCTTGTAAAGATTTTCCATTTCAGTTCTCAATAGTTCTCATATCTACTTTTTCAGTGCAAATAAGGTTATTTTCACGTTGAATGAAACTGAAACAAATAATATCAATTTTGTTCCTCCTTTATCTGATGAAAAGACGATCATTGCCAACAATTTTGTCAGAGGAACCTTGAAGAAATTCTTGGTGAATTATACTGAGGTTAGTGTTCAGAGAATGATAATTTGGCAACGTTGCTTTCATTTATTGGCGGATTTGCCAGATTTCTGATTGAAATCAGATTGAATCATTAGCTAGTTTTAGCCGTTCTGGTTGAACAAAGGACTTTCTGGAGACGTTTATGTTATGAACACAGACGAAAGGAATGGACCGATTTATATTTGTCTGAATATCTCTAAATTAACTGACGATAATTACATGTTAACTGGTTTGGCAGAAGAGGTAATCAGTGAAAACTTTGTTTCTGCATGTACTATAGGAAATGTTTACAGGGCAGCGACAAAAGTGAGATCCTGAATCAACTAAAGTTATATTTCGGGGAAGAAGCTACTAATCCTGAAAATTACGTTGAGATTTCTAGTTCTCTACACGAGTTGAGTTTTCCATACGGTTGTACCAGCATGAAATACTTCGAAAATATTCGGAAAAACACTGAAAGGTGAGTACAATACAAATGATTATTTAATAATTATTCAACAGTGCCGAATTCAGGAATTTAAAAAAAAAATTGTTTTAACCTCAAAAATCCAACGACCTGTCAAATATTTTTGAGGTTAGTTCTGGAGGTCAAACAATAGGAATGATTCTAGGCCCAAATTATTCAATAATTATTTTAATTGCTACCTCACCTGAACCAAATTTCACAGTTCCACTTTATTTTTGTGTAAAATGAAATCTTTTCAATTTCATCGAAAGGATAGTTTGGGCTAGCCCTGAGACCACGACCAGTTGGTACGGCACTGCTGCAGGTTCAGTGGAAGCGGGTTTTAAAGGAGCAATTAGAGCCCTTCAGGAGACGAAGCCTAACACTCTCACTATGGAAGATTTGAATTATATCAGGTTTATTTTCACTTGGATATTTCAAATACTTGCTCATATTATGATTTTGTAGTCCAAACGATGTGTATATACCACCGAGAATGTTGGGTTTTTTTGGAATACAATGGCATATTTTGATTCCTACCGTTTTAGTCATCGTTTATGCTGTGGTGAAAGTCAAGAGGTATTTCTCAAAAAAGCTGTTGAAATGAAAGGATAACTATGTTATTTGTTGTACTGAAATAAAACTAGAATGTTTATTATGTATTATTCTATTGTTGTATATTTTCTACAGCTTTTCCAAGCACTTGTGTGGTTTCATTGTCGTTTATTGAATCTACCTCTTTTTTAACTTCTGTTTTGATATCAATGTCTCGTTCTATTTCTTCTTTTTTGACATTAATTTCTTCAGTTTCCTCCAGTTTCACTTTTACTTCCATTTGATCCTTTTCTTTCTTAATTGTTCCACTATCTTGGAAACCCATTTTTGGCTCGCTATTTTCCTCTTTTTTTATATCTTTTTCACTTTCATCTACTTCCATTTTTACAATCACTTGTTCCTCTTCCTTCTCATCTTTAATTATCAGTTCTCCATTTTCGTCTATTTCCAATTTTAATCCTAGTTTCTCTGCGTTATTCTCCTCTTCACTGATATTTTTTTCTTCAGTTTCTTTCTTCAATTTCTCCCTCTGTTCAACTATGTCGAATCTTTCAAATAAAATTACAAGCTCACAGTGCTTTGTGTGAGGAAACATATCTACCGGAACAGCTTTAACAGGAACGAATGGCTCTCCTTGTAGTGTTTTTGATTCTGGTCTACCCAAATCGAAGAAATTCTTCCACGCAGCATCAGGGTTGCAAGACACGTATATTAACCGTTTTATTTTCTTCACTTTTCTCAGTTGCAAGATGGCTTTTTGATCTGTATGGAACATTTTTAAAACGATGAATACAAATTTGGAAAAATATTATTTAATCGTGTTTTACTTACGTAAACCTGATCTGGGTGGATCAAGTACTGCAACAATGTTATCATTCTTCGATTTAAAACATATAGATCCCAACGTTTCCTCAGCTTTACCCACGAAGAAGTTTGCATTCTCAATATTGTTCATAATTGCATTCTCTTTAGCATCTGCTATAGCTTTGGCAATGATTTCAACTCCTAGGACTTGACCGCAGTGCTGTAAAAAAATAATTGAACTACTGGGAACATGAACAACATTTTATAACCTCACCTTTGCAAAACATAACCCTATTGTACCTGTACCACAACAAACGTCCAAAATTGTCGTTTTCTCATCTGGTTCAGCAAGATCTATTGCTGTTTTATACAATTTTTCTACGGCTTGGGTGTTAATTTGAAAGAATGCTTCTGGAGATATTTTGAATTTGAGCCCAAGTATGCTCTCGTAATTGTGTGTGGCCCCCCATAGATGTTCAGGAGGGAAATAATCGTTTTGTGACATCCTGAAAGAAGATATGATAGTTAAAACATTATACAATTCTTAGTTTTTAATAGGACTTACTTCTTAACAATAGTTTCGTAGTACAAAGACGTCACCCCTGTTTCTTTCCCTTCTCCATTTGAAAAATATTCAACTAAATTGTCTTTGAAGCATTTCAGTTCGTCCTCTGACAAATTTTGGGGATGAATTCCAACAATAATCATCAACTGTTTTTCTGCAATTCTTACCGTTAATTGTCTAAAATGTCCACACTGTATTTCAGGGTCAAAAACTTCCAACTTAGATTGCTGAACAAACTTCTCAAAAGTCTAAAAAAATCCAAAGAATTACAGTAATTCAAATTAAGCTTAAAAAATAGCAAAACAATTGTACCTTACAAATTCTTTTCATTTCATCGGGAATATGTCTGAGATTACCAACTGGGCCTACACTGATGCTACCATGTGCATAGCTAGACAATCTAAAACCAACTACCGGTAATTTGGTTTCTTCGTCGATTCCAAATGAGAAGTCACATTTGTTCCTATAACTAAAAAAATAAGATTACTACTTTGTTATCAGGAATGATCCAATGCTTACCCATCTATCTTGTCTGAATATTTTATAGGCTCAATTGGACAAATAGAACCATTATTCGCAAGTTTCTGTTTGGTTATCCAAAGCCTCAATTCAGGACTCGAATGTAAAAGTTCTTTACCTAATTTGGCCATGACTGTTTTTACATTGAGTTCCTTCAATTTCAACTGCAAAACAATTATACTTCAGTGTTTTCAAGTACTGAATAGCTAGGCACACACGAAAGGGAAATCTGTAAGATCTGCTCGGCAGTCCAGATCTGTAACAGATCTGGACTGCGGATAGGATCGCTCCCGCTGATCGGGTCCGTCGCGGATCATATATCTCATTGATCCGCGACGGACCAGATCAGCGGGAGCGATCCGATCCGCAGTCCAGATCTGTTACAGATCTGGACTGCCGATCAGATCTTACAGATTTCCCTTTCGTGTGTGCCTTGCTAATATGAAATAATGTTAACACTCACTTGTTCAGGATAACTCATGGCTTCAAGAGGAATAGTGGATTCCTTTACACGTTCTTCAGGTGTTCTATTGTCTGGTTCTTTGTCTTGTTTGAATTTTTTCGACTTCCCACCTTTCGAGTCATTTTCTTGACTCCTTTTTAGTACGAAGGGATCAGCAGAAGGTTTTGCTTTCTACAAAATGTGAAATTTCGATAAAAGTTGTTTTTGTACATTTATAAAATATATTACCAGAACTTCAAGAACTTTCCCTTTCCATGTGTAACCAGTCAAGACTTTGATGGCATTGTCCCTATCTTCTTCGTTCCGAAAACAAATAAAAGCATATCGCGCATTCCTATTAGCTTGTTTTATTTTTCTTGAATTTAATTTAAGCTTATCATTAAGCAATTTCTTGAACTCCTGCAATGAAAGATAATTAATTACTTTGTTTATTACATGAAATTCATATCCTACACTTATTCCATAATAAGCTGGTAGATTTCTCAAGACTATTTTGAACTGTTCGTTGGAAAACTGGCGATTTAAGTAGGCGAAAGGATCGTCAGAATTTGTTTCAGCAGTTTTTTCTTCATTACTGGTGGCAGTTGCTTCACACTCCATATTTATATCTTCAATATAACATTAACGAAAACTTTTCACCTAAGATGCAACCACACATCATTCAATTAACCTATAAATAAAGTGAGGTTGAGTTATAAGTTGAGTACTTACTACTTTTCTATGATTCGGGAAAAACGATCTACAGCATAGAACATTTTTTGAATAAAAAAAATAATACGGTGAATTCAATGATTTTCTATGATTTCTCCATGTAAGGTTATGTAATTGGAGAAGTTTGTTATGTTTTCATTTCAATTAAAGTCTCTGATAGGTTTCAAATTCACGAAATTATCCTTGTTATATGGAAAAGCCAATAATAGAAACCAAATGCGACGTATCTGACGCTGTACATCCCAGATTCGCAAGTAAACAAGATCCAGAGGAGATAAACAAATTTCAAGTAGAGAACGATTATTTCTGCATCCAGTGCAAGCTGTTTTTCTCTCCCACCGTGGAAGGTTTAAGGATACACTTCGACGGAGTTATCGTTGATCATAGACCGTTTGGAGACTGCTTCTACTGCGATGGAAAAGTTTACGAATACAGATTTAAAAATAACAGGGAATTTTACCACGATTGCCCGAGACCTCACTAAAAATAGTTGCCTATAATTGCCATATGGTATGTAATATTGTATGTGTAAATACTGATGGAAGCGAATGTAAATAATGTGTAAAAATTAAAAGGTGAACATATAACTCAAATTCTTGAAAGTGTATATGATAGAATTGTGATATTTTACATTCCATAATGAAATTACCACTATTCAAAGATCCTGAACTTCAATTTTCTGCAATAACTTTCTTTGCTAAACAACATCTTGGTGAAACTTGTGGTTCTAACGGACTACCTTTAACACCTAACTCTATTATTATTTTTGGGAAAGCGCAACTATTGAAAACTATTACACATCCATTCTTGTGTGAGTACCTTGATATTATTCGTGGAAAGCATGAAAGAACTATTGTTGTTTCCCAGTTTTGTGGGAAATCTTTGTTAGACGTTATGGGAAACGAAAAATTTTCCCTCAGCAATATAAAGAAGATTGCATTTCAACTTTTCACTGCTTTAAATGTACTGCACAAAAGGAAGATTATTCATAGAAATTTGAGTCTTGAAAATGTTTTAATGCAGAGTTCTGGCGATATAAAACTCTTCAATTATGGACTCTATTATATGACAAATAATGGAGAATTAGTGACTTTTCCAATAATGAAGCTGTCTTATTCAGCTCCAGAGATATACTTGATGACTTCAGATGATGATGTTCCTAGTTTCAGAGTAGATATCTGGTCTGTTGGAATTATCTTAGTTGAACTACTTCTGAATAAACAACTGTGGAGTTCTCTAAAATTAGGCCAGAAAATAAGAAAAGTTCTGAGTTTCTACCAATGCGGAACTTCAATTTTTGAGAAAATTGCCAGAGAACACAACAGTTTCGAAGTCTATCAAAACATTCCAGAAGACATCAGAAATATCGTTGAGAAATGTTTACAAATCAATCCACAAAATAGACCTTCGTGTGAAGAATTTTTATCTCTTGAAATTTTTTCGGAATTCAAGAATGTAAAGATAGAAAACCCGAGTAAGGTGTGTGAACCCTACCAAGCGTTTACTTTGAGAGAGCTGTACCATTGGTGGAAATTAGCAGGGGGAGATGTGTTTTTGGAACTGAAAAAGCAAGGTCTTATACGATCAACCCCTCCAATTTTATCTTTACCCGGTCTTGTAACTTTGGATGGTACAATATTGGGACAGGGAAGGAATCCAGCAACGTTGTACGATTCCAAAATAGTTCATATGAGCCTTGATACTTTGTACCAACGTTTCGATCACATACCCTTCAATTCTTGCTACCCTTTGTTACACACCAAATCTGATATTATTTCTTCTTTTGAACCCATTCCATACGATACCAAAGCTTTACCTCTGGTTATTAAGGAAAGAGACCCTGAGTATCAATTTCATCGTATCATTTTATTCCGACGTTTGCTCCACGGATACCCATTCACCAAAGAAATGATTCGGAAAGAGGCCCGGAAGGATATACCACCCCTTTTACGTGGTGAAATTTGGGCTGCTCTCCTTGATATCAAAGCAGATTACCAGAAATCTTATGCCGTTATCGATAAAGAAACTGTTACATCGACGGATAGGCAGATTGAAGTTGATATTCCACGTTGTCATCAGTATAACGAGTTGTTGTCTTCAACGGAAGGTCATGTTAAATTGAGGAGGATATTGAAGGCTTGGGTGCAGAAGAATACTCGGTATGTGTATTGGCAAGGTTTGGATTCCCTCACGGCACCGTTCTTGTACCTCAATTTTAACGATGAGGCTAAAGCTTATGCTTGTTTGTCAGCCTTTGTGCCTAAATACGTCCATAAATTTTTCTTGAAGGATAACTCCATGGTGATTAGGGAATATCTTGCTAAATTCTCACAACTTATAGCTTTTCATGATCCGGAATTAGCGAATCATCTATACAACATTAATTTTTACCCGGAACTGTTTGCGATACCCTGGTTTTTAACTGTGTTTTCTCATGTGTTCCCCTTGTATAAAATACTGCACGTTTGGGATAATCTTTTGTTGGGAGATTCGTCTTTTCCTTTACACATAGGACTGTCTGTTTTAACTCAGTTGAGGGCTAAACTGTTAACAGCTGGTTTTAATGATTGCATTCTACTTTTTTCCGATTTACCCGAAGTAGACATTGAGAAAAGCATCAATTATTCCATTGATACATTCAGAAAGACCCCAAAAAGTATAACGGAGAGGGAACATCAAAATGAAATTTACTACGAGAAGACAGAATACGATATTTCAGGGGTTACTTTGGAAGACTTAAACCGGGAACGATGTCCCAGAATAAGCGCTGCTGATACTGTAGAACTCTTGAGAAACTCTCCTGATAATGTTGTAATTGTAGACATAAGAAATCCTGTACAATTCTCGAGGTGCTCAGTGAAGAACAGTGTTAACGTTCCTTTCTCCAGTGTTACTTTCGGTGAAAACAATATAGACAGCATTGGAAATCACGCTCAATTATTGAAGGATAGCAGCGATAAAATAGTTATCATTGTGGGATCTACCGAAACAGATCTAGAACTTTTTCCGAAATTTTTATTGAATTGTGGTATAAGCCATGTTTGCGTTTTACATGGTGGCTTTGATATTTTAGCCTCTGTAACACCTACCGTGTTGGTCTCGAATAAGTTTGAAGCTTTAAACTGATTATAATAACCCTTATTCATTTGCAAAGATTGATGTCAGATATGATGGTTATTTTTATATTTAATTAATGTATATTATTGGATTTATATTTAAGATGAAATTGAATTGAAGATATAGTATCTATTGTATTATTTCTGTTATCTATAATTGTTTGATCTTATAAGGTATTATTTATTTATACAATACAGATTTTTGTTAATAAACATTCGAATGAATAAATTGGGATTAATTCATAATATTTTCCTGTTTGAAGATTAATCCATTAAATTACCTAAGTGTAAACCTTGTTTCTGTGAAAAAAATTACTAGGGGCTCCAGTTTGTGTTCTGTGGCCTGCGCAACCTAGAAGCTAGAAGCTCCACTAATTTTATTTTTCAAGGAAACCAAAGTGATGCTAATAGAATGTGTCCAACCTGTATAAATTCATAATTCACGACAATTTTTGTTTGAAATGATGGCGAGATAAATTGTGAACAGTGGTAATTTTTGGATTTTAAAAAATATCAGGGAAAAAAAGAAAACGGACCAATATACAGGGTGGCCATTTGAAAACGAAACAGACGAGATTACAGACGAAATAAATTTTTTCGATAGAAATGCTCGGACAGGTCGATTTCTGTTTCGAGGTGGACAACTTAAGATGTAGGTTACGGACGCATAGCGCTTCAACCCTTGCTACTACAACCCTCACCCCCAATTTTTGAATTGGGAAGATGGGGTGAGTGATACCTCATTTGAAAGGTATTTTTATACTGATTTCAGCACAGTAATTGATTTTTCATTTTATGCATTAGTTTGTCGAAATATTCTTAACTAAGTATTTGAAAATGAAGTGGTGTTTTCATGGCACTTGTAGTGTTTTTTTGTGAAAAATCGACATTTTGAGCTTCAAAACAACCATGACTGTGGCTTCCTTCCTCCAATCCACTGACATAGAAATCTTTAATAAAGATGTCGATTTTTCACAAAAAAACACTACAAGTGCCATGAAAACACCACTTCATTTTCAAATACTTAGTTAAGAATATTTCGAGAACTAATGCATAAAATGAAAAAACAATTACTGTGCTGAAATCAGTATAAAAATACCTTTGAATTGAGGTATCACTCACCCCATCTTCCCTATTCAAAAATTGGGGGTGGGGGTTGTAGCAGCAAGGGTTGAAGCGCTATGCGTCCGTAACCTACATCTCAAGTTGTCCCCCTCGAAACAGAAATCGACCTGTCCGAGCATTTCTATCGAAAAAATTTATTTCGTCTGTAATCTCGTCTGTTTCGTTTTCAAATGGCTACCCTGTATATCTATGATGAAAATTTTTCAAAATAATCGAAAATCAACCGCAAGGAAGGAACCGGGAGGAAAAGGGGGTTTCATAGCCCAAAAAAAGTGAAGAAAGCCATCAGCCTTTTTCAGAAGAATCCTAACCTTTCAGGACGGAAAGTGGCCCAAATAGTGGGTTGTTCGCAGTCAACCGTTCAGAAAATCAAGTCGAGTTGTGGGCTTAGAACATACAAAGTGCAGAAAGTGCCAGACAGGAACGCTGTGAAGAATCAAGAAGCGAAATCAAGAGCAAAGAAATTAAAAAAGATTTCTTGAAAAATTTTTCCTGTTGCGTGATGGACGACGAAACCTATGTCTTGGCTGATTTCTCGCAACTTCCTGGTCAGGAATTTTATGCTGCAGATTCTCGTGGAAATGTTGACGAACAATTTCGCGTGAAGAAACAAGCAAAGTTTCCTAAAAAATTCCTGGATTGGCATGCAATTTGCACTTGTGGGAAAAGGAGCACATTTTTCGTTGCCAAGGCTATGTTGACTCGAAGATATACATAGAGGAATGCTTGAAGGAGCGACTTTTACCATTTTTACGTGAGCACGATGTGTCAACAATCTTTTGGCCAGATTTAGCTTCATGCCACTACAGCAAGGCCACCAAGGAATGGTACGAAGCTAATGAGGTGGTTTTTGTCCCCAAAGAGGCCAATCCACCAATTGCCCAGAACTCAGGCCAATCGAAAGACATTGGGCCCTGGTAAAAAGAGAATCGAAGAAAACTAAGAAATCAACGAAAACATTAGCGGAATTCAAGCAAAAGTGGAAGACAGCATCCCAGAAAGTGACTGAGAACACTATAAGAAGCATGAGGGGAAGAATTCCAGAAAAAATCCATGAATTTTGTGAAAAATAGTTTTGGTCTTTTATTGTAAAAACGGTTTTCATTAGAATCAAAAGATGATTCGAAAATGAGTTTGATTTTCGAAATCGGTCCAGTGGTTCAAAAGATATAAGCGTTTTTGTGGTAGCGAATTTATTCTCGTTCAGTCCTTGAATATATCTAAGGGAAAAACACCCCTATATTTATTTATTACTATGCGAACCCTACAATATAGATGAATATTGGAAATATTGTATGAAACACAGATGTTAACAAAAAAAGGAAAGGAAAAAAGGAAGAATTTTCATTGAAATTTTAATTTTTGTGCTGTTTGACGATTAACATTTTTGTTGCTCATCTTAGTATAGTTGTAACAAATTCTGTTGGTGAATCAAGATTATTATTATTATTCCCTTGGTGGGATTCGTTCAAGTAGCCGAGCCCTCTACCTACAGGGTGGTGTGAAAACGAGTACAAAATTTAATCGAAAATCGACACTCATTTCACGTCTCTTATACATCAAGGGGCGTCTAAAAATTAACTTTTTGGTTAACCATTGATGTCTTTGTCTTCAGCGTGTAATGAAACTTTTCCCGTAGGTTTTGAATCAAGTTCATAACTTCTTGATTCTACATGTACATTGCATGCACTATGAACCCAAGAAGCCGTAAGATAAGCGATGTATTTACATGAATCAGTCTGTACACGTATAAATTCGACGTATCAACTCCGACCGACAGAATATTGTCAAAAGGGTGCAGGAAGTCGGTACGCGAGTAATATATTCTCTTTCGACGGTTCAAGCTGATAGGTATTTAACATTAACACGGAGCCAAAAGCTCGCTCAAGGTAAAAATAGAAGTTGAGTCAGATAATCAGTCTAGTTCTACTGCGGTGGGTTAAGTGTGTGGATCGAATTTTGCAACGCTACTGAGCACTGTGTTTATATGGTTGAATTTGCGTTTTAACGAATTCAAGAACTTGTAGTGTCCACGAGGGCGTGCTATTGTCGCCGTTTTACTTCTTTTTGTCTTCGAAATGGGTGCAAGTTGGTCAGGTAAGGATCCCTTTTCTTATTGTCATTTTAGCTTTTATAATAATATATTAATCTTGTGGTTATTCTCTTTATGATGGACTACCTACTGATTGGTATCTCAAAACGTACAGAACAATGTTTGTTTCAGTTGGAAACAATTGTTTTTATTAGAAAACCTAAAGAAGTTGAAGAAAAACACCCTATATGCTATCTATGGTTCAATCATGATACAAACTTCAAATTGAATCTTGAGATTCGCTTTACACCAAAAATTAGACCATACTTCATCTGGCTATTCTCTTCCTCAATAAAATTTTATTAATATCCCCCTCCTAGAGACCTAAAAAATTGATCAGATATTCAAATTCATCTTTACTTATTTCCATTTCGCCCATTTCTTTGCGGCGCCCCCACACTTCTATGGTTTGCCTACCTGTCTCCCACAGAGTGTCAAACATACCTATGTTCATTGTGTGGTTTCGAATAATGTCATGGCATATCGCCATATATCGGGTTCCCTTTATTTATAGCTCTAATTTCGCACTTAGTACTCCGATACTTACAAATTCCTGGCATATTTTACACTTCAGAGAGCTCAAGAGCACGCTAGAAATTCTAAAATAGAGCCGAGAATCACGAGTTGAAGTTTCTATGACTAAGACAAAATATGATGCGAAATCTCGAAATATCTATGACATGCCAGAATAAATTTGATCTATCAAGAGAGGATGTTAATAAGTGCGTTGTACGGCTTATTGTAAAATTCTAATTTTGTTCAGCACGTGAACCTAATAGGGATAATGATTCCGAATAAAAAGTACAGAAATCAAACATCAAACAGTAAACTGTTCATCGCATGGATCATAAAAATCACAGAAGTGAGACGTGATCAATTATTCTCTTGTTATGATATTTCAGTAGTTATTCAATACTGTAAACAATGAATGAAATCATTGACATGGTCGGTTCGTTTATTTTCGGAACCAAGTTCAATTAAAATTGATTTGATAACGAGTGAAAGAGATAATCTTCAAGCTTTGTGTGGATGCGAACAAAGCAGGGTTGACATTGAGTTCATCAAATAGCTCGATTTAAGATTGAAAGCTTGAGTTGTTATTTCTGAGCATTCGTTTATATTTCATTACAATGTGACAAGCATATGTTCTATGTATTTTGCAAATCTACGTTCTATGTATTTTGATCATTAGAACACAGAATTACATATTGCGACAACGACAACTGATAAAAACATAGAACTATATAGTTACCTACTAGGAATTCTATGTACGAAAACGCTTGTCAAAGAAATTCTATGGCGAATAAAATCCACAATAGGTACTTCTAAACTTAACGAACACCCAGCGTTTCAACGGAAGAATAAGCACGAACCCATAATCTGTTCCATCTCGTACCGTTTTCAAATTAATTTAAATTTCAAATTAAATCTAACATCTCGCCTCAACTTTCTCCCAGATCCATAAAATTTGAAAAATTGATAATCACCACCTGTGGAATCTTTGATGTGGAAAACACACGTCGACTTTTTTTCGCCAGTATATTCATCTGTTCCACCGGTTTCTTCAGTATCACTGCTCCCTCATTTCAAATAAGTTAACGTTAGTGCGAATTCCCAGGTCTGATAAAAAAATTGTATGTCGGTTTTGAGGGCAGCCCACGTTTAGTATTTCCTTCAAAAAATCAGTTTCCGCACTCACAAATTCGTTTATTGTTTATTCGTTGAGATTTGTACCGTATTTTTTTCGAGATGTGTATGTTGGGCGATTTTCTCAAAGAGTGCCTTTGGAATAATTTCATTCTGGGTAAGTTCTGTATTCGACATTTTCTATGAAGATTTAGAATCCACGAAACAACATTTTCTCGTCAAATCCCAAAATGAGGTCAGTTTAGAGAATGCCGACTACAGATCGAGAATCTACATGATTATTATAAAAACACATCTTTTTTTGCAACATACGCCAGTTGATCGAATTTCACTATTCAACATTCCTCGATATGCTTGATCTATCATTCTAAATTTCATCTTTGGTATTGACAACTAGGTATCTATGAATATAGTTTGTCTATGATCTTGAGTATTTTTTGCATAGAATTATAAACATACAGTATAGAATTATGTTATTTTTCGTCTTCTTGCTTAGACAATCATATTAATCACTATGACAACTCTATTTCCTCCTATATTTTCCTTCTTTTCTTCAATTTGAATGTTTACAAACCGTTGAATAGTCTTGCAGTATTCCAAATTTGCGGATGTTTCATCTTAAATAGATCTGAATTAGTTATACTGATTGCTTTACCGGATAAGCATTAGTTCCGCGACAGTTCACCTTTATAATTGAATCATAATCGTTAAAAATAACGTGTTTTTTCGGATAAGTTTATTCTATGCAACAGTCGGCCCTCAAATTTCTATGCGCTTTGTCTGATTCGATCCATAGAGAAAGTTCACATAAATTGATAATCATCAGGTCATCGATGACTGCTTGTCCCGCATTCAAGTATGTTAATTTCCATTAAAGTTTCAATCTAGTCTTCATTCAATGATTCAATCAATTGCATTCAAGTTAATAATGGAAAACAGAAATTGCTCATCATCTAGTTATGTCTGCTCGATCTCACTGTCAAAGCTCTATGATTCGAGAAAAATAATGCATTACAGTGGCATTTCGAGGTTGACTGATTGATTCTTCGAATTCTTTTATGCTTAATCAAAGTTATTCCATGTTGAAACTTCTGATATCTCATTGTTCATTCATTCTGATTATTCCATACCATTTAGAATGCATCGCAATTCAGTATCACGCAGAATAATGAAATTATTTGATATGTAATCTATCATTCTTGGGAACATAGAAGATAGTGTGTTTCATTTTGCAATCAGTTGAAGCTGAATTTCTTAATCTATGATTCTTGGGAACATAGAAGATTGTGTGTTTCAATTCGAAATAAGTTGAAGCTGAATTTCTTAATCTATGATTCTTGGGAACATAGAAGATTGTGTGTTTCATTTTGAAATCAGTTGAAGCTGAATTTCTTAATCTATGATTCTTGGGAACATAGAAGATTGTGTGTTTCAATTCGAAATAAGTTGAAGCTGAATTTCTTAATCTATGATTCTTGGGAACATAGAAGATTGTGTGTTTCATTTTGAATGGCGATAAATGTCATAGTTTAAGCTGAATTTCTTAAAGATTTCTCATCGTTTGTTTTTATATCAGCGCCAGTGAAAAATTTCTTCACTAGAGGCAAAGTCAAGGAGGAAGTCCAACACGGGGTAGATGTTGCCGTCAATGCGGCTGAACAAGGTTTGCAACAACTAGATGAAGCGACCTCAGGTGCAGGTAAACCTTGTTTTGTCCTCGATACGACCAAAATCCAAAATTTTATGATCATTTTTTCTAGTTTCAAGTATAGCCGATGAATTGTCGAAAGCGGGAGTCGACTTGAGTCAGTTCAAACATACTTTGGTGGAAGCTATCACAGACGACGCGGAAACAGCTGGAAACAAGGCGACAGATGTCGAAAACCAGGTCGTAGAAGGCGCAGGAAGCATCGCAACTGGCGTGAACGATGAATTCCAAAATGTCCAAACACAAACGGAGGTCGCCGTTGAAAAGGTCAAGTCTACCATCGCGGATACTGAAAAGACCGTAGATGACGCCTTGAAGAAAACAGGAGACGCTGCTACCGAGACTGTATCGTCTGTAGTTCCAGATTTGGCTAATTTCGGAGCGGAACCCGTAAAAACCAATGTTCCAGAAGATGTTCCCGCTAAAAAGGAAGAAACATCGCCTCTTTCGAAGGAGTTGAAAGCTGCCGAAGACACTGTGTCATCTGGTATCCAAAATGCCGAAGAAGCTGCTTCTACAACCGAGAAAAAGGTTGAAGAAGGACTATTGGGTTTTGGAGACAAGATCTTCGGCGGAATCAGCTCTGGCATCCAAAATGTTGAAAACGCCGTCGCCCAAACTGAAGAAACTTTATCCGGATGGAGTTCATCGCTTCTAACCAAAGAAAAAGACCATGCATCCGACGACGCAGCACCAAAGAATGAAGAAATGTCCACCGACGATGAGCACAAAAAGGGAGATCTGTCATCTGGTCTAGCCGCTGGAGTCGAGAAGGTAACGCAGGGCCTGAGCTCCATACAGGAAACTTTGAGCCACAAAAAAGAAGAAATCGATAAAATAATCGTCGACGTCGATGACCTCCAGAAGGAAACGGTTAAAAAGAAGAAGGAAGTCACTGGATTCAGCTCTGACCTGCATTTCCTTCGAGAGACAGTAGCGGCTTCCAAAGACATCGTTGTGGAAACGTTTAATCTCACTCGTTCAAATAAAGACGACGAGCAGACTCCCCCAGAGCCCCAAAGCGCTGAAGAACCGATATCAGTAAGTGAGCAACTTGCCTTTTTGTTTGTCGAATTGTTTTGTTTGTTTCTTCTATATTTGTACTACGAAGGTATTTTATGTGACTTCATCATTCCTTTCATGTTCCCTTAAAGTGGTCCTCCTCTTGTCTGTTTCGATTTAAGTCGCCCTGATAGACCCCTTGGCGTGAAGTGAGTGTCCCCGTCTATTCCTCTTTCGAAAAACACCGACAAATTTTAGCTGGACAAGAGAGAAAGAATAGAAATTCAACTAAACCAGTTATTTCCATTCAAATCAGATTCGATTGTTGACATGAAAAAAACTGACACATACCGAACCACAGATTAATCTTAATTTGAGAGTCAACCACAGAATGATGTTGATTTGAGAGTTAACCACAGATTGATGTTAATTCAAGAGTTAACCACAGAATTTATGATTCTCATCATAACCTAAATCGATACATTTTCCAATTTCCATTAGAGTGCGCATGCGTTGCTTTCATCTTGTGAATTTTGAAATTTCCTTATTTAGTATTTCTCTACACCTAGAATTCGTCTGAAACCGAAGAAGAAAAACCTGCGGACACCACTGAAGCACAGAATTCCAAAGAAAACAACACAAAAATCGTAGAAAACACAGAAACTGAGATGGGTGATAATGAGAACAAGAAAGAGGCTTCTCCTATAAAAGAGGTCAGCGACTTTTTGAAACAAGAAATTTCCGATGCCAGTAAACACATCGAAGAGAAGAAAGAAGAGGTGAAACAAGGTAAAGGTTGTAAAGAATTGAAATAATTGACCATAACTCAGGTTGATAGGTTATTTATGTAACATAAGCGATATTTTTAGATCAATAACCATTTATTTCAGTTTGATTCTTGTCTTAACCATTGAAATAAGAATAATTCGGAAGGAAATCATATCATTATTGTAAAATAAACAAGGTTTCCTCGAAATACCATCCCTTATTTTGTTTTAGAAGTTTCCGAAGTTTCATCTGCTGTAGCGACTGAAGCTCAGGTTGCGAAGCATTCGTTATTCGACAGTCTCACCGATATCGGAGCTTCAATAACAAACACGATTCACAACATTGAAACTGGAATCGAACACACTGGAAAAGATATTTTGACTGGTGTCGGAACCTCAGTTAAAGAAGCTGGAGACTTTATAGCTGGTACTGAAGAAGATATTGATGATAAGATGGATGATAAAGAACTGAAAGTTGAAGCTGTTACCAGCCTTTTAGATAAATCGTTAATTAACTGATTTGGTGAGGATATTTCGAATTTGACCACTAATCATTTTTATGTCATTATTTAACTTTGAAATTTATTTTTCAGACGATGCAATGAAATGCAGGAACCCCGCCTGTGCCTTTTATCAAATATATATTTATTTGTTGAGCTTTTTATTACACTGAAAGCATTTTTTGTCAATGTGATGTAATTTATTTCGTCAAGTTTTTATTATATATTTTGTATGGAAATGCTAGGGTTATCAAATGAAAGAATGTTTTAACTACAGAAATTATATTAATAAAAATTTTATACATCTGTCAATTAATTTCACCTTGATTCCAGAAATTATCATATACAGATTGAATTTCCAATCATGATTTCAATTATGTTATCGTTGGCTTCTATCGCGAGGCACATAAATCACTCCTCGACTTTTCATTTCCCTGATTATTCCACCAGGAAGTCTACCAGATACTGATATCGCATATACTCCTTTACAGAAACGATCTAAAAGCAAACACGTTCAAAAAGAACTTTCAGAACATAAACTGAAAGAACAACATACTTGTTCTTTGCCACTTGCAAACCCAACTGTCTTCTGGGCTCATTGCAGCAATCATTCTGAAAATTTCAGATAAAAGGTACTGAGAAAATGCATAAGTTATGGTAAGTTCAAGTAAACATATTTAAAAATGTCTGAAATTCTTGGATTTCTCCTTAGACTCTTACCCATCGAAATTGGTACTTGTACACTCATAAACGTTATCTCTGTTATTTTTCATCCTCAAGAATTCATCACAATTGTCACATCCCTCATATTCGAATTGATCGAAAGACTGTAGAGATTACAAAATTAATGAATGCCATGAAAATCAGGAAAGTTTTACCTTTATTAAAGAACAGGAAAGGCATGCCCTGAGTCCTCTTAGATCCTTCGGAATTGTTTCTAGCGTCATTTTCACCTAATTAATAATTTTCAGGAATGCAGGCAATAAATAGAGGTAAACAGTAAATAAATAGAGGAATGATTGACCAAATAGGCACAGAATTATTATTGACAGATGATAAATGACCTAAAATCTTGTTTTTATCGTGATGTTCGTCGCATGATTTCCAACTTGAAATGTATTCAATATCTAATTACTGCTAATATGAGATACACAACTTAACAAAATGAATTATGGATAAGAATTCGTTTCGTATTCTTTCGCGAATCCCAATTAATTTCGTTGAAAATGGGACTGTCAGGAGGGAGCTCACGTTACATGGATGGGAGAGAGAACGATGGATATGATTCATTTTTCGAGTTTTCTCCCTCATCAGTGATATGGAAACTGTCAGATAGCGATAGTTACTGTTTACAACGTTCAATCTAATAAGTTCTCGCAAATAATTATGAACCTGTGAACTTCACCATTCTTGAAACCCTAAATCAACAGTAACTACAATGGTTGCCCAAGAAAAAATCAAGGTGGAATATCCACTCCATTTGATGGTTTGGCAAAACGAATTCCAAAATTTGGGTGAAGAACTGAAGAAAAATGAGGTAAGTCTGTTTTTCTCTCAAATGCATTTCTGAGACTTTTCTTTTTAGCATGATAAAGAAAAGAAAGACGTAAGGGGCAGGACTCCTCTTATGCTGGCTGTTACTTTAGGGCATTTGGAATCTGTAAGAATTTTATTAAATAATGAAGCCAATGTTAATGTGGAAAATTCAGAGGGTTGGACTGGTAAGTTTTTCATCTGTTGATCCAATTAAGTACATATTTCCCAGTCATATTGAACGAGTATGTTCACTACGAAGGAAGCCTCTCAAATTTAGTGGTAGTTACTAATTGACTTAAAAGTTGGGGGAGCTGAGAGAATAAAACCAGGATTATTATTTATTGGATAATATCAGAGTATTTTTAATAATCTTCATACTGATTTTCATTTCATTTTTGTTGGATGTGTATTTTAAACTTCTTTATGTAATTCAATTTTGTTATTGAATTTCCACCTTGAATTTTGATTATATTTTAGTTGTGCAGGAAGCTGTAGCTACTGGGGATCCAGAACTATTACAATTAGTTTTAGAAAGAAGGAATATACAAAGACATACCAGTCGAATGGAAGGTATTCCCATGCTATTAGAAAGATTGAAAGAAGCACCTGACTTTTATGTTGAAATGAAATGGGAATTTACTAGTTGGGGTGAGTAATTTCTTATTGGTGTAAATATTTCGGAAATTTTCAACATTTTTTCAGTACCTCTTCTTTCAAGAATGTGCCCAAGCGATACATACAAGGTATACAAAAGGGGGTCCAATGTTAGAATAGATACCACTCTCTTAGGTTTTGATACCACAAGTTGGCAGAGAGGTAACAGAAGTTATATATTCCAAGGCCGAAGTAAGTTTTTATCAACTCATTAAATTCATTTTCTTTGATTTAAAATTGTCACTCACAACCTAGGTCTTCAAATATGTCGTGCTGTACGTGGAAATATGAGCTATATTTATAAACAAACTGGTAATATGAATCAAAATTAGTACAGATATGCTTGCTAGTGGCTTCTGGTGAAAATCTAGTGAATTTAAACGAGTTAATTCACTGATTTTAGTAAAATTTGCTCTCTTTTGGAACCACATTAGGGTAACCTAATTCTTTTGGTGAAAATATCTCTAATTTTAGAATTTTGTGGTTTTAAAACATCCTGTTGGATTCACTGGTGAAGAATTTGTGGTTGAATTTGATTCTGTCTGTCTGTAAATCTAATAACTTTGGAAAAAAAGTCTGGTCAGTTTTTGATATTTTTCTTTTAGAAGTGGAAAAATGCTGGCATTATGTAAATATTGCAGTCATGCTAGTGAATTTCGAGCTTAGAACATTACTCGAATGTAGGTTTAACATTTTAGGTGATGGTGCCTCGATGTTAGAAATAGATCACGACCTTAGACAGGTTTACTGCGAAGAAATGCAAATTCATGAAGATGCTGCCGAGGTACTTTCAACAAACCAGGATGCTGTTTCTCAGAGACTTACAACACCAATAGTCACTACTTATATCGATACAGATAAGATTAGTTTTGAAAGGTAAAGAGAATAATAAGAAAAAAGTGATTAGGGACGTTTTAAAAAAATTCTTTCTAGGAATAAAGCTGGTATGTGGGGTTGGAGATCTGATAAATCGGAAGTCATAAACGGTTTTTTCTGTAAAGTATTCGGAGCCACTAACGTAGAATTAGTAACCAAAACGAGGACGGAGCATCTGACTGAGACCGATAAAGCTAGATGTAGAAGCAATAAAACTCCGTTACAGAATTTCCTAGGAATAGCAGAAATAGAAGAGAATCACTCAATCACCGTCCCCACAAACGTAAGTTTAAGAAAGTCCAGTCTTTGTAGACGTAAAAGGATTTCTTGTAGGAGAGTCTAGTCAATTCAACCAACCCTTGTAACATAACCCCCGAGGAATATTTCGATCCGGAAATAGATATGAGAGGTAGAGATATCGGTCGTCCCAAAGAGTGTAGCACGAAGGTGCAGAAGTTTAGGGCGACGCTTTGGTTGAGTGAGGAATATCCTCTTTCTCTTCCCGAACAGATTTTGCCCATCGTAGATCTGATGGCCATATCAAGTCCGCATTTTGCCAAACTGAAAGATTTCATCGAGTTGCAATTGCCAGCTGGTTTTCCAGTGAAGATAGGTGGGAAACCTACCAATTAATGTTTAATTTGTGTTAAAAAGTGGTTCCTCTTCCATTTCGGTTATTTTCCAGAAATTCCAATATTCCACGTTTTGAACGCAAGGATAACTTTCGGAAACATATTTGGGTTAGATTCGCCTGTTCCTAAAGTGACTAGGATAGAAGATGGTCCAGAGCTTTCCTGCGTTCTTGATGAAAGTCTCTTTGAATGCCCTCCAGACTACATACAGCTTGGTAATGGTAATTCGTAATTTTTTTTTTTATTTACATTTTCTTTTATCTATTCGTATGATTCCATCTCTTCCAAAAGTTTCTGAATCCATTGAATATTGGAGGTTTATAGCAGTGTTTCAAAACAAAAATATTAAAACAATTTTCGTTTTTGTAAGTTTCCGGCACCAAAAAATTTTTAACGATGAATTTTCAGCTGGTGTAGACGCAAGAAGACAATTCAGCATGGAGGAAGAAGATGATCTCCTACAGTTTGCCATACAGCAAAGTTTGATCGATGCTGGCACAGAGAAAGAAGAAGTAAATTTTCTGCATTTCGTTTTGACATATTTCACAAATTTTCGTTTATAGGTTGATATATGGGAAGCTCTAAAAGCTCAGAAGCCCTCAAGACCCACGACTCCCAGTAATTTCATGGGGGAGGAGGAGAGACAGCTTCAAAGGTAAGATTTATTCGTTGTGCTTGAAATTGTTTGTGTTAAGTACTTGAGGCAAATTTTTAATATTACTGGTATTTGTTTCTATAATAATTTCATACGAACAATCACCTCCTGAATTTAGAAACACCCTGTATAAAAGGTTGACAAAGTTACAGGTTGCAGTGTTCTGATGAATATTCCTTTTTCAACATTTCGTCTACAATCTCTGTGAGCTCCTAATACTAAAAATTGTGATCATATGATGGAGTGAAATCTTCTTCGTCAGTGCTTTCAGGCTATTTTGTGATAATTCCAAAAAGAATATCTCACTCTTCTACTCATAAAATAATAAAATTAATCATATTTGCCGATGACCAGTGACTTGTCAAAAATTATTTAAGGTTAACATTGGTGGCGTAATACTTCAATCAACTGTCATAGATTCAACTGTTTCATCACTGAAACCTTAAATGTCATTGTATACTTCCGCATAACCAGTATTTTTGTGCGATATTTATCAGTTCTTGAGTAGAAACGCTAGATATCAACTTTGCTTCCCTTTGTAGAGCTATCCAAGCTAGTTTATTACTCTGCCAAAGCCCTAACTCCGAGTCTAACGATTCTGAAGGAAATGATTCCCCGGAAACTGACGATTTACAAAGGGCCCTCTTGATGAGCAAGCAAGAACAGATGGAATTGGAAGAACAGCGATTGAGGGAAGAAAAATTGCTTGAGGAAATCTTACAGCTATCTCTCACGGAAAAATAATGTTTTATGATTATTTTTATTATTAATTATAAGTACAGAAAGTGTTTATATGGTCGGCTGGCAATGATATTATTTTTATTTGTGGAAAATAGGCTTCCTTTTTACTTAGATCTCTCCCAAACTACGCCAAAGTGTATAACCAGAATTCTTCCCTACGAAACTTTCTATAGTGTCTTCAAAGTGTAATCCCCGGATGGAAAGTCACTATTTTTTCCCCAAAAGTATTCGAAAAACTATTTTCTCAAATTTTGAACACCCAAAATTTGTACTATGAAAAAAGAAAAACCTAAGTGAATTTATGGAATTGGGTTATATGTCCATTGTTGAATTTCCCAATAATATTTAGTTTCTGATTTGGAATTTAAATCATGTTGAATTTTCCTTGAATATAATATATTTATTTGTAAAGCTATGGTTTTACTCCTATTGACTATTTTATTGGATGTTTATAAATAAATTATTCATTTGAAGTTTTATTCACAGCTTTCTTTATCCTATATTCTTTTTTATATTTGTTTTATTGAACCTTTACCTGCTGCAGGGAGAAGAGTATCCGCTGGAGCATTTCATGAATATCAACAAATTACTTGAAAAAGAGAACTTTCATTTGGGAAATCTGAATACCTCCATATTCAAAAATCACTTCAAGCTTTTGGCTTTTTGTTGCAATGAAAAACAGTGAGGTAAATTAATTTTTTTAATATATTATTCAATCAAAAGCAATAAATATTTTCATTTCACTAAAAGAAATAATTACGATAAAAATATTACAAAAATCATTAGAAAAAGACCTGTACAGGTAATAAATGATAACAAATACTTGCTAAGAAATAAATTCTACTCATTCCGCATATTTGTTCTTCAATAAAATCTTTTCTTTAATTACTTAGGATTCCATTTCATCCCTAGCCCTGAAAAAAATTATATGAATCCTTTTGAAAAAAATTTATTGAGGCATACAAACCTGTTATAAATAGTTTTCAAAATCTGGGTGCTAAGAGCATACCGACTTTCATTCTTTGCTGCCGTCTCATTCCAGTGCTTCCTAACCTTAGCCCATCTTTGAAGATGATCTTTTCTTAGAACCTTCTGAGGAACTGGGGGTGCTTCATCCTGAGGATATTCAAATGAGTTCACAAGAACGACACATAAAAATGCGGTGAGTACTTACATAATTCAAATTTATATTATCAATATTTTGTGCCTGGCAAGGTAAAGGGGAAGGAATCCTTTTTTGGAATTTATCGGAAGGAGGTGGTAACCTGTCAATATCTGAAAGATTTCCGTTCCAAGAATGATGTTCAGGTTCAGGAGAAGATACTCTACGTCTGAAAACAATAACATTCAACTCTGATCACAAATTCATCACATTTGGTACTTACTTCACAACAGCTTGAGGGTTTCTTGGCTGATTCTTCATCCAAGCTCTGCATATAGGGTACAAAGGAGTGTCTTCTTCAAATTGTGCCAAATCAACGCTTCGGTCGAATAATTTCATAACATATGTGTGGTGGTAAGGTGTCGGGGGGTTATCTTTACGCCTTCTGTAACTGATGCAATTTAGCTCAAACCTTATATTCTCAAGAATATTCACCTCTTTCGATGAGAATTTTCATCTGAAGAACTTTCAGAATCACTCTGTTCTGTCAGTTGTTTGAGGACGCTATTTAAACGGCCTTTTGCCATTAAGTAATCATTACCACCAGTGTTTTCCTCTTTAACTTCTACTTTCACAGGATTTGTATCCGTTAACTTTCTTTTCTTTGATATTTTCATAGTTTGAAAAGTTTCTGGACAATCCAAAATTATGAATTGGATTTTGAATTTGAAAGATTGTTGATACAAATATAGAGGTTAGGTTGGATGTTTGAAAACTCTATGATCAAGAGGTTCAAACGAACTAATCAAGATGTACAAACGAACTAATTTGACAACTGTCAAACCGTCAAATGTCGCCATAGGGTACCATGACACAGGACCGGATTCAAACATTTCTCAATAAAGAAATGACCGGATTAAATTATTTCTTTGCATGGCAAGGATGAAGAATAATTAACTGAAACTCAAAGTCCAATGTTATCTTAACTTTTGAGGGTACCAGGTTGTAATAATACATTACTGCTCTTCTTCCGACATCAGAATAGGCATACAAAAAGCGTTGCGACGACTTGCTGAAAGGTGACAAATCTAAAATTTGCGCATTTAATGGAAAACAAATGGCAAACTCTGCCTTTGTAACACCAACTGAGTGAAATTTTCATGCGAAGAAATGCCCTAGTTAGAGACAAACTCTGTCTCTGCCCTAGTTCATTAAGTCCAATTATATTTGAAGAACAAACCGCAAACGGTTGAACAAGGAATGAATAAAAGATTTTCGTAGGTAGAAACTAATTGTCTATGGTTGAAATTTAAAATACCGGAAAAATTGTGTATAAAATTGGATGTTTTCGGACCTCAATTACGTAAAGCTTCTTGAAAATTTAGGAGATCGAATAAATTTTCATCACATTGAGAAAAAAATTGTGTCAGAAGTGGGATTCGAACCCACGCCCTCAGAGAGGACCAGAACGCCCGAAACCTGTGATACAGGCAAGTAACCTTGAGTCTGGCGCCTTAGACCGCTCGGCCATCCTGACATTGGTTTGTAACAAATTTCGGATGTTTATGTACATCGAAATGATATCATATGAATATGTTCCTATTTGTTATTCTAAATAGTCGGACGGTAGGATGTAATATGCTTTCTTTTAATATTAAAAAGAACTCATCTATTATCCTGCTACAAGTGAGATCAATTAGGTACAATCAAAACTCCCTGCAATTGTGTATTTTTCGGAACGAATCGAAGGCCCAAACTTTATTCACACTTTTTTTGTTGTTGCAACTATCTGAATGAATCTCTGTTTCTATTGGACTCTCGAGGGAGGTAATTATGTTAAGAAATGAAGCATGATATTTTTTAATACTTTTATTCAACATATAAATTAGAAATAATATATACATTTGATTATAAATATGAAAAAAATTTGAACTATATTCTTTGGTTGAACAATATCGAATAATTAAATACCAGTTTCTATACAATTAAACATCGATAACACTTTCGTGTTTTTTCTCTTGAGCAGTAACTTTCAGTTTTTCCTGCATTCTGTTCAACATCTCTTGCATCCTTCGAATCTATAAAACGATAAAAATGGTTAAGATACATCATCCATAAACAGTTTTCGTAGAAATACCTCTTCATCTTTTTGCAAGAGCAATTTATCCGTTTCGTTCATGTCAGACTCGTACGGTACAGAATCTCTTTTGAGTTTTCTGAAAAAAAAAGAAGAAAATAGTAATGCTGCAAATCAATAATTACAAATGGAACATACCCCCTCTCTCGCGCGTGCTGAGAAATCTGTGATATACATTGAGCTCTGAAATTCTCGTAATGAACATCTTCTGTGACATCTTTCAAATCTTGCATATGCGTCGAGATCAACATGGTTCTTAATTTGATGAAATCACTGTGTTTTGGGTTTTCAACTAAAAGTTTATTGGTTAGACATTGATTTTCTATTAAAAGCCATCAGATTACCATCAACAACCCCCCAAGGATATTGTCTGCCGCGTACTTTTTTCCCTCCGATCTCCAAAACCGTATTACTGCCAACAACAGCAAAAGGAACGCTGGCCTTGAGTTCCCTATCTTGCTGTTTGAAATCTTCATCCTCATCGCTATCACAATCAGGAAATTCGTACATCTGAAAGAAAAATAGAAATGGAAATCGGATCGAATGCCACAGAATTATGTGTCAAAGCGCGCTCTTCTATGACTCCAGATGAACATAGGTTAGTCCCCAAATTCTATGTACTCGAAGAAATTGTACATACTTTTCTCTATGCTTCAAACAGGGATGTGAAAGATACGATATGAGTAAAACTTTTACGTTTTGCGTGATTACTCACTTGTATTCCATGATCTTTGACATCATTCAGTATGTTCTTCTTCAGTTTGGCCACTTCGGATGTTGTAAGAGTATCAGCCTTAGCAATTACCAGAACAATATTGACTTTTCTGTGTAATCTCTTCATAAGTTCCAGATCCATTTGTCTTACACTGAAAATATTCAATGTTAGCGTAAATAATCAAAGATTTGAGTCTGTGGTACCTATGTCCCCAAGGTGGTACGAAATATAAACAGCAGTGAACTCTGTTGTCCTGTATATTTCTTCTATTGAGCCCACTTTCATCCGTAAAATATTGTCTAAATTGGTCGTCTATGTAGTTAGTACATACTTTCCAACTGTCTTCGCAATTCACAGCATCCCCAAATCCCGGCGTATCTATCACGGTAAGTCTGTGAACAAATAAAGCATGATTTATGCTAGCAAACACAGAATAATCGGAATGTTCTGTGATTCCTAGACTATATTCACCTTAATTTGACTCCACGCTCCTCTATTTCCATCGTTTTCTTCTCTATAGAAGTCGTTCTGTGGATTCTTTCGCTTACATCTGGTATTATTCGATTCTTATATAGGTCGTCCAAGAATAAACTATTTATCAGCGTTGATTTTCCGAGTCCAGACTCGCCAACAACCATCAGAGTGAAGTCAAAGCCCCTTTTTACCGATTTTCTGTGGACCTGATCTGGGAGCGTGGCGAATCCGATGTAATCCCTGTCACCTGAACAATAAAGTATGGCCATGAGAAAAGGGCTTCGACTTTTATTGTTGTATTATTCATTACAAGCTAAGCAGTCTAAGCAGATAGCCTACATATTTCAAAGATTCGGTATCTTTGTTCTATGGTCTGATAATTTGGCGAGATTATTATGAATTATTCATCGCAATGTATATTAATAATCTTGGATAGGTGCTACCTGATTGTTCAATTTTTTTTGGAAGTATATTGATTTCTCTTAATCACCCCACAAGTAAGCCAAATTTGAAATATAAAATTTCATCTAGACCATAGATAAAGGAACTATGGATCTAGACCATGTAAATGCGCGGAGGTCAGCGGCTTACACTCGAGATTCTGTGCTCTGACGTCATTTGAGTACCCAATAGAATAATTTATGATCCCAATAAATGATTAAAAATAGATGCAATTTCTAATATTATTGCGAACTACATTCCGTTAGAAGATCCGAACAAAAATGGAATGGAATACAAACATGGTACGGAGCTGTAAACACGAGAAAATGTGCCATCCTCTGATCGTGACGAGGAGAATAAATGCAATATTCGTATTAAATTCACGGCCTGGTAAACTCAGCCTGGTTATTACGAATTGTGGGAAATATTAAACATTTACAACATAAAGTTCAATGATTACTTCCGCTAGATCCAGATACTGGAAACGTAAGCGTAGATGGAAAAAACTTTTAAATTGTTTGTACGAATTTATCGCATCGAATTTAATGACAGAGGAATCACAGAATGGAATTTGAGCGGAAGCTTGTTTTTCGATTCGAAACTCTGTGGATTCATCGATGGTTTCTCTATATTTCGGTGTTAGCAGGGGCGGATCAGGGATGTAACCAAAGGGGTGGGTTTGGTTGGTCATAGAGTTTGGAGTAAAACTTACGGGAATGTTTCAGCTCAAATGAGTGTAGAAAAGGTGATATTCCTCTGTCCACGCCTATATTTACCCAATAACAACTAAAGAATTGTCTTCAAGGATATGTACATTTGAATTCCTTCAACGTAAATGTATTAATTGTGTTGACATAGACAATCTTACCGGTGAATTTTAGCATATTTCTGAATGTAAGTGGACGAAACTAGACGACCTTTGCTAAGTTTATCTATTCCAATTGATTTTTCTCGATAGAGATATGTTGAAAGCTACTGAATAATGAAGAATATTTAAATGTAGGTATATTTTATCCATTATCATTCTTGCACCAGTCTTGGGCTCGAACTGATTTGTTTTAAAATAGGATGTCATACTGTGAGGCCCACAGCAAAATTATTCAATTAGATCAGTCAATTATGGAATATGATGCGATTGTTTATAAATGTGTCAAGACATGCTAGAGAGCGATTTTGTCGGATTTCAATCGACATACTACTTCTGAAGGCAAAAAATCGCATACAATGACGTGAAAAACAGTTTCAAACATCGTGAGTGAGATTTCAAAGAGAAAAACAGCCAGTAGGTAACTAGATCAACAACGTATGCTCCGAATTGGCATCTTCATCCTGACAAAAACGAATTCGCAACGAGCTTGCCTTCGGTAGCAGCTGAAAACCGAGAAACAATCGCCTGTCGGCCCCCTGTTCACTCCAGACAAACAAAACACACTCACCTGACATGTTAAACGCCGTCGACGATGAACAGTGCACTGAGATCGAACCGTACACCGCTTATCTGCGGCGGAACGTAGCCAGGTCACGTCTATCTCCGAAATCAATCATACATGCCAAAAACAATGAAAACGATTGACCGAAACGCGGAACCAGGAAGGATCTGCGATGCGATTCGTAAACAATCGACGGTCGGTGGTCGATCTGTCGCACAGGGCCCGCTGGGATGGATCAATAATTCGTTGACAGCGCGCTATTTTCGAATTAGCTGGCGCCCTAGCCGGTGCGCGGATCTGGTTGGCTGGGCGCAGCGAGGAGGGCTGCTGGAAGGCCGCATACCGGCGTTGCCAGAGTGAGGGATTTTTCTGGGGGATGAGGAACTTTTCCTTTAGAGGCACAGAAATGTATGAATATTGCTGATGATGAGTCTGATTTCCACCAGAATCAGTTACAAAATATTCTATGGTTCTGGATCTATTATATCAAGAAAACTAAATCTCTTTACCTTGTGATTACTCTTCATAAAATACAGCAAGCACTCGTTATTATACAGGGTGTCGTTGCGTAAGTTTTTCTTTAAATTTAATTAACAAAAAGGATAGGGGTAGGTAGTCTACTTCAACCCACTCCACTCATTCTAAAAACATAAAAAAAATTGAGAAAGTGTGTTTTCATAACAGTAATACTTCCATAAAATATCGCTTCTCGTTTTTAAGATACGAAAAAGAAACATAATTTTTTCGCCATTCATAAACACCCTGTATAGCTTATTACCAAATTACGCGATCTTAAATATATTTAGTTTTTGAATGCTTAGGAAAGAATTCCAAAATTAATGACTCGCAAACCATTGGGCGGTATTATTCTGCTTCTGAACTCAACCAGTGGTTCTAAGTTAAGACCTCATAAAGAACCATTCTTTACTCGAAGATTATATGCGATCTTGGATTCAGGAAAATTGTTCCGTCTGACTTGGCAAACCTGGAATGCAATATTAACGTACGAGGTGTGATATGAAATAAAACAGATTATTTATGATTAAATGAGGGTGAAATAAATGATTTTCACAACTTAGAAATGAACGAAGGTTTTCATTATCCGCTATTTCTTAGATTTGTACATTTTGTTGTCAATGATAATAGATTTTTCACGAATCAAATAGGTATTTATTTGCTGTATGATGCGTATTGTGTGTTGCCTATAGATCGAAGAATGAGGGGTAGTACAAGACTTTTTCCCTATGTAAATCGGTCCAGTAAAATCTTAAAATCGCAGCAAAGCTGCGATACGTTGAGGAAATTTTTATACGGTCGAAAAGAGTCGTAATTGATTCATACGTGGGTAAAATTTCGATTCTCTACGCGATGTAGAAGTATTTTAAAAAAATTCGCGAAAATCGCGACAAAATCCGTCAAAAAGGGCAATTTTAAACTCGATAAAACTTTTTTTCCAGATATCCTGACCGTGATGTAAATATACGGATCGTGAGAGAAAGAGTCAATGCAAAGTAGCATGGTATTCATACACTGCGCAAAAAAATTAACGCACTTTATGGAAATCTCAAATTTATTCTACCACTGAAGGTTTTCTCAATGATAATTATTTTTATCAGGATTATGCATGCATATGTTATCCACTTTCAACGTTTTTCTTCAATACAGATGTTTTCTCCCAGCAGGAATAAAAAAAGATGATATTATCAGATTTTGAATGTATTGGCTCCATTCTAAAACCAGTTGTTCTCGATCAATTCTAGTGATCAATAGTTTTTCTTTCGTTTGATTTTCTACACTCTATCGCTATGCAACGCGAAACACGCAATTTGACCCAAGAGGAATGTGCCCAAGCGGTAGTTTTGCGAGAAGAAGGGTGGACATACACAAGAATTGCAGAAAGGTTTGGAGTTTCCCATACGAGTGTGTCCAGAATGTTGCAGCGATTCAGGGAGACAGGTATGAATGTCCGAAGACCAGGACAGGGTAGACCACGGGTAACAACTGCCATTCAAGAACGTTACTTGAGAGTTTCTTCGTTGAGACAACGGTTTGCAACCGCTCGCCTCCTTCAAAATCAGCTTGAGCAAACTCATGAGGTGCAAATTAGCACTCAGACAATACGAAATCGCCTCAGAGAATATGATTTAAGGCCTCGTGTCGCGGCAAGAGGCCCAGCTCTTACCCCAGCCCATCGAAGGGCGCGTTTGGATTTTCCGAGAGAGCATATCCATTGGGAAGAGGCCGATTGGGAAAGAGTTCTCTTCACTGATGAGTCTAGATTCTGCCTCTACCATTGTGATCGACGTTCCCTTGTATACAGACGTCCACATGAAGAGATGTTCAGTGCAATTTCCTGAATACTACTGGTTTCGGGGGAGGATCGATTATGGTATGGGGTGGAATATCTTTGACTGCTCGCACAGACCTAGTGGTCGTTAATAATGGAGCTATGAATGCTGATAAGTATATAAGGAACATTCTTGAAGAGAATGTGTGCCATTTGCCCCATACATTGGTGAAAATTTCATTTTTATGGACGATAATGCCAAACCCCATCGTGCGCGCATCGTTCAGGAGTACCTTGAAGAGGTTGAAGTCTCTCTAATGGAATGGCCAGCAAGAAGTCCAGATCTCAATCTGATTGAGAAGGTTTGGGACAACCTCAATAGAAGGCTGAGAAGTTCAGAAAATCATCCAGCTACTCTTAATGACTTAGGAATCCAACTCGGAGAAATCTGGGAAGGATTAGATCAGAACATTTTAAGATCACTCATTTTGAGTATGAACCGTCGTTGCCGAGCTGTAATTAACGCAAGGGGTGGAAATACCAAGTATTAAATCACTTATCAGTATTTCAGTATTTTGAAAATTGTTCATTTCTCTTCTTTTACATAAGATTCGGTGAAATCCTGAATTTTTTTTCCATTTAATGTGTCTTGTTTCGTTCAAAACCTTCCCGAGAGAACATAAAAAATAAGTTATAAAGTCAATGTAAGCTTAACTTTCATTAAAATTGAGATTTTCAGAATGTGCGTTAATTTTTTTGCGCAGTGTACTTTCCATTGTTTTCCCAATTCTTCAGGAAAATTTATCAAAGTTTGACATTTCGCCTATAAAATTACAGATCTGCAGAGATCTACCGATAAGGATAACTACTTGATAGGTAGATCTAGAAATAAAATACTAAATGAATTAATAAATTTGTATTTGTAATAGTCAAATAATGTTGTTACCTATTCTTGATATCTATTTTGAAATTCTAGTAAATTATGTAAAAAAGAAATTATTTAATTACGAATTTGTAGGAAATGATGGCGCTTTTTTGGCAATTCTGAAGACTTAAGAGTGCCTTAACCTTGATGGAACCTGGTACTCTCGATGTCCCCGGTAGCTACGCCACATTTGGTACCATTTCGAAAGTGAAACATCTTATTATCGATTTAATTCAAGGTCTCTTCTCTACTTTTTGGACTGTTCATTTCCTTAAGTTAAACCGCAATATTGTCTCCAATATTAATTAAATTCGAGTTATTTGCCAGAATCCTTTTCAGGATAAGCAGTGGCGTCGATAAAAAAGAATCAGCAGGCACAATCGAAAAGTTTGGGATCCTAAACTCTTTTTCATTTGGTCATACTGTATGTTTATATGTAGGTGCTTAGCTACATGGAAAAATTATTCATTGCTTCCATAAATTTCAAACTGTGGTATTCTAGTAGCACTTTGGACCGCCATTATATTACAGGTTATAATTAAGTGATAGTATTCAGATCATAATAAGATGAGAATTAATTTTGTTACGAATTCCAATCAAGGAAACCTTGAAATAGCGTGATGATTTTTTGTTTAGGAGGCTCAGATTTTATTAGAACAAACTTGTCTTCATTCTTCATGGCCAGCAAGATGCAAATTTTACTTAATTTAAATCTTCTACTACTAACACGCGTAGGAACATGTTTTCCAGGAATTGAACCAAAATTCAGTGTTAATTCAATCTCGTGCAGCTTTTGTGTATTTATTATTGAATTCAATAGACAGTCTTTTGGAATTAACGAATTTCTATATTGTCGGATGCTGTAACCAAATTTAAAAGGATCTGAAATTTGTCAGGATCACAATATTCGAAAATGCAGCAGAGAGCAAAAGTCGAAAATACGTTTTCGAGCCAGAAAAACGAATGCATTTAAGATTTCAGTTCTTCATCACTCTTGAATTATTTATAAGCAATCTAATTACCATTTGGAATATAATTTCAAGATCCTTCAATTCGTAAATGATAATAATGAATTAGCATCACATATAAGTGTCACTTGTGTGGGTAGAAGGTAGAACTTGAGAAACTTGTAGCCATATTTTCATCGTTATTCAATTTCAGTTGCAGTCTAATGCATTGCATACTTCACCTTCAGATTAACTTCTCAGTTAGATTACGCATTTTTATAATTTGATGAATTAATGAGGGAAACATACCTTCTACATACAGGGTGTCTGGAAATATTTGGCAAAGAAAACTGTTTTGTTTCATACACGTGGAATTATTTTGAATCATATAAAATTTACAATCAGCGGATTGGCAAACACCTGTAGAATATAATTTTTTTAAATTGTCTCTCAAACTTTGTAGATAAGCTCAGGAACGATAGACACCCTGAGTTACAATTTTGGAGACTTCTTTGGGTCCATATTACTCAAAACAGAACATTTTGAAAACGCTATAGTCAAAAACCTAAGATATAATCTCAAGGCTGATTATGATTTACGTTGACAAGTCAAGTAAATGTCTAGAATTAGCATGGGACTGAAAGTATGAAACAAATGATTTTATGCAGAGTTCAAGGATTTTTATAATGAGTGCAGAAAGACATCTAATATTCGTACAGATTGTTCACGCCTTTGTAAGATTCTCGTATTCAATTTAATGTTTATATGTTCTTGAGGAAAAGCTTTGTTTTCTTCTCTTTTCCAATTAGGAGTACTGATTTTGTGTTATTTTTTCTCTTCAGTAAAATCATTACTGTAGGAGTCTGCGGTAGTAAGATTGTTTCATTCAATTCAACTCTGAAAATTCGTTATGGCTTCTGTGGAAGAGCAAAAGTGATGAAATCTTGGTGCAATATGCGGCTCTTATTACCCTTCAGAAGAAACATAAATATCAGGATCTGCGCTGGAGAGATCATGAGGAACAACTTTTTTAGCCCTTCAGAAAAAAAATAATGCTTAGGGTGTGCGGTGAAAAGATCAGGAGAAAAAAATAAAATCTTGGAAAAAAATGTTTTTTTGCAATCATTAAACTTTGAAAATTCGTAATGAGTTCTGTGTCCAAGCTACAATGTTGAAATTTTGGTAAAATATGCGGCTTTTTTAACCCTTCAGAAAAAACATAATGATCAGGGTGTGCGGTGAAAAGATCAGGAGAAGAAAAATAAAATGCAGGAAAAAAAATTATTTTTATGCAATCCTCAAACTTTGAAAATTCGTTAAGATCTCTTTGGCCAAGCTACATTAATGAAATTTTTGGTAAAATATGCCGCTTTTTTAGCCCTTCAGATAAAACATAATAATTGGGATAAACGGTGAAAAGATCAGGGAGAAAAATTCAAATCTAGGAATAAAAAATGTTTCTTTATGCATCCTCAAACTTTGAACATTCGTAATGACCTCTGTGGCCAAGCTACAATGTTGAAATTTTGGTGAAATAAGCGGCTTTTTAGCCCTTCAAAAAAAAAAAGAAAATGCTCAGGGTGTGCGGTGAAAAAATCAGGAGAAGAAAAATGAAATCTAGGAAAAAAAAATATTTTTATGCAATCCTCAAACTTTGAAAAGTCGTAAAGATCTCTTTGGCCAAGCTACATTGATGAAATTTTTTGTAAAATATGCGGCTTTTTTAGCCCTTCAGAAAAAACATTATGATTACGGTGTGCGGTGAAAGATCAGGAGAAAAAATCAAATTTAGGAATAAAAATTTTTTTAATGCAATCCTCAAACTTTGAACATTCGTATTGACCTCTGTGGCAAAGCTACACTGTTGGAATTTAGGTAAAATATGCGGCTATTTTAGCCCTTCAGAAAGAACATAATAATTGGGGTAAACGGTGAAAAGATCAGGGGAAAAATCAAATCTAGAAAAAAAAATGTTTTTATGCAATCCTCAAATTTTGATAATTTGTAATGACCTCTGTGGCCAAGCCACAGTATTGAAATTTTGGTAACATATGCGGCTTTCTTCGCCCTTTAGAAAAAACATTATGATCACGGTGTGCGGTAAAAGATCAGGAGAAAAAAATCAAATCTCTAGAAAAAAAAAATGTTGTTTTATGCAATCCTCAAACTTTGAACATTCTTAATGACCTCTGTGGCCAAGCTACAATGTTGAAATATGGGTAAAATATGCGGCTTTTTTAGCCCTTCAGAAAAAACATGATGATTAGGGTAAACGGTGGAAAGACCAGGGGAAAAAATCAAATCTAGAAAAAAAATGTTGTTTTATGCAATCCTCAAACTTTGAAAATTCTAAATTAACTCTGTGGCCAAGCCGCCGTAATGAAATTTTGGTAAAATATGCGGCTTTTTCGCCCTCCAGAAAAAAAATTATGATCACGGTGTGCGGTAAAAGATCAGGAGAAAAAAATCAAATTTAGAAAAAAAATATGTTGTTTTATGCAATCCTCAAACTTTGAACATTCGTAATGACCTCTGTGGACAAGCTACAATGTTGAAATTTTGGTAAAATATGCGGCTTTTTTAGGCCTTCAGAAAAAACATAATGCTCAGGGTGTGCGGTGAAAAGATCAGGAGAAGAAAAATATAATCTAGGAAAAAAAATTATTTTTATGCAATCCTCAAACTTTGAAAATTCGTAAAGATCTCTTTGGCCAAGCTACATTTATGAAATTTTTGGTAAAATATGCTGCTTTTTTCGCCCTTCAGAAAAAACCTAATGACCAGGGTGTGCGGTGAAAAGTTCAGGAGAAAAAAATTAAATCTAGAAAAAAAAATGTGCCTAACTGTCGCAAAAGGAATCCTTCACCAAGAATTTTATTTCTCAAAATGTAACATTCCCCAAAGTTACGCTCCTTCATATCCAACCAGGTAATTCCCATCAGGATCAACTCGATCTAATGGTCCAAAAATGCGTGCCAACATATTCAGCATCTGAACTTGACATTGTGAATTGAAAGTTGCACAAGAATATCCAATAGCCTGGTGGGGAAAATCCTTTCCATTCTTCTTGAAATGTAATGTCGGGAGCTTTTCTGAAATAATAATCAGACTGTGGCCGCCAGCGCAAGACCCCTGCATTGGCCACTCGTACCACCCTAGCTTACCACCGTAGTTTCTGGGGTATGGAGCGATTGTGACCTAGTGTTTTGGTGTTTTTTCTCTTCGATTATCGACAGATTTAGGGCTTGTGCTGGGCGTTGGAAAGTATCGAAATTGTTGCCGAAACAGGGTGAGACATTTTTGATTATTTATAATATATATTAACATTTACAAATAATAATAATTAGGGTATGTCGTGGAAAGATTAGGAGAAAAAAATTTAAATCTTGAAAAAAAAATGTTTTTCTTGCAATCCACTATTTTAAAATTCGTTATGGCTTCTGTGGGCAAGCTGCAGTGATGAAATTTTTGTGCAATATGAGGCATTCTATTGCACTTCAGAAAAACCATAATTATTAGGGTCTGAGTTGGAAAAAATATCAAATATAGAAAAAAATGTTTTTTCATTCAATCCACAGAATTCGTATTGGCTTCCGTGGGCAAGCTACGGTGATGAAGTTGTGGTGCAATATGAGGCTCTTATTGCCCTTCAGAAAGAACATTATGATAAGGGTCTGCGTTGAAAAGATTACGAGAAAAAAATCAAATCTAGAAAAAAAATGGTTTTTCATTCAATCCACAAACTTCCGCAATTCGTAATGGCTTCCTTGGGCAAGCTCCGGTCATGAAGTTTCGGTGCAATATGAGGCTCTTATTGCCCTTCAGAAAAAACATTATGATAAGGGTCTGCGTTGAAAAGATTGCGAGAAAAAAAATCAAATTTAGGAGAAAAATGTTTTTTAATATAATCCATGAACTTTGAGAATTCGTATTGGCTTCCGTGGGCAAGCTACGATGATGAAGTTTTGGTGCAATATGAGGCTTCAGAAAGAACATTATGATAAGGGTCTGCGTTGAAAAGATTGCGAGAAAAAAAATCAAATTCAGAAGAAAAATGTTTTTTAATTCAATCCACGAACTTTGAGAATTCGTATTGGCTTCCGTGGGCAAGCTACGATGATGAAGTTATGGTGCAATATGAGGCTCTTATTGCCCTTCAGAAAGAACATTATGGTAAGGGTCTGCGTGGGCAAGATTACGAGAAAAAAAATCAAATCTAGATAAATAGTTATTTTTCATTCAATCCATGAACTTTCAGAATTCGTATTGGCTGCCGTGGAAAAGCTACGATGATGAAGTTTTGGTGCAATATGAGGCTCTTATTGCCCTTCAGAAAGAACATTATGATTGGGGTCTGCGTTGAAAAGATTACGAGAAAAAAAATCAAATCTAGAAAAAAAATGTTTTTTCATTCAATCCATGAACTTTGAGAATTCGTATTGGCTTCCGTGGGCAAGCTACGATGATGAAGTTTTGGTGCAATATGAGGCTCTTATTGCCCTTCAGAAAGAACATTATGATAAGGGTCTGCGTTGGGAAGATAACGAGAAAAAAAATCAAATCTAGAAAAAAAATGTTTTTTCATTCGATCCACGAACTTTGAGAATTCATATTGGCTTCCGTGGGCAAGCTACGGTGATGAAGTTATGGTGCAATATGAGGCTCTTATTGCCCTTCAGAAAGAACATTATGATAAGGGTCTGCGTTGGGAAGATAACGAGAAAAAAAATCAAATCTAGAATAAAAATGTTTTTTCATTCAATCCACGAACTTTGAGAATTCATATTGGCTTCCGTGGGCAAGCTACGGTGATGAAAGTTTTGGTGCCATATGAGGCTCGTATTGCTCTTCAGAAAGAACATTATGATGAGGGTCTGCGTTGAAAAGACAACGAGAAAAAAAAATGAAATCTAGAAAAAAAAATTTTTTTCATTCAATCCACGAACTTTGAGAATTCGTATTGGCTTGCATGGGCCTACGGTGATGAAGTTTTGGTGCAATATGAGGCTCTTATTGCCCTTTAGAAGGAACCTTATGATAAGGCTCTGCGTTGGAAAAATTACGAGAAAAAAATCAAATCTAGAAAAAAAATGTTTTTTCATTCAATCCATGAACTTCCAGAATTCGTATTGGCTTCCGTGGGCAAGGTATGGTGATGAAGTTTTGGTGCAATATGGGGCTCTTATTGCCCTTCAGATAAAGCTTTATGATAAGGATCTTCGTTGGAAAGATCATGAAAAAAACAAATCTAGAAAAAAATGTTTTTTTATTCAATGCATACAAATTCACAAAAAATACATGTGGTATACAATGCATTATAAATTCAATTTCAACTCAACCTATAATTAAAAAAAAACTTATTTCGCATTCAAATCTTTTTACGCACTCTTCCAATAAACATCGCAAATCAACAGAAATCACAACAAATTAACGCATCGTTTACATTCAAATGATTATTAAATATCCATTATATCTCAATGATGAAATTAACTTATACATTCAGAAAAAAATCTAGTGGATCCCAAGACTATATCGAGTTATGATGGTATTGTCTATGGATGTACGACCAATTAGATGGTATAATTAATTTCCAAACTGACCTTGTACCATCAGAGTTATACGGGCATTGAGATTAAGGTACACATATTCAAAATAGATGGGATATGATGCAACAGATAGAGGGGTTGCAAGAATACACCATTCTCAGGGACTCTAGTCAGAAACAGAGAAGGTTGTTTAAAAAATAACCTTCTTTTTTAAGGCAAAAACGAATACCTTTATCTCCTCAAGCACATCTGGAACTCGTGAATCCTAAATTTCAATATCGAAACTTTTACCGAATTTAAAACAATAGCAAGGCACACACGAAAGGGAAATCTGTAAGATCTGATCGGCAGTCCAGATCTGTAACAGATCTGGACGGCGGATAGGATCGCTCCCGCCGATCTGGTCTGTCGCGGATCATGGAGATATATGATCCGCGACGGACCAGATCGGCGGGAGCGATCCTATCCGCCGTCCAGATCTGTTACAGATCTGGACTGCCGATCAGATCTTACAGATTTCCCTTTCGTGTGTGCCTTGCTAATATCCTGTAAAAAAAATTCTGTTGTCTGTAGGTGTAGTCTGTTGGTGTTCAAATTAACGCCATATGTCCCGCATATTTAATACAGAGTGTTCGTAATAAATATAGAAATAAACCCTTTTGCAAAAACGATGAAGGGATTTTTACGTTGCCGGGTACAGCAACCATATTTACGACGTAGAGACTTGATTTTTTTTTAATTGAAGTTGAAGAACGTCCTGAGGGCAAATAGTTTTTTTTTTTTCGATTTAATTCGTTTTTCAATCAAAAAAACCAGGGTAATCGTTAGATCTCTGCAATATTTGGGTTATTGAATATGTTTTTCGTTTTTCATGAGTACAAGCTGTATTTTTGAATTAATCATCATGAAAATTTTTGTAGTTTATAGAAGATTAAATTGCCGAGGGCAAATAGTTGCGATTTTTTTCAAAAAATGATGAATAACTGTCGAAAAAAATCATTAAGTGTAGTTTCCAAAACGCTGAAGTTCAACCTGTTTTTTTAATTGAAAAACTAATTAAATAGAAAAAAAGAAAACTATTTGACCTCGGGACGTTCTTCAACTTCAATTTAAAGAAAAAATCAAGTCTTTACGTTGTAAATTAGGGTAGTTACTCGTGAAATAAAGAAACCACTGTTTGAATGGAGATTTACCACTATTCATAAGGTGATACTGCCCCTTAAAGCAAATTGTTTACGGATCTCATTTCGAAAAATATAGTATATAACATTACTAGCAAGGTAAGAGGGTTTTTACTGGCAAATGGAGGATATAACTGACTCGCCTGCGGCTCGTCAGTTACCTCCTTGAGCCAGTAAAACCCATTACCTTGCGTGTATTGTTTTATATTTTATTTGTTTCTCATTTGTAAAAAGGTTAGATAAATTCCAAAAAAATCTGAATAATTTGTCGCAAATGTCGTAAGCTATGGAAGCGTTGCCATGACCATGTCTCTTTATTTTTCTTTACATTTGTTTTGGCGAAAACGAAAATGAATGTACCAAAAGAAATTATTGAGGCAGCCAGCAGTGTAGCTTCAAGTTTATTACCTGCAAAATCAGCTTCAAGGTACGAGCGAGAATACGACGACTTCAAAAAGTGGCAAAACAAAAATAGTGTGATTGGGGTAACTGATGAAGATGTTTTGTGGGTCTACCTGAATAAACTATCAGCTAGATTCAGCCCTAATACTTTATGGGCAAAATGGTCTATGCTGAAAAGCTGCTTGGAAATGAAAGAAAATGCCCCTGTTCGCAGGTTTGTTTTCCTTAACAAATTTATTGAAAAATATGATGTTTAGTTGTCATTTGCAGATTTCAAAAGGTAATAGCGTTTCTGAAACGAAAAAATGGGCGTTATACGCCAAAAAAGGCCAAGGTATTGAGTAAAGAAGAGGCTGAACAATTTCTTTTACATGCTCCTGATGACCAGTGGTTGCTGGCGAAAATTGTAACAATATTTGGGATTTTTGGATGTTGTCGATGTGACGAAATTCTCTCCTTAAACATGAATGATGTAGAAGATATGGGATAATACGTTATTGTGACATTGCGGCAAACAAAAAATTTAACAACAAGAAGATTCACCATAACCGATGATGGCTGCAGCTTCAAGCCCTGCATGTTATACAGAAAATATGTAAATCTTCGGCCTCCTGGAACAGAAAGCCTAAGATTTTTTTTGACATACCGCCATGGAAAGTGCATTTCCCTTAATCCTGGCAAGCACACTATTGGTGGTGTCCCAAAGCAAATAGCGAAATATTTAGGTTTAAAAGACCCAGAGTTATACACCGGCCACTCTTTTCGCAGAACTGGAGCCACTATATGGTTGCGGATTCGAGTGGAGATATTTTAGCACTGAAGCGTGCAGGAGGGTGGAAGAGCACCGAAATTGCGATGAGTTATGTCGATGATTCGGTCAACAAAAAAGTCGAAATGTCTAGCAAATTATTTGGTAGCAAGGAGAGTACAAATGTTCTGCAGTCCTCGAGTTCAGCAGTTTCTGAGTCAACAGATGGTTCATCATCATCAGTATCAACTCTTTCATCGTCAAAAATCTGTGTTACTGGAAATAACAATTGTACCATGATTTTCAACATATATGACGATAAAACAAAATTTTCTAATGTAAATAATACCACTAACTTGTGAAAATTTTGCAAGTTAACTGTCAGTTTTACAAGTTAGTGACTTGATAAAATAAACTTTCTTGATTAATATTGTGTTTTTGGCAAGTGACGTTTACAAATGAGAAACAAATAAAATTGTTTTCCCGTTTTACCAAGCTACCTATTCTGAATTACTAATTCCAGACGTGTTCCCCCATATCTTTGAAATTCAAACAGCGTCTCATAACCTCACCAGCCTCTGCTCTCGCCACCGGACCATATTTCAAGGAAACGGAACTATCTACCGACACGTTATGGTCAAACAACACACGCAGATACAATGAGATCAGATCTAAGGAATTTACGCTCAAATGTAGGTACATAAAGCAGTTGCGGAATTCCTAAAAAAAATGGAGCCCACACAATTCATCTGTGGTCACGATATTCAAATTAATTGATCGGCAAAAATTTGATTCAAGGTTGAATGAAGAGTTGTTAATCAAGCGAGTACCCTTGAGAGCTAGAAACGACCCTATAAAGATGATGAGTTCTGACATCTACCTATTTTATCACCTTAAATTGGGACGAATTGAGGACAGCCTTCCCAAATTATTCAGTGAAAAAATTGAATTAAATTTGGAATTCGTCGAGATGAATTCAATGCGATTGGATTTGCATAATTTATTTATACACGAAACTATCGGTCCCGCTTGCTTTTTTTGTTCGTCAATGAAATAGTATTCAACAGGTTTCGTAGTGTATAATTTATGTGTATATTTACAATTAATGGGTTAATGAGCCAATGATTCTAATGCTGAAATAGTCAAAGGTCAATCAAAATCTTCACAATTGTCGAAGATGACATGACATTTAACCGTGTATATTTCGAAAATGTTAGGTTATGGTCATTTTCTTGTCAGATGAACAAGCAACGTTGTCCTTTCTACATAGAGGTCGTATAGTTTTACGTAATTATCAGAATGTTTTTTAACTTTGGGAAAATAATGAATTTGAGGTAATATTATGTGAATTCAATAATTCTAAAGACCAGGCAAATGTTGAAGAAACTTTTTTCTTCGTTAATACTGGAAATAAACTGCTGCACATGACCACATGAGTTAGGGATATTGACTTAAATTGCAAAGAAATTTAGTTAAAATAATATTTTTGTGATGAAAATACATATTAATAGGATTTCAAGTTGCAAATTAATTTTAGCCTGTAGGTCTGCAGCGTTTACAGGGGGGTTAAGAAAAATCGAGTAAAATAACGAAATTTTATTCTCAGAGAATTCAAGCATTTTAAGACTATCAATACAATATATGGCCTCCACGGGCATCAATAACAGCTTGACATCTTCTTTGCATACTACACACGAGGTTGTTGAACATTTCTTGAGGAATTTATGTCCATAAAGTTAGCAGTGCCTTTTGCGAGAAAATCAATAAAACCTATTGCATTAATTGTCGAGAATTTGTCGTGAAAGAAAAAAAATTGCTAACTTAAAGTTAAGTTAGCAGAACCACTTTCTCAATATCTACCAAATATCATGAAAATGGTTATAAATAATTCTCGAGTAATTGTCGAAGTCCATATGACTTAAAAAAACACAAAAAATCCATTCCTTCTTCTTCTTGTTTGTTTTACGTCTTTTTCCCGCGAGTTTGAGATATTTCTGGAATTATCGCATTTTTGTCAACAGCGCATTCATTATTGACTTTTTTTCGATTGCATTAATTGTCGAATACCTGTCCCGAATTTGTCGTGAAAAAAGAAATTGTCGCGTCCTTAATCTTTTTTTCTACGGGGTGTCTTTGCTAACTTAACGTTAAGTTAGCAGAACCACTTCTCAATATCTACCAAATATCATGAAAATGGTTATAATTTATAAATAATTGTCGAGTAATTGTCGAAGTCCATATGACTTAAAAAAAAACACAAAAAATCCATTCCTTCTTGTTTGTTTTACGTCTTTTTCCCGCGAGTTTGAGATATTTCTGGAATTATCGCATTTTTGTCAACAGCGCATTCATTATTGACTTTTTTTCGATTGCATTAATTGTCGAATACCTGTCTCGAATTTGTCGTGAAAGAAAAAAAATTGTCGCGTCCTTAATTTTTTTTCTACGGGGTGGCTTCGCTAACTCAACGTTAAGTTAGCAGAACCACTTTCTCAATATCTACCAAATATCATGAAAAGGGTTATAAATAATTGTCGAAGTCCATATGAAGTAAAAAAAACACAAAAAATCCATGCCTTCTTGTGTATTTTACGTCATTTTTCTGCGAATTGTATATGAAACGATAATTTATTTTGCGAACAATCTCAATATCTCATCAAAATAAGATGCGTTTCCCAAATAAGCAAAAAGAATAAAAAATGCTGAATAACAAAATTCTTCCTCAATCAATAAATAAGATATTTACATCTCCCTAATCTGGAAATTCAAGGTCTAATTAATATACTTAAGTGTAGTAGGTGTATAATTTGATTTTTATGGATTTGGATCTGAATTCTATTTTGTTTATTTCCTTGTTACGTTTCTGGACCACAAATCTTGGCCTTGTTAAATTGGTGATTGTCAAGATCTTGGCTTCAGGAAACTATTTTGTTAAAAGTGGATGTGGTTTTACACTTCATCAACTGATTAATTATTTTTTTGGATTGGAGACCCTATCTTTTCGTGTAAATTTCAATAAAGCTTGAAATACTAGGATGTATTGATATCTAGTTAGCCTCGACCAGTTCCACGCATAAACAGAATATTGCGATACCATATCAACGAACAATAACTTATTAGAAGTGTCAGTGTAGAGTTCGACGTCAAAAAGTAAACCAGAGTTACGCAATAAATTAAAAAAAGATGTCCACCGAAATTGTTAAAATCGAAAAATTGGAGTATCGAGCCATCATCAAGTACCTGTATTTGAAAGGGTTAAGAGGTAAGCAGATTTACGAAGATATGCTTAATACCCTTGGTGATCAATGTCCTTCGTATGCGACCGTAAAAAATTGGACTGCAAGCTTCAAAAGAGGTAAATTTTCCATTGAAGATGATGACCGATCGGAAAGTTTCTGTGTCGGTCTCCGAAAATATCGATGCAGTTCATGACATGATTTTATCAGACCGTCGAATTGGGCCAAAACGGATATCTGAAGCACTGAAGATTTCATACGAACGTCAATTTGGACATGAGAAAAATTTCTGCAAAATGAATCCCCGAAAGTTTGAATGTTGACCAAAAGCGTGCAAGGGTAGAAGCATCGCGTTCAATCTGTGCTCGATTTGAAAACGATTAGACCGAATTGTTACTATGGATGAGACTTGGGTACATTTCTACGATCCAGAAACAAAGCAACAATCGATGGAATGGCGACACTCTGGTTCTCCAAGACCTAAGAAGTTTCGTGTCCAAAAATCTGCTGGAAAAGTTCTTGCTTTAGTTTTTTGGGATTGCCATGGAGTAATCATGATTGATTTTTTTGGATAAGGGTAGAACAATAACTGGAGATTACTATTCGACATTACTGACCACTCTACGGGAAAAAATTAAAGAGAAAAGACGCGGAAAGCTATCCAAAGGTATTTTGTTTTTACAGGAAAACGCCCCAGTACACAAATCTCATGTTTCCATGCAAAAAATTCGTGATTTAGGGTTAGAATTACTAGAACACCCCCTTTATTCACCAGATTTGGCTCCGTCCGACTATCATCTCTTTCCTCAACTGAAAAAAGTTTAAAAGGTCGTACATTTTGTTCCAACGAGGAGGTAATAAAGGCTTTGGAGGACTGGCTTGCAGAGCAAGAAGAAACATTTATTTTGAAAAGTCTAGAGACGTTGCAGGTTCGCTATAATAGATGTATTCAATTGAGAGGAGAATATGTTGAGAATTAAAATATTTTGACATTGAAATTTTGTTTGGTTCTATAGTAGGCTAAGAATTTTTCAATATATCCTCGTAACTGTCAAAAAAATATGTTCAATCAACAGTAAAGTAAATACATCGTTTGTCACTCTTTTCGATGGCAAAACTCCAAATGGAGGCATTTTTTCAATCTGTTTTTTGGATGGTATTCCTACATAGATGCGCTATCGAATGTTAATTGAGATTTTTGAGGCAAATGCATATCTTTTTTAAGTTCTAGCTCAAACTTCATATTTGCTTATCGTTTATGAATAGGGCTTTCTGTTCGAAAAGTGTCCACTAGGTCTCCTCTCCCAAAGAAGACACGAAGCAGATCTTCATCTCCATATACTGTCATAATATCGCCATATCTAATTTCAAAATCTCACAAACGTATCCTTGCAAGAATCAAAATTAGCATCACGTCCAATCCTACGTAAAAATTACGCCATTAATCCTCTCTCAGTGGCATTATTATTCATTGTATCGTATCGTCTTGTCACGATTATGCGAGAATTTACGTATTTTGAGTAAATTATCGATTATTAAGTAGAAGGTTCAAATAAATGGCATTGAGTCCGATTTCGGTTCGACGGTTTTTTGCTCAATTCCAATCAACTAAGCCGTGACAATGACATTCGTTGATTAATTCGTTTTCTTAATTATACCGTGGTTTAATTCGATTTCGAAGGGGTAATTGGCGTTCAAGGCCTGCTGAGAATTCGGAGATCGACAAAGAGGAAATGGATTGGATTGTTTTTTTGAGGAAACCGACCAAAACGGTGATCAGAAAAATGCAGATCATCTCTATAAAAATTCTTTCTATCGGGTGTTTATTTTGGAGTGATAGAACTTTAAAATGAAATAAAACACATTTAAATTAAAATTCAAAGATAATTTGAGCACATGCAGGGTGACAAGAAAAACTTCGGACAAATTTTGCTGTGGTCTGGATCAAAAGTATTTCCGCGCAGCCAAATAATTTTTATTCTCTTGTTTTCTCTACAATTTCCTGTACTACCTGTACTTATATGTGAATTTTCAGTTTGATATAATTTCATTTCACCGAGTTTTAGAATATCAAACAAACGTAGTGCGATTTTGGAGCTGTTTCGTCAAGGTAGGAGTCAATGCGAAATTGTTCGTTTGCTCAATGTGCCTCGACAAACCGTGTCCGATGCAATTCGTCGTTTCAAGGAGCTTGGCCATGATGGTCGTCGTCCAGGAAGTGGTAGAAAACGCACCTAGCAATACACCTAGCAAACGCAACATCGTCAAGAAGCGAGTCAATCGAAATCCGAGGGTTTCCATGAGGAAAATAGCCTTTGAGACCGGTATCAACCCCGAATCAGTCCGTCAAATTGCCAAAAAGGAGCTCAACCTCAAGCCATACAAGCTCCAAAAAGTTCAACACCTCACGGGAGAAAACAAGCGCGTACGACTCCAAAGGTGCCGCCAACTCCTTCGTCTCTCCGCCGGTCAGCAATAGGGGTGAATTCTCTTCACAGAAGCTTTTCACCTTATTAGAACAATCCCACAACCACCAAAACGACAGAGTCTGGTCCGTAGAGGCTCCCGGTACATCGGCCATCGTCGAACACCGTCAAAATCCGCAATCCGTCATGGTCTGGGGCGGAATTTGCGGCAGTGGTAACACTCCCTTAGTTTTCGTGGATCAAGGGGTCAAAATCAATCAAGAAGTCAACCGCTGCGACATCCTCTAGGCCGTAGTACTTCCGTGGGCCAAGCAGCACTTCGGCGATACGCATTGGACCTTTCAACAGGACTCCGCTCCGGCTCACAGAGCGAAAATGACGCTGAATGAATGGTGTAAGACCCATTTTCCTTGTTTCATCTCATCTGCAGAATGGCCGCTCTACTCACCCGGATCTCAACCCAATGGACTACAGCGTGTGTTCGATTTTGGAGCACAGGGCTTGTGCTAAAAAACACAAACATTTGGATTCGCTGAAGCAATTTCTGCGCCGGGAATGGAACCGATTAACGCCCTAGGAGCTGCGGCCCATTGCCGAGAGCTGCGGCCCATTGCCGAAAATTTCAAGAAGCCTCTGAAGCTTAAATATATTATTCTGAAGGCTTAAATATATTATTCACAAATGGTCAAGCTATTATCATTTGTTCAATTTCTTCTGTTTAATAAAGTTAAATGAAAAAGAGTTTGTCCGAGGTTTTTCTTGTCACACTGTGACTGTATGTCCACCATGACTATCTCTGAGAAACCGCATTCTACCAGACCAATTTTGGACCACTGTTCCGAGTAATTCAGGCCTTATTTCAGCAATAACACGAGTTATGTTGGCTTCCAAAGCGTCTATTGTTTCTGGTTTAACAGCATAAACCAATGACTAAACAACACCCCAAACAAAATAATCCATTAGAGTTATGTCGCATGATCTTGGAGGCCAATTAATTGGACCATTCCTCCAAACAATGTATTCGCCCAATCTTTCTTTCAATTAATCAATTGTTACGGAAGCAGAATGAGGTGTAGCACCATCTTGTTGGAACCAAAACACTTCTGGGTCGATACCATTCAAATTTTGAAACGAATACTCATTAATCATCGATCTGTAACCAGCACCATTCACTGGAACAATAGCTCCAGCATCGATTTCAAAGAAATAAGGTTCGATGATGCCCCCAGGGTGTGACGTGCATTTTTCAGGATGCAATGGAACCTGCAGAACTTCTTGAGGATTGCTTTCAGTCCATATACGGCCATCTTGCTTGTTTACGTAGCCGTTCAACCAGAAATGAGCTTCATCACTAAATACAATTTTTCGATAAAAAAGTGGATCAACTTCAAGCTGTTCTAGGGCCCAATCCACGACTCTTATTATGTCAAGAGGCTTTAGTTCTTGAACCAGTTGGATCTTGTATAGATGTGTAGACCAAGATCTTCACGCAAAATTTTCCATGTGGAGGATACACAGAGTCCAACTTGTTGTGAACGTCGACGAATAGACAAATCTGGATCTCCATTAACACTATCACTTACAGCAGCGACATTTTCTTCTGTACGTACAGTTCTTTGTCTTGTTGTTGTTGTTGCATCGAGTAGAGACAATGTTGTCCGAAATCAATCGATAGTTCGACGAATAAGCTGCTCTGATGGACGATTATGCAAACCATAAATTTCCCGAAGTGCTCTATAAGTTTGGAGAATAGAACACTGATTTTGAAATAAAATTCAACAATTTGTAAAAGTTGTTGCGGTGTGAGTCTTTCCATGATAATTTGTCAATGATTACTGAACAGAAATGTCGAAAGAACATGAGATGAAGATCGGCAATTTCATCTTCCTAGGTTGTCTAGATAATCAAATACACTAACTCTCTTTCATTTTCATTCTCATATTTTTATAGATAAGGAAAAATATTCAACATCTAACAGGTACTAACGGAGAAAAACGAGATTTTTTGAGTCGTTAGCAGCACTATTTCTGCATCCAAGTTCCAGCTAGAAACAATTAAAAAAAATAATCCATTCTTTGCTAATTGCATTATAATTCTTTATCGATCAGGAGCCAGAAATGCTCAATAAATTACAGAAAACAATTAACCGGAAAGCCACACGTGCTATATGTAGGATTCAAATAATTTAGAAAGGAGTCATGTCGATTTTTCCAATTTGAATAATGCATGACGATTAAAAAAAACTAGTAAATCATTACCATTGATGAAGTAATGTCTTTTAACGAGGTTGACTGTGTTTGTTCGAGATTCTGCTATCGTTTTCTACTGAAACATGCTGTTTTACGAAACGCATTTAATGTACAGTTGGATTTGAATGAAAATTTCATCAAGGAAATTCCCAAACTTTCATACACTACGCAAAAAAATTAACGCACATTATGGAAATCTCAAATTTATTCTACCACTGAAGGTGTTCTCAATGATAATTATTTTTATCAGAATTATGCATGCAACTTTCAACGTTTTTCTTCAATACAGATGTTTTCTCCCAGCAGGAATAAAAAAAACTTATTATCAGATTTTGAATGTATTGGCTCCATTCTAAAATCAGTTGTTCTCGATCAATTCTAGTGATCAAAAGTTTTTCTTTCGTTTGATTTTCTACACTCGATCGCTATGCAACGCGAAGCACGCAATTTGACCCAAGAGGAATGTGCCCAAGCGGTAGTTTTGCGAGAAGAAGGGTGGACATACACAAGAATTGCAGAAAGGTTTGGAGTTTCCCATACAAGTGTGTCCAGATTGTTGCAGCGATTCAGGGAGACAGGTATGAATGTCCGAAGACCAGGACAGGGTAGACCACGGGTAACAACTGCCATTCAAGAACGTTACTTGAGAGTTTCTTCGTTGAGACAACGGTTTGCAACCGCTCGCCTCCTTCAAAATCACCTTGAGCAAACTCATGAGGTGCAAATTAGCACCCAGACAATAAGAAATCGCCTCAGAGAATATGATTTAAGGCCTCGTGTAGCGGCAAGAGACCCAGCTCTTACCCCAGCCCATCGAAGGGCGCGTTTGGATTTTGCGAGAGAGCATATCCATTGGGAAGAGGCCGATTGGGAAAGAGTTCTCTTCACAGATGAGTCTAGATTCTGCCTCTACTATTGTGATCGACGTTCCCTTGTATACAGACGACCACATGAAAAATATGCTCAGTGCAATTTCATGAATACTACTGGTTTCGGGGGAGGATCGATTATGGTATGGGGTGGAATATCTTTGACTGCTCGCACAGACCTAGTGGTCGTTGATAATGGAGCTATGAATGCTGATAAGTATATAAGGAACATTCTTGAAGAGCATGTAGTGCCATTTGCCCCATACATTGGTGAAAATTTCATTTTTATGGACGATAATGCCAGATCCCATCGTGCGCGCATCGTTCAGGAGTACCTTGAAGAGGTTGAAGTCTCTCGAATGGAATGGCCAGCAAGAAGTCCAGATCTCAATCCGATTGAGCAGGTTTGGGACAACCTCAATAGAAGGCTGAGAAGTTCAGAAAATCATCCAGCTACTCTTAATGACTTAGGAATCCAACTCGGAGAAATCTGGAAAGGATTAGATCAGAACATTTTAAGATCACTCATTTTGAGTATGAACCGTCGTTGCCGAGCTGTAATTAACAGCAAGGGGTGGAAATACTAAGTATTAAATCACTTATCAGCAGTACAGTATTTTGAAAATTGTTCATTTCTCTTCTTTCACATAAGATTCGGTGAAATCCTGAATTTTTCTTCCATTCTTCCATGTCTTTGTTTCTTTCAAAACCTTCCCGAGAGAACATAAAAAATAAGTTATAAAGTGAATGTAGAGTTAACTTTCATTAAAATTGAGATTTTCAAAATGTGCGTTAATTTTTTTGCGCAGTGTATTTCCTTTCCCAAAAAATAGTAACATTATACGGATATAGGGAAATCAACCAGAATACCTGACCCAAAATAGCAGCTGAATTTAATGAATTTAGGACGACTTTCGGACGGAGAAAACTAGGAATGATATATGACAATGAAACATTTAATAAAAACATTCTAATGTGCATGTGGGTGCAGTTTAACATAGGAAGGATACCAAGACCAAGAAAGTAACCTGTTGTGTTGCGAGTGACCTTAAACAGATACGTAATTCCCATTTTTCCACGGAATTGACAATGCGAGCAGTCGACAATGCGTTTTTGCGTGATCAGTCAAGTCGAAAGTAGGACAATTTTTGTCGTTCTCACTAACAAGGGAATTCAAATCTGGTCTGAACAGGAAGAAAATGAGCACAGAGACGTTGAGCAAGAATTCAGTGATCGATTTGTTCCATAATTCCTACGTTTTGCTGTTTCCATTCGGAAAATATCAATATTATAGTTCATCAAGCCACACCCTGTATATGACGGTCCATAATTGATCGAATTTGGATATTGCGAAAAGTTATAGATACTTTCAAGAAGTTACCGAATTTAAATATCGTGGGAACATTCGATACTTACGAAAGCAATTACCGACAAATATTCAAGAACTTCCAAACTCCATGCATGTTCTCAAAAGTTAATGAGAGGAAACGATTAAGATGAACACATATTGCAGAATCTTTTTAACAACTTATTTCGTCGGTGTTCCCTCCAAACCAATACCTGCCTATCACAATTGGGACAATTAATTCGATAGTTTTTATGAACCTGATTCTTCAAGGATTAAATTGTCTTAAATCAATATCCGTTCTACCAAATAGAAAGTATTCGCTGTTTTTTTGAGATAGTAAACCTTGGTGAAGGTTAGGTCATGGGTTCATTTTGATCATTATCGATATTGATTAGCAAGGCTGTCATTGCATTGGAATAAAAGAAAGGGATTCAAATTTTAAATTTTTTGAGTACCAACAATCAACAATAATATACCATCACTCAAGATGATTTTCCTGCATTTCAAGGACCCAATCAGCAAAGACAAGACGTTGTTTATGATCTGCCGGCTTGGGTTCTTGTGTTAACAGAACTATATAAGCCTTATGACCAAAATCTTCATGCAAAATACGGTATAATGACGTTTGTGGATTGCCTAATTCCAAAGAACGACCAGGAATGGACAAACCTGGGTTTTCTTAAACACTTTCGGCTACAGCAGCAATATTTTCGGCTGTTCTTGAGCGACGTGCGCGTGTTTTATTCTTCACATCACTAACTTGTCCCAACAGCTCAAATTGGTCCACCAATTTCTGTATAGCGGTTCGACAAGGTGCTTCACGAAGACCCAAAAATGTTCAAGTTTTACGAACCGTCTCTGCCAAATTTTCACCATTTTTATAGTGAACTAGCTGGCCCGGCGAACTTTGTTTCACCTTAATGATACTTACGGTGGATTTTACAAATCGTAATCACCGGTGATCGGAGATCAACAGCTTGGTTCTCTGATTTTTGAACTGTCGAATCCAGTTATCTTTATCAAGCTCCGATCACCGATGATTACGCTTTGTGAAACTTACTGTTAAAGTTGTATCAACTAATCATTGCTGTTTTTTCAAGCAGGAGATGAATAAGGCAAAATATACAAAATTTTGGTAACATTGTTATTCGCACGAAAATAATTCCCTTTATTTAAGCGGTATCTATGTAATTATTGTTGAACATATAATTTTTCTTTGAATGCTTTACAGTTTTCTCATTGCTGTACCTAAATAAAAATATAAATCACGATCGAATTATATGGATGAGAAATATGTAGTTCCAATGATGAATTACCTCTGATCACTGTAGAAACCATTTTAGTTTTGCCAATACAAAGCTGAAAATTCGAATTGAAGTACTTTGTCTATAGTACTTTAACATCACTTCACAGTATACAAATACGCTTAGACGTTTTCTTATTTTTCTTCTTGACTAAGACATTTTTGTTTCGGTCCACAGCACAGAGTTGGAGGCAACTCTAATATTACACACTATTTGTTAACATCGGCATCTAACGGGGAGAATATCAAATAAATAACCTACGAATAAGCTGTAGCGTAACTGTAACTGTAGCGGCACCTAGTGGCCTTACTCAAAAGAAGGAAAAGCATTTCCTGCATAAGTAAAATTTTCATCGATTTTTCCAAAGTTTCATTGTATTTTATAATAACCAGACCGTAGACGAATCCATATATGAAGTTTCATAACAATCAGTCCATCCGATCTCGAGTTATAAATGGTGTAACCAACATCTTTCTTTTATATATATATATATATATATATATATATATATATATATATATATAGATTTGTTCGACCGCACATACAGACCCAAATCGGTATACTCGACCGACTTTTCAGTCCAAAAGTGACGTTTTCAGACCCGGCTTCGGGACTGGTAACGTTCGACTATAGAAAAGTTATGAGGGGGCTGAGGGGATGCTAGGGGTGCATTTTCAGCCGGGTGTGAAAAGTCGGTTATACATGTGATTATATATGGAAAAGTTTCAGTGTTTGGCCAGTGCGAGGGCGCTTCAGTCGACATCAACTTGCTGTATATAATTCGTATAGTTGACCAACGCATTGGGTCCCTAAATATGGCAACGCTGTTTTCCGTTCATACACCTCAAATACACTATTCGAGTACTTATACGATCCCGGTATGGACGAACGTCGTCATGGGTCTTAGTGAATATTTCGAATAGACTCGTAGATTTGATATTGGATTCTTTTGATATCAATATGAATTGCAGATTCTCCGGTATGGAAGCTTATACAAACCCGATGAATATTACTGTAAACAAAGTGTTACCAAGTAGGTACGTGTGTCTTCGAGTAGGGGTCTCCTTTCGAGAGTGAGAAGAGGGTGCTGAAAAAATGGCATTTTGTGAGCAAAGAAGAAGTTACAGTCACATACTAAATTTTTTTGTTTCCGATTTACAAGATTCGTTCATGTACAATCACAAATGGGGACAAAAGAGAAATTATTTACATTTGCCATTTCAAAATTCATTTTCAGAATGTCAATATCATATTATGACGGTATGTTCGTTGTGCTGAAAAATGACAAAGGGATCAAAATCTCAAGACGGAGGCGTATCCACCTGCCTGTGGGCACCCATGTAGGTACATAATATATTTCATTTGATTATTAAGGAACTAGTAGAGCTCAGCAAACTACTTCATGATAGATCAACCTTTTCGCCATAATCCACCAAAAAAGGAATGTTTCAAACCCCTCTTCGGGTTTTGGGGATGATTGTACGATTTTGAGTTAGAATACGGGCTAACGTGAAAAGCATCAAAAGATCACAAAAAAATTGAAAAAATATTCATTTGTAAGACGTGTCCACAAAATCGAATACGTCAATACCTGGCTAATCACGTGATATACTGCGGTTTCAACTGGAAACCAGTGGTGCGTTGTCAAAATACTCTCAAATAATTATTTTTACAATGTAGCTGACAGACGTCTAAGGATTTAATTTTCAGCGCACCCAAGAGGAAAATAGTATTTTTTCCTCATATTTGGAAGAATGTATTATTTAAAGGAAATGCCCACTAGCTTATGCCTACAAGGATTCATTCCTTGAAAGCTTTTGCACTTATAAATGGAGTGTGATTCAGTTGATGAGATTATCACAATATGCTGAGTTTTGGAATTTCATAGAAATGAAAGCTAGGAATGATGTAGCAGAATCGGATAATGATTATACAATATATAACAAGGCTCTTGTTTTTAGTAAACCAGTGATTCTTCTAAATCTGATTCTTGATTTCACCGATGAGAATCAAACGTGAAATTGAATTTTCATAAGAATTTCAGAAGTTACACAATTGTGTTTTTCAATGTGATGAATGAAGGAGAGTAGTGTTATGAATTTTGTCTAGGTCCTACCTAATATATTAAGCTCCTAACACATCACTGAGATTGATATTATTGACATTCTGAAAAAAGTACAAGTTCTCAGTTCTTTTCGTTACTTAATATATTGTATTGTGTTTTGAATATTTATTGCCTCATTTTTGAAAGCATTCCTTCTTTTATATTTCATTCATAAGATCGAAACATAAATTAAATCTACCATTCCGTACTGATGGCCATCGTGGTTGTGAAATTCTTCTAGGTGAACTATGTTGCATTACTCAAGACCTTTTACTCCATAACCATAATAAAGGCGTTGTAAAGGAATACAGGGTGTCCGGGTTCAACGTTCATATATTTCAGTCAGGGGGTGATTCTGGACAGTGGAGTTCAAAGTTAGATTATATCAACAACTTAGGCCCTAAAACACCAGTGCTAGAGGCTCTTCAGCATGACCTCCAAAGTCCAACTAATTTGCGATAACTATGTCATCATTTGTCGGATTTAAATGAAATCCAGTACATGGGGGTTTCTGGATGAACTGAATCGTCTGATAACAATGGCGGATTTACGGGGGGGTGGGGGATGGTTGGGTGATGAGTATCGGAGACCTAAGAAGAAATTACGTTTCAAAGTTTATTTTAGGATGTTGTCTACCTAAACTACCTGATTTAATGGTTTTCAATCATATTACCCCCCCATGAAGAAGAGCTATATCCACCCATGTCTGATAACCGATTCTCATCAGTGGAGGAAAATAATACTTTTAATTTTTGAGATTATGTTAGTCGAAGACATGGTCTCCTCAACCATTTCGGAGCAAAAGAGGTACGGCGCTACGGAGCCCCATCCTATTGTTGGGTAGAGTTTCAGTTAAAGAACTGAAGTGCGGTTCAATTTTATTTAATGAAAAATTTACCAAATTTCTGAATGAAAAGTTAAGAGAGCTAATGGACTATATATAATTATAAATAGTTATTGAAACCCAACACAAATGAAAGGATAAATGTACCCAAAATAACAGTTGAAATGTCTTACCTATTTCAGCAAAACGGCCAGCCAGATCTCGTCGGTTACTCCTATTTCCATGAACAGAGTGATCGAGCTCGACAAACGAACATGGAATGAAGCGGATGACGTGAAAATCCGTTGCTAAAAATGTCAAAGTAGGAACACTTATCCTTGTGGTAGAATAATAACCACGCCACTGGTAACAGTCTTTTTCGAACTAAATTCGCACGAATGAATGGTCTTAAATGAATGTACTTAATTCGAATGAATCGAAATCACTAGAATTGTGAAACACAAGAAAAACTGAACTTTTCTAGATTCACGAAAGGAAACAGAATAAATTTATATTATCGGTAGCAGATATATTCACGATTACGGCAATCAATGAACTGAATGAAAAATGAAATGAAACAAATATACGACATATGTTACACAGCGGACGAGTGACGATCTTCTCGCACCTACACTCCATATGGGATTTCCCCAAGTACGGAGAAATTAAATTAATTTTGAAGGAAATGAAAATGAGAAATTCAGAAAAGTTATCTGAACCGTTCACTTGGCGTGAACACCTATAGAAAAAAAATGACTTAGAATGCATTTCATCACACTAAAATACTTTTATTCCGAGATAGGGGTTACGTAACGCTTTCAATTTGAAAATATTTTAGGAGCCCATTTCTTCGACTGAAATTTCAATTAGATCATCAACTTAAAAATTGAAAATGATTTTTTGAGACACCCCCTATTATCTCTGCTACTAATGAGAATCAATCAGTTCTTTCACAATCAAACGATCAAGTACATCCAGAAAACTCCATGCTATGAAGTTCATTTAAATTCGATAAATTTTGGTGCAGAACTAACCAACTAACGGTACTTTAGAGGTCACCCGTGGAATGCATTAAGGATCTGAGTAGATATGGAAATATTTTCTAGTTTCGATATTAAGAATCACCTCCTGAATTATATGAACGTTTAATCCTGACACCCTTCATGTAATTCGTTATATATGACGGCATCCAGAATTTATTCTAATTTTTTTTACAGTGTACCAGGCTGGTCAAGCTACACCAGCAATCAGCCTTTTTCACATCACGTGATAATATATGCATTCAAATAATTCAAACTTCCAGCCGAACCGCGAGGAAATATTAAAAGGGAAAAAGGAAGAATCAAATATTTCATTCATGAAAACAACAATGAAATGTGTCAGATTTTTTGTTTTCGGTTTTATTTTTGCGGTTTTTCTAAGAGAATTTGAAAACAATAGTTTTTGTTAGATCAAATTCTTAAAGTTTCAATGAGTGGAAATCTAGAAAAATGAGATAATTATTTCCACAGTATCAAAAAAAGTAGTTTATAGATAATGAGAAGCATCAAAATTTCATTCGTACGAATTATACGATCTATTCGTAATCATTACAAACAGCATAATAATCTAATGAGGCAAAATGGATTAATGCTCATTCAAAATGCCTGTGCCCTATAATATATAATATCAAGTCAAAGGGCTTGATGGAAGTAACTAGAAAAATTATGCGATGTTATTCTTAATCCAATATGGCGGACCATCCAAGATTTCGAAATAGTTATATTTATTCACTTCTACAATTACTGCGTTCGTTATTACCAATCCGGAGAGAAAACGGACACAGAACATCTAATAAATACGGATCTCTCTCTCTCCTCTCTTTCAGCCAGAGATAGAGAGAGATCCGAATTATTGGATGTTCTGTGTCCGATCCATCTCCGAAAGGGAATACCGAATGCGCCTATTATGGGTATCAAATGGGAGGGCTTGTTGAGAGTAACTCGAAAAATAATGTGACGTAATCCTAAAACTAATATTTCGGAAAATCCAAGTCAGTGACTATAAAAAATTGATTCAACAAATGAGAATGAGGAATTTCATCTTCACAGACAGCAAAATTGTTCACTTCGTGAAGATATTTAGTGTTCCCGTCGACTCACTAACACATATACAAATTCTTACCATAACACCTACTCTTTCAATCCCTTTTATACATTGAAACCGTAGCGACTGATCCCGACAATCTGGCAACAGTGCTGGGATCGAAAACGTTGATCGTATTTGCCGGTGCAGTATATGTGGGATTGAAAAGTTGGCGCAATGTATCGGGTCTGAACAGGACTATCAGATATACAACTTTTTTGAATGAAACAAAATTTTTCCCCTCTCAATGTGCCTAGGGAGTTATATTTTAAAAGAGCTCATTTTTTGCATATATACTCGTAAAAAACATGCGGATCATGTGGGTCTTAGGTCGCCTTAAGAACGTACCGGGACTGGATACGTCTGCCAGACAAATATATATATATATATATATATATATTTGTCTGGCAGACGTATCCAGTCCCGGTACGTTCTTAAGGCGACCTAAGACCCACATGATCCGTATGTTTTTTACGAGTATATATGCAAAAAATTGGCTCTTTTAAAATATAACTCCCTAGGCACATTGAGAGGGGAGAATTTTTTTTTCATTCAAAAAAGTTGTATATCTGATAGTCCTGTTCAGACCCGATACATTGCGCCACCTTTTCAATCCCACATATACTGCACCGGCAAATATGATCAACGTTTTCGATCCCAGCACTGTTGCCAGATTGTCGGGATCAGTCGCTACGATTTCAATGTATAAAAGGGATTGAAAGAGTAAGTGTTATGGCAAGAATTTGTATATGTGTTAGTGAGTCGACGGGAAGACTAAATATCTTCACGAAGTGAACAATTTTGCTATCTGTGAAGATGAAATTCCTCATTCTCATTCGTTGAATCAATTTTTTATTGTCACTGACTTGGATTTTCCGAAATATTAGTTTTAGGATTACGTCACATTATATTTCGAGTTACTCTCAACAAGCCCTTCTATTTGATACCCATATTGTAGAAGTGAATAAATATAACTATTTCGAAGTCTTGGATGGTCCGCCATATTGGATTAAGAACAACATCGCATTATTTTTCAAGTTACTTTCATCAAGCCCTTTCACTTGATATTATATATTATAGGGCACAGGCATTTTGAATGAGCATTAATCCATTTTGCCTCATTAGATTATTATGCTGTTTGTAATTATTACGAATAGATCGTATAATTCGTAGGTACGAATGAAATTCTGATGCTTATCATTATCTACAAACTAATTTTTTTGATATTGTGGGAATAATTATATCATTTTTCGAGATTTCCGCTCATTGAAACTTCAAGAATCTGATCTAACAAAAACTATTGTTTTCGAATTCGCATATTAAAGAAAATTAAACCGAAAATAAAAATCTGACACATTTCATTGTTGTTTTCATGAATGAAATATTTGATTTTTCCTTTTTCCCTTTCAATATTTCTTTGCGATTCGGCTGGAAGTTTGAATTATTTGAACGCATATATTATCACGTGATGTGAAAAAGGCTTAATGCTGGTGTAGCTTGACCAGCCGGGTACACTGTAAAAAAAATTAGAATCAATTCTGGATGCCGACATATATAACGAATTACATAAAGGGTGTCAGGATTAAACGTTCATATATTTCAGGAGGTGATTCTAAATATCGAAACTAGAAGATATTTCCATATCTACTCATGTCCTTAATGCATTCCACGGGTGACCTCTGAAGTACCGTTAGTTGGTTAGTTCTGCACCGAAATTTATCGAATTTAAATGAAATTGATAGCTTGGAGTTTTCTGGATGGACTTGATCGTTTGATTGTGAAAAAACTGATTGATTCTCATCAGTAGCAGAGATAATAGGGGGTGTCTCAAAAAATTATTTTAAATTTTTGAGTTGATGATCTAATTGAAATTTCATTCGGAGAAATGGGCTCCTAAAATATTTTCAAATTGAAAGCGTTACGTAACCCCTATCTCGGAATAAAATTATTTCAGTGTGATGAAATCCATTCTAAGTCATTAGGATGGGGCTCCGTAGCGCCGTACCTCTTTTGCTCAAAAATGGTTGAGAAGACCATGTCTTCAACTAACATAATCTCAAAAATTAAAAGTATTATTTTCCTCCACTGATGAGAATCGGTTATCAGACATGGGTGGATATATAGCTCTTTTTCATGGGGGGTAATATGATTGAAAACCATTAAATCAGGTACACAACATCCTCAAATAAACTTCGATACTCATAACCTCCCCCCCCCCGTAAATCCGCCCTTGTTATCAGACGATTCAGTTTATCCAGAAACCCCCATGTACTGAATTTCATTTAAATCCGACAAATGATGACATAGTTATCGCAAATTAGTTGGACTTTGGAGGTCATACTGAAGAGCCTCTAGCACTGGTGTTTTAGGGTGTTGATATGATCTAACTTTGAACTCCACTCTCCAGAATCACCCCCTGAAATATATGAACGTTGAACCCGGACACCCTGTATTACTTCACAACGCCTTTATTATGGTTATGGAGTAAAAGAGCTTGAGTAATGCAACATAGTTCACCTAGAAGAATTCCACAACCACGATGGCCATCAGTACGGAATGGTAGATTTAATGTTTTGATCTTATGAATGAAATATAAGAGAAGGAATGCTTTCAAAAATGAGGCAATAAATATTCAAAACACAATAACGAAAAGAACTGAGAACTTGTACTTTTTTCAGAATGTCAATAACATCAATCTCAGTGATGTATTAGGACTATTAGGAGCTTAATATATTAGGTAGGACCTAGACAAAATTCATAACACTACTCTCCTTCATTCATCACATTGAAAAGCACAATTGTATAACTTCTGAAATTCTTATGAAAATTCGATTTCACTTTTGATTCTCATCGGTGAAATCAAGAATCAGATTTAGAAGAATCACTGGTTTACTAAAAACAAGAGCCTTGTTATATATTGTATAATCATTATCCGATTCTGGTACATCATTAACATCATTCCTAGCTTTCATTTCTATGAAATTCCAAAACTCAGCATTTTGTGATAATCTCTTCAACTGAATCACACTCCATTCATAAACAAATTATGAATTATACAGGGTGGTACTTATAAGTGCAAAAGCTTTCAGGGAATGATTCCTATAGCATAAGCTAGTGGGAATTTCCTTTGAATATTACATTCTTCCAAATATGAGGAAAGAATACTATTGTTCTCTTGGAAGCGCTGAAAATTAAATCCTTAGACGTCTGTCAGCTACATTGTAAAAATATTCATTTGAGAGTATGTATTTTGATAACGCACCACTGGTTTCCAGTTGAAACTGCAGTATATCACGTGATTAGCCAGGTATAATTGACGTATTCGATTTTGTGGACATGTCTTACAAATTAATATTTTTTCAATTTTTTTGTGATCTTTTGATGCTTTTCACGTTAGCCCGTATTCTAACTCAAAATCGTACATTCATCCTCAATACCCGAAGAGGGCTCGAGAGAAACGTTAACATTTTAAATATTCATCAATCTATCATGGGTTTGAACCATTCCTTTTTTGGTGGATTATGGCGAAAAAGTTGATCTATCATAAAGTAGTTTGCTGAGCTCTACTAGTTCCTTAATAATCAAATGAACTCTATTGTGTACCTACATGGGTGCCCAACTGCCCACAGGCAGGTGGACACGCCTCCGTCTTGAAATTTTGATCCCTTTGTCATTTTTCAGCACAACAAACATACCGTCATAATATGATATTGACATTCTGAAAATGAATTTTGAAATGGGAAATGTAAATGCCCCCCTTTGTGATTGTGCATGAACGAATCTTGTAAATCGGAAACAAAAAAATTTAGTATATGACTGTAACTTCTTCTTTGCTCACAAAATGCCATTTTTTCAGCACTTAAAAAAGTCTCTCTTCTCACTTTCGAAAGGAAACCTCTACTCGAAGACACACGTACCTACTTGGAAACACTTTGTTTACAGTAATATTCATCGGGTTTGTATAAGCTTCCATACCGGAGAATCTGCAGTTCATATTGATATCAAGAGAATCCAATATCAAATCTACGAGTCTATTCGAAATATTCACTAAGACCCATGACGACGTTCGTCCATAGCGGGATCGTATAAGTACTCGAATAGTGTATTTGAGGTGTATGAACGGAAAACAGCGTTGCCATATTTAGGGACCCAATGCGTTGGTCAACTATACGAATTATATACAGCAAGTTGATGTCGACTGAAGCGCCCTCTCACTGGCCAAACACTGAAACTTTTCCATATATAATCACATGTATAACCGACTTTTCAGACCCGGCTGAAAATGCACCCCTAGCATCCCCTCAGCCCCCTCATAACTTTTCTATAGTCGAACGTTACCAGTCCCGAAGCCGGGTCTGAAAACGTCACTTTTGGACTGAAAAGTCGGTCGAGTATACCGATTTGGGTCTGTATGTGCGGTCGAACAAATCTATATATATATATATAGTGGACATAACAGCTTCCAATACTTACCTCACACAGGGCTACTTATTCCCACCCACAGAAGGAACCATCTTAGCTATCCAAGATCAGGTAGTCCCCACACGAAACTATGCCCACCATATCATGAAGAAGCAAGTCGAGAACACCAAATGCCGACTATGCAACAGTGCGGAAGAAACAGTCCAGCATCTGTCAGCGGGGTGCTCCTCAATTGCAGGGACCCAATATCTCTCCCGACATGATAACATGGGGAAGGTTGTGCACCAGCTGCTGTGCCTTAACAAAGGACTGATCCAGAACTTCACCCCACATCATATATACACTCCACTACCTATATTGGAAGATGACCATACTAAGATCTACTGGGACTTCACAATAATAACAGATGTGGGTGTGGAGCACAACCGACCAGATTTGGTGATCTGGAACAAGGAGGAGAAGACAGCCACCATAATTGATTTTGCGGTTCCCCAAGACTATAATATGACAAAAACTTACGGGGAAAAAATCAGCAAATATACACCACTGGCGGGGCAGATGAGAGATATGTGGAGGCTGAGGAAGGTGGACATTGTGCCTTTGATTGTCAGCGTGAATGGGCTAGTACTGAAGAAGACGGTAGCCCACCTGGAAGAACTGAAGTTGCCAACCAACACTATAACGTGGATGCAGAAGGCGGTCATACTGGGTACAGTCAGCATAATAAGGAGAGTCGTCTCACCTCACTAAACAACGGAGCCTCTCTTGGGTTGGCCCCGGGAGGCTTCGGATCGAACCACGTTTATGTGTGAATTAAAAAAAAAAAAAAATAAAAAAAAAAAATATATATATATATATATATATAATATATACTAGCTGGCCCGGCGAACTTTGTACCGCCTGAATTATACTTAAAACTTGTATAAACTTACCATTGCTTTTTTTCAAGTAGGAAAAAAATTAGGCAAAATTAAAGTTCAAAATATACAAAATTTTAATAATTTTGTAATTCACATGGAAAGAATTCTCTTTTTAAAATCGGTAACTAATTGTTGAACTTGTACATATAACTTTTTGTTTTTAATTGTTGTACAGTTCTCTTTTTGCAGTACCTCATGTGACTGTGAATAGCAGGAGTATAATCCATATTACAGGTACCTTTCCCCTTATATGAATCAAAATGTCAAGAATATGAACAAAAATTATTCCTTTAATGAACTATTGATGGTCATTCGACCAGATCAGATTAGTCAACCCATGAAACATTATTGTACCTATATCATAAGTGAAACCCCGATGAGCAAACGTTTCAAAATTATTGACGCTTACAATACTTTCTCTGTGCGAACAGAAACACGAATATAATATGTCAATTACTAATTATGGGCAATTTTAGATTAAGTTATTTCCGCAAATATATTTATTATCCAAACAGAAATTCGAAAGCATTTCAAAAATAAAGAAAAAAGATGAAGATGGCCAACTCACGTTTGAAACTGATCGTCAAAATCAGATACTTGATCTTTCGGTAAAAATTCACTGTTCCACGAACTTGAGATAAGTTTACCCGCTTTTTGATCTGGCAATAGACTTCCATGTTACCATGAGTTCTATGCGAATCACATATCGCCATCTAACAGCGGTAATATCAACCTACGACTACGTACAGTGACTTGTCTATTCACTGTACGACTACGCATCAACGGTAGCGACACCCAGTGGCCTTATTCAAAAGAAGGAAAAGCATTTCCTGCATAGGTAAAACTTTCATCAATTTTTTCGAAGTTTCATTGTAATTTATAATAACCAGACCGAAGACGATTCCATAAATGAAGTTTCATAACAAACAGTCCATCCGATCTCTAGCTATAAATGGTGTAACCAACATCTTTCTTTTGTAAATATAGATATAGATATATAGATATAGATATAGATTTTAATAATTTCAATGCGTTGTTAAGCGTGTATCGTTTCATTTTCATTAATGGCGTAGTTTCTACTTGTCAAATGTCAAAAATGACAGCTTCAAAAGTGACATCTACCGAAATAGCGGGCTATTCAAAATGTTAACTCTTATTGGAAAACCCTTTACCTATTTTTATGTGGGGATATGTCAACTTTAAGGCACTCAAAAACTTTCTTCTTCCCTCTACAAGGTTAAATACCAATATCCATTATTATCTGTAACTTCTTTTTCCTTCACCTTATTCTGTTTCATTCAATTTCAATTTTCTTTACAGAAATTCCTATCCAAAATGAAGCAAACAATTTTCGAAAAGTTCCCAATGGCATACCCCTTCTACGTGCTTGCCATAGTCTCTGTAGGCTACGTGCTTGGAGAGTTAGGCCACTACCTCATTGGAGCGACCTCCAAGGCTGTAGCCACAGACCTGCACTACGGGGACATATCCTGCCAGCTTAACTTCACAGAATTCCACCTCAACCAACTACCAGTCCAATGTTCCAAAGCTAACAGTTCAGAAGTATGCCTTTCTTTGGAGCTAAACGGCACCAAATACTGCGACTGGACTTACAATGGACTTGGTTTGGACTACCAGATTTTGGCAGGGCCAGCTTTCATAGCTGTGTTCACCATTGTGGGTGTTCTCATTGGTTTTGCGGCGGATAAGTTCAAGAGAGTGAGGATGTTGACCGTTTGCACTATCGTGTTCTCGATTGCCATGATTTTAACTGGTACTGTCACTGAGTATTGGCAACTGGTGGTGCTGAGGATGATCTTGGCAGCAGGGTGAGTTCAGAGACTTTTTTATTATGGTTTAGGTCCCAGTAGATGCAACACCTTCGTGGTACTGGTATTAGTTGGGTATATTGTGACCCAAAATGATCATCAATAACCCAAACCAAGAGCATTCAAGCTTCATCATCAACCTTGACATTTTCCCAAGTAAATATAAATACCAAGTGATAACATTGTTAACATTTCCTTTGCAGAGAATCAGGTTGCAACCCTCTTGCAACGGGTCTTCTTACAGACATATTCCCAGAAGAAAAACGTGCCTTGGTCATGTCAATCTTCAACTGGGGAATATATGGAGGGTACGGTCTAGCTTTCCCTGTCGGAAGGTACATTCCAGAGTTGAACATTTGGGGAGCAGGCTGGAGGATTACTTATTACGGTGCCGGAGTGATCGCCTTAATTATAGGTTTCATCACTTGGTTGACTCTCAAAGAACCACCAAGGCAAGCTATTGGCGAAACTGCTAACAATCACAACGATAAAAAGGTGAGGTTTGGTAAGGTTATGTTGAAGCTGAACTAAACTCAAGTTTCTGTTCAGGTTACCATATGGACAGTGGTGAAAGATCCAAGAATCATTATGCTCTGTGTGGCAGCTTCAATAAGGCATTGTGGTGGAATGTGCTTCGCCTACAACTGCGACCTCTACTACAGGCAGTACTTCCCAGACTATGACCTTGGCTGGTGGTTATTCGCAGTCACTGTTGGAATAGGTAGTGTTGGTAAGTTATGTCAACAATTCTTAGTCCTTTGTATGAACAATTTTGTGTGTTTTCAGGTGTTGTGGCAGGAGGCATCATATCCGACAAATTCGTGGCTAAAATGGGAATCCGTTCAAGAGTCATGGTGTTAGCTGTCTCCCAGATTATAGCAACACCCACAGCTTTCGGTAGCGTCTACTTCACACCAACTTGGGCCATGGTTTCTCTTGGTGTCTCCTACATATTCGCTGAGATGTGGTTCGGTATACTCTTCGCCATACTCGTCGAGATTGTGCCTTTAAAAGTGAGATCAACTACCGTTGGTCTCTTCTTGTTCTTCATGAACAACATCGGGGGTAACCTGCCAATTTTGGTGGAGCCAGTGTCCAAAGCTATCGGTTATAGGGAGTCCTTGTACATCTTCTACGCAGGGTTTTACGGAATAAGTAAGTGAACTTTTCAGTGTTCAATTATCTTAGGTCTACATTAGAAATCTTCTTACAAATTGACTATAATCCAACTATTTGAAGGTTCAATCCTGTTCCTCTTCACCCTCTTCTTGATGGAGGGACCAAAACCGACTGAAACTACTGCTAACGTGCCCAACAAGCATCTCAGTGGCGTAGACAACGTAGTTTTCACGACTGCAGATGAGAGGGGGCTACCAACCATAACTTCGATGGTCTCTAATACCAGAAGGCCTACCATGAGAGACAGTAGGATGTAACCAACAGGGTTTTTTCTTTGAAGACAAGGAGGAGAATGATGTGATGATATACACAAAGTTAGTCCTTCGTTAACGATTAATGTAAACTGTGATGTAAATATGTAAGATATTTAATTGTTCTTAGGGAAATAACCCTGCTGATGTACATAATTCGAATTGAATAAATAGTTCGAGGAAGAAATTAAGTGTTTTTTTCAAATCCTTCGTTGAAAAGTAGGGCTAAAGTACGAGTGAAACTTATTTTCATTGGAAATTATTCGTAAATTCGAGAAATGAATCCTTTTACAGTAAGAGCATTCACTGATATCAATGGTACTCTTAACTATACAAGGTGACAAGAAAAACTTCGGACAAATTTTGCTGTGGTCTGAAACAAAAGTATTTCAGCGCAGCCAAATAATTTTTATTCTCTTGGTTTCTCTACACTTTCCTGTACTAATATGTGAATTTTCAGTTTCATATAATTTCATTTCACAGAGTTTTAGAATGTCAAACAAACGTAGTGCGATTTTGGAGCTGTTTCGTCAAGGTAGGCGTCAATTCGAAATTGTTCGTTTGCTCAATGTGCCTCGACAAACCGTGTCCGATGCAATTGGTCGTTTCAAGGAGCTTGGCCATGATGGTCGTCGTCCAGGAAGTGGTACAAAACGCACTGTCAATACACCTAGCAATCGCAACATCGTCAAGAAGCGAGTCAATCTAAATCCGAGGGTTTCCATGAGGAAAATAGCCTGAGACCGGTATCAACCACGAATCAGTCCGTCAAATTGCCAAAAAAGAGCTCAACCTCAAGCCATAAAAGCTCCAGAAAGTTCAACTCCTCACGGAGGAAAACAAGCGCGTACGACTCCACAGGGGCCGCCAACTCCTTCGTCTCGCCGCCGGTCAGCAATGGGAGCGAATTCTCTTCACAGACGAGAAGCTTTTCACCGTAGAACAATCCCACAACCACCAAAACGACAGTCTGGTCCGTAGAGGCTCCCGGTACATCGGCCATCGCCGAACACCGTCAAAATCCGGAATCCGTCATGGTCTGGGGCGGAATTTGCGGCAGTGGTAAAACTCCCTTAGTTTTCGTGGATCAAGGGGTCAAAATCAATCAAGAAGTCTACCGCTGCGACATCCTCGAGGCCGTAGTACTTCCGTGAGCCAAGCAGCTATACGCATTGGACCTTTCATCTGCAGAATGGCCGCCCTACTCACTGGATCTCAACCCAATGGACTACAGCGTGTGGTCGATTTTGGAGCACAGGGCTTGTGCAAAAAACACAAAAATTTGGAGTCGCTGAAGCAATCTCTGCGCCGGGAATGGAACCGATTAACGCCCGAGGAGCTGCGGCCCATTGCCGAAAATTTCAAGAAGCGTCTGAAGCTGTGTATCGCCGCCAAAGGAAGCCACTTCGAAACGGCTTAAATATATTATTAACAAATGTTCAAGCTATTATTCTTTGTTGTTGTTGTTGTTTTGTTCAATTTCTTCTGTTTAATAAAGTTAAATGAAAAAAGAGTTTGTCCGAGGTTTTTCTTGTCACACTGTATTGATAATACATCATTCACTCAATTCAGAAATGGTTAAATTAAATCATCACTTGTTTATTTCAGTAATGGACATTTGAAATTAAGTTGAAATGATTCCTTTTAATATAGAATGGTGTATTTTCTTCATGCTTTATTTATATTATTTATTAACTTTTTCAATGTCTCATTTACCATATTTGTCCATTTCTGTATAAATGACCAAGAGAATAATTTGTTTCCTTCTGAAACTGTAGATTCTGGAAGATCAGTAGTTGCTTCCATCATTACATCTGACGATCCAGAAGAAGAATAAGATGATGTATCATCTTCTTCAAAAGTTTCTGCTTCAATTTGCCGTGTGGTAACATCGTCTTCAGTTGAATATTGCGTGGTACTTGATTGTGACTCTTGAGTTGTGAATGCTGATGGTGAAACCCATGTGACTTCAGTGATAGCATCGTTCACAGAGCTTGTTGACTCCGAAGAATTATAAGTTTTTGTTTCAGTTGATTCTGTTGAAGATTCTGATCCTGGTATGGGCCATGTCACTCTTGTAGTTGCATCGTTTAAAGATTCTGTCGATTCTGTAAGTCTCTCACTAGAAGTTGAATATAAATTGGTAGGTGCTATGATTTCAGTAGAAATTGTCGTTTCTGTCTGCGCCGATATCGGTGTTTCTGTAGAAGTTGGACTGTCAGTTTGCTCCGTAAATCCTTCTGTAGAAATTGTTGTTTCTGTCTGTACTGGTATCGGTGTTTCTGTAGAAGTTGTACTGTCAGTTTGCTCTGTAAATCCTTCTGTAAAAGTGGTTGTTTCTGTCTGTACTGGTATCGGTGTATCTGTAGAAGTTGGACTGTCCGTTGGCTCTGTAAATACTTCTGTAGAAATTGTTGTTTCTGTCTGTACGGGTATCGGTGTATCTGCAGAAGTTGGATTGTCAGTTTGCTCTGTGAATCCTTCTGTAGGAATTGTTGTTTCTGTCTGTACTGGTATCGGTGTTTCTGTAGAAGTTGGACTGTCAGTTTGCTCTGTAAATCCTTCTGTAAAAGTGTTTGTTTCTGTCTGTACTGGTATCGGTGTATCTGTAGAAGTTGGACTGTCCGTTGGCTCTGTAAATACTTCTGTAGAAATTGTTGTTTCTGTCTGTACGGGTATCGGTGTATCTGCAGGAGTTGGATTGTCAGTTTGCTCTGTGAATCCTTCTGTAGGAATTGTTGTTTCTGTCTGTACTGGTATCGGTGTTTCTGTAGAAGTTGGACTGTCAGTTTGCTCTGTAAATCCTTCTGTAGATGTGGACTGCGTTGTTGTATCATCGCCATCAGATATCTGCATATCAAAACTCAGAATCAAATATTCCTTATCGGGATTCATAGGATCCTGTTTATTCAAACTCGACTTGAAGCTAAACTGGGGTAACTTTTCTTTTATTACTCGAAGAATTTTTTTAATTTTATGTTTAAACAATATGTTTAATTTTCTCCAGAAAACTCTCAATACCAATCTAGCAGTATTCTCTGAATTCTTGGAGGAATCAACAGCATTAAATAAAGATTCAAATCTGAAATTCATGTCTTTGAATGTCTTCTTCAGTTCGGGTATTATATCTTCTTTGCAAACCTTTTTCAGTAGATCATTTTTATTCTTTAATTCTTTATTTTCAGGACTGATAACTACTTCTAGTTTCAGTTTTTTCAACATTCCTAACCGAAATTTTGGTTCTACTAGATATTTGATCATTTGGTTGATTTGGACTAATCTCCTGACATTATCATCCATTATTTTTGTTATTACCAAAACGTCCCCACGTTTCGAGTAAGGTTGTGGCGTAATATTCAGGGTGAACCTTATTGGATCTTTGTGTTGATCGATCTGTTCAGAAATTTCCTTTCCTGCAAATGAATAGCATGACATATTATTGGGAGATGAGGAAATTCCTGTTTCAGATGGAGTAAAATGGTTATTTTCGAACTCAGTATGCTCATACGGGTATTAAAAATAAGTTTGTATGCCCTGGAAACTCCATTCGCTTTTATAATGTATCCCAATTGGCCAAGAATTAGGTTTATCGAGTTTTTTTTTTAGAACTGACGCAGATTGGTACTCGTGAATTGTCAAATAATTCTCATAGACGTTGCCAATGTTAATTTCTATTTACTCCTTTTTAACTTTGTAAATGGAAATAGTTTCTTCAAGGTTTCGTAGTACTTCTATATTTTCATACTGGAGTATTTAAAGTTATGCAAAAAGGTATTAGAATGTCTTCCGTAGGCTTATTTCTTGAGAATTTTTAAAAGTGGAGAATTACATAGGTCCGTCTGTTCGCTTAGAAGTTTTTCTGTTGGGTTATTCGAGTACTTTTATTCTTTTTTCGAATGAACTATCACAAAGTAACGGACTATTCTATTGTATCCATTATTTTTCAGTAGAATTTCAACACTTGATTCATGATTTCGCTACAAGAAAAAAGCATAACTGAATCCTCCAATCATGTTTATATACGTGAAATTTTTCCAGTATTATCAGAGAAAAAAGTTTCCTCAACATTTTGAATTCACATAATATTTTCTCAAATTCATTCAAAGTAAATAAACATTTTGAAGAATACGTAATTACTACGACCTCTATGTAAAAAGGACAACGTTGCTTAGTTATCTGACAAGAAAATTACTATAACCCTAAGATTTTCGAAATATACACGGTGAAATGTGTCAGAATGTGATGGCCCACAGAAATACATTATAAAAGTGAATGGAGTATATAAAACTGGCTTGTTTTTATTTATTTCTCGTATGAATTTACTTAAGCTGTTATGGGTACATTGGGATCACTCACTTAGTAATGCTCTCAGTCTTTGCATCGTTGGATTTTGGAAATCAAATTCATAAACACCACTTTCATGATTGATTTTTGAAGAGCTTACATTTCTTCTGAAAAATTCTGTGCCATATTCATATTCTTCTTCACTTTCAAAGTCTTCCAAGCTAAAATCTGATGAAATGCATAGATGTAAAATGGTCCAGATTTTAAGAAAAAATTGATGTCTTAATAAACCTATAAACGCCTATCGAGATGGTGACATTGGAACGAAATGAAAAATGCAATGCACGAAAAGTATTCCTGTTCAAATATAAGAGTGCTAAAAAATACTTCATAATCTTACCAAGTGCATTTTGAGATTCCTGGTCAACGTAATCATTTTGACCATGTGTATTCGGTTTGTCATTAAGAAGTTCGTCTTTTATAATATAATCATTTGATTTCTCTTCATACTCCTCGACTTTAACAACTTCACAATCAACGAGTACAAAATATGTTAAAAAAAGAAAAATAAGGCGTTTCATGTCTCTTTTTTCACTTGGCAGATATTCACAGTACAGTCGTCGAAAAATGGGATCTCTAAATAATTCATCAGTGAATATTTCTGAATATATAATTTTAGTCGTGTAACGTTTAAACTTTTCATTACAGAGATATTAAATATTTAATATACTTTTCGTGAATTCTTGATAACGTTTTGACTCGAGGAGCGTGAGCGCAAATTTGACGCAAGTGTGACCAAAGCAATTTTCACGAGAAAAGAAAAATGTAATCAGATACCATTCGTTGATATAAATATCAACAAATTGCATGTCTGAAAAGAACTAGCCATGCCATTGATCAGGAAAAATAACAAAAATTACTTTCTACAGGGGGACAAGAAAAACTTCGGACATTTTGCTGTGGTCTGGAACAAAAGTATTTCAGCGCAGCCAAATAATTTTTATTCTCTTGGTTTCTCTACACTTTCCTGTACTAATATGTGAATTTTCAGTTCGATATAATTTCATTTCACAGAGTTTTAGAATTTCAAACAAACGTAGTGCGATTTTGGAGCTGTTTCGTCAAGGTAGGCGTCAATGCGAAATTGTTCGTTTGCTCAATGTGCCTCGACAAACCGTGTCCGATGCAATTCGTCGTTTCAAGGAGCTTGGCCGTGATGGTCGTCGTCCAGGAAGTGGTAGAAAACGCACTGTCAATACACCTAGCAATCGCAACATCGTCAAGAAGCGAGTCAATCGAAATCCGAGGGTTTCCATGGGAAAAATAGCCTGTGAGACCGGTATCAACCGCGAATCAGTCCGTCAAATTGCCAAAAAGGAGCTCAATCTCAAGCCATACAAGCTCCCAAAAGTTCAACTCCGCACGGAGGAAAACAAGCGCGTACGACTCCAAAGGTGCCGCCAACTCCTTCGTCTCGCCGCCGGTCTGCAATGGGAGTGAATTCTCTTCACAGACGAGAAGCTTTTCACCGTAGAACAATCCCACAACCACCAAAACGACAGTCTTGTCCTTACAGGCTCCCGGTACATCGACCATCGTCGAACACCGTCAAAATCCGCAATCCGTCATGCAGGGCTATTCACTAAGTGAAGTGGTTTTAACAGTTGCTAACCAAAGCAATTCTGATAACAACTTTTGATAACCACTGGTGACCAATTTCAGTATTCTCTAATAAACGGTTGGCAACTGTTGCTATCATAACAACTTTCCGTGAAGATAGACGTGGCAGCATCGCAGAATAGTTCGAATGTGCTGGTCATAGATCTGAAATTTGTCTTTGGTGCGGATATATGACGGAAAATAGGTATATAACCAAAAAAGAGTCTTTGATATAACATCTAAATGTTTAATGTTTCGGCTTTCGGCACTGCACCAAATATTTCGATCAGGATTGTTAACGTGTTGATTTATTCTATTTTATTACTTGGGTTTGTTTAAATATATACCCAGAGTTAGAAATAAAACTTACGAATTTCCAATAGCATTTTATTTTGTGAATTCAAAAAATAATTAGAATAATTGAAATATAAGATTACATTTGTTACTATGTTGAATAAGATGATTTCTTATTATGATATATGACATGTACAGGAATCTCCTAAATGCCATATTTTTATCTTCAAAATATTTTTGCTTCATATTTTCTCTGATAAAGGACTTTTGCCGTATAGCAGCATCATGAGTTGACCATGGGTAACGAGTATTTATTGAAGTTTTACTTATACTAGTATACCCCTTTCGGTTACAATAAACAGCCCCAGGGTGAATTTCATTCTTCTCTGGAAGATTAATAATTGCAATATGAGTACTATCTATGCATCCTACAACAGCACCACACATACCTTTGAATTAATTTCTGAATTATTAAAAAGTCCATCTGCAGGAGAAATGCCATTTTTATAGATTAAAAATATTTAATTGTTCACACAAATACAGAAAAACATTCCAAAATAGTGCCCAACGCACGTGGTTTTCGTTAACAACACCTCTAAAGCTGTTGCCAGTGAACCACTTCTCAAAGCCACTGGTTGTTATACATAGCAACTTTTATAGCAACTTACACAAATAGTGAATACCAATTTCGCGCTTAGCCACTGACTGTGAACATAACGACGATTTACAGTTGCTATCCATAACAACTCTGCTTAGTGAATAGCCCCGATTGTCTGGGGCGGAATTTGCGGCAGCGGTAAAACTCCCTTAGTTTTCGTGGATCAAGGGGTCAAAATCAATCAAGAAGTCTACCGCTGCGACATCCTCGAGGCCGTAGTACTTCCGTGGGCCAAGCAGCACTTCGGCGATGCGCATTGGACCTTTCAACAGGACTCTCACAGAGCGAAAATGACGCAAATGGTGTAAAGTGTAAGACCCATTTTCCTTGTTTCATCTCATCTGCAGAATGGCCCACCTACTCACCGGATCTCAACCCAATGGAGTGCAGCGTGTGGTCGATTTTGGAGCACAGGGCTTGTGCTAAAAAACACAAAAATTTGGAGTCTCTGAAGCAATCTCTGCGCCGGGAATGGAACCGATTAACGCCCGAGGAGCTGCGGCCCATTGCCGAAAATTTCAAGAAGCGTCTGAAGCTGTGTATCGCCGCCAAAGGAAGCCACTTCGAAACGGCTTAAATATATTATTAACAAATGTTCAAGCTATTATTATTCGTTGTTGTTTTGTTCAATTTCTTCTGTTTAATAAAGTTAAATGAAAAAGAGTTTCTTGTCACACTGTAGATGTCGCTGATAGTAAAATATATCTCGACAGAGGATTCTTGAAATGATCAATTAGTTTTAGAATGGTGTAAGAGGACCTAGGTTAAAATTTTCTTCAAAAAATAATAAAATGAACTTGTATATACAGGGTGGGCTTTTTAAAACGAAACAGACAAGATAACGGGCGGAATAAAGTTATTTCGAAAAAATGCTCGGACACGTCGATTTTTGTTTTGAGGGGGACAACTTTTAAGGTCAAATTCACAACTATATCGCTTCAACCCTTAGTGTTAGAACACCAACCCCTAAATTTTGAATAAGAAAAATAGGATGAGTGATACCTCATTTGAAAGGACCTTTTATCCCGAATTCAGGATATTGATTTTTTCTTCATTTGATTCATTGATTCTTGAGATATTGACATTTGAAGTTGAAACAAAGATGGTATTGTCGTCAAGCAAGCTGTCTGAATCAATCGAATTTATTATTCATTCATTCTATAGATTTGATGAAACTCCATAACTGCCATACACCAGACATCAAAATACAAAGTTAAAATTTTAACAATGAATTAGTCACTTAAAAAAATATCAAAATAAATGTTATTCTTGAAAAATAAAGAAACAATTTCAATTCTTTCTGCCAAAGAATAAACCATTTTCACCCCATTTCTTGAAGAAAGTAATTACCAATAATAATTATTTCGTTGTCTAATGTTTACAATTAATGGTTACCATTGTAACCACAGAATGAATTTGTCAAATAATTGATGAATTCACATAGCATGGTTAGCGGAATGAATCGTACTGTACGAAATTCAAAATTGAATATCTCGAAAACGAATGCGTTAAATGAGAAAAAAATTATTACGCTGAATTCATGATAAAAAGGCCTTTCAAATGAGGTATCACTCACCCTATCTTTCCTATTCAAGATTTAGGGGTTGGTGTTCTAACACTAAGGGTTGAAGCGATATAGTTGTGAATTTGAACTTAAAAGTTGTCCCCCTCGAAACAAAAATCGACGTGTCCGAGCATTTTTTCGAAATAAATTTATTCCGCCCGTTATCTCGTCTGTTTCGTTTTGAAAAGCCCACCCTGTATAATTGATATTGGATGAAATGAAACACTTGACACAAAAAGAAGGGTAAAACTATGTATTTCTGAAAAACATACATAAAATGAAATGATTAATCGCTAAACTCTGAAATCAAAACGTAATATCCCATTCAGTTGAACGATCAGATTTCTTCTTTGTGTCCTTCATGGATATCTTCAGATCAACATTACTCCATTTCTTACCAGAATTATCCCAATTTGCGTTCAAGACTTTCACCCCATCGGAGTTGTTCAAGAGTTGTTTTATTTTTAGGACCAGAAAACTTATAGTTTTTTTATTTACTTTCATTTTATTCATCCTGAAACACATTTCTACCATGATATTGTTGTTGCTCTTCTCTAGTCTGGTCATGAAGCGTTGATATTCCAAATTTTCTTCAATTTTGGAACTCAGATCGTCTTTATCTGATTCAATTTCTATGCAACGGTCAACATTCTGAAATCTCTCAAGCATTTTAGGCAAATTCATTTCTGTGACTGGAGGGAAGTCAGCATGGACGTTAATAATAATATCGTTTTCTGATGAGGAGAAATGAGGTGGGAATATATGAGATTCGGGTTCGATGTCTTTAAAATCCGAATAGATATCTTGAACTATTTGGTCCATTTCCGTGTTGCCCATGGTCTTTCTTTTCAGTTTGAATTGGAACCATAGACTGTTAGCGTCGTGTTGCATGAGCTCTTTTCTCGCAATAGCTGCTTTCAAAGCTGCTATCATAGGCTTTTTGATGTTATCAATTGGAATTGGGCCCAGAAATGGGTAAAACGTCACCACATTGGCTTTGTCCCCTGAAAAAAAATTATATCTTGTTTTGAATATTTCCCACCTTGATGAACTTCTGTAAAGTATCAATGATTTCATGAAAGTCTGAAATTTTCAAATTGAATTCAGAAAATATTCACACTGGATGTACCAATTGTATCCTATATTTCCTTCAGTCAGAAGTTCAGCTTAGAAAAACCAATGAACACCTGAAACTATCGTTCGCCAACATTCGAAATACACTGCGCAAAAAAATTAACGCACATTCTGAAAATCTCAATTTTAATGAAAGTTAACTCTACATTGACTTTATAACTTATTTTTTATGTTCTCTCGGGAAGGTTTTGAACGAAACAAGACACATTGAATGGAAGAAAAATTCAGGATTTCACCGAATCTTATGTGAAAGAAGAGAAATGAACAATTTTCAAAATACTGAAATGCTGATAAGTGATTTAATACTTGGTATTTCCAACCCTTGCGTTAATTACAGCTCGGCAACGACGGTTCATACTCAAAATGATGAGTGACCTTAAAATGTTCTGATCTAATCCTTCCCAGATTTCTCCGAGTTGGATTCCTAAGTCATTAAGAGTAGCTGGATGATTTTCTGAACTTCTCAGCCTTCTATTGAGGTTGTCCCAAACCTGCCCAATCGGATTGAGATCTGGACTTCTTGCTGGCCATTCCATTCGAGAGACTTCAACCTCTTCAAGGTACTCCTGAACGATGCGTGCACGATGGGGTCTGGCATAATCGTCCATAAAAATGAAATTTTCACCAATGTATGGGGCAAATGGCACTACATGCTCTTCAAGAATGTTCCTTATATACTTATCAGCATTCATAGCTCCATTATCAACGACCACTTGGTCTGTGCGAGCAGTCAAAGATATTTCACCCCATACCATAATCGATCCTCCCCCGAAACCAGTAGTATTCAGGAAATTGCACTGAGCATATCTTTCATGTGGACGTCTGTATACAAGGGAACGTCGATCACAATGGTAGAGGCAGAATCTAGACTCATCTGTGAAGAGAACTCTTTTCCAATCGGCCTCTTCCCAATGGATATGCTCTCTCGCAAAATCCAAACGCGCCCTTCGATGGGCTGGGGTAAGAGCTGGGCCTCTTGCCGCGATACGAGGCCTTAAATCATATTCTCTGAGGTGATTTCTTATTGTCTGAGTGCTAATTTGCACCTCATGAGTTTGCTCAGGCTGATTTTGAAGGAGGCGAGCGGTTGCAAATCGTTGTCTCAACGAAGAAACTCTCAAGTAACGTAACAAATGCATGCATAATTCTGATAAAAATAATTATCATTGAGAACACCTTCAGTTGTAAAATAAATTTGAGATTTCCATAATGTGCGTTAATTTTTCTGCGCAGTGTAGTTCAACTCGAAATAGCTCTGTTAAAAGAATGCTATGTTTGCTCTGAGTATGCAACAAATAAGTATCTAATTATGAAATTCAATTTATCCACTCACCCGCAGAATCATAAGTACTCGAATTACTTTTGTCCTCGTCCTGATCTGTTTCCTCTGATAAATCTGTAACGTTATGGACTTTCTTAATAAAATCAATTAAAAAAAAATTTACGAAAAATGTTATATTCCACACCAAACTCTTTATTTCTGCCTTTCGAGTTTTTAGTTTTTGTAGTTTGTAATTTCACAAAATCATATTATATGGAATATGGTCATTGCTACTTATAGTAGTTATAGTATATAAGGTGACCAAAGAAAACCGGTGTTTTTTAAATTAAAAATAAGGTCCCCGAAGATTTATCTGTTTCGTTTTCAGTTGTCCAGCCTGTATTTAACTCACCTTCTGAATTCTGTTCTGGTAGTGTGTCATCCTCTTCAATCGTGTCCTCTGGGTCACCTGAAGACGATTTGTAATAAAAAAAATTGAAACATATTTGTGGAACACATCGATTAAATGATATTTCATGCACTCACTGTCTAAATGCGCAATTTCACTATGGGTTCTTGGTCCCTTTTTTGGATATTTAGGTTCTATTATGATTTCTGAAACATTACAAATAAAAATCGTGAAAACAATTCAATAAACTCAATCCGTGAGTCCTGACCTGGCTTTTCAATCAATCTTTTTGGGTGCTTTTTATATAATTTTGTTTCTGAAATATTAAAAAAGCATGTTGTAGAATATATAACTCATTTTTTTTGGCTGTATATTCTATACTGACCCATTAAATTGTGATCTAGTGGTGATTTCGATCTCTCAGATGGCAACTCATCTTCTTCCATGGACTCTTTCTTCGTTTCTGAAATGAGTTTGCATCATGAAAAGTAATAAGATCATTCAACAAGAATTTTCGATTCAAAATGGGCGTTCAATGTTGTGTATTTTCATTTCAAGTTGCATTTCAAAATGGTTTCACTTTGAGAACTAATATTTTGTGGGTAAAGCCCAGAAGGGATAGCAGTTCTTAATGAAATACACTGCGCAAAAAAATTAACGCACATTCTGAAAATCTCAATTTTAATGAAAGTTAACTCACCATTGACTTTTTAACTTATTTTTTATGTTCTCTCTGGAAGGTTTTGAACGAAACAAGACACATTAAATGGAAGAAAAATTCAGGATTTCACCGAATCTTATGTGAAAGAAGAGAAATGAACAATTTTCAAAATACTGAAATGCTGATAAGTGATTTGATACTTGGTATTTCCACCCCTTGCGTTAATTACAGCTCGGCAACGACGGTTCATACTCAAAATGAGTGAACATGAAATGTTCTGATCTAATCCTCCCCAGATTTCTCCGAGTTGGATTCCTAAGTCATTGAGAGTAGCTGGATGATTTTCTGAACTTCTCAGCCTTCTATTGAGGTTGTCCCAAACCTGCTCAATCGGATTGAGATCTGGACTTCTTGCTGGCCATTCCATTCGAGAGACTTCAACCTCTTCAAGGTACTCCTGAACGATGCGCGCACGATGGGTCTGGCATTATCGTCCATAAAAATGAAATTTTCACCAATGTACGGGGCAAATGGCACTACATGCTCTTCAAGAATGTTCCTTATATACTTATCAGCATTCATAGCTCCATTATCAACGACCACTAAGTCTGTGCAAGCAGTCAAAGACATTCCACCCCATACCATAATCGATCCTCCCTCAAAACCAGTAGTATTCAGGAAATTGCACTGAGCATATCTGTGGACGTCTACGTCTGTATACAAGGGAACGTCGATCACAATGGTAGAGGCAGAATCTAGACTCATCTGTGAAGAGAACTCTTTCCCAATCGGCCTCTTCCCAATGGATATGCTCTCTCGCAAAATCCAAACGCGCCCTTCGATGGGCTGGGATAAGAGCTGGGCCTCTTGCCGCGACACGAGGCCTTAAACCATATCCTCTGAGGCAATTTCTTATTGTCTGAGTGCTTATTTGCACCTCATGCGTTTGCTCAAGCTGATTTTGAAGGAGGCGAGCGGTTGCAAACCGTTGTCTCAACGAAGAAACTCTCAAGTAACGTTCTTGAATGGCAGTTGTTACCCGTGGTCTACTCTGTCCTGGTCTTCGGACATTCATACCTGTCTCCCTGAATCGCTGCAACATTCTGGACACACTTGTATGGGAAACTCCAAACCTTTCTGCAATTCTTGTGTATGTCCACCCTTCTTCTCGCAAAACTACCGCTTGGGCACATTCCTCTTGGGTCAAATTGCGTGTTTCGCGTTGCATAGCGATCGAGTGTAGAAAATCAAACGAAAGAAAAACTATTGATCACTAGAATTGATCGAGAACAACTGATTTTAGAATGGAGCCAATACATTCAAAATCTGATAATATCATCTTTTTTTATTCCTGCTGGGAGAAAACATCTGCATTGAAGAAAAACGTTGAAAGTGGATAACATATGCTATGCATGCATAATTCTGATAAAAATAATTATCATTGAGAACACCTTCAGTTGTAGAATGAATTTGAGATTTCCATAATGCGTTAGGGGAAGTATGCCTATGATGGCACCTTGCCTATGATGGCACACCATGAAGAAGTCTGTTAATATCAACTGAATAAACTTATGTTCACTGAGGTTGTTCGCCAGATAGTATTAATGAGAGGTATTCGTAGTTACAACTTGATACGTGGCATTTTGTGTCTTTTATAACAGTTCAATTATTTTGGTAAGTGTTGATGTATGATAATTATCTCCTTTATTTTCATATTATTCAGATGTTTCACAACTTTGTGTTAAAAAATTTTTACTTTCCTTTGAATGCCTTATAACAATGATGTAAGTGTGAAGTTTGAGGTAATGTCGTATTGTAATTGCCTTCTTCGGTTGGTTGAAAGATATATGACATTTATGCCTATGATGGCATAGTCGAAGTGTTCCTATGATAGCAAAGGGTGCCATCATAGGACAAAAGTGGTTCATCACATTGAATATTCTTTTTTTCTAAATCAACTTTATGACAACAAGAAGCAAGAGGCAACTTTGGAAAGAGGAAGATATGGAGGCAGCGCTAAATGCTGTGAAAAAAAAAAAGAATATTAAGATATCTAATAATATAAATGTCAAAGAATTTAAATTTAGTTTTATGTTTTGTTACACTCTTACGTGTAGGTATACTCATCTGTTGACCTCTCAATTTCATTTTTATGCGATGAGAGTGCATTTTTTTTCAATAAACCAATTCAATAATTAGTTTCTTTTCATTTTCAGTCATATGCCATCATAGGACATATGTGCGCCTATGATGGCACCCTTGGCCAAATTTTGAAAAGTGCTATCATTCATTTCCTTAAAAATTTATACTGAAAATATACTCAAGAATGCATACTACATATGAGCATAAGTAAATCTATGAAATCGATTATCCAAAAAAATTTTCTTCCAATGAGATATGTGGATAATTCGTTAAGGGTGCCAACATAGGCACACTTCCCCTAATTTTTTTGCGCATTGTAGTTCAACTTCCGATTAAAAGTGAATCTACAGATAATTTCGTACAGAAAATCAACTTGAAATACGGAATTGACAGAGATTGGCAAAATTCAAATATATAGCGAGAAAAGGTTCCTGCTTTACCTACATATTCACCAATTTCATAGTTCAGCGATTTTCGGATAGAGAGCGCCATTTTACATTTCATTCATAAGGACAGAGATATCCATGGAACTTATAGTGATAATGTAAGTTCTATGGAGATATTCCATCGGATTTGTTTTCCTACTCGTTTTGATCGGCGACCTTAACACATTTATATCATCGAAGATGTTTAGAATTGTTTCATTATTGTGAGTTTAAAGTTTCTTTAAACTCACCACGTGAGAGCAGGCCTGATGGTAATAGGGGGATTCTCTTAAGTAAAGATTTCCTTTTTCTACCTTTGGTGGTTGGCCTGGTTTCTGAAATATTACAAAAACGTATTGTAAAATGTATAAGTCATTATTTCTGAAAGTATAATTCTACTGACCCATTGAATTGCGGTCCTCTAGTGGTGAAGTCTTTTCTGTTGTTACTTCGACAAAATATTCATCACTTGGAAGGATAATTCTCTGCACTTCAATTCTTTTATTTGGATCATTAGTATTTGTTTTGAATTCTGAAACATTACAATATCGTTTTATAAAATATATGAAAAATCGGATATGGTATTTTAATCTGTAAGGATACCTCATTACCTTGATTATTCAATCTGTCATCTGAAAAAGATATGAATCAATGAAAAAATAAAAGGATCTTCATTTAAAATCTCAACAACAAAGTTTTGAAGTGAAACAATTCAATATCACTGGTACAGTTCAATATTTTTATTCACTCACTTTTTGAGTTCTGGACTGGATAGATGGTTTTTTCGATAATGATAGTTCCATTGGGATCTTCAGTTTTAGTTGCACGTGCTGAAAAATTACAAAAAAAAATAAGAAAAAGATTCATTACTTCTGGTAGTATATTCTACTGACCGAATAAATTGTGATTTAGTGGTGATTTCGATCTCTCTAATGGTTCATCATTATTTTCATCGTTTGCTACGTTGTTCTCTTCTGAAATAATGTATTCATGTCAGAAGCTTTTGAATATCCTTCAAGTAACTTTGGATCAACAATAAAAGCCATTTGCGTCAATAAGATTAAACTAATTGACAAAGAAAAAACAACACCCAGTAGGAGATGTTGAATTTTTTTTGGTAAAACATAGATAGCAAGGAGTAAATGCTTACAATTTGGAGAAAAAAAACGAACGGTTTAAAATTTATTTTAATAAATTTGTTAATAATGTGTTTGTCCACCTCGGTTATCTACACTGCGCAAAAAAATTAACGCACATTCTGAAAATCTCAATTTTAATGAAAGTTAACTCTACATCGACTTTATAACTTATTCTTTATGTTCTCTCGGGAAGGTTTTGAACGAAACAAGACACATTAAATGGAAGAAAAATTCAAGATTTCACCGAATCTTATGCGAAAGAAGAGAAATGAACAATTTTCAAAATACTGAAATGCTGATAAGTGATTTAATACTTGGTATTTCCACCCCTTGCGTTAATTACAGCTTGGCAACGACGGTTCATACTCAAAATGAATGATCTTAAAATGTTCTGATCTAATCCTTCCCAGATTTCTCCGAGTTAGATTCCTAAGTCATTAAGAGTAGCTGGATGATTTTCTGAACTTCTCAGCCTTCTATTGAGGTTGTTCCCAAACCTGCTCAATCGGATTGAGATCTGGACTTCTCGCTGGCCATTCCATTCGAGAGACCTCAACCTCTTCAAGGTACTCCTGAACGATGCGTGCACGATGGGGTCTGACATTATCGTCCATAAAAATGAAATTTTTTAGCAATATATGGGGCAAATGGCACTACATGCTCTTCAAGAATGTTCCTTATATACTTATCAGCATTCATAGCTCCATTATCAACGACCACTCTAGGTCTGTGCGAGCAGTCAAAGATATTCCACCCCATACCATAATCGATCCTCCCCCGAAACCAGTCCTGGTCTTCGGACATTCATACCTGTCTCCCTGAATCGCTGCAACATTCTGGGCACACTTGTTTGGGAAACTCCAAACCTTTCTGCAATTCTTGTGTATGTCCACCCTTCTTCTCGCAAAACTACCGTTTGGGCACATTCCTCTTGGGTCAAAATGCGTGTTTCGCGTTGCATAGCGATCGACTGTAGAAAATCAAACGAAAGAAAAACTATCGATCACTAGAATTGATCGAGAACAACTGATTTTAGAATGGAGCCAATACATTCAAAATCTGATAATATCATCTTTTTTTATTCCTGTTGGGAGAAAACACCTGTATTGAAGAAAAACGATGAAAGTGGATTACATATGCATGCATAATTCTGATAAAAATAATTATCATTGAGAACACCTTCAGTTGTAGAATAAATTTGAGATTTCCATAATGTGCGTTAATTTTTTTGCGCAGTGGATATACTCCCCAACACGTCTTGTTGACTTTCTCTGCACCACTGTAATCGTTGCCGGCGATGCTCAACCGTCAGAGGTAACAAAAGATGAGTTCGATAATGCTGCAGTCCAAAAGACCTTTCTGGACATTTTAACAACTAAACATCAACTTTGGATCTCCTCGAAGAGCTGGCTAGTGGCTTGTTATATAAAATTTGAAGAATTTGCAAAGAACCACTGCAATATTTAAGTAACAAAAAAAGCTTAACGATTTTTTTCTCCAAAAATCATTTACTTCTTGTTATACTATCTATGTTTCACCAAAAAAAAAATTATTCATACAGCTCCTTCTCTCCTTATAGGTGTTGCAGTTTCTTTGTCAGTTAGTATAGATTTTATTGTCACCTTTGAATAATATCCTAGGATTCCTAGGTAATACTAACCTTCAAGCTTCCTGAAATTCATATCTAGCTGGGGGTCAGCATTATACTGGTTATTGAACACTGGTTTAGCAGCGTATTTATTTAGTCTTTCCCTTTGTTTGTCTTGCAGAAGTTTCCTCAAATCTTCCATCATTTTCGGAGCAAATTCATCAGTTGTATTTGATATTTTGGAATATCCACCTGAAGAGTCTTTTTTGAGACCGTCAAGAGAATTTTCCATAAACTTGTTCATTATTTTGTCTTTTTCCACTTCTGGAATAGCATTATGGAGTTTATTCTGGAAAATAATCTCTCATTAGAACGAGAATTTGGTTTTAACAACACAGATTATCGATTGATGTAAGTGTTTCCAAAGAGGTATTATTGTGTCGATTTCTTGGCCTGCACATTCCCTGGATCTAAATCAAATCGATTTCCTCTTCAAGGTCTTTCGAAAACCTTGCTCTGTACCTTGTTTAGTATACCTACTTAATCACTGCAATGATGTTGAATTTTTGAATGAGAAAGATGTAAAAATTACCTATTTTTTCCCTGAAAAACCCAGAAAAACTTCGAAGAATCGACTATTTTTCCAAAAATAGTTCTTTGAGCGTCCTTTCTTATTAATCGATGTATTTTTACTTTTCATTATTCTGGTTGAAGATATAATACTTCCACCTACCTTGAGTTTCTCTTTTTTCGATAATTTCAGTTTATAAGCAAGCAGTTTCATAACATGGCCATCTGCATTCAATTTGAAATTCTGTCCGAAAGACATGTTATAGTTCAGAGTTGGTGCTACTTCCGCTATGATTTTTTCTATCAGTTTTGTGAAAATTGTGTTGATGTTACTTTCAGGCATTGACGGTGGTATGATTTTGAAGGCGGCTTCTTCCACACCATTGGGTCCTAATTTAGACTCTACCCTCTTCAGAAGGCCTGACAATTTTTCCTTGAGATCGCTGACATAATCAATTTTGGGATTGGAGTAGTCCAACACAACTGAAAGAATATTCTTTTGAAGATTATTGATTTAGTTCAATTTTCCATTAAATTGAAGAATGAAGAATTTAATCAAGCCCTCATTTTGACTATTAAAATACTATGAATAGAATTGATCAATTCAAAGGCCAAATACAGCTTCACTATCACTAAGAAAACAAAATCGGAGTATTCTATGATGAAACAAATAATATTAATAAAAGTATGGCAACCCTGTAGGTATACCCAGGTAAAAGTGTTGAAAACGTACCTTTATCATGTTTCTTGCAGAGTATTTCGCTGAAATTAAGCAGCAAAATCAGGAGTGAAATTTCGATTAGCTTAAGCTTCATTGCTCGGATCAAGATTACCGTTTAGTTCCATCGAGGATTAAATAAGGTCTATACAAATTATCAATTTCAAGCTACATCAATTCTGATGATTGTTTCATTAAATGGACTTGCATCACAGAAAAATTTTGTTTCATTATATCCAGTATCAGATAAAAGAGGTTTAAAGATGAATGTATTATTGTGGTACTTATTATCGATTGATTGAACTCAATTTTCAGAGACATTTGTTTCTGATGAAGAATGAAAATTCAATTCTTTCGCTATAAAAACTGATATTACATGGATCATGAAATTGTTAGCATTGTAATGTTTTCATAATCGAACCTCCCCCTAGCAATAGGTAAAGTAGGCAACTTATGAAACGGATACAGTGTATGATAAGTTATCAACTGCAAAAGTAGAAAACTATGTTTAATGATCAAAGTAAATGCTGCCATCTGTTGGCTACTCTTTGCAGTTCGTGCATTGTCTACTAGATGGCCTTTCGAAAGCAACAGGCAACCAGTCTTACAACAGTTTGGTTCTACAAGTTTCCTGCATCATTATAGAAGGAAAAATCTTATTCGAAAAATATTCAAAAAATCGTGTATTCGAAAGACATATCTGTCATCGAGTCCTCTTCATATATCACTTAAGAATCCATTTTTTCTGCTTTGATTAGAATCTGGTGAATAGTAAAAACCCAAAATATCAATTAAGTATTTCATGAGAATTTCCTATATTTAATGATGTGCAAACATTTCAAAGATAATGTCCATCACCAACAACTTAAAAAATCATTACAACGAGGAAGAACGTCCAATAAATGCTCGGGACTATCAAAAACCACAATCAAATCACAATTTTATCTCGTATATTTTAGTAACAATATTCATAAAAATACCTTAGATAACTGATACTTCTTTAGCCTAAATCGACAACAATATCTAAAATATAATTTCCAAAAACACAAATAAAACCAACAAAATATTAAGCTTCAAATATGGTACAATTCTACAAATAAATTTTAAAAATTTCTATATTCACATATTTACAAGATTAAATAGGCTTGTATAAGAGAGTTGTCACGTATTTCTTGCGATATCTGTGTGTTGCACTCAAGACCATAACACCATCTTTTATTGAGAGTGCATAAAGATGGTTTAACATCACATGATTTGGTTCAGGTAACAAGGTCGGTTCACACTGAAATATTTTGGATTAGTTGTGACAAATACATATAGAACAACTCTTACCGATAATGGTGTGTCTTTGTTCAGTATAACTTGTAACAGATGAGGGGGTAAGACCGGGGGTCCACTAGATTTTTCCCAAGGTTTATTCACCGGGATTTCTTGTGAAAACTCCTTTTGCGCATCATTAACACAACTCTCCTGGTCTTTATCCAAGGCCTGGAAGACTTCAAAATCTGATTTTTTGACAGATATCATATTGTTTTTTATCCCAGATGAGTCCTCCACGGTTTTATTTCCTGGATTATTTTTCCACTCTCCGTCAACATAGAATTTGTATTGATGTTCCCCTTCGGGTAAGTCGATTATTGTGACGAAGTCCTCATGCGATTTCACCATAGGTATTGTCTTCCACTCTGAAAATGTACCACTAATATATACATCTTTTCCACCACCTTCCCACCTGAATACTGTTGGTGTCATGTCACTCGTTGTACTGGTTTCTATAGGAGTGCCTTCAGATACAGTGTTGGACCTCGGTCTATTTTTCTCGAAGGAAAAATTCGGTGGTTTCGTGTAGTACTGATCCTCTTCGTCTTGAGAATGTTGCAGTACCAACTTATCTGCTTTTTTGTCGAATACGAACGCTTGGCCTTCTTTGATGGGAGACGAGGGAGCAGTCTCGCTTGAAGACTTATGACGTTCCCTTTGCGAACCTCCTGCATTCCCCATGATTAAAATACAAAACTTCCTGTGCACTGCTTGACTTTTGATTTCAGGTACCTAACCTTGAAACCTTGAAAAAAACAAAAACTTTGGAAATGTCAACAATGACAACACAAGGATGGCCACAGAACAACGTGGAGATCAGCGAAAAATATCAGAAACTTCCGAAGAGATTTTCTGAGATAATTCTTCAGAGGTAACTTTCAAAAACTATCAAGAAATAAATGGCACCTCGGCTATCTTCACTCTAAAATAAAATAAATTCATCGATAAAATAAGATTCCTTCGGGCCGGATTTGAACCAGCGACCTATGGATGACAATATCTTAACCAACTACAGTCCACCGCTCTACCAACTGAGCTACCGAAGGTACGTACTGTAATTGCTGACACAAATCCATATTGTGGAAAAATATTATGCTTTTATGATATTATTTTTCATTTCATTAATTTATTTGAAGAATTTCAACCGAATTGGACGGTTGATTCCGAAGATATTTTTTTTTCAAACGCTATTAGAAGTCATCATTATTTATTCAGCTTACTATCAAATCCCAATCCTAACGCCGGTACTGCTATATACACTGCGCAAAAAAAATTAACGCACATTCTGAAAATCTCAATTTTAATGAAAGTTAACTCTACATTGACTTTATAACTTATTTTTTATGTTCTCTCGGGAAGGTTTTGAACGAAACAAGACACATTAAATGGAAGAAAAATTCAGGATTTCACTGAATCTTATTTGAAAGAAGAGAAATGAACAATTTTCAAAATACTGAAATGCTGATGAGTTTTTTAATACTTGGTATTTCCACCCCTTGCGTTAATTACAGCTCGGCAACGACGGTTCATACTCAAAATGAGTGATCTTAAAATGTTCTGATCTTATCCTTCCCAGATTTCTCCGAGTTGGATTCCTAAGTCATTAAGAGTAGCTGGAATGCTGGATGATTTTCTGAACTTCTCAGCCTTCTATTGAGGTTGTCCCAAACCTGCTCAATCGGATTGAGATCTGGACTTCTTGCTGGCCATTCCATTCGAGAGACTTCAACCTCTTCAAAGTACTCCGGAACGATGCGCGCACGATGGGGTCTGGCATTATTGTCCATAAAAATGAAATTTTCACCAATGTATGGGGCAAATGGCACTACATGCTCTTCAAGAATGTTCCTTATATACTTATCAGCATTCATAGCTCCATTATCAACGACCACTAGGTCTGTGCGAGCAGTCAAAGATATTCCACCCCATACCATAATCGATCCTCCCCCGAAACCAGTAGTATTCAGGAAATTGCACGGAGCATATCTTTCATGTGGGCGTCTGTATACAAGGGAACGTCGATCACAATTGTAGAGGCAGAATCTAGACTCATCTGTGAAGAGAACTCTTTCCCAATCGGCCTCTTCCCAATGGATATGCTCTCTCGCAAAATCCAAACGCGCCCTTCGATGGGCTGGGGTAAGAGCTGGGCCTCTTGCCGCGACACGAGGCCTTAAATCATATTCTCTGAGGCGATTTCTTATTGTCTGAGTGCTAATTTGCACCTCATGAGTTTGCTCAAGCTGATTTTGAAGGAGGCGAGCGGTTGCAAACCGTTGTCTCAACGAAGAAACTCTCAAGTAACGTTCTTGAATGGCAGTTGTTACCCGTGGCCTACCCTGTCCTGGTCTTCGGACATTCATACCTGTCTCCCTGAATCGCTGCAACATTCTGGACACACTTGTATGGGAAACTCCAAACCTTTCTGCAATTCTTGTGTATGTTCACCCTTCTTCTCGCAAAACTACCGCTTGGGCACATTCCTCTTGGGTCAAATCAAATTGCGTGTTTCGCGTTGCATCGGTATTGAAGAAAAACGTTGAAAGTGGATAACATATGCATGCATAATTCTGATAAAAATAATTATCATTGAGATCACCTTCAGTTGTAGAATAAATTTGGGATTTCCATAATGTGCTTTAATTTTTTTGCGCAGTGTAGATACAGGGTGTCCCAGAGAAATTGTAACAAACAGATGGGGTCATAAATCATTGTTTTTATAGAAAAACAATGATTGTACTAATAAAAATAAGAACAAATTTCCTGCAAGGATCGGTCCTGAATCTTTTCACTTCCGAGACAGTGTTAAAATTGTAAAAAATAATAAGAGCTGGGTGAAGGTTTCAATATCCCTAAATTCCCTTGGGCTTCCAGAGAGTGTCACCATAACCTAGGTCCTAGGGTGTCAGTATAAATCTCAAAACATGCGATTATAATATCTAGCTTTGTCCTTGACTCAAGAATAATTCTTGAGCTGGGTATGGATGTCAAAAATCATATTTGAAGTTTTTGTTCCGTAGTTACTTCAGATAACAAATAAAACAGTTTTTCGATTAAATATTTTTTATTCCTTTTTTATAAATGAAACATGAGTAACAGTTTCTCCAGGAGATATACATATATGTATATAGGGTGTCCAAAAATACCACTAATGAATTCCAAAGCATTTAAGCTACTTTTTCAAAAATAAAATATAGTTTTACACAATGCGACAATGCTACAATCACAAAATTTCATGTTTTCTCACTGTAGAAGCATATGTAAAGATTCATCTGTCGGTTACTTTAGCCAAACCCTAAAAACTGTTTATATTTAGAAATTTTTGAACATCCTCTGCTATAATAAGCTGAAAATATATCGAATAATAATTTATTTACAGCTCATTGGCTTCAATTCAGACCAATAATGAAAAAATAATTTATGCAAGTATATTTTCCTATTTTTGTTTCTTTTTGGTCCAGAATATGACCCCTATACTGGAGCGAAAATTTTCACAATACATCGTATACATATGTTTTTGATTCATTTCAACAGGCAAACTATCTTTGTTTTTTTTTTCACAAATTACTATCAACAAAAAGAATAATGAAATGATGGGTTTCCTACATCAAATGCAAACTTCCTAAATACTCAAAGTACGAATCTCCCCAATGCACTTGGGAAGAATTAAAATTTTCAAACAATTTCAACAAAACCTCAATGCGTTATGCTTTCTCACGACCTTCAAGTCCGAGGTATTTTCATTACCTAGATATTACACCCATAATTCATTTTCCTATAATTTAGATTTATAGAACATCAAACCAATTTATGACCGAATTTTGGATATGTATGCATAGTAAAATCACTAATTTGAATATAAAACCAACATTCAATGACAGAGAATTTCTTTAAACCCGAACATTCAAACATAAATCAAGAAAGAAAAACAAGTAACAATAAGCTGACTATCATATTGTGCTTGTCAAAGAACAGTTTTTACTGTGTGACAATGTGAATTAAAAAATGCGGTAAAAAATTTCGGATTTAATAGGATTCGAATTTCCCGATATATCTTAATCTATGTTTCAACTTCTCAAGAATTACATCGTATGTATATATATAAAGGAATTATTTATAATACTCAAAATGCAATTTCAAAAACACATTTTTAAAGCTAGTAGTTATAATTGAGGTTATAATTTTCGACAGCGAGGACAAATACAAATGACAGATGAATAACATGCAATCTGACATTTCTATAAAAATTAACCTAGCAGGAATATGACAATGTTTCAACATTATTTTTTTCATACTTTCAAAATTTATATTATAAAATAAATCATGTATTAGCTGAAAACTTAATAATCTCATTTTACAAGGGTTAAAATACTTAAAATTTCTCGAAAAATTATGGCAGTATGAAGGATTTGAAGGTGGAAATATCTAGTCTAAAGCTTTTCTCTCTTTGGGATTCTTTCCTATCTGGAGTTCACTGTCCTAATCAATTTACATAACATTCATTGTGCTATACACTGTATATTTTCCTAGTCAGGTTACTGCGCAAAATACGATCCACTGAAAAATCCCCAACTCGGAACTCTTCAGTACTCACCGTTAATTTGAGCTTTCGAAAGTCAAATCTTTTCCAGTTCTCAACTCTTCAATCAGGATTGACTAAGATAAACCATCCAAACAAATTACCACATTTGCTCAGAGTAACAATAAAATATTTCTTTCTCAATCTTTAACGCATAACCGGAACATTGTGTGTAGTTTGTAAAAAAGTTAAAAATTTTCACAAAATAAGATTTTGTGTGATAAAATCTGAAGGAACTTTTTAGCAATGGCTCATACAGTGTGTTCCTCCAATGTCGCATCAGAAAATCGACTCTGTCTTTAAACATTTAATTTCTTGAAAACATGGCTGAAAAGGTGTGAAATATTGTTTGTAGGATTTCGTCTTCTGATGCGTCTTGAGTGAGGGCAAAGTATATACGCCAAGCCTGATTATTGAGCGTTTTTTGAACTTCAACCTTAACGTTTTCCAAGTTCAAAATACTTCGACAAGAACCGGCGTTTTAAGTCTATTTAGATAATCTCTCCGTCTCCGTTCCAATAAATAAATCCGTAATAACAATCTAAGTCAATAATATTCAGAAAACAATCTACAATCACTAACAACAACTTCAAAAATACGATATGCGCCTTCTATACAAATCCTAGAAAATAACTAAAGAATTCTCTAATCAATTCTTAACACTTTTCTTAAGTCCTTCGCTCTTGTTGAAATCGATTTCGGCATACGTAAAACTAACTTCCTGACCACTATCATTCGAGTTGTTCCTCGCAGTCCTCGGACTCTTACTGCCGTCATCGTCTATCGTCTGAAGGTCCAAATTCGCGTAATGCAAAGCTGAGGGGGGGCGTATTGAATCACTATTTACAGAGTCAGGTCGGGACCCCACCAAGGTGGAGGTGGAAGAACACAGATCGCTAGAAGCCGAACCGGGTCGCGAAACTGGTTTGGACGCACTCGATTCATTTGAACTACCCGTAAACCTAGTGTCACTTTTCACTTCACTTTCATCAGTCTTGGGGGAGTCGTTTGGACTACTCGCTGGGGAATTAGCTGATAACGGTTTAGGACAAGGGGGTGGCGACGTTCCACATTCTCTAGATTCCGAAATCGGTTTGAAGACTCTCGAGGAAGTTTCAGAGAGTGTCATCAGGTTGAAGGCAGGGTGTAGGCCAGGCTGCATTTCAGCGTAGTCACTGTGTTTATCGCCATTTTCAGACAGATCCAAATTCATGTAATCATTAACTTTGGCATTCTTCTGAACATCTGCAACGGAATTGTCCTCCTGACTCTCGTTACTCTTCCCCCGGAATCTCTTGTATAAACTGTTCAAGATCAGACTAGGGGTCGATTTATCCGGAGTCTTTAAAGGTTTAACAGGCGAACTGGGACTGTTTAAACTCAGAGGAAAAATCGTGGAGGAGTTGGAAGGCGTGGTTACGCTCGAGCTCGAACTGTCTCGAGAGTCTCTTCGCGTACTGTTTTTCCTGCCTCTTGGAAGACTAGCAACGGGGCTCGTGGTGGTATTAGTAAGATGTAGTTGCATTTTTGGCGAACCTTCGCAGAATGTTCGACCATTGATTGTTTGGTTTGTGTTCAGGATCTGAATTGGTAAAGAACGATTATTCTCTTTTTTATTCGGTTTGAGCTCTTTCTTTTTCAATGCTGAACCAGCAGACGTACCTGAATGATCTTCTCTATTCAACTGACTGTCCAAACTCGACTGACGATGGTGACCTCTGCCCAGCGACATCTCCACGTAGCCTTCGTTGCTCTGATCGGAATCGCTTCTGATTCTATTCTTGCTGTTCATGTCCAGGTAATCCGAGTTCGGTGAGCCCCTAAAACAGTTCCCTGTCGATGGGGACAATTGGGAGTAAGATCTTCGTATCGAAGGTTGGTGGTGATTCAGATCGTTGTTATGGTCCGAATAGTTTACGTAAGCATAGTTGTTATTCGTTAAGGTGGGTTTTTTGGAATTGTTTTTGGCATTCATATCCATGTAATCGTTACGAGGTAGGTCAGTTCTGTTAATGTACGCTCTGTTCAAATCCATGAAGGCATACTCGTTCGCTCTGTTCGGGGAAGTGCCAGGCTTCATTTCCAAGTAGGGACCACTGTTCGAAATGCTTGGGGGCGTCACACCAGGCTTCATCTCCACATATCCTGCAACATAAATTAGTTCATGACAGTTCGCCTTGGGTTTTTTTATTTTATCTCCTCTGAATCGTTGACTCATTCGTAATAGAAGAGTCCCTTCATGCTGGCCAACTGTTTAAAAATACCTGAAAATCACTTCCATTTTTTTCGCAATGATTCAACTCTTACCTGAAAGCTTTAATCCCAATGAGTGTATCCTGAAAATATTAGATGTCACATGTCTTCATCAAAAGCTATAAATTTTTGTTTTCTTATGTTTTCATTAATGGAAATCTATGACTTTCCAACCTAGAAAACGAATAAAACGACTTGTTTATATTTTTACTTGCTCCTAAGCTGTTTTCATTGACTTAGAAATTAGAATATCTATTCTAAATCAATGGCTGTTTCAGGTATTTTTGAGGGATATTATGATCCTCGTAATTCGAGGTTCTGAGCTGTGACTTCATCTTTCTGTAAGATGGAAATTGGAAAAGGTGAAGTATCTGCACGAAAAGATTTTTATGTTTCAATCGTCATGATATATTTGAATTTTAGGCCAGTAGATGATTATATAACAATGTAAGCAAAGTACTAGTACTGGAAAAAAATGTTTTCAATTGCTCTTCAAGGAAAAGTAAAAACACGGCTGTTCGTTTTGATAAATTTCCTGAGAAAGATGCCTCAACACCGAATATCACTAATGCCTTTGGCATATTGCATAAATTGGACTGGAGAAAAGCATGGATGGAAACCTTGCTGCAAAGAATATATGTGTTTGTTCCCTTCACATGGACGATTATGTCAAGTTAATTTCAGATTTATATCCAGATTGATAAATCCATAAATAAATTGCTCCAGAGAGATTAGTTTTAGTAGTAATAAAACTGAAACTGTGAAGTAGCCATTTTTAAGGGAGTTTCTCAATCAACTGCGAACAATATTTTTAGTAAATATATTGTGTGTATTTAGCTGATATTTTGAGATGTGGTATTCACTGGCCAAGTTCTGATATTGAATTGATGAATTTACCACTTTACATTTTAAGAATATACTATGATTTCAAAGTGATACTTCATTATAATGATTTTCTAGTACAATGATCCTAATTTCTCATGCGGCATCAGGACTTATTCACATCCAGATCATAGTCTATGGCAGTTGTAAATACTTTTGGGTTGATATTCTGTAGTAAGTTTCCATGCAAATAAAGAACATTCAAAACAATCATTTATTTCCCTAATTTCCTTTTAGTTCCTCGTAGAATTTCTATCCAATTAGAAGCGAAAACCCAATTATACACCTATATTTAATAAACTCCACAATACAGGGTTAAAATAATACATTAATTCACTGAAAGTCTTCCTATGATCTCTACGAATTCAAAGAAAACATCTATAATAATCAGTTTTACATCTTGCAACAGGTATTTATACGAGTGCTCCTTCTTCGGAAATTAATGAAATTTGATATTTCTGCAGTATCTTGAATCATTTTTACACTGTTAGTAGAAACATACCATTCATCAGAAAAGGTATTATATGAAACAAACTCTAGCGAAATCCTCATTTGATTCGAAAAATTCAAATTCTCCATTCAAACATTTTGGTGGGGATATTTATTTTCCATTGATGAAACCCTAAGAAAACAAAAATTTATAGCTTTTGATGAAGACCTTCGTGACATCTAATATTTTCAGGATACACTCATTAGGATTAAAGCTTTCAGGTAAGAGTTGAATCATTGCGAAAAAAAGGGAAGTGATTTTCAGGTATTTTTAAACAATTGGCCAGCATGAAGGGACTCGTCTATTGAATGTTGAAAAAGTGATAAATACCTGATGGAGTAGTCACAGGCGTGGATGTTGTTGAAGACTTAGGACTAGGCTTCATCTCCATATAACCATCCTTCGCTTTCTTCTTCTTGATGTTCGTAAAGTCCATTTCGAGAAAATCGTCCATTCCTGAACCCACCGAACTGGTAGATCCTGGAATCCTGCTCGAACTCAAGATCGGGGCGCTCGAAGACTTAGGATGCGCGTGAGGATAATGCCCATGTGGTGGCAACACTCTTATAGGTCCTGCAACAAGTCAAAAGTCACAACCATTGCATTTTGAGGTTAGGTTGCGCTGTCACCGTCAAAGTGACACATGACAGATGACATTTACTCACCTTTCTTGGTCTTGGAGCCGACGCTAGCAGCTCTGTCCCTTCTGCTCTCCGCGGTTCCGTGGATGTCCATCAGATGTTTCTTGTACTTGTAGGTTTCCGGTCGAGATCCTACGGAATAAGCTCTAATCGGACGTGCCTCGTCGTCTGAGGATGGCGGAAAGAACGACACAACCTTATCGAGAGGGTATTCAGCGAACCTCATGTCGGTGGAAGGGGTGCCGGAAGTGACGCTGCTCATACTGACAGCGGGCGTTACGTTACTCTGTGCTCCTATAGGAGACATAGCCACGTAGCCGTCGTCCGAGCTGGGTACGGCCATCGGTAGGTAGTTGCCCGTATTTGGACTTATTCCTGCAAAACGGAGGTTTAATCTTATAGAGTAAGATCCCAGAGCAATCAGACATAACTTATTTTCACACGGATGAAACCTGAAGTTTTCAGTAGCGTCTCGTGTGCCTTGAATACCTACGCGCTTTGTGGAACTTGCCGAGTGACACCTGGGCAGGTACCAGGTGAGAAAGGTAACTAAAAATAAGAATTATCCTAAATTCACATGGCTGATTTTTATATATGTCATGTAGAATATTATTTCAAAGTAATATCATAAGTGTCAGACACTTTTGATGGACCAGAGCTTTTGTCATACGCTTTTAAGCTACCCAAAAAATAAATGAATTTTACTTATTTTTACATGTCTGATTTTTTAATATGTTATTGAAGTATTTATTTAAAAGTTATATTCAATCAGTCAGACAAATTAGGGTGACCAAACATCCCCTAAGACAAAAATTATTCGGCCAGAAGTATGAGGGCGAGAGCACTATGCATGCGCTTCAGAGTGAGTGAGACGTCCATAATAACTCGGTTCCCCTTCTTAAACTCACCATCTGTTTCAATCTACTGTGCTGTTTGCGTGTAGTATTATATAACTTATAATATAAATATACAGTATGGTGCAAATGAAAGGAATAAATTCGTTATTTTGTAAACCGCCGAATTTAAGGAAAAATCCAGAAACAAGTCGATTTTTATTTTAAAACAGGCTATTCGTAAGAGTACCTTTTTATTTTTGACGTCATCTTTGTGAGCATGATGACGTCATCGCTCAAATTTTTAAATGGAAATGTGGGTGTTGTGATACATTATTTGAAAGGTATTTTAAATACCTATCCAGTCATATCAATAATTTGCAGTAATTGATTTTTGTATTTGTTTAAGAAATTAATAAAATTCTATTATTAAAATGAATATCTAATATGTATTACCCATTAAAAACAACGAAACCTAAATTGAGTGCTTAAATTGTTTACCTTCAGCTAAAATACAATGACGGCCTTTACAAAATTTATTTTTGTGTGTCAATAAATACATCATACCAATACTCAATACATTTTATTAAGAAACCTGTTGAAATTTCATCAATAATATTTGTGACAATAAGCAAATCAATTACTGTACATATTGGTATGGCTGAATAGGTATTTAAAAGACCTTTCGAATAATGTATCACATCACCTACATTTCCATTTAAAAATTTTAGCGATGACTTCATCACGCTCATATAGATGACGTCAAAACTAAAAAGGTATCCTTACGAGTAGCCCGTTATAAAATAAAAATCGACGTGTTTCGGGATTTTTCCTTAAATTCGGCGGTTTACAAAATAACGAATTTATTCCTTTCATTTGCACCATACTGTATATTTATATTATAAGTTATATAATATTACACGCAAACAGCACATACATAGTAGATTGAAACAAATGGTGAGTTTAAGAAGGGAAACCGAGTTATTATGGACGTCTCACTCACTCTGAAGCGCATGCATAGTGCTCTCGCCCTCATACTTCTGGCCGAATAATTTTTGTCTTAGGGGATGTTTGGTCACCCTAATTTGTCTGACTGATTGAATATAACTTTTAAATAAATACTTCAATAACATATTAAAAAATCAGACATGTAAAAATAAGTAAAGTTCATTTATTTTTTGGGTAGCTTAAAAGCGTATGACAAAAGCTCTGGTCCATCAAAAGTGTCTGACACTTATGATATTACTTTGAAAATAGATGCATAGAAATACCTGGTGTTGGCACTGATTAGATTTTGTTTAAGACTTTCTTGTCGATCGAAAACGTGATATTTTGTGCAGCTTTTCATTTCTCCCGAAAGGGGTCGCGTTTTTTGTCGTTGCCGCAGTAGCGCCACGACCGACAAATATTGCGGATTTATTTCGGAACTAGTCCAAAATCTGAAATCTAGGATGCCGTTTTGATCTACAAATTTTGGTCACAATTTTTAGTAGGGAGTCGTTACACCAGGTGTTCTATGCATCTATCTTTGAAATAATATTCTACATGACATATATAAAAATCAGCCATGTGAATTTAAGTTAAATAATTCTTATTTTTAGTTACCTTTCTCACCTGGTACCTGCCCAGGTGTCACTCGGCAAGTTCCACAAAGCGCGTAGGTATTCAAGGCACACGAGACGCTACTGAAAACTTCAGGTTTCATCCGTGTGAAAATAAGTTATGTCTGATTGCTCTGGGATCTTGGACTATTAGGGAAAATCGATGAGTGAGCCTAGACAGATTGAGGACTATTTCTACCTGCGGTACCTACCATAGTGAGCGCACAGACTGTCGCAATCTTCCTCGGCGATAACCTCGTCGGGCGTCAACGAATGTCCATATCTTCCGTGATTGCTGTCCACGTCTTCGTTCTCGTCGATCAGACTGTAGGAAGAGCCGGCAGAATCGGTGGATGCGCCCGCTGAGGGCGGCGATATGGGCGAACCTATGGGCGGACTGCAGCCCAGGTCGCGGTGCATGGAACACGGTCTGTGCGGGGCGAGATGAGATCTCGGGAACAGAGGTACGGGGTGGTTTCCTTCGCTCGTCGTCCTGGCTCTGGAGGGCATGCTGTCGCACCTTTCGCGAACGCCAGATGACAGGCCTGTCAATAGAGAAATAATATCCAGTTTTGTTTGAAGAATCTCAAGATGAATTTTGATCTGTACTGGATGAAATGGTGGTTGAGATGTTGATGTTAGTCAATGTTTCATTGAGTAGGTTCTTCACTTCATGACAATTCTTAAAAAAAACACTCTCGCTTCTTCAGGTTGCATGTAGCAATGTTCCATCAGGTCAATTGAAATGTAACAATTTTTAAGCTACTTTTGAGAGCTTTTTTCTAGGGACCAAGCAAGTAAACAATTTCCCAAACATCTGTACTTTTTTAAAGTATCCCGGTTGGCCAAGACTTAGGTTTATCAGTTTTTTTTACTCAATAATACTATGTCTCTAGGACATAGCATAATAAATGAGGAAAATGGACTTTCAGTTGTTTGCTACCGCAGTTAGGATTATGTGGCACTGATGAAGGCTTACAAGTGGTGGTGCCAGTGGTGTACTTCGGAAATTAGATCTAGTCCATTTTTCTCATTTTTTTTACTTAAAACTGACGCAGCTTGTTACTCATGATATGTCAAATTATTCCCAGAGATGTTGCCAATGCTAATTTCTATTTACTCTTTTTTAACTTTGTAAATGAAGTAAGTTCTTTTAAGGTTTAACTGTGACACTGGTTTCGTAGTACTACAACATTTTCACACTGGAGTATTTCAAGTTTAAATTTCTTCTGTAGGCTTATTTCTTGGCGATTTCGAAAAGTGAGGAATTCCATAGCTCCATCTGTTTGTTTAGAAGTTTTTCTGTAGGGTTATTGGAGTACTTTCATTCTTTTTTCGACTGAACTATCACAAAGTAACGGACTATTCTGTCCATTATTTTTCAGTAAAATTTCAACACCCGATTCTTGATTTCCCTACAAGAAAAAATCATAATTGAATCTTCCAACCATGTTTAAGTACGTGAAATATTTCCAGCACTAACAAAGAAAACAGTTTCTTCAACATTCGCCAGGTCTTTGGAATTATTGAATTCACATAATATTTTTTCAAATTCATTATTTTTCCAAAGAAAATATTTTGATAAATACGTGATAACTAAGACCTCTTATAGAAAGAATAACTTTGCGTATTTATGTGACATGAAAATTTCCAAAATATACACGGTGAAATGTGTCAGAATGTCATAGCCAACCGGGATACCTTATGAAGTGAATGGAGTATACAGATTTGAATCCAATAGTTCTTTCAATGAAATAACATTGAATACATTTTTCTCTTGCTTTGAATGCTTCATCACTCAAAATTAACCTGAAGAAGACCCAGCGAAGCAAATATTCAACAAAATAGTGAAATATTGTGCTTATCTCATACATTTTTTCGACTACTCATCGAATAGGAATTTTGGTTAATAAGGACCGAACGAGAATAAATTCGCTACTACAAAAACACTTATATCTTTTGAACCACTGGACCGATTTCGAAAATCAAACTCATTCTCGAATCATATTCTAATTCTAATGAAAACTGTTTCTACGTTAAAAAAACCAAAACTATTTTTCACAAAATTCATGGATTTTTTCTGGAATTATTCCCATCATGCTTCTTATAGTGTTCTCAGTCACTTTCTGGGATGCTGTCTTCCACTTTTGCTTGAATTCCGCTAATGTTTTCGTTAATTTCTTAGTCTTCTTCAATTCTCTTTTTACCAGGGCCCAATATCTTTCGATTGGCCTGAGCTCTGGGCAATTTGGTGGATTGGCCTCTTTGGGGACAAAAACCACCTCATTAGCTTCGTACCATTCCTTGGTGGCCTTGCTGTAGTGGCATGAAGCTAAATCTGGCCGAAAGATTGTTGGCACATCGTGTTCACGTAAAAATGGTGAAAGTCGCTTCTTCAAGCATTCCTCGATGTATATCTTCGAGTCAACGGAGCCTTGGCCAACGAAAAATTTGCTCCTTTTCCCAAACTGCTTGCCAAACCAGGAATTTTTTAGGAAACTTTGCTTGTATCTTCACGTGAAATTGTTCGTCAACATTTCCACGAGAATCTGCAGTATAAAATTCCTGACCAGGAAGTTGCGAGAAATCAGCCAAGACATAGGTTTCGTCGTCCATCACGCAACAGGAAAAATTTTTCAAGAAATATTTTTTTTAATTTCTTTGCTCTTGATTTCGCTCCTTGATTCTTCACAGCGTTCCTGTCTGGCACTTTCTGCACTTCGTATGTTCTAAGCCCACCACTCAACTTGATTTTCTGAACGGTTGACTGCGAACAACCCACTATCCGTCCTCAAAGGTTAGGATTCTTCTGAAAAAGGCTGATGGCTTTCTTCACTTTTTTAATTAAATTTAATTGTAAGATCTTCGTTGAAGCGCTTAACAACTCTTGATACCGTTTCCGGACGAACGCGAGCCTCATTTGCGATTCTTTTGAAGCTCCATTGTTGATTATTTTGAAAAAGTTTCACCATAAATTCTCGTGTTTTCACTTCGCTTGACATTTTGCGACAGAGAATTGGAATATCTATGAATTAAATGTTTCACATGTTTCTGACGTTCATAACAAAGCTAACTATGATCAAATTTTGATTTTGTCTCAATTGGTTCAAGAGATATAGGCGTTTTTGTGATAGCGAATTTATTCTCGTTCAGTCCTTAATTCTTCTCAACAAGCTCATTCCCATCTTCACAAAACAAGCTCGCAGTCAATTATGATGAAATGAAAACATCTGATCTATGGAACGAATGTCTAGTTCTTTAGCAGTCCCACAATCATAAATTATCACAGTTTGAAGAAAATGATCCATCTAAAGTTTTTATTTCCACATTGTGTTCACATGACAAAGCACACAACGAAAGCAATAGATTTAATGGATTCAATCACAAAAACACCTGGTTGGTTATTTAACAATTCACATAATGGACAAAGTCATTCAGAAACTCCAAAAAACTTTCACCTTCATTCTCTCACAATTCCACAACCAAAACGTTTTTTAGTAGGAGGATTCAAAAGCAGTGTCTGAATTCATGCCATTTATTTCATATTAATCAGTCAGTCAACGAATAATCGTCCATTCAAAATGTTAATAATGCACCCATACTTTGCACCGACACAACCCAACTAAAAAAAATGAACCAGGGAGTCACCACTCCCTCGATCCAAATCTTTCCAGCTCAAAAAGCAACAGCAATCCGACTCCAAGCTCATTCTATAAATATCAAAATGTATCCCGTCAACGTCAAATTGACAGTCGAGAATGGCAACGCAGCCTGGAGTCGTCTTGCACAGTGTAAAAGTCGACTAGCACAACACGTGACGTAATACATACATTTGGATTGGTTCGAGCGTTTGTTGGCTCTCGAGTGCTGCTGAAGGGGATGTTCTAGTGCAGTGGCGGGGGTAGCGAGGGGCAGTGACTGGGTGCGCTGATGGTTGATACTCCCCGAAAATGCAACACCGCCTATACGTGGACAAACGACAGAGACGAACGTCATTGCGAGTCATAGAATTGACATTTATATGAGAAGTGGCGCAATGAGAGGAAGCGAGGGCTTATTTTGGGACAGGCCGCGGTTTTCAAAAGGGACCTCAGTGATTGGTACCACAAATGAATTTTTGTCGTAAAACATTGCGGGGATTCCTGGGGTTAATTCACAACCCCAAAAATATGTCAGCAGGACTTTTAAGTAAATATTTCATATTTTATGTCACATGTACCATATGACAGATATAGGGACTTTTCGGATGGCAAAATCTGCAGTAAAACGTTGGTGAGACTCTGAGCCCTTTCCACTCGTCTGAGGCACCCTGTAAATAACCTACAATCAATGTAACGATGAATTAAGGATTGAACTAGAATAAATTCGCTATCACAAAAACGCTTATATCTTTTGAACCACTGGACCGATTTCGAAAATTAAACTCATTTTCGAATCATCTTCTAATTCTAATGAAAACTGTTTTTACAATAAAAAAACCAAAACTATTTTTTACAAAATTCATGGATTTTTTCTGGAATTTTTCCCATCATGCTTCTTATAGTGTTCTCAGTCACTTCCTGGGATACTGTCTTCCACTTTTTCTAATGTTTTCGTTGAGTTCTTAGTCTTCTTCAATTCTCTTTTTACCAGGGCCCAATATCTTTCAATTGGCCTAAGTTCTGGGCAATTTGGTGGATTGGCCTCTTTGGGGACAAAAACTACCTCATTAGCTTCATACCATTCCTTGGTGGCCTTGCTGTAGTGGCATGAAGCTAAATCTGGCCAAAAGATTGTTGACACATCGTGATAACGTAAAAATGGTAAAAGTCGCTTCTTCAAGCATTCCTCGATGTATATCTTCGAGTCAACAGAGCCTTGGTCAACGAAAAATTTGCTCCTTTTCCCTTTTTGCTTGCCAAACCAGGAATTTTTTAGGAAACTTTCCTTGTTTCGACACGCGAAATTGTTCGTTTCTACACGCAAAATTGTTCGTCAACATTTAAACGAGAATCTGCAGTATAAAATTCCTGACCAGGAAGTTGCGAGAAATCAGCCAAGACATAGGTTTCGTCGTCCATCACGCAACAGGAAAAAATTTTCAAGAAATCTTTTTTTAATTTCTTTGCTCTTGATTTCGCTTCTTGATTCTTCACAGCGTTCCTGTCTGGCACTTTCTGCACTTTGTATGTTCTGAACCCACAACTCGACTTGATTTTCTGAACGGTTGACTGCGAACAACCCACTATTTGGGCCACTTTCCGTCCTGAAAGGTTAGGATTCTTCTGAAAAAGGCTGATGGCTTTCTTCACTTTTTTTGGGCTATCCCCTTTTTCTTCCCGGTTCCTTCCTTGCGGTTAATTGTAAGATCTTCGTTGAAGCGCTTAACAACTCTTGATACCGTTTCCGGACGAACGCGAGCCTCATTTGCGATTCTTTTGAAGCTCCATTTTTGATTATTTTGAATAAATTTCACTATGAATTCTCGTGTTTTCACTTCGCTCGACATTTTGCGACAGAGAATTGGAATATCTATGAAGTAAATGTTCCACATGTTTCTGACGATCATAACAAAGCTAACTATGATCAAATTTTGATTTTTTTCTCAATTGGTTTAAGAGATATAGGAGTTTTTGTGATAGCGAATTTATTTTCGTTCAGTCCTTAGTTCCACCAAAGTATGATGGCTAATAAATACGTTGGTTGTAGCCTATACAGGGGGTGCCTTGAGGATTCTCAAACGATCGAAAAAACTCAGAGTCTCATAAACGTTTTATTGAATACCTCGCCATCCTAAAACGTTCCATATCAGAGACATAGAATAAGTCCATTTCATGAGATTCTTATATAATTTTGTGTCCAATACTACAAGGCCATAGAATAATTGCGAGAATGAACAAATAGTCAATTACGGATTAAATCAACACCTGATACGACAAACACGCAGTAAAATTGTTTTTTCTTCACAAGATAAGAAAAAGTAGTATTGTATGTCCCGGTCAATGGATTGTGATTCGTATCATTGGCTCATTAAAGTTCGAAAATCGGAATGTTTTCATAGACAATAAATTTCTTTTTTCTCAAGACGGTGTTTATGGAAACAGCCATAAATTCATCAAATCGTTTTATTGCAGGTTTTGTACAGAGTAAGGTGTTTCGAAATTTGTTTCTGAGGCATTTACGTGTCGATATTGAATGCCAAAGGAAATAGATAATTTAAATTTATTTATTCGATGGAACAGGGATATTCAAATCAAGGCTGTGGGACAATACATGCTATATCCAACAAATATTAAAAACTCGCACATATATTCATGAAAGCAAATGGTAAATGAACAAACCTGAAATAGAATGACGTCGTTCAGATGATTTAGTAGCGCCCCTCAAATGTTGATAAATGGTAACCATACCACTCACTGCAAGCGAAAACATGCAAAACCAACATTAAAACATGTATGGACAACATTTTTTCAAGGTAACACTGGTTAAAGACAAGATGACATGGCAGCAATCGAAAACAACATGAAAAACTTGCAACTATGTATTCTCAAGGGAACGGAATTAAAAGTCATTGGAAATTGAAATTCCATTGAAAATAAAATACAAGTTTTCCACATGTTCTGTGACAATTAATGAGTTGGCTCATATTATGGAACTTATTTCCTTTTTGTTGGTTTATAATATCTCAATACTTTTTTCAACTGTGATTTCACTCCCTCTAAAATTAATAATACTCTTTTATAATTTAAATTATTTATTCAACACTTAATTTTCGAAATTTCAATATGAACCACTCGAATGAATAAGCAGAATGTGAAGCTAAGTGAAAGTAGATCATACCAATAGGGTTTTGACTATTGTGAGATTGAACGCCACATAAACAAGAGTCGGCATTTTGAGGGTGATCTGCAAGAGATTAAACATTCCTCAATACCGATAAACATCTCTGATGTAAAAGTGCACAGTCCAATAATGAAATAAAAAACAAATTAGTGATATTAGTTGAATTATATTAATTGCAGAATTACAATCAATATCGTTTGGACTGTAAACTTCTCGAATTATACAAAATTATGCACCATTTCAATACAATCAATAAAAAAAAACAATGACTCGTGCGTTTTCACAATCTGACATAAAAAAACATTTAAGTACAATTGAAACAAGTAAAATTTGGATTAAAAATAAAACAAAGATAAATTGTAAATTGTTAAAATCAAAGAGAATTTCTAAGCGTCAAGTATATATCAGTCAGATAAATTATGGTATGAAAATAGATCATGTGGAAATATTCCTCACCTTGTGGGAATAAATGACTTTTGGAGTTGTGTTTCTTATCTACATTTGGCTTTGATGTCTCTGTGGCTGATGATGATCTGAATCTGCTTTTGGGGCCCAGTTCTTCTTTACCGTTACTAGTCATTGTGCTGGAAAAGATAACGAAGTGGTAATATTGATCTGTATAATCAGTTGCAGTTAGATCTCTAGATTTAAGATTCAAGAATTCATTAAATCTGTACTAATGAAGAAAGCTTTCTTAATATTAATTTATAATGATGGTCATTTTCTATAATTGAATGTATTTCTGTTTATTGTTAGCATGGTTTTTGTTTTCTGGTGTATGTAATTTTATTAGGATATAATATTGCCTTGTCTTATACATATTGATCTGTATGTCAAAAAAGACCAATAAATGACTGTTATTATTATTAAGTTTCTCCCAGGAAATTTGTTCAGTGGAAAATTCCTCGATCAGGTCTACAAATGTTCTGTTGATTTTGGAACTATTCTTTCAATACTTTTTGAGATATTTAAAAGAACCAAAAGGTGGTGATGTTTTTAAACTATTTTAAAGTTAGCATAGGATAATTGTGCCTTCATTCATGTGTGGAAAATCCTCTTTAGCATGAGTATAAACGATTTATTAAATGTTAAGGAAAATTTTAGAAGGACAAATCTAAATTCTCATTAAGGAAGACAATTATTATTGTAACGAGTGTACTTCACGCCAAAAAAACATTAAATATAGTCGATTGATTGTTGTTCAGGATTCTCATGAAATAATTTATTTCAAAACAAGGTACCCGAATTGTATCGAAACAAGCGACACGCAAGTAGTGCGTGTTCGAAGTAAACAAAACAAGGTTGGTTAACACTTTGTCCGAATAAAATTAACGGAAGGGTATACGCTCGCCAGTCAATAAAAACATATTAATTGTGCAGAAGAATTCGTTTCACAGCGTCCTGCGAACAAATTATAACGCTATATGTGGCTCCGAGTGAATGGAACTTTTATCTCCTACCTTTGAACCCATAAATTTAAATTTTCAATTTGTTTATCCGATGTTATCAAAGCACAATAGGTGATAGGCCGGTTTCCCAAGAAACGCGAAGCCAGTTTTTTTGTTGTTCGTTTCAAGGTGCGAGCCAAAAATAGGAAAAACCGGACGCTGAGAGATTGTAATTTCGAGTTGCGGAAATCCTGGTAGGCCTCCGAGATCGTGCGATTTGAACCCGTTAGACTGAATTGAAAAATGTCGATATCTCAGTGACACTTTGTTTTATTTAAATTCGAAGACAGGAAGCGCTTAATGACAGATCCTCTATGTCTATACAATGTTACTATAGTAGTAAAAGTTACTTGTAGAGCTCCTAGATCTACCTATTAGGTAGATCTCTGCAAATCCGGCAATTTTATAGGCCAAATATTAAAGTTCGATCAATAGCATAGAACTATGGTTCTAGCATAGATGCATATAATTCTATGAATCTATGTTCTAGCACTATCATGTTGAAATGACATTGACATACAATGACATTCCGGCCATCAACACTTTCTTTCTGTGAAATAATGATTTAGTCCACAGAATAACGTTGTGCGTATGTTCTACTTCTATGCGGACAAAAGAACGAGAACGACAAGCAGCAAGTTCGGAGTCAACACTCGCAGCATCAAAAAGGCGATAACCGCGACCATTAAAAACGAGAGTCTAATTTCCGCGAAGGTCCGTGATGGATTTTTTCGCGTGTAGGAAAGGAGCGATAAGGCCGGCCGTTTAGAATTGGAAACAATGCGAAACGCTGAGTCGTAAAATCAAGTTTACTGACACATTAAAATATTATCCGCACGTGTGTACTCTATCGCCGGGTTCGATGAATGAAAAACGAATTTCGCGGTGCCGACATCGAACCTTGTACTCCGTTGCAATCAATTTTTCTCGAAAACAGCTGATCGGCAGCGAATAGTTTTGTTCAACAACTATCCGACGGCTGCCTCTATGATTCTCGTTAATTATCGAATCCGATCAATGTCTATGCCCCGTTTCTTTGGTTCTGGGTTTTAGGCCCAATGTCCCATTCATATTTCAATTCGTCTCTGTGGTTGAGAAAATTAACCACGATTCCTGTAAAAATAAACCCTGAGGAGATAAATAAGTAACAGTAGAACTTGGAAAACTATGAAATTATTCATATTGTGTCATTATCAGAAAGCGAACTGACATACTTATATCGCCCTTTACGATAAAAGGTAATTTGAGTCTCAATATTGTAGAGAGTTTGACGTTTGAGAATAATTTAACACCATAGAATATTTGTAAATCTATATATCAACAAAAATCTATGTAGCTTGGTTTTCAGTGATTCTATCGGCGAATTTTTTTTCTGAAATGTCACAACTTGATCTTCAATAGTTTGAAACAATAATTATCGAAAGACTGTTTCAACATTATCTTCTTTACTGCTGTTATAGAAATCTTCAATGAATTCTTACAATATTGCATGGGAAAAATCTGTATTTATTCAGCATGATGAAAATTTTCCAATGACAAATACCGAGATAAGCGTGAAGCATTCTGTGTCCACTTGACATGGCGCCACGGTTCGACGATGATATCAACAAAATTCGGTTTTTCAGAATGAAAGCTACTGAACTACCTGGTGAACCACTTTCAAATAGAACACTCCGAAAATTATCATTTAGAGGTAAATATTATAGAAAAACAGACTTATCAATTTTTATCAGCACAGTGTTTTATCTGGCGTTACTTAATATACAGCATTCGTAATTTCAATTTCTTGATATTATTGAAAACATTGTATCATAAACAATTTTTATCTCCAATTTTCGATGACAGATCGCCAAGATTGAATAGAATAGATGGAGTTTACGATCAACCTTATGAACTGTGCATAACATTATCAATTACGCAGTACTTTCATAGCTTGAAAGAATTAACAAATTGTTTTTAAAATTATTCAGGCTTCATTTCATAACAAACTGTCAGTTTAATATTATTCTATGTTCCCCAGAACACCAAACAAATTCTATACGGATTGTATCAAATTTCAATAGTTTCAAAACAATTAAATTTCATGAACCATATCGTAACAACCATATTCTCACATCCAAAAAACAATTCTGTCATGACAATTTTTTTTAATAAAACTTATCAACTTGTTGACGTTTAGATACGAGTTTTGATATCTATGAATCCATCTGTGATCTCTGAAATTATCCATAGATTTTTTAAAGAATCCATCATAGAAGATGATTTCGTTTTCGCAGTTCTAAATTTCGTTGAAATATGTTGATTGATACTAGATTTCACTGCAGAAAAATCATAACTGGAACAGGTGTGACAAATTTCAAAATAAAATAATCTAATTCATACAGATATTCAGTATATCCCCCAAAAAAAACTCTAATCTTCGAGAATACTCACTGATAGACTGTCAAATGAACATTCTGGGCGATATATTGATCTTCGGTCTCCATCCACAATTCTCCAGCCCCAAGGGCACAGCTTCTGCCGACCTGAAAAAACATACCAACATAAAACTCGCCACTTCTCTCCAAACACAATTTGCGAATGAAACTGATTATTTTCTCACCTCGAAGTAAACATATCTTTGGAGGCTCCCGCAGCTTCTGATGCTCGAAAGACTTATTTCAATTTGGAAGTCGTAATCTTTCTTGACCAAAGTCAGTGTTTTTTCTCGCAAGCACAGCCTGTAGGTTCCGATGAGGTCCGGAGTACCTAAGCCACGGTGCACTAGATTCACTTCCCACACGTGCGCTGGAAAAAAAGAGCAATTTAAGAACATAGAACAAATTTATCCACATATGGCCCGGAAAATATTTTCTGTTGATCTCTGGATTTAATTTTAAATGGGAGTCTCGAATATGCAAAAATCAGATATCGTCATCCACGTAAATTAAAATCAATCATGTCAAGAATGTCTCCACCCCAATGTTGCCAATAATCCTAGCATCGAAAGTAATAGAAATAGAAAGTATAGTCCATCCAAGAATTATTGACATCTCGGGCGGCTTTGGAAAATCGAAATTAGGTTGGTAATGCCCGTTCAGTGATATTTTGAGTTTCAGAATTCAGGTTGGTGTTGCAAATAACACTGGCGTTTTGTTCTGTCATTAATATACGAATAAATTTGGCAAATAATTGCGCAAGTGAAAAATCTTTGGAATGAGGCTCTTGAATAATGTGGGTACAGCTAATGAATAGCCTGCACAGAGGACGTAGAAAAAGAAATAAGAGGAGATTAGTCAAAATATATGGGATCCTATTATATTGCTGACATAAAGCCTTCAATTATGAACATGACCAGTTCTGCCCAGATGGGGAAATAATAACAGTGATTGTTGAAGTAGAATAATAGGAATATTCACATTTTTAATATTAAATATTTTAGTCCTTCTTTGTTCACCAATATTGAAAGTTACAATATCATGACGAAATTCTTCATATATTAAACAGATGCATCCGTTGAGTTTTGTTTCTGTCTTGATATCTACTACAATTTTTCGAATCCATCCAGTTTGCAGATACACGCATCAAATTATCAACTAGATTTTACTGGTTTATCCAATATTCATATTGAACTATGGAAAGGAGCATCCACGATATTTTTCGACATCGGACCAGAATTTCCATACTGTATGCATGCTCCTATAATTGATCGTTCGAAAATGTATCAATACAAGATGAAAATAATATACTGCTGGTTAGCAGATTCACACGATGGTAATTGTATGCGATAATTGAGGACATTTTCATGTTCAAAGTGCCTTATTTTGAAAAATTCCGTTTAATTTCCAGGTTATATTTATTGCTATGATGAAAGCACAGAAAATTTTTAGTGACTTTTTTGTAACTAGAAATAAAGGTGCGACTGGACTTCCAAGGCCTGCTGTGATGTCAATAATTCTTGGATGGACTATATTTTTGTTTTCGTCAGGTCCGCTTAACGCTTATCCTTCTGAATTCCAAAGATCCGTGTTTGTCCGCATTCAAAACATCTATTAGCGAACAAACAGGATGACGAATCAGCTCTGCGATCTGACACAGATCCCAGTTGGAAATACCGCATTACTCAATATATTGGCAAGTACTCGAAACTGGCATAGAAAACAATTCATAGAAAGTCAAGTTGAGAACACTTGTTGAATATTTGCCGAACAAATCGACAGAATTAAACATCGGAATTCTCGGAACCGATACTTGAACGTTTACTAACAAACGTTACAACATTGGCGCCCCAATGCATATTGATAAGAAAAAGAACGTCGGTAGAAATTCAAGCGATCCTCCAGCAACTTGACATTTGAGAGCACAGAGAAGTGATCGATAATAATTCCAGAGACCTTGAATCTTTTCCTCCAACTAAATTAATTCTATGATCATAAACACCGATGACAGATATCCATAGACTGTTGGCCTATATCTATGATTCGAATTTTAAACCATAGACATAGAAATCCATGATGTCAACTTCTTTTGAGAATGTGAATTATCCATTGTAAACTTCAAAACAGCATCAAGAAAAGGTATGAATTTTAATCAATAAACCCACGTGCCGCCTTGAACAAACATGTTCTAAATATAAAAGATCCGCAACGACTTCAACAGTTTTTCAAAATTAACCCCTCGAAGAAAGTTGACCGTTAATCCTCGTTTAATAACCTGGCGTATGAATTATAAATCATGTATGATTTGGAATATGAGATGTCGTAAACTTCCGTTGAAACCTCAAATGGGAAGCTGAATAATTTACGATGCCATACGTACACAAAAATCCACTGAGGAGTTTGTCACTAGCGGTATTTATAGACGAGTAATCCTGTATTATGAATCGTTTGAAACGCTGAATGCGATCCTCCCCATTTTTATGGGTTATATACAGGGTGGAAAGTACCGATTGACTGATTTAACTGGGACGAAGCTGTCGATATACTTTTCTCCCATAACGAGTGATCTTAAACAGTTTAACTCTTTGAGCGGCAAATATATCATCATAAACAAAACCCAAGTGGAACAAAAAAAATTCATTCCCGATTTTCAAAAAATTTGACAAAAGCTCAACCAAAATATAAACATAATCGGTCCATTAACAATAAATTTTTCGAAATTTTCCCAGTATATTTTTGCCTTAACAGAGTCTCTGCAAGTCAGGCCAATCTTCTGTATCGATATAGATTTCTGTTCGGCGTATTTGAAATAGGTGGTACACTAATTGTACCACCGCCGCGGAAGAGGGTCGAAATTGGTGGTACATATAGTGTACCACCTAAACCCAAAGAGTTAAATGATAAGAAACGTAAAATAATAACGGACACCGACGAATCCATATGAATTCAATCCAAATATTGGGTAATTATTAATTGGAAGAATAACAGGTTACGAGCCCAGTAGTTCCGGACAAATCCTTTCTCCTTATCCGTGACGTTTATAATTGAAATCAATAAACCGAAACCGACGCAAAAGTGTGTTGAACCACCAAGCCGTCTGGTCAGTAATGAACTAAATTCCACCTATTAAAAATTTTTTCGTTATCCTCAAATTAATGACGGTTCTCAACCAGTGAGTGCGGTACTAACGTAATCCCTTTAATGGGGCGATATTGTCTCTAGTTATCGAAGAACGATAGACCGTCAAATATATGTATTCTGCAGGTTAATCAAAAGGCTTAACAGGGGTAATAACCATAAAAATATTCAACGTGCTCGGCTAAGCGTTAACCCAAGACATCGACCCGGTTTGACTTGAGGTGGAATTTAATCATCAGTATTTATGAATGTGGAAGACGATATTTTTCTAGTGCGCGCATTTTAGATCGTCGAGAACCGTCATTTACTTAAAATACGCTTTTGTTTTACTCCATGCACTTCGAACCACTCATTCATGAGGAAACGATCATATTTTGCGAATAATACGATTGAAGAAAAAATCGAGCTTCAATTTGAACTAGATACACTCCATCCATTGATATAAATATGCCATGTATCTATACTAATATTATAAAGAGGAAAGATTTGTATTTTTGTTTGTTTGATACGAATAGGCTCAAAAACTACTGGACCGATTTCAGAAATTCTTTCACCCTTGGAAAGCTACATTATCCCTGAGTGACATAGGCTATACTTTTCACCCGAAAAAAATAAGGATACCTACTATATCTTCAATAATTACAAAAAAATCAGCCATAATCAGCTATTTTCACGTGCGCTGCAAAAACCGTTAGACTTACGTGGATACAATGTATGACGGAAATGTACCTCTTGAATAGTTCTACAAAAAAATCCGCGATGGCATATATGTATCTCTCAAGATTAACTTGCTATTATCTGTTTATGGTAATCAGATGTTTTCCAAAATTATGCACTATTTAGGAGTGAGTTTTTATGAATTGGGTATTGATCCTCATCCAACCTAATACGTTATTTATTCCCAGTATTTAATTTAAAATGAAATTGCCCTTCACATCATACAATTACAACGAGTACATCAAAAGATATGCCAGGTTGAAGATGAAACCGCCGCGTGAAACAAATTTCTGCACGAGCGAAGCTGGGACGGCCTGCTTGTAATTAATAAATACGTGTGTAAATAACTGTGTATTCTTCTTTGGCTTTTGACAGATATCGCTCTGTGCTCATAATATTCAGTCCAAGATGCACAGAATAATATTCTATGCATTCAGTCTCGAAAGTCCACAGCTCATATCTTATCTACACTGCGCAAAAAATTAACGCACATTCTGAAAATCTCAATTTTAATGAAAGTTAACTCTACATTGACTTTATGACTTATTTTTTATGTTCTCTCGGGAAGGTTTTGAACGAAACAAGACACATTAAATGGAAGAAAAATTCAGGATTTCACCGAATCTTATGTGAAAGAAGAGAAATGAACAATTTTCAAAATACTGAAATGTTGATAAGAGATTTAATACTTGGTATTTCCACCTCTTGCGTTAATTACAGCTCGGCAACGACGGTTCATACTCAAAATGAGTGATCTTAAAATGTTCTGATCTAATCCTTCCCAGATTTCTCCGAGTTGGATTCCTAAGTCATTAAGAGTAGCTGGATGATTTTCTGAACTGAGGTCGTCCCAAACCTGCTCAATCGGATTGAGATCTGGACTTCTTGCTGGCCATTCCATTCGAGAGACTTCAACCTCTTCAAGGTACTCCTGAACGATGCGCGCACGATGATGGGGTCTGGCATTATCGTCCATAAAAATGAAATTTTCACCAATGTATATGGGGCAAATCGCACTACATGCTCTTCAAGAATGTTCCTTATATACTTATCAGCATTCATAGCTCCATTATCAACGACCACTAGGTCTGTGCGAGCAGTCAAAAATATTCCATCCCATACCATAATCGATCCTCCCCGGAAACCAGTAGTATACAGGAAATTGTACTGAGCATATCTTTCATTTGGACGTCTGTATACAAGGGAACGTCGATCACAATGGTAGAGGCAGAATCTAGACTCATCTGTGAAGAGAACTCTTTCCCAATCGGCCTCTTCCCAATGGATATGCTCTCTCGCAAAATCCAAACGCGCCCTTCGATGGGCTGGGGTAAGAGCTGGGCCTCTTGCCGCGACACGAGGCCTTAAATCATATTCTCTGAGGCGATTTCTTATTGTCTGAGTGCTAATTTGCACTTCATGAGTTTGCTCAAGCTGATTTTGAAGGAGGCTAGCGGTTGCAACCGTTGTCTCAACGAAGTAACTCTCAAGTAACGTTCTTGAATGGCAGTTGTTACCCGTGGTCTACCCTGTCCTGGTCTTCGGACATTCATACCTGTCTCCCTGAATCGCTGCAACATTCTGGACACACTTGTATGGAAAACTCCAAACCTTTCTGCAATTCTTGTGTATGTCCACCCTTCTTCTCGCAAAACTACCGCTTGGGCACATTCCTCTTGGGTCAAATTGCGTGTTTCGCGTTGCATAGCGATCGAGTGTAGAAAATCAAACGGAAGAAAAACTATTGATCACTAGAATTGATCGAGAACAACTGATTTTAGAATGGAGCCAATACATTCAAAATCTGATAATATCATCTTTTTTTTATTCCTACTGGGAGAAAACATCTGTATTGAAGAAAAATGTTGAAAGTGGATAACATATGCATGCATAATTCTGATAAAAATAATTATCATTAAGAACACCTTCAGTTGTACAATAAATTTGAGATTTCCATAATGTGCGTTAATTTTTTTGCGCAGGGTAAATTTTTTTTTCTATGATCACTTGAAACAGTTGTCATTTTCTGGACTTTTGAGGTTATATTCCCGAGAGGAAGGCATAGATTTATGTGGAATTTAGATTGAAGTTAGCAATCCACGTGTATTGGTACATAGATGCATAGAAATATATGCGTCTATATTGGCACAAAACGTTGACTAACTTAAGAATAGTCAATCTTGAAAGGAAATCGCTCTGTTCAGGTCTTTAGCAAATTCCCCATACATACAAAAATTCCAACTGAAAGCCACAGATGAATTTCCAAACCATGTAAAAACAACCATATTTTGCGATAGAAGAATTAGTGAATCCCCATCCGCAGAGCATGGAAAATCCTATCCGCATGTACTTAAACAATGTCAGGTTTATCTGCAAACGTCCGTTGCCTGCAGAGACGGAGCAACATCGCACGTAAAGTGGAATATTGAATTTATGAATGGAATTATTGAAGAGGAAGGAAATACTACCTTATTTCCGATACCACGTCAGAAATTTTCTCCGATAGGACTTCGGGTCCGTTATCTTTTTCCGTTCCTTTTCTTTCTCTTCCGCGTGGAAACCATAGGCGCTCGCAGGGGGGCATTGGGGGCCGGGTATAAATAAAAAATAGGATAAATTTTTAATCATTATTTTATTTCTGTATCGTGTAAGCATTTTCTGAAATTCAACGCGACAGAAAATTTTTTCAAGTAAATCTTCCTTGGTGTCCCCTGTGAATCACTTCTGCGTGCGCCCATGGTGAAATCGTCCTTTTCCTGGGCGATTTTCGGAAAGGAAGCCTCAAGCGAGTGACAAGCATAACGGAAATGGCATTGTTATTGTTTTGTCTTCGCCCACTGCGGGCAATTGGCGAATCCAAAGATCAAAGCGCCCTCTTTCGGCAAAAACGCCAAACTATGGAACAAGTAATCCGTTGAGATCTTCTATGTTTCGCGTGCTTTTGAGCAATAATATTTTGTTTCATATCCAGGTATTCTTGAGTGATATTTCAAAGTTTTTATAGTGTTCTGAACAGATTAATTAGTACTTAAATAAAAATTGTTGAGAAGGTATTTATATCAGTGTTATTCATTTAAAATATTATTCACAAAGTTATCATGTTTTAGGTTACCAGACGTCTTGTTTGAGTTTGATTTTCTGGTGCAGTTTTAACTGATGTGAAAGGTTGATACCACAATTATCAATAAGAGTGTTACGAAATTGATCATCGTAATTCACGGTACTGAGCTGTGCCTTTATTATTCTGTAAGAATTAAAAAATAAGGTGAAGTATCTGAGCAAAGGGGTTCATGTTTTAATGCTAATGTTATGTTTAATTTCAGGCCAGTGCATTGATTATAGAACAATGAGTAAGCTTAGTTCTAGTGCTGAAGAAAAACTGTATTCAACTGTTGTGGTTTCAATTGTTCTTCAAGGAAAAATAAACACCAGTCTATATGTTTTCATAAATTTCCTGAGAAAGATGCCTTAATACTATTTATCACTAATGCCTTCGCTAAATTGGAAAAATTGGACTGAAGAAAAGCATGGATAAACTATAGATGGAGAAAACTTGCTGAAAAGATTTTCGTTGTTTCTCGAACAACTGCGAACAATATTTTTAGTGAATATATTAAGTATTTAGCAAATATTTTGGAAGGTTGTATTCAGTGGCCAAGTTCTGAGGTTGAATTGATGAATTTACTGCTTAACATTTTGGGAATATTCAAGTGATACTTAATTATGAGGATATACCATACAGATCTTCATGTTTGTCATGTTGCATCAGAACATATTCACATTCTGATCATAGTTTAGGCAGATGTGAATCTTTTTGTGTTGCTATTTTGTAGTATATTTCCATGAAAATAAAGAACATTCAAAACAATAATTTATTTACATAATTTCCATCGTATACCTCGTGAATTGTCGATCCAATTAGAAGGGAAAAAAGCCAAATTGTATAACAAAATTTTATAAACTGGACACTGTGCTGTCAATAATACATTAATTCACTGAAATTATGCACAAAATCATCACGAGAACTAAGAAAATCACTCAAAATAATCTGTTTTACATATCAAAACAACGTAGCTTCAAAAGAGATTACTGGAATTCCGCCATGTTTGTTTACAGTCAGCAGCGCCCTCATCGGTGGTTGGAATCGCCAATATTATTTCATTAATCATTATTTATTATTATCCTCGTTGGCCCAGCCAAGAAACCCGAGAACAGGGTCATGCATCGCGGGTAAGAAAGGACGACGAGGATTTTCTCTCTTTCGTTTCGTCGATCGGAAATCTAACTTTCCGTGATTAAACGGGAAGAACTTGCATTCTTCATTTCAGAATCGAATTTTCTGTGAGAATTGCACATTTACACTGTTTTATTCATACATATGTACCTTCATTGAATAAAGTTTTATTAAATTAAATTCACCTTTTTATTTCAATTGATCTACTGTCAAGAAATAAACTGAACATAGATGTATTTCTATGCATCTATAACTGAACCATAGATTATTTGTCGCCCTTACTCAGTGTTGCCATGTTGATTAAGTTCACGGCTTGCATAAAGACGAATCTTCCAAATCGACGTGTTGTGAACGCCGCTTTATAACTGAACAATTTTCGAGCGAGCACGTGTTTTTATTACCACTTTCTCGTCAATAAAATTTTATTCCACTCGGTTTTGCTCAATCAAAACAGCCAAAATAAAACATCGGGTCGCTGTCGTTCATTACGCCAGACGTAACGGATGACATTGTTACCAACAAAACAGAATCGATTCCGAGAAAATAAAAAATTCCAAATTGAAAAACAAATGAGTAACGGCACATTCGAGGGTCATTGTTATGGATACAAACGGCGTTCGAACGAAAAATAAATAACATCATCTGCATGGAGTTAACAGTTATATCTAGGAGCATAGAATAACTGGAGGGAAGGCTTCATACGCTCGACAGATCATTTTGAACTGCCAATAACGGCGGAAGTTAGAGTTTCGTGTGACGCCCGATAGATAACGCTGAGATCCTTTATTCAGTAACATGTCAGATATTTTGTTCTATGGCGCTACAATTGCAAAGAATATAATGCGGCTGTCATTGTTATAGATACATTTATGCTTCTTTTTAATTGAAAATGGCCATAAATCATAACATAGACAATATTGATGACATAAAATCGCTTCATTCTAATCAACTTTCTATGCGCAATTTTATGGGAAGTCTGTGATCGGTAATAAATTTGTCAAAACAATATCCTTATCGGAAAAAGCGAACATTCAGGTAAGTATTATTATTATTATACGGGAAGACTGAGGTTTTATCTGTTCTCGTGTATTATACGCAGAATTGTATGGTACCCCGTTTACATTCCCTCTGCTAACACTTAGATTCGGAGCGGGAAACAGATTTTTCTTCCTATATTCAATCTGATCCTTGTAGCCATTTCTTTACACGTGCTATATGCATTATATTGTCGGATTTACGAAAAAAAGTATGTATTGCTTTCTTTCAAAAGAATATACTACATATATTATGATATAGTAATAAATGGGACCTAATAAGTAATAACAACGAATAACCATTGAAGATAATTTTATTAAGGATAGCCATGTTGTAGGAAGAAACGAAGTTGTAGCCATCTCGTGACCTTGCGGCGAACTGACAAGTTCGGACGTTTTTGGCAGTTCATTTCCGTAGGGAAGCCTTCTCTCCAGTTATTCTATGCTCCTAGGTTATATCTTCGCAAACAACGTTTACGATTTATTTTCAGATTAAAAGTCGTGGAAGTTGCACAACAAGCACGACCATAAGCGACAAAAATCCGTCTGAATTTCTAGGTTGGCACCACTGATTTCTTCATTCGAGCGGTCTACTGGGAACCACGGTACCAATTTTTATCCGCGTCAAATAATTACGAACTCCATTAACGAATCTATGAATGGGCCATTCAATATAACGGCACGTGAAAGAATAGACAATTCCTTTTCCATTTCAGGAGAGTGCACTTAATCGAACTCAATGCCACCTCTACATAGTTGCAGCCCATTGATGACAAAATTACTAACGCTTGTTGTATCATCACACATTGTCGTGTTTGTGTGTAGTCACGGCTTCGATAATCACTCTGTCAATATCGCAGGATCAATACCAAGAATGCATTTAGAAATTGATTCGTTTTATCTCGAACGTGATAAACATGTTTTCATCCCGACTTAGATATTTCGAACCTTTCAGGAATATACACAAAACACCTAATCGTGGAATCTTGCCCATTCCAACAACAATTCTATAAATACTAAATATCCTCTGTGCCTAGAATTTTATCAAAACTCAAATAATTCACCAAAGAATAATTTATTATAATTGTCAAAGTGACAGTCCCTTATTCTATGGCGGAATTCCGAAGCATCGAAAGATCGCCATGACAAATTCATGCTCTGTGTTCTCCGAGAAAGTCACAGACTATCAATCATAGATTACTTCGCAGCGAAAGGACGCTCCAGAAATTGGACCATCTGGAACGTGGACTTCCGATTAGATTACGCCCACGCGAACTGTTTTCCATCGAATCCCACGTGGGCGTCCTCATTTCGCACGAAATGCGATGTATCCCTAAAATGAGTTTGGGAAAATCTGCGCCGTCCGAGAGCATCGATCCGATCTTGACGTCACACCCAAACACCCACTGAGAGCTCGTCAGCTCGTGGCGTTGGATTTCACCGTATGCGATGCAACAGTCGGCGACTTGTTTGTCGCATAAAAAAAACACGGGGTGTATCTGAATGACTGTCTCGGATTCCACGAAAATTCGATTGCTCACCGCGATGCCGAACATAGAAGTTTTCCGATCGTCACAGAAAGGGACATATTATATTCTTTCTGTGGTTACTGGTTATCCTGACCCTTCATTATTTTATTGTGCGTACCACCTGTTCGAAATTCATATGGACAGGTGGTGCTTGAGCTCGTTCTTGAAAGGTACCAGACAACTGTCTTGGACGACGAACGCAGCTGCTCAAATTTTTTATTGAACTGTGATTAAAAATCTTAATAAAACCTGCAAACACGAAACACTTGGAACAAATACATTGTTTTCGTCTGCTACCATTAATACAAGATGAAAAAACAGCAATATGTCAATACAAAGATGTCAACTACTGAATGTCATCTAAAACATTTTTTCATAGATATTTTTCTGTGATCTCCCTGTCCAGTCATCTGCCCAATAAAATTAACCGATGCTCGGTCAACTTCAAAGAATACGCGATAATTTATCCAGATGAAAATAAGCTTGAGAAACTGGCGCAAACAACAAACTCCTGAAGCATATCCAGACGCGTCCTGTTTTGTCCGATGCACTTTAACACAAAACATCTCGAAGAGGGAGAGGAAGTGATTCATCCCGAATTAATGTGATAAACACACAAACATGCTGCATTTCAAAACAATAACTGTGTCGCCGTCCAAATTTAAACGACATCTTCGGATAGAATTACATAAGAAAACGTTCATCGTTCGATATCGATCTCATTCTATGACATCAGTTCTAACTGAATATTCTATGCCTACGGGAACTACCTAACCTATTTCGTACAGATCAATTCAATAATAATCCCTAGGAGCATAGAATATTCTATGCTCCTAGATAATCCTGTCAGGCTAATTCCATATGAGCTAGGAGCATAGAATAACTGGAGGGAAGGCTTCATACTCTCGACAGATCATTTTGAACTGCCAATAACGGCGGAGGTTAGAGTTTCGTGTGACGCCCGATAGATAACGCTGAGATTCTTTATTCAGTAACGTCAGATATTTTGTTCTATGGCCCTACAATTGCAAAGAATATAATGTGGCTGTCATTGTTAATGGGCGCGTTCATCCGACTAAGCAGCTACCGCTACCGCTCCTTCAAACGTCAAAACCATATGATTTTTTCGATCCGTTGTGTCAAATTAGTTACTAAATTTGACACAACGAATCAAAAAAATCATATGGTTTTGACGTTTGAAGGAGCAGTAGCGGTAGCTGCTTAGTCGGATGAACGCGCCCATTGATACATGTATGCTCCTTTTTAATTGAAAATGGCCATAAGTCATAACATAGACAATATTGATGACATAAAATCGCTTTATTCTAATCAACTTTTTATGCGCAATTTTATGGGAAGTCTGTGATCGGTAATAAATTTGTCAAAACAATATCCTTATCGGAAAAAGCGATCATTCAGGTAAGTATTATTATTATTATACGGGAAGACTGAGGTTTTATCTGTTCTCGTGTATTATACGCAGAATTGTATGGTACCCCGTTTACATTCCCTCTGCTAACACTTAGATTCGGAGCGGGAAACAGATTTTTCTTCCCATATTCAATCTGATCCTTGTAGCCATTTCTTTACACGTGCTATATGCATTATATTGTCGGATTTACGAAAAAAAGTATGTATTGCTTTCTTTCAAAAGAATATATATTATGATATAGTAATAAATGGGACCTAATAAGTAATAACAACGAATAACCATTAAAGATAATTTTATTAAGGATAGCCATGTTGTAGGAAGAAACGACGTTGTCGCCATCTCGTGACCTTGCGGCGAACTGACAAGTTCGGACGTTTTTGGCAGTTCATTTTCGTAGGGGAGCCTTCTCTCCAGTTATTCTATGCTCCTAGATATGAGTTTCCGATACCTATTTGGGCTCGATAAGGAAAATAACACCCAAATAAGTCACGCAGAATATCACGTATCACATGATCTGTCCTATCTTGCGTAGGTCATGTGCTACAACGCCAATAATTAAGTTCCTGTTCAAACTACAAACTTACTCATTCATATGATTATGATTCATTAATATAAAAATATCTAATAAACATGTGAGTTATCGGTTACTCCAATCGAAGTAATCAATTGCATAATTACTGCAATTCGTTTCCTTTTCTATGCATCTCTCTTCCGGAGTGTCAACCATGGATGTAGATATTTTAATACTATCTCTATGGTTGTATGAACGGTAAATAGATGCATAGAAATACCTGGTGTTGGCACTGATTAGATTTTGTTTAAGACTTTCTTGTCGATCGAAAACGTGATATTTTGTACAGCTTTTCATTTCTGCCGAAAGGGGTCGCGTTTTTTGTCGTTGCCGCAGTAGCGCCACGACCGATAAATATTGCGGATTTATTCCGGAACTAGTCCAAAATCTGAAATCTAGGATGCCGTTTTGATCTACAAATTTTGGTCACGATTTTTAGTAGGGAGTCGTTACACCAGGTGTTCTATGCATCTATAACGGTAACATAGAGATTGGCGATTAATCAATCGAGTATTCGTTTCGAATACTTGAAAAATCGAAAATATGGAACCATAGAAAATGAATCGTAATGACATCTTGGGAAATATAACTCCATTCGCTTTTATTTAATCACAAAGGAGGTCATGGTTTCGTTTTCAGGAGTTGGTGCCCCTGATGAAAAGCACAGAACATATGATGAGAAGTCAGTGCGCGCACAGAAAATATCGTTAATGACAAAACGACGTTGCCAGTTTCTTTGTTTACATCAGTAAAAGTAAAAGAATCAAAGATATTCCACATTTTGTTAGGTTTACAAATTGTTCGCAGATTTTTGGTATTTAATCGATATTTGCAAGTGAATTTTTCGTCGAATATCCAAGATTAACGTATGTTTATTGTTTTTAGCACCAGTTTGGAGCGTGGGGACGATTTTCATGACCAGGATGAATGTTTACATTTCGAGGTTAAAGGGGTACACGGAAATTTCGTTGAAAAAGCTGTTATTTGGATAGATATCGCAGTAGATGGATCGGATGGAGCCTCGAGAGGTCGATTAGGATGATATTGTTCAGGTTTTCCAAGAAATTTGGCGATATCTGAGCAGATTTGCAAAAGTTAGGTACCTCACTAATGAGGTGGAACTTAGACCTAATTCTCCTATAAGAAACGCCTTTCAAAGGTCGAGATGGTGAAATATGTATTGTTTAGATGTTGTTTGAACAATCGCAGCCGAGTTTTATACCCCAACATTGCTTTTAAGAAAGTTATCAACAAAATAAAATTTACATTATTCTTGATTCTTGTAATTACCCATCAATTCATTATATCTTTGGGTTGATTTTTTTTAATGAATTCTTGATAAGAATCAACAATTGATGTCGTCAAGTCTTGAACTTTCAGTTCAAGAGGATAGTAAACATTAAATCTTCACAAGCATGCTTATGAAAATTATGTGAAAGCAATGCAATTTTCTTCCATGGCGAAAAATAATATATTTCAACAGTGATCTCTTGTACTCTTCATGCAAATAACTAGAAAAGGAATCCTTTCTATCAATTCATATAAACGTTAATTATTTTCGTCCAAAACACATCTTTTCCAATTCATTAATTTTCCGAATAAATTCACATTCTAAGAAATACGCTAAGAATGTAGAAAGGGCAACATAGTGTTGACTTGGAACATAAAAATATTTTGAAAAACGTCATAACTTCGATACAGAGTGGAATGTGTCAAATTTCCAAGGCCAGAGTTGTGATTTTATATTTGTGAATGGAGTATCAATATGTTGCCTAATCCATAATTGAGATGTGAAACGTAAATTCAATTATTGAAAAGCTCGATTTCTCCAAAATATTCTCTTGCCATATCCATAAGACGTAAATTATCGCGTTGATTCTCAGGGTTCAAAAGTAGTCCAACAATACAAGATATTCACTTTCGTCGAAGCTATTCGGCAATCAGAGTATGACGGAATTCTTGAACGAAATGACAACGTGGCGAAGACCTTGTTTACAAGTTGTTTACGTCTTGGTTGTACGTAATGTTTGTTTCTTGGTAACCATTCAATAGGTTTATACAGAAAGAATTGTTCGAATACCATTCGGTAATTTATGTAAGTTAACAGAAAGACCTCCTATAAAAATAACAGGAAAAACCGTTAAAGAATACCCAGAAGGATAAAAATATAAAAAATTCCTCCACAGTAATTCCCTTCTTCGTATTTGTAGCTCGTGTACTTTGAACCTGAATACCACTAGCGATACTGATAATAATCAGAAAATTCGTATTTAAGTTCATCCGGATAATAATGACAAAAATCGATTACGGTTTCCGTTCAGTGAATTTAATAGTTTTGTTTACGGCTTCGAATTCGCGTTTTGAAAACGGATGGAGGATGCATTCTATGAATCTGTTTAGACAACTATTGTTCGCTCATTTTTCTATGTCCTATTCGACGTAACAATGCACACAGACGTCAATCGAAGGTGTAAAAACCAGAGAACAATAGACGTAGCATTTCCCATCTCTATGATCGCGAAATATGATACCGTCACGATACGTCAATGCCGAAATGTTATTGGATATAAAAAACAATGGTCTTGGAAGCGTATTTTACGTGTGCAGATAGCACTTTTACACCTCGAACATTAAACTTCTTATCGTTCTATCGAGTTAAATTGAAATTGACGTAATCTGTTGAGCATGGAAACGCATTTTCGTTGGTTTTTGACGTTAAGAGGTCACTTGTGTGCGAACCGTCTAGCTACCGTCTGGGTTTCTGTTGCCTTTCGATCTTAGATGGCTAATTTTAGAACATGGCCCCCGTTTTGTTTATATCGCGTGGACAGACAAATACTCAGACTGTGAAACTGGTCCCAACTATTAGCACCTAGCAAAAATAGATACTGTAAGTCTGACACGATTCAGTCGACAGTTTGATACTCTTCGAAATTAGATTTCACTCTTTAGAAAACGAAATCTCATATTCGTCATTTTCATGGACAGAAATAATTGAAAAGTAAATAATTAAGTGTAGAATCCAAAATAAACGTTCCTAAACCAACCAAACAACCATGGGATTATTATAGACCTATTTTAGAAAGGTCAACCTTGCGCAAAAACAACCAACTTTCATTCAGCACTGAAAGAGATTGTGCTGAAACCTCTGTCCCAACGCCAACAGAACGGTGGAAGAGTTGATTCATTTCTATGGTATTCATGGAATGTTCCTCGACCGAAATTTTCTTTCACAACAGGAAACCATCGATAAACAGAGATACTCGATGGTCGACCAACCATTGCGGCGCAAGAATTCACTATCTAATTCTGTGACGCTATTGGAAATTCCTTGAAAGAACTCGAGGAAATAGCGAAACGAGCAGTGCCAATATCATTACGCCGCGAAGGCCATAGAAAATTGCGTTTAAATACCAAGAATTTTCGATGATGATCCCGATATACCGAAACAAACGAGCGTTAACGGTATGAAATTGTTGGGATTCCACGGATAATACGATATCAAGATACCAACTGCGCTCCAAGAGGGGAATTTAAAAGCGATTTGAAAGGGAGAAGTGCCTGTAATTTCACTAATTCGTAGACTGTTACGTTGTTCTAAAATTATCACTATTGTTATTTTGTTTTGACAAACATGATTGCGCCATGGCTCGAAATCTGTTTTTCTCGCCAATAATGTTATTGGACTCGAGTCTGTCGTGATCGAGTCCGGCCTTGTTGCCAAGTTTGACCCAAATCCATCAAAACAAGAGAGCAATTATACATCCAACAACAAACCAGAGTTTTCTCATACTGCAATCAAATTTAATGAAGCATTAACGGCTGTGATCAAATCCTCTGGAGTCTGGATGAACATTCTCTCTTTATTTTTAATCCTCTTCATATTTTAATATTTAAAGACTGCATATTGAAAACACCATATCTGAAATTTACCACCAACATCATTCAGAATTGATTCACTACATAACATTAAGTATTCATCTATGAAAATATGGAATTAAACAATCACTTTCGTCGAATTCTAGATGTATTTTTTCATCGCCGAGAAAGGAATTCTTCAATAGAGGGGAAATTCAGCGAGTATTGACAACGTCGTAGCAGACTATAGAGTATTTACAGCCACAATGACCTTGTGGCGTTATGTTTTCAAGTTGTTTGTATCTACTTACCAAAAGTAGGCCTGGGTATTTGTCCATCAGGAAGATCTTCTCCCTGTTGCATCAAAAGCAAATCTTTGAACCAGTCATCAGCCTCTTGTTTGTCATCAATAGCCAATTTCAAACATTCATCTTTGGTGTACAGGGCAATGACGTGTTTATGTTTTGGATCACTGAGTTGATTGATGTTAAAGCATGTTTTCATGATGATAGACTTTCGAGGAGCCACACCACTCTGATATTTTTTTTCCGAATCATAATATTCCAGTCTGGCTTGAGCTTCTGGGGTTTCTTTTCGAAGCACGAACCATTTACGACGCCCTGTTTTTATTTTCTTCATATATCCTGTTCGGAGGATATTGAAGCCCTCCTCGGGATAAGCACTGCCACTAGTAGACATTTCACATTCACTTGTCCTTCACAATGAAAAGAAACAAATATAAAACCCGAATCATTGAATCAAACGTTCGTAGAAAGGTGCCACAACGCCAAATAATGTATAAACAAACCACAACAAACGCGAATGGGGGCACAGAAGTCGAATTCGATGTTTACATTGCCTTGCAGCCACCTTATTATTGTTTTGCTAATTCGTGAATCGTTCGTTTTCACGTGTTCAACTACTCTGATGTATTCAAATTGAGAACCAACGTTCTCTCAACAATACTGCACTGACTGCGCACATTTAACTTTACTATATTAGTCGCACTATCCTTTTGGTTGGTGTTGATCACAACTTTGTACTCCAACTGGGAAACTACGCGACGTTGCCGGCTATCTTTTGTGATTTTCAGGGGCAATGACAAGGCGTGACGTTATACTGGAGCAGTGGCGTAGGACCAATCGCAGGTGAGCGCCTTCCTCCACCTGACGATGTTTACGGAAGATATTGCACTTTAAACTCCGATTTCCTTCGTAATGACGTTGTAATTATTCGGTCGTTAAGGCTTCGTATTGGGCCATCGCTCGAGATTAGGCAAATATCGAAAGTCATTCATGTCTTTTAGGATATTTCCGGAAATAAGGACATTATCTCAATATTATCGCAACGCAGCTTCATTTTATTGCGCACGTGTTTCTATGGACAAAAGCGTTATCATTTTGAGCAAGAAATGGTCTTCGATGATTCTTTAACACGTTAACTTTTCGAAAGACTTGAAATATTCAGGGTTTGAGATTCAAATACTCAATATGAGAGTGGCCAGAGTGGGGAAATTGATTTTTTCACATAATATTCAGTGTCATTTGTATCGTAATATTTAGTTTAGTAAAATTGTTAAGAACTGAATATATTCTCAATACAATTCGTTAAAATTACTTTGGACATGAAATATGTCAAATAGAAACGTCCACGCACGGTGGCGTCACGACGGGGAAAACAAAACACAACGCGGGGGAAATTTCGGGCGAGCCGGCAACGTGGAAACTCCGATAGCGCCAATATTCGCTTCGCCGCAGTGGGAACATCTTGTCGAGGTCGATTCCATGTCGTAGCCGTCTGAGACCGTACTATTTTGTCTGGAATGCGGCCCCGCGTCGATTTTTTATCTCTGTTCTAAGCTCGGCGGCAGGTGAGAGGGAGGATGTCGCGTAGCGCCAGACGGCGTGCTGGTTGTAAACAATGACTGCGCCTGTCCACGATGTGAACGTAGTATTCGATTTAAGAAAGGAAATAAAAAGAGAACATCGCCGGGGTGGGGTGCGTTAGCGTAAAACAGGGAAGAAGGCATTCCATGATGGTTCAATGTAACCGTAATCCGTTCTTGTGTTCTAGCGCCGATTTGGGTGTATGCTCGGGAGCAGGACTACAGGGTGTCGCATGGAAGGAAGCGTTGAACTCGACTGATGATTGATAATGATGGAGTTTTGAGGTCGGGTGGCGCTTGAAGGGTTTCTTGTTTTGGTCTTGCGGGTTTACTGACTTTTATGGCCCTTGCCTTCTATTTTATTACTTTCCTCTGGTGAGATATTGAGCCTCTTGACAATAAAACTATTCCGAGTATCTTCGGAGGGTTTCTTTCGAATATGGGACATATTATTATTGGCGATATGGTTCAACCATTCGAAGGGAAAATTTATTAAAGATCAAAATGTAACATAAAAGAATTACGAATCCACAAATAAATGGTTTTCCAATAAAAGGTGTATTTTGACATTCAAAGAAACAAGGTACATAGACTGCGCAAAAAAATTAACGCATATTATGGAAATCTCAAATTTATTCTACAACTGGAGGTGTTCTCAATGATAATTATTTTTATCAGAATTATGCATGCATATGTTATCCACTTTCAACGTTTTTCTTCAATACAGATGTTTTCTCCCAGCAGGAATAAAAAAAGATGATATTATCAGATTTTGAATGTATTGGCTCCATTCTAAAATCAGTTGTTCTCGATCAATTCTAGTGATCAATAGTTTTTCTTTCGTTTGATTTTCTACACTCGATCGTTATGCAACACGAAACACGCAATTTGACCCAAGAGGAATGTGCCCAAGCGGTAGTTTTGCGAGAAGAAGGGTGGGTATACACAAGAATTGCAGACAGGTTTGGAGTTTCCCATACAAGTGTGTCCAGAATGTTGCAGCGATTGAGGGAGACAGGTATGAATGTCCGAAGACCAGGAGTACCAGGACAGGGTAGACCACGGGTAACAACTGCCATTCAAGAACGTTACTTTACTTGAGAGTTTCTTCGTTGAGACAACGGTTTGCAACCGCTCGCCTCCTTCAAAATCAGCTTGAGCAAACTCATGAGGTGCAAATTAGCACTCAGACAATAAGAAATCGCCTCAGAGAATATGACTTAAGGCCTCGTGTCGCGATAAGAGGCTCTTACCCCAGCCCATCGAAGGGCGCGTTTGGATTTTGAGAGAGAGCATATCCATTGGGAAGAGGCCGATTGGGAAAGAGTTCTCTTCACAGATGAGTCTAGATTCTGCCTCTACCATTGTAATCGACGTTCCCTTGTATACAGACGTCCACATGAAAGATATGCTCAGTGCAATTTCCTGAATACTACTGGTTTCAGGGGAGGATCGATTATGGTATGGGGTGGGGTGGAATATCTTTGACTGCTCGCACAGACCTAGTGGTCGTTGATAATGGAGCTATATTCTGCTATATGAATGCTGATAAGTATATAAGGAACATTCTGAAGAGCATGTAGTGCCATTTGCCCCATACATTGGTGAAAATTTCATTTTTATGGACGATAATGCCAGACCCCATCGTGCGCGCATCGTTCAGGAGTACCTTGTAGAGGTTGAAGTCTCTCGAATGGAATGGCCAGCAAGAAGTCCAGATCTCAATCCGATTGAGCAGGTTTGGGACAACCGCAATAGAAGGCTGAGAAGTTCAGAAAATCATCCAGCTACTCTTAATGACTTAGGAATCCAACTCGGAGAAATCTGGGAAGGATTAGATCAGAACATTTTAAGATCACTCATTTTGAGTATGAACCGTCGTTGCCGAGCTGTAATTAACGCAAGGGGTGGAAATACCAAGTATTAAATCACTTATCAGCATTTCAGTATTTTGAAAATTGTTCATTTCTCTCCTTCCACATAAGATTCGGTGAAATCCTGAATTTTTCTTCCATTTAATGTGTCTTGTTTCGTTCAAAACCTTCCCGAGAGAACATAAAAAATAAGTTATAAAGTCAATGTAGAGTTAACTTTCATTAAAATTGAGATTTTCAGAATGTGCGTCAATTTTTTTGGGCAGTGTATATAAAAAAACATTTTTAAAGACAAGTTTTTATAAAACAACACTCATTCGACATTTTGAAGCTGATATGCGTTATGGGTCCAAATGTCAAAAGTCAAAAAATAACAGTTTCAAAAGTGACATCTACCGAAATAGCGGACAATTCAAAATAACACTTCTTATTGGGCAGAAAACGTTTCCGATTTTTATCAGGAGAAATCGTTATCGATAAAACTGTTCGATGCGTAAATTGCATATCTAAACCGTAAAAAATGAAGATAATGACCCATTTAACATTCAAGCATTCTCCGATAATTCACCGCAATCCACTTACGCCATGGGAATTTCACGTGCGCACTGTGATACCGTAAACTGTAAAGAAATAAAACACTATTACTATTTGAGTATTACAACATATCACACTATTGTTGTGCGCTATCATTGTTCTATAATTTCGTTATCGGTATATTCATACGTCAAGTTTTTTAATACGAGGCTCGTATCTTTTTTAATGGGGCCCACGAGCTCGAATATTATGCGTAGGCAATGTTCTAGTACGTAGTAATTATTGTATTCCAACATTTCCAACGGTTCTCTAGTTGGCCTGGGAATCAACTGAAAATTCAGGGCTAGCTACATTTAAATATTGGTTGAGGTAACTTTGACTTGGCATATTTCAGGGGTATCAGATATTAGAAGAGAAATAGAGAAAACCTCAAAAACTACCCACTACCCCAATATATGTAGAGGACAATACGATTTTTTCTCTATACGATTTAAGTTTGTCTGGTTCATAATTTTGAGTGCATAGTAAAATACAGATATTTTCGTCAAAACTGTAAATACATTCTGAAAATTGTCATCCCCATCTGTTTTACGTTTGATACGCCTTTGGATGGAAATAGGATCAAAGAGCCGGAAATTGGTTTGAAAAGTGAAGCATCTAGCGGCCGCAATCCAAACTACAACGGGAAGAAACCTGCGATGAAAGTACGTTTCTGACATTGAATTGAAGATGTCAGCAGGTATACAATTCGCTAAAAAAATTAACCAGAACAATTTGGAACTTACACGAAAAGCCTTGATTCTTTTCAATTATATAGTTTCTCAAAAAATTGATGGGAAATAATGAAACTTTCCGAGTGTAATAAAATTTATTGTAAAATTGGTGGATGCGCTACAATATTAATTGTCATTTTTTGAAATGCATATGGCTCAATCGAATATCAACTTCTTCGTATTGTTAATTAATACAAGAGCCAGATAAAGGCACAATATTGATAATTCACATGATGTAATGGCTTGTCCGATACGACAAATTTATCGATTTCCTGGTTCAGGTATTTGCAGGTAATTACAATTTCCAATTGAATCAGTTGGCCAATCGAGACTAGGAACAACTTACTATTGACCTTACCAGTTGGCTAAATGTGAAGTATTTCGATTATGAAATGTAAAGTTATTCGTTAATCGTTTGTACTACCATATAGATACAGGTAGGATGTTTTTAGCTGTCAGCTGATTTATACTCCATTCATTTCTACGATATCCCGGTTGGCCAAGATTTAGGTTTATCACGTTTTTTCACTTAAAATTGACGCAGGTTGGTACTCGTTAAATGTCAAATGAATCTCAGAGACGTTGCCAAAGCTATTTTCTATTAACTCTTTTTTAACTTTGTGAATAGAATTTTTTCAAATGTGACGCAGGTTTCGTAGTACTACTATACATTTTCACACTGGAGTATTTCAAGTTGTGCGAAAATGTAATTGAATGCCTTCTGTAGGCTTATATCTTGAGAATTTTGAAAAGTGGAGAATTCCACTGACCGTTTATAAGTTTTTCTGACGGGTTATTCGAGTACTTTTATTCTTTTTTCGAATGAACCGTCACAAAGTAACGGACTATTCTGTCCATTAGTCTTCAAATAATTCTATTTCCGTACAAGAAAATAGCATGATTGAATCTTCCAAACATGTTTGTATACGTGAAATATTTCCAGTATGAATAGAAAAAAAAGTTTCTTCAACATTCGCCAGGTCTTTAGAATTATTGAATTCACATAATACACTGCGCAAAAAAATAACGCATATTCTAAAATCTCAATTTTAATGAAAGTTAACTCTACATTTACTTTATAACTTATTTTTTATGATCTTTCGGGAAGGTTTTGAACGAAACAAGACACATTGAATGGAAGAAAAATTCAGGATTTCACCGAATCTTATGTGAAAGAAGAGAAATGAACAATTTTCAAAATACTGAAATGCTGATAAGTGATTTAATACTTGGTATTTCCACCCCTTGCGTTAATTACAGCTCGGCAACGACGGTTCATACTCAAAATGAGTGCTCTTAAAATGTTATGATCTAATCCTTCCCAGATTTCTCCGAGTTGGATTCCTAAGTCATTAAGAGTAGCTGGATGATTTTCTGAACTTCTCATCCTTCTATTGAGGTTGTCCCAAACCTGCTCAATCGGATTCAGATCTGGACTTCTTGCTGGCCATTCCATTCGAGAGACTTCAACCTCTTCAAGGTACTCCTGAACGATGCGCGCACGATGGGGTCTGGCATTATCGTCCATAAAAATGAAATTTTCACCAATGTATAGGGCAAATGGCACTACATGCTCTTCAAGAATGTTCCTTATATACTCATCAGCATTCATAGCTCCATTATCAACGACCACTAGGTCTGTGCGAGCAGTCAAAGATATTCCACCCCATACCATAATCGATCCTCTCCCGAAACCAGTAGTATTCAGGAAATTGCACTGAGCATATCTTTCATGTGGACGTCTGCATACAAGGGAACGTCGATCACAATGGAAGAGGCAGAATCTAGACTCATCTGTGAAGAGAACTCTTTCCCAATCGGCCTCTTCCCAATGGATATGCTCTCTCGCAAAATCCAAACGCGCCCTTCGATGGGCTGGGGTAAGAGCTGGGCCTCTTGCCGCGACACGAGGCCTTAAATCATATTCTCTGAGGCGATTTCTGATTGTCTGAGTGCTAATTTGCACCTCATGAGTTTGCTCAAGCTGATTTTGAAGGAGGCGAGCGGTTGCAAACCGTTGTCTCAACGAAGAAACTCTCAAGTAACGTTCTTGAATGCCAGTTGTTACCCGTGGTCTACCCTGTCCTGGTCTTCGGACATTCATACCTGTCTCCCTGAATCGCTGCAACATTCTGGACACACTTGTATGGGAAACTCCAAACCTTTCTACAATTCTTGTGTATGTCCACCCTTCTTCTCGCAAAACTACCGCTTGGGCACATTCCTCTTGGGTCAAATTGCGTGTTTCGCGTTGCATAGCGATCGAGTGTAGAAAATCAAACGAAAGAAAAACTATTGATCACTAGAATTGATCGAGAACAACTGATTTTAGAATGAAGCCAATACATTCAAAATCTGATAATATCATCTTTTTTATTCCTGCTGGGAGAAAACATCTGTATTGAAGAAAAACGTTGAAAGTGGATAACATATTCATGCATAATTCTGATAAAGATAATTATCATTGAGAACACCTTCAGTTGTAGAATAAATTTGAGATTTCCATAATGTGCGTTAATTTTTTTGCGCAGTGTATTTTCTCAAATTCATGATTTTCCCAAAATGAATAAACATTTTGATAATATACGTGATTGCTCCGAAATCTATGTAGAAAGGATAACGCTGCTTAGTTATCTGACAGGAAAATTACTATAACCTAACATTTTCAAAATATACGCGGTGAAATATGTCAGAATTTCATGACCAACCTGGATACATTATAAAAATGAATTGAGTATAAATGCGTATTTAAAGAGCTTATTCCACTTTTCGAAATATGATTGTCCATAGTCTTCTTAGGCATAATTTTTTAATGCTATAGTTATCTGCAAATCTTTCTTGTTGCAAGTGAGGATTCAACTTTTACCAAGGCACGTGTTTAATTAATTAATAAATCCTAGTTCCCTCTCATGTAAAAAACAGAATATTCATAATTATATTTGTATTGGTAGTAATACCCATAGACAAGTAGTACCAATGATACACTTACTTGCGCTTGAACAATCATCATATTACTTTGACGCTTAATGTTCAAGATAAGATATAATTTCCTCATTAAAGATGGTGGAATATTTTATGGAGAATTAGAAAATATAATTAATTTTTTTTTATTTTACACTGCGCAACCTAAAAGAAGTTAAGCAGAATTCAGTTTTCCACATTTCAGACAATTGCAATCATAACTGTTTTTAGGGACTTGAGCCCCTAAAACTTGTGATGTCTGTATTTCCCTAATGGCCTAATGACAATAAGGTCGAAAACAGTATCTTTTTGAAGTGGTCTTCTCACTTTTGTAAGACCTTTGTATCAATTGAGGGCATTCTACAATTTTTCCTGTTCTCTCATACCGACCTAGAATGTAATTGTGAAGGATTTCTGTATAATTCTAGTTTGTTGTCGATTGAAAATCATCACAATCTCACAAATAATTATAGCAAAATATATGAGTGATTCTAAATGCAACATTTCTTCAAAACCTTGTTTTTCCAATCAACTTAAAAGTGAATCAAACCAAGAATGCCATGATACTCTCAATGCTCCAAAATTTCACCTGGGTTGACCTGAACTACTCTGCTCGAACTGAATCAGTTATTCGCCAAGCGAACTTGCAGCGAAACCAGTTGCCTCGGACGTCCATAAATTGTGTCGGCCAGCGTATAATGAACGATCAGAAGCACATCCAAAGGTGGGGAGCTGAACAGACAGGTTGGGATTTCTTCGACTCGTTTGAAAATTGGCAAAATTGGACCAGTCAATTTGTTCGACCTGTATGGTTCTGGATCAGTGTACCAATATAAGAAAATAGTGAATAGTGGTTTTGTGTTTTTGGAAATAGTGACTATGTTTTGTAAGTGGTTCAAAGATTTATTATTTTTTGTTCGGTGATGAGAAAGTTGAGGTTGGATTTGATTGATTAAATGGATTTTTATACGGTTATTGAAACTTGTTTGGATATGAATATTGAATAGTAAGTTTGCGAACCACTCCGAAGACTCAACTAGAGACAAGCTTTATTGCAATTTGCAAAAATGAAGAATTGTGGAAATTAGAGAAGAATTCAGTGGAAATTTTAACACTTCAACAACATTTTTTCTGAAAACTATGGGAAGACTTCTACAGTGGTAATTTTTTTCAAATTCCTAAGACCATTACTTTTCGGAAAATGTCCTCTCATATTTTTGAGTACTTGTTATATCGGGTGATTTTTTTTACAGTGATAGAACTAAAAATTGAAATAAACACATTTAAATTAAGATTGAAGCCAGTAATTTTATGACAATAATGTTTTAAAAATAATTTCCGGCATATTTCCATCATGACTAGTTCTGAGGAACTAATGTTACAGTGAATGGTGCTCGTTATAGATCGATGATTATTTGTTTCAAAATTGGAATTGTATCGATCCAGAAAGGTTTTGGTTCCAATAAGATGGTGCTACACCTCATGCTGCTACCGTAACAATTGATTTATTGAAAGAAAGATTTGGCGATAACATTATAAAGAGAAATGGTCCAATTAATTGGCCTCCAAGATCATACGACATAACTCCGATGGATTATTTTCTTTGAAGTTATGTCAAGTCATTGATGGTTTATGCTGGTAAAGCAGGAACAATAGACGCTTTGGAAGCCAACATAACTCGTGTAATTGCTGAAATTTCTTGAAATTATCTTTCAAATTAAAAAAAATGGCTTCAATCTTAATTTAAATGTGTTTAATTTCAATTTAAAGTTCTATAACTCTGAAAAAAACACCCAATACGTAAATGAGACCTATTTTTCGGATTTTGAGACGAGAATGGTCTAATCGAAAATCCGTAGTCAAATTCAATTATGTCAGTCCGACTGCAAACACGATAACTCTGGAACGGACAAACCTAAGAACTTGAAATCTTCAGGGTATTTTTGGATCTTGAATGTCACGATTGAGTTCGTTAATGGGCAAAATTCGACCAGGGTTTCTGTGAAATCGGCCGTTCAAAATTTTGTTTCCTGATAAATTCGAAAATACCGATGCGATCGAGACAAAATTTCGCATTTAGATGGACAATAACGTAATAAAGCTGCGAGCAAAATTTTGTCCAGATTGCTCAACCAGAAACATATTAAATTCTAGCGAATTATCGGATTCTTGAAGACGAATCTACCTATAAGTTTCTGACTTCACATCAGTGCTTTAGGAGACCCATTTTTTCAATATTTTCTGAATGCATTTTTGAAATCTGAAAAAATATTGATTTGTTATCATCACGATGAGGCTTTTGACTTGTCACAGTATACTCTTATTCAATTTAGATTTTATGGATTTTTTTCATGAAATTTTTGTGAATTAAATCATTTTTTTGCTCCATCTCAAAATCTATATATATAAAAGAAAGATGTTGGTTACACCATTTATAACTCGAGATCGGATGGACTGATTGTTATGAAACTTTATATATGGATTCGTCTACGGTCTGGTTATTATAAAATACAATAAAACTTTGAAAAAATTGATGAAAATTTTACTTATGCAGGAAATGCTTTTCCTCGTTTTGAGTAAGGCCACTAGATGTCGCTACAGTTACAGTTACGCTACCGCTTATTCGTTTGTACTTCATTTGATATTCTCCGCGTTAGATGGCGATATAAACAAATAGTGTGTACAGTGAGTATATTCCCTCTAAAGTCATGTGTAGTTTGAGTTGCCTACAACTCTGCGCTGTTGGGCAAAACCAAAATGTCTTAGCGTAGGAGTACATATGTCTAAAATGATTAGATTTCGTTGGGATATGAGAAAAGTTTCGTTCTTACCAGTTGAGATGGCGCTATTCACACATTATGACTGATGATTATTAGTTATTTTTATAGTTTTATTTATTCCAAAAAACGTAATCGTGAAGGTACTACATTTGACATTATCACAATTAAATGGCGATGAATTTGTTGAGGCTTTCGCGGCCATCGATGGATGTCATCTGTTCTTTTTTCGAGTATTTCGGTCGTCGTGATTTGAAATGGTCGAGAAAAGAACATATGACATCAATTACTGTGTAATTCACATAGGGCTTATAGTACCATGAAAGGCTATTTACAGATCCAGAAGCGGGTGAATATCACAGTGAATTTTTATCGAAATGTCAAGTAAATCGGATTTTGGCGATGAGTTCCAAACGTGAGATGTCCATTCTCATCTTTTCTCATAATTTTTAAAATGTTTTTGAATTTCTGTTTGGGTAATAAATATATTTGCGGAAATAACTTAATCCAAAATTGCCATTATTAGTGATTGACATATTATGACATATAATTTTTGTGTATCTGTTCTGTGTGATAGCTCATATCCATGGAAACATTTGGCAGTTCGAAAATCAGAGAACCAAACCGTTGATCTTCGATCACCGGTGATTACGATTTGTGAAATCCACCGTAAGTATCATTTAGGCGGAACAAAGTTCGCCGGGCCAGCTAGTTTAATTATAAAAATAATACAAAATAAGGGTATATTGCGGCATAATTAAAACCTCAGTGTCCTCTATCTCACCACCTGAATTTTTATATGTCATGGTTCCAAAATGAAACTTATGAAACCCATTATCAAGTTCTGATAAAATGTCACGGTAAAATGGAAAATACTTTTTTATGCATCGATAATAACTGAATCAAACGCATTGTTCAACTGGAGAAATAGAAGTTTAATGATTCAATGAAAATTGAAAACAATCATTGAATGAATGCTTATTTTTCGCATAAATCCGATATTTTCTAAATGATAAGATACCAAGTGCACGCGAAATTGTTTTGTTTCCATTCTGCATTTGAAATTCCAGATTTGGAAGCATCCGAAATACGAGCCATTTCATCATGGCTCCCAAAATTTCGTTAAAATTTGGCAGATACAAATAAAAGTATGATATTTTTCAAGGATTCTGAATCTGCGTTGTCTGTTTCAATAATAAATTCGAAATATAGAATTTCTGTAATTTATACTCCACATTCATAACAAAAAAATATGGAAATCAATATCACGCTCAATAAATATGTGAAGAATGCAAGTTGTACCTGTCACTGTAAATGAAAAAGTCGATTAATCATCTACAAGATCATACGTGGTTCAAATTACTGCGTGGAAAAATTATGATTTGCTCACGGACGTGATGGGAAATTCTAGCACAGGTCGTGGAGGTCATTTTTTTGAAACGGAAGTGAATTAAAACATGTACTGATAGGTAACAACCTAGTCCTTATTTTTCGTTAAGAATTAATTTTTTTCCGCAATATGTTCAGCTCATTTTGGTGCAATATATTCCGATCATCACAGGGGGAGCAAGGGGGAGCCGTGCCCCCTACGCGTTATGAACATCATTATAAGAACGGAATCTAGTAGTAAAAATTAGAATCTACGACGTATATATGTATTTTCATTTAAGAGGTAGTAAAGGATTTTCCAAAATATCCCGCCATTTCGGTAGATGAAGCTGTCATTTTTTGACATTTGACAAGCAGAAATTACGCCATTAATGAAAATAGAACGATACACGCTTCAACAACGCGTCGCTTGTATTATACATTATACTGCATGTAAAGAAAATTTCTAGTAGACTACAGGCCCGTGTCGAAAATTGATGGGTCATTTGAACCAGAAGATGATCTATCTAGAACGATAGAAGGACATAAAATAATAAGATTCAGCACTATGCCGTCACTTGTAAGCTGTCCAACTGAGTACAGGTGGCAATTCAAAAGGACAGGTAGACTGGGTACATTTGGGTCATATGACTTTTGACGGCATTCTCACCATCGATAGCTCCATGGAAAATAATAGGAAAACGGGCAGTGCCGTACAAAAATGATGCGCCATATATTCGGAAATTTTTTTTGATTTTCCGAAAATTTCCATGGTAAAATAGGTCATTTGACTTTGTACGGCATCAGTTTTATACGGTTGCCATACATCTTCTAATCCATTATTCAGCAACGCCGTACAAAAATCATGCGACAAAGGGAAAAAATCGAGGGTTGCAACCCCCTCTCTTGCCGTGCTCCAGGGGGTCATTTGAAAAAGTACGGCTTCGGTTCCAAAACATTATCCAGCACTCAAAATTACTATTAAAAATAAGGCCTTAAAAAAAATTGTTCATTTTGATGTTATATCAATAATTATCTTAATTTCATCTTATGCTTGACCCATAAAGCTCTAAAGTCATTTGACCCAGTACGGCAACTTCTTTTTTTACATGATACTTTAAGATACAATTCTTATATTATATTGCCGTTCAAAAGAAACTGTTCTAAAAAAAATTATAGAGAAATACAAAAAGTGAAATTTTTCATATTATTGTAAAAGTTTGAAACTCATAGATTAATGATATATAACAATTTTCTACATTTTATTCCTTGTTTTGAATAGTATTAAGGTAAATAAATTAGGAACAAATGATGCCGTACATTTTTATCCAGACCATATCATTTAGGATGATGAAAATTGCGCTACCATTTTAAGGATACTCTATGGTCATTTGATACTGTACGGCATCAACATATTTTTGAAGAGAAAAATTGAAAAAATGTCAAAATCGTTATACCGTCTGAAGTGTCTATATCATACCCAACAAGTGAAACCGTCAATCCAAGTATCAACAGTTTTGTATACTTTTTGGTTTAAAAAAGGTATACTTGAAACATTATTGATACATATATAATTGATTGTTCCCTGTAATAATGTGAATGAATAAATCAACTATTCTCTAGAAAAATTTTATATATTTATAACTATCAATGGTGATAATAACACAAATTTAATAACTTAAATTATTCGCTATCCGAATCAGCCTCTGAGTTGTTATCAGAATCAACGTCTTCATCAGCTTCCGAATAATCTTCTTTATTATTTTCTGAAACATGAGTATGTTTTTGTCAAAATTAAATTTTTTTTAGAACAGTTTCTTTTGAAAGGCAATATAATATAAGAATTGAATCTTAAAGTATCATGTAAAAAAAGAAATTGCCGTACTGGGTCAAATGACTTTAGAGCTTTATGGGTCAAGCATAAGATGAAATTAAGATAATTATTGATATAACATCAAAAAGAACAATTTTTTTTGACGGCCTTATTTTTAATAGTAATTTTGAGTGCTGGATAATGTTTTGGAACCGAAGCCGTACTTTTTCAAATGACCCCCTGGAGCACGGCAAGAGAGGGGGTTGCAACCCTCGATTTTTTCCCTTTGTCGCATGATTTTTGTACGGCGTTGCTGAATAATGGATTAGAAGATGTATGGCAACCGTATAAAACTGATGACGTACAAAGTCAAATGACCTATTTTACCATGGAAATTTTCGGAAAATCAAAAAAATTTTCCGAATATATGGCGCATCATTTTTGTACGGCACTGCCCGTTTTCCTATTATTTTCCATGGAGCTATCGATGGTAAGAATGCCGTCAAAAGTCATATGACCCAAATGTACCCAGTCTACCTGTCCTTTTGAATTGCCACCTGTACTCAGTTGGACAGCTTACAAGTGACGGCATAGTGCTGGATCTTATTATTTTATGTCCTTCTATCGTTCTAGATAGATCACCTTCTGGTTCAAATGACCCATCAATTTTCGACACGGGCCTGTAGTCTATAGGGTCCTACTCAGGATCCATCATTTAATTTACCATAGAGCGAGAATCTGCTGCGTTTTCCCTTCCTCAAGACGCATTTTCATCCGCTGCACCAGCAGGATTCCTTCCTGAACGGGAATTCAATTAATAATTAAATCGTTCACTTATCTCTGAAATTCTACCTTGTTACACACCGCTGGACTGAGTGCAGAGTTCATTCACTTTTCGACAATGTGCAGAAAATCATTCAAGGTTATTTTCTTCTTCGGTTCGCCCCTGTAGGTGCACGGTCAATAAATAGGAAGTGACACGGAAACCCTTATTAATTAGGCGTCGAACCTTGGACATCCCCAGGCACCCGTGGGAATTTTAATGTAATGAGGACTTGTAGTTTTCGGTTGACCCTCGTACCTTGATAGTTATTCAAATCGGGTGCAACGAAATATCGTAACTTGACCTTTTATCTTCTTGTTCATCAGTGGGCTCAAGGTGTTCAATGGCAATTTCGGTGGGTAACTTGACTGCATACGCGATTTCAATATTGACCTCCTTTGAAAAGTATTTGAAAGTGACTTATTTGCATAACTAACATAACTTAAGATTTCCTTTGATGAAATAGCTGGCGACAAAGGTAATTCTGTACAGATTTAGTTTAACGACCATGCGAAGAATGCCAATAAGTGGTCGGTGCTTAAATATCAGAAAGATGTCAGTCAAATGGTTGTTTATTGAATTTGAATTAGGATCTGTCTGCTGGTAAATGGGTAGTATGAACCATTTATGCTATTTTAATGAATAGAGAAGTTTGTAGAATAAAATTGGGCATGGTCTTCAAAAAACCTATGATAAAGTCCACATTGGAAATACAAAAAGGAGCAATCATATACACAAGAACACGAAGGGTTGACTGTATCAAACAGAAAAATCTGAACTCATCGCGGAACATCCTCTGATGATTTCCTTTTGTTCGCTATAGCAGAAGTCATTTCAAACATCTAGAGTTATTATCCAAGAATGAATCTTGAAGCTATGGAAATCTAGAAGCACAAACACAACATGAACAGCAAAGAAGAGACTCCCATTGTTCACAGTGCATGGTTACCTGCCATCTTCAATACCAGAACTGAACCCTATCGAAGTGTAGGGGGAGAATCGATCGGCCATGCCGGTGGAGGGACTATAAGTCTATAAATACAGTGCCCGATCAAGTAATATCGTCAATTCGGACTTAGAAACCTCTGAACATGCCTATACCGTAGTTGCAGGCAAAACTTGGCTGAAATTTCTATCAGACCACTGTTGGAAAACCCGGAGTTTTCAAATTTTATAGTTTTTGAAGTTGTTTATCATTTGCTCCTATCGTGAGGAGATGTTTATATTACTGTGTTTTCCGAGGAAGTAGGAAGGCTATAATAAAATTAATTTCACATTATTCCGGAGATAAATACATAATAATAGGATCAGATCGATAAACAACAAAAGGATGTTTCACAAAAATAATATGGGAGCAATTTTATACACATATCGTGATTATCCGATATTGATCTCAACAAAACGCAAAAAAAAATGTCATTTGATGATGACCCTGGTTTTTTGCAGATGACTATAATTGCCTTGGCTCTGAAGAGCCATATGGATTTCCGCTGTCATTGATAATGATCATTATTGAATTGGTGGTTAACTCTGCTGCAGAAAGTATATTTAAAACATGCTACGAAAGCTTAATTAAACTGCTCCACATGAGTTAGGGATATTGACTTAAATTGTAAAAAAATATAGTTAAAATATGATTTTTGTGATGAAAATTCTTATCAATATGATTTCAAGTTGCAAATTAATTTTAGCCTGTAGGTCTGCAGCGTATACAGGGTGGTTAAGAAAAATCGAGTAAAATAAAGAAATTTTATTCCCAGAGAATTCAAGCATTTTAAGACTATCAATACAATGTATGGCCTCCACGGGCATCAATAACAGCTTGACTTCTTCTTTGCATACTACACAAGAGGTTGTTGAACATTTCTTGAGGAATTTGGTTCCATAAACGGGGCAGAAGCTCTCTCAGATCAATTAAGGATTCTGGGGTAGGTTGATGATTATGTAATCTTCTTTGGAGCATATCCAATGCATGTTCTATGCAATTCGAATCTGGTGAGTGCGGAGTTATTGGTAAATGTGGAATACCAAGCTCATCGCGCGCATTCTCAACTATGGTTGCACGGTGCGGTCTAGCGTTATCGTCTAGAAATTGAGAAGTTTCACCAATAGCTGCGTGACAATTTGGCACAACATTGTCGATGACATGCTCCCTATAGTATGAGGCGGTCATATTCCTAGGACAAATGTGTAGATCTGTGCGCCCGTTGAAACATATCCTGGTCCATACCATAACACTACCCCCTCGGAATGGATGGACTTCTTGGACATAGCGACGATTACAGGGTATGCGTGGGATTGTCCATACCCATATTCTTCGAGAATCTGAAAATCGTCCATATCTGGATTCATCAGTGAAATGGACACTACGTCATCGATCGTTCCAATTGATATTTTGCCTTGCCCATTCCAGTCTTTGACGCTTATGGTCACGTGTTAATGGAACTCCTCTTAATGGACGTCTAGAACCTAGATTCACCTCTTTCAAACGTCGTCTGATGGTTTCGATGGAAACTTGGACCCCACCTGCGTTTTGAAGAGTATTCCGTAGCATTCTACACGTAGACGTAGGGTTTCTTCTCGCCGAAACGGTGATGAACGATCCTGAGCAGGTGTTGTTTTTCGTCGCTCACCAAGCCTTGGTATTTCCAACACGGAACCTGTCTCCCTGAACCTATTCCAAAGTCGAGATATCACACTTTGGCTGACTTGGAGCCTTTCCGCTACAACAACCTGAGTTAGGCCACCCTGTAGCATTCCGATAGCCCTCTTAGCCTCAGCGTTTGTTAATTTGCGTCTTGGCATTTTCAGAAAACTAATTTCGAATCGAAGCCGTTGATAAACTGAACATTTCAAAATAAGAACATTCATGAAGCATATGCAAAGAACCAAACTTCAGAAAAAAGGCGAGCAGATTGACGAAATGTCTCATACTGATTTTTATTGGATCGATTCAAGTTGTTATTGAGTTTTAAACGATTTTACAGCGATTTTCTCGAAGATTACATATTTTTAAAAACGATTGAATACGATATCCCTAACTCTTGTGGAGCAGTATATTTAGTATCACACCAAAAATATTTCATCTGAAGAAGTTTACTAAGATCAATAAGCACACAACTTCACTATTAAAAAAAATATCAAATCTCATGTGAAGCAAAGTCTTGAACCATACATCCTACAAGATCAAAACATACATTTTGGTCAGAAAATATGGCTATCCCTCAAAATAGGGTTTCCTAATTTTGTCCTTGTTGTATGTGCAAATACAGGGTGCGGCACGGAGGATGGATGGTTTTAAAAAAATAATAAAAGCGTTAATTTTTACTCAAAAACACATTTATTGACGGAATCAGATTCTCAAGGAAATAGCATTTGAGACAGTCAAGTGTTGAAAATCACATCAGGCATGTGGTGGCCGAAATCGGTGATGCAGTGCTGGAGGCGCTCTTGGAAGTTCGCGTAGACTCTCTCCAACATCGCTCTCTCAACTTGGGCAACTTCCACGCGAATAGCCCTTTTCAATTCGTCCAGAGTTCGGGGCTTGGTCTCGTATACTCTAGCCTTGAGGTGTCCCCATAAGAAAAAATCGCATATGGATAAATCTGGGGACCGGGGAGGCCAATGAACATCGCCAAACCTGGAAATAAGGCGACCAGGGAAGAGAGGGCGAATAACGTCCATTGATGCTCTGGCTGTGTGGGCGGTCGCCCCATCCTGTTGGAACCACACACGTCGGATTGGAACACGTTGCCGTCGTAATTCGGGGATAAAGAAGTTGTTGATCATTTCGACGTACCGCTCTGAGTTAACGGTAACAGCACGACCATTAACGTCTTCGAAGAAGTAAGGGCCAATGATGCGAGTTTGCGATACAGCGCACCAAACCGTAACTTTTTTTTCCTAAATGCTAGGAACACACGAGTCTAACGGCACCTTCCCCACTTCTCTCGTCCTCAGTGGGGGAAAGTTATGCCCATCTGAAAAACGTCCGCCCTCCGTGCCGCACCTTGTACTAGTCTATATGGCAAATTCAAGCTTTCTAGAAATATTGTAAATATCTATCCCTGAGAATTATATACAGTCCTACACCTCCAGCAATTTCAATGAGATAGAATTCCTTCAATCTCTTCAGTGTTCACTGTGTATAGAAATACCGCATATAAAACTGTTTCGCAACTTCTTTAACGGATCACTCCTCTACCAGTCATTGAGAGCACTGCAAATCTAGAACTTGTTAGGTTGCTGGTGAAAATCGTCACATTATTTCAAGAATTTGACGAACGAAATATAAACGACAGAGTTCAATGTTTTTGCGAATTTTGACATCGGGTATGTACGCATTTTGGTTTATAAAACTCTCCAAGAATCATCTTCTTCAATATCTAAAGTTTATCACTATAAATAAAACTTCTGAAGTCATCAATTTCCTAACAGTCTCACTTTCCCTTTTTTCAGGTCACGTGCCCCAAAGGGCTATCATAGCGCTGATGCTATTCTCAGCATGTGCCATATCCTACATGCTGAGGGTCAACATGTCCATAAACATCATAGCTATGGTGAAGGAACCTAAAAATCATAACACCACTTTCGCCCCCACCTGTATAGCCCAGACCGTGACGAACGTCACTGTCGAGGAGGTCACTGAGGAGAAATTCGAAAAGTTGACGATGGGGGCCACCCCAGATGAGGTAAGAAAGGATTTCGATGCACCTTAAAATTTAGGAGTAACGCTCAACTTTTTTTCCATAGAGAATAGTTTCAATCGCACAAGATATTACAGTTAAACCATCGTTTTTAACAACAACAAAATTTATTATGAACCTTGATCTTCTTCTCCCCTCATCTCATATAAAAATACATAATGTTTCAAGTCAAAATTGACTATGAGATAAGGGTTGAAGATATTATTGTAATATGAAATATTTCTTCGAATGAGATTGATATTATCAGTATAGCAGGTAACGGTATCATTTAAACAATTCGAATTCTTCAAAGATCGATTCTGCGGAAACTTATACACGTTGGTATGATACCAGATTTGCAAATAATACAGGCGATAAAAAATTCATTAAAAATAATGATACCCACAAAGCATACTAATTGGAATTACTCAGTGTAGCATTATCGTCCAAAGCTTGAACAATGCCTAATTTATTTTGATACGGTAAAGTGATTTCTTCTTATAGATAACTCTCCAATACTCCTGAATAATGCCATAAATGCCAGATATTCCCTAATGATGTTTCTTGTCTAATGTCTTATCTCATACTTATTTTCAATTTTACCCTTGAGGGTAATTTCGACTATAACCTACAGTCACTGTAATGTCGATAACGACTCTAACGCCATCTATCAACGCATTTCGATTATTTCAGGACGACAAAGGTCAACGGTACGACTGGGACCCCACAATTCAATCGCTTTTGATTGGCGCCTATTTCTGGGGCCAGATTATATCATGCGCTCCTGGAGGTCTTGTGGCTGAAAGATTTGGGGCCACTAAAACAATCTTCATCTCCACCATCTTAGCCGCCATATGCACTTTTCTGATACCCTTGGCTGCGATGGGGGATTGGACTCTGGTCTGGTTGCTGAGGTTCATAACAGGAGTTATGGGGGTAAGCTAATCTTATTATTGGTCTCAGAAGAAAAAGGAGACAATTGTGAAGGGAATAAGAAATTGGTCTTGTAACGAAAGCTTCATTCTATACTGAAATTCTCACTCTGTCCCGAGGGAATCTGTCGAAAAAGTAAACCCAGAAGAAGCTGGCGGTATACAGGGTGACCCAAACAAAAAACAGTCCAGTCGAATATATTCAAAAGTGTGTGATCAAATTTGCAAAAAATGTTTTCTCTAATTAACTCGGAAATAATATATTCGAGCAGTAAATTCGTAATCAATGTCGAACATTCAATTTCTCTACCTTTTCATCAAGATAATTCTATTCTGGTAGTCTTACTTTTTAATTTCATTATGAATCAGAAGATTGTATATTAATTTCATAATACATTTACGAATAAACAAGAACAAAACGTAATTTGCATAAATAAGAGTAAAATAATTGCAAGATTAGCAACAGCTCAAAGAAAACAACAAAATTACTTCTCCGCATATTTTTTTTTGTACTCTGAATGGACATGATTATTCCTTGATGAAGCTTCGAAATCGAATTCTGAACACAATTACCAACTGAGCAATGGAAATCGTGGTACTAATAATATCCTATTTGGAGTTTATACGTATTTCCCATAAAATAATTACATCCAATTGTTTTCGAGACCGAGTGTAATTTTTAGATCATCAATGAACATCGCATCACAATATAATTCGTTCATTCATTCTACATCATTTATTACACAAACAGAAAATACTATGATTGCGAAAATAATTTTACTAGGTTGCAATAAATCAATAAATTGTGTTAAACCTGTTTGAAATTACCAAAAAATTGGCACATATGAAATGTTTGTATATCCCCAACCAATGTTTGGAATAATTCTTCAATAAAAAAGTTGAAAGAATAATTCATCAATATTTAATCGAAGCGAATAATTAGAAAGGTGAGAGATTGCACCAGTAGTATAGTAAAAACTATAGAGATAGGAAAAGTCAATGTTTCATCAAAAATTCAATTGGAACATTTCTTCGCAGTATCATTGAGTTCAAATATACATAGAGACACAACCCACTTCATTGATATTATGCACAAATTTTTGGCAGTTTACTTGCCAATTTGCCAACTTAAGTGGCGGCACATAGTAGCTACTAAAGGAACTATATTCGTCCGATCCATTTTGTCACTACTCATTTATAGAAATCTTTAGGAGATTTATTTTCCTCTAGTTCTATGAATCGTAGGCAGGGTCGGATTCGTCTAAATGCGTTACGAACGGTGTGATTCAATAATGATGAAGGATGAACTATTAGCCATGAATTTCTCCAAAGGAGTGTTCTCAGGTAGGAAATGAGGGGTGAAAATGTTTCTTGGAGGGACATAAAAGAAACGTACTTAATCGATGAAAAGAATTTGTCTTTCTCGTACTCTCTTGAACATAACTGAAAACCACATAAATCCAAACGCCTTCCAGAAAATGAAGGTTAAATTGGCCACGCAGATTTTCATCAGAACTTTATATTCGGCTATGAGAACAGTCATTGCAACTGGTGAGCTGAGGTCGAGAAGTGCCAATTCAACTGCTCAGTTCATTCTGAAAATGAATGATCTTTTCGACTGCCTCAATTCGAATGGAAAATTTGAGGGAAATTATCAGCCATCAGCAATACAAACTCTGACGGAATCAATTGAATTCATTAAGTATTGGACAATTGGGAAAAATATTCCCTATTGTTTCAGCGGTTTAATACAAACCATCAGTAGCATCCTTCAATTGTGGGAGGAGACGAAGGAAACATTTCCATATTTGATAAAAAGTCGGCTCAACCAGGACCCAATCGAGAATTCATTCTCCAAAATAAAACAGCGTAGGGGTTATGATCCAAACCCCTCAGCTCGATGCTTCAGATTTGGGTTGCAGTCGGTCATGACTGGTTGTCTTGAAAAATGTTCCGATAATTCTAACTGCCAAGACAACAATGATTTCGACCTGTGTACAATGGGAGAATCTGAAAGTCCATTGATGTGGTTGATTGGACACATTTGACCATTCCTTCTGCGGATTCGGGCAACGGTGAGCCTCGTGAGGGTATATAAGAGATAAAGAGTTAATTGAACCCCTAAATACCCTAGGATCCAACTCAATCGCAAGTTTCTCGGTGTATTTGATGAGGAACATCGCAAAAAAAAACAAATGCGGTAAGTGCGAAAAAGCACTCCTCATTGATGATTTGAATAAGCTTGGTAATGATTGGATATATATTGCTAATCGAAATCGGATACATTTGAGAATTCTCTCAACCGATTTCAAACATTTGATGAGGAAAGCGCTGTTGGTCATAAAAAAAATTATGGTCACAAAATCAGAAAAGATATGACTTCAAAGGTATATTTTAGGAAAATAAAAAAAAAATGAATTTATAGAAGATTGGAACTCTCTGTTAACTCCAGAATTTGAAAAGCACAGGATTCATTTGTTGAGGCAACTGATTAGAGTGAAGCTGTACAGGGGACAGAAAAAAAACCAAAGGAATCTCGACACAGAAGCATCCCACTGTTTATAAAAAATTTAATATTTTTAAAAATTCATAGAAAATCTATTTATAAATACTTGTGAATGAAGAAAAAATTGTATGCATTTATTTTTCATACATCAGTATTTTATATTCATGAAATATCAAAAATAATTGTCGTTTTATTGCATCAAAAAAATCAGGTGATGAAAAACTGAACATCCCACATTTCCATATGCCGGTCCTGATCGTCATCGCATTCGGCTTCGGAAATAGTGCCTTATAGTTTAGCTACTTACCGCCAGATGCGAGAGTAAAAATTTTCGCTTCTCTGAAACACACTTATCCATCTATGAACCGGTGAAGGAACTACACAAATTTTAGCTTCAAATCGTTGAACTGGGCTGTGTCTCTATGTATATTTAAACTCAATGGCAGTATATAAGGAACACTTCAATCTACCTTCTTCTTCATTTTGAAATATTCTTCACCGGACATCCTCTAATTCAATCCATAACATTCTTCTCTTAAAGGGCGTGATCTACCCATCCTTGCACTGCCTGATTTCAAAATGGGCACCACCAGTGGAAAAAGGAAAATTCATCGGGGCCCTCCTTGGTGGTAGTTTGGGGACAGTCCTGACTTGGCCTCTCCTCGGGATAGTAATCGAGAAGTGGGGATGGCCTACATCTTTCTTCGTACCAGCTGTTATTGCTGTTGTATGGAGCGGTCTTTGGTTTTACATAGTTTCAGATTCTCCACAAGAAAACAGCAGGATAGGGGATGAAGAACGCTCTTACATCGAGGCCAGTTTGAAGGGAATAAGCAGCAATGAGAAAGTGAGTAAGAAACATTTAACGATAAGAAACTAAGAAATTTTTTTCCCAGGTGATTCCTCCTTACTTCCAAATATTCACTTCCGTGCCAGTGTGGGCTTTCATCATAGCCCATTTTGGAAACGCGTGGGGGCTCTTTTTCCTCATGACATCAGGCCCCAAATACATGTCTTCAGTCCTGGGCTTCAAACTTGACAGTTCTGGTTTTCTATCAGCTCTACCATATTTGGCAAGGATGCTATTTGGCTTCTTTTTCGGTTTTATCGGGGATTTGATACGGAAAAACAAGTGGATGGAGACTACGACAATGAGGAAATCCTTCATCCTATGCTGTAAGTTTATACGCCTGCAAGAATTACAGCAATAAAATTTTTTTACCATTTCAGCGCATATAATTCCTGGGGTGCTCCTATTCCTTCTGACAGCAGCAGAATGCGACGTTATCTTGACAGTAACCCTAATAACCTTCTCACTTGGAGTCAACGGGGCTTCTTCCATTACCAACCTGGCCAACTCCCAAGATCTAGCCCCAGCATTCGCTGGAAGCCTTTACGGGATAGCCAACACGGCGGGGGGTACCACAGGGTTCATTTCGCCATACGTTGTAGGTTACTTCACAAAACATCACGTAAGTTGTTTTGAACATTAGCTTCAACTTAATGATTAATATTGATTATTCTTTCAGAACGGTATAGATCAATGGCGAAAGATTTTTTACATAGGAGGAGCTGTTTACATTATTTCAGGTCTAGTATTCTGCGTTTTTGGAAGTGGTGAAAATCAAAACTTCAAAGTCACACATAAATCGTCGAAATCGGTAAAAGAAACGAAAACTGGTATCGAGAATAACGCATTTGAAGGCGATGATCGTAAAAACAACACAACACAAATTTGATCGAATAAATAACTCGGTCACTAATAAATTTAGAGACCTCACTTGATCAAATATTCAACTATTATATATAGATAAGTTTTAATATATCTTACAGTATTCTACCAAAGACTGATTAAAAGTGATATAGCACTATTACTTATGTGATTCGTACATAAGGATCTTATTGTGCCGAGATTGTAAATAATTTCAATAATTATGCAGTTTTTAGTACATCAACTCATTCAACCTTGTATTGGTTCGAAACGAACTACAAATATTTTCTATGTATATACTCTTGTGGCAATTTTATAAATAATATAAAATATAAGATAATTTTAATCACCAAACAATATTTGGAATCTCCAATTCCACTTTTCTGCGCAAGATAGATAAAGATTTCCACCAATGGATTCTATCAGAAATGAGAAGAGTTAATATCAAACATAATTGGGAAGAACCTTTCACTCAACAAAACAATTGATATTTGCGTTTGATCTTTATTCTCACAACAGTTCACATCAACATGCAAAGATACATTTTTTTATCACAAACAGGTAACGTCAACAAAAAGTCTTTCTTCGTCACATCAGAAAGACATTCGACAATGAGAATTGATTCAGGGTTTGATATTTTCTGTTTTAAAACACAAATAAATACTTTTAGCTGCAAATGCAAGCTGTGAAGAGATTCAGCAACACTGTATGCATTTCTCCTTCACGAGATGCAATTAAGTACTTCTCTTCGACATTTTTATTTCAACACACTGGGAAATGAAAGGGTTCAATTATGGTCTTCATCAATAGAATGAAGAATAGGTGCGGGGACCACATTTGTTATTTTTACTAAAATCTAGTTATCTTGCGCACAAACACGACATTTTCTTTAAATAAACAACTAACAAGATTACTATATCACTGATTAACAGTGTAGCGCATGTCAAAACCTGAAAAATTCCAAAGAAATATCACAAGTACCTACATATTGTAGGTAAAATAATTAACTAAGAATAAAAAGTTCCTAATCTGTTTCGAGAGAGATATGAGATCTGTACTCCTTAAATTAATTATTGTTCATTCTAGTTTGGTTTTTATATTTTCGTATTTAGTATGATCCTCATCCTCGGCCTCAATTGAGGTATCAGTTGAATCTGGAGCAAATATTTGATGAGCAACTACAACTATGACTGTAGCAGACATAACATAATTGAGTCTATAAATATAAATCGGCGCATAAATTAAACCTGTAACAGCAATTACACTGATCACTTGACTCAATTCCTTGTACCAACGTCTGAAAATAAAAGCAGACATTCTAATTTTTTCATAAATATTGTGTACCATTTTGTTTTGTGTGAAATATAGGTGAACTGTGTGATTTAAATGAGAAATAAGGTAGATATTACAGAAAGAAGAAGAAGTGTGTAGCTTATACTTACTTTTTATATTAGATTATTCAAACTATCAAAATGTTCGAAAAGAAGAAAAATTCAAACAGTGAAGAGGTACTTACTTTTTAGTGTTGGGCATTTCAAACTGCCATAATGCTAATGTACACAAACTCATCAAAAAACCTGGCACAAATGAAGGATCTGGTTCGAGTGATGAGCTGAAACTGAAACGAAAAAAAAAAAAAAAAATTAAGAAATAAAATTTTTTCTGCTACTTACTGATAATTTCTGGCCCATGTTAGAACAGAAGGAATATTTATGATGGTGGTCAACACCCATATCAAGAACATCACACCATGAAAAGATATGGCGCTTGGTGGAGTGAATTTCACGTCCACAGTTTTTGCGTTATTTTCTTCGGTATTACTGTCAGTTTTAGTCTCTTCATTTTGTCCAATAATTTGGTCAGTTGCAGTTTCTACACTAGATTTTATTTCATCCTGATCTGAAGATTTTGAATCAGTTGTAATATCATTCGATGGGTCTGAAAGAAAATTTTCAGTTTTCCTCAAGGAACATTTCAAAAATTCTTACGATCAGTTTGTTGTTCCTCTTTTTTATTAACCTCTGTTTTTGTTTCTTTCAACTCCTGTTTATTTTTAATCCTAAACTTCAAAATGAATTTTTTAATGAGAGTAAACACAGTGGTTTCGATAAAATCTTGGGACATTTGAGTCAACTGCAAAAAATAATATAAATATCTCACCACTTTCGAAATTTCAAAAAGTACCTTTAAGAAATAAAAGATTGTGCCCAAAGCTAAAGCTAAACCTCCACAAGCCTTGAAACTAATGAATATTATACCCATGGAGACAACATATGGTATTTTTTGTAGAGCTGATATCATGTACTCTGACCAAATGATAGTGAACGGCATGGTTTTGGTTAGAAATCTACAATAAACTTGTTAGTGACATAAAAGATCATATATTTAAAAACAACTCACTTAAGTATGAATTTATGTATTGTTGATTCGCAAAATGTTATCCAAATAGTAACAACTGAAGCGAATAACCATATTATACCAATACTTATCAAGTACATGATGTAAGGTAGGAAAAAGAAGTCAATACCCTCACTCCTCAAATCATATCCCCTGCTGACAGGGAAATGTTGGGAAATAGGACTGGCACTAAAAATTGAGCAAAAATAAGATTTCTCTTTTCTCTTGTCTATAATTCGTTAGAATTTTGTATGGTTCAGGTGAGCCATCCCTATAAAAACTAGCATTTCTTTGAGTTGTTCTAATTGAAATTTTACATTTGGTCCTTTGAGCAAAATCAAATGTAGAAGTTCATTCAGAATAACTCAGGGTATGCTAGTACTTATACAGATAACTTTGTATTCCTGTGTGACAACAACTTATTTTTTTAATACCAACAGTAACTACAACATTTAAAATATCAATGGTAACTACAACATTAAAAATATATTTTCAACAAACACTTATAAATGAATTGGACAGTGGCGCACCGAGGGGGGGGGCTGTCGGGCTGCAGCCCCCCCCGAGCTGTGACGAAGAAGAGTAATTCAAATATTTCCATCTTATTGTTTTTCTAAAAGAAATAATAATTATTTCAGAACAGAATGGAAACTTGAACATTTCCTTTACAGATAGAAATAGGGATTGATATACATATACAGGGTGTTTCATTGGTCAATGAACATACGTTAACCTGAGCTAGAGCTAGGCGAGTCCAAAAAACCGATATATGATAGGTCTAATCAATTCCATAACCGAGATACAGAGTGGTTTATGTATTCACCAAAAATTTCAATTCCTCATAACTTCTGAACCAACTAGTATAGCTGGTTGATATTTGGAACGTATGATTCACCTCTACAGGCCGATCGATTTACTTTTGAATTTCCAAAGAATTTCAGGTCCGTATTCGAAAAATATGGGACTTCTTCCAAGCTGAGATTCACCCTGTTTATTGAAATTTTGGGATTTTATTGAGATATTTGAAAAGAGAAGAAAATTTTCAATGGGGTTCAGTAGATTTCATTGTCCCGCACGTCATTTTGCTCAAAAAGAGCTTAAGGAAAAGATCCAATTGAATATTGGAATTCCACAAAATTCTCAGAAAAATCGTACATTATAATCAAATTGATCTCCAGAAGGTACAACGATTGGATCCAGGTGATGAAATTAGAAGAACTAACTTTAGTAGCTGGATTTTACGAAATGAAAGAATGGTCAACAGAATTTTATTATGCAATGAAATACGTAATAATCCAGACATGATCAAAAAAAGTATCAGACATATTTTTTGAAGAGGGCAAGAATGTGTATTGAACAAAATGTTTGGTACTTTCGAGCACCTTCTGTATTTCACGTTGAGTTTTTATGTTTCTTCAGTTATTTATTCATCTTCGTTGACTTCAACTAAATTTTTCTCGATGAATAATGTTTTTCCGGAAAGAACTCCAAATGATTCCACAGAATATTATGAAATTCGAACGTGCAATTAGTGGGACAAAAAAAAAATCAATTAGATCATAATGTACGATTTTTCTGAGAATTTTGTGGAACTCAAATATTCAATTGGAAATGACGTGCGGGACAATGAAATCTACTGAACTCCATTGAAAATTTTCTTCTCTTTTCAAATATCTCAATCAAATCGTAAAATTTCAATATACAGGATGTTGACTCTCACCTTGGAAGAAATCCCATATTTTTCAAATACGGACCTGGAATTTTTTGGAAATTCAAAAGTAATTCGATGGACCTGTAGAAGTGAGTTATACGTTCCAAATATCACCTGACCATACTGGTTGGTTAAAAAGTTATGAGGAATTGAAATTTTTGGTGAATACATAAAGCAGCCTGTATCTCGGTTATGGAATTGATTAGAGTGATTAGACCTATCATATATCGGTTTTTTGGACTCGCCAAGGGTAGCTCTAGCTCAGGTTACCGTATGTTCATTTACCAATGAAACACCCGGTATAATAACGAATGCGATATATCCATTACTTAAGAAGGTTTTCGCTTGCGGCGCATTTTTTAAATTATATAACTTACAAAAACCTGATTACTCTTGAGCAGCCCCCCCCGAATAAAATTTCTGGGTGCGCCACTGGAATTGGATAAAAAATTCAAGAAAAGCCAATTTACCACTAGAAAACCTTACCTTATTGCAGCAGTACCGATTTTAGCTAAACCAAGAATATAATACGGCTTAGTTCCAGTCTTCAGAGCTTGAAAAAAAGATGTACAACCTTTTTCACTTCCAAGACTTACTAGTTGTGTCTTCAGAATGAGCAGAACGGCAGTAGCTATATTGACAATGAGTAGAGGAGAATAAAATCGAGCCAACTGGTTCAGAGTTCCTTTTACAGATCTCTGTACACTGAAAAGATTAATCAAAATAGTAGGAAAAAAGGAAACGAAACTATTTTAACTGCTTACCTTACTTTATACCTACATGTAGGATCAAGAGTCAACCTCAAAAATGCTGATTTGTCGGTAGTATTCGGTTTAGAATTGTAGAGGCGAATATGAAGGGGACTCTTATCCACATCCCTTAAAAAATTTGTAACGTAACAATGAACTAATGAAATAAACACACTGAGAGTCGACAACAAATTAGAAATATCATGAAGGGCTGCCAACCATAAGGTAATCAAGTTTGACAGTATAGTCTAACCTCAAAACATTCAAGACTTTCTGTTCAGCAGAATATAGAGTAAAAATTTTTTTATATGATGACATGCAGAAGAGATAGATCAACTCACGTGAAATGTTTATGGTTATTTTCATTACTCCAAGGCGCTATAAGAACAGCAGTGGCATGATGGACTTCACTGGAGCATTTTATGGGTTCTAAATATAAATAGAACGATTGTATCACATGTATTAGATCCGCCAAATGGATCTCATATCGTATGGCATTTTCGATAGTTTCTTTGATCACAGTTTTTCTCCACATATCAGTCCAGATCGGAAGTTTGAAATCTATCGTTCTATCCGCAGATTTGTGGACATCCACATGAAACACAACCTAAGAAATTATATCATGATAGCAAATATTCAAGCGTAGACTATTGAAATACTCACAGGTTCTTGAGTAGGGGCTACTTTGAAAAGAACATGTGTAAATTCGTCAGAATAATTTTTTTTGATATCGTGCAAATTGATTGTGATTGATCTCCTTTTGTACCTTGCCGATGGGTCTATGGTCGATAGATGAGTCAGATGTATTCCATTATCGCTGAGGAAGAAAGTCAATATTTTTCAAACGAAAACTAATAAAGGTGAATAGTATAGTATAGTGTATAGTAGGTGCATCTCACCATATTTTATAAGTTCTCCTAGGAATATGTGCATTGCAAGCATACACCCAGTCGACAGACTCCAAATTCAAAGCAACTAAAGTCAACATTTCATGGTTTGGATCATTGACGATCCTTATCATATGCCACTGCAATTTTTTCGTTCCTCTCAATAACCTCACACTGTACTGCCTCGGTAACTGTTCTATCCATTCGGCATTCCTCTCTAAATCCACTCGAGAGGAATATCTTTCTCTGAACCTGGCTTTGGTCCCACTATGCTGAAAAATAACTCTTTCTTTATGATTGATGAAAAAAGATTGAGTTTCTATTTACTCGTAGTAGATGATGCTCAAATATTCTTTTCCGGTATTCACTTGATTCGGAAATTTGTCTCCTTGTCGGATCCACACTGTCAAATAGGCTCCTAGTGATAGAAAGCACAGTCTGTTTACACCATAAAATCTGTTTGTGATCTGACGGGGCCCAAGACAGGGGAATATGTGTAGTCTGCAATATTATAATCAATGAGTTCCGAAACAAAATTCTCAAATTCTTTTAAGAGTACTTACAACAGCATATATACTGGTGTTATCTTTAGAATCTGTTAATGTGGTTGGCACCAACAAATCACTAAAACCCCCTGCTAAATTAACAAAAGTGATATCTGGTCTGATAGGATCTGTTACATTTTGATAAAAAGAAGTTATGTGTTCATCTAGAATTAAAGGTGATCTTTTATGCGGTGATGCTAAAGTTATCACTATTTGAACAGGACTAGATGCCGTTTGAGCAAGTTTCCTAGCTATCACACCTCCCTATAACATTACCATATAAAAGCATATCAAATTGCACAGAAATAGATCCTTTTTTTACCATCGAGTGTCCAATGAGAACGACAGCCTTCGGTGGAAACCTTTCATGTTTGTACAGTTTAAGTATGAAATGTAAAGATTGATTGGTATAATCCAACTGATCATTTAAAAAAACTCCACTGAGTCCTGATAGTTCCTCATTCATATCAATGGTAAAGTAGTCAAAATGATATGGTAGTCTCTTGTTTACAGATTTCCTTAAGGCTACGCTTGCTAAGGATCTAACTACAAAAAGAAATGGACTTTCAGAAAAATGTATGATATAATAATTGCAATTATTGATATTGATCATATTCAGAACCTTGTTTGTGTGATCCAGCATTTCCTGGGATGAAAAGTACAGGAATACCCCAAAACTTGGGGGTATTTCCATGTGGGGGACCCTCATCGTAATAATATAAACCGTACTTGGGAAACTTCTTATCGTAGTTGTTCGAAATTCTCTGAAAAACAACAGACTCGAATTAGCCTCTGTATATGTATATGATTCACTTTCATATTTGGGATTTTTGTCGAGACAAAACTGAATGTGCTCACCACATATTGTGGAAGTTCGAACATGTATGTCATGTCGCATTTATCCTTTTCATTGTCGGCGAAGAAAGAAAGTAAACCGACAAAATAAGCAGCTGTCGAAAACAAACATAAGATAATGTAGCCATTTATTGTTGCGACCATCACTAAAAAGTATTCCTCCTTTTTTTACCGGTTCATTGTAATTTACTGGTTTCTCTAATTTGTTTTCTATTTTGTAAATTTGAAGTTGTCAAAGTGACAACATCAACATTATAATAGTACGTTTGACCGACTGCATCTTGCATCTACAACATTTTCATCTTGTTCTAGGTTTACGAGGGCCTAAAAACTAAAAAGTCCATGGGCATAGAAAACAAAAAGTCATGAAAGCGCATTCTATGTATACATGCGAAAATATTGGTTATGTGTCAACGTCGCGGCCTAATATTTGCATTTCGATTTGAACAAAAGTAGTGAGGTTTTAACAAATTAATTGATTTTATAGGATTGGTTTAAATATGGAAATTACAAAGGTGCACGAAATTGAGATCAAGGAAGAAATAACATTGGAATCACATGAAATAAAATTAGAAAATGAAGCTTACGACATGGGAATACCAAAGGAAAAGAACATCAAAAAAGAGAATAAAGTTGATGAGTTTACTGCTAACGTACCTGATCATATCAATACAAATAATCTCAATGGAAATTCATCGTATGAGACGAGTTCGAAAAAGAAATTCTATTGTACATTATGCGATTACTCTGCAAACAGTAAGCCTCTTCTGAGATGTCACGTCACTGGCGTGCATTTCAACCTGAAGGAATTCAAGTGCCACTTATGTGATTACGAGACGAATCAAAAAACTCACATTAAAAGGCACATCAACTGCGTCCATTTAAATTTGAAACAGCACAAGTGCCATATGTGTGAATTCTCAGCTAGTACAAAGCTGAAAATTAAGATTCATATAGAGGGTAAACATTTGAAATTAAAGAAATATGAGTGCCACCTGTGTGACTATACCGCTAGTCAAAGATGTACCCTGGAAACACACATAGAAAGTGTTCATTTGAATCTAAGAAAACATAAGTGTCATCTTTGTGACTATGCTGCCAATCGGAAAATTCACCTAGAAAGCCATATCAATGAAGTTCATTTGCGAGTGAAGAAATACAAGTGTGATATCTGCAACCATTCTACAAATTACAAGTATCACCTGGTCAGCCACGTAAAAAATGTACACTTTAATTCAACTAAATATAAATGTGACGTATGTGATTACAAGACCAATCATGAAAAAGTCCTTCAAAGACATGTAGATGTTGCTCATTCCAAAAAGGAGGATGGAATGATGGAAAAATGTCAACTATGTGGATACACAACGAAAAACAAAGGAAATCTTAAAACACACATTAAGGGTGTTCATTTGAAATTGAAATCACACGATTGTCACTTGTGTGACTTTAGCTCTACTGTGAAGAGTCATCTCAAGAGGCATATTAATTCAATCCACCTGAATCTGAAGAGGTATAAGTGCCAGTTTTGTGATTTTTCTGATAATCAGAAACGTTACTTGGAAAAGCATGTGGAGGCAGTTCATCCAACGGAGAAATAATGTGTTATATCTACATGCAAAGGAATTCACAAAATGAAGACAGCTTTTGTAGTAACTCTGAATAAAATATATGATATGACTTTCCTGTATGTTTTTCTTGATAGGTTCATATTATTTCCCATGATAGTGTTTTATGAACTGAGTCCATCGAAATTAAGATCGATCAATTTCAGTTCCATTCAAACATTTCAGGCTACATTAGCAAAATTTTGTTGAACTCATAGTTTGAAAGATCTGTAAGAAGATACCAAACTAATAGGTAGATAGACAATTAGAGTAAGAGCCTGTAGGAAGCAGCAATGAATAAAATTTCTGTGCTTCTAAATCGTCAAAATTTGTTGAACTCATAGCTCAAAAACTGCACAATCGATTCACTTTAAATTCTGAAGAATGGCTCCATATTTCAGGCCAAAATTACAATCGAAAGAAATAACAGGGCTGTAATGAAATATCCTATTTTTCTTTCCATGTGGCTTTTTTTTTGAGGAAAAAATTATAAATAACATTCAAATTTTTTAAACGAAACGATAATATTACCGATCAGAGGAATATAAGTAGTTTATACTAAAACTTTGCTAAAAACGTTTTTAAGTCTCAATTATTATGGCCGTTGAAATTTTCACTACAATAATGAATAAGATGCCTTCAATGGTTTCAAATTCTAGAAGATATTCAGTTATTTCCTGTTGTTCACCAGCAAACAAAGAAAAATACAACCCCAAGCCACAGGGATTAGGATTCAGCCGAAACAAATTGCTAAAAATTAATCTCAAGTAGCTTTCCCAGTGGCGTATCATTTTTACATTTCAAGTTTCTCCATGAACGTCCGCTTTTATGGGTTTCTTGAGAACAATTTCGGACGCCACAGAATTATTCATCTTAATTCTCGGAAAGGTTTCAGAATTTCATTTGATATCGAGCTACGAAATGATGTACTACTTTTTCCCAACGTTCATGTTTATTATTGTGACTATTACGGCCGAAAGTCATTCCATTTGTATATCAATTGAAAGAATATTAGAGTCCTTCAATAAAGTACTTGATTATTCACTTGGAAATCCTGATTTTGTCGAATTATCAGGTATATTCGGTGTGGTGCGAGCCAAGGGTAAAAAATGAGTGTTCATTTCAAGTACGAGAATAACAAATATTTTCCAATTTTTCCAGCATTATTAGCAGATGAATTGTTAACAAATAACGAACAAATTCAAAATCTATCTATAAGTATGAAGAAATGTGACGATATTTTGAAACAGAAAAAGAAAGTTCTGAAACCATATGATGAATGGGGTAAAAAAATATAAAGTAATGAAATTATTTTTAATCTTCACCTATTTCAGTGAGAAATATATCAAATCCGTCCCTGTGGGCCACGGAAATATCGTACAAAAATCTCCAGGATAAATGTACCTATTTGAAAAAAAACGAAACTGAACAACTGCTGAATAAAATGAAAAATGAAGCTGAAACAGCATGTATAGTACCTCAAATGTTCGAATTATGCTTGAATAATTTATACAATGGAGGAATCTCCAAAGTGCACGCAGGGTGTAGGTATTTTATGTTGGGAAATTACAAAGGAATAGGATATGAAACCACACACAGGTAGAAAATACATTTAAAATTAAATAGTATCCCAAAAAAAACTATTTCAGGATCCTCTTCTTGCAAATTTTGAAAATTTGGGAATTTCCAAATATTTCAACGCAATTGGTTCGCACTTTATGCGAAGACATTTATCAGCAAGCTGAAGCAACTCAAGGAAAACATTTTTTTTTCGATCTCTTCATGGAGCAAAGTAAGTAGAATTAGTAGAAATAAGGCAATATAAAATCATATAACATATTAAAGTAATAAGAATACAATTAGCAGGTTATCTCTGCAATTAGTTAATTTGACAATAAAATAAAAATAATACGTAAGGAAACTACCATATCTTTTACTGAGTAGATGATACTTTCAGTATTTCTTTGTGGAGTGGAAGGCTACAAGGAATTTCTGAACAACAAATGGTTGACGATTATATTGAAAAATCAGTTGGACGAAGGATGTTTTCCACCTTTCAATAAAAAAACAAATTTGAATCCTTTATTCTATAAAAGAAAGTGTTCAGACCATGCTACTGGATTGGCAACAGCAACATTAGCATTGCATTTACATTTTGAATTACGTTCCAAACGTCCAGTGTAGAATATCACTCAAATCAATAACTGTGTACAAAACATTTCTATTTTTTTGCAACTGACCAGTTCAAAACTTAGACCAAGATATGTTTCATCTTGAAAGATGAATTATTTCAAATTAACTTGGAGATTCTGTGGAGTATAGCACATTTTTCGAAATAACTGAACAATCATTATTATTTTTATCTATATCATTAATTATATATTTTATGCATCTAACACCTTATGTTCATAAACTTGGTAAAAATACTGTAGTGATGAAGAATAAAAGACATACTAATTCAAACCTTTATTATACTTTTTATAACTATAAAAAATCAAAAAATCAGAAGTTCTGGTAAATTTTTTCGATATATCGTACAAGCTCTGCAACATGAACTTGCTCCTGAAACAGTATCAATTTTCAATATATACCAAAAAAAACAGGTATCGAAAAGAGTAAAAAAAAAATACCGTACCTTCAGTGTTGAATCTCTGCTTCTCAACCAGGCTATTCCGTCTTTCAAGGTTCCTTCATTCAAATAAATGTTAAATGGAATTCCTAACTCATCATATTGTTTATACTGAGCCTCCAGTGATTTCCTCACATTTGATGGAAGATGCAGTGTTGAGATGGATTGATTCTTCAACAGTTGCGTTAAATATAAAGCCAAATCTTGAATTTCATTCAGAGATTCTGTATTCACTTGAAAGAAAATTATTTCAATAAAGTATGAAAGTTGGTCTTCTATTTATTACAATGAGATACTTACAGGAAGTTGGAAAACAAAAGCTAATTTTGAATGGCGCAATTTTCCTGTGAAACCTGAGTAAAGGCCTATTTTCACCTTGAAAAAGAGGTTCTTCATAAGCATCACACAACGAGTTCAGAAAGAGGTTAGATAGATTAGTTTCACACTGTACATAAGCAGCTGGTACTTCTTTTTTTCCATCTTTTATCTACAGAAATATAACAAATCATTCAAGGATCCATTTTAGATAATATATCTTTATTTTCATATTTAAAACGCACCAATAAATCAACATTGCTCAACTTTGGATGCTTTTTCGAAAATAAATGTATCGTTTCGAGTAGCTGGTTCCCCCACTCAAATTTGGCATTGATATTCACCAAGCTTTGTGGTGAACCCCATGTGTTATCACCACTTTGAATGTCGCTCAAGTTGTATCGTCCTGGTGATGCTGAAATCTACACACTAAGATTTTATCACATCGACATTAATAATAAGTTAAAAACAAACCTTTCTCCACCAAATTTTCCTTCGTCTTTGAATTTGATGAAATAATTGGTTTGAACCTGACGGAGCCATGAAAATTGTATACACTAACCTAGAATCATTTCTAAAATAAATAGAAAAATCCCCAGGTCGATCTGTTTGTCCACTTTCGGTTATTAAACGGTTCACTTTGTGGTATGAGTTATTGACGATAGGTATAATTTCAATCATACCAAAGGGCATTGTGTTGCCTAATAGTTTTCTCGCATGGGTAAAAGTATCCATGAAATCACCTTTATTACAGAAAACCGGAATTTCTTTACTATTCAATAAATTATCGAACCATTCCCTCTTTAAATTCTCCTCTAAGAGAGAACCAGATAATCCTACTTCAAATTTAAATTTACCAGCATTTGAATTTTCTGTAATCTTAAGAAAACCATTCTTTGCGCAAAAGTCTATTATTTTACGAAACATTTTTATTTTTTTCTTGGATTTCAAACAATTCTTCAGGTTCTATTGGAACGTTGCCTGGGGGAACGACAAAATAATCTTCTTCGGTTAGTTTCGCATTCCTTAGAATCTCTTCTTTCGAATAATCTTCTACTACAATATCTTCCCTCAAATCTAATGGTCTGAAATTAATGCAACAATAATATAACAATGAGAGACAATAGGACGCTTGATATACCTATCTTCGGCCACCGTGACCAGTGGCTCAACACCTTCGGTATCAACAGAATGAATAACACTAGCGAAATTAACTGCTTTTTCAATTAGTTTCAAACTTTCCTCATTAGCACAATCTACCAGGGACAATCTTTCAAGAAGATTCACAGTTTCTTGGTCGATTTTCACTGGATCTTGATGTTTTTTGTTCCAAATTTTATTGGATTTGACACGTTCAATGGGTTTGAAACAATTTTGAGGTGATTTTTTTAATGTCCTATTGAAAATTATGCAGAAATTCGATTTGGAAATTGAAGAAAATCTTGTAAACATGTTCATATTTTCATAACCTCTTAGTAGTTTTTACTTTTCAGTGGTTCCGCTAAAAGATAAATCTCTGGTTTTAGTGGTTTTGCGATTTAACCTGAAATATATGATCAGCTGTATTTATATTTTCACTCTCAAAAATAAATAATAAATTCAGAGTGAGGACTAAGAAGACAATATGTGGAAAAATTTACTCAGCTCTAGACTATTACACCCTGAAGGTTCTACTTTACGAATGTACTAAACTTCTCTTGAAACACCTGAAAAGATTTTCAAATATAGTTGTTTTCAGAAGTATCCTCCCTGGGTTGGTGAACCGCTTGATCACAACAACATCTAAGCTGAACATGTTCATACAAACACAAGAAACCCCAAACCCTAACAGCCTCAAGTTCTTACCTGGTGTAAAAGTTCTTGATAACGGCCAAACAATCGATTTTCCTACGGGGCAAGCTGCTTATTGTTCTCCTCTCGGAAAGTTGCTCTTCAGAATCGAAGGAGTGAAGAGTGTATTTCTTGGACCTGATTTCATAACAGTAACTAAATTAGATGATGAAGTTGAATGGAAAATAATAAAACCAGAAATTTTTGCCACTATAATGGATTTTTTTGTCAGCGGCTTACCAGTTCTGAAGGACGCTCAACCCAACACTGACACTCGTAAGATTATGTCACATCAGGAATAATAGTATAGTGACCTAAAAAACTTTCAGAAATAAATGAGGATGATAGTGAAGTTGTCCAGATGATCAAGGAGTTATTGGATACTCGTATTCGACCAACTGTACAAGAAGACGGAGGTAATAATCACTATATTATGTTTGATTAAATTGTAATTCTTGAATTTCAAGGTGATATTCTCTTTCTTGGATATGACAACGGTGTTGTAAAACTAAAAATGCAGGGTGCATGTACGAGTTGTCCAAGTTCTATAGTCACCCTCAAAAATGGTGTTCAGAACATGTTGCAATTTTATATTCCCGAAGTAGTTAGCGTGGAACAAGTTAAGGACGAAGCGGACAAAATATCAGAGAAAGAATTCGAGAAAATGGAGAAACAATTGAAACCAAATACTGAATCGTAGTTCAACCTTAGTAAGTGTGTAAATATCTGTTAAAAATAAAAAATTATTATTAGTTATCCTTAATCATTTGAATTATTGTGTTGAAACAAAAATTGTAACTAGACACAAAAATCAAATTACACTGCCCAAAAAAATTAACGCACATTATGGAATTCTCAAATTTATTCTACAACTGAAGGTGTTCTCAATGATAATTATTTTTATCAGAATTATGCATGCACATGTTATCCACTTTCAACGTTTTTCTTCAATACAGATGTTTTCTCCCAGCAGGAATAAAAAAAGATGATATTATCAGATTTTGAATGTATTGGCTCCATTCTAAAATCAGTTGTTCTCGATCAATTCTAGTGATCAATAGTTTTTCTTTGGTTTGATTTTCTACACTCGACCGCTATGCAACGCGAAACACGCAATTTGACCCAAGAGGAAGGGTGGACATACACAAGAATTGCAGAAAGGTTTGGAGTTTCCCATACAAGTGTGTCCAGAATATTGCAGCGATTCAGGGAGACAGGTATGAATGTCCAAAGACCAGGACAGGGTAGACCAAGGGTAACAACTGCCATTCAAGAACGTTACTTGAGAGTTTCTTCGTAGAGACAACGGTTTGCAACCACTCGCCTCCCTCAAAATCAGCTTGAGCAAACTCATGAGGTGCAAATTAGCACACAGACAATAAGAAATCGCCTCAGAGAATATGGTTTAAGGCCTCGTGTGGCGGCAAGAGGCCCAGCTCTTACCCCAGCCCATCGAAGGGCGCGTTTGGATTTTGCGAGAGAGCATATCCATTGGGAAGAGGCCGATTGGGAAAGAGTTCTCTTCACAGATGAATCTAGATTCTGCCTCTACCATTGTGATCGACGTTCCCTTGTATACAGACGTCCACATGAAAGATATGCTCAGTACAATTTCCTGAATATAACTGGTTTCGGGGGAGGATCGGTTATGGTATGGGGTGGAATATCTTTGACTGCTCGCACAGACCTAGTGGTCGTTGATAATGGAGCTATGAATGCTGATAAGTATATAAGGAACATTCTTGAAGAGCATGCAGTGCCATTTGCCCCATACATTGGTGAAAATTTACTACCACCAAGTCTACAGGGTGTTGACTGAAAAATATTTAGTAATCATGTAGCAAGAGGTATGAGACAGTTGAACAAAATAAAGAGAATAAATATAACAATAATAATAACTTTATTGGAAATCGAATTTCATTTACAAATCAGGCAAAATCAGTGGAGCAAAGTCCAGAATCATGAAATCAGGTTCTGCTTATTTTAACATCATATAACCTTACATATACATAGTTACTTGCTAAGTTATAGATGTCGCCCCTGTTTCGAACCGCGACAACAGTGACCTCTTTTGAGGTTATGGCATGGAAGATAAGGGAAGGAAATAAAAATACTTATAAATAAATGATAATTATGTATTTCATATCATTTTTAAAATTAAGATAAGTACAAGAATGAAATAGTTTAATGACAATAGCATGGAATTTGAGATTATGAGCTCAATAATATCTCTGTTTCTCTTCAGAGATCCACTTGCAAACCTTTTCAGCCAATTCTAAACTGTTATCAAAGTAGAATGCATGCTTGAAATTGGAAACCTCAACTTTCAGCTTTGGATAATCTTTTTTAAGGTCATCCGTGCAAGTGGCAGGCAACCATCCATCTTCTTTTTCGTAAATCATCCTTATTTTATCCAGATTTCTCTTGATAACCACATCATCTCTCTTCCTGATATCTGATAATTCGTGAGAAGCCACGTAAAGTACCTGTTTCAACACTGCTGGGTTGCATGAGGATAAAATAAAGGGAATATCTTTTTCAGGGACCTTTGCTGCTCTCATTAGATTCACTGATATTATTTCGGGAAGAATATACAAAAGCCATGCAAAGAATATCAGGATGGGTTCAAATTTCTCAAACTTTTTCATGTTCTTTCCTTTTTGTCCTTCGTCCAATCTTTCAATCAGAGGAAACAGTAGACAAACCTTCAAAACTCTTCTTTCATTATCAGGATCTTTCAGGAGTTCAAGGGCAGTATGGCAACCTATTGAATGGCCTACCAAGTATACCCTTGCTGTACTTGGGACGTATTTTTTGAAGAAAGCTAACTAGAATGTGAATAATACAGTCAGCATCCGAATGATATTGAACTTATGAATAATATTCTTACCTGCTGTTTGGTTTGTTCCTTCAACCCAAGTATTTTCTTGGGAGCTCCTTCCCCCGGTTGAATATCATGTCCAGAGTTCGCAAGAACCCACACAGGACAATGGTACTTTGTATGCAAAATTCTCATGAAAAGCCGGTAGAACCCCGTACTTCCATTGTTAGCAGGAAGCACGAGGATTATCTCTTCGTTCTCCTTCTCTGGAGGATCAGTGATCCACCTTCCAAAGGTGGTCACCAATGCTGGCACATTGTTGATGTTCACAAAACCTTCTTGCATTTTCACCATGATGAAAAAATATTCAACACTTGAACAGATCAGATTCCCTGATGAAAGGTGAATGAAAAAGAACTGTTCTTATCAAAGCAGCTTTGCTATCTTTGTTCAAATTATTATTTTGGCATTTGCCCTCTGACTTTACTCGTGATTCTGATAAAATTAACGAGGAGGTAAGGATCAGACGAGACAAAAGTTGATCAAGGTCTTGAATCGTTTTAAATTGATTTTAATAAACAATTTGTCATGAACTTTATGAATGTCCAAAAGGACTTTAGGTGGCTGATAATGATTTGAGGCATGATTTTAGAAGAAAATCACAATTCAATTGTTTTCATTATATTCAACTTGTCAAACAATTTAATATAATAAAGTATATTCCAAGATAACCATCACCATAATTTAAAAATAGTAATGATTCCTTTTATGATTACAGTTAAACGTTTTGCAAATTATCACATTGTTTAATTTCAATCATTCATTCTTGTTATCACTAATCCATTTACTAACTACATCAGCAACATCCTGGTTATCGTGAAACACAAAAGTGTGCATATATCTTGATAACCTGGCTTGTATATCCGGAAAATCTTTCTTCAAATTAACATAAAATTCTGGGAGACACCATCCATCAGTTTCTCCATACATAATATTCACTCTATGTATATTATTTTTCAAATTTTCGTCATCCCTTTTTCTAACAAGTTTTAATTCTTCGAAAGCAAGGGAAAATACTTGCTGTAACACTTTAGGATGGATGAGATTATGTATTGTTTCCTTATGTGCAAAAGGAATGTTATTCAAATACATATAAGCACTCAACAAACTTAATGAGATTGTTCTAGGTAGAATTGAGTAGAACCACGATAAAAAAATTACGATAGAAAGGACAGGTCTAACAAATCTGTAGAGGAACTTGCCATTTGGCGTTTCTATCATGTGCTCGAATGTGGGAAATAATAAATGTGTTTTAAATATTCTCTTTTGAATAGTAGACTCCTTCAATAACTCCAAAGTCATGTAGCTTCCTATGGAATGGCCAACTATATGAAGCTGAGTGTCTTCCGGTACATATTCTTGTATGAAGGAAATCTAACATGAAAGTAAGTGATTAACGAACACATAAATATCAATATACCACAACTCACTTTTTGTTGTATTTGCTGCCTAAGTCCAATAGGATCAGGAAATTCTGAGTTTTCATTTTTCTTTCTATAATCTTCATGTGCGCTGTGACCTAAAGCCCACACTGGACAGTTCAGCTTCTGATATAAAATCTCTAGAAATTGTTTATAGAATCCAGTTATACCTGGATTACCGGGTATGACTAATACAAGTTTCGCCCCTTTTTCTTTCGGCTTTTCTGTTATCCATCTTCCAAAAGTAGTAACTTTCGTAGGAATATTATTGATTTTTACAAAAGCTTCCTGCATTATGAACGATTTTCAAGTCATTCAACAAGGTAAACCAATATACAACTGATAAAGAAATCTTATTAAATACTATATCTCTCCATTAAATATTCGATCAATTTCAAATACCGAGGCTTAAGGTCAACTATAGCAAAATCAAAACTCATCGTCCAATTATAGGTGGATAATAAATCAATTCGTGATTATTCTATTTCACGCTACACTACATTGAGTGCTTTTTTATGTTTCAATAACATTACACATCATGTATGATGGGAGATCATTATTATTAATTATTTTTATATTGCAAAAATATTAATTTTCCTTTCGCCATTTCTACAAATTTTCCTCTCTGTCCGTCCATAGATTCTCCGTAATCACAGAACACGAATAAAAAACGATCATTTTTTTCTATGAAAAAATTTTAAATAATGAAACTACTCTAGGCAATGAAATAAAATGAAAAAATAAAATAAAAGGATAATAATTTAATGTTAATGTTTCAATGTCCATAGACGTATCGCATGTCCGGGATAAATCATATTATTTTTCCGAGAGATAAACGGCACATGAATCACATACTTTCTGCATATCTTATCCCATTCATTGAAATTCTTACGCCTGATAGCTAATCTTGAAACAGATAGGACGCTTGCTGTTTCGTCAAAAATATTCTTGGAAGCGGTACCCAGAGACTTCTTTCAGGATTTCTAAGCAAAAATGAAGTGGGTGTATGGGTATCTCTCCATTTGTCAAGACAAACAACAATTCCTGTTTTCGCAACACAGTTTTCCATATAACTTACTTCTGCTTCTTTTAAAATGTCTGGATCGTGAATTATGGAACTTGGAGGAACTTCCGTTTCAATATCTTGTCGTAAAAAGTAAACTTTGAATCCATTCTTTATTACGGTTGCTTCTCCAAGAACTAGACAAGGGTGGTAGTTTCCTTTTTCTGTGATTGCGAATATGAATCTGGATTTAATATCCCTGAAAATGTATTATTTTATATGATTAAGATGGAAACTTTCTCATACATACGATAATTTGAGGCAACGTGTTTGTTCTTCACATTTATTGAGAGAGCTTTCCTTGGCATCCATCAAAATTCACTAAAGATTTAAATTTTAACGACAAAAATTATAAAAGAAATTTGGCAGCTGTCAGATAACTACAAAAACTACAAAGTTTGATCGAAGAAATTATCAAGAATGAATATAGCTACCAATTTGGCGAGGTAAATAGAATTTTTTGGAAATAAGTGCAATTTAACAATTCGATGCAATCGCGGAGAAGATATACAGGTATTTTGTCCATCAAAATTAAATCCCGTGAAATACTGAAATAAATTCATATCGGCAACAGCGCCTGAAATCTGCTAGCGATCTGGCGAACAAGAAAAGTTACAATTTTTATTTTGAATCCGATTAATAATTAATTGAATTTGGAAGACTGCCTCAATTCTGCAAAAATGTTTTCAATAACTCGCGTGGCTGCAGCTACCGTTAGGTAGGTTTATTCGAATTTTATATATAGTTGAATTAGAAATGAAAATTTTAACCACTCTTGTTTTCTTCAAAATGTAGAAATGCAAGGTCCAAGTTCACTCTCCCCGAATTGTCCTACAACTATAAGGCTTTGGAACCCATAATAAGCGGAGAAATAATGGAAATTCATCACACTAAACATCATCAAGCTTACATAACCAATTATAATGCCGCAGAAGAAAAACTGAAAGCGGCAGTTGAAAAGGGAGATGCTAGGTGATTTTCACTTTTTGTTGGAAAATTTAGCTTTGAAACAATAACCTTTCAGTGCGATTATTGCTCTACAAGGTGCTTTGAGATTCAACGGAGGTGGACACATAAATCATTCCATTTTCTGGAATAACCTAACCCCTGATTCAACCAAGCCGAGTGCTGAATTGAACTCAGCAATAGAGGCCAGCTTTGGTAGTTTAGATAAAATGGTACAACAGCTCAGTGCTGTTTCTGTTGGGGTTCAAGGATCAGGATGGGGTTGGCTTGGTTATGATAAAACGGAAGGTTCTTATTTGAATACGGAAATTGAACTGTGAAGGTTTAAATTGAATTTGTTGCAGGAAAGATCAAGGCTGTTGCCTGTGCTAATCAAGATCCTCTTGAAGCTACAACAGGATTAATCCCGTTGCTTGGTATCGATGTTTGGGAGCATGCATACTATTTGCAGTACAGGAATGTGAGGGCAGATTACGTTAAATCGATTTTCGACGTTGTTAACTGGAATGATGTGTCCGAGAGGCTGAACAATGCTAGAAAGTAGATTTTTAAACATAAATTTGATGTAAATATAATTAATATCATAGAGTTATGCTTTATTCTATAATAGAATGTGGAAACATAATTTGTATGTCGCCAATAAATACATGTGTTACATTTGTTTTCATGGGTTGATTAGGTGTATAATTATTACTCTTTATATAAGAATAAGTTGACTGAAACATCGGATGTTTGAATCAAAGATATTCTACAATATCTTTGGTTTGAATAGATCTTTGTGAAACTTAAATTTTTGAAAAATATCTTGTGGAAATGAGCACAGAGTAAAAGTCGGCTGTAGTAGCAAAGAGCACAGTATTTGCAAAGAGGAAAAAGTAGTGCCAGTGTGATTGGAGAACACAGAAAATTAGTTAGTTCCAATGCCACTAACGAGCTGTAGTTCCATTAGTTCATATCGAGGTGGGGTTATCGCAAAATTTTCGAAGTGACAAAATTTGACATTTTAACAAAAATAAGAACAAACAAGGATTGATAAGAATGTGAATGATTAATACTTTCTCGATAATGTGGCCACTCATTTGAAATATATCAAAGCCTTCACCTGCCCCAATAAGCCGTATTTGAAAACAAAGACCTTGCTTTTCAAATGATATCATTCCAAAGGTGAATTATGAGAGTACAACATGTTTCGTAGCAGAAGTTGGTTTGGCGGGGGATGGGGTCGCCCCAAAAACCTCCATTCACTGGAGCACCTGAAATACTTGTACAATGTATTATCTAAGAATCAAACAGTCTCTGAACATAACAGAGGGCTTTTAGTCGAGACTTTACGCTCCATTGCAGAGATCTTGATCTGGGGTGATCAGAATGACTCTTCTGTGTTTGAGTAAGTGCAAGCTGTGATTTGGATAAAAGTATATTTCATACTGTGTTTTCAGCTTCTTCTTGGAGAAGAATATGCTGTCATTCTTCCTCCGAATAATGAGACAAAGAAGTGGCGGTTCCAGTTTCGTATGTGTTCAGTTGCTACAAACTTTGAATATTCTCTTTGAGAATATAAGAAATGAAACATCATTATGTAAGCTTGTTGTATCGTAAGGAACATATTTCATTTGTAATTATACATTCTTTCAGATTATTTATTATCAAACAACCATGTAAATTCCATTATTGTTCATAAGTTTGATTTTTCTGATGAGGAAGTGATGGCTTACTATATATCGTTTCTGAAGACACTTAGCCTGAAATTGAATGCTCATACCATCCATTTTTTCTACAATGAAGTGAGTCAAATGTTTATTTTATTCATAATAATTCCTCAAAAATCGTTTGAATCTATTTCTAGCATACAAATGATTTTCCCCTTTATACTGAAGCAATCAAATTCTTCAATCATCCAGAATCTATGGTAAGAATAGCTGTACGAACACTAACATTGAATGTTTACAAAGTAGAAGATGCAAGCATGCTTGCTTTCATAAGAGACAGGACTGCTGCACCATATTTTTCAAACATAGTTTGGTTTATCGGCAAACACATTCAGGAATTGGATTACTGTGTTAGAAATGATGCAGAGTGAGTACAAACAATTGGGATGCACTTCTTTGTTACACAAATGAATTTTTTTTTCAGTCACCAGTCTCAAAATAGGTTATCTGACCTTGTGGCCGAACATTTGGATCATCTTCACTATTTGAATGATATTTTGTGCCTCAACATTACAGATTTGAATCAGGTTTTAACTGATCATCTTCTTCACAAATTACTCATTCCTTTGTACATATTTTCCCTCACTAAAAGACCAACACCGTTGAATGATATAGCGTCAACCAACATGAATCGATTACTGAATAAAAGGACGTTCCCATCGGACAATACTGCAAGTCCACATCATGAGAATTCCTCCAATGGTGGGAAAGTTTCGTGTGTTGTTGCATTGTTCTTGTTATCTCAGGTATTTTTGATACTTTCTCATCCGCCACTTGTCGAGACTCTAGCTTGGATTATCTTGAAAACTGATAAAATTAGCTATGAGCAGGGCATTGATAAATTGTTGGAAAGTTATAACAATGAGTTGAAGAGCAAGAAAAATGTTGAAGAGAGTACAGAAAGTGAAAAATCGACAAAGACGAGTTCAAAAAGTGGTTCCAGTGAAAATCTACATGAAGAGTCGAAAAATATCACAGATGAAGAGAAAGAGAGGCTTGCTTCCACTTCAGAAAACTCCGGGGAAGTAGAAAAACCGTTTTTAGAGGCTATTTTGACATCACTTGATTGTTCGGAGAACGATTACACCACTCTGTTTTCGTTATGTCTGTTTTATGCCATAGCCAACAATAATGGTAATTTTTCAAATATCTATGTACTCATTAATAATTCTATCATGTTTATTTCAAGGTATTACATCTGATATAGTTGAACAATTATTGAAACCGAAAAAAACTCTAGTCACTAAAACTACAAATAAAGAAATCAAATACAGTTATAACGTGCAATTGGTCGATAAAATCCTGCATGTGGTTATGCTAGCTTGCCAACCAACATGTAGGGTGAGGTTGGTAACACTGGATTTAGCACTTAAGTTCTTATCACAGTTGGTAATGTGTGACGGCAAAAGTATTCTTTTGGAAACTCATAAATTCACAATAGAAGCAGCAAAAAGCCAAAGTACAGCATCTCTGAGAAATTTCTACAAAAGTGAAGAAATTTTCTTAGACATGTTCGAACATGAGTGAGTTGAAAACAGGTGCTGGGTAGGGGCAGGTGAATGTCATTTGTTTTTCCAGGTACTGTGATATGCAAAAAGGATCTTTAAATGTCGAATGGTTGTGCATGGATAGTGCAATATTGTTACCACCAACTGGTACACCAATGACTGGCATAGATTTCACAAAAAGACTGCCTTGTGGAGAAGTAAGTTTGGTAACAAATCAGAGTTTTTTCGAGGTTAGGATTGGTATCTTGGACCATAGAAAGTATAGTCTAAGATTGGTATCAAATAAAAAAATTTTTGGGGGAGCGAGATATATTAACTTTCATTGGGTTTTAAATTGAGATTAAATCAAATATTCATCTGTATATTTTTGAGAATTTGGGAATAGTGATAGTTTAATATATTTATCATCTATACTCCATTCACAATTATAAAATCACAACTCTGGCCTTGGAAATTTGACACATTCCACTCTGTATCGAAGTTATGACGTTTTTCAAAATATTTTTATGTTCCAAGTAAACACTATGTTGCCCTTTCTACATTCTTAGCGTATTTCTCAGAATGTGAATTTATTCGGAAAATGAATGAATTGGAAAAGATGTGTTTTGGACGAAAATAATTAACGTTTATATGAATTGATAGAAAGGATTCCTTTTCTACTTATTTGCACGAAAAATACAAGAGATCACTGTTGAAATATATTATTTTTCGCCATGGAAGAAAATTGCATTGCTTTCACATTATTTTCATATGCATGCTTGTGAAGATTTAATGTTTATTATCCTCTTGAACTGAAAGTTCAAGACTTGACGACATCAATTGTTGAATCAAGAATAATGGAACATTATATCCCTCTATTGGAATCCAAGTAGTTGAAGGGAGTTCTGATGCAAGAGGAACTTTTTCTTGGAACATAACCTTAATAGCTAACTTAATAAAAATAAGAGTAGAAGATATACATTTCATTTATTTGATCTTATGAACAAGGAGTAAAATATTCTGACTGTAGAGTAATTTATTAGTTTAAAAAATATTCATACATTACAACCACAGTAGGTTTGTACAAATAAAATGGAATAGGTCAAACATATGCTTCACATTCATCATTCACCTGTTCTAAAATAAGACACAAACTCCTCCACATTATAGGGCCCTCACAGCTTGTGTCTCTTTTGAAAGAAGTAGCACTAGATATAATATATTCTTTCGATTAAGAGCAAATACCTACCGTTGAATGTTACTTACACAAATTTCTTCAAAATGGGCTAATACGAAGTGTTTTTTTTTTCTGAAACGTGAGAACGATCAACAATAATCATTTAGAGACCGATGATGGCATTCCAAAACACGTTTACTTACGAAAATCGTGCAATTTCATTCTGCAAGTTCTTTCCTCATAATTCCTCGAAAATCCTACCTGAACCATATTTTCCGGTCGCTTTCGTGAGAAGATCGTATAAGGAAGCCTTTTTTGTCCATTTACACATTCCAAATAAATTTTGAGCACCAAAAACGATACCGAAACTAACCAAACTTCTGGGTGACCGGAATTTCGTTTGAAATCTTTCCAAACGGCCAGATACCTAAAAAAACTTCGTTATCAAGTGTAAAAAAGGCGATTAGTACTTACTTTTGCTATATTTATGCTTATAAATAGATTTTTGGTTCAATTCAAATTTGCCGTTTGTACCCATGCCAAATATTTCTTTGATACTTCTACTTTGATGTAAACAAAGAAACTGGCAACGTCGTTTTGTCACTAACGATATTCTATGTACGCGCACAGATTTTTTATCAGAGGCACCAACTCCTGAAAACGAAACCATGACCTCCTATGTAAAATAAAAGTGAATGGAGTATAAATATATACGGATTTATCCTGATGAAAGTGAATCATGAATAATATTTCAGGTGGAAAGAGCCAGAAGAGCTATACGAGTATTTTTCTTGATCAGGGATGTGGTATTAACATTGAATGGTGAAGTTGAAACGCAACTGCCCTTGACGAATCCGCAGAGCTGTGTTCAAATTGATCAAGCCTTGGACCTGAGTATATCTCGTTGTGTGTCACACTTGCATGAAATGAGCAATCACTAGAATTTGTTTTAAATCGTTTATCTTGACTCTTCGAATTGATATACTTTCCTCATGTTCAAGTACAGTTATAACGGATCAATCTTATATCAAAAGTCTACTTTCCAAACACAAATTATCAGAGGATATAAATGTAGAGAGAGATTACCAGGAGGTCGTTTCTCTCAAATTTAACTTACACTGCGCAAAAAAATTAACGCACATTATGGAAATCTCAAATTTATTCTACAACTGAAGGTGTTCTCAATGATAATTATTTTTATCAGAATTATGCATGCATATGTTATCCACTTTCAACGTTTTTCTCCAATACAGATGTTTTCTCCCAGCAGGAATAAAAAAAGATGATATTATCAGATTTTGAATGTATTGGCTCCATTCTAAAATCAGTTGTTCTCGATCAATTCTAGTGATCAATAGTTTTTTTTCGTTTGATTTTCTACACTCGATCGCTATGCAACGCGAAACACGCAATTTGACCCAAGAGGAATGTGCCCAAGCGGTAGTTTTGCGAGAAGAAGGGTGGACATACACAAGAATTGCAGAAAGGTTTGGAGTTTCCCATACAAGTGTGTTCAGAATGTTGCAGCGATTCAGGGAGACAGGTATGAATGTCCGAAGACCTGGACAGGGTAGACCACGGGTAACAACTGCCATTCAAGAACTTTACTTGAGAGTTTCTTCGTTGAGACAACGGTTTGCAACCGCTCACCTTCTTCAAAATCAGCTTGAGCAAACTCATGAGGTGCAAATTAGCACTCAGGCAATAAGAAATCGCCTCAGAGAATATGATTTAAGGCCTCGTGTCGCGGCAAGAGGCCCAGCTCTTACCCCAGCCCATCGAAGGGCGCGTTTGGATTTTGCGAGAGAGCATATCCATTGGGAAGAGGCCGATTGGGAAAGAGTTCTCTTCACAGATGAGTCTAGATTCTGCCTCTACCATTGTGATCGACGTTCCCTTGTATACAGACGTCCACATGAAAGATATGCTCAGTGCAATTTCCTGAATACTACTGGTTTCGGGGGAGGATCGATTATGGTATGGGGTGGAATATCTTTAACTGCTCGCACAGTGGTCGTTGATAATGGAGCTATGAATGCTGATAAGTATATAAGGAACATTCTTGAAGAGCATGTAGTGCCATTTGCCCCATACATTGGTGAAAATTTCATTTTTATGGACGATAATGCCAGACCCCATCGTGCGCGCATCGTTCAGGAGTACCTTGAAGAGGTTGAAGTGTCTCGAATGGAATGGCCAGCAAGAAGTCCAGATCTCAATCCGATTGAGCAGGTTTTGGACAACCTCAATAGAAGGCTGAGAAGTTCAGAAAATCATCCAGCTCCTCTTAATGACTCAGGAATCCAACTCGGAAAAATCTGGGAAGGATTAGATCAGAACATTTTAAGATCACTCATTTTGAGTATGAACCGTCGTTGCCGAGCTGTAATTAACGCAAGGGGTGGAAATACCAAGTATTAAATCACTTATCAGCATTTCAGTATTTTGAAAATTGTTCATTTCCCTTCTTTCACATAAGATTCGGTGAAATCCTGAATTTTTCTTCCATTTAATGTGTCTTGTTTCGTTCAAAACCTTCCCGAGAGAACATAAAAAATAAGTTATAAAGTCAATGTAGAGTTAACTTTCATTAAAATTGAGATTTTCAGAATGTGCGTTAATTTTTTTGCGCAGTGTATTTTTATAATCGTGTTTCTTTTCTTGGTAACTCACTAATGAATCCAATTTAGCAATCAAAATTTCGAATTTTCGTTAACTTTTATCGTATCTTGTGCAACTGCTTGTTCAACTAGTGATTGTTCACAATATACTCTTTTGGACCAATGTAATCTGAAAAAATTTAGTTGCAATTGGTTTGAAAGTTTTTCCCAAGTCTGACACTTCCATTTTTCAGATAATTCCGATCTCATTGGATGTACAGTAGTTTATAAAGAGGGAAACAAAATGAGAAGGTTTCTAGTTATCGACATTCTTCAACTTATACTGGTAGAACCAGATACGAAGAGGTTAGGTTGGGGCGTTGCCAAACTTGTGGGTTTTCTTCAGGACATCGAAGTTTCAGGAGATAAGGACGATTCCAGATGTTTACATATCACAATTCATAGACCGTTATCAGGTACAGCAACAAACAGAATTCCACTGTTGAGTGCCAAGTTTGTCTTCGATGATAACATTCGTTGCATGGCGGCAAAGCAGAGGTTAACAAAGGTATGGAAGAAACGAAACATACCACCAACATAAGCAGTATTTTTGCATTTTATGAATTTTCCAGGGAAGAATCAAAGCTCGTCAAAAAAAAATGCAACACATCGCCAGACTTCTGGAAATACCAGGCCAGTCCGGTCCTCCAAGCCCTGCCTTCATAGGAGCCAGTGGGGTGGGGTACACCAGCAGACAAATGGGCAGAAATCGAGAACGACCCCTGTTCAACAGATGTCCTGGATTTGCTGCTCCGAAACGAGAAAGTTCACCTGGAATAGCCCACAGAGCGGATGCCGAAGCAAGAAAAAACAGAGTTGAGAGTCCAAGAACTCCAAGGCTTCGAAACGAGAGTCCACACTTGAAAAAAGACATTCGATCAAGAGATTCCTCATCGTCAAGCAAGACTAGATCGAGGGATAGCTCACCGAGGATGCCCAGACCTAGATCAGAGGAAATACCCTTAGAGTTAATCAAGAAAGCTCCACAGTCTGTGATTGATATGGCCCCAAAAATAAGTATATTGCCAAGACCTCAAACGCCCAAAGTCGAATCTGATAGGGGTTCCTTGGAACCAATCGGGAGCTTCGGAGATAAGGATAGTGGGGTTAGTTCAATTTGCGAAGTCTCAGAAGAAACTTCTTTTATTGCAGATGAAAATGTAGTGGAGAATGGAAAAGGTTTCATGGAAACCGTTTGAAGTCGTGTTTATTGGTACAGCAGCTTGTTTTGTTATGTAATTTAGTTTATTGAATATAATTTTAAAGAAGTGTGTTTATATTATTATACATATTTTGTTCGAAATATATTTATATTAAAACAATGGAGAAAAAACAAAAGCTTGGGTTTTCATTGGTTTTTGAGAAAATACTTTGGTCCTTTTATAATATGTGGAACCAAAACCAAAAATTCTCTTATAAGTGAAGAATGTATCACCACAGAATACCTAACTACACAGAAGCGTCACTTAGCGTCGGCACTTTGATCTTCAAGGTATTCTGTGGTATCACTCAGCTTCTGAAAGAGAGCATCAGATGAAAACGAAATAATGTTTTTGATCACTGTTACAAACTAATCTGATTCAAACAAAGACTTCTTATTCTTCTTCTTTCTTTATTGTCAAACATAGCTATGCTCTTTGATTCTATGCTTCATAAACACAGATAAGTAGAACCATAGAAAGTATGTATAATGGTTCGTTCTATGTTATTCCGTTCATAGATAGCTAATGAATCTGAAATAAATTTATTTATTCATAATTTTCTGGATAATTCTTTGTCAAAGTGTCATTTCATCTTATTACCGATGGATCCTCCAATAAATGTTAGTGTTTCTAAATTGAAAGAATTATTGGAAAAGAAACAGAAGGAGGAAACCATATCAAAATCAACGAAAAATGTAGTGGGGAAACTGAAGAAAAAACATACTAAGCTGAAGAAGTCGGCCAAATTTCCTTTGCCGGTACTGGTTGAGTAAGTGAGTAAACAAATTTGAATTGATCGGAAATTCGAAAGAAAGAATAATGGCCATGGCTCGATGGAAAAGTTTTTTGCTTTCCATTTCTTGTCGGAAATTGAAAATCTGCAAGCCTCGAATTGTTCACAATATGGCGGACATTTGAATTCATAGAAGTATATAGCATATGTGAACAGAAGTTAAAATCTCAGTCTTTCTGAGATTATTGATCCTCACAACTATCCACAGACAACTTTCCATATAAAATTGACCCCGATTTTTATGTAGAATCGCCAATTACTGGCCAAGGCACGCTTCGCGTTTTTTTTATCGTAATCGGCGCCAGAAATTTCCTTCCAAATTTGTCGTTGGCGATTGCGTCCATAAAATATGGAGCCTTCTCCTTCATAATCAAAAAACTGGGACTAGGACAATGAATAATCGAACCGACCGTTTTGTAAACATGCCATATGTTCTAGCGATTTTGTAAACGGCAATAAAGAAGCGGTCCTGGTACGCAATTTTATGCCGTAAATGGCGAAGCGAGTGAGAGTGATTGCCGTGCTAAATTTATAATTCGTTTACACCGTTCTGATTGTGAGTCACGACAGTTCGAAGTTGGTTTTATCAGCTGTTTCTATGAATGCGGCCTTACTGGGCCTATTTGCTCGGTACACATTTGTTTTTCCATATTTGGAGATGGCGTTCCCTAATAATTCGGCGATTCGATTATGAATATGTTGGCAGGTCACTGTCGAATCTTACCAAAGCCTTTTTGGCTTATCGTTGTCGTAGTTTTGAATCGAAAATTCAGAAATTTGTTGCAAGAACGTGCGAAATGTGAAAATTGATAGATGCATAGTATTCTATGCTCCTACGAAAATCACACCATAGAACTTATAGTAGGTTCTATGGATCACAGAAAGATTTATTTGCTATTCAGTGCTGCACACACAACATTTCGTTTTATTGATAATTCCATGTCTAATTCAAAAGTTCGCTTTTTCGATGAGTAGCTATATAAATGGCAATTAAAACTATTAAAAGTCACATATCGTATTATTATCATCATCCGTTTCGGTTTGAAAACGTCATTTTTCAATTATTTCTTTCCTATACCTACAAGAATTAAAATCCTTAATATCAAGTTACGCTTGGTTGGTTCAAAGTTGCATAGCAGAGTCAATTGGTCTTAATTGTCGATTGCGATTATTGAGAAAGATGTACGGAAATATACGTATTGGCTTACAAACGTTTCGTCTTTAAAAGATTTCATAAGAGGAAAAATCCTTGATTGAATTAAAGTGCTTCGTTATGAATTCTATGCATTTCATGTCGAGGAAAACTAAAGAACGTTCATTTTTTGCATTTCCACCATAGAATCAGATCGTATCTATCTCACCGCAGGTTTCTCGCAATGTGACAACGCGAAGCAGGATGTTCGATGACATCATACCACAAAAAATTCGTCATCGTCCGTTGAGAAATCTCGAAAGCTCCGCCTAATTTTGAATTCGCGAACGCGCCCGCCGAGAATTTCGGTGTTTCGCGTCTCGCCCGTCTATGCTCCTTCAATTTCTATGCCTCCCGATATCGCTGGAACTTCCATCGAGGAAGAATCCAGGTATTTTCGCAACAGGTTGCCGTTTTCCCGGGAGGTCGAGGTTCGCAGGACGTCTGGATGTACGTAGGTCAACCTGGCACACCGGTAAAAAGGAATGCCGCGTTGCCGGATCTTGGAATGTTTCGGGGGATCCAAGAAAGAATTTTTCACTCATCGGAAAATTGTTTTTGTTTGTAAGCCACTCAAGGTTCAGCGGATTCATTACCTGATTAGGTGACCGCCCCGGCTACCAATTTGAGCAAGCGAGCAAAAGCTCCCGTTATGTTAGGGCTCTTATATATTTTTTTTGAGTTAAAAACAGAAGTATGAACTCAGTTTTTATGTTAGGAAAGCTTTCAGATTTATGAGATTTCATTGTTGATTCTACGTGTGAAAGATGTGAGGCTCATGTCACGAAACATGACTGAGATAGCGTTGATTTGATTATGTGGATAAACAGACTTCGAAAAAATTCCAATATCTGTCCGTTTTGAATATCGCGAGACGGTTAATGAGACGGGGAGCTTTGGCAACGCCGACGGATTTGTGGCGGTTTAACGGAGATCGAACGCTCGGGTCTTTACGAGGCATCTCGTCGGTTCGCTTCGGGCGTGGTCGACCGGCTGTTGTGTTGTAGATTCCATTTCACTCGGTGGCTACTTGTCATTTTATTCATTTAACGTTCATTTACAGGACACTTTGTGACTATATACTCGAACATAAAATTACGGGAACGCAGATAGACAGTTCATTTAACAGTTAACAGTATCTTACACGAAAAATTCGTTATCGGAAACGTTTTCTATGTGCGAAACGTATATTTTTTGTGATCCGAAAGTATCATAGAACAGTGCGGCTTTTTTTGTTTGTGAACGAAGTAAACTTCGCGTTCTTTTCATGGCCGACGTGGATAGGGATCGTTACGATCCCGAGCTCAAGTATCTTTTTGTGGACAGGAACAATTTCAACGATCCAGCTTCCCAGGCGGAATGGACCCAGAAGAGGTTGGTATGGGTGCCCCACGACTCGCAGGGCTTTGTGGCCGCCAGTGTCAAGGGAGAAAGAGGAGACGAGGTCGAAGTAGAGCTTCAAGAGACGGGAAAACGGGTATTCGTGCCCAAGGACGATATCCAGAAGATGAACCCTCCGAAATTCGACAAAGTCGAGGATATGGCCGAGTTGACTTGTCTTAATGAAGCCTGCGTGCTCCATAACCTCAAAGACAGGTACTACTCGGGACTCATCTATGTAAGTTTTCCTCTTCCCTATTTTCCAGTACTCGTTTCAGGTGCCTTGTTACTTCACAAGCAAACAGTCACATGAAACTATAAACAGTACAGTTTATACAAAACAAACCAGGTTTTCCTCCTCGTGAGGTTTTTGTTATATCAACAACTCAAGTGTCATAGGAACATATCCATTCTGAACTGTAAAATGAGAGAAACTATTCTGAAAAACTCTCTGTCCTATCATTTTCTGAAGAGAAACCATCCTTGCATTCTCCTTTTGAGAAATGTAAGCTGTACCCCTAAGGAAAATTTCCATGAAAGTTGGAATAATTTCCCTAACACCTACAAATGTTTTTAACCTCACATGTGCGCCAGAGATAAACACAAGTAAACATTAATTAAGAACTAGCGTAATTTTTTCACTCTGGTGATTATCAAAATAATCACAGACAAATTTCAAGTTCTGTGTTTTCGTTCTCATGAAATCAAAGTGCAAAGATCGGCGATTCTTATCAGACGTGAATTCACCTGAAATATAGATCGAAGCTGAGCCAGCAGTGGGAATTTTCGATGACACATCCTGAATGGAAGAAATGTTTGCATTCCTCACATTGGATTTGCTTCGGTTCGAATAAATTGGACTTCCAGTTACTTGTCATTTCGTCATCGATGACCCTGCAGAATTATCGATTTCTGTGATCAAGATAGCCGATAATTATTGTCCAATTAGCGACCAGTCGGTTTCAAGTTTAATCGGAGAAGATCACAGATGTCGATGCATTGTTCAGTGTTCAATTTATGTACGAGGGAGTGCACATGAAAGATAATGAATGGAAAATGTGGGTTATCTCTCTTTGCCTGTCGGAAATGAAAAGATTAAAAGTTTCCTTTGGAAGTCTTGCATGTTGAATACAAGACAGGACTGTTTAATGTTTACCAACACTTTTAAATCATTCAGATATCCATTAACGCCAAGGAACAGGTTTGACTTGAACTATCTAGCAGAAGTGTTATCTTGTCTTTTGAGTGGAAAAACCTTTATGAGGAATGGAGATTCGTCGGAAACAATGAGAAAACCGGTCTGCATTACTCAGTTTTGGTATTAACAAAAATATTGGTCCTTTGACATTACGATAAATTCATAGAATATTGATGGAGCTTATTCCATAGAGATAGTATTAAAAGTGTCTATGGTTTCTTCGATAGGGTTATCTCTCTGGTTATGTCCTGATAATGGAAAAGCGGGGACAAAGAGACTTCTATGCTGCGGTCTTCGAGATGGTTTCGATTCATCACGTTTTCTCGCCGTGGACAGCATTAGCTGCACGGATCTCATGTTTTTGGAGAACGTAAAGACTACTGGTACTGGACAAATTGAATGGTATTAGGCATAGCATTTGACGTGTGCCCCCAGGAATGCGGTCTCGTAAACGTCGTGCTTTCTCAGGGTCAATGCCACCTCCCCGCCCGCGCTCGTCGATTCCGTCTTGTCCGTCGCGGTTCTGCGTGTGAAAACGCTGAAAACCGGGACTGGAAGATACGTCGTCTTGGGTTGCGAATTGTCCACCTAAAATAACTCGGCGTCTATGATCTGTGACCGTCTGCCGGAGGAAAAGGGAAAAGAATCCTGGAATTTGGCGTGGTTCTTCCGTTATTGGAGGAAATACACGTTTTCGTTCCCAAACAACCTTGGAGAACTCCAGTAGTTCGAATTTCCCGATTTTTGACAACAATAGCATAGACTCGTAGAACCATAGACATATAGTCACTATGTCTATGATTATAACTAAAAGTTCAGTGATTAGGGTTAAGTTTGCACCATAGATATAGAATATGCTGTGATTTTCACAGAACATTTCCCGATGTTTGACACCAAGAGCATAGACTCGTAGAACTATAGACGTATAGTCAGTACGTCTATGATTATAACCAAAAGTTCAGTGATTAGGGCTGAGTTTTCACCATAGATATAGAATATGCTGTGATTTTCATAGAACGTGGTCCAAAAAAATTTCCGTTACACCTGCTTAAAACGATTCTTTGGCGTTCCTCGTGAAGAAGGTGGAATGAGTCAGGTTCGAGTCGACTCGAAGAATTGTTTATTTAGTCCAGCGGCTCACACGCAACTCGGTAACGTCATGCCGTAGAAATTTCGAAGCATTTCTCGGAATCTGACTAAGCGGCCAGCGGACGCAATTCTGTGGTCTCGATATGGGACGAACTTCCTCTTTTCCTTAAAAGCTGCATTATGTCAAAACTTTTCCTCGTGCGATTTTCTTCGCAACTTATTATCGTCTTTTGAATGTGATCTAAGAATTTCTAGAATGCAGTGTAGCAAATTGAAGATTACCATACCGACTTTTACGTTATTCTTGAAAGACTTAAACTTTTTATTTGAATTTCTTTTGAAATTTTTTTGGGGTTGTCTTAATCCAGTGACCCTTGATAATTGGCGCACCGGCTGTGATTGCTTGGGTGATTCACACTGAGGCAAGTGAGGCCGACGACCCCTCTTGTCTGGATTCCCGCAACCCTTGTAGCTTTTTATGTCGGCTTGGCTCAACGGATCCACCTACCCACGTAATCTAAATGGATAACTCGGGACAACGCCTGTCTGGTTCCCTGTCTAAAGGGTGCAGAAAGGGGTTGAAATGTTTATCTACAGCGCCCAAGTCGATTAATCGACGATTTTAAGGGTCAATCTGTACATTGAAAGTGTTGTTGATGCGATAACAATCTAGGTAGAATGGGGGTTATTGGAGGGCTATGAAAACTGATGAATGATGTTAGTTTTCAGTAATCCCTACAGACTATAACAATTGGAAGATTTATTCTCCAAGTTGTGAGAAGAAAATTTATCTACCTTTTAGTAATCTAATAAAAATTTACAGATGCCTTTCAGAGTTGTAGAGCGTCCCGCCAACTTGAAAATGACAGGGTACCTTAAGGGGAAGTATGACCTTTTGAATCGTGGTAAATTTCCATTCAAAAAGTGGTCTCTTTATTTCACGTGTAAGTACCCTAATTTACGACGTAGAGATTTGATTTTTTTTTTAAATTGAAGTTGAAGAACGTCCCGAGGGCAAATAGTTTTCTTTTTTTCGATTTAATTAGTTTTTCAATAAAAAAAATAGGTTGAACTTCAGCGTTTTGGAAACTACACTTAATGATTTTTTTCGACGGTTATTCATCATTTTTTGGAAAAAATCGCAACTATTTGCCCTCGGCAATTTAATCTTCTATGAACTACAAAAATTTTCATGATGATTAGTTCAAAAATATAGCTTGTACTCATGAAAAACGAAAAACATATTCAATAACCCCAGATCTAACGATTACCCAGGTTTTTTTAATTGAAAAACTAATTAAATCGAAAAAAAGAAAACTATTTGCCCTCGGGACGTTCTTCAACTTCAATTAAAAAAAAAAACAAGTCTCTACGTCATAAATTAGGATAGTTCCTCGTGGAATAAAGAGACCACTTTTTGAATGGAGATTTACCACGATTCAAAAGGTGATACTGCCCCTTAATAACAAACGTATCTATGGAAAACCTTGAAAATAACCGCATCTATACTTTGATTTGTTTGAGTGGTACTCTAACTCTAATTTTTATTTTACTATTTTTTTGATCGCGTCCATTATGACGTCATAGATTACGCAACGAACTGTACTCTCGACGTTGATCGATAGTAATCTCGCCATATTCAGGAGACAGCAATTACCTCATCAGGGTTCTCCTTGCACTTAAAGCCGGTCGCACACGCGTTTACGCATGCAACAATGCGGTTCTGCGAGAAAGGAGCGGATTTCGAGATTCGCCACCCGTTTGTCGGCGTCTGACCCAAATCGCCCGCGATTTCGCGCACACGAATAATAAGACAACCTTAAATGATGCTTATTGGATTTCGATTGGCGCTGATGTCGATGCTTCGGGATTTTTTCGCGATGTTACGCCGAACGAGAGAAATATCCGCGAGTTTTATCATCAGGTTATGGGCCCAGAAATTTTCATCAAAACTGGAATTAATAGCTATCCCGCTTTTTCAACTGTAATCCCACATAGTCCATTACACTTTCGTTAAATCTGAAGCTACAAATGATGGTATATCACCGCGTCAAAGATAGATATGCCAAAACTAACAGTCGATAAATGCTGAAAAATGACGAATCGGAGGAACTGTTTCAGGTGATCGCTCACGGCGTCTTTAAAAATATCGTTTTACTCCGTGAAGTCATCCGTCTATTCTCGTCTCGAACTTGAACTCTTTCGCGTATTAATCGCTCAATTAACGAGTTCCTCGTTCAGATTTTACGAAGCGAGGCGTTCGTGAAAAGAGGTGCTTTGTCTTGAGGTAAAACGCGAACGTCAGAGCGAAATCGTGGTAATGTCATAATTGACACAAAGAGGATCGCGGTTCATCGATAGCAGACGAAGGAAAATTAATTGAACAAACGCATCCTCAATTGATTTATTTTAATACACATACCTACTTCGAAGCATTCATTCATTTCATTTACCGAAAATATACAATTTTCAACAGTTTATCGAAGACTAAAATACGTATACTCCATTCACTTTTATAAAGTATCTTGGTGGGCCATGGTTTAGGTTTATCAAGTTCTTGTACTTAAAACGGACGCAGGTTGGCACTCGTGAAAACCAAGCGACATTGCCAAGTCTACTTTCTGATTACTCTTTTTAAACTTTGTGAATGGAGTTAGTTATTTTAAGCTTTAACTGTGACACAAGATTCGTAGTATCAATACATTTTCATACTGGAGTATTTCAAGTTGCGCAAAGAGGTATTTAATTGTCCTCTGTAGGCTTATTTCTTGAGAATTTTGAAAAGTGGGGATTTCCATACGTCCGTCTGTTCTAAAAGTTTTTGTATCGGGTTAATGAACTATCACAAAGTAACTGACTATTCTGTCCATTATTTTTCAGTAAAATTTCAACACTCGGTTCTTGATTTCCGTACAAGAAAATAGCATAATTATTAAATTCACATAATATTTCCTCAAATTCGTTGTTTTCCCAAAGTAAATCAACATTTTGATAAATACGTAATTTCTACGATTTATATGTAGAAACGGCAACGTTGCGTCCCCATCTGACAGAAGAATGACTATAACCTAACATTTTCAAAATATACGCGGTGAAATGTGTCAGAATTCCAGCGCCACCCGGGCTACTTTATAAAAGTGAATGGAGTATATCTACCCAACAACAACCGCTTTACAAATAGGAAAGAAATATTTGCAAATTTGTCGACAGCAGCCAAACAAAAGGCTGATGGAAAGTATCTGCTAACTGCACATCGGTAGATTCCCTACCCCCAACTATGCGTAATACAGGGTGACAAGAAAAACTTCGGACAAATTTTGCTGTGGTCTGGAACAAAAGTATTTCAGCGCAGCCAAATAATTTTTATTCTCTTGGTTTCTCTACACTTTCCTGTACTAATATGTGAATTTTCAGTTTGATATAATTTCATTTCACAGAGTTTTAGAATGTCAAACAAACGTTGTGCGATTTTGGAGCTGTTTCGTCAAGGTAGGCGTCAATGCGAAATTGTTCGTTTGCTCAATGTGCCTCGACAAATGGTGTCCGATGCAATTCGTAGTTTCAAGGAGCTTGGCCATGATGGTCTTCGTCCAGGAAGTGGTAGAAAACGCACTGTCAATACACCTAGCAATCGCAACATCGTCAAGAAGCGAGTCAATCGAAATCCGAGGGGAAAATAGCCTGTGAGACCGTTATCAACCGCGAATTAGTCCGTCAAATTGCCAAAAAGGAGCTCAATCTCAAGCCATGCAAGCTCCAAAAAGTTCAACTCCTCACGGAGGAAAACAGGCGCGTAGGACTCCAAAGATGCCGCCAACTCCTTCGTCTCGCCGCCGGTCAGCAATGGGAGCGAATTCTCTTCACAGACGAGAAGCTTTTCACCGTAGAACAATCCCACAACCACCAAAACGACAGAGTCTGGTCCGTAGAGGCTCCCGGTACATCGGCCATCGTCGAACACCGTCAAAATCCGCAATCCGTCATGGTCTGGGCCGGAATTTGCGGCAGTGGTAAAACTCCCTTAGTTTTCGTGGATCAAGGGGTCAAAATCAATAAAGTCTACCGCTGCGACATCCTCGAAGCCGTAGTACTTCCGTGGACCAAGCAGCACTTCAGCGATACGCATTTCAACAGGACTCCGCTCCGGCTCACAGAGCGAAAATGACGCAAGAATGGTGTAAGACCCATTTTCCTTGTTTCATCTCATCTGCAGAATGGCCGCCCTACTCACCGGATCTCAACCTAATGGACTACAGCGTGTGGTCGATTTTGGAGCACAGGGCTTGTGCTAAAAACCACAAAAATTTGGAGTCGCTGAAGCAATCTCTGCGCCGGGAATGGAACCGATTAAAGCCCGAGGAGCTGCGGCCCATTGCCGAAAATTTCAAGAAGCGTCTGAAGCTGTGTATCGCCACCAAAGGAAGCCACTTCGAAACGGCTTAAATATATTTCAACAAATGTTCAAGCTATTATTATTTGTTGTTGTTTTGTTCGATTTCTTCTGTTTAATAAAGTTAAATGAAAAAGACTTTGTTCGAGGTTTTTCTTGTCACACTGTATAATTAAGGCTGCAAAGTTTGACGAAACTGATCGTTTCTCTAGATACCGAATGATTTTTTTTTCTAGCATCGTCCCACTTGACTTTACATGCATCCTCGACAGATCGGCGACGATAAATAACGTTTTAAAGCTCATAAATCTCTTGGTTCGCTACCATAAACATGGTACACCTCCATAATATGCCTGGAAACAACGGCCCCGGCTTTTATCTAGTTCGTAATAATAATTACCCGCAGTTTGATTAGGAAACTTGTCGTCCGTGTCCTCAGCGGTTGTGTGTTTTTAACGAATCTACAAAACGGGTCAGCTACAGCAAGTCTGTAGATACGATTTTTAATAGACGAGTCCCTTCATGCTGGCCAACTGTTTAAAATTGCCTGAAAATCACTTCCCTTTTTTTCGCAATGATTCAACTCTTACCTGAAAGCTTTAATCCTAATGAGTGTATCCTGAAAATATTAGATGTCACGAAGGTCTTCATCAAAAGCTATAAATTTTTGTTTTCTTAGGGTTTCATCAATGGAAAATAAATATCCCCAACAAAATGTTTGAATGTAGAATTTGAATTTTTCGAATCAAATGAGGATTTCGCTTGAGTTTGTTTTTATAAGCTTTTATTTAGTTTCACCTGTCCCGGTGTCTGTGTGTCTGTCTGTAATCAAATCTTGCAAGTTAAATATGACACACTTCTAATCGTCCGATTGACTTGAAATTTTGCAGGTGTACCTAATCCTGGTGACAATGCATCATGAAATATTTTTTATAGAAAAAAACAAAATGGCGGCTCCAAAATGGCGGATGAGTTTTGCAATTATGATCCGATTCCATTCAAAATAAGTATCTGGGGGTATTTGGGTTCGAAAATGATGATACTTTTGTCAAAACTGGGAAATTCAAGATGTCGGCCACAATATGGCGGACGAGTTTTGTAATTATGATCATATTTTATTCAAAATTGGTATATGGGGGTTTTCTGGGTCGGAAATTACGATTCTTCAAAATCGAGGAATTCAAGATGGCGGCTTCAAAATGGCGGATGAATGTTGTTATAAAAGCTTATCTTCAAAAATGTTTTTTGAGAATTAGGCTTGTTTATAATAACTTTTCTGATGAATGAGATGTTTCTATTAACAGTGTAAAAATGATTCAAGATACTGCAGAAATATCAAATCCAAATTTCATTAATTTCCGAAGAAGGAACACTCGTATAAAGACCTGTTGCAAGATGTAAAACTGATTATTATAGGTGTTTTCTTTGAATTCGTAGAGATCATAGGAAGACTTTCAGTGAATTAATGTATTATTAACTCTGTATTGTGGAGTTTATTAAATATAGGTGCATAATTGGGTTTTCGCTTCTAATTGGATAGAAATTCTAAAAGGAATTCAAAGGAAATTAGGGAAATAAATGTTTGTTTTTAATGTTCTTTATTTGCATGGAAACTCACTACAGAATAACAACCCAAAAGTATTTACAACTGCCATAGACTATGATCTGGATGTGAATAAGTTCTGATGCCGCATGAGAAATTAGGATCATTGTACTGGAAAATCATTATAATGAAGTATCACTTTGAAATCATAGTATATTCTTAATATGTAAAGTGGTAAATTCATCAATTCAACAACAGAACTTGGCCAGTGTATACCACATCTCAAAATAATAAATACAGACAATATATTTACTAAAAATATTGTTCGCAGTTGATTGAGAAACTCCCTTAAAAATGGCTACTTCACAAACAGTTTCAGTTTTATTAATACTAGAACTAATCTCTCTGGAGAAATTTATTTATGGATTTTTCAATCTGGATATAAATCTGAAATTAACTTGACATAATCGTCCACGTGAAGGGAACAAACATATATTCTTTGCAGCAAGGTTCCCATTCAAAGTTTGTCTATCCATGCTTTTCTCCAGTCCAATTTATGCAATATGCCAAAGGCATTAGGTATATTCGGTGTTGAGGCATCTTTCTCAGGAAATTTATCTGAACGAACAGCCGTGTTTTTATTTTTCCTTGAAGAGCAATTGAGAACAGTTTTTTCCAGTACTAGTACTTTGCTTACATTGTTATATAATCATCTACTGGCCTAAAATTCAAATATATCATGAGGATTGAAACATAAAAATCTTTTCGTGCAAATACCTACTTCACCTTTTCTGATTTCCATCTTACAGAAAGATGAAGTCACAGCTCAGTACCTCGAATTACGAGGATCATATCCCTCAAGAATACCTGAAACAGCCATTGATTTAGAATAGATATTCTAATTTCTAAGTCAATGAAAACAGCTTTGGAGCAAGTAAAAATATAAACAAGTCGTTTTCTAGGTTGGAAAGTCATAGATTTCCATTAATGAAAACATAAGAAAACAAAAATTTATAGCTTTTGATGAAGACCTTCGTGACATCTAATATTTTCAGGATACACTCATTGGGATTAAAGCTTTCAGGTAAGAGTTGAATCATTGCGAAAAAAAGGGAAGTGATTTTCAGGTATTTTTAAACAGTTGGCCAGCATGAAGGGACTCGTCTATTGCGTAGAACCGTTTGATCTTATTGCAAACAAGACACAGGGGGAGAATCATTAAAATGTGCATTTCTGACATACGTTGTACATAAAGTTAGCTAAACAATTTTGGGGAATTAAACATTGCCGTTTTTATTCGTAACTTATACGTGAAAAACAAATTTTGCCGCTTCTTTATTTAAAAAAATATGAGATGTTTCTCTAAGTTGATATCAACCGCATGGTGCAGATTCTGTGGGGAGGAAGAACCATTTTCGGATCATCTGGTCGCAGAATTTGGATGAGAAAGCTGCGTCGATCTGAATGTTGTCGACCGTTCCAAAAATGATTTCTACCCGTTTCCGAAGGTTTTAAATCGAAAATAACGAACCGTCTCGATCTCTTATTGCGTCCGCGAGATCCTCTCGTCGTGATGTAACGCGGTCGACACAAATTTTCCATAAATGGGAATGTTATTCCGACGGGCGGCTTTCTACCTCGCCGATAATTGGCATTTCGGGCCAATTTTAATCGATTGAATTGCGTACTTTTTCGCGTTACGATACGGCGTACATCTGGCGCGTAAGCCCTATATATGGCGGTTGACATTTGAATTACAGATCTGGTTACAATCTCTAGCGAAGGCGCTTTTCACCGGTAGATAATGAAAATTCCATATGGATTTTTAAACTGCTGAATATTGAGGATATAAATGCTGAATTTGAATAGCGCGCCATGTTTGACAGTTGAACTGTCACATGATTCTGACGTGACAGATCGAAAGTTGACAGATGGGAGTCAGTAAACATGGAGCGTTAAACGGTAGAACAACGCGTCCTGATTGTCTAAAATTCAGTAACGGTAAATTGCGTCAAGTTTTATCTAATTGGTCCTTGACCCTAAATTTACCATGTTCAGGGCCGGTCTAACGAGCAGAATTATACAGGGTGGCCATTTGAAAACGAAACAGACGAAATAAATTTTTTCGATAGAAATGCTCGGACAGGTCGATTTCTGTTTCAAGGGGGACAACTTAAGATGTAGGTTACGGACGCATAGCGCTTCAACCCTTGCTACTACAACCCTCACCCCCAATTTTTGAATAGGGATGATGGGGTGAGTGATACCTCATTTGAAAGGTATTCTTATACTCATTTCAGCACAGTAATTGTTTTTTCATTTTATGCATTAGTTCTCGAAATATTCTTAACTAAGTATTTGAAAATGAAGTGGTGTTTTCATGGCACTTGTAGTGTTTTTTTGTGAAAGATCGACATCTTGTTTAAAGATTTCTATGTCAGTGGATTGGAGGAAAGAAGCCACAGTCATGGTTGTTTTGAAGCTCAAAATGTCGATTTTTCACAAAAAACACTACAAGTGCCATGAAAACACCACTTCATTTTCAAATACTTAGTTGAGAATATTTCGAGAACTAATGCATAAAATGAAAAAACAATTACTGTGCTGAAATCAGTATAAAAATACCTTTCAAATGAGGTATCACTCACCCCATCTTCCCTATTCAAAAATTGGGGGTGAGGGTTGTAGTAGCAAGGGTTGAAGCGCTATGCGTCCGTAACCTACATCTTAAGTTGTCCCCCTCGAAACAGAAATCGATCTGTCCGAGCATTTCTATCGAAAAAATTTATTTCGTCTGTAATCTCGTCTGTTTCGTTTTCAAATGGCCACCCTGTATATGACATATCTGCATAAAGACAAACACTTTTTCATTTAACTTTATTAAACAGAAGAAATTAAACAAAACAACAAAAAATAATAATAGCTTGAACATTTGTTAATAATATATTTAAGCCGTTTCGAAGTGGCTTCCTTTGGCGGCGATACACAGCTTCAGACGCTTCTTGAAATTTTCGGCAATGGGCCGCAGCTTCTCGGGCGTTAATCGGTTCCATTCCCGGCGCAGAGATTGCTTCAGCGACTCCAAATTTTTGTGTTTTTAGCACAAGCCCTGTACTCCAAAATCGACCACACGCTGTGGTCCATTGGGTTGAGATCCGGTAAGTAGGGCGGCCATTCTGTAGATGAGATGAAACAAGGAAAATGGGTCTTACACCTTACACCATTCTTGCGTCATTTTCGCTCTGTGAGCCAGAGCGGAGTCCTGTTGAAAGGTCCAATGCGTATCGCCGAAGTGCTGCTTGGTTCACGGAAGTACTACGGCCTCGAGGATGTCGCAGCGGTAGACTTCTTGATTGATTTTGACCCCTTGATCCACGAAAACTAAGGGAGTTTTACCACTGCCGCAAATTCCGCCCCAGACCATGACGGATTTCGGATTTTGACGGTGTTCGACGATGGCCGATGTACCGGGAGCCTCTACGGACCAGACTCTGTCGCTTTGGTGGTTGTGGGATTGTTCTACGGTGAAAAGCTTCTCGTCTCTGAAGAGAATTCGCTCCCATTGCTGACCGGCGGCGAGACGAAGGAGTTGGCGGCATCTTTGGAGTCGTACGCGCTTGTTTTCCTCCGTGAGGAGTTGAACTTTTTGGAGCTTGTATGGCTTGAGGTTGAGCTCCTTTTTGGCAATTTGACGGACTGATTCGCGGTTGATACCGGTCTCACAGGCTTTTTTCCTCATGGAAACCCTCGAACTTCGATTGACTCGCTTCTTGACGATGTTGCGATTGCTAGGTGTATTGACAGTGCGTTTTCTTTCACTTCCTGGACGACGACCATCATGGCCAAGCTCTGAAAACGACGAATTGCATCGGACACGGTTTGTCGAGGCACATTGAGCAAACGAACAATTTCGCATTCGCGCCTACCTTGACGAAATAGCTCCAAAATCGCACTACGTTTGTTTGACATTCTAAAACTCTGTGAAATGAAATTATATCAAACTGAAAATTCACATATTAGTACAGGAAAGTGTAGAGAAACCAAGAGAATAAAAATTATTTGGCTGCGCTGAAATACTTTTGTTCCAGACCACAGCAAAATTTGTCCAAAGTTTTTCTTGTCACCTTGTATTGTCGATAACGACAAGCCTATTTGAGTGGTCTGTCGCCACATCTTGGCTCGAACAGACCGAATACTGTGTTCTTATTCAAGTGAGCACATACTGCACACAGTTTATCGGTTTCGAAACGATTAAATATTCATCCCGCGAACTTTTCTCGTTCAAATAGACGGAGCTCTGGTGCTGGAATACATATTTGCCGAACTGAGTCATCGGCCGACGGAAAGAGGTCCTTGAAATACCTAATACTCCCGAAGCACGGTTTATTTAAACTCAAAGTGATCTTTTCTTCGAAATATGTACGTAAGGAGACTTTTATACGGTCACCGTGTTTATTATCTCCATCGCTGCCTTATCGACAGGATGTGCGGATTCTGTTTATGCAATGAATGGACGAGCATTCGATACGGTTGAGACACAGGCGAGCGAGTTACGAAAGGTGGAAACGGGAGAGGATTGTGGGAAAGTGTGGAAATTTTCTTGCTGTTGCTCATGTTCAATAGTCCACACTCACCGCCAAAAAGTTCCGGTTTATCACAATATACAGGGTGGCCATTTGAAAACGAAACAGACGAGATTACAGACGAAATAAATTTTTTCGATAGAAATGCTCGGACAGGTCGATTTCTGTTTCGAGGGGGACAACTTAAGATGTAGGTTACGGACGCATAGCGCTTCAACCCTTGCTACTACAACCCTCACCCCCAATTTTTGAATAGGGAAGATGGGATGAGTGATACCTCATTTGGAAGGTATTTTTATACTGATTTCAGCACAGTAGGTAATTGTTGTTTCATTTTATGCATTAGTTCTTGAAATATTCTTAACTAAGTATTTGAAAATGAAGTGGTGTTTTCATGGCACTTGTAGTGTTTTTTTTGTGAAAAATCGACATTTTGAGCTTCAAAACAACCATGACTGTGGCTTCCTTCCTCCAATCCACTGACATAGAAATCTTTAATCAAGATGTCGATTTTTCACAAAAAAACACTACAAGTGCCATGAAAACGCCACTTCATTTTCAAATACTTAGTTAAGAATATTGCGAGAACTAATGCATAAAATGAAAAAACAATTACTGTGCTGAAATCAGTATAAAAATACCTTTGAATTGAGGTATCACTCACCCCATCTTCCCTATTCAAAAATTGGGGGTGGGGGTTGTAGCAGCAAGGGTTGAAGCGCTATGCGTCCGTAACCTACATCTTCAGTTGTCCCCCTCGAAACAGAAATCGACCTGTCCGAGCATTTCTATCGAAAAAATTTATTTCGTCTGTAATCTCGTCTGTTTCGTTTTCAAATGGCCACCCTGTATATACCTACTGCTCCACAAGAGTTAGGGATATCGTATTCAATCGTAATATTCGAGAAAATCGCTGAAAAATCATTTAAAACTCAATAACAACTTGAATCGATCCAATAAAAATCAGTATGAGACATTTCGTCAATCTGGTCGCCTTTTTTCTGAAGTTTGGTTCTTTGCATATGCTTCATGAATGTTCTCATTTTGAAATGAAGTCAGTTTATCAACGGCTTCGATTTTAAACGAGTTTTCTGAAAATGCCAAGACGTAAATTAACAAACGTTGAGGCTAATAGGGCTATCGGAATGCTACAGGGTGGCCTAACTCAGGTTGTTGTAGCGGAAAGGATCCAAGTCAGCCAAAGTGTGATATCTCGACTTTGGAAAAGGTTCAGGGAGACAGGTTCCATGTTGGAAAGACCAAGGCTTGGTGGGCGACGAAAAACAACACCTTCTCAGGATCGATTCATCACCGTTTCGTCGAGAAGAAACCCTACATCTACGTGTAGAATGCTACGGAATACTCTTCGAAATGCAGATGGGATCTAAGTTTCCATCGAAACCATCAGACGACGTTTGAGAGAGGTGAATCTAGGTTCTAGACGTCCATTAAGAGGAGTTCCATTAACACGTGACCATAAGCGTCAAAGACTGGAATGGGCAAGGTAACATATCAATTGGAACGATCAATGGCGTAGTGTCCTTTTCACTGATGAATCCAGATATTGACGATTTTCAGATTCTCGAGGAATAAGGGTTTGGACAATCCCACGCATACCCCGTAATCGTCGCTATGTCCAAGAAGTCCATCCATTCCGAGGGGGTATAGTGTTATGGTATGAGCTGGGATATGTTCCAACGGGCGCACATATCTACACATTTGTCCTAGGAATATGACCGCCTTACACTAAAGGGAGCATGACATTGACAATGTTGTTCCAAATTTTCACGCTGCTGTTGGTGAAACTTTTCAATTTCTAGACGATAACGCTAGACCGCACCGTGCAGCCAGAGTTGGGAATGCGCGCGAGGAGCTTGGTATTCCACATTTACCAATACCTCCGCACTCACCAGATTTGAATTGCATAGAACATGCATGGGATATGCTCCAAATAAGATTAGATAATCATCAACCTACCCCAGAATCCTTAAATGATCTGAGAGAGCTTCTGCCCCGTTTATGGAACCAAATTCCTCAAGAAATGTTCAACAACCTCGTGTGTAGTATGCAAAGAAGATGTCAAGCTGTTATTGATGCCCGTGGAGGCCATACATTGTATTGATAGTCTTAAAATGCTTGAATTCTCTGGGAATACAATTTCGTTAAATTACCCGATTTTTCTCAACCACCCTGTATACGCTGCAGACCTACAGGCTAAATTTAATTTTCAACTTGAAATCATATTAATATGAATTTTTATCACAAAAATCTTATTTTAACTATATTTTTTTGCAATTTGCAAGTCAATATCCCTAACTCAGTTTATTTGAAGGGTTTTCCAATAAGGGGTGTTATTTTGACATTCAAAGAAAAATGACAATTTTTTAGATGAATTATTTAAGAGGAAGGTATGCCGTTAATAATTGAAAATAACATTAGCCAATTGACCACCACGATTACAAGACCATTTCCTTTTCAACAAATTTTCCATAACAAAATCGCAAAGTAACTGCCTTCATTCCTCGATAGCCTCATGAATTCCATCTTTGAGGTCTTGAATCGACGCTGTGCTCTTGGCATAGACCTCCTCTTTCACAAGGCTCCAAAAGGAGAAGGTGATGGCCAATTGTGATCACCTTTTCCTGTAATGAATTTTTGCAGGGTCATGATTTTAAAAGAAATTTTCAAGTAGCATTAGAGGTGGCGGAATTATACCTCGAAATAATAAGAATAAAATCCGAAATAAGTTTTATTCTGAGTTTTTGACAAAATCTGGAAAATGTATATTCACGCTATCAAGAATGAATTCTTTTTATTAACAGATTCATCTAGAAGGAAATTCATATGTCATACCACATAATAAAATTACACACGCGCAGCGGCTGCATCAATTGATAACAAAAAAATATATGTAATCTAATATGCAGTAGCGGCACAATCAAATGAGAATATTCAATTATTTATTTAAATTATGTTTACAATATTTCAACAAGAGGAGTTAAATACTTAAAATGAATTTTTTTTTATTGAAAATACTAGGATTGAACTACACCATGAAAGGTTTATATCAATTTCGAGGTTCAAAGGGTGGCCATGGACTTCATGTCCCCCCTGTATCTGCCAGTGACAGAAGCAGGTGACTGCAACCTGGAATAATCGAGAACTAGGCTCATAAAGAAAAGAGTTCTGAAAAAGATCGATTTCCTTTTTCAAATTGTTCTCGAAATTGCTATAAAACCGTCCTTATTGTAAAATCTTCCACGACTTTGGAAACAATAAATCGGATCAAGGAGGATCGTTGAACCGTGGTCAGAATCAGCGCTAATTAGAAAAATGTGTTATGTGCCAGAGTGTAAAACACTGCCCAACTACCTGTTGAATAATTAATAATGACTTATAGCGGAACCGATGATTCCGCTCGGTTTTTACCGGCGAATGTGTGCGACAAACATTCTTAACGAACAATAAATAATTCACGGAATTATGCATAAGGAAACAGACGGGCCGAAAAGTAAGATCCCTGATTCCATTTTCTTAGGAACCGGCACAATAACACGGAAATTCCAAGCTGAAATACACACAAACGCGCTAAAAATGTCTTAGTCAAGCAGAAAAATAAGAAAACGTCCTAGCGTATTTGTATTCTGTGAAGTGAGATTCAAGTACCATAGGCGGTCTGCATATTTGTAGGTGGCGGCCCCCGTGGTGAAATTAAGCAATACTCGCGTTAAAACATAACGCTTTTACCGTGTTTTGCATGCTAAAGTGCTGTTGAAATTTTAATTTTTTTGTCGATATTAAGGGTTTTTGAGTTGTTTTTTTTTTCAATAACTTATTTATTGTATTGAATATGGATTCTGAATGGCCAACTATCTCTTGAAGAAACCTATAGTGTTGCGAGTGTTAGAATTCATGTAGAAAGATCAATTCAACGTATAAAAATTTATAGAATTTTACATGAAATACCATATAATTTATTTAAATATTTAGATAACATTGTACATATATGCTGTGTGTTAACTAATCTTCAACCACCAATTATCGCAAATTGTGAAGATGATGAATAAGGATATCTTCTAGGATTTAAAGGAAGTACATTACTCTGTATCATAAACAATGTTGAGTTATATGGACTCTACTACACTAAACTCTGTTTCACAGATATTCTTTAGCATATGCTATTCTGTTTGGCAATAAGGGAAGTGGTTGAAATGAAAAATGAGTCGGTCAAAACTATATCAAAATATTTTTTCAACAAAAACTAAAATATTCACAAAAATCAAACAACTTACACAAAGTATGTTCTACCAAGAAAACAATCACCATTTTACATGATGAATAATTATAAATCGTCCAATTTATCCAAAATTTCAATTGCCGGTCTCCTGAACTCAAGCTACAAATTTGAGTGGCCAGGAAACAAATCTTTTCTATATTTTTGCATTTCCTAAACACTACAAATTTGTTATATTCATTCATTATTACCACCCCTTCATCAAATTGACCTAAAAGTTTTCAACCCATTGCAAAAACGAATTTGACACTCTGTACGGCTCTAATATAAAAATAATGAAATTGAAGGAACGAGGATTTCACAATTGACAGAATATAAATTAATTACATACAAATGATAATGTGCGTTCAAAAAAATTCGAGGTCAAGTAGGCTGTGGAAATTATTTATTTATCGAATTTGAACCATATTTGAACTGTGTTCAAACGCAGAATATTGACATTCCAGGTTCCATAGCCTACTTGACCTCGAATTTTTTTGAACGCACCTTATCTAATAAAATTTTTTTTAATTTTTTTTTGGCCCTTGAGGTAGGGGGAAGCATTTACGCAAAAAACTGTCGCAGATAAATGTTTGCAATGTCCAGAAATTCCAGCAATGCAAGAGCATGTTGCACGCCTCACGTTTCTCTCTTTGTCCAGCTGGAAAACATGCATTATTTAAAAGAAAGATCATAATACTGACTGTTATGTACTTACGGTGATTTCGACCGTATACGGTGGCAAATTAACAGAGGTTTGTCTCATTACTTTAGAAGTTATGAGACCACTCCGCTCTCTCACCTCATACACATGACCAGCTTTTTTCAAAGCTTGGCCTTTTTCTTCATTTCCTTTCGAGAAATGATCGAATTTTATTATTTTAAATCCAAAAGATCTTTGAATATCCATTGTATAAACACCAAAATTCGCTCAAAAGTCAGAAACAATAAGCAACAATAAGCTAACCTATCATTAAGCTTTACTTCATGTTTTGACGAAAGTCACCACCAGATGTCTCATTTCAAGAATATGCAGACCGCCTATAGACAAAGTACTTCAATTCGAATTCCCAGCGTTGTATTGGCAGAACTAAAATGGTTTCTACAGTGGTCAGAGATAATTAATCATTGGAACTATGTATTTCTCATCCATATAATTCGATCGTGATTTATATTTTTATTTAGGCACATCAATGAGAAAACTGTTAAGCATTCAAAGAAAAATTATATGTTCCACAATAATAAGATACCGCTTGAATAAAGATAATTCTTTTCGTGCGAATGACAATGTTACTAAAATTTTGTATATTTTGTCTAATTTATCTCCTGCTTGAAAAAATTGCAGACGGACCAAAAAGTAAGATCTCTAATTCCATTTTCTTAAGAACCGGCACAATAACACGGAAATTCCAAGCTGAAATACACACAAACGCGCTAAAGGAATCAGCCAGTTTTTCATAGAAAGATAGTGATGGGTGATTTTTCAATAGCTATAGGAAATTAAAAAAAAAAAACGCATACAATTCAAAAAAATCATTGAAATACTTATTCGAATCGATAGAACGGTCCATTCAATTATTTAATGCAGATTATTTCATGCAAATGTTGACCGCGACTGCGCCCCAAATGGTCCATCCGCTAAGTCCAAATTTGGCATACTCTTTTCAACATTTCGGCCGGTATCTCACGAATAAATGCCTGAATGCTGTCTCCAACGCGTCAATGTCAGTATAGACATGAGCCTTAAGGGGAAGTATCACCTTTTGAATCGTGGTAAATCTCCATTCAAAAAGTGGTCTCTTTAACTACCCTAATTTACGACGTAGAGACTTGATTTTTTTTTTAAATTGAAGTTGAAGAACGTCCCTAGGGCAAATAGTTTTCTTTTTTTCGATTTAATCAGTTTTTCAATTAAAAAAACCAGGGTAATCGTTAGATCTGGGGTTATTGAATATGTTTTTCGTTTTTCATGGGTACAAGCTATATTTTTGAAATAATCATCATGAAAATTTTTGTAGTTTATAGAAGATTAAATTGCCGAGGGCAAATAGTTGCGTTTTTTTCCAACAAATTATGAATAACCGTCGAAAAAAATCATTGAGTGTAGTTTTCAAAACGCTGAAGTTCAACCTGTTTTTTTTTAATTGAAAAACTAATGAAATCGAATAAAAAGAAAACTATTTGCCCTCGGGACGTTCTTCAATTTCAATTTACAAAAAAATCAAGACTCTACGTCGTAAATTAGGGTAGTTACTCCTGAAATAAAGAGACCATTGAATGGAGATTTACCACGATTCAAAAGGTGATACTTTCCCTTAACATAGCCCCACAAAAATAGTCAAAAGACTTTAAATCGCACTACCTAGGCGGCCAATTGACCGGTCCCAAACTGTCCACCGATTGGTTCATTGTTTCGAGTGTTGTGTGGTCAAGCTCAACCGTGTGATCTGAGATCACAAAATCACGCTCCTCTACAGGGTGTCCTGCCGGTTGATACCTAAAACTGAAAGTTTGATACCTAGGAAAATGTAGTATTTTTTTTGAGTAAACAAATCAAATTCCTATAAGTGGACAAACTTATGAATCGAGTAGTTCAATTCTAACAATTCGCCGCTACTAATGTCCTTCACCGTAGCCCAACCTGTATAGTCTCGCCCTGTTCGACCTTCAATCGAACTGTCTGATTCAAACTAGACCGAAAACCGATGATGATCATTCAATTAAGGCGATACGATTAAGCCTAATTATTTAATCTCCCTATACATTTTCGCTCCGTTGGTCTCGTACAGTGGGACGGAGTAAACATGCGATAGGACGCCAATAATAAGTTAATCGCGAAGTAATTATTATCGCGACAATAATACTACGGACCGTTTAAACGTACCAAGGGCGTAGAGGGGAAAGGCCCGAGGGGGTCGAGAATTTGTGGGAGAGCCCACGTAGATTTTGCACATTAGTGTCGATCGAGTATTATTTTGTACCGGGTGGATTCAATCGCAACTGGGGATGACTGTTCTTGTATGCCAAATTCTCACCTCTCAAGTCTAACAATAATGGCGTACATCCATCGCTTTATTTTAGGGTTATAGTCCCATGTCTTACTAGGTAGATGTCTGATGCGCCGTCAGAGCCTTTACTGCTTTACTACCAGTGATCTAGACTTGCTTCTTCCATGAAAGTTTGCTGTCTAGGGTTATTATATCTTGAACTTTTACTAGTCTACTATTTCTATCTAAGACTTTCACTCGATATCATGAGACACATAAACATCCTGAATGAAAAAGACTCGATCCTCTTGGCAAACCCCCAAAACATAATGCCATTCGTTTGATTTCAAAACACCCTTTACCAGCTCCTCGGGCGTTAATCGGTTCCATTTCCGGCGCAGAAATTGCTCCACCGACTCAAAATTTGTGTGTTTTTTAGCACAAGCCCTGTGCTCCAAAATCGACCACACGCTGTAGTCCATTGGGTTGAGATCCGGTGAGTAGGGCGGTCATTCTGCAGATGAGATGAAACAAGGAAAATGGGTCTTACACCATTCTTGCGTCATTTTCGCTCTGTGAGCCGGAACGGAGTCCTGTTGAAAGGTCCAATGCGTATCGCCGAAGTGCTGCTTGGCCCACGGAAGTACTACGGCCTCGAGGATGTCGCAGCGGTAGACTTGTTGATTGATTTTGACCCCTTGATCCACGAAAACTGTAGGAGTTTTACCACTGCCGCATATTCCGCTCCAGACATTGACGGATTGCGGATTTTGACGGTGTTCGACGATGGCCGATGTACCGGGAGCCTCTACGGACCAGACTCTGTCGTTTTGGTGGTTGTGGGATTGTTCTACGGTGAAAAGCTTCTCGTCTGTGAAGAGAATTCGCTCCCATTGCTGACCGGCGGCGAGACGAAGGAGTTGGCGGCACCTTTGGAGTCGTACGCGCTTGTTTTCCTCCGTGAGGAGTTGAACTTTTTGGAGCTTGTATGGCTTGAGGTTGAGCTCCTTTTTGGCAATTTGACGGACTGATTCGCGGTTGATACCGGTCTCACAGGCTATTTTCCTCATGGAAACCCGCGGATTTCGATTGACTCGCTTCTTGACGCTTGTTGCGATTGCTAGGTGTATTGACAGTGCGTTTTCTTTCACTTCCTGGACAACGACCATCATGGCCAAGCTCCTTGAAACGACGAATTGCATCGGACACGGTTTGTCGAGGCACATTGAGCAAACGAACAATTTCGCATTGACGCCTATCTTGACGAAACAGCTCCAAAATCGCACTACGTTTGTTTGACATTCTAAAACTCTGTGAAATGAAATTATATCAAACTGAAAATTCACATATTAGTACAGGAAAGTGTAGAGAAACCAAGAGAATAAAAATTATTTGGCTGCGCTGAAATACTTTTGTTCCAGACCACAGCAAAATTTGTCCGAAGTTTTTCTTGTCACCCTGTATTTTCTGATTCCAGTTGTGTTCAAGGGTGTTGCTTAACAACATTTCCAGAAGTATTATTTTCGTTCTTCACGTCAAGTTCTCGATCCACTCTCATCCCAATTCGATTCCCATGAAAAAATAATCGTGAAACAGCTGTCGTCTCAAAGTGGCAAACTTTTGATCTCATTTCCGCCAAGGGCAAGACCAAAAACGGAATAGATAACGCGCCGACAACTTAGAGACACGATCTAAACACGACTTCACTATTATTCCCCCTTAAAAGGTCAACACAGATGATGGGAGTGCGAGGAGTTCGCCATAACCGTCGTAGATGATGCCCAATTTCGGCGACGGCGGCCGTCATTGTGAAACGGATTGCATAAACATTGCATCGGCCGATGTCGGTTCGACTGGGGACAATCTGGTCCTTCGGGACCCTTCTGGAGGACCTAGGGCCGATGGAAGGGGGCTTAATGGACCGGTATTTATTGTTTTCCGGGGCTTAGCGCCCGGGCGTCTTTTGCGGGGGCGCCACGTGCGGATATAACTGAAGTTTCGATGTGTAAACGCCCACGTGGGGTCTCGTGGCGTATTTACATCGGAGTTAATTGGCAGCCATGGATTAGGCCAGAGGTTTTCAACTCTTTTAATTCGCGGAGCCAGATGTTGAAGATTTAGATCTTTAATTCTCTGTTGACAGTTTGTCAGGACGATATTCATTCATTTAAATGAATGAAGAGAGAAATGGAATTATGACGTCAGAGAGAAATCTGATTTCGAGCATACTGAAGGGATAGACTTCAAAAATGAATGAATGAGATTCGTAGGGACCCTATTTCGGTAGATGTCGAGTGGGAAGCTGTCATTTTTTGACATTTGACAAGTAGAAACTACGCCATGAAGGGACAGTATCACCTTTTGATTCGTGGTAAATCGCCATTCAAAAGTGGTCTCTTTATTTCACGAGTAAGTACCCTAATTTACGACGTAGAGACTTGATTTTTTTTTTAAATTGAAGTTGAAAAACGTCCCGAGGGCAAATAGTTTTCTTTCCTCGATTTAATTAGTTTTTCAATTAAAAAAACCAGGGTAATCGTTAGATCTGGGGTTATTGAATATGTTTTTCGTTTTTCATGAGTACAAGCTATATTTTTGAAATAATAATCATGAAAATTTTTTTAGGTTATAGAAGATTAAATTGCCGAGGGCAAATAGTTGCGATTTTTTCGATTTAATTAGTTTTTCAAATAAATAAAACAGGTTGAACTTCAGCGTTTTGGAAACTACACTTAATGAATTTTTTCCGACGGTTATTCATCATTTTTTGGAAAAATCGCAACTATTTGCGCTTGGCTGTTTAATCTTCTATAAACTACAAAAATTTTCATGATTATTATTTCAAAAATATAGCTTGTACTCATGAAAAACGAAAAATATATGCAATAACCCCAGATCTAACGATTACCCTGGTTTCGTTAATTGAAAAACTAAATAAATCGAAAAAAACAAAACTATTTGCCCTCGGGACGTTCTTCAACTTCAATTAAAAAAAAAATCAAGTCTCTACGTCGTAAATAAGGGTACTTACTCGTGAAATAAAGAGACCACCTTTGAATGGAGATTTACCACGATTCAAAAGGTGATACTACCCCTTAATCATTAATCGTACCTTCTCCTTCATAATAAAATTTTCGATTCATTTCGATCATTCATCTAGAAAAGGCCTTTTTCTTTGAACATCAAAATTAATCCTCTTAATGGAAATCCCTTAATATTACAATGGCTTCATTTTTCCGTGGGTAAAGATGGATCTACACGTTATGGTCGATTATTCGCTACACATGTATCTACGGAATTAAAAGGAAATTCTTGAGGAGATCACTTATAAGGACTGAACGAGACTAAATTCGCTATCACAAAAACGCCTATATCTCTTGAACCAATTGAGAAAAAATAAAAATTTGATCATAGTTAGCTTTGTTATGAACGTCAGAAACATGTGGAACATTTACTTCATAGATATTCCAATTCTCTGTCGCAAAATGTCAAGCGAAGTGGAAACACGAGAATTTATAGTGAAACTTTTTCAAAACAATCAAAAATGGAGCTTCAAAAGAATCGCAAAAGAGGCTCGCGTTCGTCCGGAAGCGGTATCAAGAGTTGTTAAGCGCTTCAACGAAGATCTTACAATTAACCGCAAGGAAGGAACCGGGAGGAAAAAGGGGTTTCATAGCCCAAAAAAAGTGAAGAAAGCCATCAGCCTTTTTCAGAAAAATCCTAACCTTTCAGGACGGAAAGTGGCCCAAATAGTGGGTTGTTCGCAGTCAACCGTTCAGAAAATCAAGTCGAGTTGTGGGCTTAAAAAATACAAAGTGCAGAAAATGCCAGACAGGAACGCTGTGAAGAATCAAGAAGCGAAAGCAAGGGCAAAGAAATTAAAAAAAGATTTCTTGCAAAATTTTTCCTGTTGTGTGATGGACGACGAAACCTATGTCTTGGCTGATTTCTCGCAACTTCCTGGTCAGGAATGTTATACTGCAGATTCTCGTGGAAATGTTGACGAACAATTTCGCGTGAAGAAACAAGCAAAGTTTCCTAAGAAATTCCTGGTTTGGCAAGCAATTTGCATTTGTGGGAAAAGGAGCAAATTTTTCGTTGGCCAAGGCTCTGTTGATTCAAAGATATACATTGAGGAATGCTTGAAGAAGCGACTTTTACCATTTTTACGTGAGCACGATGTGTCAACAATCTTTTGGCCAGATTTAGCTTCATGCCACTACAGCAAGGCCACCAAGGAATGGTACGAAGCTAATGAGGTGGGTTTTGCCCCCAAAGAGGCCAATTCACCAAATTGACCAGAACTCAGGCCAATCGAAAGATATTGGGTCCTGGTAAAAAGAGAATTGAAGAAGACTAAGAAATCAACGAAAACGTTAGCGGAATTCAAGCAAAAGTGGAAGACAGCATCCCAGAAAGTGACTGAGAACATTATAAGAAGTATGATGGGAAGAATTCCAGAAAAAATCCATGAATTTTGTAAAAAATAGTTTTGTTTTTTTATTGTAAAAACAGTTTTCATTAGAATTAGAAGATGATTGTAAAATGAGTTTGATTTTCGGAATCGGTCCAGTGGTTCAAAAGATATAAGCTAACTTCACACCTAATCTCCAATGAGTTCAATACGTTTCTCCTTCGATTTTAACCAACACATGGTATTGTGTGATATGACGCAAAATAAAGATTTCTCACGAAGATGGTTAACCGAACTGGTTGGCCAGAAGAAGATTCTCGAATAAAGAGCCTCAAGAAGTTGAAAACGAGTTTTATGCCATCGATAATCCGAAAAGATGATATTTTCGCGTTTGCGACAACTGCATAAAAGAACATCATCGAGTGGATACCCAGTAGTTATCGAGAATGTTTACGTAACCGTCAATTTAAGAGAAAAATAATTGTAGCTTTTGGTAGACTGGGCGTTTCTTCGTATTTATCACCGAGCATGAGAAGGTGCGTTAATAATAAATCTCGGTAGAGAGAGTCTGATAATGCTCGGACGTCAGGAGATGCATTTTATTTGGCACTAGTCCGAAATCGCTGCGTTATTGCCCAGGAAAATTCTCAAGATTTCGATAAAGTGGGAATAATGAAGGTTTTCACGCGAAAAACAAGCTATTGAGCCTCTCATGAAACACCAAACATTGACCTTTTTATAATCGCGAAGGCTTTTCTCAAATCGATTGTGGATTATTTTCGGACCAGAAGTATCAGTGTGAAGGGCTTCAAACCAGAAAATAGCTTTCGGGGAAAGAGAAATTTCTTTCTATTTTCGAACTACAAGGTCATATGACTATTATGTGAACCATAATATAGGGGAAGATCCAAATGAGAACGACAATATTTATACAATTTTTGGATGATAATCAAACGTCTATTTTTTGCTTGGATCAAATGTCAAACTATTCTTAACGCGAATGACAGGTAGTGACATTTCTACTTATTCAAATATGGCTGCCATAACGTTTCTGAAAAATAACCCTTAATGTTAAATCTGTCTTTTGGTATTTCGTGAAAAATCGGAAATTTTAAACTGTCATAACTTCCGTCCCTCTCATCGCCGCCAATAGTTAATTATACTGTGTTAATCAGCAGAGCCCCAAGTATCTCTGAACAGGATATGAGCGGTTTGAAAAATCTTAAATTTTTAATGAAAAATGACAAAGGGATCCCCCCTGAACAGAACTCGAAAGTGAAAAAAATCGAAAAATAAAAAGTGGAATATTTCATTTTTCATTACCTAAGGGGGCTACATGGGTGATTTTGGTATAAAATGTAGGTTTTAGAGGTCGCTCCATTCAATAATTTCAAAGCCCTAGCTATCACCGTTTAGATTTTGACCTGTCAAATGGCATTTGTGAAAAATCGGAAATTTCAAACAGTCATAACTTCCGTCCCTCTCAACGCCGCTAATAGTTATTTATATTATGTTGACCAGCAAAGCCCCAAGTATCTCTGTGCAGAATATGAGCGATTTGAAAAATCTCAAATTTTGGGTGAATAATGACAAAGGGGTATGACCCCCTAAAAACACCATATTTGACCAAAAAATAGTATATTCTAAAACTAGTTGCAGAATGGGCTCCTATTCCAATACGAATGCGAAATTCGAAAACGAGCGACGAAGGAGCGAGTTTTTGAACGCATGAGTATTGGAATTGCATTCTGCAACGAGTATTAGACGATATTTTCTCTATTTCAGTCAAATTTTGTGAAATTCAACGAAAAAATTCAAATTATAGGTCCTAGTGACTTTCATATTGTATCTTGGCAGTAGGTGTGAATGTTAGGAGATACGAAAATTGACGTTTCTAAATTGACGTCTGCTGAAATTCAAAAGGATCGGAAGTCATTGCTGACAACCAAAAAACGAAAAATGTTACTGAAAACGATGCTGTAATGAATTCATTACAGCACTGTTTTTAGTACTGTAATGAACTCATTACGATACTGAAATAGAGAAAATACATTTGGGGAAGATCTAGCGTTATTGTTGACTCTGGAAGTTATACTTCTCATTCGAATCTTCAATAATGGCAATTTTGCGGACCGACAGCACCCTCAACTTGAGTGGTGTGAGCTCGTGAACAGAACTCGAAAATGAAAAATCGGAGAACAAAAAGTGGAATATTTCATTGCCTAAGGGGGCTACATTGGTGATTTTGGTATTAAAATGTAGTTTTTCGAGGTCGCTCCATTCAATAAGAACTATTTCAAAGCCCTAACTATCACCGTTTAGATTTTTACCTGTCAAATGGCATTTTTCGAAAAATCGGACAATTCAAACTGTCATATCTTCCGTCCCTCTCAACGCCGCCAATAGTTATTTATATTATGTTGATCAGCAGAGCTCCAAGTATCTCTGTGCAGAATATGAGCGATTTAAAAAATTTCAAATTTTGGGTGGAAAATGACAAAGGGGTATGAACACAACTGATCCTGAGTTGTGATATCGATGAATTTTCGTGAAGATTGCCATGAGTCGTTAAATTAACGATGTGACAGTGCCTGAAAGTACCGAAAACGGACTCAATTCCTCGGTGGAATTCGAGAAATGGAAACGCTTTCTTCTGCATCCAACGAACCCACGATCATGACCAAGTAAACAACCAGCACCGTTGCGTTAAGTGGTCACCAGTCTTGGTGGAGGTCGCCGCACTGGCAAGGTCATCTGGAGACTACATCCAACATGGATGCCGTTTCTGTTGTCATTGTCTCGCCACGGAGATGGGAATCGGTAGTCTAGAATTTTGTTATTCGGTCGGTTAACATAGGATAGATAGATGTACGAGGATCATAGAACTTATAATACATGGAATGCTATTACCAGATCAAAAAGTGGTTAAACATCTCAAGTTGGGGGAATACCGAAATTTCCATGTTCCCATGGATACGGCCTGTCACACCGATCAGAAACACAGAAATGTTTGCCGAAATGCCAAGTGAATCGGATCTTGACTATTAAATTCATAGTATTTCTGTGTTTCTGTTCTGTATGACAAGTCATATCCATGGGAACATGGAAATTTCGGTATTCCTCCAACTCGAGATGTTTATCCATTATTTTAAGCTGAGCAGCAAGGCTAATAGCATTCCATGTACTATAAGTTTTATGACGAGGATTCATTGAAAAATTCTTAGCCTACCATAGAACCAAACAAAATTTCAATGTGAAAACATTTAATTCCTCAACATATTCTCCTCTTAACTGAATACATTTATTACAGCGAACCTGCAACGTCTCTAGACCTTTCAAAAAAAAATTGTTTCTTCTTGCTCTGCATACCAGTCCTCCACAGCTTTTATAACCTCCTCGTTGGAAGAAAATTTACGACCTTTTGAACTTTTTTTCAGTTGAGGAAAGAGATGATAGTCGGATGGATGTTCTAGTAATTCTAACCCAAAATCTAAATCACGAATTTTTTGCTTTGCAACATGAGATTTGTGTACTGGGGCGTTGTCCTGTAAAATCAAAATACCTTTGATAGCTTTCCGCGTCTTTTTTCTTTAATTTTTTCCCGTAGAGTGGTCAGTAATGTCGTATAGTAATCTCCAGTTATTGTTCTACCCTTATTCAAAAAACCAATCATGATTACTCCATCGCAATCCCAAAAAACTGAAGCAAGAACTTTTCCAACAGATTTTTGGACACGAAGCATCTTAGGTCTTGGAGAACCAGAGTGTCGCCATTCCATCGATTGTTGCTTTGTTTCTTGATCGTAGAAATGTACCCAAGTCTCATCCATATTCATAGTAATAATTCCGTTTAAGAAGTCTACATCGTTTTCAAATCGAGCACAGACCGAACGCGATGCTTCTACCCTTGCACGGTTTTGGTCAACATTCAAACATTTGGGCATCCATTTTGCAGAAATTTTTCTCATATCCAAATTGACGGGAACTACGTGATGAACGCGTTCGTATGAAATATTCAGTGCTTCAGATATCCGTTTCAGCCGAATTCGACGGTCTGATAAAATCATGTCATGAACTGCATCGATATTTTCGGGGACTGACACAGAAACTGGCCTTCCCGATCGGTCATCATCTTCAATGGAAAATTTACCTCTTTTGAAGCTTGCAGTCCAATTTTTCACGATCGCATACGAAGGACATTGATCACCAAGGGTATTAAGCATATCTTCGTAAATCTGCTTACCTCTTAACCCTTTTAAATACAGGTACTTGATGATGGCTCGATACTTCAATTTTTCGATTTTTACAATTTCGGTGGACATCTTTTTTTTAATTTATTGCGTAACTCTGGTTTACTTTTTTGACGTCGAATCTACACTGACACTTCTAATGAGTTATTGTACGTTGATATGGTATCGCAATATTTTGTTTATGCATGGAACTGGTCTAGGCCAACTAGATACCAATACATCCTCGTATAGGAACCCTGGTGTCGACACTGATTCGATTTTGTTTGAGACTTTCTGGTCGGTCGACCTACTTTTCATTTGTACCTCAAATTTTGGAGCGCCCTTGAAGATTATTTCAGTGAATGTGGTGCCTTTCTATTTTGTATCAAACGTCTTTTATATACCATTTGTTTTCTGCCTTTTTTCCCTGAGAACCGATTATGAACCAATAAGGAATGAAAAAACAACATCGCCTGAACTGCAGGCCCAAAGTTCAAAGCTCTCTTACTTCGTCTCGGTCGCAGATGGCTGTGTCAGCGGCGGCTCGTGAGGTTTGTATGTGGTAAGGCGACACATAGATTTTGAAAGACCGTGAAAATTTCAAATCTAGAGTATTTCGGAGATTTTATAAGATAAAGAGATAATGTCGGACGGCGAATTGAAACAATTTCTTTTCGAATTTTATAGTTCAATTGCGAAAAAGGAGTTTTTCGGCAACCGTCCGGGAAGTACCCACTTCCCGGCTATTTCTTTGAGAAAGTAACATTTCTCGGCCTAGTCCGGAAAGTACGTACTTTCCGGACTAGGCCGAAAAAATTCACGTCGTTGTTGTCATTGTGATGATCATCACAATAGCAACGAAATAACGGATGACAGTTCTGTTCTGTTCAATTCAAATAATAATCAAAATCTATAATAAAGAAATGTGTAATTTGTGTGTGATTTGTGATTCTACACGGCTGCCGAAAAAATATTGTACGCAACACGCCCGAAAATAGTTTTTTTGGACTCGCAGACTTCCAGGACTCGACTCCGGCTCGTCCCAGAAGCATTGTCTATTCGTCCAAAAAAACTCTATTCTCCGGACTTGTTACGTAAATTCTATTTCTCAGGAATTTGGAAATACCACCTAATGTTCCAAATAAACTAAAACAATTAAATAAATATAGGAACGTACTTATCGGGTTCCCCTGCTTTCGAATAATGTTCACAAATGCGAATGCGCGAACACAGAATTCAAACCTCAAATATTATAATTTATCGATATCAATAATCACTGAACTCGAGTGGAATCGTTGCAATCATACGAGAGCGCGGGAGCGGAATCGCCAAGCGATCATTCTCGAAAGTACCCGAAGGCGGACGATTTCATCGCCTACTTTCTCCTCTATTTCGTATGCTTCTCTCTACACGCCAGTGTATCCATCCTTTACTGATTTACTGGTAGATTCCGCGGCACTCGGCAGGGCTGACGTGTAGTGATCGAATCGCAGGCGCTGGGATAGATCGCCTTCCGTTTAGGATGAGCGAGAAATGGTCGTGGCGAGGCTGCAACTGCAGATCCCGGACTTAGGTGGAAATATCATAATCGCGTGCGAGATTTTTGGATGAAAAATTCTCTAATAACGTATTATAATTAAAGAGGGGTATCTGATACGTAAAATGAATATGAATCATTTTATAATTTCGATAAGAAGATTTCCAAGGTAGGCGCCGCCTACCTTGCCTACCCCGACGAGCCGCCACTGGGCTGTGTACCCCGAATTTTACCTGCTCGCCGAAACCACCGAGTACACGTATGCGGGAAAGTCGCCTTTCATTTATTCACAACGAAACGGCGATAAAAACAGATTCAACCTTCCCGGAACCCTGGCCCGATGACCGAACTGACCATATACGGCCAAATATGGACAGGACAACCGCGTCGTTCTGCCGTTCACCTGGCCGGCCGACGAATCCTTCGTAATCCGATTTGCGATACTCGATAAAGCGGCAGAAGAAAAACAGCAAATACACTACGTTGTTCTCGTGTTAACTGAACTTTATAAGCCTTAAGACCCAAATCTTCATGAAAAAATCGGTGTAGTTAACGTTTGTTGAATGCCCAATTCCAAAAAACGACGAGGAATGGACCAACCTGGGTTTTCTTCAACACTCCGACTACAGCAGCAATATTCTCGGCTGTTCTTGTACGACCTGCACGGGTTTTATTCTTCACATCTCAAGCTTATCCCAACAACTCAAATTTTCCACCAATTTTTGTATTGCGGTTCCACAAGGTGCTTCACGACGACCCAAAAATGTTCGAGTTTTACGAACCGTCTCTGCCAAATTTTCACCATTTTTATAGTGAATTTCAATAATTTCAATGCGTTGTTGAAGCGTGTATATTTTATTAATGGCGTAGTTTCTACTTGTCAATGTCAAAAAATGACAGCTTCAAAAGTGATATTCAAAATGATATTTGTTATTGGAAAACCCTTCACAATAGCAGTGGAATCTTCGAAATGATCCAAGTATGATTCAGCTGCAGCTGCAGATAAGAGCGTATCATAAAAAATACATTTGGAAGAAAGATTACATAAACTATCCCAGTGTCAACAAAATTCCTGAACGCATATTTATCAATTCAGATATTTAGAATGCTCAGAAGATGGGATTTAATTGTAAAATACAGGGTCTTTCACGAGGAACCTCACCCATATTTATACGGGAAACTACTGAACGTATTTTCATGAAATTCAGCACTTATAAGTATTTCACGATGCTGATGAAATCTAAAATATTTTCTAGGCATGAGCACCTCCGGTTTTTCCGGAAATGACGTCAACTTCCGTTTTTCAAATTAGAACACCATTTTTTTATTGCAGAAATAGATTCCTTAGAAAATTTAAAGTTATTTTGATGTAACATTTTTCAGTTTTGGTTGGAAAATTCTCTCTGAGCGGGAAAATTCGACAAAAAAATCGAAAATAGAGCTCCGCTGAAACAAGAATAACTTCGAGGTTTTTGGATGGAAAATTTTCATTTTTGGGATTTTTCAAGATGTAAGATTGATGTATCCACTTTAAAAATCGAAATCGCGATTCATGATACAGGGGGTGAAAAAATCGCTTTCAAAGTTAGGGATGGCAAAATCGTGAAAAATCAATTTTTTCAAATTAGAACCCCATTTTTTTATGGCAGATATTGAATCTACGTTGAAAAATGATGTGAGTGTATGCATCACACCCTTGCCCTAAAGTGGATATTTTCTGAGTTATTGACAAAAAACTGTTTTTCGTCTTGAATTTTCAGCTATTTCTTTTCCCTTCACGCCAAAAAGATGAAATTTTCAGGAACTGTTACCTAAACCATGTTTTAGATTTTACTACCCTAATATGCAAGAGAAAAAAGTTACAGGTTGTTCCTAAATAGATGGCGAATTTGGATTCGAATTTGTATCGGAAACCTCTTTATTTCAACGGCCATCGGTTTTCTCTCCAGTGATAAATAAATAATTCCTTATGAACCATATGCAAAAACTGACCATGTTTTACATTCTTTTTTTAATGATAGATATCATTAATTACATCTGCCAAATTCCTCTTTATTCAGTAGCATGTAATTAATGATATCTATCATTAAAAAAAAGAATGTAAAACATGGTAAGTTTCTGCATATGGTTCATAAGGAATTATTTATTTATCACTGGAGAGAAAACCGATGGCCGATTAGTTGAAATAAAGAGGTTTCCGATACAAATTCGAATCCAAATTCGCCATCTATTTAGGAACAACCTGTAACTTTTTTCTCTTGCATATTAGGGTAGTAAAATCTAAAACATGGTTTAAGTAACAGTTCCTGAAAATTTCATCTTTTTGGCGTGAAGGGAAAAGAAATAGCTGAAAATTCAAGACGAAAAACAGTTTTTTGTGAATAACTCAAAAAATATCCACTTTAGGGCAAGGGTGTGATGCATACACTCACATTATTTTTTAACGTAGATTCAATATCTGCCATAAAAAAATGGGGTTCTAATTTGAAAAAATTGATTTTTCACGATTTTGTCATCCCTAACTTTGAAAGCAATTTTTTCACCCCCTGTATCATGAATCGCGATTTCGATTCTTAAAGTGGATACATCAATCTTACATCTTGAAAAATCCCAAAAATGAAAATTTTCCATCCAAAAACCTCGAAGTTATTCTTGTTTCAGCGGAGCTCTATTTTCGATTTTTTTTTCGAATTTTCCCGCTCAGAGAGAATTTTCCAACCAAAACTGAAAAATGTTGCATCAAAATAACGTGAAATTTTCTAAGGAATCTATTTCTGCAATAAAAAAATGGTGTTCTAATTTGAAAAACGGAAGTTGACGTCATTTCCGGAAAAACCGGAGGTGCTCATGCCTTGAAAATATTTTAGATTTCACCAGCATCGTGAAATACTTATAAGTGCTGAATTTCATGAAAATACGTTCAGTAGTTTCCCGTATAAATATGGGTGAGGTTCCTCGTGAAAGACCCTGTATATCGCTCTATTGACGCCAATGCTATCTTGACGTCTTGGAAAATAGAAGAATTCCTGCTAACGAGTTTCTTATTGAGAATGATTCGGTTTTTGTGCAGAGTATCTTTATGAGCAGGATCGAATCCTGCCATAAAACAGTAAAACGATTCATTTCCTACGGTGATCTTGGCGAAATTGCTACTGAATATTTCTCGTTGCAATAAATTGATCAAAATGAAACATTCCAACCTATCAACCGGAATCCGTGAAGTTCAGAAGATGTACGAAAGAAGAAATAAATATTTCTATGATAATGTATAGAAATCATAGAACTATAAGAACTTAAAGTAGTGAGATCTGTGATAAAGCCCTATATGCATCTATGTTCCATGCTCACTCACATAAATGCATAGACACGTTGATGTAGCAGCTGCTAACTCAAAATCGAGACCAAAGATTTACCCAATCCTACCAGTAAATTATATTTTGAGTGTCGTAAAATAGCCTGACATCTTTCAAGAAAAATTAAAATAAGACGAATTCATAAAGTCTTATCATAATTTGACAGAAATTGGAAAGGTAACCCCTGCCATAGATGCATAGAAACTTCCTACACATCTATCTGCCGCAAAGTTTCGAAAATTCTGTGATAAACCATCATTTCGCAATCGGTCATAAGGACAGTGTCTGCAATGACCGAAATGATTCTATTTCGCGCGTTTTCCATCCTCCTATCATATTTATTACCTAACCCAAGCGACCGGAAAAAATTCAGTACGAAATACCGAACCAGACAACGAAAACAAAGCCATAAACTTTATCATCGTTCGACATTTGTGCAAACTTTCAACTGGAACCGATCTCCTTTGAACCCATAGAAACGGAACGTCATAGAACTTCTTCCTAGATCAAAGAGAGCGTAGGTCGTTACTCTGTGGAAGTTTCCATAAAGGGAGGCGTTCCGCGACATTTCACGACCTTTACGTATTTCAAAGAAAATTCTAATGGAGAACATCCTCTACATATTTCAGTGGGCGATGGCACCGTTTGCTTTTTGTTTTAAGTTTGCGCGTTTCGTCAGCGATTTTTCGTTTTGTTTTATCTGGATATTTACAAATAAATAAACGAATGACACCATACATAGAAGTAGCTTCGATAAGCAATTTTAGACGGTCTTAATCTTTAATGCAAACAATACTTTTTATAATTGAGCAATTTATGAAGCATAGGTTGAGTCATTTCGTAAACAAAGAACCAATTTAACGCTTTTGGGTAAACCGCCTGTTTTAAAAACTAGGAATGCGTACGATTGAGGGAATGCTTATTTAAAACAGATTCCGCTTCATGTGCGCCATAAAAAAATATTGAATATCCCATTAAAACCAGGCTGATATGCGTTGTGGGTTCAAATGTCGAAAGTAAAAAAAATGACAGCTTCAAAAGTGACATCTACAGAAATAGCGGGCTATTCGAAATAACACCCCTCAGTGGAAAACCCTTTATTATGGTCCAGTTTTTCACCAACGTAGAGGAATCTTTTCAAAAATGGGTAATTCAATATGACAGAGCTACCTCTGATATTTATTTCTACACTGCGCAAAAAAATTAACGCGCATTATGGAAATCTCAAATGTATTCTACAACTGAAGGTGTTCTCAATGATAATTATTTTTATCAGAATTATGCATGCATATGTTATCCACTTTCAACGTTTTTCTTCAATACAGATGTTTTCTCCCAGCAGGAATAAAAAAGATGATATTATCAGATTTTGAATGTTTTGGCTCCATTCTAAAATCAGTTGTTCTCGATCAATTCTAGTGATCAATAGTTTTTCTTTCGTTTGATTTCCTACACTCGATCGCTATGCAACGCGAAACACGCAATTTGACCCAAGAGGAATGTGCCCAAGCGGTAGTTTTGCGAGAAGAAGGGTGGACATACACAAGAATTGCAGAAAGGTTTGGAGTTTCCCAAACAAGTGTGTCCAGAATGTTGCAGCGATTCAGGGAGACAGGTATGAATGTCCGAAGACCAGGACAGGGTAGACCACGGGTAACAACTGCCATTCAAGAACGTTACTTGAGAGTTTCTTCGTTGGGACAATGGTTTGCAACCGCTCGCCTCCTTCAAAATCAGCCTGAGCAAACTCATGAGGTGCAAATTAGCACTCAGACAATAAGAAATCGCCTCAGAGAATATGATTTAGGCCTTGTGTCGCGGCAAGAGGCCCAGCTCTTACCCCAGCCCATCGAAAGGCGCGTTTGGATTTTGCGAGAGAGCATATCCATTGGGAAGAGGCCGATTGGGAAAGAGTTCTCTTCACAGATGAGTCTAGATTCTGCCTCTACCATTGTGATTGACGTTCCCTTGCATACAGACGTCCACATGAAAGATATGCTCAGTGCAATTTCCTGAATACTACTGGTCTCGGGGAAGGATCGATTATGGTATGGGGTGGAATATCTTTGACTGCTCGCACAGACCTAGTGGTCGTTGATAATGGAGCTATGAATGCTGATAAGTATATAAGGAACATTCTTGAAGAGCATGTAGTGCCATTTGCCCCATACATTGGTGAAAATTTCATTTTTATGGACGATAATGCCAGACCCCATCGTGCGCGCATCGTTCAGGAGTACCTTGAAGAGGTTGAAGTCTCTCGAATGGAATGGCCAGCAAGAAGTCCAGATCTCAATGCGATTGAGCAGGTTTGGGACAACCTCAATAGAAGGCTGAGAAGTTCAGAAAATCATCCAGCTACTCTTAATGACTTAGGAATCCAACTCGGAGAAATCTGGGAAGGATTAGATCAGAACATTTTAAGATCACTCATTTTGAGTATGAACCGTCGTTGGCGAGCAGTAATTAACGCAAGGGGTGGAAATACCAAGTATTAAATCATTTATCAGCATTTCAGTATTTTGAAAATTATTAATTTCTCTTCTTTCACATAAGATTCGGTGAAATCCTGAATTTTTCTTCCATTTAATGTGTCATGTTTCGTTCAAAACCTCCCGAGAGAACTTAAAAAATATGTTATAAAGTCAATGTAGAGTTAACTTTCATTAAAATTGAGATTTTCAGAATGTCCGTTAATTTTTTTGCGCAGTGTATATTGTTGATGAGCATTATTCAACTGTGGCAAAGAGATTTCAGAAAAAGGATTCTGGAATAGTTCTGAGATGGATAATTTCGAAAAAATCTGTTCCTATGACCTTATTGCTTCATAATAATTGAAGGGATGTCCAACTGATTTCTTATTTTTTTCACAGACATACTCCGGCCTCTTCTGCGTCGTGGTCAACCCCTACAAAAAACTACCCATCTACACAGAAAAGATAATGGAACGATACAAAGGAATCAAACGTCACGAAGTGCCCCCACACGTTTTTGCCATAACAGACACAGCTTACAGATCCATGTTACAAGGTTGGTACCCCTGGTTCTCTTTTTATTTGATGGTGCTTCACATTGGCGCCAAAAAACCCGAAATTTTTGGTTGGAAATCTCTATTTATTTTTTTTTTTCAGAAAGGGAAGATCAATCGATTTTGTGTACAGGAGAATCGGGTGCCGGTAAAACCGAAAATACCAAAAAAGTTATACAGTATCTTGCATACGTAGCAGCTTCAAAATCTCCCAAAGGGGGCGGCGCGGTAAGTGTTATTAATATTAATCTCCCTATTCCGTATTTATATTTTTCTTTCTGTTTTATAATGTAAATATATTTTTATTTGGAAATGAATTACCCTTTTGCTCTTGGAGTATCTATTTAGAGGGACTATCGGTTTTATTTTTGTGGAATCTATTTGCACAAGTTTCTTTTTGAATACACATTTCCTAATTCTTGATTTGTTTCTTTGCATGTCTTCTGTGGTGGCTTTATCAAAGCAGAAAGATATTATCGTAAGTAAAATTTTATTGGTTTAACATTTTTTTTTACTATTTATTAATCATATTCACCTTGATGCAAAAAATTGGCAACAATCATAGTCAATTCTGAAAATATTATATTCCTTTTTCTTAAATTCAATGGGATCAATTTTTTGCATCTCTTTATTGTTTATTTTTTTTTAATTGACTCTAAAATATGTCTACTGGTACTATTTTGCACTCTTTTTCTTCAGTATCACACAGCAACTACCCCAATATCGGTTTCTAAGACTAAGTTTTTCATTTTATATCATTTTTCACAATATGTACTTATTGTATTGTGTGAATTTTCATTTCAATTCTGATAGCTGAGTATAATTTCGAACCTATCTCGAAAAATGTTATCATTGATACCTGGATAACCTGCCATAGGTTGAGAGTCTAAATCCACACCATGTCAGGTGATATAAAAGCGATAAAATGCCTTGAGAAGCGATCATATCCTAATTTGGATCTTAGACGGGTAAATTTATAGAAGGTGATTAGATATATCGCCTTCAATTGATATAAATATACTGCTCCACAAGAGTTAGGGATATCATATTCAATCGTTTTAAAAAGTATGTAATCTTCGAGAAAATCGCTGTTAAATCATTTAAAACTCAAAAACAACTTGAATCGATCCAATAGAAATCAGTATGAGACATTTCGTCAATCTGGTCGCCTTTTTTCTGAAGTTTGGTTCTTTGCATATGCTTCATGAATGTTCTTATTTTGAAATGAAGTCACTTTATCAACGGCTTCGATTTGAAACGAGTTTACTGAAAATGCCAAGACGTTAATTAACAAACGCTGAGGCTAATAGGGCTATCGGAATGCTACAGGGTGGCCTAACTCTGGTTGTTGTAGCGGAAAGGCTCCAAGTCAGCACAAGTGTGATATCTCGACTTTGGAATAGGTTCAGGGAGACAGGTTCCGTGTTGGAAAGACCAAGGCTTGGTGGGCGACGAAAAACAACACCTGCTCAGGATCGTTTCATCACCGTTTCGACGAGAAGAAACCCTACATCTGCGTGAAGAATGCTACGGAATACTCTTCAAAATGCAGATGGGGTCCAAGTTTCCATCTAAACCATCAGACGACGTTTGAGAGATCTGAATCTGATGAATGAGTTCCATTAACACGTGACCATAAGCATCAAAGACTGGAATGGGCAAGGCAACATATCAATTGGAACGATCAATGGCCTAGTGTCCTTTTCACAGATGAATCCAGATATGGACGATTTTCAGATTCTCGAAGAATAAGGGTATGGACAATCCCACGCATACACCGTAATCATAGCTATGTCCAAGAAGTCCATCCATTCCGAGGGGGTAGTGTTATGGTATGGGGCGGGATATGTTTCAACGGGCGCACAGATCTACACATTTGTCCTGGGAATATGACCGCCTTACACTATAGGGAGCATGTCATTGACAATGTTGTGCCAAATTTTCACGCTGCTACTGGTGAAACTTTTCAATTTCTAGACGATAACGTTAGACCGCACCGTACAGCCATAGTTGAGAATGCGCGCGAGGAGCTTGGTATTCCACATTTACCAATACCTCCGCACTCACCAGATTTGAATTGCAGAGAACACGCATGGGATATGCTTCAAAGAAGATTAGATAATCATCAACCTACCCCAGAATCCTTAAATGATCTGAGAGAGCTTCTGCCCCGTTTATGGAACCAAATTCCTCAAGAAATGTTCAACAACCTCGTGTGTAGTATGCAAAGAAGATGTCAAGCTGTTATTGATGCCCGTGGAGGCCATACATTGTATTGATAGTCTTGAAATGCTTGAATTCTCTGGGAATAAAATTTCGTTATTTTACTCGATTTTTCTTAACCACCCTGTATACGCTGCAGACCTACAGGCTAAAATGAATTTGCAACTTGAAATCATATTAATATGAATTTTCATCACAAAAATCTTATTTTAACTATATTTTTTTGCAATTTAAGTCAATATCCCTAACTCACGTGGAGCAGTTTATCAATAAATAAATGCCAACAAAAATTCCTTTCTAATCGATGAAGAGTAGATCACGATGGCAGAGCGGTAGAATTCGATATTTAACAATTTAACAAATTGGAACTTGGGTCCCTTTTATAATAATGATTGCAGTAGCTTTGAGTATTGTTTATGTGCATAGCGCCATCTATCACCAAACAGACCCTGAACGAAAATGAAGTGCATAAAGCCCTTTAATTTCTCTAATTTCTTGGCCTGTGTTGTGAAGTATGTATGTGAGGAACGAAGAAAACTTTTCAAAATTATTGAAACATTTCAGATTTCAAAAAGGAAAGACTATGACATTAGGTTCACAGGGAAAATACGGTTTTGGCATAAGTGTTGGTAGCATAGTAGCGGACTGTATATATCGGGTGTTTTTACCAAACTTTTGAGTTCATAACCGTATTTTTTTGTAATCTGGCTCAATAAACTTGTTCATATTTTTTCTGGAATCGAAATCCATTGAATGGACCAATATAATATCTATCGTTCATATGAAACATTTGCGATTAACTGATATGGAAATTAATCTAGGTCCTTCCATACCCAATTTTCTGATAAGTCTCCCTCTTTGTTTGCCAAAAATAATAATTCTAGACATCCCAATTCTCCTTCTATCCAAAAAACGAATTTCCACAGATAACATAGTGGAAATATCCTGTGATATTGAACGATAAAGCTCCAATAAATCCAATAAGACTTTCATCGCAGGTAATTGAGTTTGGATAACGATCTAGATGTGAAGGCTGCTGCGTTAACTTGACACGATGATATAATTCATTCGTTTAAACGGGCACGGCAAAGCAACCTCCGATACCCTTAGCTAAGCAATTCGAATTAATAAATTAATAAACTCAATTGATTAGAATCTGTTCGGTTATTTGTCAGCAGTCCCAATGTTGTTCAACATCTAGCGTTTCAACAATCTTTGTCCAACCGTTATTCGTTATGGAAGTTCATTGTGTTCCATTTCCAGATTAGCAGGCCCGCACTCTGTTGGAATGCTAATTGATTCGTTGTTTATTCATTACGAACATCTACATAACGATTTCTTGTTCGATGGGATCAAGCAAGTCTCTGGTATATTCTGGATAAATTGCAAAAAATTCTGAAAACGATATGCAGGCTGTAAAATTCAATACTTATTTGTACAAATTCGTAACAAAATTCACAATCATAACTTCAATAAGTGACTGAACGAGAATAAATTCGCTATCACAAAAACGCCTATATCTCTTGAACCAATTGAGAAAAAAATCAAAATTTGACCATAGTTAGCTTTGTTATGGACGTCAGAAACATGTGGAACATTTACTTCATAGGTATTCCAATTCTCTATCGCAAAATGTCCAGCGAAGTGAAAACACGAGAATTTGTGGTGAAACTTTTTCAAAATAATCAAAAATGGAGCTTCAAAAGAATCGCAAAAGAGGCTCGCGTTCGTCCGGAAAAGGTATCAAGAGTTGTTAAGCGCTTCGACGAAGATCTTACAATTAACCGCAAGGAAGGAACCCGGAGGAAAAAGGGGTTTCATAGCCCAAAAAAAGTGAAGAAAGCCATGAGCCTTTTTCAGAAGAATCCTAACCTTTCAGGACGGAAAGTGGCCCAAATAGTGGGTTGTTCGCAGTCAACCGTTCAGAAAATCAAGTCGAGTTGTGGGCTTAGAACATACAAAGTGCAGAAAGTGCCAGACAGGAACGCTGTGAAGAATCAAGAAGCGAAATCAAGAGCAAAGAAATTAAAAAAAGATTTCTTGAAAAATTTTTCCTGTTGCGTGATCGACGACGAAACCTATGTCTTGGCTGATTTCTCGCAACTTCCTGGTCAGGAATTTTATGCTGCAGATTCTCGTGGAAATGTTGACGAACAATTTCCCGTGAAGAAACAAGCAAAGTTTCCTAAAAAATTTCTGGTTTGGCAAGCAATTTGCACTTGTGGGAAAAGGAGCAAATTTTTCGTTGGCCAAGGCTCTGTTGACTCGAAGATATACATCGAGGAATGCTTGAAGAAGCGACTTTTACCATTTTTACGTGAGCACGATGTGTCAACAATCTTTTGGCCAGATTTAGCTTCATGCCACTACAGCAAGGCCACCAAGGAATGGTACGAAGCTAGTGAGGTGGTTTTTGTCCCCAAAGAGGCCAATCCACCAAATTGCCCAGAACTCAGGCCAATCGAAAGATATTGGGCCCTGGTGAAAAGAGAATTGAAGAAGACTAAGAATCAACGAAAACATTAGCGGAATTCAAGCAAAAGTGGAAGACAGCATCCCAGAAAGTGACTGAGAACACTATAATAAGCATGATGGGAAGAATTTCAGAAAAAATCCATGAATTAAAAAAAAATAGTTTTGGTTTCTTTATCGTAAAAACAGTTTTCATTAGAATTAGAAGATGATTCGAAAATGAGTTTGATTTTCGAAATCGGTCCAGTGGTTCAAAAGATATAAGCGTTTTTGTGATAGCGAATTTATTCTCGTTCAGTCCTTAATATTTTCTCAATTTCATTATTCTCCCAAAGTAAATAATTATTTTGATAAATACGGTATAACTACGACCTTCATGTAGAAAGAACAACGTTGCTAAGTTATCTGACAGGAAAATGAACAGTTTCAAAATATACACGGTGAAATCTGTCAAAATTTCATGGTCAATCGGGATACATTATAAAAATGAATGGAGTATATTTTATTATTCTCGATTTTCCTTCTAATGGAAATATTTTCTTTACATGCTGTGTCCTTGATTGCAGATAAGCCCGTCCAGAGAACTTGCGGTACGTTTTTGGTGTTGTAATTTGAAAAAAATGCACATAAGTAGTATTGCGTGGGTTTTTGAGTGCTATCTGTTGAAAATTGTTGTAGAATTGCGAGACGAAGATGATTTTTCGTGTCCAAAAACTATCTGATTCTTGAACATGTGATTTTATTGTAGATTGTATGCTTTCACTGCGAATTGTTTGATAGGTTATGAAAAAATTGAACGTGCCCCCTCGAAGAGTCAATGTCCAGGTTCTAAATTGTTGATTTTTTCCCTTACATGCTACCTAGGTTACGAAAAGTCCATCCAGAGAGTTTTCGGTAGGTTTTTTCGACAGCAGTATTTTTAGATGATGTTTTACACTGTAGATTATGTAAAAGAAAGGTAGACTTGTCATTATTCGAATTTTCATGGTAGTATTTGTGTATTGTATCACCTTAGATGTTGAATTAAATGAATCCAAGTATTTTCACCAACAAATTTTCATGTCTATTTCAATTATACAGGGTGGTTTAGAGCAGCAGTTGCTTCAAGCCAATCCAATCCTAGAAGCTTTCGGAAACGCAAAAACAATAAAGAACGACAACTCCTCCAGATTCGTGAGTATATCCTTCATTTTTGCTCAATCGAAAAATACAAAACGTTAAATTTTTAGGGTAAATTCATTAGGATAAATTTCGACGCTTCTGGATACATAGCAGGAGCGAATATAGAGACTTACTTATTAGAGAAATCACGTGCCATACGTCAAGCTAAACAGGAGAGAACATTCCACATATTCTACCAGCTCCTGGCCGGTGCCTCAACCGCTCAAAAGAGTAAGTAAAACGAACAGAACCTTGGGGAACACATTAAAATGCTAAATTTTCGTTTTCAGAGGAGTTCATCTTGGAAGAACCGAAGTCCTACCCCTTCATCAGGGACGACAACCATCTGGTGCCCGGCGTGGACGATTCGGCAGAGTTCGAGGCCACCGTGAACAGCATGAACATCATGGGCATGACCCAGGACGACTTCAGCGCCATATTCAAGATAGTCTCGGCCGTGATGCTGTTCGGCACCATGCAGTTCAAGCAGGACAGGAATTCGGATCAGGCCACCCTACCCGACAACACGGTCGCCCAGAAGATAGCCCATCTGCTCGGTCTACCGGTCACGGACATGACCAAGGCGTTCTTGAAACCCAGGATCAAGGTCGGCAGGGACTTTGTGACCAAGAGTCAGACCAAGGAACAGGTCGAGTTCGCTGTCGAAGCCATATCTAAGGCGTGTTACGAGAGGATGTTCAGATGGTTGGTGACGAGGATAAATCGCTCTTTGGGCAGGACCAAAAGACAAGGAGCTAGTTTTATTGGAATTCTTGATATTGCTGGTTTCGAAATCTTCGAACTGAACTCGTTCGAGCAGCTCTGCATCAATTACACCAACGAGAAGCTACAGCAACTGTTCAACCACACCATGTTCATCTTAGAACAAGAAGAGTACCAAAGGGAGGGTATAGAATGGAAATTCATAGACTTCGGTCTCGATCTACAGCCCACGATAGACCTGATCGATAAACCGATGGGAATAATGGCGCTTCTGGACGAAGAATGTCTCTTCCCCAAAGCTACAGACAAGACTTTCGTCGATAAATTAGTAAACGCTCACTCAGGCCACCCAAAATTCCGCAAGAGCGACTTTAGAGGCGTAGCAGACTTCTCAATCATCCACTACGCGGGCAAGGTGGATTACTGCGCGAACCAATGGTTGATGAAGAACATGGACCCTCAAAATGAGAACGTAGTCTCTTTATTCCAATCCTCGCAGGATCCTTTCGTTGTGCACATTTGGAAGGACGCTGAAAATATCGGAAGGGCCAAGGGTATGTTCCGCACTGTCTCCTACCTCTACAAAGAACAGTTGGCCAACCTGATGATCACCTTGAGAAACACCAATCCCAACTTCGTCCGGTGCATCATACCGAATCACGAAAAACGATCAGGAAAGATCGACGCACCCCTAGTTCTCGATCAGTTGAGATGCAACGGTGTCCTCGAGGGTATAAGAATCTGCAGGCAAGGTTTCCCCAATCGCATACCCTTCCAAGAGTTCCGTCAACGATACGAGCTCCTCACCCCAAATGTGATCAACAAGGGATTCATGGATGGCAAGAAAGCGTGCGAAACGATGATAAAATGCTTGGACCTCGATCAAAACTTGTACAGAATTGGACAGTCTAAGATCTTCTTCAGAGCTGGTGTCCTTGCTCACTTGGAAGAGGAGCGGGATTACAAGATCACAGATTTGATTGTAAACTTCCAGGCATTCTGCAGAGGTTTCTTGTCCAGGAGGAATTATCAGAAGAGAGTTCAACAGCTCAACGCCATCAGAATCATCCAAAGAAACTGTTCTGCGTATTTGAAACTCAGGAACTGGCAATGGTGGAGATTGTACACCAAAGTCAAACCCTTACTGGAGGTTACCAAACAGGAGGAAAAACTCATGCAGAAAGAAGATGAGCTCAAGCACGTCAAGGATAAACTCGAGAATCAACTCAAGGAATCTGCGGAATTCGAAAAGAAATACCAACAAGCTCTCGAGGAAAAAACCGTTCTTCAAGAACAACTTCAAGCTGAAGTGGAGCTTTGTGCTGAAGCTGAAGAAATGAGAGCTAGGATGACTGCCCGAAAACAAGAATTAGAAGAGATCCTTCACGATTTAGAGTCCAGAGTGGAGGAAGAAGAAGAAAGGGTGAACACTCTTAATTCTGACAAGAAGAGATTACTAGGCACAATTCAAGACTTGGAGGAACAACTAGAAGAAGAGGAAGCGGCAAGACAGAAACTCCAATTAGAAAAAGTCCAATGCGATGGCAAAATCAAAAAACTCGAGGAAGATCTTGCTCTCAGCGATGACACCAACCAGAAATTACTGAAAGAAAAGAAGATCCTAGAAGAACGTTCCAACGACTTGAGTCAGACGCTCGCTGAGGAAGAAGAGAAAGCGAAACACCTCTCGAAACTGAAAGCCAAGCACGAAGCCACAATCGCAGAATTAGAAGAAAGACTCCTCAAAGACCATCAACAGAGACAAGAAGCAGATAGAACCAAGAGGAAGGTCGAAACCGAAGTGAACGACTTGAAGGAACAACTGTCAGAAAGGAGAACTCAAATGGAAGAATTGCAACTTCAATTGGGCAAGAGAGAAGAGGAAGTGGCCCAAGCCATGGTGCGAGTAGACGAAGAAGGTGCTCTAAAAGCTCAAGCTCAGAAGGCGCTCAGAGAATTGGAAAGCCAACTTGCCGAGCTCCAAGAAGACTTAGAGGTCGAAAAGGCGGCCAGAAGCAAGGCGGAAAAACAGAAGAGAGATTTGAACGAAGAACTGGAGGCTCTGAAGAATGAACTATTAGATTCAATGGATTCGACTGCTGCACAACAAGAATTGAGGTCTAAGAGAGAACAAGAGCTTGCCACCTTGAAAAAGACCATCGAAGAAGAGACCCAAGCTCACGAAGTTGCCCTAGCCGATATGCGACACAAGCACACTCAAGAATTGAGTTCAGTCACAGAACAACTCGAGAATCTGAAGAAAACCAAGAACAATTTGGAAAAGACCAAGCAATCTTTGGAAGCCGAGAACGCTGATCTAGCCACCGAGTTGAGAAACGTAAGCACCAACAGGCAAGAGACTGAGCGTCGTAGGAAACAAGCCGAAAGCCAGTTGACTGAAGTTCAAGCTAAACTCGCCGAAGTGGAAAGGGTGAAGACTGAGCTCCAAGAAAAGACTGTCAAGCTCCAGCAAGAAGTAGACAGCATCGCTCAACAATTGGAGCAAGCTGAATTGAAGGCTTCCGCTGCACAAAAGAACCAGAGCACTGCCGATGCACAATTATCAGAGGTTCAGACCGCATTGGAAGAAGAAACCAAGCAAAAACTCGCACTCAGTTCCAAACTGAGACAGATCGAGTCCGAAAAAGAGACCCTGCAAGAACACCTCGAAGAAGAGGAAGAATTAAAGAAGAACCTAGAGAAACAGCTCTCTAATCTCAACGTGCAACTGCAAGAGGCCAAAAAGAAGGCGGAAGACGAGGCGGAACAGGCCGCCATCTTGGAGGAGAGCAAGAAGAAGCTCGCCAAAGACTTGGACGCTCTCCAGAGACAAGTCGACGAGTTGCTCGCCACCAACGACAAATTGGAAAGGAGCAAGAAGAAGATTGCTGCTGAATTGGAAGACGCCAATATAGAGTTGGAGGTTCAAAGACAAAAGGTGGTCGAATTGGAGAAGAAACAGAAGAACTTCGACAAGATCCTGGCTGAGGAGAAGCAAGTTAGTGAGCAGTTGGCCGAGCAGAGGGACGTAGCGGAAAGAGAGGCTAGAGAGAAAGAGACCAGGGTGTTGTCCTTGAGCAGGGAACTCGACGAATCGAGTGAAAAGATCGAAGAGTTGGAGAGGGTCAAGCGTCAACTCCAAGCGGAGTTAGACGAACTCGTCAACAACCAAGGTGCCGCCGATAAGAATGTTCACGAGCTGGAGAAGGCTAAGAGGTCGCTGGAAAGTCAACTGGTGGAATTGAGGGCACAAAACGAAGAATTGGAGGATGAGCTACAACTGACAGAGGATGCCAAGCTTCGTCTCGAAGTCAACATGCAGGTAAGACTGTCTGCATTTTTAGTTTCGAAGAATCACTCATTATTTCTTCTTCAAGGCATTGAGGGCTCAATTCGAGAGAGACGTACAAGCCAAGGAGGAACAGGCTGAAGAGAAGAGGAGAGGAATTGTCAAACAGTTGAGGGAGATGGAAGCCGAGCTGGACGAGGAAAGGAAACAGAGAACTGCCGCTGTTACTGCCAGGAAGAAGTTAGAAGGTGCGTTGGAAATACTCAGAATGTTCAAGGATGTGTTATAATTTCGTTTTGCAGGCGACCTGAAAGAAATGGAAGGGCAGATCGAATTGCAGTACAAGGTAAAGGAAGACGCTCTGAAACAGTTGAAGAAATCCCAGCAGCAGTGCAAGGAGGCGCTGCGAGAAGCGGAAGAAGCCAGGGCGGGCAGAGAAGAATTGGCTGCCAGTTGCAAAGAAGCCGAAAGGAAGGTCAAGACCTTGGAGGCTGATGTCCTTCAGCTCACCGAGGACCTGTCGAGTTCCGAGAGGGCGCGAAGGGCTGCCGAAGCTGAAAGAGATGAACTTCTCGAGGAGATCAACAGTAGCAACAACAAAGGTATTTTGGAGTTGATAAATATTGGGGAAATGTTGCGATCTTTGAATTATTCCAGGAACGCTTTTGGTTGACGAGAAACGTAGACTGGAGGCGCGCATCGCCACCCTAGAAGAGGAACTGGAAGAAGAACAGAGCAACAACGAGATCTTCCAGGACAGGGCCAGGAAGGCCCAGCTGAACATCGAACAGTTGACCACGGAACTGGCCAACGAGAGATCCTCGGCGCAGAAGAACGAATCCGGCAGGCTATTGCTCGAGAGACAGAATAAAGAGCTCAAGGCCAAACTTACCGAGCTGGAAACCGCCCAGCGTACCAAGACCAAGGCTACCATCACGGCTCTGGAGAGTAAACTGGCCAATCTTGAGGAGCAGCTGGAGGTAAGGATATTCTGTTCTGTGGATTATAGGTTAGAATCGACAGTAAGTGGTCTAGGCATGAAGAACTCCGAACCAAATGGACATATTGACGCCAGCTCCCGAAGAAGCTCATCTCATCTATATCTTCTTTCGCAGGTGGAGGCTAAGGAGCGTCTCACCCAGCAGAAAACTAACCGTAAGCTCGACAAGAAGCTAAAAGAGCTCCTGATGCAATTGGAGGATGAACGTAGACACGTGGATCAATACAAAGAACAGGTCGAGAAGGCCAAGTCGCGTATGAACGCCTTCAAACGCCAACTGGATGAGGCGGAAGAAGAGATAAGCAGAGAAAAGGCCCAGAAGAGGAAGTTCCAGAGAGAGTGCGAAGATATGGCAGAGAGTCACGAATTGATGTCGCGAGAAATCAGTAATCTTAAGAGCAAATTGAGGTAGGTTGGATCGAAGGGGAGAGACAAAGTGGTAGCTGGATTATCTGTAAAATGGGGGTGCTTCGTCTGTGTTTGGGAAATATACGGTGGAGCTTGTAACATTTCTGAGTTGTTTCACTCGTTCTTGATATTTTTCGAGATTGTGATGTTTTATTTTCATTCTTAAATTTATTTCCAGCATCAAATAATTCTGCAACTTCGCTACGTTAAAAGATTGGTAGGTCGAATTGTGAGAAATAGCAAGATTTTTATTTTTTTTAACCAATTGCTGTCGCAGTTTTTTGTGTTTGGTGAATGATTGTTCGCTTGAAGTACTAATCGCTTTAAGGAAGTTTATGCTTCTGCACAAGTTTGTTATGAACATTATTACTTGGAAGAACTTGATTTTGGAATGTCGCCCATCTTTTTCGTTCGCATATTTCTCGTTTGAATTATTTCACTTTGTTTTTATCGAAGAAAATTTGTACATATGAAAAGTGAACATCATCAAATTATTCGTGATTATTCCACCAGTGTTAACCTCGAAACATTTTTGACAGGTCGCTGTCAGCGGTGAATATGATGAAATTTATTATTTTATGCATTTTATGGGTGAACAATTGAGTAACCCTGCTTGGAATAATCATAAAATAGCTTGAAGGAAGACCAAGGAAAAAAATTTTACTCAATCGTATGATCACAACTTTTAATATTCGGAGCTCGCAGAGAGGTAGAAGAAGTGATGGAGATGGAATTTTTATCAGAGCAATGCAACCTGTTACTTCTGTGAACTCTCATTTGATATAAAATTCAAATACTCATCAGTTTTGCATAAAACATGAACTTAGTAGTAAGAACTGTGTTTTATTGTAACAATACAAATGGCCATCGACCAAGGGTCATTCAGCCTTTTAATTTTTTTTTTATATAATTTCTAATGTATACATTTTATCATGAACTTAATATTGCTTATTTCAGTATCTTCAGTTTCTTATCTTCGAATTTGTCAAGTCTCGATGACTGCTGACCAAAATATTTAAGAAAATTCTCTCGGTTTGCACTTGCGTATCCGTATTAAAACATATTAGCGGAATTATTTTACAAAAATGCACTAACTATTTGTTATTTTCACTTATACATATTCCTGACAGTAAGATTGACTAAATATATCGAAAAAATTTCAACATAAAACAATTTTTCAAGCAGACGAACGTTTTTAATATCTGAAGAGAGCTAAATTCCCATTGGGTGACCACTAGCACTAACCTCAAAAAAATATGACAGACCGTTGGCTTGCCTAACTATAGTACTCCACAAGAGTTAGGGATATCGTATTCAATCGTTTTTAAAAGTATGTAATCTTCGGGAAAATCGCTGTAAAATCATTTAAAACTCAATAACAACTTGAATCGATCCAATAAAAATCAGTATGAGACATTTCGTCAATCTGGTCACCTTTTTTCAGAAGTTTGGTTCTTTGCATATGGTTCATGAATGTTCATATTTTGAAATGAAGTCAGTTTATCAACGGCTTCGATTTGAAACGAGTTTTCTGAAAATGCCAAGACGTAAATTAACAAACGCTGAGGCTAATAGGGCTATCGGAATGCTACAGGGTGGCCTAACACAGGTTGTTGTAGCGAAAAGGCTCCAAGTCAGCCAAAGTGTGATATCTCGACTTTGGAATAGGTTCAGGGAGACAGGTTCCGTGTTGGAAAGACCAAGGCTTGGTGGGCGACGAAAAACAACACCTGCTCAGGATCGTTTCATCACCGTTTCGGCGAGAAGAAGCCCTACATCTACGTGTAGAATGCAACGGAATACTCTTCAAAATGCAGATGGGGTCCAAGTTTCCATCGAAAGCATCAGACGACGTTTGAGAGAGGTGAATCTAGGTTCTAGACGTCCATTAAGAGGAGTTCCATTAACACGTGACCATAAGCGTCAAAGACTGGAATGGGCAAGGCAACATATCAATTGGAACGATCAATGGCGTAGTGTCCTTTTCACTGATGAATCCAGATATGGACGATTTTCAGATTCTCGAAGAATAAGGGTATGGACAATCCCACGCATACCCCGTAATCGTCGCTATGTCCAAGAAGTCCATTCCATGTTGTCATTGACAATGTTGTGCCAAATTTTCACGCTGCTATTGGTGAAACTTTTCAATTTCTATACGATAACGCTATAGACCGTCCCGTGCAGCCATAGTTGAGAATGCGCGCGAGGAGCTTGGTATTCCTTAAATGATCTGAGAGAGCTTCTGCCCGGTTTATGGAATCAAATTCCTCAAGAAATGTTCAACAACCTCGTGTGTAGTATGCAAAGAAGATTTCAAGCTGTTATTGATGCCCGTGAAGGCCATACATTGTATTGATAGTCTTAAAATGCTTGAATTCTCTGGGAATAAAATTCCGTTATTTTACTCGATTTTTCTTAACCACCCTGTATACGCTGAAGACCTACAGGCTAAAATTAATTTGCAACATGTAATCATATTAAAATGAATTTTCATCACAAAAATCTTATTTTAACTATATTTTTTTCAATTTAAGTCGTTATCCCTAACTCATGTGGAGCAGTTTATTTAGACTTAACAGTGTATGATTGACCTGAATTTTTTTTCATTCAATGATTTTCTCTCAGAAGATTTAATAAGGGTTTTCCAATAAGAGGTGTTATTTTGACATTCTAAAAAAGGCATTTTTTAAATAAATGTTCGGATCATTAAGGTCTTGAAATTTGATTTAGACTCAAAAGTCAGTCGTCTACTTCAGCGGTCCGCAACCTTTTTGATATTGCGACCCCAAAATTAAAAAAAGAATTATGAGTGACCCCAGAAAAAAAAATTCACTAAGTTAACAAGTGCAAAGGTTGGTTTTTATTTCGTAAATTATTTATATTGAAGAATTCATTTATTTTGGAAAGAAATATTAGAGCAAACAGGACCTTGTTGACTTTTTTGGCGACCCCATAAATATCTTTCGCGACCCCAGGGTTGCGGACCGCTGGTCTACTTGACCAAGTTTTTCTTTCAAATCCGCATCAACGTAGACAGTACAACGTTATTTAAGAAATTAGCATATGCGACCGATTTTTTTAATTAATCTGAGCTGGGATAAGGAGCCAGGTGTCTTAACCAAAAAGTGTACCTGCAGTTTGGACCTGATTGTTTTATTTATTGTTGATGTGTTACAAGCGAGCTTTTTTTGTGCCTTAAACATTGACGCTACAACTAACAAAGGGCTGTTACTAACCCTCGACTGAATTGGATCTCATTTTTTCTTGCATAGAAGGACTACGGGCTCAATGGGCATTTCGTCGTCTCGTTTGGGTTCTTCCAAAAGGAGCACAGTGTCTTCCAGTGGCAACGCATCAGGGGACGATTCGACAACCCAAGACGAAACGATGGACGGCGAGGACGGTTTAAACTAACGTGTTAAGTCCCGAGATCTTGATGAGGTTTTTGAAGTCTCTCGGTGGTCGTGACCTGACTCGATCTAACCTAAAATAACGCCTTAGATTAAAGGTTGTAGATATATATTTCGTTTCAGTCTTCTCGTTGGTATTCTGTAGATCAGAATATATTTTAAATCGATGAGTGCAAACACCTTGTTACGATCTCTGAAAATATTTTGTAAATATTCCTTAGTACTTAGGCGGCTCGTATTCTGCAAAAGTTGTATTCAAATTATCTTATTTAAACGGTTTCTCGAGTAATAATCGGCGATATTCGATGAAAGATCAACACCCCTGAATGCTTATTCTTTTGCTGCCACCTATGCTTCTTGCATAATAAATTAGTGTTACATTTTGGATATCTTATTGTTTTTTGATCCAGCGACCTTCAGTTCCTTGTATTGTTTTGGTCAAAAACGGATTTATGGCCTGTTTTTATGAAACTCTGACACTCTTGTTTGAACATTAGGCTCTTTTGAGGTTGTTAACATACCGAAAAGCCTCTTCCGCATTTTATTTATATCATGAAGTATTATTTTTCCTCAAAAAGGAACAATTGATACCTTACCTTTTTTATTTGAATATGATGATTAATTTATTTAGGTAGGTGATATATTAGCTGGCTTGACTTTTGTTAGGCTCATTTTACCAGTCTTGCATTGCCTTATTGGGTGTTGATACCAGAAATTTGAAAAATTTTTATGAACTCTTAGTAACACTTATAGTTAATACCATGCCTAATTTTGATACTATTAACTGTAGATTATATATTTTGTAAAAATAATTGAATTTTGATAAAAGATTTTTGTATAAACAATTACTGGATTTTGTATATATCTGATTATTATTGGTTCAGGGTTCAGTTTACTTTAAAAAGTTCAATAAACAATTGTCAACAGCGAACTAGCTTCCTGTTTTATGATGATTTATTTTTTCGAACCAATCGAGTCTATAATGAATCGTATAGATTTCCTAAAGGAGCTGTGTCCGAAACTTTCCCATTATGTCCTTTTTTTCTATTATATTCTAACTTGGTTTTCAATAAAATTGTGGAATTTTTGCACAACATTCTGGTTTTTTATCCCTAAATTTTTCATAATAGTTGGTTTTCGAAAATATGGTATTGTTTGAGTTTATTCTAATCTCGATCGATTATTTTTACATTTTGTACAGGATCAGAGGACTTGGCAGTGAAGGTAATGGACAATTGACAGGAGTTAAACCTTGTTTGCTGGATAACTCAAAACAAACACCGAAATATGTTTGATATAAAACGTTTGTTCAAGGTTCCAGCAATTCATCTAATTCCAGTTATATTTTATTCACCCGGTAGTTTAAGAGACGCCTTCGAATCGATTCTGTGATAATTTGGTCTCGTTCATTGCACATTCGACTTTGGCACATATACAGGTTCGGAAATATAAGATGGAAACATAGCCAATTCAGTGTTGAACGAGTGGATTAATATTGTTTAGTGGGCCAGTAAAATAATCGAAACCATCTGCACGATGTTACTACGAATAAATGACTGACCTCACTTAATGGCATAGGAACTGCATCGAGACTCGAGAGAGCTGAAAGCCCGCCCCTCTCCAGTCTACTATGCCATTGAGTGAGGTCAGTCATTTATTCGTAGTCACATCGCGCAGAGGGTTTTAATTATTTTACTGGTCCACTACATAATATTCATCAACTCGTTTAACGCTGTATTGGCTATGTTTCCAACTTATATTTCCGAACCTGTATACGACTTTTTTCAATAAAACTGCACTTTATTTTGATAATTTTTACTGGTTTTATATTCTCGAGAATTAGATTGACTGAGAATATCAAAAAAATGTCTCCTTAAAACAAGTTTTCAAGCAAATAAACGTTTTCGATGTCTACATGAGCAAAGCTAAAATCCAATAGCTTGACCACCAGCACTAACCTCAAAAAAATATTTGACAGGTCGTTGGATTGCCCAAATCTGTTTTATCACTTCCAGACCACCGAAAAATATGCTAAGTACATTCTATTCCGCCAAAATTGGAATAATTCTCCTACTCTAAAAAATCTCTAGTACTTTTTTTGACATTGGTTCGATCCGAGAGAGAAACAGCATTGGGTTCATAAAGATTTTATTGGTTTACGGATTTGGTTGCTTCATTAGTGATGCTTTAGATGTCAGCTCATCACAAATACATATCTCATCCTACAAACTATAATTCATTAAAATGCTTGTAACAACTCTGAAAAAAATGAGCACCACACACGATTTGTACCTCCATCACAATATGAGGAAACTAGTCTATTATGAATACGATCCACTGTGTTTTCGTTTCTTACATTCGAATTTTCCAGTGTGGAATAATTGAAATTAAACATCGCTAAAAAAATAAATTAATTAAATATTCTAAATCGCTTGGATGTTTAAAACAATGTAAAGTTGTTTTTGGAGGCAAGTTGGAGTCTCCAGCCAAACAGTAGTTTCGCAACTCCTCTTATATAATACAAATATTTCAACCGAATCGTTTAATGCCAGTTGAATAATGAATAGTCTTAAATACACTGAAAAATTTATTTTTACAGCTTTTATCAAACAATAATATAACAATACTTAAAAAACGAAGCCTATTATTAGAGAATACATGTGTTAGTGAGCAAAATAAAAAATATGTGGACGATTTCGTCGCACAATCATTCAATTTCGTTTGTATCTTCATCATTGTATAAATCAACTGAAAATCGTACATATATCGAAAATAACATGGTTGACGTAAATGAGGAATTAAAAATCAGCAAGACTCCCCAATCACAGAGTATTTATTAAATTTGATAGTTATAATTAAAAAAAGGCGAATTTAGTTCCGTCCTGAGTAACCAAACGATCAATCAAATTCTACGTTACATGCCTAAACGAAAAATTTACCACATATAACAACGTTATCCCTCAAATACCGCAGAGGGCCAATATTCTTTCCAAATGAGAAAGTAAACAGATCGAGGTGTCACACGAGATGAATTTTGAGAAGGTGCAGAATATGTACCTCGTTCAGTTAATTCCTGGTCAAATTTCACAAGGGTCGCCATAGGAATATCTAATTTCAATTATTCAACATGGTATTTTAAAGAAATAAAACATGTTAAATGAGGAAGTCTTTGAGGATCTTCTCAACGACCCTTGCGTTTAGATCTTTCATACAGACTGAAATGTTCGAATCCAAGCCGATCTTGGTGAATTGCTAACTGAAAATAATTTCAAATAGATATTTATTTACACAAGTATACAACAGCAATTTCTCCCTAGCTTTATTTTATTTATAGTATTTATGCACGGCTCAATTAAACACTTTGTATTCGCCAGCTGTTTTGCCAGGTATACATGAAGCAAAAAACCTACACTTCAAAAACACAGCCATTCTATTTAGGGATGAAATACATTGTTTATTTAAATATTTCGATAAACATAAAAAAACATAAATTTTGTGTCGTTTGTAGTTTAAAAACATAAAAAATTAAATTAAAAATTACCAACTATCACAACTCATTATTCTGAAAACGTTATAATCACTGTATTTTCCAGAAATGAAGAAAAGGTTTAGGAATTATTTTAAACCCAAAACTAACTTTTTTCCATTTGACGAGTGATCGGACTCACTAATTTAGAAGCCGAAGATACACAAATAAAAGGAATAGGTGTTTTCGCCATGTTTAATATTGCGTTGTTTCGGCAATCCCGATTGCAGCTGGCTTACAGCTTCATTCTTTGAGGTCTTAAGATTATGAAATAGAGAGGAAAGGAAGTTAATTCACAGTAGACGCTCTTATAGTGTTGTCTTGTGATGAAGCGTAAATCTCTAAGTAAACGAAAATAAAGAACACCTGGAGAAAATACTCTTTTTCAAACTGTTATTTTTTTCAGCGAGGAGTTTTCAGTCTCTCAGTTGTATATTTTAATAGCCTTTTCCAAGTAGTTGTATCGAGACCGTTTCGGGGCCTTATTTACATGGTCCATGCCGAGCCAGGGCCTCGAGCTTCCAGCTGAAAAATCACCAACTCAATAAAAATCCCCAAAATGTGAACCAAGGTCTTACTCTGATTGGGAAGTAGCCTGAAGTCTGAAAAATTAACTACATACTCTTCTTCGTTGATGTATTGGGACTTTCCCATCGAGACTATAGCGAACTTGAATTTCTCCCACTCTTTCTCAGGAACACATAACTTCTTTTGGATACGCTCTGCAATAGTTCAATCATTGATAGCTACTTTGACTAAGTGGTTCTTCGTTGAAATAAAAAGTGTTGATATCTTCTCAGAGTTCAGTACTCACCCTTAACTTTGACGAACGCCTCCCCCTGTTTGATTTTGATCAGGAACGGCGTTCCGAAAGTTGAGAAGACTTCTTTGTGGAAATGGGCGCAAGAAATGAGCATCTCGTCTTCTTGCAAATTAAGTTCGTCGCTGGGAATCTCTTCTATTCGCCATATTTTAGTCGCTGCCATCGTCAGGTTTTCTAGGGGAATGTCCTCTTTGGGACCCATCGATACTTTGTTACAGTTCACCTCCGTTAACCTGTGGAAAAGAAAATTCAAACAATCTTTTACATACAGATGAGTATAAGGACTGAACGAGAATAAATTCGCTATCACAAAAACGCTTATATCTTTTGAACCACTGGACCGATTTCGAAAATCGAACTCGTTTTCGAATCATCTTCTAATTCTGATGAAAACTGTTTTTACAATAAAAAAACCAAAAGTATTTTTTACAAAATTCATGGATTTTTTCTGGAATTCTTCTCATCATGCTTCTTATAGTGTTCCCAGTCACTTTCTGGGATGCTGTCTTCCACTTTTGCTTGAATTCCGCTAATGTTTTCGTTGATTTCTTAGTCTTCTTCAATTCTCTTTTTACCAGGGCCCAATATCTTTCGATTGGCCTGAGTTCTGGGCAATTTGGTGGATTGGCCTCTTTGGGGACAAAAACCACCTCATTAGCTTCGTACCATTCCTTGGTGGCCTTGCTGTAGTGGCATGTAGCTAAATCTGGCCAAAAGATTGTTGACACATCTTGCTCATGTTAGAATGGTAAAAGTCGCTTCTTCAAGCATTCCTCGATGTATATCTTCGAATCAACAGAGCCTTGACGAACAAAAAATGTGCTCCTTTTCCCACAAGTGCAAATTGCTTGCCAAACCAGGAATTTTTTAGGAAACATTGTTTGTTTCTTCACGCGAAATTGTTCGTCAACATTTCCACGAGAATCTGCAGTATAAAATTCCTGACCAGGAAGTTGCGAGAAATCAGCCAAGACATAGATTTCGTCGTCCATCACGCAACAGGAAAAATTTTTCAAGAAATCTTTTTTTAATTTCTTTGCCCTTGATTTCGCTTCTTGATTCTTCACAGCGTTCCTGTCTGGCACTTTCTGCACTTTGCATGTTCTAAGCCCACAACTCAACTTGATCTTCCGAACGGTTGACTGCGATCAACCCACTATTTGGGCCACTTACCGTCCTGAAAGGTTAGGATTCTTCTGAAAAAGGCCGATGGCTTTCTTCACTTTTTTTGGGCTATGAAACCCCTTTTTCCTCCCGGTTCCTTCCTTGCGGTTAATTGTAAGATCTTCGTTGAAGCACTTAACAACTCTTGATACCGTTTCCGGACGAACGCGAGCCTCTTTTGCGATTCTTTTGAAGCTCCATTTTTGATTATTTTCACTATAAATTCTCGTGTTTTCACTTCGCTTGACATTTTGCGAAAGAGAATTGGAATTTCTATGAAGTAAATGTTCCACATGTTTCTGACGTTCATAACAAAGCTAACTATGATCAAATTTGGATTTTTTTTCAATTGGTTCAAGAGATATAGGCGTTTTTGTGATAGCGAATTTATTCCCGTTCAGTCCTTAAGACAGTTTACCTCAATTTTCCGGTGCTTCCTTCGCTGAATTCTATCTGTTTTTTGGCCTCCTCCAAAAGATCCGCCACGGTACCATTCTTATTCGGATATAGTATAAGTTCCTTCTCTTCCTTAATCTTAGGACCCAGGTATACACATTTAAATTGTTTCTTATTCTCTAGTTCATTTATTCTTATACTCAACTGTTGGTAAAATATTTTTTTGGGAACCTTAGGCTTTGCGAACACCAGCAAGTCCTTAAGGGTCCCTTCGAAAGTGCATCTCAAGGGATTGCCAGGAATGTCCTTATAGCTGCAAAAACAAAAAAACGTGGCGTTATGGCGGGATATTTTGAGGTTGGAATTCAGCACTTACCTCTGACATTTGAAAAACTGAAGCAGGTAAGGGTCGGTCCCCACCCTCTGGGCTACCGCCCTTGCCAACTGATCATAAGTCATTCTTTGAGATAATTCCATCGTAAAGCCTTGATCGTTAGGAATGCACTTATCTATGAAGGTCACTTCGACCCTAAAACAAAAACTGGCGTAAATTTCGCGGTCCATTTTATTCAGTGTGCGTGTACCTGTAGAAAAGATCCTTAAAGTAATCGACGCATGTCGGTAGATCGGAAAGTTCTTCGCGTTCTTCTTTCTCGAAAACGATGATATCCCCATCCATCAATTCCTCGAGCACCTTCGAATAAGCCAAATCATAGAATTCGTTCCGAAAAATAATCAGGCAAACTCACCTTCTCCAAGTGTTCGGAGAAATTGTTGATCTTCTCAATCATGTTCGGTCTGATTTCCTCGTACAAGACCAGCTCTGTGTCTGGCGGAAATCCAGCCCTCTCATTCAAAATTGGGATCAAATCGGATACTTTGCTAGTGACCGGCATGTATGCGTGACCGCAATAATGAACCTTCTTCTGTTTCGGGTCATACATTTTGAAGAAGAGAAGAACGTCAGATACCTAATGGGAAAAGTAATCATTTCAATGCTTTGTTGATGCGTTTTGTAACATTCCTCCTTTTGCAAGTTGAGGAATTGTTCTTCCTGACAATATCATGAAGGGGCAATCCTGCCCTGAAGTTCTAAAGTTACGATTACGTTAAAGGGGGTTTTATACTTTTGGCTTGTGATGTGATCGTCTAGATTGGTAGGACTCTATGTTATGTCGTAGTAATTCAGATTCGTAATAACTAAGATTAGTGAACTATAGGATGGAAAATAGTGAGATGAAATCAGATAAATAAAAATAATTGCCATAAAGATGGAACAGAGCCTTTATTCGTCCAGAGCCATAGTTCGAGGAACCATAGCCTATGAAGGGAAAAACGAACGAGATCTATAATAAAAACTCAAAGCAAAAAACCCTTCTAGCATTACAGATGATATGTTTACAATCCATAGAACAATTAATAATGAAATGAAGTAGGTAGGTTTGGCATCTGTGCTTGGAGGGTAGGAAATTCAGAACTGTTACAGTGTATCGTTCCATTTTTTAATGGCGTAGTTTCTACCATAGTCAGTTCAAATATCAGAAGGAGCTTTGTAAACAAACAAAATCGTCTGGTTTGCGCACAATAAAGCTCCCATTGGTTAAACGGTCATAACCACGCTCCCTTTTAACGCCCTAAGAGATTGCCATGATCGTACTCGGAACGGACTGTAGGTGGTACTGGATAGAAATGATTCAATAATTTGAGTCAGCAATTCCCACATTTGAACTTTTTTCCTCAGAAACTCTTGTGCAAAATTTCTGTTATGATTTTCAACTGTCATAAACATTTTATATCCGACGTACCCTATTTTTTTTATTTTATTATCTACTAAATAATTTCTTTTTCGGATGCTCGAGATTGCGGCAAGGTAATTCCAGGAAACACCAGAGTTTTAGAGATTTGGGTCGGAATCTTGCAAGATTTCGACAAAGTAATTCCGGGAAACACCAGATTTGGGTCCTTTTCCCTAATGGGTGAAAGCCATCCTGATTTGCATAAATATCGAAGTTTTCAATTGACAAGACTCGTAAAAGATCTCTGTTCAAATTTATAATAGTCATTTACTTGTAATATTCGAAATATATTTAGTTTCGGTCCAAAATTTTATATTATTTTGTACGAAACTCTTTGTCGGTTGCTCAAGATTCCGACAAGGTAATTCTGGGAAACACCAGATTTGGGTCCTTTCCCTTAATGGGTTGAAGCCATCTTGATTTGCATAAATATCGAAGTTTTCAATTGACAAGACTAGTTAAATACCTAGAGCTACTGTGAAGGTCTAGCTGTTCAAAGTGTTCATAGATTTTGTTGTGAAAAGTGTATTGTGTTGGAAAATTTTTTGACAAAGTGTATATAGTGTTTAAAGAACAATGTCCAATTCGGAAATGGATACTGCATCTGAGGGTGATATGTGGGGACCACCACGAAAAAGGTCCAAAAGGTCGCATTTCTCTGCTGAAGAGAAAGAGATAATTTCGAACATTTTTCGAAAAGAATTGGAAGAACATCCTGATTTATCGAAAAGAGACTTATTAGGAATTGTTTCAAAATTCTCAGGTTGGTGAGTGATTCAGCTGTATTCAGAATTCTCAGAGAATATAAAGAGAATAAAACATTGACGCCACCTAAGAGGAGAGCCCAGTCGTTAAAAATGATCGATTCGGTTGACGATTTCGATATGAACCTTATCAGAAGAATTGTCCATGGTTTTTTTTCCGGAATGAAATCCCAACGATTTCTAAAGTACTAGAAATCGTGAATGATGACGACAGTTTGCCAAATTTCAAAAGAACAACGTTCTATAAATTATTGAAAAAAAATGGAATTCAAGTTCAAAAAACGTGGTCGTGATAGTCCACTGATAGATAGGGATGAAATAATTGTGTGGAGAAGAGATTATTTGAAGAATATCCGCTCATTAAGGGAACAAGGCAGAAAAATTTATTACCTGGATGAGACATGGATAAATAAAACTGAACGATTGTGTGAAATCTCCTCGATTCGACTCTGGACGGAAAGTAACTATACGAAGGCCCTCCTACCGCTGCGCCAAACATGTTGTTATTGCTCCTTCTTACATTTGAACAGAGTATAGTCAAATGTCAAAAAGTGATCTACCGAATTGGAAACCCCTTTGAAAATTTGATTCAAATTGTGAAAAAAAATTGATTGAAAGCAAAAATGATTAAATGGAATGTGAGAACAGTTTGAATAAACGCGAAAAAGGTTTAATGAAATGCAAAAATATCATAGAATCGTAACGACAAGTTTAAAACCAAAAAGACTTCAAGACGGGAAATAAAAAAAGGGCACTCACTTTATCAAAAATCGGTAAAGCAGTCAGACCAGAATCTGGGGGTAACAGCTCCAGGAACATATTCCAGGGATTCTGATTTTCGGCCGCTTCAGCCACGTGTTTGTGGAGAGCGACTTCCAAGTCCAACATCGAAGGTCTGAAAGTTTGATTGGACCGGAAACAGAACGGCCAGGGCCTTATCTGAAAAAAACAAGATTTTCGTCAATCACCGCCATGGATCCAAAGAGCGTGGGCTCAAGAAATGAGACTTGAGGAACACCTTCATTCAACCTGAAACTTTCTCGGGGTAGTTTACCTGTTCTGGGGGGTATTTGAAGGCGTCGGCCATCATCTCCAACATTTCCGCCACGGTGGCGTTCTTCTTGATCTTGAACACCCTGTAGTGCGCCCTCTCCGTGTCGTAGAGATCGTTACCCTGATGGCCGTCGAACGAATCTTCCAGAAGTACGTTGACTGTCATATACAGATGAGCTTCGTTTCTTTCCTTCCGACGAACCTGCTCCATGCGCTTTTCCTCTTTCAGACGGTCTGCCAATTCGCTCGGGATGTCGGCATCTGTAACCTGTAAAACGAGTGTTATTCGTAGGACAGAGAAACGGGGACGATGGATCACCTCTTGAAGGACATTATGAAGCTCAGAATCTCTGATGTATACCAACATGTAGGCGTTAGTACAGTGCTTAACAGTCATACTCATGTCTTCGTCATGGCCTCCGAAGTTGTGATCGATGGCTTCTTGTTTAGTGCACCGGGACACCACATCGTCGTCGAATTTGCACCATTTGCCGTCGCCTGCGAATAAAAACGCTAAAATCTCCTCCTTTGATTCAAAATCGAAATCCAAATAAAGAACTTTCCTTATGGCAAATGGCTTTCCGTCAAATGTTCTTATATTGTAGTACTCGACCTACTGATCTAAAGTGTCCGTGGCCCCAACTCAATCCTATGACCAGTTTTTGAGATACAGGGCGTTGAAGTTGAGAATTACCCACTTTTACTACGCGCGTATCTCGGAACAGAATCGAATGAACTTCAATTTTTCTCAAGAAGCATTTCATTCCATCCCCAGGGAGCAACCATATAGAGGAAGATGACCGAAAATCGTTACGAATAGAGGGTTATCCATAATTGTTGCATGCCCAATTTTGAAAGTATAAAATATGTCAGTTCCAGAGCGAGAACATTCGCAAAATGATTTTTACCTCTAGATATGTTGTTGTTACATCGAGAAAACCTGAAATACCCAGAATTCATACTGGATGATTCATTATTATAGAAACTATTCACAATGAAGGTTAAGTGGACACCCTGTATTTTTGGGTTGATTTAAGGTGTTTGTTTGATTTTTTTATCCACCATGGACTTCAAAGAATACAGGGTGATTCAGTCATGAAATAAACTGTGAACCTCACGAAAATACCCAAAAACCACCTTTTTTTTCATCACCCTCTATTTCAAGATTACATCCATTGAGGTGGGAGTTTTCTTTCACCACTTTACTTGAAATAAAGACATCAATACAGCTGAGAGTTTTTATCCACTTCCTATGACCAGATATGTTTTTATGTAATACTAGCTGTCCCGGCGAACTTTGTTTCGCCTAAATGATACTTACGGTGAATTTCACAAATCGTAATCACCGGTGGTCGGAGATCAACGCCTTGGTTCTCTGATTTTTGAACTGTCAAATCTATTTGGTGCTAGATCAAGCTCCGTTGTATAAACTAATCATTGCTATTTTTTCAAACAGGCGATGAATTAGGCAAAATATACAAAATTTTAGTACTATTGTTATTCGCACGAAAAAAATTCTCCTCATTTAAGTGGTATCCAATTGTTGAACATACAACATTTTGTTCTAAATGCTTAACAGTTCTGTCATTGCAGTACCTATCTTGTAATGAATGACAACACGAATGCAAATATAAATCCCGATCGAATTGTATGAAATAGTTCCAATGATGAATTACCTCTGATCACTCGATCACTGTATAAACCACTTTAGTTCTGCCAATACAACGCTGAAAATTTGAATTGAAGTACTTTGTCTATGGTACTTTACCTTCACTTCACAAATACGCTAAGACATTTTCTTATTTTCCTTCTTGACGTTCACCAGAATGAATTCAAATATTTGAACCAACTAATAAAATTAGAACTTATTTTGTGAATAGCGCTTTCTGAAGTGGAAAAAACGAAACTTTTTCTAATATTCTCAATGTTGGCTAATCAAAATCTAATCAGTGCCCACACCATTATTTTAAACATCTTAGCCTTTTGGTGCTCAGCTTAAAATAATTGGTAAACATCTCAGTTGGTGGATCAGCGAGATTTCCATGTTCCCATGGATATGGGCTGTCACACAGAACATAAACAAAAATGTAATTATTAATTATGGCAAACATATGAATTCCCAAACAGAAATACGAAAACATTTCAAAAATTATGAGAGTAGATGAGAATGGACAATTCACGATTGAAACCGATCGCCAAAATCCGATTTACTTTTCATTTCGATTAAAATTCACTGTGATATTCATTTGCTTCTTGATCTGGTAATAGCCTTTCATGGTACTATAAGTTCTATACATCGCCATCTAATGGTGATAATATAAAATATAGTACCTTCGCGATTACCTTATTTTGTTTTGAATAAATAAAACTGTTAAAATAACTAATAACCAGTTAAGTATAGTATAGAACAATCAGTCATAATGTGTGAATAGCGCCACTTGAAGTGGTAAGAACGAATTTTCCCTCATATCTCAACAAAATCTAATCATTTTAGAGATCTGCAATCCTACGCTAAGACATTTTGGTTTTGGTCAACAGCGCAGAGTTGGAGGCAACCCAAATTGCACACTATATGTTTACATCGCAATCTAAGCTGTAGCGTAACTGTAACTGTAGCGACACCTAGTGACCTTACTCAAAAGAAGGAAAACGTTTCCTGTATGAGTGAAATTTTCATCGATCTTTTCAAAGTTTTATTGTATTTTATAATAACCAGACCGTAGACGAATCCATATATGAAGTTTCATAACAAACAGTCCATCCGATCTCGAGTTATAAATGGTGTAACCAACATCTTTCTTTTATATATATAGATGAAAATTATTTGTTTATTTCTATTCTTATTCCAGCATAAAAAAAATCTGGTCATAGGAAGTGAATAAAAACTCTCAGCCGTATTGATGTTTTTATATCAAGTACAGTGGTGGAAGAAAACTCCCACCTCAACGGAGTTAATCTTGAAATAGAGGGTGATGAAGAAAAAGTGTTTTTTGGGTATTTTCGTGAGGTTCACAGTTCATTTCATGACTGAATCACCCTGTATTCTTCGAAGTCCATGATGATATGAGTGCCCTTGGCTCAGTGGTAGAGCGTTGGAATTCGGACCCAAAAGTCCGGAGTTCAATCCCGAGCTAGGAAAGAAATTTTCTAGTCTCGGTAGGGGCCACCATTCTCACTGTTGGGTCAAAAATTAACAGTGCTGTGCCTAAGGTGGCGTAAGGACACACAAACAAAGCCTACACAGAACACAACTGCTTACTCCGAACTCGCACAAGTTACAAGCTTCGAAGCTTGTAGTTTCAGAGGGGTCTCCTCAGGAGACCTAGGAGTAGTCAGGATAAACAATATATCATATCATATCATGTTCTGAAAATATCAAATAAACATCTTAAATCAACCCAAAAATACAGGGTGTCCACTTAACCTTCATTGTGAATAGTTTCTATAATAATGGATCACCCAGTCTGAATTCTGGGTATTTCAGGTTTCTTCCAAGTAACAACAACATATCTGGTGTAATAGTTCATTTTGTGAACGTTCTCGCTCTGAAACTGACATATTTTATACTTTCAATATCGGGCATGCATTCAATTATGGATAACCCTGTATCATAACGATTTTGGGTCATCTTCCTCTATATGGTTGCTCCCTGGGGATGTCCTGAAATGTTTCTCGAGAAAAATGGAAGTTCATTCGATTCTGTTTCGAGATACGCGCGTACTAAAAGTGGGTAATTCTCAACTTCAACGCCCTGTATCTCGAAAACAGGTCATAGCATTGAGTTGGGGCCAAGGACACTTTTGATCAGTAGTACTACATTATAAAAATTTTAGAACATTTGACAGAACGCCATTTGCCATAAGGAACGTGCGGGGTCCTTTTTTTAAATTCGTTCCAAACCTTTAGGATTGATGAAGACTACATAGTGACCTCCGTGGTTGTCTCCGGAATGGACCAAAACAGCGTGTAAGGTATAGTTTGCGGGATTGTTGGGATCGGGGTCTTGCATGTATTCATCCAGAGAAATCTTCTCACCGAATTCGAAACGATCGTTGAACCTGCAAAAGCACCATTTCAGTTTTCTCCCGTCAGACTCTCTATCCTATAAAAGCTCACTTTACTGAACAATCCGTGATGGGATCGTATTGAAACCTCATAAGGTGTAAATGAAGAACCGGGGGAAAAGCTGAAAATATTACTCCTTTCTCAGCGTCTTGCAGTCCGTGCTCACCAGCATCGTATTTGTTGTCGCCGTCTAATGTTTCCCTGGCGATATAATCCTTGAAAGACTCATCGACTGCAAGAAATTGTGAAATTCAGCTATATACTCCACAGTCACAGGTCGGGAATCATTTTAACTCTACACAGTGAATGACTTCTACATATCCACACAAAAATACCATAAAACCACTTGAAAAAGATGAACTGTTCATATTTTCGAAAGAATCATTTTAGAAAATAAAAGTATTCTCATAATTTTTCATAAAAAGCGTCGTTTTCGAGTTATTCCTGAATACACTGCGCAAAAAAATTAAAGCACATCCTGAAAATCTCAATTTTAATAAAAGTTAACTCTACATTGACTTTATAACTTATTTTTTATGTTCTCTCGGTAAGGTTTTGAACGAAACAAGACACATGAAATGGAAGAAAAATTCAGGATTTCACCGAATCTTATGTGAAAGAAGAGAAATGAACAATTTTCAAAATACTGAAATGCTGATAAGTGATTTAATACTTGGTAATTCCGCCCCTTGCGTTAATTACAGCTCGGCAACGACGGTTCATACTCAAAATGAGTGATCTTAAAAAGTTCTGATCTAATCCTTCCCAGATTTCTCCGAGTTGGATTCCCAAGTCATTAAGAGTAGCTGGATGATTTTCTGAACTTCTCAGCCTTCTATTGAGGTTGTCCCAAACCTGCTCAATCGGATTGAGATCTGGACTTCTTGCTGGCCATTCCATTCGAGAGACTTCAACCTCTTCAAGGCACATTTTGGGGTCTGGCATTATCGTCCATAAAAATTAAATTTTCACCAATGTATGGGGCAAATGGCACTACATGCTCTTCAAGAATGTTCCTTATATACTTATCAGCATTCATAGCTCCATTATCAACGACCACTAGGTCTGTGCGAGCAGTCAAAGATATTCCACCCCATACCATAATTGATCCTCCCCCGAAACCAGTAGTATTCAAGAAATTGCACTGCGCATACCTTTCATGTGGACGTCTGTATACAAGGGAACGTCGATCACAATGGTAGAGGCAGAATCTAGACTCATCTGTGAAGAGAACTCTTTCTCAATCGGCCTCTTCCCAATGGATATGCTCTCTCACAAAATCCAAACGCGCCCTTCAATGGGCTGGGGTAAGAGCTGGGCCTCTTGCCGCGACACGAGGCCTTAAATCATATTCTCTGAGGCGATTTCTTATTGCCTGAGTGCTAATTTGCACCTCATGAGTTTGCTCAAGCTGATTTTGAAGGAGGCGGGCGGTTGCAAACCGTTGTCTCAACGAAGAAACTCTCAAGTAATGTTCTTGAATGGCAGTTGTTACCTGTGGTCTACCCTGTCCTGATCTTCGGACATTCATACCTGTCTCCCTGAATCGCTGCAACATTCTGGACACACTTGTATGGGAAACTCCAAATCTTTCTGCAATTCTTGTGTATGTCCACCCTTCTTCTCGCAGAACTACCGCTTGGGCACATTCCTCTTGGGTCAAATTGCGTGTTTAGCGATCGAGTGTAGAAAATCAAACGAAAGAAAAACTATTGATCACTAGAATTGATCGAGAACAACTGATTTTAGAATGGAGCCAATACATTCAAAATCTGATAATATAATCTTTTTTTATTCCTGCTGGGAGAAAACATCTGTATTGAAGAAAAACGTTGAAAGTTGATAACATATGCATGCATAATTCTGATAAAAATAATTATCATCGAGAACACCTTCAGTTGTAGAATAAATTTGAGATTTCCATAATGTGCATTAATTTTTTTGCGCAGTGTATATGTTAAAATTTGGGGAAAAAAAACATTAATTTCATCAATAATCTGGATGCTTCCCTGGATTGAACATCATCTTATCACTTCTCTGGTCTCTAAACAAGTTAACAACGTAGTCAGAATCAACTTTATCGAGACTAAAATTGCAATGATGGAAAAACGTTTGATGCAGGGATATGTAATAATAAAATCCCACAAATGTGGTAGATAAAATCGTGAATTCAATCTGGAAATTATTCAAAAATGACTCACTATTCTTCTTTCCTTTAATATTAAGCTGTATATCGTAAAACGTCTCAGAGCGTGTGCTGGAATAATCCACATTTTTACATCTAATATAAGACAGCATCTTCCCTTCAAACAACTTTGGTACAGTTCCCTCGACACAAGTACCCTTCATCTTGCTCTCCAATTTGTCCAACAATACCTAAAAAGAACAACATCAGTTTCACCATCCCAAATTGTCCCTACCCGATTTACCCTAAGAAATTCCTGGACATCATGTTGCATAAATGAATCCAACGTTTCCCAGCCGAAACTTTTGGTCAACTTCTTCGTACCGACAGGCTTGTCACAGAACTGAAGTTCATGAAAGACTCGCTGCAAGGCCAACGCAACAGATTTCGTTGAATCGTCAGACTCGGTCGGCATCTTATACACAGCTCTCCTCAGCTGATTTGTAAAATACAATGTTTGTAGAAGGGAATTCATGTAACAGGTGGCGCCTTGGTTCTTGAGCCCCACGTAACCTGTCGAAAGAGAGTTTAGAACACTGCTGGGGCTTTCGTTAAGACGGAATTACCGGTGTGCTTCTTGCTATCCCACGAGACTCCATGGGGAGCATCAGCATTCACATGCACTTCGAGCGTTATGGTATCATCTTTAATGTAGCCTTTTTCAGGGTCAAGTACATCCATCCATGACATAAAATGTGAGAAACCCCAGTCATTTTCCTATAAAATCAAACAAACCCAATTTTTTACATGTTCAAGACCAATCAGTTGCTTTGTTGGACTCTATGCTCACCTAACCTCCATTGTCATATGTCAAATAATTTTCTCAACACAATGAATATTCTTGACAATGTAGATTAAAAAATTTCACATATTAAACAACAAAGATTAAATGCTTCATAACCATAACCTCAATTTCCATGCTTTACATCTTTCCCATTTCTTCTTGTATTTCCAAATAATTCAAATTGAAAATAAGCACTTCAGACATATTTTCCACGTACCTTAGAGAAAAACAGATGCTGTATCTTTCGAGAAAAATGATCTATCTCAGGTCGGATGCTAAGCAGCCTCAATTCAGCGGTTGCATGGCAAGACCAGGAACTTGATTCGCTTTCCCCGTTACATTGCAAGAAAAAACCCAGCGAGCGCTGAGTCGTTCTGTCCTGACCCTGACTATTCCTAGGCATAACCATGATTTTCCATGGTAGATTCCTAACGTAGCATGGTGGTGATAAAACGGAATCCTGCAAGAGAGAACCACATTGATTCAACTAACCTATAAATATTCTATAAAATCAATTCATCTCTTCTCATTGAAGAGCAATTCCTTTGTTCTCACTGGAGCTTATTCAAGCAAGATTAAATTCCATATATATCAACGAAGAACACCCTTAACGCAAGTAAGTGAATTGGAAATATACCTAAAACCTGATCACCACATTGACACAAAGGGTGATTCATATATTTTGTCTGTACTCAAGAGAATGGAAGTCTGAGAGTCTCACCTTAAGTTTACTAAAATTAGGTACAGTGAATCTGAAGGTGGCCTCACTCCGAGCCTCATCTTCCTCCATATCGGCATCTTGAAGAATGGGCATATTGGGATCCATTTGTGGTCCAACCATAATGTCCCCATTAGTTTGGTCCATTTCTCCACCTGGATCTGCGATGTACTCCTCTGTAGTCACTATATAAATACTCCCACAGTAAAACTAGCACAGAACTAAGCCCCCAGAGTTAAGAAATAAACAAGCTGTCATCAGTCAAGGCAATGATTGAACTGTCAATTATGATTTCGCGAATTCATGGCTGCTTTTGACTTACCTTCTTGTGTTTCCATTTCCTCAACTACATCATTCACGTTATTTTGAGGATTCGCATTTTCTTCGTTCCTCTTGTACTGACCTGTCACGTGATTATTCATTATCAAGGGTGGCGTTTTTGGGGCTGTCGACTTTTCTTTGGAATTCCCGAATGAGAAAACACCTTTGGCTTTCTTATTATTCAAAGTGAGAATTATCTCTTTGTCCGTAACAACAGAACGAGAGTTCAAATTGTGATTATTTTTAGTGCCCGATATTGCAGTCAATTTGACGAAGTGCTTACTTGCGATGCGCCCAATGTCTGCTATTTTTCAAACCCTCTGGGCGAGGGGCACACACAAGTAACATATATACGAATGTATTTAGTGACTTCCAGAAAATACGTGAATTGATTCAATTACTTCAATTTTATTTTTTAACTTTCACAAGATTGCCGACACTACACTTTTTCACTAGAAAATAAACAAAATGGTGGCATTTTCTGTGGACTGTGGAAGCAGCGCTTTAAAAAATTTTTTTAGCAATGGCGAAGTGTCAAACTCTGAAAGCCATCTATCATTGTATGAACGAATTATCTTGCGCCAGATTCAAACAGAGTTCATTATATTTCTTTCATGTGATTTATCGATTTTCTACCAAATTTCCACGTATGATATAGATTCCTGCAAATTGGGGGCACTAACGACATGGAGCCCCCCTTGATGAATCCTGTAATCACTAATCACTTTCTTCTATGCTCTAATCTCAAATTGCATCCAGAGTCCAGACTTTGGAGATTAAAATAAAAATTAATTAATCCGTTTTATAAATTAAAAGGACGCTATGAATACTTATAAAATCTCTCTTGTACCCAACTTCAATTATTATGATTGATATGATTGGCAATTGGGTGTTCATATAAAAGAAAATTATGGAAAATTGGATTATCGATAATTTAACATAAATCTACCAGATCTGCATAAAAATACGATTCATCAATATGCACTTATCAATAAGTTGGAATATTAAGGAATTTTACTTCAGAAGTTTTACAACAATATGAATCTTATCAGTGGTAGTACTGGTAGTCGATAAATTTGGTACTGCACCTAATCAGAACGATAAAGAGTTTAAAACAAGTTGAATCAAATATATGATTAGCCTTTGAGTAATCCACATTAGCTGTGAAGAAATCGTTTATTCCTGAAATACTGGTCATTTATAGGTAATTTTATTTTGGGCTTAGTTAACTTCGAAACCTGATTGGAAATTTGAATTTCCATGTTTTCCCGCGTTAGTTCTATTTGTAAACAACAGAACCTGTTGCATTCCTCGTTCAAAGTAAGTAATAGTAAATTACTACCTAATTGCGTAATTAAATCGCTAAGAATGGTAACGACGTGGAAGGGAATGTTGAAATATATTTTTTGAAGATATAAACTAACAGACAACAAGTATCTACGCAAGTTATTTCAATTATTACATTATTGTGACCTCTCAATTGCTCAACTGATTATCTCTTTAACTCTTATCTCCTAAAGGAATAATACATTAGTTCAACATTTTCTTCTCAGCAGTTGATATATTCTTAAATTTGGACTCAGTGTGATTAGATATAACAAAACCAACAAAAATTGTTTGATTGAAAAAAATACAGGTTAGAATAGTATAACCCTTTTTAATCTTGATTCAAAATATTTCTCTATGCGTTTATTTTTGAAAAATTGGGAAATATGTTCGCAGGTAATCGTGAAAAGGGCATTTCAAAAACAAGCGACAATGGGTGATGCAACTGTGAAATCTTTGAACGCTAATTTGTGGGACACAGATCCTGAATTATTTGACCTCATCAAGAAAGAAAAAAGAAGGCAATGTTCAGGATTAGAAATGATTGCATCGGAGAACTTCACCTCTGTGGCAGTATTACAATGCCTGGGTTCATGTCTGAGTAACAAGTATTCTGAAGGGCTTCCGGGACAAAGGTAATGTAAACTTATTACTAGTTATGGGATAATTTTCATATGCGTTTCTAGATATTATGGGGGTAATGAGTTCATCGATCAAATAGAAATTCTAGCCCAAAAAAGATCGTTGGAGGCTTATAATTTGAATCCTGAAGAATGGGGTGCGAATGTCCAACCTCTTTCTGGTTCTCCTGCAAATTTTGCTGTATATACTGGTGAGAATTTACCAATTTTTACATTTTGAAATTATATTGAATGTTGAATCTTTCAGGAATCGTTGAACCCCATGGTCGTATAATGGGTTTGGATTTACCTGACGGTGGGCATTTAACTCACGGTTTCTTCACAGCAACCAAGAAAATATCAGCAACTTCTATGTTCTTCGAGTCGATGCCATACAAAGTATGTTCACTCCTTTAAATTATTTGCGGGTGATGAAATATTGGGTTTCAGGTAAATCCAGAGACTGGTCTCATAGATTACGATCAGTTGTTGAAGACTGCAAGGCTTTTCAGGCCAAAATTGATAATTGCCGGAACAAGTTGCTATTCTAGAGCGTTAGATTATAAAAAATTCAGGGAAATTTGTGATGACGTTGGAGCTTATCTGATGTCGGATATGGCACATATTTCTGGTCTTGTTGCAGCAGGTATGTGTTTTGAGTTAAACAGGAGAGTAAAGTATTGATTTTATTGCTTCAAGGTGTTACTCCGAGTCCTTTCGAATACAGTGATATTGTTACCACAACGACTCATAAAAGTTTAAGGGGTCCAAGATCTGGGGTCATATTTTTCAGAAAAGGTGTAAGGACTGTTAACAATAAGGGGGAGAAGATAATGTATGACTTAGAGAACAAAATCAACCAAGCAGTATTTCCAGGTCTTCAAGGTAAGGCAAAAGGTTGATTGTTTATCTGAAATTTTATTTTGGAATCATAAAATGATTGTTTCTTTTTGATATTATCTTTGACTTCACGTGTGAGTTTATGTTTTTCGGTAGGTGGTCCCCACAATCACCAAATTGCAGCTGTGGCGACAGCAATGAAACAAACTAAAGAACCAGATTTCATTAAATACCAACAACAGGTGGTGAAAAACGCGAAAAGCTTGGCCTCAGGCTTGGAATCCAAGGGTTATAAAATAGTGACTGGAGGTACCGATCTCCACGTTTTGCTGGTCGATTTGAGAAGCGCTAAATTGACGGGGTCTAAGGCTGAATATATTCTGGAAGAAGTTTCCATTGCTTGTAATAAAAACACTGTTCCTGGTGACAAGAGTGCCTTGAATCCTTCCGGGATAAGATTGGGTATATAAATGACTATTTCTTGTTCAACAAAATTCTTATAATATATTTTAGGCACTCCTGCATTGACCACTCGTGGATTTGTCGAGAAAGATATAAACACTGTCGTTAATCTTATTGATCGAACACTGAAATTGGCAAGAGAAATTAGTGAGAAATCTGGCCCTAAACTTGTGGATTATAAAAATGTTTTGCATACAGACGAAGTATGCAAAAAGAAAGTTGAAGATCTTAAGAATGTAGTACAAACGTTCAGTAATAAATTCCCAATGCCTGGTTATGATGAATACTGAAGAGTTTTTGTTTTATTGACTTTGTTTTTAAGGAATCTCGAATTTTCCAAGTATATTTGGATGATGTTGACGTGTATTTTTGAAAAACACTCTCATTTTGTTTTGAATATATTAAGATTCTTAATGATTAAGAAAAGTTTTTAACAAATATATATTATTTTGAGTATTGTTCCTTTTTTCCTTTCCTTAATTCTCAAACTGTGATTTTTTAAATTGAAAAAAGTCTATTTTATTTTCTGTGTTCTCCACTGAATAGTGAAAAACCAGAGACACAATTCTTTTTCTTTCATTGTGCTTGGCAGCAGGGCCATCAACACAGATAATCTATCTTATTCTATGATCGAGACTTATTAATATGTTCTGTGATCGGGACCATCATAGAGGACACTCTAATCAATAATAGAACTTTTCTAATATACCGCAAGAGGTCACTGAGTAAAATGGCCATTTAAGGATTCTGATATCGGTTCTTATTGATAGGTGGCGCCATATATCTAATTTGGTGGTTTTCTGAGCTTACAAGTGCAATTTCATCGGTTATCTTTTTCGAAAACAGGACTCATAAATAATATAAGGGATACCAAGGATCAGGATGCTTAGGTTCAGAGAAATATATTAAGAATAACATATTTGAAAATGGGTCGATCCTTCATGAAATGATAAATTTTCCTGAAGATATACAGGGTGATCCTTTAAAAAATGATTACGGAAACCTCCACTGTTCGATGTGGGACATCCTGTATATAAAGCGTTCCTGTGTGAAAACGACCATACTTATCAATTCCTTCGCATTCTTATCGACCTATCAATTGCAACATCTTCAACACTCTTATCTCGCGTCCCCATTCTTAACACTGGCGTGCCAGGTCATTTTTTCTTCAAACAGTGCATCTAGCACCCCATAAACGGACGTGGTACACCAAAAAACCGGAAGTAGATAGCAGAACTTCAGTTAGTTTCCGCCAAAATACACCACACGAAAAATGTTTGGGTAATCGGGATTTCAAACGATCAAGCCGCTTGTTTTTACTGTTCCGTCATCTGGAGGTTGTAAAACCAGACTTGTCTATGGTCGTAAAGTTGGTGCATGGTGAAACTTTTTTAAAGTGGATTGAAATAGTGGTTGCAAGTGGTGTATTTTGAGTTTTGACTGAGATGATTTTGAACGTTCTTCAAAGTATTCAACCCTTCCATCAAGAGTTACTTTTAGTTATTTTTATCGTGTTCGCTGTTCTGTTTGTTTTCGTTGTGAAACCTTCTCTTTTGGAAGTTGGTACTATGGATAAATCACCAAATTCGCCCAAACCTCACAAGTTCCGATCGAAATTGCAGAAAATTTTGGGTGCGGGCAGTTGTAAGACGAGATCTAACCCGTCCAGTCCTGTTGTTGAGAAACCTACAAGTAAATTCCCGTTCGATTCCAAATCTATGGATACTTTGATTGGCCATGAGTAAGTACGAAATTAAATAATGAAATAGTGATATTGTAGGAATACTCTCGTCCATAATTTTTCGAAATTTGGTGGATGGTTTTTGCTCTGGGTTATTCTTTGCAATTTTTATTTAGGTTGGGAGAATATTTTTTTAGTCGTATGGTTTATCTTTTGCTAGTCTATGAGCTTTGTGTTTTACAGTTTAATCTGTGGCTTGATTCCTGAAGTTTCTGATTTTTCGGTGGAATTCATAGAATATACCAATATACATATCTATGGACTATGAATTCATAGACCACATAATAATTTGCATCTATGAATTCCATCATAAAATTACATTCTCTGTGAAATCCACTGAAGATAATTCATCGAACTTTCATTGATCAAAAAATTCGTCTAGAATGCATTTCAAGTTGTATTTTTTCGTAGTGAAACACCTCAATGAGATCGACTTGTCCTGATTTCAGAGTTGATTTGCATCGCCCGAAATCCCTAAGTGCTTCTGCTGCTGATAGGCCCAATGGAAGAACCCCCACAGCAGTACGCAAAACGCATTCTTTAAGGTAGGTGAACTAAAAATCACAAATCTGTTATTTGATCGAGACATGAAGGCAATTCGATGATCCCCTTGAGGTTGTATTCCGGGACACCGGTGTATTATCATTAAAAATCTGTTTTTAACTCGGAAACCGTCTAATTTAGGAAATAAATCAAGTGAAATGTTTTGGACGAACCCGAAGGCGTTATTGCGTAAGGACATTAATTCATTTTGTCACTAATTTCGACGAATTCTCGGTTGTTCTTTTTTGAAGGAAGTCTACATTGCGTCTAAGATTCCAGACACCTAAAAACTGAGGTGACTTCATTATAAATGAGGCGTGCTCTTTGTCTTCCGACTATTTAAGAACTATTTATAATTTCTTCAACGTCTTCCAGTGAGATTACGTAAGATAAACTTGAGGCGTATTACAATGTTTATGGAAAAGTGATAAAATTTATGTATTTTACGAGTCAACCTGCTCTGGGGCTTATGTATGGCCGATTTTGTGTCGAGCAGGATTAAATGGTGGAAAAGTGTTAGAATTTGGAGTAAGTTAGGTATACAGGTGTATCTAAGTGATGTTTACCGATGTATTTTATCTTGAGAGCTTTTTGTTGATGGAATTAGACTTAAAATAGGAGGATGGTATCTTCACATTGCTTTGCCAAGGATTTGAATTCTTCTAAACTCCCCCAAATATGTTTTTATCACTATACAGGAATAGTATCGGTAGATTTTATCGAAAATTTTGTTTCTTGGGTAGAAACCACTGTTCTTCTAACGATATAAAATATTTTAAGTGTTGCCTCTTATATGAAAAATTACCAACAACTTCGATATTTCAGATGGCACACCCTGTGTATTATTGTTTTTTTAAATTCTCTGTAGATTCCTGATTATTTCTGTACCAACTTTCTCATTCCCATCTCTAGGGGTTTTTGAGTAATTGATTCATTTACTTTTTTTGGGTGCAAAACATAGCTTCAAATAAACATTCATAACTTTGATACTTTGAATCCTACGAAGCTGAAATTTCGTGTATAGATTACCAATACAACGTGTATCATTTGCTTGTGATGAAATACGTCGTTGAATATACAGGGTGGTTCAAAATCCGCGGCTTTTCCGAGACATACAAAAACGATGAAAAGTTCGTTTTTTCAAATGGAATGACTTGTATATCATAGGATGTATTGAAAGAAAATTAAATTTCCTTTCAAACGATATCACATGTTCCTATACCTAAATTGTAAGGTTTTCGAAATAAAAGCAAGTTTTTTATGCCGATGAGAACATTGAGGTATATTTTGTATCTAGTGTTTTTTTAGAGCAATAGAACTTTAAATTGAAATAAAACACTTTTAATTTAAGATTGAAGCCAAATTTTTTTTTATTTGAAAAATAATTTTATGACTAGCTGTGGAGCTAATGTTACAGTGAATGGTGCTCGTTACAAGTCGATAATCAATGATTATTTGTTTCAAAATTTGACTGGTATCGACCATAGAAATCATAATATATATACTTACTCTAGAATGCTAATTCCTTCTATAGTCTGTTCAAATATAAGAGAATGTAAACAAACAAACCAAATCGGTTTGTTTTGCGCATCACTAACATCTTATTGGTCAATGGTCTACTCTACAATTCTTTTCACGCCCCCAAAAGACTGCCAGGATCGTACTTAAAGCTTAGAACGGAAAGTCGATAGTAGGTACAGGAAAGTTATGAAATTTGAATACAAGTGAATGCTTTGGATTTCTTTGTTACACTGAAACCCTTCTAATTAGGTCCTCGATCCGACCCTGGAGCCCTGAAAGCAAGTCTCTACCTGAAGGAAGCCCATCCTTCCTCTGCGCGACTTTGTTTATTTTGATGTCTCTTATATTTGAACAGAGTATAGTTCCGCAGCGAAAAACGTGCCGCATAGGCAACTCATTCACAATGTGCGCATGTTCACCATTAGCACATTTCACGTAGAACGATGCCAAGTCCCTAAATGTTTTGCCGGTTCTATTTTGAGTTCAATATAATTAAACAATAAAAATACTCCATTGAGTAACAAACTTATTTTATAGCTCATGCGCCACTGCCTACGACTATTAGACACATTAATATCATAAGTGAATTGCAATATTTGTGGAATTGGTGAGAAAATCAGAGCAGTAATGTAGTAGGTTCCACTAAATAGATATAGACCGCGCAACACCGCTTTTTCTGTCTCATGGCAAATGACTTTGAAATGACCTTAGTGAAAGTTTAGGCAGGACCGTGTTCAGTGTCATTCTGCAGCCACAGTTTAGTTTACTGCTTAGACAAACTAGTTTACTGGTGCGTAACTGTTATTTTCGTGTTTGATATTCTTCGTGTGCATTTTGCTTTTGTTGTGTGTTGTGTTAGATTTGGATTTTTTAGTATCCGATAAACAATGAACTGTATAGTGTTGTGGTGTCCTTGTCTTGACCTGTTCATTTCCCACTTAAGTATGTAAACTATGTGCACCTTTTCATTCATATAAACTGTTAAAAATTTATGATTTACGCTTTGCTATTCATTCGATTGACACATATCTATCCACTCGCACCATGAGATTGGTTCTTTATGTAGCAAAAGAACGCAATTCATTATGAAAAATCATGAAATCTTGTGAGTAAACCATCTTTTAATGGATAATTCGAACTCGAAAATAAAATATATTGAAGTAAAACTTTGCAGTTTCATTCAGATAAGATAACAGATTGATTTTGGAATATACTCGGAACTCAAAAAGACAAATGACTTGGAGAACAAGGGCGGATTTACGGGGGGGGGTTACTGGGGGTAACTTCTCCCCCCATGAGTATCGAAGACCTAAGAAAAAGGTGGTGCACATACAATATTTCATACATATTTCACCTGATTTTATGGTTTTCAATCGTAATTACCCCCCCCCCCCCATGATCGTTATTACCCCTCCCATGAAATAGAGCTATATCCGCCCTTGTTGGAGAATGAATGTAGGTATCAGAATTCACTCATGAAACGATGCAGATGGTAACGCATTGGCAGATGTACAATACATTTTCATGTTTCCACTATTTTCAGGAACACCGAAGAATAGAACTGTCCTGAAGGGATATATTAGTATATTTTGCTCATTTGATTTTTTTTCTGTACTTTACCAAGAGATTCGTTGTTTGTTAACCAGAATTTGTCTTCTTTGATCCTTGAATTAATTTTTATACCGAAACCGGGTTTTTTCGACGCCTGAAGAGGTTTTGGAACAATGAAAGATTTTCAGCTTATCTTCCAGTCGCTGATGATTCCAAATTTACCATTCAAATAGCTGTTGAAAATTATCAATATGTTCAAAACAACTAGTAAGTGTCGAATACTAATTATGAATTGATTAAATCCAACTGCAACAATAACAGCATAAAATTTTATTGAAGCCGACCCTGTTCAGAAACAACCTGATGGCACATATGCGCATTGTGGACCACAGTGAAATTTTTACAACACTTCGATCCAATTGATTTAGCATTCTAGAGTAAGTATATATATTATGATTTCTATGGTATCGACCCAGAAGTGTTTTGGTTGCAACAAGATGGTGCTACACGTCAATCTGCTACCGTATCAATTGATTTATTGAAAGAAAGATTTGGCGATAATTATTTCGAGAAATGGTACAATTAATTGGCCTCCAAGATCATGCGACATAACTCCAATGAATTATTTTCTTTGGGGTTATTTCCAGTCATTGGTTTACTGAACCAGACACAAAAGACGTTTTGGGAGCCAAAATGACTCGTGTTATTGCTCAAATAAGACCTGAATTACTCGAAAAAGTGGTCCAAAATTGGTCTGGTCACTCTGGTCGAATGCGATTCCTCAGAGCTAATCGTGGTGGACATATGCCGGAAATTATTTTCAAAACATGAATGTCATAAAATTAGTTATAGAACATATAGTTATAGTGAAAAGGGGTTACAGTCCACTGCGACCTTAAGGTCTATTGTGCCCCCTGACAGAGCTGTCATCATCGCGCCTCCTACAGCTCGCCCTCCAGTTCCAGAGATTTGATGAAATCCAGTATCTGGGACGGCTTCAAGGAGGATAACTCCCCACTTCTACAAGTTTCTTGTCCAAAGCACTCTTTCCTTTGGCTTGCAATGGCATAGCATTCCGTAACCAGGTGAATAGGAGTTTCTTCCTCCTCCCCACAGAATCTACACTCATCAGTGTCATCAGTGGGTGGCGTTTGTGCGCCCTTTCTGGCCAGTGTATTGGCCTCTTCGTTTCCTACGATTCCCGAATGACCGGGAACCCAGATTAAAAAGACCTTATTCTTTTTGCCTACCTTATTGAGTTTGTTTCGGCACTCCCAAATCAGCTTTGAGTCAATGACGTAGGAGCTCAGTGCTTTAATAGCAGCTTGACTATCTGTATGAATAGCTATATCGCACTTCTGATATTTTCTTTTTAGATTTATATCTAGACATCTTCCGGTTGCAAGTATTTCCTTTTGAAGGACGCTTATACTGGAGCCTATCGATAGTACACTTTGTACAGCGCCAGCTCCTGTAGCGGTTTCAGAACCATCTGTATACCATTTCATTGTATTTTCTTTGATATTGTAGTTGGTGTATTCTCTTTCCCAATCCTCTCTTTTACTTAGCATTGTACTGAAGTTCTTCTCAGTGCTTACTTTCTTGATCATTACATCACTAGGAAGGTTTGCAGATGAGGTGTAGTCATTCCAGTGGCGTAGCTAGATAGTCCGGGGCCCTGGTGCAAAAATCGAAGAGGGGCCCCTTAATGAATTGTTTTCGAGTCAAAATATAAATACTTCGAAGAAGCAAAGTTACTTACTGAAGGCACAGTTGAGGAGTATACTTGAATAAATTATGTTCTATTTATGTATTTGAGTAGGTATATCAAATTCATTATATTAATGTGGATGAAAACGAGGGCTTTGAAAACATTTTTTATAGATATTTACTATGTGTACAAATATTCACAAAAAAATTATCATTGTCACTATGACCTTCTAGCCTTATTTTTCTTATTGATACGTTAGATTATTTGGTGAAATCACAATAAGAATAAATTATCCAAGGAATTAATTCAAATTAATTATTGAGGATTCGAACCTAGAGGTCCATCAAGGCTAGATTTGAAGTCATTTATTCCTTCTGAAAAAATATGTTTACAACCTCTTCCTCGACCTACTCTTTGCGAAAGATTCAATGACTTCACTCAAATCTAGACTTGATGCAGCTTCATTTTCAATTGATAGGTATAAGCCATAAATGTCGCAGTTGAGCTTGGCTCATAGTGTTCAGCAAATAATTTTATATTATTCTTAATTTGCTGAAAGATCTTTCAGCTTCTACATAGGTGACAGTAAGATTGTATGGAACAGTCATATTGCTGTAAATACTTCTGTTAGATCGCATTCCAGCATTCCGTATTTCCTTATTATTTTCATATACAATTCATGAATTGTCCATGCCTTATTCAATTCAGGTAGAAATAGGTGATAAATATTAAGAACTTGAATTTAAAAGTTGGCCCCTTTCATATCGCAATATTTACAATGAAATTGGTCGAAGCTTTGAATTACAGTTTTTACGTCTACCTACATCTAGTAGAAATGATGGTGAAAATTCAAAATTTTTTTGACTGCAGTCATACACCCGAAACTTGAATTCAATCAATCAGTCAAATCTTTATTGTACAACAGGCTTAATACGATAGCGTGTACTCGTCAATTTTCAGCATAAATAACACATTATTAAAATAAATATGAACATAATACGCTTTTGTTACAAGGAGCGCTTTCAATTCTCTTTTAAATTTAATGAAACTTAATAGTTTCCAATGATTCGGCAGTTTGTTGAAAACTGCAACCGAAATATAAGAAGGCGACTTCTAAAATTGAGAAATTATTGTATCGAGCACTCTATTGAAAATATTTATGTCGGAAAATTCTCCCCTGCTTCGAAATCGGTGATCGGAAGCTAATTCATCGAAATATTTTTTATCTTTTTTTTGTCTCTTTTCTTCGAAATGGGGATCTTTACCATATGCTATGACATTTTCTCTAGCCTTGCACTTGAAGGACTCGAAGTCACTCCTATAAATTTTTTTCTTTGTATTCGTCTCTTCTAAAGCTCTGCATACGTCGTCCAAACTGACATCGCATTTTTGTAATACTTCAGATGCATAATCGATATCATTGAGAATGCGGTGCATTAAATCTCCGAGGAAAATAAATTCAAAATTCAACATTTTTTTTAATTTCTGCTTGTTTTCGCTCTTATTTGCAAGAATTTATTCTTCTATTTCAGCTAATGCACGAATGATATGAAAAAAATGAAATTTGATTGGGCGAAATTATGTTAACCCTACTGTACCTATCTAGTCGGATTTAGTTTTTTTAGATAGGTGTCCGATTCACCAGTGAATTTTGGCAATAAATCCCTAGATTTGATGATATTTCGGAAAAAACATTTTTCAACAACTGAATATAATAAAAACAATGTTATTCACATAATAGATCACAGAGAAAAATCAAAGTTTGAATTTTTTTTGAGTTCAAACGCGATTTGATGGTCAGCGCTTGGGGGCCCACTGAGGTCGGGGGCCCTGGTGCACTGCACACCCTTGCACCCACGTAGCTACGCCGCTGAGTCATTCATAGAACATGAAAATTATGCTTATTTGGCAATCTGCATCCATTGTGGAGTATTCACGAAATTTTTATTGAAAAACAATGAATGGAAGGCTATAAAAAATAATTTTGATGAAATTGCTTATTCTTCACGGTCAAAGCAATTAAGACATACAGAATGTTTGATGAACACACTTTCATGAGGATACGAAATATGATATACTATCGATTGTAAATATTCAAGGAAATAAAGGAAACAACATTTCTCTAACAACAATTTTATTTCTCTATCTTTAAATATATACTTTCAATCTGATATATCCAGCAGTGTGCATGCCTTATAAAAATTCACAACAATTCATCAACATATTTAATTGCATTTGAAACCCGTTTAAAAAACTCTTATGAGAAATATAATAATGATATTGTAACGAGAAGTAGAATTAAACATATAACGTTACATGAAATGAAATACATACAGTAGATTTATTACATGGACTGAAACTGAAGAGATCTGCTATACAGTATCTTTTCATTCTTCGGGGAGAAACTTATTTAAATGACTGGGAATGATATTGCCATACTTATTGAATGAGACAAGCTATGAAGATGTACAGATAGACTTTTGACTTTTAAGGTGGGGGTTCAATGTAGTATGTTTTTATTTCAAGTTGCATTTGAAAATGGTTTCACTTTGAGAACTAAAATTTTGTGTGTGAACTCAGAAAGGATTGGAGTTCTTAATGAAATAATTTAAATCGATTTCATTTCGAAAGTTCATTTTTGTATTCAAAAATAGAAGAAAATAAGCCAACTCATGCTTCTATTTCATCTCAAACGAAAGACCCATAAAAATAGTTCAACTTCCGATTAAAAGTGAATCTACAGATAATTTCGTTCAGAAAAACAACTTGAAATACGGAATCGGCAGAGAATGGCCCAATTCAAATATATGGCGGGAAAAAGTTCCTGCTTTACCCACATATTCACTAATTTCATAGTTCAGCGATTTTCGGATAGAGAGCGCCATTGTACATTTCATTCATAATTAGAGAGATATTCATCTAAGGCACTATAAAGATAGGTATGCTAGATAGACCTGGCTCTATGGTTGATTGGGTCCAACCATAGACTCGAGAATTACAGGATTCGCAACATTTTCATCGCCATCTATCGGGGTGATACACCAACATAAACAATAAATTATTATAAATTTTACTATTAAATGCCGCGGCATTATTCTAACACCACGAACCTAACCTATTTCCAATGTATGTAGTGAGGGTAGTGGCTTAGAGGACTGGGGAAAATGAAATCCTTATTCACTGCGTTCGTTATTACCAATCCGGAGAGAAAACGGACACAGAACATCTAATAAATACGGATCTCTCTCTCTCTCCTCTCTTTCAGCCAGAGAGAGAGAGATCCGAATTATTGGATGTTCTGTGTCCGATCTATCTCCGGAAGGGAATACCGAATGCTATGTATGAAATGTGAGCATGCCGAAAAAAGTCACCTCATCCCGAAAATATGCTCATCAGATTACAGATTTCATTTCTTTCGATTACAGATTTCATTTCATTCGAAGGGATCTGTAATTTTCGAGTCTATGGTTGGACCCGATCAACCATAGAGCCAGGTCTATCTAGCATACCTATCTTTATAGAGCCTTAATAGAACTTATAGTGATGATGTAAGTTCTATGGAGATATTCCATAAAATGCACGGTGGCGCCTCTATCGGATTAGTTTTCCTACTCGCTCAGAACTGATGTCTTGATTTTACAGAAAGATGGATAGAATAGTCAAAAAATTATTCAGAATATCTGTGCATCTTTCTCAACACCTCTCATTGTGTTTAAAGAGTCGCATGGTTCTTGGTAAATCAGTAAAACTTAGTATTGAATAATCGAAATCAGCAAAAACGTTCATTAACCCATGATATGACGATTCTTTCGCCGGAAATCGATTTCGACGAATTTACACATTCTTCGGAACGCAGGAACGGATCCAGTACAGGTACGGACTAGACAGGGCCGTCTATATAATTTACATTAATTAAAGTCTCCGAATGAGATCCGAGGACATAGATCTGCATAGGTGATTAGGACTAGGTTTGAACTATAGTTGAACGTTTCGAGACTCTCTCCTAACACCTGGTCTGCATCATGAGGTTGACTAGCTTGAACACCCTCCACCAAGCGGTCAGGGGCGCAGTGTTTCTCTGGTCCATGGGACCGCCTTTGGTGGGCTGGGCCAGGGTGGCGTTCGAGGACGATTTAGAGTTGGTTTTCTCTTTCTGGGCTACGGCTGGCGAGGAAGTCATTTTTTATCTGGAAATAAATTTTGGTTTCAGGTAAATTTTCATATTGTCATGACAAATTCGATTTTTACTATATGGTTTTCCAAAAAGAGATATTATTCTGAATAACCCGCTATTTCGGTAGATGTCACTTTCGAAGCTGTCAATTTTTTTGACGTTTGACAAGTAGAAACTGGGCCATTAATATACAGGGTGTCCCAAGTTCGAGTGCCTATTAGGCGTTTCTGGAGAACTGGACATATTTGAAATCTGAAATTTGGGATTATGATATTGTTCGAAATTCTCTACAGACCTAAAATATTTTCAGAGCCAGAGCACTTCTGGTTATACAGGGAGTGAAAATAAATTTGCTCAAAAATTTTTTTTTCAATGTTTTCGTTTCTGATATGATTGAGTATTCAGTGCTGAATACATTTCTGTTGAAACCATTGTATTCATTCGAATAGTTTTCAAAATATCGAAAAAAAACCTGAAAAAAAGTAAAATATTCATAGTCAGTATTATGTTCATTTTTCTTATTCTGAACATCCTGAGTGTTAACCGTTTTCACAACGTCAAAGTAGAAGAATGTGGAAAGGTCATGCATCTTTTGATTTTCTTAAATATCATCACAGGGTGTTTCAAATTTCGTGTCAAAAACTGTGATCCAAAATTGGCCATAACTTCTGTTTTTCAAATTAGAACCCTATTTTTTTATTATTGAGTTGGATTCTGCGGAGAAAAATAATGATAGCACTCTCTGATGCTCTTGCTCTTAAATTCAGTAATTACCGAGTTATTTGAGCTTTTCTGGATTCATGTTGTACGTAGAATCAAATTCATCTAATCTTTTACTTAAGAATATTCTGTGATCATAAAAGATAAGTTTTCCCATTAATAATTCCCAAGTGACAGGTCTAATTTTAGGATTTATCTTTACTTTTCGATTTTATTCAATGGTTTCATAAAAATATTAATCGAATATGTTGCATGAGAATATTCTGTGACCATAGAAGATAAATGATCCCATTAATAATTCACAAGTGACAGTTCTGACTATTACTTGTTACTATGGTTTCATGAGAATATTCATCGAATCTGTTTAGATTCGATGAATTTTACTCTACGTACGACATGAATCCAGAAAAGCTCAAATAACTCGGGAATAACTGAATTTAGGACCAAGAGCATCTGGGAGTGCTATCATTATTTTTCTCCGAAGGATCCAACGCAATAATAAAAAAATAGGGTTCTAATTTGAAAAACAGAAGTTATGGCCAATTTCGGATCACAGTTTTTGACACGAAATTTGAAACACCCTGTGATGATATTTATGAAATCCAAAAATGTATGACTTTTCCACATTCTTCTACTTTGACGTTGTGAAAACGGTTTATACTCAGGATGTTCAGAATAAGAAAAATGAACATAATACTGACTATGAATATTTTCCTTTTTTTCAGGTTTTTTTTCGATATTTTGAAAACTATTCGAATGAATACACTGGTTTCAACAGAAATGTATTCAGCATTGAATATTCAATCATATCAGAAACGAAAACATTGAAAAAAAAATTTTGAGCAAATTTATTTTCAGTCCCTGTATAACCGGAAGTGCTCTGGCTTTGAAAATATTTAAGGTCTGTAGAGAATTTCGAACAATATCATAATCCCAAATTTCAGATTTCAAATATGTCTAGTTCTCCAGAAACGTCTAATAGGCACTCGAACTTGAGACACCCTGTATAGGGTTGGGATAAAGTTTGGCACCAAATTGATATCTTTAAAACGAAACGGGCGATATTTTTGAAATTTGGCAGCTGAGTGTAATGGACCACAATGCATTTGATGAGCATATTTTCATTAATGAGATACTTCCGGTTTAACCGGAAATGACAAAATTTTTTTTTATTTAAATGGGACACCGTGTATATTTCTGCAGATTCTGAAAGTGCACCTTGTTTCGGATCTGTCCATATCGGGTTCCATGTAAAAATTCTCTGTAAAAAGAAGAAATTCAGTCTAGTTCAGTCAGTTTAAATAAAAAAAAAATTGATCATTTTCGGTTAAACCGGAAGTATCTCATTAATGAAAATATGCTCATCGAATGCATTGTGGTCCATTACACTCAGCTGCCAAATTTCAAAATTATCGTCCGTTCCGTTTTAAATATATTAATTTGGTGCCAAACTTTATCCCAACCCTGTATATGGAACGATAGACGCTTCAACAACGCGTTGAAATTATTGAAATTCACTATAAAACTGGTGAAGATTTGGCAGAGGGGGTTTGTAAAACTCGAACATTTTTGGGTCGTCATGAAGCACCTTGTCGAACCGCAATACAGAAATTGGTGAAAAAATTTGAGCCGTTGGGAAAGGGTAGTGATGTGAAGAATAAAACCCGTGCACTTCGCTCAAGAACAGCCTAGAATATTGTTGCTGTAGACGAAGGTGTTGGGGAAACCCTAGGTTTGCCCATTCCTCGTCGTTCTTCAGAATGAGGCTTTCCAAAAACGTTATTACACCGCATTTTGCGTAAAGGTTGGGGTCTCAAGGCTTATAAATTTCAGTTAACACAAGAACTCAAGCCGGCAGATCATTAATAACGTCGTGTCTTTGCTGAATGGGTCCTTGAAATGCAGGAAAATGATCCGGAATTCCATCGAAAAATCATCTTGAGTAATGAGGTCCCTTGTCCACTTCGGTGGCTTCGTCAACAAGCAAAATTGTCATATCTGGGACTCGGAAAACCCAAGAGTTATTGTTGAAAAGCCTCTCTATCCTCAAGGTGTGACTGTTTGGTGCGGTTTATGGTCAGGTGGGACCCTACTTTTTCGAGAATGAGGCTGGAGCAACAGTTACGGTGAATAGATTGCGCTATCGAGAGATAATTAATGATTTTTCATGGCCGGAATTGGATGGTATTGATCTGGACAACAAGACGGCGCTACGTACCAAACAAGCAAAGAAACCACTGATCTTCTACGGGAAAAGTTTCCGGACCGTGTTATCTCTCGAAGAGATAATCACAATTGGCCACCGAGATATTGTGATTTAACACTTCTTCCTTTGAGGCCATCTAAAAAATGGCATTTCAGAATCTTTTATGTATACTGCTCCAAAAGAGTTAGGGATATCGTATTCAAACATTTTTAAAAGTATGTAATCTTCGAGATAATCGCTGTAAAATCCTTTAAAACTCAATAACAACTTGAATCGATCCAATAAAAATCAGTATGAGACATTTCGTCAATTCGGTCGCCTTTTTTCTGAAGTTTGGTTCTTTGCATATGCTTCATGAATGTTCTTATTTTGAAATGAAGTCAGTTCATCAACGGCTTCGATTTGAAATGAGTTTTCTGAAAATGCAAAGACGTAAATTAACAAACGCTGAGGCTAATAGGGCTATCGGAATGCTACAGGGTGGCCTAACTCAGGTTGTTATAGCGGAAAGGCTCCAAGTCAGCCAAAGTGTGATATCTCGACTTTGGAATAGGTTCAGGGAGACAGGTTCCGTGTTGGAAAGACCAAGGCTTGGTGGGCGACGAAAAACAACACCTGCTCAGGATCGTTTCATCACCGTTTCGGCGAGAAGAAACCATATTTCTACGTGTGGAATGCTACGGAATACTCTTCAAAATGCAGATGGGGTCCAAGTTTCCATCGAAACCATCAGACGACGTTTGAGAGAGGTGAATCTAGGTTCTAGACGTCCATTAAGAGGAGTTCCATTAACACGTGACCATGAGCGCCAAAGACTGGAATGGGCAAGGCAACATATCAATTGGAACGATCAATGGCGTAGTGTCCTTTTCACTGATGAATCCAGATATGGACGATTTTCAGATTCTCGAAGAATAAGGGTATGGACAATCCCACGCATACTCCGTAATCATCTCTATGTCCAAGAGGTCCATCCATTCCGAGGGGGTAGTGTAATGGTATGGGCCAGGATATCTTTCAACGGGCGCACAGATCTACACATTTGTCTTGGGAATATGACCGCCTTACACTATAGGGAGCATGTCATTGACAATGTTGTGCCAAATTTTCACGCTGCTATTGGTGAAACTTTTCAATTTCTAGACGATAACGCTAGACCGCACCGTGCAGCGATAGTTGAGAATGCGCGCGAGGAGCTTGGTATTTCACATTTACCAATACAGCCGCACTCACCAGATTTGAATTGCATAGAACATGCATCATGGGGTATGTTCCAAAGAAGATTAGATAATCATCAACCTACCCCAGAATCCTTAAATGATCTGAGAGAACTTCTGCCCCGTTTATGGCACCAAATTCCTCAAGAAATGTCCAACAACCTCGTGTGTAGTATGCAAAGAAGATGTCAAGCTGTTATTGATGCCCGTGGAGGCCATACATTTTATTGATAGTCTTAAAATGCTTGAATTCTCTGGGAATAAAATTTCGTTATTTTACTCGATTTTTCTTAACCACCCTGTATACGCTACATACCTACAGGCTAAAATTAATTTGCAACTTGAAATCATATTAATATGAATTTTCATCACCAAAATCTTATTTTAACTACATATATTTTTTTGCAATATAAGTCAATTTCCCTTACTCATGTGGAGCAGTTTATTTAGTTTCACCTGTCTTTTTTTATATCTATCTGTCTGTAATGAAATATTGATAGTTAAATATGACAGACTTCTAATCGTCCGATTGATTTGGAATTTGGCAGGTGTACATAATTCTGGTGACAATGCATCGTAATAGTATATTCTAAAACTAGTTGCAGAATGGGCTCCTATTCCAATACGAATGCGAAATTCGAAAACGAGCGACGAAGGAGCGAGTTTTCGTACGCATGAGTATTGGAATTGCATTCTGCAACGAGTATTAGACGATATTTTCTCTATTTCACTCAAATTTTGTGAAATTCAATGAAAAATTCAAACTATAGGTCCTAGTGACTTTCATATTGTATCTTGGCAGTTGGTGTCAATGTTAGGAAATACGAAAATTGACATTTCCAAATTGACGTCTGCTGAAATTTAAAAGGATCGGAAATCATTGCTGACAACCACAAAACGAAAAATGTTACTGAAAACGATGCTGTAATGAATTCATTACAGCACTGTTTTTAGTACTGTAATGAACAGATTACGATACTGAAATAGAGAAAATATTTCAATTTGTTCTAGGAGCATATATACAGGGTATCCGGTAAACCTTGTACAATATTGAAACTGGTGATAGACCAGGTCATGACTGTTCAGAATATCAAAATTTCACCTCAGTAAAAAAACAACATTTTCGAGATAATGGGCATTTTCTAAATATCTAGAAAATCACTACCTCACCTCCGTTTTTTGATTGCTATGTCTAATGTATCAAGTTCTGAAAAACTGTTTTGTACGTCTGAAAGCATCACTCATCATTGATCTTCAGCAACAAAGATATTTGAATTAGTCTCAATTTGTAGACATAGCACTCAAAAAACGGAGGTGAGGTAGTGATTTTCTAGATATTTAGAAAATGCCCATTATCTCGAAAATGGTGATAATTTTACGGAGGTGAAATTCTGCACAGTCATGACCTGGTCTATCACCAGCTTCAATATTGTACAAGGTTTACCGGACATCCTGTATATATATGCTCCTAGATTTGTTGTAGAAAAAACAAAATGGCGGATGAGTTTTATAATTATGATCCGATTCCATTTAAGAGTAATATGTGAGGGATTTTGGGTTCGGCAATGATCATTCTTCTGTCAAAATTGTAAAATTCAAGATGGCGGCTACAATATGGCGGACGAGTTTTGTAATCATGAATCGATTCTATTCAAGAATGGCATCTGGGGTAGGTAATTAAGATTCTTCAAAATTGAGGAAGATGGCGGCTTCAAAATGGCGGATGTTGTTATTATACTTAGATGCTTGTCTTCAAAATGTTTTTTTATGAAAGCTTGTTTTTTTGAATGTCAAAATAGCACCTCTTATTGGTTTATTCGTGGAGTGAAGCTCTAGGAAGTTGCCTGCACTGCCTTTTGGATAAACCGGCGTGTGAATATAAGCGCGATGAGATCACCGAAAAATTTTCAACAATGCCAACATCAACATTCGGATTTCACTAAACGTTGCTAATTGTTGGGACGGTACTTCCGGCAATGAATTACATCAGACTCAATTCCAGTTTTCTCCAGCGATACAACAATGTTATTTTCCAATTAAGACGACATTAAATGAAATGAATACACATTTCTCCATTATATGATAATGACGTTCCCTTTATATGCATGTACAGTTTTTATTGCTCCGTTTGTGCGGATTCAGGTAGAACTCCTGCGATCTAGTTCGGTCTAGAAGCGTTTTTCTCATGAAGGAAGACGAATGGAGATTTTAAATTCGTAATTGTGAATGTACGCTCTTTCTTTGGTTATGGGAATGCTCTAAATGTCGAGATCTTGTTTCAATCCAAACAACTCAAAGAACTGTATTAATAAATCTTTACTCATAACATCAAACAAAATGATGACTTCATAAACAACGTCTCACCTATTAATAGACCATTAACACCTATATTCTATACTCGCTTTTAATGATCTCTCAATGGTCGAGTGTTTATAGCCTACCTAGTAACATTTCCACTGATGGCGAATATGAAATGCCATTTACTAATAAAAGCTGACCTTTCGTGAAATATGAAGTGGTTATCGCTATATTTGCCGCTGTCAGGTGAATTAGGACCTGGCATTTCGTAACGTAAAACGCGAATTTAGGTTGTGGGGAAAATGGTTGGTAATTTGGGGAGAAACAGCTCGTCACGATGCACGAAAAGGGAAACGAAAAGGTTATCGCTACGATCTCTTTATTATAAACACCTGTGCCGTCAGAAGTTTCCCAAGACCTTATTTATCGGTTCACTGTGTACCGCACAAGTGAGTGGCTCGGTTTTTCTTGAAAACCTCGAAAACTCCATTTTTCAACTCGATTCATTTGAATTTTTCATTGGCCCAATTGGCCGACCACCGGTGAACAATCACAGAAGAACACATTATTATGTCCACAGACTATACAGGGTGTCTCAAGTTCGAGTGCCTATTAGACGTTTCTGGAGAACTGGACATATTTGAAATCTGAAATTTGGGATTATGATATTGTTCGAAATTCTCTACAGACCTAAAATGTTTTCAGAGCCAGAGCACTTCCGGTTATACAGGGAGTGAAAATAAATTTGCTCAAAAAATTTTTTTTTCAATGTTTTCGTTTCTGATATGATTGAGTATTCAGTGCTGAATACATTTCTGTTGAATCCATTGTATTCATTCGAATAGTTTTCAAAATATCGAAAAAAAACCTGAAAAAAAGTAAAATATTCATAGTCAGTATTATGTTCATTTTTCTTATTCTGAACATCCTGAGTGTTAACCGTTTTCACAACGTCAAAGTAGAAGAATGTGGAAAGGTCATGCATCTTTTGATTTTCTTAAATATCATCACAGGGTGTTTCAAATTTCGTGTCAAAAACTGTGATCCAAAATTGGCCATAACTTCTGTTTTTCAAATTAGAACCCTATTTTTTTATTATTGCATTGGATTCTGCGGAGAAAAATAATGATAGCACTCTCTGATGCTCTTGCTCTTAAATTCAGTAATTCCCGAGTTATTTGGGGTTTTCTGGATTCATGTTGTACGTAGAATCAAATTCATCTAATCTTTTACTTAAGAATATTCTGTGATCATAGAAGATAAGTTTTCCCATTAATAATTCCCAAGTGACAGGTCTTATTTCAGGTTTTATCTTTACTTTTCGATTTCATTCAATGGTTTCATAGAAACATTCATCGAATATGTTGCATGAGAATATTTTGTGACCATAGAAGATAAATGATCCCATTAATTAAGATGTCTAGAATAATGGTGTAGGCACTGATTAGATTTTGTTTCGACCAAATTGAGAATATTAGCAATGTTTCGATCTTTCCACTTCAGGTGGCGCTATTCAAAAATTATGACTGATTTTCATCAGTTACCTCAAATATTTGAATTTATTCTGGCGAACGTGGCGTGTTTATGGTCAATAATTTTGTCGAGCAATAATGTGTGTTTATATTCTTGACATCCTGATGTATATTAGTTCTTAGGAAAAGTATAAAACTTTCATTATAAAAACATGCCATTCTGCTGTCATGTCAATGGCAATCAGCTGTTGATACATCAATCAAATTGACAACGGAAAATACACTGAAATGATAATACGGCGCCGCCACGAAACATTGCTAAATTGACAAGTGCCTACACCATTATTCTAGTCATCTTACCATTAATAATTCACAAGTGACAGTTCTGACTATTACTTGTTACTATGGTTTCATGAGAATACTCATCGAATCTGTTTAGATTCGATGAATTTTACTCTACGTACGACATGAATCCAGAAAAGCTCAAATAACTCGGGAATAACTGAATTTAGGACCAAGAGCATCTCGGAGTGCTATCATTATTTTTCTCCGTAGAATCCAACGCAATAATAAAAAATAGGGTTCTAATTTGAAAAACAGAAGTTATGGCCAATTTTGGATCACAGTTTTTGACACTAAATTTGAAACACCCTGTGATGATATTTATGAAATCCAAAGATGTATGACTTTTCCACATTCTTCTACTTTGACGTTGTGAAAACAGTTTACACTCAGGATGTTCAGAATAAGAAAAATGAACATAATACTGACTATGAATATTTTACTTTTTTTCAGGTTTTTTTTTCGATATTTTGAAAACTATTCGAATGAATACACTGGTTTCAACAGAAATGTATTCAGCATTGAATATTCAATCATATCAGAAACGAAAACTTTGAAAAAAAAATTTTTGAGCAAATTTATTTTCACTCCCTGTATAACCGGAAGTGCTCTGGCTTTGAAAATATTTTAGGTCTGTAGAGAATTTCGAACAATATCATAATCCCAAATTTCAGATTTCAAATATGTCTAGTTCTCCAGAAACGTCTAATAGGCACTCGAACTTGAGACACCCTGTATATTTAATAATACCAATATGGATCATATGCCTGCTATTCAGAGTCACAGAGTTTAATCGAATCTTCGTCTAGGATATCTGAAATAGACATCTTATGTTTGAAATGTCAAAATAAGTTCAAAGGTTCGCAATTTCTACTTTTGTTGGAAGTCAATTTTTGGGTATTTCAATAGTTTTCATTGCCAAGTTCCTGATTATTCAATGTCTTTTTTTTCTGTACAGAATGTAACACATAATCACAGAACTTATAGTAACTATAAGTTCTATGAACGAAATCCCTTCATGCTGGACAACTGTTTAAAAATACCTAAAAATCACTTCCCTTTTTTTCGCAATGATTCAACTCTTACCTGAAAGCTTTAATCCTAATGAATATATTATCCTAAAAATATTAGATGTCCCGAAAGTCTCCTTTAGGAGTCATGATTTTCTCTTTTCTTATGTTTTCATCAATGCTTCTTTGCCAGGAATCTATGAATAAGATATCCCCACCAGAAATTTTCTATGGAGAATTTGAATTTTACGATCCTTATGAGAATTTCACTGAAGATTTTGCGTTGGCTTTGATTTGAATATTGTGTAAATTGTCAAAAATGAGATGTTTTATTAGATATTTTAGATTTCGAAATGTCCACAATTTTGGTGGGGATATCTTAAGCCCGCAACGGACGGCGAGCGATATATTATATCTCATATATTTCACCAATATCGCTCCTTATGAAAATGCACCAAGCCCCGCGGACGACGCTATAATATATATTCCGATATTACGATATTTTCCATACTAAAATGACATATGTCAATGCAAAGCTATAATATATATATATAGATGCATAGAACACCTGGTGTAACGACTCCCTACTAAAAATCGTGACCAAAATTTGTAGATCAAAACGGCATCCTAGATTTCAGATTTTGGACTAGTTCCGGAATAAATCCGCAATATTTATCGGCCGTGGCGCTACTGCGGCAACGACAAATAACGCGACCCCTGTCGGGAGAAATGAAAAGCTGCACAAAATATCACGTTTTCGATCGACAAGAAAGTCTTAAACAAAATCTAATCAGTGCTAACACCAGGTATTTCTATGCATCTATATATATATTATATTATCGCTCGCCGTCCGTTGCAAGGAAGCATTGATGAAAACATAAGGAAAGAGAAAATTATGACTCTAAAGGATACTTTCGTGACATCCAATATTTTTAAGATATATTCATTAGGATTAAAGCTTTCAGGTAAGAGTTGAATCATTGCGAAAAAAAGGAAGGGATTTTTAGGTATTTTTGAACAGTTGGCCAGCATGAAGGGACTCTTCTATTGATCTGCAAGAGAAGCATAACTTAAAATCGAGATGTTCTGTGGTTTTGGATTTAATCTACAGATTTGTCATACGGTGCAAGTGGTCCTATTAAGAGTCACAGAGTTAAATCGAAATTTTGGCAAGACATAAAAAGTTCGATGGTTTGTTATTTCTTCTTTTGTTGGATATAGATTTCTGGGTATTTCAAGAGTTTAGTTTAACTTTCCTTGGATATCTGCGCTCTTTTTGACTCGTCACTTTTTATTTGATGATTATGCTATCATATTGTTCAAGGCCAAAGTCCTGATTAGTCAATGTCTTTTTTTCCTGTACCGAAAGTAACTCAGAAATCACAGATTCAATCGAAAGATCATCAAATTTATTAACAGGTCACAGAACAGCAAATACGTGTCACCAAGATGCATAGAACATCTGTCAGATCAACTCAAGCGCCATCGTCGTTCTTCGCCGAAAATTTCATTGGACCGACAACTATTGGTATTCTATGCATCTCGTGCGCAGAGAAAGTTCACAGAACACTAAAATTTTCGGGACGCTCCTTTCTCTATGGAAATATAATTATAATCATAGAAACCACCCTAATGACAATCTTATTTCTATGGCTTGAAAGCGGTGACATATGAGCAAAAGCATCGTTAAAAAAGGAGTCCGATTATAATTCACCTACACAAACGCTCTTTAAATAGGTTCTTGCTTCACGTACGAACTCATTTGAATTTTATAAGACGAAATCGAACGATTCCATAATATGTCAAAGCAGCAGTGAAAAAAACACTTTCGATTATAGGAGTTTCCATCGAAAAAAATCGCGTAAAATGTGTCACGTTGACATACCTAGCTTTCACACGACCGCTTCTGCTCGGGCTCGAAAGTTTCTCGGCATATTATCTAATTATAAACAAACAATTTAATTACGAATTATGCAATATCGGTTGGTTTGGAACTGGCTTTGAATTGGCCTAAAAAGAGGACGACTAGATGTCAATAAAAGCTTAGAGGAACGTTTCAAAAGACTAAAATCACACTTTAATTTGACGTATAGGTTGTTTAAGACTTTTGAGTTTTGACAACTAAGTTATTTCTATGATCCCAATTGATTTCTACTTATCACATTTTTCACAGTGTTTATTTGTTGTTTATAATCATTATTCTTCTCCAAATGCATTAAAATGTAAGAACCCTTTTCTCGTATTTCGGAAATAATACTCCAGAGGAATCTAAACTAGCTTTATTCGGTTATCGACTACGTAATCAACTCCTAATGTTTATATTATCAGCTACACTTATTTCTATCGGAATGCCCGTCGTAGACTGCCTCTCTTCCCCGTTGCCACCACGGGCACCGGCGTCTGGCCGAACACTTGAGGCACTTTTCCCTGAGTCAGCTTTTCGTATTTCATCTTAACCGTTCCTACATCCGCCTAAATTAATGCGTCTTACAGTCGGCCACAGCTACCAACTCCTCGTCCCGAGGACAGTTGTTGCTTTTCTGAAACAGAAAAACAAATTACTCACATCATGCACACCATGGTAACAGGTACTGAAAATGAGAACGTTTCACATTTACAGTTTGTTACCACTTATCTTTTCTTAGGTACAAGCCTTCGTAAGCTTCGCCTAAGCGTGATCGTTCCAGAGCACGTTGCTCACGACCAACAGCACGTTGCTGTTCAAGAGCACGTTGCTCACGTACATCAGCACGTTGCTGATGAAAGGCACGTTGCCAAGACCAACAGCACGTTGCTGGAGGTCAACAGCACGTTGCTGTTCAAGAGCACGTTGCTCACGTACATCAGCACGTTGCTGATGAAAGGCACGTTGCCAAGACCAACAGCACGTTGCTGGAGGTCAACAGCACGTTGCTGTTCAAGAGCACGTTGCTCACGTACATCAGCACGTTGCTGATGAAAGGCACGTTGCCAAGACCAACAGCACGTTGCTGGAGGTCAACAGCACGTTGCTGTTCAAGAGCACGTTGCTCACGTACATCAGCACGTTGCTGATGAATGGCACGTTGCCAAGACCAACAGCACGTTGCTGGAGGTCAACAGCACGTTGCTGTTCAAGAGCACGTTGCTCACGTACATCAGCACGTTGCTGATGAAAGGCACGTTGCCAAGACCAACAGCACGTTGCTGGAGGTCAACAGCACGTTGCTGTTCAAGAGCACGTTGCTCACGTACATCAGCACGTTGCTGATGAATGGCACGTTGCCAAGACCAACAGCACGTTGCTGGAGGTCAACAGCACGTTGCTGTTCAAGAGCACGTTGCTCACGTACATCAGCACGTTGCTGATGAAAGGCACGTTGCCAAGACCAACAGCACGTTGCTGGACGTCAACAGCACGTTGCTGTTCAAGAGCACGTTGCTCACGTACATCAGCACGTTGTTGATGAAAGGCACGTTGCCAAGACCAACAGCACGTTGCTGGAGGTCAACAGCACGTTGCTGTTCAAGAGCACGTTGCTCATGTTCATCAACAAGTTGCTGATGGAAGGCACGTTGCCAAGACCAACAGCACGTTGCTGGAGGTCAACAGCACTTTGCTGTACAAGAGCACGTTGCTCACGTACATCAGCACGTTGTTGATGAAAGGCACGTTGCCAAGACCAACAGCACGTTGCTTGAGGTCAACAGCACGTTGCTGTTCAAGAGCACGTTGCTCATGTTCATCAACAAGTTGCTGATGGAAGGCACGTTGCCAAGACCAACAGCACGTTGCTGGAGGTCAACAGCACTTTGCTGTTCGTTAACAGCACGTTGCTGTTCAAGAGTCCGTTACTCACGACCATCAGCACGTTGCTGTTTCACTATTCCTTGCATTCCTATTGGTGAGTTTTGTTCTTCCTCGCTCGACTGGTCGAAACTGTCCCTTCTCGTTATGAACGGTTTCATCTTATCTACTGCACATACTCCTGTATAAAAATTTTTGGACCTATCAGCTCGTGGCATGTCTTCTATGAGATATCTGTCGTGTTCCAATACAGCTTTGACAATAAATGGTCCACTGTATTTTGGCAGTAGTTTTCTACTTTTGCCATCGTTAGAGCTGACAGTTCGCCTAATCAGCACTTGCTGACCAACGGAATACTTAACAGGTTCCTTCCTTTTGGAATCGTACTTAGTTTTTTGTTTATCCTGTAAAATTTCGATTTGGCGTTCTGCTTCTTCCCGATATTGTTGAATCCTTTCGTTAGATTCAGGAATCTGAACTTCGTTCGAGAGAAATGAGTCACTCATACCTCTCGGAACATAACCGAACATGAGATCATGTGGTCTTTTCCCTGTGGACTTTTGGATTGACGAATTAATTCCAAATTTGACCTTGCTAATGATTTCATCCCATCTTTGTTCATCGTCAGTCATGGTTGCCAGGGCCGAAAGTATGGTTCGGTTATACCTTTCGACCTGACCGTTAGCTCTCGGAGTTGCTGTTGCGTTATGGACTACTTTGATTCCCAATTGCTCAGTAAAGTTGTTGAAAGTTGCGCTCGTGAAAGCACTTCCCATGTCGCAAATTATACGTCGTGGAACTCCAAACGTTTCGAAGATTTCCTTCAAGAACTTGATAACTGGTGCTGCCTTAGTATTTTTAACAGCCTTAACGGAAACATACTTAGTGAATGCGTCCACACATACAATAAGGTACGAATTTCCTAGCTTGCTTTTGACAAAAGGCCCAAGATGATCAATATGGAGAGTATCCATAGGTGCAGCAATTTTCTTTATAGGCTGCAATTTCCCAGGCTTCTTACCGGTAGATTCCTTATTATAGCAGCAATTCAGGCAGCATCGTATGTATTTTGAAACGTATTTCTTCATATTCGGGAACCAATAATTTTGTCTAATAACAGATAACGTTTTATCCATGGAAAAATGCCCAGCTGAATCATGACAGTATCTGGTGACAGCATGTCTCCCCGATTTAGGTACTACCCATTTCAAGCCGTCAGACGTAAGTTTATAAACTCTATTGTTTTTCAGTTTATATTCCTTGTGCACTATCTCCTCCTCCTTATCATTTGGTTCTTGTGTTAACACTTGATGCAGATATTTACATCGCGGATCACGCAACTGAACAGCCAGTACCCAGTCGCTTTCTGTGATATCGATGGTCAGTATCTGAATATCTTGATACTCTTGAGGTTCATCTACAGGATTTCGACTCAAAGCATCTACATGAGCCATTCGAGTACCTGGCCTATATTCGACGTGGAATGTGAATTCTTGCGTTACCATCCACCAACGTCCTATTCTTGGTATCAAATCTCTTTTAGACAACGTGGTTCTGAGTGCATTACAATCAGTAACTACTTTGAACTCAATTCCCAGCAGATACACTCGGAACCTCTGCATCGAATTGACTACAGCCATTGTCTCCAGTTCATAAGAGTGATATCGTTGTTCCTCCTTACTTGTTTGTCGACTAAAGTATAAAACAGGCTTCAAATCACCATCACTCTGTTTTTGCAATAAAATTCCACCTACTCCCCACTTTGAAGCATCTGTGTGGAGTTCAGTCTCTGCGCTAGCATTATATATCGCTAAAACTGGTCTTGTGCTTAGAATTTCACAAAGATTTCTAAAAGCTATGCACTGTTCTTCTTCAAACTTGAATATGGCATCCTTTTTCGTTAAACTTGTCAGTGGTCTAGCAATTTGGGCGAAGTTTTTCACATATTTCCTGAAATAGCTCGCCAGTCCTAAAAATTGCCTCACTTCGTGCACATTCTTAGGAGTGGGAAAATCTTTCACTGCATTGATTTTTCCTGTTGCAGGTCTCACACCCTCATAACTTATTTCATGTCCCAGATATTCGATGGTTTTAAAAAAGAAATGGCATTTCGATAATCGGAGAGTTAACCCTGAATTTTCAAATACTCTAAAAACTTTTTCCAGAGCTTCTAATCCACTTCGTACATCTATGGATGGTAACAAGACATCATCCATATAGGCAAGAGCTTCAACGAATCGTAGAGGTCCTAAAACCTGATTCATTGTCCTTTGAAATACCGCTGGGGCATTTGCTAGCCCGAAAGGCATACGCAAAAACTGATAGTGTCCGTCTGGAGTTACAAAGGCGGTCTTACTCACGGACTGTTGAGCCATTGGTATTTGGTAATATCCACTAGCCATGTCTAGTGATGTGAAAAATCGACAACCCTTCAGACGTTCTAAATGGTCGTCCACTCGAGGTAGTGGATAACAGTCCCTAATAGTTTTCGCATTTAATGCTCTATAATCGACGCACATCCTAGTTTCCCCATTTTTCTTTTTCACCAACAAAATTGGAGATGAATATGGTGAAGAGGATTCTTCGATGATATTATTATCCAACAAGTCCTTCACCATACCCCTCACGGTTTCCCTTTCACTCATCGATAAGCGATATGGCCTATAAGTGATGGGTTCATCGTCCTTGAGACGAATTATCATCTCCGATGATTTCACATTGCCCAATTCGTTCAAATTTTCAGCAAAACAACCTCGATATTTATTAATTAAAGTTAGAAGGTCATTTTTCTCAACATCGTTCAGATCGTAGTTACAATTGATATCAGATATTTTAAATAATCGTCTTTTCGTAACAGATACTTTTGAAACACTCACCCCTTCGGAGACGTTCTCCTGGCAAGTTTCCCCTCTGGCGACGATATCGTTTGCTTTGAACTTGAGAATATTCCGGGATGCATTCAGAACTGGTAGTACACCACTGGTTGTGGAAGTGATGCATCTCGGTAGAACGTGTTCCTGAGACGGTTTCAGCCGTTGCTGATAATCGATGAAGATGTCCCCATTATACTGTTCTAACGTAGTGAACTCAACGTAACCTATATGGTTTGGTGGAATCTCTATGTCCTTAGCTGCAGTCATACTAAGTTTACTTATCGGAAGTTGTTCCAACTGTGGTAACTGAGCCATGCTAGAGTTGAATAATCGAACTTCATTGTCCTTGATAACCAGTGTAATGTTCGCTTTGTCAAGTAGCGTTTGTCCTATCATCACTGGAATATCTTGTATTTCGTCCGGAACAATGAGCACTTCAATTTCAGTTTCCACTAAATCCACCTTTAAGTTTACTTTAGCTTTTCCTAAAGCAGCAGCTGTTCCACCTGCATATCCATTTATCTGCACGTTGCAGGGTTCCCAAATTATCCCTTGTTGTCTGGCAATTTGTTGTCGAACCGTCACGACGGCGCAGCCTGTATCAATGAGTGCTCTGGTTACATACCCATTGATACTGCAAGGTATGACGTAGGTTGTCTTATTTTCTGAAGGCAAAGTACATTTCATCACGTTCTTAGAAGAATGCACTTGCTTACGAGGACACTTGCTTTCGTTGTGCCCCAATCGTTTGCAGAATCTGCATTCAGAACGTGGTTTCGAGCAATTTCTACTTATGTGTCCCAATTGATTACAATTGAAACACTTTATTGCTTCCTTGTTTGGCACATTATTGGGATGTTTTTGGCTTTTCTCAAAAAATGGCAACCTATTGCGATCTTCGCGACGTCCCTTAGCAAACTTCTTGCTATATGTTTCGTTCATCTCACACCGCTGACTTTCCACAGGTGCAAGAGAAGAAAGATATTCGCTATAAAGCGTCTCTGGATCACTGTATCTTCCAGCCTTAGCCCCATTTTGTGTTGCACTATCTCGTATCCCATCTATAATCATGGCCACTGCATTTTTTCCTTGTATTTCACATGACCTGAGGAGTTCCATCTTGTGAAAATAATATTCGGTCCATGTCTCCGATGATATTTTGGTCCTTGAAATTAGTTTTTTGAGTTGTGATGGAAAATCACGGTGATCCGGAAAAGCTGTTTCAATCATTTGTTTCCATTGTGTCCATGTATGCTGATAGTTTTCTAAACTATTCCACCAGGATTTAGCCATACCAGTTAAACGAGACTGCATATTGTAAATTTTTACCGAATCGTTCCAGCCATTTATCTGGCCAATCTGATCAATTTTGTCCAGCCATTTCTTTGAAGTCAGCTGCGATTTGCCAGGACAAAATTCAGGAATGCAATCAGCACGTACAATCAGCGATTGCGATGTATGAGGAATCCTTGTATTTTTCTCCATAATTTCAGATAACATGCTTTCGAGTTGTTTTATTTTCTCGTTTTGTTCTCGCACTGTATCACTTTGATCACTCACGAGTTCGTTCGAGGCATTTCTAAGTGTAGAATTGGAGGATTTCGGAGTTTGGTCTCTTTCTTGAAACCGAATCGGGTTAGAAGTTTTCCTAGGTGGGGTTAGAGATGCGTCGTCACGCGACAAAGAACGTTTCTTTGCCATTCTGCTTGAATGTCCACTTTTCCGACGATACCTTCCGTAATCGTTGTCAGAATCCGAGTCTGACGAAGAAGAATCGCGTCTCTTGGATTTACGTCCCATTATCAATGGAAAACTAACCACCACACAAAAACTTTCCACCACACAATTCAATAACCACCGGTCACTTCGAATAGAGCGTAATTATCCCACCGCTGCTCTGTAAGAACCCTTTTCTCGTATTTCGGAAATAATACTCCAGAGGAATCTAAACTAGCTTTATTCGGTTATCGACTACGTAATCAACTCCTAATGTTTATATTATCAGCTACACTTATTTCTATCGGAATGCCCGTCGTAGACTGCCTCTCTTCCCCGTTGCCACCACGGGCACCGGCGTCTGGCCGAACACTTGAGGCACTTTTCCCTGAGTCAGCTTTTCGTATTTCATCTTAACCGTTCCTACATCCGCCTAAATTAATGCGTCTTACAAAAATTTCAATATTATTTGATGTAAAAGCATTTGTAACATTATCCTTATAGCAGTCATGACGATTTGAACACCAGAATACATATCGTTTTCCACATACATTTAACACAATTCCCAAGTCAGTTCTTCAAACAAGAAGAGAGGAGAGAGTCAATCTACGCTCGATAAAAGAGCAATATTCAAATTAACAAAACGATCGATAACCATTACATAACGTCATTCATAACGACGCTAAACGAATTTAATGGTACTTCATTGAAATAACGGCGCGTGTTGGGATTAAATTCCAAATAATTTTTTTAAAAGTGCAATGGGTTGAAAGTTACGATGATGTACATTTCAACACTTCTCTCCTAATTGGCATTCATAAACACTGTAATCAATGAGGTCAATTGGCCCGGAGAAAGAGCCACAACTGGGTAGAGTAAAGTTTTAGCTGCATATACAGGGTGTTGATTAGCAAAGTACATTGAATTTAGGGGGTAATTTCCTGGGTTATTCCAATGTGAATCCTCTAACTGTGTGGAGACAACGGTAGATAATGAGCTTTACATACCTGCATAGGAAGTTTTTCCAGATAACAAGAAAAGTGGTCTAATTTCGTAGTTTGTTTGGAAGATAAACATTGTAATACGAGATTATTTAGAATTTCCTGTGCACTTCCAGCGCTAATTAAAATTTTTATCAATTATAGTACGTGTTCGGTAGATAAATAGAGAATACTTTCATGGTTTGAGATATACAGGGTCGTCTACTTCGCTTGGGCAGGATATTAGTAGTCCATAGAATAACCCATTTTAAGAAGAACATTTTAAGAAGGTACAGAGCATTTCGTTGATATAAAACTAGCTAAGAACTGAACGAGAATAAATTCGCTATCACAAAAACGCTTATATCTCTTGAACCGATTTCGAAAATCAAACTCATTTTCGAATCATCTTCTAATTCTAATGAAGACTGTTCTTACAATAAAAAAACCAAAACTATTTTTTACAAAATTCATGGATTTTTTCTGGAATTCTTCCCATCATGCTTCTTATAGTGTTCTCAGTCACTTTCTGGGATGCTGTCTTCCACTTTTGCTTGAATTCCGCTAATGTTTTCGTTGATTTCTCAGTCTTCTTCAATTCTCTTTTTACCAGGGCCCAATATCTTTCGATTGGCCTGAGTTCTGGGCAATTTGGTGGATTGGCCTCTTTGGGAACAAAAACCACCTCATTAGCTTCGTACCATTCCTTGGTGGCCTTGCTGTAGTGGCATGAAGCTAAATCTGGCCAAAAGATTGTTGACACATCGTGCTCACGTAAAAACGGTAAAAGTCGCTTCTTCAAGCATTCCTCGATGTATATCTTCAAGTAAACAGAGCCTTGGCCAACGAAAAATTTGCTCCTTTTCCCACAAGTGCAAATTGCTTGCCAAACCAGGAATTTTTTAGGAAACTTTGCTTGTTTCTTCACGCGAAATTGTTCGTCAACATTTCCACGAGAATCTGCAGTATAAAATTCCTGACCAGGAAGTTGCGAGAAATCAGCCAAGACATAGGTTTCGTCGTCCATCACGCAACAGGAAAATTTTTTCAAGGAATCTTTTTTTAATTTCTTTGCTCTTGATTTCGCTTCTTGATTCTTCACAGCTTTCTTGTCTGGCACATTCTGCACTTTTTATGTTCCAAGCTCACAACTCGACTTGATTTTCTGAACGGTTGACTGCGAACAACCCACTATTTGGGCCACTTTTCGTCCTGAAAGGTTAGGATTCTTCTGAAAAAGGCTGATGGCTTTCTTCACTATTTTTGGGCTATGAAACCCCTTTTTCCTACCGGTTCCTTCCTTGCGGTTAATTGTCAGATCTTCGTTGAAGCGCTTAACAACTCTTGATACCGTTTCCGGACGAACGCGAGCCTCTTTTGCGATTCTTTTGAAGCTCCATTTTTGATTATTTTGAAAAAGTTTCACTATAAATTCTCGTGTTTTCACTTCGCTTGACATTTTGCGTCAGAGAATTGGAATATCTAAGAAGTAAATGTTCCACATGTTTCTGACGTTCATAACAAAGCTAACTATGATAAAATTTTGATTTTTTCTCAATTGGTTCAAGTGATATAGGCGTTTTTGTGATAGCGAATTTATTCTCGTTCGGTCCTTAGAGGGTAAATACAAAAGTTCCCTTCTTGTCGGAGTAAATGCTGATCATGGTGTCGGCCTTATTATGACCATCGACTGAGCAACATAACTCGCCTTCGATAAGAACAATGAAAACTTGCTCCTCAACACGTATTTGTGACAGTTGAATGACAAATTCGAATTTTTGGGACAATCCAAATGTTTTTACATTGAGCATTGGTCCTTACGGATACAGCTGTTTTGATGTACGGGACCATTTGATTTCGCGTTATAAAATTCAAATGAGTTCGTACGTGCAAGCAAGAGCCGATTTAACAAGCGTTTGTGTAGGTGAATTTTAATCGGGTCGACCTCCTTTTTTGACATTGCATTTGTCAACGGATCGAGTTTTATGGCCAGATAGAGATGGTCGTTTGGTTTATCTCTTGGTGGTATCGGGGAACGTTTGTTGATCTCTCTGGTTTATGGGAGTGTTGGGCAAATTGATTTGAATAATAGGATTTCTCGGATCGCCATATTCTTTCTCCGCTTCGGTGTTGGATAATAACGTGTGGCACAATTTGAACGGAAAATTAGAATTTTTATATGTCTTGCAATGAATTATTATATAATGAATGTATCTTGCGGTTTAGGAAATGAAGAAACTTTCTTATATGTTCGTCCTCAAGTTTTGGTCGATTTTGTATTGAATTGTAAGCTGTCATTTTTTGACACTTGACGAGTAGAAACTACGGCATTAATAAAAATGGAACGATACAGGCTCAACAACGCAGTGAAATTAATAAAATTCACTATAAAAATGGTGAAAATTTGGTAGAGACGGTTCGTGAAACTCATTTTTGGGTCGTCGTGAAGCTCTTTGTCGAACCGAAATACAGAAAAAGGTGGAAAAATTTGAGCTGTTGGGAAGAGTTAGTTAAAGAATAAAACCCGTGCACGTCACTCAAAAACAGCCGAGAATATTGCTGCTGTAGCCGAAAGTGTTGAAGAAAACCCAGTTTTGTCCATTCCTCGTCGTTCTTTGGAATTGGACATTCCACAAACGTCATTACACCGTATTTTGCCTTGAGATTTGGGTCTTAAGAGGAAGTAACAACTTTTGAATCGTGGTAAATCTCCATTCAAAAAGTGGTCTCTTTATTTCACGAGTAACTACCCTAATTTACGACGTAGAGACTTGATTTATTTTTAAATTGAAGTTGAAGAACGTCTCGAGGGCAAATAGTTTTCTTTTTTTCGATTTAATTAGTTTTTCAATTAAAAAAAAAACAGGTTGAACTACAGCGTTTTGGAAACTGCACTTAATGTTTTTTTTTCGACGGTTATTCATCATTTTTTGGAAAAAATCGCAACTATTTGCCCTCGGCAATTTAATCTTCTATAAACTACAAAAATTTTCATGATGATTAGTTCAAAAATACCGTGTACTCATGAAAAACGAAAAACATATTCAATAACCCAAATATTGCGGAGATCTAACGATTACCCTGTTTTTTTAAATTGAAAAACTAATTAAATCGAAAAAAAGAAAACTATCTGCCTCTGAGACTTTCTTCAACTTCAATTTGAAAAAAAATCAAGTCTCTACGTCGTAAACTAGGGTAGTTACTCGTGAAATAAAGAGACCACTTTTTGAATGGAGATTTACCACGATTCAAAAGGTGATACTTCCCCTTAAGGCTTATGAAGTTCAGTTTACACAAGAACTCAAGCCGGCCGATCATCAACGTGTCTTTGCTGATTGGGTGCTTGAAATGCATGAAAATGATCCGGCATTCCATCGAAAAATAATCTTGAGTGATGAGGCCCATTTCAACCTCGGTGGCTTCGTCAACAAGCAAAATTGTCGCATCCGGGGCTCGGAAAACCCAAGAGCTATTGTTGAAAAGCCTCTTTATCCTCAAGGTGCGACTGTTTGGTGCAGTTTATGGTCCGGCGTGTTCATTGGACCTTACATTTCCGAGAATGAGGCTGGAGCAAAAGTTAGGATAATGAACTGCGCTATCGAGAGATTATTAATGATTTTTTATGGCCGGAATTGAATGGTATTGATCTGGACAATGTTTACATTCAACAAGACGGCGCTACGTGCCACACAAGCAACGAAACCATCGATCTTTTACGGGAAAAGTATCCGGACCGTGTTATCTCTCGAAGAGGTGATCACAATTGGCCACCGAGATATGTGATTTAACATTTTGGGACTTCAATTTCAAGTAAATAGTTATTTTCATTTCGTAATATCTTATATTTGGAAATGTAGGGAGCTGTCAGCTGAATAAAGTATTCATTCGTTAGATATTTGATTGAGAAATCAAGTAAAACCTTTCATTATCTATCCTTTGTAGTTATTGATTAATGATTGTATTACTATCTAATCGAAATCATATCTCGAAGATCTACCATGGAAAGAATCAAAGTTATTTTGAAATAATTGCACCATTGAATAATTTAATTCTATAGCATGGATGGTAAGAAGATTATACACTGCTGTGAATATCATGGATCGATCATTAGCAGAAGCTTTATTTATTTTTAATTGAAGATTTTCCGCAGAAACAGAAAATTTCGTTTTAAAATCAAAATTTCTTCGCGGCGCACTGATATCGTTCAAATTCCTGATTTTTTTCTAAGTTTCTACCCTCAGTTGATAAAGTAACTAAAAAATCTGCGTTTTGTTCAAGTTTCTTAAGTGTCTATGCTGAATTCGAGTAAATCGAAAATTTCCCGACAAAAATACCCGAACAATCTAAACTTATGGATGCATCTAAGATGCAAACACGAAATCTCACCTGTCTTAGCGCGAAAACACCTGATCCAAAGAAGCTCCTCCGCCAAAATGCACTCGCGAGCTTACTGCGACACACTGACCGTTTTCCACAGACTGCGCTGCACCACTATCCAAGCGGCTTACTCCACCAGGTCTTCGTCGACGCGTGAAAACCTCTCCAAACAACGCTTGAATGGAACCACGACGATGGCTGAAATATCGAAGGCAAAATATAGATCAGTAACGTCGAGTTAGAGCGAGGATTTTACTCCCACCGGATCAAATTTAATAACGAAAGTAAAACCTGAGACACGGAGGTTGGCGATAGTCCGGTGCACCATTCGAAGCGGAAAAACGTTGCGGCAAAGGGAGCTTTCGATAAGGGGTCAGGGGCGGCGGTGGCTAGCGAGATAGGGGATCGAGGAAATTCCAGTGGAGAGTTTCCAAACCGGGGCAATGTGGTGTTTCTAAGTTTCTGAACTCAAATGATTCATGGGAAGGTCATGCATGCCTAAGGAAACACTGTGTTATGAATATACAGTTAGAGGGAACAATATTTCTTCTTTATTCTCTGGGTTGCTTCTGAAAACTTGTCGTTTTGATGTCCACAAAAGATTCATGAGAAGAACTCGCAGTACTCGCACCCAAACTAAGGAACAAGTAAAACGCAAAACAATCAATTTAGAAGGTTCATGCCAAAGAAATTGATTGTTGCCGAATATTTCCGAATGACAACAATTTTTTTCAAAGCCGATGTAAACCTTCATATTCGCATACTTTCTCGAAAGTGAACCGATCATGGCCAACCTAGATTACACTAGATTATCAACCAGAAACAATAAATCACAATCAGGGTCGTATCGAGGAGTTAATTGCCAAAAAAATCCAATCATACGATAAATCCCCAACAGTGGTACACCATCTGGTCGCCGGGCCGTGCAATTGTTTCGATTACCGTCAATAACGTCAATTTATCGTCGGCAATTTGGTGTAAAAACCGATCGTTACGTCACGTAGCCTTGTTAGGGTCGATCAGCTGAGCGCCAGCGTTTTGTCATTAGGGACATCGATCTGCTGCACGCGTGCGGGCGTTTACCCCGCATCCAAGGGACGAATACAATGTTTCCGGGAGGTCGATGATGAAAATTTAGGTCAGGCATGCCGCGGGAAATCTCTAGGGAGCGGAGGATCGTTTTCCCACACTTACGCATTTTGGCGGATGCGCCGACCCACATTCATACCCTGCCACAAGAAATGGTGGATGCGCTCGATCGAAATACGAATCCTTTTCTCATCAGTTTGTACCCTGTTCCAATAAAATTGTAGTTCACTTTAAATGGTACTTCTCAATCATTTTAAATCACAATGTAAGTGGTGACTGAACTGAAACTTGGCGTCTCAAATGACTTAAAACGCCTGATGTATTTGGTAATCAATATCCAAAAGCTGACATTCATTAGCAATATGGTCATTGACCACGAGTTTTATTCATGCATATTATTCTCCAAGGTTTGGAAATATCGAGTTATTCGGAAATATCCAGGTACATCTATCTTCCCACTCATGCCAAGTATAGATGGCGGTAAATACAAGATAAATGAAATCATTCATATTATTGTTTTCGAGATGGTAATCGATTTGATGGAATATTAATTAGTAGTCTTTGATGACTATTGAAACAAGATTCACTATTTGAAACGTATCGAAAAGAAAAACCAAAAAAATTGATGTCCTAAAGAAATCTTCTTCAATCCGAAGAAATCTGTAACGGCTTTGATCAGGAAGAAATCTGTAACGACTGATTGGGAAGAAACCTGTAACGGCATTGATCAGGAAGAAATCTGTAACGGCTTTGTTTGGGAAGAAACCTGTAACCGGCTTGGTCGATACGTAACTTTTTTAGCGGATCATAGATGTCTCGTGAATCTTCGATTTCGCGAAAGCTGGAGAATCGCGAAAATTTATTTGATTTCAATTTCATGTCGGTATAATTACTTAGTTGGCATCGATTGCGGCACCGGTTAATTACATATTTGTCTATGTTTATTGCGGCAGGAAATACATGACGAAACTGTTATGATTGTATGGAAAAAGAGTGTATAAACAATTCGATTAGGCGGTGCATTTCATTTAATGCATTCGAAGGCCTTGAAGTTTTCCTACTATGTTTTCGAATATCATTTGATCTTGATTAAACAATATATTATGTATGAATGAGTATGTTTGTATGGAGACAATGGAATAGGTATTGGAGTTTCATTGAATTTAATCATTTATAATGAAAATTTGAATTTCTGGTCCACATTTTCATTCACTGAACTAGTACTTCATTTATGTACGTGTTCGAGCTAAAATTAGGTCATTTACGAGACAGTTTCGTAAGTTTTTTGAGCGCTGGTTTTACCTGAACGAGGCGTAATAAAAATGTCATATATTTTGACAGCTGTCAAATGTTTTTCCTTTGATTCCTTGCGAATATATCTAAGACCTACGTAATTGGGTAAAATGACTCCTCGGATTAAAATTTTGCAGTCTCCTTAGTACAAACAGTTTCTCACTTGTTCCTTCTATGATGCCTATTGTGCCCTTCTTGAAATTGCGATTAAGTGTCGCGTAAATCAAATCGACGTACGTTAAAGTTGCGGTTTTCTCCCGTGGTCTGACTAACAATGGCGGGGAATTTCAATGAGATCCTAACCAGACGACGAGGTTTTGCAGCTATAACAAACGAACTGCATAAATTGTGCAATTCATAATTTCCTTTCGACAACAAAGGGGCATGGCCGATAAACTGGAAAAGATCTCTGTCTATTGATTTTGAGGACAGGGCCGGGCTTCCATAATTTTCAGGAATCTGATCCTTAATGTTCTTTGCACTTTGAAAAAAAGTTCAGGAGAGAATGCTGTAATAGGGTTGCTAAAGAGGAAATACGAAAATCTGAAAAGTACAATCGTTAAATGTTGTATTAATCATTTGAATGGGCTCTGAAGAAGATACTTAGTTTTGAGTCATGGATATTCTTCATTTTATAATAATTGTGATTGACATCATTTCAAGAGACGTACAAACCACAGAATTTTGAGCTCAGATCTCAGAACACAGAGAAGTAGGTTCTGAATAGACGAGTCCCTTCATGCTGGCCAACTGTTTAAAATTGCCTGAAAATCACTTCCCTTTTTTTCGCAATGATTCAACTCTTACCTGAAAGCTTTAATCCTAATGAGTGTATCCTGAAAATATTAGATGTCACGAAGGTCTTCATCAAAAGCTATAAATTTTTGTTTTCTTAGGGTTTCATCAATGGAAAATAAATATCCCCACCAAAATGTTTGAATGGAGAATTTGAATTTTTCGAATCAAATGAGGATTTCGCTTGAGTTGGTTTTTAATAACTTTTCTGATGAATGAGATGTTTCTATTAACAGTGTAAGAATAATTCAAGATACTGCAGAAATATAAAATTCAAATTTCATTAATTTCCGAAGAAGGAGCACTCGTATAAAGACCTGTTGCAAGATGTAAAACTGATTATTATAGGTGTTTTCTTTGGATTCGTAGAGATCATAGGAAGACTTTCAGTGAATTAATGTATTATTAACCCTGTATTGTGGAGTTTATTAAATATAGGTGCATAATTGGGTTTTCGCTTCTAATTGGATAGAAATTCTACAAGGAATTCAAAAGAAATTAGGGAAATAAATGATTGTTTTTAATGTTCTTTATTTGCATGGAAACTTACTACAGAATAACAACCCAAAAGTATTTACAACTGCCATAGACTATGATCTGGATGTGAATAAGTTCTGATGCCGCATGAGAAATTAGGATCATTGTACTGGAAAATCATTATAATGAAGTATCACTTTGAAATCATAGTATATTCTAAGTATATTCTTAATATGTAAAGTGGTAAATTAATCAATTCAACATCAGAACTTGGCCAGTGTATACCACATCTCAAAATAATAAATACAGACAATATATTTACTAAAAATATTGTTCGCAAATGATTGAGAAACTCCCTAAAAAATGGCTACTTCACAAACAGTTTCAGTTTTATTAATACTAGAACTAATCTCTCTCTCAAGCAATTTATTTATGGATTTTTCAATCTGGATATAAATCTGAAATTAACTTGACATAATCTTCCACGTGAAGGGAACAAACACATATATTCTTTGCAGCAAGGTTCCCATCTATAGTTTGTCTATCCATGCTTTTCTCCAGTCCAATTTATGCAATATGTCAAAGGCATTAGTGATATTCGGTGTTGAGGCATCTTTCTCAGGAAATTTATCAAAACGAACAGCCGTGCTTTTACTTTTCCTTGAAGAGCAATCGAGAACAGTTTTTTCCAGTACTAGTACTTTGCTTACATTGTTATATAATCATCTACTGGCCTAAAATTCAAATATATCATGAGGATTGAAACATAAAAATCTTTTCGTGCAGATACCTACTTCACCTTTTCTAATTTCCATCTTACAGAAAGATGAAGTCACAGCTCAGTACCTCGAATTACGAGGATCATATCCCTCAAGAATACCTGAAACAGCCATTGATTTAGAATAGATATTCTAATTTCTAAGTCAATGGAAACAGCTTAGGAGCAAGTAAAAATATAAACAAGTCGTTTTCTAGGTTGGAAAGTCATAGATTTCTATTAATGAAAACATTAGAAAACAAAAATTTATAGCTTTTGATGAAGACCTTCGTGACATCTAATATTTTCAGGATACACTCATTGGGATTAAAGCTTTCAGGTAAGAGTTGAATCATTGGGAAAAAAAGGGAAGTGATTTTCAGGTATTTTTAAACAGTTGGCCAGCATGAAGGGACTCGTCTATTGAAGTCGCAGAATTCAACACTTGATACACCCCTGAACACCGTTGCGTTGCATTAGACTCCAATCATTGCACTATAATATATCTCGTTCTGTACATAATGAATGAAATGACAAGTATAGGAAGCAAATTGATACAGAAACTGCCTTTCAACCTACAACGTCAGGCCCAGCAATCTGTTTTCAGTGTTTCTCCGCATGTAAACCGGCTCGGTCCAGATAATTTCTCGTGTTGGTGCTCTTGCGGCTAAGAATACGGAACTTATCCTTCATAATTCGTGCATAGAAAGTAGCCACTAAATCTCTCTCTATGAATTTTCGACGCGAGTGAAGGAATATTTCGCGGTCATAGAATATTGTGGAACGATCGCGTTCCGAAAGTTCGGATTTATGGTTGTTTTGTTCTTTTCTGGAGTGGAGGATGAGTCCGCAGTTGGATTGGGCCAAGTCTTTGGCGGATTGCATCGAGGAGTACGTTACAGGAAGTGGCGGGTGCGATAAGTCATCGAAAGTAGTGAAAAGCGATAGGAAATTGAGCAAGGATGGCGATTTTATGCCGACTGTTCCGGAGAGGGGGAGATTTATCGGGAGTCAGAGTTTGAAGAGGTAAAGGTGCTATTTCACAAATATTGAAGGCCAGCGTTTTTCATGACGGAAGATCCTGCATTCGGTCATGAAAAAGTTCATGAAAAGAATATGGTCCTGTAGTCAGGGTTGTTGTGGTCATTTGGCTGATGTTATTCTCCATTATTGATGACAGACCGTCCTCTTCATAATGAAACTAGCTGGCCCGGCGAACTTTGTTCTGCCCTAATGATACTTACGGTGGATTTCACAAATCCACTCTGATTTTTGAACTGTCAAATGTTTCCATGGATATGAGCTATCACACAGAACAGATACACAAAAATAATATGTCCTAATATGTCAATCACTAATAATGGCAATTTTGGATTAAGTTATTTCCGCAAATATATTTATAACCCAAACAGAAATTCAAAAACGTTTCAAAAATTATAAGGAAAGATGAGAACGGACAATTCACGATTGAAACTGATCGCCAAAATCCGATTTACCTGAAATTTCGATAAAAATTCACTATGATATTCAACCGCTTTTTGATCTGTTAATAGCCTTTCATGGTTCTATAAGCCCTATGTAATACCTCAATTACACTCAGCCACTTCCACTGCTACTCGCGCTGCCAGAAATATTTCCCGGAATACTTCTGGGGCAGTATGGAAAGGCAGCGAGTATTTACACTCAGCTCAAACATTTCTCTCGCGATCAAGTTTTGGCAATGGCGGACGACGAAATTGCACCTGATCCTGACATCAGAAGAGGTCTGAATGTCGCCCTAAGTGACAATTTTCTCATTTTAATTCCTCAATTCCAAACATCCTTCCAACCATCGTGCACTTTGTGCTTAAGTTTATGGTTTTCATCAGAAGAATCCCATATCACTCTTTCACTCTCAAGGTATTCTAGAAATGATATTATTTTTTCATTGCTCCACTCCGTCGACATTTTTCGCAACAATTAACGATTTCAATCAATTGATACGACAACGTGCGCAACGCAGGCACGAAAGTAACTGGGCTGAATGTGATCACTCCATGCCACTTGCACTGCCGGTCCTTTGACTGCCGCACGAAAAACCGCTAATTTAGGGAGTGACCGGCAACGCGAGTAGCAGCACGAGTGGCAGTAGAAGTGAGGTGATTACATTCTCACCATGCTCATTTCCCTGCTCACTTCCCTGCTCCATGCCGTGGAAGTGGGCTGAGTGTAATTGACGGGTAAATTACACGGTAATTGATGTCATATGTTCTTTTCTCGACCATTTCAAACCACGACGACCGAAATGCTCGAAAAAGGAACAGATGACATCAATAGATGGCCGCGAAAGCCTCAACAAATTCATCGTCATTTAATTGTGATAATGTCAAATATAGTACCTTCACTACGTTATTTGGAATAAATAAAACTATAAAAATAACTAATAATCATCAGTCATAATGTGTGAATAGCGCCATCTGAAGTGGTAAGAACGAAACTTGTCTCATATCTCAACGAAATCTAATCATTTTAGACATCTGTACTCCTACGCTAAGACATTTTGGTTTTGCCCAACAGCGCAGAGTTGTAGGCAACTCAAATTACACACTCTTACAGTGACTATAGAGGGAATATAGTCACTATTCACACTATTTGTTTATATCGCCATCTAACGCGGAGAATATCAAATGAAGTACCAACGAATAAGCGGTAGCGTAACTGTAACTGTAGCGACATCTAGTGGCCTTACTCAAAAGGAGGAAAAGCATTTCCTGTATAAGTAAAACTTTCATCGATTTTTTCAAAGTTTAATTGTATTTTATAATAACCAGACCGTAGACCAATCCATATATGAAGTTTCATAACAAACAGTCCATCCGATCTCGAGTTATAAATGGTGTAACCAACATCTTTCTTTTATATATATAAATAAATATCCGATCGTCTATGATAGCTATGTGAATTTTGAACCCCCTATAAATTGATATAAAATGCTAAGACCATAGCGTATGCCTAATGTCAAACACTCTGTGATCTGAAGCGATGGTTTTCGATGATCTCGTTACCACGCTCTCTCTCTGTCTAACAACATGGCGGCATCCTAGACACAGACGCGTGTTAGTAAACACATAACCTGCCATTTTGTATAAAGCCCACTAATAATCTGTGAACTGTGAAATAAACAACAAGTTAAACCACCCCGAGTGTTTTATTATCTTACATCTATTTAAAAAATGGCTTTTTTCTTTGAATGTAAAAAATAACAATCCTTATTGGAAAATCCTTCATCAGCTCGAAAATCTCTGATTAGAAAGATTCTAAAATTTTGTATATTTTAATTTCAACTTTCTAGTACGGTGGTGAGCAATTCCGTTGAATTCAATAACAGTCCACGGTACTCAGTAACCATTCCTGGAAATTTTTTAGCTACGAGGATATATTGAAAAATTCTTAGCCTACTATAGAACCAAATAAAATTTCAATGTCAAAATATTTTATTACTCAACATATTCTCCTCTAAATTAAAAACATTTATTACAGCGAACCTACAACGTCTCTAGACCTTTAAAAAAATGTTCTTTTTTGCTCTGCAAACCAGTCCTCCACAGCTTTTATTACCTCCTCGTTGGAAGAAAATTTACGACCTTTTAAACTTTTTTTCAGTTGAGGAAAGAGATGATAGTCGGACGGAGCCAAATCTGGTGAATAACGGGGGTGTTCTAGTAATTCTAACCCTAAATCACGAATTTTTGCATGGCAACATGAGATTTGTGTACTGGGGCGTTGTCCTGTAAAAACAAAATACCTTTGGTTAGCCTTCCGCGTCTTTTCTCTCTAATTTTTTTCCCGTAGAGTGGTCAGTAATATCGAATAGTAATCTCCAGTTATTGTTCTACCCTTATCCAAAAAATCAATCCTGATTAATCCATGGCAATCCCAAAAAAACTGAAGCAAGAACTTTTCCAGCAGATTTTTGGACACGAAACTTCTTAGGTCTTGGAGAAACAGAGTGTCTCCATTCCATCGATTGTTGCTTTGTTTCTGGATCGTAGAAATGTACCCAAGTCTCATCCATAGTAACAATTCGGTTTAAGAAGTCTACATCGTTTTCAAATCGAGCACAGATCGAACGCGATGCTTCTACACTTGCACGCCTTTGGTCAACATTCAAACATGGGGATCCATTTTGCAGAAATTATTTTCATGTCCAACTTGACGTGAACTTTATGATGAACGCGTTCGTATAAAATCTCCAGTGCTTCAGATATCCGTTTAAGCCCAATTCGACGGTCTGATAAAATCATGTCATGAACTGCATCGATATTTTCGGGGACTGACACAGAAACTGGCCTTCCCGATCGGTCATCATCTTCAATGGAAAATTCACCTCTTTTGAAGCTTGCAGTCCAATTTTTCACGGTCGCATACGAAGGACATTGATCACCAAGGGTTTTAGCATATCTTCGTAAATCTGCTTACCTCTTAACCCTTTAGAACACAGGTACTTGATGATGGCTCGATACTCCAATTTTTCGATTCTTACAATTTCGGTGGACATCTTTTTTTTAAATTCATTGCGTAACTCTGGTTTACTTTTTTGACGTCGAACTCTACAATGACACTTCTAATAAGTTATTGATATGGTATCGCAATATTTTGTTTATGCATGGAACTGGTCTAGGCTAACTAGATATCAATTCTCACATCCTCGTATCAATTATAATTCACATTTAACTTATCTCTACCTCGTAAATCACCGGGCAAAACGCGCCGTAAGTCAGATTTCAATTTTGCAATTGAATATAAATCAGGTCTGTAGGAAGATATGACATTTCGATTTCTTGGCCTAATAGGTTGCGTACGCTCGAGCGCATTATTATCTCCGATAAACCGATTACGACGGTGTTAATATGACATGCGGACACACGATTCCCGCATTTATCACAACTATTTTCGCTGTAACGCGCGAATAATAAGCGCTTTGCGTTGGAGAATGAGGCACACTTTCGCGCTAATTTGGTCATTATGCCAGTGTGGTATGCCAGAGAAAAGGTGTCAAGATACTGTACTAGCATTTTCTGGATTATTGTTATTGAGATTTATGTAGAATGGCACGGACAGGGTTCATCTCGACGAATGTCACTCATTCAGAACACGGTGCAGTTTCTCAACCACGCTTTATCTGGTAGTGTTCATTCTAATGCCGCAACCCTGAGTCTGAGGGATTCACTCGTAATTTGTGTACATATATTGATTATTCAGCACACAAATAATAAATTCTAGAAAAAATAAGAATGAAAAATTTCTTGGAAAATCGAAGGGATATGGACAAGTTTGATATCAAAACATGGGTTTTCGGGGACGCTCTATCCAATAAGAACAAATTCAAGTCGCTATCTATCATCGTTTAGATTTTCACTTGTCAAATGGCATTTTTTGAAAAATCCGAAATTACAAATTGTCATAGCTCCCGCTCTCCTCAATATATCCACATCTCTCATGTACCTACGTTGGTAATCAGCATTGCCTAGAATATCTCTGAGCATAATAAAATCGATATCGAAAATCTCAACTTTTCGGGTGAAAAATGACAAAGGGGTGAGACCCCCCAAAAACACCATATTTGTCATCACTGAGGAACCCCTGGCGAATCCAAAGTCGTTTTCAATCTCGAAGATCTACTACCCATTCGAATCACGCATAATACCCTTTAGACTGATCTGTACCACCTATACTTTGAGTGCTCTGAGCGTCAGAACAAAACTCGAAAATGAAATTTGGAAAAAATAAAACAATTAAAAGTCGAATCAAAGGAGGCCTATATGCACATGTTTGGTATCAAATTATAGGTTTTCGAGGATGCTCTATCCAATGAGAACAAATTTAAGTCGCTATCTATCATCGTTTAGATTTTCACCTGTCAAATGGCATTTTTTGAAAAATCCGAAATTTCAAATTCTCATAGCTCCCGCCTCTGGGATCGTATCAACTTTTGGCTTGTATATTGTGAATCAGCATTGTCCATAGTATCTCTGAGCATCATAAAATCGATTTCGAAAATCCCGACTTTTTGGGTGAAAAATGCATAAGGGGTAAGACCCCCCAAAATCACCATATTTGTCATCACCGAGAAATCCCTGGCGAATCCAAAGTCGTTTTCCAATCTCGAAGATCTCCTACCCATTCGAATCATGCATAATACCCATTAGACTGATCTGTACCACCTCTTTGAGTGCTCTGAGCGTCAGAACAAAACTCGAAAATGAAATTTGGAAAAAATAAAACAATTAAAAGTCGAATCAAAGGAGGCCTATATGCACATGTTTGGTATCAAATTATAGGTTTTCGAGGATGCTCTATCCAATAAGAACAAATTCAAGTCGCTATCTATCATCGTTTAGATTTTCACCTGTCAAATGGCATTTTTTGAAAAATCCGAAATTTCAAATTCTCATAGCTCCCGCCTCTGGGATCGTATCAACTTTTGGCTTGTATATTGTGAATCAGCATTGTCCGTAGTATCTCTGAGCATCATAAAATCGATTTCGAAAATCCCAACTTTTTGGGTGAAAAATGCATAAGGGGTAAGACCCCCAAAAACACCATATTTGTCATCACCGAGAAATCCCTGGCGAATCCAAAGTCGTTTTCCAATCTCGAAGATCTCCTACCCATTCGAATCATGCATAATACCCATTAGACTGATCTGTACCACCTATACTTTGAGTGCTCTGAGCGTCAGAACAAAACTCGAAAATGAAATTTGGAAAAAATAAAACAATTAAAAGTCGAATCAAAGGAGGCCTATATGCACATGTTTGGTATCAAATTATAGGTTTTCGAGGATGCTCTATCCAATAAGAACAAATTCAAGTCGCTATCTATCATCGTTTAGATTTTCACCTGTCAAATGGCATTTTTTGAAAAATCCGAAATTTCAAATTCTCATAGCTCCCGCCTCTGGGATCGTATCAACTTTTGGCTTGTATATTGTGAATCAGCATTGTCCATAGTATCTCTGAGCATCATAAAATCGATTTCGAAAATCCCGACTTTTTGGGTGAAAAATGCATAAGGGGTAAGACCCCCCAAAATCACCATATTTGTCATCACCGAGAAATCCCTGGCGAATCCAAAATCGTTTTCCAATCTCGAAGATCTCCTACCCATTCGAATCATGCATAATACCCATTAGACTGATCTGTACCACCTATACTTTGAGTGCTCTGAGCGTCAGAACAAAACTCGTAAATGAAATTTGGAAAAAATAAAACAATTAAAAGTCGAATCAAAGGAGGCCTATATGCACATGTTTGGTATCAAATTATAGGTTTTCGAGGATGCTCTATCCAATAAGAACAAATTCAAGTCGCTATCTATCATCGTTTAGATTTTCACCTGTCAAATGGCATTTTTTGAAAAATCCGAAATTTCAAATTCTCATAGCTCCCGCCTCTGGGATCGTATCAACTTTTGGCTTGTATATTGTGAATCAGCATTGTCCATAGTATCTCTGAGCATCATAAAATCGATTTCGAAAATCCCAACTTTTTGGGTGAAAAATGCATAAGGGGTAAGACCCCCCAAAAACACCATATTTGTCATCACCGAGAAATCCCTGGCGAATCCAAAGTCGTTTTCCAATCTCGAAGATCTCCTACCCATTCGAATCATGCATAATACCCATTAGACTGATCTGTACCACCTATACTTTGAGTGCTCTGAGCGTCAGAACAAAACTCGAAAATGAAATTTGGAAAAAATAAAACAATTAAAAGTCGAATCAAAGGAGGCCTATATGCACATGTTTGGTATCAAATTATAGGTTTTCGAGGATGCTCTATCCAATAAGAACAAATTCAAGTCGCTATCTATCATCGTTTAGATTTTCACCTGTCAAATGGCATTTTTTGAAAAATCCGAAATTTCAAATTCTCATAGCTCCCGCCTCTGGGATCGTATCAACTTTTGGCTTGTATATTGTGAATCAGCATTGTCCGTAGTATCTCTGAGCATCATAAAATCGATTTCGAAAATCCCGACATTTTGGGTGAAAAATGCATAAGGGGTAAGACCCCCAAAAACACCATATTTGTCATCACCGAGAAATCCCTGGCGAATCCAAAGTCGTTTTCCAATCTCGAAGATCTCCTACCCATTCGAATCATGCATAATACCCATTAGACTGATCTGTACCACCTATACTTTGAGTGCTCTGAGCGTCAGAACAAAACTCGAAAATGAAATTTGGAAAAAATAAAACAATTAAAAGTCGAATCAAAGGAGATGCACATGTTTGGTATCAAATTATAGGTTTTCGAGGATGCTCTATCCAATAAGAACAAATTCAAGTCGCTATCTATCATCGTTTAGATTTTCACCTGTCAAATGGCATTTTTTGAAAAATCCGAAATTTCAAATTCTCATAGCTCCCGCCTCTGGGATCGTATCAACTTTTGGCTTGTATATTGTGAATCAGCAGTGTCCATAGTATCTCTGAGCATCATAAAATCGATTTCGAAAATCCCGACTTTTTGGGTGAAAAATGCATAAGGGGTAAGACCCCCCAAAAACACCATATTTGTCATCACCGAGAAATCCCTGGCGAATCCAAAGTCGTTTTCCAATCTCGAAGATCTCCTACCCATTCGAATCATGCATAATACCCATTAGACTGATCTGTACCACCTATACTTTGAGTGCTCTGAGCGTCAGAACAAAACTCGAAAATGAAATTTGGAAAAAATAAAACAATTAAAAGTCGAATCAAAGGAGGCCTATATGCACATGTTTGGTATCAAATTATAGGTTTTCGAGGATGCTCTATCCAATAAGAACAAATTCAAGTCGCTATCTATCATCGTTTAGATTTTCACCTGTCAAATGGCATTTTTTGAAAAATCCGAAATTTCAAATTCTCATAGCTCCCGCCTCTGGGATCGTATCAACTTTTGGCTTGTATATTGTGAATCAGCATTGTCCATAGTATCTCTGAGCATCATAAAATCGATTTCGAAAATCCCAACTTTTTGGGTGAAAAATGCATAAGGGGTAAGACCCCCCAAAAACACCATATTTGTCATCACCGAGAAATCCCTGGCGAATCCAAAGTCGTTTTCCAATCTCGAAGATCTCCTACCCATTCGAATCATGCATAATACCCATAAGACTGATCTGTACCACCTATACTTTGAGTGCTCTGAGCGTCAGAACAAAACTCGAAAATGAAATTTGGAAAAAATAAAACAATTAAAAGTTGAATCAAAGGAGGCCTATATGCACATGTTTGGTATCAAATTATAGGTTTTCGAGGATGCTCTATCCAATAAGAACAAATTCAAGTCGCTATCTATCATCGTTAAGATTTTCACCTGTCAAATGGCATTTTTTGAAAAATCCGAAATTTCAAATTCTCATAGCTCCCGCCTCTGGGATCGTATCAACTTTTGGCTTGTATATTGTGAATCAGCATTGTCCGTAGTATCTCTGAGCATCATAAAATCGATTTCGAAAATCCCGACTTTTTGGGTGAAAAATGCATAAGGGGTAAGACCCCCCAAAAACACCATATTTGTCATCACCGAGAAATCCCTGGCGAATCCAAAGTCGTTTTTCAATCTCGAAGATCTCCTACCCATTCGAATCATGCATAATACCCATTAGACTGATCTGTACCACCTATACTTTGAGTGCTCTGAGCGTCAGAACAAAACTCGAAAATGAAATTTGGAAAAAATAAAACAATTAAAAGTCGACTCGAAGAAGGCCTATATGGACATGTTTGGTATCAAATTATAGGTTTTCGGGGACGCTCTATTCAATAAGGACAAATCCAAGTCGCTATCTATCATCGTTTAGATTTTCACCTGTCAAATGGCATTTTTTGAAAAATCCGAAATTTCAAATTCTCATAGCTCCCGCCTCTGGGATCGTATCAACTTTTGGCTTGTATATTGTGAATCAGCATTGTCCATAGTATCTCTGAGCATCATAAAATCGATTTCGAAAATCCCAACTTTTTGGGTGAAAAATGCATAAGGGGTAAGACCCCCCAAAAACACCATATTTGTCATCACCGAGAAATCCCTGGCGAATCCAAAGTCGTTTTCCAATCTCGAAGATCTCCTACCCATTCGAATCATGCATAATACCCATTAGACTGATCTGTACCACCTATACTTTGAGTGCTCTGAGCGTCAGAACAAAACTCGAAAATGAAATTTGGAAAAAATAAAGCAATTAAAAGTCGAATCAAAGGAGGCCTATATGCACATGTTTGGTATCAAATTATAGGTTTTCGAGGATGCTCTATCCAATAAGAACAAATTCAAGTCGCTATCTATCATCGTTTAGATTTTCACCTGTCAAATGGCATTTTTTGAAAAATCCGAAATTTCAAATTCTCATAGCTCCCGCCTCTGGGATCGTATCAACTTTTGGCTTGTATATTGTGAATCAGCATTGTCCATAGTATCTCTGAGCATCATAAAATCGATTTCGAAAATCCCAACTTTTTGGGTGAAAAATGCATAAGGGGTAAGACCCCCCAAAAACACCATATTTGTCATCACCGAGAAATCCCTGGCGAATCCAAAGTCGTTTTCCAATCTCGAAGATCTCCTACCCATTCGAATCATGCATAATACCCATTAGACTGATCTGTACCACCTATACTTTGAGTGCTCTGAGCGTCAGAACAAAACTCGAAAATGAAATTTGGAAAAAATAAAACAATTAAAAGTCGAATCAAAGGAGGCCTATATGCACATGTTTGGTATCAAATTATAGGTTTTCGAGGATGCTCTATCCAATAAGAACAAATTCAAGTCGCTATCTATCATCGTTTAGATTTTCACCTGTCAAATGGCATTTTTTGAAAAATCCGAAATTTCAAATTCTCATAGCTCCCGCCTCTGGGATCGTATCAACTTTTGGCTTGTATATTGTGAATCAGCATTGTCCATAGTATCTCTGAGCATCATAAAATCGATTTCGAAAATCCCAACTTTTTGGGTGAAAAATGCATAAGGGGTAAGACCCCCCAAAAACACCATATTTGTCATCACCGAGAAATCCCTGGCGAATCCAAAGTCGTTTTCCAATCTCGAAGATCTCCTACCCATTCGAATCATGCATAATACCCATTAGACTGATCTGTACCACCTATACTTTGAGTGCTCTGAGCGTCAGAACAAAACTCGAAAATGAAATTTGGAAAAAATAAAACAATTAAAAGTCGAATCAAATCAAAGGAGGCCTATATGCACATGTTTGGTATCAAATTATAGGTTTTCGAGGATGCTCTATCCAATAAGAACAAATTCAAGTCGCTATCTATCATCGTTTAGATTTTCACCTGTCAAATGGCATTTTTTGAAAAATCCGAAATTTCAAATTCTCATAGCTCCCGCCTCTGGGATCGTATCAACTTTTGGCTTGTATATTGTGAATCAGCATTGTCCGTAGTATCTCTGAGCATCATAAAATCGATTTCGAAAATCCCGACTTTTTGGGTGAAAAATGCATAAGGGGTAAGACCCCCCAAAATCACCATATTTGTCATCACCGAGAAATCCCTGGCGAATCCAAAGTCGTTTTTCAATCTCGAAGATCTCCTACCCATTCGAATCATGCATAATACCCATTAGACTGATCTGTACCACCTATACTTTGAGTGCTCTGAGCGTCAGAACAAAACTCGAAAATGAAATTTGGAAAAAATAAAACAATTAAAAGTCGACTCGAAGAAGGCCTATATGGACATGTTTGGTATCAAATTATAGGTTTTCGGGGACGCTCTATTCAATAAGGACAAATCCAAGTCGCTATCTATCATCGTTTAGATTTTCACCTGTCAAATGGCATTTTTTGAAAAATCCGAAATTTGAAATTCTCATAGCTCCCGCCTCTGGGATCGTATCAACTTTTGGCTTGTATATTGTGAATCAGCATTGTCCGTAGTATCTCTGAGCATCATAAAATCGATTTCGAAAATCCCGACTTTTTGGGTGAAAAATGCATAAGGGGTAAGACCCCCCAAAAACACCATATTTGTCATCACCGAGAAATCCCTGGCGAATCCAAAGTCGTTTTTCAATCTCGAAGATCTCCTACCCATTCGAATCATGCATAATACCCATTAGACTGATCTGTACCACCTATACTTTGAGTGCTCTGAGCGTCAGAACAAAACTCGAAAATGAAATTTGGAAAAAATAAAACAATTAAAAGTCGACTCGAAGAAGGCCTATATGGACATGTTTGGTATCAAATTATAGGTTTTCGGGGACGCTCTATTCAATAAGGACAAATCCAAGTCGCTATCTATCATCGTTTAGATTTTCACCTGTCAAATGGCATTTTTTGAAAAATCCGAAATTTCAAATTCTCATAGCTCCCGCCTCTGGGATCGTATCAACTTTTGGCTTGTATATTGTGAATCAGCATTGTCCGTAGTATCTCTGAGCATCATAAAATCGATTTCGAAAATCCCGACTTTTTGGGTGAAAAATGCATAAGGGGTAAGACCCCCCAAAAACACCATATTTGTCATCACCGAGAAATCCCTGGCGAATCCAAAGTCGTTTTTCAATCTCGAAGATCTCCTACCCATTCGAATCATGCATAATACCCATTAGACTGATCTGTACCACCTATACTTTGAGTGCTCTGAGCGTCAGAACAAAACTCGAAAATGAAATTTGGAAAAAATAAAACAATTAAAAGTCGACTCGAAGAAGGCCTATATGGACATGTTTGGTATCAAATTATAGGTTTTCGGGGACGCTCTATTCAATAAGGACAAATCCAAGTCGCTATCTATCATCGTTTAGATTTTCACCTGTCAAATGGCATTTTTTGAAAAATCCGAAATTTCAAATTCTCATAGCTCCCGCCTCTGGGATCGTATCAACTTTTGGCTTGTATATTGTGAATCAGCATTGTCCGTAGTATCTCTGAGCATCATAAAATCGATTTCGAAAATCCCGACTTTTTGGGTGAAAAATGCATAAGGGGTAAGACCCCCCAAAAACACCATATTTGTCATCACCGAGAAATCCCTGGCGAATCCAAAGTCGTTTTTCAATCTCGAAGATCTCCTACCCATTCGAATCATGCATAATACCCATTAGACTGATCTGTACCACCTATACTTTGAGTGCTCTGAGCGTCAGAACAAAACTCGAAAATGAAATTTGGAAAAAATAAAACAATTAAAAGTCGACTCGAAGAAGGCCTATATGGACATGTTTGGTATCAAATTATAGGTTTTCGGGGACGCTCTATTCAATAAGGACAAATCCAAGTCGCTATCTATCATCGTTTAGATTTTCACCTGTCAAATGGCATTTTTTGAAAAATCCGAAATTTCAAATTCTCATAGCTCCCGCCTCTGGGATCGTATCAACTTTTGGCTTGTATATTGTGAATCAGCATTGTCCGTAGTATCTCTGAGCATCATAAAATCGATTTCGAAAATCCCGACTTTTTGGGTGAAAAATGCATAAGGGGTAAGACCCCCCAAAAACACCATATTTGTCATCACCGAGAAATCCCTGGCGAATCCAAAGTCGTTTTTCAATCTCGAAGATCTCCTACCCATTCGAATCATGCATAATACCCATTAGACTGATCTGTACCACCTATACTTTGAGTGCTCTGTGCGTCAGAACAAAACTCGAAAATGAAATTTGGAAAAAATAAAACAATTAAAAGTCGAATCAAAGGAGGCCTATATGCACATGTTTGGTATCAAATTATAGGTTTTCGAGGATGCTCTATCCAATAAGAACAAATTCAAGTCGCTATCTATCATCGTTTAGATTTTCACCTGTCAAATGGCATTTTTTGAAAAATCCGAAATTTCAAATTCTCATAGCTCCCGCCTCTGGGATCGTATCAACTTTTGGCTTGTATATTGTGAATCAGCATTGTCCATAGTATCCCTGAGCATCATAAAATCGATTTCGAAAATCCCAACTTTTTGGGTGAAAAATGCATAAGGGGTAAGACCCCCCAAAAACACCATATTTGTCATCACCGAGAAATCCCTGGCGAATCCAAAGTCGTTTTCCAATCTCGAAGATCTCCTACCCATTCGAATCATGCATAATACCCATTAGACTGATCTGTACCACCTATACTTTGAGTGCTCTGAGCGTCAGAACAAAACTCGAAAATGAAATTTGGAAAAAATAAAACAATTAAAAGTCGAATCAAAGGAGGCCTATATGCACATGTTTGGTATCAAATTATAGGTTTTCGAGGATGCTCTATCCAATAAGAACAAATTCAAGTCGCTATCTATCATCGTTTAGATTTTCACCTGTCAAATGGCATTTTTTGAAAAATCCGAAATTTCAAATTCTCATAGCTCCCGCCTCTGGGATCGTATCAACTTTTGGCTTGTATATTGTGAATCAGCATTGTCCATAGTATCTCTGAGCATCATAAAATCGATTCCGAAAATCCCAACTTTTTGGGTGAAAAATGCATAAGGGGTAAGACCCCCCAAAAACACCATATTTGTCATCACCGAGAAATCCCTGGCGAATCCAAAGTCGTTTTCCAATCTCGAAGATCTCCTACCCATTCGAATCATGCATAATACCCATTAGACTGATCTGTACCACCTATACTTTGAGTGCTCTGAGCATCAGAACAAAACTCGAAAATGAAATTTGGAAAAAATAAAACAATTAAAAGTCGAATCAAAGGAGGCCTATATGCACATGTTCGGTATCAAATTATAGGTTTTCGAGGATGCTCTATCCAATAAGAACAAATTCAAGTCGCTATCTATCATCGTTTAGATTTTCACCTGTCAAATGGCATTTTTTGAAAAATCCGAAATTTCAAATTCTCATAGCTCCCGCCTCTGGGATCGTATCAACTTTTGGCTTGTATATTGTGAATCAGCATTGTCCATAGTATCTCTGAGCATCATAAAATCGATTTCGAAAATCCCAACTTTTTGGGTGAAAAATGCATAAGGGGTAAGACCCCCCAAAAACACCATATTTGTCATCACCGAGAAATCCCTGGCGAATCCAAAGTCGTTTTCCAATCTCGAAGATCTCCTACCCATTCGAATCATGCATAATACCCATTAGACTGATCTGTACCACCCATACTTTGAGTGCTCTGAGCGTCAGAACAAAACTCGAAAATGAAATTTGGAAAAAATAAAACAATTAAAAGTCGAATCAAAGGAGGCCTATATGCACATGTTTGGTATCAAATTATAGGTTTTCGAGGATGCTCTATCCAATAAGAACAAATTCAAGTCGCTATCTATCATCGTTTAGATTTTCACCTGTCAAATGGCATTTTTTGAAAAATCCGAAATTTCAAATTCTCATAGCTCCCGCCTCTGGGATCGTATCAACTTTTGGCTTGTATATTGTGAATCAGCATTGTCCGTAGTATCTCTGAGCATCATAAAATCGATTTCGAAAATCCCGACTTTTTGGGTGAAAAATGCATAAGGGGTAAGACCCCCCAAAAACACCATATTTGTCATCACCGAGAAATCCCTGGCGAATCCAAAGTCGTTTTCCAATCTCGAAGATCTCCTACCCATTCGAATCATGCATAATACCCATTAGACTGATCTGTACCACCTATACTTTGAGTGCTCTGAGCGTCAGAACAAAACTCGAAAATGAAATTTGGAAAAAATAAAACAATTAAAAGTCGAATCAAAGGAGGCCTATATGCACATGTTTGGTATCAAATTATAGGTTTTCGAGGATGCTCTATCCAATAAGAACAAATTTAAGTCGCTATCTATCATCGTTTAGATTTTCACCTGTCAAATGGCATTTTTTGAAAAATCCGAAATTTCAAATTCTCATAGCTCCCGCCTCTGGGATCGTATCAACTTTTGGCTTGTATATTGTGAATCAGCATTGTCCATAGTATCCCTGAGCATCATAAAATCGATTTCGAAAATCCCAACTTTTTGGGTGAAAAATGCATAAGGGGTAAGACCCCCCAAAAACACCATATTTGTCATCACCGAGAAATCCCTGGCGAATCCAAAGTCGTTTTCCAATCTCGAAGATCTCCTACCCATTCGAATCATGCATAATACCCATTAGACTGATCTGTACCACCTATACTTTGAGTGCTCTGAGCGTCAGAACAAAACTCGAAAATGAAATTTGGAAAAAATAAAACAATTAAAAGTCGAATCAAAGGAGGCCTATATGCACATGTTTGGTATCAAATTATAGGTTTTCGAGGATGCTCTATCCAATAAGAACAAATTCAAGTCGCTATCTATCATCGTTTAGATTTTCACCTGTCAAATGGCATTTTTTGAAAAATCCGAAATTTCAAATTCTCATAGCTCCCGCCTCTGGGATCGTATCAACTTTTGGCTTGTATATTGTGAATCAGCATTGTCCATAGTATCTCTGAGCATCATAAAATCGATTTCGAAAATCCCAACTTTTTGGGTGAAAAATGCATAAGGGGTAAGACCCCCCAAAAACACCATATTTGTCATCACCGAGAAATCCCTGGCGAATCCAAAGTCGTTTTCCAATCTCGAAGATCTCCTACCCATTCGAATCATGCATAATACCCATTAGACTGATCTGTACCACCTATACTTTGAGTGCTCTGAGCATCAGAACAAAACTCGAAAATGAAATTTGGAAAAAATAAAACAATTAAAAGTCGAATCAAAGGAGGCCTATATGCACATGTTCGGTATCAAATTATAGGTTTTCGAGGATGCTCTATCCAATAAGAACAAATTCAAGTCGCTATCTATCATCGTTTAGATTTTCACCTGTCAAATGGCATTTTTTGAAAAATCCGAAATTTCAAATTCTCATAGCTCCCGCCTCTGGGATCGTATCAACTTTTGGCTTGTATATTGTGAATCAGCATTGTCCATAGTATCTCTGAGCATCATAAAATCGATTTCGAAAATCCCAACTTTTTGGGTGAAAAATGCATAAGGGGTAAGACCCCCCAAAAACACCATATTTGTCATCACCGAGAAATCCCTGGCGAATCCAAAGTCGTTTTCCAATCTCGAAGATCTCCTACCCATTCGAATCATGCATAATACCCATTAGACTGATCTGTACCACCTATACTTTGAGTGCTCTGAGCGTCAGAACAAAACTCGAAAATGAAATTTGGAAAAAATAAAACAATTAAAAGTCGAATCAAAGGAGGCCTATATGCACATGTTTGGTATCAAATTATAGGTTTTCGAGGATGCTCTATCCAATAAGAACAAATTCAAGTCGCTATCTATCATCGTTTAGATTTTCACCTGTCAAATGGCATTTTTTGAAAAATCCGAAATTTCAAATTCTCATAGCTCCCGCCTCTGGGATCGTATCAACTTTTGGCTTGTATATTGTGAATCAGCATTGTCCGTAGTATCTCTGAGCATCATAAAATCGATTTCGAAAATCCCGACTTTTTGGGTGAAAAATGCATAAGGGGTAAGACCCCCCAAAAACACCATATTTGTCATCACCGAGAAATCCCTGGCGAATCCAAAGTCGTTTTCCAATCTCGAAGATCTCCTACCCATTCGAATCATGCATAATACCCATTAGACTGATCTGTACCACCTATACTTTGAGTGCTCTGAGCGTCAGAACAAAACTCGAAAATGAAATTTGGAAAAAATAAAACAATTAAAAGTCGAATCAAAGGAGGCCTATATGCACATGTTTGGTATCAAATTATAGGTTTTCGAGGATGCTCTATCCAATAAGGACAAATTCAAGTCGCTATCTATCATCGTTTAGATTTTCACCTGTCAAATGGCATTTTTTGAAAAATCCGAAATTTCAAATTCTCATAGCTCCCGCCTCTGGGATCGTATCAACTTTTGGCTTGTATATTGTGAATCAGCATTGTCCATAGTATCTCTGAGCATCATAAAATCGATTTCGAAAATCCCAACTTTTTGGGTGAAAAATGCATAAGGGGTAAGACCCCCCAAAAACACCATATTTGTCATCACCGAGAAATCCCTGGCGAATCCAAAGTCGTTTTCCAATCTCGAAGATCTCCTACCCATTCGAATCATGCATAATACCCATTAGACTGATCTGTACCACCTATACTTTGAGTGCTCTGAGCATCAGAACAAAACTCGAAAATGAAATTTGGAAAAAATAAAACAATTAAAAGTCGAATCAAAGGAGGCCTATATGCACATGTTTGGTATCAAATTATAGGTTTTCGAGGATGCTCTATCCAATAAGAACAAATTCAAGTCGCTATCTATCATCGTTTAGATTTTCACCTGTCAAATGGCATTTTTTGAAAAATCCAAATTTCAAATTCTCATAGCTCCCGCCTCTGGGATCGTATCAACTTTTGGCTTGTATATTGTGAATCAGCATTGTCCATAGTATCTCTGAGCATCATAAAATCGATTTCGAAAATCCCGACTTTTTGGGTGAAAAATGCATAAGGGGTAAGACCCCCCAAAATCACCATATTTGTCATCACCGAGAAATCCCTGGCGAATCCAAAGTCGTTTTCCAATCTCGAAGATCTCCTACCCATTCGAATCATGCATAATACCCATTAGACTGATCTGTACCACCTATACTTTGAGTGCTCTGAGCGTCAGAACAAAACTCGAAAATGAAATTTGGAAAAAATAAAACAATTAAAAGTCGAATCAAAGGAGGCCTATATGCACATGTTTGGTATCAAATTATAGGTTTTCGAGGATGCTCTTTCCAATAAGAACAAATTCAAGTCGCTATCTATCATCGTTTAGATTTTCACCTGTCAAATGGCAATTTTTGAAAAATCCGAAATTTCAAATTCTCATAGCTCCCGCCTCTGGGATCGTATCAACTTTTGGCTTGTATATTGTGAATCAGCATTGTCCATAGTATCTCTGAGCATCATAAAATCGATTTCGAAAATCCCGACTTTTTGGGTGAAAAATGCATAAGGGGTAAGACCCCCCAAAATCACCATATTTGTCATCACCGAGAAATCCCTGGCGAATCCAAAGTCGTTTTCCAATCTCGAAGATCTCCTACCCATTCGAATCATGCATAATACCCATTAGACTGATCTGTACCACCTATACTTTGAGTGCTCTGAGCGTCAGAACAAAACTCGAAAATGAAATTTGGAAAAAATAAAACAATTAAAAGTCGAATCAAAGGAGGCCTATATGCACATGTTTGGTATCAAATTATAGGTTTTCGAGGATGCTCTATCCAATAAGAACAAATTCAAGTCGCTATCTATCATCGTTTAGATTTTCACCTGTCAAATGGCATTTTTTGAAAAATCCGAAATTTCAAATTCTCATAGCTCCCGCCTCTGGGATCGTATCAACTTTTGGCTTGTATATTGTGAATCAGCATTGTCCGTAGTATCTCTGAGCATCATAAAATCGATTTCGAAAATCCCGACTTTTTGGGTGAAAAATGCATAAGGGGTAAGACCCCCCAAAATCACCATATTTGTCATCACCGAGAAATCCCTGGCGAATCCAAAGTCGTTTTTCAATCTCGAAGATCTCCTACCCATTCGAATCATGCATAATACCCATTAGACTGATCTGTACCACCTATACTTTGAGTGCTCTGAGCGTCAGAACAAAACTCGAAAATGAAATTTGGAAAAAATAAAACAATTAAAAGTCGACTCGAAGAAGGCCTATATGGACATGTTTGGTATCAAATTATAGGTTTTCGGGGACGCTCTATTCAATAAGGACAAATCCAAGTCGCTATCTATCATCGTTTAGATTTTCACCTGTCAAATGGCATTTTTTGAAAAATCCGAAATTTCAAATTCTCATAGCTCCCGCCTCTGGGATCGTATCAACTTTTGGCTTGTATATTGTGAATCAGCATTGTCCGTAGTATCTCTGAGCATCATAAAATCGATTTCGAAAATCCCGACTTTTTGGGTGAAAAATGCATAAGGGGTAAGACCCCCCAAAAACACCATATTTGTCATCACCGAGAAATCCCTGGCGAATCCAAAGTCGTTTTTCAATCTCGAAGATCTCCTACCCATTCGAATCATGCATAATACCCATTAGACTGATCTGTACCACCTATACTTTGAGTGCTCTGAGCGTCAGAACAAAACTCGAAAATGAAATTTGGAAAAAATAAAACAATTAAAAGTCGACTCGAAGAAGGCCTATATGGACATGTTTGGTATCAAATTATAGGTTTTCGGGGACGCTCTATTCAATAAGGACAAATCCAAGTCGCTATCTATCATCGTTTAGATTTTCACCTGTCAAATGGCATTTTTTGAAAAATCCGAAATTTCAAATTCTCATAGCTCCCGCCTCTGGGATCGTATCAACTTTTGGCTTGTATATTGTGAATCAGCATTGTCCGTAGTATCTCTGAGCATCATAAAATCGATTTCGAAAATCCCGACTTTTTGGGTGAAAAATGCATAAGGGGTAAGACCCCCCAAAAACACCATATTTGTCATCACCGAGAAATCCCTGGCGAATCCAAAGTCGTTTTTCAATCTCGAAGATCTCCTACCCATTCGAATCATGCATAATACCCATTAGACTGATCTGTACCACCTATACTTTGAGTGCTCTGAGCGTCAGAACAAAACTCGAAAATGAAATTTGGAAAAAATAAAACAATTAAAAGTCGACTCGAAGAAGGCCTATATGGACATGTTTGGTATCAAATTATAGGTTTTCGGGGACGCTCTATTCAATAAGGACAAATCCAAGTCGCTATCTATCATCGTTTAGATTTTCACCTGTCAAATGGCATTTTTTGAAAAATCCGAAATTTCAAATTCTCATAGCTCCCGCCTCTGGGATCGTATCAACTTTTGGCTTGTATATTGTGAATCAGCATTGTCCGTAGTATCTCTGAGCATCATAAAATCGATTTCGAAAATCCCGACTTTTTGGGTGAAAAATGCATAAGGGGTAAGACCCCCCAAAAACACCATATTTGTCATCACCGAGAAATCCCTGGCGAATCCAAAGTCGTTTTTCAATCTCGAAGATCTCCTACCCATTCGAATCATGCATAATACCCATTAGACTGATCTGTACCACCTATACTTTGAGTGCTCTGAGCGTCAGAACAAAACTCGAAAATGAAATTTGGAAAAAATAAAACAATTAAAAGTCGACTCGAAGAAGGCCTATATGGACATGTTTGGTATCAAATTATAGGTTTTCGGGGACGCTCTATTCAATAAGGACAAATCCAAGTCGCTATCTATCATCGTTTAGATTTTCACCTGTCAAATGGCATTTTTTGAAAAATCCGAAATTTCAAATTCTCATAGCTCCCGCCTCTGGGATCGTATCAACTTTTGGCTTGTATATTGTGAATCAGCATTGTCCGTAGTATCTCTGAGCATCATAAAATCGATTTCGAAAATCCCGACTTTTTGGGTGAAAAATGCATAAGGGGTAAGACCCCCCAAAAACACCATATTTGTCATCACCGAGAAATCCCTGGCGAATCCAAAGTCGTTTTTCAATCTCGAAGATCTCCTACCCATTCGAATCATGCATAATACCCATTAGACTGATCTGTACCACCTATACTTTGAGTGCTCTGAGCGTCAGAACAAAACTCGAAAATGAAATTTGGAAAAAATAAAACAATTAAAAGTCGACTCGAAGAAGGCCTATATGGACATGTTTGGTATCAAATTATAGGTTTTCGGGGACGCTCTATTCAATAAGGACAAATCCAAGTCGCTATCTATCATCGTTTAGATTTTCACCTGTCAAATGGCATTTTTTGAAAAATCCGAAATTTCAAATTCTCATAGCTCCCGCCTCTGGGATCGTATCAACTTTTGGCTTGTATATTGTGAATCAGCATTGTCCGTAGTATCTCTGAGCATCATAAAATCGATTTCGAAAATCCCGACTTTTTGGGTGAAAAATGCATAAGGGGTAAGACCCCCCAAAAACACCATATTTGTCATCACCGAGAAATCCCTGGCGAATCCAAAGTCGTTTTTCAATCTCGAAGATCTCCTACCCATTCGAATCATGCATAATACCCATTAGACTGATCTGTACCACCTATACTTTGAGTGCTCTGAGCGTCAGAACAAAACTCGAAAATGAAATTTGGAAAAAATAAAACAATTAAAAGTCGAATCAAAGGAGGCCTATATGCACATGTTTGGTATCAAATTATAGGTTTTCGAGGATGCTCTATCCAATAAGAACAAATTCAAGTCGCTATCTATCATCGTTTAGATTTTCACCTGTCAAATGGCATTTTTTGAAAAATCCGAAATTTCAAATTCTCATAGCTCCCGCCTCTGGGATCGTATCAACTTTTGGCTTGTATATTGTGAATCAGCATTGTCCGTAGTATCTCTGAGCATCATAAAATCGATTTCGAAAATCCCGACTTTTTGGGTGAAAAATGCATAAGGGGTAAGACCCCCCAAAATCACCATATTTGTCATCACCGAGAAATCCCTGGCGAATCCAAAGTCGTTTTTCAATCTCGAAGATCTCCTACCCATTCGAATCATGCATAATACCCATTAGACTGATCTGTACCACCTATACTTTGAGTGCTCTGAGCGTCAGAACAAAACTCGAAAATGAAATTTGGAAAAAATAAAACAATTAAAAGTCGACTCGAAGAAGGCCTATATGGACATGTTTGGTATCAAATTATAGGTTTTCGGGGACGCTCTATTCAATAAGGACAAATCCAAGTCGCTATCTATCATCGTTTAGATTTTCACCTGTCAAATGGCATTTTTTGAAAAATCCGAAATTTCAAATTCTCATAGCTCCCGCCTCTGGGATCGTATCAACTTTTGGCTTGTATATTGTGAATCAGCATTGTCCGTAGTATCTCTGAGCATCATAAAATCGATTTCGAAAATCCCGACTTTTTGGGTGAAAAATGCATAAGGGGTAAGACCCCCCAAAAACACCATATTTGTCATCACCGAGAAATCCCTGGCGAATCCAAAGTCGTTTTTCAATCTCGAAGATCTCCTACCCATTCGAATCATGCATAATACCCATTAGACTGATCTGTACCACCTATACTTTGAGTGCTCTGAGCGTCAGAACAAAACTCGAAAATGAAATTTGGAAAAAATCAAACAATTAAAAGTCGACTCGAAGAAGGCCTATATGGACCTGTTTGGTATCAAATTATAGGTTTTCGGGAACGCTCTATTCAATAAGGACAAATCCAAGTCGCTATCTATCATCGTTTAGATTTTCACCTGTCAAATGGCATTTTTTGAAAAATCCGAAATTTCAAATTCTCATAGCTCCCGCCTCTGGGATCGTATCAACTTTTGGCTTGTATATTGTGAATCAGCATTGTCCGTAGTATCTCTGAGCATCATAAAATCGATTTCGAAAATCCCGACTTTTTGGGTGAAAAATGCATAAGGGGTAAGACCCCCCAAAAACACCATATTTGTCATCACCGAGAAATCCCTGGCGAATCCAAAGTCGTTTTTCAATCTCGAAGATCTCCTACCCATTCGAATCATGCATAATACCCATTAGACTGATCTGTACCACCTATACTTTGAGTGCTCTGAGCGTCAGAACAAAACTCGAAAATGAAATTTGGAAAAAATAAAACAATTAAAAGTCGAATCAAAGGAGGCCTATATGCACATGTTTGGTATCAAATTATAGGTTTTCGAGGATGCTCTATCCAATAAGAACAAATTCAAGTCGCTATCTATCATCGTTTAGATTTTCACCTGTCAAATGGCATTTTTTGAAAAATCCGAAATTTCAAATTCTCATAGCTCCCGCCTCTGGGATCGTATCAACTTTTGGCTTGTATATTGTGAATCAGCATTGTCCATAGTATCTCTGAGCATCATAAAATCGATTTCGAAAATCCCGACTTTTTGGGTGAAAAATGCATAAGGGGTAAGACCCCCCAAAATCACCATATTTGTCATCACCGAGAAATCCCTGGCGAATCCAAAGTCGTTTTCCAATCTCGAAGATCTCCTACCCATTCGAATCATGCATAATACCCATTAGACTGATCTGTACCACCTATACTTTGAGTGCTCTGAGCGTCAGAACAAAACTCGAAAATGAAATTTGGAAAAAATAAAACAATTAAAAGTCGAATCAAAGGAGGCCTATATGCACATGTTTGGTATCAAATTATAGGTTTTCGAGGATGCTCTATCCAATAAGAACAAATTTAAGTCGCTATCTATCATCGTTTAGATTTTCACCTGTCAAATGGCATTTTTTGAAAAATCCGAAATTTCAAATTCTCATAGCTCCCGCCTCTGGGATCGTATCAACTTTTGGCTTGTATATTGTGAATCAGCATTGTCCATAGTATCCCTGAGCATCATAAAATCGATTTCGAAAATCCCAACTTTTTGGGTGAAAAATGCATAAGGGGTAAGACCCCCCAAAAACACCATATTTGTCATCACCGAGAAATCCCTGGCGAATCCAAAGTCGTTTTCCAATCTCGAAGATCTCCTACCCATTCGAATCATGCATAATACCCATTAGACTGATCTGTACCACCTATACTTTGAGTGCTCTGAGCGTCAGAACAAAACTCGAAAATGAAATTTGGAAAAAATAAAACAATTAAAAGTCGAATCAAAGGAGGCCTATATGCACATGTTTGGTATCAAATTATAGGTTTTCGAGGATGCTCTATCCAATAAGAACAAATTCAAGTCGCTATCTATCATCGTTTAGATTTTCACCTGTCAAATGGCATTTTTTGAAAAATCCGAAATTTCAAATTCTCATAGCTCCCGCCTCTGGGATCGTATCAACTTTTGGCTTGTATATTGTGAATCAGCATTGTCCATAGTATCTCTGAGCATCATAAAATCGATTTCGAAAATCCCAACTTTTTGGGTGAAAAATGCATAAGGGGTAAGACCCCCCAAAAACACCATATTTGTCATCACCGAGAAATCCCTGGCGAATCCAAAGTCGTTTTCCAATCTCGAAGATCTCCTACCCATTCGAATCATGCATAATACCCATTAGACTGATCTGTACCACCTATACTTTGAGTGCTCTGAGCATCAGAACAAAACTCGAAAATGAAATTTGGAAAAAATAAAACAATTAAAAGTCGAATCAAAGGAGGCCTATATGCACATGTTCGGTATCAAATTATAGGTTTTCGAGGATGCTCTATCCAATAAGAACAAATTCAAGTCGCTATCTATCATCGTTTAGATTTTCACCTGTCAAATGGCATTTTTTGAAAAATCCGAAATTTCAAATTCTCATAGCTCCCGCCTCTGGGATCGTATCAACTTTTGGCTTGTATATTGTGAATCAGCATTGTCCATAGTATCTCTGAGCATCATAAAATCGATTTCGAAAATCCCAACTTTTTGGGTGAAAAATGCATAAGGGGTAAGACCCCCCAAAAACACCATATTTGTCATCACCGAGAAATCCCTGGCGAATCCAAAGTCGTTTTCCAATCTCGAAGATCTCCTACCCATTCGAATCATGCATAATACCCATTAGACTGATCTGTACCACCTATACTTTGAGTGCTCTGAGCGTCAGAACAAAACTCGAAAATGAAATTTGGAAAAAATAAAACAATTAAAAGTCGAATCAAAGGAGGCCTATATGCACATGTTTGGTATCAAATTATAGGTTTTCGAGGATGCTCTATCCAATAAGGACAAATTCAAGTCGCTATCTATCATCGTTTAGATTTTCACCTGTCAAATGGCATTTTTTGAAAAATCCGAAATTTCAAATTCTCATAGCTCCCGCCTCTGGGATCGTATCAACTTTTGGCTTGTATATTGTGAATCAGCATTGTCCATAGTATCTCTGAGCATCATAAAATCGATTTCGAAAATCCCGACTTTTTGGGTGAAAAATGCATAAGGGGTAAGACCCCCCAAAAACACCATATTTGTCATCACCGAGAAATCCCTGGCGAATCCAAAGTCGTTTTCCAATCTCGAAGATCTCCTACCCATTCGAATCATGCATAATACCCATTAGACTGATCTGTACCACCTATACTTTGAGTGCTCTGAGCATCAGAACAAAACTCGAAAATGAAATTTGGAAAAAATAAAACAATTAAAAGTCGAATCAAAGGAGGCCTATATGCACATGTTTGGTATCAAATTATAGGTTTTCGAGGATGCTCTATCCAATAAGAACAAATTCAAGTCGCTATCTATCATCGTTTAGATTTTCACCTGTCAAATGGCATTTTTTGAAAAATCCAAATTTCAAATTCTCATAGCTCCCGCCTCTGGGATCGTATCAACTTTTGGCTTGTATATTGTGAATCAGCATTGTCCATAGTATCTCTGAGCATCATAAAATCGATTTCGAAAATCCCGACTTTTTGGGTGAAAAATGCATAAGGGGTAAGACCCCCCAAAATCACCATATTTGTCATCACCGAGAAATCCCTGGCGAATCCAAAGTCGTTTTCCAATCTCGAAGATCTCCTACCCATTCGAATCATGCATAATACCCATTAGACTGATCTGTACCACCTATACTTTGAGTGCTCTGAGCGTCAGAACAAAACTCGAAAATGAAATTTGGAAAAAATAAAACAATTAAAAGTCGAATCAAAGGAGGCCTATATGCACATGTTCGGTATCAAATTATAGGTTTTCGAGGATGCTCTTTCCAATAAGAACAAATTCAAGTCGCTATCTATCATCGTTTAGATTTTCACCTGTCAAATGGCAATTTTTGAAAAATCCGAAATTTCAAATTCTCATAGCTCCCGCCTCTGGGATCGTATCAACTTTTGGCTTGTATATTGTGAATCAGCATTGTCCATAGTATCTCTGAGCATCATAAAATCGATTTCGAAAATCCCGACTTTTTGGGTGAAAAATGCATAAGGGGTAAGACCCCCCAAAATCACCATATTTGTCATCACCGAGAAATCCCTGGCGAATCCAAAGTCGTTTTCCAATCTCGAAGATCTCCTACCCATTCGAATCATGCATAATACCCATTAGACTGATCTGTACCACCTATACTTTGAGTGCTCTGAGCGTCAGAACAAAACTCGAAAATGAAATTTGGAAAAAATAAAACAATTAAAAGTCGAATCAAAGGAGGCCTATATGCACATGTTTGGTATCAAATTATAGGTTTTCGAGGATGCTCTATCCAATAAGAACAAATTCAAGTCGCTATCTATCATCGTTTAGATTTTCACCTGTCAAATGGCATTTTTTGAAAAATCCGAAATTTCAAATTCTCATAGCTCCCGCCTCTGGGATCGTATCAACTTTTGGCTTGTATATTGTGAATCAGCATTGTCCGTAGTATCTCTGAGCATCATAAAATCGATTTCGAAAATCCCGACTTTTTGGGTGAAAAATGCATAAGGGGTAAGACCCCCCAAAAACACCATATTTGTCATCACCGAGAAATCCCTGGCGAATCCAAAGTCGTTTTCCAATCTCGAAGATCTCCTACCCATTCGAATCATGCATAATACCCATTAGACTGATCTGTACCACCTATACTTTGAGTGCTCTGAGCGTCAGAACAAAACTCGAAAATGAAATTTGGAAAAAATAAAACAATTAAAAGTCGACTCGAAGAAGGCCTATATGGACATGTTTGGTATCAAATTATAGGTTTTCGGGGACGCTCTATTCAATAAGGACAAATCCAAGTCGCTATCTATCATCGTTTAGATTTTCACCTGTCAAATGGCATTTTTTGAAAAATCCGAAATTTCAAATTCTCATAGCTCCCGCCTCTGGGATCGTATCAACTTTTGGCTTGTATATTGTGAATCAGCATTGTCCATAGTATCTCTGAGCATCATAAAATCGATTTCGAAAATCCCGACTTTTTGGGTGAAAAATGCATAAGGGGTAAGACCCCCCAAAAACACCATATTTGTCATCACCGAGAAATCCCTGGCGAATCCAAAGTCGTTTTCCAATCTCGAAGATCTCCTACCCATTCGAATCATGCATAATACCCATTAGACTGATCTGTACCACCTATACTTTGAGTGCTCTGAGCATCAGAACAAAACTCGAAAATGAAATTTGGAAAAAATAAAACAATTAAAAGTCGAATCAAAGGAGGCCTATATGCACATGTTTGGTATCAAATTATAGGTTTTCGAGGATGCTCTATCCAATAAGAACAAATTCAAGTCGCTATCTATCATCGTTTAGATTTTCACCTGTCAAATGGCATTTTTTGAAAAATCCAAATTTCAAATTCTCATAGCTCCCGCCTCTGGGATCGTATCAACTTTTGGCTTGTATATTGTGAATCAGCATTGTCCATAGTATCTCTGAGCATCATAAAATCGATTTCGAAAATCCCGACTTTTTGGGTGAAAAATGCATAAGGGGTAAGACCCCCCAAAATCACCATATTTGTCATCACCGAGAAATCCCTGGCGAATCCAAAGTCGTTTTCCAATCTCGAAGATCTCCTACCCATTCGAATCATGCATAATACCCATTAGACTGATCTGTACCACCTATACTTTGAGTGCTCTGAGCGTCAGAACAAAACTCGAAAATGAAATTTGGAAAAAATAAAACAATTAAAAGTCGAATCAAAGGAGGCCTATATGCACATGTTCGGTATCAAATTATAGGTTTTCGAGGATGCTCTTTCCAATAAGAACAAATTCAAGTCGCTATCTATCATCGTTTAGATTTTCACCTGTCAAATGGCAATTTTTGAAAAATCCGAAATTTCAAATTCTCATAGCTCCCGCCTCTGGGATCGTATCAACTTTTGGTTTGTATATTGTGAATCAGCATTGTCCATAGTATCTCTGAGCATCATAAAATCGATTTCGAAAATCCCGACTTTTTGGGTGAAAAATGCATAAGGGGTAAGACCCCCCAAAATCACCATATTTGTCATCACCGAGAAATCCCTGGCGAATCCAAAGTCGTTTTCCAATCTCGAAGATCTCCTACCCATTCGAATCATGCATAATACCCATTAGACTGATCTGTACCACCTATACTTTGAGTGCTCTGAGCGTCAGAACAAAACTCGAAAATGAAATTTGGAAAAAATAAAACAATTAAAAGTCGAATCAAAGGAGGCCTATATGCACATGTTTGGTATCAAATTATAGGTTTTCGAGGATGCTCTATCCAATAAGAACAAATTCAAGTCGCTATCTATCATCGTTTAGATTTTCACCTGTCAAATGGCATTTTTTGAAAAATCCGAAATTTCAAATTCTCATAGCTCCCGCCTCTGGGATCGTATCAACTTTTGGCTTGTATATTGTGAATCAGCATTGTCCGTAGTATCTCTGAGCATCATAAAATCGATTTCGAAAATCCCGACTTTTTGGGTGAAAAATGCATAAGGGGTAAGACCCCCCAAAAACACCATATTTGTCATCACCGAGAAATCCCTGGCGAATCCAAAGTCGTTTTCCAATCTCGAAGATCTCCTACCCATTCGAATCATGCATAATACCCATTAGACTGATCTGTACCACCTATACTTTGAGTGCTCTGAGCGTCAGAACAAAACTCGAAAATGAAATTTGGAAAAAATAAAACAATTAAAAGTCGACTCGAAGAAGGCCTATATGGACATGTTTGGTATCAAATTATAGGTTTTCGGGGACGCTCTATTCAATAAGGACAAATCCAAGTCGCTATCTATCATCGTTTAGATTTTCACCTGTCAAATGGCATTTTTTGAAAAATCCGAAATTTCAAATTCTCATAGCTCCCGCCTCTGGGATCGTATCAACTTTTGGCTTGTATATTGTGAATCAGCATTGTCCGTAGTATCTCTGAGCATCATAAAATCGATTTCGAAAATCCCGACTTTTTGGGTGAAAAATGCATAAGGGGTAAGACCCCCCAAAAACACCATATTTGTCATCACCGAGAAATCCCTGGCGAATCCAAAGTCGTTTTTCAATCTCGAAGATCTCCTACCCATTCGAATCATGCATAATACCCATTAGACTGATCTGTACCACCTATACTTTGAGTGCTCTGAGCGTCAGAACAAAACTCGAAAATGAAATTTGGAAAAAATAAAACAATTAAAAGTCGACTCGAAGAAGGCCTATATGGACATGTTTGGTATCAAATTATAGGTTTTCGGGGACGCTCTATTCAATAAGGACAAATCCAAGTCGCTATCTATCATCGTTTAGATTTTCACCTGTCAAATGGCATTTTTTGAAAAATCCGAAATTTCAAATTCTCATAGCTCCCGCCTCTGGGATCGTATCAACTTTTGGCTTGTATATTGTGAATCAGCATTGTCCGTAGTATCTCTGAGCATCATAAAATCGATTTCGAAAATCCCGACTTTTTGGGTGAAAAATGCATAAGGGGTAAGACCCCCCAAAAACACCATATTTGTCATCACCGAGAAATCCCTGGCGAATCCAAAGTCGTTTTTCAATCTCGAAGATCTCCTACCCATTCGAATCATGCATAATACCCATTAGACTGATCTGTACCACCTATACTTTGAGTGCTCTGAGCGTCAGAACAAAACTCGAAAATGAAATTTGGAAAAAATAAAACAATTAAAAGTCGACTCGAAGAAGGCCTATATGGACATGTTTGGTATCAAATTATAGGTTTTCGGGGACGCTCTATTCAATAAGGACAAATCCAAGTCGCTATCTATCATCGTTTAGATTTTCACCTGTCAAATGGCATTTTTTGAAAAATCCGAAATTTCAAATTCTCATAGCTCCCGCCTCTGGGATCGTATCAACTTTTGGCTTGTATATTGTGAATCAGCATTGTCCGTAGTATCTCTGAGCATCATAAAATCGATTTCGAAAATCCCGACTTTTTGGGTGAAAAATGCATAAGGGGTAAGACCCCCCAAAAACACCATATTTGTCATCACCGAGAAATCCCTGGCGAATCCAAAGTCGTTTTTCAATCTCGAAGATCTCCTACCCATTCGAATCATGCATAATACCCATTAGACTGATCTGTACCACCTATACTTTGAGTGCTCTGTGCGTCAGAACAAAACTCGAAAATGAAATTTGGAAAAAATAAAACAATTAAAAGTCGAATCAAAGGAGGCCTATATGCACATGTTTGGTATCAAATTATAGGTTTTCGAGGATGCTCTTTCCAATAAGAACAAATTCAAGTCGCTATCTATCATCGTTTAGATTTTCACCTGTCAAATGGCAATTTTTGAAAAATCCGAAATTTCAAATTCTCATAGCTCCCGCCTCTGGGATCGTATCAACTTTTGGCTTGTATATTGTGAATCAGCATTGTCCATAGTATCTCTGAGCATCATAAAATCGATTTCGAAAATCCCGACTTTTTGGGTGAAAAATGCATAAGGGGTAAGACCCCCCAAAATCACCATATTTGTCATCACCGAGAAATCCCTGGCGAATCCAAAGTCGTTTTCCAATCTCGAAGATCTCCTACCCATTCGAATCATGCATAATACCCATTAGACTGATCTGTACCACCTATACTTTGAGTGCTCTGTGCGTCAGAACAAAACTCGAAAATGAAATTTGGAAAAAATAAAACAATTAAAAGTCGAATCAAAGGAGGCCTATATGCACATGTTTGGTATCAAATTATAGGTTTTCGAGGATGCTCTTTCCAATAAGAACAAATTCAAGTCGCTATCTATCATCGTTTAGATTTTCACCTGTCAAATGGCAATTTTTGAAAAATCCGAAATTTCAAATTCTCATAGCTCCCGCCTCTGGGATCGTATCAACTTTTGGCTTGTATATTGTGAATCAGCATTGTCCCTAGTATCTCTGAGCATCATAAAATCGATTTCGAAAATCCCGACTTTTTGGGTGAAAAATGCATAAGGGGTAAGACCCCCCAAAATCACCATATTTGTCATCACCGAGAAATCCCTGGCGAATCCAAAGTCGTTTTCCAATCTCGAAGATCTCCTACCCATTCGAATCATGCATAATACCCTTTAGACTGATCTGTACCACCTATACTTTGAGTGCTCTGAGCGTCAGAACAAAACTCGAAAATGAAATTTGGAAAAATAAAACAATTAAAAGTCGAATCAAAGGAGGCCTATATGCACATGTTTGGTATCAAATTATAGGTTTTCGAGGATGCTCTATCCAATAAGAACAAATTCAAGTCGCTATCTATCATCGTTTAGATTTTCACCTGTCAAATGGCATTTTTTGAAAAATCCGAAATTTCAAATTCTCATAGCTCCCGCCTCTGGGATCGTATCAACTTTTGGCTTGTATATTGTGAATCAGCATTGTCCATAGTATCTCTGAGCATCATAAAATCGATTTTGAAAATCCCGACTTTTTGGGTGAAAAATGCATAAGGGGTAAGACCCCCCAAAAACACCATATTTGTCATCACCGAGAAATCCCTGGCGAATCCAAAGTCGTTTTCCAATCTCGAAGATCTCCTACCCATTCGAATCATGCATAATACCCATTAGACTGATCTGTACCACCTATACTTTGAGTGCTCTGAGCATCAGAACAAAACTCGAAAATGAAATTTGGAAAAAATAAAACAATTAAAAGTCGAATCAAAGGAGGCCTATATGCACATGTTCGGTATCAAATTATAGGTTTTCGAGGATGCTCTATCCAATAAGAACAAATTCAAGTCGCTATCTATCATCGTTTAGATTTTCACCTGTCAAATGGCATTTTTTGAAAAATCCGAAATTTCAAATTCTCATAGCTCCCGCCTCTGGGATCGTATCAACTTTTGGCTTGTATATTGTGAATCAGCATTGTCCATAGTATCTCTGAGCATCATAAAATCGATTTCGAAAATCCCAACTTTTTGGGTGAAAAATGCATAAGGGGTAAGACCCCCAAAAACACCATATTTGTCATCACCGAGAAATCCCTGGCGAATCCAAAGTCGTTTTCCAATCTCGAAGATCTCCTACCCATTCGAATCATGCATAATACCCATTAGACTGATCTGTACCACCTATACTTTGAGTGCTCTGAGCGTCAGAACAAAACTCGAAAATGAAATTTGGAAAAAATAAAACAATTAAAAGTCGAATCAAAGGAGGCCTATATGCACATGTTTGGTATCAAATTATAGGTTTTCGAGGATGCTCTATCCAATAAGAACAAATTCAAGTCGCTATCTATCATCGTTTAGATTTTCACCTGTCAAATGGCATTTTTTGAAAAATCCGAAATTTCAAATTCTCATAGCTCCCGCCTCTGGGATCGTATCAACTTTTGGCTTGTATATTGTGAATCAGCATTGTCCATAGTATCTCTGAGCATCATAAAATCGATTTCGAAAATCCCGACTTTTTGGGTGAAAAATGCATAAGGGGTAAGACCCCCCAAAAACACCATATTTGTCATCACCGAGAAATCCCTGGCGAATCCAAAGTCGTTTTCCAATCTCGAAGATCTCCTACCCATTCGAATCATGCATAATACCCATTAGACTGATCTGTACCACCTATACTTTGAGTGCTCTGAGCATCAGAACAAAACTCGAAAATGAAATTTGGAAAAAATAAAACAATTAAAAGTCGAATCAAAGGAGGCCTATATGCACATGTTCGGTATCAAATTAAAGGTTTTCGAGGATGCTCTATCCAATAACAACAAATTCAAGTCGCTATCTATCATCGTTTAGATTTTCACCTGTCAAATGGCATTTTTTGAAAAATCCGAAATTTCAAATTCTCATAGCTCCCGCCTCTGGGATCGTATCAACTTTTGGCTTGTATATTGTGAATCAGCATTGTCCATAGTATCTCTGAGCATCATAAAATCGATTTCGAAAATCCCAACTTTTTGGGTGAAAAATGCATAAGGGGTAAGACCCCCCAAAAACACCATATTTGTCATCACCGAGAAATCCCTGGCGAATCCAAAGTCGTTTTCCAATCTCGAAGATCTCCTACCCATTCGAATCATGCATAATACCCATTAGACTGATCTGTACCACCTATACTTTGAGTGCTCTGAGCGTCAGAACAAAACTCGAAAATGAAATTTGGAAAAAATAAAACAATTAAAAGTCGAATCAAAGGAGGCCTATATGCACATGTTTGGTATCAAATTATAGGTTTTCGAGGATGCTCTATCCAATAAGAACAAATTCAAGTCGCTATCTATCATCGTTTAGATTTTCACCTGTCAAATGGCATTTTTTGAAAAATCCGAAATTTCAAATTCTCATAGCTCCCGCCTCTGGGATCGTATCAACTTTTGGCTTGTATATTGTGAATAAGCATTGTCCATAGTATCTCTGAGCATCATAAAATCGATTTCGAAAATCCCGACTTTTTGGGTGAAAAATGCATAAGGGGTAAGACCCCCCAAAATCACCATATTTGTCATCACCGAGAAATCCCTGGCGAATCCAAAGTCGTTTTCCAATCTCGAAGATCTCCTACCCATTCGAATCATGCATAATACCCATTAGACTGATCTGTACCACCTATACTTTGAGTGCTCTGAGCGTCAGAACAAAACTCGAAAATGAAATTTGGAAAAAATAAAACAATTAAAAGTCGAATCAAAGGAGGCCTATATGCACATGTTTGGCATCAAATTATAGGTTTTCGAGGATGCTCTATCCAATAAGAACAAATTCAAGTCGCTATCTATCATCGTTTAGATTTTCACCTGTCAAATGGCATTTTTTGAAAAATCCGAAATTTCAAATTCTCATAGCTCCCGCCTCTGGGATCGTATCAACTTTTGGCTTGTATATTGTGAATCAGCATTGTCCATAGTATCTCTGAGCATCATAAAATCGATTTCGAAAATCCCGACTTTTTGGGTGAAAAATGCATAAGGGGTAAGACCCCCCAAAATCACCATATTTGTCATCACCGAGAAATCCCTGGCGAATCCAAAGTCGTTTTCCAATCTCGAAGATCTCCTACCCATTCGAATCATGCATAATACCCATTAGACTGATCTGTACCACCTATACTTTGAGTGCTCTGAGCGTCAGAACAAAACTCGAAAATGAAATTTGGAAAAAATAAAACAATTAAAAGTCGAATCAAAGGAGGCCTATATGCACATGTTTGGTATCAAATTATAGGTTTTCGAGGATGCTCTATCCAATAAGAACAAATTCAAGTCGCTATCTATCATCGTTTAGATTTTCACCTGTCAAATGGCATTTTTTGAAAAATCCGAAATTTCAAATTCTCATAGCTCCCGCCTCTGGGATCGTATCAACTTTTGGCTTGTATATTGTGAATCAGCATTGTCCATAGTATCTCCGAGCATCATAAAATCGATTTCGAAAATCCCGACTTTTTGGGTGAAAAATGCATAAGGGGTAAGACCCCCCAAAAACACCATATTTGTCATCACCGAGAAATCCCTGGCGAATCCAAAGTCGTTTTCCAATCTCGAAGATCTCCTACCCATTCGAATCATGCATAATACCCATTAGACTGATCTGTACCACCTATACTTTGAGTGCTCTGAGCGTCAGAACAAAACTCGAAAATGAAATTTGGAAAAAATAAAACAATTAAAAGTCGAATCAAAGGAGGCCTATATGCACATGTTTGGTATCAAATTATAGGTTTTCGAGGATGCTCTATCCAATAAGAACAAATTCAAGTCGCTATCTATCATCGTTTAGATTTTCACCTGTCAAATGGCATTTTTTGAAAAATCCGAAATTTCAAATTCTCATAGCTCCCGCCTCTGGGATCGTATCAACTTTTGGCTTGTATATTGTGAATCAGCATTGTCCATAGTATCTCTGAGCATCATAAAATCGATTTCGAAAATCCCGACTTTTTGGGTGAAAAATGCATAAGGGGTAAGACCCCCCAAAATCACCATATTTGTCATCACCGAGAAATCCCTGGCGAATCCAAAGTCGTTTTCCAATCTCGAAGATCTCCTACCCATTCGAATCATGCATAATACCCATTAGACTGATCTGTACCACCTATACTTTGAGTGCTCTGAGCGTCAGAACAAAACTCGAAAATGAAATTTGGAAAAAATAAAACAATTAAAAGTCGAATCAAAGGAGGCCTATATGCACATGTTTGGTATCAAATTATAGGTTTTCGAGGATGCTCTATCCAATAAGAACAAATTCAAGTCGCTATCTATCATCGTTTAGATTTTCACCTGTCAAATGGCATTTTTTGAAAAATCCGAAATTTCAAATTCTCATAGCTCCCGCCTCTGGGATCGTATCAACTTTTGGCTTGTATATTGTGAATCAGCATTGTCCATAGTATCCCTGAGCATCATAAAATCGATTTCGAAAATCCCAACTTTTTGGGTGAAAAATGCATAAGGGGTAAGACCCCCCAAAAACACCATATTTGTCATCACCGAGAAATCCCTGGCGAATCCAAAGTCGTTTTCCAATCTCGAAGATCTCCTACCCATTCGAATCATGCATAATACCCATTAGACTGATCTGTACCACCTATACTTTGAGTGCTCTGAGCGTCAGAACAAAACTCGAAAATGAAATTTGGAAAAAATAAAACAATTAAAAGTCGAATCAAAGGAGGCCTATATGCACATGTTTGGTATCAAATTATAGGTTTTCGAGGATGCTCTATCCAATAAGAACAAATTCAAGTCGCTATCTATCATCGTTTAGATTTTCACCTGTCAAATGGCATTTTTTGAAAAATCCGAAATTTCAAATTCTCATAGCTCCCGCCTCTGGGATCGTATCAACTTTTGGCTTGTATATTGTGAATCAGCATTGTCCATAGTATCTCTGAGCATCATAAAATCGATTTCGAAAATCCCAACTTTTTGGGTGAAAAATGCATAAGGGGTAAGACCCCCAAAAACACCATATTTGTCATCACCGAGAAATCCCTGGCGAATCCAAAGTCGTTTTCCAATCTCGAAGATCTCCTACCCATTCGAATCATGCATAATACCCATTAGACTGATCTGTACCACCTATACTTTGAGTGCTCTGAGCATCAGAACAAAACTCGAAAATGAAATTTGGAAAAAATAAAACAATTAAAAGTCGAATCAAAGGAGGCCTACATGCACATGTTCGGTATCAAATTATAGGTTTTCGAGGATGCTCTATCCAATAAGAACAAATTCAAGTCGCTATCTATCATCGTTTAGATTTTCACCTGTCAAATGGCATTTTTTGAAAAATCCGAAATTTCAAATTCTCATAGCTCCCGCCTCTGGGATCGTATCAACTTTTGGCTTGTATGTTGTGAATCAGCATTGTCCATAGTATCTCTGAGCATCATAAAATCGATTTCGAAAATCCCAACTTTCTGGGTGAAAAATGCATAAGGGGTAAGACCCCCAAAAACACCATATTTGTCATCACCGAGAAATCCCTGGCGAATCCAAAGTCGTTTTCCAATCTCGAAGATCTCCTACCCATTCGAATCATGCATAATACCCATTAGACTGATCTGTACCACCTATACTTTGAGTGCTCTGAGCGTCAGAACAAAACTCGAAAATGAAATTTGGAAAAAATAAAACAATTAAAAGTCGAATGAAAGGAGGCCTATATGCACATGTTTGGTATCAAATTATAGGTTTTCGAGGATGCTCTATCCAATAAGAACAAATTCAAGTCGCTATCTATCATCGTTTAGATTTTCACCTGTCAAATGGCATTTTTTGAAAAATCCGAAATTTCAAATTCTCATAGCTCCCGCCTCTGGGATCGTATCAACTTTTGGCTTGTATATTGTGAATCAGCATTGTCCATAGTATCTCCGAGCATCATAAAATCGATTTCGAAAATCCCGACTTTTTGGGTGAAAAATGCATAAGGGGTAAGACCCCCCAAAAACACCATATTTGTCATCACCGAGAAATCCCTGGCGAATCCAAAGTCGTTTTCCAATCTCGAAGATCTCCTACCCATTCGAATCATGCATAATACCCATTAGACTGATCTGTACCACCTATACTTTGAGTGCTCTGAGCGTCAGAACAAAACTCGAAAATGAAATTTGGAAAAAATAAAACAATTAAAAGTCGAATCAAAGGAGGCCTATATGCACATGTTTGGTATCAAATTATAGGTTTTCGAGGATGCTCTATCCAATAAGAACAAATTCAAGTCGCTATCTATCATCGTTTAGATTTTCACCTGTCAAATGGCATTTTTTGAAAAATCCGAAATTTCAAATTCTCATAGCTCCCGCCTCTGGGATCGTATCAACTTTTGGCTTGTATATTGTGAATCAGCATTGTCCATAGTATCTCTGAGCATCATAAAATCGATTTCGAAAATCCCGACTTTTTGGGTGAAAAATGCATAAGGGGTAAGACCCCCCAAAATCACCATATTTGTCATCACCGAGAAATCCCTGGCGAATCCAAAGTCGTTTTCCAATCTCGAAGATCTCCTACCCATTCGAATCATGCATAATACCCATTAGACTGATCTGTACCACCTATACTTTGAGTGCTCTGAGCGTCAGAACAAAACTCGAAAATGAAATTTGGAAAAAATAAAACAATTAAAAGTCGAATCAAAGGAGGCCTATATGCACATGTTTGGTATCAAATTATAGGTTTTCGAGGATGCTCTATCCAATAAGAACAAATTCAAGTCGCTATCTATCATCGTTTAGATTTTCACCTGTCAAATGGCATTTTTTGAAAAATCCGAAATTTCAAATTCTCATAGCTCCCGCCTCTGGGATCGTATCAACTTTTGGCTTGTATATTGTGAATCAGCATTGTCCATAGTATCCCTGAGCATCATAAAATCGATTTCGAAAATCCCAACTTTTTGGGTGAAAAATGCATAAGGGGTAAGACCCCCCAAAAACACCATATTTGTCATCACCGAGAAATCCCTGGCGAATCCAAAGTCGTTTTCCAATCTCGAAGATCTCCTACCCATTCGAATCATGCATAATACCCATTAGACTGATCTGTACCACCTATACTTTGAGTGCTCTGAGCGTCAGAACAAAACTCGAAAATGAAATTTGGAAAAAATAAAACAATTAAAAGTCGAATCAAAGGAGGCCTATATGCACATGTTTGGTATCAAATTATAGGTTTTCGAGGATGCTCTATCCAATAAGAACAAATTCAAGTCGCTATCTATCATCGTTTAGATTTTCACCTGTCAAATGGCATTTTTTGAAAAATCCGAAATTTCAAATTCTCATAGCTCCCGCCTCTGGGATCGTATCAACTTTTGGCTTGTATATTGTGAATCAGCATTGTCCATAGTATCTCTGAGCATCATAAAATCGATTTCGAAAATCCCAACTTTTTGGGTGAAAAATGCATAAGGGGTAAGACCCCCAAAAACACCATATTTGTCATCACCGAGAAATCCCTGGCGAATCCAAAGTCGTTTTCCAATCTCGAAGATCTCCTACCCATTCGAATCATGCATAATACCCATTAGACTGATCTGTACCACCTATACTTTGAGTGCTCTGAGCATCAGAACAAAACTCGAAAATGAAATTTGGAAAAAATAAAACAATTAAAAGTCGAATCAAAGGAGGCCTACATGCACATGTTCGGTATCAAATTATAGGTTTTCGAGGATGCTCTATCCAATAAGAACAAATTCAAGTCGCTATCTATCATCGTTTAGATTTTCACCTGTCAAATGGCATTTTTTGAAAAATCCGAAATTTCAAATTCTCATAGCTCCCGCCTCTGGGATCGTATCAACTTTTGGCTTGTATGTTGTGAATCAGCATTGTCCATAGTATCTCTGAGCATCATAAAATCGATTTCGAAAATCCCAACTTTCTGGGTGAAAAATGCATAAGGGGTAAGACCCCCAAAAACACCATATTTGTCATCACCGAGAAATCCCTGGCGAATCCAAAGTCGTTTTCCAATCTCGAAGATCTCCTACCCATTCGAATCATGCATAATACCCATTAGACTGATCTGTACCACCTATACTTTGAGTGCTCTGAGCGTCAGAACAAAACTCGAAAATGAAATTTGGAAAAAATAAAACAATTAAAAGTCGAATGAAAGGAGGCCTATATGCACATGTTTGGTATCAAATTATAGGTTTTCGAGGATGCTCTATCCAATAAGAACAAATTCAAGTCGCTATCTATCATCGTTTAGATTTTCACCTGTCAAATGGCATTTTTTGAAAAATCCGAAATTTCAAATTCTCATAGCTCCCGCCTCTGGGATCGTATCAACTTTTGGCTTGTATATTGTGAATCAGCAGTGTCCATAGTATCTCTGAGCATCATAAAATCGATTTCGAAAATCCCGACTTTTTGGGTGAAAAATGCATAAGGGGTAAGACCCCCCAAAAACACCATATTTGTCATCACCGAGAAATCCCTGGCGAATCCAAAGTCGTTTTCCAATCTCGAAGATCTCCTACCCATTCGAATCATGCATAATACCCATTAGACTGATCTGTACCACCTATACTTTGAGTGCTCTGAGCGTCAGAACAAAACTCGAAAATGAAATTTGGAAAAAATAAAACAATTAAAAGTCGAATCAAAGGAGGCCTATATGCACATGTTTGGTATCAAATTATAGGTTTTCGAGGATGCTCTATCCAATAAGAACAAATTCAAGTCGCTATCTATCATCGTTTAGATTTTCACCTGTCAAATGGCATTTTTTGAAAAATCCGAAATTTCAAATTCTCATAGCTCCCGCCTCTGGGATCGTATCAACTTTTGGCTTGTATATTGTGAATCAGCATTGTCCGTAGTATCTCTGAGCATCATAAAATCGATTTCGAAAATCCCGACTTTTTGGGTGAAAAATGCATAAGGGGTAAGACCCCCCAAAAACACCATATTTGTCATCACCGAGAAATCCCTGGCGAATCCAAAGTCGTTCTCCAATCTCGAAGATCTCCTACCCATTCGAATCATGCATAATACCCATTAGACTGATCTGTACCACCTATACTTTGAGTGCTCTGAGCGTCAGAACAAAACTCGAAAATGAAATTTGGAAAAAATAAAACAATTAAAAGTCGACTCGAAGAAGGCCTATATGGACATGTTTGGTATCAAATTATAGGTTTTCGGGGACGCTCTATTCAATAAGGACAAATCCAAGTCGCTATCTATCATCGTTTAGATTTTCACCTGTCAAATGGCATTTTTTGAAAAATCCGAAATTTCAAATTTTCATAGCTCCCGCCTCTGGGATCGTATCAACTTTTTGTTTGTATATTGTGAATCAGCATTGTCCGTAGTATCTCTGAGCATCATAAAATCGATTTCGAAAATCCCAACTTTTTGGGTGAAAAATGCATAAGGGGTAAGACCCCCCAAAAACACCATATTTGTCATCACCGAGAAATCCCTGGCGAATCCAAAGTTGTTTTCCAATCTCGAAGATCTCCTACCCATTCGAATCATGCATAATACCCATTAGACTGATCTGTACCACCTATACTTTGAGTGCTCTGAGCATCAGAACAAAACTCGAAAATGAAATTTGGAAAAAATAAAACAATTAAAAGTCGACTCAAAGAAGGCATATGTGGACATGTTTGGTATCAAATTATAGGTTTTCGGGGACGCTCTATTCAATAAGGACAAATCCAAGTCGCTATCTATCATCGTTTAGATTTTCACCTGTCAAATGGCATTTTTTGAAAAATCCGAAATTTCAAATTCTCATAGCTCCCGCCTCTGGGATCGTATCAACTTTTGGCTTGTATATTGTGAATCAGCATTGTCCGTAGTATCTCTGAGCATCATAAAATCGATTTCGAAAATCCCGACTTTTTGGGTGAAAAATGCATAAGGGGTAAGACCCCCCAAAAACACCATATTTGTCATCACCGAGAAATCCCTGGCGAATCCAAAGTCGTTCTCCAATCTCGAAGATCTCCTACCCATTCGAATCATGCATAATACCCATTAGACTGATCTGTACCACCTATACTTTGAGTGCTCTGAGCGTCAGAACAAAACTCGAAAATGAAATTTGGAAAAAATAAAACAATTAAAAGTCGACTCGAAGAAGGCCTATATGGACATGTTTGGTATCAAATTATAGGTTTTCGGGGACGCTCTATTCAATAAGGACAAATCCAAGTCGCTATCTATCATCGTTTAGATTTTCACCTGTCAAATGGCATTTTTTGAAAAATCCGAAATTTCAAATTCTCATAGCTCCCGCCTCTGGGATCGTATCAACTTTTTGTTTGTATATTGTGAATCAGCATTGTCCGTAGTATCTCTGAGCATCATAAAATCGATTTCGAAAATCCCAACTTTTTGGGTGAAAAATGCATAAGGGGTAAGACCCCCCAAAAACACCATATTTGTCATCACCGAGAAATCCCTGGCGAATCCAAAGTCGTTTTCCAATCTCGAAGATCTCCTACCCATTCGAATCATGCATAATACCCATTAGACTGATCTGTACCACCTATACTTTGAGTGCTCTGAGCATCAGAACAAAACTCGAAAATGAAATTTGGAAAAAATAAAACAATTAAAAGTCGACTCGAAGAAGGCCTATATGGACATGTTTGGTATCAAATTATAGGTTTTCGGGGACGCTCTATTCAATAAGGACAAATCCAAGTCGCTATCTATCATCGTTTAGATTTTCACCTGTCAAATGGCATTTTTTGAAAAATCCGAAATTTCAAATTCTCATAGCTCCCGCCTCTGGGATCGTATCAACTTTTTGTTTGTATATTGTGAATCAGCATTGTCCGTAGTATCTCTGAGCATCATAAAATCGATTTCGAAAATCCCAACTTTTTGGGTGAAAAATGCATAAGGGGTAAGACCCCCCAAAATCACCATATTTGTCATCACCGAGAAATCCCTGGCGAATCCAAAGTCGTTTTCCAATCTCGAAGATCTCCTACCCATTCGAATCATGCATAATACCCATTAGACTGATCTGTACCACCTATACTTTGAGTGCTCTGAGCGTCAGAACAAAACTCGAAAATGAAATTTGGAAAAAATAAAACAATTAAAAGTCGACTCGAAGAAGGCCTATATGGACATGTTTGGTATCAAATTATAGGTTTTCGGGGACGCTCTATTCAATAAGGACAAATCCAAGTCGCTATCTATCATCGTTTAGATTTTCACCTGTCAAATGGCATTTTTTGAAAAATCCGAAATTTCAAATTCTCATAGCTCCCGCCTCTGGGATCGTATCAACTTTTTGTTTGTATATTGTGAATCAGCATTGTCCGTAGTATCTCTGAGCATCATAAAATCGATTTCGAAAATCCCAACTTTTTGGGTGAAAAATGCATAAGGGGTAAGACCCCCCAAAATCACCATATTTGTCATCACCGAGAAATCCCTGGCGAATCCAAAGTCGTTTTCCAATCTCGAAGATCTCCTACCCATTCGAATCATGCATAATACCAATTAGACTGATCTGTACCACCTATACTTTGAGTGCTCTGAGCATCAGAACAAAACTCGAAAATGAAATTTGGAAAAAATAAAACAATTAAAAGTCGAATCAAAGGAGGCCTATATGCACATGTTCGGTATCAAATTATAGGTTTTCGAGGATGCTCTATCCAATAAGAACAAATTCAAGTCGCTATCTATCATCGTTTAGATTTTCACCTGTCAAATGGCATTTTTTGAAAAATCCGAAATTTCAAATTCTCATAGCTCCCGCCTCTGGGATCGTATCAACTTTTGGCTTGTATATTGTGAATCAGCATTGTCCATAGTATCTCTGAGCATCATAAAATCGATTTCGAAAATCCCGACTTTTTGGGTGAAAAATGCATAAGGGGTAAGACCCCCCAAAATCACCATATTTGTCATCACCGAGAAATCCCTGGCGAATCCAAAGTCGTTTTCCAATCTCGAAGATCTCCTACCCATTCGAATCATGCATAATACCCATTAGACTGATCTGTACCACCTATACTTTGAGTGCTCTGAGCGTCAGAACAAAACTCGAAAATGAAATTTGGAAAAAATAAAACAATTAAAAGTCGAATCAAAGGAGGCCTATATGCACATGTTTGGTATCAAATTATAGGTTTTCGAGGATGCTCTATCCAATAAGAACAAATTCAAGTCGCTATCTATCATCGTTTAGATTTTCACCTGTCAAATGGCATTTTTTGAAAAATCCGAAATTTCAAATTCTCATAGCTCCCGCCTCTGGGATCGTATCAACTTTTGGCTTGTATATTGTGAATCAGCAGTGTCCATAGTATCTCTGAGCATCATAAAATCGATTTCGAAAATCCCGACTTTTTGGGTGAAAAATGCATAAGGGGTAAGACCCCCCAAAAACACCATATTTGTCATCACCGAGAAATCCCTGGCGAATCCAAAGTCGTTTTCCAATCTCGAAGATCTCCTACCCATTCGAATCATGCATAATACCCATTAGACTGATCTGTACCACCTATACTTTGAGTGCTCTGAGCGTCAGAACAAAACTCGAAAATGAAATTTGGAAAAAATAAAACAATTAAAAGTCGAATCAAAGGAGGCCTATATGCACATGTTTGGTATCAAATTATAGGTTTTCGAGGATGCTCTATCCAATAAGAACAAATTCAAGTCGCTATCTATCATCGTTTAGATTTTCACCTGTCAAATGGCATTTTTTGAAAAATCCGAAATTTCAAATTCTCATAGCTCCCGCCTCTGGGATCGTATCAACTTTTTGTTTGTATATTGTGAATCAGCATTGTCCGTAGTATCTCTGAGCATCATAAAATCGATTTCGAAAATCCCAACTTTTTGGGTGAAAAATGCATAAGGGGTAAGACCCCCCAAAAACACTATATTTGTCATCACCGAGAAATCCCTGGCGAATCCAAAGTCGTTCTCCAATCTCGAAGATCTCCTACCCATTCGAATCATGCATAATACCCATTAGACTGATCTGTACCACCTATACTTTGAGTGCTCTGAGCGTCAGAACAAAACTCGAAAATGAAATTTGGAAAAAATAAAACAATTAAAAGTCGACTCGAAGAAGGCCTATATGGACATGTTTGGTATCAAATTATAGGTTTTCGGGGACGCTCTATTCAATAAGGACAAATCCAAGTCGCTATCTATCATCGTTCAGATTTTCACCTGTCAAATGGCATTTTTTGAAAAATCCGAAATTTCAAATTCTCATAGCTCCCGCCTCTGGGATCGTATCAACTTTTTGTTTGTATATTGTGAATCAGCATTGTCCGTAGTATCTCTGAGCATCATAAAATCGATTTCGAAAATCCCAACTTTTTGGGTGAAAAATGCATAAGGGGTAAGACCCCCCAAAAACACTATATTTGTCATCACCGAGAAATCCCTGGCGAATCCAAAGTCGTTCTCCAATCTCGAAGATCTCCTTCCCATTCGAATCATGCATAATACCCATTAGACTGATCTGTACCACCTATACTTTGAGTGCTCTGAGCGTCAGAACAAAACTCGAAAATGAAATTTGGAAAAAATAAAACAATTAAAAGTCGAATCAAAAGAGGCCTATATGCACATGTTTGGTATCAAATTATAGGTTTTCGAGGATGCTCTATCCAATAAGAACAAATTCAAGTCGCTATCTATCATCGTTTAGATTTTCACCTGTCAAATGGCATTTTTTGAAAAATCCGAAATTTCAAATTCTCATAGCTCCCGCCTCTGGGATCGTATCAACTTTTGGCTTGTATATTGTGAATCAGCATTGTCCGTAGTATCTCTGAGCATCATAAAATCGATTTCGAAAATCCCGACTTTTTGGGTGAAAAATGCATAAGGGGTAAGACCCCCCAAAAACACCATATTTGTCATCACCGAGAAATCCCTGGCGAATCCAAAGTCGTTCTCCAATCTCGAAGATCTCCTACCCATTCGAATCATGCATAATACCCATTAGACTGATCTGTACCACCTATACTTTGAGTGCTCTGAGCGTCAGAACAAAACTCGAAAATGAAATTTGGAAAAAATAAAACAATTAAAAGTCGAATCAAAGGAGATGCACATGTTTGGTATCAAATTATAGGTTTTCGAGGATGCTCTATCCAATAAGAACAAATTCAAGTCGCTATCTATCATCGTTTAGATTTTCACCTGTCAAATGGCATTTTTTGAAAAATCCGAAATTTCAAATTCTCATAGCTCCCGCCTCTGGGATCGTATCAACTTTTGGCTTGTATATTGTGAATCAGCAGTGTCCATAGTATCTCTGAGCATCATAAAATCGATTTCGAAAATCCCAACTTTTTGGGTGAAAAATGCATAAGGGGTAAGACCCCCCAAAAACACTATATTTGTCATCACCGAGAAATCCCTGGCGAATCCAAAGTCGTTCTCCAATCTCGAAGATCTCCTACCCATTCGAATCATGCATAATACCCATTAGACTGATCTGTACCACCTATACTTTGAGTGCTCTGAGCGTCAGAACAAAACTCGAAAATGAAATTTGGAAAAAATAAAACAATTAAAAGTCGAATCAAAGGAGGCCTATATGCACATGTTTGGTATCAAATTATAGGTTTTCGAGGATGCTCTATCCAATAAGAACAAATTCAAGTCGCTATCTATCATCGTTTAGATTTTCACCTGTCAAATGGCATTTTTTGAAAAATCCGAAATTTCAAATTCTCATAGCTCCCGCCTCTGGGATCGTATCAACTTTTGGCTTGTATATTGTGAATCAGCAGTGTCCATAGTATCTCTGAGCATCATAAAATCGATTTCGAAAATCCCGACTTTTTGGGTGAAAAATGCATAAGGGGTAAGACCCCCCAAAAACACCATATTTGTCATCACCGAGAAATCCCTGGCGAATCCAAAGTCGTTTTCCAATCTCGAAGATCTCCTACCCATTCGAATCATGCATAATACCCATTAGACTGATCTGTACCACCTATACTTTGAGTGCTCTGAGCGTCAGAACAAAACTCGAAAATGAAATTTGGAAAAAATAAAACAATTAAAAGTCGAATCAAAGGAGGCCTATATGCACATGTTTGGTATCAAATTATAGGTTTTCGAGGATGCTCTATCCAATAAGAACAAATTCAAGTCGCTATCTATCATCGTTTAGATTTTCACCTGTCAAATGGCATTTTTTGAAAAATCCGAAATTTCAAATTCTCATAGCTCCCGCCTCTGGGATCGTATCAACTTTTGGCTTGTATATTGTGAATCAGCATTGTCCGTAGTATCTCTGAGCATCATAAAATCGATTTCGAAAATCCCAACTTTTTGGGTGAAAAATGCATAAGGGGTAAGACCCCCCAAAAACACTATATTTGTCATCACCGAGAAATCCCTGGCGAATCCAAAGTCGTTCTCCAATCTCGAAGATCTCCTACCCATTCGAATCATGCATAATACCCATTAGACTGATCTGTACCACCTCTACTTTGAGTGCTCTGAGCGTCAGAACAAAACTCGAAAATGAAATTTGGAAAAAATAAAACAATTAAAAGTCGACTCGAAGAAGGCCTATATGGACATGTTTGGTATCAAATTATAGGTTTTCGGGGACGCTCTATTCAATAAGGACAAATCCAAGTCGCTATCTATCATCGTTTAGATTTTCACCTGTCAAATGGCATTTTTTGAAAAATCCGAAATTTCAAATTCTCATAGCTCCCGCCTCTGGGATCGTATCAACTTTTTGTTTGTATATTGTGAATCAGCATTGTCCGTAGTATCTCTGAGCATCATAAAATCGATTTCGAAAATCCCAACTTTTTGGGTGAAAAATGCATAAGGGGTAAGACCCCCCAAAAACACCATATTTGTCATCACCGAGAAATCCCTGGCGAATCCAAAGTCGTTCTCCAATCTCGAAGATCTCCTACCCATTCGAATCATGCATAATACCCATTAGACTGATCTGTACCACCTATACTTTGAGTGCTCTGAGCGTCAGAACAAAACTCGAAAATGAAATTTGGAAAAAATAAAACAATTGAAAGTCGACACAAAGAAGGCCTATATGGACATGTTTGGTATCAAATTATAGGTTTTCGGGGACGCTCTATCCAATAAGAACAAATTCAATTCGCTATCTATCATCGTTTAGATTTTCACCTGTCAAATGGCATTTTTTGAAAAATCCGAAATTTCAAATTGTCATAGCTCCCGCTCTCCTCAGCATATCCACATCTCTTTTGTACATTGGTAATCAGCATTGTCTAAAATATCTCTCAGGATAATAAAATCGATAACGAAAAACTCAACTTTTTGGGTGAAAAATGACAAAGTGGTATGACCCCCAAAAACACTCTATTTATCATCGCCCTGGAATTCTTGGCGATTCTCAACGTATTTTTATATCTGGAAGATCTACTGTCCATTCGGGCCAGGCAGAAAACCACACTGTTTTTTCAATATCATACTATGCGCGCTTTGAGAGCTCAAACATGTGAATATTCATTTTGTAATGTACACGCTTTCACTTTCAATTGAACCACTCCAAAAAGCGTCGGAACATATTCCGTGGATACAAACACCGGCTATCCTATTTATTCGAAACATATTGACTTCAGGACAAAGGACCATTGAGAGAGGAATCAGCCATCGTTTACACCAAAAGAGGTTATTCACTGCGAGCTCGCAACGTTTTAAGACTCTTGGAAATTGATGTTCAACAACAAAATAGGCGCCGATTCAACTTAATGATCTATGAAATCGACCGATGAAGTCATTAAGTGGCCGTGTTACTCCATTAATCTCTACACGTTTTTTGTTTCACAGCTAACAGAAAGTCCGTTTGGAAATTTCTGTGTGGCGCATTCCTCCCGGGTTCCTCGGCCCTTGCCATAATAACGGCGTGCGAAAGCTACGATGACGTTCGGGAAAGATTGAATTCATTTTGAGTTATCCAAGGAAACACATGTAGGAGAAATGTGCATTTTCTTCAAATATCGGGTGTTTATTTTATAGAACTTTCGATAGGGATAACTGAGATTTGACAGAAGGTAGAAACCATGTTGTTTTATCATTTCTGTTCAGTAAGCATTGACCAATTATCATGGAAAGACTCACGCCGCAACAACGTTCACAATTTGTTGAAATCTATTTTCAATATCAGTGTTCTATTCGCCAAATTTATAGAGCACTTCGTCAAATTTATGGTTCACATAATTGTCCATCAGAGCAACTTATTCGTTGAACTATCGATAGATTTCGGACAACATTTTCTCTACTCGATGCAACAACATCAACAAGACAAAGAACTGTACGTACATAAGAAAATATCGCTGCTGTAAGTGAAAGTGTTAATGAAGATCCAGATTCGTCTATTCGTCGACGTTCACAACAAGATGGACTCTGTGCATCCACCACATGGAAAATTTTGCGTGAAGATCTTGGTCTACACCAATACAAGATCCAACTGGTTCAAGAACTGAAGCCACTTGACCATTATTAGCGTAGTTTGTTTTCTGATTGGGCCCTAGAACAGATTGAGGTTGATCCACTTTTTATCAAAAAATTGTGTTTAGTGATTAAGCCCATTTCTGGTTGAACGGCTACGTAAACAAGCAAAATTGCCGTATATGGAGTGAAACCAATCCTCAAGAAGTTCTGCAGGTTCCATTGCATCTTGAGGAATGCACTGTATGGTGTGCTTTACACGCTGGAGGCATCATCGATCCAAATTTCTTTAAAAAATATGCTGGAGCTAATGTTGCAGTGAATGGTGCTCGTTACAGATCAATGATTATTTGTTTCAAAATTGGAATGGTATCGACCCAGAAGTGTTTTGGTTTCAACAAGATGTTGCTACACCTCATGCTGCTACCGCAGCAATTGGTTTATTGAAAAAAAGATTTGGCGATAACATTATTTCGAGAAATGGTCCAATTAATTGGCCTCCAATATTATGCCACATAATTCCGATGGATTATTTCCTTTGGAGTTATGGCAAGTCGCAAGTCATTGGTTTATTGCTGAAATATGGCTTGAATTACTCGACGAAGAGGTCCAGAATTGGTCTGGTCGAATGCGGTTTCTCAGAGATAGTGTGGTAGACATATGCCGGAAATTATTTTCAAAACATAAATGTCATTGAATTATCTTTGAAATAAAAAAATGCCTTCAATCTTAATTTGAATGTTTTTCATTTCAATTTAAAGTTCTATCACTCTAAAAAAAACTCCCGATAGAATATTATCATGCCGATGGACATTTTACTGAACACTTCTCATGAGGTATTCATGAAATGTCATAGAATATGTAAATTATGATAATTTGAAAAAAACGAAAACATTTAAAAAAATAGGGCACCTTATGACTGACTTGATAGGCAGGCGCTTTTGAACTCTCGTTCGTGAACAAGATCCAACTTATTATAGGTAGATTCTCATTCAAGGATCCAACAAAAAAACTATTGACAGTTGTCAAATAAAATTTTACAGTTGTTGCCAAAGCAATCGTCTGTGATCTTGATTATGTTATTACAGATATACTGGGATAGTTCGCTAGCATTTATACAGTGCGCGTCAAAATTATGGAACAAATTTATTTTCTCAGAAGAAAAATATTTGGCAACAAAATCCTAAAACAGGTCAATTTCTGTTCGACTTTACCAAATTTGTATGCATTTTAAAGGATTTTTGTTGCACCCTCTGAATTTTTTGAATAGGGAAAGTGGGTCATGTGGTTCTTTTTTGACAAGGTCTTTGTATCTTCTTCACAGGCGTGCAGAAATTTTCAAGAAAAAATTGTTTTTTTTGAAAAATCAGTAAGTTCAAAGAGTTTTCAGTGTGTGCAACTTCAGTAGAAACGTATTAAGGGGAAGTATCACCTTTTGAATCGTGGTAAATCTCCATTCAAAAAGTGGTCTCTTTATTTCACGAGTAAGTACCCTAATTTAGGACGTAGAGACTTGATTTTTTTTTAATTGAAGTTGAAGAACGTCCCGAGGGCAAATAGTTTTCTTTTTTTCGATTTAATTAGTTTTTCAATTAAAAAAACCAGGTTAATCGTTAGATCTGGGGTTATTGAATATGATTTTCGTTTTTCATGAGTACAAGCTATATTTTCGAAATAATCATCATGAAAATGTTTGCAGCTCATAGAAGATTAAATTGCCGAGGGCAAATAGTTGCGATTTTTTCGATTTAATTAGTTTTTCAATTAAAAAAAAACAGGTTGAACTTCAGCGTTTTGGAAACTACACTTAATGATTTTTTTCCGACAATTATTCATCATTTTTTGGAAAAAAACTCAACTATTCGCCCTCAGCAATTTAATCTTCTATAAACTACAAAAATTTTCATGATGATTATTTCGAAAATATAGCTTGTACTCATGAAAAACGAAAAACATATTCAATAACCCTAGATCTAACGATTACCCTGGTTTTTTTAATTGAAAAACTAATTAAATCGAAAAAAAGAAAACTATTGGCCCGCGGGACGTTCTTCAACTTCAATTTAAAAAAAAATCAAGTCTCTGCGTCGTAAATTAGGGTACTTACCCGTGAAATAAAGAGACCACTTTTGAATGAAGATTTACCAAGATTCAAGAGGTGATACTGCCCCTTAAGATCATAACTGGGCGCAGTGTTTCACACATTCTAATTTTTCACGTGAGGGGATTGAAAGTTGTGCATGAACAAAACTGTAATGGTTGACTTTCATTCGGTGGAAAATTTCATCAGGTACCATCGTCTCAAAGTAAATGAGCCATGACAAAGTGCAGTTACTGAAAACCTCTTTGAACTAACTAATTTTTCAAAAAAAATCTTTTCTTCAACATTTCTGCAAGGCTCTAAAGAAGATACAAACACCTTGCCAAAAAGTGCCACATTACCCACTTTCCCTATTAAAAAAACTTAGAGGGTTGATGGGAATGGCACAGGGTGCAACAAAATCCTTCAAAAATGCATAAATATTTGGTGAAAGTGAAACAAAAATTGACCTGTTTCAGGATTTTCTCGCCAAATATTTTTCTTCTGAGAAAATGAATTTGTTCCATAATTTTGACGCGCACTGTATAGTTCTGATTGAGCTGAACAAAATCAGTTCTCAAGTCAGTGAGTTCAATGTTTCGGTTGTTTATTCCTTCAAGATTTTGTGTCAATCTCATCTCACCAGTCACCATTAAACTTTCGGAATTGAAGATTGGGATTAAAAATAAACACGAACTATTTTTATTAATAGACGATATTGACAAATAAACTATACATACGTCTTTGTCCACCTTATCGGAATTCCGTTCAACAACCGCTCATCGGTGAATTCTGATACCGATTCCAAAGAAAAAACGATCTAAATGCAACTACGGAACATATGACCGGCAGTACGAAGATATTTGTATATTTTTTCGCAGGAATTCCTAAAAAATCAGTCACTCTCATGCATTATTATCGAATTAGCCCGTCTTTATGGTTCCCCGTCCAATCCACATTCTACCGATATTAGTCGGTAATTAAAAGCAAATTTCTGTTCTGTTCATTGCGAACAAGTTCACCTTTCTACCTTTTGAAATTTTCATGTCTTCGTTCGACGAGTTAGTGTTTCTGGTCGTCGGTGAAGGGACGCGCGCGATTGTGACATTTTTCAAAAAGTTCATCCAGTGGTTTTTTCCGGTGAAGTCTGTGTTGATTCTGAGTATGAAGAAGAATAAGTCTTTCAGTGTTAAAAGAACGGACTCTTTCTGGAAGAGAACGTGTCGTTCTAGGATTTTCCGGTCTCTTCGATGGCCTTCATTGAAAAGGCAGAAATCCGTGAGGTGAGAGGACACTTTCGTGATTCTGAAGGCATCTGAGATCACTCGATGACGACTAGATCGATGGAAATTGTTGAAAACTGCAGAGAAATCATGTTAACGAGTTCAAAATCTGAAACTAACACCAAACAGACATTTTTCTGAGCAGAATTAAAAGTCCTTCAAAATGAGGGGTCACACAACCCCTATGGCCATTTAGGATTTTTAAGGAGATTTCCACCCCGCTTGGGGGATGATCGTATACTCCATTCACTTTTATGTTGTTTGGCCATGACATTCTGATATATTTCACCGTGTATATTTTGAGAATGTTAGGTTATAGCCATTTTCCTGTCAGTTAACTGAGCAACGTCCTCTATAGAGGTCGTAGTAATTACGTATTTATCAAATTTACTTTGAGAAAATAGTTTTATCTGTTTTTCGTGTAGATTTAGGTTTGTCTCAGTGTTTATATGATGTCTTTCAATCTTATTACTGAATTTAATTACCATCGGAGAACCGAAGGCGAAATGTATTTAACGGGACCGATGGGACGTCACGAATTCCCCAGTTAGATGTAAACGCTCGAAAGACTTGTGATTTTTTTTTATTTTTCAGCTAATCAGCAAAGTTTTTGACGTAATTCTCATGGGGATAAATCATATATAGTTCAAGAAGTAAAGCGATCTATCCCAGATTTGAGTGAATGTCTTGAGAATATTACGCAACTGACGAAGAAGAGAGTTCTCAAGAATTAGTCATTTATAGGTATATGTACATATACAGAGTGTCCCATTAGTGAAATGAAGTAGAAAATCTCATTACTTAGGTCAGTTACGGAATAATTTTACTGCACAAATGGTTGCTCTTGCACTGATATATCAGCCTAAAATAATAGTACCGGCCACAGGGTGTTCGTTTGAAGCGGTATTACTGGTATTAGAATTAGGTCAGTTTGTTCTTATGGTAACCACTTCATATTATTTCATCTCCAAATTAGTATTTTGATTCATTGGCATCAACATTTTTCTTAATTTATCCGGCGTGGCTGACATAGGTACAACGAAAAATTATGGGAAAGTGGAAGATTTTACTTCATTATCAGAGTGACATAAACTTCAATGTTCTGGTTAATGAGTGTTTCAAATCTGATGATTTGATGGAAAGCAACTTGCTTGTAGAGGATGTTCTTAACAAGGTCCAAAATTGAAGAATTTCAATAAGGATGCTCATTTTCTTCAACTGGTTCAAATTACTTTTTATAGACACCCTTTAAAATGTTTAGTTTTCGAGTAAGATAATTCATCATCGCTAGAAGTAAATATTTTACAAAGCAAAATGTTTCTCGAAAAAGATGACCTTGAGTATGATAGCGATAAAGAATTATTCTAATCATCAGTTTTGCAACAGCCTTTGTCACGGCAACACCACGGCAGGGAATCTTTTTTCTCCGATATGCCTCACCACCGCCACTGGTGAATTCAATAATTCCAAAGACCTGGCGAATGTTGAAGAAAATTTTTTCTCTGTTAATACTGGAAATATTTCACGTATTTAAACATGGTTGGAAGATTCAGTTATGCTATTTACTTGTACGGAAATCAAGAATCGAGTGTTGAAATTTTACTGAAAAATAATGGACAGAATAGTCTGTTACTTTGTGGTTGTTCATTCGAAAAAAAAAATAAAAGTACTCGAATAACCCGACAGAAAAACTTCTGAACGAACAGACGGACCTATGGAATTTCCCACTCTTCAAAATTCTCAAGAAATACGGTTACAGAAGACATACAAATACCTTTAGCACAACTTGAAATACTCCAGCATGAAAATGTAGTAGTACTACTAAACCTGTGTTGATTTAGACCTTGAAGGAACTCCATTTACAAAGTAAAAAAGTGGAAATTAGCATTGGCAACGTCTCCGAGAATTATTTTACCTTTCAAACCAACTTGCGTCAGTTTTGAGTAAAAAAACTTGATAAACCTAAATCTTTTCCACCCGGGATACTTTATAAAAGTGAATGGAGTATATGTCCAAGAGTTGGCAATCGAATGAAAATTGAATTGTCTCGGACACACTCCAGGATGAGAAGCTAAGAAACATTCAGAAAGATAGTTTGAACAAATTCCATCGTTCTTTAACGTTATCGAGAATTTCATCTAAAAACTTCTGCTTATTTTTCGTTATTTAATAGGTTTAATGATCCAGTAGTGTCAATTTATTACGATGGATCCACTTTCGATGCAACAGCTTACAGAAGATTTCTTCTGGATAAAAGGTTCGTTAAAATATTTTTTCATTTCATGTATTCTTTTATCATTTTGCTATTTTTCTCTATATGTATTTCGATTTAAATTACTTGTCGTTTATCTATTACTAGCTGGCCCGGCGAACTTTGTTCCGCCTAAATGATACTTACGGTGGATTTCACAAATCGTAATCACCGGTGATCGGAGATCAACGACCTGGTTCTCTGATTTTTGAACTGTCAAATGTTTCCATGGATATGAGCTATCACATAGCAAAGATACACAAAAATAATATGTCATAATATCTCAATCACTAATAATGGCAATTTTGGATTCGGTTATTTCCGCAAATATATTTATTACCCAGACAGAAATTCGAAAACATTTTAAAATTTATGAAAAGATGAGAATGGGCATCTCACGATTGGAACTCATCGCCAAAATCCGATTTACTTGACATTTCGATAAAAATTCACTGTGATATTCACCCGCTTCTGGATCTGTTTATAGCCTTTCATGGTACTATAAGCGCTATGTAAATTACACAGTAATTGATGTCATATGTTCTTTTTTCGACCATTTCAAACCACGACGGCCGAAATGCTCGAAAAAAGAACTGATGACATCAATCGATGGCCGCGAAGCCTCAACAAATTCATCGCCATTTAATTGTGATAATGTCAAACATAGTTCCTTCACGATCACGTTATTTGGAATAAATAAAACTATAAAATCTAACTAATAATCATCAGTCATAATGTGTGAATAGCGTCATCTGAAGTGGTAAGAACGAAACTTCTCTCATATCTAAACGAAATCTAATCATTTTAGAGATCTGTACTCAGTTATTTCCGCAAATATATTTATTACCCAAACAGAAATTCAAAAACATTTCAGAAATGATGAGAATGGACATCTCACTATTGAAACTGATCGTCAAAATCCGATTCACTTGACATTTCGATAAAAATTCAATGTGATATTCACCCGCTTCTTGATCTGGTAATAGCCTCTCATGGCTCATTTTGAATAAATAAAACTGTGAAAATAACTAATAATAATCAGTCGTAATGTGTGAATAGCGCCATCTAACGCGGAGAATATGAAATGAAGTCCAAACGAATAAGTGGAGCGTAACTGTAACTGTAGCGACATCTAGTGGCCTTACTCAAAAGGAGGAAAAGCATTTCCTGTATAAGTAAAATTTTCATCGATTTTTTCAAAGTTTCATTGTATTTTATAATAACCAGACCGTAGACGAATCCATATATGAAGTTTCATAACAAACAGTCCATCCGATCTCGAGTTATAAATGGTGTAACCAACATCTTTCTTTTATATATATAGATAGATGTACGGCTAAGAGCTATCTTTAAGACGGATGTGGCTACGATTTTAGAGGATAGAATTGGAGAACCGGCAACGTTCTCAACTAATAAAGCTTGATCTACTATGATATCTGTCATGGAAAAAAACTAGTAGAGCCCCTATTAAGTGGTAATCCTTATCGGTAGATCTCTGTAAATCTGCTGATTTTATAGGTGAAATGTCAGAGTTTGATCGATTGTCCTGAATGATTGGGAAAATTATATAAGTACCAAGCTATTCTGCATTGAATTTTCCTCTTTGGACCTGTACGAGGATATATTGAAAAATTCTTAGCCTACTATAGAACCAAACAAAATTTCAATGTCAAAATATTTTATTACTTAACATATTCTCCTCTTAATTGGATACATTTATTACAGCTAATCTGCAACGTCTCTAGACCTTTAAAAAAAATGTTTCTTCTTGCTCTGCAAATCAGTCCTCCATAGCTTTTATTACCTCCTCGTTGGAAGAAAATTTGCGACCTTTCAAACTTTTTTTCAGTTGTGGAAAGAGATGATAGTCGAACGCAGCCAAATCTGGTGAATGAGGGGGTGTTCTAGTAATTATAACCCTAACTCTCGAATTTTTTGCAAGGCAACATGAGATTTGTGTACTGGGGCGTTGTCCTGTAAAAACAAAATACCTTTGGATAGCTTTCCGCGACTTTCCTCTTTAATTTTTTCCCGTAGAGTGGTCAGTAATGTAGAACAGTAATCTCCAGTTATTGTTCTACCATTATCCAAAAAATCAATCATGATTACTCCATGGCAATCCCAAAAAACTGAAGCAAGAACTTTTCCAGCAGATTTTTGGACACGAAACTTTTCAGGTCTTGGAGAACCATAGTGTCGCCATTCCATCGATTGTTGCTTCGTTTCTGGATCGGATAAATGTACTTAAGTCTCATCCATAGTAACAATTCGGTTCAAGAAGTCTACATCTTTTTCAAATCGAGCACAGATCGAACGCGATGCTTCTACCCTTGCACACTTTTGGTCAACATTCAAACATTTGGGGATCCATTTTGCAGAAATTTTTCTCATGTCCAAATTGACGTGAACTATATGATGAACGCGTTGGTATGAAATTTTCAGTGCTTCAGATATCCGTTTTAGCCCAATTCGACGATCTGATAAATTCATGTCATGAACTGCATTGATATTTACGGGACTGACACATAAACTGGCCTTTCCGATCGGTCATCATCTTCAATGGAAAATTTACTTCTTTTGAAGCTTGCAGTCCAATTTTTCACGGTCGCATACGAAGGACATTGATCACCAACGGTATTAAGCATATCTTCGTAAATGTGCTTACCTCTTAACCCTTTTAAATACAGGTACTTGATGATGGCTCTATACTCCAATTTTTCGATTTTTACAATTTCGGTGGACATCTTTTTTTTAAATTTATTGCGTAACTCTGGTTTACTTTTTTGACGTCGAACTCTAAACTGACACTTCTAATAAGTTATTGTTCGTTGATATGGTATCGAAATATTTTGTTTATGCATGGAACTGGTCTAGGCTAACTAGATAATGAATACATCCTCGTATATGCACATCACGGTCAGGATATCTGTTATATAGTTTTATCGAGTTGCCCTTTTTGCCGGATTTTTTCGCGAATTTTTTAAAAATACTTCTACATCTCCTAGAGAATTAAAATTTCACCCACGTATAAATCGATTATTTCTCTTTTCGACCGTATACAAATTTCCTCAATTTATCGCAGCTTCGTTGCGATTTCAAGATCCTTCTGGACCCACTTTTCGACAGATTCCATCGTTCACAGTTACCATTTTAGGATAGAATAGGAAGAATTCTATTGTTATTGCTCTGAATTACTCAAGGCACATTAATGAAAAGCGTTTTCTCATGAGCTATTTTTGGGTTACCAAGAAAATATCAATAAATAATCAATGTTTACAAACATAGCTCGTAGGATCTGAAAATATTCAGAATAGAGTATAGGAAGTCCATTCATCTCGAGTACTTCAAACCGGAATACCCAAATTACCATAGTCGACTTTATTTGCATGCAACCCTCCGGACCTCCCGGGGTGCAAAGAGCACTTAATAATAATAATAATAATAATTGACTTTATTTGGCAGCAGGTAAAAAAGATACATCAATTACACTGGTAACAAATCCATACAGCTGTGCCAAAAAGGCGAAGTCTAGCAAAAGTGCTAATCAACTTAACCATAGAATATTTCAAACAAATAATTCATTCAGAAATTCAGAAAAAAAAATATAAAGAAAAGAAAACAATAAAGATAAATCAAAAATAAATCAATCGAATCAATGGAGCCAAATGCATACACTTAACAATTTTCAGGTTTATGAAATAGAGGAAAAAAATAAAGAATTTACACAGTCTTGAAGCCCAGCAGGATAGATACAGTGATTGGTGCAAGATTACAAGTTCGAACCATGACAAAAGTTACTGAAGGTCAAAAAGAATTCTTTTGTATACTGATTTGAAAGTGTTTGGCCCTAACGATCTCAGTTCAAGTGAAAGTCTATTATATGTCCAAACGGCATTATAACTGAAACTCCTTTTTAATTGTCACAATAGATAGTAACCATCAGTTTCCGACCCTCCAGAATCGCCAGCGGTCACTGTCTAAGCTCATAAATCATTTTTTTTGCTCTCATTTAGGGGTATTTAATTGACGGTGGGTAGTCGCGATTTGAAAGGGGTGGAAATTTGAATTTTCGAACGCCGGGTGTGTCCGTATTGTAATTGACCGTTTGATAGTGGAGGTAGATTTAATTAATGCCTTTTCAAGGGTTGCCCATTGTTACTTTTCATCAAATGCTTCTTGTAATGCACGATTTTGCCTGAAGGGAGATAGGGGTTGAAACCTGAGGTGCCGCGCTTCACCCTACGCGTTTGTCGACTGCATCATGATAATACAGTGTGACAAGAAAAACCTCGGACAAATTCTTTTTCATTTAACTTTATTAAACCGAAGAAATTGAACAAAACAACAACAAATAATGATAGCTTGAACATTTGTTAATATGTAATATATTTAAGCCGTTTCGAAGTGGCTTCCTTTGGCGGCGATACACAGCTTCAGACGCTTCTTGAAATTTTCGGCAATGGGCCGCAGCTCCTCGGGCGTTAATCGGTTCCATTCCCGGCGCAGAGATTGCTTCAGCGACTCCAAATTTTTGTGTTTTTTAGCACAAGCCCTGTGCTCCAAAATCGACCACACGCTGTAGTCCATTGGGTTGAGATCCGATGAGTAGGGCGGCCATTCTGCAGATGAGATGAAACAAGGAAAATGGGTCTTACACCATTCTTGCGTCATTTTCGCTCTGTGAACCGGAGCGGAGTCCGGTTGAAAGGTCCAATGCGTATCGCCGAAGTGCTGCTTGGCCCACGGAAGTACTAGGGCTTCGAGGATGTCGCAGCGGTAGACTTCTTGATTGATTTTGACCCCTTGAACCACGAAAACTAAGGGAGTTTTACCACTGCCGCAAATTCCGCCCATGACCATGACGGATTGCGGATTTTAATGGTGTTCGACGATGGCCGATGTACCGGGAGCCTCTACGGACCAGACTTTGTCGTTTTGGTGGTTGTGGGATTGTTCTACGGTGAAAAGCTTCTCGTCTGTGAAGAGAATTCGCTTCCATTGCTGACCGGCGGCGAGACGAAGGAGTTGGTGGCACCTTTGGAGTCGTATGCGCTTGTTAGTTGTTTTCCTCCGTGAGGAGTTGAACTTTTTGGAGCTTGTACGGCTTGAGTTTGAGCTCCTTTTTGGCAATCAGTCCGTCAAACTGATTCGTGGTTGATACCGGTCTGACAGGCTATTTTCCTCATGGAAACCCTCGTATTTCGATTGACTCGCTTCTTGACGATGTTGCGATTGCTAGGTGTATTGACAGTGCGTTTTCTACCACTTCCTGGGCGACGACCATCATGGCCAAGCTCCTTGAAATGACGAATTGCATCGGACACGGTTTGTCGAGGCACATTTAGCAAACGAACAATTTCGCATTGACGCCTACCTTGACGAAACAGCTCCAAAATCGCACTACGTTTTTTTGACATTCTAAAACTCTGTGAAATTAAATTATATCAAACTGAAAATTCACATATTAGTACAGGAAAGTGTAGAGAAACCAAGAGAATAAAAATTATTTGGCTGCGCTGAAATACTTTTGTTCCAGACCACAGCAAAATTTGTCCGAAGTTTTTCTTGTCACCTTGTAAAGGGTGTTTCAATGAGAGCGCGAGATTTGAATTGCGCGCCATGTTTGACAGTCATAATGTCTCATGATTATGACGTGACAGATCGAAAGTTGACAGATGGGAGTTGGTAACCGAAGAGCATTAGACGGTAGAACAACGCGTCTTGATTGTCGAAAAATGCAGGTTTTTTTCTCAAAAACCGTGAACTTCAGCAAGAAATTACAAGAGACCATGTTTGTTAAGGATGGTTCAGTTGTACCCCTTGCAATCATGAAGGAATTTCAGCAATATGTTTATCAGGAAAATAAATGCAACTGTATATGATCCAAGTATAACTTTATTATATACTCAAGATAATATAATAATCGAAATTGAAAATTACCGTTCAATCCTACAAAAATTTATAAATTCTAATTCTCACTTGCCATAAACTTGTCATCAAACGAATGTTACTTTTTTCCAAACTTTATTTCATTTTCGAATAAAAAGTCTAGACCTTTTCCAGATCCTCCATTAATGGATAATATCTTTTCAATTCCTAAGTTACCAATGGTTAGATTTTTTTCAATTTCGAATTCCAAACCAGCTCCGGTTTGTCCATTTGCTAAGCTCGGTTGTTCTTCTTTGATAATTCCTTCTCCACTTTCTGATTCTGACCGAAGTTCTCCATTCGATAAGTCAGGTTGGTTCTCAAAGTCTAATTCTTTTTTAAGGTCTGATTCTGAGTTTGAACCATGTTCTTCATCCGGTATGTTAGGTTGTCTTTCAGTGGTAATTCCTTCTTTGGTATCTACTACTGCTCTGGACCCAGGTTTTTCATTCGGTAAGTTAGGTTGTTCATCAACGGATTCTTTTTCAAGTGCTGATTCTGAGTTTGACCCAGCTTTTGTATTCGGTTTGTTGGGTTGTCTTTCATCGGTATGTCCTTCTTCAGTATCTGTTTCTGAGCTTGACCAGGCTTGTTCATTTGGTATGTTGGGTTGTCCTTCATCGGTATGTCCTTCTTTAGAATCTGTTTCTGAGCTGGACCAGGGTTGTTCATTTGGTGTGTTGGGTTGTCTTTCATCGATATTATCTTCTTCAGATTCTGAGCTGGACCAGGGTTGTTTATTTGGTATGTTGGGTTGTCCATCAACAGTTTGATTTTTTTCACGTTCTGCTTCTAAGCTTAACCCAGGTGGTTTATTCGGTAAATTTGGTTCCTTCTCAATTTCCGATCCCGTACCAGGTGATTCTGTTAATGGATTTAGGTTTAGGTCATTGTTCTTTTCCAATTCTCTTCACAAATTATTCGATCGATAGCCCATTTCTCAAAAAATCGTTCCTTCTTTCGGACTCCACTGTACATGGTGACCCAAATTGCTTGATTTTGGCTGTTTCTGGTACTTCTAGGCTAGACAGGTGAAAATGTTGAGAGGAGTCCTGGGCTCGATTTTCGTGAAAACTCCATAACTGAAAGCCGTTCCACGATTTCTTCAGCTGTTTTCAAGATATAACGAAATTTCGATATTTTGGCGATTTCGAAAATGTGCCATAACTTCTTCATTTTCTAAAATATCTAAAAACGGCGAAAACTATCTACAGGCACTTTTTCATGAGCAATACGACACCGTATTCAGTTATTTTTTATCTCTTGTATAGAGGGTGAAAAAAAACAACATTCTTATTTTAAATACAAATGGTATTTTTTTTTGATCCAATGTTATGCAAAAAAAAATTAGCTCTTCGAAAATATGTATATGTCGATATTTTTTTTCCGACCCTCACTTTCATAAAATAATGTATAACAGACTCAACTTCAAGTGAAACTTCCACATTTTTGCTATTTCTGTCTCAAATATGGAAATAATATATCGACATATATATATTTTCGAAGAGCTGATTTTTTTTAGCATAACATAGGATGAAAAAAAGATACCATTCGTATTTGAAATAAGAAAGTTGTTTTTTTCACCCTTTATACACGAGGTAAAAAATAACTGAATACGGCGACGTATTGCTAATGAAAAAGTGCCTGTAGAAAGTTTTTTCCGTTTTAAGATATTTTGGGAAATGAAAAAGTTATGGCACATTTTCGAAATCGCCAAAATATCAAAATTTCGTTTTATCTTGAGAAGAAATGAAGATATCGTGAAACGGCTTTCAGTTATGGAGTTTTCACGAAAATCGAGCCCAGGACTTCACTCAACATTTTCACCTATCTAGCCTAGAAAAACCAGAAACAACCAAAATCAAGCAATTTGGGTGACCCTGTACATTCAAAAGTGTCCACCCTCTATAACTCAACAACGAACCAGAATTTGTGAAAACACTCAGAGAGGTCGATTTTTGATGACAGGGGGACATGATCTGGAATAAAAATCTTGTTTCTACTAGCAACCCTATCAGGAATCTGAATAGGATAAGTGGGTAGTTTTGTAGCACAAATGTTTGCATGGATTCAAATTTGTTCGAACCTGCAGTTTGTTCTTATAAGTGAATATTTACAAAGTTACAGGGTGTTTTTTATGGAATCACGGTACCGATTGAACTACACTGCGCAAAAAAATTAACGCACATTATGGAAATCTCAAATATATTCTACAACTGAAGGTGTTCTCAATGATAATTATTTTTATGTTCGACTGCTTCATAAACACTTGATTCATGAATTCGTTTAGCGTCCAGAATTGACTACTTTATTGGACACCACTTTATTGGACTCAACTGTCACAGTCTTCTCTCGATTTTGCAATTTTCTTCGTTTCACACCACTTGTTATAGGCCGCATACAAATTTTCATAAGCACTTTTAGTGGGTAGGATAGATTCTTTGGCACTTGCGGCTAAATTATTCACGCTTTCCTCTTCCGAACTATCCATTTTTGGGATTATTATGACGTTTGTCACAGAATTAACGAAGTAAACAACTTTGTTCAGTGAGGTTGCTAAGGTCGCTGATGGTTACTAAGGTAAGATAAGCAAAAGCACACTCAAAGTATTTCTTGAAATAAAGCGACGAATATATTAATTGCCATTTCTGAAAATAAAATGTCTGCATTGCAGTCAAACATAAAGCTATGTATGCAAACTCGTACATAATTAGGCTTATGGACTTGCCCAAATTATTGGCCTCGCTCGCTTCGCTCGCTCTGCCATAAATTTTGGACTCGTCCATAAAGACCTAATTTATGTACTTGTTACATAAATAGCTATTATCAGAATTATGCATGCATATGTTATCCACTTTCAACGTTTTTTTTCGATACAGATGTTTTCTCCCAGCAGGAATAAGAAAAGATGATATTATCAGATTTTGAATGTATTGGCTCCATTCTAAAATCAGTTGTTCTCGATCAATTCTAGTGATCAATAGTTTTTCTTTCGTTTGATTTTCTACACTCGATCGCTATGCAACGCGAAACACGCAATTTGACCCAAGAGGAATGTGCCCAAGCGGTAGTTTTGCGAGAAGAAGGGTGGACATACACAAGAATTGCAGAAAGGTTTGGAGTTTCCCATACAAGTGTGTTCAGAATGTTGCAGCGATTCAGGGAGACAGGTATGAATGTCCGAAGACCTGGACAGGGTAGACCACGTGTAACAACTGCCATTCAAAAACGTTACTTGAGATTTTCTTCGTTGAGACAACGGTTTGCAACCGCTCGCCTCCTTCAAAATCAGCTTGAGCAAACTCATGAGGTGCAAATTAGCACTCAGACAATAAGAAATCGCCTCAGAGAATATGATTTAAGGCCTCGTGTCGCGGCAAGAGGCCCAGCTCTTACCCCAGCCCATCGAAGGGCGCGTTTGGATTTTGCGAGAGAGCATATCCATTGGGAAGAGGCCGATTGGGAAAGAGTTCTCTTCACAGATGAGTCTAGATTCTGCCTCTACCATTGTGATCGACGTTCCCTTGTATACAGACGTCCACATGAAAGATATGCTCAGTGCAATTTCCTGAATACTACTGGTTTCGGGGGAGGATCGATTATGGTATGGGGTGGAATATCTTTGACTGCTCGCACAGACCTAGTGGTCGTTGATAATGGATAAGTATATAAGGAACATTCTTGAAGAGCATGTAGTGCCATTTGCCCTATACATTGGTGAAAATTTCATTTTTTGTGGACGATAATGTCAGACCCCATCGTGCGCGCATCATTCAGGAGTACCTTGAAGAGGTTGAAGTCTCTCGAATGGAATGGCCAGCAAGAAGTCCAGATCTCAATCCGATTGAGCAGGTTTGGGACAACCTCAATAGAAGGCTGAGGAGTTCAGAAAATCATCCAGCTACTCTTAATGACTTAGGAATCCAACTCGGAGAAATCTGGGAAGGATTAGATCAGAACATTTTAAGATCACTCATTTTGAGTATGAACCGTCGTTGCCGAGCTGTAATTAACGCAAGGGGTGGAAATACCAAGTATTAAATCACTTATCAGCATTTCAGTATTTTGAAAATTGTTCATTTCTCTTTCACATAAGATTCGGTGAAATCCTGAATATTTCTTCCATTTAATGTGACCTGTTTCGTTCAAAACCTTCCCGAGAGAACATAAAAAATAAGTTATAAAGTCAATGTAGAGTTAACTTTCATTAAAATTGAGATTTTGAGAATGTGCGTTAATTTTTTTGCGCAGTGTAAATGAAACAGAGATGTTCTAGTTGATCGTATAATTTCTATTGAAAGAAAAATATGATAAACATTTTTATCAGGATGTCGTCCATTAAAAATCCTCGCAGTAGCCCTAGCACTGGAAATAAATTTTCAACATTTTTTCTCTCCTCCATCGTGTAAACCACTTTGTAATTTTTATTAGGAACTGATAAAACACACCTCTTATCATTCTGCAATACAGAATACTGAGACTGAATTTTCTGAAAACAATAATCTCTTTGCATAAAGAGAAAAAAGGCGCTTTTTTCACCATATTGTTTGTTTTGTTTTTTCCTTCTAATGTAGATAATACGATCAATTAGAACATCTTTATTTCATTTGGTTTTTTCAGTACCATAATTCCATAAAGAACACCTTGTGATTTTGTGGATATTCACTTATAAGAACACAAACTGAAGGTTCATATGAATTTGAATCCATTCATATATTTGTGCCACAAAACTACCCACTTACCCTATTCAAATTCCTGATGGGGTTGCAACCCTCTCGACCTGTCTGAGTGTTTCCACAAATTCTGATTCGTTGTTGAGTTATTGAGGGTGGACGCTTTCAAATGAGACACACTGTTTATAGGTCATTTTGGTGAAATGGTTTATCTCGAAGAGACCTTCTGTTGAATAAAGATGTCACCTGTTGGGACACCCTTTAGCCTTGAACGACTGTATGAGTCGATATGTGTTGCTTTCATCAATCATAACTACAAACATCTTACCTATTGTAACCTTCGGATCTTGGACATCTTGTGGTGTGTTGAATTTGCCAGGATAAATATTCAATACAATGGGTGGTTTTCCTTGTGGATAGTAGTTTTGTTGGGGTAGCGTAGGTATCGGAGGAAGTTGTGGATAAGGACGAGGAAAAACAGGTCTTGGGACTGGCCTTTGAATGATAGGTCCAAAAATTCCACCAGGTGCAGGAGGGACGATTCCATGCGTTCCTCCAAAAGGAGGAGGTCGGTGAATACTAGGAAATGGACACTTCCGGTTGAACGGGCACCTCGGCAAGAGTTGAGGGTTTCTATTCGGCAATATGAACATCGGTTTCTGAGGGATCTTAGCTTGGCAGGTTGGCAGAATAAACGGAGTGCACTTGCCGGGGAACATCAGCTTTCGTTCCGGTCTAATCAGTGGATGAAAGGCTATAGGAGGAGGTCTTCTGGCGCAAGTGCCGAATCGTCCAACTGGAATTCCTGGGTGCAATCTACGCCTTAGAAAAGTGGTCATTCCAAGGTCTGTCAAGACCTAAAATACGGAAATATTGAAGCCTACTTTTCTTGTAGAATATGTCTGGTAATGGATAATTTGATGTCAACTTACATAAAAAAGAGAGATAGCCAAAATGGCCGCAACATTTTTTCTGTTCATCGGTGCTATATGTGGGACCGATGCAAAATGATTTGAATCGATTTTTTAACGACACGATGTTAATGGGTAGAACACGGTTATTTATTTCTGTAATGATACGATTAGACTCGCTCAGGAATGATAGACATCCAAATCAGCCAATGAACTGGATAATAAATTCGCAGAAGTTCGTAAATAGGTTTGGTTCACTAACGCACCGTCGTTACCATTCTAATGGAGGAAAAACAGCTTTTGGTCATCTTCCTGAGTTGTTTGGCATGATGCATTGTCTTGGTGAAATATCCCTTGTATTTTTCTTGAAAATTTTCTCATTCAAACTATCAAGTTAAGAGGATATATTGAAAAATTCTTAGCCTACTATAGAACCAAACAAAATTTCAATGTCAATATATTTTATTACTCAACATATTCTCCTTTCAATTGAATACATTTATAACGTCTCTAGACCTTTCAAAAAAATGTTTCTTCTTGCTCTGCAAACCAGTCTTCCACAGCTTTTATAACCTCCTCGTTGGAAGAAAATTGACGACCTTTTGAACTTTTTTTCAGTTGAGGAAAGAGATGATAGACGGACGGAGTCAAATCTGGTGAATAAGGGGGGTGTTCTAGTAATTCTAACCCTAAATCACATATTTTTCTCATGGCAACATGAGATTTGTGTACTGGGGCGTTGTCCTGTATAAAAATACCTTTGGATAGCTTTCCGCGTCATTTCTCTTTAATTTTTTCCCGTAGAGTGTTCAGTAATGTCGAATAGTAATCTCCAGTTATTGTTATACCCTTATCCAAAAAATCAATCATGATTACTCCTTGGCTATCTCGAAAAACTGAAGCAAGAACTTTTCCAGCAGATTTGTGGACACGAAACTTCTTAGGTCTTGGAGAACCAGAGTGTCGCCATTCCATCGATTGTTGCTTTGTTTCTGGATCGTAGAAATGTACTCAAGTCTCATCCATAGAAACAATTCGGTTTAAGAAGTCTACATCGTTTTCAAATCGAGCACAGATCGAACGCAATGCTTCTACCCTTGCAGGCTTTTGGTCAACATTCAAACATTTGGGGATCTATTTTGCAGAAAATTTTCTCATGTCCAAATTGACGTGAACTATATGATGGACGCGTTCGTATGAAATCTTCAGTGCTTCAGATATCCGTTTACGCCCAATTCGACGGTCTGATAAAATTAAGTCATGAACTGCATCGATATTTTCGGGGACTGACACAGAAACTGGCCTTTCCGATCGGTCATCATCTTCAATGGAAAATTTACCTCTTTTGAAGCTTGCAGTCCAATTTTTCACGGTCGCATACGAAGGACATTGATCACCAAGGGTATTAAGTATATCTTCGTAAATCTGCTCATCTCTTAACCCTTTTAAATACAGGTACTTGATGATGGCTCGGTACTCCAATTTTTCGATTTTTACAATTTCGGTGGATATCTTTTTTTTTCAATTTATTGCGTAACTTTGGTTTAATTTTTTCAACGTCGAACTCTACACTGACACCTCTAATAAGTTATTGTTTGTTGATATGGTATCGCAATATTTTGTTTATGCATGGAACTGGTCTAGGCTAACTACACCATTTACAAGTGTATTTCAGAAAGCGTCAATTGTATTTCAGAATAGTCAATTGAATTTCAGAAAGCGTCAATTGTATTTCAGATTAGTCAATTTGATTTCAGAAAGCGTCAATTGTATTTCAGATCAGTCAATTGTATTTCAGAAAACATCCAATGTATTTCAGATTAGTCAATTGAATTTCAGAAAGCGTCAATTGTATTTCAGAAACCGTCATTTGTAATTTAGAAAGTAGGAATATCATTTCTCCACGACTGCATCGAATTTGACCAACGTATATGCTCGAATAAGAGTTTTCAAGAATTACAGTTTCTTTTTTTTTCATTTCCCAAATACAATTGACGATTTCTGAATTACAAGTGATGTTTTCTCAAATGCAATTGATGATTTCTGAAATACAATTGACGCTTTCTGAAATACAATTGACTAATCTGAAATACATTTGATGTTTTCTGAAATGCAATTGACCAATCTGAAATACATTTGATGTTTTCTGAAATACATTTGACTAATCTGAAATACAAGTGATGTTTTCTGAAATACAATTGACGCCTTCTGAAATACACTTGGAAATGGTGTAGATATCAATACATCCTCGTAATATGTGAAACAAGGAAAAGGTTGGTGAAATCAACAAAGGTAACTCATTTGTGGATTGGCTTTATTGAATTCTCACAATGTTCCGTACATTTGAAGTATCAGTATCATTTCGTGGTCGAAAAATCAACACATCTGCTGCTCCAGTAAACTAGAAATCGTCAAATTCAGACGAATCGTTTGCAGTTTGTTCCTTGGTCTTGTTGTCATTGCCAATTTCGTCGAAAAGATCATTATCGAAATCAAATTCTGGGTTATAAAACAGTGAAAATTTTTCGGTCGAAGATTTTGGGTTTTCATCTGGGTTCGTCGAATCATCGAGAGGACCTTTTTCACTCCAAGAAGGACGATCTAAGAAATCATCAAGTCTGCTATTTTCTGGGGGAGGAGGTGTATCGAATATTTCAGTGCTTTGACTGGTGTCTGGTGTGGAAGGAGTTGTGCTAAACATGTTTGGATTGTTACTGTTGCCTTCTTCAGTGAAAGGAGGGAAAGGAGGGAAAGGAGGTACATTGAACATGTTAGGACTATTGCTGTTGCCTTGACCACCGAAAGGACCTTGGGGAGGTCGTGGATCGAACGAGGGGCCGTTTGGTGACCCCATAGGATTCGATTGTTGAAATTCAGGATCCAACTGGGACATATTAGATGGGACAAAGTTGGGCATGAAGGGGGGTGATCCTGGTGCTTCTGAACCCATCGGGTTGAATGGATTAGGAACTGCGTTAGGATCCATCGCAGCTCCGAAAGGTGGCGCCGGCTGGTTAGGGAAGGGAACCTCGAAAATCGGGGGTGGATTAGGCCCGAACGGCGAGGGAGGAACGGGTCCGGGAGGTGCGCCGAAATCGTTTCTCAAACCCAAGAAGTTGGCGGAATGATCGCATTTGACGATCGGGACGAGACCGATCTTGAAGAAGCACATCAGTCTGAAGGCGCACTTGAAGGGGCTGGCGGCCACTTCCGTGATCAGCACCGGTCTCCGCACGAGCAGCATCATCAGGGTGTGGGACACTTTGAAGTGGTTGACGGGCCCGCATATCACCACCGTCCAAATGGTGCACTGGCTCAGTCTGTGCAGGTCGGTTCGTAGCTTGTCCAGTAGTTGGCCTTCGGGGGTGCTGATGTCGAGGGGCGGGAAGGTTCCGGCCGTCAACATGCATTGCGTGAAGCTCGCTATCATCTTTTGGGTTTTTTTTATTTTTGCTATTTTGCTCGCCAGGAATATGCTCTCCACGGAGGCAAGCTGGAAAAGAAACGGATTATTATTTCGTTAGGATCATTGGTTATTCAATGTTTTCTACTAATACCGGGGCCTCAGCCGTCTTAAAGGCTACTCTGAGCTCTAAAGTGGCCGTAGATAATGGATCTATACTCTACAGCCACGTCACATCTGTTTATGGCCTTAGGAGTAGATCAAACTAGTTTCACAAGGTTGCTATCAATTTTATGTTTATGTTTATGGGGGTGTAATTTTTGACATGTTCGATTTCACCAAATAACTGTTTCTAAATCTCCTATTCTCATAGGTATGCTTAAGCACGAGATGACATAGTCAATCAATTGGTGGATTGTTTTGAGTAATTCATTTTAACCATAAGGTACATGGATGTACGCTTTTTAATTAATCACACGATATAAACGGCTCCAATGAGTTAGGGATATTGACTTAAAATGCAAAATAATATATGTAGTTAAAATAAGATTTTTGTGATTAAAATTCATATTAATATGATTCCAAGTTGCAAATTAATTTTAGCCTGTAGGTCTGCAGCGCATGTAGGGTGGTTAAGAAAAATCGAGTAAAATAACGAAATTTTATTCCCAGAGAATTCAAACATTTTAAAACTATCAATACAATGTATGGCCTCCACGGGCATCAATAACAGCTTGACATCTTCTTTGCATACTACACACGAGGTTGTCGAACATTTCTTGAGGAATTTCGTTCCATAAACGGGACAGAAGCTCTCTCAGATCATTTAAGGGTTCTGGGGTAGGTTGATGATTATCTAATCTTCTTTGGAGCATATCCCATGCATGTTCTATGCAATTCAAATCTGGTGAGTGCGGAAGTATTGGTAAATGTGGAATACCAAGCTCCTCGCGAGCATTCTCAACTATGGGTGCACGGTGCGGTCTAGCGTTATCTTCTAGAAATTGAAAAGTTTCGCCAATAGCAGCGTGAAAATTTGGCACAACATTGTCAATGACATGCTCCCTATAGTGTAAGGCGGTCATATTCCCAGGACAAATGTGTAGATCTGTGCGCCCGTTGAAACAATTTCCGGCCCATACCATAACACTACCCCCTCGGAATGGATGGACTTCTTGGACATAGCGACGATTACGGAGTATGCGTGGGATTGTCCATACCCTTACTCTTCGAGAATCTGAAAATCGTCCATATCTGGATTCATCAGTGAAAAGGACACTAAGCTATTGATCGTTCCAATTGATATGTTGCCTTGCCCATTCCAGTCTTTGACGCTTTTGGTCACGTGTTAATGGAACTCCTCTTAATGGACGTCTAGAACCTAGATTCACCTCTCTCAAACGTCGTCTGATGGTTTCGATGGAAACTTGGACCCCATCTGCATTTTGAAGAATATTCGTAGTATTCTACACGTAGATATAGGGTTTCTTCTCGCCGAAACGGTGATGAAACGATCCTGAGCAGGTGTTGTTTTTCGTCGCCCACCAAGTCTTGGTCTTTCCAACACGGAATCTGTCTCCAAAGTCGAGATATCACACTTTGGCTGACTTGGAGCCTTTCGGCTACAACAACCTGAGTTAGGCCACCCTGTAGCATTCTGATAGCCCTATTAGCCTCAGCGTTTGTTAATTTACGTTTTGGCATTTTCAGAAAACCCGTTCTAAATCGAAGCCGTTGATAAACTGACTTCATTTCAAAATAAGAACATTCATGAAGCATATGCAAAGAACCAAACTTCAGAAAAAAGGCGACCAGATTGACGAAATGTCTCATACTGATTTTCATTGGATCGATTCAAGTTGTTATTGAGTTTTAAATGATTTTACAGCGATTTTCTCGAAGATTACATACTATTAAAAACGATTGGATACGATATCCCTAAGTCTTGTGGAACAGTATATTTGACAGCTTAGTATCAAATTTGAACTCGATGTTATATGCAGTTTTGGAAATATTGAAAAACTTACAGAGTCATTTTGGCTCAATTAGGTATTTTCGGTGAAGTTGAACATTGTTTTGTATTGAAAATGTGAAGAGTACTCACGTGAAGAGCCACAACCCCTAAAAGGGTTGCGATTATTACAGATTTCATCTGCGAAATGTTGTTGTGAAATGCGACAAGGTCCACATGCGATTACACAGCTTGAAAACCGTGTCGTTGCGATTTTCTATATAACACGGTCATTTGAAGTCTCCATTATCGGAAAATTGCATGTCGACTGAAGAGAATCTCTTGATAGAATGATATACAGGGAGGAGTGTTAGAAATATGCTAGATTTGGGATAATTAGGGAAATAACCGAAGAAAAAAGAACTGGATGGAAATAAAATATATCAGAATTTATACTCCATTTACTTTCATAAAGTATCCCAGTTGGCCAAGATTTAGGTTTATCAAGTTTTTAACTGACGCAGGTTGTACTCGAGAAATGTCAAATAATTCTGAGAGACGTTGCCAATGCTAATTTCTATTCACTCTTTTTTAACTTTGTAAATGTAGTAAGTTCTTTTAAGGTTTAACTGTGACACAGGTTTTGTAGTACTACTACATTTTCATTCTGGAGTATTTCAAATTGTGCAGAAAGGTATTTAAAGGTCTTCTGTTGGCATATTTCTTGAGAATTTTGAAAAGTGGGGAATTCCATAGGTCCATCTTTTCTTTCAGAAGTTTTTCTGTCGTTTTATTCGAGTACTTTCATTCTTTTTTCGAATGAACTATCACAAAGTAACGGACTATTCTGTACAGTGTACATTATTTTTCAGTGAAATTTCTACACTCGATTCTTGATTTCCGCACAAGAAAATGGCACAACTGAATCTTCCAACCATGCTTATACAGGTTCGGAAATATAAGTTGGAAACATAGCCTACAGCGTTGAACGAGTGAATGAATATTGTCTAGTGGACCAGTAACATAATCAGAACCCTCTGCGCGATGTGGCAACGAATAAATGACTGACCTCACTTAATGGCATAGGAACTGCATCGAGACTCGAGAGAGCTGAAAGCCCCCCCCCCTCTCCAGTCTACTATGCCATTGAGTGAGGTCAGTCATTTATTCGTAGTAGAGGGTTTTGATTACTTCACTGGTCCACTAGACAATATTCATTCACTCGTTCAACGCTGTAGGCTATGTTTCCAACTTATATTTCCGAACCTGTATAAGCATGGTTGGAAGATTCAGTTGTGCCATTTTCTTGTGCGGAAATCAAGAATCGAGTAGAAATTTCACTGAAAAATAATGTACACTGTACAGAATAGTCCGTTACTTTGTGATAGTTCATTCGAAAAAAGAATGAAAGTACTCGAATAAAACGACAGAAAAACTTCTGAAAGAAAAGATGGACCTATGGAATTCCCCTCTAAACCCTCTACTACGAATAAATGACTGACCTCACTCAATGGCATAGTAGACTGGAGAGGGGGGGGGGGCTTTCAGCTCTCTCGAGTCTCGATGCAGTTCCTATGCCATTAAGTGAGGTCAGTCATTTATTCGTTGCCACATCGCGCAGAGGGTTCTGATTATGTTACTGGTCCACTAGACAATATTCATCCACTCGTTCAGCGCTGAATTGGCAATGTTTCCATCTTATATTTCTGAACCTGTATACGTGAAATATTTCCAATATTAAGTTTCTTCAACATTCGCCAGGTGTTTGGAATTGTTGAATTCACATAATTATAATAATAAAAACAGTACTTTATTGACCACATTCAAAGGCCATCGACAGGAGTCCTTCAGCCCTCACATAATATTTTCTTAAATTTATTATGTTCCAGAAGTAAATGAACATTTTGATAAAAACGTAATTACTACGTCCAATGTGTAGAAAGGGCAACGTTGCGTATTTATCTGGCAGGAAAATGACCATAACCTTACATTTTCGAAATATACACGGTGAAATGTGTCAGAATGTCATGGCCAACCGGGATACGTTATAAAAGAGAATGGTGTATAGGTTTTCGAGCTAACTAATGTCAATGTGAAATAATGGGAAACCCTATCTTTCATAATTATTACTATTTCTACTCGCGACTGGTACTTTTTCAAATATGGAAATGTCAATGTCTTTTTCTTGTTTTGGGATTCATATGAATTTATTCAGTGTTGATTGCTTGCTCTAATAAATAGACCAAGTATATGTTTACAAAATCCGAGGACAGTTTGTTTATTTGCTTAGTTACTAACACTCTTCCATGCATTCCATAATTCAACAATACAAAAAATGATGAAAAATTGGATTGAATCTTGTCTTATCACCGTATTGAAATTTACACCAAAAAAATCATCGCAATAAAAATTTCAGGATTTAACTCACTTTTTTCACCCTTATGACAACACGTTCTGAGTAAAGTTTCACCATAAAAATATAAAATTAGAGTGGATCACTCTGTAGATTTGCCCAAGATACTCTTGGGATTTTCATAATGGTCAATAATAGTTGAAATTGATGATTTGGTCACCACATTTGTCGAGACCCTCTTCTAACCAATCGAAACATCATTTGTCCCTGTCATTTGTGTTTCCAAAAAAAATACGATTGATTCAATTTGTCAGAACCCCAAAGGTCCGATTAATTTCTTTCGTACGATGAATAAGGGGAATAGGTCCTGAAGGGTCTTCTTCATGGAAGAAGAATTGAAACAAGAATTGAAATCGATGTTTTTTTCGTGTAATATCATCACTTAATGGGGGCTTCTATTATTTCGACTGTAAAACGTTTTCTAGTCGAAGGTTTCAATTTTTTGGGACAACATTAAATACTATTCTAGAAGTAATTCGCCTTAAGAAAGTTTAAATGTTTGAAATTCGACCAAAAGTAAAATAATGCACAAAATAAATTCATTTACTGAATTTTTTTACAACAGAAAAGAAGCAAAACAAATCTTAGAGAATACAACAAATAAGGACTGAACGAGAATAAATTCGCTATCACAAAAACGCTTATATCTTTTGAACCACTGGACCGATTTCGAAAATCAAACTCATTTTCGAATCATCTTCTAATTCTAATGAAAACTGTTTTTACAATAAAAAAACCAAAATCATTTTTTACAAAATTCATGGATTTTTTCTGGAAATCTTCCCATCATGCTTCTTACAGTGTTCTCAGTCACTTTCTGGGATGCTGTCTTCCACTTTTGCTTGAATTCCGCTAATGTATTCGTTGATTTCTTAGTCTTCTTCAATTCTCTTTTTACCAGGGCCCAATATCTTTCGATTGGCCTGAGTTCTGGGCAATTTGGTGGATTGGCCTCTTTGGGGACGAAAACCACCTCATTAGCTTCGTACCATTCCTTGGTGGCCTTGGTGTAGTGGCATGAAGCTAAATCTGGCTAAAAGATTGTAGACATATCATTCAATTTTATTTACTGAATTTTTTTACAAAAGAACAGGAAGAAAAACAAGTCTTAGAGAACACAACAAATATTGAATAAACAAGTAGCATTCTGTCATAGAATTTTATACATCAAAATGTATCAATTAATTATTGAGATATTATTATATGAAATACTGTTTTTTTGCTTGCAGATTTTCGGAATTACAATCATTTAATTCAACGCTTCATTAAATTTTGTGGGACAGCATGTTTCTCTAGATCGTTGCAGAATTAGAATTCAGATTAATAAAGCTGTTATTGAGACTTCCTCTCGACAGGGGGGTCTTTCGAATTGTAATTTCAAAATAGCAATTCTAATGAATTGGGGTACCTAAATTACTGTTGCACTCCTTCTGAATAACTAAATAAATCGGTCTCCCGCTGTTTCATTTAGCTCCTGCATTATTCAGACTGTTTCGAATAGACCATTTCATCTTTGGATGAACAGAATTTTTTACGTGAATTTATTCTATTCTTATTTGAAGGGAGTTTATGAGGATTTATATGAATTTCAAGCCTTTTAAAATTTGGGCACGGAGAATCACAGGGTTGGGGAGCGATTGATATGCCTGTATTCATTCTGTTATGTTTTTCTAACAGTGTATGCGTTATACAGGGTGCTTCCTTCAGAAAACGAAGGGATAGGTGAATATTTATTCGGAGAGGGATATCTTTTGATTGTAAATTTGTGGGTGCTTGATTATCCCACTAAGCTGGGTGGCAACCCCATCAGGAATATTTAATGGCATGGGGGTCAAAAGGCGACACATAATTTCCAAGTATGAGAAATGGACTAGTCCAAGGTTTTTCTGAAATTTTCGGGTTTGGCTTTCGTTTCTGTGTGAAATACTCGTTGAAAGTGATGGGTGAACTGAATTAAAAGCTTCTCTCTGAAACTATCTGGAAGATCCCCAGTTACGGAAGATGCCAATCGCAGATCCATCACGATTGACTCTCCGGTTGTTGAACACATTATTTTTAAAGTATCTGTGTGACATGTAACGAGCGCATTCCATCTTCGTCAAGCTAAAAGACCGTCGATTAGCGTCGAGGGAGGACAGCTTCGTCGTGGCGTGGAGAACTCCGCGAGATACAGAGCTGGAGCTTGCGCCGGAGACGACGCCCGGTTTTCGAGAAGCAACAAGTGGCCCCCGCGAAAGGTCCCGCTAGTGTGGGCGTCCCATTTGAATCGTTTGAATCTACACAGCGCAAAAAAATTAACGCTCATTCTGAAAATCTCAATTTAAATGAAAGTTAACTCTACATTGACTTTATAACTTATTTTTTATGTTCTCTCGGGAAGGTTTTGAAAGAAACAAGACACATTAAATGGAAGAAAAATTCAGGATTTCACCGAATCTTATGTGAAAGAAGAGAAATGAACAATTTTCAAAATACTGAAATGCTGATAAGTGATTTAATACTTGGTATTTCCACCCCTTGCGTTAATTACAGATCGGCAACGACGGTTCATACTCAAAATGAATGATCTTAAAATGTTCTGATCTAATCCTTCCCAGATTTCTCCGAGTTGGGTTCCTAAGTCATTAAGAGTAGCTGGATGATTTTCTGAACTTCTCAGCCTTCTATTGAGGTTGTCCCAAACCTGCTCAATCGGATTGAGATCTGGACTTCTTGCTGGCCATTCCATTCGAGAGACTTCAACCTCTTCAAGGTACTCCTGAACGATGCGCGCACGATGGGGTCTGGCATTATCGTCCATAAAAATGAAATTTTCACCAATGTATGGGGCAAATGGCACTACATGCTGTTCAAGAATGTTCCTTATATACTTATCAGCATTCATAGCTCCATTATCAACGACCACTAGGTCTGTGCGAGCAGTCAAAGATATTCCACCCCATACCATAATCGATCCTCCCCCGAAACCAGTAGTATTCAGGAAATTGCACTGAGCATATCTTTCATGTGGACGTTTGTATTCAAGGGAACGTCGATCACAATGGTAGAGGCAGAATCTAGACTCATCTGTGAAGAGAACTCTTTCCCAATCGGCCTCTTCCCGATGGATATGCTCTCTCGCAAAATCCAAACGCGCCCTTCGATGGGCTGGGGTAAGAGCTGGGCCTCTTGCCGCGACCGAGGCCTTAAATCATATTCTCTGAGGCGATTTCTTATTGTCTAAGTGCTAATTTGCACCTCATGAGTTTGCTCAAGCTGATTTTGAAGGAGGCGAGCGGTTGCAAACCGTTGTCTCAACGAAGAAACTCTCAAGTAACGTTCTTGAATGGCAGTTGTTACCCGTGGTCTACCCTGTCCTGGTCTTCGGACATTCATACCTGTCTCCCTGAATCGCTGCAACATTCTGGACACACTTGTATGGGAAACTCCAAACCTTTCTGCAATTGTTGTGTATCTCCACCCTTCTTCTCGCAAAACTACCGCTTGGGCACATTCCTCTTGGGTCAAATTGCGTGTTTCGCGTTGCATAGCGATCGAGTGTAGAAAATGAAACGAAAGAAAAACTATTGATCACTAGAATTGATCGAGAACAACTGATTTTAGAATGGAGCCAATACATTCAAAATCTGATAATATCATCTTTTTTTATTCCTGCTGGGAGAAAACATCTGTATTGAAGAAAAACGTTGAAAGTGGATAACATATGCATGCATCATTCTGATAAAAATAATTATCATCGAGAACACCTTCAGTTGTAGAATAAATTTGAGATTTCCATAATGTGCGTTAATTTTTTTGCGCAGTGTAGATATGGAACAAATTTGGGGTGTTTACATCCATACTACGAGTTCTCATTTTGAAAAATGACTATGTATATCTTTTCGACAAAGCCAAAGGACCCCGCACTTTTTCTATGGCAAATGGCGTTCCGTCAAATTTTCTAAAATTTTGGTATAATGTAGTACTCGACCTTCTGATCAAAAGTGTCCATGGCCCCAACTCAATCCTATGACTAGTTTTCGAGATACAGGGCGTTGAAGTTGAGAATTACCCACTTTTACTACGCCCGTATCTCGAAACAGAATCGAATGAACTTCAATTTTTCTCAAGAAACATTTCATTACATCCCCAAGGAGCAACCATATAGAGGAATATGACCGAAAATCGTTACGAATACGGGGTCATCCATAATTTAATGCATGCCTGATTTTGAAAGAATAAAATATGTCAGTTTCAGAGCGAGAACGTTCACAAAATGAACTATTACACTAGATATATTGTTGTTACATCGAAAACGTCTGAAATACCCAGAATTTATACCTGGGAACTTAACTTAAATGAACAGTCTAGAGCAAACTATACTCATATCACAGATAGGTTTGTGTCGCAGAAAAACTCTTAGAGCGAATAATACGCTTTTGTTGCAAGGAGTGCCTCCAATTCTCTTTTAAATTTAATGAAACTTAATAGTTTCCAATGATTCGGCAGTTTGTTGAAAACTGCAACCGAAACATAAGAAGGCGACTTCTAAAATTGAGAAATTATTGTATCGAGCACTCTATTGAAAATATTTATTTCGGAAAATTCTCCCCTGCTTCGAAATCGGTGATGGGAAGCTAATTCATCGAAATATTTTCTATCTTTTTTTTTGTCTCTTTTCTTCGAAATGGGGATCTTTACCATATGCTATGACATTTTCTCTAGTCTTGCACTCGAAGGATTCGAAGTCACTCCTATAAATGTTTTTCTTTGTATTCGTCTCTTCTAAAGCTCTGCATACGTCGTCCAAACTGACATCCCATTTTTGTAATACTTCAGATGCATAATTGATATAATTGAGAATGCGGTGCATTAAATCGCCGAGGAAAATAAATTCAAAATTCAACATTTTTTTTCTGCTTGTTTTCGCACTTATTTGCAGGAATTTATTCTTCTATTTCAGCTAATGCACGAATGATATGAAAAAAAATGAAATTTGATTGCCGAAATTATGTTAACCCTACTGTACCATCTAGTCGGACTTAATTTTTTTAGATAGCTGTCCGATTCACCAGTGAATTTTGGCAATAAATCCCTAGATTTGATGATATTTCGGAAAAAACATTTTTCAACAACTGAATATAATAAAAACAATGTTATTCACATAATATATCACAGAGAAAAATCAAAGTTTGAATTTTTCTTTAAGTTCAAACGCGATTTGATGGTCAGCGCTTGGGGGGCCCCCTGAGGTCGGGGGCCCTGGTGCACTGCACACCCTTGCACCCACGTAGCTACGCCGCTGGATCGGCCCATGGTTTCGTAGTGAATAATTTTTGAAATTGCATTCTCCCACTATTTCAAAAACGTTACGAAAACTGCCGGGGCGCCCATACTTTCTCATTACGCTAATTGAAACTGGTCCATACAATCGCTTAACGCTGGTGTTCGGATGTTGAAACTCAATTTCCACTTCTTCAAAACATCGAGACCGCGCGTTACGGACCGCCCGCAGACCCACGGCCGTCCGTCAAACATCTGCGGGAGCGTACACTCGCGGTGCCGACATCCAAGAGCACCAAGTGTTTCCCTGGCGACGTCAGTCAATCTTCGACGGCATTCTTCGATCGTGGGTGTCGAAGTCAACCTTGACGATCGTCTTCATCGATCTTTTTTCCGCGTGCGCGAATTTAAATGTCCCAGTGAAGACGCGACTTTTTTTCTTCGTGCCTATCTGTAGTTGTGTTTGTTTTTTGTGCGTTTGTTGTCGATTTTTGGTCGTTTAAGTTTGGTTTTAATTTTGGATCGCTCGCTGTGTTTGTTTTCGTTTCCGATTCTTGTGTGTTGGTGCAGCATGTGAGTGACTTGAAGAGGAGGTTGTTATCATGCTGAAGTTACACATGTTGGAGCTGGTGGCTAACGAGGACGAGAACGAAGGGTAAACAAATGCAGTGTTTATGTTTTTTTTTGTTGGTTTGGTTGTGAATGGTTTCTTGTTCTGATGAAGTGGTCACAATGTTATTCATTTGGGGGGAAGTGCGTTCTATATCATTTCTATTCAGTCAGCTCTTATAAGTGTGCGTAGAAAGTAATGCAACAAGGCATTACTTTCTCGATCACTTTTCTCATACTCTAGAAGAGGGTTATACAATCCTTTGGGCCTAAGGATTTTTCAGCTGATCGTTCGGTATACAGGGTGTTCTACAAGGTCTATGACAAACTTTGACACATGGTATCAGTGCTTATTCTGAACATTTTTTTCCTATGAACATATACTCCATTCACAATTATAAAATCACAACTCTGGCCTTGAAAATTTGACACATTCCACTCTGTATCGAAGTTATGACGTTTTTCAAAATATTTTTATGTTCCAAGTCAACACTATGTTGCCCTTTCTACATTCTTTGCGTATTTCTCAGAATGTGAATTCATTCGGAAAATGAATGAATTGGAAAAGATGTGATGGACGAAAATAATTAACGATTATATGAATTGATAGAAAGGATTCCTTTTTTAGTTATTTGCATGAAAAGTACAAGAGATCACTGTTGAAATATATTATTTTTCGCCATGGAAGAAAATTGCATTGCTTTCACAAAATTTTCATATGCATGCTTGTGAAGATTTAATGTTTATTATCCTCTTGAACTGAAAGTTCAAGACTTGACGACATCAATTGTTGATTCTAATCAAGAATTCATTAAAAAAAATCAACCCAAAGATATAAGATGAATTGGTAATTACAAGAATCAAGAATAATGTCAATTTCATTTTGTTGATAACTTTCTTAAAATCAATCTTGGGGTATAAAACTCGGCTGCGTTTGTTCAAACAACATCTAAAGAATACATTTTTCACCATCTCGACCTTTGAAAGGCGTTTCTTATAGGAGAATTAGGTCTTAGTTCCACCTCATTAGTGAGGTACCTAACTTTTGCAAATCTGCTCAGATATCGCCAAATTTCTTGGAAAACCTGAAAAATATCATCCTGATCGACCTCTCGAGGCTCCATCCGATCCATCTACTGCGATATCTGTCCAAATAACAGCTTTTTCAACGAAATTCCCGTGTGGGGTACACGTTAATCTTGGATATTCGACGTAAAACTCACCTGCAAATATCGATTAAATACCAAAAATCAGCGAACAATTTGTGAACCTAATAAAATGTGGAATATCTTTGATACTTTTACTTTGATGCAAACAAAGAAACTGGCAACGTCGTTTTGTCATTAACGATATTTTCTGTGCGCGCACTGACTTTTCATCAGGTGCACCAACTCCTGAAAACGAAACCATGACCTCCTATGTGATTAAATAAGAGTGAATGGAGTATAGGTCCGATTAATTTTCGTTTGGAAGATACAAGCATTAGAAAAATTATATTTTTATGTTCAAATCATAATGATAAATGGAAATTTTGAGACTATAAAATTTTTTCAAAATGTCCACCTTCTGCTTGAATGCAAGCTTCACATCGACGAACTAAAGATGCCGTTACTTGTCGGATCAGATTTGGGTTGTTTCGTATTTGGTTTGCTGCATCTTGAATCAGGTATATCAAGTAATTGTTGCTGAGATTGGATTTCAAATTTCAACATGATAAACAAGCTTCTTCATATGTCACCATAAATAAAAATCTAAGGTATTTAGATCGGGCGAACGAGGTGGCCCATTGTATTGGTCCTCCTAGACCTATCCATTCCTCGATCCATTCATTCGGTAAATGTTCATTCAGTCAAAAGACTACTTGTCTCCTTCTATGTAGTGGTGCACCATCGTACTGATACCTTATATTTCTAACAATGTTGAGCTCCAAGTCATCAATGCAGTCAAAAAAGTTGTGCTCCAAATAATTTTTTACGAGTCTCCATTTAAACGATCATTTATAACATGAACTGGCATCAAATCATATTCCTGAGACGTGAAAGAACGCCTTGTTATTCAAAACGTACATCAAGTGTCGAATGAATAATTAAAATAACGTCAATTACCATATCAACCTGTCGGCCTTCTTAATCAAAACATGAAATTAAATTTTTCCTAAACGAAAAAGAATCGGACCTATGTTCATAGAAAAAAAAATTCAAAAGAAGCACTTCTGTCAAAGTTTGTCATAGAGCTTGTAGAACACCCCTGTATAACACTCCTATTTCATTTAGAATTGGCCAGTTTCGCCAGTTTCGCAATTTTCATTTTGATAAGAGAAAATGCGGTGAAACTGAGAAAGTACAAGAAATTATCCAGAGATACATGATAACAGTGTTGTATATTCATGTCATTGAATCACTGGAAAAGTAGCCGGGCGACACGTGTTTTTCTAAACCGCATTTCGACCTTGAATATTACATTTTCATTTATTCATCGTTTGATCGTGCACTCATTAGACGTCGAATGCTTCGAAAAAAATGTAAATATCGATATGTTGTCTCGCTTATCAGAATATGCAATGAATAAAAATGAAAAAACACTTGTTGATTGGAGATTTTGAGCGCTGTCGGAAAAATTTGACAGAAGCTGTCAAATAAATAGTCCTTAATACAGAATGTGTCATTACAGAAATATCCAGAATTTTTTTCAATAATTCATTTGGTTTTGGTTTCGGAATCTGAACGAAATTTTTCATGAAATTCAATGAAATTCTAGCGAAATATTGAAAAAATACTTCCAATATTTCCGAGAATATTTCTTTAATAACAGCCTGGGGTTACGAACGATTTCTGTGACATCTGACGTCAATTTTAATTTGACAGATGTCAATAATTTATTTTCGATGGATTCGATGTGAATATACCTACAAGGTGGATCTACTTAAAATGCTCTAAAGGGTTTTCCAATTAGAGGTGTTATTTGGAATAGTCCGCACTTTTGACGCCGTAATTTTTTGAAATTTGACAAGTAGAAACTACGCCATTAACAGGTTTGTTCATCCCTCGTCGTTTTTGGAGTAAGGCATTCCATAAACGTCATTACAACGTATTTTGCATAAAGATTTGGGTGTTAAGGCTTATAAAGTTCAGTTAACAGAGAACTCAAGCCGGCCGATCATCAACAACGTCGTGTCTTTGCTGATTGGGTCCTTGAAATGCATGAAAATTATCCGGAATTGCATCGAAAAATCATCTTGAGTGATGAGGCCCATTTCCACATTGATCAACAAGCAAAATTGTCGCATCTGGGGCTCGGAGTTACTTTTGAAAAGCCTCTCTATCCTCCCAGTGTGAGTGTTTGGTGCGATTTATGGTCCGGCGGGGTCATTGGACCTTACTTTTTTGAGAATGAGGCTGGAGCAACAGTTAAGGGCTGAACGAGAATAAATTCGCTATCACAAAAACGCTTTTATCTTTTGAACCACTAGACCGATTTCGAAAATCATCTTCTAATTCTAATAATCTAATGAAAACTGTTTTTACAATAAAAAAACCAAAACTATCATTTATGGATTTTTTCTGGAATTCTTCCCATCATGTTTTCGTTGTTTTCTTAGTCTTTTTCAATTCTCTTTTTACCAGGGCCTAATATCTCTCGATTGGTCTGAGTTCTGGGCAATTTGGTGGATTGGCGTCTTTGGGAACAAAAAACACCTCAGCTTCGTACCATTCCTTGGTGGCCTTGCTGTAGTGGCATGAAGCTAAATTTGGCCAAAAGATTGTTGACACATCGTGCTCACGTAAAAATGGTAAAAGTCGCTTCTTCAAGCATTCCTCGATGTATATCTCCGACCCCGAGTCAACAGAGCCTTGGTCAACGAAAAATTTGCTCCTTTTCCCACAAATGCAAATTGCTTGCCAAACCAGGAAATTTTCAAGGAACTTGTCCACGAGAATCTGCAGTATAAAATTCCTGGCCAGGAAGTTGCGAGAAATCAGCCAAGTCATAGGTTTCGTCGTCCATCACGCAACAGGAAAAATTTTTCAAGGAATCTTTTTTTAATTTCTTTGCTCTTGATTTCGCTTCTTGATTCTTCACAGCGTTTCTGTCTGGCACTTTCTGGCACTTTCTGGCTTCTGTTCTAAGCCCACAACTCGACTTGATTTTCTGACCGGTTGATTGCGAACATCCCACTATTTGGGCCACTTTCCATCCTGAAAGGTTAGGATTCTTCTGAAAAAGGCTGATGGCTTTTTTCACTTTTTTTCGGCTATGAAACCTCTTTTTCCTTCCGGATCTTCGTTGAAGCTCTTAACAACTCTTGATACCGTTTCCGGACGAACGCGAGCCTCTTTTGCGATTCTTTTGAAGCTCCATTTTTGATTGTTTTGAAAAAGTTTCACTATAAATTCTCGTGTCTCCTTTTAGGAAAACCCATTAGATCTACTGACTAACCCATTCAACAGTTAAAAACCTCACACCTGTTTTCTCTGTAGAGTCATTTGCAATTGAAAATCAAGTTACTCTAGCTTCATTACACCTAAAAAGTCCCATTACTTAGCGATTTCCCTACATGCATATCGGCTCATCATAGCGAATGTTGCACGAAACCAGGTCGATGGTACATCTCTGGTTAATGACTGATTTAAATGTGGTACATCTCGCTAGCCGTATGGTCTTCCGAACGAAATCGATCTGATTCCGATGAAATAATAATCGAAAATAATTACCGTAGGTGTCTTTGCGACTCGCGATAGTACCATTGTGGTATTTGTACGTTTTCTAGGTCAGTAGTCGACAGATACTGTACGATTCGTGCCTTCGAAAACGAGGTTTCCATTTTATCCGCATAATAACTCTGTGCGAAAGGATATCTGGCTCAACATCTAGCTTATTTCGTGACCGAGAAATGATAACAATGGTTTAACAATAGTCTTTTAAGTATCATACTGTAGGAGCTACAGGTGATATCCAGTTAGTTGAAGAAGTGGCGTTTGCGTGAAGTAATAGGTTCTAATTTATTTCTTAATGTTACGATTAGATCGTTATTTAGTTGTGGCAATTTTCGTTGAGTCATTGGAATGCGAGTTTTGTCCTCAACGTTGATGTTGTGGTCGTTGGACGAGTTGTTCTGATTTCGATGTGATATTTGAGGAACGCATTTAGATATTTCCAAACTAATGACAGAAGCTGATCATCAAAAATCAAGGATATACGAGGATATATTGAAAAATTCTTAGCCTATTATAGAACCAAACAAAATTTCAATGTCAAAATATTTTATTACTCAACATATTCTCCTCTTAATTGAATACATTTATTATAGCGAACCTGCAACGTCTCTAGACCAAAAAAAAAATTTTCTCCTTGCTCTGCAAACCAGTCCTCCACAGCTTTTATTACCTCCTCGTTGGAAGAAAATTTGCGACCTTTCAAACTTTTTTTCAGTTGAGGAAAGAGATGATAGTCGGACGGAGCCAAATCTGGTGAATAAGGGGGTGTTCTAGTAGGTACTTCTAACCCTAAATCACGAATTTTTTGCATGGCAACATGAGATTTGTGTACTTGGGCGTTGTCCTGTAAAAACAAAATACCTTTGGATAGCTTTCCGCGTCTTTTCTCTTTAATTTTTCCCGTAGAGTGGTCAGTAATGTCGAATAGAAATCTCTAGTTATTGTTCTACCCTTATCCAAAAAATCAATCATGATTACTCCATGGCAATTCCAAAAAACTGAAGCAAGTACTTTTCCAGCAGATTTTTGGACACGAAACTTCTTAGGTCTTGGAGAACCAGAGTGTCGCCATTCCATCGATTGTTGCTTTGTTTCTGGATCGTAGAAATGTATCCAAGTCTCATCCATAGTAACAATTCGGTTTAAGAAGTCTACATCGTTTTCAAATCGAGCACAGATCGAACGCGATGCTTCTACCCTAGCACGCTTTTGGTCAACATTCAAACATTTGGGGATCCATTTTGCAGAAATTTTTCTCTCATGTCCAAATTGACGTGAACAATATGATGAACGCGTTCGTATGAAATCTTCAGTGCTTCTGAAATCCGTTTTAGCCCAATTCGACGGTCTTATAAAATATAAAATCATGTTATGAACTGCATCGATATTTTCGGGGACTGACACAGAAACTGGCCTTCCCGATCGGTCATCATCTTCAATGGAAAATTTACCCCTTTTGAAGCTTGCAGTCCAATTTTCACGGTCGCATACGAAGGACATTGATCACCAAGGGTATTAAGCATATCTTCGTAAATCTGCTTACCTCTTAACCCTTTTAAATACAGGTACTTTATGATGGCTCTATATTCCAATTTTTCGATTTTTACAATTTCGGTGGACATCTTTTTTTTTTTAATTTAATGCGTAACTCTTGTTTAATTTTTCGACGTCAAACTCTACACTGACACTTCTAATAAGTTATTGTTCGTTGTTATGGTATCGCAATATTTTGTTTATGCATGGAACTGGTCTAGGCTAACTAGATATCAATACATCCTCATAGCATCTAAGAATTGAATAAATACAGCATATATCGGGGTATGACAGATCTTCTGAATATTTCAGCCATTATGTTGAAACCTCAAACAATACAATATAAAAATTATTTGATTTGTTTGATACACAATCTCGTCGAGATCTCGTGATCAATTATCCGAAACATCCACGTGTTTCAAGCCATACAACGTGAATAATGCATTCAATTAGGTCTGAAGACCCTGTGCATAATGAAAACTTCATTACCCTGCATCAATTTCCCGGACTGACGCTGAGGCGGGGGAAGAAAATCGCCCTTTCTAAATAATTGAAAGTTCCATACGATAATAAAAAAACCTCTTAAAGGTTATAAGGAGGCCTTCAAGTGCCCCGAAGAAATTAATGACCCAAGATATTAAAAAAGTGAACGACCCTTTAGAGGACCGGAGATTCGCGAAAAACGTTTTTAAATCTTTTAAATACCTGATCTGTCCCGCATGAAAAATCTTCTGAGGGTTTGACTGCCGCGGAAGGGAGGGAAGTTGCGTATAATGAAACTGGAAACTGTTGAGTCGGGATTGAATGGAATCAAAATTTTTTTATGCGACTTGATTCGTTTCATAGCAGCATTATTTATGAATTGAAAGGAAAGACTCTTTCCAATATGGTTGGAATATTTACCTTTAACATGTCATGATTCTAATAACGATGAAAAGCCATCCTTTATACATTGATTACAAATTTAATGCTTTTTTGAAAATTAGATGTTAAAAATGTATACAGGGTCTTTCACGAGGAACCTCACCCATATTTATACGGGAAACTACTGAACGTATTTTCATGAAATTCAGCACTCATAAGTATTTCACGATGCTGATGAAATCTAAAATATTTTCAAGGCATGAGCACCTCCGGTTTTTCCGGAAATGACGTCAACTTCCGTTTTTCAAATTAGAACACCATTTTTTTATTGCAGAAATAGATTCCTTAGAAAATTTCAAGTTATTTTGATGTAACATTTTTCAGTTTTGGTTGGAAAATTCTCTCTGAGCAGAAAAATTCGAAAAAAAAATCGAAAATAGAGCTCCGCTGAAACAAGAATAACTTCGAGGTTTTTGGATGGAAAATTTTCACTTTTGGGATTTTTCAAGATGTAAGACTGATGTATCCACTTTAAAAATCGAAATCGCGATTCACGATACAGGGGGTGAAAAAATCTCTTTCAAAGTTAGGGATGACAAAATCGTGAAAAATCAATTTTTTCAAATTAGAACCCCATTTTTTATGGCAGATATTGAATCTACGTTAAAAAATAATGTGAGTGTATGCATCACACCCTTGCCCTAAAGTGGATATTTTTTGAGTTATTCACAAAAAACTGTTTTTCGTCTTGAATTTTCAGCTATTTCTTTTCCCTTCACGCCAAAAAGATGAAATTTTCAGGAACTGTTACTTAAACCATCTTTAGATTTCACTACCCTAATATGCAAGAGAAAAAAGTTACAGGTTGTTCCTAAATAGATGGCGAATTTGGATTCGAATTTGTATCGGAAACCTCTTTATTTCAACTAATCGGTCATCGGTTTTCTCTCCAGTGATAAATAAATAATTCTTTATGAACCATATGCAAAAACTTACCATGTTTTACATTCTTTTTTTTAATGATAGATATCATTAATTACATCTGCCAAATTCCTCTTTATTCAGTAGCATTTTGTGTTTACTATTAATTTGGTGATAATTCGTATTAAGTTATAAAATCGATCACTTTGCCTAATTTTACCAATGAAGATTATTTAAATCTAGTTGAAATAAAGAGGTTTCCGATACAAATTCGAATCCAAATTCGCCATCTATTTAGGAACAACCTGTAACTTTTTTCTCTTGCATATTAGGGTAGTAAAATCCAAAACATGGTTTAAGTAACAGTTCCTGAAAATTTCATCTTTTTGGCGTGAAGGGAAAAGAAATAGCTGGAAATTTAAGACGAAAAACAGTTTTTTGTGAATAACTCGGAAAATATCCATTTTAGGGCAAGGGTGTGATGCATACACTCACATTATTTTTTAACGTAGATTCAATATCTGTCATAAAAAAATGGGGTTCTAATTTGAAAAAAATGATTTTTCACGATTTTGTCATCCCTAACTTTGAAAGCGATTTTTTCACCCCCTGTATGATGAATCGCGATTTCGATTTTTAAAGTGGATACATCAATCTTACATCTTGAAAAATCCCAAAAATGAAAATTTTCCATCCAAAAACCTCGAAGTTATTCTTGTTTTAGCGGAGCTCTATTTTCGATTTTTTTTTCGAATTTTCCCGCTCAGAGAGAATTTTCCAACCAAAACTGAAAAATGTTACATCAAAATAACTTGAAATTTTGTAAGGAATCTATTTCTGCAATAAAACAATGGTGTTCTAATTTGAAAAACGGAAGTTGACGTCATTTCCGGAAAAACCGGAGGTGCTCATGCCTTGAAAATATTTTAGATTTCATCAGCATCGTGAAATACTTATAAGTGCTGAATTTCATGAAAATACGTTCAGTAGTTTCCCGTATAAATATGGGTGAGGTTCCTCGTGAAAGACCCTGTATTGACGAAACCATTGGGTCGATTTCGCCCATTCAAGATCTCAACCGGTGCATTTTTAAAATTATCCAAGGACTCTGCCGTCTTCTTTTGTACCTCCAATCTAGGAACCACCCTGTGTTTTAACAATTTTTCTATTTTCATTTATGCGAATCAGAATTCTCCAGGTTACGAAAGAAATAAATATTCGAATTTAACGCGATATCAATTTTGATCGAAAAGGTTTTCATCTCTTGATAGAACTATTTTAAACTCAAAGCAGAGCTGAAAAACGAGAAATAAGATGGCATGTTCCATTTGAAAAAATTCACTCGCACCGAACGAAGAAAATTCAAGTTCTCCATAAAAAACTTTTTCATCTCCATCTCCATTTCGTAATAATTTCAAATTGCCGCATTCACCTCCCAATGTTAGAGCGTTTCTTTCGCAGATAATTATTTTAGTTGTTTCGGGGCTCTAAAGGCCCTCTGGGCATCTCATTTGAGATGGAGTTAGTGAAGAGGAGGAGCGGGAAAAGGAAAATGGAATTACATAAAAGCCCTGAGGGTTTCGAGGAGCCGGAATACTTCGCATTTCGATGGACTGTCCCTACCATGACGAGAGAGAAGCTGATGCCGGTCTTAGGTTTGATGGGAGAAGTATTCTTATGGCGCGTACAGACTACATAAAGCGTTTTCCAATGAGAAGTGATATTTTGAATAGCTCGCTATTTCTCATTTCATTTTTTGACATTTGACAAGTAGAAACTACGCCATCAATGAAAACGGAAAGATACACGCTGCAACAACGCATTGAGATGATTAAAATTTACTACAAAAATGGTGAAAATTTGGCAGAGACGGTTGGGTCGTCGTGAAGCATCTTGTCGAACTGCAATACAGAAATTGACACTTTTAATGATAGCAAACAATGTTCAAATTGATTGTTTACGTGAAAGCGTGTTAAAAATATTTTTAACATTAGTGTTAAAAATATTTTTAGCACTGCATTTTCTTATGATGAAATCAGATGAAAAAAATTCAGCAATTGCGAATTTTTATTAACAATATTTAACAATCAATACTTATGAACATTGATATTCATCGTAAAACAAGAACAATTACTAACATTAATGCCCTGTGACGTTATAGGGAGCTTCGCACCACATTATTAGAATCCTCAGCACCATCAGTACTTGTAGAAACCGGAAGTACAATATTGGATGATGATGATCCAAAATCTGTTGAGGTTGGGAGAATTTTTTTAGCACTGACATTTCTATATGCAATGGAATGATCAACATAGCCCTCGGCTATCGTCGTAGACTTCCATCCACCATGTTTTTTTATATCCGTAATATTTGCTCCTGATTCTGCTAGCAATGAAGCGGAGTATCTTCGAAAACAGTGTCCTGTATATTGCTTTGGTTCTGGCAGTTTGAGGAATTCGGCAACAATAGATGGAATTTTCCCAAATGTAATGATACCAACTGGATTGGCAGTGCATTTATTATTCATGTATTTCAGGAAAAAACGACGATGTTTGATGACAGAAGGGCGCAGTGCAAAGTACTTATGAAAATAGTCAACATACTTCCCAATAATACTGAAAGAACGACTGACTTTCGTTTTTGTATTTGGAAGTTGTATAAACAATGATTTATTTGATATTTCGATGTCTTCCACTGATAAATTACACAATTCTTCACGCCAACAGGCTCCAAATAATCCGAAAATAGTTGCAACCTTTACGATCACGTATTTCTCATCTGGTGCCTCATTTATAAACTTTTCAACTTGTTCACGAGTGAGACTTTTCGATTTTTTGGGACGAAATCCTTCACTTTTCCCTTCTAAATATGCTATTACCTTAAGATATTTACTAACATCCACACCATTTTTAATAAGGGCGCTTTTCTTTATCATTGAAAATTTGCTCCATGAAGTTGATGAACTCCATATTTTTGATTTTTCTTCTAAGTATGCCAGGAAAACAGGTTCACTGAAGTTCCCTTCTACATTTTTCAATTTACACCTGGCCAGGAAATTTTTATATACAATATCGTACTGCTGAACAGATTTTTTAGGTAGGAGTTCCAGATTTGCTCTTCTTGCAGACTCTTCAATATCCACAGGAACAACCAAATCGTCACTTTTATTAATAATTGGACTCTCGACAAACATATTAAGCAGTTGAAAACCCAAGACGAAAGTTGGACAGGAACGAAATTCAAATGACAGCGTCTTTTCTCATTTGTTAGTAATCATAACGTTGGCCATTCACAACAACCTTTCGATTATTTGAATATTAAAATGTATTTTGTAGTTTATTGTCATTGCAAATTCGCCTATTTCATTATCAAAATAGGGCAGTTGTACAAAAAACATTGTATGGTATTTGTGTTAAAAGTGATTTTATTCTGTTCGTGAAATTGTTCAAACTTCATTTCACAAACTTTTTCACTCACAAAATAAAACGTCACTTTTAACACTCATATCAAAAATAACTATTATTTTCGCTAAACACCATTTTTTGTAGTTAGATAATTCATGAGTTCTGTATCGGCATTATCGAATCAGATCAGAGGCAGGACAGCCAGGACACGTTATGTGAGGTTATAATCGAGTTAATACCTGATCGCTCAACCAAAGGATATCCCGTCCATTAACGTCGAAAGAAGTGTCTCAATTAAAAGTGTCATAAAAGTCAAACCAGATCGATTAAGTTGTAAACAGACTAATCAGCCGAGTCCTACAAGATCGCCCTATCATCGATGTTTCCTGAAGATAAAAAAAAACAGTACGATTAAAGATGTCATTTAACCGGATAAATTCGCACCTTTCACGTTTTCCCGGGATGCGATATCGACGTGTAACGTGTAATTACGATTACAAGATAGGATCGAGAGATATTTTAATCAATCGTTATCCGGATAGTACCCGGTAGTCGTTCGGGTCGTGGCAACGGGAAATGTTGACACGGCTACCGATTTTTTCCATTATCGAAGACACGGGAAAGATACGGTACTTGGTTGGTACTTGTTGGGCACGTTTCGATATGGTACTCGGGATAATTCCGCAATAACATTCGCGGACAATATCGGATACATACAGCTTGATCAGCTCGACTCACAGAAGTACGTCCCATAATTGGGCAAAATAAAAAAAAACACACAAAATTCGGAAAAATAAATGAAATCTGCATTTAAATCGATAGTGCGGTTCATATACGAGGATATATTGAAAAATTCTTAGCCTACTATAGAACCAAACAAAATTTCAATGTCAAAATATTTTATTACTCAACATATTATCCTCTTAATTGAATACATTTATTACAGCGAACCTGCAACGTCTCTAGACCTTTCAAAAAAAATGTTTCTTCTTGCTCTGCAAACCAGTCTCCACAGCTTTTATTACCTCCTCCTTGGAAGAAAATTCACGACCTTTTAAACTTTTTTCACTTGAGGAAAGAGATGATAGTCGGACGGAGCCGAATCTGGTGAATAAGGGGGGTGTTCTAGTAATTCTAACCCTAAAAAACACGATTTTTTTGCATGGCAACATGAGATTTGTGTACTGGGGCGTTGTCCTGTGAAAAACATACCTTTGGATAGCTTTCCGCGTTTTTTCTGATTAATTTTTTTCCGCAGAGTGGTCAGTAATGTCGAATAGTAATCTTCTGTTATTGTTCTACCCTTATTCAAAAAATCAATCATGAGTAGGTACTCCATGGCAATCCCAAAAAACTGAAGCAAGAACTTTTCCAGCAAATTTTTGGACACGAAACTTGTTTGGTCTTGGAGAACCAGAGTGTCGCCATTCCATCGATTGTTGCTTTGTTTCTGTATCGTAGAAATGTACCCAAGTCTCATCCATAGTAACAATTCGGTAATCGGTTTAAGAAGTCTACATCGTTTTCAAATCGAGCACTGATCGAACGCGATGCTTCTACCCTTGCACGCTTTTGGTCAACATTCAAATATTTGGGAATCCATTTTTCAGAAAATTTTCTCATGTCCAAATTGACGTGAACTTTATGATGAACGCGTTCGTATGGAATCTTCAGTGCTTCAGATAGCCGTTTTAGCCCAATCGACGATCTGATAAAATCATGTCATGAACTGCATCGATATTTTCGGGGACTGACACAGAAACTGGCCTTCCCGATCGGTCATGATCTTCAATGGAAAATTTACCTCTTTCGAAGCTTGCAATCCAATTTTTCACGGTCGCATAGGAAGGACGTTGATCACCGAGGGTACTAAGCATATCTTCGTAAATCTGCTTACCTCTTAACCCTTTTAAATACAGGTACTTGATGATGACTGGATACTCCAATTTTTCGATTTTGACAATTTCGGTCGACATCGTTTTTTTTAAATTTATTGCTCAACTCTGGTTTACTTTTTTGACGTCGAACTCTACACTGACACTTCTAATAAGTTATTGTTCGTTGATATGCTATCGAGAAGATGTTTGACAGTGACACAAAACACGAAACGTGCGAGAGCTGTCAAAGTCAGTGTTGCCAGAAAGAAAATAGTAAAAGAATCATTTAAAGCTATAGTTTTTGATTTACAATAGTTACAAATTTCGTAGTGATTGCGTACGGTGGACAACATTGGATGCTACCGGCCTTGTGTTGTGGGGGTTATAGTTTTTTTTCTTTTGATTGAATATGAGCTCGACTGATAGATTTCGCAAGATCGGATCCGTTCGGATGTTGTTACATCAGGTAAACGGAAGCAGGAATAAATCAGTGGCTGCGACAAGCGGATCGGTCAGGGGGTTCGAGGGGGGCCGCGATGATACAACTCATCTGCATTCCTCGGCGTAGCTACCGACTGATATCTACGTGACACGCAATTATGCAGGCACGCCAACCGATCCCTGGTAAATGAACGGTATTTACCTGCTGTATCGGTTTCGTAGGTAGATGGGAGCCCGCGGGTTCATGTCGCTGAACGAAATTCGACAGGAGAGTTGTCCACTTCGAAATGGTAGAGATCTGACGAAGTTTCGATTTGCAAACTGTTCGAAATTTAGGATGAGTGGTCGCATTTTTACGTTCGTCAGTTGCAATTCGAGTTTTCATCAATTTTTGCTTTTTGTCTGTAGTTGTGTGAGTGTCCTTGTTTCGGCGAGCAGGAATTCCTATGAAATTCAGTCAATCACATTTTTTGTAGGCTGAAATGTGTTACTAATCGAAACCTGATGTGAGCGCTAATTGTTGCCTCGGTTATGTTCGACCAGGGGTTCCGTAAATATGGCCAATTCTGAACTCTGCATTTTTTCGTTTCTCAGAATTGAGTGAATTCATGTCTGAAAAAAAATGACTCGAATCACATCAATCAAGTAAATTGGAACTATTGGAAGGATTCGTCACAGCCTTAGAGTCTTAGACTATAGAAAGTGGAGACGCGCTTTTCAATAATAAATAGTGAAGCCAATTTTCAAAATCATCAGAACTAAACTGGGTAACTGTACAGGGTCATCCAAATTGCTTGATTTCGGCTGTTTCTGGTACTTCTAGGCTAGATAGGTGAAAATGTTGAAAGGAGTCCTGGGCTCGATTTTCGTGAAAACTTCATAACTGAAAGCCGAATGGTAAAAAAAAACAACTTTCTTATTTTAAATACGAATGTTATCTCTTTTCGATCCTATGTTGTGCAGAAAAAAATCAGCTCTTCGAAAATATATATATATATATGTCGATATTTTATTGTTCGACCCTCACTTTCATAAAATAATGTATAACACACTCAACTTTAAGTGAAAATTCCACTTTTTTGCTATTTCTGTCTCAAATATGAAAATAATATATCGACATATATATATTTTCGAAGAGCTATTTTTTTTAGCATAACAAAGGATCCAAAAAATATACTATTCTAGTATTTGAAATAAGGAAGTCGTTTTTTTTTCCACCCTTTATACAGGAGATAAAAAAAAACTGAATACGGTGTCGTATTGCTAATGAAAAAGTGCCTGTAGAAAGTTTTTGCCGTTTTTAGATATTTTAGAAAATGAAATGAAAATGGCACATTTTCGAAATCGCCAAAATATCAAAATTTCATTTTATCTTCAAAACAAATGAAGATATGTTGAAACGGCTTTCAGTTATGGAGTTTTCACGAAAATCGAGCCCAGGTCTCCTTCAAACATTTTCACCTATCTAGCCTAGAAGTACCAGAAACAGCCAAAATTAAGCAATTTGGGTGACCCTGTACGACTACGGAATCAAAATGTAGTAGAAATTTTTGCAACGTTGTGACGTTGGTTGAATTTTTTAATGAATAAACTCTCAATCAAAATAAAAAGTACTTTAGATTGAAATTCATTTACTCATTTATGCGTGAATGTCAGAAATGTGTATTTGTTTCTTCAAATATTATGAAATCCTCACATTACATATAATGAGTATTGGAATGTTCGCGAAACGGCTCGGCCAGTTTTGCTACAGATAATGAATGGGCACGTTATGGCAACACCGTTTTCTGCATCTGTGGTCATTTATTCATTCATTGATTTCGTTCCGCTATTTCAATTTTGTGTTTCTAATGACGTTTTTAACAGTGTTCTCATCTGGATATCGCGTAGGAAAAGTGGAATTTTGATTTATTTCTAATAATACGTTGAAAAATGGTTCGTACGTGTCTTGTTTGTGGTAAATTGGACTATTTAAATCCCGATTCGAGTTTACACAGGTATGTCCTACTCTTATCATTTCTAAGTAACAATGGCGTTGATTTTTCGAATTTTGGAATTTCATTTTTCAGATTCCCTTCTGATATTGAGGAAAATCAATTCTGAATTTAGTTGACTTTGTTCACCTAATTCAGAATCTGTTTCAAAGTTCGGAATATTGTCTGAATTCGTCAAAAACATTTAATTCACTCGAAATGTAATTTCCAATCTTCAATACCGATAACACCACGCCACTGGACCTTTCAATGTTAGATTCTGCAATGTTACCAGGGCAGTATAAAATGATATTGCTATCCTTTATGCCATCTTCATTCCACATCTCAGCCACTTTTCTCGACCACTTAATGACTATTGTTTACCGATGCAATATAATTATAAATGAATCATTGTCAATCTCCGCTGTCCTTCCAATCAACAACATTCTAAATATATCGTCGTTACTCACGACGGGAGATGGAAAAATTTTTCGTTCTCGCAGTGACAAATTATCGTTATATGGCAATAAATGTTCGGGTTCTTGATTGCGCAGCAAGGAATGCTCGATATTTCATCGTTTCGATGTGGGGGAGGATCAGGGTGGAGATAAACGAGTATTTCTGGATTGCTGCTCGATGTATCATTCGAAAACGCATTTTATGCGGTGGATTATAGTTGTGTCGACCGAGCCCTGAGGATCGATCATACTTTTTGTGCGTTGATGGAGATCGATTAGGTATGGTCGGGTGTGGAAATGGCAATATCGAGCATTCTGAAAAAACCCCGAACTTTTTCTATGGAAAATGGCGTTCCGTCAAATTTTCTAAAATTTTGGTATAATGTAGTACTCGACCTACTGATCAAAAGTGTCCATGGCCCCAACTCAATCCTATGACTAGTTTTCGAGATACAGGGCGTTGAAGTTGAGAATTACCCATTTTTACTACGCCCGTATCTCGGAACAGAATCGAATGAACTTCAATTTTTCTCAAGAAAAATTTCATTACATCCCCAGGGAGCAACCATATAGAGGAATATGACCGAAAATCGTTACGAATACAGGGTCATCCATAATTCAATGCATGCCCGATTTTGAAAATATAAAATATGTCAGTTTCAGAGCGAGAACGTTCACAAAATGAACTATTACACTAGATATATTGTTGTTACATCGAAAACGTCTGAAATACCCAGAATTTATACTGGGTGATCCATTATTATAGAAACTATCCTCAAGGAGGGTTAAATGGACACCCTGTATTTATGGGTTGATTCAAGGTGTTTGTTTAATTTTTTTAGAACATATCATCATGGACTTCAAAGAATACAGGGTGATTCAGTCATGAAATGAAGTTTGAACCTCACGAAAATACCCAAAAACCACCTTTTTTTTCATCACCCTGTATTTCAAGATTAACTCCGATGAGGTGGGAATTTTCTTTCACCATTGTACTTGATATAAAAACATCAATACGGCCGAGAGTTTTTATCCACTTCCTATGAGCAGATTTTTTTATGTAATATGAAAATTATTTATTTATGTTATTCTATTCTTATTCCAGCATAGCAAAAAATCTGGTCATTGGAAGTGGATAAAAACTCTCAGCCGTATTTATATTTTTATATCAAGTACAGTGGTGAAAGAAAACTCCCACCTCGTCGGAGTTAATCTTGACATACAGGGTGATGAAAAAAAAAGGTGGTTTTTGGGTATTTTCGTGAGGTTCAAACTTCATTTAATGACTGAATCACCCTGTATTCTTTGAAGTCCATGATGATATGTTCTAAAAAAATTAAACAAACACCTTGAATCAACCCATAAATACTGGGTGTCCATTCAACCCTCCTTGAGAATAGTTTCTATAATAATGGATCACCCAGTATTAATTCTGGGTATTTCAGACTTTTCCGATGTAACAACAATATATCTAGTGTAATAGTTCATTTTGTGAACGGTCTCGCTCTGAAACTGACATATTTTATACTTTCAAAATCGGGCATGCATTAAATTATGGATGACCCTGTATTCGTAACGATTTTCGGTCATATTCCTCTATATGGTTGCTCCCTGGGGATGAAATGAAATGTTTCTTGAGAAAAATTTAAGTTCATTCGATTCTGTTCCGAGATACGGGCGTAGTAAAAGTGGGCTAATTCTCAACTTCAACGCCCTGTATCTCAAAAACTAGTCATAGGATTGAGTTGGGGTCATAGACACTTTTGATCAGTAGGTCGAGTACTACATTATACCAAAATTTTAGAAAATTTGACGGAACGCCATTTGCCATAGAAAAAGTGCGGGGTCCTTTTCGTAGAGAATTTACCGGGAAATTGTGAATTGAGGGAATCTCTGTTACAGGTTGGATCCTCGACTGACATTTATCTCGTAGTTGAAAGCATTCTGAAACTTAATTTATGTGAAAAATGAGCGATAATGAAGGGTTTTCCAATAATACACTGCGCAAAAAAATTAACGCACATTATGGAAATCTCAAATTTATTCTACAACTGAAGGTTTTCTCAATGATAACTATTTTTATCAGAATTATGCATGCATATGTTATCCACTTTCAACGTTTTTCTTCAATACAGATGTTTTCTCCCAGCAGCAATAAAAAAAGATGATATTATCAGATTTTGAATGTATTGGCTCCATTCTAAAATCAGTTGTTCTCGATCAATTCTAGTGATCAATAGTTTTACTTTCGTTTGATTTTCTACACTCGATTGCTATGCAACGCGAAACACGCAATTTGACCCAAGAGGAATGTGCCCAAGCGGTAGTTTTGCGAGAAGGGTGGACATACACAAGAATTGCAAAAAGGTTTGGAGTTTCCCATACAAGTGTGTCCAAAATGTTGCAGCGATTCAGGGAGACAGGTATGAATGTCCGAAGACCAGGACAGGGAATACCACGGGTAACAACTGCCATTCAAGAACGTTACTTGAGAGTTTCTTCGTTGAGACAACGGTTTGCAACCGCTCGCCTCCTTCAAAATCAGCTTGAGCAAACTCATGAGGTGCAAATTAGCACTCAGACAATAAGAAATCGCCTCAGAGAATATGATTTAAGGCCTCGTGTGGCGGCAAGAGGCCCAGCTCTTACCCCAGCCCATCGAAGGGCGCGTTTGTATTTTGTGAGAGAGCATATCCATTGGGAAGAAGCCGATTGGGAAAGAGTTCTCTTCACAGATGAGTCTAGATTCTGCCTGTGCCATTGTGATCGACGTTCCCTTGTATACAGACGTCCACATGAAAGATATGCTCAGTGCAATTTCCTGAACACTACTGGTTTCGGGGGAGGATCGATTATGGTATGTGGTGGAATATCTTTGACTGCTCGCACAGACCTAGTGGTCGTTGATAATGGAGCTATGAATGCTGATAAGTATATAAAAAACATTCTTGAAGAGCATCTAGTGCCATTTGCCCCATACATTGGTGAAAATTTCATTTTTATGGACGATAATGCCAGACCCCATCGTGCGCGCATCGTTCAGGAGTACCTTGAAGAGGTTGAAGTATCTCGAATGGAATGGCCAGCAAGAAGTCCAGATCTGAATCCGATTGAGCCGGTTTGGGACAACCTCAATAGAAGGCTGAGAAGTTCAGAAAATCATCCAGCTACTCTTAATGACTTAGGAATCCAACTCGGAGAAATCTGGGAAGGATTAGATCAGAACATTTTAAGATCGCTCATTTTGAGTATGAACCGTCGTTGCCGAGCTGTTATTAACGCAAGGGGTGGAAATACCAAGTATTAAATCACTTATCAGCATTTCAGTATTTTGAAAATTGTTCATTTCTCTTCTTTCACATAAGATTCGGTGAAATCCTGAATTTTTCTTCCATTTAATGTGTCTTGTTTCGTTTAAAACCTTCCCGAGAGAACATAAAAAATAAGTTATAAAGGCAATGTAGAGTTAACTTTCATTAAAATTGAGATTTTCAGAATGTGCGTTAATTTTTTTTGCGCAGTGTAGTATAATATTTCATAAGAAGGAGAAGTGCCACCTTTCATGGCGAGCTTGAGTTTACCTGCCGAACGTAGTGGTAGGCCTGAGTTCTTGTGTTAACTAAACTTTATAAGCCTTAAGACCCAAATCTGTATGCAAAATACATTGTAATGACATTTGTTTAATGCCTAATTCCAAATAATGACGAGGAATGGACAAACCTGGGTTTTCTTCAACACTTCCGGCTACAGCAGCAATATTCTCGGCTGTTCTTGAGCGACGTGGCCGGGTTTTATTCTTCACATTACTAACTTGTCCCAACAGCTCGAATTTTCCCACCAATTTCTGTATTGCGGTTCCGAGTTTTAAGAACCGTCTCTGCCAAATTTTCAAAATTTTTATAGCGAAAAATAATAATTTCAATGCGTTGTTGAAGCGTGTATCGTTCCATTCTTAATAATGGCGAAGTTTGTACCTGTCATATGTCAAAAAATGACAGCTACAAAAGTGATATCTACCGAAATAGCAAGCTATTCAAAATGAAACCTCTTATTGGAAAACTCTTTATTTTGAGGTCGGTAAAAGAACAGCTATTCCACAAGAACGAATAAATTATCTAACTCTTTCTCTTCGACATTATTTCATAAATTCAAAATTAATTATAAGGTTCCAGCATTCTTTACCTACGCAAAAACATCTCGAATATGCTAATGTCCAAATAACAACAACGTAATTTATTCTAGCGATCATTGTCATCAGTTCGACAGACATATCATTTTCACGTAATAAAAGACGGGCGAGCGGAAAAATTGCGTTCTAGTTTCCCACGATACGGCGGCGAACAATAAATAACGATTTTCACGAGCTACCAAAGGACTGTTTAGACGAAGGAGTTACGTAAATGGCGTAGTTAACATCCGACAAATTGGGCAATGTACTTTCAGTGCAGCGGCGAACATAGAGACCTTATTTCTCTATTCATATTCCAGAATTACTTCTGTCGTAAAATGTGTAACGCTATAAGCGAGCCGACAAACACTTCCGCAATTGGCAGCAGGTCCGTACCGAGGGATTTTGAGGAACAAATCATTCTCAACCTCACAAGGCTTAGATATAGTGGTTTTTTTCCAGTTAAATAAAGATTATTCTTAGATGACCGTTCAACAGAAAAAAGTGTGCAAAATTACCAATTCTCTGATTTTTTTTTCAAATATTTGAAAAAGTATTGAAGGAACCATTTAACCGCTAATAGAACTTTTATGAAAAATTGAACCACCTTCAAAATGATCTCTGTGCCACCAAATCCGTGAATTTTCTACTGAGGAAGTCTTTGAAAACTTCAAATGTGCCTTGCAAGATTTCTGTACAATGTTAACTACTGTGACACAGGTTTCCTAGCACTACTACATTTTCATACTGGTGCATTTAAAGTTGTGCGAAAAGGTATTCAAATGTCTTTTGTAGACTTATTTATTGAGAATTTCAAAGTTCCATGCCCGTTTAAAAGTTTTCCTGTCGGGTTATTCGAGTACTTTTATTCTTTTTTCGAATGAACTATCACAAAGTAACGGTCTATTCTGTCCATTGTTTTTCAGTAAAATTTCAACACTCGATTCTTGATTTCCCTATAAGAAAATAGCATAACTGAATCTTCCAATCATGTTGATATACGTGAAATAAACTGCTCCATATTAGTTAGGGATATTGACTTAAATTGCAAAAAAATATAGTTAAAATAAGATTTTTGTGATGAAAATTCATATTAATATGATTTCAAGTTGCAAATTAATTTTAGCCTGTAGGTCTGCAGCGTATACAGGGTGGTTAAGAAAAATCGAGTAAAATAACGAAATTTTATTCCCAGAGAATTCAAGCATTTTAAGACTATCAATCAATGTATGGCCTCCACGGGCATCAATAACAGCTTGACATCTTCTTGGCATACTACACACGAGGTTGTTGAATATTTCTTGAGATATTTGGTTCCATAAACAGGGCAGAAGCTCTCTCAGATCATTTAAGGATTCTGGGGTAGGTTGATGATTATCTAATCTTCTTTGGAGCATATCCATGTTCTATGCAATTCAAATCTGGTGGGTGCGGAGGTATTGGTAAATGTGGAATACCAAGTTCCTCGCGCGCATTCTCAACCATGGCTGCACGGTGCGGTCTAGCGTTAGTGTCTAGAAATTGAAAAGTTTCACCAATAGCAGCGTGAAAATTTGGCTCAACATTGCCAATGACATGCTCCCTATAGTGTAAGGCGGTCATATTCCCAGGACAAATGTGTAGATCTGTGCGCCCGTTGAAACATATCTCGGCCCATACCATAACACAACCCCCTCGGAATAGATGACCTTCTTGGACATAGCGACGATTACGGGGTATGCGTGGGATTGTCGATACCCTTAAGCCCGCAACGGACGGCGAGCGATAATATAATATATATTATAGCTTTGCATTGACATATGTCATTTTAGTATGGAAAAATATCGGAATATATATTATAGCGTCGTCCGCGGGGCTTGGTGCATTTTCATAAGGAGCGATATTGGTGAAATATATGAGATATAATATATCGCTCGCCGTCCGTTGCGGGCTTTATTCGTCGAGAATCTGAAAATTGTCCATATCTGGATTCATCAGCGAAAAGGACACTACGCCATTGATCGTTCCAATTGTTATGTTGCCTTGCCAATTTCAGTCTTTGACGCTTATGGTCACGTGTTAATGGAACTCTTCTTAATGGACGTAGAGTATTCCGTAGCATTCTACACGAAAATGTAGGGTTTCTTCTCGCCGAAACGGTGATGAAACGATCCCGAGCAGTTGTTGTTTTTCGTCGCCCACCAAGCCTTGGTCTTTCCAACACGGAACCTGTCTCCCTGAACCAATTCCAAAGTCGAAATATCACACTTTGGCTGACTTGGAGCCTTTCCGCTACAACAACCTGAGTTAGGCCACCCTGTAGTATTCCGATAACCCTATTAGCCTCAGCGTTTGTTAATTTACGTCTTGGCATTTTCAGAAAACTCGTTTCAAATCGAAGCCATTGATAAACTGACTTCATTTCAAAATGAGAACATTCATGAAGCATTTGCAAAGAACCAAACTTCAGAAAAAAGGCGACCAGATTGACGGAATGTCTCATACTGATTTTTATTGGATCGATTCAAGTAGATATTGAGTTTTAAATGATTTAACAGTGATTTTCTCGAAGATTACATACTTTTAAAAACGATTGAACACGATATCCCTAACTCTTGTGGAGCAGTATATTTCCAGTATTAACAGAGAAAAAAGTTTCTTCAACATTCTTCAGGTCTTTGGAATGATTGGATTCACATAATATTTTCTCAATGAAAATGACTTACATTTTCAAAATATAAACGGTGAAATGTGTCAGAATGTCAGCTGAAGCTGCTGTCATTAAATTAAACTGTCAATCTGGTTGTTTGATTCGCGTCAAATCAAAAGTGTCATTTTACTGTGTTCTGGCTGTCAACGTTTTCCACTGGTTCTCCCCTGTGTCACCTTTTTCAACTGTATGCGACACGGTGTAATTGACGCCAGCCATTGTTTTCCAGACAATTTCCTATGCAACTTTGATCTGGTGCAACTAACGAGCGCTTCAAGTGCGCTCGCCAAGAATTATACCGGAGTATGTTACAAAGGAGGTGAAATCGTTCGCTAAATTCTCGTGGGTTTCGCGATGTTGAGCTTGTTGAAGCGCTTTGATCTTACGACCAATTAGAATTATCGTTTATCGCTCAATGTGAACGGTGAAATGATGGCCCTCGATTTTCCACAAACATCCCTCAGCGTTCTCATCGGAAAATATACTGCTTCACAAAAGTTAGGGATATCGTATTCAATCGTTTTTAAAAGTATGTAATCTTCGAGAAAATCGCTGTAAAATCATTTAAAACTCAACAACTTGAATCGATCCAATAAAAATCAGTATGAGACATTCCGTCAATCTGGTCGCCTTTTTTCTGAAGTTTGGTTCTTTGCATTCATGAATGTTCTTATTTTGAAATGAAGTCAGTTTATCAACGGCTTCGATTTGAAACGAGTTTTCTGAAAATGCCAAGACGTAAATTAACATACGCTGAGGCTAATAGGGCTATCGGAATGCTACAGGGTGGCTTAACTCAGGTTGTTGTAGCGGAAAGGCTCCAAGTAGGCCAAAGTGTGATATCTCGACTTTGGAATAGGTTCAGGAAGACAGGTTGCGTGTTGGAGAGACCAAGGCTTGGTGGGCGACGAAATACAACACCTGCTCAGGATCGTTTCATCACTGTTTCGGCGAGAAGAAACCCTACATCTACGTGTAGAACGGCATACTCTTCAAAATGCAGATGGGGCCCAAGTTTCCATCGAAACCATCAGACGACGTTTGAGAGAGGTGAATCTAGGTACTAGACGTCCATTAAGAGGAGTTCCATTAACACGTGACCTTAAGCGTCGAAGACTGGAATGGGCAAGGCAACATATCAATTGGAACGATCAATGGCGTAGTGTCCTTTTCACTGATGACACCAGATATAGACGATTTTCCGATTTTAGAAGAATAAGGGTATGGACAATCCCACGCATACCCCGTAATGGTCGCTATGTCCAAGAAGTCCATCCATTCCGAGGGGGTAGTGTTATGGTATGGGCCGGCATATGTTTCAACTGTCGCACAGATCTACACATTCGTCCTGGGAATATGACCGCCTTACACTATGGGGAGCATGTCATTGACAATGTTGTGCCAAATTTCCACACTGCTATTGGTGAAACTTTTCAATTTCTAGACGATAACGCTAGACCGCACCGTGCAGCCATGGTTAAGAATGCGCGCGAGGAGCTTGGTATTCCACATTTACCAATACCTCCGCACTCACCAGATTTGAATTGCATAGATCACGCATGGGATATGCTCCAAAGAAGATTAGATAATCATCAACCTACCCCAGAATCCTTAAATGATCTGAGAGAGCTTCTGCCCCGTTTATGGAACCAAATTCCTCAAGAAATGTTCAACAACCTCGTGTGTAGAATGCAAAGAAGATATCAAGCTGTTATTGATGCCCGTGGAGGCCATATACATTGTATTGATAATCTTAATGCTTGAATTCTCTGGGAATAAAATTTCGTTATTTTACTCGATTTCTCTTAACCACCCTGTATACGCTGCAGACCTACAGGCTAAAATGAATTTGCAACTTGAAATCATATTGATATGAATTTTCATCACAAAAATCTTATTTTAACTATATTTTTTGCAATTTAAGTCAATATCCCTAACTCATGTGGAGCAGTTTATTATTATTTCCAAAGATCGTTCGGTAAATTTGGCAAACTACCTTTTTTTCCAATTTGCCGTTGACAGCGGAAGTTGTCACGTCGTAAATTGAACCATCCAATCTCACGACACCAGCGGGGCGTCCTATCGAGAACTTTGGTCCGCTCAATTTCAGCTGACTGCACAACAGCATTGTTCTCCCGCCGCGCGAACTCCCCAATCAGTCCGCACGATACCGGCGGACTTTTCTCCGTTAATAGGGGGAAAATTTCCCGACTAAGCTTTTCCCCGATCCCGATCCGTGTTCAATCTGCGCCAGAGAAAACGCACAATAGATACGACGGGAAACTTCGACGTTGAGCGGCTGGTAATTGGACGAACTCCCTGGTATTTTGCGGTTTTGAGTGTTTTGACTCTCTAGCCTTCCTAAAAGGCACAGATTGCTACAGGGTTGCTCCCATAATTTAATACGGTAAGGAAAATGTTCGGTCTGTTCTCTGGATTGAGCTAAGAATGCCACTTACTCAAATTCGATATGTACGATTAAGGACTGAACGAGAATAAATTCGCTATCACAAAAACGCTTATATATTTTGAACCACTGGACCTATTTCGAAAATCAAACTCATTTTCGAATCATCTTCTAATTCTAATGAAAACTGTTTTTACAATAAAAAAACCAAAACTATTTTTTACAAAATTCTTGGTTTTTTTCTGGAATTCTTCCCATCATGCTTCTTATAGTGTTCTCAGTCACTTTCTGGGATGCTGTCTTCCACTTTTGCTTGAATTCCGCTAATGTTTTCGTTGATTTCTAAGTCTTCTTCAATTCTCTTTTGACCAGGGCCCAAAATCTTTCGATTGGCCTGAGTTCTGGGCAATTTGGTGGATTGGCCTCTTTGGGGACAAAAACCACCTCATTAGCTTCGTACCATTCCTTGGTGGCCTTGTTGTAGTGGCATGAAGCTAAATCTGGCCAAAAGATTGTTGACACTTCGTGCTCACGTAAAAATGGTAAAAGTCGCTTCTTCAAGCATTCCTCGATGTATATTTTCGTGTCAACAGAGCCTTGGCCAACGAAAAATTTGCTCCTTCTCCCACAAGTGCAAAAATCTTGCCAAACCAGGAATTTTTTAGGAAACTTTGCTTGTTTCTTCACGCGAAATTGTTCGTCAACATTTCCACGAGACTCTGCAGTATAAAATTCCTGACCAGGAAGTTGCGAGAAATCAGCCAAGACATAGGTTTCGTCGTCCATCTCGCAAAAAGGAAAAATGTTTCAAGAAATCTTTTTTTAATTTCTTTGTTCTTGATTTCGCTTCTTGATTCTTCACAGCGTTCCTGTCTGGAACTTTCTGCACTTTGTATGTTCTAAGCCCACAACTCGACTTGATTTTCTGAACGGTTGATTGCGAACAACCCACTATTTGGGCCACTTTCCGTCTTGAACAGTTAGGATTCTTCTGAAAAAGGCTGATGGCTTTCTTCACTTTTTTGGGGCTATGAAACCCCTTTTTCCTCCCGGTTCCTTCCTTGCGGTTAATTTTAAGATAGTCGTTGAAGCGCTTAAAAAACTCTTGATACCGTTGCCGGACGAACGCGAGCCTCTTTTGCGATTCTTTTGAAGCTCCATTTTTGATTATTTTGAAAAAGTTTCACTATAAATTCTCGTGTTTTCACTTCGCTTGACATTTTGCGACAGAGAATTGGAATATCTATGAAGTAAATGTTCCACATGTTTCTGACGTTCATAACAAAGCTAACTATGATCAAATTTTGATTTTTTCTCAATTGGTTCGAGAGATATAGGCGTTTTTGTGATAGCGAATTTATTCTCGTTCAGCCCTTAATCGAGTTGTTAATTCAACCACTGTGGTTTCTGCTCGATGATATCGTCCTGATATCTCTTCATTGGAAATGGGGTTACATGGAACGGTCCCTATTGAACCTACCAATAGGGGCTGGAACTGAATACGAAAGTTGAAGACCCTATTCACTATTCCATAGATTATTTCCTTCCAAAACATGATTCCTTCTCGAATTTCTTGTCGATAAGTGCGTGATCGTTCTAATAGAAACACGAATATACTTTTAATAACGCATTGAATTGATTCAAATAGCCGTGGCAACGAAACGTTCCCCGTAATACCTATAATTACCATTCTCTTGAGCGTTTCCAGTCGCCCCATACACGCGAAGCGAATATCTTAAAACGTACGAGGTAGAAAGTTTGACGTTCTCTCGAAAAGGACCGATGGATTAGAAATAAGAATTCCTAACGTGGAATGCAGTGTGGTAACTCATAAAATTGTCGGGATGTTTCCGAAAAACTTATTGGAGGTACCCTCGATACAGGGTGTTTCGCCATAAACTGAAGAGATATATAGGACGAGTCTCCGACGCAAACTTGTCGAGAATCCATAAAAAATCAATATTGATCTTACATATCAGTAAATTTATATCACAATTTCCTTGGAACCCTTGCATTCCCAGCAAAAATTGATTCACAAAACATTTCTCCACCGAAATGACAATTTTATCTCGTTTTTCGAAGTAGGAGTACTATTCTAAACTGCTCCACATGAGTTCGGGATATTGACTTAAATTGCAAAAAAATATAGTTAAAATGAGATTTTTGTGATGAGAATTCATATTAGGTAATATGATTTCAAGTTGCAAATTAATTTTGGCCTGTAGGTCTGTAGCGTATACAGGGTGGTTGAGAAAAATCGAGTAAAATAACGAAATTTTATTCCCAGAGAATTCGAGCATTTTGAGACTATCAATAGGTACAATTTATGGCCTCCACGGGCATCAATAACAGCTTGACATCTTCTTTGCATACTACACACGAGGTTGTTGAACATTTCTTGAGCAATTTGGTTCCATAAACGGGACAGAAGCTCTCTCAGATCATTTAAGGATTCTGGGGTAGGTTGATGATTATCTAATCTTCTTTGGAGCATATCCCATGCATGTTCTATGCGATTCAAATCTGGTCAGTGCGGAGGTATTGGTAAATGTGGAATACCAAGCTCCTCGCGCGCATTCTCAACTCAACTATGGCTGCAGGTTGCGGTCTAGCGTTATCGTCTAGAAATTCAAAAGTTTCACCAATAGCAGCGTGAAAATTTGGCACAACATTGTCAATGACATGCTTCCTATAGTGTAAGGCGGTCATATTCCCAGGACAAATGTGTAGATCTATGCGCTTGTTGAAACATATCCCGGCCCATACCATAACACTACCCCCTCGGAATGGATGGGACTTCTTGGACATAGCGACGATTACGGGGTATGTCCATTATGTCCATACCCTTATTCTTCGAGAATCTGAAAATCGTCCATATCTGGATTCATCAGTGAAAAGGACACTACGCCATTGATCGTTCCAATTGATATTATGTTGCCTTGCCCATTCCAGTCTTTGACGCTTATGGTCACGTGTTAATGGAACTCCTCTTAATGGACCTAGATTCACCTCTCTCAAACGTCGTCTGATGGATTCGATGGAAACTTGACCCCATCTGCATTTTGAAGAGTATTCCGTAGAATTCTACACGTAGATGTAGGGTTTCTTCTCGCCGAAACGGTGATGAAACGATCCTGAGCAGGTGTTGTATTGCGTCGCCCACCAAGCCTTGGTCTTTCCAACACGGAACCTGTCTCCCTGAACCTATTCCAATGTCGAGATATCACACTTTGGCTGACTTAGAGCCTTTCCGCTACAACAACCTGAGTTAGGCCACCCTGTAGCATTCCGATAGCCCTATTAGCCTCAGAATCTTGGCATTTTCAGAAAACTCGTTTCAAATCGAAGCCGTTGATAAGCTGACTTCAGAAAAAAAGCGACCAGATTGACGAAATGTCTCATACTGATTTTCATTGGATCGATTCAAGTTGTTATTGAGTTTTAAATGATTTTACAGCGATTTTCTCGAAGATTACATACTTTTAAAAATGATTGAATACGATATCCCTAACTCTTGTGGAGCAGACTATTCTATTTGGGAACAACAAATTAGTGAATAGAAACATTTCAAAACTAATACCGACATAAACATAAACTGAAATTACGAGCATTTCCACCTTTGTATACTATGTAGTTAGTTTGAATAACGCCTAAGAGGGCCTGCTTAGATGACAGTCAGAGCCGTCTTTTAGACGGCTGTGGTTTTTTAATTGATGACATTCCGATGATTGAAGAAAAGTCCAAGAGAAATCTTCGAAAATGTTTTTTTTTCAATTCTGTCTTCATATTCGTGTTTAGGTTGAGAGAGAAATAGAGTGATTCAAGCTTAATTTCCCTTTTCAAGCGGTAATTCAATTCGTTTTCTACTCATAAATAAATCTGCGAATACGACATCACTCGCAGAGACTTAACCTTTGTTGGATGCGACGTATCCACTTGGAAACTTCGTCTTCCCGGTGAAAATGCCGCTTGTCACGACGGAACCCATTTCCTTTAAAAGCGCGAAGATCCGATTCGCCGATGTCATCTCAATTACCGTAGCTCGGGTCTTCACAGCGAGTCGCTCGTCAATCAGTCACGATGTTGTAATTATGAAAGGAATTTAATTAAGAGATTGAATGATGAGTTTATAATTTACGTTCGGTGAATTACAGGGAACGCGCGATAGATTGTTATGCCCGGAATTCCGTTGATGGAAGAGCGATAGACAGGGGGAAATGTAACGAAATATCGCCGAAATGCACGCGAGTTTGTTGTAGTGGTGGATGGTGAAGAATGTCCTTTGATTTCATTGTTTGGAATGCGAATAAAGTCGATTTATGTTGCAAAACGAACGATTCAGATGGAATTTCGAATAATGGGCGCGGCGAACAAAAAATATCTCAATTTATAGAGGAAGAGCCAGTGACCAATTTTCATATGTCATTTCATAACTCACCAAAATTTACTTGTTTAATATTCAATATCTGCTCGAAAATAAAAACCATTTCTGCCAGCCCATAATGGCCGGAGTAGACTACTATAAGCGCTCAAAGAGGCCAGGAAATTAGGTTCAACTATGTCATAGTATCACACACAAAACTTTCAGGAATTGTTATTGATAATATATTGAGTCTATAAAAAATAATGACAGAACCTTTTCGTCCCTCCTAAGTGTTGGCAGAACTCTTTGAAAATTCATTAAGAACAGCTGTACTTAGGTATGTCATTTCAGTACGCTTGAAATTTACACGAAATAAAGAAAATGTGTCTAGAAAGCGAATTATAATCACGACAGAAATTTTTTACATCACGAACCATCTGCCAGTACGAGAAATGTTGCCGCGCAAATGCGACCGATATGAGCTTATTCATATTTGCAAGTCAGACCTAGAGCGCATATTGGGCATGTATTATTGTCAATTAAAGGAATAAATTGAAGGAATTAAAGGTGTTTATTTTTAACATTACAACAATTTATTTAATAATAAACTATCCAAAAAATATGCTCTTCCTACGCATCCCCAAAATTTGTTTCCTCAAGAATTTTTCGAATGGATTGAGGAGGTCTTGAGTATACCTGTGTGACTTACGAAACATTCAAAGAAGTGTAAGATCTCAGCCACATTAAGGGGTAAAAAATAAACCATCAGGGCATTTAAAAACCCAAAAGTTGGGTAGACTAAGAGTAGTAAAAGAGAGTATAAGACTTTCACAGTGAACTTTAGTATTACGAGTACATAGCGAATACCCTTATCATCGGATCAGGTAAATGAAACTGAAAATAAATTCTATAATTTCATAAAAAAATTTCAGCTTCCTATCAACTTTTGATGAGTCTCGTAAATGCCCAATATGCGCTCTAGGTCTGACTGACAAATATGAATAAGCTCATTTCGCTCGCATTCGCGCGGCAACATTTCTCGTTCTGGCAGATGGTTCGTGTTGTAAAAAATTTCTGTCATGATTATAATTCGCTTTCTAGACAAATTTTCTTTATTTCCTGTAAATTTCAAGCGTCCTGAAATGACACACCTAAGTACAGCTGTTCTTAATGAATTTTCGAAGAGTTCTGCCAACACTTAGGAGGGACGAAAAAGTTCTGTCATTATTTTTTATAGATTCAATATATTTTCAATAACAATTCCTGAAAGTTTTGTGTGTGATACTATGACATAGTTTAACCTAATTTTCTGGCCTCTTTGAGCGCTTATGGTAGTCTACTCCGGCCATTATGGGCTGGCAGACGTGTTTTTTATTTTCGAGCAGATATTGAATATTAAACAAGTGAAATTTGGTGAGTTATGAAATGACATATGAAAATTGGTCACTGGCTCTTGGTCTATTAGGGGAAGTACGTAAAAAATTACATTTGGTTTTATTTCAGAGGCATAACTTGTTATTAGTGAATCACAGTTATGTCATAATCTACACCCATGATCTTTGGTACTACTTTCTTCATGAAATCTCATCAAAATTTATGAAATAAAAGTAACAAGAAATAAAATATTCTTAGATGAATTATAATAAACGAAAATTCATTTTGTCCGTATGCTATGGACAAAATGACAAACAGGCAACAGGCAACAGTAGTGTTGCAGCAATTTTTGCATCAGAACCAGTCTTCTCCAGGCTTCGATTGAAAAAAAAAACATCATCAGTTGTCTTCATCATCTCGAAAGTTGCTAACAACATTTTATTCTTAATTGTCTTCTTAAAATAATGTCCAAGGGACTTACTCATTCTCTTTGGAGGAGATGTGGGCTCATTTTTGATTTGATTGCAATCACCTTAGGTGTAGAAGTTAAAACTATGTACGTTTGTCGAGTATTCAGCTCACGTTTGTCTTGCCGACTTATGAATCGTCCTTTAGGGACTGGAGAAATCTCCTCATAGAAACAGCAAGAGTAGGATAAGATGCATCGCCTTTATTGACCACAGATGAATGTTTTTGTTCTGAATATGCTAAGACAAGTACTGGTTCCTTGTTTGCTGATGTAGCCTGAGATGAATTGTCTTGCTTTTGTCCTGTAGATACTGATACTCCAGCTGAAATACCTATGTCATTTTGTCCATATAGCGTTATAGAAATAGAAATACGAGGATGTATTGATATCTAGTTAGCCTGGACCAGTTCCATGCATAAACAAAATATTGCGATACCATATCAACGAACAATAACTTATTAGAAGTGTCAGTGTAGAGTTCGACGTCAAAAAAGTAAACCATCAGAGTAACGCAATAAATTGAAAAAAAGATGTCCACCGAAATTGTAAAAATCAAAATTGGAGTATCGAGCCATCATCAAGTACCTGCATTTAAAAGGGTTAAGAGGTAAGCAGATTTACGAGGATATGCTTAATACTCTTGGTGATCAATGTCCTTCGTATGCGACCGTGAAAAATTGGACTGCAAGCTTCAAAAGAAGTGAAATTTCCATTGAAGATGATGACCGATCGGGAAGGCCAGTTTCTGTGTCACTCCCCGAAAATATCGATGCAGTCCATGACATGATTTTATCAGACCGTCGAATTGGGCTAAAACGGATATCTGAAGCACTAAAGATTTCATACGAACGCGTTCATTATATAGTTCACGTCAATTTGGACATGAGAAAAATTTCTGTAGAATGGATCCCCAAATGTTTGAATGTTGACCAAAAGCGTGCAAGAGTAGGAGCATCGCGTTCGATCTGTGCTCGATTTGAAAACGATGTAGACTTCTTAAATATGGATGAGACTTGGGTACATTTCTACGATCCAGAAACAAAGCAATAATCGATGGAATGGCGACACTCTGGGTCTCCAAGACCTAAGAAGTTTCGTGTCCAAAAATCTGCTGGAAAAGTTCTTGCTTCAGTTTTTTGGGATTGCCATGGAGTTACCATGATTGATTTTTTGAATAAGGGTAGAACAATAACTGGAGATTACTATTCGACATTACTGGCCACTCTACGGGAAAAAATTAGAGAGAAAAGACACGGAAAGCTATCCAAAGGTATTTTGTTTTTACAGGACAACGCCCCAGTGCACAAATCTCATGTTGCCATGCATATATGTATACTCTATTCACAAATATAAAATCACAACTCTGGAAATTTGACACATTCCACTCTGTATCGAAGTTATGACGTTTTTCAAAATATTTTTATGTTCCAAGTCAACACTATGTTGCCCTTTCTACATTCTATTTCTCAGAATGTGAATTTATTCGGAAAATGAATGAATTGGAAAAGATGTGATGGACGAAAATAATTAACGTTTATATGAATTGATAGAAAGGATTCCTTTTCTAGTTATTTGCATGAAAAGTACAAGAGATCACTGTTGAAATATATTGTTTTAGCCATGGAAGAAAAATGCATTGCTTCCACATAATTTTCATATGCATGCTTGCGAAGATTTAATGTTTATTATCCTCTTGAACTGAAAGTTCAAGACTTGACGACATCAGTTGTTGATTCTAATCAAGAATTCATTGAAAAAAATCAACCCAAAGATATAAAATGAATTGATGGGTATTTACAAGAATCAAGAATAATGTCAATTTTATTTTGTTGATATCTTTCTCAAAATCAATATAAAACTCGGCTGCGTTTGTTCAAACAACATCTTAAGAATTCATTTTTCACCATCTCGACCTTTGAAAGGAGTTTCTTATAGGAGAATTAGGTTAGGTCTAAGTTCCACTTCATTAGTGAGGTACCTAACTTTTGCAAATCTGCTCTGATATCGCCAAATTTCTTGGAAAACCTGAAAAATATCATCCTAATCGACCTCTCGAGGCTCCATTCGATCCATCTACTGCGATATCGGTCCAAATAACAGCTTTTTCAACGGAATTCCCGTGTATCCCTTCAACCTCGAAATGTAAACATTCTACCTGGTCTTGAAAATCGTCATCACGCTCCAAACTGGTGCCAAAAACAATAAACATACGTTAATCTTGGATATTCGACGAAAAACTCACCTGCAAATATCGATTAAATACCAAAAATCTGCGAACAATTCGTAAACCTAACAAAATGTGGAATATCTTTGATACTTTTACTTCGATGTAAACAAAGAAACTGGCAACGTCGTTTTGTCATTAACGATATTTTCTGTGCTTTTCATCAGGGGCACCAACTCAAGAAAACGAAACCATGACCTCCTATGTGATTAAATAAAAGTGAATGGAGTATATGTCATTTTGTACGTATTTGCTCTACTCCTAATGATTTCAACCAATATTGTGCATACCTACAGTTTTGGTGTTCTGAACTGAAAATTCAGCTTTTTGTCTGCCCCCTTTTTTACGACGAATCTCGCTGTCCCTGTTTCGGAAGCGGGAGCATCCAGTGGCAGAGCGAAGCTTCCCGCTGTTACGTTTTAAACCAGGAAACTCCAATTGGACTGCGGCTAACCACCTCATTTTGACTTCAATTAATTTGCGACCACGAATGGCAGATGCACAATACGCCTCGTTTAGCCTGTCTGAAAGGTCATTCTGCTTCGTCAGTTCCGCGTACAAATTAAGAGAAAATTATCTCGTCTGTCCGCCAGAGGCGTCTCCCGAAGGGGGATTGGAATATTCGACATACGACAATTTTCATTGTTGAGGAAAAAGATAATTTTTCATGAGCGATTAGTGGTCAATCTTTGAAGAAATAACTTTCAGATCTTTAAAATTTGCTATATCTGTTAAATATGGCCGAATTGGGGAAAAATGGGGCTTTATTTCGACTTTAAGAAAATGATGATATGTACACACCTAGTCAAAAGTCTTGCCCCCCATCAACTCTAACTTGACGAATGTTACATGACAATTTTTTGTGTGCGGAATCTTCACTACCTCATCACTTAAATGAAAACCATAAATAATCGATAAATTTAGATTTTTTCTCATTTTTTCTATTTTGTCTCATCCTGCATAAAGCAGAGAGTAACAAACAAAGATTTTCCATCAAAAAAATAGCTCCATATGAGTTAGGGATATTGGCTTAAATTGCAAAAACATATAGTTAAAATAAGAATTTTGTGATGAAAATTCATATTGATATGATTTCAAGTTGCAAATTAATTTTAGCCTGTTGGTAGGTCTGCAGCGATACAGGGTGGTTAAGAAAAATCGAGTACAATAACGAAATTTTATTCCCAGAGAATTCAAGCATTTTAATACAATGTATGGCCTCCACGGGCATCAATAACAGCTTGACATCTTCTTTGCATACTACACACGAGGTTGTTAAAAATTTCTGGAGGAATTTGGTTCCATAAACGGGGCAGAAGCTCTCTCAGATAATTTAGGGATTCTGGGGTAGGTTGATGATTATCTAATCTTCTTTGGAGCATATCCCATGCATGTTCTATGCAATTCAAATCTGGTGAGTGCGGAGGTATTGGTAAATGTGGAATACCGAGCTCCTCGCGCGCATTCTCAACTATGGCTGCACGGTGCGGTCTAGCGTTATCGTCTAGAAATTGAAAAGTTTCACCAATAGCAGCGTGAAAATTTGGCACAACATTGTCAATGACATGCTCCCTATAGTGTAAGGCGGTCATATTCACAGGACATCTGTGCGCCCGTTGAAACATATCCCGGCCCATACCATAACACTACTTCCTCAGAATGGATGGACTTCTTGGACATAACGACGATTACGGGGTATGCGTGGGATTGTCCATACCCTTATTCTTCGAGAATCTGAAAATCGTCCATATCTGGATTCATCAGTGAAAAGGACACTATGCCATTGATCGTTCCAATTGATATGTTGCCTTGCCTATTCCAGTCTTCGACGCTTATGGTCACGTGTTAATGGAACTCCTCCTAATGGACGTCTAGAACCTAGATTCATCTCTCTCAAACGTCGTCTGATGGTTTCGATGGAAACTTGGACCCCATCGGCATTTTGAAGAGTATTCCGTAGCATTCTACACGTAGATGTAGGGTGATGAAACGATCCTGAGCAGGTGTTGTTTTTCGTCGCCCACCAAGCCTTGGTCTTTCCAACACGGAACCTGTCTCCCTGAACCTATTCCAAAGTCGAGATGTCACACTTTGGCTGACTTGGAGCCTTTCCGCTACAACAACCTGAGTTAGGCCACCCTGTAGCATTCCGATAGCCCTATTAGCCTCAGCGTTTGTTGGCATTTTCAGAAAACTCGTTTCAAATCGAAGCCGTTGATAAACTGACTTAATTTCAAAATAAGAACATTCATGAAGCATATGCAAAGAACCAAACTTCATAAAAAAGGCCACCATGATGACGAAATGTCTCATACTGATTTTTATTGGATCGATTCAAGTTGTTATTGAGTTTTAATTGATTTTACAGCGATTTTCTCGAAGATTACATACTTTTAAAAACGATTGAATACGATATCCCCAACTCTTGTGGAGCAGTATATATTCACAAGTGAAAATCTTGGCCTATAGTCCGAAATATGATGAGAAATTTCCATGGATCCCTCCATTTTTTCCCAGAAGCATGAGACCCCATCGTTTTGAAGAATAGTACGTAAAATATGCGTTCCATGCGTCTCCCATCATTTTTGGCATCGCGTGGAAGAAGACAACAATACTCTCGTGTAAATGGTCGTCCCAGCCTCAATGTAAAGTATACGTTTCTATGGTCCGCGGGCCGCTTATTAGTTATGCGGTAGCGTGGGTCGATAGAATTGGCCCCCAGGCTAACTTAATCATAGGTTCAGAGTAATGCCGCATTATATGAATACGAGCCGTTCGAGCCAAACGGTCTATGACTCCCTTGGGGTGGTTTTTCTGTGGTGTCTATGCTCAGTAACGGAACTTTTCAGTGTCGAAGGGTAAAAACAAAGTTACACGAATTTCACGTCTCAAGCTGAAGAAATATCAAGGATAGTTGTTTGCGAATCTGCAGATTTGACGCTGGTTCCCCTCTTGGTACGCCCCTGCCCACAATCGCGTTTTTCATAATTGATTTGGCTCTTGGTCCCGTTAACTTTGCACTGTCAACGTTTATTTCTCTTCTCGGCTGTTTACAGTTCCGAAGAAGGAATGCCATTTGTATTTGTTCCATCCAGGCGGAGCACGCCCATGGGATCCTATAAATTACGAAGAAACCGCGGAACCCAAGGGGCACGGAGGAGAAAAAGTGACTGGGGTTGATAATTCGTCATTTCGGATCGACATTGAAAGTCGAATGGGCTTAACCAATTTGGTGGCTGTTGGTGATGGAGGGACATTTTTGTAGTTCACGAGTTCCTCGATTTCCAACTATTGAATCTTGTATGAGACGGTCGATTCGAGGGGAAGAATAAAATATAGAGGAGATATTCACAATTCATGTTTGGGAGAAAGATGGTGATGGCTTCTGTTGACTGGGTGAAACTGTACTATTAGTCATTTTCCGACAATTTTCAACCCAAAATTTTCTCTACCCGACAAAAAGCCTCCTTAGCTTTGGTAACTAAGGACTAAACGAGAAATAAATTCGCTATCACAATAACGCTTATATCTTTTGAACCACTGGACCGATTTCGAAAATCAAACTCATTTTCGAATCAACTTCTAATTCTAATGAAAACTGTTTTGACAATAAAAAAACCAAAACTATTTTTTTCTACAAGCGTGCACTTTCATTCTCTTTCCCGGACGTATTTCAATTCGTAAAGAGTCACATTGCCAAACAGTGTGGGAAAAACCCCTGCTATTCCATTACCGCACGCAAATGCGTGTGGTAATGGATTAGCAAGGGCTTTTCTCGCACGCTTTTTCTAAAGAATAAACTGAATAATGATATATCTCTATGCCACCGACGACGTTACTATGGAAACGGCATGTGAATAAGAATTAATACATTGTCATTATATTATGAAATTGTGTTTAAATATAAATAATATCAACTCGAATTCAATCAGTACGCTCCGGTAAAATGGATACTTCGGGATCTGATGATGGCCTGCCGAAGAAATATTAGCAGCTTCATATGAAGCGAGTTTAAATTTGTTACCGGCCAAGTCGAAGATAAAATATGAGAAGCAATATTCAGAATTCATTGATTGGTGTAATTCCATAAAGGTTCAACCGAGGAAGGAGGAAGTGTTTTCGGCGTATTTTTTGGAAATGTCCAAAATTTGGAGACCAAACACATTATGGTCCCGATATTCAATGATAAAGAGTGTTTGTAATCTGAAACAGGATTTGGATATTGGAAAATTCCATAAATTAACTGCCTTCATTGAACGACAGAATATAGGATTTCGTCCAAAAAAGGCCAAAACTTTTAATGAAGAGGAAATAACAAAATTCATGAGTGAGGCATCTGATGAAATTTACTTGATGATGAAGTTCGTAACAATTTTTGGATTAGCTGGTGCCTGCAGACGAGAGGAACTTACAAAACTCACCATCGACGATATAGATGATAAAGGAGACTTGATCATCGTCAATATTAAGGACTCCAAAAATCATTCACCAAGATCGTTTGTTATATCCCAAGACACCAATAATGGATATTTTCTGAACATATACAGAAAATATATGAATTTACGTCCAAAGGAAATACCTCATCGCCGAATTTTCATAAAGTATAATCGGGGAAAATGTAAGATTCAACCTGTCTGAATCAATACAATAGGAAAAATACCGTCCGAAATTGCAGCTTACTTACGCCTACAAAATCCGGAATTATACACAGGACACAGTTTTAGGCGCTCCTCGGCTACTTTCCTAGCCAATTGTGGAGAAGGTATCACAAATATTAAACGTTTAGGAGGATGGAAGTCAACTGCTGTTGCTGAGGGATACTTGGAAGAATCTATTAACCAGAAAAAAAAATGTCCACTAAAATTCTTAATTTGAATGGTTCTTCCTCTTCAAACTGTAATACAGAATCATTACCTTCCAAAGAGCCTTCGAACAATATGATGGCAAATATTCAACGTTTTGCTTCTTCCTCTTCAAACTGTTATACAGAATCATTATCTTCCAAGGAGCAGCTGACTTCGACCAATATGATGGCTTCTGCTATAAATTTGCATAACGCGACCAACTGCACGTTTACAATAAATATAACTAATAACTGAATATTTCTAATGAATATATTGATAATAATGGGAAGAAACAGAATGTACATAGATTCCTTATCAAAATTCATTTTTATGTGCTGTTAGTCTAGTTTTCTTTTCAATTAATAAAGAATTTATGAATATTATTACAGTTTAAAGGTCAACGATGAGAGTACAATGGTAACGACTTGTCAGAGACTTTTGTCATTCATGTGTATTTAGAATGATCAATTCACATTTGATCTGTGTGTTGAAATCGATCTCGTATAAGCGCTTGTAGAAAAAATATTGTTCCTAACTCGTGCGGAAAGTGTTTTTCCCGCACTCAACTGCTTACCCGAAACAGCAGTTTCGTGCGGGAAAATATCACTTTCCGCACTTGTTAGGAAAATAACTATTTACAAAATTCATAGATTTTTTCTGGAATTCTTCCCATCATGCTTCTTATAGAGTACTCAGACACTTTCTGGGATTCTGTCTTCCACGTTTGCTTGAATTCCGCTAATGTTTTCGTTGATTTCTTAGTCTTCTTCAATTCTCTTTTTACCAGAGCCCAATATCTTTCGATTGGCTTGAGTTCTGGGCAATTTGGTGGATTGGCCTCTTTGGGAACAAAAACCACCTCATTAGCTTCGTACCATTCGTTGGTGGCCTTGCTGTAGTGGCATGAAGCTACTTCTGGCCAAAAGATTGTTAACACATCGTGCTCTCGTAAAAATCGTAAACGTCGCTTCTTCAAGCATTCTTCGATGTATATCTTCGAGTCAACGAAAAATTTGCTCCTTTTCCCACAAGTGCAAATTGCTTGCCAAACCAGGAATTTTTGAGGAAACTTTTTCTTCACGCGAAATTGTTCATCAACATTTCCACGAGAATCTGCAGCATAAAATTCCTGACCAGGAAGTTGCGAGAAATCAGCCAAGACATAGGTTTCGACGTCCATCACGCAACAGGTAAATTTTTTCAAGAAATCTTTTTTTAATTTCTTTGTTCTTGATTTCGCTTCTCGATTCTTCACAGCGTTCCTGTCTGGCACTTTCTGCACTTTGTATGTTCTAAGCCCACAACTCGACTTGATTTTCAGAATTTGGGCCACTTTCCGTCCTGAAAGGTTAGGATTCTTCTGAAAAAGGCTGATGGCTTTCTTCGCTTTTTTTGGGCTATGAAACCCCGTTTTCCTCCCGGTTCCTTCCTTGCGGTTAATTGTAAGATCTTCGTTGAAGCGCTTAAAAACTCTTGATACCGTTTCCGGACGAACGCGAGCCTATTTTGCGATTCATTTGAAGCTCCATTTTTGATTATTTTGAAAAAGTTTCACAATAAATTCTCGTGTTTTCACTTCGCTTGACATTTTGCGATAGAGAATTGGAATATCTATGAAGTAATAAATGTTCCACATGTTTCTGACGTTCATAATAAAGCTAACTATGATCAAAATTTGATTTTTTCTCAATTGGTTCAAGAGATATAGGCGTTTTTGTGATAGCGAATTTATTCTCGTTCAGTCCTTATCTGAGAAAATGATATTTTGGCAAAATTTCGCGTATTAGATAAACATTTTTTTTTCTCGGGTCACCACCAAAGTTGCTGAATTTACTAATTCGAGGGCGTAGATTAAGAATTTGTAATCACATATTTTTTATAAAATGTAGTTTTCGAGTAGATTAAGAATATGATGAATCAGATATTTTTTATAAAATATAGTTTTCGAGTAATGACCATCAAAACATATAGACTACAGGCCCGTGTCGAAAATTGATGGGTCATTTGAACCAGAAGACCTATCTAGAACGATAGAAGGACATAAAATAATAAGATTCAGCACTATGCCGTCACTTGTAAGCTGTCCAACTGAGTACAGGTGGCAATTCGAAAGGACAGGTAGACTGGGTACATTTGGGTCATATGACTTTTGACGGCATTCTTACCATCGATAGCTCCATGGAAAATAATAGGAAAACGGGCAGTGCCGTGCAAAAATGATGTGCCATATATTCGGAAAATTTTTTTGATTTTCCGAAAATTTCCATGGTAAAATAGGTCATTTGACTTTGTACGGCATCAGTTTTATACGGTTGCCATACATCTTCTAATCCATTATTCAGCAACGCCGTACAAAAATCATGCGACAAAGGGAAAAAATCGAGGGTTGCAACCCCCTCTCTTGTCGTGCTCCAGGGGGTCATTTGAAAAAGTACGGCTTCGGTTCCAAAACATTATCCAGCACTCAAAATTACTATTAAAAATAAGGCCGTCAAAAAAAAATTGTTCATTTTGATGTTATATCAATAATTATCTTAATTTCATCTTATGCTTGATCCATAAAGCTCTAAAGTCATTTGACCCAGTACGGCAACTTCTTTTTTTACATGATACTTTAAGATACAATTCTTATATCAAATTGCCGTTCAAAAGAAACTGTTCTAAAAAAAATTATAGAGAAATACAAACAGTGAAATTTTTCATATTATTGTAAAAGTTTGGAACTCATAGATTAATGATATATAACAATTAAATTTGTGTTATTATCACCATTGATAGTTATAAATATATAAAATTTTTCTAGAGAATAGTTGATTTATTCATTCACATTATTACAGTGAACAATCAATTATATATGAATCAATAATGTTTCAAGTATACCTTTTTTAAACCAAAGAGTATACAAAACTGTTGATATGATATTGTTTATCCTGACTGATACTTGGATTGACGGTTTCACTTGTTGGGTATGATATAGACACTTCAGACGGTATAATGATTTCGTCATTTTTTCAATTTTTCTCTTCAAAAATATGTTGATGCTGTACAGTATCAAATGACCATAGAGTATCCTTAAAATGGTAGCGCAATTTTCATCATCCTAAATGATATGGTCTGGATAAAAATGTACGGCATCATTTGTTCCTAATTTATTTACCTTAATACTATTCAAAACAAGGGATAAAATGTAGAAAATTGTTATATATCATTAATCTATGAGTTCCAAACTTTTACAATACATAATATGAAAAATTTCACTTTTTGTATTTCTCTATAATTTTTCTTAGAACAGTTTCTTTTGAACGGCAATATAATATAAGAATTGTATCTTAAAGTATCATGTAAAAAAAGAAGTTGCCGTACTGGGTCAAATGACTATAGAGCTTTATGGGTCAAGGATAAGATGAAATTAAGATAATTATTGATATAACATCAAAATGAACAATTCTTTTTTGACGGCCTTATTTTTAATAGTAATTTTGAGTGCTGGATAATGTTTTGGAACCGTACATTTTCAAATGACCCCCTGGAGCACGGCAAGAGAGGGGGTTGCAACCCTCGATTTTTTCCCTGTGACGCATGATTTTTGTACGGCGTTGCTGAATAATGGATTAGAAGATGTATGGCAACCGTATAAAACTGATGCCGTACAAAGTCAAATGACCTATTTTACCATGGAAATTTTCGGAAAATCAAAAAAATTTTCCGAATATATGGCGCATCATTTTTGTACGGCACTGCCCGTTTTCCTATTATTTTCCATGGAACTATCGATGGTAAGAATGCCGTCAAAAGTCATATGACCCAAATGTACCCAGTCTACCTGTCCTTTTGAATTGCCACCTGTACTCAGTTGGACAGCTTACAAGTGACGGCATAGTGCTGAATCTTATTATTTTATGTCCTTCTATCGTTCTAGATAGGGCATCTTCTGGTTCAAATGACCCATCAATTTTCGACACGGGCCTGTAGTCTAATACAAAAATTTTCTGAAATTTTCCAAAAAAATTTCCTGAAGTATCAAACCTAGGAGGAAACAAATTACAGATTCGTAATCTACGACCTCGAATAAGTAAATACAGTAACTTTGGTCGCTATCTGAGATAATGATATTTCGGCAAAATCCCCATATTTCGCGTATTTTGAGAAAAAAATTTTCTCGGATCACCACCAAAGTTGCTGGATTTACTAATTCGAGGGCGTAGATTAAGAATATGCAATCAGATATTTCCTATAGTTTTCGAGTAATGACCTTGGAAACACCCTACAAAAATGACTAAATTTTCCACAAAAAGTTGAAAATTTCGTGAAATATCAAACCTAGGAAGAAACTAATTACAGATTCGTAATCTACGAACTCGAATTAGTGAAAAGAGTATATTTTGGTGGCCATCTGAGAGTATGATTTTTCAGGAAATTTCCATAATGAAGGGAAATTCGCGTATTTTTAGAAAAATTTTCCTCTCGGATCGCCACCAAAGTTGCTGGGTTCACTAATTCGTGGGCGTCTGAGAAGATAATATGTTTTTCGGCAAAATCTCCATATTTCGCGTATTCTGAGGAAAACCACCAATCGCCACCAAAGTTGCTGAATGTACTAATTCGAAGGCGTAGATTAAGAATATGCAATCATTACCCCTCCCATGATCGTTATTACCCCTTCCATGAAAAAGAGCTATATCCACCCTTGATAGGAACGTCAGCAGATGAGGTCTGTAGGCTGGCTGGTCTAAAAACCATTCACATGGGGAAACCGGTGCTGGATACTCACGAGGTAACGGCCAAGGCTCCTAAATATGTTGTCGGTCTTATCTACACCATTGACGAGTTCCTTGGATTTCAATGAATGGATAGGAAAGATCTATGTGGTCATATATACTGGAAGGCTAACCGAGCCCTATTAAAAAAAATCGGTACGTCTTAATTCTAGAGATTGCCAATCATGCGATCGGTACACAAAAGCTTGAAATAATTTTCACCGGTTGATTCCTTCAGAGTCGACATCTCCGTAGAAAAATCGAAGAAGCAGTCATCTCTGCATTCCATCTCCTCCGCTTCGGATATCCTTGAAATCGTAAAGAGAACACCACACACAAGTGCACATTACCCACGTCGGGGTTCCGCCCCCAGTCCGCGTCTCATCGATGATGCATCGCATGATTCCTCGGTGAAATCGGCCGATGATCATCAATTGCCGCAATTAAAATTCCACGATCGGAATCGCACGCACAGTGACACTTGATGCGAAAAATTACTGACCACGCCGTACCGACATAAAGGTGACGACCCACCATAGTGGAAGACGGAAGAATCGCGTCGATTCTGCGAGGTCTGGTACTCCTATACACGTTGCTTGTTGGCGCTTGTGGTATTAAGTGCATGGATCGAATTATCTGATTAAACCCCATTTGATGTAGAAACTGGCAGTGAACAAGCTGACCTAACTTTTTTCGATAATGAAGTTTGGATACGAGAAATTCTAGAGAGATGAAATAATGCTTGACGGCTCTGTGTTCAAATTTGAAAAAATCATTTGTACGACGAGTTTAACTAGATCAGAAGGCGTTTATTAGTGGAAAGACCCAGTATGTCAGTAATAGTATATAACATTACTAGCAAGGTAAGAGAGTCTTAACTGGCGAATGGAGGAGCCGCAGGCGAGTCAGTTACCTCCTTGAGCCAGTAAAACCCGTTACCTTGCGTGTATTGTTTTATATTTCATTTGTTTCTCATTTGTGAAAAGGTTGGATAAATTCCAAAAAAATCTCAATAATTTGTCGCAAATGTCGTAAGCTATGGAAGCGTTGCCATGAACATGTCTGTTTATTTTTCATTACATTTGTTTTGGCGAAAGCGAAAATGAATGTACCAAAAGAAATTATTGAGGCAGCCAGCAGTGTAGCTTCAAGTTTATTACCTGCAAAATCAGCTTCAAGGTACGAGCGAGAAACGACGATTTCAAAAAGTGACAAAACAAAAATAGTGTGATTGGGATAACTGAAGATGTTTTGTTGGTCCACTTGAATCAACTATCACCTAGATTCAGCCCTTATACTTTATGGGCAAAATGGTCTATGCTGAAAAGCTGCTCGGAAATGAAAGAAAATGCCCCTGTTCGCAGGTTTGTTTTCATTGAAAAATATGACGTTTAGTTGTCATTTGCAGATTTCAAAAGGTGATAGCGTTTCTGAAACGAAAAAATGAGCGTTATACGCCAAAAAAGGCCAAGGTATTAAGTAAAGAAGAGGCTGAACAATTTCTTTTACATGCTCCTGATGACCAGTGGTTGCTGGCGAAAATTGTAACAATATTTGGGATTTTTGGATGTTGTCGATGTGACGAAATTCTCTCCTTGAACATGAAGGATGTAGAAGATATGTGAAAATACGTTATTGTGACATTGCGGCAAACAAAAAATTTAACAACAAGAAGATTCACCATAACCGATGATGGCTGCAGCTTCAAGCCCTGCATGTTATACAGAAAATATGTAAATCTTCGGCCTCCTGGAACAGAAAGCCTAAGATTTTTTTTGACATACCGACATGGAAAGTGCATTAACCTTAATGCTGGCGAGCACACTATTGGTGGTGTCCGGAAGCAAATAGCGAAATATTTAGGTTTAAAAGACCCAGAGTTATACACCGGCCACTCTTTTCGCAGAACTGGAGCCACTATGGTTGCGGATTCGGGTGGAGATATTTTAGCACTAAAGTGTGCAGGAGGGTGGAAGAGCACCGAAATTGCGATGAGTAACAAAAAAATCGAAATGTCTAGCAAATTATTTGGTAGTAAGGAGAGTACAAATGTTCTGCAGTCCTCGAGTTCAGCAGTTTCTGAGTCAACAGATGGTTCATCATCATCAGTATCAACTCTTTCATCATCAAAAATCTGTGTTACTGGAAATAACAATTGTACCATGATTTTCAACATATATGACGATAAAACAAAATTTTCTAATGTAAATAATACCACTAACTTGTAAAAATTTTGCAAGTTAACTGTCAGTTTTACAAGTTAGTGACTTGATAAAATAAACTTTCTTGATTAATATTGTGTTTTTGGAAACTGACGTTTACAAATGAGAAACAAATAAATATCATACCGAAGGCCTTTGGAAGTGGAATCTTTTGACATCTGCTCGGTAGCGCTGAAATTCTATACTGCAGACGGTTACATTTTTTGCGTCGACTTTTGTTACCACGAAGAAGGCCTGCATGTGGTTTGATCGCTTTATTGATTAATTAAAATTAAGTCCATGAAGATTTCGAGACACATAACGATACCCGAGTCACGCCAACGGATGTATTCGTTTTGTACAGAAAGAAACACACTGACACCATTAGCATTCGTAACAATGCAGAACAATTAGACTGAATGTTAATTGACCGCAGACAATGCAGACAGTGTGGATATCATCATTGTTTTCATAGGACTCAGGCGTTTCATGTTTCATCTGAAGATGATGGGCCAGATCAGAAAATAATTGTAACTGAATCAAACCTAGTCATCTGTCATTACAAAATGACATACGCTTACGAGATAGATTGTGTTTTGACAGAAGGTAGAACGGTAGAAGCCATGTAGTTTGGACATTTCTGTTCAGTAGGCATTGACAAATTATCATGGAAAGATTCACGCCGCAACAACATTTACAAATTGTTGAAATTTATTTTCAAAATCGGTGTTTTATTCGCCAAACTTATAGAGCACTTCGTGAAATTTATGGTTTACATAATCGTCCATCAGAACAGCTTATTCGACGAACTATCGATAGATTTCGGTCAATATATTTTTTACTCGATGCAACAACAACAACAAGACAAAGAACTGTACGTACATCAGGAAATATCGCTGTTGTAAGTGACAGTGTTGATGAAGATCCAGATTTGTCTATTCACCGAGGTTCACAACAAGTTGGAAGTTGTGTATCCACCACATGGAAAATTTTGGGTGAAGATCTTGGTCTAAACCTATACAAGATCCAACTGGTTCAAGAACTAAAGCCACTTGACCATTATAAGCGTCGTTTGTTTGCTGATTGGGCCCTAGAACAGCTTGAAGTTGATCCACTTTTTCATCGAAAAATTGTGTTTAGTGCTGAAGCTCATTTCTGGTTGAAAGGCTACGTAAAAAGCAAAATTGCCGTATATGGAGTGAAAACAATCCTCAAGAAGTTCTGCAGGTTCCATTGCATCCTGAAAAATGCACTGTATGGTGTGCTCTACACACTGAGGCATCATCGGTCCATATTTCTTCGAAAACGATGCTGGAGCTAATGTTACAGTCAATGGTGCTCGTTACAAATCGATGATCTATGATTGCTTGTTTCAAAATTTGAGTGGTATCGACCCAGAAGTGTTTTGGTTCAAACAAGATGGTGCTACACCTCATGCTGCTACTGTAGCAATTGATTTATTGAAAGAATGATTTGGCGATTACATTATTTCGAGAAATGGTTCAAGATCATGCGACATAACTCCAATGGATTATTTTATTTGGGGTTATGTCAAGTCATTGGTTTATGCTGATAAACCAGAAACGATAGACGCTTTGGAAGCCAACATAACTCGTGTTATTGCTGAAATAAGGCCTGAATTACTCGAAAAAGTGGTCCAAAATTGCCTGCAGAAGGTTTCATGGATGCAATTAAATAAAGAACGATAAAACCAAATTCCAGTAATTATTAATGGTATCAAATGTTCAAAACATCTTTTTTTTTGTCTTGAATCAATCAGTTGTCAAAACGCATTTGAATTATTTCATCCAATAATCATTTCTGACAGAATTTTATCGAGTACCTATCGAATATAACCGTTATAGAATCATTCCTAAAACGAATATGCCAAGAAAACCAACGGAATACAAGAATTGTAAATCCTCTAGACGGCCGCAATAACTCGCGATGTTTTTTCGCCAGAAACATCAATCGCCAAGACGGCAAGTTCACCATTTCACTTAACTTGAGTGCTTGAGCGCTGTTTCAGATCTGTTCCAACTTCTGTTCCTTCACTGCCATCGCCCGAGCTTTGAGTAACGCCATTTGGCGGTCCACATCACCGATAAAGTTTGATAAGCAATCGGGCAGGTCCGTATCTGAACACTGAATTCGTTTCCAAACGTTGAATCTGAGGTTTTTACATATAGGTTATAGTCATTCTCCTGTCAGGCTTTCTACAGTTTCTACATAGAGGTCGTAGTAATGACGTGTTCATCAAAGTGGTTATTTACTTTGGGAAAATAATTAATTTGAGAAAATATGTTTATTTGTTTCTCATTTGTAAACGTCAGTTTCCAGAAACACAATATTAATCAAGAAAGTTTATTTTATCAAGTCACTAACTTGTCAAACTGACAGTTAACTTGCAAAAATTTTACAAGTTAGTAGTATTATTTACATTAGAAAATTTTGTTTCATCGTCATTTATGTTGAAAATCATGGTACAATTGTTATTTCCAGTAACACAGATTTTTGATGATGAAAGAGTTGATACTGATGATGATGAACCATCTGTTGACTCAGACTCTGCTGTACTCGAGGACTGCAGAACATTTGTACTCTCCTTACTACCAAATAATTTGCTAGACATTTCGATTTTTTTGTTGACCGAATCATCGACATAACTCATCGCAATTTCGGTGCTCTTCCACCCTCCTGCACGCTTTAGTGCTAAAATATCTCCACCCGAATCCGCAACCATAGTGGCTCCAGTTCTGCGAAAAGAGTGACCGGTGTATAACTCTGGGTCTTTTAAACGTAAATATTTCGCTATTTGCTTTGGGACACCACCAATAGTGTGCTGGCCAGCATTGAGGGAAATGCACTTTCCATGTCGGTATGTCAAACAAATCCTAGGCTTTCTGTTCCAGGAGGCCGAAGATTTACATATTTTCTGTATAACATGCAGGGCTTGAAGCTGCAGGCATCATCGGTTATGGTGAATCTTCTTGTTGTTACATTTTTTGTTTGCCGCAGTGTCACAATAACGTATTTTCCCATATCTTCTACATCATTCATGTGTAAGGAGAGAATTTCGTCACATCGACAACATCCAAAAATCCCAAATATTGTTACCATTTTCGCCAGCAACCACTGGTCATCAGGAACATGTAAAAGAAATTGTTCAGCCCCTTCTTTACTTAATACCTTGGCCTTTTTGGCGTATAACGCTCATTTTTTCGTTTCAGAAACGCTATTACCTTTTGAAATCTGCAAATGACAACTAAACGTCATATTTTTAAATACATTTTTTAAGGAAAACAAACCTGCGAACAGGGGCATTTTCTTTCATTTCCAAGCAGCTTTTCAGCATAGACCATTTTGCCCACAAAGTATTAGGGCTGAATCTAGCTGATAGTTGATTCAAGTAGACCAACAAAACATCTTCAGTTACCCCAATCACACTATGTATTTTTGTTTTGCCAATTTCTAGAAGTCGTCGTATTCTCGCTCGTACCTTATAGCTGATTTTGCAGGTAATAAACTTGAAGCTACACTGCTGGCTGCCTCAAAAATTTCTTTTGGTACATTCATTTTCGCTTTCGCCAAAACAAATGTAAAGAAAAATAAACAGACATGTTCATGGCAACGCTTCCATAGCTTACGACATTTGCGACAAATTATTGATATTTTTTTGGAATTTATCTAACCTTTTTACAAATGAGAAACAAATAAAATATAAAACAATACACGCAAGGTAACGGGTTTTACTGGCTCAAGGAGGTAACTGACTCGCCTGCGGCTCGTCAGTTATATCCTCCATTCGCCAGTAAAAACCCTCTTACCTTGCTAGTAATGTTATATACTATAATTCAATAATTCTAAAGACTTCGCTAATGTTGGAGATACTTTTTTCTTTGTTAATACTGGAAATATTTTACGTATATAAACATAGTTGGAAGATTCAGTTATGCTATTTCTTGTACGGAAATCAAGAATCGAGTGTTGAAATTTTACTGAAAAATAATGGACAGAATAGTCCGTTACTTTGTGATAGTTCATTCGAAAAAAGAATAAAAGTACTCGAATAACCCGACAGAAAAACTTCTAAACGAATAGATGGACCTATGGAATTCCCCACTTTTCAAAATTCTGAAGAAATAAGCCTACTGAAGACATTTAAATACTCCAGTAGTAGTAGGTACTACGAAACCTGTGTCACAGTGTTGAAATATACATAGCAAAATCAAATCTCTATTTTCCCACAGAACGATATATCATAAATAGGGTTCAATATTTATTCGTTATTTGGTTTATGTCTACTCCACACTAAAGTGTCTTTGGTGACAGATCTAACTTTATTCTATATGTAATCTGATACTTTGGTATCAGCATATTACGTAATAAGGGAATAGATACTATTCCCTTTAGGAAGTTAGTTATTCAGTTATTCTCTGCCAGTATAGATCGACCTCCTTATTCTTAAATTGAATGAATCAATTATTCAGAAATCTATGGTTGATTGAAATCAACCCTAAAGGAACTTATAACTCAACACAAGGTTGAACCTTATAAGAACTACCTACATAACTCCATCTACAAAAAAGAGTGAATTGAAAGTAGCCTTGGCATTCTTGGCAACGTCTCTCAGAATTCTTTGACTTTCACGGGTGCCAACCTGCGTCAATTTTAATTAAAAAAAACTGGATAAACCTAAATCTTGACCAACTGAGATACATTATAAAAGAGAATGGAGTATGAGTGCTGTCGTATCTCAAAGTTGAAGTAGCAATTCTAGTGGCACTATACCCTAGATCCTGCATCCTAAGGTAACGATCTTTTTACGTCTCCCCTTGATTGAATCTACCGAACCGCCGGTTATTGGCAATTAAGACGCGATGAGGAGGAGATCCGGACGAAAGTGTATATCTTGAAAGTGCCCGGTCCGCATCCCGTCGTGACGTTTACATCGGCGAAGTCCTTAATTGAAAAACGGCTGAAAATCAACCCGTGGCTCGGCCTTTTCTATGTCCGCCCGTCGTCGCCGAGAACATATCTATATCTGTGATCTGAAACACGCTCCAACTAGCGCACTGGTTTCATTTCATTACCTTGTTCTCTCTTCGACGTTGTATGTCTGGCCAATCTGTTATGGCCAATAATGAACCTTCGAGATCGAAAAGAAGGAAAAAATTCTATTCGGAATTTATTGGAGTACTTGAAGATTGACTGAAACAACGCAGCATTTCTTCACGGAATATTTTATTATATTGCTCGAAGGTAATTTCTTTGTAGATAAAATAGTACCTTTCATTGATCTTTTTTTTTGAAATCATCAGTTTATGCTGATAAACCAGAAACAATATACGCTTTTGAAACCAACATAACTAGTGTTATGGCTGAAATGAGGCCTGAATTACTCGAGAAGTGGTCCAAAAATGGTCTAGTCCAATGCGGTTCCTCAGAGCTAGTCGTGGTGGACATTGCCGGAAAATATTTTTTTGTACAACTGCCATTAAAAGTGACACTTTTAATGACAGCAAACAATGTTAAAATTTATTGTTTACGAGGAAGCGTGTTAAAAATATTTTTATCAATCCATTTTCTAATGATGAAATCAGATGAAAAAAATTCAGCAATTGCAAATTTTTATTATCAATATTTAACAATCATTACTTATGAACATTAATATTAATCGTAAAACTAGAACAATTACTAACATTAATGCCCTGTGACGTTAGGGAGCTTCGCAACACATTATTAGAATCAGCACCATCTATACTTGTAGAAACCGGAAGTACAATATTGGATGATGATGATCCAAAATCTGTTGAGGTTGGGAGAATTTTTTCAGCAATGACATTTCTATATGCCATGGAATGATCAACATAGTCCTCGGCTACCGTCGTAGACTTCCATCCACCATGTTTTTTTATATCCGTAATATTTGCTCCTAATTCTGCTAGCAATGAAGCGGAGGATCTTCGAAAACAGTGTCCTGTATATTGCTTTGGTTCTGGCAGTTTTGAGGAATTCGGCAACAATAGATGGAATTTTCCCAAATGTATTGATACCAACTGGATTGGCAGTGCATTTATTATTCATGTATTTCCGGAAAAAACAACGATGTTTCATGACAGAAGGGCGCAGTGCAAAGTACTTATGAAAATGGTCAACATAATTCCCAATAATACTGAAAGAACGACTGACTTTCGTTTTTGTGTTTGGAAGTTGTATAACCAATGATTTATTTGTTATTTCGATGTCTTCCACTGATAAATGACACAATTCTTCACGCTGACAGGCTCCAAATAATCCGAAAATAGTTTCAACCTTAACCATCAAGTATTTCTCATCTGGTGCCTAATTTATAAACTTTTCAACTTGTTCACGAGTGAGAATTTCGATTTTTTGGGACGATATCCTTCACTTTTCCGTTTTAAATATGCTATTACCTTAAAATATTTACTAACGTTCACACCATTTTTAATAAGGGTGCTTGACTTTATCATTGAAAATTTGCTCCACAAAGTTGATGAAATCAATATTTTTGATTTTTCTTCTGAGTATGCTAGGAAAACAGGTTCACTGAAGTTCCCTTCTACATTTTTCAATTTTCACCAGGTCAGGAAATTGTTATATGCAATATCGTACTGCTGAACAGATTTTTTAGGTAGGAGTTCCAGATTTGCTCTTCTTGCAGACTCTTCAATATCCACAGGAACAACCAAATCGTCACTTCTATTAATAATTGGACTCTCGACAAACATATTAAGCTGTAAAAAAACCCAAGACGAAGATTGGACGGAAACGAAATTCAAATGACAGCGTCTTTTCTCATTTGTTAGTAATCATAACGTTGGCAACGTTTGCCATTCACAACAACCTTTTGATTTTTTGAATATTAAAATGCATTTTGAAGTTTATTGTCATTGCAAATTCGCCCATTTCATTATCAAAATAGGGCAGTTGTACAAAAAACATTGTATGGTATTTGTGTTAAAGGTGATTTTATTTTGTTCCTGCAATTGTTCAATTCACTCCGCTCATTTCACAAACTTTTCACTCACAGAATAAAACTTTTAACACTTTTAACTCTCATATCATAAATAACTATTCAAAACATAAATGTCATAAATTCATCTTTCGAATGAATGAAAAATTTAGCTTCAATCTTAATTTAAATGTGTTATATTCAATTCAAAAAAAACTTTTTGCACCGTTCTATTTTTACTCGAGAGACTTTTTGAGGGCCTGAGTAAATGATGAATTTTAAATATAATTCAGGGAATGCTGAGTGTCAGGCAAGTGTGATTGTTGATTTGTAGAAATGATTTTATCGCAAGCCACTGGTAGTAGACAACAAATAATAGTCGGACTAGCAAAAACGTACATTCGTCGAGTTTGAATCGAAATCTGCCAACAAAATTGTGTTTCTACTTTTACAAAGCGAGCACATCGACCATGACTAACTAAGTCGTTACCAATTATATTTCGTTACACTCTTATTAGATAGAAAAATCCACAAACAACCTCACATTAATTAGCACTCCATATCGAATGGACATGACCGTAACGACGGTGGTACACAATCCAAATTAAGAGAGTAATACCAACTTTATTCGCCTTAATTGGCCAGTTCTGGAATTGGATAATCGAAATTATATCTGTTGTGACATGTTTTGAAATTCTTCGGAAATTAACACAGATAACTCTTTCTGACAAAACATTGCGGAATTTACCTTTGAAAGGTCCAGTGGCGTGGTGTTAACGTTATTAAGGAATGAAAATAAAATTACAAGTGAATTAACTCTTTTCAATCAAAAGTCCGATAGTATGCCCAAGAAAAATAGAAATATCTAGATAACATCAAAGGTGAAATGAATTCAAATAACCAAGTTGTATCGAACTACACTGCGCAAAAAAATTAACGCACATTATGGAAATCTCAAATTTATTCTACAACTGAAGGTGTTCTCAATGATAATTATTTTTATCAGAATTATGCATGCATATGTTATCCACTTTCAACGTTTTTCTTCAATACAGATGTTTTCTCCCAGCAGGAATAAATAAAGATGATATTATCAGATTTTGAATGTATTGGCTCCATTCTAAAATCAGTTGTTCTCGATCAATTCTAGTGATCAATAGTTTTTCTTTCGTTTGATTTTCTACACTCGATCGCTATGCAACGCGAAACACGCAATTTGACCCAAGAGGAATGTGCCCAAGCGGTAGTTTTGCGAGAAGAAGGGTGGACATACACAAGAATTGCAGAAAGGTTTGGAGTTTCCCATACAAGTGTGTCCAGAATGTTGCAGCGATTCAGGGAGACAGGTATGAATGTCCGAAGACCAGGACAGGGTAGACCACGGGTAACAACTGCCATTCAAGAACGTTACTTGAGAGTTTCTTCGTTGAGACAACGGTTTCCAACCGCTCGCCTCCTTCAAAATTAGCTTGAGCATACTCATGAGGTGCAAATTAGCACTCAGACAATAAGAAATCGCCTCAGAGAATATGATTTAAGGCCTCGTGTCGCGGCAAGAGGCCCAGCTCTTACCCCAGCCCATCGAAGGGCTCGTTTGGATTTTGCGAGAGAGCATATCCATTGGGAAGAGGCCGATTGGGAAAGAGTTCTCTTCACAGATGAGTCTAGATTCTGCCTCTACCATTCTGATCGACGTTCCCTTGTATACAGACGTCCACATGAAAGATATGCTCAGTGCAATTTCTTGAATACTACTGGTTTCGGGGGAGGATCGATTATGGTATGGGGTGGAACATCTTTGACTGCTCGCACAGACCTAGTGGTCGTTGATAATGGAGCTATGAATGCTGATAAGTATATAAGGAACATTCTTGAAGAGCATGTAGTGCCATTTGCCCCATACATTGGTGAAAATTTCATTTTTATGGACGATAATGCCAGACCCCATCCTGCGCGCATCGTTCAGGAGTACCTTGAAGAGGTTGAAGTCTCTCGAATGGAATAGTCAGCAAGAAGTCCAGATCTCAATCCGATTGAGCAGGTTTGGGACAACCTCAATAGAAGGCTGAGAAGTTCAGAAAATCATCCAGCTACTCTTAATGACTTAGGAATCCAACTCGGAGAAATCTGGGAAGGATTAGATCAGAACATTTTGAGATCACTCATTTTGAGTCGTTGCCGAGCTGTAATTAACGCAAGGGGTGGAAATACCAAGTATAAAATCACTTATCAGCATTTCAGTATTTTGAAAATTGTTCATTTCTCTTCTCTCACATAAGATTCGGAGAAATCCCGAATTTTTCTTCCATTTAATGTATCTTGTTTCGTTCAAAACCTTCCCGAGAGAACATAAAAAATAAGTTATAAAGTCAATGTAGAGTTAACTTTCATTAAAATTGAGATTTTCAGAATGTGCGTTAATTTTTTGGCGCAGAGTATTTCTGAAAAGCTACCGAAAGCAACGACTTCAGAGCTACGAGGTTGTAAAGTTCAGATTGATTCTGTAGCCATACGAAATGAGATAGATCTATTTTAATCATGAGATTTGACGTCCCTGGACCAGAAGCGGTCCAGCTAACCCTCCCTTAATTATTTTCGAATTGTGGATTCAGCTGTAGCTGCTACCTCATAGATGCTACCGACGGAGTCCGATTAGCACGCAGGGGTGATTTCAATTATTGCCAAAATAGGCATAACAATGCTCGGGGACATGTGTTACGTTAGGCGTTTCTTGGTCCCTCGAATAAATGAATCCGATTAACGGAACCTCATCAATCTTGGCGCAAGGGGTGGATTTTTGATGAATCATTCGAAATCGGAGTTTGGCTGACCGGTTCTGATTGTTTAATTCATGATGCCGAGCGATCCATCAAGTATTTCTTTCGGGGTTATTTTCCCCGTTTATGGCGGGATTCTGACAGTTTCTGTATACAGGGTGAATACATTATTTTTCAATTTTTGTTAACGATAGTTTCGAAGTAATAATTATTCTTTTCATGATCTTTTTTTTGGGTTAATCACCTTCCACAACCCTTACCGAAAATGAATATACAGGTTGTTAATTATAAAAGAGCTCTCTTGAAGAGGAGAATGGACTGCTGTACCAGTTCTCACTCCGAGAATTAGAGAAAACATGTATATATGAGTTGAAAAAAATACAACAAATGAACACTGAAGGAATCGGACGGTTGGTCTGACTTGAAAATATGTATCTGCTGGTTTTCTTGCCTCATTGAGGTTCATTGAATAATAGTCTGTATCATTAACTTAATTAGATACGAAACTAACGGGTTACAGCGTAAAGAAGAATACGAGGTGAACTGTGATAAAGTGGCAAACTGAAGGTTGGGTTAGACGAAAAGAGATAGCGAACTGGTATGACTGTTGCTAGACAAGTAGCAGAAATGGGTACAACGTTTTGTGAGGATATACGAGGACGTATTGATATCTAGTTAGCCTAGACCAGTTCTGTGCATAAACAAAATATTGCGATACCATATCAACGAACAATAACTTATTTGAAGTGTCAGTGTAGAGTTCGACGTCAAAAAAGTAAACCAGAGTTACGCAATAAATTTAAAAAAAGATGTCCACCGAAATTGTAAAAAAAAGGAAAATTGGAGTATCGAGCTATCATCAAGTACCTGTATTTAAAATGGTTGAGAGGTAAGCAGATTTACGAAGATATGCTTCGTATGCGACCATGAAAAATTGGACTCCATGACTGTAAGCTTCAAAAGAGGAAAATTTTCCATTGAAGATGATGACCGATCGGGAAGGCCAGTTTCTGTGTCAGTCCCCGAAAATATCGATGCAGTTCATGACATGATCTTATCAGACCGTCGAATTGGGCTAAAACGGATATCTGAAGCACTGAAGATTTCATACGAACGCGTTCATCATATAGTTCACGTCAATTTGGACATGAGAAAAATTTCTGCATTCAAACATTCAAATGTTTGAATGTTGACCAAAAGCGTGTAAGGGTAGAAGCATCGCGTTCGATCTGTGCTCGATTTGAAAACGATGTAGACTTCTCAAACCGAATTGTTACTATGGATGAGACTTGGGTTCATTTCTACGATCCAGAAACAAAGCAACAATCGATGGAATGGTGACACTCTGGTTCTCCAAGACCTAAGCAGTTTCGTGTCCAAAAATCTGCTGGAAAAGTTCTTGCTTCAGTTTTTTGGAATTGCCATGAATGATTTTTTGGATAAGGGTAGAACAATAACTGGAGAATACTATTCGACATTACTGACAACTCTACGGGAAAAAATTGAAGAGAAAAGACGCGAAAAGCTATCCAAAGGTATTTTGTTTTTACAGGACAACGCCCCAGTACACAAATCTCATGTTGCCATGCAAAAAATTCGAGATTTAGGGTTAGAATTACTAGAACACTGCCCTTATTCACCAGATTTGGCTCCGTCCGACTATCATCTCTTCCCTCAACTGAAAAAAAGTTTAAAAGGTCTTAAATTTTCTTCCAACGAGGAGGTTATAAAAGCTGTGGAGGACTGGTTTGCAGAGCAAGAAGAAACATTTTTTTTTCAAAGGTCTAGAGACGTTGCAGGTTCGCTGTAATAAATGTATTAAACTAGCTGGCCCGGCGAACATTGTTCCGCCTAAATGATACTTACGGTGGATTTCACGATTCGTAATCACCGGTGATCGGAGATCAACGGCTTGGTTCTCTGATTTTTGAACTGTCGAATGTTTCCTGGGATATGAGCTTTCACACAGAACATATACACAAAAATAATATGTCATAATATGTCAATCACTAATAATGGCAATTTAGGATTCAGTTATTTCCGCAAATATATTTATTACCCAAACAGAAATTCAAAAACATTTTAAAATTTATGAGAAAAGATGAGAATGGACATCTCACGATTGGAACTCATCGCCAAAATCCGATTTACTTGACATTTCGATGAAAATTCACTGTGATATTCACCCGCTTCTGGATCTGTTAATAGCCTTTCATGGTACTATAAGCCCTATGTAAATTACACAGTAATCAATGTCATATGTTCTTTTTTCGACCATTTCAAACCACGACGACCGAAATGCTCGAAAAAAGAACAGATGACATCAATAGATGGCCGCGAAAGCCTCAACAAATTCTTCGCCATTTAATTGTGATGATGTCAAATATAGTACCTTCACGATTTCGTTATTTGGAATAAATAAAACTATAAAAATAACCAATAATCATCAGTCATAATGTGTGAATAGCGCCATCTGAAGTGGTGAGAACGAAACTTTTCTCATATCTCAACGAAATCTGATCATTTTAGACATCTGTACCTACTCCTACGCTAAGACATTTTGGTTTTGCCCAACAGCGCAACTCAAATTACACACTAGTACAGTGACTATAGAGGGAATATAGTCAGTGTACACACTATTTGTTTATATCGCCATCTAACGCGGAGAATATCAAATGAAGTACAAACGAATAAGCGGTAGCGTAACTGTAACTGTAGTGACATCTAGTGGCCTTACTCAAAAGGAGGAAAAGCATTTCCTGTATAAGTAAAATTTTCATCGATTTTTTCAAAGTTTTATTGTATTTTATAATAACCAGGCCGTAGACGAATCCATATATGAAGTTTCATAACAAACAGTCCATCCGATCTCGAGTTATAAATGGTGTAACCAACATCTTTCTTTTATATATATAGATTAAGAGGAGAGAATGTTGAGTAATGAAATATTTTGACATTGAAATTTTGTTTGGTTCTATAGTAGGCTAAGAATTTTTCAATATATCCTTGTAAGTGACCCCTCTTAGAATTTCAGACTACAGTTGATGTGGGTAACTCATGGAGCTCTGGTTCTTCTTTGTTCTAATGCATTTTCGAACAATTTCGAACATAAGTCCTGTCATTCATATGTACTTTCTGGCCTGTTGACGAAAATTATTTGGTTCATATTGGTATTTTCATTTCGCTTGAAATTATTTCTTAAATAAATGGAATAACATTAAATTCTGAACACAAGACGAGAATGACGTTCTGCGACCTGACAAAACCCCTATTAACACCTCGAAACAATGAATCCCACCGCGAATCTGACGACGAGTCAGCCGAAAGCTTCAAGGGGAAACTTTCGACAACAAAACGACGCGAATCCCCTTTCTCGGGACCGTTCATTAATTCCGAATAATTTCGCACCTTCTTCGAACCCACATTCCAGATTATCCCCCCGCATTTCGAGGCTTTGTGTCGGCCTAAAACGGGCCCCGAACAATCTGTTCCCAATTGATTTCATTAGAAAACGGTCCCTCGAGCCGAATATCGAATAAAGAGCGATTTGAATTCCGAGAAAAGTCCCCGTGAGGTGTTTTCGCTGAAAATAGAAGAGAATAATTAAAGAAGTATCCAATCAACTCGACAGTCACGTCATTAGAGATACTTGTCCCGACGGCGAATGAACGAAATAAAAGGGCTTGATTGATCTTGCTAACGACAAAGAAAATACGGGAAGTGGTCGGTGAAAATAAGTGACGGGGAGAAAGAACCCCGGTCGAATGTTTTGTCAGCGGGACGTTTTTCTGGATCATTTGGACTCTCTCCCTCTGGTAGTGTAGGTTTTTTCGTGTTTAGATCCTCCTTTGTGTTTGCGGTAACGATAGTTTCTTTTGTGGAAATTGGGAGAGATTGCGAAGGGGAGTTGCAGGATGTTAGTTGTGCGAATGGGGCCTTAGGGGATAGGTTGTTTTTCTAGTCCATCTTGAAATAGGTATTGGATCTGGTGGGATAAGGAAAAACTTGAAGCATACGGGAGCTAGCTACCTATGAATGCTTCTTCAGAAAAGGTTTACCTTAATTAGCCAAGTAACCATCGACTATCAGTCACAAAGATAGATGGACCAAGTGAAGCTTTCGATAGATACCTACGCCTCCGCCATTCTGCAACTTGTAGTTTATGCCAATATCTGTACACCTTGTTCATGTTTAATTGCAGATTTGAATTCCTTAGAGATGTTCCAAGGGTGGTACGAGGATGTATTGATATCCAGTTAGCCTAGACCAGTTCCATGCATGAACAAAATATTGCGATACCATATCAACGAACAATAACTTATTAGAAGTGTGAGTGTAGAGTTCGACCTCAAAAAAGTAAACCAGAGTTACGCAATAAATTAAAAAAAAAGATGTCCACCGAAATTGTAAAAATCGAAAAATTGGAGTATCGAGCCATCATCGAGTACCTGTATATAAAAGGGTTGAGAGGTAAGCAGATTTATGAAGATATGCTTAATACCCTTGGTGATCAAAATCCTTCGTATGCGACCGTGAAAAATTGTACTGCAAGCTTCAAAAGAGGTAAATTTTCCATTGAAGATGATGACCGATCGGGAAGGCCAGTTTCTGTGTCAGTCCCCGAAAATATCGATGCAGTTCATGACATGATTTATCAGACCTTCGAATTGGGCTAAAACGGATATCTGAAGCACTGAAGATTTCATACGAACGCGTTCATCATACAGGGTGAGTAGCCATAGGTAAATGGTGGAAATTTCTCATTTTTCTCATTAAAATCTAGATTTTTTTTAAATTTAATGGTCGAGGTTCCTAAAAAATGATTTATTTTTTTAGTCTAGTCTTGTCTTATTCAGATTGAATCATAATTTCATATAAACGTCTTCAAAAAACCTGACAGCGTCGTATCAAACAAGTGCAATAAAAAAAAATGTATAAAGTGTGGGATTTTGAAATAGTTTTAAACACTTCTCTAGTTAATACTCTTTGCAATGGTATGTAACATGTACCATTATAATTAGATAACTCAACAAAAAACCGTTTTGTCTTCAAGGATGCCTTGAAAGGGTGACGACAGAACTATTCCATTGAGGGGTTAATAATTAATCTAACATAGTTAGCTTTTGGTTGTGTTATCTGATTATTAATGGTACATGTTACATACCATTGCAAAGAGTATTAACTTAGAGAAGTTTTTAAAACCATTTTAAAACCCAACACTATGGAAATTTTTTTTTATTTCTCTTTGTAAAGTGGACACAACATTATTTTTTTTTTCATTTTGATCTTTGATACGACGCTGTCAGGTTTTTTGAAGACGTTTGTATGAAATTATGATTCAATCTGAATAAGACAAGACTAGACTAAAAAAATGAATCATTTTATAGGCACCTCGAGCATTAAATTTGAAAAAATTCAAGATTTTAATGGGAAAAATGGGGAATTTCCAGAAAAATGGCAAAAAAATTATAACAGTTTGAACTTCGGGCAAAATGTTATTTTATTAGGCGCAACAAGTAGCCAAGAGCATCACCTATCCACCATTTACCTATGGTTACTCACCCTCCAAACACCCTGTATAGTTCACGTCAATTTGGACATGAGAAAAATTTCTGCAAAATGGATCCCCAAATGTTTGAATGTTAACGGTTAACCAAGAGCGTGCAAAGTTAGAAGCATCGCGTTCGATCTCTGCTCGATTTGAAAACGATGTAGACTTCTTAAAACGAATTATTACTATGGATGAGACTTGGGTACATTTCTACGATCCAAAAACAAAGCAACAATCGATGGAATGGCGACTCTCTGGTTCTCCGAGACCTAAGAAGTTTCGTGTCCAAAATTCTGCTGGAAAAGTTCTTGCTTCAATTATTTGGCATTGCCATGGAGTAATCATGATTGATTTTTTGGTTAAGAGTAGAACAATAACTGGAGCTTACTATTCGACATTACTTGACCATTCTACGGGAAAAAATTAAAGAGAAAAGACGCGGAAAGCTATCCAAAGGTATTTTGTTTTTACAGGACAACGCCCCAGTACACAAATCTCATGTTGCCATGCAAAAAATTCGTGATTTAGGGTTAAAATTACTAGAACACCCCTTTATTCACCAGATTTGGCTCCGTCCGACTATCACCCCTCTCCTCAACTGAAAAAAAGTTGGAGGACTGGTTTGCAGAGCAAGAAGAAACATTGTTTTTAAAGGTCTAGAGACGTTGCAGGTTCGCTGTAATAAATGTATTCAATTAAGAGGAGAATATGTTGAGTAATAAAATATTTTGACATTGAAATTTTGTTTAGTTTTATAGTAGGCTTAGAATTTTTCAATATATCCTCGTATCATACCAATAGGGATGTTGACACATGCCACAAATGCATATAAATTGAGGTTTTCCACATTGAAGGTAGTTTTTGAAATACTAAAACAATATTTTAGTGATCTAGTTACTCTCATTATATTTTATTCAATTCAATTGATTCAAAATGTGTTATCTATTACCGATTATCACGTGATTGCAAACACGAATGAGAATACGTGACGTCACTGTTCTGTAAACAAGCTAACCTATAACCTATGTGTCATCACGAGTACGAACTTACGAAGAACAGAAGAGAGTGAAACGTATCACCAGCGAACTATTTCACGATTATTTGTTATTACGAAAACGATTTGTTCGCATTAAATCACACAAGATCAATTCGCTTTGACAGAAGGCGATGTCTGTTTACCGTATAGTGACGTAATCATAATCACTTAACAGTATGAAGCGTTTCAGCGGGAAATTTGAAAACTATTTTCATTTACGCATTTTTCATTGGTATTTGCTATATTTTTTCCATAAAAATATTTTTTTTCGTGTTTGTATAGGGCTTATCTACAAATTAAAATCATTTTTCTACAAGCGTGCACTTTCATTCTCTTTCCCGCACGTATTTCAATTCGTAACGAGTCACATTGCCAAACAGTGTAGGAAAAACCCCTGCTATTCCATTACCGCACGCAAATGCGTGTGGTAATGGATTAGCAAGGGCTTTTCTCGCACGCTTTTTCTAAAGAATAAACTGAATAATGATATATCTCTATGCCACCGACGACGTTACTATGGAAACGGCATGTGAATAAGAATTAATACATTGTTATTATATTATGAAATTGTGTTTAAATATAAATAATATCAACTCGAATTCAATCAGTACGCTCCGGTAAAATGGATACTTCGGGATCTGATGATGGCCTGCCCGAAGAAATATTAGCAGCTTCTTATGAAGCGAGTTTAAATTTGTTACCGGCCAAGTCGAAGATAAAATATGAGAAGCAATATTCAGAATTCATTGATTGGTGTAATTCCAAAAAGGTTCAACCGAGGAAGGAGGAAGTGTTTTCGGCGTATTTTTTGGAAATGTCCAAAATTTGGAGACCAAACACATTATGGTCCCGATATTCAATGATAAAGAGTGTTTGTAAACTGAAACAGGATTTGGATATTGGAAAATTCCATAAATTAACTGCCTTCATTAAACGACAGAATATAGGATTTCGTCCAAAAAAGGCCAAAACTTTTAATGAAGAGGAAATAACAAAGTTTATGAGTGAGGCATCTGATGAAATTTACTTGAGATGAACAATTTTTGGATTAGCTGGTGCCTGCAGACGAGAGGAACTTACAAAACTCACCATCGACGATATAGATGATAAAGGAGACTTGATCATCGTCAATATTAAGGACTCCAAAAATCATTCACCAAGATCGTTTGTTATATCCCAAGACACCAATAATGGATATTTTCTGAACATATACAGAAAATATATGAATTTACGTCCAAAGGAAATACCTCATCGCCGAATTTTCATAAAGTATAATCGGGGAAAATGTAAGATTCAATCTGTCGGAATCAATACAATAGGAAAAATACCGTCCGAAATTGCAGCTTACTTACGCCTACAAAATCCGGAATTATACACAGGACACAGTTTTAGGCGCTCCTCGGCTACTTTCCTAGCCAATTGTGGAGAAGGTATCACAAATATTAAACGTTTAGGAGGATGGAAGTCAACTGCTGTTGCTGAGGGATACTTGGAAGAATCTATTAACCAGAAAAAAAAAATTTCCACTAAAATTCTTTTTTGAATGGTTCTTCCTCTTCAAACTGTAATACAGAAACATTACCTTCCAAAGAGCCTTCGAACAATATGATGGCAAATATTCAACGTTTTGCTTCTTCCTCTTCAAACTGTAATACAGAATCATTATCTTCCAAGGAGCAGCTGACTTCGACCAATATGATGGCTTCTGCTATAAATTTGCATAACGCGACCAACTGCACGTTTACAATAAATATAACTAATATGTAACTGAATATTTCTAATGAATATATTGATAATAATGGGAAGAAACAGAATGTACATAGATTCCTTATCAAAATTCATTTTTATGTGCTGTTAGTCTAGTTCTCTTTTCAATTAATAAAGAATTTATGAATATTATTACAGTTTAAATTTATTTCATAGGCTTGTAGTCTCTATGGACCGAAGGTCAACGATGAGAGTACAATGGTAACGACTTGTCAGAGACTTTTGTCATTCATGTGTATTTAGAATGATCAATTCACATTTGATCTGTGTGTTGAAATCGATCTCGTATAAGCGCTTGTAGAAAAAATATTGTTCCTAACTCGTGCGGAAAGTGTTTTTCCCGCACTCAACTGCTTACCCGAACTCCGCTTCGCGTCGTTCGGGTAACGGCAGTTTCGTGCGGGAAAATATCACTTTCCGCACTATTCTGTGAGTGTCTTCTTCCCCTGAAAATATCTGCCGCGTGAGCTGCACCGATATTAATATTGCAGGAAATGTTTCCCGGAACACGGGAGAGATTAGATGTTCATAAATATGTGGCGTGTCCCGGTCCTGATCCCGAACGCAGACCGCGTAAACGCGACAAGCCCCAGAAAACTTTACGGTGAGAAACGGCGCTTAATTTCCCGAAACATGTTGTATATAAATAACGCGCTCGCGGCGTTCGTTCCCGAATTTCTCGTCTGGAGCGATTTTTACGCGTCTGCCCCCTTCTCGGCGACGTCCGCAGTAAGTATCCCGCGGGACGTTCCTCTTAAATCACGCAGATTTATCGTTCGTAATTCGGGAGAGGAGGAAACAATAGCACATAATGAAAACCGATAAGCCGCAATAAAAATGGACGATTCGTTAGCTTTATTGGCGGGAATACGCGATACAGAGTGCTCGTTTATAATCTGGACGTTTTCGTTCGTTACTGGTATTGGGGGTTGTTAATCATATCGATAGGGTTTTGCGGAGATTCATTTGTATAATGTATTTCGTCTGTGGAAAATATGAGCTACATTCTTTTCTACTGTCTCAATCTTTTTTTGATTTTTTATATCTTTTTATTTGCCGATATTTTTAGTACAGTTGATTTAGCAGGGATGCTTTTGAAAACCATAACCCTCCTACAGTTTGCATTTTTCTTCATAATCGTATCGAAATAATGATTTTAACCAGAGTTATTTTTCGAACAGTTCATCGACTCTTAGAAATTACAAACTGGTTAAAATTTCTGGGTATAAGGAGTCCTAAAAGGGCCTTAATTGGTTCAACTCTTTATTGAATAATGCCTAAGCTTTCGCTACTATTGTGCAGCTTATAAAAATTTTAACTTGTTTAGAGTTATTTTTGTTCTTTTTTTATTTAACCAAATTTGTTTTTTTTTTCAGGTAAGTCCAAATGTAGCCCAGTTATTGAACTACCGATGAATGGTGAGAGATTTGTAATTAATATTCGGATAGCTCGAAAAACAGACAAAATCATTATTTGGAAACTTGAGCCAAAAATGAATTTTGAGTAACTTCTATTGCAAAACAAGTGTTGTAAAAAAGGGTAATTTTTACAGCGGGGGTAACTTCGATATGCCAAAATTATGAACAATGTTTTTATATAAAAATTTACTCTTCAATATGTTTACGGTTATCCACTGTTTTTTATTTTTCATCCGATTTAGTTTATACACTGCGCGAAAAAATCAACGCACATTCTGAAAATCTCAATTTTAATGAAAGTTAACTCTACATTGACTTTATAATTTATTTTTTATGTTCTCTCGGGAAGGTTTCGAACGAAACAAGACACATTAAATGGAAGAAAAATTCAGGATTTCACCGAATCTTATGTGAAAGAAGAGAAATGAACAATTTTCAAAATACTGAAATGCTGTTAATTACAGCTCGGCAACGACGGTTCATACTCAAAATGAGTGATCTTGAAATGTTCTGATCTAATCCTTCCCAGATTTCTCCGAGTTGGATTCCTAAGTCATTAAGAGTAGCTGGATGATTTTCTGAACTTCTGAGCCACTTGAGGTTGTCCCAAACCTGCTCAATCGGATTGAGATCTGGACTTCTTGCTGGCATGCTGGCCATTCCATTCGAGAGACTTCAACCTCTTCAAGGTACTCCTGAACGATGCGCGCACGATGGGGTCTGGCATTATCGTCCATAAAAATGTTCACCAATGTATGGGACAAATGGCACTACATGCTCTTCAAGAATGTTCCTTATATACTTATCAGCATTCATAGCTCCATTATCAACGACCACTAGGTCTGTGCGAGCAGTCAAAGATATTCCACCCCATACCATAATCGATCCTCCCCCGAAACCAGTGGAATTCAGGAAATTGCACTGAGCATATCTTTCATGTGGACGTCTGTATACAAGGGAAGGTCGATCACAATGGTAGAGGCAGAATCTAGACTCATTCCAATGGATATGCTCTCTCGCAAAATCCAAACGCGCCCTTCGATGGGCTGGGGTAAGAGCTGGGCCTCTTGCCGCGACACGAGGCCTTAAATCATATATTATTCTGAGGCGATTTCTTATTGTCTGAGTGCTAATTTGCACCTCATGAGTTTGCTCAAGCTGATTTTGAAGGAGGCGAGCGGTTGCAAACCGTTGTCTCAACGAAGAAACTCTCAAGTAACGTTCTTGAATGGCAGTTGTTACCCGTGGTCTACCCTGTCCTGGTCTTCGGACATTCATACCTGTCTCCCTGATCGCTGCAACATTCTGGACAGACTTGTACGGGAAACTCCAAACCTTTCTGCAATTCTTGTGTATGTCCACCCTTCTTCTCGCAAAACTACCGCTTGGGCACATTCCTCTTGGGTCAAATTGCGTGTTTCGCGTTGCATAGCGATCGAGTGTAGAAAATCAAACGAAAGAAAAACTATTGATCACTAGAATTGATCGAGAACAACTGATTTTAGAATGGGGCCAATACATTCAAAATCTGATAATATCATCTTTTTTATTCCTTCTGGGAGAAAACATCTGTATTGAAGAAAAACGTTTAAAGTGAATAACATAAGCATGCATAATTCTGATAAAAATAATTATCATTGAGAACACCTTCAGTTGTAGAATAAATTTGAGATTTCCATAATGTGCGTTAATTTTTTTGCGCAGTGTATGTTTTCGGTTATTCACTCTTTTCTATTTTTCTTCCGTTTTAGTTTTTATATTTCGTATTTTTATTATGATCCTGATAATTATTTTTCTGGTAGTTTCATTATTTTTTGGTTGAAATTCGCGTTTTCGTTTAATTCCTCTCAATATGCCACGAATCATAAAAATTCGAGAAATATTATTCAATTTCATCGATAACTAACCAGACAAGGCTGAAATTCAGTGTGTATTCAGTGTCGTCAAATTTATTCTGACAGCTGTCAGAATGTTTTCTATTGATTTCCTAAACTGTCGAAAGCGAATCTACCTACAAGGCGAATAAAAGCACTCGATTTTAGGGCAGTTGTTCTTTTATATTTACAAATTTTTCGGTCGATATCAAAATGCTCCTTTATAATCCGCGAATGTCACACTACAAAGTTTGAATATTCGAAAGTAATTTGTGATCAAATGATGACCTTTTCGTTTATTGTTAATTGATTAATCGTGGAGCATCAAGTTCATTCATTTAATTGAGTACCAACAACAAAATTCGCGATATGATGATATGCATCCGTAAACAGTAGTGCAATAAAAATTCTAATGAGGCTATTAAATTTATATGAACATAAACAGAGATGGAGAGAGAAAGAGAAAGCTTTGTTTGATAATTTATTTCGTTCTGTTATTCTACCAACAGTAAAATACATTGTATTATTAGTTGCCTACTGTGTAAGTTAGAAAGGTGCTGATTAGGTACAATGTTAATCAATTTCATTTATTTCGTGGTAATATATCGAATAGATGCTTCTCAATTTACGAAATAGTTATTTTCCTAACAAGGGCGGAAAGTTGTACTTTCCCGCACTAGATTGCCGTTGCCCGAACGACGCGGAGCGGAGTTCGGGCAAGCAATCGAGTGCGGGAAAGTACTTTCCGCTCAAGATAGGAACAATGTTTTTTCTACAACCGTATTATAAAATAGAAAAAACTTCTACACAACTTTGGCGAATATTCGTTTTGACACATTGATTAAAGAGTTTGGATTTCTACGGAAAATCATAGACCATGGCATAGAAATAAATACACAGATCTGACAGATCTATGTATGCCAATTAAAATTTTTGAAGGATGTCAAGTTCTCTTTGAGAATGCAATAATTTTTGAATGGAAATCTGCATTAATAATTAGTTTGACATGGATGAAACTGCATTATTTGAAATATTCAACGAAATATATAAGTAAGTAGATTAAGAGATTTCTTGTTAAAGGTATTATTATACCCAAATTCAACACATATTTACTTTCCCGCACTAGTGCGGGAAAGTAACTTTCCCGCACTAGGGCGGGAAAGTGACACTTTCCGAATCGAAAACAATGCGGGAAAGTAGTTAGTTAGGCCCGGTAGTAGAAAAAATATGTTTACTGCTAGTAGAGTCCCTAGATCTACCTAATAAGTAGTTATACTTATCGGTAGATCTCTTCAAATCGATGATGTTATAGGCGAAATGTCGAAGTTTGATCAATTTTCCTAAACAAATGGGAAAATTATGGAAAATATGAATATCAAGACATTTTGCATTGATCATTTCCCTTTCGAGCTGTATATTCACATCACGGCCAGGATATCTGTGAAAAAAGTTTTATCGAGTTCAAAATTGCCCTTTTTGCCAGATTTTTGCGAAATTTTAGCGAATTTTCGAAAAATACTTCTACATCGCCTAGAAAATCGAAATCTCACCCACGTTTGAAACAATTATCCCTTTTCCACCATACAAGAATTTCGACACTGTATAGCAGCTTCGCTGCGATTTTAAGATGCTTCTGGACCCACTTTTTCGACAGATAGTACAGTATAGAATAATCTGCAGAAAAAAGTTTGTTTCATTAATTCTTCGAACATTTCCAAAATTATTTTCCACACGAATTGAACACAATTTCCTTATCAATATCTTGGAACTAAATTAGAAATAAATGAACCGAAGGAAAAAAGAAAGAAGCAGTAATATGAATCAATTGCACCCCCTAAAAAACCTTTTCATCAAGTTTCAACTTCAATCTTGATCGGGTGGATTTTTCCAACAGGTCCGTTTTTCCAAGCGATAATTCGTTTGTTCCTCAGTTTTCACAGAAAAACTGCAGGCCCTTAATGTTAGAGAATCATCTCCTATAGTTATGAAGTGATTATTCTGATTGAAAAATTGAAAATAATGCAGGATCTAATTGAATTATCATCTGAAACTCCAACCTCATTTAAAAGGCCTTCATAAAAGAGTCTTTTTAAAGCGGAACATTCAAAATAGATACGATGAAATCGCTGTCCATGGGGAATCGCACCTGCCCGGAATGATCGATGTAAAAATCAACCCCGCATTCAATTTCGAATCGCTCCAATGCAACACGAAACCGTTTCCCGGTTTGCACTCCGACTCGCCCCCATTGTAAAAGTGCTCCTCCATCAAGTCCCGAAACTCGATTTTTTTTCAATTTTCCCGAACGATATATAGATGCCGTACATTCCATCATCGCTATTCCCCGACTATCTGCGATCGTTAGTGGGAATTGATGTAGGTACACCCTACCTTTATCGATATTGGAAACTTATTCGGGTCTATGTCCCACATTGTTCCGATCTGCGGTAGAATGGAGGGTTGTGAACAATCTTCAGAAAGTGTTTAACGGCTTTCTTGAGTCTAGAGCGTGACCACCGCTACAGGATTACTTGTCTGATCTGTTTGGTCTTAGAATGCTGGTTTGCAGATTCTGGCCTCATTCAGATGCTACAAGTGATTCTGTTTCCAGAAATGAAATGATCAATGTTCAATGTAGGTACTCTTCCTTAACTGAAGCAAGGATATCTTTGGATAGCTTTCCGCGTCTTTTCTCTCCAATTTTTCCGGTAGAGTGGTCAGTAATGTCGAATAGTAATCTTCAGTTATTGTTCTACCCTTATCCAAAAAATCAATCATGATTACTCCATGGCAATCCCAAAACCCTGAAACAAGAACTTTTCCAGCAGATTTTTGGACACGAATCTTCTTAGGTCTTGGAGAACCAGAGTGTCGCCATTTCATCGATTGCTGCTCTGTTTCTGGATTTTAGAAATGTACCAAAGGGTCATCCATAGTAACAATTCGGTTTAAGAAGTCTACATCGTTTTCAAATCGAGCACAGATCGAACGCGATGCTTCTACCCTTGCATGCTTTTGATCAACATTCAAACATTTGGGGATCCATTTTGCAGAAATTTTTCTCATGTTCATATTGACGTGAACTATATGATGAACGCGTTCGTATGAAATCTTCAGTGCTTCAGATATCCGTTTTAGCCCAATTCGACGGTCTGATAAAATCATGTCATGAACTGCATCGATATTTTCGGGGACTGACACAGAAACTGGCCTTCCCGATCGGTCATCATCTTCAATGGAAAATTCACCTCTTTTGAAGCTTGCAGTCCAATTTTTCACGGTTGCATACGAAGGACATTGATCACCAAGGGTTTTGAGCATATCTTCGTAAATCTGCTTACCTTTTGACCCTTTTAAATACAGGTACTTGATGATGGCTCGATACTCCAATTTTTCGATTTTACATCTTTTTTTTAATTTATTGCTTAACTCTGGTTTACTTTTTTGACGTCGAACTCTACACTCACACTTCTAATTAGTTATTGTTCGTTGATATGGTATCGCAATATTTTGTTTATGAATGGAACTGGTTTATGCTAACTAGATATCAATACATCCTCGTACTAGTATCTTCTTTGGATATTCTGAAAATAAATTTTTGGATTGTAATCTGTCTATCACTAGATGAAGGCAAAGGCAAGTCTTTTTTCTCGTGCTCTTCTGACTTGCCCTAAGAAGACAGAGCTATAGTCTATATTCTTTGGAAGTTTGCTGTCTAGGGTGATTCTACACTACTGGAAAAAAGGATAAAAAAAAAATTCCAAATTTTTCGGCAATTTTCAACATGCCGTAACTTTGAGAGGAATGGTCGTACAAGGAATTAAAAAAAAGGAAATTGTAGCTCCAAGTGTCTAGTTTTTGGATTAGAACTTCGAAAATTTAAAGTTTCAGTGGTTTTCGAGTAATGATAGAAAAATCAGCAACAAAAAAATTCTCAAAATTTTACCACTTTTTTTTTTCTTGTCTACGAGCGTGGTAATTTTATTTTTGCATAATCGTTATAATGATGGGATACTTTGTTAATTCAGCTTTAATTTATTTTTATTATTGACCTTAATACGTCCACTTCTCGCCGAGATATCGGTCTTCAAATGGAAAAGGATCCATTTGTCTTTGATTATCGATTTCTCAGCAACCAATGATCGCACAGAAAATTGAAGGGGGGTTTCAAGACCTTAAATGAACTCCCATTAATGAACAACCATTGCTTATTCATAGAAATTTTTTATCTTAATGTCGCATCAATATGAAAATTTAACAAAAAAAGGGCTTTTGGTGGTTTCTTGGAAAATCTACCGCTGGATCGAAAATGTTGAGGAAACCAGTAATGTTAAGTGTGACTTTCACAGTTCAATATGTTGATAAAAACCTTACGAAGAGCCAACTCAATTCAGCGAGCCGCTTTTTTGTTTGACTCGATTGAATTTTTGAAAAAAATAAGGATAACGTTTTTTGCTCTGAGAAGCTCGTAATCTTTAAAAAAGGCTTTTTCCACATTTTAATTGCAGATAGTTCATACATTTCAAAAAAAGAAAAATAAAAAAAACAAGAAAAACATTTTTATTAATTTAATAACGGGTATTGCCACCCCTGTTTTCAATAACGGCTCTCAAACGTTCAGCCATGTTAATGCAGGCGGTAATTTGTGGCTAATGAATGATTGAAGGATTCACAGAAAACTCCGACGGAATTTCGAATTTACCGAATTTTGAGCAGAGAATCGCTTGATTGAATTGTTGACAACAATTCCGTAAATTCGAAATTCCGTCGGAGTTTTCTGTGAATCCTTCAATCATTCATCAGCCTCAAATTACCGCCTGCATTAACATGGCTGAACGTTCGAGAGCCGTTATTGAAAACAGGGGTGGCAATACCCGTTATTAAATTAATAAAAATGTTATTTGTTGTTTTTTTTTATTTTTTTTTATTTTTTTGTTTTTTTTTATTTTTTTGTTTTTTTTTATTTTTTTGTTTTTTTTATTTTTTTGTTTTTTGAAATTTATGAACTATCTGCAATTAAAATGTGGAAAAAGCTCGAGAAAATTCTTTTTTGCCTTTTTTAAAGATTACGAGCTTCTCATAGCAAAAAAACGTGATCCTTATTTTTTTTCAAAAATTCAATCGAGTCAAACAAAAAAACGGCTCGCTGAATTGAGTTGGCTCTTCGTAAGATTTTTATCAACATATTGAACTGTGAAAGTCACACTTAACATTATTGGTTTCCTCAACATTTTCGATCCAGCGGTAGATTTTCCAAGAAACCACCAAAAGCCCTTTTTTTGTTAAATTTTCATATTGATGCGACATTAAGAAAAAAAAATTTCTATGAATAAGCAATGGTTGTTCATTAATGGGAGTTCATTTAAGGTCTTGAAACCCCCCTTCAATTTTCTGTGCGATCAGCCATTGCTGAGAAATCGATAATCAAAGACAAATGGATCCTTTTCCATTTGAAGACCGATATCTCGGCGAGAAGTGGACGTATTGAGGTCAATAAAAAAATAAATTAAAGCTGAATTAACAAAGTATCCCATCATTAAAACGATTATGCAAAAATAAAATTACCACGCTCTTAGACAAGAAAAAAAAGTGGTAAAATTTTGAGAATTTTTTTGTTGCTGATTTTTCTATCATTACTCGAAAACCACTGAAACTTAAAATTTTTGAAGTTCTAATCCAAAAACTAGACAATTGGAGCTACAATTTCCTTTTTTTGAATTCCTTGTACGACCATTCCTCTCAAAGTTGCGGCATGTTGAAAATTGCCGAAAAATTTGGAATTTTTTTTTGATCCTTTAATTTCTTCCAGTAGTGTATATGATGAACGCGTTCGTATGAAATCTACAGTGCTTCAGATATCCGTTTTAGCCCAATTCGACGGTCTGATAAAATCATGTCATGAACTGCATCGATATTTTCGGGGACTGACACAGAAACTGGCCTTCCCGATCGGTCATCATCTTCAATGGAAAATTAACCTCTTTTGAAGCTTGCAGTCCAATTTTTCACGGTAGCATAAGAAGGACATTGATCACCAAGGGTATTAAGCATATCTTCGTAAATCTGCTTACCACTTGACCCTTTTAAATACAGGTACTTGATGATGGCTCGATACTCCAATTCTTCGATTTTTACAATTTCTGTGGACATCTTTTTTTTTATTTATTGCGTAACTCTGGTTTACTTTTTTGACGTCGAACTCTACACTGACACTTCTTATAAGTTATTGTTCGTTGATATGGTATCGCAATATTTTGTTTATGCATGGAACTGGTCCAGGCTAACTAGATATCAATACATCCTCGTACTAGTATCCTCTTTGGATATTCTGAAAATAACTTTTTGGGGTGTAATCTGTCTATCGCTAGATGGGAAGGTTAGAGATCTGTAATGATCTCGAGTGAAAGCAAAGGCAAGTCTTTTTTCTTATCGATGTTTTTTCTCGTGCTGTTCTGAATTACCCTAGCAAGACAGAGCTATAGGCCATATTCCTTGGAAGTTCGCTGTCTGTTATTCTATAGTATCTCGAACTTTTTGTAGTGTAAGATTCCGATCCAAGGCTTTTACTCGATATCTGAGTATTGGTGGGACCTATAAGGATCCTGAATGAAATAGACTCGAACGAACCTCTTGGCAAAAAACTCTGACGTGGTGCCAAACACATTTGATTTTGCAAAACCATTTGCATTGGTCATACGTGACAGACAAAGTGCAGTGGACTACGTAAATCAAAAAGACAACATGGCATCCATATAGTAAACTGATGGATCAAAATCTGCCGAGGGAAGAGGTATAGGAGGACATGGTCCTAAACAGGAACTTTCCATGCCAAGAACTATCGTTTTGACTGTTTCTGGAAGCAGCAGACAGTATTGTAATTAGGTATCCCCTTTTTGATTTCCACGCTTTTCTTATCAACGACAACTATCACCTTCCACCTATGGTGTCAACGTACCCTTCACCTCGTCTTCTTTCCTACCCTTAACGGCTCTCCATCCCCTTTGTCCGCTTCCTCCCGATATCGTTCTCCAATTCGATTTTTTTTTCAATTCCCCGGTCGGAAAATGCCGGGAATTCCTTTCCTTTTGCCGTTTCCGAGACCCCAATCAATACACACCACTGCAAACAATATTTCCGGTTTTCCTTTTACGCGAGGCGAGCGATGAAAGGTCGCCTGTCGAATTTTTATACATCTTCGAAATGTCACGGAGTCATGACGGGTTAGGACGAAGAGAGATGGTGGGAGATCCTTCGGGATTCGGGAACGTAGGGAATTGGGAAGGACGTGTGTGGGGCTGAAGTCTTATGGGTCGGTAGACGTGAGAATTTGGTGGAAATGAACGGTGTGGTGGGTGTTAATAGAAATTCATCGTTCGGTATGGGGTGATAGGGAGAGACATCGACTGCAGAGAGTGTGAGTTGATTAATCGGGTCCAGAATGAATTAATCTAAATTATGGTAACAGTTTTGATCCCACAGACAGCCAGAGCACGCTGAGTTGCCTGGAATCAAACTGCCAGGGATCTCTTATGACCTAGGAGTGCCAAAACGCCATGAAAAACTGGCCAGAGGCTCTAGTATGGGTGCCAGGGCATTGTGGTGTTGAAGGAAACGAAAAAGCCGAGAGCTTGCAGAAACTGGATCAATGTTAACACTTGCTGGACCTGAGCTTTTCTGTGGGTTCGGAAAAGACTAATATAAGGCATCAACGGTCCAACAATGGGAGTTGGACAACAGAATAATCCTCTGTAGAATCACTTCTGGACATACTCAGTCCAAGAAATTCGTGATGATTTCACCGACCTGTACCAATAGGCTCATAAAGCTGTCCAGAACTGAGCGTCAGGTGATGATAGGTCTGGTGACGGGGCACTGTCGGTACAAACGTCATTTGTACCGTCTGGGAAAGTAAGCAGGTGAGATTTGTGGGCTCTGAGGATCAGAAGCAGAGGCACTGAACACATGGTATGCAAGTGTCCAGAACTGGCTGGTCTGAGAACCCTTCTTATTGAGAAACCAGTCCTGGATACCCACGAGGTAACGGCCAAGGCTCCTAAGGATGTTGTCGATCTTATCAAAACCAAACCACCAAACCACCTCCTTGGGTGTCAATGATTCAGTAAGGTAGGGAATTAAAGATCTACATAATACTAATAGAACGGTTTCGATCATTTTATTACAGTTTTCAACTTTCATCAAGGATGAAGCAACAGATAGGCTACCATGCGTAACCTTATTCCTTTATTCTCTTGAAGAAGGAATCCCAATCTTAGAGCGGTAGTATTAAATGCTCAGATTCTGAATTTTTCCAGAGAAGTCGCATACCTAGGTGTCGTCATACTAGATAGTAGACTCAACTGACTACAACACATCGACCAAACTCTTTCCAGAGCCACAGAGGTCATATCGGTATCCAAAAGGCTTTTTGGAAAGACCTGGGGGCTGAAACCAGAAATGGTACTCAGCCACTACAATGCAAAAGTAGCTGTTGTCAGTTGGAAATAATGGCTATCTATGCTATTATCAAAAAGGCGGGCATAGATATAGCAACAGAGACTCAATCAGCACTAAGAGCTCTGTAATCTTACTTTCAGTGCTCCCAACATCATGAAGCAACTGGCCAGAGGCAACAGAGACTCTTCTATGGGTGTCAGGGCACTACGTGGCATTGAGGCTACTGAGAAGGCTGGTGTACTTGCAAAAAAAACATCAAAGACTAAACTTCTTGGAGCTGAAGCCTTGTGTGGCCTTGAAAGGGATCAATATAGGGCAAAGTGGGATGCAAAACATGACATTCCTCTGAAGAAGATCCCCCCGGACTAAGACAAGTGGAAATAACCTGCTCCACATGATTAGGGATATTGACTTAAATTGAAAAAAAATATAGTTAAAATAAGATTTTTGTGATGAAAATTCATATCAATATGATTTCAAGTTGCAAATTAATTTAAGCCTGTAGGTCTGCAGCGTATACAGGGTGGTTAAGTAAAATCGAGTAAAATAACGAAATTTTATTCCCAGAGAATTCAAGCATTTTGAGACTATCAATACAATGTATGGCCTCCACGGGCATCAATAACAACTTGACATCTTCTTTGCATACTACACACGAGGTTGTTGAACATTTCTTGAGGAATTTGGTTCCATAAACGGGGCAGTAGCTCTCTTAGATCATTTAAGGATTCTGGTGTAGGTTGATGATTATGTAATCTTTTTTGGAGCATATCCCATGTTCTATGCAATTCAAATCTGGTGAGTGCGGAGGTATGGGTAAATGTGGAATACCAAGCTCCTCGCGCGCATTCTCAACCATGGCTGCACGGTGCGGTCTAGCGTTATCGTCTAGAAATTGAAAAGTTTCACCAATAGCAGCGTGAAAATTTGGCACAACATTGTCAATGACATGCTCCCTATAGTATAAGGCGGTCATATTACCAGGACAAATGTGTAGCTCTGTGCGCCCGTTGAAACATATGCCGGCCCATATACCATAACATTACCCCCTCGGAATGGAGGGACTTCTTGGACATAGCGACGATTACGGGGTATGCCTTGGATTGTCTATACCCTTATTCTTCGAGAATCTGAAAATTGTCCATATCTGGATTCATCAGTGAAAAGGACACTACGCCATTGATCGTTCCAATTGATATGTTGCCTTGCGCATTCCAGTCTTTGACGCTTATGGTCACGTGTTAATGGAACTCCTCTTAATGGACGTCTAGAACCTAGATTCACCTTTCTCAAACGTCGTCTGATGGTTTCGATGAAAACTTGGACCCCATCGGCTTTTTGAAGAGTATTCCGTAGCATTCTTCACGTAGATGTAGGGTTTCTTCTCGCCGAAACGGGGATGAAACGATCCTCAGCAGGTGTTGTTTTTCGTCGCCCACCAAGCCTTGGTCTTTCCAACACGGAACCTGTCTCCCTGAACCTATTCCAAAGTCGAGATATCACATTCTGGCTGACTTTCCGTTACAACAACCTGAGTTAGGCCACCCTGTAGCATTCCGATAGACCTATTAGCCTCAGCGTTTGTTAATTTACATCTTGGCATTTTCAGAAAACTCGTTTCAAATCGAAGCCGTTGATAAACTGACTTCCTTTCAAAATGAGAACTTTCATGAAGCATATGCAAAAAACCAAATTTCAGAAAAAAGGCGGCCAGATTGAAGAAATGTGTCATACTGATTTTTATTGGATCGATAAAAGTTGTTATTGAGTTTTAGCGATTTTCTCGAAGATTCCATACTTTTAAGAACGATTGAATACTATATCCCCAAGTCTTGTGGAGCAGTATATTTGTAGAGTTCTTGCGTCTTTACACAAGGAAGCTTGCCCAGCTAATGTGGATACAGCTTCGTTGTTTTGTGAGACTTCTGACAGACACTATCAGTATAAGCTAGGAGCATAGAATAACTGGAGGGAAGGCTTCATACCATATATCTAATAATTCCTATATGGGGAATAAGCCAATCAAAACAGCTGAAGCTGGGCTTTGGTAACAATCCAGATCTGCGCTTGTGCGGCAATATTGAAAATAAAAATATTTTTTTAATTCTATCTCTCTCTGACACATCGTATTATGTCGTGAAACGTATGTCATTCTTAACTTCATGTGAGTAGTTTCGATCGTAACCTCACAATTTAATGTCAAATGTTTCAATCGCTTTATTCCGTTTTCTTCAAGTCCTTAATATCATTGTTAACTCCTATTCATATTCTAAAATTGAACTGAAAGTATTTAAGTGACATATTTTCATTCTGGATATCTATTTTCTTGTTGTCTTTCAGAATAAATATAACCTCTAAATTTCTCGCAATTTTTGAATTTCCAGTTGACGCAAGCGTGCAACTCAAGCCTTACCAAAGATTTGACTTCACTTTGTAACTGTGAAAAGCAGGGGTATGATCCATATTGGTATCTATATATCTATATATATATATATAAAAGAAAGATGTTGGTTACACCATTTATAACTCGAGATCGGATGGACTGTTTGTTATGAAACTTCATATATGGATTCGTCTACGGTCTGGTTATTATAAAATACAATAAAACTTCGAAAAAATCGATGAAAATTCTACTTGTACAGGACATGCTTTTATTCCTTTTGAGTAAGTCGCTACAGTTACAGTTACGCTACCGCTTATTCGTTTGTACTTCATTTGATATTCTCCGCGTTAGATGGCGATATAAACAAAAAGTGTGTACAGTGACTATATTCCCTCTATAGTCACTGTGATAGTGTGTAATTTGAGTTGTCTACAACTCTGCGCTGTTGGACAAAACCAAAATGTCTTAGCGTAGGAGTACAAATGTCTAAAATGATTAGATTTCGTTGAGATATGAGAAAAGTTTCGTTCTTACCACTTCAGATGGCGCTATTCACACATTATGACTGATGATTATTAGTTATTTTTATAGTTTTATTTATTCCAAATAACGTAATCGTAAAGGTACTATATTTGACAGAGCAGAGTTGTCTACAACTCTGCGCTGTTGGACAAAACCAAAATGTCTTAGCGTAGGAGTACAAATGTCTAAAATGATTAGATTTCGTTGAGATATGAGAAAAGTTTCGTTCTTACCACTTCAGATGGCGCTATTCACACATTATGACTGATGATTATTAGTTATTTTTATAGTTTTATTTATTCCAAATAACGTAATCGTAAAGGTACTATATTTGACATTATCACAATTAAAAAGAGATGAATTTATTGAGACTTTCGCGGCCATCGATTGATGTCATCTGTTCTTTTTTCGAGCATTTCGGTCGTCGTGGTTTGAAATGGTCGAAAAAAGAACATATGACATTAATTACTGTGTAATTTACATAGGGCTTATAGTACCATGAAAGGCTATTAACAGATCCAGAAGCGGGTGAATATCACAGTGAATTTTTATCGAAATGTCAAGTAAATCCACCGTAAGTATCATTTGGGCGGAACAAAGTTCGCCGGGCCACAGCTAGTTAGTAGATATATGCTTCATACGCTCGACAGATCATTTTGAACTGCCAATAACGGCGGAGGTTAGAGTTTCGTGTGACGCCCGATAGATAACGCTGAGATCGTTTATTCAGTAACATGTCAGATATCTTGTTCTATGGCGCTACAGATGCAAAGAATATAATGTGGCTGTCATTGTTATTGATACATTTATGCTTCTTTTCAATTGAAAATGGCCATAAATCATAACATAGACAATATTGATGACATATCATCGCTTTATTTTAATCAACTTTTTATGCGCAATTATATGGGAAGTCTGTGATCGGTAATAAATTTGTCAAAACAATATCCTTATCGGAAAAAGCGAACATTCAGGTGAGTATTACTATTATTATACGGGAAGACTGAGATCTTATCTGTTCTCGTGTATCATGCGCAGAATTGTATGCCACCCCGTTTACATTCCCTCTGCTAACACTTAGATTCGGAGCGGGAAACAGATTTTTCTTCATATATTCAATCTGATCCTTTTAGCCATTTCTTTACACGTGGTATATGCATTATATTTTCGGATTCACGAAAAAAGTATGTATTGCTTTCTTTCAAAAGAATATATATTATGATATAGTAATAAATGGGACCTAATAAGTAATAACAACTAATAACCATTAAAGATAATTTTATTAAGGATAGCCATGTTGTAGGAACGAACGACGTTGTCGCCATCTCGTGACCTTGCGGCGAACTGACAAGTTCGGACGTTTTTGGCAGTTCATTTTCGTAGGGGAGCCTTCTCTCCAGTTATTCTATGCTCCTAGGTATAAGTACCTCTTGTATCGACGAGTCGGCAGCCGAAATTCGCAGACTATGTGAATAGGAGGAAGAATCACAGATCTTGCCTGCCTCAGAAACCTTCATCAAGGCTTGATCCTCACGATATGATCCTGACATCTTATAGGGAGATCACTCGATTAATGAGGATGGTAGATGATCCTCTCGGGAATTGATTCAGCAGGGTATAAGAACAATAGGTCAATCTGATCGCAGTTCTGGAACGTTCTTCTGTATCTAGTATCGCCGAACAACAATCAGCCGTCACGAGATGCACCATTTGCTCCCATTGCGAAATCCGCGATCTGTCGACTAGCCCCGTCGAAGAAAACACTTGCACCTTTCCCCGACCGCCTTGTCGCCTCCGGTCGCTTACCGCAGCAGCTCGTTTGTTTTCCAAGCCTCCCACGATCCGCGAAAAAGCGAAACCGGTAGACATTGGAAACGGGATATAAGGAAGTGTGTGTGCTTGCGCTAAAAGCGGCCTACTTCGCGGCAAGTCACCGTGTCGAATCGGTTGACGTAATTTGCCACAAGTGAAGCGTGGTGAGGTGTGTGATCGACTCTGATACGGAACGCACCCATTCTGCCATGCCTGCTCTATGTTCTCCATGCTGAGATGTCGACCTGACGTCGATACTCAGAAAAGTATCTTTCGAGGTTGAATTTTTGTCACCTAGTTTTTTTTGTGACGTCTGGAACTCCTAATTTCATCGATCGTTGACGCTAGGAGCATAGAATAACTGGAGGGAAGGCTTCATACGCTCGACAGATCATTTTGAACTGCCAATAACGGCGGAGGTTAGAGTTTCGTGTGACGCCCGATGGATAACGCTGAGATCCTTTATTCAGTAACATGTCAGATATTTTGTTCTATGGCGCTACAATTGCAAAGAATATAATGTGGCTGTCATTGTTATTGATACATGTATGCTTCTTTTTAATTGAAAATGGCCATAAATCATAACATAGACAATATTGATGACATATCATCGCTTTATTCTAATCAACTTTTTATGCGCAATTTTATGGGAAGTCTGTGATCGGTAATGAATTTGTCAAAACAATATCCTTATCGGAAAAAGCGAACATTCAGGTGAGTATTATTATTATTATACGGGAAGACTGAGGTTTTATCTGTTCTCGTGTATTATACGCAGAATTGTATGGTACCCCGTTTACATTCCCTCTGCTAACACTTAGATCCGGAGCGGGAAACAGATTTTTCTTCCTATATTCAATCTGATCCTTGTAGCCATTTCTTTACACGTGCTATATGCATTATATTGTCGGATTTACGAAAAAAAGTATACTCCATTCACTTTTATAAAGTATCCCGGGAGGCCAAGTTTTAGGTTTATCAAGTTTTTTCCCCCTGAAAAAATCGCAGGTTGGCATTTGTGAATGCATTACGTCAATTAATAAATGTCGGAGACGTTGCCGGCGTTTATTCTCCATTATTAATTATTAATTATCAAGCCTGGAAACTTAGAATGCCGAAGGTAGTGTCGAAAAAGCAGAGGTAAAGTATCAGGAAGTGCTATTTAGAATTGAAATCTGCGCATTCTAAAAGTAACCCTGATAATTTGGTATCGACAGTTCATGACCAGCTATCCAACATTTTCGACGTATAAGTGAGTGAAAACCAAGGTTTAATATTTTATATGAATAGATATTCAATTTTTAGCTGTACATAAACACAATTAGGAGGATTTTAAGTGAAAGAGACAATTGGGGTACCCAAAAAGACACTGATTGAAGACTTTATTTTGAAGAAAGATCTGCAACGACAAATTTGGAATTATAATTTGAAAAATGAACACTTTTCGATTGATACACTACTCACTTTTGCGAAAGAGCTGCCTTTTTCAACAGAACCCTCTATGCAGTGTGAAAGACCTAACATTTGGGTTTTCTAGTATTGCAAAAATGTCGAATACCCTCCTTATAAAACTAGTACTGTATCGATGATTTTCTACGATCAATGAGGTTCAACTGAATCAAACAAAATGAATTATATTATGGATAATATGGAAGAGGAAGTTGCTGCAAACCACCTAGATAGAAAAATAACCAATTGGGAAACTTTGGGAAAAGCTTTCTTTTTATGAGGGGCATAAAGCTTCTCCGTAAACCTCAGGATCTCAAAAATAATTGCTTGGTGGACCAGATATGGTCGGAAGACCTTCGTTGTCAAGGACCAAATGTGGGTTATATACTATGTCCTGATGATTTTCTATCTCCTTTTCTGTTGCAGATTTCAAGATATTTTGTCAGTGTCAATCCAAAAGAAAGATGAAATGTTGTTCCTAAAGAAGATTCTGTCCGTTATGAATATGTCAGCCTATTCTTTGAAAAAAATTACAAAATCTCTATACTTATTCAGAGGTTTTCATCTTTGTGCTCATGTATCATAGGTAAAAATATATGGCGTCCTGTTCAAATCTGTTTTCCTAAAACTGTAATTGCTTCGAACATGCCATATTGTTTGATACATTAAAAAATCTAATGCTCTTTCTCAAAAAGAAACATATACATGTAACGATGTTAGAAATTATTGTTTTGTGATGGAAAATTGTTGAAGTTTTTTTTTATTATGTATCAAAACCAATTTCTTCATTATGTTACCGTTTTCTCAAGTTTTGTATCCAATCATTATATGCCAGTTGATATGATAATCAAATTCAAGACGTTTAACACCCACCTGGAGATTGAATATTTGAACTGACTTCGAAGTATGTTCATAAAACATAATTCCATATCTTGCTTTCGACTCGAATACTGTATGATAGATGGTTTTTATGCAGAATTTATCCAGATATCTTGTCATTACACCCAAAGATAACAGACTGAAGCTAAAGTGCATCCCAGTTTAGAAATACGTTCTTCTTGATTCGGTTTATCAATCATTCACATAGATTCCCACGAACTTTGTAAATGGAGTTAGTTCTCTTAAGGTTTAATAGTGACACAGGTTTCGTAGTACCACTACATTTTCATACTGGAGTATTTAAAGGGGTGCAAAAAGGTATTTCAATTTCTTCTGTAGGCTTATTTTTTGGAAAGTGGGGAATTCCACTGTTCGTTTATAAGTTTTTCTGTAGGGTTATGCGAATACTTTTATTATTTTTTCGAATGAACTATCACAAAGTAACGGACTATTTTGTCCATTATTTTTCAGTAAAATTTCAGCACTCGGTTCTTGATTTCCGTACAAGAAAATAGCATAACTGAATCTCCCAACCAGGTATATATACTTGAAATATTTCTAGTATTTAGACGAAAAAAGTGTCTTCAACATTCGCCAGGTCTTTGGAATTATTGAATTCACATAATATTTTCTCGAATTCATTATTTTCCCAAGGTGAATAAACATTTTGATAAATACGTAATTACTACGACATAAATGTAGAAACGGCAACGTTTCTTGTTCAACTGACAGAAGAATGACCATAACCTAACATTTTCAAAATATACACGGTGAAATGTGTCAGAATTCCATGGCCAACCGGTATACTTTATAAAAGTGAATGGAGTATATGTATTGCTTTCTTTCAAAAGAATATATTGTATTATGATATAGTAATAAATGGGACCTAATAAGTAATAACAACGAATAACCATTAAAGATAATTTTATTAAGGATAGCCATGTTGTAGGAAGAAACGACGTTGTCGCCATCTCGTGACCTTGCGGCGAACTGACAAGTTCGGACGTTTTTGGCAGTTCATTTTCGTAGGGGAGCCTTCTCTCCAGTTATTCTATGCTCCTAGGTTGTGGTATCACATGTATGGAACAAATCATTTAATTTCTACTGCGAATACTGGCTTTCGGAGACAGGAGGAGAATTGACGAAATTGATGAAGGGGCTTTGTCATAATTCTCTGAAATATACCTACTGCTCCACAAGAGTTAGGGAAATCGTATTCAATCGTTTTTAAAAACTTGTAATCTTCGAGAAAATCGCTGTTAAATCATTTGAAACTCAATAACAACTTGAATCGATCCAATCAAAATCAGTATGAGACATTTCGTCAATCTGGTCGCCTTTTTTCTGAAGTTTGGTTCTTTGCATATTATGCTTCATGAATGTTCTCATTTTGAAATGAAATCAGTTTATCAACGGCTTCGATTTGAAACGAGTTTTCTGATAATGCCAAGACGTAAATTAACAAACGCTGAGACTAATAGGGCTATCTGAATGCTACAGGGTGGCCTAAATCAGGTTGTTGTAGCGGAAAGGCTCCAAGTCAGCCAAAGTGTGATATCTCGACTTTGGAATAGGTTCAGGGAGATAGGTTCCGTGTTGGAAAGACCAAGGGTTGGTGAGCGACGAAAAACAACACCTGCTCAGGATGGTTTCATCACCGTGTCGGCGAGAAGAAACCCTACATCTATGGGTAGAATGCTACGGAATACTTTTCAAAATGCAGATGGGGTCCAAGTTTCCATCGAAACCATCAGACGACGTTTGAGAGAGGTGAATCTAGGTTCTAGACGTCCATTAAGAGGAGTTCCATTAACACGTGACCATAAGCGTCAAAGACTGGAATGGGCAAGGCAACATATCAATTGGAACGATCAATGGCGTAGTGTCCTTTCCACTGATGAATCCAGATATGAACGATTTTCAGATTCTCGAAGAATAAGGGTATGGACAATCCCACGCATACCTCGTAATCGTCGCTATGTCCAAGAAGTCCATCCATTCCGAGGGGGTAGTGTTATGGTATGGTCCGGGATATGTTTCAACGGGCGCACAGATCTACACATTTGTCCTGGGAATATGACCGCCTTACACTATAGACTATAAGGAGTATGTCATTGACAATGTTGTGCCAAATTTTCACGCTGCTATTGGTGAAACTTTTCAATTTCTAGACGATAACGCTAGACCGCACCGTGCAGCCATAGTTGAGAATGCGCGCGAGGAGCTTGGTATTTTACATTTACCAGTACCTACCTCCGCACTCACCAGTTTTGAATTGCATAGAACATGCATGGGATATGCTCCAAAGAAGATTAAATAATCATCAACCTACCCCAGAATCCTTAAATGATCTGAGAGAGCTTCTGCCCCGTTTATGGAACTAAATTCCAAATATTCAACAACCTCGTGTGTAGTATGCAACGAAGGTGTCAAGCTGTTATTGATGCCCGTGGAGGCCATACATTGTAATGACAGTCTTAAAATGCTTGAATTCTCTGGGAATACAATTTCGTTATTTTACTCAATTTTTCTTAACCACCCTGTATACGCTGCAGACCTACAGGCTAAAATTAATTTGCAACTTGAAATAATATTAATATGATCACATCACAAAAATCTTATTTTAACTATATTTTTTTGCAATTTGAGTCAATATCCCTAACTCATGTGGAGCAGTTTATAAGTTAGCGATTTGAAGATAATACGAATACCTCAACAGAGAAACCCTTTGCTTGAATCCTTAAATTAATTATGATTCATTTGGCGCAATTCCAATCATAATCCCTCCTATTCCATTCCGAGCATAAATTGCTTTATTTCTCTGTGGATGAATACGAAACTTTGCGCGCAACATCCAATTAATACGAGCATAAAATTTGAAGTGTTCTTATTCATGCAAATGCGACCGACTCTTAAACGGTCGATAAAACACCTTGAGTGCCTTGGTGGGTGTCTAACACGTCCAGCTAGTTCTTTCCGACGTTAGCTAGACGAAAAAAATCGAATAATGGAAGGTCGCGAAATGACAATATTTCCACACGACTGCCTACATGTTTCGATTATTGTCGATTTAGTTTAACCACTTGGACGCGGGTATTTATCGTTAGTCTGGTTGTTAGGCCGATAAATCTAGAAGGAAAGCGGAATGCTGAATGATCCTGCTGATCAACACATTGATTTTGCAATGATTCTAGAGCAGTTTACGTCGATGTCCTTGAATATTCGAATTATTCGGATGCTTCGAAGGAGCAGAAACTGCATCAGCGATGAAACGCCGAATGAAGATCCTCGTCAGCTCAAGACCCGAATACTACCACGGTCGAGAACGTATCCTTTTATGTCGAAACCCAGTCTTCGAATGATTCAGCCAAGCCCCAGTACTGCCATAACTCAAGATCCACTTCGACTGCGATAACTTTGTCATTGCGACTCGTTTAATGTCGAATGGTACGTCCATCAGGCAGTAACAGTGACCCACAATCGATAAAAATGACCACCTTCCAGGCAGGGATGGTAACGGTTTAGCGATCGATTTTTTTTATGTTGTGGTTCTCACGAAACGGAATATCCTGTTGTTCAAAATTCGAACTCACTTGTTTTCTTTTACCACAAACTTTATACATAGGATGGGCTCATTTGGTTAAGAATAAGACCGAGATTCTCTGTGCTCCGTGCGATTCTATGGCTGTTGCAAAAATCCCACAAGCATATACCTGCTCACTCCGACAAACTCACATGCCTTCAGTCGCATTATTTTTACACGGCTTAGTTCGAAGCCCTTAACAAATACTTTCCACGTCGTCGGCCTTTAGTTCGCCAAAGTGAATTCTGTGATAAGAACTTTTACCCTGCACAACACCACACGAGACCAAAACATAAGCAGATACGTATCTTTCAGTCTGAACAACCGTAACTACCATTCCTTCAGTATTTGCTTTGTGGTATTTATTTTCCATCAAACACCCATTTTTTCTTTAATTCTCGCGGCGATAAGAATTGGTACAAAAGTCCATTTTTTCTCTCCAAGAGAGCTCGTGTATATTATTCTACTGTAATGTTCAGAGAACATCGTGAGATCCAAGGGCAAGCAGGTAGGAATTGGTGTTCTTCTTGAATTTCTGGAGGTTATATGCCTCGGGGAACACCTCCCTAGGCAATGTGTTCCAAAGCCTCGCTGTTCGTTGTATGAACTAGTCTTCGAAGAGAGATGTTCTGCAGGTCTCCAAAGTGACCACGAAGGGATGTGAAGACTTAACTTGACGGGTTAGTGTCGAAGAGACTGCCAGAGGGGGAACGATTGCTGATAATTCAGAAGAGCATCGCCCATGGAAATATCTATAAAATAGAGACGGATCTCCTACTCTTCTACGGTGTTCTAGAGAAGTGAGCGAGTTTGTAAGCGAGGTATCACCGACGAGACGAATTGCACTTGTACAGAATCCAAGAGTTCTAGGATTTGTTTAAGTGCAGCACTCCAAATATGGGAACAGTATTCCAGGACAGGTCGAATCTGTGCAGCCTTATAGATCATAAGCAGCTGACCTGAGGTGAAACAGCTCCTGGCACGAAACAGAAAACCAAGTTTTTGGGATGCACTTTTAGCAATGGATCTCACGTGATTTTCCCAAGAAAGGTTACTGTCGACAGTAATACCAAGCATCGAAATGGATGACTTCAATGGTATGGTCACTCCCGACAATTCTATGCTGGGCACAGTAAGATCGGCTTTTCTAGAGAAAAGACATGCTTGAGTTTAGCTTGCGTTGAATTCCACCAAGTTATTAGATCCCCATTCAAGAATTGTTGCCAAGTCCATATTCATGTTGTTAACATTTCTTCCTCTTTCGTTTCTGATTTGGCTGGCTGGTATTAGAGCCCTAGAAGAAGAGGCGGTATGAAGGGTACTACCATCCGCGAAGCTGTGCACTGGACACGAAGTTGCTTTCAGCAAATCGTTGATGTGAAGTAGAAATAGTGTTGGAGCCAGAATTGATCCCTGCGGAACACCAGAATTTATGGGTAGAGAGTCAGATGAAACTCCATCGACATCTGTTTGAGAGAAAACTAGCCAGCAGAGAACACAGCTTTGGGGCCACGCCATAAGATGGAATCTTGGCGAAGAGTCCCTGATGCCAGACTCGATCGAATGCTTTGGAGATATTCAATGCTACGGCTAGGGTTTCACCATATTTCTCATCAGATAGCTGCCATATATTTGAGATGTAAGCGTAGGCATATTGATGCTATACGAGATGAAAAGAATTAAAAACGAAAACGATAGCGTAAAACTAACTAGCTGTACTATGGCCCTATTGGGTTTCCAAGTAGGCATGAGTGGAAACACACTGTGAGAGATCTCTGCTGACCTAGGAGTGCTATCAGTACTATCCTCCGAAAAAACGATTCACATATTTGTGATATCGATTTTCAGCAAATCGATGCATCGGGCACCTTAAACGATACTTTTACGAAGAACACCATTTTGACCATTTCTTCGGCGGCACCTTTCGCAAGAAGCCAGCTGGGTTACGTAACGATGCTCGTATGTCTTCGGCGCAATGCAACACAATACCCAAGCGGAGATATTATACCAGTTCGATTTAGAAAGTGGGACGTGTCGAATGCGTTATCTGTTCACTTTTAGATACGATATTTGAGTAACATGATATGTATACTAATTCGCCATGTTTTTATGTCGAGTTTGGAAACGGTTATTTATAGGGTCCCTGGGGCTGCATATCTGGGATGTGAGACGATCGTTCTGTCTTTTATGGTCGATGATTTCGGAGTAGATTTAGTTGATGTACGCAGAAAGTCTGCAGATTATACAGATGTGAATAGAGGGAATATAAGAGTTCAAAGATCAAAGCAAGGACTCTGCTCGTGTTCCTCATTAAACCTTGTTTAATAGAATTAAACCTGTAGTTTATTCTTCATTATTCGTTTAGTCCCAGAGTAACATCTGCAGGAGAAGACCATTATATTGCACATATACTGCTCCACAAGAGTTATCGTATTCAATCGTTTTTAAACGTATGTAATCTTCGAGAAAATCGCTGTAAAATAATTTAAAACTCAATAACGACTTGAATCGATCCAATAAAAATCAGTATGAGACATTTCGTCGATCTGGTCGCATTTTTTCTGAAGTTTGGTTCTTTGCATATGCTTCATGAATGTTCTTATTTTGAAATGAAGTCAGTTTATCAACGGCTTCGATTTGAAACGTGTTTTCTGAAAATGCCAAGACGTAAATCAACAAACGCTGAGGCTAATAGGGCTATCGGAATGCTACAGGGTGGCCTAACTCAGGTTGTTGTAGAGGAAAGGCTCCAAGTCAGCCAAAGTGTGATATCTCGACTTTGAAATAGGTTCAGGGAGACAGGTTCCGTTTTGGAAAGACCAAGGTTTGGTGGGCGACGAAAGACAACACCTGCAGGATCGTGTCATCATCGTTTCGGCGAGAAGAAACCCTACATCTACGTGTAGAATGCTACGGAATACTCTTCAAAATGCAGATGGGTCCAAGTTTCCATCGAAACCATCAGACGACGTTTGAGAGAGCTGAATTTAGGATCTAGACGTCCATTAAGAGGTGTTCCATTAACACGTGACCATAAGCGTCAAAGACTGGAATGGACAAGGCAACATATCAATTGGAACGATCAATGGCGTAGTGTCCTTTTCACTGATGAATCCAGATATGGACGATTTTCAGATTCTCGAAGAATAAGGGTATGGGCAATCCCACGCATACCCCGTAATCGTCGCTATGTCCAAGAAGTCCATCCATACCGAGGGAGTAGTGTTATGGTATGGGGCGGGATACGTCTCAACGGGCGCACAGATCTACACATTTGTCTTGGGAATATGACCGCCTTACACTATAGGGAGCATGTCATTGACAATGTTGTGCCAAATTTTCACGCTGCTATTGGTGAAACTTTTCAATTTCTAGACGATAACGCTAGACCGCACCGTGCAGCCATAGTTGAGAATGCGCGCGAGGAGCTTGGTATTCCACATTTACCGCACTCACCAGATTTGAATTGCATAGAACATGCATGGTATATGCTCCAAAGAAGATTAGATAATCATCAACCTACCCCAGAATCCTTGAATGATCTGAGAGAGCTTCTGCCCCGTTTATGGAACCAAATTCCTCAAGAAATGTTCAACAACCTCGTGTGTAGTATGCAAAGAAGATGTCAAGCTGTTAATGATGCCCGTGGAGGCCATACATTGTATTGTTAGTCTTAAAATGCTTGAATTCTCTGATGGGAATGAAATTTCGTTATTTTACTCGATCATTCTTAACCACCCTGTATACGCTGCAGACCTACAGGCTAAAATTAATTTGCAACTTGAAATCATATTAATATGAATTTTCATCCCAAAAATCTCATTTTAACTGTATTTTTTTGCAATTTAAGTCAATATCTCTAACCCATGTGGTGCAGTTTATTACTCGAAGGAATTGAACGCTGTCTGTAACAGTCTTTCGAAGTCATTTTTTGAGGACCTTTAGACGGTTAGTCTCAACTAGTATCACAAGGAGACGGTTGATTTCCTCAAATTTAAGGGCAAGAAGACTTTTAAGCGTACTTTGGCTATCACCTGGACCTAGACTTTTGGCTTGCAATGGCATAGCATTCTTTTTCAGTGTTTACTTTATACTTTATGGTATATTATTCAGTCTCATACATATGTGTCTTAAATATGTCCGAAAAAGATTTTCACTGTTTTTCCAAGAAAATTCATTGGGCATTTTAACATAAATCGACATTCCCTGCTTTGTGGGCGTTCTTTCGTTAATTTCCGTGAGATTTTACGAGATTCGTGCAACTTTTTTTAGATTTACGTCCCATAAATCTTCACATATTCTCTCGTTTCCTACCAACGACTTCATCATCTAGTCCAGAGTGCTAATGCGAAGTGGAATTCCATCGAGAACTCCATTAACCGCAAAACACAGCATTACCTTTGTTTATCTACGTACGTGACACGTCGTTCATTAGCCCCATCGACTTATCATCGTACCTAGAACATATCAATCCGTTCCTGCTCTGAAACCAGATAACGGTCCTTTGGCATCTTTCGAAAAAGGCCGTAATTCATTATTCTCTCAGCTATGTTGATTATAGGCAACGGAGAGGCGTTGAAATAAGTAGGTAATAGGCTGCCAACGGACGACCGGTCGGTTGTGTCAAGAGACGGGAACTGGAGCTGTTACTGATGTTCTGAACCAGTTCTTGTCCCTTTTGATGCAGTTCCTGGATTTTCATTCGGATTGAAAATTCTTCCCACCATCGTAGTCAAATTCGAAGGTTGAGCCAGTAAAACCCGTTACCTTGCGTGTATTGTTTTATATTTTATTTGTTTCTCATTTGTAAAAAGGTTAGATAAATTCCAAAAAAATCTCAATAATTTGTCGCAAATGTCGTAAGCTATGGAAGCGTTGCCATGAACATGTCTGTTTATTTTTCTTTACATTTGTTTTGGCGAAAGCGAAAATGAATAAATAAATAAATTATTGAGGCAGCCAGCAGTGTAGCTTCAAGTTTATTACCTGCAAAATCAGCTTCAAGGTACGAGCGAGAATACGACGACTTCAAAAAGTGGCAAAACAAAAATAGTGTGATTGGGGTGACTGAAGATGTTTTGTTGGTCTACTTGAATCAACTATCAGCTAGATTCAGCCCTAATACTTTATGGGCAAAATGGTCTATGCTGAAAAGCTGCTTGGAAATGAAAGAAAATGCCCCTGTTCGCAGGTTTGTTTTCCTTAAAAAAATTATTGAAAAATATGACGTTTAGTTGTCATTTGCAGATTTCAAAAGGTAATAGCGTTTCTGAAACGAAAAAATGAGCGTTATACGCCAAAAAAGGCCAAGGTATTAAGTAAAGAAGAGGCTGAACAATTTTTATTACATGCTCCTGATGACCAGTGGTTGCTGGCGAAAAATGTAACAATATTTGGGATTTTCGGATGTTGTCGATGTGACGAAATTCTCTCCTTAAACATGAATGATGTAGAAGATATGGGAAAATACGTTATTGTGACATTGCGGCAAACAAAAAATTTAACAACAAGAAGATTCACCATAACCGATGATGGCTGCAGCTTCAAGCCCTGCATGTTATACAGAAAATATGTAAATCTTCGGCCTCCTGGAACAGAAAGCCTAAGATTTTTTTTGACATGCCGACATGGAAAGTGCATTTCCCTTAATGCTGGCCAGCACACTATTGGTGGTGTCCCAAAGCAAATAGCGAAATATTTAGGTTTAAAAGACCCAGAGTTATACACCGGCCACTCTTTTCGCAGAACTGGAGCCACTATGGTTGCGGATTCGGGTGGAGATATTTTAGCACTAAAGCGTGCAGGAGGGTGGAAGAGCACCGAAATTGCGATGAGTTATGTCGATGATTCGTTCAATAAAAAATCGAAATGTCGAGCGAATTATTTGCTAGTAAAGAGAGAGTACAAATGTTCTGCAGTCCTCGAGTTCAGCAGTTTCTGAGTCAACAGATGGTTCATCATCATCAGTATCAACTCTTTCATCATAAAAAATCTGTGTTACTGGAAATAACAATTGTACCATGATTTTCACCATATATGACAATAAAACAAAATTTTCTAATGTAAATAATACTACTAACTTGTGAAAATTTTGCAAGTTAACTGTCAGTTTTACAAGTTAGTGACTTGATAAAATAAACTTTCTTGATTAATATTGTGTTTTTGGAAACTGACGTTTACAAATGAGAAACAAATAAAATATTGTACGCAACACGCCCGAAAATAGTTTTTTTGGACTCACAGACTTCCAGGACTCGCCTCCGGCTCGTCCTAGAATTTTGTCTATTTGTCCAAAAAAACCCTATTTTCCGGACTTGTTACGTAAATTACTATTTCAAATCAAGCTCAAACCTGGCGTAGCAAAAGACCACAAACTTCAAATTTCAGCAGACAGTACCCGAAGGTAGTTTCCGGGCAATTACTAGCGATCCTGCAAGTACCAACCGTACGAAGAAGTAACCGACGCCCAATATGGCAAGGCGAATGCATAGTCCGGTATATTACTATCTTAATTGATGACGCGTGCTACACCGCTGCGCATAATTATTATGAATATGACCGAGGCCATATTAAGAAAGTCGCCCATCAGGAAATTGAAGATGCAAGGTGGTTCTTTCGAGGCAGATGGACGAATGCCGATGCGCTTAGCGGAGTCTTGGTCGTCTTAGCGGTTAATGAAGGGTGGAGAACTGTCTTGTTGCCAACTTAACAATACAAATAATTACAAATTGAAGGGTCGCGGTGGCTACCCTTTGCGACTAAGTCGTTATAAAAATGATATATGGTCATGAGGCGGAACCAAGAAAGCGTTAATCGAGTTTTTCATGGGGTTTAGTTTAATTATATCGAAAAGACTCGACATAAAAAAGTCTCAGAAATTTCTGGTCAATTTTTAACAAATGAGTCAGCAAGGGTGTAATTGAGCCACTGTGAAAGGTGCAGACACATTGTTATCACGTTACGTCACGTCACATCACGCGAGGAAAAGGGAAGAAGATATGGAGAATTTAGCTGCTTTTACAGTTGCTGGTGATTCTCATAGAAGGGATTCGATTTACCAATTGAATCAACGAACAGAGGAAGTAGGGAAAATCCATCAATTAATTCAAGAATTATTGAATGAAACCACAGATCGGTTTCAAATGTATGTCGGAATGACATTTCACAAAATATCAGACGTGGTATCACGTGCATTCAGAAAATGTAAATTTGCGGAATATAGATTTTGCGTGCTATTAGTGCTATAACGTGACAGCAGATACAATGTTGCGAAAATTTTTACTGCATTTTGATTCCGTAGTAGTACAATCACCCAGTTTAGTTCTGATGATTTGGCTTCACTATTTATTATTGAAAGGTGTGTCTCTCTTCCTATGTTCCATGCATTATCGTGGTTGCACATTTTGGGAAGATGACGTGATGTGACGTGACGTGACGACAATGTGTCTGCACCTATAGTAACAGTAATCTCTTATATTATTAGAATTCTTTCCGATTTTATTCAATCTTGTTCGATAGAAGAAGGAGCAAAGGAATATACGAGGATATATTGAAAAATTCTTAGCCTACTATAGAACCAAACAAAATTTCAATGTCATATATTTTATTACTCAACATATTTATTTATTTATTTATTTATTCACAAGGAACACAAACAGGTAACCCAATACCCAAAACAGTGTTCACAAATTAAAAATACAAAAATCAACAAAAGTGCCATATTCCTAATACCCAATATACATAATATATACCCAATAATAAGTGAACAATTGAAAAAGAAAAACAGCAGATACAGAAACAGAGGTGAGGCAATTCAATAGCGGGATAAAAATGACCTTTTGAGCGAGTTTTTCAAGGTTTTTTCGCTTTGGAAAAATACATCGATTTGATCCTTTAGACTATTGCAGCGACGTAGCATCCTGGAAATAGGGGAATTTTTCGCGCTGTTGGTGTGCGCTACGGGCAAATATTCTCCTCTTAATTAAATATATTTATTACAGCGAACCTGCAACTTCTCTAGACCTTTCTTCTTGCTCTGCAAAGCTTTTATTACCTCCTCGTTGAAAGAAAATGTACGACCTTTTAAACTTTTTTTTAGTTGAGGAAAGAGATGATAGTCGGACGGGGCCAAATCTGGTGAATAAGGGGTGTGTTTTACTAATTCTAACCGTAAATCTCGAATTTTTTGCATGGCAACATGAGATTTGTGTACTGGAGCGTTGTCCTGTAAAAACAAAATACCTTTGGATAGCTTTCCGCGTCTCTCCTCTTTAATTTTTTCCCGTAGAGTTGTCAGTAATGTCGAATAGTATTCTCCAGTTATTGCTCTACCCTTATCCAAAAAATCAATCATGATTACTCCATGGCAATCCCAAAAAACTGAAGCAAGAACTTTTCCAGCAGATTTTCGGACACTTCTTAGGTCTTGGAGAACCATCGATCGTTGCTTTGTTTCTGGATCGTAGAAATGTACCCAAGTCTCATCCATAGTAACAATTCAATTTAAGAAGTCTACATCGTTTTCAAATCGAGCACAGATCGAACGCGAGGCTTCTACCCTTGCACGATTTTGGTCAACATTGAAACATTTGGGGATCCACTTTCCAGAATTTCTTCACGTGTCCAAACTGACGTGAACTATATGATGAACGTGTTCGTATGAAATCTTCAGTGCTTCAGACATCCGTTTTAGCCCAATTCGACGGTCTGATAAAATCATGTCATGAAATGCATCGATATTTTCGGGGACTGACACGGAAACTGGCCTTCCCGATCGGTCATCATCTTCAATGGAAAATTTACCTCTTTTGAAGCTTGTAGTCCAATTTTTCACGGTCGCATACGAAAGACATTGATCACCAAGGGTATCAAGCATATCTTCGTAAATCTGCTCACCTCTCAACCATTTTAAATACAGGTAATTGATGATGGCTCGATACTCCAATTTTTCGATTTTTACAATTTCGGTGGACATTTTTAATTTATTGCGTAACTCTGGTTTACTTTTTTGACGTCGAACTCTACGCTGACACTTCTAATAAGTTATTGTTCGTTGATATGGTATCGCAATATTTTGTTTATGCATGGAACTGGTCTAGGCTAACTAGATATCAATAGATCCTCGTAACGAGATGAAAAGATCAAAATCAGATGCATATAGGTGTGAAACGAAAACGAATAAATATCAACACAAATCAGACGCAACATCTCATGCATTAATCATCAAGTTACCATCACCCATATTAACAACCGCAAATCTCAGACAAGTAACAACTACCCCCATTGTTGCATCGAAAGGTGTTCCATGTAAAACCAAACTATCAATTCCGACCAACAACTGAACTACGGTTGAAAACATCAATCTTCCCTCGAACGGTAATTGCCCCCGAAAATTTCATTAGCATATTATTTCGCTCAATGGAAACCCACGTTTTTTTCATCCCGTCCCGGGGTCCCGATTACACGCCTCCGTTATTCGATACACCGGCCCCGGGATTCGGGAATTGAAAGTCGCCGGGCCGAAAGAAGGCTCCAAATTCAATCAACGTGTACCAGTTTCGGACAATAGAGTCGCATAGCTCGAAACTAATGGAAAGATAATAGGCCGGGACGCTGTCACCTGAAGTTACGTCGAACGGAAAGGGGGTACTGTCGCGGGACGTCTGGAGATCGCACCGAAATTAGTTTGAATGGTTTCGAGGGGACCCGAGGGGGTTGGTTCAGAATTTCAGATGGAGAAACTAAGTTTGACGTGTAACAAATGGAGATGGCCTAGTTGGAAATGACTTCGAACGAGATCAATGGCATAGAGGTCGAAATGTGGCCTGTGAAATATTATTACTGAGGAAGCTTTGGGTGTATTATGGAGTTTATGTTGTTATTATGTTATGGCTCTAGATAGTTGAACATCACAGTGAGAATATGTACTGTATTCGAATCGGAACGCGAAGAGAATAAACTAATCAAAGTTGAAAGTAAAGATATACAGGGAGGGTGAGTAGCCATAGGTAAATGGTGGATAGGTGCTCTTGGCTACTTGTTGCGCTTAATAAAATAACATTTTACCCAAAGTTAAAAGTTTTTCTAGGAAAAAATTTCCCATTTTTCCCAATAAAATCTTGAATTTTTCTAAATTTAATGCTCAAGGTGCCTATTAAATGATTTATTTTTTTAGTCTAGTCTTGTCTTATTCAGATTGAATCATAATTTCATACAAACGTCTTCAAAAAACCTGACAGCGTCGTATCAAACATCAAAATGAAAAAAAAATTACATAGTGTTGGGTTTTAAAATGGTTTCAAAAACTTCTCTGGTTAATACTCTTTGCAATGGTATGTAACATGTACCATTAATGATCAGATAACTCAAGAAAAAGCTATACTCCATTCACAATTATAAAATCACAACTCTGGCCTTGGAAATTTGACACATTCCACTCTGTATCGAAGTTATGACGTTTTTCAAAATATTTTTATGTTTCAAGTCAACACTATGTTGCCCTTTCTACATTCTTAGCGTATTTCTCAGAATGTGAATTCATTCGGAAAATGAATGTATTGGAAAAGATGTGACGGATGAAAATAATTAACGTTTATATGAATTGACAGAAAGGATTCCTTTTCTAGTTATTTGCATGAAAAATACAAGAGATCACCGTCGAAATATATCATTTTTCGCCATGGAAGAAAATTGCATTGCTTTCCCATAATTTTCATATGCATGCCTGTGAAGATTTAATGTTTAATATCCTCTTGAACTGAAAGTTCAAGACTTGACATCAATTGTTGAATCAAGAATAATGGAACATTATATCCCTCTACTCACTACTGGAATCCGAATAGTTGAAGGGAGTTCTGATGCAACAGGAACTTTTTCTTGGAACATAACCTTAATAGCTAACTTAATAAAAATAAGAGTAGAAGATATATTTCATTTATTTGATCTTATGAACAAGGAGTAAAATATTCTGACTGTATAGTAATTTATTAGTTCAAAAAATATTCATACATTACAACCACAGTAGGTTTGTACAAATAATATGGAACAGGTCAAACATATGCTTCACATTTATCATTCACCTGTTCTAAAATAAGACACAAACTCCTCCACATTATAGGGCCCCTACAGCATTAAAAGCTTGTGTCTCTTTTGAAAGAAGTAGCACTAGATATAATATATTCTTTCGATTAAGAGCAAATACCTACCGTTGAATGTTACATACACAAATTTCTTCAAAATGGGCTTATACGAAGTGGTTCTTTTTCTGAAACGTGAAAACGATCAACAATAATCATTTAGAGACCGATGATGGCCATTAAACACGTTTACTTACGAAAATCGTGCAATTGCATTCTGCAAGTTCTTTCCTCATAATTCCTCGAAAATCCTACCTGAACCATATTTTCCGGTCGCTTTCGTGAAAAGATCGTATAAGGAAGCCTTTTTTATCCATTTACACATTCCAAATAAATTTTGAGCACCAAAAACGATACCGAAGCTAACCAAACTTCTGGGGGACCGGAATTTCGTTTGAAATCTTTCCAAACGGCCAGATACCTAAAAAAAACTTCGTTATCAAGTGTAAAAAAAGGCGATTAGTACTTACTTTTGCTTTATTTATGCTTATAAATCGATTTTCTGTCCAATTCAAATTTGCCGTTGGTACCCATGTCAAAATATCTTTTATACTTTTACTTTGATGTAAACAAAGAAACTGGCAACGCCGTTTTGTCATTGAAGATATTCTCTGTACGCGCACAGATTTTTTATCAGGTGAACCAATTCCTGAAAACGAAACCATGGCCAGCGTTGTGATTTCATAATTGTGAATGGAGTATATGTTAGATTAATTTTACCTGCTCAATGGAATAGTTTTGTCGTCACCCTTTTAAGGCATCCTTGAAGACAAAACGGTTTTTTGTTGAGTTATCTGATTATTAATGGTACATGTTACATACCATTGCAAAGAGTATTAACTAGAGAAGATTTTAAAACCATTTTAAAACCCAACACTATGTGAATTTTTTTTTATTTCACTTTGTAAAGTGGACACATTATTTTTTTCATTTTGATGTTTGATACGACGCTGTCAGGTTTTTTGAAGACGTTTGTATGAAATTATGATTCAATCTGAATAAGACAAGACTAGACTAAAAAAATAAATCATTTTACAGGCACCTCGAGCATTAAATTTTGAAAATTCAAGATTTTAATGAGAAAAATGGGAAATTTCGAGAAAAATGGCAAAAAAATTATAACACTTTGAACTTTGGGCAAAATGTTATTTTATTAGGCGCAACAAGTAGCCAAGAGCATCACCTATCCACCATTTACCTATGGCTACTCACCCTCCAAACACCCTGTATATTCTTATGAAAGGGAGCCGTAAAGATTTGTTTTGTATAGAAAATGAATACATTATATGGCATGTGTAATAAAAAGGCAACAAGGAACAGATCATTCAAACAAATACAGATCCATTCCCCGCTCCTTATCTCAGTATTAGCAGAGGAATGTTGAACGGGGCACCATACAGTTCTACCTATGATGCAAGAGCACAGATAAAAACCACAGCAAAAACTCTTACTGCCAGTGCTCAGTGCTGACCTGTCGCAATATCATAAAGCAACTGGCCAGAGGAAACAATGTGATTCTCTTTTGGGTACCAGGGCAATGTGGCATTGAGGAATTGAGGATGATGAGAAAAGGTTAAAGCCGACGGATCTGAAGCCTTCATGGCCTTAAAAAGGACCACTATAGGGCTGCGCACAGCAATGGGGGATGTCAAACTTTACACTCCTAGGAGAAGATCTCCAGGCCAAAGACAAGCGAAAAGATTTGTGAGAATGTTTGAGATATACTGTCAAAATACCTCTTCTCAATATCATGAAGCTTCAAGTCCAAGAAGTGTTCTTAATTTGTCTGGATAATCCTTCTGTGGAAATGCAGGATATTTATATTCTCATGGATGAATTAATTCGTCCAACCACTCTGGTAGCCAATCTGTTGAACACAATTTGCAGTCTTCCTTTTGTATCATCATAGTGTTCTGAGCTGTTTCTTTGACAACGCCATGTGGTCTTCACTCTTCAGTTATTTTTTATCTTTAACAAACACCTGTTGTTAAGTTGTTGAAATTGAAGAAGCCTCATTCTCTCGTATCATTTTGCTTCAGTCGTTTCAGAATCTAGGTACTCAGCCATGGATAAAAGTTTGAAGACTCCGTTGGTAGATTTGTCATGTCAGAGATAAATTTTTGAAAAATTCCGTTTTTTCTCGTTCCTTCCTGAAAAATGGCATCAAATTCGGACTCCTCATTAAAACCGCAACCCGAGAGCATCCCGAAATAAGGGCGGCGTTCGCAACGAGGTGACGAAACCCACCGCAATCCATTACACGCGTCATCTGGCGTCACGTAGCACCCATAAGGTACCGTGAGATTCGGAGGGTAGATTGCGACAAGGGCAAGGGGTGCATTTCATATACCTCCGCACGCGGTAACGACAGCGTCGGTTGCAACATCATATCGGAATTCACCCCTCGTGGTACGTTCCATCATCTCTGACAGATTTGTCAGATGGCGAAGCGCCCGGTCACGGTCTAGAGATCGCAGACGCATCGAAAGGCCAGGAATCGGTTGATGGGCCTGTTTTACTACCGGGGTGGCTTTGTGTTGGGGTAAACGTCGAAAAAATTAGCGTGAAATCGGTGAATTTCAGTTTGACGGTTTTTGGTGCAGCTGATTCATGTCGGCACCAGAGGATTTATTGGTTCTTCTTGTCATGGCGATCCACACTGTTCAGAGATGAATAATAATAATTTCAAAATTTGAATATTCCGGAAATTTCACCAAACGTTTCGTCCACAACTTCATGAATCTTAGTCGGAAGATGTAACCCAGCGATTGACTGCTCCGAATTGGTTATGCTGATTGCTACCAACTCATCGAGGATCAAAAATTGTAGAATGCTACGCGAAATTTCGGTAGATGTTGCCAAATTTCGCTGAAATTTCGACCTTCTAAAAATTAGGTCTAAGTAGCAAGACCATCTTCTTTGAGATCAAGATTTAAGAGCCCAAATAAATCAGGAAAGCCTCGAAATATGATATGATATGATAAATTGTTTATCCTGATTGCTCCTACGCTTGAGACCCCTCTGAAACTACAAGCTTCGAAGCTTGTAACTTGTACCGAGTTCGGAGAAGTAGTTGTGTTCTGTCAGTTAAGTCATTCAATCAAAGTCACCACAAACTTCTACGAGGAATCTAGAATGTGATGCCATTTGTAGAAACTACGAGGATATATTGAAAAATTTTAGGCCTACTAATCCTACTATAGAACCAAACAAAATTTCAATGTCAAAATATTCTATTACTCAACATATTCTCCTCCTAATTGAATACATTTATTACAGCGAACCTGCAACGTCTTTAGACCTTTCAAAAAATGTTTCTTCTTGCTCTGCAAACCAGTCCTCCACAGCTTTTATTACCTCCTCGTTGGAAGAGAATTTACGACCTTTTAAACTTTTTTCAGTTGAGCTGTTGAGGAAAGAGATGATAGTCGGATGGAGCCAAATCTGGTGAAAAAGGGGGGTGTTCTAGTAATTCTAACCATAATCACGGATTTTTTGCATGACAACATGAGATTTGTGTACTGGGGCGTTGTCCTGTAAAAACAAAATACCTTTGGTTAGCCTTCCGCGTCTATTCTCTCTAATTTTTTTCCCGTAGAGTTGTCAGTAATGTCGAATAGTATTGTTCTACCCTTATCCAAAAAATCAATCATGATTACTCCATGGCAATCCCAAAAAACTGAAGCAATAACTTTTCCAGCAGACTTTTGGACGCGATACTTCTTAGGTCTTGGAGAACCAGAGTTTCGCCATTCCATCGATTGTTGCTTTGTTTCTGAATCGTAGAAATGTACCCAAGTCTCATCCATAGTTACAATTCGGTTTAAGAAGTCTACATCGTTTTCAAATCGAGCACAGATCGAACGCGATGCTTCTAACCTTGCACGCTTCTGGTCAACATTCAAACATTTGGGGATCCATTTTGCAGAAATTTTTCTCATGTCCAAATAGACGTGAACTATATGATGAACGCATTCGTATGAGATCTTCAGTGCTGCAGATATCCGTTTCAGCCCGATTGGACACAGTCTGATAAAATCATATCATGAACTGCATCGATATTTTCGGGGACTGACACAGAAACCGGCCTTGTCTGCATTTGTTCTCCGTCTAATTTTGTATCAGCTTGAAAAAGAATCACCCTGTATAGTCCACCGCATCTCTATCCCCGAAGCAATCCGAAGTTCTTCATTAGCATTACCAACTTAAAATTCAAAAAGCTGACCCAAACAAGGCTACCATAACAACAGTCATGTTTTACCCTGTCATCTGTCACAAAATATTTCAACCACCTTTCCTCTTCTCCGATTTCATTGAATCACTCGACTCCGTCCATAGAAAAAAGTACTCGACACATCCGTCACGCATCAAAACAATCACTGAGATTTACATATGTCACTCACCAATTCGTCATGATCACAAAATAAATGGAACTAGATGTTCGGGCGTCGAGCTGCCCCTATCTGGGTGTCCCAGAAAAAAAAGCATAATGAACTGATTGAACGGCTCTAGAACAGATGTTCAAAACATACACGGTCACCCATTAGACGTTGGGAAACGAAGAGGTCAAAGTTCGACCGGGGTAATGTTTTATGTAATCACAGTTGAACAAAAATAAAAGCCACTCTAGGTTGAATGTAAATATCGCTGTGCCTAACACAATGCTTTCAATTTAAATATGCTAATTTTCGTAAATAATAATATCGCTATGAAATGGATGGATGCGAATGAAATGCATTAAAAGTTTATGTTTTACGTTTCAAGTGAACACAAACAGAACTTATTGTTCGTTTTACGACTTTGTAGAACGTCGAACCTTTTAAATTTCGTTCCGTACTCTTGAAGCAATACGTAAAAAATATCTGGTTCCGTTTCCGGTTAAAGACGGAAAATGTTACGAATTCTATAGGGTTCTTACTGGATCTTCTCATGTTGCGAACTGAAAATTGTTCAACCATGAACTCGCATTCTACACTGCGCAAAAAAATTAACGCACCTTATGGAAATCTCAAATTTATTCTACAATGATAATTATTTTTATCAGAATTATGCATGCATATGTTATCCACTTTCAACGTTTTTCTTCAATACAGATGTTTTCTCCCAGCAGGAATAAAAAAAGATGATATTATCAGATTTTGAATGTATTGGCTCCATTCTAAAATCAGTTGTTCTCGATCAATTCTAGTGATCAATAGTTTTGCTTTCGTTTGATCTTCTACACTCGATCGCTATGCAACGCGAAACACGCAATTTGACCCAAGAGGAATGTGCCCAAGCTGTACTTTTGCGAGAAGAAGGGTGGACATACACAAGAATTGCAGAAAGGTTTGGAGTTTCCCATACAAGTGTGTCCAGAATGTTGCAGCGATTCATCGAGACAGGTATGAATGTCCGAAGACCAGGACAGGGTAGACCACGGGTAACAACTGCCATTCAAGAACGATACTTGAAAGTTTCTTCGTTGAGACAACGGTTTGCAACCGCTCGCCTCCTTCAAAATCAGCTTGAGCAAACTCATAAGGTGCAAATTAGCACTCAGACAATAAGAAATCGCCTCAGAGAATATGATTTAAGGCCTCGTGTCGCGGCAAGGGGCTCAGCACTTACCCTAGCCCATCGAAGGGCGCGTTTGCATTTTGCGAGAGAGCATATCCATTGGGAAGAGGCCGATTGGGAAAGAGTTCTCTTCACAGATGAGTCTAGATTCTATCTCTACCGTTGTGATCGACGTTCCCTTATATAATACAGACGTCCACATGAAAGATATGCTCAGTGCAATTTCATGAATACTACTGGTTTCGGGGGAGGATCGATTATGGTATGGGGTGGAATATCTTCGACTGCTCGCACAGACATAGTGGTCGTTGATAATGGAGCTATGAATGCTGATAAGTATATAAGGAACATTCTCGAAGAGCATGTAGTGCCATTTGCCCCATACATTGGTGAAAATTTCATTTTTATGAACGATGATGCCAGACCCCATCGTGCGCGCATCGTTCAAGAGGTTGAAGTCTCTCGAATGGAATGGCCAGCAAGAAGTCCAGATCTCAATCCGATTGAGCAGGTTTGGGACAACCTCAATAGAAGGCTGAGAAGTCCAGAAAATCATCCAGCTACTCTTAATGACTTAGGAATCCAATTCGGAGAAATCTGGGAAGGATTAGATCAGAACATTTAAAGATCACTCATTTTGAGTATGAACCGTCGTTGCCGAGCTGTAATTAACGCAAGGGGTGGAAATACCAAGTATTAAATCACTTATCAGCATTTCAGTATTTTGAAAATTGTTCATTTCTCTTCTTTCACATAAGATTCGGTGAAATCCTGAATTTTTCTTCCATTTAATGTGTCTTGTTTCGTTCAAAACCTTCCCGAGAGAACATAAAAAATATGTTATAGAGTCAATGTAGAGTTGACTTTCATTAAAATTGAGATTTTCAGAACGTGCGTTAATTTTCTGCGCAGTGTATATGTTCTGTTAATTCAAGATATCGATAAAAGATCACCAAACTTACATTAGTTTTAGTTTGCCAATACACACCCCAACTACGAAAGTACCCAGTATTTAACTTAACTAAAGTTTAAAATTGTTGTTCGAGTCTTTGACTGTTTCATTTTTTTAAATATACATAGATTTTTGGAATCCAAATAAACCTTTATTTCCTTTTAAATATTTTCGAAAGGATCTGTTAGGAAGATGTAGCCATTTTCAATTCAACCAATTAGTATAATCATACTGAGATCTGAACTTCATCCTCACACTCAGTTCAATGTTTACCTGAATAAATAACAATTTTAATTACTCCTATCCTCATTTGCATAAGAGCGCCTCCCCAAAGCTCAGCGAGACGATAAAACTGCATCATTAATTCTTCTGTCTGCCGGCACAACGTGAAGCACCAATTTCTACGATTGCCGCACATGCTCACGTCGAATTTTCACGGAATTTCCCTGGGAAATCGACATTCACGAAGCACGATAAATCTTCAATTTTCCAGGCAATTACGGGAGAGAGCAAACAAGCAATGGGATATTTATACGAATTGCAGGAAATTTGCTTGGCGGGCTTGACTGAAGACGCCAGCGAGTTCCAAACGATTGCGCCTTTCAGGTTTTTCTAAGGACTATTATCTGTGCTTTTCACTGGTTGGTGCCAAGATTTTCCAACCAATTTCAGATGAATAAATTGTACTGTTGACCTTCGGACGTTTGAATCTTCGAAAAACACGATTGGTACAAAGATTGAAGACATCAGATCTAACATTGTGAAGAAAATGGATGCAGCAACATCAGAATATTGTATTCAATACAGCTTTGTTGCTGCGTTTTCCATTTATGGAAATTTGCGCGGTGAATATTCAGTAGAAAATTGTAATATCTTCGACTTCACTTTTATTGAAGTACGGATATATATAATTTATAAGAATAATACTAATAACAATACTGGGGTAGGTAACTATATGTAGCATCGACAACAGCTCGGGAACAAGTGTTTTATTAAAATCATATGTACAGATAGCATCAGATAGATTCTGCGCAAAACATAAAATTAAATACATTACATATCTCCCTTCCTAAATTAAGAAACAACAAAAAAATATTCGAATATCATTTGATCCCTTATAATAATTTTAGTAACACAATCGTTCTACAGGCTTCACCTGTCTTTTTGGATATCGAGCAGTTTTCTCTGGTTCACATTCATTTTCGATTACTAATGGTTGAGTTTCAACATTATTTGAATTACTAGCTTCAGTTTCCATTTGTTCAATGTCATTATCACAAGAAATATTATTTTCATTGATTGAAGATTCAGAATTGAAACTGACTTCTGGTTGAATCGTTTTCCTCAACTGATTTACATGTCTTTTCCATGTCAGCTGCAACTCTGGAACTTCGATAATATATGTACAATTGCCAATTCTTCTATTCACTATTCCCCTAATCCAAGTACTTTTATTTACAATTCTAAAATCTTTAGCTAAAACTACTTCACCTTTTCTAAATACAACTTTACGCTTTCCCTTGTAGTTTTTTTTTTGTTTTGTTTGTTGCAATTCAACATGAGTTCTCAATTTATTTGAAATTTTCAAGTCATTGTCATATTGTCTACTTTTAGGCAAAATCACATTAAATCTACTTCGCAAATTTCTATCGAACATTAACTTTGCTGGGGAGACACCAGTGGTACAATGCGGAGTGATTCGATAATCAAAAGCAAATCTACTTATTGCTGTTTTAGGGGAAATTGTAGGATTTGAGAATAAAACCTTTTTTAACGCTTGCTTGACTGTTTTCACACTGTTTTCGGCAGCCCCATTAGATTCTGGGTTATATGGGGGCGAAGTAATATGATTAATACCATTTTGAATCAAAAAATTTTGGAATTCTTTCGATGTGAAACCACTATCATTATCGGAGACCACTGTCATTGCCAAACCAAATCTTGAGAAGGTTTCTCGTAGGGCATTGACAGTGTTCTCAGAACTAGTAGATGATGTTTCAAAAACTTCCACCCACTTGGTGTAAGCATCCAATATTACTAAATAATATTTATTTTTCAAAGGTCCCAAATAATCAATATGAATCCGCTCAAACGGTTGACTAGGATACTTCCATTGATTTAATTTATTTTTAGGAGGATTATGGAAAAACCTTACACATGATTGACACTGTTTAGTCAATTTATCAATTTCCGTATCCATGCCTGGCCACCAGAAATATGAGCGTGCTAGACTCTTCATTTTAACTGTGCCCAAATGAGTACTATGTAGCTCTTTTAAAACAATAGGGCGTAACTTTACCGGTATCATAATACGATGATTCCAGTAAATGCAATGTTCATCGATTTCATATTCAAAACGCCTGTTGAAATAGGGCTTCAGATCGTCATGAGCTACATAATTAGGCCACCCATTTGTTATATACTCTCTTAATTTTATAAAAACACTATCACATTTGGATTCATCTGCAATATTCTTGTAACTGAAATTGATCTCTGAGTTAGAGAAAAAATTACAATAGTCAATTTCCACATCTTCTTCCTCTGTTACTGAATTGTTAAGTGGTAATCGGGATAGCCAATCAGCTTTATTCTCTTCTGATTTAACATATTCTATTTCATATGAATAATTTGATAAAATTACTGCCCAACGTCTCAATCTATTTGCCGAAAATTCTGGAATACCCTTCTTAGGGCTGAAAATAGTTATTAATGGACGGTGATCTGTGCACAAAATGAAATGCTTATTGTATAAGTACTGATTGAATTTAGTAACTCCAAAAATTATTGCAAGAGCTTCCTTTTCCAATTGTGAGTACGCTTGTTGAGCTTTGCTCAACGTTTTTGAAGCAAAAATGATGGGTTTTTCATCACCGGAGGGAAACAAATGACTTAAAACTGCCCCAATACCGTAACTACTGGAATCAACTGTCAGTTTCAAGGGTAAATTTGGATCGAAATGTACCAAAACATCAGCTGACCTCAGCAACTGTTTAATCTTCAAAAATGCTCTCTCACATTCATTCGTCCATTCAAAAGACTCATTCTTATTCAATAATTTATAAAGAGGATATAGAATTGTAGACATATTTTCTATGAATTTACCGTAATAATTGATACTACCTAAAAAACTCTTCAACTGTTTGACATTGGTGGGCCTGGGTGCTTTATCTATAGCTTCTGTTTTATTTTTACATGGATGTAATCCAATTTTATCGATAGTATATCCCAAGTATTCTATTTCACTTTGAAAAAAACTACATTTATCTTTTCGTAACTTGAATCCAGCATCATTTAAAATTTTAAAAACTTGGCGCAATCTACTCAAATGTTCTTGCAAATCTTTTCCCGTGATGAGAATATCGTCAAGAAAAACTTCTACTCCCTCAATTCCTCCTAGCAGAGATTCCATTATTTTTTGGAATTTCGCAGGAGCCGAGGCGATTCCGAAAGCCAAACGATCATATCTATACAAACCTCTATGTGTGGAAACAGTCAGCAAGTGCTTAGATTCTTCACTTACACATATTTGTTGGTAAGCCTGTGATAGGTCCAATTTAGTGAATTTTACTCCCCCTTGTAACCTACTAAACAAATCTTCGATGCGTGGAACTGGATACTTGTCCACTTCAATATGAGGATTGATGGTGACTTTGAAATCTCCACACAAACGTAAATTACCATCTTTCTTGAATACAGGTACCACTGGTGCCGCCCAATCGCTATAGTCGACTGGTGACCATATACCTAGAGAAGTCAAACGATCAATTTCAAAATCTACTTTTGCTTTTATAGCGAACGGCAATGGTCTCGGCTTATAAAATTTTGGTGATATATTTTCATCTTTCAAAATAATATGTGCTACACCTTTATTGAATTTACCTAATTCATCAGAAAATAAATTTCCAAATTCTAACAACAAGTCATTAATGAAATTTTTGTGATATGAATCATTCTTATTATCACCCACATAATTAAACCCTCCAAAATCAATACCGAATGAATGCAAAAAATTTCGACCTAATATCGGAGGTCCACCTCCTTCTATAACATATATTTCGAAAAATTTTGTGCAATTTTTATAGGTGAGCATTGTTTTGAATAAACCTTTTGGTTTGATTCTGGATCCATCATAGAATGAGAAAACTTTATTGGTTTCATGAAGTATTTCATTTTTGAACTCTTTGTAGAAAAGATCAGCAGATATGGCACTTATTCCAGATCCAGTATCTAATTGAAATCTCATCAATTTTTGATTGATATGTGCATCGATATAATAAGGTGACGAACTACTTTCATCTAATTTGAATAAATTGAGTTCATCGTTAAAATGACCTGTTATTTCAGTATCTTTAGCTTCTGAAATGAAATTATTAAAAAATTTAGGTTTATGAGATCTCTTTTTGTAACAAGCTTTTTCCAAATGTCCCTTAATATGACAAAAATTACAAACATAATTAGCAAATTTGCACTTATCTTTTGGATGACCGTTACCCCCGCAAACTGAGCAAGATGCCTTTCCATCTGCATGCGTCCTATTGGTTCCTTTGATCCTTCCCTGTGCAGTGTTTCCATTTTCTGCATACTGCGCACGTCTTGACTGAGATGACGATCCCTGATTGGTTCTCCTGGACTGCGTAGTGTTCCAACTCCTTTTTGAGTTGCGCAGGAACATGACTTCTTCCTTCACCTGTTTGTAGCCATTTTCCCCTTTGAATGAAGAAATGGCCGCCATCTTGTGACTCGCAATTTTGACTGCTTCTTCAAAAGTAATTGTTACCTTTTCTTCTATTAATCGGTCCAATACTGGCCCTTCCCCAAATCCACATACGAATTTATCTCGCAATGAATTTTCTAAATGAACTCCGAATTCGCACTGCACTGCTAATTTTCGGACTCGAGCTGCCCAATCATTTGTAGATTCCGTGGGATTCCTCGTTGCATTATAAAATTTGATTCTCTCGGCAAACGGTGTTCGGATCGGTGCGAAATGTTTATCAAATATTTCTTCCAATTCTGCCATGGTTTTTTCTTCGGGTTTTATCGGATTGCACTGATCGAACATTAATCGATAAGAATCTTCATCCAACATGTTCAGGAATATGGAACGGCGCTTCGTTTCGCTGATGTTATTGGCATCGAAATAATTGTGTAAACGTGCCTTGTATATGGTCCAGTCAGAGATTTTGAAGTTGAATTCTTGAAGGCGTCCAATAATTCCCACATTTGTACACGTGTTAATTTCTTCTTTATTTTCCGTCATGACGAAATAAATAATATGCAAATTGTTGTTGATTCACTTTTATCTCGTCGCCAATGTAATATCTTCGACTTCACTTTTATTGAAGTACGGATATATATAATTTATAAGAATAATACTAATAACAATACTGGGGTAGGTAACTATATGTAGCATCGACAACAGCTCGGGAACAAGTGTTTTATTAAAATCATATGTACAGATAGCATCAGATAGATTCTGCGCAAAACATAAAATTAAATACATTACAAAAATATTTCCGCGAACCCTATCGTCTTTGAGTATCAACTTACAGCAGTCTCCTAACTGAAAAAATCTCCATACCTAATTCCTTAATTAATCCTGATTCTTAAGACGGGCAGGACTAATTAATTTTTCGTTTCCAGGCAAAAATCCCGATCTACATTGTAAATGGTCGCTTTCCGAGTCACTAATTACGAACGGAAAGTAAGGCTAATTTTCCACCAACTTTTTTCATTTGGATTTATCCATTCTTTCGTTCTGCGTCGGTTTCAGGATCCGATCGAAGGGACGCTGGATCCTGATTGGGGCAGAGACGGAATTGCCCATATTCCCTTGTAAGGACTGAACGAGAATAAATTCGCTATCACAAAAACGCCTATATCTCTTGAACCAATTGAGAAAAAATCAAAATTTGATAATAGTTAGCTTTGTTATGAACGTCAGAAACATGTGGAACATTTACTTCATAGATATTCCAATTCTCTGTCGCAAAATGTCAAGCGAAGTGAAAACAAGAGAATTTATAGTGAAACTTTTTCAAAGTAATCAAAAATGGAGCGTCAAAAGAATCGCGAAAGAGGCTCGGGTTCGTCCGGAAAAGGTATCAAGAGTTATTGTTAAGCGCTTCAACGAAGATCTTACAATTAACCGCAAGGAAGGAACCGGGAGGAAAAAGGGGTTTCATAGCTAAAAAAAAGTGAAGAAATCCATCAGCCTTTTTCAGAAGAATCCTTACCTTTCAGGACGTAGAGTGGCCCAAATAGTGGGTTGTTCGCAGTCAACCGTTCAGAAAATCAAGTCGAGTTGTGGGCTTAGAACATACAAAGTGCAGCAAGTGCCAGACAGGAACGCTGTGAAGAATCAAGAAGCGAAATCCAGAGCAAAGAAATTAAAAAAAGATTTCTTGAAAAATTTTTCCTGTTGCGTGATGGACGACGAAACCTATGTCTTGGCTGATTTCTCGCAACTTCCTGGTCAGGAATTTTATACTGCAGATTCTCGTGGAAATGTTGACGAACAATTTCGCGTGAAGAAACAAGCAAAGTTTCCTAAAAAATTCCTGGTTTAGCAAGCAATTTGCACTTGTGGGAAAAGGAGCAAATTTTTCGTTGGCCAAGGCTCTGTTTACTCGAAGATATACATCGAGGAATGCTTGAAGAAGCAACTTTTACCATTTTTACGTGAGCACGATGTGTCAACAATCTTTTGGCCAGATTTAGCTTCATGCCACTACAGCAAGGCCACCAAGAAATGGTACGAAGCTAATGAGGTGGTTTTTGTCCCCAATGAGGCCAATCCACCAAATTACCCAGAACTCAGGCCAATCGAAAGATTTTGGGCCCTGGGAAAAAGAGAATTGAATGAGACTAAGAAATCAACGAAAACATTAGCGGAATTCAAGCAAAAGTGGAAGGCAGCATCCCAGAAAGTGACTGAGAACACTATAAGAAGCATGATGGGAAGAATTCGAGAAAAAATCCATGAATTTTGTAAAAAATAGTTTTGGTTTTTTTATTGTAAAAACAGGTTTCATTAGAATTAGAAGATGATTCGAAAATGAGTTTGATTTTCGAAATCGGTCCAGTGGTTCAAAAGATAGAAGCGTTTTTGTGATAGCGAATTTATTCTCGTTCAGTCCTTAGAAATCCACAATGGAACATAATTGATCTTTTGAACTGCATGCTGTATTTCTCTCTACAAGAAAAACTCCTAGAAATCCAGTCTGGCCAACCGTGAAACGATTTTCACATTTCCGGAATCGATCTTTCCTGCTCGCTCCCGGTAAACAATATCCAGGTGTGTAAATAATAGTCTTGAGACAATTCGCTGGCCTTGCCACCTTAACTAGCCCGACATATGTCCGTGCGCACTTAGTTACAGGCAATTGGTCGGAGGAGGTAATATTCTTGAGAATTCACGCTTCAGGTGATTCGAACGCAATTTATTGCGCCTCTGTCGGTATCGAAAAAATCGAAACGGCGTCTTGGATCGGTAGCGAGTACCTATGGCTGAATGGTTATTTTTGACGAGATATTACGTGAATATTCGGTTTTTTGGTCAAGTAGCTTTTCGGGGTTGTTCTTGGATACAGTATTTCTTTCTCACGGTGGTCTTTTGGAAGCATATGTCGCTGTTTCATGTTGACACCCAATGGAAGTTCCCCAGAGACAAAAAGAAGCTTCAAAGGGTACCCAGATAAACTGGCAGAGTGTTACCAACTATACTCCATTCACTTTTAAAAAGTATCCCGGTTGGCAAAGATTTAGGTTCATCAAGTTTTTTTACTTAGAACTGACGCAGGTTGGCACTGGTGAAATGTCAAATAATTATCAGAGACGTTGCCAATGTTGATTTCTATCTTCTCTATTTCAACTTTGTGAATCGAGTTTGTTCTTTCGAGGTTTAACTGTGACGCAGGTTTCGAAGTACTACTACATTTTCATACTGGAGTATTTCAAGTTGTGCAAAAAGGTCTTGAGAATTTTGAAAAGTGGGGAATTCTATAGGTCCGCCTGTTCTTTTAGAAGTTTTTCTGTCGGGTTATTCGAGTACTTTTATTCTTTTTTCGAATGAACTATCACAAAGTAAGGGACTATTCTGTCCATTATTTGTCAGTGAAATGTCAACACTCGATTCTTGATTTCAATAAAAGAAAATAGCAGAACTGGATCTTCCAACCATGTTTAAACAGTGCGCGTCAAAATTATGGAACAAATTCATTTTCTCAGAAGGAAAATATTTGGCTACAAAATCCTGAAACAGGTCAATACAGTGTGACAAGAAAAACCTCGAACAAACTCTTTTTCATTTAACTTTATTAAACAGAAGAAATTGAACAAAACAGCAACAGATAATAATAGCTTGAACATTTGTTAGTGATATAATAATAAATAAATAGGCTTTATTTCAAATAAAGAAGACATACGTTTCGAAGTGGCTTCCTTTGGCGGCGATACACAGTTTCAGACGCTTCTTGAAATTTTCGGCAATGGGCCGCAGCTCCTCGGGCGTTAATCGGTTCCATTCCCGGCGCAGAGATTGCTTCAGCGACTCCAAATGTTTGTGTTTTTTAGCACAAGCCCTGTGCTCCAAAATCGACCACACGCTGTAGTCCATTGGGTTGAGATCCGGTGAGTAGGGCGGCCATTCTGCAGATGAGATGAAACAAGGATAATGGGTCTTACACCATTCTTGCGTCATTTTCGCTCTGTGAGCCGGAGCGGAGTCCTGTTTAAAGGTCCAATGCGTATCGCCGAAGTGCTGCTTGGCCCACGGAAGTACTACGGCCTCGAGGATGTCGCAGCGGTAGACTTCTTGATTGATTTTGACCCCTTGATCCACGAAAACTAAGGGAGTTTTACCACTGCCGCAAATTCCGCCCCAGACCAGGACGGATTGCGGATTTTGACGGTGTTCGACGATGGCCGATGTACCGGGAGCCTCTACGGACCAGACTCTGTCGTTTTGGGTGGTTATGGGATTGTTCTGCGGTGAAAAGCTTCTCGTCTGTGAGGAGAATTCGCTCCCATTGCTGACCGGCGGCGAGACGAAGGAGTTGGCGGCACCTTAGGAGTCGTACGCGCTTGTTTTCCTCCGTGAGGAGTTGAACTTTTTGGAGCTTTATGGCTTGTGGTTTAGCTCTTTTTTGGCAATTTGACGGACTGATTCGCGGTTGATACCGGTCTCACATGCTATTTTCCTCATGGAAACCCTCTGATTTCGATTGACTCGCTTCTTGACGATGTTGCGATTGCTAGGTGTATTGACAGTGCGTTTTCTACTCCTTGAAACGACGAATTGCATCGGACACGGTTTGTCGAGGCACATAGAGCAAACGAAAAATTTCGCATTGACGCCTACCTTGACGAAACAGCTCCAAAATCGCACTACGTTTGTTTGACATTCTAAAACTCTGTGAAATGAAATTATATCAAACTGAAAATTCACTTATTAGTACAGGAAAGTGTAGAGAAACCAAGAGAATAAAAATTATTTGGCTGGGCTGAAATACTTTTGTCCCAGACCACAGCAAACTTTGTCCGAAGTTTTTCTTGTCACCCTGTAATTGTCTCACTTTCACCAAATTTTTATGCATTTTTGAAAATTTTTGTTGCACCCTGTGCCATCCCCATGAACCCTCTAAATTTTTCGAATAGGGAAAGTGGGTCATGTGATATTTTTTTGGCAAGGGCTTTCCCTATTCAAAGAATTTAGATGGTTGATGGGAATGGCACAGGGTACAACAAAAATCCTTCAAAAACGCAAATTTTTGGTAAAGTAAAACAAAAATTGGGCTGTTTCAGGATTTTGTTGCCAAATATTTTCTTCTGAAAAAATGAATTTGTTCCATAATTTCAACGCGTCCTGTATACCCAATTATATTTCCATTCTAAATCAGATTTCCTCTCACCAAAACCTATTTCTTTCTGAGGCAATGAAAATATGTCATATTTACCGCTCTGACCAATTTCGAAACTTTTATTATCGTCCAATCGTTTCACCATATGGACACTCATATGTGGCCTTTAAATTAATCCGTGATAAAATATCGGATTTTTATTGCCGGTCATAGATATCCATAGTTTCGTGTCATTTATGTGACGGCTGTGATTTATGATCGTCATGCGAAGGTTATTGACTTTATTATAGGTTTGTTTTGTTTTTACCAATACCAGCTACGTCATCATTTTGTTACGTATAGTATAGTCCTCATAGAAAAAGGTCTAATATAAAATTTCACCCACTTGGTTATGGGCGATTTGAATAATTCCAAGAATTGTCTATTTCATAATTTGACCCAATTTTTAACTTCTTCTATGTTTTCTGTATGATTTGGCAAGCTCTCACTCGCTTCTTTCGAGACATATATCCCTTCAGAAACATACGAACCACGAAAGCGCCCTAATTCTAGCGAACGCATCGAGTTTTGCCCCAACCCACATTCGCCCCCATACCCTTCGGAACTTATCCAATTTGTTTCGCGAACTTATTTTTTATTTGGCGTGTTTTCCACGGAAAGAAGGCCGAGAGGCCCATCGCATCGCAATAAATATGGCTTGGCGGTGCGCGCAGGGCCAATAAATTCACGAAACACCTCGTTCTGACCATATATAAGAACACCTAAGACCTATGCGGTGGCGTCCGCATGGCTCGTTTTCTGCCGAAGCCTTATTTATTGGGAAAACGTGCGGGAATTTTCCGGGGTATCGGCCGAAGTTTCAGAACAGTACAGCGGATCCTGGGCAAAAATTGGAGAGGTTTCGGGTGTTGGCATTTTTTCGCAGAAAAATTGCCGAATATTCAAATTTCAAATTTTGTCGATACATTCACAGGCTGTTTGCAATTTTTGGTATACATTTTTCCATCGAAAATTCGTATCTCTGAGCATAATAAAATCGATTTCGAAAATCCCAACTTTCTGGGTGAAAAATGCATAAGTGTTATGACCCCCCAAAAACACCATATTTGTCATCACCGAGGAATCCATGACGAATCCAAAGTCGTTTTCCAATCTCGAAGATCTACTACCCATTCGAATCTTGCATAATACCCATTAGACTGATCAGTACCACCTATACTTTGAGTGCTCTGAGCGTCAGAACAAAACTCGAAAATGAAATTTGGAAAAAATAAAACAATTGAAAGTCGACTCAAAGAAGGCGTATATGGACATGTTTGGTATCAAATTATAGGTTTTCGAGGACGCTCTATCCATTAAGATCAAATTCAAGTCGCTATCTATCTTAGTTTAGATTTTCACCTGTCAAATGGCATTTTTTGAAAAATTCAAAATTTCAAATTCTCATAGCTCCCGCTTCTGGGATCGTATCAACTTTTTGTTTGTATATTGTAAATCAGCATTGTCCAAAGTATCTCTGAGCATCATAAAATCGATTTCGAAAATCCCAACTTTTTGAGTGAAAAATGCATAAGGGGTAAGACCCCCCAAAAACACCATATTTGTCATTACCGAGAAATCCCTGGCGAATACAAAGTCGTTTTCCAATCTTGAAAATCTACTACCAATTCGAATCATGCATAATACCCATTAGACTGATCATTACCAACTATACTTTGAGTGCTCCGAGCGTCAGAACAAAACTCGAAAATGAAATTTGGAAAAAATAAAACAATTAAAAGTCGACTCAAAGAAGGCCTATATGGACATGTTTGGCATCAAATTATAGGTTTTCGGGGACGCTCTATCCAATAAGAACAAATTCAAGTCGCTATCTATCATAGTTTAGATTTTCACCTGTCAAATGGCATTTTTTTGAAAAATCCGAAATTTCAAATTGTCATAGCTCCCGCTTCTGGGATCGTATCAAATTTTTGTTTGTATATTGTAAATCAGCATTGTCCAAAGTATCGCTGAGCATCATAAAATCGATTTAAAAAATCCCAACATTTTGAGTGAAAAATGCATAAGGGGTTAGACCCCCCAAAAACACCATATTTGTCATCACCGAGGAATCCCTGGCGAATCCAAAGTCGTTTTCCAATCTCGAAGATCTACTACCCATTCGAATCATGCATAATACCCATTAGACTGATCAGTACCACCTATACTTTGAGTGCTCTGAGCGTCAGAACAAAACTCGAAAATGAAATTTGGAAAAAATAAAACAATTAAAAGTCTACTCAAAGAAGGCCTGAATGGACATGTTTGGTATCAAATTATAGGTTTTCGGGGACGCTCTATCCAATAAGAACATATTCGAGTCGCTATCTATCATAGTTTAGATTTTCACCTGTCAAATGGCATTTTTTGAAAAATCCGAAATTTCAAATTGTCATAGCTCCCGCTTCTGGGATCGTATCAACTTTTTGTTTCCATATTGTGAATCAGCATTGTCCAAAGTGTCTCTGAGCATCATAAAATCGATTTCGAAAATCCCAACTTTTTGAGTGAAAAATGCATAAGGGGTAAGACCCCCCAAAAACACCATATTTGTCATCACCGAGGAATCCCTGGCGAATCTAAAGTAGTTTTCCAATCTCGAAGGTCTACTACCCATTCGAATCATTCATAATACCCATTAGACTGATCAGTACCACCTATACTTTGAGTGCTCTGAGCATCAGAACAAAACTCGAAAACGAAATTTGGAAAAAATAAAACAATTAAAAGTCGACTCAAAGAAGGCCTATATGGACATGTTTGGTATCAAATTATAGGTTTTCGGGGACACCCTATCCAATAAGAACAAATTCAAGTCGCTATTTATCATAGTTTCGATTTTCACCTGTCAAATGGCATTTTTTGAAAAATCCGAAATTACAAATTGTCATAGCTCCCGCTTCTGGGATCGTATCAACTTTTTATCTGTATATTGTAAATCAGCATTGTCCAACGTATCTCTGAGCATCATAAAATCGATTTCGAAAATCCCAACTTTTTGGGTGAAAAATGCATAAGGGGTAAGACCCCCCAAAAACACCATATTTGTCATCACCGAGGAATCCCTGGCGAATCCAAAGTCGTTTTCCAATCTCGAAGGTCTACTACCCATTCGAATCATTCATAATACCCATTAGACTGATCAGTACCACCTATACTTTGAGTGCTCTGAGCTTCAGAACAAAACTCGAAAATGAAATTTGGAAAAAATAAAACAATTAAAAGTCGACTCGAAGAAGGCCTATATGGACATGTTTGGTATCAAATTATAGGTTTTCGGGGACGCTCTATCCAATAAGAACAAATTCAAGTCGCTATCTATCATAGTTTAGATTTTCACCTGTCAAATGGCATTTTTTGAAAAATCCGAAATTTCAAATTCTCGTAGCTCCCGCTTCTGGGATCGTATCAACTTTTTGTTTGTATATTGTAAATCAGCATTGTCCAAAGTATCTCTGAGCATCATAAAATCGATTTCGAAAATCCCAACTTTTTGAGTGAAAAATGCATAAGGGGTAAGACCCCTCAAAAACACCATATTTGTCATCACTGAGGAATCCCTGGCGAATCCAAAGTCGTTTTTCAATCTCGAAGATCTACTACCCATTCGAATCATGCATAATACCCATTAGACTGATCAGTATCACCTAAACTTTGAGTGCTCTGAGCATCAGAACAAAACTCGAAAATGAAATTTGGAAAAAATAAAACAATTAAAAGTCGACTCGAAGAAGGCCTATATGGACATGTTTGGTATCAAATTATAGGTTTTCGGGGACGCTCTATCCATTAAGATCAAATTCAAGTCGCTATCTATCATAGTTTAGATTTTCACCTGTCAAATGGCATTTTTTGAAAAATCCGAAATTTCAAATTCTCGTAGCTCCCGCTTCTGGGATCGTATCAACTTATTGTTTGTATATTGTAAATCAGCATTGTCCAAAGTATCTCTGAGCATCATAAAATCGATTTCGAAAATCCCAACTTTTTGAGTGAAAAATGCATAAGGGGTAAGACCCCCCAAAAACACCATATTCGTCATCACCGAGAAATCCCTGGCGAATCCAAAGTCGTTTTCCAATCTCGAAGATCTCCTACCCATTCGAATCATGCATAATACCCATTAGACTGATCAGTATCACCTAAACTTTGAGTGCTCTGAGCATCAGAACAAAACTCGAAAACGAAATTTGGAAAAAATAAAACAATTAAAAGTCGACTCAAAGAAGGCCTATATGGACATGTTTGGTATCAAATTATAGGTTTTCGGGGACGCTCTATCCATTAAGATCAAATTCAAGTCGCTATCTATCATAGTTTAGATTTTCACCTGTCAAATGGCATTTTTTGAAAAATCCGAAATTTCAAATTCTCGTAGCTCCCGCTTCTGGGATCGTATCAACTTTTTGTTTGTATATTGTAAATCAGCATTGTCCAAAGTATCTCTGAGCATCATAAAATCGATTTCGAAAATCCCAACTTTTTGAGTGAAAAATGCATAAGGGGTAAGACCCCTCAAAAACACCATATTTGTCATCACTGAGGAATCCCTGGCGAATCCAAAGTCGTTTTTCAATCTCGAAGATTTACTACCCATTCGAATCATGCATAATACCCATTAGACTGATCAGTATCACCTAAACTTTGAGTGCTCTGAGCATCAGAACAAAACTCGAAAACGAAATTTGGAAAAAATAAAACAATTAAAAGTCGACTCAAAGAAGGCCTATATGGACATGTTTGGTATCAAATTATAGGTTTTCGGGGACGCTCTATCCATTAAGATCAAATTCAAGTCGCTATCTATCATAGTTTAGATTTTCACCTGTCAAATGGCATTTTTTGAAAAATCCGAAATTTCAAATTCTCGTAGCTCCCGCTTCTGGGATCGTATCAACTTTTTGTTTGTATATTGTAAATCAGCATTGTCCAAAGTATCTCTGAGCATCATAAAATCGATTTCGAAAATCCCAACTTTTTGAGTGAAAAATGCATAAGGGGTAAGACCCCTCAAAAACACCATATTTGTCATCACTGAGGAATCCCTGGCGAATCCAAAGTCGTTTTTCAATCTCGAAGATCTACTACCCATTCGAATCATGCATAATACCCATTAGACTGATCAGTATCACCTAAACTTTGAGTGCTCTGAGCATCAGAACAAAACTCGAAAATGAAATTTGGAAAAAATAAAACAATTAAAAGTCGACTCGAAGAAGGCCTATATGGACATGTTTGGTATCAAATTATAGGTTTTCGGGGACGCTCTATCCATTAAGATCAAATTCAAGTCGCTATCTATCATAGTTTGGATTTTCACCTGTCAAATGGCATTTTTTGAAAAATCCGAAATTTCAAATTCTCGTAGCTCCCGCTTCTGGGATCGTATCAACTTTTTGTTTGTATATTGTGAATAAGCATTGTCCAAAGTATCTCTGAGCATCATAAAATCGATTTCGAAAATCCCAACTTTTTGAGTGAAAAATGCATAAGGGGTAAGACCCCTCAAAAACACCATATTTGTCATCACCGAGGAATCCCTGGCGAATCTAAAGTAGTTTTCCAATCTCGAAGGTCTACTACCCATTCGAATCATTCATAATACCCATTAGACTGATCAGTACCACCTATACTTTGAGTGCTCTGAGCATCAGAACAAAACTCGAAAACGAAATTTGGAAAAAATAAAACAATTAAAAGTCGACTCAAAGAAGGCCTATATGGACATGTTTGGTATCAAATTATAGGTTTTCGGGGACGCTCTATCCATTAAGATCAAATTCAAGTCGCTATCTATCATAGTTTAGATTTTCACCTGTCAAATGGCATTTTTTGAAAAATCCGAAATTTCAAATTCTCGTAGCTCCCGCTTCTGGGATCGTATCAACTTTTTGTTTGTATATTGTAAATCAGCATTGTCCAAAGTATCTCTGAGCATCATAAAATCGATTTCGAAAATCCCAACTTTTTGAGTGAAAAATGCATAAGGGGTAAGACCCCTCAAAAACACCATATTTGTCATCACTGAGGAATCCCTGGCGAATCCAAAGTCGTTTTTCAATCTCGAAGATCTACTACCCATTCGAATCATGCATAATACCCATTAGACTGATCAGTATCACCTAAACTTTGAGTGCTCTGAGCATCAGAACAAAACTCGAAAACGAAATTTGGAAAAAATAAAACAATTAAAAGTCGACTCAAAGAAGGCCTATATGGACATGTTTGGTATCAAATTATAGGTTTTCCGGGACGCTCTGTCCAATAAGAACAAATTCAAGTCGCTATCTATCATAGTTTAGATTTTCACCTGTCAAATGGCATTTTTTGAAAAATCCGAAATTTCAAATTGTCATAGCTCCCGCTTCTGGGATCGTATCAACTTTTTGTTTGTATATTGTGAATAAGCATTGTCCAAAGTATCTCTGAGCATCATAAAATCGATTTCGAAAATCCCAACTTTTTGAGTGAAAAATGCATAAGGGGTAAGACCCCCCAAAAACACCATATTTGTCATCACCGAGGAATCCCTGGCGAATCTAAAGTAGTTTTCCAATCTCGAAGGTCTACTACCCATTCGAATCATTCATAATACCCATTAGACTGATCAGTACCACCTAAACTTTGAGTGCTCTGAGCATCAGAACAAAACTCGAAAACGAAATTTGGAAAAAATAAAACAATTAAAAGTCGACTCAAAGAAGGCCTATATGGACATGTTTGGTATCAAATTATAGGTTTTCGGGGACGCTCTATCCATTAAGATCAAATTCAAGTCGCTATCTATCATAGTTTAGATTTTCACCTGTCAAATGGCATTTTTTGAAAAATCCGAAATTTCAAATTCTCGTAGCTCCCGCTTCTGGGATCGTATCAACTTTTTGTTTGTATATTGTAAATCAGCATTGTCCAAAGTATCTCTGAGCATCATAAAATCGATTTCGAAAATCCCAACTTTTTGAGTGAAAAATGCGTAAGCGGTAAGACCCCTCAAAAACACCATATTTGTCATCACTGAGGAATCCCTGGCGAATCCAAAGTCGTTTTTCAATCTCGAAGATCTACTACCCATTCGAATCATGCATAATACCCATTAGACTGATCAGTATCACCTAAACTTTGAGTGCTCTGAGCATCAGAACAAAACTCGGAAACGAAATTTGGAAAAAATAAAACAATTAAAAGTCGACTCGAAGAAGGCCTATATGGACATGTTTGGTATCAAATTATAGGTTTTCGGGGACGCTCTATCCATTAAGATCAAATTCAAGTCGCTATCTATCATAGTTTAGATTTTCACCTGTCAAATGGCATTTTTTGAAAAATCCGAAATTTCAAATTCTCGTAGCTCCCGCTTCTGGGATCGTATCAACTTATTGTTTGTATATTGTAAATCAGCATTGTCCAAAGTATCTCTGAGCATCATAAAATCGATTTCGAAAATCCCAACTTTTTGAGTGAAAAATGCATAAGGGGTAAGACCCCCCAAAAACACCATATTCGTCATCACCGAGAAATCCCTGGCGAATCCAAAGTCGTTTTCCAATCTCGAAGATCTCCTACCCATTCGAATCATGCATAATACCCATTAGACTGATCAGTATCACCTAAACTTTGAGTGCTCTGAGCATCAGAACAAAACTCGAAAACGAAATTTGGAAAAAATAAAACAATTAAAAGTCGACTCAAAGAAGGCCTATATGGACATGTTTGGTATCAAATTATAGGTTTTCGGGGACGCTCTATCCATTAAGATCAAATTCAAGTCGCTATCTATCATAGTTTAGATTTTCACCTGTCAAATGGCATTTTTTGAAAAATCCGAAATTTCAAATTCTCGTAGCTCCCGCTTCTGGGATCGTATCAACTTTTTGTTTGTATATTGTAAATCAGCATTGTCCAAAGTATCTCTGAGCATCATAAAATCGATTTCGAAAATCCCAACTTTTTGAGTGAAAAATGCATAAGGGGTAAGACCCCTCAAAAACACCATATTTGTCATCACTGAGGAATCCCTGGCGAATCCAAAGTCGTTTTTCAATCTCGAAGATTTACTACCCATTCGAATCATGCATAATACCCATTAGACTGATCAGTATCACCTAAACTTTGAGTGCTCTGAGCATCAGAACAAAACTCGAAAACGAAATTTGGAAAAAATAAAACAATTAAAAGTCGACTCAAAGAAGGCCTATATGGACATGTTTGGTATCAAATTATAGGTTTTCGGGGACGCTCTATCCATTAAGATCAAATTCAAGTCGCTATCTATCATAGTTTAGATTTTCACCTGTCAAATGGCATTTTTTGAAAAATCCGAAATTTCAAATTCTCGTAGCTCCCGCTTCTGGGATCGTATCAACTTTTTGTTTGTATATTGTAAATCAGCATTGTCCAAAGTATCTCTGAGCATCATAAAATCGATTTCGAAAATCCCAACTTTTTGAGTGAAAAATGCATAAGGGGTAAGACCCCTCAAAAACACCATATTTGTCATCACCGAGGAATCCCTGGCGAATCTAAAGTAGTTTTCCAATCTCGAAGGTCTACTACCCATTCGAATCATTCATAATACCCATTAGACTGATCAGTACCACCTATACTTTGAGTGCTCTGAGCATCAGAACAAAACTCGAAAACGAAATTTGGAAAAAATAAAACAATTAAAAGTCGACTCAAAGAAGGCCTATATGGACATGTTTGGTATCAAATTATAGGTTTTCGGGGACGCTCTATCCATTAAGATCAAATTCAAGTCGCTATCTATCATAGTTTAGATTTTCACCTGTCAAATGGCATTTTTTGAAAAATCCGAAATTTCAAATTCTCGTAGCTCCCGCTTCTGGGATCGTATCAACTTTTTGTTTGTATATTGTAAATCAGCATTGTCCAAAGTATCTCTGAGCATCATAAAATCGATTTCGAAAATCCCAACTTTTTGAGTGAAAAATGCATAAGGGGTAAGACCCCTCAAAAACACCATATTTGTCATCACTGAGGAATCCCTGGCGAATCCAAAGTCGTTTTTCAATCTCGAAGATCTACTACCCATTCGAATCATGCATAATACCCATTAGACTGATCAGTATCACCTAAACTTTGAGTGCTCTGAGCATCAGAACAAAACTCGAAAACGAAATTTGGAAAAAATAAAACAATTAAAAGTCGACTCAAAGAAGGCCTATATGGACATGTTTGGTATCAAATTATAGGTTTTCCGGGACGCTCTATCCATTAAGATCAAATTCAAGTCGCTATCTATCATAGTTTAGATTTTCACCTGTCAAATGGCATTTTTTGAAAAATCCGAAATTTCAAATTCTCGTAGCTCCCGCTTCTGGGATCGTATCAACTTTTTGTTTGTATATTGTGAATAAGCATTGTCCAAAGTATCTCTGAGCATCATAAAATCGATTTCGAAAATCCCAACTTTTTGAGTGAAAAATGCATAAGGGGTAAGACCCCCCAAAAACACCATATTTGTCATCACCGAGGAATCCCTGGCGAATCTAAAGTCGTTTTTCAATCTCGAAGATCTACTACCCATTCGAATTATGCATAATACCCATTAGACTGATCAGTATCACCTAAACTTTGAGTGCTCTGAGCATCAGAACAAAACTCGGAAACGAAATTTGGAAAAAATAAAACAATTAAAAGTCGACTCAAAGAAGGCCTATATGGACATGTTTCGTATCAAATTATAGGTTTTCCGGGACGCTCTGTCCAATAAAAACAAATTCAAGTCGCTATCTATCATAGTTTAGATTTTCACCTGTCAAATGGCATTTTTTGAAAAATCCGAAATTTCAAATTGTCATAGCTCCCGCTTCTGGGATCGTATCAACTTTTTGTTTGTATATTGTGAATAAGCATTGTCCAAAGTATCTCTGAGCATCATAAAATCGATTTCGAAAATCCCAACTTTTTGAGTGAAAAATGCATAAGGGGTAAGACCCCTCAAAAACACCATATTTGTCATCACTGAGGAATCCCTGGCGAATCCAAAGTCGTTTTTCAATCTCGAAGATCTACTACCCATTCGAATCATGCATAATACCCATTAGACTGATCAGTATCACCTAAACTTTGAGTGCTCTGAGCGTCAGAACATAACTCGAAAATGCAATTTGGAAAAAATAAAACAATTAAAAGTCGACTCTAAAAGGCGTATATGGACATGTTTGGTATCAAATTATAGGTTTTCGGGGACACCCTATCCAATAAGAACAAATTCAAGTCGCTATTTATCATAGTTTCGATTTTCACCTGTCAAATGGCATTTTTTGAAAAATCCGAAATTTCAAATTGTCATAGCTCCCGCTTCTGGGATCGTATCAACTTTTTATTTGTATATTGTAAATCAGCATTGTCCAACGTATCTCTGAGCATCATAAAATCGATTTCGAAAATCCCAACTTTTTGGGTGAAAAATGCATAAGGGGTAAGACCCCCCAAAAACACCATATTTGTCATCACCGAGGAATCCCTGGCGAATCCAAAGTCGTTTTCCAATCTCGAAGATCTACTACCCATTCGAATCATGCATAATATCCATTAGATTGATCAGTACCACCTATACTTTGAGTGCTCTGAGCGTCAGAACAAAACTCGAAAATGAAATTTGGAAAAAATAAAACAATTAAAAGTCGACTCGAAGAAGGCCTATATGGACATGTTTGGTATCAAATTATAGGTTTTCGGGGACGCTCTATCCATTAAGATCAAATTCAAGTCGCTATCTATCATAGTTTAGATTTTCACCTGTCAAATGGCATTTTTTGAAAAATCCGAAATTTCAAATTGTCATAGCTCCCGCTTCTGGGATCGTATCAACTTTTTGTTTCCATATTGTGAATCAGCATTGTCCAAAGTGTCTCTGAGCATCATAAAATCGATTTCGAAAATCCCAACTTTTTGAGTGAAAAATGCATAAGGGGTAAGACCCCCCAAAAACACCATATTTGTCATCACCGAGGAATCCCTGGCGAATCTAAAGTAGTTTTCCAATCTCGAAGGTCTACTACCCATTCGAATCATTCATAATACCCATTAGACTGATCAGTACCACCTATACTTTGAGTGCTCTGAGCATCAGAACAAAACTCGAAAACGAAATTTGGAAAAAATAAAACAATTAAAAGTCGACTCAAAGAAGGCCTATATGGACATGTTTGGTATCAAATTATAGGTTTTCGGGGACGCTCTATCCATTAAGATCAAATTCAAGTCGCTATCTATCATAGTTTAGATTTTCACCTGTAAAATGGCATTTTTTGAAAAATCCGAAATTTCAAATTCTCGTAGCTCCCGCTTCTGGGATCGTATCAACTTTTTGTTTGTATATTGTAAATCAGCATTGTCCAAAGTATCTCTGAGCATCATAAAATCGATTTCGAAAATCCCAACTTTTTGAGTGAAAAATGCATAAGGGGTAAGACCCCTCAAAAACACCATATTTGTCATCACTGAGGATTCCCTGGCGAATCCAAAGTCGTTTTTCAATCTCGAAGATCTACTACCCATTCGAATCATGCATAATACCCATTAGACTGATCAGTATCACCTAAACTTTGAGTGCTCTGAGCATCAGAACAAAACTCGAAAATGAAATTTGGAAAAAATAAAACAATTAAAAGTCGACTCGAAGAAGGCCTATATGGACATGTTTGGTATCAAATTATAGGTTTTCGGGGACGCTCTATCCATTAAGATCAAATTCAAGTCGCTATCTATCATAGTTTAGATTTTCACCTGTCAAATGGCATTTTTTGAAAAATCCGAAATTTCAAATTCTCGTAGCTCCCGCTTCTGGGATCGTATCAACTTTTTGTTTGTATATTGTAAATCAGCATTGTCCAAAGTATCTCTGAGCATCATAAAATCGATTTCGAAAATCCCAACTTTTTGAGTGAAAAATGCATAAGGGGTAAGACCCCTCAAAAACACCATATTTGTCATCACTGAGGAATCCCTGGCGAATCCAAAGTCGTTTTTCAATCTCGAAGATCTACTACCCATTCGAATCATGCATAATACCCATTAGACTGATCAGTATCACCTAAACTTTGAGTGCTCTGAGCATCAGAACAAAACTCGAAAACGAAATTTGGAAAAAATAAAACAATTAAAAGTCGACTCAAAGAAGGCCTATATGGACATGTTTGGTATCAAATTATAGGTTTTCGGGGACGCTCTATCCATTAAGATCAAATTCAAGTCGCTATCTATCATAGTTTAGATTTTCACCTGACAAATGGCATTTTTTGAAAAATCCGAAATTTCAAATTGTCATAGCTCCCGCTTCTGGGATCGTATCAACTTTTTGTTTGTATATTGTAAATCAGCATTGTCCAAAGTATCTCTGAGCATCATAAAATCGATTTCGAAAATCCCAACTTTTTGAGTGAAAAATGCATAAGGGGTAAGACCCCCCAAAAACACCATATTTGTCATCACCGAGGAATCCCTGGCGAATCTAAAGTAGTTTTCCAATCTCGAAGGTCTACTACCCATTCGAATCATTCATAATACCCATTAGACTGATCAGTACCACCTATACTTTGAGTGCTCTGAGCATCAGAACAAAACTCGAAAACGAAATTTGGAAAAAATAAAACAATTAAAAGTCGACTCAAAGAAGGCCTATATGGACATGTTTGGTATCAAATTATAGGTTTTCCGGGACGCTCTGTCCAATAAGAACAAATTCAAGTCGCTATCTATCATAGTTTAGATTTTCACCTGTCAAATGGCATTTTTTGAAAAATCCGAAATTTCAAATTGTCATAGCTCCCGCTTCTGGGATCGTATCAACTTTTTGTTTGTATATTGTGAATAAGCATTGTCCAAAGTATCTCTGAGCATCATAAAATCGATTTCGAAAATCCCAACTTTTTGAGTGAAAAATGCATAAGGGGTAAGACCCCCCAAAAACACCATATTTGTCATCACCGATGAATCCCTGGCGAATCTAAAGTAGTTTTCCAATCTCGAAGGTCTACTACCCATTCGAATCATTCATAATACCCATTAGACTGATCAGTACCACCTATACTTTGAGTGCTCTGAGCATCAGAACAAAACTCGAAAACGAAATTTGGAAAAAATAAAACAATTAAAAGTCGACTCAAAGAAGGCCTATATGGACATGTTTGGTATCAAATTATAGGTTTTCCGGGACGCTCTGTCCAATAAGAACAAATTCAAGTCGCTATCTATCATAGTTTAGATTTTCACCTGTCAAATGGCATTTTTTGAAAAATCCGAAATTTCAAATTGTCATAGCTCCCGCTTCTGGGATCGTATCAACTTTTTGTTTGTATATTGTAAATCAGCATTGTCCAAAGTATCTCTGAGCATCATAAAATCGATTTCGAGAATCCCAACTTTTTGAGTGAAAAATGCATAAGGGGTAAGACCCCCCAAAAACACCATATTTGTCATCACCGAGGAATCCCTGGCGAATCCAAAGTCGTTTTCCAATCTCGAAGGTCTACTACCCATTCGAATCATTCATAATACCCATTAGGCTGATCAGTACCACCTATACTTTGAGTGCTCTGAGCTTCAGAACAAAACTCGAAAATGAAATTTGGAAAAAATAAAACAATTAAAAGTCGACTCGAAGAAGGCCTATATGGACATGTTTGGTATCAAATTATAGGTTTTCGGGGACGCTCTATCCAATAAGAACAAATTCAAGTCGCTATCTATCATAGTTTAGATTTTCACCTGTCAAATGGCATTTTTTGAAAAATCCGAAATTTCAAATTGTCATAGCTCCCGCTTCTGGGATCGTATCAACTTTTTGTTTCCATATTGTGAATCAGCATTGTCCAAAGTATCTCTGAGCATCATAAAATCGATTTCGAAAATCCCAACTTTTTGAGTGAAAAATGCATAAGGGGTAAGACCCCCCAAAAACACCATATTTGTCATCACCGAGGAATCCCTGGCGAATCTAAAGTAGTTTTCCAATCTCGAAGGTCTACTACCCATTCGAATCATTCATAATACCCATTAGACTGATCAGTACCACCTATACTTTGAGTGCTCTGAGCATCAGAACAAAACTCGAAAACGAAATTTGGAAAAAATAAAACAATTAAAAGTCGACTCAAAGAAGGCCTATATGGACATGTTTGGTATCAAATTATAGGTTTTCGGGGACGCTCTATCCATTAAGATCAAATTCAAGTCGCTATCTATCATAGTTTAGATTTTCACCTGTCAAATGGCATTTTTTGAAAAATCCGAAATTTCAAATTCTCGTAGCTCCCGCTTCTGGGATCGTATCAACTTTTTGTTTGTATATTGTAAATCAGCATTGTCCAAAGTATCTCTGAGCATCATAAAATCGATTTCGAAAATCCCAACTTTTTGAGTGAAAAATGCATAAGGGGTAAGACCCCTCAAAAACACCATATTTGTCATCACTGAGGAATCCCTGGCGAATCCAAAGTCGTTTTTCAATCTCGAAGATCTACTACCCATTCGAATCATGCATAATACCCATTAGACTGATCAGTATCACCTAAACTTTGAGTGCTCTGAGCATCAGAACAAAACTCGAAAACGAAATTTGGAAAAAATAAAACAATTAAAAGTCGACTCAAAGAAGGCCTATATGGACATGTTTGGTATCAAATTATAGGTTTTCCGGGACGCTCTGTCCAATAAGAACAAATTCAAGTCGCTATCTATCATAGTTTAGATTTTCACCTGTCAAATGGCATTTTTTGAAAAATCCGAAATTTCAAATTGTCATAGCTCCCGCTTCTGGGATCGTATCAACTTTTTGTTTGTATATTGTGAATAAGCATTGTCCAAAGTATCTCTGAGCATCATAAAATCGATTTCGAAAATCCCAACTTTTTGAGTGAAAAATGCATAAGGGGTAAGACCCCCCAAAAACACCATATTTGTCATCACCGAGGAATCCCTGGCGAATCTAAAGTAGTTTTCCAATCTCGAAGGTCTACTACCCATTCGAATCATTCATAATACCCATTAGACTGATCAGTACCACCTAAACTTTGAGTGCTCTGAGCATCAGAACAAAACTCGAAAACGAAATTTGGAAAAAATAAAACAATTAAAAGTCGACTCAAAGAAGGCCTATATGGACATGTTTGGTATCAAATTATAGGTTTTCGGGGACGCTCTATCCATTAAGATCAAATTCAAGTCGCTATCTATCATAGTTTAGATTTTCACCTGTCAAATGGCATTTTTTGAAAAATCCGAAATTTCAAATTCTCGTAGCTCCCGCTTCTGGGATCGTATCAACTTTTTGTTTGTATATTGTAAATCAGCATTGTCCAAAGTATCTCTGAGCATCATAAAATCGATTTCGAAAATCCCAACTTTTTGAGTGAAAAATGCGTAAGGGGTAAGACCCCTCAAAAACACCATATTTGTCATCACTGAGGAATCCCTGGCGAATCCAAAGTCGTTTTTCAATCTCGAAGATCTACTACCCATTCGAATCATGCATAATACCCATTAGACTGATCAGTATCACCTAAACTTTGAGTGCTCTGAGCATCAGAACAAAACTCGGAAACGAAATTTGGAAAAAATAAAACAATTAAAAGTCGACTCAAAGAAGGCCTATATGGACATGTTTGGTATCAAATTATAGGTTTTCCGGGACGCTCTGTCCAATAAGAACAAATTCAAGTCGCTATCTATCATAGTTTAGATTTTCACCTGTCAAATGGCATTTTTTGAAAAATCCGAAATTTCAAATTGTCATAGCTCCCGCTTCTGGGATCGTATCAACTTTTTGTTTGTATATTGTGAATAAGCATTGTCCAAAGTATCTCTGAGCATCATAAAATCGATTTCGAAAATCCCAACTTTTTGAGTGAAAAATGCATAAGGGGTAAGACCCCTCAAAAACACCATATTTGTCATCACTGAGGAATCCCTGGCGAATCCAAAGTCGTTTTTCAATCTCGAAGATCTACTACCCATTCGAATCATGCATAATACCCATTAGACTGATCAGTATCACCTAAACTTTGAGTGCTCTGAGCGTCAGAACATAACTCGAAAATGCAATTTGGAAAAAATAAAACAATTAAAAGTCGACTCTAAAAGGCGTATATGGACATGTTTGGTATCAAATTATAGGTTTTCGGGGACACCCTATCCAATAAGAACAAATTCAAGTCGCTATTTATCATAGTTTCGATTTTCACCTGTCAAATGGCATTTTTTGAAAAATCCGAAATTTCAAATTGTCATAGCTCCCGCTTCTGGGATCGTATCAACTTTTTATTTGTATATTGTAAATCAGCATTGTCCAACGTATCTCTGAGCATCATAAAATCGATTTCGAAAATCCCAACTTTTTGGGTGAAAAATGCATAAGGGGTAAGACCCCCCAAAAACACCATATTTGTCATCACCGAGGAATCCCTGGCGAATCCAAAGTCGTTTTCCAATCTCGAAGATCTACTACCCATTCGAATCATGCATAATATCCATTAGATTGATCAGTACCACCTATACTTTGAGTGCTCTGAGCGTCAGAACAAAACTCGAAAATGAAATTTGGAAAAAATAAAACAATTAAAAGTCGACTCGAAGAAGGCCTATATGGACATGTTTGGTATCAAATTATAGGTTTTCGGGGACGCTCTATCCATTAAGATCAAATTCAAGTCGCTATCTATCATAGTTTAGATTTTCACCTGTCAAATGGCATTTTTTGAAAAATCCGAAATTTCAAATTGTCATAGCTCCCGCTTCTGGGATCGTATCAACTTTTTGTTTCCATATTGTGAATCAGCATTGTCCAAAGTGTCTCTGAGCATCATAAAATCGATTTCGAAAATCCCAACTTTTTGAGTGAAAAATGCATAAGGGGTAAGACCCCCCAAAAACACCATATTTGTCATCACCGAGGAATCCCTGGCGAATCTAAAGTAGTTTTCCAATCTCGAAGGTCTACTACCCATTCGAATCATTCATAATACCCATTAGACTGATCAGTACCACCTATACTTTGAGTGCTCTGAGCATCAGAACAAAACTCGAAAACGAAATTTGGAAAAAATAAAACAATTAAAAGTCGACTCAAAGAAGGCCTATATGGACATGTTTGGTATCAAATTATAGGTTTTCGGGGACGCTCTATCCATTAAGATCAAATTCAAGTCGCTATCTATCATAGTTTAGATTTTCACCTGTCAAATGGCATTTTTTGAAAAATCCGAAATTTCAAATTCTCGTAGCTCCCGCTTCTGGGATCGTATCAACTTTTTGTTTGTATATTGTAAATCAGCATTGTCCAAAGTATCTCTGAGCATCATAAAATCGATTTCGAAAATCCCAACTTTTTGAGTGAAAAATGCATAAGGGGTAAGACCCCTCAAAAACACCATATTTGTCATCACTGAGGATTCCCTGGCGAATCCAAAGTCGTTTTTCAATCTCGAAGATCTACTACCCATTCGAATCATGCATAATACCCATTAGACTGATCAGTATCACCTAAACTTTGAGTGCTCTGAGCATCAGAACAAAACTCGAAAATGAAATTTGGAAAAAATAAAACAATTAAAAGTCGACTCGAAGAAGGCCTATATGGACATGTTTGGTATCAAATTATAGGTTTTCGGGGACGCTCTATCCATTAAGATCAAATTCAAGTCGCTATCTATCATAGTTTAGATTTTCACCTGTCAAATGGCATTTTTTGAAAAATCCGAAATTTCAAATTCTCGTAGCTCCCGCTTCTGGGATCGTATCAACTTTTTGTTTGTATATTGTAAATCAGCATTGTCCAAAGTATCTCTGAGCATCATAAAATCGATTTCGAAAATCCCAACTTTTTGAGTGAAAAATGCATAAGGGGTAAGACCCCTCAAAAACACCATATTTGTCATCACTGAGGAATCCCTGGCGAATCCAAAGTCGTTTTTCAATCTCGAAGATCTACTACCCATTCGAATCATGCATAATACCCATTAGACTGATCAGTATCACCTAAACTTTGAGTGCTCTGAGCATCAGAACAAAACTCGAAAACGAAATTTGGAAAAAATAAAACAATTAAAAGTCGACTCAAAGAAGGCCTATATGGACATGTTTGGTATCAAATTATAGGTTTTCGGGGACGCTCTATCCATTAAGATCAAATTCAAGTCGCTATCTATCATAGTTTAGATTTTCACCTGACAAATGGCATTTTTTGAAAAATCCGAAATTTCAAATTGTCATAGCTCCCGCTTCTGGGATCGTATCAACTTTTTGTTTGTATATTGTAAATCAGCATTGTCCAAAGTATCTCTGAGCATCATAAAATCGATTTCGAAAATCCCAACTTTTTGAGTGAAAAATGCATAAGGGGTAAGACCCCCCAAAAACACCATATTTGTCATCACCGAGGAATCCCTGGCGAATCTAAAGTAGTTTTCCAATCTCGAAGGTCTACTACCCATTCGAATCATTCATAATACCCATTAGACTGATCAGTACCACCTATACTTTGAGTGCTCTGAGCATCAGAACAAAACTCGAAAACGAAATTTGGAAAAAATAAAACAATTAAAAGTCGACTCAAAGAAGGCCTATATGGACATGTTTGGTATCAAATTATAGGTTTTCCGGGACGCTCTGTCCAATAAGAACAAATTCAAGTCGCTATCTATCATAGTTTAGATTTTCACCTGTCAAATGGCATTTTTTGAAAAATCCGAAATTTCAAATTGTCATAGCTCCCGCTTCTGGGATCGTATCAACTTTTTGTTTGTATATTGTGAATAAGCATTGTCCAAAGTATCTCTGAGCATCATAAAATCGATTTCGAAAATCCCAACTTTTTGAGTGAAAAATGCATAAGGGGTAAGACCCCCCAAAAACACCATATTTGTCATCACCGATGAATCCCTGGCGAATCTAAAGTAGTTTTTCAATCTCGAAGGTCTACTACCCATTCGAATCATTCATAATACCCATTAGACTGATCAGTACCACCTATACTTTGAGTGCTCTGAGCATCAGAACAAAACTCGAAAACGAAATTTGGAAAAAATAAAACAATTAAAAGTCGACTCAAAGAAGGCCTATATGGACATGTTTGGTATCAAATTATAGGTTTTCCGGGACGCTCTGTCCAATAAGAACAAATTCAAGTCGCTATCTATCATAGTTTAGATTTTCACCTGTCAAATGGCATTTTTTGAAAAATCCGAAATTTCAAATTGTCATAGCTCCCGCTTCTGGGATCGTATCAACTTTTTGTTTGTATATTGTAAATCAGCATTGTCCAAAGTATCTCTGAGCATCATAAAATCGATTTCGAAAATCCCAACTTTTTGAGTGAAAAATGCATAAGGGGTAAGACCCCCCAAAAACACCATATTTGTCATCACCGAGGAATCCCTGGCGAATCTAAAGTAGTTTTCCAATCTCGAAGGTCTACTACCCATTCGAATCATGCATAATACCCATTAGACTGATCAGTACCACCTATACTTTGAGTGCTCTGAGCATCAGAACAAAACTCGAAAACGAAATTTGGAAAAAATAAAACAATTAAAAGTCGACTCAAAGAAGGCCTATATGGACATGTTTGGTATCAAATTATAGGTTTTCGGGGACGCTCTATCCATTAAGATCAAATTCAAGTCGCTATCTATCATAGTTTAGATTTTCACCTGTCAAATGGCATTTTTTGAAAAATCCGAAATTTCAAATTGTCATAGCTCCCGCTTCTGGGATCGTATCAACTTTTTTTTTCCATATTGTGAATCAGCATTGTCCAAAGTGTCTCTGAGCATCATAAAATCGATTTCGAAAATCCCAACTTTTTGAGTGAAAAATGCATAAGGGGTAAGACCCCCCAAAAACACCATATTTGTCATCACCGAGGAATCCCTGGCGAATCCAAAGTCGTTTTCCAATCTCGAAGGTCTACTACCCATTCGAATCATTCATAATACCCATTAGGCTGATCAGTACCACCTATACTTTGAGTGCTCTGAGCTTCAGAACAAAACTCGAAAATGAAATTTGGAAAAAATAAAACAATTAAAAGTCGACTCGAAGAAGGCCTATATGGACATGTTTGGTATCAAATTATAGGTTTTCGGGGACGCTCTATCCAATAAGAACAAATTCAAGTCGCTATCTATCATAGTTTAGATTTTCACCTGTCAAATGGCATTTTTTGAAAAATCCGAAATTTCAAATTGTCATAGCTCCCGCTTCTGGGATCGTATCAACTTTTTGTTTCCATATTGTGAATCAGCATTGTCCAAAGTGTCTCTGAGCATCATAAAATCGATTTCGAAAATCCCAACTTTTTGAGTGAAAAATGCATAAGGGGTAAGACCCCCCAAAAACACCATATTTGTCATCACCGAGGAATCCCTGGCGAATCTAAAGTAGTTTTCCAATCTCGAAGGTCTACTACCCATTCGAATCATTCATAATACCCATTAGGCTGATCAGTACCACCTATACTTTGAGTGCTCTGAGCTTCAGAACAAAACTCGAAAATGAAATTTGGAAAAAATAAAACAATTAAAAGTCGACTCGAAGAAGGCCTATATGGACATGTTTGGTATCAAATTATAGGTTTTCGGGGACGCTCTATCCAATAAGAACAAATTCAAGTCGCTATCTATCATAGTTTAGATTTTCACCTGTCAAATGGCATTTTTTGAAAAATCCGAAATTTCAAATTGTCATAGCTCCCGCTTCTGGGATCGTATCAACTTTTTGTTTCCATATTGTGAATCAGCATTGTCCAAAGTGTCTCTGAGCATCATAAAATCGATTTCGAAAATCCCAACTTTTTGAGTGAAAAATGCATAAGGGGTAAGACCCCCCAAAAACACCATATTTGTCATCACCGAGGAATCCCTGGCGAATCCAAAGTCGTTTTCCAATCTCGAAGGTCTACTACCCATTCGAATCATTCATAATACCCATTAGGCTGATCAGTACCACCTATACTTTGAGTGCTCTGAGCTTCAGAACAAAACTCGAAAATGAAATTTGGAAAAAATAAAACAATTAAAAGTCGACTCGAAGAAGGCCTATATGGACATGTTTGGTATCAAATTATAGGTTTTCGGGGACGCTCTATCCAATAAGAACAAATTCAAGTCGCTATCTATCATAGTTTAGATTTTCACCTGTCAAATGGCATTTTTTGAAAAATCCGAAATTTCAAATTGTCATAGCTCCCGCTTCTGGGATCGTATCAACTTTTTGTTTCCATATTGTGAATCAGCATTGTCCAAAGTGTCTCTGAGCATCATAAAATCGATTTCGAAAATCCCAACTTTTTGAGTGAAAAATGCATAAGGGGTAAGACCCCCCAAAAACACCATATTTGTCATCACCGAGGAATCCCTGGCGAATCTAAAGTAGTTTTCCAATCTCGAAGGTCTACTACCCATTCGAATCATTCATAATACCCATAAGACTGATCAGTACCACCTATACTTTGAGTGCTCTGAGCATCAGAACAAAACTCGAAAACGAAATTTGGAAAAAATAAAACAATTAAAAGTCGACTCAAAGAAGGCCTATATGGACATGTTTGGTATCAAATTATAGGTTTTCGGGGACACCCTATCCAATAAGAACAAATTCAAGTCGCTATTTATCATAGTTTCGATTTTCACCTGTCAAATGGCATTTTTTGAAAAATCCGAAATTTCAAATTGTCATAGCTCCCGCTTCTGGGATCGTATCAACTTTTTTTTTCCATATTGTGAATCAGCATTGTCCAAAGTGTCTCTGAGCATCATAAAATCGATTTCGAAAATCCCAACTTTTTGAGTGAAAAATGCATAAGGGGTAAGACCCCCCAAAAACACCATATTTGTCATCACCGAGGAATCCCTGGCGAATCCAAAGTCGTTTTCCAATCTCGAAGGTCTACTACCCATTCGAATCATTCATAATACCCATTAGGCTGATCAGTACCACCTATACTTTGAGTGCTCTGAGCTTCAGAACAAAACTCGAAAATGAAATTTGGAAAAAATAAAACAATTAAAAGTCGACTCGAAGAAGGCCTATATGGACATGTTTGGTATCAAATTATAGGTTTTCGGGGACGCTCTATCCATTAAGATCAAATTCAAGTCGCTATCTATCATAGTTTAGATTTTCACCTGTCAAATGGCATTTTTTGAAAAATCCGAAATTTCAAATTGTCATAGCTCCCGCTTCTGGGATCGTATCAACTTTTTGTTTCCATATTGTGAATCAGCATTGTCCAAAGTGTCTCTGAGCATCATAAAATCGATTTCGAAAATCCCAACTTTTTGAGTGAAAAATGCATAAGGGGTAAGACCCCCCAAAAACACCATATTTGTCATCACCGAGGAATCCCTGGCGAATCTAAAGTAGTTTTCCAATCTCGAAGGTCTACTACCCATTCGAATCATTCATAATACCCATTAGACTGATCAGTACCACCTATACTTTGAGTGCTCTGAGCATCAGAACAAAACTCGAAAACGAAATTTGGAAAAAATAAAACAATTAAAAGTCGACTCAAAGAAGGCCTATATGGACATGTTTGGTATCAAAGTATAGGTTTTCGGGGACGCTCTATCCATTAAGATCAAATTCAAGTCGCTATCTATCATAGTTTAGATTTTCACCTGTCAAATGGCATTTTTTGAAAAATCCGAAATTTCAAATTGTCATAGCTCCCGCTTCTGGGATCGTATCAACTTTTTGTTTGTATATTGTGAATAAGCATTGTCCAAAGTATCTCTGAGCATCATAAAATCGATTTCGAAAATCCCAACTTTTTGAGTGAAAAATGCATAAGGGGTAAGACCCCCCAAAAACACCATATTTGTCATCACCGAGGAATCCCTGGCGAATCTAAAGTAGTTTTCCAATCTCGAAGGTCTACTACCCATTCGAATCATTCATAATACCCATTAGACTGATCAGTACCACCTAAACTTTGAGTGCTCTGAGCATCAGAACAAAACTCGAAAACGAAATTTGGAAAAAATAAAACAATTAAAAGTCGACTCAAAGAAGGCCTATATGGACATGTTTGGTATCAAATTATAGGTTTTCGGGGACGCTCTATCCATTAAGATCAAATTCAAGTCGCTATCTATCATAGTTTAGATTTTCACCTGTCAAATGGCATTTTTTGAAAAATCCGAAATTTCAAATTCTCGTAGCTCCCGCTTCTGGGATCGTATCAACTTTTTGTTTGTATATTGTAAATCAGCATTGTCCAAAGTATCTCTGAGCATCATAAAATCGATTTCGAAAATCCCAACTTTTTGAGTGAAAAATGCATAAGGGGTAAGACCCCTCAAAAACACCATATTTGTCATCACTGAGGAATCCCTGGCGAATCCAAAGTCGTTTTTCAATCTCGAAGATCTACTACCCATTCGAATCATGCATAATACCCATTAGACTGATCAGTATCACCTAAACTTTGAGTGCTCTGAGCATCAGAACAAAACTCGAAAATGAAATTTGGAAAAAATAAAACAATTAAAAGTCGACTCGAAGAAGGCCTATATGGACATGTTTGGTATCAAATTATAGGTTTTCGGGGACGCTCTATCCATTAAGATCAAATTCAAGTAGCTATCTATCATAGTTTAGATTTTCACCTGTCAAATGGCATTTTTTGAAAAATCCGAAATTTCAAATTCTCGTAGCTCCCGCTTCTGGGATCGTATCAACTTTTTGTTTGTATATTGTAAATCAGCATTGTCCAAAGTATCTCTGAGCATCATAAAATCGATTTCGAAAATCCCAACTTTTTGAGTGAAAAATGCATAAGGGGTAAGACCCCTCAAAAACACCATATTTGTCATCACTGAGGAATCCCTGGCGAATCCAAAGTCGTTTTCAATCTCGAAGATCTACTACCCATTCGAATCATGCATAATACCCATTAGACTGATCAGTATCACCTAAACTTTGAGTGCTCTGAGCATCAGAACAAAACTCGAAAACGAAATTTGGAAAAAATAAAACAATTAAAAGTCGACTCAAAGAAGGCCTATATGGACATGTTTGGTATCAAATTATAGGTTTTCCGGGACCCTCTGTCCAATAAGAACAAATTCAAGTCGCTATCTATCATAGTTTAGATTTTCACCCGTCAAATGGCATTTTTTGAAAAATCCGAAATTTCAAATTGTCATAGCTCCCGCTTCTGGGATCGTATCAACTTTTTGTTTGTATATTGTGAATAAGCATTGTCCAAAGTATCTCTGAGCATCATAAAATCGATTTCGAAAATCCCAACTTTTTGAGTGAAAAATGCATAAGGGGTAAGACCCCCCAAAAACACCATATTTGTCATCACCGAGGAATCCCTGGCGAATCTAAAGTAGTTTTCCAATCTCGAAGGTCTACTACCCATTCGAATCATTCATAATACCCATTAGACTGATCAGTACCACCTATACTTTGAGTGCTCTGAGCATCAGAACAAAACTCGAAAACGAAATTTGGAAAAAATAAAACAATTAAAAGTCGACTCAAAGAAGGCCTATATGGACATGTTTGGTATCAAATTATAGGTTTTCGGGGACGCTCTATCCATTAAGATCAAATTCAAGTCGCTATCTATCATAGTTTAGATTTTCACCTGTCAAATGGCATTTTTTGAAAAATCCGAAATTTCAAATTGTCATAGCTCCCGCTTCTGGGATCGTATCAACTTTTTGTTTCCATATTGTGAATCAGCATTGTCCAAAGTGTCTCTGAGCATCATAAAATCGATTTCGAAAATCCCAACTTTTTGAGTGAAAAATGCATAAGGGGTAAGACCCCCCAAAAACACCATATTTGTCATCACCGAGGAATCCCTGGCGAATCCAAAGTCGTTTTCCAATCTCGAAGGTCTACTACCCATTCGAATCATTCATAATACCCATTAGACTGATCAGTACCACCTATACTTTGAGTGCTCTGAGCTTCAGAACAAAACTCGAAAATGAAATTTGGAAAAAATAAAACAATTAAAAGTCGACTCGAAGAAGGCCTATATGGACATGTTTGGTATCAAATTATAGGTTTTCGGGGACGCTCTATCCAATAAGAACAAATTCAAGTCGCTATCTATCATAGTTTAGATTTTCACCTGTCAAATGGCATTTTTTGAAAAATCCGAAATTTCAAATTCTCGAAGCTCCCGCTTCTGGGATCGTATCAACTTTTTGTTTGTATATTGTAAATCAGCATTGTCCAAAGTATCTCTGAGCATCATAAAATCGATTTCGAAAATCCCAACTTTTTGAGTGAAAAATGCATAAGGGGTAAGACCCCTCAAAAACACCATATTTGTCATCACTGAGGAATCCCTGGCGAATCCAAAGTCGTTTTTCAATCTCGAAGATCTACTACCCATTCGAATCATGCATAATACCCATTAGACTGATCAGTATCACCTAAACTTTGAGTGCTCTGAGCGTCAGAACATAACTCGAAAATGCAATTTGGAAAAAATAAAACAATTAAAAGTCGACTCTAAAAGGCGTATATGGACATGTTTGGTATCAAATTATAGGTTTTCGGGGACACCCTATCCAATAAGAACAAATTCAAGTCGCTATTTATCATAGTTTCGATTTTCACCTGTCAAATGGCATTTTTTGAAAAATCCGAAATTTCAAATTGTCATAGCTCCCGCTTCTGGGATCGTATCAACTTTTTATTTGTATATTGTAAATCAGCATTGTCCAACGTATCTCTGAGCATCATAAAATCGATTTCGAAAATCCCAACTTTTTGGGTGAAAAATGCATAAGGGGTAAGACCCCCCAAAAACACCATATTTGTCATCACCGAGGAATCCCTGGCGAATCCAAAGTCGTTTTCCAATCTCGAAGATCTACTACCCATTCGAATCATGCATAATATCCATTAGATTGATCAGTACCACCTATACTTTGAGTGCTCTGAGCGTCAGAACAAAACTCGAAAATGAAATTTGGAAAAAATAAAACAATTAAAAGTCGACTCAAAGAAGGCCTATATGGACATGTTTGGTATTAAATTATAGGTTTTCGGGGACGCTCTTTCCAATAAGAATAAATTCAAATCGCTATCTATCATAGTTTAGATTTTCACCTGTCAAATGGCATTTTTTGAAAAATCAAAAATTTCAAATTGTCATCGCTCCCGCTTCTGGGATCGTATCAACTTTTTGTTTGTATATTGTAAATCAGCATTGTCCAAAGTATCCCAGAGCATTATAAAATCGATTTCGAAAATCCCAACTTTTTGAGTGAAAAATGCATAAGGGGTAAGACCCCCAAAAACACCATATTTGTCATCACCGAGAAATCCCTGGCGAATCTAAAGTAGTTTTCCAATCTCGAAGGTCTACTACCCATTCGAATCATTCATAATACCCATTAGACTGATCAGTACCACCTATACTTTGAGTGCTCTGAGCATCAGAACAAAACTCGAAAACGAAATTTGGAAAAAATAAAACAATTAAAAGTCGACTCAAAGAAGGCCTATATGGACATGTTTGGTATCAAATTATAGGTTTTCGGGGACGCTCTATCCAATAAGAACAAATTAAAGTCGCTTTCTATCATAGTTTAGATTTTCACCTGTCAAATGGCATTTTTTGAAAAATCCGAAATTTCAAATTGTCATAGCTCCCGCTTCTGGGATCGTATCAACTTTTTGTTTGTATATTGTAAATCAGCATTGTACAAAGTATCCCTGAGCATCTTAAAATCGATTTCGAAAATCTCAACTTTTTGAGTGAAAAATGCATAAGGGGTAAGACCCCCCAAAAACACCATATTTGTCATCGCCCTGAAATGCCTGGCGAAACTAAACGTGTTTGTCTATCTGGAAGATCTACTATCTATTTGAGTCATGCAGAAAACCATACCGGTTGATCAATACGAGTATCACCTATACTACGCGCGCTTTGTGCTGCTGAACAAAACTCGAAAATGAAATATGCAAAAATAAAATATGAAAAAATTCAAGTCATAGAAGATCTATATGAACAAGTTTGGTATCAAAATATAGGTTTTCGGGGATGCTGAATTCAATAAAAAATAATTCAAGGCTCTTCATATCTTAGTTTAGATTTTCAACTGTGAAATGGCATTTTTTCAAAAAATCGAAATTTCAACTGTTCATAGCTCCTGTTCTTGTGATCGCATCCACTTTCTGTTTGTATATTATTAATCAGCATTGTCTTAAGTATCTCTGAGCATAATAAAATCGATTTCGAAAATCCCAACTCGAGTGGAAAATAGGAAAAGCTTTGTGGGTTGGCGATTCACAGAACTGGAAGGCCCCTTTGTCAAAGAAGAATGATTTCTTCCGAGTATGATTTATACTTTATTTTTATCAATTTTTTCATAAGTATACCATTCCTGAGGGGACACGAAAATACATCCATATCCTCTCCTGTCCTGTCCCCTTCCACGACTCCGAATTCTGGCTCACTACCTTCCTCCTGTTAGTGAATAACGACATCCTCAGGAGCACAATGAGCCTAACAGTATTTCCTATATTCAATCAAGGCCTACTTTATGTCCTATCGCGCGTGGCGCCCTCGGGGTATCGTCCCTGCAACTTTATTGCCAACAGGAAGCCGTGATACAGGGACGGGAAACAGCCTCACTCAAGACACGCAGAGAGAGGAAAGGCAAACATAAATCGCTACGTGCTACAGATATATCAAGGGAAAGACGGTAGCACTCCGCAAAATTAAGGCTGTAGATCCTGGAACGTACCCCCGAAACTGTAAAGCAAGACGGGCGAGGGTATGACTTGTAGTTTATGAAAGTACGTAGCCTGAATTTCAAGCCATCGCTGTTCGGTTATTTCCCCCTCGTGAGATGTGTTTGGTCACGTTTTTTTTTCTGTTGGAGCAATTTGGGTTTGTGAGGTTAGGTAGAAATGGTTTTTGGTTGCGTGCAGGAATGACAAGTCTGTGACAGCGAAGTTAACACAAACCACTTGTTCTCATGGAAGTCACCGACAAAAGAATAGTATATTCTAAAACTAGTTGCAGAATGGGCTCCTATTCCAATACGAATGCGAAATTCGAAAACGAGCGACGAAGGAGCGAGTTTTCGCACGCATGAGTATTGGAATTGCATTCTGCAACGAGTATTAGACGATATTTTCTCTATTTCACTCAAATTTTGTGAAATTCAATGGAAAAATTCAAATTATAGGTCCTAGTGACTTTCATATTGTATCTTGGCAGTTGGTGTGAATGTTAGGAAGTACGAAAATTGACGTTTCCAAATTGACGTCTCCTGAAATTTAAAAGATCGGAAGTCATTGCTGACAACCACAAAACGAAAAATGTTACTGAAAACGATGCTGTAATGAATTCATTACAGCACTGTTTTTAGTACTGTAATGAACACATTACGATACTGAAATAGAGAAAGAAAATTTTGTCAGGGATCTTACTGCTGAAAGATTTTATTCAGGCTTATTGTTCATTCTCAGAGGATTTGGCATAGCTCGTCGTCTCGTTTTGATCAATTTTGACTTGAATTGTGAATCATTTTACAAATATAAAACTACCATAAATAATACCATTATACTCTTTGATTGTATTTCTATTTTCCTGTGCAGTACCACTAGTTAGCCTAGACCATGTTGTTTATAGATGATATTGGGATCGTATTTTACTATTTCATACCATGGAATATTTATATTAATGTTGAACAATTCAATCTGATATTTTTATTATATTAATCTTTTTATGACAATCAATTGACAACTATATTTTCATAGAATATTTCTTTATATATTTCAATCTTATCACTGAATCCAACAGACCTGTTCCATGCATGAACAAAATATTGCGATACCATATCAACGAACAATAACTCATTGGAATTGTCACTGTAGAGTTCGAGGTCAAAAAAGTAAACCAGAGTTACGCAATAAATTTAAAAAACAGATGTCCACCGAAATTGTGTAAATTGGAGTATCGAGCCATCATCAAGTGCCTGTATTTAAAAGGGTTGAGAGGTAAGAAGATTTACGAAGATATGCTTTACCCTTGGTGATCAATGTTCTTCGTATGCGACCGTGAAAAATTGGACTGCAAGCTTCAAAAGAGGTAAATTTTCCATTGAAGATGATGACCGATCGGGAAGGCCAGTTTCTGTGTCAGTCCCCGAAAATATCGATGCAGTTCATGACATGATTTTATCTGACCTTCGAATTGGGCTAAAACGGATATCTGAAACACTAAAGATTTCATACGAACGCGTTCATCATATAGTTCACGTCAATTTGGATATGAGAAAAATTTCTGCAAAATGGATCCCCAAATGTTTGAATGTTGACCAAAAGCGTGCAAGGGTAGAAGCATCGCGTTCGATCTGTGCTCGATTTGAAAACGATGTAGACTTCTCAAACCGAATTGTTACTATGGATGAGACTTGGGTATATTTCTACGATCCAGAAACAAAGCAACAATCGATGGAATGGCGACACTCTGGTTCTCCAAGACCTAAGAAGTTTCGTGTCCAAAAATCAGCTGGAAAAGTTCTTGCTTCAGTTTTTTGGGATTGCCATGGAGTAATCATGATTGATTTTTTGGATAATATTAGAACAATAACTGGAGATTACTATTTAACATTACTGACCTCTACGGAAAAAAATTAACGAGAAAAGACGCGGAAAGCTATCCAAAGGTATATTGTTTTTACAGGACAACTCCCCAGTACACAAATCTCATGTTGCCATGCAATTTAGGGTTAGAATTACTAGAACACCCCCCTTTTTCACCAGATTTGGATCCGTCCGACTATCATCTCTTTCCTCAACAGAAAAAAAATTTAAAATGTCGAAAATTTTCTTCCAACGAGGAGGTAATAAAAGCTGTGGAGGACTGGTTTGCAGAGCAAGAAGAAATATTTTTTTTGAAAGGTCCAGAGACGTTGCAGGTTCGCTGTAATAAATGTATTCAATTAAGAGGAGAATATGTTGAGAAATAAAGTATTTTGACATTGAAATTTTGTTTGGTTCTATAGTAGGCTAAGAATTTTTCATTATATCCTCGTATAGACCAAGAGCCAGTGACCAATTTTCATATGTCATTTCAAAACTCACCAAAATTTACTTTTTTAATATTCAATATCTGCTCGAAAATAAAAACCACTTCTGCCAGCCCATAATGGCTGGAGTAGACTACCATAAGCGCTCAAAGAGGCCAGAAAATTAGGTTCAACTATGTCATAGTATCACACACAAAACTTTCAGGAATTGTTATTGATAATATATTGAATCTATAAAAATAATGACAGAACTTTTTCGTCCCTCCTAAGTGTCGGCAGAACTCTTTGATAATTCATTAAGAACAGCTGTACCTACTTATGTCATGTCAGTACGCTTTAAATTCACAGGAAATAAAGAAAATATGTCTAGAAAGCGAATTATAATCATGACAAAAATTTTTCACAACACGAACCATCTGCCAGAACGAGAAATGTTGCCGCGCAAATGCGAGCGAAATGAGCTTATTCATATTTGTCAGTCAGACCTAGAGCGCATATTGGGCATTTACGAGACTCATCAAAAAATGATAGGAACCTAAAATATTTAAAATTATAGAATTTCTTTTTTCCGTTTCATTCACCTGATCCGATGATAAGGGTATTCGCTATGTACTCGTAATACTAAAGCTCACTGTGAAAGTATTATACTCTCTTTTACTACTCTTAGTCTTCCCAACTTTTGGGGTTTTAAATGCCCTGATGGTGTATTTTTTACCCCCTAATGTGACTGGAATCTTACACTTCTTTGAATTTCGTAAGTCACACAGGTATACTCAAGACCTCCTCAATCCATTCGAAAAATTCTTGAGGAAACAAATTTTGAGGATGCGTAGGAAGAGCATATTTTTTTGAATAGTTTATCACTAATAAATTGTTGTAATGTTAAAAATAAACACCTTTAATTCCTTCAATTGACAATAATACATCCCCAATATGCGCTCTAGGTCTGACTTGCAAATATGAATAAGCTCATTTCGCTCGCATTTGCGCGGCAACATTTCTCGTTCTGGCAGATGGTTCATGATGTAAAAAATTTCTGTCGCTTTCTAGACACATTTTCTTTATTTCCTGTAAATTTCAAGCGTACTGAAATGACATACCTAAGTACAGCTGTTCTTAATGAATTTTCAAAGAGTTCTGCCGACACTTAGGAGGGACGAAAAAGTTCTGTCATTATTTTTTATAGATTCAATATATTATCAATAACAATTCCTGAAAGTTTTGTGTATGATACTATGACATAGTTTAACCTAATTTTCTGGCCTCTTTGAGCGCTTATGGTAGTCTACTCCGGCCATTATGGGCTGGCAGAAATGGTTTTTATTTTCGAGCAGATATTGAATATTAAACAAGTAAATTTTGGTGAGTTATGAAATGACATATGAAAATTGGTCACTGGCTCTCCCTCTAGTACGTTGACGAATATTTCTCATGGCTAAATATGTCGCATCTGATTCTTTTTGTGATTCCTGGCGAGTTATCACTCCTAAAATATTCGAACAGCAGGCCATTGATGTCAATATGATGAAGAGACGAAACTACTCAATCGAAAATCTATAGATTTCCATAACAATTCGAATGCGCTCAGTTGTTTCGATTGAGAACTGTCAATCTACCACCTCGTACGTCAATCCCAAACACGTACGAAACGATATAGAATCGGTTGTACACCCCATTGTGTTCCTCCTCTTCAAAATTTTTTCATAAGCCGATTGCGTCTGCCCCACTCTCATTGTTGTCATTGTTGCCAATAGTTTATGGGGCGTTGCGACAAACTCCCTAAAATAAAAACGACGCTTTCAGGCATAGTTGTTTCTACTGGAGCGGCACTCGAAAAAGGTGCGATATCCACCGGCGGCGGGTCCCGGTGGGGCCAAGGAAAGGGGTGCCATTAAAATATTTTTTCCATTGTTTGAGCGTTTAATATCGCAGATTGCCTTTGTTGTCGCCCTGATTTATGGCGATGTTTGAAAGTAGCGAGCGTTCAGGGGTGGAAAGAGCTCTTATGGCTTTGGTCGGGTTTTATTGTTTGTAGCAGTCAAGTTGCGAGTCAACAAGATGATTTACTTCTCTTTCATTGCAGCGAGAAGTTGTTTTTTCGATTTTTTCCGACGGGCGATTTTCTTTTGACGCGTGAAGATTTAAGCGCAGACTGGGCCGTGGGGTCACGTTTTGATTTTTCACGGGACGCCTCTGTTGTTTAAAATCTTAATTTTTTCAGTCATGGTCTGGATAGGGCCATTCTTTGAATGAAAAGTAATGCCTAGCCCCCAGCTTGAAAGGTGTTGTTGGTAATTCCATACAATTCATTGGCAATACAGAAGTTTTTTTTTATTTATTTTACGTCAAGTTTATTCTGAGCTCTTTTCACATATTCTTTGTTAGAGATGGCCAATCTCTCACATTTAATTTCAGTTATTGCCTACTTTCTGCTTCACTATTGTTGGTTTCTTGAAATCTTGGGAAGGCTCAAAATCTAATGAATGCTACTGTCAATGTCTGGACAAACAAATAAAAGGACGTCTATCAGCTCTATGACAAACACTGATGCTCTAGACTAGATATACAAAAACCACATACCTTGTGGCAAGAAAAACCTCGGACAAACTCTTTTTCATTTAACTTTATTAAACAGAAGAAATTGAACAAAACAACAACAAATAATAATAGCTTGAACATTTGTTAATAATATATTCAAGCCGTTTCGAAGTGGCTTCCTTTGGCGGCGATACACAGCTTCAGACGCTTCTTGAAATTTTTCGGGCGTTAATCGGTTCCATTCCCGGCGCAGAGATTGCTTCAGCGACTCCAAATTTTTGTGTTTTTTTAGCACAAGCCCTGTGCTCCAAAATCGACCACACGCTGAGGTCCATTAGGTTGAGATCCGGTGAGTAGGGCGGCCATTCTGCCGATGAGATGAAACAAGGAAAATGGGTCTTGCACCTGGCACAATTCTTGCGTCATTTTCGCTCTGTGAGGCGGAGCAGAGTCCTGTTGAAAGGTCCAATGCGTATCGCCGAAGAGCTGCTTGGCCCACGGAAGTACTACGGCCTCGAGGATGTCGCAGCGGTAGACTTCTTGATTGATTTTGACCCCTTGATCCACGAAAACTAAGGGAGTTTTACCACTGCCGCAAATTCCGCCTCAGACCATGACGGATTGCGGATTTTGACTGTGTTCGACGATGGCCGATGTGCCGGGAGCCTCTACGGACCAGACTCTGTCGTTTTGGTGGTTGTGGGATTGTTCTACGGTGAAAAGCTTCTCGTCTGTGAAGAGAATTCGCTCCCATTGCTGACCGGCGGCGAGACGAAGGAGTTGGCGGCACCTTTGGAGTCGTACGCGCTTGTTTTCCTACGTGAGGAGTTGAACTTTTTGGAGCTTGTATGGCTTGAGGTTGAGCTCCTTTTTGGCAATTCGACGGACTGATTCGTGGTTCCACAGGCTATTTTCCTCATGGAAACCCTCTGATTTCGATTGACTCGCTTCTTGACGATGTTGCTATTGCTAGGTGTATTGACAGTGCGTTTTCTACCACTTCCTGGGCGACGACCTTCATGGCCAAGCTCCTTGAAACGACGAATTGCATCGGACACGGTTTGTCGAGGCACATTGAGCAAACGAACAATTTCGCATTGACGCCTACCTTGACGAAATAGCTCCAAAATCGCACTACGTTTGTTTGACATTCTAAAACTCTGTGAAATGAAATTATATCAAACTGAAAATTCACATATTAGTACGGGAAAGTGTAGAGAAACCAAGAGAATAATAGTATATTATTTCATTAGGAGGAGAAATGTCACTTTTCGTGGCGAGCTTGAGTTTATCCGCCGAACGGAGTGAGGCGGATAATTGAAAGCGAGCCATGAAAGGTCACTTCTTCTCCGAATGAAATATGCTATTTTATTTCCAAACGTTTTCAAATTCATGAAAATTGTACATTCAATGTAACTTCATCAAATAAAAATGACTTTTGAATTGGAAGTTTTGTATTCTATTCATTCATGTTCTTGTAACCAAGTAATCTTTTTCGTAGCAACACTTCCTGCCGCCGGAGGGAAAAGTAAATATTTCTCCGCCTAGGCGGAGAAATAGAACTTTTCGATGATCCTGTCAGTCGAGAACTGACGTTGTTATCGTACGTTTGGAAATAGAAATTATTTGGCTGCGCTGAAATACTTTTGTCCCAGACCACAGCAAAATTTGTCCGAAGTTTTTCTTGTCGCCCTGTATTTATGATCTGATTATCATGTTAGATCAAAACTTGAATGTATCTCGTATATAAAACCCATTTTTATTTAGATTGAATTATAAATCAATCACAAATGTTGAAGTTGAAACAAAAAAATCATCATCATAATCTGAATTATAACTGTAAATCAATTTCTTTTGAAATCCTAAGCAGGAATATGAGAAATGTATTCGATAAAACCAGCAGAAAAGTTGAAGCTTTATGAAAGGTAGCATTGAGTCGTATAGACTACATATGTGAGTACATTGTACGAAGAATTAACCTATAAAATATTGAGTATGTTGATTACGAACCAAGAATCACTCGTATGTATAATTTATAATCATTATTTTCCTGCTATATAACCTGAAAACCAACGGGTAATGAATGAGAGAACGTTATCGATTATTCTCCAAACATGGTCACAAAAATGACACTTATGCATGCACACTATTCATGAATTGAATTTATGACTTTTTCCTGTCGACGAAGTGAATAGAACTCGAATTTCATAATTATCGTAATATGTGCGACTCCATTAAGTTAGGATATAGCCAACTAACTATTATTATATTTATACTAACTGACAAAGAAACTGCAACAGCCAGAACTGTTCAAATTTCGATATTTTTTATTGCTAAAACAAAGATAGTAAGTAGGAATTAATGATTTAATTTGGAGAAGAAAATCGTGAAGGTTTTTTCATATGTAATACCACTATTTCTCGATTGTAATATGAAAGTTTGTTGCTCGGAAATTTCGCGAATGATATTTGTATTTTGGAAAAAATGTCATGAGCGTCACATGAGAATTGTAATTATAGATTCGTAATCTACGTGTCCGAATTAGTGAATAAAATGACCCGGGTCGATATACTCCGAAGAAAAAAATTTTCGATCGGAATTAAAAAAAAATTCGAGCTATATCGACACGGGTCAGATTTTATATTAATTCAAGGTCGTAGATTGCGGATATGTATTAAGATTCTTCTCACGATCAGTATTTTAGGAAATAAATGGCTTTTTGTGAAAATTTTATAAAAATTCCTCTCAAATTCTTGGAAATCTCGTATTCTGCAAGAACCTTTCGTCCTAGCCCGATAATTCGCACACCATTAGATCGGCGAGAAAATATAAGTGACGAGCCGCAGGCGAGTCAGTTACCTCCTTGAGCAGTAAAACCCGTTACCTTGCGTGTATTGTTTTATATTTTATTTGTTTCTCATTTGTAAAAAGGTTAGATAAATTCCAAAAAAAATCTCAATAATTTGTCGCAAATGTCGTAAGCTATAGAAGCGTTGCCATGAACATGTCTGTTTATTTCTCTTTACATTTGTTTTGGCGAAAGCGAAAATGAATGTACAGTCCATCCAAGAATGATTGACATCAGAGCAGGCCTTGAAAGTCCAGTCGCAGCTTTATTTCTAGTTACAAAAAAGTAACTAAAAATTTTCTGTGCTTTCATCATAAATATAGAAATAACCTAAAAATTGATCGGTATTTTTTTAAAGTAAGGAACTTTGAACATCAAAATGTTCCCAATTTTCACATACGATTACCAGCGTGTGAATCTGTATACTAGCAGTATATTATTTTCATCTTGTATTGAGACATTTTCGATCTTACGATCAATTATAGGAGCATACAGCCTGGAAAATCTGGTTTGGTAACGAAAAATATCGTGGGTGATTTAATAGCACGGTCCTTTTCAATGTTCAATATGAATATTCGCTAAACCGAAAAAATCTAGTTGATAATTTGAAGCGTGTTACTGCAATGTGGATTGATTGGGAAATTTGTAATAGATATCAAGACACTAAGATAGAAACAAAACTTAACCAATGGATCTATTTAATATATGAAGAATTTTGTCATTACATTGTAACTTTCAATATTTGTGAACAATGAAGGTGTAAAATATGAAATATGAAAAATATAAATATTCCTATTATTCTGTTTCAACAACCACAACATGTTATTTTTTCCTCATCTGGGCAGAACTCGTCATGTTCATAATTAAAGGTTTGTCAGCAATATATCATAACATTGCCTATATTTTGACTTATCTTCTCTCATTTCTTTTTCTACGTGCTCTGTGCAGGCTTTCCATTTTTTAGCTGTTCACTCTTCAAGAGCCTTATTTCAAAGATATTTATTTCACTTGCTCAATTTTTTGCCGAATTTTTTCGAAACATTAATGATAGAACAAAATGTCAGTGTTATTTCCAACACCAACCTGAATTCTGCAACTCAAAATATTACTGAATGGGCATTACCAACATAATTTCGATTTTCCAAAGCCCCCCGAGATGTCAATCATTCTTGGATGCACTATATCAAAAGAAATTATTGAGGCACCCAGCAGTGTAGCTTCAAGTTTATTACCTGCAAAATCAGCTTCAAGGTACGAGCGAGAATACGACGACTTCAAAAAGTGGCAAAACAAAAATAGTGTGATTGGGGTAACTGAAGATGTTTTGTTGGTCTATCTATCAGCTAGATTCAGCCCTAATACTTTATGGGCAAAATGGTCTATGCTGAAAAGCTGCTTGGGAATGAAAGAAAAGGCCCCTGTTCGCAGGTTTGTTTTCCTTAAAAAATTTATTGAAAAATATGACGTTTAGTTGTCATTTGCAGATTTCAAAAGGTAATAGCGTTTCTGAAACGAAAAAAATGAGCGTTATACGCCAAAAAAGGCCAAGGTATTAAGTAGAGAAGAGGCTGAACAATTTCTTTTACATGCTCCTGATGACCAGTGGTTGCTGGCGAAAATTGTAACAATATTTGGTATTTTTGGATGTTGTCGATGTGACAAAATTCTCTCCTTAAACATGAATGATGTAGAAGATATGGGAAAATACGTTATTCTGACATTGCGGCAAACAAAGAATTTAACAACAAGATTCACCATAATCGATGATGGCTGCAGCTTCAAGCCCTGCATGTTATACAGAAAATATGTAAATCTTCGGCCTCCTGGAACAGAAAGCCTAAGATTTTTTTTGACATACCGACATGGAAAGTGCATTTCCCTTAATGCTGGCCAGCACAATATTGGTGGTGTCCCAAAGCAAATAGCGAAATATTTAGGTTTAAAAGACCCAGAGTTATACACCGACTCTTTTCGCAGAACTGGAGCCACTATGGTTGCGGATTCGGGTGGAGATATTTTAGCACTAAAGTGTGCAGGAGGTTGGAAGAGCACCGAAATTGCGATGAGTTATGTCGATGATTCGGTCAACAAAAAAATCGAAATGTCTAGCAAATTATTTGGTAGTAAGGAGAGTACAAATGTTCTGCAGTCCTCGAGTTCAGCAGTTTCTGAGTCAACATATGGTTCATCCTCATCAGTATCAACTCTTTCATCATCAAAAATCTGTGTTACTGGAAATAACAATTGTACCATGATTTTCAACATAGATGACGATAAAACAAAATTTTCTAATGTAAATAAAACTACTAACTTGTAAAAATTTTGCAGGTTAACTGTCAGTTTTACAAGTTAGTGACTTGATAAAATTAACTTTCTTGATTAATATTGTGTTTTTGGAAACTGACGTTTACAAATGAGAAACAAATAAACATTTTATACATTATTATTTTTATATTTGGTGGCAACTACTAACTTGTAAAAATTTTGCAAGTTAGTGACGTGATGAAATAAACTTTCTTTACATATTTAATATTGTGTTTTTGTAAACTGACGTTAACAAATGAGAAACAAATAAATATATAATTGCATTCATGATAAGTACCTCGAATCGCTCCAACTTCACCCACCATCTGCTGCACCCTTCCGAAACCAATCCCTTCATCTAGATTCTAGAAGCTCTCGTATTCACCTCATTCGGATCATAACAACCCGATCGGAAATGACCCCTCTAATCAACCGGATGATTTCCTTTCGCAAAAAATCAACCGTCGCAGCATTCAAACAGCCGAATCCATTCAGATCGCAAGCTCGCCACAAAACGGGTCCCTATAATCCCTGATTAGGGATGATTACACGACTTGCGGTGCGGGGGGGACGAGGGGGATCCGCAAAACCCTGCGAGCATCCTCCCCCTTGCCGAGAGATATGGAGGCATAACTCAGTACTCTGTCGGCCGTGCTTATTTTTTTCATTTGGGCTGTCACGTGCTAAGGGGTAGTTTATGGCCGGTGTTGATGGCGTTGTTAGGGGTGGATATAAAACATGAAGTGCGCGAGGACGCCGAGGAGGGTTGCTGTTTGTACGGTTTTTTTGCGATGCGATTTCTGGGGCATACGGTTCTTGTTTGACGTCAATTAAGGGATTATCTGGGATGTAATGGCGGAATTATTGGGTATGAGTGGTTGCGGTATTGTGTTAAGGATTATAGAGCAAGTTATTGGGGATGCGGACGAAATTGGCGGGGTATTATCGGCAGAATTTTTTAGATAATTATAGGAATTATCCAGATCATGAATGGTAAACCTTCGAAGGCATCGATATGTTCAATTAGAAGCACGAAGGAAGGGATTGAATGCCACGCTTAAGGGGAGGTGCTATACTTCCGCGCTCGTGAGCTCCCTTCAAAAATTGGGCTTTTTATTTCCATGATATCTCAGTTCGTATGCGGCGTAGATCAACAATTTTTTTTTAAATTAAAGCTTAATCATTTCTTTATAATGTGTATCATTCGCTTTTCCGTTTTTCTTCGCATATTAGGAAAAAAACCTGGTGAGCTGTAATTTGTTAAAAATCTGGACAAACGATTTTATTTCCATGATATCTCCCCCAATTTTCGGAATGAATGTATGACACTTTCAGTATACATGCGGAATAATATTTTGCTGAATGTTTATGACTCGCTTTTCCCTTTTTCTTCGTATATTAGAAAAAAAAACCTGGTTGGAAATATGTTGAAGTTGAAGGGAGTTCTGATGCAACAGGAACTTTTTCTTGGAACATAACCTTAATAGCTAACTTAATAAAAATAAGAGAAGAAGATATACATTTCATTCATTTGATCAAGGAGTAAAATATTCTGACTGTATAGTAATTTATTAGTTTAAAAAATATTCATACATTACAACCACAGTAGGTTTGTACAAATAATATGGAACAGGTCAAACATATGCTTCACATTTATCATTCACCTGTTCTAAAATAAGACACAAACTCCTCCACATTATAGGGCCCCTACAGCATTAAAAGCTTGTGTCTCTTTGGAAAAAATCTCAGGGGGGGCCATGCCCCCCCTGCCCCCTTCCCCCTACAGGCGCTCATGTGCTTATAAATCGATTTTTGGTCCAATTCAAATTTGCCGTTTGTACCCATGTCAAAATATCTTTGATACTTTTACCTAGGAGCATAGAATAACTGGAGGGAAGGCTTCATACGGTCGACAGATCATTTTGAACTGCCAATAACGGCGGAGGTTCGAGTTTCGTGTGACGCCCGATAGATAACGCTGAGATCGTTTATTCAGCAACATGTCAGATATCTTGTTCTATGGCGCTACAATTGCAAAGAATATAATGTGGCTGTCATTGTTATTGATACATTTATGCTTATTTTCAATTGAAAATGGCCATAAATCATAACATAGACAATATTGATGACATATCATCGCTTTATTCTAATCAACTTTTTATGCTCAATTATATGGGAAGTCTGTGATCGGTAATAAATATGTCAAAACAATATCCTTATCGGAAAAAGCGAACATTCAGGTGAGTATTACTATTATTATACGGGAAGACTGAGGTCTTATCTGTTCTCGTGTATCATACGCAGAATTGTATGGTACCCCGTTTACATTCCCTCTGCTAACACTTAGATTCGGAGCGGGAAACAGATTTTTCTTCCTATATTCAATCTGATTCTTGTAGCCATTTCTTTACACGTGCTATATGCATTATATTGTCGGATTTACGAAAAAAAGTATGTATTGCTTTCTTTCAAAAGAATGTATATTATGATATAGTAATAAATGGGACCTAACAAGTAATAACAACTAATATCCATTAAAGATAATTTTATTAAGGAAAGATGTTGTAGGAACGAACGACGTTGTCGCCATCTCGTGACCTTGCGGCGAACTGACAAGTTCGGACGTTTTTGGCAGTTCATTTTCGTAGGGGAGCCTTCTCTCCAGTTATTCTATGCTCCTAGATTTTACTTTGACAACAAAGAAACTGGCAACGCCGTTTTGTCATTAAAGATATTCTCTGTACGCGCACAGATTTTTTATCTGGTGCACCAATTCGTGAAAACGAAACCATGGCCAGAGTTGTGATTTTATAATTGTGAATGGAGTATATGTTTGTCGTTTTTCATGAGTACAAGCTATATTTTTGAAATAATCATCATGAAAATTTTTGTAGTTTATAGAAGATTAAATTGCCGAGGGCAAATAGTTGCGATTTTTTTGATTTGATTAGTTTTTCAAAAAAAAAAACAGGTTGAACTTCAGCGTTTTGGAAACTACACTTAATGATTTTTTTCCGACGATTATTCATCATTTTTTGGAAAAAATCGCAACTATTTGCCCTCGGCAATTTAATCTTCTATAAAATACAAAAATTTTCATGATGATTATTTCAAAAATATAGCTTGTACTCATGAAAAACGAAAAACATATTCAATAACCCCAGATCTAACGATTACCCTGGTTTTTTTAATTGAAAAACTAATTAAATCGAAAAAAAGAAAACTGTTCACCCTCGGGACGTTCTTCAACTTCAATTTAAAAAAAATCAAGTCTCTACGTCGTAAATTAGGGCACCTACTTACTCGTGAAATAAAGAGACCACTTTTGAATGGAGATTTACCAAGATTCATAAGGTGATACTGTCCCTTAAGCACCTCCTCGACACTTTTCAATTCAGTAATGAACGAAACAATGGAAGACTTCAATCAATCGACGTATCGATTTTGGACACATTGTAACCAGACAGCGATCATACATACATCGTCAAAAGTTTGCCCCCCCCCCCCTCCTATCAACTCTCACTTTGTTGAATGTATGAAGGCATGACTTTTGACATTTGTATTATTGTATTTACAACGGTCTGCCGATACTGACCAATGTCCATATCGAGAGCGTTCGAAGACTGCAACAATCGGCCAATTCGGCGCACCCTATATATGGAAATAATGAAATCCGAAAGGGTCGATAAATTCCCATTGTGGCCACCACCAAACGGGGTACGTACAATGAAAGTCGAAACGTCGAAACGTAAGTGGACAAAGAGGTTATTGCGAAGCTTCGTTACGGAGATCGTAAGTTATTGGCATTATTGTCGATTGTTGCGTTCGTTTCGATCAAGAACAATAAGTCGACAGCGAAGAGGGGTTACTACAGGCGGTGACAAATTCATAAGTCGGTAGTTGCGAACGTACGGTATTCGAAGGGTGGTTTTGACAATCGACGGAAAAAGGTGGAAACCTATAAATTTGTCGGATAATGAAGTTCATCGGGATAGATCGAGAAGGGCGTTGAATTGTCGAAGGATTGGAACAATTTTATTGGGAATATTGGCAGCAGATGTTTCTGGAATTGAATTGAGATCATGAACTGCGGCGGTCGAAAAAGGGGTCCTCAATATATTGTGTCATGCAAAATTGTAGATATGCAATTAGAGAAATTGAATATTTATTGACGCAGTCATGGATTTATTGAAATATACTGCTCCACAAAAGTTAGGGATATCGTATTCAATCGTTTTTAAAAGTATGTAATTTTCGAGAAAACTCAATAACAACTTGAATCGATCCAATAAAAATCAGTATAAGACATTTCGTCAATCTGGTCGCCTTTTTTCTGAAGTTTGGTTCTTTGCATATGCTTCATGAATGTTCTTATTTTGAAATGAAGTCAGTTTATCAGCGGCTTCGATTTGAAACGAGTTTTCTGAAATTGCCAAGACGTAAATTAACAAACGCTGAGGCTAATAGGGCTATCGGAATGCTACAGGGTGGCCTATGATTGATTGATTGATTTATAAACTGACAAACAAGAGACCGGGTTAGCGCTTGGCCTCCCTGTGACACTGCGACCAACTTGGGTCTATTGTATCACTCTTTCGTCAGTGGTTCCTCACGAGAATAGGTTTGTATCCTTTATCAGGTTCAGTAGCCTTTTTATGAGGTTTTTCGGATTCATTCCCGTTTCCGGATTGATTTCACCAAAGATTCTGTGGCGCCTTCTTCCCAAGGCGTCGCATTCAAAGATTATGTGAGAGGCTGTGACGTAAATCAACAAACGCTGAGGCTAATAGGGCTATCGGAATGCTACAGGGTGGCCTAACTCATGTTGTTGTAGCGGAAAGGCTCCAAGTCAGCCAAAGTGTGATATCTCGACTTTGAAATATGTTCAGGGAGACAGGTTCCGTGTTGGAAATACCAAGGCTTGGTGAGCGACGAAAAACAACACCTGCTCAGGATCGTTCCATCACCGTTTCGGCAAAAAGAAACCCTATATCTACGTGTGGAATGCTGCGGAATACTCTTCAAAATGCAGATGGGGTCCAAGTTTCCATCGAAACCATCAGACGACGTTTGAGAGAGGCGAATCTAGGTTCTAGAGGAGTTCCATTAACACGTGACCGTAAGCGTCAAAGACTGGAATGGGCAAGGCAACATATCAATTGGAACTATCAATGACGTAGTGTCCTTTTCACTGATGAATCCAGATATGCACGATTTTCAGATTCTCGAAGAATAAGGGTATGGACAATCCCACGCATACCCCGTAATCGTCGCTATGTCCAAGAAGTCCATCCATTCCGAGGGGGTAGTGTTATGGTATGGACCGGGCGCACAGATCTACACATTTGTCCTGGGAATATGACCGCCTTTTCATTGACAATGTTGTGCCAAATTTTCACGCTGCTATTGGTGAAACTTTTCAATTTCTAGACGATAAAGCTAGACCGCACCGTGCAGCCATAGTTGAGAATGCGCGCGAGGAGCTTGGTATTCCACATTTACCAATACCTCTGAACTCACCAGATTTGAATTGCATAGAAAATGCATGGGATATGCTACAAAGAAGATAAGATAATCATCAACCTTCCCCAAAATCCTTAAATGATCTGAGAAAGCTTCTGCCCCGTTTAGGGAACCAAATTCCTCAAGAAATGTTCAACAACCTCGTGTGTAGTATGCAAAGAAGATGTCAAGCTGTTATTGATGCCCGTGGAGGCCATACATTGCATTGATAATCTTAAAATGCTTGAATTCTCTGGGAATAAAATTTCGTTATTTTACTCGATTTTTCTTAACCACCCTGTATACGCTGCAGATCTACAGGCTAAAATTAATTTGCAACTTGAAATCATATCAATATGAATTATCATCACAAGAATCTTATTTCAACTATATTTTGTTGCAATTTGAGTCAATATACCTAACTCATGTGGAGCAGTTTTTTAGGGATCGATCAAACTACTATCAAGGAATTATTGTCAATTTCGTGGTCCAAGGGGGGATGGCATGGCCCCCATGGCCTCACTTGGATCCGCCAGTGAACGTTCTCATTATAATTTATCATTTATCTAAAAAAAAAATGGCATTTTTCTTTGAATTTCAAAATATCACCCCTTATTGCAAAACCCTTTATGAGTTGGAACTATTCAATACAAAATCACCATAAACTATAATGAAAAAGGGAAAAGGGTTGGGAGTTTCATGACTGGGTCATGCTTTTCGCAGTGGAAAACACTAAGACCACAGAGCAGTTTGGCCATTGAAGTTTGAATTGTCCTCATCGTTGCAGAGGTCCATGTCAGGTACTCTTCTAGTGACATGATATAAAAAAGAAAGGAATTATGAACAACTTGAAGTGAGAATAAATTATTCCATTTGCAATTCTAAAATTATCGTCGCGTGACATCTCTCATATCTAGTTCTTCACACCGACACAAAATCTACATGAAAAAACCCGAAGACGACCCAGAACGGTTTATTAAATCATTTTTAGGCGGAGATTGTCTCGTCCTCATGCATCAAAAACCCATTGTCCGACCCGAAACCTCGATTTCCACATTTCTTACATCTCGCATTCAAATTCGAGCATAGAGCCTGCCGTCAGTCGGATCGCCATTATTCGAACGGCTTACGACGTGTTCATAGAAGGGCATTTTTCGAGATTCGAAATCGCTCCATCAAATGGACCGTGAAATAATAAAAATCCGAAAGGGTCGATAAAACTCGATTGTCGAGGGGATAAGGGTGGAGAAGGTACAATGACGGTCAAAACACCAGATTTGGGGACGATGAGGTTATATTTTCGGATCGTTAACGTCGAGATTTTACCATTTCGTGTTTATTGTGTGGAAGCGAATGATGCTGAATTCGTACATTTGATTTGAATAATTATTAGGTATATTCTGGGTGATTTCTTTTCATTGGGATACCCTGTATAAGTGGGTAATGAATGGCGTACAATTAAGGACGATACTGAGAAGAAAAGTTTATCACACATCTACAGCAGTTCAGTAGATTCTCCTATTTTGTTTGGCTGAAAATTTTTTGACAGTTCCAACAACCAATTAAATTTCCTCATTTGATATCAGATGAACAATTTCACTCAATCATGTCAACATTACATCCATGGGCTGTTTTCACGTTGCTATGGACACATATTGATTCATTTCGATTTTGAAGTTTCAAATATTTAATATTTCGAAATGTCACGATTTGGTTGCAATACTGACGATAATATTAATGAAATTATAGAATCGAACATACCAAAAAACACCGTTTACAGTAAGAAATTTGTATGGAAAGCATTTATAGACTTTTGCAACGATAGAAAGTATCAATTAGATGGAAATCGGACGGCGGAAGAATTGGCGTTGATTTTAAAGGATTGGGCTGTGAACATGAGGAGAAAAGATGGTAAAGAGTTCAAAGAAAGTACGGTCAAAACCATGTGGAATATAACAAGTAAGCTGTTACAAGAAAAATATTATAAAGAAATGAAAGTTATTATTGACCCATTCAAAAGTGTTGTATTTCAACAAGCGCGAGCTGCCCGTGATTCTATACGACGAAAACTGCAATCAGACCCAAGTAAAAGGAAGCAAAGTTCGGCAGCATTAAGTTCTGTGGAAATAACAAAAATGGTGAATTTATGGAATGAAAATATCCTGAAGGGCTGCAAAGGAAATTCTATCACATAGCCGCGGTAGAATTAGCTTGGCGAGGTGGGGAAGCTGCTGCTTGCTTGACTGAATTTTTTTGTATCGAATCAAACAACGATGGTTCTGTAACCAACCGAGTGGAACATAACCCTGTATTCAGCAAGACTTGCCAGGGTGGTTCAAGAATGTGTACTGGAAGCAAGTTTTTAATAGAAAACGATGACAGCAACGTTTGTCCTGTCCGATTATTCAAAAAATTGATGACGAAAAGGGGCCCAAATATTAAAACCAACAGATTATTCGTCAGACCAAATCATCAATGGAAATCCGAAAATGATCACTGGTATGATAATATGCCCATTGGAAGAAATACGATTCAAAATTGGACAAGATCGTCTGCCGAAGCGATTGGATTGAATACAAAGGAAAAAAAAATTACTAATCATTCCAATAGATCGACCGCGGTTAGTCGATTGGCCAAAAGTGGTGTACAAGAACAACAGCTTATAAAAATTACGGGTCACAACAATGCCAACTCAATAAAACCCTACTTGAATATTGACGAAGAACATCATAATCAAATTATTAACAGCATGCGTAGTGGAAGTACATCTTCATCAGTTATAGAAACTAACACGTCTGGATCTTCATTTAACTATTCTAATTGTTCCTTTGTTGATTGCACCTTTAAATAAATTGTTTTAGCTCTGTATTTTTTCTATAATTAGCAAAAAATTTTCTGTCCGAATAACCCTCGGACATTGATAAATGCTCAAAAATTCTATGACAACTTTCTCAAGCTTGTTGCTTTTAGACAACAGACCTCCGCCTACGGCGTCGGTCTGTTTCCAAGCAACAAGCTTTCGAAATCTGTCATAGAATTTTTTCGAACAATTATCAATGTCCTTGGGTTATTATTTCTGATAATTTGATTATTAAAAAGCGAACCTTCTAAAGAATTCATATTGCGGAAGAATTGAAATGAGGATTCTCTGATGCGGAACGTAGTTTCATAATTTAGCAATAATTATTCGATCTATTTTTAGTAATGAACTCTACCGAACTATCGCGTTTGTTGAATTGAAATCATTGTGATGTTTCACCTTTCGAATGTTCAATAATTCATAGTTTACGAACAAGATAATAATTGTATTTATGAATATGAAATTTTCAATCCCTTCGCTTCGAGATTGTACAAAAAATGTTTTTGTCCAACTGCCATTAAAAGTGACACTTTTAATGACAGCAAACAATGTTAAAATTGATTGTTTACGTGGAAGCGTGTTAAAAATATTTTTAACATTAGTGTTAAAAATATTTTTAGCACTCCATTTTCTTATCATGAAATCAGATGAAAAAAATTCAGCAATTGCAAATTTTCATTATCAATATTCAACAATCATTACTTAGAAACATTAATATTATTCGTAAAACTAGAACAACTACTAACATTAATGCCCTGTGACGTTAGGGAGTTTAGCAACACATTATTAGAATCCTCAGCACCATCAGTACTTGCAGAAACCGGAAGTACAATATTGGATGATGATGATCCAAAATCTGTTGAGGTTGGGAGAATTTTTTCAGCAATGACATTTCTATGTGCAATGGAATGATCAACATAGCCCTCGGCTACCGTCGTAGACTTCCATCCACCATGCTTTTTTATATCCGTAATATTTGCTCCTGATTCTGCTAGCAATGAAGCGGAGGATCTTCGGAAACAGTGTCCTGTATATTGCTTTGGTTCTGGCAGTTTGAGGAATTCGCTAACAATAGATGGAATTTGCCCAAATGTATTGATACCAACTGGATTGGCAGTGCATTTATTATTCATGTATTTCAGGAAAAAACGACGATGTTTGATGACAGAAGGGCGCAGTGCAAAGTACTTATGAAAATAGTCAACATACTTCCCAATAATACTGAAAGAACGACTGACTTTCGTTTTTGTGTTTGGAAGTTGTATAACCAATGATTTATTTGTTATTTCGATGTCTTCCACTGATAAATTACACAATTCTTCACTCCGACAGGCTCCAAATAATCCAAAAATTGTTGCAACCTTAACCATCAAGTATTTCTCATCTGTTGCCTCATTTATAAACTTTTCAACTTGTTCACGAGTGAGAATTTTCGATTTTTTGGGACGATATCCTTCACTTTTCCGTTTTAAATATGCTATTACCTTAAAATATTTACTAACATCCACACCATTTTTAATAAGGGCGCTCGACTTTACCATTGAAAATTTGCTCCACAAAGTTGATGAACTCCATATTTTTGATTTTTCTTCTGAGTATGCCAGGAAAACAGGTTCACTGAAGTTCCCTTCTATATTTTTCAATTTACACCAGGCCAGGAAATTTTTATATGCAATATCGTACTGCTGAACAGATTTTTTAGGTAATAGGAGTTCCAGATTTGCTCTTCTTGCAGACACTTCAATATCCACCGAAACGATTTTATTTTGTTCGTGAAATTATTCAATTCGCTCCGCTCATTTCACACTTTTTCACTCACAAAATAAAACGTCACTTTTAACACTCATATCATAAATAACTATTCTGATTCTAATGTTGTCGCAAAAGTTAAATTTTTTTTTTCGAGATTAATTTATGAGTTCCTGTTTTTAACAAATCTCTGTGTCTGTTCTAGGTGAGTGTCTATCGAAACGTGAGGCTATTGGTGAGTTATCTTGAACTTAGGTATCTTTGGTGGAATTTTAACCCGCACATGTATAGGGGGATTTTTTAAGAGCTTTAGGAATTTTTATCTAAAAGAAGTCATATTTGACAATTGACAGTTATTCTGAAATCGTCCTTTAATTTTTTGGTGTTCCCTCAGTAAAGGTAGCTAGGTTAGGTTCATTTCGAAGGGAACTGGCAGATAGGCTGCTGATAGATAATAAACGCCATTTCATCAATTGTGCCTCTTTTATTCTCCCTGGTATTCTTACAACATAAACTGGCTTTTCTCTCAGATGTCTTACAGTAATGTGTTTTACGTATTTTCTTGATCGAAGAGTTGGGTGGATGAAGATGATGAGTGTTATTTCTTTAAAAAAAAATAAAATGAGAAAGAAAAGATTGTTGAACGAAAGCTGTATAAATCCGAAGATAGCTTTTCCCCGAATGCTCCACTGAAATGAAAGCTACCGGCGGGCAAAAAAATTTACGAACCGTTGATCCAATTCCATTCGAATCGTTTTATGGCGATACATCGCCAGAAGTGCCCCAATAAAAAGGCAATTCGCGCGCCATCGAATTTACCGTCAAAATAGCGTCGATTCGAATTCAATCAACCCTGCGGCCTCGTAAAACAGTCCCGGGTCCCGGGACGCCCCTTAAGTGAAAAGTTTGTCGCTCGTCCGCCGTCTTATACCCCACTGATAACTTTGCCGAAAATTTGGGACAAACTTGAAATTTGTCCGCGGTGGTAATGCATAAAATATCAGGGGGCCGTTTTGCGGCGAGAGGGAAGAAGTGAAAATTTGGCGACGAGGGGTGGGATCGCTTGGAACGGGAAAGGTGACTTTTCTGGGTGCATCATCGAGGTTTTTCATGAATACGAGGATATATTGAAAAATTCTCAGCCTACTATAAAACCAAACAAAATTTTAATGTCAAAATATTTTATTATTCAATATACATATTCTCCTCTTAACTGAATACATTTATTACAGCGAACCTGCAACGTCTTTAGACCTTTCAAAAAAAATGTTTCTTCGTGCTCTGCAAACCAGTCCTCCACAGCTTTTATTACCTCCTCGTTGGAAGAAAATTTACGAACTTTCAAACTTTTTTCAGTTTAAGAAAGAGATGATAGTCGGACGGAGCCGTATCTGGTGAATAAGGGGGGTATTCTAGTAATTCTAACTCTAAATCACGAATTTTTTCATGGCAACATGAGGTTTGTGTACTGGGGTGTTGTCCTGTGTAAACAAAATACCTTTGGATAGCTCTCCGCGACTTTTCTCTTTAATTTTTTCCCGAAGAGTGGTCAGTAATGTCGAAAAGTAATCTCCAGTTATTGTTCTACCCTTATCCAAAAAATCAATCATGATTACTCTATGGCAATCCCAAAAAACTGAAGCAAGAACTTTTCCAGCAGATTTTTGGACACGAAACTTCTTAGGTCTTGGAGAAACAGAGTGTCGCCATTCCATCGATTGTTGCTTTGTTTCTGGATCGTAGAAATGTACCCAAGTCCCATCCAGTAACAATTCGGTTTAAGAAGTCTACATCGTTTTCAAATCGAGCATAGATCGATGCTTCTACCCTTACTCGCTTTTGGTCAACATTCAAAAATTGGGGGATCCATTTTGCAATTTTTCTCATGTCCAATTTGACGTGAACTATATGATAAACGCGTTCTTATGAAATCTTCAGTGCTTCAAATATCCCCAATTTTAGCCCAATTCGACGGTCTGATAAAATCATGTAATGAACTGCATCGATGTTTTCGGGGACTGGCACAGAAACTGGCCTTCTCGATCGGTCATCATCTTCAATGGAAAATTTACCTCTTTTGAAGCTTGCAGTCCAATTTTTCACGGTCGCAAACGAAGGACATTGATCACCAAGGGTATTAAGCATATCTTCGTAAATCTGCTCACCTCTCAACCCTTTTAAAAGCAGGTACTTGATGATGGCTCCATACTCCAATTTTTACAATTTCGGTGGACATCTTTACTTCGTAACGGTTCAAAACTCGGTAAAAAAAATTCAGAGACCAGAGCAACAAATCCGCCCAAAACTAGTTCAATCAATTACGGATTACCGTCAAATCTCTAAAATAACTTGTTTACCAAAGGACGACTGTCCGTCAGGACAATGGACACAGAGAATGGCGAATAGAGTCATCCCGATTGACCAGTTTCACGTCAAAATTCGTACCCTGTTCCCCCGGCCGTACTATGAAAAAGGGGGGCCACACATGAATAGACTATTCAATATCGGATATTATTGCTTTGATATATGGCAACTTAGCCCGGAGGTATCTCTAATCCCCTTGTTCCACAGTCGGAAACGGGACCCGAAGAGGCTTAGTACACCTATTTGAATACATCAGTGTCGCGAATATCCTTAGGGGGGCTTCATTTAACGGGGCTGAATAAATGGAGTCCGCTTGATGAAATCCGCATCGGTTTATCATTCTCGCCTTTTGATATTGTTTGATCCAGTGGCGGCGAGAGATTTCGTGGACGAAGAATTAGAAAACAAAGTATTTGACTTGTACATATATTTTAACTGAAGATTCTTGAGGCCAAAAGAAACCTTTTTTTCATTTTTCCGAATTCGGCTCTGTTAAAAAGATATAGCCATTTGAAAAAAAAAACAAATAGTATAAATCACGATACATTTGTGTACCGTGGTATAAATATCTATGAATTCTGCCGTTTCCATCATAAATCGACTTTGCCGCCAAATTTTACCACGCATGCGTAGAGCGAAAACCGAAGTATGGTTATCTGGAGGTCAACGTTAAACAATAACAAACCAGAGTCTCTGAACAAACTGTAAACATTATTTGAAGTTCTGAATAATCTGAATACATTCAGTGACTTATTGTTCTAATGTGATTATTATGAGAAGTGAATTAATATAATTTCAACCGTGTCAAGTTTATAAAATTCCAAGAGGATGTTGTTAAGATAGAAACATCGCCACAGATTATCAGGTATCGTATTATTCTTTATTAATTTCAATTTAATGAGTAGTTTGTATCGAGATTCATCATTCATATCCAAATTTTGTATTTCATCGACATTTAACATCAATATGGACCGGTAACTATGAATTTTCAATAGAAACTGTGCGTATTAAATCCTCCTTGGTGTTCAATTTTATCTCCCACATTTGTGGGATTTTATTATTAAAATATCTCGACAAAGTTGATGAATATTGTGACGACATTGTAAACTCGTTTGAAGACCAGAGAAGGAATAATATTCGATGATATTTAATTCAGAGACGCATTCAGATTATTCTTGAAATTAATGATTTTTTCGTCAAATTTCTCCGGGTAAAATTGGAAATGACTCGAAAACGACGCGTTTTATTGAAAAAAAAAATAGGAATACTTTTAGTTTCTTAAATGATTGATTCTTTCGAAAATATGAACCGTTTATCTTTTTAAAGTGGTTTTATGGTGTTTTAGCGTGTATTGATGAGTCGACTACCCTGTAACTTTTATACTAGTAGAGATATTGAATAGGTTTCAATTGAGGAATATGCACCATCAATAGAGTAAACAATCAACCAAAATTCAGTTCATTCGAAATAACGGTTCCGAAGATATAAGCAGAAAAGTGTTTTTTTCATGAATTTTCGACACCCTGTATCTCCCAAACCAAACCGAATTTTGAAAAATGGTATAGGAAAAAAGTGTTTCGTTTGATGAGAGGAATGTACCGTTAAAGTATATGTATAAGTCAAAGACTCACCCTGTATAGGCTGTTCGTTGGAGTTGTAAAGTTTGTAGGGAGTTTTCGAGCTTCGTTCATGGAGCCCTAAGTGGTCACAGGTCGAATAACCGAAACTTAGTGTTGCTTTGTAGCAATTCCCCAGGTTTTTTACTCCTGAAGGTGTTGATCGGATATACAACAGAGCTCTCTATCCAGGTAGACCTAGAAATTCAGCGTGTTGCTGTCTACAAGCTAGACACTTTTCCGTCACGACGAGCCGCCGCTGGCGTACCTTATTCAACGTCGGAGAGTTAATTTTAATTGCTTGTTCTATCATTAATCTCGGCACAGAGAGATGTACACCGGAAACCAGCCATGGGATTTACAATAAGCGGACGCAATTTTGAACAATATGTACTTCTTTGTTGTCAGCGTGATAGGGCCATTGTTCGTCGTCGGCAGAGGGGTTGGTGAGGCGACCCGGCTAGTTCTTAACGTACTCCTTGGTCCTTGGGGTTCCGTAAATAGAGCGTCGCGTAGAAAAGAGGAGGGCGAATTTGAATTTCGCATTGTCGAAGGTGTCGAGTAAATAGAAAAAGCCGGTTAAAGGTGTTATTATCCATTCTCACGGTTCGTTGCTCTCTCGAGATGTAAAATAGAGATGTTGCACTGGTGAGATGAACCGGTTGGGTGAAAATTAGAGGAAGAGAATCGGTCACTAACGTATGCATGGTCTTACTTTCGATTTTAGCCAGTCGTCGTCGATTATAAACCGTTAGGAACAGCCTCAGATCGAAGAGATTATTCAACACTTGTTACGTTTGACTGGGACACGAAGAATAGTCTCACTCTTGATTTTGGTATCAGTTCAATTGGAGAGGAATCTTGAAGAATCAATCAGGCCAATGAAAGTGAATGATTTTCGTCTTTGACTTCCGTTATACCATTGTACATTACTGAGGCCACAAGGAACCTTTTTTCGTTTTCCATTTTTCCGAATTCGGCTTTGCTAAAGAGATGGGCCAGTCCATGTCTGAAATTAGTTGTTGCCATAAATTGTAATAAAAATGCCAAAAAAATGTTATGTCTCCACAATTAGCACAAAGTTTTGTTGTTGAACTGCAATAGTTCTTCCTCTCAAGTTTGGCATAATTATTATCCATTTTGGCCCAAAAAATATATGATGAACAAACATATTCATTCCATTTAAATCCATCAATAATAATATACTGCTCCACTGCTTCCTTGTGTAAGGAAGCAAGATCTCTACAAATATACTGCTCCAAAACAGTTACCCGTCAATTACACTCAGCCCACTTCCATGGCATGGAGCAGGGAAGTGAGCAGGGAAATGAGCATGGTGAGAATGTAATCACATCACTTCTACTGCCACTCGTGCTGCTACTCGCGTTGCCGGTCACTCCCTAAATTAGCGGTTTTTCGTGCGGCAGTCAAAGGACCGGCAGCGCAAGTGGCATGGAGTGATCACATTCTGCCCAGTTACTGCCGTGCCTGCGTTGCGTATGTTGTCGTATCAATTGATTGAAATCGTTAATTGTTGCGTAAAATGTCGACGGAGTGGAGCAACGACCAAATAATAAAATTTCTAGAACACCTTGAGAGTGAAAGAGTGATATGGGATTTTTCTGATGAAAACCATAAACTTAAGCACAAAGTGCACGATGGTTGGAAGGATGTTTGGAATTGAGGAATTAAAGTGAGAAAAAAGTCACTTAGGGCGACATTCAGACCTCTTCTGAAGTCTGGATCAGGTGCAATTTCGTCGTCCGCCATTGCCAAAACTTGATCGCGAGAGAAATGTTTGAGCTGAGTGTAAATACTCACTGCCTTTCCATACTGCCGCAGAAGTATTCCGGGAAATATTTCTGGCAGCGCGAGTAGCAGTGGAAGTGGCTGAGTGTAATTGAGGCATTAGGGATATCGTATTCAATCGTTTTAAAAAGTATGTAATCTTCGAGAAAATCGCTGTAAAATCATGTAGAACTCAAAAACAACTTGAATCGATCCAATAAAAATCAGTATGAGACATTTCGCCTTTTTTTCTGAAGTTTGGTTCTTTTCATTTGCTTCATGAATGTTCTTATTTTGAAATGAAGTCAGTTTATCAACGGCTTCGATTCGAAACGAGTTTTCTGAAAATGCCAAGTCGTAAATTAACAAACGCTGAGGCTGATAGGACTATCGGAATGCTACAGGGTGGCCTAACTCAGGTTGTTGTAGCGGAAAGGCTCCAAGTCAGCCAAAGTGTGATATCTCGATTTTGGAATAGGTTCAGGGAGACAGGTTCCGTGTTGGAAAGACCAAGGCTTGGTAGGCTACGAAAAACAACACTTGCTCAGGATCGTTTCATCACTGTTTCGGCGAGAAGAAACCCTACATCTACGTGTAGAATGCTACAGAATACTCTTCAAAATGCAGATGGGGTCCAAGTTTCCATCGAAACCATCAGACGACGTTTGAGAGAGGTAAATCTAGGTTCTAGACGTCCATTAAGAGGAGTTTCATTTACACGTGACCATAAGCGTCAAAGACTGGAATGGACAAGGCAGCATATCAATTGGAACGATCAATGGCGTAGTGTCCTTTTCACTGATGAATCCAGATATGGACGATTTTCAGATTCTCGAAGAATAAGGGTATGGAGAATCCCACGCATACCTTGTAATTAGTTGTAATCGTCGCTATGTCCAAGAAGTCCATCCATTCCGAGAGGGTAGTGTTATGGTATGGGCCGGGATATGTTTCAACGGACGCACAGATCTACACATTTGTCCTGGAAATATGTCCGCCTTGCACTGTAGGGAGCATGACATTGACAATGTTGTGCCAAATTTTCACGCTGCTATTGGTGAAACTTTTCAATTTCTAGACGATAACGCAAGACCGCACCGTGCAGCCATAGTTGAGAATGCGCGCGAGGAGCTTGGTATTCCTCATTTACCAATACCTCCGCACTCACCAGATTTGAATTGCGAACATGCATGGGATATGCTCCAAAGAAGATTAAATAATCATCAACCTACCCCAGAATCCTTAAATGATCTGATAGAGCTTCTGCCCCGTTTATGGAACCAAATTCCTCAAGAAATGTTCAACAACCTCGTGTGTAGTATGCAAAGAAGATGTCAAGCTGTTATTGATGCCCGTGGAGGCCATACATTGTATTGATAGTCTTAAAATGCTTGAATTCACAGGGAATAAAATTTCGTTATTTTACTCGATTTTTCTTAACCTACGCTGCAGACCTACAGGCTAAAATTAATTTGCAACTTGACGTCATATTAATATGAATTTTCATCACAAAAATCTTATTTTAACTATATTTATTTGCAATTTAAGTCAATATCCCTAACTCATGTGGGGCAGTTTATTAAACTTATACATTATTCACATCAACATAGAAAAACTATGAATATTTAACAGTTTCATACAGTTGCCAATAATCCAAGTTGATCCGAAAGTCGAATGTCAAGACGCCACCGTATGCAGTGCCATAATTTTGGGGCATCATCAATTGGGAAACTAAAAATGAGAACGAAATCGCCTTTCGCTTTCGACAGTCGGTAAACCATTTATCGAATTCTTCTATAAAACGAAACGTCTTCCTTTTCTTCATCGTCACGGTCTAAACCGACCGGCGGTCTTATTACGAAACCCGCGTTCAAAGTGAATCAATTAGACTGTGGCATGAAGAACTAACGCACTGTTACAACAATCTATTACCGTCTATTTGAGTTTCTACTCGTGTAGTTGCTCAAGTTGGAATGCCGCCGTCGATTCTCGATTTATTGTTGGGAATATGTGCCAAAATGAGCGAATTGCAACCGAGAAAATTTATCGGGTAATCGGATACTGCTGCGCATGCAAACCGGAGGGGAACACTTCTATAAATTATCCCGGTTTGACATGACCTTCGTGTATATTTTGAAAATATTTAGGTTATAAGCATTTTCCTGTGAGATAACTAAGCAACGTTGTCCTTTCTACATAGAGGTCGTAGTAATTACGTATTTATCAAAATGTTTATTTACTTTGGGAAAATAATGAATTTGAGAAAATATTATGTGATTTCAATAATTCCAAAGACCTGGCGAATGTTGAAGAATCTTTTTTCTCTGTTTACCGGAAATATTTCACCTATGTATACAGGGTGAGTCTTTGACTTGTACATATAATTCAACTGTAGATTCCTCCCATCAAAAGAAACACTTTTTTCCCATACCATTTTTCAAAATTCGATTTCGTTTGGAAGATACAGTGCCAAAAATCCATGAAATAAACACTATTCTTTCCATATATTCGGAACCGATATTTCGAATGAACTGAATTTTGGTTGATTGTTTACTGTATTCATGGTGCATATTCCTCAATTGAAACTTATTTCATATTTCTCCTGGTAAAAAAGTTATATATAGATACTATAGTCGACTTATAAATTCACGCAAAAATACTATAAAACCACTTGAAAAAGATTAACGGTTCACGTTTTCGAAAGAATTTATTATTTTAGAAAACAAAAGTATTCTCATATTTTTTCAATAAAACGCGTCGTTCTCAAGTTATTCCTAATTGTATAAGATTGAATTAGAGGAAAAAATCATGAATTTCAAGAATAATCTGAATGCTGTCCTGAGTTAAATCTCATCGAATATTATTTCTTCTCTGGTCTCTCAACAAGTTACCAACGTTGTCAGAATGTTTATCAACTTTGTCAAGACTAAAATCTCTATGATGAAAAAACGTTTGATGTAGAGATATGTAATAATAAAATTCCACATTCGTGGGACATAAAATTGAATTCTAAGAAGTATGAAATAATACATTTTATAGGCAGTTTCTATTTAAAATCCATTGTTACCGGTCCTTCAGCAAAATATCTATCGAAACAATATAACTCGACACCAGAACGACACTACCATTACATCAATTCACTGAAAGTCAATTCTATAATCATCACCTGTTTGCTTCATTCTCTGTAAATAAATAAAGCGTGAACTTCGTTTATGCCGTGTATGGGATCACTGACTAACGTTTTAGGTTGGACTGGTTGGAGCGCAGAACAACGGTCTTGCGTGGCGGCTACATCCACGGCCTTCTCAAGGGAAGAGTAGGCCGTTGGCGACTGAAATTAGGAAAGTAGCGCTATATTGGCGAGAATCAGAACGACTCGTTTGGCATTTTCAAAGAGCAACGCCTAGACGCCTTTAGCGAATAGCGATTGTGATAGTTCATCCACTAACGATAGGGGACGTACTGCTTTCTTGAGTTCGCACTGTTGGAAGAGAAAATCGGCAATCTGGCATCGTCTTCTCTATAGTTCTGTGGAATAACACAGAGGATGTGGTAAGGTTAGGTCATTGACCCCAAATCATATGACTTAATGGAGTTAGGATAGGTTAGTGAAAAACCAATTTTTATGAGATCGTTTTGGAATATCGAGGAAAATATGAACAAATTATTAGTGTCTATAAACTAATCTTCAGGACAATCGAAGAAGGAACTTATTTTGGTGTGAGAAATATAGCTTTTCAATTGCCTCCTCGAACAGAACTAAGTGTTTTGTTAGGAAATATCGTGTTTGTAACATTCTTATTCAAATAAGGTTAGTGCTTGAGTATTTTTTAAATGTATCACCCAGAATATCTAATAATCACCTCAATTTCAATCGAAAAATACGAACTTTGAGGTGTTTGTAAAGAATAATATCAGGCACGTATTCAGCACTATTTTTTTTTTTCAAATGGCTATATCTCTTTAACAGAGCCGAATTCGGAAAAATGGAAAATGAAAAAAAAAGGTTCCTTTAGCATCAAGAATCTACAGTTAAAATATATGTACAAGTCAAAGACTCACCCTGTATAAATATGGTTGGAAGATTCAGTTATGCTATTTTCTTGTACGGAAATCAAGTATCGAGTGTTGAAATTGTACTAACAAAGAATGGATAGAATAGTCCGTTACTTTTTGATAGTTCATTCGAAAAAAGAATGAAAGTACTCGAATAACCCGACAGAAAACTTCTAAACGAACAGACGGACCTAAGGAATTCCCCACTTTTCAAAATTCTTAAGAAATAAGCCTACAAAAGACATTTTAATACCTTTTCGCTCAACTTGAAATACTCCAGTATGAAAATGTAGTAGTACTACGAAATCTGTGTCACAGTTGAACCTTAAAAGAACTAACTCTATTTACAAATTTTCAAATAGTGAATAGAAATTAGAATTGGCAACGTCTCTCAGAATAATTTGACATTTCTCGAGTGTCAGCCTGCGTTAATTTGAAGTAAAAAAAACTACATAACTCGACATCGTATACCAGCAGAAATTTGCCACCGATATTTTGCTCTTATCCGCACATGCTCCATAGTAACATTTTCATGATCTTAATAATTATTATCAAGATTGTAATATGTTTGAACATTCCTAATTTCGAACCACTATACTCCTACGAGAGTAGCATTCGGTAGTTACCTATACTGTTATTATTATTAATTAATTCATTAGGTGAACAGATTAGATTCTGATAGTCTGACGTCTCGGCGAACCGAGATCTTATCTCGAAGCGAAGGTGTTAAGCAGGCTATCGTAAAATCACTTGAGACTGGATAATGGATGAGAATCGCAGGATGCGGAGTAAACACTCCAGCATAGTGGTGCTAATGAACATATCAAAGGTGCTATTCAGTGTAACGTATACACTACTGAAACACCGACATGAAAGAACTCTCAGATAATGCTAGTAATGAAAGTGAAGAAGAGACCGATGGGTTTTCAACACTTCCGGAAGCGTCCTACGTACAATTACTACGATTGTGTGTATATGGATTTGTTTGCAGAGTTTCGCAAAGTTGAATTATTTGTGGAACTCAAAATATCGGGTGCTTCAAGAGTGATAAAACTTTAAATTGAAATAAAACACATGTAAATTTAGATTGAAGCCAATTATGTTTTAACAGATATTTATGATATGAGTGTTAAGAGTGACGTTTTATTTTGTGAGTGAAAAAGTTTGTGAAAAGGGCGGAGCGAATTGAACAATTTCACGAACAAAATAAAATCACTTTAAACACAAATACCATACAATGTTTCTTGTACAACTGCCCTATTTTGATAATGAAATGGGCGAATTTGCAATGACAATAAACTTCAAAATGCATTTTAATATTCAAATGATCAAAAGGTTGTTGAGAATGGCAAACGTTGCCAACGTTATGATTTCTAACAAATGAGAAAAAACGCTGTCATTTGAATTTCGTTCCTGTCCAATTTTCGTCTTGGGTTTTTAACTGCTTAATATGTTTGTCGAGAGTCCAATTATTAATAAAAGTGACGATTTGGTTGTTCCTGTGGATATTGAAGAGTCTGCAAGAAGGGCAAATCTGGAACTCCTACCTAAAAAATCTGTTCAGCAGTACGATATTGCATATAACAATTTTCTGACCTGATGTTAATTGAAAAATGTAGAAGGGAACTTCAGTGAACCTGTTTTCCTGGCATACTTAGAAGAAAAATAAAAAAAATGGAGTTCATCAACTTTGTGGAGCAAATTTTCAATGATAAAGTCAAGCGCCCTTATTGAAAATGGTGTGGATGTTAATGGAAGTTTTAAATTAATAGCATATTGTAAACGGAAAAGTGAAGGATATCGTCCCAAATAATCGAAAATTCTCACTCGTGAACAAGTTGAAAAGTTTATAAATGAGGCACCAGATGAGAAATACTTGATGGTTAAGGTCGCAACTATTTTCGGATTATTTGGAGCCTGTCGGCGTGAAGAATTGTGTAATTTATCAGTGGAAGACATCGAAATAACAAATAAATCATTGGTTATACAACTCACAAACACAAAAACGAAAGTCAGTCGTTCTTTCAGTATTATTGGGAAGTATGTTGACTATTTTCATAAGTACTTTGCACTGCGCCCTTCTGTAATCGTACACCGTCGTTTTTTCCTGAAATACATGAATAATAAATGCACTGCCAATCCAGTTGGTTATCAATACATTTGGGAAAATTCCATCTATTGTTGCCGAATTCCTCAAACTGCCAGAACCAAAGCAATATACAGGACACTGTTTTCGAAGATCCTCCGCTTCATTGCTAGCAGAATCAGGAGCAAATATTACGGATATAAAAATACATGGTGGATGGAAGTCTACGACGGTAGCCGAGGGATATGTTGATCATTTCATTGCATATAGAAATGTCATTGCTGAAAAAATTCTCCCAACCTCAACAGATTTTGGATCATCATCATCCAATATTGTACTTCCGGTTTCTACAATTACTGATGGTGCTGAGGATTCTAATAATGTGTTGCGAAGCTCCCTAACGTCACAGGACATTCATGTTAGTAATTGTTCTAGTTTTACAATCAATATTAATGTTCATAAGTAATGATTGTTAAATATTGATAATAAAAATTTGCAATTGCTGAATTTTTTTCATCTGATTTCATCATAAGAAAATATTTTCAACACTAATGTTAAAAATATTTTTAACACGCTTCCACGTAAACAATCAATTTTAACATTGTTTGCTGTCATTAAAAGTGTCACTTTTACTGGCAGTTGTACAAAAAAATAATTTCCGGCATGCTCGAAACATCAATTCATGGTGATGAAATGAAATATTGCATTTGATGAGTATTTGTTGTCGTATATCAAGGCGAAGGATGAACATTGATATTGATATATTGTTTATCCTGATTACTCCTAGGTCTCCTGAGGAGAACCCTCTGAAATTACAAGCTTCGAAGCTTGCAACTTGTGCCGAGTTCGGAGTAAACAGTTGTGTTCTGTAGAGTAGGCTTTGTTATTGTGTCCTTACGCCACCTTAGGCACAGCACTGTTAATTTTTGACACAACAGTGGAATGGTGGCCTCTACCGAGACTAGAAAATTTCTTTCCTAGCTCGGGATTGAACTTCGCACTTGCGGGGTCCTAATCCAATTGCCAATTGTCTAATCCATTGCCGACATTTACTTCATTTGACCTCCGCTAGGCGTTTTGGACCTGGGGTCGGCTCAGAACCCTCATGTGAATACAGGCCTCAACTTTTTCCATGACGCTGACAAATTAAAACACGAATACGATCTAAGCCCGCTGCCAAAATTGTCAAAAATTGCTCTCCAGGACATCAAACTCGCATAAATTCCCACCAACTTTCCGAGCCCACCTTTGGCACTACGAAAAAAGGGCTCTTTCCCCATCCCTTAATTAGCGTATACGCGCCAGCCAATTAGTATTTCCCGTTTGATATTTCGACTCGATTAATCCGACGCATAAAAAGCCGACCTGTTCCGACGCTTTTCCCAAAGCTCATAAGCGTAACTCGTAACTCGGGGTGTGGGGGGGTCGGCCAGCCCGCCGTTCGCATTCAAATGCCAGATTCGAAGTCGTAAGCGATTCGTACTAATCTCGTTGAACGCCTGCACGTTAACCCCTTCTAAATTGAGTCGGCCGCAGAACGGGGTGGTGTATCTTCCCTTTCCGCGAAGGAGATAATATAATTGGGGAAACGGGGAAGACGTTATCGTTAAGATTTCGCGTAGGAGAGAGTCCTGGAATCTGGAGAAGTTTGTAGGTATAGCTGGAGAGGGTAGGTGAAGACCAATTAGTTGAATGTGGTCGGTTACTATTGAAAGGCCGCTTAAGGTGGTTTGGAAAGTTGAATCAGTCAATGCAGAAAGTTCTGACATTCCAGTGAAAAGAGGCAGGGTGAATAATATACACGAGCTCTCTTGGAGAGAAGAAATCGACTGCTGTACCAATTCTTATCGCCTCGAGAATTAAAGAAAAAATAGATGTTTGATAGAAAATAAATACCACAAAGTAAACACTGAAGGAATGGTACTTACGGTTGTTCAGACTAAAAGTTACGTATCTGCTTCTGTCTGGTTTCATAGGTGTTGTGCTGGGTAAAAGTCTTTATCACGAATTCACTTTGTAAGGGTGGCAAACTAAAGGGCGACGACGTGGAAACTAATTGGGGCTTCTAGCTAAGCAGTGTAAAAACAATGCGACTGATGGCAGAGGTCTTGTTGAACTGGGCAGGTATATGCTGCTTGTAGGATTTTTGTAACAGCCATAGAATCGCTGAACTATGAAATTAGTGAATATGTGGCCATTCCCTGCCAATTCCGTATTTTAAGTTGTTTTCTGAACGAAATTATGTGTAGATTCACTTTTAATCGGAAGTTGAACTATTTTCATGGGTCTTTCGTTTGAAATAACACAGAAGCATGAGTTGGCTTATTTTCTTCTATTTTTGAAAGCAAAAAAAATTAATTTTCGAAATGAAATCGATTTAAATTATTTCATCAAGAACTCCAATCCTTTCTGAGTTTACCCACAAAATTTCAGTTCTGAAAGTGAATCCAACTTGAAATAAAAACACATTACAATGAACGCCCACCTAACTAAATGTTGTTTGTTTTCTCTATGGTATTCATTTCACTGGCGGGTCCAGGCAGTTTTTCAGGGAGGGGCATGAATACTTTCAGGGGGGGCAATCAATAGACAGACATTTTTTATTACCCTTATAGAACCACTGATAAAGATATTATTGTCATTTTCGAGGTCCAAGGAGGAGGCCATGGCACCCATGCGCCCCCCCCCCCTTGTGTCTGCCAGTGATTCATTTCCGGAGCTGTCTATGAATTTGAGAAATGTTAAAAAATTTATCTACTCCCATAGAATAATATATCCATTATCCAACTGATTTTGATCTGTAATAGTCTCTATAAATCAATGGTGTGAGTTAATAATAACTCACGCCTATAACTCACTCTAATACAAATAGGAAAAATGTAGCTTACGAAATGAATGAAAAAGTCGGGTCAATGGGGAACTCTATTTCAGACATCTAGTTAATGTTCTCGCCATCCATTTCTACATTTTCTTAGGTCTGAATATCCAAAAATTGCATTTGGAAAACGTTAATTTTTGACGTTTTCTACGGGATTCGATATCGATTCGATTTTCGACCACAGAAATCGCTTTTGACAACTGTTGTCAATTTTGAAAATGCAGATTTATTGAAATTTTACTGAAGAAGTCGAAGATAAAGTATAATGTTCAATTCGCGGTAATGGTAATAACACACTTGAGGAATTACACCCCTCGCCTGACGGCTCGGGCTGCAAAATTCATCTGCGTGTGTTATGATTTACATTACCGCTCATTGAACAATTGGCTATTATCGCTGAAAAACCAACTTGTTAGTTTTGCCGGCTTGCATGTTTTATCGGCGTGAAACGGAAGTCGCTGCGAAAACTTCCTCACTAAAAACTGAATGAGTGAAATAGTCAAAATAAAAAATTACCGGTTGGAAAACACCCCACATGAGCAACCTCAAACAGTCGAACATCTAATTACTTGTCAACATGCATCCGAATGTGGCGTGAAGGTGGAGTCAATTACAATGGTATGATATTGATGGCTTTGTCTGGATAACATCGAGCCGCTGCTACGGAATTACCTCATTATGTTTGTGTTGCCCCATTGTTAATTGACGTTTGACTGAGTGTCATCCAGATAAGAGTACCTATATGTGTCGCCGGGCGGGATTGAGCAAGGAAATTAATTTGGCGGCAGGTGAGAATCGGTTGCGGAAGTTGAAGGTTCTGATTTCGGCGTGACAGGCCGAATGGTTTTTCACCTGCCACATCGAATATTTCCTGAAATGAGAGAAATGGACTAGCAGAAATCTAAATTCCGAAGTTCAAGACAAACTGGTTTCTGGCTTGTTAGCCGTGATCAGTGTCACATAACCCTTACTGCGGTAGCAACCTACTGAAACGGCAATTTCCTGAGATTTTCTGGAACAACTTGGAGTGATTCACCTTCCTGTACGAAGAATTCCACAATGAAAATCGAATTTATCCCGTATTTCAGCGCTCGAAAGGGAAAAGTGCCGCCTCAAGAAATCACGAACCGTATGATCTCCGATCGGATTTATCCATTATTTGTACAGCGGAAAGTGAACTACATGCACAGATAAGGATCGTTTTCTGAATCGTAATCGCTGTATTGGAACTTTGAGTTTCTTCAGACGTGCTTTCGTCTCTGTGTATTTCGTAGCGTCGTAATGACGTTTCCAGGGATCGTCTGCGAATTCTATCACGGATAACTTGGTCAATCAGAAACGCGCACTGTGTACGTGAATCCGCAGCACAGACAGAGATCCGAGTTGAGAAGATGAATTATAAGAAAAATTCAAAATAGGAATTAACAGACCTGCTCAACGTAGAGCTTTCTCTCAAAATTGTTTTATCGAAATTTAGGTATGAAATTATGTATTTCATTCCTCGAGCATTTTTCCCCGAGTCAGAATTTATCTTTCCGTTCCTCCTACAAAAGATGCATCGTAAAAATTCCGAACAGCTGCAACAATAATAGACCTGTCGAACGAAAAAAACAATATCTACAACGCACACAGCGCAATCTGCATTGCATCCGATAAGGAAGTATGGAAATATCCCGTCCGATCAATCAATAATAAGACCTAAATAGATTATATAAATATTTAATATCGATTATTGATATCGTTTATCTAATCTGTATTCCTCGTTTCCTCTATGTAACGCCCCCCTTGTGTCATGTTTACGGCTGTATGCATAGCGGTATGGTAGATAAATGATTAGGTATATCTCATTCAGTACAATCTGAAAAATTGTAGATCGTACTCGTACAGAGACTGTTGAGGATCGTAAGAAAACGACAAGGAACACTATCAAGAAAGTTAACAACGATTGTCAGCCTTCAGAGAGATCTGACAGTAAACCTAAGCTTAAGGGGCAGTATCACCTTTTGAATCGTGTTGAATCCCCATTCAAAAGTGGTCTCTTTATTTCACGAGCAACTACCCTAATTTACGACCTAGAGACCCGATTTTTTTTTAAATTGAAGTTGAAGAACGTCCCGAGGGCCAATAGTTTTCTTTTTTTCGATTTAATTAGTTTTTAAATTTAAAAAACCAGGATAATCGTTAGATCTGGGTTTATTGAATATGTTTTTCGTTTTTCATGAATACAAGCTATATTTTTGAAATAATCATCATGAAAATTTTTGTAGTTTATAGAAGATCAAATTGCCGAGGGCAAATAGTTGCGATTTTTTCGATTTAATTAGTTTTTCAATTAAAAAAGAAAGGTTGATCTTCAGCTTTTTGGAAACTACACTTAATGATTTTTTTCCGACGGTTATTCATCGTTTTTTGGAAAAAATCGCAATTATTTGCCCTCGGCAATTTAATCTTCTATAAACTATAAAAATTTTCATGATTATTGTTTCAAAAATATAGCTTGTACTCATGAAAAACGAAAAACATATTCAATAACCCCAGATCTAACGATTACCCTGGTTTTTTTAATTGAAAAACTCATAAAATCGAAAAAAAGAAAACTATTTGCCCTCGGGACGTTCTACAACTTCAATTTAAAAAAAATCAAGTCTCTACGTCGTAAATTAGGGTACTTTCCATGAAATAAAGAGACCACTTTTGAATGGAGATTTACTACGATTCAAAAAGTGATACTGCCCCTTAACATTCGAACTTAAAAGAGAGAAGAATAATGAAACTCACTTGGGTACCAATTATACCATGAACAAAAAAGTAGCGTCATCCAAAAAGTATCGAGAACGAAACATAATTAAATGTATAACTAGACGATTGCAAAAGATTATAAGATGCGTTCACAAGAGAAGAAAAAATCGTTGAATTGACAAGAGATCTTCAGGAGAACAGAAGCAAATCTACAGCGAAAGCATGCAGCCTACACCAAAAAAACACAATGGTATATTTTACAGTAATCTTATAACAATGCCCATAAGACAATTACAACAACGAAGAGAAAGATAGAAGTGAAGGAATGAAACTGGGTACAGTGGTAGCAGTTGTTCCTGCCTCATTCTCGAGAAACTAGGTCCGATGACTCCGCCGGACCATAAGCTGGTCCAAACAGTCACACGTTGGAGAAAGAGAGGCTGTTCGACAATAACTCTTGGGTTTTCCGAGCCTCAGAAGCGATAATTTTGTGATAACTGAGCTTCATAAGTCTTAGGACCTGAATCTTAATGCAAAATTCGGTGTAATGACGTTTGTGGGATGCCTAATTCCAAAGAATGACAAGGAATGGACAAACCAGGTGTTTTTCAACACTTTCGGCTATAGCAGCAATTTTCTCGGCTGTTTTTGAGCCACGTGCACGGGTTTTATTCTTCACATCACTAACTTGTCCCAACAGCTCAAATATTCCACCAATTTCTGTATTGCGGTTCGACAAGGTGCTTCACGACGAACCAAAAATGTTCGAGTTTTACGAACCGTCTCTGCCAAATTTTCACACCTCTTATTGGAAAACCCTTTATAATGAAAAACTTCTCCTGGTGCCAGAATGAGTTTAGAGGGGAAATATGCCTTTTTTCGAAAAGTTGTCGGCCTATGCGTGTCACCTAACTTTCTAAATGCGCAATAACCCATTCAGCTCCTACCTCATACGTTACCGTAATGAAAACAGATGTTGTCCGCCGCACAAACTTCGGTATACATGCATTAATTCCTAATTGAAAAAGCAATTTGCTTCTCACGCACGTGGCGGCTATTAGCTTCAAGGGCCCGCAGATAAAGCGGGTCATAAACGTGGCAAAAGCCCCCCTTTATCGCCCTTTTTATCCCCCGAGCTGACCGATATCGCAGCGGCTGGGATTGAAGCATCGCCGTATGAAAGCGAAACCAGTAAAAAGGCCGTAAAATGTCATATTTTCCCGCTAAACAAAGTTACGTGGGCGGCTGAATGGAGGCCGATCTCGTTGAGGCTCTTATTTCTCGGGCATTTTGATCTGAATATATTTCGGGGCGTATCAAGCGACGAAATGGTTATGTAACTTCCGGAAGGTATCTTTGGAGATTTGGGGTACAAAGCTTTTCCTGATACTTCTTAGGTTTAGTGGGGAGTCAACTCAACAGCATAGACGCATATTGCATTTACGACACACAGTATTTTGTTTCCAGTTAAACGGTTGTTTAATGTGTTCTTAGGAGGATGTATTGACATCTAGGTAGCCTAGACCAGTTCCATGCATAAACAAAATATTGCGATACCAACAATAACTTATTAGAAGTGTCAGTGTAGAGTTCGACGTCAAAAAAGTAAACCAGAGTTACGCAATAAATAAAAAAAAAGATGTCCACCGAAATTGTAAAAATCGAAAAATTGGAGTATCGAACCATCATCAAGTACCAGTATTTAAAAGGATTAAGAGGTAATCAGATTTACGAAGATATGCTTAATACCCTTGGTGATCAATGTCCTTCGTGTGCGACCGTGAAAAATTGGACTGCAAGCTTCAAAAGAGGTAAATTTTCCATTGAAGATGATGACCGATCGGGAAGGCCAGTTTCTGTGTCTGTCCCCGAAAATATCGATGCAGTTCATGGCATGATTTTATCAGACCGTCGAATTGGGCTAAAACGGATATCTGAAGCACTGAAGATTTCATACGAACGCGTTTATATATAGTTCACGTCAATTTTGACATGAGAAAAATTTCTGCAAAATGGATCCCCAAATGTTTGAATGTTGACCAAAAGCGTGCAAGGGTAGAAGCATCGCGTTTGATCTGTGCTCGATTTGAAAACGATGTGGACTTCTTAAACCGAATTGTTACCTATGGATGAGACTTGGGTACATTTCTACGATCCAGAAACAAAGCAACAATCGATGGAATGGCGACACTCTGGTTCTCCAAGACCTAAGAAAATCTGATGGAAAAGTTCTTGCGTCAGTTTTTTGGGATTGCCATGGAGTAATCATGATTGTTTTTTTGGCTAAGGTTAGAACAATAACTGGAGATTACTATTCGACATTACTGGCCACTCTACCGAAAAAAATCAAAGGGAAAAGACGCGAAAAGCTATCCAAAGGTATTTAGTTTTTACAGGACAACGCCCCAGTACACAAATCTCAGGTTGCCATGCAAAAAATTCGTGATTTAGGGTTAGAATTACTAGAACACCCCCCTTTTTCACCAGATTCGGCTCCGTCCGACTATCATCTCTTTCCTCAACTGAAAAAAAGTCTAAAAGGTCGTAAATTTTCTTCCAACGAGGAGGTAATGAAAACTGTGGAGGACTGGTTTGCAGAGCCAGAAGAAACATTTTTTTGAGAGGTCTAGAGACGTTGCAGGTTCGCTGTAATAAATGTATTCAATTAAGAGGAGAATATGTTGAGTAATGAAATATTTTGACATAGAAACTTTGTTTGGTTCTATAGTAGGCTAAAATTTTTCAAAATATGAAGTATGAGTGGCCTTGGCTCAGTGGTAGAGCATTGGAATTAGGACCCAAAGGTCCGAAGTTCAGTCCCGAGCTAGGAAAGAAAATTTCTAGTCTCAGTAGTGGCCATCATTCTCACTGTTGGGTCAAAAATTAACAGTGCTGTGCCTAAGGTGGCGTAAGAACACAGTAACAAAGCCTACACAGAACACAACTGCTTACTCCGAACTCGGCACAGGTTACAAGCTTCGAAGCTTGTAGTTTCAGAGGGGCCTCCTCAGGAGACCTAGGAGTAATCAGGCTAAACAATATATCATATCCTCGTATAACCCTTAGATTCATGGTTTGTATTGCTTCAGGATGAAACTAGTAGATGAGCCTCTAGATCTACCTAATAAGTAGTTATCCTTATCGGTAGATCTCTCGATCTCTGCAAATCGGGTGATTTTATAGGCGAAATGTCAACGTTTGATCAATTTTCCTGAAGAAATGTGAAAATTATGGAAAATATGAATACAGTATACTCACATCACGGCCAAAATATCTGTGGAGAAAGTTTTATCAAGTTTAAATTTGCCCTTTTGGCCGAAACTTGAAACCTACGTTGTTACGAATTTTTGACCAAACCTGTGTGTAACGGCCTTTATGAAATTCGACTCCTACTCTACCCCTCATTTCAGACCTTTTGCCTTATCACACGGAGCGATCTCCACCAGATTAAGCCTGGTATCAACGGGTTACTCCGCGAAATTAACAACCCCTTTTCATGAACTCGAAGATGGGATAACCACATCCAGCTCCGTACCGTTGAAAGAACCCATTCACAAACCTCCCCCCTTATCAGTGGCGTGGAAGAGACAGATGAAGCACCCGGAAGTATGAAATTTTCGACTGACGTCACACTAATGAACGAGGAAGTTGCGTGTACCAAAACAGGAACGGTTTTGGAAAAGTGGGAAAGGGGAGGCAGATTAAGTTACTCTTGTTAATAATTAATTAATGCTTTCAGGGTTTATAGGTGATTGCGAATACCCCGGTCGGCTAGGGATGAAATTCTATAGCGTCCTAGTGTTCTGACGGGCGCTGGACAGGACCGGCTTCAAACGTTTTTCGTCTTCGAACAAATGAAGATTTGTCAGAGGATGGAGAAATGTTGATGAAATATCGATCAGTTTGTTAACGAAATGCATCCGCCACTTAGTGCTTTCTTATTTCACACCAAAACAAGAGCCAGAGAGAACTTTTTTGACATTTAATTCACAATCAAGAAATTTGACCTGTTTTCGGTGAAGCCCTGTATATATACACTGCCCACATTCTGAAAATCTCAATTTTAATGAAAGTTAACTCTACATTGACTTTATAACTTATTTTTTATGTTCTCTCGGGAAGGTTTCGAATGGAACAAGACACATTAAATGGAAGAAAAATTCAGGATTTCACCGAATCTTATGTGAAAGAAGAGAAATGAACAATTTTCAAAATACTGAAATGCTGATAAGTGATTCAATACTTGGTATTTCCACCCCTTGTGTTAATTACAGCTCGGCAACGACGGTTCATCCTCAAAATGAGTGATCCTAAAATGTTCTGATCTAATCCTTCCCAGATTTCTTCGAGTTGGATTCCTAAGTCATTAAGAGTAGCTGGATGATTTTCTGAACTTCTCAGCCTTCTATTGAGGTTGTCCCAAACCTGCTCAATCGGATTGAGATCTGGACTTCTTGCTGGCCATTCCATTCGAGAGACTTCAACCTCTTCAGGGAATTCCTTGATGCCCGCACGATGGGGTCTGGCATTATCGTCCATAGAAACGCAATTTTCACCAATGTATGGGGCAAATGGCACTACATGCTCTTCAAGAATATTCCTTATATACTTATCAGCATTCATAGCTCCATTATCAACGACCACTAGGTCTGTGCGAGCAGTCAAAGATATTCCACCCCATACCATAATCGATCCTCCCCCGAAACCAGTAGTATTCTGGAAATTGCACTGAGCATATCTTTCATGTGGACGTTTGTGTACAAGGGAACGTCGATCACAATGGTAGAGGCAGAATCTAGAATCATCTGTGGACTGTGAAGAAAACTCTTTCCCAATCAGCCTCTTCCCAATGGATATGCTCTCTCGCAAAATCCAAACTCGCCCTTCGATGGACTGGGGTAAGATCTGGGCCTCTTGCCGCGACACGAGGCCTTAAATCATATTCTCCGAGTTGATTTCTTTTTGTCTGAGTGCTAATTTGTACCTCATGAGTTTGCTCAAGCTGATTCTGAAGGAGGCGAGCGGTTGCAAACCGTTGTCTCAACGAAGAAACTCTCAATTAACGTTCTTGAATGGCAGTTGTTAGCCGTGATCTACCCTGTCCTGGTCTTCGGACATTCATACCTGTCTCCCTGAATCGCTGCAACATTCTAGACACACTTGTATGGGAAACTCCAAACCTTTCTGCAATTCTTGTGTGAGTCCACCCTTCTTCTCGCAAAACTACCGCTTGGGCACATTCCTCTTGGGTCAAATTCCGTGTTTCGCGTTGCATAGCGATCGAGTGTAGAAAATCAAACGAAAGAAAAACTATTGATCACTAGAATTGATCGAGAACAAGTGATTTTAGAATGGAGCCAATACATTCAAAATCTGAAAATATCATCTTTTTTATTCCTGCTGGGAAAAAACATCTGTATTGAAGGAAAACGTTGAAAGTGGATAACATATGCATGCATAATTCTGATAAAATAATTACCATTGAAAACACCTTCACTTGTAGAATAAATTTGAGATTTTCATAATGTGCGTTAATTTTTTTGCGCAGTGTATTTTCGAATATCTATTATCTATGCTATTTTACTCATAATCTATGACGATCGATGTAACAAATCCCTTTTGTTCCACGCTTGAAGTCAAAGTAATCGATTATCGAATACCGAGCGAAATTTATTGAATAGTTAAAACAGTTATGTTAAAACAACTGTTATTATACAGGAAATATTGTCCGGAAGATTTCAATTACTACAGCGGAGGATAATGTGTGTCATCATGGTGATAACTTATTAGATGGCTTTAATAGCCATAACCCACTTCATTATTGCTCGCTGCATTAAAAGTTTTGTCTCCACTGAATAGAGTTATGAACTTTTGATGGTATTCAATTATAATTGTTGAAATTTTAGCATATTATCATATTTTATAATTATACGCTGATTATATGCATTGAAAATCGATTGAATGAATGCAACATTGAATGGGACGTAGAATTTCTTCTGAAATTGTGCATGTGGAATGAGACACTCCTCATACATTTCCTGAGGTTAACGGCCATGTTCAGGAAATTTTTTTCATATGAAGGTGATATTCATACTCCATTCACAATTATAAAATCACAACTCTGGCCTTGGAAATTTGACACATTCCACTCTGTATCGAAGTTATGACGTTTTTCAAAATATTTTTATGTTCCAAGTCAACACTATGTTGCTCTTTCTACATTCTTAGCGTATTTCTCAGAATGTGAATTCATTCGGAAAATGAACGAATTGGAAAAGATGTGATGGACGAAAATAATTAACGTTTATATGAATTGATAGAAAGGATTCTTTTTCTAGTTATTTGCATGAAAAGTACAAGAGATCACTGTTGAAATATATTATTTTTCGCCATGGAAGAAAATTTCATTGCTTTCACATAATTTTCATATGAATGCTTGTGAAGATTTAATGTTTATTATCCTCTTGAACTGAAAGTTCACGACTTGACGACATCAATTGTTGATTCTAATCAAGAATTCATTAAAAAAAGTCAAGCCAAAGATATAAGATGAAGTGATGTAAGATGAGTAATTACATGAATCAAGAATAATGTCAATTATATTTTGTTGATAACTTTCTTAAAATCGATGTTGGGATATAAAACTCGGCTGCGTTTGTTCAAACAACATCTAAAGAATACATGTTTCATCATCTCGACCTTTGAAAGGCGTTTCTTATAGGAGAATTAGGTCTAAGTTCCACCTCATTAGTGAGGTACCTAACTTTTGCAAATCTGCTTAGATATCGCCAAATTACTTGGAAAACCTGAAAAATATCATCCTAATCGACCTCTCGAGGCTCCATCCGATCCATCTACTGCGATATCTGTCCAAATAACAGCTTTTTCAACGAAATTCCCGTGTACCCCTTCAACCTCGAAATGTAAACATTCGTCCTGGTTTTGAAAATCGTCCTCACGCTCCAAACTGGTGCTAAAAATCATAAACATACGTTAATCTTGGATATTCGTCGAAAAACTCACCTGCAAATATCGATTGAATACCAAAAATCTGCGAACAATTTGTAAACCTAACAAAATGTGGAATATCTTTGTTACTTTTACTCCGATGTAAACAAAGAAACTGGCAACGTCGTTTTGTCATTAACGATATTTTCTGTGCGCGCACTGACTTTTCATCATATGTTCTGTGCTTTTCATCAGGGGCACCAACTCCTGAAAACGAAACCATGACCTCCTATGTGATTAAATAAAAGTGAATGGAGTATGGTACACTCATTTTTTTTGTCCTCATTCCGCCCCTGGATTGCATCACCATTATTTCGTGATCGATACCTCCCATCTCCAACTAGTCTCTCCCATACGCAGCCCCCAATTAGCATGCCGAAGTGAAATGCGTATCGTTTTACGAAATATATAGACGTTCATTACAACAAACACCCTCCTCATGCTTGTTGTATATTTGCAGAATCGAAACAGAAGAGAGGCACGTCGATGGAAAACTAATTCGATTTGTCCCTCTTTTGTTGCCGTCTCCCCCGACGAAGATTCAACCGTCCCCCAGTGGGGGTTACTTATTGACTGAACGGCAGGATCAGCTTTCTGATGTTTCAGTGGGATGTCATAATTAACGAATTCCCGGAGAAGTCCCTTGGGCTCTTTGTTGATTCTTCTCTTTTTGTTGGGGATAGCAGCTTTTATTACGTCAAAATTCCCTTTTAATCAAACCTAGAGTGCGTAAGGAAGTTTTGGCAGTTGAAAACTAGTTAGTCTTGAGTCTACGACTAATAGCGAAATCAATGCAAAGGTAGAGCTGCTGTTACATCTGGTTAACCTGCATCCACAAATTCCACTCCAGAAACATCCTCCAACTGTCTTATCTGTGATCCGTCATCGAACTCTTCAATCTGCAGCGACCGAATCGCTACCTGAAAACACGAACGACTCCAAATTTGTTGGATGCACGAGACCACTGCAGATATGCAGAAAGCCATCCATCTCCCTGCGCTTATCTTTCGCAGATAGAAAGAGACCCGTCGTCCCTCCCTCTTCGTCTACTCTTCCAAAGCAGATTCGAGCTTCGAACTCGGCTTCAGTAGAATATCGCTTGTCGTTCGCATAGCGTGTCGACGGCGCAGCCAACCACTAGCGCGCGCACCCGCGATCTCGAAAATACGCCAGTCGACCCGACCGTCACACGTGGTTGTCAACCCCTACAGAAGGGTTGCAGGTTGATCCGTGAGAAATCTTTTCGCGCCTACCGGTTCTCCGAGGTCACTGACCACAGATCTGTGCTTCTCTGGAATAATCGCGCTTTTTCATCCACTGACAAGTGCGGCTCGATGGACCATCTGTGCTATCCATCCTGTCGTCGAAATTGAAAGGTTTCATTCATCGAAAATGGGACAAACTGTTACGCAAACGTTTCCCGTTGTGGTCCTAGTTTGTTTATATTCTTCTCTGGTGGATCGTTTGTGAATCATCTGCGACTGTACGGAAATGTCAAAATTGACGATTTCGGATTTTATGATGTAAAATTAACTTCTATTCGGATTTAAGTAATTTGGATTTCGATTAAAGTGTTTGTTCAGTGACAGTTTCAACTGGTGCAATATGCGAGTGCAATAACAATCTTATCTGGATATTCAATGACGAAAATTTCAATAATGAAATACTTCACCACCGGCCAGAAGGAGTCTTACACCCTGATCGCAAGAAAGAGGCATCTGAAGAAAATGTGAGTCATTAATTGTTTATATTGGATGACGAATCTCCAGGAAATTTATCTGAATGATTATTTGGAAGAGATCGAGTTTGGAATCCAGTTGATTCATTCATTCACTCTCTAACCATCTGAAATTCCACTCTTGATTTCGATCTCCAAAAGCAGCCAGATAAGAGACGGTGAATGTTTTTGCAGTGAATAACATGGGGAATCGCGAGAAATGTGGAACGACTGCGAAGAGATTTCTCGAACAAGGTCATGTCGTAACTGCCTCGTTTTTTTGTTAACACCTGATATCTCGTAATGAATTGTCTTGCTTAAATTCAGCCTTTCGTTAATCTAGAAATCGTGAGTGATATATATGAGCGGTCATTTTTATCTTTCGTCCGATCTTTAAAACTTTCATAACTCATTGTATTCTTGTTCATTTTCGATGTTGTTTTTTTAATTTTTGCTCTGGTCCCCAATATCTTATTCAACCTTTTATTAGAAATATTGTGGAAAAATTACCACTTCGTTGGTTTTATACGAATATCTTTGAAAAGCATTGAAGGAATTTTTCCATCAATAGAACGTTTGTAGATAATTATGAAACCCTTTATTTTTTTTAAATATCGCAGTTGGCTAAGATTTAGGTTAATCAAGTTTTTTTACTCAAAACTGACGTAGGTTGGTACTTGTTAAATGTCGAATAATTGTCAGAGACGTTGCCACTGCTAATTTCTCTCTACTCTTTTGTAACTTTGTAAATGGAGTTAGTTCTTTTTCTTCTTGAGAATTTTGAAAAGTGGGGAGTTCCATAGGTCCGTCTGGTTTAGAAGTTTTTCAGTCGGGTTATTCGAGTACTTTTATTTTTTTTTTCGAATGAACTATCACAAAGTAACAGACTATTCTGTCCATTATTTTTCAGTAGCATTTCAACACACTTTCGTACAAGAAAAACGCATAACTGAATCTTCCACCCATGTTTATATACGTGAAAAATTTCCAGTATTAACAGAGAAAAAAGTTTCTTCAACATTCGTCAGATCTTTGGAAATATTGAATTTACATAATACACTGCGCAAAAAAATTAACGCACATTCTGAAAATCTCAATTTCAATGAAAGTTAACTCTACATTGACTTTATAACTTATTTTTTATGTTCTCTCGGGAAGGTTTTGAACGGAACAAGACACATTAAATGGAAGAAAAATTCAGGATTTCACCGAATCTTATGTGAAAGGAGAGAAATGAACAATTTTCAAAATACTGAAATGCCGATTTAATACTTGGTATTTCCACCCCTTGCGTTAATTACAGCTCGGCAACGACGGTTCATACTCAAAATGAGTGATCTTAAAATGTTCTGATCTAATCCTTCCCAGATTTCTCTGAGTTGGATTCCTAAGTCATTAAGAGTAGCTGGATGATTTTCTGCCTTCTATTGAGGTTGTCCCAAACCTGCTCAATTCTTGTGTGTGTCCACCCTTCTTCTCGCAATACTACCGCTTGGGCACATTCCTCTTGGGTCAAATTGCGTGTTTCGCGTTGCATAGCGGTCGAGTGTAGATAATCAAACGAAAGAAAAACTATTGATCACTAGAATTGATCGAGAACAACTGATTTCAGAATGGAGCCAATACATTCAAAATCTGATAATATCTTTTTTTTATTCCTGCTGGGAGAAACCATCTGTATTGAAGAAAAACGTTGAAAGTGGATAACATATGCATGCATAATTCTGATAAAAATAATTATCATTGAGAACACCTTCAGTTGTAGAATAAATTTGAGATTTCCATAATGTGTGTTAATTTTTTTGCGCAGTGTATTTTCTCAAATTCATTACTTTCCCAAAGTAAATAAACATTTTGATAAATACGTAATTACTACGACCTCTATGTAGAAAGGACAACGATGCTTACAGTAAAATGACTACAACCTAACATTTCAAAAATATACACGGTGAAATGTGAATGAGAGATGTGAAAGGCCAACTGGGATATGTAGTTCGTAGTCGTAATTTTTTCGAAGAAGTCAGTAAAATGAGTACTCAATAATGGATGTGTAGGATACTTTGGAACTAGGTATTTGAAATTCGAATGGCAGCTCGGGAACTAACCTTCCCAGAGTTCATAAATTCACTCCATCACATGCGTACGTCGAACTCATATTGTATTCCATTCCCAAAATTAAAACTTTACGATAATATCTTAATAACGCGGTGAATTTCAATCTCACTGCAGGATTTCAGGTATGTGAACGTGAATAACGATTTTCCCATGTTCAATTAGATTTCTTTTCTTCGTCGGTGTTTTGTTCAGGTTGATTTTGATTTTTACTAATTAGAATTAATAGGTTTCGTATGCGGAAATTTGTTCCCATTCGGTGATGAGAAGTTATTCGATTATTTAAACTTTGTGTGGGTATTGAAAAGTGAGATTTGGCAGAAAATGAACAATTATGGCGAAAGTGAAAATGTTTTCTATCTATTCATAACAAAATAGTACCTATTCTGTTCTGGTAGAATTTTAATAGCTCTGATTTCGTGGTGAATTGTCCGTAGTTGAATATTAACTTGGTAATAAGCATAAAATGAATGAATAAAAAATAATATGCAAGAAAGAAAACGAGTGATAATAAAGGAATTCAATTACACGAATATTATTTTCAAACTGATGACAAAATGAAGATTCAGTTGAATTTTTGCAGATGTGTAGGTAAAATACAATAATAGGATACTTATCAACATGGCTATTTTGAATCCTGTCCATGGAAACATCGAACGGCTACAATATGATCTTCATTAATCACATCTTGTGGTTCTTTATGGTCGGCAGTTACAAAAAGAAGAAACTGACGGCTATTTCTATGTAGATAGATATAACTATATGCGCTTATAAGAAGAATTAATGATAATGCACATACCTAGGTGTATAAAGGTCCATGTCTAGCTTCGTTCAAACCACTCTGACCGGTGTAGATATTAATAAATAACGTACTGGAATATCTACCTGTTCCTATAGAGGGTGGATCAAACCGGGATCTATGGAATGTTATATGATATGAAGAGATATTCTCCATTCACTTTTATAACAGCATTTCACCGTGTATATTTTGAAAATGTGAGGTTATTGTTATTTTCCTGTTAGATAAATAAGCAACGTTGTCTTTTCTACATAGAGGTCGTAGTAATTACGTATTTATCAAAATGTTTATTTACTTTGGTATTGGTATTGAATTTGAGAGAATATTATGTGAATTCAATAATTCCAAAGACATTGCGAATGTTGAAGAAACTTTTTTCCCAGTTAATACTGGAAATATTTCACGTATATCAACATGATTGGAAGATTCAGTTATGCTATTTTCTTGTACGGAAATCAAGAATCGAGTGTTGAAATTTTACTGAAAAATAATGGACAGAATAGTCCGTTACTTTGTGATAGTTCATTCGAAAAGAGAATGAAAGTACTCGAATAACTCCACAGAAAGACTTCTAAACGAACAAACGGACCTATGGAATTCCCCACTTTTGAAAATTCTCAAGAAATATGCCTGCAGAAGACATTTTAATAACTTTTTGCACAACTTGAAATACTCTAGAAAGAAAATGTAGTAGTATATACTAGGAAACCTGTATCACAGTCGAGGTCACAGTTAAACCTTAAAAGAACTAACTCCATTTACAATGTTAAAAAAAATAAATAGAAATTAGCATTTGCAACGTCTATGTGAATTATTTGACATTTCACGAGTGCCAACCTGCGTCAGTTCCAAGTGAAAAAACCTTATACAGTGTGACAAGAAAAACCTCGGACAAATTCTTTTTCATTTAACTTTAATAAACAGAAGAAATTGAACAAAACAACAAATAATAATAGCTTCAATAATTGTTAATAATATATTTGAGCCGTTTCGAAGTGGCTTCCTTTGGCGGCGATACACAGCTTCAGACGCTTCTTGAAATTTACGGCAATGGGCCACAGCTCCTCGGGCGTTAATCGGTTCCATTCCCGGCGCAGAGATTGCTTCAGCGACTCCAAATTTTTGTGTTTTTAGCACAAGCCCTGTGCTCCATAATCGACCACTCGCAGTAGTCCATTGGGTTGAGATCCGGTGAGTAGGGCGGCTATTCTGCAGATGAGATGAAACAAGGAAAATGGGTCTTGAACCATTCTTGCGTCATTTTCGCTCTGTGAGCCGGAGCGAAGTCCTGTTGAAAGGTCCAATGCGTTTCGCCGAAGTGCTGCTTGGCCCACGGAAATACTACTACGGCTTCGAGGAGGACGCTGCAGCGGTAGACTTCTAGATTGATTTTGACCCCTTGATCCACGAAAACTAGGGGAGTTTTACCACTGCCGCAAATTCCGCCCCAGACCATGACGGATAGCGGATTTTGACGGTGTTCGACGATGGCCGATGTACCGGGAGCCTCTACGGACCAGACTGTCGTTTTGGTGGTTGTGGGATTGTTCTACGGTGAAAAGCTTCGCATCTGTGAATAGAATTCGCTCCCATTGCTGACCGGCGGCGAGACGAAAGAGTTGGCGGCACCTTTGGAGTCGTACGCGCTTGTTTTCCTCCGTGAGGAGTTGAACTTTTTGGAGCTTGTATGGCTTGAGGTTGAGCTCCTTTTTGGCAATTTGACGGACTGATTCGCGGTTGATACCGGTGTCACAGGCTATTTTCCCCATGGGAACCCTCGGATTTCGATTGACGCGTTTATTGACGATGTTGCGATTGCTAGGTGTATTGACAGTGCGTTTTCTACCACTTCCTGGACGACGACCATCATGGCCAAGCTCCTTGGAACGACGAATTGCATCGGACACGGTTTGTCGAGGCACATTGAGCAAACGAACAATTTCGCATTGACGCCTACCATGACGAAACAGCTCCAAAATCGCACTACGTTTGTTTGACATTCTAAAACTCTGTGAAATGAAATTATATCAAACTGAAAATTCACATATTACGAGGGGGTACTCACTCTGTGAAAAATGTACAGCGATTTCCGAAATCATGATGATTTCGGAAGATTTCGGATGATTGCGAGTGATTTCGGGAGATTTCGGATGATTGCGAGTGATTTCGGGAGATTTCGGATGATTGCGAGTGATTTCGGATGATTGCATGTGATTTCGGATGATTGCGAGTAATTTCGGATGATTGCGAGTGATTTCGGATGATTGCGAACGGTTATATATTATACTTTTATCGTGAAAATTTCTTGTTTCATCAATTTATTCAGGTGAAAGAAGGTACGCTATATCGAAATACGTGAAAAACCCGTCAAAAAACTCATTTAATTCGAAAGAGAATTCCTTGTACGAAAAGGTTGAAAAAGTAATGAAAGTTATCAGAATTTGAAAATTTTATTTGAATGAAAAACAATATTATATCTCCTATGAAAAAATAATATAAATAAAGGAATACAAGATATATACGAATACATATATATAAAAAATAAAGATGAATAAAAATAAAAATATGCTGTAAATAAAATATATTCTATATAAATATACAGGGTGTTTGGAGGGTGAGTAGCCATAGGTAAATGGTGGATAGGTGATGCTCTTGGCTACTTGTTGCGCCTAATAAAATAACATTTTGCCCAAAGTTCAAGGTGTTATAATTGTTTTATCATTTTTCTAGAAATTTCCCATTTTTCTCATTAAAACCTTGAATTTTTTCAAATTTAATGCTCGAGGTGCCTATAAAATTATTTATTTCCTTAGTCTAGTCTTGTCTTATTCAGATTGAATCAAAATTTCATACAAACGACTTCAAAAAACCTGACAGCGTCGTATCAAACTTCAAAATGAAAAAAAAAATAATGTTGTGTCCACTTTACAAAGTGATATAAAAAAAACTTTACATAGTGTTGGGTTTTAAAATGGCTTTAAAAACTTCTCTAGTTAATACTCTTTGCAATGGTATGTAACATGTACCATTAATAATCAGATAACTCAACAAAAAACCGTTTTGTCTTCAAGGATGCCTTGAAAGGATGACGACAAAACTAATCCATTGAGCAGGCAAAATCTTTTCTCTCATTCTACCACAGCTAAAAATAGCGTGCTCTCTCTATCATCGGCTAACAATACTCCCGAGGGCGCCGCCAGGGAGGGGGCAGCTGCCCCCGTGCCCCCCCCCAATCAGAATAAAAAAAATGAACTGATTTTCGTATATTATGCTATTATTTCATAAGTTTTTAAGGGATTTTTGAGCTCTAGGGGGGGAGGCAGCTGCCCCCCGTGCCCCCCCCAGCTCAAAAGCTGGGGGGTAATTACTACATTGGCAAGTCATTTCATAGGCCTGCAGTAAAGGTGCAGTAATGCAGTTTTGAGTTCACTCAACATTTCGGTGGTTCATCAACATATTCTGTAGAAAACTAAAGATAGAGAACTTCAAATCATTTATTTTAAATCTTGTTCAAATTGTTGGCCATTATTTCTAATACATGCGTAACATCTCTTTCTTATTTCCGTTGTGGTATAGCTTAGTCCAATTTCTAGCTTCATTATCACAAATGCATTATCTATTTTTTCTATTAATTGCTCTCTTGTGTCAATGGCCAACAATTTGAACAAGATTTAAAATAAATGATTTGAAGTTCTCTATCTTCAGTTTTCTACAGAATATGTTGATGAACCACCGAAATGTTGAGTGAACTCAAAACTGCATTACTGCACCTTTACTGCAGGCCTATGAAATGACTTGCAAATGTAGTAATTATCCCCCAGCTTTTGAGCTGGAGGGGGCACGGAGGGCAGCTGCCCCCCCCCCCCCTAGAGCTCAAAAATCCCTTAAAAACTTATGAAATAATAGCATAATATACGAAAATCAGTTCATTTTTTCTATTCTGATTGGGGTGGGGGGGGGTTCACGGGGGCAGCTGCCCCTTCCCTGGCGGCGCCCTTAGGAGTATTGTTAGCCGATGATAGAGAGAGCACGCTATTTTTAGCTGTGGCAGAATGAGAGAAAGGATTTAGCCTGCTCAATGGAATAGTATTGTCGTCATCCTTTCAAGGCATCCTTGAAGACAAAACGGTTTTTTGTTGAGTTATCTGATTATTAATGGTACATGTTACATACCATTGCAAAGAGTATTAACTAGAGAAGTTTTTGAAGCCATTTTAAAACCCAACACTATGTAATTTGTTTTTTATTTCACTTTGTAAAGTGGACACAACATTATTTTTTTTCATTTTGAAGTTTGATACGATGCTGTCAGGTTTTTTGAAGACGTTTGTATGAAATTTTGATTTAATCTGAATAAGACAAGACTAGACTAAGGAAATGAATCATTTTATAGGCACCTCGAGCATTAAATTTGAAAAAATTCAAGGTTTTAATGAGAAAAATGGGAAATTTCTAGAAAAATGGTAAACAAATTATAACACCTTGAACTTTGGGCAAAATGTTATTTTATTAGGCGCAACAAGTAGCCAAGAGCATCACCTATCCACCATTTACTTATGGCTACTCACCCTCCAAACACCCTGTATAAAGCAGCCTTCATTTTAGGAATTCTCAGTCTTTTTGATAGTTTTGAAAGTATTCTGTATATTAATTACATCTTCCCTTTTTAAGTGGAATTAACAGTCCCATGCCTTGTAGTTGTAAGGGTCCGTGAAAAATAAACCTTTTTTCTACAATTTGGATATCGTCAGTCTTCGGCCAAATTAAATAATTCAATTCTTCCTTGAGAATTTTGATTTTATATTTTTGATTTTCAGATTTGCTGATGACACGACCAACATACCAATGTAAATTGGAGTATGTATCATAATATACACAGTAGTATCTCTCCAACTCGATACTATTTCCTTCACTTTCGGTTTCTTCCTCATATTTTTCGACATAATCCTATTTCGAGTCCTATTTATATTGATATCACAAATCTGATCACTTTTCTTTGCAATACCCCTCATGGTTTGTTAGCCCCCACGTTTGGAGATTTGGGGGGGTTGTTTATGCAAAATGATGAAAAAAATTCATATCTCGGAGAACTAAGAGTGTTCCACGATCAGCTTTGAATATGTGTTTCTCGAATGCCGAAAGAATAAAAAAGTGAAAACCCCATAGTTTGTTAGCCCCCAGGTTTGGAGATTTGGGGGGTTGTTTATGCAAAATGATGAAAAAAATTCATATCTCGGAAAACTGAGAGTGTTCCACAATCAGCTTTGAATATGTGTTTCTTGAATGCCGAAAGAATAAAATAGTGTAAACCCCATAGTTTGTTAGCCCCCAGGTTTGGAGGTTTGGGGGGTTGATCATGCGGAATGATGAAAAAAAATCATATCTCGGGAAAATCAGAGTGTTCCACGATCAGCTTTGAATATGTGTTTTTTGAATGCCGAAAGAATAAAATACTGAAAACCCCATAGTTTGTTAGCTCCCAGGTTTGGAGATTTGGGGGGTTGTTTATGCAAAATGATGAAAAAAATTTATATCTCGAAAAACTGAGAGTGTTCCACGATCACATTCGAATATGTGTTTCCTGAATGCCGAAAGAATAAAATACTGAAAACCCCATAGTTTGTTAGCCCCCAGGTTTAGAGATTTGGGGGGTTGTTGATGCAAAATGATGAAAAAAATTCATATCCGGGGAAATCAGAGTGTTTCATCACTTCACACACAATTTCGAATTATTTTCACTAGTTTCAATCCAGAAATAGAGAATTCGCGGTGAAACTGTTAGGTACCTATGAATATTCAACGAACGTAGAGCATGCGCATGATTGAACAGGTCAGTGCGCATACTCTATTGATTGCGAGAAATGTGATTTCGGTGTTGATTTCGGGATTTCGTAAAAGATTGCGGGATTTCGACGATGATTTCGGAATTTCGAATGATGATTTCGGGATTTCGAAGTGATTTCGTGATTTCGAATGATGATTTCGCGATTTCGGATGGTGATTTCGGGATTTCGGGCTTTAAAAGTACATCGATTTCGGGAGTGAGTACCCCCTCGACATATTAGTACATGAAAGTGTAGAGAAACCAAGAGAATAAGAATTATTTGGCTGCGCTGAAATACTTTTGTTCCAGACCACAGCGAAATTTGTCCAAAGTTTTTCTTGTCACCCTGTAAACCTAAATCTTGACCAACCGGGATACTTTATGAAAAGAACGGAGAATGGAGATATGCGTTGTTTATTCTGTTGCATTTTAATCTCAAAAATTACATCAGCACTACAGTGTTGCAACGAAACAGTAAACTCTTGAATGCGGCTCATGTAAAGGACCCAATTTCCTACTCGAGTGTATAAATCATCGATATCTGTCAAAATATCACCGTGGCCAATCGCCAAACAAAGCGACTGTTGGACAATAGACACTGTCGGCCGATTCGGAATGCTCTTTTCGCTTTTTCACCAGACTAATGGGGCTCCATCCGATCATAGTTTCCATGCAGTCGGGGACGAACCCTTCCAAATCCAGATTTTCGCTCGATTACACGCAGAAATTTCAATTAAAAGTTCCGCGATATTTCTCCCCCCGAAACGGTCACGTGAATAGATCCGGGACGGTTTAATTTTAATGCCCCACGTTTCGATAAACGCCGCTAGGCGAAAAAATGTGATGGATCCACGGATTGATTAGAGAAAATAATATGCGTATATTTGTATACGGTTGCAGGTTCTGGTTTGCAGCAAATTGACAATTTGAATCGCGCATATCGGAGTTGTCGGCCGTTTTGGTTTTCAATATTTCCGTTAATGAGTATTTGGATATTGCGAACACGTTGGGTGCAATTGGAAAAATAAAACATTTCCAGGATGCAATATTGCAATTCCATATACGAGGATATATTGAAAAATTCTTAGCCTACTATAGAACCAAACCAAATTTCAATGTCAAAATATTTTATTAATCAACATATTCTCCTGTTAATTGAATACATTTATTACAGCGAACCCGCAACGTCTCTAGACCTTTCAAAAAAAATGTTTCTGCTTGCTCTGCAAACCTGTCCCCCACAGCTTTTATTACATCCTCATTGGAAGAAAATTTACGACCTTTTAAACTTTTTTTCAGTTGAGGAAAGAGATGATAGTCGAACGGAGCCAAATCTGGTGAATAAGGGAGGTGTTTTAGTAATTCTAACCCTAAATCACGAATTTTTTGCATGGCAACATAAGATTTGTGTACCTACTGGAGCGTGGTCCTGTAAAAACCAAAACCTTCGGATAGCTTTACTCGTCTTTTCTCTTCAATTTTTTCCCGTAGAGTGGTCAGTACTGTCGAATAGTGATCTCCAGTTATTGTTCTACCCTCATCCAAAAAATCAATCATGATTACTCCATGGCAATCCCAAAAAACTGAAGCAAGAACTTTTCCAGCAGATTTTTGGACACGAAACTTCTTAGGTCTTGGAGAACCAGAGTGTCGCCATTCCATCGATTGTTGCTTTGTTTCTGAATCGTAGAAGTGTACCCAAGATCCATAGTAACAATTCGGATTAAGAAGTCTACATCGTTTTCAAATCGAGCACAGATCGAACGCGATGCTTCTACACTTGCACGCTTTTGGTCAACATTGAAACATTTGGGGATCCATTTTGCAGAAATTTTTCTCGTGTCAAATTGACGTGAACTATATGATGAACGCGTTCGTATGAAATCTTCAGTGCTTCAGAAATCCGTTTCAGCCCAATTCGACGGTCTGATAAAATCATGTCATGAACTGCATCGATATTTTCGGGGACTGACACAGAAACTGGCCTTCCCGATCGGTCATCATCTTCAATGGAAAATTCACCTCATTTGAAGCTTGCAGTCCAATTTTTCACGATCGCATACGAAGGAAAGTGATCACCAAGGGTATATCTTTGTAAATCTGCTTACCTCTAACACTTCTAAATACAGGTACTTGATGATGGCTCGATACTCCAATTTTTCGATTTTTACAATTTCGGTGGACATCTTTTTTTTTTTTATTCAGACTAGATATCAATACATCCTCGTAATATCATGTTCATCCATTATTTCCGAGTTATCAATTCTATAGAGCAATAGAAATCTAAAGGCACATCCAGTCTATACAGATTCGGCCAGTTCTCTTCGGCGGACATGCGGACAAATTTAGATGTTAACGATGGCTCACTTGCCTACTTTTCATCCAGAGTTTTTGAGGTTTCGTTCATTAACCTTATGGGTCGATTCGAAATGGGTAAAAGGTAAAGTGTGGACGCGCCTCTTCTCCATTAAATACCGCAGTATATTAAAACTTGACGATTCAACTTTCAGTTTCGCTGGATTCTGTAACATGCGAACGTACAAGAATTCTTGAAAAATTATAAATTCCGCAACGACACCCCGGGTAGATTTTCGCGATAAGTATACCATTGCGATTTTGAAATAGAGATATATTTCCTCATTTAATTCCCACATGCACCGGGCATTCAGTTCCTTCAGCCAGACTTATCATCGATACTAATAATCACGGTAAACAACTCAATACTGCCGTTCGAATGCATAAACTCGACGTTCTAACTATCGGCCGCATGGGTATACACTTTTTACTGCAGCGTAATCAAAAGGATATATCAGCCGTAACTTTTATATCAGACGCATTATCCGCAAGGATACAGGTACCATTAATTCTAAAGATTTAAGACAACGTCTGGGAAAAGTGTCAGGTAACGCGCATACGGCTTATTTATACGACGTCAAGGGGTAGATCGCCGACATATTAAACCCACACCGGTGACCTTGACACTTCGGAAATACTAGGCTCATTTCTTGTTATGGGAAGTAGGGTTCGATTGAACATACACAGAAAATGTTAATTTATAGCAATATACATGTTCCTGATAATTTTCTATGTGTATTTAGCCTACAGACGCAATATGCGATCAAGTGGTTTCGACTAGGTTGCTGCGGCCACTTTAAAGTTGGCCGCTTGATGTAGAATGAGTCTTGAAGATTTATCAACACTGCCGTTCATCTCTAAACGTCAGTAGGTCATCGGAGTTAATATTGTTTCTTCAGCTAATCATTCTGTGCAAAATACAGTTAATTCGTTACATGCATGTGATACCAAACAAGCGCCAACAAGCAAGTGAATTGGGAGCTACAGAACTCGCAGTAGAAGCAACTGTTAGTACTTTTGGCGTATTATTAATTGAGATTGATATCGTATAGTCCATTTTATTCTTCGAAAAGAAGCTGATCCGCATACTATTTGATATGAGTAGGCTTCTCCAACACAATTTCCTCTTTTTGAATATTCAGCGTTGTTTTCAATCTCGCTCACAAGGTCGCTGCGATCCAATTTCACGGTGTTCCGCCTCCACGCCGCGAGATCAAAGAAAAATGATGAAAAATAGCTTATTTCCTCTTCGGTCCATCCTACACTTCCTCCCTCACATCCAGCTCAGCTCCGGATGTTGGCGTAGACGCAACAACCAAAAGAACAACAATCGGCCGATGCAGACAATGACTTATATCGCCAAAGTGGAAACGTTTAATCGGCGTTATTAGATCTCGGCACGTACCGATAAAGAAGAAGAAAAGTCCACCCACCGCACGCGGCCTTAATCGATTACGCTACTCGGACAGTTACTTCTGACGTATAAATTAAACATTCGAATGTTGCGGCGAGCAGCATGTGGGTGATTTTTTTTCTAGTTATCCGAGATTTCCGCGGGGTTCCAGTCGGGAATGTGCAAGGTTGTCCTCTGACAGATGTCGCGTGTTTTTGTCGTCAGAATTTCTTGTTGTTTTCAAGTTCTCTCGATCCATTTCAGAATTCCACAACCAGCAACCTTTTTTTTTCGGCGAAAAATAAAGTAGCTCATCTTTCTCAGTGAATAATTCGTGAAGGAAGTAAAGGACCCCGCACTTTCTTTATGCCGAATGGCGTTCCGTCAAATGTTCTAATATTTTAGTATAATGTAGTACTCGATCTACTGATCAAAAGTGTCCATGGCCCCAACTCAATCATATGACTAGTTTTTGAGATACAGGGCGTTGAAGTTGAGAATTACCCACTTTTACTACGCTCGTATCTCGGAACAGAATCGAATGAACTTCAATTTTTCTCAAGAATCATTTCATTGCATTCCCAGGGAGCAATCATATAGAGGAATATGAACGAAAATCGTTACGAATACAGGGTTATCCATAATTGAATGCATGCCCAATTTTGAAAGTATAAAATATGTCAGTTCCAGAGCGAGAACGTCCGGAAAATGAACTATTTCACTAGATATGTTGTTGTTACATCGAAAAAACTTAAAATACCCAGAATTCATACTGGGTGATCCATTATTATAGAAACTATTCACAATGAAGGTTAAGTGCACACCCTGTAATTCTGGGTTTATTTAAGGTGTTTGTTTGATTTTTTTAGAACATATCATCATGGACTTCAAATAATACAGCGTGATTCAGTCATGAAATAAACTGTGAACCTCACGAAAATATTCAGAAACCACTTTTTTTCCATCACCCTCTATTTCAAGATTAACTCCGTTGAGGTGGGAGTTTTCTTTCACCACTGTACTAAATATAAAAACATCTATACGGATTAGAGTTTTTATCCACTACCTATGACCAGATTTTTTTTATGCTGGAACAAGAATAGAATAACAGAAATAAATAATTTTCATATAACATAAAAAAAATCTGGTCATAGGCAGTGAATGAGATCTCTCAATTATCTTATATGCATTTCATGAGTGAACGAGTGAGTTTTTATGATTTCTAATATCAAAAAGTATTGATGTTTTTATATCAAGAACAGTGGTGAAATAAAACTCCCACCTCAACGGAGTCGATCTTGAAATAGAGGGTGATGAAAAAAGGTGGTTTTTGGGTATTTTCGTGAGGTTCGCAGCTTATTTCATGACTGAATCACCCTGTACTCTTTGAAGTCCATGATGTTATGTTCTGAAAAAATCAAACAAACACCTTAAATGAACCCAAAAATACAGGGTGTCCACTTTACCTTCATTGTGAATAGTTTCTATAATAATGGATCACCCATTATGAATTCTGGGTATTTCAGGTTTTTTCGATGTAACAACAACATATCTAGTGAAATAGTTCAATTTGCGAACGTTCTCGCTCTGGAACTGACATATTTTATACTTTCAAAATCGGGCATGCATTAAATTATGGATAACCCTGTATTCGTAACGATTTTCGGTCATATTCCTCTATATGGTTGCTCCCTGGGGATGGAATGAAATGTTTCTCGAGGAAAATTGAAGTTCATTGGATTCTGTTTCGAGATACGAGCGTAGTAAAAGTGGGTAATTCTCAACTTCAAAGCCCTATATCTCGAAAACTAGTCATAGGATTGAGTTGGGGCCATGGACACTTTTGATCAGTAGGTCGAGTACTACATTATACCAAAATATTAGAAGATTTGACGGAACGCCATTTGCCATAAGGAAAGTGCGGGGTCCTTTGTATCTGATTGATAGTTCTGCGGCCGTCGGAACGTATATCAGGCTATACTGTTGAAATTTGTTGAAATTCTGAAAATATCGATGTAATATAGATATTTCATTCGACTCGCTTCGGAAATCGTTCGAATGGCGGAAAAGAACCCTGAAAACTCCATTTGCCGGACGGAGCGTGACCAGATCCGCGGTTAGGTGTCGAAATCCGTTTCGCAAGCCGCAATTACACGGAAACTACGCATTCTAAACACAATCCGAAGTCGATAAGCGACCCGCAACGTTTTATCGACGGGGAAGAAGTTCCTAGACTTGTGCCGAGAAAATTACGCGTGTGGTAAAACGCGCGGTCGGAGAAAACGTTCGTCGAAAAATGCGGCGGCGTACGCCGATACGGATCGGCGGCTGAAATCGGCTTAATTACGAAAGATTTCGCGATAGCGCGTTTTACGACTTCCCGATATGGATAAAAGGATCAGATTATTAATTCTGTTTCGCTATATTGACCCACATATTCGATTTCATACACGCTTATTTTTCTACATCGATAGTTTCGGCGTGTACGTAATTTTCCTGCCGTGGAATTTCTCTCGACGATTGGATTTTCAAGGCCTTCAGACTTTTTGTTTATGTAGTAAACTGGTCGTCCCCGCGAACGATTTTTCTATCGGCGGAAGGACCGCCGACAACGTGGGATTTATGCGTTGCGGAAATTAATGCCGCCGAAGATAGGGGACAAGAGGTTCCCGAAAACACAATGTCGGATGATGGAGTGCTCCTCTCGCAGTAATTCACCCGTACGGGCGTAATATCCGCGTCCGAGGACGGCGCCGTAAATTTCATTTTCGATTTTAATAATCGCCGACTGTGCGGCGTCGACTGCGAGTTTCGGTTTCGGATCGAAGCTTGGGGACGCTTTTCGTTATGAAATTTTCGGAGAGAATGTGAAAACGAGATTACTGCAAGTTGATGATTTGAGAGATCATTTATTGGGCCGCTTACAATCCTGAGATTTGAAAGTTTCTGTCGAAACCATGCAGTGTTACCTTCTTGTGTGACGTCTGGCAGCTGAAGAAATACCGCATTTGCTCGAAATTCGATAGATGATTGAACTGCTTGGGTCAACTTGGTTCGGCCGAATGCCTCGAATAGAATGGGTACTGTTAATCGGAACGTGTATGGCCCCCCTTACCGGCGAAATCGGCCGAATTTTTCGACGTTCGGAAGCTCGGCGGAATGCCCATTACGACCTGCCTGGTGCTGATATGCGAGCATCCGACCGCGGGCCGATGATGCCGCGGTGTTTTTGAAAATGCAGCGTATGCGTTTTACCGGCCGTCTGTCGGACAGGTACCGTGAATTAAGGCCTTTTCGTGGTTTGTGCTTGCGTTGCGCTATGCGCCAATCGTTGATGGTTCGGGAGAACATTTGATTCAAAACCAAATATACTGCTCCACAATCGTTTTTAAAACTATGTGATCTTCGACGAAATCGCTGTAAAATCATTTAAAACTCAATAACAACTTGAATCGATCCAATAAAAATCAGTATGAGACATTTCCTCAATCTGGTCGCCTTTTTTCTGATGCTTGGTTCTTTGCATATGCTTCATGAATGTTCTTATTTTGAAATGAAGTCAGTTTATCAACGGCTTCGATTTGAAACGAGTTTTCTGAAAATGCAAAGACGTAAATTAACAAAGGCTGAGGATAATAGGGCTATCGGATTGCTGCAGGGTGGCCTAACTCAGGTTGTTGTAGCGGAAAGGCTCCAAGTCAGCCAAAGTGTGATATCTCGACTTTGGAATAGGTTCAGGGAGACAGGTTCCGAGTTGGAAAGACCAAGGCTTGGTGCGGGCGATGAAAAACAACACCTGCTCAGGATCGTTTCATCACCGTTTCGGCGAGAAGAAACCCTACATCTATACGTGTAGAATGCTACGGAATACTCTTCAAAATGCAGATGGGGTCCAAGTTTCCATCGAAACCATCAGACGACGTCTGAGAGGTGAATCTAGGTTCTAGACGTCTATTAAGGGGAGTTCCATTAACACGTGACCATAAGCGTCAAAGACTGGAATGGGCAAGGCAACACATCAATTGGAACGATCAGTGGCGTAGTGTCCTTTTCACTGATGAATCCAGATATGGACGATTTTCAGATTCTCGAAGAATAAGGGTATGGACAATCCCACGCATACCCCGTAATCGTCGCTATGTCCAAGAAGTCCCATCCATTCTGAGGGGGTAGTGTTATGGTATGGGCCGGGATATGTTTCAACGGGCGCACAGATCTACACATTTGTCCTGCGAATATGACCGCCTTACACTATAGGGAGCATGTCATTGACAATGTTATGCCAAATTTTCACGCTGCTATTGGTGAAATTTTTCAATTTCTAGACGATAACGCTAGACCGCACCGTGCACCCTTAGTTGAGAATGCGCGCGAGGAGCTTGGTATTGCTCATTTACCAATACCTCCGCACTCACCAGATTCGAATTGCATATAGAACATGCATGGGATATGCTCCAAAGAAGATTAGATAATCATCAACCTACCCCAGAATCCTTAAATGATCTGAGAGAGCTCCTGCCCCGTTTATGGAACCAAATTCCTCAAGAAATGTTCAACAACCTCGTGTGTAGTATGAAAAGAAGATGTCAAGCTGTTATTGATGCCCGTGGAGGCCACACATTGTATTGATAGTCTTAAAATGTTTGAATTCTCTGGGAATAAAATTTCGTTATTTTACTCGATTTTTTTGAACCACCCTGTGTACGATGCAGACCTTCAGGCTAAAATCAATTTACAATTTGAAATCATATTAATATGAATTTTCATCACAAAAATCTTATTTTAATTATATTTTTTTGCAATTTAAGTCAATATCCCTAACTCAGGTGGAGCAGTTTATTTGATGCAAAACCAAATGTAGGCGATGATTCTAACACCTTGCGAGTTCTTCCTTTGGGGCCATGTGAAAGAGATGATCTACGACTCTACGCCAAGAGCCCAGCGTCGATTCAAGACCTCAAAGATGGAATTCGTGAGGCTATCGAGGACATGGGGCAGCCACTTTGCGATTTGGTCCTGTAGCCGTTTACGTGGTGGTCATTTGGCTGATGGTATTTTTCATGATTAACATGATACCTTCCTCTTCATAATGAAATAAACATCTGATCATTTATTTAAAAAAAAATTGGCATTTTTCTTCGAATGTCAAAATAACACCTCTTATTGGAAAACCCCATATGTAGTTAGCTGCGTAGAATGTTTTGGCAAGGCACCAAGCCGCGTATTCTAGTGCTTTTAACACGTTTACACGCTTGTCGAGGTGAACGGAGACAGTCAAAATCTTCATCAAAAAAACGTTGTAATTCAGAATCAATGAATGACCACACCGTGCCGGCTTGAGTTTGATCAAATCTGATGACCAGAATCACCATCTAAATACGAATTTCAAAACGATGCACAGCTTATAACTTCGCCTCCGGATCGTAGCTCTCGCACAAAGGGATTCCCCGCACAAAGTGATGAATGAAATTGAATCGAATTCCTTCCCCCAGTATATGGGAATCCGCTCATGATAATGGAATAATGGTATTTAACGGGACATTCGAGGGGGGTAGCTCGCAGACGATTTGTTGTCGTTATCGTGCCGACTTTCGGGGGTCCGGAGTATAATAACGGACATTCCGTGGTCCGGGCAGCGCGAGCCTGGGGTTCCGTGCCGGGTAGACTGCGGCCTATTACGCCAAGATTAATAGTGGGACATTATGACTATTATTAGTGATTCCATTGTCAGGATATTAGGTTCTGGAAATCTACTCTAGATCTGGGGAGAACAGGATCCCCAGCTTAGGCGAAGCGACATGTTGTTGGGTAGATTGGAAATGGACAGTTTTCAAGATGGCAGATACTTTTAAGAACACGAAAAAAGGGGCAAATCGACTGGTCGAATTTCTGTGGTTGGTCACGATAAGACAGTGGCATAAACAATTTGAAAAATTTAAGCAATGGACGAAAAGAAGTGAAATTGAATAATCGAATATTCTTATTCTCGGCAATCTGAAGAAACGAGGGACATAACAAATTACCTCAACTCCCTTTGTGGGCCTACACCTTAAAGCCAAATGTCTCGGAAAAACATTTTTCCAACAGTATTCATCACAGTTCCTCCTAACTTTTTGACATCATACATTTATCCCAGTTTTTTATCGTCGCGCATTATCTCGATCTCTATAGACGCGCACCATCCCCCTTCCTCCGCCCCTGAACCCCGCGGAGAAGGCGAGAAAGATAACACACTCTATTCTCGGTCCATTTCTCCCTTTTTTCATTTTTCACGCAGTCACGACATGACGTTATTTCACGCCACGATGTCATAAAACTAAATTTTCTTCTGCTCCCTGTTTTTACTGGCTCTCTCCAGTTGGGACGAGTCGTTTTTTCGCTGTATATGAATTCATGCGGGAATCAAGACTGGAGATGTATGATTCCAGCTTTGAGATTTTCGACTTGATTTTTCTCATCATTTGACTTTATAATCTTGTAAACATATTCTGGATCCATTTATTACGCCTCAAAGGCACTATACAGGGTGAGTCTTTGACTTGTACATATATTTTAACTGAAGATTCTTGAGGCCAAAAGAAACCTTTTTTTCATTTTCCATTTTCCCGAATTCGGCTCTGTTGAAAAGATATAGCCATTTGAAAAAAGAAATTGTGCTAATTACGTCCCTGAAATGATACTGTGGTATTGATTCAAAGTTCATATTTCTCGATAGAAATTGAGTTTATACATTTAGGTTATACTCAACTACTAACCTTATTGGAATAAAAATGTTGCAAACACGATAATTTCAACAAAAACAGTTAGTTTCATCGGATTATATCTGCAACTAAAAAGCCACATTTATTCCACCAAAATAAATTCCTTCTTCGATTTTTCTGCAGATTAGTTTGTAAACAATAATAACTTGTTCATATTTTCCTCGAAATTCCCAAACAATATCAGGAAGAAAGACTTTTCATTCAGATTTATTATCAAACAACCTAACCTAATCTAATTTGTATCGATTCTGTGAATTTTTGCACGGAAATTCCAAGAAGATGTTGTCAGCTTGCTGATATTTTCATTGAGGTAAGGGATTTTTTACGAAAAATAGTATAAATCACGATACATTTGTGTACCGTGGTATAAATATCTATGAATTCTGTCGTTTCCATCATAAATCGACTTTGCCGCCAAATCTTACCACGCATGCGTAGAGCGAAAACCGAAGTTTTGGTTATCTGGAGGCCAACTATAAACAATAACAAACCAGAGTCTCTGAACAAACTGTGAAGTTCTGAATACATTCAGTGAATAATTGTTCTAATGTGATTATTATGTGAAGTGAATTAATATAATTTCAACCGTCTCGAGTTTATAAAATTCCAAGAGAATGTTGTTTAGATAGAAACATCGCCACAGATTGTCAGGTATCGTATTATTTTTCATTAATTTCAATTCAATAAGAAGTTTGTATCTAAATTCATCATTCATATCCGAATTTTGTATTTCATCGACTTCAATGTCTTCAATATGGACTGGTAACTATGAATTTTCAATAGAAACTGTGCGTATTAAATCCTCCTTGGTGTTCAATTTTATCTCCCATTTTATTATTAAAATATCTCGACAAAGTTGATAAATATTGTGACAACATTGTAAACTCGTTTAAAGACCAGAAAAGGAATAAGATTCGATGATATTTTATTCAGAGACGCATTCAGATTACTCTTGAAATTAATGATTTTTTCGTCAAATTTCTCCGGGTAAAATTGGAAATGAGTCGAAAACGACGCGTTTTATTGAAAAAAATAGGAATACTTTTAGTTAATGTTTGATTCTTTCGAAAATATGAACCGTTCATCTTTTTGAAGTGGTTTCATTGTGTTTCAGCGTGTATTGATGACTACCCTGTAACTTTTATACTAGTAGATATATTGAATAGGTTTCAATTGAGGAATATGCACCATCAATAGAGTAAACAATCAACCAAAATTCAGTTCATTCGAAATAACGGTTCCGAAGATATAAGCAGAAAAGTGTTTTTTCATGGATTTTCGACACCCTGTATCTCCCAAACCAAACCGAATTATGAAAAATGGTATAGGAAAAAAGTGTTTCGTTTGATGAGAGGAATCTACAGTTAAAATTTATGTACACATAAACTGAAGGATTTTCCAATGAGAGGAAATATTTTGACATTCAAAGAATAATGTATTTTTTTTTAGATAAATGAATGTTTATTTCATTATAAAGAGGAAGGTATGCCGTTGATAATGAAGAATAACATCAGCCAAATAACCACCACGACTACAGGACCATATACTGCCAAATTTTCACCATTTTCATAACGACTTTTTATAATTTCAAAGCGTTGTTAAAACAAAGGAAACCCCAGAGCTCCTCTGTTACGATTTTATATTAATAGAGAAGAGATGCCTCTCTGGTGCGCTATGAAACATTGATCTGTAGATAACTCTTCTCCATTTCATTCCGAAATTCCCCACTGCAAAAGAGCCTCGGGAAAAAAGCGCTCTTCGCCTCTAACGGCAAACAGTTCTCGTGTTCATCTATACGTAAGTTCGTTAATTGCCTGAACGGCAAACTTCGACCCCTTTATTCAAATCGCCAGGGTCCGGGAGAGATGAGAAACCGGGAACGGGGTTTTCTGTCCGAGCGGGGAACCCGATAATATATCCTGCGAGCTAGTTGGAGCGTCAAAAGTCGGGTAGGAAATTGAACTTGGTCTGGAGTTAACCGGATGACGTGTTTCTTGCGGAGTTACTACTGTTCTCTGTGCGGACCCGGAGGATTCGGCGCGAGTTTAAATTAAATTCGGCGAGAATATACGTTTGGGGGTGATTTATACGGGGTACGTGGTAGGGGGGCCTAACTGGCGTTATGGAGTGTGTGTGTGTGTGTGGATCTGTTGAAGCTGAACACAGCGAGTAGAGATGAATAGTGGGCTATAATACTGAGTTTGGGGCTTTATGCAACCTTATTTGAGGCAGAAATCAATGTCAAATGTTCAGATCAAGAATCGACTGTCACTTTTCAAGTATCCCGGTTGGCCATGCCAATCTGACACATTTCACCGTGTGTATTTTGAAAAGTTTAGGTTATAGTAATTTTCCTGTCAATCAACTATGCAACGGGTCCTTTCTACATAGAGATCTTAGTAATAACGTTTTTATAAAAATGTTTTTGCGAAAATAACGAGGAAAATAATAAATTTGAGAATTTTATGTGAATTCAATAATTCCAAAGACCTGGCGAATGTTGAAAAAACCTGCTCCACATGAGTTAGGGATATTGACTCAAATTGCAAAAAAATATAGTTAAAATGAGATTTTTGTGATGAAAATTCATATTAATATGATTTCAAGTTGAAAATCAATTTTAGCCTGTAGGTCTTCAGCGTATACAAGGTGGTTAAGAAAAATCGAGTAAAATAACAAAAGTTTATTCCCAGAGAATTCAAGAATTTTAAGACTATCAATACAATGTATGGCCTCCACGGCATCAATAACAGCTTGACATCTTCTTTGCATACTGCACACGAGATTGTTGAGCATTTCTTGAGGAATTTGGTTCCATAAACGGGGCAGAAGCTCTCTCAGATCATTTAAGGATTCTGGGGTAGGTTGATGATTATCTAATCTTTTTTGGAGCATATCCCACGCATGTTCTATGAAATTCAAATCTGGTGAGTGCGGAGGTATTGGTAACTATGGCTGCACGGTGCGGTCTAGCGTTATCGTTTAGAAATTGAAAAGTTTCACCAATAGCAGCGTGGAAATTTGGCACAACATTGTCAATGACATGCTCCCTATAGTGTAAGGCGGTCATATTCCCAGGACGAATGTGTAGATCTGTGCGCCCGTTGAAACATACCGGCCCATACCATAACACTACCCCCTTGGAATGGTAAAACTTCTTGGACATAGCGACGATTACGGGGTATGCGTGGGATTGTCCATACCCTTATTCTTCGAGAATCTGAAAATCGTCCATATCTGGATTCATCAGTGAAAAGGACACTACGCCATTGATCGTTCCAATTGATATGTTGCCTTGCCCATTCCAGTCTTTGACGTTTATGGTCACGTGTTAATGGAACTCCTCTTAATGGACGTCTAGAACCTAGATTCACCTCTCTCAAACGTCGTGTGATGGTTTCGATGGAAACTTGGACCCCATCTGCATTTTGAAGAGTATTCCGTAGCATTCTACACGTAGATGTAGGGTTTCTTCTCGCCGAAACGGTGATGAAACCATCCTGAGCAGGTGTTGTTTTTCGTCGCTCACCAAGCCTTGGTCTTTCCAACATTGAACCTATTCCAAAGTCGAGATATCACACTTTGGCTGACTTGGAGCCTTTCCGCTACAACAACCTGAGTTTGGCCACCTTGTAGCATTCCGATAGCCCTATTAGCCTCAGCGTTTGTTAATTTACGTATTGGCATTTTCAGAAAACTCGTTTCGAATCGAAGCCGTTGATAAAATGACTTCATTTCAAAATAAGAACATTCATGAAGCATATGCAAAGAACCAAACTTCAGGAAAATGGCGACCAGATTGACGAAATGTCTTATACTGATTTTTGTTAGATCGATTCAACTCAAGCGCTATTGTTGCCTGGAAAGTCAGAGATCAGTTTGTTTGTTTACTTATTCGTCCTGTACTTGCCATATCGAAACATCTGGTTCAGTGTTTTCCATGACGAATGAGATCAGTCAAAATATTATTGGCCACAAAGAAATTTAGGTTTCAACAGCTGTTCCAAGAGTCAGAGGAGGCAAGTACTGCGTGAAATTGGAATCCGATAGATCGGTAAAATTTGACATTTGGCAGATGAAAAGCAGATGGTTTCTAATCGATACGGTATGAAAGGAAATATTGGCACGATAAGCCAATTATGTATACTTTCGGGGCTTGAATTTCTGCAATATGGCTTATTGAAAACTTAAGGCAATTCAATGTGGAAAAGGCTTTAGACACAATCGGTTGCTTTTGTCCAGATTATTTTATCTGAACCATTCAGTTTGAAGTTAGAAAGGGGTGACAATTCACTGCGACCTCAACTTCTATCGTGCCTCCTCACAGAGCTTTCCTAACCACGCACTTTACAGCTCGCCTTCAAGTTTCAAAGATCGAATGAAATCCGATATTTGGGAGGTTTCAACGAGGCTATTTCCTCACTCCTGCAGGTTTCTTGCCCAAAGGATTCTTTCCTTTGGGTTGCAATAGCAAGGCATTCCGTGACTAGGTTGACTAGGTGAATAGGAGTTTTTTCCTCCTCCTAACAGAATATACCTCGGAATATACACTCTTCAGTGTACGACAATGTCCTGTAAGAAAGCCGGTGAGAAGATGTAGCTTGTTTTTACTGAGATCCAGGATCTTGGAGTTTCAAATGTCCGAAGGAACTTTCTGAAGTGATACATTCCTAGGGGATTCTGTCAGACTGTTTCCCTTTAGGCTTCTTCCTTCTCCAGAAACTCTTTCTTATAGCATTTCACTATACCACGTCAAGAGCTTTAGGCTTTTTTAACATATTCTCTCAAAATCACATTATAATTTTCTTTTTTTTTACAGGTAAGTTTCGGGGACCTTGTACTCCTGTCGCCCTCTGGTGAGTATTAATCTAGAAGGATACTCGATGGTAGTTCTCAGATTTCGATCCGACCATGTTCTCGGACGGCCCGGAGGCCCTGGAGCCATTACGTCCAAATTATTCCGAGAAGGACCTGAAGACGCGCGCGCAGCAGATGCATCCGTGCACAGCGACCGTCCATAACCGATTTCACGGTACCGGGCAACGACAATAAAATTAAATATACGTAATCTAGGCAAAAATTTAATCGGCCTTCGCGGTCACGATTAATTAACTTAATTGGTGGAAGGTTCGCTTTTAAATGGCCCATATAGAAATGGAGATACAGGTGGAATCGTATATACAATTCCAACCCTACAAATATTATATTTCGATGTTTACCGGGAGACCGCCTTTTCGATGATATCGTCGATGAAAATATGGCATGATCGAACAGGTCATGTTAATTAGGGACGATGGGCACGGGAGCACCTGTCAAACTGCTCATTATCGTCGGTTTTCTGTGAGCTTTACCATAAGATGACCGACGTACAGGTGATTTTTGGGATATCGGTAAATTTGAATAGTCTAGGGGTCTGGAATATGAAAAAATGGAGGGGTTGAGCTCGGTAGATTCTCGACAAGGAATCAGAAATGTTCGGATTTTCGAGAAAATAACACGCGTCGCGATTTTTAGGTTGTTTTGGCTGTGATTGTGTTTGTGATTTGGCCGATATGGGCCTGATTAAGGGATTGGTGAAAAAGCTGTGAGTGCTCATTTGTTGTATCTTATTCGGATTGGAAGTGACTCGACAAGGAGAAAAAGCTCAGTTATTATGCGATTTAATTCTTGTTTGAGCAGAATTAAGTGAACTACACTGCGCAAAAAAATTAACGCACATTATGGAAATCTCAAATTTATTCTACAACTGAAGGTGTTCTCAATGAAAATTATTTTTATCAGAATTATGCATGCATATGTTATCCACTTTCAACGTTTTTCTTCAATACAGATGTTTTCTCCCAGCAGGAATAAAAAAAGATGATATTATCAGATTTTGAATGTATTGGCTTCATTCTAAAATCAGTTGTTCTCGATCAATTCTAGTGATCAATAGTTTTTCTTTCGTTTGATTTTCTACACTCGATCGCTATGCAACGCGAAACACGCAATTTGACCCAAGAGGAATGTGCCCAAGCGGTAGTTTTGGGAGAAGAAGGGTGGACATACACAAGAATTGCAGAAAAGTTTGGAGTTTCCCATACAAGTGTGTCCAGAATGTTGCAGCGATTCAGGAGACAGGTATGAATGTCCGAAGACCAGGACATGGTAGACCACGCGTAACAAATGCCATTCAAGAACGTTACTTGAGAGTTCTTCGTTGAGACAACGGTTTGCAACCGCTCGCCTCCTTCAAAATCAGCTTGAGCAAACTCATGAGGTGCAAATTAGCACTCAGACAATAAGAAATCGCCTCAGAGAATATGATTTAAGGCCTCGTGTCGCGGCAAGAGGCCCAGCTCTTACCCCAGCCCATCGAAGGGCGCGTTTGGATTTTGCGAGAGAGCATATCCATTGGGAAGAGGCCGATTGGGAAAGAGTTCTCTTCACAGAATCTCAAATGAGTCTAGATTCTGCCTCTATCATTGTGATCGACGTTGCCTTGTATACAGACGTCCACATGAAAGATATGCTCAGTGCAATTTCCTGAATACTACTGGTTTCGGGGGAGGATCGATTATGGTATGGGGTGGAATATCTTTGACTGCTCGCACAGACCTAGTGGTCATTGATAATGGAGCTATGAATGCTGATAAGTATATAAGAAACATTCTTGAAGAGCATGTAGTGCCATTTGCCGCATACATTGGTGAAAATTTCATTTTTATGGACGATAATGCCAGACCCCATCGTGCGCGCATCGTTCAGGAGTACCTTGAAGAGGTTGAAGTCTCTCGAATGGAATGACCAGCAAGAAGTCCAGATCTCAATCCGATTGAGCAGATTTGGGACAACCTCAATCGAAGGCTGAGAAGTTCAGAAAATCAATGACTTAGGAATCCAACTCGGAGAAATCTGGGAAGGATTAGATCAGAACATTTTGAGATCACTCATTTTGAGTATGAACCGTCGTTGCCGAGCTGTAATTAACCCAAGGGGTGGAAATACCAAGTATTAAATCACTTATCAGCATTTCAGTTTTTTGAAAATTTTTCATTTCTCTTCTTTCACATAAGATTCGGTGAAATCCTGAATTTTTCTTCCATTCAATGTGTCTTGTTTCGTTCAAAACCTTCCCGAGAGAACATAAAAAATAATTATAAAGTCAATGTAGAGTTAACTTTCATTAAAATTGAGATTTTCAGAATGTACGTTATTTTTTTTGCGCAGTGTACTTTCGTAGAAAAATTCGAAGTGCATTGGAAAAAATGTCAATCAGGGCCTACTCAGGTCGCTGATCAAATTTTGAGAGCATGGCTAGTTCTTCTCAGTTTTCACGAACTTTGAGCTGATGATGCTGAACTTCGGCATGAAGGGAAAGTCGCTAGATGGTATTCTCTGAGTAAATGAATTATTTTAGGATGGAAGATTATAACCCTCTACAAATCCATTCCCCCAAGTCCAGAAACTGTAACACTAAACAAAAACATTGTTGCACCTCGGATTATTCATTTTGTAAGCTTGAGATTACGCTGAAAAGTGAAAACCCAAAGCTAAGCTCTCTGTCTCTATTATTCCACCGTTAAAAGCCATTGCCACCTCCTACTTGTTGCTCTGGTGAAAAGATTGTTACTGGAAATCAGTATTCAGAAATTTGCACGATCTTTATGGAAGACGAATTAGGCTTTGGTTATTCCAGCATGTAAATTTCTTGATCTTCTTGGTAGTGTTTATAAACTGCTCCATATGAGTTAGGGATAATTGACTTAAATTCCAAAGAAATATAGTAAAAATAAGATTGTTGTGATGAAAATTCATATAAATATGATTTCAAGTTGCAAATTAATTTTAGCCTGTAGGTCTGCAGCGTATACAGGGTGGTTAAGAAAAATCGAGTAATATAACGAAATTTTATTCCCAGAGAATTCAAGAATTTTAAGAATATCAATACAGAGTATGGCCTCCACGGGCATCAATAACAGCTTGACATCTTCTTTGCATACTACACACGAGGTTGTTGAACATTTCTTGAAGAATTTGGTTTCATAAACGGGACAGAAGCTCTCTCAGATCATTTAAGGATTCTGGGTAGGTTGATGATTATCTAATCTTCTTTGGAGCATATCCCATGCATGTTCTATGCAATTCAAATCTGGTGAGTGCGGAGGTATTGGTAAATGTGGTATACCAAGCTCCTCGCGCGCATTCTCAACTATGGCTGCACGGTGCGGTCTAGCGTTATCGTCTAGAAATTGAAAAGTTTCACCAATGGCAGCGTGAAAATTTGGCACAACATTGTCAATGACATGCTCCCTATAGTGTTGGGCGGTCATATTCCCAGGACAAATGTGTAGATCTGTGCGCCCGTTGAAACATATCCCGGCCCATACCATAACACTACCCCCTCCGAATGGATGGACTTCTTGGACATAGCGACGATTACGGGGTATGCGTGGGATTGTCCATGCCCTTATTCTTCGAGAATCTGAAAATCGTCCATATCTGGATTCATCAGTGAAGAGGACACTACGCCATTGATCGTTTCAATTGATATGTTGCCTTGCCCATTTCAGTCTTTGACGCTTATGGTCACGTGTTAATGGAACTCCTCTTAATGGGCGTCTAGAACCTAGATTCACCTCTCACAAACGTCGTCTGATGGTTTCGATGGAAACTTGGACCCCATCTGCATTTGAAGAGCATTCCGTAGCATTCTACACGTAGATGTAGGGTTTCTTCTCGCCGAAACGGTGATGGAACGATCCTGAGCAGGTGTTGTCTTTCGTCACTCACCAAGCCTTGGTCTTTCCAACACGGAACCTGTATACCTGAACCTATTCCAAAGTCGAGATATCACACTTTGGCTGACTTGGAGCCTTTCCGCTACAACAACCTGAGTTAGGCCAGCCTGTAGCATTCCGATAGCCCTATTAGCCTCGGCGTTTGTTAATTTACGTCTTGGCATATTCAGAAAACTCGTTTCAAATCGAAGCCGTTGATAAACTGACTTCATTTCAAAATGAGAACATTCATGAAGCATATGCAAAGAACAAAACTTCCGAAAAAAGGCGACCAGATCGATTCTTATTGGATCGATTCAAGTTGTTATTGAGTTTTAAATGATTTTACAGCGATTTTCTCGAAGATTACATACTTTTAAAAACGATTGAATACGATATTCCTAACTCTTGTGGAGCAGTACAGTTTATAATAATTTCTATGTTTTTATACTGTATTTCATCATCTCTCAACCAAATCCTCATATACGAGGGGAGCTATGTTGGACGACCGAAGAATTAATTTCAGGCCATCTCGAATTCTGGGTAGGGTAAATTGAAACCCTTCTCGCCGTTGACCCCATAATGTAATCATCATAACGCCGAACCGCGTCTAGTCTGAAAACAGCCTCATAACTCGACCTTCCAAGCCCTCGAAAACCGCACAGAAACCACGAAATTCACGCCGACCTGGTACGGTTCGTCGCCCGGCGAATAGTGGGGCTTCCGGAGCCCCGGAATATGGGCCCCCCAGGTGGCGTATGCATATTTAATCTTTCCTCTACAATTCCGGCAAGTAGGGAACGTTTAATGCGAAAGGACCGCTGTTTTCCCGGGAAGAGGTGCTGAATAATTTAAGTTGGTCCGGTGGGTGCCTGCGGGAATACTGGGAAGGCGGTGGGGTTAATTTATTGCAGGGATTGGTGATTGTTGAGCACCATTTTTTTCATCATGTCAATATAGACTTCGGTTTGATGTCGAATCAACGTCTGATGTAAGCAGGTGCCAAACAAATTCTAATGATCCGATCCTGTTCAAATTTGGCATGGATGCAGTCAAGAGTCCACCAAAACTATCGGGTGTTTTTTTAGCGTGATAGAACTTGAAATTGAGATAAAACACATTTGAATTAAGATTGGAGCCAATTTTTTCTATATTTTAAAGATGAGTTTATGACATTTATGTTTTAAAAATACACTGCGCAAAAAATTAACACACATTCTGAAAATCTCAATTTTAATGAAAGTTAACTCTACATTGACTTTATAACTTATTTTTTATGTTCTCTAGGGTAGGTTTTGAACGAAACAAGACACATTAAATGGAAGAAAAATTCAAGATTTCACCGAATCTTATGTGGAAGAAGAGAAATGAACGATTTTCAAAATACTGAAATGCTGATAAGTGATTTAATACTTGGTATTTCCACCCCTTGCGTTAATTACAGCTCGGCAACGACGGTTCATACTCAAAATGAGTGATCTTAAAATGTTCTGATCTAATCCTTTCCAGATTTCTCCGAGTTGGATTCCTAAGTCATTAAGAGTAGCCGGATGATTTTCTGAACTTCTCAGCCTTCTATTGAGGTTGTTCCAAACCTGCTCAATCGGATTGAAATTTGGACTTCTTGCTGGCCACTCCATTCGAGAGACTTCAACCTCTTCAAGGTACTCCTGAACGATGCGCGCACGATGGGGTTTGGCATTATCGTCCATAAAAATGAAATTTTCACCAATGTATGGGGCAAATGGCACCACATGCTCTTCAAGAATGTGCCTTATATACAGGGTCCGGCAGAGATGAATGACGTTTTTGAAAAAATCATAACTAAGTGAGATTTTGAGGAAAATGAAATTTTATTTTTTTTTAAATGTACATGAGAGTTTGCCATTGATACCACATCAAAAAAAAAAATTATCATGAACGGAAGATGATGTCATCTAAGTGGTTGCCCTGTTTTTCCACACACTCCTGCAGCCGATTTGTGAAGTTGTCCATGCATCGTTCCAGCATGTTGTTTGGAATTGCTTGAATTTCGCGGGTGATTGCAAGAGAAAGTTCGTCAAGGGTACGTGGCTTGTCAATAAATACACGAGCTTTTAGGTGCCCCCACAGAAAAAAATCACATGGGGTGAGATCGTGGAGGCCACATTTTCCGGAGTTCTAACAGTTCTTTCTCAGCCCCTAGGTACACCAGGGCTCAACGAACCTCTCGTACGGAGATTGTGCACCCACTTTAGGATGGTGTTTCGTGAAGGAACACGTCCATGCCTTCCAACATTAAAATGTGTTCGAAATCTACGTTGAGTTGCTACCACAGAACGATCGGTTTCAATGAAACTATCGTACACAAACACCCGTTGCTCTAGCGTCCACGGCTCCATGGCTGAACAAGAAATAATGGCAACTCCTTGCGGTCACACATCAACCATTGCGAAAAATTTGGGCTTCCCCTTCGTCGAGTTATACGCATCCAAAAAACGTCATACATCTCTGCCGGACCCTGTACTTATCAGCATTCATAGCTCCATTATCAACGACCACTAGGTCTGTGCGAGCAGTCAAAGATATTCCTCCCCATACCATAATCGATCCTACCCCGAAACCAGTAGTATTCTGGAAATTGCACTGAGCATATCGTTCATGTGGACGTCTGTATACAAGGAAACGTCGATCACAATGGTAGAGGCAGAATCAAGACTCATCTGTGAAGAGAACTCTTTCCCAATCGGCCTCTTCCCAATGGATATGCTCTCTCGCAAAATCCAAACGCGCCCTTCGATGGGCTGGGGTAAGAGCTGGGCCTCTTGCCGCGACACGAAGCCTTAAATCATATTCTCTGAGGCGATTTCTTATTGTCTGAGTGCTAATTTGCACCTCATGAGTTTCTCAAGCTGATTTTGAAGGAGGCGAATGGTTGCAAACCGTTGTCTCAACGAAGAAACTCTCAAGTAACGTTCTTGAATGGCAGTTGTTACCCTGTCCTGGTCTTCGTACATTCATACCTGTCTCCCTGAATCGCTGCAACATTCTTGACACACTTGTATGGGAAACTCCAAACCTTTCTGCAATTCTTGTGTATGTCCACCCTTCTTCTCGCAAAACTACCGCTTGGGCACATTCCTCTTGGGTCAAATTGCGTGTTTCGCGTTGCATAGCGATTGAGTGTAGAAAATCAAACGAAAGAAAAACTATTGATCACTAGAATTGATCGAGAACAACATTCAAAATCTGATAATATCATCTTTTTTTATTCCTGCTGGGAGAAAACATCTGTATTGAAGAAAAACGTTGAAAGCGGATAACATATGCATGCATAATTCTGATAAAAATAATTATCATTGAAAACACCTTCAGTTGTAGAATAAATTTGAAATTTCCATAATGTGCGTTAATTTTTTTGCGCAGTGTATTTCGCCCTGATGGGTGCTCACCAGAACGAAACTGCAGTCGGCGTTTATATCGACTATTAAGTATTCGTTTCTTTTGTATCTTGCTGCTGTTGAAATCTCGTCATGAATAATAACAGAGTAATGATTCGAGATCGGTCTTTTCCATTTTCCCGACGTTAATGAAAACTGGAAACAAAGCAATTCCCTCAAGACTCGACCCCGGCAATTAATCCCCACCACCGTGCGCGCGATACGCAACAAACGAATAACGAAAACAACAAGACGAAAAACACAAAGACGCGGCAATTGAAAAGTAGAAAAGCGGAGATTTTGAAGTATCGCGGTTCGCTCGGCGATAATGACGGGTAATTTGGACGCTAAACTGTACCCCGTTTTCGAACGGGGAGGAACGATGCCCGCGGCAATTCCCACGTGGCATTTCGGCCGCGTCCGCGATACCGATTGTTTAACGAAATTGCGTCCGTTTGTTATTAATCCGACATTAGGAGGCAGGGAAACAACAACAGCGTTCCGGTATGATTACACGGTGGTGCAACCATATTCTATCGAGGTAACTGTAATGGAAGGACGTGGTCGAGCGATTTCATAAATTGTATACAGTGCGTTTGGCCGCGAGGAAACGTAGGTACGTGATTCCAACTATTCTTCTGCGTGTACCAGAGGATAAAGTAAACAAAACAACTCTGGCGAATCAAACTCGGAAAAGCTCAAAATTTCGCCGTTTCTTATCCGTGAAAAAATGAATTTTTATACAAATGCCATTAAAAGTGACACTTTTAATGGCAGCAAACAATGTTAAAATTGATTGTTTACGTGGAAGCGCGTTAAAAATATTTTTGCACCCCATTGTCTTATGATGAAATCAGATGAAAAAAATTCAGCAATTGCAAATTTTTATTATGAATATTTAACAATCATTACCTATGAACATTAATATTAATCGTAAAACTAGAACAATTACTAACATTAATGCCCTGTAACGTTAGGGAGCTTCGCAATACATTATTAGAATCCTCAGCACCATCAGTACTTGCAGAAACCGGAAGTACAATATTGGATGATGATGATCCAAAATCTGTTGAGGTTGGGAGAATTTTTTCAGCAATGACTTTTCTATATGTAATGGAATGATCAACATAGCCCTCGGCTACCGTCGTAGACTTCCATCCACCATGTTTTTTTATATCCGTAATATTTGATCCTGATTCTGCTAGCAATGAAGGGGAGGATCTTCGAAAACAGTGTCCTGTATATTGCTTTGGTTCTGGCAGTTTGAGGAATTCGGCAACAATTGATGGAATTTTCCCAAATGTATTGATAACCAACTGGATTGACAGTGCATTTATTATTCATGTATTTCAGGAGAAAACGACGATGTTTGATGACAGAAGGACGCAGTGCAAAGTACTTATGAAAATAGTCAACATACTGAAAGAACGACTGACTTTCGTTTTTGTGTTTGAAAGTTGTATAACCAATGATTTATTTGTTATTTCGATCTCTTCCACTGAAAATTTTTTGACAGTTCCAACAACCAATTAAATTTCCTCATTTGATATCAGATGAACAATTTCACCCAATCATGTCAACATTATATCGATAACAGACCATGGGCTGTTTTCACGTTGCTATGGACACATATTGATTCATTTCGATTTTGAAGTTTCAAATATTTAATATTTCGAAATGTCACGATTTGGTTGCAATACTGACGATAATATTAATGAAATTATAGAATCGAACATACCAAAAAACACCGTTTACAGTAAGAAATTTGTATGGAAAGCATTTATAGACTTTTGCAACGATAGAAAGTATCAATTAGATGGAAATCGGACGGCGGAAGAATTGGCGTTGATTTTAAAGGATTGGGCTGTGAACATGAGGAGAAAAGATGGTAAAGAGTTCAAAGAAAGTACGGTCAAAACCATGTGGAATATAACAAGTAAGCTGTTACAAGAAAAATATTATAAAGAAATGAAAGTTATTATTGACCCATTCAAAAGTGTTGTATTTCAACAAGCGCGAGCTGCCCGTGATTCTATACGACGAAAACTGCAATCAGACCCAAGTAAAAGGAAGCAAAGTTCGGCAGCATTAAGTTCTGTGGAAATAACAAAAATGGTGAATTTATGGAATGAAAATACTCCTGAAGGGCTGCAACGGAAATTCTATCACATAGCCGCGGTAGAATTAGCTTGGCGAGGTGGGGAAGCTGCTGCTTGCTTGACTGAATTTTTTTGTATCGAATCAAACAACGATGGTTCTGTAACCAACCGAGTGGAATATAACCCTGTATTCAGCAAGACTTGCCAGGGTGGTTCAAGAATGTGTACTGGAAGCAAGTTTTTAATAGAAAACGATGACAGCAACGTTTGTCCTGTCCGATTATTCAAAAAATTGATGTCGAAAAGAGGCCCAAATATTAAAACCAACAGATTATTCGTCAGACCAAATCATCAATGGAAATCCGAAAATGATCACTGGTATGATAATATGCCCATTGGAAGAAATACGATTCAAAATTGGACAAGATCGTCTGCCGAAGCGATTGGATTGAATACAAAGGAAAAAAAAATTACTAATCATTCCAATAGATCGACCGCGGTTAGTCGATTGGCCAAAAGTGGTGTACAAGAACAACAGCTTATAAAAATTACGGGTCACAACAATGCCAACTCAATAAAACCCTACTTGAATATTGACGAAGAACATCATAATCAAATTATTAACAGCATGCGTAGTGGAAATACATCTTCATCAGTTATAGAAACTAACACGTCTGGATCTTCATTTAACTATTCTAATTGTTCCTTTGTTAATTGCACCTTTAAATAAATTGTTTTAGCTCTGTATTTTTTCTATAATTAGCAAAAAATTTTCTATCCGAATAACCCTCGGACATTGATAAATGCTCAAAAATTCTATGACAACTTTCTCAAGCTTGTTGCTTGTAGACAACAGACCTCCGCCTACGGCGTCGGTCTGTTTCCAAGCAACAAGCTTTCGAAATCTGTCATAGAATTTTTTCGAACAATTATCAATGTCCTTGGGTTATTACTACTGATAATTTACACAATTTTTCACGCCGTCAGGCTCCAAATAATCCGAAAATAGTTGCGACCTTAACCATCAAGTATTTCTCATCTGGTGCCCCATTTATAAACTTTTCAACTTGTTCACGAGTGAGAATTTTCGATTTTTTGGAACGATATACTTCACTTTTCCGTTTTAAATATGCATTACCTTAAAATATTTATTAACATCCACACCATTTTTAATAAGGGCGCTTAACTTTACATTGAAAATTTGCTCCACGAAGTTGATGAACTCCATATTTCTGATTTTTCTTCTAAGTATGCCATGAAAACAGGTTCACTGAAGTTCCCTTCTACATTTTTCAATTTACACTAGGCCAGCAAATTGTTATATGCAATATCGTACTGCTGAACAGATTTTTTAGGTAGGAGTTCCAGATTTGCTCTTTTTGCAGACTCTTCTATATCCACAGGAACAACCAAATCGTCACTTTGATTATTAATTAGACTATCGACAAACATATTAAGCAGTTAAAAACCCAAAACAAAAATTGGACAGGAACGAAATTCATATGACAGCGTCTTTTCTCATTTGTTAGTAATCTTAACGTTGGCAACGTTTGCCATTCACAACAACCTTTTGACTATTTGAATATTGAAATGCATTTTGAAGTTTATTTTCATTGCAAATTCGCCCATTTCATCATCAAAATAGGGCAGTTGTACAAAAAACATTGTATGGTATTTGTATTAAGAGCGATTTTATTTTGAAACTTTTTCCCTCACAAAATGAAACGTCACTTTCAACACTCATATCATAAATAATTATTTGCTGCTCTAATATTGAAAAAAAATGATATCAACTTAGCGAAACTACTCTCGGAGATATCTTTCGAGGTTCTGTAGAAAAATGACAATATCTTTTGTCGATCTTCGGCAGTCGGAACGCATATCAGGCTTTTTTCTCGAATACTATGGTTGCAATCTTCGCGAAATTTGGAGGAAAGATGTAACTTTGAATCCTTGATTTATCCGCAAAAAGAAAAATTTTGCCGATTCTGTGTGTAAAAAAATATCAGATCCACTGGTGAGTGTACATAAAATTGCCAGATCACATATTGAAAAAATATTTTAGCAATCAACAGATAATTTAATTGTTTTCAATGATTTATCCGTTAATTATCCGTGAGGAGAAAAACACCGCTACTCTTGTATTCTCAAAAACATTAGAAGTTTCGCTAACTTATTAATATCAACTTGGCGAAACAATTATCCCAAAAATGTTATCAACAAAAAGAAACAGAAGCATGCATAGTATTCGGGAAAAATGCTCAGTATACGTTTCGACGGCAGCAGAACTATCAATCAGATTTCGCCAGATTTGTTTTGCTACTTTTATGTACATCACTAGACGAGCCTTGATGTGCTCGAAACGATCCGACGGTGAATACGTTTTCGAATGGTCGTCTGGAATATTGTCTGCAAGATAACATTGGTGCCCTTTCGCTAAAGCATCGGCAGATCAGCAGAACAAGGCAATTGAAGCGGAAAATCACTCAGTCCATTCAATATTACGAATATTCGAATTTTCGAAAACCCATCACGAAATCAGAGCAGCCTTCACGTCCCAAGTTGGGAAGGTTCAAAATTGCCGCACCATCTCGCCGCAGAAACCCGGCGGCGTTCTCGTACCCATGCGGGAAAAACGCCATCCGTCACCTCAGCTTCCTCCGGGCCAATCCTCCGTTCTACCTGCCTCTTGAGTGAAGAATCCCTTTCCGTCCCGAACCTCGGGCGGATTCCGCAACCGCGAAAGCCGCGGGCGACAGCCACCGAAAACGAGAAGCAGCAGGTGTTCTTCGCAGGTCGTTCAGACGACGAGGATTTAATGGATGAATCATGTAGACAGCGTGCATTACGCGTTACGTGGTTCTGAAGAAGACGCCGAGAGGTGAGACGACGAAGGGTCCCGGAGCGTCTATATCCCGATTCCCGGCAAACAATCGCGGGGATGAGCTGCGGGATGACAAAGGGCCCATCGCGAAAATTGGCCTTTTAGCATAGACACCCTCGTTTCCATTAGCGATATGAAGGGATCAAAGGGATGCTGGCAAAGGGTTGGGATGCGTCGGGTGATATTGCGTCGTTATTACGGTTTCCTCTCGTGATCTATGGCGACGGGTTTGAACAATAGCTTCTGCCGGAGATTGCGGAAAACTGCCGATTGGAACTCGTTACCGAAATTTGGAAAAAAATAGCAAGTTGAATGTGACTATTAAAAACGAAATACTCCAAGAGATAGCATAGCAAATAACCTGGTCATTTCATCACTTCAGCTTATGGTATAGACTATAGAAATGTGAAACAATAAATGATCTGAACACAAAATATAAAAATTCTCCTTGAACTGAAGAAGTATTCAGATCTAGAACAATTCAAACTGTAATGAAAATTGCCGTTTGGAATTGGACCAAAAATATAGAAATCAATTGTCGCCAAAGTTTTGTAAGAAACGTGTATGTGTGAGCCAAAGAAAGCAATACTATACATCGTTTTTTTTTTAGAAATAAAACACATTGAGATTGAAGCCAATTTTTTTTTAATTAAAAGAGAATATGTTGAGTAATAAAATATTTCGACGTCGAAATTTTGATTGGTTCTATGGTAAGGACTGAACGAGAATAAATCCGCTATCACAAAAACGCCTATATCTCTTGAACCAATTGAGAAAAAAATCAAAATTTGATCATAGTTGGCTTTGTTATGAACGTCAGAAACATGTGAAACATTTACTTCATTGATATTCCAATTCTCTGTCGCAAAATGTCAAGCGAAGTGAGAATACGAGAATTTATAGTAAAACTTTTTCAAAATAATCAAAATTGGAGCTTCAAAAGAATCGCAAAAGAGGCTCGCGTTCGTCCGGAAAAGATATCAAGAGTTGTTAAGCGCTTCAAAGAAAGATCTTACAATTAACCGCGAGGAAGGAACCGGGAGGAAAAAGAGGTTTCATAGCCCAAAAAAGTGAAGAAAGCCATCAGCCTTTTTCAGAAGAATCCTAACCTTTCAGGACGGAAAGTGGCCCAAATAGTGGGTTGTTCGCAGTCAACGGATCAGAAAACCAAGTCGAGTTGTGGGCTTAGAACATACAAAGTGCAGAAAGTGCCAGACAGGAACGCTGTGAAGAATCAAGAAGCGAAATCAAGAGCAAAGAAATTAAAAAAAGATTTCTTGAAAAAATTTTCCTGTTACGTGATGGACGACGAAACCTATGTCTTGGCTGATTTCTCGCAACTTCCTGGTCAGGAATTTTATACTGCAGGTTCTCGTGGAAATGTTGACGAACAATTTCGCGTGACGAAACAAGCAAAGTTTCCTAAAAAAATCCTGGTTTGGCAAACAATTTGCACTTATGGGAAAAGGAGCAAATTTTTCGTTGACCAAGGCTCTGTTGACTCGAAGATATACATCGAGGAATGCTTGAAGAAGTGACTTTTACCATTTTTACGTGAGCACGATGTGTCAACAAACTTTTGGCCAGATTTAGCTTCATGCCACTACAGCAAGGCCACCAAGGAATGGTACGAAGCTAATGAGATGGTTTTGTCCCTAAAGAGGCCAATCCACCAAATTGCCTCGAACTCAGGCCAATCGAAAGATATTGGGCCCTGGTAAAAAGAGAATTGAAGAAGACCAAGAAATCAACGAAAACATTAGCGGAATTCAAGCAAAAGTGGAAGACAGCATCCCAGAAAGTGACTGAGAACACTATAAGAAGCATGATGGGAAGAATTCCAAAAAAATCCATGAATTTTATAAAAAATAGTTTTGGTTTTTTTTATTTTAAAAACAGTTTTCATTAGAATTAGAAGATGATTCGAAAATGAGTTTGATTTTCGAAATCGGTCCAGTGGTTCAAAAGATTTGTTTGTTTTTGTGATAGCGAATTTATCCTCGTTCAGTCCTTAGGCTAAGAATTTTTCATTATATCCTCGTACATTTGGTCCTTCCGTGAGCGATTCGTCTCTTTCCGAAGAAATTCCAATGAAATCAAAACGCGTATAACATTCCAATCTCAACGCACCTGAAGAACCAGATCCCTTCAGCGAAAATGAGAATGAATTCTCATGAATGTACCACCACCCTTCCCCTCCCTCCGCGACTCTATCCCGATCGTACCGTAAATCTCCAACAAAGTATCGTACTGGTTCCGAGTACTAAGGCCGCCAATTGGCCGACATAAAATACGATCGCTGCGTGCGTTACGAACGAAAAAAAAATAGGTTTTTTGTTGAAATCCCGCGGGGGTCTCGGTACGCGACCGATTTGATTAGACTGGTTATCGGTTACTGGGCTGAGACCGCGAGGGGAACGAGAAGAAGAAGATGTCGTAAGGATACGTTCCGATAGCAAGACCGTACAAGGACGGGGTCGGTGGGTTTCTGAATATGGTCATGCGGAATTACGACATCTGCGGGTGCCGGTGTTTGAAGAACTTCATCGGACGCCGTTTCTATTTTTTGTCGATTGAGATGGATGTTGAGTTTGTTGTGGTCTTAAAATCACTGTCGCAAAATCTAGAGTTGAAGAGGTATGCAAAAAAAACACCGGTACAATCCGCCTTTCGGTAAAGTGGTGCTGCGACCAGGAATCCATGGCGAAAGTGGTGCTCATGGAATACAAATTGAATCGTATCAAGGATAATCATAGACATCATCTTCTGTAGATGCTGAATTGTGGCAGAGTCACTTGGACAATACTGTGGCCGATAAAACTCGCTGAAGGACTCATTATTGTGTCTTGGTGATCTCTTATGTGAAAAATTAAATAGCCCCTCTTCACAATATGCTATTTCGGTGTTCAGAAATGTAATGGGGGAACCATGGTTCATCACTGAAGATGCCAATGGTCTACATGTACTTTCTCAGATGTTGTATGACTCACAAATATAACAAGGTTAATTTAAGTCTTAAGACAAAAATACCCTCGGCCAATTTCTCGGTCCGATTAAAATTCAAATCTTCCTCTCAATATCCCGAAATCTTTGCGATATAAAAACCGAGTCCGATCGTTATGAATAAAAGATGAAAGTGGCCATCGCGAGCGGACCCCGGTTCGGGTGTTTAATGAAAATCTTTGTTCTTTCGGCGACTGCGACGTCTCGAGGGGATAATTGGAAAAATAAAAGGAATTTCTGGTTAATCGCGTCCGTTGCCCGTTACGCTCTTTCGAGACCGTCTCGAAAGATGATGGCATCTCCGGTCCATTGTTGTCAGGGCTGGATTTGAATTATTAGAATTGGTCCGCCAGGCTATGGGGACAAGGGTTTTTTCTGTTTTACTTATGGGAGGAACCATCGATTTACAGAACGGATCAAAAATCACCATATTGAAATGCACCTGCACCAGAAAAAATTGTTGAGATGAAAGTGGTTTATTATTCCCCGTCTGTATTTTTGGGATGAAACGGAAAGTCGTAGCCTCGAATCCACTTTTTCATTAGAAACGTCAGTCAAGCTGAAAATATCGGGCAGCTGCAGATATCCGCACATGTGTCCCCAATCAGTATCTAAGTCGAACTTGGAAGCAGGATAACGCCTTTGTTTTCAAATTTCTCCCATTTCATCCCTCGTCTGATTCGTCCCAAAATAATCCCGTTTCCCCTGTATAATTTCATATGCTTTCGCGTCAGATCGAATGGAATTATTTATCAGCAATATCGAAAGGAAATATCGCATGTAGGTGCTTCTGTTTTTTATAGGAATTCATGAAAAAGATCCAGATTTGTTAAACTACCTTACTACCTACAGTTGTTGTCCATCTAGCAAAAAAGGGTGAATCTCTAACTTGTTCATATAAGAAACACTTTTTTCCTATACCATCTTCTCATAGGGTGTCGAAAATCCATGAAAAAACACTTTCCTATTCACATTTTTATGAAAATGGCCGAATTCATAGGTATATAAACTATGTTACCTTGAAATTCTTCACCTCAATGAGACAATGAGAAAATCAACAAGCTGGCAACATCTTCTTGAAAGTTCTGTGAAATATTCACAAAAGATCATTGTTTTTAATACGAAATAGTTTGATTTAACTTGGTCAATCACGAAGGGTATCAAAAACCTTTATTCATGAGATATTTGTGGGATATCGAAGAAAATATGAAAAAGTTATTAGTGTTTACAAACTAATTTTGAGGAAAATCGAAGGAGGAGCTCAATTTCAATCGAGTAATATGAATTTTGAGGTGTTTGCTTAGAATCGTATCAGGCAAGTATTTGGTCGAATTTTTTTTTCAAATGGCTATATCTTTTAAAAAGAGCCGGATTTGGAAAAATGGAAAAAAAGGTTTCTTTTGGCCTCAAGAATCTACAGTTAAAATATGTATATGTACAAGTCTCACCCTGTAACCTAGAGAGCTAGACAGCACGATTGGGAATTCAAATTAAGATTGTATGGCACTGTGACACATTCCTATCAGTAGGGGTGTATACACGTAACAATTTGACGACCGATTTAGCAATTTATCGTAATATAAATTGCCAAATTGTGTAGTGTAGATGAACCAGTACGTTTGTGGAGCCATCAAAATGATTGAAATTAAATGATAAATTCTTTGAAATAAATTGAAGTGAATGATCATGTTGACTTTGAATGTTCTATTGAAAACGTGATTTTGTATGCCGATTAGCTTAGAATGTTGCAAAAAGCCTTTGAAGGCTCTGTTCTACCAAAAACCAGAATAATGAATCGTTAAAAATGCTTGTGAAGTACCCAAAGATCTTACTGTGAAATTGGATTCTTCTTACATTCCAAAGGTTCATCTTCGGCAATGATAACCTAACAAAGAAGGTTTGTAGTTCACTCTAAAATATGCGTCGAGCTCATGGATTCATCCATAAATGCATACCATCCAAAAACGCGGTCAACAAAACTCTTGAGGTTCCGAATATCAAGTTTTCTCTTCATTGAAATGCCCCAATAAAAAACGCTTGAAATGGCCTATCGACCGCAGCAACAATACAGCTCTAGAACGTAATAAAATTCCGGCAATTATTTCTCTACGATGTTCCGATGAAAGGGGATCGTGTCGAAGTTCATGAAAACGTCGTAAAAAAATTGTTGCGGCCTTTAACCGCAGCTTTTTACGAGTGCGAAGCACGAGAGCACGCGACGAGTTAATTCGGTTGTTATCTAGATCGCTTTGGAACCCTAGGGCGATAAGAGTTTCTTGTTCATTTCGTACATAAAAGAGACGGTAGACATGCACTCTTATATCGGCGCGATCAAGAATGTTGACAACTTTTGCCCATAGTAAAGATTTTGGAGAGCACATTCTTTATTTACGATGCATCAGGCTTCGAATAGCTTTTCAACTAAACAAGTTTTATCAATTTTCCTGAAGAAATGGAAAAACTATGGATAATATTTGTTCAGAATTCATACTTTTATTTTATATACCACAAAGTTTATATGTAGGATGGGCTTACTCGGTTAATAATAAGACCGATATTTTCTGTGCTCTGTGAGATTCTATGGGTGTTTCAAAATCTCACAAGCATATACCTGCTCAGTTCTCCCAGCGACCTGCCTTCAGTCGCATTGTTTTCACACGGCTTAGCTCGAAGCCCTTAACAAATACTTTCCACGTCGTCGGCCTTTAGTTCGCCAGCCTTTATACAAAGTGAGTTCGTATGTGATAAGAACTTTTACCCTGCACAACACCACACGAGACCAAAACAGAAGCAGATACGTAACTTTTCATCTGAACAAACGTAAGTACCATTCCTGCAGTGTTCACTTTGTGGTATTTATTTTCAATTCGATCAAACATCCATTTTTTCTTTAATTCTCGAGGCGATAAGAAATGGTACAACAGTTCATTTCTTTTCTCCAAGAGAGCTCGTGTATATTATTCAATATGAAAACCAAGGGATTTTGAATTGACTCTTCCTCTTTCGATCCGCATATTTACATCACGGTCAGGATAACTGTGAAAAAATTGCCCTTTTTGCCGGATTTTTTCGCAATTTTCGCGAATTTTTCTAAAATACTTCTACATCGCATAGATAATCGAAATTCCGCCCACGTATAAATCGGTTATTCCTCTTTTCCAACGTATAAAAATCTCCTCACTGTATCGTAGCTCCGCTGCTATTTCAAGATTCTTCTGGAGCCACTTTTTCGTCTGATTTCCTCGGGTCGGTCCACAGAGTTACCATTTTAGTATAGCATAGAAAGAACTAATCTATATATATAAAAGAAAGATGTTGGTTACACCATTTATAACTCGAGATCGGATGGACTGTTTGTTATGAAACTTCATATATGGATTCGTCTACGGTCTGGTTATTACAATATACAATAAAACTTTGAAAACCCGATGAAAATTTTAATTATGCAGGAAATGCTTTTTCTTCTTTTGAATAAGGCCACTAGGTGTCGCTACCGTTGATGCGTATAGTCGTACAGTGACCAGATGAGTCTGTACGTAGTCGTAGGTACTTAGTTTGATAATACCGCTGTTAGATGGCGATGTGTGATTCGCATATAACTTATGGTAACATGGAAGTCTATTGCCAGATCAAAAAGCGGGTAAACATCTCAAGTTGGTGGAACAGTGAATTTCTACCGAAATATCAAGTAAATCGGATTTTGACGATCAGATTCAAACGTGAGTTGCCCTTCTCCATCTTTTTTCTTTATTTTTGAAATGTTTTTGAATTTCTGTTTGGGTAATAAATATATTTGCGGAAATAACTGAATCCAAAATTGCCCATAATTAATAATGGACATATTATTTTAGTGTTTCTATTTGCACAGAGACAGTATTGTAAGCGTCAATAATTTTGAAACATTTGCTCATCGGGGTTTCACTAATGATATACAATAATGTTTCATGGGCTGCCTAATCTGATCTGGTCGAATGATCATCAATAAATTTGAATGTGAGTTCAACACAACCGGCAGTGTTGATAATCTTTGTTTTTGCATTTTCCATTCTGCCGTGTCGATCGTGCTATCGACTTCATTTGAACATCTCGATTTGCCTTCTTACGAGCTTGATATCGTCAACTAAATTGAACAAATTGAAGAATGATTGAACACTAAAATGTTTGTTTATTTGTCGTACCTTTTGTTCGAAAATAAGGAATTCACCTAATTTGGTCAACCTTTTAGGTAAGCATTGTATGTGATGATGGAAAGTTTGAAAATACATGTTTCAACCTCTTAGATTTTTTCGATAAAATAAAATAACATCTACCGGAATTTTCCATTTACCCTTATTGGTAAACCCCGTCTCAGCCTCCCAGCACATGTTCTTTGTGACAGTGACAGCTCATATCCATGGAAACCTCGCTGCTCCACCAACTGAGATGTTTACCTACCCACTATTTTGAGCTTAGTAGAATAGCTTAGATGTCTAAAATAATGGTGTGAGCACTGATTAGATTTTGAGAATTTATCATGACTGATTTTCAAAACATTAAAAACAAAAAGTTATATGTTCAATAATTAGGAACCGCTTAAATAAAGAGAATTCTCTTCATGTAAATTACAATAATATTAAAATTTTGTATATTTTGAACTTTATTTTGCCTAATTTATCTACTGCTTGAAAAATAGCAATGGTGAGTTTATGCAACTTTAACGGTGGGTTTCACAAAGCGTAATCACAGGTGATCGGAGTTTGATCTAGAATCAACTCGATTTTACAGTTCAAAAATCAGAGAACCAAGCGTCCAAGCCGTTAATCTTCGATCACCGGTGATTACGATTTATGAAATCCACCATAAGTATAAGTTGGGCGAAACAAAGTTCGCCGGGCCAGCTAGTTTGTCATATAAGACGACATATTTTCAGATGGGGGCTGTAGCTTCCTTAACCAATTTATCAACAGAAACCACTTTTTACGATCTGAAATTCGTCTAACGTCCAATTAACACCGAACTGATTTACCCCTTATGGCATGACGACCGTGAACATGCCAGTAATGAAATACATATTTCCTACGTTCCGAATGGTGATAACCACAGTGATCCACCTTCATCTTCCTGGTTTTAAGTGAATAATGACGGTGTAGAACACTCGTTTCATTTCCCACCTTAATGATCACTTTCTATTAATGAGGTACGTTAAAAGTACGGATTGTAGCACGAAAGTCAAATACGAGAAGTAATTGCGGGTATTTCTGAGGAATGAATGGATGAACTTGGGGTAAGGAGGGCCATTAACGACGAAATGATTGTTTGTCGTTCGTTCAACCGCGGGAGAATTCGAAAATCGTTAAGATTGTTACGACTCTGGTTTATAGAGCTAGTTATTGTACGTTGACGATTCAACTATACGGTGTTAAGTGTCAGGCATTGCCTCTCTCAAAGTTTGAGTATTTTCTAGAGATAATGTGGAGAGAGATTTTGCCAAAATTCTAATACAGTTGGGACATAGCTATATAAACGACCTGATGTTCCTAGAGAACAACAAACCGTCAAAATTTCCAAGTGTCCATTAAAATCTCCACATAATTTTCTCGCTAAAGATAATATCGCATTTCTACGAAACGTCGTCCAAACAATTCAAGTAATTTCGCGCATAAACCGAAAAATGAAACCACGATCCCTATCGCTACGAAACCCCGTAAATTCAACACGAACGTCTGGCCGACCTCTCGGGAAATACGACCGAGATTATACTTTTCGGTTCCGTCGTTACTCGCGTCCCGAAAATGGTTTCGACGAAAGGTCATGGGCCCAGTATACGTTTTTTTCTTCAACGCGTGACGGCTTTCGAAAATGTCACCGGAATGTCGAATAAATCGCGGAAACGAAGACGGTTTCGATGTAAAAAGGTCGAGTTTTAGTGTCGGATTTCGACTGGATGGAGAGGTGAGGAAGAGAGGCGTTACAGGTTTGGAGAGTGGTGAAAATTCGACGTCAAAGCCCATAGCGTTCAACATCATTCTTATATGATGTCTTATATCGAGTGGTTTTTTTTTCGAGTGATAGAATTTTCGATAGGGATAACTGTGATTTGACAGGAGGTAAAAGCTCGTTTTTGCCAGGCAATAGACACGAGAGCCCGAAGAGATCGAGTGGCTATTGCCAAATGGCAACAAGTTTGAGAAAATGCCTGGAGAATTATTATCTAATTTTTCGAACTCTCGTGTGGTATTCGATGGATTATTTTTTGACGTTATTCACTGACGTTACAATCAAAATCATTTTTAAGATTTTATATTTTTTCATTCAACAAATTTATATAAATCGACTCAATATAAACAGAATGAGTTATTCAAATTAGGATGTATTGAAGTTTTGAACATGAAAAACACAATTTCTTCTGCAAGCCAGACGGTGTGTTTTCGTCGTTGAGTTTTATCATGTCCAAGATTTCTCCTTTGCTCAAACTTGCAGAACTTTATTTCTTCTTTTAGAGCTCTTCCTGTAATAACTTACGCTTGGTGTTTTTAGCATATCTGGTGGATTTTAATTCGATATCATTGAATGGGTCGAATCTTCTATTCAATTTGTCGTAGTACAACTCTTGCATTAATTTTGCGGTTTTATTCCACATTTTCTTCTCCATTCTGTTTCTTCATATTGAACCCATAGTCGTTTCCTTTTTCTACCAAAAACTTTTCAAATAAGCCTCTAAAATCACATTAGAGTCTGCCCCTTTTTGCATTAATACCACGAAAACCACGATTGCGTCATTTTTCAAACTCGCAATCATTTCAGCCAATTCTAAAGTCGTTAATCATCGAGACTTTAAAGTCGCGGTGTTACTCAACCCCCTCTTACGAATCCACCGGCTTTTTCACGCTCACGCCGTCGATCTGGATCGCGCGACGATCAATCATACGACGCGACAACGATTTTCGACGTTCGTAACAGATCGAGGCGTCACGCAGATTCGTAATGACTAATGAACTCGGTATATTAAAGGAAACTTGATTATGTGAAGACACAATGGGAGGCTACGCCTGGAGGTGGGCACACCATGGGAACGGCGAGATTTTTCGGTTGGTACCTTTGCCGTTAACCGAGAGCAGCTATTTGGACTTTAAACGCGGATTGTTTGTAGTTAGATTTCGAAGACGACAGAGATGTTTCTGGTTTTCTCGAAGCCTCAGAGCACTGAAGGGTGAACGATTTCGACACTCGATTAGTTGTAAAGGCTTGTTCGGACTAGGCCAGTAGATTAGTCGAGTAGCGAATGATTTTGTAATTTCCCGTGTGCGAACGCCAGCAATCGAGTCGAGTCGAGTAGAGTCACAGGATGATGTACCTACTACCTTATACTGTTTAAGAGTCTTTGATACTGTGGTAGAGTACTCAGTGGGCGAATCGACTCTCCACTCGACTAAAATACTGGCATAGTCCGAACAAGCCTTTAGGACTGAACGAGAATAAATTCGCTATCACAAAAACGCTTATATCTTTTGAACCACTGGACCGATTTCGAAAATCAAACTCATTTTCGAATCATCTTCTAATTCTAATGCAAACTATATCTACAATAAAAAAACCAAAACTATTTTTTACAAAATTCATGAATTTTTTCTGGAATTCTTCCCATCATGCTTCTTATAGTGTTCTCAGTCACTTTCTGGGATGCTGTCTTCCACTTTTGCTTGAATTTCGCTAATGTTTTCGTTGATTTCTTTGTCTTCTTCAATTCTCTTTTTACCAGGGCCCAATATCTTTCGATTGCCCTGAGTTCTGGGCCATTTAGTGGATTGGCCTCTTTGGGGACAAAAACCACCTCATTAGCTTCGTACCATTCCTTGGTCGCCTTGCTGTAGTGGCATGAAGCTAAATCTGGCCAAAAGATTGTTGACACATCGTGCTGACGTTAAAATGGTAAAATTCGCTTCTTCAAGCATTCCTCGATGTATATCTTCGAGTCAACAGAGCCTTGGCCAACGAGAAATTTGCTCCTTTTCCCACAAGTGCAAATTGCTTGCCACACCAGGAATTTTTTAGGAAACTTTGCTTGTTTCTTCACGCGAAATTGTTCGTCAACATTTCCACGAGAATCTGCAGTATAAAATTCTGCGAGAAATCAGCCAAGACATAGGTTTCGTCGTCCATCACGCAACAGGAAACATTTTTCAAGAAATCTTTTTTCAATTTCTTTGCTCTTGATTCTTCACAGCGTTCCTGTCTGGCACTTTCTGCACTTTGTATGTTCTAAGCCCACAACTCGACTTGATTTTCTGAACGGTTGACTGCGAACAACCCACTATTTGGGCCACTTTCCGTCCTGAAAGGTTAGGATTCTTCTGAAAAAGGCTGATCGCTTTCTTCACTTTTTTGGGCTGTGAAACCCTTTTTTCCTCCCGGTTCCTTCCTTGCGGTTAATTGTAAGATCTTCGTTGAAGCGCTTAACAACTCTTGATACCGTTTCCGGACGAACGCGAGCCTCTTTTGCGATTCTTTTGAAGCTCCATTTTCGATTATTTTGAAAAAGTTTCACTATAAATTCTCGTGTTTTCACTTCGCTTGACATTTTGCGACAGAGAATTGGAATATCTATGAAGTAAATGTTCCACATGTTTCTGACGTTCATAACAAAGCTAACTATGATCAAATTTCGATTTTTTCTCAATTGGTTCAAGAGATATAGGCGTTTTTGTGATAGCGAATTTTTTCTCGTTCAGTCCTTAAGACCTTAAATTAACGGACTGTTTCATAAACTCCTCGGCGAAAGACGAAGCCACGTGCATCTGGATCTGCAACTTCCGAAGTCTTCTCTCGAAGCCGCGTAGGAGCTTTGAAACCGGTGCTGCTCGCGGCCGTGAATTAAACATGAAGATTCTCGGCGATTGATGGATGGTCTTTGTTTTGGTTGCAGGCTCTTTAGCGGATTAATCTCCGAGGAAGACGAAGTAGCGGAGAGATTCGTATTTGGTTATCGATCTTTCGGATTCAGCCTCTCTTTCGGTCGTATTTTTGTTTTTGTCGCCTTTGCGGTACCACGACTGGTATGGGCGGGCTTTTTCTGGATCAGGTGGCTCGAGTTGAACGACAGCAGGTGACATGGTACGGACATGAGAAGATGTAGCGAGTTTTTCATAAATTTTCGCTCTTTGAATGGGACCAACAGTGATTGCTGAGTTGTTGGAGAATGGGAACCAGGAAAAAGTCGTTAGATGAGGGACCCCAGATCGTAAATTCCCCAATCATCGCATCGTCGCTATCTTAATGATGGCCTCCATTATCGGAAGACCAATTCAATAACCTGCACCGTACCATATTACCCCTGCACATAGGGAGTTGCAGTTGGTCATTATCTCGAACGCTGATGGAGCATGCCAATGAGGGGCCGAACACAATATCTATCCGATAATTGGATTTGGTAGGATAGTCTCACACCAGTTCGGGATATTGTTACGTCCGTGCCTGCTTATACCCAATTTCGTAACTTAAACTTTGGTCGTAATTTAATATCTACTGTAACACTACACCGGCCGAGAGTGAGTGGAAACTATTTCAGGTCATGTTCGTCAATCAGTAGATAGCGGGTGGAGGCACGCGAAGAGATTTAACACCGTTCCATTGTTGTGTCAACAGAACTCGACCCATTTCTCCTTTATGTGAAGATTTCGTGAAATTTTCTCAGTATTATTCTGTTGATAAAGTAGTCATCTCGAGTATGGTTAAATTCAGATTAGAAGAAAGTTCTACCGATGGGTCACACCACTAGTTTTCAGTCCATTGGAGTCGAGTCTTTGATATATCCTCTCTTGAAGGGTTTTGCCAATAAGAGGTGCTATTTTGACATTCAAAGAAAAATGCCATTTTTTGAGACAAATGATCGGATGTTCATTTCGTTATAAAGAGGAAGGTATGTCGTTGATGATGGAAAATAACATCAGCCAAATGACCACCACGACCACGACTACAGGACCATATCATTTTCATTGAATTTTCCATAACAAAATCGCAAAGTGGCTGCCCTATGTCCTCGATAAGGACTGAACGAGAATAAATTCGCTATCGTAAAAACGCTTATATCTTTTGAACCACTGGACCGATTTCGAAAATCAAACTCATTCACGAATCATCTTCTAATTCTAATGAAAACTGTTTTTACAATAAAAAAAACCAAAACTATTTTTTACAAAATTCATGTTTTTTCTGGAATTCCCCCTATCATGCTTCTTATAGTGTTCTCGGTCACTTTCTGGGATGTTGTCTTCCACTTTTGCTTGAATTCCGCTAATGTTTTCGTTGATTTCTTAGTCTTCTTCAATTCTCTTTTTACCAGAGCCAGATATCTTTCGATTGGCTTGAGTTCGGGGCAATTTGGTGGATTGGCCTCTTTGGGGACAAAAACCACCTCATTAGCTTCGTACCACTCCTTGGTGGCCTTGCTGTAGTGGCAAGAAGCTAAATCTGGCCAAATGATTGTTGACACATCGTGCTCACGTAAAAATGGTTAAAGTCGCTTCTTCAAGCATTCCCCGATGTATATCTTCGAGTCAACAGAGCCTTGGCCAACGAAAAATTTGCTGCTTTTCCCACAAGTGCAAATTGCTTGCCAAACCAGGAATTTTTTAGGAAACTCTGCTTGTTTCTTTACGCGAAATTGTTCGTCAACATTTCTACGAGAATCTGCAGTATAAAATTCCTGACCAGGAAGTTGAGAGAAATCAGCCAAGATATAGGTTTAGTCGTCCATCACGCAACAGGAAAAATTTTTCGAGAAATCTTTTCCTAATTTCTTTGCTCTTGATTTCGCATCTTGATTCTTCACAGCGTTCCTGTCTGGCACTTTCTGCACTTTGTATGTTCTAAGCCCACAACTCGACTTGATTTTCTGAACGGTTGACTGCGAACAACCCACTATTTGGGCCACTTTCCGTCCTGAAAGTTAAGGATTCTTCTGAGAAAGGCTGATCGCTTTCTTCACTTTTTTTGGGCTGTGAATCCCTTTTTTCCTCCCGGTTCCTTCCTTGCGGTTAATTGTAAGATCTTCGTTGAAGCGCTTAACAACTCTTGATACTGTTTCCGGACGAACGCGAGCCTCTTTTGCGATTCATTTGAAGCTCCATTTTTGATTATTTTGAAAAAGTTTCACTATAAATACTCGTGATTTCACTTCGCTTGACATTTTGCGACAGAGAATTGGAATATCTATGAAGTAAATGGGCGCGTTCATCCGACTAAGCAGCTACCGCCACCGCTCCTTCAAACGTCAAAACCATATGATTTTTTCGATCCGTTGTGTCAAATTAGTTAGTAATTTTGACACAACGAATCATATGGTTTTGACGTTTGAAGGAGCTGTGGCGTAGCTGCTTAGTCGGATGAACGCGCCCATTGTTCCACATGTTTCTGACTTTCATAACAAAGCTAACTATGATCAAATTTTGATCTTTCCCAATTGGTTCGAGAGATATAGGCGTTTTTGTGAGCGAATTTATTCTCGTTCAGTCCTTAGCCTCACGAATTCCATCTTTAAGGTCTTGAATCGACGCTGGGCTCCTCTTTCACATGGCCCGAAATGAAAAAGTCGGAAAGTGTGAAATCACAATATCTCGGTGGCCAATTGTAAGATAACACGGTCCGGAAACTTTTTCCATAAAAGATCAATGGTTTCGTTGATCTTGCAGCACGTAGCGTCGTCTTGTAGCAAGTTGGTTTGCCATTTGGAAGCAGCTTCCATTGCCGACGCCATAGATCTTGTTTGCGGCCGCAGTAACAGCGAAGAATCGTACAACAATACTAATGAATTCGAAAATCGCTTCGTTCCTCCTAAAACCCCACTCAATTAGGCGAAAGAAGCTAAATCCTTCGGGCTCCGCTTTCCCTCCAAATCATGCAAATTGACCCTGTAGATCCTCTTTTCGATCACTAAATTTTACTTTCGAAACCGGGGGAAGAAGTGAATACCGCTCCCGCTCCGATTGAACGTTAAGTATCCCGTCATAAAACGAACGAAACGGCACGATCGACGTTCCCGAGGGAACGGGAGATCATGGGGGTGTCGTTATAATTGTCGCGACGCCTCGGACGCCCGTAAACAACGACCTCTTTGGTCGGCATCAAACGGAACATCGCCTAGGCCGTATAACGTTGATCAATCCTCGGGGTAACGGGAATAAATTACAATAAATTTGAATCTGGCGATGCGGGAAAGTGCGAGAGAATGAAGGGGAAAAGTCTTTTTCAGGGAGAGGTTCTGTTGGATTGAATACTGTTGCTGATTGACGAAAAATAATCGTACTAGTATGCCGAAACAGGTTTGGAGATCGGAAAATTCTTCGAAATCGTATGCAGAATAATGAGACAATATTCTTCATTTCGATGTAAATGTAAACATGTCATCCGTATTTTTAAACCACCCCTATAAAGCCGGAAACGCACTTGAAACTTCCACAGATGGAATTTTCAATTTGGCGAGTTCGTGAGATGATGTGGAAAGAAATATGGAGGTTGTCAGGATGTTATAGTAGTCGTTGGGGATTCTTGATATGTGGAAGTTATATATGTCTTCTGTATCCTGGTTTCCCTTCTTCGCAGAGCTAAATGTTTAATTTCAGTTCTGGCGAAGGAAAGATACCCAAATATTGATGAAATCATGTATATTTTTTGTCGTCTACTCTTCTCATTCATTGAAACTCAAGAAGGTAGTCAATGGAGTTGATGAAACTGACAACATCCTCAGGAGCCTTGGCCGTTACCTCGTGGATATCCAGGACAGGTTTTCTCATATGAATTGTTCTTAGGTCAGCCAGCTTTGGACATGAAGGACTGAACGAGAATAAATTCGCTATCACAAAAACGCTTATATCTTTTGAACTACTGGACCGATTTCGAAAATCAAACTCATTTTCGAATCATCTTCTAATTCTAATGAAAACTGTTTTTACAATAAAAAACCAAAGCTATTTTTTACAAAATTCATGGATTTTTTCTGGAATTCTTCCCATCATGCTTCTTAAAGTGTTCTCTGTCACTTTCTGGGATGCTGTCTTCCACTTTTGCTTGAATTCCGCTAATGTTTTCGTTGATTTAAAGTCTTCTTCAATTCTCTTTTTACCAGGGCCCAATATCTTTCGATTGGCCTGAGTTCTGGTCAATTTGGTGGATTGGCCTCTTTGGGTACAAAAACCACCTCATTAGCTTCGTACCATTCCTTGGTGGCCTTGCTGTAGTGGCATGAAGCTAAATCTGGCCAAAAGATTGTTGACACATCGTGATCACGTAAAAATGGTAAGAGTCGCTTCTTCAAGCATTCCTCGATGTATATCTTCGAGTCAACAGAGACTTAGCCAACGAAAAATTTGCTCCTTTTTCCACAAGTGCAAATTGCTTGCCAAACCAGGAATTTTTTAGGAAACTTTGCTTGTTTCTTCACGCGAAATTGTTCGTCAACATTTCCACGAGAATCTGTAGTATAAAATTCCTGACCAGGAAATTGCGAGAAATCAGCCAAGACATAGGTTTCGTCGTCCATCACGCAACAGGAAAAATTTTTCAAGAAATCTTTTTTTAATTTCTTTGCTGTTGATTTCGCTTCTTGATTCTTCACAGCGTTCCTGTCTGGCACTTTCTGCACTTTGTATGTTCTAAGCCCACAACTCGACTTGATTTTCTGAACGGTTGACTGCGAACAACCCACTATTTTGGCCACTTTCCTTCCTGAAAGGTTAGGATTCTTCTGGAAAAGGCTGATGGCTTTCTTCACTTTTTTGGGCTATGAAACCTTTTTTCCAGGAAGGACTTTTCCGTTAAGGGAAGGCTGTGTTTCCTCAAATGTAGATGTAAGGAAGGTTGATGTCAAACAATATTGACAAAAAAAATGTTCTTAAAAAAAGACATACAACTTGTAAGAGATCTGATCCGCAACCCAGTGTCAATGTGCTTCTTCTTCGTTAAGTGATAAATCAGAATATATCCTCTTGCGAAACTACTCGAACCGAATGCAAATAAAGTCGATATCATAAACTTCCTTCATTCCAGCTGTCGTCCCGTAAAAACAGCTCGTTACGAGCACTACTCTGCAGCATCTCTCCTTCATTTACGACGTCCTCTCCATGCTAGCCCGACCAGATGACCGTCGAGGTAATAATAACCGAAATAAATATCGTACGCTGTGTCCAGGACATGTTCGCATATTCCTCTAAATGGCCAGATTGTACACAAATCACGTTTTCGCACGAGAAGATAAATTGGGCGGATAATGGGCGTTGGCTAGAAACGAACGTACGTTAGTTGGAAATGTACAGGGTGATTGACGAGCCGTTGTAGGTTTTAATGCGACGTACGATGGTTTCCGATGTGTGGGGTCTGACTTTGTGCTGAGTGGGTTCTCCAAGTGACAATCTTCCTCAATACTTTCGGAGAGATACCTAGGAACAGAACTTTGAGCCGATGAACTGACAAGAAAAGGTTTAAAGCATTTAATCTGCATGTGACAAAAAGAACAAACTCGGTGGCCATCATGCTAGCAACCCGCATCGTCAAAACTTTGGCAGCTCGTTTTCAGGATAGGAGTTGCTGATGGTTATCTTCTCAACAAGATACAGAGGTACATTACTATCGAATCTGTTGAGTTGAAGTGGATGACTTCACTGTTAAGATTTCACCCTGGAGCTTACTGAATGCCTTCATCTTCCAAAAGATTTTTTTTAGCAATTCGACTGCTGTGGTCACAATTATCCCAGTTGGTTTTTGGCCTTAGCATCTATGTGTTCTTGTGCTTGCCTTCGGCTTGTGCCATTCAAAACTTCGATACCTTGGGTTGTTTCTGATTATATGTAACAAGCAGGCCGTCCCAGCTTCGCCCGAGTAGAAATTTGTTTCACGCGGTGGTTTCATCTTCAATACTTCAACCTGCCATATCTTTTGATGTACTCGTTGTAATTGTATGATGTGAAGGGCAATTTTGTTCTAAATTGAATACTGGGGATAAATAACGTATCAGGTTGGATTAGGATCAATACCCAATTCATAAAAACACAATTCCAAATAGTGCATAATTTTGGAAAACATCTGATTACCATAAACAGGTAATAGCAAGTCAATCTTGAGAGATAAATACATGCTATCGCGGACTTTTTTGTAGAACTATTCAAGAGGTACATTTCCGTCATACATTGTATCCACGGTTTTTGCAGCGCACGTGAAAATAGCTGATTTTGGCTGATTTTTTTGTAATTATTGAAGTTATAGTAGGTATCCTTAATTTTTTCGGGTGAAAAGTATAGCCTATGTCACTCAGGGATAATGTAGCTTCTAAGGGTGAAAGAATTTTTGAAATCGGTCCAGTAGTTTTTGAGCCTATTCGTATCAAACAAACAAAAATACAAATCTTTCCTCTTTATTAGTATAGATGACTAGTAGAGCGCGTAGACCTACCTTGTTGATAGATCCATGTAATAAGTAGATAAGTATAGATGGTAGATTCAATTTAAAAGTAAAAGAGGCCAATAAATGGAAAGAAGAAGAAAAGAAGTCTTTGACATTTATCAAATTCTGTGATGAACATCGAAAAGTTACAGATTGTGAAAGTTCATGGCATTCAACACTTCGATACCTTGGGTTGTTTCTGATTATATGTGATGACTAGTAGAGCGCGTAGATCTACCTTGTTGATAGATCCATGCAATAAGTAGATTAGTATAGATGGTAGATTCAATTTAAAAGTGAAAGAGGCAATAAATGGAAAGAAGAAGAAAAGAAGTCTTTGACATTTATCAAATTCTGTGATGAACATCGAAAAGTTACAGATTGTAAAAGTTCATGGCATTCAACACTTCGATACCTTGGGTTGTTTCTGATTATATGTAATGACTAGTAGAGCGCGTAGATCTACCTTGTTGATGGATCCATGTAATAAGTAGATTAGTATAGATGGTAGATTCAATTTAAAAGTAAAAGAGGCCAATAAATGGAAAGAAGAAGAAAATAAGTCTGTGACTATTATCAAATTCTGTGATGAACATCGAAAAGTTACAGATTGTAAAAGTTCATGGCATTCAACACTTCGATACCTTGGGTTGTTTCTGATTATAATATGTAATGACTAGTAGAGCGCGTAGATCTACCTTGTTGATAGATCCATGTAATAAGTAGATTAGTATAGATGGTATATTAAATTTAAAAGTAAAAGAGGCCAATAAATGGAAAGAAGAAGAAAAGAAGTCTTTGACACTTATCAAATTCTGTGATGAACATCGAAAAGTTACAGATTGTAAAAGTTCATGGCATTCAACACTTCGATACCTTGGGTTGTTTCTGATTATATGTAATGACTAGTAGAGCGCGTAGATCTACCTTGTTGATAGATCCATGTAATAAGTAGATTAGTATAGATGGTAGATTCAATTTGAAAGTAAAAGAGGCCAATAAATGGAAAGAAGAAGAAAATAAGTCTGTGACTATTATCAAATTCTGTGATGAACATCGAAAAGTTACAGATTGTAAAAGTTCATGGCATTCAACACTTCGATACCTTGGGTTGTTTCTGATTATAATATGTAATGACTAGTAGAGCGCGTAGATCTACCTTGTTGATAGATCCATGTAATAAGTAGATTAGTATAGATGGTAGATTCAATTTAAAAGTAAAAGAGGCCAATAAATGGAAAAAAGAAGAAAAGAAGTCTTTGACATTTATCAAATTTTGTGATGAACATCGAAAAGTTACAGATTGTAAAAGTTCATGGCATTCAACACTTCGATACCTTGGGTTGTTTCTGATTATATGTAATGATTAGGAGAATTCGGCAGACACTTATGGAAGATTGTTCCTTGGGTGAGCTGTGAAAAAATTCCAGAGACAATGTTGCAAAAATTCTTTCGTGAATTCAATATATCTACCCAGAGTCTTTGTTATTGGAGTTGCTCATCATACAACTTAACCAATGGTCATATCGTAATCGATTACCGCCAAACCAATCCTAATTGAAGCTCATTGTGAGTTTACCCAGGTCTACACACATATTGCCGCATGTATTCTGTTCGACCATTAGAGGGAGAGAGAGAAAGTGATTGATGAAGCAGTGTCTGATTGATTGCCTTGTTCTGTAGGTCATAAAAGAATCGAGAGGAAATTATTTCAGAAGATGTTACGATATCGGTTGGTGGAGTGATATAAGAATGGAGTATCAACCTGTTTGAGGGTTTCATTCAAAGAATTAATGGTTACCAGTCTCGCACATTTTTATGTGAGAAAAGAACTAGATTGTATGAAGGCGTATCTTAAGGTCTCTTTGTCCGAAACATTTTTTTCTGGGACTTTTGGGGAACCTTGAAAAACTAGGTATATTTCCACAGCACTCTATTCGAACCATTAAAATCGGCTCGAATAAAAAACGAAATCGGTTCCCATTATTCTCGCGGACCGTACATGACACCGTGATAAATCACCTGTCAATCGGTTCATTTACAAGCCAGTTTCGGCGACTCGCTCCATCGAGATCGCGGACGAAATCGCGTGTTCTTCACCTTGTACACCCAATCTGGAGCTCGCTCCAGTTTGTTGATATTGTCACGTAGGTGTCTGTTAATTACTTCCTGCGTTGTCAGGTCTGGTGAGTAATGAAGTCGATATAAAACGCCGCCGTCCGATCCTTAACGACCGCCATAGATCTTCGTCGGCGGGCGGTTGCCGTTTTGTTTCTCTGCTTGTTTACCGGATCGGTGTGAACATAGCGGTCGAATTCTGGTAGGGGAAGCGATCCATCAGTAGGAAGATCTGCGTAGTAATCAGAGTCATTGGGTTTAAATAGAGACAACAAAGGCTCATTGGTGTCAGTAATTTTTACCAAAGGGTGAATGAACATTTTCGAAGCAGATATACAGGGTCTTTCACGAGGAACCTCACCCATATTCATACGGGAAACTACTGAACGTATTTTCATGAAATTCAGCACTTATAAGTATTTCACGATGTTGATGAAATCTAAAATATTTTCAAGGCATGAGCACCTCCGGTTTTTCCGGAAATGACGTCAACTTCCGTTTTCAAAATTAGAACACCATTTTTTTATTGCAGAAATAGATTCCTTAGAAAATTTCAAGTTATTTTGATGTAACATTTTTCAGTTTTGGTTGGAAATTCTCTCTGAGCGGGAAAATTCGAAAAAAAAAATCGAAAATAGAGCTCCGCTGAAACAAGAATAACTTCGCGGTTTTTGGATGGAAAAATTTCATTTTTGGGATTTTTCAAGATGTAAGATTGATGTATCCACTTTGAAAATCGAAATCGCGATTCATGATACAGGGGGTGAAAAAATCGCTTTCAAAGTTAGGGAAGACAAAATCGTGAAAAATCAATTTTTTCAAATCAGAACCCCATTTTTTTATGGCAGATATTGAATCTACGTTAAAAAATAATGTGAGTGTATGCATCACACCCTTGCCCTAAAGTGGATATTTTCTGAGTTATTCACAAAAAACTGTTTTTCGTCTTGAATTTTCAGCTATTTCTTTTCCCTTCACGCCAAAAAGATGAAATTTTCAGGAACTGTTACTTAAACCATGTTTTAGATTTTACTTCCCTAATATGCAAGAGAAAAAAGTTACAGGTTGTTCCTAAATAGATGGCGAATTTGGATTCGAATTTGTATCGGAAACCTCTTTATTTCAACTAATCGGCCATCGGTTTTCTCTCCAGTGATAAATAAATAATTCCTTATGAACCATATGCAAAAACTTACCATGTTTTACATTCTTTTTTTAATGATAGATATCATTAATTACATCTGCCAAATTCCTCTTTATTCAGTTGTTGTCTACTCAACTCCCCTGACTGATAAAGAGGACTGCATAGAACGAGTCAGAAATGCGTTCAGGTTTGTTTAGAATTTTAGATTCATAGTTTTGAAACTCAATTTGGTTTTTAAACACTTTTGCAGATCTCTTCCTCCCGATGAAATAAGAAGAGCAACGCACGAAGCATTCCAGAGACGTATAAATAAATGTCTAGAAATTAACGGTCAAAACTTTGAGCATCTTCTCTAGTTATAACTGCGAGAGTTTGCCATGGTTCTCCTAATAGTAACTTGAAGTCGGTTTCAAGAAGGGGTGAAAAATCTACAGCATGGTTCAAATAACAGTTCCTGAAAATTTCATCTTTTTGGCGTGAAGGGAAAAGAAATAGCTGAAAATTCAAGACGAAAAACAGTTTTTTGTGAATAACTCAGAAAATATCCATTTTAGGGCAAGGGTGTGATGCATACACTCACATTATTTTTTAACGTAGATTCAATATCTGCCATAAAAAATGGGGTTCTAATTTGAAAAAATTGATTTTTCACGATTTTGTTGTTTCAGCGGAGCTCTATTTTCTATGTTCTAATTTGAAAAACGGAAGTTGACGTCATTTCCGGAAAAACCGTAGGTCATGCCTTGAAAATATTTTAGATTTCATCAGCATCGTGAAATACTTATAAGTTCTGAATTTCATGCAAATACGTTCAGTAGTTTCCCGTATAAATATGGGTGAGGTTCCTCGTGAAAGACCCTGTATAGGATGTCTGGGACTCCGATGTGACTATGCCAAATTCCGCGAACGTCTCGGGAGCTTCCGGTGAAATTATCGGAATTGAATACATTCTGATCCTAATCTTACTGAAGACCAGAGAATCAATGAATTCGATTATTTATCCTTTCTTCCGAATTCCGTAATTATAAACAATGACCATTACGTAAATATTCTTACAGTTTCGCTCCAGCAGCTTCAAACATGTGGTTTACGTAACCTAATGAGTTTTTTCATCGTTAATTAAAGCGGAGAATATTGAAGTCGGTTATCGATCTCTTTATGCGATTTCTTCGGCTGCCATCAATTGCGAAACGCGTTTCGTGGTCGAAACGGTTGGGTGATTGACAGGATATGATCGATCTCGATGGCACGGACACATTTTCTAATCCTAATGCAGGCCACTCGCGAGGACCTCTTACGGGACTTTCGGGCAGCCGGCATCGCATTAGTGCTCGGAAAGACTCCCCATGTATGGCCAATCGAGACTACCCTTCGGGCGTTCGAGGCGTTCGGGACTCCAGTACTGGTATATCCCAATGCCAGTGTCTCTATCTCTCTCTGATTTTACTCTATCGGTGAACTACACTGCGTAAAAAAATCAACGCACATTCTGAAAATCTCAATTTTAATGAAAGTTAACTCTACACTGACTTCATAACTTATTTTTTTATGTTCTCTCGGGAAGGTTTTGAACGAAACAAGACACATTAAATGGAAGAAAAATTCAGGATTTCACCGAATCTTTTGTGAATGAAGAGAAATGAGCAATTTTCAAAATACTGAAATGCTGATAAGTAATTTAATACTTGGTATTTCCACCCCTTGCGTTAATAACAGCTCGGCAACGACGGTTCATACTCAAAATGAGTGTTCTTACAATGTTCTGATCTAATCCTTCCCATATTTCTCCGAGTTGGATTCCTAAGTCATTAAGAGTAGCTGGATGATTTTCTGACCTTCTCAGCCTATTGAGGTTGTCCCAAACCTGCTCAATCGGATTGAGATCTGGACTTCTTGCTGGCCATTCCATTCGAGGGACTTTAACCTCTTCAAGGTTCTCCTGAACGATGCGCGCACGATGAGGTCTGGCATTATCGTCCATAAAAATGAAGTTTTCACCAATGTATGGGGCAAATGGCGCTACATGCTTTTCAAGAATGTTCCTTATATACTTATCAGCATTCATAGCTCCGTTATCAACGACCACTAGGTCTGTGCGAGCAGTCAAAGATATTCCACCCCATACCATAATCGATCCTCCCCCGAAACCAGTAGTATTCAGGAAATTGCACTGAGCATATCTTTCATGTGGACGTCTGTATACAAGGGAACGTCGATCAGAATGGTAGAGGCAGAATCTAGACTCATCTGTGAAGAGAACTCTTTCCCAATCGGCCTCTTCCCAATGGATATGCTCTCTCGCAAAATCCAAACGCGCCCTTCGATGGACTGGGGTAAGAGCTGGGCCTCTTGCCGCGACACGAGGCCTTAATCATATTCTCTGAGGCGATTTCTTATTGTCTGAGTGCTAATTTGCACCTCATGAGTTTGCTCAAGCTGATTTTGAAGGAGGCGAGCGGTTGCAAACCGTTGTCTCAACGAAGAAACTCTCAAGTAACGTGCTTGAATGGCAGTTGTTACCCGTGGTCTACCCTGTCCTGGTCTTCGGACATTCATACCTGTCTCCCTCAATCGCTGCAACATTCTGGACACAATTGTATGGGAAACTCCAAACCTTTCTGCAATTCTTGTGTATGTCCACCCTTCTTCTCGCAAAACTACCGCTTGGGCACATTCCTCTTGGGTCAAATTGCGTGTTTCGCGTTGCATAGCGATCGAGTGTAGAAAATCAAACGAAAGAAAAACTATTGATCACTAGAATTGATCGACAACAACTGATTTTAGAATGGAGCCAATACATTCAAAATCTGATAATATCATCTTTTTTTTATTCCTGCTGGGAGAAAACATCTGTATTGAAGAAAAACGTTGAAAGTGGATAACATATGCATGCATAATTCTGATAAAAATAATTATCATTGAGAACACCTTCAGTTGTAGAATAAATTTGAGATTTCCATAATGTGCGTTAATTTTTTTGCGCAGTGTATATGGATGACATTTTGTTTTACGAAACTTCTTGCACTGTCAACTATCGCCGTCTCAAAGGGTATTTCGAAGTCGAAGACTGTTGGCATAACATCAGGACAGGCTATTAGGAGGGCAGCTTCGTCAAGTGCAGAGATCTTGCACTATTATGCTCTTCTAACGCTTCCAATTCTCCTCATTCCTGCCTTCGAAGTCCACGTGCTTCGAAACCAATACGATTATGCACGCTGACGTAACTTAGGCCGCCCGAAAAAAGATTCCCGCTTGCGAAATCAATTACGAACGCGCATTTATCAGAGACGTCTCGAAGGGTGGATGGATAGGAATGAGGAACCTGCGGGTTCGCTGACTCGGCGCATTCATTAGATTGGCGAAACAATAATGGCATTGTGCGAGCATTTTTAACGAGGATACTCTCTCCTCGGCTCGGTGGGTGAAATTCGTAGTAGTTGCGTTAATGTCATCCGGTTAATTTATGCCGTTCGATGTATGGATCGAGAACTGTTGGAATGTGGGTCCATACGAGCGCAAGACGGGTTGTAATGAAGATTGATCTTCATCTTAAAAATGTCAGGCTTCATTTCATGAGAATCTTCTGGATGACTCAATGGAGAATCCTTTTGAAAGCAAATCTCAACGATGTCCTCGAGTCAGTATTCAATTTGTCAAACAGACCCAAATAATAAACACCCCTTGAAATCCAAACCATTCAATTCCAATATAATTAGATAAAACAAATATTTGCACTCGTGCCTCTCCCCTAAACACCCTTCTATTCCCTATACGCGTTGAAATATTATAGTCAACTCAACTTGGGAACCATATGCACCAAAAAAACCGGGGGGAGCATCCGGCCGCATCCGCCGTTTTACCTATATCGGCGTCGAAAATCAACACGCTGGCGCTGGGAGCAGACAGGAAGGACGCTGGAACATGTGTCTGTGAAACTGCAACCGTGCAGCTTGCCCGAAATTAGATATGTGTGTCAGGAGTCGCGATCCCATAAATTAACATTTCTACATTCCGCGTGCCTTATGGGGAGACGAGACGACACGTCTACTAGCGCCTTCGTCACATGTGGTGCGTTCGAAAAACAAAAGCAAACGTCTGGTAATTCATGCGGTGGTTTTTCTGTCTGCGTTAGGAAAAGCCACGGGGTGAATGCGTAATGAGATACGTGTGTGAGTTGGGTTTATTAAATTCCGCTCTCCTGTTGTAAACAAGGAACGTATAAAGTGGGCAAACAGAAACTGCGCCCAAACAATGTGACGCAGCGTGGAAAGGTTGTTGGTTGATTCTGGGTCTGCGACAGACGTACCCAATTTCGCTGCGTACCAAGCGAAGCTCGTGATTCGGTTTGTGCCGAAGGAATTCATTTTGGGCGTACAAAATATTATGTCAGGCCATCAGCCTGAGTCCTCTCAGTGCGACGTTTTCGAAAGATTACACTCCAATAGCGGCAACAATTGAGAAGATACTCGGAATCTGATTTCTTCGTTCTTAATTGTGCTCTTGCCTATGATGAGAAAGAGGCTATTCAGTTCAGCATTTATGGATCATTTGAACAGCCGCCAAAAGTTTTTTATCCATTGGAATTAATTTACAAGGTTCATATGGTGCCTTAACTTCTTGGGGCAATGTAAAACAGAAGCAATTCGAGTAAGGACTGAACTAAAATAAATTCGCTATCACAAAAACGCCTATATCTCTTGAACCAATTGAGAAAACAAAATCAACAAAATCATAGTTAGCTTTGTTATGAACGTCAGAAACATGTGGAACATTTACTTCATAGATATTCCAATTCTCTGTCGCAAAATGTCAAGCGAAGTGAAAACACGAGAATTTATAGTGAAACTTTTTCAAAATAATCAAAAATGGAGCGTCAAAAGAATCCCAAAAGAGGCTCGCGTTCGTCCGGAAACGGTATCAAGAGTTGTTAAGCGCTTCAACGAAGATCTTACAATTAACCGCAAGGAAGGAACCGGGAGGAAAAAAGGGTTTCATAGCCCAAAAAAAGTGAAGAAAGCCATCAGCCTTTTTCAGAAGAATCCTATCCTTTCAGGACGGAAAGTGGCCCGAATAGTGGGTTGTTCGCAGTCAACCGTTCAGAAAATCAAGTCGAGTTGTGAGCTTAGAACATACAAAGTGCAGAAAGTGCCAGACAGGAACGCTGTGAAGCATCAAGAAGCGAAATCAAGGGCAGAGAAATTAAAAAAGATTTCTTGGAAAAATTTTCCTGTTGCTTGATGGACGACGAAAACTATGTCTTGGCTGATTTCTCGCAACTTCCTGGTCAGGAATTTTATACTGCAGATTCTCGTGGAAATGTTGACGAACAATTTCGCTTGAAGAAACGAGCAAAGTTTCCTAAAAAATTCCTGGTTTGGCAAGCAATTTGCACTTGTGGGAAAAGGAGCAAATTTTTCGTTGGCCAAGGCTCTGTTGACTCGAAGATATACATCGAGGAATGCTTGAAGACGCGACTTTTACCATTTTTTACGTGAGCACGATGTGTCAACAATCTTTTGGCCAGATTTAGCTTCATGCCACTACAGCAAGGCCACCAAGGAATGGTACGAAGCCAATGAGGTGGTTTTTGTCCCAATAGAGGCCATTGCACCAAATTGCCCCGAACTCAGGCCAATCGAAAGATATTGGGCCCTGGTAAAAAGAGAATTGAAGATTAAGAAATCAACGAAAACATTAGCGGAATTCAAGCAAAAGTGGAAGACAGCTTATGAGGTGGTTTTTGTCCCCAAAGAGGCCAATCCACCAAATTTCCCATAACTCAGGCCGATCGAAAGATATTGGGCCCTGGTAAAAAGAGAATTGAAGAAGACTAAGAAATCAACGAAAACATTAGCGGAATTCAAGCAAAAGTGGAAGACAGCTTATGAGGTGGTTTTTGTCCCCAGAGAGGCCATTTCACCAAATTGCCGTGCAACTCAGGCCAATCGAAAGATATTGGGCCCTCGTAAAAAGAGAATTGAAGAAGACTAAGAAATCAACGAAAACATTAGCGGAATTCAAGCAAAATTGGAAGACAGCATCCCAGAAAGTGACTGAGAACACCATAAGAAGCATGATGGGAAGAATTCCAGAAAAAATCCATGAATTCTGTAAAAAATAGTTTTGGTTTTTTTATTGTAAATACAGTTTTCATTAGAATTAGAAGATGATTCGAAAATGAGTTTGATTTTCGAAATCGGTCCAGTGGTTCAAGAGATATAAGCGTTTTTGTGATAGCGAATTTATTCTCGTTCAGTCCTTATTTGGCATGGATGGATATCCATGCAATTTTACTTATCTTCGCTAGACAGAAGATGATCCATCTAGTGTTGAATTATTATGCATGAAACGTCTTCGATGAACAATGCACGAATTCAAGAGACTAGAAGAGAATTTCTACAAATATACTAGAAAATGTCTTCAGACAGTGTCGTCTCGCGAAAAAACAATCCTACGTTCGAAGTTCGAACGATGTAGCTCATGAAAATTCCTCAGACAGTCCTCGAACGTGTGCCAAGAAGCTCCGAAGGCGTATATTTATTCGAATATCTTTCCTCTCGTACATCACAGACGAACCCCTTTCCTCCAGGGATAGCAATACATACTCCTATCGGTCGTACCTGAACGACATCGACGTATTTATTATTTTTCTCGTCCTCCCCTATGCGTTAAGTTGAAGATACGCGAGGGAATGACAAGAAGGCGAATATTGGGATTCCTCAGGGGATGTGCGTGGTCCGAGAATTTCGTGACCGGTGGTTAAATTACTGTATCTTACGTTCTTATATGAATCTACATGAAATTTTCGAATTGAATCATAATCACGAACTAAAAACGAAATAGAATCAGTGGAATTCTCAGAGAATTGAGAAGCTGCACTTAATGTGGAACTATTTTGAACGATGATTATTGGCTTTTACCACAAACGCCCTTATTTTACAATACTCTGTGGGGTTGCGTTCAATCACCAAAGGAACAGGTCACATCATAGTATTTCCAGAAGAACAAGAAATGATGAAAACACAGAATCAAGACTATGAATCAGAATGATGGTAAATGAAAAGGAAGAACACTCAATCCAAATTGGTCCTAAATTCTACGCACGCTGCCGAATACGATCGATGCGTCCCTGAAATTAGTTCGATTGGAACATAAAGTGTCCGTCATTTCATATCTGAGAGGTTTAATGCGGTTCCGCAGGAAGCGTGAGGTCGCTTTTATCGTGATGGGATAGGGTCGGGGGAGGCGAAGGGAAGGAAGTAATCACCGATTGATTCGCTCTCTGGATTCGACAGGAAGCGAATTTTATGATTCAGACGGTTCTTTTTATCGGGATGATGCAGCTCGTTGTTCTAGCGTTAGATCATTCGTGAGAATGGCTTTGCTATCTCATTTCTCTGAATATATCTAAGTTCTGAAGAAACACGAGAATGGTTTCGTGGAAAATTAGTCAAAACTCCGAAGACGGAGTTTGATGAGATTATGAAAATAGAATAAACATAGAGAATCTTCGACTTGGGCTTATATCCAGTAAAACCTAGAGGATTGGGGTCAGGAAAAGCTTCCTCTTCATTTCGATTATTATAACATCCCTTAGTATCTAACGGTCATACAACATTATGTTTACGGTTGAATCCCCCTTCTGTTAAGACGCGTACACAGCTTAGCCTTTATCGTTTCGCTATCTGTCGGCTCATAATTTTTCGGCGTGTAATAAATAAGGATTAGGGATACAAGTGTCATGTACGCGTCCAAATTGCCGCTCGCAATTCATTTCCGCTCACGGTTCCCATCGTCGGCAATTCGTCCTGCCCCCCCATTCCCCCAATGATGCACCAGAGAGAGGATCAGGCCCTTTATCCCGCTCGTTCATTCGGGAGTTTTTCCCCTCAGTAATTTGCCATCGCAGACTCGGAAAATATTCGTAATAATTAATTCCGCGTGCGGTGTTTAGTCTGCCAATTTCCTCACACACGCACGCAATACGGCCCCCGTCTAAATCGCCTCTAACTTGATGGCGGCATCGTTACTTTCGGCGAACTGCCCCGGTAAATGCAAAAACTGGCTGATGAGGGGCAATTTGTAATCGTGGGGGCATCAATATCAAAAAGGCTCCCCATGGCTAACGACGCCGTTTCGTTAATCTGTCATGACGGCGTATTAGGCTCAAACACCGTGTTTGCCCGGTTTTTTCAGCGTTTAATAAACAAACGCGTCCTGGGCGTCGTAAAAAGGACAATTATTCAAAGGCGGAACGGGTGTGTCGACGACGTGATCCTCTGGATGAGTTTCTGGAACGTGAGCTTCCTGTTGTAATTCAGAGCTCATATTTCGGCAGAAATAAAGAGTTTTCCAATAAGAAGTGTTATTTTGGCAATATTATCGGCTGTTCTTGGGCGACGTGCTAATTTCTTCAGTCCAACAGTCTTTGCATTATATTTATACGGTCTATTTTATTATGCTAAATTTCTCCTCGTCATTCGTTCTTAGTCACTTACTTATTACCGAATTCAAAATCGTAGATACTTATCTCACGTTGGGCGCCAATTAAGCACATCCTACTTTTTTAAATGATGGGCGATGGGAAGTTTATTTTCACCCTTATATCGAACAGCGCTCAACTTTTCCGCATAGAAGAACATCTTCCATCGCTCGTTGAGGATCTGGGTCCGTGAAGTTAGCGAAAAGTTGGAAGCACTAATTCTGAAACTATTATCAATATTTAGTGCTTAATTAGTGCCTATTAGTGCTTCATCAAACTCTCATTGCACCATTATAGTTTTTGAGAAATTGACAATTGAAGTTTTTGGTGCTGACTTCACGCTCAGCACCAACATGTTCGAATTACTATGAAATTAATATGTCAATATTTAGTGCTTAATTAGTGCCTATTAGTGCTTCATCAAGTTCTTATGTCACCATTGTAGTTTTTGAGAAATTGACAATTGAAGTTTTTGGTGCTAACTTCACGCTCAGCACCAACATGTTCAAATTACTATGAAATTAATATGCCAATATTTAGTGCTTCATTAGTGCCTATTAGTGCTTCAGAAACGGCTGCGATATCATTTTTAGTTTTGAAGTAATTGAGTGTTGTTTTTAGCCAAGCGTGAAGTTAGCGAAAAAGTTGGAAGCACTAATTCTGAAACTATGTCAAATATTTAGTGCCTGGTTAGTGTGAATTAGTGCTTCATAAAGCTATCATTCCACCACTGTAGTTTTTGAGATAAACGCAATTATATCTTTTTATACTGCGTCGCCATCTATGGGCGGACTTGGGCGAGTCGTTCCGTCTCGTAGATTCGGCTCTAGTACGTCGTAATATTATCATTGCCTAAAGGGGCTCACGGACGCACGAGTTGGGTTGCCAAGCCAATTTCAATATCGAAGGAAGAAATTAATTTGTGGAGGCAAAACCATTCTCTGCAGTATATTCATGTATCGATTATATGAAGTGATGAAATCATTTACGAATACTTTTCGAGTTTTTGTGATGAATAAAAGAATAGAGTGAATAAAAGAATAAAGAGAAATGAATTGCTCGTGCCAGAACAACAAGAGTAGGTACAGGTAGTAGGTATTGCTTTTTTCTCAATTGAAGTATAAGAATTCCAACAGAAAAATTTGAAGTGCGATAAAAAAATGGGTGTTCCTAAATTGGAGGTAGGTACAAACGAAGAAGGAAGATTCGTTTTCGTGATACGGGTTGTTAAAGTTTGAATATTTTTCAAGTTTTTTTTTTTCATAGTATCTACAAGATATTCAACTGAAATTTGGCGTAGATATTACAATTGGGAGTTTACACCAAATGACATGTCAATTTCGATGGCAAATCCACAGGGTGATACTTTGCATCGGCACATTGTGACAGTGACAATTTTGCTCTGAATACTCAAAACTCAGATTCTAGTTTATTCAATTTCCTTAATTTTTTTCCGAAAAATGGGAACAAACGAAGTACCTACAAACTTCGGTGCGAGGTGCTCGAAAAATATTACATTTTCAAGGTGAATGAGATGGTGAACGGAGTATATTATATATAATTGATGTTTACTGTAACATTACTTATATTGCGACTCATTTATTGAAAAGTGATCCCACTTCGATTTCGATACATCAGTATTCTTGCGATAATTGTCCAAATTTCGTGAAAATAAAAAAATATTTTTTCATCCCGGTAATTCTTCATCAACTGAAAAGAAGGGGATTCAAATATTTATATGAATCTATAGATTTCAATTCCCCTTCAAACTCTAAATGCCCAAAAGCTGTCACAATTTTTTAAAAATTAAAAGAACGTACGCAGATTTTCTGTTAATCGACTGTGATATCGGAGCATCAGTAAGTATTGATGAAATCCAATTAAATCTATTCATCAATGACAAAAATTATCTATTACGGAGAATTGCTAATTTCAAAGCCCACTGTATTGGAATTGGGATAGGCGATAGGCCATTATATTCCTATTGCAGAAGAAATGATGGGCAGTGGGAAGAAAATGATGGCCTATCCAAGGACTACAATTTATTCAGAAACGACATTGTAGTAAACCCACATTTGCTATTGTACACTATTTAAATAAGTTTTATCATATAATAATATATTTTTTGTATAAAGAACCCGAAATATATTTTTTTATGTACGTTTTGAGACAGTTCAATTTTCATATACCTAACCCTTCATCATTAATATAAATTAAACTACTTACTATATCTCCATTTTCAGGTTGTTCCTAAATTGGAGGTACAAACGAAGAGGGGAGGTTTCTTTAGTACATGTCATATGGTGTAAACTCTCAATTGTAATATATATATGCCAAATTTCAGTTGAATATCTTGTGAAGTGTAGATTCTAAGAAAAAAATCTTGAAAAATATTCAACCTTTAACGGGTCCGTGAAGTATGCGTTCTCATGTGTTTTGGACTTTTTTCACAATATAACTTAAGGAAACTCCCTTCTTTGTTTGTATCTCCAATTTAGGAACACACATTTTTTTATCGCACTTCAAATTTTTCTGTTGGAATTCTTATACTTCAATTGAGAAAAAAGCAATACCTACTACCTGTACCTACTCTTGTTGTTATGGCACGAGCAATTCATTTCTCTTTATTCTTTTATTCATCACAAAAACTCGAAAAGTATTCGTAAATGATTTCATCACTTCATATAATCGATACATGAATATACTGCAGAGAATGGTTTTGCCTCCACAAATTAATTTCTTCCTTCGATATTGAAATTGGCTTGGAAACCCAACTCGTGCGTCCGTGAGCCCCTTTAGGCAATGATAATATTACGACGTACTAGAGCCGAATCTACGAGACGGAACGACTCGCCCAAGTCCGCCCATAGATGGCGACGCAGTATAAAAAGATATAATTGCGTTTATCTCAAAAACTACAGTGGTGGAATGATAGCTTTATGAAGCACTAATTCACACTAACCAGGCACTAAATATTTGACATAGTTTCAGAATTAGTGCTTCCAACTTTTTCGCTAACTTCACGCTTGGCTAAAAACAACACTCAATTACTTCAAAACTAAAAATGATATCGCAGCCGTTTCTGAAGCACTAATAGGCACTAATGAAGCACTAAATATTGGCATATTAATTTCATAGTAATTTGAACATGTTGGTGCTGAGCGTGAAGTTAGCACCAAAAACTTCAATTGTCAATTTCTCAAAAACTACAATGGTGACATAAGAACTTGATGAAGCACTAATAGGCACTAATTAAGCACTAAATATTTACATATTAATTTCATAGTAATTCGAACATGTTGGTGCTGAGCGTGAAGTCAGCACCAAAAACTTCAATTGTCAATTTCTCAAAAACTATAATGGTGCAATGAGAGTTTGATGAAGCACTAATAGGCACTAATTAAGCACTAAATATTGATAATAGTTTCAGAATTAGTGCTTCCAACTTTTCGCTAACTTCACGGACCCTGAGGATCTCGGGGAATATCTTAAATGATTGAAATTCAAAGAGATTTTCCTATAGCGATAGCCGTAAACGAGCAGAGTTAGGTACGGGACGTGAATGGTGAGATTCATCGGTTTCGCATGTCCCTCAACAAATTTCTCGGGAAGATAGAGATCTGTCGGCTCATCTCTGAATAGAATAACGAGCGAGATGCTGGTTGAATCGAACTAGTCTTCCTCGTCGGCCAGATAAGGTGGTGCGATAAATATAAGAGCTATCTCTACTTTATGATCGCGCATACTAGGAAAGTTTCGTAACGAAGGCGCTGCGTATCTTCAGAGCGAATCGTTTCGGCGAAATTTCCTTCTCATAGTCCATAGATGATACGCAAAATACTTGAGAGTTCTGTGGATGTGCCAGCAATAGTGGGGCATCATCGTTTGCAAGAATATGAATAGGTACTCGATTTTCAAAATTGCATTCTCCAAATAACCACGCTGTGTTTGAGGGCTTTTTTCTTCTGGAGCGGACCCCATTGCAATCGATTCGATTCCGCAAACCGCACACGCAATCTATTGCCCCGCGATCTCAGATATTCAGACTCCGTACAATCTCGTCCTATCGCATCTCGCATATTGAATTAGCACCTTCGAGGAACGTTACACCGGCTTGTACATTTTCCCTCTAACAGTCTAACAAGTCTCCAAGTCCGTATCCCGGCGATTTCGACCGCGAATTTAGTGCGTGTCAGCCGCATCGCGCCGCAGATAGGATCCGATAGGTGTCGCATCGAAAGTTACAGGTTCTATGGTCCGCGTGTACGCCTTGTAACGCAATCACGACGAGTCGTAAACTCTGATGGCCGGTCTCTTGACCCCGACCTGTCGCTAGCGCTGTCGATGATGTTGGTGTCTCATTTATAAACTTTTCAACTTGTTCACGAGTGAGAATTTTCGATTTTTTGGGACGATCTCCTTCACTTTTCCGTTTTAAATATGCTATTACCTTAAAATATTTACTAACATCCACACCATTTTCAATAAGGGCGCTTGACTTTATCATTGAAAATTTGCTCCACAAAGTTGATGAACTCCATATTTTTGATTTTTCTTCTAAGTATGCCAGGAAAACAGGTTCACTGAAGTTCCCTCCTACATTTTTCAATTTACACCAGGCCAGGAAATTGTTATATGCAATATCGTAAGATTTTTTAGGTAGGAGTTCCAGATTTGCTCTTCTTGCAGACTCTTCAATATCCACAGGAACAACCAAATCGTCACTTTTATTAATAATTGGACTCTCGACAAACATATTGAGCAGTTAAAAACCCAAGACGAAAATTGGACAGGAACGAAATTCAAATGACAGCGTCTTTTCTCATTTGTTAGTAATCATAACGTTGGCAACGTTTGCCATTCCCAACAACCTTTTGATTATTTGAATATTAAAATGCATTCTGAAGTTTATTGTCATTGCAAATTCGCCCATTTCATTTTCAAAATAGGGCAGTTGTACAAGAAACATTGTATGGTATTTTTTTGTGTTAAAAGTGATTTTATTTTGTGAGTGAAAAGTTTTGTAAAACGTCACTTTTAACACTCATATCATAAATGTTAAATAATAAAACACTCGGGGTGTGGATTAACGTGTTGTTTATTCACAGTGGGCTTTATTCGTACAATGTAAGTTCCGTCAGAGAATACAAAATGGCAGGTTATGTTGTGTTGTTTACTAACTTGCGTCTGTCTAAGATGCCGCGTTGTTAGAGAGAGAGCGTAGCGAGGGATCATCGAAAGCCATCGCTTCAGATCACAGAGTGTTTGACATTAGGCCTACGCTATGGTCTCAGCATTTTATATCAATTTATAGGGGGTTCAAAATTCACATTGCTTACATAAATAACTATTCTTCAACATTCGCCATATTTCTCGAATTCATTATTTTCTCAAAGTAAATAAATATTTTGATAAAAACATTACTACGACCCTCTATGAAGAAAGAACCTCCTTGCTCAGTTATCTGGCAGGAAAATGACTATAACCTAACATTTTCAAAATATACACGGTGAAATGTGTCATGGTCAACCGGGAAACTTATAAAAGTGAATGGAGTATAGTTCCATCGGCCATTCCCTGATTTAATCCGTTCGCATCCAGAAAGGCGTCCTGTTTTGATCCTGTTCCGATCCGATGGTCAATTACAAGCGACGGCTCATTGTGACGTGTCCGTTCAATCTGCCTGTCCACAGATGAAACGATCGCATGGAATCGGACAGGGATGTCGGTATTATTGTCGATCAGCGATGTAGATTGAAGACCTGCTTTGATTGGGATGCAGAGATTGTTTTTCAGAATTGGTAAACGCTTTTGATTAAATCAGTTGTGAAACACGTCAACACCCTAGCGTAGGTATTTCATTTCAGGACAGACGATGGTTATCTTCAGCAAAAATAACCTTGGTTCGTGCGCATGAGCATATAGGTAGATTTAATAGAAGAGTCCCTTCATGCTGGCTAACTGTTTAAAAATACCTAAAATTCACTTCCCTTTTTTTCGCAATGATTCAAATCTTACCTGAACTGAAAGCTTTAATCCTAATGAATAATCATAAAAATATTAGATGTCACGAAAGTCTCCTTTAGGAGTCATAATTTCTTCTTTTCTTATGTTTTCATCTTTGCTCTGAATCTATGAACATCTTCTGGGGCCAAAATTGTGGACATTTCGAAATCTAAAATATCTAATAAAACATCTCATTTTTGACAATTTACACAATATTCAAATCAAAGCCAACGCAAAATCTTCAGTGAAATTCTCATCGTAAAATTCAAATTCTCCGTAGAAACTTTCTGGTGGGGATATCTTATTCATATACTCCATTCACAATTATAAAATCACAACTCTGGCCTTGGAAATTTGACACATTCCACTCTGTATCGAAGTTATGACGTTTTTCAAAATATTTTTATGTTCCACGTCAACACTATGTTGCCATTTCTACATTCTTAGCGTATTTCTCAGAATGTGAATTTATTCGGAAAATGAATGAATTGGAAAAGATGTGACGGACGAAAATAATTAACGTTTGTATGAATTGATAGAAAGGATTCCTTTTCTAGTTATTTGCATGAAAAGTACAAGAGATCACTGTTGAAATATATTATTTTTCGCCATGGAAGAAAATTGCATTGCTTTCACATAATTTTCATATGCATGCTTGTGAAGATTTAATGTTTATTATCCTCTTGAACTGAAAGTTCAAGACTTGACGACATCAATTGTTGAATCAAGAATAATGGAACATTATATCCCTCTATTGGAATCCAAATAGTTGAAGGGAGTTCTGATGCAAGAGGAACTTTTTCTTGGAACATAACCTTGATAGCTAACTTAATAAAAATAAGAGTAGAAGATATACATTTCATTTATTTGATCTTATGAACAAGGAGTAAAATATTCTGACTGTGTAGTAATTTATTAGTTTAAAAAATATTCATACATTAGATACAACCACAGTAGGTTTGTACAAATAAAATGGAAAAGGTCAAACATATGCTTCACATTTATCATTCACCTGTTCTAAAATAAGACACAAACTCCTCTACATTATAGGGCCCTCACAGCATTAAAAACTTGTGTCTCTTTTGAAAGATGTAGCACTAGATATAATATATTCTTTCGATTAAGAGCAAATACCTACCGTTGAATGTTACATACACAAATTTCTTCAAAATGGGCTTATACGAAGTGTTTTTTTTTCTGAAACGTGAAAACGATCAACAATAATCATTTAGAGACCGATGATGGCCATCCAAAACAAGTTTACTTACGAAAATCGTGCAATTTCATTCTGCAAATTCTTTCCTCATAATTCCTCGAAAATCCTACCTGAGTTGAATCATTGCGAAAAGAAGGGAAGTGATTTTTAGGTATTTTTAAACAGTTGGCCAGCATGAAGGGACTCTTCTATTGAATGGTTTTTTTAGAGGGAGTATCTGAGCCAAACAGCCGAGCGTCTCTATCCATTTCAACAGGCCACTTTCATCTTCTCTTATAGTCTAATTGAGCAGTCCCATCTGATTTGTTTTTTCTAATCAGACCACGATATCGGCGGTTCCTTTAATGGACCGAATTGACTCTCTAGATCGGCAAATCAGGATTCTTCCAAACGCTAGCTCTTCTCTCCTTCGAGCTATTGTTTCTTGCGTCACCGAATGTCGATATCGCTCGATAACTGTTCGAGAATTCAGATTCGTATCTTGCTTCACGAAAATTTTGCAAGTAACGCGAGCTCGTCTGGTCTCTTCTATGATTTATCTCTTACTCGACCGGCATTATGGGTAATTTCCACGGCATTCTTACGGATGGTACTTTGCTTATTTTCGCTACGGTTACCGGAGGTATTGATACAGATGATGCGCTGATTTAAATCGATCCGTTCCAACTGGGAATATTTATGGGCGAACGTTTAATAAGTTTACAGGTGGATAACGGGTCTGCCGAGCTTCATAACTCGAGAATAACAAGTCAACAGGAGTATTTTTGCCTTACTTTTGTTGGGAATTGTGTAATAACTGAATAAGGATTACTTTTTCTTTATGTTGTGTTGGAGCCAGAGTTGATCCCTACGGAACACCAGCATTTATAGGTAGAGAGTCAGAACTTAAACTGCTGGAATGCTGATAAGTGATTTAATACTTGGTATTTCCACCCCTTGCGTTAATTACAGCTTGGCAACGACGGTTCATACTCAAAATGAGTGATCTTAAAATGTTCTGATCTAATCCTTCCCAGATTTCTTCGAGTTGGATTCCTAAGTCATTAGGAGTAGCTAGATGATTTTCTGAACTTCTCAGCCTTCTATTGAGGTTGTCCCAAACCTGCTCAATCAGATTGAGATCTGGACTTCTTGCTGACCATTCCGTTAGAGAGACTTCAACCTCTTCAAGGTACTCCTGAACGATGCGCGCACGATGGGGTCTGGCATTATCGTCCATAAAAATGAAATTTTCACCAATGTATGGGGCAAATGGCACTATATGCTCTTCAAGAATGTTCCTTATATACTTATCAGCATTCATAGCTCCATTATAAACGACCAATGGGTCTGTGCGAGCAGTCAAAGATATTCCACCCCATACCATAATCGATCCTCCCCCGAAACCAGTAGTATTCAGGAAATTGCACTGAGCATATCTTTCATGTGGACGTCTGTATACAAGGCAACGTCGATCACAACGGTAGAGGCAGAATCTAGACTCATCTGTGAAGAGAACTCTTTCCCAATCGGCCTCTTCCCAATGGGCTCTCTCGCAAAATCCAAACGCACCCTTCGATGGGCTGGGGTAAGAGCTGGGCCTCTTGCCGCGTCACGAGGCCTTGAATCATATTCTCTGAGGCGATTGCTTATTGTCTGAGTGCTAATTTGCACCTCATGAGTTTGCTCAAGCTGATTTTGAAGGAGGCGAGCGGTTGCAAACCGTTGTCTCAACGAAGAAACTCTCAAGTAACGTTCTTGAATGGCAGTTGTTACCCGTGATCTACCCTGTCCTGGTTTCCGGATATTCATACCTGTGTCCCTGAATCGCTGCAACATTCTGGACACACTTGTATGGAAAACTCCAAACCTTTCTGCAATTCTTGTGTATGTCCACCCTTCTCGCAAAACTACCGCTTGGGCACATTCCTCTTGGGTCAAATTGCGTGTTTCGCGTTGCATAGCGATCGAGTGTAGAAAATCAAACGAAAGAAAAACTATTGATCACTAGAATTGATCGAGAACAACTGATTTTAGAATGGAGCCAATACATTCAAAATCTGATAATATCATCCTTTTTTATTCCTGCTGGGAGAAAACATCTGTATTGAAGAAAAACGTTGAAAGTGGATAACATATGCATGCATAATTCTGATAAAAATAATTATCATTGAGAACACCTTCAGTTGTAGAATAAATTTGAGATTTTCATAATGTGTGTTAATTTTTTTGCGCAGTGTAATTCGATAGCCGAACTCAAACCGATTTTCATTCGATGATTGGTAGAATATGATTCTCTTCAACGATCGTTGACTGATTAATTCTCGGCCCATCTCTTCCATGAGGTTTCGATAATCATGGGTGCTTCGAAGCGATTAAACGACATGACCGTTGGTCGAAATGGGCCGGTTCCCAGCTTCGTTTCGATAAGAATCGACCGTAAACAAAAATTAGCTTATCTCCCGTGCTCATCTGACGTGGCAACGATGACTACACGCTTATTAAAGACGTAATTGAGTGCTTCGTCCGCAGATGTCCGGCATTTTTCCCCGTCCTTTCGTTTTGTCGCGCGACAAAACGTCGACGATCGAGGGGAGATAGCGACACGACAATCTTTCGGGATTGTACACGAATAATTTTGTCTGCTAGACGAAACTGTATATTACCTCCAGGAAGCTTTGGAATCAACACAAAAGATTTCGAGCCGTCTAACGTTCTGTGCAGTTGATTATTGCGCGTAAGAGACTCTTTAGGCTTCCAGTTCGCCGCGAACTGTTCGCGGCGTCTTTTCGTGAACGTTGCCACTAGTCGCTAAGTGCGTGCGGTTTGCAAAATTCATGAATTTTGGCCAGATCTCACTGGCCGCCTGTAGAGTCCGTGGGTTTGTTCGTAAAGTCGATTGTGAAGGTGGCTGAGAGATGTTTAAACAACTCTTGATCCTACATTCAGAACACGTTAGAGTTAGAGACGTCATAACCGTCAATTCATCATGAGAAATGACTTCTGTAGCCCGAAATGCGAGTGAACTCCAGCTGTCGATTACATAATTCCCTGTCGAACACTTATTTATCCTCCTCATATTTCTCAATCGATAGCCATCCCACGATTCTGCTCGCTTCCAGAGCCTTACACGTTGAATAAATATAACATCTGAATGAAATAGGCGTGCCTATCCATTATATTTACCCACAATCGTATTGAATTATTAACAATATCGGGCCTGCTCTGAAATAATGACTCATCAAGAGAAAACTGCCAGATATGAAGCGAAAGAAAAAGAGTGAATACTCTATAGATAGAGCTTGCAGCTCGGTTCGGAAATACAGTGCGAGTTCCGAAGTTTGCTACGAGAATTTAATGGGGTGAAAAGTTTCTCTCTTCCGGCCATATTACCCGGGCACGCTTCGTTTTTAATTGAAGTCGAGATTGGATGAAGTTTGTCGTTTTTTCTAGCAGAGATGAAAGTTTGCTCAACGTTGGAAGGAACTATTCTTCGGGTCGCTTACACGGGTGAATGATAAATATTTAACTTGGAATCGTGTAAATTCATGAATTCGTGCTCCTACTAGTTTAGAGGCAATCTTGTTTTATTTCGAATACATCAGTCTTTGAATAAAATACAAGAGCTCTCTTGGAGAGAAGAATTGACTGCTGTACCAATTCTTATCACCACGAAAATTAAAGAATAAAATGGATGTTTTAAATAGAAATGAATACCACAAAGTAAACACTGTGAGAATGGAAGCAGAAGTGGTCTGCTTTAAAGAGATATATTTATTAGTAAAAAAGCGAGGGTATATTTTCTGGTGGCGAGTTGAGCCGGTCTGGTAGAATTTTTTTTGGGGTTCTTAAGACCACAGATTCGAAGAAAGCCATAGATGGTTCTTCTTTGTTAACGCACCATTCGCAGTATAGGAAACTTTGTGGTATTACAAAACAAAAAATATGAAAAATTGAACACTGTTTTAGATATACAAACTTGCAATTCGACTAGGGTTTTCAAGCCATCATTCTTTGGCTTCAAACTAAGCTTGTAGACTTAGCTTGACTAAGGAGGAGCATTATACCTGTGTGCAGAAGTTACGGTTAAGAAATATCGGAAAATGCCTACCGATAATACTTTGTCATCTATGGTTTGTTTACCAAATGTCGAATCTTATTTTCCGAGAAAATTGGCCAACATCTGGAGTCGCCAAGGAGGAAAACACAGCGTTCCTCTCTCGGCCCGTTCCTAAAAATTGCGTCTAGGATCTCTGCGACTACGGTCATTATTGGAAATAACAGATCGAAATCAACGGCATCCATAATTGCGGGATAAATGGTGTAATAAAGGGGTGGTCAGCGATCACGACAAAAATGAGTCGAAGCGAAACAGATCAGAGCCGCAGAAAATAAGTTCTCGTCCACGTTTTCGTGATAGAGTGGAGGAGTCTCTTTAATGAAACTAACCGTAATACTCGTAATTTGTTCGAACTACGTAAAATCTCTAAAATGAGAAATAACTGTTGTTGCGCCGATACCGTTCGCTAAGATTCTTCACGAGTTTCGAAATAGAAAATTGGCGACGAAGGGAATCAACTTTGAATATCATGACGACTTTGTATTGTATTCGTTATTGAATAACTGCTGCCAAATAGTATCTAGTAATAGTATATAACATTACCAGCAAGGTAAGAGGGTTTTTACTGGCGAATGGAGGAGTTACCTCCTTAAGCCAGTAAAACCCGTTACCTTGCGTGTATTGTTTTATATTTTATTTGTTTCTCATTTGTAAAAAGGTTAGATAAATTACAAAAAAATCTCAATAATTTGTCGCTAATGTCGTAAGCTATGGAAGCGTTGCCATGAACATGTCTGTTTATTTTTCTTTACATTTGTTTTGGCGAAACCGAAAATGAATGTACCAAAAGAAATTATTGAGACAGCCAGCAGTGTAGCTTCAAGTTTATTACCTGCAAAATCAGCTTTAAGGTACGAGCGAGAATACGACGACTTCAAAAAGTGGCAAAACAAAAATAGTGTGATTGGGGTAACTGAAGATGTTTTGTTGGTCTACTTGAATCAACGTTCGGCTAGATTCAGCCCTAATACTTTATGGGCCAAATGGTCTATGCTGAAAAGCTGCTTGGAAATGAAAGAAAATGCCCATGTTCGCAGGTTTGTTTTCCTTAAAAAATTTATTGAAAAATATGACGTTTAGTTGTCATTTGCAGATTTCAAAAGGTAATAGCGTTTCTGAAACGAAAAAATGAGCGTTATACGCCAAAAAAGGCCAAGGTATTAAGTAAAGAAGAGGCTGAGCAATTTCTTTAACATGCTCCTGATAACCAGTGGTTGCTGGCGAAAATTGTAACAATATTTGGGATTTTTGGATGTTGTCGATGTGACGAAATTCTCTCCTTAAACATGAATGATGTAGAAGATATGGGAAAAAACGTTATTGTGACCTTTCGGCAAACAAAAAATTTAACAACAAGAAGATTCACCATAACCGATGATGGCTGCAGCTTCAAGCCCTGCATGTTATACAGAAAATATGTAAATCTTCGGCCTCCTGGAACAGAAAGCCTAAGATTTTTTTTGACATACCGACATGGAAAGTGTATTTCCCTTAATGCTTGCCAGCACACTATTGGTGGAGATATTTTAGCACTAAAGCGTGCAGGAGGGTGGAAGAGCACCGAAATTGCGATGAGTTATGTCGATGATTCGGTCAACAAAAAAATCGAAATGTCTAGCAAATTATTTGGTAGTAAGGAGAGTACAAATGTTCTGCAGTCCTCGAGTTCAGCAGTTTCTGAGTCAACAGATGGTTCATCATCATCAGTATCAACTCTTTCATCATAAAAAATCTGTGTTACTGGAAATATCAATTGTACCATGATTTTCAACATATATGACGATAAAACAAAATTTTCTAATGTAAATAATACTACTAACTTGTAAAAATTTTGCAAGTTAACTGTCAGTTTTACAAGTTAGTGACTTGATAAAATAAACTTTCTTGATTAATATTGTGTTTTTGGAAACTGACGTTTACAAATGAGAAACAAATAAACATTTTATCGATGATACTCGAGCACAAACCATATCGTTCCCATGAAATACGTCTCTGACATTCTTAGCTATCGTAAAGAAACTAATAATATCGAGTTATAAACTACCTACATACCCAATTATTCTTCATCGAAGACGCGTAGGAATTTGCGGGGCAGATACTGGTACCCGTATTAATTTTCGTATTTTTTTTCTTGCAGAAGACACCAGCAAAGCAACACCACGTGGCATGGCACCCCCATCATCGGCGTCAACAGCCCCGCCCATCACCACCGCATGTCCCACGAGAAGGTCAAGGCCACCACCAACGACATGTTCGAACTCATCGAGAAAATTCAATGTTCTCGGCTAGACGACCAAAGATGCATGCTGCCCGTCTCGTTCAATCAGGTCAGTCCGAAAATTTGGTTGCTGTTTCATGAGTTCTATTTTTTTTTCTTGCCCAAAAATATTGCCTACCATTCGCATTACTTTTCGAGTAGCGTGAAGCTATTTGTCGTCCAAGAAAAAGAATCCCATCTGACACGGACGAATTGAGCGTCAAGTAGACGATGCGAACTTAGCGACTAGATATTTATTACATCCGAAGACTTGATCGATGGCCGCTGGGAAAAAACTAGTATCGAAGCAGAATGGACAGCTACGATATTGAGTCGTTTCGTTTTTGAGCCGCATCTTCCGACAAAAAAACGACTCAGAGCAAATAACGATGCCCTTCGTCTTTGCCGGTTCCTGTTAATCGCACCGGCGCAAACAGAGGGTTCCCCTTTCGATACATCAGTTTTCAAAAGCAATTCAAGATTTTCCTTTTCCCATCTCTCGTGGGCGCAATATTCGTTGTGATTCCGACGCTGCCTCCGCATCCGGCCACCCAGGTCGTGAGACAAATCCCTGACACCGTCTCGATATACAATTTATTTTTGTCGGGCACCTACTCTCCAATTTTTTTCATGAAAATTGAATCGAATTCGGAAAAATTTGAAATGCAAAAAGGTTTAAGTGAAAAAATATATCAGTCAAAGGCACATCCTGTATAAAGCGGTTCGGTATGTGTGTGTGTTTATGTGCGTGTGGATTACGTGTTCGTTGGACGATAATAAAGCGGCCTGCAATTTGGCACGGTGCACGACACATACCCAATGCGAAATGATCCTCGATTCACTGGGTTTTGCGATAATTTGTATTGTTCCTGTCCTGTATGGAGGGTATTATAAAGGACTCTACCTGGCAGGATATTCCATGATGGCAACGAGTGGAAAAATATGTATAGGTTTTTATGCGTATGACGCATATTTCATTCATTTTAAAAGAGATGGTCATAATAAAAATATGAATGTCGCAACTGAACGATTGGATCGATTAAGGACTGAACGAGAATAAATTCGCTATCACAAAAACGCCTATATCTCTTGAACCAATTGAGAAAAATCAAAATTTGATCATAGTCAGCTTTGTTATGAACGTCAGAAACATGTGGAACATTTACTCCATAGATATTCCAATTCTCTGTCGCAAAATGTCAAGCGAAGCGAAAACACGAGAATTCAAAGTGAAACTTTTTCAAAATAATCAAAAATGGAGCTTCAAAAGAATCGCAAAAGAGGCTCGCGTTCGTCCGGAAACGGTATCAAGAGTTGTTAAGGGCTTCAATGAAGATCTTACAATTAACCGCAAGGAAGGAACCGGGAGGAAAAATTGGTTTCATAGCACAAAAAAAGTGAAGAAAGCCATCAGCCTTTTTCAGAAGAATCCTAACCTTTCAGGACGGAAAGTGGCCCAAATAGTGGGTTGTTCCCAGTCAACCGTTCAGAAAATCAAGTCGAGTTGTGGGCTCAGAACATACAAAGTGCAGAAAATGCCAGACAGGAACGCTGTGAAGAATCATCAAAAAGCTAAGTCAAGAGCAAAGAAATTAAAAAAAGATTTCTTGAAAAATGTTTCCTGTTGCGTGATGGACGACGAAACCTATGTCTTGGCTGATTTCTCGCAACTTCCTGGTCAGAAATTTCATACTGCAGATTCTCGTGTAAATGTTGACGAACAATTTCGCGTGAAGAAACAAGCAAAGTTTCCTAAAAAATTCCTGGTTTGGCAAGCAATTTGCACTTGTGGGAAAAGGAGCAAATTTTTCGTTGGCCAAGGCTCTGTTGACTCGAAGATATACATCGAGGAATGCTTGAAGAAGCGACTTTTACCATTTTTACGTGAGCACGATGTGTCAACAATCTTTTGGCCAGATTAAGCTTCATGCCACTACAGCAAGTCCACCAAGGAATGGTACGAAGCTGATGAGGTGGTTTTTGTCCCCAAAGAGGCCAATCCACCAAATTGCCCAGGACTCAGGCCAATCGAAAGATATTGGGCCCTGGTAAAAAAATAATTGAAGAAGACTAAGAAATCTACGAAAACATTAGCGGAATTCAAGCTAAAGTGGAAGACAGCATCCCAGAAAGTGACTGAGAACACTATAAGAAGCATGATGGGAAGAAGTCCAGAAAAATACATGAATTCTGTAAAAAATAGTTTTGGTTTTTCATTGTAAATAAAAAATATAAATTTTTTCTAGTTCCTAGTAAATTCAAACGCAATACAATACGCGCTTGACCGGCCAGCCGTCCCTAGAGTGGAGATAGTTGAATGGCATATTAGGAATTGAATTAGGTCATCTTCATGAAATAGTAGAAGGCTGTGTATGAGTTTTTTTCAGTTTTCAGGTCATTTTGGAAATTTTGATTGGAAATTTAAGGGAGGTATTACCAAGTAACGTATTGGGTGAAAAACTTTCAGTTCATCCAATGAGGAACTGGTCCGTCCAATACCGACCCGACTGCCTCTCGATCGCATTAATCTCTCCCCTCGCGCGATCCCCGCCTAATCTAGTGGAAACATGTAAAAACCTCCCGGAACAAAGCCGAAACGTCGCGCTCCGGACAAAGGTCAGATCGGATTTCGGGAGGCCCCTTTTTTTCCCTGCCCTGGCCCAGACTGCGAGGTGACGCGAATAGTCCGCAAATGGAGATAAATGGGGGTCGGAGAGGGGGTGGGACAGACGGCGGGATTTTTTTCCGTGGATTCGAACGTGATTCACCAACTATCCGGTAGCGGGCGATTTTAATACGCAGTCTGCCGGTGCAAATGGAAAATTTGAATTGGAGGATTATCCCTCATTTGAATGGGAGAGATTCGGGGGTGGGAACGGCGGTGGGGCTTCTGCATGAATATAAATCGGAGATAACGTGTCTTTCGAGGGGTGGATTTATTTTTTTTGGGTTACGGAGAGTGGAACTGCGGAGTGCATTGAAAACGGGAATTTATTGTGATTTATGCTTGAAAGGTGGCGAATTTATTATGCGAATTTTGTACAGGTGTTGAGCTTTTATGAAATATATGTTGTGAATCCACCGGTTATTAATGGGCGTACAGGGTGAGTCTTTGACTTGTCCAGGGGGATTATACGTGTAATGTCTCTTAACTTTGTTCAATTGTCGCATAAGAAAAATATGTCGAATATGAGTTGAGCAGAAATATATGAGGTATCTATCTAATATCTTCTTGGAATTTTAACTCGACCTACACGTTTATTATTACATTAAATACAATCTGGCATCGTCTTCTCAAAAGCTCTGTGAAATATCATAGGAGATGGGTTAGGTTAGGTTCGCGAAAGAACTATTGTTGATGAAATATTTTTGGCATATCGAGGAGAATATGAACAAATTATTAGTGGGAAATCGAAGGAGGAACTTATTTCGGTGGGAGAAATATGGCTTTTCAAATGCTGAAATAATAGGAAAAAACTGAGTGTTTTTGTTAGGAAATATCGTGTTTGTAACATTCTTATTCAAACAAGGTTAGTGCTTGAGTATTTCCCAAATTATCAATTCAATTTCCATCGAGAAATATGAACTTTGCATCTATTCCAGAGAATCGTATCAGGCAAGTATATGGTCCAATTTTATTTTTCATATGGCTATATCTTTTGAAGAGAGCCGAATTCGGAAAAATGGAAAATGAAACAAAGGTTTCTTCTGGCCTCAAGAATCTACAGTTGAAATATATGTACAAGTCAAAGGCTAACCCTGTATAAACAGCGTATTACAGAAACGAGTGACAAGTATGTTATGTGAGGCCATCCTCAGAGTATCTAAAGAAGGAGCAGGCAATGAGGGAGTCAGGTTTCGGAGAGCTTGGTCCTCTCTGAATGACTACACCTCATCTGCAAACCTTCCTAGTGATGTAATGATCAAGAAAGTAAGCACTGAACAGAACTTCAGTACAATGCTAAGTAAAAGAGAGGATTGGTAAAGGGAATACACCAACTACAATCTCAAAGAAAATACAATGAAATGGTATACAGATGGTTCTAAAACCGCTACAGGAGCTGGCGCTGGGATTTACGGGACAAGTACCAAGTGTGCACTATCGCTAGGCTCCTGTACAAGCGTCCTTCAAACGGAAATACTTGCAATCGGCAGATTTCTAGATATACATCTAGAATGAAACTATCAGAAGTGCGATATAGCTATTCATACAGATAGTCAAGCTGCTATTAAAGCACTGAGCTCCTACGTCATTGACTCAAAGCTGATTTGGGAGTGCCGAAACAAACTCAATGAGGTAGGCAAGAAGAATAAGGTCTTTTTAATCTGGGTTCCTGGTCATTCGGGAATCGTAGGAAACGAAGAGGCCAATACACTGGCCAGAAAGGGCGCACAAACGCCACCCACTGGCCCAGAACCATTCTGTGGTATAGGAAAATGCACCTATAAGAAGGAATTTATGCTGAAGGAGAAAACCGAAAGAGAAAAACTCTGGCGGAATCTCTCAGGGATGGATCACTCCAAAAAGTTCCTCCGGAACTTTGAAACTGCTAGATCCAAAAAATATCTGGATCTCAGTAAAAACCAACTTCACCTACTCACTGGCTTTCTCACAGGACATTGTCGCCTAAAGAAGCATCTGTTGAGAATGGGTTTATCGGACACTGATGAGTGTAGATTCTGTGGGGAGGCGGAAGAAACTCCTATCCACCTGGTTACGGAATGCTATGCCATTGCAAGCCAAAGGAAAGATAGCTTTGGACAAGAAACCTATAGAAGTGGGGAGTTATCCTCCTTGAAGCCGTCCCAGATACTGGATTTCATCAAATCTCTGGAACTGGAGGGCGAGCTGAAGGAGGCGCGACGATGACAGCTCTGTCAGGGGGCACAATAGACCTTAAGGTCGCAGTGGACTGTAACCCCTTTTCACTATAACTATAACTATGTTATGTGTTTCTGCCCATATCTTCCTCACTCTTTCAGAACCGACTGTCGATGCCAAAATGGGTAGATACGCTTAACTTAAAACCGATATGTTTTTTTTTCGCGCACTGCAGAAATCGAACATCAATTAAAAATAATTACATCGATTTTTTTTCTCAACGATGATCATCAGGCGGCATCGCTTCGCGCGTTGAATAAATCATGACTTTCGATTAATACCGTCTGTAGAAACGAACGTTCCAATTAAAATTTCAAATGAAAAAAAAGTTGTGCACCAAATATGGCAGAGAAGTTTGTTGATCTCGACAGGGTGAATGTGCACTATGTTTTGGGGGAACTGTATACTAATCTATGTGTCTCAATAACATACATATATCAATATCTAACAAACAAAAACATATGCAAGAATTCGTTACAATTTAGAATTTTAAGGAAAATCCGTTGTCTAAACGTAATCACGTTTATATACTACACCTAAATCTATATATATAAAAGAAAGATGTTGGTTACACCATTTATAACTCGAGATCGGAAGGACTGTAGGTTATGAAACTTCATATATGGATTCGTCTACGGTCTGGTTATTATAAAATACAATAAAACTTTGAAAAGATCGATGAAAATTCACTCATACAGGAAATGCTTTTCCTTCTTTTGAGTAAGGTCACTAGGTGTCGCTACAGTTACAGTTACGCTACAGCTTAGATTGCGTTAGATTGCGATGTAAACATATAGTGTGTAATTTGGGTTGCCTCCGACTCTGCGCTGTTGACCAAAACGTCTTAGCGTAGGAGTAGGTACAGATCTCTAAAATGATTAGATTTCGTTGAGATATGAGGGAGAATTCGTTCTTACCACTTCAAGTGGCGCTATTCACACATTATGACTGATTGTTCTTTACTATACTAAACTGGTTATTAGTTATTTTTACAGTTTTAGATATTCAAAACAGAATAAGGTACATTATTTGATATTATCACCATTAGATGGCGATGTATAGAACTTATAGTACCATGAAACCATGAAAGGCTATTACCAGATCAAGAACCGAATTAATATCACAGTGAATTTTAATCGAAATGTCAAGTAAATCGGATTTTGGCGATCGGGTTCAATCGTGAATTGTCCATTCTCATCTTCTCTCATAATTTTTGAAATGTTTTCGAATTTCTGTTTGGGAATGAATATGTTTGCCATAATTAGTAATTGACATATTATTTTTGTTTCTGTTCTGTGTGACAGCCCATATCCATGGAAACATGGAAATCTTGCTGCTCCACCAACTGAGATGTTTACCAATTATTTCAAGCTGAGCACCAAAAGGCTAAGATGTTTAAAATAATGGTGTGAGCACTAATTAGATTTTGATTAGTCAACATTGAGAATATCAGAAAAGTTTCGATTTTTCCAATTCAGAAAGCGCTATTCACAAAATAAGTTCTAATTTTATTAGTTTGTTCAAATTTTTGAATTCATTCTGGTGAACGTCAAGAAGTCAAGAAGGAAAATAAGAAAACGTTTAAACGTATTTGTATTCTCTGAAGTGAAGAATTAAACATAGACAAAGTACTTCAATTCAAATTTTCAGCGTTGTATTGGCAGAAATAACGTGGTTTATACATTGATCGAGTGATCAGAGGTAATTCATCATTGGAACTATTTCTCATCCATACAATTCTATCGGGATTTATATTTGCATTCGTGTTGTCATTCATTACAAAATAGGTACTGCAATGACAATACTGTAAAGCATTTAAAACAAAATGTTATATGTTCAACAATTAGATACCACTTACATGAGGAGAATTTTTTTCGTGCGAATAACAATGGTACTAAAATTTTGTATATTTTGCCTTTTTTATCGCCTGCTTGAAAAAAATAGCAATGATTAGTTTATACAACTTCAACGGTAGGTTTCACAAAGCGTTATCACCGGTGATCGGAGCTTGATCTAGCACCAACTAGATTTGACACTTTGACAGTTCAAAAATCAGAGAACCAAGGCGTTGATATCCGATCACCGGTGATTACGATTTGTGAAATTCACATCATTTAGGCGAAACAAAGTTCGCCGGGACAGCTAGTTATGAATAATTCGATCGCCAGCAATTTCAGCCCATGAACTCTCAAGTATTATAAATGACATGAGGGTGATGAACGTGGCCAGTGGGTAGATTCGTATTTCACATGCATGCAAATGATAAATTTTAATGTAACTGAATTAAAAGGTCGCTGTAATCATCCATCAAATGACATGCGGGATTGGGGTTGCTCTGAATTAAACGTGTCAATTTTATCGCAACTCTAACTGGAAATTAACAGTTCTTTGCTCCTATCAAGATTTTTACAGACGAATATGAAGTGGCGTAAAATATATTTTTCTTTGTTTTCTCATGTACCCCTCCCGATCGTAAAGCTAAATTTATGGAGAAATCCGGCATTGAATCTGTTCAATCACCCTGCGTGGATCTTGCATCAGAGTGATTCGGTCGTAAAAAATTCATAAACTTCATTTTATAATGATATGATATAACTATATCGGCCCACATGAGGCAATTAGAATTAGAATCGACATAATGTAAATTAAAGATTAGTGTTATCCGGATAGCTAATTACTCATTCAGTTTAATTTTATCCTCATCTGAGCCGCGATGCTAAAGGATACCGTACACGACGAGGTTTAGTTAGATCTTCACTCGGTAAAACATTTTGGGAACAATCGTCCTCATCTGGTCTCATTATGATGTAGAATTCAGGATCCGCTAGCTTCGATTTCCCTAATTTGGTCATAGCACTCACTAAATTGAACGTTTCGTAGCCTGTATCAGAATCCTTCATCAGACATAAAGCCAAAATCTTAAGAACTATTTTTGTCAGCCTTCTTATTTGGATTTTTTTGTTGGAATTGACAGCAACGTAGATTCATTCGATATGGAAATTCCTACCTCTATTTTTAACGAATTTAGCCAAATGTGGTCTATGCCTTTCGAGCAGTTGGCAAAATTGATTTCTCTTTTAGGTTGATTCTTGAGGGGCAGTATCACCTTTTGAATCGTGGTAAATCTCCATTCAAAAGTGGTCTCTTTATTTCACGAGTAAGTACCCTAATTTACGACGTAGAGACTCGATTTTTTTTAAATTGAAGTTGAAGAACGTACCGAGGGCAAATAGTTTTCTTTTTTTCGATTTAATTAATTTTTCAATTGAAAAAAACAGGGTAATCGTTAGATCTGGGGTTATTGAATGTGTTTGTCGTTTTTTATGAGTATAAGCTATATTTTTGAAATAATAATCATGAAAATTTTTGTAGTTTATAGAAGATTAAATTGCCGAGGGCAAATAGTTGCGATTTTTTCCAAAAAATGATGAATAACCGTCGGAAAAAATCATTAAGTGTAGTTTCCAAAACGCTGAAGTTCAACCTGTTTTTTCAATTGAAAAACTGATTAAATCGAAAAAATCGCAACAATTTGCCCTCGCCAATTTAATCTTCTATAAACTACAAAAATTTCCATGATGATTATTCCAAAAACATAGCATGTACTCATGAAAAACGAAAAACATATTCAATAACCCCAGATCTAACGATTACCCTGTTTTTTTATTGAAAAACTAATTAAATCGAAAAAAAGAAAACTATTTACCCTCGGGACGTTCTTCAACTTCAATTTAAAAAAAAAATCAAGTCTCTACGTCGTAAATTAGGGTACTTACTTACCACGATTCAAAAGGTGATACTGCCCCTTAATTATCTGTTACTACCGTTATTATAATTCATAACAAGTACAATGTGAAGAATCATTCAACTTCAATATGAAGTCTGCATGTGTGGCCGCCTTTAGACGCTCAGTATTATTATTGCCATCATCATCGCATGAGACATAAAGAATGGCCAGGAGATCTCCTGCTGGTCATACACATGTAGGCATGTTATCGAGAGGAACATTAAACGGTCTATTTTTCCGCGTCCAATTAAGAGGTGGGCATCATCTTTTTCTTATGCCACTCATTATCCCATAAGAGACCACGGTGGGCACTGTCGATGGTAGATGTGATTTATACGATCCTCCGGTATATCGACTCAAGATCGATTCTAATGGATGTTGGGACATGCATCATCTTCGTGATTTTAATTGAATTCTTATAATTGGTGTTCGATGACAAATTTGAGAGTATTATGAGTCTTGGGATTTAGCTGCGGTTTTGATTCATTAGATATCGCGTTGGGTTCATGCTTCTTGTCGTTCTGGATCTTATGAAATTAGTCAGAAGTGGATTGTTCTTTCAGGCAATGAATTGGACTTTCTTACGGTTTTATGAAGTTTTTCCAGGATTGTGTTGACAGGCTCAAAATTTCAGGATTTTCGAAACTTCAAACCCATGACGCATTATCAAAAAAATCTGATATCCGTTCGGGACAGCGATTTTAAAAACATGTTCTAAAACAGATTCCCACTTTATCGACCCAAACCCGATGCGCGTGGACACGGACACTCAATTAAAGCTAGTTTTTTTTGCTCGCGTTTTGACAAACCCCGGAATCCTGCTAATGGATCTGGTTTTTTTTTACACGATACAGTGTCGGTTCCAAATCGTCTCCTCTATGTTCGACGTCGATCCAACCAACCCAGGGCGTCATAAATTATTCAACAATCATCGGCAATTTGTTCGATGCGAAATTTCAGTTTGTAACTGTATGGATTCGTGTGAAATTGATTGGCAATCTGCGGAAATGAATGATCTATAGCCTGTCGCTGAACGGGACTGTAGGATTGATAGAATATAGTTTGATAAATCTGAAAAAAACATAGCGGGTCGAAGTGAAAAGTGGAAATTAATTTTTGTTTGTGAAGAGTTTGGTCCACAGATACAAGGATGTATTGATATCTAGTGAGCCTAGACCAGTTCCATGCATAAACAAAATATTGCGATACCATATCAACGAACAATAACTTATTAGAAGTGTCAGTGAAGAGTTCGACGTTACAAAAGTAAACCAGAGTTACGCAATAAATTTAAAGCAAAAGATGTCACCGAAATTTTAAAAATCGAAAAATTGGATTATCGAGCCATCATCAAGTACGTGTATTTAAAAGGGTTAAGAGGTAAGCAGATTTACGAAAATATGCTTAATACCCTTGATGATCAATGTCCTTCGTATGCGACCGTTAAAAATTGGACTGAAACCTTCAAAAGAGGTACATTTTCCATTGAAGATGATGACCGATCGGGAAAGCCAGTTTCTGTGTCAGTCCCCGAAAATATCGATGCAGTCCATGACATGATTTTATCAGACCATCGAATTGGGCTAAAACGGATAACTGAAGCACTGAAGATTTCATACGAACGCATGATGAACGCGTTCTCGTCTATTTGGACATGAGAAAAATTTCTGCAAAATGGATCCACAAAATAAATGTTTGAATGTTGAACAAAAGCGTGCAAGGGTAAAAGTATCGCGTTCCATCTGTGCTTGATTTGAAAACGATGTAGACTTCTTGAACCGAATTGTTACTATGGATGAGACTTGGGTACATTTGGGTACATTTCTACGATCCAGAAACAAAGCAACAATCGATGGAATGGCGACACTATGGTTCTCCAAGACCTAATAAGTTTCGTGTCCAAAAATCTGCTGTAAAAGTTCTTGCTTCAGTTTTTTGAGATTGCCATGGAGTAATCATGATTGATTTTTTGGATAAGGGTAGAACAATAACTGGAGATTACCATTCGACAATACTGACCACTCTACGGGAAAAAATTAAAGAGAAAAGACGCGGAAAGCTATCCAAAGGTATTTTGTTTTTACAGGACAACGCCCCAGTACACAAATCTCATGTTGCCATGCAAAAAAATCGTGATTGAGGGTTAGAATTACTCGAACACCCCCATTATTCACCAGATTTGGCGCCATCTGGCTATCATCTCTTTCCTCAACTGAAAAATTGTTTAAAAGGTCGTAAATTTTCTTCCAACGAGGAGGTATTAAAAGCTGTGGAGGACTGGTTTGCAAAGCAAGAAGAAACTTTTTTTTTGAAAGGTCTAGAGACGTTGCAGGTTCGCTGTAATAAATGTATTCAATTAAGAGAATATGTTGAGTAATAAAATATTTTGTCATTAAAATTTTGTTTGGTTCTATAGTAGGCTAAGAATTTCTCAATATATCCCATTTTCTATTCGATAAATTTTTTGATTTCCTCTGATTTTTTTTTAATCTTTCTTCAAATTTAATTTTTTTTTGAGATCATAGTTAACTTGATTGAGGTTTTTTCCCGACTTTCTTCAATATCTTTCGAATTAGCAGCGAGTGAATGCTTGTTGATAATCGACTCCTCTTAGCAGTTTACTTCCAGATGAACGTAATCTGAAATATAAATATTGGTCTGAACATCGTTGCAAATTGGCGGAGGATCTAGGTCATATCAAAATTATCTGTGTATTTTTTATTCTGTGGATTGTGATGGTCAGAATATTGAGCCAAGGTAATAAAATCATTAAATTGTCATAAATATCTTGTCTAGTGTTATAAAGTTTAAAAAAAAATATAGAACTCATGTTCACTCGAAAAAAAAGTTTTGAATCAACTTGCTCCTTGTAGACCAGCCTGTACAATAATTATCTTCCAAATTTCTACTCCAGCTTCTTGAAGAATGTGGCCATTCATCATCAACGCTCAAATGAGGATTTCTCGAGCCCACATCAAAAAAATTACATCTTTGTTCTACTCCAACCTTTGAAAACCCATCAAACGAATGAACACAAGTTTCTAACACAATTCGCCAGATATAATTAAGACCATTTTAAAAGCCTATCCTCAATACATTTCAAATATAATGACCGCTTTTCGATTTCTTTCCATTGACGTCGAACGTTTGATCCGAACCATTGTGACGGATGATGCAAAGTCGATAATTCCAAATGCCTCGGCACAAAACGATACGTAGCGCCTAGATCTGACGTACAGGTGGATTGTCCCCGAGCAATCGGCGGGCCATGAATGAGCCCCATTATCTGGCGTGTCAGATGGGTCACGTCAAGGACGATGGCTTCGAGGAATCCTTGCGAAAGTGACGGTGAAAGTACGCGTTGTTCTAGCTGACAACTGCAAGCGACCTCCGTGATAAAGCCACTGAGTGTAGGATCATCTGTCTTGAACCCTGTGGTATATCCGGCTCGAAGGACCAATGATGAATTTCTTCTTCGAAATCTTTCCAGATATTTGATTTCGTTAGATTCTGGCACTGGAAGGCGATCTGTAAAGTGACTACTCTTCACAGAATCCAAGGAGATCCCTTGGGATCTTCCTGGATCCTAAAGCTCACTCTCTCCATCGCAAGCAGGTGTAACAGTCTCCCGTGGCGTCTTTTGAATGGACTTGGACTACTCCGTTCCTGCTCCAGACACAAGTCTTGTTCATTAGGCCGTTTGCGTCGTTCGCAGGGGGACGATGCCCCTAGTCGTCGAGATTTACGTGACATATTGAAAATGGGACTCCGATTGACCGAAGCGAGTCGTAAAGTTGCCCGGGATAGGTGCGTTTCTATTCGCAATTTTATTGCCGTTTGTTGAATTCCTCGCCATTCGGCTTTAACGCATGGTCTGGAGTCGATATTTCACGGTCGACGTTTATATGCGATTATTATTGTTTTCTCATGATCCTGCGGAGGTCGAATGTCGACAAAAGGATAGGATTTTGGATGGCCGCTTCTTTGTGATTTTGGCGTAGATAAAATCATACAGGAAACACCCTGTATAGGAATTTCAATGTCAAAATATTTTATTACTCAACATATTCTCTTTCTTAATAGAATAAATTCATTACAGCGAACCTGCAACGTCTCTAGACCTTTCAAAAAAAATGTTTCTTCTTGCTCTGCAAACCAGTCCTCCACAGCTTTCATTACCTCCTCGTTGGAAGAAAATTTACGACCTTTCAAACTTTTTTTCAGTTGAGGAAAGAGATGATAGTCGGACGGAGCCTAATCTGATGAATAAGGGGGGTGTTCTAGTAATTCTTACCCTAAATCACGAACTTTTTGCATGGCAACATGAGGTTTGTGTACTGGGGCGTTATCCTGTAAAAACAAAATACCTTTGGATAGCTTTCCGCGTCTTTTCTCTTTAATTTTTTCCCGTAGAGTGGTCAGTAATGACGACTTGTAATTTCCAGTTATTGTTCTGTCCTTATCCAAAAAATCAATCATAATTACTCCATGGCAATCCCAAAACACTGAAGCAAGAACATTTCCAGCAGATTTTTTGACATTAAACTTCTTAAATCTTGGAGAACCAGAGTGTCGCCATTCCACCGATTCTTGCTTTCTTTCTGGATCGTAGAAATGTACCCAAGTCTCATCCATAGTAACATTTCGGTTCAAGAAGTCTACATCGTTTTCAAATCGAGCACAGATCGAACGCGATACTTCTACCCTTGCACGCTTTTGGTCAACAATCAAACATTTGGGGATCCATTTTGCAGAAATTTTTCTCATGTCCAAATTGACGTGAACTATATGATAAACGCGTTCGTATGAAATCTTCAGTGCTTCAGATATCCGTTTTAGCTCAATTGGACGGTCTCATAAAATTATGTCATGAACTGCATCGATATTTTCGGGGACTGACACAGAAATTGACCTTACCGATCGGTCATCATCTTCAATGGAAAATTTACCCATTTTGAAGCTTTCAGTCCAATTTTTCACGGTCGCATACGAAGGACATTGATCACCAAGGGTATTGAGCATATCTTCGTAAATCTGCTTACCTCTTAACCCTTTTAAATACAAGTACTTGATGATGGCTCGATACTCCAATTTTTCGATTTTTACAATTTCGGTGGACTTTTTTTGAATTTATTGCGTAACTCTGGTTTACTTTTTTGACGTCGAACTGACACTTCTAATGAGTTATTGTTCGCTGATATCATATCAATACACCCTCGTAAATACGAAAACGTCGCAGTGAGAGATTTCGCAGGAATTTCCAAAAGAAATTGAATAGGACCGATGCAGCATCATGCATGCCGTAAATTGTCGATTTTACGTGCCTGACATCGGTAGCCACTTACCACCCACTACGTAGAGCCTTATAAGGTAGATTCCAATTCGCGAAATTGAAATTTCAAGATGGCATATCTCGAAAAGCGGTCAGGGTCCGCGTGGGCGAGACAATTACGAACAATGCCGTCTTGTTCTTGCATATCGGCGAATAATTGGGAATTAGGTAAAACCGTAAACGGATTCTTTCGCAGAGACCGCGCCGAAGAAAAAGAATGTTGTTTTCGGTGACCTTTGAGTCTGTATTAACGAAGCTCAGTGTGGAATGTTTGTTTTCTGGTTTTTATTAGATATATAATTACGAAATGTATTGGTATGTGAAGTGTGTCATTCACTCAGTACAGTGTATTCATTTTTTTATCTGTTTGTTGTAAAGATTGAGTAAATTGTGAATGGCACCATGTCTATTGCCTTATCTTGGGACGTGAACTTGAAATTATTCAGAATTCTGTCAACGGGTTAATTTATCATTAAAATGATATGAATTATTGTTGATTTAGTGTCCAATCCTTATCAATGGTTCCTTTATAATCTTAGAGCTTTCTTGAATAGGTTCGTTCGTTGACTAGCACAGAGAATTTTGTATAAAAATTGAGAAAAACTTATAATTTGATCATAGTTAGCTTTGTTATGAACGTCAGAAACATGTGGAACATTTACTTCATAGATATTCCAATTCTCTGTCGCAAAATGTCAAGCGAAGTGAAAACACGAGAATTTATAGTGAAACTTTTTCAAAATAATCAAAAATGGAGCTTCAAAAGAATCGCAAAAGAGGCTCGCGTTCGTCCGGAAACGGTATCAAGAGTTGTTAAGCGTTTCAACGAAGATCTTACAATTAACCGCAAGGAAGGAACCGGAAGAAAAAAGGGGTTTCATAGCCCAAAAAAAGTGAAGAAAGCAATCAGCGTTTTTCAGAAGAATCCTAACCTTTCAGGAAGGAAAGTGGTCCAAATAGTGGGTTGTTCGTAGTCCACCGTTCAGAAAATCAAGTCGAGTTGTGGGCTTAGAACATACAAAGTGCAGAAAGTGCCAGACAGGAACGCTGTGAAGAATCAAGAAGCGAAAGCAAGAGCAAAGAAATTAAAAAAAGATTTCTTGAAAAATTTTTCCTGTTGCGTGATGGACGACGAAACCTATGTCTTGGCTGATTTCTCGCAACTTCCTGGTCAGGAATTTTATACTGCAGATTCTCGTGGAAATGTTGACGAACAATTTCGCGTGAAGAAACAAGCAAAGTTTCCTAAAAAATTCCTGGTTTGGCAAGCAATTTGCACTTGTGGGAAAAGGAGCAAATTTTTCGTTGGCCAAGGGACTCGAAGATATACAGGGTGGGGCAGAAGAACCTATCCGATTTCAAATCCCTTTTTCTCAGAAGAGAGAGCAGGTAGAGTAGTGGGGTAAAAACCGTTAGAAAGCTGGTTTTATGCCATTTGTCAGTAGTCAACATGCCTTGGTCTGGTGAACATCGTGCTTTTGTTATTGAGCGGTTTATCGAATGCGGCGGTTCGATAATTGCTACACAACGTGCTTTTCGAATTCATTTCGGACTCGGGCGTCATGATCCTGTTCCACATCACGCTACGATTAAAGTGTGGGTGTCAAATTTTAGACAGACGAGTTCAGCATTGAAAAAATAAGTGTATCCGCTCCCAAGGACGACATTTGAGTGATGTGCTTTTCAAAACTTAAATTTAAAAATGGCATAAAATTTGCGATATGTTAATAAAAAAAAATTTTTGACAAGCTGAGTGGTTTTAATTTTATAACGTTTTGAAATCGGATAGGTTTTTCTGCCCCACCCTGTACATCGAGGAATGCTTGGAGAAGCGATATTTACCATTTTTACGTGAGCACGATGTGTCAACAATCTTTTGGCCAGATTTAGCTTCATGCCACTACAGCAAGGCCACCAAGGAATGGTACGAAGCTAATGGGGTGGTTTTTGTTCCCAATGAGGCCAATCCACCAAATTGCCCAGAACCCAGGCCAATCGAAAGATATTGGGCCCTGGTAAAAAGAGAATCGAAGATGACTAAGAAATCAACAAAAACATTAGCGAAATTCAAGCCAAAGTGGAAAAATTAGATATGGCACGAAACGTAGGAGTAAAGAATGATATCTTTTTTTGATGCAGTTTTGATTCTTTATCTGGACCGTAAAATGTTTATGGGGAATCTGCTGGAATTATTGATTCCTCTCCATGTTCAAAACGTTGTGTAGTGACTTACGATATCAAATAAACCATAGACATAAAACGATTCCCGGGTGTTGATACAAAAATTCTGTACTGCTATAGTTACATCGGGTTGCAAGTTGCAATGCGGACTGAGTCGTAAAACTTTTTATTTATCATGAAGGGTTTCGAGGAAAGCTCTCAAAATAATCGCTGAAAACTTCCATTTCTACATTTCGACCCAATCAGAAAAGGCGACGTTGTTGATGGTCGGCCTGCTTGATTTCTTGTGATAACTGAACCTGGTTTTCCTTCAACACTTTCGGCTACATCAGCAATATTATCAACAGCTTCAAAAGTGACATCTACCGGTCTATTCAAAATGAGACCTCTTATCGGAAAACCCTTTATATTTCAAATTCAGCAAGATTCATGTAAAAAAGCAGCAACAGAGCGAAGCCGAAAAATTGTTTCTTGCTGACAAACGCTACACGTTCGTACATTCGAAAATAAATGATGATGGGCATCTACAATGTTATTCAAGGACGCAGAAGCCTTTGGGAAATCGGCCAAGTCGTTTATGTGTAGTTTATCCTAATGAAAATTGGGCACTCAATCAAATTAACCCACAAATCTTCTCAGTCTAATTCCCTTTTTCGTCACGTCAAGGTCGGCAAACAATTTCGCTACCGTTGTTCTCTGTTATGTCATTTTACCGCGTGGGCAACAAACAGAAAACACCCATTATCTGCATGTATGTAATTTACTTCATAATAATATACCTCCGTGGACGACCTTGCTGTTTTTATTCGTTCTAGTGGGTTTCTAGAATTCATTTATCTGTGATCGCCGATTTTTTTCATCTTAATTGCGCATAGTGGATGCACAAAGGTTGAAAAAGTGGTAGAATAGGCTTGCGACTATTGAAAAAAGGACTTCGTTTGATCCAATACAGTTCAATTATCACTGACCTTTACTTTCGATCATATTATGTATGCTCATGGTAATTCTTCTTGAAAAGCGCTGCAAATGGAAATTCTTTTAGATGTAGAAAAATTTTGGATATAGAAATGGAATTGGCATCTTTTTTCGTCACTTACCATCATGGAATCGTTAATTTAACAATAGCATGGTTGATACACCTGAAGATTGGGAAAAACACATTAAATATAAATCACTTCCCCCACATATGCCACTATAATTCTTCCTGATGGACGATTGCAAACTTCCCCCATAGTTTTCGGTTGGCCCGCAAAAGTCCCAAACTTGTTCGAAAGGATTTCATCAATCAGGCTGAAATAAAAGTTATAAGCCAAACAGCGAAAGTATCCGACAAAGCAATCCGCAGATTGAAAAGTTTTTCTTTTTCGTTCCTTCTTGCATCCCTGATATTCTAGAATGTTCATCACGGAATATATAAATCTGAGGTATTCGCCTCGTCTCTCATCCACAAAATGGTGGATGCGAGAACGCAGATAGTCCGTAATACACGCGCCGTGTATTGTGGGTTGCCTGAGCTGTTCACCGAGAAGAACTCTACTTTGTAGACCAGTACGAGTAAGTTAGCTCTGTCCACCGACGATAGGTGGCGCCGGAGCACCTTCGGAGCGCTCTCAATCGATTTCTCAGTTCAGTTTCGTGTGCGGTTGGAAATATATGGGCGCGATCAGAGGTAACGATAAATTCCCGGCTTACGATGGACTTACCGCCCATTTGCTCAAGGAAACCATGAACACACACCTGCTTCCCTGCCGTTTTCAGGTATGCCTCTCGATTTTCAGCGTGTGCCGCTTCCTTTTTCGCCAACGCATTCATCGATGCATCCAGTTGTTTTCAGTGTTGTCTAGACATCTTTGTCTTCTCTACTGGTAACACACCCACCTGTTTGGTATGTTGCAGCAGCTGTTGAATAGGCTGGCGATTCGGAAGGATTTCCGATCTACCGCAATGCTTTTAATGGTGAATTTTTCAAGCAGGAAATGCCGGGAAATTGTGTGCGAAATGCGAAAAATAAGCGGTTATTGATTTTGGTATTTTTATGACGACCTCGATAAAAATGTTCTCATGAGTCAGGTATGCCTCATTGTATGGAGTTTCAAGGGTCATGAAGGGTACCAAATTTGCTGTTTTCTACCTCCGAAATTCTTCAATAATTGTTGAACGATTCGTTTCGAATTTTTTGCACTAAATCAGAATTATAAAAAATATTCAGTGTTCTTTTTTGCCAGTGAAGAATTGGAAGATTCTCCCACAATAGTATATTCTAAAACTAGTTGCAGAATGGGCTCCTATTCCAATACGAATGCGAAATTCGAAAACGAGAGACGAAGGAGCGAGTTTTCGAACGCATGAGTATTGGAATTGCATTCTGCAACGAGTATTAGACGATATTTTCTCTATTCCACTCAAATTTTATGAAATTCAATGAAAAATTTCAAATTATTTACTCCATTCACAATTATAAAATCACAACTCTGGCCTTGGATATTTGACACATTCCACTCTGTATCGCCGTTTTTCAAAATATTTTTATGTTCCAAGTAAACACTATGTTGCCCTTTCTACATTCTTAGCGTATTTCTCAGAATGTGAATTCATTCGGAAAATGAATGAATTGGAAAAGATGTGTTTTGGATGAAAATAATTTACGTTTATATGAATTGATAGAAAGGATTCCTTTTCTAGTTATTTGCACGAATCAATTGTTGAATCAAGAATAATGGAACATTATATCCCTCTATTGGAATCCAAATAATTGAAGGGATTTCTGATGCAAGAGGAACTTTTTCTTGGAACAGAACCTCAATAGCTAACTTAATAAAAATGAGAGTAGAAGATATACATTTCATTTATTTGATCTTATGAACAAGGAGTAAAATATTCTGACTGTTTAGTAATTTATTAGTTTAAAAAATATTCATACATTACAACCACAGTAGGTTTGTACAAATAAAATGGAATAGGTCAAACATATGCTTCACATTTTTCATTCACCTGTTCTAAAATAAGACACAAACTTTCCACATTATAGGGCCCTCACAGCATTAAAAGCTTGTGTCTCTTTTGAATGAAGTAACACTAGATATATTATATTCTTTCGATTAAGAGCAAATACCTACCGTTGAATGTTACATAAACAAATTTCTTCAAAATGGGCTTATACGAAGTGTTTTTTTTTCTGAAACGTGAAAACGATCAACAATAATCATTTAGAGACCGATGATGGCCATCCAAAACACGTTTACTTACGAAAATCGTGCAATTTCATTCTGCAAGTTCTTTCCTCATAATTCCTCGAAAATCCTACCTAAACCATATTTTCCGGTCGCTTTCGTGAGAAGATCGTATAATGAAGCCTTTTTTGTCCATTTACACATTCCAAATAAATTTTGAGCACCAAAAACGATACCGAAACTAACCAAACTTCTGCGGGACCGGAATTTCGTTTGAAATCTTTCCAAACGGCCTGATACCTGAAAAAAACTTCGTTATCAAGTGTAAAAAAGGCGATTAGTACTTACTTTTGCTTTACTTATGCTTATAAATAGATTTTTGGTCCAATTCAAATTTGCCGTTTGTACCCATGCTAAAATATCTTTGATACTTTTACTTTGATGTAAACAAAGAAACTGGCAACGCCGTTTTGTCATTAACGATATTCTATGTACGCGCATTTTTTATCAGGGGCACCAACTCCTGAAAACGAAACCATGACATGACCTCCTATGTGATTAAATAAAAGTGAATGGAGTATAGGTCCTAGTGACTTTCATATTGTATCTTGGCAGTTGGTGTGAATGTTAGAAAATACGAAAATTGACATTTCAAAATTGACTGCTGAAATTTAAAAGGATCGGAAGTCATTGCTGACAACCACAAAACGAAAAATGTAACTGAAAACGATACTGTAATGAATTCATTACATCACTGTTTTTAGAACTGTAATGAGCTCATCACGATACTGAAATAGAGAAATATTATTATTATTTCAATTCTAGCGCAATAGATATTCAGTTCTAAATGTTGTAGGCATAAAATTAGAAAAACTAGATAGCTCTTCACACAAAAAATGATTATGTAAGTACAAAGGGTAGACTTTTTAGGTGCTGCTGTTTGAATTAAATAAAAAGTCATTTCAACTTCGGTAATAGTAAGTTTAATTTTCACAATATTTGTTGGTCTCTTGCTTTTGTTTATTTTCAGAATTAGAGTTGGTACCTTTTTTGGCACAGACAGCTCTTATCTTGAAGTACCTTCAGTTGCGGTATTTTCTTCTCGATATACCATAGGCGTTAAGAGACATTTATCTCGCAGTGATTAATTCGACACTTTGCAACGCCGACGGGCCGATTTTCATCTGTCGTCGCCTGCTTATCGCTGAATTATTCCATAACCTGGTGGGCAACCAGCAATTATACCGCCCCGTTTTTTTCGCGAGTCCCTTACATCCGCCAGGTAGGCTAGGTGGGCGATTCAACGACAAGTACGCTCGTATCGCCGACAAATTGTTTATAACAACCTATTTATAACCTCGGCGGATTTCGAGTCGTCGGTTAACCCACCATACTTCTTTATCGCACCGACATCAAACGGGCCGGTTCGCGCCCACCATTATCGGCGATAGCAATAATCTATTATCTATACCGTGTTGCCGTTTCTTGGCGAAATCGAAAGTTTTTGCGCAAATGCCTATAATTATGAATTTTGAGCAGAAATTAGTCTCGACGATCCTGCAAGTTAAATGTCCACCTTTTTTCAACTTGACAACTTTACGTTATCAGCGGGGGGTCCGCGAATTTCGATGAGGCGGCATGTTTACGGTACGGTCAAAGGAAAATGTTGTCGCCGGTCATATCGTGGGAGGAAACGTACGAATCGTATTTCCGCCTTAAACGTGATAGAGGACATGTCGCAAATTTATGAACTTGAACCCTCTCGCTTATCCTGCGAGCGACGCGGACGCGCGCTCTGGTATCTACAGCCGATATGGCGAAAAAGCGGTTAGGCTTCTAGGAATCTCCGCGATTGTTGAGGCGGCCACTTTTGTTTCAGGGCATTCTGATAAGGTGCGATAGATTTTCGATATTGTAGCTTGTAGTTCAATGTACTACCTACATTTAATTTGTGAGCTTTATTATTGTTGAGGTATCATATTATGTGCCTTCGCAATGCGCCGAGCGACTGTTACGCCGACCGGTGAATTCGTCGGCAGTGCATACGTGCTGACGGAGCTCTGCCAATGCTTATTATCGGGTGTTTTTTAAGAGTGATAGAACTTCAAATTGAAATAAATAGTATATTACATACCGAGGTGGGAAGAGATTCATTCCTGTCGTGAGATTAGTTAGTTAACCGAGACGCGAAGCGTCGAGGTTAGCTATGATCTCGAGACAGGAATGAAACTTCCTACCAAGGTTTGTATAGGTACTATTTTATTTACAACCATCATGTTTCAATTAAAATAAGTAAATTTGTGTTCAACGACAAATCACCAAGAACGCGGTGATCTCAGAATAATCAAGTAGATCTATATTGTTACCGTTACTACGGGTTATACAATTGTCACCAATATAAATAAATGTCAGATAAAGTCAAATAATGAATTGAAAATCATGTCTTCCGACGATGAATTTATGGATTGTACTCCACCAGAAGTTCTGCAGGCTGCTCAAGCAGCAGTTCAGGGTTCGGAGAAAAGTAAGCATAGGCTGCATAGGTATCTAAAAGCCTTCGAATTATATAGGAAATGGTACGAAGAAAAAAAGGTTAAAAGTTTAACATATCGCTTCCGAAAGTGTACTCTTGGCATATTTTGGGGAACATAGCAGACAGAAGAAGCCGCCTACTTCGTGGGCAATGTACAGTATGATACGAACGATGCTAGATTGAAGAAAAAACTGATATCTCGAAACATGGGAAACTGCTAGCCTTCCTAAAACGACAAAATGTTGGCTTTAGGCCCAAGAAATCGAAGGTATTTTCGAGAAAGAATATAGAGGATTTTTTAAATAAAGCTTCAAAGAATGAAAAATATTCATGTAGAATAGATGAAATGGGGGTGGGAAATGAGGGCGGGAAGTGAGGTTGGGAAGTAGAGGTGTGTAATGTGACATTTCCCAACCTTCAATGACGTTAATAATGACAGCATCACATATATGGTTGTAAATAAACACATTTAAATCAAGATTGAGGCCAATTTTTCGAAATTTCTTTCACTCTAAAGGACCCCGCACTTTTTTTAGGTAAAGTGGCGACCGGTCAAATTTTCTGAAAGTTTAGTATGTTGTTGTACCCGACTCAGTGACCAAAAGTGTCAATGGGCCCAACTCAATCCTATGGCTGGTTTTCTAAATACGGGGTGTCAAAGTTGAAAATTGCCCAGATTTTCGGATTTATTTTTTAATTATTAAGAGTTAGATTGGATTTCTGTTGCATACACACGTTTACTAGGTGTTCTGGTAATGAAATTAGTGGATACATATGATTAAAAATATCTATATTTACAGAGTGATTCACGAATATATGACGGTAGTTTTTTGCCAAAATTCACTTTTTCTACTGTGACGTCAGGAAGGCATATTTTTGAAATGTTCTTTTCGATTTAGTATTATGACGACAAAATATTGCACAGTGCGTATTTTCTATACAGGGTGTTTCACAGGGAGAACCACTAGACATAATAATTTTTTTAGAATTGATTAGAAACCCTGTATTTTTGAATTGATCTTTGGGAAAAGTAATACCACAAACATATGTGTGTCCCTTATCATCAAAATATTCATGGTGGTTTATTCATAGGAAGGTATCCTATTTTGGGAAAAGTACAGAAAACATGAACACCTTGTATTCGAAAATTTCCTCGGTCTCACTATATATTGATTCCTACAATATCTCCAGAGGTATGGATTCTGAATCCGATGCTATGACTAGTTTTCGAGATACAGGGCGTTAAAGTGGAGAATAAATGATTTCGTCAGTTTTTTTTTTCCAAATTGAAAAGCTGTATTGATTTTATGTTGCGCCCATGAGTTCAATATGAGTCCAGATAAGAAGCGCATGAAAAGGTTCAGCTAAAATATTTACTGTTACAGGGTGATTCACGAACGAAACACAATAATAGCTTTTGCAAACACTCGATAATTCTACAGTTTCGTCACAGAGAAATTATTCCATGAAGTTAATACCTAGTCGTCCAGAATTTTTAGTTTGAAATACTTCATTATGATTACTTTTCATACAGGGTGAGCCATACAGGCAACCATACCAAAAATACTTATGCTTTGAATTGTTTACAGAAGCTTTTGTGATTTATTCGTGAATCACCCTGTAACAATAAATATTTTAGCTGAGCCTTTCCATGCGCATCTTATCTGTGCTCATATTGAACTCATGGGCGCAACATAAAACCAATTCGGCTTTTCAATTTGAGAAAAAAAATGATGAAATTATTTATTCTCCACTTTAACGTCCTGTATCTCGAAAAGTGGTCATAGTATCGGATTCAGAATTCATAACTCTGGAGATGTTGTAGGAATCAATACAGGGTGGCCATTTGAAAACGAAACAGACGAGATTACAGACGAAATAAATTTTTTCGATAGAAATGCTCGGACAGGTCGATTTCTGTTTCGAGGGGGACAACTTAAGATGTAGGTTACGGACGCATAGCGCTTCAACCCTTGCTGCTACAACCCCCACCCCCAATTTTTGAATAGGGAAGATGGGGTGAGTGATACCTCAATTCAAAGGTATTTTTATACTGATTTCAGCACAGTTATTGTTTTTTCATTTTATGCATTAGTTCTCGAAATATTCATGCGTTAGTTAATTTTATCACTTAAATTATTTTTTTGCGAATAATTGACATTTCGTGCTTCCGAAACACCAAAATTTCCGTACTTGTATTTGAAATTGCATAACATCTACCACTGGGCAAATGAAGTCATTCCGTACGTGTTAATGCTACTAGGGTCAGATGTTCGACTAGCTGTTTTATTCACTGAAATCATTCTCCAACTGTACGGTATCAGAACGATTTGAAGTATTGATCTAAGAAATAAGACTTTTCAAAGTAAAGTAAATAATTTATCAAAAACTCACAGTCATGGTTGTTTTGAAGCTCAAAATGTCGATTTTTCACAAAAAAACACTACAAGTGTCATGAAAACACCACTTCATTTTCAAATACTTAGTTAAGAATATTTCGAGAACTAATGCATAAAATGAAAAAACAATTACTGTGCTGAAATCAGTATAAAAATACCTTTCAAATGAGGTATCACTCACCCCATCTTCCCTATTCAAAAATTGGGGGTGAGGGTTGTAGTAGCAAGGGTTGAAGCGCTATGCGTCCGTAACCTACATCTTAAGTTGTCCCCCTCGAAACAGAAATCGACCTGTCCGAGCATTTCTATCGAAAAAATTTATTTCGTCTGTAATCTCGTCTGTTTCGTTTTCAAATGGCCACCCTGTATAATAATATAGTGAGAAAATAGTTGAATTTGACCGAGGAAATTTTCGAATACAGGGTGTTCATGTTTTTCGTACTTTTCCCAAAATAGAATACCTTCCTATGAATAAACCACCATGAATATTTTGGAGATTAGAGACACACATATGTTTGTGGTATTACTTTTCCCAAAAATCAATTCAAAAGTACAGGGTTTCGAATTAATCCTTAAAAAAAATGATTATGTCTAGTGGTTCTCCCTGTGAAACACCCTGTATAAAAAATATGCACTGTGCAATATTTTGTCGTCATAATACTAAATCGAGAAGAACATTTCAAAAATATGCCTTCCTGACGTCACAGTAGAAAAAGTGAATTTTGGCAAAAAACTACCGTCATATATTCGTGAATCACCCTGTAAATATGAATATTTTTAATCATACGTATCCACTAATTTCATTACTAGAACATGTAGTAAACGTGTGTATGCAACAGAAATCCAATCTAACTCTTAATAATTAAAAAAATAAATCAAAAAATCTGGACAATTTTCAACTATTTAGAAAACTAGCCATAGGATTGGGTTGGGCCCATTGACACTTTTGGTCACTGAGTCGGGTACAACAACATTCCAAACTTTCAGAAAATTTGACCGGTCGCCACTTCACCCATAAAAAGTGCGGGGTCCTTTACAGGCTCTTTTTCTCTAAGTTCCTGATAATTATCTAGGTCAATGGCCATAGAATCAAATTTTCGAACAGAATTATTGGGGAAAGAACTCATGTCGGCTACTGTTACATCATTCGATGAGCAAGTATGTCCTAGTGCAACACAGCCACATGTTATTTCGTGACTACGAAACAGAGACTGCTACGTCAACCGCCGCAACTGAATATTTCACCCCATCCATTCCGTCACTTCCGCCTCGAAGTAACGGTCCTTCGGGCCTTACAGGGGGGTGTTTTGCATCCACCTGTCGGTAGTTCCGCATCCGAGGCGGATCGCATACTTTACCTCCGACCCTTAACTCCTTTTCCTTCCGACCGAATGTTTTGCCGCCTTCTCCTATCTCGGCATAAACAACCCCGAGGTCGTCGACGTCGACTTTATGTCGTCCCGGATATTTAGACGTCGAAAGTGGATTCGCGTTTATCTTGTCTCTTTTGATCTCAGATTCGGATTTTTTAGCGACCTTAGGGGGCTCGCAGACGTTTCCCTAATTAACTTCGACGTCGGATTTCGCGGCGTCCCGTTTTTTGGCGATGGCGAATTGAGCGATGGTGATTGATGTTTGAAGTATTTGGGGTATGGAGATCGGGGAGTGGTTGATTGATGGCTGTCAAGGGCCTAATTTCGAAAGGTTTTGGCGCCTCTTTAGGATCGAGGGGAATTTGGTTTCATCATGTTCAGGAATTAGGTCATATGACTAAAAACGTTCGTGCAACTGACAGAATGGTCGAAAAATCAAATACAAGACAATTTGGTCTTGCTGAATTCACAAATTCGAAATTATTTCCCTCTGAAATTTAAATGGTCGGCAGTCAAAACCGTTGGACTTAATTATCCAGTTGGACCATAGTCAGCGTTCACCTGCTTTATGCAGATCGACTCTACTTAAATTCGAACTGTTTTGTTACGGTCGATGCGTAACTTTTCATTCCCACGCTTTGCCGGAAATTTGAATTCATATCGTTGTGCCAGAACACTATCCTTATTTTCTGTATAATGCATCAATATGTAACACTCGTGAAGAAGACTTCCTGTGTTACAATACGTCATAAAACGCCTTATTCTTCGAGAATCTGTAAGGATGGTATTCGAATTTCACACGTGGGTTGATTGTTCAGAATGTTACATTCTGCCTACATTCACGTAGCTGTTTCAATAAAATTGGTACATATTTGATAACGGGGATCTCTAAATCTGAATATCTGGTTCCGTTTATACTAAAAGGGTTCCAACTAAAGCTACGGTTTCTTCGGACATGCCGTCGACCGTCGCGTTCAGGCCGTCGGCCGTCGAGGACAGCGATTTCCGCTCGAAGTGGTTTGCTAGGAATGACTCGTTCGACGGGCCGACGGTAGGTTCGCTAGTGGAAATAAAACAATAGAAGATATCGTGTAGGAAAATGGACTCAGAAAAATTAATTGTGCAGTAATCTCTTGAAGAAGAAGAAGAGGAACTGTTAATGGCAGCCCCAAAAGATTCAAAGAAGCCAGTTGATGAATTATTTTTGGGACGCCTTCAATGTTACTATCCACAGGAGGCTTTTTGGGAATGGAATGAAATTTAGGGAGTATTTCAGACTTTCCACTGATCTCTTCGTATTCGTTTTGAGTTTTGTTAAGGATGCCTTAAGGGACACCTTTGAAACCTATTTTGTTGGACCACATGTATCTGAGCCATGGCAAAATGCAGAGGTGTAGGGAATGCAATGATCATGTTCTTTTATTCCATATACTTGATTGTTAATCATATTTCAGAACATTGAATAATAATAAAATATATAATTTCCATTTTTTTCCCATTGTCACGCCTATTTCTTTCCGAATATTATTTTTTACATCCAAATCTTTATGGCTTCTGCGTCCTACATTAAATAGGAGAGGATGTTGTGTCAAAAAGTCTACCAACACAACACTTCATCCTCCTCCGGTGAGAATCTTTCATTCATTTTCCTTACATTATTCGATTAAAATACTGGACGTTCCACTACGCGGCGCCGCTCTAACCAAACCTCGACAGATTAGAACGTCCAGGACGCGATACTCAGAGGAGCCATCCATTCTAGAAAACCGCTTTCACTGGAATACATTGGTTAGATAAAATCGCCGAAATGCGACGGTTCGTCGCCTGGACGCGGCGGTCGACGGCATGTCCGAAGAAACCGTAGCTTTAAACAGTAAAAAATACTGTGAATGAGACGAAACCTTTTGAAACCTATTGAGACTGGCGCCCTAGCAATTGGAATTTAACAAGCTATGGTCTATAGAAGAAAAAAGTATCTCACAAATTGGCACCCGAGCAGCCTAGTTTATCGAATTTGGTCAAATATCTCCGGATATTGAGGCGTTTTGAAGCATTGTTAGAAATATTGGACTATGCGATAAAAGCCGCATAATATTGAGTTTTAGACCACCTGGAGTAATATTTACATTTTTATCGCCCAACACAAAGAAAAGTGGGTTACTTGTCGTACGAACGGATACCTAAATGGGTTACCATAAATGTTATCAGTACCAAAGTCGCCGCGTGGAAGAAATACGTTCGATGTCTAACTAAGTCAATAAAAAGTGAATGCGATCAGTTTATTCAGTTACGGCGTCTTGTTAAATTGTTTATATATTCAGCATCGGATGAGACGAGGATGAAGTCACCTTTACTCGATATGGAATTTCTGCACGCGAGGCTCCAACATGGGAAGGTTCGCTGATTTTATGACATTTTTCGTTATTTTTAATTGTCACGTATTTTGTTGTGAAATGCAAAGTAAAGTAACTCCTGTGCACTCATAGAAGCATAAACTGTACTGATACAAACTTCATCAGAACACCTTAATATAATTTATATGAAGGGTTTTTCAATAAAAGGTTTTTATTTTGGTAGATGTCATATTTGAAGCTGTCATTTTTTACATTTGACAATTAGAAACTACGCCATTAATAAAAATAGAACGATACACGCTTCAACAACGCCTTGAAATTATTAAAATTCACTATAAAAATGGTGAAAATTTGGCAGAGACGGTTCGTAAAACTCGAACATTTTTGGGTCCTTGTGAAGCACCTTGTCGAACCGCAATACAGAAATTGGTGGAAAAATTGGAGCTGTCGGGACAATTTAGTGATGTGAAGAATAAAACCCGTGCACGTCGCTCAAGAACAGTCGAGAATATCGCTGTTGCAATCGAAAGAGTTGAAGAAAAATCGGGTTTGTCCAATCCTCGCCGTTCTTTGGAATTATGCATTCCACAAATGTCATTACACCATATTTTGCATACAAATTTTGGTCTTAAAAGTCTTATAAAGTTCAGTTAAGGGGCAGTATCACCTTTTGAATCGTGGTAAATCTCCATTCAAAAGTGGTCTCGTAATCGTTAGATCTGGGGTTATTGAATATGTTTTTCGTTTTTCATGAGTACAAGCTATAGTTTTGAAATAATCATCATTAAAATTTTTGTAGTTTATAGAAGATTGAATTGCCGAGGGCAAATAGTTGCGATTTTTTCGATTTAATTAGTTTTTCAATTTAAAAAAACCGGTTGAACTTCAGCGTTTTGGAAACTATACTCAATGATTTTTTTCCGACGGTTATTCATCATTTTTTGGAAAAAATCGCAACTATTTGCCCTCGGCAATTTAATCTTCTATAAACTACAAAAATTTTCATGATGATTATTTCAAAAATATAGCTTGTACCCATGAAAAACGAAATACATTTTCAATAACCCCAGATCTAACGATTACCCTGGTTTATTTAATTGAAAAACTAATCAAATCGAAAAAAGAAAACTATTTGCCTTCGGGACGTTCTTCAACTTCAATTAAAAAAAATCAAGTCTCTACGTCGTAAATTAGGGTAGTTACTCGTGAAATAAAGAGACCACTTTTGAATGGAGATTTACCACGATTCAAAAGGTGATACTGCCCCTTAACATACGAACTCAAGCCGGCCGATCATCAACAACGTCGTGTCTTTGCTGATTGGGTCCTTGAATTGCAGGAAAATGATCCGGAGTTATTGTTGAAAAGCCTCTCTATCCTCAACGTAGGCCATTGTTCGTATAGCAGTGATACTAGAGAGACTCGGACCCGAAGGCAAGCCGTCAAGAATGCAACATCTCTGCCTTACTTCATCGTGGACCTTTTGGTCACTTTCACTATTGAATTAATCGAATTCTTGTCCTCTGGGGACATCCGATATCGCCGAACGTGCAGAAGGTTGGAAAGGGAATCCCTACGCGGAAACCTAAAGACGACATAAGGCGCCCGACGTACGTTCGCGGATTCTATCGCTCCCCCAAAGTGGTATCGATTCCTTTATCGGATCCTGGAAGCACGCACAAGAACCGCGGAAATTAAATTTACCACATAGAATCCGATCGAATGACTGCGTCGTCGTTCATGTCCTTATTGAAAACTCGAAAGGGTTTCTTTAGGGACGTATCGGTTGGGATATGAGAATTGGGGGGTTGAAATTTATTCGATTTCCCATAATTTACTTTAAAGCTGCAGGAGAGGTTGAGTGGATCTGGATTTTATCGTAAGATGGTATAAGTGTAAGGAGTTCCTTCATCATGTCTTTACTGCCAAGCTACTCTTGAGAGTTGGCGTAACTCAGAGGAAGAAACAAACTGCAGCTAAACAGCTTCAACTTTTTTCACAGCTATACATGAGGAAAGTAGAGCTGACCACTCGGATTCTGAAGAGGAAGGAAGACAGCTTTATCCTCTTCAACTTGTAGACCTTTCACAACAATCCAAGTGAAACTTTTTCCTGCTGAACTTATACATATTCGATGAGGGAATTGGACTAGGTGGCACTATCACAGCAGGATAATGACAAACCTGGCTTATTAGCCTTCATCAGAGCCACATAACCATTGCTGCGGTAGCAACCATTATACATATTGTGTATGTTTGTGCTGTATGATTTCCACTAATGGCTGTTCGCCCTCTCCTGAGGGTATCAAACTGGAGCTGTTGACTGGCCGAACCCAGTAGAGAACCATTTTCTGCGTAGGCCAGTGTACGCGAAATAAACAGTCGTTAGACGCTCGTCTGGAATTGAAGATGCCACTTTGGTCCATACGCCAGGTGACGACGTGATGGATGTGCTCGAGAGATGAGCTTTCCGGATCGAGAGAAGCAGAAGAAAAAGAAAGACTTCTGGGCAACAGCTGGGGCGTCATTTTTCACTCGATACGGGATTAGTCGATCCTTTTCCGGCTCGGTACGGACGTGACCGGATGAACGGAGGTGAGAATTGGGCCGGGAGCGTTTAGGTTCGCGAATTCGCGATGCCGTGTATGGCTCTGTTTTTTCTGGGTTAAGGATATTGTCGCAGATCACGTACTTGAATATGTATGCGTTATGAGAGACGGCTTTCGGTTTCGGTCCTTGAGAGCGATGCAAATTGGAAATTGTTTCGTGTGGGAAACGAGGTTGAACGTTGCCAAACGGTGCAGAATTATAAGTTTCGTGTAAAGTTTATTTTCGAACGAATTCTGACCTGAATTCTTCGTTACATCGATTTATGTTCGCATATATTTTCGTTTACTGAATTCCAGATTCCTCACAGGAAATTGTATGTTCATAAAGTTAGCAAAACAACTCTAGAAATCCAACTGGCAATAGCTCAAAATTTCGCCGTTTTCTATCAGTAAATTATCCGTGAAAAAATGAATTTTGCCTCTCTTATATTTAAAAAAAGTGGGATGTTTCATCAAGAAAATAAAATTAGCTCATCTTTTTTAGTGATTCATCCGTAAATTATACGTAGTGTATCTTCCAAGCTTTTGTAGAAAACTGACAAAATCTAATTGATCGATCTATAGCCGTCGGAACTTATATCAGGCATTTGTCTCGAAAACTATGCATGCAATATTGTTGAAATTTGAAAGTAAGATATAGCTTTCCATCCTCGATTTATCCGTTAAGATAAAAATTTTGACGCCTCTGTTAAAGAACATAATCACGTGCACTGGTACGTGTATATCCAATTACAGGTCACCCATTTGAAAAATTATTTCAGCAATCAACATCATTTTATTTCTTTAATGATTGATCCTTTGAATATCCATGAAGAAAAAAAAATATCGACAATCTTGTATTTTAAAAAATATCAGATGTTTCGTTAACTTGATATCAACTTGACGAAACTACTATTCAAAAAATGTTCTCAGCAAAAACCAAATTAGCTCATCTTTTTCAGAGATTCATCCGTAAATTGTATCTTTCAACGTTTTGTAGAAAAATGACAAAATTTAATTGATCGATCTACAACCTTCGGAACGTATATTAGGCATTTTTCTCGAAAACTATGCATGTAATATTGTTTGAATTTGAAAGTAAGATGTAGCTTTCCATCCCCGATTTATCCGTGCAGAGAAAACCTTTGCCGCCTTAGTTTTAGAGAAAATAATCTCGTGCACTGGTGAGTGCATATCCAATTACCAGGTCGCCTATTTGAAAAATTATTGCAGCAATCAACAGATTATTTTATTTTTTCAATGATATATCTGTTAATTCTCCGTGAAGAAAAAACATCATCACACTTGTATTCAAAAAAATATTAGATGATTTGCTAACTTGATATCAACTTGGCGAAACAACTATCCACAAAATATTTTCATTAGAAACCAAATCAGCTGATACCTCTCATTGATTTATCCGTGGTGAAAGAAAATTTGTATCTTTCAAGGTTTTGAAGAAAAATGACGAAATCTAATTGATCGATCTACGGCCATCGGAACGTAAGGACTGAACAAGAATTAATTCGCCTATATCTCTTGAACCAATTGAGAAAAAAATCAAAATTTGATCATAGTTAGCTTTTTGTTATGAAGTCAGAAACATGTGGAACATTTACTTCATAGATATTCCAATTCTCTGTCGCAAAATGTCAAGCGAAGTGAAAGCACGAGAATTTATAAAGAAACTATTTCAAAATAATCGAAAATGGAGCTTCAAAAGAATCGCAAAAGAGGCTCGCGTTCGTCCGGAAACGGTATCAAGAGTTGTTAAGCGCTTCAACGAAGATCTTACAATTAACCGCAAGGAAGGAACCGGGAGGAAAAAGGGGTTTCACAGCCCAAAAAAAGTGAAGAAAGCCATCAGCCTTTTTCAAAAGAATCCTAACCTTTCAGGACGGAAAGTGGCCCAGATAGTGGGTTGTTCGCAGTCAACCGTTCAGAAAATCAAGTCGAGTTGTGGGCTTAGAACATACAAAGTGCAGAAAGTGCCAGACAGGAACGATGTGAAGAATCAAGAAGCGAAATCAAGAGCAAAGAAATTAAAAAAAGATTTTTTGAAAATTTTTTCCTGTTGCGTGATGGACGACGAAACCTATGTCTTGGCTGATTTCTCGCAACTTCCTGGTCAGGAATTTTATACTGCTGATTCTCGTGAAAATATTGACGAACAATTTCGCGTGAAGAAACAAGCAAAGTTTCCTAAAAAAATCCTGGTTTGGCAAGCAATTTGCACTTGTGGGAAAAGGAGCTAATTTTTCGTTGGCCAAGGCTCTGTTGACTCGAAGATATACATTGAGGAATGCTTGAAGAAGCGACTTTTACCATTTTTACGTGTGCACGATGTGTCAACAATCTTTTGGCCAGATTTAGTTTCATACCACTACAGCAAGGCCACCAAGGAATGGTACGAAGCTAATGAGGTGGTTTTTGTCCCCAAAGAGGCCAGTCCACCAAATTGCCTAGAACTCAGGCCAATCGAAAGATATTGGGCCCTGGTAAAAAGAGAATTGAAGAAGACTAAGAAATCAACGAAAACATCAGCGGAATTCAAGCAAAAGTGGAAAACAGCATCCCAGAAAGTGACTGAGAACACTATAAGAAGCATGATGGGAAGAATTCCAGAAAAAATCCATGAATTATGTAAAAAATAGTTTTGGTTTTTTTATTGTGAAAACAGTTTTCATTAGAATTAGAAGATGATTCGACAATGAGTTTGATTTTCGAAATCGGTCCAGTGGTTCAAAAGATATAAGCGTTTTTGTGATAGCGAATTTATGTTACCGTATGTTATATGTTATTCCGTGTTTGATTCGCAAGAGTGGTTTTGCTAACTTTATGTACATGGAAATGTGGATACTGATATTGACAGAATCACGAAAATCTATTTCTGATTTGTCAAAATCGAATCCCCAAAAACTGGGCCGAGTCGTCAAGAACGGATTTAGATCGATCCCTCATCTTCGGGACAGGTCGCATCTGCCATCGAGGCAGATTTCTGACGTTGACCAGTATAACTGGAGCGGATCCATCCGTCTGTGCTCCTTATCGGAAGCGCAATCGGATTAGATGCGACGTTTTATCCCGAACAGACTATGATGAATGGGTAGGACGTAATATCGCTTCTTCTCTGAGAAACGACTGCAAGGCTCTCGTGTAGGACGATATGATTTGTTCTTTATTGCTTCTGGCAACAAGATACCCGGAGAGATGTACTTCTGTGAAGTTATTAATGTTATACTCTGCTTTATTTCTGTTCTGGTATTTCAATATGCGCGATAGGAGCGACGTGCCGAGATGGGGGATTTTTTTCCGATTTTCTGGATATCGGGGAGACTTGGAGGAATGCTTTTGGCACGGATTTTGCTCGATGCTTTTGACTTTGTGTGTCTAGGGAATGAGAAAGTTATTGAATGCTTTTGGGGATTTTTTCCGATACGTTTCTCTGAACCAAGAGGAAAAGATATTGTTACACCCTCTCATCACTAGTTTTTTTAACAATATTGCATTATATACAGGCTGCTCCGAAACTCAACGTCAAGCAGACGCGAGGGTAGGTTAGATAGATCTTTTGTTCTTTACCCTACTCATTCATTGAAACCCTATGAGGGACTGCCAGATTCCGTATTTGTAGTGAGGACTTTGGCTGTTGAGGCAAGGGTTGAACCCTTGGTTGTCCTTCATAATACCGGCCCTAAAAGATCGTGCATGGTCAGCACTCAAAAGGTTCAATAATGGCTCGTCACCATGCATAAAACCATAACTGTCCAGAGCTACTTCTGCTGGGAGATATGAAGCTTATATGAACGAGAATAAATTCGCTATCTCAAAAATGCTTATATCTTTTGAACCACTGGACTGATTTCGAAAATCAAACTCATTTCCGAATCATCTTCTAATCCTAATGAAAACTGTTTTTACAATAAAAAAACCAGAACTATTTTTTACAAAATTCATGGATTTTTTCAGACATTCTTCCCATCAAGCTTCTGATAGTGTTCTCAGTCACTTTCTGGGATGCTGTCTTCCTTTTTTGCTTGAATTCCGCTAATGTTTTCGTTGATTTGTTAGTCTTCTTCAATTCTCTTTTTACCAGGGCCCAATATCTTTCGATTGGCCTGAGTTCTGGGCAATTTGGTGCATTGGCTTTGGGGACAAAAACCACCTCATTAGCTTCGTCGACTCCTTGGTGGCCTTGCTGTAGTGGCATGAAGCTAAATCTGGCCAAAAGATTGTTGACACATCGTGCTCACGTAAAAATGGTTAAAGTCGCTTCTTCAAGCATTCCTCGATGTATATCTTCGAGTCAACAGAGCCTTGGCCAACGAAAAATTTGCTCCTTTTCCCACAAGTGCAAATTGCTTGCCAAACCAGGAATTTTTTAGGAAACTTTGCTTGTGTCTTCACGCGAAATTGTTCGTCGACATTTCCACGAGAATCTGCAGTATAAAATTCCTGACCAGGAAGTTGGGATAAATCAGCCAAGACATAGGTTTCGTCGTCCATCACGCAACAGGAAAAATTTTTCAAGAAATCTTTTTTTAATTTCTTTGCTCTTGATTTCGCTTCTTGATTCTTCACAGCGTTCCTGTCTGGCACTTTGCGACAGAAAATTGGAATATCTTTGAAGTAAATGTTCCACATGTTTCTGACGTTCGTAACAAAGCTAACTATGATCAAATTTTGATTTTTTCTCAATTGGTTCAAGAGATATAGGCGTTTTTGTGATAGTGAATTTTTCTCGTTCAGTCCTTATAACACAATAATTCCCCATAAAACCGTCGGGAAGCCAAATTGATTTCGATACGATCGAATCCGAACTCGTAAAACACGCAAATAACTATCGATATAATATGGAGTCGAGACATCAAAATGAACCAGACGGGATGCCCTAATTCTGAAGGAAACGTAGGCGTGGGTCGTTCGTTCTCCGATTTTACATCCACTTTTTCCACCTGTACGATAGACGATAGTCAAATAGCGCCATCTGTTCTGCAGCACATGCCTTCCGTTGGAGATCGGCTATCCTGCTGTTGGGATCTAAAGCACCTGTCATCTGTTGGGTGTGCAAGGTGGGGGTGTAAAAACGGAAAAGATTCGATCTGTCACTTCCTGTAGGATCTTGTAGTAAATAAATCTTGTGTTAAAAAGCCCAGCGTCTTAGAAAAACTGCTTCATTACAACGACCGTTGATAATATCTTAATGGTAGGCAATTTATTCTCGAAAATCATAGAGACAGAAATAAAGCAGAAGGCTGCAACATTAGTAATGAAGTTTTATCAAAACAGAAGAACTTCATAGGACATCCTCTATACTTTACATGGAAAACAGCGTTCTCAGGAGAACAACAAACACTCCGAGAAACAGGAAAATAAATCGCCTCTTCCTCCGAACAAACGACGGAACAAAAAGAAAGCTTTACCGGTGAGTTAACTTCCCAGATTATAATGCTCGCCTTCGTCTAATACCTCGTATGAGTTATGGGAAACAAAACTGGAAACTATTAGAGAAGTGTAACGTTACACGAAAAACAGCGTCCATTTCCCCTCTCCCACTTCCTGCTGTACAAGACGAGGATGCACTTCGTGTTTTTGGATTTGGAGCGATGCGAGATTCTTGGCATCCGTCGCTGTCATTAATTATAGAAATTCGTTCAATTACCGAGATTTCGACCGCGTTTGAGGATGCGTCTGACTTCCGCGTGTACCAGGAGCTTCACGAGGATATATTGAAAAATTCTTAGCCTACTATAGAACCAAGCGAAATCCAATGTCAAAATATTTTATTACTCAACATATTCTCCTCTTAATTGAATACATTTATTACAGCGAACCTGCAACGTCTCTAGACCTTTCAAAAAAATGTTTCTTCTTGCTCTGCAAATCAGTCCTCCACAGCTTTTATTACCTCCTCGTTGTAAGAAAATTTACGTCCTTTTGAACTTTTTTTTCAGTTGGGGAAAGAGAAGATAGTCGGACGGTGCCAAATCTGGAGAATAAGGGGGGGTGTTCTAGTAATTCTAACCCTAAATCACGAATTGCATGGCAACATGAGATTTGTGTACCGGGGCGTTGTCCTGTAAAAACAAAATACCTTTGGATAGCTTTTCGCGACATTCTCTTTAATTTTTTCCCCTAGAGGGGTCAGTAATGTCGAATAGGAATCTCCAATTATTGTTCTACCCTTATCTAAAAAAATCAATCATGATTACTTTATGGCAATCCCAAAAAACTGAAGCAAGAACTTTTCCAGCAGATTTTTGGTCACGAAACTTCTTAGGTCTCGGATAACCAGAGTGCCGCCATTCCATCGATTGTTGCTTTGTTTCTGGGTCGTAGAAATGTACCCAAGTCTCATCAATAGTAACAATTCGGTTTAAGAAGTCTAAATCGTTTTCAAATCGAGCACAGATCGAACGCGATGCTTCTACCCTTGCACGCTTTTGATCAATATTCAAACATTTGGGGATCCATTTTGCATAAATTTTTCTCATGTCTAAATTGACGTGAACTATACGATGAACGCGTTCGTATGAAATCTTCAGTGCTTCAGATATCCGTTTCAGCCCAATTCGACGGTCTGATAAAATGAACTGCATCAATATTTTCGGGGACTGACACAGAAACTGGCCTTCCCGATCGGCCATCATCTTCAATGGAAAATTTACCTCTTTTGAAGCTTTCAGTCCAATTTTTCACGGTCGCATACGAAGGACATTGATCACCAAGGGTATTAAGCATATCTTCGTAAATCTGCTCACCTCTTAACCCTTTTAAATACAGGTACTTGATGATGGCTCGGTACTCCAAATCTTCGATTTTTACAATTTCGGTGGACATTTTTTTTTCAATTTATTGCGTAACTTTGGTTTACTTTTTTGACGTCGAACTCTACACTGACACTTCTAATAAGTTATTGTTCGTTGATATTAGTGATAGAACGATATGACTTTTTTTGCCGATACGATATATCGGCCGATACCGATATTTACGTGCCGATATGCCGATATATCGTATCGGCAAACATAACGCCACCTATTCATACATTACTTCAGTGTATCTATCAGCACCTGCTGCCAGTGTATCGAGTGAAAGACTCTTCAGTGAATTAGGCAATATTTACGAGCAAAAAAGAAATAGACTGAATGAAGAAAGGGCTGAAATGTTGGTATTATTTTACACCACAACATAAAAAAAATTAAATTTCAGTTATTAAGTATTATTATTATTATGTTATTTATGAACTGTATTTTTTACCTGCCATATAACGTACCTATGTTTGTTAATATTGTTGTTAATTTTGATGGTATAGGTTTTGTTTTACTTTTTTAATAAAAAATATTTCCCTTAGAATGAAAACTCTCATTTTGTTTGATAATGTATTTCATTTATGCACTGAAGAGGCGAAAAAAAATTGCCGATATTTTTGCCGATATTCCTTGCCGATACGATATATCGGCAACAATTGCCGATATACCGATATCAATATCGGTATCGTTCTATCCCTAGTTGATATGGTATTGCAATATTTTGTTTATGCATGGAACTGGTCTACGCTAACTAGATATCAATACATCCTCGTATTCATAAAGTTGTGGTGATTTCTCGAAATCTGAGAGCACCCTCGCCTTCTATCGATTTACCATTTCAACCTACTCAAAACGACTGTTCAGACTCGAAAAAAGACACGGTTCGATGACAGCCATCACGAAGAGACGGGGACAAATGTCGCTCGATCGAAAAGACATCCAACCATCTTTACCCTCTTTTTATAAAGTTTCAATATTCAGGGCAATAAATCTCCCGCGTATTGGAACGAACGGCGGCTTGGAGGCACCGTTAGTCTACGTCAAGCAATAAGGATGCCGTCAAAGGATAATTCGTCCTTATCCGGATAACTTTTTTCTGCCATATTTCACGTAAGATTCGCTCACCGCAGGGAGAGCGAGTTTGGGCTGAAAAACAGGACGGATTTTTCTGACAGGATTTATTTTCTATTATAATGTCGGTGTAATTTTTCACGATGAATTTTTGAGTGCAGTTAGCTAAATATGTATCTTCCTGGCGATATTTCGGCCAACTCATGGATTTGTCCATTATAACTAAGAGTTTTGCTTCGATCGATGGATTTACAACGCAAGGATATGTATCAGGTGTGTTTTTCAGAGTGATACAACTTTAAATTGAAATAAAACACATTTGAATTAAGATTGAAGCCAATTTTTTCATTTGAAAGAAGGTTTCATGACATTTATGTTCTAAAAATAATTTCCAGCATATGTCCAGTGTCCACCACGACTATAGCTCTGAGGAACCGCTTTCGGCCTGACCAATTTTGGACCACTTTTTCGAGGAATTCAGGCTTTATTTCAGCGACAACACGAGTTATGTCGGCTTCCAAAGCGTCTATTGTTTCTGGTTTATCAACATAAACCAATGACTTGACATAACCCCAAAGAAAATAATACATTGGGGTCATGTCTCATGATCTTAAAGGCCAATTCATTAGATCACAGCTCGAAATAATGCTATAGCCAAATCTTTCTTTCAATAAATCAATTGTTACGGTGGCAGCATGGGGTGTAGCACCATATTCTTGGAACCAAAACACTTCTGAGTCGATACCATTCAAATTTTGAAACAAATAGTCATTGATCATCCATCTGTAACGAGCACCATTCACTGCAACATTAGCTCCAGCATCGTTTTTAAAGAAATATGGACCGATGATGCGTCCAGCTTGTCAAGCACACCATACAGTGCATTTTTCAGGATGCAATGGAACCTGCAGAACTTCTCCATATATGGCAATTTGGCTTGTTTACGTAGCCGTTCAACCAGAAATGAGCTTCATCACTAAACACAATTTTTCTATAAAGAAGTGGATTAACTTCAGGCTGTTCTAGGGCCCAATCAGCAATCAAACGACGCATATTATGGTCAAGTGGCTTTAGTTTTCGAACAGGTTGGATCTTGTATGGGTGTAGACCAAGATCTTCACGCAAAATTTTCCATTTGGTAGATGCACCGAGTCCAACTTGTTGTGAACGTCGACGAATAGACAAATCTGGATCTTCATCAACACTATCACTTACAGCAGCGACATTTTCCTCTGTACGTAGAGTTCTTTGTCTTGTTGCTGTTGTTGCATCGAGTAGAGAAAATGTTGTCCGAAATCTATCGATAATTCGACGAATAAGCTGCTCTGATGGACGATTATGTAAACCATAAATTTCACGAATAGCTCCATAAGTTTGACGAGTACAACACTGATTTTGAAAATAAATTTCAACAATTTGCAAGTGTTAGTCTTTCCTTGATAATTTGTCAATGCTTACTGAACAGAAATGTCAAAACAACATGGCTTCTACCTTGTGTCAAATCACAGTTATCCCTATCGAAAATTCTATCACTCTAAAAAAACTGATATCTATACTTTCTGGAGTGCTTGACCTGACGTTACTGTTGTCTGAAAGCGCAGGCGTCAGTAGTCAAGAGTTCTGGCAGGGCGTTCGTGAAACCTATTAGGGAATCCAACGACCTGTCAAATATTTTTTGGAGGTTAGCTGGTGGCCAAACAAACCAAATTTAGCTTTGTTCATGTAGACATTAAAACCGTTTATTTGCTTGAAAAATTGTTTTATGTGGACATTTTTTTGATATTTCTAGTCAATCTTACTCTTAGGAATATCAGACCAGTGAAAATTATTTAAAGTAAGTGCATTTTCAATAAAAAATGCCATAAATGTGTGCCAAAGTTGGATGTGCAAGTCGTTCAAATTATGAGGATTTTCTTGAATATTTTGGAACACCCAGTGTGTGTAACTTGGTGTATTATACACATATTAAGTGACTTATCAGGAAACAAAAGGAAATTGGGTCAGCAGTCATCAAGACTTGACAATATCGAAGATAAGAAACTAAAGTGAATGTGTCTTCGTACACACTGAAATAAGCAGTATTCAGTTCATAAAAGATGTAAAACTGATGAATATTTAAATTTATATCATATAAAAGGATAAAGAAGTTACAGGGACAGAGCTTTGATTAATATTCCTTCTCCAATACTTTCTCTTCAATCTCTTCGGGCTCCCAATACTAAAAGTTGTAATCATATGATTGAGTGAAATTTTCTTTGTCAGTGATACTTCAGGATACTTTTTGATATTAGAAATCATAAAAATTCACTCGTTCACTCATGAAATGCATATAAGATAATAAAATTCCTCATATTTACTGCAAGCCAGCGACCTGTCAGAAAATTTATAGGTTATCTGGAGGCAGGGCGCCACGTGGTTTGGATTGCCTAATTGTAACTGGCGCTCGAGTATCTTATTTGCAAGACAGATAGTGGCGCATCTGTCAAAAATAGAATTTTAAATGCTCTGACCAAGATCAAGCGAAATAATCGCAATGCTTCAAATCTAAAATCTATTTTGCCGCCGATTGATCTCGCTCATTTAGCCAAATGACAGGATGTCCTCGCGGTTACATCGACCAGCAAAAAACAACCTTCTCAACGTTGCAGAACGAAGGATATCGACCGAGAAGGCAAGAGATGGAAAAAGAATCAATCGGGCGTAATCCAGCGACAAATAATCCAATCTTGACGAAGAACGAAGATAGATTACAGACAGATTGAAACTGGCGGACGAAACAGATGCTGGACAAAATGTTCAATTACAAGGCATTAAGGACGAATCGATTGTTCGCATTCGGATCGAAGGATGATATAATCGGATCGCGGGGAGCTGAGGTCATGAGGATTCCTCCAGTTCGAGACATCTTATGAGGAGCTCAAGATCCATTAGAAACCCTCAATTTCTTACTGAATCTTTGATGGCCCTTGTAAGATTCAATCTCCTCAAATCTTTCTCACATATATGGCAGCTATCTATTGAGAAATATGGTGAAACCCTAGCCGTAGCACTGGATATCTCTAAGGCATTAGATCGAGTCTGGCATCAGGGACTCCTCGCCAAGATTCCATCTTATGGCGTGCCCCCAAAGCTGTGTTCTCTGCTGGCTAGTTTTCTCTCAAACAGATGTCGATGGAGTTTCATCTGACTCTCTACCCATAAATGCTGATGTTCCGCAGAGATCAATTCTGGCTCCAACACTATTTCTATTTCACATCAACGATTTGCTGGAAGCAACTTCGTGTCCAGTGCACAGCTTCCCGGATGATAGTACCCTTCATATCATGCCGCCTCTTCTTCTAGGGCTCTTATACCAGCCAGCCAAATCAGAAACGAACGAGGAAGAAATGTTAACAACAAAAATATGGACTTGGCAACAAATCTTGAAGGGGGATCTTATAACTTGGTGGAATTCAACGCAAACAAAACACAAGCATGTATTTTCTCTAGAAAAGCCGATCATACTGTGCCAGCATAGAATTGTCGGGAGTGGCCATACCATTGAAGTCATCCATTTCGATGCTTGGTATTACTGTCGGCAGTAACCTTTCTTGGGAGAATCACGTGAGATGCATTGCTGAAAGTGCATCCCAAAAACTTGGTTTTCTGTTTCGTGTCAGGAGCTATTTTAGTCCAGTCATCTTAGTAGTTTCACCTCGGAATGTGAGATACCCAGCTGTCTATTTGTATAAACCTTTATTTTGACACCCTAAAACATGTCTCAAAACCTACATATTGTAAGGTGTCCGCGTCTGTCAAAAAATAATGTCAAAGGTCACAAAAATCGATTTTTTTGACTTTTTTTGCAAATATCTCGTTTCCTATGGGGTTTACGGGATTTGTATTTATTATCAATATTATAGAAGATAAAATTCTCTACAACTTTTGTCTGAACATTTTTTTTATACGTTGAATCGTTTTTGAGATAGGGGGCTGTGAGCGCGCAATGTTCAACTATATAGAGGATCTTTAAAGGTCAACCGTTAGGTCTCAAATAGTTTATGAAATGTTTAGAAATATCGAAGTGATAAGGAGAAGTTAATTAATGTGTTAATAGAAAAATTACAAGCTGCTAATATCATTACAAAACAGGCCAGAGATGATGCAGATGTTCTTATTGTTGAAAGTGCTATTGAAGAATCGAAACATGGAAAAACAACAGTTATAATAGGTGAAGATATAGATTTACTTGTTATTTTAATTGGGCGTACTCTATCTCATCAAAAAGAAATTTTCTTTAAAAAAGTTGGTAAAGAGAATGTTAAAACTGAAATTTACTCCTCCAAAAGGTTTGACAAATATCCCAGTTCTAAAAAACATATTTTGTTTTTGCACGCATTGAATGGCTGTGACACGACTTCGGCAATTTTTAAAAAGAGGTAAAAAAACTTTTTCAAAGGTTTTTGAGAAATTGTCGAATTTGGATGAAACTGCTGCAGCATTTGAAGAAAAAAACTGTCCGGTACAAGGATTATTCGAAAGTGGAATTAAGATTTTATTGGCAGTCTATAATGCTCCAAAGTCTGTGAGCAGCATCGACCATCTGCGTTATACCCAATATATTGAATTTACAAAATCAACTAAACCTGTGCAGTTGTCAAATATTCCACCAACAACTGCTGCAGCTCATCAACATCTTAATCGTGTTTATTATCAAGTCCATACTTGGTTAGGGCATGATTTGGAACCCCAGAAGTGGGGTTGGACAATGCGTAACGAATTCCTGGAACCAATCACAACAATTTTACCACCTGCTCCAGAGGAATTGCTTAACACAATATTCTGCAACTGCAAAAATGGTTGTGGTTCGCGATGTGGTTGCAGAAAATCGGGGTTGCAGTGCTCTTTAGCTTGTGGCCAGTGTAATGGCTAAGCTTGTCTCAATGCTCTGCCATACCAGAGTGATGCCAGTGAAGATGGGACCTTTGACCCTGACATCATGGAAGACCTGGAGACAAATTTCGTTGAGGAAGAAAATGAAGAAGAAGCGCAAATTCAACCAGAAGACGATGATAATGAGGAAGAAAAAAATTAAAATCAGAGTTTGTCGTTGTTTAAATAATTATTCTTTTTATTTAGTTTATATTGATAAATGTATCGATTAAAAATTTTTCAAAAAAAACGTTAATTAGAAATTTATTTCATTTCTTCATTTTTTTTTCAGTAATTAGTATAGCTTTGATTAACATTAAAAATAATTTAGGTATTTGCCTTCGTTAATTCTAAGTACACAACCAGGTAAGTGTGATTAAATACATTGATAATTAATTAACAATAGATAAGTCATAAAAAAACATTAACTATAATGTACTTTTCGAAAAAAATTATAATAATTTATAATTATATATTTCTAAACATATTATAAAATATTTGAGACATATTTTTGATCGGACCTACCGGTTGACCTTTAAAGATCCTCTATCTATATAGACTCTACAGGGTGTTTGGTAATTCGACGTGAACCTTGAAAAGGGATATACTAGACGTCATTTGCAGTGAATTGCGTCGAGTGAAGCATGGTCCGAAAACCTATGGTTACGAAGATATCGCCATTTTTCAACTTTTTTGAAATTTTCTGCTTCGTTATCGAAAATAATTAATTTTGTGAAAACAACTCGACTCTAAATAGTCAATGAATATTTTTTTCAAAGCTGAGGAGATGGTCCTCATTTCTTGCGAAAAAGTATTCACTAAAAATTCAGATAACCCGAGATATACAGGGTCATAAATGGCTGCACCTGTTTTCCTCATAAAATCTTGATAAAACAATTGAGAATTACTCGAAAAAAGTATCATGAACTTGGTGTACAAATGTAAAGAAAAACTTCCCTGTTTCATCAGCTTTTCAAAAAGGTACATATGTCAATAATTCCTTCATGCAATCAAAAAATATGGCCGGAAAACCAAGCAGACAACAGACTTTTTCGAGTCATTCAGATATCCCATTATCCTTTATTTCACTCGGCGTGATAAGTAAGCCGTAAGCGGGCCATGGTTCGATCACTAAATGACTCGAAAAAGTCTGTTGTCTGCTTGGTTTTCCGGCCATATTTTTTGATTGCATGAAGGAATTATTGACATATGTACCTTTTTGGAAAGCTGATGAAACAGGGAAGTTTTTCCTCACATTTGTACACCAAGTTCATAATACTTTTTTCGAGTAATTCTAAATTGTTTTATCAAGTTTTTTTGAGGAAAACAGGTGTAGCCATTTATGACCCTGTATATCTCGGGTTATCTGAATTTTTAGTGAATACTTTTTCGCAAGAAATGAGGACCATCTCCTCAGCTTTGAAAAAAAATATTCATTGAATATTTAGAGTCGAGTTGTTTTCACAAAATTAATTATTTTCGATAACGAAACAGAAAATTTCAAAAAAGTTGAAAAATCGCCATATCTTCGTAACCATAGATTTTCGGACCATGCTTTACTCGACGCAATTCACTGCAAATGACGTCTAGTATATCCCCTTCCAAGGTTCACGTCGAACTACCAAACACCCTGTATATATAGTTAAACATTGCGCGCTCACAGCCCTCTATCTCAAAAACGATTCAACGTATAAAAAAAATTTTCAGGCAAAAGTTGTAGAGAATTTTATCTTCTATAATATTGATAATAAATACAAATCCCGTAAACCCCATAGGAAACGAGATATTTGCAAAAAAGTAAAAAAAAAATCGATTTTTGTGACCTTTGACCTTATTTTTTGACAGACGCGGACACCTTACAATATGTAGGTTTTGAGACAAGTTTTAGGGTGTCAAAATAAAAGTTTATACAAATATTCAGCTGGGTATCTCTCATTCCGAGATTCTTACCTTATTTTGACTAATATGACTGGACTATTTCACCTCAGGTCAGCTGCTTATGATCTATAAGGCACAGAATCGACCTGTCCTGGAATACTGTTCCCATATTTGGAGTGCTGCACCTAAACATACCCTAAATGTCTTGGATTCTGTACAAAAAAGGGCAATTCGTCTCGTCGGTGATGCCCCGCTTACAAACTCGCTCACCTCTCTAGAACACCGTTGAAGAGTAGGAGATCTGTCTCTATTTTATAGATATTTTCATAGGCGATACTCGTCTGAACTATCAGCAATCTTTCCTCCTCTGGCAGTCTCTTTAGGACTAACCCGTCAAGTTAAGTCTTCACATCCCTTCGTGGTCACTTTGGAGACCTGCAGAACATCTCTCTTCAAAGACTCGTTCATCCAACGAACAGCGAGGCTTTGGAACGCATTGCCTAGGGAGGTGTTCCTCGAGGCATATAACCTCCAGAAATTCCAGAAGAACACCAATTCCTACCTGCTTGCCCTTGGTTCTCGCGATGTTCTCTGAAGATTGCAGGGTATTCCTTTTCGTGAATACCACAACATAAAAAAAAATGAATAGCTCTATGGTGGTTCCTTGGTGTTTTTCGCCCTTGCCACCATGATTGGACGTTTCTGCCGTATTGAAATCGTCTTGTAGACTAGGTGGGCCGAACAAAAGCGACGTTCTTGCTCAATTTTCCGGCCGGTTGATCGCGATCGCGTCGGCCGCCTAGAGAAATAGAGTGCCATTATCCGAGGCGTAAAAATTAGATTTTCAAACGGCGGACGGAGAACAATGGCGGAACCGTTAATCAACTCTTCTTCTAATGGCGTCTCGGCAGAGCGAGGCATATCATTACGTTATTTCGGATCGGACGTTGGAACAGGCAACGTTGACAATTATCCTCAGTCGGGATGAAGAATTTTAATAAGTTCCAGCTGAAAAAAAGCGCGGTTTTCTTTCGACGGTGTGTGAACTGCGGAACGTTGACCATAGACTAACTATAGATAAGCAACTCCCCTTCGATTTCTGGTTCATTGAAAAGCGCCATCTATGATGTGTTGACACACTATTTTTGGAAAACATTGGACAAAATTATAGATCCCTAACCGTCCACAAACGTCATCTAGTGGTTCGCATATCAAGTACCAGTACGAACAAAAGGTTGAGAATAAATTAATTAAAGGTGAGGTTTCATCAAATTTGGTGACAACTTGAAAGAAATTGTCACCAAATTCAATGAAAACCAAAAGAAAAGATCGAGTATTAAAAATAAAATGTTTATTTTAGAGAAATATCAGTAACAAATCATTGCATCCAATACACACATTAAATTTGAACCTTTTTCAAACTGGAACACTATCGAGTACACTCTGAGTTCCCTCAGCACAGAAATTTCTTTCCCAGGAGCAATCCGCTTGCCATGAAACACTGAAAGTAAAATTATTTCAAAATAAATCATTAGCAATTAATTTGAGATAAATCTCCTAATCTTAGAAACTGGCTACAACACAATTTTAGTTACCTTTTCTACTTGTACTGGAAGTTGCCTTAGGAACTGAGACTTTTCTTGATCCTGATGGCACATCTACGTTCATAATATCTGAAAATTAAAACGACCTTATTAGACATGAAAAAATGTCGATTGGCAATTCTCATCTCTCAAATTATCAATTTTTAAAGATTGATGTGGTTTGATTTCAGAATAATTCAATCAAGGAATTTATTTTTTCTAAAAACTAAATACCTTCAGGGTACTCCTTAACTCTAGTCACATCAGAATGAAATGTTCCACTTGAAGTTGTTGGTTCATCATTTGATTCAACCCCATGGAAAAAATCAACTTCTTGTGCAATTTCACTGATACTTTGCAGGGGGAGATTTTTTCTTCCATACACCTTTGAAGAACCTTTGAGTTGGTGGATGATAATCTTTATTCACAAACGTATCAAAAAATATATCTTTATTGTTTGCGGAACTCACGTAGGTACTCTGAAATAGGAGAAAAAATGTAATAGGTGAATGAAATTGGAATGTTTTAAATTACCTGGTAAATTGAGAGTTTCTATAATACGACAGCTATGGCCTGTATATTCCAATTCAGAAACTTAGATACTAAATACATGTATATATAAAATAAATTAATAAATATTGCATTGATTAAAATATTTATGAAATTGGCGTTTCCAACATTGTTATTGTTTACACTTTTCATGTCACAATGAATAGAGTCTACGCGCATGCGGCAAGCGTGAACCAGAAAATCATGGAATTTAGTTCTGCACCAACGCTAAGGTGGCGGTAGTGATGCATGAATTCGGCCGTACTTAGAGAGTTACACCCCCCTGACGTTGACGATCGTCAGTTTCGCCGAAGTGACGAGGACGACTCAAAAAGGCTTTGATCAATCTGCGTGACTTTGAAGATGGCAGAAGCTGAATTGGAATTTTTTTCGTGATATAACCAAAACTACCTTACAGATTACCGTGTAAAACGCAGTCGAGTAAATAATATTGGCTGGCTGTGGAATCGGGTTTCGGGAACTGATGGAAAATCGATGGCTATACCTGATATATCTCATTTTTTTCTGGAGGGATAGGTCAACTAGATATGGTATGGTCGAAGTCTTCCAAAATTAGTTTAGGATCGATGTAGAGATTAACTCATACGTCTGGCAATTTTCCACATGGGTCCAATGCAGTATTATGAGAGTGGACTGGCTTGCAGCAATGTCGGACACATATTATTCTCTAATTTGGTTTAGATATTCGTGCTTCAATGAAATTATTTTTGATATAGATTATATTTTATTCAAATTCCCTTTTGCAACAGGTATAATCCTAGAAACTTTATCACATCAGTAAGAATAATTCCTTAGAAAAACGTCCTGTGTCGGTATTCAAAGAGTGGAACGAAGATAGCATAAAGGATAGCAATAACATAATACAGGGTGGTCCAGATCGTAACCAAGAAATTTTAACCACGTATTCTTCATCAAAAATAAGCCCTAGTTTGTCATATAAACATATGTCGAGAAATGTTTCCTCTCCGAGATACGGGGTGTTAAAGTTATAGAAAACAAAATGTTTTTTATCAATAACTTTCACACTGCCTGGAATATTTTTATGAAATTTGAGACATAGGTTTTAAGCGTCAAGGAGCACTTTTTTATATATCATTTCTTTTCTATTCTACCAGTGGCTTCCGTACTGCAGCGATACTGAATATTTTCAGATAAAAAATGATACGCCACTGGTTTTTCCGACAATAAAAATTTCTATTTAAATCCTTATTCAATTAGGATCAAATTCCGTTTCGTAACTTTTTGCTGTCCGAGGCACCGTTTCCGGTTAAAAAAATAAAACACATTCTCATGCATGAAAAAATCGCCAAAATTTGATATAGCAATAAAAAGCTCACTACGGTTTTGTAGCAATTTTCTAAGATTAGATAAATTTTGGCGATTTATTCATGCATTAGAATGTGTTTTATTTTTTTAACCGGAAACGGTGCCTCGTACAATTTTTATTGTCAGAAAAACCAGTGGCGTATCATTTTTTTATCTGAAAATATTTAGTCTCGCTGCAGTACGGACGCTACTGGTAAAAAAGAAAAGAAATGATATTGTGAAAAAAGTGCTCATTGACGCTCAAAACTTATGTCTCAAATTTCATAAAAATATTTCAAGCAGTGTGAAAAACATTTTTTTTCCATAATTTTAACACCCCGTATCTCGGAGAGAAAACATTTCTCGACATACTCTCTGTATAAAAAGTACCCGGAAAATGTTATTTAAATGAACCGCCAAAAAGGAATCGGTAATTTTTTTTTCTTAAAGTTGGTAGGACCTTCCTTTATTACCAAGCCAAATTTGAGCGCGATCTGTCAACTAGTGTGTTTACAACAGCTGTCAGTATCAGTCGACCTCAAAAGTGCTCTGCGAATTTTACAATGGAAAAAATAGTTGATCAAAGAGTTTGCCTCAAATTTTGTCTTGCAAACGAATTTTCTTGTGCCGATTCATTGAAAATGTTAAAAAAAGCCTTTGGTGATAATGGTATGTCAAAAACACAAGCATACGATTGGTACAAATCATTCAAAGACGGTCGTGAGGTGGTCGAAGATTTGCCCCGTTCTGGACGGCCTTCAACGTCAACAACCGACGATAACATCATCCAAATCAAGAATTTAGTGCTCGAAAATCGTCATTCAAGTGTTAGAGAGTTGGCTCGAGAGTTGAGCATTGATAAAATGACCGTTCATAACATTTTGACTAATGTTTTGTGTATGAAACGCGTCGCAGCAAAACTCGTTCCAAAAGAGCTGAATTTTTTGCCATAATTATTAAGGAATACAAGACCAAAAACTCAATAAATACCATCGAACAACCGCCGTATTCACCTGACTTAGCTCCGTGCGACTTTTTTCTATTCCCAAGACTCAAATTGCCCCTACGTGGAACGCGTTTTGAGTCCATTGAAGCCATCAAAACAAATTCGCAACGAGAACTGAAGGCCATACCTTTGGCGGCGTATGAGCGGTGCATGGAAAAGTGGGTTCGCCGATATCATAGTTGTATTGTAAGCAATGGGGACTATTTTGAAGGAGACAAAATAAATATTGATGATTAAATTTAAATTAATGTGTTTTTTTTTTTACAATTCCGGGTACTTTTTATACAGAAGGTATGTTTATATGACAAACTATGGCTTATTTTTGATGTAGAATACGTGGTTAAAATTTCTTGGTTACGATCTGGACCACCCTGTATACTGCCGTGGGAGCATTGTGGAATCTAACTTTAAAAGGTCCCGAGCCGTGGTGTTAGCGGTATTGAGGAATGCAATTATTTGAAGAAACAAATACTCATTTCAGACATTCACACACAAATGAGTAAATGAATTTCAATCTGAAGTACTTTTTAATTGAGAGTTTATTTTTTAGAAAATTTTACGATTGTCACAACGTTGTAAAATTTTCTACTACATTTTGATTCCGTAGTAGTACAGTTAACCTATTCTGATGATTTTGAAAATTGGCTTTACTATTTATTATTGAAAGGTGCGGTCTCCTCTTTCTATATTCTAAGCTCTCTCCTTTATTTCTTCCCAATGCTCTTCACCACAGTTACTTCAATCATCTCGGAGTACATGCAAGACTCGAGTTCTCTCGAAATCCCCATTTGATTAATGCCCGAACCACACACGTCTCCAGAACCGCGCCATTGAAAAAAACCACTTCATAACGTTCGTTCTCCCATCTCTCGGCATAATGGAAACGGAAAAATAGCACCATTGTGCGGTCGGGACACTTATTTTAATAAATTGTGAGGGAATATAATGGGTTTGGGGGGCGCGGGGGCGCGAGACGGAACCGTTCCCCCGATAATGGCGGGCGCACACGTAGCGGTCTCGAGTTACACATACGTGTACGCGTACCATAAACGTGCATTTCGAGGTTGTATGGATTCGCTACACCCGAAAGAACCCGCCTGAGCGGCGTTCAATTTCTTGCGGCGAACAGGTTACGTGAGATGCGATGCCTAAAAGCAATTTTCATAAATATGACAGCGGCGGAAAACTGAATATGCAATTGGCGTTTTTTATGTCGCGGTCACATGATCGACGTTATACTCATTTCGTGAACTCTATCGCAAGCCGCGAAGTGAACAATCTGGACAAAAAAAGAAATGAAATGAATATCTCTAGCTGATCTCTTCAGATGATTTCATGCCATTCGCTCAACCTTGATGAAACCAAATGATCAGTCGGCGGATGACAAATCCCAAAAATACCGACTTTCTGGGAATTACGCACGCCCACCACAGACAGACAAACGAACCTACGTGATGGTCGTGAATGTAGCGAAGTTAATTCATGAAGACGATGTGGAAGAGGAAATGGTTGCTGCCGAAGCATTTACGGTCATAAATCATTTGGGGACTCGGATACATTCAACAGGTACACGCCAGCAAATATGACATCTATATAGAGGGACAGACTCCGATGTGTCCGAGTGAGGAAGCCAGTTCCTGCCTGTGGCGACCCTGAATTCTATTCATTCTCTTTATAAAAGATCGCGTTTTTGAGAGACTAATACACAAGGCTCTGCACGCCGTAGGGCCTATCGGCGCATGTCGTTCAGTGGTGAAAAATCTTCATTATGCATCGAGAGGTCTTCAAGGCTCTCAAATGTTATTGGCGGAGTACTACTTCCGACCCGAATTTCATGGCGCCTTCAACATTATCCACCTTCGGTTCTCTTTGCGGCCGTACGGCCGGCGAAATGGTTATTGCCTCCAATTCCAGTACTTTGTGTTTTATCTCCCCTCGTTCGAAGGTACACCTTCGTTTCCTTTGTTGTGATAGTCACTTGAGCGAGACGGGCACATCCGCTCAGTCGTTTCCGGTCGGTGATACTTGAATCCGATGCCGAAGACCGCGCAAGAAACCGTGAAATACCAAACGACGACGGTACGTCGTCGTCGGTACCCACGCATTGTTTGGCTCGACGACGTGTTATGTCTTCGCTACCTGTTCCATGGGCGTTGATATGGTAGTCCGGATTACGTAGCGTTACGATCGCTGCACATACGACTTTTGTTTGGTTTTCGTATGCGAGGTTTTTCAACCGTCTTCGGATGATGATTTAACGTTAAGAGAAATGCGCGTTTTAAATTTATTCATAGTAGTTGATCTCAATAAGGAATAACTGAAAGTTTTCTTCCAGTTCAGAAAAAGTTATTCATATATATCAGGAGGATCTATCAGTTGAGCCAAATTAAGCCAAGAACCCACCATTCCCTCCAGAAAAAAGCCAAACGCCAGTCAAATGTGGCGGCTTGTTTAACTGTCGACAGTTTGTACAAACTCGTTTTACGCATTTGAGACGTGGTAAATTGAACAAGGCTTCGAAAGTGTGATCGCTTCAAATCTGAACAGAGGAGAGACCAAACTTGTCAAAACGCCTCTGGTTCCAACAGCCGGACAAAATATCGCGAAATCCGAATGTTTCGGACGAAACTCGTAAACCTTTCATCTGCATGATCGAAGCCGGCCAAATTAACTGCCCGGACGACTTTTCGTCGTTTGTGAGGTAGCAGTCGCGGAAACTCGCTTCTCATTCATTAACTCCGACTCGTTAATCCGTTAAAAGGCCGCGGATTCGCAGATCGGATAGGCCAGACTGGGACGCATCTCGACGAGATTACGCTTAATTAAGCCAATTAACGCCCGTGTGTACGTGAACTGGGCGAGAAGACCTGAAGCCGATTCGTGGGTTTTTTCAGCAGCAGCCAGGGATATTCGTTAGGTTTCGACACTGCGTATCCGGTTACGGTATCCGCGAGTATCTCCCGGGGACCGTCGTCTAATTAGTCCTTTTAATGACGTCGCTCGAGGAAATTTCACTTTTGGGTCACGAGGACTGATGGAACCTTAGACGTGACGCGAATTGATCGCCTGTGGGAACGGCAACTTTGGGATTACAAGAGGAAAATGTTTTCAAACATCACCGACAGTTGGACTTTCCTCCTCTAATGGGGATGAAATTTTCAAAATAGCTTGGCATAAAAGCTTTCATTTCCTATTGAACCTTAGACTATAGAAATAGAAGACGCATCTTTCATTCATAAATAGTGAAGCCAATTTTCAAAATAATCAGAAGAGTTAATTCACTTGTAATTTCATTTCCATTCCTCATTACCGATAACACCACGCCACTGGACCTTTCAACGTTAGATTCCGCAAAGTTGCAACGGCAGATGATCGCAGATGATTATTGCAATCACTTTCAGATGATCATTTATTGATATTGAACAATATACATTTAACGCTATATATTGCTAAGGACTGAACGAGAATAAATTCTCTATCACAAAAACGCTTATATCTTTTGAACCACTGGACCGATTTCAAAAATCAAACTCATTTTCGAATCATCTTCTAATGAAAACTATTTTTGCAATAAAAAAACCGAAACTATTTTTTACAAACTTCATGGATTTTTTCTGGAATTCTTCCCATCATGCTTCTCATGGTGTTCTCAGTCACTTTCTGGGATGCTGTCTTCCACTTTTGCTTGAATTCCGCTAATGTTTTCGTTGATTTCTTAGTCTTCTTCAATTCTCTTTTTACCAGGGAACAATATCTTTCGATTGGCCTGAGTTCTGGGCAATATGGTGGATTGGCCTCTTTGGGGACAAAAACCACCTCATTAGCTTTGTCCATTCCTTGATGGCCTTGCTGTAGTGGCATGAAGCTAAATCTGGTCAAAAGATTGTTGACACATCGTGCTAACGTAAAAATGGTAAAAGTCGCTTCTTCAAGCATTCCTCGATGTATATCTTCGAGTCAACAGAGCCTTGGCCAACGAAAAATTTGGTTTTTTTCCCACAAGTACAAATTGCTTGCCAAACCAGAAATTTTTTAGGAAACTTTGCTTGTTTCTTCACGCGAAATTGTTCGTCTACATTTCCACGAGAATCTGCAGTATAAAATTCCTGATGAGGAACTTGCGAGAAATCAGCCAAGACATAGGTTTCGTCGTCCATCACGCAACAGGAAAAATTTTTCAAGAAATCTTTTTTTAATTTCTATGCTCTTGATTTCGCTTCTTGATTCTTCACAGCGTTCCTGTCTGGCACTTTCTGCACTTTGTATGTTCTAAGCCCACAACCCGACTTGATTTTCTGAACGGTTGACTGCGAACAACCCACTATTTGGGCCACTTTGCGTCCTGAAAGGTTAGGATTCTTGAAAAAGGCTGGTGGCTTTCTTCACTTTTTTGGGCCATGAAACCTCTTTTTCCTCCCGGTTCCTTCCTTACGGTTTATTGTAAGATCTTCGTTGAAGCTCTTATCAACTCTTGATACCGTTTCCGGACGAACGCGAGCCTCTTTTGCGATTCTTGTGAAGCTCCATTTTTGATTATTTTGAAAAAGTTTCACTATAAGTTCTCGTGTTTTCACTTCGCTTGACATTTTGCGACAGACAATTGGAATATCTATGAAGTAAATGTTCCACATGTTTCTGACGTTCATAACAAAGCTAACTATGATCAAATTTTGATTTTTCTCAATTGGTTCAAGAGATATGGGTGTTTTTGTGATAGCGAATTTATTCTCGTTCAGTCCTTACCTTTTTTGATATCTTCGTTCCATTCATTGAATACTTAATTTCGTCTTCGCCAATTCTCCAATTTATGAATGAGATGCTGTGTCTCCTCTTCCTATGGTCTAAGGAAGAGAGGCACAAGAGTCGGATACCTGAGTCCTCCGGAATTCGGAAAATATATTCTTAGCAAACTTACTTTCTCCAATGTTCTCCAATTGTTGATTTACATTCCCAAGAGCTCGAAGGGTTACCAATTTCTCGCTGTTGCAGCCACCAAAAGGCGCAATGAAAGCGCGTTTATTTTTTGACAAGCCGCACTCTGTCATCTTGTTTACAATTCTTGTTGCTGGTAGAATCTAATTCGAAATAAAATACCACATTTTTTTTAACCGAGCTATCTGAATTGATTTCAAAACATCAATTTCGATCGTTTCAGACAATAACTCCATCGACTCTTCTCGCTCTTGCGGACATAGTCACGTTCAGCACAGACCGCATTACCTCAAGGTGCAAAACGTGTAATCGACCACTTCTTCGCTCAGAAATAGACGGAGCACAACCGCATTTCGTTCTATTCTCGAGGGGCTGTTTACATTACCCGAATAAACCGCGGAATTCGAAAACGAAATTACGCCAGATATGAGTAAACACGGTGCCGCGCGTACGTCAGTATCGTACATATTGTTTTAAAATCTAAATTAAGGACTATTGTACGCGGCACACGCGATATATAGTGTGGTTCGTTTTGTTCGCCAGAACTGGGTTACGAATTTGTTCGGTCCTCGAGTTTAATTACAGTTTTCTGTTGTTCTCGCGTTTGCGGCTCCAGCGTCTATTCCGCGGGCTGTTATCAGGAAATGACCGGAATAATGCGAGCAGGGAACGAACGGGTTTTCGAACCTTTAGAAAGTTTTCGTCCTTTGTTTAAATTGTTTATCGAATTTGTAGTCGCGACTGCTGCACTTAGGGCTCCATTCTTGGGCATCCCTGCATGGTTACAGTTATGGTTTCTGCTCCAGAATAACTATTCTGCAGTCTCACCTGTATAGAAATCCGCAAAACTGCAGAATGGACTGCTGTACCCTTAGACCATAGAAATTTGGTCAGTATTCAAAGAGTGGAACGAAGATAAAGCATAAAAGATAGCAATATCGTTAGAGCTGGCCGTGACAACATTGCGGAATCTAACTTTGAAAGGTCCAGTGGCGTGGTGTTAACGTTATTTAGAAATGGAAATAAAATTACAAGTGAATTAACTCTTTTTTTGGCGAAATCATACAGTGTTCCGATGTTCTGAGTTAGGTGAACAGAGTCAGCTAAATTCAGAATTGATTTTCCTCCTCTCAATATCAGAAGAGAATCTGAAAAGTGAAATTGATGAAATCGAAGAATCTACGCCATTGTTACTTAGAAATTATAAAAGTAGAACATACTGTGTAAACTCAAATCAGGATTCAAATAGTCCAATTTACCACAAACAAGACACATACGAACCAATTTTCAACTTATTTTGCTGAAAATTTTTTGACAGTTCTAACAACAAATCCAATTTTATGATTTTGTATCATATGGAACCATTTCAGCCAATCATGTCAACATTACATCGAAAACTACATCCAATGCAATTTTCAATCCCAATGATAACACGATAGAGTCTTATAAAATTATATAATAGTTCCATGGCAACATCATTCCAATCAAATTTCAAAATGTCACGTTTTGGTAATGTTAAAAATATAAATGAGCTTATCAAAGAAAACATTCCCAGAAATACTTCCAATAGCCACAAATATATTTGGGGAATATTTTTGAAATTTTGCTACGAACGATCATACGAATTGAATGAACGCAGAAGCTTGGAAGAATTGGCGTTTATACTCAAAGATTGGGCTGTCAATATGAGAAAAAAAGACGGAACAGAATTCAAAGAAGCAACGGTAAAGACAATGTGGAATGTTTCGAGCAAACTCTTACAAGAAAAGTATTATAAGGACTACAACATTATGATTGACCCGTTCTATAATATAATATTTAAACCAGCCCGAGATGCAATCGCAGAAAAAAATTGCAAGCAGACCCAAGTAAACGTAAATCCAGTTCAGTTTCGTTAAATTTGTCTTAAGTTAATAGAATAATATTGCTGTGGGATGAAAATACTCCTGAAGGTCTTATGCGTAAATTTTATCATATTGCTGCAGTAGAACTAGCGTGGCGAGGAGGAGAGGCAGTTGCTTGTTTGGTGATTTTTTTTCAAATCGAGAAGAATAACGATGGTTCTCCAACAAATCCCATTGAATACAATCCGGTACTCAGTAAAACGTGTCAAGGCGATTCTAAAAGCTGTACAAGTAGTAAATGGTTGGTTTCCAATAGTGAGAGACAAAGCTGCCCTGTACGTCTTTTCATAAACTAATATCAAAACGAGGCGAAAATATTACCTCGCCACGACTATTCTCGAAACCAAATCGATATTGGAAAAATGAAACTGACAAATGGTACGATAATGTACCTGTTGGAAGGAATACCATAAATAAATGGACTTAATATGCTGCCGAAGCAATTGGCTTGAATGTCAAAGACAAATAGATAACGAATCATTCAAATAGATCAACAGCTGTCAGTCAATTAGCAAAAAGTGGTGTAGAGAAACAACAATTGCTGAAGATTACTGGTCATAGCAATCAAAATTCTATCAAACCATACCTAAACCTCGATCAAGAACACCACAACAAGATAATAAATATTATGCGTGGAAATGTGGAATAGACACATGCGACCATTTTTCAACATATTTTGCTAGTAATATTCAGAAATTAATCAAAATTTCACTTTTTCTACGCGCTATCCTGATGACAACACTGTTCAAAACGTCATTGTTAACACAAAATTAAAATAGCGGAACGAAATTAATGAATGAACTCAATGAACTGACCACAGATTCGGAAAACGGTGCTGCCATAACGTGCCCACTTATTCTCTGAGGCAAAATGTATCTGCTTGGTTATCTGCTTCGTCAGCTTCGTGTAAATGCATATTGTAGAGTCATTATCTCACGGAACGAATTCACTTTTAAGATAGAGACCTGAAGGCCATATGGCCGTTGCTAGACAAGTAGCAGGCTTGCAATGAAACAGGTAGAATGTTTGTGGGATTCAAGACCATAGAACCGAACCACTGAGTTCTCGGTCTTCTTCGTTACGAGGTCCATCCGATGTATGAACTTTGTGGTATTAAAAATTGAAAAATATGAATATCGAACAAAGATTTTGTTCCATGAAGAATGGTCGTTACGGTTGCAAGAAAACATAGAAAACAATCAATATTAAAGTAACGATGATATCGATCTCACCTGTGAACACCTATAAATATCGAAGGAGGTCCAGATGTTGGAAATGCCCCGAAATTTGTTTCCAGATGATAAAACTCCACCGTTCTCGCTTCGATATCTATAAATCAAAAATTCCATTATGCACCTCGATCAATTATTAAGTTAGAACTGGTTCTCGAGATTCCGCATCGAACCAAGTCGAGAAGACAATAAAGATTCCCTAATTACGCCGGAGTTTTCCCGGTTTCCTGGAAATTTTTACCCGTTTGAGTTAGGTCGCACTTTGGCTTAGTTATTATTTCCAAGTTGGTAATAGCGGATGCGGAACTTTAAAGGGAGGATGAATTTTTCCTGATTTAATTCGGAAGATTTACCGCAGGAACATAACCGGGTTTCCTGCTAAGAAAGTTTTCGTTATTGGATGCATCTCGGTCATAATTATTAAAAAAGGAATTCTTATGAAAAAGATTTTCTCTATTTCAGTATCGTAATGTGTTCATTACAGTACTAAAAACAGTGCTGTAATGAACTCATTACAGCATCGTTTTCAGTAACATTTTTCGTTTTGTGGTTGTCAGCAATGACTTCCGATCCTTTTAAATTTCAGCAGACGTCAATTTGGAAATGTCAATTTTCGTAATTCCTTACATTCACATCAACTGCCAAGATACAATATGAAAGTCACTAGGACCTATAATTTGAATTTTTTCATTGAATTTCACAAAATTTGAGTGAAATAGAGAAAATATCGTCTAATACTCGTTGCAGAATGCAATTCCAATTTCGCATTCGTATTGGAATAGGAGCCCATTCTGCAACTAGTTTTAGAATATACTAAAAAATTCACCCTTGAAATGGTGAAAATTTGGTAGAGACGGTTCGTAAAACTTTGACATTTTTGGGTCCTCGTGAAGAAACTTGTCGATCCGCAATACTGAAATTAATGGAAAAATTTGAGCTGTGGGCACCATGTTAGTGACGTGAAGAAAAAATGGCGTTTTTCTTCGAATGTCAAAATAACACATCTTATTATAAAACCCTTCAATTCGCTGCTAAGAATTGAGGAAGGAAGGCTGTACTGGTGGTGGCAATGGTGTGAATTCGACAATCGTCATAATTATCACTTCCTGATGGTGTGAACTATCTCAGACGTATTTTTGTATACACAGTGTTATATCATTCGGTCCATATTTGTTCTGGATCCACCTAATAATTAAGTTTGTAAATAGAAAGAAATCTCATTTTCCCTTTAGCAGCATGAGAAAATCTTGGCATTGTTAACCTGTTTGTCGACCTCAATCAGCCCATGATAATTCGCTTCGAATCTTTCGCAAGAAGTGTGAATTGATCTTGGAAATTAATACTGTTAATGGAAGATCGATTGGAATAAGCTCTCCAAGCGATTCTGCTGGACCCAAATGATCTCATTCCATTACGATTGGTGTTGATTGAAGATCATAATTTCACTGATTTGATATTCTCGTACACGCCTCAAGGACTGTTTGAAGTTTAAGGGGTCACCACAGATCAGAATTCTGAGTGTATACTCCATTCACAATTATAAAATCACAACTCTGGCCTTGGAAATTTGACACATTCCACTCTGTATCGAAGTTATGACGTTTTTCAAAATATTTTTATGTTCCAAGTAAACACTATGTTGCCCTTTCTACATTCTTAGCGTATTTCTCGGAATGTGAATTCATTCGGAAAAAGAATGAATTGGAAAAGATGTGATGGACGAAAATAATTGAAGTTTATATGAATTGATAGAAAGGATTCCTTTTCTAGTTATTTGCATGTAAAGTACAAGAGATCACTGTTGAAATATATTATTTTTCGCCATGGAAGAAAATTGCATTGCTTTCACATAATTTTCATATGCATGCTTTTGAAGATTTAATGTTTATTATCCTCTTGAACTGAAAGTTCAAGACTTGACGACATCAATTGTTGATTCTAATCAAGAATTCATTTAAAAAAAATCAACCCAAAGATATAAGATGAATTGATGGGTAATTACAAGAATCAAGAATAATGTCAATTTTATTTTGTTGATAACTTTCTTAAAATCAATGTTGGGGTATAAAACTCGGCTGTGTTTGTTCAATCAACATCTAAAGAAGACATTTTTCACCATCTCGACCTTTGAAAGGCGTTTCTCATAGGGGAATTATGTAGGTCTAAGTTCCACCTCATTAGTGAGGTACCTAACTTTTGCAAATCTGCTCAGATATCGCCAAATTTCTTGAAAAACCTGAAAAATATCATCATAATCGACCTCTAATGGCTCCGTCCGATCCATCTACTGCGATATCTGTCCAAATAACAGCTTTTTCAACGAAATTTCCGTGTACCCCTTCAACCTCGAAATGTAAACATTCGTCCTGGTCATGAAAATCGTCCTTACGCTCCAAACTGGTGCTAAAAACAATAAACATACGTTAATCTTGGATATTCGACGAAAAACTCACCTGCAAATATCGATTAAATACCAAAAATCTGCGAACAATTTGTAAACCTAACAAAATGTGGAATATCTTTGATACTTTTACTTTGATGTAAACAAAGAAACTGGCAACGTCGTTTTGGCATTAACGATATTTTCTGTGCTTTTCATCAGGCGCACCAAACTCCTGTAAACGAAACCATGACCTCCTATGTGATTAAATAAAAGTGAATGGAGTATAGGTAATCAGAATTCAGGTGTAGTTTTAGAAATTTTATTCGAACAGGCTTTGAGGACATTGTATGACTCAAAAGTATGGATAGTTTTTGAGAATTTGCAGAAGATGTTGTAGAATCTGTCCATGATGTTCATAGGAGCTTTTTCAAATATTTTCTGAAACTTCTTCACGAATTTCTCTTCCAAAGGTCATTTTGTGTTCTCAAAATTCAAATTGTCACCTCATAAACATACGCAATGTATGCGCAAAGGTATCCGCACACGAGATTCGAACTTTCAAATCCTCCGAAACCTTCCGATCCGTTCCGAGCGCTCACGAATCCGTCAGTACGGAGTTACGGACTTCTTCGTTTCCATTCATGCGACCGCGTCTAGTTCAGTTTCTCGCTTCACGAGCGAAACCGTGCGCAACCTGTCGTGTAGCCTGTCGCGCCTTGCGCCCGCCCGCCCAAGTGCATCAACGTCGCGACGCCCGGTGCATCCGCTGATGGATTTTTGAGACGCGCGACCAGATTTCGCCGACACACATACGAAACCTCGATCTTTGCGTTCTCACGGGGCGCTACATACCTTGCGTTGTTCTTTTGTCGTGCGTTTTTTCACACGAGTTTCGTTTCAATGACACAGAAAAGGAGGAATTTCGTTCTTCAGTGCGGGCGCCAGAGTAGGCCTACTGTTGATTGCAAGAGCTGCAACTGCTACTTGCGAAAAGCTGGGCTTTAAATATTGACGTTGGAACTTACGAAAAAGTTTTGGTTTCCATTTGTGTTTTAAGTTATTCTCATTTTGTTTTGTGCTGTTTTGATTTGTGTTCTTGTTCGTACATTTTATCCTTTCACCTCGATGGATTCAGAGTCTAGTGTGTGCGAATGAGTGGCTAGATGCGTACCCTTGCAGAATCAGAGAGGAACACCTTGCCCAGGGGGTGGGTTAGGCAGGCCGTCATGGGAATGCTCAAGTGGAAGGACGTTCCCACAACTAGGGACGACATTATAATAAGGGGAGGAAGTTTGAAGGTAAATTCTTGAAGGGATATAGTAGATGCTAGATAAGAGGGACGTGAAATTCTAGAAGGCTCGGAAGATGATGATGACGAGAGGCGCTTTGTGCGACTGAAGGATGGGAGGGAGATGAATGAGCGATGAAAGGGTTAAGTTGGGGTGGATTCTAGGGATTTCGTAGCAGTACAGGTTTTCGACAACTAATGGAACTTTTTTGTCTATCTTTCTATCTGATTATTCATTATTACTGCTTCACTCAGGTTGACGAAAGGAAATTGTGAGTTTGGTTGAAATTCCTTCTGTCCAACTAAGGCTTGTATGGGGTAGTGTTGAGCACATTTTTGAATTTATAGATATTAAAAAAATGTAACGAGATGAATTTCGAAAGAAAAGTCTTATGTTTGAGGTCTGGATGCCTCGTTTGAGATCGAGATGGAATCAAATTTTTGGGGTCTAATCCTCGAAAGATCACCAGAAAGTGTTAAATGTTCTGGATTTTTGTAAATGTCCATAATATTGAATTTCCCAATTTTATTCTGATCGTACATCTTGTATCGAAGAGATTTCAAAGAAAAATGATCGAAATTTCAACAGTGAAACTCGACCATAACTGGTCACATAAGTGACACTTATGTCTTTCTCAGCGTAAATGAAATAAAATACTGAGAAAAGGTTCCCAGACGAAATGAAGAGTAACATCTTTTCGTTTTTTCATGATTTATTCGAAATGAAATTATATATATTCTTATATTCTTTTAATCCGTTTTGTATACACCATTCACTTTCATAAAGTACCCCGGTTGGCCAATATTTAGGTTTATCAAGTTTTTCACTTGAAACTGATGCAGGTTGGCACTCGTGAAATGTCATATAATTATGAGAGACGTTGCCAATGCTAATTTCTATTTACTCTTTTTTAACTTTGTGAATGGAGTTAGTTCTTTTAAGGTTTAACTGTGACACCGGTTACGTAGTACTACTAACTACTACATTTTTATACTGGAGTATTTCAAGTTGTGCAAAAAGTTATTTGAATGTCTTCTGTAGGCTTATTTCCTGAGAATTTTGAAAAGTGGGGAATTCCATAAGTTCTTCTGTCGGGTTATTCGAGTACTTTCATTTCTTTTTCGAATGAACTGCCACAGAGTGACGGAATATTCTGTCCATAAGTTTTCAGTCAAATTTCGACACTCCATTCTTGATTTCCGTACAAGAAAACAGCATAACAGAATCTTCCAACAATGGATATATAAGTGAAATATTTCCAGTATTAACAGAGAAAAAAGTTACTTCAACATTCGCCAGGTCTTTGGAATTATTGAATTCACATAATATTCTCTCGGATTTATTATATTCCGAAAGTAAATAAACATTTTGATAAATACGTAATTACTACGACCTCTATGTAGAGAGGACAACGTTGCGTATTTATCTGACAGGAAAATGACTATAACCTAACATTTTCAAAATATACACGGTGAAATATGTCAGAATGTCATGGCCAAGCGGGATACTTTATAAATGTAAAAATTGTATCCTGCGTTCACCATTAAGGGGCAGTATCACCTTTTGAATCGTGGTAAATCTCCATTCAAAAGTGGTCTCTTTATTTCACGAGTAAGTACCCTAATTTGCAACATAGAGAATTGATTTTTTTTTAATTGAAGTTGAAGAACGTCCCGAGGGCAAATAGTTTTTTTTCGATTTAATTAGTTTTTCAATAAAAAGAACCAGGGCAATCGTCAGATCTGGGGTTATTGAATATGTTTTTCGTTTTTCATGAGTCCAAGCTATATTTTTGAAATAATAATCGTGAAAATTTTTGTAGTTTATAGAAGATTAAATTGCCGAGGGCAAATGGTTGTGATTCTTTCCAAAAAATTATGAATAACCGTCAGAAAAAAAATCATTAAGTGTAGTTTCCAAAACGCTGAAGTTGAACCTGTTTTTTTTAATTAAAAAACTAATTGAATCGAAAAAGTCGACACTATTTGCCCTCGGCAATTTAATCTTCTATAAACTACAAAAATTTTCATGATTATTAGTTCAAAAATATAGCTTGTACTCATGAAAAACGAAAATCATATTCAATAACCCCAGATCTAACGATTACCCTGGTTTTTTTAATTGAAAAACTCATTAAATCGAAAAAAAGAAATCTATTTGCCCTCGGGACGTTCTTCAACTTCAATTTAAAAAAAAAATCAAGTCTCTACGTCGTAAATTAGGGTACTTACTCGTGAAATAAAGAGACCATTTTTGAATGGAGATTTACCACGATCCAAAAGGTGATACTGCCCTTTATTATGAAAATACAAGTCTTTCTGCAAGTGCAATACCCTATTCTGACTTGAACCTACTTCCCAGCCGCAATAAAGTTGTCCATTGTCGAAATCTCTAATCTTCGGTCAAATCTGTCGAAACGAATACACACAATTTTCGTCGCAATATCGAAAAAAACGAACGAAACTCGCCTCAAGAAACACAATCACGTTTCAGACCTGCTCATAATTTCCAAACAAACATTACGACAGCCAGTTGCACATGAACGAAACGTTCGCGTTCGCTTCTCCGCTCTGCGATTTTAAACCCGTTCGCTTCGTATTTTCGCACGTTTCCCAGATAAGCTCCTAATTGTTCCTACGTATTGGGTCTGGGATTTACTATTACTCGTTGTTTTGAAGGACTCGGAAGGCGAAAAGAATTCGTGGTCTATCCGAGGATCGTTCGATTGCGCCAGGTGCGAGATTTAACGCTTTTCGTCTTTTTATCTGGATTTTAACAGCCTTAAACCGCGTTTGGAGGACGGACTTTGTTTATTGCGGCTAAACCTGTTCGTGTTTTCGGTATAATTATTCAGGGGGCATGGTCCAGAAATTTGCATGATAAACACGAGGATGGGAGCCTGTTCTTGGGAATAACGCTTTCTAGGTGGGAGGAATGAGCGTCTTCAGGCCTACACGTGAGACTAACCGTTTCCGTGGTATAAGAGTAATTTATGGTTGACCAAAAGATAATGCGACTTTCGGTTTTCATGAATTATCTAGCTTCATGTGTTTTTTTGAAAACTAAAATAAGACGTGACACCTAAAGCAGACTAAAATTTGCATGGATTTCCAGAATGTCATTTTTAACGAATGATCTTATACCAAATCGGGAATATGACTCCATATATGACGATTCTTGTAGGAGTTGAAATGTCACCGATGCAGCACAATCTATTGGTCAAACTTTCTCTCCGTTTCGAAATTATCTGAATCTAATAATAATAAATATGTATTACAAACGAATAAAAATAAACACGGTTATCATTCTCGATTGATTCTCATCATGGATAGTTGTAATGTCGAACAGCAATTCCTTGAATATGGATGTGTTGTTTATTTATATTCTCGGGCCGTTAAAATGGAAACAATGCAGGACGATAAGCTTGTATGCGAGCCTTAAGGTGTACCGCATTCTTGTAATCAACTCAATTTGCTACCGTCTTCTTGTGCTTGGTTTTAGCAACCGCCTTTTATCTTGTCCCTTCAGCAATTATTATTAAATTCTCACTTTGCTGGGTCTCATAACTCTCGAAGGATAAGTTATTTCTTTGCCCTTTCAATGGTTGTTCTTGGCAAACGTAGATTTGGATATTAATGCTAGCTTATATTCCGCAACCCAAAAAAAGTTTACCTTTCTTTTTCAACCATCGATCAGACCAAATGGCATCTGAACCAAAGTTCGAAAGCGCTTCGCGATTTCCCAATCGAAGAATCGGCTTCAGCTACGTCCCTTATAATCGCGTTTGTTTCAAGAATGCAATCTACCCTTCCCAGGCGCAATTTCCATTTCACATCCTCAGACCTCGAAACTTCACGCGTGGTTAAACAGTAGACTAGCGTATTCGGCGAGCGGAACCCCTCGAGCGTGCAACGCAAAGGTTTTCCGTTTCTTTGTGAGGCTTCCCGGCATGGAAATATTCTCGTGGGGCCGTGGGATAAGGGCCTAACGGCGGGACCGCAAAGGACGCGGTTTTGGATTGGAAATTCGACGGGGAAAGCCTTCGGGATCGGGAAATTCGTAGAGGTGGTCGAACTATACATTCCCATCTCGTGGTTTTGAAAGAAACTGGAAGGAGATGAGATTCCATTGTTTTTATTCCGCGTTATTCCAGTCCTTACCGCAATGGCCACCAAAAAATCCGGATTTGACACCATTAGTTTTCATTATAGAATTAAAAGAAAATTGAATTTATGGATGGGTTTGATCTCTCGATGAAGAATGGTATTTTAATTCCTGTGACTGAAAATCGTGTACGTAATTTTCGGAAGAGTGATGATACTGATTATCTAAAATAAGGGTAATCATTCGTTTTGGGCAGATGAGGAAGGTATCATTTGCCTTTCTGACACTACCTGAAGATCCCTTATTTCTCGACTGCATAATGATAGAGGTTGATCGTTTTTTAAAGATCTACCTGTCTGCTTGGCTCGAGTCAAGACTAATCGTTGGAAAGTTCCAGATGCCCGGCGTTTTGAATTTGAAATGATGGGGTTCGAGGAATTAGTGGGAAAAGTTCGGTTTTCTCGAATTCCATGGTATAGGAAGGCCGCGAACGAATGAATAATTGGTTTTTAGGAATTTTTATCAGTTAATTACTGAACCATTGAAAAAATAGTCGGTAGTAAATGCACTTCCTTCCAATATTATCGAAAAAAATTGATCTCTTCTTGCAGTTGTAGTTTTACGAGTACATATCCTCCATTCACTTTTATAAAGTATCCTGATTGGCCAAGACTTAGGTTCATCAAGTTATTTTTACTTGGAACTGACGCAGGTTGACACTCGTGAAATATCAAATACACTTCGCAAAAAAATTAACGCACATTCTGAAAATCTCAATTTAAATGAAAGTTAACTCTACATTGACTTTATAACTTATTTTTTATGTTCTTTCGGGAAGGTTTTGAACGAAACAAGACACACTAAATGGAAGAAAAATTCAGGATTTCACCGAATCTTATGTGAAAGAAGAGAAATGAACAATTTTCAAAATACTGAAATGCTGAAAAGTGATTTAATACTTGGTATTTCCACCTCTTGCGTTAATTACAGCTCGGCAACGACGGTTCATACTCAAAATGAGTGATCTTAAAATATTCTGATCGAATCCTTCCCAGATTTCTCCGAGTTGGATTTCTAAGTCATTAAGAGTAGCTGGATGATTTTCTGAACTTCTCAGCCTTCTATTGAGGTTGTCCCAAACCTGCTCAATCGGATTGAGATCTGGACTTCTTGCTGGCCATTCCATTCGAGAGACTTCAACCTCTTCAAGGTACTCCTGAACGATGCGCGCACGATGGGGTCTGGCATTATCGTCCATAAAAATGAAATTTTCACCAATGTATGGGGCAAATGGCACTACATGCTCTTCAAGAATGTTCCTTATATACTTATCAGCATTCATAGCTCCATTATCAACGACGACTAGATCTGTGCGAGCAGTCAAAGATATGTCACCCCATACCATAATCGATCCTCCCCCGAAACCAGTATTATTCAGGAAATTGCACTGAGCATATCTTTCATGTGGACGTCTGTATACAAGGAAACGTCGATCACAATGGTAGAGGCAGAAAATAGACTCATCTGTGAAGAGAACTCTTTCCTAATCGGCCTCTTCCCAATGGATATGCTCTCTCGCAAAATCCTAACGCGCCCTTCGATGGGCTGGGTAAGGTCTCTTGCCGCGACACGAGGCCTTAAATCATATGCTCTGAAGCGATTTCTTATTGTCTGAGTGCTAATTTGCACCTCATGAGTTTGCTCAAGCTGATTTTGAAGGAGGCGAGCGGTTGCAAACAGTTGTCTCAACGAAGAAACTCTCACTCTCGTGGTCTACCCTGTCCTGGTCTTCGGACATTCATACCTGTCTCCCTGAATCGCTGCAACATTCTGGACACAATTGTATGGGAAACTTCAAACCTTTCTGCAATTCTTGTGTATGTCCACCCTTCTTCTCGCAAAACTACCGCTTGGGCACATTCCTCTTGGGTCAAATTGCGTGTTTCGCGTTGCATAGCGATCTAGTGTAGAAAATCAAACGAAAGAAAAACTATTGATCACTAGAATTGATCGAGAACAACTGATTTTAGAATGGAGCCAATACATTCGAAATCTGATAATATCATCTTTTTTTATTCCTGCTGGGAGAAAACATCTGTATTGAAGAAAAACGTTGAAAGTGGATAACATATGCATGCATAATTCTGATAAAAATAATTATCATTGAGCCTTCAGTTGTAGAATAAATTTGAGATTTCCATAATGTGCGTTAATTTTTTTGCGCAGTGTAATTCTGAGAGGCGTTGCCATGCTAATTTCTATTGACTTTTTTTAACTTCGTAAATAGAGTTAGTTCTTTGAAGGTTTAACTGTGACATAGTATTCGTAGTATATCTTCATACTGGAGTATTTAAAGTTATGCAAAAAGGTATTCAAATGTTTTCTGTAGGCTTATTTCTTGAGAATTTTGAAAAGCGGTGAATTCCGTAAGTTCATCTGTTCGTTTCGAAGTTTTTCTGTTGGGTTATTCGAGTACTTTTATTCTTTTTTCGAATGAACTATCACAAAGTAACGGACTATTCTGTCCATTTCAGTGAAATTTCAACACTCGATTCTTGATTTCCGTAAAAGAAAATCGTATAACTGAATCCACCAACCTTGTTTATAAACGTGAAATATTTCCAGTATTAACAGAGAAAAAAGTTTCTTCAACATTCGCCAGGTCTTTGGAAGTATTGAATTCACATAATTTTTTCTCAAATTCATTATTTTCTCAATGTAAATAAACATTTCGATAAATACGCAATTACTACGACCTCTATGTAGAAAGGACAACGTTGCTTAGTTATCTGACAGGAAAATTACTATAACCTACCATTTTCAAAATATATAAGGTGAAAAATGTCATGACCAACCTGGATGTCAAGCAAATGTCCTCCCTGTCAGGGCGCATACCGATTACGCGCGCCGCACATTCGGGGGTAGCTTAGGGGTTGAACAGACGAGTTTCGTCGTTCCGAAATGAGCGATAAGCCCTATAATAATGGAGTACGTATTTTGTCGCGAATCGCCAAAGAGCAGAGCTTGTATTATCAGCGATTTCCACTTGTGCGGGGCGACGCGCACGAAAGGGATGATCCGGACGCCCCCATGGGGCCGTTATTGAAATTTGAACCGTCGATGATTACGATGCGGATGGTGAAAATGACGGATTTCGGCCAGGAGGGGATGCCCATTATCATTTTGGCTTTGACGAACATAATTTTCTTCTATCAGTTAGACTTTTTATAGAAGCCGCAAATGTAACCTTTCTGATTCGAATAATAAAAATACGAAATCATTAAATCGAGATAGAAATCAAAAATTGAGAGCTTTCTGGACCCGATTCACTTTCTAAAGAAACGCCGTATTTTCATCTTATCGCAAAGATCGAGCACAAGTCTTGTACCCTTGGTCGTAGGTGGAGCCATTCGAATTTCATCAGTCCCATTTTACCTGGACCTTTCTCCTTGACACTGACAGTTTCGACAGGGGATGCGAGATAGGGTGACTGAAAATCGCCGATTACAAAACGAATTTGGACACGAACGGATCGACAGAGATTGCAGTCTGAGTGATTGTCGCATTTGTTGATTGATTCGGAACTTGGTCCTTTTGGCGATGAATTTCGCCTGCGTTTGTCACCCCAGAAAAAAGAACGATTCCTTGAAAATGCAATTTGTTCGCCTAACCGTCCGTGTAGGTTCTGAAAGACAGACACTGTGGAAGTTTCTAAATAGGTGTGGTGGTATCACAGGCACGGTTCAAATTAGTTAATTTTGCGGTCTCGTTCGATGAGTGTTTGACCACTGAATTTTGGTAATATTTCTTCGTTGCAAAGGAGTTCGACAGTACAAATAACGTGAAGGAATTCTGAGCACATATAATTTGTAGAATTGAGTTAATCAGAAGATCCAAGTTCAAATCCTACTCCATTTGAAGAACGAACAAATTGCGAAAATATAAAATTGCTTTTTCCTCAATTTAATTGGATTAAGTAAAAGCCTTATTTAGATGTGACTAATTCTATACATAACATCCAGAGATGTTATCGTTTCCTAGTCTCGATAGCAAACACAAATAGTATTCACCACAAGGTTCTAACCAACTGACTGCTATTCAGTTGGGTTTTGCTGCAATTAGCGTGAAGTAGAAGTTGTTTTGTTCTTGTGGGGTGTTTGAAATGGTGGAAAAACTGGAGGACTCTTCGATCGATGAAAATGAGGTAGCTTCATTATTGTTTTAATTTCAAATTGATATGTTGCGCATTTTCCCTCATTTCCAAGGTTTCTTTATTGGCGATATCCAGATGTTTCTTCTTTTGCCTATTAACACAGACCATTTGAACTCTTGCCATTAGGGAAGATCGATATCTCTCGACTATCGAGGACCTAGACTCTGGCAAACTTGGATGATAAAACGCTAAAATATATGCGATACCAAAAGGCGATATTGCCCTGAATTGTTCCTAGGCAAGAGGGGTGGCTTTCCTAATTTGTTATTGTGGAGGATCGCTTTGTTTTCCGCCCGAACGAGGATAAGGAATTAGAAAGTTTCGATAGATGGTGTAGATAATCGAGTTGCTAGTTGTCGTATCCTCTTCATCTACATTATCTGAGTTGAAAGATTGGCTTCTGGGGTGAAGGGGTCTAGAGCATCTAACAAGAACTATGCCTCTAATTCTTTATGGGCCTCAGCCACTTTACTCTCGAAAGATATCTGTTTCGGGGTCCTTTCGTTAATGAAGAAATACGAGGATGTATTGATATTAATTAGCCTAGAACAGTTCCATGCATAAACAAAATATTGCGATACCATATCAACGAACAATAACTTATTAGAAGTGTCAGTGTAGAGTTCGACGTCAAAAAAGTAAACCAGAGTTACGCAATAAATTTATAAAAAAGATGTCCACCGAAATTGTAAAAATCGAAAAATTGGAGTATCGAGCCATCAGCAAGTACCTGTATTTAAAAGGGTTAAGAGGTAAGCAGATTTACGAAGATATGCTGAATACCCTTGGTGGTCAATATCCTTCGTATGCGACCGTGAAAAATTGGACTGCAAGCTTCAAAAGAGGTAAATTTTCCATTGAATATGATATATATATATATATATATATACTCCATTCACTTTTATTAAGTAGCCCGGGAGGACCTGGAATTCTGACACATTTCACCGCGTTGAAAATGTTAGGTTATAGTCATTCTTCTGTCAGATATGAACGCAACGTTGCCGTTTCTACATATAAATCGTAGAAATTACGTATTTAACAAAATGTTTATTTACTTTGGGAAAACAATGAATTTGAGGAAATATTAGGTGAATTCAATAATTCCAAAGATCTGACGAATATTGAAAAACTTTTTTTCTCTGTTAATACTGGAAAAATTTCACGTGTACGAGTATAAACTTTATTGGAAGATTCAGTTATGCTATTTTCTTGTACGGAAATCAAGAACCGAGTCTTGAAATTTTACCGAAAAAAATGGACAGAATAGTCCGTTACTTTGTGATAGTTTATCAACCCGACAGAAAAACTTTCAGAAGAACCGAACAGACGGACGTATGGAAATCCACACTTTTCAAAATTCTCAAGAAATAAGCCTACAGACGACAATTAAATACCTCTTTGCGCAACTTGAAATACTCCAGTATGAAAATGTAGTGGTACGACGAATCTTGTATCACAGGATAAACCTTATAAGAACTAACTCCATTCACAAAGTTGAAAAAGAGTAAATAGAAAGTAGACTTGGCAATGTCGCTTGATTTTCACGATTGCCAACCTGCGTCCGTTTTAAGTAAAAGAACTTGATAAACCTAAACCATGGCCCACCAAGATACTTTATAAAAGTGAATGGAGTATATATATTCTTTTGAAAGAGAGAATTACATACTGTTTTGTAATATCAAACAATATATGGCATATGGTACGTGTGAAGAAATGGCGACAAGGAACAGATTGTATTAAAGAATAAAATCTGTTTCCCGCTCCAAATCTGAGTGTTAGCAGAGGGAATGTAAACGGGGTACCATACAATTCTGATTATGATACACGAGAACAGATAAAAACCTCTGAAAAAACTCTGTCTCCCCGTGTTTGTGTGGTGATACTGAATTTGTTCATAAAAAATATGCTGCTATCCATGTTACAGAGCTCCTTGTGCTTGAAAACATGCCTTTTCATCGAACTGGAGGCAAATATCTTGAAATTATATCTGTAACAAGACAAAATAGAAGAAAAACGAATATGATGACCGATCGGGAAGGCCAGTTTCTGTGTCAGTACCCGAAAATATCGATGCAGTTCATTACATGATTTTATCAGAACGTCGAATTGGGCTAAAACGGATATCTGAAGCACTGAAGATTTCATACGGACGTGTTCATCATATAGTTCACGTCAATTTGGACATGAGAAAAATTTCTGCAAAATGGATCCCCAAATGTTTGAATGTTGACCAAAAGCGTGCAAGGGTAGAAGCATCGCGTTCGATCTGTGCTCGATTTAAAAACGATGTAGACTTCGAACTGTTACTATCGATGAGACTTGGGTACATTTCTACGATCCAGAAACAAAGCAACAATCGATGGAATGGCAACACTCTGGTTCTTTAAGACCTAAGAAGTTTCGTTTCCAAAAATCTGCTGGAAAAGTTCTTGCTTCAGTTTTTTGGGATTGCCATGGAGTAATCATGATTGATTTTTTGTATAAGGATAGAACAATAACTGGAGATTACTATTCGACATTACTGACCACTCTATGGGAAAAAATCAAAGAGAAAAGACGCGGAAAGCTATCCGAAGGTATTTTGTTTTTACAGGACAACGCCCCAGTACACAAATCTCATGTTGCCATGCAAAAAATTCGTGATTTAGGGTTAAAATTACTAGAACACCCCCCTTGTTCACCAGATTTGGCTGCGTCCGACTATCGTCTGTTTCCTCAACTAAAAAAAGTTTAAAAGTTCGTAAATTTTCTTCCAACGAGGAGGTAATAAAAGCTGTTGAGGACTGGTTTGCCGAGCAAGAAGAAACAGTTTTTTTAAAGGTCTAGAGACGTTGCAGGTTGGCTGTAATAAATGTATTCAATTAAGAGGAGAATATGTTGAGTAATAAAATATTTTGACATTGAAATTTTGTTTGGTTCTATAGTAGGCTAAGAATTTTTAAATATATCCTCGTATTCATCTCTGAGTGGTTTCGAGGACTGCTATAAGATGCAGAGGAGTGGGATAATGTTCTTATGATTTTTTGGCATCGACTTTATCCCAAACGGGATGGATACACCAAATTTCTTCGATATTAGAGAGATTGATATTGAAGTATTGAAGATCCATCAAGATCTTTGATTTCCTATATTCATCAAACTTGGCTATGGGTGAATAGCAGCAGCATTTTATACCTTCTTAAGAGAAGTAAGACCTCTCAAAATCGGCCATAAACCTCGATTTCTCCCAAACGATCGGCCGAGCATGAGATTCGCTAATTCGGCAATCGGTTTACGAAATCCTCAAGGCTATCTCGCCCGTACTTCAACCGAAAAAAAAAAGAGTTACCGGTTCTTGTTCCGACCAATTTACCTCGAACAGTAACGAGTAACTAACAAATGAACCCATTACCGTGCACGATGCCATAAACTACGGAATCGCGTGTTGCGTTTAGTTGGGACACACGGTTTAATTGCCCCTTTTTCTCGATGTCGCGATCGCGAATTATGCGAATTCCTTTATCTCCCGTTCGTTCGACTCGAACAAATCATTTCTGATCTAGGGAAACGGGGCCTTATCCGTTGCGCGGATCTCGCGTGCGAAACTGGCTTTATTTGCGATTGATGAAGATTTTGGGAATGACAAATTTCGCATTTCAACAATGGACGTGAAAGATTACTGAATTTGTCTTCTGGAAAAGATTGACAAACATCTGTTTGTCATTGCAGGGATATTTTTGATTATGTTTTATTTCAGTTTAGAATGTTACGAAAAACCAATACGTTTGTTTCTTCCTGGCATCGTCTGATCGAATTCTTACCTTCATTTCGAAATCAAGGCTGCTGACAGTGCAAACACGCAGAGCGAAGAACAAACATAGCGCGCCTGAGGAATATCGTTGTAACAAAACAATGGACAATCGTGTAACGCTTCAACGGGTCGAACAATGGTTCTTCGTCTCTAAATAATAATCGTCGTGTAATTTGTGAGTCATGTTCGAGAGCACCTGGAGGTGTATACGGGGGAGGAGGAGCGTTTCGACTTCATTTTCAGATGGACAGCTTTCTCTCCGTCTTCGCGCATTCATTAAGCGATTATGGTCATTCAATTTCGGTTTCCTCTTTCCCAAAGCAGAACGAATTGGCCGGAAAGAGGTCGCGAAACTGAAGTATAGGACTGTGCATACCATCAGGTGTATTAACATCGATTCTTGCAACTGATGAGATGCTGTAGAAGTCGGTCTAATTGTTATCGAGTAATGAATAAAATACCGTTCTTCGGAAATAACATGGATACAGACGAAGAATTTGGACTACATACAACCTTCTTATTTAAAAATATTTATAGTTTATTATATATCATTTTCCCTATATATTATCTCATTCTTTTTTTTCTTTCAGGTATGTTTCTGTCAATTCATTCACATTGAATCAACATCAGTAAGTATCAAAAAACTGCATTGAAATCCTCTTTTGAGTTGTCAGATTAAAATTGACAGCTAAGACATGTCTACTTCAACTTGAATAAATTTCAATTTAATACTCAATATTCTCTGATTTATTTAAATGCAAATAGAACTTCATCATAATTATCGAACTTGTTGAAATTAATATAAGTACCTTATCGTCTGGCGATGCATTTCAGAATTCAAACTTCGTTGTTGTCCTTCGATTTGCATCAACAAAGATACCGGATATTAATTCCTTGTAGCATTTCTCGACTTCCTTTCGGAATGAACTACCTTTCGAATATTAAACTGCTCCACATGAGTTAGGGATATTGACTTAAATTGCAAAAAAATATGGTTAAAATAAGATTTTTGTGATGAAAATTCATATTAATATGATTTCAAGTTGCAAATTAATTTTAGCCTGTAGGTCTGCAGCGTATACAGGGTGGTTAAGAAAAATCGAGTACAATAACGAAATTTTATTCCCAGAGAATTCAAGCATTCTAAGACTATCAATACAATGTATGGCCTCCACGGGCATCAATAACAGCTTGACATCTTCTTTGCATACTACACACGAGGTTGTTGAACATTTCTTGAGGTATTTGGTTCCATAAACGGGACAGAAGCTCTCTCAGATCATTTAAGGATTCTGGGGTAGGTTGATGATTATCTAATCTTCTTTGGAGCATATCCCATGCATGTTCTATGCAATTCAGATCTAGTGAGTGCGGAGGTATTGGTAAATGTGGAATACCAAGCTCCTCGCGCGCATTCTCAACTATGGCTGCACGGTGCGGCCTAGCGTTATCGTATAGAAATTGAAAAGTTTCACCAATAGCAGCGTGAAAATTTGGCACAACATTGTCAATGACATGCTCCCTATAGTGTAAGGCGGTCATATTCCCAGGACAAATGTGTTGATTTGTGCGCACGTTGAAACATATCCCGGCCCATACCATAACACTACCCCCTCGGAATGGATGGACTTCTTGGACATAGCGACGATTACGGGGTATGCGTGGGATTGTCCATACCCTTATTCTTCGAGAATCTGCAAATCGTCCATATCTGGATTCATCAGTGAAAAGGACACTACGCCATTGATCGTTCCAATTGATATGTTGCCTTGCCCATTCCAGTCTTTGACGCTTATGGTCACGTGGTAATGGAACTCCTCTTAATGGACGTCTAGAACCTAGATTCACCTCTCTCAAACGTCGTCTGATGGTTTCGATGGACCCCATCTGCATTTTGAAGAGTATTCCGTAGCATTCTACACGTAGATGTAGGGTTTCCTCTCGCCGAAACGGTCATGAAACGATCCTGAGCAGGTGTTGTTTTTCGTCGCCCACCAAGCCTTGGTCTTTTCAACACGGAACCTGTCTCCCTGAACCTATTCCAAAGTCGAGATATCACACTTTGGCTGACTTGAAGCCTTTCCGCTCCAACAACTTGAGTTAGGCCACCCTGTAGCATTCCGATAGCCCTATTAGCCTCAGCGTTTGTTAATTTACGTCTTGGCATTTTCAGAAAACTCGTTCCAAATCGAAGTCGTTGATGAACTGACTTTATTTCAAAATAAGAACATTCATGAAGCATATGCAAAGAACCAAACTCCAGAAAAAAGGCGACCAGATTGACAAAATTGCTCATACTGATTTTTATTGGACCGATTCGAGTTGTTATTGAGTTTTAAATGATTTTACAGCGATTTTCTCGGAGATTACAGAGATTTTAAAACGATTGAATACGGTATCCCTAACTCTCGTGGAGCAGTATATTTAAAAGGCAAAGGAAGAGTGCTAAACTGAATAATAGAATGAGAATACAATTATCGAAAATCATCGTGATAAAACGAAAGGTTAACAATTGATGACAATCTTTTCAATCGTATAGCAGCAATAAAAACAACATTCGCGTATAAATATTCGTCCTAGCAAATAAACCTTGAAACTAATTACTCGCCCCCAACATTTTCTTTTATTGAACAATCATCAAGAAATCTCCGTACCTTTGCGTTCATTAAAAGTCCGTTAAAATCGCAACCAATAAAAATCGCGTTTTCGCGGTTCCACTTCTTGCCGTAAACGAAGAAAAATCGACGATAAAACTTCAATTGACATCGTAAATTCAGCAATGCGAGGACGAACGTCGTTTTTATCGACGAATTATCGATTTTGCGTTGAATTTCGTCAATTTCGAATCGGCCACAGCGATTTTTATAAGCGTTCACAAGATGCCGAGAACACATCGATGTAGGCTTATAATTTTTGTTTTTATTTAAATATCTTGATGAGAAACCCTTTCTCAAAATGCAATACGAACCGGTTCTTCGTAATTGACGCGGAAAACCGCATTTTCCCGGCTTTTCCGAGGGCCTTAGGGTCTTTCAAGTTCGCCCTATCAGTTAATTCGAGGACGGACTACGCGATGAGGCACCTAACATCGCGATTTCAGGTCACGTGTCCGGAAAATTCGTCAGGTAGTTCGGGAAAACAAACGATCGTTTTTCCGAATCACGCCGGCTTGTCTGGAGTGAACGGTAAACAGGGGGGAGTATTCGACGTCGAGGGGTAACGGTCACGTGTCAAACTCGAAGTCGTGGACTGCTGTAGGATCGACGTCGATTCGATCAGAATTTGACAACCATGACACGAGTTGAATTGAAAAGATGAAGGATTTTAATTAAAATTAAATGCGCTACTGCACGAGAGATAAAACGGTTGTTAGATAACACGAAACGTGCCTTTTCTAGACTATTTGGCATCATTGCGAATCTGTAGACACAAGAGACGGTGAATCTGCGCATGATCCAAAGCGAGCGCCCATTCGTGGCGATTCAATTTGGACGATTCTGGTACTGGCTCGATCTCTGATCTGTACGCACCTTTATGAAGGCAATGTGAACGATTTTATACGGGCTTTTCACGATCCAAGCCTAGTCCATAAATCATACATTCCTTCAAATCCCAACTGTTGAACTTCATTTCGATCCTGCGCTTCTCCAGTGCCGTGCACAACAAAAGCAATCAGCTCCGCCGAATTTTTTTCAGGAGAAATTCAAACAGGGCCTTCAGCCCTTCAGGTCCCCAGCGGGAGCGCGCCAAAGCCCTCTCGCTGCGGAAGCCATCCCGCAGGACTGCTCCGGGATCTCTTTGACATTTCAATAGTTTGGCAGATATTGAATCCGGAGCCGTATACTCGTCGGGAAATTTATGCATCGGACCGAGAATACCTTCGCGTAAGCCCTGCAAGGGGATACGCTCGCCACGGCGATCACCGTCGTCTCTCGACCTTTTTTTTTTCCGGAGGGATGGGACATATGGAAGTTTGCGCTTGTTTGCTACGGGGATTAAGGACCTAACAAATTTTTGATAGGGTTCTTTTTTTTCGGCAACTGGGCGGATTTCTATGGAGAGATCGGGAGGAAAAGTGATGACGCGAGGGATTTGGACGAGAGGCAGAAAATGAGATGGGTTTCTTGGATTAGACGATATTTTTGTGCTAGGTCCACACTGAAAGTTCCTTATTTGCCAAATATACACGGCGCAAAAAAATTAACGCACATTCTGAAAATCTCAATTTTAATGAAAGTTAACTCTACATTGACTTTATAACTTATTTTTTATGTTCTCTCGGGAAGGTTTTGAACTAAACAAGACACATTAAATGGAAGAAAAATTCAGGATTTCACCGAATCTTATGTGAAATAAGAGAAATGAACAATTTTCAAAATACTGTAATGCTGATAAGTGATTTAATACTTGGTATTTCCACCCCTTGCGTTAATTACAGCTCGGCAACGACGGTTCATACTCAAAATGAGTGATCTTAAAATGTTCTGATCTAATCTTTCCCAGATTTCTCCGAGTTGGATTCCTAAGTCATTAAGAGTAGCTGGATGATTTTCTGAACTTCTCAGCCTTCTATTGAGGTTGTCCCAAACCTGCTCAATCGGTTTGAGATCTGGACTTCTTGCTGGCCATTCCATTCGAGAGACTTCAACCTCTTCAAGGTACTCCTGAACGATGCGCGCACGATGGGGTCTGGCATTATCCTCCATAAAAATGAAATTTTCACCAATGTATTGGGCAAATGGCACTACATGCTATTCAAGAATGTTCCTTATATACTTATCAGCTTTCATAGCTCCATTATCAACGACCACTAGGTCTGTGCGAGCAGTCAAAGATATTCCACCCCATACCATAATCGATCCTCCCCCGAAACCAATAGTATTAAGGAAATTGCACTGAGCATATCTTTCATGTGGACGTCTGTTTACAAGGGAACTTCGATCACAATGGTAGAGGCAGAATCTAGACTCATCTGTGAAGAGAACTCATTCCCAATCGGCCTCTTCCCAATGGATATGCTCTCTCGCAAAATCCAAACGCGCCCTTCGATGGGCTGGGGTAAGAGCTGGGCCTCTTGCCGCGACACGAGGCCTTAAATCATATTCTCTGAGGCGATTTCTTATTGTCTGAGTGCTAATTTGCACCTCATGAGTTTGCTCAAGCTGATTTTGAAGGAATCGAGCGGTTGCAAACCGTTGTCTCAACGAAGAAACTCTCAAGTAACGTTCTTGAATGGCAGTTGTTACCCGTGGTCTACTCTGTCCTGGTCTTCGGACATTCATACCTGTCTCCCTGAATCGCTGCAACATTCTGGACACACTTGTATGGGAAACTCCAAACCTTTCTGCAATTCTTGTGTATGTCCACCCTTCTTCTCGCCAAACTACCGCTTGGGCACATTCCTCTTGCGTCAAATTGCGTGTTTCGCGTTGCATAGCGATCGAGTGTAGAAAATCAAACGAAAGAAAAAATATTGATCACTAGAATTGATCGAGAACAACTGATTTTAGAATGAAGCCAATACATTCAAAATCTGATAATATCATCTTTTTTTATTCCTGCTGGGAGAAAACATCTGTATTGAAGAAAAACGTTGAAAGTGGATAACATATGCATGTTTAATTCTGATAAAAATAATTATCATTGAGAACACCTTCAGTTGTAGAATGAATTTGAGATTTCCATAATGTGCGTTAATTTTTTTGGGCAGTGTACAAAATAATTGCTTCACGAAAGTTGGGGATATAGCTAGGAAATAAGCTTACATTAAAATACACATACGAATATGTTATAACTAGGCGTAACTTTCTCGGGGCAGTTCAAATTCAGATATAGACAATTCGAATGAATAGGAACCCAATTTTCTAGAGACTGTTCCAGAAATTCCAATTAGGTAATGGCAGACACTTCGGAGAGAAGTTGAATCGCAGAATTATGTCAATAGAACTTGAAAACAGTCCTAGTATCCTCCAAAAGTGCGAAATTCAATTTGAAACTCGACTCCGTAAATTTTAGCCCATTTCCTCAATACGTCCTTCATCTTTGACGTTATAATTTCGAGGCACACTCGTGCCGGTATCAAACACCAATTAAGAAATTATCCAATTACCAACGCTCTCCATGGGCTGGCTCCATTTCAATGGTAGGTCTCAAAGCTTCGAATTATGTCAAAGACGAAAAGCGACGAACTTTGTTCTAGACGCGGTTTTTTCGATAAAATCTCACTCTCATGATACAGGTCGCATTTTCATTAGGCCGGGTTTAACGTCGCCCGGTCGCCCTTTTAAATCAATGCGCGTTCACGCCACGGGATAAAAGGGTATAAAACGAGGCAGGTTTGGAATAGAATCCACGTGAGAATCTACGACGTTGAGGCGAATTCACGTGAGCTTTGAATTTTTCTGGCTTCGATAGGTTACGAAGCTTATCGTGGTTTATGTGCGGCTGCAGTTGTTGCTGAGGCTTCGAAGATGTTGGGGCTTGTGTTGTGGTTTCGCGAATGGCAAGTGCCGCAGATTTCGCATATTTTCAAGACGAACGGTCGGCCATGTTCAAAGGTGAGACTTGAATGTTGCACTTCTTTGCGTGAACTTACTTTACGTTTAACCGGGGATTCTTGGAATCTAAATCGTTAGTGAGGACTGAACGAGAATAAATTCGCTATCACAAAAACGCTTATATATTTTGAACCACTGGACCGATTTCGAAAATCAAACTCATTTTCGAATCATCTTCTAATTCTAATGATAACTGTTTTTACAATTAAAAAACCAAAACTATTTTTCACAAAATTCATAGATTTTTTCTGGAATTCTACCCATCATGCTTCTTATAGTGTTCTCAGTCACTTTCTGGGATGCTGTCTTCCACTTTTGCTTGAATTCCGCTAATGTTTTCGTTGATTTCTTAGTCTTCTTCAATTCTCTTTTTACCAGGGCCCAATATCTTTCGATTGGCCTGAGTTCTGCGCAATTTGGTGGATTGGCCTCTTTGGGGACAAAAACCACCTCATTAGCTTCGTACCATTCCTTGGTGGCCTTGCTGTAGTGGCATGAAGCAAAATCTGGCCAAAAGATTGTTGACACATCGTGCTCACGTAAAAATGGTAAAAGTCGCTTCTTCAAGCATTCCTCGATGTATATCTTCGAGTCAACAGAGCCTTGGCCAACGAAAAATTTGCTCCTTTTCCCAAAAGTGCAAATTGCTTGCCAAAACAGAGATTTTTCAGGAAACTTTGCTTGTTTCTTCACGCGAAATTGTTCGTCAATATATCCACGAGAATCTGCAGTATAAAATTCCTGACCAGGAAGTTGCGAGGAAACATCCAAAACATAGGTTTCGTCGTCCATCACGCAACAGGAAAAATTTTTCAAGGAATCTTTTTTTAATTTCTTTGCTCTTGATTTCGCTTCTTGATTTTTTATAGCGTTCCTGTCTGGCACTTTCTGCACTTTGTATGTTCTAAGCCCACAACTCGACTTGATTTTCTGAACGGTTGATTGCGAACAACCCACTATTTGGGCCACTTTCCGTCCTGAAAGGTTAGGATTCCTCTGAAAAAGGCTGATGGCTTTCTTCACTTTTTTTGGGCTATGAAACCCCTTTTTCCTCCCGGTCCCTTCCTTGCGGTTAATTGTAAGATCTCCGTCGAAGCGCTTAACAACTCTTGATACCGTTTCCGGACGAACGCGAGCCTCTTTTGCGATTCTTTTGAAGCTCCATTTTCGATTATTTTGAAAAAGTTTCACTATAAATTCTCGTGTTTTCACTTCGCTTGACATTTTGTGACAGAGGATTAGAATATCTATGAAGTAAATGTTCCAAATGTTTCTGACGTTCATAACAAAGCTAACTATGATAAAATTTTGATTTTTTTCTCAATTGGTCCAAGAGATATAGGCGTTTTTGTGATAGCGAATTTATTCTCGTTCAGTCCTTATACAAAAAACAGTGAAATATTGAAACGAAATATCACAAATAATGAACTTGATAATGGGCCAATATGCCTCCGAAGTTGGTTACCATTTACTATCGCGTTCTAGACCATATTACATGGCAAAAAAAACTTTAAATGAGTTAATTCATCGAATGACAATTTATGTTGCTTAATTGTTCGTGCAGAAAGTAACTACTGCTTCTACATCTTGAATAACACAGCAATTTTTAGAAGGTTTGCGACAACATCCAGTGTCGTACGAACTACGCATCGGGAATGCCCCATTATCAACAATTTCGTATTTTCCGACTACGTAACGATGAAATATGCACCGACCCAGTCCATTTCGACGAATTAATTCACCAATTAGCGACAACCATAAATGATTTGTTTATCGAAACCTCGTATAGATATCCCCCTATGGCGCGTCATAATGAAGTACCACCACGGGCATTGTTGACTGTAAATGATTAACGCTCAAGTTGCAGACTGCGAACCGATCGTAAATTAATAACAATCCGATGAATAGAAATACATAGACAACGGACATATAATCTGTAAAGCCGTAACGTGCACAAAATCCTTGATGGATCTAAAAGTTGGCTGTGTGTGTATCGCGTATAACGTGAAGGCTTGTGTGAGTCACTGACGACATATTGATTTCTTGTTAGTTACGTCATCGGCTGCTCAAGAAGAGAACGAAGAATCGGCCGAATGCAGTTTGCATTATTTCACTACTCGAAGATGAAGGGAATACAAGAATTGATCAACACATTCGTGAAATATAATCCAGGAAAAAATATGTCAAATATTGATCTTGTAGAGATCAATCTTCATGAGTGCAAATTTGAATGTTTATATGTATGTATTTCTTGCTTCTCTCGATTGAAGATGCCGAATTCTTTGAATTATGTGACAAAGGCAAGAAAAAAGAGTATAGGTAATATTGAAAAGTCCATAAGTAAATACGACTTCATAGAATAAGTCAAAGATCAATGTCATGGAATTGAATAGCACGCAAGGAAATTGTTAAATGAGTCACGAATCCAAAACTACTCAGAGAGGCAAATATACATTTATTAGGCAAGGACACTGGCGCTCCCTGGAGGATTTTACAGACCCAAAGATCTATTGTACATTTTTTTAAAAACACATCGCATTGACTTAAAACTTTCATTAATTCACGAATATTCCAAGGCAAAAATGTGTAAAGTAACAAAGGGTACCAAGACAGCAATTTTCGTTAGTTCTCTCTTATATCATTTCTAAAGGAGTACATAATTGCATAAGTGCCACTTATGTGATTGCAGTTCTTACTAATTTTTAGATTTTTATGTTTCGCTTGATCAAAAAAGAGTCTGTATCTCAATAGAACTGCTCCAAGTGAATTGGGTTAGTGGTGAACATTCTATATCGAATTCCTCCACGACTTCATTTAAATAAAATTCGCATCATCGCTATCGTCTGTTGCGAAGATAAAAAACGAACTTTTACAGATGGTCATCGATACACCTTCATCATCTGATCAGCGCTGGTTTTCTCATCTTTTTATACAGAAGTGAGTCACGCTTATTCTTACCTACCAATTATAATTTCATCTTGCGAAACTAGATGATTACGATGCTGGATCCTAGTGACTAACGCTTATTGATTCTTCCGCAGATACCTAGTCGCATTGTTTCAGTAATTTCTATTTTTAACCATGCACTGAATATGGGGAAAAGCGAAAAACTAGCATAAAACATACATAAGAACATAATAATAATATACTCCATTTACTTTTATAATGTATTCTGGTTTGCAATGACATTCTGACATATTTCACCGTGTATATTTTAAAAATGTTAGGCTATAGTCATTTTCTTGTCAGAAAAATACGCAACGTTGTCCATTCTACATAGAGGTCGAAGTAATAACGTATTTATCCAAATGTTTATTTACTTTGGGAACATGATGAATTTGAGAAAATATTATGTGAATTCAATAATTCCAAAGACCTGGCGAATTTTGAAGAATCTTTTTTCTTTGTTAATACTGGAAATATTTCAAGTTTACAGATTGAGTGTTTGACTTGTACATATATTTTAACTGTAGATTATTGATGCTAAAGGAAACCTTTTTTTCATTTTCCATTTTTCCGAATTCGGCTCTGTTAAAGAGATATAGCCATTTGAAAAAAAAAATAGTGCTGAATACGTGCCTGATATTATTCTTTACAAACACCTCAAAGTTCATATTTTTCGATTGAAATTGATGTGATTATTAGATATTCTGGGTGATACATTTAAAAAATACTCAAGCACTAACCTTATTTGAATAAGAATGTTACAAACACGATATTTCCTAACAAAACACTTAGTTCTGTCCGATCATTTCGGCAATTGAAAAGCTATATTTCTCACACCAAAATATTTTCCTTCTTCGATTATCCTGAAGTTCATAGACACAAATAATTTGTTCATATTTTCCTCGATATTCTGGAACGATCTCATAAAAATTGGTTTCTCACTAACCTATCCTAACTCCATCAACCTAAGTCAGATGATTCGAGGTCAATGACCTAACCTAACTCATCTTCTGTGATATGATATTCCACAGAACTCTAGAGAAGACGATGCCAGATTGTCGATTTTCTCTTCAAACAATGCGAACTCAAGAAAGCAGTACGTCCCCTATCGTTAGCGGATGAACTATCACAATCGCTAAAGGCGTCTAGGCGTTGCTCTTTGAAAATGCCAAACGATTAGTTCTGATTCTCGCCAATATAGCGCTACGTTCCTAATTTCAGTCGCCACGGCCTACTCTTCCCTTCAGAAGGCCGTGGATGTAGCCACCACGCAAGACCGTTGTTCTGTGCTCCAACCAGTCCAACCTAAAACGTTAGTCAGTGATCCCATACACGGCATAAACGAAGTTCACGCTTTATTTATTTACAGAGAATGAAGCAAACAGGTGATGATTATGTAAATGACTTTCAGTGAATTGATGTAATAGTAGTGTCGTTCTGGTGTCGATATTGTTTCGATAGATATGTTGCTGAAGGACCGGTAACAATGAATTTTAAATAGAAACTGCCTATAAAATGTATAATTTCATGCTTCATAGAATTCAATTTTATGTCCCACGAATGTGGAATTTTATTATTACATATCTCTACATCAAACGTTTTTTCATCATAGAGATTTTAGTTTTGACAAAGTTGATAAACATTCTGACAACGTTGGTAACTTGTTGAGAGACCAGAGAAGAAATAATATTCGATGAAATTCAACACAGGACAGCATTCAGGTTATTCTTGAAATTCATGATTTTTTCCTCTAATTCAATCTTATATAATTAGGAATAACTCGAGAACGACTCGTTTTATTGAAAAAATATAGGAATACTTTTGTTTTCTAAAATAATTAATTCTTTCGAGAACGTGCACCGTTCATCTTTTTCAAGTGGTTTTATAGTATTTTTGCGTGAATTTATAAGTCGACTATACTGTTACTTTTTCACCAGTAGAAATATGAAATAAGTTTCAATTGAGGAATATGCACCATGAATAGAGTAAACAATCAACCAAAATTCAGTTCATTCGAGATATCGGTTCCGAATATATGGAAAAAATAGTGTTAATTTCATGGATTTTTGACACTGTGAAAAAGACTAATTAGAAATAAGCATTGGCAACGTCTCTGAAAATTATTTGACATTTCACTGCATAAGTTTGAAGTAAAAAAACTTGATGAACCTGAATCTTGACTCGGATACTTTATAAAAGTGAATGGAGTATACATATTCGATTTTAGTGTCCCTAGATCTTATGATGTTTAGTTTTCGATTGATCGGTGTCAATTCACCAGTGGCTTCGCTATTTCAAAGGAGAATTAAACCGTTTTCCGTGCCTTATCGCATTCGAAAGACTCGATAATCACCCTACCCAATCTAGATCTGGATAATAATATCGCCCACACCCACGCTTCACCCACATACGGTCTTGCAAAGCGAGCGATAACGCAATATGGTGGCCGTAAGCTGTTTCTGGTCGATGATAATACCTCGTGCGAATACATTTAATGAACTTTCGAACAATCGGACCGTTCGCCACAGACAGGTGCTCATTCAGCTGTTCTAGTTCTGTTAGTCTACCGAAACCTACTTCGGCGAGGTCCAATTTATCAGAGCCATGACCAAAAGTTCTATTTTATTTCTTTTCTGTGTTCTTGTTATGAACACTCAAAACAGGACAATAGGTGCAGAGATATCCGAACAACATTGTCCTTTCGAATAGAAGATGCAGAACATACAGTTATTGTTGGCTTAGAAATTCTAATAAAGCTCTGGAAACTAGTTTTACAAAGTTGGATAACAAATGAATCAGCATATAGGAGATAAAAGAGATGGAGGACGTAACTTCATTGTTGGCTAATTGTTTTCCGAAGATGATCTACGAATGGCAACAGTCACTGCCCGTGTCAGATTGTAATAGAATCCGAAATGTTTTCCAAACAAGATCTGGGCCTATTACCTATTGAAATATCATCAGTATCATCAAACTGCAGTGCTCGTTTGTCTGAAAATGGGTTAGAACAGAAGACGGTTCATCCAATGGTGTATTTTCGCACCAGATCTGCAGTAAATGACCAACCATTATCGCGATCCAGCGCAAATTCTGACCCGATTTTCCGACAATTACCCATCGAGTCTGAACCGTTGGTCGACGACCAAAATCGGTCGCGTACTGAGGAGGTCACAAGATCTCGAAACCGTGATCGCCGGCAATTATCTACACGTTCCGAGGGTATTTAAGAGAGCCATAATGTCACGGTACGACCATCGTCTAACGGCTGGGATAAAGTACCGATCTCGGAAAAATCTAGAAGCATGGTACCCGACTGCGCTATATGGAGCACTGGGTCTCGGTTAGCACGACATCTAACGGGTTGTCGGGAAATTATGGTTCGGAGAAATGCACTATGACATCTTCGGGATGGCTGGAGATAACAGTAATTGCCGATAGGCATGCGATCGGGTATTTCTGATGGCTGGATGATTGTCTCGAAACAGTTGACCGTTTGACACTGATGCAGTAGAATGACGCTTTTTCGACGCGGAATTATCGTTTTTCGAAGTTGTAGGTCGTTAAAGAACGATAAAGGTTGAAGCAGCATGGCTTGATACAAGTTAATGATTTGGTTTGAAGATGGTAATAACAGCTTTCCAACGAGCAGATGTCTTTGGAAATTAATTGAATTGTTGATTGATGCAGTCAGGGTCATCAAGGGGAAGGATTTTATCAATTGTCGTGTTTATCGTGAATGAGTTGTTGGAAAAACTGACACAACTACAACCGTTGGAATGCAGCGGAAATTGTTTTGTTTCATTCCACTACCATCACAAGTACGAGGATATATTGAAAAATTCTTAGCCTACTGAAGAACCAAACAAAATTTCACTGCAAAATATTTTATTACTCACCATATTCTCCTCTTAATTGAATACATTTATTACAGCGAACCTGCAACGTCTGTCTCTAGACCTTTAAAAAAAAATGTTTCTTCTTGCTCTGCAAACAGTCCTCTACAGCTTTTATTACCTCCTCCTTGGAAGAAAATTTACGACCTTTAAAAAAATTTTTCAGTTGAGGAAAGAGATGATAATCGAACGGAGCCAAATCTGGTGACTAAGGGGGTGTTCTAGTAATTCTAACCCAAAATCACTAATTTTTTGCATGGCAACATGAGATTTGTATACTGGGGCTTTGCACTGTAAAAACAAAATACCTTTTGATAGCTTTCCGCGTCTTTTCTCTTTAATTTTTTCCTGTAGAGTGGTCAGTAATGTCGAATAGTAATCTCCAGTTATTGTTCTACCCTTATCCAGAAAATCAATCATGATTACTCAATGGCAATCCCAAAAAACTGAAGCAAGAACTTTTCCAGCAGATTTTTGGACACGAAACTTCTTAGGTCTTGGAGAACCAGAGTGTCGCCATTCCATCGACTGTTGCTCTGTTTCTGGATCGTAGGAACGCACTCAAGTCTCATCCATAGCAACAATTCGGTTTAAGAACTCTACATCGTTTCAAATCGAGCACAGATCGAACGCGATGCTTCTACCCTTGCACGCTTTTGGTCAACATTCAAACATTTGGGGATACATTCTGCAGAAATTTTGTCCAAATTGACGTGAACTATATGATGAACGCGTTCACTTGAAATCTTCAGTGCTTCAGATATCCGTTTTAGCCCAATTCGACGGTCTGATAAAATCATGTCATGAACTGCATCGGTATTTTCGGCGACTGACACAGAAACTGGCCTTTCCGATCGGTCATCATCTTCAATGGAAAATTTACCTCTTTTGAAGCTTGCAGTCCAATTTTTCACGCTCGCATACGAAGGATATTGATCACCAAGAGTATTCAGCATAACTTCGTTAATCTGCTTACCTCTTAACCCTTTAAAATATAGGTACTTGATGATGGCTCGATACTCCAATTTTTCGATTTTAACAATTTCGGTGGACATCTTTTCTTTTAATTTATTTGCGTTACTCTGGCTTACTTTTTTGACGTCGAACTCTACAGTGACACTTCTAATAAGTTATTGTTCGGTGATATGGTGGTATCGCAATATTTTGTTTATGCATGGAACTAGTCTTGGCTAACTAGATATCAATACATCCTCGTATAATAAGAAAGTTATTGGAAAAACTGAGTATTTCGACTTTTAGGCGTATCGTTTCTATTTCCACCTCGGAACGGAGAGATGTTTCGAAACATCGACTGAAACAAGATGAAACGGCATTTCTATAAATTCATTTTTACGAGCTCAATATTCCTAGAAACCACTCAGTCATACGATATCACAGCACTTCTCGGATGTCAGTTATACATGTTCTGGCTACTATGATCTATCAAAAACATCATATTATCGTAATGCAACACCTTAACACTTTACTGAATTATCGTTTCGACTATGCCGAAGAGCTGTTGAGATTTTCACGTCTCGCATGTGGATGCAGACGGCCGAGAGGCGTATAATTAGAAATTATCCACTTTTAACTGTCTAGAGCACTTCTTTCCACGAGTTATAAATATACGTATATCTACGACCGAGGTACCAAAGGTGGCACAGTCGCCGTCATATTCAACACTGATGGTCTCTTAGGGCAGCTTTTTGTCGGCACATGTACATAAAATTGGCGTCAAAACAGGGATTAAACAGTGTTGAACCCCAGTGTTGGCACTCAGTTTGTCAATGAAGATACCAAATCTCAAAATAGAGCAATCAGTACCAAAAGGATCTCTTTACTGTACCGCAGAAGCGGCCAAGATCTGGGTGACCATGGTCAGCTACATAGGAAGTACCAACGGTAATTGATGGACCGGATCGACAAGGATGAGACCATAACCAGTAGAACCCGCTGTTATTTAACGCGATCCGTCCATATTCGGCACTGATCTCTTCGGCTTGTCCGTTAGGCCTTCGCCGGCAAGAAATACCCAACGACCAGTGTACCTGTTGGCCCATTTCGAAGATATGTTAATGAGAGGTCGAGATGTATCGGTGTCGTGAATTTGAGGTTTTTTTTTCGGACGGCCGTTTGGCTTCCGGGCAACTCCGTCCGACCTGATCTACATGCGAGCAGACAGCGGGTTTTGTTGACAAGAAATCGCCTTTGGTGATGTTCCACCGATGCATCGTTTTGCTTATTTGAAAATCATGTTGTCGAATTGACTTTTTGAGGCACCATCGAACTCCGCGAGAACTTCCCAGTCCTGTCAGCACTAGCTGGGATCCGTATAAACCGTTTTCTTCATAGGTCTAAGTGTATTTTGTATTTCTGTAAACCTTCTTTGCTGGTTTGAGTACAAACCGCCTATGGCTCATGTAGGACTCTGCCTCGACAACTACGAGGATGTATTGATATCTAGTTAGCCTAGACCAGTTCCATGCATAAACAAAATATTGCGATACCATATCAACGAACAATAACTTATTAGAAGTGTCGCTGTAAAAAATGTATTCAATTAACTCTTTGGGTTTAGGTGGTACACTATATGTACCACCAATTTCGACCCTCTTCCGCGGCGGTGGTACAATTAGTGTACCACCTATTTCAAATACGCCGAACAGAAATCTATATCGATACAGAAGATTGGCCTGACTTGCAGAGACACTGTTAAGGCAAAAATAATAGGAAAATTTCGAAAAATTTATTGTTAATGGGCCGTTTATGTTTATATTTTGGTTGAGCTTTTGTCAATTTTTTTGAAAATTGACAATACATTTTTTTTTGTTCCACTTGGGTTTTATTTCTGATGATATATTTGCCGCTCAAAGAGTTGAGAGGAGAATATGTTAAGTAATAAAATATTTTGACATTGATATTTTGTTTGGTTCTTTAGTAGGCTAAGAATTTTTCAATATATCCTCGTAAATATCATATAATTTGAGCATGGCTTTCATTTAAGATCTTTCTTGTATTGTTTTCTGCATCAAATTGTAAATAATCTAACAACGTGGCAGTGACATGGACCATGGACCAGTTGTGTATATCGAGCCTTAACGCTACGATAATTCCTTCGCGCTTGAAAGAAAACAATCCCAACATACTAAAGAAAATTGGTCTTTTCTTTCCTGGCTACCGTTACATCTTCATCTCCTTCACATCTGACTGCTTCCTCGGATAATGGGCTGTGAATTTCAACGATTCGTTGATTCGAAACAAGAGAGTCACGCCGGTAAAACTGCATCGTTTCGTTTGTTTCCAGTTTCTTGGGAACATATGGCGCGACAAATTCTGATTTTTAGTCCGCTTTGTGGCTTTGAAATTATACGAGTTAAAGATATCTTGATGGATTAGAATGAGAACGAAAATTGACTCATCGATAGGAAAATAATATCAAATGGAAATTCCTGTATCGACAGTTTTCCAACTTATCGTGATTGTCTGAATTCCGTGAACCTTATTCATGTTTAAACCAATTTTTTCAATAGGAACAAGTCTAGGAGAGACTATAACATTCAAATTGAACAAATTAAATAGAGTCCCGTATCTTCGCGCATAAACGTTCGCGCCTCGCCATTGAAAAACCGCCTTAAAAATTGGCCGAACGTTCACTGCCGCAAGGTGAAAGTCTCGCGAAACGTTTTAAGTTCAGCAAGTCGATTCACTTACGACGGCGATCCAGAATGTTATTGACAGATAAGAAAGGTGAAACCGAGAACGCAAGTTGAATGAATGATTTTCAAAGGTGTATTGTTTCCATTCGTTCCAGTCCTAGTTAACATCCACGGACCGAAGATGTCTTCTTGTTCGCTTCTAGGTCAAGAGTCAAGACGAGTCAACATGAATCATGCGGATTTTAACATTGCTGAATATTCAGTGCAATATTAGCACGATTGTGGATTATTGCAAATGAGTTTTTTCGCACAAATCTTGTCGACATTATTTCTACGAATGTAGAATGCAATTTTCAGGCAGAGTATGTATTCAGGTAGTCGGTTTTTGGAAGTAGCAAATTTTGAATCCTAACCTTTCAGGACGGAAAGTGGTCCAAATAGTGGATTGTTCGCAGTCAACCGTTCAGAAAATCAAGTCGAGTTGTGGGCTTAGAACATACAAAGTGCAGAAAGTGCCAGACAGGAACGCTGTGAAGAATCAAGAAGCGAAATCAAGAGCGAATAAATTAAAAAAAGATTTCCTGAAAAATTTTTCCTGTTGCGTGATGGACGACGAAACCTATGTCTTGGCTGATTTCTCGCAACTTCCTGGTCAGGAATTTTATACTGCAGATTCTCGTGGAAATGTTGACGAACAATTTCGCGTGAAGAAACAGGCAAAGTTTCCTAAAAAATTCCTGGTTTGGCAAGCAATTTGCACTTGTGAGAAAAGGAACAAATTTTTCGTTGACCAAGGCTCTGTTGACTCGAAGATATACATCGAGGAATGCTTGAAGAAGCGACTTTTACCATTTTTACGTGAGCACGATTGTCAACAATCTTTTGGCCAGATTTAGCTTCATGCCACTACAACAAGGCCACCAAGGAATGGTACGAAGCTAATGAGGTGGTTTTTGTCCCCAAAGAGGCCAATCCACCAAATTGCCCAGAACTCAGGCCAATCGAAAGATATTGGGTTCTGGTAAAAAGAGAATTGAAGAAGACTAAGAAATCAACGAAAACATTAGCGGAATTCAAGCAAAAGTGGGAGACAGTATCCCAGAAACTGACTGAGAACACTATAAGAAGCATGATGGGAAGTATTCCAGAAAAAATCCATGAATTTTGTAAAAAATAGTTCTGGTTTTTTTATTGTAAAAACAGTTTTCATCAGAATTAGAAGATGATTCGAAAATGAGTTTGATTTTCGAAATCGGTCCAGTGGTTCAAAAGATATAAGCGTTTTTGTGATAGCGAATTTATTCTCGTTCAGTCCTTAGTGGTCGCCATACATATGGCGACTGCTATAGATTGTGGACCTCGCTGATAGTTTGCAGCTTGTTGAGGCCACTCTTTGTCTTGTATAAAAAGGTACTATGCCGCCTAAGTGCTTTTCTGATATCACAATTATTATTTACTTGTTCATTCAGCATTTGCCGTCTTATCATCCTGGTGGTAAAATTCGACTACTCCCGATATGATCTCACATGTTTTCACTTTCGCAACGCCAATTCATTAATAATTCAATTAGTGAAACCAATCAAGCTCGGCGAGGTCGCGTCCCTTGCTTGTCCTTTCATCAGCAAAAATATGCACGTTCGACGCCTTATTAGTCCTACTTGTTCGCGATCTAATTGCTCGATCACGCCAATCGAATAAACCTCGATTGCTACGATCGCGTTGGACGATTCGGCTTATACGCCCTAGCGGCACGTAGCGCTCAGCTGGAAAAAAAATTGAAAAACAAACGTACGTAATCAGCCCTCGATGTGCAATTTCAGGGGTTCCGCATAATACGACCCAATCAGCGGCGACGCTCTCTACGCGTTTTGTTTACTACGGCGCGCAATTAAAAACGGCAGACCTGATTGAGCCTAGTACGGGTGATTAAAGCAGGTCATGGACCGGCAGGTTTTGTTTTTGCGATTGTTCTTGATCGTGGGCGGAATGAAAATATGGTTCGAAATCGATATGTGTACCATAGTAGGACTGAACGAGAACAAATTTGCTATCACAAAAACTCTTATATCTTTTGAACCACTGGACCGATTTCGAAAATCAAACTCATTTGCGAATCATCTTCTAATTCTAATGAAAACTGTTTTTACAATAAAAAACCAAAACTATTTTTTACAAAATTCATGGATTTTTTCTGAAATTCTTCCCATCATGCTTCTTATAGTGTTCTCAGTCACTTTCTGAGATGCTGTCTTCCACTTTTGCTTGAATTCCGCTAATGTTTTCGTTGATTTCTTAGTCTTCTTCAATTCTCTTTTTACAAGGGCCCAATATCTTTCGATTGGCCTGAGTTCTGGAAACTTTGGTGGATTAGCCTCTTTGGTGACAAAAACCGCCTCATTAGCTTCGTACAATTCCTTGGTGGCCTTGCTGTAGTGGCATGAAGCTAAATCTGGCAAAAAGATTGTTGACACATCATGCTCACGTAAAAATGGTAAAAGTCGCTTCTTCCAGCATTCCTCGATGTATCTCTTCGAGTCAACAGAGCCTTGGCCAACGAAAAATTTGCTCCTTTTCCCACAAGTGCAAATTGCTTGCCCAACCAGGAATTTTTTTGGAAACTTTGCTTGTTTCTTCACGCGAAATTGTTCGTCAACATTTCCACGAGAATCTGCAGTATAAAATTTCTGACCAGGAGATTGCGAGAAATCAGCCAAGACATAGGTTTCGTCGTCCATCACGCAACAGGAAAAATTTTTCAAGAAATCTTTTTTCAATTTCTTTGCTCTTGATTTCGCTTCTTGATTCTTCACAGCATTCCTGTCTGGCACTTTCTGCACTTTGTATCTCCTAAGCCCACAACTCGACTTGATTTTCTGAACCGTTGACTGCGAACAATCCACTATTTGGGCCACTTTCCGTCCTGAAAGGTTAGGATTCTTCTGAAAAAGGCTGATGGCTTTCTTCACTTTTTAGGCTATGAAACCCCTTATTCCTCCCGGTTCCTTCCTTGCGGTTAATTGTAAGATCTTCGTTGAAGCGCTTAACAAGTCTTAATACCGTTTCCGGACGAACGCGAGCCTCTTTTGCGATTCTTTTGAAGCTCCATTTTCGATTATTTTGAAAAAGTTTCACTATAAATTCTCGTGTTCTCACTTCGCTTGACATTTTGCGACAGAGAATTGGAATATCTATGAAGTAAATGTTCCACATGTTTCTGACGTTCATAACAAAGCTAACTATGATCAAATTTTGATTTATTCTCAATTGGTTCAAGGGATATAGGCGTTTTTGTGATGACGAATTTATTCTCGTTCAGTCCTTATTCTTCTCGTTATTCTTCGATTGATCGAAAAAGATTGTCAGCGTGTTTGATGGCAACATGTCGGCAAGGACTTCGGCTTGTCCGCAGTGGTAATTTGGCGGCAGAAGTCATTTGTCCTTTAGCTTCAGTAGCCATCAAAGGCGAATGCTTATGCGAGCCTTTTCCATGGTCACGGCACCAATAGGCAATATTTTGACGAGTATAATTCAATTTGATCTTACACTGTCGATACGACCGATATGAAATTTGTCGGCCAATTGCTAGAATTCTGTTCAAAAACGTACAATAGCGGCGCCTGGTTTCTTTTTGGAGAGTAGTCAATTTTGTGTCGCCATTGCTCTGTCCACTTCTCTACGTCTATAAGTTGAACACGTTGACTAGTCGTTCGACACATTTCAACGAATGTTATAAAGTTATCATACTCTCGCGAGCTTCGTAAATCAAAGAGATCACTTCTCCGGATTAACCAACGCGCCTTTGCGGCCGCAGCCTCACCTGCGAGTCATAAAAATGATAAAAAGTCCAATTTCATACCGCGTCTCCTGCCAGACATAAGTTGCGATGAATTAGTAACACAGAGAAATACCGGGTTGCATCTGTAATGCAAAAAGTGAAAAAGTGGGCGTCATTACAAGCCTCGTTTTTTCGTTTCTTTTAATAAAATACGACGCGCGTTGATATTTATCGAGTTTTCGGCGGAACGTTATTATCCATTCTAATATTTCTCTCTCGGTCCATTCAGAGCGCACGGTGTGGCTGAATATTTCATTGAGGTTATGTACGACGTCGTTGTCGCACCCGGACCGTACGAAAAAATTGGACGCGTGCTGTGTTTTACGCCGGCCTTACGGTAGTTGCGGTCGTGAGCATGTTTTTTTGAGGATATTTCATGGCCTGCCGTTCGGTTGTATGAAAATACGTAATTAAAGTTCGGTCCTGCTTTTCCGACAGTAGATCTTGGTAATAAAGAGGAAAATGGACTAGCTGTGATCTGATTTCTGAAATACACCACTGGTGGCATCACCACAGCAGGATAATGACAAACCGGTTTCTGGCTTGTCAACCTTGATCAGTGTCACATAACCTTTACTGCGGTAGCAACCAACTGAAACGGCAACGCTGAAATTCTAACTTCAAGATGTCGCTTTCATGAATTTCTTTTATTGATGATCTTCGACATTGAATGTAATTATTATTTCATTCAACGCGCGTGGTGAATTCCGCCAGGAATGTGTCGAATTGATCAGGAAGTTACGGTCTTCAAGATTCAATTGTAAGTTTTTATGGCAGATAATGAAAAACGGACGCGACACCGATTGGAAAACGACCATCATTAATGGACCATTACTCGAACGACCAATTTAAATTCCTCAATGTCGACGCGTTGATGACCGTGGGGTCCTCAGGATTTGCATCCGAAACATCTTCGTGTTCTCGAAGAAAAATCCGTTAAATTTAGAAAATTATACGAGATTAGTATGCAAGCCACTGACCCAGAAACTTGTCCAGCTCGACCTCATCTCATCAATCGGATACCCGATTGTTATCTCATTCTTTGTCCCAGTTTTTTCCTCGTTCGAATATCTTAAATAGATGTTAGAATTGTTAAGGAATCCTGCTGCAGGATCAACAGATAATCTACCGGATCTTGAGGACGAAGGAAGGCGTGTAAAATACGACATGAAATATAGAAAACTTCCGCATCAATCTCAACAGAAAGAGACACACCGCAGTTTTGTGTCCTATAAATAATTCAAACTGCGCCACCTTCGGCTCATCTTGGGTAATGAGTTCCATTAGCAACATCTTTAATTATGACCGTGTACAGTTATCTACGTGAACCTATGCCTGTACTGTCCAAAGAATGAGCATTAAATTACGCCAGCTAATTGCGAATAGAGATATATGCATGTTTCTGCGAGAGGACAGAATCTGCTTTGTCGGAAGATTATCTTCGTATTAGATTTTTAGAGAGAAAACAGCTTTTTACTGGCAGCAGATGTTGTATCGAGCTAAACGATTAGATGAAGATCGTATATTTCTGAGTGATGATTTGATTGCCAGAGAAAGCTGTGAGAAGTGTATCGGATGGGAAAATCGATACATATTGTCTTGTTTAACGATTCGTAATTGATGAGATTGCACTTTTCCTTCTCATGATTGAAGATGCGCGATTTGTATTTCGCTGCAGATTTCATTTCACGGTGACCTACTGGATTATTTCCATATACTTTCATCGATTATATCTTGGGAAGAATTTCGATTATCTGCACTTTGATGAGATGATTCCTACATAGGGATTCTTCGATGACCCTGTGATAGTTCCAGAAATCATTCAAGAAGCCGTAGAAGATGAATAGCTTTTAGATACGAGGATAAATTGAAAAATTCGCCTACGATAGAACCAAACAAAATGTCAATGCCAAAATATTTTATTACTCAACATATTCTCCTCTTAATTGAATACATTTATTACAGCGAACCTGCAACGTCTCTAGACCTTTAAAAAAAAATGTTTCTTCTTGCTCTGCAAACCAGTCCTTCACAGCTTTTATCACCTCCTCAGAAGAAAATTTACAACTTTTTAAACTTTTTTTCAGTTGAGGAAATAGATGATAGTCGGACGGAGCCAAATCTGGTGAATAAGGGGGATGTTCTAGTAATTCTAACCCTAAAGCACGAATTTTTGCATGGCAACATGAGATTTGTGTACTGGGGCGTTGTCCTGTAAACACAAAATACCTTTGGATAGCTTTCCGCGTCTTTTCTCTTCAATTTTTGTCCGTAGAGTGGTCAGGAATGTCGAATAGTAATCTCCAGTTATTGTTCTATCCTCATCCAAAAAAACAATCATGATTACTCCATGGCAATCCCAGAAAACTGAAGCAAGAACTTTTCCAGCAGATTTTTGGACACGAAACTTCTTAGGTCTTGGAGAACCAGAGTGTCGCCATTCCATCGATTGTTGCTTTGTTTCTGGATCGTAGAAATGTACCCAAGTCTCATCCATAGTAACAATTCGGTTTGAGAAGTCTACATCGTTTTCAAATCGAGCACAGATCGAACGCGATGCTTCTACCCTTGCACGCTTTTGGTCAACATTCAAACATTTGGGGATCCATTTTGCAGAAATTTTTCTCATGTCCAAATTGACGTGAACTACGCGTTCGTATGAAATCTTCAGTGCTTCAGATATCCTTTTTAGACCAATTCGACGGTCTGATAAAATCATGCCATGAACTGCATCGATATTTTCGGGGACTGACACAGAAACTGGCCTTCCCGATCGGTCATCGTCTTCAATGGAAAATTTACCTCTTTTGAAGCTCGCAGTCCAATTTTTCAAGGTCGCAAACGATGGACATTGATCACCAAGGGTATTAAGCATATCTTCGTAAATCTGCTTACCTCTTAACCCTTTTAAATACAGGTACTTGATAATGGCTCGATACTCCAATTTTTCGATATTTACAATTTCGGTGGACATCTTTTTTTTTTCAATTTATTGCGTAACTCTGGTTTACTTTTTTGACGTCTAACTCTACACTGACACTTCTCATAAGTAATTGTTGGTATCGCAATATTTTGTTTATGCATGGAACTGGTCTAGGCTAACTAGATATCAATACATCCTCGTATATGTGCTCAAGATACAAATTTTCAAAAAACGGGAGAGAAACACCTTCATCATCTTCATCGAATGGGAACCCTAAGTAGGAAATAACCTCAAGTTCAAACAACAGTTATTAACAACTTTCGCTCAAATAGCTCCAGCGAAGCTGTGTGTTGAAACCGAGAGATATACATATACTCGTTCTGAAAAATAACGCATATCTGGCAGGTTACAGAACGTATTCTTTGCTGATTATGCCGAATTACGTAACGTTCATTTCGCATAACGTTCTAATAATACCAGTTATGTTCATTATTGTTGAGTCTCGTGAAGAATTACACAAGAAGTGGATGTAATGTATACACGTTAGTTTACGTATACAATGTGTTTACAGTTAATGTTTTGGAATTCACGGAAAAACAAAGACTTTTCCCTCAAACATGTCAAGGATGTCCGATAACCATTACTCGGTTCAGGAATAAAGGGAACCATAACAACGAGAGAAAAATAAAGCACGAGAATATTCATTAAAAATATCGATAAGCCGTAAACGGGGTTAATTGCTTGTGTGTGTGTGTACGAAAGATTAGATCTAATTGAATACGGGTGCGGTAAAAGAAGCAATCAACTTGTTCCTGAGATGAGTGCATCATTTCCTTGTTTAAGTATTCAACCGTTATTTTCTTTATGTGTAGCGTATGATTCACCAATGATGCATTTTTCAATTGTTTTGTTTATAAGATGATTGTACACAACACCAGTGGATACAATAAGAATTTACCTGACATCTTCTTTGGCTTGATTCCTGTATTCGAGATCCTGGTTATTCTGAAATGGGAAGAAGCTTCATTCTCAATGGAATTTTCAGGTAGAATGGAAGCTTCACCTAAAAATAAAGAACAAATCGAAATATTTCGAATACACATGGAGAAGCTTGAATTTAATCTATGACTAAAGTTCTAGTGAAGTTCCCTTCTTAATCGGATAACATGCTCGGGCGCTAGTTGTTATAGGTTTTACTGTTTATTGAAGTGTCTAACCTTAGACCATAGAAGACACAGTATCTCAATCTAAATTCGATAATTGGTGAAGCCTAATTTTAGTTATTTTATTTAGGTAAATAAGCAGTTTCAGAAACAAATTACATAAAATCATAGCCGCTTAGCCCGTTTATAGGCTAATTCAAGAACTGACCCTGTATCAAAGCAAAACCCCTCGTTACTACCTTAACATACGAAACAAATCGCATAAGCCATGGAAACGGAAGACGTATCGATGTTGCGAAAATTGTATACATTATCCGCCGCCTATAAAATACCCATTTATCATCTTCCATCGGTAATGAATCCTCTGAACGATTTCCTGCCGAACGGCTCGCCAAACCAGACAGCCTGTCGTCCGAATCCGTTAGCAGGAAACGTCCGGGATCTATTGATAAATCGCTAAATTTACCCACTTCGTCAACCTGCTGGCATATCGCGAAACGTCGTCGTCATATCGCTCCGACGACCGGCGAGACCACATTTCCTGGTTTCGCTAACTGAAGGCGGTGGGCGACATCGCATCGCGAGCTAAATCTGGAGACGCGATATGTGAAATTTCGGACCTGTCCAGATGTCGCTAAAGGTGCGAGTCCACTTGATACTTTTGCAGCGCAACAGTGTATCGCAACATACATGAATCATATGTTTCCTGTGTACACAGTAATGAAACTTGTCGTGAAACATAAGTTTCACGTTGCGCTGATACACGGGCTGTTGCGATACAATATTCAGTCGACACAGGTTGCTGCGTGTAGCGCTACATGTTTCATGCGAAACAAACCAAGTTTGTTTTGAAATTTGAATAAACAGAGAAATGGAGAAATGGTCAAGAGATGAAACTTCGGTATTAATAGCCGAATACGAAGCTAGAGACCAGAGTTATGGAATGAAAAAAATCCACGTAAGTGTATGAACTTTTATTGATTACAGGTACCTATATTTAGAGAAATACATATGTATGATAATCAGTTTATTAATTACAGTTTATAAAGATTTGAGAACAAGACTGAAAAAACAGCCGAAGATATAGCCCATATACATGCTTTGGAGCAGCTGCAAGAAGCTAGTGACAGTCTTCAAATTTTTGGCGATTATGTGGCTTCGGAGCTGAGTGATCTTGGTGAAGTGAATCGCAAAAGGGCAAAGTTGGAAATGTCTAGGATTTTGTTGAAGTATGCAGAAGATTAATCTGAAAAATCAACTTCTGTGGCTGCAGTTTCACAACATACACTTTTCAAAATCTGGAGGGGCCGACAAATGAAACTGCAGCGTGCTCTCGAGACTACTACGAAAGTTCACAAGAGTGGCTTAATGATGACCAAAGCCAGATGGGATCCCAAGATCTGTCAAGAATTATACATTCATGTAGTGATATTTTAAATTCTAAATAAACATACATATAGTCCATTCACCTTTTATTTGTCACAGGGGAGGCCATGGAAATTTGGCATTTTACACAACAATAGAGTAAGGTTATGAACAAGCTGACAGATTTAGACTACTATCGACGTACATAACAAATTTCAAGTCTCTAGCACATATCGTGGTAACAAAAAATTTCAAGAATAGACAAGCGGACAGACAGACAGACCGACGCATCGACACCTAAATTTCCGTGTCTCCTAAATGGCATACTATCTTTTTTTTGATCTTTTCCGATATTAATTTCAATAAATTATCGAAATCTACTGCTCTCATACGCCAAAAATTCTTATAAAATTCAAGATCTCCGCTTCGTAACTCTGTCATCATTTGATTATAAGCCCCTAGTTCATTTTTTTTTTCATTATCCAATCTCGTATCCACATTTTGCGTTTGAGTTTTCGTTCGACTCGTTTTCGTCTTAAATTTGCAAGAACAATGAAAGCAGCAGCATTTTTAGTTTGCGACATTTTATCGAGAACAAGAGGCACAACGACAGGATCACCTAAAGACTCCGATACAAAGATCGCAAATGGACACTCTGGTTGATACAAAATGTAGCATGTATTCGCGATACAGTGTTTCATATACATTTGTAGCGCGCAACTTGCAGTTAAATGGACACATTACAGCAACATTTGTAGCGCAACAGAGGATTTGTTGCGCTACAAAAGTATCAAGTGGACTCGCACCTTAAGAGTGATGGGCGACTAATTAATATTTACGCTCAAGTCTGCTCGAGTTGACGTTTCCTGTGACTTCAGGTGGTAACACAGAACAGCTGGCTCATCCCTTTTTCGATTATGGTATTTTAAAATGTTGAAATCATTGTTTCGCGATGTCAAAATTCACTGATCTAAACTAACGTCCAATGTTATAACCATCCTGGTATTTGCCATAAATATTCTCCACACCCAGCAAGTTCTGTTATCGCAAAAAAGCGACAACTACAAATACGAAACGCAAAAAAAATTCAGTCGCGACCACCGTACAGACCTAATTGGATTATCAATCAGGCTTCTCTAATTGGAAATTTAAATTTCAAATCGCCTTCCATTCATTCCCAACTTATCAAGTTCGGATCGATCGGCTGTTAAATTAATTATGAGCAATTACAGAAGGAAACAAAGATTGCTGAAGTCCGTCTCTGGTGCCGTAATACATTATGTATGTACAGTTATCTTATCACCGGCGTAGATACATATACTACATATGCATATGCATATTATGCTTAATCGCAGAAAACGTAATGGATGGGGACCGAGCCTACAAACCACCAGCAATGCTTGTTCTTTCAGGAAATTATTGATATCAACTTGGCCAAACAACTATCCAAAAAATGTTCTCAGCAAAACACAAAGTAGCTCATCCTTTTCAGTGACTTATCCGTAAATTATCTGTGGTGAAAGAAAATTTGTATCTTTCAAAGTTTTGTAGAAAAATGATGAAATCTGATTGATCGATCTACGACCGTCGAAACGTATATCAGGCATTTTTCTGAAAAACACTGCATGCAATATTGTTGGAATTTGAAAGAACTATGGGGCTTTCCATCCTTGATTCATCCGTGTAGAGAAAAATGTTGCCGTTTCTATTTTTGAAATAAATATCACGCGCACTGGTAAGTGTATATCAAATCACCAGGTAACATATTAAAAAAATTATTTTACCAATCGACCGATTATTTTATTGTTTTCATTGGTTTATCCGTTAATTATCCGTAAGGAAAAAACATCGCCACTCTTAGCAAAACATAATACATATATCCAAAAAATTTATAAGCAAAATGGCTCATTTTCATCTGTGGTTTATGCGTAAATTATCCCGTATCCGTGGTGAAAGAAAAATTGAATCTGAAAAATTAAAAAATCTGATTGATAGTTTTGCGACCGTCGGAACGTATATCAGGCATTTTTTTCGAATACTGTGCATGCAATATTGCTGAAATTTAGAAGAAAGATGTAATCCTCAATTTATCCGTGAAGAGAAAAATCCTTCAAAACGATGGGCGCACCCTCCACCATTTGAACCATGACCGCTATGAGCGATAAGATCGAAATCACGGTCGTCTGTCTCACTCGCACATAATTCGGGCCGGGATTTATGGACTTGACCCTCCCGCAACCCGTTGTCGAGTTACTTGATTGAATCGCGTCAGCGTCAAACAAGTCAGATTCCCCGATTGTTATTGACAATAATTGGTCCAAATTGCGTAATGACATAAACGCGTTCCCGAATTCAATTAGGACATTATCGCCGCGGCCGCACGAATAACTACGCAACGACGATCGACATCTGGGATCGGCCGACAGCCATTTTGTGACGCCAGAAGTTTGCTTGAAATGGGTTTTTATGTAAGATCACTTTTATCTGATAATTCTTTGCTTGGTGCTTTTGGTGGTTTTCGAATTATTTCGGAAAGATGACTATCCCTAGGACCTGAGTGTCTTGACTGTTCAGTCGGCTCAGATAGTGGAGAAACCATTTCAATGTAGAAAAATTTCGGTTTCCACATTATGAAATGAAAGAAACGAAAATGGAAAAGAATAACCTCAGTTTTGTGCAGTATTAATGATATTTTGCAATTCGATTGATCTCATAACGTTCAAAAATTGCTACGAAAGCAACAGCATCTAAAATCCACTAAAATTTTCATATACCAACACTCGTTTCAACTCTTGAGCCTGGCCTTTTCTTTTCAAGGGCGCTCGGAAGGGTTTTGCTGACGGGTCAGCTTTCGAGAGCCCACTCTACTCTGATTTACATTTATGAGGAAAAGAATCGAAAGGGGGCCTTGCTCCTTCAACCTCTGCCTTCCGAAAGGGGAGAATTCATCACGACTGGGAAATATAAAGTTCCACACCTCGTCATCCTTAAACCTGATCAACATTGGAAAGAATCGCAATATTGCCATGTTTTACTATCGGCGGTCTCTTTGTACTTCGTCTTCAAAGGGCCCCATTGCGTTTGGTGGTTGAACAATTCGATATTTCACTGCTGCGCGATACTCATTCTACCTTCCCTCGTTCAGAGGGTGAAACGGTTGCCATATTTGTGTTTGTCTTTGAAGGTATAACTTCCATCGATAAGAGATATTCACAATAGGCCGAATCTGATGAGCTTTTGATGTTGAATTGTTCATATGAAACGTTCTCACAGAACACAATTGATGCTCGACTAACATTTTCTACTTCAAAACATCGAATTCGATTAAAATTCACCAAATGCCACATCTGACCTGAGCTATCCATGAACGGGGAACTAATATTATATGCTGACCATGGTTGCGGTCTTATTGTGGCCATAATCATTAGGACTTTCCATTTTGATGGGTTTTGTCGGAGAGTGCTGATATATTGGTGAGTATTAATTTTGCATAATATTGCATTGCTGGGACAATCCGACCTGATTCAAAATGGAGCCGTCCTGCTTTCGAAAAGCCACATCATTTTCGCCATCTGTTTTTAGCCTCGATCCGCTGATGCCATGCATTTATCAATTTTGCAAATTGGTTCATTCGTTATTAATTTTCTGGACGTTTCACATGCTTGCAAACTGCGATTTCCAATTGATTCGATGAAGGCCTAATCATTCATTTGTCAGCAAACCCTTTTCATCATTTTAATGGACATTCACCGCGCAAACGATATCGTATTAATATTGGAAAAGGCGTAGCACTCTGAAATGATTTAGGCCTCTGGATTAGATTAACAATGAGATAACAAGAATAGGGAAGAAAAATCACCAATATTAATGGCGAACTGCATCCTCGTTATCATGAAAAGTAGTCGCCCATGTTTTTTCCAGAACTTCCCAAATGAAAGATTTCCATGTAGAACCCGGGCCCTAAATCAACCTGTCGAGAAGTCCGTCTGATAAAGTCCGAGCCCCCCGGCGAACATCCATAATACCCTCCAACCGTCTCCCTCTTTCCTATCTCCTTCTCCTCCTCCCTTCTCCATCAGCCGGAAAAGCTCTATTTGAACATCTCGTAGCAATAATTACGGACTTTCCAGACGGACTGCAGGACTCCTTTCTGTTACGGCCTCTTTGATACCTCCATCTCGTTTTTTGCTCGCTTTTCCGGACAAAAACTACTCTCTGGATAGAGAGATTCTTGTTTTGGGAACTGGACAGTGCGCCTGGGTTGAGCCTCAGGGACGAGATAGTACAATGGCGGTGAGAATAATAATATTGAAAGGGGTTCTATGAGAAATATGGGACAGCTGTATATTGTTACATGCTTTGTTTGGAAATTGAGCTTCATCAAAGATTGATTCTGATCAGGAGAAGGACAAAGAATTGATAAAAATAATACAACCAGACCCACAAATCAAGCAACTTGAGGCTGAGAGACAAAGAGCAGTTTAGCTTGATGCCCAAACCATTTCTTGCTAAACTGGAGGCTGCATTTACTTGCTTGAGATCAGTAAGGACTGAACGAGAATAAATTCGCTATCACAAAAACGCTTATATCTTTTGAACCACTGGACCGATTTCGAAAATCAAACTCATTTTCGAATCATCTTCTAATTCTAATGAAAACTGTTTTCACAATAAAAAAAACAGAACTATTTTTTACAAAATTCATGAATTTTTTCTGGAATTCTACCCATCATGCTTCTTATAGTGTTCTCAGTCACTTTCTGGGATGCTGTCTTCCACTTTTGCTTGAATTCCGCTAATGTCTACGTTGATTTCTTAGTCTTCTTCAATTCACTTTTTACCAGGGCCTAATATCTTTCGATTGGCCTGGGTTCTGAGCAGTTTGGTGGATTGGCCTCTTTGAGGACAAAAACCATCTCATTAGCTTCGTACCATTCCTTGGTGGCCTTGCTGTAGTGGCATGAAGCTAAATCTGGCCAAAAGATTGTTGACACATCATGCTTACGTAAAAATGGTAAAAGTCGCTTCTTCAAGCATTTCTTGATGTATATCTTCGAGTCAACAGAGCCTTGGCCAACGAAAAATTTGCTCCTTTTCCCACAAGTGCAAATTGCTTGCCGAACCAGGAATTTTTTTAGGAATCTTTGCTTGTTTCCTCACGCTAAATTGTTCGTCAGCATTTCCACGAGAATCTGCAGTATAAAATTCCTGACCAGGAAGTTGCGAGAAATCAGACAAGACATAGGTTTCGTCGTCCATCACGCAACAGGAAAAATTTTTCAAGAAATCTTTTTTTAATTTCTTTGCTCTTGATTTCGCTTCTTGATTCTTCACAGTCTTACTGTCTGGCACTTTCTGCAGCCCACAACTCAACTTGATTTTCTGCGAACAACCCACTATTCGGGCCACTTTCCGTCCTGAAAGGTTAGGATTCTTCTGAAAAAGGCTGATGGCTTTCTTCACTTTTTTTGGGCTATGAAACCCCTTTTTCCTCGCTGTGGTTAATTGTAAGATCTTCGTTGAAGCGCTTAACAACTCTTGATACCGTATTGCAATTCTGCTGACCATTTTCAGACCATCGTCTCAGGTTTCCTCTTTTCGTCTTCTGCTATCAATTTTCCCCTGCAGAATTTGTTGAAGATACTCTCCTCCAGAAATACCCAACAATACATGGTGGTTTCCTTGAAGACGACTTTGTTGGGCTGCAAACCCTTGTATAGCTCAATATTATGTCATCGGACATCCTTTTTTCATCAGCTGATGACTTCTTTCACCTCCCCACAGCTTCTTTTGTTTGGGTACCTTTTTTCTCAAAATATCCAGCGTGAAATGGAGTTATGGAAAGGAAAAAGCTCCCGCCAACGCCGACAAACGATTACGATCCATAAAATCCGAATCGAAAGTAAATTCCGATTAGAAAATAAACGTAAAACTGATATTCAATTACAAGACCAAGAGAGAGGTTAGAAAAAACGACAACTGGACGGTTGATAGCACTTTCTCTCCAAGTTTTGCCGATAGATCGAGGCAAAACACATGTGCATCGGTTAATGAAAAGGCTGTACACATTTTTAAGGTCGATAGATTGACCGTTACTCTTTATCGAATGTTTCTCTTGCCTCGAATTACGTATCGGTAATTACCATTAGCGCAAAACTAGAGTGTGTCGATACCCCATGAGTTATTATCTCAATCTACAACAGTAATTTTCTTCAACCCGCAGGTTTGAGTCATCGGCTCAAGGATTGAGCTGATTTCTGATGCCATACAATAAATTCTTCAATGAGAGTTCTTTACCTTTGAGTTATAAGAGCCTCTTCAAATTCCCACTCAGGAATCTCTTGTTGAACTTGAAAAATACAACTCGATCCAGATCTAAGGACTGAACGAGAATAAATTCGCTATCACAAAAACGCCTATATCTCTTGAACCAATTGAGAAAAAATCAAAATTTGATCATAGTTAGCTTTGTTATGAACGTCAGAAACATGTGGAACATTTACTTCGTAGATATTCCAATTCTCTGTCGCAAAGTGTCAAGCGAAGTGAAAACACGATAATTTATAGTGAAACTTTTTCAAAATAATCAAAAATGGAACTTCAAAAGAATCGCAAGAGGCTCGCGTTCGTCCGGAAACGGTATCAAGAGTTGTTAAGCGCTTCAACGAAGATCTTACAGTTAACCGCAAGGAAGGAACCGGGAGGAAAAAGGGGTTTCATAGCCCAAAAAAAGTGAAGAAAGCCATCAGCCTTTTTCAGAAGAATCCTTACCTTTCAGGACGGAAAGTGGCCCAAATAGTGGGTTGTTCGCAGTCAACCGTTCAGAAAATCAAGTCGAGTTGTGGGCTTAGAACATTCAAAGTGCAGAAAGTGCCAGACAGGAACGCTGTGAAGAATCAAGAAGCGAAATCAAGAGCAAAGAAATTAAAAAAAGATTTCTTGAAAAATTTTTCCTGTTGCGTGATGGACGTTGAAACCTATATCTTGGCTGATTTCTCGCAACTTCCTGGGTCAGAAATTTTATACTGCAGATTCTCGTGGAAATGTTGACGAACAATTTCGCGTGAAGAAACAAGCAAAGTTTCCTAAAAAATTCCTTGTTTGGCAAGCAATTTGCACTTGTGGGAAATGGAGCATATTTTTCGTTGGCCAAGGCTCTGTTGACTCGAAGATATAAATCGAGGAATGCTTGAAGAAGCGACTTTTACCATTTTTACGTGAGCACGATGTGTCAATAATCTTTTGGCCAGATTTAGCTTCATGCCACTACAGCAAGGCCACCAAGGAATGGTACGAAGCTAATGAGGTGGTTTTTGTCCCCAAAGAGGCCAATCCACCAAATTGCCTAGAACTCAGGCCAATCGGAAGATATTGGGCCCTGGTGAAAAGAGAATTGAAGAAGACTAGGAAATCAACGAAAACATTAGCGGAATTCAAGCAAAAGTGGAAGACAGCATCCCAGAAAGTGACTGAGAACACTATAAGAAGCATGAAAAATCCATGAATTTTGTAAAAAATAGTTTTGGTTTTTTATTGTAAAAACAGTTTTTATTAGAATTAGAAGATGATTCGAAAATGAGTTTGATTTTCGAAATCGGTCCAGTGGTTCAAAAGATATAAGCGTTTTAGTGATAGCCAATTTATTCTCGTTCAGTCCTTAAACGTAATATACAAAGTGTTTCCCATTCTCTCAGTTCAATCCAGAGTATGAGAATAGACAGAGTTCTTCTGTCTCAGAATCGAAAGAATTCTGATCATCAGACGACCCCGAAATAGATATTGTTGTCGCTTTTTTAGCTTTCCCCTTTCCAAGTAGAGGAACATTAAGCGATCCTTTAACATCGTAAATCCTGCCTGGTGGCTTCCGAAGAATGTTAGCGAATCTCTCACTCGTTTTTTCGGCTTATTTTTAAGACTCCGCATTTATCCGCCCCATCATGGCGGTCCTTTTCCAAGGAGATCGAGCCAGATGTTTCTTTTCGAGCAGCGATCGTTTCAGTCAGTATGTGGTGTTCGTCAAGCGGAAGACATACTTCTTCTGTGGGTTCCTTGTGTGAGGCTTCATCATGCCCCAAATGTGAAGATAAACTCGGTTCAAACCATTCAAACTCTTAAAATATCGAGATGAATATCATTATATCGTCAATCATACGGATGACTGAATTTTTCACCAGCGTAATTCCAAGCGCAACATCCATGTTGCCCAGTGGACAATTACACGTTATACATTTGACATAATCACAGGCGATAATCGTAATGATATTCCAGCTGCTTGGCAATAATTAATATCTGTTGTACAGGGTTACCCTACAAGTAGAACAAGCTTTTGCTTGAGTGATTTATTAGGTATTATATTATTACACGTTCCTGTATAATATTATCCGATTAAGGTAGCCAGGAAGGTGTGAATGTGAATGAATTCGATCGAGTGAAAACTTTTATGATGGTGGTTTTCTTATTTCGCCTAACTTAATTGGTAGATCTAGGGGCTCTACAAGTTGATTGACAATTCGTTTCATAGACTCAGGTTTCCAGACAACATTTTAGGGAAGCCTTTCATAAGTATTGATGTTCCACAGGGTTGCGTTTCGAGACCTCTCCTTTTAATCCTGTACTGCTGTTCATACATTCACAGACGAGGACATTCTTAATGAATTTGCGGAGTTTGAACTTTGTATTCTTGGCTAAAGCTGTTCCAGTTCGTTTTTCGCATTCTATCCCATTTAATCTTGCTCATTCAATCCATGAGTGAAGACATATGTTTTCGAGGCATCAGCACATATAGCTTTTTTCCACTCTGTCGTTTTTCTTTCAATCGTCGTTCGCGATGCGACAACGCACACTGGGCCCACCCAGAAACCAGTCCCGGGACTACAAGGTCCCCGGCCGACCTTTGTCCATAGATAGACGGAGAATGGACACTTCAAAGTCGGATGTAATTCCACCCGATCACAGTCGGCGTGTATCTATACGGCGCCGCCTTTTTTCGTCGTCGAAAAAAAAAGGCGAGATTGGAGAAAACCCGAGTAAGGTGAATTACCTTCGTTCTCTATTCGAGTAGGTTAAACGTGGACTGTATTGCTCTGCTCGAATGCGGTGGTGGCTGATAAGAAATCGGAAATACGATGAATGGAATGGAAAAGCTCCGTTTGGATTTGATCGTGGAAAACTGGATACTCGCTTCAATAGAACGATATTAAAAAGTTTCATTTCACCTAGATATAAAAATAAGATACCAAATCCTCGAAAAAGGAAACTCGTTAAAGCAATTTATCTCGCAAAATTGCAGTGGTTATAAGACAATTAGGTTTTCTTCTCATTCCCCGAAACGAATTTCCAAGAAATAGAAATATTATCAATATCACGTCATGTGAAAATATGCTATGCAATCCATAAGAATTTCCACTTGCGAAAAAATAGGAGATTACTAGACTTAAAAATGTCTTATAAACAAAGAAACACTAACAGAACACACAAGGATCTTATTAGAACCAAGGAGAAACTGCAGGATTTCATGTGAAAATAGGAAGGTCGCATATCTTATTTCTTTTTCCGTAATTTACATTCATTATGTACACGATCATTGCATTTTTTCTCATTATTATCTTGCAAAATTCTTTATGAACAATCCACTTTTCAATGACGAACTATAATCAGATGTTGAAACAGATGAAAACAGTTAGAACAAAAATATTCATACAAGTTGAGTCGAATTGTAATTACAGGGTGTCTCGTAATACTACGTCGAACGAAATATTTTTATGAAGAAACTAGCTGGTCCGGCGAACTTTGTTCCGCCTAAATGATACTTACAGTGGATTTCAGAAATCGTAATCACCGGTGATCGGAGATCAACGGCTTTTGGTTCTCTGATTTTTTAACTGTCAAATGTTTCCATGGATATGAGCTATCACACACAACAAATACACAAAAATAATATGTCATAATATGTCAATCACTAATAATGGCAATTTTGGATTCAATTATTTCCGTAAATATATTTATTACCCAAACAGAAATTCAAAAACATTTTAAAAATTATGAGAACAGATGAGAATGGACATCTCACGATTGGAACTCATCGCCAAAAATCCGATTTACTTGACATTTCGATGAAAATTCACTGTGATATTCACCCGCTTCTGGATCTGTTAATAGCCCTTCATTGTACTATAAGCCCTATGTAAATTACACAGTAATTGATGTCATATGTTCTTGTTTCGACCATTTCAAACCACGACGACCGAAATGCTCGAAAAAAGAACAGATGACATCAATCGATGGCCGCGAAAGCCTCAACAAATTCATCGCCATTTAATTGTGATCATGTCAAATATAGAACCTCCACGATTACGTTATTTGGAATAAATAAAACTATAAAAATAACAAATAATCATCAGTCATAATGTGTGAATAGCGCCATCTGAAGTGATAAGAACGAAACTTTTCTCATATCTCAACGAAATCTAATCATTTCAGACATCTGTTGTACTCCTACGCTAAGACATGTTGGTTTTGCCTAACAGCGCAGAGTTGTAGGCAACTAAAATTACACACTATTACAGTGACTATAGAGGGAATATAGTCGCTGTACACACTATTTGTTTATATCGCCATCTAACGCGGAAATATCAAATGAAGGACAAACGAATAAGCGGTAGCGTAACTGTAACTGTAGCGACATCTCGTGGTCCTACTCAAAAGGAGGAAAAGCATTTCCTGTATAAGTAAAATTTTCATCGATTTTTTCAAAGTTTTATTGTATTTTATAATAACCAGACCGTAGACGAATCCATATATGAAGTTTCATAACAAACAGTCCATCCAATATCGAGTTATAAATGGTGTAATCAACATCTTTCTTTTGTATATATAGATTGGACTAGCAGAGATCTAATTTTCAAAGTACACCACTGGTGGAACCACCACAACAGGATAATGACAGACACCACCAGTGGTGTACTTTGGAAATTAGATCTCTGCCAGTCCAATTTCTTCATTATTATGCAGTCTCAGGACGATATCCTCTTCGTTGAAATATTTTTATTTTTCCTTAATATTCACTGTTCGTATCACTGTGTTTAGTGTGCGTATAATAACCAATATACATAGATGCCAGATAAAAATAAGAATATATAAAATGTTTTCAATTTGAATACACGATTACGTTATTATCAATGTCAGTCAGAGTGACAGCATCTTAATTCATTTGTAGGCAGGGCAGCATCAAAAATAATCGTAAAATTTTTGACTGAACTTGTTAGATGAATCATAATTGTGTTTTCACTTCCTCGAAGTTTTCACCTTGACTTTGGACGTGCTCAATAACCACGAAAATAAATTGACGTGAAGAAAACCGTGGAGAGAAGTGAAGTGCGTACTTAACGACGCGTAAAAAATTAATTCTTTCCTCGGTCGTGAAATTTAAACATTTACGAAGAATGATGTAACGCACTAGATGGTTGAAACGGTAAAAGAAACCTATAACATCGATATAAATAAATTCCAGATAATACATATTCATTAAAATGAGTGAAATGGCCCATCCTATTTCCATCTCCGAACAAATATGGCTCTAATTTGGGTAAAAAAAATTGATGAGCCCTTCATACGAACGAAAAAGTCCATAAACCAAATGATCCTCTTGACGAAGGACGACGTAAACGACTATAGGACCTGTAGGAGTCAGAAAAATGGGACAGGTTATCATTTCACCCTTGCGTCTGTCCCAGGCGACCCTGTTTATCTGAAAACACTGGCAGTGGTCCAGCAAAAGGTCAAGGGTGGTCTCTCTCTCGAATTTGACGCATAGAATTGCCAATCGAAATTGCCATGCTGTCTCAAAACTGTTGTTTATGATGTCGTCGAGTGCATCGACTCCATAAGCATTGATAAGATGACCTTTCTTGGTCCAGCTAATGAGATAAAGTCAAAGCTTTTGAATTTTTTCTACGAATAGGGAAGAAATTGCAGAAAGACGCATCACATACCACCCACTGATAGCGGACTAAAATTCAACAAATATCGCGCTCAAGTGGCGAATGACGGCCATAATCGACACCCAGAGAACTTATCGATGTTTACGATTGGATGTGTGTCAATGGACTCGTAAATTTTTCAGCTCCCCGTCCCATACGACATTCTATTTGAATAACCTCTCGATAGCGTTTCGAGTTCTGTAAACAGAACGATTTTTGGCACCGTATACCCTTTCCAAACGTGTCTTTCATCAATCGTCTGCCGCGCCCATTACGACCCACAGCTTCACGGCACTGAGGATCTTTTCACGGTTCAACAGCGAGCCAGCGTTTATTTCCACTTAATTCGAAAGAGTCGAGTTTTTCACGTGTACCTCTTTCGTCACGAACGGCTATCTGGAGTATTTTAGGAACGTGAAATGGTTCCAATGATTTCTTCACGAGTGGAATATTCGAGGTGGAAATGTCTGTCGACAAGAAGCGAACTGATCATTATTGGGTATTCGAATAAATCAGGCGTTCTTGTTGACTTCGGTAATTTGTCATTTGCGTCTTCTAAAAATAGGCAGGTGGAACTGACAATATTAGAATAGAGCTCAATACAATCAGTTTTTAGTGTTTCATCTTAAAAGCGCTTCTACAATTCACATTTCGATAAGTTTTGTATTTGTAGATCTATAAACATAATCCGATCTTTTTCTCCCGAACAAACCTACCAACAAAAATCCCCTCCAAGTTAAATCACAGATAATATCCCTCGCAAACTTCAAAGATGATGGCGCTGACATCAAAGTTAGCCGACGAGGAGAACTTTAAAACAAAAGACGACGATGGGGGGGCCGATCTGACCGTTATCGTGCCGGAGAAGAGCGGGTAAAGTGATCTGGGTAAGTGGAGAGTCGAGGACCCTGAGTCGTAAAACTTTCAGCATATCGAGTGATGACAACGGGCAATCTTGTGCTAAGGGGAAAACAATTTAGGTTATGTGTACAGGCTGGAGACACTCCGTATCTGCGAGTAGGTTTTATGGGGACGATAAGTGGAGGATTTTCGATAGGTGCTCTCGTTTAAGACGTCTTCGTTTGGGGGTTTTAAGGAAACTGTGAAGTTTTTACGAGTTCTTGATTACTCGGATTTCATGTTGAAGGTGTTTCAGCTCTGTCGACGTCATAAAATTGAAAAATGTCGGAGAACAACTTGCTAATTGATAATAAAGAATCTTCTTTCAGACGTTTCCCATCATATAATGTGAATATAAGTTTGTATGAGATATCGTCGGAATTTTTTATTCGTTCGAATCGATGCTTTTATGTGTTATGTTGGCTTTGAGGACCGCTGTAGTTTGGAGCTTATTCGCATAAACCTGCCACTTTAGAAATCCCTAAAAGAAAAAGTCTAATGAGGCTACAGATCGACCTAAGTTTTTCAAAGCGTTATTCCTAAACTTGGAGAAACTTGATGAATGGAACACATATTCTTGGTGCTCCCAAAGTATATTATCGTGTATTAATTTCTTGCACTGCAAAAACTAAATTTAAATGCTATTAACGGACGAAAATAGAACATTGCTGGCACTGGAATTTACGACAACGATGTGGAATTAAGCGCAATTTTGCATTTATAGTCGTATAGCATGTCTCAAAGAAGAACCAAACCAAACCATTTTACGATCAGTGATTTCAACATGAAAATTAAAAAAACGCCATAATGGAGCTACATAAAACTGCAATCTGATCAAAGCGAATTGGAAATGATGGTTGTGAAGATCATCAACAAATATGCAGTGTGAAGAGCGTGAAAATCCTCAATTATCGCGAGCCATTAAAATCGAGTCTACTTTCGTTTCACATAAGATCGAAACAACTTCATTAACGTTGGATAATGAGGGAACGTCTCTCATATTCCAAATAGCGAACAAAATGCGAACTGACGTTTGGTCCATATAATTTTATCCGCCACTTTTCCAGCCGGCTGAGAGCACACAATTAAAATTTAATATGCCGAGCAATTTGGAGGCACAGGGAGAAGTGGTTTTGATTATTTCGGGAATAAAGAGCCCGGTCGCATGACGGGGATAATGTAGAATCGAAATTACACATTAAAATCTGCCCAACTGCACCTTGCCTGTTTCTGACTTGATCCTTCATAATCGACAACGAAAATATCAAATATGCAATTTGAAACCCCTTCGCTCTCAACACTCCTTAGAAAATACGATAAAATTAGCATGGGAACGAACCACAAAATATACTGGCGAATAATGCACTTTTTTACAACGGGCATAAAACGAATATGAAAGCGTTTTACTGCAGTGTATACGGTTTTATGAAGTTACTAACGACGGATTAGAGGAATATGTGACTTCGAAACAGATAAATCGATACGTTATGGGGAGTCCTGTATAATTTACGATGAATTTTTCAGTAGTAAAATAGCCGACGATTGGAGCCGTTGTTTAAAGGTAGTTAAACTCAACCTTGACCCTTACTGGTCGATAGTTTCCGAGATAGTTTCCCAGGAGTCTATGATGGATTTCAGTCGAGAACATCATTATGCATCCTGATATGTAATGTTTATTTCAATCTACCATTACATTGTTTGGTGATTCAATAAATAGTAAGCAATGGTTTTATGTTATCTTGGATAGTTTACCATGAAGCTACAGTTTCAATGAAGTTCATAAGCAACATGCAGCTCTTTATCTGGATAAAAGTCTAGGCATTTCCTGAAACCTCTCAGAGATATCCTTGTAGTTAAAAAAAACCGTCTCATTTAGAAGATGTTCATCCATAAATATCCCACCAGACAAATTCGTCTAATGACTGTCGTTTCCGACAAATAGTCATTCCAGAAAGTCGTATCGTCGGTGTAAAACGCTCCACCTATCGCGGATAACATCTACGACGTACCGTCATCAATCCAGGTCCTGGAGCGGCGTCATCCGCCCAAAAACACCAGGCCAATTTGACTCCGTATCTCGAGCTCGTAAATGCCGACGTTTCGCCTTTTGCACCGTCCTCCTAATCGGCTTCATCTTTTCAAGTCGTTGCGACCGTGTGCCGTGCCAACGACCCCGAAATTTTGGCAAAAAGTAGAGTCCGCCTGCTGCGATTGTCGTCTTCAGCGACCTGCAGATTTCTCAGAAGCGTTTTTGCGATAATTTGATGAATTTCATCTGGCGGTATGGAGGACCAAAAAAGGGTAGAAGCATTTTCGAAACTTATGATGGTTTGAGCCTGAAAAAACCTGACGATCACGATCAGAAACTATAAACATTCGTTGTTGAATGAACTGCTCTGTTATGAATTACAACTGGAAAAAAATTTGGTCTTCATTCTCAAATTATGAGTTATAAATTCGAACATTTAAAAATTAGGAAACTCGAAGAGTCCCTAGATCTACCTATTGAGTAGCAAATCGGATGATTTCATAAGCGACATCTAAAAGTTTGATCAATAGGCATTTGCCCGCTAGATGGAACACTGTACATCAACTGTACTCGATTGTTCCTGCTAGGGAGTAATATAAGTTCTGGCGTTTCAGTTGGCTGCCACCGTAGTATTAGCAAAGAGTAGACACAAGAGAAATCACTTAGGCTTGGCGGCAAACATCAGTTCTTCGACCTTGAATAATACTACGCCTATACAGGGCTGTTATTGGCACCCCTCGATTAGACCTCGTCATTCACAAATGACTTTCAAGGTCAAACAAACGATGTTCACGATTTCATTCATAAATAGGGGGAGTGAGGTCTCTTGTGTCTACTCTTTGGTATTAGATTATATGGCACTGATGACGGCTAACATGCCAGATGCCGGTATGTCATTATCCTGCTGTGGTGGGTGTACTTTGGAAATTAGATCTCTACTAGTCCATTTCTCTCAATGATTATTCTATGTCCTATGGACGTTATCCCCTATTTTTGATCAATATCTAATGTTAGACCCACGTATGATTCGACTATTCCTCTTTTCGACAGTATAAAAATTTCCTCAGTGTATCGCAGCTTCGCTGCGATTTTAAGATTTTTCTGGGGCCCCTTTTTCGACAGATTCTCTCGAATCGGTCCTCAGAGTTACCATTTTAGTATAGTATAGAATAGAATAGTAGGTATAGAACTAACGATCAAGTCAAAATTGTAGTGCAGGTTCGATAGACGAAGCAAAATGTTAAAGAAACAACAAGATCAAGAAAAAGACCAAGAAATGACTGAGCCGTTAAAGAACCTATTTACAGCAGGTACGATGACATCCTTAAAAACTGGAGATACTATTGATCTGACCTTCCCGCCTAGTCTTAATCTTCCCCATTTACCCTTCGCTACTATAGATGATGAATAATTAGGTCAATCCTCCAGCAGAAGCTCCAATTAACCTTCCAAGCTTCGAACCGAATAGGAATTTTCCCTCCAAGCTGTCAGCCGATTGGTCCCGAGCTCTCCTAACCCACATCCTCGATTTCCGCTAATTACCATATGGAGTACGTCTATCCGCAGGAATCCGCACACCTGATCCCCTGAAACGGCAACCGGATGCAGATCTCGAGATTCGTCGTCGATCGCTTAATGGAGTGGAATTCTCAGTTCGCGACATATTCGTGAATACCGGGGCTCATTATGTCTTGGGCTTTTATCTCAAGTCGTTTACAGACGAGGAACGTTCAGAATTCGAGCGCTATTGCGTCAGGTCCTTGATAGGATGTCATCGTGAAAGGGTTCAAATCAACGTATCCGATGGAAATTGAATTGTTCGACAGTGCTAACGCATAACAGTTTCTCTTGGTGGATCTGCTGATGATTTGCATGTAAACCATTAAGATTAGTAGGAATATGGAACCAGATGCCACGAAATTGCAATTTGCAAGTTTGTGTGAATCACCACGTCAAGAACTAGAACCTGTTAAGGTCAAACTAAAATGGGGTCGAGTAACAAATTGACATCCATAATAAGGCTCAGCAAGGTCACCATGCCTGGGAATTATCAGGTCAACTATTCTGCCATTCCTGGAACCGAATTCTCCCTCTCCAAGGTCTATGGATGGGTCGAATAATGAAGCCGATTGCCCAAATTAGTAGGCCAGTCTATTTACTCTCATGCTAACCACCTCGTGAGTCGTGAACCTTCGTGTGTGGTCTTTCAGGTCTGGACTACGGGCGCACGTTCTCTTTGACGCCCTTCCCTCTTCTCCTCCATTAATTCTAACCGTGCTTCTCCTACCCCCCATAATTATGGATAGACACCAGCGACCTCTTACGGCTACGTCACCGGTGCCGTTAATTTTAGAGCCACTCCGGTAGGGCCGTAAAGATGATATGTGGAGGTATTAAATATAAGACCGAGGTAATTTCGGTCGCCGGCACGCCCTCAGAGTGGAAACTAATCCCTTAATTGCGATCAGACGCCTTAGGAGAGGACGATTAAGGTCATTAGAGCAATATTGTTGGTTCCGGGACGTCGCCAATTGAATTTGGGCGGATAAGAGGAGGCTCAAGCTTGGAAATTTCCTCCAAAATATAGCAAACCTGAATTGCCGGGAGTTCAGTAATAAGGTTTTGTACGTTTGGATCAGCTGAAAGTCATTCAATATGAATTATTGATCAATATTTTTTTTCTGCGGCTGCTCTACGGTGTGGATGTTCCGCGATTAGGCTGTTCCGCTGTGGCTGTTCCGTTTTCCGCTATTTTTGCGCCGATCTGTATGTTCCTAATCACATTCCGACCTAAAGCCACTTCGTTTGAAAGAAGATCGATGTGGCTGTTCCGCGGTGTGGATGTTCCGCGATGGGACTGTTTCTCTGTGGCTCTTCCGCGGTTTGGATGTTCCGCGATGGGACTGTTTCTCTGTGGCTGTTCCGCTGTGGCTCTTCCGCGATTTGGATGATCCGCGATTGGGCTGTTCCGCTGTGGCTGTTCCGTTTTCCGTCTTTTTTGCGCCGATCTGTATGTACCTAACCACATTTCGATCTGAAGCTACTATTCCGCGGTGTGGGTGTTCCGCGATGGGGCTGTTTCGCTGTGGCTGTTTCATTTTTCGTATTTTTTGCGCTGATCTGGATGTAGCTAGCCACATTTCGATCTAAGGCAAGTTCGTTTGATAAAATGTAAGTAGAGCCGTGTGGCTGTTCCGCTGTGGCTCTTCTGCGGTTTGGATGTTCCGCGATTGGGCTGTTCCGCTGTGGCTGTTCCGTTTTCCGTCTTTTTTGCGCCGATCTTATGTACCTAACCACATTTTGATCTAAAGCCAGTTCGTTCGAAAGTAGATCGACTTGGCTGTTCTGCGGTGTAGATGTTCCGCGTAGGGGCTGTTCCGCTGTGGCTGTTCCGTTTTTCGTATTTCTTGCGCCGGTCTGGATCTAACTAGCCACATTTCGATCTAAGACGAGTTCGTTTGATAAAATGTAAGTAGAGCCGTGTGGCTGTTCTGCAGTGTGGATGTTCCGTGATTTGGCTGTTCCGTTTTCCTTTTTTTTTCGCGCCGGTATGAATATACCTTGCCGCCACACTTCAATCTGAAGCGAATTCGTTTAAAAAAGTGTTATATCATCATTCTGGAAGTAGATCGCGATAAATAGACTTTCGAAACCGCAATTCCGTAGGTTTTGTCACGATATCAGCAAAAACTGATTGCGGGTCGAAACAGACTGTCAACGTTCAGCAGTGCCTTGTTAATATTCGTACAGATCGCACGAAAATTTCGACGAATAATAGATATTCATCTTGCGAGAATTTCATAATCCAGTGTGGATCAATAATGAAATCCCTGGGTGAGTTTTCCGTATACTTTTCATTCGATTTTTGGGCGTGATTTTTTTTTATCGATATGTCGAATCACTCGCACCTGAATAGAGTGAAAATTGAGATCAGCAGTCTGTAACAAATTGGAGCTTAATTTGGCCGGAATTTCAACGGAAGAGATATAGAAAGCGGGAATATTCATGAAAAAAAAAAGTAATGAAAATTCAAAGCTAGACCGTGGAGCGTAGCGAAAATTCGACTTCCCTAAACTAATTAGAATTTCAATAAAGTTCTTTCGAACGTAAAATCCCCAGCCAGTGGGAAAGGAGACCGATAATTTTACGGAACGACTCGAGTTCATTCCGAACGTTTACGTTCTGTGTATATCGAACAAACAAGATTTTTTTTCCTGCTGCTCTTTGCTTAGGATCACAGATGAAATTCTTGTTATTACAGGAAGTATGTATCTTCTGTTTATTTTCGCTCAAAAGTGAAAGAGGGCAGGTGGATGCCTTCCTTATCAAGCTACAAACGACCTTATTGTGATCATTTATTAAAATATCGTGGGAAATTTATGATGCTGAAAGGATTATTTAGTTAACTACATTTGTATCATGTAAACGAACTTCTACATTGCCACAGGGTGGTGAAATGAATGAGATCAAGCTGGAAGTTATGTAGCAGGAAAAAGAAAGCACAATAATAATTTATCGATGTACAGGGTGGCCCAATGAAAACGAAACAGCATTTCACGGATCTGCGTCGAAATTTTGGAAAAACGCTCAGTCTTTTCGAATTTAATAAAAGGGGCACAATCTTTAGGTATTTTTGATTACGCCACTTTCACGCCCAAGCGAGGATAATAATCCGCCCAATCTCCCTGTTCTCATCATATTGGAATAGCGAATTACCTACTTTCCTCCAGCTACAACTAAACATAATATCTCCAAGCCAACTCCTCAAGTCGTCATAAAAATAAAAAAGTCTACGGCATTCGAGCCAAACTACTCTCAACGTTCGCCATATCTAGATCCACCTCTCGTCGCGTGCATCGCATAAACCAACCCCCACATTTCACCCCGGGAATTTTTAACCCAGTTTCGCGAGAGCAGGTCAGGGACGATCGACAATCAGGTGGAGGCCAATAAATCCGGCGGCCTTATCTCCCCGACAGGGCCCTTGATTGCGGCCCGTGGACAGTGGAAATTAGCATACGAATTGCGTAATAACGTTGGAAAATTCACACAGAGACTGATTACATTTTCATCGCGTTCGCCGTTCGACCGAGCAAAGATTTGTATGTACGTATGCAAATGCGGGCGGGCGAAACAATTGCGGGGATGCTTGTGTATCGATTTCTCCTTGATAGACGCAATTAATTGGAGAATGCGGGAAACTGTATATATTCACGACTCGATTCACGACGTTGGTTTGTCTGGAAGTTGTACATTTGGGCGTGAAAATTTTTCACGCCCGGGCGGGATGAAGATATATAACGCCCAGTTGGTGGGCGACAAATAAGTCAACGCCCGGTTGACTGGGCGTAAAATTAGTCAACGCCCAGTTGAATGGGCGTGAAATTAGTCAACGCCCAGTTGAATGGGCGTGAAATTAGTCAACGCCCGGTTGACTGGGCGTGAAAATTTTTCAACGCCCTGTTTTTGGGCGTGTGATTTTTATGTCCAGTAAGTAGAGATTGAAATCATTCGACGCCCAGTTGAATTTATTGGACGCCCCCAGTTGATTGGGCGTGAAATATTCAATGCCAGTAAGTTGAGCGTGAAATTATTCGATGTTCAGTTTCTTTGGCGTTCTATTTTTCCAGGTTCCACAATCTCTACTGTCTCACAACTACACCGATATCAGTAAGCGCCCGTAAATAAAACGGAGATAAACGAACCCCTCGTATTTTTTTGACGCCGCAATATGAATATACTCCCGTTTCCGCATTATCTTCCTTCGTTTCGCGAATAAATAACGCTAAGTGGAGCGTGGAGGTTGCGGAAAGGGTTGTTAAGTGGCAATAACGAAGTTTGGAAAACTGGAAATTTGCATTTATATAGTATGTTTGTCTGTTCGTACTCCCGTTATGTACTACACGACGTCTAGGAAGTGATTACAACTATAACGCGAATTTATGTCAGAGACATGGGGGCTCATATCCAGTTTTACCCAGGGGGATCTTAAATGGAAGAAGAGTTATGAACGCGATTCTATGTTTGTATGTTCTAAACGGAATGGGGAAGTAGCTGTTTGCTAGTTTGTTAACTGGCTAAATTCAATTGGGGACCGAAGCAAAAGTCCTTGGCTACTTCTGGACAGTCTCTGATATTAGTTGAGTTATTTCAAGCAGAGTACTATGTCCTATCAGAGAGGGTTTTAATTCGAAAGACTGTTAGTAAAGACTGAACGAGAATAAATTCGCTATCACAAAAACGTTTATATCTTTTGAACCACTGGACCGATTTCGAAAATCAAACTCATTTTCGAATCATCTTCTAATTCTAATGAAACTGTTCTTACAATTAAAAAACCATAACCATTTTTTACAATATTCATGGATTTTCTCTGGAATTCTTCCCATCATGCTTCTTATAGTGTACTCAGTCACTTTCTGGGATGCTGTCTTCCACTTTTGCTTGAATTCCGCTAATGTTTCCGTTGATTTCTTAGTCTTTTTCAATTCTCTTTTTACCAGGGCCCATGCAATATCTCTCGATTGGCCTGAGTTCTGGGCAATTTGGTTGATTGGTCTCTTTGGGGACAAAAACCACCTCATTAGCTTCGTACCATTCCTTGGTGGCCTTGCTGTAGTGGCGTGAAGCTAAATCTGGCCAAAAGATTGTTGACACATCGTGCTCACGTAAAAATGGTAAAAGTCGCTTCTTCAAGCATTCCTCGATGTATATCTTCGAGTCAACAGAGCCTTGGCCAACGAAAAATTTGCTCCTTTTCCCACGAGTGCAAATTGATTGCCAAACCAGGAATTTTTTGGGAAACTTTGCTTGTTTCTTCACGCGAAATTGTTCGTCAACATTTCCACGAGAATCTGCCGTATAAAATTCCTGACCGAGAAATCAGCCAAGACATAGGTTTCGTCGTCCATCACGCAACAGGAAAAATCTTTCAAGAAATCTTTTTTTAATTTTTTTGCTCTTGATTTCGCTTCTTGATTCTTCACAGCGTTCCTGTCTGGCACTTTCTGCAGTTTGTATGTTCTAAGCCCACAACTCGACTTGATTTTCTGAACGGTTGACTGCGAACAACCCACTATTTGGGCCACTTTCTTTCCTGAAAGGTTAGGATTCTTCTGAAGAAGGCTGACGGCTTTCTTTACTTTTTTCCTTCCTTGTAAGATCTTCGTTGAAGCGCTTAACAACTCTTGATACCGTTTCCGGACGAACGCGAGCCTCTTTTGCGATTCTTTTGAAGCTCCATTTTTGATTATTTTGAAAAAGTTTCACTATAAATTCTCGTGTTTTCACTTCGCTTGACATTTTGCGACAGAGAATTGGAATATCTATGAAATAAATGTCCCACATGTTTCTGACGTTCATAACAAAGCTAACTATGATCAAATTTTGTTTTTTTCCCAATTGGTACAAGAGATATAGGCGTTTTTGTGATAGCGAATTTATTCTCGTTCAGTCCTTAAAAATCGCATCATTACTGAGCCATTCTGAGAGCAACATAACTCGACTTCCATAAGACAAGTCGAAACTTTTGGTCATCTTATACGTATGCTACCAGTAGCTTAGATTATTATCTATATGCATAGCTCCATCTAGCAGCAAACTTCTTCATTTGGTGTGAAACCTACTCAAAGTTTTGCTTTAATCTTGAGCTTCTTTTGCCTTCAGTTCAAATTGAACTCCTTCCTTTCGAGTTTGACGCGATTCTTGATATGAAATAAGTTCATTTTTGCCTCCATCTTCCCTCCTGGTGATTAATAAACATCTCTTCTTCCTTCTAGCCGCCTCCGACGCAGCGCCAGCTCAGCACTTCCGACCTGAAAGATGAACCATCCAGACTATCACTCAACAACAACCTCAAACCCCTGTCCCCCAACCCGTCGACCACCTCCCAGACTCCCCCGTCCTCTCCCCAACAGGCCACGCAGAGCCGGAGGCTACTCCAGGAGACGCTGTCCAAGTGCAGGCCGTACCCCATGGTGGTGGTGCCGGAAAAGGGCTACTGGGTGGACGACACCGAGCACAATCTGCACTACGACCACCGGGGCAACCCCGTGCTACCGAACTCCACGTGGAGGGCTAAAATTGAGACTGACGACACGGCCAAGTGCTACAGGAGGTTTTTCGTCGGAAGGGTGAGTAAAGACCTTATTGTAACCATAGAAATCATAATATATATACTTACTCTAGAATGCTAAATCAATTGGATCGAAGTTTTGTAAACATTTCAGTGTGGTCCACAATGCGCATACGTGCCATCAGGTTGTTTCTGAACAGGGTCGGCTTCAATAAAATTTTATGCTGTTATTGTTGCAGTTGGATTTAATCAATTCATAATTAGTATTCGACACTTACTAGTTGTTTTGAACATATTGATAATTTTCAACAGCTATTTGAATGGTAAATTTGGAATCATCAGCGACTGGAAGATAAGCTGAAAATCTTTCATTATTCCAAAACCTCTTCAGGCGTTGAAAAAACCCGGTTTCGGTATAAAAATTAATTCAAGGATCAAGGAAGACAAATTCTGGTTAACAAACAACGAATCTTTTGGTAAAGTACAGAAAAAAAAATCAAATGAGCAAAATATACTTATATATCCCTTCAGGACAGTTCTATTCTTCGGTGTTCCTGAAAATAGTGGAAACATGAAAATGTATTGTACATCTGCCAATGCGTTACTCTGCATCGTTTCATGAGTGAATTCTGATACCTACATTCATTCTTCAAGTCATTTGTCTTTTTGAGTTTCGAGTATATTCCAAAATCAATCTGTTATCTTATCTGAATGAAACTGCAAAGTTTTACTTCAATATATTTTATTTTCGAGTTCGAATTATCCATTAAAAGATGGTTTACTCACAAGTTTTCATGATTTTTTATAATGAATTGCGTTCTTTTTCTATATAAAGAACCAATCTCATGGTGCGAGTGGATAGATATGTGTCAATCGAATGAAAAGCAAAGCGTAAATCATAAATTTCTAACAGTTTATATGAATGAAAAGCTGCACATAGTTTACATACTCAAGTGGGAAATGAGCGGGTCAAGACAAGGACACCACAACACTCTACAGTTCATTGTTTATCGGATACGAAAAAATCCAAATCGAACACAACATACAACAAAAGCAAAATGCACACGAAGAATAGCAAACACGAAAATAACAGTTACGCACCAGTAAACTAGTTTGTCTATGCAGTAAACTAAACTGTGGCTGCAGACTGACACTAACCCGTTCCTGCCTAAACTTTCACTAAGGTCATTTCAAAGTCATTTGCCTTGAGACAGAAAAAGCGGTGTTGCGCGGTCTATATCTATTTAGTGCAACCTACTACATTACTGCTCCGATTTTCTCACCAATTTCACAAATATTGCAATTCACTTACGATATTAATGTGTCTAATAGTCGTAGGAAGTGGCGCATGAGCTATAAAATAAGTTTGTTACTCAATGAAATATTTTTATTGTTTAATTATATTGAACTTAAAATAGAACCGACAAAACATTTAGGGACTGGCATCGTTCTACGTGAAATTTCCTAATGGTGAGCATGCGCACATTGTGAATCAGTTGCCTATGCGGCACGTTTTTCGCTGCGGAACTAGAAGGAGTTAGCATTCTAGAGTAAGTATATGTATTATGATTTCTATGGTTGTAACCCTATTAGACCACCTTAATCGAAAACATAAACCATTGATATGTGAAATTATAGTCTTCATCACTAGTTGCTTGCATTCTTCACCTACGCTAGTGGACCTCCCCCTTGTTTACAATCATTTATCCGTGGAACAGGAAAAAGAGCAATCAGAAAATCTGGCCCACGGCAAACGATCCTGAACAAACAACGCGCGAAGCTCTTTCGAGTCGATCTCAATTAAACCGAGTTTGACGATCGTAGCTCAAGGTTTGTTGATTTCATCAAGGATTTATCGCCAAGGAAAGATTAGTTCCCCCACTTCCGGTGTCCTTTGAAGTAAGGTCTGTTCGATATCCAGCCTCGTATAATGGCGAAAATCAATCAGCACCGTCCCAATTTCATCGAGAGTAAATAATGAGTTCGATCAGACCATATGGTACACCGAGTCTTTATTGCTTCTCTCAAGATGACGCCTTGATTAAGCAATCAATATTTTATTTTTATTGCCATTCAACTGCTCATAAAGCAGAATTAACTTCCAATCTATTTATCCAGATATGCATGATTTCTTTTCTCTAGCCTTTCCCTTCGTCGTTTCCACATACGATGTTTCCATTCACATTCACCAGCATTACGAAATTTAGGTGACAACAGTAACGGCGTTTACATCCAACTGGTGGAGATATACGATGACCTGTTCGTCTCCATTCATTGAAGCTTATATTTATGGCTCCGATGGCTGCTTGGCTGCTGTTATAAATCCATTCGAATTGCAATCTCTTACGATTAAGCCTATGAAATATTATGATACTGACACGATATGTTTTCGAAATCCACCTTGAAATGTTCGTGGCACCATGCGAATGACATCGACAGTGATTCTTCCAGCGTCTGAATATTGCAGCCGATCACTGTTGGGTCGAAAATTAACAGTGCTGGCGTAAGGACACAGTAGCAAAGCCTACACAGTATATAACTGCTTCTCCGAACTCGTACAAGTTACAAGCTTGTAGTTTCAATATCAATAACATCGCAGAGATCCACATCAACTCAAATCTGATGGGCCTCCTGCTTTTTTTAATGTTGTGGTTTTCACGAAGAGGAATATCCTGTAATGTTCAGAGAACATCGTGAGAACCAAGGGCAAGCAGGTAGGAATTGGTGTTCTTCTGGAATTTCTGGAGGTTATATGCTTCGGAGAACACCTCCCTAGGCAATGTGTTCCAAAGCCTCGCTGTTCGTTGGATGAACGAGTCTTTGAAGAGAGATGTTCTGCAGGTCTCCAAAGTGACCACGAAGGGATGTGAAAACTTAACTTGACAGAAGAGCATCGCTCATGGAAATATCTATAAAAAGGAGACAGATCGCCTACTCTTCTACGGTATTCCAGAGAAGTGAGTGAGCTTGTAAGCGAGGCATCACGGACGAGACGAATTGCTCTTTTTTGCACAGAATCCAAGCGTTTTAGGATTTGTTTAGGTGCAGCACTCCAAATATGGGAACAGTATTCCAGGACAGGTCGAATCTGTGCCTTAAAGATCATAAGCAGCTGACTTGGGGTGAAATAGCTCGTGGCACGAAACAGTAAACCAAGTTTTTGGGATGCACTTTTAGCAATGGATCTCACGTGATTCTCCCAAGTAATACCAACCATCGAAATGGATGACTTCAATGGTATGGTTACTCCCCACAATTTTATGCTGGGCACAGTAAGATCGGCTTTTCTAGAGAAAAGACATGCTTGTGTTTTGTTTGCGTTGAATTCCACCAAGTTATTAGAAATAGTGTTGAAGTCAGAATTGATCCCTGCGGAACACCAGCATTAATGGGTAGAGAGTCAGATGTAACTCCATCGACCACCACTTATTTGATCTCAGTATTTGCTTCTTCATGTCTTCATGTACTCTAGATGTGAGTGTTTCTGAATGAAAAAGTCCACCAAAGAAACATAACAACTGGAATCTCATAACTAAACTTTAACTGTTTTATGTTTTTTCCACTCCAAGGCTCATCTTTCTCTTCCTAATTTGGTCTGAAGATTCCCTTGTTGTTCTAGCCCTGAGTCTTCAACTCTCAATCGTAACTTTTAAGGTACGTTTGCTCCAGTGTCTTCTCTCCTCAGTATGTGACCAGATCATGACAGTTTGGGAAATAAAACGTATGAGTACAACAGCCCATTTTACTATTTAAAAAAGCCATGACAACTCAAATTCTCACAGCTTAATCTGAGTTGGGGCTTTCTGTCTCCATTGTTACATCTTGGTTCTCATTTGGTCTCACCATTTGGTGCTTGGTCAAGCCCTGGATAATCTTCTCTAGCTATAAATCTTACACATGTAGTAAATGGTCTCTTTTTCTCTATTTTGTGAGCAGACCATCACAGTTTGGCATGGGTATTTGGTCACTTTTCCAAACGATATTCTAGTTGGAGCTTCTGGTTCCCTTGCTTCATCTGGCCTGATATGGTTGTCTGTCTTTCTTGTCCACGGGCCTCGTGTTATTTCCGAAGTAAGCTGTAGTCATTCATTATTTTTATCCATATTCATGTGTAAAATGATAGAATTTGCAGCGGTGGAAAGTCTAACTCCTACCAATGAGCAAAGACAACCTCCCAGCAGTGATAACTCGATTTCCTCCGACTTGATATAATTTCCCTCGATCTCGAAACCTCCGCGTGCAATCTCCTCGCCTCAGAGTTGAACGACCCTCCCCATGTCGAACGCATTTTCTGCCCCCCGACCATAGACAAGTGGAGACGGGTTGACGGGGTTCTTTAATCGATTTTCACGAAGATCGAATTTCCCCGGCGACCGAACGGATTATCGCGGGAATAATAGCGGCGGCAATGGAGGAAGCAGCGAGAACAGTTAAGGGGCATGCCCAGATGACCTTATCGGACTCGGAAGATGCTATTGTTTTCAAAATACGCTGTTGAATAACTCGCGAAGATGGTACTTTGTTCGGCAAACACACGTGGGAGGTTGAGGATGGTTATTGCTCCAACGATGAGATCTGGGAATCGTGTAATTATTGAGGTGGGGATCTAGATTGTTATCGGGAGTTCAATTGTTGGATCGCATACCACAAGTCTCTCCTTTTTATGGGAGCCCAACCATATGATCCTCTGCATCAGAAGATATCAAGACTATAACACCTTGTGAAGCTACCAAAAGCAGAAAGGTAACAGAATTTTCCAACTGGTGTGATACATAACCTTCTTTTTCTGCTTTTCTAAGGAAAGGGCCAAACGTCATACTCTTTTTCTTTATGGTCTCTGTAAGGTAGACTAACCCTGAAGAATCTCCAGTGATAATCAAGCCGATGGAATGAATAAAAGTTCGTCCCTTCCAGCAACACGAGAAACCCTCAGAAAAAAAATGATAAGAAGAAAAAAACATGTTTTTTATGCAATCCTCAAACTTTGAAAATCCGTAATGGCTTCTGTGGGTAAGCTTCAGTGATGAACTTTCGAAGCATCATGCATCTCTCATTCCCCCTCGGAAAAACAAATACAAGAAGAGCATGCGTTGGAGGAATTAATCTAAAAAATAGTATATAACATTACTAGCAAGGTAAGAGGGTTTTTACTGGCGAATGGCAGTTACCTCCTTGAGCCAGTAAAACCCGTTACCTTGCGTGTATTGTTTTATATTTTATTTGTTTCTCATTTGTAAAAAGGTTAGATAAATTCCAAAAAAATCTCAATAATTTGTCGCAAATGTCGTAAGCTATGGAAGCGTTGCCATGAACATGTCTGTTTATTTTTCTTTACATTTGTTTTGGCGAAAGCGAAAATGAATGTACCAAAAGAAATTATTGAGGCAGCCAGCAGTTTAGCTTCAAGTTTATTACCTGCAAAATCAGCTTCAAGGTACGAGCGAGAATACTTCAAAAAGTGGCAAAACAAAAATTGTGTGATTGGGGTAACTGAAGATGTTTTGTTGGTCTACTTGAATCAACTATGAGCTAGATTCAGCCCTAATACTTTATGGGCAAAATGGTCTATGCTGAAAAGCTGCTTGGAGATGAAAGAAAATGCCCCTGTTCGCAGGTTTGTTTTCCTTAAAAAATTTATTGAAAAATATGACGTTTAGTTGTCATTTGCAGATTTCAAAAGGTAATAGCGTTTCTGAAACGAAAAAATGAGCGTTGTACGCCAAAAAAGGCCAAGGTATTAAGTAAAGAAGAGGCTGAACAATTTCTTTTACGTGCTCCTGATGACCAGTGGTTGCTGGCGAAAATTGGAGCAATATTTGGGATTTTTGGATGTTGTCGATGTGACGAAATTCTATCCTTAAATATGGATGATGTAAAAGATATGGGAAAATACGTTATTGTGACATTGCGGCAAACGAAAAATTTAACAACAAGAAGATTCACCATAACCGATGATGGCTGCAGCTTCAAGCCCTGCATGTTATACAGAAAATATGTAAATCTTCGGCCTCCTGGAACAGAAAGTCTAACATTTTTTTTGACATACCGACATGGAAAGTGCATTTCCCTTAATGCTGGCCAGCACACTATTGGTGGTGTCCCAAAGCAAATAGCGAAATATTTAGGTTTAAAAGACCCAGAGTTATACACCGGCCACTCTTTTCGCAGAACTGGAGCCACTATGGTTGCGGATTCGGGTGGAGATATTTTAGCACTAAAGTGTGCAGGAGGGTGGAAGAGCACCGAAATTGCGATGAGTTATGTCGATGATTCGGTCAACAAAACAATCGAAATGTCTAGCAAATGATTTGGTAGTAAGGAGAGTACAAATGTTCTGCAGTCCTCGAGTTCAGCAGTTTCTGAGTCAACAGATGGTTCATCATCAGTATCAACTCTTTCATCATCAAAAATCTGTGTTACTGGAAATAACAATTGTACCATGATTTTCAACATATATGACGATAAAACAAAATTTTCTAATGTAAATAATACTACTAACTTGTAAAAATTTTGCAAGTTAACTGTCAGTTTTACAAGTTAGTGACTTGATAAAATAAACTTTCTTGATTAATATTGTGTTTTTTTGGCTGAAGGACTTAGGTCGATGGCCATTTGATTACATCAATAAAAAAGAGTTATCTATCTATCTATCTATTGTGTTTTTGGAAACTGACGTTTACGAATGAGAAGCAAATAAAATGTTTTTATGCAATCCTCAGTCTTTGAAAATTCGTTATGTCTCTTATGGGCAAGCTAGAGTGATGAAATTCGGATGCATTATGCGTCCCTTATTCCTCACTTCTTTTTTGAGTCCAAACGTGATACTCTTTGTCTCTTTGGTCTCTGTAAGGTAGACTAACCCTGTAAAATCTCCAGTAATATTCAAACCGATGGAATGAATAAAATCTCGTCCCTTCCAGCAGCACAAGAAATCCGAGTAAAATCGCTCGCATCCGTTCGTCAGGGCTGTGTTAATGAGATGAAAAAATGTAGGAAACAACCAGAGCCCATTGTTCAACCGGCATCGGCTGCGATGAGAATGGGAACTCTCTCACACTCCACCGTAAACCATTCAAAAGATGTGCATCAACATCAGCCAGCCTAATGGATCTTCGGAAAATGTATAATTAACCCGGGGACATTCGATTGTTTCATTCGTCATGAACTTTCTCCTTGTAAATAACGAAAAACGGGGCAGAGCGATAATAGGCGAAAAATTAGCATGTTCGTTCGCTAGCTTGAATGGGGTTGTGACATTTTTATTGTTGTGAGTGGGTCAGGCCGAGAAAAGGATCCATAGGAGTGAAGGAACAATGGATAACAGAGTTACGCAATAAATTAAAAAAAAAAGATATCCTCCGATATTGTAAAAATTAGAGCCTTCATCAAGTACCTGTATATAAAAGGGTTAAGAGGTAAGCAGATTTACGAAGATATGCCTTATACCCTTGGTGATCAATGTCTTTCGTATGCGACCGTGAAAAATTGGACTGCAAGCTTCAAAAGAGGTAAATTTTCCATTGAACATGATGACCGATCGGGAAGGCCAGTTTCTGTGTCAGTCCCCGAAAATATCGATGCAGTTCATGACATGATTTTATCAGACAGTCGAATTGGGCTGAAACGGATATCTGAAGCACTGAAAATTTCATACGAACGCGTTCATCATATAGTTCACGTCAATTTGGACATGAGAAAAATTTCTGCAAAATGGATCCCTAAATGTTTGAATGTTGACCAAAAGCGTGCAAGGGTAGAAGCATCGCGTTCGATCTGTGCTCGATTTGAAAATGATGTAGACTTCTTAAACCGAATTGTTACTATGGATGAGACTTGGGTACATTTCTACGATCCAGAAACAAAGCAACAATCGATAGAATGGCGACACTCTGGTTCTCCAAGACCTAAGAAGTTTCGTGTCCAAAAATCTGCTGGAAAAGTTCTTGCTTCAGTTTTTTGGGATTGCCATGGAGTAATCATGATTGATTTTTTGGATAAGGGTACAACAATAACTGGAGATTACTATTCGACATTACTGACTACTCTACGGGGAAAAATTGAAGAGAAAATACGCGGAAAGCTATCCAAAGGTATTTTGTTTTTACAGGACAACGCCCCAGTACACAAATCTCATGTTGCCATGCAAAAAAATCGTGATTTAGGGTCAGAATTACTAGAACAGCCCCCTTATTCACCAGATTTGGCTCCGTCCCACTATTATCTCTTTCCTCAACTGAAAAAAAGTTCAAAAGATCGTAAATTTTCTTCCAACGAGGAGGTAATAAAAGCTGTGGAGGACTGGTTTGCAGAGCAAGAAGAAACATTTTTTTGAAAGGTCTAGAGACGTTGCAGGTTCGCTGTAATAAATGTATTCAATTAAGAGGAGAATATGTTGAGTAATAAAATATTTTGGCATTGAAATTTTGTTTGGTTCTATAAATAGTAGGCTAAGAATTTTTTAATATATCCTCGTAGTTAGCGAATTTATGCGATCAGGCATCTTAATTCGAAGAGACTCTTCATGTAATTTTCTTTCTGATGGAGAATGAGAGACGCACAGAAGCCATTACGGATTTTCAAAGTTTGTAGATTGCAAAAAAACCCAATGCGCCGGAATAAAGAACAGGGATAAAGAAAAACGGAGATAATTTTCGAGGATGTACGTTTCACTACTTAGGCTCGGCGAAAATTTGGCACAATAAAAATTCGGGGCGCGATTCAGACAATGTCGTTTTTATTGTTACGACGGAGTCGTTGAAGAATCAGAACCGGCCATAAGCCTGTTGCGAGAGAGAGGATTCGCTACAATTTTGAGGCACGCATTACATCGTTCGGAATGAATTTAGCCGTGGAACGTAGCACGAACAACGGCATCACGTTTCGTGTACTACAAGTCACGATCCGTACGTTTTCATTATTTTTTATTGCTTTTTCTCGTCCATTTCAATATAATGGAAGGAACGGAACAAGGGCAGGCTGGTGGATTCGTGGAGTACGACGGTTGAAATAAAACAAAGCGCAATGCATTAGGAATTGTGTCGCAACACAAGATGAAAAAGGGGAATGAGCTTATTCATTTTGATGGCCATCTGTGCGAATGGTCAAAATTGTGCAATGGATTGCGGGCTATAACATACACTACTGGAAAAAATTAAAGGATAAAAAAAAAATTCCAAATTTTTCGGCAATTTTCAACATGCCGCAACTTTGAGAGGAATGGTCGTACAAGGAATTCAAAAAAAGGAAATTGTAGCTCCAAGTGTCTAGTTTTTGGATTAGAACTTCAAAAATTTTAAGTTTCAGTGGTTTTCGAGTAATGATAGAAAAATCAGCAACAAAAAAATTCTCAAAATTTTACCACTTTTTTTTTCTTGTCTACGAGCGTGGTAATTTTATTTTTGCATAATCGTTATAATGATGGGATACTTTGTTAATTCAGCTTTAATTTATTTTTTTATTGACCTCAATACGTCCACTTCTCGCCGAGATATCGGTCTTCAAATGGAAAAGGATCCATTTGTCTTTGATTATCGATTTCTCAGCAACCAATGATCGCACAGAAAATTGAAGGGGGGTTTCAAGACCTTAAATGAACTCCCATCAATGGACAACCATTGCTTATTCATAGAAATATTTTTTCTTAATGTCGCATCAATATGAAAATTTAACAAAAAAAGGGCTTTTGGTGGTTTCTTGGAAAATCTACCGCTGGATCGAAAATGTTAAGTGTGACTTTCACAGTTCAATATGTTGATAAAAACCTTACGAAGAGCCAACTCAATTCAACGAGCCGTTTTTTGGTTTGACTCGATTGAGTTTTTGAAAAAAAATAAGGATCACGTTTTTTGCTCTGAGAAGCTCGTAACATGGCTGAACGTTTGAGAGCCGTTATTTATTTATTTATTTATTTATCTTTTTTACATCCAACAGGCACATGCCCAATTACAGGAGTAAACAGGTAACAAATACATATAGTTATAACTAAATATATGCATAATAATGCCTCAAGCCGTCGCCAGCCGAGGTTTAACCAAAAAAGCACAAAAAAAATAACCTTAGTTTCTAATTAACGAATACAATTGCCTCCTAAACTGACCAATATTGAGAAAGAACATATCAACTCCAACTGAGGGTAAACCATTCAAGCTTCTGTAGATGGATGCTACCGGACTATGAAAATGGTGTTGAGTATTAGAGACACCAATTCTAAAAGTCAAATGTGTTCTGGATAAAATGCGGGGAGTATTAAAATTCAACAGAGATAGCAAGTACATCGAATCGACTTGACCATTAACCAATTTGAAAGCAAAGATTGCACCTGAAATTTCTCTCCTCTTTCTCAAACTGTTATTGAAAACAGGGGTGGCAATACCCGTTATTAAATTAATAAAAATGTTATTTGTTGTTTTTTTTATTTTTCTTTTTTTGAAATTTATGAACTATCTGCAATTGAAATGTGTAAAAAGCTCGAGAAATTTCTTTTTTGCCTTTTTTAAAGATTACGAGCTTCTCAGAGCAAAAAACGTGATCCTTATTTTTTTTCAAAAATTCAATCGATTCAAACAAAAAAACGGCTCGCTGAATTGAGTTGGCTCTTCGCGAGGTTTTTATCAACATATTGAACTGTGAAAGTCACACTTAACATTATTGGTTTCCTCAACATTTTCGATCCAGCGGTAGATTTTCCAAGAAACCACCAAAAGTCCTTTTTTGTTAAATTTTCATATTGATGCGACATTAAGAAAAAAAAATTTCTATGAATAAGCAATGGTTGTTCATTAATGGGAGTTCATTTAAGGTCTTGAAACCCCCCTTCAATTTTCTGTGCGATCATTGGTTGCTGAGAAATCGATAATCAAAGACAAATGGATCCTTTTTCATTTGAAGACCGATATCTCGGCGCGAAGTAGACGTATTGAGGTCAATAAAAAAATAAATTAAAGCTGAATTAACAAAGTATTCCATCATTATAACGATTATGCAAAAATAAAATTACCACGCTCGTAGACAAGAAAAAAAAGTGGTAAAATTTTGAGAATTTTTTGTTGCTGATTTTTCTATCATTACTCGAAAACCACTGAAACTTAAAATTTTTGAAGTCCTAATCCGAAAACTAGACACTTGGAGCTACAATTTCTTGTTTTTGAATTCCTTGTACGACCATTCCTCTCAAAGTTACGGCATGTTGAAAATTGCCGAAAAATTTGGAATTTTTCTTTATCCTTTAATTTTTTCCAGTAGTGTAGTAAGGACTGAACGAGAATAAATTCGCTATCACTGCTTACCTCTTAACCCTTTTAAATACAGGTACTTGATGATGGCTCGATACTCCAATTTTTCGATTTTTACAATTTCGGTGGACATCTTTTTTTAATTTATGGCGTAACTCTGGTTTACTTTTTTGACGCTGAACTCTACACTGACACTTCTAATAAGTTATTGTTCGTTGATATGATATCGCAATATTTTGTTCATGCATGGAACTGGTCTAGGCTAACTAGATATCAATACATCCTCGTACATGATCCTATTCCATAAAGCGAACTCAGGATAATGAGAGATCGGTGCGAGTTGGCGCCTGCATACCTGATACATTATCCTGTAACAATAGGAGGCTGTCGGCCTCTAACGATAACGCCGAATTAGGTATTAGGCGTGGGAGTGAAAGTTGCTAAAAAATTGTTTATTATGCCACACCTCGCTTCGAGGCTCATGAACACGACACGATTTAATCTCGTTCCAAAAGTTTCACAAACCGTCAACACACCACACCGAAGGAAGTGTGAATTTTGTGGTGGCATTCACATTAATTTTTACACACTTCAATAATGGGTCTTTGGTTGCGACCATCATAGTATAAGCATGAGTTCTTTCTTAAGGGGCAGTATCACCTTTTGAATCGTGGTAAATCTCCATTCAAAAGTGGTCTCTTTATTTCACGAGTAAGTACCCTAATTTACGACGTAGAGACTTGATTTTTTTTTAAATTGAAGTTGAAGAACGTCCCGAAGGCAAATAGTTTTCCTTTTTTTCGATTTAATTAGTTTTTCAATTAAAAAAACCAGGGTTATCGTTAGATCTGGGGTTATTGAATATGTTTTTCGTTTTTCATGAGTACAAGCTATATTTTTTAAATAATCATCATGAAAATTTTTGTAGTTTATTGAAGATTAAATTGCCGAGGGTAAATAGTTGCGATTTTTTCGATTTAATTAGTTTTTCAATCAAAAAACAGGTTGAACTTCAGCGTTTTGGAAACTACACTTAATGAATTTTTTCCGACGGTTATTCATCATTTTTTGGAAAAAATCGCAACTATTCGCTCTCGGCAATTTAATCTTCTATAAACTACAAAAATTTTCATGATGATTATTTCAAAAATATAGCTTGTACTCATGAAAAACGAAAAATATATTCAATAACCCCAGATCTAACGATTACCCTGGTTTTTTCAATTGAAAAACTAATTAAATCGAAAAAAAACTATTTGCCCTCGGGACGTTCTTCAACTTCAATTTAAAAAAAACTCAAGTCTCTACGTCGTAAATTAGGGTACCTACTCGTGAAATAAAGAGACCCGCTTTGAATGGAGATTTACCACGATTCAAAAGGTGATACTGCCCCTTAACTCTTCGACCTAGCGCATCTTTGGCAGCTGCTTCCCACGTGGTTCTTTTTCTTCTTACGCCACAAAGATACGTGATACCATCACATCTCCACGTTGGCCAAACCCCCCTTATGGCCGTTAATACACCTTCGCGAGAGGCGTACGATAAAACATCGCAAAAATCTGTGATAAATGGTGGAGAAGATCCGATAAGATGCGGGATTAGATCTTTGGATAATAGTAATTGGCTCGTATTGGTCTTCGTAAGGGTCATTATCGGTGGAAAGACTGTGGGCTTTGTGGTTGATTACGAAGAGGCCGCTGGATTGAAGAAAAATTCTGTGTGGATGTAGATAGAAAGTCGATGGTCGAAGTGGAAGACCGTACACGTTGATTTGTTTGGTCGGTTCTATTCGAAGAAGATTGAGTTGAACCATAAAAAGAGGTCTGACACAGCATCTCATTCATGAAGTCAAATTGGTGATTCCAAAATTTGGTCAATATTCAATGAGTGAAACGAAATAGCATTATTATCAATATTTAACAATCATTACTTATGAATATTAATCGTGAAACTAGAACAATTACTAAACATTAATGCCCTGTGAGGTTAGGGAGCTTCGCAACACATTATTAGAATCCTCAGCACCATCAGTACTTGTAGAAACCGGAAGTACAATGTACAATATTGGATGATGATGATCCAAAATCTGTTGAGGTACTAACATCCACACCATTTTAATAAGGGCGCTTGACTTTATCATTGAAAATTTGCTCCACAAAGTTGATGAACTCCATATTTTTTAATTTTCTTCTAAGTATGCCAGGAAAACAGGTTCACTAAAGTTCCCTTCTACATTTTTCAATTTACACCAGGCCAGGAAATTGTTATATGCAATATCGTACTGCTGAACAGATTTTCTAGGTAGGAGTTCCTGATTTGCTCTTCTTGCAGACTCTTCAATATCCACAGGAACAACCAAATCGTCACTTTTATTAATAACTAGCTGGCCCGGCGAACTTTGTTACGCCTAAATGATACTTACGATGAATTTCACAAATCGTAATCACCGGTGATCGGAGATCAACGGATTGGTTCTCTGATTTTTGAATTGTCAAATCGAGTTGATGCTAGATGAAACTCAGATCACACCCCCATGAGTATCGAAGTCCTTAGAAAAAGTTACACAATGTGGTGCACATAAAATATTTCATACATTGTGTACCTGATTTTCAATCGTTATTACCCCCCACCCCATGAAAAAAAAAGCTATATCCGCCCTTGGGCGAGATTTCCATGTTTCCATAGATATGAGCTGTCACACAGAACAGAAACACAAATATAATAATGTCAATTACTAATTATGGCTATTTTGGATTCAGTTATTTCCGCAAATATATTTATTACCCACAGAAATTAAAAAACATTTCGAAAACCATGAGAAAAGATGAGAATAATGGACAACTCACGATTGAAACTGATCGACAAAATGCGATTTACTCGAAATTTCGATAAAAATTCACTGTGATAGAATTCTATGCAAATTATACAGTAATAGGGCGCGTTCATCCGACTAAGCAGCTACCGCTACCGCTCCTTCAGACGTCAAAACCATATGATTTTTTCGATTCGTTGTGTCAAATTAGTTAGTAATTTTGACATAACGAATCGAACAAATCATATGGTTTTGACGTTTGAAGGAGCGGTAGCGGTAGCTACTTAGTCGGATGAACGCGCCCATTGATGTCAATACCTTCACGATTACGTTATTTTGAATAAATAAAGATGTGAAAATAACTAATAATAATCAGTCATAATGTCTGAATAGCGCCACCTGAAGTGTTAAGAACGAAACTACTCTAATATCAGACATATCTCAACGAAATCTCATCATTTCAGAAATCTGTAATCTAACGCTAAGACATTTCGGCTTTGGTCAACAGCGCAGAGTTGGAGGCAACCCAAATTACATACTATATGTTTACATCGCTGTCTAACTGTAGCGACACCTAGTGGCCTTACTCGAAAGAAGGAAAAGCATTTCCTGTATAAGTAAAATTTTCATCGATTTTTTCAGAGTTTTATTGTATTTCATAATAACCAGACCGTAGACGAATCCATATATGAAGTTTCATAACAAACAGTCCATCCGATCTCGAGTTATAAATGGTGTAACCAACATCTTTCTTTTATATATAGAGATATTGGAGTCTCGACAAACATATCAAGCAGTTAAAAACCCAAGACGAAAATTGGACAGGAACGAAATTCAAATGACAGCGTCTTTTCTCATTTGTTAGTAATCATAACGTTGGCAACGTTTGCCATTCACAACAACCTTTTGATTATTTGAATATTAAAATGCATTTTGAAGTTTATTGTCATTGCAAATTCGCCCATTTCATTATCAAAATAGGGCAGTTGTATGGTATTTGTGTTAAAAGTGATTTTATTTTGTTCGTGAAATTGTTCAATTCGCTCCGCTCATTTCACAAACGTTTTCACTCACAAAATAAAACGTCACTTTTAACACTCATATTATATAACTATTTTTGAATAACAATAAACTATCACTTTTCACCAGGTAATGTTGTTGACGGATGTGCAACCCTTCGATATGACGTTAAACAAGTGAAAATGTCAACCATAACTTACTAGTGGAACCATGTTTCATCAAACGACGGAAACTCAATTGGACTACTGATACAATTCTGCAAAAAAGATACAGTACGGACTCAAAATGAGGTCCCTCTGTGTTGCCCACATGGCTGTAAAGCTTAACTCTATGACTCTAGGACGCAGCATTCAACTGATGGTCGCATTCAGCGACAGTAACATAAAAAACGAACGAAAGGTGCGTTCATCTTGTTCGGAGCCTCAACCATAGACTTATTCCGTATTAATGTTATACAGAACATCTTCAATTCAAACATCAGTTACCAACGCTGTTAGGTACACGATTCGAATGGAGTTTTATATGCGGCTAAACGCAGAATGGCCGATAAATCCGCTCGAGTCAGCTCTCGGCGTAGACTAAATACCGCCATATGGCGGTACGAATGGAATTACGTCTTTCAGAAAAGTTTTTTCCGCCTTTTAGGCGAGCGAATATCGTGAAATTTCAATGGAGACTGGCTGTATTCTTCGCGAGGCTATTTTCAGCACGAGGATGCACTCATTCCTGACCTACATTGTTGCGACGAGCATCTCGCAACGAAGGGGGGTCGTAATTTCCCAGAAATAAATCTCCCGGAAATTGCATCAAGTTACAAAGTCGGACGAAACGCCATTATGTCTCTCGAAGATCTCGGTTTGGGAAGTTCATAGACGTAAAACGGGATTACAATGATGCACTTCTGGGTTTAATACAAGTTGCCATCTGGTGCATCTCGAATGATGTAAATTCCGCCCTATGGAAAATTCTAGATGCTCATTCTCCCCTGCATTTTCTACCTAAAGTTCCATAATAAGATTATGGAGAACTAGAGCCGTATTGATTTGAGAATTATTCGAGAGAAAATTTTTTGACAGTTCCAACAACCAATTAAATTTCCTCATTTGATATCAGATGAACAATTTCACCCAATCATGTCAACATTACATCGATAACAGACCATGGGCTGTTTTCACGTTGCTATGGACACATATTGATTCATTTCGATTTTGAAGTTTGAAATATTTAATATTTCGAAATGTCACGATTTGGTTGCAATACTGACGATAATATTAATGAAATTATAGAACCGAACATACCAAAAAACACCGTTTACAGTAAGAAATTTGTATGGAAAGCATTTATAGACTTTTGCAACGATAGAAAGTATCAATTAGATGGAAATCGGACGGCGGAAGAATTGGCGTTGATTTTAAAGGATTGGGCTGTGAACATGAGGAGAAAAGATGGTAAAGAGTTCAAAGAAAGTACGGTCAAAACCATGTGGAATATAACAAGTAAGCTGTTACAAGAAAAATATTATAAAGAAATGAAAGTTATTATTGACCCATTCAAAAGTGTTTATTTCAACAAGCGCGAGCTGCCCGTGATTCTATACGACGAAAACTGCAATCAGACCCAAGTAAAAGGAAGCAAAGTTCGGCAGCATTAAGTTCTGTGGAAATAACAAAAATGGTGAATTTATGGAATGAAAATACTCCTGAAGGGCTGCAACGGAAATTCTATCACATAGCCGCGGTAGAATTAGCTTGACGAGGTGGGGAAGCTGCTGCTTGCTTGACTGAATTTTTTTGTATCGAATCAAACAACGATGGTTCTGTAACCAACCGAGTGGAATATAACCCTGTATTCAGCAAGACTTGCCAGGGTGGTTCAAGAATGTGTACTGGAAGCAAGTTTTTAATAGAAAACGATGACAGCAACGTTTGTCCTGTCCGATTATTCAAAAAATTGATGTCGAAAAGGGGCCCAAATATTAAAACCTACAGATTATTCGTCAGACCAAATCATCAATGGAAATCCGAAAATGATCACTGGTATGATAATATGCCCATTGGAAGAAATACGATTCAAAATTGGACAAGATCGTCTGCCGAAGCGATTGGATTGAATACAAGAAAAAAAAAATTTCTAATCATTCCAATAGATCGACCGCGGTTAGTCGATTGGCCAAAAGTGGTGTACAAGAACAACAGCTTATAAAAATTACGGGTCACAACAATGCCAACTCAATAAAACCCTACTTGAATATTGACGAAGAACATCATAATCAAATTATTAACAGCATGCGTAGTGGAAACACATCTTCATCAGTTATAGAAACTAACACGTCTGGATCTTCATTTAACTATTCTAATTGTTCCTTTGTTAATTGCACCTTTAAATAACTTGTTTTAGCTCTGTATTTTTTCTATAATTAGCAAAAAATTTTCTATCCGAATAACCCTCGGACATTGATAAATGCTCAAAAATTCTATGACAACTTTCTCAAGCTTGTTGCTTGTAGACAACAGACCTCCGCCTACGGCGTCGGTCTGTTTCCAAGCAACAAGCTTTCGAAATCTGTCATAGAATTTTTTCGAACAATTATCAATGTCCTTGGGTTATTACTACTGATAATTGAATGCATTCTCCTGGGGTGCTTTATGGCGACAAAGTTGTCCAAGTTCAGTACCCTCAAGCGCAATTTCGTGGACCTCTCATCCTTAACTTCCATAACAGCCCATCATTCGCCGGACATCGCCCAAAACGTCGTAAACAACCGGTTGTGCGTGCCTCCTCGACATAAAAAACCTCATTTATACATTGTTACCTCGACAGTGCGACTATCTGCAATCTCAGCCTTGTGCTTACCCACACACACCCGGAGCCTATCGAACGATGAAATTGAAAATTGCCGCAGAGAAGAAAGCAACAACGCACGCACTCCACAGTGTTTTACATCCAATGCCCTATCGTCTTTGGCTATGCCCAAGACGATTTTCTGCGAAAGAGATCATCATGTTCTATTCCTATGCACTATGCAGATGATGCTGGTCGTGAATCGGTAAAGGTGCTCACACACCTGAGATTCTCAGTAAACGATCAGCAAGAATAAATTCATTTTGCATACTAACTGACAAAGAAACTGCCACACCCAGAAGGAGGGAGCTTTTAAAATTTTAATTTTTTTTGGTAAAATATAGATAGTATAGCAAGGGGTGAATGATTAAAATTTGGAGAGAAAAAAAGAAGGGTTTACGATTTTTTTCAATAAATTTGATAATCGAGTGTTTGTCCACCGCGATAATCTATACACTGCCCAACACATCTTGCCATTGATGCAATAAGATGGTCTATTTCTTCTTGAGGGATACTATCCCAAGCTACCTTCACTTCATGTCTCAGAGCCGCCAAAGTCCGTGGGGGCTGGGGTAAATTTCCAAGCCTTCTACCCATGATGTCCCAAACATGCTCTATGGGCGAAAGATCGTGGAATCTGGGCGGCCATGGCAAAAGATTCACATGGGTCGCTTCAAAAAAGTTTCAACTAACTCTGGCAACATGAGGTCGAGCATTATCTTGCTAAAATATTGGATTCTCGAGCCGGTTGAGGTAAGGGAAAACTTATGGCTCCACTATTTCTTGAAGGTAACGCAGGGCTGTCATGTTACCTCGAACAAAGACTAAAGGTGACCTTCTTGCATGTGCAATAGCACCTCATACCATAACGCCTACTGTCCGGTGTTCATGACGCTGAACATCAAACTGAGGTTCACTTCTTTCTCCCCGACGTCGTCTAACCTTCGGCCATTATGTGCACTCAAGGAGTATCGAGATTCATCAGAAAAGACGACCTGATGCCATTCCATATTCCAATGTTATCGTTCTCTGCACCACTGTAATCGTTGCCGGCGATGCTCCACCTTTAACACAAGATGGGGTCGATAATGCTGCAGTCCAAAAGACCTAATCCGGCGGAAAACCGTTTGGACAGTCACTGGATGGCCTTGTTCTCCTAACCACTCATCAGCCAATGATGGAGTTGTCGCAAATCGTTCTCTAATGGCCATAGGTCTTAGACGTCGATCCTGAACTTCATTTGTGCCCCTTCGACGTCCGGTGCCTCCTCTTCTTTGATTTTGCGCATTATCTAACCAAGCTTGACAACATCGCATAACAGTAAGGACTGAACGAGAATAAATTCGCTATCACAAAAACGCTTATATCTTTTGAACCACTCGACCGATTTCGAAAATCAAACTCATTTTCGAATCATCTTCTAATTCTGATGAAAACTGTTCTTACAATAAAAAACCAAAACTATTTTTTACAAAATTTATGGATTTTTTCTGGAATTCTTAACATCATGCTTCTTATAGTGTTCTCAGTCACTTTCTGGGATGCTGTCTTCCACTTTTGCTTGAATTCCGCTGATGTTTTCGTTGATTTCTTAGTCTTCTTCAATTCTCTTTTTACCAGGGCCCAATATCTTTCGATTGGCCTGAGTTCTGGGCAATTTGGTGGATTGGCCTCTTTGGGGACAAAAAACACCTCATTAGCTTCGTACCATTCTTTGGTGGCCTTGCTGTAGTGGCATGTGCTAAATCTGGCCAAAAGATTGTTGACACATGGTGCTCACGTAAAAATCGTAAAAGTCGCTTCTTCAAGCATTCCTCGATGTATATCTTCGAGTCAACAGAGCCTTGGCCAACGAAAAATTTGCTCCTTTTCCCACAAATGCAGATTGCTTGCCAAACCAGGAATTTTTTAGGATACTTTGCTTGTTTCTTCACGCGAAATTGTTCGTCAACATTTCCACGATAATCTGCAGTGTAAAATTCCTGACCAGGAAGTTACGAGAAATCAGCCAAGACATAGGTTTCGTCGTCCATCACCGAGCCATCACGCAAGAGGAAAAATTTTTCAAGAAATCTTTTTTTTATTTCTTTGCTCTTGATTTCGCTTTTTGATTCTTCACAGCGTTCCTGTCTGGCACTTTCTGCACTTTGTATGTTCTAAGCCCACAACTCGACTTGATTTTCTGAACGGTTGACTGCGAACAACCCACTATAGGGTCAATTCTATAAGAACTGGTTGAAAATTAAAGGCACGTTAAAAAATTTTAACATATATCGGCTAAAATTAAGCGTCTTCCGTTAATATTTCAAAGCTTATGAAGCATACAGAATAGTGAAATGAAGTTAGCGGATAGTTTAATTTTTAACCATGCTTTAAAATTTAACAGTTGTTTACAGAATTGGCCCTTATTTGGGCCACTTTCCGTCCTGAAAGGTTAGGATTCTTCTGAAAAAGGCTGATGGCTTTCTTCAATTTTTTCGAGCTATGAAACCTCTCTTTCCTCCCGGTTCCTTCCTTGCGGTTAATTGCAAGATCTTCGTTGAAGCGCTTAACAACTCTTGATACCGTTTCCGGACGAACGAGAGCCTCTTTTGCGATTTTTTTGAAGCTCCATTTTTGATTATTTTTAGAAAGTTTCACTATAAATTCTCGTGTTTTCACTTCGCTTGACATTTTGCGACATAGTATTGGAATATCTATGAAGTAAATGTTCCACATATTTCTGACGTTCATAACAAAGCTAACTATGATCAAATTTTGATTTTTTCTCAATTGGTTCAAGAGATATAGGCGTTTTTGTGATAGCGAATTTATTCTCGTTCAGTCCTTACTATCTATGTTTTACCGAAAAAAAATTAAAATAAACAGCTCCTTCTGGGTGTTGCAGTTTCTTTGTCAGTTAAGCCCTCCAAAACATACACAGGGCCAATCAGATATAGTTCCCAGGCCATACATTAACCGTGAGCACCATCCCCTGATGTTTTGGGATTCTTTCATATACGATTTTACGTGATCTAACTGACAAATATTCACTCGCAACGACAAACGGAAGTCGCTAGTCCGCTACTATCAACCGCAACTCTTACTCGGTTATGAAATTACCAATTCTGCCCGTGTGGACGGAAATCGAAAGTAAAATTGCATAACACGTACCGCCTTGCATCCTTCCCTTGCAATTTTCGAACGGGCCGTTTTTTTCTCGCTCCGCCCAGGTAGGAACCGTTTGCCAAGTTCTTAATCGGCCTCCTCTGATTATCTCATCCGAATGCGGACGCGCTCCGTAGAACGGTTTTGCGGCTTTTTATCTTCCGAGTCCATTAAATTCTCGATTATCTCCCGATATCCGTTTCTGCGATCGGATTAGGAATATTAACTCGGCGCGCTAGATGGAAATCGCGCAATTTGGCTGTTTTGGAAGGAAGAAATTAAATTGCCCCAGGTAAATTGTCTACGGTTTATTTCTTCTTATCTTTCATTACATTCCCCACCGTTTTTCCCGATTGCTACCTTTAAAATTTTTACGGTACTATGAAGTCTTACCCTGAATGTAGTCCCATCATTCTTATGTGGTTTTCTCATTCCAGCAAATCTCAGACAACTCCTTCGTATTTTTGTCATTTCTACAACTCCCAATTACCACAAACCTTCGGAACTGAGTAATTTCTGGTGGTCCTCCCAAATCTATCTATATATATGAAAGAAAGATGTTGGTTACACCATTTATAACTCGAGATCGGATGGACTGTTTGTTATGAAACTTCATATATGGATTCGTCTACGGTCTGGTTATTATAAAATACAATAAAACTTTGAAAAAAACGATGAAAATTTTACTTATACAGGAAATGCTTTTCCTCCTTTTGAGTAAGGCCACTAGATTTAGCTACCGCTTATTCGTTGGAACTTCATTTGATATTCTCCGCGTTAGATGGAGATATAAACAAATGGTGTGTACAGTGACTATATTCCCTCTATAGTCACTGTAATAGTGTGTAATTTGAGTTGCCTACAACCCTGCGCTGTTGGGCAAAACCAAAATGTCTTAGCGTAGGAGTACAGATGTCTAAAATGATTAGATTTCGTTGAGATATGAGAAAAGTTTCGTTCTTACCACTTCAGATGGCGCTATTCACACATTATGACTGATGATTATTAGTTATTTTTATAGTTTTATTTATTCCAAATAACGCAATCGTGAAGTTACTATATTTGATATTATCAAAATTAACTGACGATGAATTTGTTGAGGCTTTCGCGGCCATCGATTGATGTCATCTGTCCTTTTTTCGAACATTTCGGTCGTCGTGGTTTGAAATGGTCGAAAAAAGAACATATGACATCAATTACCGTGTAATTTACATAGGGCTTATAGTACCTACCATGAAATGCTATTAACAGATCCAGAAACGGGTGAATATCACAGTGAATTTTTATCGAAATGTCAAGTAAATCGGATTTTGGCGATGAGTTCCAATCGTGAGATGTCCATTCTCATCTTTTCTCTTAATTTTTAAAATGTTTTGAATTTCTGTTTGGGTAATAAATATATTTGCTGAAATAATTTAATCCAAAATTGCCATTATTAGTGATTGACATATTATGACATATTATTTTTGTGTATCTGTTCTGTGTGATAGCTCATATCCATGGAAACATTTGAAAGTTCAAAAATCAGAGAACCAAGCCGTTGATCTCCGGTGATTATGATTTGTGAAATCCACCGCAAGTATCATTAGGGCGTAACAAAGTTCGCCGGGCCAGCTAGTAAATACATAAAGTGAAAGGATATACAGAGTAGACCAGAAATCCCTGATTCCCATGAGTAACGAACAAACGAACTCGAGTACGTGTGAAACAAACCAAAACCAACGAACCATGAACCATCGTCAACCTATTCTTTCATGGGAGATGACTTAACCGTTCGTCCCAGGGCCCAACGAATCCTTATGCGACAACTGACGAGACTTAACCTCAATCTAATCAACCAGACGAAATTTTTCAACTTGCATTCTTTTCCAGGAACACTCCACCCTCATAGGACAAGACGAAAACAGCGGACCGGTCCTCCTGTCGGTAAAAACGGAAAACGTCGCCAACCAGGAGCACACGCGAATCCTGCTGCGCCTGCGCACCGGCACCATGCACGAGATCGTACCGACGTCGTGCCTCGGTTCGAACCCCACCCCCGCCAAGATGGCGAAGCTGCTCAACGACCAGCTGGAGGTGGGGAACTTCGTGCCGGTCATGAGCCCCAGGGCGACGAGCCTGATAGCGAATTACGACGAACACGTGCTGGTCTCGCACTTTAAGTTCGGCGTGCTGTACCAAAAGTTCGGACAGACGACCGAGGAAGAATTGTTCTGCAACAACGAGACGTCTCCTGGCTTCAACAGGTTCCTGGAGCTGTTGGGGCAGAAGATACAGTTGAAGGATCACAAGGGGTGAGTACTCATCCAGATTCTGCAATTTTTCGCGAATATTCCGGGATGTAGGGTGTTCCCCATGGTTCTGTTTGTGGGCCATCTTCTTCTAGGTTTTGGTCTATTCATCGCTAAATTATACGGAATCGTGGATTGATTTCTTGCCTTGGTATCGGAGTTAATTCTGTGTGTTTTCTTGTAGGTATAGAGGAGGTCTTGACATAAAGAATGGGCATACCGGCGAAGAGGCAATATACGAGGTGTTCAAGGGACGAGAGATCATGTTTCACGTATCGTCCATGTTACCCTTCACAGAAGGCGATCCTCAGCAGTTGCAGAGGAAGAGACACATAGGCAACGACATAGTGGCAATAGTGTTCCAAGAAGAGAACACCCCTTTCACGCCAGACATGATAGCTTCTCATTTTTTGCACGCCTTCATTGTCGTCCAAATCGTGGAGACGCACCCGGTATTAAGGTGAGTGACAGTTGTACAGACAATGGAGTGATATATACTCCATTCACTTTTATAAAGTATTCCGGTTCGCCTAGATTTAGGTTTATCGAGTTAATACACTGCGGAAAAAATTAACGCACATTCTGAAAATCTCAATTTTAATGAAAGTAAACTCTACACTGACTTTATAACTTATTTTTTATGTTCTCTCGGGAAGGTTTTGAACGAAACAAGACACATTAAATGGAAGAAAAATTCAGGATTTCACCGAATCTTATGTGATAGGAGAGAAATGAACAATTCTCAAAATACTGAAATGCTGATAAGTGATTTAATACTTGGTATTTCCACCCCTTGCGTTAATTACAACTCGGCAACGACGGTTCATACTCAGAATGAGTGATCTTAAAATGTTCTGATCTAATCCTTCCCAGATTTCTCCGAGTTGGATTCCTAAGTCATTAAGAGTAGCTGGATGATTTTCTGAACTTCTCAGCCTTCTATTGAGGTTGTCCCAAACCTGCTCAATCGGATTGAGATCTGGACTTCTTGCTGGCCATTCCATTCGAGAGACTTCAACCTTTTCAAGGTACTCCTGAACGATGCGCGCACGATGGGGTCTGGCATTATCGTCCATGAAAATGAAATTTCCACCAATGTATGGGCCAAATGGCACTACATGCTCTTCAAGAATGTTCCTTATATACTTATCAGCATTCATAGCTCCATTATCAACGACCACTAGGTCTGTGCGAGCAGTCAAAGATATTCCACCCCATACCATAATCGATCCTCCCCCGAAACCAGTAGTATTCAGGAAATTGCACTGAGCAATCTTTTATGTGGACGTCTGTATACAAGGGAACGTCGATCACAATGGTAGAGGCAGAATCTAGACTCATCTGTGAAGAGAACTCTTTCCCAATCGGCCTCTTCCCATATATGCTCTCTCGCAAAATCCAAACGCGCCCTTCGATGGGCTGGGCCTGTTGCCGCGACACGAGGCCTTAAATCATATTCTCTGAGGCGATTTATTATTGTCTGAGTGCTAATTTGCACCTCATGAGTTTGCTCAAGCTGATTTTGAAGGAGGCGAGCGGTTGCAAACCGTTGTCTCAACGAATAAACTCTCAAGTAACGTTCTTGAATGGCAGTTGTTACCCGTGGTCAACCCTGTCCTGGTCTTCGGACATTCATACCTGTCTCCCTGAATCGCTGCAACATTCTGGACACACTTGTATTGGGCAACTCCAAACCTTTCTGCAATTCTTGTGTATGTGCACCCTTCTTCTCGCAAAACTACCGCTTGGGCACATTCGCGTGTTTCGCGTTGCATAGCGATCGAGTGTAGAAAATCGAACGAAAGAAAAACTATTGATCACTAGAATTGATCGAGAACAACTGATTTTAGAATGGAGCCAATATATTCAAAATCTGATAATATCATCTTTTTTATTCCTGCTGAGGGAAAACATCTGTATTGAAGAAAAATGTTGAAAGTGGATAACATATGCATGGATAATTCTGATAAAAATAATTATCATTGAGAACACCTTCAGTTGTAGAATAAATTTGAGATTTCCATAATGTGCGTTAATTTTTTTGCAGTGTATTACATTTATTCACTTCCTAACGGTTTTCTAACTATAATCTCCTAAGGACGATTTCATAAATCATTTATCAATTGAGAAAATCCGTAACTACATTCACCTTTTCGATAACCTTCACGTCCTTTTTCCGGTTTCCACCGAAATCTTGACAGACATAAGAGACATAGAATTGTGATAATATAATGACGTCACCCCATAGAACACGATATGAAACGCAAACTATGTGGAATCATGCAGATTGATTTATTTTAAAAATGAGTCTACTCCCGAAATATCCGATATACGTGATCCGGCTTCAAACGATCCTAAATAACTCGATTCGAATAACGAAATTGCACCAGCAAATCCTCCTCTGAACGCCTTATACAACTTTTGGCAAGTTATAGCGGAACACGTTCATCTTTTTAGTTTTTACCGGCGAGCGACCGGAGATAAATGGCTGTATAAGTGCATAAAATATGACCGAAACTGGTAAGAAGTCTCGAACCAAGGTTTCGCCGACGGTTGAGTTCCGCAATAATAAAATTGGAGTTTATAAATGTTCTAGAACGTATTGCGATACACGAATCTACATTTTACGTTCGCCGGCACGCCTACAAAGAAACAACTTTACGGGCAGAAGAAGGCACGAAACCCTTCAATCTCCGGCCCGCCAGTGGCGTAGTTCAGAAAAGGATGATCTCTATTTCTGTACATTGTCAAGTCGTAAACTAAACTTAACCGGCTCAAAAGACCAATGTTGCGAATATTCGTTTTGTCCTATTGGAAAATTTTCCAGAGAGGTAGAATAAACTGTTTATCGTTAAAAGTAAATAAAGAGTCATTGACTCTTTTCACGCCTGCAAGGACCGAAAGAAAATTCAAGGGAAATTCCTCCGCCTCTGACGTCAATTTCTGGTACAAGTCGCAATTTCGCCAGGCAAAAACCGTCGTTACGGCCTATTCCGCCGCGAATACATCAAGGGACATGCAAATATGCATGTGAATCGGCACTTTTATCTACCGGGGAAATCGCTTATGGAAACCCCGATTTTCCGACGTCTAAACACGGACTTTCGCTCGACGTAGCTTCGAATGCAGCACGGACGTCGAAACGAAATTAAACGACTCAAATCGTTTTATGCGGAAAAAGCCCTTTCGAATTTCGAAATCTGTACGTGCCTCATGCGTACGTCAGAAGTGGGAAGACAGAAATAGCATGACGAAATTTTGCGTTGACTGCCAAATGACAGAGTGGATGGGACTGACTCGATTTGTTCCTAAAAAATGTTCAATTGATGTTTAGAGATTGACGTCCTCTCTGGTGACGGCTTAATCTTATCTAGGAGCATAGATAACTGGAGAGAAAGCTCCGCTACAAAAATGAATTGCCGCAGACGTCGGAACTTGTTAGTTCGCCACACGGCCACGAGGTGGCGCCAGCGTCGTTAGAGGCTCCAACAAGGCTATCCTTTTATAACAATATTATCTCCAATGATTATTAGTTGTTATTAATTATAAGGTACCATTCGTCTACCTCTGTCTTATAATAATAATACTCACCAAAAAGTTTGTTTTTTTCGATAAGGATATAGTGTTATTCCCGAATATAGACTTCCCATATAATTGCGCATAAACAGTTGATTAGAAACATAAATGTATCGATAACAATGACAGCTACCTTATATTCTTTACAACTGTAGCGCCACAGAAGATATGTGATATGTAGCGCCATTAACGATCACAGCGCCACACTAGCGGGCGTCACACGAAACTCTAATCTCCGCCTTGATTGATTGATTGATAAGCTGACGAACAAGAGACCGGGTTAGCGCTTGGCTTCCCTGTGACACTGCGACCAACTTGGGTCTATTGTATCACTCTTTCGTCAGTGGTTCCTCACGAGAATAGGTTTGTGTCCTTTATCAGGTTCAGTAGCCTTTTTATGAGGTTTTTCGGATTCATTTCCGTTTCCGGATTGATTTCTCCGAAGATTCTGTGGCGCCTTCTTCCCATGGCGTCGCATTCAAAAATTATGTGAGAGGCTGTTTCTTCCTCTTCACCGCAGAGTCTGCAATCCACGGGTTCTCCAAGTATTCCTATGGTGTTCAGATGTTTTCTAAGGCCGCAGTGTCTATTATATGTGCCTTATTTGTTCTGTTTAGATTCAAAAACTCAGCTGTCAAGGTTTGGCTTGTGTGTCCTACCATGGCTTTGCTGTTTGTTTGCCTGTCGCTCTGTTCCCAGTGTTGTCGGTGTCTTTGTTTTATCCACTCCTCAATCAGGGTCCTGCATCGGTTTTTGCTGATTCCAAGCACAGGTTCTGGCCCTGTAATTGGCGTTTCAGATGCTTGTCTTGCGTTGCCCGCTATTCTCTTGTGACCTGGCACCCACATCAGAGTGACCTTGTTGTGTTTAGCCAGCTCCAGAAGGTCCTGGAGGCATTCCCAGACGAGTCTAGACTTTATCTGTGTGGAGTTGAGAGCTTTGATGGCGCTCTGGCTGTCAGAGAGAATGTGGATGTGTTTTCTTTGGTAGCCACTTTCCAGGTTCTTCTGTATGCATATCTTAATGGCATGTGTTTCAGCTTGAAATATCGTGGTGTGTTTGCCGAGAGGTATTATGTAGTCCCTTCTTGGCCTCAATCCGTGTATTCCTGCTCCTGTTCCTTCATCTGTCTTAGAACCGTCTGTGTACCAGACTATTTCTGCAGATGATTGTGATTCTATACTCAAGTCCCATCTGTTCCAGTCGAGCTGTGTTTTGAATGGTTTTTCGAATGAGTATAGAGGTTGCATGTAGTCTGAAATCATATTAAGCTCGGCTACGTGAGCTACATGAACGATTCTGGTGTGCCCAGTTGTGCTGATTCTCCAGTTTTTTGTTTGGATCAATCTGTATGCACCCATCCTGGCCTCTCCCATGACATGTATGTCAAGGGGTGAGAGGTTGAGGATGACCTCCATAGCAGTTGTTGGAGTGCTATTCATTGCACCCGTGATGCAGAGACAGGCAAGCCTTTGGATTTTTCCAAGGTTGGTTTTTGCCTGTCTTTGATTTGTTTTTGGCCACCACAGGAGTGAGCCATAAGTGATTCTGCGGTAATAAGTTACCGCTGTGTAAAGCCAGTGCAAGGCTTTCGGTTTGAGTCCCTAAGTTTTTCCAAAAGCTCTCCTGCACATCTTAAGTGTCGTTTTACTTTTGTTGGTTACATGATGTAGATGTGGGTTCCAGGTTAGTTGCTTATCTAACCTGGCCTTCATTTGGAGTTCCAAATGATGTGTCGAGCATACGAAGCTTTCTCTCCAGTTATTATTCATTATTGTTTAATCAAAAATCTTTGGATTCTCTTCCAGGTACAAAGTGAGCGTTACCGCCCGGCAGGATGTCCCCTTCTTCGGCCCGACCCTCCCCACGCCCGCCGTCTTCGACCACGGTCCGGAATTCAAGGAATTCCTGCTGACCAAGCTGATCAACGCCGAGAACGCCTGCTACAAGGCGGAGAAGTTCGCCAAGCTGGAGCTGAGGACGAGGACCTCGCTGTTGGAGTCGCTGACGGACGAGCTCAAGGACAAGACCAACGAGTTCCTGGGCGGCGGTGCGCCCGGCACGGCACCCGGTACGCCCAAGGGCGAATCCGGGCCCGGATCCAGGTTCATCGACACGGTCAAGAAGGCTTGGAGCGCCAGGGTGAAGAGCAGCCAGAGCGTCGACCAGAATCTGGCCAACAACAACCACGAGCGGCTATCGAAGAAGTCTAGTCAGCCCACCATCGCGGAGACAACGCCATCTGTGAGTATAGAACCATCATCTTCGTCCCCAATTCTTCAATCTTCTCAAGCTTCTCAGCAACACTCAAACTAAGGACTGAACGAGAATAAATTCGCTATCACAAAAACGCCTATATCTCTTGAACCAATTGAGAAAAAATCAAAATTTTATCATAGTTAGCTTTGTTATGAACGTCAGAAACATTTAAGCCTGCAACGGACGGCGAGCGATATATTATATCTCATATATTTCACCAATATCGCTCCTTATGAAAATGCACCAAGCCCCGCGGACGACGCTATAATATATATTCCGATATTACGATATTTTTCCATACTAAAATGACATATGTCAATGCAAAGCTATAATATATCGCTCGCCGTCCGTTGCGGGCTTTACTTCAAAGATATTCCAATTCTCTGTCGCAAAATGTCAAGCGAAGTGAAAACACGAGAATTTATAGTGCAACTTTTTCAAAATAAGCAAAAATGGAGCTTCAAAAGAATCGCAAAAGAATCGCAAAAGAGGCTCGCGTTCGTCCGGAAACGGTATCAAGAGTTGTTAAGATCTTAAAATTAAGGAACCGGGAGGAAAAAGGGGTGTCATAGCCCAAAAAAAGTGAAGAAAGCCATCAGACTTTTTCAGAAGAATCCTAACCTTTCAGGACGGAAAGTGGCCCAAATAGTGGGTTGTTCGCAGTCAACCGTTCAGAAAATCAAGTCGAGTTGTGGGCTTAGAACATACAATGTGCAGAAAGTGCCAGACAGGAACGCTGGGAAGAATCAAGAAGCGAAATCAAGAGCAAAGAAATTAAAAAAAAATTTCTTGAAGAATTTTTCCTGTTGCGTGATGGACGACGAAACCTATGTCTTGGCTGATTTCTCGCAACTTCCTGGTCAGTAATTTTATACTGCAGATTCTCGTGGAAATGTTGACGAACGATATCGCGTGAAGAAACAAGCAAAGTTTCCTAAAAAATTCCTGGTTTGGCAAGCAATTTGCACTTGTGGGAAAAGGAGCAAATTTTTCGTTGGCCAAGGCTCTGTTGACTCGAAGATATACATCGAGGAATGCTTGAAGAAGCGACTTTTACCATTTTTACGTCAGCACGATGTGTCAACAATCTTTTGGCCAGATTTAGCTTAATGCCACTACATCAAGGCCACCAAGGAATGGTACGAAGCTAATGAGGTGGTTTTTGTCCCCAAAGAGGCCAATCCACCAAATTGCCCAGAACTCAGGCCAATCGAAAAATATTGGGCCCTGGTAAAAAGAGTATTGAAGAAGATTAAGAAATCAACGAAAACATTAGCGGAATTCAAGCAAAGGTGGAAGACAGCATCCCAGAAAGTGACTGAGACTCTATAAGAAGCATGATGGGAAGAATTCCAGAAAAAATCCTTGAATTTTGTAAAAAATAGTTTTGGTTTTTTATTGTAAAAACAGTTTTCATTATAATTAGAAGATGATTCGAAAATGAGTTTGATTTTCGAAATCGGTTCAGTGGTTCAAAAGATATAAGTGTTTTTGTGATAGCGCATTTATTCTCGTTCAGTCCTTAGTTCGACCTCCACCCAGGATGAACCAAACTAGGCTTCACCAAATCCCCCTCAAGATAAAAACCTTTTCTCTATTTCAGTATCGTAATGAGTTCATTACAGTACTATAAACAGTGCTGTAATGAATTCATTACAGCATCGTTTTCAGTAACATTTTTCGTTTTGTGGTTGTCAGCAATGACTTCCGATCCTTTTAAATTTCAGAAGACGTCAATTTAGAAACGTCAGTTTTCGTATTTCCTAACATTCACTTCACACCAACTGCCAAGATATAATATGGAAGTCACTAGGACCTATAATTTGAATTTTTTCGTTGAATTTCACAAAATTCGAATGAAATAGAGAAAAACCTTTTCCTTCACACAATTCAAAAATCTGCGCTCTATTTCCATCCTAAGTCTCAAAATTCCTCTTCCAGAGCGGCCGATCTATATCGAAGCTATCCAGTCAGTCGCTCAACGAGAAGAAGAGCACCAACTCCTCGACGGCCTCGTCTCCCGACCTGACGGCGCACGCGCACATACGGTCGCCGCTCTCGGAGGCCAGCGACGCCTCCTCGTTCACCAGCGAAGACCTGGAGCTACCGGCCGCCAATTACGTGGACAGCGACACCGGCCTGGAGAGCATGTCCAGCGCGGAGACGACGGCCAAACCTTGCAGCGTCTGCAACGACAGGCCGGGCAGCGTGTCCGTGGAGCCGAACGCGGACGAACTGGTTCAGGAGGTGAGGACGCTCAAGTGCGACAAGCTGGAGCTGCTGAGACAGAATGTGGTAAGTAGAAATGAAAACTACAACTTCTCCCTACTTCCCAGCAGTGTTCCATATTCTGAAGCTCGGCTGGCCGAGCCTGTATGTTTCAAGCAGCGACCGAATATCGAGGTATTGCACCTATTTATTTTTCTCCTTTTCCAGAATTGCCAGAAGGAAATAAAGAACCTGAGAGAAAAAGTATTCAGCGTGGAGAACGATCTGACGCTCTCGAAGAAGGAAATCCTGAGGCTGAGGGACCTGCTGAAAAACTACAGTCCCAACGTCGAAAGATCTCCGATGTGAACAGTATGAATCTCCTGATTTGCATTTAACGCCGTATATTTTACATGTATCGGTTCGACTCTTGAGAAGTATTATTTTCGTTTTCAGAATGGATATTTTTCGAATGCAATTTACCTGTTAAGAAGAGAGAGTATTCAGTGTTGTAACACCAATTTAAAGAGTAATTATTGTTTTAATATTTAAAATAATCAATTACTGTTTTCTCTAATTAGATAAGTTAACGTCTAATGAATATGTCAATTCTGTGTTGCACCAGATAGAGAAATGCTGCACACATCACTTCAACACTGTGCAAGAAATAATTTTTGTGATAACCCTTCTTTCTTACAATCTCTTCGAATTTTGCTCTTGGGGACGACCACCGCTGAATTCGAATCCCCTTTGTCTCTAGTTTTCTGTTTCTTTCAAGTGGTGGTGAGTATTGAACTGAAATCAAGTCTACAGAATGGTTCTAAATTTATACCTGAAAATTTTGTATAGATCGTTTTCATTTATGAATTAGACATTTGGACCTCTTTTAAGTTCGATAAAAGTCATTGATTTCTTCTTTAGTTTTAAGCTTTATTTATTTCCTGTAATCTCTGTATATTATAAATTTATATTATATGAAAGTTTACCAACAAAATGATACCAAAGTTGACATTCCCCAAAAATTCTGTTTCAGAAAGATTTAAATTATTATTGTATTGTAAATATAATCGAAAAGTACCTATTTTATTATTTTTAAGTTTCCACTTTTTTATATGTATAAAAAAATGAGTTTGTGCAGATATTGTTATAGATTTGTAGATTATTTCTTTATATGTTTGTTTTTGATTATATTACTTCCTGCAATATGAAAAGTTGTAAGCAAAATAATCAATACCTATCGTAGAAGTTTTGATGTAAATAACATTCTTCAGAGGATAATTTCATTGTTTCTATATGGTATGGTCAGACAAATCTCCTTTGACAACAATTTTCTGAACTTTAAATGGGGGGAGGTCAAAAGAATATAACCGTTTTATTTTCATTTTTTAAAACGATTTCTAAATGAAAAGTTTTGAGTGTAGAAAAAGAATAAAATTTCGTTTTTTTTTTCAAAGGATAGTTTGACCGTTTCTTCAATTCTATTCGAGAGCCTGAGAAACCCTAACTTCATCCGCCTGGTATACTGTCGACTTCGAATGGCCTTAACTCACAAAAATATCTCCAATCTGACTTGTCGCAATTTTAATAATGGATGTTTAATATAGTAAAATAATTCACAGAACTGATTTGATTTTGCAATACGCTGAGTTTTTGTGTCAAATACTCGAGAATCCGAGTTAACGCCTGGTTTGTACATCGATAACGTATAATAATATTCGCGTTTCCACCTTTTTTGTATAGGTTATGTATTTCTCATTTATGTACCTTTGTCTTCGACATTTTATTGCAAATAAACGTATTGAATACCTGAACGAAGTGTTTTCATTGGGAAATTGTGAGAATTTCCCTCCTCCTCAATATGAATTCCTCGAAACGAACAACTTATATCTTGATACGCTAGATTAAAATAAAATAGGAAAGAATATAAAAGAAAAGTACAAAATCTCAGCGGAAAAAATCACATAAAAAATACAAAAAGAAATGCGATATATAGGGAAACATTGCAAGTTTTGTCCTCCATGCTTGTCTGCCAGTCTTGTTGTCCTTTTGTCATCCAGTTTCTCTCCAGTCCTCAATTTCTTCGGTTTTTCAGTTAGTCCTTTTGTTATCAAGTTTTTTCTCCAGTTTGTGTATCACTTTTGTCTTTTTTTCATTCAGTTTTTTTTCTCCATTGCTTCAGAGTGGTACTTCAGTTTTGCCCTCCAGTCTTCCTGATTTGGTCTTTTCCAGTTTTCCCTTCAGTTAGTCCTCTTTTTATCCTATTTTTTCTCCAGTTTGTCCTTTTGTTATCAAGTTTTTCCTCCAGCTTGTCTATCACCTTTGCCCTTTTTTTATTCAATTTTTTCTCCATTCCTTCAGAGTTGGACCTCAGTTTTGCCCTCCAGTCTTCCTGATTTGTGTTTTTTCCAGTTCTGTGTTTTTTTCCCTTCAGGTAGTTTTCTCGTTATTCAATTTTTCCTCCAGTTTGTCCTTTAGTTATCAAGTTTTTCCTCCAGCTTGTCTAACACTTTTGTCCTTTTTTTTATTCAATTTTTTCTCCATTCCTTCAGAGTTGTACCTCAGTTTTGCCCTCCAGTCTTCCTGATTTGTGTTTTTTCCAGTTCTGTGTTTTTTTCCCTTCAGGTAGTTTTCTCGTTATTCAATTTTTCCTCCAGTTTGTCCTTCAGTTATCAAGTTTTTCCTCCAGCTTGTCTAACACTTTTGTCCTTTTTTTTATTCAGTTTTTTTCTCCATTCCTTCAGAGTTGTACCTCAGTTTTGCCCTCTAATGTCCCTGATTTGGTCTTTTTCTCAATTCCTTTAGAGTTGTACCTCAGTTTTGTCCTCCAGTCTTCCTGATTTGGTCTTTTTCCAGTTCTGTGTTTTTTCCCTTCAGTTAGTCCCCTTTTTATCCAGTTTTTTCTCCAGTTTGTCCTTTTGTTATCAAGTTTTCCTCCAGTTTGTCTATCACTATTGTCCTTTTTTTATTCAGTTTTTTTTCTCCATTCCTTCAGAGTTGTACCTCAGTTTTGACCTCCAGTCTTCCTGATTTGGTCTTTTTCCAGTTCTGTGTTTTTTCCCTTCAATTAGTCCTTTTTTTATCCCATTTTTTCTGCAGTTTGTCCTTTTATTATCAAGTTTTTCCTCCAGTTCGTCTAAGACTTTTGTCCTTTTTTATTCAGTTTTTTTCCCCATTTCTTCAGAGTTTTACCTCAGTTTTGCCCTCCAGTCTTCCTGATTTGGTCTTTTTCCAGTTCTGTGTTTTTTCCCTTCAGTTAGCCCTCTTGTTATCCAATTTTTTTCTCCAGTTTGTCTTTTTGTTATCAAGTTTTCCTCCAATTTGTCTATTACTTTTGTCCATTTTTATTCACTTTTTTCCTCCATTCCTTCAGAGTTGAACTTCAGTTTTGCCCTCCAGTCTTCCTGATTTGGTCTTTTTCCAGTTCTGTGTTTTTCCCTTCAATAATTCCTTTTTTTTATCCTATTTTTTCACCAGTTTGTCCTTTTATTATCAAGTTTTTCCTCTAGTTCGTCTATTACTTTTGCATTTTTTTAATCTTTTTTTTCTCTATTCCTTCAGAGTTTTACCTCAGTTTTGCCCTCTAGTCTTCCTGTGTTTTTTCCCTTTAGTTAATCCTCTTGTTGTCCAATTTTTTCCTCCAGTTTGTCTATCTCTTTTGTCCTTTGTTTATTCAGTTTTTTCTCCATTCCTTCAGTGTTGTACCTCAGTTTTGTTCTCCAGTCTTTCTGATTTGGTCTTTTTCCAGTTCTGTGTTTTTTCCCTTCAGTTAGTCCTCTTGTTATCCAATTTTTCCTCCAGTTTGTCCTTTTGTTATCAAGTTTTTCCTCCAGTTTGTCTATCACTTTTGTCCTTTTTTTATTCCATTCCTTCAGAGTTGTACTTCAGTTTTGTCCTCCAGTCGTCCTGATTTGGTCTTTTTCCAGTTCTGTGTTTTCTCTTCAGTTAGTCCTCTTAGTATCCAATTTTTTCTCCAGTTTGTCCTTTTTTTTGCCTTCTTTTCATTCAGTTTTTTTCTCCATTCCTTCAGAGTTGTACTTCAGTTTTGCCTACCAGTCTTCCTGATTTGGTCTTATTCCAGTTCTGTGTTTTTTCCCTTCAGTTAGTCTTCTTGTTTTAAAATTTTTTCTCCAGTGTATCCTTTGGTCACTCAATCTTGTCCTTCAGACCTTAACATCAGTTTTTACTACCCAATCCAGTCAAGTCCTGTGTTTTTGTCACAAGATTGTTATCCAGTTTTTTCGTTCATTTGCCCCCCCCCCCTCCCCTTCTCCTCCCGGTCTTCCATTCTGTTCTGTTGCCATCTGGTTTGTTCTTTAGTTTTGACCACTATTCATTCAGTTTTGTTTTTTTTTTCATTTCGTGATCTAGACAAAACTTTTGGTGAAACAGAAATAACGTCATTCTCCAGCTGATTTCATATTATGTCCATTCAATAGATTTATGTTAATTAGGCTCAGCCGAACTGTTGTTTTAAATAACATAAATTTTTCCTTATTTTCCTGTTTCCGCTTTATTTCAGACCAAAACCCAAAATGACCACAGAAATCAAGCTCATGCCAGAAGCCTTGATCGTATAATTGATTTCATCACTTGCACTTTCATAAATGAGCCACATATAGAATTAATAAGAAATACGTAACGAAAAAAAACTTCGCGATAATAAGATGAAAAAAAAATCTCTTTACAATCCATATATCATTCGAAGAACTGTGGTCTCTCGCATAAATATTAAATAAAGTTAAAAACTCGTTTATAAAAGCATTTGACAATATTTCATTATTTTTTTCCTTGAAAATTTAATACTTAATCATCATCACAGCGCGTAATCATAGGTAGTGATTGCATCCCACAAAAAAAACCGTCCTTGCTAGTCGTTCATTATTTCTAATTGATCTTTAATTGCTATTTCGATTTGCACTGAATAAAATTCAGTTACGAATACGATTGGACTCGAAAATCATTCCATAACTCAGTAAAATAAATGTTTCAAAATGAAACATGATGTGGTTCCTAATTCTTATGCAAACATTTTTTTCTGGCATCGAAGCACCAGCTATTGTAAACGTAAGTTGACAAGCACCGAACATAAAAGTCTTTCTTTCATCTGGTTATTTCAAGGGTATCTTCAAGCCAAGCGAGCCTAAACAAGGAGAATTTCCCTACCATGCAAGCCTAATGATAGTACGAGACAAAAAATACTACAGCTTCTGTGGAGGCAGTCTTATCCACCCCAAATGGGTCCTAACTGCAGCTCACTGTATACAGCTGGACAGCGATCACGTAGCTACGGAAGCGTGAGTACAATGTGCCTATAGCAAGAGTTGGCAGTAACATTTCTATCAGCAGATATCAACACAAAATAAAATGTCCTTCGCTCAGGAAAAAAATCGAAATTAAACATCAGAAGAATAAAAAGACTTCAACCGAACAGAAACGATAGAATCTTCCAACTAGGAGTAGAAATTAAAACGAAATTCCAAAAATATATTATCATTTTGCCTACAAGATATATTTCATTACTTTCGAGAGTAGTAGCAAGTAGCAATAACATCAAATTGAATCCAACAAACAAAATATTGTGAAAAATAAAACTTATATCTTACAGGGAAGCAATTTTCGTAGCCTTGGGAAGCATATTTAGAAACACCAAAGGAGCCCAGATCATAGGAGTGGAAAAAACAACCATCCACCCAACTTACTTGGAGACCGACAGAAACGACATAGCCCTGATTAAACTGAAAACGTCCGCTAGCTTAGGTTCGGAAAAAAAAGAATAATTTTTCCAGAAACCCAGACGAAAAAACTCAAAAACTTTCAGGTCCTAATGTGAAAATTATCAAGTTACACACCAACAACAAGGAAAAACTTCTTGGGAAAACGGTTTTCCTTACAGGATTCGGTATAACGAATGGTAAAAATTGGTTTTTCACTCTCCATGTCGATATAAAAAGTTATGATTATACAGGGTTACACATTTAAAGAATTCTTGACAGCTGTCCCCCCTCCTTAGTGGGTTTGCAATCAAAAGGCGCCCCCTCCAAATGAGCAGTGTACAAAAAAGTTCTTTGATCATTATTTCTATTAAATAAAATCAGTTTATGGTATGAATTGTAAAAAAAATATTTCTGTCTATAGATTTACATGATACCCCCGAAAGACTACGTAAAGCAACTTTGCATGTCAACACCTTCAACAAATGTTTCAGCGAAAGGGAATTTGCCGCTACTGAAATATGCGCAACTTCGACCATGGCAGAAGGAAAGGCTTGCAAAGTAGGTACCAGAACTGTTCATTTCAAAGTCTACAAAAAGTTTGTTCGAACTACTGATAATGCGTTGTTTTTCCAGGGTGACAGCGGTGGACCACTGGTACTACAACGAAATGGTCATTTGATTCAAGTTGGTATAACCAGTCATCTGTCTTTGCTACCCTTCTGTCGCTTCCAATTCAATAATTCTGTATACACTAGAGTTTCAGCTTACATCAGTTGGTTGTCTAAAGTTACTGGGATCAATTTTAATACTTATCCCTTTTGATATTCGAAAAAATATGTATGAAAACATGAGGAATACAATAAACCGACTATTCATTGTGAGAATTTTCTATTTGTTTGACAATCAAAACCTAAACACTCACCTCTATGTCAATAATGTATGTTTTCGGACCTCAATTCCTGAGCAGGATGAAATTATTGGCCAGTCTATACTTTCCTCTAAATACCTTGAAAATATTAACAATTTACTCAACTATTCTGAATAAGGCGAACCTAACTAACCATATGTTGAATGGATTTGAACAAATCTTCTCAAATTCAACAATACAACACAATTATGTTTCCGAATTATTGGATTCAGTTGACATTTCTCGAAAAAATCCAGAGAATATTTAGATATCATAGAATGCATCGAGCATCTGACATTAGCCGATTTAGGAAACGCCCCCGATGGAAAATTTGGAATTTTCCGAATTGTTTTCGTTAATTGAATCAAAGAATGCAAATCTACTTACGAGGTGGATCTGTTGGCTGGTTCATATAACGAGCGTTAAAAAATTCTTGGTCTAGTGTAAGTAAATTTCACTTCAAATCTAGGAACCTACTGCAACTAAGCGCTTATCACACAAACACATCTCAAATTTCTTCATTGCACTCCAGACCACGAAGTTTTTGAAAGCTGACCAATTTGTTACGAATGTTGACCACAGAGAGGGATCAGAGGAACTCTTTGAAAAATACATAGACATCGTGGCGAATTGATACAGCCCTCGTTCAAATAGAACGGGCGCTCAAAAATTATTTTCCTAGAATTGAAATTTTTCGATCCATTGCCCAATCGAACACGACGACACTGATCCTACGAAGACTTTCTTTAGCTTACCACGACTCTGGAATAGCAAATAACGTAATAATTCGTACTTCTTTGCGCTTATCAGTCTGCGTTTTGATTTCAATTCCAATAGGAATAATAATATTTTGATAACTTATAAGTTCATTTAATTATCATGATGTGCAAGGCAAATTTAATAACTGGGATTTTTATAGCAACTTTTGTCTTCGTACTGATCGTTAAATGTAAGTAGATTTTTTTATTCCTTATAGTTTGAGTGTTTCACGTTTTTATTATTTTTTGAGTACAAGGGTCATTGTTTGAAAATTATGACTATGGATATAACCAAATCAAATCAATAACACTAGTATTGATTGATTCGAATTTTGTTGGTTCAATTAAAATTTGTTCTATTTTCATAAGCGCAAAATTAGGAATTTTATTTGTTCGATATTTTATTTCATCATTTATTTAAATGAAGCAAAAATGCATTAGGTACTTGAGAATATCAAAGACTTCTTCATGATATAAGACTGGGTCTGTTTCGCTTCATCCTAACTAAAAAATTGTATAAACTCTTTGGTTCAATTTGAAGCCTATCACTTTCCTTTCTTTCAGGTGAAAACCCTGAATATCCCCTGGGCAAATATCTATACGAAGACCTAAAATGTATCGCAAACATAGATCTCTCCACCAACCAGCCAGCATACTACAAATGTGATGTAAGTTCCAAAGACAATTGCATCTTTGAAGGAAAAAAATTGTCAGCAGGAGAAGAAATCAAAGACAATGGAACCGATTTTTACTGTAGATCACATTGTTCCTGCAATGAAGAGTGAGTATGAACTCAGCAAAGAAAAACTTCATATTGAACCAGTATTTTACACAAAAACATTCTTATGTGTGAAGAATTTTTCAGAGGAACATTCGACTGTGCTGAAGATGATTGTTTTGAAGAAAAATCTGATGGCTGTCGTTTGAAAGACACACTGATCCAGTGCTGCCCAATTTTGGATTGTGGTAAAACAAATAATATAAATTTCAAACAGATTCTCACAACACAAACAAATACCTCATAAAAACATGAAACTAATCAGTCCAAAATCTTTATTAATGTTTCTCTAAAAAGCTCTGATTTTCAATGTATTTTCTCATGAAAATTCGAAACATATCTTCAATATTTCCAGCAAATTGTTCAAACAAAAAATCTATTTTTCCCAAAAAACCGATGCACTACATACAAACCATCAGCAACTATTTTTAGAGCCTCCGAAACCAAACTGCACCTTCAACGGAAAAACTTACGAAGAAGGAAGAACTTTCAGCCCTGAAAATTCTTGCCAAACTTGCCTTTGTCAAGAAGGTTTTTCCGGAAAGATAGAATCTCCTCATTGCATCAAGAGAAGATGCTTGGAGCAGATCTTCCACATGGAAAAACTGATGCGCAAATGCGCTGCCGTCTATTTTCTTGAGGATCTTTGCTGCCCAGCCACATGGGTATGCGGTGAGTACATTATACACTTTGCAAAAAAATTAACGCACATTCTGAAAATCTCAATTTTAATGAAAGTTAACTCTACATTGACTTTATAACTTTAATTTATGTTCTCTCGGGAAGGTTTTGAACGAAACAAGACACATTAAATGGAAGAAAAATTCAGGATTTCACCGAATCTTATGTGAAAGAAGAGAAATGAACAATTTTCAAAATACTGAAATGCGGATAAGTGATTTAAAGCTTGGTATTTCCACCCCTTGCGTTAATTACAGCTCGGCAACGACGGTTCATACTCAAAATGAGTGATCTTAAAATGTTCTGATTTAATCCTTCTCAGATTTCTCCGAGTTGGATTCCTAAGTCATTAAGAGTAGCTGGATGATTTTCTGAACTTCTCAGCCTTCTATTGAGGTTGTCCCAAACCTGCTCAATCGGATTGAGATCTGGACGTCTTGCTGGCCATTCCATTCGAGAGACTTCAACCTCTTCAAGGTACTCCTGAACAATGCGCGCACGATGGGGTCTGGCATTATCGTCCATAAAAATTAAATTTTCACCAATGTATGGGGCAAATGGCAATACATGCTCTTCAAGAATGTTCCTTATATACTTATCAGCATTCATAGCTCCATTATCAACGACCACTAGGTCTGTGTGAGCAGTCAAAGATATTCCACCCCATTACATAATCGATCCTCCCCCGAAACCAGTAGTATTCAGGAAATTGCACTGAGCATATCTTTCATGTGGACGTCTGTATACAAGGGAACGTCGATCACAATGGTAGAGGCAGAATCTAGACTCATCTGTGAAGAGAACTCTTTCCCAATCGGCCTCTTCCCAATGGATATATGCTCTCTCGCAAAATCCAAACGCGCCCTTCGATGGGCTGGGGTAAGAGCTGGGCCTCTTGCCGCGACACGAGGCCTTAAATCATATTCTCTGAGGCGATTTCTTATTGTCTGAATGCTAATTTGCACCTCATGAGTTTGCTTAAGCTGATTTTGAAGGAGGCGAGCGGTTGCAAACCGTTGTCTCAACGAAGAAACTCTCAAGTACCTAACGTTCTTGAATGGCAGTTGTTACCCGTGGTCTACCCTGTCCTGGTCTTCGGACATTCATACCTGTCTCCCTGAATCGCTGCAACATTCTGGACACACTTGTATGGGAAACTCCAAACCTTTCTGCAATTCTTGTGTATGTCCACCCTTCTTCTCGCAAAACTACCGCTTGGGCACATTCCTCTTGGGTCAAATTGCGTGTTTCGCGTTGCATAGCGATCGAGTGTAGAAAATCAAACGAAAGAAAAACTATTGATCACTAGAATTGATCGAGAACAACTGATTTTAGAATGGAGCCAATACATTCAAAATCTGATAATATCATCTTTTTTTATTCCTGCTGGGAGATAACATCTGTATTGAAGAAAAACGTTGAAAGTGGATAACATTTGCATGCATATTTGTGATAAAAATAATTATCATTGAGAATACCTTCAGTTGTAGAATAAATTTGAGATTTCCATAATGTGCGATAATTTTTTTGCGCAGTATATATACATAAACTGATAAAACAACATAAAAGTATATGTATGTTTTGTATTTCTAGATAAAGGACAAAAGATTGAAGAAATCAAAAGTTATAACAAAACAAGTGAGTATTAATAAATACTCAAATTAAAATTTCATGGTGAAATTGTTTCAAAAGTTTCAATAAAATACTGTATTTTACAGAACTATCTTGTGAATTCGGCGAGAAAAAAGTTCCTTTGGGGCAGGGCTTTGAAACAACAGTTAGGCCATACTCGAAGTTAATCAAAGTAAGATGCGAATGTACCTTACCACCCTTTATAACCTGCCTTGAGATTCCAGGACAGAAATGAAGAACAACAGAGATACAAAATTATTTCCCTTCAAATAAAAATATATAATACAGAAATTGTTACTCATTAAACCCTTCAAAAAATGTTTGAAGATATGACAAAGAGAAAATAAACTTTTAAAAATGTGCAACCATTAAATAAGAAGGGTATCACTAAAATAAAACAAATTTTAAACAAGATTAAACTTCATTAATACAAAATATCAATATATACAATCACATTTTCAGCCTTCCAAAATACTCAAAAGGTAATAAATTCACAATTAAACATTCTATAGCTCAATCAAAATCGATAGTTTTTTGGATTGTAACTTCAGGGTACATGATTCTCCACTGCCTTACCTAAAAAAAACGACCGTAATAACATTATTTAACTTTGCGCAAATCCAACAAACTTTTTCCAAAGGAATTGAATCACAATAGCTCAGTTCTAAGAGTTTCAAGTTTGGCAATCGAGCCAAGGCATCTTCAACGAATTCTGGAGATATGCCTGTTATGCTTAGCAAATCTAACTGTTCTAGTTTTGTGCAGTTGAGGATTACTGGAAGTAACATTGTGTCAATCAGGGGTCTCCAAGCTGTTAGAATAAGTCTGAAATACAAAATAAGAATGTCATGCGACTCGAACCTAACCTAAATTATCGTGTTCACGGCCGGACGGACAGAATTAATTTCGACCACTTATATACAAAATCTCTCACCTCCTCAATTCTTTACAACCCTCGGCCAAGCTTTTCAAACTTTCCTGTTGAGGAAAATGATTTAAACACCAACCCAAATCAAGGTCTTCGAGATCGGGCAACTTTCCAAGTGCATTGACGCCTCTAAAAGTTAACCTTCTTCCCTTCCAACAACTTAAACCCTTTATCTTCGTGTTAAATACAGCTAAACTTTCTATAACATCGTCTAAATCCCCCATATCACAAAAATCTGAAATAATGAAATTCTTTAGCCTTATACCATCGGAATATATTTTTACGAAATTCCTCACCTATATTTAGGTACTGCAAGTTAGGATTCGACATCAACATTGTTTTGAGAATACCGTAATCAAAATTGGTGCAGCTCAAATCTAACGTAACCAGCTTTTTGAAATTAGACATCGTTGGCAGGTTAAGATATGCAAGGTCGGATATGAAAACGTTCTTCAGTCTCAATTCTGCGAAAAACTCTCGACTACATACAGGGCGATTGTATGAAAGAGCCAGTTAGAGACTGGAATACGGTATAGTTCCCATAGAATTAATTCTATCTCTATGATAGGATCATATACGTGCAAAAAATTCAGTAACAGGACAAAGAAAAAACAAACAAAACAAATAAAATAAAAACATATTCAGCTATGCCAAAAATAAACATTTCAGAACTATACCGTTTTCCAATCTCTATACTAAAGGGCGCTTTTTAACAATCACCCTGAACATTCATTCAGGAGACCTAAGTGTGTTCATTACCTTCAATCCCTGCACAGAAAGACGACAAAACAGTTATATGACTGACGTTAACCCATGACACATTTCTCAACGAAAGATGCGTTAACCTACTACAGTGTATTTGCAAGAACCTGTGGAAAACTTGAGCTGAAATAAGACTAAAAGCAGTCAATAAAGCCATTGAGTATTCATCTAACTCTAGGTGAATACCCAATACATAATTAGCGCAGAAAGAAGAATTTCGTTTACCCTATTTTATTTCCGAGTGTATGGCTTAATGTGTGCTTTTGTATTTATACAGGGTGTCCCAGAATAAATGGATAATCCTGGAACACTGTGCTTTTCATGCAGATTTCAAAATGGTTCAATGCATCTTCATAACTTATGAAAATGAGAAGTTATTGCTTTTAGGATACAGGAGCAAATTCGATGATTATCCATTCGTTCTGAGACACCCTGTGATTCATATTTATATACACTGCGCAAAAAAATTAACGCACATTATGGAAATCTCAAATTTATTCTACAACGGAAGGTGTTCCCAATGATAATTATTTTTATCAGAATTATGCATGCATATGTTATCCACTTTCAACGTTTTTCTTCAATACAGATGTTTTCTCCCAGCAGGAATAAAAAAAGATGATATTATCAGATTTTGAATGTATTGGCTCCATTCTAAAATCAGTTGTTCTCGATCAATTCTAGTGATCAATAGTTTTTCTTCCGTTTGATTTTCTACACTCGATCGCTATGCAACGCGAAACACGCAATTTGACCCAAGAGGAATGTGCCCAAGCGGTAGTTTTGCGAGAAGAAGGGTGGACATACACAAGAATTGTAGAAAGGTTTGGAGTTTCCCATACAATTGTGTTCAGAATGTTGCAGTGATTCAGGGAGACAGGTATGAATGTCCGAAGACCAGGACAGGGTAGACCACGGGTAACAACTGCCATTCAAGAACGTTACTTGAGAGTTTCTTCGTTGAGACAACGGTTTGAAACCGCTCGCCTCCTTCAAAATCAGCGTGAGCAAACTCATGAGGTGCAAATTAGCACTCAGACAATAAGAAATCGCCTCAGAGAATATGATTTAAGGTTTCGTGTCGCGGCAAGAGGCCGAGCTCTTACCATAGCCCATCGAAGGGCGCGTTTGGATTTTGCGAGAGAGCATATCCATTGGGAAGAGGCCGATTGGGAAAGAGTTCTCTTAACAGATGAGTCTAGATTCTGCCTATACTATTGTGATCGACGTTCCCTTGTATACAGACGTCCACATGAAAGATATGCTCAGTGCAATTTCCTGAATACTACTGGTTTCGGGGGAGGATCGATTATGGTATGGGGTGGAATATCTTTGACTGCTCGTACAGACCTAGTGGTCGTTGCTATGAATGCTGATAAGTATATAAGGAACATTCTTGAAGAGCATGTAGTGCCATTTGCCCCATACATTGGTGAAAATTTCATTTTTATGGACGATAATGCCAGACCCCATCGTGCGCGCATCGTTCAGGAGTACCTTGAAGAGGTTGAAGTCTCTCGAATGGAATGGCCAGTAAGAAGTCCAGATCTCAATCCGATTGAGCAGGTTTGGGACAACCTCGATAGAAGGCTGAGAAGTTCAGAAAATCATCCAGCTACTCTTAATGACTTAGGAATCCAACTCGGAGAAATCTGGGAAGGATTAGATCAGAATATTTTAAGATCACTCATTCTGAGTATGAACCGTCGTTGCCGAGCTGTAATTAACGTAAGGGGTGGTAATACCAAGTATTAAATCACTTATCAGCATTTCAGTATATTGAGAATTGTTCATTTCTCTTCTATCACATAAGATTCGGTGAAATCCTGAATTTTTCTTCCATTTAATGTGTCTTGTTTCGTTCAAAACCTTCCCGAGAGAACATAAAAAATAAGTTATAAAGTCAATGTAGAGTTAACTTTCATTAAAATTGAGATTTTCAGAATGTGGGTTAATTTTTTTGCGCAGTGTATTATTGTCAAATTCAAAGTTACTTCTAAGAGAAAATCAATAGATGGTGCTCAATGTCATATTTCATTAGACTGTTATTATAGAGAGGTATTTCATTCAGATGTGCCAATAATTTCGAAACTTACTGATAAAACTTCCGTGGAAAACTTTCATCGTCATTACCACACCAAGAAAGATCAAGTTTTTTAAGAACTGCACATTTGGTTTTCAAGAAATGGAATATTTTCCTATCTACTATATGCCAATTTTCCTGAAAGAGAATTTCAATGTATGCACTGTCAGTGGTAGTATCCACTTTCATTTACCTTAAAACTGAGACTTTGATATAAGGCTCGATCATTGGCCAATTGTTTCCAATAAGTACAAACACATGCACAATTCGACAAAGATTTTAAATCTAGCAATTGGAATATATAGATTAATATTTCATACTGAAAAAAATATTCAGAGAGAATTAGAGCTGTTGAAAACGGCATGAGATTTACTATAATACTTTCATCCAAAGTTTTCTTTTTTTATTTTAAATTTACTCACAGGAAGTCTTTCAAAATGATTCACCGCATCATCACTTTGTGGTACATCATCAACAGTAACAGCAGCCATTTCATTATTCAATGCGGATAAACACCTCTTCTGAAACTCAGATCTAGGCCCATGTAATCCGATCAATAAAATCGCATCAAAACAGGCATGATGATGGAGTTGAGTACAGTTCAATTCCAATCGTATCGTATCTATGAAACAATTTATGGATCGAATGTCTGGTTGGAATTTCCTGGCTTCCTGGGGGCATCTCTGGGGGGCACCTTCCCACATCTTGATCCATTTCGAACCAGACTGTCTACCCCAAATACGAACGATAGAACCAGGATTGTATGTTTCGTAAATGAATAGGCTTGTCGGTATTACAGCTAAGTCGAAACTGTAAATATGAGGTTGAAGTCGAAGATTATACCCTGATTTTTTTGAAAAGAGACTTACCGTACTGTTATAAAGTCTTCGACTCCTAATGGATCAACATCGGTTTGTCTGTAAGGTTTTTGATAAGATGCATCACTCCTTCTCCACCATGTACCATATTGCCTCTGCAATTTGAAATTAAATATTATTAGGGCTTCAATTAGGCACATATTTATCTAACCAAGCCATAAGTTTCTGGGAAATCCCCATAGGCTGGATATTTAGCGCATTTTCCATTAAGATTCCCTGGATCATAAGAAACATGATTGACATTACTGTATCTGTTGGTTATTTCCAGAACTTTACTAGCGAATTGCTCCCGGGTAACATATATTTCGGAATTCATCGTTCATGGAGGGACTTCAAGTTTTTTTCATAAAAAAAAAATCAAAATAATACGAAAGTGACAGGTACACATAACCTCAAAACAGTCAGCTGATTCGGAAAATCAGTAGACGTCGACCTTGAACTTTGACATAGAAGAAAATCGCTTATTCCAGAGGCGGAACTGCTGAGTAGCAAGAGGGGCAATGCCCCGCGTAGGATTTTTAAAAAATATCTAGAACACAATAACTGTGCTTGGTGTCTTGACATTTTGAGAGTGCTTTTGAAGTCAAAAAGCTCCCAATAAGTTTGTGAATTATATGAAATATCTCAAAAACTATTTATCCAAAAGGGTTGAAATTAGGCAATAAGCTGTAAAATATCGACTTTTTAGTGTAAACAGAATTTCGTCCAGATACCTAGTCTTAAACAGAGAAATGCTGCATCCATTTCATAGACCAAAAATACAAGCTTTTCATGCCCTACAAGGTTTAGAATTTGTTCAATGGTTACTTGCAAAAACATGAACAAAATGATATATCCATTTCGTTCAAAGTTTGAACATAATTCTGCCCTAAAAAGAAAATATACAGGGTGGCCATTTGAAAACCAAACAGACGAGATTACAGACGAAATAAATGTTTTCGATAGAAATGCTCGGACAGGCCGATTTCTGTTTCGAGGGGGACAACTTAAGATGTAGGTTAAGGACGCATAGCGCTTCAACCCTTGCTACTACAACCCTCACCCCCAATTTTTGAATGGGGAAGATGGGGTGAGTGATACCTCATTTGAAAGGTATTTTTATACTGATTTCAGCACAGTAATTGTTTTTTCATTTTATGCATTAGTTCTCGAAATATTCTTAACTAAGTATTTGAAAATGAAGTCGTGTTTTCATGGCACTTGTAGTGTTTTTTTGTGAAAAATCGACATCTTGATTAAAGATTTCTATGTCAGTGGATTGGAGGAAGGAAGCCACAGTCATGGTTGTTTTGAAGCTCAAAATGTCGATTTTTCACAAAAAAACACTACAAGTGCCATGAAAACACCACTTCATTTTCAAATACTCAGTTAAGAATATTTCGAGAACTAATGCATAAAATGAAAAAACAATTACTGTGCTGAAATCAGTATAAAAATACCTTTCAAATGAGGTATCACTCACCCCATCTTCCATATTCAAAAATTGGGGGTGAGGGTTGTAGTAACAAGGATTGAAGCGCTATGCGTCCGAAACCTACATCTTAAGTTGTCCCCCTCGAAACAGAAATCGACCTGTCCGAGCATTTCTATCGAAAAAATTTATTTCGTCTGTAATCTCGTCTGTTTCGTTTTCAAATGACCACCCTGTATAATAATGATAATACCGTTATTTATGCACATTCACCAGTTTCATCATTTAAAGACTCACGCCGGAACCACGTTTACAAATTGTTGAAATTTTTTATCAAAATCAGTGTTCTATTCGCCAAACTTATAGAGCACTTCGTGAAATTTATGGTTTACATAATCGTCCATCAGAGTCAGAGCAGCTTATTCGTCAGTCAAACTATCGATAGATTTCGGACAAAATTTTCTCTACTCAATGCAACAACAACAAGACAAAACTGTACGTACAGAAGAAAATATAGCTGCTTTAAATGATGGTGTTGATGAAGATCCAGATTTGTCTATTCGTCGACGTTCACAACAAGTTGGACTCTGCGCATCCACCACATGGAAAATTTTGCGTAAAGATCTTGGTCTACACCCATACAAGATCCAACTGGTTCAAGAACTGAAGCCACTTGACAATAATAAGTGTCGTTTGTTTGCTGATTGGGACCTAAAACAGCTTGAAGTTGATCCACTTTTTTATCGAAAAATGGTGTTTCGTGATGAAGCTCAATTCTGCTTGAACGGCTACGTAAACAAGCCAAATTGCCGTATATGGAGTGAAAACACTCCTCAAGAACAAAGTGATAACTGGTCTATCGGATTTTGACTTTCATTGAGGAATTTTTCGGAAATCACAGCTTCAGAAGTTTGCGATTTTTGTGACAAAAGCAGAACAAATTAGCTGCACAAGTTTAAATATTTTTAGTCCAACATAAGTTGGTAGAAGTTTCCAAGCTTCATATTTCGCACACAAATCTCTCGAAGCACTCGATGCATGAATTTTCCTGAAATACAAAATGTATCAATTTTCCTATTGGTTATAATTCCGAAAGTTTTCTTCGGCGAGTAGAGAAACAATGCATTAAAAGACGGTGTGTATTTGAGTTCGTCCACTCTAGATTCGAGCTATTTTTATCCTCTTCCAAAGCAGCATAATCCAGTTCCTTATTTTAATACAGTAGAGTGTTCGAGATGTCACAAATTTACCTAGATCCTACTTATGCGACAAGATGCAGTGAAAAAACATTGCAGTCCGAGGAAGAAGGATTTTTCTTGAGTTTTGCTGACAATTTAGCGGAAATTGCTGGGAAAAAGTGGATAGAAAAGAGCTTCGGTAAGCTGAAAAGCGACAAGGAAAAACTCGACATTTTATTCAAATATGAACCGGTGAGTAATGTTGATTCACTTGCATTCAAATCGTTTCGTAGAAATTCGTTTCTATTGGAGTAGCAACAAAGGGAGAAACTTGTTACCAGTGTTACCACAATTCCTGGAATAGTTGCTGGATATGCTCCAATTCATAGCTTCAAAGCAATATTATCGAAATGAATATCCTGTTCTGAACTATTGGTCTATGTCCATCCCAATTATCCTGCATGAAGATTAGGTTAGGTTGCATTGAGAAAGAAATGATTCTATACATTTTTGATGATGTACCTATAAATACATTGACTAGTCACAACATAAGTTTACATAAATCGAATTCTAACTCGTTTCAGATAAAAAATTCTCTCACCGAAGTTTTATCCAATGTTCAACAAATCTACCGCAAGAAATCATCAGAAATAGCCAAAACCCGTATCAAAGAAGCTGAGAAATCACTAGAAAAAAACGATTTAACCAAATCCTTAGCCCTCTACAGTCAAGCTGTATTAAGATCACAACTCACAGGTAAACAACTCCCAAAACCACACTGTATACACTTACCAATCAACAATTCCCTTTCAGGCGAAAACACAGAAATAGATGGAGGCAACACCTTTTCTTTGGCATTTTACGGAAGATCCCAAGTACTCATGGACTTGGACAGATACGAGTACGCTCTGGCCGATATTCAAATGGCCCTCAAAGAGAACCTTCCGGAACACCTGAAAGGAGACGCGTATTTCAAGCTCGCAGTCTGTTACAAAGCTTTGGATGAGGATAAAAAGGCCAATGTGGCTATCAGATTGGCACAGAAGATGTTGAATGGGAGTTCGGAAATTCTGATGAAGAGATTCGTCAACGAGAGCATAGCTATGGAGAAATCTCAGAAAAATACAGCAAATAGAAAGAATCGTTAGTATAACTTTCAATGTGTTCATGTGCTGCTTTGGTTTCCTGTAGTTTTTGTTTAACAAATAGGTGAAGCTCTAGGTGAAGACAGACTTATCTGTCATGTGAAAGATTGTGTGTATTTATTAGACCTAATAGCACAATAATCGATTTGAGTTTGTGGTCTTCCCTTTTGCTTATTTCCGAAACTATTCACAGAGTTGTTTGCATGAGTTTTGCTTGTCCAATAAGAGTATAGCCAGGGCTCAAGAAGCGTTAATGAGTAGGTACAATTTTCAGATGATCCTAAAATTTCTGGACGTCCTAATGAAGCTTTTCCTAATGCTGCCCAAACTCTAGACGTAAAAGAGTCACTAGAATATGGCAGACATATGGTGTGCAAAGGAAAAATCAAAACAGGTGACACACTAGTTGTGGAAGCCCCATATGCAGCCTGTTTAACACCAAGTTCTTTTGGTAGTTGTTGTCAACACTGCTTCAAGAGGTAAAACAGCCTTTTCTCTCATCCAAACTTGAATACATCATTTGGAATTGATTCTTCTAGACTGATTGCCCCTGTTGGTTGTCCAGTCTGTTCCAATGTGGCATTCTGCGATGTTTCCTGTAGAGATGAAGCTTTGAAGACATACCATAAATATGAATGTAAGATGACGGAATTGCTGTTAGGTTCAGGAGTCAGTGTTCTTTGCCACTTGGCACTCAGAATGATAACACAGAGGGAACTGAAAGATAATTTGGTATTGTACGAGAATGAGGAGAACGAACACGTGCTTAGTTTATGCACCAATAGAGAGAAGAGAAGTGGGAAAGATTTTTTCAGGAGGACTGTTATGGCAGCTTTTCTACTCAGATGTTTGCAGAAGGTTGATTATTTTGGGGGAGAATATTCTGGTGAGTTGAACACTGTCAGCGAATGAGCTACGTACCAAAACTTGAATATATTTCCTTATGCATTACAGTTATACCAAGCGAAAGAGAGATCAAAATAGGAGAAATGCTGCTGTTCAATCTGCAAATGCTGCAGTTCAATGCACACGAAATATACGAGAAAATCTACCCAGGCACACATCGCTTCAAAGGAGCGAAAATAAACAATATAGGAGTAGGCATCTATCCGACTGTTGCTCTCTTCAATCATCAATGCTACCCTTCTGTAACGAGGTAGGGTTATATTTTATATTCCAATAAGGTATCGAACGTACGAGGGTGAGTCTGAAAGTAACCGACCAAAAATCTTTTTGGACTGAAAAGTTGAGGCACTATTTTGCAGCAGCTAAAACTGTATTTGGAGCTTATTGGCTATTATCTCTTTTGATTCCAACATCTTTATGCTCTGAAGCTGGAGGATGAGCTGAAGATAGCACAGTTGCAGTAGAATGTAACCCTCTTACCAAACTACACTGCGCAAAAAAATTAACGCACATTCTGAAAATCTCAATTTTAATGAAAGTTAACTCTACATTGACTTTATAACTTATTTTTTATGTTCGCTCGGAAAGGTTTTGAACGAAACAAGACACATTAAATGGAAAAAAAATCAGGATTTCACCGAACCTTATGGGAAAGAAGAGAAATGAACAATTTTCAAAATACTGAAATGCTGATAAGTGATTTAATACTTGGTATTTCCACCCAGCGTTAATTACAGCTCGACAACGACGGTTCATACTCAAAATGAGTGATCTTAAAATGTTCTGATCTAACCCTTTCCAGATTTCTCCGAGTTGGATTCCTAAGTCATTAAGAGTAGCTGGATGATTTTCTGAACTTCTCAGCCTTCTATTGAGGTTGACCCAAACCTGCTCAATCGTATTGAGATCTGGACTTCTTGCTGGCCATTCCATTCGAGAGACTTCAACCTCTTCAAGGTACTCCTGAACGATGCGCGCACGATGGGTTCTGGCATTATCGTCCATAAAAATGAAATTTTCACCAATGTATGGGGCAAATGGCACTACATGCTCTTCAAGAATGTTCCTTATATACTTATCAGCATTCATAGCTCCATTATCAACGACCACTAGGTCTGTGCGAGCAGTCAAAGATATTCCACCCCATACCATAATCGATCCTCCCCCGAAACCAGTAGTATTCAGGAAATTGCACTGAGCATATCTTTCATGTGGACGTCTGTATACAAGGGAACGTCGATCACAATGGTAGAGGCAGAATCTAGACTCATCTGTGAAGAGAACTCTTTCCCAATCGGCCTCTTCCCAATGGATATGCTCTCTCGCAAAATCCAAACGCGCCCTTCGATGGGCTGGGGTAAGAGCTGGGCCTCTTGCCGCGACACGAGGCCTTAAATCATATTCTCTGAGGCGATTTCTTATTGTCTGAGTGCTAATTTGCACCTCATGAGTTTGCTCAAGCTGATTTTGAAGGAGGCGAGCGGTTGCAAACCGTTGTCTCAACGAAGAAACTCTCGAGTAACGTTCTTGAATGGCAGTTGTTACCCGTGGTCTACCCTGTCCTGGTCTTCGGACATTCATACCTGTCTCCCTGAATCGCTGCAACATTCTGGACACACTTGTATGGGAAACTCCAAACCTTTCTGCAATTCTTGTGTATGTCCACCCTTCTTCTCGCAAAACTACCGCTTGGGCACATTCCTGTTGGGTAAAATTGCGTGTTTCGCGTTGCATAGCGATCGAGTGTAGAAAATCAAACGAAAGAAAAACTATTGATCACTAGAATTGATCGAGAACAACTGATTTTAGAATGGAGCCAATACATTCAAAATCTGATAATATCATCTTTTTTTATTCCCGCTGGGAGAAAACATCTGTATTGAAGAAAAACGTTGAAAGTGGATAACATATGCATGCATGATTCTGATAAAAATAATTATCATTGAGAACACCTTCAGTTGTAGAATAAATTTGAGATTTCCATAATGTGCGTTAATTTTTTTGCGCAGTGTATAAATTTTAACTGTTCCCATTCGTTTTTTCAGATATTTTGTTGGAAAGAACATCGTTATAAATTCGATAAGACCGTTGGAAAATGGAGAAATAGTAGCAGAAAATTATGGACCCATGTTCACGAAGAAGCCTTTAGCAGCTAGAAAAAATCTTCTTATGTCGAGGTATTGGTTTGACTGCCAATGTTCAGCATGTGTTCAGAATTGGCCTGTGTTCGATTTGAAGAAGGAAGATTCCTCTGTACGATTGAGGCAAGTAGCAGAACTATATTGAACAACCAAATGAAAATCGTTGCCCCTTGGGATCTTAGACAATAGAAAGAGGAGACACAGCATCTCATTAATAAATTCGAGAATTGGTGAGGACGAAATTTAGTCAGTATTCATTGAACGAAACGAAGATAGCATAAAGGATAGCAATATGATCAGTGATGGTCACCATCCACGAGGCTACCGAGACGGGCGTTATATGGCCTTTTATGACACTTTATGAGCCCTTGACCAATCACGGAGAATCTTTTCGCACGTGGCCTTATAAACTGTCATAAAAAGCCCGTCTCGGTAGCCTCGTGAGTGGATACCATTAAGGGCGTGGCAACATTGTGGAATCTAACTTTGAAAGGTCCAGTGGCGTAGTGTTAACGGTATTGAGGAATGGAAATAAAATTACAAGTGAATTAACTCTTTTTGACGAATTTACACAATGTTCCAAACATTGAAACAGATTCTGAGTTAGGTGAACAGAGTCAGCTAAATTCTGAATTGATTCAGAAAATCGAACAATCTACGCTATTGTTACTCAGAAATGACAAGAGTTTACCTGTGTAAACTCAAATCAGAATTCAAATAGTCCAATTATCCACAAACAAGACACATACAAACCATTTTCTACGTATTTCGCTAATAATATTAAGAAATAAATCAAAATTTCACTTTTCCAACGCGATATCCTGATGACAACACTATTCAAAAGGTCATTAGAAACACACAATTAAAATAGCGGAACGAAATTAATTAATGAACTGGCCACAGATTCAGAAAACGGTGCTTCCATAAAGTGCGAATTCATTATTTGAAGCAAAAGCGGCCGAGCCGTTTCGCGAATATTCCGATACTTTTGTATATGTAATGTGGGGAATCACAATATTTGAAGAAACAAATACTCATTTCTGACATTCACGCACAAATGAGTACTTTTCATTTTGATTTAGAGTTTACTTAATAGAATATTCAAAGAACGTCCCAACGTAACAAAAATTTCTACTACATTTTGATTCCGTGGTAGTACAGTAACCCAGTTTGGTTCTGATGGTTTTGAAAAGTGGCTTCACTATTTATTATTGAAAGATGTGTCTCCTCTTTCAATAGTCTAAGGTTGAGAACTTTCTATCAACTTTCATAGGTGTCCGAAGAAAAATTGTGGTAGCATTCTGTCGACAGCCAGTAAAGATGTGCAAAAGTGTTCCAGTTGCAATGAAGTTGTTAAATTGGAGGAGACAAAAAAGAAACTCGAGGAGTGCGTGCAACAATATCATTTAGCACTGGAGAAAATGTATGAGATGCACACAACTGAAAGTGTCGAAATTTTGAAGAAAGCCCTGGAAACTTTTCATGAGTGAGTATCAAAGTAAAGTTAGTGGATGAATGTTTCTGTTTGTTGCTTCCAGAATTGCATTGGTGCCCCACAAAGAGACTCATTTGGCTGAAGAAACCTTAAGAGCATGCTATGCGGACTTTGGAAATACTTTTGAAGTTTTCACGAACAAAACATGAGTTCAAACAGAGAAATGATATGATTGAATTCAATAAATTTGTCATTCTTTTTTGGCTTCTCAATATCTACCCTTACTATCTTATTTGCACCTCACAAAAAATGAAAAGGATCAAATACAGAATAAAGTAGATCATATTTAGTTTTACACATTTAGTTTTACATCTCATTGAACCGCTTTCAAATCTAGATGAATGCGTTTCATCACATCAATTTTTTAGCAATGGTTTATGAGGGTTTAGCCCAAGAGATTCAACCACACCTTTTTGCAAAAGCAGTGTTGACGAAATAATTACACGACTATTAGTTCGCTATCTTGTAATAACGGTGATCAATTCTGCAGTGGGAGTGTCATACATGAAAACATACCATGAGAATACTCAACGATAGAGGCAGGGGACAACTTTATCCTTCTCTATTCCACCTCAGTGACCCATTTATATCAACTCAAATCACAAAACTTGGGCAACCTTATTTCCGACATAAACACGAATTATTCTGGAATTACTCTTTATATCTTCAAGAAATGAATATCTGATCTGAGAAAGTTTTCCATGATTAGGTATATTTATGATATGGACGTGTATGGAATATTATCGTGGTGTCTTAATAGCGTCCCTTGGTAGGATTATACAAGGTGACCATATATGTATATGAGTGCAAGATTTCAGTGATCAATAAAACATGGTTTTCTGTAGCGATGTTACCACATCGAGGATGAAACGACCAGGTGCAAACTCGTGCGAGAGCGTCAATGTTTCGCGGACGGTATGCTATGTGGCACCGTCCTGCTAAAACCTTATGTCGTCAAGATCAATAGCTTCCAAATGAGGAACAAAAAACTGTGTTATCATAACAAGATAACGTTCACCATTCACCGTCACTGTATTTACTTCTTCGTCTTGAAAGAAAAACGGTCCAATTTTACGCCGGACCAAAACTCCCATCTGTCAACTTTCGATGTGTCACGTCATGATCATGTGACATTGTGAATGTCGATAATGGCGCGCAATTCAAATCTGGCACTCTTATTGAAACACTCTTTATTTCAAATAGTGGAGGAGATATGGTTTTCGAAGCATAAGATACAGGGTGTTCAATGTAATTTTTGACGAACATATTGTTGAGTTTGATCTTTTAGGAAGAAATTTATATTTTGAGTGGATGCAGTTGGAATATCTTTCGCTAACTGTTATACGAGGATGTATTGATATCTATTTAGCTTAGATACCATTTCCATGCATAAACAAATTATTGCGATACCATATCAACGAACAATACCTTATTAGAAGTGTCAGTGTAGAGTTCGACGTCAAAAAAGTAAACCAGAGTTACGCAATAAATTTAAAAAAAGATATCCACCGAAATCGTAAAAATCGAAAAATTGGAGTATCGAGCCATCATCAAGTACCTGTATTTAAAAGGGTTAAGTGGTAAGCATATTTACGAAGATATGCTGAATATCCTTGGTGATCAATGTCCTGCGTATGCGACCGTGAAAAATTGGATTGCCAGCTTCAAAAAAGGTAAATTTGCCAGTGAAGATGATGACCGATCGGGAAGGCCAGATTCTGTGCCAGTCCCCGAAAATATCGATGCAGTTTATGATATGATTTCATCAGACTGTCGAATTGGGCTGAAACGGATATCTGAAGCACTGAAGATTTCATACGAACGCGTTCATCATATAGTTCACGTCAATTTGGACATGAGAAAAATTTCTAAAAAATGGATCCCCAAATGTTTGAATGTTGATCAAAATCGTGCAAGGGTAGAAGCATCGCGTTCGATCTGTGCTCGATTTGAAAACGATGTAGACTTCTTAAACCGAATTGTTACTATGGATGAGACTTTTGGGTACATTTCTACGATCCAGAAACAAAGCAACAATCGATGGAATGGCGACACTCTGGTTCTCTACGACCTAAGAAGTTTCGTGTCCAAAAATCTGCTGGAAAAGTTCTTGCTTCAGTTTTTTGGGATTGCCATGGAGTAATCATGATTGATTTTTTGGATAAGGTAAGAACAATAACTGGAGATTACTATTCGACATTACTGAACACTCTACGGGAAAAAATTGAAGAGAAAAGACGTGGAAAGCTATCCAAAGGTATTTTGTTTTTACGGGACACACAATCTCATGTTGCCATGCAAAAAAATTCGTGATTTAGGGTTAGAATTACTAGAACACCCCTCTTATTCACCAGATTTGGCTCCGTCCGACTATCATCTCTTTCCTCAACTGAAAAAAAGTTTAAAAAGTCGTAAATTTTCTTCCAACGAGGAGGTAATAAAAGCTTTGGAGGACTGGTTTGCAGAGCAAGAAGAAACATTTTTTTGAAAGGTCTAGAGACGTTGCAGGTTCGCTGTAATAAATGTATTCAATTAAGAGGAGAATATATTGAGTAATAAAATATTTTGACATTGGAATTTTGTTTGGTTCTATAGTAGGCTAAGAATTTTTCAATATATCCTCGTAGCTTCACTCTGCATAAACCAACATCCATTAAACATTAGTGCTTTCGATATATTCCTTGATATTCGCCAAATTGCCGGATCAATACCTCTCTCATGTCAAGTCTAATTGTGCCAATTAAATATGAACCTGATCCAGTGTTCCAAATGTAATGGATTAACACGAACTGCGATGCAATTATTCTTGATCTGGTAGCCAACAAGAGGAGAGATAATTCCACTTGACGGCCAACTTTTTACCTTGGCACAAAGAATAAGTTCGGATCTCGCCGAAAAGAGATGTTTGGTTAAGGGTGACACACACGTGAGGATCTCACCCAGCCAAGATGTTTCGATGCTTTTAATAAAAAATCGTGCACTGTTCTTACTTTCAAAGTCAATGAAGCCCCTTTTGATAGGTTCAATAGGGACCGTTCGACGTAAACCCCATCTCCAAGAAGGCCTCCTTCAAGCCATGAGAAATCAAGAGCCAGGAAACAAATTGTCATCTTTAATTAAGTTGAGTGCAATTTTCAGCGTTCCATTTCAAACAAGTTTGGTTGCGTATATTCGAATTAAATTGTTGAATCCAATTTGAGTATTTGATAACCTGGGAGTCGCTTCTCTGATGAAAAAAATTAAAAATAAATTTTCTATTTATATTCACGGAATTCACTGTGTTTGCATCCAATAAAAAAATCTTTTTCGGCAATATTCAATGCCGATGCATGCAATTGAAACGGATTCAATAATCACTTCCCGTTTCAAATCCAGGAGATAAAAACGTCCGTCAAATACGAATTGTTCCCAATTCCCGAATGCTGCGCAAAATTTCCAACTGCATAGCCATTAGCGTCGCCAGGAAAGGGACAGTGGGAAAATTTTTGAGCAATATAAAGAGTGATTTTTCACCTTTTTTTTGGTAACACTAATTTTGACAGCTCACGCACGTTTCGTGTTTTTTGTCCCTGTCAAACATTTTCAGTTTGGTCTAGAATTTTACCATGAATCGTCTCCCCAATGTTGAACAGAGTTGGCAAATTTTAAAAGCAGTTGGAATATTTTCGAAGGAGTTGGGAAAATTTCGAAGCAGTTGGAAAAATTTCAAAACAGTTGGAAAAATTTTGAAGCAGTTGGAAAGATTTCAATTGAGTTGGAATACATATTTCTAAAAGAGTTTGCTCAAAATGTAAATGAATTTGACTTTTTTTTAAATAAAGTTTGAAATTAATGCTTATTAAACAGGTAGAACTAAGCTCACGTCTAGCCGGACAAAACTGACAAAAGCATGCAGAGAATAGCGACAATTGTACAAATTCTTGTTAGAGTATATTTAGGGTCTTCGGCAGATTTGGCCCAATGTGTAATGTGTATAACCAGCAATAAATGGTAGGTATTTATCCCGTTTTTGATTTGAATCCTGAAGCTCTTAAAAAAATCACCCTATATAATAAATGTAGGGGAATTGTGCATCCGAATGAGGCTAAAATCAAAAATAGCATTTTCCTAGTTTTGTCACGAGAATATGTAACCAAATGTTGAACACAAGTCAGTATTTTCGTCTTTATTTGTGTGAAAAGAGTCTTGCATAAACGGTATCTGTTTTTATAAGAAGCAAGTAGTCCATAGCCAAAGTGAAAGACCAAGTTCATTAAATAAAAAAAAAAATTTGTCTCCACAATATTTTTAATCGAATATCTACTTAGCAAGACATATTTCGTATACATAGTGCGCGTCAAAATTATGGAACAAATTAATTTTCTCAGAAGAAAAATATTTGGCAACAAAATCCTGAAACAGGTCAATTTTTGTTTCACTTTTACCAAATTTTTATGCATTTTTGAAGGATTTTTGTTGCACCCTGTGCCATCTCCATCAACCCTCTAAATTTTTTGAATAGGGAAAGTGGGTCATGTGGTACTTTCTTGGCAAGGTCTTTGTTTCTTCATCACAAGCGTGCAGAAATGTTCAGAAAAAAACTTTTTTTTTGAAAAATCAGTTAGTTCAAAGAGGTTTTCAGCATGTTCAGTGCGTCAGGGACCTAAAGTCCATAGGAACTTTATGTCATAAAATCATCTGAGGATTAAGTTCCCGAATTTACGGTCCCTTATTCTGAAACAGCCTGTATATATTCGAAACATGTCTTGCTAAATAGATATTAGATTAAAAATAGTGTGGAGACGACTTTGTGATTCTTATTTAATGAAAAAAAATCTGTTTTCTTCTTTCGACGTCAATTGATAGGTCACCTTTGCATTTCCCCAGAAAAATTTCTCATCATACACTGCGCAAAAAAATTAACGCACATTCTGAAAATCTCAATTTTAATGAAAGTTAACTCTACATATTGACTTTATAACTTATTTTGCATGTTCTCTCGGGAAGGTTTTGAATGAAACAAGACACATTAAATGGAAGAAAATTCAGGATTTCACCGAATCTTATGTGAAAGAAGAGAAATGAATAATTTTCAAAATACTGAAATGCTCATAAGTGATTTAATACTTGGTATTTCCACCCCTTGCGTTAATTACAGCTCGGCAACGGCGGTTCATACTCAAAATGAGTGATCTTAAAATGTTCTGATCTAATCCTTCCCAGATTTCTCCGAGTTGGATTCCTAAGTCATTAAGAGTAGCTGGATGATTTTCTGAACTTCTCAGCCTTCTATTGAGGTTGTCCCAAACCTGCTCAATCGGATTGAGATCTGGACTTCTTGCTGGCCATTCCATTCGAGAGACTTCAACCTCTTCAAGGTACTCGTGAGCGTTGCGCGCACGATGGGGTCTGGCATTATCGTCCATAAAAATGAAATTTTCACCAATGTATGGGGCAAATGGCACTACATGCTCTTCAAGAATGTTCCTTATAAACTTATCAGCATTCATAGCTCCATTATCAACGACCACTAGGTCTGTGCGAGCAGTCAAAGATATTCCACCCCATACCATAATCGATCCTCCCCCGAAACCAGTAGTATTCAGGAAATTGCACTGAGCATATCTTTCATGTAGACGTCTGTATACAAGGGAACGTCGATCACAATGGTAGAGGCAGAATCTAGACTCATCTGTGAAGAGAACTCTTTCCCAATCGGCCTCTTCCCAATGGATATGCTCTCTCGCAATATCCAAACGCGCCCTTCGATGGGCTAGTGTAAGAGCTGGGCCTCTTGCCGCGACACGAGGCCTTAAATCATATTCTTTAAGGCGATTTCTTATTTTCTGAGTGCTAATTTGCACCTCATGAGTTTGCTCAAGCTGGTTTTGAAGGAGGCGAGCGGTTGCAAACCGTTGTCTCAACGAAGAAACTCTCAAGTAACGTTCTTGAATGGCAGTTGTTACCCGTGGTCTACCCTGTCCTGGTCTTCGGACATTCATACCTGTCTCCCTGAATCGCTGGAACATTCTGGACACACTTGTATGGGAAACTCCAAACCTTTCAGCAATTCTTATGTATGTCAACTCTTCTTCTCGCAAATCTACCGCTTGGGCACATTCCTTTTGGGTCAAATTGCGTGTTTCGCTTTGCATATCGATCGAGTGTAGAAAATCAAACGAAAGAAAAACTATTGATCACTAGAATTGATCGAGAACAACTGATTTTAGAATGGAGCCAATACATTCAAAATCTGATAATATCATCTTTTTTTATTTCTGCTGGGGGAAAACATCTGTATTGAAGAAAAACGTTGAAAGTGGATAACATATGCATGCATAATTCTGATAAAAATAATCATCATTGAGAACACCTTCAGTTGTAGAATAAATTTGAGATTTCCATAATGCGCGTGTATTTGAATTTCAATCCATTACGAAGAATATCGAAGATTTTTGGGCCACAATTTTTTTAATGCCTCTCCTAGGATTCATTCCGATGGGCGTCTATGTGCATTACGCAAAAAACACCGTGTGTTCCCCCCTTTGTCTCTGATAGCCCGACCGCGAGCCGCGCTACCTGCCAGCGAAGCTCGCATTCACTCGTTTTCGGGGGTATTGTCAACGGGGTACCCAGCGTCGACGGCACGAGCGTTTCCAGTTTTTCCGCATCTCCCGCAGAATCCGCCTCATCGCCGTTTACGAGCGCTTCCGCCTGTTTACGACTATGAGGAAAATTCTCGCGACGTTTTTCCGCACCGACAACGTCTTTATGCTCGAGGACAAGAAGTTTTATCCGCGCGGAGTGAATGGACACGAGGAGCGAAGAATTTCCAGATGTTCCTGAGGAAACTTTATGATGTATGGTTGTAACTTTATCTTGTTGTGAGTATGACACGTCATTCTTGAAGTTTACGAGAGATTTTGTGGGTTGTTTCATAAAAAGTGCTGAAAATTGAATTTTGATAATTCAATCAGAAAAATCATATATTCCCTGCAAAAGGACCCCGCACTTTTTCTATGGCAAATGGCGTTCCGTGAAATTTTCTAAAATTTTGGTATAATGTAGTACTCGACCTTCTGATCAAAAGTGTCCATGGCCCCAACTCAATCCTATGACTAGTTTTCGAGATACAGGGCGTTGAAGTTGAGAATTACCCACTTTTACTACGCCCGTATCTCGGAACAGAATCGAATGAACTTCAATTTTTTTCAAGAAACATTTCATTACATCCCCAAGGAGCAACCATATAGAGGAATATGACCGAAAATCATCCATAATTTAATGCATGCCTGATTTTGAGAGAATAAAATATGTCAGTTTCAGAGCGAGAACGTTCACTAGATATATTGTTGTTACATCGAAAACGTCTGAAATACCCAGAATTTATACTGGGTGATCCATTATTATAGAAACTATTTTCAAGGAGGGTTAAATGGACACCCTGTATTTATGGGTTGATTCAAGGTGTTTGTTTAATTTTTTTAGAACATATCATCATGTACTTCAAAGAATACAGGGTGATTCAGTCATGAAATGAACTTTGAACCTCACGAAAATACCCAAAAACCACCTTTTTTTTCATCACCCTGTATTTCAAGATTAACTCCGACGAGGTGGAAGTTTTCTTTCACCACTGTACCTGATATAAAAACATCAATACGGCTCAGAGTTTTTATCCACTTCCTATGACCAGATTTTTTGTTATGCTGGAATAAGAATAGAATAACATACCTAAATAAATAATTTTCATATTACATTAAAAAAAAATCTGCTCATAGGAAGTGTATAAAAACTCTCGGTCGTATTGATGTTTTCATATCAAGTACAATGGTGAAAGAAAACTCCCACCTCATCGGAGTTAATCTTGAAATACAGGGTGATGAAAAAAAAAAGGTGGTTTTTGGGTATTTTCGTGAGGTTCAAAGTTCATTTCATGACTGAATCACCCTATATTCTTTGAAGTCCATGATGATATGTTCTAAAAAAATTAAACAAACACCTTGAATCAACCCATAAATACAGGGTGTCCATTTAACCCTCCTTGAAAATAGTTTCTATAATAATGGATCACCCAATATAAATTCTGGGTATTTCAGACTTTTTCGATGTAACAACAATATATCTAGTGAAATAGTTCATTTTGTGAACGTTCTCGCTCTGAAACTGACATATTTTATACTTTCAAAATCAGGCATGCATTAAATTATGGATGACCCCGTATTCGTAACGATTTTCGGTCATATTCCTCTATATGGTTGCTCCTTGGGGATGTAATGAAATGTTTCTTGAGAAAAATTGAAGTTCATTCGATTCTGTTCCGAGATACGGGCGTAGTGAAAGTGGGTAATTCTCAACTTCAACGCCCTGTATCTCGAAAACTAGTCATAGGATTGAGTTGGGGCCATGGACACTTTTGTTCAGAAGGTCGAGTACTACATTATACCAAAATTTTAGAAAATTTCACGGAACGCCATTTGCCATAGAAAAAGTGCGGGGTCCTCTCCAGAAAAATAGTCTCATAGACATAGGAACGCAAACTTTTCGTTTTCGATATAAAGGGTGTTGAAGTTGGATTTTTTCTTAAGTTTTTTGCCCATATTATCTTAATTTCACATGAAAATCAACTGAAATTTGGCATAAATTTTACAATTTAGAGCCTGTCCCATGCCAATTTAGATTGCAAATTTACAGGGTGAGCTTTTTCAGTCATCTAATTCAAATTAAAAAGAAGCTTTGTGGTTATACTAAACAGAAATATCAAAATTGTCATCAAAATTCCGCACCTGTAATTTTGAACCAATCAAAATACGTTATTTTGGGAGATGGCATCGGAGGTATTTTGGTGGAAATTTTTTTCTACTGGAATTTTTTTTTCCGATTCAGTACTTTCAATTTTTAAGTTAAGATGCAAATATTCGTGGACAATTCTGAAAAAAATTTTCTTTCTTCAACTTGTATAGCCACAATCTTCTTTTAATGCGAATAAATAAGTACGATGAAATATCAATCAATTTCACACATATTTGGCATGAAGTATGATTCTCAAATCGATTCATCAAACAAAGTATTTTATTGGTTTTAATATATGTGCAATATTATTTATTGTAACAAAACGGGAGTTTTTTTGTTTTTTTTTGAGTATCTAAATACAATAATCACAGCCTCTCATGATTTATGCTTGCTGACGCTGGTTATGCATTCCATACCATTAAAGCGCGCATAACCCAAAAAAAAAACATTTTCTACCACTTGTAGTCATTCAAAACTGATGTTAGATTGAAGAATATTCTTTTTTCCATCTTGAAATGGTATTCTCACGCAACTGCAAAATGTAGAAATTACCAATTTGAAGGCCTAAATAATTGCTGACAAAGCTGTTTTGCTTCAAACCTTTTTTTTTGTGAGCCACTGTTTCTATACTAAACTTTATGGTCTCTTGTAGTTTTGTCGAATCTGCCACCGATTTCGAGAAAAAAAAATTGAACAATCCTCTCGAAATCCGCAGAAAAATCGAAATTGTGATAAAAATCCAATATACAAGAAATCTAAACTAAACTGTTCCACATGAGTTAGGGATATTGACTTAAATTGCCAATAAATATAGTTAAAATAAGATTTTTGTGATGAAAATTCATATTGATATGATTTCAAGTTGCAAATTAATTTTAGTAATTTTATTCCCAGAGAATTGAAGCATTTTAAGACGATCAATACAATGAATGGTCTCCACGGGTATCAATAACAGCTTGACATCTTCTTTGCATACTGCACATGAGGTTGTTGAACATTTCTTGAGGAATTTGGTTCCATAAACGAGGCAGAAGCTCTCTCAGATCATTTAAGGATCCTGGGGTAGGGTAGGTTGATGATTATCTAATGTTCTTTGGAGCATATCCCATGCATGTTCTATGCAATTCAAATCTGGTGAGTGCGGAGGTATTGGTAAATGTGGAATACCAAGCTCCTCGCGCGCATTCTTAACTATGGCTGCACGGTGCGGTCTAGAGTTATCGTCTAGAAATTGAAAAGTTTCACCAATAGCAGCGTGAAAATTTGGCAAAACATTGTCAATGACATGCTTCCTATAGCGTAAGGCGGTCATATTCCCAGGACAAATGTGTAGATCTGTGCGCCTGTTGAAACATATCCCAGCCCATACCATAACACTACCCCCTCGGAATGGATGGACTTCTTGGACATAGCGACGTTTACGGGGTATGCGTGGAATTGTCCATACCCTTATTCTTCGAGAATCTGAAAATCGTCCATATCTGGATTCATCAGTGAAAAGGACACTACGCCATTGATCGTTCCAACTGATATGTTGCCTTGCCCATTCCAGTATTTGACGCTTATGGTCACGTGTTAATGAAACTCCTCTTAATGGACGTCTAGAACCTAGATTCACCTCTCTCAAACGTCGTCTGAGTCTGATGGTTTCGATGGAAACTTGGACCCATCGTCGCCCACCAAGCCTTGGTCTTTCCAACACGGAACCTGTCTCCCTGAACTGAACCTGTCTCCCTGAACTGAACCTATCCCAAAGTCGATATATTACACTTTGGCTGACTTGGAGCCTTTCCGCTACAACAGCCTGAGTTAGGCCACCCTGTAGCATTCCGTTAGCCCTATTAGCCTCAGCGTTTGTTAATTTACGTCTTGGCATTTTCAGAAAACTCGTTTCAAATCGAAGCCGTTGATAAACTGACTTCATTTCAAAATAAGAACATTCATGAAGCATATGAGTATACCTTAAGGTCTTATCTGATGGCACGTTTAAAAATGTTGTAAAAAATAAATTACTCCTGAATCCTGTATATTCTATTGGTGAATTTTGTGATAGTGTTTTAAAAGTTTTCAAATGAATTTGTCTATTTTTTAAATTTAAGTTATTACTGATTCAATCACTGCTGACGTATGTAATCTATATATATAAAAGGAAGATGTTGGTTACACCATTTATAACTCGAGATCGGATGGACTGTTTGTTATGAAACTTCATAAATGGACTGATTATTATAAAATACAATAAAACTTTGAAAACATCGATTAAAATTTCACTTTTACAGGAAATTCTTCTGCTTCTTTTCAATAAGGCCAATAGGTGTCGCTATAGTTACAGTTACGCTACAGCTTATTCGTAGGTACTTTATTTGATATTCTCCCCGTTAGATGGCGATGTAAACATATAGTGCGTAATTTGGGTTGCCTCCAACTCCGCGCTGTTGACCAAAACAAACTGTCTTAGCGTAGGAGTACAGACCTCTGAAATGATTTCGTTGAGATATGAAAGAAGTTTCGTTCTTACTATTCACACATTATGACTGATTGTTATTAGTTATTTTCACAGTTTTATTTATTCGAAACAAAATAACGTAATCGTGAAGGTACTATTTTTGATATTATCACCATTAGATGGCGATGTATATACAATTACTGTGCAATTTGCATATATAACTTATAGTATCTTGAAAAGCTATTATCATATCAAGAAGCGGGTGAATATCACAGTGAATTTTCAAGTAAATCCGATTTTGGCGATCAGTTTCAATCGTGAACTGTCCATTCTCATCTTCTCTCATAATTTTTGAAATGTTTTTGAATTTCTGTTTGGGTAATAAATATATTTGCGGAAATAACTGAATCCAAAGTTGCCATTATTAGTAATTGACATATTATTTTTTTGTTTCTGTTCTATGTGACAGCTCATAACCATGGAAACATGGAAATCTCGCTGCTCCACCAACTGAGATGTTCACCAATTATTTTAAGCTGAGCACCAAAAGGCTAAGATGTTTATTAAAATAATGATGTGAGCACTTATTAGATTTTCATTAGCCAACATTGAGAATACTTCAAAAATTTGAATTCATTCTGGTGAACGGGTTGTGTTAATAGTCATATTCTTGACATTTTGATTCATATTAGTTCTGAGGAAAGGTATAATATGGCTTATATTCCTTCTATTAACAGTCACAAAGCAGAGTCGAATTTTTGGTAAGAATAGCATCACATAGAAATTCAAAACTTGCGAGAAATATAGAGGGCATTCCGAAAGACAATAGACAAGAAAATAGATATCGGGGATAAAAATATGTAGGTAGGTTTCACAAAGCGTAATCACCGGTGATCGGAGCTTGATCTAGCATCAACTCGATTTGACAGTTCAAAAATCAGTGAACCATGCCGTTGATCTCCGATCACCGGTGATAACGATTTGTGAAATTCACCGTATAATTTAGGCGAAACAAAGTTCGCTGGGCCAGCTAGTTATGAATAGTTGTAACACATGAAATAAATCTATCTATCTATCTATGCAAAGAACCAAACTACAGAAGAAAGGCGACCAGATTGACGAAATGTCTCATCGATTCAAGTTGTTATTGAGTTTTAAATGATACTTTTAAAAACAATTGAATACGATATCCCTAACTCTTGTGGAGCAGTATATTTATGTCTGGGAATCTGGAGAGCCATGACTGACATCCACCTAGTCTAATCCGCATGTTTTCACCAATACCAAGGTATTGAAGTCTATGAATGTCACATATTAATTTTCCCAATAATCTCCTCCATAGATTTGAAAACTTTTCACATGAGGAAGCAACGAAAAATCCTTAGCATTATATTCTAATATCCGAGTTTAATAACATGTCAATCCACGTTCATACCTATAGGCATGTTTACTGAATTGCGATTACGTGGTTCAGCTTAACAACTCCAGAAATTGAATACCATCAATCCAGTGTGTGGGAATAAATGTAATTGTAAAATCAAACATAGAAATTCTCGTTTATTCTTTCGACCCATCATCATTCTGTGCATAAATTCTCAAATGTGAAAACAAGGCGTTATTTGAATATTTATATGAAACCATGCTATTCCTGAACTGTGCTCGAGTTTAACAATAATAAATCCCTTGTTGATTGATGCAAAATTAAGTAGACAGTCAATTCAAGGGAATATTCTGTTTTTGAATATTCAAGTGGATGTTCAAATTCTATGTACCTTTATTTAGGGTCTGTTCGCAGATATTATGAACTCCCTACATATCGAAATACATGAAGATGTATATTAATTGGTAAGTAATGATAAAGGGTAATTTTTTAAGAGCTGTAGAAAATGTTTTCTAAATAAAACACATAAAATTCAGAAAAATGCATGACTCATTTTTCCTCCAATTTTTCTCAGTTGATGTCACATCTGTCTATATCATTCGCAACTTTTATGATCTCATTAAAACATGTAATGGCTGCCATCTCGAGCATATTGAGGCAGTGTTAAAGAATGTTATGAGTGGTTGTTGAAGATGATAAATTTACGAAATTACTCGCACGATTTGACTACCGCAGTGTTCATACTCGTGTACTCGGTTTATTTGCACGAATTTGTGTTCGAACTGACAGGATACGTATAATAAAAATAGTATTGATTCACAAAGTTCGAAACAGATGTGATTACAGATAATAAAATCGATTTAGCGCATTATTTAGGTTTATGATGATGTTTCAACGCTAAATATCCATGCGTATCATGAATTGGATTACTGGAAAATGGAGTCTCAATAATGTCTGAGCATTTTCCCTACCACTACGATGTACGAGGATGTATTGATATCTAGTTAGCCTAGACCAGTTCCATGCCTAAACAAAATATTGCGATACCATATCAACGAACAATAACTTATTAGAAGTGTCAGTGTAGAGTTCCACGTCAGAAGAAGTGAATTAAAAAAAAAGATGTCCACCGGAATTGTAAAAATCGAAAAATTGTAGTATCGAGCCATCATCAAGTACCTACCTGTATTTTAAAGGGTTAAGAGGTAAGCAGATTTACGAAGATATGCTTAATACCCTTGGTGATCAATGTCCTTCGAATGCGAGCCTGAAAAATTGGACTGCAAGCTTCAAAAGAGGAAAAATTCCATTGAAGATGATGACCGATCGGGAAGGCCAGTTTCTGTGTCAGTCCCCGAAAATATCGATGCAGTTCATGGCATGATTTTATCAGACCGTCGAATTGGGCTAAAACGGATATCTGAAGCACTGAAGATTTCATACGAACGCGTTCATCATATAGTTCACGTCAATTTGAACATGAGAAAAATTTCTGCAAAATGGATCCCCAAATGTTTGAATGTTGACCAAAAGCGTGCAAGGGTAGAAAAATCGCATTCGATCTGTGCTCGATTTGAAAACGATGTAGACTTCTTAAACCGAATTGTTAAGTACTATGGATGAGACTTGGGTACATTTCTGCGATCCAGAAACAAAGCAACAATCGATGGAATGGCGACACTCTGGTTCTCCAAGACCTAAGAAGTTTCGTGTCCAAAAATCTGCTGGAAAAGCTCTTGCTTCAGTTTTTTGGGATTGCCATGGAGTAATCATGATTGATTTTTTGGATGAGGATGGAACAATAACTGGAGATTACTATTCGACATTACTGACCACTCTACGGGAAAAAATTAAAGAGAAAAGACGAGGAAAGCTATCCAAAGGTATTTTGTTTTTACAGGACAACGCCCCAGTACACAAATCTCATGTTGCCATGCAGAAAATTCGTGATTTAGGGTTAGAATTACTAGAACACCCCCCTTATTCACCAGATTTGGCTCCGTCCGATTATCATCTCTTTCCTCAACTGAAAAAAAGTTTAGAAGGTTGTCAATTTTCTTCCAACGAGGAGGTAATAAAAGCTGTGGAGGACTGGTTTGCAGAGCGAGAGGAAACATTTTATTTGAAAGGTCTAGAGACGTTGCAGGTTCGCTGTAATAAATGTATTCAATTAAGAGGAGAATATGTTGAATAATAAAATATTTTGACATTGAAATTTCGTTTGGTTCTATAGTAGGCTAAGAATTTTTCAATATATCCTCGTACTTCCATAATGCTTATGTCAAAATTGTCTTCCCGGTGTTTGATCGAACGAAACCTATCTTAATCTTCAAAATTTTTCAATGTGGCTGCAACCCAAACAAGGGATGATGCCCCCCATCGCTGGTTGCTTGCATGGTTATTCCAATTGAAACTGAAGGCGTGGGTATATTTTTTAATGGGTTCTTTCTCCTTTCTCACTATTCACTTTTGGGAAACACCCTGTATGTATTCTTGCAACCGATGTATTTACTGATCGTAGAAGACATTAAACTCATCTATCCTGAGCTCTTTTCGCATGTAGGAGAATCTTCCCTGATTCGTTTCTTATGTACACAATGTTCGTGAGACACATGGATGACAAATTGCAGCTCAAAAAACCGAGTTCTAGAACTGGAAAGATTAAGTGCTTTTCAGGATTCACGTACTTTCATCATTCGTTAGGGGGAATTTAATTGAGTTTCTGCTCCAGTGCAAATTTGCAAGCACGTTCTGTGGGAACCGACGAATTAAAGTAATTTGTGTGGAACATTATAGATTGCAAAACTTTTTGTCGGACATTAAAAATGAAAAAATATTACGTTTCATATCAGAGTTCGTTTCCAGAGTTTAATCCTACATGTACCTACTAAGGACTGAATGAGAATAAATTCGCTATCACAAAAACGCCTTTACTCCAGACAGTTTTATAAAGTATCTTGGTGGGCCATGGTTTAGGTTCATCAAGTTCTTTTACTCAAAACGGACCCAGGTTGGCAATCGTGAAAATCAAGCGACATTGCCAAGTCTACTTTCTAATTACTCTTTTTCAACTTTGTGAATGGAATTAGTTCTTTAAATGGTTTATTTGTGACACAATATTCGTAGTACCACTACACACACATCACTGGAGTATTTCAAGTTGCGCAAAGAGGTTTTTAATTGTTGTCTGTAGGCTTATTTCTTGAGAATTTTGAAAAGTGGGGATTTTCATACGTCCGTCTGTTCTGTTCGTCTGAAAGTTTTTCTGTCGGGTTAATGAACTATCACAAAGTAACGGACTATTCTGTCCATTATCTTTCAGTAAAATTTCAACACTCGGTTCTTGATTTCCATACGAGAAAATAGCATAACTGAATCTTGCAATCATGTTTATACTCGTACACCTGGAATAATATGTATTTCCAGTATTAACAGAGGAAAAACTTTCTTCAATATTCGTCAGATCTTTGAAATTATTGAATTCACATAATAGTTCCTCAAATTCATTGTTTTCCCAAAGTAATTAAACATTTTGATAAAAACGTAATTTCTACGATTTATATGTAGAAACGGCAACGTTGCGTTCATATCTGACAGAAGAATGACTATAACCTAACATTTTCAAAATATACGCGGTGAAATGTGTCAGAATTCCAGGGCCAACCGGGCTACTTTATGAAAGTGAATGGAGTATATATCTCTTGAACCAATTGAGAAAAAATCAAAATTTGATCATAGTAAGCTTTGTTATGAACGTCAGAAACAGTGGAACATTGGGCGTGTTCATCCGACTAAGTAGCTACCGCTACCGCTCCTTCAAACGTCAAAACCATATGATATTTTCGATTCGTTGTGTCAAATTACTAACTAATTTGACACAACGGATCGAAAAAATCATATGGTTTTGACGTTTGAAGGAACGCTAGCGGTAGCTGCTTAGTCGGATGAACGCGCCCATTTACTTCATAGATATTCCAATTCTCTGTCGCAAATTGTCAAGCGAAGTGAAAACACGAGAATTTATAGTGAAACTTTTTCAAAAATAATCAAAAATGGAGCTTCAAAAGAATCGCAAAAGAGGCTCGCGTTCGTCCGGAAACGGTATCAAGAGTTGTTAAGCGCTTCAACGAAGATCTCACAATTGACCGCAAGGAAGGAACCGGGAGGAAAAAGGGGTTTCATGGCCCAAAAAAAGTTAAGAAAGCCATCAGCCTTTTTCAGAAGAATCCTAACCTTTCAGGACGGAAAGTGGCCCAAATAGTGGGTTGTTCGCAGTCAACCGTTCAGAAAATCAAGTCGAGTTGTGGGCTTAGAACATACAAAGTGCAGAAAGTGCCAGACAGGAACGCTGTGAAGAATCAAGAAGCAAAATCAAGAGCGAAGAAATTAAAAAAGATTTCTTGAAGAATTTTTCCTGTTGCGTGATGGACGACAAAACCTATGTCTTGGCTGATTTTTGCAACTTCCTGGTCAGGAATTTTATACTGCAGATTCTCGTGGAAATGTTGACGAACAATTTCGCGTGAAGAAACAAGCAAAGTTTCCTAAAAAATTCCTGGTTTGGCAAGCAATTTGCACTTATGGGAAAAGGAGCAAATTTTTCGTTGGCCAAGGCTCTGTTGACTCGAAGATATACATCGAGGAATGCTTGAAGAAGCGACTTTTACCATTTTTACGTGAGCACGATGTGTCAACAATCTTTTGGCCAGATTTAGCTTCATGTCGCTACAGCAAGGCCACCAAGGAATGGTACGAAGCTAATGAGGTGGTTTTTGTCCCCAAAGAGGCCAATCCATCAAATTGCCCAGGCCAATCGAAAGATATTGGGCCCTGGTAAAAAGAGAATTGAAGAAGACTAAGAAATCAACGAAAACATTAGCGGAATTCAAGCAAAAGTGAAAGACAGCATCCCAGAAAGTGACTGAGAACACTATAAGAAGCATGATGGGAAGAATTCCAGAAAAATCCATGAATTTTCTAAAAAATAGTTAGAAGATAATACGAAAATGAGTTTGATTTTCGAAATCGGTCCAGTGGTTCAAAAGATAAAGGCGTTTTTGTGATAGCGAATTTATTCTCGTTCAGTCCTTAATATTAAGAAGAGAATGAAGATCTAGTATACAATGAGTTGTAGAATCTATTAATGATTCTTTACTGGGTTGCTCACTGAAACTTTTCAACACATTCATAAGTAGAATCTATATATATAAAAGAAAGATGTTGGTTACACCATTTGTAACTCAAGATCGGATGGACTTTTTGTTATGAAACTTCATATATGGATTCGTCTACGGTCTGATTATTATAAAATACAATAAAACTTTGAAAAAATCGATGAAAATTTTACTTATACAGGAAATGCTTTTCCTCCTTTTGAGTAAGGCCACTAGATGTCGCTACAGTTACAGTTACGCTACCGCTTATTCGTTGGTACTTCATTTGATATTCTCCGCGTTAGATGGCGATATAAACAAATAGTGTGTACAGTGACTATATTCCCTCTATAGTCACTGTAATAGTGTGTAATTTGAGTTGTCTGCAACTCTGCGCTGTTGGGCAAAACCAAAATGTCTTAGCGTAGGAGTGCAGATGTCTAAAATTATTAGATTTCGTTGAGACATGAGAAAAGTTTCGTTCTTACCACTTCAGATGGCGCTTTTCACACATTATGACGGATGATTATTTGTTATTTTTATAGTTTTATTTATTCCAAATAACGTAATCGTGAAGGTACTATATTTGATATTATCACAATTAAATGACGATGAATTTGTTGAGGCTTTCGCGGCCATCGATTGATGTCATCTGATCTTTTTTCGAGCATTTCGGTCGTCGTGGTTTGAAATGGTCGAAAAAAGAACATATGACATCAATTACCGTGTAATTTACATAGGGCTTATAGTACCATGAAAGGCTATTAACAGATCAAAAAGCCTTTGAATATCACACTGAATTTTTATCGAAATTTCAAGTAAATCGGATTTTGGCGATCAGTTTCAATCGTGAATTGTCCGTTCTCATCTTTCCTCATAATTTTTCAAACGTTTTTGAATTTCTGTTCGGGTAATAAATATATTTTCGGAAATAACTGAATCCAAAATTGCCATGATTAGTGATTGACATATTATGACATATTATTTTTGTGTATCTGTTCTGTGTGATAGCTCATATCCATGGCAACATTCGACAGTTCAAAAATCAGAGTGGATTTGTGAAATCCACCGTAAGTATCATTAGGGCGGAACAAAGTTCGCCGGGCCAGCTAGTTACGAATAAACTCCAAATGCCTTTCAAGATTCTTGTACAACAGCAAATTAGCAATCGAACCAACCAACCCCCAAAATAAAAATTGTCCTACCTTGTTGTTATCTGTAAAAATTCATAATTACGGAAATATCCGCCCGGGCCATTTTATGTGGCCCCCCTGTGTATTAGCCTCTTCAAAGCAACATTAGAACTCCAGGAATTTTCTTAATCAAAATAGTTACCACCATTTTATTTCAACCAAAAACAGACAAACAGGTTGGATGAGACTTTGATTTTAATTGGACGCAAAAAATGTTTGCCCTGAAGGCATTTCAACGCTTTCCACATTTATCCTCTGAACATTATTCGTAATTTCCTGTGGCAATTTTCCACCTTATTGTTCGCTGAAACCTGGCCGCAACAAAATCTGCTTTTCGGGTATAGGATATGGAAAATATCCCATTATATTCAATTAATTAAGTACAGAAGTCTATCGGGTCTTTCAACATGTTAAACGTGCATCTTAGCAAGATGATAAGAACTATAGAGTAGATTCCCAGTCTTTGTATTCTGTTGAAGCAGTTAACATAAAATCTCTGAACTTAATAAGGAAGTTCGAGTTGAATTTCTGAGAGCCAGACAGCCAGACGACCGGTGTATCAAAACGATATCATTGTTGACAAAGGCTAGGACATGTGAATTTGACGCTTGCATGTCCATCACCAATTTTGGTGATGGGCGTCCAATTCTCGAATGTATTTTATGTTGAGCGATTCTCAACAAAGGACGACAAGAACCACAATACAAGCAGAATGGAACACGATGGGTGTACGCTTAACACAATTGAACATCGCGCAAACAATGTGATGATTTCGAGAATTATTGGTGCGTTAGCTTTGCATTACAGGATGGGAACTATGAACGAATATGGATGAACAGAGACGAAAAATGAGGATATATTGAAAAATTCTTAGCCTACTATGAAACCAAACAAAATTTCAATGTCAAAATATTTTATTACTCAACATATTCTCCACTTAATTGAATACATTTATTACAGCGAACCTGCAACGTCTCTAGACCTTTCAAAAAAGATGTTTCTTCTTGCTCTGCAAACCAGTCCTCCACAGCTTTTATTACCTCCTCGTTGGAAGTCAAAATTTTTTTCAGTTGAGGAAAGAGATGATAGTCGGACGGAGCCAAATCTGGTTAATAAGGGGGGTGTTCTAATAATTCTAATCCTAAATCACGAATTTTTTGCATGGCAACATGAGATTTGTGTACTGGGGCGTTGTCCTGTAAAAACAAAATACCTTTGGATAGCTTTCCGCGTCTTTTCTCTTCAATTTTTCCCGTAGAGTGGTCAGTGATGTCGAATAGTATTCTCCAGTTATTGTTCTACCCTTATCCAAAAAATCAATCATGATTACTCCATGGCAATCCCAAAAAACTGAAGCAAGAACTTTTCCAGCAGATTTTTGGACACGAAACTTCTTAGGTCTTGGAGAACCAGAGTGTCGCCATTCCATCGATTGTTGCTTTGTTTCTGGATCGTAGAAATGTACCCAAGTCTCATCCATAGTAACAATTCGGTTTAAGAAGTCTACATCGTTTTCAAATCGAGCACAGATCGAACGCGATGCTTCTACCCTTGCACGCTTTTGGTCAACATTCAAACATTTGGGGATCCATTTTGCAGAAATTTTTCTCTTGTCCAAATTGACGTGAACTATATGATGAACGCGTTCGTATGAAATCTTCAGTGCTTCAGATATCCGTTTTAGCCCAATTCGACGGTCTGATAAAATCATGTCATGAACTGCATCTATATTTTCGGGGACTGACACAGAAACTGGCCTTCCCGATCGGTCATCATCTGCAATGGAAAATTCACCTCTTTTGAAGCTTGCAGTCCAATTTTTCACGGTCGCATACGAAGGACATTGATCACCAAGGTTATCAAGCATATCTTCGTAAATCTGCTTACCTCTTAACTCTTTTAAATACAGGTACTTGATAATGGCTCGATACTCCAATTTTTCGATTTTTACAATTTCGCAGGACATCTTTTTTTTTAATTCATTGCGTAACTCTGGTCTACTTTTTTGACGTCGAACTCTACACTGACACTTCTAATAAGTTATTGTTCGTTGATATGGTATCGCAATACAGGGTCTTTCACGAGGAACCTCACCCATATTTATACGGGAAATTACTGAACGTATTTTCATGAAATTCAGCACTTATAAGTATTTCACGATGCTGATGAAATCTAAAATATTTTCAAGGCATGAGCACCTCCGGTTTTTCCGGAAATGAGGTCAACTTCCGTTTTTCAAATTAGAACACCATTTTTTTATTGCAGAAATAGATTCCTTAGAAAATTTCAAGTTATTTTGATGTAACATTTTTCAGTTTTGTTTGGAAAATTCTCTCTGAGCGGGAAAATTAGAAAAAAAAATCGAAAATAGAGCTCCGCTGAAACAAGAATAACTTCGAGGTTTTTGGATGGAAAATTTTCATTTTTGGGATTTTTCAAGATGTAAGATTGATGTATCCACTTTAAGAATCGAAATCGCGATTCATGATACGGGGGGTGAAAAAATCGCATTCAAAGTTAGGGATGACAAAATCGTGAAAAATCAATTTTTTCAAATTAGAACCCCATTTTTTAATGGCAGATATTGAATCTACGTTAAAAAATAATGTGAGTGTATGCATCACACCCTTGCCCTAAAGTGGATATTTTCTGAGTTATTCACAAAAAACTGTTTTTCGTCTTGAATTTTCAGCTATTTCTTTTCCCTTCACGCCAAAAAGATGAAATTTTCAGGAACTGTTACTTAAACCATGTTTTAGATTTTACTACCCTAATATGCAAGAGAAAAAAGTTACAGGTTGTTCCTAGATAGATGGCGAATTTGGATTCGAATTTGTATCGGAAACCTCTTTATTTCAACTAATCGGCCATCGGTTTTCTCTCCAGTGATAAATAAATAATTCCTTATGAACCATATGCATAAACTTACCATGTTTTACATTCTTTTTTTTTTTTAATGATAGATATCATTAATTACATCTGCCAAATTCCTCTTTATTCAGTAGCATTTTGTGTTTACTATTAAGATATTAAGAGCAGCGCACGAAGCATTCCTGAGACGTATAAATAAATGTCTAGAAATTAACGGTCAAAACTTTGAACATCTTCTCTAGTTATAACTGCGAGAGTTTGCCATGGTTTCCCTAATAGTAACTTGAAGTCGGTTTCAAGAAGACGTGAAAAATCTACAGCATGGTTCAAATAACAGTTCCTGAAAATTTCATCTTTTTGGCGTGAAGGGAAAAGAAATAGCTGAAAAATCAAGACGAAAAACAGTTTTTTGTGAATAACTCAGAAAATATCCATTTAAGGGCAAGGGTGTGATGCATACACTCACATTATTTTTTAACGTAGATTCAATATCTGCCATAAAAAAATGGGGTTCTAATTTGAAAAAATGAATTTTTCACGATTTTGTCATCCCTAACTTTGAAAGCGATTTTTTCACCCCCTGTATCATGAATCGCGATTTCGATTTTTAAAGTGGATACATCAATCTTACATCTTGAAAAATCCCAAAAATGATAATTTTCCATCCAAAAACCTCGAAGTTATTCTTGTTTCAGCGGAGCTCTATTTTCGATTTTTTTTTCGAATTTTCCCGCTCAGAGAGAATTTTCCAACCAAAACTGAAAAATGTTACATCAAAATAACTTGAAATTTTCTGAGGAATCTATTTCTGCAATAAAAAAAGGGTGTTCTAATTTGAAAAACGGAAGTTGACGTCATTTCCGGAAAAACCGGAGGTGCTCATGCCTTGAAAATATTTTAGATTTCATCAGCATCGTGAAATACTTATAAGTGCTGAATTTCATGAAAATACGTTCAGTAGTTTCCCGTATAAATATGGGTGAGGTTCCTCGTGAAAGACCCTGTATATTGTATAATATGCATGGAACTGGTCTAGGCTAACTAGATATCAATACATCCTCGAAGTAATAGTAATTGTACAATCACTGAGGAATTGAAAGAACCTCAGGTCTCATTTCCAAAATAAAATTACCTTGATTCTCGATGATAGATATGCAAGATTCTGAGACAATTAAGCTACGTCATCCTAACACCTATTAAATCAGACGTAGAAACACCATCGATAACATTAGAAGAAATTACAGATAAGAAGCATGCCCGAGCAAAATTGACACTAAATGATTATCATACGATATTTGCATTTATCACCTACCGCCATTATCTCACCGATGATAATACAATTAGGAAGCGCTCTATTTGCCAAAGAAATCCAAGAAAAAATAAACCTGACACTCAGGTAACCAGTCATGTTTGATTCTCTTTGCGCGGCGTGTTATCGAAATGGAGATCCCTTCGGTTTTTATGCGGTAAGTGAGCTGACAATTCAAAAAACTACTGCAACTACTACTTCTACTACTCACGTAGCTGCCTTTTTCAAATTTCTATATCACTTTTATTGTCCAAAACTTTTGTCGTTCAGTGTGGACAAAGCCGCCATCACTTGGCCAATTCTCGCCTGATTCATCAGGTCTTCTTTAAGAATAAAACTGATTTAAAGCATCGTAAACTCTAATCATCCCTTCAAGAACGTGTTCCAATTAGTTTTAGACGCCGCTCCTATTTTTATGCACCGTCAATATTTCCGATCATTATTGACGTGAGAGCTGTCTTCTTTTACATCCCAAAGACGAAAAATCCCTTTCTCCATCGAGTTCAAAGGAGTAGGAAAAATCCTCCTCGTGGGAAACTCGACTAGAGGAAAATTCGATACACTGAAGACACTTTTTCATTAAAGAGCTATGAGTGCATTGAATTTCCTGGGTCTGCTATGACGTTCGTTTGAATAGTACTTATTACTGCTACATAAATTTTCACTTCCAAGAGTTCCAAGCAACCAGAATTGAAAGAGAAAAACTTCACGGCCCACCCAGTATATGCATACCTATCGAAAGTCGAACTCTTGTGTTTGACTCGAAATCAAAAGACAGCAATTTTTGTTTTAGTCAATTTGAAACCGAAAACTTTGATGCCACTTCTGTAAATTCAATAGTTACCAAATTATACAATCATCCAAATTTGATTTAATTATTATTAATACATAATATACTCCATTCACTTTCATAAAGTATCTCTGTTGGCCATGACATTCTGACACATTTCACCGTGTATATTTTGAAAATGTTAGGTTATAGTCATTTTTCTTTTCGATAAATATGCAACGTTGTCCGCTCTACATGGAGGTCGTAGTAGTTATATACGTATTTATCAACGTTAATTTACTTTGGGAAAATAATGAATTTGAGAAAATATTATCTGAATTCGATGATTTCAAAGACCTGGCGAATGTTGAAGAAACTTCTTTCTCTATAAATATTGGAAGTATTTCACTTATACACTGCGCAAAAAAACTAACGCACATTCTGAAAATCTCAATTTTAATGAAAGTTAACTCTACATTGACTTTATAACTTATTTTTTATGTTCTCTCGGGAAGGTTTTGAACGAAACAAGACACATTAAATGGAAGAAAAATTCAGGATTTCACCGAATCTTATGTGAAAGAAGAGAAATGAACAATTTTCAAAATACTGAAATGCTGATAAGTGATTTAATACTTGGTATTTCCACCCCTTGTGCTAATTACAGCTCGGCAACGACGGTTCATACTCAAAATGAGTGATCTTAAAATGTTCTGATCTAATCCTTCCCAGATTTCTCCGAGTTGGATTCCTAAGTCATTAAGAGTAGCTGGATGATTTTCTGAACTTCTCAGCCTTCTATTGAGGTTGTCCCAAACCTGCTCAATCGGATTGAGATCTGGACTTCTTGATGGCCACTCCATTCGAGAGACTTCAACCTCTTCAAGGTACTCCTGAACGATGCGCGCACGATGGGGTCTGGCATTATCGTCCATAAAAATGAAATTTTCACCAATGTATGGGGCAAATGGCACTACATGCTCTTCAAGAATGTTCCTTATATACTTATCAGCATTCATAGCTCCATTATCAACGACCACTAGGTCTGTGCGAGCAGTCAAAGATATTCCACCCCATACCATAATCGATCCTCCCCCGAAACCAGTAGTATTCAGGAAATTGCACTGAGCATGTGGACGTCTGTATACAAGATAACGTCGATCACAATGGTAGAGGCAGAATCTAGACTCATCTGTGAAGAGAACTCTTTTCCAATCGGCCTCTTCCCAATGGATATGCTCTCTCCCATAATCCAAACGCGCCCTTCGATGGGCTGGGGTAAGAGCTGGGCCTCTTGCCGCGACACGAGGCCTTAAATCATATTCTCTGAGGCGATTTCTTATTGTCTGTTGCGTGTTTTGCGTTGCATATCGTTCGAGTGTAGAAAATCAAACGAAAGAAAAACTATTGATCACTAGAATTGATCGAGAACAACTGATTTTAGAATGGAGCCAATACATTCAAAATCTGATAATACCATCTTTTTTTATTCCTGCTGGGAGAAAACATCTCTATTGAAGAAAAACGTTGAAAGTGGATAACATATGCATGCATAATTCTGATAAAAATAAATATCATTGAGAACACCTTCAGTTGTAGAATAAATTTGAGATTTCCATAATGTGCTTTAATTTTTTTGCGCAGTGTATATGGCGGGAAATATGTAGTTCCTGCTTTACCTACTTATTCACTAATTTCATAGTTCAGCGAATTTCGGATAGAGTGCGCCATTGTACATTTCATTCATAAGGATAGAGATATTCATAGAACTTATAATGACACTGTAAGTTCTATGGAGATATTCCATTAAATGCATGGTAGCGCCTCTATCGGATTAGTTTTCCTACTCGTTATGATCGGTGACCTTAGAGAGAAATGAACAATGGCAACATCTGTCAGAACTACTTGACATTTCACGAGTACCATTCTGCGTCAGTTTCAAGTAAAAAACTTGATAAACCTAAATCTTGGCCAACTGGTATACCTACTTTATGAAAGAGAATGGAGTATAGAATGGTAATCCAAATGTACAATGGCTATTTGCATTGTTCCTTTCAGCATACACTAGTTATTAAATTACCCTTGCATCAAGAAAATTGCTTCATTAATCAAAAAGCCTTGGCGGCGCTACAGAGCAGACACACTGCTGCAATTTCAGCACAGATATAATTTATTAATGAAACTGACAAATTTCAGTAGGACGAAATGAATTAAAAAGATAAACATGTGCTTTGTATGATCAAACATTTGTCGGCCATCTCTCACTGTTTGTTTGCACGAAACAATTTCTTTTAATTAGTTAAGGCTTGATCAACGGTCTCTTTTTTGTTTGTTTGTACAGGGTGGGCAAAATTGGTGCTACATGAAATAAAACTTTTTAACCCGAGGAGATAGAGAAAAATGAATGGCACCTTATAGTCCTCTTTCTTCGAGAAACTGTTAATGCCATCAACTGCATTCCTCTATCTTCTTTCGTTTCCGAGTTATAGGCCGAAATTGCAATTTGGGCAATTTCAACTTTTGGTCATTATCTCCGTTTCTGTTTATGCTAGGATGTTGAAATAAAAACATTATACAGGCACTTTTCTGATAGCAATCCAGTGGCGTACTCTGATTTTTTCTAAGAGGTTTATTTGCTGAGTTATAACAAAAAGTTTTAGTTCATGTAGCACCAATTTTGCCCACCTTGTACTCGTTGAATCACATAACTTGGATCCTGACCCAGTCACTTTTGTCGTTTTATTCTCTTTGTTCTATTTTCTTTTGATTTTCATCGATAATAACCAGGGTCCAGAAATTAAGTGATTGAGTAGAGCTTAGCTTGTCTCATATATCGTTTCATCCGAATTGACTTCTGAATCGCCTCGAAAATTATTATATAGGTAGAGGTAATCCTGGCTGAGTTTGAAAAATATTGCCGTCCTAGAAGAATCTAATTTTCCGAATGTCATGGCAGTTGAATTTCTCGAACACATACGTGATTGGATTTCCAACCGATGCACTGCCCGGAAAATTTTAATCATCATATTTTCAGTATCCGGTCCGTTTTTTCTACTGCTGCGTCGACTGCCAAATAATGCAGTCCGTCTAAAAAGTACCCGGCAAAAGCACTATTATATTTTACATAAATCAAAGAGTTACTCTAATTTAAATGAACTTGCTGTTAATTTCTTGATACGAAATGAAATACAGCATCTTTTTTCCATCTTTAATATTCAATATTCTCCTCGCCTAATTGGAAAACTCCGATAAAAGCAAGGATTAACTGTAAATCAATCTTCGTGCTTCGTCTTCAATCCTCATTGTCGAATTACGTCTTATTAAGGCTAAATCACTCGTGTCGATCACAATTTTCCAAATAACGACTTTATGCAAATTTCTGCACGATATAAAAGATTCGCGAATGCAGAAAACGTGCTGTAAATGTTTATAATGACCCGAACCTACCATGAAGAATACCAGGACAAGGACGACTATCCTTACCTATCATCACCATGCTGCAACTTGAGGTACCGCCTAAAGATTCTGTTCAAATCGAAACAACTAGTAGATGCTAAAAAAGTTCAAATAAATTTATGTAAATTTAAATAAAGGATTTTACAATAAGAGGTGTTATTTTGAAAAGGCAGCTATTTCGATAGATGTCCCTTCTGAATCTGTCATTTTTTGACCTCAATATTAATAATTCTTAATACCACCGAGATCTTGTGATTTAACGCCTTGCGACTTCTTCCTTTGGGGCCAAGTGAAAGAGAAGGTCTACGCCAAGAGCCCAGCGTCGATTCAAGACCTCAAATGTGGAATTCCTGAGGCTATCGAGGACAAGGAGCAGCCACTTTGCGATTTGGTTATGGAAAATTTCATGGAAAGGATATGGTCCTGTAGTCGTGGTCGTGGTGGTCATTTGACTTATGTTATTTGCCATTATTAACGGCATACCTTCCTCTTTATAATGAAATAAACATCCGATCATTTACACTGCACAAAAAAATTAACGCACATTATGGAAATCTCAAATTTATTCTACAACTGAAGGTGTTCTCAATGATAATTATTTTTATCAGAATTATGCATGCATATGTTATCCACTTTCAAAGTTTTTCTTCAATACAGATGTTTTCTCCCAGCAGGAATAAAAAAAGATGATATTATCAGATTTTGAATGTATTGGCTCCATTCTAAAATCAGTTGTTCTCGATCAATTCTAGTGATCAATAGTTTTTCTTTCGTTTGATTTTCTACACTCGATCGCTATGCAACACGAAACACGCAAAGAGGAATGTGCCCAAGCGGTAGTTTTGCGAGAAGAAGGGTGGACATACACAAGAATTGCAGAAAGGTTTGGAGTTTCCCATACAAGTGTGTCCAGAATGTTGCAGCGATTCAGGGAGACAGGTATGAATGTCCGAAGACCAGGACAGGGTAGACCACGGGTAACAACTGCCATTCAAGAACGTTACTTGAAAGTTTCTTCGTTGAGACAACGGTTTGCAATCGCTCGCCTCCTTCAAAATCAGCTTGAGCAAACTCATGAGGTGCAAATTAGAAATTAGCACTAAGACAATAAGAAATCGCCTCAGTTTGGATTTTGCGAGAGAGCATATCCATTGGGACGAGGCCGATTGGGAAAGAGTTCTCTTCACAGATGAGTCTAGATTCTGCCTCTACCATTGTGATCGACGTTCCCTTGTATACAGACGTCCACATGAAAGATATGCTCAGTGCAATTTCCTGAATACTATTGGTTTCGGGGGAGGATCGATTATGGTATGGGGTGGAATATCTTTGACTGCTCGCACAGACCTAGTGGTCGTTGATAATGGAGCTATGAATGCTGATAAGTATATAAGGAACATTCTTGAAGAGCATGTAGTGCCATTTGCCCCATACATTGGTGAAAATTTCATTTTTATGGACGATAATGCCAGACCCCATCGTGCGCGCATCGTTCAGGAGTACCTTGAAGAGGTTGAAGTCTCTCGAATGGAATGGCGTGTAAGAAGTCCAGATCTCAATCCTATTGAGCAGGTTTGGGACAACCTCAATAGAAGGCTGAGAAGTTCAGAAAATCATCCAGCTACTCTTAATGACTTAGGAATCCAACTCGGAGAAATCTGGGAAGGATTAGATCAGAACATTTTAAGATCACTCATTTTGAGTATGAACCGTCGTTGCCGAGCTGTAACTAACGCAAGGGGTGGAAATACCAAGTATTAAATCACTTATCAGCATTTCAGTATTTTGAAAATTGTTCATTTCTCTTCTTTCACATAAGATTCGGTGAAATCCTGAATTTTTCTTCCATTTAATGTGTCTTGTTTCGTTCAAAACCTTCCCGAGAGAACATAAAAAATAAGTTATAAAGTCAATGTAGAGTTAACTTTCATTAAAATTGAGATTTTCAGAATGTGCGTTAATTTTTTTGCGCAGTGTATTTAAAAAAGTTATTTTTCTTTGAATGTCAAAATATCAAAACCCTTTATAATGGCTGGTGCAGACAGGAGTAATATTTTCATATATCGTGGTGCTATCAATAAAAATAACAACCTGAATTGACACTCGAGAAGTAGATAATATATTTGAATCATCACAAAAACTCCATATCACATAAATTGTTCAAGCGGTCGACAAGTGACTAGGCACATCTTTAGTGGCTACCTCAACTTCCTCTATGGCATCCTTTTTGGTAACCGGATTGATCTCAGCTTTCCTTATCGAGATATCACCACCCATGTTGATGGGTCTTCCCAGCAATCTCGTGGTCGGTTTTTTCCTCTCGCACTTGCAACGGTTTGACTTGCAGACCGGGATCTCTTTCTTCTGCTCCTTTATAGCCTTTTCCGTTTTGCAGAAACTGCAACAGCTCTTGGCGGCTAATTCTGGATTCATCGTGAAAAATTTTGGACGATATTGGGGCTGGAAACTGTTAATTTTGAATTTTTCGGTTGTCGCGATGTTTCGCAAGTGATAACTGTCATTTCATTTATTTGAGTGAGGGTCTACTTGATTTGGATTTGATGGTTTCCATGTGAAAAGGATGGAAAGTGAAACCAATCGAAAACTGTTCATGTAAAGGTTGCCAATACTAAAGGTGAATACAGACTATTCTGACGTGACGTGATTCCACGTCACGTCAGGCGCGTACTGTGCTCCCATTGGCCTAATATGAACGTGAACGTCAAAATGTGAGTGATATAAAAATGCAACACATCGTTCTGTGCGTCCACGTTCATATCAGGCCAATGGGAGCACAGTACGCGTCTGACGTGACGTGGAATCACGTCATAATAGTATATTCTAAAACTAGTTGCAGAATGGGTTCCTATTCCAATACGAATGCGAAATTCGAAAAAGTTTTCGAACGCATGAGTATTGGAATTGCATTCTGCATCGAGTATTAGACGATATTTTCTCTATTTCACTCAAATTTTGTGAAATTCAATGAAAAAATTCAAATTATAGGTCCTAGTGACTTTCATATTGTATCTTGGCAGTTGGTGTGAATGTTAGGAAATACGAAAATTGACATTTCCAAATTGACGTCTGCTGAAATTTAAAAGGATCGGAAGTCATTGCTGACAACCACAAAACGAAAAATGTTACTGAAAACGATGCTGTAATGAATTCATTACAGCACTGTTTTCAGTACTGTAATGAACTCATTACGATACTGAAATAGAGAAAAGAATTTTAGCTTCCTATCAACTTTTGATGAGTCTCGTAAATGCCCAATATGCGCTCTAGGTCTGACTTGCAAATATGAATAAGCTCATTTCGCTCGCATTTGCGCGGCAACATTTCTCGTTCTGGCAAATGGTTCGTGATGTAAAAAATTTCTGTCATGATTATAATTCGCTTTCTAGACACATTTTCTTTATTTCCTGTAAATTTCAAGCGTACTTAAATGACATACCTAAGTATACTCCATTCACAATTATAAAATCACAACTCTGGCCATGGTTCCGTTTTCAGGAATTGGTGCACCTGATAAAAAATCTGTGCGCGTACAGAGAATATCTTTAATGACCAAACGGCGTTGCCAGTTTCTTTGTTTACATCAAAGTAAAAGTATCAAAGATATTTTGACATGGGTACAAACGGCAAATTTGAATTGGACCAAAAATCGATTTATAAGCATGAATAAAGCAAAAGTAAGTACTAATCGCCTTTTTTACACTTGATAACGAAGTTTTTTTAGGTATCTGGCCGTTTGGAAAGATTTCAAACGAAATTCCGGTCCCCCAGAAGTTTGGTTAGTTTCGGTATCATTTTTGGTGCTCAAAATTTATTTGGAATGTGTAAATGGACAAAAAAGGCTTCCTTATACGATCTTTTGACGAAAGCGACCGGAAAATATGGTTCAGGTAGGATTTTCGAGGAATTATGAGGAAAAACTTGCAGAATGAAATTGCACGATTTTCGTAAGTAAACGGGTTTTGGATGGCCATCATCGGTCTCTAAATGATTATTGTTGATCGGTTTCACGTTTCAGAAAAAGAACCACTTTGTATAAGCCCATTTTGAAGAAATTTGTGTATGTAACATTCAACGGTAGGTATTTGCTCTTAATCGAAAGAATACATTATATCTAGTGCTACTTCTTTCAAAAGAGACACAAGCTTTTAATGCTGTAGGGGCCCTATAATGTAGAGGAGTTTGTGTCTTATTTTAGAACAGGTGAATGATAAATGTGAAGCATATGTTTGACCTGTTCCATATTATTTGTACAAACCTACTGTGGTTGTAATGTATGAATATTTTTTAAACTAATAAATTACTATACAGTCAGAATATTTTACTCCTTGTTCATACGATCAAATGAATGAAATGTACCTTTATCTTCTACTCTTATTTTTATTAAGTTAGTGAAAGCAATGCAATTTTCTTCCATGGCGAAAAATAATATATTTCAACAGTGATCTCTTGTACTTTTCATGCAAATAACTAGAAAAGGAATCCTTTCTATCAATTCATATGAACGTTAATTATTTTCGTCCTCACATCTCTTCCAATTCATTCATTCATTTTCCGAATAAATTCTGAGAAATACGCTGAGAATGTAGAAAGGGCAACATAGTGTTGACTTGGAACATAGAAATATTTTGAAAAACGTCATAACTTCGATACAGAGTGGAATGTGTCAAATTTCCAAGGCCAGAGTTGTGATTTTATAATTGTGAATGGAGTATACAGCTGTTCTTGATGAATTTTCAAAGAGTTCTGCCAACACTTAGGAGGGACGAAAAAGTGCTGTCATTATTTTTTATAGATTCAAAATATTATCAATAACAATTCCTGGAAGTTTTGTGTATGATACTATGACATAGTTGAACCTAATTTTCTGGCCTCTTTGAGCGCTTATGGTAGTCTACTCCGGCCATTATGGGCTGGCAGAAGTGGTTTTTATTTTCGAGCAGATATTGAATATTCAACAAGTAAATTTTGGTGAGTTATGAAATGACATATGAAAATTGGTCACTGGCTCTTGGTCTATAAGGAAGTGAGTCTTGGAGCTAGAGGAGGTACTATCACATCTGCTGTGGAGTTTGGTCATGGACGGCCTCCTGAAAGACTTATAGGACGGCTTCAACACTCAGGCTTATTCTGAGCCCACAGAGGCCATATGGGCATGCAAAAGGCTCTTTGGAAAGACCTGGGGGCTAAAACCAGAGACGGTAGTGTGGTCCTACATGGCTATAGTAAGCCCCATTTTCACCTATGCTATGTGTGATGGACAAAATCAGAAGAGATCACCCGCAGTTCTTGATGAAGGGGGTGTATTTTCTGGAAAAGCTCAGATTTATCATCCATACGAAGACAATTTCTGTTGTCATTCTAAAGGGGTCAAGGTCTTCCCAACGGCGATGGTTTCAAACGAATCTAAAACAACTGGATGGAGTTTTGTAATCCAATCTATCGACCTCGATCATCATAATCATCAGTTAACCGATCCCTCGGCGTGACTCAGTCCGACCCTGTCCCCTTATCGTCTCGACACTCTCGACTGCATCAAAAATGGCTTTCTCTTCTGATTTAACTCCTGGACTATCGACGGTCTGTCTGCAAAGCTGGGTGCTCTCCGATCGACCTTGTCCTTGTGTTCGATAACGGTAGCAATAGGTCAACATAGACTTTTATCGGTTACTGGGCCTTCCACACCCGTGAGTCATTTGCATCGTGCAAGAAATTTGGGTAATTGAAAACCCTTTACTTTGTAATTCTTGAGCCCTAACAGAAATCGGACATTGTGTTCTTTGTAAAGGCACAAATCACAAGAGGTTCAGGTATCTTTATTGATATACAGGGCAGCTTTCAAACATGTTACATACAACGGAAAGGATCGAATGGTATCTTCCTATGAAACGCATTGACGTCCAGTCTCGATATCACTTTCGTCAACTTGCACTCTTTCTTGCCGGTCTCACTGTTGTCCACCCATCTGTATACACCTTTACCGATTATGTACTGGCTTTGGTTGACTTTCAAACATTTGCAACGGATCGGTGGACAGAAAGGTTCTTCTTTCTTCTCTTTTCTCGGGGTGCACAACGAACAACATGTTTTAGCGTGCATGATTAAGGTTCACTTCGGATTTTGCAAACTGGGGATTTTTTTTATAAATTACATATTTTATTTTGAAGGGTTTGATTGACGTCGACTTCTTTGTTTTCGAATCACTCTCGATTTTGCTGCAGTTTTTTCTCAGACAAAAATATAGTTTAGCTGGTAAAGGTATTTTTTACAAGTGATATTTCATTCGATAATGTTATTCAAAATTGGAAAATTACTGATATTATGGACGAATTGATAAAAGCTGTCATAATATTAGAGTTCATGTTGTCTCTTTTATAATAGAAAATAGAACAGAAATATTCACCGCTTTTTTCGTTACACAAGATTCCATATGATCTCTAACGAAGAGACCATATTTTCCATTAAAAATCTCACGCCTCGACAGTCTATGTAATGAATCCCTAATGTAATTTCACCCTTGCCCTACCTCTACGACTTGCAGAATAGACCAGGCTATGAAGGAAAGTATACGCTGATAGATGTGAAAGTTTTTCACTGTCTATTCATTTAGTTGTATTCTGAAAGGAACAGGGCACAAAAAGCCAATGAGAGTCTTGTTCTCTGCTTAATTAAAATAGAAGTTACAAACTGTTGCCCCCAGCTACACTGCGGATCTCATTATGAAACAGAGTGTAGGTACAATATGTCGATATATACGCTGGACTAAGTCACGACATTCAGATCCCCAGGATTAATCTAATCAAAGAACTTAAATTAACTAGAAATAAAACCAAATGCTATCATAGAGATTTTTTCTGTCTCGCTTCTTCCTCACTTAATTCTAAATTATTTTGTAGGATAGTAATCCTGTTGTCCATTCTTGAGGTATCCACAAGGGCGAGACCCCAAAAAAGTACCTGCATCTTTCAGGATCATCGAATCTTATGCAAGAAACATTTACCCAGCCTAGAATACCCGGTGAACATCACTGACCTTGAAATCAGAGATATAGATTGGTTGGAATTAGATCTCAACGACTTGATTGAGAAATTCCCATTTGTCGAGAACATAACTGTGGTTAATGGTAGAAATATCACTAAATTGGTACCTCCACCCGTCGAAAATAACATACAGGTAATGGAAAATATTAAAATGTCCCAAGAATACCACCTTGGGGAACACCATTACGATCAAACGTGAATCTCATTTGATTTTTCAGGTTTTGGTTCTGAATAATTTAAGACTGAAGAGAATACGTAAAGAATTCTTCCCCAATCTTACGAAACTAGAGGAGCTGAGCTTGAAATATAATAATCTGAAAAACTTACCCAAGCAAATTCATCTTCCTGCAATCAAAAGAATATTCTTGTCAGGTGAAATATAAACATTTTTACAGATAACACGAACAATTTGCAAATTCATCAATCAACACTGCTGAAAACTAATATAGAAAATGGCCTGTTATATTTCGATTAGGTAAATCAAATTAAATTCTCATTTCCAGGAAATAAATGGAATTGTTCCATGAAATTGGACTGGGTTTTGGAACTGAATGAAACCATAGTACGAGATTTGAGAAATCTAACTTGTCATGAAGAACCTCACCCTGGAAAATCACTATTAGAAATCGCTGAATTCATGAGGGTACAAAATGAAGGAAACAGCCACTAACTAGATATATAACAGCTTGTTATTCGTAGGAAATTGATGACGAATGTCCAGAAAAATGCTCCTGTTCTATGCCCAAAGTGGTTATAGAGCCGGAGACGGATGTTTTAGAGCCCATTATTTCCGTGGATTGCTCCTACAAAGGATTTACGGTTTTTCCTGAAACGCTGCCTACGAAAACCAAAACTCTGTATCTTCAAGGAAATGAGATCAGCAATGCAGCGCCCCTTCGAACTAACCCATTGTATGAAAATATCCTCGATATTTATTTAGATTATAACAAGATCACTTCGATCGAAGAATTAGAAGGCTCAGCCTGGTTGACACAGTTCAGAGTTTTATCGCTGAGAGGAAATAAATTATCACAGGTACTTAACTTTATAACCATTTCCCTATCCACAGAAGCAGTTACATCATAGAGCTTTGATAGAACATAGAGCTTAATTAGAACATAGAACTCAGATAGTGAGATAGATCATAGAAATTAAATAGAACATAGAACTTATATGGAAAATAGAAGTTAGATAGAACATAGAACGAGGTAGAACATAGAACTAGGTGGGACATAGAATTCAGATAGTACATAGGACTTACAGGGAACACAGAACTCAGATAGATAGGACACGGTATATAAATTTATGTTCCGTGTTCTTTCTACAGACGGGCCCGGTTTTTAAGTCCCAACTTTGACACTCATTCTTCTTAAAGAAAATGTAACCAAAATGCGTTTCAATGAGAGATGGAGGGTGCCAACAACCCGGTCCAGCTGTGTATTGAATGTAATTTTCAGATTCCTACTTACGCAATTGACAATGCCCTTCAGCATAATTCGAATATGCCCAACGCAGTTAGATTACGACTTGGGGGTAATCCATGGAGATGTAATTGCCCATTCACCCCTGTTTTTCAAGAGATGCTCCAAAAATTTGCCCACCAAATAAGCGATTTGATGGAAATAAAATGTTCCTACGTGGAAGGAGATGAAAATTCGATGGTTCCAGTGAGTTTCCAAAGAGTTTTCTATATCCAACACAGAGTAAAAAATATTTGTTTCAGATTATACGTCTTTCGCGAAGCTCCTTGTGTCGATTTCCCACAGACTACAGCGTTCAAGCGTTGGATCTCATAAATGTGATTTTAGTGTTCCTTATAATAAGTGTATTGACCAAATTGGCTTACGACTACTACCATTTCAAGAGAACAGGCCGAGTGCCGTGGATAGTGACCAAGATGCCATGAAACTTTTGTATTTATTTAATAAAATGATTGCCTTCAATTATCATTTATGTAACATTACCTCTATTATTATCATCCTGATCGAGAAAAATCAAGATTAATTGATATTCTACTAGAAAAAATTAGGTTTTTGCCACAACTGGCTTTATATAAGCCATGAACTACGGCAACACTGAGTGAGTGATATAATGCGGCAAAATAAAATGCGGCGTTGCGCTGTTTATACAGAAGCTGTAGCTGTGACCATCATAAGAGCCCAAAATTCTTGTTTTTTCTTTGACGTTTGTTTTTCTTTTTTCAATTGACAGCCTTTTCTATGACATAACCAACAAAGATTAGCTATCAAATTTAGTCCAAACAAATATTCGAAATTAAAAAATACATTTGAAATTAACTATATTCGAGATATTCATTAATTGAAATGGTTAAGGAATCTACTAGGGATAGTTCTAAAAAGAAGCGAAAGGCAGCTTCTAGCACGGATCCTGAAAATGAGGTTGATATCTACAAGGTATTTTTCATCACAAATTGAAATATTATCCATATCAAACTCAATAATTCCAGAAAGCTGTTGATTTCGAGGAAAAAGAAGCGCTAAATCGACCAGCTGATGATGACGCCGATTTATATATGGAAATAAGTCAGGATATCAGAAAACTCCTGATTGAAATTTTTCAGCTGAAGACGCAGAAAGACCCAAGTGTATGATAATTATAATTAAATAGAATAGAACCAAGCTAAATTCTTTGATAATTTCAGGCAAAGGCGGAAATCACTGAAAAGTGTAGGGAAGCTTGTGTAAAAGTTGCAATATTAAAAAAACTAAATCGAATGGAAAAAGTAAGAGTAGTCAAGTCGAGGGAAATGTTATCAACTGAGAAGCAAAAAGTTGATTCTATCAACTTGCAATATCAGAATCTCCTCTATGAAGCCAATCATTTGATTTCTGAATTCAATAAATGCTTCCAATTCAAGTAAGTAAAAATATTCCATGTGATATACCTACTAACATTGTGACTCTTCAAGATCTAAAGATGAAGATGTAGATCTGATCAGTATTGAGGAATTTATGAAGGAGGCACCAGAATCAGTTACAAAAGAATTCAAAGATGTAAGTTTTGTATTTCATTCAAGAAATCATCATTTATTTAATTTTTATTCAGATGGATTCAAGCGACGAAATAAAGAAGCATGAATTGAGATTAGCTAGACTTGAGTATGAATTGGAACAAAGAAAGAACTTGGCTAAACTGTGTAAAACCTTGGAAGAAGAAAAAAAGAAAATTGGATTAGGTATCGCATATTCTATTGAAAAGTTTATGAAAGTATATTTACTCTGATTGACCTTTAATAGATATTATTGAGCATAAGAAGAAATTGGAAGGTTTAGCTCCTAAACTCAGTGCTGTCCTTGATGTTACTAAGCCTTTGCAGGAATATTTGAACATACCCATAGACAAATTGAGAGCTGAACATGAACTCGCGTATCTTTTACCTGAACCACTGTATCTCTTTTACGTAAATGTAGATGGTTTTAAAGAAGTCTACGGTAAGTTTTTCTGTTACACTTCGAATTAATTTTTTAATTATTCAAATCTATCTTCAGATCGATCCATCACACTTTCGATAGTTGGCGATCAAGATGAAGCAAGTCAGTGGAAAGAACAACAAGCTGCAATCAGATTACAAGATGAAGAAGATACTGATCCTGAGGTAGAACAAGATACTGAGGTAATGATTACATTTTAAAACAGTTAAAAAAGATCAGGGATCCTATTTTAAATTTAGGAAATCGTGGAAGTGAAAAAACGAAGACACAGAAAGTCGACCAGTAAACCGCAAGACCCAAAGGAAGAAAAGAAGAGAAAAGTATTACAAACCCATCCGTTATCTGTTGAAGCCACAATGAATATCAAGGAGTCACTGTCCATCAAACTCAAGTTGAATTACTATTATAACCTCAAAATAGTAACTGTCAAGTCTGATGTGTCATTGCCAAGTAATATTACAGGTTAGGTTACGGTCTTATGTCAGTGACTTCTGAATTTTCAAGTTTTATTATAGGGAATACAGCTAGAGAAGTACTTATGGGGGAAACCTTGTTAGGTGAACTAGTGGAAGGAGATACCGGGTTAGAAAGTCCAAACTCAACGATGTCGCACCAGTTGAAAAAATTCTCTTTAGGTCCTTACGAAACTTTGATACCGGATATTGGTTTTGCCTATAATTGGGCGCAGAAAGCATGCGGGTTAGATTTTCTCAGTCAACAGGTACATTTTAATCGTGGATGATAACAATTTTTTTTTTATCATTATTGTTTCAGTCCTCAAACGAACAAAGTCAGAAGTCGAGTCTTCTCAATGTTGAATTTGTTTTGAAGACGTTACACATCAAAGTACAGTCGAGATATGCCCTAGCCCTCCAACTAGAATTATTAGGTAGGTACTTTCCATTAAAAAAAATTGAAAAAACATATTTTCCTCTTCAATGTTTTTATTTTAAAAAATGGGTCACTAAAAGCACTGGAATGAAGATTGGAGCACTTTTATATGCTCCTTGCTTTCAAAATTATGCCAACTTTGTAATTGATTTACTTGGAGCGTTACCGGCGAAGTGGCACCAAGTCCCTTGGAACTATAGAATGAAAATGATCTAGAATGCTAGATACAGGAAAAGATGAAGCAACTGTCCACTTTTAAGACTTTTCAGAACGTAGAAATAGTTTATTTCCTTTCTAGAGAAAAACCAAATTCCGAGTATTCCTGACCACCTCGAAATACCCAAAAACATGATATCCGGTCTCACTAAATGGTCTTCGAAGAGTTACCAACAATTTCACAATTCCCCCGGTACGACTGCTTTGATCAACGAGGAAATCGTAAGGCCCAACGATATATTCTACTGCGCAACTATAACAAGAAATAACGGTAAGACTTGGAATATTCTTGAAACTTCCGGTGTTAATTCTTCATTTCCAACAGCTTCTATGGAATGTCTCATTGTCATCAAAAATGAGTTCCCCGTTCAACCTCCCATATTTTCATTAACGGTGAATTATAATGGGAAACACCACGCTGGGAACAACGACGATATTAGGGTAAGTTTTTGGTTGGATTCTTCGAAGTCCATAATAAAAAGTAATTTCAGGATATGGAAAGGAGTTTGAACACAGTTTCTTCGTTAACATATTCAGCGGCTGAGTGGATATTGGCTGCTCAAATATCGCTGGCTTGCTGTTATTTGGACATCTTTCTAGAAACAGAACATCCAGATGTTTTTCCCCAGAACAGCATTTTCTTCAGGAGTGTATGGTAATAAAGGATTTTTAATGTCATTTGCGAGTTGTTAATTGATTTTTTTTCAGCGCAAGAAACAGGAGAAAACCATTTCATTACCGGAAAATAGGAAGTGGTGTATATACACAATATTAATTCAATATAGGATGTGAGATTTTAAAGAATGTTCAATATTTTATTTCTGAATTAGAATGATAATTTTCTTTATTCATATCTGAAAATAAAATTTTTTAAATGCCTAGTTTTTCTAAAATTCTTTCATCAGGAAAACTCGGTTGCGTTCCTTTTCTAGTCACTGAATCTGCAGCAACCATGCATGCTTTTTCAACCATTTCCTCTATGGGTAATTCCTTTCTTCTCACCAGAAGATAAGCTAAAGCTCCGATAAAAGCATCCCCTGCTCCTGTCGAATCAACACAATCCACTTTTGGAGATCCCACGTAAAAAATGTTTCCTGTGCTTTTTTCCGCAAAGACTGCTCCTTCCGAACCCAAAGTGATCAAAACGCTTTTACAGCCCAGCGAAATCAAACTGGAAGCTGCCACTTCTGCTTCCCTGGAAAGTATCTCGTTTTTTCATAATTGTGCACAAATTTTGGTAATGAGCATTCAAATTGTAGTGACTGCGCAATTTTCGAACACAAAACTTCAACTCAAACGAATTTGTAGACCTTCAAATTCTATGAATGCTCATTGTATTAAGAATTCTATGGTGGTGAAAGTGAATGAAAAAGTAACCAAAATCTGTGGTATGAAGTGAACTCTATGAATTCTATGATACATAAGAAAAGATGCATAGAAACCCTGGTGTTGACATAGAACTTAATATTAGTATAAGTTCTATGGACTTTCTTGGCAAAAGAGAAAATGAATCCTTGATTTTGCATCTAATACTTATGAGGTTACCCTACGTGTACTATCTTTGATTTTCTTACATTTTATTAGTAACTGGCAACTTTGTGAATTGTGAGGCTTCGTGTTCGTTGACACAAAAAATTGTTGGTAGTTCGAAAAGAGAAGGATCATATTCTGATGTATATGGTGCTCCATTCAATATGGAAACCTGCAAAAATAATTTTAACTTCATCTCTCACTGCTTAGGTGATATCTCTTTCATATCTTGACAACTTGACAAAATTTTGTGATTTCTGTGCCATAGATTCTCAATAAATATGATGAGGGTTTTCTGTGAAATTCACAGAAAGGCAGCGGAGAACGATGCACTTACCCCCTTACACAACCTCATGGCTTTCACAGCCACATCTACAGAAGTCTCTAGCTGCAATATCAATAACTTAGCAGTTCTAATGGTTTCAGAAGCCTCCTCGATATCGTCAACGCATAATTTTTTATTTGCACCAGCAATGATTACGATTTGATTTTCTCCGCTCTCAGCCACACAAATTTGAGCAATACCTGTCGATTCTTGCTCCGTTTTGAACACATAACTTGTATCCACCTCATTTTTCATGAGGTTGGATAAATATTTGTCACCCCATGAATCATTCCCCACCTTGAAATCGAAAAATGTTAAATTTATAGTCTGTTAATAAGAATCCACTAACTCTTGCGATTAGTGCAGTGGAGACACCCAATTTGGCAGCTGCCACACATTGGTTCGCACCTTTACCACCAAAATTGGTGACGAATTCGGTACCATGAATTGTTTCTCCAGGATTGGGAAGTCTTGGAGTGTATCTTGAATCAACAATCGAAACTCTGTTAATTGAATGTATTCTAAACTCATTCAATACTCACCCTACAAAGTCTATCATACAAGAGCCTACTACTACAACTTCATTCGAATTAAAATCATTGCTGCCATCATTATCTCCTTCCATCATATTGAATAGATATTAACTGATCGCATAGAAATTTAAACGCTTCAATATGAACCTACACGATCAAATGGAAGCTAACTGGTGTGTAAACTTATCTGTCTGAATATTTGATTATCGAGTTCCTAGCCTTGTGATTCATCCAATTATTGGTATTGGTAATACTATTCAATATTTATACATTATAGGACTACAGGTAACGAACATTGCCTTCTGCAATTTTTAGGACTGTACGATTTTTCCCAGCACTTGACGTATCTGTTTTAACAGATAATTTTATCAGCTAGCTATTATCAGCAATGTTATTATCGAAAGGTAAAACAATCTTCTGTATTATACCAATTAAGATAAACAGCAAATTTGAAATTGTATCAAGTGTCAAGCTGAATCATATGACGAAAATATAGGGTATAGTGACCTCTGCTGACTAAAGAAAGAATCAATGGAAAAAAGGATTCTTTATGTGGGGTTAACCCTTAACGAAAGCGACATAAAGATCCTTCAACCTTCATTCCATAAAAAATTGACAATTAACATCTGATATGATATCTAAAAATTACAAGACTTTGATTTTAGCTTTAAAATTTAGAACTGTAATCTGTATTGATTAAAACTGAAAGAATATTTAGTGTGCTGTTAGTCAGTAGTAATTCAATAATAAATGTGTATTGGTAAATGTTTATTTTATAAATCTTAAGGAGGAAGTATTTTGAGTCTTAAATTTCGTACAACTCAACATTTTAAAATGAACACTTTCAATATTCAAGTTTTGCTACCATCAAGTAGCAGTGAATCGACTATGCAGAATGGTGCTATCAAAAAAAGTAGAACTAGAAGGAAGCCCAAAGAAAAAAAAAGTAAAGCTCCTGATTCACAGCATGGTGTAGAGGAAGCAGGTCCAAGTACAAACAACAGTAAAAAGGAGAAACAAAAACCTCCAAAAAAAATTAAACCAGAAAAAAAGAAAGTTTCAACCCCTTCAAATCCTCTTACTCAAGGTGGTGCAACATCGACCAGTGGCGTTAAGCTGAAAAAAAAGGCAGAGCCAGTATTAAATAATCCATCTCCTAAAGCACTGATTCAGAATTCCAGTGGTGATAAAGCAAAAACAGAAAATGCTAATGGTAGTAAAAAATTTACCAAAAATCATATTGCCTACTATGCTCCCTTCTATAAAGGACTAGCAGCTTTCCACAACTTAAAGATAAATAATACTAATATTTGGAGTCCACCAAAACCTGCTAATGTAGAAAAAAGTGAATCAAGCATCGAATCGATCACAACACATGACTTTAATTTTGACATTAATATACTTCACGAACCTTCAAATGGAAGGTTCATACGTAAAAGATCATCAAATAAAGATGTGAACCTTCATACATTTGGCCCCAAATTACCAGTGGTGTTCTCCGAAATTGACTCCCAAGAACAAAATTCAGATATATCCGTGGAAGATTTATGTGAAAACTTTGATCATATTGTCCTAAATTCAACAATGACTAGTCCCAGATTCGATCACTCAAGTTTACGAGAAGAATCTTCATTAATGTTAGATGCAACTGTGAACACCAGTAGGGAATTTGACACTTCCAATTCAGTAAATTTGAATAGATCTCAAAGTCCACAGAAGAAACTCAAGAAAACGAAGCGGGGAGGGACAAAATCGAAAAAAAATCAAAATAAGAGGGAATTGTGTTATAACGATTTCATTAGCTTGGAAGAAGTGACTGAGGGCTTGAAAAACGGTTCATTGATTAAAGGTTACATTAGAATTAATCAGAGAAACACAAGAGAAGCATACGTTTCCAATAATACTAAGGGTGATATTGACTATATCATCAAATCGGTATTAGATCAAAATAGAGCCTTAGAGGGAGATGAGGTAATTTTGAGGATAAAGCCTGAATCGGAATGGAACGCTGGGAGGAAAACAGCTAGTGTTGTCTACATTTCGAAAATGGTAAGGAAATGTCAGATGGTTTTATATGATGAGAAGGGATCCCTTCTGGAGTTTTGTTACATGCTAAACAAACAGCGATTTCTTTGCACACTGTATTTTACATTCTTATGTGAAAAATTGTGTGTTACTGCTCAAACAACATGAAAATGTTTGATATTCATTTTTTGTATCAATGACAGCAAGAACTACTCAATACACATCTTCTCTTACACTTATAACAAATAAAATCAATTTTAAAAAAGGGAAAAAACATCAACAATCAATAGAAAATGTTTCAAATCATTTTCAAGCACTTGATCCTGGAAATGAGAACATTATCATTTCATCTGTTATTTGAGCTTAACTATCAGGTAAAGAGGCCTAACTGGTGAAGAATTCATGGTCAAATTGAGCATGGGAATCAAAGGAATATAATAAAATTACTAAGCCAAAAAAATTGTTTTTATAACTTAAAATCTTTACCATATTGTACTTGTTTTGAACGGACATATTTTCTACAGGTTCATCCTAGAACCACCGTAGGAAAGTTATCGGCACTGCCCAAAAACGAAAATTTCGCAGCCTTTCTACCGAGAGACAAGAGGTTCCCTTACGTATACATACCGACAATAAGCTGGCCGAAGGGCTTCAAAGAAAACCCGAGAGACTTCGAGAAAAACCTGTTTCTCGCGAAAATAACCGAATGGACCAATCTCGAATACGCCCAGGGATTGATCATCGAGAACATTGGCCTTGCGGGAGACCTAAAAATCGAAAACTTGGCCATCTTGAAGGCCTGCGGTTTGGATCACGAACCTTTCAGCAACGAAATGTTGAAATTCCTTCCGAAAACTTCCGATCTTCAAGCAGATTGGCTGATTGGTAGGGAAGACCTGCGGAAAGACTGCATATTTACTATCGATCCTTTGACTGCCAGAGATCTCGACGACGCTGTGTCCTGCAAGACTTTGCCTGATGGAAATTTCGAGGTTGGAGTTCACATCGCTGATGTCTCGTTTTTCTTGAAAGAAGGTGACTATTTTTTGGTTCAGCCGTTTAGCATTGGTCCTTTGGGCAAGGATTTTGGGGAAAAATTTCCTTCTTCAAAGCATTACTTAGGATCGAATTGTTGCCAGTCTTTACAAACTGGATATGTTTACAGGTACCGAACTGGACAAACAGGTCGCGTGGAAAGCCACCACGATATACATGGTCAGCAACGTTTACCACATGCTCCCAGTCGAACTGTGCATGAACTGCTCCCTCCTACCAGGCAAAGACAAGCTCGCTTTCTCTGTCTTCTGGACAATGACTCCCGAAGGAGAGATATTGACCACTCGCTTCGCCAGAACTGTGATAAACTCCTGCGCCCAACTAGCCTACGAGCACGCTCAAGCCATCATCGATGACCCCGAAAATTTCGACAGATCTTCCCTTCCTAAGATCCTGAACGGTTACACTGTGGAAGACGCCAAAGACGTAATATTGAAGATGTACCAAATCTCAAAGAACTTGAGACAGAAAAGATTCGAGAACGGTGCTCTCAGGATCGACCAGGTCAAGTTGTCCTACGAGGTAGATCCCAAAACGGGGTACCCTGTGAAGTACTACGTGCAAGAGTTGAAAGAGGCTAATAGACTTATCGAGGAATTCATGTTGTTGGCCAATATGTCCGTGGCCAAGAAGACCCTCGAGCATTACCCGGACGTTGCGTTTTTGAGACTGCACGAACCGCCCAAGTTGAACATGTTGACTGAACTGAAGAGGGCGCTGGGGTCTGTCGGTATCCACGTCGACATAACCTCTGCGAAGAGTATTCAGTGCTCGCTGTCCAGATACGGATCAGACGATGAAGCAGGTGAAGTACTCCTAACTCTAATTTTCGTTCAATTATTAGATAATATCGGGCCAAGCATTGTTCCCTGTGGAACACCCTGCGTTATCGTTAGATTCGCGAAATTTCAATATTTACCTGCTCTGCTTGTCAATTTCTGCGTCAATAAAATCAAGTCGTGTTTGAATGTCAAAGAAACGCCGCCTCAAACCTAACACATTCAAAATTTCCTAAACAGAGGAAGATATTGAGATGAGTTGAACAGCAAAACGTTAAAGATGAAACGGACTTTGAAATAAAGCATATTTCAATGAGCTTAGATCACAGAATAATTCTACAGGGTGTTTCAAACTTCGAGAGAACTTCACTCGTACAGTTCATCTTGATTGTGGCGTCAAAGAAAACGCCGCCTCAAACCTAACGCATTCAAAATTTTCTAAACCAAGAAAGATATTGAGATGAGTTAAACAGCAAAATGTTAAAGATGGAACGCACTTTGATCTAAAGCATATTTCAATGAGCTTAGATCACAGAATAATTCTACAGGGTGTTTCAAACTTCAAGAGAACTTCACTCGTACAGTTCATCTTGATTGTGGCGTCAAAGAAAACACCGCCTCAAACCTAACGCATTCAAAATTTCCTAAACCGAGAAAGATATTGAGATGAGCTGATCAGCAAAATGTTGAAGATGGAACGGACTTTGAAATAAAACACATTTTTATGAGCTCAGATCACAAAATAATTCTACAGGGTGTTTCAAACTTCGAGAGAACTTCACTCGTACAGTTCATCTTGATTGTGGCGTCAAAGAAAACGCCGCCTCAAACCTAACGCATTCAAAATTTCCTAAACCGAGAAAGATATTGAGATGAGTTGAACAGCAAAATGTTAAAGATGAAACGGACTTTGAAATAAAGCATATTTCAATGAGCTTAGATCACAGAATAATTCTACAGGGTGTTTCAAACTTCGAGAGAACTTCACTCGTACAGTTCATCTTGATTGTGGCGTCAAAGAAAACGCCGCCTCAAACCTAACGCATTCAAAATTTTCTAAACCGAGAAAGTTATTGAGATGAGTTGAACAGCAAAATGTTAAAGATGGAACGCACTTTGATCTAAAGCATATTTCAATGAGCTTAGATCACAGAATAATTCTACAGGGTGTTTCAAACTTCAAGAGAACTTCACTCGTACAGTTCATCTTGATTGTGGCGTCAAAGAAAACACCGCCTCACACCTAACGCATTCAAAATTTCCTAAACCGAGAAAGATATTGAGATGAGTTGAACAGCAAAATGTTTAAGATGGAACGCACTTTGATCTAAAGCATATTTCAATGAGCTTAGATCACAGAATAATTCTACAGGGTGTTTCAAACTTCAAGAGAACTTCACTCGTACAGTTCATCTTGATTGTGGCGTCAAAGAAAACACCGCCTCACACCTAACGCATTCAAAATTTCCTAAACCGAGAAAGATATTGAGATGAGTTGAACAGCAAAATGTTTAAGATGGAACGCACTTTGATCTAAAGCATATTTCAATGAGCTTAGATCACAGAATAATTCTACAGGGTGTTTCAAACTTCAAGAGAACTTCACTCGTACAGTTCATCTTGATTGTGGCGTCAAAGAAAACACCGCCTCAAACCTAACGCATTCAAAATTTCCTAAACCGAGAAAGATATTGAGATGAGTTGATCAGCAAAATGCTAAAGATGAAACGGACTTTGAAATAAAGCATATTTCAATGAGCTTAAATCACAGAATAATTCTACAGGGTGTTTCAAACTTCGAGAGAACTTCACTCGTACAGTTCATCTTGATTGTGGCGTCAAAGAAAACGCCGCCTCAAACCTAACGCATCAAAATTTCCTAAACCGAGAAAGATATTGAGATGAGTTAAACAGCAAAATATTAAAGATGAAACGCACTTTGAAATAAAGCATATTTCAATGAGCTTAGATCACAGAATAATTCTACAGGGTGTTTCAAACTTCAAGAGAACTTCACTCGTACAGTTCATCTTGATTGTGCCGAAAAAATAGCGAATCGGACCGAATATTTTGTCTCAGTGTGCTTATGAGTTATGAGAGATCGTCCCAGTCTAAGAAAACATTACCGATTTGTTTTTGATAAATAAATTGAGCGCTCAATTTACTTCAACGAGGGCTATACCATTTTTGATTTAACGTTTATCTTATCACAGGAAAGATCAGATCAGCTGTTCTTAATCATCTGTTCGCCAAGCCGATGACCAGGGCCCGATATTTCTGTCCAGCTGTAGAAACTGCCACTGAATCCTTTGATCATTATGCTCTTAACGTACCTTTGTATACACATTTCACATCACCTATAAGACGTTATGCTGATGTTATGGTCCACAGGTTATTGGCTGCTAGTTTGGGTAAGTACATCATTTACCTCACTCAAAACCAAGTATCATTAAGAGATTTATTCTTCACATCATTCGAAGCTTTTACTTTCAACTATATAATTCAATACTTGAGATTCTTTCGACCAAATCCACATTTTATTGATACTTCATTACATACAGGTTTAGCAGATGGACCGAAATTGAATTCTGAGGAAGTGGGGGAAATAGCCGCAAGGTGTAATTTGATCAAGTACAACGCCAAAAAAGCACAAGAAGAGAGCAGTCATCTCTACCTTTGCCATTACATTGTTAATAACCAACCGTTCATTAGAGAGGCAGCTGTTGTAGAAGTGAGAGAGCGAAGCTTCGATGTGATAGTTTTAGAATGTGGTGAAATCGTCAGAGTTCATTTTCACGTAAGTTTCCAAGAAAATTCAAATTAATTCTTTATTTCATCAACAAAATCATTTTGAACAACTTAACCAACATCATCACTTAAATTTGAAATTTATTAATTCATTTCATTTGTTTCCTAATGTCCTCTATTATTATCCCGAATTCATTTATTTCAGTCTCCAATTCATTGCAATTTTTAATTTTCTCTTCGTAGTCCTTTGTTTCGTTCATGAGCTCATCTGTCAACTTCTGAACATCTTTCAAATCATTAATGATATGTTCACGGTGTCTTTGGTTATCTTCCTTTTTATGATTTTCTTGAATTCTTCCAATCTCGTGCAATAAAAAATCGACATTAGATTGACCTTCCCGGATTTTGAGTAACTGAGTGTCATGGTCTATACGAGTTGAGAGCTCGTTTATTTTATCGCTCCAGTTTTTCACGGAATCTTCGAAATTTGATTGTTGCTCTTGCGATTTTTTGCTTAAATATTGACTCTTTTTCTCTAATTCATCCAATTTCGACAGTTGAGTGTCAAGTTGATTCCTTGAGTCTGCCAATAATAAGTTTGATTTGAACATTTGTATCTGGTTGATTTCATATTCATCTTTCATTTTGTAGAAGGCAGTCCTCATTTCGGAATATTTTTTGAAGGATTCTTCATATCTTTCTCTCAACTCTGTGTCTTGCTCTTGACTTTCCACGAATAAATTCTTTTCGTTAAGAGTTTTCAGTATCTCTATATAATCCAAATCATTTTCAGAATCAGACATTTTGTATAGAGTATTAATTTGTTCAATTTCTAGAAATTTTCCAGAAAATTATCATAAACATAGAAAACTAGTGGTTTTCACAGAGCTTTGTTAGTTAAAAGAGTTACAGAATAATATTATAGATGAATCATAGAACAAACCGTATCTATGAATAAATCAGTGAAGAATGAATTTCCTACATTTTCTTCATTTATTTCAGGAAATTGAAGGTGCTTCCTATGAAGTCGAGGATATAACAAATATTGACTTAGATTCTGATGAGACTGATCCAGAAATGCAAAAGAAATATTGGAGAGCAACTTTGTCATATTCACCAACAAAAAAATTTCCAGCTGTCATGACAGTAATTGAACTATTCACTCAAGTGAGAGTCCTTTTGAAAAAGTGTGAAAAAACTCAGAAACTGATAGCAAAACTAGTTCGACCCAATTCCTGATATCTGATAATGATGATGAAATTAATTAATTTTTATGATTTCCTTTTTATATTTGTAAATATTCAACATTTTACATGAGAAACAAATTAAAGTATTCAAACTTTGTTTTTGGTATTCTTTCAATAAATCATATTATCATAAGAAACAAAATGAGAACTTATCGCAGTAATGAAATTAGGTACACAATTCTATTGTCAGGCAATGCAATTACCGTACTAGGAATACAACAGATCTAAAGTAGAATAAATAATTTTCTTTTACAACAATTCGTATCGCCCAAGCATCAAATGATGAATAAAATGGGAGCTAAGTTTGCAGGCAAGTAACACTCCTTCATTAAAGGCATATTTTTTGAAGGTAAATGAGACGAAATTCAGAATTTTGGTTATGCTAGATTAATCAACTGCGCTTTACTTCTTGTAAAATTTTCGGCTAAACTCAAATATTTTTCCCTCCAAAAAAATTGATGATAAGAAAAAGAAAACTATGAATTTTGACATATGACTTTTCTCGGAAATGACATGTTTATCTTTTTATTTCCCTGACATTTAACCTTAAATTAAAAATATTTGATTTTTTGATAAATAGTCTCTTGTTTCTTCACACAATCTGATTCTTGCAAGTTATGTCCTGCCTAGTATAGATATTTCAAAAGTTTGTATGTATGTGATCGTCTTATGAATTTCGATAAAAAATAAACAGTTTCCTCAAAAAGTAAGAAGTGAGTTAATCAGATAAAATAAAAACAATTATTCAGAATATCATATCTGCAATAATTTGTCGTTTGAATGTGTGGAAAAATTCTCATTTTTCTTCATTTTCTAGAGAAAGTTGAAAGTTATGGATAAAATACCGATACATGGTCAGACTGGTTATCTAATTCTCAATGAAGATGGTGCAGTAATATCTTCATCAGGAGAATTGGAAAACGATGAAAGAACAGCTTCGATTATAATGGATTTGCTAACACTCACCCCTCATATAGATCCTCTTGGTTTTCCGCCTGAAGAAGGTTTCAAGAAACTCTCACTATCCTACAAAACGCATTGCTACATAGTTTGTTTATGCAACAGAAAAATTCATATCATTAAGAAGTTGAATCCTCAAGAGGATCCACTTACAGTAAATGCATGAAGAGTTTATGGAATAATCTTATGACTGGTACTCCTTTCGGTTCTGTGATTGTGTAGTTTGTTTACGGATCCATTTTATATTTTATCCACTTATCAATAAAAGATGTTATAATTTAAATTGTGAATAATATATTTCTATGTATATATAGTTCATTTCTTTTGTTTTATTTCTTTCTTAGAGTAATGCAAAATTCAAATGGTGAGAAATGTAAGAGATAAGAGAGTATAAATTCAAATCTGATTCATTAATCATTACTTACCTGAATAAAAGATATTATTTAGATTCACTAACTGCATTGATGAACAAAAATATATTTCATCAATCAAGAAAAGGAATAACTCGAAAGTAAAAGCAAAGAATACTCTTTGAAAGAAACTCATGCATTCTGTGCCCTTTGTTTACTTATAGTTCTATGAAATACGTTAACCTCAAAATTGCTTCGATCTGAAATCTCAAAAATTATCTGTATAATTATTCAATTATTATATTTATCAATGAATATAATGGGGTCAATGAGTATCAACAGCTCTTATATAAACGCTTTGGCTTTAACTTACCTGATACGTTAATATAAAGAAGCTTCACTGAGATTCCACTGAAGAGATATTTTCTTCACATAATTTCTTAGAGTGAAACGCAGAATTTAATATTATATAGGAGGTTCCTTCAACGTGAAACGTATGTGGGGCACCTTCTGAATCTCATATGTGATTTATTTTGGTTGTCAGTGAATTACAGATATGGTTATTCATTTTTCGAAGAGAAGATGCAGGTTTATTCTTCTGATGGTCGTATTGCTACTCATTTTTCATCTCTGTGGTGGTTTCTTACACTTATTCACCAAGGATTTCAATGAGGACTTCGATTACCCATACAGTGGAAATGTGAAATTTCTGGTGGATCAAATGTTGAATGGAGCAGAATTCACACCGTCAAATTACTATTACTTCAAATACAAGTCCAACCTGACTCATATTTGTGACAGTTCAGTGAGACTATTGTTTCTGGTCAAATCTGATCCTGAACACTATGACCATAGACATATCATAAGGAAGACATGGGGTGCCCCAAATCAGTTTAAAAGAAATGTTAATATCAAAACAGTGTTTTTGCTAGGAGAACGATATTCTGAAGATGATCGGCTAACAGCAGAGTTCAATACTTACAATGATTTATTAGTAGGAAACTTCAGTGATACATATTACAATAATACAATCAAAACTATGATGGGTTTCAAGTGGGCCTTTGAATTTTGTTCGAAATCCACTGATTATTTCATGTTTGTTGATGATGACTATTATGTCTCCCCTAAAAACTTGTTGAAGTTTGTTGAAAACCCTTTCGTTTACCCTGGAAGAGATAAAACTGTTGAAAAGTATAGTTTCACGGACATGAGTCCTGATAAGTTCGAATTATATGCAGGTTATGTGTTTGAATCTTCTCCTTTTAGAAATTATTTTAGCAAATGGTATGTGTCCTTGCAGGAATATCCTTTTGATAAGTGGCCTCCATATGTTACCGCTGGAGCTTATGTTTTAAGTAGATTGTCATTAACGAGGATGTATTATGCTAGTTTATTCATGGATCATTTTCGATTCGATGATATTTATATCGGTATTTTAGCTTACAAGCTTAAAATCGAGCCTATTCATAATGAAAATTTTCATTTTCACAAATTACTGTACACTCCAGAAAGGTATCAAAAACTTATAGCTTCTCATGGCTATAATGATCCAGACGAACTGTGGAGCGTATGGAAAGAAAACAAAGATTTTGAAAAGTTCTGAAGTAAACTTAAGGACTAAAGAACCTTAAATTGGCAGAACTATGTTGTGACTGATTCCATTCCATTTAGTTCAAAATTTGAAAAATCATGAATAAGCATTACACAGTGTGATTTAGCATTCAATATTTTTTTGCTGTGGATTGCAACACCAATGTCTTTTTTTTCACCGAAATGTACCTTAGGTTGAAGCACCGGGTTGTTAAATTGACACCTTGTGAATTTTGAATGCTCATAATGTAATAAATTGTAGTTGAATTTTATTTTTATAAGTTTTTATTGAAATGTTATCACTATTGTGAAGTTTGCATATTTTTCCATTCTTTTGTGATATCTACCTCTTGTGAGTAGGGTTTATGACATTTTTGATCTTTGTAGAATTGTGGTGAAGTTTGAAATATATTTGTTATATTTTTATATTTTGTGTTTGATTTTTCTCTATAATATATTTAGTAATAAGCCATATGAATGAGGTTTTGAATCGTGGTAAATCTCCATTCAAAAAGTGGTCTCTTTATTTCACGAGTAACTACCCTAATTTACGACGTAGATACTTGATTTTTTTTTAATTGAAGTTGAAGAACGTCCCGAGGGCAAATAGTTTTCTTTTTTTCGATTTAATTAGTTCTTCAATTAAAAAAATAGGGTAATCGTTAGATCTCTGCAGTATTTGGGTTATTGAATATATTTTTCGTTTTTCATGAGTACAAGCTATATTTTTGAACTAATCATCATGAAAATTTTTGTAGTTTATAGAAGATTAAATTGCCGAGGGCAAATAGTTGCGATTTTTTCCAAAAAATGATGAATAACCGTGGAAAAAAAAATCATTAAGTGTAGTTTCCAAAACGCTGAAGTTCAACCTGTTTTTTTTTAATTGAAAAACTAATTAAATCGAAAAAAAGAAAATTATTTGACCTCGGGACGTTCTTCAACTTCAATTTAAAAAAAAAATTCAAGTCTCTACGTCGTAAATTAGGGTAGTTACTCGTTAAATAAAGAGACCACTTTTTGAATGGAGATTTACCACGATTCAAAAGGTGATACTTCGCCTTAATATGAAGGAGCTTTCAAAAGCTCTTAACTTCAGACCAATGCAAAATTAGTGGAATAATGTATTATATACCTACAAGTGTCAACTGCCTAGACGTCAAGAATTGAGATTTAAAACAATAAAAGTTATCTTAAAATGAAAATTGTACAAAGGAAAAACCTGGGATGGTCCTTACTAATAATTTTCCTAATTCTTCTCATCCACATTTTCGGCGGATTCTTCCGATTGATGGAGAAGAATTTCCATAAAGACTTCAAGTACCCATACGATGTTAAACTGAAGTACCTCGTCGCCCAAATGATGAAAGGAATTCACTACAAGCCTCTCAATATATTGAACTACCATATCGAAAGTTATGGGGGCCACATCTGTGAGAATCCAGGAAGACTCCTATTCCTTGTGAAGTCGTCGCCAAGAAATTACCACAGAAGAAACATTATAAGGAAAACTTGGGGTTCAGCCATACTTAATGACGGCGTGAAAACGGTGTTTTTAATCGGGAAAACCACTTCGAAAAGCATGAATATGATGCTGGTTAGAGAAAACGAAATACTGAGAGATTTGGTTTTAGGCAGCTTTATAGATTCGTATTATAATTTAACGCTTAAAACCACAATGGGTTTGAAATGGAGCAGTGAATTTTGTTCTAAAAACGTTGAATTCTTCATGTTTGTCGACGACGACTATTACGTATCTACGAAGAACATAATGAAGTTCTTAGAAAACCCGTTTGCGTATCCAGGAACAGAAGAAAACGTCAAAAACTTAACAGACTTCAATCCAGATGAGTTCTGTATGTACTCTGGATTCATCTACAAGAAAGAAAGACCCATACGTAAAATTTTCTGTAAATGGTACGTGCCCCTCAGAGACTACCCATACGACCAGTGGCCCCCATACTCAACAGGTGGAGCTTACATTTTGAGCAGAAAATCTTTGCGAATGATGCACTATGCCAGTTTATTCACGAAACTAATCAAATTGGAAGACGTTTACATAGGTCTGATAGCGTATAGATTGGGTATAGAGCCTATAGGTAACAATGTCAATTTCAAGATGGAAGCCAAATACGATTTTCAAGAGTATAGGACTGTTTTAGCCGCTCATGGGTTCCAAAAGCCTAGGGAGTTGTGGATGGCTTGGAAAGAACAGAGTTTGGCTGACGAAAATAGTTCATTCGTGAAAAACATTGAGAGGAGATGAAAACAAGCCTATATAAGACTACTGAATGGTTGTACACACACTTATCGTATTTTAGGTACCTACCTACACCAAAGAATGATAACTATTATTAATTCAAGAATAAATAATTTAAATCCTTAGTCATTAACTAATTTGTTTGATATCCATTGAGTTCAATAGAGTAAGCAATTGAGTGCAACACAGCAGTGGCGCACCCAGAAATTTTATTCGGGGGGGCTGCTCAAGAGTAATCAGGTTTTTGTAAGTTATATAATTTAAAAAATGCGCCGCAAGCGAAAACCTTCTTGAGTAATGGATATATCGCATTCGTTATTATACCGGGTGTTTCATTGGTAAATGAACATACGGTAACCTGAGCTAGAGCTGCCCTAGGCGAGTCCAAAAAACCGATATATGATAGGTCTAATCAATTCCATAACCGAGATACAGGCAGTGGCGTAGCTAGATAGTCTGGGGCCCTGGTGCAAAAATCGAAGAGGGGCCCCTTAATAAATTGTTTTCGAGTCAAAATATAAATACTTCGAAGAAGCAAAGTTACTTACTTAAGGTACAGTTGAGGAATATACTTGAATAAATTATGTTGTTATCTATGTATTTGAATAGGTATATTAAATTCATTATATTAATGCGGATGAAAAAAAGGGCGTTGAAAACATTTTTTATAGATATTTACTATATGTACAAATATTAAAAAAAAATTGTCATTGTCATTATGACCTTCTAGCCTTATTTTTTTTTATTGATACGTTAGATTATTTGGTGACATCACAATAAGAATAAACTATTCGAGGAATGAATTCAAATTGATTATTGGGGATTCAAACCTAGAGGTCAAGTCTAGATTTGAAGTCATTTATTCCTTCGGAAAAAATATTTTTACAACCTCTTTCTAGACCTAGTCTTTGCGAAAGATTCAATGACTTCACTCAAATCTAGACTTGATGCAGCTTCATTTTCAATTGATAGGTATAAGCCATAAATGTCGCAGTTGAGCTTGGCTCATAGTGTTCCGCAAATAATTTTAAATTATTCTTAATTTGCTGAAAGATTTTTCAGCTTCTGCAGAGGTGACAGGAAGATTGTATGGAATAGTAATATTGCTGTAAATACTTCTTTTAGGTCACATTCCAGCATTCCGTATTTCCTTATTATTTTCATACACAATTCATGAATTGTCCATGCCTTATTCAATTCAGGTAGAAATAGGTGATAGATATTAAGAACTTGAATTGAAAAGTTGGTCCCTTTCATATCGCAATATTTACTTTGAAATTGGTCGAAGCTTTGAATTACCTATATCTAGTAGAAATGATGGTGAAAATTCAAAATTTTGTTGACTACAGTCATACCTACCCCGAAACTTGAATTCAATCAATCAAATCTTTATTGTACCACAGGCTTAATACAATAGCGTGTACTCGTCAATTTTCAGCATAAATAACACATTATTAAAATATGTGAATATGGACATAAAATGAACTTACAGTCTAGAGCCAACTATACTCATATCACAGATAGGTTTGTGTCGCAGAAAAACTCTGAGACCGAATAATACGCTTTTGTTACAAGCAGCGCCTTCAATTCTCTTTTAAATCTAATGAAAGTAATGAAACTTAATAGTTTCCAATGATTCGGCAGTTTGTTGAAAACTGCAATTAAATATAAGAAGGCGACTTCTGAAATTGACAAATTATTGTTTCGAGCACATTATTGAAAATATTTATTTCGGAAAATTCTCCCCTGCTTCGATATCGGTGATCGGAAGCTATAATTCATCGAAATATTTTTTATCTTTTTTTTGTCTCTTTTCTTCGAAATGGGGATCTTTACCATATGCTATGACATTTTCTCTAGCCTTGCACTTGAAGGACTCGAAGTCACTCCTATAAATTTTTTTCTCTGTATTCGTCTCTTCTAAAGCTCTGCATACGTCGTCCAAACTGACAACGCATTTTTGTAATACTTCAGATGCATATAATTGATATAATTGAGAATGCGGTGCATTAAATCGCCGAGGAAAATAAATTCAAAATTCAACATTTTTTTTATTTCTGCTTGTTTTCGCTCTCATTTGCAAGAATTTATTCTTCTATTTCAGCTAATGCACGAATGATATAAAAAAATGAAATTTGATTGCCGAAATTATGTTAACCCTACTGGACCATCTAGTCGGATTTAGTTTTTTTAGATAGGTGTCCGATTCACCAGTGAATTTTGGCAATAAATCCCTAGATTTGTTGATATTTCGGAAAAAAACATTTTTCAACAACTGAATATAATAAAAAGAATGTTATTTACATAATAGATCACAGAGAAAAATCAAAGTTTGAATTTTTTTAAGTTCAAACGCGATTTGATGGTCAGCGCTTGGAGGCCCCCTGAGGTCAGGGGCCCTGGTGCACTGCACACCCTTGCACCCACGTAGCTACGCCGCTGGATACAGGGTGCTTTATGTATTCACCAAAAATTTCAATTCCTCATAACTTTATAACCAACCAGTATAGTCGGTTGATATTTGGAACGTATGATTCACTTCTACAGGTGGATCGAATTACTTTTGAATTTCCAAAAAATTCCAGGTCCGTATTTGAAAAATATGGGACTTCTTCCAAGCTGAGATTCAACACCCTGTATATTTAAATTTTACGATTTGATTGAGATATTTGAAAAGAGAAGAAAATTTTCAATGGAGTTCAGTAGATTTCATTGCCCCGCACGTCATTTCGAATTGAATATTGGAGTTCCACAAAATTCTCAGAAAAATCGTACATTATGATCTAATTGAATTTTTTTTGTCCCACTAATTGCACGTTCGAATTTCATAATATTCTGTGGAATCATTTGGAGTTATTTCCAGAAAAACATTAGTCATCGAGAAAAACTTAGTTGAAGTCAACAAAGATGAATAAATAACCGAAGAAACATAAAAACTCAACGTGAAATACAGAAGGTGCTCGAAAGTACCACAATTTTGTTCAATACACATTCTTGCCCTCTTCAAAAAATATGTCTGATACTTTTTTGATCATGTCTGGATTATTACGTATTTCATTGCATAATAAAATTCGGTTGACCATTCTTTCATTTCGTGCAATCCAGCTACTAAAGTTAGTTCTTCTAATTTCATCACCTGGATCCAATCGTTGTACCTTCTGGAGATCAATTTGATCATAATGTACGATTTTTCTGAGAATTTTGTGGAATTCCAATATTCAATTGGATCTTTCCCTTAAGCTCTCTTTGAGCAAAATGACGTGCGGGACAATGAAATCTACTGAACACCATTGAAAATTTTCTTCTCTTTTCAAATATCTCAATAAAATCCCAAAATTTTAAAATACAGGGTAAATCTCAGCTTGGAAGAAGTCCCATATTTTTCAAATACGGACCTGAAATTCTTTGGAAATTCAAAAGTAAATCGATCGACCTGTAGAAGTGAATCATACGTTCCAATAATCAACCAACTATACTAGTTGGTTCAAAAGTTATGAGGAATTGAAATTTTTGGTGAATACATAAACCACTCTGTATCTGGGTTATGGAATTGATTAGACCTATCATATATCGGTTTTTTGGACTCGCCTAGCTCTAGCTCAGGTAAACGTATGTTCATTCACCAATGAAACACCCTGTATATGTATATCAATCCCTATTTCTATCTGTGAAGGAAAAGTTTAAGTTTCCATTCTGTTCTAAAATAATTATTATTAATTTTAGAGAAACAATAAGATGGAAATATTTGAATTACTTTTCTTTGTCACAGCTCGGGGGGGGGGGGGCTGCAGCCCGACAGCCCCCCCCCTCGGTGCGCCACTGCAACACAGATAAGTTTATTCTACACCTTATATATCTTCTGTAATCAAATTGAGGATAAATACACAGTAATTTCTATATGACAGCGGTATAGGCCACTATGTCAAAAGGATATCCACCTGTAAATGTAAATCGATTCAAGCTTAGCTGAAACATTAGGTAATTTTTTACCATACCCTTATTTATACCAAAGGGTCAACCAAAAGCACATAATCTCCACTTGTTTTACAGTAATTAGAAATTAAGGGAAGAGTTATATCGTTTTTGAGAGCTTCTTCTGCTTAAACGTAAGCTGTATCATTTGGTGACCGCCATTTTTGGAATTTGATCCAGGAATTGTCTCAAATGCGATTCAATGTTCATGAATACGTGGTAAAATTCAATTCTGTCTGCCCGTAACACGATAAATTTCGCACTTAGAAGTGAGAATGACGTATTTGTCGTAAAAAAAAACACCCGAAAGATGAAAAATTCTGTCCTTGTGGCTCAACTAGAGCCAGATTCTTCTTATTGTATTGTCAAATTCATATTGATTTCTTCAACTGGCAGATGAGAATTTACCTAAACAATAGAAAACCAAGGGTATAAATTTCTTCTATCATACTCCAAATATTTGAATATCCAATTATTGAACAAATTATTCACGAAGAAACAAATACAGAAAACAATAACGTAATTTCTTGTTTAATTTAACAATTATAACTTCAGTTGTAACGAATGAAGAATTCGATGAAAGACAATGATGAAGCTTCTGTTAATCAATGAATAAATAACATCTTATTATCGATTGTCACATAGTTCTGTTGTCCTTTTCACCGTAGATGACAAAACAAAAGTACAAAACTTACCACTTATTACTTATAAAGGAAACAGATGATTGAATTGCCCAAAAACTTTAGGTTGAAGCTTATGAAAAACTGAACTGGTTCAAATTCATGAAAGTATTCATAGAGACCACCTCAGAAAAATGAAGTGAGGATTTGAGAAGTCTTGAATTTTTGCTTTCACATAAAAAAAACTAGCTGTATCGTCAATGATTTCTTCCTCTTCCAAACAGTTTAATAATGAGAAATAACACCCTCAATCGAGAGCTAGTCTTTTTGTGAAAAGAAAAATGAGGGGAATAAGGTAATATGATGAAATCATTTTTTGACCACTGAATTAAGATTGTCGACAATTTTATACGACTGAAAACGAAAGGAAAAATAGGGACTAAACTGTGCATGAGATTAGAATATTAATGGTACCTATACTTGGAAAAATTATTGTTTGAGATGTGCATACAACTCTCTTTGGTTTAACTGTTCAATTATTATATCAATCGGCATTTTAAATGGTGCCACTTTGAAATAGAGAACAGGGTAGGACTTTCATTAATTGGTGAGAATAATTATATATATTTTTTGAAGGTAGTCCTCACTGATATAAATGCCGAATTTTTTGTTATTCTCGACATCATAGGTTCTCCAAACAAAAGTTAACCTGTTCTTCCTTTTACTGTTTTATGGGGACCACCCAGTATAAAGTTGCATTTTCTATTTCGTTTCAACACATCTCACATTCAATTTCGACCCTATTTCCTATAAAACCTTGCATACCTTCCCATCAATGAAAATAATGCACAAGGAAAACGTAGATTATAGTACTATGTAAGTTAACTTTTATTGTGAGAACGAATCATGTGATCTTAAGGTTATGATTGATTCATACCTTTCACCGACATCATCTATTCCGTTCAAACACCTTGCATTAACAGTTCTATTCATCTCAGATTTTCTTAGACGAAAAAGAGCGTATAACAAGGTTAGAACTGTAAAATCTGTCCATAAACCAAAGCGAATCGTTATAAGTGGAGTTACTAAATCAGCCGAGTATACTATGAAGATGAAGCCGATGACATTTGGTGGACAAGAAAAGACAACTTTCGAAACGAAGTTACTGCGAACTTAATAATGAAGAAAAATTGCAGAAATCACGAAAAAATCCGACAAAAAGGTAAATTTTACGAGGATGTATTGATATCTAGTTAGCCTAGATCAGTTCCATGCATAAACAAAATATTGCGATTCCATATCAACGGACAATAACTTATTGGAAGTGTCAGTGTAGAGTTCGACGTCAAAAAAGTAAACCACAGTTACGCAATAAATTTAAAAAAAAGATGTCCACCGAAATTGGAGTATCGAGCCATCATCAAGTACCTGTATTTAAAAAGGGGCAGATTTATGGAGATATGCTTAATACCCTTGGTTATCAATGTCCTTTGTATGCGATATGCGACCGTGAAAAATTGGACTGCAAGCTTCAAAAGAGGTAAATTTTCCATTGAAGATGATGACCGATCGGGAAGGCCAGTTCTGTGTCATACGAACGCGTTCATCATATAGTTTACGTCAATTTGGACATGAGAAAAATTTCTGCAAAATGGATCCCCAAATGTTTGAATGTTGACCAAAAGCGTGCAAGGGTAGAAGCATCGCGTTCGATCTATGCTCGATTTGAAAACGATGTAGACTTCTTAAACCGAATTGTTACTATGGATGAGACATGGGTTCATTTCTACGATCCAGAAACAAAGCAACTTTCGATGGAATGGCGACACTCTGGTTCTCCAAGACCTAAGAAGTTTCGTGTCCTAAAATCTGCTGGAAAAGTTCTTGCTTCAGTTTTTTCGGATTGCCATGGGGTAATCATGATTGATTTTTTGGATAAGGGTAGAACAATAACTGGAGATTACTATTTGATATTACTGACCACTCTACGGAAAAAAATTAAAGAGAAAAGACGCGGAAAGCTATCCAAAGGTTTTTTGTTTCTAAAGGACAACGCCCCAGTACACAAATCTCATGTTGTCATGCAAAAAATTCGTGATTTAGGGTTAGAATTACTAGAACACCTCCCTCATTCACCAGATTTGGCTCCGTCCGAAGATCATCTCTTTCCTCAACTGAAAAAAAGTTTAAAAGGTCGTAAATTTTCTTCAAACGAGGACCGGTTTGCAGAGCAAGAAGAAACATTTTTTTGAAAGGTCTAAAGACGTTGCAGGTTCGCTGTAATAAATGTATGCAATTAAGAGGAGAATTCAGTAATAAAATAGTATTTTGACAGGGAAATTTTGTTTGGTTCTATAGTAGGCTAAGAATTTTTCAATATATCCGATCGAAAGAGGAAAAGTCAATACAAAATAGCTTTGTATTCATATTTTTCATAATTTTCCCATTTCTTCAAACTTGAACATTTCGCCTAAAAACCACACAATTTGCAGATATCTACCGATAAGGATAACTACGTAATAGGTAGATTCAGGGGCTCTATACTAGTGCAGATAAATGCTCAAAGTTTTTGAGTATTTAGACAAATCCCAATTTTTTAAGACGATCCGGAGCATCGCAGGAAGAAAATAGTCACATTTTGCAGACCACACCCTTCAGTATCGAAAACCAAAACATCAACGAAAAGCCGGTAAAGGTCGGTTCACCTTGTACCGCTCAGGGAAGTGGAAGCAAATCCAATCTTATTCAGTGCACCTTTAATAATTCCTACAAGTTCGATCTGTTCGTCCGAAACAAAAGCGTTTTTTCTAGTTTTATGCACAGATAACTTTTATTGCTCGTTCGAATCTAGGTACCTACACATCGCGTTCTGCTAAGGCCACGGTTTCACGATAAAGCCCCCAATTCACGCGGATACGGACCTGAGCTTATGTACATGATTTTTATTTGTTTGAATACTAAGTTTGCAATTGTTTTACGCATGGGATGATAATGTGATATAAGGTGACAAATTAAGGAACCCCATCTTATTGCAAGTGGTCCCATCTGAGAATCGGAAGAAAATGAATGTAGTGGCGATTCAATAATTTGCGCTAAAATGTTTGGAGGGACATACTCGATGAAAATCCAAATGTTTTTCGCTGTTTTGTGCCTCGCTGTTTTTTGTGTGGATTTTTGTTACACAATGGTAGATGGGTGAGTGATTTAGGATAGGTGTTACGGTGGAACTTGTCAAGAATTTGATTATTTATGGAATTACTTCAAAAATGATGTGTGGTTAATGGATCCTTCAAATATTTGTTTATGGGATGATTGATCGTTAAAAAATAGATTCCATCTCTCGTGAATTCACATAAAAAATTGAGGAATGTTGAAGGATATCCCCGATTTCAATTTTAATAGCCTGTAAAATGAAAACAGATAAAAATAATGAAGATTGGGAACCTACACTTGTCTATAACTGTATAACACCAGAATTGACTACCGGATTCGATATATTTCAACGAACAGGGTACAATTTCATTAAATAACTAGTAGAGCCCCTAGATATAACCATAAGATTGCTATCCTATCGGTAGATCTCTGTAAATCGGGTGATAGGCGAAATGTCAAAGTTTGATCAATTTTCCTAAAGAAATGGGAATGTTATAGAAAATATTAATACCAAGCTATTTTGCATTGACCTTTTATCTTTCGATCCGTATATTTACATTACGGCCAGAATATCTGTTAAAAAAGTTTTATCGAGTTTAAAATTTCCCTTTTCGCCGGATTTTTTTGGCGATTTTCGAGATTTTTTATAAATACTTCTACATCGCCTAGAGAATCGAAATTTTACTCACGTATGAAACAATTATTCTTCTTTTCGACTATAACAAAAATTCTTCAGTGCATCGCAGTTTCGCTGCGTTTTTGGGGTTCTTCTGGACCAACTTTTTCGACAGATTCCCGCGGGTCGGTCCACAGAGTTACATTTTAGTGTGGCATAGAAAAAGAAGAAAATATTACCTTCTGCACCTATATTCACTGGATTCATTACAAAGTAGATACACCAAAAACGAAGGTATTCTTTTCGTCAAAAAATATTCATTCATAAAAAAATGATTCAAACGATTTATTTTTCACAAATTAAAGAAAGGAACAATATATTAAAAACATACATTAGCCATTAGAGAATTTCAAATTCGATAGTACAAAAAAGAAGTTGTAAAAATACTTCACCTTCTAAAAAACCATTCCCGAGGCTTTGACTTTGCTCTTTGCTAAGGAGGATTTTAAGATCTTCCAAGCGATTATTCTTCTATTCATGGGGTGATAGTGAGGACTCTTGTGTTGAAGGATTAACCCCCATAGATTTCAAGTGGATATTTCCATCGAAACATGAGCAAAAAAGCAGGAGCGATTTCAAAGAAACAATTTTTTCAGTACGGCCCTGATGTTTTGAAACTACTTTTCATATATTAGTTTGTGCAACGAATGCCCCATATAGACCAGAAAATTCTTTGGTGATACCAGTTTTTGCCCATAGACATAAACAACCGAATAATGCAATTTCATGGCTTAATTCAATCGGATGATTTCATTTCGGTTCATTTTCCTCTCCTCCATATGATTTATATTTAATTACTGATATCTCGAAACCATTGATTTATTTATTACTGTTTCCGAAGTATTTGGTACCATTGTTTTAAACTCGGTTTTTAATGGCTCGAAAACACCGTGTTTAATATCTATGTTTCTCACAAAACATGCAATTACCTACTGCTGGTAAAATGCTTCTGAAACTAAAGAGGAAGGTTCTTGAAAAAATCGGACCGAATATATACTAGAATGGTAGAAATATGAAGTCTGATAACACTAATTATAATGATTAGATTTGAGATAAATGTAGAAGAATTTTTTATGTTGAAGCACAACTTAAAACCAATAGGTTCTGAATGTTAACCAGTTAATAATAATTATTCTTCAGAAATAAACTGCTCCACATGAGTTAGGGATATTGACTTAAATTGCAAAAAAATATAGTTAAAATAAGATTTTTGTGATTAAAATTCATATTAATATGATTTCAAGTTGCAAATTAATTTTAGCCTGTAGGTCTGCAGCGTATACAGGGTGGTTAAGAAAAATCGAGTAAAATAACGAAATTTTATTCCAAGAGAATTCGAGCATTTCAAGACTATCAATACAATGTATGGCCTCCACGGTTATCAATAACAGCTTGACATCTTCTTTGCATACTACACACGAGGTTGGTGAACATTTCTTGAGAAATTTGGTCCCATAAACGGGGCAGAAGCTCTCTCAGATCATTTAAGGATTCTGAGGTAGGTGGATGATTATCTAATCTTCTTTGGAGCATATCCCATGCATGTTCTATGCAATTCAAATCTGGTGAGTGCGGAGGTATTGGTAAATGTGGAATACCAAGCTCCTCGCGCGCATTCTCAACTATGGCTGCACGGTGCGGTCTAGCGTTATCGTCTAGAAATTGAAAAGTTGCACCAATAGCATAGTGAAAATTTGGCACAACATTGTCAATGGTAAGCTCCCTATAGTGTAAGGCGGTCATATTCCCAGGACAAATGTGTAGATCTGTGCGCCCATTGAAACATATCCCGACTCATACCATAACACTACCCCCTCGGAATGGACGGACTTCTTGGACATAGCGACGATTACGGGGTATGCGTGGAATTGCCCATACCCTTATTCTTCGAGAATCTGAAAATCGTCCATATCTGGATTCATCAGTGAAAAGGACACTACGCCATTCATCGTTCCAATTGATATGTTGCCTTGCCCATTCCAGTCTTTGAGGTTTATGGTCACGTGTTAATGGAACTCCTCTTAATGGACGTCTAACACCTAGATTCACCTCTCTCTCTCTCAAACGTCGTCTGATGGTTTCGATGGAAACTTGGACCCCATCTGCATTTTGAAGAGTATTCCGTAGCATTCTACACGTAGATGTAGGGTTTCTTCTCGCCGAAACGGTGATGAAACGGTCCTGAGCAGGTGTTGTTTTTCGTCGCCCACCAAGCCTTGGTCTTTCCAACACGGAACCTGTCTCCCTGAACCTATTACAAAGTCGAGATATCACACTTTGGCTGACTTGGAGCCTTTCCGCTGCAACAACCTGAGTTAGGCCACCCTGTAGCATTCCGATAGCCCTATTAGCCTCAGCGTTTGTTAATTTACGTCTTGGCATTTTCAGAAAACTCGTTTCAAATCGAAGCCGTTGATAAACTGACTTCATTTCAAAATGAGAACATTACTGAAGCATATGCAAAGAACCAAACTTCAGAAAAAAGGCGACCAGATTGACGAAATGTCTCATACTGATTATTATTGGATCGATTCAAGTTGTTATTGTGTTTTAAATGATTTTTCAGCGATTTTCTCGAAGATTACATACTCTTAAAAACGATTGAATACGATATCCCTAACTCTTGTGGAGCAGTATATTTTTCCGATCGTTTTTCTCAATAAGAATAACTAACCAAAGGTTGTTTTGCGGCGTGAATTTAGACTATTTGAGAGAGATAATAAACTTTGAATATTATGAGTAAGAACATTGTATTCTATTTATTCTAATGTTTCTTAGTCCATTCGAGTTAAAATCGAATTCAAGAATTGTACTGGAAACATTAATCGCGGTTTTCTCGTGAATTGCCCACAATAAATTTATCTCAGGAACACTTATAAATAGACAATCCCCATACATATTTCTCGAAAACATCAATATGTAACCAATGAGAGATGAAAAAGAATTTGAAGTTTACTTTAAGCTTTATATACTTTTATTTCGGACTACAATACTGAAATATTCCAAGTGAATTGGATCATAGATGCTGACAGAGATTTTTCGAATGGTCCATAATGAAAGGAAGATGCATACCCATCTCAAAACTGATTTGAAGGCTTCCCCAAGTACACAATCTATGTCAAATTTGAAGAACACAGTTAAAAAAAATATTAATGATTTCATGATGTATGTTGATGGTTATTCTAGTTTAAAATTTATATACGTTGGAAAGGGGGGTAGAAGCCCCATTTTTCTCACCTTAGATAGACCCAAAGACTGTCATCTCAGGTTAGGAATTTAGGAAACTATTAGAGCTCCTAGATCTACTTATTAAGTAGTTATCCTTATCGGTAGATCTCTGAAAATCGGGTGATTTTATAAGCGAAATGTCAAAGTTTGATGAATTTTCCTAAAGAAATGGGAAAATTATTGAGAATGTGAATACCATGCTATTTTGCATTGACTTTTCCTCTTTCGATCCGTATATATTTGCATCACAGCTGGGATATCTGCTAAAAAGCTTTAAAATTGCCCTTTTTGCCGAATTTTTTCGCGATTTTCGTGAATTTTAAAAAAATACTTCTACATCGCCTAGAGAATTGAAATTTTACCCAATAATGAATCCATTATTCCTCTTTTTGACGGTATGAAAAATTTCTCCACTGAATCATAGCTTCGCTGCGATTTCAAGATTCTTCTGGACCCACTTTTTCGACAGATTTCCTCGGGTCGGTCCACAGAGTTACCATTTCGGTTTAGTTCAGAAGAATTAAACAGATGCATTAATTGGCAATCAATATATCACGAGTTGCGAAATTCTGAAAAAACTCCAAAACCAACAATATTGTTATGGAATATTTCCCTCGACATAATAGAGTGGAAAACCCTGACTACTTGGCGGTTTAATTCATTGAAATTCAATCGTTGGAAAGTGCACTAGTATTTCCTATTATTCATAAAGAATTCTGTTATTTTGAGGTCATTGTAGTAGGTATAAATCTGTATTAATTGGTGATCTGGTAGTATTAGTCGACATGGAATCATTTAAAACTAATTTCCTCACATGTTTTTGGATTCAGAAGCAGGTAGCTGATGTTTTGAAAATTCTAATGTTACAGCTTTCGTTTCTCTTATCGAATGTTATAACAATAGCTTGAAGTGTTTTTATGTAAAATATGAGCGATATGAAATTCAGTCCTTCTTATTATCCATTTTACGTATCGATTACACCCACATCACGAATGGTATGAACTTGTGAACGAAACTCGAAAATTTACTATGAAAATAATTTAAAAAAAAATGTGTTTCCTTATTGTTGGTACATGGCTGATTTTGGTATCAAAATAAAGGTTTTCTAGGTTGCTGAAACTAATAAAAATAATCCAGAGCTTTAACAATCATAGATTAGATTTTCACCTGTGAAATGAAAATACAAAAAAGGAAATTTCAAACTGTCAGAGCTTCAGTTTCTTTCATGGCATCCATTAGTTATTTGAATTATATTGATCAGCATGGCTCAAATAATCAATTTCAAAATTTGATAGACACCTCAAGTCATCAATACTTTGGGAGTATGAGAGAATACGGCAACCCATGACAAAAAAAATATGTAGAAAACATTCTTACTTGGTGATTTTTCGGAATGTTCATCGATGCTACAATATCATTTATACAAAAAAAGCCATTAATAACGATCATCTTTATAATAACAAGCACCAAATCAAAGCAGTTCTATTTTGTGCAAATTATTGAAATAAAATTATACCCAATAATTTTACAATGATCCTGCCTTGTCCCCAGTCCCAGCAATTTGTCTTTCATTATTTTTTTATTTCGGAATGACCCTTAGAACACACAGGGTGACAAGAAAAACTTCGGACAAATTTTGCTGTGGTCTGGAACAAAAGTATTTCAGCGCAGCCAAATAATTTTTATTCTCTTGGTTTCTCTACACTTTCCGGTACTAATATGTGAATTTTCAGTTTGATATAATATCATTTCACAGAGTTTTAGAATGTCAAACAAACGTAGTGCGATTTTGGAGCTGTTTCGTCAAGGTATAGGTAGGTGCCAATGCGAAATTGTTCGTTTGCTCAATGTGCCTCGAAAAATCGTGTCCGATGCAATTCGTCGTTTCAAGGAGCTTGGCAATGATGGTCGTCGTCCAGGAAGTGGTAGAAAACGCACTTCCGATACACCTAGCAATCGCAACATCGTCAAGAAGCGAGTCAATCGAAATCCGAGGGTTTCCATGAGGAAAATAGCCTGTGAGACCGGTATCAACCGCGAATCATTCCGTCAAATTGCCAAAAAGGAGCTCAACCTCAAGCCATACAAGCCCCAAAAAATTCAACTCCTCACGGAGGAAAACAAGCGCGTACGACTCCAAAGGTGCCGCCAACTCCTTCGTCTCGCCGCCGGTCAGCAATGGGAGCGAATTCTCTTCACAGACGAGAATCTTTTCACCGTAGAACAATCCCACAACCACCAAAACGACAGTATCTGGTCCGTAGAGGCTCCCGGTACATCGGCCATCGTCGAACACCGTCAAAATCCGCAATCCGTCATGGTCTGGGGCGGAATTTGCGGCAGTGATAAAACTCCCTTAGTTTTCGTGGATCAAGGGGTCAAAATCAATCAAGAAGTCTAGCGCTAAGCAGCACTTCGGCGATACGCATTGGACCAACAGTACTCCGCTCCGGCTCACAGAGCGAAAATGACGCAAGAATGGTGTAAGACCCATTTTCCTTGTTTCATCTCATCTGCAGAATGGCCGCCCTACTCACCGGATCTCAACCCCATGGACTACATCGTGTGGTCGATTTTGGAGCACAGGGCTTGTGCTAAAAAACACAAAAATTTAGAGTTGCTGAAGCAATCTCTGCGCCGGGAATGGAACCGATTAACGCCCGAGGAGCTGCGGTCCTTTGCCGAAAATTTCAAGAACCGTCTGAAGCTGTGTATCGCCGCCAATGGAAGCCACTTCGAAACGGCTAAATATATTACATATTAACAAATGTTCAAGCTATTATTATTTGTTGTTGTTTTGTTCAATTTCTTCTGTTTAATGAAGTTAAATGAAAAAGAGTTTGTCCGAGGTTTTTCTTGTCACACTGTATAAAGAGGAGACACAGCATCTCATTCATAAATTCGAGAATTAGTGAAAATTTAGTCAGTATTCAATGAGATTAAGGACTCATCTCAACACCTCAACTGTCGCCGTCAGATTCGAAGAAAATCGGACTTCGTCGAAAGGTGAATCAACCAAAAAGAATAACAGAATCGAGATAAACAATGAATCACACCTGGATCCGAATTTGCATCCTTCTATTCATCCCAATATTTGTCCTCTGCATTGCAGCTGATAACGTCGAACAACTTGTAAAATTTTACAGTCCACGCTTTGAATTAATTACAGAAGCAGTCAGTGACAAATATTTGCCACTTTTAAGAGTACCGCGCAGTAAACTATTAAAAAATAATCAAATATATTTATGCACATGATGTACTCCCTATAAAAAAATTGAAACGTTTAATGTTCAATATTTGCGATGCAATTGTTAATCGAGCTTTTACTACCCAACTATCAGTGCTACGTAATTATTATTAGGTCATGCCAGATTATTTTAACTGCTACCTCACATGAAGAAAAGGAAATTGAGAAAGGACCAAGTCACGAATATTCTAAGAAATTTGTTGAATATGACGATTGTAATTTTTATTATGGTTGTAAAACGGACAATGAAGTTGATGAAATGACGTTTTTCTCGAGAATGTGACATTTGAAGAGATTTTGTTTTGATTTGTAAAATGCGAAATTTATTTTTCAAATTATATTTTAGTCGAACTCAACAAGTACGGCACTGGTTTTTCTCGGTCGGTGATGTCACTGAATATGCTTGTACAGTGTGACAAGAAAAACCTCGGACAAATTCTTTTTCATTCAACTTGATTAAACAGAAAAAATTGAACAAAACAACAACAAATAATGATAGCTTGAACATTTGTTAATAATATATTTAAGCCGTTTCGAAGTGGCTTCCTTTGGCGGCGATACACAGCTTCAGACGCTTCATGAAATCTTCAGCTCCTCGGGCGTTAATCGGTTCCATTCCCGGCGCAGAGATTGCTTCAGCGACCCCAAATTTTTGTGTTTTTTAGCACAAGCCCTGTGCTCCAAAATCGACCACACGCTGTAGTCCATTGGGTTGAGATCCGGTGAGTAGGGCGGCCATTCCGCAGATGAGATGAAACAAGGAAAATGGGTCTTACACCATTCTTGCGTCATTTTCGCTCTGTGAGCTGGAGCGGAGTCCTGTTGAAAAGTCCAATGCGTATCGCCGAAATGCTGCTTGACCCACGGAAGTACTACGGCCTCGAGGATGTCGCAGCGGTAGACTTCTCGATTGATTTTGACCCGTTGATCCACGAAAACTAAGGGAGTTTTACCACTGCCGCAAATTTCCACCCATGTCCATGACAGATTGCGGATTTTGACGGTTTTCGACGATGGTCGATGTACCGGGAGCCTCTACGGACCAGACTCTGTCGTTTTGGTGGTTGTGGGATTGTTCTACGGTGGAAAGCTACTCGTCTGTGAAGAGAATTCGCTCCCATTGCTGACCGGCGGCGAGACGAAAGAGTTGCGGCACTTTTGGAGTCGTACGCGCTTGTTTTCCGCCGTGAGGAGTTGAACTTTTTGGAGCTTGTATGGCTTGATTGGCTTGAGATTGAGCTCCTTTTTGGCAATTTGACGGACTGATTCGCGGTTGATACCGGTCTCACAGGCTATTTTCCTCATGGAAACGCTTGGATTTCGGTTGAGTCGCTTCTTGACGATGTTGCGATTGCTAGGTGTATTGACAGTGCGTTTTCTACCACTTCCTGGACGACGACCATCATGGCCAAGCTCCTTGAAACGACGAATTGCATCGGACACGGTTTGTCGAGGCACATTGAGCATTGACGCCTACCTTGACGAAACAGCTCCAAAATCGCACTACGTTTGTATTGACATTCTAAATCTCTATGAAATGAAATTATATCAAACTGAAAATTCACATATCAGTACAGGAAAGTGTAGAGAAACCAAGAGAATGAAAATTATTTGGCTGCGCTGAAATACTTTTGTTCCAGACCACAGCAAAATTTGTCCGAAGTTTTTCTTGTCACCCTGTATACATTGTGATGATGAGATTCAACAGCCAGCATCTTTAAGACGAATCTTTATGGGCCATATTCATTTGATTTGTTATTCTCAAAAAAGTCCTGCTGGTACAAAGTAGACTACCATGTATCATTACTTTCAAGATCTTCATCTGGGGTTTCAGAGAACCAGAGGGCTTATGCCCCAAATATTATACAAAATAAGGTGCAAAATACGTTTGTGGAATTCCAAAGAACGACGAAGAATGGACAAACACTGGTTTTCCTCAACACTTTCGGCAACAGCAGCAATATTCTCAGCTGTTTTTGAGCGACATGCACAGGTTTTATTCTTCACATCACTAACTTGTCCCAACAGCTCGAATTTTTTCACCAATTTCTGTATTGAGGTTCGACAAGGTGTTTCAAGACAACCCAAAATGTTTGAGTTTTACGAACCGTCTCTGCCAAATTTTCATCATTTTTATGGTTAATTTTAATAATTTCAATGCGTTGTTAAAGCTTGTATCGTTCCATTTTTATTAATGGCGTTGTTTCTACTCGTCAAATGTTTGAAAATTACAGCTTCAAAAGCGACATCTACCGAAAAGAGAGCTATTCAGAATTACACCACTCCATTCACTTTTATTTAATCACATAGGAGGTCATGGTTTCGTTTTCAGGAGTTGGTGCCCCTGATGAAAAGCACAGAACATATGATGAAAAGTCAGTGCGCGCACAGAAAATATCGTTAATGACAAAACGACGTTGCCAGTTTCTTTGTTTACATCAAAGTAAAAGTATCAAAGATGGCATTTTGTTAGGTTTACAGATTTTTGGTATTTAATCGATATTTGCAGGTGAGTTTTTCGTCGAATATCCAAGATTGTATGTTTATTTTTTGTAGCACCAGTTTGGAGCGTCAGGACGATTTTCAAGACCAGGACGAATGTTTACATTTGAAGGGGTACACGGGAATTTCGTTGAAAAAGCTGTTATTTGGACAGATATCGCAGTAGATGGATCGGATGGAATTTGGAGAGGTCGATTAGGATAATATTTTTCAGGTTTTCCAAGATTTGGCGATATCTAAGCAGATTTGCAAAAGTTAGGTACCTCACTGATGAGGTGGAACTTAGACCTAATTCTCCTATAAGAAACGCCTTTCAAAGGTCGAGATGGTGAAAAATGTATTCTTTTGATGTTGTTTGAACAAACGCAGCCGAGTTTTATATTCCAACATTGATTTTAAGAAAGTTATCAACAAAATAAAATTGACATTATTCTGATTCTTGTAATTACCCATCAATTCATCTTATATCTTTGGGTTGATTTTTTTTAATGAATTCTTGATTAGAATCAACAATTGATGTCGTCAAGTCTTGAACTTTCAGTTCAAGAGGATAATAAACATTAAATATTCACAAGCAATGCAATTTTCTTCCATGGCGAAAAATAATATATTTCAACAGTGATCTCTTGTACTTTTCATGCAAATAACAAGAAAAGGAATCCTTTCTATCAATTCATATAAACGTTAATTATTTTCGTCCATCACATCTTTTCCAATTCATTCATTTTCCGAATAAATTCACATTCTGAGAAATACGCTAAGAATGTAGAAAGGGCAACATAGTGTCGACTTGGAACATAAAAATATTTTGAAAAACGTCATAACTTCGATACAGAGTGGAATGTGTCAAATTTCCAAGGCCAAAGTTGTGATTTTATAATTGTGAATGGAGTATACATGATCGGATAAAAATATCTGGAATACGTCGTGGAACATAAAAAAATAATTTCAAAAATATCAGAAGATCATCAGGTATTTTTGTGCCTTTGTGAGTCATCAAGGCTTAGATACAACCCTCTGACCAGTTCCAGCGTCTTCTTAATGAATAGATGGTCAATCTTCTGTATTTAATCTCTCATGGTGATTCTTCCCTCTTTCAGGTCCATTCTCTCCCAGCCCAACCTGTACAGGCTCCCGAACCAGGTCAACGAAACCCGACAGATAATTCCCGACGACGACTTCATCTACTCCACCCAAAACGAAATCTCAACCACCTCCCTCGTATCCTCCAAACCGGAAACATCCCCTAAAGTGATCCCCACCGAAAACCCGGTCAAGCTATCCAGACCAACAGCGAAAATAGAGAACATGGAGATCACTCCCATTCCCATCAAGATCAAACCAGCCGACCTGCCAGCACCGGTCGACCACTGCGGCAAACTGTCAATAGAGTACATGTCCCTGCTCACGCAGGAGCAGTTCATCAACAAGCTGACGGAACCTTGCAGATATGATAAGCTGGTGAAGCCCCAAACCAACGGGCCTTTGGATGTTCACCTACAGGTGGATTTGAGGCACATAGAAGCCATAGATTCATTGGTGAGTATCTACCAGAGACACCACTTGAAGTCTCAAGGAAAACATCAACCAATAAAGACTCCATTGAAGCAGCAACAATTTGACAACCATCAATTGCTAAAACTCCCCAATTGATCTATTCTCTTGCGTTCTAGACAAGACCAATTTTATGTTTTTCTTCTTCTCCTTCATTTCAGCAATTCAAGGCTCACATGGTCTTGCAGTACAGTTACAGAGACGCCAGACTAGACTTCAGGAACATCTCCAAGAACAGGGAAACGGTGATGGGGCAAGAGATCCTCAGGGACAAGATATGGGTGCCCCACGTCATCGTGAGGAACGAAAAGGATACCGTTGTCATGGGCAGTGACGGCAAAGATGTCTTCGTTACCATCAGCGCATCTGGTCAAGTGACTTATTCTTATAGGATGACATTGACCTTTTACTGCTGGATGAACTTGAAGAAATTTCCGTTCGATATACAACTTTGCGATATCATTTGGAACAGCTGTAAGATTTGGTGTTAATTAGTTTTATCCTTCTTTGGTATGAGTTCGTTTTCATTGGCATGCGGAAATCACTTTGATCAGGGTTGCTCTGTAGCTACAAGAATATAATTGGATGCGTTTGGTCAGTCATTTCCGAAAATCTCCATTATTAGATTCAGTCCTTCAGCAAAATATCCTCTGAATAATTCAAGTATTTATTTGTTTCTCATTTGTAAACGTCAGTTACCAAAAACACAATATTAATCAAGAAAGTTTATTTTATCAAGTCACTAACTTGTAAACTGACAGTTAACTTGCAAAATTTTTACAAGTTAGTAGTATTATTTACATTAGAAAATTTTGTTTTATCGTCATATATGTTGAAAATCATGGTACAATTGTTATTTCCAGTAATACAGATTTTTGATGATGAAAGAGTTGATACTGATGATGATGAACCATCTGTTGACTCAGAAACTGCTGAACTCGAGGGCTGCAGAACATTTGTACTCTCCTTACTACCAAATAATTTGCTTGACATTTCGATTTTTTTGTTGACCGAATCATCGACATAACTCATCGCAATTTCGGTGCTCTTCCACCCTCCTGCACGCTCTAGTGCTAAAATATCTCCACCCGAATCCGCAACCATAGTGGCCCCAGTTCTGCGAAAGGAGTGGCCGGTGTATAACTCTGGGTCTTTTAAACCTTAATTTTTCGCTATTTGCTTTGGGACATCACCAATAGTGTGCTGGCCAGCATTAAGGAAAATTCACTTTCCATGTCGCTATGTCAAAAAAATCATAGGCTTTCTGTTCCAGGAGGCCGAAGATTTACATATTTTCTGTATAACATGCAGGGCTTGAAGCTGCAGCCATCAACGGTTATGGTGAATCTTCTTGTTGTTAAATTTTTTGTTTGCCGCAATGTCACAATAACGTATTTTCCCATATCTTCTACATCATTCATGTTTAAGGAGAGAATTTCGTCACATCGACAACATCCAAAAATCCCAAATATTGTTACAATTTTCGCCAGCAACCACTGGTCATCAGCAGCATGTAAAAGAAATTGTTCAGCCTCTTCTTTACTTAATACCTTGGCCTTGGCCTGCAAATGACAACTAAACGTCATATTTTTCAATAATTTTTTTAAGGAAAACAAACCTGCGAACAGGGACATTTTCTTTCATTTCCAAGCAGCTTTTCAGCATAGACTATTTTGCCCATAAAGTATTAGGGCTGAATCTAGCTGATAGTTGATTCAAGTAGACCAACAAAACATCTTCAGTTACCCCAATCACACTATTTTTGTTTTGCCACTTTTTGAAGTCGTCGTATTCTCGCTCGTATCTTGAAGCTGATTTTGCAGGAAATAAACTTGAAGCTACACTGCTGGTTGCCTCAATAATTTCTTTTGGTACATTCATTTTCGCTTTCGCCAAAACAAATGTAAAGAAAAATAAACAGACATGTTCATGGCAACGCTTCAATAGCTTACGACATTTGCGACAAATTCTTGAGATTTTTTTGGAATTTATCTAACCTTTTTACAAATGAGAAACAAATAAAATATAAAACAATACACGCAAGGTAGCGGGTTTTACTGGCTCAATAATTTCAATGCTTTGTTGATGCTCCATTCTTATTAATGGCGTAGTTTCTACTTGTCAAATGTCGAAAAAGGAAAACCCTTTAAGTATATGGAATAAATTCTCAATATTCACTTATGATACGAAAAATAAGTATGGTTCCTCATTCTTTTTCATGATTTCTTTAATTTTCAGGGGCGTACAACACAACGAATCTTCTGCTGCACTGGAAGAGTGAAACCCCAGTAAAAATAGCCAAAAACCTCCATCTGACCGAGTTTGTTCTCAGTGGGAACTGGACAGAAGTTGGACAAGTCCCTGTCACCTTCGCTGAAGGGGGTAGAGGTAAGTCTTCAAATCACCAACCTTCCCATCAAGCAATCTCAGATACTCCAATAGATAAGCACAGTTAACAATATCAGGATGGTACTCAAAAGGAAGAATTGAGTCACATGCTCTTCTTTCTCTATTCTCTTCAAATTCTTTCTCATTTGTCTGACGTAGAGGATTTTTTCTTGGTTCGTCATGATATCCCAATTTGGTGGTTTCAAGTTGTCGGAATAACAAATTTCATCGATTGAGAAAGACTTTACTTTGATCGGTTTGTATAGAGGGTGTGTAGGGTACTTTCTCGTATAACTGGAGTCCATGCTGATAGGAAATTTATTCGAATGTGTTAAATTTGGCGTTGCACTGACATTTCAATAATGGAAACATAGATTCCTCAGATTCTTTAGATCACAATGTAACAGAATCAAAAATTAGAGAGCCTGGTTCCCTCTAACAAAGACCACCTAATCAGAAAACCTTCTCAAGAAAAACTACGATGCCAAGACAGCAGAAAGACCATTAAATGGTCCACAGTACCTTCCGAACTTTTGTACAACAAGATCTGAGGAGTATCTTGATCTCCACTTGTTTTTGTTTCAGTGGGCAACTATAGTTCACTAATTTTCAAGTTTCAACTATCACGAGAGGTGGGATACTACATCTTAGACTACTTCTTGCCATCTATTCTGCTAGTCTGCACATCCTGGGTGACGTTTTGGCTACAAGCTGATGCCTCACCACCAAGAGCAACATTAGGTGAATATATTAACTTCTTTTCTGCTTATGTTTGTATCTGATTCCTCAATAACTTAAAATTTCTTGTCCTGTGTTGTTTGGCATTGTTTTCAACTGTTATACCCCTAGGGACAACGTGTATATTTTTAGGCTACTACGTAGGCATGAAATACACTTATATTGTTGTAGGCACTTCCACAATGTTGGCCTTCATAACACTGAATGGAGGTGTAACAAAAAATCTGCCCAAAGTTTCCTACATCAAAGCTAGCGAAATTTGGTTTTTGGGCTGTGTGTGTTTCATTTTTAGCTCCATGGCAGAATTTGCGTTCGTCAATGTAATTTGGAGAAGGAAGTAAGTTAGAACTGACTAAATTAATTCAGAATGATGACCAAATGAATTTAATCAATAGAAAAAAGGTGGAAATGAAGAAACCAAACCCGAAGCACATCTTGAAAGGTGCTCTTACACCTAGTTTAGCGAGGAAGCAACTTAGGAAGGCTGAGAGTGAGAACAACCTCTTCAAGAGCTTCTCTACGACAAGCCTAGATGGAAACAATTTGAAAAACACTCAGAGTAACTACCTGACAGTGCATGTAAGTTTCTTCTTATGGAAAACTCAAAATTGATTCATTAAGCCATGGAAAATTTAGGGTTTATTTTGTAATATGTGAAAACGTAGTGATTTCAACTTTATTCAGGAATTCAGGACGATCTTTGTTGCTTACAGGGTTTCCACACAATTCCTTCAATACATACCCAAAGCTCGGACGAGTGCTTGAAAAGTGATGACAGTGTCACTTCAATTCCTATACCAGATGATTATTCAGTCCATCCACAAGGCCACAGGCAACAATGGCATACAATGACACCTCAAGAAGTGGCCAACTGGATCGACAAGAAATCTCGCGTTGTTTTCCCTTTGAGTTTTCTCGTTTTTAACATTTTTTATTGGACATTCGTGTACGCGCTCTGATTTCTCGAAATAATAAAAATTCATCTCAGTGTAGAGCAAATAATTCGACTAGTTCACTTTTTTATTGTTCTCACTCTTTAATTTATTCGATTTTAGATATTTTTTACTGGAGACTCTACATTAAGTTGAGAAAGCTTGTGATTCGTCAGGCAAATTGTTTTCTTTATTATACATATACTAGTCAGTGAATTTTCAATACGAAGTTCAACTGAATATTTTATTGTTATTGTTAGTCGTATTGTAAAACCTTTTTATTTATTGTTTTCTTAAGTATTCTTTATTTTAATGCAGTGTTCAAGTTGTATTTTTGTTTTAAAAAATACTATTTTATTCATCTGTTTTATATTCCTATTTATTTCCAATCATTTATGTTCATTGTATGCCTTTTGGAAAACTGAAACTTAATGTTTATTTTTCTTTACAAAAGCGACAAAATTTCAATAAAAAACTGGAATATTATTTGTATTTATGATTTTCGTAATCCTCGAAACACTTCTCCCTTCTGTGTGTATTTTGTTTACTTACCAAGCTACGTCTTTGAGTTTGGGTTACTTTTTTTGAGGGTTATAAAAATGAAAGAGAATAATTATTCTTATCGAAAATATTATTTATTCAAAAACAGGGTGTCCCATAACAATTCAAGACCTACCTTTCTGCAATCACGAAAACATTGTCATATTTCCATATATACAATTTTTACAATTCAATAATTGTGATTTTCCTAGTAGTCAAGATCAAAGTAAAATTTTAGTAGACAATGAAGGATAGGTGGAAAATTTATTTGAACCCAATTGCACAATAAATGGGGCCATGTTAGTAAATAATTCATCTCAAAAATTCTATAAACATACCAGTGAACCAAATTCGTCATAGCTCCCTTCTCTCCTGATATCTTGAGTTCAAATAAATGTTCGACTCATCAAACTTAACATCCAATCTTTGGATTACGACTCGTCTTCCTCTTCGTGACTCTTCCCGAGCCCCGTGATTGGAGGAGAAGGTGGTAGAGGTGGTAGTTTCATGAAATGATGAGGCCGATTTATCATCTGACCCATCAGCCTGTCAATGCTGTGGTCTCTCACTCTTGGCAAACCTGCTTCGTCTGAATCAGCACTAGATGGTGGGGATGGTCCACTACCATCGCTACTTTCCAATGGAGGTTTGAGGAAGGGTTCAGAGTATCTGAGCAAATCATATTTTTCGAAAATAATGGTAGAAATTCAGGTGTTAACACTTACATTTTACTGATGGGAGGAAGTTTGTCGCCATCTCTGGATGAAGCTGAATCAGCATAGCTGGCTGCGTGAATTTCCTGCTGGTAAAGTTGGTACAGGTCTTGAAGATCTGGAGGAAGTTTCAGTCTTCCTTCTGTAATTGCAGGATGAATAAGAATCATAAAGGTTCCACCTGATATTTACCTTCTATAAGTTTTCTCTGCCTGGTGATTATTTCTTCAGACAGCTGTCTTTGTCTATCATATCTCAGTATCGTCAAATCCCTTCTACGTAGCTCATGCTGCCTGATCAACCTTTCGGACTGGAGAGCCATTTTATCTGCCTCCAGCTCGTGTACACGACACATAAGTGCCAAGATTTCCCTCTCGTCATCTGAAGAAAGCAGCGATGGAAGTTTCTAAAAAATAACTCTCATCATTAATGCCAAACCTCAAATATGACCCTTACATCTTCTAAAGCAACTCCCCGTTGTCGACAAACTTCCAGTTTTTGATCAATGTGTGTCTTCAGTTCCGACCATCTCTCCTGCTCTCTTTCTATATCTGCAAGGTCCCTCCAAGCTTGCTGTATGGCAACTTCACCTTCAGCATCCTCGTCTATTTCATCTCTAGCTTCATCGTTACCAGCAGATCTGAAGCCATCAGAGGTGCTAAGATAACGTCGTCTAGAAAAGAGAGTGCAATAGTGGAAAGAAGAAACTACTGAAGAGGAAACAAACAATACTGAAGATACTGCTACGATAGAGAACGTTTAAAGGTTTACTGAAGCGTGGTATTAGTATAGAACCACCTACCTCAAACTCTGCTGAGTTCTTGCCCTAGATTCGTTGAGACTATTCTTATACAGTTTGTTGTTTCTGGATTCCCAATGAGCGATGATCAGATGCTGCCTTTCAACCTCCATCCCGAGACCTAACAGATGGGAATCTATCTCCATAAGCTTCCTTCTGAGTTTCATCTGGTTCTTGAAGGTATCTACAATCTGCTCTCTCAAATTCCTGACCTCCCTGCTCCTCTCTTCAGCGTTCATCCTGTTTATATCAGCAGATCTGGGCCTATCCTCTTTCATCTTCTGTTGCAGCCTTCCAATCTCGTTTCTGAGCTCGCTGATGACATCTTGGTATTGGGAAACATGATAGGAAACGTCCAGAGTGTTGATCTCAGCTTTAGTCGATATATTATTAGCTCTGTCTGCGTACACCAGAGTGTTCTTCGATTCGTCCCTCTGGGTGAAGCTGGGAGAGACGTGCGCTATCATGACAGTCTTGCAGTTTCCACTCAAGGCGTCTTTGAGGAGCCTCGTGAGCTTCGAGTCTCTATAGTTGACGTATCTGGCTCCACCACTAAGGGCGTTGATGCAATTTCCCAAGGCTAGCAGGGATCTGTTTATGTGCCCACCTTCCTGTAGCCTTTTTCCGCGGTTTTTGGTCTTGTTGGCTCTTTCAGAGCCTGCCAAATCGATCATGAAGAGCCTACCTTGTTTTACTTTCATCCTTAGATGATCTGTTTTGTCGATTGGAATTGCGTGGCGAACTGTGACGCTTAGAAGGGCATGGCTTCTGGATGAGGTTTTGTTCATGGCGGTTGGTTCCACCGTTCTTGCTCTGTTGCCTTTTTGGAGGAGGGTCATGACCTGGTGGAATTAGGTATTTGTATTTTGAGCCTCAGGAATGAACTGTTATGGAGGGGCGATTCAGGTTGATCTACAAGTTTTTTCACAAACTTTAGAGGGTGATAACACAGCTATCACCTTTCATTAATTTTCATAAAGCCTATAGATCAGTCAAATTAATGATATTTATTAATCATATCGATAAATTGAAGGTGCTAAAGATGTTTCCATATAAACTGCTTCACAAGAGTTAGGGATATCGTATTCAATCGTTTTTAAAAGTATGTAATCTTCGAGAAAATCGCTGTAAAATCATTTAAAACTCAATAACAACTTGAATCGATCCAATACAAATCAGTATGGGTCATTTCGTCAATCTGGTCGCCTTTTTTCTGAAGTTTGGTTCTTTGCATATGCTTCATGAATGTTCTTATTTTGAAATGAAGTCAGTTTATCAAAGGCTTCGATTTGAAACGAGTTTTCTGAGAATGCCAAGACGTAAATTAACAAACGCTGAGGCTAATAGGGCTATCGGAATGCTACTGGGTGACCTAACTCAGGTTGTTGTAGCGGAAAGGCTCCAAGTCAGCCAAAATGTGATATCTCGACTTTGGAATAGGTTCAGGGAGACAGGTTCCGTGTTGGAAACATCAAGGCTTGGTGGGCGATGAAAAACAACACCTGCTCAGGATCGTTTCATCACCGTATCGGCGAGAAGAAACCCTACATCTACGTGTAGAATGCTACGGAATACTCTTCAAAATGCGGATGGTGTCCAAGTTTCCATCGAAACCATCAGACGACGTTTGAGAAGGGTGAATATAGGTTCTAGACGTCCATTAAGAGGAGTTCCATTAACACGTGACCAAAAGCGTCAAAGACTGGAATGGGCAAGGCAACATATCAATTGGAACGATCAATGGCGTAGTGTCCTTTTCACTGATGAATCCAGATATGGACGATTTTCAGATTCTCGAAGAATAAGGGTATGGACAATCCCACGCATACCCCGTAATCTTCGCTATGTCCAAGAAGTCCATCCATTCCGAGGAGGTAGTGTTATGGTATGGGCCGGGATATGTTTCAACGGGCGCACAGATCTACACATTTGTCCTGGGAATATGACCGCCTTACACTATAGGGAGCATGTCATTCACAATGTTGTGCCAAATTTTCACGCTACTATTGGTGAAACTTATTATTAATTTCTAGACGATAACGCTAGACCGCACCGTGCAGCCATAGTTGAGAATGCGCGCGAGGAGCTTGGTATTCCACATTTACCAATACCTTCGCACTCACCAGATTTGAATTGCACAGAACATGCATGGGATATGCTCCAAAGAAGATTAGATAATGATCAACCTACCCCAGAATCCTTAAATGATCTGAGAGAGCTTCTGCCCCGTTTATGGAACCAAATTCCTCAAGAAATGTTCAACAACCTCGTGTGTAGTATGCAAAGAAGATGTCAAGCTGTTATTGATGCCCGTGGAGGCCATACATTGTATTGATAGTCTTAAAATGCTTTAATTCTCTGGGAATGAAATTTCGTTATTTTACTCGATTTTTCTTAACCACATGCTAAAATTAATTTGCAACTTGAAATCATATTAATATGAATTTTCATCACAAAAATCTTAGTTTAACAATATTTTTTTGCAATTTAAGTCAATATCCCTAACGTATGTGGAGCAGTTTATTTTCTTCCTAATTCTTCGTTAAAAATCGTTTATTTATCTTATGTTTTGCTCTGTAGCTGCTTTTATTATTTTATTGATTTACACAAATTTTATTGGTCCTTGGAGTCGTTTGAATTATTCAGTGTTGAATAACTAATTTTTATTTTGTACAAATGATCGAAACAAAAATATGACCTTCACAATATTCATTTCAAAGAACGAGTAGATAGAATTATACATCACATCGATTTTTACTGTAATTTCATTTCGATCTAGGGATATAATGAGTGCTTTGTCGTATTTATTTTCGTGGTTATCAATTCCAACTTGAAACCAATACCACATGCATGCATTAAGACCAAGAATTAATAAAATATTGATGCTAATCGTTATTCGATACCTACAACATTCGACTAGTCCTCCAGTTTATCAATAATAAACATTTTAAAGTGACAGGATGACGATGGGTAAACTCACCTTTGCCCTAAATTATCCCAGGTATACCCTTGGCTATTTGAATTTCAAATCGTTGCGAGAAATACAATAATTTTCTGTTGATAGAGCACAAAGCTTTGCTGTGTCCACAGTACCTCATAATTTGCATAAATGTTCCGTTTAGATTACTCTGGATTGAATTAATACAGGGGAAAGAAGAAAGTTCATACTCTCTTTCAGTTAAAAGTTTGAATAATGAATCTTTGAGTATTCAGTATTAAGATTAATGAGATCTTAGAACTAAGATATCTGTGTGTTGTCTAACCTCGTGCGTTGAGTTTGTGGATATTTCTGAAAGTCCAGCAACCTGTATATTTCGTCCTCTGGCATCTTCCCTCAGCTCTAGATATCCTGAGCTTGGATTCAGCAAATCTCGAATCTGCTCATTATAGAGTTCCAGGTACGACATTGTAACCTGAAAAATGACATCTTATTCTGGCATGTATACAATTCTGAAATAATATTGCAAGGCTATTTTCTTGGATTTGATTTACAGTGTGACAAGAAAAACCTCGGGCAAACTCTTTTTCATTTAAATTTATTAAACAGAAGAAATTGAACAAAACAACAACAAATAATAATAGCTTGAACATTTCTTAATAATATATTCAAGCCGTTTCGAAGTGGCTTCCTTTGGCGGCGATACACAGCTTCAGACGCTTCTTGAAATTTTCGGCAATGGACCGCAGCTCCTCGGGCGTTAATCGGTTCCATTCCCGGCGCAGAGATTGCTTCAGCAACTCCAAATTTTGTTTTTTTTAGCACAAGCCCTGTGCTCCTAAATTGACCACACGCTGTAGTCCATTGGGTTGAGATCCGGTGATTAGGGCGGCCATTCTACAGATGAGATGAAACAAGGAAAATGGGTCTTACTCTTACACCATTCTAGCGTCCTTTTCGCCGTGTGAGCCGGAGCGGAGTCCTGTTGAAAGGTCCAATGCGTATCGCCGAAGTGCTGCTTGGCCCACGGAAGTACTACGGCCTCGAGGGCCGAGGCTGTCGCAGCGGTAGACTTCTTGATTGATTTTGACCCCTTGATCCACGAAAACTAAGGGAGTTTTAGCACTGCCGCAAATTCCGCCCCAGACCATGATGGATTGCGGATTTTGACGGTGTTCGACGATGTTCGATGTACCGGGAGCCTCTAAGGACCAGACTCTGTCGTTTTGGTGGTTGTGGGATTGTTCTACGGTGAAAAGCTTCTCGTCTGTGAATAGAATTCGCTCCCATTGCTGACCGGCGGCGAGACGAAGGAGTTGGCGGCACCTTTGGAGTCGTACACGCTTGTTTTCCTCCGTGAGGAGTCGAATTTTTTGGAGCTTGTATGGCTTGAGGTTGAGCTCCTTTTTGGCAATTTGACGGACTGATTCGCGGTTGATACCGGTCTCACAGGCTATTTTCCTCATAGAAACCCTCGGATTTCGATTGACACGCTTCTTGACGATGTTTCGATTGCTAGGTGTATTCACAGTGCGTTTTCTACCACTTCCTGGACGACGAGCATCATGACCAAGCTCCTTGAAACGACGAATTGCATCGGACACGGTTTGTCGAGACACATTGGGCAAACGAACAATTTCGCATTGACGCCTACCTTGACGAAACAGCTCCAAAATCGCACTACGTTTGTTTGACATTCTAAAACTCGATGAAATGAAATTATATCAAACTGAAAATTCACATATTACTACATGAAAGTGTAGAGAAACCAAGAGAATAAAAATTATTTGGCTGCGCTGAAATACTTTTGTTCCAGACCACAGCAAAATTTGTCCGAAGTTTTTCTTGTCACCCTGTATATTAAAAAAAAACTCGCCGAGCACTCTTCCTAAAGGGTGGTATGGAAACGAGTGCATTCAGTATTTGTCCTTGAAAAAACAGCCAATAAAATTGTTATTCCGCATTTGAATCTATGAGTTCAGTGTTTGAGTGTTTATAAATTATAGAGGAGCAAGACATTCTGATTGTTCGTGTCGAATTGACCTGAGCGGTCACACACAAACAGTTTACCGGGCTTGTCAATCATTCAAAACTTGAAAATCACAGTATATCGACGAGTGAAGCTCGTGTATGCGTGCTAGGCAAAATGAATATGAGTTACTGTGATCAATAATTTATGCAACTTCAATTTGACTTCGATTTGATGAAGATTGCTGGGGCCAACAGCAATTTAGAAGGCGAAATCAGAAATTTGTGGTTAACGCGATCAAAACTGGAAGTAGTTCTACAAGGTGACAAGAAAAACTTCGGACAAATTTTGCTGTGGTCTGGAACAAAAGTATTTCAGCGCAGCCGAATAATTTTTATTCTCTTGGTTTCTCTACACTTTCCTGTACTAATATGTGAATTTTCAGTTTGATATAATTTCATTTCACAGAGTTTTAGAATGTCAAACAAACGTAGTGCGATTTTGAATCTGTTTCGTCAAGGTAGGCGTCAATGCGAAATTGTTCGTTTGCTCAATGTGCCTCGACAAACCGTGTCCGATGCAATTCGTCGTTTCAAGGAGCTTGGCCATGATGGTCGTCGTCCAGGAAGTGGTAGAAAACGCACTGTCAATACACTTAGCAATCGAAACATCGTCAAGAAGCGAGTCAATCGAAATCCGAGGGTTTCAATGAGGAAAATAGCCTGTGAGACCGGTATCAACAGCGAATCAGTCCGTCAAATCGTCAAAAAGGAGCTCAACCTCAAGCCATAGAAGCCCCAAAAAGTTCAACTCCTCACGGGGGAAAAAAACCATACGACTCCAAAGGTGCCGCCAACTCCTTCGTCTCGCCGCCGGTCAGCAATGGGAGCGAATTCTTTTCATAGACGAGAAGCTTTTCACCGTAGAACGATCCCACAACCACCAAAACGACAGAGTCTGGTCCGTAGAGGCTCCCGGCCAAGCAGCACTTCGGCGATACGCATTGGACCTTTCAACAGGACTCCGCTCCGGCTCACAGAGCGAAAATGACGCAAGAATGGTGTAAGACCCATTTTCCTTGTTACACCTCATCTGCAGAATGGCCGCCCTAATCACCGGATCTCAACCCAATGGACTACAGCGTGTGGTCGATTTTGGAGCACAGGGCTTGTGCTAAGAAACACAAAAATTTGGAGTCGCTGAAGCAATCTCTGCGCTGGGAATGGAACCGATTAACGCCCGAGGAGCTGCGGCCCATTGCCGAAAATTTCAAGAAGCGTCTGAAGCTGTGTATCGCCGCCAAAGGAAGCCACTTCGAAACGGCTTAAATATATTACTAACAAATGTTCAAGCTATTAGGTATTATCTGTTGTTGTTTTGTTCAATTTCTTCTGTTTAATAAAGTTAAATGAAAAAGGTCTCGAGGCCGTAGTACTTCCGTGGGTCAAGCAGCACTTCGGCGATACGCATTGGACCTTTCAACAAGACTCCGCTCCGGCTCACAGAGCGAAAATGACGCAAGAATGGTGTAAGACCCATTTTCCTTGTTTCATCTCATCTGCAGAATGGCCGCCCTACTCCCTACTCACCGGATCTCAACCCAATGGACTACAGCGTGTGGTCGATTTTGGAGCACAGGGCTTGTGCTAAAAAACACAAAAATTTGGAGTCGCTGAAGCAATCTCTGCGCCAGGAATGGAACCGATTAACGCCCGAGGAGCTGCGGCCCATTGCCGAAAATTTCAAGAAGCGTCTGAAGCTGTGTATCGCCGCCAAAGAAAGCCACTTTGAAACGGCTTGAATATATTACTAACAAATGTTCAAGCTATCATTATTTGTTGTTGTTTTGTTCAATTCCTTCTGTTTAATATAGTTGAATGAAAAAGAGTTTGTCCGAGGTTTTTCTTGTCACACTGTATAGTTGCGTTCGGTAATTACATATCCGTTACTCCGTTAGCGTTCGATAATTCGATTTATCCTCGAGGATTGGACATACATATCTGGTTTTTGCTCAACCCTTTCGGCTGCCGCAGCAATATTCTCGGCTGTTCTTGACCTACGTGCACGAGTTTTTTATTCTTCACAACAGCTCAAATTTGTGGCCCTTATTAGATCACAGTTTTCGACACAAAATTTGAAACACCCAGTGAAAATATTCATGAAATTCGAAAGATGCATGACCTTTCCACATTCTTCTATTCTGACGTTATGAGAACGGTTTACGCTCAGGATGTTGAGAATAAGAAAAATCATCATAATATTGACTATGGATTTTTGTCTTTTTTCGAATTTTTTCTCGATATCTTGAAAATTATTCAAAAGAATACAATGGTTTTACAAGAGTGGTATTCAGAATTGAATACTCACTCATACCAGAAACGAAAAAATTCTTTTAATCAGGCTCTAAAAATATTTCAGCTCTGTACAGAATTTCGAACAATATCATAATCCCAATTTTCAGATTTCAAACATTTCCAGTTCTCCAGAAAAGTATAATAGGCACTCGAATTTGGGACACTTTTATTGTATCCATTGTCTCAAAATTTCCCCCAAATTCAAGAACAAAGTTGAAATTCTAGAGACTACAATGTTCTCGAAGATGAAAAATCCAAGTTATGACATTCACCCATATTACATTTCGTTTGATATCCTTGTCAAACACGATTATTGTTCATGGTCCGAGGGGCGGTTCTAGGGCGGTGCGAGCGGTGCGACCGCACCGGGCGCCATCGTGTAGGGGCGCCAAAATCAAATATGGGGTAGAAAACGGGACGTCGCGACGAGCGGAAATAGGGGCTGTTGAATTTTGAAGTCTTGCTCCTCTTTCGGACTCGCGCGACTATACAATTCGACCGAAAAAATAGAGAAATATTTTCATATATTTTCAATAAACAGCTTGGGTTTTCAGTCGGCATGCCATGTCTTTCCCTGCGATCAAATATTTAAGTTCATTACGCTTGTTGGTATTTTTCTCAAACGTCACCCGTCACCCAAATAGTTTATTGGGCGGCTCCTTTGATGCGTGATTCAGGCGGCTTCTTTGATGAGCTGTCCTTAATGCGGCTTTTCTGTTATGATTGCCCATCCTCCAATCAGAGTTTTCTTTTAAATAAAGGGGGAGAATCTCACGAAGTATTTTCATTTCTTTTTTTCTAATTCCTGAGAACAAACATTCGAAACCACGTTGTGTTGAGATTCTGTTCAGTGTTAAAATTATAAAGTTTTTACTAGGTAGGTATTCTAAATTTTTATGTCTAAGGAATTTAGGATTTCTTATTGTGTATTTAAGATAAACTCATAATTAATTGAGTAGCTTTTTAACATTCAATTTTCTTTGATTAAGAAACAACAAAACGAGTGTTTCAATAATATGATTATCACTTCTGTGATTGTCTTTTTTAGCCTTGAGAAAGAGGAAATCCATCCTCGAAACGCTGGCCTTGTGAATAACAAAAGGTTAATAAAATTTTTCCTGTTACCCAATATTGTTTTTATTTATTATCACTCCTTCTCTATTATGACATTCTTATCTAATACAAAATGGAAGATATTGCCGGTTATACAGGGTGTTCAAATTTTGCTGGGCTGACCCAATTTTGTTTTTTCGAATACAAGCCTATATTTTATATCACTTTTTCAGTTTCCACATGAAGAATATTGAACACTTTTTACAAAGCTTCGTCTTCACCTCGAAAATATTTAAGGTATCCGAGATTTTCAACATAATGGAATTCAACCCAAGATTCTTCACTTAGAACGTTTCAAGTCATCATCAATAGTTGAATGAGAATGAGAAAAATTTGGAGTAGAGCTTTTTCAAGAGTAAATGACTCTTAGACTTTAAATTAAAAATCTAATATATTTCTTGTTTGTTTAGAAAGTAGTTTACTCAAATTCACTTTTTTTGGTTACTTGACATTTTTGAAAAAAGGTTTTTTGAGCACTTGTGAAGCTTTTGCATGCTGAATGAAACTTAAAGATGCCTTTTTTCGCGCTTCTCATGAATCCGTAATATTCAAGGTGTTCCATTTGAAATAAGGAAGTTTTTTGCCTGTGCTGATTTGAAAATCTCTTTGAGTGATGGTGAAAAATGTGATATCTCTGGATATGCTTTTGTTGAAGAACTTGTGAGCCTGAATCCAATATTGAAGAATCTTCAAGCAGCAGAGCCAATAACAGTTCTTCGACTTGCAAGATATTTTCCCAAATGGGACAGCGTTTCGTATCTTGCTGACTGTTCCTATAAACGTAGCCAAAGGAGGGTTTCAGTGAATTGAAGCTTATGAAAACTCTACGATCTACAATGGTCAATGTGCCAATAAAGACTATCCGATCTTGGAATTTTGTCTATAGAAAAAGCTATTGCACAAAATATTGTGAATTGATAAACAAAATTCGCGATAGCTAAAGCCAGAAAAGTGCAAATTTGAGTTGTTTGAAATAAATAAAAGTTGTCAAATCTAATATCTATTATTATACTCGCACTATGAAAGATCCTACTCTCCAAAACTCACACAAATTTGTGAAACGAACTTTTCAATGATTTGAATTCATGACAGCAATAATTCGGTTTTATCGTTGTAGGGGCGCCACTTTCTAATCTCGCACCTCCCAAAAATATTGATAGCACCGCCACTGATGGTCCGAACTAACGACCTGTTCAATAAATTAAAAGAAATAAAAGTCGTATCCATTTCACCCTATCATTACATCGAATTAAAGTAAACTGAGACATTCAAAGACCAACAACGGCACAATTAACGTCAAACCTAATCGAACAATCCTCCCTGTTTTATCCAAACAACACCACCTCCAAAACTACCCCGCAATATCGTACAATATTGACGTTGAATAAACGTCCTCCACGAAGAATGCATAAGTACTTTTATCATATTGAATCGTTAGGAACCCTTTGTCGAAGTTTTTCGGTGCTCTCTATGCATAATCAATTCTCTTCCCTTCAGACTCATCACGTGTTATCAATTTGACGTTGTCCTTCGAGGGAGAAAACCCCTATTTTATTTAATGACCTGTCTTTTGCTCAAGGTTTCGAACTTGAATATTCTAAAGGCTCGTTTAGCCATGTTATTTATGGGTTAGGTATTCTTGACGGGTTTATAGGGTGAATATTTGTGGATATTATGAGTTGTGTTAGAATCTTGATCATTAGGAGTGAATAAGTTAAGTAGTTCAAGGTTTTTGGGGGGTTTAGTTGAAACTGTTGAAAGTGATAGGATTGGGGAAGCGATATAGGAGTTTATAAAGAGCTATAAGCGATGAAACGACCTCATCAGGGAATAGTTGTCGATATCGTTTATGGGATCGAAAATTTCCCAACTAAACTGCGCAAAAAAATTAACGCACATTATGGAAATCTCAAATTTATTCTACAACTGAAGGTGTTCTCAATGATAATTATTTTTATCAGAATTATGCATGCATATGTTATCCACTTTCAACGTTTTTCTTCAATACAGATGTTTTCTCCCAGCAGGAATAAAAAAAGATGATATTATCAGATTTTGAATGTATTGGTTCCATTCTAAAATCAGTTGTTCTCGATCAATTCTAGTGATCAATAGTTTTTCTTTCGTTTGATTTTCTACACTCGATCGCTATGCAACGCGAAACACGCAATTTGACCCAAAGGGAATGTGCCCAAGCGGTAGTTTTGCGAGAAGAAGGGTGGACATACACAAGAATTGCAGAAAGGTTTGGAGTTTCCCATACAAGTGTGTCCAGAATGTTGCAGCGATTCAGGGAGACAGGTATGAATGTCCGAAGACCATGACTGGGTAGACCATAGGTAACAACTGGCATTCAAGAACGTTACGTGAGAGTTTCTTCGTTGAGACAACGGTTTGCAACCGCTCGCCTCCTTCAAAATCAGCTTGAGCAAACTCATGAGGTGCAAATTAGCACTCAGACAATAAAAAATCGCCTCAGAGAATATGATTTAAGGCCTCGTGTCGCGGCAAGAGGCCCAGCTCTTACCCCAGCCCATCGAAGGGCGCGTTTAGATTTTGCGAGAGAGCATATCCATTGGGAAGAGGCCGATTGGGAAAGAGTTCTCTTCACAGATGAGTCTAGATTCTGCCTCTACCATTGTGATCGACGTTCCCTTGTATACAGACGTCCACATGAAAGATATGCTCAGTGCAATTTCCTGAATACTACTGGTTTCGGGGGAGGATCGATTATGATATGGGGTGGAATATCTTTGACTGCTCGCACAGACCTAGTGGTCGTTGATAATGGAGCTATGAATGCTGATAAGTATATAAGGAACATTCTTGAAGAGCATGTAGTGCCATTTGCCTCATTTATTGGTGAAAATTTCATTTTTATGGACGATAATGCCAGACCCCATCGTGCGCGCATCGTTCAGGAGTACCTTGAAGAGGTTGAAGTCTCGCGAGTGGAATGGCCAGCAAGAAGTCCAGATCTCAATCCGATTGAGCAGGTTTGGGACAACCTCAATAGAAGGCTGAGAAGTTCAGAAAATCATCCAGCTACTCTTAATGACTTAGGAATCCAACTCGGAGAAATCTGGGAAGGGTTAGATCAGAACATTTTAAGATCACTCATTTTGAGTATGAACCGTCGTTGCCGAGCTGTAATTAACGCAAGGGGTGGAAATACCAAGTATTAAATCACTTATCAGCATTTCAGTATTTTGAAAATTGTTCATTTCTCTTCTTTCACATAAGATTCGGTGAAATCCTGAATATTTCTTCCATTTAATGTGTCTTGTTTCGTTCAAAACCTTCCCGAGAGAACATAAAAAATAAGCTATAAAGTCAATGTAGAGTTAACTTTCATTAAAATTGAGATTTTCAGAATGTGCGTTAATTTTTTTGCGCAGTGTATTTCGAATCTTTAACGGCAGTGCTTACATATAAATGATTCTCCTCCATAAATATGTTTCAAACTCCCATCAACGGTTATACAAGGATCTCAAAGAGTTTCTTAAATTTCGGCAATTTCTTCGTAGTTTGTTCATAAAGAACATGTGCTTTTTTTCTACTTCCTAATAAGGCTGCTATAGATTATTATTAAGAATAATTGTTGTTTTTGGGAGAGAGATATCAATATGAATGATACCAGCTTTTTGCTGTTTAATTGTCAGAAATAAAAAATAAAAAATTGTTTCGTTTCTTCCAGAGATACAAAAAATTTTATTATTTGAATGATTTGTCTGAAATTCGTATATTAGAAAATGGTTGCACAACCATCAAACGTTTATTGTGGACCTCGCAGGGGGGCCATGCCCCCACCCCAAATCCGCCAGTCACATACTAAGTGAAAATCGAACATAAAATCTTCATCCCTTCAAAGAATGTGCTCCACCCTCAAACAAGGGTTATAAATGGTCAGTTGAAGCCCGATCATAAAACTTCCTAATAGCCCCTCATTATTTTTTACCGCCCGCAACTAAATCGGTGTTCACGAAAGAAGGAAAAGAGATAGGCATCACTGGAAAACTCTGAATCAAATCGTTTCCCCTGGTTTTCCCACGCGTTAGTGTCTATTGCTTTCCACGTCTTTAAGTTTTGCTCCCACACAATTTGCTTACAGACATGAGATCATGAGAAGGGTGGAATTTCTCAATCGGAAATGAACTTGACCTAGATCAGTTCTAACTTCGGAATTAAACGATTTAAACATGCGAATTTACGAGCTTAAATCATGGGCGTGAGCAGACTAATAGACTGTTAAGGTAACTTGACTAGTTGAACATTGGGTCCGTTTCTATATGGAAAAAAAATGTAGTTTTGATTTTCAGCTGTGAGTTGGAATTAAAAAAATATCTGGGAGAATCTAACAGTGTATTTGATTGGGAATATAGTTCATTTCATTCGAATCTTCCATAATAGCCATTTTGCTGATCAATACCACGAACGGTCTGAGCGTGTGAACAAAACTCGAAAATAAAATATCGAAAACTAAAAAATTCATTACTTAGTAGGGCTATATGGTCGACTTTGGTATCAAAATGTGGGTTTTCGGGGACGCTGAATTCAAAAAAAGATATGCCAGAGCCCTAACAAGTATGGTTCAGATTTTCACCTGTCTTATGGCATTTTTGGAAAAATTGTAATTTCAAACTGTCATAGCTTTCATCCCTCTCGTCGTATCCACTATTTGTTCATATTTTGTGGATCAGCATATCTTAAAGTATCTCTGGGCAAAATATGAGCGATTTTAAAAATCTGAATTTTTGGTGAGAAATGACAAAGGGGTAAGACCTCCCAAAAACACCATATTTGGGATCACCAAGGAACCCTTGGCGAATCCAAAGTAGTTTTTTAATCTTGAAGGTCTACTATCCATTCGAATCATGCAGAAAATCCATTTGGCTGATCAGTACCACCAATACTTTGAGTGCTCTGAGCTTGAGAACAGAACTCGAAAATGAAATATCGAAAAAATAAAACTGAAAATATTCTCTACTTTTGAGGGCTATATGGCCGACTTTGGTATCAAAATGTAGGTTGTCGAGGTCGCTGAATTCAATAAAAAATATTCCAGAGCCCTAACTAGCATGGTTCAGATTTTCACCTGTCAAATTGCATTTTTCGAAATAATTCAATAATGAACTTATCAACGTTCGCGGACCGGAGGACTCGTGGTGACCTTATCATTTCCTTTCGCGCTCTTCATGACATGTTTGGTGTTAGTTTGCGGAACTTATTTGTTATCAATTCGGACGACCGTTTGCGTGGTCATCCCTACAAGTTGAAGAAGGAAAATTTCAAATCGGTGCAGAGACAACACTTTTTGGCAAATCGTGTATTTGATGCATGGAACGCTCTACCTTCAGCCGTGGTGAGTTCAGTGTCGGTGAACACCTTCAAGAATGGCTACGACAGCTGGATTCGCCGTGTGTGACGGGATGTTATGGTTGGGAACTTTGAACTTTGAACTTTGAACTTTGGGTTATTTTAGCTCTTCAGGCACTTTTCTTTTCGTTCGCATGTATCTATATTATATTGTATTTTTTTTTGTGAGTTTATAGGCACTGCCTGAACTCTTTTCAATTCTGTAATAATAATAATAATAATAATAAAAAATTTCAAACTATCATAGCTTCCGTCGCTGTAGTCGTCTCCACTATTCTTTCATATTTAGTGGATCAGAATAAGGACTGAACGAGAATAAATTCACTATCACAAAAACGCCTATACCTATCTCTTGAACCAATTGAGAAAAAATATAAATTTGATCATAGTTAGCTTTGTTGTGAACGTCAGAAACATGTGGAAGATTTACTTCATATACTCCATTCACTTTTATAAAGTATCCCGGGAGGCCAAGTTTTAGGTTTATCAAGTTTTTTCACCAGAAAAAATCGCAGGTTGGCACTTGTGAATGACATTACGCCAATTAATAAATGTCGGAGACGTTGCCGGCGTTTAATTTTCATTATTAATTATTAATTATCAAGCCTGGAAACTAAGAATGCCGAAGGTAGTTTCGAAAAAGCAGAGGTAAAGTATCAGGAAGTGCTATTTAGAATTGAAATCTGCGCATTCTAAAAGTAACCCTGATAATTTGGTATCGACAGTTCATGACCAGCTATCCAACATTTTCGACGTATAAGTGAGTGAAAACCAAGGTTTTATATTTTATATGAATAGATATTCATTTTTTAGCTGCACATAAACACAATTAGGAGGATTTTAAGTGGAAGAGACGACAAAGAATTTCCTACTATTGGGGCACCCAAAAAGACACTGACTGAAGACTTTATTTTGAAGAAAGATCTGCAACGACAAATTTGGAATTATAATTTGAAAAATGAACACTTTTCGATTGATACACTACCCACTTTTGCGAAAGAGCTGCCTTTTCAACAGAACCCTCTATGCAGTGTGAAAGACCTAACATTTGGGTTTTCTAGTATTGCAAAAATGTCGAATACCCTCCTTATAAAACTAGTACTGTATCGAAGATTTTCTACAATCAAGGAGGTTCAACTGAATCAAACAAAATGAATTATATTATGGATATGGAAGAGGAAGTTGCTGCAAACCACCTAGATAGAAAAATAACCAATTGGGAAACTTTGGGAAAGGCTTTCTCTTTATAAGGGACATAAAGCTTCTTCGTAAACCTGAGGATCTCAAAAATAATTGCTTGAAGGGCCAGATATGGTCGGAAGACCTTCGTTGTCAAGGACCAAATGTGGGTTATATACTATGTCCAGATGATTTTCTATCTCCTTTTCTGTTGCAGATTTCAAGATATTTTGTCAGTGTCAATCCAAAAAAAAGATGAAATGTTGTTCCTGAATAAGATTCTGTCCGTTATGAATATGTCAGCCTATTCTTTGAAAAAAATTACAAAATCTCTATACTCATTCAGAGGTTTTTATCTTTGTGCCCATGTAACATAGGTAAAAATGTATGGCGTCCTGTTCAAATGTGTTTTCCTAATACTGTAATTGCTTTGAACATGCCATATTGTTTGATACATTGAAGAATCTAATGCTCTTTCTCAAAAAGAAACATATACATGTAACGATGTTAGAAATTATTGTTTTGTGATGGAAAATTGTTGAAGTTTTTTTTATTATGTATCAAAACCAATTTCTTTATTGTGTTACCGTTTTCTCAAGGTTTGTATTCAATCATTATATGCCAGTTGATATGATAATTAAATTTAAGACGTTTAACACCCACCTGGAGATTGAATATTTGAATTGACTTCGAAGTATGTCCATAAAACATAATTCCATATCTTGCTTTTGACTCGAATACTGTATGATAGATGGTTTTCATGCAGAATTTATCCAGATATCTTGTCATTACACCCAAAGATAACAGACTGAAGCTAAGGTGCATCCCAGTTTAGATATACGTTCTTCCTGATTCGGTTTACCTATCATTCACATAGATTCCCACGAACTTTGTAAATGGAGTTAGTTCTTTTAAGGTTTAACAGTGACACAGGTTTCGTAGTACCACAACATTTTCATACTGGAGTATTTAAAGGGGTGCAAAAAGGTATTTCAATTTCTTCTGTAGGATTATTTTTTGGAAAGTGGGGAACTTTACTGTTCGTTTATAAGTTTTTCTGTAGGGTTATGCGAATTCTTTTTTCGAATGAACTATCAAAAAGTAACGGACTATTTTGTCCATTATTTTTCAGTAAAATTTCAACACTCGGTTCTTGATTGCCGAACCATGTTTATATACGTGAAATATTTCCAGTATTTAGGCCAAAAAAGTGTCTTCAACATTCGCCAGGTCTTTGGAATTATTGAAGTCACATAATATTTTCTCGAATTCATTATTTTCCCAAAGTAAATAAACATTTTGATAAATACGTTATTACTACGACATAAATGTAGAAACGGCAACGTTGCCTGTTCAACTGACAGAAGAATGACCATAACCTAACATTTTCAAAATATACACGGTGAAATGTGTCAGAATTCCATGGCCAACCGGTATACTTTATAAAAGTGAATGGAGTATAGATATTCCAATTCTCTGTCGCAAAATGTCAAGCGAAGTGAAAACACGAGAATTTATAGTGAAACTTTTTCAAAATAATCAAAAGTGGAGCTTCAAAAGAATCACAAAAGAGGCACGCGTTCGTCCGGAAACGGTATCAAGAGTTATTAAGCGCTTCAACGAAGATCTTACAATTAACCGCAAGGAAGGAACCGGGAGAAAAAAGGGGTTTCATAGCCCAAAAAAGTGAAGAAAGCCATCAGCCTTTTTCAGAAGAATCCTAACCTTTCAGGACGGAAAGTGGCCCAAATAGTGGGTTTTTTCGCAGTCAACCGTTCAGAAAATCAAGTCGAGTTGTGGGCTTAGAACGTACAAAGTGCAGAAAGTGCCAGACAGGAACGCTGTGAAGAATCAAGAAGCGAAATCAGGAGCAAAGAAATTAAAAAAAGATTTCTTGAAAAATTTTTTCCTGTTGCGTGATGGACGACGAAACCTATGTTTTGGCTGATTTCTCGCAACTTCCTGGTTAGGAATTTTATACTGCAGATTCTCGTGGAAATGTTGACGAACAATTTCGCGTGAAGAAACAAGCAAAGTTTCCTAAAAAATTCCTGATTTGGCAAGCAATTTGCATTTGTGGGAAAAGGAGCAAATTTTTCGTTGGCCAAGGCTCTGTTGACTCGAAGATATACATCGAGGAATGCTTGAAGAAGCGACTTTTACCATTTTTACGTGAGCACGATGTGTCAACAATCATTTGGCCAGATTTAGCTTCATGCCACTACAGCAAGGCCACCAAGGTATGGTACGAAGCTAATGATGTGGTTTTTGTCCCCAAAGAGGCCAATCCACCAAATTGCTCAGAACTCAGGCCAATCGAAATATATTGAGCCCTGGTAAAAAGAGAATTGAAGAAGACTAAGAAATCAACGAAAACATTGGCGGAATTCAAGCAAAAGTGGAAGACAGCATCCCAGAAAGTGACTGAGAACACTATAAGAAGCATGATTGGAAGAATTCCAGAAAAAATCCATGAATTTTGTAAAAAATAGTTTTGGTTTTTTATTGTAAAAACAGTTTTCATTAGAATTAGAAGATGATTCGAAAATGAGTTTGATTTTCGAAATCGGTCCAGTGGTTCAAAAGATATAAACGTTTTTGTGATAGCGAATTTATTCTCGTTCAGTCCTTATTATCTCAAAGTATCTTTGTGAAAAATATGAGCGATTTTAAAAGTCTGAATTTTTGGGGCGATCATTGATTATTGAAAAATAGAACAGAGAAAATTATTTACTAAGAAGCCCAACATACTGGAATATGGTATCAAAATGTAGGTTCAAGAGCTCTCAATGTCATAGTTGAGATTTTCACCGGTGACACAACATTACAACATATAAAGAAACACTTTTCAGCTCTATAAACTTTTCCTCGATTACACAATTTAGAGTTCAAAGCCTCCAAAAGTACTTTCCTCAAAGGTCTTATTAGAATATGAACCCATAAAGATAATTCTCTCTCCAACAGCATAATGATCGAACTTTCATGCTAGAGAACAGTTACAACCCAAAACAACATTCGAGGCAATGTCATGTGTTGTCATACTTCCATTTAGAGTTTTAGACAATACCGCAGATTGTATCGCTCCTCTACATTAAGTAGAAGCCGGTGAGTACGTAGGAAATATTTCCCAGTCAGAACTGTCATTAAGGAGCATGACAGTAAAAACCCGTGTTCACCACAGGAAAATATTGATTTCCATGTGAACATGACACCACTATCCATAAAGAAACGATCGATTGTTTATACATTATGCCGGAAAAATTATGTCTTTTATCGTAATCATATTGCCCTGTTCGTAAATATGCATTGCTGTAATACTTATTTATGTAGCCTGTGGTAGCCTTGAATCGAAAATGTTGATGGAGATAGATTTGACGAGACATTTTATTTTTGTACAACTGCCATTAAAAGTGACACTTTTACTGACAGCTAACAATGTTAAAATTGATTGCTTACGTGGAAGCGTGTTGAAAATATTTTTAGCAATCCATTTTCTTATGATGAAATCAGATGAAAAAAATTCAGTAATTGCAATTTTTTTTTATCAATATTTAACAATCATTACTTATACTTATGAACATTAATATTAATCGTAAAACTAGAACAATTACTAACATAAATGCCCTGTGACGTTAGGGAGCTTCGCAACACATTATTAGAATCCTCGATCAGTAGAAACCGGAAGTACAATATTGGATGATGATCCAAAATCTGTTGGGGTTGGGAGAATTTTTTTAGCAATGAGATTTCTATATGCAATGGAATGATCAACATAGCCCTCGGCTACCGTCGTAGACTTCCATCCACCATGTTTTTTTATATCCGTAATATTTGCTCCTGATTCTGCTAGCAATGAAGCGGAGGATCTTCGAAAACAGTGTCCTGTATATTGCTTTGGTTCTGGCAGTTTGGGGAATTCGGCAACAATAGATGGAATTTTCCCAAATGTATTGATACCAACTGGATTGGCAGGGCATTTATTATTCATGTATTTCAGGAAAAAACGAAGATGTTTGATGACAGAAGGGCGCAGTGCAAAGTACTTATGAAAATAGTCAACATACTTCACAATAATACTGAAAGAACGACCGACTTTCGTTTTTGTGTTTGGAAGTTGTATAACCAATGATTTATTTGTTATTTCGATCTCTTCCACTGATAAATTACACAAATCTTCACGCCCACGGGCTCCAAATAATCCGAAAATAGTTGCAACCTTAAACATCAAGTATTTCTCATCTGGTGCCTCATTTATAAACTTTTCAACTTGTTCACGAGTGAGAATTTTCGATTATTTGGGACGATATCCTTCACTTTTCCGTTTTAAATATGCTATTACCTTAAAATATTCACTAACATCCACACCATTTTCAAAAAGGGCGCTTGACTTTATCATTGAAAATTTGCTCCACAAAGTTGATGAACTCCATATTTTTGATTTTTCTTCTAAGGATGCCAGGAAAACAGGTTCACTGAAGTTCCCGTATACATTTTTCAACTAACACCGGGCCAGGAAATTGTTATATGCAATATCGTACTGCTGAACAGATTTTTTAGGTAGGAGTTCCAGATTTGCTCTTCTTGCAGACTCTTCAATATCCACAGGAACAACCAAATCGTCACTTTTATTAATAATTGGACTCTCGACAAACATATTAAGCAGTTAAAAACCCAAAAACGAAAATTGGACAGGAACGAAATTCAAATGACAGTGTCTTTTCTCATTTGTTAGTAATCATAACGTTGGCAACGTTTGCCATTCACAACAACCTTTTGATTATTTGAATATTGAAATGCATTTTGAAATTTATTGTCCTTGTAAATTCGCCCATTTCATCATCAAAATAGGGCAGTTGTACAAAAAACATTGTATGGTTTTGTGTTAAAAGTGATATTCTTTTGTTCGTGAAATTGTTCAATTCGCTCCGCTCATTTAACAAACTTTTTCACTCACAAAATAAAACGTCACTTTTAACACTCATATCATAAAAAACTATTCTTTTTTATATTTTGTCATTCAAGTCCTGCTTGTTTTTTGATGTGATGGCACTCACCGTAAATTCGTCTTCTTTTTCCTTCACTGCTTCGAACAAATCGTTCAAGGCTCTCACCATTATGCCTGGTTGATCAGGGTGACCAACCATAGTATGTGTTTTGCCAGCTCCAGTAGCTCCGTAAGCAAACACAGTTGCGTTGTAGCTGAAACAGAAAAAAAAAGGTTCACACTCAACAATTAAAAATGGATCTCTTAAAGCACTGACGTTTATGCGTGTTGTAAGTAGATTCATCTTCTAGGAAGATTCGCATTCAAGAATACAACTAAAATTCTTTCTGCCCTGTTTCCACCATTTGTTGAGTAGTGTAGGGGAAGCAAATTAATAATTAGTTTACTCTAACTTTCGATAGGTTAACGTGCTTAGGAGCTACTGCCCTTGCTGATGAATCTAACCTTAACATTCCATTATGTAGGTTATCAGACTCCGCAAACCTGTTGTTTCTTGTGTTACAACCCTGCAGTAAAACTTCCTTATTCCCTTTAGATTTTATCGACGGCAGTTGCTAGTTTCAACCCTTTTTGTTTCCACGAGGCCCCGTAAAAATAACAGAGTCTCATTTACGAGCTCTTCGACAGTGGTTTCAGACCTATTTTCCAGTTTATACAGCCTAAGAATATGGAAAAAATATAGGGAATTATCCTGGTCATTTGCTTTCTTGAGGAAAATCAGAAAGAAAGGGAATAATAATTGTGAATATTAAATGGCTGCACGGCATCTTAATTTATTTGAAAAATTTCCTTTTTCCTAAACTCAGAAAGATTTTGGGAAGAAAATGAAAACAACTGTATTAAAAATATGAGCTCAGATTCTATATCCTTTTCATTTTTCTTTCCATCACTCCATGAAGATTATTCTCAATCTTTTTTCTATATTTTGACGAACAAATCGCAAAATTGATACAGTTTTCACAAATCACTGAAAATTTTGAGCGTCCTGTTTTTTGTCAGTGAGTGTATTAGATTTTCACCTGTCAAATGGCATTTTCCTCTCGTCGTATCCACTATTTGTTTATGTTTTGTGCATCATCATATCTCAAAGTATCTCTGTGCAAAATATGAGCGATTTCAATAATCTGAATTTTTGGATGAAAAATGATCAAGGGATAAGACTTCCTAAAAACACCATATTTGTCAATAAAAAGATATATCCGAAAAGTTTTGAAAACTTTAATAATTCAAATAGTCATTAAAGCTATTCGAATCTTTCTTAATAGCCATTTTGCTGATCGATAGCAGTAGCACCCATACTCCAAACGGTCTGAGCCTGTAAACAGAACACGAAAATGAAATATCGAAAACAATCAAACTAAAAATAGTATATAACATTACTAGCAAGGTAAGAGGGTTTTTACTGGCGAATGGAGGATATAACTGACGAGCCGCAGGCGAATCAGTTACCTCCTTGAGACAGTAAAACCCGTTACTTTGCGTGTATTGTTTTATATTTTATTTGTTTCTCATTTGTGAAAAGGTTAGATAAATTCCAAAAAAATCTCAATAATTTGTCGCAAATGTCGTAAGCTATGGAACCGTTGCCATGAACATGTCTGTTTATTTTTCTTTACATTTGTTTTGGCGAAAGTGAAAATGAATGTACCAAAAGAAATTATTGGGGCAGCCAGCAGTGTAGCTTCAAGTTTATTACCTGCAAAATCAGCTTCAAGGTACGAGCGAGAATACGACGACTTCAAAAAGTGGCAAAACAAAAAAAGTGTGATTGTTCTCTACTGAAGATGTTTTTATGGTCTACTTGATTCAACTATCAGCTAGATTCAGCCCTAATACTTTATGGGCAAAATGGTCTATGCTGAAAAGCTGCTTGGAAATGAGAGAAAATGCCCCTGTTCGCAGGTTTGTTTTCCTTAAAAAATTTATTGAAAAATATGACGTTTAGTTGTCATTTGCAGATTTCAAAAGGTAATAGCGTTTCTGAAACGAAAAATGAGCGTTATACGCCAAAAAAGGCCAAGGTATTAAGTAAAGAAGAGGCTGAACAATTTCTTTCACATGCTCCTGATGACCAGTGGTTGCTGGCGAAAATTGTAACAATATTTGGGATTTTTGAATATTGTCGATGTGACGAAATTCTCTCCTTAAACATGAATGATGTAGAAGATATGGGAAAATACGTTATTGTGACATTGCGGCAAACAACAAATTTAACAACAAGAAGATTCACCATAACCGATGATGGCTGCAGCTTCAAGCGCTGCATGTTATAAAGAAAATATGTAAATCTTCGGCCTCCTGGAACAGAAAGCCTAAGATTTTTTTGACATACCGTCATGAAAAGTGCATTTCCCTTAATGCTGGCCAGCACACTGTTGGTGGTGTCCCAAAGCAAATAGCGAAATATTTAGGTTTAAAAAAAGACCCAGAATTATACACCGGCCACTCTTTTCGCAGAACTGGAGCCACTATGGTTGCGGATTCGGGTGGAGATATTTTAGCACTAAAGCGTGCAGGAGGGTGGAAGAGCACCGAAATTGCGATGAGTTATGTCGATGATTCGGTCAACAAAAAAATCGAAATGTCTAGCAAATTATTTGGTAGTAAAGAGAGTACAAATGTTCTGCAGTCCTCGAGTTCAGCAGTTTCTGAGTCAACAGATGGTTCATCATCATCAGTATCAACTCTTTCATCATCAAAAATCTGTGTTACTGGAAATAACAATTGTACCATGATTTTCAACATATATGACGATAAAACAAAATTTTCTAATGTAAATAATACTACTAACTTGTAAAAAGTTAGTGACTTGATAAAATAAAATTTCTTGATTAATATTGTGTTTTGGAAAACTGACGTTTACAAATGAGAAACAAATAAAATCATTACTTAGTCGGGCTACATGGTCGACTTTGGTATCGAAATGTAGGTTTGCGGGGTCGCTGAATTCAAGAAAAGATGTGCCAATCTTTCTTCTATATTTTGACAAAACAAAATTTTCATATCGCAAGTTTTCACACGTACGTTACTTAAAATTTTGAGAGATTTTTTGTCGGTGAGTGTATATCACTACGAAATTCATGAACGCGATCGTTAATTCCACGTGAATCCAACTCGTGACACTTCTATAAAACTCAAAAGAATCATTTCACTGTCACTTTTCAATACAGCAGTCAATACACAAGTGTCACCTGCGTGATCACTTCACTTCACTCAAGATCGATAATATCCATTACCCATTTCCTTTCTAGATTCAACCAATAATGAAGAATAATGGTGTTAAGCGGATAGAAAATGTGTATGTCATTCCCATTATTTCTATAATTTGGTGAAAAAGGAATTTAGTGTTCTGTAAAAAGTATATTTTCGCAATATCATCAATCAAGTTCATACAGAATATCTCAGGATACAGAAATGGGTCATTCGAAGCGTGAAGTCTGAGCTTTCGTTCGTCTACCTTGTAGGTAGATTCGTCAGTTCAACAAGCCAATTCCAAAAAATCGGAAATTATAAAACGCTCCTAATTTTGTTTCACCAATACAATCATTTCGCACCTTTGGAATATTTTTTAAGAATAATATTTACCCGTTCAAAACGTCCTTGACCAAACTACTGGTAGTAACATCATATACCTCTTCCTGTGTTGATTCTTCACCAAATACAACATCGAAAGAATATTGCTTGTCATTTATCCTTCTGCTACCTTGATTCCTGACGCTTTTTTCGTTGTCCTCAAGTATGACGTGCTGAAAATAAGATTTGAATTAGTCTTCACGAATTTGAATATTTTATTGGGATCAACAAAATGCTATTTTGATATAAGGTGTACCTAACTGAAGAGGGAAGATTCCTTGTGTGGTGTTAAGAACATGGAGTTTCTTAAATATTGGACCGCAAACGATTCGTTTTCGAGATACAGGGTGTCAAAGTTTGAATTTTTGTTCAGTTTTTTTTCTCATAGTATCTTCATTTCACAAGATATTCAACTGAAATTTGGAATAGATATTACAATTTCCAATTTACACCATGTGACATGCCGATTTTGATTGCAAATCTACAGGGTGATATTTTTTCTGGAACATTGTCCCCTGTTTTCCTCCAGAACTTGTTTTTGGTGACCCACTGTTAGTTTGAAAAATTGTGAAAAGAAGCTTTGTTGTTTTACCGAACTCTATGATCTCTTGTAGTTTTGTCGTGTCTGCTACCAATATCGAGAAAAGAATTGAAGAGGCTCTCGAAATAATCAGAATATCCAAAATTGTCATAAAAATCCAGTTGGTATAAAAAGAAATCCAAACTGCACTGCGCAAAAAAATTAACGCACATTCTGAAAATCTCAATTTTAATGAAAGTTAACTCTATATTGTCTTAATAACTTATTTTTATGTTCTCTCGGGAAGGTTTTGAACGAAACAAGACACATTAAATGGAAGAAAAATTCAGGATTTCACCGAATCTTATGTGAAAGAAGAGAAATGAACAATTTTCAAAATACTGAAATGCTGTTAAGTGATTTAATACTTGGTATTTCCACCCCTTGCGTTAATTGCAGCTCGGCAACGACGGTTCATACTCAAAATGAGTGATCTTAAAATGTTCTGATCTAATCCTTCCCAGATTTCTCCGAGTTGGATTCCTAAGTCATTAAGAGTAGCTGGATGATTTTCTGAACCTCTCAGCCTTCTATTGAGGTTGTCCCAAACCTGCTCAATCGGATTGAGATCTGGACTTCTTGCTGTCCATTCCATTCGAGAGACTTCAACCTCTTCAAGGTACTCCTGAACGATGCGCGCACGATGGGGTCTGGCATTATCGTCCATAAAAATGAAATTTTCACCAATGTATGGGGCAAATGGCACTACATGCTCTTCAAGAATGTTCCTTATATACCGAGTTATATACTTATCAGCATTCATAGCTCCATTATCAACGACCACTAGGTCTGTGCGAGCAGTCAAAGATATTCCACCCCATACCATAATCGATCCTCCCTCGAAACGAGTAGTATTCAGGAAATTGCACTGGGCATATCTTTCATGTGGACGTCTGTATACAAGGGAACGTCGATCACAATGGTAGAGGCAGAATCTAGACTCATCTGTGAAGAGAACTCTTTCCTAATCGGCCTCTTCCCAATGGATATGCTCTCTCGCAAAATCCAAACGCGCCCTTCGATGGGCTGGGGTAAGAGCTGGGCCTCTTGCCGCGACACGAGGCCTTAAATCATATTCTCTGAGGCGATTTCTTATTGTCTGAGTGCTAATTTGCACCTCTTGAGTTTGCTCAGGCTGATTTTGAAGGAGGCGAGCGGTTGCAAATCGTTGTATCAACGAAGAAACTCTCAAGTAACGTTCTTGAATGGCAGTTGTTACCCGTGGTCTACCCTGTCCTGGTCTTCGGACATTCATACCTGTCTCCCTGAATCGCTGCAACATTCTGGACACACTTGTATGGGAAACTCCAAACCTTTCTGCAATTCTTGTGTATGTCCACCCCTCTTCTCGCAAAACTACCGCTTGGGCACATTCCTCTTGGGTCAAATTGCGTGTTTCGCGTTGCATAGCGATCGAGTGTAGAAAATCAAACGAAAGAAAAACTATTGATCACTAGAATTGATCGAGAACAACTGATTTTAGAATGGAGCCAATACATTCAAAATCTGATAATATCATCTTTTTTTATTCCTGCTGGGAGAAAACAAACGTTGAAAGTGAATAACATATGCAGGCATAATTCTGATAAAAATAATTATCATTGAGAACACCTTCAGTTGTAGAATAAATTTGAGATTTCTATAATGTGCGTTAATTTTTTTGCGCAGTGTATTTAAGTCTACGGATCTGGCAGGACATAACTGATGTCCACCCCCTCCAATTCACCTGATTTCATAATTTTTGTTCGAATATTCCCTTGTACACCTATATTCTGTTCAAATGTAAGAAGGAGCAATAACAACATGTTTGGCGCACCGGTAGGAGGGCCTTCGTAAAGGTACTTTCCGTCCAGAGTCGAATCGAGGAGATTTCACACAATCTTTCAGTTTATTTATCCATGTCTCATCCAGCTAATAAATTTTTCTGCCTTGTTCCCTTAATGAGCGGATATTCTTCAAATAATCTCTTCTCCACACAATTATTTCATCCCTATCTATTGAATTCAATTTTTTTCAATAATTTATAGAACGTTGTTCTTTTGAAATTTGGCAAACTATCGTCATCATTCACGATTTCTAGTACTTTCCGGAAAAAAAAACAGAGGACAATTCTTCTGATTAGGTTCATATCGAAATCGTCAACCGTATCGATTATTTTTAACGACTGGGCTCTCCTCTTAGGTGGCGTCAATGTTTTATTCTCTTTATATTCTCTGAGAATTCTGAATACAGCTGAGGATTTTGAAACAATTCCTACTAATTCCCTTTTCGATAAATCAGGATGTTCTTCCAATTCTTTTTGAGAAATGTTCAAAATTATCTCTTTCTCTTCAGCAGAGAAGGCTACCTTTTGGACCTTTTTCGTGGTGGTCCCCACATATCACCCTCAGATGCAGTATCCGTTTCCGAATTCGACATTGTTCTATAAACACCATATACACTTTGTCAAAAGATTTTGCAGCACTTTGAACAGCTAGACCTTCACAGTAGCTCTAGGTATTTTAACTAGTCTTGTCAATTGAAAACTTCAATATTTATGCAAATCAAGATGGCTTCAACCCATTAAGGAAAAGGACCCAAATCTGGTGTTTCCCGGAATTACCTTGTCGGAATCTTGAGCAGCCGACAAAGAGTTTCGTACCGAATAATATAAAATTTTGGACCGAAACCAAATATATTTCGGATATTACAAGTAAATGACCATTATAAATTCGAACAGAGATCTTTTACGAGTCTTGTCAATTGAAAACTTCGATATTTATGCAAATCAAGATAGCTTTCACCCGTTAGGGAAAAGGACCCAAATCTGGTGTTTCCCGGAATTACTTTGTCGGAATCTTGCAAGATTCCGACCCAAATCTCTAAAACTCTGGTGTTTCCTGGAATTACCTTGCCGCAATCTTGAGCATCCGAAAAATACATTATTTAGTAGATAATAATATAAAAACAAAACAAAATAAAAAATAGGGTACTTCATATATAAAATTTTTATGACAGTTGCAAATCATAACAGAAATTTTGCAATAGAGTTTCTGAGGAAAAAAATGCTAATGTGGGAATAGCTGACTCAAATTTTGGAATCATTTCTATCCAGTACCATCTACAGTCCGTTCCGAGTATGATCCTGGCAATCAAACCAGACGATTTTGTTTGTTTACAAAGCTCTTTCTTATATTTGAACGGACTAGAGTACACCCTGTATCTCGAGAACGAAACGTTTGTGGTCCAAAGTTTATGGAACTTTTTGTCTCAAAATTATGCAAGAATCTCTTTTTTTACATCTTAAATTTAGAAACATCCTGTATTATAATAGCATCCATTAAAATGACCTCAATTTCTCACCCCGAAGAAGATTGAAATTCCTGCCAGATCGATTTTTTCCGTAATCATTTCTGACGCCCCAATCATGATTAGTGCTTTTCGTAATGAAATAATTACATATTGCATGCAACGCACTCCACGTATTCTTTGTCAGAATCGAAAAATCATTCGAAAATTATTACCCTTTGAATAACAAAACGCAGGCTGCGCATGCCACTCAATTACCCCAACGCAATTTTTTTAATTTCAACAAAATGTTTTAATGAATATTTCCGCTCGATTTTTTCCGCTGCAATATTCTAGAGTTATCGACTTTAAGGATCTCATTGGGGGGCATTTGTAATAAATGTAAAATAGAGGCGAGCACTGTAATCGTTCGAATGCGTCCCTTAAATAACCCAATCTATGGAATAACCTTCGCGCAGAATTTAAGCATTGCTGATTATCGTACGTATGTATGAAGCGGATATTTATTAAGGGACTTAATGGATGTAATCAAACCTGCATATTTTAAATGTACGCAATGCTGTTTCTGAATATTTAAAGATTTGTTGGGGCTTTTGATTAATTATTTTACGCCATAATGATGCATTCGATGAAGCTTGATACGAGGATGTTATCGAGGTAAGTATGTTGGAGTTATGCAGTTATTTTTCTAGTAATCGGGTGGATTAGTGTGATTTATGTGAGAGGAAATTGTTTAAACCACGCATTATTGCTGGATTTATAGAATGAATGACATACTTCACATAATACCGAATTATAAAAAAAGCAATATCGAAAAAAAATTATAGAAGAAAGGGGGCTATCATCGGCTCGCGCCTTCGGGTCTGAGTCTCTCTAGTATCAAATAATTACAGTATGAACAAGGCTGACGAAGGACGTCGCACTAGAAGAAAAAGAACAGAAAGATTCCATTCATTCTATACCATACTAAAATGGCTACTCTGTAGACCGACCCGAGGGAATATGTCGGAAAAGTAGGTCCAGAAGAATCTTAAATGGTGAAATTTTTATACGATCGAAAAGAGGAATAATCGATTCATGCGTTGGTGAAATTTCGATTCTCTAGGCAATGTAGAAGTATTTCAAAAAAATTCGCGAAAATCGAGCAAAAATCCGTCTAGAAGGGCCATTAAACTCGATCAAACTTTTTTCACAGATATCCTGGCCGTGATGTAAATATAAGGATCGAAAGAGGAGAGGTCAATGCAAAATAGCTCGGTATTCATATTTTCCATAATTTTCCTATTCCTTCAAGAAAAATTGATTAAGGCTTCTTCAACAATCTGAACGAAAGTATGCGAAGGCAGTGTTAGGCTATGGTTGATATTCGAGGAGGACATACTATTTACTGAACTTTATTTTCTCGAGTTTTTTAGGGAACTGAGTTTGTACTACAAATACTAAGAATATAAATGTGAAACTCAAAAAAATGGGCAAAAGGATGAGTTAGATAAGAAGTGGTACACGTCCGAAGTCACGAGCTACCTTCAAAAATTAGACTTTTAATTTTCATGATATCTCAGTTCGTATACGGTGTAGACTAACAATTTTTTTTTTAATTAAAGCTTAATAATTTCTTTAGAATGTGTATTACTCGCTTTTTCGTTTTTCCTCGTATATTAGGAAAAAACCAGGTGAGCTCTAATTTAATAAAAATCTGGACAAACGATTTCATTTCCATGATATCTCCGTCAATTTTCGGGATAAATGTATGAAATTTTCAGTATACATGCGGAATAAAATTTTGCAGAATATGTATTAACCAGTTTTTTTTGTTTATTGCCCCCTGAATTTTTAAATGAATGGTAAAGTAGGAACTTTATTGGTCATATTTTCAACCGGGTTTTTTTCTAATTTTCGAAGAAAAACGGAAAAGCGAGTAATACACATTCTGCAGAATATTATTCCATATGTATACAGAAAATTTCATACATTTATTCCGAAAATTGACGGAGATATCATGGAAATGAAATCGTTTGTCCAGATTTTCATGAAATTATAGCTCACCTGGTTTTTTTCCTAATATACGAGGAAAAACGAAAAAGCGAGTAATACACATTCTAGAGAAATGATTAAGCTTTAATTTTAAAACAAAATTGTTAGTCTACGCCACATACGAACTGAGATATCATGGAAATAAAAAGTCTAATTTTTGAAGGTACCTCTTCCACTTCCTACATTAAGATTTATCATTCACTGCGCAAAAAAATTAACGCACATTCTGAAAATCTCAATTTTAATGAAAGTTGACTCTACATTGACTTTATAACTTATTTTTTATGTTCTCTCGGGAAGGTTTTGAACGAAACAAGACACATTAAATGGAAGAAAAATTCAGGATTTCACCGAATCTTATGTGAAAGAAGAGAAATGAACAGTTTTCAAAATACTGAAATGCTGATAAGTGATTTAATACTTGGTATTTCCACCCCTTGCGTTAATTACAGCTCGGCAACGACGGTTCGTACTCAAAATGAGTGATCTTAAAATGTTCTGATCTAATCCTTCCCAGATTTCTCCGAGTTGGATTCCTAAGTCATTAAGAGTAGCTGGATGATTTTCTGAACTTCTCAGCCTTCTATTGAGGTTGTCCCAAACCTGCTCAATCGGATTGAGATCTGGACTTCTTGCTGGCCATTCCATTCGAGAGACTTTAACCTCTTCAAGGTACTCCTGAACGGTCTGTGCGAGCAGTCAAAGATATTCCACCCCATACCATAATCGATCCTCCCCCGAAACCTGTAGTATTCAGGAAATTGCACTGAGCATATCTTTCATGTGGACGTCTGTATACAAGGGAACGTCGATCATAATGGTAGAGGCAGAATCTAGACTCATCTGTGAAGAGAACTCTTTCCCAATCGGCCTCTTTCCAAGGGATATGCTCTCTCGCAAAATCCAAACGCGCCCTTCGACAGGCTGGGGTAAGAGCTGGGCCTCTTGCCGCGACACGAGGCCTTAAATCATATTCTCTGAGGCGATTTCTTATTGTCTGAGTGCTAATTTGCACCTCATGAGTTTGCTCAAGCTGATTTTGAAGGAGGCGAGCGGTTGCAAACCGTTGTCTCAACGAAGAAACTCTCAAGTAACGTTCTTGAATGGCAGTTGTTACCCGTGGTCTACCCTGTCCTGGTCTTCGGACATTCATACCTGTCTCCCTGAATCGCTGCAACATTCTGGACACACTTGTATGGGAAACTCCAAACCGTTCTGCAATTCTTGTGTATGTCCACCCTTCTTCACGCAAAACTACCGCTTGGGCACATTCCTCTTGGGTCAAATTGCGTGTTTCGCGTTGCATAGCGATCGGGTGTTGAAAATCAAACGAAAGAAAAACTATTGATCACTAGAATTGATCGAGAACAACTGATTTTAGAATGGAGCCAATACATTCAAAATCTGATAATATCATCTTTTTTTATTCCTGCTGGGAGAAAACATCTCTATTGAAGAAAAACGTTGAAAGTGGTTAACATATGCATGCATAATTCTGATAAAAATAATTATCATTGAGATTTCCATAATGTGCATTAATTTGTTTGCGCAGTGTATTTAAAAAATTAGCGAAAAAAAAATCTCAACTGATATTTCGGATTGTTCGAACCACTATTCCATGGAAAATTGATTATACACATAGTATTCTTGATCATTTTTCAGTACTCCATTCTTCAGGAGTCTTCGGCGTTTTACCTATCAGAAAATATTTTCGGGACACCCTATATAAAAACACCTATTAACCGGAATCGAGATTAAGATCTGGCTAAAACGAATTTATGGGCTTCTGGATGCAGCCGCACGCCATGCCTTGATTCGCGATATCAACCAGCGAATTTCCAACCTTTCGGTTGGGCGAGAAGTTTGTTTTTCCGATAATATTCATGAGATTATCGCCCACGTGTGATTTTCGGCGGTTTCGCCGTTCCAAAATTGGCCCGAACCACCTGGGGAATCGATCAAAGTCGCGTTTTTAGAAAAAAGAAGGTGCTTATGCCATTAGTTTATAGAGCATTTCCACGAGAGGAGGCGGGATCACGCGATTTGGGTTAGTGTCTGTATTTTTCCCTAGGAATGGACTCAGGGATTCACATCTATCATCAGAATCCTTAGAATTGTTATATTTACAGTGTGACAAGAAAAACCTCGGACAAACTCTTTTTCGTTTAACTTTATCAAACAGAAGAAATTGAACAAAACAACAACAAATAATAATACCTTGACCATTTGTCAATAATATATTTAAGCCGTTTCGAAGTGGCTTCCTTTGTCGGCGATACACAGCTTCAGACGCTTCTTGAAATTTTTCAGCTCCTCGGGCGTTAATCGGTTCCATTCCCGGCGGCATATTCAGTAACAGCAGACGCGCTATGTTTTCGAATTGCGTTCGGCGACGACAGTAACAGCAGACGATCTAGGTCTAGAAAGTCTGCTGTTTCTCACCTCAAGTTAAGTTTCAAGTAAATGGAAATGATTAATTTTTTAATTTTTTTTATTTTAGCTTATCAAATAATGACTTTGTTTTCGTTATTAATTCATTTATGAAACACATTTAAAAACAAACAAAAATACATAACCTAATGTATAACTTTTATTATGTTGTAATGATTTATAAATTATTAAAAAATAACCTTGAAAAAATATCAAATCAGCATAAAAAACGGATCAATTTTTACACTTATTTTCATATGAGCCTATATTCATATTGACACATTCTTGTGGAGAATGGGGTGCTTTAGCCTTTTTTAATAAACTTTTCACTTTTCTACCAGCTGAGGAATATTTTTTGCCACCCATTGCCGATTTTCGTTTAGCTGCACTTGTTGGCTGCACACTTATATCATTCCTTTTCTTATACCCAGGCGCTTATGCTTAGGAGTTGTTCCGTGGTATTTAAAAGAATTATGCAACCCTGATATAAGAGAGTTGTTACTTCTAGCAAGTTGTTACTTCTAGCACACTTTTCTCTATTTTTTTAGGAAAGTGGAAATTGCAGGATAACATTCTATTGGATTATTGTCAAGATGTGTCAGGATTCCATTAGAAAATTTTGACTCAAACTCACCCCGACATCGTCTTTTGATTTTAAATTAGATCTTACAATACATTTATCGTCAAATTTCTTATAATTATAATTATCTGGTAAGCAATCCATTTTTATACATCAGCCAACACGTTCCAACTGATTTTTCTGCTGTAGTCTATCACCCATTACTGAAAAGCCGAAGCACCGCCGATGACCTAGCGCGTCTGCTGTTACTGAAAATGCTTCCCGGCGCAGAGATTGCTTCGGCGACTCCAAATTTTTGTGTTTTTTAGCACACGCCCTGTGCTCCAAAATCGACCACACCCTGTAGTCCATTGGGTGGAGATCCGGTGAGTAGGGCGGCCATTCTGCAGATGAGATGAAACAAAGAAAATGGGTCTTACACCATTCTTGCGTCATTTTTGCTCTGTGAGCCGGAGCGGAGTCGTGTTGAAAGGTCCAATGCGTATCGCCGAAGTGCTGCTTGGCCCACGGAAGTACTACGGCCTCGAGGATGTCGCAGCGGTAGACTTCTTGGTTGATTTTGACCCCTTGATCCACGAAAACTAAGGGAGTTTTACCACTGCCGCAAATTCCGCCCCAGACCATGACGGATTGCGGATTTTGACGGTGTTCGACGATGGCCGATGTACCGGGAGCCTCTACGGACCAGACTCTGTCATTTTGGTGGTTGTGGGATTCTTCTACGGTGAAAAGCTTCTCGTATGTGAAGAGAATTCGCTCCCATTGCTGACCGGCGGCGAGACGAAGAAGTTAGCGGCACCTTTGGAGTCGTACACGCTTGTTTTCCTCCGTGAGGAGTTGCAATTTTTGGAGCTTGTATGGCTTGAGGTTGAGCTCCTTTTTGGCAATTTGACGGACTTATTCGCGGTTGATACCGGTCTCACAGGCTATTTTTCTCGTGGAAACCCTCGGATTTCGATTGACTCGCTTCTTGACGATGTTACGATTGCTAGGTGTATTGACAGTGCGTTTTCTACCACTTCCTGGACGACGACCATCATGGCCAAGCTCCTTGAAACGACGAATTGCATCGGGCACGGTTTTTCGAGGCACATTGAGCAAACGAACAATTTCGCATTGACGCCTACCTTGACGAAACAGCTCCAAAATCGCACTACGTTTGTTTGACATTCTAAAACTCTGTGAAATGAAATTAAATCAAACTGAAAATTCATATATTAGTAGAGGAAAGTGTAGAGAAACCAAGAGAATAAAAATTATTTGACTGCGCTGAAATACTTTTGTTCCAGACCACAGCAAAATTTGTCCGAAGTTTTTCTTGTAACCCTGTACATATATACTTTTTTTCCGAATCGACAACTTTCCTCTTTGTGCCCTTATTTCTCGTTGAACCCTCTTCACTCCTTTGAATACCCCTCAGGTTGAAATGGACCTCATCACTCAAGATTATTTTTCGATGGAATTCCGGATCCTTTTTATTGCATTTCAAGGACCCAATAAGCAAAGACAGGACGTTGTTGATGATTGGCCGGCTTGAGTGCTTGTGTTAACTGAACTTTATAAGCCATAAGACCCAAATGTTTATTGAAAATACGGTATGAAGACGTTTGTGGAATGCCCAATTCCAAAGAACGACGAGGAATGGACAAACCTGGGTTTTCTTCAACACTTTCGGCTACAGCAGCGACATTCTCGGCGGTTCTTGAGTGACGTGCACGGGTTTTATTCTTCACATCACTAACTTGTCCCAACAGCTCAATTTTTCCAACAATTTCTTTATTGCGGCTCCACAAGGTGCTTCACGACGACCCAAAAATTTTCGAGTTTTACGTCTCTGCCAAATTTTCACCATTTTTAGAGCGAATTTCAATAATTTCAATGCGTTGTTGAATCATGTATAGTTCTATTTTTATTAATGGCGCAGTTTCTAATTGTCAAATGTCAAAAAATTACAGTTTCAAAAGTGACATCTACCGAAATAGCGGGTTATTCAAAATAACACTTCTTATTGGAAAACCCATTATTGTACAGGGTGGCCAGATTTCGATGGTTTAGTACTACATCTCTTAAACTATAAGAGATAGAGAAAAAGTAATACACATGCCATGTTCTCTTTTTTCGAGAAACAGAATTTGCTGAAAACCCCAAGTTGCTACGCCGCTACGGCGTCTAGTTTCCGAGCTACAGGGTGATTTTGGTATTTGGGACATTTTTATAATTGACTATAACTTCCGTAATATAGGATCTAGGTACGCTCTCGAAAAGAACACATCTTTAGGACACTTTTTTTAATGCTTTTCAGTGGTTCTATTGGATTTTATGTAACTGCTCAAATTTCGGAGATATAACAAAAATTTTTTTTCTTTCAAATGAAACCATAGTGGGAAATGATATTTCCAAATTGGTCTTTTTTCCACGATTTCAAAAATTTATATCATGATATACTTTCGAGTTCACGATATATCAAAAATGTCGAAAAACACTTTTCGTTCAACAAAATCCAAGCAGGCTTTGATTCTCTCCCTTCAAAACTGAGGCGGTCATAGAATTCCATGTCTTATTTATTTTCACTTATCCAATACAATTCAATTTCATCATTATTGTATCATCTGGCGCTTCTTAAATTCTTATAATGTCATAGAATTCGATATCTCACCATTATTGTAAGCTGCCAAATTGATTCAGGAAATATTAACTTTATTATTAGTCAGACCAATAGAGCGGCTTCGCGAAACTTGTTGATTTCAGTAGGATTTCTCTGTTAAATTGAAAAATGAGAAACATTTATAGAATACTTAGATGATTTTATGATGACAATAATACAAAGTTTCATGTAACCCGTTGAAAACCCGTTGAATGTTTCAATGAGGGACAACAAAAAGCTCCTTCAAGACAAAATATGGGTTTATTTGAAAAAATAATATTCACAACAAATGTTTTAATCGTTGTCAATTCGAAGGAATACAAAATTGCATGTTTTAATGATGTGGTATAAATAAGAATTTTAGAAGTGCCAGACGATACAACAATGATGAAACTGAATTGAATTTGGCAAGTGAAAATAAATAAGACATGAAATTCTACGACCGCCTCAGTTTTTATATTACTTTTTCTTTATCTCTCATAGTTTAAGAGATTTAGTACTAAACCATCGAAATCTGGCCACCCTGTACAAACTTTTTGAATACATCAAAATTTTGTCGTTACTACGCTTAGCTCGAAATTTGCTTTCAGTTCTAGTAGGAGGACTTGGCATTTCGAGCCTAAATAACAGTTTGAAACAAATTTGAAAAATTAATTAATACCGATTTAGGTCGTTGTCACAAATAACAAAGGAACGTAAGACAATTTTTTAATTTGCTCCAGCTTTTTTGTTCATTTTTCGATCAAAATATCCACTTAAAGTCTATGGGGATTGGGGAATGATCGTCCCTCATAGGAAAACCCCTTAGTTTTTATTTGATTTAGCATTCATGTGAAGAAATCCGACCAAAAAACGACGAATGAGATTTCGATTCAATTTCCAAAATTGAAAAAAAAATTAAATTTTCCCAAATCTTCTTTACCTTCTTATTCATAGCGTATAAACACCTCGAAGGCTCGTCAGTTTTAAGCGGCCTTATCCTCACAGCCACCATCAGCCTCTCTTCCGCGGTCTTCAAAGGAGGCCTCGAAGTCTCACTGCCCGAACTGGAAGGGGTCTCCGGAGACATCTCGAAATTCTCGAAAAAACCTCTCCTTACTGTTAAATTTCCAAGTTCTATCCTAATTAATAATTATCCGCGAACTCCATCGTAATTGACCACCGCAGGGAGCAAATTCTGTACTGGAATCGCGTGGTGAAAAGCGCGACAAGCGAAGCGTGCTGTGGAAAAGTCGCGGAACAAATGAAAGTTCGGATTTTCAGGAATCCGGACTCCGGAGGGTCCGGCAGAATGTTTACTCCGGTCGCTTTGGTTACGGAGTGTCCGTTGATACAAATAGGAATTAATCAGGATATTCCTGGGGTGCGCTGAAGCTTCAGGAATGCTGCAGGCGTCTTTTGGGCTGTTGCATGGGTCACTTGATCAGTCTGGTGCATTTTTGGTTACCGTTTTCCCCGAAGAAAATATTCATGAAAGTATTGAGAGTTAACAGATTGAGAAATTCAATTATTTGGAGTCTTGTCACTAAAATTAGTGAAAAGGGAGTCATATTTTTAATTGTCGAAAATCTCGAATATCTCTTAAACCGCTATTCGAATATTCAATAATAGCAATTTTTCGGACTGACAGCACCCTTACCTTGAGTGGTGTGAGCTCGTGAACAGAACATCGAAAAATAAAAAGTGGAATATTTCATTACCTTTGGGGCTACATGGTTGTTTTTGGTATCAAAATGCAGGTTTTCGAGGTCGCTCCATTCAATAAGAGACATTTCAAAGCTCTAACTATCACCGTTTAGATTTTGATCTATCAAATGGCATTTTTGGAAAAATCGGAAATTTCAAACTGTCATAACTTCCGTCTCTCTCATCGCCGCCAATAGTTATTCATATTATGTTGATCAGCACAGCCACAAGTATCTCTGTGCAGAATATAGGCGATTTGAATAATCTCAAATTTTGGGTGAAAAATGACAAAGGGGTATGACCCCCTAAAAACACCATATTTCAATATTTGTCAATAAAAAATATATTTGGGGAGGATCTAACGTTATTATTTAATCTGGAAATTGTACTTCCTATTCGAATCTTCAATAATATCAATTTTGCGGACTGAAAGCATCTTTACCTTGAGTGGTGTGAGCTCGTGAACAGAACTTGAAAATGAAAAATCGAAAAATGAAAAGTGGAATATTTCATTACATATGGGGGCTACATGGGTGTTTTTGGTATCAAAATGTAGGTTTTCGAGGTCGTTCCATTCAATGAGAAATATTTCAAAGCCCTAACTATCACCGATTAGATTTTGACCTGTCAAATGATATTTTTTGAAAAATCGGAAAATTCAAACCGTCATAACTTTCATCTCTCTCATCGCCGCCAATAGTTATTTATATAATGTTGATCAGCATAGCCCCAAGTATCTCTGTGCAGAATATGAGCGATTTGAAAAATCTCAAATCTTGGGTGAAAAATGACAAAGGGGTATGACCCCCTAAAAACACCATATTTGTCAATAAAAAATATCTTTGGGAAGGATCTAACGTTATTATTTAATCTGGAAATTGTACTTCCTATTCGAATCTTCAATAATAGCAATTTTGCGGACTGACAGCACCTTTACCTTGAGCGGTGTGAGCTCGTGAACAGAACTTGAAAATGAAAAATCGAAAAATGAAAAGTGGAATATTTCATTACCTATGGGGGCTAAATGGGTGATTTTGGTATCAAAATGTAGGTTTTCGAGGTCGTTCCATTCAATGAGAAGTATTTCAAAGCTCTAACTATCACCGTTTACATTTTGACCTGTCAAATGGAATTTTTTGAAAAATCGGAAAATTCAAACCGTCATAACTTTCGTCTCTCTCATCGCCGCCAATAGTAATTTATATCATGTTGATCAGCCCAAGGCCGTAGCCAGGAGGGGTCCGATGGGGTCCGGACCCCCCCGAAATTTATTTTTTCAGAAATGCCAGATAATCATTTCACCGAAAATTCTTCGAATAAATTTTTTTCTAGCTACGGCCTCGGACGGACCCCCCCCCGAAATTTTTTTCTAGCTACGGCCTTGGATCAGTCCAGCCCCAAGTTTCTCTGTGCAGAATATGAGCGATTTTAAAAATCTTAAATTTTGGGTGAAAAATGACAAAGGGGTATGACCCCCTAAAAACACCATATTTGTCAATAAAAAATATATTTGGCGAGGATCTAACGTTATTATTGAATATGAAAGTTGTACTTCCTATTCGAATCTTCTACTGAAGCAATTTTGCGGACCGAAGGCACCTTTACCTTGAGCGGTGTGAGCTCGTGAACAGAACTCGAAAATGAAAAATCGAAAAATAAAAAGTGGAATATTTCATTATCTATGGGTCTACATGGGTGATTCTGGTAGCAAAATGTAGGTTTTCGAGGTCGTTCCATTCAATAAAAATATTTCAAAGCCCTAACTATCACCGTTTACATTTTGACCTATCAAATGGCATTTTTTTTTTAAATCGGAAAATTCAAACCGTCATAACTTTCGTCTCTCTCATCGCCGCCAATAGTTATTTATATTATGTTGATCAGCACAGCTCCAAGTTTCTCTGTGCAGAATATGAGCGATTTTAAAAATCTTAAATTTTGGGTGAAAAATGACAGAGGGGTATGACCCCCTAAAAACACCATATTTGTCCATAAAAAATATATTTGGCGAGGATCTAACGTTATTATTCAATCTGGAAATTGTACTTCCTATTCCAATCTTCAATAATATCAATTTTGCGGACCGACATCACCTTTACCTTGAGTGGTGTGAGCTCGTGAACAGAACTTGAAAATGAAAAATCGAAAAATAAAAAGTGGAATATTTCATTACCTATGAAGGCAACATGGGTGTTTTTGGTATCAAAATGTAGGTTTTCGAGGTCGTTCCATTCAATGAGAAATATTTCAAAGCCCTAACTATCACCGATTAGATTTTGACCTGTCAAATGGTATTTTTTGAAAAATCGGAAAATTCAAACCGTCATAACTTTCATCTCTCTCATCGCCGCCAATAGTTATTTATATAATGTTGATCAGCATAGCCCCAAGTATCTCTGTGCAGAATATGAGCGATTTGAAAAATCTCAAATTTTGGGTGAAAAATGACAAAGGGGTATGACCCCCTAAAAACACCATATTTGTCAATAAAAAATATATTTGGGAAGGATATAACGTTATTATTTAATCTGGAAATTGTACTTTCTATTCGAATCTTCAATAATGGCAATTTTGTGGACTGACAGCACCTTTACCTTGAGTGGTGTGAGCTCGTGAACAGAACTTGAAAATGAAAAATCGAAAAATAAAAAGTGGAGTATTTCATTACCTATGGGGACTACATGGGTGTTTTTGGTATCAAAATGTAGGTTTTCGAGGTTGTTCCATTTAATGAGAAATATTTCAAAGCCCTAACTATCACCGCTTAGATTTTCACCTGTCAAATGGCATTTTTTGAAAAATCGGAAAATTCAAACAGTCATAACTTCCGTCTCTCTCATCGCCGCCAATAGATATTTATATTATGTTGATCAGCACAGCACCAAGTATCTCTGTACAGAATATGAGCGATTTGAAAACTCTTAAATTTTGGGTGAAAAATGACAAAGGGGTATGACCCCCTAAAAACACCATATTTGTCGATAAAAAATATATTTGGGGAGGATCTAACGTTATTATTTAATCTGGAAATTGTACTTCCTATTCGAATCTTCAATAATAGCAATTTTGCGGACTGACAGCACCTTTACCTTGAATGGTGTGAGCTCGTGAACAGAACTTGAAAATTAAAAATCGAAAAATAAAAAGTGGAATATTTCATTATTTATAGGGGCTAAATGGGTGTTTTTGGTATCAAAATGTAGGTTTTCGAGGTCGTTCCATTCAATGAAAAATATTTCAGAGCCCTAACTATCACCGTTTAGATTTTGACCTGTCAAATGGCAATTTTTGAAAAATCGGAAAATTTAAACCGTCATAACTTCCTTCTCTCTCATCGCCGCCAATAGTTATTTATATAATGTTGTTCAGCTTAGCCCCAAGTATATCTGTGCAGAATATGAGCGATTTGAAAAATCTCAAATTTTGGGTGAAAAATGACAAAGGGTTATAACCCCCTAAAAACACCATATTTGTCATCAATAAAAAATATATTTGGCGAGGATCTATAACGTTATTATTGAAACTGAAAGTTGTACTTCCTATTCGAATCTTCAATAGTAGCAATTTTGCGGACCGACGGCACCTTTAGGCACCTTGAATGGTGTGAGCTCGTGAAAAGAACTCGAAAAATAAAAAGTGGAATATTTCATTATCTATGGGGGCTACATGGGTGATTTTGGTAGCAAAATGTAGGTTTTCGAGGTCGTTCCATTCAATGAAAAATATTTCAACGCCCTAACTATCACCGTTTAGATTTTGACCTGTCAAATGGCTTTTTTTCTGCGATTTCCGCGAATTTTTCAAAAATACTTCTACACCACCTAGAAAATCGAAATTTCACCCACGCATGAATCGATTATTTCTCTTTTTGACCGTATACAAATTTTCCTACTGTGTTTCAGCTTTGCTGCGATTTCAAGATTCTTCTGGACCCACTTTTCGACAGATTATTCTCTCGGGTCGGTCCTCAGAGTTACCATTTTAATATAGTATAGAATTATTTTTTAATTGAAAAATAACTGTTACTATAAAATTTTACGGAAATATCCATATCCGGAAAATATCAATGTCCCTAACTTTTCAAGGTCAGTTCATTCAGTAGAAATATTTTCAATGAGCATTATTATTTTATCGCGTGATCAACTGACACAAAATTAAGGAATTATTGATTTTATTCTATTTCACTCCGATGCAATCAGTATCACGTCAATTGCAGCAACTATACCCCTCATCAGTTAAACAATTGTGTTTGCGTTTTCGAATCGAAAAGCAATCATCTATTTATTTTTTATGAAAGATGAACCAATTAGATTATTATGAATGCTGAAAATCAATATCATAGTTATGAAACCATTTTCTAAACAAAAATTGAATTGACCCATTAAAATATATTCAGTCAAGAAAATTCAGTGAATTAGTCAGTTGAAAAGAGAGTTCAAATGAGTTTAAGAAATTCTCCTCGCTCTTCTCTAATTTTGAGCTATAAAAATTTAAAATATTTCAGTACCTATTCACCATCTATAAGTATATATTTGATTAAAATATATTCCGAAAAAATTCTACTCCATTTTTCAGGGAAAAATAAAACACCAACCAAAAACTAAAAATATATTTTGGCAGTAAACATTCGTTATTAAAAATATAACAATAATCATTTCAACAAGTTCATCAGAGATTCACCGGGTTTGAATGTTTTAATGCCTCTATCATAAGCTTTGTAATGTAGTTTAGTCATAACTTCTCCCGGTCTAGCTATATTAATAACACCGCTGACATCTTTGCTGCGGCCAGTTTGTAATGGAGCAACCTCAATCTCCAAGTCCGAAATGTAGCTCAGCGAATTTGCTATTATGTTATCTTCAGGAAGGATGTCATCGTTTATTTCATAGGGTGAAACGTGGTTGTTTATGATAACAGATACAGAGTCGCTTTGAAGATTGCAGCACCATGTAATAAATCTCACGACATGATCAATACTGACTCCAATATCTAACAAATGGGTCAGGTCATCAATTATAACAAAGGTATGATCTTTATTGATTTTTAGAATTTGATCTGTTCTTTGTTCAATGTCACTGAAGAATTTTTGAACAAACTCTTCGATATTCTCGAACAGTTTAATGCCCTCATTGGAAATTTCTTCCTCAATAGTCTTAAGCATATCAACTATAACAGCATCTCCAACGTTCACTTTGCCCATTAGGTCATAACCCAACTTCTTACCGACAAGCTGGTAATGGTCGAGGGTGTTGTGAAAATTCACGAAAATTAGTTTATCATTTCCCTGAAAAATCTTTTTCATCAGGTATGTGATGATGAAGTTTGAATCAGCAAGTCCGACTTCTCTAATGGATATTATTTTATCATTCGAAGTCAGTTTAATTGCTGATAGAAGTGGGTTCAAGTCCAAACCACTCAACTGACCCAGCATTTTGAGGCTTTTCAGCTAGAGCGATTCTGGAAATTAAAAACGCAATAAATCACCTTTCCCCTGTTGCAAGTTACGCCTATGATACTACGCATAAAGCAAAATGAATCATAGTCTCTTTTGATAAGGAGTTGAGTTTCATGGAGAAATCGATCGGCTAATAATCAATTTGATTCTTAAACACAAAAATTTTCTTCTACATCTAAATTATTCCATTATTTCATCTAGGAAACTCATTAGAGGTTATGACTACACCTAGTAACAATAAGTGTTTTTATGAAGAAACGGAAGATAATATACCTTCGACTTCAACAGATATCATTGAGAGTTGAATATTCCATTCACAGGAATACTCAAATTTGTCTATAAGCCAGTAAATTGCAGAATTTTATCGTCAAACCAGTTGAGAGCACATGTCTTCAAAACATAACCTATACTTTTTATTTATTTATTTTGGCTTGTCAAAAAAAGTCAAGGTGAGAGGTCAAATGAAGATACCTTTATCGAATGTGTGACATTCAGGAATTTTCCGGAAGATGTCTTGTTGGATATCTCGAAAATTTTAAATAAAAAATTAATTTTTGATTTATTGGCGTTGTCTGAAGGACCAAGGTTATGAATTTGTGTCAGCCTGCATGAGTCCTGAAACCCGATAGATTGAGGCAGGAAAACCTTGAAATCAATTGAACATCGTGGTTTAACGATCATCATGATGTCCTATGCTAAATTATCGCAGATCGTAAATACTGTGCAAATAAGAAATCCAACTCCGGTGTGGATTTCAATCGATATGTGCTAGCATAAATGTGATAAGGCAATGATGTAATTAAATCCCTTAGTTTGTTCTTCGTCGACACCCTCATTGAAGGTGAGCAATATCAGCAATTTTAATTGAATCGGCAGGGGAACTTTGAATACTGCTGTAAATATTCATCAGACCTTGGACTATTAATTCAGTTTTCGAACATTTCAAAATAGTTCTTTATATCGGTGTCCATTCACAGGTGAATTGGTTTATGAAATAAGTGTTTTAACCAATCCCATTCTTGTGAAATCTGGTGGTTTGATAATTTCCTGTGTTTTTATCATATCATTACTTCAATCCATGTTTTACATGTACCATCTCATTCAAATCATTTTAGATTTTTATGTATGCAAAGGTCAAATAGAAGTTATCTATACAAATTAATACCAGTTAATTATGGGTATTCTAAAGTGAATACTTCAGCTCATTCATTCAATTAACAACATCAGTTTTTTCAATATTTATTCCAGTAAAGATGACAGAAAACAAGGAAAAAGTACTGCAAGCAAGATGGTACTTTGGTGGCTTAGCTTCAGCTGGAGCAGCTTGTTTTACCCACCCTCTTGATTTGCTGAAAGTTATGTTGCAAACACAACAAGAAGGCAAACTTTCTGTTGTGCAACTCACCATCAATATAGTCAAAAATCAAGGTAAGTTGAGAGACTACTTTTTTTTTAAATAATTTGTTATAATTCTTGGAAAGTTAAGAAGGCGGTATTCAGTTTATATTGTAATAACGTCGATACACCTTTCCTATATTAAAACTGTTTTGGGAGAACAACCGCTTCTTTTCAAGCTTCGAGAAGTGGCTACATCCTGATGCACATTTTTTCTAGAGCCAAATGAACCTCTCACATAGCAAAAACATTTATTCCAGACTGTAATTATTGAGAAAAGAGTTATTTTTTGATTTGCAGGAGTCAGGAGCCTTTATAATGGTCTCTCAGCCTCATTTTTAAGACAGATGACATATTCTACGACCAGATTTGGAATTTACGAGGTTGCAAAACAGTCAATAGAGGGTGAGACCAGTTTCCTTACCAAAGTTGGCATTGCAGGAATGGCAGGAGCTGCTGGTGGTTTTGTTGGTACCCCTGCTGATATGGTTAATGTCAGGATGCAAAACGACATCAAGCTTCCTCCAGAAAAACGTAGAAAGTATGTTTTTTGATGATGTGCTTAACTGTTATTGCTGAGTTTGGATTTCAGTTATAAACATGCAATTGATGGTTTGTGGAGAGTTTATAAGGAAGAGGGTGTGTTTAGATTATGGTCTGGCGCTTCCACTGCCACTAGTCGAGCAGTATTCATGACAATAGGACAGTTGTCTTTCTACGATCAAGTGAAGAAAATGCTTTTACAGACTTCTTATTTCGATGACAACATTGCCACACATTTTGTTTCTAGTCTGACAGCGGTAAGTGGAATGTTTTGTTTACAGTGACATTTATGGCTGTCAAAACAGCAATTGTCAAATTTTGACGTTTCATCAGTGTATTCAGGAATGGATTTTCAGGGTGCCATAGCAACGACATTGACTCAGCCATTGGATGTGTTGAAAACTCGAGCTATGAATGCAAAACCGGGTGAATTCAAGAGCCAATGGGAGCTCATTACGTACACTGCCAAGTTAGGTCCATCGGGTTTCTTTAAAGGTTATGTTCCGGCGTTTGTGAGGCTGGCTCCTCATACAATCTTAACATTCATGTTCTTGGAACAGCTGAGAATCAATTTTGGATTCGTTAAAGGAGAATGAATTATTCCGAGAGAATGTGAGAGAATAAGGTAGTCAAATTATTGTAAGATCTAATTTTTAATTTATTGATTGTTTCTGATTTTAAATTATTGAATGTTATTGCTTTTGATTGGCTTTGAAGAAAATTTATTATTTGTTGGAATTGGCATATATTCGAATTGTTTGACATTTAAAATTTTATGATTGTTGATGTATGTTTTTCATGAATGGGACCCACCACAAATGCATTTTTTTTTCAATTTGAAAAATACAGGACTATTCAGGGTTAGGTATTTATCATATTTATAATATATTTATTTTTGTATAAACAACACAGTGAAGATTGAAACCAAATGTTCCTCCGATTTTGAATAAAGAAAATTGTGCCAAGAAAGTTGTTTTATTTACATTTACTCAAATTAAATACGAATTACAAGAAAAAATCGAGAGATATAACTCAGGTACGCAATTTAAGTGTGAAAAGCGCTTTTATGTCTTTTGAAATGGTAGTAATCATTTGATCAAGGAGTTTATCAATAGCCAAACTCGATATATTAAGTATGAGTTGATTACAAAATTCTTCCTGCAGCACTCCTGATGAAATTCAAGATTGAAAAATATTTTCTCAACGAAATCCCATTCTTGGATACCAGCTTTTGTGATGATTGAGGGTCAGGAACACAGAACATATAATCCAGGAATAAATGAATAAAAAAAAAATATGGCACTTGATATAGATGCATAGAATAGGGTTTCTATCATAGAACTTATAGTAACACTATAAGTTCTATGGTGGTTTCTATGCATCTTTCACCAGATTGAGCCCAAAAAACCCGTACAAGGGTATTGAAAGAAGAAGAAAACTATCACCAGATGAATAGGAGTTTCAGCTAGGAGCATAGAATAATATTCTATGCTCCTAGGTTTCAGTTCAAATCATTTTGCTAATTGTAGCAAAATGAGTTCAGGCGTTAGTAGCTGAATTTCTTCGAGGTTAACCAAAAACGATAAGAAACAAACCATTGATTTTCAAGATTATATATTTAACACATTCAACTTTCAACTAAAGAAATAAACAGAATCCAATACTTGATTTATGTCCAAATCGCCAGTTTTTGGTAAATTGCATAACACTTTATTCATTTTTTTCTTCGTTAAATCCAGCACTGATCCATCATTGGCCAGAACGCTAAAACAAACAGTTAAAACCTGAACGAGAACTAAGAATATTCCACTTACGAGTCACTGTAACTATATTTTTCCGACAAATGAAGACTCAACTTTTCTAGAATGGGTTGGGAATGAAGGGCAACAAACTGTTCACGACAGATCTAAAAAAAAATTGATGAATCAAAGTTTTGAAGGAATCAAACTGATTTCTAACCTTATTCATTATTTCAACTGTTGAGGGGTGCGTCCAAAAGCAGTCATGGACAGAAACGTAAGTTAGACCTTTCCTCTCGCAATTTAAAGAAGTCAGCATCATATGACTAGAATCTAAAGAATGTATGAAATTTGGAGGGAAGGCATTTTTGTGTTTCACCACATTAGGTTTCCTACAACAAAAAGTTTATATTAAGCAAAAATCAGTTTACGAAAATAATAATAGACTCACTCGAATTTATCATCCAAGTAAGGTTCATACAAAGAATTCTTCTTGAACAAACGATGCTTGATATACGGTTGCACAATCGGTAATCCCAACGGGGTCACCCATTCCACATGTTGACCAGCAACGGATGATATAAGCTTAGCACATTCCGTAAACCAATCTTGAATTTCTTTAGTGGACGTAAACATCGATCGTAATGACTCAAACGTTTTCGCTAAAAAAATAAGTTGAAACCATATTTTACACCGATAGTTCAAACTTACTGGTGAGATAATTCGAAGCTGTGTACACTTGATCCTTCGGAAAATCGTCAATGTCCTTCAGTTGCTTGGCTATTTGAAGACGAGCACCGAACCAGGTCACCCCGTATACAGAAGTCATGATTGTTTGTTTTATCACTTTACGCTTTACATGTCCTTCTAGTAATTTGGCAATCTGAAATGTTCTTACGTTATACATAAAGTATCAGAAAAATGAATTTTTAATAACGTTCGGAGAACGGCTTCAATGAAATTCTTTCTAGGAATTACCTCTATGCCATTCGCCGCATCCACCAGCCTCCGTTCCTCTACGAGCGTCACAACAGCACTATATACATCTTGAGGAACATCTGCAGGACACAAGTTGACACTGTAACCCCCAGCCTTATCTCTACCGAGCGCTGCGTAATGTTGTAAACCATTACAGCTGCCGTCTTGGTGGACTGGGAAATGTGACCTGTAATTTTCCGGGTCTCCAGAACGTACAACATCCGCTATTTCCATGCAGCAAGCGAGGGTTTGCCAGGGTTCATCGCTCTTTGTCCACCATCTCTTTCCGTTCAGTGGGTTGTCCGCAGAGTCCAAGATCAGACTCATACATTTGTTGGCATACTCCAACCTTTATAATATAAAGAATACTAATATAGTACTAATATACTTGGGATAAACATCTTAAACGCTTTAATTTGCTCAGTTGTCAAATCTAACCTAAGTACTGACAGAATTTGACAAATCAACCACCTGACATATATTTTTTGAGGTTAGTGCTGGTGGTCAAAAAATGGGAATTTAGCTTTGTTCATGTAGACATTAAAACCGTTTATTTGCTTGAAACATTGTTTTATGTGGACATTTTTTTGATATTTCTAGTCTGATCGAAAATAAGTGCATTTTAATTTAAATAAAGGCGATCTGTCAAAAACTTTACCTGTCTTTCACATTATCCCTTTTCTTCTGTCCAGTCAAATTGATGAGATGAATCTTGAGCCAGTCAAAACCTTTCGGTCCCAAAGGCCTTGGTTCCGCAAACACCAACATAGACCTCGCTAAATCAGAGCCCAAGTGGTTCAAATGAGGGGGCAAGGGATACACCCTACCCCTAAAATCCATATTGTGGGGTAACCAGAAAGTTTTATCGCGAAACTGCAACGGGAGTAATGAAAAAAAATGCCCCATCAACGATTCGTTGTAACTTACATGATGCGCTAGACATAACCTATACAAACAGTCGCATCTCAAGGAATACATTTCAGCCTTCTGTCTCTGATATTGCATCTTTAGTTTCAAAAACGCCTGACGCTCGCTTTTGTCCAATTCCTTCAAGTTGGGTGGAGGAATTGGTGGAGCTAGTGACGAAGAAGGCTCCGGAACATCAAGTTTTGCAGAACCTCCAGTGTTGAAGACCTATAACCGATATTCTGATGGACGAGAAGTCAAAAACATACCAAAGAAGTTTCAGCAGCGTTCAAATCTACAGGAACAGCGAACTATCTAAACAAATTTCAATTCTTTCACTCACCTCGGTGATGACGTCCAAAATTCTGGTATTCACCTTCCACGGAACAGACCCAAGCTGGTTCAACGAATCAAAAACTGGATAGAGGTTCTGCGATTGTGTTTCCTTCAAAATTTTTCTCTGAGTCTGCGCAAACATTGGCAACCTAACCATCTGACTACTCGTTATGAGATACCCCCCGTTTCCTATTGAAGTCCATGGCACTGGGGGACAAACCATTGGCACTTCGTCCACTGGAAACGTCAAGGTTTCCGGTACGGACGCTTTGATCAATTTGACCAGAGTTGGATGCGGTTTAACTTCTTCTTTCAACCTACGGTTTTCGTATCGGAATATGTTGTAGAATGCTGGGAAATTTTTCCTGAAATAAACGTTGAGGTGTTCTAAACTGATTTAGATGTCTTTTAAAAGACTTACTGTTGTTTAGAATTGGGCTTCATACAGTTTACGTCAACTTTCAGATCGTGCATTATTATGTGATAGAGAAACTTTCCAATTTGGGTTAATACAGGGGGAACCCATTCCCTATGATCCATATCTAAAGTCGAACCTACATTTTTAAGTTTATGCTCTATCCATTGCCACTTCTGCCGAGGGTTTAAATTATCTACATGAGATGGCAGAACGTCTAGATTTTTGTGTGAACTCGCGTAAAGTGTACAGTATTCCTCGTGGATCGACAAGATCTAAAACAATAACGAAAATTGACGAAAGCAGGTACCAGGTTGAACTTCTACTAAAACCGTTGGCCAACAATTCAACTAAACTAACATTTCCCAGAAGAAAGAAAATGTTATATCGAACACTGAAGAATCCATCAAACCATAGATTAACCGCAAGACATCACCGAACCATAGACACAAACGTCACCAAGATCGAAAATATTTCGTACAATAATCAATTTCGAAAAGAAAAACTTACTTTATCTAGCACCCCGGTGTTTTTACGCCTCAACACCAGATATCTCCTATAAACCTGGCTTCCCAGATCCCTGTATAACATCGTTACGGTTGGACTGTAAGTTTCGGAGCCCATAGACAATTTTTTAGCTTCTTCGACTATAATAGTCACAAAATCTTCTATTGGAATGCTTTTCATATAAATATCATGGTTAACACTTCCTCTTTGATTAACAAGGCCCCATAGGTTCTTCTTGAATGCTTCAGTCGCCGCCTCAGTCCAATTTTTATATAATTCATCTAAATACGCTCTACATCTGATTGTTTCCGCTGACGGTTCCGCTCTTGCTTCTATATTATTAACCTACACAAAATTAAAGTAGAAAATGCATGATTTAAAATATAAAGGTGTCTTACAGTGATTGAAATTTTCTGCTCCAGATGGAGCTGTTCAACCAGTCTCTCCTTCAAATCGATCGCTTTGAAAAAACCATCTCCTTCCAATTCTTTCACTGGCGGATGTAACTGATCTTCGTGATTCAAATCGTCGACCAATTTATTGTTGTATTGTATCATCGGAAGATTGAAGTGTGGTTGAAAGTGAGGATCGAATATTTTCATTGCTTTCAGAACGATTTGTCTTTCATCTTTAAGGAAAATACCTTCGTTCATGATTTTATTGAAATCAATTCCTTTGCTCTCTGCTTCTTTTAAGTGATGTTCTAGTTTTTTACGATGGTTTGAATCTCTTATAGAGCTCCTACCAAAACCGTGCAACAAAATCGAGTATGTTTGGACATTTGGATTGACGTTATCCTTAGCCATTTTTTGTAAAACATCAAACATTTCTTTCATGTAACCTCTGGTAGAAAACGTTTTCAAAAAGGAATTGTATACATTTATATCGTCAATGACAGTTTTGTACATATTAGCCATCTTATATTTATAATAAGACATTGCATATTCTGCTCTCTTAGTTGTTTTTTGAATCACACAAGTTTCAATATAGGCAGCCAAGGTTTTATTCATCATTTCTTTTCTCTTTTGTTGCATGTGTAGACTTTCTTCTTTAGTTATAACTTTTTCCTTTTTCTTTTGCGAATTTTGCTTTTTAACTTCGTCATTGCACTCAATTGTTTCCTTAATATATTCATCTTCTAAATGACTATCAATATTTGAAATGCTGAAAAATTATCTATAAACTAGTGATGTAACGAATGTCATTTTTCAAACATTCGCGAATACGAATGCGAATGCAAATGTCTGCTACTGACATTCGCGAATGCGAATGTAGATATGTTCAAATTTGTCTATGGCTTGCTGGCAATTACGAGGTGCGTTCCGTTTGTATTTTGTTCAAGATGATTATTATTTAAACATTAAAAAGTTATATAAAGAAAGACTGATAAATGTTTCATAGATGTGTTTTTGTAAGTTTCAATTGCACCTAATTTTTGTGTTAAAAGTTGTTTTTCTTCTGATATTCATATTCGCCAAACATTCGCAGAAATTTTGCGGATGCGAATGCGAATATGAATATCCACAAATATACGAATATTGGCGAATGCGAATATTCGTTACAACTCTACAATAAACTCCAGTTGAATGCACTGACTACAGCATTATCCTCATTTTCATATGATAAAAACTTTAGAAAAAATAATGAACTAATTTTGTGTTAACAAATGGAATATCTTGAACTAACTGACCTGTCTAAAGGATCTATTGACTCATCCTGGAAATCCTCTTCAGTAAGTATCACTGGCTCGAAGTCATCCTCAAGAGCAGGTGAGATTTTTGCACTAACATCTTTTGATGGAATAATTATTTCACTGGGAATTTTGGACAGATCGGAAAACCCTAGCATGGTTAAAATTCTCCAATCTTTTTCTGTTAACGTATTTAAATTGTTATTTTCTGTACTAGATTGGTTTATAACGGCTAAATTGTCATATGTATGTTCTCCAAGATTATAGATACCCTTTTTAGTACACGGTTCTACTTGTTCTTGATTTATTTTTAATAATTCCTCCAAATCTTTCATTTTAGCCTTCTGTACTTTGGTGGTAAGCTGAAGTGTTGACATATTCGAAACTGAAAGGGAAGCCGATTGAGGTCATCAGTTTATTGACTTGATCTTCGTTACCTTCTACAAGTTCTGTCGTGCTATTTTTTTTAGTTCTTCGCCTTCGAACTCTCCCTCTTTTTACTACACTGGGGTTTAAAATTGTGGACTGGTGGCGGTACGGAACTAAAAGACATTTTATTAGCATTCATATTTTACTGATCAACAGTTTTTATACCCATGGTACAACTTTGAAGGACCTTACAAAGATTGCATGATTTCTCTGTAAAACTCGAATCGGCATTGAATGACAATGTCGTTAATGAATTCGATCGTGGGGTTTGAAACTTGAGTAGTCGATACATCTTACATTCAATACGTAACAATCCGAGTTATTCATTTAAAATATTTTTATCCCTCACATGCTAACAAACATAACCTCTCTTCGGGATCTAGAGTCAAAGTCAAAACAAATAAAAAATCCCATAGAACTTAACAACAATTCTGACACTTCCCTCTTCTTCAAAATACATATGTGTACTGCTAATATTTATTTCTGCCTTGGCCCATAGCCATCAATACAACATTTAACTCTGAAAAAAATTGATTTTGCTTGTAATCATAATGAAAATTATGGAACAAATTATACTTCAGTTTGCACGACTGCACGTTTGCAGAAGAAGATAGAAATTTATGGTATTTTGTATACATTCCGCATGCGCCTGACTCATGCGCAGTTGAACAAATTAGTTTTTGGAAGTTGTTGATGTACATTTTCACTGTGCTTCCTCTAATCCTCTACAAAATCGTTGAAAAAAGGATTTGAAAAGATTAGAGATGCAAATGAGTCAAATGACTCACTTTTTCTGTAGATCCAATTCGGAAATGACGTTTGTTTCGGTAGGTCATCTAGTAGTTTATGAATTTTAAATTTTCCTAATTTCGAACTGTTTCAGGGTTCAGATAAAATTTTGAACAAAAAGATTCTGGACATCATGAAATGTCGGAAATGCGAACATTTTTTAAGGCCACCGATATTTGTATGCACCGAAGGCCACAACTATTGCCAAGAATGTTTCAGGAGGAGTTTATCGAGGTGTCCTGAATGTAATGCAGCAAAAACGGACAATAGGAGCCTACAGTTAGAACACATCCATAATGCTCTATTTTTCCGTTGTTGTTATTCCAAATTCGGTTGTAATATGATATGTAGAGGTATTATAATCCAGTTGCATGAAAGTCAGTGCGATTTTAGAATATATGGAAATAAATGAAGAGAATTTTTAATTATGATTTTACTTTTTTCCGTTCTTTACCAGCCCTAGAAATGTTTTCCAAATTCTCCAGGCAAATAAGATATGGAGAAGTGTTATAGGTTATGTCCTTCCCTTCTTTTTGTACTGCGTTGGCGCGAAAACTTTTCGGGAGACGCTGACAATCGTGCTGCATCTGCGCATTATTTACAATACATTTTCAGAGTACTCTTCTATTTTATTGTGACTTATTATTGTGTATTGATCAGAAAAATTGTATTCAATGAATAATCTTCTGCCAGTTAGAAAATTAACTCGTGATATTTACGAGAATAAGGTATGTTTTCATTATATTTCGCTATTCTTCTGTTTCAGTATGAAATGCTCTTCATACTAAAACAAAATTTTTTCAGTACACCACTCAGATTATGCTAAATCTGGAAATTCAGTACATGATGCGTTGCCCCAGATGCACAGCCTATTTGAGACCCCCTATATATTCCTGCATTCAAGGCCATAATTACTGCAACGACTGTTTCTCTTATAATTCGGGTAAATGTTTCCAATGTTCATCGAAAAAAGCAGCTTACAGATGTACTTTGATGGAAAAGATCTACAGTGAGATAAGATATCCTTGTAGATATTACAGTCAGGGATGTTCCAGAGTTTTGAGGGGTACTTTATTACCCCTGCATGAATTCGAATGTAATTTTAAAGGTCAGAATTAGGAATCATGTCATGTTTTATTATCCCTGATGATGTTCAAGGTTAGGTTAGATATTATAGTCATGGATGTTTCAGGGTTTTGAGGGGTACTTTATTACCCCTGCATGAATTCGAATGTAATTTTAAAGGTCAGAATTAGGAATCATGTCATGTTTTATTATCCCTGATGATGTTCAAGGTTAGGTTAGGTTAGATATTATAGTCATGGATGTTTCAGGGTTTTGAGGGGTACTTTATTACCCCTGCATGAATTCAAATGTAATTTTAAAGGTTAGAATTAGGAATCATGTCATGTTTTATTATCCCTGATGTTCAAGGTTCTTTTGTATGATTATGCTTTGTTTAGTGTTTCTGTACAAGTATTTCATTGCTTAACTCCAAACTTCAGCTAAAACTTTTTCAATAAATAGAATACCTAGTTTTTATGGTTTTCATGTTACTTATATGTTATGGGATAATTGGAATGGATTAGGTGTTATTGTAGAAGAAAAACTTAGTTATTTGTTGGAATATATATTATCTGTACATCTGTTATGATATTTCTGTCAAAAACTCCGTCCCCCCTTCTCCCTTGATTCACATAATAACATCCCTTAAACATTAAAATCTAACATGGAATATCTTGGATCACATCAATTTCAAATACATAAATATATTTCTGACAATCTTCGAAAAAATTTAAACAAATGCTAGACAGTAACGACCACGGAATATATAGAGGGTGCGCAAACATTTTTAACATTCGTTCATGGATATGATATCAGTTGCTTATGATGCTGCTTTTGTAGTTTTTATCTGCGTTTTTACTTCTTGAAACAGCTGATGGGGTTGAAGTAGCACTGGCGGTAGCTTCTGCCCTGCCTTTTCATTTCCGGGTTTCTGAAGAGACGTTCTAGGGGATTTTCGTTGGCTATGTTGGTGTTGCCGTTGTCGTAATCGGAGGCGAGTCGTCTCATGAGGAAATCGTATCTTCTCCAAGCGTTTATCAGGCCTGGGTCTATGATATCGGTCCTTTCCCCTCCATCAGGAGTGACCTGTCAAATATTACAAAAAAATTTTAACTTTCGGCTACAAGGACCGTATACCCATTCACTCCCAAAATGTATCCCGGTTGGCCATGACATTCTGACACATTTCACTGTGTATATTTTGAAAATGTTAGGTTATGGTAATTTTCCTGTCAGATGAATAAGCAACATTGTCCTTTATACATAGAGGTCGTAGTAATCGTATTTATCAAAAAGTTTATTTACTTCGGGGAAATAATGAATTTGAGGAAATATGTGAATTCAATAATTCCAAAGACTTGACGTGTGTTGAAGAAACTTTTTTTCTCTGTTAATACTGGAAATATTTCACGTAAATAAACATGGTTGGAAGATTCAGTTATGCTATTTTCTTGTACGAAAATCAAGAATCGAGTGTTGAAATTTTACTGAAAAATAATGGACAGAATAGTCCTTTACTTTGGGATAGTTCATTCGAAATAGTATATAACATTACTAGCAAGGTAAGAGGGTTTTTACTGGCGAATATGGAGGATATAACTGACGAGCCGCAGGCGAGTCAGTTACCTCCTTGAGCCAGTAAAACCCGTTACCTTGCATGTATTGTTTTATATTTTATTTGTTTCTCATTTGTGTCATGTTGCCATGAACATGTCTGTTTATTTTTCTTTACATTTGTTTTGGCGAAAGCGAAAATGAATGTACCAAAAGAAATTATTGAGGCAGCCAGCAGTGTAGCTTCAAGTTTATTACCTGCAAAATCAGCTTCAAGGTACGAGCGAGAATACGACGACTTCAAAAAGTGGCAAAACAAAAATAGTGTGATTGGAGTAACTGAAGATGTTTTGTTGGTCTACTTGAATCAACTATCAGCTAGATTCAGCCCTAATACTTTATGGGCAAAATGGTATATGCTGCAAAGCTGCTTGGAAATGAAAAAAAAATGCCCCTGTTCGCAGGTTTGTTGCTGGCGAAAATTGTAACAATATTTGGGATTTTTGGATGTTGTCGATGTGACGAAATTCTCTCCTTAAACATGAATGATGTAGAAAATGAATGATGTAGGGAAATGCCGTTATTGTGACATTGCGGCAAACAAAAAATTTAACAACAAGAAGATTCACCATAACCGATGATGGCTGCAGCTTCAAGCCCTGCATGTTATACAGAAAATTTGTAAATCTTCGGCCTCCTGGAACAGAAAGCCTAAGATTTTTTTTGACATACCGACATGGAAAGTGCATTTCCCAATGCTGGCCAGCACACTATTGGTGGTGTCCCAAAGCAAATAGCGAAATATTTAGGTTTAAAAGACCCAGAGTTATACACCGGCCACTCTTTTCGCAGAACTGGAGCCACTATGGTTGCGGATTCGGGTGGAGATATTTTAAAACTAAAGCGTGCAGGGGGGTGGAAGAGCACCGAAATTGCGATGAGTTATGTCGATGATTCGGTCAACAAAAAAATCGAAATGTCTAGCAAATTATTTGGTTGTAAGGAGAGAGTACAAATGTTCTGCAGTCCTCGAGTTCAGCAGTTTCTGAGTCAACAGATGGTTCATCATCATCAGTATCAACTCTTTCATCATCAAAAATCTGTGTTACTGGAAATAACAATTGTACCATGATTTTCAACATATATGACGATAAAACAAAATTTTCTAATGTAGGTAAATAATACTACTAACTTGTAAAAATTTTGCAAGTTAACTGTTAGTTTTACAAGTTAGTGACTTGATAAAATAAACTTTCTTGATTAATATTGTGTTTTTGGAACTTACGTTTACAAATGAGAAACAAATAAAAATAATTAAAGTACTTGAATAACCCGACAGAAAAATTTCCAAACGAACAGACGGACCTATGAAATTCCCCACTCTTCAAAATATACAAGAAATAAGCCTACAGAAGACAATCGAATGCCTTTGTGCCCAACCAGAAATACTCCACTACTATGAAAATGTAGTAGTACTACGAAACCTGTGTCACAGTTAATCCTCAAAAGACCTCTAACTCCATTTACCAAGTTGAAAAAGAGTAAAAAGAAATTAGCATTGACAACGTCTCTGAGAATTATTTGACATTTCACGAGTACCAACCTGCGTCAGTTTTGAGTAAAAAAACTTGATAAACCCAAATCTTGGCCAACTTGGATACTTTATAAAAGTGAATGGAGTAAAAAGTATGAGGTTAAAACCTCAAACCAAAAGCTCAGTTGTTTTTGAGTAAAGTAGGTTCAAATGAAATAAGGCTATGGTCCATAATTGACTTTCAGTATAAGAATTATTTAATTTTTTTCATTCCTATACATCGCTACAAAAAATAAAAGCAATGAAAATAATAATGAAGGTTTTCCAACTAAATGAATTGGTTTCCATCTCATTACATAAGATGTCTGCTTAATGAAAACAATGAAAAGTATTATTCCAAACAAAAGATACTTCCATTATACCGGAAATGCCCCAGATAATTGCGTTCTCTTGGATAATCAAGCAATTTGTTAGTGAGCCTCATTTGAATTCTTGGAATTGATTGTGGCATATTCATTGAGTATTGTTTCTGGAATACGATATCTGCCATTGTAATTGAAATAAAAATGAGGTCTTCTAAGCAATTAATTCAACCGATAACGTGCCATATTTCCGATTCACCATTGAGATTAGATATACCTAGAGGAACAACGCCCTTGAACGAATTGAAGCTAAAATTTTTGGCCGTAAAGTGGCGAAACAGAGTAGCTACTGAAGGAACTATATAGTCTGGTCCATTGTGTTAGCTATTCATTTACAGAAATCTGTACGATATTTATACAGGGTGTATTCAAAGGCGAGGCTCTTCTTTTGACGGATGGTAGAACTCATCAAAATAAGTCATTTTACCAAAAATTTTTTATACCTATGAATTATACCCCTCATTCGAGAAAATGAAACTAGAATATTTTCTGGTTTCTAGGTGAATCTGAAAATTCCTCAGTCCGAACCTGCTCCCTGGCCTGCTTATCCGTGTAGATATCAACATCTCTTGTTTTTTGCCTCCTATCATACATGACTGACATGACTCAGTCATGACGAGGGTGCGGTGTAGAATGTACGACTGTACGAGTGTTTACGTTTATTCAAATAATGAACTTGTTGATATGCTCTTAATTTATGGTGAATCAAAACAAAACGCCAGTTCAGCGCATAAGTTGTACTGAACAAGATTTCCGCGGATGTTCGCGGATGTTCATAAACCTGGAACAGAGAGATGCAGGCCAGAGTTGTATTAAGGTATTGATGCCCAAAATTTTTTACGAATTTTTTTTTAAATTGAGCATTTCATATAGGAAATTTTCGGTAAAATGACTTATTTTGATGAGTTCTATCACCTGTCAAAAGGCCTTATCTTAAAATACACCCTTCGTTCGATACAAACGTTGTGAAGGGGAGATCATGTATACTCCATTCACAATTATAAAATCACAACTCTGGCCATGGTTTCGTTTTCAGGAATTGGTGCACCTGATAAAAAATCTGTGCGCGTACAGAGAATATCTTTAATGACAAAACGGCGTTGCCAGTTTCTTTGTTTACATCGAAGTAAAAGTATCAAAGATATTTTGACATGGGTACAAACGGCAAATTTGAATTGGACCAAAAATCGATTTATAAGCATGAATAAAGCAAAAGTAAGTACTAATCGCCTTTTTTACACTTGATAACGAAGTTTTTTTTAGGTACCTATCTGGCCGTTTGGAAAGATTTCAAACGAAATTCCGGTCCCCCAGAAGTTTGGTTAGTTTCGGTATCGTTTTTGGTGCTCAAAATTTATTTGGAATGTGAAATGAAAGGCTTCCTTATACGATCTTTTCACGAAAGCGACCGGAAAATATGGTTCAGGTAGGATTTTCGAGGAATTATGAGGAAAGAACTTGCAGAATGAAATTGCACGATTTTCGTAAGTAAACGGGTTTTGGATGGCCATCATCGGTCTCTAAATGATTATTGTTGATCGTTTTCACGTTTCAGAAAAAAAACCATTTCGTATAAGCCCATTTTGAAGAAATTTGTGTATGTATAACATTCAACGGTAGGTATTTGCTCTTAATCGAAAGAATTAAAGAATATATTATATCTAGTGCTACTTTTTTCAAAAGAGACACAAGCTCTTAATGCTGTAGGGGCCCTATAATGTGGAGGAGTTTGTGTCTTATTTTAGAACAGGTGAATGATAAATGTGAAGCAAACCTATGTTTGACCTGTTTCATATTATGTATTTGTACAAACCTACTGTGGTTGTAATGTATGAATATTTTTTAAACTAATAAATTACTATACAGTCAGAATATTTCACTCCTTGTTCATAAGATCAAATAAATGAAATGTATATCTTCTACTCTTATTTTTATTAAGTTAGCTATTAAGGTTATGTTCCAAGAAAAAGTTCCTGTTGCATCAGAACTCCCTTCAACTATTTGGATTCCAGTAGAGGGATATAATGTTCCTTTATTCTTGATTCAAGTCTTGAACTTTCAGTTCAAGAGGATAATGAACATTAAATCTTCACAGGCATGCATATGAAAATCATGTGAAAGCAATGCAATTTTCTTCCATGGCGAAAAATAATAATATATTTCAACAGTGATCTCTCGTATTTTTCATGCAAATAACTAGAAAAGGAATCCTTTCTATCAATTCATATAAACGTTAATTATTTTCGTCAGTCACATCTTTTCCAATTCATTCATTTTCCGAATAAATTCACATTCTGAGAAATACGCTTAGAATGTAGAAAGGGCAACATAGTGTTGACTTGGAACATGAAAATATTTTGAAAAACGTTATAACTTCGATACAGAGTGGAATGTGTCAAATTTCCAATGCCAGAGTTGTGATTTTATAATTGTGAATGGAGTATAGATCATTTGAATTACAATAATAAATAAATTTCGCATTCGTGTCCAGCCCGCTTAGGAAATAGTGCTTCATAGTTCAGCTACTCACCGCCAGATGCGAACTACAACTAAAAGTGGCTTCAACTTCAATTCGTTCAATGACGTTGTTCCTCTAGATTTATTTAAACTCAATGGATTCACTCATAAATAGGCTGAATACGGTGAATACCTCGAATAATAGTTTACCTGATTTTCTGGGAAGTGTGGTGGCTTCGCAGCTACAAAGCCTACAATCAGACAGAGAAGGACGAAGCTCTTTATCCTCACGATGTTGCTGGACATTTCTTTGCCTGAAAAACATCAGAATTTAAGATGTGTCAACATTTTTTCGACCAGTGTAGTTTCCAGTATCTATCATCGTCGATATTTACCCCATTCCCTCATCATCCCCTAATTCAAACTACTTAAACCCAAACCCGTTTCCCTCCTTATGACACATCATCAAAAAGACGTAATTTCAGTTCATGTCGAATGAAATCTTGGCTTTGTGCATGTTTGCGTACGGGTTGATTATAAAGTGAATCCCAACTAGCTCACTAGCTGTGAAATCGAACATAAAACAGTGTATCGTAAAATTCGCTGGTTCGAATCCTTCCTCGGTATGAAAATTAGATTGGAGAAAGGGTGTTAACAGTATGGATTCGTTGCCGACATTGTTGCGGGATGTAGAAGGGTTGTTTCAACGGATTCATAACGGTAGATTGGATGTTTCAACGCTGTAACTCATGACTTTCAATTGAATCAGAATACTGTCGATTTTATGACGCCACTGAATGTGTAGATGTTTCAAAAATCAGAATTGGTGGTTTTGAGACTATTTCAATAATGATAAAATATTGAAAAAGCAGTTGCTCAGTTTGGGTAGTGACATTTCATAATTCAAATTAGGGTTCTTCTTCATTTTATACAATTTTGTTGAAACCTCAGTCTATAGAAAGAGGAGACGCACCTTTCAATTATAAATAGTGAAGCCAATTTTCAAAATATCAGAACTAAACTGAGTAACTGTACTACTACGGCATCAAAATGTAATAGAAATTTTTGTGTAACTTATGACGTTTTGAACAGTGTTGTCATCATGATATCGAGTAGGAAAAGTGGAATTTGGATTTATTCCTGAATATTATTAGAAGAATAGGTTGAAAAATAGTTCATTTGTGGTAAATTTGACTAAGATTTGAATCCTGATTTCAGTTTACACAGGTATGTTCTACTCTTATCATAAGATGTCCACCGAAATTGTAAAAATCGAAAAATTGCAGTATCGAGCCATCATCAAGTACCTGTATTTAAAGGGTTGAGAGGTAAGTAGATTTACGAAGATATGCTTAATACCCTTGGTGATCAATGTCCTTCGTATGCTACCGTGAAAAATTGCACTGCAAGCTTCAAAAGAGGTAAATTTTCCATTGAAGGTGATGACCGATCGGGAAGGCCAGTTTCTGTGTCAGTCCCCGAAAATATCGATGCAGTTCATGACATGATTTTATCAGACCGTCGAATTGGGCTAACGGATATCTGAAGCACTGAAGATTTCATACGAACGCGTTCATCATATAGTTTACGTCAATTTGGACATGAGAAAAAGTTCTGCAAAATGGATCCCCAAATGTTTGAATGTTGACCAAAAGCGTGCAAGGGTAGAAGCATCGCGTTCGATCTGTGCTCGATTTGAAAACCATGTAGACTTCTTAAACCGAATTGTTACTATGGATGAGACTTGGGTACATTTCTACGATCCAGAAACAAAGCAACAATCGATGGAATGGCGACACTCTGGTTCTCCAAGACCTAAGAAATTTCGTGTCCAAAAATCTGCTGGAAAAGTTCTTGCTTCAGTTTTTTGGGATTGCCATGGAGTAATCATGATTGATTTGGATAAGGGTAGAACAATAACAGATTGCTATTCAACATTACTGACCACTCTACGGAAAAAAATTAAAAGGAAAAGACGCGGAAAGCTATCCAAAGGTATTTAATTTTTACAGGACAAAGCCCAATTACACAAATCTAATGTTGCCATGCAGAAAATTCGTGATTTAGGGTTAGAATTACTAGAACACCCCCCTTATTCACCAGATTTGGCTCCGTCCGACAATCATCTTTTCCTCAACTGAAAAAAAGTTTAAAAGGTCGTAAATTTTCTTCCAACGAGGAGGTAATAAAAGCTGTGGAGGACTGGTTTGCAGAGCAAGAAGAAACATTTTTTTTGAAAGGTCTAGAGACGTTGCAGGTTCGCTGTAATAAATGTTTTCAATTAAGAGGAGAATATGTTAAGTAATAAAATATTTTGACATTGAAATTTTGTTTGGTTCTATAGTAGGCTAAGAATTTTTCTATATATCCTCGTATCTCCGTTCCACTCATTGAATACTGACTAAATTTGGGCTTCACCAATTCTCGAATTCATGAATGAGATCCTGCCATGTCAGTTTTTCCAGTAACTCATTTTTTTAACGTGCCTTTTCTAAAATCTCAAAAAGGTGTTCTCGTTAAATTATTTTGAAGTTGACTGCTTCTCAGTAATTTGTAGCTGGATGTTAACGTGTTTCAAGGTGAAATTTCTACCTTCATTCTTCCTCAGATATCTCCACCTTAAATCCAACCGAACAACACCAATTAACAGGAGAATAATCTCATTATCTTCCAACTGTGAAAACTTTACCAAGAAATGAAATTTTCCTGGCACAACCGCATATTTCAACACGCTCACAACACTTCCAGAGTGTTTTCCATACGTCAAACCATCCTTATAGAGGACAGGGAACATCCACGAAGGACGAGAGAATCCGATGCCAATTTACAAACGAGCAAAAACAGGCCTTGGTACCCTGCTGGCACGGTGATATATCAGATTATGAATTTGTCGAACGTCAAGCAAGGAAACAGGAAACAGACCGTGAATAATGGAAAAATGAAGGGTTTTCCCGTTTGAATTCGCGACATGAGCTTTCGAAGGACGGCCTATCCGATGCACCTGTTGATTCATGTCGGGAGCTTGTGCAGGTTGTGACGTGAGCGCTGATGGACGCGTTTCTTTGGATTGACGCTGAAAATATGGATGTATTCCAGTATGACAGACAGATAGACAGACTTGTTACGTATTGCGACAAAAATTAAAAAGAAATACCTCTTTGGAGGAATATTGTGGATTTTTACGTAGAACGAGAAGTACAATTTCATCCAAAATTTCGTTTCTCGTGTAGGAACCACTGCTCTATCGATCTATCGGGTGTTTTTTAGAGTGGCAGAAAGTTAAATTGAAATGAGACACATTTAAATTAAGATTGAAGTTATGTTATGGTTCATCAGCATAAACCAATGACTTTACAGAACCCCAAAGAAAATAATCCATTGGAGTTATGTCGCATGATCTTGAAGGCCAATTAACTGGATCATTTCTCGGAATAATGTTATCGCCAAATCTTTCTTTCAATTAATCAATTGTTACGGTAGCAGTATCAGGTGTATCACCATCTTGTTGGAACCAAAACACCTCTAGTCGATACCATTCAAGTTTTGAAACAAATAATCATTGATCATCGATCTGTTACGAGCACCAATCACTGTAACATTAGCGGCAGCATCGTTTTTGAAGAAATATGGACTGATGATGCCTCCAGCGTGTAAAGCACACCATACAGTGCATTTTCAGGATGCAATGGAAAGTGCAGAACTTCTTGAGGATTGTTTTCACTCTATACAACAGGAATTTTGCTTGTTTACGTAGCCGTTCAACCAGAAATGAGCTTCATCACTAAAAACAATTTTTCGATAAAAAGTGGACCAACTTCAAGCTGTTCTATGGCTCAATCAGCAAAGAAACGACGCTTATCATGGTCAAGCGGCTTTAGTTCTTGAACCAGTTGGATCCTGTATGGATGTAGACCAAGATCTTCACGCAAAATTTTCCGTGTGATGGATGCACTCAGTCCAACTTGTTGTGAACGTCGACGAATAGACAAATCTGGATCTTCATTAACACTATCGCTTACAGCAGCGATATTTTCTTCTGTACGTACAGTTCTTTGTCTTGTTATTTTTGCATCGAGTAGAGAAAATGTTGTTCGAAATCTATCGATAGTTCGACGAATAAGCTGCTCTGATGGACGATTTTGTAAACCATACATTTCACGAAGTGCTCTATAAGTTTTGCGAAGAGAACACAGATTTTGAAAATAAATTTCAACAATTTGTAAAGGTTGTTGCGGCGTGAGTCTTTCCATGATGCTTTGTCAATGCTTACTGAATAGAAATGTCAAAACAACATGGCTTTACCTTCTGTCAAATCACAGTAATCCCTATGGAAAATTCTATCAGACTAAAAAAACATCTTATATAATATTTTTAGTGCTTCTTCCATCAAAAAGATCCAACAACTTCTATATTTTTAATGGAACACCTTGTACATTATCCCTTTTCTCGATTCGTTTCCTCCTGAACATATATCTGTATCAAAATCTTCAAAAATGGGATAAAAAGCAAAGATTTCCTTTGTCATCCTTCTTAGTCTTTGAAATTCCTTGAAGAGAATGACATTTTATTTTCCCCAGATGCAGAATATTGCTGCATCTGTTGATGCACAATTGGATTCATCTCACCACAAATTCCAGAACAAAATATCCTATAGAAATACTTTTCGATACTCAATTATTGCCCTTTCTTCCTCTCATTTATCATAATTTCACTTCCTCCCAATTCTGACGGTAATTTTCTCGAAAGCCCCATTTTTCTGAGTTGATTTCGATGTCGTTGAATGGAAAACCTTTCCGGATAATCACACTAACTCGATTCTTCCCTAAGAATCGATCAATTTTTAACATTTTCAGACGGACTCGAAAAAAGAACTTTCAAAGTTTCAGGAGCCGAAGTTGCCAAAACAATTACTTTTTACATCGGTTTTGTTTGCGAAGCATCAAGTCGGTTTTTAGATTATGAGTAGACCAAATATTTTCAGTTGGAGAATGAATATTTCTTTCTTGTTCCTTCTTCTGAATTTATAAACTTTCATACCCTTTTTTTCAACAAGGAATCATCCCTCAAAATCCCAAGGATCGAAAGAACATTGCTCTACACAACTTACCACCCTGTAGATTTCCACGGACAACTGATGTATCGGAGGTAATATCCCAAGACTATGACAAATAGCCGACTATTATTTTCGACCTAATTCTATCGAGAGCGTTTTGTATTTCGACAATTTGATAAGACCATATGAACATTAATAATCTGAATAACTCCCGAGAGCTTTAGCTCGAGGGAGTTATTCTTTGATTATTAATGTTCATTTGGTCGAATTGAATTGTCGAAATACAAGTTGCTCGAGATGAATTAAAGAAAATAATAGTCGCTTTTTGTCAAAGTCGAGTGATATTCAGGAAGATTATTTCATGAACACGCTCCGCTCATGAACACCGAGCGGTCGGACTTATTTATAATTATTTTGTAAAAAAATTGCTATCCCAACCAAGTTTTGAACTCGGGACCCTCCGTACATTTTCAATTCTGAATGAATGTTATGCCAAATTTTGACACTTCAAAATAGCCGCTGATATTTCTTTGTTTACCTAAATAGTCGATAATATTGCATATCGTGTGACTGAATTCGTGACTTTTCATTGGCGGAGCCAGGTGTGAATGAAATAATCACATATAAATGACGAATTTCTGCTGAATATCTTGAGAAATGTAAATGATATGATATGAGAAAAAACTACGAAAAAATTCAAACACCCCGTATCTCAAGAACGAAACGTCTGCAGGTCCAAATTCATGAGACCTTCGTACTTGTTATTAAACAAGTGACCATATATACAGGGTGGCCATTTGAAAACGAAACAGACGAGATTACAGACGAAATGAATTTTTTCGATAGAAATGCTCGGACAGGTCGATTTCTGTTTCGAGGGGGACAACTTAAGATGTAGGTTACGGACGCATAGCGCTTCAACCCTTGCTACTACAACCCTCACCCCCAATTTTTGAATAGGGAAGATGGGGTGAGTGATACCTCATTTGAAAGGTATTTTTATACTCATTTCAGCACAGTAATTGTTTTTTCATTTTATGCATTAGTTCTCGAAATATTCTTAACTAAGTATTTGAAAATGAAGTGGTGTTTTCATGGCACTTGTAGTGTTTTTTTGTGAAAAATCGACATTTTGAGCTTCAAAACAACCATGACTGTGGCTTCCTTCCTCCAATCCACTGACATAGAAATCTTTAATCAAGATGTCGATTTTTCACAAAAAAACACTACAAGTGCCATGAAAACACCACTTCATTTTCAAATACTTAGTTAGGAATATTTCGAGAACTAATGCATAAAATGAAAAAACAATTACTGTGCTGAAATCAGTATAAAAATACCTTTCAAATGAGGTATCACTCAACCCATCGTCCTTATTCAAACATTGGGGGTGGGGGTTGTAGTAGCAAGGGTTGGAGCGCTATGCGTCCGTAACCTACATCTTAAGTTGTCCCCCTCGAAACAGAAATCGAACTGTCCGAGCATTTCTATCGAAAAAATTTATTTCGTCTGTAATATCGTCTGTTTCGTTTTCAAATGGCCACCCTGTATATGGCGAACAATGGTAATAGTATTCAGTATTAGTATTCACGTGGTCAACAATTTGGCGACGCAAATTGGCGAATGAGTCGGGTCTAGAATTGCATCAATATAGTTTCATTTCAATAATGGCTATCACTGCGAACGAAATATTCCTGATTTGAAGTTGGAGATATTCTTAGGAATGATTGGGTCACTGATCTCTGGCATGATTTCAGCTTGATTGTCACAAAACAGATAATTTCTTGAGTAATTCTTTTTCGTTCACTGAAATTCTGAACTCTTTTCTAAGAAATAAGTATAATTCTTTTTTTTGACTTCGAGCAATTTTCGTTTTTCAAGCTTGAACTGATATTCCATCACATTCTAGACTAATTGCACCCCAGGTCTATACAGTATTCTACGCGATATTATTATTTATCAGCGCTTAGGACTAAAAATCTCGCTTATATGCTGGATGGTCCCAAAGCTCAGTTGAAGATGGGAGTGGGTTACACAAAAACGATATTATTAAGGGGGCGCCAAGTGATTTGATATTCACATCCAGCACACTTGCCCTAGTTTCCGAAAAATCACTAAACAAATCTAGATAAATGATCTCTAACAATAATTCTAAAGGGGGAATAATTACCTCGAGGTCCTTATAAAGCGCTATATATGGCTCACACTGTATCACAGGCGTAGCCAGGATTTATAACAGGGGGGGGCAAACCATGGTCATGGTCCAAGGTCGTTCAAAATGTGAAATTTTGGGATAAAAAGAAAAGGCAGATTTAATTCATTTTTTCTTCCAGGGGGGGCAACTGCCCCCCCCCCCCCCCTGCCCCACGCTGGCAACGCCCATGCACTGTATATATGTAGGATTTTATTCCCGTCAATTGTAGATAATTGTTGAGTATTTCTGTCATTTCTGAATTTCGTGTGTGGGACGCTTTAAACTGTGCTCAAGATCAGCGTGACAATTCCGCTTTGCGTTTGATGACTTCCATGTGTGAGCGAGTCCTAAATCTGAAACCTTTATCTTATAGTTGAAAGGATGTGCAATACGATATTCGACAGTTTTACAATTTCGTGGAGTAAGATAAATGGACCAATTTAGGCTCAAGTGTTTCTTTGTAGCATTTCACCCTTAGGTGGCCTTGGACCACCATGGGTAGAATAATTTGTGACGGTTAAAGATACACTTGGCTCTTGCTTACTTCATTGGCTTAAGTCGTACAAGAAGTAACACCTCTTTTCTCGAATGCAAATTGGGGGCGGAACCGCGAGTTAACGTTAAGGGCATAACTGGAGTTAATAGAGGGGAGTTTTAATAGAATAGAGTCGATAGTAAGAGTCGGTAGAGTTTCAAGACGGGGGTAGTCATTGCCATTAAAGACGGAATTACATCTTCAAGACGGTACCATATCGGCGGTACAAGATTAATTCATTTGTTCGGCGTAAAGACGTTTTCTATATCTCTCGAAGTTCAGTAAAGGCGGATAAATAAGTGTAAGACGTATTTAAAATCTTCAAGTGTAGATTGTTGTAATTTATCGTGTAAATAAACTGTATATAGGCAGTTTGACTTTTATTGGTTCTTGGGAGAACTGTAGAAAGCGAAAAAAGACGTAAAATATAGGTTTGGCAGCCAATGCGAAGGTCATATTCCTAGACGACCGAAAACAAACCTACATATATAAATAGATCATACAACGATAGCAAATTATGTGTGAAATAATGTACAGAAACCTCATGAGGTTCCTATCAAAATAACTTAAATAGGCCTCATACGTTAAACTATTAATGATGAGACTAAATAATAATGCAAGTATTATCTGACTTAAACTAAATAACACAGTTCGATATTAGCGCTGATAAATTCCAGAAATTGATGATACGACCTTAATAAAGTTCTTTGGTCCAAAGGGAAAAGGTAGTGACGATTTAGAACCTACACGATGTTGAAATTACCAAAAGGTAACTGACGGCAGCAGGACTGATTTTCTTGGGCTTACTTGACCCGGTGACTTATCAATCGACAATATATGTTGCGAATATTCCAGCGAAATCACTGAAATGTCCCAGAACAAGGACCCTATGAACACAAATTCAAAGAAATCAAAATGGCGAACTCGCCAGTCAGCAATACCTACCTCTTTCAGAGGGTTCTCTCAGTACCAAATTAAGTACAGTTTCCTCACTGATTATAAATGAGAATACTTCCAGTTCCAGCAGAATATTGATCCTGGTTCTAAAATAAAAGACTCAAATTGCACGAGGCAGAATTGAAGGAATGGTCAATCTCACCTCTCAATATGGCATATCCCTTTTCAGGCACAGTAAGATTCGACAAAATCCTCCAAATAAGCTCTGAAGCTAAACGAAATAATCCCACTGTATATAACGTTTTCGAAATTCAAAACCCAAAATCAGGTAAGTATCAAAACTCCTCGACTTTCGAAAACCACCATAAAATTGAAGAAAGCGCAGAAAACAACGATTCCACTCGCCTTCACGTGAATCAAATTCACCTATCACCGTATTTCAGTTCCGAAATCCTCAATTAAAATCCCTAACCAACATATCCTCATCCTTGTCCCACAAATCGAAATTTCCAAATTTCCATCTCGTTCCCACACCGCAGGCGATACAACAGGTTTCCCGACAAGAAAACATATTTTTCCCCAACCTAGTCGTAATACAGTGGCGTGACTACGATCAGGGATCGGAAAATTAGCATCCGCTAATTCCGGACATAACAAGTATACACATTTCTCCTTAAACCAACTCCAAACTAAAGTAGTTCTCACTGTTTCCAAACTTCAAGGTTCTCACAACTTTGACCCACTGTTACAACTGCTGGATATGACGACAAACACCCAGAAACGCTTTCCCTCAACTACTTCACCAGTGTTACCCCAACTGACGCTAGCCACTTCAAGAAACTGTAGCACTTAATCAAATTTGCGCGAATATAAATTCGCGAAATTAGAGTCCTCATCTCGCCATCTAATTTAATCGTCCACTCTTATAAACTGGAAAGAACGCAGGTGTTAAGTGAGAAAATGTACAAAGAGGTGATTTATACCGACAATGTTGTTTTTGAGAGAAGAATAATTCCTAATTAGTTGAAAAATATGAGCTGGTTTATTCTCTTCCGTTTCATATACCAGACGTCTGGGAATTTTCAATGAAAACTTGGAATTTTTCACTTATGTCCACTGTTTTCACTTCCTTACGTCCTTAAATAATAAGAAGATGTATTGTGATCTTGATAAATTTCGAGTTTGAGTTTTTACAATATCCAGCTTCGAATAATTCCTCTAATGCAGTCGAAACTAATTAAATCTACAGCTCCAGCTGTTGAAACTCTCATAAATGGGACGATAGGGATACGTATTTATAACAATAGGTCCAGGATAATGGCCAGGAATTAGTGGGATGACAAGGGTATCATGTTTAATCATATTTGTAGGCCTCTCGTGTCATTTGTTCCACATTTCGCATCTGAAAGTTGCTGAATGGTTTGGATATTACATAAAGTTGTATAAAGGTTGTAGGTCGATGATATACAGTGCGCGTCAAAATTATGGAACAAATTCATATTCTCAGAAGAAAAATATTTGGCAACAAAATCCTGAAACAGGTCAATTTTGTTTCACTTTTACCAAATTTTATGCATTTTTGAAGGATTTTTGTTGCACCCTGTGCCATCCCAATCAACTCTCTAAACTTTTTGAATAGGGAAAGTGGGTCATGGGGTACTTTTTTGGCAAGTTATTCGTATCTTCTTCACAGGCGTGCAGAAATTTTCAAGAAAAAATTTTTTTTGAAGAACTACTTAGTTCAAAGTGGTTTTTGTCATGGCTCTTTCTCTGAATTGAAACATAGAAAAGTTTCAACTTCAGGTAGAAACAACTTAAGTGGCGGCACATAGTAGCTACTAAAGGAACTATATTCGTCCGATCCATTTTGTCACTACTCATTTATCGAAATCTGTAGGATATTTATTTTCCTCTAGTTCTATGAATCGTAGGCAGGGTCGGATTCGTTACAAACGGTGTGATTCAATAATGATGAACTATTAGCCATGAATTTCTCCAAAGGAGTGTTCTCAGGTAGGAAATGAGGGGTGAAAATGTTTCTTGGAGGGACATAAAAGAAACGTACTTAATCGATAAAAAGAATTTGTCTTTCTCGTACTCTCTCGAAGATAACTGAAAACCACATAAATCCAAACGCCTTCCAGAAAATTAAGGTAAAATTGGCCACGCAGATTTTCATCAGAACTTTATATTCGGCTGTGAGACCAGTCATTGCAACTGGTGAGCTGAGGTCGAGAAGTGCCAATTCAACTGCAGTTCATTCTGAAAATGAATGATCTTTTCGACTGCCTCAATTCGAATGGAAAATTTGAGGGAAATTATCAGCCATCAGCAATACAAACTCTGACAGAATCAATTGAATTCATTAAGTCTTGGACAGTTGGGAAAAATATTCCCTATTGTTTTAACGGTTTGATACAAACCATCAGTAGCATCCTTTAATTGTGGGAGGAGACATAGGAAACATTTCCATATTTGATAAAAAGTCGGCTCAACCAGGACCCAATCGAGAATTAATTCTCCAAAATAAGACAGCGTAGGGGTTATATATGATCCAAACCCCTCACTCCTCAGCTCGATGCTTCAGATTTGGGTTGCAGTAGGGTCATGACTGGTTGTCTTGGAAAATGTTCCGATAATTCTAACTGCCAAGACGACAATGATTTCGACCTGTGTACAATGGGAGAATCTGAAAGTAGGCCCATTGATGTGGTTGATTGGACAGATTCGACCATTTCTTCTGCGGATTCGGGCAACGGTGAGCCTAGTGAGGGTATATAAGGGATAAATAGTTAATTGAACCCCTAAATACCCTAGAATCCAACTCAATCGCAAGTTTCTCGGGGTAATTGATGAGGAACATCGCCAAAAAAAAACAAATGCGGTAAGTGCGAAAAAGCACTCCTCATTGATGTTTTGAATAAGCTTGGTAATGATTGGATATATATTGCAAATCGAAAGAAATCGGATGCATTTGAGAATTCCCTCAACCGATTTCAAATATTTGATGAGGAAAGCGCTGTTGGTCATAAAGAAAATTATGGTCACAAAATCAGAAAAGATATGATTTCAAAGGTATATTTTAGGGAAATTAAAAAAAATGAATTTATAGAAGATTGGAACTCTCCGTTAACTCCAGAATTTGAAAAGCACAGGATTCATTTGTTGAGTTAACTGATTAGAGTGAAGCTGTACAGGGGACAGAAAAAAAACCAAACAATCTCGACACAGGAGCATCCCGCTGTTTATAAAAAATTAAATATTTTTAAAAATTCATAGAAAATCTATTTATAAATACTTGTGAATGAAGAAAAAACTGCATGCATTTAATTTTTCATACATCAGTATTTTATATTCATGAAAGATCAAAAATAATTGTCGTTTTATTGCATCAAAAAAATCAGGTGATGAAATACTGAACATCCCACATTTCCATATGCCGGACCTGATCGTCATCGCATTCGGCTTCGGAAATAGTGCCTTATAGTTCAGCTACTTACCGCCAGATGCGGGAGTAAAAATTTTCGCTTCTCTGAAACACACTTATCCATCTATGAACCGGTGAAGGAACTACACAAAATTTAGCTTCAAATCGTTGAACTGGGCTGGGTCTCTATGTATATTTAAACTCAATGCTAATATCATACCTACGTAAGATCATAACTGGAGCGCAGTGTATCACACATTCTATAATCTTCCACGTGAAGGGGTGGAAAGTTGTGCATGAACAAAACTGTAATGGTCGACTTTCGTTCGGTGACCAATTTCATCAGGTACCATCGTCTCAAAGTAAATGAGCCATGACAAAATAAACATACTGAAAACCTCTTTGAACAAACAAAAAAAAATTTTCTTGAAAATTTCTGGACATCTGTAAAGAAGATACAAAGACCTTGCCAAAAAAGTACCACATGAATTAAAAAAACCTGGTTAATCGTTAGATCTGGGGTTATTTAATATGTTTTTCTTTTTTCATGAGTACAAGCTATATTTTTGAAATAATCATCATGCAAATTTTTGTAGTTTATAGAAGATTAAATTGCCGAGGGCAAATAGTTGCCATTTCTTCGATTTGATTAGTTTTTCAATAAAAAAACAGGTTGAACTTCAGCGTTTTGGAAACTACACTTAATGATTTTTTTCCGACGGTTATTCATCATTTTTTGGAAAAAATCGCAACTATTTGCCCTCGGCAATTTAATCTTCTATAAAATACAAAAATTTTCATGATGATTATTTCGAAAATATAGCTTGTACTCATGAAAAACGAAAAACATATTCAATAACCCCAGATCTAACGATTACCCTGGTGTTTTTAATTGAAAAACTAATTAAATCGAAAAAAAAAATACTATTTGCCCTCGGGACGTTCTTCAACTTCAATTTAAAAAAATCAAGTCTCTACGTGGTAAATTAGGGTACTTACTAGTGAAATAAAGAGACCACTTTTGAATGGAGATTTACCACGATTCAAAAGGTGTTACTGCCCCTTAAGGAGAAATGTGTATAGACCTGGGGTGCAATTAGTCTAGGATGTAAGGCAATATCAGCTTAAGTTCAAGTTTGAAGAACTAAAATCGCTCAGAGTCATAAAAAGGAATTATATTCCCTAGACAAGAGAGAAATATTCAAGAAATTGTCAATTTTGTGACAACCAAGCAGAAATAATGCCAGAGATCAGTGACCCAATCATTCCTAAGAATTTCTCTTAAGGTCGCAGTGAACTACAACCCCTTTCTAACTACAACTATAGTTTTTTCAAACAAAGATCTAGCTAGATACCATTGGACATGCAACATGCAAGAAACATGAAGCGATCACTCATGAGAAGATGTAGATCTTGTATTAGATCTATATTGAAGCAACCATCAGTTTACTAAACCCCAAAAACCTTTGAAGTCTCAGAGCATCAGATCAATCTCTTTTGGGGGGCTACCTCTGATGATTAATCAGAAGCGAAACTTGGTAAGAGCATTCGTCAGTCAGGGTGTTAAAAGGATAAATGCAATCTCATTTCCAATCAATCCATGACACCAAGAAACTTCCAGAAGTAGTTTAATGGTACACGACAAACATGGCACCACACGCAGAGCTCATTATCGAAGTTAAATGGATTCCCCAGTGATATTTGTCTTTTGGTGCGATGTTTCCTCAGTTGTATTGGAAAATAGTTCCTTTAATATCATATTGGTCAGTAGATCGCAATGATATTGAACAGTTCCCTGATGGAATTTTCCTTTTGGGTCATATTCACACAGTATATCTTCGTAAATACCATGTAATGACTTACAGGGACCTATGTGCAGTCAAACTTCAGATTTTAAACTTTTCAAACGCTGAAGCGTTTTCCAACAAGAGGTGTTATTTTGAATAGCCCGCTATCTCGGTAGATGGCATTTTTGGAGCTGTCATTTTTTGACATTTGACAAGTAGAAACTTTAATAAAAAGGGACGATACAAAAATTGAAATTTCAACTCGTCAAAGCCCCCAAAGGATCTGTTGTCAGATCCACTCGTAATTTATGTAAAGTCCATCGGAATTGTCTAGAGAATCATGAGAAAAACATCGATTTCGATAATACCAATTTTCCTTCTCCACGATTTGAATTAAATATAGGCATCTGCCATTTCTTCTGGATGAACCAAACCCACGAAGCGTGAAATTTCAACTCATCAGTGAAATGGAGAAGCCGAATATTCGAATTGAGATCTCATCCAAATGAAGTCCTTTCGCAAACTTCTAATGTTATTCCTTTTGGAACGTTCAACTTCCACCAGATTTCCAGCGGAATGAGCTAAACGTGAATTGAATGATTCAGGATATGTATTTAAATTAATTTCGGCATATTGGAATTTCTTTTTCATATTCAGACGCTGTTTGACTAGAGGGAGAGGATGTCAAGAAGAGGGATGTCAAATGGATGAGCTGAACTTTTCACGAGATGCTCGACATTAAAATTTCCTATATTTTAACGTTTTCGGTACACGAAAGAATTGAAATGTCTAGTCAATTTACAGTTTAAAAGACATTTGGGAGCAGTCAACGCTACTTTATGATCTGCTTGCTGAAAACCATTCGAACATATTTTATGAGCTTGTGAGAATGGAATGCCTACTAAACATAACGGTTTCAAGAACCATAAACTGTAATAGGTGACATGCTACATTTTGCTGTGTACATACTTTATTTGTCAGTTGTATCCTTAATTTTCTTGGATGTTTTTATATCAAATTATTTATGATAGGGTAAAGTTTTGGGAAAAGTTTTATTTTATTTATTTTTGTTTTTTCATTTTTAACATATCAAGGATGTATTGATATCTAGTTAGCCTAGACCAGTTCCATGCATAAACAAATTATTGCGATACCATATTAACGAACAATAACATATTAGAAGTGTCAATGTCGAGTTTGACGTCAAAAAAGTAAACCAGAGTTTCGCAATAAATAAAAAAAAAGATGTCCACCGAAATTGTGAAAATCGAAAAATTGGCGTATCGAGCCATCAAGTACCTGTATTCAAAAGGTTAAGAGGTTAGCAGATTGACGAAGATATGCTTAATACCTCGAGTGATCAATATCCTTCGTATGCGACCGTCAAAAATTGGACTGCAAGCTTCAAAAGAGGCAAATTTTCCATTGAAGATGATGACCGATCGGGAAGGCCAGTTTCTGTGTCAGTCCCCGAAAATATCGATGCTGTTCATGACATGATTTTATCAGACCGTCGAATTGGGCTAAAACGGATATATGAAGCACTGAAGATTTCAAACGAACGCGTTCATCATATAGTTCACGTCAATTTGGACATGAGAAAAATTTCTGCAAAATGGATCCCCAAATGTTTGAATGTTGACCAAAAGCGTGCAAGGGTAGAAGCATCGCGTTCGATCTGTGCTCGATTTGAAAACGATGTAGACTTCTTAAACCGAATTGTTACTATGGATGAGACTTGGGTACATTTCTACGATCCAGAAACAAAGCAACAATCGATGGAATGGCGACACTCTGGTTCTCCAAGACCTAAGAAGTTTCGTGTCCAAAAATCAGCTGGAAAAGTTCTTGCTTCAGTTTTTTGGGATTCCCATGGAGAAGTCATGATTGATTTTCTGGATAAGGGTAGAACAATAACTGGAGATTACTATTCGACATCACTGACCACTCGACAGGAAAAAATTAAAGAGAAAAGATGCGGAAAGCTATCCAAAGGTATTTTGTTTTTACAGGACAACGCTCCAATACTTAAATCTCATGTTGCCATGCAAAAAATTCGTGATTTAGGGTTATAATTACTAAAACACCCCCTTATTCGCCAGATTTGGCTCCGTGCGACTATTATCTCTTTCCTCAACTGAAAAAAAGTTTGAAAGGTCGTAAATTTTCTTCCAACGAGGAGGTAATAAAAGCTGTGGAGGACTGGTTTGCAGAGCAAGAAGAAACATTTTTTTTAAAGGTCTATAGAGACGTGGCAGGTAGGCTGTAATAAATGTTCCCAATTAAGAGGAGAATATGTTGAGTAATAAAATATTTTGACATTAAAATTTTGTTTGGTTCTACACTAGGCTAAGAATTTTTCAATATATCCTAGTATTTATGGGATGAAGTTTTGCGAAAATTTTTCATTTAATTTATTTTTGTTTGTCTTTATTTTCTATTTTTTATTTTCAACACATATATTACTTATTGGACCATCCGTTACCTGAAACATTTTCTCGATTTTCTTGCTGTTTTCAGCTGCTGTTCCGAAGAAATTTCCCTGAATACGAAAATTGTTCTAACGATGTTCGAAATGAAGGATTTTCCTCCGATAACACACCTAATGGCTGAAAACATTATCGGAAATGGAACACGACAACGGTGGGAGGGTGAAAATGAATGCTGTAATAATATCTGTGCGGTTTTATGTTACCAAGAGGGCAGAAAACAGTTTCGAATGTTCCTAAATTTCTATCCTGCCCTGATTACTGGGCCCTGAACTGAAAAAGTCCTTTTAGAGGAGAAACACTCCGCGAATGAGGCAAATAAAGTAATGAACAAAGAAAACTCCTTTTCAACAATGAGTATACCTTCATAAAGCCATGGAATCAAAAGCGCATTTGGGAACATTTGGCAACTTTATGTATGAAAGGAAAACTAATTTGAATTCTTGGTGGAAAAGGAAAGCCGTCAAAGGACCAGGAAAATGAAAGTTAGGCCAGTGGATTATGAAATACTCAATTCTCCACGACTTTCGTACGGTTTGCGTGGAAGATTTGGCACCGTTTTAAAGATGGCGGTCGAACGCAATGAAGTCGAAGAAGAAATTATTGTTCACAACTTTTTCTGAGGAAATCTTTTTCAAATAGTTGTTTTGGAATTTGAAACAGCCATTCCAAAGCTCAAGACATTGTAGTATCCTGGGTAATGACAGATGGGAATTTTTTCTCGTTTTGAATTGATTTTAAATCCACTGGATTTTTTTTTGTAGGAACCGTTAAATTTTTCTAGTGCGTCTAGAAAAATATGCAGTACCTGTATCAATTGGGAGTAGAATTCTGTCGGTACTTGCAAATTCTATTCAAAATTAAAGGTAACTTAGAAGCTAATCAATTCTCTCCTTTTGTTTGATTGCAAGTTTTTTTTTTTTGGTGACTGTTTGATCAATTATTAATTCCTTTTCCTAAGGACTGAACGAGAATAAATTTGCTATCACAAAAACGCCTATATCTCTTGAACCTATTGAGAAAAAAAATCAAAATTTGATCATAGTTAGCTTTGTTATGAACGTCAGAAACATGTGGAACATTTACTTCATAGATATTCCAATTCTCTGTCGCAAAATGTCGAGCGAAGTGAAAACACGAGAATTTATAGTGAAACTTTTTCAAAATAATCAAAAATGGAGCTTCAAAAGAATCGGAAAAGAGGCTCGCGTTCGTCCGGAAACGGTATCAAGAGTTGTTAAGCGCTTCAACGATGATCTTACAATTAACCGCAAGGAAGGAACCGGGAGGAAAAAGGCGTTTCATAGCCCAAAAAAAGTTAAGAAAGCCATCAGCCTTTTTCAGACGAATCCTAACCTTTCAGGACGGAAAGTGGCCCAAATAGTGGGTTGTTCGCAGTCAACCGTTCTGAAAATCAAGTCGAGTTGTGGGCTTAGAACATACTAAGTGCAGAAAGGGTCAGACAGGAAAGCTGTGAAGAATCAAGAAGCGAAATCAAAAGCAATGAAATTAAAAAAAGATTTCTTGAAAAATTTTTCCTGTTGCGTGATAGACGACGAAACCTATGTCTTGGCTGATTTCTCGCAACTTCCTGGTCAGGAATTTTATACTGCAGATTCTCGTGGAAATGCTGACGAACAATTTCGCGTGAAGAAACAAGCAAAGTTTCCTAAAAAATTCCTGGTTTGGCAAGCAATTTGCACTTGTGGGAAAAGGAGCAAATTTTTCGTTGGCCAAGGCTCTGTTGACTCGAAGATATACATCGAGGAATGCTTGAAGAAGCGACTTTTACCATCTTTACGTGAGCACGATGTGTCAACAATCTTTTGGCCAGATTTAGCTTCATGCCACTACAGCAAGGCCACCAAGGAATGGTACGAAGCTAATGAGGTGGTTTTTGTCCCCAAAGAGGCCAATCCACCAAATTGCCCAGAATTCAGGCCAATCGAATGATATTGGGCCCTGGTAAAAAGAGAATTGAAGAAGACTAAGGAATCAACGAAAACATTAGCGGATTTCAAGCAAAAGTGGAAAACTGCATCCCAGAAAGTGACTGAGAACACTATAAGAAGCATGATGGGAAGAATTACAGAAAAAATCCATGAATTTTGTAAAAAATAGTTTTGGTTTTTTATTGTAAAAACAGTTTTCATTAGAATTAGAAGATGATTCGAAAATGAGTTGTATTTTCGAAATCGGTCCAGTGGTTCAAAAGATATAAGCGTTTTTGTTTGTGATAGCGAATTCATTCTCGTTCAGTCCTTATATTTGTGAGCCTACCAAAAAATACAACTCTCTCAATGGTATGCTTTTTTGAAATATAGATTTGTTTGTTTTAAAATATAACTCTCTCCATGGTATGCCTTTTTTGTAACATATATTTGTTTGTTTTCGTATTGATACTGAAGCGATAAATACACAAATTGAGGAATAGTGTACTGAAATAATTTTCTTGAATTCAATATACAGGGTATTTCAAAACAAGTCCGAAAAATTCAAAGGGGTGATTCCTTCTTCTGAATGAAGGGTAGGGTGTAATATGAATGTTGGGTAAGAAGTCAAAAGTTTGGAAGATATCGCGCTTCAAAGATGGAAGAAAAATGATTTTTTTATTTTGTTGTAAAAAACGAAAAGCGATAGAATGAGGATATTTTATGGAAGTATTATGAAAACACACTTTCTTGATATTTTTTCTTGTTTTCAAAGTGAGTGGAGTTGAAGTAGAATTTTTGTTCACTAAATTTAAAGAAAAACTCACGCAACGGCTTGTAGGTATAGAATTAAATAGGGATAGCTTTATTTGGTTAGACACTTTTTCATCTCTTGTATTTTTCTCGTAAAATGTACCTACCGTTTTGGAATAAAAATGTAGGTAAATCATCACGTGTCGCGAAGGGGCAATTTATTTTAGAACTGATTTACATTTGATTTTTTTTATCTCGAAACGGTACATTTTAAAAGAAAAATACAAGGAATGAAAAAGTTTCTAACCAAACCAGGCTATCCGAATTCAATTTTATCCAAGTTGTTGCTTAAGTTTTTCTTTAAATTTCACCTTCGATTCGCGATATCTCCCTAACGTCTGACTTTTGACCCAAAATGTATACAACAGAGTCTTTATTTTGAACAAGAAATCACCCCTTTAAATTGCTCGGGCTTGTTTTTGAAACACCCTATACAGGGTCTTTCACGAGAAACCTCACCCATATTTATACGGGAAACTACTGAACGTATTTTCATGAAATTCAGCACTTATAAGTATTTCACGATGCTGATGAAATCTAAAATATTTTCAAGGTATGAGCACCTCCGGTTTTTCCGGAAATGACGTCAATTTCCGTTTTTCAAATTAGAACACCATTTTTTTATTGCAGAAATAGATTCCTTAGAAAATTTCAAGTTATTTTGATGTAACATTTTTCAGTTTTGGTTGGAAAATTCTCTCTGAGCGGGAAAATTCGAAAAAAAAATCGAAAATAGAGCTCCGCTGAAACAAGAATAACTTCGAGGTTTTTGGATGGAAAATTTTCATTTTTGGGATTTTTCAAGATGTAAGATTGATGTATCCACTTTGAAAATCGAAATCGCGATTCATGATACAGGGGGTGAAAAAATCGCATTCAAAGTTAGGGATGACAAAATCGTGAAAAATCAATTTTTTCAAATTAGAACCCCACTTTTTTATGGCAGATATTGAATCTACGTTGAAAAATAATGTGAGTGTATGCACACACCCTTGCCCTAAAGTGGATATTTTCTGAGTTATTCACAAAAAACTGTTTTTCGTCTTGAATCTCAGCTATTTCTTTTCCCTTCACGCCAAAAAGATGAAATTTTCAGGAACTGTTACTTAAACCATGTTTTAGATTTTACTACCCTAATATGCAAGAGAAAAAGATTACAGGTTGTTCCTAAATAGATGGCGAATTTGGATTCGAATTTGTATCGGAAACCTCTTTATTTCAACTAATCGGCCATCGGTTTTCTCTCCAGTGATAAATAAATAATTCCTTATGAACCATATGCAAAAACTTACCATGTTTTACATTCTTTTTGTTTAATGATAGATATCATTAATTACATCTACTGAATAAAGAGGAATTTGGCAGATGTAATTAATGATATCTATCATTAGTTCATAAGGAATTATTTATTTATCACTGGAGAGAAAACCGATGGCCGATTAGTTGAAATAAAGAGGTTTCCGATACAAATTCGAATCCAAATTCGCCATCTATTTAGCGACAACCTGTAACTTTTTTCTCTTGCATATTAGGGTAGTAAAATCTAAAACATGGTTTAACTAACAGTTCCTGAAAATTTCATCTTTTTGGCGTGAAGGGAAAAGAAATAGCTGAAAATTCAAGACGAAAAACAGTTTTTTGTGAATAACTCAGAAAATATCCACTTTAGGGCAAGGGTGTGATGCATACTCTCACATTATTTTTTAACGTAGATTCACTAACTGCCATAAAAAAATGGGGTTCTAATTTGAAAAAATTGATTTTTCACGATTTTGTCATCCCTAACTTTGAAAGCGATTTTTTCACCCCCTGTATCATGAATCACGATTTCGATTTTCAAAGTGGATACATCAATCTTACATCTTGAAAAATCCCAAAAATGAAAATTTTCCATCCAAAAACCTCGAAGTTATTCTTGTTTCAGCGGAGCTCTATTTTCGATTTTTTTTTCGAATTTTCCCGCTCATAGAGAATTTTCCAACCAAAACTGAAAAATGTTACATCAAAATAACTTGAAATTTTCTAAGGAATCTATTTCTGCAATAAAAAAATGGTGTTCTAATTTGAAAAACGGAAGTTGACGTCATTTCCGGAAAAACCGGAGGTGCTCATGCCTTGAAAATATTTTAGATTTCATCAGCATCGTGAAATACTTATAAGTGCTGAATTTCATGAAAATACGTTCAGTAGTTTCCCGTATAAATATGGGTGAGGTTCCTCGTGAAAGACCCTGTATAGTTTACTTAAATGAAAATCTCAGAACAAAATCCTTTAATTATTTGTAGATTTTATTTTGGTTCAGAATTTTAGAGGTAGTAAAATTGATTTTTATTTTTAATTATAGTGAACTCAGTTATTTGGAAATTTCAGACGAATATTTCAGTTTATTTTATATTATTCTTAACGAAGCAGATATAATTGGCTTTTGCAAATTATAAACTCAAATGAGTTGAAGAAAAAACACTAATATGCGAAATGAAAATGGATCTTTTATTAACGACTAGTAAAAAAATCAATATGAAAGAAACAACATTATACAAAATAATTAAGAAATTAAAAGTCAAACATAGTTTTTTTGGAGTTCCATAAACAAATTAATTTGGCTCATGGATATCAATAATGATAAAGAGGAAATTACTATTGTATTTGTTTCACTATTTCCTTTTAATTTTCCTGAACATAAAACTTTGATTCATGTTATGACCAATGAAATTTTGTATTCTTTAGTGGCTTCCCTTAGTACCACAACTTTTAATACTTTTATAATATTCTCGAGAAAAAAAATAAACTGAAATAAAAAAAAAATAAATTAAAATAAGAAAAAATTGTGCGAATTCTACTCCCCCACCTCCATACCCTTAATTTAGGGAGGCAGTGAAAGCGAAAATTGCCCCAATTTTCCACCGAGAAAAAACGTAACTAATCACGGAAAACTCACCTTTTTAATTTAGTTTCGGATGCCTCGGAGTACGCTCGAATGCAGGGGTGGGTGCAAAAGACACAAACACAAATGTGATAGTGGAGGCTGATGCTGAAGCGCCGTATTTATAAGGCCTTTCGGGCTTATCACCGCTTGGAGGAGGAGGAGGGGATGGAAATCGTCTAATACGATACGGCAATCACCGATTTTTTTCGATTATTGCACTGACGCAACGAGATATGGAGGAGAATGGGAGGCGAGAGGGGGTACGGTCATCTCGGACTGCAACTTTTCGATGGAGATATGAATGGGGAAACGTGAAAATGAAATGGGGTTGAATTTACAATTCGGAAAATATTCGCTGCAACGTGGAAAAAAAATTCAGTAATAACTGAAAAAAATGTTTTTTTCTTGCTTCCGATATTCGATGCAGAAGGTGTTCAGTCCACTCCGATAATTCAGAAAAACCATTTTGCTGATCAATAACGCCTTAAGAATGAGAGCTTCAAGCTTGTGAACAAACCTCGAAAATAATTTATGGAAAATTAATAATGAAAAAATATTAATAAGGACAAAGAGAGACATTCAGAAATAAATTAAGAAAAACAAATAAAACTCAGAATTCCCCTATTTTCAGAAGCATCAATGCTTTTAACTCCAGCCCCCCAAATATTGTAATGGTCAGAAATTGTAAAAATTGTGCCATAACCTGAAAAATTTTTTGGAAATAGAATTGACTTTTATGTTGTTGTTGTCGATAGGTTGAGAATAGTTTGTTGTTTTATTTTCTAGTTTCTAATTATAATATTACTAGTACGCCCTGGTGCCAGTTATGTTTATTTACTGATTAAGGGGCAGCAACAAAGATTATTGTTATTATTATTATTAATGCAAAGAAGGACAATATGGTCAAGTTTGGTATTGAAATATAGGTTTTCGAGGACGAGGAATTCAATAAAAAATATTTCATGGCGCTATCTAGAAAAGTTTAGATTTTGACCTGCGAAATGGCATTTTTCAAAAAAATCAAAACTTCAAATCGTCATAGCTCATGGTCCTGTGGTCGGATCCACTTTTTGTTTGTATATTGTTAATCAGCATTGTCCCAAGTATCTTTAGGCCTCATAAAATCGATTTCGAAAATTTTACTTTTTTGGGTGAAAAATACGTAAGGGGTAAGACCCCCAAAAACACCATATTCGTCATCAGCACGCAATCTCTGGCGAATATGAAGTTGTTATTCTATCGTTGAGGTCTTCATCCCTTTCGAATCTTTCAGCATACCCATTTTGCTGATCCATATCACCTAAACTCTGCACGCTCTAAGCGTCTGAACAAAACTCGAAAATGAAAAATGGAAAACATAAAACTAAAAAAAAATCTGGTTAAAGAAGTACCATATGGTCATGTTTGGTATCGAAATATAGGTTTTCGAGGACGAGAAATTCAATTAAAAATATTTCAAGGCGCTATCTAGAATAGCTTAGATTTTGACCTGCCAAATGGCATTTTTTCAAAAAACCTTTTGTTTGTATATTGTTAATCAGCACTGTCCCAAGTATCTTTAGGCCTTATAAAATCGATTTCGAAAATTTCACTTTTTTGGGTGAAAAATACGTAAGGGGTAAGACCCCCCAAAAACACCATATTCATCATCAGCACGGAATCTCTGGCGAATCTAAAGCTGTTATACGATCGTTAAGGTCTTCATCCCTTTCGAATCTTCCCGAATACCCATTTTGCTGATCCATAACACCTAAGCTCTGCCTGCTCTAAGCGTCTGAACAAAACTTGAAAAAGAAAAATGGAAAACATTAAACTGAAAAAAATCTGGTTGAAGAAGGACAATATGGTCAAGTTTGGTATCGAAATATAGGTTTTCGAGGACGAGGAATTCAATGAAAAATATTTCAAGGCGCTATCTAGAATAGTTTAGATTTCGACCTGCGAAATGGCATTTTTCGAAAAAATCTAAATTTCAAATCGTTATAGCTCCCGGTCCTGTAGTCGGATCCACTTTATGTTTGTATATTGTTAATCAGCACTGTCCCAAGTATCTTTAGGCCTTATAAAATCGATTTCGAAAATTTCACTTTTTTGGGTGAAAATACGTAAGGGGTAAGACCCCCCAAAAACACCATATTCATCATCAGCACGGAATCTCTGGCGAATCTAAAGTTGTTATTCGATCGTTTAGGTCTTCATCCCTTTCGAATCTTCCCGAATACCCATTTTGCTGATCTATAACACCTAAACTCTGCCCGCTCAAGGTGTCTGAACAAAACTCGAAAATGAAAAATGGAAAACATAAAACTGAAAAAAATCTGGCTAAAGAAGGACAATGTGGTCATGTTTGGTATCGAAATATAGGTTTTCGAGGACGAGGAATTCAATGAAAAATATTTCAAGGCGCTATCTAGAATAGTTTAGATTTCGACCTGCGAAATGGCATTTTTCGAAAAAATCTAAATTTCAAATCGTCATAGCTCCCGGTCCTGTAGTCGGATCCACTTTATGTTTGTATATTGGTAATCAGCACTGTCCCAAGTATCTTTAGGCCTTATAAAATCGATTTCGAAAATTTCACTTTTTTGGGTGAAAAATACGTAAGGGGTAAGACCCCCCAAAAACACCATATTCATCATCAGCACGGAATCTCTGGCGAATCTAAAGTTGTTATTCGATCGTTGAGGTCTTCATCCCTTTCGAATCTTCCCGAATACCCAATTTGCTGATCCATAACACCTAAACTCTGCTCGTTCTGAGCGTCTGAACAAAACTCGAAAATGAAAAATGGAAAACGTAAAACTGGAAAAAATATGGTTAAAGAAGGACAATATGGTCAAGTTTGGTATCGAAATATAGGTTTTCGAGGACGAGGAATTCAATGAAAAATATTTCAAGGCGCTATCTAGAATAGTTTAGATTTCGACCTGCGAAATGGCATTTTTCGAAAAAATCTAAATTTCAAATCGTCATAGCTCCCGGTCCTGTAGTCGGATCCACTTTATGTTTGTATATTGTTAATCAGCACTGTCCCAAGTATCTTTAGGCCTTATAAAATCGATTTCGAAAATTTCACTTTTTTGGGTGAAAAATACGTAAGGGGTAAGACTCCCGAAAACACCATATTCGCCATCAGCACGGAATCTCAGGCGAATCTAAAGTTGATATTCGATCGTTTAGGTCTTCATCCCTTTCGAATCTTTCAGCATACCCATTTTGATGATCCATAACACCTAAACTCTGCCCGCTCTAAGCGTCTGAACAAAACTCGAAAATGAAAAATGGAAAACATAAAACTAAAAAAATCTGGTTAAATAAGAACAATATGGTCAAGTTTGGTATCGAAATATAGGTTTTCGAGGACGAGGAATTCAATAAAAAATATCTCAAGGCGCTGTATAGAATAGTTTAGATTTTGACCTGCGAAATGGCATTTTTTCAAAAAATTTAAATTTCAAATCGTCATAGCTCCTGGTCCTGTCGTCGGATCCACTTTTTGTTTCTATATTCTTAATCATCATTCTCCCAAGTATCTCTAGGCCTAATAAAATCGATTTCGAAAATGTCAACTTTTTGGGTGAAAAATACGTAAGGGGTAAGACCCCCCAAAAACACCATATTGGTCATCAGCACGGAATCTCTGGCGAATCTAAAGTTGTTATTCGATCGATTAGGTCTTCATCCCTTTCGAATCTTTGAGCTTACCCATTTTGATGATCCATAACACCTAAACTCTGCCCGCACCAAGCGTCTGAACAAAACTCGAAAATGAAAAATGGAAAACATAACACGGAAGAAAATCTGGTTAAAGAAGGACAATATGGTCAAGTTTGGTATCGAAATATAGGTTTTCGAGGACGGCATTCAATAAGAAATATTTCAAGACGCTATCGAGAATAGTTTAGATTTCGACCTGCCAAACGGCATTTTTCAAAAAAAATCGAAATTTCAAATCGTCATAGCTCCCGAGCACGAGATCGTATCCACTTTTTGTTTGTATATTGTTAATCAGCATCGTCCCAAGTATCTTTAGGCCTAATAAAATCCATTTCGAAAATGTCAACTTTTTGAGTGAAAAATACGTAAGGGGTAAGACCCCCCGAAAACACCATATTCGTCATCAACACGAAATCTCTGGCGACTATCAAGTTGTTATTCGATCGTCAAGGTCTTCATCCCTCTCGAATCTTTCAGAATACCTATTTTGCTGAACCATAACACCTAAACTCTGCCGGCTGTAAGCGTCTGAACAAAACTCGAAAATGAAAAATGGAAAACATAAAACTGAAAAGAAACTGGTTAAAGAAGGACAATATGGTCAAGTTTGGTATCGAAATATAGGTTTTCGAGGACGAGGAATTCAATAAAAAATATTTCAAGGCGCTATATGAAATAGTTTAGATTTTGACCTGCGAAATGGCATTTTTTCAAAAAAATCGAAATTTCAAATCGTCATAGCTCCTGTTCCTGTGATCGGATCCACTTTTTGTTTGTCTATTGTTAATCAGCATTGTCCCCAGTATCTTCAGGCCTAATTAAATCGATTTCGAAAATGTAAACTTTTTGGGTGAAAAATACGTAAGGGGTAAGACCCCCCAAAAACACCATATTCGTCATCAGCACGAAATCTCTGGCGAATATAAAGTTGTTATTCTATCGTTGAGGTCTTCATCCCTTTCGAATCTTTCAGAATACCCATTTTGCTGATCTATAACACCTAAACTCTGCCCGCTCAAGGTGTCTGAACAAAACTCGAAAATGAAAAATGGAAAACATAAAACTGAAAAAAATCTGGCTAAAGAAGGACAATGTGGTCATGTTTGGTATCGAAATATAGGTTTTCGAGGACGAGGAATTCAATGAAAAATATTTCAAGGCGCTATCTAGAATAGTTTAGATTTCGACCTGCGAAATGGCATTTTTCAAAAAAATCTAAATTTCAAATCGTCATAGCTCCCGGTCCTGTAGTCGGATCCACTTTATGTTTGTATATTGTTAATCAGCATTGTCCAAAGTATATCTAGGCCTAATAAAATCGATTTCGAAAATGTCAACTTTTTGGGTGAAAAATACGTAAGGGGTAAGACCCCCCAAAAACACCATATTCGTCATCAGCACGAAATCTCTGGCGAATATAAAGTTGTTATTCGATCGTTAAGGTCTTCATCCCCCTCGAATCTTTCAGCATACCCATTTTGATGATCCATAACACCTAAACTCTGCCCGCACCAAGCGTCTGAACAAAACTCGAAAATGAAAAATGGAAAACATAACTCGGAAAAAAATCTGGTTAAAGAAGGACAATATGGTCAAGGTTGGTATCGAAATATAGGTTTTCGAGGACGAGGAATCCAATGGAAAATATTTCAAGGCGCTATCTAGAATAGTTTAGATTTTGACCGGCGAAATGGCATTTTTCAAAAAATCGAAATTTCAATTCGTCATACCTCCCGTTCCTGTGATCGGATCGACTTTTTGTTTGTCTATTGTTAATCAGCATTGTCCCAAGTATCTTTTGGCCTAATAAAATCGATTTCGAAAATGTCAACTTTTTGGGTGAAAAATACGTAAGGGGTAAGATCCCCAAAAACACCATGTTCGTCATCAGCACGAAATCTCTGGCGAATATAAAGCTGTTATTCTATCGTTGAGGTCTTCATCGATTTCGAATCTTTCAGAATGCCCATTTTGCTGATCCATAACACTTGAACACTGCCCGCTCCAAGCGTCTGAACAAAACTCGGAAATGAAAAATGGAAAACATTAAACTAAAAAAATCTGGTAAAAGAAGAACAATATGGTCAAGTTAGGTATCGAAATATAGGTTTTCGAGGAAGAGGAATTCAGTAAAAAATATTTTAAGGCGCTATCTAGAATAGTTTAGATTTTGACCTGCGAAATGGCATTTTTTCAAAAAAATTGAGATTTTAAATCGTCATAGCTCCCGGTCCTGTGGTCGGATCCACTTCTTGTTTATATATTGTTAATCAGCTTTGTCCCAAGTATCTCTAGGTCTAATAATATCGATTTCGAAAATGTCAATTTTTTGGGTGAAAAATACGTAAGGGGTAACCCCCCCCCAAATACACCATATTCGTCATCAGCACGGAATCTCTGGCGAATCTGAAGTTGTTATTCGGTCGTTAAGGTCTTCATCCCTTTCCATTCTTTCAGAATACATTTTACCGATCCGTAACACTTGAACTCTGTCCACACTGAGCTTCTGAACAAAACTCGAAAATGAAAAATGGAAAACATAAAACTAAAAAAAAATGGTTAAAAAAGGACAATATGGTCAAGTTTGGTATCGAAATATAGGTTTTCGAGGACAAGGAATTCAATAAAAAATATTCCAAGGCGCTATCTAGAATAGTTAAGATTTTGACCTGCGAAATGGCATTTTTTCAAAATATCGAAATTTCAAATCGTCATAGCTCCCGTTTCTGTGGCCGGATCCAGTTTTTGTTTGTATATTGTTAATCAGCATTGTCCCAAGTATCTTTAGGCCTAATAAAATCGATTTCGAAAATGTCAACTTTTTGGGTGAAAAATACGTAAGGGGTAAGACACCCCAAAAACACCATATTCGTCATCAGCACGGAATCTCTGGCGAATATAAAGTTGTTATTCGATCGTAAAGGTCTTCATCCTCTTCAAATATTTCAGGATACCCATTTTGCTGATCCATAACACCTAAACACTGCCCGCTCCAAGCGTCTGAACAAAACTCGAAAATGAAAAATGGAATACATAAAACTGAAAAAAATCTGGTTGAAGAAGGACAACATGGTCAAGTTTGGTATCGAAATATAGGTTTTTGAGGACGAGGAATTCAATAAAAAATATTCCGAGGCTCGATCTATCATAGTTTAGATTTTCACCTGTCAAATGGCATTTTTCGAATTTCAAATAGTCATAGCTCCCGCTCCTGTGGTCGTATCCACTTTTGGTTTGTATATTGTTAATTATCATTGTCCCAAGTATCCATCAGCATAATAAAATCGATTTCTGAAATCCCAACTTTTTGGGTGAAAAATACGTAAGGGGTAAGACCCCCCAAAAACACCATATTCGTCAACAACACGAAATCCCTGGGGAATCTAGTTTTTATATTCGATCGTGACGTTCTTCAACCCATTCGAATCTTTCGAAATATCCATTTTGCTGACCCATAACACCTTAACTCTGCATGGTCTGAGTGTCTGAACAAAAATCGAAAATGAAAAATTGAAAACAAAAAACTTAGAAAATTCATGTCAATGAAGGACTATATGGACAAGTTTGGTATCAAAATATAGGTTTTCGGTGACGCTGAATTCAATAAAAAATGTTCCGAGGCTCTATCTATCATTGTTTAGATGTTCACCTGTCAAATGGCATTTTTCGAATTTCAAATAGTCATAGCTCCCCCTCCTGTGGTCGTATCCACTTTTGGTTTGTGGATTGTTAATTATCATTGTCCCAAGTATCCATCAGCATAATAAAATCAATTTCGAAAATCCCAACTTTTTGGGTGAAAAATACGTAAGGGGTAAGACCCCCCAAAAACACCATATTCGTCAACAACACGAAATCCCTGGGGAATTTAGTTTTTATATTCGATCGTGACGTTCTTCAACCCATTCGAATCTTTCGAAATATCCATTTTGCTGACCCATATCACCTTAACTCTGCATGGTCTGAGTGTCTGAACAAAAATCGAAAATGAAAAATTGCAAACAAAAAACTTAAAAAATTCATGTCAATGAAGGACTATATGGACAAGTTTGGTATCAAAATATCGGTTTTCGGCGACGCTGAATTCAATAAAAAATGTTCCGAGGCTCTATCTATCATTGTTTAGATTTTCACTTGTCAAATGGCATTTTTCGAATTTCAAATAGTCATAGCTCCCGCTCCTGTGGTCGTATCCACTTTTGGTTTGTGGATTGTTAATTATCATTGTGCCAAGTATCCATCAGCATAATAAAATCGATTTCTGAAATCCCAACATTTTGGGTGAAAAATACGTAAGGGGTAAGACCCCCCAAAAACACCATATTCGTCAACAACACGAAATACCTGGGGAATCTAGTTTTTATATTCGATCGTGACGTTCTTCAACCCATTCTAATCTTTCGAAATATCCATTTTGCTGACCCATAACACCTTAACTCTGCATGGTCTGAGTGTCTGAACAAAAATCGAAAATGAAAAATTGAAAACAAAAAAGTTAAAAAATTCATGTCAATGAAGGACTATATGGACAAGTTTGGTATCAAAATATAGGTTTTCGGGGACGCTGAATTCAATAAAAAATGTTCCGAGGCTCTATCTATCATAGTTTAGATTTTCACCTGTCAAATGGCATTTTTCGATTTCAAATAGTCATAGCTCCCGCTCTTGTGGTCGTATCCACTTTTGGTTTTTATATTGTTAATTATCATTGTCTCAAGTATCCATCAGCATAATAAAATCAGTTTCGGAAATCCCAACTTTTTGGGTGAAAAATACGTAAGTGGTAAGACCCCCCAAAAACACCATATTCGTCAACAACACGAAATCCCTGGGGAATCTAGTTTTTATATTCGATCGCGACGATCTTCACCCCATTCGAATCTTTCGAAATATCCATTTTGCTGACCAATAACACCTTAACTCTGCATGCTCTGAGTGTCTGAACAAAAATCGAAAATGAAAAATTGAAAACAAAAAACTTAAAAAATTCATGTCAATGAAGGACTATATGGACAAGTTTGGTATCAAAATATAGGTTTTCGGGGACGCTGAATTCAATAAAAAATGTTCTGAGGCTCTATCTATCATAGTTTAGATTTTCACCTGTCAAATGGCATTTTTCGAATTTCAAATAGTCATAGCTCCCGCTCCTGCGGTCGTATCCACTTTTGGTTTGTATATTGTTAATTATCATTGTCCCAAGTATCCCTCAGCATAATAAAATGCTGGTCGGATCCTTTTTTGTTTGTATACCTATTGTCAATCAGCATTGTCCCAAGTATCTCTAGGTCTGATAAATTCGATTTCGAAAATGTTAACTTTTTGGGTGAAAGGGGTTAAACCCCCCAAAAACACCATGTTCGTCTGGTTCGTCATCACCCCGGTACCTTGGAAAATGTTAAAGTTCGATCGTGAAGGTCTTCATCCCATTCGAATCTTTGAGAATACCCATTTTGCTGATCCATAACACCTAAACTCTGCCCGCTCTAAGCGTCTGAACAAAACTCGAAAATGAAAAAAAAATATTTCAAGATCCTATCTATCATAGTTCAGATGTTCGTTCAGATGCTACAGAATCGTTGTCGGTATTCAGTTTTCGGGATCTAAGGAAAATAATCTAAGTATAAATGTCAATTTATGGACCAAGAACTGAACGACAAAAAGATCACGTGCGCCATCCAAACAAACTTGTGATGTACCAAGCAACAGGCGGTTTATATAACAAATGCCCTGCGGTAACGATGAGGAAAAACATCGCTTTCTGACTTTTCCATCTCATTGGAAAGTCCAATTCAGAGTATCACGTTTCTCAGGACGACAATTTATATTTTTTAAGCTCCGGCCTCACGGTGGTTGATTTGCAGAAGGTTCGATTTGTGTGTAATCGAAACCATGCTTTGACGGTCTGGATCTGTGCAGCTTCAAGAATCGAGATCAATTCGGATGAAAAAGTTGAAGACGAGATAATGAGTTTATACTCGAAACTATATTCCATTCACTTTTATAAAGTATCCCGGTTGGCCAAGATTTAGGGTTATCAAGTTGTTTTGCTGGAAACTGACGCAGGTTGGCACTCGTGAAAATTGCTTTGTACTATGTATTGATTCGTCTATTTATCTCTCGATGAAATATCAAGAAATTATGGTTACAGAGTGTTACACTCAAAACTTTTTCGAAAAAACACCTACATTATTCAAGCCAACAAGAATAATTCTGAAATAAGCTCCTAAATTCCATATCCATTTAGTTATAGCCATTTAATTACAGTGCATTGAAAATTGATGATGAAATGAAATTTTACAAACATTTGGAGTATATAATCACCTATAGTGAATATGCTGGATTGCATTATTACGAATTAGTGCTAAACAAAGAAAGAATTTGCATATTTATGAATTATTCTATCCCCAAATTATTCATACATTCGGATATTATGTGGAATTGTGAGTGTTTTATCACAGAAAACTTCGGGAGATGTCAGCATTATTCTCGAACAACTTATTTTTGTTTTCCACAAACGGAAGCAAAATTGTTTTGTGTCAATTAGAAAATGAGAATTTGTGTAAAATATGAAATTAACCACTTACCAAACCATATAATTACCATCAATGATATGTATATCGATGAATTGCAATGTAACAAATTGTTACTGATTCACTTTGTATTCGAATACTCCCTTGAAGAAATTCAGGAAGGAAATGAAAATCTTAAACAACAATCACTATTTCTTCAATCAAACTCACTTCCTTTATAGATATCTACTTAATTTGGTACTTGTTGTATAGATATCGATATCAACATATTGAAATGACATCAAAATCCCATAAAAAATGGACTGGAGAAAGTTCTGACCTGAAAACAGGGGCTTTTGAGCGTCCACCTTGTAGGTTGATTCGCATTTGTGAGTTGAAAAATGGAAACAATTATAAAAATGCGTTTCATCTCGTTTGAATTCCAGTAATTAACTACAAGTTTGATAACACTGAAATGAACATTTCATGAATCCCTGAGAAACAAGAATGTATTCGCTAGTTATCTAATTTTGCTATTTTCCTTCACTTGCAGATACACATTCTAGCGAACTGTACGGAAGGAAAATGTTTATTTTGCGTTCATTGTATTATAAGTGTAGTTGCTCAATAAGCGAAATAATAGAAATATGTATGTAGTTGCGAGAATGTTTGCATGGAGAAAGAAAAGAGTTTTCTGTATTTATGCAGGTAACATCAACATGCTTGCGATCGTTTTGTAACAACAAAAATAGTAAAACATTTTTTCAAGCGTCTCCCGAATTTAGAGCAATTATCTATGTTCTCTGGTTATTACTGCCTATTCGCCAATGCTCTCAAAATCACCCTAGGTCCTAGAGGAACACTGGAAACAGCCTTTCGCAGTAGAATTTGAAACTAATTGTCCTCATGGTCATTATACCCAGCTGTATATTGATAATATTACGGCTATTATATTGCAATCAATTACGCACAAAATACAGATTGCTGAGGATTTCTGGATGGAAAGATATTATAGCAGATAATATTGGCATTACTGGATTCATGATATTCTATAGCTCCATCAATTTGTGAGAAATACATCCAGATCCATTGCTTGCAATTGATTGAAATTACGTATTATGAACCGACATAGGCTTCTGTATAACCTGAAGAATTATTTCTACAATAAAGTTCTGGAATGAATAAAAAAGTTCAATTATCAATCATAAAATTTGGCATGACACTTGCACCAAACTTAAGGGGCAGTATCACCTTTTGAATCGTGGTAAATCTCCATTCAAAAGTGGTCTCTTTATTTCACGAGTAAGTGCCCTAGTTTACGACGTAGAGACTTGATTTTTTTTTTAAATTGAAGTTGAAGAACGTCCCGAGAGCAAATAGTTGCGATTTTTTCGATTTAATCAGTTTTTCAATTAAAAAAAAACAGGTTGAACTTCAGCGTTTTGGAAACTACACTTAATGATTTTTTTCCGATGGTTATTCAACTTTTCTTGGAAAAATTGCAACTATTTGCCCTCGGCAATTTAATCTCCTATAAACTACAGAAATTTTCATGATGATTATTTCAAAAATATAGCTTTTACTCATGAAAAACGAAAAACATATTCAATAACCCCAGATCTAACGATTTCCCTGGTTTTTTTAATTGAAAAACTAATTGAATCGAAAAAAAGAAAACTATTTGCCCTCGGGACGTTTTTCAACTTCAATTTAAAAAAAAACAAGTCTCTCCGTCGTAAATAAGGGTACTTACTCGTGAAATAAAGAGACCACTTTTGAATGGAGATTTTCCAGGATTCAAAAGGTGATACTGCCCCTTAAGGGTGTTGTAATGAGGGCGTAAGATTTCAGTGTTCAATAGAACATGAACACAAGAAACTGTATATCACAGCAGGATGACGTTTGCCATTCACCGTTACTGCCTTTTTGAAAATCCAACTGTCAACTTTCGATCTGTCACGTCATTACTGTCACACATTGAGCGCAATTTTAATCTTGCGTTTTTATTGAGACACCTTCTATATGAGGGTTGTGTAGGTTACGTAGTTATCTTTTTTGCAACTTTCCAGTTTTGCTATAGAAAGTTGTGCTTCAATCAGCAGGTAGGTGCTTCTCAAACTCCAAATGAATTATTATTAATTGGATCGAAATTCCACAAAAACTATTCCTCATCCCAAAATACGAACGTGAATCGGTTCCAGGAAAAGTGTTCTGGGAAACTCTATACCGGGAAATAACAACAAACTCATTTCGGGAAACCCAAATAAATCGAATGCAAATCGAGTAACTTTAAACGACGTAAAAACAAACTTTAAAACAGGGGTTCAACTTTCTGAAACTCAATTAAACGAAGATATCGAACGGTGACCAATGAGTTCGATATTCTCATTATAGCTGTTGCATTTATAGAATTAATTTGCGAAATATATACAGGGTGGCCATTTGAAAACGAAACAGACGAGATTACAGAAGAAATAAATTTTTTCGATAGAAATGCTCGGACAGGTCGATTTCTGTTTCGAGGGGGACAACTTAAGATGTAGGTTACAGACGCATAGCGCTTCAACCCTTGCTACTACAACCCTCACCCCCAATTTTTGAATAGGGAAGATTGGGTGAGTGATACCTCATTTGAAAGGTATTTTTATACTGATTTCAGCACAGTAATTGTTTTTTCATCTTATGCATTAGTTCTCGAAATATTCTTAACTAAGTATTTGAAAATGAAGTGGTGTTTTCATGGCACTTGTAGTGTTTTTTTGTGAAAAATCGACATTTTGAGCTTCAAAACAACCATGACTAGATTTCTTTCTTTGGGGCCACTTGAAGAGTAAAATTTACTCTACACAGCCCGATTCCATAGAAGATTTAAGAAGACGTATAGTGAACGAATGTCGTCAAATCACTCCAGAAATGCTGCAAAGTGCGCCATCGTTTTGAACAAAACTTATTTCATCGTATGGAAGCTAATGGTGAACAATTTGAATATTTAATTAATTGATGTGAGTTTTTGATGAATTATTTACTTCACTTTAAAAAGTCTTGTTTCTTAGATCAATACTTCAAATCGTTCTGATACCGTACAGTTGGAGAATGATTTCAGTGAATAAAACAGCTAGTCGAACATCTGACCCTAGTAGCATTAACACGTACGGTATGACTTCATTTGCCCAGTGTTAGATGTTATGCAATTTCAAATACAAGTACGGAAATTTTGGTGTTTCGGAAGCACGAAATGTTAATTATTCGCAAAGTCCCCCTCGAAACAGAAATCGACCTGTCCGAGCATTTCTATCGAAAAAATTTATTTCGTCTGTAATCTCGTCTGTTTCGTTTTCAAATGGCCACCCTGTATTTGAGTTTCGAAGATAGATTCTAGGATTCAACAATCTCGTTAGAAGAAATCAAAAGAAAAGAAAAACAGGATAGTTAGCTTATAACCAATTTCAATCATCTATATTCATCGGCAATTTCCACTGGAATATGGCAATAAAAGGGGCATGGTATTCATTCGAATTGCTATTTTATTAAGTATTTCATAGACCTATCAAAGTCCGATATAGTCAATGAAGTAAGTGCAATTAAAGATATGTTATGTGTCGTAAATGTAGAAATTTGAGATAATTGTTTTGGATTCAACCCCATATTTCATCGGTTATGATCAATTGGGCGAAAAGAAAATGGATCGATTAGTTTTTCTTTATTTTTATTGATAAATATCATTATATTTCAATACAAATAACAATTGGTTCTAAGAAAAACAATATGAAAATTAATGAGATACATTCGTAGTAATTTATGCTTTTGAAGTTATGACTTTGGCCAATTTATTCAGAAGGAAATGGACATGTGAGTTTTCCTCAATATACAGGGTGGCCATTTGAAAACGAAACAGACGAGATTACAGACGAAATAAATTTTTTCGATAGAAATGCTCGGACAGGTCGATTTCTGTTTCGAGGGGGACAACTTAAGATGTAGGTTACGGACGCATAGCGCTTCAACCCTTGCTACTACAACCCTCACCCCCAATTTTTGAATAGGGAAGATGGAGTGAGTGATACCTCATTTGAAAGGTATTTTTATACTGATTTCAGCACAATAAGTTTTTTTTCATTTTATGCATTAGTTCTCGAAATATTATTTCCTAAGTATTCGAAAATGAAGTGGTGTTTTCATGGCACTTGTAGTGTTTTTTTGTGAAAAATCGACATTTTGAGCTTCAAAACAACCATGACTGTGGCTTCCTTCCTCCAATCCACTGACATAGAAATCTTTAATCAAGATGTCGAACAATGTATTTGGACTTATTGGAAAATCACATTGATCCAATTTTGACGGAAATTATTGAAAACAATGCTGGAAATTATGTGGAAGATCAGATTGTGTTTCAGCAGGATGGAGCTCCTCCACACTACGCCTTACCAGTTCGAGAATATCTGGATCAAAGATTTCCAAATCGGTGGATTGGAAGAAGGGGTCCCACTGAATGGCCAGCCAGATCGCCAGATCTGTCACCACTAGATTTCTTTCTTTGGGGCCACTTGAAGAGTAAAATTTACTCTACACAGCCCGATTCCATAGAAGATTTAAGAAGACGTATAGTGAACGAATGTCGTCAAATCACTCCAGAAATGCTGCAAAATGTGCGCTATCGTTTCGAACAAAACTTATTTCATTGTATGGAAGCTAATGGTGAACAATTTGAATATTTAATTAATTGATGTGAGTTTTTGATAAATTATTTACTTTACTTTGAAAAGTCTTATTTCTTAGATCAATACTTCAAATCGTTCTGATACCGTACAGTTGGAGAATGATTTCAGTGAATAAAACAGCTAGTCGAACATCTGACCCTAGTAGCATTAACACGTACGGTATGACTTCATTTGCCAGTGGTAGATGTTTTGCAATTTCAAATACAAGTACGGAAATTTTGGTGTTTCGGAAGCACGAAATGTCAATTATTCGCAAAAAATTAATTTAAGTGATAAAATTAACTAACGCATGAATATTTCGAGAACTAATGCATAAAATGAAAAAACAATTACTGTGCTGAAATCAGTATGAAAATACCTTTCAAATGAGGTATCACTCACTCCATCTTCCCTATTCAAAAATTGGGGGTGAGGGTTGTAGTAGCAAGGGTTGAAGCGCTATGCGTCCGTAACCTGCATCTTAAGTTGTCCCCCTCGAAACAGAAATCGACCTGTCCGAGCATTTCTATCGAGAAAATTTATTTCGTCTGTAATCTCGTCTGTTTCGTTTTCAAATGACCACCCTGTATATTTGAGTTTCAAAGATAGATTCTAGGATTCAACAATCTCGTTAGAAAAAATCAGAAGAAAAGAAAAACAGGATAGTTAGCTTTCAACCAATTTCAATCATCTATATTCATCGGCAATTTCCACTGGAATATGGCAATAAAAGGGGCATGGTATTCATTCGAATTGCTATTTTATTAAGTATTTCATAGACCTATCAAAGTCCGATATAGTCAATGAAGTAAGTGCAATTAAAGATATGTTATGTGTCGTAAATGTAGAAATTTGAGATAATTGTTTTGGATTCAACCCCATATTTCATCGTTTAGCTGTAAAACGGTTATGATCAATTGGGCGAAAAGAAAATGGATCGATTAGTTTTTCTTCATTTTCATTGATAAATATCATTATAAACTGCTCCACATGAGTTAGGAATATTGACTTAAATTGCAAAAAAATATAGTTAATAAGATTTTTGTGATGAAAATTCATATTAATATGATTTCAAGTGCAAATTAATTTTGGCCTGTTGTAGGTCTGCAGCGTATACAGGGTGATTTATAAAAATCGAGTAAAATTTTTTTCTCAGAGAATTCAAGCATTTTAAGACTATCAATACACTGTATGGTCTCCACGGGCATCAATAACAGCTTGACATCTTCTTTGCACACTACACACGAGGTTGTTGAACATTTCTCAAGGAATTTGGTTCCATAAACGGGGCAGAAGCTCTCTCAGATCATTTAAGGATTCTGGGGTAGGTTGATGATTATCTAATCTTCTTTGGAGCATATCCCATGCATGTTCTGTGCAATTCAAATCTGGTGAGTGCAGAGGTATTGGTAAATGTGGAATACCAAGATCCTCGCGCGCATTCTCAACTATGGCTGTACGGTGCGGTCTAGCGTTATCGTCTAGAAATTGAAAAGTTTCACCAATAGCAGCGTGAAAATTTGGCACAACATTGTCAACGACATGCTCCCTATAGTGTAAGGTAGTCATATTCCCAGGACAAATGTGTAGATCTGTGCGCCCGTTGAAACATATCCCGACCCATACCATAACACTACCCCCTCGGAATGAATTGAGTTCTTGGACATAGCGACGATTACGGGGTATGCGTGGGATTGTCCATACCCTTATTTGCGAGAATCTGAAAATCGTCTATATCTGGATTCATCAGTGAAAAGGACACTACGCCAATGAATGTTCCAACTGATATGTTGCCTTGCCCATTCCAGTCTTTGACGCTTATGATCACGTATCAATGGAACTCCTCTTAATGGACGTCTAGAACCTAGATTTACCTCTCTCAAAAGTCGTCTGATGGTTTCGATGGAAACTTGGACCCCATCTGCATTTTGAAGAGTATTCCGTAGCATTCTACACGCAGATGTAGGGTTTCTTCTCGCCGAAACGGTGATGAAACTATCCTGAGCAGGTGTTGTTTCATGGCCCACCAAGCTGGTCTTTCAAACATGGAACCTGTCTCCCTGAACCTATTCCAAAGTCTAGATATCACACTTTGGCTGACTTGGAGCCTTTCCGTTACAACAACCTCAGAAGCGATTGTAACGTGCGTTCAAGTATACACATACGTGTCGTTGCGCTCTCCTAATAGGTGAATATATCGTGCAAATACATAATATTGAATATCAAATATTTCATCAGTCGCTGCAGCTTCGATAGATCTCCTGATAAACTGCTGTAGATACGTCGAATTTTTCAGTTTTCAAAATGAAAACTTGTGTAAAATGCACGAATTCCGTAACTGGTAAATCCCCAGGCGTGCAATGTGGCGGCCCATGCGGGCAGTTTTTCCATGCCAACAATCGATGTTCCGATATAGCAAAAAACCAACTATCTCTGATAAGCAATCTTCCTGGCGGCAACTGGCTCTGCGTAAGGTGCCGATCTTCCGGATCTTCGGGAAATGCGAATGCGCCGATGGAGTCGGATGGCGAGGACATTGGCGTGGAGTGCGGCGAGTCGGCGGGTATCGAGAGGCTGACGAGGATGATAGCGGCTCTGGATAAAAACGTGAATGAGCTTCGAACCTCAGTGGAATTCTGCTCAGATAAGATCACTGATTTCGAGCGAAAGTTGTCGAGATTGGATGAAACAGTTAAACTCACTAACCAGCTGAAAGTGGAAAATGAGTCGATGAAAAAGGAAATTTCCGATCTTAATCAAAGATTAAACAGCCTGGAACAACATTCAAGGGAAAATAACGTCGAAATAATGGATGTTCCAGAAAAAACCAATGAAAATTTGATTGAAGTAGTGACCAACATTGGTTCTTTCATGAAATACGAGATCCAACCGGAAAAATTGGATTTCGTCACCAGGGTGCCGACGAAGTTGCCAAATAAGCCCAAGAATATAATCGTCAAGTTCAGGTCAAAAATTGACAAACAGAATTTTATGTCGGCTGCCAAACTAAAGCGTGCTGAGCAGGGTGGCAGACAGGGATTCAACGTTGATAATATTGCCCCAAGGTGTTATATAAATGAACATCTGACAACGAGGAATAAAATACTATATAAGAATACTAGAATGGCTGCTCGGGATAACAATTTCAAGTATGTATGGGTTCAGAATGGCAGCATCCTTGCCCGGCGGGATGATACTTCTAAAATTTTGCATATTATCAGCGAGACCGATATAAAGATGATCAAATAATAAAAAAAAAATAAATAAATAAAAAAAAAAAAATAAAAAAAAAAAAGTAAAAAAAGAAAAAAGTAATTGTACTAGAATATTTTTTTGTTGTTGGAGTTGTTGAACTTGATGGCTCTACATGTTGCTTATCAGAACGTTCGCGGTTTGAGAACCAAACTGAATGATTTTAGAGAGAATATTGAATCTAATCATCACGATATTGTATTCATAACAGAATCCTGGCTGAATGATACTGTGGATAATTGTGAGTTGGTTGACAGTGACTTTTATTCGATATTTCGGAGGGATCGTGGATCCAGCTCTTCCCTGAAGAAGGACGGTGGCGGGGTGCTTGTGGCTGTTGCAAATCGGCTTAAACCTGAACCTCTGATTAACTTCAATAGTGAGGCCGAGGATGTGTGGCTTGTGGTCTCGATCAATGGTGTAAAAGTGTATTTATGCTGCGTTTATCTTCCACCAGGGGACGTGTCTTCGTCTGCATCATTTATCTCCAAACTCGAATCAAATAAACTTGCTATTGGCGATGAGATCATATTAATGTGCGGAGATTTCAACTGCCCCGCTGTCAGCTGGGTAAGTGAAGATGGCGGCAATGCTCTGTTGCCCAGTAATGTTGATGATGGTGCTTCTAGAGTAATTGACACACTTTGTTTCATGGAACTTGCTCAGTTTAATAATATTCCTAACAAAAATAGAAAAATACTCGATCTTGTACTGTGCACGAATATTGGTATCAAACACTTAATGAGAAATGAATCCCCGTTTGTTATAGAGGACGAACATCATCCAGCCTTAGAGTTTTTGTTTGATGTTGGTGTTACTCAATGTTTGGGAAATACCTTCAGTTTTTTCAGGTTCAATTTCAGAAAAGCCGATTATGAGGAATTGAATAATAGGTTGGCGGCAGTAGACTGGGATGTTGTCCTCAGGGGTGATAGTGTTGACGTGAAGGTGGATAGGTTTTATGAAATTGTAAATGATATTATTGTGGAAAATATTCCTAAGGTCAAAGTTAATCATGAATTCCCAGTATTCTTCTCAAGAAAAACGGTACTATTAATTAGAAAGAAAAACAAAATCCACAAAAAATGGAAAAAATATCATAATTTGGGCGATTTTTGCATTTTTAAGAACTTACGCTCTCTCTGTAAAAGACTCATATCCTCTGATCGGTCGAAGTATTTGGAAAGAATTGAACTTGATCTAGCCACCAATTCGAGGCACTTTTTCAAATATGTTTCACATAAGAAAAAGCAATCACGCTTTCCTGCGGAGATGACACTTGGCCAGGAGAAGGGCAGTACCTCGGAGGACATATCGAGGCTTTTTGCAACGTTTTTCCAAACGGTTTATGAGCCTGGAGGTCAACACTATCCGGATGTCAATAATATCCAGAACTTATATGGTAGTAACTACTTGCAGGGTATAACCATTGAATTGGAAGAGTTGTTGGCCGCCTTGAGTTCGATTGATTGTTCGAAGGGTGCTGGACCGGATGGCATTCCCCCTGTTTTCTTGAGGAGTTGTGCACATGCTTTGGCCTCGCCTCTCCATCACATTCTCAACTTTTCACTGTCCAGCTCAACGTTTCCTAAAAGGTGGAAAATTTCTTCCATAATCCCAATACATAAAGGTGGCCCGATCAACAACGTTGAAAATTACAGACCAATAAGTATGATGTCCGCCATTCCGAAGATTTTTGAATCGTTGGTTTACAAATATATTTTCAATCATGTTAGAGGTACCATAATCGAACAGCAGCACGGATTTTACAAAGGAAGAACTCTTGAAACAAATCTCATTGGCTTGACCGAATATCTTCAAGCATGTATGGACCAACAAACTCAAGTTGATGTGATTTACACGGACTTCAAGAAAGCGTTTGACAAGATAGATCATGAGATATTGATTCGGAAACTCGCTGAGGTGGGGATCAGTGGCGATCTGTTAAGGTGGATATTCTCTTATATACATAGAAGGTCCCAATTCGTCTCAATTAATGGTAGTCGATCCTTTATATTCTCAAACACATCAGGCGTTCCCCAGGGCTCGCATTTGGGTCCGCTTCTATTTATCATTTATTTGAACGACATTGGAATGTGTTTCAGAAATTGTTTCTTCCTGCTTTATGCTGACGATCTTAAGTTTTTCAGAGCGGTCAGTAGCTTGGAGGATTGCCGTCTGATTCGGGAAGACCTCGATAGATTGAAAGATTACTGTATAGAAAACAGCCTGTTCCTCAATTTTGATAAGTGCCAGAAAATGACTTTCAGTAGAAATGTTCACCTGATTCATTGTCAATATGGTGTGGATGGACGCCCTATTGTTGAGGTGGATGGCGTTACCGACCTTGGAGTTTTTTTTGATAGTAAGCTCATGTTTGATCAGCATATCGATCGATTAATTAGAGATGTCAATAGGCTGCTTGGGTGGGTCCTTCGCCATTGCAGGTCCTTTCAAAATAATAAAACGTACTTGGCATTGTATTTTTCATTTGTTTATAGCCGTTTGAATTTTGCGTCGATAATCTGGAGTCCACATTATAGCTGTTATATAACCAGACTTGAAAGGATACAGAATAGATTTCTAAGGTTTTTGGCTTTTAAAAATAACATTGCTTATAGCAATCATGAATATTCCCATATACGAGTGAAATTTGGTTTGTTGGAGTTGGAGAATCGTCGACGGATAACTGATGTTGTACTGCTGTTCAAATTACTCAACGGATTTTTAGATGCACCTAGTATTTTGGAGTCTATTCCATTTAAGGTTCCTGATATGAGACTTCGTAATTGTAACACCTTTTATGCCCCCTTCCGGAGAACAGCCAGTGGACAAAATGCTCCTGTTTATAGAATGATTAGTACATGCGATAATCACTGTTCCGATTTAGATCTCTTCAGTATATCACTGGCCCAGTTGAAACGCTACCTTAGGGGTATTTTCTCATGAGTTGAATATTGGTAATATGTATTAGAATAAGAGTGTATATTTTGTTTCATATGTCTGTTTCACTTAGGTTTGATATCTTCTGTTGAAGTGTAAGGATATATTTGTTTTAAAACTAGGCGAATACTGTATTCTGGGCTTGTCCCGTTGTATTCCATACCGAGTTGTTGAATAAATAAACAACCTGAGTTAGGCCACCCTGTAGCATTCCGATAGCCCTATTAGCCTCAGCGTTTGTTAATTTACGTCTTGGCATTTTCAGGAAACTCGTTTCAAATCGAAGTCGTTGATAAACTGACTTCATTTCAAAATATGAACATTCATGAAGCATAAATATGCAAAGAACCAAACTTCAGAAAAAAGGCGACTAGATTGACGAAATATCCCATACTGATTTTTATTGAATTGATTCAAGTTTTTATTGAGTTTTAAATGATTTTACAGCGATTTTCTCGAAGATTACATACTTTTGAAAACGATTGAATACGATATCCCTAACTCTTGTGGAGCAGTATATTTCAATACAAATAACTATTGTTTCCAAGAGAAATATGAAAATTGATGAGATACATTTGTAGTAATTTATGCTGTTGAAGTTATGACCAATTGATTCAGAAGGAAATGAACATGTGAGTTTTCCTCCATTTTCATCAATATATGTGTTAAAAACAAAATTAACTTTCTAGAAAGACTATTTGAAAATTCATAAGGTGAATTTATAACAGCATTTATTAATGGACTCTATTCATAAAAGTTGTTCCAGTTAACCTTCTCAAAATTCATGGCAACTCTTTCATGAAATGTCGTTTGCAGTAAGTCATTCAAAATATAATAGCGTTTCCTCTGAATGAATTTTCGAGCGTATGACTTTTGGAATCATCATCGTAAATATTCATTGAGTAATCTACAATATTCGTGAAAATTTTAAATTGGAATATTCCTGACATATCTAATTTAAGGAATAGGATATTTCGGTCTTTCGAATTATGGTTATTCTACTTGGGTATGTATACTCCATTCACTTTTATTTAATCACATAAGAGGTCATGGTTTCGTTTTCAGGAGTTGGTGCCCCTGATAAAAAAATTTGTGCGCGTACAGAGAATATCGTAAATGACTAAACGACGTTGCCAGTTTCTTTGTTTACATCAAAGTAAAAGTATCAAAGATATTTTGACATGGGTATAAACGGCAAATTTGAATTGGACCAAAAATCGATTTATAAGCATAAATAAAGCAAAAATAAGTACTAATCGCCTTTTTTACACTTGATAACGAAGTTTTTTTCAGGTATCTGGCCGTTTGGAAAGATTTCAAACGAAATTCCGGTCCCCCAGAAGTTTGGTTAGTTTCGGTATCGTTTTTGGTGCTCAAAATTTATTTGGAATGTGTAAATGGACAAAAAAGGCTTCCTTATACGATCTTCTCACGAAAGCGACCGAAAAATATGGTTCAGGTAGGATTTTCGAGGAATTATGAGGAAAGAACTTGCAGAATGAAATTGCACGATTTTCGTAAGTAAACGTGTTTTGGATGGCCATCATCGGTCTCTAAATGATTATTGTTGATCGTTTTCACGTTTCAGAAAAAAACCACTTCGTATAAGCCCATTTTGAAGAAATTTGTGTATGTAACATTCAACGGTAGGTATTTGCTCTTAATCGAAAGAATATATTATATCTAGTGCTACTTCTTTCAAAAGAGACACAAGCTTTTAATGCTGTGAGGACCCCATAATGTGGAGGAGTTTGTGTCTTATTTTAGAACAGGTGAATGATAAATGTGAAGCATATGTTTGACCTATTCCATTTTATTTGTTACAACCCACTGTGGTTGTAATGTATGAATATTTTTAAACTAATAAATTACTATACAGTCAGAATATTTTACTCCTTGTTCATAAGATCAAATAAATGAAATGTATATCTTCTACTCTTATTTTTAATAAGTTAGCTATTAAGGTTATGTTCCAAGAAAAAATTCCTCTTGCATCAGAACTCCCTTCAACTAGTTGGATTCCAATAGAGGGATATAATGTTCCATTATTCTTGATTCAACAATTGATGTCGTCAAGTCTTGAACTTTCAGTTGAAGAGATGAACATTAAATCTTCACATGCATATGAAAATTATGTGAAAGCAATGCAATGGCGAAAGATAATATATTTCAACAGTGATCTCTTGTATTTTTCATGCAATTAACTAGAAAAGGAATCCTTTCTATCAATTCATATAAACGTTAATTATTTTCCTCCAAAACACATCTTTTCCAATTCATTCATTTTCCGAATAAATTCACATTCTGAGAAATACGCTAAGAATGTAGAAAGGGCAACATAGTGTTGACTTGGAACATAAAAATATTTTGAAAAACGTCATAACTTCGATACAGAGTGGAATGTGTCAAATTTTCAAGGCCAGAGTTGTGATTTTATAATTGTGAATGGAGTATAGATCTATCGATGGTTTACTGGAAAAAAATCCTCATTATAGTAACAGCCTTTCCCCAGTTCTATCTGGCGGTTGTCAACTTCTTTGAAACCCTTATCCCATCAACATGTTCCTCTCTTATCGGTAAACTCTCACATAAGTTGATTAAGCTGTTGATCGAAATGTCCCTGGAGAACAATATATTGCGATTTTATGGCCAATATAACGCGAAAACTTTCGAGGCATTCAGGTGATGTTGTTTTGACAAACGGTAATATGATGGGATACGTCTAGGGCACGATTAGGGTAGTTTTTACCGCCACCCCCAAAATGTCTTTAGGGTAGGCACGTCATTCTTTCATAAAATGCCAAGTTTGACCCTTGAAAATTTTGAAATACGAGGATGTATTGATATCTAGTTAGCCTAGACCAGTTCCATGCATAAACAAAATATTGCGATACCATATCAACGAACAATAACTTATTAGAAGTGTCGATGTAGAGTTCGACGTCGAAAAAGTAAACCAGAGTTACGCAATAAATTAAAAAAAAAGAGGTCCACCGAAATTGTAAAAATAGAAAAATTAGAGTATCGAGCCCTCATCAAGTACCTGTATTTAAAAGGGTTAAGAGGTAAGCAGATTTACGAAGATATGCTTAATACCCTTGGTTATCAATGTCCTTCGTATGCAACCGTGAAAAATTGGACTGCAAGCTAAGGTAAATTTTTCATTGAAGATGATGACCGATCGGCAAGGCCAGTTTCTGTGTCAGTTCCCGAAAATATCGATGCAGTTCATGAAATGATTTTATCAGACCGTCGAATTGGGCTAAAACGGATATCTGAAGCACTGAAGATTTCATACGAACGCGTTCATCATATAGTTCACGTCAATTTGGACATGAGAAAAATTTCTGGAAAATGGATCCCCAAATGTTTGAATGTTGACCAAAAGCATGCAAGGGTACAAGCATCGCGTTCGATTTGTGCTCGATTTGAAAACGATGTAGACTTCTTAAACAGAATTGTTACTATGGATGAGACTTGGGTACATTTCTACGATCCAGAAACAAAGCAACAATCGATGGAATGGCGACACTCTGGTTCTTCAAGACCTTAGAAGTTTCGTGTCCAAAAATCTGCTGTAAAAGTGCATGCTTCAGTTTTTTGGGATTGCCATGGAATAATCATTATTGATTTTTTGGATAAGGGTAACAATAACTGGAGATTACTGTTTGACATTACTGATGACCACTTTATGGGAAAAAATTAAAGAGAAAAGACGCGGAAAGCTATCCAAAGGTATTTTGTTTTTACAGGAAAACGCCCCAGTACACAAATCTCATGTTGCCATGCAAAAAATTCGTGATTTAGGGTCAGAATTACTAGAAAACCCCCCTTATTCACCAGATTTGGCTCCATCGCACTATCATCTCTTTCCTCAACTGAAATAAAGTTTGAAATGTCGTAAATTTTCTTCCAACGAGGAAGTAATAAAAGCTGTGAAGGACTGGTTTGCAGAGCAAGAAGAAACATTTTTTTTGAAGGTCTAGAGACGTTGCAGGTTCGCTGTAATGAATGTATTCAATTGAGAGGAGAATATGCTGAGTAATGAAATATTTTGACATGGTTCTATAGTAGACTAAGAATTTTTCAATATATCCTCGTAATAATGAGATCTTGATAGTCAACTGAGATTTAGGAGAATTAATTTGGTACTTGAATTTTGAATTGCTTATTGAGTCTCCATCATTTTGAGGTATTTCTATTTGGAAAAAAGATCCCAATAAAGACACAACGTTGAGAATACGACACTTTTATAACTCTTTGAAAAAACGAGATAATACACGTTTTTTTCTGGTTTTCAAGAAACGTTTTATTCGTCTAAAAAAATCTGCCCCCTCCACTTACGATGACAGACTCTTAACCCATTCATCAGTTGTACAGGGGATGTTCGAAAAGCGTGTTCATTTGATTTCTACCCGAAACCTTTCAATTTTTCTTTGACAATCTAACACAAATCGATTTAATTGAAGGCCAGTCAAGCTCCCACCTACCGTTAATTAGTAGAATGACGTATTCCGCCCAACTGCGGCTCAAAGAGACTTGATTCACCTGTACCGACCTAAACAGAGGTGTACACGAAGCTTTACAATCAACAATGATCAATTGTAGGCAATTAGGGGTGCACAAATATCCCGATATATGTTTTCGGATTGCGACCTCTCTAATGAGGTGGAGATTGGCAGTGGTTTTTGGTTACCATCAATCCAGAATCTAGTGCTGTTCGTTAATTGGCATCTGTGGTTCGCCTGGTTTGATGGGCGTAATGAGATGAAATTATGGTGGATTTGAAATATAACCGTGGCAGCTGAGGAAAAGGACCCAACTCAATTAAATTACTAGTTTTTGAGATTGAAAATTACCCACTTTTACTACGCGCGTATCTCGAAACAAAATAGAATGAGCTTCAATTTTTTTCGAAAAACATTTCATTCCATCTCCAGGGAGCAACCATATAGAGGAATATGACCGAAAATCGTTACGAATTCAGGGTTATCCATAATTGAATGCATGCCCGATTTTGAAAGTATAAAATATGTCAGTTTCAGAGCGAGAACGTTCGCAAATTTTACTAGATATGTTGTTGTTACATCGAAAAAACCAAAATACCCAGAATTCATACTGGGTGATCCATTATTATAGGAACTATTCACAATGAAGGTTGAGTGGACACTCTGTATTTTTGGGTTGATTTAAGGTGTTTGTTTGGTTTTTTCAGTACATATCATCATGGACTTCGAAGAATACAGGATGATTCAGTTATGAAATAAACTGTGAACCTCACGAAAATACCGTAAAAACACCTTTTTTTCATTACCCTCTATTTTAAGATTAACTCGGTTGAGGTGGGAGTTTTCTTTCACCACTGTACTTGATATCAAAACATCAATCTGGCTGAGAGTTTTTATCCGCTTCCTATAATATGTCTATGGTTTCAATGAATGCAGAATGAGGAGGGTAGAGAACACAAGCTCTATACTCCATTCACAATTATAAAATCACAACTCTGGCCTTGGAAATTTGACACATTCCACTCTGTATCGAAGTTATGACGTTTTTCAAAATATTTTTATGTTCCAAGTCAACACTATGTTGCCCTTTCTACATTCTTAGCGTATTTCTCAGAATGTGAATTTATTCGGAAAATGAATGAATTGGAAAAGATGTGACGGACGAAAATAATTAACGTTTATATGAATTGATAGAAAGGATTCCTTTTCTAGTTATTCACATGAAAAATACAAGAGATCACTGTTGAAATATATTATTTTTCGCCATGGAAGAAAATTGCATTGCTTTCACATGATTTTCATATGCATGCCTGTGAAGATTTAATGTTTATTATCCTCTTGAACTGAAAGTTCAAGAGTTGATATTAATTGTTGAATCAAGAATAATGGAACATTATATCCCTCTACTGGAATCCAAATAGTTGAAGGGAGTTCTGATGCAACAGGAACTTTTTCTTGAAACATAACCTTAATAGCTAACTTAATAAAAATAAGAGTAGAAGATATACATTTCATTTATTTGATCTTATGAACAAGGAATAAAATATTCTGACTGTATAGTAATATATTAGTTTAAAAAATATTCATACATTACAACCACAGTAGGTTTGTACAAATAATATGAAACAGGTCAAACATATGCTTCACATTTATCATTCACCTGTTCTAAAATAAGACACAAACTCCTCCACATTATAGGGCCCCTACAGCATTAAAAGCTTGTGTCTCTTTTGAAAGAAGTAGCACTAGATATAACATATTCTTTCGATTGAGAGCAAATACCTACCGTTGAATATTACATACACAAATTTCTTCAAAATGGGCTTATACGAAGTGGTTCTTCTTCTGAAACGTGAAAACGATCAACAATAATCATTCAGAGACCGATGATGGCTATCCAAAACCCGTTTACTTACGAAAATCGTGCAATTTCATTCTGCAAGTTCTTTCCTCATAATTCCTCGAAAATCCTACCTGAACCATATTTTCCGGTCGCTTTCGTGAAAAGATCGTATAAGGAAGCCTTTTTTGTCCATTTACACATTCCAAATGAATTTTGAGCACCAAAAACGATACCGAAACTAACCAAATTTCTGGGGGACCGGAATTTCGTTTGAAATCTTTCCAAACGGCCAGATACCTAAAAAAAACTTCGTTATCAAGTGTAAAAAAGGCGATTAGTACTTACTTTTGCTTTATTCATGCTTATAAATCGATTTTTGGTCCAATTCAAATTTGCCGTTTGTACCCATGTCGAAATATCTTTGATACTTTTACTTTGATGTAAACAAAGAAACTGGCAACGCCGTTTTGTCATTAAAGATATTCTCTGTACGCGCACAGATTTTTTATCAGGTGCACCAATTCCTGAAAACGAAACCATGGCCAGAGTTGTGATTTTATAATTGTGAATGGAATACACGGCTGCACTCCCTGGAAGGCTAACCGAGCCATATAATGCCTCTCATTTAGGAACACCCTGTACATTCAAAAATATAAACTTGCCAGACAGAATTATTTCAAAACAATACACCTAACCATAATACTCCCTCCCAACTTTTCTTGCCAAATGAAAAGTTAAGCATCGAACATTTCGCGTCAAAAATGCCAGAAACCCTCCCCAAATTCGCTTACGAATTTGCATCTATTTAGCATTTCTTGAAGATATCGTGTTAAATTGATTAAGCTGCGGTTCCCCCAAGAGATAAATATACACGTTGTTGAACACGAAAACTCGGAAAGCAACAATTACAAAGCTATAAGTTTCATCGAGTGCTAATCTTCAAGAAGTCGAACTTTTAATCTGTGTGCCGGCAAGTTTGATTTTAATCTTAAAATCCATTAGGAACGCTTTCTTGGATTAACTCAACTGTTGCACGACACTGGTAGATACCTTCATTCCGAATTTCCATTTGAGAACAATGTGACGGTTTTCAAACCGTCATAAATCAGAATTTTATGTGTTCTAGTGTATTGAGCTTAGACTACAGATAGAGGAGAATAATAAATAGTGAAACCAATTTTTAAAATCATCAGAACTAAACTGGGTAAATGTACTACTACGGAATGAAAATGTAGTAAAAATTTTTGGAACGTTTTGACGTTCGTTGAATTTTCTAATAAATAAACTCTCAATCAAAATGAAAAGTACTCTAGATTGAAATTCATTTACTCATTTGTGCGTGAATGTCAGAAATAAGTTTTTGTTTTTCTTCGCGAAACAGCTCGGCCGTTTTTGCCTCAGATAACGAATGGGCACGAGCTGCCAGCACCGTTTTCTGAATCTGTGACCAGTTTATTCATTAATTTCGATCCGCTATTTTAATTTTGTGTAGTTAATGACGTTTCGAACAGTGTCATCAGGATATCGCTTAGGAAAAGTGAAATTGGGATTTATTTCTGAATATTATTGGCAAAATAATGGTTCGTATGTGTTTTGTTTGTGAAAAATTGGTCTATTTGAATTCTGATTTGAGTTTACATAGGTATGTTCTACTCTTATCATTTCTAAGTAGCAATGGCGTACATTCTTCGATTTTTTGAATTTCACTTTTCAGATTCCCTTCTGATATTGAGAGGAGGAAAATCAATTCTGAACTTAGTTGACTCTGTTCACTTAACTCAGAATCTGTTTCAATGTTCAGACCATTGTATGAAATCGTCAAAAGAAGTTACAAGGTGACAAATTTTGCTGTGGTCTGGAACAAAAGTATTTCAGCGCCGCCAAATAATTTTCATTCTCTTGGTTTCTATACACTTTCCTGTACTAATATGTGAATTTTCAGTTTGATATAATTTCATTTCACAGAGTTTCAGAATGTCAAACGAACGTAGTGCGATTTTGGAGCTGTTTCGTCAAGGTAGCCGTCAATGCGAAATTGTTCGTTTGCTCAATGTGCCTGGACAAACCGTGTCCGATGCAATTCGTCGTTTCAAGGAGCTTGGCCATGATGGTCGTCGTCCAGGAAGTGGTAGAAAACACACTGTCAATACACCTAGCAATCGCAACATCGTCAAGAAGCGAGTCAATCGAAATCCGAGGGTTTCCATGAGGAAAATAGCCTGTGAGACCGGTATCAACCGCGAATCAGTCCGTCAAATTGTCAAAAAGGAGCTCAACCTCAAGCCATACAAGCTCCAAAAAGTTTAACTTTTCACGCAGAAAAACAAGCGCCTACGACTCCAAAGGTGCCGCCAACTCCTTCGTCTCGCCGCCGGTCAGCAATGGGAGCGAATTCTCTTCACAGACGAGAAGCTTTTCACCGTAGAACAATCCCACAACCACCAAAACGACAGAGTCTGGTCCGTAGAGGCTCCTGGTACATCGGCCATCGTCGAACACCGTCAAAATCCGCAGTCCGTCATGGTCTGGGGCGGAATTTGCGGCAGTGGTAAAACTCCCTTAGTTTTCGTGGATCAAGGGGTCAAAATCAATCAAGAAGTCTACCGCTGCGACATCCTCGAGGCCGTGGTACTTCCGTGGGCCAAGCAGCACTTCGGCGATACGCATTGGACCTTTCAACAGGACTCCGCTCCGGCTCACAGAGCGAAAATGACGCAAGAATGGTGTAAGACCCATTTTCCTTGTTTCATCTCATCTGCAGAATGGCCGCCCTACTTACCGGATCTCAACCCAATGGACTACAGCGTGTGGTCGATTTTGGAGCACAGGGCTTGTGCTAAAAAACACAAAAAATTGGAGTCGCTGAAGCAATCTCTGCGCCGGGAATGGAACCGATTAAGGCCCAAGGAGCTGCGGCCCATTGCCGAAAATTTCAAGAAGCGTCTGAAGCTGTGTATCGCCGCCAAAGGAAGCCACTTCGAAACGGCTTAAATATATTATTAACAAATGTTCAAGCTATTATTATTTGTTGTTTTGTTCAATTTCTTCTGTTTAATAAAGATAAATAAAGAAGAGTTTGTCCGAGGTTTTTCTTGTCACACTGTTATTTTCTTGTAATTGTGTGAACATTCCTCAGTACCGTTAACACCACGCCACTGGACCTTTCGTAGTTAGATTCCGCCATGTTGCCACTGCCTTATCTAATGATATTGCTATCCTTTATGCTACCTTCGTTCCAATCATTGAATACTGACTTAATTATTGGTCTCAATCTTCTCGAATTTATGGATGAGATGCTGTGTCTCCTCTTTCTATTGGCTAACCCTAAGGTATTGAGTGTATTCTTTGATGAATTTTGTTTTTCCCTTCCTCTCTAAAACATAATTTGCGTTTTTCCACCTAATAGAGTTACGAAACTCCCGAATATCTTAAGATTCAGGTTAATTATCAGCTCGCCAATCTACTACGCATCTTCAGGAGATTCCCAGATCCGGTGATGAACTCAGAAAGGCGTTTTCTTTGATCTTGAAGTGTTAGATACTCCCACTTCCCCATTCTATCGCCATATTAATTCTTGTAATTGCCAATTATATCATTCATAACCTGATCCTGGCCGAGGAAAATTGAAGATAATTTACTATTAATGTTAGATCTGGAAATGTCGTTCTGTAGCTGGAGAAACAGACGACTGCATTAATTGAGTAAAATGGAAAGCATTTTGAAACTTGGAATCCAAAATGGAGAATCTTTCTCCGACAGTTGTGTTTTCAAGGATTCATCAGATTGTACACTGACCGACAGAAAATTCGAGCCAATTAAATTTCGGATCATATTTAACATTCGAAAACTTTTGTTGAAATCATTCGAATGTATCCGATGCACTTCCAAATACCATGCGCAAAAAAATTAACGCACATTCTGAAATTCCCAATTTTAATGAAAGTTAACTCTACATTGACTTTATAACTTATTTTTTATGTTCTCTCGGGAAGGTTTCGAACGAAACAAGACACATTAAATGGAAGAAAAATTCAGGATTTCACCGAATCTTATGTGAAAGAAGAGAAATGAACAATTTTCAAAATACTGAAATGCTGATAAGTGATTTAATACTTGGTATTTCCACCCCTTGCGTTAAATACAGCTCGGCAACGACGGTTCATACTCAAAATGAGTGATCTTAAAATGTTCTGCTCTAATCCTTCCCAGATTTCTCCGAGTTGGATTCCTAAGTCATTAAGAGTAGCTGGATGATTTTCTGAACTTCTCAGCCTTCTATTGAGGTTGTCTCAAACCTGCTCAATCGGATTGAGATCTGGACTTCTTGCTGGCCATTCCATTCGAGAGACTTCAACCTCTTCAAGGTACTCCTGAACGATGCGCGCACGATGGGGTCTGGCATTATCGTCCATGAAAATGAAATTTTCACCAATGTATGGGGCAAATGGCACTACATGCTCTTCAAGAATGTTCCTTATATACTTATCAGCATTCATAGCTCCATTATCAACGACCACTAGGTCTGTGCGAGCAGTCAAAGATATTCCACCCCATACCATAATCGATCCTCCCCCGAAACCAGTAGTATTCAGGAAATTGCACTGAGCATATCTTTCATGTGGACGTCTGTATACAAGGGAACGTCGATCACAATGGTAGAGGCAGAATCTAGACTGATCTGTGAAGAGAACTCTATCCCAATCGGCCTCTTCCCAATGGATATGCTCTCTCGCAAAATCCAAACGCGCCCTTCGATGGGCTGGGGTAAGAGCTGGGCCTCTTGCCGCGACACGAGGCCTTAAACCATATTCTCTGAGACGATTTCTTATTGTCTGAGTGCTACTTTGCACCTCATGAGTTTGCTCAAGCTGATTTTGAAGGAGGCGAGCGGTTGCAAACCGTTGTCTCAACGGAGAAACTCTCAAGTAACGTTCTTGAATGGCAGTTGTTACCCGTGGTCTACCCTGTCTTGGTCTTCGGACATTCATACCTGTCTCCCTTCCCTGAATCGCTGCAACATTCTGGACACACTTGTATGGGAAACTCCAAACCTTTATGCAATTATTGTGTATGTCCACCCTTCTTCTCGCAAAACTACCGCTTGGGCACATTCCTCTTGGGTCAAATTGCGTGTTTCGCGTTGCATAGCGATCGAGTGTAGAAAATCAAACGAAAAAAAAACTATTGATCACTTGAATTGATCGAGAACAACTGATTTCAGAATGGAGCCAATACATTCAAAATCTGATAATATCATCTTTTTTTTATTCCTGCTGGGAGAAAACATCTGTATTGAAGAAAAACGTTGAAAGTGGATAACATATGCATGCATAATTCTGATAAAAATAATTATCATTGAGAACACCTTCAGTTGTGGATAAATTTGAGATTTCCATAATGTGCGTTAATTTTTTTGCGCAGTGTAGATATATTCCACCTGGTCTCCAATGAATAGGTTTTCCTATCGTCAATATCCGCATATCGGACTAAAATACACTGGTGGAATCACCATCAGAACGTCATCATGTTAGCTTATTAAAACAGAATCTATATAACACTTTGAAATGATTTATGGCACCTCCAGATAACAGCAAATTGTCACGATGAAACATCGATTATATTAAACTCTGCAATAAACTGGAAAACTAATATAACTACTTTCTAGGAAACCCGATATTAAAAGGCAGGATTCAAAGATTTTCCAATTATTTTTTCTAATATTTCATTGAAAATATTCTTTTGACGGATTTGCAACAGCTTAAGTCTTTAAGCTGTTTTAAATTGGATTGTGTGGTGTGGTTTGCTACATACGTCACTTTATTAAAACTTAATGAAACCCCTTCCAGGCCCGGCCTGAGGTTTTATTAAAATTCAGAAAGAATCGACATTGACAACAAAGTTATCAACTGCAAGAAGTGTGCAACAAATGTTGATCGAATTACTGCCTCGGATCCAAATTGCACTCTGTATATCACGCCCTGAATATTGGGAACTATCGCAGATTAATTTAATGCTTTTAAACGTCGTACAAGAAGTATAACCTTGTTGGAAGTCGTTAATAAAGGGGAGAAATAACAGAATGAAGGTGAAGTCTAGCCTGGTTTTGAATATCATCTCAGGTTTTGGATTAATAGAGATTTCCATGTAATGAAAGTCAGATTAATTTTCAGTGTTGTATTTTCAAGGGAATAATGTTTGAAAGAATGAAAGGCAATTTGAATGTTAACTCGGTGTTTGGATGATCTTTCATAGAAATTAGGTTGGTTTCATTACATTTGGTAACGAGAATGGGATGAAAATTTAGATAGGAGAGCAGATAAATTCATTGCATTGTTTTGTGTGAAATCAGATGAAATTGCAATCAAATGAGCTGGACGACAGGAAATGGAAATATACAATAAAGTCGTTGAAAAATACTAGGAATTTTTGAAAAGTTTCTTTAATTTCACACCTCGTTTCACACCAAAAAAATAATTTTCGTATTTCTTGGAAGAGAGTCTTTGAAAAAGTCATAAGAATCATTCTTGGAATCACAATGAGTAATTTGAGATGTGCATTTCTTTGAACTTCGAAATTAGATAAAAACTGTAATATGTTGTCCATAATGTAATGGAGTATGAGAACTCTGATTGTTCTTACGCATAAAAGGTGAATTCTCTTTGCACAGAAGCAAATCTGTATTCTATGAATCCACCATTTCTGCAGTCTGCAGTTACGAATTATTTTAAAATTCTGAATGGTATGATTTCAAAAAATTCCATCTATTTTTCGCAGATGTAATGAAAAAGCAATGTTTCTTACCTATTCCCATTCAATTGAAAAGTGCGGTGAAAAGCTCATTATAAATATGAGTTCAGATGCATTGTTTATTTATTTGCCTCATTTATTTTTCACTTCCTACTAATTATTTTCCCAATATTTATTCGAGGATCTGCTCTATTTGGGTTTCAATGGACAAAAGCATTATCATTTGGCACAATTGTCTGTAACTGTTATATTACGAACCAAAATGGTCTTTGTGGATCAATTTGGACTCACTGATGAGGAATTCGTGGTCCAATTCAATGTGTTTATTTTAGGGCCGAATCAGTCTAATGGTTTAATTGTTAATTCTTGAAATTTTGTCCTCCCAATATCCGATTGTATTGAAATTTGGTAAAAAGCTGTATAATAATGATCTGGATCTCTAATTGTTTATGAAATTTCCAGGAGATCGTTCGTTCACATGAAAAATTGAAGATCTGCTGAATTTCAATTTGAAATAGATAAAATAATAATCTAACCTTGCTTTATTAATTTTTATTCTGGGTGAATAAATAACATAATCCAATACAGCAATATCAACATTTATTGAATAAATGAAGGACAATACAAAACTTTATACATCTTAATGAGAAAAAAAACTAGATTTTAAGGGCAACATCGTATATTCAACACATATTTAGGAACTTTCAGGGAGGGAACATAATAATGTTATAGATATACTCCAAACTTCCTCACTCAATACATTCAAACTTTCTCAACATCTTCAAGTACCTTTCAACATTCTCCACATTTATTTATTTCCGTCTGAACAAAGAGTTTGAATTAATGATTGGATATACAAAGATAAATTATTACTAATGACAGGAGGAACTTATGTGATACTTGAGTAAGAAGGTTTTTTAATGTTTTTATGGTCTAGTCTATAGGGGTTAAGGTGAGATGTCGATTCAGTTCGTTTATCTTCAGAAACAAGTGACTGCGTTGAAGTAACATCGCCAGTATGGTCGGACTTTTGGCTCTGAAGGTAGGCCTCCGTGTCCTCTCCTTTGCAGATCCATCTGAAAAAAAAAACACGAGTTAAAAATGTTTCGAAGGACTATTTTCCTTACACTAACTAAATATATTTTCAGAACCAGAGCACATCAGGTTATACAGGGAGTGAAAATAAATTTGCTCTAAATTTTTCTTTTCGTTTCTGATATGGTCGAGTATTCAATGCTGAATACATTTCTGTTAAAACCATTGTATTCATTCGAATAGTTTTCAAAATATCGAAAAAAAAACCTGAAAAAAGTCAAATATTCATAGTCAGTATTGTGTTCATTTTTCCTATTCTGAACATCCTGAGTGTGAACCGTTCTCACAACGTCAAAGTAGAAAGAATGTGAAAAGGTCATGCATCTTTTGAATATCATTACGGGGTGTTTCAAATTTTGTCATAAACTGTGATCGAAAATTGGCCATAACTTCTGTTTCTCAAATTAGAACCCTATGTTTCTATTATTGCGTTGGATTCTGCGAAGAAAAATAATGATAGCACTCTCAGATGCTCTTGCTCCTAAATTCAGTAATTCCCGAGTTATTTGAGCATTTCTGTACAACATACAACGTATAACATGAATCGAGAAAAGCTCAAATAACTCGGGAAATACTGAATTTAGAAGCAACAGCATCTTAGAGTGCTATCACTATTTTTTCTTCGCAAAATCCAACGCAATAAAAAAAAATAGGGTTCTAATTTGAAAAACAGAAGTAATGGCCAATTTTCGATCACAGTTTTGGACACAAAATTTGAAACACCCTGTGATGATATTCATGAAATTCAAAAGATGCATGACCTTTCCACATTCTTCTACTTTGATGTTGTGAACGGTTTACACTCAGGATGTTCAGAATGAGAAAAATGAACATAATACTGATTATGAATATTTGACTTTTATCATTGAGTTTAAATATGTATATTTAAACTCAATGCTTTTATTCAGTTTTTTTTTCGATATTTCGAAAACTATTAGAATGAATACAATGGTTTTAACAGAAATGTATTCAGCTTTGAATACTCAACCATATCAGAAAGGACTAATCGAAAAAAAAAATTTTTGAGCATATTTATTTTTTATTTGAAACACATTATTAACAAATTCATAAAAAAATGTGAACCCTTCGTTTTTTCTCCAAATTCCAATCATTTAATTCTTATGTATTACCATTGAGTTTAAATATACATAGAGACACAGAGCCCAGTTCAACGATTTGAAGCTAAATTTTGTGTATTTCCTTCACCGGTTCATAGATGGATAAGTGTGTTTCAGAGAAGCGAAATATTTTACTCCCGCATCTGGCGGTAAGTAGCTGAACTATAAGGCACTATTTCCGAAGCCGAATGCGATGACGATCAGGACCGGCATATGGAAATGTGGGATGTTCAGTATTTCATCACCTGATTTTTTTGATGCAATAAAACGACAATTATTTTTGATCTTTCATGAATATAAAATACTGATGTATGAAAAAATAAATGCATGCAATTTTTTTCTTCATTCACAAGTATTTATAAATAGATTTTCTATGAATTTTTAAAAATATTCAATTTTTTATAAACAGCGGGATGCTTCTGTGTCGAGATTCCTTTGGTTTTTTTTCTGTCCCCTGTACAGCTTCACTCTAATCAGTTCTCTCCACAAATGAATCCTGTGCTTTTCAAACTCTGGAGTTAACGGAGAGTTCCAATCTTCTATAAATTCATTTTTTTTTATTTTCCTAAAATATACCTTTGAAGTCACATCTTTTCTGATTTTGTGACCATAATTTTCTTTATGACCAACAGCGCTTTCCTCATCAAATGTTTGAAATCGGTTGAGGGAATTCTCAAATGTATCCGATTTCGATTTGCAATAAATATCCAATCATTACCAAGCTTATTCAAATCATCAATGAGGAGTGCTTGTTCGCACTTACCGCTTTTTTTTTTGGCGATGTTCCTCATCAAATACCCCGAGAAACTTGCTATTCAGTTGGATTCTAGGGTATTTAGGGCTTCATTTAACTCTTTATCCCTTATATACCCTCACAAGGCTCACCGTTGCCCGAATCCGCGGAAGAAATGGCCGAATATGTCCAATCAACCACATCAATGAGCTTACTTTCAGATTCTCCCATTGTACACAGGTCGAAACATTGTCGTCTTGGCAGTTAGAATTATCGGAACATTTTTAAAGACAACCAGTAATGACCGACTGCAACCCAAATCTGAAGCATCGAGCTGAGGGGTTTGGATCATAACTGTCTTATTTTGGAGAATGAATTCTCGATTGGGTCCTGGTTGAGCCGACTTTTTATCAAATATGGAAATGTTTCCTTCGTCTCCTCCCACAATTGAAGGATGCTACTGATGGTTTGTATCAAACCGTTGAAACAATAGGGAATATTTTTCCCAACTGTCAAGACTTAATGAATTCAATTGATTCCGTCAGAGTTTGTATTGCTGATGGCTGATAATTTCCCTCAAATTTTCCATTCGAATTGAGGCAGTCGAAAAGATCATTCATTTTCAGAATGAACTGAGCAGTTAAATTGGCACTTCTCGACCTCAGCTCACCAGTTGCAATTACTGTTCTCATAGCCGAATATAAAGTTCTGATGAAAATCTGCGTGGCCAATTTAACCTTCATTTTCTGGAAGGCGTTTGGATTTATGTGGTTTTCAGTTATCTTCAAGAGAGTACGAGAAAGACAAATTCTTTTCATCGATTAAGTACGTTTCTTTTATGTCCCACCAAGAAACATTTTCACCCCTCATTTCCTACCTGAGAACACTCCTTTGGAGAAATTCATGGCTAATAGTTCATCATATTATTGAATCACACCGTTTGTAACGAATTTGGACGAATCCGACCCTGCCTACGATTCATAGAACTAGAGGAAAATAAATCTCCTACAGATTTCGATAAATGAGTAGTGACAAAATGGATCGAACGAATATAGTTCCTTTAGTAGCTACTATGTGCCGCCACTTAAGTTGGCAAATTGAAAAGTAAACTGCCAAATATGTATGCATCAAATCAATGAACTGGGCTGTGTCTCAATGTATATTTAAACTCAATGGAATTACCAAAAAAAATTTGAATTGAAACAACTTCTTCTGGGTGTTGTAGTTTCTTTGTCAGTCAGTATATTACTTCTATATTGACGTCACTGAATGCAATCAAGGCTATTTCGTTTCCTTATGCCCCATACCCCTGACAAACACAACAACTGGAAACGGAGCCCATGGAGTATAGTATTCAATTAAATCAACTATTGCTTTAATAAACTCAATTAATAATTGAGAAACGACGCATATTCCTGTTGGAGTTTCCCTACCAATTCTCCGATTGGAAATATAATTGCTTTCCTCAAAAAACGGCTTCAATCAACAAACAATACACTGAAAACACCAAACCCCCAGCGATTAGAAATGTGGACAATGCAATTCTGCGGAATTACTGTCAGTTTCCTTGACCTCTTTCCCTCGTAAATCATCGGGCGGAAAAAAATCGGAGCGAGCAATAACGAAATTCCAAACTTCTAAAACGTGATAATTGTTCACATTCTCTGTCGGATTTATAACGCCTCCCCCATTCCCCTAATTGGACCCACCCCCAGTTTTTGCGAGCGTGCGAGCATAACGGTTGTGTGAAATAGTACAAGGACTTTGGGTATAGTCCCCCCAAATTGGAGATGTCAACACTAATATCGATAAAATTAAGGTATAAACACGTTCAGCGTAGACCAATTTGCTTAGGCGTGGCTTTTCTGGAAATTAGAGGACGTTTCTCGTGAAATATTCCCTTGAATGTTGCATGAATACTTCGATCGAATAATAGTGTATGCTTTGAGAAGAAATGATGTATTGCTCTCTTTCAAAAGCATATACAGGTTCGGAAATATAAGTTGGAAACATATCCAATTCAGCGTTAAACGAGTGGATGAATATTGTCTATACTCCGTTCAAATATAAGATGGAGCTTTGTAAACAAACAGAATCGTCTGGTTTGAGCACAATAAAGCTCTTATTGGTCAAACTTTCATAACAACGCTCTTTTCGACCGCCCTAAAAGACTGCCAGGATCGTACTCGGAACGGAGTGTGGATGGTACTGGATAGAAATAATGATTTGAGTATCATTGATAGAAATGATTCAATAATTTGACTCAGCAATTAGAATTTTTTTCCGCAGAAACTCTAGTGCAAAATTTCTGTTATGATTTGCAACTGCCACAAACATTTTATATCCGACGTACCCTATTTTTTTTATTTTTTTTGTTTTGATATTATTATCTACTAAATAATTTCTTTTTCGGATGCTCAAGATTGCGGCAAGGTAATTCCAGGAAACACCAGAGTTTTAGAGATTTGGGTCGGAATCTTGCAAGATTCCGACAAAGTAATTCCGGGAAACACCAGATTTGGGCCCTTTTCCCTATTGGGTGAAAGCCATCTTGATTTGCATAAATATCGAAGTTTTCAATTGACAAGACTCGTAAAAGATCTCTGTTTAAATTTATAATGGTCATAGACTTGTAATATCCGAAATATATTTAGTTTCGCCAGTTTCGGTCCAAAATTTTATATTATTTCGTACGAAACTCTTTGTCAGCTGCCAAGATTCCGACAAGGTAATTCCGGGAAACACCAGATTTGGGTCCTTTCCCTTAATGGGTTAAAGCCATCTTGATTTGCATAAATATCGAAGTTTTCAATTGACAAGACTAGTTAAAATACCTAGAGCTAATGTGAAGGTCTAGCTGTTCAAAGTGTTTATAGATTTTGTTGTGAAAAGTGTATTGTGTTGGAAAATCTTTTGACAAAGTGTATATAGTGTTTATAGAACAATGTCGAATTCGGAAACGGATACTGCATCTGAGGGTGATATGTGGGGACCACCACGAAAAAGGTCCAAAAGGTCGCATTTCTCTGCTGAAGAGAAATAGATAATTTTGAACATTTTTCGGAAAGAATTAGAAGAACACCCTGATTTATCGAAAAGAGACTTAGTAGGAATTGTTTCAAAATCCTCAGGGATGAGTGATTCAGTTGTATTCAGAATTCTCAGAGAATATAAAGAGAATAAAACATTGACGCCACCTAAGAGGAGAGCCCAGTCGTTAAAAATAATCGATTCGGTTGACGATTTCGATATGAACATCATCAGAAGAATTGATTTTGATTTGAACACATGTATAATTGAAGACTTTTCCATAAACTTGTTATGTTTAAATACAGGGTGAGTCTTTGACTTGTACATATATTTTAACTGTAGATTCCTCTCATCAAACGAAACACTTTTTTCCTATACCATTTTTCGAAATTCGGTTTGGTTTGGAAGATACAGGGTGTCAAAAATCCATGAAATTAACACTATTCTTTCCATATATTCGAAACCGATAATCCGAATGAACTGAATTTTGGTTGATTGTTTACTCTATTCATGGTGCATATTCCTCAATTGAAACTTATTCCATATTCCTTCTAGTATAAGAGTTACAGCCTACTCGTCTCATGAATTCATGCAAAAATACTATAAAATCACTCGAAAAAGATAAACGGTTCATATTTTCGAAAGAATCAACCATTTTAGAAAATAAAAGTATTCCTATATTTTTTCAATAAAACGCGTCGTTTTCGAGTTATTCCTAATTGTATACGAACAAATTCGAGGAAAAAAATCATGAATTTCATAAAAAAACTGAATGCAACCATGAATTAAATATCATCGAATATTATGTATTCTCTGATCTTAATAAATTAACAACGTTGTCAATGTTTATCAACTTCGTCAAGACTAAAATCTACATGATGGAAAAACGTTCGATGTAATAATTGAATTCTGAGAAGCATGAAATGAAATTACACAGTCTAAAAGCACAGTTTCTATTGAAAATTTATTGTTACCGGTCTTTCAGGAAAATATCTATTTCAGCAATATTATCCTCTTGGAGATTTCAATCGACACTACACGGTCTGCACATCACAATCATCACCTGTTTGCTTTATTATCTGCAAGTAAATTTAGATAGATAATTAAGGTTATCCCGTTTAAGCGTCTTTCATTATCATAGACTGGCCTGCGGTTCGAGACACAGAAACAGAACAACCACAACACAACGGCCTGTCCCGCCTGTCTGCCTTGCGTGCCGGCTATATCGTAGCGCTATATCGGCAAGAATCAGAACTCGTTTGGCATCTCCAAAGAGCCACGCCTAGACGCCTTTAGCCGTTAGCGATTGTGATAGTTCATCCGCTAACGATAGGGGACGTACTGCTTTCTTGAGTTCGCATTGTTTGAAGAGAAAATCGGCAATCTGGCATCGTCTTCTCTAGAGTTCTGTGCTTAGACAGGTTCTGTGCACGGCCTTCTAAAGACTTTAGTCTTTAGATGGCCGTGTTCTGTGGAATATCATATCACAGAAGATGAGTTAGGTTAGGTCATTGACCTCGAATCATCTGACTTAGGTTGATGGAGTTAGAATAGGTTGGTGAGAAACCAATTTTCATGAGATCGTTCCAAAATATCGAGGAAAATATTAACCAATTATTAGTGTTTATAAACTAATCTTCAGGAAAATCGAAGAAGGAACTTATTTTGGTGGGAGAAATATGGCTTTTCAATTGCAGAAATAATCGGACAGTGTTTTTGTTAGGAAATATCGTTTTTGTTACATTCTTATTCGAATAAGGTTAGTGCTTGAGTATTTTCTAATTGTATCACCCAGAACATCTAATCACCTCAATTTCAATCGAAAAATATGAACTTTGAAGTGTTTCCAGAGAATGTATCCAGGCACGGACTCAGCACCATTTTTTTTTCAAATGGCTATATCTTTTTAACAGAGCCGAATTCGGAAAAATGGAAAATGCAAAAAAGGTTTCCTTTGGCCTCAAGAATCTATAGTTAAAATATATGTACAAGTCAAAGACTCACCCTGTATACAGTGTTTCACTTAGATGTGTTGTATGAATTGCATTCGTATAATAATATCATTGTTCTCTTCAAACAATGTTCTTGAAAATTTCTGCACGCCTGTAAAGAAGATACGAAGACCTTGCCAAAAACTACCACATGACCCACTTTCCCTATTCAAAAAATGTAGAGGGTTGATGGGGATGGCACAGGGTGCAACAAAAGTCCTTCAAAAATGCATAAACATTTGGTAAAAGTGAAACAAAAATTGATCTGTTTCAGGATTTTGTTGCCAAATATTTTTCTTCGGGGAAAATGAATTTGTTCCATGATTTTGACGCGCACTGTAGTTATTCCGCCACTGAATCCAAATTCCAATGTCCTTATTACCACCTCTTTTTTCAATCAACTGCCCAATATGCCTAGACATCCCACGAATCGAGACATTAATGAAAATTTGAGGCATATTGTTCCATTCTCCCTGAAGGGCTAAACTCAATTCCTGAAAAGTTGAAGGTGGGTTTTGGCGATTGGATATTGCTCCTCTAAATGATCCCTACGTGATCTATTGGATTCAGGTCCAGTGAGTCTGCTGGCCAGTTCAATCTCTGGATATTGTTCCCTTGAAGAACCCTTTTTGAAAAGATAGTAAAGATTCTACATACGAAAAATTGTCATGTTATATTCAACAAGTTGAGAACTGATAGAGGGGCCCTAGACGTTATTTCTTTGAGTTGGAGTGGGCTGTGGATGCGCATTATCGGCTCATCGAACTCAGTAACGTTGTGAAGAAAAATACCAACCATATCTCCATTATTTTCCTGAGATTTTTGACGCCCACCACATAAAACTTCCGCGTCAATCTGAAGACAATGTGGATCCCGTCAACAAACCGTTTTTCCCGTCCTAATTCCTGGAAAATCGTACGACGTTTACGGTTGAATTCCTCGACCTGTCATCCCTAACAATTTATCATAATAATGGTGTCAGCGAGGGCCAGGTCGAGAGGAAAACGAGAAAATAGAAATAAATCGTGCTGTCCGCATAATAATTCCGAGCTGTCAAACGGTGGAGGTAGTGGTGGGTTGGGGTGTCCAGAGATCTTCCCACGGGCGCCCATGAAGAACTTTCATCGCCTACAGAAATGTTCGGGGACTTGAAGTTGTTTTGTTTGGCGTTTGAGAACCTCGCCCTACTTAGGGAATATTCGGACGCTAAATGGCGAAGGGGCTGGTTATATTTTACTGGGAAATTTTCTTAGCCGTTAATTATGGAAGTTTTGGGTTAACTTGATGGGTAAATATGAATGAGAAGTTATTCTCAGAAAACTTCTGATTCTCAGTGAGCAACAATTGAATTCTGTATGAGGAATTATTCGTTCGAAAGAAAGGTATTCAAGAAAAAATAAAACCATGAAAGCCTCTCGTCTGTGAGAAGGTTTTGAAGATATTGAAATCGACGATGAATGATGATGAGACCTATGAATATTAACTCGGGGATTTTTAACAGGTTTCTAGGTCCAAAAATAATTCACAAAACCATCTTTTTGGAAAAAAGGCCAACTAGTTTCGATTTTATTCTAAAATCTTCATCAGGGCTCTGAAATGGAATAACATACACTACAATAATCTAAGATGTTCGAAATTACAATTGAAAGATTAAAATCATATTTTTTTAACACTTATTTCAAACATACATAAACAAACAAGTATATAAATGAGGAAATAGGTTCGGAATATAGTGTGAATTTTCGACTTACATTTTCACTTTGTGTGGTTTCGTTGTCAATAGTTCTGATGTCAAAAATTAATAATTTGGAGAGGACAACAACTACTCGCATGGAGGACATTAAAAGATTGATGTCATCAATTAGATGATTCTGGAGTATGCACGGATTATTATAACAACTTACACACCTGGGTTGGAAAACAAACTTCTATACATCCCCGATTTTTCAATTAAATAATAATATGCGGTATTCAAATTTTCAATGTCGTTTCTTTTATTAATGGAATTTTTTTCTTGTTTTATTGATATCATCTCATCTAATAACCGTCTTCTCAAATTCGTTTGCCTACCTAATATTCCCACCGAGCCAGGATCGAAATTAAAGGAGTGGAGAAAACTTTTTACATGCTCAGCTAGTGCCGTATTATTTTCCTTTGTGTTTTTTAAAGGATTGAGGATATTAAGGGAGTCTCTTTTATGTTCAGAAATTCGATCCTTAAGGTATCGACCAGTTTGACCAATATATGTGGCTGGACAGTCGTTACAAGATATTTTATATATGATGTTACTGAGTAATTCTTTTGGAGTTGCAGTCTTAGTTTTTGTAAAAAGTTTCTTAATGGTATTGTTAGATTTGAATGCAATTTTTATGTTTAATTTTGTGAATATAGCAAATCAAGAATATATTTACAAAATTAAACATAAAAATTGCATTCAAATCTAACAATACCATTAGGAAACTTTTTACAAAAACTAAGACTGCAACTCCAAAAGAATTACTCAGTAACATCATATATAAAATATCTTGTAACGACTGTCCAGCCACATATATTGGTCAAACTGGTCGATACCTTAAGGATCGAATTTCTGAACATAAAAGAGACTCCCTTAATATCCTCAATCCTTTAAAAAACACAAAGGAAAATAATACGGCACTAGCTGAGCATGTAAAAAGTTTTCTCCACTCCTTTAATTTCGATCCTGGCTCGGTGGGAATATTAGGTAGGCAAACGAATTTGAGAAGACGGTTATTAGATGAGATGATATCAATAAAACAAGAAAAAAATTCCATTAATAAAAGAAACGACATTGAAAATTTGAATACCGCATATTATTATTTAATTGAAAAATCGGGGATGTATAGAAGTTTGTTTTCCAACCCAGGTGTGTAAGTTGTTATAATAATCCGTGCATACTCCAGAATCATCTAATTGATGACATCAATCTTTTAATGTCCTCCATGCGAGTAGTTGTTGTCCTCTCCAAATTATTAATTTTTGACATCAGAACTATTGACAACGAAACCACACAAAGTGAAAATGTAAGTCGAAAATTCACACTATATTCCGAACCTATTTCCTCATTTATACTCGTATACTTGTTTGTTTATGTATGTTTGAAATAAGTGTTAAAAAAATATGATTTTAATCTTTTAATTGTAATTTCGAACATCTTAGATTATTGTAGTGTATGTTATTCCATTTCAGAGCCCTGATGAAGATTTTAGAATAAAATCGAAACTAGTTGGCCTTTTTTCCAAAAAGATGGTTTTGTGAATTATTTTTGGACCTAGAAACCTGTTAAAAATCCCCGGATTGAAATCAACTTTCAATTGAAAATTGCGATGAATTAATAAAAATCCCAGTTATGTGAAGATATGGAGACAATAAAATCCACAAAAGTGGAAACAACTGAGTGATAATACATCTCTTAATCACACTTGGAAAAAACATTCATTTCTCTCATGCAGCTGAACTTTTACGCCCAGTATCATATCCACTTGATTAATCCCTGACATTCCGAGTATACAAGAGCTCCACCAAGATAAATGTCCTTTCCCTGAAACCTTCCACACATCTAATAAACATCGCGAAGAGCTGCTCCCTTAACGATATCCTTGTGTGAGTTTTTGAAACTTGATCGCTAACGAGTTCCTATAAATTCGTACCTAGCTCTCATAAAGGATGTAAAATCATTGAACTATTCTAAATACGACATTGAAACACAATGAGGATCATTCCAGGTGAGCACCTTCGCCAGAAGTTTCGGATTATATGATGAAGAATGGCTTCAGATGGTATTCGTTAGAGCATAACAACTTCCTCTTCCAGTAGAAAGTTTCGAGTTTCAGTAAGCGATATACCTAATCAGGTATTGCGAATGGATTGGTTCGTCTATCTCTTAGGGTATGCCAGAAGGGTTTACCAGCAAGAAGGATATGTTCATAAGAAACTCGTGGAGTCCTTGAGGAATTTCCAGAAGCTTTAATAGATTATAGAGGTTACAGAGCTCTTCTTCTTCGCTGGTAAGAAAGGCTCAGGTCAAGTAGGTTCACTTTCTGCATTTTATTTTCAACAAAACAATATCCTGGCCCAAGTGACTAGAGATCCATATCATCTTTGAACAGATGTTATAGAAGCTCTGATAACAGCTTGACTGTCAGACTGAATCGCTGTCAAATCTTTGCTACTTTTCTCTTAAGTTCATGTGCAACCTTTTCTTGTTCGTTTGTGTTTTAATTTATTTTTTATGTTCTCTCGGGAAGGGTTTTGAACGAAACAAGACACATTAAATGGAAGAAAAATTCAGGATTTCACCGAATCTTATGTGAAAGAAGAGAAATGAACAATTTTCAAAATACTGAAATGCTGATAAGTGATTTAATACTTGGTATTTCCATCTCTTGCGTTAATTACAGCTCGGCAACGACGGTTCATACTCAAAATGAGTGATCTTAAAATGTTCTGATCTAATCCCTCCCAGATTTCTCCGAGTTGGATTCCTAAGTCATTAAGAGTAGCTGGATGATTTTCTGAACTTCTCAGCCTTCTATTGAGGTTGTCCAAACCTGTTCAATCGGATTGAGATCTGGACTTCTTGCTGGCCATTCCATTCGAGAGACTTCAACCTCTTCAAGGTACTCCTGAAGGATGCGCGCACGATGGGGTCTGGCATTATCGTCCATAAAAATGAAATTTTCACCAATGTATGAGACAAATGGCACTACATGCTCTTCAAGAATGTTCCTTATATACTTATCAGCATTCATAGCTCCATTATCAATGACCACTAGGTCTGTGCGAGCAGTCAAAGATATTCCACCCCATACCATAATCGGTCCTCCCCCGAAACAAGTAGTATTCAGGAAATTGCACTGAGCATATCTTTCATGTGGACGTCTGTATACAAGGGAACGTCTATCACAATGGTAGAGGCAGAATCTAGACTCATTTGTGAAGAGAACTCTTTCCCAATCGACCTCTTCCCAATGGATATGCTCTCTCGCAAAATCCAAACGCGCCCTTCGATAGGGTGGGGTAAGAGCTGGGCCTCTTGCCGCGACACGAGGCCTTAAATCATATTCTCTGAGGCGATTTCTCATTGTCTGAGTGCTAATTTGCACCTCATGAGTTTGCTCAAGCTGAAGAAACTCTCAAGTAACGTTCTTGAATGGCAGTTGTTACCCGTGGTCTACCCTGTCTTGGTCTTCGGACATTCATACCTGTCTCCCTGAATCGCTGCAACATTCTGGACACACTTGTATGGGAAACTCCAAACCTTTCTGCAATTCTTGTGTATGTCCACCCTTCTTCTCGCAAAACTACCGCTTTGGCACATTCCTCTTGGGTCAAATTGCATGTTTCGTGTTGCATAGCGACCGAGTGTAGAAAATCAAACGAAAGAAAAACTATTGATCACTAGAATTGATCGAGAACAACTGATTTTAGAATGGAGCCAATACATTCAAAATCTGATAATTCCATCTTTTTCTATTCCTGCTGGGAGAAAACATCTGTTTTGAAGAAAAACGTTGAAAGTGGATAACATATGCATGCATAATTCTGATAAAAATAATTATCATTGAGAACACCTTCAGTTGTAGAATAAATTTGAGATTTCCATAATGTGCGTTAATTTTTTTGCGCAGTGTAGTTGTGTTCTCTCTTCGAGAGTACATTTTGACTGTTATAATTTCTTTTCTTTATTTCATAGCTGCTTCTCTTTTTGATTTCCTCCTTTGATTTGGTTCCTAAAGTAAAATCATAACCTGATATCAGTAATTGTTTTTCAGATATGAGACCATTTCGCAGTAATCTATGTTTCAATAATTTCGATAGTAATTAGCATTTGTATACGAGGATAGATCGAAATGTTTCCATTCATGTGTCATTGATTGAAGCTCCATCAACTAACAACCAATTATATCCACATCATTTGATGATTTAATAGGGGAAACTCAGCTTTAGAAATTGCCTTTCAGCATCCCATCCACGACTGACAAAATGCTCTGGTTGATATACAGAGGTTCATACATCTATATTCAATAGAGGGACAGCACAGAGAAGGTTAATACAGTGAAAGGGATGATTACACGTTGATTTATAATTTTCTCGTGACTCTGCAATGTGGGCAGTACAACACCTTCTCTGAAGGAACAACAATATCATATTTATGTTTTACATTAACCAAAATTTCAGAATAAATACCATCAAATGGTATACAGATGGTTCCAAGAACACGATAAGGGCTGATGCTGTAGTATACAGGGGCAAGAACCAAGTGAACACTATCGTTAGGCTCCACCCCGAGTGTTTTTCAGGCAGAAATACAAACAATCTAAAGATGCCTTGACATAAACTTGGAAAGAAACTATCAAGGGTGTGACATAGGGATCCATTCTGATAGTCAAGCTGCTATCAAAGCACTGAACTCCTATGTCATCGACTCAAAGATGACATGGAAGTGCTGAAGGAAACTTAATGAAGTAGGCAAATTTAATAAGATCTCTTTATTCTGGATTCCTGGTCATTCAGGAGTTAAAGGAAACGAAGAGGCCAATACACGAGTCACAGGGAAAGCACAAAGGCCACTTACAGGCCTATGATCTTTCTGTGGTATAGGCAAAAGCACCACTGAGAGAGAGTTTTCGAAGAAGGGAAATACTGAAAGAGCAGCACTCTGGTGGAATCTTACAGCAATGGATCCATAATGTTCCTTCGGAATTTCGAAGCTGTAAGAACCAAGGATTATTTGGATCTCAGTCAGAATAAGTTAAGCCGTCTGGCTTCCTGACAAGACATAGTCGCCTCAGAAACAATATGATGAGAATTGGTTTAGTAGAAACTGAAGAATACACACTCTGTGAAGGAGAAGAAGAAACTCCTTTCCATCTAGTTACAAAATGCCTCACAAAAAAGAATGCTTACTGGAGTTCGTTAGAGCTCTGGAGCAAGGGGACGAGCTGTAGATAGCGCAGTTGCCATAACAGCTCTGGTTGGTGGCATAATAGACTTGAGGTGAGCCCAGCTCAACTGATGTTTGGCAGAAATCTGAGAACCAGATTTGATGCTTTATTAAATAAATCACCCAGCAAATCTGTAGAGAGTAAAGTAAAACATAATCAACAATCACAAAAGAGTAATTTTAAAGGTAAAAATAAAGTTAATTTTGAAGTGGATGATATTGTCATGGTTAAAGATTATAGAGATCAAAATTCAGTGAATTGGATAAAAGGTCAAATAATTAAGAAAATTGGTAAAGTTACATTTTTAGTTAAAATTTTTAGTTTAGGTAAGACATGGAAAAGACATTCGAATCAGATTGTGAAAACATTTAATGATATAAGTTATCCTGTAGAAAATGTATATAATAATGAATCTATTTCAAGTTCAGGTACAGATGTAAATAGGGATAATGTAGAGTCAAGTCCATCTATTGGTAATTCGTATAGACCAAAAAGATTGGTTAAACCACCATCACGTTTTGTACCAGGATAAATGAAATGTAAAAATGTAAATTAGTAATATTAAGTAATTGTAAAATTAAAATGTATACAGGGTGACTGGTGACGTAAGGGACAACGGCTAAGTGGAGATAGAGGACCTCAAACTGAATGAGAATTTGGGTTTCAAATGTCCCATAAGGGTATTCGTTTCGGAGATATAGGGTGATTTATGAAAAAATGCTAAATCTATGAACTCCCATATCTTCGTTAATATGATATGTTATTCGCTGATATTTTACATGTTTGTTCATACAGGCATTCTCTGTCAGCCTAAGACTAAAAAATTGAAAAAATTGCTGGCCCGTACTCAAAAATTTCAATTTACATGTCAAGTGAGAAATATCACACGGTATATGAGATAAAATAAAATCAGATAGAAATTTGGAAAGAGGGAAAAAAGCTGATGAAATATCTGTTTTTTGTTTGAATGGCACAAATTTTCTTTCGTTTCTATGATATGTTGAAGTAAGAATATTACAATATTTTTATATTCAAATCATGAAAATTAGTACTACTGATAGAAAAAACCTTGAATTCGAGGCGCTAGAATGAGCCTGGCATCAAAATATTCCTTCAAATCTTGAAATCTATTTTTATCAATTAATATTTCGATGCCATATAAATTTCAAAATAAAATTTGTTGTAGATGGGGTGATGAAAGAGTTGGATACTCAAACACAAAAATAGAAAAAGTCGCAAATATAATTCATAAAAAAATCAAGTAAGCAAATGTTCGAAATGAGAGCCGTTCACCTCCATACATTTATTGGCTCTCTTGAACAAATGAAGCACAGCTTTTCTAATCAGAGGAATATTTGTTTTAATATCTTCGCATGCTTCAGTTGTTCTGCTCTTCAAATGTTCACGGCTTGTTATTGTTTCTTTATACACCGTATCCTTAAGATGACCCCATAGGAAATTATCCAGAGGAGTTAGATCGGGTGATCTAGCAGGCCAATTCCTAGAACCTCCCCGACCAATCCACCTGTCAGGAAACTCCCTATTCAGAAAATTCTTTACTTCATTTGCAAAATGGGGAGGTGCACCATCATGTTGAAAAATCATAATTCTCTGATTAATATTTTCTGAAAGACGAGGCAAAACATTCGTGATGGGAATATAAAATATTGTGATATTCTTACTTCAACATATCATAGAAACGAAAGAAAATTTGTGCCAATCAAACAAAAAACAGATATTTCATCAGTTTTTTTCCCTCTTTCCAAATTTCTATTTGATTTTATTTTATCTCATATACCGTGTGATATTTTTCACTCGACATGTAAATTGAAATTTTTGAGTACGGGCCAGCAATTTTGTCAATTTTTTTTTCTTATGCTGACAGAGAATGCCTGTATGAACAAACATGTAAAATATCAGCGAAAAACATATCATATTAACGAAGATATGGGAGTACATAGATTTAGCATTTTTTCATAAATCACCCTATATCTCCGAAACGAATACCCTTATGGGACATTTGAAACCCAAATTCTCATTCAGTTTGAGGTCCTCTATCTCTACTTAGCCGTTGTCCCTCACGTCACCAGTCACCCTGTATATTTATCAACTTACCTATTTTTGCTCAATTGTAAAGGGGGAAGAATGTAATGTATTTAATATAAGAAACTTTGCGCATCTCCCCTCCCTAAATATTGTCAGTTGGGGAAATCATAATTGTGATTTCCCAGTCGATGTACAATAGCGAAAGAATTAAATGTTATTCCTGAAGCAGTTAGTTTTCATTTCCTGTACAACTCAAGCAAATAAAACCCAAAGACACCTCACTAACCAAACTAACACTGAAAAAAATCATGTTGTGTTGCTGTGCTTTAGTACCTACCGTTCTGACATCATCAGGACTCAATACGAAAGATTTTGTGAGAGGTGGCTCCTCTGCGATCGTATTTCCCATCTGTGCTTCTTCTTCATCAATGGCCTCCTTCAAAGCTACCATCAAGCGATCCACAAGCATTGCTGTCCTCTTCTTTGGGACTATCATCTAGTAAAGAACAAGCATCAATTAGACAAAATTACTTGTTGGCATCGATTGAGAATATAAATGAAAAAAAAGAATAAGAATTAAGAAGAGATTTATCTTGAAATAATATCAAAGTGAGAAAAAAGTTTCCCCTTTTCCGATTGGGATAATATTTCTATTCCAAATACAACTGGAACCTCATTTGAAGCATAGGAAAACGATAAGATAAATTTCTCTTCAAATTGAACAGTTTCATTCATATTCCTTAACCTTATTAAAAATTAAATGAATTTACATTCCGCGTCTACAGCAGTCTATTTTCATCTTATTTGTCGTTGACGTGCATCTTCACACGAGCGAAAATTTCGTTTGTTCCAATCCAGTCGTAGTGAACGTAGGTGGCATTTATGTGATTAGTTTCTCTCCCTGAATATCGTTCTGCGTGGGAGTATGAGCGAATTAGTTAAATGGAGGACTAGTTTTTGGGGGTATAGCTGAAGTGGAAATTTGGCATGATCGCATTGCATAAAGTTCACCTATTTTCAGTATCTTGCAGAATTAAGCCCGATTTATTGAGAACTGGAGAATATATTGAATGAGAAATTAGTTCGAATCATTCCAGTCGTCATAATAAACATTTTGATGATCGATAACACCCAAGACTTGTGTGGTCTGTGCTTGTGAACAAAACTCGAAAAAGTGAACAAAAAATTTTTTGCTTGAATGACCAACCTGGTTGACTTTGGTATCAAAATGTAGGTTTTTGAGGTCGCTGAATTCAATAAAAATTACTCCAGAAACATAACTACACTGCGCAAAAAAATTAACGCACATTATGGAAATCTCAAATTTATTCTACAACTGAAGGTGTTCTCAATGATAATTATTTTTATCAGAATTATGCATGCATATGTTATCCACTTTCAAAGTTTTTCTTCAAAACAGATGTTTTCTCCCAGCAGGAATAAAAAAGATGATATTATCAGATTTTGAATGTATTGGCTCCATTCTAAAATAAGTTGTTCTCGATCAATTCTAGTGATCAATAGTTTTTCTTTCGTTTGATTTTCTACACTCGATCGCTATGCAACGCGAAACACGCAATTTGACCCAAGAGGAATGTGCCCAAGCGGTAGTTTTGCGAGAAGAAGGGTGGACATACACAAGAATTGCAGAAAGGTTTGGAGTTTCCCATACAAGTGTGTCCAGAATGTTGCAGCGATTCAGGGAGACAGGTATGAAGGTCCGAAGACCAGGACAGGGTAGACCACGGGTAACAACTGCCATTCAAGAACGTTACTTGAGAGTTTCTTCGTTGAGACAACGGTTTGCAACCGCTCGCCTCCTTCAAAATCAGCTTGAGCAAACTCATGAGGTGCAAATTAGCACTCAGACAATAAGAAATGGCCTCAGAGAATATGATTTAAGGCCTCGTGTCGCGGCAAGAGGCCCAGCTCTTACCCCAGCCCATCGAAGGGCGCGTTTGGATTTTGCGAGAGAGCATATCCATTGGGAAGAGGCCGATTGGGAAAGAGTTCTCTTCACAGATGAGTCTAGATTCTGCCTCTACCATTGTGATCGACGTTCCCTTGTAGACAGACGTCCACATGAAAGATATGCTCACTGCAATTTCCTGAATACTACTGGTTTCGGGGGAGGATCGATTATGGTATGGGGTGGAATATCTTTGACTGCTCGCACAGACCTAGTGGTCGTTGATAATGGAGCTATGAATGCTGATAAGTATAAAAGGAACATTCTTGAAGAGCATGTAGTGCCATTTGTCCCATACATTGGTGAAAATTTCATTTTTATGGACGATAATGCCAGACCCCATCGTGCGCGCATCGTTCAGGAGTACCTTGAAGAGGTTGAAGTCTCTCGAATGGAATGGCCAGCAAGAAGTCCAGATCTCAATCCGATTGAGCAGGTTTGGGACAACCTCAATGGAAGGCTGAGAAGTTCAGAAAATCATCCAGCTACTCTTAATGACTTAGGAATCCAACTCGGAGAAATTCGGGAAGAATTAGATTAGCACATTTTAAGATCACCCATTTTGAGTATGAACCGTCGTTGCCGAGCTGTGATTAACGCAAGGGGTGGAAATACCAAGTATTAAATCACTTATCAGCATTTAAGTATTTTGAAAATTGTTCATTTCTCTTCTTTCACATGAGATTCGGTGAAAACCTGAATTTTTCTTTCATTCAATGTATCTTGTTTCGTTCAAAACCTTCCCGACAGAACATAAAAAATAAGTTATAAAGTCAATGTAGAGTTAACTTTCATTAAAATTGAGATTTTCAGAATGTGCGCTAATTTTTTTGCGCAGTGTATATTGAATGAGAAATTAGTTCGAATCATTCCAGTCGTCATAATAAACATTTTGATGATCGATAACACCCAAAACTTGTGTGGTCTGTGCTTGTGAACAAAACTCGAAAAAGTGAACAAAAAATTCTTTGCTTAAATGTCCAACCTGGTTGACTTTGGTATCAAAATATAGGTTTTTGAGGTCGCTGAATTCAATAAAAATGCTCCAGAAACATAACTTTTATTGATTTCGAGAATCAATTTCAACAAATTGTAAACGTTGTTGTGGCGTGAGTCTTTCCATGATAATTTGTCAATGCTTACTGAAAAGAAATGTCAAAACAACATGGCTTCCAACTTCTGTAAAATCACAGTTGTCCCTAACGAAAATTGTATAACGTAAAAAAAACACCCGGTACTAAAGATTTTCAACTGTGAAATGGAATTGAAAAAAAAAACGGAAACTTCACAGGGTCAGAGCTCAGTCTCCTTCTTTTTTCTTCCTATTTTTGGATGTAGCGTGACACAAACTGATTCTACTTGATCTCCCAATTTCAAGAAACCCCCAAAATATTCATGGACATGCGTCCAATCAGTTGATTAAATAATTTTGGGTGTAGGCAGATCTGAACACGTACAAAATTGTAAAACATCAAAATCCTCTCATTCGAATCGACGTGATGCAATATACTCATGCAACACGAGCATAACTTTCAGGGATGTAAATTAAACTTCCCACCACCAACAAATTGAAACTTTTTGATCGAAATTCAATTCGTTTATACACATCTATAGAGTTGTTCAATGAATTCTACGCCCATCAAAAATTATGATGTTTAGTTGGTGACATATCGTTTTATTCCATTATGAAAGGGTTGAAATTCAAATTCAATTCTTTTATGTCGATAGTGGGAAGTGTCACACATCGTTAAATTATCAACAATGGATAAATTTTACCATTTGGTTCAATAGTGCGCCATAGTTACTTGTTGTTAAATCGATTGAAGGAATTGAATATGTGGCAAAATTTAATCTTTCCCAAATTTTGTTGAATATATATGCAGTTCATGACATGATTTTATCAGAGCGTCGAATTGGGCTAAAACGGATATCTGAAGCACTGAAGATTTCATACAAATGTGTTCATCATATAGTTCACATCAATTTGGACATGAGAAAATTTTCAGCAAAATGGATCCCCAAATGTTTGAATGTTGACCAAAAACGTGCAAGGGTAGAAGCATCGCTTTCGATCTGTGCTCGATTTGAAAACGATGTAGACTTCTCAAATCGAATTGTTACTATGGATGAGACTTGGGTACATTTCTACGATCCAGAAACAAAACAACAATCGATGTAATGGCGACACTCTGGTTCTCCAAGACCTAAGAAGTTTTGTGTCCAAAAATCAGCTGGAAAAGTTCTTGCTTCAGTTTTTTGGGATTGCCATGGAGTTCTCATGATTGATTTTTTGGATAAGGGTAGAACAATAACTGGAGATTACTATTCAACATCACTGACAACTCTACGGAAAAAAATTAAAGAGAAAAGACGCGGGAAGCTATCCAAAGGTATTTTGTTTTATAGGACAACGCCCCAGTGCACAAATATCATGTTGCCATGCAGGAAATTCGTGATTTAGGTTTAGAATTACTACACCTTTCCCAATTGTAATTCAGAAAACGTAAAATGATATTTAGAAAAGCAAATTGAATTTCAGAAAATGGAAATTGTAATTCAGAATAGTAAGTTGATATTCAGAAAAGGTAATTTGAATTTCAGAATAGTGATATGTAATTCAGAAAGTGTAATTTGAATTTCAGAATAGTGATTTGTAATTCAGAAACGGTATTCTGAATTTCAGAATATATAAATTGGATTTCAGAATTGGTGATTTGAAATTCAGAAATGGGAAATTTTAATTCAGAAAAACAAAATTGTAATTCAGAAAAAAGAAATTGTAATTCAATTGCTTTCCACTTTCTCTAATATATGTATGTTATTCGAATGGAGACATGATTTCATTTAAAATGGGCGGCGAAAAATATTAATTATGATTCTTGAGGTAATTTTCGACTCTCAAAGTACTTAGATACCTTCATAAAAGTGAGAAATATAATAACAATAACTTTATTTCCAAGAATAGAATGGAGGTATATACAGTCAAAAACGAAAACAGGAAAAAAACAAATTTGAAAATACGAAATACTCGTACTTAAAACAAGTTCGATGCCACACTTGCATCACTTGATATCGAGCTCTATACTATTCTGAATTACATGTTACATTTTCTGAAATTGAATTGATAACTTCTGAAATACAATTTTCCTTCTCTGAAATTGAATTTGCCATTTTTGAATTTCAATTTACTATTCTGAATTACAACTTTGTTTTTCTGAATTCCAACTTTCTAATCTGAATTTCAATTTCGTTTTTCTGAAATTGAATGAACTATTCTGAAATTCAATTTCTGTTTTCTGAATTACATATTGCTATTCTGAAATACATGTTCCCTTTTCTGAAATTCAACTTTGAATTTCTGAATTACAACTGTGAATGGTGTAGAACTCCCCCCTTATTCAAGAGATTTGGCTCCAACCGACTATCATCTCTTTCCTCAACTAAAAAAAAGTTTGAAAGGTCTTACAATTTTCTTCCCCCGGGGAGGTAATAAAAGCTGTGGAGGACTGGTTTGCAGAGCAAGAAGAAACATTTTTTTTTGAAAGGTCTAGAGATGTTGCAGGTTCGCTGAAATAAATGCATTCAATTAAGAGGCTTAGAATTTTTCAATATATCCTCGTATCATAAAACATTATATTCATACGTATTGGAGAACTCCAAATAAGAATGGAATCTCTGTCAACAAAAACAATCATCCTAGGGGTCCAGTGTGTCTCAGCAGGTTCTTGGCACGTTGTGGTAACTTCTGAGTCCATACATTTTCCGGCAATAAAAGTTGATGCTGGATCAGCTGGGGGTCGAGAAAACTGCCATCAGGGGTCAGACCGCTTATTATTATCGGTTTCAAGCGTTGGTAAATAAGGTCGTTATCAGGTCATTTACCAGTGGAGGGTGACGAGAAAATCGTTTTCAGTCATATCGGTATATGTGTTGTTTTGGAGAGGGCAATGACACAAATATACTCCATTCACTTCTATGAAGTATCTCGGTTGGCCAAGATTTAGATTTATCAAGTTTTTTTCACTTAAAACTGATGCAGGTTGGCCCTCGTGAAATGTCAAATATTTCTCAGAGACGTTGCCAATACTAATTTCTATTTATCCATTTGAAATTTGTAAATGGAGTTAGTTTTTTAGAGGTTTAACTGTGATATAGGTTTCGTAGTACTACTACAATTTCATACTGGAGTATTTCAAGTTGTGCAAGAAGTTATTTACGAGATGTATTGAAAAATTCTCAGCCTATTATAGAGCCAAACAAAATTTCAATGTCAAAATATTTTATTACTCAACATACTCTCCTCTCAATTGAATAAATTTATTACAGCGAACCTGCAACGTCTCTAGACCTTTCAAAAAAATTGTTTCTTCTTGCTCTGCAAACTAGTCCTCCATAGCTTTCATAACCTCCTTGTTGGAAGAAAATTTACGAATTTTTAAACTTTTTTTCAGTTGAGGAAAGAGATGATAGTCGGACGGAGCCAAATCTGGTGAATAAGGAGGGTGTTCTAGTAATTCTAACCCTACATCACGAATTTTTTGCATGGCAACAGATTTGTGTACTGGGGCGTTGTCCTTTAAAAACAAAATACCTTTGGATAGCTTTCCGCGTCTTTTCTCTTCAATTTTTTCCCGTAGAGTGGTCAGTAATGTCGAATAGTAATCTCCAATTATTGTTCTACCTTTATCCAAAAAATCAATCATGATTACTCCATGGCAATCCCAAATAACTGAAGCAAGAACTTTTCCAGGAGGTTTTAAGACACGAAACTCTTTAGGTCTTGGAGAACCAGAGTGTCGCCATTCCATCGATTGTTGCTTTGTTTCTGGATCGTAGAAATGTACCCAAGTCTCATCCATAGTAACAATTCGGTTTAAGAAGTCTACATCGTTTTCAAATCGAGCACAGATCGAACGCGATGCTTCTACTCTTGCACGCTTTTGGTCAACATTCAAACATTTGGGGATCCTTTTTGCAGAAAGTTTTCTCATGTCCAAATTGACGTGAACTACATGATGAACGCGTTCTTATGAAATCTTCAGTGCTTCAGATATCCGTTTTAGCCCAATTCGACGGTCTGATAAAATCATGTCATGAACTGCATCGATATTTTCGGGGACTGACACAGAAACTAGCCTTCCCGATCGGTCATCATCTTCAATGGAAAATTTACCTCTTTTGAAGCTTGCAGTCCAATTTTTCACGGTCGCATACGGAGGACATTGATCACCAAGGGTATTAAGCATGTCTTCGTAAATCTGCTTACCTCTTAACCCTTTTAAATACAGGTACTTGATGAGGACTCGATACTCCAATTTTTTGATTTTTACAATTTCGGTGGACATTTTTTTCTTTAATTTATTGCGCAACTCTGGTTTACTTTTTTGACGTCGAACTCTACACTGACACTTCTAATAAGTTATTGTTCGTTGATATGGTATCGCAAAGTAACGGACTATTCAGTCCATTATTTTTCACCAAACTTTCAACACTCGATTCTTGATTTCCGTACACGAAAATAGCAAAACTGAATCTTACAACCATGTTTATAGACGTGAAATATTTCCAGTATTAACACAGAAAAAAGTTTCTTCAACATTTACCAGGTCTTTGGAATTATTGAATCCACATAAAATTTTCTCAAATTCGTGATTTTCCCAAAGTAATTGAACATTTCGACAAATACGTGATTACTACGACCTCTTCGTAGAAAGGACAACGTTACTTATTAATCTGACAGGAAAATGACTATAACATAACATTTTCAAAATACACACGGTGAAATGTGTCAGAATTTGATGGCCAACCGGGATATTTCATAAAAGTGATTGAAGTATAGGTGTAGAATTTTTTTTTACGTTTGTTTCTTTTAATCTAGTAAACCCAGTTGAAAATATTTCGGAATGATTGATTTGAAAGGAATCGTACCCAAATGTCAACTGTCAAAGTTTGTCGTAAAGCTTTTACATATTGCGTGAAAATTCTATTCGAAAACTGATGAATTCCGGCATTTCCTTCGCTGGAAACATGGGAAATTTTTCCAGACAGCCCACTAAACGTCCATCAACTGGAGAAGTGTTATTCAACTTCCTGGTGAGCTGCCACAACAGGTGGAAGATTGAAACAACCCAGTGCGTCACTCAAAGCCACTCTTGGCTTCGGAAATTATTATCGATGTTGCCGACAAGGACGGGAGTCAGGAATCAAATATAATTTCACGAGGACTTTACCTTCATTAACGCTATTTGTCTACCTTCGTTCCGATTCTATTGAAGATGGAATCTTCTCGCTTATTGCTTTCCGAAAGATGCAACAGTAGTTTAGTTGCGTTGGCGTTATTTTCTATTTCTAAATTGAAATTTTCGCCATTTATGGATGAGTGGAATGAAATATTTCGAGAAAATTTGTGGATGGAACTGGAAATTTGTGAGGATTTATGAGAATCTATTTTTAGAACACATAAAGGTGTCCCCAACCTCGAAAATTGAAGCTTAATTAGAGGAAAACACCTATACATTCGATGTTTGAAGTATTGTCTGTCTCTAGCTATATGACAAGGTGACAAGAAAAACTTCGGACAAAATTTGCTGTGGTCTGGAACAAAAGTATTTCAGCGCAGCCAAATAATTTTTATTCTCTTGGTTTCTCTACACTTTCCTGTACTAATATGTGAATTTTCAGTTTGATATAATTTAATTTCACAGAGTTTTAGAATGTCAAACAAACGTAGTGCCATTTTGGAGCTGTTTCGTCAAGGTAGGCGTCAATGCGAAATTGTTCGTTTGCTCAATGTGCCTCGACAAACCGTGTCCGATGCAATTCGTCGTTTCAAGGAGCTTGGCCATGATGGTCGTCGTCCAGGAGGTGGTAGAAAACGCACTGTCAGTACACCTAGCAATCGCAACATCGTCAAGAAGCGACTCAATCGAAATCCGAGGGTTTCTTGAGGAAAATAGCCGTATCAACCGCGAATCAGTCCGTCAAATTGCCAAAAAGGAGCTCAACCTCAAGCCATACAAGCTCCAAAAAGTTCAACTCCTCACGGAGGAAAACAAGCGCGTACGACTCAAAAGGTGCCGCCAACTCCTTCGTCTCGCCGCCGGACCGCAATGGGAGCGAATTCTCTTCACATACGAGAAGCTTTTCACCGTAGAACAATCCCACAACCACCAAAATGACAGAGTCTGGTCCGTAGAGGCTCCCAGTACATCGGCCATCGTCGAACACCGTCAAAATCCGCAATCCGTCATGGTCTGGGGCGGAATTTGCGGCAGTGGTAATACTCCCTTAGTTTTCGTGGATCAAGGGGTCAAAATCAATCAAGAAGTCTACCGCTGCGACATCCTCGAGGCCGTAGTACTTCCGTGGGCCAAGCAGCACTTCGGCATACGCATTGGACCTTTTAACAGGACTCCGCTCCGGCTCACAGAGCGAAAATGGCGCAAGAATGCTGTAAGACCCATTTTCCTTCTTTCATCTCATCTGCAGAATGGCCGCCCTACTCAACGGATCTCAACCCAATGGACTACAGCGTGTGGGCGATTGTGGAGCACAGGGCTTGTGCTAAAAAACACAAAAATTTGGAGTCGCTGAAGCAAGCTCTGCGCCAGGAATGGAACCGATTAACGCCCGAGGAGCTGCGGCCCAATGCCGAAAATTTCAAGAAGCGTTGGAAGCCGTGTATCGCCGCCAAAGGAAGCCACTTCGAAACGGCTTAAATATATTATTAACAAATGTTCAAGCTATTATTATTTGTTGTTATTTTGTTCAATTTCTTCTGTTTAATAAAGTTAAATGAAAAAGAGTTTGTCCGAGGTTTTTCTTGTCACACTGTATATTCATGCATCGATCCATTTTTTGACTCCATCGTAATTGGTCAGTCAGGACATGTTGCATCGACCGGAAGAGATCATAATCTGAAGAAGCGATGTCTGGACTGTACGGCGGGTGGGGCCAGACTTCCCATTTGGGTGTCTCTTGGCTTCAGTTCATCCGAAATCCAATTTTCCACCTTTCGGATAATTCCCATTGCTTTCAAACGATGGCCAATGGCTGGTTGAATCACTCCAAGTGTTTTTGCCGGATCCTTTAAAATTTGGGATGGATCTTCATCAAGTCTCGCCTCTAATTCTTCATCCATAAACTTTGGTAACGCCCTGGGTTGTCTTCTTTGCAAACCACTTCTGACACTTCAGCTTAGCAAAAACCTTGGGTTTTAATGAATGAGTAGGGTGAAGAACAAAAGATCTACATGGTCACCGTTCCCAGAGAGCTTACAGTGCCCTTAAGACCCCGGTTCAAATAATAATAATCCAGAGAACCAGTTCATCGATATGGTTGAGAATCAGAGAAGAGTTATTCTTCGAAATTATTTGTGATAAATGAATTTCTATGCCACCTAGCATATGTATGAAGTCGTTTTAAAAAGATATCATCTCTATCTGAAAACTATTTACCATTTCCTGATATCTTGATCGAATGAATACCTACAACCCCGAATTCGAGAAAATAGAAACATAAAACCGAATCCCACTGGCTGTAAACAAGAATGAGAAAAACATAAAACATGCAAATTGAGTTTTGCAACCCATAAATACGTGGCAACTGTACACAACGTTTCGTTATCCTTGCGTGAATCAAAAACATTCTCCATAATTGGCAAAAATGCAGGAAGTGCGTATTCAGTCTAGCGAGAAAAAGTTTTTGAGTTTTGCAGTAATTCTCAATAATTGACGTAATTGACTTTGATATTTTCTAGCTGAGGAGGATTCGAATATAATTGCCACGTGTGGGCTTTAACGCTCATTTTACACCATAAAAAATATATGGTTCGTTCCTCATCACTTTGGCTTTCAGTTACACGTGTTCGTTAGAGTAAGTCATGGAATTACACCCTGCACATTCACCATTTTGCAACCGTTTTAAGGACGATATATTTTCTTGGAAATAAATCCAGCTTTGTCCAAGCTTACCATATTCAAATCTCACAATGCGGAAATACGTCCATTGACCATATTTTCCAACAGACCTAATTTCAATTTTCTCCATATTTCCGCATCAAAATTGCCATCGATTGCGTAGGAAGTATTATTATTGCAGTATAACAATAAGGCCCATTGAATTCAGAGTACAAGAACGGCAATGAGATATTTTGTGAAGATTTAATCTATTTAGAAATCGAATAATTCCTTATATTCCTTCCTACAACGGGTAGAAAGCCTACACAATTTGGTATATGATAATTGGGATGAAGGAGTTTATTGGAAATTGCCTGTGTAGAAATTGATTTTTTGTGGTAGCAAACTTGGTTTGTTCTGAATTCAAATGGATGTTTCTGAATGACAATCCATATTTTCTAAAATATACGAACGAGGATATATTGAAAAATTCTTAGCCTACTATGGAACCAAACAATATTTCAGTGTCAATAGTATATTATTCGATGAGCACATAATGATTACTATTATTCACGAGGGGAAAGTTTGCGATGCGAGCCGCCAGGCGAGTGTCGCAATTCACCCGAGTGAATAATAGTAATTATGTGCGAATAGAATACTATACTTTGTCCACGACTTCCTCGGTAAAATTCGATTTAATCTGCATTTTCAACAACGAAAATTGTTATCAAAAGCGTTGAGATAACATTTTCTGTGTTCGCACTGAATAAAGCAAAATCTCGATAAACGTCAAAAAGTTCAGTTGACATCGATTCATTTCCATACTTTGGCTCTGATGAAAAAGAAATACAAATGTATGCAAGCTAGTGTTTCACCTTCATCACAAGATATTTTTGATCGCATGCTTCAGGAATAAAACTCTAGCTTTCTTCCTTCTGATTTCCAATATCGTTGCCTTCATTTATGTTGAGAGTATTCTTGAGCATGGAATAATGGCCCCATAGGGTTGTTTGTTTATATAGGTAGCTGATATTTTCGAAAAATAAGCCAGTAAAACTGACTCCGAAAATGAGTGGATTTTATTAGCTGCTCTCAGTCCATGAAATTATTAAACGCTTTTAGGCTGAGATTCCTTGATTTTTCCGGCAATAGATGTAATGCAGTATTTCTTGCAGCCTGTCTTATTTCTGGTGGAGTACACAACATTTCTTCATGACTCTGTAATGCAGGTATCTTCGAGAAGAATTACAATTTATGGGAGGCTCAATGAAAACAGACGGTTTGAATATTTTTCAGCTTGTCAAACTGAATGGGAATCATAGAAGAAAACATTAAGTGGTTATTTTTTCTCTTAATTGTCATTGCGCTGATGGCTTGGTGGTTGGCAGTCATTTTTCCGTCGTGGAAAAAGGGCTCTCGGGTTCGAATCCTGACGAATTAAAAATTTTCAGAAGTGCAATTCAGCAGTGATTAATGAATCATTATTCACTGCCATTATTCACCGGTGAATGATGACTATCATTACGTTTCTCAAAGATCATTCGAAATGTAAGGATTATACGGAAGTCGTGGACAAAATATTTTATTACTCAACACATTCTCCTCTTAATTGAATACATTCATTACAGCGAACCTGCAACGTCTCAAGACCTTTAAAAAACAATGTTTCTTCTTGCTCTGCAAACTAGTCCTCCACAGCTTTTATTACATCCTTGTTGGAAGAAAATTAACGATCTTTTAAACTTTTTTTCAGTTGAGGAAAGAGATGATAGCCGGACGCATTTTTCCGTTCCCTATACAGTCAGCGCGACAGGTCGCTCTCACCGTATAGGGAACGGAATGCAGAATGGAACACTCCGTTTCCTAGCAGATATGCGCGATGTGCTCACTGCCCTGTCTTCTGGGTGCCGATGGGACAAATTGCAAATTATTAATAAAGTTACTTTCTCTATAGTTTTATTAGGTAGAGTCTACCACATTTATCCTCTGTGAACATTTTTGTAGTAGCGGTTTTTTTTCAGCAAACCTCTCGTTAGTCGACCATATTTTCATTCTTCTTCATACTCTTTTTTGTAAAATGCAATCATAAAAACAATCTGGGAAAAATGAGAAAACATGATTGTCTAACAACATAAACATAACTGAAAATCGCATTTTTTCAAAGTATTAATACCCTCCCGAATTCTTCAGAATCGGTTGATACAACCATATGAAGTATACGAAAAAGCAAAAAAAATGTGGCGATTTCCTTGTCAGACAAATGGAGAACCAAGATCTTTTGGGATGAAAAAATTATGAATAATGTCTTTTTTCTCTTATTTTCTCTCCACCTTGAAAATACAATGTAGGGCACCAGTTGTCTGACAAAAAAAATGTGGCGTTCATTCAAAAATTAAAGGATTATCTGCTCTAATTTGGTTATGAATAGAATATATCCATTTATCGGATATAACTTTCCTCATGTTACAAATAAACATTTGTTTTTTGAGGACTATTTAAGAAGGATGTGCTGAATACTATCATCCAGCTGTCCGACGAATAAAGTTCGGCAATTTCAGTTGTTGGTTGTTGCCGATCTAATACGAAGGACTGTTTTTTGCAAACATTTAAAATATATCCGTGGCTTTAAAACGAAAAAGCAGGAAGTGTCATTTTACCTGACGATTGGTGTGATACTTTTACTGGATACCATTCGTCTTGTTACAACGAATTTAATGTTAGGAAGGAGTATTTTCATTGTTTTTTATTAGATTTGAATAAAAATGTCAGTAAGCAATTTGAATTATAAACTTTCAATCAAAATCAATAGTTTCATTCCAATAATAAACGAAAACAGATTCTGAAACAGAACCATTATATTCAACTAGACTAAGGATTTGCCGCATTTTATGTGGTGGACAGTTGTTTTCTCTATGAAACGAATCTCTCTAAAATATAAATTCATTCTTGTCCGACAAGTATTAATGAATTTAAAAACTCAAAAAAATCGTCGATTTTCATCTGTCGGACAAGAAAAACGCCACATGTTTTCTCATTTTTTCCAGATTGTTTTTATGATTGCATTTTACAAAAAAAGAGTACGTATGATTAAAAAAAAATGAAAATATGGTCGACTTACTAGAGGTTCGCTGAAAAAAAACCGCGACTACAAAAATGTTCACAGAGGAAAAATGTGGTAGACTCTACCTAATACCCTATACAGAAAGTAAGGAAACTTTATTAATAATTTGCAATTTGCCCCATCGGCACCCAGAAGACTAGGGCAGTGAGCACATCGCGCATATCTGCTAGGAAACGGAGTGTTCCTTCGTGCATTCCGTTTCCTATACGGTGAGAGCGACCTGTCGCGCTGACTGTATAGGGAACGGAAAAATGCTAGCCGGACGGACCCAAATCTGTTGAATAAGGGGAGTGTTCTAGTAATTATATCCCTAAATCACGAATTTTTTGCATGGCAACATAAGATTTGTGTGCTGGGGCGTTGTCCTGTAAAAAAAATACCTTTGGATAGCTTTCCGCGTCTTTTCTCTTTAATTTTTTCCCGTAGAGTGGTCAGTAAATTCGAATAGTAATCTCCAGTTATTGTTCTACCCTTATTCAAAAAATCAATCATGATTACTCCATGGCAATCCCAAAAAAACTGAAGCAAGAACTTTTCTAGCAGATTTTTGGACACGAAATTTCTTAGGTCTTGGAGAACCAGAGTGTCGCCATTCCATCGATTGTTACTTCGTTTCTGGATCGTAGAAATGTACCAAAGTCTCATCCATAGTAACAATTCGGTTTAAGAAGCCTACATCGTTTTCAAATCGAACACAGATCGAACGCGATGCTTCTACCCTTGCACGCTTTTGGTCAACATTCAAACATTTGGGGATCCATTTTGCAGAAATTTTTCTCATGTCCAAATTGACGTGAACTATATAATGAACGCGTTCGTATGAAATCTGCAGTGCTTCAGATATCCGTTTAAGCCCAATTCGACGGTCTGATAAAATCATCTCATGAACTGCATCGATATTTTCGGGGACTGACACAGAAACTGGCCTTCCAGATCGGTCATCATCTACAATGAAAAATTTACCTCTTTTGAAGCTTGCAGTCCAATTTTTCACGATCGCATACGAAGGACATTGAGCACCAAGGTTATTAAGTATATCTTCGTAAATCTGCTTACCTCTAAACCCTTTTAAATACAGGTACTTGATGATGGCTCGATATACTCCAATTTTTCAATTTTTACAATTTCGGTGGACATCTTTTTTTTTTAATTCATTGCGTAACTCTGGTTTACTTTTTCGACGTCGAACTCTACACTGACACTTCTAATAAGTTATTGTCCGTTGATATGGTATCGCAATATTTTGTTTATGCAGGGAACTGGTCTAGGCTAACTAGATATCAATACATCCTCGTAATTCACGTTTTCTATAATAAATGTGACTTATCTGAACAAAAATGGTGTAGCAGCTTTATTTTCCATGCACGAAGAAGACCCTGTATATTCCGGTAGGGCAGCATGTTGCCCCCTCCCACTTCCTGCGGTTCCCCAAGCTTCCAGGGTGAGTGAACCTGTTGGATAGTCGCTGGATTCCTGATATCACAGCCGTTATAATGAAGGGTGACAATTCAGCAAGGCCACCAAGAAAATGTAATTATCCAAGGAATTCACCAATGCCACATATCCCCAGCACTATGCGTAATGGCGTTTTGATTTCAAGTTCAGCTCAGGAACCTCGAGAATCAAAAGTTTGGAGATTTAAGTACAATTTCTGTTGAATCCTTGCATTCAGTTCTAGTGAAATGTGTTCTAGTGCGTTGATTTCTTGAATAAACTCCCTGATAATTCTGAAATTCGTGGGAAAATTTTCCTGTTGATTCTATATGAGAGGGCTTCAAGGAAAACTACACGCTATCCCCAATAAGGAGCCATCGCACCATAAAGGGTTAAATGAATTATTCGAGTTTGAAATTCAGTTTGACTCCTGAGTATTTCCAACAAGTTTCCCAATGAATAACTTCACGGAGTTGAATATCAAAGAACTTCATTATTTCCTGAGCATACCGAATGGAAGCTTATAATAATATCCTGTAAGCTCAGAGCCTAGAGTCTTCATTGTGACTTGTAAGTTCCGGACAATAATAAATCGAAATAAAAAATTAACATTATCATGTTGAATATCCGGAAAATACTTGAGACCTCATAATGGTGATACGAAGCAGAATGAGATGCAGAAACAGTATCAATTTATGAATTGCTTTCATCTTAAATTCCATCCTTATTCTACAGGGGGACCTTACAAAAAAGTTACGTAATAAACGAACAGATAATGATAGGTTAATTTGTATCAAATTTTAAATCCGACCCAACTACTTTCAGCCCTACTTTGTGCTTGTCAAACACTTGAATACCTAGTACTTATCCCCCACTTACGTAGGAGGACTTGGAATGAGATCATCAGGGCCTTTTAATGGCGTGATTATGCAAACACAACAATTACAGGTTGAGGGCTTCTGATTAGAATCCATCATTTTTCTTGGATGGATTCTGTGATATTCTACACCAATTAGCTTCCGGAATGTTCTCGATAGAAACAAAGGCTTCCAATTTCTTGACATTCGACCTGGTCTCTCATTATATGACGGCGTTCATTCAACTCTGACATCGATGGTGATTGAGGGAATATAGGCGATTTTTTAAGGAGGTTCGATCAAAAAAACGACGCTGAATTTGTACTACGAAAATAATTCCATTGATACCTACTCGTATTCGCTCGTTTGGTAAATCTCATTCTCGTCATAATATGCTTGGTTTTTTCTTATGTAGGGTTTTCCAATAATAGGTGTTATTTTGAATAGCCCACCACTTCGGTAGATGTCACTCTTGCAGCTGTCATTTTTTCAAATTTGACAGGTAGAAACTACGCCATTGATAAAATGGAATGATTCACGATTTAACAACGCATTGAAATTATTAATAAAATTCACGATAAAAATGGTGGAAATTCGGCAGAGACGGTTCGTAGAACTCGAACATTTTTGGGTCTTCGTGAAGCACCTTGTCGAACCGCAATACAGAAATTGGTGGACAAATTTGAGCTGTTGGGACAAGTTAGTGATCTGAAGAAAAAAACCAGTGCACGTCGCTAAAGAACAGCTTAGCCTATTGCTGCTGTAGCCGAAACTGTAGAAGAAAACCCAAGTTTATCTACGAGGATGTATTGATATCTAGTTAGCCTAGACCAGTTCCATGCATAAACAACATATTGTTACACCATATCAACGAACAATAACTCATTAGAAGTGTCAGTGTAGAGTTCGACGTCAATTAGTAAACCAGATAGACCAAGAGCCAGTGACCAATTTTCATATGTCATTTCATAACTCACCAAAATTTACCTGTTTAATATTCAATATCTGCTCGAAAATAAAAACAACTTCTGCCAGCCCATAATGGCCGGAGTAGACTACCATAAGCGCTCAAAGAGGCCAGAAAATTAGGTTCAACTATGTCATAGTATCATACACAAAACTTTCAGGAATTGTTATTGATAGTATATTGAATCTATAAAAAATAATGACAGAACTTTTTCGTCCCTCCGAAGTGTGGGCAGAAGTCTTTGAAAATTCGTTAAGAACAGCTGTACTTAGGTATGTCATTTCAATACGCTTGAAATTTACAGGAAATAAGGAAAATGTGTCTAGAAAGCGAATTATAATCACGACAGAAATTTTTTACATCACGAACCATCTGCCAGAACGAGAAATGTTGCCGCGCAAATGCGAGCGAAATGAGCATTTACGAGACTCATCAAAAGTTGAGAAGCTAAAATTCTTTCATGAAATTGCAGAATTTGTTTTCAGTTTCATTTACCTGATCCGATGATAAGGGTATTCGCTATGTACTCGTAATACTAAAGCTCACTATGACAGTCTTATACTCTCTTTTACTACTCTTAGTCTACCCAACTTTTGGGGTTTTAAATGCCCTGATGGGTTTATTTTTTCCCTTAATGTGACTGAGATCTCACACTTCTTTGAATGTTTCGTAAGTCACACAGGTATATTCAAGACCTCAATCCATTCGAAAAATTCTTGAGGAAACAAATTTTGAGGATGCGTAGGAAGAGCATATTATTTCGAATAGTTTATTACTAAATAAATTGTTGTAATGTTAAAAATAAACACCTTTAATTCCTTTAATTGGCAATAAAACATGCCCAATATGCGCTCTAGGTCTGACTTGCAAATATGAATAAGCTCATTTCGCTCGCATTTGCGCGGCAAAATTTCTGGTTCTGGCAGATGGTTCGTGATGTAAAGAATTTCTGTCATGATTTTAATTCGCTTTCTAGACACATTTTCTTTATTTCCTGTAAATTTTAAGCGTACTGAAATGACATACCTAAGTACAGCTGTTCTTAATGAATTTTCAAAGAGTCAGCCAACACTTAGGAGAGACGAAAAAGTTCTGTCATTATTTTTTAAAGATTGAATATATTATCAATAACAATTCCTGAAAATTTTGTGTGTGATACTATGACATAGTTTGACCTAATTTTCTGCCCTCTTTGAGCGCTTGTGGTAGTCTACTCCGGCCATTATGGGCTGGCAGAAATGGTTTTTATTTTCGAGCAGATATTGAATATTAAACAAGTAAATTTTGATGAGTTATGAAATGACATATGAAAATTGGTCACTGGCTCTTCCTCTAAGAGTTACGCAATAAATTAAAACAAAAAGATGTCCACTAGAATTGTAAAAAACGAAAAATTGGAGTATCGAGCCATCATCAAGTCCTGTGTTTAAAAGGGTTAAGAAGGGAGCAGATTCACGAATATATGCTTAATACCCTTGGTGATCAATGTCCTTCGTATGCGACCGTGAAAAATTGGACTGCAAGCTTCAAAAGAGGTAAATTTTCCATTGAAGATGATGACCGATCGGGAAGGCCAGTTTCTCTGTCAGTCCCCGAAAATATCGATGCAGTTCATGACATGATTTTATCAGACCGTCGAATTGGGCTGAAACGGATATCTGAACACTGAAGTTCACGTCAATTTAGACATGAAAAAAATTTCTACAAAATGGATCCCCAAATGTTTGAATGTTGACCGAAAGCGTGCAAGGGTAGAAGCATCGCGTTCGATCTGTGCTCGATTTGAAAACGATGTAGACTTCTCAAACTGAATTGTTATACTATGGATGAGATTTGGGTACATTTCTACGATCCAGAAACGAAGCAACAATCGATGGAATGGCGACACTCTGGTTCTCCAAGACCTAAGAAGTTTTGTGTCCAAAAATCTGCTGGAAAAGTTATTGCTTCAGTTTTTTGGGATTGCCATGGAGTAATCGTGATTGATTTTTTGGATAATGGTAGAACAATAACTGGAGTTTACTATTCGACATTACTGACCACTCTATGGAAAAAAATTAAAGAGAGAAGACACGGAAAGCTATCCAAAGGTATTTTGTTTTTACAGGACAACGCCCCAGTACACAAATCTCATGTTGCCATGCAAAAAATTCGTGATTCAGGGTTAGAATGACTGGAACACCCCCCTTATATACCAGATTTGGCTCCGAAGGGACTATCATCTCTTTCCTCAACTGAAAAAAAGTTTAAAAGGTCGTAAATTTTCTTCCAACGAGGAGGTAATAAAAGCTGTGAAGGACTGGTTTGCAGAGCAAGAAGAAACATTTTATTTAAAGGTCTAGAGACGTTGCAGGTTCGCTGTAATAAATGTATTCAATTAAGAGGAGAATATGTTGAGTAATAAAATATTTTGACATTGAAATTTTGTTTGGTTCTATATAGTAGGCTAAGAGTTTATCAATATATCCTCGTATTGTTGCATCAAAACAGAAATGATTTACTTGTTCAATCTGTATGAAAGGTGACAATATTTTGGTAAATGAACGATTTGCTTGATTATGTATCTTAAATAATGTCTCCTTCTCAATGTGTACACATTCGTATTCTTTCATCAAGAACTGGAAATACCTCTTCAGGATAATCCGTATAGAAGACGGGATCCATTTGTGGAAAGTATCAAAGCGAATTAAAGGCGACGGAAGAAAACGTCATCGCTTTTCTATTTCCCGGTTTGAAAACGAATAATTTTGAGCTCACTGCACAAACATCGTATCCGCCTTAGCTCTGAGTGTAGTTCCAATTTCCACCCAAGTAGATGCGACAGAGCAATGAAGTGTGTTATTCTTAGGAAGCATGGGAGATAATTTCGAACACTTTCAATCTTTCAGATTCAATTTTCTCAAGTATCTCGTACAAATCACGAGGAAACTTTATTGCTAAATACGCTAGATGATAATTTATTGATACTCAAAACCTTAGACTATAGAGAGAAGAGACACACCTTTCAATAATTAATAGTGAAGCCAATTTTAAAAATCATCAGAACTAAACTCGGTAACTGTACTACTGCGGAATCAAAATTTAGTAGAAATTTTTGCTACGTTGTGACGTTCGTTGAATTATCAGTAGTAATAACCCAAGGACATTGATAATTGTTCGAAAAAATTCTATGACAGATTTCGAAAGCTTGTTGCTTGGAAACAGACCGACGCCGTAGGCGGAGGTCTGATGTCTACAAGCAACAAGCTTGAGAAAGTTGTCATAGAATTTTTGAGCATTTATCAATGTCCGAGGGTTATTCGGATAGAAAATTTTTTGCTAATTATAGAAAAAATACAGAGCTAAAACAATTTATTTAAAGGTGCAATTAACAAAGGAACAATTAGAATAGTTAAATGAAGATCCAGACGTGTTAGTTTCTATAACTGATGAAGATGTATTTCCACTACGCATGCTGTTAATAATTTGATTATGATGTTCTTCGTCAATATTCAAGTAGGGTTTTATTGAGTTGGCATTGTTGTGACCCGTAATTTTTATAAGCTGTTGTTCTTGTACACCACTTTTGGCCAATCGACTAACCGCGTTCGATCTATTGGAATGATTAGTAATTTTTTTTTCCTTTGTATTCAATCCAATCGCTTCGGCAGACGATCTTGTCCAATTTTGAATCGTATTTCTTCCAATGGGCATATTATCATACCAGTGATCATTTTCGGATTTCCATTGATGATTTGGTCTGACGAATAATCTGTTGGTTTTAATATTTGGGCCCCTTTTCGACATCAATTTTTTGAATAATCGGACAGGACAAACGTTGCTGTCATCGTTTTCTATTAAAAACTTGCTTCCAGTACACATTCTTGAACCACCCTGGCAAGTCTTGCTGAATACAGGGTTATATTCCACTCGGTTGGTTACAGAACCATCGTTGTTTGATTCGATACAAAAAAATTCAGTCAAGCAAGCAGCAGCTTCCCCACCTCGCCAAGCTAATTCTACCGCGGCTATGTGATAGAATTTCCGTTGCAGCCCTTCAGGAGTATTTTGATTCCATAAATTCACCATTTTTGTTATTTCCACAGAACTTAATGCTGCCGAACTTTGCTTCCTTTTACTTGGGTCTGATTGCAGTTTTCGTCGTATAGAATCACGGGCAGCTCGCGCTTGTTGAAATACAACACTTTTGAATGGGTCAATAATAACTTTCATTTCTTTATAATATTTTTCTTGTAACAGCTTACTTGTTATATTCCACATGGTTTTGACCGTACTTTCTTTGAACTCTTTACCATCTTTTCTCCTCATGTTCACAGACCAATCCTTTAAAATCAACGCCAATTCTTCCGCCGTCCGATTTCCATCTAATTGATACTTTCTATCGTTGCAAAAGTCTATAAATGCTTTCCATACAAATTTCTTACTGTAAACGGTGTTTTTTGGTATGTTCGATTCTATAATTTCATTAATATTATCGTCAGTATTGCAACCAAATCGTGACATTTCGAAATATTAAATATTTGAAACTTCAAAATCGAAATGAATCAATATGTGTCCATAGCAACGTGAAAACAGCCCATGGTCTGTTATCGATGTAATGTTGACATGATTGGGTGAAATTGTTCATCTGATATCAAATGAGGAAATTTAATTGGTTGTTGGAACTGTCAAAAAATTTTCTACTAAATAAACTCTCAATCAAAATGAAAACAACTTTAGATTGAAATTCATCTGCTCATTTGTGCGTGAATGTCAGAAATGAGTATTTGTTTCTTCAAATATTGTGAATTCCTCACATTACATACACAAAAGTAGGTATCGAAATGTTCGCGAAACGTCTCGGCCGTTTTTGCCTCAGATAATGAATGGACACGTTATGACAGCACCATTTTCTGAATCTGTGGCCAGTTCATTCATTGATTTTGTTCGGCTATTTTAATTTCGTGTTACTAATGACGTTTTGTAAAGTGTTTTCATCAAGATATCGCGTAGGAAAAGTGAAATTTTGATTTATTTCTCAATATTATTATCAAAATACGTTGAAAATGGTTCGTATGTGTTTTGTTTGTGGTAAATTGGACTATTTGAAACCTGATTTGAGTTTACTCAGGTAGATTCTACTCTTGTCATTCTTAAGTAACAATGGCGTAGATTCTTCTAGGAACCTATATTCTGAATAAAGAATGAAGAATAGAATAATCTTCGTTCCATTCATTGAATACTGACTAAATTTTGGCTCCACCAGTTCTCGAATTTATGAATGGAATGCTGTGTCTCCTCTTTCTATTTTTCATCTTTGGGGCAGTATCACCTTTTGAATCGTGGTAAATCTCCATTCAAAAGTGGTCTCTTTATTTCACGAGTAAGTACCCTAATTTACGACGTAGAGACTTGATTTTTCATAAATTGTAGTTGAAGAACGTCCCGAGGGCAAATAGTTTTCTTTTTTTCGATTTAATCAGTTTTTCAATTAAAAAAATCAGGGTAAACGTTAGATCTGGGGTTATTGAATATGTTTTTCGTTTTTTATAAGTACAAGCTATAGTTTTCAAATACTCATCATGAAAATTTTTGTAGTTGATAGAAGAATAAATTGCCGAGGGCAAATAGTTGCGATTTTTTCGATTTAATCAGTTTTTCAATAAAAAAAAACAGATTGAACTTCAGCGTTTTGGGAATTATACTTAATGATTTTTTCCGACGGTTATTCATCATTTTCTAGAAAACATCGCAACTATTTGCCCTCGGCAATTTCATCTTCTATAAACTACAAAAATTTTCATGATTATTATTTCAAAAATATAGCTTGTACTCATGAAAAACGAAAAACATATTCAATAACCTCAGATCTATGCGGCAGGAATTGGGGCTGTAACCCAAAAATACTGCGATGGATGTACGTCATGATTGTAAGACCTATAGTCACATATGGGGCAGTAGCCTGGTTTGCAAAGACAAGTCAGGCAAGTACGAGGAAAATGCTCGACAAAGTACAAAGGCTTGCCTGTGTGTGCATCACGGGAGCTATGAGAACGTGCCCAACCAGGGCGCTTGAGATCATCACAGACCTCACACCTCTACACCTAGTGATTGACAGGGTAGCCCATGAGGCCATCCTCAGAGTATCTAAAGAAGGAGCAGGCAATGAGAGAGTCAGGTTTCAGAGAGCTTGGTCCTCTCTGAATGACTACACCTCATCTGCAAACCTTCCTAGCGATGTAATGATCAAGAAAGTAAGCACTGAGAAGAACTTCAGTACAATGCTAAGTAAAAGAGAAGATTGGGAAAGGGAATACACCAACTACAATCTCAAAGAAAATACAATGAAATGGTATACTGATGGTTCTAAAACCGCTACAGGAGCTGGCGCTGGGATTTATGGGACAAGTACCAAGTGTGCACTATCGCTAGGCTCCTGTACAAGCGTCCTTCAAACGAAAATACTTGCAATCGGAAGATGTCTAGATATACATCTAGAAAGAAACTATCAGAAGTGCGATATAGCTATTCATACAGATAGTCAAGCTGCTATTAAAGCACTGAGCTCCTACGTCATTGACTCAAAGCTGATTTGGGAGTGCCGAAACAAACTCAATGAGGTAGGCAAGAAGAATAAGGTCTTTTTAATCTGGGTTCCCGGTCATTCGGGAATCGTAGGAGACGAAGAGGCCAATAAACTGGCCAGAAAGGGCGCACAGACGCCACTCACTGGCCCAGAACCCTTCTGTGGTATAGGAAAATGCACCTATAAGAAGGAATTTATGCTGAAGGAGAAAACCGAAAGAGAAAAACTCTGGCGGAATCTCCCAGGAATGGATCACTCCAAAAAGTTCCTCCGGAACTTTGAAACTGCTAGATCCAAAAAATATCTGGATCTCAGTAAAAACCAACTTCACCTACTCACTGGCTTTCTCACAGGACATTGTCGCCTAAAGAAGCATCTGTTGAGAATGGGTTTATCGGACACTGATGAAAGTAGATTCTGTGGGGAGGAGGAAGAAACTCCTATTCACCTGGTTACGGAATGCTATGCCATTGTAAGCCAAAGGAAAGATAGCTTTGGACAAGAAACTTGTAGAAGTGGGGAGTTATCCTCCTTGAAGCCGTCCCAGATACTGGATTTCATCAAATCTCTGGAACTGGAAGGCGAGCTGTAGGAGGCGCGATGATGACAGCTCAGTCAGGGGGCACAATAGACCTTAAGGTCGCAGTGGACTGTAACCCCTTTTCACTATAACTATAACTATAACCTCAGATCTAACGAAAAAAAGAAAACAATTTGCCCTCGGGACGTTCTTCAACTTCAATTTGAAAAAAAATCAAGTCTCTTCGGCGTAAATTAGGGAACTTACTCGTGAAATAAAGAGACCACTTTTCGAATGGAGATTTACCACGATTCAAAAGGTGATACTGCCCCTTAAGCTGGAACTGAAAAAATGGAAGACAAAACCAGAATACAAAAATGCCCTAATAACTTGAATATAATGTACATATTAGCACCCGCACATATCTGCATTTAAGTGGATTTTATCTCTTTAGTGGTCTCAGGCTCCAGCACCCTTTTTTCGTAAGCATCTTCCTACTCAAGGCCTTCATAATTTCTTCACATTCTGCTCACAATATCGTCGTAAATCTAGACAGGTTTTTCAAGCCAGAATCAGAGAGCGACGAAATCAAGTCATTAAGTGGCCTTTTGAAAGTTGACAGCTAATTTATCCTTCTTGTGAAGTTAACTAATAAGATTCTGCAATAGGATATCAAATGAATGCCGGACTTATACATTTATTTAGTTTTATTCGGCGGATGTAATTATAGCAATCAGATAAATATTACGAAAACTCGGACATGTTACGATGAAAAATGCTTGGAAACTCGTCACGTCCAAACTGCTAAAATAAATATGGAGAAAATACCCTCAATTTCAGCAGTATGCCAAAAACAAGAAGAATTCATTGTGGATACACACATACAGACGAACAATTTCGAAAAGAGCATACAAATTCTGTATTTTGAAAGAATATTAGAATATTGAATAAAATTATACACTGCGCAAAAAAATTAACGCACATTATGGAAATCTCAAATTTATTCTACAACTGAAGGTGTTCTCAATGATAATTATTTTTATGTTCGACTGCTTCATAAACACTTGATTCATGAATTCGTTTAGCGTCCAGAATTGACTACTTTATTGGACACCACTTTATTGGACTCCACTGTCACAGTCTTCTCTCGATTTTGCAATTTTCTTCGTTTCACAGCACATGTTATAGGCCGCATACAAATTTTCATAAGCACTTTTAGTGGGTAGGAGGGATTCTTTGGCACTTGGGGCTAAATTATTCACGCTTTCCTCTTCCGAACTATCCATTTTTGGATTATTATGACGTTTGTCACAGAATTAACGAAGTAAACAACTTTGTTCAGTGAGGTTGCTAAGGTCGCTGATGGTTACTAAGGTAAGATTAGCAAAAGCACACTCAAAGTATTTCTTGAAATAAAGCGACGAATATATTAATTGCCATTTCAGAAAATAAAATGTCTGCATTGCAGTCAAACATAAAGCTTTGTATGCAAACTCGTACATAATTAGGTTTATGGACTTGCCCAAATTATGGGCCTCGCTCGCTTTGCTCGCTCTGCCATAAATTTTGGACTCGTCCATAAAGACCTAATTTATGTACTTGTTACATAAATAGCTATTATTTCCAAACGTACGATAACAACGTCAGTTCTCGCCTGACAGGATCATCGAAAAGTTCTATTTCTCCGCCCAGGCGGAGAAATATTTACTTTTCCCTCCGGCGCCGGCGGAGGGAAAAGTGTTGCTACGAAAAAGATAACTTGGTTACCATGAACAAAGATGCATAGAATGCAAAAACTTCCAATGCAAACGTCATTTTTATTTGATAAAGTTACATTAAATTGATTAAATGTACAATTTTCATGAATTTGAAAACGTTTGGAAATAAAATAGCATATTTCATTCGGAGAAGAAGTGACTTTTCGTGGCTCGCTTTCAATTATCCGCCTCACTCCGTTCGGCGGACAAACTCAAGCTCGCCACGAAAAGTGACACTTCTCCTCCTAATGAAATAATATACTATTATCAGAATTATGCATGCATACCTATGTTATCCACTTTCAACGTTTTTCTTCAATACAGCAGGAATAAAAAAAGATGATATTACCAGATTTTGAATGTATTGGCTCCATTCTAAAATCAGTTGTTCTCGATCAATTCTAGTGATCAATAGTTTTTCTTTCGTTTGATTTTCTACACCCGATCGCTATGCAACGCGAAACACGCAATTTTACCCAAGAGGAATGTGCCCAAGCGGTAGTTTTGCGAGACGAAAGGTCACAAGAATAGCAGAAAGGTTTGGAGTTTCCCATACAAGTGTGTCCAGAATGTTGCAGCGATTCAGGGAGACAGGTATGAATGTCCAAAGACCAGGACAGGGTAGACCACGGGTAACAACTGCCATTCAAGAACGTTACTTGAGAGTTTCTTCGTTGAGACAACGGTTTGCAACCGCTCGCCTCCTTCAAAATCAGCTTGAGCAAACTCATGAGGTGCAAATTAGCAGACAATAAGAAATCGCCTCATGGAATATGATTTAAGGCCTCGTGTCGCGGCAAGAGGCCCAGCTCTCACCCCAGCCCATCGAAGGGCGCGTTTGGATTCTGCGAGAGAACATATCCATTGGGAAGAGGCCGATTGGGAAAGAGTTCTCTTTACAGATGAGTCTAGATTCTGCCTCTACCATTGTGGTCGACGTTCCCTTGTATACAGACGTCCACATGAAAGATATGCTCAGTGCAATTTCCTGAATACTACTGGTTTCGGGGGAGGATCGATTATGGTATGGGGTGGAATTTCTTTGACTGCTCGCACAGACCTAGTGGTCATTGATAATAGAGCTATGAATGCTGATAAGTATATAAGGAACATTCTTGAATAGCATGTAGTGCCATTTGCCTCATACATTGGTGAAAATTTCATTTTTATGGACGATAATGCCAGACCCCATCGTGCGCGCATCGTTCAGGAGTACCTTGAAGAGGTTGAAATTTCTCGAATGGAATGGCCAGCAAGAAGTCCAGATCTCAATCCGATTGAGCAGGATTGGGACAACCTCAATAGAAGGCTGAGAAGTTCAGAAAATCATCCAGCTACTCTTAATGACTTAGGAATCCAACTCGGAGAAATCTGGGAAGGATTAGATCAGAACATTTTAAGATCACTCATTTTGAGTATGAACCGTCGTTGCCGAGCTGTAATTAACGCAAGGGGTGGAAATACCAAGTATTAAATCACTTATCAGCATTTCAGTATTTTGAAAACTGTTCATTCCCCTTCTTTCACATAAGATTCGGTGAAATCCTGAATTTTTATTCCATTTAATGTGTCTTGTTTCGTTCAAAACCTTCCCGAGAGAACATAAAAAATAAGTCATAAAGTCATTGTAGAGTTAACTTTCATTCAAATTGAGATTTTCAGAATGTGCGTTAATTTTTTTTGCGCAGTGTATATCGAAAAGAAAAAAAAATATATTAAACCATGAATTCAGATAAAAAACGTTTCTGACTGAAGACATAACTTTATAATCCACCACAACAAAGGTACATCCGTCAACAATGCATTTAAGCTCACTCAAACATAATAACCTCCCACATAAAAAATCAAATTATGCTCCCTCCACAAAACCCAATACTTTAACTCTTCATGCAGAATAAGTTGCTTGATCCTTGTTCAAAAGACAAGCACAATGCCATGTTTTATTTCTTCCTTGAATAGGAGATAATGCTCAAGGTAATACTGCTTGTAGATGGGATTAAACTGAATTTCAGGACTGTCCCGAGCAGTTTTATTGTTTACTTTATCATGCAATGGAAAGTCTAATTCTAGATAGGAAAAGCGAATTATAATCTACGGTTTTAAGGAATTCTATGATAATCTGTGAGGAGCTAATCTGATTTTTTGAGATTGATACAGGGAGTTCTCAAAGGAGCGTATTTATCATTCAAAAATAAATTACCCTATGAAAATTAAAATGTGAGGAAGATATGAGCATTCAAAGTAACCATTCGATCTTGAATTCAGTTTTTATGAATGTCAAAAACGAATTTTTAAGAAAATAAGGACTGAACTAGAATAAATTCGCTATCACAAAAACGCCTATATCTCTTGAACCAATTGAGACAAAATCAAAATTTGATCATAGTTAGCTTTGTTAAGAACGTCAGAAACATGTGGAACATCTACTTCAAAAATATTTCAATTCTCTGTCGCAAAATGTCAAGCGAAGTGAAAACACGAGAATTTGTAGCGAAACTTTTTCAAAATAATCAAAAATGGAGCTTCAAAAGAATCGCAAAAGAGGCTCGCGTTCGTCCGGAAACGGTATCAAGAGTTGTCAAGCGCTTCAACAAAGATCTTACAATTAACCGCAAATAAGGAGCCGGGAGGAAAAAGGGGTTTCATAGCCCAAAAAAAGTGAAGAAAGCCATGAGCCTTTTTCAGAAGAATCCTAACCTTTCAGGACGGAAAGTGGCCCAAATAGTGGGTTGTTCGCAGTCAACCGTTCAGAAAATCAAGTCGAGTTGTGGGCTTAGAACATACAAAGTGCAGAAAGTGCCAGACAGGAACGCTGTGAAGAACTAAGAAGCGAAATCAAGAGCAAAGAAATGAAAAAAAAGATTTCATGAGAAATTTTTCCTGTTGCGTGATGGACGACGAAACCTATGTCTTGGCTGATTTCTCGCAACTTCCTTGTCAGGAATTTTACACTGCAGATTCTCGTGGAAATGTTGACGAACAATTTCGCGTGAAGAAACAAGCAAAGTTTCCTAGAAAATTCCTGGTTTGGCAAGCAATTTGCACTTGTGGGAAAAGGAGCAAATTTTTCGTTGGCCAAGGCTCTGTTGACTCGAAGATATACATCGAGGAACGCTTGAAGAAGCGACTTTCACCATTTTTACGTGAGCACGATGTGTCAACAATCTTTAGTCCAGATTTAGCTTCATGCCACTACAGCAAGGCCACCAAGGAATGGAACGAAGCTAATGAGGTGGGTTTTGTCCCCAAAGAGGCCAATCCACCAAATTGCCCAGAACTCAGGCCAATCGAAAGATATTGAGTCCTGGTAAAAAGAGAATTGAAGAAGACTAAGAAATCAACGAAAACATTAGCGGAATTCAAGCAAAAGTGGAAGACAGCATCCCAGAAAGTGACTGAGAACACTAAAAGAAGCATGATGGGAAGAGTTCCAGAAAAAATCCATGAATTTTGTAAAAAATAGTTTCGGTTTTTTTATTGTAAAAACAGTTTTCATTAGAATTAGAAGATGATACGAAAATGAGTTTGATTTTCGAAATCGGTCCAGTGGTTCAAATGATATAAGCGTTTTTGAGATGGCGAATTTATTCTCGTTCAGTCCTTAGGTGAATTCTTTCTTGTTATAGTAACCAAAACATTATCCTTGACAAATTTGTTTGAATGAATGAGAACCCCATTATAAATCTTATGTCGTCTTCAATTTCCACATAAACAATTTCTTTTTCCTGTGATTTCACGAGTTCAACTCAATTACACTATAACATAACAGTTTCAACAAATTTTCGAAGACTGTACCCATATTGATGACGATTATTTTAATGTATCTTCTCGGTTAAAGATGAACGCATATTTCGTAGAAGTTTATACGTAATAAATGTTTATGGACTCCTTGAATTATCAGCTCATCTTCTGATGAAAATGATATTTTTAGAATTCAATTTCCGCCGCAAAAAAATGGGTTTCCTTGGATTTTGAGACCAGATGAAACTAATAAAGTGGTTATTGATCTTTTATGTGGGAAGATCATTACTCTTTCATATTTCGTTGAATTTAGGTTTCTTCCGAATCCTTCATTTAAATATCATAAGTTTTAGAATATGATTCTGATTTTTTTGGAGAAGATTTAAGTGTTTAAATGAAACTGTTTTAATATTCTGACACATTTCACTGTGTATATTTGGAAAATCTTAGGTTATAGTAATTTTTCTGTCAGATAACTACATAGAGGTCGTAGAAGTTACGAATTTATCAAAATGTTTATTAGCTATGGGAGAATAATGAATTTGAGAAAATAATATTAGAATTCAATAATTCCAAAGACCTGGCGAATGTTGGAGAAACTTTTTTTCTGCTAATACTGGAAATATTTCACGTATATGAACATGGTCGGAAGATTCAGTTATGCTATTTTCTTGTACGGAAATCCAGGATCGAGAGTTGAAATTTTACTGAAAAATAATGGACAGAATAGTCCGTTACTTTGTGATAGTTCATTCGAAAACATAATAAAAGTACTCGAATAACCCAACAGAAAAACTTCTAAACGAACAGACAGACCTACGGAATTCCACACTTTCCAAAATTCTCAAGAAATAAACTTACAGAAGACATTCGAATTCCTTTAAGCACAACTTGTAATAATCCAGTATGAAAATGTAGTAGTACTATGAAACCTGTGTCACAGTTAAACCTCAAAAGAACACACTCCATATACTAAATAAAAAAAGAGTAAATAGAAATTATCATTGGCAACGTCTCTGAGAATTATTTGAAATTCCACGAGTACCAACCTGCGTCAGTTTTGAGTAAAAAAACTTGATAAACCTAAATCTTGGCCAACTGGGATACTTTATAAAATTGAATGGAGTATATATATGCGATTTAAAATGTCAGGATATGAAACGAATGATATCCCTTATTGAATTTTGAATATCATAGACAAAACATGAGAAATATTCTTTGAAAAGATATCTTTTCAAAAATATTGATTTTGAATCAATTTGTAAAAAGTTTAACTATCATCACAAATATTCTGGATTTTATTCATATTTTCTTACTGAGGAACTGTTCAATTTCGAGTAATTTTCCTGATATCAACCGGTGGATCCACAAGATTTACTAGTTTATTGTTCGAAATTTTCTCGACCAATTATTTGAGAACATTCATAAATTTGTTGATAGGTTTTTTATTACGCTTATGATTAAGATTATACTGATAACTCCCTCAGAATCTACAAGCTTCTGTTGAAAATCAAGTCATCTTGAATACGAAAATTATTCCATTTTGTTTCCAAATAACAACTTCTCAAAACTGAAAAAATCACCACAAAAGAAGAGAATTTAAAAATTTCAAGGGTATTTGTGTTGCGAGATTCCATAGAATATTCATAGGTCATTTATTCAACATGTTTTATGAATGAAACGAAATATAAGCTTATCTCAATTCACCAAGTTCATTCTAAATTATTCTGAATATCAGGTCTTGAAGCATATTAATAAAAATATTGATATTGATAATCAATAATAGCATATGAACGAACAGAATCAATTGAATTATATCCTTTTTGCATCTTTATATGGGAATAACACCAAACTATAATAGTCTATGTAAATAGTTTTCAATAATAATGAATTACGTGAAAATTATCTTTTGGAGAGAAATTTTTACTGAAAATATTTCGACAGTTGTCTTTCGAATTGCTTTGAGGAAATTCCCCATTGAACCTGTTGATTCAAAATGTTGCATTGCTTATAATTTTTGATCTCTTCATTTTTAATTTTTTCAAATCAGAATATTTCCTCAAAAGAATATTTGGAAATTGCTGAAGAAACTAGAAAAATAAATCGAGAAAATTTCATTATGAATTAGTAGAATTTAAATCTATGTTCGGTGCATTACAATGGCAACGAATTCTACACTCAATTGATCGGAATTTTCGTAATACTCACAGGATATTCGTCGTATTTGACCCCCAACTGATAATCCAAGAAATCATCTGAATTCTTCTCCGGAGCCGCACTCCTCTTGTCCAGGACGTATCCCACAACTTCCTGATTGAACAACAAAACAACCATCAACAACTGAACGGCTACCCCAAGCAGACTCATGACTTCTTTCTATATTATTTCAAATTTATTCGCCAAAAACCCCAAGAAACACCGTCAACAATTCAAACAAACATATTACTCCTTCCGATCAACAAACGGAAACTTTTCAGTGTAGATGGCGCAGGGGTCGGTCTTTTGGGGGTATGGAGAGATTGTGTACAAACTGTAGGCAGCCTCCAGGTCCAACATGCTTATATAACGAATGTCCGCTCAAGTTCTATCGCGAATCAACGCAAACTCGTCGACTTTCGATATTTTCTTTATTGCGATATCTAGGTCCTATTGTAGGGGGGTCTGATTATATTTTCATGTATTCTTCTGGGAGGAGGGAGGCGGGGGGCGGAAATGCAGCGACGATGGGGATGTAGGAAATAATGTCCCTGCACACGGGCGTCCGCGGAAATAATTCCCAGAAGGCCACAAAAAAAAACTTTAAAAAGAATTTTAAATTTATATCAAATCATTCCTAGAAAGTTCTCAACTTCACTTTTTCAATTTTTCATAACTTAAGTATTCATTAATTTCACAACAATGATCGTAGATGCTGAACATCTGCTTGTTTTATACAGTGCGCGTCAAAATTATGGAACAAATTCATTTTCTCATATGTAATACCACAAGAGATGGAATTTTGCCGGCAAAATTTCTCGATTGCTGCTCGGAAAATTCGCAAATGACAGTTTTATCAAAATCACGAGCCGTTAGGCGAGTGATTTTGGAAAAAATGTCATGAACGAAATTTCCGAAAAGCAACAAACTTAAATATTACAAGAGAGAAATTTTACCAGCTTAAATTTCATCTCGAGTGGAATTCGGCATGACTATTCCACGAGAAAATAGGGTAATATGTTCACATTTGACGCGTATTGCGCTATTTGGCGAATTAGAATTCATCATAGATTAACTAAACCACTAAACGTTGTTTGTTCTCTCTATGATATTTATTTCCGAAGCTATCTATGAATTCGAGAAACGACAAAAATTTTGTCGCTGAAAAACCAACATGTTGGTTTTGCCGGCTTGAACATTTTTTCGGGATTAAACGATCGTTGCTACGTAAACTTCCTCACTAAAAATGAAAAGAGTGGAATAGTCAGAAGAAAAATATTTGGCAACAAAATTCTGAAATAAGTCAATTTTTATTTCACTTTTACCAAATTTTTATGCGTTTTTGAAGGATTTTTGTCGCACCCTGTGCCATCCCCATCATCCCTCTGAAGTTTTTGAATGGGGAAAGTGGGTCATGTGGTACTTTTTTGGCAAGGTCTTTCATTGATGATTCAGATTTTTCTATGCTTGGTTGAGAAATTTATATATGTTCATATACTCCATTCACAACTCTTGTCTTGGAAATTTGACACATTTTACTCTGTATCGAAGTTATGACGTTTTTCAAAATATTTTTATGTTCCAAGTCAACACTATGTTGCCCTTTCTACATTCTTAGCGTATTTCTCAGAATGGGAATTTATTCGGAAAATGAATGAATTGGAAAAGATGTGATGGACGAAAATAATTAACGTTTATATGAATTGATAGAAAGGATTCCTATTCTAGTTATTTGTATGAAAAGTACAAGAGATCACTGTTGAAATATGTTATTTTTCGCCATGGAAGAAAATTGCATTGCTTTCACATAATTTTCATATACATGCTTGTGAAGATTTAATGTTTATTATCCTCTTGAACTGAAAGTTCAAGACTGGACGACATCAATTGTTGATTCTAATCAAGAATTCCTAAAATAAAATCAACCCAAAGATATAAGATGAATTGATGGGTAATTACAAGAATCAAGAATAATGTCAATTTTATTTTGTTGATAACTTTCTTAAAATCAATGTTGGGGTATAAAACTCGGCTGCGTTTGTTCAAACAACATCTAAAGAAGACATTTTTCACCATATCGACCTTTGAAAGGCGTTTCTTATAGGAGAATTAGGTCTAAGTTCCACCTCATCAGTGAGGTACCTAACTTTTGCAAATCTGCTCATATATCGCCAAATTTCTTGGAAAACCTGGAAAATATCATCCTAATCGTCCTCTCGAGACTCTATTCGATCCATCTACTGCGATATCTGTCCAAATAACAGCTTTTTCAACGAAATTCCCGTGTACCCCTTCAACCTCGAAATGTAAACATTCGTCCTGTTCTTGAAAATCGTCACGCTCCACCCTGGTGCTAAAAACAATAAACATACGTTAATCTTTGCTTTCGACGAAAAACTCACCTGCAAATATCGATTAAATACCAAAAATCTGCGAACAATTTGTAAACCTAACAAAATGTGGAATATCTTTGATACTTTTACTTTGATGTAAACAGAAAACTGGCAACGTCGTTTTGTCATTAACGATATTTTCTGTGCACGCACTGACTTTTCATCATATGTTCTGTGTTTTTTATCAGGTTCGCCAACTCCTGATAACGAAACCATGACCTCCTATGTGTTTAAATAAAAGTGAATGGAGTATATATGGGTACATTTTTCATTAATGGGTAGTACAAATTGGTTGAGTGTATTGTTGTTTTTTAGATAACTATTTGTGAATTTTTCTTTGTTTTTTTTGCTTTGTTGACATGTCCCATACATACTTGTATGTCTAGAGGGAATAAATATATTTGATTTGATATCTTCTTTACAGACGTGCAGACATTTCCAAGAAAAAAATTTTGTTTTGAAAAATTAGTTAGTTCAAAGAGGTTTTCAGTATGTGCACTGGATATAATTAAATTTTTACAAAAAGGAATATGATTCTATAAAACAGTTACAATTATTGAATAATAGTAATAATCATTGAAACAGATACCTACATATAAAGCTATTATAATTTTTATGGACAATCATGTTATTTCCTTGAGAACATAGAAGGTCTGCATTTCTTAGTTGTTAGGTTTTAGTTATTTTTCTGTCAGATGAATAGGCAACGTTGTCCTTTCTCCATAGAGGTCGCAGTAATTACGTATTTATCGAAATGTTCAATTACTTTGGGGAAATAATGAATTTGAGAAAATATTATGTGAATTCAATAATTCCAAAGACCTGGCGAATGTTGAAGAAACTTTTTTCTCTGTTAATACTGGGAATATTACACGTATATAAACATCGTTGGAAGATTCATTTATGCTATTTTCTTGGACGAAAATCAAGAATATAGTGTTGAAATGTCACTGAAAAATAAAGGACAGAATAGTTCGTTACTTTGTGATAATTCATTCGAAAAAAGAATAAAAGTACTCGAATAACCCGACAGAAAAACTTCTAAATGAACAGACAGACCTATGAAATTCCGACTTTTCAAAATTCTCGAGAAATAAGCCTACAGAAGACATTTAAATACCTTTTTGCACAACTTGAAATACTCCAGTATGAAAATGTAGTAGTACGTACTACGAAACCTGTGTCACAGTCAAACCTTAGAAGAACTAACTCCATTCACAAAGTTGAAAAAGATTAAATAGAAATTAGCATTGGCAACGTCTCTGAGAATCATTTTGACATTTAACGAGTACCAACCTGCGTCAGTTTTAAGTAAAAAACTCGATAAAACTAAATCATGGCCTATCGGGATACATTATAAAAGTGAATGGAGTATAATTCCATTTCTTTGTTTTGCTTCTTGTATTTTGTTCATGACATACATATTACTGAACGTAGGAGCAGATTTTCGATATAAATAGATTTCGTATACTATGTGTCTTTGTTGAGTTTAGAAGTCTTGTGGGAAATAATCTGTTTACATCATATATTGCTTTCAAAAGTTATGTGCGATTTCTAATTCATATGGTGTGCTTTTATAAAGCCCTCCCCACACATTTGTACCTTATCGAAGTATTGATTCGGCCAGGGAATTATAATCAGAGACAGTCCCTTCTTAGAATGTTCTTAATACAATAAAATATAGGTTTCAGTTTCAATATGAAGATTCCACTTGAGATGTTGACCTGAAATAAGGCCTAAATATTTATGTTTTTTTAATTCTTGGATTTGTTCATTTCCAATATTTATATACCTAGATGAAAAGTTGTGGCGTGAAGCCATTGCTAAGGAAAATGCCTTAATTTAGACACAGCACAGTTTATATTTGTGTATCCTTATTCTGATTTTTTTCATGGCTCCACTTAATCAAATCAAAGCTGTATCATGAGCAAATGATAAAATTGAACCCTCCACTCGAATTTTTTGGAGTGAATTCAGATATTTGATAAATAGAATTGGACCAAGTACTGTTCCCTGTGGAATTCCCATCTCAATTCCTAGTTTATCCAGTTTATCACAGAATGTCTTTGATATTTCTATCGTCTATCGTCCAGATAAATCTTGCATAATTCGAGAGCAACAATCTTATTCAACAATCTGTCAAGCATTATCTAAGGCCTTAGCCATGTCCATAATTCAGGAATACTTGGAATTTCACTGAATCTTAATTGGAAAATTTCCAGGCGGACAGCCCCCAAAAACTTCCCCTTGTCGACGCCTATGTTCCTGCAGCATTTATCCTGATTGAATGTGCTTTCGAACAACCCTTTTAGAAATATGAAAGGGTCGTTCACACTTCAGTTGTAAGTTTGAGACTCAAGTTGATTTCTTCAGCGATTCTCGCTGAACAAAATAAAAGATATATATCATTTCTCTTGTTTCAATATTTAGGACAATAATAGTTTTCTCAGTTTCTGAAAAATCTGAATTTCGTCTAACCAGCTATCAGCGAAAGGAACATCCTCTTGTATCTTTTTTCCCTAAGATCGCAAACAAGAAGCTACGGATATACATCCCACACAATGAAGGCCCAATCTTCCATTAATCTCCCTATTATATGCATCCACCTCACCCTGTCCACATTATTAACCATGACAAAATCCCTTAAATGAATCCCGACAGCACAAAGATCTTAGATACCTTACGACAGGATATTCATCTTCAATGCAATCAATAGATTCACCAGCATGTATGAAATGTTTAATGAAAAGCTGCATTCTTCTTTCAGTTCGAGCTCCAATTCTTTGTCGTAAACCTAATCGATATGTTGCATCCTTTGTCCCAAAAATCATGCAACACTTGGTCCTGAAGGACAAAATTCTATGCGTTCGCCCAATCAATAAAAATCATAGAATTCTGGATGGCATTTCTGTCCGAAATTGCCAAACACAATGTAATCACTATGACGTTGTCGGTTCGCTGTGAAACCAAGACAGAATATGAACAGCTTCTGGGTGGTCATCAGAATTCCTGGTTTCTGGATGAAGATTCTGGAAGCGGTGAGTATAGCCAAGAGCCCACCCAATAATTTCCAGTAAACGCATCTTTCAGATCCTCACAGCTGTTGGACTTACTCACGTATTCGATTCGTACATCGATATTTACGATATCAGTTATTTCAATATCGTTTTCTCTTTTTTGTCCACCTACTTTACACTCTCCTGCATCTTGGTTGGGCTGTATTTCAACAGGAAACCTAGGAAATTCACGGAGAAAATATTGGTTTTAACTGGATTCATTTGGAGTGTTCTGGGTCTATTCAGTTTGACCTCAGTGATTTATATAGGAAATAAGACAGTGTTCATAGCGAAAAGAAGTACTTTTTGGTTATCAGGCGTTGTATCATTAGCAGGAATAACATTCTTGACAGATTTGCTGGTTGGATAGCCTTTATATTGGCCATATCACCAAATTTAACTGGAAACATCTTCTGTTTAATCCTGTCATTCAAGAATGCTTCTTTACTTCCAGATACTGAGTGCCACCACTGTCTATTTCATCTATTGCACTTATATCGAAGTGCACAGCATCCACACCTACCACATGCTGCAATGCACGGCTTTCACCTACTTCCTGATCTGTGGAACCCTGATCACAGAATATGTAACTGAAGAGACGTCCCATTTCACAGAATCCATGTTTCTCATCGTTGGTATCCCCATGCACGCAGCTAGTGCCACCCTAAACCTGTACTACTATTTCACTTTGAGAGATTCGGAGTTGATCACCATTGAATTCCTAGTTTCTGGTATCTTCTTCATCATCACCGGGGTGTTGTTGTTCGTGGATATCCTCTGTATAATATACCTGGACTGGCCGAGAGATTTGGCGAGGGAGAGGAACCCTATCAGGCATATGGGAGATTGGTGGTCTGGTCCTAGTACGCCCAAACAAGAACAAAACATAAGGGTTTCCTTCAAGGATTATTAGGAATGGTGGATGCTTGCAGTACAGTGTGTTTTTAAATGAACATCTGAACCTATTGTACATCTTTTTGATCGCAAGAATATATTTGTTTTGACCCAGTTTTCATTTTCATTCTTTATTGGTGATGAATTCTCTCTAGGAGCTTTTGCAATCATATCGTCAAGAGCCAATACTCCATTCACTTTTATAATGTATCCGGGTTGGCCATGATTTAGGTTTATCAAGTTTTTTCACTCAAAACTGACGCAGGTTGGCACTCGTGAAAATCAAGCTACATTGCCAAGGCTACTTTCTATTTACTCTTCTTTAACTTTGTGAATGGAGTCACGGGGTATGCGTGGGATTGTCCATACCCTTATTCTTCGAGTATCTGAAAATCGTCCATATCTGGATTCATCAGTGAAAAGGACACTCCGCCATTGATCGTTCCAATTGATATGTTGCCTTGCCCATTCCAGTCTTTGACGCTTATGGTCACGTGTTAATGGAACTCCTTTTAATGGACGTCTAGAACCTAGATTCACCTCTTTCAAACGTCGTCTGATGGTTTCGATGGAAACTTGGACCCCATCTGCATTATGAGTATTCCTTAGCATTCTACACGTAGATGTAGGGTTTCTTCTCGCCAAAACGGTGATGAAACGATACTGAGCAGGTGTTGTTTTTCGTCGCCCACCAAGCCTTGGTCTTTCCAAAACGGAACCTGTCTCCCTGACCTATTCCAAAGTCGAGATATCACACGTTGGCTGACTTGGAGCCTTTCCGCTACAACAACCTGAGTTAGGCCACCCTGAAGCATTCCGATAGCCCTATTAGCCTCAGCGTTTGTTAATTTACGTCTTGGCATTTTCAGAAAATCGAAGCCGTTGATAAACTGACTTTCAAAATAAGAACATTCATGAAGCATATGCAAAGAACCAAGATTGACGAAATGTCTCATACTGATTTTTATTGGATCTATTCAAGTTGTTATTGAGTTTTAAATGATTTTACAGCGATTTTATCGAAGATTACATACTTTTAAAAACGATTGAATACGATATCCCTAACTCTTGTGGAGCAGTATCAACAGAGAAAAAAGTTTCTTTAAAATTCGCCAGGTCTTTGGAATTATTGAATTCACATAATATTTTCTCAAATCCATTCTTTCCCAAAGTAAATAAACATTTTCATGAATACGTAATTACTACGATCTTTATGTAAAAGGACAATGCTGCTAAGGTATCTGACAGGAAAATGACTATAACCTAACATTTTCAAAAATCAAAATATACTCGGTGAAATGTGGCTCTTTCTGTGTGTTGCAATTTCTTTGTCAGTTAGTTTACTAGCTTTACCCTCATACTACAATAAGTCGAAATAAAAATTACCACAATCCTCCACAGGTTTCGTCACTGATCCTGAGTGTGCATCTAGCAAAGAACCACGTCAGATACTGGATAGACAGAGAGTACCACGTGTTTTTCATAAGTGGATCAGCAGGATACCTACTGATATCCGTAGTCTTCATAGTGTCCTACATCAAGGATCGTCCTAGCGTCCTGCTAGAAAAAAGTGTCCTACTGGTACTGGGGGTCATAAACTTCGCGTTTGGAATACTGGCGTGTACCATGACACATGTTGAAATACAGAACAACCTCTCTCTGATTCCACTTGGAGTTATGATGATAACTTGCGGTGTTGTTTCGTTGACAGACTGGTTGATACAGAGGATCTTGGGAGGCTGGGATAGGTACTATTTTCCCAGAAGGATGGCACATAGCAGTCATACGATATTCTGATTGGAATCATTTGTTTAATGTATGGTACATAAGTTGATGAAATATAATGGTTTGAATATTCACTCTCGAAATTTATTGTTGAAATTTGAGATTGTTAGGGTCCTTGGAAAATATAATGGAAACCTTGTAACATATCTGAATTTCCTACCCTGCAATAAAATAAAATGCACCGTTGCCAGACTACTCCATGGCTTCCAACTTTGCAACGTCTATTGTCGAAACGTGGAACTACGTTAAATGAACTTATTTGATATTATTTTATAATTCTATGAATGATGAATATTAGTACGACTTCAATCAATACTTTAGGCAATTCGCATCTTTATAAATAGGAGATTTTAATCATATCGAAGATACACCATGAAGTAAACTCGTTCTTCTGTGACCATCGAAGAAATACGATTCTGTGGAAGAAAAACTAACCTACGAAACGACAACGAATGGAAGGCTCTCTTTTAGTTCACTTTCACTGTGCCCATTTAAATAACTCTGTTTCATTTCACAGGATTTAATCTCATGTAAGCTTGTTCTATTTTATGATTGCATTTCTATTGAATATTGTGGAACTCTGTTCTGCTACCAACCCATTTGGAATATTCTTATACTGTTCGTAAGGCCTACTGCACATTTAACTATTCACTAGAAGCTATGGTGTAAGCATTTGGAGTTGTTGCTTTTAGTATAATATTTTACGTACGATAATCACGGGTTTGGAGGCCTAGGATAAACTGTTTATATCGACAGTGCCAAGGAAAACATCCCCCACAACAGTGGCAGTGAGACTTCCTCTGAGAGTTCTCTAACGAACGTCCTCAGTATACATAGCCTCGTCTTCGGGCCATGGCGAGCCAGGCAAGTGAAGGATTGCTTCGATCTTGTTCCACCGTTCATCAGTTAACAGGAAATATAAGGAGTTTATCGTCACTTCCAAACCAACGCGACTGCTAGGATCTCACACATAACATTGGAAGGAAGGATTCTCACACTAGGAACTACAAGGATCCTGCTTATGAATTTCATTAATAATCAGGTGACACACTCTATATGCCTATAACCTTTGGATAACTTTGGATGTATTGTATTCTGCTTTTTATCACAATTGTGCCAGTAATAACCTTACCGGAGTATAGGAAGCTCCATATTGTACATTAGAGTTGTAACGAATATTCGCATTCGCATTCGCATTCGCGAATATTCGCATATTTTTGGATATTCGTATTCGCATTCGCATCCGCAAAATTTCTGCGAATGTTTTGCGAATATGAATATCAGAAAAAAAATAACTTATAACACAAAAATTAGGTGCAATTGAAACTTACAAAAACAAATCTATGATCTATTTATCAGTATTTCTTTAAATATCTATTTAATGTTTAAATAATAATCATCTTGAACAAAATACAAACGGAACGCACCGCGTAACTGCCAGCAAGCCATAGACAATTGGCGCGAAATTTGAACATATCTATACATTCGCATTCGCATTCGCGAATGTCAGTAGCAGACATTCGCATTCGCATTCGTATTCGCGAATGTTTGAAAAATGACATTCGTTACATCACTATTGTACATATCACCAGTGCTCGTCTTATTAATAATTGTTCTATGGATTGTAAACATATCATCTGTAATGTTTTTCCTTCATATGGCTATGGTTCCTCGAACTATGGTGCTGGACGAATAAAGGCTCTTGTTCCATCTTTATGTCCAATCTAGTGTATTATTTATCTATTTTACCTCATTATTTCCCATCCTATATTTCACTAATCTGAGTTATTACGAATCTGAGTTATTACGAATCTGAATTACTACGACATAACATAGAGTTCTACCAATCTAAACGATCACATCACAAGCCAAAAATATAAGTATAAAACCCCCTTTAACGTAATTTTACCTTTAGACAACTCACCAGAGCAGGGTAGGGTTTGCATTTTTCTCTTTTTCAAATAATATTTCATAGGATTTACAAACTTGGAATGTTACAACCTAGATCCCATTCTGTTATACAGGGTGGCCATTTGAAAACGAAACAGACGAGATTACAGACGAAATAAATTTTTTCGATAGAAATGCTCGGACAGGTCGATTTCTGTTTCGAGGGGGACAACTTAAGATATAGGTTACGGACGCATAGCGCTTCAACCCTTGCTGCTACAACCCCCACCCCCAATTTTTGAATAGTGAAGATGGGGTGAGTGATACCTCAATTCAAAGGTTTTTTTATACTTTCAGCACAGTAATTGTTTTTTCATTTTATGCATTAGTTCTAGAAATATTCTTAACTAAGTATTTGAAAATGAAGTGGTGTTTTCATGGCACTTGTAGTGTTTTTTTTGTGAAAAATCGACATCTTGATTAAAGATTTCTATGTCAGTGGATTGGAGGAAGGAAGCCACAGTCATGGTTGTTTTGAAGCTCAAAATGTCGATTTTTCACAAAAAAACACTACTTACAAGTGCCATGAAAACACCACTTCATTTTCAAATACTTACTTAAGAATATTTCGAGAACTAATGCATAAAATGACAAAACAATTACTGTGCTGAAATCAGAAAAATACCTTTCAAATGAGGTATCACTCACCCCATCTTCCCTATTCAAAAATTGGGGGTGAGGGTTGTAGTAGCAAGGGTTGAAGCGCTATGCATCCGTAACCTACATCTTAAGTTGTCCCCCTCGAAACAGAAATCGACCTGTCCGAGCATTTCTATCGAAAAAATTTATTTCGTCTGTAATCTCGTCTGTTTCGTTTTCAAATGGCCACCCTGTATATAGACGTCTCTCTCATTGTTACCTAACATTTAACAGTACTGCTATTGATTAAGTCCTCAAACCTCAATTCAATTCCAATCGCTGCGAACTGATCGAAAAACTTTGAAGGATATTAAATCCTCATTCCTAGAATAACGAATTCTTGATGATGAGTATCTAGGAAATGCAGCGAAATGTTACATTCACTTTTTGAGGAAACATACTACAATGGAGGTATGTACTCAGAAACTGTACAACGCTCCTAGAAAAATGCTATTTATTCAAGATATGTGATGATACATAAGTTCATGAATTTGTACACTTGAATCGATTAAATCAATCGCATAGGTAAGTAGAGAATAACTTTGTCGTGATGAATGTTCAGAAATTGCTTTGGTGATTTCACAATATTAAAATGCAACCTATTTCTATCAACGATGTGTCATATTGAAATTCAGTTCTGTTCACACAAAATTCTTAACTCGGTAATAAAAAAATATAAAAAGAAATGACCTATCTAATTTATTACTCAGAAAATATTGGCTGCTCTCAAAACTGACCATTAAGCTTTTCCCTCACTACGAACATGACCGAAACTACAGAATCCAACAGGTATAAAGCTGCAGTAAGTATACAGAGGGAGCCCATAATCAATCCAACCTGAAATATACACATAAATTGATGGCTTACATTCAAGTTTCTGGTATATCTTCTTACCGTTCTTTCTGAAGAAACGGACACATATTTATGTTCGTCTATGTACCCATGCCAGTAGTGCAACGCTGCAGCTCCTACAGTGATCCACATGAAGACACCTATAACTCCCATGATGACGTCAGTGAAATATCTGAAAACCAGGAATTTTCGTTGAGTTGAAGATTTTTCGGTAATCTGGCAACGTTTACTCACACTTTGTTGTCTCTGGTACCAAAAAGAAGACTCATCAGAGATACAGCAGTGTAGACGAAGTATCCAACGAATACACCAGAAGCTATGATTTCAACATCAGGAGTTTTTTCTTCATTCAAATTCCAAGTACCACCGACTCCGAGGAAGCTTCCGTGGTTGCCAGTTCGGTACATTATCAGGATTATCAAATTGAGGATCTGGAATTTTTAGGAAAATCATGAGTGATTGTCAACAGTTTTTATGACCATTTGAATTTTTTTGGAGAAAATAGCAAGGCACACACGAAAGGGAAATCTGTCAGATCTGATCGGCAGTCCAAATCTGTAACAGATCTGGACTGCGGATCGGATCGCTCCCGCCGATCTGGTCCGTCGCGGATCATATATCTCATTGATCCGCGACAGACCAGATCGGCGGGAGCGATCCTATTCGCCGTCCAGATCTGTTACAGATTTGGACTGCCGATCAGATCTTACAGATTTCCCTTTCGTGTGTGCCTTGCTAATCAGATCGATCTACAAGCTAGCTTTTTTTGAAAACGCTCTTTAGTTTCACACGAAATTTATAATTTCATGTTTTAGCATTCAACAAAACTGAAAATTTCAGTGAAATCAAAATTACAGCATGCTTTGTAAGCTCAATAAACTAGACATTTTTTTATCGAATGTGAATTAAAAAAAATGTAGGTGTTATCTGAAATTCATTCACAGGAAATTTCTTGTGACAATAAACGTACTACCAACCTACTTTAACGGTTGGTATCGCTTTATTTGAACAACCTGATAGTGGTTAAGGAACAAGTTCTCCCTAAATATTTGACTTCGTGTGTTCCCATCTATTTGCATTCAGAATTTGACCCAGAAAACTCTTCAACATCAGGTGAGTTATTTTATTTCCTTTCTGGTTTCGTATACTGTATACAGAGTGTCCCAACGGAAAGGCCAACAGAATGTTTCAACCGAATATCTATTTGTTTCAAGATCCCTTCAAGATGCTTCACCTATGTTTGTATGTTTTGGTGATACATAATTTAGAAGGTTTATTTAGTCTAGACCAGTTCCATGCATAAACAAAATATTGCGATACCATATCAACGAACAATAACTTATTAGAAGTGTAGAGTTCGACGTCAAAAAAGTAAACCAGAGTTACGCAATAAATTAAAAAAAAGATGTCCACCGAAATTGTAAAAATCGAAAGATTGGAGTATCGAGCCATCATCAAGTACCTGTATTTAAAAGGGTTAAGAGGTAAGCAGATTTACGAAGATATGCTTAATACCCTTGGTGATCAATGTCCTTCGTATGCGACCGTGAAAAATTGGACTACAAGCTTCAAAAGAGGTAAATTTTCCATTGAAGATGATGACCGATCGGGAAGGCCAGTTTCTGTATCAGTCCCCGAAAATATCGATGCATTTCATGACATGATTTTTTCAGACCGTCGAATTGGGCTAAAACGGATATCTGAAGCACTGAAGATTTCAAACGAACGCGTTCATCATATAGTTCACGTCAATATGAACATGAGAAAAATGTCTGCAAAATGGATCCCCAAATATTTGAATGTTGACCAAAAGCGTGCATTCTGAAACCGAATTGTTACAATGGATGAAACTTGGGTACATTTCTACGATCCAGAAACAAAGCAACAATCGATGGAATGGCGACACTCTGGTTCTCCAGGACCTAAGAAATTTCGTGTCCAAAAATCTGCTGGAAAAGTTCTTGCTTCAGTTTTTTGGGATTGCCATGGAGTAATCATGATTGATTTTTTGGATAAGGGTAAAACAATAACTGGAGATTACTATTCGACATCACTGACCACTCTACGGGAAACAAATTGAAGGGAAAAGACGCGGAAAGCTATCCAAAGGTGTTTTGTTTTTACAGGACAACGCCCCAGTCCACAAGGTGGAGGACTGGTTGGCAGAGCAAGAAGAAACATTTCTTTTAAAGGTCTAGAGACGTTGCAGGTTCACTGTGATAAATCTATTCAATTAAGCGGAGAATATTTTGAGTAATAAAATATTTTGACATTGAAATTTTGTTTGGTTCTATAGTAGGCTAAGAATTTTTCGATATATCCTTGTATATTGAATTTGTCACTTTTTGAATTAGTTTCGTACGTTTAGACTAACATATATTTGAGTGTTTATACATTTTCCATTAAATATAGTGTTTACCAGTTATTTGACGAACATCCTTTTCTTGGGGACACTCTGTATATAATCTCCTCATATCCCTTCAGCTGACGGAGAATTCTCACTAAACTCACATTTATAAGTAGTAATCTGCGCAGTATTTTGGTCATTAATTCTACTTGAATCGAAAGAATGACGAATAATCGATACAGTACAGTTACTCCACTCCTCTCGATAACATTAATATAGCACAACACTGCTATAATTACAATAGAATCGAGCTGAATATCATTTATTTTTCTTCGTTTCGTCGATATTACATCTAGGTGAAAATTTGCAAAAAAGTTACATTCTTTCTAGAGCGTTTAAACGAATACCAAAAGATGTTGCTCTCTTACCAGTTTAACTACCCTTATTGCTATCGCTCCTATAGTTTCTACACTGGTCATTTTTGTATCACTTTCAGAAAAACCACAAGAGAAATTATTCGATATAATTGGATTTAATCAACTCAACCACAGAAAACAGGTGTATTCACTCACACTGAAACACAAGAGAGATACTACCTCTCTAATCTCTGATAAGAGATAAGAATTAATGAGATATTTCGTATTCCCTGACTAACTGATCAAACATTAGTTGAGAAACCATGGAACGCAATGATGAGTTGCTGATAAAAATTCATTGCAGATCAATAAAAACAAGTCTACACGAAAAATAAACTTCCAGAACGATATATTTGTCTCAAAATGTATAATTTCACTATTTACTATTCCTTTATACTTCTCAAAGCTCATTCAAGAGATTGCCTTTGTCTAGAGATAGTCTTATGGCAATACCTGATTTTCTACGTCAACTTAACACAGCTCTTAATATCGAAATTCTTTCCTTTTGACAGTGATTATTGTATTTTTCTTATTATTATTATTATCATTAAATTTATACTCCAATTCGAAGGGTGAAATAAAAGATCCATTTATTTTCCCAGTTTTATTCTACAAAAAACTACAAATGAGTTTCAAGCCATGTCTAACAAATCGAATTATAAAAATATAAAAATAAAAAATATCAACAAAACTTTGACAAATGTTGAATGCAACGTGAAATAAATAATCGAATGAAGATGTTGAAAAAAACGCAATTATATACAAAAATAAAGAGAAAGAACAAAAATAAAAACTTCAGTTATTTACAAAACATAGCGACACTAAAAATATTTAAAAAATAACAAGCTTCGACTAAATCTTGATACCATTCATTCGCTGGGTAGTAAAGTATTCTCCAAACAAGCTGGTCCTTGGCTTGGCCAGTTGCAAGCACCCAAGTTATTATCGAAAGTTAAATGTACAGGGCAATTGAAGACGTGCAAAGTGAATTTGCTCTTTTTACAGTCCCATCTACAAGAGTAGAATTTGTTGCATTGGGTTGGATGCCTGAATAGACCAGCACGCTGACAGTCAATCCCTTGAAGAGTTTCTGTGGCACTTCTTAACCCTCCTGGACCATACCTATCGAAGTTCTTAGAGCTAACTTCGATACTTTCATCAGAACTAGATTTAAGTTTGCTCTCAGATCTTCTAGACTCAATATTTATCTCAGCGTCGTCATCACTGACAATATCAATCTTCTTCGTCTTTATTCTCACTCTAGAAGTATTGATGTTGACATCAGAAGCCTCAATATTAACCTTCGAATTCCTTCTCGATGAAACATCTTCAACCACAACGTTCTGAGCACGAGATCTGCCTCTATTAACCTTCCTCAACCTGAAAGTACTGCTTGGTACTTCAACAGTACTGGATTTTATGTATATTTCAGGTTCAGCTGTAGAAGAGTCTAACTTTTCTGATTCATAATTCTCTATAACGAAAGCTTCACCATCTTTCTTTTCTACCAGGATGCCATCATCATTTTCATCATCATCATCTTCATCTAAGACTTCTATTCTCAATGGTTCTTTGCGTAATTCAATGGTGTTTGAGGTGCAAGTGCATTGAGCTCCAAGCTTGGCTGACAGGAATGGATTGAAGTCATTCTTCTTCACTACGACAGTTTTTACTCTTGGTCTCACTATTTTCACTACTTTTACAGGTCTTTGTTTCTTCCTGACAAGCTCAAAGTTTTGGTAATTTTCTACTGATATTCCACCTTCAGTAGCTTCACTTGAAGCTACTGGTAGATACTCATTTGAGATAGTTACAGGTGTAGTTCTTGATGAGTATTCGACAGTAGGAGTTGTACTTGTTGGAAGATATTTCCTTGAAGGCTTAGTCACTTTTACCCTCTTCCTTATTGGTAAGTAAGTGGATGATGGTTCTTTTGCTTCAATCTGGTACCGTAAACCTTCCTGTTCTGTAGAAACGTCTAGAGAATACTGCTGTTCTGCTACAATCTTTTGGATTGGCTCTTGTTCAACTATGGTCACACTGGGACGATATTTGGTTTTCTCAGCTGGACGAGCCGAAGAGAACCTGCTACCATAACTGGTTATTTCTTGTCGGTACACTTGAGGAGCTTCTTCTTTATCTTGGACAACTTCGACTGTTGGGCCTTGGGTGGAAGACAATCTGCTGTCGTAATAAAAGAAAGGTTCAACAGGTTGCTCTTGTTCCAATGTTTGCACAATAGCTGGTGCTGGTGATGTTACTTCAATGTTAACTTCTTTTGGTGCCTGAGTTACTCTAACATATCCAGATCTTTGTCTATTGTCATATCGTATTTCTTGTCTGGTATTTTGGCTCTGGATTGAAACTGGTGTGCTGGATTGAATTGAGACATCGTATTTGTTGTAGTCTGGAGATACGTAATTTTCTAAAACGATTGGCTGGGCTCCTTTTCTGACTTCTACAGTATTCAGAACCTGCTGTGGTTCTTCTACAAGTTGTACTTCTGGTTTAGGGTAACTGTATCCTCTAGATGCAGAAGTTCTGATTTTTTGGGAAACTACCCTAGTTCTTGGAGTACTTCTACTGTCCGAATATGTGAATACTTGATCAATCCTTGGTTTCTCTTCTATAATGGAAGATACTGTTGATATGTAGGTTGTTCTGGGTGTGACAAAATCGACTTGTTTCAATTGTATATTCTTGGAATGTTCTTGATAATTTGAAGCAACGTAATTCTCCAACACTATTGGTTTGATGTTCTCCTGTTCAATATTCACATTAACATTTTCGTTGTATGTATATCCTTGACCTGTTGTCACATAGGCTTTTTTAGGAACAATTGGAACTTCAGCAACAGGTACCTTATTTCCGTAGCTCACTACTTTAGGTTCTTCGAAAGCTACTTGTGGTTTAGGATAGTCATAGCCTTCAAATTCAACCCTTTGTGTCTTCTGGAGAATTGGTGCTCTTGTTGAAGTTTCAACGTATTTTACTTTTGGACCTTGAGTACTGGTCAGTCTACTATCGTAATAGAAATACTCTTGCGGTGTATTTTTCTGGAGTGTTACAGGAGCTGGGGTCGGTCTTTCAGTTGAATAATATACTGGTCTGTTATATTGCTGATTGACAAAATTTTCAACAACAACTTGATTCTGCTTTTGAGTATTAGTTTGTTGATTATATTGATATTGAATTTGTGGTTTTTGTTCAACATATCCATTAATCTCTACATTTCCAAACGTTTGTTGCACAGGTTCTACAGTAGAAATAGGTTTTAAGGTTGTAGATTCCAAATACTGAATTTGAGCAGGTGGGGTTGTTAGATATTGTTCTTCCAATGGTTCAAGCTTCTGACTGATAATCGATTTGATGGTAGATACAAAAGTGGGTCTGGGTGTGGTGTATGATACAATTTGTGGTCTAGCTCTAAGAGGAACCTGTTTGACCACTTGATGAGATTGGTACTGATAGCTCTCCTGCTTTGAAGTCCTAGGGGTTTCTTCGAATTTGATGCTTGGTTTAGGGTATTTGTAGCCTTTGATATCAATATTCTGGTACACCGAAGGTGTGTAAGAGGCTACTGAAGGTCTTGAAGGTAAAACTTGAGAGGTTTGGAAGTAGTTAGTTTGTTTTGCGTTGTCCAAACGACTGTCGTAGTAGATAAATTCCCTCTGGGGCAAAGGACTGACTTTTTGTGGGGTGAGAGAGTTTATTGTAGAGATGAAGGTTGGTTTAGGTGTTGTCTGTGAGAATTTCTGGGTCGAAAAATGCACAGTGGGTACCAATTTCTGGTATTGGAAACTATTTCCTAATACGTAAGCTTTCTTGGGTACAATTGGAGTTTCCACAACTGGCTGTTTGTTTTCATAACTCGTTACGACAGGTTTTGGTTCTTCTATGAACTGAACCTGTGGTCTTGGGTACCCATATCCTTGGAATTCAATCTGTTCACTCTTAAAAGCAGGAGTTTGGTAATTGGTGGAAACGATAGTTGCTGGTTTTGCTATATATTGAGTTCTCACCGGGTTAGAATACGAGTAAGTCTTCACAGCTTCCTGTTGGAAAGCTGTCTTGGAGAAACCTCTCGGTTGTTGAACTACCGGTTGGAAGTATTGATAACTTGTCACTTTCTGTTGACTGTTATACCGATCGTCTTGCTTTTGAATAACTGGCTGAACAATTTGTTGCTGTACTGTTCTAGGACCTTCTTCGAAAACTTCTGTTGGTTTCTCATATTGGTATCCTGTGTTGACATTGAAGCTGGTAGAAATAGATGGCTTTTGGAAAGTAGTATCAATTGTTTGGGGTTGTTCCTGGACATAACTACCTCTCGTATTCTGTTGGGTATACGAGAAACTTTGGGAAACAGCAGGTTTGACCTCTTGAATAATCTTGGTTTTGAAAGAAGGTTTAACGTAGTTATAACTTTCGACAACTGTGGCAGGTTGTTTTATGCTTATTTTGGGTTGTTCATAAACTATATTAGTCTGAACTGTCGGCTGTACGTAGCTTGACACGAAACCTTCTGGTTTCCTAAGAACAACTTGAGGTTGTTCAACCAAGACTTCACTTTTAACCACCGGTTTTACATTGCTGTAACTGGTAGCAACTCTCTCTGACTGCTTCACAAATGTTTGTGGTTGGCTCAATGATATCTGAGGCCCATTCTGATTTATGTAATTGTAACTTGTAGCAACCGCTTCTGGTGTTTTGGTTATAACTTGCTGCTGTTGAATCTGACCGTATGAAACTTGAGGCTGTTGGATAATTTGCTGTTGATGCTGGATTATTTCTGGTTGCTGCTGGAATATTTGCTGTTGTTGTTGGTGAATTATTTGTGGTTGCTGTTGAATTATCTGTGGTTGCTGTTGGATTATCTGTGGTTGTTGTAGAATTCCATATGTGTTTTTGGTACTATCTTGTCTGAAATAGCTGGAAGAGGAGCCAGTAGCTGGCGATGAGGCTACAACAACTTGAGGTTGTTGCACATAGACTTGCTGTCTTTCTTTGGGTAGATTTTGGGTGCTTTCTGCTCTATTCGAATAAGAATAGCTAGTCGCTTTCGATGGTGTTACTGCCACTTTCTCAATGTAAGCAGGCGTGGAGCTCACAACCGTCTTTTCACTGATCAGTACTTGCGGTTTGTCTTCGAAACTAACTGATGGTTTTTCGTAATTATATCCGCCATCTTGGGAGTAAGCTTGACCGTTGATCAAACCTTGCTCTCCAGAGGAAACGAATGATACAGTGGGTGCTTTTTGACTGTAGGTTATTCGTGACTCTCCTTGTAATGTAACTGAAGGACTTGAAGCTGTTTGTATGTGAACTTCTTGAGTCAATGGACGCGAAGTGGAATATATTTGAGGTATATTGAGAGATAGTTTAGGCTGGTTATATTCAATAGAAGAATGACCTGTTGAGTACTGTATGTTGGAGAGTTTCTGTCCACCTTGCTGTATAATAGCAGGGGAAGGAGTTGAAGAAACATAAGATGGTTGTTGACTTTGTATAAACTGATAACTTGTAGCTTCATTCTTTCTGTTTTGTTCGAATCCATTCGACTGTTTCGTTTCAGCCAAACCATTTATTGCGTATTCAATTCCTGATGATTCTTTCTGCTGATAATTATCAATTGTTTTTAGAGGAGTTGCAGAAACAATCGACTCAAAACTGTTCACAGTTGCGTGAGACACAGAATGTGGTGTTACATGCGAGAAGTCACTAGAATCGACCCCTGCATTAAAGCTCGATTGAGCATGATCATCTATGTATGTTCCTGCAGCGCCATTTACTTCAACATTCTGAAGGAGGAGTCCACTATTTTGTCTGTATTGATCCACTCCAATATTTAATTGTTCAACATTCTGGTATCGATCACTTGTGCTAGATTTTGCACTTTCTGATTGGATGGTTTGTTGATTCAAGTTCAGCTGTCTTTGTTCAGTCTGTTCTTGGTTGGAAATATGTTGGTTAGCTTGGAATTGGGAGCCTGATGATTGTCCCAAGTTCACGTAAGCAGTACTGTAGCCTGATCCTTTTGAATTTGTGTTATATGCAGCCTGGTTTTGAGAAAATCCTTGACTGGTTGTGTCCAAATTTCCATTATACTCTTGTTGATATTCAACATTGCCTCTGATATTGGCTTGGTTGTTTTCTAGATTCAATTCTTTGAGTCCATTGATCTGCTGTAAGGACAAATGTCCTTGGGTTTCACCCAAATTCACCAAACTCTGAGAATATGAGTTTCCTCTGATGTCAGCTTGGTTAACACCAGCGTTTTGTATTGTCAGTTGGTTTTGTCCTGATTGAGCAAAACTGTTTTGTCCCAAAAGTATTTTCTGCTGTTGCAGTTGGTCTTGAGATGATTGGTCTATGTTGACGTAAACGTTTTGTCCAGAGTTCTTGTTGTATTCTGCTTGATTTTGGATTCCTCCAGATGAACTTTGTTGGTAAAGATTATTGTAGGATACAGAACTTCCTTGACCTTGGGTAGATTTCAACAAATCGATATTGGATTGTGTTTGATACTCTCCAGATTGGTCTAAGTTCGTGTAAACGTTTTGCCTAGAGTTCTTGTTGTATTCTGCTTGATTTTGGATTTCTCCAGATGAACTTTGTTGGTAAAGATTATTGTATGATATTGAACTTCCTTGACCTTGGGTAGATTTCAATAAATCGATATTAGATTGAGTTTGATATCCTCCAGAAGAAGATTGGTCTAAGTTGAGGTGAACGTTTTGCCCAGAGTTCTTGTTGTATTCTCCCTGATTTTGGTATTCTCCAGATGAACTTTGTTGGTAGAGATTATTGTACGATACAGAACTTCCTTGACCTTGAGTAGATTTCAATATATCGATATTGGATTGAGTTTGGTACTCTCCAGAAGATGTACTCAAACCTAAACCAGAATTAAGTACCACCTTGCCGTTTAGAAGTTGTGATGACTGATCTGAAGAGAAAGCGTTTAAATTCTGGCCAGAATATTGGTAGTTTTGATTCTGTTGACCTCCAAACTGTACTCCTGATACCCCCAAGTTTAAGCCGTGTAATTGTTGACCAAAACCTTGTGAGGTTTGTTGGAGACCAAGGTTGGCTTCAATGAGACCAAAATCAGCTTGAGTCAATCCGATAGCTGCTAATTTTTCGGAAAGAAGACCAGCATTGTAAAGGGATTGTGTGGCTTTCAATGTCAAACCAAGCCTCCTAGAAACATCAATGAATCTTGCAGAATTCTCGGATAAAGCTAGTCCATTTAAAGTCTTATCGGCAAGTGAGACAAATCCAACATTGCTGTAAGTTTTAGCCTCAGCCGCGTGTATGGGACCATTGAGACCTCCAAGTTTGATAGTTTGGAGGACACCTAAACCATCGTACTGGTTGATGTTGGTAGAAATGCCACCGTAGTAATTCTGTGTGACTGATAGGCGTAGTCCGCATTTGGGTACCATCCAAGGCCATTCACACAGCAGTTTTTCTTCGTCGAAGACTAGCCCGAAGGGACATCTGAACTCGTAGGCTTGCATCGTGGGTTCTCCATGGTCTAAACAGGCGAAGAACCAACGGCAGTTCTCAGGATCAGCGTAATATCCTTGAAAAAAATTAAAGTTAAGAAGATTGGATTTGAGGAACAAGGAGTTTGAATACCTGGCTCTGAGGGGCATGAGAATCGTTTTTGAGGCACAGGGGCAATTTCGCTGCTTCCAGAACAGGCAGATGCGTGTGGGAGACTTCCAGGCCATACACAAACTTCAGTTTTTTCGTCGAAAGTCAAACCAGCTGGGCAGTCGAATTCGAACACGTTGTAGTCTTCAGTTCTCTGGTCAAATTTGACGCATCTGTAGAATCTGTTGCAGGATCTTGGATGCACGAAATATCCTTGCCTTGAGCATTCGAATTCAGTCCTTGTGTCCTGCGAAAAATAACGTTTAACGTACTTTGTCACGTATAACTAAGACTTTATGTACCTGACGGACTACATGGATTTTTCCTTCTGTGTCTATGATTCTGGAGATTCTGAAAGGGGAGTCGTGGATTGAGGAGCTATGTGTGGAGGATGGCGATAGGATTTCCCTTTCTAAGGTGTGAAGGACTGCTCCACGTGGGGCTCTAGCTTGCTTGGACAAGCCTTTGAAGGCAGCAGTCAGTATGGACGATCCGCATTTTGTTTCGGAGTCTTGAGAAACGTCTTTGAGGGCTACACCAGCCAAGCTGCGAACTCTTGCGTATTTCGTTTTGATGTCGATACTGGTTTCGTCTTCAAAAGCGATCCATTGCTTTCCTCTGGAAATAATGGTGTTAAATATTGATTCTATCGTGAAAATGATATCCCACCAAAAACATTCTGTAAAAACTAGCCAAGTCTCGATGGAGCTGCTTATTTATCTCTAAAAAGTAATGAAATCTAGAAAAAGTCGAGCCAAGTTTAAGGCTCTTTACTGCGATTTCTTTATTATTATAGTTAATGTTGTGTGACTTGGCCGTTGAACATTCTTATACGTTAGTGGGTACAAGTCAATTTTGTTTACACGTAATGCTATATCTGTTGTAACTACCAATGTTTGTTAAGCGAGATAATAGCCCATGTTGGTATTGATAATTGGACGCTAGTGTCTCATTTTAGGGTGTTGTTGATTGTGCAACACATATGCATTCAGCATTGACAATGCTGACTTCTGCTCCCTTCTTTTTGGAGCGTCAAATCGACCACCGATCTAAAATAAAATAGACGTACAGACGGTCTTCTATCAATGATTAGAAGTCCCTCTGTACTGGAAATAATTTTTTATACTGTTTGTTTCAGGCTCGTATTATTGAATACGCAGCTTTATCGAGCCTACAATTGAATTAACGTTTTCCAAGTGGCAATTTTTCATCGTCAATGGGTTGCGTTTCTGGCGACAGATTGGTGCAATGGTGTCATGGAGCACCTGGTTTTGTACCCTTGTGTACCCTTCAACGGCCAAGTCACACAACAATAACTATAATAATAAAGAAATCGCAGTAAGGAGCCTTAAACTTGGCTCGACTCTTTCTAGATTTCATTACTTTTTAGAGATAAATAAGCAGCTCCATCGAGACTTGGCTAGTTTTTACAGAATGTTTTTGGTGGGATTTCACTTCTTTTCGTAGAAACGTGGGCATATTGATCTATTTTATTAGATTTTCTTATTTGACACTTTTTTTTGAAGAGTAGTTTTTTTATTACAAATCTTTATTTTTTTTCGGTTTTGAACTATGGAAGATAGAGCCTCCGATTATTTTTTATTGATTTCAGCGTCCTCGAAAACCTATAGTTTGATACCAAACTTGTCCATATAGCCCATCTCCTACCCGATTCTTTTTCGGATTCAATTTTTTCTCTCCCAATCTAACCACCGCAGACCCATCTGATGATGTTTTTTCTGAAGAGCAATAGACGTTCTATATTGCACATAAATTTCATAGCATTTTCATATTCAGAGCGAAACACAGTTTCTTCTTCATCAAGCAAGAGCTTCCGAAGACGGAATGGAAAGAAGATATAGAGAACATAACTGCTATTACAGTTGCTGGTGATTCTGATAGAAGACATTTGATTCACCAAATAAATAAACGAAGAGAAGGAGTGGGAGGATTACCTCAAATAGTACAACAATTGTTGAATGAGCACCCAGCACCCAAGCTTGTTGTCGTACATTCTGAATTCTGATCCCTGTACTCTGATGAAGAATGATCATAGATCACTTCATGAAGCTTGACAATCCATTTTCACTTCATCAATCACTTCACAAAATATCCGACGTGATATCACTTACGGTTAGAAATTAAAATTTGCGGGTAGTTCTGGTGTGCTATCAAGTGGCAGCAGATGGTAACTTCGTGAATGCGTGAAATGATAACAATTGAAAAAAGGATAATAATCGGGTCATCAGTCTTATACACAGTGATAATTTTTACTGTCTCATTTATTGTTCCGGCCAAGCTTTCGAAAACCTATCGTTTCCTTGAACAATGAATGAGACAGTAAAAATATCCCTGTGTATAAGACTGATGACCCGATTATTATTTTTTTTCAATTTATATTCTAAAGTCGATATTCACATATTGAGTATGATAACAATCTGTTTCCAAGCGCATAAACTTCCATACATTATTGTGGTTGCACATTTCGCGAAGATGACGTGATAGCACGTGAGCTCACGTGCCTAGTTTTTATAATTTTCCCTTTATGTGGCCATTGAACCCTAAATGACCTACACACTTGAAATTTTGGATTTTGAGTACGTGATTATAGCTTACTGGATGACGAAAATTTCGGCGTTCTGGTCTCATCCGGAGGTTCTCAAATAGGGGCTTGAAAATGCGGCGAAATGGTTCGGCTAAAGATAGTACGGCAGTGTTTGCTTCGCGCTCGACTTGGCGGGGCCACTGCCGTGCCCCCAAATGTTCAAGAAGCATGAGAAGCAGTTGGTCATTAGGAGATCGACTTTCAAACCAGCAGAATTCAACTAATCATAGATTTACACAAGTGTCCCCAAAGAAAACTGATTAACGACTCTGGCGGACACTACCCCATAAAGAAGCATAACAAAAGGTCCCATAAACCACATCAATTCAGAGTATTCCGAGAAGTTGCCATTATTCAAAACAGCCCGAGGAGATTTGCGACTTTGCGCCAATTCCAGAGGCTGTATATGGTCAATCCACTTATTATGCAAACATTGGCTTGTGAATTCTCTTGATATCGCTCTAATTTGACGCCCATGCAAATGGACCCAGAGAATTGTGCGAAGGGATCGCGAGGCGTTGTGAAATTGACGCAAAACTGGCACTTTCTCGATAGAAAGTTGCCTTCGTGTATCTGATCCAGATGAAGCTGAATGAGTGCGAACATCATAACTCAAATTCGGTAATATTTGGGTGCGCCGGTCGCCCATAATACAATCGGAGGTATTGGATAACACACGCAGGCTGGTCGTTAAGTCTTACGCCATGGGCAGTACTCTGGGGACAACGCTAAGTGAAAGATTTCTGTCTGCAGACGGTGAAATGGCTGCGCTGATTCATAGCAGCGTAATTGGCTAACTTTATACGTTTATCGATGAATAATTAGAGGTTGTAAAGATGGAGTGAATGAAAGCTCTCACTCTTGACTAGCCACGAATGAATGGAATAGATTTGTCCTAGTAAGAACAGAACCCAATGATAGTATATTATTTCATAAGGTGGAGAAGTGTCATTTTTCATGGCGAGCTTGAGTTTGCCCGCCAAAAGCAGTGAGGCGGGTAATTGAAAGCGAGCAATAAGTTCACTTTTCCTTCGAATAAAATATGTTATTCCATTTCCATTTTGAAATTCATAGAAATCTGAATATCCACTTTTGTATTATGTTGAGAATAAATTTCATTATTATTACTGACATTTTCGAGCCTTATAATTGAGCAGAAAATGGAACATTTAGTGGCTATCTGAGAAACTGATATTTCGGCATGTTGGAAAAAATGACTAAATTTTCAGAAATCTCCCACAAAAAAGTGAAATTTTCCTGAAGTATCAAACCTAGAAAAAAACTCATTACAGATTCGTAATCTACGACCTCAGATATTTTGTATAAAATATACACTGCGCAAAAAAATTAACGCACATTATGGAAATCTCAAATTAATTCTACAACTGAAGATGTTCTCAATGATAATTATTTTTATCAGAATTATGCATGCATACAGGGCCGGCGCTATTAAGTTTGGCGCCTGAAGCAAGGGCCCCCTAGCCCTACCATCAGTAGCGGACGAAAAGTCAGCTGGCGAAAAATGCCGCCCCCAGAAAGCTGGCGCCCTGAAACATTTGCTTCAATGTTTCACCCCTAGCGCCGGCCCTGCATGCATATGTTATCCACTTTCAACGTTTTTCTTCAATACAGATGTTTTCTCCCAGCAGGAATAACAAAAGATGATATTATCAGATTTTGAATGTATTGGCTCCATTCTAAAATCAGTTGTTCTCGATCAATTCTAGTGATCAATAGTTTTTCTTTCGTTCGATTTTCTACACTCTATCGCTATGCAACGCGAAACACACAATTGGAACCAAGAGGAATGTGCCCAAGCGGTAGTTTTGCGAGAAGAAGGGTGGACATACACAAGAATTGCAGAAAGGTTTGGAGTTTCCCATTCAAGTGTGTCCAGAATGTTGCAGCGATTCAGGGAGATAGGTACGAATGTCCGAAGACCAGGACAGGGTAGACCACGGGTAACAACTGCCATTCAACAACGTTACTTGAGAGTTTCTTCGTTGAGACAACGGTTTGCAACCGCTCGCCTCCTTCAAAATCAGCTTGAGCAAACTCATGAGATTCAAATTAGCACTCAGACAATAAGAAATCGCCTCAGAGAATATGATTTAAGGCCTCGTGTCGCGGCAAGAGGCCCAGTTCTTACCCCAGCCCATCGAAGGGCGCGTTTGGATTTTGCGAGAGAGCATATCCATTGGGAAGAGGCCGATTGGGAAAGAGTTTTCTTCACAGATGAGTCTAGATTCTGCCTATACCATTGTGATCGACGTTCCCTTGTATACAGACGTCCACATGAAAGATATGCTCAGTGCAATTTCCTGAATGCTACTGGTTTCGGGGGAGGATCGATTATGGTATGGGGTGGAATATCTTTGACTGCTCGCACAGACCTAGTGGTCGTTGATAATGGAGCTATGAATGCTGATAAGTGTATAAGGAACATTCTTGAAGAGCATGTAGAGCCATTTGCCCCATACATTGGTGAAAATTTCATTTTTATGGATGATAATGCCAGACCCCATCGTGCGCGCATCGTTCAGGAGTACCTTGAAGAGGTTGAAGTCTCTCGAATGGAATGGCCAGCAAGAAGTCCAGCTCTCAGTCCGATTGCGCAGGTTTGGGACAACCTCAATAGAAGGCTGAGAAGTTCAGAAAATCATCCAGCTACTCTTAATGACTTAGGAATCCAACTCTGAGAAATCTGGGAAGGATTAGATCACTCATTTTGAGTATGAACCGTCGTTGCCGAGCTGTAATTAACGCAAGGGGTGGAAATAGCAAGTATTAAATCACTTATCAGCATTTCAGTATTTTGAAAATTGTTCATTTCTCTTCTTTCACATAAGATTCGGTGAAATCCTGAATGTTTCTTCCATTTAATGTGTCTTGTTTCGTTCAAAACCTTTCCGAGAGAACATAAAAAATAAGTTATAAAGTCAATGTAGGGTTAACTTTCATTAAAATCGAGATTTTCAGAATGTGTGTTAATTTTTTTGCGCAGTGTATTTCTGGCTGAATAATCTCGACAAAATTTCGCATCTAACTTCAGTACGTCATTCTCTATCTGAATGCCAAATTTCATCTCGATCGAATCTATAGTTTCGTGGAAATCTAGACAAATTCTGCTACAAGACAGATATTTCGATTTAATCTTTAAAACGATCAAATTCTCTGAGACGAGTGTTCGAAAACGAAGTGAACGAAGCTTCACGACCTGACCCAACACCATCGAAACCCAATTGACATTGCCCTCAGTACCAATTCTAGCAGAACAGTCAAAACAATTCTCTGCAGAGTACTTGCCGTGCCCATTGACCCTCAATCGCTCGATTTATTTCATCGATCCTCGCGATAGTTGTTCTTGTACCACATTCAGCGGACAACATTTCGATTGTAGGCGTTCGACACGAGTTGTTCTTTGTGAGAAATTGGGCAATGTTATTGTATTATTAGGTATTGTCGTCTATTTTAGCTTTTTAGGCGTGTACTTTTTGGAAATATAGGTTAATGCAGCTGAGGAACGTTTGTATAGTCGAATGGAAAGGTTGTGGGGGCACCCTTGACATCCAGACCTGATCTCGTGAGTCTATTCCGAACTTATATGCTGTATGTCGTTTTAAAACATTCTTCCATAGGTCGCAGGTTCGAAAACACTCCAAAACGAAAGCTTCAATAGTTTCAATTTTCAATATCCATCGGGAAAATGCTGTTCACTAGGACTAACATTTATTGTTTTCATATAGAGACTTTTTCAGCTAGTTACACCTTTTTCTGATAGTAGATCATTTGAACTATTCATGAATCGACAGCTAGAGGTGCAGGAAATACAAGTTCCTCAATTGAATAACACTTAGTTCACATAAATACGATGTTTGCATCCTTACATCATAAGTAGCAATGTAACGAATATACTGCTCCACAAGAGTTAGGGATATCGTATTCAATCGTTTTGAAAAGTGTGGAATCTTCGAGAAAATCACTGTAAAATCATTTAAAACTCAATAACAACTTGAATCGATTCAATAAAAATCAGTGTGAGACATTTCGTCAATCTGGTCGCCTTTCTTCTGAAGTTTGGTTCTTTGCATATGCTTCATGAATGTTATTATTTTGAAATGAAGTCAGTTTATCAACGGCTTCGATTTGAAACGAGTTTTCCGAGAATGCCAATACGTAAATTAACAAACGCTGAGGCTAATAGGGCTTTCGAAATGCTACAGGGTGGCCTTACTCAGGTTGCTGTAGCGGAAAGGCTCCAAGTCAGCCAAAGTGTGATATGTCGACTTTGGAATAGGTTCAGGGAGACAGGTTCCGCGTTGAAAAGACCAAGGCTTGGTGGGCAACGAAAAACAACACCTGCTCAGGATCGTTTCATCACCGTTTCGGCGAGAAGAAACCCTACATCTACGTGTAGAATGCTACGGAATACTCTTCAAAATGCAGATGGGGTCCAAGTTTCCATCGAAACCATCAGAATCAGACGATGTTTGAGAGAGGTGAATCTAGGCTCTAGACGTCCATTAAGAGGAGTTCCATTAACACGTGACCATAAGCGTCAAAGACTGGAATAGGCAAGGCAACATATCATTTGGAACGATCAATGGCGTAGTGTCCTTTTCACTGATGAATCCAGATATGGACGATTTTCAGATTCTCGAAGAATAAGGGGATGGACAATCCCACGCATACCCTGTAATCGTCGCTATGTCCAAGAAGTCCATCCATTCCGAGGGAGTAGTGTTATGGTATGGGCCGGGATATGTTTCAACGGGCGCACAGATCTACACATTTGTCCTGGGAATATGACCGCCTCACACTATAGGGAACATGTCATTGACAATGTTGTGCCAAATTTTCACGCTCTATTAGTGAAACTTTTCAATTTCTAGACGATAACGCTAGACCGCACCGTGCAGCCATAGTTGAGAATGCGCAAGAGGAGCTTGGTATTCCACATTTACCAATACCTCCGCACTCACCAGATTTGAATTGCATAGAACATGCATGGGATATGCTCCAAAGAAGATTAGATAATCATCAACCATCAACCTACCCCAGAATCCTTAAATGATGTGAGAGAGCTTCTGCCCCGTTTATGGAACCAAATTCCTCAAGAAATGTTCAACAACCTCGTGTGTAGTATGCAAAGAAGATGTCAAGCTGTTATTGATGCATGTGGAGGCCATACATTGTTTTGATAGTCTTAAAATGCTTGAATTCTCTGGGAATAAAATTTCGTTATTTTACTCGATTTTTCTTAACCACCGTACAGGATGAAATAAATTTGCAACTTGAAATCATATTAATATGAATTTTCATCACAAAAATCTTATTTTGACAATATTTTTTTGCAATTCAAGTCAATATCCCCAACTCATGTGGAGCAGTTTATATAAACATTCGTTCAATAAGGAAATTATAATTAAATAGATAAATCCACAATATCATCGGAGCAATTACCATTTTCAACGAATCTAATACATATCGGATAAAATTAACATTCACATCGTGATATTTCCAATTTAAAATTATTGAGAGATAATCGTTCAAGTCCTGCTGTGATGAATGAGAACCTGAGGAAATAAATCAGTAACATTTTACTTTAATCCTGACAAGATTAGTCTATTCTGATACCGTCATTTCACTTTCACTCTCCTCGATCTAAAATTCTGATAAACGATAAATTTGTGCCACCTATTTCACAATTAAACTTACAGATTGACCACCTGGAAGAATTTAATGTGTGGTACATTCACATTTAGCCACTTTATTATTTCGTTGCGATTCCTGGTAATCAAAAGTGAGTCATGGTAGATATCAGAACATTTTGATCTGGTATTAACTCGATAAAGGATAATTGGTCCACATTCTTTCGGAAATTATTTCGAGTTGAAAAATTGACTTGTGGAAGAATTGCACAAATCACTTTCTCTTCCTTAAGGATATTTGAGATACTGTGGAAAAGCCAAATGGAATAATTTCATTATCTCAGTTTTTGTAAATTTTCATGAAATTTCGTTCAATAAATGCATTGTGAGGTAGCAGCAAGAGTAGTAGAACCATCCTGTTGGAACCAAAACACTTTTCAGTCGATACCATTCAAATTTTGAAACAAATAATCATTGATCATCGATCTGTAACGAGCACCATGCACTGTAACATTAGCTCCAGCATCGTTTTTGATGAAATATGGACCGATGATGCCTCCAGCGTGTAAAGCACACCATACAGTGCATTTTTCAGGGTGCAATGGAAACTGCAGAACTTATTGAGGAGTGTTTTCACTCCATATAAAGAAAGGACCCCGCACTTTTTCTATGGCAAATGGTGTTCCGTCAAGTTTTCTAAAATTTTGGTATAATGCAGTACTCGACCTACTGATCAAAAGTGTCCATGGCCCCAACTCAATCCTATGACTAGTTTTCGAGATACATGGCGTTGAAGTTGAGAATTACCCACTTTTACTACGCCCGTATCTCGGAACGGAATCGAATGAACTTAAATTTTTCTCAAGAAACATTTCTTACATCCCCAGGGAGCAACCATATAGAGGAATATGACCGATAATCGTTACGAATACAGGGTCATCCATAATTGAATGCATGCCCGATTTTGAAAGTATAAAATATGTCAGTTTCAGAGCGAGAACGTTCACAAAATGAACTATTACACTAGATATATTGTTGTTACATCAAAAACGTCTGAAATACCCAGAATTTATGCTGAGTGATCCATTATTATAGAAACTATTCTCAAGGAGGGTTAAATGGACACCCTGTATTTATGGGTTGATTCAAGGTGTTTGTTTGATTGTTTTGGAACATATCATCATGGACTTCAAAGAATACAGGGTGATTCAGTCATGAAATGAACTTTGAACCTCTCGAAAATACCCAAAAACCACCTTTATTTTCATCACCCTGTATTTCAAGATTAACTCCGATGAGGTGGGAATTTTCTTTCACCATTGTACTTGATATAAAAACATCAATAAGGCTGAGAGTTTTTATCCACTTCCTATGACCAGATTTTTTTTTATGTAATATGAAAATTATTTATTTATTTTATTCTTTTCTTATTCCAGCATAACAAAAAATCTGATCATAGGAAGTGGATAAAAACTCTCAGCCGTATTGATGTTTTTATATCAAGTACAGTGGTGAAAGAAAACTCCCACCTCGTCGGAGTTAATCTTGAAATACAGGGTGATGAAAAAAAAAAGGTGGTTTTTGGGTATTTTCGTGGGATTCAAAGTTCATTTCATGACTGAATCACCCTGTATTCTTTGAAGTCCATGATGATATGTTCTAAAAAAATTAAAAAAACACCTTGAACCAACCCATAAATACAGGGTGTCCATTTTACCCTCCTTGAGAATAGTTTCTATAATAATGGATCACCCAGTATGAATTCTGGGTATTTCAGACTTTTTCGATGTAACAACAACATATCTTGTGAAATAGTTCATTTTGTGAACGGTCTCGCTCTGAAACTGACATATTTTATACTTTCAAAATCGGGCATGCATTCAATTATGGATGACCCTGTATTCGTAACGATTTTCGGTCATATTCCTCTATATGGTTGCTCCTTGGGGATGTAATGAAATGTTTCTTGAGAAAAATTGAAGTTCATTCGATTCTGTTCTCAGGTACGGGCGTAGTAAAAGTGGGTAATTCTCAACTTCAACGCCCTGTATCTCAAAAACTAGTCATAGGATTGAGTTGGGGCAATGGACACTTTTGATCAGTAAGGTCGAGTACTACATTATACCAAAATTTTAGAAAATTTGACGGAACGCCATTTGCCATAGAAAAAGTGCGGGGTCCTTTTTTGGCTTGTTTACGTAGCTGTTCAAACAGAAATGAGCTTCATAACTAAACACAATTTTTCGATAAAAAGTGAATCAATTTTAAGCTGTTCTAGGGCACAAGCAGTTACCAAACGAAGGTTATTATGGTCAAGTGGCTTCAGTTCTTGAACCAGTTGGATCTTGTATGGGTGTAGACCAAGATCTTCACGCAAAATTTTCCATGTGGTGGATGTACAGAGTCCAACTTATTGTGAACGTCGACGAATAGACAAATCTGGATCTTCACTAACACTATCATTTACAGAAACGATATTTTCTTCTGTACGTACAGTTCTTTGTCTTGTTGTTGTTGTTGCATCGAGTAGAGAGAATGTTGTTCGAAATTTATCGATAATTCGACGAATAAGTTGCTCTGATGGACGATTATGTAAACCATAAATTTCACGAAATGCTCTATATATAAGTTTGACGAACAGAACACTGATTTTGAAACTAGATTTCAACAATTTGTGAACGTTGTTGCGGCGTGAGTCTTTCCTTAATAATTTTTCTCTATTTCAGTATCGTAATGTGTTCATTACAGTACTAAAAATAGTGCTGTAATGAATTCATTACAGCATCGTTTTCAGTAACATTTTTCGTTTTGTGGTTGTCAGCAATGACTTCCGATCCTTTTAAATTTCAGCAGACGTCAATTTGGAAATGTCAATTTTCGTGCTTCCTAACATTCACACCAACTGCCAAGATACAATATGAAAGTCACTAGGACCTATAATTTGAATGTTATCATTGAATTTCACAAAATTTGAGTGAAATAGAGAAAATATCGTCTAATACTCGTTGCAGAATGCAATTCCAATACTCATGCGTTCGAAAACTCGCTCCTTCGTCGCTCGTTTTCGAATTTCGCATTCGTATTGGAATAGGAGCCTATTCTGCAACTAGTTTTAGAATATAGGTACTATTCAATGCTCACGGAACAGAAATGTCAAAACAACATGGCTTTTACCTTCTTATTTGATACGAAAGAAGATGGAACATTTTTTAATCAACAAAATCGTCACAAAATTATTGAAAATTAATATCAAAACCAAAGCTCCATAAAGACGACTTGAAAGCTGTCAAAATTCAATTGTTTTTTGACACTGATAGTATGATGCTTACTTCGGATTGAAAAAACCTTCCAATTGTCTCTGTAACCTTCCAAAATGAGATCCTGTCAAGATCCAATCATATAAATCATTATTCGAACAACTCTCTCATCTTAGATCAACACAATGCCACCCCATTCATTTCGACCTATATCTCCAGGCCGCCTCATTTTTCCAGTCGACCTTTTTCTGAGGAAAAGGAATCCGCTAGACCCGTTTCTCTCTCTCCAATTTCTAAGCCAAGGCCTACCGCGATTGATAGAGATCGAATTCACCAACAAAATTATCTGACGCTGTAACAGCATAATTCACCACGTGCATTAGCAGAACAATCAAAAATGAGAAATGGACACCTTATCTGCAATTCTGCAAGCTCCTATATTGGTCAGATCCGTTTTCTTTTCGATCTACATGGCATTTAAATGGGTTATTCAAATTCTAATGTCGTTGGATAATTAAATCTATCTGAGACAGACTGGGCGTATTGAGAGGCAATTTACATATCTTCGTATCGTTTTCGAGCCATAATATTTGTTGGGAAACAGTTGTTAACGGTCTTAGAAAACGCGTGGCCCATATTCTTTCTAGAAAAAACATTTATTTGTTTCTCATTTGTAAACGTCAGTTTCCAAAAACACAATATTAATCAAGAAAGTTTATTTTATCAAGTCACTAACTTGTAAAACTGACAGTTAACTTGCAAAATTTTTACAAGTTAGAAGTATTATTTACATTAGAAAATGTTGTTTTATCGTCATATATGTTGAAAATCATGGTACAATTGTTATTTCCAGTAACACAGATTTTTGATGATGAAAGAGTTGATACTGATGATGATGAACCATCTGTTGACTCAGAAACTGCTGAACTCGAGGACTGCAGAACATTTGTACTCTCCTTACTACCAAATAATTTGCTAGACATTTCGATTTTTTTGTTGACCGAATCATCGACATAACTCATCGCAATTTCGGTGCTCTTCCACCCTCCTGCATGCTTTAGTGCTAAAATGTCTCCACCCGAATCCGCAACCATAGTGGCTCCAGTTCTGCGAAAAGAGTGACCGGTGTATAACTCTGGGTCTTTTAAACCTAAATATTTCGCTAATTGCTTTGGGACACCATCAATAGTGTGCTGGCCAGCATTAAGGGAAATGCACTTTCCATGTCGGTATGTCAAAAAAAATCTTAGGCTTTCTGTTCCAGGAGGCCGAAGATTTACATATTTTCTGTATAACATGCAGGGCTTGAAGCTGCAGCCATCATCGGTTATGGTGAATCTTCTTGTTGTTAAATTTTTTGTTTGCCGCAATGTCACAATAACGTATTTTCCCATATCTTCTACATCATTCATGTTTAAGGAGAGAATTTCGTCACATCGTCAACATCCAAAAATCACAAATATTGTTACAATTTTCGCCAGCAACCACTGGTCATCAGGAGAATGTAAAAGAAATTGTTCAGCCTCTTCTTTACTTAATACCTTGGCCTTTTTCGGCGTATAACGCTCATTTTTTCATTTCAGAAACGCTATTATCTTTTGAAATCTGCAAATGACAACTAAACGTCATTTTTTTCAATAAATTTTTTAAGGAAAACAAACCTGCGAACAGGGGCATTTTCTTTCATTTCCAAGCAGCTTTACAGCATAGACCATTTTGCCCATAAAGTATTAGGGCTGAATATAGCTGATAGTTGATTCAAGTAGACCAACAAAACATCTTCAGTTACCCCAATCACACTATTTTTGTTTTGCCACTTTTTGAAGTCGTCGTATTCTCGCTCGTACCTTGAAGCTGATTTTGCAGGTAATAAACTTGAAGCTACACTGCTGGCTGCCTCAATAATTTCTTTTGGTACATTCATTTTCGCTTTCGCCAAAACAAATGTAAAGAAAAATAAACAGACATGTTCATGGCAACGCTTCCATAGCTTACGACATTTGCGACAAATTATTGAGATTTTTTTGGAATTTATCTTACCTTTCTACAAATGAGAAACAAATAAAATATAAAACAATACACGCAAGGTAACGGGTTTTACTGGCCCAAGGGGGTAACTGACCCGCCTGCGGCTCGTCAGTTATATCCTCCATTCGCTAGTAAAAACCCTCTTACCTTGCTAGTAACGTTATATACTATTTCACAATTCGTTCATTCGGGAAATTTCTGGCTGATGTAATGTAACCAAAACTAATCGATCTGATCACTCACCTGAAAATGTAAGGTCCTGCTTGGTCCTGATCCCTTTCAAGGGTCCATTCCGCGTCTTTCTGTTGCATAAGATCGCACAGTTCTTTCCTGTTGATGGACTTTACTTCCGTAGCTGGACTTCCAGGAGCTGTGTACTCTTCATTTTGTAGAGTGAAGGAAAATGCTTGGACAGGTGCTGCGATCACTATTTTCGACAAGGGTGCTCCCAAACCACTAACTAGGTCCACCATTGAGTCCTAGGGAGGATTCGAAGGAATTTTTATTGCTGTGATAACTTTATGAGACGCCTTTATATACTAACTGACGAAGAAACTTCAACACTCAGAAGGAGCTGTTTAAATTTTAAATTGTTTTGGTAAAACATACTTGTATATACTCCATTCACTTTTATTTAATCACATAGGAGGTCATGATTTCGTTTTCAGGAGTTGGTGCCCCTGATGAAAAGCACAGAACATATGATGAAAAGTCAGTGCGCGCACAGAAAATATCGTTAATGACAAAACGACGTTGCCAGTTTCTTTGTTTACATCGAAGTAAAAGTATCAAAGATATTCCACATTTTGTTAGGTTTACAAATTGTTCGCAAATTTTTGGTATTTAATCGATATTTGCAGGTGAGTTTTTCGTCGAATATCCAAGATGTTTTTAGCACCAGTTTGGAGCGTGAGGACGATTTTCAAGACCAGGATGAATGTTCGTTGAAAAAGCTGTTATTTGGACAGATATCGCAGTAGATGGAGCCTCGAGAGGTCGATTCGGATGATATTTTTCAGGTTTTCCAAGAAATTTGGCGATATCTGAGCAGATTTGCAAAATTAAATACCTCACTAATGAGGTGGAACTCAGACCTAATTCTCCTATAAGAAACGCCGTTCAAAGGTCGAGATGGTGAAAAAAGTATTCTTTAGATGTTGTTTGAACAAACGCAGCCGAGTTTTATACCCCAACATTGATTTTAAGAAAGTTATCAACAAAATAAAATTGACATTATTCTTGATTCTTGTAATTCCCATCAATTCATCTTATATCTTTGGGTTGATTTTTTTTTAATGAATTCTTGATTAGAATCAGCAATTGATGTCGTCCAGTCTTGAACTTTCAGTTCAAGAGGATAATAAACATTAAATCTTCACAAGCATGCATTGAAAATTATGTGAAAGCAATGCAATTTTCTTCCATGGCGAAAAAATAATATATTTCAACAGTGATCTCTTGTACTTTTCATCCAAATAACAAGAAAAGGAATCCTTTCTATCAATTCATATAAACGTTAATTATTTTCGTCCATCACATCTTTTCCAATTCATTCATTTTCCGAATAAATTCACATTCTGAGAAATACGCCAAGAATGTAGAAAGGGCCACATAGTGTTGACTTGGAACATAAAAATATTTTGAAAAACGTCATAACTTCGATACAGAGTGGAATGTGTCAAATTTCCAAGGCCAGAGTTGTGATTTTATAATTGTGAATGGTCTGTATACTCCACAATCTATCAATAAAATGATGATGTACCAAATGTTTCCATAAACTATTTCATTCATTCCACCCATGAATCTGGTACAATTAAAAGAGACGACCGTAGCAGATCAAGGCATGTGGAAAATTCAAGGCCACCTACACCAATTCGGCATTCTCAACGCATCTTGAACTCTCTCAAATTTTTTTCCATCTCAGTCCAGCATCAATCAGTAATTGCCCTATCTCATCGATGTTGCATAATTTTGCTGTAAATCACACTTGATCTGGTGAATGTGATCGTTTGACAGCCTTGTATGAAACGACACTGCGCTATAATCGAGGCGGTTGACGGGACCAAAATTGGGTCACCTTCGACCAATTAAGAAATCTACCAATCAACAATCGTTGATTCATTGTTGATTAACTTTGACATCAATCATTTTATTTCTGTTTAAGATTATCGAATTCTGATTTTTTAATGGAAAAAGAAGGATTTAAACGCCTACTTGGACAATTGCGAAAGTTTGATTCGTTTACAGCCGGTTTATTAGCAAAATATGTGGTTTTAAGAGAGCAGCGTACGGTAATGATGGTTGTGATATAATTCTTGTTTCTTCACCTTATATTCAGAATGGGAATTTCCCTCGTCAATTAAAATAACTCGAATGTAGATCTAAAAATACTTGAATAGTTCACGTTTCATACGTAGCTGGGCCCATAACCTGTACTGTTCAATTCAAAAATAAAACTTGATACAGAGGATTCATCAGAAATACCTTAGCCCATTTCAAGGCGATAATGTGCTAAATATGGTGCTTTATACCTCTTGTAATAGGCATTAATAGAAACCATTGAACTATGTAGCTATACAGGCAGACAGCTCAACTGAGATGATGAATTGAGTACCTATTGCCCCTTTTTCGAAGCAGCTACCAACAAATGAATACCTCGGGAACCATGAGGTTCAATAAAAACCAAACCAATCTTGTGATCAATTAACTGAACCGCAAAATCTTAAAGCCTTATCTTCTTTCCGAATCTATTCTGTGACCTTATTTTCGTGGGTGGTACCTACACATGGACATGCATTCAAGGTCCATATCAATCTCGGGACACTCATATTGCATTAACATGAACTTTTCATCATACAATCGGATATAGGAGATGAGTAATATGTAGTTACCTTGATATTTTTATGACCTCGCTACATATGATCGCTACCAATGTGTAACACCCCCTTTATCAGATGTAAATTGAGATATTTAATCCTGAATAAGACTACTTGGAAGTGTATGACATTTCTGTGGACAAGTATTAAAAGAAGAACTAATCAATGAAGAAAAATTTCTCATTGAAGTAACTTTGGATTGGAATGAATGAATGATGTTATTGGTGCCTGTATTCTTGAATTGGAAGATATTATTTGGTGATAATTGATCCTTGATGAAATTGAGTCAACCAGCTTTTCGAGTTTGATTACTTTCTATACCTGGGAGTCATATAGAATGGGTTGTTTTTGTGACTAATGAGCTATCTGATGGTGCAAGGATGCATTAATTGATTTCGTTAAAATCTTTTAAAGCCTTGACCATCAAAGTTATCAACTTTTTTCGAATGTGGTTTTGATGTTTTTTCATTTTATCGAATCTTTAATTGGCTGTGCAGTGTGTCAACTTCTTGAAGGTACACATATAGGAATTCAAATTAGATCAGGCAGTATTTCACTAAAAGAAAGTATATTTGGTTGGGTATTCAAGTACAGTCTGGCCCATTGAAAGCAATTCATATCATTTCGAAAATGGTACTTTTAGGTCACATTTTTCTTAACTTCATGTGCGAATACAAAGCTGAACTATCAACTAAATAGTAAGTTCGAAATCATTTGAATTTCAGGATGTAACAGTAGGAATTTAATCTATTATTTGCTAACTGTTTTTGTTCCTTCTTCTGAAAAAATAGTGCTGTGTTTGACTTACCGTATTCTGCATATCCCATAGCCCCGAAAGCCTGCTAGGATGGAAGGTGACGTTCTGGGAAGCCCCCAAAAAGGCAGTGTTCAAGATGAAGACGTCGGCTTGTTTGCTCAGTTCTTTGAAGTCGAAATTTTTAGCCAAACTCTCGGTCTTTGAAGGGACGGATACTGCAATGTAGTGGTCTGATCCCAATTTTGATTTGACGGTAGAAATAAAATCAGTCAAGTCGTTTTTGGAGTCGATCTTTTTGAGGTTCAACTCCAACCCGTCAACTTTGGTGCCTTTGAGTAGAGCGACAAGTTTCTACGAAGAAAAACGTTCATGAGTAGGTGAATAATGAAAGCATTAAATTCAAACATATACAAACAATGAATATTTATCCAATAAATCATTTACCTCGTTGAATTCGCTGACAGTCAGCAAGATCTTAACATCGGCATTTTGTTTTCTGATCTTGTCGACAGTTTTCATTTCCGTAGTCTCAGGAAGTACCACATGGGTGCACTGGCAGTAATTTTCGGTCTTGCTGATGTCTCCATAGTAGCAGAACAGTTTAGTGTTGGACTTTAGTTTCGCGCAGTCTTTGGTCCAGATGAAATCGATGAAGAATGTTGCTATCAGCAACAGCGGGAGTTTGAATTGCATTTTGTGTTGTGGTATATTCAAACTGACCTCATTTCAAAGTTTCTGTGGAAAAACAGAAATTTTAATTCAATAATAAGCTTTTAGAATTTTGGGGCAAGCATGACTGGGGATCAGAACATTTTCAGAGCTCATTCTTCTACAGTTTAACCTATTCCGAAGATTAGAAGATCCTTTATCTTTATTCAGTAATCAATTCTAGCGATAAATTACAAAATGAGTTTCTTAAGATCTAAATGCAGTTTTTAAATTATCATGAAAACAAAAAATTCAAACATTTTCAGTATTGGCTTGACCTATGAGACAGGTGAGGCAGTGCCTCACTAAGAAACGTCGAAAATTACACGTATAAACATTATATTTCATTAATTATCTATTTAATCATTCAAGCATTCAATCAATTTTCTATTATCTGCATGCATACGCATTTATATCGTAATTTCCCCTTCTTATATAACAATAAAATGCGTCTCCGGGTCTACGTCTGCATACATCACGATTTCTGTGTATCCATCTCACTTCCTCACCTCCCAGTAAACGGCAGAGGCCGGCCTCGCACTTCCTTGTCTAGCGCGTTATTCTACATCATAGGGAACGAACGGCAGGCGAGAAGACCGCACGCCTAAACGCCACATGTTACGTTGAGTCTGAGGCTAGACTCTCGATTCTAGATATTCCCTCGCGAAGGACAAACTGCAATTATTCTGCACTATTCAGACTAATCGGGAACTGGGGTCAGTTTTCAAATCGGGTTGGATTTGTTAGAAGAGTTTCAACTGTTTTTCGTGTAGGTTTAGGTTTGTCTCAGTGTTCGTATGAAATCTTTCAAAAAGTCTTTCAATTTTATTGGTAAATTCAATTACCATTGGAGACCTGAAGACGAAATGGATTAAGAGGGACCGAGTGGGTCGTCACAAATTCCCCAGTTGAATGTAAACACTCGAAATATTTGTGATTTTTTTTAATTTTCAGCTAATCACCAAAGTTTTTGGCGTAATTCTTATGAGGATAAATCATACATAGTTCAAGAAGTAAAGCGATCTATTCCAGCTTTGAGAGAATGTCCTGTGAATATTACGCAACTGACGAAGAAGAGAGTTCACTAGAATTAGTCATTTGTAGGTATATTTAATATTTATCTACATATACCTACAGAGTGTCCCATCAGTGCACTGAAGTTGAAGTAGAAAATCTCATTACTTACTGAATAATTTTACTGCAAAAATGGTTGCTCTTGCACTGATATGTCAGCCTAAAATAATAGTACAGTACAGGGTGTTCGTCTGAACTCTGAAGTAGTATTAGATATAAACTTCAATATTCTCTATTTTCTGGTTAATGGGTGTTTCAAATCTGATGATATGATAGAAAGCGATGTTATTAACAAGGTCCAATAATTGAAGAATTCACAAGTATGCTTCAAATTACATTTCATACACACCCTTTAAAATGTTCAGGTTTCGAGTAAGATAATTCTTCATCGCTGGAAGTGAATATTTTACAGAGCTAAGTGTTCCTCGAAATACTTGACCTTGAGCATGCTAGTGATAAAGAATTATTTTAATCATCAGTTTTGCAACTACCTTCATCTCGACAACGCCACGGCAAGGAATCTTTTTTTTTCTGATGTGCCTCACCAACTTAAACCTTCACGAGCCGCCACTGAGCATTTTCAAAGGAGCTTGTCTTATTGAATATTTCACTGCGTTTTTTAAACTGTTAAGGGGCAGTATCACCTTTTGAATCGTGGTAAATCTCCATTCGAAAATGGTCTCTTTATTTGACGAGTAAGTACCTTAATTTACGACGTAGAGACTTGAGTTTTTTTTAATTGAAATTGAAGAACGTCCCGAGGGTAAATAGTTTTCTTTTTTTCGATTTAATTAGTTTTTCAATTAAAAAAACCAGGGTAATCGTTAGATCTGGGGTTATTGAATATGTTTTTCGTTTTTCATGGGTAAAAGCTATATTTTTGAACTAATCATCATGAAAATTTTTGTATTTTATAGAAGATTAAACTGCCGACGGCAAATAGTTGCGATTTTTTCCAAAAAATGATGAATTACCGTCGGAAAAAAATCATTAAGTGTAGTTTCCAAAACTCTGAAGTTCAACCTGTTTTTTTTAATTGAAAACCTGATTAAATCGAAAAAATCGCAACTATTTGCCCTCGGCAATTTAATCTTCTATAAACTACAAAAATTTTCATGATTATTAGTTCAAAAATATAGCTTGTACTCATGAAAAACGAAATACATATTCAATAACCCCAGATCTAACGATTACCCTGGTTTTTTTAATTGAAAAACTAATTAAATCGAAGAAAAGAAAATTATTTGCCCTCGGGACGTTCTTCAACTTCAATTTAAAAAAAATTCAAGTCTCTACGTCGTAAATTAGGGAACTTACTCGTGAAATAAAGAGACCACTTTTGAATGGAGATTTACCACGATTCAAAAGGTGATGCTGCCCCTTAAGCTGCCTCGAGCCGCCACTGAGCTTTTTCAGATGAGCTTATCTTTCAAATTTTCTGTTTATTTCAATACTTTGGTACGTAAAATATTATTTTCAACAAATTGAATGAAATTAGTTAATATGTATTATCGTTAAGAAGTAAGGGCTGTCTTTTAAAAAAGCCTTCATGACAAACCCCTGAGTTATACATGAAGAATTGAGTAATTTAAAATAAAATTAATGTTTGACCATTTTTCTACAAAATGGTGAATACCGAAGACAAGATACAAGGCGGTGTCTATAAAAATTATAAATTCTTAAAATTTAACGATCGATTTAAATAAATGAATGCAGATCCACATCCTCCTGCATCATCTCAACGCAATCTATGACATAATTAAATTAATAATACCTATGGTTCAACTCGATCTTGCAAGGTCTTCGCCACTGACTCACTGCTCGCGTCTCGCGGAAATCGAAAGTGCCCCCTTTTTCCACTCAAAAAAATATATCAGGTGCTATCGGATCGAAGTCGACAAACGTACTGAGATCTGGGGGACCCGTTGTCCAGAACGAAGGGTACACTTACCCACCTTTTTAACCAGACGAAATTGTGAATAAGTCGATCTTATTGCTCAACATCTCGATCTTGTCATGATCCAAGAACACACGCGGATTCCGTATTTGGGGTTTGCTGGTGTGTGGACATATACAGGGTGTGTCGGCTGTTAGAAAAATGTCTGGTTTGAGAGCGCTGCTAGCGCAGTTGACTCAGGCGGTTCACTTGTATGCGTTTCGGTGAGAATATGCGTTCTTATAGTATTTGATGGCATAGTTCAACTTGATTTTTGCACGAAATACCTGAAATTCCATACGCTTTTATGATGACAGCTCCGAAACTTAGTCTGAAAGATCAACCTGAAGTCAGAAAGAAGCGGACCATTCCCAATCAATTTCATGAATATCTCGTATGCATATTTCAATAGAGCTTAAGGTAACCATTCCAACAATATACAAAACTTGATATTTTACCTGAAATCTTCATTACCTTAATTAGAATTTCACATTTACCATTAACTTCAAGAACATTCCAATTTCCAATTGTGTTCTTCATCACTTCAATAACAAGGGTCAAAAACGATTTATTTTTTTCTGATTGATGAAGGGATGATGAGTGTATAAAGATAAAAATAATAAAAAAATATTTTTTCTACAAGCGTGCACTTTCATTCTCTTTCCCGCACGTATTTCAATTCGTAAAGAGTCACATTGCCAAACAGTGTGGGAAAAACCCCTGCTATTCCATTACCGCACGCAAATGCGTGTGGTAATGGATTAGCAAGGGCTTTTCTCGCACGCTTTTTCTGAAGAATAAACTGAATAATGATATATCTCTATGCCACCGACGACGTTACTATGGAAACGGCATGTGAATAAGAATTAATACATTGTCATTATATTATGAAATTGTGTTTAAATATAAATAATATCAACTCGAATTCAATCAGTACGCTCCGGTAAAATGGATACTTCGGGATCTGATGATGGCCTGCCCGAATAAATATTAGCAGCTTCTTATGAAGCGAGTTTAAATTTGTTACCAGCCAAGTCGAAGATAAAATATGAGAAGCAATATTCAGAATTCATTGATTGGTGTAATTCCAAAAAGGTTCAACCGAGGAAGGAGGAAGTGTTTTCGGCGTATTTTTTGGAAATGTCCAAAATTTGGAGACCAAACACATTATGGTCCCGATATTCAATGATAAAGAGTGTTTGTAAACTGAAACAGGATTTGGATATTGGAAAATTCCATAAATTAACTGCTTTTATTAAACGACAGAATATAGGATTTCGTCCAAAAAAGGCCAAAACTTTTAATGAAGAGGAAATAACAAAATTCATGAGTGAGGCATCTGATGAAATTTACTTGATGATGAAGTTGGTAACAATTTTTGGATTAGCTGGTGCCTGCAGACGAGAGGAACTTACAAAACTCACAATCGACGATATAGATGATAAAGGAGACTTGATCATCGTCAATATTAAGGACTCCAAAAATCATTCACCAAGATCGTTTGTTATATCCCAAGACACCAATAATGGATATTTTCTGAACATATACAGAAAATATATGAATTTACGTCCAAAGGAAATACCTCATCGCCGAATTTTCATAAAGTATAATCGGGGAAAATGTAAGATTCAACCTGTCGGAATCAATACAATAGGAAAAATACCGTCCGAAATTGCAGCTTACTTACGCCTACAAAATCCGGAATTATACACAGGACACAGTTTTAGGCGCTCCTCGGCTACTTTCCTAGCCAATTGTGGAGAAGATATCACAAATATTAAACGTTTAGGAGGATGGAAGTCAACTGCTGTTGCTGAGGGATACTTGGAAGAATCTATTAACCAGAAAAAAAAATGTCCACTAAAATTCTTAATTTGAATGGTTCTTCCTCTTCAAACTGTAATACAGAATCATTACCTTCCAAAGAGCCTTCGAACAATATGATGGCAAATATTCAACGTTTTGCTTCTTCCTCTTCAAACTTTAATACAGAATCATTATCTTCCAAGGAGCAGCTGACTTCGACCAATATGATGGCTTCTGCTATAAATTTGCATAACGCGACCAACTGCACGTTTACAATAAATATAACTAATAATATTTCTAATGAATATATTGATAATAATGGGAAGAAACAGAATGTACATAGATTCCTTATCAAAATTCATTTTTATGTGCTGTTAGTCTAGTTTTCTTTTCAATCAATAAAGAATTTATGAATATTATTACAGTTTAAATTTATTTCATAGGCTTGTAGTCTCTATGGACCGAAGGTCAACGATGAGAGTACAATGGTAACGACTTGTCAGAGACTTTTGTCATTCATGTGTATTTAGAATGATCAATTCACATTTGATCTGTGTGTTGAAATCGATTTCGTATAAGCGCTTGTAGAAAAAATATTGTTCCTAACTCGTGCGGAAAGTGTTTTTCCCGCACTCAACTGCTTACCCGAACTCCGCTTCGCGTCGTTCGGGTGACGGCAGTTTCGTGCGGGAAAATATCACTTTTCGCACTTGTTAGGAAAATAACTATTTCAAGTATTAAATGAATGAAAAGGATATTCCCCATCATTTTTGGTAATTTTTCAACATTTCCACCATCAAAACGAACAAATATTTTTGTGTTTTTTCATTTCAGTATTGAAGTCTATCATTTAGTTAATCAAATGTCTATCTCCTTTTTCTTTCAAAATTTATGGTTTTTTTGTAAATAATATTACAATTTGTTGTTTTCGCGAAATTTATTTCCTTGAATTTTTCTATTCGAAATGATAAATATCCATTTTTACCAAAGACATTTTATTAAGGATTTTATTAGCCGTCGATTCATGAAAATTAATTGTTTCTTACAATTGTGGATTCTTACATGGAATTGAATTTCTTTAAGATGACCCGCCCCGCAGGTACCTACAATTTAGTAATATTTGTAGGGTGTTTTCAGGGTCATTACTCGAAAACTATATTTAATAGAAAATATATCTGATTGCATATTCTTAATCTAAGCCCTCGAATTAGTGAATCCAGCAACTTTGGTGGCGATCCGAGAGAAAAATTTTTCTGAAAATACGCGAATTTCCCTTCATTATGGAAATTTCCTGAAAAATCATACTCTTAGATGGCCACCAAAATATACTGTTTTCACTAATTCGAGGTCGTAGATAACGAATCTGTAATTAGTTTCTTCCCAGGTTTGATATTTCAGGAAATTTTCAACTTTTTGTGGAAAATTTACTACCTATCTACTCCCAGATGACTGGTGAAGGAAAATAGTGTATTATACAGTCAGTGTGAGATCTAGTTCAGGCTAGGATTTCTTGTTAATATTCCTTGCGCCCCAACATTTGTTCTATTAAACTGAATAATCCAATAAATAAAAATTAATACACTGCACTGCCATCTGGTGGTATACGTTTCCTATTTTGAAGGCTGAAGACTCTTAAGGATGTCTCCTTCGAAATGAGAAAGAAGCTATGTTTTTTCATATGTAATACCACTAGAGATGGAATTTTGCCGGCATTTGAAAAAAATGAGCATCCATGATGTCAATAAATAAAAATACTAATTTGGCACTAAACGATGAAATAATATAAAGGGTGTCAGAATTTCCTTAGTTTGATTTTACTATTGTTGAATTAGGATCGTAGTTAGGATATGAAAAAAAAGATAGTTGACAGTATTGTGACAAGGTTGAATAAAAAGATTGAAAGGACGTCCGACTTTTTTACTAAAAAATACTAGTTCAGCAGATCTTTGACCAGGAACTGAACATTTGGCGACCCCGACGTGATCATGAGGCGTGAAGAAGACTACAGACCTCTAAGAAGTGGAGCTGGAATAAATGGTAGTTCATCTCAAGACTTCGTTTGGCCTGACAAGTTTGGAAGGAAAGAGAACTTGGGGCATGACAATGAAACGATGTTGAGAAAGGAACCTTTAGTTGGAAATTCCAGAATTCAAGACAATAGTGAGGTAAACAAAGGCGTAGAGGATCGAGAAGAAAACTGTCGCATGTCAACAAAAAGTAAATTGGTAACGAGAAAAAGTCCCAGAACGGCAAGTATTAATAAGGCCAAGAAAAAACTTGCTCTGGAGGATGAATTGAAAAAACTAGAATTAGAGATGAAGAAGCAGGAAATTCAGTATGCCCTAAAACTATTACAATTGGAAAGTGAATATAGACAAGAAGAAGTTGAATCGGGAGCTGAAGTGGAAGAATCAGTTGAAAGTGCTAAACATTATGAGCAATATTATGACAACCATAAGATACGTCAATGGGCTCGACAAAGGTCTGGAGAAGTTGATAAACCTGAAGGTGAACAGAAAAAACCCATTAAAGAAGAAACAACTGACTCAAGAATCAAGATGCTATGTGAGACAATCAATGAGGACACTGAAGATGATCAAACATGCCTAGAAGAATTTCAAGAATGTCTAGAAGAGTACCAAGAATGTTTGGAAGTAATTCACATCGGCGTTGACGATGACACCTCTTTCAACACATCATCGTGTACCCCGAGATCAGAAGACATGGAACAATATAACAATGCTCAAAACAAAACATTATGGAAGCACATCAATAACGACGTCATAAATATTAAAAGTGACAGTATTGATGATAGTGATCTAGATGTAAGTTATAAGAGTACAAATAATAACACAAAATATTTAAGATCTTTGAAAATCAATGATGATGAATATTCAGTTCTATCTGATCAGAAAAACAAAAGAAATATTTTGAATAAAGTCGACAGCCAAAATACGCAAAGCGATAAAATCTCATCTGAAAAAGAAGGGTATCAAACTTGTATTGATGAGTCTCTGTCAGAAGATATAAAAGAAAAATATACCGATCGCCATAATGTCAATAATATATTTGATTCGAAATATACCGGGATGTTCCAACGAGATCCTCCGAAAGATCTCGATCAAACTTCCACTAATGATGAACCAATGTATTTGAACCATTCTGGATCCAATGTGATAGAATCTGAATTATTCAAAGTATCAGATTCAGATCAAAGAGAGAACTGTGAACTGAAATGTTACGACAATGATCTGGGAAGTAAGGGTAGTGATGATTTTTTCTTAGTTGATTACTCTCGACAAAGAAAACTAACAGAAAATATTTCCAAAATGGGTTTAAATGAAACTGACCACACAGAGATATTGACAGAAAACCCAATAGCATACACGAAGTGTCTGAAGGAGTACCACTATGATATACAAGATTGTATGGAAGCCTTCATGGACAAAATGGGGAAAGAGGAAATGTTTGATGACGACAATTTCAATAATATAATTTTGGCTTTTGAGAGCAGGTCAGCTCCGAATGTTATGGATCGATCATTCGTCATGATAATTTATGATCCTGGACCTGAAAAATATAGAAGGCGATCGATCAGCTTTGAAACTGTTCATGAATAATAAGAAATGCAGAGGAATTATTAAATCTAGTGCGAGTGATTGACGTCAAAACCAATTATGGCAAATTTAGGCGATCTGTTCACAAAATTTGTAGATTGGAAATTAAAAACTGATTATTTTTGGCTTGGGAGAATGTCAGAATTTCCTTAGTTTGATTTTACTATTGTTGAATTAGGATCGTAGTTAGGATATGAAAAAAAAGATAGTTGACAGTATTGTGACAAGGTTGAATAAAAAGATTGAAAGGACGTCCAACTTTTTTACTAAAAAATACTAGTTCAGCAGATCTTTGACCAGGAACTGAACAAAGGGGTTAGGTACCTTCAGAACAAACCGACCCATATTCTAATATTTCTAATACCGCTTCAAACGAACACCCTGTACTATTATTTTAGGCTGATATATATACAAGAGCAACCCCTTTTGCAGTAAAATTATTCCGTAACTGGTGTAAGTAATAAGCTTTTCTACTTCATTGCACTAATGGGACACTCTGTATATTATATGTACGTATAACTACAAATGACTAATTCTAGTGAACTTTCTTCTTCGTCAGTTGCGTTATATTCACTAGACCAAGTTCCCGATTAATCTGAAAGGTGCACAATAATTGCCGTTTGCCATTCGCGAGGGAATATCTAGAATCGAGACGCTAGCTTCAGACTCAACGTAACATGTGGCGTTTAGGCGTGCGGTCTTCTCTCCTGTCGTCCGTTTCCTATGATGTAGAATAACGCGCTAGACAAGGAAGTGCGAGGCCGGCCTCGACCGTTTACTGGGAGGTGAGGAAGTGGGATGGATACACAGAAATCGTGAGATATGGAAACGTAGACTCATTGAAACTGTACGGCCTTAGAAATTGGTTGAACAACCATCAAGGGTTTATTGTCAACCTCGACGGAAGGGGCCCATGGCCCCCTCAAAGCCGCCAGTGCATGGGCTTCAGTTAGAAATATTGAAATCGCTATTACGATGCCACCTATTCCACGTTACTTCAACTAACGTAAAGCGTTTATAGACAACTCGAGCAGCATTCGACCCTTCATGCTTCATTGTTGTCTCTTATTCCTAGAGGTTGCTACTGGCGAGCACAATCATTAACTTTATATCCACATTCTGTGAAGATTGAGAAATCTCACATTTCCATTACGACAAGAAATGATTCTGGTGGAAACCAAACTATACAAATCAATATCTTATTCTGCCGATTTTCGAGAGAGCGCCCCAAGAAGAAAAACTAGAAAATCTAACTCTCTGATATAACCATTGACGTTGGATTATTTTAGGTTATCTCTAATCTCTATGACCCTAACCTGCAATTCTCAAAATGATTTCTTCGGATTGTTTATAATACTAATAATCGCTACTACTAATTTCTATTGATTGTAAGTGTGAAATTGCTCATTATGTCTGGTGTAGAAGTGATAATCGAAGACTTATCCGCCCATCCTAGTTGTGTGCATGGTCCAACTTTATTGTTTTCAAGGGAAATTGATGGTCACAAACGGTTTTATTATGCTTGTTCAGCATGTAGAGACAGAAAGAAATGTTCATTCTTTGTATGGCAAGATGAATTGGAAAAATATGTGAATAAAAAGATTAACAGACAGATCGTAGATCACAACAAATTCATTAATCACCGGTCGTTGTTTTTGAAGTTGAATGAGGTAACTATCACAACATTTCATGTACCTCCTGTATTCAAGTTTCAGATATTTTTTAGGTGAGGGCAGTTTCTGAGGAGCGAAGAATATATTGTAAAACTTGTAATTTGTTGGATATTGAGGGTGTTTCATCTGTTCATGAGGAACATGATGTTAAAAAGGGTGTTACAGACTATGAATTGGAGCATCCTTCCGAGTTCCTCACACCTTTAGATGATTCGAAGAACGAAGCTCAATATCTATTTTCCAAAAAATGTGTTGGAAGTATCATAGAAATGCTGCAGCATTTAGGAAAGAAGTGAGTGAATCTTTTGTAATTCAACTCCAACAACTGATTATATCTATTTTTCAGGAACGTAATATGTATAGGTACCCCTAGAATATTTGAATACATAAATAGTGACATTAATCTTGGTATGAATGCTATTTTACTGGATTTTGATTCAAGATACAATTCATTCTTTGGACCACTTCAGTTCTGTTGGTACAATATGTTTAATAATCATTTTTTCAAAAGTGACGGCAAGGATGTTTTCAAAGATTTCTTGATATCCACCAAGTAAGTTCATATCTTTATCGTATAGGTACCATTTTAATCAAAAGTGCTTAGTGTTTCAGATACGATTTTGATAACAGATCCACCGTTCGGAGGCAGAGTTGAACCAATTGCCGATACCTTCAATAATCTGAATGGCACATTCAAAAAAGTGCATAAAACAGATCAGGACTTACCGATGTTCTGGATTTTTCCTTATTTCATGGAACCGTACATAATGAACTCGATGGAAAATTTTAGTATGTTGGATTATAAGGTGGATTATGAGAATCATCCTTTGTTTCAAGGGAAAGGGGGAAGGAAGTTTGGCTCGCCCGTAAGAATATTCACCAATTTACAGCCAAGGTATGGTTCTTTCTTGAAAATGTCCGTTAGATTTTTCTGATTGTATAAGTTGTTTCCATTGTAAATGTAATATGACGATTATTTCCAGTTCTATAACTCTTCCAGTAGAAGAAGGGTATAAATATTGTAGTATTTGTGAGAAATGGGTTTCAGAAGAAAACAAACATTGTGACGAGTGCGGGGTTTGTACATCCAAAGATGGTCGCACATATATCCATTGCATTATTTGCGACAAATGCGTTAAACCAAATTGGATACATTGCAAAAAATGTAGAAAGTGTGCTATTGAAACTCACAAATGTGAACAATTACCGTTTACAAAGGTACTAGAAAAAAACATAGTACAAAATTGTTTTTATGCAACATTTGCTTTTTTCAGACATGTTTAAACTGCAAACAGCCTGGTCATAAAAAAATGGACTGTCCTGATTTGAAATCCACAAAATTAACGAAGGAAATAAAGTTGAAACCTGAGGTAGAAGAAGGTTTGGAACTTGAAGAAGAAACAAAGAAAACAAAGTCAAAATTGGCAAAGAAAAGAAAGTTGAAACCTGAGGTAAAAGAAGATTCGGAACTTGGAGAAGTAATACAGGAAACAAAGTCAAAATTAACGAAGAAAAGAAAGTTGAAACCTGAGTCAAAAGAAGATTTGAAATTCGAAGAAGTAACAGAGGAAACAAAGTCACAATTAACGAAGAAACGAAAGTTGAAACCTCAGGTAAAAGAAGATTTGGAACTTAGAGAAGTAACAAAGGAAACAAAGTTGAAATTAACAAAAATAAGAAAGTTGAAAGCTGAGTCAAAAGAAGATTTGAAACTCGAAGAAGTTACAAAGGAAACAAAGTCAAAGAAACGAAAAAATAAGGCAAAGAAGTTGAAAAAATAAATATATTTCGACAATATACATCAGATACAACAATTTGGTCACAAACAATGAAGAAAATTTGATATAAATAAAAATATAAAAACTGTTTTTTTTTCATTCAACACTGCTTCAAACCTTCATATATCGCCCTCAATATTATAACGACTGCATGGGATCCAGGATCTGGATATTGATTAGCGTTTTTCAGCTCCATCGATATGTGTTCTGCTGCGGCAACACCGCAACCAAAAGCTTCAAGGTAACTGGGCATCTCAAAGAGATTATCCACAGTTCCTTTGACGCAAGCCTCCAGTGGATCCAGCAAGGTGTTATCCCCCAATTGAGCAAGTGTATATCTGCAATTTGTCGAAAAATTGGTTAGGATGTCTTATTTTTCGAAAATTGACTTGTAATCTTGTTTTACTGATAACTTCAAAACTACTGATTCTATCAAGATGAAATTTCGCATTTAGATGAAGATTAACGTGTTGAAGCTACATGCAGATTTAATTGACAGCTCCTGTCAATTTTTTTGACAGCTGTCAACTATTACTTCCTTTTCCTTTAAATGACAATTCATACTCACCTTTTCAAAGATTCGACAGAGTTCTTCAAACTCTCCAGCCAAACGGGCCCCTCTAGGTTGTCGTCTAAGTCATCCAAAGGAAGGAAAGTAGAGGAAGCCGCTTCGAAAAGTATACAAAAAATACACCCCATTGGCCCCCCTAAATGATACTCGCACAGCTTGCTCAAATATTGGAAAAAATGGTATGGTAGATTGAAGTGGGCTTTGTTAGCCCTGAATTTCTGCAAAAACAAAACCGCTGCTGTCTTTATTCTTGTTCCGGTGTTGCTATTTCCAATTTCTGAATCGATTTTGTTCAGCTGTCTTTCACAGGAAATTATGGCTTCGCAAGCGAAGTTTGCTGCGTTTTTTACTTTGTTTGCGTTTTGGTCTCTAAGATGAGGCCCTTTTACGACTATAGACTCAGTTCTTGGTTTCTTACGAAGGATACTTTGTTTTCTCTCAACTACCTTTATGTCTGTTCGGAAATCTGCCACATTTTTCCAACCTGAAGGAGAAAAGCAATGAAAAAAGTGATCTACACTGTTTTTTCTAGCTCACATAAAAAACAGTATTTTGTAGGCTGCCAAGTGAAAAAACTTAATAATTAAACATTAGATTCAGACTTTTATAGATCCCACCTTGTACAAATCCCCAAATTACCTAAAGCGGTCGTCGTTGCGTCCAAATACTTCAAAATATCAGGCTGAACCAACCTCAATAAAGAAATAATGATTCCGTCAAAGTACATGGACCCCAAAAAAGTTCCCGAATATATCCTAGAAACCACAACTCCTTTATCATCCAAATGCCTAATAAGCTCCTTAACTATTATCATTTCCTCCAACTTTGAAATGCCCCCCACGTTATTCACCAAAAGAACCACGGGTGTAGTTCTTATCTCCAGAAACGGTTGTTTCTTATTAGAATACAATAATTCTTCCATTAACGAATTCACTATTTCCTTCACATGCGATTTTTTAATCCTCTTCAATGCCGACTCCCCATTTACGTTTGTACCGATTACAAATTCGGAGACAGCTTTACAAACGCAACGCTGGCGCAAAAGATGTTCTCTTGTACCGAACGAGATACTTATCAGATTCTCTGTGAGCATTTCGCAATAATTATATATTTTATCGATGGATTGTCCTTCCTCAGCCATCGCTCCTGCTATTTTCATTATCAAAACTATACCGCTCAATCCTACAAGAAAATTCTGAATATTCTGAGCACTAATGATGACCTGGTATACCTCTTCTTTTACAACTTGGTAAATCTCCATTGGAATAGTTATCAAAAATAGGGAGCATCATAACTCTGAGTAATTCTTTCTTAGCTCTCTCCGTAGCTAACCCGAAGTTTAGCAAGTCCCCTGAATTACCATTTACGATTATGAGTATTCCACGAAGGGATATAGCTGCCAACTCCCTTATCGTCCTCAAAATAGGACGACTGGGTGGTGACTGTAAGAGATCTCCTGGAAATTATGATCTTAGTACTTGGTGAGGTTTAGTTCAATCGTCAACCTTGCACAGCGGCTGCTAGCATCCCTTTTCCTACATAATGTGCGAAGGCCGGCTCTAAGCCAGAAGCCCCACCTGAAACGACTAGGACCTTATCCATTTTGTCGAGTCCTTTATGGAGCACCACATTCCCAACATTTAGTATTTCCAATTCTGGATTTAGAGTAGCTAGACCTAATAAAGAGTCTGACACTGCCGTAACACTAGTGTTAACTAGCAAGTCCTCTGTATTTATTTCCAGATGCTCCATTTTAAAGACCCAAAAACTTGAATTTTCAAAAATTTCTATTCGACAGATTTGAATTTCGGCTGCTTATTATATTTTTCCTCTATGTTGTTTCCGGTCTACTGGCTCCACTGTACGGGGGAACTACTGTTAAATTTTGAAAAGATTATCAAAATCTTGCATTTTCATTATTCCTAGACTATTTTTGTATTCAACTAGATCGAATTCGAAAAGGGTTAAATTTAGATGACTCATAATCTGTACGCCAAGGTTAACCACCTTTTCAGTCTTTTTTACCATATTTGGCAAACATAACCGCTACGTTTACGGCAAATGAAACCAAAAACTTGTATGCTTTAAAGAAAAAAGTAGGTGATTGCCTGGCGTATTTAATATTTAGCATAGATCATTCACCTAAATTTATAATAATATATCCAAAAATAGATTTGGTGGATTAGAATAACTTGTACGAATTGTAGGCGTAGATTTGTCTGATTTCCGGTGAAATAATCAGTTTATTTTATCTCGGGGAAAATGTCATATTCACCAAGTGAGTATTATTACTATTTCGTCCTGTCTATACATTTAAAACCCAAAAATATTCATTAATTCGATAGAATTTTGAATGCACTTGACTATGATGAAGAAATGTGTGTTTGTTTTTTACAGAAAGTATTTTTGCTACCCTACCCAGAACTCAGAGGGGCCAACCTCTCGTTCTAGGGGGTGATCCGAAAGGAAAAACTTTTTTATATACAAATGGAAACTCAGTGATCATAAGAAATATAGAGGTAATATTTGTAATTTGATATCTGACAAAAAATAAATTTTCCATTCTACAGAATCCTGCAATCTCTGATATTTATACCGAACATTCTTGTGCAGTAAATGTTGCCAAATATTCTCCAAGTGGTTTCTACATCGCATCTGGAGGTAAATCATTGAAGTCGTTAATATTCCTAAGAATAAACTAAAATTTCCAAACGATCCATTTCAGATCAAAGTGGAAAAATAAGGATTTGGGATACAGTCAATAAAGAACACATTTTAAAGAATGAATTTCATCCTTTTGGGGGTCCCATCAAGGACATTGCTTGGTCCCCAGACAACCAAAGAATGGTGGCTGTTGGAGAGGGCCGTGAACGTTTCGGACACGTCTTCATGTCTGAAACAGGTACATCTGTTGGTGAAATCTCTGGTCAATCCAAACTCATCAATTCCTGCGACTTCAGACCCACCAGACCTTTCCGTATTATTACTGGCTCTGAAGATAATACTGTTGCTGTGTTTGAAGGACCTCCGTTCAAATTCAAAATGACAAAACAGGTAGGAGAATATAATTTTTTCAATCTTGTACTGCATCTATTTAATTTGTACTTTAGGAGCATTCGAGATTTGTTCAAGCCGTAAAGTATTCTCCAAATGGTAATCTTTTTGCCACTGCTGGTTTTGATGGAAAAGTGTTTGTTTACGATGGTACTTCTTCTGATTTGATTGGGGAAGTTGGTGCCCCTGCTCACAGTGGGGGAGTTTATGGTGTAGTTTGGAGTCCTGATGGAAAGCAACTTCTAACAGCTAGTGGGGATAAAACTGCTAGGTTGTGGGATGTAGAAACTAGACAGATGGTATCGGAGTTCGTCATGGGTCAGTATTTGGTCCAATAATTTTGTGAATTGTTGTTTTTGAGGTTAAAGTGTGTTGTAGGTACCACTGTTGATGATCAGCAAGTTTCTTGTCTCTGGCAAGGACCACACATGTTGACTGTGTCTCTGAGCGGTTTCATCAGCTACTTGGACGTGAATAATCCATCCAAACCCTTGAGAGTTATAAAAGGGCACAACAAACCCATAACTGTTATGACTTTGAGCGAAGATCGAAGCAGCATATTTACAGGATCTCACGATGGTTTCGTTACCACTTGGAATGCTTCCACAGGTGAAAATGATAGGGTCCAAGGAAAGGGTCATGGAAATCAAATAAACGGGATGAAAGCACATGATGGAACTCTTTACACGATCGGCATTGATGATTCTTTGAAGCAAATTGATATCGAAGGTAAGAGACTTTGTTTTTCTTTGTCAGTACCTGGAGGGTTGTTTGGAAGTGCTTTTTCTCACTTGATACATGTCAGATATTCAAGAAAATTCTTGAAATTGTCATTTTCCGCTTTGCTTTAAACCAATATGCTGTTTTTCGTTCTCTATGAACTCCTTACCGTTTCTTTCAAACAATCACCCTGTATATCCATCAGGAAACACATACAAACCCCAGGACGTTAAATTGGGCTCCCAACCGAGGGGTATGGACATCCTGAAAGAGCAGAACATCATCGTAACAGCCAGCGTGAACGAGATCACAATCGTTCAAGATAACCGTAAAGTCAACAGTTTGAAGGTTGATTACGAACCGTCCAGCGTGAGTTGCTCCCCGAGGAATCACGTGGCTGTCGGGGGTACTGCGGATTCTAAAGTGCACATTTACGAATTGAACGGGACAGATTTGACCCCCCTGAAGGAATTGACTCATAGGGGGGCTGTTACCGATGTTTGCTATGCGCCTGATGATAATCACCTGGTGGCTTGCGATGCCAACAGGAAGGTTATTCTTTATAAGGTTCCTGAATATGAGGTGAGTTTCGAAAAGGCTTGAATTAAACTAATTTCATTACATCTGCATTTTTTTTTCATTCATGCTTTCCGTTGGATAGAGCTTGGCAGTAAGTTCATCGTTGTTTTATTCTCATGAATTTTTTGATTCTTTATATGGTAACAATTTTTTTTGTGTGCTAATTTTGGTCCAAACGAGAAGAAATTATAAAAATTCGACTGCTTTGTCAACTCTTTTAGGTTATAAAACGACCTGTCAATTATTTTTTGAGGTTAGTGCTGGTGGACAAACAATGGGAATTTAGCTGTGGTTTTTAGTCCTTATATTGTTTTATAATGGACTAAATAAAATAGTTTGAATACAGAATGAAATTCTGAAAATATAGCTACAAATAAAAGACTCTTGTATCATAAAGTTATTTCGAAAGTGTAATTTTATCTCAATTTCCCATATAGCTTGCCAACAATAAAGAATGGGGCTTCCATAATGCCAGAGTCAATGCCGTTGCATGGTCTCCTGATTCGCAACTCATTGCAAGTGGAAGTTTAGATACCAGTATTATCATCTGGTCAGTTGCCAATCCTGCCAAACATACCATCATCAAAAGTGAGTACATTTCTTTTACCCAAATATTCTCCATTGTGTTTGTCTTAGTTTCTCAATATTTTTATTTTTTCACAAATTTATTTTCCTTTGATTGAAAATCTTTTCAGCACTTTGTTGCCAACTTTTTCACTGTTTTTTCCTTCATTTCATTCAATCTTACAGATGCTCATCCCCAAAGTCAAATAACGAAGCTGAGCTGGTTGGATAACGAAACTCTAGTCTCGGTTGGCCAAGACTGCAACACTAAATTATGGAACATTACACCATTCTAACGCTATTTATTTTCATTAATCATCCATTCTTGAACAAATTATCAGTATATTCATCTGGTCAAATTGAATTTGTATCATGCATTTACGTACTATTGAATCGAATTTATTGTTTGTTTTTTTTTTGTTTGAAATTTTATACAAAGCTTTATATTATATTTTTCCTATTTTCTTTATATTTAAAATGAACTGTTCATATATCTTGAGTTGTGTTCTTTTTTTGAGGTGTGAATAATTTATAGAACAGCATTTAGGGATGTTATTGTATTGAGGTCTACAATGAATTGATTATTACTATTTGATAAAACGTATTTATTGATAATAAAGTGATTGCTCATGAAACTGCAGTTTTTCTTTCCTTACCTTAGCGAAAGAGAGAATTGAAGATTGATATGAAATTACTTTTGAAAAGTTACAAAGAAGATAATACAAGAAAACATTTAAACTAAAGAAGATGAGATATGGAATACTGCAATATTCAACAAATGCATATACTAAGCATACTGTATAAAGTAGAATTTTCCATATAGTGAGGCAAGAATTCAACCATGCAGTAAAAGAAAATTGTTATCTTGATAATGTCAAAAAACGTCACCCAGTCTTTTTGTGGAAGCATCAAAAATCAGGTTGGAAAAAAACGAATTTTAACAAATATTTGAGTGCTCTTTCTGCTCAAATGAGGCCTATATCATTTCGAATTTTGGGCTGGGCCTGGGCATGGTCTCGAAACGATTAGGTTTGACTCACTGATCCCGAATACTTGTTCGAATTAAAATTATGTCCGTCCGGTTGTAAACGCTATAACTCACGAACGGATGAACCTAGAGACTTGAAATTTTCAGAGTATGTTCAGAACTCCAATGCCACGGTTGAGTTCGTTAATGGGCAACATTCGATCAGGGGTTATGTGAATAAGCCATTTCGAAATTAAGTTTTCTTGATAATTTCAAAACTCCGGATTCTGATAGGTTGAAATTTCGCATTTAGATGGGGAATGACGTATTCAAGCTTCATGTTGAATTTTATCAAGATGGCACAACCAGAACTGTAAAAAATGGTAGCGAAAAATTGTCAAAAATTTCCAATATGTCATAACATATCTGGATAAATGGACGATTTCTTTGACAACTGTCAAATTTTTTGACATCTGTCAATTTTTTTCCTACTTATCGTAAGTAATGCAATTTTCCCCTTTATCGTACAAATGGGAGACCCTGTATATCACCCCCGAAGTTACACACTCTACTTACGAAACGTGCAACACTCTAAAACTTTTCGGTCGTGAAACAAACTGGACCATTATTGCATGTTACCCAGGAGGAACCGCTCGGAAACATGCAATAATGATCCTGTTTATTTTTCCTGGCACTTCCTCTGGGAAACAAGAGGTGTTGTAATAGTCCTGTATCACCTAGGCAACTCAACTAATAACTTACCAAACAAACACTTTCTGTCACGAGAAATACAAACAAACCTGCCATCGAAAACTTTGTTACAACTCTGTTTCGAAGCGAAACCTGTGAATTATCGCCAGAGTATCAGATGGTATGACCACCCAGAAAGATAAAGATAGTTTTAACTTCTTTCCTTCATCAGGATTTAGGGATGTCGAGTGAAAATTTGAGCGATTTTAAATTGATAGGAGGAACGGTGAGTTTGAAAAATGATCAGTTGTCACATTTGACACCTCAACAATTCGTAGATAAAGCTCAGTGAAAGACCTCCAAGCAGTTCACATTCTTCGGTATCCAGAAGGTTTTACTTCTCGAAATTTTCTTCGAGGCCTTCCTCTGCTTTTCCTCGATTGTGTTCAGGAGAAAACTCTCAGGTGAGTTTTCAAATATCTGCATAAAGAAGAGAAGAGTGTGTTCTTTGAAAACTGGTGATTTTCTGGTATTTTTGTTAAAGGATGATTTAGTCTCAGTTGAGAACGATAGGAGGCCCTTTTCTGCAGATTTTGTGATGCCAAATCCGTTATCGGGTAAATCTAAGGAAACTTTAACGGACGGCAGTTTCGAAAGTATTTATGGTAAGTTTAAAAATGCTGGATATTCTCACATGTCCTTAAATTTGGACAGAATCTCTTTATTCTAAGTTTGAAAATTAAAAAAGAGTTGATTTTAATAGGTCAAACTATTCTTCATACAAGCACAATCTCATAGGCCTTTAATTGACCTCTATAAAAAACATCGCAAAAGCATTACATTGAAATAAACCATTTTAGAAGAAGAGCCAGTGTCCAATTTTCATATGTCATTTCATAACTCACCAAAATTTACTTGTTTAATATTCAATATCTGCTCGAACATAAAAACCATTTCTGCCAGCCCATAATGGCCGGAGTAGACTACCATAAGCGCTCAAAGAGGCCAGAAAATTAGGTTCAACTAAGTAATAGTATCACACACAAAACTTTCATGAATTGTTCGTCCCTCCGCCTAAGTGTTGGCAGAACTCTTTGAAAAGTCATTAAGAACAGCTGTACTTAGGTATGTCATTTCAGTACGCTTGAAATTTACAGGAATTAAAGAAAATGTGTCTAGAAAGCGACAGAAATTTTTTACATCACGAACCATCTGCCAGAACGAGAAATGTTGCCGCGCAAATGCGAGCGAAATGAGCTTATTATTCATATTTGCAAGTCAGAGCTAAGGCCCATATATGCCCAATATATTGGGCATGTATTATTGTCAATTAAAGGAATAAATTAAAGGAATTAAAGGTGTTTATTTTTAACATTACAACAATTTATTTAGTAATGAACTAATCAAAAAAAATATGCTCATCCTACGCATCTTCAAAATTTGTTTCCTCAAGAATTTTTCGAATGGATTGAGGAGGTCTTGAGTATACCTGTGTGACTTATGAAACATTCAAAAAAGTGTAAGATCTCAGTCACATTAAGGGGTAACAAATAAACCATCAGGGCATTTAACACCCCAAAAGTTGGGTAGACTACGAGTGTAGTAAAAGAGAGTATAAGACTTTCACAGTGAGCTTTAGTATTACGAGTACATAGCGAATACCCTTATCATCGGATCAGGTAAATGAAACAGAAAACAAATTCTATAATTTCATGAAAGAATTTTAGCTTCCTCCACATAATTTTCCATCAACTTTTGATGAGTCTCGTAAATGCCCAATATGCGCTCTAGGTCTGATTTGCAAATTTGCAAATATGAATAAGCTCATTTCGCTCGCATTTGCGCGGCAACATTTCTCGTTCTGGCAGATGGTTCGTAAAAAATTTCTGTCATGATTATAATTCGCTTTCTAGACACATTTTCTTTATTTCCTGTAAATTTCAAGCGTACTGAAATGACATACCTAAGTACAGCTGATCTTAATGAATTTTCAAAGAGTTCTGATGCCAACACTTAGAAGCGACGAAAAAGTTCTGTTATTATTTTTTATAGATTCAATATATTATCAATAACAATTCCTGAAAGTTTTGTGTATGATACTATGACATAGTTGAACCTAATTTTCTGGCCTCTTTGAGCGCTTATGGTAGTCTACTCCGGCCATTATGGGCTGGCAGAAATGGTTTTTATTTTCGAGCAGATATTGAATATTAAACAAGTACATTTTGGTGAGTTATGAAATGACATATGAAAATTGGTCACTGGCTCTTGGTCTATTATATTATATTTGATTTTTCCTTTGCATGTTCTTTGGTATGATGATATCTTCCTAGCAATCCTAGCAGAAGTACTTATCGACAATTGAAGCTTATTGAAATGGCTGCAATTACTATTGATTTAAGTAGTTTTTCCAACTGAGGCTTAAAAATAATGAATGATTCAATCGACTTTAACATTCCACTGACTTTATGCTAAGTTCTTCTCTTTCCATGCAGTTCCGGTAGATTTCCAACTCCCCTCAAAGAGCCTCTTCAATGAGCTAATGGAGGAGGACATAGAACAATGGAGACATTTTGAAATTCAACATCCTCTCGAAATAAAAGGAAAAACTCTGTCAGAGCACTCAATACCGTCTCTAGTTATGAGCGACTCTGATAGAACCATCAACGTCAACAGAGAATATCCTTCTGGAGAAGACAAAACACAAAAAAACGACGTTGCTGATGGAACCAACGACGTTAAAGATGTCAGCAACAAAACAGAGACAGATATTCCAGTCGAAGTCACTCCAGATCAAAGCGACCAGACAATAAATCAAAACCAGGACCCAATTAAGGACAAGAAAGAAGACCAGACGCCCAAGAGAGAAGACATACCAGAAGATAAATACGTAATGGCGCCTGGATTGACGTCCAAGCCGCCTCTTCCAAGGAAACCTGCGTCCCAGATGTTGGTCGGCCTGGAAAAAATTAACGGCGATCCCATTTACGATTATTTCGCCATAAAGTATAATTTGGAAGCAGATGCCGAGAAACTCGATACGGAAAATGCGAAAACGCCCGTATGCGAGGAAATACAGGTGGAAATCGATCCGATTGGCGACGCTGGATTTGGTACTAACGATCCTGGAAACGGGAGGCGACTGGAAGGGTTGGAAAATCGCCATACAGGTAAATTTGGTCCGATATTCTGTAGAATGTCGATTTTTACTGATTCCGTGTGTGCTGGATGAAGAATTTATTCGAGGTCGAAGTTCGCGAATATCCGGTTTTTACATTATCTTCGTAGAGGGTATAGTCCATACAAGAATTATTGACATCAAAGCAAGCCTTGGGAGTCCAGTCGAAGCTTTATTTCTACTCACAAAAAAGTCACTGAAAATTTTCTGTGCTTTCATAATAGCAAACAAATATACTGCTCCACAAGTATTCAATCGTTTTTAAAAGTATGTAATCTTCGAGAAAATCGCTGTAAAATCATTTAACACCCAATAACAACTTGAATCGATCCAATAAAAATCAGTATGAGACATTTCGTCAATCTGGTCGCCTTTTTCCTAAAGTTTGGTTCTTTGTACATGCTTCATGAATGTTCTTATTTCGAAATGAAGGCAGTTTATCAACGGCTTCGATTTGAAACGAGTTTTCTGAAAATGCCAAGACGTGAATTAACAAACGCTGAGGCTAATAGGGCTATCGGAATGCTACAGGGTGGCCTAAATCAGGTTGTTGTAGCGGAAAGGCTCCAAGTCAGTCAAAGTGTGATATCTCGACTTTGGAATAGGTTCAGGGAGACAGGTTCCGTGTTGGAAAGACCAAGGGTTGGTGGGCGACGAAAAACAACACCTTCTCAGGATCATTTCATCACCGTTTCGGCGAGAAGAAACACTACATCTACGTGTAGAATGCTACGGAATACTCTTCAAAATGCAGATGGGGTCCAAGTTTCCATCGAAACCATCAGACGACGTTTGAGAGAGGTGAATTTAGGTTCTAGACGTCCATTAAGAGGAGTTCCATTAACACGTGACCATAAGCGTCAAAGACTGGAGTGGGCAAGGCAACATATCAATTGGAACGATCAATGGCGTAGTGTCCTTTTCACTGATGAATCCAGATATGGATGATTTTCAGATTCTCGAAGAATAAGGGTACGGACAATCCCACGCATACACCGTAGTCGTCGCTATGTCCAAGAAGTCCATCCATACCGAGGGGGGTAGTGTTATGGTATGGGCCGGGATATGTTTCAACGGGCGCACAGATGTACACATTTGTCCTGGGAATATGACCGCCTAACACTATATGGAGCATGTCATTGACAATGTTGTGCCAAATTTTCACGCTGCTATTGGTGAAACTTTTCAATTTCTAGACGATAACGCTAGACCGCACCGTGCAGCCATATAGTTGAGAATGCGTGCGAGGAGCTTGATATTCCACATTTACCAATACCTCCACACTCACTAGATTTGAATTGCATAGAACATGCATGGGATATGCTCCAAAGAAGATTAGATAATCATCAACCTACCCCAGAATCCTTAAACGATCAGAGAGAGCTTCTGCCCCGTTTATGGAACCAAATTCCTCAAGAAATGTTCAACTACCTCGTGTGTAGTATGCAAAGAAGATGTCAAGCTGCTATTGATGCCCGTGGAGGCTATAAATTGTATTGATAGTCTTAAAATGCTTGAATTCTCTGGGAATAAAATTTTGTTATTATTTTACCAGATTTTTCTTAACCACCCTGTATACGCTGCAGATCTACAGGCTGAAATTAATTTGCAACTTGAAATCATATTAATATGAATTTTCATAAAAAATCTTATTTTAACTATATTTTTTGGCAATTTAAGTCAAAATCCCTAACTCATGTGGAGCAGTTTATATAAATAAAACCTTAGAATTAAATGGTAACTTCTGAAAGTAAGGCACTTTGAACATGAAAATGTCCTCAATTATTACATACAATTACCATAGTGTGAATCTGTATACCAGAAGTATATATACCTAATTTTCGAACGATCAATTATAGGAGCATACAGCCTGGAAATTCTGGCCCGTTTAAAAAAAATATCGTGGATGATTATAAAGCATGCTCCTTTTCAAAATTCAATATGAATATTCGCTAAACCAGAAAAATCCAGTTGATAATTTGAAGCGTGTTGCTGCAAAGTGAATGGATTGGAAAAATTGTAACATATATCAACACAGAAACAAAACTTAACGAATGGATCTATTCAATATATGACGAATTTTGTCACGACATTGTTACTTTCAATCTTTGTGAACAATGGAGGAGTAAACTATGCAATATTAAAAATGTAAATACTCCTATTATTCTGTTTCAACATTCATTGTTATTATTTCCTTATCTGGGCAGAACTCGTCATGTTCACAATTGAAGGCTTGATGTCGCAATATCCATAACATTCCATATATTTTGACTAATCTTCTCTTATTTCTTTTTCTACGTTCTCGGTGCAGGTGATGTCATGGGCGTAGCCAGCGTGGGGCAGGGGGGGGCAGCTGCCCCCCCCTGGCAGAAAAAATGAATTGAATTTGCCTTTTCTTTTATCCCAAAATTTCACATTTTGAACGACCTTGGACCATGACCATGGTTTGCCCCCCCCTGTTATAAATCCTGGCTACGCCCGTGGGTGATGTACCTACATTCTTCAAATTCCGAAACTTTGGTATATTATGAGGAATTCACAATACTTGAAGAAACAAAAACTCACCCACAAATGAGTAAATGAATTACAATCTAAAGTACTACTTTTCATTTTTATTGAGAGTTTATTTATAAGAAAATTCAAAGAACGTCACAACGTTGCAAAAATGTCTACTACATTTTGATTCTGTAGTAGTACAGTTACCCAGTTTAGTTCTGATGATTTTGAAAATTGACTTCACGAAGAAAATACAGGGTGTTGTAGTATTGAAGAAAAGTTTGGACATATTTCCTAACGCACTCTATATTTTTGTCTAATTTAATGGAGCATTTGAATCATTGTCATTTAATGTGTCAGTAAAATTTCTGTCTTCACTTTCGTTTTCAAAAATTTATTGTTGCCCCCCTAATGATTTTCTTAAAAATCCTTTACGATGAATTCAAGGAGAAAGTATCGTTCTTGCGTCCAGCTGAATCAACTCTCTCCTCAGTCCTACAGGTCTTTACTTTTCACAGTCATCCAAAGTCTTTCAAATTCCGTTTCAGTGTATGAAGACAAAAATGGCTCCCAACCTTTAGAAGCGGATGGAGATAAAAGAATTAACGGTACAATGGACGATTGGCTGGAAGAAATAAACATGACTAACGTCCATTTAAAAGAGACGGAAACTGATAAATATTTGCGACAAGTTAGAGACCAATGTAAGACTGCCAAGGATCCAAATATAGACGAATTACCGCTCATATCAGAAATGGACATAGACGACTTATTCAAGCTCGATGATGTAGACGACGTAAAGGAAAAAACTGACATAAAAAAAGAGGTGCAAGCTTCACCACCTTCTTCAGCCAGCAAAAAAGACGCGAACAAAAACAGCGCGCCGACGAAGAGGGCCAAATCGAAATCTCCGGTATCGAAGCGACAGCAGCAGTCTACGAAAAATCAAGCCGTTAAAAAAACTTGGAGCAATAAGAACCAAAAAGACACGAATGCGTCGAACAAGTCCAAGTTTACGGCGTTGAAACTGAACAAAGTGAATTCGCCGAAGCATGAAATACCCGCTATGGGGGATAATATCGAAACTTGGATACAGAAAGACGTGGAAAAAGTGAAAAGGAACCGACTGGAGTTTTCCGAATTGATAGGTGAGTGGTGTTCAGTTTGGAGAATCGAGAAAGGGTGCAGGAATTTTAGACGGCAATGATTGACATAGGGAATTTTACCACCGATAACCTGGGTCACAATTCGAAATTTAATTTTTCGATAATTCAATTCTCTCTGAAATATTTTCAGATTTTCGTTATCGGAAGTAGATCAACTTCGTGTTTTGAAATTGCATCACCTCTTTGTATATTGTTCTTATTTCGATGGAAAAAACGTACAGGGTATTCACAAAAACATGCCGTAATTCAATTTGAGTTTTCATCAGAAACTTATTTTTTGTAACGAATTTTTCCTGAAAACATAGCTACAGGGTTTGGCGTAATGAAAGGATCATGGTACCCCAAGAAAGAAGACTTCGTGGTGGTTCAAAAATATGTTTTATGTTCAGTAAAAATCGCTTGGTTTTCGAAATATTCAAAAGTCTCGAAAATTCAAGAAAAAACATTCTTTGCCACTTTTTAGGTGGTAAAACTTCAATTGAAGCTATTTTTTGATCTGTTTTCATCCTGGGAGTTCATCTAGGAAGAGGAGAAATCAGGAATCACTGCTGTGAATAACTGAAGTATCTTGGACAATCAACTTTAACAATAGAAATGTGTGACCGCCGCATTCACCATTTTGCAAAATCGGAAAAATCACCAATTCTAATAAATTGACAATAATTGCCGGCTATAACTAAGAATATCTCAGGCGAATAATCATATATGTATTATACAGGGTGAGTTTCTGACTGGGATTTTGTGAATTGGAATAGGGAGTTATCTTCATATAACTGAATTTCATAGGTTGAGATATATTTATATGAAGGGTTTGAAGAAATGAATGGATAATGAGGTACCAGCAAGTAGAGGATTCTGTAGTAGTTCAGAAAAACACGTTTCATGTTGGGTTAAAGTCCCTCAGTTTTCGAGATTTTCGACGATTTCGAAAAATTTTGAAAAATTACTCTTTGCCGCTTTTTAGGTGGTGGTAAATCTGCAATTGAAGCAATTTTTCAATCTGTTTTCTTCCTGGGATGTCATCTAGGAATAAAATAAATCAGGAATCACTGCTGGCAATAGGTGAAGTATCGTGGATAATCAACTTTGATCTTTGAAATCTGTGACCGTCGCATTCACCATTTTGCAAAATCGGAAAAATCAACAATAATTACCCGCTATAACTGAGAATTTCTCAGATGAATGATCATGTATTATACAGGGCGAGTCTTCGAATTTGAAACGAGTTTTCTGAAAATGCTAAGACGTAAATTAACAAACGCTGAGGCTAATAGGGCTATCGAAATGCTACAGGGTGTCCTAACTCAGGTTGTTGTAGCGGAAAGGCTCCAAGTCAGCCAAAGTGTGATATCTCGACTTTGGAATAGGTTCAAGGAGACAGGTTCCGTGTTGGAAAGACCAAGGGTTGGTGGGCGACGAAAAACAACACTTGCTCAGGATCGTTTCATCTCCGGTTCGGCGAGAAGAAACCCTACATCTACGTGTAGAATGCTACGGAATACTCTTCAAAATGCAGATGGGGTCCAAGTTTCCATCGAAACCATCAGAAGACGTTTGAGAGAGGTGAATCTAGGTTCTAGACGTCCATTAAGAGGAGTTCCATTAACACGTGACCATAAGCGTCAAAGACTGGAATGGGCAAGGAAACATATCAATTGGAACGATCAATGTCGTAGTGTCCTTTTCACTGACGAATCCAGATATAGACGATTTTCAGATTCTCGAAGAATAAGGGTATGGACAATCCCACGCATACCCCGTAATCGTCGCTGTGTCCAAGAAGTCCATCCATTCCGAGGGGGTAGTGTTATGGTATGGGCCGGGATATGTTTCAACGGGCGCACAGATCTACACATTTGTCCTGGGAATATGACCGCCTTACACTATGAGGAGCATGTCATTGACAATATTGTGCCAAATTTTCACGCTGCTGTTGGTGAAACTTTTCAATTTCTAGACGATAACGCTTGACCGCACCGTGCAGCCATAGTTGAGAATGCGCGCGAGGAGCTTGGTATTCCACATTTACCAATACCTCCGCACTCACCAGATTTGAATTGCATAGAACATGCATGGGATATGCTCCAAAGAAGATTAGATAATCATCAACCTACCCCAGAATCCTTAAATGATCTGAGAGAGCTTCTGCCCCGTTTATGGAACCAAATTCCTCAAGAAATGTTCAACAACCTCGTGTGTAGTATGCAAAGAAGATGTCAAGCTGTTATTGATGCCCGTGGAGGCCATACATTGTATTGATAGTCTCAGAATGCTTGAATTCTCTGGGAATAAAATTTCCTTATTTTACTCGATTTTTCTTAACCACCCTGTATACGCTGCAGATCTAGAGGCTAAAATTAATTTGCAACTTGAAATCACATTAATATGAATTTTCATAAAAAAATCGACAATAATTACTCGCTATAACTGAGAATTTCTCAGATGAATCATTTATTATACAGGTCGAGTCTTCGAATTGGTTTTTGTGAATTGTTATAGGGAGTTATCTTCATGTACCCAACTGAATTTCATTGATTGTGCAATATTTATTCAAACGGCTTGAAGAAATAAATGAATGATATGGAAACAGAAGGCAGAGGATTCTGTGGTTGTTTGAAAAAACACGGTTTATAATGGGTGAAAGTCCCTCAGTTTTCGAGATTTTAGACATTTTCGAAAATTCCAGAAATTACTTTCTTTGCCACTGTTTTTGATGGCAATACTCCAAATGAGGAAGTCTTTTCAACATACTTCGTTATTTCCCCTCGTTTTCTTTCATTATTATATCCCACAGATATAAAATCCATATTTATAAGTTTTTTTCAGTGATAAAGAAAGTTTCAGCACTTCTGTAGTTAAGAAAAAAGCTCTTGACTCATTGTAATAGGAATTTATTTTGTATTGAATGCTGGAAATACCAGCGAGTTATAACATTACGAGATCTCAATGAAACAGACATGTTTTTTCTTGATTTATTATAGGTACAGTGGACCACATTTTTCACTCCGCAAAATAAATGAGCAAAACATGAAATTTTAGCTAGATCCTTTATTTAAAAAAACCATACATGCGTCTCTGAAATCATAGCTTTCATACGTTAGCGTATCTATCCAGGGATACTATACAATAAACAGATTGAAATAATTCCTTATTTTGGAGTTTTACCACAAAAAAGAATGCCAAAGAAAGTAATTTTTTTGAATTTTCGAAAATGTCGAATATCTAGAGAATTGACGAACTTTTACGAAACATAAGACCTATTTTCCTGAACCTCCACAGAGTCCTTCACCCTCAGGTTCCTTCCATATTATCCATTCATTGCTTCAAACCCTTTACATAAATATATCGCGAACAATGAAATTCGGTTATATGAAGATAGCTTTCTATTACAATTTACAAAGTCCTAGTTGAAAACTCACCCTGTATAATATATGATTATTTGTCTGAGAGATCCTCAGTTAAATTCGGCAATTATTGTCGATTCATTAGATTATAGAAATTTTTTTAGATTTTGCAAAATGGTGAATGCGAAAGTCACATTTTTCGATCATCAAAGTTAATTTCCACGAAATCCTCAGTTATTGAGAGCAGTGATTTCACATTTTTTATATTTCTAGATGGAATCCAAAAGAGTGAACAGATTGAGAATTGCTTTTACCAAAGTTTCCAACCTAAAATAGTCTTAAACGATTTTGTTTAATCAACTAGGCTTGACTTGAACATTCATCAATACTGTTTTCCTTCGAATGACAGATAGTGTGGACGAATTAAAGTCCACAACTGAAATACTGGATAAAGATGATCCAATAGCCTGTACCACTCCTCCTACAGACATGAAGCAAGGAAATTACGACGAAATAGAAACCATCATCGAGGCTCTAGAGAATCAGGACAAAACTTCACGTACGTAATTTTCAGTTTCGCAATGTAACCGTTATCATTGTTCTTCCTCTATTTTATACAGAACAAAAAATACAGACCATGAAAAAAATCGTCACTAGAGAACTATCAAACTCCATCATCCTCAACGAGAACGAAGAAAATCTACTGTTTAGAAAAGAGAATGAAATAAATCAGTCGTCTAATAAAGTGAAAGAAACGACTGTTAAGAGACGAAGAAACGATTCGGAGCGCTCTAGTGCTTTGGATTTTTCATCTGGAAGCAACGAAGGTAGAAGCAGCTCGAGGAGTACTCACTGTAAACACCACAAACACCATAAAGAAGCTGCAGAAGTCACCAGGATGAGTAGGAGTCAAAGCGCTGAGAGTAGAAGCCAGGGTGAGGTCTTGAATGGCATCGGCAACTACAGGTTAGTACCAGTGAATATTTGACATTAAATCTTGTCTTGGAATTCAGTATAAGGCATTTTCAAAGCTAACTTCTTTAAATTTTTAGTATCTTGAACGATTTCCAGAGTTGATCCCACCTTTGTTTCCAACTGTAATGGTTTTCTCAATTTTACTCAAAATCGACGTGATTTTACGATTATTATTTCCAGCTCTTCGCAGTGTTCAATAGAACGAAAGATAGAAACACCCCAAGCTGAAATAACAAACATAGGTGTAGAATATCCCTTTCTCCCTTTCATTTCGATCCCCGCCCTATCAGATGACCTACCCTTTCAGAAAATACGGTGACCTTTTCCCCTCTCGATCTGTAACCGAAAACGAAAAGCGGCCCATCATTGGATTCCCTTCCTTTTTTCCAGGGATCTTCTATCGTACCTCGACGAGGTGGACAAGAAATGCACAGAGACCCTGGAAGTTGCCAAGGAACGGGCGCAAACGGCCTCCAAACTAGTCCTGGAATCGTCTAGTTCATTCGACACCATACCCAAGTAAGTTTCGGGGAATTTCTTGTCGGGAGGGTGATTAAGTTTCATTTCGTGTAGGATTTTCACTCATTGATATTGATTAAACTATCCAGATGGCCAGATGACGTCTTTGGTACGTCATTTGGAAGCCTTAAGATGTCATGGCAGACGTCAGCAATCGACGTGATCATGTTTTAGTCTCGTGAAAATATCACGTCAGCAGTTGCCGCCTTTTATTTGTGACCCAAGAAGAATATCCTTCAACATGAAGCTCCTACCTGGGAACTGGGTTGGGCATATGAGGATATCAACTGGATTCAAACCTCTTGGCAAAACCATCGGATGTTATCACGTATATGTCTTCATTACCACAGAGAGTCAGGCCACGTTGAGGTCCATAAAATCACATTGCCAGGGATCACTGCTGACCTGGGAGTGCCGAAACACCATAAAGCAACTGGCCAGAAGCATAAAAGTGACTCTACTATGGATGCCAGGACATTGTGGTGTTGAAGGAAATAAAAAAGCTTATGATCTTGCAAAAATTGCATCATGGTTAACATCTGCTGGACCTGTGCCTTTCTGCGGGCTTTGAAAGGACCAATATAAGCCAGCGGTCCAGCAATGGGAGTTGGACAACAGAATAACTCCTGGAGACACTCCTGGACTTACTCAGTTTATGAAATTTGTGATGATTCCACTGACCTATACTAGTAAGCTCCTGAAGCTTTCACGAGCTGAGCTTCCGGTAATGCTAGGTCTGCTGATGGGGCACTGTCGAACTTCTTAACCATTAACCTTCAGTTGAATGGTTAACATCAAAACACCTAGGATATATCAAAATTTCGAACTCACACCCTGACAGATGACAAACATAACGAAACATGTACCAAATAAGACTTCTTTATGAGACTTATCTCTCCGATAACACTTTCCTAATCGTTCCGAATCGACCCGGAAAAGTTTAGATGTTGCTCGCACGTCTGACGCTATATCTGAAGAGGTCATCAATAAAGTTTGGGTAGGAGCTCCTACAAATCGAACGGATTAGTTTTATGATGAACTTCGAGAAGCGGTATGGGTTGATTTGGAAAAGTTTTCCGACGAATACGTAGTAAATTGGGCGAATCAGGATAGATATGTTGGCTCCATTGGCGTGGATGATGTAACAAGATAGCCAGTTCGAGGTTTTCTCAGTGTTCTGCCTCAAAGAAGCTGGGATTACTTTGACATTCAAGAAATTACCAACATATCTTCACTGATTCCTAATTTTATAGAGTCGAGGACCTGGTATCCCATAGCCCAGAACAGCTATCGTCCTTCGTGATCGACCTATCGCTCAGGGTCAAGGACAAAACCTCCTGCATCGGCCTGCTCCAAAACGAGTTGACTTCCCTGCGAGAAAAACTCCTCAGTCAGACCAAAACCGCCGAAGTTAACCTTCGGCAGAAACTGAAGGAACAGAAGGAAGAGACCGAGAAGATCGCCAAGAGACACCAGAAGTTCATCGACCAGCTGATGGAGGAAAAGAAAACCTTGGCCCGCAAGTGCGAGGAGTTGGTCGAAGAGATGCACAACATGGAGGACAAATACGTGGCCAACATGAAGGCTATTGAGCACAGACACCAGGTGGAGATCCAGAAGATGAAGGACATGCAGGCTGCTAGCGAGAAGTTGAGGAGAGAGAGGTGGATCGAGGGCAGGACTCAGAAGATTAAGGTGGTAGAATTGACGAGAAGTGGTAGAACCTTTTGATTTGTGGTTGAATTCTTTAGGAGATGGCTGTGAAGAGCATAGAACCAGAGGTTGAAAGGATGGAGAAGAGGCATCAGGAGGAACTGTCCAACTTGAGGATGCTTCATAAACGTGAAATCGAGGAGTTGGAGCTGAGAGCTGCGAGGAAACTGCAAGAACACTCCGAGAATTTGAGGGAACAACTGATAGACGATAGAGAGAAAGCGTTGGCTCACGAGAGAGACGTGATGAGACTCAGGTAACTTCTCAATCTCGTCTTCCTTTCTTGGTGAATCAAAAATCTTCTCCAAAGGTACGAGAAGATGGTGGAATCCGAGGAGAGAAACTACCAAGACCAACGTCGTCGTCTGCTCGCCGACCACGCGAACCGAGTAGCCGAATGCGAGGAACGAGAGGCCCAGGCTGCCGCCGACAAGGAGAGGGCCATCAGGCAGGCTCAGGAGGAGGTGGAAGAGAAGCTGCAGGCCGCCACCAGACGGCACGCCAACGAGTTGAAGCTCGTGAAGGAGACTGCCGCCATCGAGATGGAAAACTGGAAGAACTCTTTCCGGAAGCAGCAGTCGGCGTTGCTGATGGAGAAGGAGACGGCCATCAGGAGGGAGTGCAAGAAGGAGAGGGACAGGGAGATCGAGCTGGTGATCGAGAAGTTGGAGAACGAGGCGAATAAGACGAGGTCGCAGATCGAGCAGACGGCCGAGAACAGGATCAAGTAAGTTATTCGAAGGAAATATCTTCTGGAATTTTTGTGACCACTCGAATGATGTTAGGAGGTTGAGGGACAAATACGAGATGGAGATCAAGGACCTGGAGATGCTGGAGAAGGACGCGCAGGCCAAGTATTGCGACTCCAGGACCAAACTGTTGGAGTACGAAGAGGTGATACTGACCCTTAGGAACACGATAAAGCAGCTCGAGCATCAGCTGACGGAAGAGAAGTTGGTAAGTGAAGACGAAGTTTTGTTGTTCGATGTCTTAGGAAATGCTGCAGATGATGGCTTAGGAAAAAGGTGGCTGTAGATGGAAACTGTATTATTCGCGCTCTTTGTGAGAACTTGCATTTTCTAGTTGAAGTTCTGGTTCGATTGGTTTCCTTGATTGCTGTCGATAATTTTCGTGCCAAATGATCGGTGGCTGAAGGGCATCGTGAGCTCCAAAAAGTTTGCGGAGATGCTGCCCTAACTGAAACGACGTTTCCTGATTGGTTCTGTCGCTTCAAAGACGTTGATTTCGAGTTGATGTCCTTCCACGTGTTGGAAGGTCAATAATTGGAGGTGTTGCTAGTTGAGGATCCGTGCCAAAACCTGGAAGAGCTTTTTTCAGCATTGACAGTTACCCGCCAAGTCATTTCCAAGCTATTTCAAGCGTTGGGAATGATTCGAAAACAGGGAACTTAGGTTTCTCATGAATTGAGGCCAAGGGGCGTCCAATGTCGTTTTTTAGCCTGTGAACAACTGCTTCAATGGGCACGTTATGGCAGCATGTTTTCTGAATCTGTGGCCAGTTCATTCTAGGAGCATAGAATAACTGGAGGGAAGGCTTCATACGCTCGACAGATCATTTTGAACTGCCAAAAACGGCGGAGGTTAGAGTTTCGTGTGACGCCCGATAGATAACGCTGAGATCCTTTATTCAGTAACATGTCAGATATTTTGTTCTATGCCGCTACAATTGCAAAGAATATAATGTGGCTGTCATTGTTATTGATACATTTATGCTTCTTTTTAATTGAAAATGGCCATAAATCATAACATAGACAATATTGATGACATAAAATTGCTTTATTCTAATCAACTTTTTATGCGCAATTTTATGGGAAGTCTGTGATCGGTAATAAATTTGTCAAAACAATATTCTTATCGGAAAAAGCGAACATTCAGGTAAGTATTATTATTATTATACGGGAAGACTGAGGTTTTATCTGTTCTCGTGTATTATACGCAGAATTGTATGGTACCTTGTTTACATTCCCTCTGCTAACACTTAGATTCGGAGCGGGAAACAGATTTTTCTTCCTATATTCAATCTGATCCTTGTAGCCATTTTTTTACACGTGCTATATGCATTATATTGTCGGATTTACGAAAAAAAGTATGTATTGCTTTCTTTCAAAGAAATATATATTATGATATAGTAATAAATGGGACCTTATAAGTAATAACAACGAATAACCATTAAAGATAATTTTATTAAGGATAGCCATGTTGTAGGAAGAAACGACGTTGTCGCCATCTCGTGACCTTGCGGCGAACTGACAAGTTCGGACGTTTTTGGCAGTTCATTTTCGTAGGGGAGCCTTCTCTCCAGTTATTCTATGGTCCTAGATATTGCTATCCATTATCCTATCTTCGTCCTAATCATTGAAAACTGACAAAAGTTTGGCTTCACCAATTTTCGAATTTATGAATGAGATGCTGTGCCTTTCTATGGTCTAAGGTGGTACATAATCCATATAAGTCTCTGACATTTTAATTCAATACGGTAAACAAAACTTTAGTTTGGGTTACTGGATTGTGCAATTAATACCACCTACCGCAATTCCATATGTCCTTTTGACTGAAGTGTAAATTCAGCTACTATAATTCCTGCTGGATGATATCGTCCTGATATCCTGTCGTTTGAAGAAGACTTTCTGGGACATGGGGTTACATGGAACGGTTCCTATTGAACCTTCCAATGAAGACGTTGGAAATCTGTTTTAAAAAAGAACTGCACTTGCATGAATACCGATACTGTTCTGGGTATTCTTTACCTATCTTTGCCCGCTTGGTTCTGGGGTTCAGAGACATAGAAATACACAAAATATGTTCTTTTTCATTTGGAGGTGGTGATACTTCATTGGAACCAATTCATCTGCAACCAATCTTTAAGGTGGACGTTCAATGTAGGGTTTTTTTATTTCAAGTTGCATTCGAAAATGGTTTCACTTGGAGAGCTAAAATTTTGTGGGTATATTCAGAAAGGATTGGAGTTCATGATGAAATAATTGAAATCGATTTCATTTCGAAAGTTCATATTTTTCTTCCAGAAATAGAACAAAATAAGCCAACTCATGCTTCTGTTTTATTTCAAACGAAAGACCCATGAGAAAAGTTCAAGTTCCGATTAAAAGTGAATCTACAAATGATTTCGTTCAGAAAATCAACTCGACATACAGAATTGGCAGAGGATGGCCAAATTCAAAGATATGGCGAGAAATAGCTCCTGCTTTACCTACATACACTGCGCAAAAAAATTAACGCACATTCTGAAAATCTCAATTTTAATGAAAGTTAACTCTACATTGACTTTATAACTTATTTTTTATGTTCTCTCGGAAAGTTTTGAATGAAACAAGACTCATTAAATGGAAGAAAAATTCAGGATTCCACCGAATCTTATGTGAAAGAAGAGAAATGAAAAATTTTCAAAATACTGAAATGCTGAAAAGTGATTTAATACTTGGTATTTCCACCCCTTGCGTTAATTACAGCTCGCAACGACGGTTCATACTCAAAATGAGTGATCTAAAAATGTTCTGATCTAATCCTTCCCAGATTTCTCCGAGTTGGGTTCCTAAGGCACTAAAGCCCGCAACGGACGGCGAGCGATAATATAAAATATATTATAGCTTTGCATTGACATATGTCATTTTAGTATGGAAAAATATCGTAATATCGGAATATATATTATAGCGTCGTCCGCGGGGCTTGGTGCATTTTCATAAGGAGCGATATTGGTGTAATATATGAGATATAATATATCGCTCGCCGTCCGTTGCGGGCTTTAGAGTAGCTGGATGATTTTCTGAACTTCTCAGCCTTCTATTGAGGTTGTCCCAAACCTGCTCAATCGGATTGAGATCTGGACTTCTTGCTGGCCATTCCATTCGAGAGACTTCAACCTCTTCAAGGTACTCCTGAACGATGATGAGGTCTGGCATTATTGTCCATAAAAATGAAATTTTCCTCAATGTATGGGGCAAATGGCACTACATGCTCTTCAAGAATGTTCCTTATATACTTATCAGCATTCATAGCTCCATTATAAACGACCACTAGGTCTGTGCGAGCAGTCAAAGATATTCTATCCCATACCATAATCGATCCTCCCCCGAAACCAGTAGTATTCAGGAAATTGCACTGAGCATATCTTTCATGTGAACGTCTGTATACAAGGGAACGTCGATCACAATGTTAGAGGCAGAATCTAGACTCATCTGTGAAGAGAACTCTTTCCCAATCGGCCTCTTCCCATTCCCAATGGATATGCTCCCTCGCAAAATCCAAACGCACCCTTCGATGGGCTGGGGTAAGAGCTGGGCCCCTTGCCGCGACACGAGGCATTAAATCATATTCTCTGAGGCGATTTCTTATTGTCTGAGTGCTAATTTGCACCTCATGAGTTTGCTCAAGCTGATTTTGAAGGAGGTGAGCGGTTGCAAACCGTTGTCTCAACGAAGAAACTCTCAAGTAACGTTCTTGAATGGCTGTTGTTACCGGTGATCTACCCTGTCCTGGTCTTCGGACATTCATAACTGTCTCCCTTAATGGCTGCAACATTCTGGACACAGTTGTATGGGAAACTCCAAACCTTTCTGCAATTCTTGTGTATGTCCACCCATCTTCTCGCAAAACTACCGCTTGGGCACATTCCTCTTGGGTCAAATTGCGTGTTTTGCGTTGCATAGCGATCGAGTGTAGAAAATCAAACGAAAGAAAAACTATTGACCACTAGAATTGATCGAGAACAACTGATTTTAGAATGGAGCCAATACATTCAAAATCTGATAATATCATCTTTTTTTATTCCTGCTGGGAGAAAACATCTGTATTGAAGAAAAACGTTGAAAGTGGATAACATATGCATGCATAATTCTGATAATAATAATTATCATTGAGAACACCTTCAGTTGTAGAATAAATTTGAGATTTCCATAATGTGCGTTAATTTTTTTGCGTAGTGTATTTACTAATTTCATAGTTCAGCGATTTTCGGATAGAGAGCGCCATTCATAAGGGAGACTAATATACTTCCATGCGATGGAATATTCCATAAGTTGCACGATGGCGTCTCTGTCGGATTAGTTTTCCTACTCGTTGTAATCGGCGACCGTAAGAACTATGATTCAGGCTCAAACAACTTACCTATTGATTTATATTGTTTCATTTCCTTCTCTTAACGTTTCAAGCAGCCTTGTAAACGTGTCCCAACATAATCCACCTACCCATCCCGATTAGAATTTAATAACAGCCATCCACATCTGTCTCGACGCGTCTGGAGCGAACGCCGGTCTAAAGTTTCCACGCGCGTGACGTCCTGCCCTCGCCCCTACGTGTGCTCTCGCGGCCTAACCCCTTCCTCCTTTCTCTCCGCAGAAGCGCAGCCAGTTGGAGTCGGAGCGAGAGCAGATCAGGGACGAGATCCGGAAGGAGTACGAAGATAAGGTGCTAGGCCTGGAAAGGGAGGCGGAAGAGCTGCGGAGCTCGGCCGATAAGCAAGTGGAGCAGCTCTACTCCAGGTAAGATCCGGGGGAGGGTGGTTTTGTGGTATCGCGGCATCTCTAGATGGGGGAAATCAATTAGTTTTTCTTTGGGAAGCTGGGAAGAGGGAATCGGACTTTATTAAGAGATAAGGGAGCGTTAGAGGCGGGTTTTGGAATGTTAAGGGTCGGCTTGCCTACTTTTGGGGTTGAATGAATTAGGGGTTCTGGTTGGGTTGTCTTATTTTTCATTTTTTTCGTTTATGCTGGTGTATTTCAGTGAAATCTTATTAAGGTATTCTTGGCGGATCTTCCAAGGCTGTATAAATTTTGATATCTCAAAATCTTTGCAGATATACAGGGTGAGTCTTTGACTTGTACATATATTTTAACTGAAGAGTCATGAGGTCAAAAGAAACCTTTTTTTCATTTTCCATTTTTCCGAATTCGGCTCTGTTAAAAAGATATAGCCATTCGAAAAAAAAATTGTGCTAATTACGTCCATGAAATGATACTGTGGAATTGATTCAAAGTTCATATTTCTCGATAGAAATTGAGTTAATACATTTAGGGAATACTCAAGTACTAACCCTATTGCAATAAAAATGTTGCAAACACGATAATTTCAACAAAAACAGTTAGTTTCATCGGATTATATCTGCAACTAAAAAGCCACATTTATTCCACCAAAATAAGTTCCTTCTTCGATTTTTCTGCAGATTAGTTTGTAAACACTAATAACTTGTTCATATTCTCCTCGAAATTCCCAAACAAATTTCAAGAAGATGTTATCAGCTTGCTGATGTTTCATTTAGGTTAAGGATTTTTTACGAAACATAGAATAAATCACGATACATTTGTGTACCGTGGTATAAATTTCTATGCATTCTGCCGTTTCCATCATAAATCGACTTTGCCGCCAAATTTTACCACGCATGCGTAGAGCGGAAACCGAAATATTGGTTATCTGGAGGCCAACTATAAACAATAATAAACCAGAGTTTCTGAACAAACTGTAAACATTATGTGAAGTTCTGAATACATTCAGTGAATTATTGCTCTAATGTGATTATTATGTGAAGTGAATTAATGTAATTTCAACCGTGTCGAGTTTATAAAATTCCAAGAGGATGTTGTTTAGATAGAAACATCGTCACAGATTATCAGGTATCGTTTCATTCATTTCAATTTAAGTAGTTTGTGTCGAGATTCATCTTTCATATCCGAATTTTGTATTTCATCGACATTTAACTTCAATATGGACCGGTAACTATGAATTTTCAATAGAAACTGTGCGTGTTAAATCCTCCTTGGTGTTCAATTTTATCTACCACATTTGGGGGATTTTATTATTAAAATATCTCGACAAAGTTGATAAATATTGTGACAACATTGTAAACTCGTTTAAAGACCAGAGAAGGAATAATATTCGATGATATTGAATTCAGAGACGCATTCAGATTATTCTTGAAATTAATGATTTGAAATTGGAAATAACTCGAAAACGACTCGTTTTATTAAAAAATAGGAATACTTTTAGTTTCTTAAATGATTGATTCTTTCGGAAAAATGAACCGTTCATCTTTTTAAAGTGGTTTTATGGTGTTTTAGCGTGTATTGATGAGTCGACTACCCTGTAACTTTTAAACTAGTGAAGATATTGAATAGATTTCGATTGAGGAATATGCACCATGAATAGGGTAAAAACTCAACCAAAATTCAGTTCATTCGAAATAACGGTTCCGAAGATATAAACAAAAAAGTGTTTTTTTCATGGATTATCGACACCCTGTATCTTCCAAACCAAACCGAATTTTGAAAAATGGTAAAGGAAAAAAGTGTTTCGTTTGATGAGAGGGATCTACAGTTAAAATATATGTACAAGTCAAAGACTCACCCTGTATACAGGGTGGAAAAAATTCGTTGTTTACGGAAGGGATCTCCTGAAATATAGCAGCTAGAGGAAAACTAATAACACTTTCTTGAGCTCCTTTTTCCTGACTAATCCGAATCTGAAAAGAGGTCCAGCCTACCGTTAATAGATTTTGATCGAGTTATGAACGAAAATTGAGAAATTGTCATGTTTAATAATGCTGAATAATTCGCTTGTTTGAACTCCTATTCGAAATCTGTGGTCAGATTATACAGGAACTTTTTTAGGAGAAATTCAAATGTACTAATGTACTTTTGGTAAAACATAGATAGTATAGCAAGGAGTATATTGGAAATTTGGAGAAAAAACGAAGGGTAACAATTTTTTTCAATGAATTTGTTAAAAATGTGTGCACCGCGATTATCTGTACACGATTATCAACACGTCTTGGCATTGATGCAATAAAATGGTCTATTTCTTCTTGATGGATACTTTCACAAGCTACCTGAACTTCATGTCTCAGAGCCTTCTACCAATGATGTCCCAAACATGCTCTATGGGCGAAAGATCAGGGAATCTGGGTGGCCATATGGCAAAAGATTTACATGGGTCGCTTCAAAAAAGTTTAAACTAACTCTGGCAACATGAGGTCGAGCATTATCTTGCTGAAATATTGGATTCTCAAGCCGGTTAAGGTAAGGGAGAACATTTGACTCCACTTTCTCTTGAAGGTGACACACGGCTGTCATATTACCTCGAATGAACACTAAAGGTGACCTACTCGCATGTGCAATAGCACCCGATACCATATCGCCTACTGTCCGGTGTACATGACGCTTAACATTAAACTGAGATTCACTTATTTCTCCCCGACTTCGTCTAACCCTTCTTCGACCATCATGTGCTCCCAAGGAGAATCGAGATTCATCAGAAAAGACGACCTGATGCCATTCTTCATTCAAAATGTGACGTTCTCTGCACCACTGTAATCTTTGCCGGCGATGCTCAACCGTCAGAGGTAACAAAAGATGGGGTCGATAATGCTGCGGTTCAAGAGACCTTATCAGGCGGTAAACCGTTCGGACAGTTACAGGATGGCCTTGTTCTCCTAACCACTCATCAGCCAAAGATCGAGTTATCGCAAATCGGTCTCTAATGGCCATAAGTCTTGGACGTGGATCTTGAACTTCATTTGTGTCCTTTCGACGTCTTGTGCCTACTCTTCTTCGATTGACAACATCTCATAACAGTAGTTGGATTTCTGTTCGTACGGTTAGCGATTTCTCGAAATGACAACCCCGCCTCCCGTAGACCAATAATTGAAGCTCTTTCAAATTCATTCACCTGGCGACAAATTTCGCGTACACGTGCTCTAGGTATTTTAAGAACAACTAAACAATTCTCAAATGTGAACTAAAATCGAAAGTTCTCTTATCTTGCTTCAAAATTTTTGCTGATTTCAAAAATGTATCATTCAAATGGATATTACACTGGGAAAAATGTAATAATTTTGTCTTGTTTTTCGATTTACTGTCGAATTATAAGTAGGCTGCTGGTACCATAGCGAACGTTCAATATGACAAATTAACCCTACAGTTATTTATTCAGCAATCGGTGATTCCAATCATAGAGGCTCAAGTTCATTAAAGATATTGCATATTCAACGGTCGATATGGTAACGCGAGCCCCTACTTACAATTCAACAATTTTTCAGGGTACGAGTTTCTCTGGCAAGAAAAGACGAACTTTTGTCTGAGCTAACAAACGATCATAGAGCACTGAAGGCAAAATGTCTATACCTCGAGAATATGATGGAGCAGCAGAGAAAAGAGTACATGATAAACACGTGATGATTTCTTATAGAATGAGAGCGATTTCTTGTATGGTGCTAAAAATAGACGCTCCTGGCTTGTTTGCGAGTAGTACTAGAGCGATATAAGTTGAAAAGCGTATTTTTGTATTGAATTCTTATATCTTATATAAGCGTATTGTGGTTTTTTGAGAGATCGGTTTTGAATAAACTGATAAAATTGAAGGACTTTTCTTATTTCTCAACCTTTGATGGAAGCTCACTCGTCTTGCCAAAAATCAACATTGAAACATCAATCAAATTGATCAACATGACAATCACAATGACAAGTATGACATTGCGGCGCCGCCACGAAACAACTCTAATATTTTCGATTTGGTCGAATGTCAATGCATTAAAAAATTGACGAGTGCATGAACTCATGAAATACTGCAATTTTGATAGCTTCGAAAGACTTCAACAGGTTTAGGAGAAGTGGGGGATAAAAAAAACACCATTACATAATAAATTTCTTTAGGGTCTCAGCCATCATAACCACAGAGATATTATCATATATATATAAGACATGGTAAGTACATTTTACATTTACTATTTACAAAATAATTTCTCAGCTATATTTCTCCGTTCGATATCCAAAGTAAAAATTCAACAGAACTTCGTTTAAGAGTCAGTTTGTTTCTTACATAATTTAAAGCAAATTATTGTCTTTCCAACGAGCATAGCTGTTTAACAACACCCAGTATCGATCCGTTCCTATGATGAAAGAAGAACTGAGTTAGTTGAATGAGGTTTAAACTAAACTAGAATGATTGATGAAAGAATTTCTAGTTGAATTGAAGTATTACTCTTACTGGCTGTCATTCTCAAATTTCTCTCCACATTTTTCAAGCAGGTAAAAAACCACCAATTCAAGGAATTTAACGGAATGGTAGATAGATTCTCGATGGTAATTTTGCCCTCATGAAAACTGCTTGGAATCATTAATCCTAAAAATACAAAAACTAGCTCGAAGTGACAATTTTGCTCCCTTACATTAGTAGACAGTAGCTTAAGGAAGACATGTTTTGGCATTATAGCCTGCGAACTGCCCTAGTAACAGCTTTTTAAGCTAAATTTAACTAAACTATTCAGTTGTTCTCTTTCCAAAACTGGAATAATTGTAATTGAACCAAGTTTAATGTCCGAAGTTCACGAAAATAATATGAAGATAAAGAATCAATCTCCTGTTATAAATCACAAATAATCTATTTTTGATAAAAAAATATCTCTGGAACTCCGAACTAATATTTTTCCCTAATTTCTTCTAATTCTGTAGTTTTTGAGGCAAAAGTGATAATTTCATAATATGGTAATGTGTTTGGAATCAATTGATTTGTTATTGCTTCAATGATATGTTTGGATCAACGTTCGAGGTATACAGGGTGTCTCAGATAAGCTGTAACAAATTGTTACTGTTTATACCTCTGATGAAAATATGGAAAAAATTCCGGAAAATATGGGTCTTAAATCTTTCATTTCTGAGACACAGATTGATGGATAAAACCATTTATGGATATCATTAGATTATTCCACAAAGAATAAAATATACAGTCAGGAATGTGAATGAGCATCCTTCATATTATGAAAATACCACCGAATACATTCTGGGTCAAGAAATACCATATCAAGGTGATTCTTGAATATAAATTTGTATGTACATTTTTCTTAAAATCATCACACTTACATCGTTTCTGCAACTTGCAAACACCAAGCAAAAACGGTAACAAATACATACAATGTTGTACACTGAACATCAATGTGACTGTGGAACAACAATAAACAGATAATTCGGTAAACAACCAAATTTTTCAGCTTGAACCTCTTGCCTTTCTTGCAGTACTTGGGTCTTAAATTGAAGGTTTGTACTGGTATTCATAAGTTCATTTAGGTTATAACATTTAAGGTAGGTATTATAGTATTATTATAGTGTAAATTGATTAAGGTTTAAGTGATTCGTAAATAAAATGATTGTTGCACATTTAATTGACGCAATCTTCTAGCTTTCTTCGTTTCATAAGAATTTACTACCCTTTTCTTTCATGATTGTTCTATTTCAGACCTTGAAATCCTGAAAAGCTTACGAATAACAAAAAGTTTATGTTGAAAAATATTATTTTTGTTATTTAAACAGTGTTCTTAAGACTTAATCAGAGGCAAATCAGTAAACTAACGACGAAAAATGAAGTTATAATAAAAATCAGTGATTTTCAATTCCAATTTTTTTATATTTTTCAAAATGGCAATTCTCACATTTCAAAGTCTGATTTCAAAAGTCAGTCTTCTGATTCTCGTTCCATATGAATGTGAAGTTCATTAAATGATTGCATGTAAAGAGGATTTCATATTTTGAGGTTGAATTACTTGGTACTGACTGTGAGCTCTCACTTCGAAAAAGTTTTGTTCAATCTATGATTTTTATGAGCCCAATTTTGGGGTTTTACCATTCTGCAGGCCATTTCAAGAGGTCTATTTAGCTACGATAAATTTTTGACTTAGTAACATCAGTAGATTATTAACATAGTTTCAGTTGAGTATAGCAAAATATACATATATTCTCATTTTTATGTTATTTTTTTATAACGAAGTTTTGAGCAACGAATATTCAGAAATTCTGTCTCCATTCAACAGTGTTACTCTTCTGTGATGTTCTTAGTTCATCATTCAGAATTCCACAATGATATTCCTGATATTGCTGCTCAAAACTTCACATGAATAAACTGAAAAGTTGGCAGCACCAATGTCCCCTTTATGGAGAAAAAAATTCACAACAAAAATCAGTCAACCAGCTTGTGAACAGGTTGATTTTCTCATTTCATCAATCGGAACATATAACAACTATAAAATGTACTCAATTAAGCCAAAAAAGGAATAAAACTGCAAAAATGAAGGCCGTAAAAGTATAATTTGAAATGTTGGAGCCTTTAGATGAGTTGTCGTTCGAAATAGCTTCTACTTCCGGTTCTGTGACCACTATATCGACTGAAACAATAAAGTGGCATCAGATCTGATTGTTCCACGTAGTATAAACCAGAATTTATAGACAAAAGTAGAATATTATATTTTGAATTACAACAGAACGATTGTAAAATGAACAATTCACGGTAGAAACACTAAACTGCTCATTTTTATGATGAAGTTTTACTTAATTTCAAACTCTTAAGGGGAGGTGCTACACGTCCGAGCTCGCGAGCTCCCTTCAATAATTTGGCTTTCTATTTCCATGAAATTTTTTTGACAGTTCTAACAACAAATCCAATTTTATGTTTTTGTATCATATGGAACCATTTCAGCCAATCATGTCAACATTACATCGAAAATTACATCCAATGCAATTTTCAATCCCAATGATAACACGATAGAGTCTTATAAAATTATCTAATAGTTCCATGGCAACATCATTCCAAACAAATTTCAAGATGTCACGTTTTGGTAATGTTAAAAATATAAATGAGCTTATCAAAGAAAACATTTCCAGAAATACTTCCAATAGCCACAAATATATTTCGGGAATATTTATGGAATTTTGCTACGAACGATCATACGAATTGAATGAACGCAGAAGCTTGGAAGAATCGGCGTTTATACTCAAAGATTGGGCTGTCAATATGAGAAAAAAAGACGGAACAGAATTTAAAGAAGCAACGGTAAAGACAATGTGGAATGTTTTGTGCAAACTCTTACAAGAAAAGTATTATAAGGACTACAACATTATGATTGACCCGTTTAATAATATAATATTTAAACCAGCCCGAGATGCCCGCGATGCAATCAGAAAAAAATTGCAAGCAGACCCAAGTAAACGTGAATCCAGTTCAGTTTCGTTAAATTTGGCTGAAGTTAACAGAATAATATAGCTATGGGATGAAAATACTCCTGCGTAATTTTAATCATATTGCTGCAGTAGAACTAGGCGTGGCGAGGAGGAGAGGCAGTTTCTTGTTTGGTAATTTTTTTTCAAATCGAGAAGAATAACGATGGTTCTCCAACAAATCGCATTGAATACAATCCGGTATTCAGTAAAACGTGCCAAGATGGTTCTAAAAGCTGTACAAGTAGTAAATGGTTGGCTTCCAATAGTGAGAGACAAAGCTGCCCTGTACGTCTTTTTCTTAAACTAATATCAAAACGAGGCGAAAATATTACCTCACCACGACTATTCTTGAAACCAAATCGATATTGGATAAATGAAACTGACAAATGGTACGATAATGTACCTGTTGGAAGGAATACCATAAATATGCTGCCGAAGCAATTGGCTTGAATTTCAAAGACAAAAAGATAACGAATCATTCAAATAGATCAACAGCTGTCAGTCAATTAGCAAAAAGTGGTGTAGAGGAACAACAATTGCTGAAGATTACTGGTCATAGCAATCAAAATTCTATCAAACCATACCTAAACCCCGATAAAGAACACCACAACAAGATAATAAATATTATGCGTGGAAATAGATCTTCTATAGAAGAGAACAGCAACGAATCTAATGTTGAGTTGAATTTAACGAATTGCACTTTCACTAATTGTACTTTCAATAAATAAATAAATGTTTTGTTGTGTTGAGTTATACATTTTTTCTGTCAAAAAATTTTCTGCCGAATATTCCTCGGACATTGATAAATTCCTCATAATTTTATAACCAATATCTCAAGCTCGTTGCTTGGTAACAGCCCTCAGCCTTCCGCTTCGGGCTGTTACCAATGAAGGAGCTTTCGATGGTCATAAAATTATCTCGTCTATTATCAAGGTCCTAGGGATATTACTACTGATAATATGTCAGTTCGTATGCGGCGTAGACCAACAATTTTTTATTAAATTAAAGCTTATTCATTTCTCTACAATATGTATTACTCGCTTTTCCGTTTTTCTTCGTATATTAGGAAAAAACCTGATGAGCTGTAATTTCAAATCTGGACGAACGATTTTATTTCCTTAATCTTCCTCAATTTTCGGGATAAATGTATGAAATTTTCAGTATACGTGCGGAATAATATTTTGCAGAATGTGTATTAATCAGTTTTTCTGTTCATTGCCCGCTGAATTTCTAAATCTATATATATAAAAGAAAGATGTTGGTTACACCATTTATAACGAGAGATAGGATGGACTGTTTGTTATGAAACTTCATTTATGGAATCGTCTTCGGTCTGGTTATTATAAAATACAATAAAACTTCGAAAAAATTGATGAAAGTTTTACTTATGCAGGAAATGCTTTTCCTTCTTTTGAATAAGGCCACTAGGTGTCGCTACCGTTGATGCGTAGTCGTACAGTGAATAGACAAGTCACTGTACGTAGTCGTAGGTTGATATTACCGCTGTTAGATGGCGATATGTGATTCGCATAGAACTCATGGTAACATGGAAGTCTATTGCCAGATCAAAAAGGGGGTGAACTTATCTCAAGTTGGTGGAACAGTGAATTTTTACCGAAAGATCAAGTATCTGATTTTGACGATCAGTTTCAAACGTGAGTTGGCCATCTTCATCTTTTTTCTTTATTTTTGAAATGCTTTCGAATTTCTGTTTGGGTAATAGATATATTTGCGGAAATAACTGAATCCAAAATTGCCTATAATTAGTAATTGACATATTATATTCGTGTTTCTGTTCGCACAGAGACAGTATTGTAAGCTTCAATAATTTTGAAACGTTTGCTCATCGGGCTTTCACTTATGATATACAATAATTTGTCATGGGTTGCCTAATCTGATCTGGTCGAAAGACCATCAATAAATTTTAATATGAGTTCAACATAATTCACAGTGTTGATAATTTTGCCGTGTCGATCGTACTATCGACATTTTAACATCTCGATTTGTCTTCTAACGAGCTTGATATCGTCAACTAAATTGAACAAATTGAAGAGAGATTGACAGCTCATATCCATGGAATAATGAGAATCGCGCTGCTCCACCAACTGAGATGTTTACCCATTATTTTGAGCTTAGCAGCATAGCTAAGATGTCCAAAATAATGGTGTGACCACTGATTAGATTTTGAAAATATAAGAAAAGTTTTGTTTTTGCCACTTCAGGTTGGGCTATTAACAAGTAACTGATTTTTTAATTCTGGTCGACGGGCTACGTTAATAGTCGATAGTTCATTAAAGGAATAATTTTTGTTCATATTCTTTACATTTTGATTCATATAAGAGGAAAGGTATAATCTGGATTATACTCCTGCTATTCACAGTCACATGAGGTACTGCAAAAAGAGAACTGTACAACAATTAAAAACAAAAGGTTATATGTTCAAGTTCAACAATTAGTTACCGCTCAAATAAAGAGAATTCTTTCCATGTGAATTACAAAATTAAAAAAGCAATGGTAAGTTTATACAACTTTTAAGTATAATTCAGGCGGTACAAAGTTCGCCGGGCCAGCTAGTAAATTATAAAGTATGAACTTTATTAGCCATATTTTCAACCAGGTTTTTTCCTAATAAACGAAGAAAAACGGAAAAGCGAGTAACACACATTCTAGAGAAATGATTAAGCTTCAATTTAAAAAAAAAATTGTTGGTCTACGCCGCATACGAACTGAGATATCATGGAAATAAAAAGCCCAATTCTCGAAGGAAGCTCGGACGTGTAGCACCTCCCTTAATGAAGAATTGCGCTGTTGCCAGAGCGCCACTCAAGGCGATATAAGAGCAACATTTTTTAAGGGGTAAAAGGACCATCGAGCAACGATTTGACGGTCGGATTTAACCTTACAATTTTAGGATTGGACGTCAAAACATTCAAAATAACCTATTTTTCGTTTGATTGTATGAAATTTGACAGAAATATCGAACTTTAATACTCACTATTGATCGACTTCTTCCTCATATCCGCATAATTATCATTTACAGTTATATACCCAGGAATCGTCGACATGCACGTCAAAATCAGCTGATTGTCGTCGCCCACATGTAGCTCTGCAACCTCTATCGACAGCTGCTTGATGCTTGACGCCCGCTGTTCGAAATACCCCTTTCCGTGGACGAAGCCGTTAGTGAAGGACTTGGTCAGCTTGTCCACAACCTGCAATATTAATGTCGTTTAATCCACGTCATAATCACGTGCCGATATGGATGGCTAAAGGGGTAATTAAGGGCGTCAGATTTCGAGAGGGCCCTGATAGATGGGCGGATGGCAGGCAAACGGATTTGGGGTCGGTCTTTTCGGGAGCATCGTTGTCTATCGATTGTGTAGTCGCAGTGTCGCCAGGATAAATGAGGCATGTAATTTACGGAGTGGAGATCTGGATAGATTACAGTTAAAATATGTTCGATACAAGATTAAATACAGGGTCTTTCACGAGGAACCTCACCCATATTTATACGGGAAACTACTGAACGTATTTTCATGAAATTCAGCACTTATGAGTATTTCACGATGCTGATGAAATCTAAAATATTTTCAAGGCATGAGCACCTCCGGTTTTTCCGGAAATGACGTCAACTTCCGTTTTTCAAATTAGAACACCATTTTTTTATTGCAGAAATAGATTCCTTAGAAAATTTCAAGTTATTTTGATGTAACGTTTTTCAGTTTTAGTTGGAAAATTCTCTCTGAGCGGGAAAATTCGAAAAAAAAATCGAAAATAGAGCTCCGCTGAAACAAGAATAACTTCGAGGTTTTTGGATGGAAAATTTCCATTTTTGGGATTTTTCAAGATGTAAGATTGATGTATCCACTTTGAAAATCGAAATCGCGATTCATGATACAGGGGGTGAAAAAATCGCTTTCAAAGTTAGGGATGACAAAATCGTGAAAAATCAATTTTTTCAAATTAGAACCTCATTTTTTTATGGCAGATATTCTTTTCCCTTCACGCCAAAAGGATGAAATTTTCAGGAACTGTTACTCAAACCATGTTTTAGATTTTACTACCCTAATATGCAAGAGAAAAAAGTTACAGGTTGTTCCTAAATAGATGGCGAATTTGGATTCGAATTTGTATCGAAAACCTCTTTATTTCAACTAATCGGCCATCGGTTTTCTCTCCAGTGATAAATAAATAATTCCTTATGAACCATATGCAAAAACTAACCATGTTTTACATTCTTTTTTTTTTTAATGATAGATATCATTAATTACATCTACTGAATAAAGAGGAATTTGGCAGATGTAATTAATGATATCTATCATTAAAAAAAAAAGAATGTAAAACGTGGTAAGTTTTTGCATATGGTTCATAAGGAATTATTTATTTATCACTGGAGAGAAAACCGATGGCCGATTAGTTGAAATAAAGAGGTTTCCGATACAAATTCGAATCCAAATTCGCCATCTATTTAGGAACAACCTGTAACTTTTTTCTCTTGCATATTAGGGTAGTAAAATCTAAAACATGGTTTAAGTAACAGTTCCTGAAAATTTCATCTTTTTGGCGTGAAGGGAAAAGAAATAGCTGAAAATTCAAGACGAAAAACAGTTTTTTGTGAATAACTCAGAAAATATCCACTTCAGGGCAAGGGTGTGATGCATACACTCACATTATTTTTTAACGTAGATTCAATATCTGCCATAAAAAAATGGGGTTCTAATTTGAAAAAATTGATTTTTCACGATTTTGTCATCCCTAACTTTGAAAGCGATTTTTTCACCCCCTGTATCATGAATCGCGAATTCGATTTTTGAAGTGGATACATCAATCTTACATCTTGAAAAATCCCAAAAATGAAAATTTTCCATCCAAAAACCTCGAAGTTATTCTTGTTTCAGCGGAGCTCTATTTTCGATTTTTTTTCGAATTTTCCCGCTCAGAGAGAATTTTCCAACCAAAACTGAAAAATGTTACATCAAAATAACTTGAAATTTTCTAAGGAATCTATTTCTGCAATAAAAAAATTGTGTTCTAATTTGAAAAACGGAAGTTGACGTCATTTCCGGAAAAACCGGAGGTGCTCATGCCTTGAAAATATTTTAGATTTCATCAGCATCGTGAAATACTTATAGGGGGAGATCGTTACCCTTCGTACGCGGGACACATTCATACAGTCAAAATAAAACTTGAACGAAACGAGGTACGGCCTTGCTTTTGTATGTGTGCTTGAGTGGAGGTACCAACTTTACGTCAACGTACTATCGCGCCATTCGCACTGGTGAGAGCGAAGTGTCAGGCACGAACGTGTTGTCGCGCTCGCTAAGTAATTTTTTGATCAATGTTTTTGTCAATTGTTACCGTAGATAAGATAGGTTCTCGTGTAGAGAATTCTATCAGTAACTAGCAAAATATACTTAAGATACGTTTTCAATAATAAATTTATGACGTTTTCCTATCAATATTGAAAGAGGATATATTTTGCTGTTATTAAGTAAGTGGGGTACTTTCGTACAGAACTAGATGGGGCACATTTGGACGCGTAAGAATGTGCCCCAACTAGGTACGATTTAGTGTGTTAGTGTACTAATTGCTAATTTTTGCATTAACTTCTTTCTCGGAGGTTCAGCCGTTCCGCGAGAACAAACTATTAACTCACCATTGATAACTTATGATTAACTACAAAGGATTAATTTAGATCCTTTGAATAATTCACAAATATCAAATAAAAGTAGCTCCTTTGAAGACAGTTTTGACACTAGAGGCAATTCGACCCTATCCGACTGTTGTGAGAAGTAATAAAACAATCAAAGGACGACGGCCAGGAAAATCACGTATTTATACTGACTGTATGTAGGTGCCCCGTTGTTGGGGCAGGTTCGTACATATTCCAAATTTAGTTTCAAATCATAATTATGGTTGAAACATCAGATGGAATCATCTGTAATTTTTTTATATGAATCTCAGATAGTTAGACTATACATTCGAGCTGTCAGGTGATTGATTAATGAAAAAACAAAAAATAAAAAAAACAAAATGTTGAAACCGTACGAAGCGTCCCCACCTTCCCCTAAGTGCTGAATTTCATGAAAATACGTTCAGTAGTTTCCCGTATAAATATGGGTGAGGTTCCTCGTGAAAGACCCTGTATACTGCTCCATACAGTAGCGGATTAACCGGTACGCTTAGTACGCTGCAGCGTAGGGCCCCGAGGTCCATAGAGGCCCCCGGCGATCGAATTAATTTTTTTTCTAGAATAAAAATTCAGTCTGTAAGTGTGAAAAAAAAATAGTCAGGTTCTACTATATTTTATAGGAAGCTCAGAGGCAACTTGTGAATTATGGATTATTACATTCACATGAAACGCAATGAATAACAAAAACCTCCGATGTTGGAAAAAACACACCATTCGAGATTCAGCGTACTGTCCCTAATTATCTTGTCTGCCTGCAATAAATTCCGTCAAGGGGTGGCGGCCGAATTCCAATGTTGACAATTACATCATAACTCAATACATTTGTCGGCATTTCCTCTAAAATCTAGGAATGTGCTACAGAACGGCCGACCAGATGTTGATTCGTTTAGGGGTGTAAAGTGAAAAATAACATATCCCGGCCCATACCATAACCTCGGATGAAAAATAAATATAGAACTGTTATGACAGAAAATAGATTGCAGTTTTTAGGAATACTTCCTATCGAAAGTGATATAACGAGCAGTCTCGATTATAATTATGCAATAAAAGAATTTGCTGATATTAAAATAAGAAAAAAACAATTTTTTAGTGCAATTTCATTTTGTGGGTAACGGATATGCAGCTCTACGATACTTGTATCTTTTGTGATGATTTTATTTATTCCTTAATTTCGATGCCGCAATAAAAAATTGGCAGATAAGATATTCTAGAGATATTTTGTATATTAATTTTTGTGGTATTTTTCCTTTTTTTAAGATTTTTATACATATTTTATATTTTGTTTCGATATACATACCTTGTATTTTATTAATAAACTTTATATTTTGTTTTTAAAGAAGTGAGTTTTAATTAAAAAATTCTTTTGAAAAAAATCAAAAATGTTTCAGAGGGGCCCCAGAAGTTTTGAAGCGTAGGGCCCTTGAAATCGTAAATCCGCCACTGGCTCCACAAGAGTTAGGAATATCGTATTCAATCGTTTTCCAAAGTATGTAATCTTCGAGAAAGTCGCTGTAAAATCATTTAAAACTCAATAACAACTTGAATCGACCCAATAATAATCAGTATGAGACATTTCTTCAATCTGGTCGTCTTTTTTCTGAAGTTTGGTTCTTTGCTTATGCTTCATGAATGTTCTTATTTTAAAATGAAGTCAATTTATCAAGGGCTTCGATTTGAAACGATGAGTTTTCTGAAAATGCCAAGACGTAAATTAACCACCGCTGAGGCTAATAGGGCTATCGGAATGCTACAGGGTGGCCTAACTCAGGTTGTTTTAGCGGAAAGGCTCCAAGTCAGCCAAAGTGTGATATCTCGACTTTGGAATAGGCTCAGGGAGATAGGTTCCATGTTGGAAAGACCAAGGTTTGGTGGGCGACGAAAAATAACACCTTCTCAGGATCGTTTCATCACCGTTTCGGCGAGAAAAAACCCTACATCGAAGTGTAGAATGCTACGGAATACTCTTCAAAATGCAGATGGGGTCCAAGTTTCCATCGAAACCATCAGACGACGTTTGAGAAAGTTGAACCTAGGTTCTAGACGTCCATTAGGAGGAGTTCCATTAACACGTGACCATAAGCGTCAAAGACTGGAATGGGCAAGGCAACATATCAATTGGAACGATCAATGGCGTAGTGTCCTTTTCACTGATGAATCCAGATAGGGACGATTTTCAGATTCTCGAAGAATAAGGGTATGGACAATCCCACGCATACCCCGTAATGGTCGCTATGTCCAAGAAGTCCATCCATTCCGAGGGGGTAGTGTTATGGTATGGGCCGGGATATGTTTCAACGGGCGTACAGATCTACACATTTGACCTGGGAATATGACCGCCTTACACTATAAGGAGCATGTCATTGACAATGTTGTGCCAAATTTTCACGCTGCTATTGGTGAAACTTTTCAATTTCTAGACGATAACGCTAGACCGCACCGTGCAGCCATAGTTGAGAATGCGCGCGAGGAGCTTGGTATTCCACATTTACCAAAACCTCCGCACTCACCAGATTTGAATTGCTTAGAATATGCATGGGATATGCTCCAAAGAAGATTAGATAATCATCAACCTACTCCTGAATCCTTATATGATCTTAGAGAGCTTCTACCCCGTTTACGGAACCAAATTCCTCAAGAAATGTTCAACAACCTAGTGTGTAGTATGCAAAGAAGATGTCAAGCTGTTATTGATGCCCGTGGAGGCCATACATTGTATTGATAGTCATAAAATGCTTGAATTCTCTGGGAATAAAATTTCGATTTTCACTCGATTTTTCTTAACCACCATACGCTGCAGACCTACAGGCTTAAATTAATTCGCAACTTGAAATCATATTAATATGAATTTTCATCACAAAAATCTTATTTTAACTATATTTTTTTGCAATTTAAGTCAATATCCCTAACTCATGTGGAGCAGTTTATCTTTATAGGGTAATTCTAGGTGCAGACTGACTGAAATTTGAGGAATATGGTGAAACAAGAAAATTTTGAGTTGAAAAACTACCGAATTTAATTGTAGGGGCCACATCGTACCAACTATAATCACAGACAATCCTGCCACAGCCAAAGCGTGAGGACATCCCCAATCAAGGACTTACGTAAGCTTGCGGTTTAGTTAAACGTACATACCTTCTCCCCATTAATTAACCACGTGATATGCGGCGGGGGCCTAGCAGGAGCGGTCGTGCAGTTCGCCTCCAGAACTTCCCCTATCTCGTATGTTTCCTTGTTGAACGTTATCTTGGGATCCTCGAGCTGTGGCTCTGGAAATAACAGGATCAGGTTGTTTTATTTCGATAATATCGTATAGCATCGAATTTCTTTGGAAGTAGTTTGTGCACCGTTCCGCCAGGGGTGTACATTATATCTCGGAATAACTACGAATAACGTTACAGGAGAAAATACTACAACATCCCTAGCAAAATCTTATAATCTGCTTAATAAAGGGTTTATCAATAAGAGGTCTCATTTTGAATAGCTCATTTTATGACATTTGACAAGTAGAAACTACGCGAATGAGGCTGGAGCAAGGTAACGGTGAATGGATTGCGCTTTTGAGAGATGATTAATGATTTTTCTTGTCTAGAATTGGATGGTTTCGATCTGGACAACGTTTACTTTCAACAAGACGATGCTACGTGCCACACAAGCGAAGAAAAACCATTGATCTTTAACAGAAAAAGTTTCCGAACCATGTTATCATTCGGCCAGTAGATGGATAGCTCAATTTCTAGAAATGAAAGGCTTAATTTGGAGAACATTGAAATATCGATAACAAGGGAGCCCTTCCTGAACGTGAAGGAATTCCTGGAATGAGCAGGTTTTTGTTTTGTTGCCAAAGTGGGCTTATTTATCACCCCGGTCAACGAGGGTCCGACGTACCTTCCTCTTCCGAGAGGTTCGAGATAGATCGAGGGAAGAAGTTAATGGTTTGTGTTTCGATGAAAATACACGACGATTCGATTTTGAGGCATGTTGCCTTAGGCACATGCCTGCGAGTTTTTCAACACTTTCCTTGGGAAACTGCCGATGGAAGCAGGTGGGTCCTATTGAGTTCTTGTTGGAATTGTAAAGAACGGTTTTTAAGGGACGTAGAAATTGAAAGGGATGTGTAGATTGGCTGAATTGTGGAATGGGTGAGGCGAATTGTTTGGAAGAAGGTCTTCAGAGGAAGGTAACGTCCTGCTTGAATTGAAAAGACAATATTTTTAGTAGATAACTGGGGATTGGGAATTGTAAACGAAGAAGACTTGGTTACTTAGCAATGGTTTCGAAATACGAAAGGTTCGCTGCATAAATTCAACATTCAGTTAGACTTCTTTTCATTCAAACGTGTGGAGAATCAGGGTGAAAAAACACACATCGTCAAAAATAAATAATCGATAAAGGACTTTGCACTTTCCTTATGGAAAATGGCGTTCCATCAAATGTTCTTAAATTTTGGTATAATGTAGTACTCGACCTACTGACCAAAAGTGTTCATGGCCCCAACTCAATCCTATGGGTAGTTTTTGAGAAACAGGGCGTTGAAGTTGAGGAGTACTCACTTTTACTACGCTCGTATCTCGGAACAGAATCGAATGAACTTCAATTTTTCTCAAGAAACATTTCATTCCATCCCCAGGGAGCAACCATGTAGAGGAATATGGTCGAAAATCGTTACGAATACAGGGTTATCCATAATTGAATGCATTCCCGATTTTGAAAGTATAAAATAAGTCAGTTCCAGAGCGAGAACGTTCGCAAAAAGAACTATTGCACTAAATATGTTGTTGTTACATCGAAAGAACCTGAAATACCCAGAATTCATACTGGGTGATCCATTATTATAGAAACTATTCACAATTAAGGTATTTTTGGGTTGATTTGAGGTGTTTGTTTGATTTTTTCGGAACATATCATCATGGACTTCAAAGAATACAGGGTGATTCAGTCATGAAATAAACTATGAACCTCACGAAAATACCCAAAAACCCTTTTTTTCAACACCCTCTATTTCAAGATTACCTCCGTTGAGGTGGGAGTTTTCTTTCACCACTGTACTTGATATAAAAACATCAATACGGCTGAGAGTTTTTATCCACTTCCTATGACCAGATTTTTTTTATGCCGGAATAAGAATAATTTTCATATCACATAAAAAAAATCTGGTCATGGAAAGTGAAAGAAAACTCTCAGCCGTATTGATGTTTCTATATCAAGTACAGTGGTGAAAGAAAATTCCCACCTCAACGGAGTTAATCTTGGAAGAGAGGGTGATGAAAAAAAAGTGGTTTTTGGGTATTTTCGTGAGGTTCACAGTTTATTTCATGACTGAATCACCCAGTATTCTTTGAAGTACATGGTGATATGTTCTGAACAAATCCAACAAACATCTTAAATGAACCCAAAAATACACTTAAACTTCAATGTGAATAGTTTCTATAATAATGAATCACCCAGTATGAATTCTGGGTATTTCAGGTTTTTTCGATGTAACAACAACATATCTAGTGAAATATTCATTTTGCGAACGTTCTCGCTCTGGAACTGACATATTTTATATTTTCAAAATCGGGCATGCATTCAATTATGGATAACCCTGTATTCGTAATGATTTTCGGCCATATTCCTCTATATGATTGCTCCCTGGGGATGGAATGAAATGTTTCTTGAGAAAAATTGAAGTTCATTCGATTCTGTTCAGAGATACGAGCGTAGTAAAAGTGGGTAATTCTCAACTTCAACCCTGTATCTCAAAAACTATTCATAGGATTGAGTTGGGACCATGGACACTTTCGATCAGTAGGTCGAGTACTACATTACACCAAAATTTTAGAACATTTGACGGAATGCCATTTCCCATAAGGAAAGTACGCCGTACGGGGCTCTTTAGAAATACATACTTAAGGCAAGTAATATTATGCTTCATATCATGAATTAATTCTATGTTCACCAAATCTTTATCTCCACCTCCTGAAGGTCTTGATTACAATTATCCAGATGATAATTTAACTACTTCTCCTCTTTTCGTATTACCAACCTTCAGATTATCCAAAAAACCACCATAGGATCATTTATTTGAATTGGGCACAGTACGCGTATACAAATTGGCGAAGGATCTAGGTACATATATTCGATACTTGTAATTTTAACCAAAAACAAATGTTATATGTACAACTTTTTCGAGTTCTATCTTTGAAACAAGGCGAGTTTTCGACTTGTATTTTCTAACAGTCGATAATTGAGGACAATTAAAATATTTTTGAGCGCTCTTTCTACTCATTTTCGGAAAAGAACTTCAAATTGATTTCCTTCAAGATGATTTCTTCTCTAAGCGATTCTGGAAGATCATCCAATTTTTTATACGGTCTTTGAATCTTCAAATAAAGAACAACAATAAAATAGTAGGAAATTAATTCCAAACATTTCTATACTCCATTCACAATTATAAAAGCACAACTCTGGCCATGGTTTCATTTTCAGGAATTGGTGCACCTGATAAAAAATCTGTGCGCGTACAGAGAATATCTTTAATGACAAAAAGGCGTTGCCAGTTTATTTGTTTACATCAAAGTAAAAGTATCAATTTGAATTGGACCAAAAATCGATTTATAAGCATGAATACAGCAAAAGTAAGTACTAATCGCCTTTTTTACACTTGATAACGAAGTTTTTTTTGGTATCTGGCCGTTTGGAAAGATTTCAAATGAAATTCCGGTCCCCCAGAAGTTTGGTTAGTTTCGGTATCGTTTTTGGTGCTCAAAATTTATTTGTAATGTGTAAATGGACAGAAAAGGCTTCCTTATACGATCTTTTCACGAAAGCGACCGGAAAATATGGTTCAGGTAGGATTTTCGAGGAATTATGAGGAAAGAACTTGCAGAATGAAATTGCACGATTTTCGTAAGTAAACGGGTTTTGGATGGCCATCATCGGTCTTTAAATGATTATTGTTGATCGTTTCCACGCTCGTTTCCACGTTTCAGAAAAAGAAACACTTCGTATAAGCCCATTTTGAAGAAATTTGTGTATGTAACATTCAACGGTAGGTATTTGCTCTTAATCGAAAGAATATATTATATCTAGTGCTACTTCTTTCAAAAGAGACACAAGCTTTTAATGCTGTAGGGGCCCTATAATGTGGAGGAGTTTGTGTCTTATTTTAGAACAGGTGAATGATGAATGTGAAGCATATGTTTGACCTGTTCCATATTATTTGTACAAACCTACTGTGGTTGTAATGTATGAATATTTTTTAAACTAATAAATTACTATACAGTCAGAATATTTGACTCCTTGTTCATAAGATCAAATAAATGAAATGTATATCTTCTACTCTTATTTTTATTAAGTTAGCTATTAAGGTTATGTTCCAAGAAAAAGTTCCTGTTGCATCAGAACTCCCTTCAACTATTTGGATTCCAGTAGAGGGATATAATGTTCCATTATTCTTGATTCAACAATTGATGTAAAGTGTTGAACTTTCAGTTCAAGAGGATAATAAACATTAAATCTTCACAGGCATGCATATAAAAATCATGTGAAAGCAATGCAATTTTCTTCCATGGCGAAAAATAATATATTTCAACAGTGATTTCTTGTACTTTTCATGCAAATAACTAGAAAAGGAATCCTTTCTATCAATTCATATAAACGTTAATTATTTTCGTCCTCACATCTCTTCCAATTCATTCATTTTCCGAATAAATTCTGAGAAATACGCTAAGAATGTAGAAAGGGCAACATAGTGTTGACTTGGAACATAAAAATATTTTGAAAAACGTCATAACTTCGATACAGAGTGGAATGTGTCAAATTTCCAAGGCCAGAGTTGTGATTTTATAATTGTGAATGGAGTATACTCAAAATTGAGACATTCAAATTCATCTGAATCCGGTTCGTCGACAATTCCCAGTACAAAAACTAAATCCCCCTTCAGACTCCCATAAATATCTGCTTACCTATGATAATGAGATCTTTGCTGTCTGAATCCTTGCTGAATATCGGAGTTTCCATGGAGACTACGCAAGAATAGGAACCCGACGCTGAAAAATCTAATTTTGACAGCTGCATCTGCTTCGCACTGCTGTTGCTCTTCTGTAACAAAAAAAGGATAATCAGGTTACTTACCGCCTCCTAGACTTTCCCGCTCTTAAAAGGATTTTTCAAGTTAGTTAGTTGATCTAGACTTAACGAGTTCCTTTGTGACACATTTCCTAATTTGTTCGGGGCACTCAATGAAGATGGAAATGAATTACAAGTTCTTACTTCTTTGGTTATATAGTGCTGCAGGAATTTGTTTCACTGGGTGAAAATGTGGAAAACATCAGTTTTATTTAACTGACGATGTTTCTTTTCATTGAACATGAAAGTGTTATTTTCTTATTTGAATTTCAAGGAACATTACTGCTCTGAGAAAATAAGAAAACCGTTAAATACGTGGAAAAACAAAAATTCCAATTCAATGAGATTAACCAAATTATAACTAATGAAAGGGTTGATGAGAAACCAATCGATGACCAGAAGCAGAAGAGCAGTACCTTGTATTGCATGCGTTGTCATCTATTACCTATTAACTCTTGTAAAGTATCCCGGTTGGCCAAGATTTAGGTTTTTCAAGTTTTTTTATTTAAAACTGACGCAGGTTGGTACTCGTGAAATATCCGCAATGTCAAAATAATTCTCAGAGACGTTGCCCATGCTTTTGAATCGAAAACTGCATGATAGAAAGTTTTCATGGATAATTTATCCAGATATCTTTTCATTATACTCAAAGGTAACAGACTGAAATTAAGCTGCATCCCATTTTAGAAATATGTTCTTCTCAATTCAGTGTATTATTCACATATAGATACCCAAGAACTTTGTGAATAGAGTTCTTTTAAGGTTTAACAGTGACGCAGGACGCAGGTTTCGTAGTACTACTACATTTTTATACTGGAGTATGTCAAGTTGTGCAAAAGGTATTGAAATGTCTTCTGTAGTCTTATTTCTTGAGAATTTTGAAAAGTGGGGAATTCCATAGGTCCGTATGTTCGTTTAGAAGTTTTTTTGTTGAATTATTTGAGTACCTTTATTCTTTTTTCGAATGAACTATCACAAAGTAACGGACTATTCTGTCCATTATTTTTCAGTGAAATTTCAACACTCGATTTTTGATTTCCGTACAAGAAAATAGCATAAGAGAATCTTCCAACCATGTTTATATACGTGAAATATACTGCTCCACAAGAGTTAGGGATATCGTATTCAATCGTTTTTAAAAGTATGTAATCTTCGAGAAAATCTCTGTAAAATCATTTAAAACTCAATAACAACTTGAATCGATCCAATAAAAATCAGTATGAGACATTTCGTCCATCTGGTCGCCTTTTTTCTGAAGTTTGGTTCTTTGAATATGCTTCATGAATGTTCTTATTTTGAAATGAAGTCAGTTTATCAACGGCTTCGATTTGAAACGAGTTTTCTGAAAATGCCAAGACGTAAATCAACGAACGCTGAGGCTAATAGGGCTATCGGAATGCTACAGGGTGGCCTAACTCAGGTTGTTGTAGCGGAAAGGCTCCAAGTCAGCCAAAGTGTGATATCTCGACTTTGGAATAGGTTCAGGGAGACAAGTTCCTTGTTGGAAAGACCCAGGCTTGGTGGGCGACGAAAAACAACACCTGCTCAGGATCGTTTCATCACCGTTTCGGCGAGAAGAAACCCTACATCTACGTGTGGAATGCTACGGAATACTCTTCAAAATGCAGATGGGGTCCAAGTTTCCATCGAAACTATCAGACGACGTTCAGGAGAGGTGAATCTAGGTTCTAGACGTCCATTAAGAGGAGTTCCATTAACACGTGACCATAAGCGTCAAAGACTGGAATGGGCAAGGCAACAAATCAATTGGAACGATCAATGGCGTAGTTCCTTTTCACTGATGAATCCAGATATGGACGATTTTCAGATTCTCGAAGAATGAGGGTATGGACAATCCCACACATACCCCGTAATCGTCGCTATGTCCAAGAAGTCCATCCATTCCGAGAGGGTAGTGTTATGGTATGGGCCGGGATATGTTTCAACGGGCGCACAGATCTACACATTTGTCCTGGGAATATGACCGCCTTACACTATAGGGAGCATGTCATTGACAATGTTGTGCCAAATTTTCACGCTGCTATTGGTGAAAATTTTCAATTTCTAGACGATAACGCTAGACCGCAACGTGCAGCCATAGTTGAGAATGCGCGCGATGAGCTTGGTATTCCACATTTACCAATACCTCCGCACTCAACAGATTTGAATTGCATAGAACATGCTCCAAAAAAGATAAGATAATCATCAACCTACCCCAGAATCCTTAAATGATCTGCGAGAGCTTCTGCCCCGTTTATGGAACCAAATTCCTCAAGAAATGTTCAACTACCTCACGTGTAGTATGCAAAGAAGATGTCAAGCTGTTATTGATGCCTGTGTAGGCCATGCATTGTATTGATAGTCTTCAAATGCTTGAATTCTCTGGGAATAAAATTTCGTTATTTTACTCGATTTTTCTTAACCACCCTGTATACGCTGCAGACCTACAGACTAAAATTAATTTGCAACTTGAAATCATATTAATATGAATTTTCATCACAAAAATCTTATTCTAACTATATTTTTTTGCAATTTAAGTCAATATCCCTAACTCATGTGGAGCAGTTTATTTCCAGTGTTAACAGAGAAAAAAGTTTCTTCAACATTCGCCAGGTCTTTGGTATTATTGAATTCACATAATATTTTCTCAAATTCGGTATTTTCCCAAAGTAAATAAACATTTCGATAAATACGTAATCACCACGACACCCAGATAGAAAGGATAACGTTGCCCATTTATCTGATAGTTACATAACTCTAACCTAACATTTTCATAATATACACGGTGAAATGTGTCAGAATTTCATGGCCAACAAGGATACTTTATGAAAGTGGATCGAGTAGGGAAAACAAACTGGATGAAATTCAGGAATTTTCATTAAAAGGCAAGTAAATTTCATACACTGCGCAAAAAAATTAACGCACATTCTGAAAATCTCAATTTTAATGAAAGTTAACTCTACATTGACTTCATAACTTATTTTTTATGTTCTCTCGGAAAGGTTTTGAACGAAACAAGACACATTAAATGGAAGAAAAATTCAGGATTTCACCGAATTTTATGTGAAAGAAGAGAAATGAACAATTTTCAAAATACTGAAATGCTGATAAGTGATTTAATACTTGCTATTTCCACCCCTTGCGTTAATTGCAGCTCGGCAACGACGGTTCATACTCAAAATGAGTGATCTTAAAATGTGCTGATCTAATCCTTCCCAGATTTCTCCGAGTTGGATTCCTCAGTCATTAAGAGTAGCTGGATGATTTTCTGAACTTCTCAGCCTTCTATTGCGGTTGTCCCAAACCTGCTCAATCGGATTGAGATCTGGACTTCTTTCTGGCCATTCCATTCGAGAGACTTCAACCTCTTCAAGGTACTCCTGAACGATGCGCGCACGATGAGGTCTGGCATTATCGTCCATAAAAATGAAATTTTCACCAATGCATGGGGCAAATGGCACTACATGCTCTTCAAGAATAAAGAAAGAAAAATGATGATATGGGATCATCTGCTGAGAAGGCAGCTACCTATATAATTCAAAGAAATAAGACACAAATCATTTGCCATTATAAATAATGACAAATGAAATGTGAATACGAACTAGGTCTCCGATACTGTTCACCCTACCAGACCGAATGGTCCAACGTCAACTGAGAATCGCACCGACTGCAGTTTCGTCCTATTAGGACTCATCAGGGTGGAATATCTCAAAGTCGACGCTGGATGGAAAATCTTTTCGTCAAGATATGGACATATGGCGCCGCACTATTTCGATGAGAAATTAATGAGCGACATCTATACCTTCAGAAAAGACCCCCCCTCGGTGATTGAATGAACAATAAAGGAAACTTTCTTCCAAATTGCACCACCAGATTGTGAATTTCAACGTTAGAGAACTACCATTCGGTCTGGTAGGGTGAACAGTATCGGAGACCTAGTTCGTATTCACATTTCATTTGTCATTATTTATAATGGCAAATGATTTGTGTCTTCTTTCTTTGAATTATATAGGTAGCTGCCTTCTCAGCAGATGATCCCATATCATCATTTTTCTTTGTAATTATTTTGGGTTTTCAACCTACGAACTGCGAACGTCTCCGCGCATCCCAGGTGAATTGATTATGGCGTTCTCTAACGTTGAAATTCACAATCTGGTGGTGCAATTTGGAAGAAAGTTTCCTTTATTGTTCATTCAAACACCGAGGGGGGGTCTTTTCTGAAGGTATAGATGTCGCTCATTAATTTCTCATCGAAATAGTGCGGCGCCATATGTCCATATCTTGACGAAAAGATTTTCCATCCAGCGTCGACTTTGAGATATTCCACCCTGATGAGTCCTAATAGGACGAAACTGCAGTCGGTGCGATTCTCAGTTGACGTTGGACCATTCGGTCTGGTAGGGTGAACAGTATCGGAGACCTAGTTCGTATTCACATTTCATTTGTCATTATTTATAATGGCAAATGATTTGTGTCTTATTTCTTTGACTCTTTAAGAATGTTCCTTATATACTTATCAGCATTCATAGCTCCATTATCAACGACCACTAGGTCTGTGCGAGCACTCAATGATATTCCACCCCATACCATAATCGATCCTCCCCCGAAACCAGTAGTATTCAGGAAATTGCACTGAGCATATCTTTCATGTGGACGTCTGTATACAAGGGAACGTCGATCACAATGGTAGAGGCAGAATCTAGACTCATCTGTGAAGAGAACTCTTTCCCAATTGGCCTCTTCCCAATGGATATGCTCTCTCGCAAAATCCAAACGCGCCCTTCGATGGGCTGGGGTAAGAGCTGGGCCTCTTGCCGCGACACGAGGCCTTAAATCATATTCTCTGAGGCGATTTCTTATTGTCTGAGTGCTAATTTGCACCTCATGAGTTTGCTCAAGCTGATTTTGATGGAGGCGAGCGGTTGCAAACCGTTGTCTCAACGAAGAAACTATCAAGTAACGTTCTTGAATGGCAGTTGTTACCCGTGGTCTACCCTGTCCTGGTCTTCGGATATTCATACCTGTCTCCCTGAATCGCTGCAACATTCTGGACACACTTGTATGGGAAACTCCAAACCTTTCTGCAATTCTTGTGTATGTCCACCCTTCTTCTCGCAAAACTACCGCTTGGTCACATTCCTCTTGGGTCAAATTGCGTGTTTCGCGTTGCATAGCGATCGAGTGTAGAAAATCAAACGAGAGAAAAACTATTGATCACTAGAATTGATCGAGAACAACTGATTTTAGAATGGAGCCAATACATTCAAAATCTGATAATATCATCTTTTTTTATTCCTGCTGGGAGAAAACATCTGTATTGAAGAAAAACGTTGAAAGTGGATAACATATGCATGCATAATTCTGATAAAAATAATTATCTTTGAGAACACCTTCAGTCGTTGAATAAATTTGAGATTTCCATAATGTGCGTTCATTTTTTTGGGCAGTGTATATTCATCTCTTCATCCTCACAAACGAGAATTAACTACAAAATTCGCGATTAAACCAAACAAAACGAAATTTTTCAAAGCGCCCATAATCCAATTTTCAACGCATTCACAATTTGCCAAATTCGTTCCTCGTTTTCATTATAAAATTAGGTTTGCGGGGGTTTGAAATAACGGTAATGAGCGCAGGGTGGGGTTTTTCCTGAATTGAAGTCTCCGTTTTGCTTCAATTATGTCATTTTCATTCTTGGCACGTTTTTCTACTGTACTCAAATGGAAATGGTATTGTCAATAGTTATCCTGAAAGGTGGCTTTGAACTTGTGTTATTTCGGTGTGCTGTGACCTGAATATTGGGAATGGGATACTTGTTGCTTCGAGAAGCTTATTTGTTTCGTATTTTGTGGTTTAAATATGCAGGAGGTTTGAAAGGCTTTCCGTTTATGATCAGGGGAAGATTTTGCTTTCGAAAATAGGGTGTATAATCTGAGCATAATGAAGGAGTTTAATCAAGGAATATTCTTTGTTCTTTACAGTAAATTGAAACTCGTTACCGATACTTAGGAAGAAGGATTCTTCACCTTATTTTAAGCTTCTTGAATTATCCTTTTTACACGCGAAATATTCAGGGCAAGTTTTTATTGGAAACAATGTTTATTGAATAGGTTCTTATCTTCGTAATTTCGTTAAAAATGCTTGTGTATAGGGTATACAGGGTGGCCAAGAGATTGACGTCAAAAAGGAAAAAACAGGTCCCTCGTGTCATGGGCTATTCGAATCACCCCCATGTATGTTATGCTATTTTTCACGGTTTTCGAGTTATGAATTTTTTTATGAACTTTGAGAATTTTCGACTTGACCATCTTAAAAAAGATATTGAAAAAAAAGTACAAGACTTCTCTGTGAAATTCTTTTGTAACTTAATCTCCATGAATTGTACTTTTATAAATAAAATAACCAGATTCGTAACTTTGATAAAGATTATGGAAATGTTGGTCTCAAGTGAAAAAGTTACGTAAATTGGATTATGATCTGCATTTTCGAATCCAAATTAAAAATGTAAAAAAGCTAATTCACGGTTTCTTGGTATGCTTAAAAACTGCGCTCAACAGTCAGCTTTTAGAATCATTGATAAAAAATGGTACTTAACACTCTACTTTTGCTAGAATTAGCCTTCAAAGTCATCGAGGTGGAAAAAATCAAAGAACTAGACATTTACTACAAAATTATTTTTTGGCATTTTAAGATATAATTCTGATATCTGTATATCAAGGTTTACTATACCACTATACATATTCTTCTGCACGAATACTCATTGGAGAGATTTTTCTGATCAAGTTATGATAGAAAATGCTGAAAATTAATGAAAATTAGCTTTAGAGGTTGGTCAAGAAAAGTTCTAGATAAAAAAAGAAAAATAAATCACACATAATCTGAATGAAAAGAAATTTATTTGTAAAATTTACAGTAGGTTTTCAAAGTGGCCACCTCTAGCCTCAATACATATTTTACACATTCTTAGAAAATATTCTTTTAATCGCATAAAACCTGCCCTGTTCTCTCTCAGGACACGTTCGGCTTCTCTTATCTTCAGTCGCAGCTCGTCTTCACTCGAACATTCTCGGGCGTAAACAATGTCTTTGAAATAACCCCAAACGAAAAAATCGATGGGATTAAGGTCAGGTGAACTTGATTGGTCCGCTGCGCAGCAATGAGAAAGCGATCGGGATTATTTAAATTTTCGAGAACAATTTTTGATTAACCACTTGAATGAACGATACCCGAACAGATGGATCGGACGCAGTCGACCAATCAAGGGGCCCCCACGCTCACCTGACTTTAATCCCATCGATTTTTACATTTGGTTAATTTAAGAGAAACCGAACGTGTCCGAAGTGAGAACAGGGCAGGTTTCATGCGATTAGAAGAAAATTTTCCAAGAAGGTGTAGAATGTGTATTGAGGCTGGAGGTGGCCACTTTGAAAACCTACTGTAAATTTTGTAAATAATTTTCTTTTCATTTACATTATGATGTGTGATTTATTGCCATACCTTTTTCTTTTTTTTATCTAGAACTTTTCTTGAACAACATCTAAAGCTAATTTTCATTAATTTTCAGCATTTTCTATCATAACTTGATCAGAAAATCTTAAAATGGCTGAAAATAATTTTGTAGTAAATGTCTAGTTCTTTGATTTTTTCCACCTCGATGACTTTGAAGGCTAATTCTAGCAAAAGTAGAGTGTTATGTACCATTTTTTATCAATGATTCTAAAAGCCGACTGTTGAGCGCAGTTTTTAAGCATACTAAGAAACCGTGAATTAGCCTTTTTACATTTTTAATTCTGATTCGAAAATTCAGATCATAATCCAATCTACGTAACTTTTTCACTTGAGACCAACATTTCCATAATTTTTATCAAAGTTATGAATCTGGTTATTTTATGTATAAAAGTACAATTCATGGAGATTCAGTTACAAAAGAATTTCACAGAGAAGTCTCGCACTTTTTTTAATATCTATTTTAAGATGGTCAAGTCGAAAATTCTCAAAGTTCACAAAAAAATTCATAACTCGAAAACCGTGAAAAATCACATAACATACATGGGGGTGATTCGAATATCCCATGACACGAGGGACCTGTTTTTTCTTTTTGACGTCAATCTCTTGGCCACCCTGTATAGGTAATGAAACGAATGAAAGAATCAAAAGTCAGAGTGCCTGGTCCTGTTTGAACCAGTACATCTCATAAGAGAACGTACCTAGTGATGTTAAGATAAAAAATGCATACAGTGGTGGGAAGAACTTTAACACAATGCTATATGAAAAGGAAGAATGAGAGAAGGAATACACAAAATCTCAAAGTGAATACCATGAAATGGACACCCTGTATATTATGCCAACGAAATCGCATCGAAATTTCACTGCAGCAAAATGAAATTACGCAGGTTAAAATAAACCCATGGAAACTGAAAAAAATCGATGATATGCTTTCACGAAATGAGTATTGTTCTTTTGTCGAATTTTACGTGAAAATTACATTTTCGGGGCTCGTTACTGTTTGTATCATTAGGGCACATGATTATACTTTGAGTTTATAGGCAATAATTCATATATTTTACTTTAGTTCAACATTTTTAATGATCTACTACTACTAGCATTTGTAGCATTCATTGTAGGGTTGAAAACATGCGATATAGATGTTGTTGATAAACATATCACATGCTAGAGAATTGAAATTAGACAAATTGGACCCTTGAAATGTGGTGCTGCCACGTACAACCGAAATAATGCCGAATGAACTTGTGAAACTGTAATTATTCAGCATGTGAACACTCTAAAGCAATTAATTATAATTGAAATCAACCAAAAATCAGAATATTCTGATAAAATGTGGACGATAGCGCTGTGCTGAAGTATGAGGTGATTTACTAACTGAAACAAAATTTTTGATATAAATTAAAAAAAGAAAATATGATAAAAGTAGATTCATTTGGGGTTGCTAAAGGCGCAACCACACTATGTAGATTCAGATAAAAGTTTTCCAATGAGAAGTATCATTTTGAATGGCCCGCTATTTCGGTAGATGTCACTTTTGAATCTGTCATTTTTAGACATTTGACAAGTTGAAGTTTGAGCTGTTGGGACAAGGAGCATGTCGCTCAAGAATATCGCCGCTGTAGCCGAAAGTGTTGAAGAAAGTCCAGGTTTGTCAATTCCCCGTGGTCGTGGTCATTTGGCTGATGTATTTCTCCATTATTTAAGGCAGACTGTTTCCGAAGGACTGATGATGCTCTACCACTGAGCCAAGGGCACTCATATACGAGGATATTTTGAAAAATTCTTAACCTACTATAGAACCAAACAAAATTCCAATGTCAAAATATTTCATTACGCAACATATTCTCCTCTTCATTGAATACATTTATTATAGCCAACCTGCAACGTCTCTAGGCATTTCAAAAAAAAATGTTTCTTCTTGCTCTGCAATCCAGTCGTGCACAGCTTTTATTACCTCCTCGTTGGAAGAAAACTTACGACCTTTCAAACTTTTTTTCAGTTGAAGAAAGAGATGATAGTCGGACGGAGCCAATCTGGTGAATAAGGGGGGTGTTCTAGTAATTCTAACCCTAAATCACGATTTTTTTGCATGGCAACATGAGATTTGTGTACTTGGGTGTAGATCTTGAAAACAAAATACCTTTGGATAGCTTTCCGCGTCTTCTCTCTTAAATTTTTTCCCGTAGGGTGGTCAGTAATGTCGAATAGTAATCTCCAGTTATTGTTCTACCCTTATCCAAAAAATCAATAATGACTACTCCATGGCAATCCCAAAAAACTGAAGCAAGAACTTTTCCAGCATATTTTTGGACACGAAACTTCTTAGGTCTTGGAGAACCAGAGTGTCGCCATTCCATAGATTGCTGCTTTGTTTCTGGATTAAAATCTAAACTACGATAGTTGAGACTCTGGATTATTTTTTAACGAATTCAGAGACCTCGAAACTCCATAGTTTCATACCAAAGTCAACCATGTACCCCTCATAATTCGAAAGTAAAGAATTTTTTGTCTCCTCATCTCAAGTCAGTATTCTTCTCGAGTTTTCCTCAGGAATGTTCAATTCACAAATCGAAAGAATCACTTCCGAACAAGCCTTTCTCGCTGATGCATATCAAATCAGATCGTTTCGATAATAACAGCCATTTCCAAGAAGCTGTATTTACATATCCCATTTACAATCGACCGAAAAAAGAAACTTCCCATTCTTTCCATTATCACGGCGCGCTGCCTTCATTCGTATACATAAAACACCCTTGAGATATTGACATTCGAGTCCCCTTGCTTCGGCAAAATTGGACAGGAAGTCTCTCCTGTACGTCCTGAGGAGGCGAACTCTGAATATCCTTTGGGAGTGGAGAACACGGAGGATAAGTTAGAGTTTGCCATCTGCATTCATAATTCCTTGTGTACCTAACGGTAACATGTTTACCTTTTTAACTTCTCAATACGGATGATCGAACTCCATGAAATCGAATAGGTTTGCTTAAGAGTTGGATACTAGGTTGTCAAGGAAACCTATCTACCTCATTTTTGAGGTAGATTCATAAATTCGAGAATTGATGAAGCCAAAATTTGGTCAGTATTCAATGAGTGGAATGAAGATAGCATAAATGATAGCAAAATCAATAGATAAGGCTGTGGCGACACTGCGGACTCTAACTTTGAAAGGTCCAGTGGTGTGGTGTTAACGGTATTGAGAAAAAAGAAAAAATTACAAGTGATTTAACTCATTTTGACGAATTCATACAATATTCCGAACATTGAAACAGATTCTGAGTGAGGTGAACAGAGTCAGCTAAATTCATAATTGATTTTCCTCCTCTCAATATCAGAAGGGAATCTGACAAGTTAAATTAAAAAAAACGAAGGATCCACCTCATTGTTACTCAGAAATGTTAAGATCAATACATAGATCTATTAACAAACATCAGGAACTTACTTGCACACCAATCACTTGTATCATCCCCTTTTAAACTTGTTTATTAAGGGCCTAATCTGCGATTCCAGGGGTACACAATCGAATTGTGTTAACGTACACGAAAAGGGTAGGACCAGGAAAAGGATGAATCTGTTAAACATGGCTAACAAGTTATGAATAATTCAACTAAACTGGGTAGAACGGTTTGAGAGTCGACACTCTGTGGATACACGACTAGGATCTGATATTATTTACTCATCCATCTTTATCTGAGGAGTGCCGAAAATTTCGGTAGGGTTGGATGTTTATTATGCCACTAAATTTGCATGTGGGTGCCAGGCAGGTAGGGGGAAAGTGAGTTTTGGGCTTAGCTAACCCCATCAGAGGGTAGCATCTTATGAATAAGCAAGATGAAAGAAGTTGCTTCGATATAGGCAGTTTTTGCACGAATAAGAACAATATGATGGATAATTACGAGGATGTATTGATATCTAGTTAGCCTATACCAGTTTCATGCATAAACAAAATATTGCGATACCATATCAACGAACAATAACTCATTAGAAGTGTCAGTGTAGAGTTCGACGTCAAAAAAGTAAACCAGAGTTTCGAAATAAATTAAAAAAAAGATCGAAATATTGGATTATCTAGCCATCATCAAGTACCTGTATTTAAAAGGGTTAGGAGGTAAGCAGATTCACGAAGATATGCTTAATACCCCTGGTGATCAATGTCCTGCGTATGCGACCGTGAAAAATTGGACTGCAAGCTTCAAAAGAGGTAAATTTTTCATTGAAAATGATGACCGATCGGGAAGGCCAGTTCCTGTGTCAGTCCCCGAAAATATCGATGCAGTTCATGACATGATTTTTTCAGACCGCCGAATTGGGCTCAAATGGATATCTGAAGCACTGAAGATTTCATACGAACGCGTTCATTATATAGTTCACGTCAATTTGGAAATGAGAAAAATTTCTGCAAAATGGATCCCCAAATGTTTGAATGTTGACTAAAAGGGTGCAAGGGTAGAAGTTCGATCTGTGCTCGATTTGAAAACGATGTAGACTTCTTAAACCGAATTGTTACTATGGATGAGACTTGGGTACATACTACATTTCTACGATCCAGAAACAAAGCAACAATCGATGGAATGGCGACACTCTGGTTCTCCAAGACCTAAGAAGTTTCGTGTCGAAAAATCTGCAGGAAAAGTTCTTGTTTCAGTTTTTTGCTCGGTTTTTTTGGGATTGCCATGGAGTTATCATGATTGATTTTATGGATAAGGGTGGAACAATAACTGGAGATTACTATTCGACATTACTGACCACTCTACGGAAAAAAATTCAAGAGAAAAGACGCGGAAAGCTATCCAAAGATATTTTGTTTTCACAAGACAACGACCCAGTACACAAATCTCATGTTGCCATGCAAAAAATTCCTGATTTAGAGTTAGAATTGCCAGAACACCCCCCTTATTCACCAGATTTGGCTTGATCCGAATATCATCTCTTTCCTCAACTGAAAAAAAGTTTAAAAGGTCGTAAATTTTCTTCCAACGAGGAGGTAGTAAAAGCTGTGGAGGATTGGTTTGCAGATAAAGAAGAAACATTTTTTTAAAGGTCTAGAGACGTTGCAGGTTCGCTGTAATAAATGTATTCAATTGAGTGGAGAATATGTTGAGTAATAAAATATTTTGACATTGAAATTTTGTTTGGTTCTATAGTGGGCTAAGAATTTTTCGATATATCCTCATACATCACTTAGATCAAATCAATGTGGCAACATTTTATCAACCGATGAATCTCTGTTCGATTATTCGAATATAGATTCAAGAGGATAACGCATTCTGAAGGCCATTTATTCATCAAATATACCCTGATGTATCCTAATTTTAAACCTATTGCCTCAATCAGGCCAACCCTCATAACTGCAACTGACATCGATCGCATAAATAATCAAGACATAGGTAATTATATTATTCATTTCCAGACTGTCACACTGTAGGTATCATACTGGCACAGCTGTTGGAGCTGCTCGTATTGATTATTCCATTTGCCGGTAAAATGGGGGTGCAATTACCAGTAGCGCCTTCTTGTTCATAAAGTAGGGGCTCGTCCTCGAAAATGTTTATAGGGCACGAAGAATATTGAAATACGCCACCCTAGTGATAATGACTTCTGTTGTGACGTGGGGTTTTCAATAAGGAGAGGGTTGTTTGTGATGCAGGGGTGGCATTTGACGTAAAGATAGCCTGGTTTGCTTGATTAAAATTGAAGATTTAGGTCCTTCACATGGACTGGGACATTTTGATTCAATTATGGAAAGATTATAGCGTTCTACATTATAACTTCCAAAATATAAAAATCTTTGGAAATGTGACAGTTTTTCTACTCTTTCAGGTTGAAGACACCAATAATACGAGGATATATTGAAAAATTTCAATGTCAAAATATTTTATTACTCAACATTCTCCTCTTATTTGAATACATTCATTACAGTGAACCTGCAACGTCTCTAGACCTTAAAAAAATCTCTTCTTGCTCTGCAAACCAGTCCTCCACAGCTTTTATAACCTTAACGTTGGAAGAAAATTTATGACCTTTTAAACTTTTTTTCAGTTGAGGAAAGAGATGATAGTCGGACGGAGCCAAATCTGGTGAATAAAGGGGGTGTTCTAGTTATTCTAACCCTAAATCACGATTTTTTTGCATGCCCACATTAGATTTGTGTACTGGGGCGTTGTCCTGTAAAAACAAAATACCTTTGGATAGCTTTCCGCGACTTTTCTCTTCAATTTTTCCTGTAGAGTGGTCAGCAATGTCGGATAGTGATCTCCAGTTATTGTTTTACTCTTATCCAAAAAATCAATCATGATTACTCCATGGCAATCTCAAAAAACTGAAGCAAGAACTTTTCCAGCAGATTTTTGGACACGAAACTTCTTAGGTCTTGGAGACCCAGAGTGTCACCATTCCATCGAGTGTTGCTTTGTTTCTGGATCATAGAAATGTACCCAAGTCTCATCCATAGTAAAAATTCGGTTTAAGAAGTCTACATCGTTTTCAAATCGAGCACCTTCAAACATTTGGGGATCAATTTCGCAGAACTTTTTCTTATGTCCAAATTGACGTGAACTATATGATGAACGCGTTCGTATGAAATCTTCAGTGCTTCAGATATCCGTTTTAGCCCAATTCGACGGTCTGATAAAATCATGTCATGAACTGTATCGATATTTTCGGAGACTGACACAGAAACTAGCCTTCCCGATCGGTCATCATCTTCAATGGAAAATTTACCTCTTTTGAAGCTTACAGTCCAATTTTTCACAGTCACATACGAAGGACATTGATCACCAAGGATATTAAGCATATCTTCGTGAATCTGCTTACCTCTTAACCCTTTTAAATACAGAAAATGATAGCTCGATACTCCAATTTTTCGATTTTAACAATTTCGGTGGACATCTTTTTTTTTAATTCATTGCGTAACTCTGGTTTACTTTTTTGACGTCGAGCTCTACACTGACACTTCTAATAAGTTATTGTTCGTCGATATGCTATCGCAATATTTTGTTTATGCATGGAACTGGTCTAGGCTAACTAGATATCAATACATCCTCGTAGTTTAGGGGTGAAATTTCAAATACGTAAACAAAATAAAATCATGAGTAACTACGAGCATTTTACGAAGCAACAAGAAGAGTCCTATTCAAGTACCACGAAAAATTCGGCCCACAACCTACGCCAACCCCTAAGCAGCAGGGTTAAGCACCCCTTTTTCCTCGTGGCATCGGAAAACGCGCTGGCAACGTGTTGCTTCTCCATTGGAAAATTCACCAATCAATCAAGCTAACCCCGTCGAGTCTATTGATTGACTGTAGATTGGGATTTTCCATTATAGAGAGGGTTAATTCCTTACATCTAAGGCCGGATTCGGGGGTGAATTTTGTCTCGGCGAGTGTATTCCGAGAAAATAATCAATTATAGGGCTGATGGCTGGGGGTGGATTGAGTGGGAAGCTACTCCTAGTTAAATATTCACGTTGGGATATTCTGGTGTGTCTTTCATGCCTGTTGTTTGCCGTTTATCGATTTGTGTCTTCAATAGAGTAAGTGTTCTAGATTATTTTTTCAGGTCATTGTAAAACGGTTAGAGAGGTTCTCATAGAGGGCAGTTTTTTATTGTTAAGGGGCAGTATCACCTTTTGAATCGTGGTAAATCTCCATTCAAATGTGGTCTCTTTATTTCACGAGTAAGTATCCTAATTTAGAACGTAGAGACTTGATTTTTTTTTAATTGAAGTTGAAGAACGTCCCGAGGGCAAATAGTTTTCTTTTTTTCGATTTAATTAGTTTTACAATTGAAAAAAACAGGGTAATCGTTAGATCTGGGGTTATTGAATATGTTTTTCGTTTTTCATGAGTACAAGCTATATTTTTGAAATAATCATCATGGAAGTTTTTGTAGTTTATAGGAGATTAAATTGCCGAGGGCAAATAGTTGCGATTTTTTCCAAAAAATGATGAATAACCGTCGAAAAAAAATCATTAAGTGTAGTTTCCAAAACGCTGAAGTTCAAACTGTTTTTTTTAATTGAAAAACTAATTAAATCGAAAAAATCGCAACTATTTGCCCTCGGTAATTTAATCTTCTATAAACTACAGAAATTTTCATGATGATTATTTCAAAAATATAGCTTGTACTCATGAAAACCGAAAAACATATTCAATAACCCCAGATCTAACGAATACCCTGGTTTTTTTAATTGAAAAACTAATTAAATCGAGAAAAAAAACTATTTGCCCTCAGGACGTTCTTCAACTTCAATTTAAAAAAAAAATCAAGTCTCCACGTCGTAAATTAGGGTGCTTACTCGTGAAATAAAGAGACCACTTTTGAATGGAGATTTACCACGATTCAAAAGGTGATACTGCCCCTCAAGAAATATTCTCAACAGGGTATATAGCCTCTAATTGTGTTTTGAAGCACAACCAAATTACGTGTTGTAAAGAAGGTTGGCGTGAGGTACCTCCTGTATAGTGTAAAGTGAAGAGTTTTCATTACGGGAAAAGCATATTAATAAATTTGAAATTTCGTGTTTTCCTATCATACAATTCGTGAAATCGTTGAAGGTGAAGTGAACAGTGAACCAAACATAACCGCAGAAGTAGATTCCATTAACAGCTACATGAAAACTGAATGACCACTCTAAAACACTGACAGCGGTCAATACGTCAATGAACCAGAGGGACTTCGATGTCCAAAACTTCATTATATCATTGTCCTTAACGTCCATTAAGCTCTAAACACAATGAAACCTGAATTTCAAGTGGAATAATGGCGGAATTGATTTAATTAAACAGGTAGCTCTCGCTGTTTTCAATGAATTTTCGATCGTTCGTCATGGTCTTTCATTAGTGTACTTCGCTCGATGAAAGGCTCAGGCTAGCTGACCGCAATTTATGTGAATTTCTGAAACCTAATTTAATGGAAAGGACGACGGTAGTAGGTGCTCTTGTTCCTACAGGTGCTAGATGAAATATGTTTCTGGTTACCGCAACGCACGTCAAAAATATATTATCTTGGTCCACTGTCCTCGAGAATCTGGAACAGATGGGATTGTAGGAATCCTTGTTGAATCGATTATAAGAAGACTTGAGATGGTCAGCATGATGAAGCTCGACCAAACTTGGCGTCGCCTTCCAAAAAGTTCTCAGAAACACTCGAATGGGAACTCCTACGCCACTCGCCGTACAGCCCAGACATTGCACCTTCAGATTATCATCTCTCCCGATCAATGTAACATGACCTGGCTGATCAGCACTTCTCCAATCACAACTACGAGGATGTATTGATATCTAGCTAGCCTGGACCAGTTCCATGCATAAACAAAATATTGCACTGAAGATTTCATACGAACGCGTTCATCGTTATAGTTCACGTCAATTTGGACATGAGAAAAATTTCTGCAAAATGGATCCCCAAATGTTTTAGTGTTGACCAAAAGCGTGCGAGGGTAGAAGCATCGCGTTCGATCTGTGCTCGATTTGAAAACGATGGAGACTTCTTAAACCGAATTGTTACTATGGATGAGACTTGGGTACATTTCAACGATCCAGAAACAAAGCAACAATCGATGGAAAGGCGACACTCTGGTTCTCCAAGACCTAAGAAGTTTCGTCTCCAAAAATCTGCTGGGAAAAGATCCTGCTTCAGTTTTTTGGGATTGCCATGGAGTAATCATGATTGTTTGGATAAGGGTAGAACAATAACTGGAGATTACTAGTCAACATTACGGACCACTCTACGCGAAAAAAATTAGAGAAAAGACGCGGAACGCTATCCAAAGGTGTTTTGTTTTTACAGGACGACGCCCCAGTACACAAATCTCATGTTGCCATGCAAAAAATTCGTGATTTAGGGTTAGAATTACTAAAACACCTCCCTTATTCACCAGATTCGGCTCCCTCCGACTTTCATCTCTTTCCTCAACTGAAAAAAAGTTTAAAAGGTCGTAAATTTTCTTCCAACGAGGAGGTAATAAAAACTGTAGAGGACTGGTTTGCAGAGCAAGAAGAAAATTTTTTTTAAAGGTCTAGAGAAGTTGCAGGTTCGCTGTAATAAATGTATTCAATGAAGAGGAGAATATGTTGAAAAATTGAATATTTTGACATTGAAATTTTGTTTGGTTCCATAGAAGGCTATGAATTTTTCAATATATCCTCGTACCTGAAGTTATGTACTTTTCAACCATTCAAACGTACAAAATACCAACCAAATAAATAAAGAGAATTCAACTGGATGATTGACTCCAATAATTCAATCATCGAATTCTTCAGAATTCAAGATGAGGTTCCCCAAGTGGCCCTCACTCAAGCTTATAAATTTTTTGCGAACGAGGGTCGACTCTTGACCTTGGCCCAGGATTGGCCAGCATTAAAATAGAACGGCCCAAACAGGACAGTCTTGTGTAGGTCCGAGCGATAAAATACGCATCAGACAATCCGGACGATCCAGAGAAATTATCCAGCAGAACAGAATAAATCTGTTCCTGGGGCACAAATTGGATTTCTTCGAGGTTAATGAATACCAGCGGATGTTTCTTTGTAGCTCTAATAATAATAATAGCCTAGGTAATGAAGGTCCTGGCGGATTTTATGTCCTGTTTCGACTTTATTGGAATGGAACTAGATTAAACTGAAACTTTGGAGATTTGCAGATGTGGCATTGAAAATATAAGTTTGAATTTTTTTTTTATGTGAATGAAGAGAATGTTCCATGCACAACCAGACATGTTAACCACAAGAGTTAATCCACCTTTCGATATGAAAATATCACAAGTACCCATACTGTTCTCTAGAATCCACTATACAAGAAAAACTTCGGACAAATTTTGCTGTGGTCTGGAACAAAAGTATTTCAGCGCAGCCAAATAATTTTTATTCCCTTGGTTTCTCTACACTTTCCTGTACTAATATGTGAATTTTCAGTTGATATAATTTCATTTCACAGAGTTTTAGAATGTCAAACAAACAGTACGATTTTGGAGCTGTTTCGTCAAGTTCATTTGCTCAATGTGCTTCGACCAACCGTGTCCGATGCAATTCGTCCTTTCAAGGAGCTTGGCCATGATGGTCGTCGTCCAGGAAGTGGTAGGAAACGCACTGTCCATACACCTCTAGCAATCGCAACATCGTCAAGAAGCGAGTCAATCGAAATCCGAGGATTTCCATGAGGAAAATAGCCTGTGAGACCGGTATCAACCGCAAATCAGTCCCTCAAATTGCCAAAAAGGAACTCAACCTCAAGCCATAAAAGCTCCAAAAAGTTCAACTCCTCGCGGAGAAAAACAAGCGCGTATGACTCCAAAGGTGCCGCCAACTCCTTCGTCTCGCCGCCGGTCATCAATGGGAGCGAAGTTTCTTCACAGACGAGAAGCTTTTCACCGTAGAACGGTAGAACAATCCCACAACCACCAAAACGACTGAGTCTGGTCCGTAGAGGCTCCCGGCAGCATTTTTCCGTTCCCTAGACAGTCAGCGCGACAGGTCGCTCTCACCGTATAGGAAACGGAATGCACGAAGGAACACTCCGTTTCCTAGCAGATATGCGCGATGTGCTCACTGCCCTAGTCTTCTGGGTGCCGATGGGACAAATTGCAAATTATTAATAAAGTTTTCTTACTTTCTGTATAGGGTATTCGGGAGAGTCTACCACATTTTTCCTCTGTGAACATTTTTGTAGTCGCGGTTTTTTTCAGCAAACCTCCAGTAAGTCGACCATATTTTCATTTTTTTTTAATCATACGTACTCTTTTTTGGAAAATGCAATCATAAAAACAATCTGGACAAAATGAGAAAACATGTGGCGTTTTTCTTGTCCGACAGATGATAATCGACGATTTTTTTGAGTTTTTAAATTCATTAATATTTGTCGGACAACAATGAATTGATATTTTAGAGAGATTCGTTTCATAGAGAAAACAACTGTCCACCACATAAAATGCGGCAAATCCTTAGTCTAGTTGAATATAATGGTTTTGTTTCAGAATCTTTTTTCGTTTATTATTGAAATGAAACTATTGATTTTGATTGAAAGTTTATAATTCAAATTGTTTACTGACATTTTTATTCAAATCTAATAAAAAACAATGAAAATACTCCTTCCTCACATTAAATTCGTTGTAACAAGACGAATGGTATCCAGTAAAAGTATCACACTAATCGTCAGATAAAATGACATCTTTATATTTGTGATTATGATGTTCTCTTGATGCCAAGAATATTTTGCACAGTTAAAGGATGACACTTCCTCCTTTTTCGTTTTAAAGCCACGGATATATTTCAAATGTTCGCACAAAGAACACTCCATCATATTATATCGGCAACAACCAACAACTGAAATTGCCGAACTTTATTAGTCGGACAGCTGGATGATAGTATTCAGCACATCCTTCTTAAATGGTCATCAAAAAAACAAATGTTTATTTGTAACATGAGGAAAGTTATATCCGATAATAGTATATTGTTCAATGAGCGGTAATTTAAGTCATAACACACGCAGATGAATTTTGCAGCCCGAGCCGTAAGGCGAGGGGTGTAATTCATCAAGTGTCAAGGGCGGATTTACGAGGGGGGGTGTACTGGGGGTAACTTTTTTGTCGGACAATTGCTTTTTCGTATACTTCATATGGTTGTATCAACCGATTCTGAAAAATTCGGGAGGGTATATTTTGAAAAAATGCGATTTTCAGTCATGTTTATGTTGTTAGACAATCATGTTCATTTCTACCTGATTGTTTTTATGATTGCATTTTACAAAAAAGAGTATGTTTGATTCAAGAAAAATGAAAATATGGTCGACTAACGAGAGGTTTGCTGAAAAAAAACCGCGACTACAAAAATGTTCACAGAGAAAAAATGTGGTAGACTTTACCTAATAAAGCTATACAGAAATTAAGAAAACTTTATAAATAATTTGCAATTTGTCCCATCGGCACCCAGAAGACTAGGGCAGTGAGCACATCGCGCATATCTGCTAGGAAACGGAGTGTTCCATCGTGCATTCCGTTTCCTATACGGTGAGAGCGACCTGTCGCGCTGACTGTATAGGGAACGGAAAAATGCCTCCCGGCACATCGGCCATCTTCGAACACCGTCAAAATCCGCAATCCGTCATGGTCTGGGGCGGAATTTGCGGCAGTGGTAAAACTCCCTTAGTTTTCGTGGATCAAGGGGTCAAAATCAATCAAGAAGTCTACCGCTGCGACATCCTCGAGGCCGTAGTACTTCCGTGGACCAAGAGGCACTTCGGCGATACGCATTGGACCTTTTGAACCGGACTCCGCTCCGGTTCACAGAGCGAAAATGACGCAAGAATGGTGTAAGACCCATTTTACTTGTTTCGTCTCATCTGCAGAATGGCCACCCTACTCACCGGATCTCAACCCAATGGACTACAGCGTGTGGTCGATTTTGGAGCACAGGGCTTGTGCTAAAAAACACAAAAATTTGGAGTCGCTGAAGCAATCTCTGCGCCGGGAATGGAACCGATTAACGCCCGAGGAGCTGCGGCCCATTGCCAAAAATTTCAAGAAGCGTCTGAAGCCACTTCGAAACGGCTCAAATATATTATTAACAAATGTTCAAGCTATAATTATTTGTTGTTGTTTTGTTCAATTTCTTTTGTTCAATAAAGTTAAATGAAAAAGAGTTTGTCCGAGGTTTTTATTGTCACACTGTATTTGCTAGTTTTACTATACTAACTGAGAACACCCATAAATTTTATTTATTTTTTGATAAATGATTGAAATTTGGGACAAAATCGCGAAGATTTTTTCATGTAAACATTTTTTGTCACTTAAATATTGTAGTCGTTTTTTGCAAATTTTTTAAAGAGGGTTGATGGGGATGGCAGAGGGTGCAACAGAAATGCATGCAAATCTGGTAAAATTGAAACAAAAATTGACCTATTTCAGAATTTTGCCAAATATTCTTTCTCTGAAATAATTTTGACGCGCACTGTATATTGGCGAAGGTTTCAGAAACCTTTGAAGCCCCTCAAATACCTTATCAAGGGCAGTTGAGGAAGTTAATAACCAAACTCGTCATGCCTCAAAACAATAATAGAAAAACTCAAACACAAACCATTTTTTTGCAATTCGGGTCAAAGTTCAACCGAATCCTCAACCCTTATCAACCTCAAATACCCGTCGACTAAATTAAACCGAGCAGATTTCCTCAAATTGCGACCTGTAAGTAATTGGACTTTACAAAGGAACGTGAGCTCTCTAGTTATAGTCTCTGAACTTGAGCTGGGTGATTTCAACACCGTAAATTCCCTAATTATCAAATAATCTTCCTTCATAACAATTTAGGATCGGCAACAATCCGATTATCAGATCTTATGGAAGCTGCTACGTGGAGTAGAAGATACAGATTCTGCACCAGTACAATTTCGGGTACTTGTCTGGTAATATGAGATTATTAGATGTCGCTCCTGCAACGGTATTGGATCTGTTTTCGAGGTAATAATTAATGAGTTTCTGCATGTAAGGGTTTACGTGGGTTATATCCTACAATATTTAAGCTCTTTTAAGTGTATTTGAGTAAGGATTTTGGATGCAACATAGGGTGTTAATTAAACTCTGATGAATAAATCTTTTGAAATGTGTTTTAGGCGAGTATGTCTCGTGAATTATACAGTGGGGATTTTCAGGATTATTTCCAATGGAAGGCGTTGATACGAACTATACTCCATTCACTTTTATTTAATCACATAGGAGGTCATGGTTTCGTTTTCAGGAGTTGGTGTCCCTGATGAAAAGCACAGAACATATGACGAAAAGTCAGTGCGCGCACAGAAAATATCGTTAATGACAAAACGACGTTGCCAGTTTCTTTGTTTACATCAAAGTAAAAGTATCAAATACATTCCACATTTTGTTAGGTTCACAAATTGTTCGCAGATTTTTGGTATTTAATCGATATTTGCAGGTGAGTTTTTCGTCGAATATCCAAGATTAACGTATGTTTATTGTTTTTAGCACTAGTTTGGAGCCTGAGGACGATTTTCAAGACCAGGACGAATGTTCAAATTTCGAGGTTGAAGGAGTACACGGGAGTTTCGTTGAAAAAGCTGTTATTTGGACAGATATCGCAGTAGATGGATCGGATGGAGCCTCTAGAGGTCGATAAGGATGATATTTTTCAGGTTTTCCAAGAAATTTGGCGATATCTGAGCAGCTTTGCAAAAGTTAGGTACCTCACTAATGAGGTGGAACTTAGACCTAATTCTCTTATAAGAAAAATGTATTCTTTAGATGTTGTTCGAACAAACGCAGCCGAGTTTTATACCCCAACATTCATTTTAAGAAAGATATCAACAAAATGAAATTGACATTCTGACATTGCTTGGTTGAAGGAATAAAGAATGATTTTTGAGGTGAGTATAATATACAAATTTTTCAATGGAAGCCATTGTTCTCAGGTACCTGCCCATCATGATATACCATGGTCAGAAGAGCGAAAAGAAATATTTCATGAAACACTGCATTTTTTTGAAGATCCCGCAGAATGTCAATTTCACCCCTTTTTTGGAACCTCTTTTTTTAGCTGATGGAACTGAAGAGCCACAACTCTCATTAAAAGAGCCCCAGGTTGCCAACACCTGCAACATCTGAAGCAAGCTTTGAAAAGTAATTGATCACTGTGAATATCCATCATCCAGTCTACAATGCAGTTGCAGTTATTTCCATAGGACCATTTATTTATAGAGGGCCTTTTCTGATGAGGTTTTTCCATGAGCTCTTGTATGATAAGCAGCACGGTATGGCACCCCATTGCACCAACCCAGCTTACTTTATTTTGTGTCTCAATTTAAAAATAGTAATGGTAGTAATGTATGAATATTTTTTAAACTAATAAATTATTATACAGTAAGAATATTCTACTCCTTGTTCATAAGATCAAATAAATGAAATTTATATAAAGCTTTCAGGAATTGACATTCTTGCTTATTAATTTATAAACAAAACTCAGTTACTATTGCATTGAAATTATTAGTTTCTCTGTAAACAAATTCGTTAATTTAGATATTATGTTTATTTTCTTTGTGATGAATGAATAAAACTGTTATTTATTTGAAATAAAGAAATATGTAATTACCCATCAATTCATCTTATATCTTTATTCTTTGGGTTGATTTTTTTTAATGAATTCTTGATTAGAATCAACAATTAATGTCGTCAAGTCTTGAACTTTCAGTTCAAGAGGATAATAAACATTAAATCTTCACAAGCATGCATATGAAAATTATGTGAAAGCAATGCAATTTTCTTCCATAGCGAAAAATAATATATTTCAACAGTGATCTCTTATACTTTTCATGCAAATAACTAGAAAAGGAATCCTTTCTATCATTTCATATAAACGTTAATTATTTTCGTCCATCACATCTTTTCCAATTCATTCATTTTCCGAATAAATTCAAATTCTGAGAAATACGCTAAGAATGTAGAAAGGGCAACATAGTGTTGACTTGGAACATAAAAATATTTTGAAAAACGTAATAACTTCGATACAGAGTGGAATGTGTCAAATTTCCAAAGCCAGAGTTTTGATTTTATAATTGTGAATGGAATATAGATTCCGTGAGGAAACATTATCAGTTAATCATGAAATCTTTGGGAATTGTTATGCCAACATTCTTCGATTTTGAAACGGTCAAAGCTGACCGTACTAGTGCAATGAGTTTCGTTAATAGCTAGGCCCAAAAGTCATCCATATGGTTTACCGATGGATCAAAATCAGACAGAGGCACTGGAACTGGGATATATGGACCTAAACTGAGGATCTCTAAAGCCTTGGGAAGTGAGCCCTCTATTTTATAGACCGGGAGACCCCCTGCTTACGCATGCGCCCAGGAGTGTCTTGAAATAAACCTTAAAGGGGCGCATATCTTCATCACTACGCACAGCAAGGCTACGTTGAAGTCACTGGAATCACACTGCAAGGATCTCTGCTGACCTGGGAGTGCCTAACTACATAGAGCAACTGACCAGAGGCAATAAAGTGACCCACTATGGAAGCCAGGAAATTGTGGTGTTGAAGAAACATTCCTTCCATTCGATTCAGGATAACTTCCAAACAATGAATCAGACTTCAAGAATGATGAAATAATCTTTTTCTTTAAATAAAAATGGTACCGACCGAGTATTACAGATTCAGAAGAAACGAAACAGCGTCAATAAAAGGCACTTACATTGATTATTGCACCTGGGGTTTCGAAATACCTAAAGGGCGGACTCCGACCCTTAATGTATTGAAAAATCTTTTCACCCCCTTTCTGCCACTCCACTTTGTACAGTTGCTCAGGTTGAACGCTGTGATCGCATTTTAAAATGACATCTCCTCCTCGGATGGCGTATTTTGGCATCACCAGCTCCAGTCTGTCTATCGTCGACAGAACACCTGGAAGAGAGAAGATTGTTGAGCAAAGAAATACGTATTGTTAATGTGAGATGTCTGAACAAAATTGCATTAATATCTCTTTCGACTGAAGGGAAAATTAAACATAGAAATTGCGCTAATGACAAAAAACGTCTTTTTTTATCTCTCAGTAGGAGAGAGTGATTGGTAAAGTAATTTCAAAATTATTGAAACATATCGTTTCAGTGCAGGCATTCATTACGGATAAACGTCAAAATAATCATTTTTCCGCCTTGTTTCGCCGCAGTGCATGGGGCCCTCAAGAAGGCCGTAATTTACAGGGCGACACATGCATTTCATTACATAATAGTCCCATAACTTTGATTCACGCAGTAACTTCAGAATTCAGGCGGCCATGAATCCAGACACGGTCGGCAGTCGCTCTGGCTCTGATCTGATTTATATCGTATGGGCTGGTCGTAAAATTCCCCGTGGTTGTCGGCCATAACGGAACGCGACACGTTGAATAATTGCGGAAGAATTTTACGGAGCATGTAAATTTGAGGGGACGCATTACGTTGGAATTGCGGAAAGATTTCCAGTATTGATAGCGCAGTCAACTAGAGTGTTGAGTGGAAGGTGGCTCCATTATGTGGAGGTATTGAAAGGGGTTCCAGATTTTTCTCATTGGAAAAAAGCACCGAATGCAGATCATTCGAATTCTACATTCTTTCTGTCATCAAATGAAACACTTTTTTCCTATAAAGCTCTTATGCTTCTTTAGAACATTTTTTTCATGAACATAGGTCCGATTCGTTTTGGAGTTACCAAATTTGAAAAAATTATTTTCATGTTTTGATTAAGTAGGCCGACATGTTGATATGGTATTTGACGTTATTTTAATTATTCATTTGACACTTGATATACGTTTCGAATAACAAAAAGTGACACTTTTAATGACAGCAAACAATGTTAAAATTGATTGTTTACGTGAAAGCGTGTTAAAAATATTTTTAACATTAGTGTTAAAATATTTTTAGCACTCCATTTTCTTATGATGAAATCAGATGAAAAAAATTCAGCAATTGCAAATTTTTATTATCAATATTTAACAGTCATTACTTATGAACATTAATATTAATCGTAAAACTAGAACAATTACTAACATTAATGCCCTTTGATGTTAGGGAGCTTCGCAACAGATTATTAGAATCCTCAGTACCATCAGTACTTGTAGTACAATATTGGATGATGATGATCCAAAATCTGTTGAGGTTGGGAGAATTTTTTCAGCAATGACATTTCTATATGCAATCGAATGATCAACATAGCCCTCGGCTAGCGTCGTAGACTTCCATCCACCATGTTTTTTTATATCCGTAATATTTGCTCCTGATTCTGCTAGCAATGAAGCGGAGGATCTTCGAAAACAATGTCCTGTATATTGCTTTGGTTCTGGCAGTTTGAGGAATTCGGCAACAATAGATGGAATTTTCCCACCTGGATTGGCAGTGCATTTATTATTGATGTATTTCAGGAAAAAACGACGATGTTTGATGACAGAAGGGCGCAGTGCAAGGTACTTATGAAAATAGTCAACATACTTCCCAATAATACTAAAAGAACGACTGACTTTCGTTTTTGTGTTTGGAAGTTGTATAACCAATGATTTATTTGTTATTTCGATGTCTCCCACTGATAAATTACACAATTCTTCACGCCGACAGGCACAAAATAATCTAAAATAGTTGCAACCTTAACCATCAAGTATTTCTCATCTGGTGCCTCATTTATAAACTTTTCAACTTGTTCACGGGTGAGAATTTTCTATTTTTTGGGACGATATCCTTCACTTTTTCGTTTCAAATATGCTATTACCTTAAAATATTTACTAACATCCACACCACTTTTAATGAGGGCGCTCGACTTTATCATTGAAAATTTGCTCCACAAAATTGATGAACTCCATATTTTTGATTTTTCTTCTATGTATGCCAGGAAAACAGGTTCACTGAAGTTCCCTTCTACATTTTTCAATTTACACCAGGCCAGGAAATTGTCACATGCAATATCGTACTGCTGAACAGATTTTTTAGTTAGGTGTTCCAGATTTGCTCTTCTTGCAGACTCTTCAATATCCACAGGAACAACCAAATCGTCACTTTTATTGATAATGGGACTCTCGACGAACATAATGAGCAGTTAAAAACCTAAGATGAAAATTGGACAGGAACGAAATTCAAATGACAGCGTCTTTTCTCATTTTTTATTACTCATAACGTTGGCAACGTTTGCCATTCACAACAACCTTTTGATTATTTGAATATTGAAATGCATTTTGAAGTTTATTGTCATTGCAAATTCGCCCATTTCATTATCAAAATAGGGCAGTTGTACAAAAAACATTGTATGGTGTTTGTGTTAAAAGTGATTTAATTTTACAAACTTTTTCACTCACAAAATAAAACGTCACTTTTAACACTCATATCATAAATAACTATTTCGCCAACGGCACAAGCCACCGGAGATGAAAAGTCTCTGAAATTGTCGAAATCATCACCCAACAAACATTTTCTGCAGGATATTCCCGCGTTGAAGATCGAAAAGGCACAAATGAAATACCCAAAGCCGCCGCAGGAAATTTCCTCCAGGTATCGAAAAATGAAATAACAACCACGAATTGTTTTCCATTTCCTTCTGTTCTTTCAACAAACGAACGCATGCTGTTCTGACAGGTCATGTTGCCCAAAACACCAAAACAGGCCACAATGGAAATTCACCTGATGAAACAGATTCCCAAATTTCTTTCGTTCGATAATATGTTTTGAGTTTAAACTCGAGAGTATATTAATTATTTTCGACCCGCCGGCATTTCATTCCATTATCTCTGATGATAATGTAGGTTTATGCCCATCTCGATTGCCAGTTGTTGAACAGAGCCAATGGCAACTGTGTAAATGCTAATTAAGATTTCAAGAAACTTGGTACAAGGAAATGGTGATGTTTCTCTTTGTTAACAGGTCCTGTTAAACATTACGGATTTCATTGTATCCTGCTATTTGTTGATTCAACATCTCTTATACACATTTTGAAGGGAAACTGGGTTTTCTCAAGAGAAAATACAGATCAATTCAATTTTCTTATTCTTGTCGAGATATTCATCTTTCTAATTGTTAATTGGACTATCTAATGAAAAAACATTTCAATCAAGTTTACAGAACATGGAAGTATTTTGGTTAACGGTCTGAAAAGTGAAAAGTTCTACTTTTGGCGTAGCTGAAATATTTTCTTGTGAGTAGAGGTATATCTCCTCACCCTTCTAGTATTTTTTTTCTGAAGAGAGACAATAGCAATAGAAAAGACGCTGTCATTTGAATTTCATTCCTGTCCAATTTTCGTATTGGGTTTTCAACTGCTTGATATGTTTGTGTTTGTCGCGAGTCCAATTATTAATAAAAGTGACGATTTGGTTGTTCTTGTGGATATTGAAGAGTCTGCAAGAAGAGCAAATCTGGAACTCCTACCTAAAAAATCTGTTCAGCAGTAAGATATTGTATATAACAATTTCCTGGCCTGGTGTAAATTCAAAAATGTAGAAGGGAATTTCAGTGAACCTGTTTTCCTGGCATACTTAGAGGAAAAATCAAAAATATGGAGTTCATCAACTTTGTGGAGCAAATTTTCAATGATAAAGTCAAGGGCCCTCATTAAAAATGGTGTGGATGTTAGTAAATATTTTAAGGTAATAGCATATTTAAAACGGAAAAGTGAAGGATATCGTCCCAAAAAATCGAAAATTCTCACTCGTGAACAAGTTGAAAAGGTCATAAATGAGGCACCAGATGAGAAATACTTGATGGTTAAGGTTGCAACTATTTTCGGATTATTTGGAGCCTTGTGTAATTTATCAGGGGAAGACATCGAATAACAAATAAATCATTGGTTATACAACTTCCCAACACAAAACGATAGTCAGTCGTTCTTTCAGTATTATTGGAAAGTATGTTGACTATTTTCATAAGTACTTTGCAACGGCGCCCTTCTGTCATCAAACATCGTCGTTTCTTTCCTGAAATACATGAATAATAAATGCACTGCCAATTCAGTTGGTATCAATACATTTGGGAAAATTCCATTTATTGTTGCCAAATTCCTCAAACTGCCAGAACCAAAGCAATATACAGGACACTGTTTTCGAAGATCCTCCGCTTCATTGCTAGCAGAATCAGGAGCAAATATTACGGATATAAAAAAACATGGTGGATGGAAGTCTACGACGGTAGCCGAGGGCTATGTTGATCATTCCATTGCATATATAAATGTCATTGCTGAAAAAATTCTCCCAACCTCAACAGATTTGGGATCATCATCATCCAATATTGTACTTCCGGTTTCTACAAGTACTGATGGCGCTGAGGATTCTAATAATGTGTTGCGAAGCTCCCTAACGTCACAGGGCATTAATGTTAGTAATTGTTCTAGTTTTACGATTAATATTAATGTTCATAAGTAATGATTGTTAAATATTGATAATAAAAATTTGTAATTGCCAAATTTTTTTTCATCTGATTTCATCATAAGAAAATTGAGTGCTAAAAATACTTTTCTCTATTTCAGTATCGTAATGAGTTCATTACAGTACTAAAAACAGTGCTGTAATGAACTCATTACAGCATTGTTTCCAGTTATATTTTTCGTTTTTGGGTTGTCAGCCCTGGCTTCTGCTCCTATCAATTTTCAACGCACGTCAATTTGGAAATGTCAATTTCGTACAGTCACCAACTGCCAAGATACAATATAAAAGTCACTAGGATGAGTTTTTCATTGAATTTAAACATTATTTCACGAAATTTGACTGAAATAGAGAAAATATCGTCTAATACTCGTTACAGAATGCAATTCCAACACTCATGCGTTCGAAAACTCGCTCCTTCGTCGCTCGTTTTCGAATTTCGCATTCGTATTGGAAGAGCAGCCCATTCTGCAACTAGTTTTAGAATATACTATTAACACTTATGTTAAAAATATTTTCAACACGCTTCCACGTAAACAATCAATTTTAACATTGTTTGCTGTCATTGAAATGGTCACTTTTAATGGGAGTTGTACAAATTTTTTTTTTGTTTCATTCCGTTTTACTCCTGATCTCACAACCGTAGACTCTCGTAGTGAATTTTTTCGTGAAGAGAAATGAAAGCTCTATTTTCCACTAAAATTTGATCACTCTTGCTTGTCCACAGACTACGATTTTTCGAAGTTTTTGAATTTAATAAGAAAAACAATGGAAAAAATAAGTTATCACATTAGTAATTTACGTAACAAGTCCGGAAAATAGGGTTTTTTTGGACGAATAGACAAGATTCTAGGACGAGCCGGAGGCGAGTCCTGGAAGTCTGTGAGTCCAAAAAAACTATTTCCGGGCGTGTTGCGTACAATATTTTTTCGGCAACCGTGAAGAATTACAAATCAATGAGATGACACATCTCTTTATTGATTTTGATTCATATTTGAATTAAACAGAACACAGAACAGAACTGTCATCCGTTATTTCGTTGCTATTGTGATGATTATAACAATGACAACAACGACGTGTTTTTCCGGCCTAGGCCGGGAAGTACGTACTTTCCGGCCTAGGCCGGGAAATGCTACTTTCTCAAAGAAAAAGCGTCCGGGAAGTGGGTACTTCCCGGACGGTTGCCGAAAAAAATTATTTAAGCAATCTACTCTTCATTCTCCACGAACAAATTGAATCGGGCCATCTCATTTTTCCCTCCTTCCCTCCTTTCTGTAGGTGGGCTAAATATTCTTCCCGAATTTTCATTAAAAAAATGTTCCACAGCAAGCAATCTCACTTACAAAAAAAAAAACGTTTTCATTTTTCTCGGCAAATATTCATGCCAGCGTCGAAATTTATATTCAACGTTACGCCGTTAGACCGGATCCTTTTAATTCGATGTACGTTATAACATTATCTTGAAACACCTCCGGGTAATGAAACCTACAGCCATTTTGTTCGGCTCCTTGCTTGTGTGGGAAGCCCATAATTAATGGATGCATTCAGCTTGGGTGCCTGGTTTTTGTGCACCGAAAGTCATCGTATACTAACTGACAAAGAAACTGCAACACTCCGAAGGAGCTGATTAAATGTAAAATTTTTTTGTAAAACATAGATAGTATAGCAAGAAGTGGATTATTAAAATTTGGAGAAAAAACCAAGGGTTTACAATTTTTTTTATAAATTTGTTGATACTGTGTTTGTCCACATATATCTATATACTCCATTCACTTTTATTTAATCACATAGGAGGTCATGGTTTCGTTTTCAGGAGTTGGTGCCCCTGATGAAAAGCACAGAACATATGATGAAAAGTCAGTGCGCGCACAGAAAATATCGTTAATGACAAAACGACGTTGCCACTTTCTTTGTTTACATAAAAATAAAAGAATCAAAGATATTCCACATTTTGTTAGGTTTACAAATTGTTCGCAGATTTTTGGCATTTAATCGATATTTGCAGGTGAGTTTTTCGTCGAATATCCAAGATTAACGTATGTTTATTGTTTTTAGCACCAGTTTGGAGCGTGAGGACGATTTTCAAGACCAGGACGAATGTTTACATTTCGAGGTTAAGGGGGTACACGGGAATTCCGTTGAAAAAGCTGTTATTTGGACAGATATCGCAGTAGATGGATCGGATGGAGCCTCGAGAGGTCGATTAGGATGATATTTTTCAGGTTTTCCAAGAAATTTGGCGATATCTGAGCAGATTTGCAAAAGTTTGGTACCTCACTACTGAGGTGGCACTTAGACCTAATTCTTCTATAAGAAACGCCTTTCAAAGGTCGAGATCGTGAAAAATGACTTCTTTAGATGGTGTTTGAACAAACGCAGCCGAGTTTTATAACCCAGCATTGATTTTAAGAAATTTATTAACAAACTAAAATTGACATTATTCTTGATTCTTGTAATTACCCATCAATTCATCTTATATCTTTGGGTTGATTTTTTTTAATGAATTCTTGATTAGAATCAACAATTGATGTCGTCAAGTCTTGAACTTTCAGTTCAAGAGGATAATAAACATTAAATCTTCACAAGCATGCATTTGAAAATTATGTGAAAGCAATGCAATTTTCTTCCATGGCGAAAAATAATATATTTCAACAGTGATCTCTTGTACTTTTCATGCAAATAACTAGAAAAGGAATCCTTTCTATCAATTCATATAAACGTTAATTATTTTCGTCCATCACATCTTTTCCAATTCATTCATTTTCCGAATAATTACATTCTGAGAAAAACGCTAAGAATGTAGACAGAGCAACATAGTGTTGACTTGGAACATAAAAATATTTTGAAAAACGTCATAACTTCGATACAGAGTGGAATGTGTCAAATTACCAACGCCAGAGTTGTGATTTTATAATTGTGAATGGAGTATACATCTATACACTCCCCAACACGTCTTGTCATTGATGCAATAAGATGGTCCATTCCGTCTTGAAGGATACTATCCCAAGCTACCTGTACTTCATGTCTCAGAGCCGCCAAAGTCCGTGGGGGCTGGGGTAAATTTCCAAGCCTGACCATGATGTCCCAAACATGCTCTATGGGTGAAAGATCAGGGGATCTGGGCAGCCATGGCAAAAGATTCACATGAGTCGCTTCAAAAAAGTTTAAACTAACTCTGGCAACATGAGGTCGAGCATTATCTTGCTGGAATATTGGATTCTCGAACCGGTTAAGGTAAAGGGCGAACATATGGCTCCACTATTTCTTGCAGTCACATAACCAGCTATTTGCCATCGTTTAAAAGCGAGGGGAATGATCCGAAAAATAGTAAATTGGGTGCCATTAATGCTAAGAGACCATTCTTGAGGATTATATGACATTTTTTGAATTTGTGTAGAATTGAAACTGTGTTTCGTATCCAGAAAATTCTCATTTTCCTAATTCAACTATAGGAATTTCTACCGAGTGAATCCCTTTCGAATTTAATTTAAAAAAATAAACATGCATTATTGGATCATAACGAAAATTCCCCCTGATCATCATTTCGTTTTGTTTCACTCTCCCCGAACAGAGTGTTTTGAGGGCGACGAGACGAATTGAAAACTCGATTAGGCTTCCCAGGGCGGAAAAATTATTTAACACGGGCGAGAGCGAGGCCTTTCAATCTATCGTTGTGCGAGGGGCTTTCTCAACCTGTGATAAATTGTTGCGGAGCCACAAGTAGGTGTTTGGAAAATGTCGTAAAAACAAACAACTGAGATGGCAGCATCACCTGGGACCTGGGGATCGAAAAACGGCGATAAGACTGGCCAGGGTCGGACTGAGGGCCGTTATACTCCGATAAAAGATCGATGATTTGTACTATTTCGGAGAAGTAGTCTTATTCAGGAGTCAAAATGTGTTTTTCGAATATAACATCGAATTTGACCTCCAAAAACAACTCGTCAACACCTAGAAATCAATAATATTGATTGAAGGATGCTTTGGAAGGATTCTGCATTTCCTGTGATCAACGAAGAAAGGACCCTGCACTTTCCCTATGGCAAATGGCGTTCCGTCAAATGTTCTAATATTTTGGTGTAATGTTGTACTCGAACTACTGATCAAAAGTGTCCATGGCCCAACTCAATCCTATAACTAGTTTTCGAGATACAGGGTGTTGAAGTTGAGAATTACCCACTTTTACTACTCTCGTATCTCTGAACAGAATCGAATGAACATCAATTTTTCTCAAGAAACATTTCATTCATCCCCAGGATGCAACCATATAGATGAATATGTCCGAAAATCGTTACGAATACAGGGTTATCCATAATTGAATGCATGCCCGATTTTGAAAGTATAAAATATGTCAGTTCCAGAGCGAGAACGTTCGCAAAATGAACTATTTCACTAGATATGTTGTTGTTACATCGAAACAACCTGAAATACCCAGAATTCATACTGGGTGATCCATTATTATAGAAACTATATTATTGACTTAGTGTCCTCCAAATTATAATCTACTCAGGGTTTTTTGCGGGAATAGGACAATAGATGTGAAATAAAGATTATCTCATATATTTGGTGACGTTTCGCAGATTTTCATCTGCTTCATCAGACCTACGAAAGTGAAATAAAATATTAAAACAATTTTGTTACACGATTACAAAAACAACATCAATTACCTCTATATGTTAAAAGTAAATGTATCTCGAATTCACAATGATTAAAATCTATTCATGGATAAAATAAGAAAAATTCAAGAGGATCAAAGTCCACCAAAACAACAAACTGGATTAACCTATAACAGGAGATAATATGGTAATATGATACGGAGTTGAACGGAGGAAGAAAGGGAAAAAATTTTTGGTGGAGTCCCTGACACATATTTGGCAATTTCGCGAATGAGAGAATTTGGTGGATACTCTTGACAATGATAATATGTTTTATTCTTGACGTCGTCTTATCTCCTGTTAAGGCCTCTTGCAACGACAGAGAATTCTCGCGAGAATTCTCTGTCAAATTCACTGACCGAAAATTCTCTGCCGTTGCATACTACTTTCGGTAGAATTCTCTGTGGAATTCCATTGTTCCATCGTATGCCACGGCAGAGAATTTTCGGTCAGTGAATTTGACAGAGAATTCTCGCGAGAATTCTCTGTCGTTGCAAGAGGCCTTTATAGGTTAATCCAGTTTGTTGTTTTGGTGGACTTTGATGCTCTTGAATTTTTCTTATTTTATCCATGAATAGATTTTAATCATTGTGAATTCGAGATACATTTACTTTTAACATATAGAGGTAATTGATGTTGTTTGTGTAATCGTGTAACCAAATTGTTTTACTATTTTATTTCACTTTCGTAGGTCTGATGAAGCAGATGAAAATCTGCGAAACGTCACCAAATATATGAGTTGATCTTTATTTCATATCTATTGTCCTATTCCCGCAAAAAACCCTGAGTAGATTATAGAAACTATTCACAATGAAGGTTAAGTGGACACCCTGTATTTTTGGGCGGATTTAAAATGTTTGTTTGATTTTTTCAGAGCATACATCAAAGGATACAGGGTGATTCAGTCATGAAATGAACTGTGAATCTCACGAAAATACCCAAAAATCACCTTTTTTTCATCACACTCTTTTTCAAGATTAACTCCATTGAGGTGGGAGTTTTCTTTCATCACTGTACTTGATATCAAAACATCAATCCGGCTGAGAGTTTTTATCCACTTCCTATGACCAGATTTTTTTTATGCTGGAATAAGAATAGAATAATTTTCATATTACATAGAAAAAAAGCTGGTCATAGGAAGTGGATGAAAACTCTCAGCCGTATTGATGTTTTCATATCAAGAACAGTGGTGAAATGAAACTCCCACCTCAACGAAGTTAATCTTGAAATAGAGGGTGAAGAAGAAAAGGTGGTTTTAGGGTATTTTCCTGAGGTTCACAGTTCATCAAATGACTGAATCACCCTGTATTCTTTGAAGTCCATGGTGATATGTTCTGTAAAAATCAAACAAACATCTTGAATCAACCCAAAAATAGAGGGTGTCCACTTAACCTTCGTTGTGAATAGATTCTATAATAATGGATCATCCAGTATGAATTCTAGGTACTTCAGATTTTTTCGATGTAACAACAACATATCTAGTGAAATAGTTCATTTTGCGAACGTTCTCGCTCTGAAACTGATCCATTTTATACTTTCAAAATTGGGCATGCATTCAATTATGGATAACCCTGTATTCGTAACGAATTTCGGTCATATTCCTCTATATGGTTGCTCTCTGGGGATGGAATGAAATGTTTCTTGAGAAAAATTGAAGTTCATTCGATTCTGTTCCGAGTTACGCGCATAGTAAACGTGGGTAATTCTCAACTTCAACGCCCTGTATCTCAAAAACTAGTCATAGGATTGAGTTGGGGCCATCGACTCTTTTGATCAGTAGGTCGAGTACTACATCATACCAAAATATTTGCACATTTGACGGAACGCCATTTGCCATATGGAAAGTGCGGGGTCCTTTCTATCTCTCAGAAAAGATCTTGAGGGATATGGGATGAAGTAATCCATTGGGAAATGGATATAGGAGCTGCTGATGACAAGCCATTTCAACTTTGACTCCTCTGTTCAACAACAATCTCTTTGGAACTCAGAAAGTTGGATACTGACATCATATTTTCTGCAGAGGGGGTATCTTCGAAATAAGGTCTAATCAAGAACAAGTAACCACCAAAAATGAGGGCCAACTCAACAACACGATAACCGAGAAACATCATTCACAATTGAATGAAGAAATATCCAGCCCGAAGGCTAAAAAAGGACTGACTCCAGTTTAAAACGTTTTCCTCCGGGTTTTACATTACATCGAATTTCTCATTTATTTCCACATAAATATCCATTGATATTTTACACAAACAGGTGTGAAAACGCCTCATGAAAACCCCAAGAAATATGGCGGTACATATTATGAATAAAATATAACACAGTATCGTATGTATACCATTATAATATTGATAAAAAATGCATGGTCGACACCCTCAATCCTCCCCTCTGAAGGCCAAAACGAGGCTGCTACCCCAAAAGCTGAGATAATGAGGTCGGTCGTATTTCACCCAAAGTTCCTCCTGGCATTTGATGAATCCATCGAAAAATTGGCATGACGGCGATACAAGAATGATGGGACGGCTTTTGTTACTTCGCACCTCACAGGCACTCCATCAGCCTTGTTTTACATGCTCGAACGTGATCAGAGGGGTTGCTAATGAGGTGGAAAATGTAGACAACCTCAGTGGGAAGGAGATAACGGCATGTGCATGCGTTGCATGGGGGGTAATTGCTTTGTAAGCTGATGAAAACGATCATGCAGGTGGTGTTTCTCACTGAAATATTCTATTTTCACGGTGGATGGCTCATTTGGCTCCGGATTGTTGTTTTCTTTACGGTTAAAGTTTGCTGACGTCGAGTGAAAATAACACTTCGTTCTGTGGAGTATTCGGATGGAGATTCTCGTCTTCGAGGACAGTGAGTGAAGGATGATTGGGAAGAATTCATCAATCTTCATCCCAGTGTTTTCGTCTCTCACTTGACGTTTATGACAGAAGGGATTATATCAACCGAGAGATTAGAGAGTTAACTCCTCGAGAGTTGAGGATATTGATGTTTTCAGATGGAGCATATTTTCCATATCATTTCAATATTTTTCGATACATATACGACGATATATTGAAAAATTTCAATGTCAAAATATTTCATTACTCAACATATTCTCCTCTTAATTTAATACATTTATTACAGAGAATCTGCAACGTCTCTAGACCTTTCAAATAAAATGTTTCTTCTTGCTCCGCAAACCAGTCCTCCACAGCTTTTATTACTTCCTCGTTGGAAGAACATTTACGACCTTTTAAACTTTTTTTCAGTTGAGGAAAGAGAGTCAGACGGAGCCAAATCTGGTGAATAAGGGGGCTGTTCTAGTAATTCGAACCCTAAATCACGAAATTTTTGCATGGCATAATGAGATTTGTGTACTGGGGCGTTGTCCTGTAAAAACAAAATACCTTTGGATAGCTTTCCACTTCTTTTCTCTTTAATTTTTTCCCGTAGAATGGTCAGTAATGTCGAATAGTAATCTCCAGTTATTGTTGTACCCTCATTCGAAAAATTAATCATGATAACTCCATGGTAATCCCAAAAAAACTGAAGCAAGAACTTTTCCAGCAGATTTTTGGACACGAAACTTCTTAGGTCTTGGAGAACCAGAGTATCCCCATTCCATCGATTGTTGCTTTGTTTCTGGATCGTAGAAATGTACCCAAGTCTCATCTATAGTAACAATTTTTTTTTCCGTAGAGTGGTCAGTAATGTCGAATAGTATTCTCCAGTTATTGTTCTACCCTTATCCAAAAAATCAATCATGATTACTTCATGGCAATCCCAAAAAACTGAAGCAAGAACTTTTCCAGCAGATTTTTGGACACGAATCTTCTTAGGTCTTGGAGAACCAGAGTGTCCCCATTCCATCGATTGTTGCTTTGTTTCTGGATCGTAGAAATGTACCCAAGTCTCATCTATAGTAACAATTCGGTTTAAGAAGTCTACATCGTTTTCAAATGGAGCACAGATCGAACGCGATGCTTCTACCCTTGCACGCTTTTGGTCAACATTCAAACATTTGAGAATCCATTTTGCAGAAATTCTTGTCATGTCAAATTGACGTGAACTATTTGATGAACGCATTTCGTATGAAATCTTCAGTGCTTCAAATATCCGTTTTAGCCCAATTCGACGGTCTGATAAAATCATGTCATGAACTGCATCGATATTTTCGGGGACTGACACAGAAACTGGCCTTCCCGATCGCTCATCATCTTCAATGGAAAAATTACCTCTTTAGAAGCTTGCAGTCCAATTTTTACGGTCACATACGAAGGACATTGTTCACCAAGGGTATTAAGCATATCTTCGTGAATCTGCTTACCTCTTAACCTTTTTAAATACAGGTACTGGATGATGGCTCGATACTCTAATTTTACGATTTTTACAATTTCGGTGGACATCTTTTTTTTAATTTAATGTCGACCTGTACACTGACACTCCTAATAAAAAATTGTTCTTTTATATGGTATCACAATATTTTGTTTATGCATTGAACTGGTCTAGGCTAACGAGATATCAATTCATCCTCGTAGCTCTAGGGCTACGAAGTTTTAATTCGAGAATTAAACGAAGAAAAAAAATTTTGTTCTAGATTTTATTTTTTCTCCTAAACGCATCATCGCTGAATCCTTTAGTAATTTTTTCTCGAAGGAGCATCAATGATCTACAATGCTTCACATTTTTATCACTGTAGCTTGCCCTCAGACACAGTTACGAATTTTCGAATTATAAGAATTGAATACAAAAAACAATTTTAGATTCAATATTTTTTTCTGCTGATTCCATCGTAGCAGACTCCTCTTCTATTTTTTTTTCTGAAGAGGAATCAATGCACTATATTGCTTCACATTTTCATCATTGTAGTTTGACCACAGAAAGAGTTACGAAAGTTAGAGAATTGAATGAAAAAGAAACCATTACCACAACAGTTCTTTGAATTGACAAAAAAATTAACAAAATGAATTTCATGGGTAATCACGACTGCAGAGGAAATTCTTGAGAATTTAAAACAAAAAAATCAGAGACTTTCTGCTTCTCACTGTAAGGAAGCTCCACACGCATCCTTCTCCAAATCCGATGAGAATTCACAAATTGCAGAACTCAAACAAAGCCGAGCAGGAAACGCCACCACGCTCCCACGTCTCAGATTTGATACAGGCGCCCCTTTGTGTCACCGAGTTCTTCCGATTCCCAAATTGGGGTGTTAAACGCTCGAACGAGTCCAATCCAGGGATGATTTCCTTTGAAAACCGCACGCTCGGTTCCGGCCACGTCGGTATGTGGCATGTGAATACCCTTCTATTAAATATTTCATATTCGGACAGAAGGGACTGTTGTTCGAATTCCTGCGGGATATTGGCCTGTGCGGGTATTCGGGACTCGACTCCTGACCCTGACAGGTCGGAAAAGGACGATGCACATTTCCGGCCTGTCTTGGAACAACGGTTTTTGGAGGAGATGGAGGCATTGTGGCTGAAAAGATACATCTTTACTCCTATGTAGCCAGAAGTACGTGAAGCTGAACACCAGGAATCAATCGAGCAGGAATCCAGCAGGAATTATGAAAGCTCCTTGTTTCCTTTCATGGTAAATTCGTGGAAAATGTTTTCTCCTGAATTATAAATCACAACGTAAAGATGGAACGTAGACAAAGTACTGTTGTTGGAAAATGTTCAGGTTGGATTCAGAATAACCAAATAAAATTATTATAGACAGGGTGTGGCGTAATGAATGGATAATAAGGCACCTGTGAAGTTGTGGCAGTTCAGAAATATATGTTTTAGTTCAGTTAATGTTTCAGTTTTCGAGGTATTTGACATTTTCGAGAATTAAAAAAAATACACTCTTTGCCACTTCTTTTGGCGACAAGGCTCTGAAGGAAGTATTCTTTTGAGTCTGTTTGCTTTTGGTATTTCATCTGGGACTATATCAAATCAGGAATCACTGCTGGAATGAGTGAGGATGTCGTGGATAATCTACTATGATGATTGAAATATTTGACCGTCGCATTCACCATTTTGCAAAATCGGAAAAATTACTATTACAATGAATCGAGAATCCTTGCAGGCTTTCAGTGGCGCACCGAGGGGGGGGGGCTGTCGGGCTGCAGCCCCCCCGAGATGTGACAAAGAAAAGTATTTCAAATATTTCCATCTCATTGTTTTTCTAAAAGTAATAATAATTATTTTAGAACAGAATGGAAACTTAAACATTTCCTTTACAGATAGAAATAGGCATTGATATACATATACAGGGTGTTTCATTTGTGAATGAACATACGTTAACTTGAGCTAGAGCTAGGCGAGTCCAAAAAACCGATATATGATAGGTCTAATCAATTCCATAACCGAGATACAGAGTGGTTTATGAATTCACCAAAAATTTCAATTTCTCATATCTTCTGAACCAACTAGTATAGCTGGTTGATATTTAGAACGTATGATTCACTTCTACAGGTCGATCGATTTACTTTTGAATTTCAGGTCCATATTTGAAAAATATGGGACTTCTTCCAAGCTGAGATTCACCCTGTATATTGAAATTTTGGGATTTTATTGAGATGTTTGAAAAGAGAAGAAAATTTTCAATGGAGTTCAGTAGATTTTATTGTCCCGCACGTCATTTTGCTCAAAGAGAGCTTAAGGGAAAGGTCCAATTGAATATTGGAATTCCACAAAATTCTCAGAAAAATCGTACATTATGATCAAATTGATCTCCAGAAGGTACAACGATTGGATCCAGGTGATGAAATTAGAAGAACTAACTTTAGTAGATGGATTTTACGAAATGAAAGAATGGTCAACAGAATTTTATTATACAATGAAATACGTAATAATCCAGACATGATCAAAAAAAGTATCAGACATATTTTTTGAAGAGGGCAAGAATGTGTTTTGAACAAAATGGTGGTACTTTCGAGCACCTCCTATATTTCACGTTGAGTTTTTATGTTTCTTCAGTTATTTATTAATCTTTGTTGACTTCAACTAAATTTTTTTCGATGAATAATGTTTTTCCGGAAATAACTCCAAATGATTCCACAGAATATTATGAAATTCGAACGTGCAATTAGTGGGACAAAAAAAATTCAATTTGATCATAATGTACGATTTTTCTGAGAATTTTGTGGAACTCCATTATTCAATTGGAAATGACGTGCGGGACAATGAAATTTACTGAACTCCATTGAAAATTTTCTTCTCTTTTCAAATATCTCAATCAAATAGTAAAATTTCAATATACAGGGTGTTGAATCTCAGCTTGGAAAAAGTTCCATATTTTTCAAATACGGACCTGGAATTTTTTGGAAATTCAAAAGTAATTCGATCGACCTGTAGAAGTGAATCATACGTTCCAAATATCAACCGACTATACTGGTTGGTTAAAAAGTTATGAGGAATTGAACTTTTTGGTGAATACATAAAGCACCCTGTATCTCGGTTATGGAATTGATTAGACCTATCATATATCGGTTTTTTGGACTCGCCTAGGGTAGATCTAGCTCAGGTTACCGTATGTTCATTTACCAATGAAACAACCGGTATAATAACGAATGCGATATATCCATTACTTAAGAAGGTTTTCGCTTGCGGCGCATTTTTTAAATTATATAACTTACAAAAACCTGATTACTCTTGAGCAGCCCCCCCCCGAATAAAATTTCTGGATGCGCCACTGCAGGCTTTAATTGAGAATTAATATCTCAGACAAATAATCAAATATCATACGGAGTGAGTCTTTGACTTGGACTTCGTGAATTTTGATAGGGAGCTGTCTTCATAAAGAGTTTTCCAATAAGAGGTGTTATTTTAACATTCAAAGAAAAATGCCATTTTTCCAGATAAATGATCGGATGTTTATTTCCTCAAAAAGAAGAAGATATGATATTAATAATAGAAAATAATATCAGCCAAATGACCATCACGAGCACGACTGCAGAACCATATCCTTTTTATGAAATTTTCCATAACCAAATCGCAAAGTGATGTCCTTGATTTGATAGCCTCACGAATTTCGTCTTTGAGGTCAGGTCTTGAATCGACGCTGGGCTCCTGGCGTAGACTTTCTCTTTCACGTGGCCCCAAAGGTAGAAGTCACAAGGTGTTAAATCACAAGATCTCGGTGGTCAATTGTGATCACCTCTTCGAGAGATAACACGGTCCGGAAACTTTTTCCGTGAAAGTTCAATGGTTTGGTCACATGTTGAGGATAGAGAGGCTTCTCAAAAATAGCTCATGGGTTTTCCAAGCCCACAATCTGCGACAATTTTGCTTATTGACGAATCCACCGATGTGGATATGAGCCTCAACACTCGAAATGAATTTTCGATGGAATTCCGGATCATTTTCAGGCATTTCAAGGACCCAATCAGCTAAGACACGACGTTGTTGATGATTAGCTGGCTTAAGACCTAAATCTTTATGCAAAATACGGTGTAATGACGTTTGTAGAACGCCTAATTCCAAAGATCGACGGGAAATGGACAAATCTGATTTTTCTTCAACACTTTCGGCTACAGCAGCTATATACTCGGCTGTTCTTGAGCGAATTGCAAGGGTTTTATTCTTCACATCATCAGTTTGTCCAAACAGCTCAAATTTGTCCACCGATCTCAGTATTGCAGCTCGACAAGGTGCTTCACGTTGACTCAAAAATTTTCGAGTTTCACGAACCGTCTCTGCCGAACTTTCATCATTTTTATAATGAATTTTATTAATCTCAATGGGTGGATGTAGCCTGTATCGTTCTTTTTCTAAAAATGGCGTAGTTTATACTCGTCAAATGTCAAAAAATAACAGCTTAAAAAGTGCCAGGTTTGGAGAAATGAATGGATAATATGGTATCTGCTGGTAAAGCGCATTCAGAAAATATGTTTTATCTTCAGTGAAGTCTCTTGGTTCAAAAGAAATTCGACATTTTCGAAAATTCAAAATAATTACTCTCTGCCACTCTTTTTTTGGGGATAAAACTCCAAAATGAAAGACTTTTTTCTATCTGTTTGATTTTTTATATATGTAGTATCTAGAAATATATTAAATCATGAATCACTGATGGCAATAACTGAGGATGTAGTAGATAATCAACTTGAAGATATATTGAAATATGTGACCGTCGCATTCACCAATTTGCAAATTTTGAAAAATCTACAATTCTAATATTTCGACAAACATTGCCGTCTACAACTGAGAATATATGGGGCAAATTATCATATATTATACAGGGCGAGTCGTTTACAAAGATTTTTTGAATTATAATAAAAAGATATTCGAAATTTTCGAAAATTCAAGAAAACTACACCATTTGACACCTTTTTTGGTGCCAAAACTTCAAATTAACGAATTTTTCGAATCTGCTTTCTGGATTGTATTTCTGGATAAATGCGATTTCGAAAGTAGTTACTTATTTCAGGGGCACATGCATAGTTTTTTTTTAATAAAGATCTAGCTCAAATTTCATATTGCTTATTATTTTCCCAAGTTCAACCTAACCAGGTTGACATATCACTCATCATCCCAATTAAAATTTAGAGATTTGATATGGCCGACTACAGGGATGAATTGATATGATGATGGTTTTCATCTGAAAAATGTCATCGACGAGAAGAGAAATTATTCCCATCATTAATTCATGTCGATTAATCATTTTTCAGCAACCTTATACAATTATCTGAATTCAAATATTAAATACGCAATCAATACGCATAAGTATCGTCAATAAACCAAAAACCAGCCTATACTCAATCATTTCAATGAGAACCAATCTAAATTCCACAAGAAAATCCAAGCACGAATCCAATCCTCTTCGAAAAACGGAATCCAAACAGAAACCCAATTACAGGCTAGAAGACAGTCATAATCGAATGGCGGAATCTTCCAAGCAATATAATTAAAACAAATTTCAAACAGGCACTTGACTAGAACGGCAACAGCTTCAATCATCCCAACTTTGGCGGCTTATTTCCATTTCGAAATTAAAAAGGTGCGAGCTATTCTCATTAACGAAGTTTGCTCAGAGGCTTAACTGCCCTTTTTCCAACATCGCTGGGATGAGCAGCTTCTGATGCTCCCTTCACATCAATTTCACGCCAGACGGCGCAGTAAAATCAAGGTTATTTGCCCATCTGATAATCACATTCAAAGGGTTACATACAGAGGAGCTTGCAGGTGTTTGAGGGAAAGATAAGGGATGGCTTGAGGGCATCTCCTGTATCTCTTGGAAAGGGCAGCGTAGCTGGAACGGATCGGTGTGATCACAGGAAATCCTGGATGATTGTTTCATCGAATTAACTCATTAATTATTATAGTGCCTTTTGTACAACGTGAACCTTATTGTATTATTCAATCTAGGAGAATTTTTTAACTATACTCCATTCACTTTTATTTAATCACATAGGAGATCATGGTTTCGTTTTCAGGAGTTGGTGCCCCTGATGAAAAGCACAGAACATATGATGAAAAGTCAGTGCGCGCACAGAAAATATCGTTAATGACAAAACGACGTTGCCAGTTTCTTTGTTTACATCAAAGTAAAAGTATCAAAGATATTCCACATTTTGTTAGGTTTACAAATTGTTCGCAGATTTTTGGTATTTAATCGATATTTGCAGGTGAGTTTTTCGTCGAATATCCAAGATTAACGTATGTTTACTTGTTTTTAGCTCCAGTTTGGGGCGTGAGGAGGATTTCCGAGACCAGGACGAATGTTTACATTTCGAGGTTGAAGGAATACACGGGAATTTCGTTGAAAAAGCTGTTATTTGAACAGATATCGCAGGAGATGGATCGGATGGAGCCTCGAGATGTCGATTAGGATGATATATTTCAGGTTTTCCAAGAAATTTTGCGATATCTGAGCAGATTTGCAAAAGTTAGGTACCTCACTAATGAGGTGGAACTTAGACCTAATTCTCCTATAAGAAACGCCTTTCAAAGGTCGAGATGGTGAAAATGTATTCTTTAGATGTTGTTTGAACAAACGCAGCCGAGTTTTATATCCCAACATTGATTTTAAGAAAGTTATCAACAAAATAAAATTGACATTATTCTTGATTCTTGTAATTACCCATCAATTCATCTTATATCTTTGGGTTGATTTTTTTAATGAATTCTTGATTAGAATCAACAATTGATGTCGTCAAATCTTGAACTTTCAGTTCAAGAGGATGAGGATAATACACATTAAATCTTCACAAGCATGCATATGAAAATAATGTGAAAGTAATGCAATTTTCTTCCATGGCGAAAAATAATATATTTCAACAGTGATCTCTTGTACTTTTCATGCAAATAACTGGAAAAGGTATCCTTTCTATCAATTCATATAAACGTTAATTATTTTCGTCCATCCCATCTTTTCCAATTCATTCATTTTCCGAATAAATTCACATCCTGAGAAATACGCTAAGGGCAACATAGTGGCGACTTGGAACATAAAAATATTTTGAAAAACGTCATAACTTCGAAACAGAGTGGAATGTGTCAAATTTCCATGGCCAAAGTTGTGATTTTATAATTGTAAATGGAGTAGATAACGAATATGTGATCAGTTTTCCACCACGATCAGTTTTTAAGGAAATAAATCATTTTTAGACGAAAAATGAAAGAAAATTAGTCAACTTTAGAGAGTTAGTGCAACCAGAATAATGACTGTAGCCATACGCTGATTTTTTAAATATAGATTGATCCTTCAATGATAGAAAACCACGATTACTTCTCACCTATCCCAAACAGTTCGAATTTCATGATTTTTTCCGCGAAGGTCCAAAATTTGGAAATTTCAATCCATCATAACTTGAAAAATATTTTTTTTGGAAAACATCTATCTACATATTCGTAAACTACGCCGCCGAATTAGTGAAGAGTATAAATTTCATTTCAATCCGGACAAAATTTTTTTTTTCGAAAAATTCAATTTTTTCAAGGCATTAATTAGATTTTTGCCAAAAATCATATATCTCATCTTATCGCCTCGAAATTTGAAACATTCACTAACTCGAGGTCGTAGATCTCGAATATGTAATCAGAATGTTGATAAAAAGATTAGTTTTTAAAATATGAACAAAAATGCGAGTAGCCGCCCAATCATTAATCTGTGGCGACCAACTTTCGACCGCTATAAAAAACCGATGTAAGGCGATTCTCTCGCGACTATTCTATTAATCGATAGTAAATTTCCTCGCCGATCTAATGGTGTGCGAATTATCGAGCTAGGAGGATAGGTTCTCAAAAAATAAGAGATTTCCCAAAATTTGAGAGGAATTTTTATAAAAATTTTCACAAAAAGCCATTTATTTCCTAAAATACTGATCCTAGGAGAAATCTACGACCTTGAAGCAATATAGAATCTGACCCGGGTCGATATGACTCGAAAAAAAAATTTTCTTTCAAATTTCTGTACGACTCCGATCGAAGAAATTTTCATACCGAACTAAATCGAACCGGGTCAGTTTAAATCGACCAAAGTCACTTTATTAACTAATTCGAGGTCGTAGATCACGAATATGCAATTAGAATGTTGAAAAATAGATTACGTTTGAGTTAGTTGCTACCGCAGGGGACTATGTGGCACTGATGACGGCTAACAAGCCAGAAACCGGTCTGTCATTGTCTTGCTGTGGTGATGACACCAGTCGTGTACCTACTTTGGAAATTAGATCTCTGCTAGTCCATTTCCCTCATTAGATTATATGGACCGTACCATCGATTCAAAGGAAGATTTCACGCATTTTCCAGAATTTCTTGTGCTTTTTTTAAATTCTCTATACAACGTGAACATTGTTGTGTTTTCAATCTAGGAGATGTAAACTTGGGGCAAACCAACATATTCCTGGATTTATCCAAGGAGAAATGTCCAGTTGCGAGCAAGCGGACATCTCCTTATCCAATTAGATCCTCATTTCCATAGAAACACGTACAGAAATAGCAAATACAGATACTGTGATTGCATTCCACCGCAATCCGTTGATCCGAACTGAATTCCACACGGAATTACCCGATATAGGGTTTTGAGGATTATTCAGATGCATTCTTGCGATGATACGGTACACGTGGTGCAATATCGCATGGCTGAGGTTTATTTCGAGAGCATCATGATGGGATATTGATTAAGCGTTATTCGGTTCGAAACTTCCTGTCATTGCAGACAGAGCTTGTGCAGTCCTGGATGGCAAACTTCATGGTATTCGTCGTCACTCTAGAGAGTCTAAAAGAATGCCTTTGTGGTGATGAGTGATATCGTTTCTAGACAATACACTAACACACCAGGAAGGTAATTCAGTCCATCAGTAGAATACTCAGAAAACTTGTTGATGACAATGAAAATTCGAATATTGTACACCACCCTGTGAAAGGGTGAACAGATATAAACGAAGACACAAAGGAAAACAATAATTCCACTAGAATTTCTGCATGTTTTCTTGTTCAATCAGCAACCTCACCTCAAGGTCTTCAGTTGCTCCCTTTCTCCTTCTATAGAAGTCCTTGATAAATCAGTTTCCCCTCTAAAGGTTGCAAACTTCGCTGCTCATTGCCACTTTTCTCTAGTTGTCCAATTCAATGCAGCTATTTTCATTTCCAAGCTTAGCACCTTCTATAAGATAGAAGTACTTTCCTCTTCTTCTGATTGTCTTCAGGACAGATATTCGCTTCATTCCCTCGTACTCTGAGTTATTGGTCTAAATTTCACCCCAGGTCAGCTGCTTATGATCTACAAGGCACAGATGCGACCTGTCCTGGAATAGTGTTCCTATATTTGGAGTGCTGCACCTAAACATACCCTAAAACTCTTGGATTCTGTACAAAAAAGGGCAATTCGTCTTGTCGGTGATGCCTCGCTTACGAACTCGCTCACCTCTCTAGAACATCGTAGAAAAGTAGGAAATCTGTCTCTATTTTATAGATATTTCCATGGGCGATGCCCTGCTGAATTATCAGCAATCGTTCCCCCTCTGGCAGTCTCTTCGAGACCAACCCGTCAAGTTAAGTCTTCACATCCCTTCGTGGTCACATCTCTATTCAAAGACTGGTTCATCTAACGAACAGCGAGTCTTTGGAACACATTGTCTAGGGAGGTGTTCCCGAGGCATATAACCTCCAGAAATTCAAGAAGAACACCAATTCCTGCCTACTTGCCCTTGGTTCTCGCGATGTTTCCTGGACATTACAGGGTATTCCTTTTCGTGAGAAACACAACATAAAAAATAATCCCATATCTACTCACTGGTCCAATACCATTGTATACCTTGAAGGTTTCCTGTTCAAATAAGGCTCACATAATTCAGAAAATTTCGGATTCATACTCTTTTCTCTAAATGCCCCTTAGAAGTAATCATAAAACATTGCATTCTTTTTTTTCTGGTTGTGTATTATGAGCTATGTTCTTCTTTTCAAATCTTTTCTCAACCTACATTTGGTTTTTTGTATCCTTGACGTCAGTACTGATGACAATTAGTGGTTTTTGCCACTGCTGAGGTGGAAGATTCTTCCTGATACTGCCACAAATTATTTTTTCATTTCTTCTTGCAGAAATATTTCTTTGGCAAACTGTACAGTAAGTTTTTCATTAGATGAAGTTTCTAGGGTTGTAAAGACTTTTGGCAATGTTGAGGCTACTCAAAGAAAAAAATTAATATATTTCTCTGTACAAAAACTGAATACAGAACTATACCCAAGGATTAGGCTGATTTCGCAGATCCCTCCATGACGTCACCATCCAAGCAGATAGGTTCCACACATTGAGGACACTTAGAATCCTTCTTGTCCTCCTTAACCTTAGCCTTCTTGGTAGTTTTCGTCTCCGATTTCTTCTTATTCTTCGTGAAGCACTTCAACAAAAACGGACGTTTCTTCTCTTCCGTTGGCCTAGTTATCGCCATCCTCTTGAAATCTGGTACGTACTCATTCACCTCGCTCCCTGAGCTCACGCTTTCTACGTAAGTATCCGGATCAGAAATGTTGCTGAGACTAAAAGGCTCAGAAGGGGGTAATGGTTCTGATTCACTGGTAGACACGTGACTGGCCCTGAACTGTTTTCCATGGCAAGGACATCGACTGCAAACTGGACAAGCTGAGAATTTGTTAACGTTGGTGGACTTTTCACATATGCATTCTGGATGAATTGGTTTAGGGAGGTTTGGTTGGGTTGTTGGTTGACCTCTGCATATTTTAACGGCGTGGTGGCTTATTATGTTGTAATTCTTCAACCAATCGGTTGTTTCTTCTGAAGCTGGAAAGTTTGAGGAGTTTTTGGAAGGACCAGTACGAAGAAGTCAATTAAAGGAGTCTTGTACGTACCAGAAGGTGTCCATAATTCGCACTTCTTGTCGTGTTTCTCCAGGACTAGTATTTCAAGGACACACTCGGTTTCCTCGTTTATTTCTTCAGATGGTTTCTTCTTTGGTGGTTTTTCCTCTGGTGGTTTTTCCTTTGGTGGTTGTTCCTTTGGTGGTTTTTCCTTTGTAGGTTCTTCCTGTACAGAGGGTTCTTTGGTCACTGGAAAAGGTTCTATTTTCGACGATTGCGATTTGAGACTTTCCTTTATGGATACTTGACTCTTTTTGACAGATTCTCCGCTTTCTACCTTGACTTCAGATAAAATAGGGGTTGGATATTTCGCTGCTGACTCATGCGAAATTACGGTAGATTTGGAAGATTCTGGAGAGATCAAGTCAGGTGATTTGATAAGGTGTCCTGAACTCTCTTTGAGCCGCCCAAGGTGTGAACTAAACGAAGATACTTTTGGAGGTTCAATTATTTGAACGACTGGGAGAGGTGCTTCAGAACTCTTCTGCCTCTTTCTTGGAGGCTTGGGGTCGAAGATTGTATACGATTTTTCCAGGCATTGCTTGGTGCATTCTTCTGAGCAAGGTTCTGCTTTAGCTGTTTTCGGACAGGGTTCAATCTTGATGAGAAGGGGGCCTTTCTTGGAGGCTTCTGGGTTTCTGTACATTGGATCTGGGTAACAAGAATTTAGGGGAGATGTTTGCGAGTTTTGTTGTGAATGATTGACTGAGTTCTGTCAATATGACTTGGCATTTAGTTGGATCTGGAACTATTGATGTATTTTTGGGGGATAAACACAGGATTATCAGTGTTGGCTGAAGCTGAACATTCATTCTGGATCCCTTCTAATGAATTTCTTCATAATTGTCTTCCTCCCCTCAAGATCAGAAACAATCAAGGAAGACAAACAATAAACAGTCCATTAAAAAAATTAATCTGACACCACTCTCTTATCTCCTCTCCCATCTGGCAATCGAGGTGAAACAATAACGCCATAAATTAAATTCAACAATCGTCCCTTCAAAACCAAACTTCCAAGTTGTCGGAAACTTGGAGTGTTCGGCTGCCTAACGATGCGGCACCGGCGTCGTGGGCCCCCCCAGACTCTGGGGGAGGGTCGCTACCTCGCTACTACGAGGAATTTCAATGCAAACTAATTTTTGTAATTCAATTTCGTCGCGTAAACCTGCGCGGAGCGGATTCCTCCAGGGGGGAGTTCTTATGGAGTCGGAGCTCCAGGAGTTTGTGATTTTTCATCGGCTAGGATGTGTCTGGGTGTTTGGAGTTTTGGGAGATGTGTCGACGGATTGTTGAGGAGTTATTGAGAAATTGTTGGGATTTTATTAGTGGGAGATGTTTTTGAGTTGGGGTCAAGGAGTGCGATGAAGAGCCTCATCTATTTCAACAGTTTGACGTCAAACGTCATTTCGATTATACCGGATGTTCCTAAATTAGAGGTATACTCCATTCACTTTTATTTAATCACATAGGAGGTCATGGTTTCGTTTTCAGGAGTTGGTGCACCTGATAAAAAATCTGTGCGCGTACAGAAAATATCGTTAATGACAAAACGACGCTGCCAGTTTTTTTGTTTACATCAAAGTAAAAGCACAGAATACCTAGTTAGGTATTCTGTGGTAAAAGTATCAAAGATATTTTGGCATGGGTACAAACGGCAAATTTGAATTGGACCAAAATTCGATTTATAAGCATAAATAAAGCAAAAGTAAGTACTAATCGCCTTTTTTACACTTGATAACGAAGTTCTTTTTAGGTATCTGACCGTTTGGAAAGATTTCAAACGAAATTCCGGTCCCCCAGAAGTTTGGTTAGTTTCGGTATCGCTTTTGGTGCTCAAAATTTATTTGGAAGGTGTAAATGGACAAAAAAGGCTTCTTCATCGGATCTTCTCACGAAAGCGATCGGAAAATATGGTTCAGGTAGGATTTTCGAGGAATTATGAGGAAAGAACTTGCAGAATGAAATTGCACGATTTTCGTAAGTAAACGTGTTTTGGATGGCCATCATCGGTCACTAAATGATTATTGTTGATCGTTTTCACGTTTCAGAAAAAAACCACTTCGTATAAGCCCATTTTGAAGAAATTTGTGCATGTAACATTCAACGGTAGGTATTTGCTCTTAATCGAAAGAATATATTAAGTATATCTAGTGCTACTTCTTTCAAAAGAGACACAAGCGTTTAATGCTGTGAGGACCCTATAATGTGGAGGAGTTTGTGTCTTATCTTAGAACAGGTGAATGATAAATGTGAAGCATATGTTTGACCTATTCCATTTTATTTGTACAAACCTACTGTGGTTGTAATGTATGAATATTAATTTTTATTAATTATTAACTAATAAATTACTATACAGTCAGAATATTTTACTCCTTGTTCATAAGATCAAATAAATGTACATCTTCTACTTTTATTTTTTATTAAGTTAGCTATTAAGGTTATGTTACAAGAAAAAGTTCTCCTTACATCAGAACTCCCTTCAACTATTTGGATTCTAATAGAGGGATATAATGTTCCATTATTCTTGATTCAACAATTCATGTCGTCAAGTCTTGAACTTTCAGTCCAAGAGGATAATAAACATTGAATCTTCACAAGCATGCATATGAAAATTATGTGAAAGCAATGCAATTTTCTTCCATGGCGAAAAATAATATATTTCAACAGTGATCTCTTGTATTTTTCATGCAAATAACTAGAAAAGGAATCCTTTCTATCAATTCATATAAACGTTAATTATTTTCGTCCAAAACACATATTTTCCAATTCATTCATTTTCTGAATAAATTCACATTCTGAGAAATACGCTAAGAATGTAGAAAGGGCAACATAGTGTTGACTTGGAACATAAAAATATTTTGAAAAACGTCATAACTTCGATACAGAGTGGATTGTCAAATTTCCAAGGTCAGAGTTGTGATTTTATAATTGTGAATGGAGTATACAAAGGAGAAGAGGAGATTCCCTGAATAATTCCAAGCTAAAAATTTCATAAACAATTAGTATAAAACCTCTTCAAGGTAAATGATCCTTTTTAACCCTCACTGGTGAAGAATTTGCCCCATTTTATACAATTTAAAAGTATTCCCCAACAAAGAGTTGTGGAATTATCCAGTTTCATCCGTACCAGGACTCATCAGGATCTTACATAAAAAAGTAAAGGGTGTCCCAAATTCGATGATCACTCAGAGCATCTCGAGAACCATAAGGGTTAGAGAAAAAATGTTCAAGGACTCCAGATCTCTTTTTTTCAAAATAATCATTTACCAGCAAACAGATCCGAGATATCCGAATCGGTTCTCGAGTTACAGGGCGTTTCTGAAAAATTGCTATTTCAAATATTTCGCTATATTTCGTTTTCTGTTGGAGATATCACGAAAATTCCAAAAAGTTTTCTTTTGTAATTTATATTGCCTATACGCTGCTTCTATCTGATCCGGAGAATTATTCGCCGTTCAAGTGCTAGAGAGAAAAGTTTGTAATTTTCAAATGGGACACCCTATATTTTTCATCATTGCTTTTTAGCCGCAGATTCACAGAGTATCATCCTGTAACCGGTTTTTCGAACATCTGACCCGTTTCAGAGATATTGAGTTTTTTGTCTTCACTTGAATTGGGACAGCCTGTATGGAAAGATTTTTCTTTTATTTGGAGATACATATTTTATTATTATTTTTTGTCTATCAGTTGTCTGATCTTCTTGAATGAGAGAGATATTATAGAAGATTACAATATTTCCTGAAAATTTCGATTCTATAAAATGGAAAACTTCATTTGTTAATATGTACTCGTATTCCATTTGCTTAATAGTATATTATTCGATGAGCACATAATGATTGCTATTAATCACGAGGGGGAAGTTTGCGATACGAGCCGCCAGGCGAGTGTCGCAATTCACCCGAGTGAATAATAGTAATTATGTGCGAATAGAATACTATACTTTGTCCACGAGTTCCTCGGTAAAATTCGATTTAATCTGATTTTCAGCAACGAAAATAGTTATCCAAAGCGTTGACATAACATTTTCTGTGTTCGCACTGAATCTCGATAAACGTCAAAAAGTTCAGTTGACATCGATTCATTTCCATACTTTCGCTCTGATGAAAATGAAATACAAATGTATACAAGCTAGTGTTTTACCTTCATCACAAGATATTTTTGATCGCATGCTTCAGGAATAATTTCTTCGCCAAAAAATACTCTAGCTTTCTTCCTTCTGATTTCCTTTTCAAAAGTGAACGCAGGTTTTTACAATTTCCAATATCGTTGCCTTCATTTATGTTGAGAGTATTCTTAAGCATGGAATAATGGCTGCATAGGGTTGTTTGTTTATAGGTAGCTGATATTTTCGAAAAATAGGCCAGTAAAACTGACTCCGAAAATGATTGGATTTTATTAGCTGCTCTCAGTCCATGAAATTATTAAACGCTTTTTGGCTGAGATTCCTTGATTTTTCCGGCAATAGATATAATGCAGCATTTCCTGCAGCCTGTCTTATTTCTGGTGGAGTACACAACATTTCTTCATGACTCTGTAATGCAGGTATCTTCGAGAAGAATTACAATTTATGGGAGGCTCAATTAAAACAGACGGTTTCAATATTTTTCAGCTTGTCAAACTGAACGGGAATCATAGAAGAAAACATTAAGTGGGTATTTTTCTCTCTTAATTGTCATTGCGTTGATGGCTTGGTGGTTGGCAGTCATTTTTCCGTCGTGGAAAAAGGGCGTCTCGGGTTCGAATCCTGTGCAATTCAGTGCAATTCAGCAGTGATTAATGAATCATTATTCACTGCCATTATTCACCGGTGAATGATGACTATCATTAAGTTTCTCAAAGATCATTCGAAATGTAATGCCGGCCATACACGTTACGGTCTACCGGAGAGGTATACCTGCGCAGGCATGCCTGTGCAGGTCAACCGGAGCGTGTGTGGGATTAGACCTGTGCAGTTTTTTCAACCTGTACAGGCGACCGTTACGGTCTACCGGTGAGGTATACCTGCGCAGGCATGCCTGTGCAGGTCAACCGGAGCGTGTGTGGGATTAGACCTGTGCAGTTTTTTCAACCTGTACAGGCGACCGGTGCAAGATCGAAAATCAATTTTTTCGGCAACCGTCCGGGATGTGTTCACTTCCCGGACGCTTTTTCTTTGAGAAAGTAGCATTTCCCGGCCTAGTCCGGAAAAAATCATGTCGTTGTTGGCTTTGATATGATCATCACAATAGCAACGAAATAACGGATGACAGTTCTGTTCTGTTTAATTCAAATAAAAATTAAAATGTATGATAAAGAAATGTGTCGTCTCATTGATTTGTAAATCTACACGGTTGCCGAAAAAATATTGTACGCAACACGCCCGAAAATAGTTTTTTTGAATACACTCTTTAAATTAAGCTCAAAAGCCGAAACTTTTTGGGTCGGTAAAGAAGGTTTCTGTAATATCTTCAATTCTCCACTTTCAAATGGCGGCTCAGAGCCATTTCTGTGTTCTGAACTGTCATTGGTGTTGCCATAGTTTAGTGGGGAGGTTGCATTTCTTTTATTAGATGTTCTGTGGTTGTCGCCGTCAGTTGTCTCCACGTCGAGTAGATGAAAATGGCACCAACAGATTTTACTAAAAAAGTCCTTGAAGATTTCATTGAAATTTATAAAATGCATTCATGCCCATGGCAAGTCAGAAACAAAGCGTACCATGATCGAGACAAAAAAGAAGCTGCTTATATTATATATAGTATTTGAAAAAGAAGTGGTGTTTTCATGGCACTTGTAGTGTTTTTTTGTGAAAAATCGACATTTTGAGCTTCACAACAACCATGACTGTGGCTTCCTTCCTCCAATCCACTGACATAGAAATCTTTAATCAAAATGTCGATTTTTCACAAAAAAACACTACAAGTGCCATGAAAACACCTCTTCATTTTCAAATATTTAGTTAAGAATATTTCGAGAACTAATGCATAAAATGAAAAAACAATTACTGTGCCGAAATCAGTATAAAAATACCTTTCGAATGAGGTATCACTCACCCCATCTACCCTATTCAAAAATTGGGGGTGAGGGTTGTAGTAGCAAGGGTTGAAGCGCTATGCGTCCGTAACCTACATCTTAAGTTGTCCCCCTCGAAACAGAAATCGACCTGTCCGAGCATTTCTATCGAAAAAATTTACTTCGTCTGTAATCTCGTCTGTTTCGTTTTCAAATGGCCACCCTGTATAAGTATATATTAATATGTGTCTGATGTAAAATATTAACTTTTAAACGCAGAAATTATTTAAAATTATTTGATTATCTCCTTTATAATTTAAGTAACATAATGTCGATGTCAATAATAATAATTATAATTATTAGAATAATTTAAGTAACATAATTATATTGCCATGGTACTGTTCCCTCTTGATTAAAATAATTCATAAAATTTTCTCGGACAATCTTCGCGGTGTTCAAAGTATTTCCTGGGTTTTTTCTTTCTAAGTTTTCCATTGTACTATTCTGTGTATTATATCCTTCAGGATTATAGGGAAGTCGTGGACAAAAATCTTATTTGTCTAGTGTGTAGTGAATAATTTTAACCAAATGATTATCTTGAAAAGAAGAAATCATCAGATACAATTCGAACATTTATTGTAGTTTTATTTTCAGAATTCATTTGTATTAAAGGTTTTATTCGATTAATGTTAGTTTTTCACAGAATCGAAAATAAAATATCTCCAAATTAGAAGAAAAATCTTTATATACTGGCTGTCCCAATTCAATTGGAGACCAAAAACTCAATATCTTTGAAACGGATCAGATTTTCGAAAAACCGGTCGCAGGGTGATACTCGGTAAATCTGCGGCTAAGAAGCAATGATGAAAAATATAGGGTGTCCCATTTCAAAATTACAAACTTTTCTCTCTAGCACTTGGACGGCGAATAATTTTTCGGATCAGATAGAAGCAGCGTATAGGCAATGGAAATTACAAACGAAAACATTTTGGAATTTTCGTGATATTTCCAACAGAAAACGAGATATAGCGAAATATTTGAAACATCTTTTTTTCAGTAACGCCCTGTTACTCGAGAACCAATTCAGATATCTCGGATCTGTTTGCTGGCAATTGATTATTTAAAAAAAAAGAGATCGGGAGTCCTTGAACATTTTTTCTCCAACCTTTATGGTTCTCGAGATGCTCTCGGTGATCATCGAATTTGGGACACCCTGTACATCGAAAACGTCGACGTATATTTCCAATGGACACCCCTTTCGTCAGGTAATGCATTCGGAATGTAACCAATATTATCGCCGGCCCTTCCTCCCTCCCTTCCGTTCTGGAAATCACAATGCTACGGGGTGAAAAGTGAACGACGATAAAAGTTTCATATCCGGTCCGCCCGCGGGGAAGAGTGGAATTGACTTCCGGCGCGACGCGCGACGTCGGAAAATACGCGACGAAAACGAAAAAACGCAATTTAGGGACGCGCATGCATCGTCGAGAGCACCACTTTCCGATAAGGGAAACAGGAAGGACGCCTCGTAATTCACGGGACGGGCACGGTCATTCCCGCGATTTGAATAGACCAAAAGGCGAGCGAGGTTGCACGACACGGTCGTTGGAGGCGATTTTTCGGATGTAATTGGGGCTCTTGACGTCACATATTCGAGGAATCATCGAAAGTTTGCTCAGAAACGTCTGTTCTATCGAAAATTGCGAGAATATTTCAATGAAATGCAGAGAAGTCTTCGAAAAAAGTTTTATCTTGACCCGGATTCGAACCTGCGCCCCTTGATTACCGGTCAGTGGCCTCACCTCCAAGCTATCGGAGATACAAGTACGGTTGCATACACTGATGTTTGCACGGTAAGAGGAAATTAATAAAGGGTGTTTCAATTGAAGTGCAAGATTTCAGTGTTCAATAAAACATAGTTTTATGTAGCAAAGAATACCTAGAAATGTTTATTGATTCAGAAAATATACATTATTATGTATGAAACAAAATATTTTGTAAATAACTGCCATGGCTTAACTGTCATATGAGTACCCTTTCGACGAAAGTTTCAATAACGTTTTTGAATTAATGTGGTGGTATTTCATTTATACATATTGAAATTTTGGCTTTCAATGCTTCGATGGTTGCAGGCTTATTGACAAAAACCTGTGAAAGATAGCCCCACAGCTACGACTGCTACGAGGTTTTATTGACAAATCCTCAGCCTACTATAGAACCAAACAAAACTTCAATGTCAAAATATTTTATTGCTCATATTCTCCTCTTAATTGAATACATTTGTTACAGCGAACCTGCAACGTCTCTAGACCTTTCAAAAAAATGTTTCTTCTTGCTCTGCAAACCAGTCCTCCACAGCTTTTATTACCTCCTCGTTGGAGAAAATTTACGACCTTTTAAACTTTTTTTCAGTTGAGAAAAAGGATGATACTTGGATGGAGCCAAATCTGGTGAATGAGGGGGGTGTTCTAGTAATTCTTACCCTAAATCACGAATTTTTTGCATGGCAACATGAGATTTGTGTACTGGGGCGTTGTCTTGTGAAAACAAAATACCTTTGGATAGCTTTCCACGTCTTTTCTCTTCAATTTTTTTTCCGTAGAGTGGTCAGTAATGTCGAATAGTAATATCCAGTTATTGTTCTACCCTTATCCAAAAAATCAATCATGATTACTCCATGGCAATCCCAAAAAACTGAAGCAAGAACTTTTCCAGCAGATTTTTGGACACGAATCTTCTTAGGTCTTGGAGAACCAAAGTGTCGCCATTCCATCGATTGTTGCTTTGTTTCTGGATCGTAGAAATGTACCCAAGTCTCATCCATAGTAACAATTCGGTTTAAGAAGTCTACATCGTTCGAGCACAGATGCAAACGCGATGCTTCTACGCTTGCACGCTTTTGGTCAACATTCAAACATTTGGGGATCCATTTTGCAGAAATTTTTCCCATGTCCAAATTGACGTGAACTATATGATGAACGCGTTCGCATGAAATCTTCAGTGCTTCAGATATCCGTTTTAGCCCAATTCGACGGTCTGATAAAATCATGTCATGAACTGCATCGATATTTTCGGGGACTGACACAGAAACTGGCCTTCCCAATCGGTCATCATCTTCAATGGAAAATTTACCTCTTTTGAAGTTTGCAGTCCAATTTTTCACGGTCGCAAACGAAGGACATTGATCACCAAGGGTACTTTATCTTCGTAAATCTGCTTACATCTTAAACCTTTTAAATACAGGTACTTGATGATGGCTCGATACTCCGATTTTTACAATTCCGGTGGACATCTTTTTTTATTTATTGCGTAACTCTGGTTTATTTTTTTGACGTCGAACTCTACACTGACACTTCTAATAAGTTATTGTTCGTTGATATGGTATCGCAATATTTTGTTCGTGCATGGAACTGGTCTAGGCTAACTAGATATCAATACATCCTCGTAGAAATATGAAGGCGTTAAATCACAAGAGCTTGGAAGCCAATTCTGGTCACCAAATCGGCAAATGACATGACTTGGATAAAGCTCGTACAAAATCGTCAATGTTTCACGGGCGGTATGTCATGTTGCACCGTCCTGCTGAAACCACACGTCGTCAAGACCAATAACTTTCAAATTGGGCACAATAAACTGTGTTGTCATAGCATGATAACGTTCGCCATTTCACCGTTACTGCATTTTTTGACAATCAGGATGCGTTGTTCTACCATGTAATGCTCCATGTTTACTCACTCCCATCTGTCAACTTTCGATCTGTCACGTCATTATCATGTGACATTATGACTGTCAAAAATGGCGTGCAATTGAAATCTTGCGCCCTTGTTGATATTAATTCACTATCATTGGTCGTAGGATTCCATTTATCTTCCACACTGTGTCATCGATATTGAGCAATATTTTTCGCGAATTAGTAGCTTCTATAGGTCAGTGGTTGAACACTTCCAATTATAACCAAAACAAAGAATTACTTAGTTAAAAAATTGTACTAGCAGTACAGGAGATTGCGTTTTAAAACCATTTAGATTCATTCTAGATGACAATATTTCGAATGCCTGGATTATACCAAACACATACATTCAAACTCTGTTCGAATGAATCTGTTAAAAACGATGATATGCATCTTGGGTTTCTATCAATCATCAAGTTCTAGAGATTTTATTCGTAAGAACCAATTAGAACCCATCATCTCATACCGAAGAGGATTTTCGCATATTCGCGAGCGTAGGGAAAATGCGATGAAAATCATAGGGAGTACCTGTGGTAATTGGCCATAGAGTTCGGTCGGTTCTCGCGAATTTCATTTACATCAAAATTCTTTTATCTTCATTCATTCCAACTATGAGAAGAAGATTCAATAATTAACCAAAGACTCCAGAGATCTTTCGACTGGAAAATCTCAATTCTCCTTCTTTTTTGACGTACGTAGTCGTCAGGGAACACTGTCTTCCATATAAAATTACCGAAATAATCAACTAATTGGGTGTTATTTAATGCCCACCTTTCTGACTGTCAGACAGCATGCAGATCAAAACTTAAAGTAACACTAATGAACGGTCCTGAAGACAACAAATATGTAAAGCAAGGTGATGATTAAATAGAGGACTACCTGAAATACACCCCACTCAGAATAATGACTTCCCATCTCACCCTTTCGGGAAAGGATTAAACCCGAAAGACCAAAAGAACAAAAACCGTGAGGGCTTCAACGTCAGTGGAAACGGAATATGACGTCCAATTAGAAAATATCATTATTCCTAATTGAAAACTTAATCAACATGAATTCACATCGACGATTCATGCCTGAAATGTAAATACAGAAATAACGAACGCAATAATTAAATTCCCATTGGAGCACCCGGTCTTATGATTACTTTATTCCACGGATAGGGCAGGTCTGAAAGGTCCTTTTGTGATCAGAAAGATTTCCGAAAGCTTTTGGAGCTTCATGGTTCATTGGGTGAGGTGAGGTCACAGATTCATGAGAGACAATTGTGTAAATCAGATAGGAAAGGCTGTGTCATAAAACAAGGCGAACTGATGGCGCTGTATGACCGTAACTAGACGAGTAGTGAAAGTGTGATAAAGGGACAGAATGCTTGGTGAGGTCCTGAGTACCCTACTTTCAGAACTTCAGAGAACAGAAATGAAGAAAGTGGGTAGGCCATAGTGCTCTGGGTCTTCTTTGTTACCGTTCATTCGTAGTTTGTACTTTGTGGTATTTAAAAATGAGAATATTAGTTCTGATCATTGGTCCTTAGCTTTTTTCCTGTTGAAGATCAACCATATTACTTCACACTCGGACCACAGTTATGGGCATGACTTAAATTATTAAGGTCGGCGTTTAAAGAGAGTAGGAAATCTCCTCCGATAGAGGCGCCACCGTGCATTTTATGAAATATCTCCATAGAACTTACATTATCACTATAAATTCTATGAATATCTCTCTAATCATGAATGAAATGTACAATGGCGCTCTCTATCCGAAAATTGCCGAACTATGAAATCAATAAGAGAAATGGACTGAAATCAATTTGTGGGTAAAGCAGGAATTTTTTCCCGCCAAAATTTGAATTTGGCCATTTTCTGCCAATTCCGTATTTCAAGTTGATCTTCTGAACGAAATTATCAGTAGATTCACTTTAAATCGGAAGTTGAACTATTTTCATGGGTCTTTCTGTTGAAATAAAACAGAAGCATGGGTTGGCTCATTTTCTTCTATTTTCGAAAGAAAAAAAATTAACTGTCGGAATGAAATCCATTAAAATTATTTCAACAAGAACCCTAATCCTTTCTGAGTTCACCCACAAAATTTCAGTTCTAAAAGTGAAACCGTTTTCGAAATCAACTTGAAATAAAAACACACTACATTGAACGCCCACCTTTAGAATAGTTATTTATGATATAAGTGTTAAAAGTGACGTTCTATTTTGTGAGTGAAAAAGTTTGTGAAATGAGCAGAGCGAATTGAACAATTTCACGAACAAATCACCTTTAACACAAATACCATACAATTTTTCTGGACAACTGCCCTATTTTGATAATGAAATGGGCGAATTTGCAATGACAATAAACTTCAAAATGCATTTTAATATTCAAATAATCAAAAGGTTGTTGTGAATGGCAAACGTTGCCAACGTTATGATTACTAACAAATGAGAAAAGACGCTGTCATTTGAATTTCGTTCCTGTCCAATTTTCGTCTTGGGTTTTTAACTGCTTAATATGTTTGTCGAGAGTCCAATTATTAATGAAAGTGACGATTAGGTTGTTCCTGTGGATATTGAAGAGTCTGCAAGAAGAGCAAATCTGGAACTCCTACCTAAAAAATCTGTTCAGCTGTACGATATTGCATATAACAATTTCCTGGCCTGGTGTAAATTGAAAAATGTTGAAGAAAACTTCAGTGAACTTGTTTTCCTGGCATACATAGAAGAAAAATATAAAATATGGAGTTCATCAACTTTGTGGAGCAAATTTTCAATGATAAAGTCAAGCGCCCTTATTAAAAATGGTGTGGATGTTAGTAAATATTTTAAGGTAATAGCATATTTAAAACGGAAAAGTGAAGGATATCGTCCCAAAAAATCGAAAATTCTCACTCGTGAACAAGTTGAAAAGTTTATAAATGAGGCACCAGATGAGAAATACTTGATGGTTAAGGTTGCAACTATTTTCGGATTATTTAGAGCCTGTCTGCGTGAAGAATTGTGTAGTTTCTCAGTGGAAGACATCGAAATAACAAATAAACCATTGGTTATACAACTTCCAAACAAAAAAACGAAAGTCAGTCGTTCTTTCAGTATTATTGGGAAGTATCTTTACTATTTTCATAAGTACTTTGCACTGCGGTCTTCTGTCATCAAACATCGTCGTTTTTTCCTAAAATACATGAATGATAAATGCACTGCCAATCCAGTTGGTATAAATACATTTTGGAAAATTCCATCTATTGTTGCCGAATTCCTCAAACTGCCAGAACCAAAGTATTATACAGGACACTGTTTTCGAAGATCCTCCGCTTCATTGCTAGCACAATCAGGAGCAAATATTACGGATATAAAAAAACATGGTGGATGGAAGTCTACGACGGTAGCCGAGGACTATGTTGATCATTCCATTGCATATAGAAATGTCATTGCTAAAAAAATTCTCCCAACCTCAACAGATTTTGGATCATCATCATCCAATATTGTACTTCCGGTTTCTACAAGTACTTATGGTGCTGATGATTCTAATAATGTGTTGCGAAGCTCCCTAACGTCACAGGGCATTAATGTTAGTAATTGTTCTAGTTCAACGATTAATATTAATTTGTAATGGTTGTTAAATATTGATAATAAAAATTTGCAATTGCTGAATTTTTTTTCATCTGATTTCATCATAAAAAAATGGAGTGCTAAAAATATTTTTGAACACTAATGTTAAAAATATTTTTAACACGCTTCCACGTAAACAATCAATTTAAACATTGTTTGCTGTCATTTAAAGTGTCACTTTCAATGGCAGTTGTACATAAAAGTATTTACTACTGAATTGGAAAAGTAGAAAAAGAATGAATCAACCCTACTCCTCCCTCTTGTACGCAATTATTTCGGATAACATACCTGTCCCGAAATTATCCCCATCACTTATGGTTTACGACTTCATAACCAAATTATATCTAACAGGAACCTCATCAAACACCCCTGCTGAGGTTCTCCAGACAGATAAGTCCCCGGAGGTTAATCACACTTCTGGGTGACAGATTAACAGCGTGCGCATCAAACCGCGATGCCAAGAAGCTAGAACGATGACTTATGGGCCCTGGGTATTGAAATCAGTATCTCGTCTGACATTGACAGTTTGTACACCGAAAGGAATTAATAGATTCCGCACTGGCCCCTGCGTCAAAGTTTAATTGAGTCGGGGCGAACTTTCCAAGAAGTTTGCAGAGCAAAAAATTCATTATCTCTTGGGGTATTATCCAGGGGATTGATGTATAAATTGGTGATGGATTATGCGGTTTATGAGCAGGATCCGACGAAGTTCGAGACAGCCAGAATTCACCTCAGGGGTCAAGAGTTTGATGCCACTGCCTTCTTTATTGCAAGCCGCCAAGGGAAGAATTTGGCAACGTGGCATGTTGCTCGTGAAACATGTTGTGATAATTTTCCTAACATATTGCATACATATACTCCATTCACTTTTATTTAATCACAAAGGAGGTCATGGTTTCGTTTTCAGGAGTTGGTGCCCCTGATGAAAAGCACAGAACATATGATGAAAAGTCAGTGCGCGCATGGAAAATATCGTTAATGACAAAACGCGTTGCCAGTTTCTTTGTTTACATCAAAGTAAAAGTATCGAAGATATTTCACATTTTGTTAGGTTTACAAATTGTTCGCAGATTTTTGGTATTTAATCGATGTTTGCAGGTGAGTTTTTCGTCGAATATCCAAGATTAACTTATGTTTATTGTTTTTAGCACCAGTTTGGAGCGTGAGGACGATTTTCAAGACCAGGACGAATGTTTACATTTCGAGGTTGAAGGGGTACACGGGAATTTCGTTGAAAAAGCTGTTATTTGGACAGATATCGCAGTAGATGGATCGGATGGAGCCTCGAGAGGTCGATTAGGATGATATTTTTCAGATTTCCCAAGAAATTTGGCCATATCTGAGCAGATTTGCAAAAGTTAGGTACCTCACTAATGAGGTGGAACTTAGACCTAATTCTCCTATAATAAACGCCTTTCAAAGGTCGAGATGGTGAAAAATGTATTCTTCAGATGTTGTTTGAACAAACGCAGCCGAGTTTTACATCCCAACATTGATTTTAAGAAAGTTATCAACAAAATAAAGTTGACATTATTCTTGATTCTTGTAATTGCCCATCAATTCATCCTATAACTTTGGGTTGATTTTTTTTAATGAATTCTTGATTAGAATCAACAATTGATGTCGTCAGTCTTGAACTTTCAGGTCAAGAGGATAATAAACATTAAATCTTCACAAGCATGCATATGAAAATTATGTGAAAGCAATGCAATTTTCTTCCATGGCGAAAAATAATATATTTCATCAGTGATCTCTTGTACTTTTCATGCAAATAACTAGAATAGGAATCCTTTCTATAAATTCATATAAACGTTAATTATTTTCGTCCATCTCATCTTTTCCAATTCATTCATTTTCCGAATAAATTTACATTCTGAGAAATACGCTAAGAATGTAGAAAGGGCAACATAGTGTTGACTTGGAACATAAAAATATTTTGAAAAACGTCATAACTTCGATACAGAGTGGAATGTGTCAAACTGCCAAGGCCAGAGTTGTGATTTTATAATTGTGAATGCGGTATGTATATGTTTATAAGCTCCCCCAGTATATTCTCATATTAATCGATGAGTAACTATTAAAATAACCTCTGGGTCATTCTTCTTTAACCCCTACAATATTTTCACGTTTTTGGATCCTCCATCGAATTTTTGAGTGAATCTGATCAGAAAGGTGAAATATACAGGGAATGTTATTGAGGTCGTATTGTTAGTCTTTAACTCTGATTTTGACGAAAAAATGTTCAGTTTCTTCGCAAAAACCTGCCGAAGAAGTAGGACATCAATGTAATGGTTTTGATTTTTATTCAAATTCTCGCCCAGTATCTATTTCTTCAACTAGGAAACGTATTATCGATTCATCGTCATGCTGATGATTATCGCTCTAATTCAACATTCAGTTTAGTATATTATGCTCGTACATAAATTGTTAAATTAATGCTCATTAGGATCACAGTCGTAGATATAGAAAAAATGGTTCCATTTATATCTTTCCTTCATTTGTATTCTATAGCGTTCATTGTTCCTTCAATATTGATATATGATTTAGTTGGATGAGGCTTTTTATATTATTCATGAAATGGCAGAAATTTTCCACTTTTGAACAGATCCTCCATAAGATTGTGCAGGTTCTCACATTCATTATTTGGAGTTTAAAATGTTCCAAAACAATGAATTTTAATTATTTTTGAACCTTGATGAAAACGTTGTTTTTCCTGAATGTTTTGACATTCACAGTGAAAGGTTTGAGAAGTGCAATTTCACACTATAGGTTGAGAGCTTCGAGCTTGTGAACCAAACTCGTAAATGAATTATAGAAAATAAATAATCGATAGAATTTAATGCAAATAATGATTATATGTCCAAGTTTAGTATCAAAATATAGGTTTTCGGGGACGCTGAATGCAATAAAAAATAATCCAAGACTATCTAAAACGGTTCAGATTTTCACCTGCGAAATGACATTTTCCAAGAAAAAATCGAAATTTCAACTTGTCATAGCTCCCGCTTCTGGGATCGTATCAACTTTCTGTTTGTATATAGTAAATCAGCATTGTCCAAAGTATTTCTGAGCATTGTAAAATCGATTTCGAAAATTGGTGAGAAATGCATAAGGGTAAGACCCTCCAAAAACACCATATTCGTCATCAACAAATTTGGAAAAAATAAACCAATTAAAAGTCGACTGGAAGAAGGCCTATATGGATATTTTGGGTATCAAATTGCTGGTTTTCGAGGATGTTCTATCCAATGAGAACAAATTCAAGTCGCTATCTATCATAGTTCAGATTTTCACCTGTCAAACGGTTTTTTTCGAAAAATCCGAAATTTCAAATTGTCATAGCTCCCGCTTCTAGGATCGTGTCAACTTTTTGTTTGTTTATTGTAAATCAGCTTTGCCCAAAGTATCACTGAGCATCATAAAATCGATTTCGAAAATCCCAACTTTCTAGGTGAAAAATGCATAAGGGGTAAGACCCCCCAAAAACACTACATTTGTCATCGCCCTGAAATGCCTGGCGAATCTAAACGTGTTTTTCGAACTGGAAGATCTACTATCCATTCGATCTATGCAGAAAACCCTATTGGTTGATCAATATCACCTATACTACGCGCGCTTTGAGCTCCTGAACAAAACTCGAAAATGAAAAATGCAAAAATAAAACATGGGAAAATTCAAGTCATAGAAAGCCTATATGGACAAGTTTGGTATCAAAATATAGGTTTTCGAGTCGCTGAATTCAATAAAGAAGAATCCAAGGCTCTATCTATCATCGTTCAGATTTTCACCTGCGAAATAGCATTTTTCAAAAAAATCGAAATTTCAACTTGCCATAGCTCCCGCTGCTGGGATCGTATCAACTTTTTGTTTTTATATTGTGAATCAGCATTGTCCAAAGTATATCTGAGCATCATAAAATCGATTCCGAAATCCCCAACTTTTAGGGTGAAAATGATCATGCAATGGGTTATGATACACTATATTACTCGTCAACAGGGATTGCTTCGAACTAAGAATTCATTGGATTCAATCATTCATTTTTCAACATATTCCACCAGAAATGTATATTCTTCTAAAAACAAAAAACTACTTCTTCAACAATCGGTATCAATTTATTCTCGAATTCCTTCAGCGATCTGCAAAACTGTATTTCCCTCCCTGAATGCGCCTCGTTAAGATCCGAATGCGAGATAAGAAATAGCACTATAGTTATCCGATTCCGAGATGAGAAACTTATATTGGGGAAGTTTTTGTTCAGCAAGAGTGACTCATTGGCCTTTTTACGACAACTTATCACGCTATTTCTCACCCTATACGCCTGTGATGAAGTATTTTCTCTTCCTTTCATCCCGCACTAATTTTGGGATGATGTGATCGAGTGTGATGAGTTTTTATTAATCACCAATATTTTTATGACATTCATCAAACTTTTATACCTCAACGCTTTCTTTATCAGTTGGAAATATAAAATAACTAAAGGTGTTACAATAAGAGGGCATGTTTGACAGCCGTAATGTCACATGATTATGACGTGACAGATCGAAAGTTGACAGATAGGGGTTAGTTAACACCACTGGCAGATGAAGGGGGTGGGCCATGGGGGCCATGCCATGGTGGTTGTGGGATTGTTCTACGGTGAACAGCTTCTCGTCTGTGAAGAGAATTCACTCCCATTGCTGACCGGCGGCGAGACGATGGAGTTGGCGGCACTTTTGGAGTCGTCCGCGCCTGTTTTCCTCCGTGAGGAGTTGAACTTTTTGGAGCTTGTATCGCTTGAGGTTGAGCTCCTTTTTGGCAATTTGACGGACTGATTCGCGGTTGATACCGGTCTCACAGGCTATTTTCCTCATGGAAACCCTCGGATTTCGATTGACTCGCTTCTTGACGATGTTGCGATTGCTAGGTGTATTGACAGTGCGTTTTCTACCACTTCCTGGACGACGACCATCATGGCCAAGCTCCTTGAAACGACGAATTGCATCGGACACGGTTTGTCGAGGAACATTGGGCAAACGAACAATTTCGCATCGACGCCTGCCTTGACGAAACAGCTCCAAAATTGCACTACGTTTGTTTGACATTCTAAAACTCTGTGAAATGAAATTATATCAAACTGAAAATTCACATATTAGTACAGGAAAGTGTAGAGAAACCAAGAGAATAAAAATTATTTGGCTGCGCCGAACTACTTTTGTTCCAGACCACAGCAAAATTTGTCCGAAGTTTTTCTTGTCACCCTGTAATGCCTGAGTATGTTGAGTATTCGGCTCAAAGGACCAAGTGCTAAATAGAGACTATTCCTATTTAAATCATATTGAAGATGTGAACAGGTACAGGTGATCGCTTCGCTGTGAACATTCTTCATCCATCAAATGTATACTATGTATGATAATATTGATTATCGACTGGCACAATTCAGAATTAGAAAGAGCTAACACGGGGAACAAAGGCCCCCTTGAAACTCCCCACTATACCCCGCAATTATTATTATAACGCTGAATCGTTATTGGTTCAACACTGCTTTAGGCATTGCATTGTTCCTTTGATGTCTCTCCGATAATGACTGTTTGTTATTCTGTTGAGGTCAACTAAACACTGACAGAACCTGTTGTGTGAGGGGAATTGCAAAGTGTTTATTGGAAATACATGTTCTAAAGGGAATAGGGTTCCTCATAGGAAAGATAAAATCATGCAGAAATTTTTTTGAAGGTTGTTATCTTGTCTTTGGTGGTAAGATATAAACTGCTCCACATGAGTTAGGGATATGGACATAAATTGCAAAAAAATATGGTTAAAATGAAATTTTTGTGATGAAAATTCATATTAATATGATTTCAAGTTGCACATTAATTTTAGCCTGTAGGTCTGCAGCGTATACAGGGTGGTTAAGAAAAATCGAGTAAAATATCGAAATTTTATTCCAAGAGAATTCAAGCATTTTAAGACTATCAATACAATGTTTGGCCTCCACGGTCATCAATAACAGCTTGACATCTTCTTTGCATAATACACACGAGGTTGTTGAACAGTTCTTGAGGAATTTGGTTCCATAAACGGGGCAGAAGCTCTCTCAGATCATTTAAGGATTCTGGGGTAGGTTGATGATTATCTAATCTTCTTTGGAGCATATCCCATGCATGTTCTATGCAATTCAGATCTGGTGAGTGCGGAGGTATTGGTAAATGTGGAATACCAAGCTTCTCGCGCGCATTCTCAACTATGGCTGCACGGTGCTTTCTACCGTTATCGTCTAGAAACTGAAAAGTTTCACCATAATAGCAGCGTGAAAATTTGGCACAACATTGTCAATGACATGCTCCCAATAGTGTAAGGCGGTCATATTCCCAGGACAAATGTGTAGATCTGTGCGCCCGTTGAAACATATCCCGGCCCATACCATAACACTACCCCCTCGGAGTGGATGGACTTCTTGGACACAGCGACGATTACGGGGTATGCGTGGGATTGTCCAAACCCTTATTCTTCGAGAATCTGAAAATCGTCCATATCTGGATTCATCAGTGAAAAGGACACTACGCCATTGATCGTTCCAATTGATATGTTGCCTTGCCCATTCCAGTCTTTGACGCTTATGGTCACGTGTTAATGGAACTCCTCTTAATGGACGTCTAGAACCGAGATTCACCACTCTCAAACGTCGTCTGATGGTTTCGATGGAAACTTGAACCCCTTCTGCATTTTGAAGAGTATTCCGTAGCATTCTACACGTCTCCCTGAACCTATTCCAAAGTCGAGATATCACACTTTGGCTGACTTGGAGTCTTTCCGCTACAACAACCTGAGTTAGACCACCCTGTAGCATTCCGAGAGCCCTATTAGCCTCAGCGTTTGTTAATTTACGTCTTGGCTCGTTTCAAATCGAAGCCGTTGATAAACTGACTTCATTTCAAAATAAAAACATCCATGAAGTATATACAAAGAACCAAACTTCAGAAAAAAGGCGACCAGGTTGACGAAATGTCTCATACTGATTTTTATTGGATCGATTCAAGTTGTTAATGAGTTCTGAAGGATTTCACAGCGATTTTCTCTCAAAAACGATTGAATACGATATCCCTAACCCTTGTGGAGCAGTATATTTGAGGTATTTTGGGATCTCTATATCTTATGAAAAAACGTCATTCTCCCGAACAAGAAATAATTTTTGCTGGTTCATTGTTTTCATTTTATTCGCGTGAAAATATAGAGAAGATTCGACACTCAAAAAAAAAATTTCAGGTTAAATTCAAGTTTTGAGGGGGGGAAGACTTTTGACGATGTGTGTATACCGAAACGATCATTCAAATCAAACTGGCTTTGAAACTCGTTCCCTTAGTGACCAAATAATGAAATAGTAAACATCGTGTTATGTAATTACTTCAATTTCATTCTCACTCATTCTATTGTGTCTACAAACCTAACACAAAACATATCTTCAATCAATTGAATACATAGTCGAGCAATAATTCCAAACCTGAATCTTGATTGGACATGAATTCATGATAATGTCAAAACATGTTTCTGGACACACTCTCATTAATTGAATTATCCAAAATGTCACTGTGTAACGTTGGTATGAACCTTGTTTAGAGTATACGAGGATATATTGAAAGATTCTTACCCTACTATAGAACCAAACAAAATTTCAATATCAAAATGTTTTTTTACTCAACATATTCTCCTCTTAATTGAATACATTTAATACAGCGAACCTGCAACGTCTCTGGATCTTTCAAAAAAATGTTTCTTCTTGCTCTGTAAACCAGTCCTCCACAGCTTTTATTACTTCCTCGTTGGAAGAAAATTTACGACCTTTTAAACTTTTTTCCAGTTGAGGAAAGAAATGATAGTCGGACGGAGCCAAATCTGGTGAATAAGGGGGGTGTTCTAGTAATTCTAACCCTAAATCACGGATTTTTTGCATGGCAAATTGAGATTTGTGTACTGGGGCGTTGTCCTTTAAAAACAAAATACCTTTGGATAGCTTTCCGCGTCTTTTTTCTTCAATTTTTTACCATAGAGTGGTCATCAGTAATGTCGAATAGTAATCTCCTTTTATTGTTCTACCCTTATCCAAAAAATCAATCATGATTACTCCATGGAAATACCTAAAAACTGAAGCAAGAACTTTTCCAGCAGATTTTTGGACACGAAACTTCTTAGGTCTTGAAGAACCAGAGTGTCGCCGTTCCATCGATTGTCGCTTTGTTTCTGGATCGTAGAAATGTACCCAAGTCTCATCCATAGTAACAATTTGGTTTAAGAAGTCTACATCGTTTTCAAATCGAGCACAGATCGAACGCGATGCTTCTACCCTTGCACGCTTTTGGTCAACATTCAAACATCTGGGGATCCATTTTGCAGAAATTTTTCTCATGTCCAAATTGACGTGAACTATATGATGAACGCGTAAGTAGGAAATCTTCAATGCTTCAGATATCCGTTCTAGCCCAATTCGACAGTCTGATAAAATCATGTCATGAACTGCATCGATATTTTCGGGGACTGACACAGAAACTGGCCTTCCCGATCGGTCATCATCTTCAATGGAAAATTTATGAAACTTGCAGTCCAATTTTTCACGGTCGTATACGAAGGACATTGATCACCAAGGGTATTAAGCATATCTTCGTAAATCTTACCTCTTATCCCTTTTAAATACAGGTACTTGATGATGGCTCGATACTCCAATTTTTCGATTTTTACAATTTCGGTGGACATCTTTTTTTTTCAATTTTTTGCGTAACTCTGGTTTACTTTTTTGACGTCGAAATCTACACTGACACTTCTAATAAGTTATTGTTCGTTGATATGGTATCGCAATATTTTGTTTATGCATGGAGCTGGTCTAGGCTAACTAGATATCAATACATCCTCGTAACATAAGAGATTTGGATCTATGTACAAAATTCAACTCAAACATCTTTTCAATGCAATTCTTGTTTTTGCGTAAAAAGAATGTTTCTTTGGAATAACAATTCAACATTGAATTATCGCTGGAATTTGATTTGGAGTCGAAAAATTAGTTATACTTGAAAAAAACTGATGAGATATGGATGTATGTTGAAAATTGATAACCTATAGCTTAGTTCTCATTTCAAAGGAGTGGATATCACACTGCACGAAGACTAAACAGGGTCTTTCACGAGGAACCTCACCCATATTTATACGGGAAACTACTGAACGTATTTTCATGAAATTCAGCACTTATAAGTATTTCACGATGCTGATGAAATCTAAAATATTTTCAAGGCATGAGCACCTCCGGTTTTTCCGGAAATGACGTGAACTTCCGTTTTTCAAATTAGAACACCATTTTTTTATTGCAGAAATAGATTCCTTAGAAAATTTCAAGTTATTTTGATGTAACATTTTCATTTTTGAGTATTTTCAAGATGTAAGATTGATGTATCCACTTTAAAAATTGAAATCGCGATTCATGATACAGGGGGTGAAAAAATCGCTTTCAAAGTTAGGGATGACAAAATCGTGAAAAATCAATTTTTTCAAAGAGAACCCCATTTTTTTATGACAGATATTGAATCTACGTTAAAAAATAATGTGAGTGTATGCATCACACCCTTGCCCTAAAGTGGATATTTTCTGAGTTATTCACAAAAAACTGTTTTTCGTCTTGAATTTTCAGCTATTTCTTTTCCCTTCACGCCAAAAAGATGAATTTTCAGGAACTGTTACTTAAACCATGTTTTAGATTTTACTACCCTAATATGCAAGAGAAAAAAGTTACAGGTTGTTCCTGAATAGATGGCGAATTTGGATTCGAATTTGTATCGGAAACCTCTTTATTTCAACTAATCGGCCATCGGTTTTCTCTCCAGTGATAAATAAATATTTCCTTATGAACCATATGCAAAAACTTACCATGTTTTACATTCTTTTTCATTTTTTGCATATGGTTCATAAGGAATTATTTATTTATCACTGGAGAGAAAACCGATGGCCGATTAGTTGAAATAAAGAGGTTTCCGATACAAATTCGAATCCAAATTCGCCATCTATTTAGGAACAACCTGTAACTTTTTTCTCTTGCATATTAGGGTAGTAAAATCTAAAACATGGTTTAAGTAACAGTTCCTGAAAATTTCATCTTTTTGGCGTCAAGGGAAAAGAAATAGCTGAAAATTCAAGACGAAAAACAGTTTTTTGTGAATAACTCAGAAAATATCCACTTCAGGGCAAGGGTGTGATGCATACACTCACATTATTTTTAAACGTAGATTCAATATGTGCCATAAAAAAATGGGGTTCTAATTTGAAAAAATTGATATTTCACGATTTTGTCATCCCTAACTTTGAAAGCGATTTCTTCACCCCCTGTATCATGAATCGCGATTTCGATTTTCAAAGTAGATACATCAATCTTACATCTTGAAAAATCTCAAAAATGAAAATTTTCCATCCTAAAACCTCGAAGTTATTCTTGTTTCAGCGGAGCTCTATTTTCGATTTTTTTTTTCGAATTTTCCCGCTCAGAGAGAATTTTCCAACCAAAACTGAAAAATGTTACATCAAAATAACTTGAAATTTTCTAAGGAATCTATTTCTGCAATAAAAAAATGGTGTTCTGATTTGAAAAACGGAAGTTGACGTCATTTCCGGAAAACCGGAGGTGCTCATGCCTTGAAAATATTTTAGATTTCATCAGCATCGTGAAATACATATAAGGGCTGAATTTCATGAAAATACGTTCAGTAGTTTCCCGTATAAATATGGGTGAGGTTCCTCGTGAAAGACCCTGTAGATACTGCAACTACATCACTGATGTTTTCTATGTTTATTTTCATCCCGTTGATCAGCGGAAGTCACCTCTTCTTAAGTTGAATTTTAAAGCCATGTTCAATGTTAACCACGAGCTTATTACTGTTCTCGAGGTTTCCCCTATTTATCCACGGTCATACCGATCAGAAAATCCAAATTCACTACACATCAGCTAGGGGATAAGAATCCCAAATAATCCCTATTTATCCCCTCATCGAAACCTCATAGCTGACACGAAAAGGAAATGATGAAAAGTTATGTCGGACTCGATCCCCTTTTCTATTTCTTCCTGTTCCCTAGAATCCTGTCGGTCCTCCCGATTAGACCGTGTTTGTGATGGATTTTCTCTTTCGAAGTATGAAGTAAGGCCATTAAAGTATATGAACTCGAAGCAAGATTGCTACCGGCTAGCACGAAGTCAAGTTGAGCGTGAGATTAAACTAATAAGTTCGTGGAATACAGGGAAGTTGCCAGAAAAATCCCAGATAATTTCGATTGCTTCAAGAATAGAAACCTGGCAGGCAAGGAAATGATGACCTTGAGAACATATAATGGTGCCAATAGAATCAGTATCGAGAAATCACTGAGTGGCAACTTTTCCAAAAAATACTTTAATTTGTGTCTTTTCTTATAAGGAAATTACGAGGATATATTGAAAAATTCTTGGCCCACTATAGAACCAAACAAAATTTCAATGTCAAAATATTTTATTACTCAACATATTCTCCTCTTAATTGAATACATTTATCACAGCGAAACTGCAACGCCTCTAGACCTTTCAAAAAAAATGTTTCTTTTTGCTCTGCAAACCAGTCCTTGAACTTTTTATCAGTTGAGGAAAGAGATGATTGTCGGACAGAGCCAAATCTGGCCAATAAGGGGGTTATTCTAGTTTTTCTGACCCTAAATCACGATTTTTTTTTAATGGCAACATGAGATTTGTGTGCTGGGCCGTTGTCCTGTAAAAACAAAATACCTTTGGATAGCTTTCCGCGTCTTTTCTCTTTAATTTTTTCCCCTCGAGTGGTCAGTAATGTCGAATAGTAATCTCCAGTTATTGTTCTACCCTTATCCAAAAAATCAATCAGGATTACTCCATGGCAAACCCAAAAAACTGAAGCCAGAACTTTTCCAGCAGATTTTTGGACACGAAATTTCTTAGGTCTTGGAGAACCAGAGTGTCGCCATTCCATCGATTGTTGCTTTGTTTCTGGATCGTAGAAATGTACCCAAAACTCATCCATAGTAGCAATTCGGTTTAAGAAGTCTACATCGTTTTCAAATCGAGCACAGATCGAACGCGATGCTTCTACCCTTGCACGCTTTTGGTCAACATTCAAACATTTGGGGATCCATTTTTCAGAAATTGACGTGCACTATATGATGAACGCGTTCGTATGAAATCTTCAGTGCTTCAGATATTCGTTAACCCATTTCGACGGTCTGATAAAATCATGTCATGAACTGCATCGATATTTTCAAGGACTGACACAGAAACTGGCCTTCCCGATCGGTCATCATCTTCAATGAAAAATTTACCTCTTCTGAAGCTTGCATTCCAATTTTTCACGGTCGCATACGAAGGACATTGATCACCAAGGGGATTAAGCATATCTTCGTAAATCTGTTTACCTCTTAACCCTTTTAAATACAGGTACTTGATGATGGCTCGATACTCCAATTTTTCGATTTTTATAATTTCGGTGGAAATCTTTTTCTTTATTTATTCTGGTTTACTTTGTTGACGTCGAACTCTACACTGACAGTTCTAATAAGTTATTGTTCGTTGATATGGTAGCGCAATATTTTGTTTATGCATGGAACTGGTCTAGGCTAACTAGATATCAATACATCCTCGTATAGGTCAATCTTGTTTTCTTCAATAAAACGTGGAATGAATTTGAAAATTGTTGTATTATCCTCTTCAATTTTAATTTCTTACATATGTTTTGAGGTTTTGCCTCTCTCGTTGGCAATTATTTAGTCCATATCAAACGTTCTGCACTGATTTTGTCAGTATTGGCAAAGAAACAGTGACATCTAGATCGAAAAGTTCGAAGTCAATTTCACTAAACGAAGAAACTTATGTTGTCTCATGGATTGAGTTTGTTAATTCTGACTTTTTCCGGAATTTCAAAATATTCAATTGTCTGCATGCCGTTATTTCTTTCCTTAATTATATTTACAGACGTTAAACCTATTCTCATTTGTTAATTCTGTAATAAGAGCATTTTTGTGTCCATTTTTGGCATCAAGCAAAAATATATTGGAGATATTTTGAAAAGAAATATGTAGGTCTTTCGAAAAGTTTTTTCAATTATGAGTATGTCCATGAAATAGTACTTTTTTTAGTGGTTCAAATAAATTCTGCAATTGTCGAAAACTGTATATAAATTGAAAAATTTGTTTCAACAATCTTATCACCTCAAATGAGTTGAGACGGTCCTGAACGAAAACTGAGAAAAAGGATAAGAGCGGAGCTACATATTCCCAGGGAGCTCATTAGATGTCGGGAGTAATTTTCAAGCAGTAGGATATATTGTGTATGAAGAACAAACATAATATTTGTTGTATGAAAGCAATAGAGGTTTCCTGTGTTCTGTCAGTGAGAAAATTCAATTTCTCGCTTTGGCGAAAGATGGAGTGAGAAGAATTTAGACTCCGACTGTCTGAATGGAATGCGAAAGTCTTTGTTTTCACTTTCTTCATCTGCGACGTAACACCATTCATCGTCGAATTTTGTGCGATATACTGGCTAACCTTACTCTTTGTGCCAGTAATAGAAAGACATCTCACTGCTGAAAATGATTTGGTTATTAATGCATGTTTTTTTATCAATCCTTTTTTTATGGAAATCAATTGGTTGAACTAAATGAATTTGAATTCTTTTTTTCATATACTTTGAGATCAATAACATCAATGACACTCTAGAAGTGATTGATGTTTTGGAAGGATTATCAAAAACAATACTAAGGACTGAACGAGAATAAATTCGCTATCACAAAAACGATTATATCTTTTGAACCACTGGACCGATTTCGAAAATCAAACTCATTTTCTAATCATCTTTTAATTCTAATGAAAACTGTTTTCACAATAAAAAAACCAAAACTATTTTTTACAAAATTCATGGATTTTTTTGGAATTCTTCCCATCATGCTTCATATAGTGTTCTCAGTCACTTTCTGGGATGCTGTCTTCCACTTTTGCTTGAATTCCGATAATGTTTTCGTTGATTTCTTAGTCTTCTTCTTTTTTTTTACCAGGGCCTAATATCTTTCGATTGGCCTGAGTTCTGGGCAATTTGGTGGATTGGCCTCTTTGGGGACAAAATCCACCTTATTAGCTTCGTACCATTTCTTGGTGGCCTTGTTGTAGTGGCATGAAGCTAAATCTGGCCAAAAGATTGTTGACACATCGTGCTCACGTAAAAATGGTAAAAGTCGCTTCTTCAAGCATTCCTCGATGGATATCTCCGAGTCAACAGAGCCTTGGCCAACGAAAAATTTGCTCCTTTCCCCACAAGTGCAAATTGCTTGCCAAACCAGAAATTTTTGAGGAAACTATGCTTGTTTCTTCATGCGAAATTGTTCGTCAACATTTCCACGAGAATCTGCAGTATAAAATTCCTGACCAGGAAGTTGCGAGAAATCAGCCAAGACATAGGTTTCGTCGTCCATCACGCAACAGGAAAAAATTTTCTAGAAATCTTTTTTTAATTTCTTTGCTCTTGATTTCGCTTCTTGATTCTTCAGAGCGTTCCTGTCTGGCACTTTCTGCACTTTGTATGTTCTAACCCCAAAACTCGACTTGATTTTCTGAACGGTTGACTGCGAACAACCCACTATTTGGGCCACTTTCCGCCCTGAAAGGTTAGGATTCTTCTGAAAAAGGCTGATGACTTTCTTCACTTTTTTTGGGCTATGAAACCCCTTTTTCCTCCCGGTTCCTTCCTTGCTGTTAATTGTAAGATTTTTGCTGAAGCGCTTAACAACTCTTGATACCGTTTCCGGACGAACGCGAGCCTCTTTTGCGATTCTTTTGAACCTCCATTTTTGATTATTTTGAAAAAGTTTCACTATAAATTCTCGTGTTTTCACTTCGCTTGACATTTTGCAACAGAGAATTGGAATATCTATGGAGTAAATGTTCCACATGTTTCTGAAGTTCATAGCAAAGCTAACTATGATCAAATTTTGATTTTTTCTCAGTTGGATCAAGAGATATAGGCGTTTTTGTGATAGCGAATTCATTCTCGTTCAGTCCTTATTTTGTAGGATCGTAATTGATGAATTATCTAAAAGGAAAATCACAAAAAATATAGATATGGCCTTCAACAGGAGGGCAACATATGTAACTTCTTATTTTATTATTAAGACTGCAAAGAGTAAATAAGAACACTGAATATGTTTGTGAGCGATCTCACAATAAGTGGAAAAACTCGAATAGAATGAGTAAATCCATTCCATCCCTTTAATATTTGAAAGGCTGATAAGAAACTTCATCAATGACCACGTCATTCCAACAACGAAAGTATATTCATTTCGGACACAAAAAGTTAGGGTTGCCAATTAGAAATATGGACTAGTAGAGCCTCTAGATCTACCTATTAAGCAGTTATGCTCACCGGTGCAAATCGGGTACTTTATAAGCGAAATTTCAAATTTGATCAATTCTCCTGAATACATGGGAAAATTATGGACAATATGAATACCCAGCTATTTTGTCTCACTCTGTATCTTCACGATAAATAACTCGAACGAAAATAAATCATATTACTAGAAAACATCGGTCCTCAAAAGTCTACGGTAATGATTAATGCGAAGAAAATTACCCAAAATGAGATGAGACCGTATCGAAACGAAAGTAATTCTCGCCACGTTGGTAATTCCAACCTGAACGGCCAACGAAAACACGTAGGCCACGAACTCAACATGCCATAACACGTTAATCTTTATGACCCTCTTCGACACCATTCCATGAACTTCGTCCCAACCTAAAAAGTTCCCGGAACAACTTGAGGAACAAGAAATGCTAAAATAAAAAATAGCCATTTATTCACCGCGAACTAACTGGGGCTCGTTTCAACATGTAATGTAGCAAAGTTACTTTCAAGGACCCGCAGTGTTCCTGAGGAGGACCTAACATAAAAGAAACTTCTCCATCAGTATCCCAGATTAGATGTAGTGGAATTGGGATCTGGCCAGATAAGCCTACAACTTAATTAGGGGTTGGAGAACAGGAAAGAACAGGAAGTAGAACGCAAAAAGTTCTATTTTATTCGATAACAATTTTGGAAACATCGGACCAACTGTGTTCAACTTTCGGTATCGGTTAAACATGGATGGGGGGGCCTTTAAATAAAGCCACAATTTCTTATCATAGCTTGAATACATTCATGAAACCAAATGGCCAGAGATCATCCACAAATTATCAGATGTACCACAAACTCTGAATAATTAATTGCCGTTTCTCGCCGCTGAATTCAAGCAGTCTAGATTCTTCTAACTGCCCCTAATGCCGAAAAATAAATCACCTCGAACTTCATTCAGTCCTATTATCTCGCAATATTGAAATTTATTCTGGAAATTAGAAGCCAGCGTAGTCTGAGTTAAGAAAAGCGAAGCGATAAATTATTCCCTCGATGTTGGACTAAAAGGCTCCCTTTCGTAATTGGAAAAATGTTGGGTTCATCCCCGCAGAAATGCTATCCGAGAAAAATGTTTCTTCAGCTGCCTCGAAGATATATTGTTAACATCGGTTAACTGCCGTCAGGTCCTTATTCACTGAAAGGTCATTTATTTCGACTGATTAACTGCTGGAATAGATCGAGGAAAAACTTCAACATTATTTCGAACAAAATCGTGAATATCGAATAAATATATTTTCTGCTTCACTTAAAATATCACATATACTCCATTCACAATTATAAAATCACAACTCTGGCCATGGTTTCGTTTCCAGGAATTGGTGCACCTGATAAAAAATCTGTGCGCGTACAGAGAATATCTCTAATGACAAAACGGCGTTGCCAGTTTCTTTGTTTACATCAAAGTAAAAGTATCAAAGATATTTTGGCATGGGTACAAACGGCAAATTCGAATTGGACTAAAAATCGATTTATAAGCATGAATAAAGCAAAACTAAGTACTAATCGCCTTTTTTACACTTGATAACGAAGTTTTTTTTAGGTATCTGGACGTTTGGAAAGATTTCAAACGAAGTTCCGGTCCCCCAGAAGTTTGGTTAGTTTCGGTATCGTTTTTGGTGCTCACAATTTATTTGGAATGTGTAAATGGATCTTATACGATCTTTCCACGAAAGCGACCGAAAAATATGGTTCAGGTAGGATTTTCGAGGAATTATGAGGAAAGAACTTGCAGAATGAAATTGCACGATTTTCGTAAGTAAACGGGTTTTGGATGGCCATCATCGGTCTCTAAATGATTATTGTTGATCGTTTTCACGTTTCAGAAAAAGAACCACTTCGTATAAGCCCATTTTGAAGAAATTTGTGTATGTTACATTCAACGGTAGGTATTTGCTCTTAATTGAAAGAATATATTATATCTAGTGCTACTTCTTTCAAAAGAGACATAAGCTTTTAATGCTGTAGGGGCTTTATAATGTGGAGGAGTTTGTGTGTTATTTTAGAACAGGTGAATGATAAATGTGAAGCATATGTTTGACCTGTTCCATATTATTTGTACAAACCTACTGTGGTTGTAATGTATGAATATTTTTTAAATTAATAAATTACTATACAGTCAGAATATTTTACTCCTCGTTCATAAGATCAAATAAATGAAATGTATATCTTCTACTCTTATTTTTATTAAGTTAGCTATTAAGGTTATGTTCCAAAAAAAAGTTCCTGTTGCATCAGAACTCCCTTCAACTATTTGGATTCCAATAGAGGGATATAATGTTCCATTATTCTTGATTCAACAATTGATGTCAAGTCTTGAACTTTCAGTTCAAGAGGATAATAAACATTAAATCTTCACAGGCATGCATATGAAAATCATGTGAAAGCAATGCAATTTTCTTCCATAGCGAAAAATAATATATTTCAACAGTGATCTCTTGTATTTTTCATGCAAATAACTAGAAAAGGAATCCTTTCTATCAATTCATATAAACGTTAATTATCTTTTCCAATTCATTCATTTTCCGAATGAATTCACATTCTGAGAAATACGCTAAGAATGTAGAAAGGGCAACATAGTGTTGACTTGGAACATAAAAATATTTTGAAAAACGTCATAACTTCGATACAGAGTGGAATGTGTCAAATTTCCAAGGCCAGAGTTGTGATTTTATAATTGTGAATGGAGTATACCTCTCTATTCACTTTTATATACTGGTTGACCATGATATTTCGACACATTTCTCCATGTATATTTTGAAAATTTTAGGTTATATTTACTCATTTTCCTGTCAGATAAATACGCAAAGTGGTCCTCTCTACATAGAGGACGTAATAATTACGTATTTATCGAAATATTTATTTACCTTGGGAAAATAATGAATTCGAGAAAATATGATGTGAATTCAACAATTCCAAAGACCTGGCGAATGTTGCAGAAAATGTTTTCTCTGTTAATATTCGAAATATTACACGTATATAAACATGATTGAAAGATTCAGTAATGGTATTTTCTTGTACGGAAATAAAGACTCGAGTGTTTAATTTTGCTGAAAAATAGTGGACAGAATAGTCCGTTTCCTTATGACAGTTCATTCGAAAAAAGGACAAAAGTACTCGAATAACCCGACAAAAAACCTTCTAAACGAACAGACGGACCTATTGAATTCCCCACTGTTAAAAATTCTCAAGAAATAAGCCTACAGAAGACATTTAAATACCTTTTTGACCACTTGAAATATTGCAGCATGAAAATGTAGTAGTATGTACTACGAAACCTATGTCACAGTTAAACCTCAAAAGTTTGAAAAAGAGTGATTAAAAATTAGCATTAGCATCTTTCGGAAAAAATAACAGAGTCAATAAAACACTTTTCGAAGATACTTATCGAAATTTTTCTCAATTCTCGAATTGCAGATTTCTACATTCAAACGAATTTTTATCAACAAGGCAGAATGAAGCATAATGAATATAAAACAGAGTCAATAAAACACTTTTCGAAGAAACTTATCGAAATTTATCTCAATTCTCAAATTGCAGTTTTCTACATTCAAACGAATTTTTATCAACAAGGCAGAATGAATGTTATATTGACAACAAAACACATATGTTTAATTGTCTGATCGGTAATCTCAACACTCGAAGAATGATCGCCACATTTCACGTTTAGTTCAAGAGATGCCGCTACGGAGAAAAAAATCGCTATAGTACCATCTCAATGAGGATAAGAATCCTCAACAATCGAGCAGTGTCATCCGTTATCCTTGGGTATCGGATCCGCCACTACCAAAAAAATACTCAAAATCGAAAATTTGCAAAAAAACTAATAAAACTTAGAATTTTTGATCCCCCCTTAGCTACCTCCAGCCTTCAGCGTATTTGTACGGAACATTATGTGCAAGGCATAATGTATCTGTAATGTTAACCTCTCAAAATGCATCACATTCCAAAAATTCGAAAAACCGAAAAAAAAACATTAAAATCTATTTCTTTATACAACAAAAAATCCCAAAAAAATTTCAATATCCAAAATCCCCAGTGGCGTGCTCCAACCCAATTATACAATGAAAATCAATAAATTATTTGACTAGTTCTCTGAACATTAAATGTTAGGAGTGCTAGCCATTCGTAAACGAACTTTCAAAAAAATTCTAGGTCTGTGTCAGTCCCCGAAAATATCGATGCAGTTCATGACATGATTCTATCAGACCGTCGAATTGGGCTAAAACGGATATCTGAAGCACTGAAGATTTCATACGAACGCGTTTGTCATATAGTTCACGTCAATTTGGACATGAGAAAAATTTCTGCAAAATGGATCCCCAAATGTTGACCGAAAGCATTCAAGGGTAGAACCATCGCGTTCGATCTGTGCTCGATTTGAAAACGTTGTAGACTTCTTAAACCGCATTGTTACTATGGATGGGACTTGGGTACATTTCTACGATCCAGTAACAGAGCAACAATCGATGGAATGGCGACACTCTGGTTCTCCAAGACCTAAGAAGTTTCGTGTCCAAAAATCTGCTAGAAAAGTTCTTGCTTCACTTTTTTCGGATTGCCATGGATTAATCATGATTGATTTTTTTGGATAAGGGTAGAACAATAACTATTCGACATTACTGACCACTCTACGGGAAAAAATTAAAGAGAAAAAACGCGGAAAGCTATCCAAAAGTATTTTGTTTTTACAGGATAACGCCCCAGTACAAAAATTTCATGTTGCCATGCAAAAAATTCGTGATTTAGGGTTAGAATTACTAGAACACCCCCTTTATTCACCAGATTTAGCTCCGTCCAACTATCATCTCTTTCCTCAACTGAAAAAAAGTTTAAAAGGTCGTAAATTTTCTTCCAACGAGGAGGTAATAAAAGCTGTGGAGGACTGGTTTGCAGAGCAAGAAGAAAAATTTTTTTGAAAGGTCTAGAGACGTTGCAGGTTCGCTGTAATAAATAATGTATTCAATTAAGAGGAGAATATATTGAGTGATGAAATATTTTGACATTGAAATTTTGTTTGGTTCTATAGTAGGTAGCAGGCTAAGAAATTTTCAATATATCCTCGTATTATCAAAATATGTTGAAAAAATGGTTCGTATTTGTCTTCTTTGTGGTAAATTGGACTATTTGAATCCTGATTTAAGTTCACACAGGTTGTTCTACTCTTATCATTTCTAAGTAACAATGACGTAGATTCTTCGATTTTTTGAATTTCACTTTTCAGATTCCCTTCTGACTTTGAGATGAGGAACATCAACTCTGAATTTAGGTGACTATGTTCACTTAACCCAGAATCTGTTTCAATGTTCGGAACATTGTATGAATTCGTCAAAAAGTGTTAATTCACTTATAATTTCATTTCCATTCCTCAATACCGATAACACCCCGTCACTGGACCTTTCAAAGTTAAATTCCGCAATATTGCCACTGCCGTATCTAATGATATTGCTATCCTTTATGCCATCTTCGTTCCATTCATTGAATAATGACTTAATTTTGGCTTCACGAATTCTCGAATAAGATGCTGTGTCTCTTCTTCCTATAGTCTAAGTTTGCAAACCTGTCACATCTTGTGGAAATTCCTTAACTAGTGGGAAGAACTGAAATGTTTTTTCACTGGTTCATAGAAGTAATACCAGGTCAAGCTGAGCTCGAGAGACCAATGATGAAGAATATTATATAACATTACTAGCAAGGTAAGAGGGTTTTTACTGGCGAATGGAGGATATAACTGACGAGCCGCAGGCGAGTCAGTTACCTCCTTGAGCCAGTAAAACCCGTTACCTTGCGTGTATTGTTTTATATTTTATTTGTTTCTCATTTGTAAAAAAGTTAGATAAATTCCAAAAAAATCTCAATAATTTGTCGCAAATGTCGTAAGCTATGGAAGCGTTGCCATGAACATGTCTGTTTATTTTTCTTTACATTTGTTTTGACGAAAGCTAAAATGAATGTACCAAAAGAAATTATTGGGGCAGCCAGCAGTGTAGCTTCAATTTTATTACCTGCAAAATCAGCTTCAAGGTACGAGCGAGAATACGACGACTTCAAATAGTGGCAAAACAAAAATAGTGTGATTGGGGTAACTGAAGATGTTTTGTTGGTCTACTTGAATCAACTATCAGCTAGATTCAGCCCTAATACTTTATGGGCAAAATGGTCTATGCTGAAAAGCTTCTTGGAAATGAAAGAAAATGCCCCTGTTCGCAGGTTTGTTTTCTTTAAAAGATTCATTGAAAAATATGACGTTTAGTTGTCATTTGCAGATTTCAAAAGGTAATAGCGTTTCTGAAACGAAAAAATGAGCGTTATACGCCAAAAAAGGCCAAGGTATTAAGTAAAGAAGGGGCTGAACAATTTCTTTTACATGCTCCTGATGACCAGTGGTTGCTGGCGAAAATTGTAACAATATTTGGGATTTTTGGATGTTGTTGATGTGACGAAATCCTCTCCTTAAACATGAATGATGTAGAAGATATGGGAAAATACGTTATTGTGACATTGCGGCAAAAATTTAACAACAAGAAGATTCACCATAACCGATGATGGCTGCAGCTTCAAGCCCAGCATGTTATACAGAAAATATGTAAATCTTCGGCCTCCTGGAACAGAAAGCCTAAGTTTTTTTTGACATACCGACATGGAAAGTGCATTTCCCTTAATGCTGGCCAGCACACTTTTGGTGGTGTCCCAAAGCAAATAGCGAAATATTTAGGTTTAAAAGACCCAGAGTTATACACCGGCCACTCTTTTCGCAGAACTGGAGCCACTATGGTTGCGGATTCGGGTGGAGATATTTTAGCACTGAAGCGTGCAGGAGGGTGGAAGAGCACCGAAATTGCGATGAGTTATGTCGATGATTCGGTCAACAAAATCGAAATGTCTTGCAAATTATTTGGTAGTAAGGAGAGTACAAATGTTCTGCAGTCCTCGAGTTCAACAGTTTCTGAGTCAACAGATGGTTCATCATCATCAGTATCAACTCTTTCATCATCAAAAATCTGTGTTACTGTAAATAACAATTGTACCATGATTTTCAACATATATGACGATAAAACAAAATTTTCTAATGTAAATAATACGACTAACTTGTAAAAATTTAGCAAGTTAGCTGTCAGTTTTACAAGTTAGTAGCTTGATAAAATAAACTTTCTTGATTAATATTGTGTTTTTGGAAACTGACGTTTACAAATGAGAAACGAAAAAAATAATAAAAATGGTAATGAGACAAGAGCGTATGTCTAGACGCCAGATACTACAAGCGCGACCTGCACACATCATGGTTGGACTACGCGAAAGCATAATATGACACCTCGCCGCACGAACTGATAATACGGCTATTAAAAATGCTGAAAGTCCATCCTAACATCATCCACGCAATAGAAAACATCATAGCGCTGTGGAAAACGAAGTTTGCCATCCGAGCAGACGGTCGAACCGTATATACGGGATGGGTGAGATACAGGAGAGGAGTTTTTCAAGGAGATTCGCTAAGCCCGCTATTATTCTGCATAACACTCATACCACTAACAATTCAGTTGAGGGAGAGCAAAATAGGATACAAGGCCGGACCACCAGGCAGAAGGAACCACCTGATCTCTCATCTCTTATACGTGGACGACTTGAAGCTCTACGCTCCCTCCGAGTCCGCACTACAGCAACTGCTGAATATCGTTTCAGACTACACCTCAGCCATAGGAATGTCATTCGGTTTGGACAAGTGTGCTGTATTCCATCTGCGCAGGGGAAAAGCTGAAGATGCAGGAGAAGATATTCTGCTGGAAGATGGAATGACTTTTCGACATCTCGAAGACGGAGAAACTTACAAGTTTCTTGGGATGAAACAGAGGGGTGTACTGGAGACAACCCAGATAAAGGATGACCTAACAGCCAGCTACAAAAAGAAGCTGAGAGACATTTGGAAATCGCAGTTGTCAGGAAAGAATAAAGTATCTGCTACAAATATGCTAGCCATCCCGATTCTCACCTACTCTTTCGGAGTGGTGAACTGGACGGTAAACGAGCTCCTCGATCTTGATAGGTTAACAAGGAAAACGATGAACATGAATCGTAGCCTACATCCCAACAGCTCAATACAGAGGATATACCTTCCCCGAAGCCAGGGGGTAGAGGATTGCAATGTTTGGAATATCAACACTATCAACAAACATTGGAAATGGCAGTAAGGATTCTAAGGAGTGAAGATCCGCTTCTGAAATTTGTCGCTCAGCATGAAATTGCGAACCATGGAGCCTTCCTATTCCGAGCTGCACAAAGGGCCCTGGATAAGCTCAGCATAACCGGCGTATCGATCAATCCTGAGCTCGCTGGAGCACCGATCACTCAAGCGGACCAAAGAAGCCTAGCAAGACTGATCCGAAAGTCTCAGTCAGATACATTACTCGAACATCATATGAGTAAGACCTTGCACTCCATATATTTCAGGAGTCTAAAAGACCAGGACCTGTCTGAAGAATTGTCTTTCGCCTTTCTAAAGTCAGCTAGCCTTGAGTCAGAGACAGAAGGATTTGTGATGGCGTGTCAAGATGGAGTACTGAATACGAGATGGTATAAAAAGAACATCATGAAAATGGACACCCCAACAACTTGCAGGGCTTGCCATGGGCAACAGGAAACGATTATGCACATCATTTCCGCCTGCAGAGTCCATGCTCCATCAGGGTATGTAAAGAGACACAACGCGGCACTCCGAATCCTATACTTTCATCTGAGAGCCGCGTATGAGATAGACAAAGAACCGGTGCTACCATATGTGCCTCTGGAGATTGAAGCGCTGGTTCAGAACAAAAGAGCTCGCATATGCTGGAACTATCCTGTCTCAACAACACGACAGATCAATGCTGTTAAGCCAGACATACTTCTGCTGGACAAGGAGCTGAAGGAGTTACTTGTCGTGGAATTCTCCTCCCCTGCTGAAAATAATGTTGTGATGAAGGAACAACAGAAGAGGCAAAAATACAAAGACCTTATGTTCGAGCTTGGAACTTTATACCCAGGTCATAAAATTAGGATGGTCGTACTTATCATAGGATGTCTCGGTGGAATGAGAGCTAACTATGTGGATGAACTGAAGATTATCCCGGCAGATCACTGGCCGAGGTATTGGCGCACAGAATGCAGAAAGCAGTGTTGCTCGGGTCACTCCATATCATCAGGTCCCATGAACTCTAGAAGCCACTTGCAGCTCATCTCTTTTGCTAAGGGACGCTGCGAGGGCAGGATGAAGAACTCCTCCATTGAAGTGTGAGGGGTTTTTAGTGAGTAACCACACAAGATCCTGGATTCTCACACTACCGAGAGTGCGGACCCTCTCGGTGCCCATAAAGGGTTTTCCCCTCACACGGACGTTAAAAAAAAATGACAAGTGGGTTCTTTGGAAGATGTAGGCATAGCGTTTGATACTCAGAGGATTTCCAAAACACAGGACTCGCTTCCTTTAAACGACATTTCGGTAAACCACAATCAAATCCTAGCCAACTTAGATAATCTGACTCCCAATCGGCTCCTAGCTCCCCATTACGTATCAGGAATAACACGCTTAACCCCACTGAGATTCGTCCAACCAGGTCCTACCCAATTTAGTTCGGATCAAGTCACTAGGTCTGGATTCCACCGAACTCAAATGCCATGGCTGCAGCGGAGTGCGTATTACAACGTACGTGATACAGCGAAACGAGGTTTTCACGTAATAGTTTTAGGGTTCCGTACCCCCGAACGCAATTAAGTTGCGGGGGCGGAAACGGGATGGGGCATGATGGGACTCGTATGGGTAGTTTGATGTGCCGGAAGTAACATTTCGAGTCTGCCGGCTTTTATATGACGTACGTGGGTTAGATAGTTCTGCGTTTCGAACGCATCAGAGATGCATAATGGGTGTGTGAGATAAATACAGAAAATGGTGAACTGTCTTCATCTGGAAGTGAAGCAGAGTTGGGCGGATACGGTACCTGAAAGGATGACCGCTCTGACTACGAATTGAGATATTACATTTTAAATAACTGCTTTCAAGATGAATAACTAAAGAAAAAAACGAAAAACTAGACTGCAAAACATTTAACTGAAAAGAATTTAGACTTAACAAGATTTTAACAGAAACATTCGTTGATACGAGGATGTTTTGATATCTAGTTAACCTAGACCAGTTCCATGCATGAACAAAATATTCCGATACCATATCACCGAACAATAACTTATTAGAAGTGTCAGTGTAGAGTTCGACATCAAAAAAGTAAACCAGAGTTACGCAAAGAATTTAAAAAAATGTCCACCGAAATCGTAAAAATCGAAAAATTGGAGTATCGAGCCATCATAAAGTACCTCTATTCAAAAGGGTTAAGAGGTAAGCAGATTTACGAAGATATGCTTAATACCCTTGGTGATCAATGTCCTTCGTATGCGACCGTGAAAAATTGGACTGCAAGCTGCAAGAGGTGAATTTTCCATTGAAGATGATGACCGATCAGGAAGGCCAGTTTCTATGTCAGTCCCCGAAAATATCGATGCAGTTCATGACATGAATTTATCAGACCGTCGAATTGAGCTAAAACGGATATCTGAAGCACTGAAGATTTCATACGAACGCGTTCATCAAATAGTTCACGTCAATTTGGACAAGAGAAAAATGTCTGCAAAATGGATCCGCAAATGTTTGAATGTTGACCAAAAGCGTGCAAGGGCAGAAGCATCGCGTTCGATCTGTGCTCGATTTGAAAACGATGTAGACTTCTTAAACCAAATTGTTACTATGGATGAGACTTGGGTACATTTCTACGATCCAGAAACAGAGCAATAATCTATGGAATGGCGACACTCTGGTTCTCCAAGACCTAAGAAGTTTCGTGTCCAAAAATCTGCTGAAAAAGTTCTTGCTTCAGTTTTTTGGGATTGCCATGGAGCAATCATGATTGATTTTCTGGATAAGGGTGGAACAATAACTGGAGATTACTATTCGACATTACTGACCACTTTACGGGGGAAAATTAAAGAGAAAAGACGCGGAAAGCTATCCAAAGGTGTTTTGTTTTCACAGGACGACGCCCCAGTTCACAAATCTCATGTTGCCATGCAAAAAATTCGTGATTTAGAGTAACAATTACTAGAACACCCTCCTTATTCACCAGATTTGGCTCCGTCCGACTATCATCTCTTTCCTCAACTAAAAAAAAGTTTAAAAGGTCGAAAATGATCTTCCAACGAGGAGGTAATGAAAGCTGTGGAGGACTGGTTTGCAGAGCAAGAAGAAACATTTTTTTGAAAGGTCTAGAGACGTTGCAGGTTCGCTGAAATAAATGTATTTAACTAAGAGGAGAATATGTTGAGTAATAAAATATTTTGACATTGAAATTTTGTTTGGTTCTATAGTAGGCTAAGAATTTCTCAATATATCCTCGTATGTTTGTTGAATATGTGATAGATGTGTTTATTTGTCTTTTTTTGTTGGAATATCAAACTTAATCAAATATTACCATGAACCTGGCGATTTCTATCGTTGTTAACACTTGGGACTTTGTTTCTAACACAATCAGCTGCAATATTTGGGTAGTCCTCCAATCTCTCTTGCGACAATTGGGGACACGTCGACAACTTATCTGCCTCCCCCTTAGTTTCAGAGTCACATTTAGCTCATCAAACTTGGTGGAGAACTGTCTGAATTTATTATAACCTTTGTTAGACAGTTCTCGTTATGTATGTCAACGCTGCTAAATCAGGGCAAAATGTTTGGGGAGGATCCTATACAAAGAGCCCTCAGAACAAAGAGATCGAACTCAATATTTCGAAGCAAATGTAGTTGTGTGTAGAACTGAGTTAAATAGAATAGTTCTAGGAAAAGGTAGAACTATAAGGAAGTGGTTGATTAGTTATCTTTATTGTTTTGCCAAAAATTTTTGGTTCGAAGTGTCGTGTGATATGGAAGGATGAATCTATATTCCATTCACAATTATAAAATCACAACTCTGGCACTGGAAATTTAACACATTCCACTCTGTATCGAAGTTATGACGTTTTTCAAAATATTTTTATGTTCCAAGTCAACACTATGTTGCCCTTTCTACATTCTCAGCGTATTTCTCAGAATGTGAATTTATTCGGAAAATGAATGAATTGGAAAAGATGTGATGGACGAAATAATTAACGTTTATATGAATTGAAAAAAAGGATTCCTTTTCTAGATATATGCATGATAAGTACAAGAGATCACTGTTGAAATATATTATTTTTTGCTATGGAAGAAAATTGCATTGCTTTCACATAATTTTCATATGCATGCTTGTGAAGATTTAATGTTTATTATCCTCTTGAACTGAGAGTTCAAGACTGGACGACATCAATTGTTGATTCTAATCAAGAATTCATTAAAAAAAATCAAACCAAAGATATAAGATGAATTGATGGGTGATTACAAGAATCAAGAATAATGTCAATTTTATTTTGTTGATAACTTTCTTAAAATCAATGTTGGGATATAAAACTCGGCTGCGTTTGTTCAAACAACATCTAAAGAAGACATTTTCCACCATCTCGACCTTTGAAAGGCGTTTCTTATAGGGGAATTAGGTCTAAGTTCCACCTCATTAGTGAGGTACCTAACTTTTCAAATCTGCTCAGATATCGCCAAATTTCTTGAAAAATCTGAAAATATCATCCTAATCGACCTCTCGAGGCTCCATCCGATCCATCTACTGCGATATCTGTCCAAATAACCGCTTTTTCAACGAAATTCCCGTGTACCCTTCAACCTCGAAATGTAAATATTCGTCCTGGTCTTGAAAATCGTCCTCACGCTCCAAACTGGTGCTAAAAACAATAAACATACGTTAATCTTGGATATTCAACGAAAAACTCACCTGCAACTATCGATTAAATACCAAAAATCTGCGAACAATTTGTAAACCTAACAAAATGTGGAATATCTTTGATAGTTTTACTTTGATGTAAACAAAGAAACTGGCAACGTCGTTTTGTCATCAACGATATTTTCTGTGCGCGCACTGACTTTTCATCATATGTTCTGTGCTTTTCATCAGGTTCACCAACTCCTGAAAACGAAACCATGACCTCCTATGTGATTAAATAAAAGTGAATGGAGTATATATAGGAGTAAGGTAGAACCATATTTTGTTTTCAAACCTTGCAATTGGATTCACGAATCAAAAGTACCCCAAAACATCATCATGCAACCCAAACTTATTGACGAGCTGTCTAGCCTGAATAACCTCACTGTTGCTCGACTCCATCACTCCCAAATATCAGCCTGTCAAATCGAGAAATAATTCAATAATGCTGTAGTCAAGGGTGCCGTAAAATACCAGAATGAAACCACCGACGTCAAACTGGGAAAACGCCAGATCTTAGGCCCATTCTTCACGTCGAGGTCCATTGTCGTCTCAAGCAGGTATTGCATATTATATGGCGCCTCAATCGATTTTGACCCAGGCAAGAGGATATTGCGGAAAAAGACTGACGAGGGTTATGAATTTCAAATTTTTATTGAATTAGGCCAGGAGGCCTGATTGGGAAAATTGATGAGATGGAATTTTTCATTTCTTAAGGTTGAGAGGGATTTCCATTTTTATCTCTTCCCTTATCTTCATTTTTATTCAGTATTTTCTCCAAGAATCGTGAAAGTATGAGAATGAAGGTGAAGCAACAGGAGCCATGTTGTACGCTTTTCATTTTGATTTTCACGAAAAAGATCTACAGGGTCTTCGCAAAATTATGCCTTCCCCAAATAAAGTAATATAAAGGCGCTAGATTTTGTGGAAAGAGAATTGTGTTTCATGAATTTGTAATATATGTGTCTTTCAGCTGGTGGATGTTTATCATAAAGCCAAACTTCTCCTATTGCCATCTGTACACTGGAATAAACGTAAATATACTGTCCTATATCCACGAAAATCCTCTGCTGTTACCCACATATTTATTTCTCCCCTCAGAGTTTCCCAGTTTCTGTAATACTGATTTTCCACACTGGGGTGTTATCTTGGAGCAAATCTTTTATTTATATCCGTGTATGTCACGGAAAAAGCCGACTGCAAATGATGTCTGTGTTGTGGAAATGAGGGCAGATTTATGATATGAAAAAGTGGAAGCTTGTGAGTGTGGAAAAGGTGAAAATCGGTTATAAATAAATAAAATGTATCACCGTGGGTGAGGCTTGGATATGTCGGCGGAAATGAAAGCCATTTTTTCAAGATGTGTCGGATACGAGATAAGAGAGGTTTTTTCGTTTTTGGTGTACGGGAGGTGCCTGAGAATTAAGGGTTTTCCAATAAGAGGTGTTATTTTGAATAGCCCGCTATTTCGGTAGATGTCACTTTTCATGCTGTCATTTTTGACATTTGACAAGTACAAACTAGGTCAATAATGAAAATGGAACGATACACGCTTCAACAACGCATTTTAATTATTGAAATTCACCATAAAAATGGTGAAAATTTGGCAGAGACGTTTTCGTAAAACTCGAACCGCAATACAGAAATTGGTGAAAATAAACTGCTCCACATGAGTTAGGGATATTGACTTGAATTGAGAATTCATATCAATATGATTTCAAGTTGCAAATTAATTTTAGACTGTAGGTCTGCAGCGTATACAGGGTGGTTAAGAAAAATCGAGTAAAATAACGAAATTTTATTCCCAGAGAATTCAACCATTTTAAGACTATCGATACAATGTATGGCATCAATAACAGCTTGACATCTTCTTTGCATACTACACACGAGGTTGTTGAACATTTCTTGAGGAATTTGGTTCCATAAACGGGGCAGAAGCTCTCTCAGATCATTTAAGGATTCTGGGGTAGGTTGATGATTATCTAATCTTCTTTGGAGCATATCCTATGCATGTTCTATGCAATTCAAATCTGGTGAGTGCGGAGGTATTGGTAAATGTGGAATACCAAGCTCCTCGCGCTCATTCTCAACTATGGCTGCACGGTGCGGTCTAGCGTTATTGTCTAGAAATTGAAAAGTTTCGCCAATAGCAGCGTGAAAATTTGGCACAACATTGTCAATGACATACTCCTTATAGTGTAAAGCGGTCATATTCCCAGGACGAATGTGTAGATCTGTGCACCCGTGGAAACATATCCCGGCCCATAACATAACACTACCCCCTCGGAATGGATGGACTTCTTGGACATAGCGACGATTACGGGGTATGCGTGGGATTGTCCATACCCTTATTCTTCGAGAATCTGAAAATCGTCCATATCTGGATTCATCAGTGAAAAGGACACTACGCCATTGATCGTTCCAATTGTAATGTTGCCTTGCCCATTCCAGTCTTTGACGCTTATGGTCACGTGTTAATGGAACTCCTCTTAATGGACGTCTAGAACCTAGATTCACCTCTCTCAAACGTCGTCTGATGGTTTCGATGGAAACTTGGACCCCATCTGCATTTTGAAGAGTATTCCGTAGCATTCTACACGTAGATGTAGGGTTTCTTCTCGCCGAAACGGTGATGAAACGATCCTGAACAGGTGATGTTTTTCGTCGCTCACCAAGCCTTGGTCTTTTCAACACGGAACCTGTCTCCCTGAACCTATTCCAAAGTCGAGATATCATACTTTGGCTGACTTGGAGCCTTTCCGCTACAACAACCTGAGTTAGGCCACCCTATAGCATTCCGATAGCCCCATTAGCCTCAGCGTTTGTTAATTTACGTCTTGGCATTTTGACAAAACTCGTTTCAAATCGAAGCCGTTGATAAACTGACTTCATTTCAAAATAAGAACATTCATGAAGCATATGCAAAGAACCAAACTTCAGAAAAAAGGCGACCAGATTGACGAAATGTCTCATACTGATTTTTATTGGATCGATTCGAGTTGTTATTGAGTTTTAAATGATTTTACAGCGATTTTCTCGAAGATTACATACTTTCAAAAACGGAATGAATACGATATCCCTAACTCTTGTGGAACAGTACCTATATATCCACCAATACATCAACATAATGATGTATGAAAAAAAAAATTAGATGACAAGAAATACAATGAATATATTATATAGGCACAAATACAATAAATCTATGAATACAATATATATAAAATTCAATAAATATCATAAATTCAATAAATAACAGATTCTACAGATACAATGAGAACGAACCAAGCAATGAATAAAAACCCTCAGAGGTATTGGGTAAAATCACAGTTTAAAAACTCATCGATGTCGTAGAATACACACTATTGAAAATATTTGTGAGAACATCTTTGAAATGCCTTAAAGCAATCTCTTATGTGAAAGAGATCCGAACACTTATCCAAATAAATGCATTTTTATTTTAATTTCAAAATAACACCTCTTATTGGAAGACCCTTTATATCGACTGTTTCAATCCACTTTCAACCATTTCATGAACGTGTCGACCTTGGTGATTTACTTGTTGATTTCATCCGGCCAATATTCACCCTGAAATTAACTACACGCCTAAATAAGGCACTCTCTACCCCTTGCATCGATTAGAAACGAGAATCTACCCAGACAAATAATATATTAATTGCGTTGATTCAGCTACAAACTCGTATCCTTTTGCGGTTTTGCCACCGGCTTAATTTATGTCTGTTTGAACACTTTTAGATTACCGCAAGTCGACCTCTGTAATTTACGGCTCTGGAAATGGATTTTCCGGCAGTTTCCCAGCGATGACACGCCTGACGCTCCGGATCGAAAATCTGGCCTTATAATTCCTATAAAATACACATCATATTCGAGGTGTGTTTTATGGTACGTTCCTCGGTTGATAGGATGAGTAAATCTGGGAATTTATGGAGATAATCCGATGCATATGGGGAAGAATCTGTCTTTATATCGATTACCGTATTTCGTCCAGTATGGCACGTTTAATATTTCATGTAGACTGACGTTTAGATCGGTGCTCGGATGAGTGAGATGGATAATCCTATTTCAATATCAACCTTCTCTTAATTTATTAAATTCATTGATTTCCCTCGAGAATATTCAAACTAATTGACCGCGAATGATGAATAGACACATAAAGGATCCAAAACGATCGTATTTTCATTTTTGACTGGATCGAATTCGAAAAAGAGTTAATCCTCATGAAGCGAACTATACTGCTCCACAAGAGTTAGGGATATCGTATTTAATCGTTTTCAAAACTATGTAATCATCGAGAAAATCGCTGTAAAATCATTTAAAACTCAATAACAGCTTGAATCGATCCAATGAAACTCAGTATGAGACATTTCGTCAATCTGGTCGCCTTTTTTATGAAGATTGGTTCTTTGCATATGCTTCATGTTCTTATTTTGAAATGAAGTCAGTTTATCAACGGCTTCGATTTGAAACGAGTTTTCTGAGAATGCCAAGGCGGAAATTAACAAACGATGAGGCTAATAGGGCTATCGGATGCTACAGGGTGGCCTAACTCAGGTTGTTGTAGCGGAAAGGCTCCAAGTCAGCCGAAGTGTGATATCTCGACTTTGGAATAGGTTCAGGGAGACGGTTCCGTGTTGGAAAGACCAAGGCTTGGTGGGCGACGAAAAACAACACCTGCTCAGAATCGTTTCATCACCGTTTCGGCGAGAAGAAACCCTACATCTACGTGTAGAATGCTACGGAATACTCTTCAAAATGCAGATGGGGTCCAAGTTTCCATCGAAACCATCAGACGACGTTTGAGAGAGGTGAATCTATGTTCTAGACGTCTATTAAGAGGAGTTCCATTAACACGTGACCATAAGCGTCAAAGACTGGAATGGACAAGGCAACATATCAATTGGAACGATCAATGGCGTAGTGTCCTTTCCACTGATGAATCCAGATATTGACGATTTTCAGATTCTCGAAGAATAAGGGTATGGACAATCCCACGCATACCCCGTAATCGTCGCTTTGACCTAGAAGTCCATCCATTCCGAGGGGGTGGTGTTATGGTATGGGCCGGGATATGTTTCAACGGATGCACAGATCTACACATTCGTCCCAGGAATATGACCGCCTTACACTAGAGGAAGCATGCCATTGACAATGTTGTGCTAAATTTTCACGCTGCTATTGGTGAAACTTTTCAATTTCTAGACGATAACGCTAGACCGCATCGTGCAGCCATAGTTGAGAATATGCGCGAGGAGCTTGGTATTCCACATTTACCAATTCCTCCGCACTCACCAGATTTGAATTGCATAGAACATGCATGGGATATGCTCCAAAGAAGATAAGATAATCATCAACCTACCCCAGAATCCTTAAATGTACTGAGAGAGCTTCTGCCTCGTTTATGGAACCAAATTCCATAGAAATGTTCAACAACCTCGTGTGTAGTATGCAAAGAAGATGTCAAGCTGTTATTGATGCCAGTGGAGACCATACATTGTATTGATAGTCTTAAAATGCTTGAATTCTCTGGGAATAAAATTTCGTTATTTTACTCGATTTTTCTTAAGGTGGGCGTTCAATGTAGTGTGTTCTCATTTCAAGTTGATTTCGAAAACGGTTTCACTTTGAGAACTGAAATTTTGTGGGTGAACTCAGAAAGGATTAGGGTTCTTGTTGAAATAATTTTGATCGATTTCATTCCGACAGTTAATTTTTTTTCTTTCAAAAATGGAAGAAAATGAGCCAATCCATGCTTCTGTTTTATTTCAACAGAAAGACCCATGAAAATAGTTCAACTTCCGATTAAAAGTGAATCTACTGATAATTTCGTTCAGAAGATCAACTTGAAATACGGAATTGTCAGAAAATGGCCAAATTCAAATTTTGGCGGGAAAAAATTCCTACTTTACCCACAAATTCACATATTTCATAGTTCGGCGATTTTCGGATAGAGAGCGCCATTGTACATTTCATTCATGATTAGAGAGATACTCATAGAACTTATTGTGATAATGAAAGTTCTATGGAGATATTCCTTAAAATGGACGGTGGCGCCTCTATCGGCTGATCTTTCCTACTCGGTTTAAACGCCGACCTTAACCAGCATACTCTGCAGGCCTACAGGCTAAAATTTATTTGCATCTTGAAATCATATTAATATGAATTTTCATCACAAAAATCTTATTTTAACTATATTTTTTTTGCAATTTAAGTCAATATCCCTAACTCATGTGGAGCAGTTTATTCGTTTTAGGAGGCTCATGATATTGCAATTCACAAGCAGCTGAAAAGCAAAGTTATGGCGGTGTTCATCTAGCGATAGCCTTTCATCCGTAGAATCAAAATTAGTCACAATACTCTAGACTAGATTCATACCGTTCCAATACAACGAATATCATGTGAATTCAAACTTGAATAAAACCATAATGAAATATTCACGATGTTGATTTTATAGAAGCTCAACAAAGCGTATTCAAAGTTTTCTTGTTGTCCTACTCTCTTCGTTCGAATTCATATACTTTCTTCAGAAACAGTAGATCGATGAGATGTAAATCCTCAAATCCACAGCGTCATAGCTTCGAGAAGTAATCCTTATTTTCATGAATAATTCAAGAATTGAAATCATATAACGCTTAATGGGAAATGTATATCGTCTGTTCCTGGTTTGCTTCCCCAACATGTTTTCTTACGAACAGAATTCAAGAAATGTACAGGATGGAACTTTTACTACATATGTTTCAACATCAGATTTGAGAAATCGGAAAAATAATTTTTTGTCTCCTTTAAATAGACGAAAGCATTACGAATGAAAAAAAAAGCAATGGAATGATCAACATAGCAATGAAGCGGAGGCTCTTCGAAAACAGTGTTCTGTTTATTGCTTTGGTTCTGGCAGTTTGAGGAATTCGGCAACAATAGATGGAAATTTTCCTAATGTATTGATACCTGGATGTATTGATACTGGATTGGCAGTGCATTTATTATTCACGTATTTCAGGAAAAAACGACGATGTTTGACGACAGAACTGCGCAGTGCAAAGTACTTATGAAAAAAGTCAACATACTTCCCAATAATACTGAAAGAACGACTGACTTTCGTTTTTGTGTTTGGAAGTTGTATAACCAATGATTTATTTGTTATTTCGATGGTTTCCAATGACAAATTACACAATTCTTCACGCCGATAGGCTCCAAATGATCCGAAAATAGTTGCAAACTCAACCATCAAGTATTTCTCATCTGCTGCCTCATTTATAAACTTTTCAACTTGTTCACGAGTGAGAATTTTCGACTTTTTGGGACGATATCCTTCAGTTTTCCGTTTTAAATATGCTAATACCTTAAAATATTTACTAACATCCACACCATTTTTAATAAGGGCGCTTGACTTTATCATTGAAAATTTGCTCCACAAAGTTGATGAACTCCATATTTTTTATTTTTCTTCCAAGTATGCCGGGAAAACATGTTTTTTAGGTAGGAGTTCCAGATTTTCTCTCCTTCCAGACTCTTCAATATCCACAAGAACAACCAAATCGTCACTTTTAACAATAATTGGACTCTCGACAAACATATTAAGAAGTAAAAAACCCAAAACGAAAATTGGACAGGAACGAAATTCAAATGACAGCGTTGGCAACGTTTGCCATTCACAACAACCTTTTGATTATTTGAATATTAAAATGCATTTTGAAGTTTATTGTCATTGCGAATTGAACAAATTGTACAAAAAACATCGTATGGTATTTGTGTTAAGAGTGATTTTATTTTGTTCGTGAAATTGTTCAATTCGCTCCGCTCATTTCACAAACTTTTTCACTCACAAAATAAAACATCATTTTTAACACTCTATCATAAATAACTATTTCTAAATCCGTCCAGTCCGGAAAAGAATTATCCACATACAGGTTGTTCCTAAATGAGTGTATCAACGGTCAACTGTGGGTAGATTTCTCATGAAAAAATTTAATATTGTTCCTCTTCCTTTTTTTCCTACGGGTCTTCGTTTCCGAGATACAGGGTGTCAAAAATTCATATTTTATTTCAATTTTTTGCTAATATCTCAGGAATCGTTTGAACTACAGAATTGAGTTTTAGTATACATTGTTACTAATAATTGCTTTTTTCTTGCACTTCACTCGGTTTTATTGAACGAGCCAGTGGCGGAGAAGTTGGAAATCCAGATGTTTTCTTAACATTCCGAAGCCAGCGCCTGCAGGCAAGTAGAGCGCAAAAATAATACGCCTCGGTTTTCACTAGTCACTAGTCTTCACTGTTTCCGATTATAACATAACATGAATGGATCTCGCAATGTTCTTATATCGACCCGCATACGGCCATCTTGTTATCCTTTAATAAAACGGTATTACAGTATCGGGTAATTTCCTGTTATAACCGTTATAAACAAGAAATTTAATGTCCAATTCAATGAAGTTTCCCGATTCTGTTACGGTCAAGGCATTACCGAATCAATTTTGTGGCGTTCATTATAACATGTGTCGTTAACGATAACATTATTACAGGATATGTGTCCTATAGGGCTCAGTGTTCATTAAGGGATTACTGCAAGCGATACGGACAGCATGTAGTTGGTGAGGATTGCATATGTGGAAAATCTGGAGATCCTGCAGTTTTTCCTTGTCTTTTTGGTTGATTTCTGCAGCCATACGACGCCTCAATAACCTTATATCGGATTCTGCATTCATGATTCTACTGTGCTCAACGTAGTCGATGATTATTTCATGCGCATCCCGAATTACTGGGCCCATAACCTTTCCGGATCACTGGTTTATTCGGATGAATTTCGCTGCTTGTCGTTCACTCTTGTGACGGCATATTTGATTCCAGGTAGTGGGGTGGATCTTTTTATCCACTGCCACGGAAATATGCAAAAGTTATTGTCCATTTCCCGAAAACTGAGAATCTTTATCAATTCGGAGTTTCAGTTCCATTTCATTCTGTATGGGGATGAGAAATTACTCAAGTTGAACAATAATACAAAAGTAATTTGAATATTGGATCAACATTTTCGAAGAAGTGATGGTATTCTTGAATTTATTCTTTGTCGTAACTTTTCGGAACTATACTGCTCCACAAGAGTTAGGGATATCGTATTCAACCGTTTTTAAAAGTATGTAATCTTCGAGAAAATCGCTGTAAAATCATTTAAAACTCAATAACAACTTGAATCGATCAAATAAACATTTCGTCAATCTGGTCGCCTTTTTTCTGAAGTTTGGTTCTTTGCATATGCTTCATGAATGTTCTTATTATGAAATGAAGTCAGTTTATCAACGGCTTCGATTTTAAACGAGTTTTCTGAAAATGCCAAGACGTAAATTAACAAACGCTGACGCTAATAGGGCTATCGGAATGCTACAGGCTGGCCTGACTCAGGTTATTGTAGCGGAAAGGCTCCAAGTGTGATATCTCGACTTTGGAATAGGTTCGGGGAGACAGGTTCCGTGTTGGAAAGACCAAGGCTTGGTGGGCGACGAAAAACAACACCTGCTCAAGATCGTTTCATCACCGTTTCGGCGAGAAGAATCCCTACATCTAAGTGTAGAATGCAACGGAATACTCTTCAAAATGCAGATGGGGTCCAAGTTTGCATCGAAACCATCAGACGACGTTTGAGAGAGGTGAATCTAGGTTCTCGACGTCCATTAAGAGGAGTTCCATTAACACGTGACCATAAGCGTAAAAGACTGGAATGGGCAAGGCAACATATCAATTGGAACGATCAATGGCGTAGTGTCCTTTTCCTTGATGAATCCAGATATGGACGATTTTCAGATTCTCGAAGAATAAGGGTATCGACAATTCCACGCATACCCCGTAATCGTCGCTATGTCCAAGAAGTCCATCCATTCCGAGGGGGTAGTGTTATGGTATGGGCCGGGATATGTTTCAACGGGCGCACAGATCTACACATTTGTCCTGAGAATATGACCGCCTCTTACACTATAGGGAGCATGTCATTGACAATGTTGTGCCAAATTTACACGCTGCTATTGGTGAAACTTTTCAATTTCGATAACGCTAGACCGCACCGTGCAGCCATAGTTGAGAATGCGCGCAAGGAGCTTGGTATTCCACATTTACCAATACCTCCGCACTCGCCAGATTTGAATTGCATAGAACATGCATGGGATATGCTCCAAAGAAGATAAGATAATCATCAACCTACCCCAGAATCCTTAAATGATCTGAGAGAGCTTCTGCCCCGTTTATGGAACCAAATTCCTCAAGAAATGTTCAGCAACCTCGTGTGTAGTATGCAAAGAAGATGTCAAGCTGTTATTGATGCCTGTGAAGGCCATACATTGTATTGATAGTCTTAAAATGCTCGAATTCTCTGGGAATAAAATTTCGTTATTTCACTCGATTTTTCTTAACCTCCCTGTATACGCTGCAGACCTACAGGCTAAAATTAATTTGCAACTTGATCTCATATTAATATGAATTTCATCACAAAAATCTTATTTTAACTATATTTTTTGCAATTTAAGTCAATATCCCTATCTCATGTGGAGCAGTTTATTTGGTTCAGCAATTGAGAGATTTGAGTTAGGTTTGATCGTGAAATTCTCTTGGTGAAATCGAGAAAATGTGAGTGAAAGAAACATAACAATCATGAAGAATAATCTGAGTTTTCACAAATTCACGAATATAATGTTGGATTCCCATGAAATTCGCTCAATTTGGTATGGAGATCAAAGTAAACAGAACATTTTCCACTTCAACAATATCTGCGCTGAAATCGTCCAACAACTTCGAGAGGCCCGAATACTTCAGAAAGAAAATTCACTTGTTCCAAGAAATCTCGGAAATAATGAGATGAAATATTCCAGCGCTCACTACGTTCAATATTTTCGCCAATATTGAAACTCGTTTGAGAGAATTTTAAGTTGAGAGCTTTTAAGTTGAGAGCTTTATTAATATTCCAGAAGATAGTAATTCACCTTTGAGGGTTATATCTGTAATGTTTCTTATGGAATGATGGGCCACCCTGTATATAACTGAATACGTTCATAATTATTTTCCTTTTTCTTGACGAAGTTGACAATTATTATCGTCAACTACATTTATTTCCTCCTTGTTTATGGAACCTTTCAGGAATTTTATACTCGCATTCAAAAATAGTCACATGATAACAACTTCCTAGCAATTTACAACCCCTCGCAACGTTAATCATCCACGCTCATCATGAAAACAAACATTGGAAATAGAAATACCTACAAATTCACACTGGAGCAAGCACCATAAAACCCTTTAATCTACAAAGTCTAAAAGAGCTCACGGCAAAAATATTCTCGCGTGTTGAATGGCTGTTTGGAGTGAGGTAATTCAACATCCCCCAGTACATTCACACTGTCAGATTAAAAGGTCGAAACCAGCGTTCATATATGCAAATGTAGCAGAATTTTTGAACAGAATCTGATGTTTAGCACGTAGAATTAAGGGGAAATGTACTAGGATGTATTGATATCTAGTTAGCCTAGACCAGTTCCATGCATAAACAAAATATTGCGATACTATATAAACGAACAATAACTTATTAGAAGTGTCAGTGTAGAGTTCGACGTCAAAAAAGTAAACCAGACTTACGCAATAAATAAAAAAAAAAAGAGGTCCGTCGAAATTGTAAAAATCTAAAAATTGTACATGTATTTAAAAGGGTTAAGAGGTAAGCAGATTTACGAAGATATGCTTAAAACCCTTGGTGATCAATGTCCTTCGTATGCGACCGTGAAAAATTGGACTGCAAGCTTCAAAAGAGGTAAATTTTTCATTGAAGATGATGACCGATCGGGAAGGCCATTTTCTGTGTCAGTCCCCGAAAATATCGATGCAGTTTATGACATAATTTTATCAGACCGTCGAATTGGGCTAAAACGGATATCTGAAGCACTGAAGATTTCATACGAACGCGTTCATCATATAGTTCACGTCAATTTGGACATGAGAAAAATAAATGCAAAATGGATCCCCAAATGTTTGAATGTTGACCAAAAGCGTGCAAGGGTAGAAGCATCGCGTTCGATCTGTGCTCGATTTGAAAACGATGTAGACTTTTTAAACCGAATTGTTACTATGGATGACACTTGGGTACATTTAAACGATCTAGAAACAAAGCAACAATCGATGGAATGGCGACACTCTGGTCCTCCAAGACCTAAGAAGTTTCGTGTCCAAAAATCTGCTGGAAAAGTTCTTGCTTCAGTTCATTGGAATTGGCATGGAGTAATCATGATTGATTTTTTGGATAAGGGTAGAACAATAACTGGAGATTACTATTCGATATTACTGACCACTCTACGAAAAAAAATTAAAGAGAAAAGACGCGGAAAGCTATCCAAAGGTATTTTGTTTTTACAGGACAACGCCCCAGTACACAAATCTCATGTTGCCGTGCAAAAAATTCGTGATTTAGGGTTAGAATTACTAAAACACACCCCTTATTCACCAGATTTGGCTCCGTCTGACTCATCTCGTTCCTCAACTGAAAAAAAGTTTAAAAGGTCGTAAATTTTCTTCCAACAAGGTGGTAATAAAAGCTGTGGAGGACTGGTTTGCAGAGCAAGAAGAAAATTTTTTTTTCAAAGGTCTAGAGACGTTGCAGGTTCGCTGTAATAAATGTATTTAATTAAGAGGAGAGTATGTCGAGTAATGAAATATTTTGACATTGAAATTTTGTTTGGTTCTATAGTAGGCTAAGAATTTTTCAATATATCCTCGTAATATTTCGAGTAGCTCATGGGGTTTTTCAAGGGAATTTTGTCTGCTTGAGTTGCGTTTTCTCCTTGATATCCCAATGATATCTAACACCGTGGCCACAGCCGTCTTAACTTTGCCAAAGATCTATTTATCATCTATCTAGGGTCTGTTATTCCCAAAATGATCAGTTCTTCCAAATTATGCTGATCATTTCTGACGAGTATTAGTATTAATCCGTTGATGAGGGTCGGCATCAAAAGCCCCACTTACAGGAGGGTGGGTAAAGCCGTCAAGTTTGGGCAGTGCTGAAATTACTACCTATAGGTTTCACCATTAAGGCTTGCTACCGATATTGAAATTCATATGATGCGATACAGGGGCTTATTTCCGTCCCAATCACCTCATAGTCTGGGTGCAATCACTTCCGAAAGTTTGATGGATAAAGTTTAGAAATTTGATGCGTTTTGTTTATAGTTCGCAGCATGGAGATTTTCTTTTACATTTTGGAGGTTATCCAATATTTAATTGAGTATCTTATGGATGAATACATACAATAAACAGAATTATTTCGATAGGTATATGCCATTAAAAAAAATAGAATAGATTTTAGTGTTCCTTCATTCTCATAAGAAAAAATCTTGTAGGCTAACATAGGTAGATCAGCATCCAAGAATACAACGAAAAATTTGACAGTTACTATCAAAGCTTCGACATTTAGCACATTAATTATTTCGTTTTGGATTTATATGAATACTTGACGACATAACTTGTTAATTCTAATCAAGAATTCATTAAAAAAAATCAACCCAAAGATATAAGATGAATTGATGGGTAATTACAAGAATCAAGAACAATGTCAATTTTTGTTGATAACTTTCTTAAAATCAATGTTGGGGTATAAAACTCGGCAGCGTTTGTTCAAACAACATCTAAAGAATACATTTTTCACCATTTAGACCTTTGAGTGGCGTTTCTTATAGGAGAATTAGGTCTAAGTTCCACCTCATTGGTGAGGTACCTAACTTTTGCAAATCTGCTCAGATATCGCCAAATTTCTTGGAAAACCAGAAAAATATCAACCTAATCGACCTCTCGAGGCTTCATCTGATCCATCTACTGCGATATCTGTCCAAATAACAGCTTTTTCAATGAAATTCCCGTGTACCCCTTCAACCTCGAAATGTTTTTATCTGTGCTCTTGCATCATACGCAGAACTGTATGGTGCCCCGTTTGACATTCCTCTGCTAATACTGAGATTAGGAGCGGGGAATGGATCAATATGTTTGTTTGAATGATCTGTTCCTTGTTGCCTTTTCGAGACACATGCCATATTTGGAATCAAATCTGTACAGCTCCATTTCACAAGAATATATATACCTCGAAATGTAAACATTCGTCCTGGTCTTGAAAATCGTACTCACGCTACAAACTGGTGCTAAAAACAATAAACATACGTTAATCTTGGATATTCAACGAAAAACTCACCTGCAATTATCGATTAAATACCAAAAATCTGCGAACAATTCGTGAACCTAACAAAATGTGGAATATCTTTGATACTTTTACTTTGATGTAAACACAGAAACTGGCAACGTCGTTTTGTCATTAACGATATTTTCTGTGCGCGCACTGACTTTTCATCATATGTGCTGTGCTTTTCATCAGGTGCACCAACTCCTGAAAACGAAACCATGACCTCCTATGTGATTAAATAAAAGTGAATGGAGTATATGTAGTTCTCACTTCAGCGAAATGACAGTAAGTGAAAAAAAGCCTAATGTTGACACTTCAAAATGACGCTGTTGTCAGATGCAACAATTGGATGATAAACTAGTGGCGATATCTGTAATCGAAACTGATATATTCAAGCTATATCAGCTAATTGTGGCACAACACTCCATCAGTTCGAATCGAACAGTGAAACACTTCTTCGTCAACAAAGCAACCTCTCTCACAACAAACAAAACAAGTATCGAACTCCACATCGATCTCCTCCAAACAATTCCTCCAACCCAAACCTATCTTCCATTACCATTCAAGTCCAACAACGGAATTCCATCATGCCAGACTCACTTCCACACTCACATCCTTCTCGAACTGCATAAAAGCCTATCAGTGTCAACAAATCTAATGCCCGTTCTAGACTACCAACTTCGCAACCTCCTCCTCAATCTGCATATTTCAATTCGGCGAACTGGAGGAGTGAGGGCACTCCAAATCCTCCCGGATAACTTTGAGTGCCCGAAATGAACGTTGGCAGTTGCCATGACGATGGGAGACAATAAATAACGTTCTTGTAACGTATATTGGGGTGCGGATAGAGTCGGATGGCATATCGCAAAACAAGAAAGTTCATGGGGAAGTTCTTGCCCCCCTAGGATTCTTAAGATATCAGCAATTTATGTTCTGAAAATGAGATGAATATTTTTTCCGATCAAGAAATATTTAAGTGATGACAAAGTGAAGATTCCACATACAAAAAATTGTTATGTTACATTTCACATGCTACGCTATAATATTCTTTATTAGCTCTTACGACTAAAAATCTCGCTTATATGCTGGATGATCCCAAAGCTCAGTTGAAGATGGAAGTGGGTTGTACAAAAACGATATTATTAAGGGGGCGCCAAGTGATTTGATATTCACATCCAGAACTTGCTCTAGTTTCCGAAAAATCACTAAAATAAATCTAGATAAATGAACTATAACAATAATTCTAAAGGTGGAGTAATTACCTAGAGGTCCTTATATAGCGCTATATATGGCTCACATTGTATATTTATAAATAGATCTTAAATCAATAGCAAATTATGTGTGAAACAATGTACAGAAACCTTATGAGGTTCCTATCAAAATAACTTATATAGGTCTCATACGTTAACCTACTAATGATGAGATTAAATAATAATGCAAGTATTATCTGACTTAAACTTAATAATATAGTTCGACATTAGGGCTGATAAATTCCAGAAACTGATGATACGAACTTAATAACGTTCCTCGATCCAAAGGGAAAGGGTAGTGACGATTTACAACCTCCACGATGTTGAAATCACCAAAGGGCAACTGACGGCAGCAGGACTGATTTTCCTGGGGCTGATTCGAACCGGTGACTTATCAATCGACAATTGATGTTGCAGATATTCCAGCGAAACCACTGAAATGTCCCAGAACAAGGACCCTATGAACACAAATTCAAAGAAATCAAAATGGCGAACTCGCCAGTCAGAAATACCTACCTCTTTCATAGGGTTCTCTCAGTACCAAATTAAGTACAGTTTCCTCAATGATTATAAATGAGAATACTTCACCGAAACAGAGTTCCAGCAGAATATTGATCCTGGTTCTATAGAAGACACAAATTGCACGAGGCAGAATTGAAGGAATGATGAATCTCACCTCTCAATATGGCAAATCCCTTTTCAGGCACAGTAAGATCAGACAAAATCCTCCAAATGAGCTCTGAAGCTAAACGAAATAATGCCTGTATATAAAGTTTCGAAATTCAAATCCCAAAATCAGGTAAGTATCAAAACTCCTCGACTTTCGAAAACCACCATTAAATTGAAGAATGTGCAGAAAACAACCATTCCACTAGTTTCCACGTGAATCAAATTCACCTATCACCGTACTTCAGTTCCGAAATCCTCAATTAAAATCCCTAACCAACATATCCTCATCCCTGTCCCACAAATCGAAATTTCCAAAATTCTATCTCGTTCCCAAATCGCAGATACAACAGGTTTCCCGACAAGAAAACATATTTTCCCCCAACCTCGTCGTAATACAGTGGCGTGACTACGATCAGGGATCGGAAAATTAGCATTCTCCAAATCCGGACATAACACACAAGTTGAGAAATAAAAGGAGGCACAAGACTTTTGAAGATGTGTGGAGAAAAACAACATAATCATCTTAACATTTCATTTTCAATGATATTGATCAAACAATTCAACAAGACTTTGAAGCAATGACTTTATTGGGTTGAAGTCTGACACTAAGAAAGTCTGGCTGTAAATTAACAAAAGAAACTGAAAATCTAATCAGCAATAACACCCTGATCTATTCCTCTTAACTTGATCTTCCTTAGTAGATTGGCGAGCAGAAGTTATTGACTTTTTATCATCTTTACCTCCCTCCAAAGGAGTAACTTTCTTCTTCACCACATCTGCCTCAATCACGTGTCCATCATCTCCAGCCCAGATCGCTTTTTCGTACTCAGCAGCCTTTTCTACGTGTTTCTTATTGATTTCAGAAATTGCTTCCAAAATGTAATCAGGGTAGATATTTTCGGGGTTATACAAACGTTTACTGAGGAGACCATTCTTATGCATCATCAGGATTTGGTTTCCAATGGCAGTTGGATCATGCAGCTTACATCTGTCCCCCAAGAAATGCTTCTTGGGGAGGCAGATCAATGGACCTGGGCAAGTTACAGAGCATTGTTTTTTCTCCAACGGTATGGTTCTACAAGAAATTGCAAGTTCTGGTTCGTCAGATTTGACAGAAGGTTCTGATGAGCTTTCGTTGTGGCTCCCTTCTTCATATTCATCTCCTTCTTCTTCTCCTGAAGGCGTATGGGTTACCAGTTCGGTTTCTTCAATATACTCTTCGATGCTGGGTACAGGTGAAAATTCTTCTTCCGAAAACAGTTCCTGGTCTTTTCCCTTGATTTTCACCTCGATCTCCATCGTTCTAGGAGTTTTATGAGGTAGTCCAGGGATGTACTTATCCCCGTAATAAGACCTCGGCATTTCTGGAATAGTTTCTCTTCCTTTCGTGCATGGTTCGATGGTTATGACCAGCGTCCCTTTTTTCCTACAACAAGGATTGTTCTCGGTGTCCAAAGTCATGACTGGGAATTTCGAAGTACTTTTCTTGCGACAATTGGAATTTAGATCATTAAGTAACCATCGCGTGATTTGGGAAAATGTCGCACAAAATGACGTCTGTCATCGGTTCGCATAGAGATGCATAGAAATCCTGGCGCAGAAAATATAGAGATTCTTTATCTTCATGGTAGCAACTCATACGCTGTTTATATCCATACCAATACTTGGTATTTTGTTGGGAGGTTTTGAAGTGATGATATCATCAACTTTTCTTCTTGTTGAGGGTTCATTTCTCACTAGCTGGCCCGGCGAACTTTGTTCCGCCCTAATGATACTTACGGTGGATTTCACGAATCCACTCTGATTTTTGAACTGTCAAATGTTTCCATGGATATGAGCTTTCACACAGGACAGATACAAAAAAATAATATGTCATAATATGTCAATCACTAATAATGGCAATTTTGGATTCAGTTATTTCCGCAAATATATTTATTTCCCAAATAGAAATTCAAAAACGTTTCAAAAATTATGAGGAAAGATGAGAACGGACAATTCACGATTGAAACTGATCGCCAAAATCCGATTTACTTGAAATTTCGATAAAAATTCACTGTGATATTCAACCGCTTTTTGATCTGTTAATAGCCTTTCATGGTACCATAAGCCCTATGTAAATTACACGGTAATTAATGTCATATGTTATTTTTTCGACCATTTCAAACCACGACGACCGAAATGCTCTAAAAAAAACAGATGACATCAATCGATAGCCGCGAAAGCCTCAACAAATTCATCGTCATTTAATTGTGATAATGTCAAATATACTACCTTCACGATTACGTTATTTGGAATATATAAAACTATAAAAATAACTAATAATCATCAGTCATAATGTGTGAGTAGCGCCATCTGAAGTGGTAAGAACGAAACTTTTCTCATATCTCAACAAAATCTAATCATTTTAGACATCTGTACTACTTCGCTAAGACATTTTGGTTTTGCCCAACAGCGCAGAGTTGTAGGCAACTCAAATGACACACTATCACAATGACTATAGAGGGAATATAGTCACTGTACACACTATTTGTTCAAATTGCCGTCTAACGCGGAGAATATCAAATGAAGAACAAACGAATAAGCGGAGCGTAACTGTAACTGTAGCGACATCTAGTGGCCTTACTCAAAAGGAGGAAAAGCATTTTCTGTATAAGTAAAATTTTTTATCGATTTTTTCAAAGTTTTATTGTATTTTATAGACCGTAGACGAATCCATATATGAAGTTTCATAACAAACAGTCCATCCGATCTCGAGTTATAAATGGTGTAACCAACATCTTTCTTTTATATATATATATATATAGATATAGATTACAGAATTCAATTTTCACGACAGTTGAATTACAATGAACCCCAATATCATGTCTAATTCAATTCGCGTCTTCTCCTCGAAACTTTTCTCCTTCAACATCTATAATTTCTCAGGTTTCGCTGACCTGAAACATTGAAAGATCGATCCAATTATGGAACAATGAAATTATTTCCATTTATTCTCGAATGACGATGAAAGAACGTCTCCTCATCGGACAATACACTTTCGAGATGTACCTAACCCGTCTTAGCACCGTATTCTCCTAATTCACTTTTGCGAGAACTTCGGAAAATGAGTTAATTCTTTCACAACCGTCTGAATAAAATAGCACACTGTCGCATTAATTTTTCATGCGCCATTTTCATTATTTCTGGGGGAAGGGATCGATATTGAACTCCGTGGAACTTGGAAGAAGGATATTCATCATTTTTCCCTCTTGGTTTTCAAGAAATCGTAGTAACTTCCTATTTAGCATTGAGTTTTCTGTATTTTGAGGCAGGAAAAGTCTTTTTTCGGCAACCGTCCGGGAAGTACCCACTTCCCGGACGCTTTTTCTTTGAGAAAGTAGCATTTCCCGGCCTAGGCCGGAAAGTACGTACTTCCCGGCCTAGGCCGGAAAAACACGTCGTTGTTGTCATTGTTATGATCATCACAATAGCAACGAAATAAAGGATGACAGTTCTGTTCTGTGTTCTGTTTAATTCAAATATGAATCAAAATCAATAAAGAGATGTGTCATCTCATTGATTTGTAATTCTTCACGGTTGCCGAAAAAATATTGTACGCAACACGCCCGGAAATAGTTTTTTTGGACTCACAGACTTCCAGGACTCGCCTCCGGCTCGTCCTAGAATCTTGTCTATTCGTCCAAAAAAACCCTATTTTCCGGACTTGTTACGTAAATTACTATTTTGTACAACTGCCATTAAAAGTGACACTTTTAATGACAGCAAACATGTTAAATTGATTGTTTACGTGGGAGCGTGTTGAAAATATTCTTAACATAAGTGTTAAAAATATTTTTAGCACTCCATTTTCTTATGATGAAATCAGATGAAAAAAATTCAGCGATTGCAAAATTTTATTATCAATATTTAACAATCATTACTTATGAACATTAATATTAATCGTAAAACTAGAACAATTACTAACATTAATGCCCTGTGTCGTTAGGGAGCTTCGCAACACAATATTAGAATCCACAGCACCATCAGTACTTGTAGAAACCGGAAGTACAATATTGGATGATGATGATCCAAAATCTGTTGAGGTTGGGATAATTTTTTCAACAATGACATCTCTATATGCAATGGAATGATCAACATAGCAATGAAGCGGAGGATCTTCGAATACAGTGTCCTGTATATTGCTTTGGTTCTGGAAGTTTGAGGCAACAATAGATGGAATTTTCCCAAATGTATTGATACCAACTGGATTGACAGTGCATTTATTATGTGACGTGTCGACTTGAGTAAGCCTGGTCACTTGGCAAATCAGGCTCGCGGCTAAACTCAGTGAAGATGGGAGTGAGTTAAAAAAAAATTAAGTTTATGAATGGGCGCCAGGTAGAGAATTTGCCTGTCCACAAAATTGCGTACTCCCCTACCAGAATAGCAATAAGACAACTGATACTCAATGTCAACCCCTTTATTTAAAATTAAACTAATTCAACAATATTAATGAAAAAGTAAAATTAGATTTGCAGTAGTTGATAGGTATATTCAGCGAAACAAACTCCACAAAATTGCTGAATTCGATTAAATCTCACTAAATAAAGTTATAAATTGAAAAAGGAAACTCAAGTACCGTGGTTGTAATAACTGGCCAGTTAGTATCCACCTCAGTTCACAAATGTTTACACTTACGCCTATAGTAATTATGAACAGTATCGAAAAATCACAATCCAGTATCAAATGAACTGGTACAAAGGTAAAAATGTAAATTAGGCAATCTGCCACTATAATAAACTCAATTATGAGTCTGATAAAAGTTAATTATAAATGAAAGGAGCCAGCGATGATTGAAAGGTCTCCCCTGCTATCAGTTATTCACTTTGTACAATATTATATTATAAACTAAAGTCAGTGCAAAGCACCGGTTACCTCAACCACTAAATCTCCTGAAGTAGAGACGTCGATAGTACTTATAACGTGGATGCTAAGCACTCATATGCCAGGCCCTTGGATGACAGATACTTGTATATCCGATACTTGGATAGACGATACTAGGATGACAGATGCTTGTATATCCAACACTTGGATGTCTAGATGGCCGACACTTGGATGTCTAGATGGCCGATACTTGGACCCTCTTATGATATTGGTCGAGGGTGAAAATGATCTCCTTTCCAAATTCTATATCTCCAACAATTCTCCAACAACAAATATTCGTATACAACTCCTCTATAAAGATTCCGGGAATATAATAATCCGTTATAACAAACGTACCCTTGGATTAAAACCAATATTCTCTATATTATCCAGGGAATTAACCAAATTGAAATTATAATCGCCTACAACGAGGATGATTCCAGATAAAACTTCCAGACCAATAATTTACATTCAATTCAGCTTTTCAATCTTCCACAATTTTCTTCGAAAATTCTCCAAAAAGAGGTTACCTCGCTTTCACAGAGCAGCCAATTGTCAAACAATTCCTTCCTACTTCTATGACCGCACACAATACCACAGCCGTCTCCACCACAAGCCATGAATCAACCGGCAACGCCGCAAATGATGTTAACTATACAACATCGAAAATGCTGTTTCTAATTCAGGGAGCAAAATAATAACGTTACAATTATTAATGTATTTCAGGAAAAAAACGACGATGTTTGATGACAAAAGGGCGCAGTGCAAAGTACTTATGAAAATAGTCAACATACTTCCCAATTATACTGAAAGAACGACTGACTTTCGTTTTTGTGTTTGGAAGTTGTATAACCAATGATTTATTTGTTATTTCGATGTCTTCCACTGATAAATTACACAATATTTCACGCCGACCGGCTCCAAATAATTCGAAAATAGTTGCAACCTTAACCATCAAGTATTTCTCATCTAGTGCCTCATTTATAAACTTGTCAACTTGTTCACGAGTGAGAATTTTCGATTTTTTGGGACGATATCCTTCACTTCTTCGTTTTAAATATGCTATTACCTTAAAATATTACTAACATCCACACCATTTTTAATAAGGGCGCTTGAATTTATCATTGAAAATTTGCTCCACAAAGTTGATGAACTCCATATTTTTGATTTTTCTTCTAAGTATGCCAGTAAAACAGGTTCAATAAAGTTCCCTTCTACATTTTTCAATTTACACCAAGCCACGAAATTGTTATATGCAATATCGTACTGCTGAACAGATTTTTAGGTAGGAGTTCCAGATTTGCTCTTCTTGCAGACTCTTCAATATCCACAGGAACAACCAAATCGTCACTTTTATTGATAATTTGAGTCTCGACAAACATATTGAACAGTTAAAAACCCAAGACGAAAATTGGACAGGAACGAAATTCAAATGACAGCGTCTTTTCTCATTCGGTATTAATCATAACGTTGGCAACGTTTGCCATTCACAACAACCTTTCGATTATTTGAATATCAAAATGCATTCTGAAGTTTATTGTCATTGCAAATTCGCCCATTTCATTATCAAAATAGGGCAGTTGTACAAAAAGCATTGTATGGTATTTGTGCTAAAAGTGATTTTATCTTGTTCACTCACAAAATAAAACGTCACTAATAACACTCGTATCATAAATAACTATTTTTCGAAAACACCCTGTATATGAACAAAAACCGATTGTTCTCGTCATATTTTGTACAAGACAGCTAGATAAAGATACAAACCTATTAAAACTGACACTTCAAGACTTTCACCCCTCAAAACACTTCTCAACCTTCGGCAAATAAAACCGTCAAAAGTTAGAAAATCATCCGCTACCCAGGCAATTATAGCGAGCCGGTTATGTGGACGTTGGTCGGAAAATTCCGCGCTGGCTCGAATTTTCCGCCCTAAAATTTCCTCCTGCGGCTTCTGCAACGTTCCTGAGCGTATAAATCAATTGGAAATATCCGCTCTTGGCCGGCAGGAACACGACAAATTTTCCTTTTATCCGAGAGGGCCAATTGAAAACAATTGGAGGGAACGTATGTTGGGAAACCTGATTCCTGCACACCTTGTCGCAAAAGAAAGCTTCTGGAGACGCTTGTTAAGGGTTATCTTTCACTTTTGTCTGTGTGTCTGTGAGTAAGGCTGTCTTGTGTACTAGGGGCAGTAATTTTGAGGATATCGAGGTCAAATTCGACACCCATTGCCAGGATATTGGTCCTTAGTGAAGAATTTCAATAAAAAATAACAAGTGTCTTATTTTGCTTACATGCAAACTAATCTGCGTAGTCTAGATTATTACAATCAAGTAGTAGAGCAACAAGAGTTCTAGCTCAATTTGAATTTTAAAATATTAAAATTGGAATTTGAACCATTGTTTGTTCGAAGTTATGTCTGGCATGTTAGTTTGGGTTGTCGAAGACAGATAACGATATTTTCTTATCACCTCCTTGAGATCAAATTTCGTGTGTGTTTTCTTTTACGCCCCACAGTATTGTCCCTTAGGGGCGTAAAAGATAACACACACGAAATTTGATCTCAAGGAGGTGATAAGTAATAGTATATAACATTACTAGCAAGGTAAGAGGGTTTTTACTGGCGAATGGAGGATATAACTGACGAGCCGCAGGCGAGTCAGTTACCTCCTTGAGCCAGTAAAACCCGATACCTTACGTGTATTGTTTTATATTTTATTTGTTTCTCATTTGTAAAAAGGTTAGATAAATTCCAAAAAAATCTCAATAATTTGTTGCAGATGTCGTAAGCTATGGAAGCGTTGCCATGAACAAGTCTGTTTATTTTTCTTTACATTTGTTTTGGCGAAAGCGAAAATGAATGTCCCAAGAGAAATTATTGAGGCAGCCAGCAGTGTAGCTTCAAGTTTATTACCTGCAAAATCAGCTTCACGGTACGAGCGAGAATACGACGACTTCAAAAAGTGGCAAAACAAAAATAGTGTGATTGGCGTAAATGAAGATGTTTTGTTGGTCTACTTGAATCAACTATCTGCTAGATTCAGCCCTAATACTTTATGGGCAAAATGGTCTATGCTGAAAAGCTGCTTGGAAATGAAAGAAAATGCCCCTGTTCGCAGGTTTGTTTTCCTTAAAAAATTTATTGAAAAATATGACGTTTAGTTGTCATTTGCAGATTTCAAAAGGTAAAAGCGTTTTTGAAACGAAAAAATGAGCGTTATACGCCAAAAAAAGGCCAAGGTATCAAGTAAAGGAGAAGCTGAACAATTTCTTTTACATGCTCCTGATGACCAGTGGTTGCTAGCGAAAATTGTAACAATATTTGGGATTTTTGGATGTTGTCGATGTGATGAAATTATCTCCTTAAACATGAATGATGTAGAAGATATGGAAAAATACGTTATTGTGACATTGCGGCAAAAATTTAACAACAAGAAGATTCACCATAACCGATGATGGCTGCAGCTTCAAGCCCTGCATGTTATACAGAAAATATATAAATCTTCGGCCTCCTGGAACAGAAAGACTAAGATTTTTTTTTGACATACCGACATGGAAAGTGCATTTCCCATAATGCTGGCCAGCACACTATTGGTGATGTCCCAAAGCAAATAGCGAAATATTTAGGTTCAAAAGACCCAGAGTTATACACAGGCCACTCTTTTCGCAGAACTGGAGCCACCACGGTTGCGGATTCGGGTGGAGATATTTTAGCACTAAAGCGTGCAGGAGGGTGGAAGAGCACCGAAATTGCGATGAGTTATGTCGATGATTCGGTCAACAAAAAAATCGAAATGTCTAGCAAATTATTTGGTAGTAAGGAAAGTACAAAAATGTTCTGCAGTCCTCGAGTTCAGCAGTTTCTGAGTCAAGAGATGGTTCATCAGTATCAACTCTTTCATCATAAAAAATCTGTGTTACTGGAAATAACAATTGTACCATGATTTTCAACATATATGACGATAAAACAAAATTTTTCAATCTAAATAATACTACTAACTTGTAAAAATTTTGCGAGTTAACTGTCAGTTTTACAAGTTAGTGACTTGATAAAATAAACTTTCCTGGTTAATATTGTGTTTTTGGAAACTGACGTTTACGAATGAGAAACAAATAAATATCGTTATCTGTCTTCGACAACCCAAACTAACATGCCAGAGATAACTCCCAACAAGCAATGGTTCAAATTCCAATTTCAATATTTTAAAATTCAAATTGAGCTAGAACTCTTGTTGCTCTACTACTCCATCCAATTCCGGTCTTAAAAAATCATCCATCATCTATCGATAGCGCGATTTATTCACCATAACTGTTGATCCAGCCTCATTCTCGAAAAAGTTAGGTCCAGTACCCCCACCGAACCATAAACCGCAGCAAATAGTCATACGTTGAGGATAAAGAGGCTTTTCAACAATAACTCTTGGGTTTTCCGAGCCCCAGATGCGACAATTTTGCTTGTCGATGAAGCCATCGAGGTGGAAATGGGCCTCATTACTCAAGATGATTTTTCAATGGAATTCCTGATCATTTTCATGCATTTTAAGGACCCAATCAGCAAAGACACGACGTCATTGATGATCGGCCGGCTTGAGTTCTTGTGTTAACTGAACTTTATAAGCCTTAAGACCCTAATCTTTAGGCAAAATACGGTGTAATGATGTTTGTGGAATGCCAAATTCCAAAGAACGATGAGGAATGGACAAACCTGGGTTTTATTCAACACCTTAGGCTACATCAGCAATATTCTCGGATGTTCTTGAGCGACGTGCAAGGGTTTTATTCTTCACATCACTAACTGGTCCCAACAGCTCAAATTTTTCCACCAATTTGTGTATTGCTGTTCGACAAGCTGCTTCACGACGACTCAAAAACGTTCGAGTTTTACGAACTATCTCACCATTTTTCTAGTGAATTTTAATCATTTCAATGCGTTGTTGAAGCGTGTATCCTTTCATTTTTATTGATGGCGTAATTTCTACATGCCAAATGTCAAAAAAAGCATGATTTTTAGTAGTAATATCCCTAGGACCTTGATAATAGACGAGATAATTTTATGACCATCGAAAGCTCGTTCATTGGTTACAACCCGAAGCCGAAGGCTGAGGGCTGTTGCCAAGCAACGAGCTTGAGATATTGGTTATAAAATTATGAGGCATTTATCAATGTCCGAAGAATATTCGGCAGAAAATTTTTTGACAGAAAAAATGTATAACTCAACACAACAAAACATTTATTTATCTATTGAAAGTACAATTAGTGAAAGTGCAATTCGTAAAATTCAACTCAACATTAGATTCGTTGCTGTTCTCTTGTATAGAAGATCTATTTCCACGCATAATATTTATTATCGTGTTGTGGTTTTCTTGATCGAGGTTAAGGTATGGTTTGATAAAACTTTGATTGCTATGACCAGTAATCTTCAGCAATTGTTGTTCCTCCACACCACTTTTTTCCAATTGACTGACAGCTGTTGATCTATTTGAATGATTCGTTATCTTTTTGTCTTTGACATTCAAGCCACTTGCTTCGGCAGCATATTTAGTCCATTCATTTATGGTATTCCTTCCAACAGGTACATTATCGTACCATTTGTCAGTTTCATTTTTCCAATATCGATTTGGTTTCAAGAATAGTCGTGGTGAGGTAATATTTTCGCCTCTTTTTGATATTAGTTTAAGAAAAAGACGTACAGGGCAGCTTTGTCTCTCACTATTGGAAACCAACCATATACTACTTGTACAGCTTTCAGAACCACCTTGGCACGTTTTACTGAATACCGGATTGTATTCAATGCGATTCAATGTCTCTCCTCCTCGCCACGCTAGTTCTACTGCAGCAATATGATATAATTTACGCATAAGACCTTCAGGAGTATTTTCATCCCATAGCAATATTATTCTGTTAACTTCAGACAAATTTAACGAAACTGAACTGAATTTACGTTTACTTGGGTCTGCTTGCAATTTTTTTCTGATTGCATCGCGGGCATCTCGGGCTGGTTTAAATATTATATTATTAAACGGGTCAATCATAATGTTGTAGTCTTTATAATACTTTTCTTGTAAGAGTTTGCTCGAAACATTCCACATTGTCTTTACCGTTGCTTCTTTGAATTCTGTTCCGTCTTTTCTCATATTGACAGCCCAATCTTTGAGTATAAACGGCAATTCTTCCAAGCTTCTGCGTTCATTCAATTCGTATGATCGTTCGTAGCAAAATTCCATAAATATTCCCCAAATATATTTGTGGCTATTGGAAGTATTTCTGGGAATGTTTTCTTTGATAAGCTCATTTATATTTTTAACATTACCAAAACGTGACATTTTGAAATTTGTTTGGAATGATGTTGCCATGGAACCATTATATAATTTTATAAGACTCTATCGTGTTATCATTGGGATTGAAAATTGCATTGGATGTAGTTTTCGATGTAATGTTGACATGATTGGCTGAAATGGTTCCATATAGTTGCGTTCGGCCTGTCAACTCCGATACGGGGCGAGTCGAACCAGAGTTTTTATTACAGATCGCTTAGTGTTAGTGGAACTTTTAGAACTTGTCACTTGTTCCTATTTGAACGAACGAATGACAATTGGCGTATCCGAAGATCAAAGCGCCCTCTTTCATCGGTGGTTGGAATCGGTTGACAAATGTCAACTACTAAAACCCCGGGAATTTCATATTTGAATTCAACTTCTCAGCTAATAGATTTTAAATCATATTTTCATAACTGAAATAAGTTCACAATTTGAGTTGAACAATTCATTGGAAAAGATGAATCGACAGTGCTTGGTGATTTAGCTTACAAGCTAAATACAAATTTGTTAGTTGGCTTCAAAAATAATGGACATCTCACAGAAAGGCAAAAAAATTTTAATGTAGCTCTGAGTAAATGTAGAGTGAAGATAGAAAATGCTTTTGGTATAAAGCGAACTTCTTCTTAAAAGGTTCATCACACAACACAAGTATTAAATCTCTTTGGCAGAATACATAGAAAAAACAAAAACATAACAAATTGCACAAAAAAAATGTGAGTTCTCAAACTGTATTCTAACTGAATCGAAGGAAACTGATTCTTAAAGTTTATCGATCATTTTTTCGAATAATTCATTAAATTTATCTAGCCCTTTCATTTTCTCTTCATGTCTCTTATCAGCTTCAGATTTACGTGCCTTCCTCTTCCTGGCGAAGGTTGATTCTATGTTTTCATTTTTATCTTCACGTTCTTGCTCAGAGCAGGAAGCCCCTGATTCAGCTTTAGAGAAACCACACAAATTTGAACATGTTGCTAATGGGGTAATTTCAGGCTTACTATGCATGAAATTATTAATGGCTGTGAAGAATTGCCAGTGTTTTTTTTTTCTGGCCTGAAGTGGAATTGTGTGCCAGGCAACTCTTATACGTCCTTTTTAGTCTCTTCCACTTTTGTTCACACAACATGTATGAGACAGGCCGTTTAAATTTTTTCTCGCATTCGGAGGATATTTTAGTCCATACATTTTTTTTCAGGCCATTCTCAAATTCATGTTGTCTTTTCTCGATTTCATTAATCAAAAACAAAGTATTTTCATCAGTCCATAACTTATGGTCAGCAGCACTTGTTTCTGAATTTTCCATTTGAAAGTTTCCAATTACCTCGTCGGTCTCTTGTTCTAAGAACTCTTCGTTTACAGTCCCAACAGGAATATAAATCATTTGTCCGTCTGAAAAAAGGCTTTAGTTTTATAAATACGATACGTAACAACTTTTGAATACGTACTTGAAATCTCTCGCAACAGCATTCTGTTTCCTGTAACGCCTTTCGTCATTACCACATTACGGGAGTTCTTAGAAAATGACGAAAATGTCTTTGACATAGTTAATCAAACTTATTTTAAAATTTGAAATTTCAATCCGTCTAACCACAGACCTCCTTTCGTGCCCCATCTCTGGAGCTAGGGTTTTCAGAGTTGGTTCCAAAAGCTCTACTCCGTCTGGCACGAACGACATACAATTGACACTTTTCGATCTGACATGGGTGACCGAACGACACGGAGCAAAAAGTGTTTATGGAACCGACAGGCCGAACGCACCTTATGATACAAAATCATAAAACTGGATTTGTTGTTAGAAGTGTCAAAAAATTTTCGAAATAACATCTCTCATTGAAAAACCCGTTATGTCACAATCTTGATAGATTCTTTCAAGGCTCATAATGAAGTGCTTGGTGCCAGAGCAGAGTATAAAGGTGTTCCAATAAAATTATGGATTCTCCAACCCGATGCCCCAACAAAAATCACCTGCAAAAATCTCTTTCTCACCGTAATATTTCTGTAGCGACGCAAATCCAAAAAGAAAACAACCCTGAAGGGCTAGTGTTGGACATTTACATAAAAAACGACAATGGCGGTTTCCCTGGGATTGTTTGAAATAAGCATCCCTCACATCCATTGTGCTCGGCATAAAGGGTATGTTTGTTGTCCACTATACTTCAGGCTCAAGGGGCTTTGAAGATACGGTCTGAATAGCATTCCACATTCTTGTTTATACAAGAGATTAAATGGTACGCTTGTCTTGATTAAAACTGTTAGTTGAAATGGAGCCCCATACATGTAACGTATACGGTGAATGACACGGACAATTGTATCGTCTGATTGTGCTGTGATTTTGTGAATGGGTGAATACCCGGAATGAAGATGAATCATTGACCACTGCCAATTGCGTTGAGTAAATGGAGGTGCTTGCCTCTGGTATTTCCATGAATGTAATTTCAAAATATTGTGTCATTGGCTTTTGTGCGATGTTTCGTGCGGGCAAGAATGTTACTCGTATAATTTCACCGGAATTTCTTCAATTGTGAATAAAAACTAGCAGAAAAATCCAAAGTTATACAGTTGTCTAGCCAATTTCATGGAAACTCCGATATATCACTGAAATTTTCAAGTTTAATAATTTTTGGTTAATGAGTACCTGTATGTGTATCATTCCCACATTTTGGGAAACAAAAGTCAACTGGTATTCTATATCTGAAGTAAGATACGTATGTATATGGAGACCACATGCAGAATTGATCAGTTTTCCGCTGCAAGAATTGAAAGAAGACAAGTACTTTTCGAATAACGATGAATGCAACCAGCTCATCCACCAATTTGCAACAGCGTACAATACAACCAAGTGTTGTTACACAGTGACTTCACGTGTTTTTGCCAGTTACCTACTATAATGAACTGCTCCACATGAGTTAGGGATATTGACTTGAATTGCAAAAAAATATAGTAAAAATGAAATTTTTGTGATGAAAATTCTAATATAATTTCAAGTTGCAAATTAATTTTAGCCTGTAGGTCTGCAGCGTATACAGGGTGATTAAGAAAAATCGAGTAAAATAACGAAATTTTTTCCAGAGAATTCAAGCATTTTAAGAATGTTAGTACAATGTATGGCCTCCAAGGGCGTCAATAACAGCTTGACATCTTCTTTGCATACTACACACGAGGTTGTTGAACATTTCTTGGCAAATTTGGTTCCATAAACGAGGCAGAAGCTCTATCAGATCATTTAAGGATTCTGGGGTAGGTTGATGATTATCTAATCTTCTTTGGAGCATATCCCATGCATGTTCTATGCAATTCAAATCTGGTGAGTGCGGAGGTATTGGTAAATGTGGAATACCAAGCTCCTCGCGCGCATTCTAAACTATGCCTGCACGGTGCGGTCTAGCGTTATCGTCTAGAAATTGAAAAGTTTCAATAGCACCGTGAAAATTTGGCACAACATTGTCAATGATATGATCCCTATTGTGATAGGCGGTCATATTCCCAGGACAAATGTGTAGATCTGTGCTCCCGTTGAAACATATCCCGGCCCATACCATAACACTACCCCCTCGGAATGGATGGACTTCTTGGACATAGCGACAATTACGGTGTATGCGTGGGATTGTCCATATCCTTATTCTTCGAGAATCTGAAGATCGTCCATATCTGGATTCATCAGTGAAAAGGACACTACGCCATTGATCGTTCCAATTGATATGTTGTCTTGCCCATTCCTGTCTTTGACGTGTTAATTGAACTCCCCTTAATGGACGTCTAGAACCTAGATTCACCTAGATCTCAAACGTCGTCTGATGGTTTCGATGGAAACTTGGACCCCATCTGCATTTTGAACAGTATTCCGTAGCATTCTACACGTAGATGTAGGGTTTCTTCTCGCCGAAACGGTGATGCAACGATCCTGAACAGGTGTTGTTTTTCGTCGGCCACCAAGCCTTGGTCTTTCCAACACGGAACCTCTTTCCCTGAACCTATTCCTAGTCGAGATATCACACTTTGGCTGACTTGGAGCCTTTCCGCTACAACAACCTGAGTTAGGCCACCCTGTAGCATTCCGATAGCCTCTTTAGCCTCAGCGTTCGATAATTTACGTCTTGGCATTTTCAGAAAACTCGTTTCAAATCGAAGCCGTTGATAAACTGACTTCATTTCGAAATAAGAACATTCATAAAGCATATGCAAAAAACCAAACTTCAGAAAAAAGGCGACCAGATTGACGAAATGTATCATACGGATTTTTATTGGATCGATTTAAGTTGTTATTGAGTTTAACATGATTTTACAGCGATTTTCTGGAAGATCACATACTTTTAAAAACGATTCAATACGATATCCCTAACTCTTGTGAGCAGTATATTTTCAGTATCAACAGAGAAAAAAGTTTCTTCAACATTTGCCAGGTCACTTATTGAATTCACATAATATTTTCTCAATTTCATTATTTTCCCAAAGTAAATGAACATTTCTCTATGTAGAAAGGACAACGTTGCTTATTTATCTGATAGGAAAATGACTATACCCTCATATCGTCAAATTATACACGGTGAAATGTGTCACAATGTCATGGCTTACCGAGATATTTTATAAAAGTGAATGGAATATACACTTCTTATAGTAGGTACTCGTTTGACAGCACATTTTGTGTACGTTCGCCATAGAAAACGCCAACCTCCACAATGACAATGTCAGATCTGACATATCCACATCAGTGTTGCCACAGCTTCAAACTCAAGTAGCATTCTAAGCATAGAATAACATGGAAATTGAGTCTGGTAATCGTATGATTAATTGTGTGCACCTGCCTGTAGTCGCTGGCGAAGATAACACTCTAAACAAACCTTGGCGTGCTCTCCACCCTCAATGAATACACGGAACGCTGCCTTTGAAATTAATATGCGGAATCAGATTCACGCGAATGCATCCCGAAACTTACAACGTTCGGAAATTAGAGCAGTTTATAAATTATATCGCATTCAGACGTGCATCGATTACTTGAAGGGGCCATTAAAAATGCTAATGCCCTCTTCTGTATTCCCTTCCATCCACGACGTTGACTAACGAACCGGAGTTGATGTCTCTGCGAGTCCGTGCAGGCAGATTTTTTATGAAAAAAAAAAGGAAATCGTTCCGATTCCCATGTGGGTCCCGTTCGGTAAAAAAGTGACTGTGCGTTTGGGGAAAGGGGAGTGATGGATTCTCGATTAATTTGTAAAGAATGGAAACTCGTCCATGGAAACGAGAAGACGTTTTGTGAAAGTACGAGGATATATTGAAAAATTCTTAGCCTACTATAGAACCCAACAAAATTTCAATGTCAAAATATTTTATCACTCAACATATTCTCCTCTTAATTGAATACATTTATTACAGCAAACCTGCAAGGTCTCTAGACCGTTCAAAAAAAATGTTTCTTCTCATATCTGTATTCATCAGTGAAAAGGACACTACGCCATTGATCGTTCCAATTGATATGTTGCCTTGCCCATTCCAGTCTTTGACGCTTATGGTCACGTGTTAATGAAACTCCTCTTAATGGACGTCTAAAACCTATATTCACCTCTCTCAATCGTCGTCTGATGGTTTCGAAACTTGGACCCCATCTGCATTTTGAAGAGTATTCCGTAGCATTCTACACGTAGATGTAGGGTTTCTTCTCGCCGAAACGGTGATTAAACGATGCTGACCAGGTTTAGTTTTTCGTCGCCCACCAAGCCTTGGTCTTTCCAACACGGAACCTGTCTCCCTGAACCTATTCCAAAGTCGAGATATCATACTTTGGCTGACTTGGAGCCTTTCCGCTACAACAACCTGAGTTAGGCCACCCTGTAGCATTCCGATAGCCCTATTAGCCTCAGCGTTTGTTAATTCACGTCTTGGCATCCTCAGAAAACTCGTTTCAAATCGAAGCCGTTGATAAACTGACTTCATTTCGAACTAAGAACATTCATGAAGCATATGCAAAGAACCAAACTTCAGAAAAAAGGCGACCAGATTGACGAAATGTCTCATACTGATTTTTATTGGATCGATTCAAGTTGTTATTGAATTTTAAATGATTTTATAGCGATTTTCCCGAAGATTACATACTTTTAAAAACGGTTGAATACGATATATCTAACTCTTGTGGAGCAGTATATTTCTACTACCTACATTTTGATTCCGTAGTAGTACAGTAACTCAGTTTAGTTCTGATGATTTTGAAAATTGGCTTCACTATTTATTATTCAAAGACTTTCTATTTAGTCTGAGATTTCACTAATTGCTTCGTATTTTTCTTATTTTCGGTTATTGCGACTCACTTCTGCGACAAAAAATAAATTCAGAGTGAAGAATTTGCAGCCTTTCTCTATTCTCGTTCGATTGGTACCAAATCTGACAAAATTCGTATAATCTAATGAAATGGAATATTGATTCCTTCAGTCCGATTCTACCTCAACTCCATTCCCAGAGTTCAGATAGAACTGGTTGGTGTTTTGATAATAAATTACCGAAGGATGTATAAGGCTTACTGAATTATTCCATGCACATCCCCTGCCTGGATCTGGGGGAGAATTACTTCTCTTCCTGCCTAGATCATCCAAAAACGAAATATATACTCATAGCAGCCGGTCTTGGCAAGTTCAGCTGTGAATATAAGTTAGAGGAACGGAGATATAACAGGGATATGAGGATGTGCAGCCAGAATTTTATTATTTCTATGAATTATGCTCGCTTTGGACCTGAAATAGAGTATGCACGGGTTTGGGTAGGATGGGCTTGAGCTATTTCGGGAAAAATCACATGAAATGTTCAATTTCGAAACTTTTTCGCCAACTGGAATATCAGAAATTCACTTTGGCTCGTTTGCTATGCGAGTTGAATACTCTTATTTGTCCACGACTACACTGCGCAAAAAAATTAACGCACATTATGGAAATCTCAAATTTATTCTACAACTGAAGGTGTTCTCAATGATAATTTTTTTTATCAGAATTATGCATGCATATGTTATCTACTTTCAACGTTTTTCTTCAATACAGATGTTTTCTCCCAGCAGGAATAAAGAAAGATGATATTATCAGATTTTGAATGTACTGGCTCCATTCTAAAATCAGTTGTTCGCGATCAATTCCAGTGATCAATAGTTTTCCTTTCGTTTGATTTTCTACACGCAATTTGACCCAAGAGGAATGTGCCCAAGCGGTAGTTTTGCGAGAAGAAGGGTGGACATACACAAGAATTGCAGGAAGGTTTGGAGTTTCCCATACAAGTGTGTCCAGAATGATGCTGCGATTCAGGGAGACAGGTATGAATGTCCGCAGACTAGGACAGGTTAGACCACGGGTAACAACTGCCATTCAAGAACGTTACTTGAGAGTTTCCTCGTTGAGACAACGGTTTGCAACCGCTCGCCTCCTTCAAAATCAGCTTGAGCAAACTCATGAGGTGCAAATTAGCACTCAGACAATAAGATATCGCCTCAGAGAATATGATGTAAGGCCTCGTGTCGCGGCAAGAGGCCCAGCTCTTACCCCAGCCCATCGAAGGGCGCGTTTGGATTCTGCGAGAGAGCATATCCATTGGGAAGAGGCCGAGTTTGAAAGAGTTCTCTTCACAGATGAGTCTAGATTCTGCCTCTACCATTGTGATCGACGTTCCCTTGCATACAGACGTCCACATGAAAGATATGCTCAGTGCAATTTCCTGAATACTACTGGTTTCGGGGGAGGATCGATTATGGTATGGAGTGGAATATCTTTGACTGCTCGCACAGACCTAGTGGTCATTGATAATGGAGCTATGAATGCTGATAAGTATATAAGGAACATTCTTGAAGAGCATGTAGTGCCATTTGCCCCATACATTGGTGAAAATTTAATTTTTATTGACGATAATGCCAGACCCCATCGTGCGCGCATCGTTCAGGAGTACCTTGAAGAGGTTGAAGTCTCTCAAATGGAATTGCCAGCAAGAAGTCCAGATCTCAATGCGATTGAGCAGGTTTGGGACAACCTCAATAGAAGGCTGAGAAGTTCAGAAAAATCATCCAGCTACTCTTAATGACTTAGGAATGCAACTCGGAGAAATCTGGGAAGAATTATATCAGAACATTTTAAGATCACTCATTTTGAGTATGAACCGTCGTTGCCGAACTGTAATTAACACATGGGGTGGAAATACCAAGTATTAAATCACTTATCAGCATTTCAGTATTTTGAAAATTGTTCATTTCTCTTCTTTCACATAAGATTCGGTGAAATCCTGAATTTTTCTTCCATTTAATGTGTCTTGTTTCGTTCAAAACCTTCCCGAGAGAACATAAAAAATAAGTTATTAAGTCAATGTAGAGTTAACTTGCATTAAAATTGAGATTTTCAGAATGTGCGTTAATTTTTTTGCGCAGTGTATTTTATTATTCTTTGTTATCAAATCAAATACAATGGCTATAGTTAAATCGACATTTCAATCATTTTTGGAGTAAAAATTCTAGTTTTCCAATGATATTCGTCGTTGTCACATTGAATTACATAAGTCTCATCTGACCAGTGAAATGAAATAAGTAAATCACTAGTAATTTTTGGATGTCGTGATAATTGAAGACACAGATGGTTCTGAAACACTTTAATAGTCTTGGACAAAAAATAATATAGTTTTTTTTGCCTGAATATCAGAGTGTCCCAAATTAATCATTCACCCCTGTCTATGCTATCTATGTTTCACCAGAAAAATTCAAAAATTAAACAGCTCCTTCTGGTTGTTGCTGTTTATTTGTCAGTTAGTATATTTTAAATTCCAACTCTCTTGGAATCAACTTTTAATGCCAATTATCCAATTCTGAAGACACCGTTCACCTAGAACTCAACATTACTCCTACTACTTAATCCTTCAATAAAATTCCCTCTTAAAGTTCCTGAATTTTCCATTCGATACGAAGGAAGGATAGAGTGCCCCTTAAAAAATTAACTATCAGTTAGTTCCTGCCAAAACTCAACTTGATCTACTCCCGAATTCCATTTTACGATGTTGAAATGTAGCATCTCACTTTTTATGCATTCAACGAACTGCATATAAAACGGTTATACGACTCAATAAAATGCAATTCAACGTTCCATTGATTCGATTTCGTTTTTGCATCATATCGAATTTCACCTCGAAAATGTGGAAATGGATTTGAGCAGAGGGAACGCAAATATTGCTTTTTCAGTTGGAGTATCAAGTTCGATGTTCAAATTTAGGTTTCATTCGTTATCGGATTACAATCGATTTGAGTTGAAATATTATTTTTTGAATTCAATTCTTCTGAATGAAACTCAATTTAATCTAGAATTCGACATATTGGTAGAGACAGGACCAGTCCTCGAATGTAAAGTCTTGAAAATTAGAGACTCTTTCTTCATCTTCCATGTTTTCAAATTTGAAAAGATGAGAATTAACCAAAGGGGTGTAGCTTGACTGATAAGCATTGCTCACACAAGTTTGCTCAGGATAAACCTTGTTTTGAAAGAAATAAGACACAAATGAAAGAAATAAGACACAAATCAAAGCTTGTTTTGTCCAATCTAAGGAATCATGTAGTGTTATACCATTTAAGAATCCTCATTAAATGGACATTTTAAACACTTTGAATCTCAGGTAATTCACGAAAATAAACAAATCGAAGACTTACCCTGTATAAACTCAGTAAAGGAAAATCTAAAGTATTTTCGAGATTGAAGATTAATTCATCATTTCTCTAAATGGCAGATATGAAATTAAAAAATATGGAGCTAGACTTATTTCACCAGAACATTTCGTCCAGAAATCCTTTTTCCTTTTTGAAGACGATCAAAAGCTAGTACGTCACCCGGGAACTTTCTAAAACGGCCAGCATCCTAACAAATAGCTCTTGGAGATTGTTTTTATTGATCTCCCGGGCAACAAGTGTCTCGTCTATGGGAACTGCAACTTCCATCTCGAAAACAATACATATTCAGGAAGTTTTCAATGCCGCAGTCTTGTTATTCAACCTCACTTGGACAAATGAACAAAAGGATCGTTCTTCTTGACTCCTTCTCCTTTCCCTGTCCCATATATATATGTCGCAGTCGGATTCTAAAATCCGTCAGTTTGCGAAATGACTAGGCAGTTTGTAAACTGACGAACGTTTTCTAAAACGCTCTTGAAATGAAGATCGTTTTACAATCGGTCTGATATTTTTAGTCAGTTTGTTAACTGCGAACAACGCATCCGACAGATTGTCAAATCATTTGAATCGTATTATGAATACGTTTCGTATTATATTTGTATAATTAGCTGTGCTTCATTATTCTGGATACAGAAATAATAAAAGAAAAATAATATTCACACTTATTATTTTAATATTTTATTATCGACAAAATCACAAAAGACTTGCCTTTGTGATTTTGCGAATTTCTGAAATAATGCCGGAATAATTTCGCTACCGATTGATTTGCTATTCCAAACAACATCATTTAAAAATCTAAAAACCTGAATAATAATATCAATCATTGTCCAGGTATTAATTTTTATATGAGAAAATTGGAGAATCTAAAAACCACATATTTATGAGTAAATTATTACGCCGAGAAGCGATTCCACCAAAAATTAAGTTTCCATAATACCTATCTGTGACAAGAACCGTTCAGCTTTTTCTCTGTAGTTTAAATCAATCAATAAATTATCAAAGGACATGTTCAAATGAACTTCACAGAAGAACAAATGAGCAATAACAAATTCATTCGCAAATCCCTATTATAGGTTAGGTTACTCACCAGAATAGTAATTCTCTAGTTCGTGATTAAAAATATTCTTCTCCACGGGTTTCTCTAAATTTTCCATATTGAAAGATTTAAATATGTCGTAATTTATAAAATTGCGTGAACGTCACCAATTGCACTTCGTTCAAAAACACATGAAACTGAAGTAGTTTCAGGTGGAACGTTTTAAAGGGTGTAGGATATGACAATCCGTCTGATACGTTATACGCGGTTTACAAACCGACTGAAAATTTCAGGCCGATTGTAAAACGATTTGTATATTGAAAGCGTTTTAGAAAACGTTCGTCAGTTTACAAAATGACTAGTCATTTTGCAAAATGACGGATTTTAGAATCCGACTGCGACATATATACTGCTCCACAAGAGTTAGGGATATCGTATTCAATCGTTTTTAAAAGTATGTAATCTTCGAGAAAATCGCTGTAAAATCATTTAAAACCCAATAACAACTTGAATCGATCCAATAAAAATCAGTATGAGACATTTCGTCAATCTGGTCGCCGTTTTTCTAAAGTTTGGTTCTTTGCATATGCTTCATGAATGTTCTTATTTTGAAATGAAGTCAGTTTATCAACGGCTTCGATTTGAAACGAGTTTTCTGAAAATGCCAAGACGTAAATTAACAAACAAGTCAGCCAAAGTATGATATCTCGACTTTGGAATAGGTTCGGGGAGACAGGTTCCGTGTTGGAAAGACCAAGGCTTGGTGAGCGATGAAAAACAACACCTGCTCAGGATATTTTTCAACACAGTTTCGGCGAGAAGAATCCCTACATCTACGTGTAGAATGCTACGGAATACTCTTCAAAATGCAGATGGGGTCCATGTTTCCATCGAAACCATCAGACGACGTTTGAGAGAGGTGAATCTAGGTTCTAGACGTCCATTAAGAGGAGTTCCATTAACACGTGACCATAAGCGTCAAACACTGGAATAGGCAAGGCAACATATCAATTGGAACGATCAATGGCGTAGTGCCCTTTTCACTGATGAATCCAGATATGGACGATTTTCAAATTCTCGAAGAATAAGGGTATGGACAATCCCACGCATACCCCGTAATCGTCGCTATGTCCAAGAAGTCCATCCATTCCGAGGGGGTAGTGTTATGGTATGGGCCGGGACATGTTTCAACGGGCGCACAGATCTGCACATTTGTCCTGGGAATATGACCGCCTTACATTATGGGAGCATGTCATTGACAATGTTGTGCCAAATTTTCACGCTGCTATTGGTGAAACTTTTCAATTTCTAGACGGTAACGCTAGACCGCACCGTGCAGCCATAGTTGAGAATAAGCGCGAGGAGCTTGGTGTACCACATTTACCGATACCTCCGCACTCACCAGATTTGAATTGCATAGAACATGCATGGGATATGCTCCAAAGAAGATTAGATAATCATCAACCTACCCCAGAATCCTTAAATGATCTGAGAGAGCTTCTGCCCAGTTCATGGAACCAAATTCCTCAAGAAATGTTCAACAACCTCGTGTGTAGTATGCAGAGAAGATGCCAAGCTGTTATTGATGCCCGTGGAGGCCATACATTGAATTGATGCTTGAATTCTCTGGGAATGAAATTTCGTTATTTAACTAGATTTTTTTCAACCACCCTGTATACGCTGCAGACCTACAGGCTAAAATCTTATTTTGACTATATTTTTTTGCAATTTAAGTCAATATCCCTAACTCATGTGGAGCAGTTTATTTCAAGTCGACAAACTTCACTCGAGGTGTGTCCAAGAGAATGTGGAATAAATAATTCTCAGACATTCAATTTATTTCGAACTGTATCCGGAATGTGATGACGTGGTTACGGAAAAGTGATGTTCTGTCAGGACGACAAGCAGTTTTTCACATCAATTTTTCTTTATGTGATTAGTGACCAGCCATTAGGTTGATTTAAATTCATCTTCATCCCCTCCCACTTATCATTTTCACCTTTTGCTGGCAAAACGTTTCGAATACTGTCAATGGAAACCTTCACAATGTACCCATCTATCTTCAAAAGACTCCCTAATCATGAAGCAATCAGGTTAAATCAGCAAAAAAAAAATATTATTCGGCCCGGAAACGAGACAAAACTGTTTTCGTTTCCGCTGCTGTCGTCCGATAGAAAAAATAAATGCCTGGGATGGTGCTGGCATTTTGATGAAGCGATGAGGAAGAGGGAATGTGTTGATTGAATTCGTTTCTGGATTCGTAGGCAGGAATGGATGGGATCAAATGGGGAAATTGCTATTATTATTTGGAATGCGATTTCGGTAGCCTCGGTGTGTGCAGGTAGGTACTTTTCGAGCCGAAGAGAATAGAGATATTGTTATCAGAAATAAAAGGAATACGATGTGAATCAAGGCTCAATATACTGAATTGAATCCTTAAGAGTCTTCAGCCTTCAAAAAAGGAAACGTATACCGCCAGATGGCGGTGCAGTGCATTAATTTTTTTTATTGGATTATTCAGCTTAATAGAACGAATGTTGGGGCGCAGGGAATATCAACAAGAAATCCTACCCTGAACTAGATCTCACACTGACTGTATAATACACTAATTTTTCTTCACCAGTCATCTGGGAGTAGATACCTGCGGGGCGTGTCATTTAAAAGAAATTCAATTCCATGTAAGAATCCACAATTGTAAGAAACAATTAATTTTCACTAATCGACGGCTAATAAAATCCTTTATAAAATGTCTTTGGTAAAAATGGATATTTATCATTTCGAATAGAAAAATTCAAGGAAATAAATTTCGCGAAAACAACACATTGTTGTAATATTAATTACAAAAAAAATGTAAATTTTGAAAGATAAAGGAGATAGAAATTCGATTAACTAAATGATAGACTTCAATACTGAAATGAAAAAACACAAAAGTATTTGTTCGTTTTGATGGTGGAAATGTTGAAAAATTACCAAAAAGGGTGGGGAATATGCTTTTCATTCATTTAATACTTATAATAGCTATTTATGTAACAAGTACATAAATTAGGTCTTTATGAACGAGTCCAAAATTTATGGCAGAGCGAGCAAAGCGAGCGAGGCCAATAATTTGGGCAAGTCCATAAGCCTAATTATGTACGAGTTGCATACAATGCTTTATGTTTGACTGCAATGCAGACATTTTATTTTCTGAAATGGCAATCAATATATTCGTCGCTCTATTTCAAGAAATACATTGAGTGTGCTTTTGCTTATCTTACCTTAGTAACCATCAGCGACCTTAGCAACCTCACTGAACAAAGTTGTTTACTTCGTTAATTCTGTGACAAACGTCATAATAATCCCAAAAATGGATAGTTCGGAAGAGGAAAGCGTGAATAATTTAGCCGCAAGTGCCAAAGAATCTCTCCTAGCCACTAAAAGTGCTTATGAAAATTTGTATGCGGCCTATAACAAGTGGTGTGAAACGAAGAAAATTGCAAAATCGAGAGAAGACTGTGACAGTTGAGTCCAATAAAGTGGTGTCCAATAAAGTAGTCAATTATGGACGCTGAACGAATTCATGAATCAAGTGTTTATGAAGCAGTCGAACATAAAATATGTTCAATATTCTGAATATCGATGCAGTTTTTGAAAATTTGCATTAATTTCCCTTCAATTTGTTGGTAGAATTGAGAAGAAATAGTCCAAATCTATTTCGCGAACTTTAAAAGGCAAAAAGCCACACACTAAGAAAAATTACTCATGTTATGTGTTTTTTCTGTGAAAACTAATCAATTTGAGTATGATAAACGAAAATACATCGACCTCCACGCGAAAAATGGGTCCTCTGATAACAGTAAGAAAGAATATGGCACATGAAACAATTACATTATAAACAAAACATTCTTACAATTCTAAAGTAGCAATGGCATATCTGCAATATTCTACAAGGATGAATCAGAAAGTGAATAGAGAAGATATCCTACTGGGGAAGTGGGAGGAGATCCTACTGAAGGAAGAAAATGATTTGACCAACTAATCTGCGCTTCTTATAGCCGCTTTTTGAGTTAGTTATCAATTTTTGTGCCCGACGCATCCACCATTTTGCACAACCATATAAACTCCTTATTTTATCGAATGATACTGCAACAATTTAAATCTAAATGATCACTGAAGAATACTTAGACTCTCCAAAGGATCTCAAAAAGAAATTAAAGAAGAATTCAAAGAATCTGAACAAGAAATAAACATTCAAATTCTCTCCAATACCCAAACATCACCAGCCTTACGAACAACCCTTCTACACGTCCAAATTTCCGAATTTATCTCAACTCTCGACATCGATACAAACTCACACATGACACGTGACGTGATTTTTCATCAGAAATCAACCCAGCATCCGACCCGAAACTCACTCGAACGGAGAGAGTTCCCTTCCTGTCGAATTTAGCAACGCTACATACCAAAAAGTGGCGTATCAGCAAAAATGACAGGAGCGGAGGAGGGTCCCGACATCGCTGGTATCCCGGGGTTTTTCAGAGACGGGATTACCGGGAAAAAGTCAAACGTTCCAGAAAATGTGGGGGGAGTTGATGCATACTTCATTGACTCCGATGATTTTAGAATCCGGGGGGTAGATCCGGTGTGGATATTTTCATATGTGGAGTAAGGAGTGAGTGGATGATATCACTCAGGAAGGGGGTCATCGATGGTGATAACTACAATAATAAAGACTTCAGGGTCCTGCAACAAAGCCACCTCGACTTCCGTATCATAATTTTAGGAATCAGAATAATAACAAAATAATAAAGTGATAAGAATTATGGTACAAGTCGTGACAATTCGAAAGGAAAAAAATCCGAAACCACCAAATACACTGCGCAAAAAAATTAACGCACATTCTGAAAATCTCAATTTTAATGAAAGTTAACTCTACATTGACTTTATAACTTATTTTTTATGTTCTCTCGGGAAGGTTTTGAACGAAACAAGACACATTAAATGAAAGAAAAATTCAGGATCTCACCGAATCTTATGTGAAAGAAGAGAAATGAAAAATTTTCCAAATACTGAAATGCTGATAAGTGATTTAATACTTGGTATTTCCACCCCTTGCGTTAATTACAGCTCGGCAACGACGGTTCATACTCAAAATGAGTGATCTTAAAATTTTCTGATCTAATCCTTCCCAGATTTCTCCGAGTTGGATTCCTAAGTCATGAAGAGTAGCTGGATGATTTTCTGAACTTCTCAGCCTTCTATTGAGGTTGTCCCAAACCTGCTCAATCGGATTGAGATCTGGACTTCTTGCTGGCCATTCCATTAGAGAGACTTCAACCTCTTCAAGGTACTCCTGAGCGATGCGCGCACGATGGGGTCTGGCATTATCGTCCATAAAAATGAAATTTTCACCAATGTATGGGAAAAATGGCATTACATGCTCTTCAAGAATGTTCCTTATATACTTATCAGCATTCATAGCTCCATTATCAACGACCACTAGGTCTGTGCGAGCAGTCAAAGATATTGCACCCCATACCATAATCGATCCTCCCCCGAAACCAGTAGTATTCAGGAAATTCCACTGAGCATATCTTTCATGTGGACGTCTATATACAAGGGAACGTCGATCACAATGGTAGAGGCAGAATCTAGACTCATCTGTGAAGAGAACTCTTTCCCAATCGGCCTCTTCCCAATGGATATGCTCTCTCGCAAAATCCAAACGCGCCCTTCGATGGGCTGGGGTAAGAGCTGGGCCTCTTGCCGCGACACGAGGCCTTAAATCATATTCTCTGAGGCGATTTCTTATTGTCTGAGTGGTAATTTGCACCTCATGAGTTTGCTCAAGCTGATTTTGAAGGAGGCGAGCGTTTGCAAACCGTTGTCTCAATGAAGAAACTCTCAAGTAACGTTCTTGAATGGTAGTTGTTACCCGTGGTCTACCCTGTCCTGGTCTTCGGGCATTCATACCTGTCTCCCTGAATCGCTGCAACATTCTGGACACACTTGTATGGGAAACTCCAAACCTTTCTGCAATTCTTGAATATGTCCACCCTTCTTCTCGCAAAACTACCGCTTGGGCACATTCCTCTTGGGTCAAATTGCGTGTCTCGCGTTGCATAGCGATCGAGTGTAGAAAATCAAACGAAAGAAAAACTATTGATCACTAGAATTGATCGAGAACAACTGATTTTAGAATGGAGTCAATACCTTCAAAATCTGATAATATCATCTTTTTTTATCCCTGCTGGGAGAAAACATCTGTATTGAAGAAAACGTTGAAAGTGGATAACATATGCATGCATAATTCTGATAAAAATAATTATCATTGAGAAAACCTTCAGTTGTAGAATAAATTTGAGATTTCCATAATGTGCGTTAATTTTTTTGCGCAGTGTATTTATTGCTATGATGAATGCACAGAAAATTTTTAGTGAATTTTTTATAACTAGAAATAAAGCTGCGACTGGACTTCCAAGACTTGCTTTGATGTCAATACTTGGATGGACTATACTCAATGCAAATGGGAGTCATAGACAATCCTTTCTCATGACGCGCGCTTAAAAACAGGAAGAAATTCGAAGTCCCACTGATGTGAGAAAATCTGGCTTTATTACGATAATTTCATCCAGACCCTGATGAGCGTGCCAGAAGTAGCTTCACCAATTACGCGGTGAGGATTTCGGTAACAAATTTTAGAGCCAGGAGCTTGTGCGAAATTAGGTATGAAAAAGTGAAAAATTAATTTAAAAAGTTTCTTTCATTTTAGATTGCTCATTTGAATTTCCGATGCGGGAAAGTTTCCAGCAGGAGTCGTTCATCACCGAGCAGGATCTAGGCATATTGTGAGTTCGTAATCGATGAACTTTCTGTTGAATTCCGTCCTGATTTTTCCGGTTTTTTAAAATAATTAGTTCCGACGCTATGGCAGAGGTGACACCGGAGTTGGAAAAATTATATTTTTCATAGCGAGAGGAAAGGGATGCTTGGAATGCTCGCTGCGAAACAATCTGAAAAAGTTGTGTTGATAATTAAATCTAGAATTCAACATAACAGAGATTAATTTTTTCGTGACCATTCAATAGGAATTAAGCTTAGGTATTTACAATCAACACTTATACTCCATTCACTTTTATTTAATCACATAGGAGGTCATGGTTTCGTTTTCAGGAATTGGTGCCCCTGATGGAAAGCACAGAACATATGAAGAAAAGTCAGTGCGCGCACAGAAAATATAATAATAATAATAATAATAAATTTCTTTATTGCAGTAAAAGTATACAATAGCATCTCCTCATGGAGAATGCGTATTCATTCATTATAATACTTTAACTGTAAAGTACTGCAAAAGGACTCACGTCAGTTAAATTGATATTATTGTGAGCCCTCTATTTCATAATACAAAAGTAAAAAATAGTAACATTATTCTTTCCGCGCTCCACACCGAAGCATAGGGAGAACGCGCACAATCAGAGAAGAATGGGCACATACTACAAAAAAACAGAACTACCAGCATCACTCGGACTCCAATCCTATCCTCAAAAACCGAGCAAGAGATTCCGATATCTGAGCCTGAAACCCGACGGACGGAACAGTTTCAGTGTGACAGGAATGCGATTATATAAAGAGTAAATACAATAGGAAAATGATCGACGGAATAAAGCTGTTCTATGTGAGGGTGGTGAAAGCAAGCCCCTGAACCTAACATTAATGCTGTGAACATCCGATCTGAAACGTATCTTATTATAAAGATATGGGGGCGATCTGAACCATATCACCGAGTGAAATAGAACCGCGGAGTGAAGCTCCCTTCGCTGCTCCATGTTTAGCCATCGACAGCACTTCAATTTATGTATCACTGGCTCATACTTTCTTATGCCATAGATGTAACGCAAGCATGAACGCTGCACTCTCTGAATGCGGGTTTTATCAATAACACGCAGACATGGGCCATAAACAGCATCACAATAATTGAAATGACTTAGGACAAGAGAATCTGTCAATAATATTTTTGTTTTTTGTGATAACTGGTGCCTACAAGGGTATAATTTCTTCAACCCAGCGAACGCCTTCTGAACACAAGATGACACATGTTCAGCGAATCTGAGATCAGTATCCACAATAACTCCCAAGTTCCGAGCAGATGCAACGGTGGTCACCCGCTTCCCATCAATTCCCACATTCAATTGATCAGCTATGTTTCCTCCCTTCCTATCAAAAACCAAGATCTTTGTTTTATCCGGATTGAGCAGTAGATGGTGTTTGGCCGAGTTGTCCGCTAAATTCGCAAGATCAGAATTAATTTCTGTATTCGCCCGATGAACATGCGATGGAAAGAATGAATGAAGAAGCTGAGTGTCATCCGCATAACGAAAATCAACGCAGAATTCCAGTCCACTCGTGATACAAAATGTATAGATGCAGAATAAAATGGGAGCCAGAACCGAGCCCTGCGGCACACCACACTCTATGGTGCCCATTTCAGACTTTCCTGACATCGTCTCAACGTATTGGCGTCTCTCCTGCAAATAACTTTCCATCAATTTGATAGCCGAAATAGAAAATCCTATATGGCGCAAAATTTCGACTAAAATTCTATGATTTACTCTATCAAAAGCCTTAGAATAATCTAAAAGCGTCAAAACACAAACTTTTCCGGAGTCCATACTCGTAATGATAGAGTCGATTACATCTAAAAGAGCCGTACAGCAACCGTATCCCTTTCTGAAGCCAGACTGACGAGAAGGTAAAATTTTATATTTTTCCAGATGCGTTTTAATCCTAACAGCTAAAATTTTTTCAAATACTTTTGCGCAAGGTGATAAGATCGATATTGGACGTATGTCACTGAAACTAGCCGGGTCACTCACTTTAGGAAGTGGAAAGACCTTTGAAATCTTCCATGGATCAGGAAATTTTGAAACTAAAATACTGCTGTTGCATATATTAACCATAAATTGCAGTATATGCGGACAACACTCAAGTAGCATCTCAATATTCAATCCGTCAGGGCCAGTCGCATTAGATCTTATTGATTTCATTGTTCTAAACATTTCATCCTCATCTGTCAACCCAAAGACAAGCCTTTCTTCAAAAGAAGTGAAGTCCGCAGCACGATAGTAATTTATTAAGGAAGTATCATCAAAATCCTGAGTACGTGACGTCTGTAAAAAGAAATCATTCATATTCCCAGGCATATCAAGATTCTCTGGAATTGTTCTACTTGATGGTCTATTATGAATATTGAGTTCCGACAATTTCCTCCACAATACTTTAGGATTTCCCTTATTCATATCTACTGAAAACTGTATATAAGCCTTTTTTTCCCTATCAGCAGCCATATTTGTCTCATTTCGAATTTGCTTATAATATTCCCAATTTGCAGGAGTTCTATCCCGTTTGAATACATTGAATGCCTTTTGTTTCAACTGCGTCATTATTTTGATTGTAGGTGTAAACCAGGGCTTATAGTTTCTTCTGAATTTAATATTTTTAATCGGTGCTATTTCATTGAAAAGATTTAACAATAACTCAGTAAAATAAGAAACCTTATGATTTATATTGTGTATATATAATATATTTTCGAATGGAGTTAAAGATAAACAATTGCTGAGAACACCATGATCCAGCCTCCGCAAGCATCTAGACTTGAAAACCCTATCATCCGTGTTCACCCTTATCAGGTCAGTAGCTTCACCATATATTAGAAAATGATCCGAAATGAAGTCCATATTTATTGATCTGAACCTATAATCCTGTCTACTTTCACTTGTGACCAAAATAACATCTAAAAGAGTAGAAGAATTACTTACTATGCGCGTAGGGCCCTCTATCACTTGTACTAAATTGAACAATGTCATTGATCTCTCGAAACCTAATGTTTTATAGTCATCTGACCTAAGAAAGTCAACATTCACATCCCCACCGCAAATCAATTCGTCGCAATCCCCCACAACCGATGCAACACACTCCTCAAATGATTCCAAAAACTCAGGAAAACTACCACTAGGTGGTCTATATAGCATACCCACGATAATTACTTTTTTATTCATCTTAAATTTGATCCAAGTCTGTTCAAGATTCGCCGCACAGTTACTTATGATCACCTCATAACGTATTTTATTTGATACAAACAAAACAATTCCGCCACCCCTGGAGCCACGATCTAATCTGACACAAGTATATCCATCAATTTCTATCAAATGAGCTGAAATAGAACTATTCAACCATGTCTCGCAAAGTCCCACATAATCAAATTTTCTCTCCAATAAAAAAGACTTGAAGTCCGAGAAATGTGGCATTATAGACCTAATATTAAAAAACGCGAAAGAAAACTTACCCATTCTCACTGATGTGCGGTAATCCCCAGAAAAAAAATTCTCCCCAAAAGGATACCCTAAATAAATGAATTGACAGTCTATAAAACAAATACCAGTAGTAATAAAATTTATGTGAAAATAACAGTATGTACCCAATTAACAACAAATTATATAATTCAATAAATCAATACAATTACACAATATATGTTAGTATGCTCCTCCCCTGATATGCTCACCCCCTAATTTTCCAACAAAAGTTTATTCAGATCATCAGTGGAATCAATCTTATGACCTTTCCCAGATATTTCTACAAAAATATTTCCCATTTTCGACCAAGCTCTCTTCGTGCCCAATCTTTTCTTCGCTCGAGTAAGTAGATCAAATCTTTCTTTTGTCAATTCTTCCGCCAATACAAGTTTAGTTCCCTTCAGTAGCTTCTTATTATAAAATACTTCATTTCTCGAACTAATCGTATTGAAATGAATCAATATCGGCCTTACTTTTAGGTTTTTACTCTTTGAGCCCACCCTGTAACAGTTATCTATTTGGATATTAGGCAGCTGTAACTTCTTATTGAGCGTTTCTACAATAGTTTCCTTCAAATTTCCACCCCCTACTTCTTCTAAACCATAAAGCCTCAACTGTTTCATTCGATTCTTCTGATTCAGTTCCTCAATCTGATTTTTCAAAATATTAATTTCAGAGACCTGTTCCTCACATTTTTTCTCCACTTCCATTATCCTTGAACCCATCTTATCTAGCCGGTCATTAATAACCAGTGCAACTGCATCTGCCACCTTGAGAGACAGTAGCGATAAGAAATCCTTATCGGATAAACATTCCATAAAACACTGTTTCGTGTCTTCTCTTTGATTTTTCGTCATAGGCATATTTCCAAATTTTATTATTACCTCGATAATATCTTACGATGTTTGATTGAGAAATTTTCCCTTGTTCGAACTGAAATACTTTCTCGGATTAGTAGGTACTGATTTATTCCACCTCAGGTATCAAAATATTCAGGAGCGGTGAAACATACGTCTACTCGGTACGGAACATCGGGAACAATGTTAATCGTTAATGACAAAACGTCGTTGTCAGTTTCTTTGTTTACATCAAAGTAAAAGTATCAAAGATATTCCACATTTTGTTAGGTTTACAAATTTTTCGCAGATTTTTGGTATTTAATCGATATTTGCAGGTGAGTTTTTCATCGAATATCCAAGATTAACGTATGTTTATTGTTTTTAGCACCAGTTTGGAGCGTGAGGACGATTTTCAAGACCAGGACGAATGTTTACATTTCGAGGTTGAAGGGGTACACGGGAATTTCATTGAAAAAGCTGTTATTTGGACAGATATCGCAGTAGATGGATCGGATGGAGCCTCGAAAGGTCGATTAGGATGATATTTTTCAGGTTTTCCGAAAAATTTGGCGATATCTGGGCATATCTGCAAAAGTTAGGTACCTCACTAATGAGGTGAAACTCCTATAAGAAACGCCTTTCAAAGGTCGAGATGGTGAAAAATGTATTCTTTAGATGTTGTTTGAACAAACGTAGCCGAGTTTTATATCCCAACATTGATTGTAGGAAAGTTATCAACAAAATAAAATTGACATTATTCTTGATTCTTGTAATTACCCATCAATACATCATATATCTTTGGGTTGGTTTTTTTTAATGAATTCTTGATTAGAATCAACAATTGATGTCGTCAAGTCTTGAACTTTTAGTTCAAGAGGATAATAAACATTAAATCTTAAAGCATGCATATGAAAATTATGTGAAAGCAATGCAATTTTCTTCCATGGCGAAAAATAATATATTTCAACAGTGATCTCTTGTACTTACCATCCAAATAACTAGAAAAGGAATCCTTTCTATCAATTCATGTAAACGTTAATTATTTTCGTCCATCACATCTTTTCCGATTCATTCATTTCCTGAATAAATTCACATTCTGAGAAATACGCTAAGAATGTAGAAAGGGCAACATAGTGTTGACTTGGAACATAAAAATATTTTGAAAAACGTCATAACTGCGATACAGAGTGGAATGTGTCAAATTTCCAAGGTCAGAGTTGTGATTTTATAATTGTGAATGAAGTATATGAGTGCAGATTCGAAAAAAAAATGTGAAGTCGACAGAAAATCATATTATCCCCATTGCAAACGCTATTCCTTCCCAAAATCAATCCCGTTTGTCTCTCGAGTCTCTCTCCCATCGTTTAATTGTCGAATTCCGCCATTTCCCGAGAAGTGGACCGAAATTGTTCATGCAATCCCAAGTTTTCCGAAAGTTACGACTGCTTTTCGAAAAGTTCTTTATTATATCAATTCGAATCTGTCGAGTAATTTGCTGACATCATTTCGTCCGGGATATAGAAAAGTGTTCCCTCTTTTATATTTTATGAGGCACTTCAGACGTAAAATGCCGATAAAATGGAACTTTTCATTCTTCGCCAAGTTGCGAAAAAAGGTTACGTCAGTCGATACAGGACATAATGGGGCTTGTGATGGTGTCAGATATGGTGGTTATAGATTTTGCCCCTCTTCGAAAGAAGCTCCATTCAATTATGATGAGCGTTCAGCGCTTGTGGGTATTTTTGATCTATAGAATTATAAGAATTTAGGTCGAAAAGAACTCAACTGTGCTTACTGCCAAAGGGAAAGCTTTCCATCTCATATGGATAATGCCAAAAAGAATTTTCCTTTCGATTTTTCGTCTATTAGAGAAATTCAATACAGAGAGTCCCTATGGAATTGCAAAATCAGAGACAATGCTGAATCCTTAGTCCCCAGAAAGAGGAGACACAGCATCTCATTCATAAATTCGAGAATTAGTGAATCATATATTTAATCAGTTTTCAATTAGTGGAACGAAGATAGCATTAAGGATAGCAATATCATTAGATGAGGCCGTGGCAACATTCCGAAACCTAACTTTGAAAGGTCAAGATCATTAGATACGGCCGTGGCAACATTGTGGAATCTAACTTTGAGGAACGGAAATACATAATTCAAGAAACGGCTCTAGACCAAGAGTCAGTGACCAATTCTCATATGTCATTTCATAACTCACCAAAATTTACTTGTTTAATATTCAATATCTGCTCGAAAATAAAAACCACTTCTGCCAGCCCATAATGGCTGGAGTAGACTACCATAAGCGCTCAAAGAGGCCAGAAAATTAGGTTCAACTATGTCATAGTATCATAAACAAAACATTCAGGAATTGTTATTGATAATATTTTGAATCTATAAAAAATAATGACAGAACTTTTTCGTCCCTCCTAAGTGTTGGCAGAACTCTTTGAAAATTCATTAAGAACAGCTGTACTTAGGTGTGTCATTTCTGTACGCTTGAAATTTACAGGAAATAAAGAAAATGTGTCTAGAAAGCGAATTATAATCACGACAGAAATTTTTTACATCACGAATCATCTGCCAGAACGAGAAATGTTGCCGCGCAAATGCGGGCGAAATGAGCTTATTCATATTTGCAAGTCAGACCTAGAGCGCATATTGGGCATTTACGAGACTCATCAGAAGTTGATAGAAAGCTGAAATTCTTTTATGAAATTATAGAATTTGTTTTCAGTTTCATTTAACTGATCCGATGATAAAGGTATTCGCTATGTACTCGTAATACTAGAGCTCACTGTGAAAGTCTTATACTCTCTTTTACTACAATTAGTCTACCCAACTTTTGGGGTTTTAAACGCCCTGATGGTTTATTTTTACCCCTTAATGTGACTGAGATCTTACACATCTTTGAATGTTTCGTAAGTCACAGAGGTATACTCAAGACCGCCTCAATCCATTCGAAAAATTCTTGAGGAAACAAATTTTGAGGATGCGTAGGAAGAGCATATTTTTTTGAATAGTTTATCACTAAATAAATTGTTGTAATGTTAAAAATGAACACCTTTAATTTCTTTAATTTATTCCTTAAATTGACAATAATACATGCCCAATATGCGCTCTAGGTCTGACTTGCAAATATGAATAGGTAAGCTCATTTCGCTCGCATTTACGCGGCAACATTTCTCGTTCTGACAGAAGGTTCGTGATGTAAAAAATTTCTGTCGTGATTATAATTCGCTTTCTGGACACATTTTCTTTATTTCCTGTTAACTTCAAGCGTACTGAAATGACATACCTAAGTACAGCTGTTCTTAATGAATTTTCAAAGAGTTCTGCCAACACTTAGGAGGGACGAAAAAGTTCTGTCATTCTTTTTTATAGATTCAATATATTATCAATAACAATTCCTGAAAGTTTTGTGTGTGATACTATGACATAGTTGAACCTAATTTTCTGGCCTCTTTGAGCGCTTATGGTAGTCTACTCCGGCCATTATGGGCTGGCAGACGTGGTTTTTATTTTCCAGCAGATATTGAATATTAAACAAGTAAATTTTGGTGAGTTATGAAATGACATATGAAAGTTGGTCACTGGCTCTTGGTCTATAAGAACCGTTTTTCAACGTATTTCGCTAATAATATTCATAAATAAATCCAAATTTCACTTTTCTCACGCAATATCCTGTTGACAACACCGTTCAAAACGTTATTGGTGACACAAAATTAGAATAGCGGAAAGAAATTAATGAATGAACTGGCCACAGATTCAGAAAAAGGTGCTGCCATAACGTGCCCTTTCATTATCTGAGGCAAAAACGGTCTAGCCGTTTCGCTACCATTCTGATACTTCAGTATATTCAATGTGAGGAATTCATAATATTTGAAGAAACAGATACTCATTTCTGACATTCACGCACAGATGAGTGAATGAACAACAACAACACAAAGTACTTTTTATTTTGATTGAGAGTTTATTTTTTAGAAAATTCAACGAACGTCACAACGTTGCAAAAATGTCCACATAGAAAAAATGCTTTTGAGTCTTCTTTTTCACCATAAGAGTTATTTTCCAACCAATCTTGATTCACTCATCTGTTATGGATGCAGGGATTGAAAACCGATCGACAAACTCTATTGATTCTTTCCGTTTAGCCATGCAAAAAAAGTCGGGACAAATGCTACAATGATTTTAGTTCAATAAACACTCTATATCAACCGAAATAAACAAAACGATCGTGGCTCTCACTGTAAAATCATGCCTGTTCAACTCGAATAAACTGGTGGTTTTTTCCAATAACAATATGTTATATCACAGTGTATTCCAATTTCCAAATTGATTGGACGCATCAAAGTAACCAACAATACAAAACCGGGTGAATATTGAAATGTGTCAACTGGAATATAATTAATTTGGGAAAACATGCGGATGGTAAATATTTGTTGTATTTGATGTAACGATATACGACTTTTACACAAAAGGATTGACAGGTTGAACTACATTTCTTGCTGGGTATAACATGAAATGTATAACCCCTCAATGAATTTTAATGTCACGATGAATTAATTGAAATCTATTCTCGTTATACCAAATCAAAAAAAACCTATTCACAGAAGGTTTATATGTGAACTCGCAGAAGGCCCAAATGGACAAGTTTGGTATCCAAACATGGGTTTTCGGGGAAGCTGAATTCATTAAAAAATAATCCAAGGTGCTATCTATCATCGTTCAGATTTTAACTTGCGAAATGGCGTTTTTCGAAAAAATCGAAATTTCAAATTGTCATAGCTCCTGCTCTCCTGAATATATCCACATCTCTTTTGTGCATTGGCAATCAGCATTGTCTAGCTCTAGAGTATCTCTGAGCATAATGAAATCGATATCGAAAATCTCAACTTTTTGGGTGAAAATGACAAAGGGGTAAGACCTCCCAAAAATACCATATTTGTCATCACCAAATTTGGAAAAAATAAACCAATTGAAAGGCGACTCAAAGAAGGCCTATATAGACATGTTTGGTATCAAATTATAGGTTTTCGAGGACGTTCTATCCAACGAGAACAAATTCAAGTCGCTATCTATCATAGATAAGATTTTCTCCTGTCAAATGGCATTTTTTGAAAAATCCGAAATTTCAAATTGTCATAGCTCCCGCTCCTGGGATCGTATTCACTTTTTGTTTGTATATTGTGAATCAGCATTGTCCAAAGTAGCTCTGTGTATCATAAAATCGATTTCGAAAATCCCAACTTTTTGGGTGAAAAATGCATAAGGGGTAAGACCCCCCAAAAACACTATATTTGTCATCGCCCTGAAATGCCTGGCGAATCTGAACGGGTTTTTCGATCTGAAAGATCTACTATTCATTCGACCTATGCAGAAAAATCTATTGGTTGATCAAAATCGCCTATAATAAGCGCGCTTTGAGCTCCTGAACAAAACTCGAAAATGAAAAACGCAAAAATAAAACATTCGAAAATTCAAGTCATAAAAGGCCTGCACATGTTTAGTATCAAATTATAGGTTTTCGAGGACGTTCTATCCAATGAGAACAAATTCAAGTAGCTATCTATCATAGTTCAGATTTTCACCTGTCAAATAGCATTTTTTGAAAAATCCTAAATTTCAAATTGTCATAGCTCCCACTTCTGGGATCGTATCAAATTTTTGTTTGTATATTGTAAATCAGCATTGTCCAATGTACCTCTGAGCATCATAAAATCGATTTCGAAAATCCCAACTTTTTGGGTGAAAAATGCATAAGGGGTAAGACCCTCCAAAAACACTATATTTGTCATCGCCCTGAAATGCCTGGCGAATCTGAACGGGTTTTTCGATCTGGAAGATCTACTATTCATTCGACCCATGCTGAAAACCCTATTGGTTGATCAATATCACCTATACTACGCGCGCTTTGAGCTCCTGAAGAAAACTCGAAAATGAAAAACGCAAAAATAAAACATTCGAAAATTCAAGTCATAGAAGGCCTATATGGACGTGTTTGGTATCAAAGTATAGGTTTTCGAGAACGTTCTATCCAATAAGAACAAATTCAAGTCGCTATTTATCATAGTTTAGATTTTCACCTGTCAAATGGCATTTTTCGAAAAAATCGAAATTTCAAATCGCCAAAGGCTCCGTTTCTGTGGTCGGATCCACTTTGCATTTACGTATTGCCTGAAGTATTTGAAGGCATAATAAAAGTACACAATATAGAAAACAGTTTTCAGTCTTAAGGAACAGTTTATTTACAATCTATTCAACAGCTACGTTTCGAGAAAATTCTTCTCTTCTTCAGGCTGAAATTCGAACAATGGTATGAACAATAATATGAATCTATACATTAGGACAATTAAGTAACTTGAACTCAAGAAACCTAAGCAACAAAACGATGAAAATCACAATTTACAAACTAAAACAGTGAAATCACAGAGAAAACAAATTTGACAAAAAACCATACAAATGAGAAATCCACCAACTCACCTTATGAATAACAAACTAAAAATCATCTGAAAATTCAAACTCGTTATAGAATTCAAAAACAGCTGATTCATCTCGGGGTCTCAAATTATCGCGACGTACAGGTAGGTATGGGTTCATTAATACGAATGCAATAAAACAGAAACATTCATATACGCGGTAAGAATGTGTGCAGTCGAGGAAAAAACTGAATTCTATAACGAGTTTGAATTTTTCAGATGATTTTTAGTTTGTTATTCATAAGGTGAGTTGGTGGATTTCTCATTTGTATGGTTTTTTGTCAAATTTGTTTTCTCTGTGATTTCACTGTTTTAGTTTGTGAATTGTGATTTTCATCGTTTTGTTGCTTTGGTTTCTTGAGTTCAAGTTACTTAATTGTCCTAATGTATAGATTCATATTATTGTTCATACCATTGTTCGAATTTCAGCCTGAAGAAGAGAAGAATTTTCTCGAAACGTAGCTGTTGAATAGATTGTAAATAAACTGTTCCTTAAGACTGAAAACTGTTTTCTTCATTGATTTTTGGAACGATACATCCCACATATAATGTACACAATATATATCCTGAAAAACTTTCCAGGATGAGATTTCCATATTGTATACATTGAGGAAACAATTTAAATGAAAGTCGTCATAAACGCTAGCACACCTCAACGATGAAATGTAATTACATCCAAACCATCAAAGAGCATCGAAATTCCACCTGCGTCACACCAACAACCACCCTAGGGTCAGCCTCTCAACGTCAGCCAAACCACATTTCCTCCAGTTACATCTTCAACTGTCTGAAGATGGCTGACGCCACAACCCCCTCCGCAAGGCAACCCTCAGAAGTAGATTACACTCAATAAATGTCTGAGCATTTCCGCGACGTCTCAAGGTTACTGTGCTTCACCTAAACAGATTATTCGGGTTGTTGCCAGATTTTGTTGAGCGTTCAAGAGGCCGAATGATTTCAACCCTGTGAGACGAAATTTTGTAGGTTCTGGAGATAGTTTTGCTGGTGTTAATTCGAGGGAGAGATGTTCTCGAATTATTTCGGTGTTGAACTTTGAATCATCCTCAAAGAGAATTTACACCCCTTGTGTTTGGGGTTGTTTCGTAGAGCGACGGGTGTGTTTGCGGTTGGAACTGAGGTCAAGAGTTTCATTGGAATATTTATTTATTATTGGGGGAGGAGATTGAATGACTCTCCAGTAAATATTATTAGTGCGTTAGTAAATTTATTATGGTTACGAGCTCAAATAACTCTGGAAATCTTCGGAAAATCGATGAAGTCGTAAGATCAAGGTCACATTTGGCTTCGAAGGGAAACCAATGTTGTGGATAAGGGAGGTTAAGATGGAATTACCCTCTTTATCTATCTATCTAAGTGACGAAATATTTCTACGATGTTTTCAAAAAATTGGAGAGTTACAATTAATTTCAAAGTTTGCAATCTGTCATGGGCATAAACTACTTGAAAATGTGGTTATCCGGGACACCCTGTACAAAGAATGCAACCTAGAAATTGTGCAATGAACTGCGTAAATCAAATGGATAAAAAGTCATACATATGGCACATTGATGGATCTAAATCTGCAGCCGGAGGACAAGGCATGGGACGACTATAGAGCAGCGTTTGCTTCAATGGTAGATGCAAAACATGACCGAAAAAAGAACCAAAAGATTTGTTGAGATCTCGCCGTCTTATTTTTATTGCGACCATACTGGGTGATTCTAGAGGAGACCGTCAGATTTTAGAAGAAGTGTACACTCAAGGCAGTTTCGAAACAATGTTTCGTTTATGGTTAGGGGGCTTTTATTGAGAGTGTACAGGGTGATTTGTCCGATTCGGCCGATTTTCCTTTTATTCATATCTTTGTTATGTCTTGATCAATATTTATGTAATTTTCTGTGTAGAACAATATGATTGCCTACTTTCAATAATTCCAACACTTTTTCAAAATACCGAGTGAGAATTTTGATAAGTTCAGATTGAATTTGCAGGTTCAAAAAACACCATGTACATTCCGTTTTCAAGAATTCGCTACCTTCTTCAGATTCTACCATAAATTCACATTATTGGAGAGTTTTTTTTTGGCACACATCCAGTTTTTCCGAAAAAAATTTAAAGATGAACAATATCGTTAATTCGCTCCAAGGCAGTGAGAATATTCTGAACTAGATAGTAAAGCTTTGTCCAACGATACAAAGCTCTTCCTGAGCCCTGAAGTAGTTTTTCCAAATTCGAAATTCATTTTCAATCACTCATATTCTGATGTATAAAATCATTTAATCCAGAAAAGATCTTTATACGTATCTACGTTAATCAAAAAATCTACAACAACTAATACAGAATGAACATTCGAAACATATTTTGACATGCAAAACTAAGGATTAACACAAAATTTGCATAGAATTCTCGAAATGATTTCTTCTTTTTTGAATACATATTCGCGACCTTTTCATTAAATTTCTAATTATCCTAATGAGGGATTGATTTTCTTTTAAGATATCACATTCCTCGAAAATTCTTTCAACTAGGTTTTCTCTACTTCAAATTTCAACCTTATAAGCTTTTCAGATGTCCCCACACAAAATAATCTAAAGGGTTCGAATCAGGCGATCTTTGTGGCCAAGCATGGATCTTCACCATCTTGATTTAAATTGAGATTTAAGTTTCTTGGAAAATTTTCAGTTTGATAAAAACTATTTTTCATACATTTGGAAGAGCTTTGTATCAATGGACCATACAGCTTTACTATCTCGTTTAGAATATTCTCACTGCCTTGGTTCGAAATAACGATATTGTTGATATCTATGTATCTATCTATCTATCTTGAAGGAACCCCTACAAGATTATCTATAGCATAAATGTAGCATCCCTAGTTCTTGAAGCTCGCTTTTGAATCTTGAATAAATTAACAACACCACAAGAGTCACCCCAAAAATATCCCATAGGACAGAATTGACTGGAGATTAAAATAATATAAAATCTTCATTAGGTCAAAATTAATGTGATCTCTCAACATGAAGAGCATACAACATATAAAATTGAGCCTACATCAAGTTCTTCAGTGTGAGGTTCCCACTTCAGCTGTCTATCTTTCACAATTCCCAAAACCACAACACTATCGTTAACCTTGATATTGCTATTAGCCATATTCACTGACGAAGAATGGTTCAGCTTGGATCTTTCAGTGTAAAAGAAAAAACACTGTGTCTTGTCAATAGTCAGGGTGAGATTATGATCACAAAACTAGTCACCCACAGACTTCTTAACATTGTTTGAATCTTCAACAACTGCAAGATCCAGGATGTCCAGGAGTGTTTTTTCTAAGGGGTTATTCTGTTCAACTCCCATTGTTGGACCACTGCCTCATTTTGGTCTCTTCTAAGACTACAGGAAGGCTCAGGCCCAGAAGGTGTTAATCTTGATGCAATATTCGCAAGCTTATCGGATTTTTCATTTCCTTCAACACCACAATGCTTTAGCACCCATAGTGGAGTCACTCAATTGCCTTTGGTAAGTTGCTTCATGGCATTACGGCACTCCCAGGTCAGCAGAGATCCCTGGCAGTATTACTCCAGGGTCCCTAGCTTGGCCTTCTCGCCGTCTTACACAAGTTTGTATTGTGGGACTGCTGACATGGCACTATCGGTAGAAGTATCTCTTGTGTCGGATGGTCGAACACAAGGTATGCATATGCCAGGATCTTGCCCGCCTCAGGAACTTACTCCAAGGGTCTTTTCTCTAGAAAAGCCGATCTTACTGTGCCCAGGATGAAATTGTCAGGAGTAACCATACCATTGAAGTCATCCATTTCGATGCTTGGTATCACTATCAGCAATAACCTTTCTTGGGAGAATCACGTGAGATCCATTGCTGCAATTGGATCCCAAAAACTTGATTTTCTGTTTCGTGCCAGGAGCTATTCCACCTCAGGTCAGCTGCTTATGATCTATAAGGCACAGATTCGACCTGTCCTGGAATACTGTTCCCATATATGGAGTGCTGCACCTAAACAAATCCTAAAACTATTGGATTCTGTACAAAAAAGGGCAATTCGTCTCGTCGGTGATGCCCCGCTTACAAACTCGCTCACCTCTCTAGAACACCGTAGAAGAGTAGGCGATCTGTCTCTATTTTATAGATATTTTCATGGGCGATGCTCTTCTGAATTATCAGCAATCGTCCCCCCTCTGGCAGTCTCTTCGAGACCAACCCGTCAAGTTAAGTCTTCACATCCCTTCGTGGTCACTTTGGAGACCTGCAGAACATCTCTCTTCAAAGACTCGTTCATCAGACGAACAGCGAGGCTTTGGAACACATTGCCTAGGGAGGTGTTCCCCGAGGCCTATAACCTCCAGAACTTCAAAAAGAACACCAATTCCTACCTGCTTGCCCTTGGTTCTCACGATGTTCTCTGAACATTACAGGACATTCCTTTTCGTGAAAACCGCAACATAAAAAAAGGGAAGCCGGCTCTTGATTCTGACAATGTGATTGCGAAAGTTCCAAGAGAGGTCCATTTGTAAGGATTCAAGATCTGTTCGAGAATTGATTCAGCAGGGTATAAGAAAGTACGATCGGGCTCACTCCTGTGGTGGCCAAAAACAAAGCAAAGACAGGCAAAAACCAAAGGTTTGCCTGTCTCTGCATCACGGGTGCAATGAATAGCACTCCAACAGCTACTATGGATGTCATCCTCAACCTCTCACCCCTTGACATACATGTCATGGGAGAGGCCAGGATGGGTACATACACACTGATCCAAACAAAAAACTGGAGAACCAGCACAGTTGGGCATACCAGAGTCACTTATGTAGCTGACGTAGCCGAGCTTGATATGATTTCAGACTACATGCAACCTCTATACTCATTCGAAAAACCATTCGAAACACAGCTCGACTGGAACAGATGGGACTCGAGTATAGAATCACAATCATCTGCAGAAATAGTCTGGTACACAGACGGTTCTAAGACAGATGAAGGAACAGGAGCGGGAATACACGGAGTGAGGCCAAGAAGGGACTACATAATACCTCTCGGCAAACACGCCACGATATTTCAAGCTGAAACACATGCCATTAGGACATGCATGCAGAAGAACCTGGAAAGTGGCTACCAAAGAAAACACATCCACATTCTCTCTGACAGCCAGAGCGCCATCAAAGCTCTCAACTCGACACAGATAGAGTCTAGACTCGTCTGGGAATGCCTCCAAGACCTTCTGGAGCCAGCAAAATATAACAAGGTCACTCTGATGTGGGTGCCAGGTCTCAAGGGAATAGCGGGCAATGAAAAAGTAGACCAGTTAGCAAGACAAGCGTCTGAAACGCCATTCACAGGGCCAGAACCTGTGCTTGGAATCAGCAAAAACCGATGCAGGACCCTGAGGAGTGGATAAAACAAAGACACCGACAACACTGGGAACAGAGCGACGGGCAAACACACAGCAAAACCATGGTAGGATACACAAGCCAAACCTTGACGGCTGACTTTTTGAATCTAAACAGAACAAAGGCACGTATAATAGTAGGTCTACTGACGGGACACTGCGGCCTTAGAAAACATCTGAACACTATAGGAATACTAGGAGAACCCATGGATTGCAGACTCTGCGGTGAAGAGGAAGAAACAGCCTCTCACATAATTTTTGAATGCGACTCCCTGGGAAGAAGGCGCCACAGAATCTTCGGAGAAATCAATCCGGAAACGGGAATGAATCCGAAAAAACTCATAAACAGGCTACTGAACCTGATAAAGGACACAAACCTTTTCTCGTGCGGAACCACTGACGAAAGAGTGATACAATAGACCCAAGTTGGTCGCTGGGTCACAGGAAGGCCAAGCGCTAACCCGATCTCTTGTTCGTCAGCTTATCAATCAATCAAAGATCGGTCTGGTCGCTGTTCTGAAAGGTTCTCCTATAGCTAATCTACCCAATCATATAATAATAACAATAATAACCTAGATCTTCCTTGCGTTTCGTATCATTCCAGCCTCGTGGCTTGCTGCTGAACGAGCTGAAATCCTCGTTTTCCTAATCCGAAATCTCATTTGCTCCAGAAATGTAGATGGGTACAGCGCTGCAATCTCCCACCGAATATAAACTTGTCACCGCGGATTTACCTCTCCACGACTGACACCGTACTTCATGCCCACGACATTTCTATGATTACCTTCCGGCTGAAGCCGGGAATCTTCTGTGGAAAAATGAAAATTTCAAGTCTCACTTCAAGCCACGGAAACCGTATTGGTTTCGGTGATAAGAAAGGAGGGTGTTTTGATGGGGTGCTGTGGGTGAAAGGTAGATATCCGGATGTTGGTGACTTTGGAGTAGGGATATCATTTTATCTATGACTACTTTCGGAGTTCTTTTCACTGCGGGTATAGATCTATCAGATTTGATTTCAGCAGTCCAATTTCACGATCTTCAGATCGGTTTTTGGCTTCTCTTTGACTTATTCCAATTTTATACTAACTGACAAAGAAACTGCAACACCCAGAAGTAGCTGTTTAAATTTTGATTTACAAGATGGTGTAGCAAGAAGTGAATGATTAATATTAAGGGAAAAAACCGAAGGGTTTACAATTCTTTTGAATGCATTCGTTAATAATGTGTTTGTCCACCGCGATTATCTATACACTCCCTAACACGTCTTGGCATTGAATGAATAAGATGATCTACAATGCGCAAAAAAAATTAACGCACGTTATGGAAATCTCAAATTCATTCTACAACTGAAGGTGCTCTCAATGATAGTTTTTTCATCAGAATTAAGCATGCATATGTTATCCACTTTCAACGTTTTTCTTCAATACAGATGTTTTCTCCCAGCAATAATAAAAAAAGATGATATTATCAGATTTTGAATGTATTGGCTCCATTCTAAAATCAGTTGTTCTCGATCAATTCTAGTGATCAATAGTTTTTCTTTCGTTTGATTTTCTACACTCGATCGCTATGCAACGCGAAACACGCCATTTGACCAAGAGGAATGTGCCCAAGCGGTAGTTTTGCGAGAAGAGGGGTGGACATACACAAGAATTGCAGAAAGGTTTGGAGTTTCCTATACAAGTGTGTCCAGAATGTTGCAGCGATTCAGGGAGACAGGTATGAATGTCCGACGACCAGGACAGGGTAGACAACGGGTAACAACTGCCATTCAAGAACGTTAATTGAGAGTTTCTTCGTTGAGACAACGGTTTGCAACCGCTCGCTTCCTTCAAAATCAGCTTGAGCAAACTCATGAGGTGCAAATTAGCACTCAGACAATAAGAAATCGCCTCAGAGGATATGATTTAAGGCCTCGTGTCGCGGCAAGAGGCCCAGCTCTTACCCCAGCCCATCGAAGGGCGCGTTTGGATTTTGCGAGAGATCATATCCATTGGGAAGTGGCCGATTGGGAAAGAGTTCTCTTCACAGATGAGTCTAGATTCTGCCTCTACCATTGTGATCCACGTTCCCTTGTATACAGACGTCAACATGAAAGATATGCTCAGTGCAATTTCCAGAATACTACTGGTTTCGGGGGAGGATCGATTATGGTATGGGGTGGAATGTCTTTGACTGCTCGCACAGACCTAGTGGTCGTTGATAATAAAGCTATGAATGCTGATAATATATAAGGAACTTGAAGAGCATGTAGAGCCATTTTTCCCATACCTTGGTAAAAATTTCATTTTTATGGACGATAATGCCAGACCCCATCGTGCGCGCATCGTTCAGGAGTACCTTGAAGAGGTTGAAGTCTCTCGAATGGAATGGCCAGCAAGAATTCCAGATCTCAATCCGATTGAGCAGGTTTGGGACAACCTCAATAGAAGGCTCAGAAGTTCAGAAAATCATTCAGCTACTCTTAATGACTTAGGAATCCAACTCGGAGAAATCTGGGAAGGATTAGATCAGAACATTTTAAGATCACTCATTTTGAGTATGAACCGTCGTTGCCGAGCTGTAATTAACGCAAGGGGTGGAAATACCAAGTATTAAATCACTTATGAGCATTTCAGTATTTTGAAAATTGTTCATTTCTCTTCTTTCACATAAGATTCGGTGAAATCCTGAATTTTGCTTCCATTCAATGTGTCTTGTTTCGTTCAAAACCTTCCCGAGAGAACATAAGAAATGAGTTATAAAGTCAATGTAGAGTTAACTTTCATTAAAATTGAGATTTTCAGAATGTGCGTTAATTTTTTTTGCACATTGTATTTCTTCTTGAGGGATACTATCTCAAGCTACCTGTTCTTAATGTCTCAGAGCCGCCAAAGTCCGTGGGGGCTGGGGTAAATTTCCAAGCCTTCTACCCATGATGTCCCAAACATGCTCTATGGGTGATAGATCGGGGGATCTGGGCGGCCAAGGCAAAAGATTCATATGGGTCGCTCAAAAAGGTTTAAACTAACTCTGGCAACTTGAGGTCGAGCATTATCTTGCTGAAATATTGGATTCTCGTGCCGGTTAAGGTAAGGGAGCTATTATGTTACCTCGAATAAAAACTGAAAGTGACCTAGTTGCATGTGCAATAGCACCCCATACCATAACGCCTACTCTCCCGTGTACATGACGCTTAACATCAAACTGAGGTTCACGTCTTTCTTCTCGACGTCGTCTAACCCTTTTTCAGCCATCATGTGCACCCAAGGAAAATCGAGATTCATCAAAAAAAGGCGACCTGATGACATTCTACATTATAATGTTACGTTCTCTGTACCACTGTAATCGTTGCCAGCGATCGGGCGATGCTCAACCATCAGAATATGGGGTCGATATTGCTGCAGTCCAAAAGAATTTATACGGCGGTAAACCGTTTGGACAGTTACAGGATGACCTTGTTCTTCTAACCACTCATCAGCCAAATATGTTTCCATCGATTCGGAACCGATATTTCGAATGAACTGATTTTTGGTTGATTGTTTACTCTATTCATGTTGCATATTCCTCAATTGACACTTATTTCATATTTCTCCTGGTAAAAAAGTTACAGTAAAGTCGACTTATAAATTCACGCAAAAATACTATAAAACCACTTGAAAAAGATGAACGGTTCACGTTTTCGAAAGAATATATTATTTCAGAAAACAAAAGTATTCTTATATTTTTTCAATAAAACGCGTCGTTCTCACGTTATTCCTAATTGTATAAGATTGAATTAGAGGAAAAAATCATGAATTTCAAGAATGATCTGAATTCTGTCCTGAGTTAAATCTCATCGAATATTATTTCTTCTCTGGTTTCTCAACCAGTTACCAACGTTGTCAGAATGTTTACAACTTTGTCAAGACTAAAATCTCATCGAATATTATTTCTTCTCTGGTCTCTCAACCAGTTACCAACGTTGTCAGAATGTTTACAACTTTGTCAAGACTAAAATCTCTATGAAAAAACGTTTGATATAGAGATATGTAATAATAAAATTCCACATTCGTGGGACATGAAATTGAATTCTAAGAAGCATGAAATTATACATTTTATAGGCAGTTTCTATTTAAAATTCATTGTTACCGGTCCTTCAGCAAAATATCTATCGAAACAATATAACTCGACACCAGAACGACACTACTATTACATCAATTCACTGAAAGTCATTTACATAATCATCACCTGTTTGCTTCATTCTCTGTAAATAAATAAAGCGTGAACTTCGTTTATGCTGTGTACGGGATCACTGACTAACGTTTTAGGTTGGACTGGTTGGAGCACAGAACAACGGTTTTTCTTTGTCTTGCGTGGCGGCAACATGGGCTACATCCAGGCCTTCTGAAGGGAAGAGTAGGCCGTGACGACTGAAATTAAGAACGTAGCGCTATATTGGCGAGAATCAGAACTGCTCGTTTGGCAACGCCTAGACGCCTTTAGCGATTGTGATAGTTCATCCGCTAACGATAGGGGACGTACTGCTTTCTTGAGTTCGCATTGTTTGAAGAGAAAATCGGCAATCTGGCATCGTCTTCTCTAGAGTTCTGTGGGTGAATTGAATATCACAGAGGATGGGTATGGTTAGGTCATTGACTTTGGTTAATAGAGTTATGATAGGTTAGTGAGAAACCAATTTTTATTAGATGGTTTTAGAATATGGAGAAAATATGAACAAATTATTAGTGTCTATAAACTAATCTTCAGGACAATCGAAGAAGGAACTTATTTTGGTGTGAGAAATATAGCTTTTTAATTGCGGAAATGATCGGACAGAACTAAGTGTTTTGTTAGGAAATATCGTGTTTATAACATTATCATTCAAATAAGGTTAGTGCTAGTATTTTTTAAATGTATCACCCAGAATATCTAATAATCACATCAATTTCAATCGAAAAATATGAACTTTGAGGTGTTTGTAAAGAATAATATCAGGCACGTATTCAGCGCTATTTTTTTTTCAAATGGCTATATCTCTTTAACAGAGCCGAATTCGAAAAAATGGAAATGAAAAAAAAGTTTCCTTTAGCATCAAGAATCTACAATTAGGATATATGTAGAAGTCAAAGACTCACCCTGTTTTATCTATGTTTTACCAAGAAAAATTCAAAATTTGAACAGCTCCTTCTGGATATTGCAGTTTCTTTGTCCGCTAGTATATTTTTTGTCCTCGAACTTGGTGATGTATAACATTCTGTTGCCTCCATGCGCAAATTTAAGGTTATTTTTTGAATGCTACAGAATTAACAGGTCGATTTACAAACAGAAACACTTCAATAGCTGGTGGCTTTTTTCTAGCTATTAACCATGAATGTTATGACAAGACCCTGAAAGGATCTTTGGAATATTCGAGCCATATCTCAGGGTAACAACTCAGTAACCCAGATGAAATTCGAGCTCTCAAGTTCAAGTAAACAACGTTAATCTCAAGCTTTCCCTGCCGCAAAGTGGAAAATTTCGACGAAACAAATATTGAAATTCCTCCCTCTCTGTAGCCGTGTTCTCCCCCAACTATCTGGCCCGCTTATTGCCTAGATGGGGGGTATCGAGCCCCCCAAACTAAAAACAACCAGAGCGCAACTCAACCCAAGTTTGTTAAGAGTTCGCAAATTTGACGGAGTTTAAAATTGAAGCCGAAAACTGTTGCATTATATGAAACTTTCGGCTATTTGGAGAGACGGAAATGGGTAAACTAATTATTGCTGAGTTTACGAACACGATTTCTCCAGTGCCGTTGATTGCCGGTTCCGTTTCACAATGTATTTCGAAATTAATCGGAGTTATACAGGCTGCGCCGATGGAGAGGAGCCGCTACCAATATTTCTCATATTACGGGGAAGTATCACCTTTTGAATCGTGGTAAATCTCCATCCAAAAGTGGTCTCTTTATTTCACGAGTAAGTACCCTAATTTACGACGTAGAGACTTGATTTTTGTTTTAAATTGAAGTTGAAGAACGTCCTGAGGGCAAATAGTTTTTTTTTCGATTTAATGAGTTTATCAATTAAAAAAACCAGGGTAATCGTTAGATCTGGGGTTATTGAATATGTTTTTCGTTTTTCATGTGTACAAGCTATATTTTTTTAATAATCATCATGAAAATTTTTGTAGTTTATAGAAAATTAAATTGCCGAGGGCAAATAGTTGCGATTTTTTTCATTTAATCAGTTTTTTAATTAAAAAGAACAGGTTGAACTTCAGCGTTTTGAAAACTACACTTAATGATTTTTTCCGACGGTTACTCATCATTTTTTGGAAAAAAATCGCAACTATTTGCCCTCTGCAATTTAATCTTCTATAAACTACAAAACTTTTCATGATGATTATTTCAAAAATATAGCTTGTACTCATGAAAAACGAGAAACATATTCAATAACCCCAGATCTAACGATTACCCTGGTTTTTTTAATTGAAAAACTAATTAAATCGAGAAACAGAAAACTATTTGCCCTCGGGACGTTCTTCAACTTCAATTTAAAAAAAAATCAAGTCTCTACGTCGTAAATTGTGGTACTTACTCGTGAAATAAAGAGATCACTTTTGAATGGAGATTCACCCCGATTCAAAAGGTGATACTTCCCCTTAAGGCCCATTTACCCCAATGTCAGTGCATCTTCCTTAATTTGATTAGTTTTTGACCTATAAGCCATAATCCATAAAAAGCTTAGAAGACTGACGACAATCAATTGTTCAGGAGTGCCATCAATTAATAACAAAAGTCTTTCAAAACGGCAGTGAATAGAGCTCATTACAAAATAAAATGAATATCAAACCCATCAGAACTGAAAATTCGTTTTTTTTTGCCAACCCATTGGTCTGAAAAACCCAACAGATGTTTCTGCAAAAAAAAAATTCAATGATCACTGTTCCCTATTGAAAGTAGCACCCCTTAGTGGAGCGTTGCGAGATGAAAATAGAGTTATAAAAAATTATAAAATCACAACTATATCCTTGGAAATTTGACACATTCCACTCTGTATCGAAGTTATGACGTTTTTCAAAATATTTTTATGTTCCAAGTCAACACTATGTTGCCCTTTCTACATTCTTAGCGTATTTCTCAGAATTTATTCGGAAAATGAATTAATTGGAAGAGATGTGAGGACGAAAATAATTAACGTTTATATGAATTGATAGAAAGGAATCCTTTTCTAGTTATTTGCATGAAAAGTACAAGAGATCACTGTTGAAATATATTATTTTCCGCCATGGAAGAAAATTGCATTGCTTTCACACGATTATCATATGCATGCCTGTGAAGATTTAATGTTTATTATCCTCTTGAACAGAAAGTTCAAGACTTGACATCAATTGTTGAATCAAGAATAATGGAACATTATATCCCTCTACTGGAATCCAAATAGTTGAAGGGAGTTCTGATGCAACAGGAACTTTTTCTTGGAACATAATCTTAATAGCTAACTTAATAAAAATAAGAGTAGAAGATATACATTTCATTTATTTGATCTTATGAACAAGGAGTAAAATATTCTGACTGTATAGTAATTTATTAGTTCAAAAAATATTCATACATTGCAACCACAGTAGGTTTGTACAAATAATATGGAACAGGTCAAACATATGCTTCACATTTATCATTCACCTGTTCTAAAATAAGACACAAACTCCTCAACATTAAAGGGCCCCTACAGCATTAAAAGCTTGTGTCTCTTTTGAAAGAATTAGCACTAGATATAATATATTCTTTCGATTAAGAGCAAATACCTACCGTTGAATGTTACATACACAAATTTCTTCAAAATGGGCTTATACGAAGTGGTTATATATATATATATAAGGAAGCCTTTTTTGTCCATTCACACATTCCAAATAAATTTTGAGCACCAAAAACGATACCGAAACTAACCAAACTTCTGGGGGACCGGAATTTCGTTTGAAATCTTTCCAAACGGCCAGATACCTAAAAAAACTTTGTTAGGCGATTAGTACTTACTTTTGCTTTATTCATGCTTATAAATCGATTTTTGGTCCAATTCAAATTTGCCGTTTGTACCCATGTCAAAATATCTTTGATACTTTTACTTTGATGTAAACAAAGAAACTGGCAACGCCGTTTTGTCATTAAAGATATTCTCTGTATGCGCACAGATTTTTTATCAGGTGCACCAATTCCTGAAAACGAAACCATGGCCAGAGTTGTGATTTTATCATTGTGAATGGAGTAAAGACTAGTGGTTCAATATCCGGTGACATACTCAATTCGTTTGACAGCTACAGTCAACTTTCTGTTGACAGCAAGCAGAATTTTTTCCAGTTGGTCTCTTCAACTGGCAAATGCGAATCTACCCACAAGGTTTAAGGCTTGAGCTCCTGACTTTACGTGACTCATTTTTACAATGCTTTTTCAGGAAAACCTACGCTATGAGGAAAACGGCCTCACACCCAGAAATCCGATAACGAAGATTAGGAAAATCTCCATCCAGCTGCGCCAGAAAAAAAACGAATAATTTTTCCGTCCCTGTCGGAAACAAACCCTGCGTATCTTTTGTTCATCGACCCCGAAAAAAGGACCCGATCCAAATAACGCAGTCCATTGTTTAGGCAGTTTCCCGGATTTCCTCGGAACCCATCCAGAATGAAAACTGTTAGTTACTGGCGATACAGGAGGGACGGTGCGATTTTGCGGTCGGTCCCAATCCCGGTACTTTCGTCCTCAAACATCCCCAGCCTGCCGTCCGTAAGCCTATGATTCCTCGTATTGATCCCCGGGAACAGTGAATCTCGATGAACTGATTAAATATTAGAGTAGGAATCCGATTCCGCAAGCTCTGGAAAACCATTTCGGCAGATCATCTCTTGGAGCACAGCCGATCGGCTCCCATATTACGTTTGCGGGCTTCGTATCTGGATGATCTGGATGACATTTTCGATATTGGGTTTATCGGGGTTTGGAGATTCCCTCCTTGAATTCATTGAACGCATATACTAAGTGACACCGAGAAAAGAACACCCAGCTGTCATGCAATCTTTTCGGTGGACTTCCTGGAGGTCCCTTCGTACTGGGTTTCTGTGTAAAATGTCCCCATCACAGGAGCTAGGAAGACAGATCATACAGGACCAGTTCCTAAAGCAAGAAGAAGACGTTTAAGAGGCCGATAATAGCGTATGGAGCTATAGTCTGGTATGCCAAGGCTAGTCAGAATAGTCCAAGGAAAGCCCTCGACAAAATACAAAGGTTAGCATGTGTAGGTATCACTTGAGCTTTGAGAACGTGCCCAACTAGGACATTAGAGATTCTTGCAGATCTCACACCTCTTCTACTTGTGGTAGATTAGGTCATGAGGCCATTCTAAGTTCATCAAGGAAAGGAACTGGCAATGACCATATACATCCCATCAGCGGACCTTTCCAGAGAATAAATAATGCTTAGTAGGGAAGAAGATTGGAAGAAGAAGACAAAAATCTCAGCTTCAGAAAGAATACCATCAAAAGACACAACGAAATAGACAAGGTCTGCTTAGTCTGGGGAATCAATGGAAATGAAGAGGCCAACACAATCGCCAGAAAAGAAGCAAGAAGTCCTTTGATTGACCCAGAATATTTCTGTGGTGATGCACCTACAGGAAAGAGTTTCAGGCGAAAAAGAGAGCTACTCAGGTGGAATCTTCCTGGGTTTCTTCGATACTTTAATACTGAGAAATCTGAGAAATATCTAGGTCCCTGCTTGAGTATGCTATACCTCTTCACTGGATTCCTCCCAGGGCATTGTCATCTCAGGAAGCACCAAGTTTATAGTTGTACAAGGTGACAAGAAAAACTTCCGACAAATTTTGCTGTAGTCTGGAACAAAAGTATTTCAGCGCAGCCAAATAATTTTTATTCTCTTGGTTTCTCTACACTTTCCTGTACTAATGTGTGAATTTTCAGTTTGATATGATTTCATTTCACAGAGTTTTAGAAAGTCAAACTAACGTAGTGCGATTTTGGAGCTGTTTCGTCAAGGTAGGCGTCAATGCGAAATTGTTCGTTTGCTCAATATGCCTCGACCAACCGTGTCCGATGCAATTCGTGGCCATGATGGTCGTCGTCCAGGAAGTGGTAGAAAACGCACTGTAAATACACCTAGCAATCGCAACATCGTCAAGAAGCGAGTCAATCGAAATCCGAGGGTTTCCATGAGGAAAATAGCCTGTGAGACCGGTATCAACCACGAATCAGTCCTTCAAATTTCCAAAAAGGAGCTCAACCTCAAGCCATACAAGCTCCAAAAAGTTCAACTCCTCACGGAGGAAAACAAGCGCGTACGACTCCAAAGGTGCCGCCAACTCCTTCGTCTCGCTGCCGGTCAGCAATGGGAGCGAATTCTCTTCACAGACTAGAAGCTTTCCACCGTGGAACCAAAGAGTAAACACAAGAGACCTCACTCCCCCTATTTATGAATGAAATCGTGAACATCGTTTGTTTGACCTTGAAAGTCATTTGTGAATGACGAGGTCTAATCGTGGGGTGCCAATAACAGCCCTGTATCGGCGTAGTATTATTCAAGGTCGAAGAACTGATGTTTGCCGCGAAGCCTAAGTGATTTCTCTTGTGTCTACTCTTTGGTAGAACAATCCCACAACCACCAAAATGACAGTATCTGGTCCGTAGAGGCTCCCGGTACATCGGCCATCGTCGAACACCGTCAAAATCCGCAATCCGTCATGGTCTGGGGCGAAATTTGCGGCAGTAGTAAAACTCCCTTAGTTTTCGTGGATCAAGGGGTCAAAATCAATCAAGAAGTCTACCGCTGCGACATCCTCGAGGCCGTAGTACTTCCGTGTGCCAAGCAGCACTTCGGCGATATGCATTGGACCTTTTAACAGGACTCCGCTCTGGCTAACAGAGCGAAAATGACGCAAGAATGGTGTAAGACCCATTTTCCTTGTTTCATCTCATCTGCAGAATGGCCGCCCTACTCACCGGATTTCAACCGAATGGACTACAGCGTGTGATCGATTTTCGAGCACAGGGCTTGTGCTAAAAAACACAAAAATTTGGAGTCGCTGAAGCAATCTCTGCGCCGGGAATGGAACCGATTAACGCCCGAGGAGCTGCAGCCCATTGCCGAAAATTTCAAGGAGCGTCTGAAGCTGTGTATCTCCGCCAAAGGAAGCCACTTCGAAACTGCTTGAATATATTATTAACAAATGTTCAAGCTATTATTATTTGTTGTTGTTTTATTCAATTTCTTCTGTTTAATAAAGTTAAATGAAAAATAGTTTGTCCGAGGTTTTTCTTGTCACACTGTAATTAAGGAGGTATTACAGTTCACTTCGTCTTCAAGGTCTATTATGCCCTCTAACAGAGCTGTTGAAGCACTTTACAGCTCGCCTTCTAGTTTCAGAGATCTACTGAAATTCAATATTTTGGAAGGTTTCAACGGGGCTAGTCATTCACTCCTGCAAGTTTCTTACCAAAAGGATTCTTTCCTTTGGGTCGCAAAGGCATGGCATTTCATGGCTAGATGAATAGGAGTTTTGTCCTTCTCCTCACAAGGTCTACACTCTTCAGCGTCCTTTAAACTCATTCTCACCAGATACTTCCTAAGACGACAATGGCCTGTGGAAATGCTGGTGGGGAGATGTAGCTGGTTCTTACTGAGATCCAGATACCTTTTGGATCTTGCAGTTTGCAAGTTCAGAAGGAACTTTGTGGAATGATCCATTCCTGGGAGATTCCCTCAGAGTGTTTTCCTCTCGTTTTTCATCTTCTGCAGAGACTCTTTCTTATAGGTGCATTTTCCTATACCACAGAAGATTCTAGGACTGTGAATAGCATTCGTGATGTCTCTCTGGCAGGCATATTGGAGAAAGCACTTTATGATAATAAACCTTGCAGAGAACAACGAGTGCTGATTTTTAAAGGTGTAGGTGGAAAGTCCAAACCACCTGGTGACGAACTATCTTACCATTGCAATCCAAGACAAAGGATATACTGAACAGAAACCTGTAGAAGTGAGGAATCAATCTCTCAGAAGCCATCCTAGATACTGTAGTTCATCAGAGGAGGATCTGTAGACTACGTACTGATGAGTGTCAGAATGGGCCTCAAGGTCACAGTTCAGTGGGACACCCCTTGAATCTACATCTTCATCGTCAAACAAGTTTTTAGGATAACGCTTGTTCTTACAACAAGTGAGTTATCAAAATTGTGAAAAGCTGCTTTAATCTGCTCATTATGCCTAGATTGAGAGGACGAGTATATTTTCGACATCTTAGAGAGTTTGATGGGCTCCAGTGAGGCTGATTTGACTTCTAGCAAACTCGGTGCAGTCTAAGTGACATTTCGAAATCCAGGAAAACAAAAATTCTGAATGAGAACCATCCATGGCTGGAGAAGCCAATTAATGTTCGGCGCAGTTAAAAATTCCAGGACGAAACTGCATAATGTGGGTGTGGATTTCAGGGTATTAGCGTTGAAATGATTACGCATGGTCACCAACGCATCCGGACCTGATCACCCACCTATGTAATTCACACTCATTAGGATTTAAATGTTAATGGTCCCTACGGATTTCGAGCCACAGATGTGGAAGCACCCCTCGAATTTAGAGCCAATTTAACAGTCGAGGTAACTGAACGAGAGATAGTATTTAGTGCTGCTGATATCCGTATCAGCGGTAATAAAACTTTACACTGATTTGTTGGATATCTAGTGATAGAACTGGAGCGACTTTTATCTATACTCTTCGCTATTGGAGCGATAGCTGAGTTGGCGAACGCTTCTCACAGACATTATCCCATGAAAATTCATAAAAAATTTCTCTGATATCCATTTCAAAGGCTGGACTGACTAAGTCACGGCGCCTCAGATACTCAGGATCGTCTTTGTCGAGCGTCATATTGGGACGTTCCGGCAGTTAGAATATAGATCCTAGTGGCTACTGGCTAGGGGTAATTTCAGCTCATTAGAAAATCAGAAATCTACTACACACATTGTCAAAACTCTTGGCTCTCCTAGGTTTCTCAAGAAATAAACAATCTATGTTCTGGAGATGAGATGATTATTTTCCTCCATTTTAACTGCAGTGCAGTGTGACGAGAAAAACCTCGGACAAAATCTTTTGCATTTAACTCTATTAAACAGAAGAAATTGAAACAACAAATAATAATAGCTTGAACATTTGTTAATAATATATTCAAGCCGTTTCGAAGTAGCTTCCTTTAGCGGCGATACACAGCAACAGACGCTTCTTGAAATTTTCGGCAATGGGCAGCAGCTCCTCGGGCGTTAATCGGTTCCATTCCCGGCGCAGAGATTGCTTCATTTTTGTGATGAAACAAGGAAAATGCGTCTTAAGCTGAATACAGATTACTCTGACGTGACGTGTAAGGACGTTACGTCAGACGTGTACTGTGCTTCCATTGGCCTAATATGAACGTGAACGTCAAAATGTGAGTGATATAAAAATGCAACACATTGTTCTGTGCGTTCACGTTCATATCAGGCCAATGGGAGCACAGTACACGTCTGACGTGACGTCCTCACACGTCACGTCAGAGTAATCTGTATTCAGCTTTACACCAATCTTGCGTCATTTTCGCTCTGTGAGCCGGAGCGGAGTCCTGTTGAAAGGTCCAATGCGTATCGCCGAAGTGCTGCTTGGCCCACGGAATCACTACGGCCTCGAGGATGTCGCAGCACTAGACTTCTTGATTGATTTTGATCCCTTGATCCACGAAAACTAAGGGAGTTTTACCACTGCCGCAAATTCCGTCCCAGACCATGACGGATTTCGGATTTTGACGGTGTTCGACGATGGCCGATGTACCGGGAGCCTCTACGTACCAGACTCTGTCGTTTTGGTGGTTGTGGGATTGTTCTAAGGTGAAAAGCTTCTCGTCTGTGGAGAAAATTCGCTCCCATTGCTGACCGGCGGCGAGACGAAGGAGTTGGCGGCACCTTTGAAGTCGTACGCGCTTTTTTTCCTCCACGAGGAGTTGAACTTCTTGGAGCTTGTATGGCTTAAGGTTGAGCTCCTTTTTGGCAATTTGACGGACTGATTCACGGTTGATACCGGTCTCACAGGCTATTTTCCCCATGGAAACCCTCGGATTTCGATTGACTCGCTTCTTGACGATGTTGCGATTGCTAGGTGTATTGACAGTGCGTTTTCTACCACTTCCTGGACGACGACCATCATGGCCAAGCTCCTTGAAACGACGAATTGCATCGGACTCGGTTTGTAGAGGCACAGTGAGCAAACGAACAATTTCGCGTTGACGCCTACCTTGACGAAACAGCTCCAAAATCGCACTACGTTTGTTTGACATTCTAAAACTCTGTGAAATGAAATTATATCAAACTGAAAATTCACATATTAGTACAGGAAAGTGTAGAGAAACCAAGAGGATAAAAATTACTTGGCTGCGCTGAAATACTTTTGTTCCAGACCACAGCAAAATTTGTCCGAAGTTTTTCTTGTCACCCTGTATAATTGAAGGGGAAATCTTTGTTTGCTACTCTTTGCTTTATGCAGGATGAAACAGAAAAGGGACTTTGAAGATGTGTATATATGTCACTAATTAACTAGGCATCCCAGTAGGTACAATGGGAAAATTATGCATAGCCCCCAAGCTCAGGACTTGACAGAATCAAAACCCTTCAACATGTAAAGACAAAAACAATTCAATTATCATTTCCAGCTACGCTGTAATGAAAAGTCAATATCGTGACACCGAAATCCTGGAAAGGAAACTGCAGCAACATAAAAACAGCGTTTTTTCCACCTTTATACGCAGAAATCTCCCTTTTTCATTCAGAGCAGAGAATGAGATATATGCGCATTTCGCGTGATTCCGTATAATTATTTCCTCGAAATTAATACATTCCCCGCTTGCCAGATCCGCTTAGAGATACAGCGACCATTAGTGGAATGCCGCTGGGAAAACAAGCAACAAGACCGTGGTGTCGGCGAGGAATTCCGTTCGAATCGACGTTCTGACATACTGCGGCGGAAAACAATGCAATTTCGATCGGAACACGGCGATAAGATCGGACAATACGAAAGCTATCATCGTTCCGTACTTCGTTTCATCGAGGACTCAGTTATTTTATTCCTTTCGTCCATGTGTTTGTGTCGAATCGAAATCGATTAAAAGGACGTTTCGATAGGAGCGCTAGATTCGAATTGCGCGCCATGTTTGACAGTTATAAGGTCACGTGATTATGACGTGACAGATGGGAATAAGTAAACATAGAGTATTCTTCTTCTTCTCGTGCGGCGCCCTTGGTCTAGCGTAGGCCTTGAGACCCATTGTTCATACCGCCTTCATGCAATAATAGAGAGACTCAGACCCGAAGGCATGCCGACAGGAATGCCTCGAGCTGACAGGACAAGTAGTCCCTCTCACCATAAAGATGGAAGGTGTAGGGTTTCCTAGGTGTGTTTATTGTTTCAATGACTAGCTGGTTTGAGTCTATGGCAACTTAGACGGCAACAAATACTCATATGACCCAGAAATCAAGGTACTTAACCTCAACCAGCCCTCTCCAAACAATAATAGCTGCACAAATCAGGACGGAAACCATTAAAACCCGAAAACAACAATCCACAGAAGGCCTAGCCGTACAAAAACGCCCCTAAATAATCACCATTTAGGGATGTTCCTTTGAACAATTTCCTCCAATCTAGACCGCCGGCGTTCTCTCCATCCGATCTCAATTCAGCTAAAACGAACATAATTTCGACTGAAGAAACAAATCTACCGGATTAACTCGGGCAGAAATGAGTCGGAATTACCGGCAAGAGAGGATCGAGAGAGCTATGGAGGTTTTGGCGAATCAAATCGAGAGATCCGTTACTTCAAAAGGGACGTTTACGAGACATCCCTGCTCGGTTCACAGATGCTCTGACAAAATTGGAGACGGAGACCTTGTTTCACTATCTGGACATTCTTTTGAACGCTGTCGTTCTTATTTTGAAAGCTGTTTCTTCAAAACGCTGTGGTTGTTGTTTTGAACGCTGTTGATGTTGTTTAGGAACACAGCTACACCTGTTATTGTTTTAAACGCTGTTGTTGTTCTGAACGTTGCTGATGTTGTTGCTGTTTGGAAATATGTATGTCTCACCCTCTTAATGTTGTTCTGAACAATGTAGATGCTGTTATTGTTTTGAACGATGTGAATTTTGATTTGATGTTGTTTTGAACAATGTAGTTGCTATTTTGAAGGATATCGTTTGTGTTTTGAATGATGTTGATGTTTTTTTGAAAGATGTTGATCTTGTTTTGGATGCTGTTGGTGTTTTGAACGATATAGATGAAGTTTTGAAAGCTGATATTGTTTTAAAACGCCGTTGCTTCCATTTTGAACGAGGTGGAGGACGTTTTAAACGATGTGGATGTTGTTTTGATCGCAGCAGTTGTTGTTGTTTTGAAGGATGTGAATGTTGTTCTGCTGTTCAATTTTGTTCTGATGTTGTTTCGAACAATGAAGTTGCTACTATTACTTTGTTGAAGAGCTATAGTTCTTTTGAAATATGTTGATGTTGTTTTGGATGTAGTTGCTGTTTTGAACGATATATATGGTGTTTTGAAAGCTGTTTTTGTTTTGAAACGCAGTTGCTTCCGTTGGAACAAGTTGTAGGACGTTCCAAACGATGAATATGTTGTTTTGAATGTTTCAGCTTTTGTTGTTTTGAACGATGTGAATTTTGCTCTGCTGTTGATGTTATTCTGAACAATGTAGTTGCTATTTGAACGATGTTGTTCGTATTTTGGAGGGCTGTTGTTTTGAAAGATGTTGATGTTGATTTGGGGGCTTTTGTTGTTTTGAATGATGGAGATGGCGTTTTGAGACCTGTGTTATTTTTGAACGTTTGTTTTGAACGATGTGGAGGACTTTTTGAACTATGTGAATGATTTTCGAATGCTGAAGTAGTTGTTTTGAAAGTGGTTGTTGTTGTTTACGATCAAACTGGATTTTCACAGGATGAACTTAATAGGAAATGATATATCAGATTCTAAGTTGTTTACGATGTTGTTCCTGAAAGCTGTTGCTGTTTTGAACAATCTACTTGGTGATTTGTAAGCTGTTTCTGTTTTAAAACGCTGTTGCTTTCGTTGGAACAAGTTGGAAGATGTTGGAGGACTTTTCAAACGATATATATATGTTGTTTTGAATGCTGCAGTTGTTGTTTTGAAATTTGTGAATGTTGCTCTGCTGTTGATGTTGTTCTGAACAATGTAGTTGTTATTTTGAAGCGCTGTTGTTTTGGAAGATGTTGATGTTGTTTTGGATGCTGTTTGTTTTGAACACAGTGGATGGCGTTTTGAGAGCTGTTATATTTTTGAACGTCGTTGCTTTCGTTTTGAACGAGGTGGAGGATGTTTTAAACGATGTGGATATATTTCGAATGCAGTAGTTGTTGTTTTGAACGCTTTAGATGTTTTGAACGTTGTTGCTGTTGATAACGATTTTGTTCTGAAACGATGTTTTCGTTTTGAACGATAAAGATGCTGTTTTTCTTTTGAACCGCCGTTGCTGTTGTATTGAACGATGCAATTGATAGCTTTGGACGTTATTGCTATTGTTTAAGCTCCTGTTGTTGTTTTGAAACGCTGTTGTTGTTTTTTGTTCAGTCTATGAATTGGAGATGGAGATTTAATTTCACTATCAGGACATTCTTCCATTGTACACTGTTGTTATTATGAACCTGTGGTTGTTATTTTGAACGCTGTTGCTGTTGTGTGTCTTTGAACGCTGCTGCTATTTTTACTGAAGAATTATGACGTACCCTTTTAATGACCATCACAATCAGCAATCTACTCCAGATCCAGAACTCATTTGCATTGAAAGAAATTTTTTTTTTACGCATCTCTCGGGAAAAGACTGAGCTTATAACACCTTTTCAAGCGTCCCGAGATGAATTAAGTAGAAATCGGTTTGTGCGTGTCTTGAACTGCTGTAAGTTGTAACCAAAAGGAAATACATCTTGTGGTAGGGTATTCCATAGCCTTGCAGTTCGGTAAAGAAAAGCCTTTTGATACACTGATGTCCTAGCTGTAGAAAGATGCACGGCAAATCGGTGACTACTATCGGCTGAATTAGTGTTTGGATAGGCAGATCTGTTAATGTTGTTCCCATTTTGAATGCTGTTGTATCATCGTACGCTGTAGCTGCTGTACCGAAGTTGAACTCTTTTGCTGTTTTGAATGAAGTAGTTATTATTTTGAAAGATGTTCGTATTTTGAAGCGATGTTACTCTGAAGGATGTGGTTTTGGAGCTGTTATATTGTTGTTTTGATCTCTGTTAATGTTTTGAACGTTGTTGCTCTTTCACGAGGTTGATGTTGGTGTTTTGGAACGTCGTTAGTGTTTCTTTGAAGGATTGATATGCTGTTTTGACTGACATGGATGCTTGTTGGATGTTGCATCTCAAAATCGTCCAGTAGCTATGTAATTATTTGCATTAAGGCATTGCTTAAGATGCAAGAACGTAAAGGATTATTTAAGGTAGAGTAGTTTATCCCCCCCGCTGCTATTCATCGGTGAATTTTTGTAGAGAAGCAAGTAAAGTGTTTGATTAAAAAATATCATTCCAATGAACTGAGTTTGTTCAAAACCTAGTGAGACTCCAGACGTAAGAATTATTAGTCATTCAGCGTCTCGCCGAGAGTATAATACCATCCCCAACATAAGCCCTCTTTACGAGCGTAAGCACTGTCTCAGAAGGAGACCGTAACCGCCATACTATGAGACTATGAAATATTTTTTCTGGTAAAAGTGAAATGCAATCTTCGTCAGACGGGGTTTATGGCGTATATCCCGCAACATAGTGAAGATAAACCCTGTCTGTCCTGAAGAATGTAACGGATACAAATGAACATTTCCGAAAGTGTGTAACGGATGATGTGGACGATAAATCGTTGGGTTCCTGCTGACAGCAGGGACGATTTCGGGATTATGGCATATGAAACTTTCGTTATTCGAAAGAGCATTTTTGATGCCGTGACGGGAACTCGCCTTCAGTTTCGTGTTATTCAAGGACGGAATGATAACTTTGTCGTTTTGAAAGTTTTATGTTGGCGATTATCGGTTAAAGGATTCATTTTGACGGATTCTAGCTTCTGTTGAAAAGATTCCGAAGGCTGACCACAATTGGAAAAATAATAGTGATCAATGAACTGAATGAAATATTCGGCACAAAAAGCGAGTTCAACTCTATTATCTAGAAAGGGTCGAAATAAAAACGCTATTGCTTGATATTCAAAACGTCGAGTTTGTTTCTTTTCATAACATTTTTCTCCACAATTGCGCTAAAAATGCGGAATATATTCATGATTTCGTAAACAGTGCAATCTGAACAAGAGAGCAGATGCTTATTCCGAATCGCCGTCTGGGAAATTCTTGAATGGAAATGTTTGAACTCGATGAATATTCTCTTCCCCTACGAAAATTCACGGAAGATTATGGTTCAGATGACTACGTCGAACAATGGCGTTGTTTTCTTGGAAACATCAATGAAGTCTGCGTGGGATGACGGTGAGGTTACTGGGGTTATTTGGGGTTCTTTGAATTTGCTGAATCCCTGGGAAAATCAATGTCATAAGTCTCGACATGATTGATCAGATTATTTATCTTTTTACAAGCTTTTATTTAGATTCACCTGTCCCGGTGTCTGTCTGTCATGAAATATTTGTTATAGAAAAAAACAAAATGGCGGCTCCAAAATGGCGGTTGAGTTTTGTAATTATGATCCGATTCCATTCAAAATTAGTATCTGGGGGTTTTTGAGTTCGACAATGATGATTCTTTCGTCAAAATTCAAAAATTCAATATGGCGGACGGGTTCTGTAATTATGAACCGATTCTATTCAAAATTGGTATCTGGGGGTTTTCTGGGTCGGAAATTACGAATCTTCAAAATTGAGGAATTCAAGATGGCGGCTTCAAAATGGCGGATGAGTGTTGTTATTATAAAAGCTTGTGTTTAAAAATGTTTTTATTTTTTATAAAATCTTGTTTCCTACTCATTTGACATATTCAGGTAGACAATTAATACAAATATCGACACTCGAACTTGAAAGCTTGTAACATATCTGAATTTCCTACCCTGCAAATAAAATGCACCGTTGCCAGACTCCATGGCGTCCAACTTTGCAACGTCTATTGTCGAAACGTGGAACTACGTTGAATGAACTTATTTGATATTATTTTATAATTCTATGAATGATGAATATAAGTACGACTTCAATCAATACTTTAGGCAATTCGCATCTTTATAAATAGGAGATTTTAATCATATCGAAGATCCACCATGAAGTAAACTTGTTCTTCTGTGACCATCGAAGAAATACGATTCTGTGGAAGTAAAACTAACCTCCGAAACGACAACGAATGGAGGGGTCTCTTTTTACTCCACTTTCACTCGGCGGCGGTCTGTTTTCACTTTCATATTCTGGTTCACAATAGTGTTCCTTTGAAATGGAGTTCCTCTTCTAGGAATCCGCCATTTTAGTAGATTTTAAAGACGCTTCCTTGTTATCTGGTATGTACTCTGTTTCATTTCACAGGATCTAATCTCATGTAAGCTTATTGTATCTTATTATGGCATTTCTATTGAATATTGTGGAACTCTGTTCTGCTACCAACCCATTTGGAATATTCTTAAACTGTTCGTAAAGCCTACTGCACATTTAACTATTCACTCGACATTATGGTATACGCATTGGAGTTGTTGCTTTTAGTATAATATTTCACGTACAGGGGAAACATGGTTTGGAGGTCTAAGGTTTATATCGCCTGTGCCTAAGGAAAACATCCTCCCTAGCATCGTGGAGGAGACTTGCCTCTGAGAGTTCTTTAGACGAACGTCCTCAGTAAAACAAGCCTTGGTCATTGGCCTTGGTGAGCCGGGCAAGTATTCTAGGCCGGATTGCTTCGTCCCGGGTCCACCGTTCATCAGTCAACAGGAAATCTAAAGAGTTTATTGTCCACTTCCAAACCAACGCGAATAAAATCACACACACACACACACACTTGGAAGGAAGGATTCTTACACATGGAACTTCAAAAGCTCTGCGCAACAATAAAGTGACACACTCTATATGCCTATAACCTTTGGATAACTTTGGATGTATTGGATTCTGCTTTTTATCACAATTGTACCAGTAATAACCTTACCGGAGTATAGGAAGCCCCATATCATACATATCACCAGTGCTCGTCTTATTAATAATTGTTCTATGGATTGTAAACATATCATCTGTAATGGTAGAAGGTTTTTTGCTTTGAGTTTCAATTGATTCTCGTTCGTTTTTCCTTCATAGGCTATGGTTCCCCGAACTATGGCGCTGGACGAATAAAGGCTCTTGTTCCATCTTTATGTCCAATCCAGTGTATTATTTATCTATTTTACCTCATCATTTCCCATCCTATATTTCACTAATCTGAGTTATTACGAACCTGAATTACTGCGACATAACATAGAGTTCTACCAATCTAGACGATCACATCACAAGCCAAAAATATAAAACCCCCTTTAACGTAAATCTACCCTCAGCTCTTCAGAAGAGGGTTGCCCTTTTCTCCTTTTCATAATGTTCATAGGATTTACAAACTTGGAATGTTACAATATATAGACCAAGGAAAGGAATGACTTTTTAAACTTCATCATTTATCTATTTTACAACTACTGTCTACAATTGTTTATGTAACTACATAAACATAGATTGAATATAAACTATGAACATGAAAATGATAAAGATTTAATATCATCCGGCCTGAGGAACTAGTGTACACTTTGGTGTTTCTTCTAGCTCGAGGTCCATTAAGTAGCAGATACAAGAATACAGGGTGGCCAAGAGATTGACGTCAAAAAGGAAAAAACAGGTCCCTCGTGTCATGTGTTATTCGAATCACCCCCATGTATGTTATGCTATTTTTCACGGTTTTCGAGTTATGAATTTTTTTATGAACTTTGAGAATTTTCGACTAGACCATCTTAAAAAAGATATTGAAAAAAGTACAAGACTTCTATGTGAAATTCTTTTCTGTAACTTAATCTCCATGAGTTGTACTCTTTTATACATAAAATAACCAGATTCGTAACTTTGATAAAAATCATTTGAATGTTGGTCTCAAGTGAAAAAGTTACGTAAATTGGATTATGATCTGAATTTTCGAATCAAAATTAAAAATGTAAAAAGGCTAATTCACGGTTTCTTAGTATGCTTAAAAAATGCTCTCAACAGTCAGCTTTTAGAATCAATGATAAAAAATGGTACTTAGCACTCTACTTTTGCTAGAATTAGCCTTCAACATCATCGAGGTGGAAAAAATCAAAGAACTAGACATTTACTACAAAATTATTATAATATGAGTATAAAACCCCTTTTAACGTAATTCTACCCTCAGCTCTTCAGAGCAGGGTTGCCCCTTTTCTCTTTTTCATAATGTTCCTAGGATTTACAAACTTGGAATGTTACAAGCTAGCCCGATTAATAACTTGGAAACGAAGCTTTATATGAAAGTATTCGACAGTTCGAAATTTTACATAAACCAATTTCATTTCCAGTTAATGAATGAAAAGGAAATCCCATTGCAACTACCCTCCTATACTAGCGTTTTCTGGGTGAGTTTGTATCAACAAAAATCAATAGTGAACCCATTCATCTCTATTATGGCGGCCCATTTAATTCAATACCGATTAGTTCGATCAACTTCCGAAGTCATTCAAGGGTGAATGAAATTTTCTGATATTGTGAAATTGTAGTGAAATATCCATAGTTCCAACTATCGATAAATCCATATTAGTTTTGCTTTCCAATAAGTGGTGTTATTTTGAATAACCTACTATTTCGGTAGATGTCATTTTTGAAACTGTCATTTTTCTAACATTTGAAAAGGAGAAAAAGAGTTTGTCCGAGGTTTCTCTTGTCACACTGTATTTAAAAAATGGCATTTTTCTTTGATTGTCAAAATAACACCTCTTATTGGAAAACCCTTTAGTTTATATGTGTTTATACTGTACCATTCCAAGTTTGTAAATCCTAGGAACATTATGAAAAAGAGAAAAGGGGCAACCCTGCTCTGAAGAGCTGAGGGTAGAATTACGTTAAAGGGGGTTTTATACTCATATTTTTGGCTTGTGATGTGATCGTCTAGATTGGTAGAACTCTATGTTATGTCGTAGTAATTCAGATTCGTAATAACTCAGATTAGTGAAATATAGGATGGGAAATAATGAGGTAAAATTGATGAATAAAACACTAGATTGGACATAAAGATGGAACAAGAGCCTTTATTCGTCCAGAGCCATAGTTCGGGGAACCATAGCCTATTAAGGAAAAACGAACGAGAATCAATTGAAACTCAAAGCAAAAAACCTTCTAGCATTACAGATGATATGTTTACAAATCCATAGAACAATTATTAATAAGACGAGCACTGGTGATATGTATGATATGGGGCTTCCTATACTCCGTTAAGGTTATTACTGGCACAATTGTGATAAAAAGCAGAATCCAATACATCCAAAGTTATCCAAAGGTTATAGGCATATAGAGTGTGTCACCTGATTATTAATGAAATTCATAAGCAGTATCCTTGTAGTTCCTAGTGTGAGAATCCTTCCCTCTAAGTGTTATGTGTGAGATCATAGCAGTCGCGTTGGTTTGGAAGTGACGATAAACTCTTTATATTTCCTGTTAACTGATGAACGGTGGAACCAGATCGAAGCAATACTTCACTTGCCTGGCTCGCCATGGCCCGAAGACGAGGCTATGTTTACTGGGGACGTTCGTTATAGAACTCCCAGAGGAATTCTCACTGCCACTGTTGTAGGGGATGCTTTCCTTGGCACAGACGATATAAACAGTTCACCCTAGGCCTCCAAACCATTGATTATTGTACGTAAAATGTTATACTAAAAGCAACAACTCCAAATGCCTATACCATAGTGTCGAGTGAATAGTTAAATGTGCAGTAGACCTTACGAACGGTATAAGAATATTCCAAATGAGTTAGTAGCAGAACAGAGTTCCACAATATTCAATAGAAAAGCAATAATAAAATAGAACAAGCTTACATGAGATTAAATCCTGTGAAATGAAACAGTTATTTAAAATGGTGACATTGTACATACCAGATAACAAAGAAGCGTCTTTAAAATATACTAAAAATGGTGGATACCTAGAAGAGGAACTCCATTTCAAAGGAACACTATTGTGAACCAGAATATGAAAGTGAAAACAGACCGCAGCCGAGTGAAAGTGAAGTAAAAGAGGCCCTTCCATTCGTTGTCGTTTCGGAGGTTAGTTTTTCTTCCTCAGAATCGTATTTCTTCGATGGTCACAGAAGAACGAGTTTACTTCTTGGTGGATCTTCGATATGATTAAAATCTCCTATTTATAAAGATGCGAATTGCCTAAAGTATTGATTGAAGTCGTACTAATATTCTTCATTCATAGAATTATAAAATAATATCAAATAAGTTCATTCAACGTAGTTCCACGTTTCGACAATAGACGTTGCAAAGTTGGAAGCCATGGAGTCTGGCAACGGTGCATTTTATTTTATTGCAGGGTAGGAAATTCAGATATGTTACAATACCAAGAGTTTGCTTAATTTACCTCATAGTTAACCCACGATTCATTTTATGAATGAAGTACCTACAAAAACTTGAGTAGGCGTTTTATGTCATAAACTGAAGAAACGCTACACAATCTGAACTAGTTTCCGATTTCTCGTCCACGTCAAGCCTTCCCACAACGTATAGCAAGACGATCACGCCCCCCACAGACATAAAATCGATACCTCCAAGTCCTCCAGAAGATAATCCAACAGGTGTTACCGTCCATATCGACATAAGAAGGCCACGTCGTTCTTATTCCACAGCGGATTCGTTCTCTCCCCCTCAAAGTAAATAAGTTGTCCTTATTTCTGTTTCCTGCTTCCGAAATATGGGCTTTCGAAAGGGTGGAAATGAATTCTGGAACCTCCGAGGGCGGAAACGGCAGTTTCTTGGTAATTGCTGCATCAATTATGCAGAGGCACCTCGACTCGGTTTCTAAATCCTCACCGTCATTTTTGAGGTCAGTGTTTTCGAGTCGCAAGGAAAGACGAATGGACATTTTCATCTTGGAAGAGTTATTGGATGGTTTTATTTTGGTGCGTTGAAAGCGGCTTCGAAATACAGGGTGGGACGCTGGAAATGGGCATCTGGAAGGACTATGTCAAAAGGAATAATGGGGAAAGGAGTTCACTACCCAAAACTTCAAAGTAAACACCATGGAATGGTATACAGATGGTTCTAACACCACGATATGGGACAGCGCTGGAGTATACGGGGCACGAACCAAGTGTACACTATCGTTAGGCTCCTACTCTAGTATTTTCAGGCAGATATATGTACATACAGGGTGAGCCTTTTACTTATATTCTAACTGTAGATATTCCTCTTATCAAACGGAACATTTTTTTCCCCTACCATTTTTCAAAATTCGGTTTCGTTTGAAAGTTACAGGGTGTCGAAAATTCATGAAATTACCATTCTTTTTTCCATATATTCGGAACCCATATTTCGAATGAACTGAATTTTGGTTGATGTTTTATTCATGGTGCATATTCATCAATCAAAACTGTTTCAATATTTCTCCTGGTATTTATTTATTTATTCTCAAACCAACACAAATATAAATTGTAATTATAGGAAAGAGACAAAGAAAAAAAATATATATATATAGTTAACAAACTGAACACAAAACTCAATAAAAAATAGTTCACTGCTGTAAGAGGAAGTAAGTTTTTGTAATTTCTTTGGCATTACTGACATCAAACAGGTCGATGCTACATACTTGCAAAAACAAGTTACTCTGCTCCATCATTTTCTAAATGGAGAGCAATCAGCATTATCAATGTAAAATATCTTTTTGGTTAGCATCCGCAAGTTTATTTTAGGAACTGATATTTTAATATAATTTATTAAGTGTAGACCCCTGTATTTCAAGTCATTGACTATAAAGTATACAAAGAGTACACTTTGTAATGATCTGCGGCTTTGCAATGATACAATATTGAAATCTTTGAGCATGCTTCTGTAGGAAATCATTAATGGATACACAGGATACACTTTATACTTTCTGAAGTATAGGTACCTGAGAAATCTTTTCTGTACCTTTTCTATTAGATTTATGTTGGTTTCTGCTTGTGGTGACCATACAACAGAAGCATACTCAAGATGGGGTCTTACAAGAGCATTATACAATTTTATAATACTATCAATTTCCCTTAAGAACCTTGTATTTCTTATAACAAAGCCGAGTAACCGATAAGCTTTATTTACAATATGTTCATAATGAACGTTAAATTTCAGATCACTCTCAAAATAAACACCTAGGTCTTTACAATTAGATTTTCGGACAAGTTCTTCATGGGCCATATTATAGGAGGCATTAATGTAGTTAACTTTTCAAGTGAAGGTCACCACATAACACTTGTCAATATTCAAACATAGCTTACTTCTATCAAACCAACGGCAAACTGCATCCAAATCACACTGAAGCTTCACACAATCATCCAATGAGGAAATTGACTTATACAACTTAAAATCATCCGCAAACATGAGACAAGATGAGTAAGTCAAAACCTTAGGCAGATCGTTAATGAAAATTGTAAACAGAAGAGGACCTAGGTTACTGCCTTGAGGTACCCCAGATGTTACAGATATTTCATAAGACAAAGACTGTCCCACCCTAACTCTCTGTTGTCTGTCCGAAAGGTAAGACTTCATGAACTGAAGTGCATGCTGCGAGAATCCAAGCATACCCAACCTGTCAAGTAATATTTTGTGATTTACTTTATCAAACGCCTTCGCACAGTCTGTCATGATTGTATCAAGCTGTTGTTTGTTATATATTGCCTCTGCTGTATAAAAGTTACAGCGTAGTCGACTCATGAATTTACGCAAAAATACTATAAAACCACTCGAAAAAGATAAACGGGTCATAGTTTCGAAAGAATCAACCATTTTAGAAAATAAAAGTTTTCTGTTTTTTTCAATAAAACGCGTCGTTTTCGAGTTATTCCTAAATGTATACGAAGAAATTTGAGGAAAAAGAATCATGAATTTTAAGAATAATCTGAATGCTTCCCTTGGTTAAATATAATCGAATATTATTTATTTTCTGATTCCTTAACAAGTTAAAATATTGTCAGAATGTTCATCAAATTCGTCAAGACAATCTCTATGATGAAAGAACGTTTGATGTAGAGACATGTAATAATAAAATCCCACAAATGTGGGAGATAAAATTGAATTCTGAGAAGCATGAAATTATACATTTCATTTGCAGTTTCTATTAAAAATTCTTCATTACCGGTCCTTCAGGAAAAATTCTATTTAAACAATATAACTCAACACTACCCGGTTATTATTACATCAATTCACTGAAAGTCTTTTACATAATCATCACCTGTTTGCATTATTCTCTGTAAAGAAATAAATAAATGAATCGAAGTCCATGGCGCAGATTACGTAAGCGTCGTTCATGGGACGGGGACCACAGACTGGTCTGTGATGGGACTAACGTTGGAGACACAGAACAACGGTTTGTCTTGCGTAACGGCTACAATCCGAGGTAGCGCACCGTTATATGCGACTGAAATTAAGATCGTAGCGCTATATCGGCGAGAATCAGAATCAGAACTGCTCATTTGGCGTTTCCAAAGAGCAACGTCTAGACGCCTTCAGCGAAAAGTAAACAAAACTAGTTCCCTTGCGATAGTTCATCCGTTAACGATAGGGGACGTACTGCCTCCTTGGTTTCGCCTATACCATTGTTTGATTTGAAGAGAAAATCGGCTATCTGGCATCGTCTTCTCAAAAGTTCTGTGATTTATCACAGAAGATGGGTTAGGTTAGATCATTGACCTCGAATCCTATGACCTAGGTTAATGGAGTTAGGTTAGGTTAGTAGTAAGATATTTCTGGAATATCGAGGAAAATATGTACAAATCATTAGTGTTTACAAACTAATCTTCAGGAAAATCGAAGAAGGATCTTATTTTGGTGTGAGAAATATGTCTTTTCAATTACAGAAATAATCGGACAAATATAAGTGTTTTTGTTAGAAATATCGTGTTTGTAACATTCTTATTCAAATAAGGTTAGTGCTTGAGTAGTTCCTAAATGTATCAGCCAGAACATCTAATAATCACCTCAATTTCAATCGAAAAATATTAACTTCAAGGTGTTTCCAGAGAATGGTATCAGGCACATATCGGGCCCAATTTTTTTTTCAAATGGCTATATCTCTTAAACAGAGCCGAATTCGGAAAAATGGAAAATGAAAAAAAGGTTCCTTTTGGCCTCAAGAATCTCCAGTTGAAATATATGTACAAGTCAAAGACTCAACCTTTATAAACCTGGAAAGAAACTATCAAGAATGTGGCATAGTGGTCCATTCCGATGGTCAAGCTTCACATCGCTATTCCCCGAATAGCAATTTTTCGTCTCCGTTTTGGAACCTAACTTCCTAACTCAGAGAAAGGTACTTCCTAAATGTTCCTTCAACGGAACCCGAGCAAAATGAGAACCTTCCCGTTGAAGATTTCTCCAGCTACTACTGTCACATCCCGTGGGCAGATTCCGAGAAGGGTGTCGTACCTCTATGAGTGGATAATTGTTGAGGTCCGTCCATTTCCCCAATTTCCATTCGATTAGCCACCCGATTAACCTACTCAGGACAGATAAAACTCCGAAAACCGTACTCGAAATTGAATTCGCCACCGGCCCATCCCATAAAATTAATCCACCCGTTGTCCCGAGTGCTATATTCGTATTTTACGGTCCTAAGCGGTAATTCTGGTTTTTCCCCTTCTGTAGGGATGAAATATGGGGTGGGAGGATCCTCCTTCAATGCCTGGAAACCTGAAGGTAGATGGAAAAAAAAAGGTATTCAATAATGCATCACAAGTGGGGGTGTGTGCTGACGGATTTGTATTTAGGGCCGATAACTAGGGATGGGAATTTTATCGCCACCGAATTTGACTGACAGCCACTTCGTTTCTTCATTTGGAAAAGGTGATATACAAGGTGACAAGAAAAACAAATTTTGCTGTGGTCTGGAAGAAAAGTATTTCAGCGCAGCCAAATAATTTTTATTCTCTTGGTTTCTCTACACTTTCCTTTACTAATGTGTGAATTTTCAGTTTGATATAATTTCATTTCACAGAGTTTTAGAATGTCAAACAAACGTAGTGCGATTTTGGAGCTGTTTCGTCAAGGTAGGCGTCAATGCGAAATTGTTCGTTTGTATCAACCTCGAATCAGTCCGTCAAATTGCCAAAAAGGAGCTCAACCTCAAGCCATACAAGCTCCAAAAAGTTCAACTCCTCACGGCGAGGAAAACAAGCGCGTACGACTCCAAAGGTGCCGCAAACTCCTTTGTCTCGCCGCCGGTCAGCAATGGGAGCGAATTCTCTTCACAGACGAGAAGCTTTTCACCGTAGAACAATCCCACAACCACCAAAACGACAGAGTCTGGTCCGTAGAGGCTCCCGGTACATCGGCCATCGTCGAACACCGTCAAAATCCGCAATCCGTCATGGTCTGGGGCGGAATTTGCGGCAGTGGTAAAACTACCCTAGTTTTCGTGGATCAAGGGGTCAAAATCAATCAAGAAGTATACCGCTGCGACATCATCGAGGCCGTAGTACTCCCGTGGGCCAAGCAGCACTTCGGCGATACGCATTGGACCTTTCAACAGGACTCCGCTCCGGCTCACAGAGCGAAAATGACGCAAGAATGGTGTAAGACCCAATTTCCTTGGTTCATCCCATCTGCAGAATGGCCGCCCTACTCACCGGATCTCAACCCAATGGACTACGCGTGTGGTCGATTTTGGAGCACAGGGCTTGTGCTAAAAAACACAAAAATTTGGAGTCGCTGAAGCAATCTCTGCGCCGGGAATGGAACCGATTAACGCCCGAGGAGCTGCGGTCCATTGCCGAAAATTTCAAAAAGCGTCTGAAGCTGTGTATCGCCGCCAAAGGAAGCCACTTCGAAACGGCTTGAATATATTATTAACAAATGTTCAAGCTAATATTATTGGTTTTTGTTTTGTTCAATTTCTTCTGTTTAATAAAGTTGAATGAAAAAGAGTTTGTCCGAGGTTTTTCTTGTCACACTGATACATGGAGAAAGAGATAGAAAACTCAAATCATTCAAGAAGAAAACTTTGTTCCTACCTCCTCCCAATTCCTAGAAGATATTTTCGTGATGCTGTACATTTAAGCATGCCCAATGCACCTCGAGGGAATACAGAGACTATTTCTTCGACCTCATCATATATGAAGTACAATTTCCTAAAATTGCACCATCTCAGGGTCCCATAACTGCGTAAATTCTCCCCTGTCTCATATTTCATTAAACGGCGAAGTTACTCAGCACGACCTCGTATCTTTCACATTTGATGAAGAATGTAATCAAGGCGTTTCCATTTTCCTTAAATTATCAAACGCCCGGGTAAAGAATTCTTGGTAATTTCGTGGATCCGACCCGAGCTTCAATTCCATTTAAATTGTAAAACAACAGCCCGTTGCATGATATATGGAAGGTTAAACAATGAGAATGCGGCGAGCCAGACCCTCTGACTTTGCCCGTGCTCATTACACAGCACTTGGATGAAAAAACTAACCGAGGGAGTGGAGGCAAAGTGCTTCGTTTGGGTGGCTGGGTTGGAGATTCTATGGGAGAATATTTTGACAGGGCTCGTTGAACTCGATCTAGATGCATAGAATACCTGGTGTATCGACTCCTTACTAAAAATCGTGACCAAAATTTGTAGATCAAAACGGCATTCTAGACTTCAGATTTTGGTCTAGTTCCGTAATAAATCCGCAATTTCTAACGGTCGTGGTGCTACTGCGGCAACGACAAAAAGCGCGATCCCTTTCGGGAGAAATGAAAAGCAGGACAAAGTCTCAGATTTTCGATCGACAAGAAAGTCTTAAACAAAATCTTGTAATGGGGGTTTCTCGTAGAAACCTTACCTCGAGCGCCAGCTATTCTTTTTGCTTATAAGGTAGAATAGCAAACCTGCCAGGATAGCTGCTTAGCCGGAGACAGAGTTCGGTTGTATCTAGGGTGTTAGCGATAACTGAGAAATCGAAAATAGAGCAATTCACACAATTTATTCAAACGGTTGAAATAGTGATACAGATGCAATAATGTCGAGAAAATATCAAATATGCAATAATAAGAAAAAATCAAATATTCATCAATATCAAGAAAACATCAAATATGCATTAATCCCAACAAAATATCAAATATACACAGGTAAAGAAAATGGTTCAGTTTTGCCTGACTGCGAGCATTCATTCAAAAGAAATATTTCACGGTACGAGTCAGCCAGAATAGAAGGGGGGGGGAGTATGAATTAAACGGAGAATTTAAATCTACAGTTGCAAAATGTGAAACGGATATGAAAATGTACAGTGCTTACTTTTTGTCCGATATTCTTTCAGTCCGGAAACTCAAAAGAGTTATATTGTCTACTTAGCTTGTTTCACGTCTAGAAAGGTCGGGTTTGGCCAGGTTAAATATAAATGGTCAAACAGGACGCACCGAACTAGGGCGCGAAGGATCGGTACCGACTCGGAATTCGACTGCACGTTCTATAGCATTGGTTTTCATGGGCCCTCCGGTCTGACTATGAGATTACTCTCCATAAAGGACCGACACTAATCAGGCACCGACTTACTCGGATAAACGTACTAGACGGAGTCTTGCACGAGTAAAGGAAGGTTTAATACGGATCTCGACGTAACAGCTATTTTGATAGACTCAACGAAGATACAGAAAAAATAGGACTGAAATGAATTGGATCGGTACTCACGATTTCGGTGCACTGATACTCACTCGGTGAAAAAAAAATCAGAAATTACTACTAGCAGCAAATGACGGAAAGTCGGCTATTGCTGACTACTGAAATCGCTATACTTTTAAATCGGAAAGGATTAATTCGAAACGCAAAAGCAAAGAAAAGTACTCTACTGAAGCCGAAGCAAAAGTGAATAATGGATGACAGATGAGGGGAAAATCGCCTTTTATAATCTCCCTGAGGGGGGCGGAAACGGCAGGCGCAGAAATGCTACTTTTCTAGAAAAGTACTCCGGTAAAAACTTCTACGAATCTGGCTTATCGTACGTATGAACTAGAAAAACGGCGTTATCTACATTCTACGTAGTTCTTATGACTCTTTTTACTATGTTCTCTGCATGTAAAACAATATCGAACGGACCATATTCGATCTTCTCGGTTTAATTCTGAACGGAAATGAAATGCAGGAATTTGAAATAAAAGTCCGGAAAAATTAATTTAAAATGAAGGCCGATTTCATGATCGGAAAATCGGACTTCATTACAATCTAATCAGTACCAACACCAGGTATTTCTATGCATCTATAACTCGATCTAGATAGTTTCAAGCTGTCAGAAATTCATAGTGGATCCTTGAATGTATTGGGTCAATTTCAATTCTCATTCTGTTAATAAACTGCTCGACATGAGTTGGGGATGTTGACTTGAATTGCAAAAAAATATGGTTAAAATAAGATTTTTGTGATGAATTTTTGATATGATTTCAAGTTGCAAATTAATTTCAGCCTGAAGGTCTGCAGCGTATACAGGGTGTTTAAGAAAAATCGAGTAAAATATCGAAATTTTATCCCCAGAGAATTCAAGCATTTTAAGACTATCAATACATTGTATGGCCTCCACGCGCATCAATAACAGCTTGACATCTTCTTTGCATACTACACACGAGGGGGTTGAACATTTCTTGAGGAATTTGGTTCCATAAACGGGGCAGAAGCTCTGTCAGATTATTTAAGGATTCTGGTGTAGGTTGATGATTATCTAATCTTCTTTGGAGCATATCCCATGCATGTCCTATGCATTTCAAATCTGGTGAGTGCGGAGATATTGGTAAATGTGGAATACCAAGCTCCTCGCGCGCATTCTCAACTATGGCTGCACGGTGCGGTCTAGCGTTATCGTCTAGAAATTGAAAAGTTTCACCAATAGCAGCGTGAAAATTTGGCACTACATTGTCAATGGCACGCTACCTATGGTGTAAGGCGGTCATATTCCCAGGACAAATGTGTAGATCTGTGCGCCCGTTGAAACATATCCCGGCCCATACCATAACACTTTCCCCTCGGAATGGATGGACTTCTTGGACATAGCGACGATTACGGGGTATGCGTGGGATTGTCCATACCCCTATTCTTCGAGAATCTGAAAATCGTCCATATCTGGATTCATCAGTGAAAAGGACACTACGCCATTGATCGTTCCAATTGATATGTTGCCTTGCCCATTCCAGTCTTTGATGCTTATGGTCACGTGTTAATGGAACTCCTCTTAATGGACGTCTATAACCTAGATTCACCTCTCCCAAATGTCGTCTGATGGTTTCGATGGAAACTTGGACCCCATCTGCATTTTGTAGAGTATTCCGTAGCATTCTACACGTAGATGTAGGGTTTCTTCTCGCCGAAACGGTGATGAAACGATCCTGAGCAGTTGTTGTTTTTCGTCGCCCACCAAGCCTTGGTCTTTCCAACACGGAACCTGTCTCCCTGAACCTATTCCAAAGTCGAGATATCACACTTTGGCTAACTTGGAGCCTTTCCGCTACAACAACCTGAGTTAGGCCACCCTGTAGCATTCCGATAGCCCTATTAGCCTCAGCGTTTGTTAATTTACGTCTTTGCATTTTCAGAAAACTCGTTTCAAATCGAAGCCGTTGATAAACTGACTTCATTTCAAAATCAGAACATTGAAGTTGTTATTGAGTTTTAAATGATTTTACAGCGATTTTCTCGAAGATTACTTACTTTTAAAAACGATTGAATACGATATCCCTAACTCTTGTGGAGCAGTATATTTAGTTATTGACCTCACCATAGGAGTAAAGGGAAAAGAGAAAGGAAATGGAAGGAAACGAAAAGGAAAGGGAAGGAAAGTAAAGGAAAGAAAAGGAAGAAAAAGAAAGGGAAATGAAGCAGCATTCTTTTGAGGTTTGCATCCAGGAGAAAATGAAATAGTAAATGTTGCAATAAAAAAGAGTAATATTCTGCATCCGAAATTAATAACTCGTAAATCTTGCCTAGCTTTAACAGGTAATGACCAGCATAATCCCCAAAAAAAGTGGGCAATATCATAAAACAGGCTGTTAATGTTATTGTTTGTTGAACCGACTGCAATATCGGATGTCTGTGGAAAATCCAATTATGATAATTATTGGGGATACAGCTTAATGGTACCCCTGTTCGCCCCATTCTGCATACTGAAATGATCAATGGGGGCATTTGAATTACACATGGTTGGCACGGTTTGCATGTACTAGTTTTCTAATGGTGTTGAATGAACGTGTTTTCTACATGTTATTAACTGTCACAGATTTCTTCTTACTATCATAAATTGTGATTTAGTGTCGAAAAACGGAAAATTTATTGTTGGCCAAATGAATGCGGACGAAAGAAAAACCGCAGAATATTGCGATTAAACTTACAATCTTCTCACTCACACATCTCGCCACAGTAACATGTTGGATGCCCATTTAGTTAATGGATCTCCTCCAAGGGGGCAGTAGAGTGTACTAATTGGCTATCTCGGAAATTCGGCTAAAGGATGTGAGCAACAAGTATTGCTGTTCTATCTTGATGGCGAAGACTGTAGCCCGTCATTTCGAGTGGCATTTTGGTAATGGATTGTGGGAGGAATCAATGTATTTGCGGCCATGAATGTAATGAGGCGTCTTATGAACCGAAAATAGTAACTATTTTATGATATGAGTGTTAAAAGTGACGTTTTATTTTGTGAGTGAAAAAGTTTCTGAAATGAGCGGAGCGAATTGAACAATTTCACGAACAAAATAACATCACTTCTAACACAAATACCATAAAATGTTTTTTGTACAACTGCCCTATTTTGATGATGAGAAATGGGCGAATTTGCAATGACAATAAATTTCAAAATGCATTTTAATATTCAAATAATCAAAAGGTTGTGTGAATGGCAAACGTTGCTAACGTTATGATTACTAACAAATGAGAAAAGACGCTGTCATTTGAATTTCGTTCCTGTCTAATTTTCGTCTTGGGTTTTTAACTGCTTAATATGTTTGTCGAGTGTCCAATTAATGATAAAAGTGACGATTTGGTTGGCTATTGAAGAGTCTGCAAATCTGGAACTCCTACCTAAAAAATCTGTTCAGCAGTACGATATTGCATATACTAATTTCCTGGCTTGGTGTAAATTTAAAAATGTAGAAGGGAACCTCAGTGAACCTGTTTTCCTGGAATACTTAGAAGAAAAATTAAAAATATGGAGTTCATCAACTTTGTGGAGCAAATTTTCAATGATAAAGTTAAGCGCTCTCATTAAAAATGGTGTGGATGTTAGTAAATATTTTAAGGTAATTGCATATTTAAAACGGGAAAGTGAAGGATATCGTCCCAAAAAATCAAAAATACTCACTTGTGAACAAGTTGAAAAGTTTATAAATGAGGCACCAGATGAGAAATACTTGATGGTTAAGGTTGCAACTATTTTCGAATTACTTGGAGCCTGTCGGCGTGAAGAATTGTGTAATTTATCAGTGGAAGACATCGAAATAACAAATAAATCATTGGTTATACAACTTCTAAACACAAAAACGAAAGTCAGTCGTTCTTTCAGTATTATTGGGAAGTATGTTGACTATTTTCATAAGTACTTTGCACTGCGCCCTTCTGTCATCAAACATCGTCGTTTTTTCCTGAAATACATGAATAATAAATGCACTGCCAATCCAGTTGGTATCAATACATTTGGGAAAATTTCATCTATTGTTGCCGAATTCCTCAAACTGCCAGAACCAAAGCAATATACAGGACAATGTTTTCGAAGATCCTCCGCTTCATTGCTAGTAGTATCAGGAGCAAATATTACGGATATAAAAAAACATGGTGGATGGAAGTCTACGACGGTAGCCGAGGGCTATGTTGATCATTCCATTGCATATAGAAAAGTCATTGCTGAAAAAATTCTCCCAATCTCAACAGATTTTGGATCATCATCATCCAATACTGTACTTCCGGTTTCTTCAAGTACCTACTGATGGTGCTGAGGATTCTAATAATGTGTTGCGAAGATCCCTAGCGTCACAGGGTATTAATGTTAGTAATTGTTCTAGTTTTACGATTAATATTAATGTTCATAAGTAGTGATTGTTAAATATTGATAATAAAAATTTGCAATTGCTGAATTTTTTTCATCTGATTTCATCATAGGAAAATGGTGTGCTAAAAATATTTTTAACACTAATGTTAAGAATATTTTTAACACGCTTCCACGTAAACAATCAATTTTAACATTGTTGTCATTGAAAATGTCACTTTTAATGGCAGTTGTACAAAAAATGTTTTTTCTTTATCTGGTTTTTGTATTTGCATAATCTATCTTATCGTAGTCGAAAACTTATGTTTTGATTCCAAACTCGGAACTAGTTTTTATCAGCCAATTTTTTTTTGTTAATTCACTCTGTGGTTTGTTTTACAGGATTGGTACCCTTAATTTAAGCTCTCAAGGGTATTATTCTTTCAGTGAAATGTCCGGAACTCCTCATCAATCTCCACTTTCTGTTTTCCAATCAAGTTAAACTGGGTTGATTGGAAGGACAATTATTTCGGATGACTGATTGTATTTCCTGAATAAATAAATTTATTTACCCCTACCCACACACACGCTGAGTAAATTCGTTTACCGATGGTTCGGAAGTAGGTACACAATTATGAATAATTCATCGGTAACCATCAACCAAACACATCATTAACATGTGGTCATGTGGATCAAACATCCAAAACAAAAAGGTTATCGTACATACTGTTTGACACAAGATGTAGGGAAAAAGGGGCCACTTGAAGCATTAGCGTGAATAGACGAGTCCCTTCATGCTGACCAACTGTTTAAAATTGCCTGAAAATCACTTCCTTTTTTTCGCAATGATTCAACTTTTTCCTGAAAGCTTCAATCCTAATGAGTGTATCCTGAAAATATTAGATGTCACGAAGGTCTTCATCAAAAGCTATAAATTTTTGTTGTCTTAGGGTTTCATCAGTGGAAAATAAATATCCCCACCAAAATGTTTGAATGGAGAATTTGAATTTTTCGAATCAAATGAGGATTTCGCTTGAGTTTGTTTTTTATAATAACTTTTCTGATGAATGAGATGTTTCTACTAACAGTGTAAAAATGATTCAAGATACTGCAGAAATATCAAATCCAAATTTCATTAATTTCCGAAGAAAGAGCACTCGTATAAAGACCTGTTGCAAGATGTAAAACTGATTATTATAGGTGTTTTCTTTGGATTCGTAGAGATCATAGGAAGACTTTCAGTGAATTAATGTATTATTAACCCTGTATTGTGGAGTTTATTAAATATAGGTGCATAATTGGGTTTTCGCTTCTAATTGGATAGAAATTCTACAAGGAATTCAAAGGAAATTAGGGAAATAAATGATTGTTTTTAATGTTCTTTATTTGCATGGAAACTTACTACAGAATAACATCCCAAAAGTATTTACAACTGTCATAGACTATGATCTGGATGTGAATAAGTTCTGATGCCGCATGAGAAATTAGGATCATTGTACTGGAAAATCATTATAATGAAGTATCACTTTGAAATCATAGTATATTCTTAATATGTAAAGTGGTAAATTCATCAATTCAACATCAGAACTTGGCCAGTGTATACCACATCTCAAAATAATAAATACAGACAATATATTTACTAAAAATATTGTTCGGAAATGATTGAGAAACTCTTAAAAAATGGCAGTTTCAGTTTTATTAATACTAGAACTAATCTCTCTGGAGCAATTTATTTATGGATTTTTCAATCTGGATATAAATCTGAAATTAACTTGACATAATCTTCCACGTGAAGGGAACAAACACATATATTCTTTGCAGCAAGGTTCCCATCTATAGTTTGTCTATCCATGCTTTTCTCCAGTCCAATTTATGCAATATGTCAAAGGCATTAATGATATTCGTTGTTGAGGCATCTTTCTCAGGAAATTTATCAAAACGAACAGCCGTGTTTTTACTTTTCCTTGAAGAGCAATTGAGAACAGTTTTTTCCAGTACTAGCACTTTGCTTACATTGTTATATAATCATCTACTGGCCTAAAATTCAAATATATCATGAGGATTGAAACATAAAAATCTTTTCGTTCAGATACCTACTTCACCTTTTCTGATTTCCATCTTACAGAAAGATGAAGTCACAGCTCAGTACCTCGAACTACGAGGATCATATCCCTCAAGAATACCTGAAGCAGCCATTGATTTAGAATAGATATTCTAATTTCTAATTCTAAGTCAATGAAAACAGCTTAGGAGCAAGTCAAAATATAAACAAGTAGTTTTCTAGGTTGGAAAGTCATAGATTTCCATTAATGAAAACATAAGAAAACAAAAATTATAGCTTTTGATGAAGACCTTCGTGGCATCTAATATTTTCAGGATACATTGGGATCAAAGCTTTCAGGTAAGAGTTGAATCATTGCGAAAAAAAGGGAAGTGATTTTCAGGTATTTTTAAACAGTTGGCCAGCATGAACGGACTCGTCTATTCAGCTGTTTTTGAGCGCTGTTTTCTTCACTTAGAACCATTTGATACTTCTCCATAGCGACAGGGCCGTAATCAGCCCGAAGAGCCTCAATTCGCAAAACTGAACCCAAACAATACACAAAGTTCAAGGTGGGATTGACAAATCCACATCGACCCCCTCAGGAGATTAATGACCGAAGAAACTTTATATTTCATTGTACTTGGTACGTCATCCAGGGCGGAAACTTCCTCCACTCCATTGTGCCAAGTTTCCGTCCGTTTCAATCTGAGGGATAACAAAGGAAGTCAATTTTCCAATTGATTTCTCCTGAGCCCTTGAAATATGATAACTTCGATATCGTTATGAAATTAAATTGAGCCGTTAGAGCTGGCGAAATTCTGTTTCCTTTGTTCTCGGATGGAATTAAGAGCAACTGAAGGAATTCTTCGATTTTCCCGTTTCTTCTGGGTGTAATCAGTGGAGGCAGGCGCTGTAAGATATCCCTTTTGCGATTAAGCTCTCACCGGGTATTGTGGAATTGAATTGAGAGTTTCTGGGCGTCCTTTGACGAAGATTGAGTTGATAGCCTTTGTCGGAAGCGACTTTAATTGGAGTTGATGAATTTGTTCTACAAGTATTGATATTCTTCTGGAACAGTGAAGATATGTTTTGTTTTCGATACTTGGTAACATTCCCCCTATTGAAAGTAAGGAAATACAAGGTGATAAAAAAAACTTCGGACAAATTTTGCTGTGGTCTGGAACAAAAGTATTTCAGCGCAACCGAATAATTTTTATTCTCTTGGTTTCTCTACACTTTCCTGTACTAATATGTGCATTTTCAGTTTGATATAATTTCATTTCACAGAGTTTCAGAATGTCAAACAAACGTAGTGTGATTTTGGAGCTATTTCGTCAAGGTAGGCGTCAATGCGAAATTGTTCGTTTTCTCAATGTGCCTCGACAAACCGTGTCCGATGCAATTCGTCGTTTCAAGGAGCTTGGCCATGATGGTCGTCGTCCAGGAAGTGGTAGAAAACGCACTGTCAATACACCTAGCAATCGCAACATCGTCAAGAAGCGAGTCAATTGAAATCCGAGGGTTTCCATGAGGAAAATAGCCTGTGAGACCGATATCAACCGCGAATCAGTCCGTCAAATTGCCGAAAAGGAGCTCAACCTCAAGCCATACAAGCTCCAAAAAGTTCAACTCCTCACGGCCAGGAAAACAAGCGCGTACGACTCCAAAGGTGCCGCCAACTCCTTCGTCTCGCCGCCGGTCAGCAATGGGAGCGAATTCTCTTCACATACGAGAAGCTTTTCACCGTAGAACAATCCCACAACCACCAAAACGACAGAGTCTGGTCCGTAGAGGCTCCCGGTACATCGGCAATCATCCAACACCGTCAAAATCCGCAATTCGTCATGGTCTGGGGCGGAATTTGCGGCAGTGGTAAAACTCCTTTGTTTTCGTGGATCAAGGGGTCAAAATCAATCAAGAAGTCTACGGCTGCGACATCCTCGAGGCCGTAGTACTTCCGTGGGCCAAGAACCACTTCGGCGATACGCATTGGACCTTTCAACAGGACTCCGCTCCGGCTCACAGAGCGAAAATGACGCAAGAATGGTGTAAGACCCATTTTCCTTGTTTCATCTCATCTGCAGAATGGCCGCCCTACTCACCGGATATCAAACCAATGGACTACAGCGTGTGGTCGATTTTAGAGCATAGGGCTTGTGCTAAAAAACACAAAAATTTGTAGTCGCTGAAGCGATCTCTGCGCCGGGAATGGAACCGATTAACGCCCGAGGAGCTGTGGCCCATTGCCGAAAATTTCAAGAAGCGTCTGAAGCTGTGTATCGCCACCGAAGGAAGCCACTTCGAAACGGCTTAAATAAATTATTAACAAATGTTCAAGCTATTATTATTTAATGTTGTTTTGTTCAATTTGTTCTGTTTAATAAAGTTAAATGAAAAAGAGTTTGTCCGAGGTTTTTTTTGTCACACTGTATTATTTGAAAAATGAAAAGGGACAAAACCTACCCTGGGCATCTAAAGGGTCACTTACTTAAAGGGGGTTTAATCCCATATTTTTGGTTTGGTTTGTGATGGTCTATAGATGTCGTAGTAATTCAGATTCGTTATAACTCAGAATGGTGAAACTTAGGATGGGAAATACTGCGGTGAAAAAGATAAGGAGCACATAAACCAAGAAATAATACTTCATCAAAATCCGATAACGTTAGACTCAACATAAATAAAACACATGATTGGACACAAAGGTGAAACAGGCCTTTATTGGCCAAGCGGAAGTAGTTCGAGGAACCACAGCCGTTAAGGGATAAAAACGTACGAGATCCAACTCATCGATGGGCTGAAAGCAAAAACCCTTTTTAGCATACATTACAGATGAAACGTAAACAATCCATAGATCAATTATTGATAAGACAGGAACTGGTACTATGTACAATATTATGGGGCCTCCTATTCCTATATGAGGTTATTACTGGCACAATCATAATGAACAGCAGAATAAAATAAAGCTACAGTTTTTCAAAGGAGTGTAATCCAATTAGCTTTGGTTTGGAGGTACATAGTTTCTTCTCAAACTGAGTTTTCGTTTTACTGCTAAAACCATGGTTATCAACATGAATGAAATGAAATATGGCTAGGACTCACCATTACACCGAAATACATTTTGTGTTTCGGGTGTAAAAACAGAGTACACGTTCATAAAACAATTCAATAATTTACTGATATTCTACGTCCATTATGGGATGATATAATAATAGGCTTTACCCATTTATTGATTTTCAATTTCGGTTGAACATTGGATTTCATACACACCATTGCATTAATTATACGCTTAGTGGAATTATACTCCCGAATTATTTATTAGGTTGCTCTGTTCCGGAATTCATTACTATAAACATGTTTTACGTTTTACGAATCTTGTACTTTCACCCCATTCTCTTTCTACAATTTTTCAAAATCAACAATTTTCTGTGGGTTTGTTTGCCAATGTTGACCTTTTCAAATCGTCCAAAATTGTTTACAGGAAATAAATATTCTCTATTTTCAATGCGTTATCCAAGGCAGTATTTTGACTGCCGACATGACTCGTAGAGTGATAAGTGGCTCTTATTGGAGAAACCAACTCTCACAGATCCATGGCTGATAGAGTTGGCGTTTCGCTAAGTGACGAATCTCGGACATAGAATCGTTGTTTCCAGACTAAAAAACCGCTAAACACATTTTATCAGAAGATAAAAGTTCCTCGAACCGTACCATGAGGGACTCCTCATTTAATCTTTCATCATCTACACGGAATATTTCGCATGCCCCTGGTATTTCCAGTGGAACAAGAAAAACATCGATCGAAATAAATTTTCTGGAATTACATTCTGAATGAATATCACATACTTAATTGCCTAATAAACGTAATTCAAAGCGAGAATAACTACTTTTTCGTGCGTCGCTCCGTGCCAAAATTAGCATTCGTGGGTATCAAGAGCACTCGCGAGAGCACAAACAAAAATTGGGGTGGATTATGAGAATGTCAATGTGGGGAATATGGGGTAGCAAATTTATGCCTTTTCGTGCGCTGGTTTTGGATGTGGTAGCCGTTTGTGGGCTCGGAATAGAACAAATTGGATTAGACGGGTATTTCTGGAAGTGGTTTCAGTGATTCGTTCGCCATATACGATATACAGGGTGAGTCTTTGACTTGTATATATATTTTAACTGTAGATTCTTGAGGCTAAAGGAAACCTTTTTTTCATTTTCCATTTTCCCGAATTCGGCTCTGTTAAAGAGATATAGCCATTTGAAAAAAAATAGTGCTGAATACGTGCCTGATATTATTCTTTACAAACACCTCAAACTTCATATTTTTCGATTGAAATTGATGTGATTATCAGATATTCTGGGTGATACATTTGAAAAATACTCAAGCACTAACCTTATTTGAATAAGAATGTTACAAACACGATATTTCCTAACAAAACACTTAATTCTGTCCGATCATTTCGGCAATTGAAAAGCTACATTTCTCACACCAAAATAAGTTCCTTCTTCGATTGTCCTGAAGATTTGTTCATATCTTCCTCGATATTCTAAAATGATCTCATAAAAATTGGTTCCTCACTAACCTATCCTAACTCCATGAACCAAAGTCATATGATTCGGGGTCAATGACCTAACCTTACCCATCCTCTGTGATATTCAACCACAGAACTCTAGAGAAGACGATGCCAGATTGCCGATTTTCTCTTCAAACAATGGTATACGCGAACTCAAGAAAGCAGTACGTCCCCTATCGTTAGCGGATGAACTATCACAATCGCTAAAGGCGTCTAGGCGTTGCTCTTTGAAAATGCCAAACGATTAGTTCTGATTCTCGCCAATATAGCGCTACGTTCCTAATTTCAGTCGCCACGGCCTACTCTTCCCTTCAGAAGGCCGTGGTTGTAGCCGCCACGCAAGACAAACTGTTGTTCTGTGTCTCCAACCAGTCCAACCTAAAACGTTAGTCAGTGATCCCATACACGTCATAAACGAAGTTCACGCTTTATTTATTTACAGAGAATAAAGCAAACAGGTGATGATTATGTAAATGACTTGCAATGAATTGATGTAATAGTAGTGTCGTTCTGGTGTCGAGTTATATTGTTTCGATAGATATTTTGCTGAAGGACCGGTAACAATGAATTTTAAATAGAAACTGCCTATAAAATGTAAAATTTCATGCTTCTTAGAATACAATTTTATGTCCCACGAATGTGGAATTTTATTATTACATATCTCTACATCAAACGTTTTTTCATCATAGAGATTTTAGTATTGACAAAGTTGATACACATTCTGACAACGTTGGTAACTTGTTGAGAGACCATAAATTTAACTCAGGACAGAATTCAGATTATTCTTGAAATTCATGATTTTTTCCTCTAATTCAATCTTATACAGTTAGGAATAACTTGAGGACGACGTGTTTTATTGAAAAAATATAAGAGTACTTTTGTTTTCTAAAATAATTAATTCTTTCGAAAACGTGAACCGTTTATTTTTTTAACTGGTTTTATAGTATTTTTGCGTGAATTTATAAGTCGACTATACTGTAACTTTTTCACCAGGAGAAATATGAAATAAGTTTCAATTGAGGAATATGCACCATGAATAGAGCAAACAATCAACCAAAATTCAGTTCATTCGAAATATCGGTTCCGAATATATGGAAAGAATAGTGTTAATTTCATGGATTTTTGATACCCTGTATCTTCCAAACGAAACCGAATTTTGAAAAATGGTATGGGAAAAAAGTGTTTCTTTTGATGGGAGGAATCTACAGTTAAAATAAATGTACAAGTCAAAGACTCACCCTGTATAATATCTTTTCTCTATTTCAGTATCGTAATGAGTTCATAACAGGACTAAAAACAGTGCTGTAATGAATTCATTACAGCATCGCTTTCAGTCACATTTTTCGTTTTGTGGTTGTCAGCAATGACTTCCGATCTTCAAATTTCAGCAGACGTCAATTTGGAAATGTCAATTTTCGTATTTCCTAGCATTCACACCAACTGCCAAGATACAATATGAAAGTCACTAGGACCTATAATTTGAATTTTTTCATTGAATTTCACAAAATTTGAGGGAAATAGAGAAAATATCGTCTTATACTCGTTGCAGAATGCAATTCCAATATTGGAATAGGAGCTCGTTCTGCAACTAGTTCTAGAATATACTATTTCGTTTTCGACTGACTGTATGATTTCTGATTCTTATTACTTTCAAGCTGCGTATAAATTGGAAGGTCGTTCATTGCCACTTGTGTCTTTGATCCAACTGTAACGTTATAACATATCTAGTATGTTTACAAATTTTTTTATCACATTCATTTCCTTTTCCTATAAGATTAGAATATTAAGTGGGCAAATGCTGAAAACTTCAGCTCGCCCTATAAAGCCATCAATGACGAACTACTAAGTATCATCCAACAATCAGCGACATCTAGCTACTCAAATCTCGAAACTGATTTCCTCGTCACAGTTCCCTAATTCATACTTTCCCTTTCGACATGGAAACTCCCCGAATTCCCCAGTGTGTAAAAACTCCCTTCGAAGATTACAGGGATAATATTTCAGTTTTCGTTTGGCAGCACACTTGTTCGAAACCATTAATCAAAGGCTGTGTTGTAACCTGACAGAACCGGCTTGATTTTATGTTGATTGTTGCTCTTATAACCCATGTGGCTTCATATTCAACATGAAAGGTGGCCATATCAATTCGATTATTTATGGTCGTTGAATATCAAAGGAGTTTTTGGACGTCAGCGCTCTGTTCGTTTGAAGGTTTTATTGATACTGATTGGGGCCTATTGACTCTAGGGTGGGCATGATATTGACCTTATGAATGACTGAGGATTCCTTTGAATTATTTGTCATTCTTGATTTGATCGTTGTACAATCCTAATGCAATACGTATAGTGAGTTACTCCAGTGTCTAGTGAAAAAAAGTTTTTCCGATCTGAGATTCGAACCCCAGACTTTTCAGTTGAGGTCGAGTGCTCAGTCCGCAGAGCTACCAGTATATTAAACGAAGTTTGCCATCCCAACAGACCGAATAACGATGTCGACATTGAAAATTACACGACACAAACTGCAAACAGCTGCATTATCCAATTCCGACTGCAGAAACTAAATTTGAGCGAAATTCCGACATCTTTTAATGAAAATTATACCTCCGCAAGACTAGGATCTGTATCCGGACATAATGGTCGTTCTGACCAAGCTGTAGCCCTCGAATTCAGATGGGACCATGTTAACATTCCGTTATGTATGTTTGTGGCGTGCTGTTGGAATGGCTTCAAACATAAGGGGGTTCATTAGAGTGTAACGGCAGTCCGAGAGAATCTGATATATGTCCAGTATTCAAATATTTTCCGATGCAATTGGGATAATTTCGCTGGAGCATGAATCTGGACGAGGATGCTGCTGGAATAAGCCAGAGGGACGTGTAACATTATTTTTGTTGTTGTGGGTTCGTTATTTCGTTTGTTTTATGATGAATATGCAAAGCTCACACCGCGTTTTATGTTTTATTATTCGCGAAATATAATTCGGAATTTGCTTGATGCAGTTTTCGTTGGAAAGGAAAATTCGTGGAATTTTTGTTCGGATGCAGTTGTGACAAATTTGGTTATGGCTGGATGAGCCTGAACCTTATTCAAGTCCTTTTTGAATCACGTAAAAAGCAGAAAAACAAACCTCATCAGACCACATGACAAGAAAAAATGTGTTTTCGCATGCTGTTGAAATTAACTTTCGACAATATCAAAGTTGTTGTTTCGAATGTTGTCTTTGTTGTTTTGACTGCTGCAGTTATTGTTTTGATTAATGTAGCTATTTCTCTGGACGATGTGGTTTTTGTTTCGACCGGTATATTCGTTTTTTTTAAGTGCGTTTATTAAACTGCTCCACATGAGTGAGGGATATTGACTTAAATTTCAAAAAAATATAGTTCAAATGAGATTAATTTTAGCCTATAGGTCTGCAGCGTATACTGGGTGGTTAAGAAAAATCGAGTAAAATAACGAAATTTTATTCCCAGAGAATTCAAGCATCTTAAGACTTTCAATACAATGTATGGCCTCCACGGGCATCAATAACAGCTTGACATCTTCTTTGCATACTACACACGAGGTTGTTGAAAATTTCTTAAGGAATTTGGTTCCATAAACGGGGCAGAAGCTCTCTCAGATCATTAAAGGATTCTGGGGTAGGTTGATGATTATCCAATCTTCTTTGGAGCATATCCCATGCATGTTCTATGCAATTCAAATCTGGTGAGTGCGGAGGTATTGGTAAATGTGGAATACCAAACTCCTCGCGCGCATTCTCAACTATGGCTGCACGATACGGTCTAGCGTTATCGTCTAGAAATTGAAAAGTTTCACCAATCGCTGCGTGAAAATTTGGAACAACATTGTCAATGACATGCTCCCTATAGTGTAAGGCGGTCATATTCCCAGGATAAATGTGTAGATCTGTGCGCCCGTTGAAACATATGCCGGCCCATACCATAACACTACCCCCTCGGAATGGATGGACTTCTTGGACATAGCGACGATTACGGGGTATGCGTGGGATTGTCCATACCCTTATTCTTCGAGAATCTGAAAATCATCCATATCTGGATTCATCAGTGAAAATGACACTACGCCATTGATCGTTCCAATTGATATGTTGCATTGCCCATTCCAGTCTTTGACGCTTATGGTCACGTGTTAATGGAACTCCTCTTAATGGACGTCTAGAACCTAGATTCACCTCTCTCAAACGTCGTCTGATGGTTTCGATGGAAACTTGGACCCCATCTGCATTTTGAAGAGTATTCCGTATCATTCTACACGTAGATATAGGGTTTCTTCTCGCCGAAACGGTGATGAAACGATCCTGAGCAGGTGTTGTTTTTCGTCGCCCACCTAGCCTTGGTCTTTCCAACACGGAACCTGTCTCCCTGAACCTATTCCAAAGTCGAGATATCACACTTTGGCTGACTTGGAGCCTTTCCGCTAAAACAACCTGAGTTGGGCCACCCTGTAGCATTCCGATAGCCCTATTAGCCTCAGCGTTTGTTAATTTACGTCTTGGCATTTTCAGCAAACTCGTTTCAAATCGAAGCCGTTGATAAACTGACTTCATTTCAAAATAAGAACATTCATGAAGCATATGCAAAGAACCCAACTTCAGAAAAAAGGCGATCTGATTGACGAAATGTCTCATACTGATTTTTATTGGATCGATTCAAGTTGTTATTGAGTTTTAAATGATTTTACAGCGATTTTCTCAAAGATTACATAATTTTAAAAACGATCGAATACGATATCCCTAACTCTTGTGGAGCAGTATACAGGGTGGCCATCTGAAAACGAAACAGACGAGATTACATACGAAATAAATTTTTTCGATAGAAATGCTCGGACAGGTCGATTTCTGTTTCGAATGGGGCCAACTTAAGATGTAGGTTACGGACGCATAGCGCTTCAACCCTTGCTGCTACAACCCCCACCCCCAATTTTTGAATAGGGAAGATGTGGTGAGTGATACCTCAATTCAAAGGTATTTTGATTTCAGCACAGTAATTGTTTTTTCATTTTATGCATTAGTTCTCGAAATATTCTTAACTACATATTTGAAAATGAAGTGGTGTTTTCATGGCACTTGTAGTGTTTTTTTGTGAAAAATCGACATTTTGAGTTTCAAAACAACCATGACTGACATAGAAATCTTTAATGAAGATGTCGATTTTTCACAATAAACACGACAAGTGCCATGAAAACACCACTTCATTTTCAAATACTTAGTTAAGAATATTTCGAGAACTAATGCATAAAATGAAAAAACAATTACTGTGCTAAAATCAGTATGAAAATACCTTTGAATTGAGGTATCACTCACCCCATCTTCCCTATTCAAAAATTGGGGGTGGGGGTTGTAGCAGCAAGGGTTGAAGCGCTATGCGTCCGTAACCTACATCTTAAGTTGTCCCCCTCGAAACAAAAATCGACTTGTCCAAGCATTTCTATCGAAAAAATTTATTTCGTCTGTAATCTCGTCTGTTTCGTTTTCAAATGGCCATCCTGTATATCAAATACTGTAGTAGTTATTTTGAATACTGTAGTGGTTGTTTTGAATAATGCAGTTGTTTTTTCGAAGGATAGGATCTGTTGTTTCGATTATTGTACCTTTCATTTTGTATTCTGAAGTTGTTGCTTTGAATGTTGCAGTTATTGTTTTGACTGATGTAGGTGTTATTCTGGAAGATGTGGTTCTTGTTTCAACCGCTATATTCGTTGTTCTGAAGGCTATGTTGCTGTTCTCAATATTGTCGTTATGGCTGTGAGCGCCGTCTTTCGAAAAATGGCATAGAAAGAGAATACATGCATTTTATGAATCTCCTCCCGATACTTCAAGAAGATCACTTCCTGCGACATCTCGCAAGCATCTATTAGCATCCCACCGGAGCAAAACGATTCGTTTTGCCCGGCATAAAAATTCACAGCAAAGTGGAGTCAATTTTGAACTCCAGACTATAAGGGCTACATTTCCGCATATGAGAGCGTATGGAACAGCTGGAACAGATTTCTTTGTGAGGACTTGTTGGGCAATAACACTCCAGATTGCAGAACAGGATGATGCAGTTCGTGTGCTGGCCGTATTTCAGTAGGAGATCTATTTGAATCCGTATTGCTGTCTTTACTGAAGCCTATACGCCTTGTGCATTCTGGTATTATGCGAAGCCTGCATATTTATTATTCCATGCGGAATATTCATGAGGGGTCAATAACAGATGTAGGTTTCCGAGGCCACTGGCCGTAAGGTACTTTGCTCCAGTCTGTATACAGGGTGAGATTTCTACTTGTACACAAACAAGTACGAGAATATAATGGAACAGTCTATCCTGAACTTTCAAATCAACCTCCTGCAATCTCTGGCATGCCCCGAGAACTCTTTCAGCCTTTCCACATCGCAACAAGGTGTCCTCTATCAAAATATGTGGAAAATCGTGTCGTCAACCTGGTGAGAAAAAGCGAAAAGGGGCCTCGATCTATGTCGTCAGGATCCTATCGTGCCTCAAACGCTGTTTACGAACTTCAAAGGGACCTGAGTGGGACTTTACAAGGGGAAAACTGAAGGTGAAAGAGCAGAAAGAAGAAGGCCTCTTGAGAACGCTCAGCTGAGATACACTTTTTCAAGATAAGATATCAGCCCTTCAGTGAGTCATCGTGTAAATGAGGTGGAATAATGATAGCCTAGTTTGATGGAGTATTTTTCCAGATGTCCAATTAGATCAGGGCTGGTTTCGAAAGGGAAAACGGAGAAAAATGAAAATGATTTTTCCACGTTTCGATATTTGAGGGTGTGAGGAATATTCTGAATTATTGATTCATCAAATGAAGAAGTTTAACTCCAAAAATCTGGGACAAAGTTGCTTTTAACTTGATGCGTGGACTATACAGGGTGGCCATTTGAAAACGAAACAGACGAGATTACAGACGAAATAAATTTTTTCGATAGAAATGCTCGGACAGGTCGATTTCTGTTTCGAGGGGGACAACTTAAGATGTAGGTTACGGACGCATTGCGCTTCAACCCTTGCTACTACAACCCTCACCCCCAATTTTTGAATAGGGAAGATGGGGTGAGTGATACCTCATTTGAAAGGTATTTTTATACTGATTTCAGGACAGTCATTGTTTTTTCATTTTATGCATTAGTTCTCGAAATATTCTTAACTAAGTATTTGAAAATGAAGTGGTGTTTTCATGGCACTTGTAGTGTTTTTTTGTGAAAAATCGACATTCTGAGCTTCAAAACAACCATGACTGTGGCTTCCTTCCTCCAATCCACTGACATAGAAATCTTTAATCAAGATGTCGATTTTTCACAAAAAAAAACACTACAAAAGCCATGAAAACACCACTTCATTTTCAAATACTTAGTTAAGAATATTTTGAGAACTAATGCATAAAATGAAAAAACAATTACTGTGCTGAAATCAGTATAAAAATACCTTTCAAATGAAGTATCACTCACCCCATCTTCTTTATTCAAAAATTGGGGGGTGGGGGTTGTAGCAGCAAGGGTTGAAGCGCTATGCGTCCGTAACCTACATCTTAAGTTGTCCCCCTCGAAACAGAAATCGACCTGTCCGAGCATTTCTATCGAAAAAATTTATTTCGTCTGTAATCTCGTCTGTTTCTTTTTGAAATGGCCACCCTGTATAAGGCAGTTTCGAAACAATATTTGGTTTATGATTCGACCGATTTTTCTTTTATTAATAACTTTGGTATGGCTCCATCAATATTGATGAAATTCTCATTGTAGAACAATATGATTGTCTACTTTCAATAATGCAATTACTTTTTCAAAAATACAGGGTGGGAATTATGATATGTTCAGATTAAATTTGCAGGTTGAAAAAACACCCTGTACATTCCGTTTTCAAAAATTCGCTAACTATTTCAGATTCTATCATAAGTTTTCATTACTGGAGCGTTTTTATTTTTTATGTCACACGTCCAGTTTTCCTAGAAAAATTTTTTTAAGATGAACAATATCGTTATTTCGCTCCAAGGCAGTGAGAATATTCTGAACCAGATATTAAAGCTGTATCGTCCAATGATACCCATCCAACGGTATTTTGTTTTTACAGAACAACGCCCCAGTACACAAATCTCATGTAGCTATGCAAAAAATTCGTGAATTAGGGTTAGAATAAATTACTAGAACACCCCCCTTATTCACCAGATTTGGCTCTGTCCGACTATCATCTCTTTCTTCAACTGAAAAAAAGTTTAAAAGGTCGTAAATTTTCTTCCAACGAGGACGTTATAAAAGCTGTGGAGGACTGGTTTGCAGAGCAAGAAGAAACATTTTTTTTGAAGGGTCTAGAGACGTTGCAGGTTCGCTGTAATAAATGTATTCAATTAAGAGGAGAATATGTTGAGTAATAAAATATTTTGACATTGAAATTTTGTTTGGTTTTATAGTAGGTTGAGAATTTTTCAATATACAGGGTGGCCAAGAGATTGACGTCAAAAAGGAAAAAACAGGTCCCTCGTGTCATGGGCTATTCGAATCACCCCTATGTATGTTATGCTATTTTTCACGGTTTTCGAGTTATGAATTTTTTTATGAACTTTGAGAATTTTCGACTTGACCATCTTAAAAGAGATATTAAAAAAAGTACAAGACTTCTCTGTGAAATTCTTTTTGTAACTTACTCTCCATGAATTGTACTTTTATACATAAAATAACCAGATTCGTAACTTTGATAAAAATTATGGAAATGTTGGTCTCAAGTGAAAAAGTTACGTAAATTGGATTATGATCTAAATTTTTGAATCAAAATTAAAAATGTAAAAATTCAAAGAAATTGTTTACGCCCGAGAATGTTCGAGTGAAGACGAGCTGCGACTGAAGATAAGAGGAGCCGAACGTGTCCTAAGAGAGAACAGGGCAGGTTTTATGCGATTGAAAGAAAATTTTCTAATAAGGTGTAGAATGTGTATTGAGGCTGGCGGTGGTCACTTAGAACACCTACTGTAAATTTTATAAATAAATTTCTTTTTATTTACATTAGGATGTGTGATTTATTGCCATACCTTTTTCTTTTTTTTTATCTAGAACTTTTCTTGAACAACATCTAAAGCTAATTTTCATTATTTCTCAGCATTTTCTATCATAAACTTGATCAGAAATATCTTAAAATGGCAAAAAATAATTTTGTAGTAAATGTCTAGTTCTTTGATTTTTTCCACCTCGATGACTTTGAAGGCTAATTCTAGCAAAAGTAGAGTGTTAAGTACCATTTTTTATCAATGATTCTAAAAGCTGGCTGTTAAGCGCAGTTTATAAGCATACTAAGAATTCGTGAATTAGCCTTTTTACATTTTTAATTTTGATTCGAAAATTCATATCATAATCCAATTTACGTAACTTTTTCACTTGAGACCAACATTTAAATAATTTTTATCAAAGTTACGAATCTGGTTATTTTATGTATAAAAGTACAATACATGGAGATTAAGTTATAAAAAGAATTTCACAGAGAAGTCTTGTACTTTTCTTAATATCTTTTTCAAGATGGTCAAGTCGAAAATTCTCAAAGTTCATAAGAAAATTCATAACTCAAAAACCGTGAAAATAGCATAACATACATGGGGGTGATTCGAATAACACATGACACGAGGGACCTGTTTTTTCCTTTTTGACGTCAATCTCTTGGCCTGTATTCTCGTATCTGCTACTGGATGGACCTCGAGCTAGAAGAAACACCAAAGTGTACACTAGTTCCTCAGGCCGGAAGATATTGAATCTATATCATTTTCATATTCATAGTTTATATTTAATCGAGTTACATAAACATTTGTAGACAGTAGTTGTAAAATAGATAAATGATGAAGTTTAAAAAGTCATTCCTTTCCTTTGTCTATATTGTAACATTCCAAGTTTGTAAATCCTAGGAACATTATGAAAAGGAGAAAAGGGCAACCCTCTTCTGAAGACCTGAGGGTAGATTAACGTTAAAGGGGGTTTTATACTTATATTTTTGGCTTGTGATGTGATCGTCTAGATTGGTAGAACTCTATGTTATGTCGTAGTGATTCAGGTTCGTAATAACTCAGATTAGTGAAATATAGGATGGGAAATAATGAGGTAAAATAGATAAATAATACACTGGATTGGACATAAAGATGGAACAAGGGCCTTTATTCGTCCAGCGCCATAGTTCGAGGAACCATAGCCTATGAAGGAAAAATGAACGAGAATCAATTGAAACTCAAAGCAAAAAACCTTCTAGCATTACAGATGATATGTTTACAATCCATAGAACAATTATTAATAAGACGAGCACTGGTGATATGTATGATATGGGGCTTTCTATACTCCGGTAAGGTTATTACTGGCACAATTGTGATAAAAACCAGAATCCAATACATCCAAAGTTATCCAAAGGTTATAGGCATATAGAGTGTGTCACCTGATTATTAATGAAATTCATAAGCAGTATCCTTGTAGTTCCTAGTGTGAGAATCCTTCCTTCTAAGTGTTATGTGTGAGATCATAGCAGTCGCGTTGGTTTGGAAGTGACGATAAACTCTTTATATTTCCTGTTAACTGATGAACGGTGGAACCAGATCGAAGCAATCCTTCACTTGCCTGGCTCGCCATGGCCCGAAGACGAGGCTATGTTTACTAGGGACGTTCTTCGTAGAACTCCCAGAGGAATTCTCACTACCACTGTTGGGGGGATGTTTTCCTTGGCACAGACGATATAAACAGTTTACCCTAGGCCTCCAAACCATTGATTATTGTACGTAAAATATTATACTGAAAGCAACAACTCCAAATGCCTAAACCATAGTGTCGAGTGAATCGTTAAATGTGCAGTAGACCTTGCGAACAGTATGAGAATATTCCAAATGAGTTAGTAGAAGAACAGAGTTCCACAATATTCAATATAAATGCAATAATAAAATAGAACAAGCTTACATGAGATTAAATCCTGTGAAATGAAACAGTTATTCAAAATGGGGACTTTGTACATACCAGATAACAAAGAAGCGCCTTTAAAATATACTAAAAATGGTGGATACCTAGAAGAGGAACTCCATTTCAAAGGAACACTATTGTGAATCAGAATATGAAAGTGAAAACAGAACGCAGCCGAGTGAAAGTGAAGTAAAAGAGGCCCTTCCATTCGTTGTCGTTTCGGAGGTTAGTTTTTCTTCCACAGAATCGTATTTCTTCGATGGTCACAGAAGAACGAGTTTACTTCTTGGTGGATCTTCGATATGATTAAAATCTCCTATTCATAAAGATGCGAATTGCCTAAAGTATTGATTGAAGTCGTACTAATATTCATCATTCATAGAATTATAAAATAATATCAAATAAGTTCATTCAACGTAGTTCCACGTTTCGACAACAGACGTTGCAAAGTTGGAAGCCATGGAGTCTGGCAACGGTGCATTTTATTTTATTACAGGGTAGGAAATTCAGATATGTTACAATATTACGGGCCTCAAAGCCAATTGGACATCCCTGAAATCATAGATTTTACAACCATCAATGAGACTGCCATGTCATTCTAAAAGCACATGGTATCAGAAAACCCTTCATGCTCCTAATTATCCTCTCGAACAAAGGGAAACATTCATGTAACAACCTGTAGGAAAATCCTCCCCTATTCAACCTGTAGACCTAACCGGAAACACCGTGGACTGATACATCCGTTCTGGGGATGCCTTCGTACACCCCCACATCGATCGATCCAATAATTTAGTTACCAACAACATCATTGCGCTTCCATTTTCCACCTTGTCCGAACGGGGTCTTCTCCCCCTTTGTATTGGCTCTACCCTTCAGACCTCATCGTATGAAGAATAAACAATGCAGGGAAGTTTTCCGAGTGAACGGAGAATTGGCATAACACAGCCCATCGTTCTACAGGGGGAAACTTTCCGAAGAATTACCGGAATACGAAATGTGTTCCTCAGTTTCGAGCTTGTACCTCTTTTCATGAGGCAAATATTTGACGATCGTTTGCGATGTGGATGTTGTTGAAAGGGCGGTTTGATAATCGCTTGTTTTTCGAGTGGAAAAGAAAAGTTTTGGGTTCAGGGGTTAGAGATATGTGTTTTCGTGATATCTGTCCCGGAAGTTTTTTGGATTTTAAATGGTGTTTTTCGTTCCATCTGAAGAATCTTTCATAGTGCTGTCAACCCAACAATACCCGCAGAGTATAAAAGCTGAAGGACACACTCCTCTTCGAGGAGGAATAACAATCAGACCAGAAGAAATACTTCAAGGAACTATTAGTTACACAAAAAGGAAGTTTATTTCTTCTTCGTGGAAATATTTTCTTGACTTCTTTTTGTAAGTCTCACAGCAATATTGCCAGGGGCGACTGTAGTATACCAGAATGAATTGAAATTTACCTCCTCTAAAGCCCATTTTGAAGTTACCACGTTGATTATGACAGCTTCTATGAAAGCTAAGCGTTGACACTATATCTTCTAATTTTTGGAAAACTGCATCATCCTGGGGTGACTTTGACCCAACTCAAAATGGGCCACACAAGAAGGACATTCTGATATTGATACCAATCCTCTTCGAGGAGGAATTACAATTAGACCAGAAGAAATACTTTAAGGAACTATTAGTTCCACAAAAAAAAAGTTTATTTCTTCTTTATGGAAATATTTTCTTGACTTCTTTTTGTGAGCCTCCCAGCGATATTTCCAGGGGCGACTGTAGTATCCCAGAATTTCAGACACAAATAATGAAGGAAAATCAACCTCTTCGAAAACCCATTACGGAGTTACCACGTTGTTTTTGAAAGCTTCTATGAAAGCTTTTCGTTGACACTATATCTTCGTATCTTTGGGGTGACTTGGACCCACCTCAAAATGGGTCCCACAAGAAGGACATACTGATATTGATACCAATCTTCCTCAAGGAGGAATAACAATTAGACCAGAAGAAATACTTTGAGGAACTATTAGTTCAACAAAAAGAAAGTTTATTTCTTCTTTATGGAAATATTTTCTTGACTTCTTTCTGTAAGTCTCCCAGCAATATTTTCAGAGGCGACTGTAGTATCCCAGAATTTCAAAAACAAATAATGAATGTGAATTAACCTCCTCGAAAATCCATTATGAAGTTACCACTTTGTTTTTGATAGCTTCTATGAAAGCTTTTCGTTGACACAATATCTTCTTATTTTTGGAAAACCGCATCATCCATGGGGTAACTTGCACCCAACTCAAAATGGGCCACACAAGAGGGACAAACTGATATTGATACCAATCCTCCTCGAGGAGGAATAACAGTTAGACCAGAAGAAAAACTGTAAGGAACTATAAGTTCCACAAAAAGGAAGTTATCTCTTCTATCTGGAAATATTTTCTTGACTTCTTTTTATAAGTCTCCCAGCAATATTTCCAGGGGCGACTGTAGTATCCCAGAATTTCAGACACAAATAATGAATGAAAATAAACCTCCTCGAAAACCCATTATTGATACCACGTTGTTTATGACAGCTTCTATGAAAGCTTTTCGTTGACACCATATCATCTTATTTTTGGAAAATCCGCATAATCCATGGGGTGACTTGGATCCAACCCAAAATGGGCCACACAAGAAGGACATTCTGATATTGATACCAATCCTCCTCGAGGAGGAATAACAGTTAGACCAGAAGAAAAACTGTAAGGACTATAAGTTCCACAAAAAGGAAGTTCATTTCTTCTACCTGGAAATATTTTCTTGACTTCTTTTTATAAGTCTCCCAGCAATATTTCCAGGGGCGACTGTAGTATCCCAGAATTTCAGACACAAATAATGAATGAAAATAAACCTCCTCGAAAACCCATTATTGATACCACGTTGCTTATGACAGCTTCTATGAAAGCTTTTCGTTGACACCATATCATCTTATTTTTGGAAAATCCGCATAATCCATGGGCTGACTTGGATCCAACTCAAAATGGGCCACACAAGAAGGACATTCTGATATTGATACCAATCCTCCTCGAAGAGGAATAACAGTTAGACCAGAAGAAAAACTGTAAGGACTATAAGTTCCACAAAAAGGGAGTTCATTTCTTCTATCTGGAAATATTTTCCTTGACTTCTTTTTATAAGTCTCCCAGCAATATTTCCAGGGGCGACTGTAGTATCCCAGAATTTCAGACACAAATAATGAATGAAAATAAACCTCCTCGAAAACCCATTATTGATACCACGTTGCTTATGACAGCTTCTATGAAAGCTTTTCGTTGACACCATATCATCTTATTTTTGGAAAATCCGCATAATCCATGGGGTGACTTGGATCCAACTCAAAATGGGCCACACAAGAAGGACATTCTGATATTGATACCAATCCTCCTCGAGGAGGAATAACAGTTAGACCAGAAGAAAAAATGTAAGGACTATAAGTTCCACAAAGAGGAAGTTCATTTCTTCTACCTGGAAATATTTTCTTGACTTCTTTTTATAAGTCTCCCAGCAATATTTCCAGGGGCGACTGTAGTATCCCAGAATTTCAGACACAAATAATGAATGAAAATAAACCTCCTCGAAAACCCATTATTGATACCACGTTGCTTATGACAGCTTCTATGAAAGCTTTTCGTTGACACCATATCATCTTATTTTTGGAAAATCCGCATAATCCATGGGGTGACTTGGATCCAACTCAAAATGGGCCACACAAGAAGGACATTCTGATATTGATACCAATCCTCCTCGAGGAGGCATAACAGTTAGACCAGAAGAAAAACTGTAAGGACTATAAGTTCCACAAAAAGGAAGTTCATTTCTTCTACCTGGAAATATTTTCTGGGCTTCTTTTTTGTGAGTTTCCCAGCAATTATTCTAGGGGCGACTGTAGTATCCCAGAATTTCAGACTACTATCAGTTCCAGAAAAAAAAAGTTTATTTCTTCTATGTGGAAATATTTTCTTGACTTCTTTTGTAAGTCATCCAGCAATATTTCCAGGGGCGACTGTAGTATCTCAGAATTTCAGACACAATTATGAATAAAAATTTACCTCCTCGATAACCTGTTATGAAGTTACCACATTGTTTTTGACAGCTTCTATAGAAGCTATACGTTGACACTATATCTTTTTATTTTTGGAAAACTGCATAATCAATGGGGTGATTTGGACCCAACTCAAAATGGGCCACTCTGTATATTTGGAGAACTTTGCGGGGTAATCCTTGCCACAAATTCATTCACAAAATACGAAATTGGCAGAATCACTCTGCTTTACAGACGATAATACATTCCCTTTCTCTCTAGAACAAACCACTTTTAGAAAATGAACAATCAGTCTCCTTCCATACGCCCATAAATCGTCCCCTAAAGAGCTGGAATGACGGAATCCACGAAAAAAATTGAACATTCCGAAAATGCGAACATTTCAAGCAGTTTACGTTGAGCCATTCAATAAAATATAGGCATAATATATCAGTCGCTATATGCCTATTCCAGTTGAACGTTCCAGAGTGGAGTTTATGAAATTCCCGGTTGGTATCCTGCGGGATATCCCATTGTTCAATAAGGGTTTTATACCACTAGCGTGATCGTAAATGATTTATGATTTCAAATCGAGTTTATGAGGGAGTTTCGGCTCAGTACATGTGTTGGGCCAATCAAAAAGAACATCGTATAGTCTGGAGTGATGTGCAAACATATTTTATTTATCTGGACTAACATTTCAATTTTGAGACATTTGTCGTTGATGACATCATTCACTTTCAAACGTAATTCGAATACTAGGACCTTGTCATTTCGTGTTGAAACAGTTATTTTGTACTTCAAACCTATGTAAAGAATACTATTAACTCAAGCTTAGTCCAAACAGATAACATCATTTGGTATCTTCGGTAGTTCAATGGTTAGAACCTAAGACCTGTAACCTAAAGATGCGTGGTTCAAATCCCGCTCGTTTTGAAAACTTTTTCACATTTCGAAATCGTCTGAGAACCCTTCAAAAAATTAATTGAGTTTGGTTATTTTTTGGCGAGTGCTATTTCAACTTCAGTGTAAATTTCCAAGTGTTGTAACATTCCAAGTTTGTGATTCCTAGGAACATTATGATGAAAAAGAGAAAAGGGGCAACCCTGCTCTGAAGAGCTGAGGGTAGAATTACGTTAAAGGGGGTTTTATACTTATATTTTTGGCTTGTGATGTGATCGTCTAGATTGGTAGAACTCTATGTTATGTCGTAGTAATTGAGGTTCGTAATAGCTCAGATAAGTGAAATATAGGATGGGAAATAATGAGGTAAAATAGATAAATAATACACTGGATTGGACATAAAGATGGAACAAGAGCCTTTATTCGTCCAGCGCCATAGTTCGGGGAACCATAGCCTATGAAGGAAAAACGAACGAGAATCAATTGAAACTCAAAGCAAAAAACCTTCTAGCACCTGATTATTAATGAAATTCATAAGCAGTATCCTTGTAGTTCCTAGTGTGAGAATCCTTCCTTCTAAGTGTTATGTGTGAGATCATAGCAGTCGCGTTGGTTTGGAAGTGACGATAAACTCTTTATATTTCCTGTTAACTGATGAACGGTAGAACCAGATCGAAGCAATCCTTCACTTGCCTGGCTCGCCATGGCCCGAAGACGAGGCTATGTTTACTGGGGACGTTCGTTATAGAACTCCCAGAGGAATTCTCACTGCCACTGTTGTGGGGGATGTTTTCCTTGGCACAGACGATATAAACAGTTTACCCTAGGCCTCCAAACCATTGATTATTGTACGTAAAATATTATACTAAAAGCAACAACTCCAAATGCCTATACCATAGTGTCGAGTGAATAGTTAAATGTGCAGTAGACCTTACGAACAGTATAAGAATATTCCAAATGAGTTAGTAGCAGAACAGAGTTCCACAATATTCAATAGAAATGCAATAATAAAATAGAATAAGCTTACATGAGATTAAATCCTGTGAAATGAAACAGTTATTTAAAATGGGGACATTGTACATACCAGATAACAAAGAAGCGTCTTCAAAATATACTAAAAATTGTGGATACCTAGAAGAGGAACTCCATTTCAAAGGAACACTATTGTGAACCAGAATATGAAAGTGAAAACAGACCGCAGCCGAGTGAAAGTGAAGTAAAAGAGGCCCTTCCATTTGTTGTCGTTTTGGAGGTTAGTTTTTCTGCCACAGAATCGTATTTCTCCGATGGTCACAGAAGAACAAGTTTACTTCATGGTGGATGTTCGATATGATTAAAATCTCCTATTTATAAAGATGCGAATTGCCTAAAGTATTGATTGAAGTCGTACTAATATTCATCATTCATAGAATTATAAAATAATATCAAATGAGTTCATTCAACGTAGTTCCACGTTTCGACAACAGACGTTGCAAAGTTGGAAGCCATGGAGTCTGGCAACGGTGCATTTTATTTTCTTGCACGGTAGGAAATTCAGATATGTTACAGTGTCAACTATCGAATTCATCGTCCACAAAACTGTCGAATAAATCGAAATGAAATAACTTCTCCCCCATTGAAAATAAATAAACGAAACGTTCGCTCCAAACTGGGAAGTTTCAAGGGAATCATACGGGAGTTTCCAGTTGAAGTCACGTACTACTCCTGACATATATTATCCTCATTTCCTCCTTCAGGAAGAAACAGTAGCCAGACCTAGACCGGTATCGATCGAACTGTTATAAATTTAGATCGACAATTCTACCTGGGGAGAGGGTGGAACATCAGAAGATATTCTATTGCATCATGTCGAAAAAATCGTATCTGTAGGAGGTATTCAAATTTATTCTTATGCTTCCATATTGTCCTGGAGGAATTGGAAATGATAAAGATATGGATGGAAAGGGAATTTTTTTCGTTTGTGAGGGAATAAAAGATTCATTCTATTTACTCGAAGTATTACTGATATGATAGAAGGATAAGAATTCTTTATAATCTTCGAATTTGAGTTTTGACATACAATGTTGTAACATTCCACGTTTGTAAATCCTAGGAACATTATGAAAAAGAGAAAAGGGCAACCCTGCTCGGAAGAGCTGAGGGTAGAATTACGTTAAAGGGGGTTTAATACTTATATTTTCGGCTTGGCTTGTGATGTGATCGTCTAGATTGGTAGAACTCTATGTTATGTATAGGATGGGAAATAGTGAGGTGAAATAGATAAATAATACACAAGATTGGACATAAAGATGGAACAAGAGCCTTTAATCGTCCATCACCATAGTTCGAAGAACCATAGCTATATGAAGGAAAAACGAACGAGAATCAATTGAAACTCAAAGCAAAAACCTTCTAGCATTACAGATGATATGTTTACAATCCATAGAACAATTATTAATAAGACGAGTACTGGTGATATGTATGATATGGGGCCTCCTATACTCCGGTAAGGTTATTACTGGCACAATTGTGATAAAAAGCAGAATCTAATACATCCAAAGTTATCCAAAGGTTATAGGCATATAGAGTGTGTCACCTGATTATTAATGAAATTTATAAGCAGTATCCTTGTAGTTCCTAGTGTGAGAATCCTTCCTTCTAAGTGTTATGTGTGAGATCATAGCAGTCGCGTTGGTTTGGAAGTGACGATAAACTCTTTATATTTCCTGTTAACTGATGAACGATGGCACCTTCAAAGCTTTCCTTGCTTATCGGTTACGCCAAGGGCCCGAAGGCGAGGCTTGGTTTCTGGGGACGTTCGTTATAGAACTCCCAGAGGAATTTTCACTGGCAACTGTTGTGGGGGATGCTTTCCTTAGCACTGGCGATATAAACAGTTTACCCTAGGCCTCCAAACCATTGATTATTGTACGTAAATATTATCCTAAAAGCAACAACTCCAAATGCCTAAACCATAATGTCGAGTGAATAGTTAAATGTGCAGTTAGCCTTACGAACAATATAAGAATATTTCAAATGGGTTGGTAGCAGAACAGAGTTTCACAATATTCGATAGAAATGCAATAATATAATAGAACAAACCTACATGAGATTAAATCCTGTGAAATGAAACAGTTATTTAAATGGAGATCGTGTACATACCAGATAACAAAGAAGCGTCTTCAAAATATACTAAAAATGGTGGATACCTAGAAGAGGAGCTCCATTTCAAAGGAACACTATTGTGAACCAGCATGAAAGTGAAAACACACAGCTGCCGAGTGAAAAAGTGAAAGTGAGTCTGGCAACGGTGCATTTTATTTGCAGGGTAGGAAATTCAGATATGTTACAATGTGAATAATGCAAATTAAAAAAAAATTCATTTCTAGGTAGTTCACAGTTAACTTTGTTATCAAGATGTAGGTTTTCGAGGTCGTTGAATTCAATATAAAATAATGAAGAATCCTAACTATCATAGTTTGGATTTTTCGAGTTTTCGAGGACGCTGAATGTGAATTGCAAGATTTGGGGACTATTTCTTTTCGTTAAAGACAGATGTCGCTTCTCTTATTCATATCTATGTACTACGCGACTGTCCTTTTAGAGACTTACCCAAATACCAATGTAAAAGTTGTATTTTGTCTCTTCCTACTACAGAAAGCTTCATTTTCATGCCATTGAAGTCTAATTTCTCCAAATTGGTGTCAAGACGATAGCGTCATTCGTGTAATAAAAAGTGACATTTTTATAGCTCGCTATAAAACTGAGTTTCACTGCCCCATAAATATAGTCAGCTCTTTGAACAATAGGTTAGGGCTGTTTTAAATCTTTCAGAGTGGCATTATTAAATTTTCCTGAAAGTACCTCAGTGAGACATTTATGAAGTTCATACGTTTTCTGTGAAATGTTGCATGATACCAACAAGTTAACTTGTATACATAAACACTTTTAATGACTGCAAGTTTTCAGGAAATCGCCTACAAAAGTAGCTTCAAACATTTCTACCTCAATGATTCACATAGAATCATAAATCCTGATAAAATGACAAAATTTCCGATAAATGTATGATATGTAGTAGGTACTAATAGTCAATTTATGGATGAAGTAAATCACTGTCCACTGAATAGAAAATAGTGGAGGGTTCAGAATGTATGAGTGAAACCACTTACCTGTTATGTAGAATGTAATTACTGCTAAACTCAGATTTGTAGGTGAATATTTCATAGTTCCAGGGATTGTCCTTCTGAAATGTAATTAAAATAATTGTAAACTATGATTATATGGTTAATTGATTTCGATATTCTGCAGTTGGTCCAGATTTCATATGAATTCACTTTAGGTTTTATTCAAGATGGAATATACAGTGTGACAAGAAAAACCTCGGACAAACTCTTTTTCATTTAACTTTATTAAACAGAAGACATTGAACAAAACAACAACAAATAATAATAGCTTGAACATTTGTTAATAATAAATTCAAGCCGTTTCGAAGTGGCTTCCTTTGGCGGCGATACACAGCTTCAGACGCTTCTTGAAATTTTCGGCAATGGGCCGCAGCTCCTCGGGCGTTAATCGGTTCCATTCCCGGTGCAGAGATTGCTTCAGTGACTCCAAATTTTTGTGTTTTTTAGCACAAGCCCTGTGCTCCAAAATCGACCACACTCTGTAGTCCATTGGGTTGAGATCCGGTGAGTAGGGCGGCCATTCTGCAGATGAGATGCAACAAGGACAATGGGTCTCACACCATTCTTGCGTCATTTTCGCTCTGTGAGCCGGAGCGGAGTCCTGTTGAAAGGTCCAATGCGTATCGCCGAAGTGCTGCTTGGCCCACAACTACTACGGCCTCGAGGATGTCGCAGCGATAGACTTCTTGATTGATTTTGACCCCTTGATCCATGAAAACTAAGGGAGTTCTACCACTGCCGCAAATTCCGCCCCAGACCATGACGGATTGCAGATTTTGACGGTGTTCGACGATGGCCGATGTACCGGGAGCCTCTACGGACCAGACTCTGGTTTTGGTGGTTATGGGATTGTTCTACGGTGAAAAGCTTCTCGTCTGTGGAGAGATTTCGATCCCATTGCTGAACGGTGGCGAGACGAAGGAGTTGGCGGCACCTTTGGAGTCGTACGCGCTTGTTTTCCTCCGTGAGGAGTTGAACTTTTTGGAGCTTGTATGGCTTGGGGTTGAGCTCCTTTTTGGCAATTTGACGGACTGATTCGCAGTTGATACCGGTCTCACAGGCTATTTTCCTCATGGAAACTCTCGGATTTCGATTGACTCGAACATTCTCGGATGTTCTTGAGCGACGTGCAAAAAATGGCATCTTCAATAGTGACATCTACAGAAATATTCACAATAAAACATCTTAATGGAAAACCTTTGTTATGACATATAAAATTTTTTTTAATGTTGCTCTAAAGGTGCCCTTTCTAAAGGTTTCGAGTAACCTGAATATTTAAAAGCTTCGCAGACAGATTCGTTGCCAGATTCCATTCACATCTTCAGCAAACAAACTATCCTAAACAGTAAACAGTTTCCTACTTTTCGCGAACTATTCTCATGTTAAATTTCAGCGTGTGTTGCAGTGGATTGTTATTTTAATTTTAAAACAAACCGGAGGAGATAGCGGATAGGTTTCAAATCGTTGTTTTCATTACTGAGTTCTGCTTTTAATGAAGTCGGCCCCCATCTATTGTATTCAACTCTCGGGGGCAACTTTGCCAGCACGAGTTTGACATTTCAGTCAGGTGTTTACTTTATGAACGGGCGTTTTAGGAAGGCTTCGTTGGAAAACCCGAAGGATTAATCTGGCATTTTCTTCTCGACTGGTGATCTACAAGACCGTTTTGCATTCGCGAATTCTGGTAGTTTATCCTATTTTTCAATACATACAGGGTGAGTCTTTGACTTGTACATATATTTTAACTGTAGATTCCTCTCATCAAATGAAACACTTTTTTCCTATGCCATTTTTCAAAATTCGGTTTCGTTTGAAAGATACAGGGTGTCAAAAATCCATGAAATTAACACTATTAATCCGAATGAACTGAATTTTGGTTGATTGTTTACTCTATTCATGGTGCATATTCCTCAATTGAAACTTATTCCATATTCCTTCTAGTATAAGAGTTACAGCCTACTCGTCTCATGAATTCATGCAAAAATACTATAAAATCACTCGAAAAAGATAAACGGTTCATATTTTCGAAAGAATCAACAATTTTAGAAAATAAAAGTATTCTTATATTTTTTCAATAAAACGCGTCGTTTTCGAGTTATTCCTAATTGTATACGAACAAATTCGAGGAAAAAACATGAATTTCATAAAAAATCTGAGTGCTTCCCTGAATTAAATATCATCGAATATTATGTATTCTCTGATCTTAACAAATTAACAACGTTGTCAATGTTTATCAACTTCGTCAAGACTAAAATCTACATGATGGAAAAACGTTCGATGTAATAATTGAATTCTGAGAAGCATGAAATGAAATTACTCAGTCTATAAGCACAGTTTCTATTGAAAATTTATTGTTACCGGTCTTTCAGGAAAATATCTATCTCAACAATATCCTCTTGGAGATTTCAATCGACACGGTCTGCACATCACAGTCATCACCTGTTTGCTTTATTATCTGCAAGTAGATTTAGATAGATAATTAAGGTTATCCCGTTTAAGCGTCTTTCATTATCATAGACTGGCCTGCGGTTCGAGACACAGAAACAGAACAACCACAACGGCCTGTCCCGCCTGTCTGCCTTGCGTGCCGGCTATATCGTAGCGCTATATCGGCAAGAATCATAACTCGTTTGGCATCTCCAAAGAGCCAAGCCTAGACGCCTTTAGCGATTGTGATAGTTCATCCGCTAACGATAGGGGACGTACTGCTTTCTTGAGTTCGCATTGTTTGAAGAGAAAATCGGCAATCTGGCATCGTCTTCTCTAGAGTTCTGTGCTTAGACAGGTTCTGTGGAATATCATATCACAGAAGATGAGTTAGGTTAGGTCATTGACCTCGAATCATCTGACTTAGGTTGATGGAGTTAGAATAGGTTGGTGAGAAACCAATTTTCATGAGATCGTTCCAAAATATCGAGGAGAATATTAACCAATTATTAGTGTTTATAAACTAATCTTCAGGAAAATCGAAGAAGGAACTTATTTTGGTGGGAGAAATATGGCTTTTCAATTGCAGAAATAATCGGACAGTTTTTTTCTTAGGAAATATCGTTTTTGTTACATTCTTATTCGAATAAGGTTAGTGCTTGAGTATTTTCTAATTGTATCACCCAGAACATCTAATCACCTCAATTTCAATCGAAAAATATGAACTTTGAAGTGTTTGCAGAGAATAATATCAGGCACGTATTCAGCCCGATTGGTTTTTTCGAATGGCTATATCTCTTCAACAGAGCCGAATTCGGAAAATGGAAAATGAAAAAAAGGTTTCCTTTGGCCTCAAGAATCTATAGTTAAAATATATGTACAAGTCAAAGACTCACCCTGTATATGCAACAAGCAATGCATATTTTTTATTAGGAAGTAGAACTCGTCAAAATGAAATAATTCTGAAAAATCGCCTATAGAGAACTGGACGAAGTTATCACCTCAGTGTGAATCATTTGCATCCATCATAACAGCCATTTTGAAGATTCATAACATTTGAACTGAATTCAAAATTGAATTATCGAAAAAACAAAACGTTAAAAAACTTTCACTTGTGAGAGGTATATGGTCGACTTTGGTATCGAAATATAGATGTTCGAGGACGCTGAATTCAATAAAAAATAAACCGGAGCCCGGAGTTAAGATTTTCACCTGTCGAATTAATTTTTTCAAATTTCAAATCGTCATAACTCCCGTTCCTGTAGTCGGATCCACCTTTTGTTTGTATATTCTTAATCAGCATTGTCCAAAGTATCTCTAGGCATCATGTAATTGATTTCGAAAATTTCAACTTTTTTGGTGAAAAATGACAAAGGGGTAAGACACCATATTTGTCATCACCAAGATTTCGAAAAAATAAACCAATTGAAAGTCGACTCAAAGAAGGCCTATATGGACTTGTTTGGTATCAAATTATAGGTTTTCGAGGACGTTCTATCCAATAAGAACAAATTCAAGTCGCTATCTATCATGGTTTAGAATTTCACCTGTCAAATGGCATTTTTTGGAAAATCCGAAATTTCAAATTGTCATGGCTCCTGCTTCTGGGATCGTATCAACTTTTTGTTTGTATATTGTAAATCAGCATTGTCCAAAGTATCTCTGAGCATCATAATATCGATTTCGAAAATCCCAACTTTTTGGGTGAAAAATGCATAAGGGGTAAGACCCCCCAAAAACGCTATATTTGTCCTCGCCAAGAAATCCCTGGCGAAACTAATGGCGTTTTTCAATCTGGAAGATATACTGCCCATTCGAGCCATTCAAAAAACCCATTGGGCTAATCAGTATCGCTTATACTTTGAGTGCTGTGAGCCTCGGAACAAAACTCGAAAATTAAAAATGCAAAACAAAACACAAGACAAAATCGGGTGAAAGAAGGCCTATATGGACTTGTTTGGTATCAAATTATAGGTTTTCGAGGACGATCTATCCAATAAGAACCAATTCAAGTCGCTATCTGTCATAGTTTAGATTTTCACCTGTCAAATGGCATTTTTTGAAAAATCCGAAATTTCAAATTGTCATAGCTCCCGCTTCAGGGATCGTATCAGCTTTTTGTTTGTATATTGTAAATCAGCATTGTCCAAAGTATCTCTGAGCATCATAAAATCGATTTCGAAAATCCCAACTTTTTTGGTGAAAAATGCATAAGGGGTAAGACCCCCCAAAAACGCTATATTTGTCCTCGCCAAGAAATCCCTGTCGAATCTAATGGCGTTTTTCAATCTGGAAGATATACTGCCCATTCGAGCCATTCAAAAAACCCATTGGGATTATCAGTATCGCGTATACTTTGAGTGCTGTGAGCCTCGGAACAAAACTCGAAAATGAAAAATGCAGGACAAAACACAAGACAAAATCGGGTAAAAGAAGGCCTATATGGACTTGTTTGGTATCAAATTATAGGTTTTCGGGAACGTTCTATCCAATAAGGACAAATTCAAGTCGCTATCTGTCATAGTTTAGATTTTCACCTGTCAAATGGCATTTTTTTGAAAAATCCGAAATTTCAAATTGTCATAGCTCTCGCTTCAGGGATCGTATCAGGTTTTTGTTTGTATATTGTAAATCAGCATTGTCCAAAGTATCTCTGAGCATCATAAAATCGATTTCGAAAATCCCAACTTTTTTGGTGAAAAATGCATAAGGGGTAAGACCCCCCAAAAACGCTATATTTGTCCTCGTCAAGAAATCCCTGGCGAAACTAATGGCGTTTTTCAATCTGGAAGATATACTGCCCATTCGAGCCATTCAAAAAACCCATTGGGCGAATCAGTATCGCTTATACTTTGAGTGCTGTGAGCCTCGGAACAAAACTCGAAAATGAAAAATGCAAAACAAAACACAGGACAAAATCGGGTAGAAGAAGGCCTATATGGACTTGTTTGGTATCAAATTATAGGTTTTCGAGGACGTTCTATCCAATAAGGACAAATTCAAGTCGCTATCTGTCATAGTTTAGATTTTCACCTGTCAAATGGCATTTTTTTGAAAAATCCGAAATTTCAAATTGTCATAGCTCTCGCTTCAGGGATCGTATCAGGTTTTTGTTTGTATATTGTAAATCAGCATTGTCCAAAGTATCTCTGAGCATCATAAAATCGATTTCGAAAATCCCAACTTTTTTGGTGAAAAATGCATAAGGGGTAAGACCCCCCAAAAACGCTATATTTGTCCTCGTCAAGAAATCCCTGGCGAAACTAATGGCGTTTTTCAATCTGGAAGATATACTGCCCATTCGAGCCATTCAAAAAACCCATTGGGCTAATCAGTATCGCTTATACTTTGAGTGCTGTGAGCCTCGGAACAAAACTCGAAAATTAAAAATGCAAAACAAAACACAAGACAAAATCGGGTGAAAGAAGGCCTATATGGACTTGTTTGGTATCAAATTATAGGTTTTCGAGGACGTTCTATCCAATAAGGACAAATTCAAGTCGCTATCTGTCATAGTTTAGATTTTCACCTGTCAAATGGCATTTTTTTGAAAAATCCGAAATTTCAAATTGTCATAGCTCTCGCTTCAGGGATCGTATCAGGTTTTTGTTTGTATATTGTAAATCAGCATTGTCCAAAGTATCTCTGAGCATCATAAAATCGATTTCGAAAATCCCAACTTTTTTGGTGAAAAATGCATAAGGGGTAAGACCCCCCAAAAACGCTATATTTGTCCTCGTCAAGAAATCCCTGGCGAAACTAATGGCGTTTTTCAATCTGGAAGATATACTGCCCATTCGAGCCATTCAAAAAACCCATTGGGCGAATCAGTATCGCTTATACTTTGAGTGCTGTGAGCCTCGGAACAAAACTCGAAAATTAAAAATGCAAAACAAAACACAAGACAAAATCGGGTGAAAGAAGGCCTATATGGACTTGTTTGGTATCAAATTATAGGTTTTCGAGGACGTTCTATCCAATAAGGACAAATTCAAGTCGCTATCTGTCATAGTTTAGATTTTCACCTGTCAAATGGCATTTTTTTGAAAAATCCGAAATTTCAAATTGTCATAGCTCTCGCTTCAGGGATCGTATCAGGTTTTTGTTTGTATATTGTAAATCAGCATTGTCCAAAGTATCTCTGAGCATCATAAAATCGATTTCGAAAATCCCAACTTTTTTGGTGAAAAATGCATAAGGGGTAAGACCCCCCAAAAACGCTATATTTGTCCTCGTCAAGAAATCCCTGGCGAAACTAATGGCGTTTTTCAATCTGGAAGATATACTGCCCATTCGAGCCATTCAAAAAACCCATTGGGCTAATCAGTATCGCTTATACTTTGAGTGCTGTGAGCCTCGGAACAAAACTCGAAAATGAAAAATGCAGAACAAAACACAAGACAAAATCGGGTAAAAGAAGGCCTATATGGACTTGTTTGGTATCAAATCATAGGTTTTCGAGGACGATCTATCCAATAAGAACCAATTCAAGTCGCTATCTGTCATAGTTTAGATTTTCACCTGTCAAATGGCATTTTTTGAAAAATCCGAAATTTCAAATTGTCATAGCTCCCGCTTCAGAGATCGTATCAGCTTTTTGTTTGTATATTGTATATCAGCATTGTCCAAAGTATCTCTGAGCATCATAAAATCGATTTCGAAAATCCCAACTTTTTTGGTTAAAAATGCATAAGGGGTAAGACCCCCAAAAACGCTATATTTGTCCTCGTCAAGAAATCCCTGGCGAAACTAATGGCGTTTTTCAATCTGGAAGATATACTGCCCATTCGAGCCATTCAAAAAACCCATTGGGCTAATCAGTATCGCTTATACTTTGAGTGCTGTGAGCCTCGGAACAAAACTCGAAAATGAAAAATGCAGAACAAAACACAAGATAAAATCGGGTAAAAGAAGGCCTATATGGACTTGTTTGGTATCAAATTATAGGTTTTCGAGGACGATCTATCCAATAAGAACCAATTCAAGTCGCTATCTGTCAAAGTTTAGATTTTCACCTGTCAAATGGCATTTTTTGAAAAATCCGAAATTTCAAATTGTCATAGCTCCCGCTTCAGAGATCGTATCAGCTTTTTGTTTGTATATTGTGAATCAGCATTGTCCAAAGTATCTCTGAGCATCATAAAATCGATTTCGAAAATCCCAACTTTTTTGGTGAAAAATGCATAAGGGGTAAGACCCCCCAAAAACGCTATATTTGTCCTCGCCAAGAAATCCCTGTCGAATCTAATGGCGTTTTTCAATCTGGAAGATATACTGCCCATTCGAGCCATTCAAAAAACCCATTGGGATTATCAGTATCGCGTATACTTTGAGTGCTGTGAGCCTCGGAACAAAACTCGAAAATGAAAAATGCAGAACAAAACACAAGACAAAATCGGGTAAAAGAAGGCCTATATGGACTTGTTTGGTATCAAATTATAGGTTTTCGAGGACGATCTATCCAATAAGAACCAATTCAAGTCGCTATCTGTCATAGTTTAGATTTTCACCTGTCAAATGGCATTTTTTGAAAAATCCGAAATTTCAAATTGTCATAGCTCCCGCTTCAGAGATCGTATCAGCTTTTTGTTTGTATATTGTATATCAGCATTGTCCAAAGTATCTCTGAGCATCATAAAATCGATTTCGAAAATCCCAACTTTTTTGGTGAAAAATGCATAAGGGGTAAGACCCCCCAAAAACGCTATATTTGTCCTCGCCAAGAAATCCCTGTCGAATCTAATGGCGTTTTTCAATCTGGAAGATATACTGCCCATTCGAGCCATTCAAAAAACCCAATGGGCTAATCAGTATCGCTTATACTTTGAGTGCTGTGAGCCTCGGAACAAAACTCGAAAATTAAAAATGCAAAACAAAACACAAGACAAAATCGGGTGAAAGAAGGCCTATATGGACTTGTTTGGTATCAAATTATAGGTTTCCGAGGACGTTCTATCCAATAAGGACAAATTCAAGTCGCTATCTGTCATAGTTTAGATTTTCACCTGTCAAATGGCATTTTTTTGAAAAATCCGAAATTTCAAATTGTCATAGCTCTCGCTTCAGGGATCGTATCAGGTTTTTGTTTGTATATTGTAAATCAGCATTGTCCAAAGTATCTCTGAGCATCATAAAATCGATTTCAAAAATCCCAACTTTTTTGGTGAAAAATGCATAAGGGGTAAGACCCCCAAAAACGCTATATTTGTCCTCGTCAAGAAATCCCTGGCGAAACTAATGGCGTTTTTCAATCTGGAAGATATACTGCCCATTCGAGCCATTCAAAAAACCCATTGGGCTAATCAGTATCGCTTATACTTTGAGTGCTGTGAGCCTCGGAACAAAACTCGAAAATGAAAAATGCAGAACAAAACACAAGATAAAATCGGGTAAAAGAAGGCCTATATGGACTTGTTTGGTATCAAATTATAGGTTTTCGAGGACGATCTATCCAATAAGAACCAATTCAAGTCGCTATCTGTCAAAGTTTAGATTTTCACCTGTCAAATGGCATTTTTTGAAAAATCCGAAATTTCAAATTGTCATAGCTCCCGCTTCAGAGATCGTATCAGCTTTTTGTTTGTATATTGTGAATCAGCATTGTCCAAAGTATCTCTGAGCATCATAAAATCGATTTCGAAAATCCCAACTTTTTTGGTGAAAAATGCATAAGGGGTAAGACCCCCCAAAAACGCTATATTTGTCCTCGCCAAGAAATCCCTGTCGAATCTAATGGCGTTTTTCAATCTGGAAGATATACTGCCCATTCGAGCCATTCAAAAAACCCATTGGGATTATCAGTATCGCGTATACTTTGAGTGCTGTGAGCCTCGGAACAAAACTCGAAAATGAAAAATGCAGAACAAAACACAAGACAAAATCGGGTAAAAGAAGGCCTATATGGACTTGTTTGGTATCAAATTATAGGTTTTCGAGGACGATCTATCCAATAAGAACCAATTCAAGTCGCTATCTGTCATAGTTTAGATTTTCACCTGTCAAATGGCATTTTTTGAAAAATCCGAAATTTCAAATTGTCATAGCTCCCGCTTCAGAGATCGTATCAGCTTTTTGTTTGTATATTGTATATCAGCATTGTCCAAAGTATCTCTGAGCATCATAAAATCGATTTCGAAAATCCCAACTTTTTTGGTGAAAAATGCATAAGGGGTAAGACCCCCCAAAAACGCTATATTTGTCCTCGCCAAGAAATCCCTGTCGAATCTAATGGCGTTTTTCAATCTGGAAGATATACTGCCCATTCGAGCCATTCAAAAAACCCATTGGGCTAATCAGTATCGCTTATACTTTGAGTGCTGTGAGCCTCGGAACAAAACTCGAAAATTAAAAATGCAAAACAAAACACAAGACAAAATCGGGTGAAAGAAGGCCTATATGGACTTGTTTGGTATCAAATTATAGGTTTTCGAGGACGTTCTATCCAATAAGGACAAATTCAAGTCGCTATCTGTCATAGTTTAGATTTTCACCTGTCAAATGGCATTTTTTTGAAAAATCCGAAATTTCAAATTGTCATAGCTCTCGCTTCAGGGATCGTATCAGGTTTTTGTTTGTATATTGTAAATCAGCATTGTCCAAAGTATCTCTGAGCATCATAAAATCGATTTCAAAAATCCCAACTTTTTTGGTGAAAAATGCATAAGGGGTAAGACCCCCCAAAAACGCTATATTTGTCCTCGTCAAGAAATCCCTGGCGAAACTAATGGCGTTTTTCAATCTGGAAGATATACTGCCCATTCGAGCCATTCAAAAAACCCATTGGGCTAATCAATATCGCTTATACTTTGAGTGCTGTGAGCCTCGGAACAAAACTCGAAAATTAAAAATGCAAAACAAAACACAAGACAAAATCGGGTGAAAGAAGGCCTATATGGACTTGTTTGGTATCAAATTATAGGTTTTCGAGGACATTCTATTCAATAAGAACAAATTCAAGTCGCTATCTGTCATAGTTTAGATTTTCACTTGTCAAATGGCATTTTTTGAACAATCCGAAATTTCAAATTGTCATAGCTCCCGCTTCAGAGATCGTATCAGCTTTTTGTTTGTATATTGTATATCAGCATTGTCCAAAGTATCTCTGAGCATCATAAAATCGATTTCGAAAATCCCAACTTTTTGGGTGAAAAATGCATAAGGGGTAAGACCCCCCAAAAACGCTATATTTGTCCTCGCCAAGAAATCCCTGTCGAATCTAATGGCGTTTTTCAATCTGGAAGATATACTGCCCATTCGAGCCATTCAAAAAACCCATTGGGATTATCAGTATCGCGTATACTTTGAGTGCTGTGAGCCTCGGAACAAAACTCGAAAATGAAAAATGCAAAACAAAACACAGGACAGAATCGGGTAGAAGAAGGCCTATATGGACTTGTTTGGTATCAAATTATAGGTTTTCGAGGACGTTCTATCCAATAAGGACAAATTCAAGTCGCTATCTGTCATAGTTTAGATTTTCACCTGTCAAATGGCATTTTTTTGAAAAATCCGAAATTTCAAATTGTCATAGCTCTCGCTTCAGGGATCGTATCAGGTTTTTGTTTGTATATTGTAAATCAGCATTGTCCAAAGTATCTCTGAGCATCATAAAATCGATTTCGAAATTCCCAACTTTTTGGGTGAAAAATGCATAAGGGGTAAGACCCCCCAAAAACGCTATATTTGTCCTCGCCAAGAAATCCCTGTCGAATCTAATGGCGTTTTTCAATCTGGAAGATATACTGCCCATTCGAGCCATTCAAAAAACCCATTGGGATTATCAGTATCGCTTATACTTTCAGTGCTGTGAGCCTCGGAACAAAACTCGAAAATGAAAAATGCAGAACAAAACACAAGACAAAATCGGGTAAAAGAAGGCCTATATGGACTTGTTTGGTATCAAATTATAGGTTTTCGAGGACGATCTATCCAATAAGAACCAATTCAAGTCGCTATCTGTCATAGTTTAGATTTTCACCTGTCAAATGGCATTTTTTGAAAAATCCGAAATTTCAAATTGTCATAGCTCCCGCTTCAGAGATCGTATCAGCTTTTTGTTTGTATATTGTAAATCAGCATTGTCCAAAGTATCTCTGAGCATCATAAAATCGATTTCGAAAATCCCAACTTTTTTGGTGAAAAATGCATAAGGGGTAAGACCCCCCAAAAACGCTATATTTGTCCTCGCCAAGAAATCCCTGTCGAATCTAATGGCGTTTTTCAATCTGGAAGATATACTGCCCATTCGAGCCATTCAAAAAACCCATTGGGATTATCAGTATCGCGTATACTTTGAGTGCTGTGAGCCTCGGAACAAAACTCGAAAATGAAAAATGCAGAACAAAACACAAGACAAAATCGGGTAAAAGAAGGCCTATATGGACTTGTTTGGTATCAAATTATAGGTTTTCGAGGACGATCTATCCAATAAGAACCAATTCAAGTCGCTATCTGTCATAGTTTAGATTTTCACCTGTCAAATGGCATTTTTTGAAAAATCCGAAATTTCAAATTGTCATATCTCCCGCTTCATAGATCGTATCAGCTTTTTGTTTGTATATTGTATATCAGCATTGTCCAAAGTATCTCTGAGCATCATAAAATCGATTTCGAAAATCCCAACTTTTTGGGTGAAAAATGCATAAGGGGTAAGACCCCCCAAAAACGCTATATTTGTCCTCGCCAAGAAATCCCTGGCGAATCCAATGGCGTTTTTCAATCTGGAAGATATACTGCCCATTCGAGCCATTCAAAAAACCCATTGGGATTATCAGTGTCGCGTATACTTTGAGTGCTGTGAGCCTCGGAACAAAACTCGAAAATGAAAAATGCAGAACAAAACACAAGACAAAATCGGGTAAAAGAAGGCCTATATGGACTTGTTTGGTATCAAATTATAGGTTTTCGAGGACGATCTATCCAATAAGAACCAATTCAAGTCGCTATCTGTCATAGTTTAGATTTTCACCTGTCAAATGGCATTTTTTGAAGAATCCGAAATTTCAAATTGTCATATCTCCCGCTTCAGGGATCGTATCAGGTTTTTGTTTGTATATTGTAAATCAGCATTGTCCAAAGTATCTCTGAGCATCATAAAATCGATTTCGAAAATCCCAACTTTTTTGGTGAAAAATGCATAAGGGGTAAGACCCCCCAAAAACGCTATATTTGTCCTCGCCAAGAAATCCCTGTCGAATCTAATGGCGTTTTTCAATCTGGAAGATATACTGCCCATTCGAGCCATTCAAAAAACCCATTGGGCTTATCAGTATCACCTATACTTTGAGTGCTGTGAGCCTTGGAACAAAACTCGAAAATTAAAAATGCAAAACAAAACACAAGACAAAATCGGGTGAAAGAAGGCCTATATGGACTTGTTTGGTATCAAATTATAGGTTTTCGAGGACGTTCTATTCAATAAGAACAAATTCAAGTCGCTATCTGTCATAGTTTAGATTTTCACCTGTCAAATGGCATTTTTTGAAAAATCCGAAATTTCAAATTGTCATAGCTCCCGCTTCAGAGATCGTATCAGCTTTTTGTTTGTATATTGTATATCAGCATTGTCCAAAGTATCTCTGAGCATCATAAAATCGATTTCGAAAATCCCAACTTTTTTGGTGAAAAATGCATAAGGGGTAAGACCCCCGCTATATTTGTCCTCGCCAAGAAATCCCTGTCGAATCTAATGGCGTTTTTCAATCTGGAAGATATACTGCCCATTCGAGCCATTCAAAAAACCCATTGGGCTAATCAGTATCGCTTATACTTTGAGTGCTGTGAGCCTCGGAACAAAACTCGAAAATTAAAAATGCAAAACAAAACACAAGACAAAATCGGGTGAAAGAAGACCTATATGGATTTGTTTGGTATCAAATTATAGGTTTTCGAGGACGATCTATCCAATAAGAACCAATTCAAGTCGCTATCTGTCATAGTTTAGATTTTCACCTGTCAAATGGCATTTTTTGAAAAATCCGAAATTTCAAATTGTCATATCTCCCGCTTCAGAGATCGTATCAGCTTTTTGTTTGTATATTGTATATCAGCATTGTCCAAAATATCTCTGAGCATCATAAAATCGATTTCGAAATTCCCAACTTTTTTGGTGAAAAATGCATAAGGGGTAAGACCCCCCAAAAACGCTATATTTGTCCTCGTCAAGAAATCCCTGGCGAAACTAATGGCGTTTTTCAATCTGGAAGATATACTGCCCATTCGAGCCATTCAAAAAACCCATTGGGATTATCAGTATCGCGTATACTTTGAGTGCTGTGAGCCTCGGAACAAAACTCGAAAATTAAAAATGCAAAACAAAACACAAGACAAAATCGGGTGAAAGAAGGCCTATATGGACTTGTTTGGTATCAAATTATAGGTTTTCGAGGACGATCTATCCAATAAGAACCAATTCAAGTCGCTATCTGTCATAGTTTAGATTTTCACCTGTCAAATGGCATTTTTTGAATGATCCGAAATTTCAAATTGTCATAGCTCCCGCTTCAGAGATCGTATCAGCTTTTTGTTTGTATATTGTAAATCAGCATTGTCCAAAGTATCTCTGAGCATCATAAAATCGATTTCGAAAATCCCAACTTTTTTGGTGAAAAATGCATAAGGGGTAAGACCCCCCAAAAACGCTATATTTGTCCTCGCCAAGAAATCCCTGTCGAATCTAATGGCGTTTTTCAATCTGGAAGATATACTGCCCATTCGAGCCATTCAAAAAACCCATTGGGATCATCAGTATCGCGTATACTTTGAGTGCTGTGAGCCTCGGAACAAAACTCGAAAATGAAAAATGCAGAACAAAACACAAGACAAAATCGGGTAAAAGAAGGCCTATATGGACTTGTTCGGTATCAAATTATAGGTTTTCGAGGACGATCTATCCAATAAAAACCAATTTAAGTCGCTATCTGTCATAGTTTAGATTTTCACCTGTCAAATGGCATTTTTTGAAAAATCCGAAATTTCAAATTGTCATATCTCCCGCTTCAGAGATCGTATCAGCTTTTTGTTTGTATATTGTATATCAGCATTGTCCAAAGTATCTCTGAGCATCATAAAATCGATTTCGAAAATCCCAACTTTTTGGGTGAAAAATGCATAAGGGGTAAGACCCCCCAAAATCGCTATATTTGTCCTCGCCAAGAAATCCCTGGCAAATCTAATGGCGATTTTCAATCTGTAAGATCTACTGCCCATTCGAGCCATTCAAAAAACCCATTGGGCTTATCAGTATCACCTATACTTTGAGTGCTGTGAGCCTTGGAACAAAACTCGAAAATGAAAAATGCAAAACAAAACACAAGACAAAATCGGGTAAAAGAAGGTCTATATGGACTTGTTTGGTATCGAATTATAGGTTTTCGAGGACATTCTATCCAATTAGAACAAATTCAAGTCGCTATCTGTGATAGTTTAGATTTCCACCTGTCAAATGGCATTTTTTGAAAAATCCGAAATTTCAAATTGTCATAGCTCCTGCTGCAGGGATCGTATCAGCTTTTTGTTTATACATTGTAAATCAGTATTGTCCAAAGTATCTCTGAGCATCATAAAATCGATTTTGAAAATCCCATTTTTTTGGCTGAAAAATGCATAAGGGGTAAGACCCCCCAAAAACGCTATATTTGTCCTCGCCAAGAAATCCCTGGCGAAGCTAATGGCGTTTTTCAATCTGGAAGATCTACTGCCCATTCGAGCCATTCAAAAAACCCATTGTGCTTATCAGTATCGCGTATACTTTGAGTGCTGTGAGCCTTGGAACAAAACTCGAAAATGAAAAATGCAAAACAAAACACAAGACAAAATCGGATCTATATGGACAAGTTTGGTATCGAATCATAGGTTTTCGAAGACGCTGAATTCAATAACAAATAATTCGAGGCTCTATCTTTTATAGTTTAGATTTTCACCTGTCACATGGACTTTTTTCAAAAATCGAATTTTCAAACCGTCATATCGTCCACCCCTCTCATCGCATCCACGAGTTATTTATGTTTTGTTGATCAGCATAGGCCAAACTATCTCAGTAATAAATATGAGCCATTTTGAAAATTTCAAGTTTTTCGAAAATTCAGATCAATAACAGCCACCTAGAATGACCCAAGGGTCCAATTCCCACTGTTTTCTGGATGATCATTAAAGAAACAATAACCCAAGAAGCAATCAACCCTCAAATAACAAAGGTTAACCTCAGCCATTCAAATTATTTCATGATGAAATACTCTGATTTCCGCACAGATTTTCCTTTTTCTTTTTACTCCCCCAACTTTCATTTAGGAGTAATTAGACACCGTAGGACTAATGGGGATGAGCATAAAGAGCCTCAGGTTTTTTGTCGTTCCCGATCCGGTTGAGCTTTCATTTAATCATGCTGCGAGGATGGTAACGACATTTTCGCGATCGTGAATCTGGGTGAACTAACTGCCTAATTTTTCAGTGAATTCAATATCAGGACCGATAAGAGATGGAAGATTAATTCAGGGTAATTCTTTCAACGATTGTCATTGGATTTAGGATTCTTCAGAGATTGAGAATCTCAAGCTATGTGGTTGTGGTGATATAAATTCTCGGGGTTTTCTCAGCGAATTCTTGAAAATTGATAGCGAACATCTTGAAAAATTTGGGCATTGTAGCTGTCATATTTTGACGTATTATGAATATTGTTTTTTGAATGTGACTATACTCCATTCACTTTTATTTAATCACATAGGAGGTCATGGTTTCGTTTTCAGGAGTTGGTGAACCTGTTGAAAAGCACAGAACATATGATGAAAAGTCATTGCGCGCGAAGAAAATATCGTTAATGACAAAACGACGTTGCCAGTTTCTTTGTTTACATCAAAGTAAAAGTATCAAAGATATTCTACATTTTGTTAGGTTTACACATTGTTCGCAGATTTTTGGTATTTAATCGATATTTGCAGGTGAGTTTTTCGTCGAATATCCAAGATTAACGTATGTTTATTGTTTTTAGCACCAGTTTGGAGCGTGAGGACGATTTTCAAGACCAGGACGAATGTTTACATTTCGAGGTTGAAGAGGTACATGGGAATATCGTTGAAAAAGCTGTTATTGGGACAGATATCGCAGTAGATGGATCGGATGAAGCCTCGAGAGGTCGATTAGGATGATATTTTTCAGGTTTTCCAAGAAATTTGGCGATATCTGAGCATATTTGCAAAAGTTAGGTACCCCAATAATGAGGGGGAACTTAGACCTAATTCTCCTATGAGAAACACCTTTCAAAGGTCGAGATGGTGAAAAATGTATTCTTTAGATGTTGTTTGAACAAACGCAGCCGTGTTTTATATCCCAACATTGATTTTAAGAAAGTCATCAACAAAATGAAATTGACATTATTCTTGTAATTACCCATCAATTCATAATTCATCTTATATCTTTGGGTTGATTTTTTTCAATGAATTCTTGATGAGAACCAGCAATTGATGTCGTCAAGTCTTGAACTTTCAGTTCAAGAGGATAATAAACATTAAATCTTCACAAGCATGCATATGAAAATTATGTGAAAGCAATGCAATCTTCTTCCATGGCGAAAAATAATATATTTCAACAGTGATCTCTTGTACTTTTCATGCAAATAACTAGAAAAGGAATCCTTTCTATCAATTCATATAAACGTTTATTATTTTCGTCCATCTTTTGCAATTCATTCATTTTCCGAATAAATTCACATTCTGAGAAATACGCTAAGAATGTAGAAAGGGCAACATAGTGTTGACTTGGAACATAAAAATATTTTGAAAAACGTCATAACTTCGATACAGAGTGGAATGTGTCAAATTTCCAGTGCCAGAGTTGTGATTTTATAATTGTGAATGGTATATACAATGGGAAAGTTTTTGGGTGGAATATGAAATGTTGGATGTAATTTGTGACATTTGTCCCTTCAAGTTATTCTGTGACGAAGACAAGATTGTATGTTACCGTCGCATTCACCAATTTGTATCGAAGAGCAAATACTGAAGCAGTGGATGAAACTTTTTGTTGGTGCAAATCCCAACATAAACTAACTGTTGTAAGCATCAGCTGCAATTTTTCGTATATTCCTCAGTTCATTTAATATACTATTCAGATAAGAGAATTTGTTTAAGGTGAGCGTTCAATGTAGCGTGTTGGTGATCAATGTCCTTCGTATGCGACCGTGAAAAATTGGACTGCAAGCTTCAAAAGAAGTAAATTTTCCATTGAAGATGATGACCCATCGCAAAGGCTACTTTCTGTGTCAGTCTCCGAAAATATCGATGCAGTTCATGACATGATTTTATCAGACCATCGAATGGAGCTAAAACGGATATGTAAAGCACTGGAGATTTCATACGAACGCGTCCATCATAATATAGTTCACGTCAATTTGGACATGAGAAAAATTTCTGCAAAATGGATCCCCAAATGTTTGAATGTTGACCAAAAGCGTGCAAGGGTAGAAGCATCGCGTTCGATCTGTGCTCGATTTGAAAACGATGTAGACTCTTAAACCGAATTGTATGGATGAGACTTGGGTACATTTCTACGATCCAGAAACAAAGCAACAATCAATGAAATGACGACACTCTTGTTCTCCAAGACCTAAGAAGTTTCGTGTCCAAAAATCTGCTGGAAAAGTTCTTGCTTCAGTTTTTTGGGATTGCCATGGAGTAATCATAATTGATTTTTTGGATAAGGGTAGAACAATAACTGTAGATTACTATTCGACATTACTGACAACTCTACGAGAAAAAATTACGGAGAAAAGACGCGGAAAGCTATCGAAAGGTATTTTGTTCTTACAGGATAACGCCCCAGTACACAAATCCCATGTTTCCATGCAAAAAATTCGTGATTTAAGCCCGCAACGGACGGCGAGCGATATATTATATCTCATATATTACACCAATATCGCTCCTTATGAAAATGCACCAAGCCCCGCGGACGACGCTATAATATATATTCCTATATTACGATATTTTTCCATACTAAAATGACATATGTCAATGCAAAGCTATAATATATATTATATTATCGCTCGCCGTCCGTTGCGGGCTTTAGGGTTAGAATTACTAGAAAACCCCCCTTATTCACCAGATTTTGCTCCGTCCGACTATCATCTCTTTCCTCAAGTGAAAAAAAAATTAAAAGGTCGTAAATTTTCTTCCAACGAGGAGGTGATACAAATGTGGAGGACTGGTTTGCAGAGCAAGAAGAAACATTTTTTTTAAAGGCATTGCAGGTTCGCTGTAATAAATGTGATCAATTAAGAGGAGAATATGTTGACTAATAACATATTTTGACATTGAAATTTTGTTTGGTTCTATAGTAAGCTAAGAATTTTTAAATATATCCTCGTATGTTAATACTTACGCAAAAAATAGAATAATGGCGTACAGAACTATCTTCCACGGGCTTGGATCATACCAGAGGGTGAGAAAGATGCATATAATGCTGGAAGTTTGTGTTTTCTACTTCGAATGTTTTTCCCCCATATCTTCGCTACAAAACGCTTCTCCAAAAATAAACAAGGGATGATATATCCTTGAAATAATCCAAGAAATATCCTCTTGAATTTTTTCCGCATGGGAACCTAACACCCTGTTTAATATAAATTATTGAATCGATTATAGTCAATCATTCTAAGAATATATCTTAATTCATAAATGTCTGGAGTAATTTAGGCTCAACACGCAATCTATCCTTCTAAATCATCTGGTAGTTTTATCAAAAAATTAGGGTACGCCCTGATACCCTACCGTTGACAAAAAATCACGTAATCTCACTTTTAATCACCCGAAATTCAGCGAATTCATTCCTCCTTTTCTGACGGCCTCACTGAATCTTTTAAGTCCTCATAAATCAAACTGACTTCCGCACAAACTAATTTGAGAAATATCTTGAAAAATTAATCGTGACCGGGTTATATATAGGCCTCCTAACTGCGAATACATCTGGTTTTTATATTCTACAACACGCATGTTCGTGGTCTTATCTAAAAAGGCAACATTTAATCAGCGAAAATTACCCTGTCCGGTGAACATACCTTTATCTGTTCCCGCTTGGTTGTTCGGCTATCTTCAGCGGGGGGGAATTAAAAAATTGCTCTTCGTGATATTGCACAACGTCAGGAAGGATGAATGAGTGATTTTTTGCGGAACTGGAAAAATTCCGTCCGGTTTTTGTGTACACGAATGAATCGGTCGGTGGTTCAAGTTGCGTGATGCAATTTAGAGATTTAAGGATTTCAAAGTGAAATATTGAACATGCTACAATGCATGTTGGAGGTTTTAAAGGATACGTGTATTTGAGGAGGAAAAGGACACTTACTTATATTCTAATCTCGATCGTAATCATACTTCATAGCATAAGACCTATGGGTTCAATCGATTTAACTATATCAAATGGTTTTCGCTCAATTTAGGTTTATGGTCGATAATTTCGACAAAACTACGAAAAGGTAGAGTAAAAGCCTAATGGCTGAATATTCAGTTGACTAAATAGAACCTATATTTGATGATGCTTATCGATACATAGTTCATGTTGGGATTTGAATCAACAAGAAGTTCAATCACAAGTTCTGTATTTGCTCGGTAATACAAATTGGCGAATGCGTCGGTAACAGAAAATCTTGTATACTCCATTCACTTTCATAATGTATCCCGGTTGGCAATGATTTAGGTTCATCAAGTTTTTTGCTCAAAACTGACGCAAGTATGTAGGTTTCGTAGTACTACCACATTTTCTAACTGGAGTATTTCAAGTTGTGCAAAAAGGTATTTAAATGTCTTCTGTAGGCTTATTTCTTGAGAATTTAGAAAAGTGGGGAATTCCATAGGTCCGTGTGTTCGTTTAGAAGTAAGTTTTTCTGTCGGGTTATTCGAGTACTTTTATTCTTTTTTCCAATGAAATATCACAAAGTAACGGACTATTCTGTCCATTATTTTTCAGTAAAATTTCAACACTCGATTCTTGATTTCCGTAAGAAAAATAGCATGACTAAATCTTCCAACCATGTTTATATACGTGAAATATATACTGCTCCACAAGAGTTAGGGATATCGTATTCGATCGTTTTTTAAAGTATGTAATCTTCGAGAAAATCGCTGTAAAATCATTTGAAACTCAATAACAACTTGAATCGATCCAATAAAAATCAGTATGAGACATTTCGTCAATCTGGTCGCCTTTTTTCTGAAGTTTGGTTCTCTGCATATGCTTCATCAATGTTCTTATTTTGAAATGAAGTCAGTTTATCAACGGCTTCGATTTGAAACGAGTTTTCTGAAAATGCCAAGACTTTAATTAACAAACGCTGAGGCTAATAGGGCTATCGGAATGCTACAGGGTGGCCTAACTCAGGTTGTTGTAGCGGAAAGGCTCCAAGTCAGCCAAAGTGGGATATCTCGACTTTGGAATAGGTTCAGGGAGACATGATCCGTGTTGGAAAGACCAAGGCTTGGTGGGCGACGAAAAACAACACATGCTCAGGATCGTTTCATCACCGTTTCGGCGAGAAGAAGCCCTTAATCTACGTGTAGAATGCTACGGAATACCCTTCAAAATGCAGATGGGGTCCAAGTTTCCATCGAAACCATCAGTAGACGTTTGAGAGAGGTGAATCTAGGTTCTAGACGTCCATTAAGAGGAGTTCCATTAACACGTGACCATAAGCGTCAAAGACGGGAATGGGCAAGGCAACATATCAATTGGAACGATCAGTGGCGTAGTGTCCTTTTCACTGAGGAATCCAGATATGGACAATTTTCAGATTCTGGAAGAATAAGGGTATGAACAATCCCACGCATACCTACCCCGTAATCGTCGCTGTGTCCAAGCAGTCCATCCATTCCGAGGGGGTAGTGTTATGGTATGGGCGAACAGATCTACACATTTGTCCCGGGAATATGATCGCCTTATACTATAGGGAGCATGTCATGAGGCGGTTATAAATACCCGATTTTTTTTCTAATTGGGTCATCAATACTCTCAGTCCTAAAAGACTCAATGATATACTTCTTCGGATATAATAGCAGTAGGCAAATGGAATTTTTATTGGGATTCGTTATTCCATGAATATTTCGACAATGGGTAGTTAAGATAACCAATCATAATGACACCTTTCATTACTGAATATCTAAAGACCATAATAAAATATGACAATAAGATACTTTCATTAAATGAGCAGCGCTTTTAGAGGGACAAGCTGGTCAGTAATAACCCTTCAAAGCTCATTCCTATCCAAGAAAAAAGAAAGGCTTTATCCAATAATTATATCTATACTTCATTCACTTTTTTAAAATATCCCGATTGGCCATGACATTCTGACACATTTCTCCGTGTATACTATGAAAATGTTAGGTTATAGTCATTTTCCTGTCAGATAACTAGACAAAGTTGTCCTATCTACATATAGAGGTCGTTGTGATTATGTATTCATCGAAATTTTTTTTACTCTGGTAAAGTAATGAACTTGAGAAAATAATATGTGAATTCTATAATTCCAAAGAGCTGGAGAATGGTGAAGAAACTTTTTTCTGTGTTAATACTGCAAATATTTCACGTATATAAATATGGTTGGAAGATTCAGTTAAAGCTATTTTCTTGTACGGAAATCAAGAATCGTGTGTTGAAATTTGACTGAAAAATAATGGATAGAATAGTTCGTTACTTCGTGATAGTTCATTCGAAAAAAGAATAAAAGTACTCGAATAACCCGACAGAAAAATGTCTGAATGAACAACCTATGGAATTCCCCACTTTTCAAAATTCTCAAGAAATAAGCCTACAGAAGACATTTAAATACCTACAATGGAATATTCATCACCATGTCAACCTCAATGCTTGTACCTACCCCATTTTCATTTCAATCAATTTAATTCTCGACATTTCCAACCTGAACAAGATCAAAAAGAATGTGAATGTCAATTTTATAGATACGCGTCAGCCTCTGCAAATCCACTAATTGAATTAGAGCCAGGAACAAAGGCTCAAAAGTGGAAAATACACAATTTTTGTGATCACTGTTGAATATTCACTGTGTTAACACAAAACTCGTTATTCGTTTCAGCATAACTCATGAACTGTAATTTCAAATAGGATCAATTCTCGTGAAAAATGGGTGAACTAAAGCACTGACGTAAAGTCAGAAGCTTTTAAGCGCTTGTACATCCATCTTGTGGTTAGATTCGCATCAACCAATCTATCAAGAAAACAAGATTTCGAAAGGCCATATTTACGGAACCCCTGGTCGGATTCTGCCCATTAGCGAACTCAATCCGTTCGAAGGACATACAGAATTGAATTTTATCTCGAATTCATCAGTAAGGGCCAACTGTACGGCTTCGCCAGAACGTTTGAGTGCATCTTACTGAAATAATCCGACTGCAACGTTGCCTAACCGTCGCTCACGGCGATATAAGGTCAACCGAATTTTCCAATGGGAGGAAAGCATCAATGTAGCTCTTGCGAATACAATTCAAACGGATCAATCAGTTCAGAGCTAAAGCGACATGTTTCCGTCAATCTGAGTTCTCCCTCTGTGTATTTCGAAGGGACACCAATCCATCGATTTCCATACACACATACAATTCATCAAACTGCTTTCGTTGACAACGAGGCGCGATTCCAACGTTTCCGTTTCCGCTGAAATAACTAGCGTGATGAATACATAATCCCAAAAATCTAACAGGTCGCTTTGCTGTCATTGCGCCTGTGAGTAATGGGAATTTGAATGGGATTATTCAACATTCATACAGCAAGAAAGGGCCGTTCCTGTTTACGAGAGGAGAATTGAAAACAGAGTTCGATCCTCACGGTTGGCAGCATTGCGTTAGAAAGGACCCCGCACTTTCCCTATGGGAAATGGCGTTCCGTCAAATGTTCTAAAATTTCGGTATAATGTAGTACTCGACCTACTGATCAAAAGTGTCCATGGCCCCAACTCAATCCTATGACTAGTTTTTGAGATACAGGGCGTTGAAGTTGAGAATGACCCACTTTTACTACGCTCGTATCTCGAAACAGAATCGAATCAACTTCAATTTTTCTCAAGAAACATTTCATTCCATCCCCAGGGAGCAACCATATAGAGGAATATGACCGAAAATCGTTACGAATACAGGGTTAACCATAATTGAATGCATGCCCGATTTTGAAAGTATAAAATATGCCAGTTCCAAAGCGAGAACGTTAGCAAAATGAACTATTTCACTAGATATGTTGTTGTTAAATCGAGAAACACTGAAATACCCAGAATTCATACTGGGTGTTCCATTATTATAGAAACTATTCACAATGAGGTTTAAGTGGACACTCTGTATTTTTGGATTGATTCAAGATGTTTGTTTGATTTTTTCAGAACATATTACCATGGACTTCAAGGAATACAGGGTGATTCAGTCATGAAATACACTGTGAACCTCACGAAAATACCCAAAACCACCTTTTTTTCATCACCCTCTATTTCAAGATTAACTCCGTTGGGGTGGGAATTTTCTTTCAACACTGTACTTGATATAAAAACATCAATACGGCTGAGAGTTTTTCTCCACTTCCTATGAGCAGATTTGTTTTTATGTAATATGAAAATTATTCATTTATGTTATTCTATTCTTATTCCAGCATAAAAAAAATCTGGTCATAGGAAGTGGATAAAAACTCTCAGCCTTATTGATGGTTTTATATCAAGTACAGTGGTGAAAGAAAATTCCCACCTCAACGGAGTTTATCTTGGAATAGAGGGTGATGAAAAAAAAGGTGGTTTTTGGGTATTTTCGTGAGGTTCACAGTTTATTTCATGACTGAATCACCCTGTATTCTTTGAAGTCCATGGTAATATGTTCTGAAAAAATCAAACAAACATCTTGAATCAACCCAAAAATACAGAGTTTCCACTGAAACCTCATTGTGAATAGTTTCTATAATAATGAATCACCCAGTATGAATTCTGGGTATTTCAGTGTTTATCGATTCAACAACGAACGTTCTCGCTCTGGAACTGACATATTTTATACTTTCAAAATCGGGCATGCATTCAATTATGGTTAACCCTGTATTCGTAACGATTTTCGGTCATATTCCTCTATATGGTTGCTCCCTGAAGATGGAATGAAATGTTTCTTGAGAAAAATTGAAGTTGATTCGATTCTGTTTCGAGATACGAGCGTAGTGAAAGTGGGTAATTCTCAACTGCAACTTCCTGTATCTCAAAAACTAGTCATAGGATTGAGTTGGGGCCATGGACACTTTTGATCAGTAGGTTGAGTACTACATTATACCAAAATTTTAGAACATTTGACGGAACGCCATTTCCCATAAGGAAAGTGCTGGGTCCATTGTCTGTCTTCTCTAATATTCAGTCCGTATACAGTTGCATGGTGGTGCTGCTGACAATGGGCACTAGATTTAGAATGTGTACAGAACGAGCATTTCGAATAATGAAATTTGCTGAGGAAAGTTTCTCAAATTCAATAAAATTACATATTCAAATTCTTCTTTTCTGCAGGTCTCTGAAAGCTTTCGTAGGAGTTACTACTGAAATTGCTGCTTTAACTTCCCAACATATTTACTTCAAGAATTCTATTTGGAAAGAAGAAAATATTCCTCTGATATCGCTTCGATGCGAGTAATGGAATATTTTTTGTACCATCGCATTCGCCATTTTGCATCGACGAGAAAAAGATTGGTGCAATTTTAGGAATTAACTATGGATGTTTCATGAATTTTATTTTGGATGAAGAGAGCATACAGACGTTATCTTTTAATTTACTATTTTTAAGAATTCTGGTAAAAGATTCCAAGGCAAAAGAACAAACCAACACAAAAATTTAATATGTAAAGCGACAAGTACATTTCATCATCAAACCTTTCGAATCTAAAATCTTATGAAGAGACCATATCAATATCGATAACAACACATGAAAGTTTTCTAGGTTCCGTCCAAACGACTAGGAAGACTCTGATTCTGAAGATACACGTTAAGAAAATACTATACATACTCCCTTCACTTTTATAAAGCCAAGATTTAGGTCTATCAAGTTTTTTACTTGAAACTGAAGCAGGTTGGTACTCGTTAAATGTCAAGAAATTCTCAGAGACGTTGCCAATGCTAATTTCTATTTACTCTTTTCTAACTTTGTAAATGGAGTAAGTTCTTTGTTTAACTGTGACATAGGTTTTGTAGTACTACTACATTTTCATTCTGGACTATTTCAAGTTGTGCAAAAAGGTATTTGAATGTCTTCTGTAGGCTTATTTCTGGGGAATTCCGAAAAGAGGGGAATTCCCTAGGTCCGTCTGTTCGTTTAGAAGTTTTCTGTCGAGTTATTCGAGTACTTTTATTATTTTTTCGAATGAACTATCAGAAAATAACGTACTATTCTGTCCATTATTTTTCAGTACAATTTCGACACTGGATTCTTGATTTTCGTACAAGAAAATATCATAACTGAATTTTCTAACCATGTAAATATACGAGAAATATTTCCAGTATTTACAGAGGCAAAAGTTTCTTCAACATTTGCCAGTTCTTTGGAATTATTGAATTCGCATATTATTTTCTCAAATTCCCAAAGTAAATAAACATTTTGATAAAAACGTAATTATGTACTACGAACGTTGCTTAATTATCTGGCAGGAAAATGATTATGACCTAACATTTTCAAAATACACCGGGATACTTATAAAAGTGAATGGAATATAAATCCACAAATAGTTCACCACCCCGTGTATCTTAGCTCAATATAAACGCTCACCTACTTCTAAAAAAAATTATTTTCCTGAAACGTCTATAGGGTACTCAAACTTTCCAAATCACCACCACGAGTCACTAAAGCCGGCAACACACGACGCCGGTCGCGCGTTTTTCCAAAACTTTCGAAAAATACGCGAACCCTTCAAAATGCGCACCTGTAGCCAAACTTCCTTCGTGCGTCCGAAACAAAACTAAACCTGTATGATTCGCGACCAGCCGCCGAAACAGCCTTTTCTCCCTCGCTCCCCCAGTCGCCCCCAAGCGCCGTCCTCCTTTCTCCTACCATGCGCTCCAAGACTTCGCCAACGCTGTTTCATTGACTGTGGCGTCGGGACGCCTTCCGTGTCGATCCTCCTAGAATTTCGGGTTAAAATAGGATCTATGAATTTTTAAAAGCACGTTGGCCGAGTCTGGGAACTCTGGGATAACGTTTTCACCCCTGGACGGGGGTCGGGGGTGCTTTGGAGATGGGTCAGTGGTGCAAATGAGGGTAGGCACACGGGAAGGGTTTTTTGGAATCATCCGGTTGAGCATTCGCGTAGTAAGTATCAACAAACTTGAGAGCGTTCATAAAATTTGTTCTGACTACTTGAAACACACCAGGTATATCGTATATGACAATTTTTTCAAATGAAATATTATATCTTCAATTCGTCATAACCAACATAATCCACTCTAAATTTTCGCTGAAAAAATCCTCAAAATCTATATATTATATAAAAAAAAATTGTTGGTTACACCATTTACAAGGTGACAAGATAAGCTTCGGACAAATTTTGCTGTGGTCTGGAACAAAAGTATTTCAGCGCAGCCGAATAATTTTCATTCTCTTGGTTTCTCTACACTTTCCTGTACTAATATGTGAATTTTCAGTTTGATATAATTTCATTTCACAGAGTTTTAGAATGTCGAACAAACTTAGTGCGATTTTGGAGCTGTTTCGTCAAGGTAGGCGTCAATGCGAAATTGTTCGTTTGCTCAATGTGCCTCGACAAACCGTGTCCGATGCAATTCGTCATTTCAAGGAGCTTGGCCATGATGGTCGTCGTCCAGGAAGTGGTAGAAAACTCACTGTCAATACATCTAGCCATCGAAACATCGTCAAGAAGCGAGTCAATCGAAATCCGAGGGTTTCCATGAGAAAAATAGCCTGTGAGACCGGTATCAACCGCGAATCAGTCCGTCAAATTGCCAAAAAGGAGCTCAACCTCAAACCATACAAGCTCCAAAAAGTTCAACTCCTCACGGAGGAAAACAAGCACGTACGACTCCAAAGGTGCCGCCAACTCCTTCGTCTCGCCGCCGGTCAGAAATGGGAGCGAATTCTCTTCACAGACGAGAAGCTTTTCACCGTAGAACAATCCCACAACCACCAAAACGACAGAGTCTGGTCCGTAGAGGCTCCCGGTACATCGGCCATCGTCGAACACCGTCGAAATCCGAAATTCCGAAATCCGTCATGGTCTGAGGCGTAATTTGCGGCAGTGGTAAAACTCCCTTAGTTTTCGTGGATCAAGGGGTCAAAACCAATCAAGAAGTCTACCGCTGCGACATCCTCGAGGCCGTAGTACTTCCGTGGGCCAAGCAGCACTTCGGCGATACGCATTGGACCTTTCAACAGGACTCCGCTCCGGCTCACAGAGCGAAAATGACGCAAGAATGGTGTAAGACCCATTTTCCTCGTTTCATCTCATCTACAGAATGGCCGCCCTACTCACCGGATCTCAACCCAATGGACTACAGGAATGGAACCGATTAACGCCCGAGGAGCTGCGGCCCTTTGCCGAAAATTTCAAGAAGCGTCTGAAACTGTGTATCGCCGCCAAAGGAAGCTACTTCGAAACGGCTTAAATATATTATTATCAAATGTTCAAGCTATTATTATTTGTTGTTGTTTTGTTCAATTTCTTCTGTTTTGAAGTTAAATGAAAAAGAGTTTGTCCGAGTACTGTATAACACTGTATAACTCAAGATCGGATGGACTGTTTGCTATGAAACTTCTTATATGGATTCGTCTACGGCCTGGTTATTATAAAATACATTAAAACTCTAAAAATTCTATGAAAAATTTGCTTATGTAGGAAATGCTTTTCTTTCTTTTGAATGAGACCACTAGGTGTCGATGTATACAATTACTATGTCATTTGCAGAGAACTTACAGTAACATGGAAGGCTATTACCAGATCAAAAAGCGGATAAACGTCTCAATTTTTATTTGAGTAATAAATAAATGGCCCATAATCAGTAATTAACATATTATTTTCATGTATCTGTTCTGTGATACAGCTTATATTCATGGAAACGTGAAAATCTCGCTGTTCAACCAACTGAGATGATTACCCGTTATTTAAATTTACAATTAAGGCGAAACAAAAATCTCCGGGCCAGCTTGTATCCCATATTCCACGACAAATCCAAAAATTATTCATTTTTGAACATTGTTTGGACCATAGAAAGAGGTGGCACACAGCATCTTCACTCATAAATTCGAGAATTGGCGAATCCAAAATTTAGTCAGGTCCAGTGGCGTGGTGTTAACGGTATTGATGAATAGAAATAAAATTACAAGTGAATTAACTCTTTTTGACGAAATCATACAATGTTTCGAACATTGAAACAGATTCTGAGTTAGGTGAACAGAATCAGCTTAATTCAGAATTGATGTTCCTCCTCTCTATATCAGAAGGGAATCTGAAAAGTGAAATTCGAAAAATCGAAGAATCTACGCCATTGTTACTTAGAAATGATAAGAGTAGAACATATCTGTGTAAACTCAAATCAGGATTCAAATAGTCCACAAACAAAACACATACGGATCATTTTTCAACGTATTTTGGTAATAATATTCAGACATAAATCCAAATTTCACTTTTCCTACGCGATATCCTGATGACACCACTGTTCAAAACGTCATTAGTTACACAAAATCAAAATAGTGGAACGAAATAAATGAATGAACTGGCCACAGATTCAGAAAACGGTGCAGCCATTCCATAAAGTACCCATTCATTATCTGAGCCAAAAACGGCCGAGTTGTTTCGCGAACATTCCGATACTTTAGTAGGTATATGTAATGTGAGGAATTCACAATATTTGAAGAAACAAATACTCATTTCTGACATTCACGCACAAATGAGTAAATGAATTCCAATCTAAAGTACTCTTCATTTTGATTGAAAGTTTATTTCTTAGGAAATTCAAAGAACGTAACATAGTTGCAAAAATTTCTACCACATTTTGATTTCGTAGTAGTACAGCTACCCAGTTTAGTTGTGATGATTTCGAAAAGTGGCTTCACTATTTAGTCTGAGATTGTTCTCAACCTAACACTGATGTGTGTCTATCCAAGTGAAATTTGCCGTCTCCCTTGATGCGTGATGTTCTTCCCTCAGGTTTATAGATCTAAGGTAACTTGATCGTGCCATTGTTATGAAATGGATATATGGTAAAGCATATTCTGTTTGTTGACGAAGCGCTTCATCGCTGAAGATGATTTTGCGATTAGATTAATCTTCATCCAACATTTCTAGAGCCCAAATCGATAACGTACGTCGTAAGGTGTTCCATATATCCAGATATGGCTTTTAGTTCTGGAACTAACTTCATTTGATGAAGGTTCAGGACCATATGAATAATGGCGTACAGAACTATCTACTTCGGAGGCGTGGGTTATATTCCAGAGCGGGGAAGGAGCATAGAATGCAGGAAAATTCTTTTTCTTACTTCGAAAGTTTTTCGACCTATACAAAGCGCTTTTTCAAAAATAATCGAATGATAAAATATCCTTGAAATGGTCCATGGAATAACCTCTTGAATTTTTATCGCATGTCCTAACACCCTGTATATTGGAATTGTGTGCGCGTCACCTACGTATACTCCATTCACAATTATAAAATCACAACTCTGGCCTTGGTTTCGTTTTCAGGAATTGGTGCACCTGATAAAAAATCTGTGCGCGTACAGAGAATATCTTTAATGACAAAACGGCGTTGCCAGTTTCTTTGTTTACGTCAAAGTAAAAGTATCAAAGATATTTTGGCATGGGTACAAACGGCAGATTTGAATTGGACCAAAAATCGATTTATAAGCATGAATAAAGCGAAAGTAAGTACTAATCGCCTTTTTTACACTTGATAACGAAGTTTTTCTTAGGTATCTGGCCGTTTGGAAAGATTTCAAACGAAATTCCGGTCCCCCAGAAGTTTGGTTAGTTTCGGTATCGTTTTTGGTGCTCAAAATTTATTTGGAATGTGTAAATGGACTTCCTTATACGATCTTTTCACGAAAGCGACCGGAAAATATGGTTCAGGTAGGATTTTCGAGGAATTATGAGGAAAGAACTTGCAGAATGAAATTGCACGATTTTCGTAAGTAAACGGGTTTTGGATGGCCATCATCGGTCTCTAAATGATTATTGTTGATCGTTTTCACGTTTCATAAAAAGAACCACTTCGTATAAGCCCATTTTGAAGAAATTTGTGCATGTAACATTCAACGGTAGGTATTTGCTCCTAATCGAAAGAATATATTATATCTAGTGCTACTTCTTTCAAAAGAGACACAAGCTTTTAATGCTGTAGGGGCCCTATAATGTGGAGGAGTTTGTGTCTTATTTTAGAACAGGTGAATGATAAATGTGAAGCATATGTTTGACCTGTTCCATATTATTTGTACAAACATACTGTGGTTGTAATGTATGAATATTTTTTGAAATAATAAATTACTATACAGTCAGAATATTTTAGTCCTTGTTCTTAAGATCAAATAAATGAAATGTATATCTTCTACTCTTGTTTTTATTAAGTTAGCTTTAAGGTTATGTTCCAAGAAAAAGTTCCTGTTGCATCAGAACTCCCTTCAACTATGTGGATTCCAGTAGAGGGATATAATGTTCCATTATTCTTGATTCAACAATTGATGTCAAGTCTTGAACTTTCAGTTCAAGAGGATAATAAACATTAAATCTTCACAGGCATGCATATGAAAATCATGTGAAAGCAATGCAACTTTCTTCCATGGCGAAAAATAATATATTTCAACAGTGATCTCTTGTACTTTTCATGCAAATAACTAGAAAAGGAATCCTTTCTATCAATTCATATAAACGTTAATTATTTTCATCCAAAACACATCTTTTCCAATTCATTCATTTTCCGAATAAATTCACATTCTGAGAAATACGCTAAGAATGTAGAAAGGGCAACATAGTGTTTACTTGGAACATAAAAATATTTTGAAAAACGTCATAACTTCGATACAGAGTGGAATGTGTCAAATTTCCAAGGCCAGAGTTTTGATTTTATAATTGTGAATGGAGTATACGTAGCTAATATCTCTGCGAATTTTTCTATGTATCCACTCCTGTTTGAAATTCCATCTCAGATCATCAACATCAACTCTTAAAGAGACATAAGTGTCAAATGATCATCAGTATTTGTTGGACAACTGTTGACATCAGACAAATCGCCTTTCAAAATAAAGATTCTGTTTGAATTTTTGTGTTGCGTTCCACACCTTTCAGTTTACTACGAAATCGAGCGAAAAATGTCGTAGAGAAACATCGGAGTCCCGTAAAAAGAAAGTTGAATTCCCAAGGAGCGTTCCATAATGTAGAAAATGCACCGAGACATAAACTTGTTACCTGTTTTCTTCGGGGAGTTGACAAGGACGAAGGTGAAGAGTTTCCAACCTTTGATTTATCGAAATGGTTGAACATGACGCATATTATTAGGTTTAGAATGTTTTCAGGGCTGCCGTGTAAGACACACTTTTGCTACGTAATTTTTACTTATTTTTTTGCTGACACATTCTTGGAATATTGAATGCTTCATGTAGAGCTCATATTTCCATGAGAACTGTATTCATCAGCCAAGTCTTTCCGTTTTCTACAAGCCTCCAATGATTAAACATCAAAGAGAATTAATTTACCGCGGTTTCCAAATTACTTCTCATGGTATGGGAGGCACAATATCTCAGCTAATTCCAGCAAAGAGAAACAACTTCGGAATTTATCCTTCGTCCAATGCGCTGATTACATCTTAATCGGGCCCCGTTTTGCATAGTAAGAGCTCCATATTTCTCTCTCTTCACGGTAAATTAGGCCAAAAACAAACCGACCGCTGTTTCTCAAATAAAGGAATACAATTGCAGGAAAATATGGCATCAGATAAAGTCCGAACTTGCGAAAAAGTATATCACCAAGACATTTATCTTTCAGGGTAATAAAATTGCTATATCTGCTCCCAGTTTTCGAGAATTAAAACAGGAAGGATGAAAACTTAAGCTGCAATTTTCATTTTGTTCGCTCGCTGAGGGCATTTGTTATGTTTCCCGATGGGAAACCGAGGAAGGAAATGGAATATTCAAAATTCCTGTTGATTTGTCTACTTTTTAAGGTGAAATATGTTGATGAAAAATCATTAAAAAATATTGGATATCTCACTCACTTTCTTGTTAATTTCTCTCGAGAACAAGGCGTTGTCACGCTGAACTCAATAAATCGTAACAATAACCACTTATTTCTTATTCACTTCAATCACTTCCTTAAAAAATGCCATGTTCTCATCTTGTGATTCATTAATTTGGCAACCAGTCAGCGCATCCACCATTTGCAACGAGATTTATTCTAATCACGTAATTACTACAAGCGTCGAGTACAATTGAAGGACAAAAACACATTAACTCTCATATTTAGAGCTGAATTCTTTCAACAATGATTTCCTCAATTAATCCTCTATTCCAGGACCGTTGAAACTGAGACCATTATGGATTTTCAGCAGCCCAAGTACATAAAACATAGAGCACGAGTAAAAGTGGGGTTATATTAGAGTTGTCACTTTGAAACTTCGAGGTTAGAATAAACACATGCCGATGTGAAAAACGAGTGTTCATTTTCTATTTTGCATTTTAAAGACTCAAAATGACTGCTAAAGCACCTTCCAGAAAGCAACTGAGGAAAGAACAGCGTAAACAAAAAAAGGCAAGGAAAAATGAGTATTTCAGTAGAGGAAAACACCCAAAAACACCACTGCCTGAGCCTGAAACCCCAATACCAAGTGGAAAACTTCAGAAGAAACCTGAGAATCCACCAACTCAACAAGCAGCAAAACCGGGAAAGGTATTGTATTATATCTATTTTGATCTGTATACAGCCCATAATCAACCATTTATTTTAGGATTCTTTCAATCAAATAGACGAAGAGAGAAAAAAAGAGGAGAAAGAATTAGCTGCCTTGAAGAAAAAAATGGCAGAGCAACGAAAAAAACAATTATTGTTAGCTAATGAAGAAGAGGACCGCACCATCAAGAAATTAGAGAAGCATTTGAAGTTGAATAAAAGGAAGTCGAAAGGACTGCCAAAAATGTTTGTTGAGAGTGGTCTAGATTGTAAGCACTATTTTATCATTACTAACTTACACATTTCCTTCACAAAAATTAGTCAGTAGTCATAAACATTATACTTTCTTTCACTTTTAGATATTCTTGAAATGTGCGACCCAGAACAGATGAAGGTTATTGCCGCAGCTGAGAAAAAATTTATCAATGCTGATGATGAATTTGCGGAAGACTTGGAGTTGATAACAGGAAGAAAGAAATCATCTAAAAATAAAAAATCTAGTGATACTAAGAAGAATAAAAAGAAAGAATTATCAGACGATGACGATGGAAGTACGAATGATGAATCTGATACCGATTTTGGTAGCGTAAATGAAAATTCTTCTGATGATGATGATGAAGACCAAAGTGAAGAAGATTTAGTTACAGAAGAGTTTACTGGAAAAAGAAAAAAGACAATGAAGGACAAGAAGAACGGGAATAAAAAACAGAAACTTGATGAAGATTACGATGAGAGTGATTTAGATGATTTTGGCGATTTAGAAGAAGAAATTGAAGATGAAGAAGACAGTGAAAATGAAGATTATGAGGGCAGTGAAAGTGGTGATTATGAAGAAAGTGAAATCGAAGAAGAAGAAGAGGAAGAAATGAAAACTGGTAAAAATCAAAAGAAGAATAACAAAAACACAACAAAGAAACAAAAGAAAACAAAAATTAATGATAGTGATGAGGCAATGGAAGATGAAGAAACTGACATGGATGAGACAATAGAAGATGAAGAAATTGATATGGATGATGAAGAAAGTATTCTAGAAGATGAAAGTGAAACGGAAAAGATAGTAACAAAAACAGAAAAAAAGGGAAAGAAGAATAAAAACTCTAATTCGAAGTATGATAGTGATCTGGATGATGAAATGACAGATGAGGAAAGTAACGCTGATACCCCAAAAAAGAATGACAAGAGGAAAAATTCAAAAGAAAAACCTGGTGATAGTGATTTTGACAATGAAGATTTCGAAGATTTTGGGGAGGAAATGGAAGATGAAGAAGAAATGGAGAGTGATATGAATAAACCAAAAATCAAGGGTGCATTCAAAGTAAATCCTGATGGAACTTGGGAGGATATTTATGGAAGAGTTCACGCTAAAGATGGATCGTTGATGAATGTATGTATTCTGTTTTAATTTTTGTAGTTCATTTTCAAGGTTATGTTCTTTCAGAAATCTAGTGAGAAATATATACCACCTGCAGTGAGAGCTAAAATGAATTTCAACAGTACCGAAGACAAAGCAGCGTTGGAAAAACTTAGTCGGTTGAAAAAACAACTAAAAGGTTTGTTTTTATTTTAAAAATTTATTCAAATTGGAAATAATCTTCCTTTTTTTAGGATTGTTGAATAGATTGGCCATGAGTAACATGCATAATATAGCAAAGCAGATCGAAAGCCTCTACATGAGCAACAGTAGAAATGACATGAACGAAACACTGGGTGGTCTTATCAACGAATCGATAATTTCTCAAGTCTTAACTCCGGAACGTTTACTAATGGAGCATATTTTACTAGTCGCTGTCCTTCATGCAAATATCGGAACAGAAGTTGGTGAGTTAAGTCAATAAACGCTTAAAAAATTTGTCTATTCTGTGTTTTCCTAGGTGCCCACTTTCTACAAGTACTCGTTTCTAAATTCGATGAAAACATGAGGAATCCATCCGAAGTTGAGGATAAGACGTTAGATAACATAGTTATTGCCCTTGCTCAATTGTACAATTTCAAAGTGTTCGATTCCAAACTGATGCATGAAATTTTGAATGAACTCGGCAGAGAGTTCACAGAGAAAAAAGTCGACTGCATTCTTCACGTTCTCAGAAATGTAGGTTTCGTTTTGAGGAAAGACGATCCATTGGCTTTGAAGAATTTCATTTTGGATTCGAACAAGAAAGCAGCAGCCGTTACAGACAATGCTGTTAATGGGTAAATTGTAATTGTTTTAATTCTTGGAAGTTATTAATTAGTGGGGTTTTTCCAGATCAAGACTGAGATTTTTGCTGGATGTGTTGACGGCCATCAAAAACAACAACATGACTAAAATACCGAACTATGATGATAGTTACTCAGAGCATCTGAAGAAAATTATGAAGGGTTTTATCAGAAAAGGAAATTATGTAACACAACTCAATATAAGTTTGGAAGATTTACTGAAAGGTAACAATTTTGATTTTATGTGTTGGACTTTCTGATTGATGTGATTTTTCAGCTGACGAAAGAGGAAAATGGTGGGTCATTGGTTCTGCGTGGACTGGAAATTCAGAAGCTGTGGATAAATCAAAAAAGAAAGAAAATAAACAGAAATTCTCAGAGGAACTACTGGAAATGGCTAGGAAATTGAGAATGAACACAGATACAAGGAGAGATATATTTTGCGTCATAATGTCAGCAGATGTAAGTTTTTCTTCCTCACCATTTTCATTTATTCAATTTTTAAAAGTAACTCAAATCTAACATCATAGTCGAATCAAGCCGTGATAGTGTTCATTGAACATTCCGGTATTTATCAGATTCCCTTCCATGATTTAAATTGTAAAATATTTTTGTAGGGATACGAAGATGCTTTCGAGAAATTGATGCATTTAGGATTGACGAAAAATCAGGAAAGGGAAATAATTCATGTAATTTTACATTGTTGCGTCAAAGAGAATCCCTTCAATCCTTATTATGCCTACCTAGCGCAGAAGTTTTGCGAACACGATAGAAAACATATGGTAAGTTTTGTTCGAAACCAGTAATTTTGTGCCGTATCCAAACTAATTTTTTCACAGTTAACACTAAAATATTCGATTTGGGACAAATTGAAAGCGTTGGAAAAACAATCGGCTAATTGTCTCTCATCATTGGCCAGCTTGTTAATTCATCTCTTCTTGAACGAAGGTCTTCCTATTTCTACCCTAAAGGTAATGTATTCAAATTCTTTTCTCACATGTATATCTATTTCATTGAATTATATTGTAGGTTATTCAATTCGCTCAAATGGACACGACAATTACAAGGTTCTTGAGGCAAATATTCTTAGGTATCTTGTTGCATAAGGATACAGAGTCTTGTCTCAGCGTTTTCAAGAATGTAGCACAGTCTGATAAACTTAAAATGTTCAGGGAGAGTTTGAGACTCTTCCTTCAACTTTTCGTGAGGAACAATTTGAAATCGGACAAGATAGATGAGAAAGAGAGGGAAATTTTGAAGACCAGATCGAAAATGATTGAAAAATTGCTTGTTATAAAGGATACGATGCATTTATAACTTGAAGGTGTTTATTTAAGATGTATAAATGTATATAAAAGATTTTAAGATAAATAAAATTGAAGTTTCGAAAAAAAAATTTTTTTTGGTACTCTGCTTGAGTCTGCTAATCTTCGGAATGGCTGATCTAAACGCCATGGGACTTCGAGTCATCAAAAAACTGGGTTCCAGAGAATGTTTTAAAATATGATTGGTCCCCCCTCTTTTGGTTTCAGCCGCCATTTTGAAAATCCTTTAACGCACATATCTTGAAATCGCATCGCGAAAAAAAGGTTTGAGGAATTCTTTTTACGTTATTTCTACAGATTTTATTTAAGTTCAATCAGAAATTCACACTAACCTGTATGCTTCTATACTTTTTAAATACTTTCTTCATTTTCTTTCTTGCACTATTATAAGTTTTCTAACGATATAACATCTATCGTACCAATATGCAAACGAAAGTTTTTTGCTAGATTTTGAAATAAGACAAACCTGACGACATGTCAAACATTTTTTGAGGTTAGTGATGGTGGGCAAAAAATGGAATTTAGATACTGAAAACGTTCCTGTGTTAAAAAAATTGTTTTATGGAACAGTTCTTTGACATTTTCAGTCAATCATACTTCCGTTCATATGATGGCAGTGAAAATCATAAAAAATTAGTTCCTTGAGGCAGAATGACTCCCTGGTTTACCTAGCGACCTGTCAGACAAGTTTTGAGGTTATAGCGTAGTTAAGCCTAATAAGTGAAATTGAAACTATTCTTCAGATAATAAGAGAACACTTAACCATGCGCGCCTGTATTTTAAATCAGCTAGTGACATGATAAAACCTAAATTTCAAACACTTTATTATAAAAATATAAATTACAATAAAACAGCGATTCAATAAAAATATACATATGTACTATTTACACCTATCTGTATCCTTCAGTATATCCAAGACATACTGCATTCTCTCAATTTCATCGTCACTCAAAGAATCATCGTCCAACAACTGCACTTTCTTCAGAGCTTCAGCCAGCTTCAAATCCAACCTCGAAGACTTGAACACACTCTTTGCTTTCATGTTATTAGCAGCCAGTGCCCACATGGTGTTAACAACAATAACCTTCTCTGCACTGGTGCCATTTTCCAACTTCGTAATCAGAGTGTTGATAAAATTGGAGGTGGTCAAGAGTCGGGCTCTGTTAGGCGTGTAGAAGGCTATATTTTGCAGAACTCTCAGTGCGATTTGTCTGTTTTGCAGCTTGTTACCCTGCGTCAAACTTATCACGAGGTCTAAGACGTCTGGAAGTTTTCCTATGTACATTTGCCCTTCCGGGTAGACTGTGAAGATTTGCAAAAACTCCAACCAAATTAACTCCACAGTTTCCCAAGGTTTCTGCTGCTTGGAAATGGACGGATGCAGTTTCAACATGCCTTGCACCAAGGAAGTTTTGGTTACGCATATCCTGCATTCTAACACTGGGCAACAGTTCTGGAGGATGTTGAAACATAAGCGTAATGGGAGTATGTCATGTGTTTTACTCAACATGTCCATTTCTCTTGAAACTACAGAAACTATAACATGAAGTAAAGAAACACTACTGGTGTTCTTCCTAGGCCCTGTCCCAGCTACCGAACTAGTATACGGCAAAGTTTGACAGGCAAATGGACAATTCGTGGTGAAAGTAGACAGCATCTTCAACACATTCACCAACGATGATTTTTGAATAGCGAACCAACTCCACACTTTATGCACGATATCAGTCAAGCCTAGACTTGCTGCTTCGCATTTTACCGCAACATTTTCCATAAAAAAATTCGTCAGTAATCCAGTCACACTATCCAGATCTTTCAGCATCGGTGAAATTCTTTTTTTATCACTTATCCTTCTGAAGCAATCCACGGATTCGAGACTGAGTTTGATTCCCAACTCTTTCAAGGATTCTATTATTTTCAGGAGAAACCCTGTATCTAACGCGTAGTATTTAGCCTCGTTCGATACGCATAAAATACTGGATGTAGCCGCCAGAATAACCTGTTTCTGGTTACTTTCCTTGCTTGTTTTCAGATCGTATATATCGTATAAGTGTAACAGAAGTTTACAAATTTGAACACCAGCTACCACGTATTTCTTGTTGGTGGGTGGTGATTTTATTTCCACTATTTCTTTCGGTTTATATACAGGCTTTTCGGTTGTTTCTCCAAAATAGAGTTTTTCCAATAGATTTACCTTATACTTGGTCGCTTGTTGAGCTTTTACAACTTGTGAATCTTTCCTATCGTTGTCTTTTATGGTTAATTCAACAGTTTTATGCGATTTCACATTGTCCAACAAGTTTTTCATGGAATGCTTCATCACCAAAACGTTTTTATCCTCTTCATTCCTAGTTAAAGTATACGAACACTCAATCTGCAGCATAAGTGTCAACGCCGATAACACAGAGATCTGTAATTCGCTCGCTCCGAACGACTCTATAGCCTCACACACAGTAGCCACTAAATTCATAGGTCCACAGTTGTAGACCGCCTCTAGGATTATAGCTAAAATCTCAAACGCTCTTTTAGGATCTTCAACTTGACAACCACACTCCAGCAAGGTTCCAATGAGGCCAAACATCTCAGTCCAGACTTTATTACGAAGATAAATCAGTTGAGGTAGGTGCGTATGGTACATTTTGGGATTCAGCAAGGATATGAAGACATTGAAACAGTCTCTGGTGTGCAGGATGGTACCTAAGCATCCTGGACTGTACCTCACTGCTCTGTTCAGGAAGAAACAAATTTCGGAATTCATCTCCAGTATTTCTATGTACAAAGATAATTCCTTCGTATTCCTTATTTCGATGGAAGGTATACAGATGGATCTAAAAATCAATTTGACCAACCCTGCTTCATTAATGTAGTCGATGTAAGACTGACCAGTCATCTCGATCAGATTATGCAGGAATATAGTCATGGTTTTCATCAAACTAGGGGTGACTAGATTCAATTGGTCACCCTTGCTTTTACTGTTGTACGACCAGGATTTCTCTGAGGTATCAGAGACGCTGCGGTATGTGTAGAGGTATCCAGAGGATTTGGGGGTTATTTCTTGTATCTTAACGTCTGATATATTGTTTGTGTATAGGCATAAAATTATTGTCTTTAGTTGTTTCACAGCCTCGTGTTTTTCTAAAACTTCTAGAACGCTTTCTATCGGATTCGAATGAGATTCTTTGTTGTAATCTAAAGCAACTAATTCACTGTGTAGAACTGGGAGTGTAGTCGTTGATATTTTCCTGTGAGTGCATAAATTCGCTAGGATAAGAGCGGCATTCTCTCTCACTATCGCTGATTCTTCGTTATCCAACAAGATATTCAACGTCATTGACCACAAACATTTTCCTTGTTTCCTTAAATAAATTACGATATCTCTAGCCAACCTTGTAGATTGTAGAAGACCGGCAAAGAATTGCAACACTGCTGCTCTGAGTACGACGTCTCTGGTGTCCCAGAGAATGACAAAATTGAATATCTTATTATGTTCGTTATCTTCCACGAAGATCTGATCCCAATTCTTAGCTTCAGTCTGATGCATCTCCGCCAAAATATGATTTAAAATGAGCAAAACGTTTCTGGTGATGCTCAAACCCATCAATGACACAGCTGCTGAAGGTCCTTTACCATAATGGAACGCATCTACCAAATCGCAAAGTCCAGAAATGATATCTTTCATAGTCTGCTTCGAACTACCCCTCTTCCTTGCTTTACTCCAACCTAACATCGCCGAAAGATGCACCAGGCAAGAAAGCAGAGAATCCACGTGTGCCAAATTGTAAAGCTGCTGCGGATCGTGAAGTTTGAGGTTATCTGTCACCATTTCTATGACTGCGCCCCAATCGTCGCACAGCTTGGTTTCCCGGTCGGATTCTATGCAGAAATTTATGAAATGTTGTTCTTGACATGCGCAGTCTGTTATCAACCCTATCAGGACTTTACTTAGAAGCTTGGCGTGGTCGTCTGAGTTGTTGTCAGTGGCCACCATATCTGTTAAGTATTGAGTTGGATCTTTGATGATGGAGGCGATCCAAGAGGTTTTCCCTGAAGACTTATAAAAAGGGGTTATAGTCCTCAGGAATTTGATCACTGATTGAAGAAGAAGAACGTCATCTTCACTTGACGGTAATATCCTTAAGAACTTCCCAAACTGTTCTTCCCATGGAAACTTCAAGATAAATCCATCCTTGTCTTTTTTCCACAAATGATATAAGTACACGTAGATAATGAGAGCATTCAAAATGTCTTCATAATTCTCAAAACATTCTCCCTTTTCCATTTCTTTCAAACACTCCCCAATCGAAAACTCAACAGAGGACACCTTGATCTGTACCAGATCTTTAGTTTGGATCTTGAGCTGATCCGGAATCTTTATTTCGTCGTTTTCTGTAAAATTCTGGAACTCAGTCAACTTTTGGAACCCACCGCATACTTCAGAGTTCCAGTGGATCTGAACAGAACTCAAACAAGACTTATCGGAGAGGATAAATTCTGTTATATCGCAGTCGGTGTAATCGCTGGTGTTTACGTAAATTTCACACTTAACTGGAGTTACCAAGTTGTCGTGGACTACTTTTGGAATCGCCATGTTTGCCCTGGATGGATTTCCCCTGATGTAACTGCTGTATAAGAGTAAGAATAGTAATACGCTGGAATCAATCTTCATCCTTTCTTCGGTACAAAACAAGAACATGCCTCGTAGGATGGAATAGTACAAATTGAGGTTATGACTGAGTTCATACCTAACCGTACTGTTGTACAAACATATACTTTTCAAGATGGCGACGGAAGGTATAACTGAATCTGCATAATTGGTATAATCCTCTTCGATCAAAGCATTCTGCATAATTTTCAAAATAGTTTCTACACCTCCCTTCTCGATAAATATATCGTGCAATAAATAATCTTCCATCATGACCCCTATTTGGGTCAAAGCAGATCTTCTTATTCCAGGCTCAACGTTTTTTGAATTCAGTAATTCCATCACGTGGTGCAAGCTGCTCGGTTGGTAGAATCGCTCGGTACTTTTCGACTTGTTCACGTCGAAACCTGACGGGCTTACCTGGCATATGTTGGTCAAAACTCTGTCGTTTATGTTGTTGAGTCTAGGTAGGAGAGATCGGGAGTTTTCCTGTTGGGCTAACAGCCAACATAACCTAGAAAAAGCTTCGTCTCTTACGTTGTCTTCCGATGAGTACATCAGCAAGATGTTGCATTTGATGACCTGTTGAATGGACTGAAATTAGCACAATAGAGAAATGGATTTCTCATTTTTTCTATACTATACTAAAATGGTAACTCTGTGGACTGACCCGAGGTAATCTGTCAAAAAAGTGGGTCCAGAACTGTTAATAGGTAGATTTAGGTGCTCTACTAGTTTAATTATTATTACCATTGAGTTTAAATATAAATAGAGACACAACCCAGTTCATTGATTTGATGCACAAATTTTTGGCAGTTTACTTGCCAATTTGCCAACTTAAGTGGCGGCACATAGTAGCTACTAAAGGAAGTATATTCGTCCGATCCATTTTGTCACTACTCATTTATAGAAATCTGTAGGAGATTTATTTTCCTCTAGTTCTATGAATCGTAGGCAGGGTCGAATTCGTCCAAATTCGTTACAAACGGTGTGATTCAATAATGATGAACTATTAGCCATGAATTTCTCCCAAGGAGTGTTCTCAGGTAGGAAATGAGGGGTGAAAATGTGTCTTGGAGGGACATAAACGTACTTAATCGATGAAAAGAATTTGTCTTTCTCGTACTCTCTTGAGGATAACTGAAAACCACATAAATCCAAACGCCTTCCAGAAAATAAAGGTTCAATTGGCCACGCAGATTTCCATCAGAACTTTATATTCGGCTATGAGAACAGTCATTGCAACTGGTGAGCTGAGGTCGAGAAGTGCCAATTCAACTGCTCAGTTCACTCTGAAAATTAATGATCTTTTCGACTGTCTCAATTCGCATGGAAAATTTGAGGTAAATTATCAGCCATCAGCAATACAAACTCTGACGGAATCAATTGAATTCATTAAGTCTTTGACAGTTGGAAAAAATATTCCCTATTGTTTCAACGGTTTGATACAAACCATCAGTAGCATCCTTCAATTGTGGGAGGAGACGAAGGAAACATTTCCATATTTGATCGAAAGTCGGCTCAACCAGGACCCAATCGAGAATTCATTCTTCAAAATAAGACAGGGTAGGGGTTATGATCCAAACCCCTCAGCTCCATGCTTCAGATTTGGGTTGCAGTCGGTCATGACGGGTTGTCTTGAAAAATGTTCCAATAATTCTAAGGCCAAGACGACAATGATTTCGACCTGTGTACAATGGGAGAATCTGAAAGTAGCGTGATTGATGTGGTTGATTGGACAGATTCGACCATTTCTTCTAGAATCCAATTCAATCTCAAGTTTCTCGGGGTATTTGATGACGAACATCGCCAAAAAAAAACAAATGCGGTAAGTGCGAAAAAGCACTCCTCATTGATGATCTGAATAAGCTTGTTAATGATTGGATATACAGGGTGTCCTGAAAACAATGGATAAGCCTGCAACTATAGATAGACACTGTCGTGGTCTAACTTATTCCAAATTTTGACCTTAATGAAAATTCCACGGTTTCAGAGATATTCATGGTTTTCGTATTTTTAGAACATTTCCAAGTGCGATTAGTTTTTCTAGTGCCATTTCTACAAATGGAGAGGTATTTCGATAAGGTTTTTTTTAATTTCACATGAGATAGTTCAGCTATCGGAAACGAAGACTTAAATTCATCAAACTAGTGTAAAAAGTTAGAAACTCGTGAATTACAAAGAAAAATTGAAAACTAAATGAAATTTCCTTCAACTTTGATGAGCTACAGTGTAAAAAAAATGTAGGACGCCCCTGGTAGACATCATCTTAAAAACTTGCTCAGTTATTGCAGATTCCAAAAAGGTATCATAAGCCTAGGCATTCTGTAGTTTTTCATTCTCGTAACTACTTGATTACCAAATAGTCATAAAATTTCGAAAAACTGTTTTGGTTGTAATCGTTATTCTGAGCTCATGTGTTAATGTAAATGTATGATTTTACCTAGCTATTCTGATTTGTTTAACCTTATGGTTATTTTTCAATAGCAAAAGTATGAATCTTTCAAAGAACTTCAATACTATTACATTATTACATATTATTATTTGCATTCAACACCCTGTATCTCGAAAACCTTACTTATTATTGTATTTGACAAAATTTCTTATTTTCTTACAAGATAGTGAGATTTATCTCGATTATTTAGAAAATCAATTAAGCGACCTATTAGAAGAGGTTCCCTTGGCTATAAGGCGGAATATGTGGCTCCAAAATGATGGGTGCCCAGCTCATTACGCAGTAAGAGTGAGAAATCACCTGAATGCAAAATACCCTCAAAGGTGGATAGGCCGGCTTGGCCCTATTTCATGGCCCCCGAGATCACCGGACTTAAACCCCCTGGATTTTTTTATTGGGGGTGCCTAAAAGATCTAGTCTACTCCAAGCCAATATCTTCGATTGAGGAGTTACGGGCTCGTATCCAAAATGCAGCGGCTCAAATTAATACGTCGCATTACGCGCGTCGCATTAAAAGTGCGTCCATTAAAAGGTGTAGAGCGTGTATTAGGGCGCAAGGACGTCAATTTGAACATTTATTATGAATAAATGTTCGATATGAATAATGAACTTATTGTTTTATTTTGCATTCTTCATTCATTTCCAATGAATAGTAATTTGGTAATAGTATTGAAGTTCTTTGATAGATTCATACTTTTGCTATTGAAAAATAACCATAAGGTTAAACAAATCAGAATAGCTAGGTAAAATCATACATTTACATTAACACATGAGCTCAGAATAACGATTACAACCAAAACAGTTTTTCGAAATTTTATGACTATTTGGTAATCAAGTAGTTACGAGAATGAAAAACTACAGAATGCCTAGGCTTATGATACCTTTTTGGAATCTGCAATAACTGAGCAAGTTTTTAAGATGATGTCTACCAGGGGCGTCCTACATTTTTTTTACACTGTAGCTCATCAAAGTTGAAGGAAATTTCATTTGGTTTTCAATTTTTCTTTGTAATTCACGAGTTTCTAACTTTTCACACTAGTTTGATGAATTAAAGTCTTTGTTTCCGATAGCTGAACTATCTCATGTGAAATTAAAAAAAATCATATCGAAATACCTCTCCATTTGTAGAAATGGCACTAAAAAAACTAATCGCACTTGGAAATTTTCTAAAAATACGAAAACCATGAATATCTCCGAAACCGTGGAATTTTCCCGCTGTTTATAAAAAATTAAATATTTTTAAAAATCCATAGACAATCTATTTATAAATACTTGTGAATGAAGAAAAAATTGCATGCATTTATTTTTTCATACATTATTTTATATTCATGAGAGATCAAAACTAATTGTCGTTTTATTGCATCAAAAAAATCAGGTGATGAAATACTGAACATTCCACATTTCCGTATGCCGGTCCTGATCGTCATCGCATTCGGCTTCGGAAATAGTGCCTTATAGTTCAGCTACTTACCGCCAGATGCGGGAGTAAAAATTTTCGCTTCTCTGAAACACACTTATCCATCTATGAACCGGTGAAGGAACTACGCAAAATTTAGCTTCAAATCGTTGAACTGGGCTGTGTCTCTATGTATATTTAAACTCAATGTTATTACGGAATCAGTAAGGGGTCAATCACCCTGTATATCAATAATATTATGGGAAATAGAGGAATTAATTGAGCAGAAACAAAATGTGAGGTAGATTTTCACAAAACTAATGGCTGATACTCACTTCAATCGTTGACAGCCTCAGATCTTTGGCGATATCAGGATCGACAACATTAATCAGTGTCCTACCCAACGGATTCATCTTGGAAGCGTAAACCAGAAGAACAGGAAACGAAGGAATCATGGCTGCCCTCACTTTGTCCCACATTTCATCGGTCACCAAAATCTTGCATTTCAAAAGATGGACCACAATATCTTCTGTGTATTTCTTCACCTGATTGTTTTTACTAGAAAGTCCAAATTGAGCCACTTCGCTCAGAATTTTCGATCGTAGCAGGAAAACTACTTGGCTGCTCGATACTCCAAGACCATTAAAATTGAGCATTGGTCCTATGGCGGTTATCACTTTTTTATAGCATAATTCGAAAGAATATTCAACCACTTCTTCGATATGATGCACAAAGAGGCTCAACAAAACTTCTTCCATCTTGACAGCATCTTGCTCATTGGTGTGCAGGTTAAATTTAGTTGCACAAGCTTCAATAACAATCCTCACAAAAGCTAAATTCTCGTGGAATTGAAGAGAAAGTAACCCCTTCTTAGCCAAAGAGATGATCTTAGAAAAACATAAAATATCGTAGTTCCTCATCAATTCAACAGCAGCAGACATACTTTCGCTAACGTTATTCACAATTTGAAATTTTTCCATCTCAGATTCTTTCCCTTTGGAAAAGATCTGAATGTACCTCAGAATATCGCTGTGAAGTTCCGGATATAATCGAGCTATGGGAATATCCAAAAGACTCATCGTCAGTGAATTCTTGAAACATTTAGGGAGAAGATGGATGCTCCTATCTGCCGGTATGAAATTTTCCAACAAATACACACAGTGGTGTAGCATACATATTTGAATGGCTCTGAAAGTTGCGTTTGTCTCGTTTGTGTTCACTTCTATCCTATAATTCTCCAGAAGGTCCCCAAACGATATTAAACACTGATTCAACTCTTTCAGCACATCGTAAAAAACTCCAATCGGTTGAACGTTGAAGATTTCACAACAAAAACATCTTTTTAGCAGGTACAATAATTGTTCAATCACAAGTACCCCGTTGTATAAAGTAGCATGTTTTTTCTTTGCAGTATCTCTCAAACTTTCTGGTTTTATTATCAAATAATCTAATACGCACTTCAAAGTCGTCAGGCAATATTTCGGGGTCGAAATTTCATACCCTTTCAAACATTCATAATCTTCGTTAAATTGAATTTCATGGCCAGATGTACTTGTTTTGGAATTCAACGGTGAAGAAGTATTAGAACAAGGTTCATATTCCTTCAAGCATCGTAAGCTAGGATCCTCACAGTGTCCTATTCTTTGTATAAGTCCTTTTGTTAAATCATGCAAACAATTTAAAACAGACGCACTCACTCTAGTGGAAAATGAGCATAGTAAAAGATCTTGTAGGAGCAAAACAATCGTAGGTCTTTGAAGGAACACTTCAGCAGGAAAATCATGCAGAAGAACATCTGTGAAGAACTCACATGAGTGTAGGAGTTCCGAAGGTTGTGAAGGCTTTCTCAATGAGTTTTCCAAGGAATTGAGAACCTGTCTGTCTGCTTCTATCAACGGCTGCCACCGGAAAGTAAAATTGGGTAGAACGTCTTCTATATTTGGATGTAATAGTGGGGATGACTCTGTGTTTCTATCCACCGTAAAAGTTTCCTTTGGGTTTCCATCGTCCACCTCTACTGAAGGACCTTTACTAACATAACCTCCAAAACTTGTAGCTGTGCTACCTATATTCGATCTCACTGTTTTACAACTCTGTCCAGACCTATAGCTCAGAGGTACGTCGCTAACAAGAGGTGGTACTATTTCTTCTTCACCTTTAAATGCGTCAACGATATCAAACAAGTCTTGTACCATTGATTGATACTGAGGCTCTACACACTCGTTAACTTGTTTCAATTCTTTCTTAATGGTATTTGGTCCATAATGGTTAATGAGGATAGAACCTCCATCTGTTAATAAAATTCTTTTAATGAGAGCTAGGACCATCTCTTCATGAGGGCACGGATTGAATAAAAACCATTCGAAGAGCTTAGTCAACATTTCTTTACTTTGGGTTAGATTGTGTTCGAACTTGTATCCATTATCAATTTTAGACAAGAGGGAAATTAAAGCTCTTTCTCTGATTTCCAAGATATTATGCCCAAGCTTGTCAATTAGACTAGGAGGAACAATTAATTCAGTCATTTGGATATTTTTATGGGGGATCTGTTACTATTCCTGTAGTAAATATCATCAACAAGATCGCTTCAGCAATCAACAATAAGTTAGGGATTTATATCACAGTTTTACATTAACAAAATTATATTAAAATTATTGAGGTTAGTAAACAAACATTTATAGAACTGTCAGTTCATTTGTTATTTTCAAATTTTTGTTTGGTTCTTCTTCTTTTTTACAATCCTATTTTCGTATGTCAAAAAATATATAGGTTAAGTATAAAATAAAAAATATAAAGTAGATGGTGGATTTATTTCAAGGTATACCGTTGATAGGCTGTAATTGTTTAATTAGATGACTATATGCCCTATTTGGAAGCAGTGAATGTAGAGTTATGTAAGTTATCACAGCTGTTATTCCCCAAATTCGGTATTTTCCTCCAGTAAAGACTGGCATGTCGAAGGCATATCCGCGTTCCCTGAATTGTGTGTGGCCATACAATTTAGGATTGCACAAATCTTCTAAGTACACGTAGAATGCTTCATCGACCTCATCCGTACTCAGTTTCAAATCTTTGATTTTGAAATTTTTCTTGATATATCCCAGTACTGGAGTTACTGATGTTTTTCCTCTAGCCACAAGCTGTCCTCCTGAACCCCAAACATCTACACATTGAGGGTCTATACCGAGCTCTTCCTGAGTTTCCCTAAGTGCTCCTTGGAAAACATCTTTGTCTGCAGCGTCTATCATTCCACCCGGAAAACTCACTTCCCCTCTATGGTTTTTCAACTTCGATGTTCTCAACGTATACAACAGCGCCATCTTCCCCTCCATTATGCAAAGTGGAACCAAAACAGCAGCTTTTCTTGGCGGAAAATTGGATAATCTTATCGGTTGCATTGTACTGAATTTTGAGGTAGCTTTTTCCTTGTTGTCTTGAGAAAGCACATTTTCCGGCGAATAAAACTTACTCACTGCCCTTTTGGAAATGTAATTTATACGTGCACGAGATGCCAGCATTGCGGACTGTGTAATTTTTACTGGAAAATATCACTGAACTTTCAAATATTCTTGTCAATTTTTATCTTCACTGACAGCATTAGATGAACTTTGATCCCCGAAGTTCACGGACAACATTTGCAAATTAATACAGATAGTGTCTAATGCTATTCCATCGCCCTCATTATCATTGAATTGGCTCTTTTGATTAATTAAAGATTTGTTTCTTGGGATGTTTTCTAACCTATTAATTGAAAATATCATAGACAATATCGTTCGATTCTCTGGTTTGATTGTTTTCAGTGTTGAAAAAGCAGGACTGGATTCAGCTCTTGGGGAATTTAAATTTGGGGAAAAACTTTCAAAATTGTATTGGTCAAATGGCTCTTCTAGAAATTAATATTATCCTATTGTTAATTGGATAGGAATAACCATGAGTTTTAGAAATTTTGTGTAGATTTTCGTTTTCATTCGAGTTTTGTAGCAGAATATATGGTTTAAATTTTCAATATATAACATATATGACTCAAAATATGTACTTAGGTACCTATTGTTTTTCAAATCGGGTAGGATAAAAAAATAATATAAATGAAAAGTGTATTGTTGATGGTGGATTTATTTCAAGGTATAACGTTGATTGGCTGTAATTGTTTAATTAGATGACTATATGCCCTATTTGGAAGCAGTGAATGAAGAGTTATGTAAGTTATATAAGCTGTGAGTCCCCAAATTCGGTATTTTCCTCCAGTAAAGACCGGCATATCGTAGACTCCCTGTTCCCTGAATTGTGTGTGGCCATGCAATTTAGGATTGCACAAATCTTCTAAATACACGTAAAAGGCTTCGTCGACTTCACCCTTATACTGGATTTACTGATGTTTTTCCATTAGCCAAAAGTTGTCTTCCAGAACCCCAAACATCTATACATTGAGGATCTATACCGAGCTCTTCCCGAGTTTCCCTGAGTGCTCCTTGAAAAACATCTTTGTCTGAAGCGTCTATCATTCCTCCCGGAAAACTCACTTCCCCTCTATGGCTCTTCAATCTCGATGTTCTCAACGTATACAACAGCGCCATCTTTCCCTCCATTATACAAAGTGGAACCAAAACAGCAGCTTTTCTTGGTGGAAAATGGGATAGTATTATCGGTTGCATTGTACTGAATTTTGAGGTAGCTTTTTCCTTGTTGTCTTGAGAAAGCACATTTTCTGGAGAATAAAACTTACTCACTGTCCTCTTAGATATGTAATTTATACGTGCCAGAGGTGCCAACATTGGACTGTGTAATTTTTACTGGAAAATATCACCGAACTTCCAAATATTCCTTGTCAATTTTTATCTTCACTGTCAGCATTACATGAACTTTGATCCCTGAAGTTCACGAGCAAAACATTGCACACAAATACAAATGATATCTAATGCTATTCCATCCCACACATTATCATTGAATTGGTTCTTTGCATTTGATTTGATTGATTAATTTTTTTCGGGATGTTCTCTAACTTATTGATTGAAAATATCGTTCGATTCTCTGGTTCGAATGTTTTCAGTGTTAAAAAGGCAGGACAGGATTCGGCTCTTAGAGAATTCAAATTTAGGCTGGACTTGGTTGAATAAAAATTACCATTATTTTTTAGACATTTTGTGTAGTTTTTCGTTTTTATTCGAGTTTCCCATTGATAAGAGATTATTCGAAACCAAACTAGGTTCATGCAAGGAGAGGTTTTGTATCAGAATACAATGTTGAAATTTTCACAACACAATTTTTTATACCTTTATTCATATGCAAAAATATATATAACATATGACTCAAAATATGTACCTATTGTTTTTCAAATCGGGTAGGATAAAAAAATGAAGAAAACGAAATATTCAGATGATTTGACAACAAAAAGCCTGAAACTATTTTGAATCCATGAAAAATATTTGGGAAAATAAATTTTTTACTAATTCGAAAAAGACTGAACTGAATACTGAAAAATATAAGTTAAATTAATATATACAGAGGTGAACTAGTAAAAAAGGCATGTTCCTATGTAATTCAAATATATTAATTCTACAATCAAATTTATTGAATGTTTAAAACTTAACGAATATCCAATTTGGCTTCATGAATTAAAAAAAATACATCAACAATAATAATCGAACGTTGAATGAAACATAAGTAGATAAAATAACCACTTTTTCATGGTTTGCGATGACAGATTAGATATATAAAAGCTTCAGCAGCTAAAACTACAGTAACAAACGTTCTTTCTCTCTGGTTTTGGAAGAGAGTTCGTATAAAATTTAAACTACGCCTAAATTCACGATTTCAATTTAGAAAAGCTACAATTTTGAAAGGAATTCAAACAGTATGGGTAACCTCAATTTTCAACACCGCGTCAATGTATTTACTTCCGAAGAAATAACAAGCAAATGAAAAAATAAAGTTCTAAAAACAATCTGAGGCTCATTCAATTCAGGAAAACTGCTGAACGTAGTAAACCTTCGATGTATTACGCCTCGTTAAGTATCGGTATCGAAGTACTATAAATAGGGGTCTCTAGCTCTATTCGAGCTTTGGTCCTGAGACCAAGTTGGTTTTTAATATGACTAATTATGTCTTGGTCAGCTGGACAACTCTGCCTGAAGGCCTCAAGCTCGTACATGTTTGACATGTACCGCCATAGCGCGGAGAATTTTGTCGGTATCTCGAAATTGCGAAAAGCCTTTGCGCCGATGCGGATATGCTGCAGCCTAGGCATCAGTTCGCAGTCGAAACAGGACATCGTGTCGCCAGTGAGGAACCTCGTGGCCCTTTTGGCCAGGAAGTCGTTGATTTTCATCAGTTGCGAAAGCAAGGGTTGACTGGCTTCGTTCGTATCTGTCGACTCGTATTTCGTTATGTAGATCTTGAATTTGGTGTAGAGGTTCTCGATCAGGGTGGCCACTTCCTTATCCTGCAACAAAAAGGGACATTTTAGAGGTTAGGTTATATATACTCCATTCATTTTTATAAAATATCCCGGTTGACCAAGATTAAGGTTTATCAAGTTTCAACACTCGATTCTTGATTTCCGTACAAGAAAAGGCATAACTAAATCTTCCTTATTAGACTATACCCTATATACACTGCGCAAAAAAATTAACGCACATTATGGAAATCTCAAATTTATTCTACAACTGAAGGTGTTCTCAATGATAATTATTTTTATCAGAATTATGCATGCATATGTTATCCACTTTCAACGTTTTTCTTCAATACAGATGTTTTCTCCCAGCAGGAATAAAAAAAGATGATATTATCAGATTTTGAATGTATTTGCTCCATTCTAAAATCAGTTGTTCTCGATCAATTCTAGTGATCAATAGTTTTTCTTTCGTTTGATTTTCTACACTCGATCGCTATGCAACGCGAAACACGCAATTTGAACCAAGAGGAATGTGCCCAAGCGGTAGTTTTGCGAGAAGAACACAAGAATTGAAGAAAGGTTTGGAGTTTCCCATACAAGTGTGTCCACAATGTTGCAGCGATTCAGGGAGACAGGTATGAATGTCCGAAGACCAGGACAGGGTAGACCATGGGTAACAACTGCCATTCAAGAACGTTACTTGAGAGTTTCTTCGTTGAGACAACGGTTTGCAACCGCTCGCCTCCTTCAAAATCAGCTTGAGCAAACTCATGAGGTGCAAATTAGAACTCAGACAATAAGAAATCGCCTCAGAGAATATGATTTAAGGCCTCGTGTCGCGGCAAGAGGCCCAGCTCTTACCCCAGCCCATCGAAGGGCGCGTTTGGATTTTGCGAGAGAGCATATCCATTGGGAAGAGGCCGATTGGGAAAGAGTTCTCTTCACATATGAGTCCAGATTCTGCCTCTACCATTGTGATCGACGTTCCCTTGTATACAGACGTCCACATGAAAGATATGCTCAGTGCAATTTCTTGAATACTACTGGTTTCGGGGGAGGATCGATTATGGTATGGGGTGGAATATCTTTGACTGCTCGCACAGACCTAGTGGTCGTTGATAATGGAGCTATGAATGCTGATAAGTATATAAGGAACATTTTTGAAGAGCATGTAGTGCCATTTGCCCCATACATTGGTGAAAATTCCATTTTTATGGACGATAATGCCAGACCCCATCGTGCGCGCATCGTTCAGGAGTACCTTGAAGAGGTTGAAGTCTCTCGAATGGAATGGCCAGCAAGAAGTCCAGATCTCAATCCGATTGAGCAGGTTTGGGACAACCTCAATAGAAGGCTGAGAAGTTCAGAAAATCATCCAGCTACTCTTAATGACTTAGGAATCCAACTCGGAGGAATCTGGGAAGGATTAGATCAGAACATTTTAAGATCACTCATTTTGAGTATGAACCGTCGTTGCCGAGCTGTAATTAACGCAAGGGGTGTAAATACCAAGTATTAAATCACTTATCAGCATTTCAGTATTTTGAAAATTGTTCATTTCTCCTCTTTCACATAAGATTCGGTGAAATCCTGAATTTTTCTTCCATTTAATGTGTCTTGTTTCGTTCAAAACCTTCCCGAGAGAACATAAAAAATAAGTTATAAAGTCAATGTAGAGTTAACTCTCATTAAAATTGGAATTTTCAGAATGTGCGTTAATTTTTTTGCGCAGTGTATATAGGGTATAGTCAAAGAAATCTTCCAACCATGTTTATACAGAGTGATCTTCGGACTTGTAGTCGTGTACAAATATTTTAACTGTATATTCCTCTCATCAAACGAAACACTTTTTTCTCATACCATTTTTCAAATTTCGGGTTCGTTTGAAAGATACAGGGTGTCGAAAATTCATGAAATTAACACTATTTTCTCCATATATTCGGAACCGATATTTCGAATAAACTGAATTTTGGTTGATTGTTTACTCTATTCATGGTGCATATTCTGCAATCAAAACTTATTCAATATTTTTCCTGGTATAAAAGTTACGGCGTAGCCGACTCATAAATTCACGCAAAAATACTATGAAACCACTTAAAAAAGATAAATGGTTCATATTTTAGAAAAATGAAAAATCAATCAGTTTTTGAAAATAAAAGTATTCTTACGTTTTTTCAATGAAACGCGTCGTTTTCGAGTTACGATGAAATTTGAGGAAAAATCATGAATTTCAAGAATAATCTGGATGCTTCCCAGGATGAAATATCATCGAATATTATTTCTTCTCTGGTCTCTTAACAAGTTGACAATGTTGTCAGAGTGTTTCTCAACTTCGTCAAGACTAAAATCTCCATGATGGAAAAACGTTTGATGTAGAGATCCCAAAAATGTGGGAGATGAAATTGAATTCTATAAGAAGCATGAAGTTATGCATTTTACACGCAGTTTCTATCAGAAACTCATTGTTACCGGTCCATATTAAGGGGCAGTATCACCTTTTGAATCGTGGTAAATCTCCATTCAAAAGTGGTCTCTTTATTTCACGAGTAAGTACCATAATTTACGACGTAGAGACTTGATTTTTTTTTAAATTGATGTTGAAGAACGTTCCGAGGGCAAATAGTTTTCTTTATATCGATTTAATCAGTTTTTCAATTAAAAAAACCAGGGTAATCGTTAGATCTGGGGTTATTGAATATGTTTTTCGTTTTTCATGAGTACAAACTATATTTTTGAAATAATCATCATGAAAATTTCTGTAGTTTATAGAAAATTATATTGCCGAGGGCAAATAGTTCCGATTTTTTCGATTTAATTAGTTTTTCAACTAAAAAAAACAGGTTGAACTTCAGCGTTTTGGAAACTACACTTAATGATTTTTTTCCGACGGTTATTCATCATTTTTTGGAAAAAATCGCAACTATTTGCCCTCGGCAATTTGATCTTCTATAACCTACAAAAATTTTTATGTTGATTATTCCAAAAATATAGCTTGTACTCATGAAAAACGAAAAACATATTCAATAACCCCAGATCTAACGATTACCCTGTTTTTTTTTAATTTAAAAACTAATTAAATCGGAAAAAAGAAAACTATTTGCCCTTGGGACGTTCTTCAACTTCAATTAAAAAAAAATCAAGTCTCTACGTCGTAAATTAGGGTACTTACTCGTGAAATAAAGAGACCACTTTTTGAATGGAGATTTACCACGATTGAAAAGGTAATACTGCCCCTTAAAAATAAATGTCGATGAAATTCACAATTCGAATATTATTGATGATGTCGATTCAAACCATGTATTGAATTGAAATTAATGAAAAATAAAATGATACTTAGCACTACATAATCTGTGTCGATGTTTCTATCTGAACAATATCCCCTTGGAATTTTAACCCGACCCTACACGGTTATTATTACATGAATTCACTGAAAGCCTTCACATAATCACCACCTGATTGCATTATTCTCTGTAAATGAATAAATCGAAGTCCTTGGCGCAAGTTATCGCTACACGCAAGCGTCGTTCATGGGACCACAGACTAGTCTGTGATGGGACAAACGTCGGAGACACAGAACAACGGTTTGACTTGCCTGCCGGCTATCTCGCATTGCACGGATAGCGCACCGTTATAGGCAACCGAAATTAAAATCGTAGCGCTAAATTGGCGAGAATCAGAACTACTCGTTGGGTATTTCCAAAAAGCAACGCCTAGACGCCATTAGCGAAAAGTAAACAAAACTAGTGCCCTTGCGATAGTTCATCCGTTAACGATGGGGGACGTACTGCTTCCTTGGTTATGTGAAATATCACAGAATATGGGTTAGGTTAGATTATTGACCTCGAATCCTTCGACCTAGGTTAATAGAGTTAGGTTAGGTTAGTGAGAAAACATTTTTTATGAGATAGTTTTGGGATATCTAGGAAAATATGAACAAATTATTAGTGTTTACAAACTAATGTTCAGGAAAATCGAAGAAGGAACTTATTTTGGTGGAAGAAATCAATTGCAGAAATAATCGGACGAAACTAAGTGTTTTTGTTAGGAAATATCGTGTCTGTACTATCTTATTCAAATTAAGTTAGTGCTTGAGTATTTCCTAAATGTACCACCACAGAACATCTAATAATCACCTCAATTTCAAACGAAAAATATGAACTTTGAGGTGTTGGCAGAGAATATCGTATCAGGCATGTATTTGGCCCATGTTTTCGCTTCTTGCTTATTTATCTGACAGGAAAATGACTATAACCTACAATTCTCAAAATATACACGGTGAATTGCGTCAGAATGTCATGGCAAACCGGGATACTTTATGAAACTGAATTGAGTAAAGGTTACTTGGTGGTCAGCTCTGGATTTATCTTACCTGAACGAAGAGGTTATGACCCCCAGGCACATTTTTCATGATATGTCTTTCAATCTTCTCGTTCTCTAAGATGGCTAAGCCTCTGTCGATCAAGATAGGAGGTGGGGTCGCTTCGAAATTAGTACGAAAATCAGGCGGCGGTTTCTGCATATCTACTGTCGTCACTTTCAAGCTGATGGTCTTCAACTCGGCCAGTAGATAGAGTTCCATGAAGTACTCGTGGCAAAAGAGACAGGCTCCCTTTCGTCGTCCATCGATTGTGGATGCCTGAAAAAAAAAAATACATAAATATTTTTTCTCTACGATAAAAGAAGTGTCTGATTGAAATCATAAACTGAGTGCAAGGGAGGCCATCATCCTAGGTTAAGTATGGTTGCCTAACTTCAACTTGTTGAATTCAAATTAATCTGAAATTTTGAGTAGGAATTTAAAGTCTCCGTTCAGAGCGAGTAGGAAAACTAATCCGGTAGAGATCTCTAATTTCTTACATTTAGGTATTTATTTATTCAAGTCACTCAAACACTTATAGTAATGGCTAAAAGTGATAAATATAACAAGTTTGTTTGTAATGACACTCTTTAAATTGGCCCAAGAGCATCACCTCGTAAAACTGAAGAACTGCCTCGATGTAAAACCTGTATAATACCAGAATTTTTGAATCAGATATCCAATCCTTCCGCTTATTGCACAATTGAAGGCATGAAAGCAGAAATATTACACTGCGATAGGTATTGCATTACGAATTATTCGTCACAAAGATCCCACACCTAATCCGAATAATAATATTAGGTGTGCGCCAAGCAAAACAACACAGACTGATGACCTGCATATTCGCGTTTACAGCATGTTTCAGCTACCAGGATGTGCGAGTAAAAATCTACAATTTATTGTTCAAAAAGAATTGCAACACGATCGAGTTGATTTGTTGTCTTGTTATTTCGTTTATGACATTTGTTTAATTTTTTTTTCACGTAAATTGAAGTGATAGTATGTCATTTTCTTTCAGAGGACAAACTAAACAATTCAATGGAAAACGCAGCACATTATATAAATTGTACAAAATTAAATTGAAACATTTCATCTCCCAGGTACGGAAATAAGTAAAATTACACTGCGCAAAAAATTAATGCACATTATGGAAATCTCAAATTCAGTCTACAACTGAAGGTGTTCTCAATGATAATTGTTTTTATCAGAATTATGCATGCATATGTTAACCACTTTCAACGTTTTTCTTCAATACAGATGTTTTATCCCAGCAGGAATAAAAAAAGATGATATTATCAGATTTTGAATGCTAGGAGCATAGAATAACTGGAGAGAAGACCCCCCTACGAAAATGAACTGCCAAAAACGTCCGAACTTGTCAGTTCGCCGCAAGGTCACGAGATGGCGACAACGTCGTTCGTTCCTACAACATGGCTATCCTTAATAAAATTATCTTTAATGGTTATTAGTTGTTATTACTTATTAGGTCCCATTTATTACTATATCATAATATATGAGTGGCTTAGATGCAAAGGGGTACAAGTGGCAAATTTTGAAAAAATGAACTAACTGCATATTGTAAAACTTAAAATTATTAATAATTTTGTGGCAAAGAGATACAAGTGAATTTCCCGTTAGGTGATGCCTTCTATTGAAAATAAATTTAACTACCTGAAAAGAAGTCATCTGAATTTATTAGAATTAAAAAACTTTGACTGGCTTTTACTCGAAAACGAGGTTTTTTCACTTGTACACCTTTGCATCTAAGCCACTCATATATTCTTTTGAAAGAAAGCAATACATACTTTTTTTCGTAAATCCGACAATATAATGCATATAGCACGTGTAAAGAAATGGCTACAAGGATCAGATTGAATATAGGAAGAAAAATCTGTTTCCCGCTCCGAATCTAAGTATTAGCAAAGGGAATGTAAACGGGGTACCATACAATTCTGCGTATGATACACGAGAACAGATAAGACCTCAGTCTTCCCGTATAATAATAGTAATACTCACCTGAATGTTCGCTTTTTTCCGATAAGGATATTGTTTTGACAAATTTATTACCGATCACAGACTTCCCATATAATTGCGCATAAAAAGTTGATTAGAGTACAGCGATGATATGTCATCAATATTGTCTATGTTATGATTTATGGCCATTTTCAATTAAAAAGAAGCATAAATGTATCAATGACAGCCACATTATATTCTTTGCAATTGTAGCGCCATAGAACAAGATATCTGACATGTTGCTGAATGATCTCAGCGTTATCTATCGGGCGTCACACGAAACTCTAACCTCCGCCGTTATTGGCAGTTCAAAATGATCTGTCGAGCGTATGAAGCCTTCCCTCCAGTTATTCTATGCTCCTAGTTGAATGTATCGGCTCCATTCTAAAATCAGTTGTTCTCGATCAATTCTAGTGATCAATAGTTTTTCTTTCGTTTGATTTTCTACAGTCGATCGCTATGCAACGCGAAACACACAATTTGACCCAAGAGGAATGTGCCCAAGCGGTAGTTTTGCGAGAAGAAGGGTGGACATACACAAGAATTGCAGAAAGGTTTGGAGTTTCCCACACAAGTGTGTCCAGAATGTTGCAGCGATTCAGGGAGACAGGTATGAATGTCCGAAGACTAGGACAGGGTAGACCACGGGTAACAACTGCCATTCAAGAACGTTACTTGAGGAGTTTCTTCGTTGAGACAACGGTTTGCAACCGCTCGCCTCCTTCAAAATCAGCTTGAGCAAACTCATGAGGTGCAAATTAGCACTCAGACAATAAGAAATCGCCTTAGAGAATATGATTTAAGGCCTCGTGTCGCGGCAAGAGGCCCAGCTCTTAACCCAGGCCATCGAAGGGCGCGTTTGGATTTTGCGAGAGAGCATATCCATTGAGAAGAGGCCGATTGGGAAAGAGTTCTCTTCACAGATGAGTCTAGATTCTGCCTCTACCATTGTGATCGACGTTCCCTTGTATACAGACGTCCACATGAAAGATATGCTCAGTGCAATTTCCTTAATACTACTGGTTTCGGGGGAGGAACGATTATGGTATGGGGTGGAATATCTTTGACTGCTCGCACAGACCTAGTGGTCATTGATAATGGAGCTATGATTGCTGATAAGTATATAAGGAACATTCTTGAAGAGCATGTAGTGCCATTTGCCCCATACATTGGTGAAAATTTCATTTTCATGGAGGATAATGCCAGACCCCATCGTGCGCGCATCGTTCAGGAGTACCTTGAAGAGGTTGAAGTCTCTCGAATGGAATGGCCAGCAAGAAGTCCAGATCTCAATCCGATTGAGCAGTATTGGGACAATCTCAATAGAAGGCTGAGAAGTTCAGAAAATCATCCAGCTACTCTTAATGACTTAGAAATCCAACTCGGGGAAATCTGGGAAGGATTAAATCAGAACATTTTAAGATCACTCAATTTGAGTATGAACCGTCATTGCCGAGCTGTAATTAACGCAAGGGGTGGAAATACCAAGTATTAAATCACTTATCAGCATTTCAGAATTTTGAAAATTGTTCATGTCTCTTCTTTCACATAAGATTCGGTGAAATCCTGAATTTTTCTTCCATTTAATGTGTCTTGATTCGTTCAAAACCTTCCCGAGAGAACATAAAAAATAAGTTATAAAGTCAATGTAGAGTTAACTTTCATTAAAATTGAGATTTTCAGAATGTGCGTTAATTTTTTTGCGCAGTGTATGTTTGTATAAACTTCGTCGCCAAATTTATGTCCATGAAAACGAAATTCAAGTCTTGGCAAGAAGAATGCACATAATTCCGATTGGCAAGGAGAAGCCATAAAAAACTCATGCAGTATTTCAGCATATTCAATTAAAACCAAACAAATTCCAGACACGTGTATTCTTGTTTCAATTAACCACCAGCGAAAATATTCCTTGTTCAATCTTAGGCGCCTATTTCAACATCCTGTCGTTGTAGGAAGCTGAATTAAATATTTGTTGTGCACCTGAAGACATTGTTGCTGGCGCACATTATGTAATTAATGTTATGAGCTCTGAGAATGCAAATGATAAGAGGATAACCTGATTTCCTTTTTCTCGTTCTTAACACCGCTAGAAATACCTCGGATAGTTCCAACTGTTGAATGGCATGTCTGCAGGAGAACTGGAGTACTTTGAAAGGAGTCTACAGCTGGAAAAAGCTGCTAATTTTTCAGAAATATGTTCACAACCAAATCTGTATTGAAATACTCAATTTTAAATGTATTTTTAGTGTTGAAATTGATTTCGTTTTTGAAAAATGGTATTTGATTTTGTACTGTGTCCAAAAGTACTGGAAATCAGCCAATGAACCAAGGAAAATGTCCTTTTTGCTTTTGATTCCCCTACAAAACTCGTGTTCATTTCTTGTAGAAATTCTGATTAAAAGACCCTTTTAAAGAGGACGATTCCCATGTGTATTAGGTGGTCTCTATACCGTACTATTTGACTAGATTATGGTCAGCAAGACCATATCGCATTTTTCACTTTCATCTTAAACACACGAATAATCCCAAAGGTAATTTCCGTAGCGCTGAGCGGTTCAGTTTCCCATAAATCATCGAAACATGCAACCACTAGATTACTGAAATTGCAGAGAAATTTTAATTCACTTATCGTGAAAATGAAACATCCGTAAAGGTGACCGTACAAGCGAAGACTTGTACGATACCAAATTTTCTAGGTCGATAGCTGTTGTCAGCTCTACCCTTTGGAAAATTCATTAAATAAACCATTTGGCAACACTGTCGCACGAAGTGCTAACGGTCAAGACAGCTTAATACCCATCGACCTTGCGACCAGTTACTGGTTGTGGGTAATTGTTGATCGATCAAACGATGAGTCATCTGGCAAAAGACTTCTCTGGTTCCACAATGATTTATTTTTATCACGATAGGCAGATGTTCCTGTCTGATGTAATCCGTAGACATGCAATGGTACATGCGAATAACGAGTTGGGTTTGAGAAGAATATCGTTGAAGGATACAGAGTTATCTGTTCAAGAAGTTCCTCCTTTTCGAGGAGACCAATATGTTTCGGAGTAAGGTTTTTTTCGATGAAAAAGCTGGTTTGTTGTGAAATTTAAAAAAGTCGCAAAAAACGACTACAATAATTTAGCAGAAAAAAGGGGTTTACATGAAAAAAACTTCACGATTTTTTCTGCAAATTTAATCATTTCCTCCTTGCTATACTATCTACACTGCGCAAAAAAATTAACGCACATTCTGAAAATCTCAATTTTAATGAAAGTTAACTCTACATTGACTTTATAACTTATTTTTTATGTTCTCTCGGGAAGGTTTTGAACGAAACAAGACACATTAAATGGAAGAAAAATTCAGGATTTCACCGAATCTTATGTGAAAGAAGAGAAATGAACAATTTTCAAAATGCTGAAATGCTGATAAGTGATTTAATACTTGGTATTTCCACCCCTTGCGTTAATCACAGCTCGGCAACGACGGTTCATACTCATCAAAATGAGTGATCTTAAAATGTTCTGATCTAATCCTTTCCAGATTTCTCAGAGTTGGATTCCTAAGTCATTAAGAGTAACTGGATGATTTTCTGAACTTCTCAGCCTTCTATTGAGGTTGTCCCAAACCTGCTCAATCGGATTGAGATCTGGACTTCTTGCTGGCCATTCCATTCGAGAGACTTCAACCTCTTCAAGGTACTCCTGAATTTTCACCAATGTATGGGGCAAATGGCACTACATGCTCTTCAAGAATGTTCCTTATATACTCATCAGCATTCATAGCTCCATTATCAACGACCACTAGGTCTGTGCGAGCAGTCAAAGATATTCCACTCCATACCATAATCGATCCTCCCCCGAAACCAGTAGTATTCAGGAAATTGCACTGAGCATATCTTTCATGTGGACGTCTGTATACAAGGGAACGTCGATCACAATGGTAGAGGCAGAATCTAGACTCATCTGTGAAGATAACTCTTTCCCAATCGGCCTCTTCCCAATGGATATGCTCTCTCGCAAAATCCAAACGCGCCCTTCGATGGGCTGGGGTAAGAGCTGGGCCTCTTGCCGCGACACGAGGCCTTAAATCATATTCTCTGAGGCGATTTCTTATTGTCTGAGTGCTAATTTGCACCTCATGAGTTTGCTCAAGCTGATTTTGAAGGAGGCGAGCGGTTGCAAACCGTTGTCTCAACGAAGAAACTCTCAAGTAACGTTCTTGAATGGCAGTTGTTACCCGTGGTCTACCCTGTCCTGGTCTTCGGACATTCATACCTGTCTCCCTGAATCGCTGCAACATTCTGGACACACTTGTATGGGAAACTCCAAACCTTTCTGCAATTCTTGTGTATGTCCACCCTTCTTCTCGCAAAACTACCGCTTGGGCACATTCCTCTTGGGTCAAATTGCGTGTTTCGCGTTGCATAGCGATCGAGTGTAGAAAATCAAACGAAAGAAAAACTATTGATCACTAGAATTGATCGAGAACAACTGATTTTAGAATGGAGCCAATACATTCAAAATCTGATAATATCATCTTTTTTTTATTCCTGCTGGGAGAAAACATCCGTATTGAAGAAAAACGTTGAAAGTGGATAACATATGCATGCATAATTCCGATAAAAATAATTATCATTGAGAACACCTTCAGTTGTAGAATAAATTTGAGATTTCCATAATGTGCGTTAATTTTTTGCGCAGTGTATATGTTTCACCAAAAAAATTCCAAATTTAAACAGGCTCTTCTTGGTGTTGCATAGTTTCTTTGTCAGTATATTCCAACACAGCACCTTCCTCATCGTCAAACGAGGAAATGAAAGACTACAATGGCTTCAGCCTGAAGCTAGGAAAAGCCAGTGATGAGATGCTGTTAAGCACCCAATTATTTCTAATATGTAAGAACATTCACAGAACAATTAACTTCATTTATAGCCACTAGAGTATTATTATTCAGTTTGCTATTTATAACTTGTTGCATAGCCGTAAAATTGAGATTGGAGGTTGGTAATTTTTCAGCTATTGTTTCCATGTCCGTAATCAGGGTCATTTGCCCTTGTCGCACCTGTTTTACATACCTTGTTCAACGGTTGCAGAAGTTGTTTTGTCTCGAGAGCAAAGCGAATATAACAGTACCTGATTGGTATGTTGAAGCAGCTCCAATTCTTTAATTATGACTTAACTGTCGCAAGAGAAATCTTTTCATGAAGAGTTCTGAACTTAATTTAAAACTGACGGGATTCTGGAATTTTGGGTATAAAGAATGAGGACAATTTGAGTAATGTTCTTGACTCTGTTTCGAGAACAGTGAGAAAACAAATATGATTGACGTTTCAACGAATCTATTCCTCCATAATGCACCAATAAGACATTACCCTACATTCAAAATTTAAACCACTTTCTACTCAGCCAATCCCTAACCTAAATTCTCTCATTACACATCGAGATACATGCAATCAGAACATCAAGGACAAGCTAGGATTAGATTATCTATCTGAGAAAATAACACATTAATTATCTGGTATTGTGTTTTACGATGTTTATTCGGTACAGGAGTGTCCAAAAATATATGTAACATAAAATGTGATGCTGTATGCCAGATTTGGTTTTTTTTGAGGTTGAATAAGCATTTATGGACCTATATTGTTATTGAATTTTCTTCTTCAAACAACTCTTTCTACCGACAGTCTTTCTATCAATATATCCATTGTTACGGTAGCAGAATGACGTGTAGCACCATCTTATTGGAACCAAAACACTTCTGGGACAATACCAATGAAATTTTGAAACAAATAATCATTGATCATCGATCTGTAACGAGCACCATTCACTGTAACATTAGCTCCAGCATCGTTTTCGAAGAAATATAGACTGATGATGCCTCCAGCGTGTAAAGCACACCATACAGTGTATTTTTCAGGATGCAATGGAACCTGCGGAACTTCTTGAAGATTATTTTCACTCCATATACGGAAATTTTACTTGTTCACGTAGCCGTTCAACCAAAAATGAGTTTAATCACTAAACACAATTTTTCCATAAAAAGTCGATCAACTTCAAGCTGTTCTAGGGCCCGATCAGCAAACAAACGACGCTTATTATGGTCAAGTGGCTTTACTTCTTGAACCAGTTGGATCTTGTATGGGTGTAGATAAAGATCTTCACAAAAAATTTTGCATGTGGTGGATGCAAAGAGTCCAACTTATTGTGAACCTAGACGAATAGACAAATCTGGATCTTCATTAACAGTATCACTTACAGCAGCGATATTCTCTTTTGTACGTACAGTTCTTTGTCTTGTTGATGCTGTTGCGTTGAGTAGAGACATTGTTGTCCGAAATCTATCGATAGTTCGACGAATAAGCTGTTCTGATGGATGATTATGTAAAACATAAATTATTGAAAGATTTCGAGTATTTAATTTAGAAACTCTAGAAAGAAGAGTATTCGGATATAGGGGTGTAAATAGTTCAATACCAGAATATCGTAAACTTTCTTAAAATAAGCATTCAACCTTGAATACTACGTGTCAAGGTAGACACAACGTTTCTAAGGACTAAACCGATACTTCTCTAGTGTATTGCACCCGATTGCAATCAGCTGTGAAACAATTAAAGCCACGCCTATATTAATAAGAATCGATGAAATCGACAGGAACTTGGCAAATGACACTTGCTGTTCCACCCTACCGCTCTAGCGTTTCATTTACACAAATTTCACTTGCGATAACCCAATGCTTCATTAAGGAAACTTGATAATCACACAAGTGACACCTATGATTGGCGTTTGAACATTGAAATATTTATAATTCGTCAGAAAAACACTACTCATCGTGTGGAATATGAGAAAACTTGACATTGTGAAATAGGAAAAGTGTTGAATGAATAATGAGTTATGCAAGCTAAGGTTTCTGTAAAAAGGTAGAATTTAAAGAAGTTATTCTTTCTTATTCATTCAATACTTCATGGAACTAATAGGTTTCGCTTTCGTCATCATTTATAGGAATATAACACCTGAAATGGCTGTCAATCGGCAGTAAGTGGAAACAGTTCTTTAACCATTGTTAAACGTCGAGTAAAATATGCATATGAATGAATGTTAGACATTGTGGTCAAGGCTCAATGTACCACTCATATGTACTATCAAAGAGGTATGCGTGGGACTGAAAATATTGAAATGTCAAGGATAATGCTTGCCCATAAAGATTATCGGATTAGGATAAATGTAACAGTCCAAAAAAGCGGACACTAATCAGATTTTTAGATCTTCCCCATTTTTTTTTTCAAGTAAACACTGTATTTTTAATTGACACAGAGACCAATCTAACAAAAGGCAGTACCTGCAGTGTTTTGATCGAAACTCGCTGAAATATAACGGATAAAACTTCCAGTTTTCGAGGTTTAATACTCCGGCAACTGGTTTTAGCACGGCTTAGTGAGACGTTTCGCTCAATGATCTCACCTCCTCTTTTATAGTCTTAATACGCTCCATATAAGTAAGTAGCCCCTGCTGACAGTTGCGAGTTTGCTGACCTCTGTCCAAACTTGTAAACAGAATTGTAAAAAGTGAATGTCGACGCTTTGGACTGTCACTTTCACGATCGTCTGAATCATCCTTTATGCGAAAGGAAACAATTTACTTGCGGTAATTGAATTTGTTTCTTCGGGTAATGCCGTTGACGATTGTTTTATCAAATTCTGACGTTAGATTTCTCTATTAAGGAATTGATGTATTTTTCATGAAATGTTGTCAAGAATTTTGAGAGTAAGTGACAAATGACGAAAGGATATAAAGAAAAATTTAGACAGATAGTAGTAGAGCCCTTAGATCTACCTATTCAGGGGCAGTATCACCTTTTGAATCGTGGTAAATCTCCATTCAGAAAGTGGTCTCTTTATTTCACGAGTAAGTACCCTAATTTACGACGTAGAGACTTGATTTTTTTTTTAAATTGAAGTTGAAGAACGTCCCGAGGTCAAATAGTTTTTTTTTTCGATTTGATTAGTTTTTCAATTAAAAAAATCAGGTTAATCGTTAGATCTGGGGTTATTGAATATGTTTTTCGTTTTTCATGAGTACAAGCTATATTTTTGAAATAATCATCATGAAAATTTTTGTAGTTTATAGAAAATGAAATTGCCGAGGGCAAATGGTTGCGATTTTCTCGATTTAATTAGTTTTCACATTAAAAAAAAACAGGTTGAACTTCAGCGTTTTGGAAACTACACTTAATGATTTTTTCCGACGGTTATTCATCATTTTTTTGGAAAAAATCGCAACTATTTGCCCTCGGCAAATAATAATAATAAACTACAAAAATTTTCATGATGATTATTTCAAAAATATAGCTTGTACTCATGAAAAACGCAAAACATATTCAATAACCCCAGATCTAACGATTACCCTGTTTTTTTTTATTGAAAAACTGATTAAATCGAAAAAAAGAAAACTATTTGCCCTCGGGACGTTCTTCAACTTCAATTTAAAAAAAAATCAAGTCTCTACGACGTAAATTAGGGTACTTACTCGTGAAATAAAGAAACCACTTTTGAATGGAGATTTACCACGATTCAAAAGGTGATACCTAGGAGCATAGAATAACTGGAGAGAAGGCTCCCCTACGAAAATGAACTGCCAAAAACGTCCGAACTTGTCAGTTCGCCGCAAGGTCACGAGATGGCGACAACGTCGTTTCTTCCTACAACATGGCTATCCTTAATAAAATTATCTTTAATGGTTATTCGTTGTTATTACTTATTAGGTCCCATTTATTACTATATCATAATATATATTCTTTTGAAAGAAAGCAATAAATACTTTTTTTCGTAAATCCGACAATATAATGCATATAGCACGTGTAAAGAAATGGCTACAAGGATCAGATTGAATATAGGAAGAAAAATCTGTTTCCCGCTCCGAATCTAAGTGTTAGCAGAGGGAATGTAAACGGGGTACCATACAATTCTGCGTATAATACACGAGAACAGATAAAACCTCAGTCTTCCCGTATAATAATAATACTTACCTGAATGTTCGCTTTTTCCGATAAGGATATTGTTTTGACAAATTTATTACCGATCACAGACTTCCCATAAAATTGCGCATAAAAAGTTGATTAGAATAAAGCGATTTTATGTCATCAATATTGTCTATTTTATGATTTATGGCCATTTTCAATTAAAAAGAAGCATAAATGTATCAATAACAATGACAGCCACATTATATTCTTTGCAATTGTAGCGCCATAGAACAAAATATCTGACATGTTACTGAATAAAGGATCTCAGCGTTATCTATCGGGCGTCACACGAAACTCTAATCTCCGCCGTTATTGGCAGTTCAAAATGATCTGTCGAGCGTATGAAGCCTTCCCTCCAGTTATTCTATGCTCCTAGGTGATACTGCCCCTTAAGTAGTTATCCTTATCAGTAGATCTCAGCAAATCTGGTTATTTTTTAGGCGAAATGTCAAAGTTTTCCTGAGAAATGGAAGAATAAAGGAAAATATGATTTCCAAGCTTTTTTGCATTGGCCTTTTCTCTTTCGATCCGTGTATTTACATCCCGGCCAGGATATTTGTGAGAAAAGTTTCATCGAGTTTGAAATTGTCCTTTTCGCTGCATTTTTCTACATTCCCTAGAGAATCGAAATTCCACCCACGTATAAATCCTTTATTCCTCTTTTCGACCGAATAAAAATTTCCTCACTGTGTCGCAGATTCGCTGCGATTTTAAGAGTCTTCGGCAGATTCCGTCAGGCCGGTTCACAGAGTTACCATTTAAGTATAGTATTTTTATTATTCATATAATTTTGTTGTTCGATTGGTCTATTTCGTAACGAGGGAAATACTCAATTATGAAAGTGAGTTTTTTCATGAATGAATACTTTTTACGGTACTTATCCAAAGTATGCGTTGAAAATTTACATTGAACATTGAATATTCATCATTTAAATACCTTTCCTACTATCCCATTCCACAAATTTTGGTCAAAACCGTTCAGTTCCGTGTACTTTACGAGTACTGAATGATGATTTCTTCAATAGGCTAATTGAATTGCTAAATCACCATTATCGACCTGTTATATGCCGATAAAACAATTTCTAAATTTTCTAGGTAGGTGTACGACTTTCTCCGAGATAAGTTTGGCTTACACCTACTACTCAATGGCTTATCGAAGGAAGAATAATGCTATACGAGCGTTAAACGGTTGATGGTACTGTTGGAATATCCGCCAATTAAATAAACATAGCCTTGATCTTGGGTATCACATCCGAAGATAGCAGAAAAGAATAATTTATTCTCGTCATCACTTTAGAAATGTATCGTGTGTTTTTTTAGAGTGATAGAACTTTAAATTGAAATAAAACATATTTAAATTAAAATTGAAGCCAATTTTTTTTTATATTTCAAAAATACACTGCGCAAAAAAATTAATGCACATTATGGAAATCTCAAATTTATTCTACAACATAAGGTGTTTTCGATGATAATTATTTTTATCAGAATTATGCATGCATATGTTATCCACTTTCAACGTTTTTCTTCAATACAGATGTTTTCTCCCAGCAGGAATAAAAGAAGATGATATTATCAGATTTTGAATGTATTGGCTCCATTCTAAAATCAGTTGTTCTCGATCAATTCTAGTGATCAATAGTTTTTCTTTCGTTTGATTTTCTACACTCGATCGCTATGCAACGCGAAACACGCAATTTGACCCAAGAGGAATGTGCCCAAGCGGTAGTTTTGCGAGAAGAACATTCTTGAAGAGCATGTAGTGCCATTTGCCCCATACATTGGTGAAAATTTCATTTTTATGGACGATAATGCCAGACCCCATCGTGCGCGCATCGTTCAGGAGTACCTTGAAGAGGTTGAAGTCTCTCGAATGGAATGGCCAGCAAGAAGTCCAGATCTCAATCCGATTGAGCAGGTTTGGGACAACCTCAATAGAAGGCTGAGAAGTTCAGAAAATCATCCAGCTACTCTTTATGACTTAGGAATCCAACTCGGAGAAATCTGGGAAGGATAAGATCAGAATATTTTAAGATCACTCATTTTGAGTATGAACCGTCGTTGCCGAGCTGTGATTAACGCAAGGTGTGGAAATACCAAGTTTTAAATCACTTATCAGCATTTCAGTATTTTGAAAATTGTTCATTTCTCTTCTTTCACATGAGATTCGGTGAAATCCTGAATTTTTCTTCCGTTTGATGTGTCTTGTTTCGTTCAAAACCTTCCCGAGAGAACATAAAAAATAACTAAAATAAGTTATAAAGTCAATGTAGAGTTAACTTTCATTAAAATTGAGATTTTCAGAATGTGCGTTAATTTTTTTGCGCAGTGTAATTCCAGACCAGACCAATTTTGGACCACTTTTTCCACTACTTCAGGCCTTATTTCAGCAATAACATGAGTTATGTTGGCTTCTAAAGCGTCTATGGTTTCTGGTTTATCAGAATAAACCAATTACTTGTCATAACCCTATAAAGAAAATAATCCATTGGAGTTATTTCGCTTGATCTTGGAGACCAATTAATTGGACCATTTCTCGAAATAATGTTATCCCCAAATCTTCCTTTCAATAAATCAATTGTTACGTTAGGATCATGGGGTGTAGCACCATCTTGTCACTCAAAGAAAACACCCGATATCTACAGGAATAAGTAAGTATAAAGGTTGAAATGATAATCAATTCTAGCTCGAATATAATGTTCATTTAAATAGAATCTAGCGACAATTTTTTTACAGGAAAACCAATTTTTCCACATTTACCCGTCACATGTAGGTCTGGTGATAGTGATACTAGCCGATTTGTCGTATTTTTAAATAAAGCAATGTTATAACTTTCTTGATTAATCAAAATTGGTCATTTTTCAGAATACGAAAAGATAGCCATTCCTTTTGAGTATTAATTTACTGATAAGATAATAATTGAGTGTTTTAAACCCATTACGTTTTCAAATTGAAAGGGAAAGCCATACCTTGACATATAGTGATATTTGCAGTACCAAATGAGCGATCTTTCAAAGTTGCTCGAGGCTATAGGTTTGGCTTGCTCATCTTCGAAATAGAACAATAGAATAGTCTTACGTAGATTCTCTACAATAATTATTGAGATCATTTGTACTGGAAAATTTGGAGTTATTTCGAATATACAATTAGGTACTTGTAGTTCATTTTCAGGTGGACAAAACTCTATTGTATGTACCAAGAAAGGACGACAAAAGATAAGAGTTATCAGTATATCAGATAAAATAAGAGCATCAAGCAATGTCTGCTCACATTAAATTCCTACACGAGTGTCTACAGTTTATACAAACTTCTTCACATTCGGAACATTTAAACACAGTTAAATCGATTTCAAACTTTAAGTATATTTCCATATCCATAGAGTTCATATTGATGCAACAAAATATCAAATTTCTGCAAGAATTCGAAAATTCCGATTTGCAAACTGCATGAAAATTTCAGCAGGGTTCAGATCAAGTATCGAATATCAAGTACTGCCAATTATGCCATTATTACTGTCACATATCCGTGTTCGACGCACCTAAAGCTGGGTCCCCACATAAATAAATGTTTTTCAAGATTGGCTTATAAGTTCGAATAATAAACATCTAATTTCTTACATTTGAGGCTTTTTTTATTTCTGTAAACACTAAGCTTGACTTTGTTTTAATCTAATCGAATAGTTTTTGCTGAAAATTCTTTTAGAAAACATTTCAATTGCTATCATTTTATCGACTAATGAAATGTTCTTTGGAAATAAGATAAAACTACACTGCGCAAAAAAATTAACGCACATTATGGAAATCTCAAATTCATTCTACAACTGAAGGTGTTCTCAATGATAATTATTTTTATCAGAATTATGCATGCATATGTTATCCACTTTCAACGTTTTTCTTCAATGAAGATGTTTTCTCCCAGCAGGAATAAAAAAAGATGATATTACCAGATTTTGAATGTATTGGCTCTATTCTAAAATCAGTTGTTCTCGATCAATTCTAGTGATCAATAGTTTTTCTTTCGTTTGATTTTCTACACTCGATCGCTATGCAACGTGAAACACGCAATTTTACCCAAGAGAAATGTGCCCAAGCGGTAGTTTTGCGAGAAGAAGGGTGGACATACACAAGAATTGCAGAAAGGTTTGGAGTTCCCCATAGAAGTGTGTCCAGAATGTTGCATCGATTCAGGGAGACAGGTATGAATGTCCGAAGACCAGAACAGGGTAGACCACGGGTAACAACTGCCATTCAAGAACGTTATTTGAGAGTTTCTTCGTTGAGACAACGGTTTGCAACCGCTCGCCTCCTTCAAAATCAGCTTGAGCAAACTCATGAGGTGCAAATTAGCACTCAGACAATAAGAAATCGCCTCAGAGAATATGATTTAAGGCCTCGTGTCGCGGCAAGAGGCCCAGCTCTTACCCCAGCCCATCGAAGGGCGCGTTTGGATTTTGCGAGAGAGCATATCCATTGGGAAGAGGCCGATTGGGAAAGAGTTCTCTTCACAGATGAGTCTAGATTCTGCCTCTACCATTGTGATCGACGTTCCCTTGTATACAGACGTCCACATGAAAGATATTCTCAGTGCAATTTCCTGAATACTACTGGTTTCGGGGGAGGATCGATTATGGTATGGGGTGGAATATCTTTGACTGCTCGCAGAGACCTAGTGGTCGTTGATAATGGAGCTATGAATGCTGATAAGTATATAAGGAACATTCTTGAAGAGCATGTAGTGCCATTTGCCCCATACATATATTGGTGAAAATTTCATTTTTATGGACGATAATGCCAGACCCCATCGTGCGCGCATCGTTCAGGAGTACCTTGAAGAGGTTGAAGTCTCTCGAATGGAATGGCCAGCAAGAAGTCCAGATCTCAATCCGATTGAGCAGGTTTGGGACAACCTCAATAGAAGGCTGAGAAGTTCAGAAAATCATCCAGCTACTCTTAATGACTTAGGAATCCAACTCGGAGAAATCTGGGAAGGATTAGATGAGAACATTGTATAAGATCACTCAATTTGAGTATGAACCGTCGTTGCCGAGCTGTAATTAACGCAAGGGGTGGAAATACCAAGTAGTAAATCACTTATCAGCATTTCAGTATTTTGAAAATTGTTCATTTCTCTTCTTTCACATAAGATTCGGTGAAATCCTGAATTTTTCTTCCATTTACTGTGTCTTGTTTCGTTCAAAAGCTTCCCGAGAGAACATAAAAAATAAGTAATAAAGTCAATGTAGACTTTCATTAAAATTGAGATTTTCAGAATGTGCGTTAATTTTTTTGCGCAGTGTATTTGTAAATCGAAAAATAATTATCTCCTCATGGAACTGATCCAATTGAAAATTTCCATAAGGTTATTTGTCACCAACATTTCTTCAGATAGGTATACTTTCATACACAAGCATAAACACTAAATTCTCCACTTGACCCTGAATTTTTATGAACGCTCGTAAATCTAAAGGTGATTCAACAGCTATTAAATTTCAAATACGAATAGATTCCGTGAAATTTATAGATAAGAGATTGAGCATCTGGTCGAGCTCTTAAAAGGCAAAACCACATATCCCATCGTCATATAAGTGCTTGAGTTTGGCATTGTCCAACTTAAAAGGCGACTGAAGAAATTGTGTTACTTTCGATCTGCTTTTTATGAGCAGGAAAAGCACATAATTTTGTGGGGAACCGCATGACACTTTCGTCTTTCTCATTTCGCCTTCATTTGAACAGCGAGATTTGTTTGTTTCTCTTGAGGAAAGCTAGAGAGAAGGAGCACATAACCCCAGAGGAAAATGAACCATTGGAGTTATATCGCATGATCTTGAAGGCCAATTAATTATACCATTTTTCGAAATAATGTTATCACAAAACTTTCTTTCAATAAATCAATTTTTTTTTCAATAAATCAATTCAATGAGGTGTAGCACCATTGTTGGAACCAAAACACTTCTGGGTCGATACCATTCAAATTTTGAAACAAATTATCATTGATCATCGATCTGTTACGAGCACCATTCAATGTAACATTAGTTCCAGCATCGTTTTTGAAGAAATATGGACCGATGATGCCTCCAGCGTGTAGAGCACACCATACAGTGCATTTTTCTGGATGCAATTGAACCTGCAGAACTTCTTGAGGATTGTTTACACTCCATATACGGCAACAACCTATATTTCTTTTTTCTCTTCTCAGTGTTTGTTATTGAATTATGTTTGTTCGTTGTATCAAAATAAATAAACTGCGCAAAAAAATTAACGCAGAAGAAAATCTCAATTTTAATGAAAGTTAACTCTACATTGACTTCATAACTTATTTTTTATGTACTCTCGGGAAGGTTTTGAACGAAACAAGACACATTAAATGGAAGAAAAATTCAGGATTTCACCGAATCTTATGTGAAAGAAGAGAAATGAACAATTTTCAAAATACTGAAATGCTGATAAGTGATTTAATACTTGGTACTTCCACCCCTTGCGTTAATTACAGCTCGGCAAGGACGGTTCATACTCAAAATGAGTGATCTTAAAATGTTCTGATCTAATCCTTCCCAGATTTCTCCGAGTTGGATTCCTAAGTCATTAAGATTAGCTGGATGATTTTCTGAACTTCTCAGCCTTCTATTGAGGTTGTCCCAAACCTGCTCAATCGGATTGAGATCTGGACTTCTTGCTGGCCATTCCATTCGAGAGACTTCAACCTCTTCAAGGTACTCCTGAACGATGCGCGCACGATGGGGTCTGGCATTATCGTCCATAAAAATGAAATTTTCACCAATGTATGGGGCAAATGGCACTACATGCTCTTCAAGAATGTTCCTTTTATACTTATCAGCATTCATAGCTCCATTATCAACGACCACTAGGTCTGTGCGAGCAGTCAAAGATATTCCACCCCATACCATAATCGATCCTCCCCCGAAACCAGTAGTATTCAGGAAATTGCACTGAGCATATCTTTCATGTGGACGTCTGTATACAAGGGAACGTCGATCACAATAGTAGAGGCAGAATCTAAACTCATCTGTGAAGAGAACTCTTTCCCAATCGGCCTCTTCCCAATGGATATGCTCTCTCGCAAAATCCAAACGCGCCCTTCGATGGGCTGGGGTAAGAGCTGGGATTCTTGCCGCGACACGAGGCCTTAAATCATATTCTCTGATGCGATTTCTTATTGTCTGAGTGCTAATTTGCACCTCATGAGTTTGCTCAAGCTGATTTTGAAGGAGGCGAGCGGTTGCAAACCGTTGTCTCAACGAAGAAACTCTCAAGTAACGTTCTTGAATGGCAGTTGTTACCGTGGTCTACCCTGTCCTGGTCTTCGGACATTCATACCTGTCTCCCTGAATCGCTGCAACATTCTGGACACACTTGTATGGGAAACTCCAAACCTTTCTGCAATTCTTGTGTCCACCCTTCTTCTCGCAAAACTACCGCTTGGGCACATTCCTCTTGGGTCAAATTGCGTGTTTCGCGTTGCATAGCGATCGAGTGTAGAAAATCAAACGAAAGAAAAACTATTGATCACTAGAATTGATCGAGAACAACTGATTTCAGAATGGAGCCAATACATTCAAAATCTGATAATATCATCTATTTTTATTCCTGCTGGGAGAAAACATCTGTATTGATGAAAAACGTTGAAAGTGGATAACATATGCATGCATAATTCTGATAAAAATAATTATCATTGAGAACACCTTCAGTTGTAGAATAAATTTGAGATTTCCATTATGTGCCATAATTTTTTTGCGCAGTGTAGATTGCGTTTCGAGATTCAACACTTGCATGATCCACTCTGTCTAAGAGTTTGGTCTTCAGCGAATTTGAATCTATCGAAAAGAACGATTTCCTAACAAACTTTCGTAAAAACCGTTGCACAAAGCTTACCGTATCTCCTAATCCTGTCGCTTCCCATCCGAAGTTATCCAACTGTCTAATCCTCGCAAACAAGATTCGTTTTTACGGTTTCCAGTCAAACTGAAATAAATCAAACTGACCTGGGCCAAGACCTGGGGTCACTTCTACCATTCGATCTAGACTCGGCTTTAATATATGAATAATTCCATTAATTCCGCTGGAATGTCGTCTAATTGGGTTTATTCTTCTGAATTTGTTATGATTCGAAATGTAGGTAAACCGGTGTTGCTTTATGCTTTTCCATTTCTGCTATTTTCGTTACGACATTGCTTATGTAACTATTTCGTTTTTATTTTAGTCTGTGTCAACATAGGTAAGAGGGCGAGTGAGAGATAGGTTTCTTTATTTCCTCGGTGTTTCACCAACTTTTAAGGTTACTTATCGCCATAAAAATGGGTCGATTCAATATTAGATTTACAGTATCAGGAACTGCATTATCTATATTCGTATTTACCTATGGAATATATCTTTTGAGCGCTGCTTCCATACAAAATAACTCTTCATTGAAGCAAGATGATGAACTATGGTAGAAAACATGCTTTGTTGTTCAAATTTAAGTTTTTCGTAGCCTGCCAGATCCCCTGACTCAAATAGTTTAGATTTCTTTATATACTAACTGCATTTTTATGGCAATTTTGATTTTTCAGGGGATTTCTACAGAATCCTTCTAATTTTTTTCTCGAAATCCGTAGCAGATACGACAAAACTACAAGGGACCATAAAGTTTAGTAAGACATCAAAGATCCTTCCTACAAATTTTCAAAATAACGGTGGCTCACCAAAAAAAAGTTCTGGTGGAAAACAGAGGAAAATTTTCCAGAAAAATATCACCCTGTATATTGACAATCGAATTTGGCATACCACATGGTGCAAACTCTAAATTGTATTACCTATGCCGAATTTCAGTTGAATATCTTGTGAAATGCAGATAGTATGAGGAGAAAACTTGAAAAAAATTAAAACTTCAACACCTTGTATCTCGGAAACGAAACGTTTGCGGTCTTATGTTTATTGGACTTTTTCTTCTTGAAATTACACAAGGAATCTCCCCTCCAAGGATGTTCAAGGATCCGAGGAAAAATGCTGGAGACTCCAACAGTGGGTTAAGAGCGAAACCTTAATTTAAATGTTTTCCTCATAGTACCTTCATTCCACAAGATATTCAACTGAGATTTGGCATAGAACTTACATTTTAGGGTGTTCACCATGTGACATGCCAATTTCGATTGCAAATCTACAGGGTGATATTTTCCTGGAACATTGTCTCCTATTTTCCTCCAGAACTTTTTTTGGTGAGCCACTGTTAGGTCACACAATCGAAAATGGCATGTCACTTGGTGCAAACTCTGAATTGTATTACCTATGCTGAATTTCAGTTGAATATCTTGTGAAATGCAGATGCTATGAGAGGAAAACTTGAAAAAAATTAAAACTTCAACACCTTGTATCTCGGAAACGAAACGTTTGCGGTCTTATGTTTATAGGACTTTTTCTTCTTGAAATTACACAAGGAATCTCCCCTCCAAGGATGTTCAAGGATCCGAGGAAAAATGCTGGAGACTCCAACAGTGGGTTAAGAGCGAAACCTTAATTTAAATGTTTTCCTCATAGTACCTTCATTCCACAAGATATTCAACTGAGATTTGGCATAGAACTTACATTTTAGGGTGTTCACCATGTGACATGCCAATTTCGATTGCAAATCTACAGGGTGATATTTTCCTGGAACATTGTCTCCTATTTTCCTCCAGAACTTTTTTTGGTGAGCCACTGTTAGGTCACACAATCGAAAATGGCATGTCACTTGGTGCAAACTCTGAATTGTATTACCTATGCTGAATTTCAGTTGAATATCTTGTGAAATGCAGGTGCTATGAGAGGAAAACTTAAAAAAACTTCAAACTGCAACACCTTGTATCTCGAAAACGAAACGTTTGCGGACTTATGTTTATGGGACTTTTTCTTCTTAAAATTACACAAGGAATCTCCTGTACAAGGATGTTCAAGGATCCGAGGAAAAATGCTGGAGATTCCAACAGTGTATTAAGAGCGAAACCTTAATTTCAGTTTTTTCCTCATAGTATCTTCATTTTTCAAGATACTCAACTGAAATTTGGCATAGACATAACATTTTAGGGTCTTCACCATGTGAGATGCCAATTTTGTTCGCAAATCTACAGGGTGAAATTTTTCTGGAACATTGTCCCTGTTTTCCTCCAGAACTTTTTTTTGGTGAGCCACTGCTTGTTCGAAAAATTGTAAAATGAAGCTCTGTTAGTATGATAAACTTTTTAGTCTCTTGAAGTTTTCTCGTATCTGCTATCAATTTCGAGAAAAAAATTGGAACAATCCGACATCCTCAGAAAGATGCAAATCAAAATGCGTCCGATTGGTTCGCGATTAAATATAAAATTCAAACATTTACAGTCTAGCCTCAGAAACCGCTAATACGGTCTAAGGTCGTGTTCTAACTCTCGTTTTTTCCCATGCTCGCTCTATAATAATCCGACCAAGTCAAAGAACTGGTTCCGCGATGACCTAGTGACATTAGTCGCCTCCTTTATTAATTCGCCGGCATTATTGCGTCCGAATATTCGGGCCCCAGAATTAATAATTAGTTATTACGTTGTTCACGAATTCTTTATGGTTCCACGCTTCAATTTGAATTTTTTCAGCATTTCCGCAAACATAATAGCAGACTAATCGCTATTTAGGTAAAAAGTAAAAGTGGTTGAGTCATCAGGCGAGTTTTAGGTTGCGAATGGTTTAGAGATGACGGCATAAAAAGGAAACGGTCTTGCATCCTTGTTTTGGCTTCAGAATTCATGAGTAATTTCGATCGTATATCTGATACGAGGATATATTGAAATATTCTTAGCCTACTATAAAACAAAACAAAATTTCAATGTCAAAATATTTCATTACTCAACATATTCTCCTCTTAATTGAATACATTTATCACAGCGAACCTGCAACGTCTCTAGACCTTTCAAAAAAAATGTTTCTTCTTGCTCTGCAAACCAGTCCTCCACAGCTTTTATTACCTCATCGTTGGAAGAAAATTTACGACCTTTTAAACTTTTTTTCAGTTGAGGAAAGAGATGATAGTCGAACGGAGCCAAATCTGGTGAATAAGGGGGGTTTTCTAGTAATTCTAACCCTAAATCACAAATTTTTTGCATGGGAACATGAGATTTACTGGAGCGTTGTCCAGTAAAAACAAAATACCTTTGGGTAGCTTTCCGCGTTTTTTCTCTTTAATTTTTTTCCGTAGAGTGGTCGGTAATGTCGAATAGTAATCTCCAGTTATTGTTCTACCCTTATCCAAAAAATCAATCATGATAACTCCATGCCAATCCCAAAAAACTGAAGCAAGAACTTTTCCAGCAGATTTTTGGACACGAAACTTCTTAGGTCTTGGCGAACCAGAGTGTCGCCATTCCATGGATTGTTGCTTTGTTTCTGGATCTTAGAAATGTACCCAAGTCTCATCCATAGTAACAATTCGGTTTAAGAAGTCTACATCGTTTTCAAATCGAGCACAGATCGAACGCGATGCTTCTTCCCTTGTACGCTTTTGCTCAACATTCAAACATTTGGGGATCTATTCTGCAGAAATTTTTCCCATGTCCAAATTGACGTGAATAATATTATGAACGCGTTCGTATGAAATGTTCAGTACTTCAGATATCCGTTTTAGCCCAATTCGACGGTCTGATAAAATCATGTCATGAACTGCATCGATATTTTCGGGGACTGACACAGAAACTGGCCTTCCCGATCGGTGATCATCTTCAATGGAAAATTAACCTCTAGCTTGCAGTCCAATTTTTCACGGTCGCATACGAAGGACATTGATCACTAATGGTATTAAGCATATTTTCGTAAATCTGCTTACCTCTTAACCCTTTTAAATACAGGTACTTGATGATGGCTCAATACTCCAATTTTTAGATTTTTACAATTTCGGTGCACATCTTTTTTTTTAATTTATTGCGTAACTCTGGTTTACTTTTTCGACGTCGAACTTTACACTGACACTTCTAATAAGTTATTGTTCGATGATATGGTATCGCAATATTTTGTTCATGCATGGAACTGGTCTAGGCTAACTAGATATCAATACATCCTCGTATTATGAATATGGAGCAAACAACGGATATGCAGAGTCACGAAGTGAAGCCGAATCTTTGCATCTTTGCGAGCGTCGCATGGAACTTCGAAAATGGCTTAGAGGACCCAATCAAAGGACTGATCAGGTGAAAATTTTAAAAGAAGAAAGCTACAAAAGATTTTTTTTTCAGAAAAAATAATGCTCATGGCAGTATCCAGATGGACTGTTTCATACGCGCCTCCTGTATATGCCATAAAATTTTTCTGAATAGGAGTCGTTCGGTTAAAGAATTAATTGTACTGTCAACGATGTCTAATGAGACTGTTGAAAAAATCGGTGAAAAGCAAAGTAACAACTCTTCTAAACGTTTCCCCAACAATGGCTTACGACTGAACGACTCCTCTTTCAATTAACGTGGCCATTGTTCCGGTTTAATTTCAATGCCATTTCCACTTCTCATTGACCGTTGAGTTCTTCGTCTTTGATCTATTTCTAGGGGCATACTCAGACAACAAAGAATACACCGATATTTGGATGAAACTTTTCAAGGCGAAATACATGAAGAAAGTTAAATTCTCATTCAATGACCAGCAGCACTAACCTCAAAATATATTTGACAAGGACTTCTCAAAATGTTTTGATGGAATTAAGCTTTGTTCGTGTAGACATTGAAACCGTTTGTTTGCTGGAAAAATTGTTTTATGTGGTCATTTTTTTGATATTTATAGTCAATCTCATACTCGGGAATATGATAACAGTGAACATTATTTAAATTAAGTGCATTTTCATTGAAGAAATGCCACGATTATCGACAAATATACTGCTTCACAAGAGTTAGGGATTTCGTATTCATTCGTTTTTGAAAGTATGTAATCTTCGAGAAATTCGCTGTAAAATCATTCAAAACTCAATAACAACTTGAATCGATTCAATAAAAATCAGTATGAGACATTTCGTCAATCTGGTCGCCTTTTTTCTGAAGTTTTGTTCTTTGTATACGAGTATGCTTCATGAATGTTCTTATTTCGAAATGAAGTCAGTTTATCAACGGCTTCGATTTGAAACGAGTTTTCTAAAAATGTCAATACGTAAATTAACAAACGCTGAGGCTAATAGGGCTAAGGGAATGCTACAGGGTGGCCTTACTCAGGTTGTTGTAGCGGAAAGGCTCCAAGTCAGCCAAAGTGTGATATCTCGATTTTGGAATAGGTTCAGGGAGACAGGTTCCATGTTGGAAAGACCAAGGCTTGGTGGGCGATGAAAAACAACACCTGCTCAGGATCGTTTCATCACCGTTTCGGCGAGAAGAAAACCTACATCTACGTGTAGAATGCTACGGAATACTTTTCAAAATGCAGATGGGGTCCAAGTTTCCATCGAAACCATCAGACGACGTTTGAGAGAGGTGAATCTAGGTTCTAGACGTCCATTAAGAGGAGTTCCATTAGCACGCGACCATAAGCGTCAAAGACTGGAATGGGCAAGGCAACATATCAATTGGAACGATCAATGACGTAGTGTCCTTTTCACTGATGAATCCAGATATGGACGATTTTCAGATTCTCGAAGAATAAGGGTAAGGACAATCCCACGCATACCCCTTAATCGTCGCTATGTCCAAAAAGTCCATCCATTCCGAGGGGGTAGTGTTATGGTATGGGCCGGGATATGTTTCAACGGGCGCACAGATCTACACATTTGTCCTGGGAATATGACCGCCTTAAACTATAAGGAGCATGTCATTGACAATGTTGTGCCAAATTTTCACGCTGCTATTGGTGAAACTTTTCAATTTCTAGACGATAACGCTAGACCGCACGGTGCAGCCATAGTTGAGAATGCGCGCGAGGAGCTTGGTATTCCACATTTACCAATAACTCCGCACTCACCAGATTTGAATTGCATAGAACATGCATGGGATATGCTCCAAAGAAGATTAGATAATCATCAACCTACCCCAGAATCCTCAAATGATCTGAGAGAGCTTCTGCCCCTTTTATGGAACCAAAGCGACTTCGAGGACATCGTTTCAAGTTACGGAAGGAGAAGTTCAGGCTGCCTTGCAGGGAGTATTTTCTTTGCAATCGTGTTTTCGACCTATGGAATCGCCTTCCAGAGAGTATTGTTGCCTCGCCATCCGTGAATGCCTTCAAAAACAGTTTCGACCGGTGGGCCAGTGCTTGAGTGTTCATACTGTGTTATTATCCTTTTTTTTTGTACTGTGGAATTCATATTTTCATTTCTTTTATTGAGTTTATAGGTTTCTACCTCTACTCATATCTTTATGTAATAATAATAATAATAATAAATTCCTCAAGAAATGTTCAACAACCTCGTGTAATATGCAAAGAAGATGTCAAGATGTTATTGATGCTACATTGTATTGATAGTCTTAAAATGCTTGAATTCTCTGGGAATAAAATTTCGTTATTTTACTCGATTTTTCTTAACCATCCTGTATACGCTGCAGACCTACTAAAATTAATTTGCATCTTGAAATCATATTAATATGAATTTTCATCACAAAAATCTTATTTTAACTATATTTTTTTTTGCAACATTTCATGTGGAGCATCGTTGGAATGTCTAATATTAGGCAATCTAAGGGCTTGTCAACATTTTTTTGAGGTTAGTGTGGTGATCAAACAATGGAAATTTGACTGTGTTGATGTAGATATTGAAAACTTTGAAAAATTGTTTGATGGGACCATTTTTTTATATTTCCAGTCAATCTTCCACTCAGGTATTTCAAACTTACGAAAGTTAATTAATTTGTGTGCATTTTCATTGAAGAAATGCCACGATGATCGATAAATAATAATTGTACGTCCAAGTTTCCAAGAAAAACTTCCTGGTACGTCAATTCCTTTGAGAACGATGTTCATTCTCCATCGTATCAACAAATAGCGAAGATTGACGTAGATATTCGATGAGCATACAAATCGTTCATCTCCGAAAATAGCATTTTCTTCCATCTGGCCACGTTAATAATCTCCAATATTTCTTACCATTCGATAGAAACGAAAGAACGCTTGGTCAATTTGTATAGAATGATCTACGACCGAAGCTCGGAACGGTAACATCGATATTACGGTAGGACTATTTTCAGAATTATATGATTGAGTTACTGTAAAACGTGGGTTCGGAATTCTGCATTGAATGGAAAAGTTAACTTGTTCTCATATCGGTAAACAAACCTGACAAGAACTTGAAACCCGTTGGGACATTAAAAATCACTAAGTTGATTTACCAAACTTCATCCGCGTGAATAATAACCATAAAATTCGAGTGGAACATTCAAATTTGTCCACGACTGTTGGATATTTTTTTTTAGTAATTTATATTTCTACCAACAATTTCTGTTTCAAATTTAAATGACATTCCAAAGAATTTTCTGCTCCGAAGAATTTGTTGTGTATTTCAAGTTTTTCAATAGTACTAAGGGCGATATGTTGAGATTGAATAAAACACCAAATATTCGAGATAAATGCCAACTTTTTTCATTTTTAAATAACACTAGCTGGCCCGGCGAACTTTGTTCCGCCCTAATGATACTTAGCGTGGATTTCACAAATACACTCTGACTTTTGAACTGTCAAATGTTTCCATGGATATGAGCTATCACACAGAACATATACACAAAAATCATATGTCATAATATGTCAACCACTAATAATGGCAAATTTGGATTCAGTTATTTCCGCAAATATATTTATTACCCAAACAGAAATTCAAAAACGTTTCAAAAATTATGAGGAAAGATGAGAACGGACAATTCACGATTGAAACTGATCGCCAAAATCCGATTTACTTGACATTTCGATAAAAATTCACTGTGATATTCAACTGCTTTTTGATCTGTTAATAGCCTTTCATGGTACTATAAACTATAAACCCTATGTAAATTACACGGTAATTGATGTCATATGTTCTTTTTTCGACCATTTCAAACCACGACGACCGAATGCTCGAAAAAAGAACAGATGACATCAATCGATGGCCGCGAAAGCCTCAACAAATTCATCGTCATTTAATTGTGATAATGTCAAATATAGTACCTTCACGATTACGTTATCTGGAATAAATATAACTATAAAAATAACTAATAATCATCAGTCACAATGTGTGAATAGCGCCATCTGAAGTGGAAGAACGAAACTTTTCTCATATCTCAACGAAATCTAATCATTTTAGACATCTGTACTCCTACGCTAAGACATTTTGGTTTTGCCCAACAGCGCAGAGTTGTAGGCAACTCAAATTACACACTATTACAGTGACTATAGAGGGAATATAGTCACTGTACACACTATTTGTTTATATCGCCATCTAACGCGGAGAATATCAAATGAAGTACAAACGAATAAGCGGTAGCGTAACTGTAACTGTAGCCACATCTAGTGGCCTTACTCAAAAGGAGGAAAAGCATTTCCTGTAGAAGTAAAATTTTCATCGATTTTTTCAAAGTTTTATTGTATTTCATAATAACCAGACCGTAGACGAATTCACATATGAAGTTTCATAACAAACAGTCCATCCGATCTCGAGTTATAAATGGTGTAACCAACATCTTTCTTTTATACAGGGTGTCTACTTTTGAAACGGCAAAACTTCAAGGGGAGACTATTCAAGTGATTTGCAACAAAAAATGTCATATAACACATGGTCGAAATCTTGACGGTTATTCTTCAATTCAACATTTCCCGTTTTCACGAAATATTTCAATTTTTTCCATGAAATCTTTAATATATCAGTTATGCTTGTAGCTTCATCGAATTCGATCACATATTTGGAAATGATATTAAATTTTCTACAAGAAAATAATTTCAGTGTGCCAAAAATATTTCTATTGCGGGTTTGGCGAGGAGATGAATATCACGATACTGAAGTGAACAAAATCAGTCATATTTTTCCAATGGGTTTTTCGTTGAAAAATTATCTATTATGGGCATGTTTTCTATTCAGCAAAAAATACCTCATTTAGTGTACTTTCGAATGACATATCAACTTTCTTGCTAACTGCTTGTTTTCTGCCATAATATCACGGCTTATAAGATGAAAACGAAAAAGTCGAAAAATTTGCTCCATTTTGAAACTCATTATGATTGAATATCGAGGAAATTCTACTGGAAATCTGACAGTTTCTGTCACTTAACTTTTGTTAAGAGCTATTCAGTGACGGCTGAGACGTCATCACATTTTTATGGTCAGCCTACCCTCTCTGGGGTCAACGCCTATCTCTTCTTCTTCTTCTCTGTTCATCTTCTTTACATTCTATGGCGAGGGAGGTATGAATAGAGTTACACTGTTAGTTAACAGTTCACAGTTAATTATACTACGAATTAATTTGATTTATAATTAATAAGTATTCGAGAAGAAATCGAGAAGATAATGCCAGTTTATTCGAACATAGAATATCGCGATATGTTGTTCATATATGGATTTGCGAATGGAAATGCTAACGCAGCTCTTCGCGAGTACGGTTTACGTTTTCCCAATAGGCGACAACCAGATAGAAAAACATTTGAACAAGTGTTCAGAAGATTAGGCGAAACAGGCTCGTTTGGTGGTTTCCGAATTAGAGAATGTGGTCGAAATGTGGTCAACAAGGCCAGCATGCACCTGTTCTCAATTGAGCATACATCATTCTACTGTACACAAAGTACTCAAAAAAAAAAGTTACATCCATGCCATTTCAAAAAGGTGCAGGATCTTTTAGTTGTAGATGCTGAGGTACGATTAACATTTTGTAGGTGGTACCTGAATAAGATAGGAGAATGGGGGGGGGGGGGTAGAATATTATGGACTGATGAGGCAACTTTCATGAGATCGGGTTTCATGAATTTGCGAAATAGCCATGTATGGAAGAGAGAACCCCCATGCTACTTTTGTTTTTCATTATCAACATGAAATAAGGGTCAACGTGTGGTTAGCAGTCATGAGAGGTGAACTTTTCGGACCAGTTATACTCCCCGATCGCCTCAACTCTGATGGATTCATAAGATTAATCCAAAGCAGCTTAACAGACATATTGGATGAAATGCCCCTGGCTACCAGACAAAATGTCTGGTTTCAAATGGATGGCTGCCCAGCTCATAATAGCCGGAACGTACGACAGTTGATGAATGAGTATTTTGGGGAGAAATGGATTGGAAGGTACGGTCCGGTAAGATGGCCACCAAGGAGCCCAGACCTGACGCCTTTGGATTTTTATGTCTTGAGCACCTTAAAAGAAAATGTGTACCGAATTCGCGTTCACACTCGAGAGGCTCTGATCGAATGGATTGAATTGTGTAATGTGTTGTGCAGAAATGCGTCAGAAACATTGCGAACTTCGCAAGGTTGTTGATTCAGTTCGAGAAAGATGTGTTAAATGTATTGAACAAGGAGGTGGACAATTCGAACAATTGTTATAAATAGTGATAGTCTGTTTTTTTAATTTTTTTATAAAATCTGTAGTATTAAAAATTTTTTCATTGTTCTGAATTATTCTCATTTCATTCATAAATTCATGATTTCCATTAGAATTACTTCGATATTCAATCATAATGAGTTTCAAAATGAAGCAAATTTAGGTTTGAAATTTTTCGACTTTTTCGTTTTCATCTTATAAGCCATGATATTATGGCAGAAAACAAGCAGTTAGCAGGAAAGTTGATATGTCATTCGAAAGTAAACTAAATGAGGTATTTTTTGCTGAAAAGAAAACATGTCCATAATAGATAATTTTTCAACGAAAAACCTATTGGAAAAATATGACTGATTTTGTTCACTTCAGTATCGTGATATTCATCTCCTCACCAAACCCGCAATATAAATATTTTTGGCACACAGAAATTCTTTTCTTGTAGAAAATTTAATACCATTTCCAAATATGTGAACGAATTCGATGAAGCTACAAGCATAACTGATATATTAAAGATTTCATGGAAAAAATTGAAATATTTCGTGAAAACGAGAAATGTTAAATTGAAGAATATCCGTCAAGATTTGGACCATGTCTTATATGACATTATTTGTTGCAAATCACTTGAATAATCTCCCCTTGAAGTTTTGCCGTTTTAAAAGTAGACACCCTGTATATATAGATTTATCACAACTACATTTCAAAAACTATTCATCATTAAAATGCGCACCTAATTTTCAGGTGTAATTTCATCAATTAATTTTCGACCTTCAATTTCTCAGCATCTCTAGTTCAATGTCGTCATTACCAATGCACCTCTAATTATAAATAGCATTGGAACAAAGACTGAAAAAGGAACGACACAATTCCTGATAATTCTAAAAAATTACCGTTAAGCTAATCACTATAAAGAGTCTTTTGTTGTCTCCTTATTAACAAATCCATTAACAATAAACGACATGGTTCAGCAACAAGGGTCAACTTCCACAGAGCGAATGTACCTACTTTGCACACACAATGCATCTTTTATAGACACACTTTTCATAACCAAAAATCGCATAAAAAGACCGTTCCTCGACCATATGTCGATTTATAACTTACAATTCGAGAAGTATTACAGTTTGGTTCACTCCGAAAAATCAATAATGTTAAACAGTTACTTTTCATCGTCTGCAAAAAAGGATATGTTGAAATTTTTCACAGAAAAAAGCACGAACCTGAAGTCATTCATGCACCTTTCTGGTCGATTCGCATTTTCCAGTTAGAAAAGTCAATTGACGAAAATTTGTGACAGCTGTCGAAAAAATTGACAGCTGTCAAAAATCACCAGCTACTGTCAAAAAAATCGTCAATGTTCCCGGATTCTTTGTTTAAGAAATATTAGTTTTGCTTTTCGATAATTCGCAAGAACTTTATATGGTTCTGTTTATGTTATCTTCACAAAACCTCGCACGTAGAGTTCTTCATTTGAATGCTCCGCATGCATCACCTAGAATACCAGCAGTCATTTCTTCTTGTTGATGGACGTTTTCACCGATTTTTACAGTTTTAACCAGGTCAAGTTTATTAGCGTACCATTGACCCATATGTGACGATTTATTCATGGTGACAGTATGGTACTTGAATATGAGAGTACACGAGAGAAGTGGGTACAAGAATAAATGACTGTTTGTATACCTACAAAATACACTGCACAGAAAAATTAACGCACATTATGGAAATCTCAAATTTATTCTACAACTGGAGGTGTTCTCAATGATAATTATTTTTATCAGAATTATGCATGCATATGTTATCCACTTTCAACGTTTTTCTTCAATACAGATGTTTTCTCCCAGCAGGAATAAAAAAAGATGATATCAGATTTTGAATGTATTGGCTCCATTCTAAAATCAGTTGTTCTCGATCAATTCTAGTGATCAATAGTTTTTCTTTCGTTTGATTTTCTACACTCGATCGCTATGCAACGCAAAACGCGCAATTTGACCCAAGATGAAAGTGCCCAAGCGGTAGTTTTGCGAGAAGAAGGGTGGACATACACAAGAATTGCAGAAAGGTTTGGAGTTTCCCATATAAGTGTGTCCAGAATGTTGCAGCGATTCAGGGAGACAGGTGTGAATGTCCGAAGACCAGGACAGGGTAGACCACGGATAACAACTGCCATTCAAGAACGTTACTTGAGTGTTTCTTCGTTGAGACAACGGTTTTCAACCGCTCGCCTTCTTCAAAATCAGCTTGAGCAAACTCATGAGGTGCAAATTAGCACTCAGACAATAAGAAATCGCCTCAGAGAGGCCCAGCTCTTACCCCAGCCCATCGAAGGGCTCGTTTGGATTTTGCGAGAGAGCATATCCATTGGGAAGAGGCTGATTGGGAAAGAGTTCTCTTCACAGATGAGTCTAGATTCTGCCTCTACCATTGTGATCGACGTTCCCTTGTATACAGACGTCCACATGAAAGATATGCTCAGTGCAATTTCCTGAATACTACTGGTTTCGGGGGAGGATCGATTATGGTATTGGGTGGAATATCTTTGACTGCTCGCAAAGACCTAGTGGTCGTTGATAATGGAGCTATGAATGCTGATAAGTATATAAGGAACATTCTTGAAGAGCATGTAGTGCCATTTGCCCCATACATTGGTGAAAATTTCATTTTTATGGACGATAATGCCAGACCCCATCGTGCGCGCATCGTTCAGGAGTACCTTGAAGAGGTTGAAGTCTCTCGAATGGAATGGCCTGCAAGAAGTCCAGATCTCAATCCGATTGAGCAGGTTTGGAACAACCTCAATAGAAGGCTGAGAAGTTCAGAAAATCATCCAGCTACTCTTAATGACTTAGGAATCCGACTCGGAGAAATCTGGGAAGGATTAGATCAGAACATCTTAAGATCACTCATTTTCAGTATGAACCGTCGTTGCCGAGCTGTAATTAACGCAAGGGGTGGAAATACCAAGTATTAAATCACTTATCAGCATTTCAGTATTTTGAAAATTGTTCATTTCTCTTCTTTCACATAAGATTCGGTGCAATCCTGAATTTTTCTTCCATTTAATGTGTCTTGTTTCGTTCAAAACCTTCCCGAGAGAACATAAAAAATAAGTTATAAAGTCAATGTAGAGTTAACTTTCATTAAAATTGAGATTTTCAGAATGTGCGTTAATTTTTTTGCGCAGTGTATATCGAAGAAGATATAGAAGAGACGAACTAACATCAAATGAGAACTGTGCCAAATTATTCCTCTAAAAAACCAACCATTGAAATGCATCAATATTTAGGTGTGCATTAACAATCGTTATATAAGGAAACTCAAAACTAAAGATGACGTAACCGAGTATGATGATTATCATTTAGGAAACTTCTCAAGTAACTTACGAAAGAATCTTTTCATAGCATCAATTGATTCTGATTTTATTGTGAAGTGCAGATAAGATTCTCATTGTTGCTTGAGAATTTTTTTGTTAGGAAATACTGATCTGTACAAAGTTTCAGCAAATGACGACGAAATTTCATCAACATTTTGTTAATACTGCATGGAATTTAAGTTTCGATAGAAAAAAGTGAGGAAGCTGAATTAGACGATTTATAAATTCACCCATTAATCAATTAGCATTCATGAATTTGTATCTTAGGTGTAGAAATCATGAATATTCAATGGAAAAAAGTTGTGCTCGCTGTCCGATAAAATTACACGAATATTCAAAAAGAAATTATAAAACAAGATAGAGAAATATTCGAAATTGAAATATTTCTTCCATTTTATCGAATGGAGTGATTGTAAAAACCAATTTTTTCTCTATGGCTGTAATATTTGATAAAATGTTCTTAAATCTCATGATAAACATTTGTATCTTTTTCAAAGACCTCCTTAATCTTTGGCTTATCCTTTCAACCCATTTCTTCGTCAATATGTATTTTGAAAACTCCTTTATTTCGATGATATAATATTCAGATAAGGTGGCACATAAATATCGACCGATTTTTTTATCCCGAAGATTAAAAACAAATGCCGGTTTATCAGATACCGCCACAGGATCAATATTAACAAAACCCATTATTACGAATGTGTGAACTGAGTAATTCCACCTTTTTTGTACTTCCAACAGAACAAACATTCTTATCTCGCTATAGGAATTCACTACATCGTCGTACAATGAATAAACAGTCACACGAAAAATCTAGATAGTGACATCATCTATTCTCAGATCTCCAATCCTCGAAAAGTTGGTGAATAATCCTAAAATGTTGCTGAACATTTACTCGAAAGTTTCGTAATCTGGTCAATGCGATAAGGATAAGGAACTGTACAATTGTCGTAGGTAACCTTTCATGGAAAGGTGGATAATAAATTCTTACTTCTAAACAACAAATTCTGCGTAGAATAAAAACTACAAAAATGACTGAGTATCATTTTCCATTTGTTGACGATGAATCAATTTGCTTCTGAAATGTCCAAGGAATGCGTTTTTACCTCGAGATTATAGGGATACCTCAGGGCGATGTTCTACGATCAATATTATTCTTCATACAGGTTCTATCTAGTTATGGTTGACGAGTAATTGTTGAGGGTGTCGTTTTATTGTTGTGAAACACTCAAAAACATCGAGGTAGCTCGAGCAGAATTTTGAATTTTCAGTAGTAATATCCCTAGGACCTTGATAATAGACGAGATAATTTTATGACCCTCGAAAGCTCGTTCATTGGTGACAGCCCGAAGCCGAAGGCTGAGGGCTGTTACCAAGCAACGAGCTTGAGATATTGGTTATAAAATTATGAGGCATTTATCAATGTCCGAGGAATATTCGGCAGAAAATTTTTTGACAGAAAAAATGTATAACTCAACACAACGAAACATTTATTTATTTATTGAAAGTACAATTAGTGAAAGTGCAATTCGTAAAATTCAACTCAACATTAGATTCGTTGCTGTTCTCTTGTATAGAAGATCTATTTCCACGCATAATATTTATTATCTTGTTGTGATGTTCTTGATCGAGGTTTAGGTATGGTTTGATAGAATTTTGATTGCTTTGACCAGTAATCTTTAGCAATTGTTGTTCCTCTACACCACTTTTTGCTAATTGACTGACAGCTGTTGATCTATTTGAACATTTGTTATCTTTTTGTCCTTGACATTCAAGCCAATTGATTCGGCAGCATATTTAGTCCATTTATTTATGGTATTCCTTCCAACAGGTACATTATCGTACCATTTGTCAGTTTCATTTTTCCAATATCGATTTGGTTTCAAGAATAGTCGTGGTGAGGTAATATTTTCGCCTCGTTTCGATATTAGTTTATGAAAAAGACGTACAGGGCAACTTTGTCTCTCACTATTGGAAACCAACCATTTTCTACTTGAACAGCTTTTAGAACCACCTTAGCACGTTTTACTGAATACCGGATTGTATTCAATGCGATTTGTTGGAGAACCATCGTTATTCTTCTCGATTTGAAAAAAAATCACCAAACAAGCAACTGCCTCTCCTCCTCGCCACGCTAGTTCTGCTGCAGCAATATGATAAAATTTACGCATAAGACCTTCAGGAGTATTTTCATCCCATAGCAATATTATTCTGTTAACTTCAGACAAATTTAACGAAACTGAACTGAATTTACGTTTACTTGGGTCTGCTTGCAGTTTTTTTCTGATTGCATCGCGGGCATCTCGGGCTGGATTGAATATTATATTATTAAACGGGTCAATCATAATGTTGTAGTCCTTATAATACTTTTCTCTATTTCAGTATCGTAATGAGCTCATTACAGTTCTAAAAACAGTGCTGTAATGAATTCATTACAGCATCGTTTTCAGTTACATTTTTCGTTTTGTTGTTGTCAGCAATGACTTCCGATCCTTTGAAATTTCAGCAGACGTCAATTTGGAAACGTCAATTTTCGTATTTCCTAACGTTCACACCAACTGCCAAGATAAAATATGAAAGTCACTAGGACCTATGATTTGAATTTTTTCATTGAATTTCACAAAATTTCAGTGAAATAGAGAAAATATCGTCTAATACTCGTTGCAGAATGCAATTCCAATACTCATGCGTTCGAAAACTCGCTCCTTCGTCGCTCGTTTTCGAATTTCGCATTCGTATTGGAATGGGAGCCCATTCTGCAACTAGTTTTAGAATATACTATTCTTGTAAGAGTTTGACATTTGAATAGTAGAAACTGAACATCCGATCATTTAAAAAAAATGGCCTTCTTCTTCGAATGTAAAAATAACACCTTTTATTGGAAAACCCTTCAGTAGTCCATCATCATCATGCATGTATTATAACTTGAAATAATTGCATCTAATCGACAAGTTTCCATGAAAAACTGAGTGATACAACCATCAATGTAAATTAATACATATTTTCTGCCTGTTATGTCTGAGATTCATCAACATTTTTCGCCATAACATTAACAATGGACTCTTCGTTCTCATGTTACGTAACATTATCTGCACTAGAAATACGTATTTTGAAGACAGCTGCAATTTGGTACGCCATTAGGCGTATACAGTTTTTTAATGACGATGCAAGATGCTCTTTTTGTAGAATCGTTATTCAGACCATTTTGTCATCATTTTATTAGCCTTTTTGAGTCTTCCAGGCATAGAGATTCAATATTTCTTCTTTTCCTTCAATTCCCAGCAGTTTTCTTGTTTCTAAACAATTGACGACGTAACCTAAACGATCTACATCTTCAAATTTATCATGCCAACGGAATCTTGAAGCGAATGCGTCATCTTTTAAGAATCAGCAAGCTGATTTTGGATGCAAATTGTAGCTTGATGCCACATGGGACAGCTGGAATCCACGGCAGCTGCAGTTGACGTTACGGCCCGCATTTACATCTTCAGGAACGTGCCACTTCTAGATATAATTAGAGATAGTAGGCTATGCACGATGTTCTTTTATTCCTCAGCTTCGTGTTCAGCACTATTCTCAACATTTGAAGAAATTGCTGGAGAGACGCTTAAACTTGGCAGCAAACCGTATGACTCAATCAAATTTATGGATTATTCTCTTCTTCTTTCAACACTCTCACCAAGCTGTTCACAGGAGTTAGTCACACATTACCTATTCACCTTGTCAAATGACCTCAAGAGTGACAGGTTGATATTTATTTGTACTAACAATAAAACTTATCAAGAGGTTACTTAATCTATATTTATTATGTTCAACAACTCTATATTAGGTTTAGAATGACATTCTCGGTAAATTTGAAGTCGTTTTCACATTGCAATCCATTTTATATCAGCTTTCTCGTATTTTCATCGAAACATGTGATTTCATTTCATTATCTTGACTCCCAGTGATTATCTGCTTCTTCTAAATCTTGCTTGTTTACATCTTCTGTGAATTTTCCTCTTCTTCTTTACATCTGGCACTTGCTGTTTTCTTTGTTCTTCTTTCCGCCCTCAAGCTCAAAAACAGTAAAATATGAGAATACAATTTATACCTACTTCGAAACGAAAACAAAAAACCAAAAATTATTGACTCAACAAGATGAGTAGCAACAAAAAATCAATTCATTTGGGCAGTTTCATCAGCAAATATTTGCAATATCAAAAAAGATAAACACTGTTCGAAGCACAGTATTTCTTGTATAACCAAAATAAAATGCAGCATTACTTTCGGACTGTAGGATGTAAATAAACAGTCTAAAAATAACGTTCGAAAGCATACTTCCACCAACTTTAATTATAATAAGACAAGGGTCATATGCGCTCACCGCAATAACATTGCCTGAATAAAAAAAAACCGCCACTCTCAAGGACGCTGCAATTCTACAGAACTTGATATACTGTTCGCATCTTTCCTTATTACAATATTGCGAGTTCCGTCGTGACTCAGGTATTCCCTGCTGAAACATCTTTCACTGGAAAATACCCGGGATATTTTGCAATTGAGTGCCAGAGTTACAACTGTCACATCCTAAAGGTGTTGGGTCATGTTATCTGAGTGGAACTCACCCTGATTATGAGCTCAATTTCCGGAACATCTCCGTTTTCCTCGTGACCATTTTCCATTTCATCCGACATGTTTTTCAACTTGTTTTCACTTTATTGGCACTTGCTAACCGCACAACTACGATACTTGCCACTATTCTCACAACTGATTCCAAAATCGAATCGTAGATACGGAATGTCATATTTGGGGAAGAAGTTTTCTTTATTCGCGACATCTTTGGGGCAGTAGCTAAACATTAATGTTGGTAGATGGAAGCAGAAAACTTTTCTGTAGACTGCTGGCGCCATCTCAACTTGCCATTTTGTATTATGCCCATGTACCAGGATATCTTTGAGAAAAAAGGAATTATTGATAATTTGTTGTTTTCACAAAGATAAGAGAGACAACATTGAAAATTTATTCTATTCATGGCCTAAGATAAGATGTTCAAGCCGCTCTATCTGATGCAATTGGAATTGATGATGATGGCGCCATCTATTAAGTCTTCACGAATATGCAATTTATGTTGCATTGCTGTATTTTCGGTTGCATACTCTCATTGACAGTGAAACATTCTTCTACTGCACGTGAGAGGGTAGCACCAGGATATGGACTAACTGAAGTATTGATTTTTCTTTGGAAAATTTGAAAATTAATTACGAAAATCGTACAAGAACCTTTTTCGTCGCATATAGTCGAGTTTGGTATCAAAATGTAGGTTTTCGAGGACGCTGAATTCAATAAAAATAATCCAGAGCTCTATTCGCGATAGTTTAGATTCTCGATTGGATTTTTTCCAAAATTCTTTCATTGCATTCAAGCGTTATTTGTATACTCCATTCACAATTATAAAATCACAACTCTGGCCTTGGAAATTTGACACATTCCACTCTGTATCGAAGTTATGACGTTTTTCAAAATATTTTTATGTTCCAAGTCAACACTATGTTCATGTTGCCCTTTCTACATTCTTAGCGTATTTCTCAGAATGTGAATTTATTCGGAAAATGAATGAATTGGAAAAGATGTGATGGACGAAAATAATTAACGTTTATATGAATTGATAGAAAGGATTCCTTTTCTAGTTATTTGCATGAAAAGTACAAGAGATCACTGTTGAAATATATTATTTTTCACCATGGACGAAAATTGCATTGCTTTCACATAATTTTCATATGCATGCTTGTAAAGATTTAATGTTTTTTATCCTCTTGAACTGAAAGTTCAAGATTTGACGACATCAATTGTTGATTCTAATCAAGAATTCATTAAAAAAAATCAACCCAAAGATATGAGATGAATTGATGGGTAATTACAAGAATCAAGAATAATGTCAATTTTATTTTGTTGATAACTTTCTTAAAATCAATGTTGGGATATAAAACTCGGCTGTGTTTGTTCAAACAACATCTAAAGAAGACATTTTTCACCATCTCGACCTTTGAAAGGCGTTTCTTATAGGAGAATTAGGTCTAAGTTCCACCTCATTAGTGAGGTACCTAACTTTTGCAAATCTGCTCAGATATCGCCAAATTTCTTGGAAAACCTGAAAAATATCATCCTAATCGACCTCTCAAGGCTCCATCCGATCCATCTACTGCGATATCTGTCCAAATAACAGCTTTTTCAACGAAATTCCCGTGTACCCTCAACCTCAAAATGTAAACATTCGTCCTGTTCTCGAAAATCGTCCTCACGCTCCAAACTGGTGCTAAAAACAATAAACATACGTTAATCTTGGATATTCGACGACAAACTCACCTGCAAATATCGATTAAATACCAAAAATCTGCGAACAATTTGTAAACCTAACAAAATGTGGAATATCTTTGATACTTTTACTTTGATGTAAACAAAGGAACTGGCAACGTGGTTTTGTCATTAACGATATTTTCTGTGCACGCACTGACTTTTCATCATATGTTCTGTGCTTTTCATCAGGGACACCAACCCCTGAAAACGAAACCATGAGCTCCTATGTGATTAAATAAAAGTGAATGGAGTATATATTGTTGATCAGGATTCTTCAAATATGAAAGATTTGAAGAATCTCTATTTTTGGGTGAAAAAGGATCAATTGAATCGCCATTCAATAGGAAATTTCAAAGGAATGGATAAATGAATTAGAATATGGTGGCAATTAAAAATCGCTAGGTCATAAAAAATGATTTAATTTTCATATAAGAAAGGACTTATTCGTACAAAAATTTCCTCAACACAAATCATTACACATTTCACCCACACACAGTTCTCAAGATTTGATGCTTTCTTTAGACGGACAAGCGTGCAGTTCTTTGATACATTTACCAACATCATGGCTACATCCACATTTCAAACAGTTTTCAACCTCAAACAAGCAACTCGATTTCTTTCCTGTGAATGAAAAAACGTTTCAACTGTGACGAAAAACACTTAAAACAAATCAAATAAGCACCATTTGGCACAACGCTTGGTTCGAATCCCCAATTGTCAAACATTTTTCACAGCTGTCAAAAAAATTGATAACTCCTGTCAAAAAATTGACCACATCTGTCAAAAAATTGACCACGCCTGTCAAAAAATTGATAGCAGCTGTCAAAAAAATCTTCTATGATCAGAAACGCATTGACTATCAACAAAGCACCTGGTACATAGTTGAAAGCCTCTTGGATCTTCATCGGTAACATCTCCATAGGAAAATACGAACGAAGGTCAGAATCCAGAAACTCCTTTTCAATCTCGCCACTCTTCATCACGCTCTCAGTCCTCTCTAAGCTCAGATCTGTCTTGGCATAGTAGTTCTTGTAGGTCTTCTTGGACATTCTGTCATCCAGGAACTCATTGAGTTCGTGTTCCAATCTTCCCTGGCCCATTTTGGGCAGAGACAGATTGAACTCTCCTGCTCTAACGATCGTGACTTCTTTCTGAGGGGCCTGGTATTTCGTTGGGACTTTTTCGAGCTGAGACAGAACCCAATCACCATGCAGAAGCTGCCTACGAATTCATAAGATCATAATTAGACTATCGAAACACCAGTGCAGTAGATGTGGAATAGATATTGGTGAATAAACATTAAGATAGACACTAGACCCTCTAAAAATGGCTATAGTGTTACTCAGTAAGTGTAGAGTGAATTCTGGTGGATAAGGTTTCAGTTCGAAATTTCGTCTTCAGCAATCTATTCGTTGAAATCAATCAGAGACTCACCCGAAGGCAACATAATGAGTATCCATCCACGTGGACTTCTGCAAAGTTATCAAAAACTGCGTAGAGTTATTTTTGTGCCTACCAGAATTGCACATCGAAAGAATTCCTCTACTGTCGTGAGATACCGCAAAGTTTTCGCAAGGCATCTTGACATCTTTCAGTTTGTAGCCTCCACATTGGATCCAACTCGATTCTACTATTCTTCAACAAGAAGAATATGAATATCTGATGAAGGAATAAAGACTGAAGGTCTACCTGTGGATTGGCGAGTTCGAATAGCCTCCTTTCAGCTTCCTACATCTCTTCAGGAAAAGATGGCAGGTCTTGGGTACCATGTCCTCGAAGAGCTTGAAGAAGAGGAGAATGATAAAAATTGATTAAGAATGTCAGATAAAGACAATACAGCTGTTACGGAAAAAAATTAATATGCAATATAAGAGTTTGAACAATAGACACGATAAGATTTTAAAATTCAATAAAACAGAAAACAGCTGCAAGAAAATTACAGATATAGCTGGCAGATGAGTTCACATATTTGTGAATACGTATGAAATTCAGGATACCAACTTTCTTGGGGAGTTTTTTGTGATAAGTTTGAAATACAATTTTTGCATTTAAAGACTTACACTGCGCAAAAAAATTAACGCACATTCTGAAAATCTCAATTTTTATGAAAGTTCACTCTACATTGACTTTATAACTTATCCTTTATGTTCTGTCGGGAAGGTTTTGAACGAAACAAGACACATTAAATGGAAGAATAATTCAGGATTTCACCGAATCTTACGTGAAAGAAGAGAAATGAACAATTTTCAAAATACTGAAATGCTGATAAGTGATTTAATACTTGGTATTTCCACCCCTTGCGTTAATTACAGCCCGGCAACGACGGTTCTTACTCAAAATGAGTGATCTTAAAATGTTCTGATCTAATCCTTCCCATATATTTCTCCGAGTTGGATTCCTAAGTCATTAAGAGTAGCTGGATGATTTTCTGAACTTCTCAGCCTTCTATTGAGGTTGTCCCAAACCTGCTCAATCGGATTGAGATCTGGACTTCTTGCTGGCCATTCCATTCGAGAGACTTCAAACTCTTCAAGGTACTCCTGAACAATGCGCGCACGATGGGGTCTGGCATTATCGTCTATAAAAATGAAATTTTCACCAATGTATGGGGCAAATGGCACTACATGCTCTTCAAGAATGTTCCTTATATACTTATCAGCATTCATATCTCCATTATCAACGTCCACTAGGTCTGTGCGAGCAGTCAAAGATATTCCACCCCATACCATAATCGATCCTCCTCCGAAACCAGTAGTATTCAGGAAATTGCACTGAGCATATCTTTCATGTGGACGTCTGTATACAAGGGAACGTCGATCACAATGGTAGAAGCAGAATCTAGACTCATCTGTGAAGAGAACTCTTTCCCAATCGGCCTCTTCCCAAAGGATATGCTCTCTCGCAAAATCCAAACGCGCCCTTCGATGGGCTGGGGGTAAGAGCTGGGCCTCTTGCCGCGACACGAGGCCTTAAATCATATTTTCTGAGGCGATTTCTTATTGTCTGAGTGCTAATTTGCACCTCATGAGTTAGCTCAAGCGGATTTTGAAGGAGGCGAGCGGTTGCAAACCGTTGTCTCAACGAAGAAACTCTCAAGAAACGTTCTTGAATGGCAGTTGTTACCCGTGGTCTACCATGTCCTGGTCTTCGGACATTCATACCTGTCTCCCTGAATCGCTGCAACATTCTGGACACACTTGTATGGGAAACTCCAAACCTTTCTGCAATTCTTGTGTATGTCCACCCTTCTTCTCGCAAAACTACCGCTTGGGCACATTCCTCTTGGGTCAAATTGCGTGTTTCGCGTTGCATAGCGATCGAGTTAAGAAAATTAAACGAAAGAAAAACTATTGATCACTGAATTGATCGAGAACAACTGATTTTAGAATGGAGCCGATACATTCAAAATCTGATAATATCATCTTTTTTTATTCCTGCTGGGAGGAAACATCTGTATTGAAGAAAAACGTTGAAAGTGATACGCATGCATAATTCTGATAAAAATAATTATTATTGAGAACACCTTCAGTTGTAGAATAAATTTGAGATTTCCATAATGTGCGTTTTTGCGCAGTTTGAAAACAGTTTGTTGCATGCACAATGAAAAAGAAACTAGACTGAAATGTATACCATTATTTCCACCCACCGTAAAAATCATGGAACCAACAATTTGATGGTCTACGGCCACCATCAAATAGATACACCTTCTCTGAAAAAAATGAACAATAAACATCGAACAGTTCCAAAGAGAAGTGAAAAACCTACACCGTGTGACATGATATCCATAAGGTAGCTTTTCAACGCCTGTCTTCCCATCTGGTAGAAATTCTTCATTGGTAAAATGTACCTTACGGAAACAAACTTGCACAAGGCGGTTTCGTCTCCAAAAAACTCATCGTTGTAATAAACTGCCACCCCTTTTCTCAAGGTCCATAGAGGTCCTCCCCTGCATCTTCGTTCCTAAACAATTAATCAGATTGGAGGACTATTCTGAAATAATCTTAGTATTCTGCTGATCAACTCAATAGGTTATGGGCCAAGTAACCTGGACTCGAAAGACAATGAATTGAAGGATGCTGAAGCCAATGAAGCCAAATGCTAGGAAGGGCTAAAAATTCTTCAATCTGAACCACTTCAGCTCTCTGCCATACAGAAGAAATGGAGTAAAAACAGATACTCTGTCCTCAACTCACATTCCTCAAGAACTCGTTCCATCCAAGGTTGAGCATAGGCTTGATGACAGGTTTCGTGTATTTTTCAGGGTAGCAGCGATGAAGGCTCTCCACGATGTACTTGCATTTTTGAAATTCCGCAGTGACCATCAGTCCGATAACGGCAAATTTTATGATTTCTATCTCATCTTCCACAACTGAAGTTTCATCTGCTTTTTCGACGTCTTCTTTGGAACTGAAACCCGGTGTAGAACTGTGGTGTATGACTGACAACAAGTTGGACATTTCGGAGATTTGGAAAGGAGAGCTTTCAGAAAAACTGTGTTTCTGACAGTTCTACGACGTTTAAGGATGAGGAAATGTCACGGAAGTATGTGACTTTCTTTTTCTATGAATTCTGGAATTACACATTGAGTTATAACATTTTTATTCTTTTGAACCGTGATCGTTATGGCTCGGTTAGCCTTCCGGGAACTGCGACCACATAGATCTTCTGTTCTCTAACCAACTCGTTCATTGAAACCCAAGAAGATCTTCGGCGGTGTTGATAAGACCCACAACATCCTTAGAACCCTTGGCCATTACCTCGTGGGTATCTAGGACCTTTCCCCATATGAATGGTCCTCAGGGACCTCAGGCCACCCAGCTCTGGATACTTGCATGCCACGTGTTCAGCTGTCTCTGCTTCTGATCCACAGAGCCTACAAATCTCATCTGCTGACTTTTTCATAGAATACAAATGATATTTGTAGCGACAGTGCCCCGTCAGCAGACCTATACTACATTCACTTTTATTTAATCACATAGGAGGTCATGGTTTCGTTTTCAGGAGTTTGTGCCCCTGATGAAAAGCACAGAACGTATGATCAAAAGTCAGTGCGCGCACAGAAAATATCGTTAATGACAAAACGACGTTGCCAGTTTCTTTGTTTACATCAAAGTAAAAGTATCAAAGATATTCCACATTTTGTTAGGTTTACATATTGTTCGCAGATTTTTGGTATTTAATCGATATTTGCAGGTGGGTTTTTCGTCGAATATCCAAGATTAACGTATTTTTATTGTTTTTAGCACCAGTTTGGAGCGTGAGGACGATTTTCAAGACCAGGACGAATGTTTACATTTCGAGGTTGAAGGGGTACATGGGAATTTCGTTGAAAAAGCTATTTGGACAGATATCGCAGTAGATGGATCGGATGGAGCCTCGAGAGGTCGATTAAGATGATATTTTTCAGGTTTTCCAAGAAATTTGACGATATCTGAGCAGATTTGCAAAAGTTAGGTACCTCACTAATGAGGTGGAACTTAGTCCTAATTCTCCTATAAGAAACGCCTTTCAAAGGTCGAGATGGTGACAAATGTATTCTTTAGATGTTGTTTGAACAAACGCAGCCGAATTTTATATCCCAACATTGATTTCAAGAAAGTTATCAACAAAATAAAATTGACATTATTCTTGATTCTTGTAATTACCCATCAATTCATCTTATATCTTTGGGTTGATTTTTTTTAACGAATTCTTGATTAGAATCAACAATTGATGTCGTCAAGTCTTGAACTTCCAGTTCAAGAAGATAACAAACATTCAATCTTCACAAGCATGCATATGAAAATTATGTGAAAGCAATGCAATTTTTTTCCATGGCGAAAAATAATATATTTCAACAGTGATCTCTTGTACTTTTCATGCAAATAACTAGAAAAGGGATCCTTTCTATCAATTCATATAAACGTTAATTATTTTCGTCCATCACATCTTTTCCAATTCATTCATTTTCCGAATAAATTCACATTCTGAGAAATACGCTAAGAATGTAGAAAGGGCCACATAGTGTTGACTCGGAACATAAAAATATTTTGAGAAACGTCATAACTTCGATACAGAGTGGAATGTGTCAAATTTCCAAGGCCAGAGTTGTGATTTTATAATTGTGAATGGAGTATACAATCACCCGAAGTTCAGCTTGTGACAGCTTTAGGAGCCTTCTGGTATAGGTCGATGAAATCATCACGAATATCTTGTACTGAGTAAATCCAGGAATATTTCTCCATAGGGTAATTTTGTTGTCTAACTCCCATTTTGGACCATTGCCTTATATTGGTCTTTTCCAAGCCTACAGAGGAGCTCAGATCCAGCAGTTTTCTCAAGCTCGTCTTTTTCTTTTCCTTGAACACCACAACTCCCTGGCACCCAAAGTAGAGTCACTTCATCCCCAGGTTTTGACTTATTTCGAATTGAAACCAATTAAATATTCCATTAACGATTATATAATTGTTACGCAAACAAGGGAGCTCAAACAAGGCTGCCTCCGCCTATAAATACAGAAATAGATGGGCCTCTGAAATGATCCATGGGGTATCCCCAGCATAATTACGGTCAACTCTCCAATTATCGAGTTTTCACGGTTGAATAATCAACATTGAAGTTTTTTACGACATGAATCACCACCAGGAGGGTAAAACCGAATTTCACCTCAACAAAAACAATGGATACCCTTTCATTCCCCTCCAAGACCTATCAGATCACGACAATTATCTACGAGACAATCCACTGACAGGTATAATGGGAATTAGCAGTTCACGTACGAATTATAATTTCATTATGTTTTCATTAGTCATTCCTGCGTCTGAATTGTGAATTTAAATTAGTTTCTATAATGGATGAATAATGGAATTTATGACCGATAGCCTTAGGCTGAACACTTTTAAGAGCCGACATTGAAGATAGGCTGGATGGATCGGAAATGCCTAGAGAAAGGTTAGGGTTACCTACGGTTCACGGAAAATTTGAAGGAGGTAAATCCGAATTGATTTAGATTCTTGTTTGAGATTCGAAGAATTCGGAAAATTATGAGTGGGTTCTAGAATCGATATTGCTGTTCAACGTTTAAGATTGAAACCCGAGTCTCTCAATATCTCATCAAGTACTTCCTGAATTGCTGGTGATATACTGCGTGGTTTCGATTCATTTCAGTTCCAAAAATTGTAAGAATGTTTGAACTCTTCAAACTTTGTGATTGTTTCGCTTCAAGTTCCTTATTTATGAGGAGGAAATCAAATAAACTGCTCCACATGAGTTAGGGATATTGACTTAAATTGCAAAAAAAATATGGTTCAAATAAGATTTTTGTGATGAAAATTCATATTACATAATATGATTTCAAGTTGCAAATTAATTTTAGCCTGTAGGTCTGTAGCGTATACAGGGTGGTTAAGAAAAATCGAGTAAAATAACGAAATTTTATTCCCAGAGAATTCAAGTATTTTAAGAATATCAATACAATGTATGGCCTCCACGGGCATCAATTACAGCTTGACATCTTCTTTGCATACCACACACGAGGTTGTTGAAAATTTCTTGAGGAATTTGGTTCCATAAACGGGGCAGAAGCTCTCTCAGATCATTTAAGGATTCTGGGGTAGGTTGATGATTATCTAATCTTCTTTGGAGCATATCCCATGCATGTTCTATGCAATTCAAATCTGGTGAGTGCGGAGGTATTGGTAAATGTGGAATACCAAGCTCCTCGCGCGCATTCTCAACTATGGCTGCACGGTGCGGTCTAGTGTTATAGTCTAGAAATTGAAAAGTTTCACCAATAGGAGCGTGAAAATTTGGCTCAACATTTTCAATGACATGCTCCCTATAGTGTGAGGCGGTCATATTCCCAGGACAAATGTGTAGATCTGTGCGCCCGTTGAAACATATCCCGGCCCATACCATAACACTACGCCCTCGGAATGGATGGACTTCTTGGACATAGCGACGATTACGGGGTATGCGTGGGATTGTCCATACCCTTATTCATCGAGAATCTGAAAATCGTCCATATCTGGATTCATCAGTGAAAAGGACACTACGCCATTGATCGTTCCAATTGATATGTGGCTTGCCCATTTCAGTCTTTGACGCTTATGGTCACGTGTTAATGGAACTCCTCTTAATGGACGTCTAGAACCTAGATTCACATCTCTCAAACGTCGTCTGATGGTTTCGATGGAAACTTGGACCCCATCTGCATTTTGAAGAGTATTCCGTAGCATTCTACACGTAGATGTAGGGTTTCTTCTCGCCGAAACGGCGATGAAACGATCCTGAGCAGGTGTTTTTTGTCGCCCACCAAGCCTTGGTCTTTCCAACACGGAACCTTTCTCCCTGAACCTATTCCAAAGTCGAGATATCACACTTTGGCTGACTTGGAGCCTTTCCGCTACAACAACCTGAGTTAGGCCACCCTGTAGCATTCCGATAGCCCTATTAGCCTCAGCGTTTGTTAATTTACGTCTTGGCATTTTCAGAAAACTCGTTTCAAATCGAAGCCGTTGATAAACTGACTTCATTTCAAGATTAGAACATTCATGAAATGAAGCATATGCAAAGAACCAAACTTCAGAAAAAAGGCGACCAGATTGACGAAGTGTCTCATACTGATTTTTATTGGATCGATTGAAGTTGTTATTGAGTTTTAAATGATTTTACAGTGATTTTCTCGAAGATTACATACTTTTAAAAACTATTGAATACGATATCCCTGGTCTTGTGGATCAGTATACAGGGTGGCCATTTGAAAACGAAACAGACGAGATTACAGACGAAATAAATTTTTTCGATTGAAATGCTCGGACAGGTCGATTTCTGTTTCGAGGGGGACAACTTAAGATGTAGTTTACGGACGCATAGCGCTTCAACCCTTGCTACTACAACCCTCACCCCCAATTTTTGAATAGGGAAGATAGGGTGAGTGATACCTCAATTCGAAGGTATTTTTATACCGATTTCAGCACAGTAATTGTTTTTTCATTTTATGCATTAGTTCTCGAAATATTCTTAACACAGTATTTGAAAATGAAGTGGTGTTTTCATGGCACTAGTGTTTTTTTGTGGAAAATCGACATCTTTATAAAAGATTTCTATGTCAGTGGATTGGAGGAAGGAAGCCACAGTCATGGTTGTTTTGAAGCTCAAAATGTCGATATTTCACAAAAAAACACTACAAGTGCCATGAAAACACCACTTCATTTTCAAATACTTAGTTAGGAATATTTCGAGAACTAATTCATAAAATGAAAAAACAATTACTGTGCTGAAATCAGTATAAAAATACCTTTCAAATGAGGTATCACTCACCCCATCTTCCCTATTCAAAAATTGGGGGTGTGGGTTGTAGTAGCAAGGGTTGAAGCGCTATGCGTCCGTAACCTACATCTTAAGTTGTCCCCCTCGAAACAGAAATCGACCTGTCCGAGCATTTCTATTGAAAAAATTTATTTCGTCTGTAATCTCGTCTGTTTCGTTTTCAAATGGCCACCCTGTATTTCTCTTGCTCCTTGTTGGGCTTATATGATTTAACAAAATCATAGTTTATGAGTGCAATGAAATTTGTTCAGAATAATGTTTTTGCGGGGATTTTACTCCAATACTTCTTTATGAAGAAAAATGCACAAAACAACTATTCACTGTTGAGAATTGAACTCTCCGTTTTCGGAAGACATAGTCTTTACCGTTGCCGAGGAAAAAATCCTTTAATTCGTTCCATGCACATGATACCACATACTGAAAATACTTACCTACCTGATGACTTACCTACCTGATGACTTACCTTCCTTGCCTTCTAACTGTAGGTGATATATTCAGGTTTTTAATAAAACAATCACAAATTTTTATCGAAAACATTCAGCTTGTATCTATTCAAGTTTCAAAATATAAACATTTCAAATTCGTCTGAAAATACGAAAAATCACAAGTATTTGATATGCATTTCGACATACACTCCAATCAGAAAATACACTTTGAAAATTTAAAAATATTAAATAAGTATAATTCACAATATTGAATGAAGTAACAAGACAGAAATATAAATATTCGGAGAAATATTGAAGCGATTAACTAAATATAAATACTGTAGGTACATTTACAACATAGGCATTTTTGAAGATAATAACATTGAGGAATGCATGAACAAAACTGGATCCTACAGAAACATCTTCAAGGATAATGAAGACCAAAAGAGAAAGCAGGAAGGCAATTCAATTGGCACAATATAAATCCCTCGTTCCCTTTATATCCACACTTTTTCGTAAACACAAAGTTTCAGTCATTCGAGAAGTCTTCACATCTCGACGCAATAAAGTTACAAAAATATATTTACATCAAAGTCAACACGAATCACACAGATCAGTAGGGTCTCCAAACATTCGAGGGATCAGGCTGCTCTCTCTCACTGTCTTGCAGACTCTCACTAATTGGTGGGGGAACGATATCAGAGGCTACAACAGGAGGCATCTCTATTGCCCTTGGTGTAGCCCCAGTCAACATCTCCGGATTGAAAAACTTGTCAATGTTTTCTGTACTACCATGCAGGTGCACATGTATTTGGTTCTGGTTCACTGTAGAGTACAGGTGGGGGTAGATTGCGACCACTGGTGGAGGGGGGTACTGTTGATTGGCGTTTGGGGAGTTGTAGTTGTAGTTTTGGGGATATGTAGGGTTTGTGGGGGCCCAGTTGTTGGGACAGTAGGAATTGTCGGGGTACCTAGGATTCGAGGGCATTATAGCATCCAGTTCTGGTTTTGGGCTGTTGTACATCGGTGATGGTGATATCATGGGCGAAGTAAGGGATGAGGAGATGAATTCGCTGTGTGGTACCTCCGGTAGAACTGGAAAAATAGGAATTATTGATAAGATTCGAGATTCAATGCTCTAGAAGGAAGGTATTACGAGGATATATTGAAAAATTGTTAGCCTACTATAGAAACAAACAGAATTCAATGTCAAAATATTTTATTACTCATAATATTCTCCTCTTAATTGAACACATTTATTGCAGCGTACCTGCAACGTCTCTAGACCTTTCAAACAAAATGTTTCTTCTTGCTCTGCAAACCAGTCGTCCACAGCTTTTATAACCTCTTCTTTGAAAGAGCTTTTAAACTTTTTTTCAGTTGAGGAAAGAGATGATAGTCGGACGGAGCCAAATCTGGTGAATAAGAGGGTGTTCTAGTAATTATAACCCTAAATCACGAATTTTTTGCATGGCTACATGAGATTTGTGTACTGGGGCGTTGTCCTGTAAAAACAAAATACCTTTGGATAGCTTTCCGCGTCTTTTCTCTTTAATTTTTTCCCGTAGAGTGGTCAGTAATGTCGAATAGTGATCTCCAGTTATTGTTCTACCCTTATCCAGAAAATCAATCATGATTACTCCATGGCAATCCCAAAAAACTGAAGCAAGAACTTTTTCAACAGATTTTTGGACACGAAACTTCTTAGGTCTTTGAAAACCAGATTGTCGCCATTCCATCGATTGTTGCTTTGTTTCTGGATCGTAAAAATGTACCCAAGTCTCTTCCATAATAACTATTCGGTTTAAGAAGTCTACATCGTTTTCAAATCGAGCAGAGATCGAACGCGATGCTTCTACGCTTGCACGCTTTTGGTCAACATTTGGGGATCCATTTTCCAGAAATTTTTTTCATGTCTAAATTGACCTGAACTATATGATGAACGTGTTCGTATGAAATCTTCAGAGCTTCAGATATCCGTTTTAGCCCAATTCGACGGTCTGATAAAATCATGTCATGAACTGCATCGATATTTTCGGGGACTGACACAGAAACTGGCCTTCCCGATCGGTCATCATCTTCAATGGAAGATTTACCTCTTTTGAAGCTTGCAGTCCAATTTTTCGCGGTCGCATATACGAAGGACATTGATCACCAAGGGTTTTAAGCATATCTTCGTAAATCTGCTTACCTCTTAAACATTTTAAATAAAGGTTTTTCGAATTTTACAATCTCGGAGGACATCTTTTTTTTTAAATTGATTGCGTAACTCTGGTTTGTTTACTTTTTTGACGTAGAACTCTACACTGACACTTCTAATAAGTTATTGTTCGTTGATATGGTATCGCAATATTTTGTTTATGCATGGAACTGGTCTAGGCTAACTAGATATCAATACATCCTCGTATATCAAAGAGTTTTGATTGCTATTTGTAAGAGCTAAGTGATGAGTACCAAAGCAACAAAGATCAGGATGGCACATTTAAGTCTTCACATAGAGTGGTACTCACCAGTTGGAAGATGTCCAGCAGATGGATGTATTTCTTGATGGGTATCATAATAACCACCCTGGGAACTGTAAGAGGTATACTGAGGATATTCTGTCCATGTATTTGCTAGATGAGGAGGAGTCCCATTTGAAAGACTTGAATGGTCTGAAAAGAAAAGAACGTTGTAGAATAACAGTAGAATCTTACCATTTGGTAAAACACCAAAAATCAAAAGTTAGAGAAATATCTTTAAACCATACAAAAAGTTTAAGAATATGAAATCTAAAGGAAATTTGTAACTGGGCAATGGGCAATATATTATATTATTCATTGGTAACCATTTTTTTTTACAATAAAGCAGCATTCTTCTTAGACTAGTTGCGCAACTAATACAATATCTTGAATACAATAGTAGCTGTGGATTCTACCGTTTTTTTCCAAAATTATTTTGATTCTCAAATTAAATCCACTTCTTTTCTTCTACAGTGTGACAAGAAAAACCTCGGACAAACTCTTTTTCATTTAACTTTATTAAACAGAAGAAATTGAACAAAACAACAACAAATAATAATAGCTTGAACATTTGTTAATAATATATTCTAGCCGTTTCGAAGTGGCTTCCTTTGGCGGCGATACACAGCTTCAGACGCTTCTTGAAATTTTCGGCAATGGGCCGCAGCTCCTCGGGCGTTAATCGGTTCCATTCCCGGCGCAGAGATTGCTTCAGCGACTCCAAATTTTTGTGTGTTCTTAGCACAAGCCCTGTGCTCCAAAATCGACCACACGTTGTAGTCCATTGGGTTGAGATCCGGGCAGTAGGGCGGCCATTCTGCAGATGAGATGAAACAAGGAAAATGGGTCTTACACCATTCTTGCGTCATTTTCGCTCTGTGAGCCGGAGCGGAGTCCTGTCGAAAGGTCCAATGCGTATCGCCGAAGTGCTGCTTGGCCCACGGAGGTACTACGGCCTCGAGGATGTCGCAGTGGTAGACTTCTTGATTGATTTTGACCCCTTGATCCACGAAAACTAAGGGAGTTTTACCACTGCCACAAATTCCGCCCCAGACCATGACGGATTGCGGATTTTGACGGTGATCGACGATGGCCGATGTACCGGGAGCCTCTATGGACCAGACTGTCGTTTTGCTGGTTGTGGGATTGTTCTACGGTGAAAAGCTTCTCGTCTGTGAAGAGAATTCGCTCCCATTGCTGACCGGCGGCGAGACGAAGGAGTTGGCGGCACCTTTGGAATCGTACGCGCTTGTTTTCCTCCGTGAGGAGTTGAACTTTTTGGAGCTTGTATGGCTTGAGGTTGAGCTCCTTTTTGGCAATTTGACGGACTGATTCGCGGTTGATACCGGTCTCACAGGCTATTTTCCTCATGGAAACCCTCGGATTTCGATTTACTCGCTTTTTGACGATGTTGCGATTGCTAGGTGTATTGACAGTGCGTTTTCTACCACTTCCTGGACGACGACCATCATGGCCAAGCTCCTTGAAACGACGAATTGCATCGGACACGGTTCGCCGAGGCACATTGAGCAAACGAACAATTTCGCATTGACGCCTACCTTGACGAAACAGCTACAAAATCGCACTAGGTTTGTTTGACATTCTAAAACTCTGCGAAAAGAAATTATATCAAAATGAAAATTCCCGTATTAGTACAGGAAAGTGTAGAGAAACCAAGAGAATAAAAATTATTTGGCTGCGCTGAAATATTTTTGTTCCAGACCACAGCAAAATTTTTCCGAAGTTTTTCTTGTCACCTTGTAATATATTCCGGAATTAAACATCGTGAAACAAAAAGCCACCGTTGATACAGAATTCAGAACTGCTCATAAACCAACGCCAAAAAATATAACAAAGATTTATTTCACTAGTTCTTTCTCATTATTGTATCAAAAGTGCGATTTTCACACCTCTCTAAACGCTTTAAACTATTTCGACCCGCGCTACTTCTGCAATAAAAATATATACCCAACACCGTCACAAAAACATCGACAGTTTCACAATGACAGAAGGCGCAATTGAAATCAAACAATAAATAATAAAAATGGGCAATCGATCGAATCCATCTGTCATAATTGGCAGAACCGAGAAGAGTTTCTAGAGCAAGCAGAAAAATTACGAAGCATGAAAATCGAAAGTTAGGTACTCTGTCAACCGTTCACATTCGAATTAGCGATGCCGTGAAAAGATTTATGATAATGGATTATTGACACTATTCTTGACATCGAGTTACTTTGAGTAAAAGTATACCATGATGGCATGATGGCTGTGACAAAACATTCATACTTCGATACCAATAAATATTTCTGAAAACCTTAGATATTGTTTCATCCTCACTTATAAGAACACAAACTTCAGGTTCATACAAAGGACCCCGCACTTTTTGTATGTAAAGTGGCGACCGGTCAAATTTTCTGAAAGTTTGGTTTTTTGTTGTACCCGACTCAGTGACCAAATGTGTCAATGGGCCCAACCCAATCCTATGGCTAGTTTTCCAAATACGGGGTGTTAAAGTTGAAAATTGCCCAATTTTTCGGATTTATTTTTTAATTATTAACGGTTAGATTGGATTTCCGTTGCATACACATGTTTACTACATGTTCTAGTGATGAAATTAGTGGATACGTATGATGAAAAATATTTATATTCACAGGGTGATTCACGAATATATGACGGTAGTTTTTTGCCAAAATTCACTTTTTCTACTGTGACGTCAGGAAGGCATATTTTTGAAATGTTTTTTTCGATTAAGTATTATGACGACAAAAAATTGCACAGTGCATATTTTTTATACAGGGTGTTTCACAGAGAGAACCACTAGACGTAATCATTTTTTTTAGGATTAATTCGAAACCCTGTATTTTTGAATTGATTTTTCGGAAAAGTGTGTCTTTAATCTCCAAAACTTTTCATACAGGGTGAGCCTTACAGCCAACCATACCAAGAATACTTATGCTTTCAATTGATTGAAATGAGAACTTTTAAGTGAATTTTGAGTATCTTTATGAGCGCGCTCACTAACTGCACCTTGTATATTTATATATTTAGAAATTCTTACGGTTATGCTTACTTGATGTAATCTTAGACAATTATTTCAATGCATATTATTTATGGCTCACCCTGTATGAAAAGCAATTATAATGAAGTATTTTAGACTGAAAATTGTGAACGACTAGGTATTAACTTCATGGAATGATTTCTCTGTGACGAAACTTTAGAATAATCGAGTGTTCGCAAAGCTATTGTGATTTATTCGTGAATCACCCTGTAACCTGTAACAGTAAATATTTTAGCTGAATCTTTCCATGTCCATCTGATCTGTACTCATACTGAACTCATGGGCACAACATTAAATCAATCCGGCCTTTCAATTTGAAAAAAAAAACGGATGAAATAAGTTATTCTCTCCACTTTAACGCCCTGTATCTCAAAAACTGGTGATAGTATCGGATTTAGAATTCATACCTCTGGAGATGTTGTGGGAATCAATATATAGTGAGAAAATAGTTGCATTTGACCGAGGAAATTTACGAATACAGGGTGTTCATGTTTTTATACTTTTCCCAAAATAGAAGACCTTTCTATGAATAAACCACCATGAATATTTTGGAGATCAGAGACACACATATGTTTGTGGTATTACTTTTCCCAAAAATCAATTCAAAAATACAGGGTTTCGAATCAATCCTAAAAAAATGATTATGTCTAGTGGTGCTCTCTGTGAAACACCCCGTATAAAAAATATGCACTGTGCAATTTTTTGTCGTCATAATACTTAATCGAAAAGAACATTTCAAAAATATGCCGTCCTGACGTCACTGTTGAAAAAGTGAATATTGGCAAAAGATTACCGTAATATATTCGTGAATCACCCTGTGAATATAAATATTTTTAATCACACGTATCTACTAATTCCATCACAAGAACATGTAGTAAACGTGTGTATGCAACAGAAATCCAAAAACAGTTAATAATTAAAAAATAAATTCGAAAATCTGGGAAATTTTCAACTTCAACACCCCGTATTTGGAAAACTAGACATAGGATTGGGTTGGGCCCATTGACACTTTTGGTCACTGAGTCGAGTACAACAACATACCAAACTTTCAGAAAATTTGACCGGTCGCCACTTTACATACAAAAAGTGCGGGGTCCTTTGAATCCATGCATAGGTACATTTGTGCTACAAAACTACCCACTTTCCCTATTCAAATTCCTGATGGGGTTGCAACCCTCTCCAGGTGATTGCTAGTAGAAACAAACTTTGTATCTCAGAACATGCCCCCCTCTCGTAAAAAATCGACCTGTCTGAATGTTTTAACAGAGTCTGATTCGTTGTTGAGTTATTGAGGGTGGACACTTTAAAATGAGACACTCTGTATAATCCAGAATTCGAGGTTGAGATAATTTAAATAGAGCTGAATAGATCTGTGAGTCACAACTGAAAGATTGCCATCAGATCACTCAAATTAGGAGTTAACTATTTCAACCTTCTCCGAAATAATGAAATAATTTCCAAGAACCAGAAACGGAACATATCAAGATCGAAGAACTACAGGACGTGCAAACATTTTTATTATCAGTTTCGGTATCCTGTCTCCTGCACGGATAAAAGTATCTTGCAAAATATCCTATGACAACGAAATTGATAATTTGATTACAATTCGACAGCTAACTTCTTATCGTTCTTTCGATTCGAAAATAAGCATTACTTATCTTGCGATAACTACTCTATTTTTTCGACGTTTTCCACGAAAACATGTGATATGGCAGGGCTGCGTTGCTTGTCTTATTGAGGAAAATCGGGATAACAGATAGGAAAGCTCAAAAATTGGAATAATCGTTTCATCTATTTCCTCAAATACTGTTTTCTTCCTTATGTCAAAAGAGTTTTATAACAGATAGTCCTTATCTACGAAAACAACGTATCAAAAATATTCATTTTGTTCCTCCATCATAGGAAGAAACAAGGTTTTCTCTCGAAGTATAAAAACCGAAAATGAGAGTCTATTCTAACCTAGCAATGTGATTTATTCAGATCTCCTAACCAAGAGCCTATAATAAATAATTATTGAATCATCAATCTGAGCCCAAACATTTCTTAAATTTCCTTTATCTCTCTACGTTAAACTGAACTGTATTTCCCTGACCTATGGGAATAATCCACGTCAATTAACCAAAACGGCAGCTTATCGGCTGAGAAAATCTAAAAACCACCTAGTTATACCAACGTGGCGATATGAAAATGCAACTGTGTAACCACTGTGTGGAAACAAACGAATGTGGAATGTTTGGGTAGCTTTTTGTGGCTGTACTAATTGACAATATCAGCTTTCGTGTGTGGTGAATGTTGAGAGAAAAACCACGGTTGTACAGATCTACCACAAAAGCCATGTTGGTATCAGCCAACGTTTCATTGATAGGAATTCATTGAGAGAATGTGAAATTACTGAAACCACCGTCTTCGAGGAGGTAGAACCAATCACAGCGCGTAATTTCACTTAGAACAGCATCTCCGTAAACTTTTTGGAGCTCTCGATGCGCTTCACAAAATCAGACATATTCACACAACCAAAACTAAACTGCTCCACACAAAAAAATTTAGTTAAAATAAGATTTTTTTGATGAAAATTCATATTAATATGATTTCAAGTTGCAAATTAATTTTAGCCTGTAGGTCTGCAGGGTATACAGGGTGGTTAAGAAAAATCGAGTAAAATAACGAAACTTTATTCCCAGAGAATTCAAGCATTTTGAGACTATCAATACAATGTATGGCCTCCAAGGGCACCAATAACTGCTTGACATCTTCTTTACATACTACTCGTGTTGTTGAACATTTCTTGAGGAAATTGGTTCCATAAACGGGGCAGAAGCTCTCTCAGATCATTTAAGGATTCTGGGATAGGTTGATGATTATCTAATCTTCTTTGGAGCATATCCCATGCATGTTCTATGGAATTCGAATCTGGTGAGTGCGGAGGTATTGGTAAAAGTGGAATACCAAGCTCCTCTCGCGCATTCTCAACTGTGGCTGCACGGTGCGGTCTAGCGTTATCGTCTCGAAATTGAAAAGTTTCACAACTAGCAGCGTGAAAATTTGGCACAACATTGTCAATGACATGCTCCCTATAGTTTAAGGCGGTCATATTCCCAGGACAAATGTGTAGATCTGTGCGCTCGTTGGAACATATCCCGGCCCATACCATAGCACTACCCCCTCGGAATGGATGGCCTTCTTGGAAATAGCGACGATTACGGGGTATGCGTGGGATTTTCCATACCCTTATTCTTCGAGAATCTGAAAATCGTCCAAATCTAGATTCATCAGTGAAAAGGACACTACGCCATTGATCGTTCCAATTGATATGTTGCCTTGCCCATTCCAGTCTTTGACGCTTATTGTCACCTGTTAATGGAACTCCTTTTGATGGACGTCTAGAACCTAGATTCACCTCTCTCAAAAGTCGTCTGATGGTTTCGATGGAAACTTGGACCCCATCTGCATTTTGAAGAGAATTCCGCAGCATTCTACACGTAGATGTAAGGTTTCTTCTCGCCGAAACGGTGATGAAACAATCCTGAGCAGGTGTTGTTTTTCATCAAGCTTTGGTCTTTCCAACACGGGACCTGTCCCCTTAACCTATTCCAAAGTCGAGATATCACACTTTGGCTGACTTGAAGCCTTTCCGCTACAACAACCTGAGTTAGGCCACCCTGTAGCATTCCGATAGCCCTATTAGCCTCAGCGTTTGTTAATTTATGTCTTGGCATTTAAAGAAAACTCGTTTCGAATCGAAGCCGTTGATAAACTGACTTCATTTCAAAATAAGAACATTCATGAAGCATATGCAAAGAACCTTAGACAAAGGTCTAAGCAAAGAACCAAACTTCAGAAAAAAGGCGACCAGATTGACGAAATGTCTCATACTGATTTTTATTGGATCGATTCAAGTTGTTATTGAGTTTTAAATGATTTTACTGCGATTTTCTCGAAGATAACATACTTTTAAAAACGATTGAATACGATATCCCTAACTCTAGTGGAGCTTGGTTAGTGACGTTTTGGATTTGCCAAAATCGACCATCAGGAACTCAAATTCACACCTAATATCCCCTTAAATAATGAGCATAAACATGCAAGTGGAAGTGGAACAAAATTCGTACATCCGCTGATGATAAAGCATCCAAGAAAACAAATTGAAGAACAATCGAACATTTTGTTTTGATGACACTTGGAGGTCATCGCTGCTACAAATTACCGAGGTGAAAATGCACCGTCTTTATTGGCTTTTGTCTGGTATGAAAATTTTATTTCGCATTCCTTGAATATTACAATCATACTTTCTATATATTCATTGAACGATTTACATACAATGAAATATATTCGAGTTAAATACTCGCCCAGAATATTAATAATTTCTTTTTGGTTCAACCTCTGCTGACTTATTTATCAGATCAACGAGTTTGTGTCAGTTCTGAAGAGGTAAGGCATGGAAATTCCGATTTTTCTTACTATTCATGACCACCGTTATAATGAGAATGAATAATGATTCGTGTTTATTGAATTTTACGAGTTTCTTGGAACCATGATTGGCAGTTTTGCCATTAGAACCTGTTTATTTATTTGTATTTTTAAAAGATAACTATGAATGTTACACAGTTGAAACGTTCATTTTAAAAACTCAATGTTATTGAATTTTGTTCATTCTGTACGAGGATGTATTGGTATCCAGTTCTAGCATAAACAAAATATTGCGATACCATATCAACGGACAATAACTTATTAGAAGTGTCACTGTAGAGTCCGACGTTTAAAAAGTAAACCAGAGTTACGCAATAAATAAAAAAAAAGATGTCCACCGAAATTGTAAAAATTGGAGTATCGAGCCATCATCAAGTATCTGTATTTAAAAGGGTTTAGAGGTGAGCAGATTTACGAAGATATGTTTAATACCTTTGGTGATCAATGTCCTTCGTATGCGACCGTGAAAAATTGGACTACAAGCTTCAAAAGAGGTACATTTTTTATTGAAGATGATGACCTATCGGGAAGGCCAGTTTCTGTGTCAGTCCCCGAAAATATCGATGCAGTTCATGACATGATTTTATCAGACCGTCGAATTGGGCTAAAACGGATATATCTGAAGCACTGAAGATTTCATACGAACGCGTTCATCATATAGTTCACGTCAATTTGGACATGAGAAAAATTTCTGCAAAATGGATCCCCAAATGTTTGAATGTTGACCAAAAGCGTTCGATCTGTGCTCGATTTGAAAACGATATAGACTTCTTAAACCGAATTGTTACTGTGGATGAGACTTGGGTACTGTTGGGACTTGTTTTAATTTATTTCATCATAGTGTACATGTTATAATTTTTGAAGTATGTTGTCGTGGTTATGACAAAAGAGTGAGAATGACATAAAAAGTTGTCAAAATAAAAAGATCGTCAAAAAGTCACCTTCCAAATTATTATCATTTACAAATAAAAAGCAATCCAACATAATTGGCATCCCTGGTAAATTTGAAGAAGAGCATGCAGTCCTTGAAAACAGAAAGGAGGATTGTCAAGGAGGCTGCAAGGAAACATTTTCAAGATATTCAGAAGGTAGAACAGGACGACATGGTAAAAATAAAAGAATTACTGCAACAAGTGTCAAGCAAAGCAGAAAAGGTTTTTTTCCTAGACGACATTATAAAAGAATTGCTTTGTTACGAAGAGCCCAGTGACGAAGATTTCAGTGAAGAAATTTCAGAGGAAATGAATTTTTGCACTGAGGTAATAAAGTACAAAAACAAATGCAATTATTTATTAGAAAAAATAACAGAAGCAGAAACGGAGGTTAAAAATGAAACAAGAGAAACACCGAAGCATTTTAACTTCCCAAAATTAGAAAAAATAAATAGGATAGAAGACAGAAATTACTGCATATTTTGCGATTCAAACACTCATAATAGTCAGTATTGCATAAGAGCACAAAAAATGACGTTAGAACAAAAAAGGACAACTGTAGTAAAGAAAAGAGGTTGTCTTTCATGTCTGAAACCCAATCACAGTTTTAGAACTTGTAAATCTATAGTTAAATGTGTTAAATGCACGCGAAAACATCATGCTCTTATGTGCCCTGATCTGCATGAAAATGAGAAAAAGGACGTCAAATGTCTATTAAGAAAGGAGAAGACAATGAAACCTCTTCCAGATGGAGATGATTTCACTTGTCCCAAGCGAAAATCCTCGGATTCCCTCGAAGTATGGGCTTTGGAAGAGGACAAGGAAGGAATTCAAATTGGCAGTTGTTCTAAGGAGAGTTGTATGAGAATAGTGGAACGCTCTTCATTCATGGTGAAGAAACAAAGATCAATAGTTGACTGTGATGTGAGAGGAAGCTGCGTCAGGCAGAAATTTTCGATAAACTATTTCCCAACCAGAAACAGCCTTGTAATTTTCCTTCAAAAAGAAGTGCTCCTTGCGAAGCGCCCACAAGAACGAAGATGCCCTGCGAACTAGAACCTGAATTTCCTAAAGAAGATAAGGGAAAAACCCAACAGGGAAATAAGGCTGCAGCATCTGGAGATTCCAAAAAAGAAGCATTCCCACCTCCAAAAATTCTAGCAAAACGAAAAATGTTGCTGCCAAATCATCTTCGAAAACTACAGAATCGAAACAGAAGAAAAAAGAAGAGAATAATGAAAACCAGTCGAAAGATCAAGGTTTGGTCGAATATTGAAGGTTCCAGCAAGGTTGGGCGAGAAATAAGTTTGGGGTCGGAGAATGTTGGCACATACTGTACATATTGTATTTATTCGTATATTATCAAGTTACATAAACAATTTTATTTGTATGACATAAAAGGTTGTAAAAATAAAAGATCGTCAAAAAGTCACCTTCCAAATTTATTATCATTTTACAAATAAAAAGCAATCCAACAGGTACCTTTCTACGATTCAGAAACAGAGCAACAATCGATGGAATGGCGACACTCTGGTTCTCCAAGACCTAAGAATTTTCGTGTCCAAAAATCTGCTGGGAAAGTTCTTGCTTCAGTTTTTTGGGATTGCCATGGCGTAGTCATTATTGATTTTTGGATAAGGGTAGAACAATAACTGGAGATTACTATTCGACATTACTGACCACTCTACAGGAAAATATCAAAAAGAAAAGACGTGAAAAGCTATCCAAAGGTATTTTGTTTTTACAGGACAACGCCCCAGTACACAAATCTCATGTTGCCATGCAAAAAATTCGTGATTGAAGGTTAGAATTACTAGAACACCCCTCTTATTCACCAGATTTGGCTCCGTCCGACTATCATCTCTACCCTCAACTGAAAAAAAGTTTGAAAGGTCGTAAATTTTCTTCCAACGAGGAGGTAGTAAAAGCTTTGGAGGAATGGTTTGCAGAGCAAGAAGAAACATTTTTTTGAAAGATCTAGAGACGTTGCAGGTTCCCTGTAATAAATGTATTCAATTAAAAGGAGAATATGTTGAGTAATAAAATATTTTGACATTGAAATTTTGTTTGGTTCTATAGTAGGCTAAGAATTTTTCAATATATCCTCGTATGTCAAGAAACATGAATAATTTTTAATTGATCTAAGGGATAACAGGGAGTTTTTATTTTTCATATAAAATTTTGCGAGGGTATCAAACTTCCACATCAAATCACAAGCTAATATCTCAGTAAAACACTGTAGACTTTCAATATAATTGGTGTGGATCCTACGCAAATAGAACTCGTCTTCCAGTGATTCATTCTATGTAGAGAATGAATCATATACAAGCAAGTAGTTGATTGTTGTTACTCCATCAATCGTCTCTAAAAAAAAAATCGATATCCGTTTTGGAGTTCAAACTATGGACGATATGTTTTTGAAATAAAGAAAATACGAAATATTTGTGTAAAAAGTAATATTTCAATTTATATTTAAGTACATCCCATTCAAGAAACACTTTGTTGCATTGAATTGAAAGACTTTCCAATGAGAGATGTTATTTTGACATTCAAAGAAAATGCCATTTTTTTAGATAAATGATCGGATGATCATTCTTTTAGTGAATTTCAATGATTTCACTGCGTTGTTGAAGCGTGTATCGTTCCAATTTTATCAATGGCGTAGTTTCTACTTGTCAAATGTCAAAAGTGACATTTACCGAAATAGCGGGCTTTTCAAAATAACACCTCTCATTGTAAACCCCTTTATTTTCAAATTCTGAAGGAAAACGAACTTCCTGCTATGTGAAATTATGAAAGATGGGTGTATTTCTTTGTGGAATATTACGTGCACTGGTTTCAGGTGTTCCTCACAACCCTACACGAACTCGTTTTCACGTTGTAAATGCAAATAAGGAATCAGGACTTCCTTGAGTCGACGAAAGTGACCCGAAGTCGATTTTATGGTTTCTTGAACAATATCGGTTTACGAAAACACGCCCGGTTCAAAATTCCCATGAAATCCAACCCTCTCGATATGCAATAAAAAAATCGATGGTGAGTTTTGAAAGTGACACCGTATATTGTAGGTGGATACTTGCGCTGAATAAATTTGTCTTATTATTGGTGAATTTTATTGACTTTCAAGAATGACAGTTATTTTTTATTGGGGCATTCTTTTTCACATAAAAATCCTCAGCAATCACTGCATCTATATCAACACGGTTTTCTCATTTCAGAATAGTGTCTTTCAAAAAGCAGTGAGACATATTTTCATCAATAATTGGACACACATAGTCTTCCTGGAAAATCTCAATGGATTAATCATCCTCTCGTTTTTTCCTTTGAAATCCTGTCAAGTTTGATGCTGAGATCTAATGTGTAATCTGTTTAATATTCTATTGACTACGGTGACACACATGCTGAACTTCACGTACATTAGTTCAGATTTAACTATCGTGTGTTAAATGCATATCTCGTATGCAAGAAACGGACATTTCTTGTAATGAATGGCAACATGATTCGCATTTGGAAAATCTTAAAACCGGAAATCGTCCATTTTTTTTGAGAGTAGCGATTTTCTGCTGATTTACAGAACCGAAAGAAGGTTTTCTAGAAATGATCTAGTGTCCTCCAAGACTATCAAGCATTCATTTGTCCTATTCCCACAAATTAATTTTCAATAGTTTTCTAGAAGTGTCAGAGTTCGAAATCGAAAAAGTAAACCAGAGTTGCGCAATAAATAAAAAAGATGTCCATCGAAATTGTAAAAATCGAAAAATTGGAGTATCGAGCCATCATCAAGTCCTACCTGTATTTAAAAGGGTTAAGAGGCAAGCAGATTCACGAAGATAAGCTTAACACCCTTGGTGATCAATGTCCTTCGTATGCGACCGTGAAAAATTGGCCTGCAAGATTCAAAAGAGGTAAATTTTCCATTGAACATGATGACCGATTGGGAAGGCCAGTTTCTGTGTCAGTCCCCGAAAATATCGATGCAGTTCATGACATGATTTTATCAGACCGTCGAATTGGGCTAAAACGGATATCTGAAGCACTGAAGATTTCATACGAACGCGTTCATCATAAAGTTCACGTCAATTTGGACATGAGAAAAATTTCTGCAAAATGGATCCCCAAATGTTTGAATGTTGACCAAAAGCGTGCAAGGGTCGAAGCATCGCGTTCGATCTGTGCTCGATTTGAAAACGATGTAGACTTCTTAAACCGAATTGTTCCTATGGATGAGACTTGGCTACATTTCTACGATCCAGACACAAAGCAAAAATCTATGGAATGGCGACACTCTGGTTCTCCAAGACCTAAGAAGTTTCGTGTCCGAAAATCTTCTGGAAAAGTTCTTGCTTCAGTTTGCCATGGAGTAATCATGATTGATTTTTTGGATAAGGGTAGAACAATAACTGGAGATTACTATTCCACATTACTGACCACTCTACGGGAAAAATGTAAAGAGAAAAGACGCGGAAAGCTATCCAAAGGCAATTTGGTTTTACAGGACAACGCCCTAGTACACAAATCTCATGTTGCCACGCAAAAAATTCGTGATTTCGGGTTAGAATTACTAGAACACCCCCCTTATTCACCAGATTTGGCTCCGTCCGACTATCATCTCTTTCCTCAACTGGAAAAAAGTTTAAAAGGTCGTAAATTTTCTTCCAACAAGGAGGTAATAAAAGCTGTGGAGGACTGGTTTGCTGAGCAAGAAGAAACTTTTTTTTTTAAAGGTCTAGAGACGTTGCAGGTTCGCTGTAATAAATGTACTCAGTTAAGAGGAGAATATGTTGAGTATTAAAATATTTTTTTATTGAAATTTTGTTTGGTTCTATAGTAGGCAGTGCTCCATTTTGTGAGTTATGTTTAGCGATTTAAACTCTATTAAATTCAATTCAATATTTCATTGAACATTTTTCATAAAGCTTCTAACTATTGTTTACAGCATAAATTATGAAGACACTTCCTGTTTGCCAATTCCTGTTTTGAAACAAATCGTGAAAAATGCTACGAGCGCCCTATCAATTACAATCTTGTTTGCTTCGTCTTTGACTAAACAAACAATCGTTTATTATCTAAAAAAACCGGCTCTGGGATACAGTCATTAACAATGATTCCGCCAGTCAACATATGTCGTTTCTTCCACCTACTACTTATAATTTGAGCATATCCATTGTATCCGACTTTGTGTGTGGCACCGCATGCTCAGCGTGCAATTTGTCCGGTCTTCTTTCGCTAAAATCCCTAAGTTATAGTTTGCACAATTTGTGAGGTATAGTCAAGGTGGCTGTGCTTAGACGTAACCTGGCATTAAGTTGACCTCCCTGTAGATTCGGCGTCTTTAATTCGGTCGTTTGATGTCGTTGCTTCTGGGAAAGTGGTCGGTGATAGTTGCTTAATTTATTTCAGCAGGAAGCATATGGGATCTTGCGATTTTTCGTGTTTTGTATTTGGGTGGCTGATGACAGAGTTCTTCAGAATTCGGATTTTAATGGACTGTTGCTGACCTTGACAGATTTGGTCGTCGGTTTGTTAGATTTGTACCCCACCAAATTCACAGAATTTGGGTTTAAATGTTTTTGTCGATTTTTGATTATAATAAATATAAATATACTGCTCCACAAGAGTTAGGGATATCGTATTCAATCGTTTTTAAAAGTATGTAATCTTCGAGAAAGTCGCTGTAATCATTTAAAACTCAATAACAACTCGAATCGATCCAATAAAAATCAATATGAGACATTTCGTCAATCTGGTCGCCTTTTTTCTGAAGTTTGGTTCTCTGCATATAACATGAATGTTCTTATTTCGAAATGAAGTCAGTTTATCAACGGGCTCAACGGCTTCGATTTGAAGCGAGTTTTCTGAAAATGCCAAGACGTAAATTAACAAACGCTGAGGCTAATAGGGCTATCGGAATGCTACAGGGTGGCCTAACTCAGGTTGTTGAAGCGGAAAGACTCCAAGTCTGCCAAAGTGTGATATCTCGACTTTGGAGTAGGTGCAGGGAGGCAGGTTCCGTGTTGGAAAGACCAAGGCTTGGTGGGCGACGAAAAACAACACCTGCTCAGGATCGTTTCATCACCGTTTCGGCGAGACGAAACCCTACATCTACGTGTAGAATGCTACGGAATACTCTTCAAAATGCAGATGGGGTCCAAGTTTCCATCGAAACCATAAGACGACGTTTGAGAGAGGTGAATCTAGGTTCTAGACGTCCATCAAGAGGAGTTCCATTAACACGTGACCATAAGCGTCAAAGACTGGAATGGTCAAGGCAATATATCAATTGGAACGATCAATGGCGTAGTGTCCTTTTCACCGATGAATCTAGATATGGACGATTTTCGAAGAATAAGGGTATGGACAATCCCACGCATACCCCGTAATCGTCACTATGTCCAAGTCCATCCATTCCGAAGGGGTAGTGTTATGGTATGGGCCGGGATATGTTTCAACGGGCTCACAGATCTACACATTTGTCCAGGGCCTTTATTCTTGAAAACCAGGGAGTAGAACGATCGAGGGAACGGCGACGTGGCCCTACTGATTAGTAGGGCCACGTCACCGTTCTCTCGATCGTTCTACTCCCTGGTTTTCAAGAATAGAGGCCCTGGGAATATGACCGCCTTACACTATAGGGAGCATGTCATTGACAATGTTGTGCCGAATTTTCACCCTGCTATTGGTGAAACTTTTCAATTTCTAGACGATAACGCTAGACCGTACCGTGCAGCCATAGTTGAGAATGCGCGCGAAGAGCTTGGTATTCCACATTTACCAATACCTCCGCTCTCACCAGATTCGAATTGAATAGAACATGCATGGGATATGCTCCAAAGAAGATTAGATAATCATCAACCTACCCCAGAATCCTTAAATGATCTGAGAGAGCTTCTGCCCCGTTTATGGAACCGAATTCCTCAAGAAATGTTCAACAACTTCGTGTGTAGTATGCAAAGAAGATGTTAAGCTGTTATTAATGCCCGTGGAGGCCATACATTGTATTGATAGTTTAAAAATGCTTGAATGCTCTAGGAATAAAATTTCGTTATTTTACTCGATTTCTCTTAACCAACCTGTATACGCTGCAGACCTACAGGCTAAAATTAATTTGCAACTCGAATCATATATTAATATGAATTTTCATCACAAAAATCTTATTTCAACCATATTTTTTTTTGCAATTTAAGTCAATATCCTTAACTCATGTGGAGCAGTGTATTTCTATGGAAAATACTCCTTACAGTCCTTTTTCGAATGTCTGCAAACGTTGGACTCTAACAGGAAGATTCCCTCATGAAACAAACAAAGATTGAGATTTTCTGTGATCAACGCGTATTGGGACACAGAAAACATCAGTCAAGCATAGTCAACGCACCAAAAAATCGCCTAATCGTCCAATTGTCCCCGTTTCCTTTCTCCTCGGATCGAATAAAGAAATCGAATTTTTGTCCGATCGTAATAATTCAATTTTCAATTTCCGGTTAACAGACGACGCGGGGGACGAGGCGGGGGAGTGGCAAGCGGGGGCAGTCATCGTGAGATTCTGCTGTCCGAGAAGGCAGTCAATCGTACCGTCTGGTCGCTCTGATCCTTATGGTACCGCGCCGTACGGTTCAGATTTGATAAATTGAAAGGTATCATTACGAAAGATCGAAATGATAAAAAGTGGATCTTGCGTTACGTCACGCTTGAACACCCCGTCTAAGGACTGTACCAGCCGGCTTCGATATTTTCACGTTTAGCCTCCTCGACTTCAGAAGTAGAGAGCTATTCGTTTTAGAAAACCAATGGAAATATAGCAAATTTTGTACACACACATCGTTAAAAGTATTGCCCGCCCCCCCTATCAAGTCTAAACTTGTTGAATTTAACATCACAATCTTCTGTTTGTGGAATCTTCACTATCTTATCACTTAAGGGGCAGTATCACCTTTTGAATCGTGGTAAATCTCCATTCAAAAAGTGGTCTCTTTATTTCACGAGTAAGTACCCTAATTCACGACGTAGAGACTTGATTTTTTTTTTAAATTGAAGTTGAAGAACGTCCCTAGGGCAAATGGTTTTTTTTTTCGATTTAATTAGTTTTTCAATTACAAAAACCAGGGTAATCGTTAGATCTGTTATTGAATATGTTTTTCGTTTTTCATGAGTACAAGCTATAGTTTTGAAATAATAATCATGAAAGTTTTTGTAGTTTATAGAAGATTAAATTGCCGAGGGCAAATACTTGCGATTTTTTCCAAAAAATGATGAATAACCGTCGAAAAAAAATCATTAAGGTGGGCGTTCAATGTAGTGTGTTTTTATTTCAAGTTGATTTCGAAAACGGTTTCACTGAAATTTTGTGGGTGAACTCAGAAACGATTAGGGTTCTTGTTGAAATAATTTCAATCGACAGTTAATTTTTTTTCTTTTAAAAATAGAAGAAAATGAGCCAACCTATGCTTCTGTTTTATTTCAACAGAAAGACCCATGAAAATAGTTGAACTTCCGATTGAAAGTGAATCTACTGATAATTTCGTTCAGAAGATCAACTTGAAATACGGAATTGGCAGAGAATTGCCAAATTCAAATTTTGGCGGGAAAAAGTTCCTGCTTTACCCACAAATTCGCTTATTTCATAGTTCGGCGATTTTCGGATAGAGAGCGCCATTGTACATTTCATTCATGATTAGAGAGATATTCATAGAACTTGATAATGATAGTGCATGTTCTATGGAGATATTCAATAAAATGGACGGTGGCGCCTCTATCGGCTGAGCTTTCCGACTCGCTTTAAACGCCGACCTTAAAGCCCGCAACGGACGGCGAGCGATAATATAATATACTAGCTGGCCCGGCGAACTTTGTACCGCCTGAATTATACTTAAAAGTTGTATAAACTTACCATTGCTTTTTTTCAAGCAGGAAAAAAATTAGGCAAAATAAGAGTTCAAAATATACAAAATTTTAATAATTTTGAAATTCACATGGAAAGAATTCTCTTTATAAGCGGTAACTAATTGTTGAACTTGAACATATAACGAGATGTTAAAATGTCGATAGTACGATCGACACGGCAAAATTATCAACACTGTGAATTATGCTGAACTCATATTCAAATTTATTGATGGTCATTCGACCAGATCAGATTAGGCAACCCATGAAACATTATTGTATATCATAAGTGAAAGCCCGATGAGCAAACGTTTCAAAATTATTAACGCTTACAATATTGTCTCTGTGCGAACAGAAACACGAATATAATATGTCAATTACTAATTATGCGCAATTTTGGATTCAGTTATTTCCACAAATCTATCTATTACCCAAACAGGAATTCGAAAGCATTTCAAAAATAAAGAAAAAAGATGTAGATGGCCAACTCACGTTTGAAACTGATCGTCAAAATCAGATACTTGATCTTTCGGTAAAAATTCACTGTTCCACCAACTTGAGATAAGTTTACCCGCTTTTTGATCTGGCAATAGACTTCCATGTTACCATGAGTTTTATGCGAATCACATATCTCCATCTAACAGCGGTAATATCAACTTACGACTACGTACAGTGACTTCCATGTTACCATGAGTTCTATGCGAATCAAATATCGCCATCTAACAGCGGTAATATCAACCTACGACTACGTAGAGTGACTTGTGACTTGTACGACTACGCATCAACGGTAGCGTCACCTAGTGGCCTTATTCAAAAGAAGAAAAAGCATTTCCTGCATAAGTAAAACTTTCATCAATTTTTTCGAAGTTTTATTGTATTTTATAATAACCAGACCCAAGACGATTCCATAAATGAAGTTTCATAACAAACAGTCCATCCGATCTCTAGTTATAGATGGTGTAACCAACATCTTTCTTTTATATATATAGATATTATAGCTATGCATTGACATATGTCATTTTAGTATGGAAAAATATCGTAATATCGGAATATATATTATAGCGTCGTCCGCGGGGCTTGCTGCATTTTCATAAGGAGCGATATTGGTGAAATATATGAGATATAATATATCGCTCGCCGTCCGTTGCGGGCTTAAGTGTAGTTTCCAAAACGCTGAAGTTCAACCTGATTTTTTTAATTGAAAAACTAATTAAATCGAAAAAACCGCAACTTTTTGCCCTCGGCAATTTAATCTTCTACAAACTACAAAAATTTTCATGATTATTATTTCAAAAATATAGCTTGTACTCATGAATAATAATTCAATAACCCCAGATCTAACGATTACACTGTTTTTTTTAATTGAAAAACTAATTAAATCGAAAAAAAAAACCATTTGCCCTCGGAACGTTCTTCAACTTCAATTTGAAAAAAAAAAGCAAGTCTCTACGTCGTAAATTAGGGTGATTACTCGTGAAATAAAGAGACCACTTTTGGATGGAGATTTACCACGATTCAAAAGGTGATACCCTTAAGGGGAAGTGGTACACGTCCGAGCTCGCGAGCTCCCTTCAAAAATTGGGCTTTTTATTTCCATGATATCTCAGTTCGTATGCGGCGTAGACCAACAATTTTTTTTTTAAATTAGAGCTTAATAATTTCTTTATAATGTGTATCACTCGCTTCTCCGTTTTTCTTGGTATATTAGGAATAAAACCTGGTGAGCTGTAATTTCATAAAAATCTGGACAAACGATTTTATTTCCATGATATCTCCGTCAATTTTCGGGATAAATGTATGAAATCTTCAGTATACATGCGGAATAATATATTGCAGGATGTGTATTAATCAGTTTTTCTGTTTATTTCCGCATTGAAATTTTAAATAAATTATAAAGTAGAAACTTTATTGGTCATATTTTCAACCAGAGTTTTTCCCTAATATACGAAGAAAAGCGGAAAAGCGATTGATACACATTCTGCAAAATATTCTTCTACATGTATACTGAAAATTTCATACATTTATCCCGAAAATTGACGGAGATATCATGGAAATAAAATCGTTTGTCAAGATTTTTATGAAATTACAACTCACTCATCTATATATATAAAAGAAAGATGTTGGTTACACCATTTATAACTCGAGATCGGATGGACTGTTTGTTATGAAACTTCATATATGGATTCGTCTACGGTCTGGTTATTATAAAATACAATTAAACTTTGAAAAAATCGATGAATATTTCACTTATAAAGGAAATGCTTCTCCTCCTTTTGAGTAAGGCCACTAGATGTCGAGACAGTTACAGTTACGCTACCGCTTATTCGTTGGTACTTCATTTGGTATTCTCCGCGTTAGATGGCGATATAAACAAATATTGTGTACAGTGACTATATTTCCTCTATAGTCACTGTTATAGTGCGTAATTTGAGTTGCCTACAACTCTGCGCTGTTGGGCAAAATATATCTTAGCGTAGGAGTACAGATGTCCAAAATGATTAGATTTCGTTGAGATATGAGAAAAGTTTCGTTCTTACCACTTCAGATGGCTCTATTCACACATTGTGACTGATGATTATTAGTTATTTTTATAGTTTTATTTATTCCAAATAACGTAATCGTGAAGGTACTATATTTGACATTATCACAATTAAATGACGATGAATTTGTTGAGGCTTTCGCGGCCATCAATTGATGTCATCTGTTCTTTTTTCGAGCATTTCGGTCGTCGTGGTTTGGAATGGTCGAAAAAAGAACATATGACATCAATTACCGTGTAATTTACATGGGGCTTATAGTACCATGAAAGGATATTAACAGATCAAAAAGCGGTTGAATATCACAGTGAATTTTTATCGAAATTTCAAGTAAATCGGATTTTGGCGATCAGTTTCAATCGTGAATTGTGCGTTCTCATCTTTCCTCATAATTTTTGAAAGGTTTTTGAATTTCTGTTTGGGTAATAAATATATTTGCGGAAACAACTGAATCCAAAATTGACATTATTAGTGATATTAGTGACATATTATGACATATTATTTTTGTGTTTCTGTTCTGTGTGATAGCTCATATCCATGGAAACATTTGACAGTGGATATGTGGATTTGTGAAATCCACTGTAAGTTCGCCGGGCCAGCTAGTTTCTTAATAAAAAAGAAAGACGGAAAAGCAAGAAATACACATTCTAGAGAAATGATTAAGCTTTAATTTGAAAAAAAAAATCGTTCGTCTACGCCGCATACGAACTGACATATCATGGAAATAAAAAGCCCAATTTTTGAAGGAATCTGAAACAATTAATTTTCACAAATCGACGGCTAATAAAATCCTTAATAAAATGTCTTTGGTGAAAATGGACATTCATCATTTCGAATAAAAAAATTCAAGGAAATAAATTTCGCGAAAACAACACATTGTTCTAATATTATTTACAAAAATACGGTAAATTTTGAAAGAAAAAGGAGATAGACATTTAATTGACTAAATCAGGGGTCTCCAAACTTTTTAGCCTAAGGGCCATATTGTTTACTCCAGCAAATGCGGAGGGCCAAAATAATTGAGCGTTTTTTTTTCTTATGTTGAATTCTATATTTTGCTTGTTAATACGCTTCACCTAGCATGTAAGTGAATAAACATGGGCGTACCCAGGGGGGCAGCTGCCCCCCCCTTGAAGATAAAATCAATGTTAATTTTCCTGGTTTACTGACAATATACCTGACCGACCATCTTCTTAGGTATGAGCTGCCCCCCCCCCCCCCCTAGCTGAAATCCTGGGTACGCTCTTGTGAATAAAGCCGAATTACCATCATTATGTGCTTTTTATCCAACATATTACAGCAACAGTAATAATATACAGGGTGTCCCAAATATTCGAGTGCCTATTAGACGTTTCTGGGGAACTGGACATATTTGAAATCTGAAAATTGGGATTATGATATTGTTCGAAATTTTCTACAGACCTAAAATATTTTTGGAGCCTGAACACTTCCGGTTATACAGGGAGTGAAAATAAATTTGTTCAAAAAAATTTGTTTTCAATTTATTCGTTTCTGATATGATGGAGTATTCGATGGTGAATAGATTTCTGTTGAAACCATTGTATTCATTCGAATAGTTTTCAAAATATCGAAAAAAAAACCTGAAAAAAAGTCAAATATTTATAGTCAGTATCATGTTCATTTTTCTTATTCTGAACATCCCCAGTGTAAACCGTTCTCATAACGTCAAAGTAGAAGAATGAAGAAAGGTCATGAATCTTTTGAATTTCATGAATATCATCACAGGGTGTTCCAAATTTGGCCATAACTTCTGTTTTTCAAATTAGAACCCTATTTTTTTATTATTGCGTTGGATTCTACAAAGAAAAATAATGATACCCCCCCCCCCCAGATGCTCTTGCTCCTAAATTCAGTAATTCCCGTGTTATTTGAGCTTTTCTGGATTCATGTCGTACGTAGATTCAAATTCATCAAATCTAAACAGTTATGGCCAATTATCGATCATAGTTTTCGACACAAAATTTGATACACCCTGTGTTGATATTTATGAAATTCAAAATGAGCATGACCTTTCCACATTCTTCTACTTTCACGTTGTGAGAACAGTTTTGCACTCGGGATGTCCAGAAGAAGAAAAATAAACATGATACTGACTATGAATATTTGACTTTTTTTCAGTTTTTTTTCGATATTTCGAAAACTATTCGATCAAATACGATGTTTTCAATAGAAATGTATTCAGCATTGAATACTCAATCATATCATAAAAGAAAAAATTTGAAAGAAAATGTTTGAACAAATTTATTTTCACTCCCTGTACAACCAGAAATGCTCAGGCTCCAAAAATATTTTAGGTCTGTAGAGTCAATATCATAATCCTAATTTTCAGATTTCAAATAATCCAGTTCTCCAGAAACGTCTAATAGGCACTCGAACTTGGGACACCCTGTATACATATATAAGCTGATGAGCTTTTGCGGGCCGGATTCTTAACACTGGCGGGCCAGATTTGGCCCGCGGGCCGTAGTTTGGAGACCCTTGGACTAAATGATATACTTCAATACTGAAACGAAAAAACACAAAAATATTTGTTCGTTTTGATGGTGGAAATGTTACAAAATAACCAAAAATGATGACGAATATCCTTTTCATTCATTCAATACTCATAAAATATTTTTTTTATTATTTTTATCTTTATACACTCATACATCCCTTCATCAATCAGAAAAAATAAATCATTTCTGACTCCTTTTTTTTTCAGGGACGTAGACCCTTAAGAATCAGTCGGGTCAATCAACCTCATTTTCTTGATTCCTCCAAAACTATAACGTTCAAAGAAAACCACCACTGACATCAAAGTAAACCATGCCCCCAACCTACTCATAAAGTAATTCTTTAAGCTACTTTACGAACAAGAAAACATCGCATTTCTCGGATTAAACAAAACTTCCCATGAATTTCCAAGACAAAGTTTCCCCAATCATACTCCCCCCACCCCCTGTCCAAGAGTATAAAGTTAAGGGGCTTATTATTAATTGCGAATGCGACAATCGAATTTGCGACGTGAGCTTGTCCAAACACAGCACTCTCGGATCTGACTGTAACTGACATCGTTTAATTACCCCATTATGTAGATATTTTGACGGTCTATGGTCCCTGCCGCTTTGGGAACCCACCCCATTGCATCATTGACACCTTTCGCTTCGGATATGGCATATCATCGGCTACTTGTTGACGCCTGCCATTAAAGTGGAACAGTTTCTTAATTGGTTCAGCTTTAAGGCTGCTGCTGTCTTTGAAGGTGTTGGAATTGGTTTGCTACTTGGGACGGCGATTTGATGAAAAAATTCAATCAAGGAAAGATTGATAGGAATCGGAGATTTAATGAGGGAATTTCGTGAAACTTTGAGTGCTTTTTTTTTATCGGAGAATTTTGAAGTCGAGATGCTGTTTTTTTGAGATGGAGCAGAATATATTGCTTTTTATAGAATGTTTCTCCCCATCACGTTCAATGAATTCAAAGAAATAAATCAAATTAAAACTCTAAAATAAATGTATAAAGCGAAACAAAAAATCTTGTTAAAGAAGAATTATATGGTCATGTTTGGTATCAAAATATAGGTTTTCGGGGACGCTGAATTCAATAAAAAATAATCCAAGGCTCTTTCTATCATCGTTTAGATTTTCACCTGCGAAATGGCATTTTTACAAAAAATAGAAATTTCGATTGGTCATAGCTCCCGCTCTTGTGATCGTATCCACTTTTTGTTTGTTTATTGTTAATCAGCATTGTCCAAAGTATCTCTGAACATCATAAAATCGATTTCGAACTTTTTGGGTGAAAAATGATAAAGGGGTAAGGTAAGACCCCAAAAACACCATATTATTTGTCTGTATCGAAATTTTCGTCCATGTTATAAAAATAAAACAATTTATCAGGAATTTGGACTTTAATGTTTTTTGTTAAATTTCTTCAATTCATCACCAACGTTTCGGATCCAGTTGATCCTTTATCAAGGCTAAAAAGTAACGAAGTACAATAAAATTGTAGAATCAGCCCAGGCGAGCAAGAACAGATGTTTGTTAAATTAGAGTAAATTCGAGGTAGGTTCTTGTTCTTGCTCGCCTGGGCTGATTCTACAATTTTATTGTACTTCGTTACTTTTTAGTCTTGATAAAGGATCAACTGGATCCGAAACGTTGGTGATGAATTGAATAAATTTAACAAAAAACATTAAAGTCCAAATTCCTGATAAATTGTTTCATATTATTTGTCATCACCAAATTTGGGAAACATAAAACAATTAGAAGGCAACGCAAAGAAGGCCTATATGGACATGTTCGGTATCAAATTAGAGGTTTTCGAGGACGTTCTATCCAATAAGAATAAATTCAAGTCGCTATCCATCATCGTTTAGATGATGGCATATTTTGAAAAATCCGAAATTTCAAATTGCCATAGCTCCCGCCTCTGGAATTGTATCAACTTTTTGTTTGTGTATTGTGAATCAGCATTATCCAAAGTATCTCTGAGTATCATCTAATCGATTTCGAAAATCCTAACTTTTTGGGTGAAAAATGCATAAGGGGTAAGACCCCCCAAAAACACTATATTTGTCATCGCCCTGAAATGCCTGGCGAATCTGAACTGGTTTTTCGATCTGGAAGATCTACTATTCATTCGACCTATGCAGAACACCCTATTGGTTGATCAATATCACCTAAACTACGTGCGCTTTGAGCTCCTGAACGAAACTCGAAAATGAAAAATGCAAAAATAAAACATGGGAAAATTCAAGTCATAGAAGGCCTATATGGACATGTTTGGTATCAAATTATAGGTTTTCGAGGACGTTCTATCCAATAAGAGCAAATTCAAGTCGCTACCTATCATAGTTTAGGTTTTCACCTGTCAAATGGCATTTTTTGAAAAATCCGAAATTTCAAATTGTCATAGCTCCCGCTTCTGGGATCATATCAACTTTTTGTTTGTATATTGTAAATCAGCATTGTCCAAAGTATTTCTGAGCATCATAAAATCGATTTCGAAAATCCTAACTTTTTGAGTGAAAAATGCATAAGGGGTAAGACCCCCCAAAAGCACTATATTTGTCATCGCCCTGAAATGCCTGGCGAATCTGAACTGGTTTTTCGATCTGGAAGATCTACTTTTCATTCGACCTATGCAGAAAACCCTATTGGTTGATCAATATCACCTACACTACGCGCGCTTTGAGCTCCTGAACGAAACTCGAAAATGAAAAATGCAAAAATAAAACATGGGAAAATTCAAGTCATAAAAGGCTTATATGGACATGTTTGGTATCAAATTATAGGTTTTCTAGGACGCCCTATCCAATAAGAACAAATTCAAGTCGATACATATCATAGTTTAGATTTTCACCTGTCAAATGGCATTTTTTGAGAAATCCGAAATTTCAAATTGTCATAGCTCCCACTTCTGGGATCGTATCAACTTTTTGTTTGTATGTTGTGAATCAGCATTGTCCAAAGTATCTCTGAGCATCATAGAATCGATTTCGAAAATCCCAACATTTTGGGTGAAAAATGCATAAGGGGTAAGACCCCCCAAAAACACTATATTTGTCATCGCCCTGAAATGCCTTGCGAATCTGAACGTGTTTTTCGATCTGAAAGATCTACTATTCATTCGACCTATGCAGAAAACCCTATTAGTTGATCAATATCACCCATACTACGCGCGCTTTGAGCTCCTGAACAAAACTCGAAAATGATAAAAGCAAAAATAAAATATGGGAAAATTCAAGTCGTAGAAGGCCTATATGGACATGTTTGGTATCAAATTACAGGTTCTCGAGGACGTTCTATCCAATAAGAACAAATTCAAGTCGCTACCTATCATAGTTTAGATTTTCACCTGTCAAATGGCATTTTTTGAAAAATCCGAAATTTCAAATTGTCATAGCTCCCGCTTCTGGAATCGTATCAACTTTTTGTTTGTATATTGTAAATCAGCATAGTCCAAAGTATCTCTGAGCAACATAAAATCGATTTCGAAAATCCCAACTTTTTGGGTGAAAAATGCATAAGGGGTAAGACCCCCCAAAAACACTATATTTGTCATCGCCCTGAAATGCCTGGCGAATCTGAACGGGTTTTTCGATCTGGAAGATTCACTATTCATTCGAGCCATGCAGAAAACCCTATTGGTTGATCAATATCACCTATACTACATGCGCTTTGACCTCCTGAGCAAAACTCAAAAATGAAATATAAAAAAATGAAACATGAAAAAATTCAAGTCATAGAAAGCCTATATGGACAAGTTTGGTATCGAAATATAGGTTTTCGGGGACGCTTAATTCAATTAGAAATAATCCAAGGCTGTATCTATCATAGTTGAGACTTTCACCTGCAAAAAGGCAATTTTTCAAAAATCGAAATTTCAATTCGTCATAACTCCCGTTCCTGTGGTTGGATCCACTTGGTATTTATATATTGTCAATCAGCAATGTCCAAAGTATCACTGGGCATATTAAAATCCATTTTGAAAATGCCAACTTTCAGGGTGAAAAAGGATCAAGTGGTAACACCATATTCGTCATCAAAACGGAATCCCTAGAAAATCTAAAGTTGATATTCGATGGAAAAGGTCTTCAACCCATTCGAACCTTTCAGAATAGCAGATCCATAACATCTAAACTCTTCATGCTCTAAGCGTATGAACAAAACTAGAAAATGAAATATGGAAAATATAAAACTGAAAGAAATCCGGTTAAAAAAGGATTATATCATGGTCAAATTTGGTATCGAAATATCGGTTTTAGGGACGCTGAATTCAATAAAAAATAATCCAAAGTGCTCTCTATCATAGCTTAGATTTTCACCAGCGAAATGGCATTTTTTTAAATTGAAATTTAAAATCATCAGAGTTTCCGTTTCTGTGGTCGGATCCACTCAGCATTTACATATTGTTAATATTGGCATTGTCCAAAGTTTCTAACAGCTTTGAGTTCAGCGCATTTTCCCGAGCACCCTGTATGAATTTTCCGAAATGTTTCGAATGAATTAAAATACTAAAGGACGAATTTAGAATGCTGCATTTACGTACCTATTCAATTTGCTGGTACGGAATCCATAATTATAAGAATTATGTTGTACAATCTAGAGGATAATCTCCTTCAAACAAACCGATTATGAGGCTCATCCCAAAACCACCCTACTCTAGTATTAACCCCAGAAAACTATCGGTTCAACGCTAATAATAGCCTAGTCTTCAGTCCGGCCTTATAATGGCATCATTAGATACCACGTAGGTAAATATCACTCCAACTGATTGATGTAATAAGAATCTATGACTTTTCCCGAGGTGGATAGGTATATCTTATTCAAGTTATTTAACGAGTCGTTGATGTGTAAAGGACTGTAACCGAAATCCAATCCTTCTTTCCTTCTTGGCTGTCAACTCCCCGTTGCTGATGTAATGTAAGCTATATTTGCCGCCTGGATGGTTCTTAATCAGTTACTAGTTCAAACCGCATTTTTTACGGCGAAATGCCACTTGGACTTCTCGGCATTCCTTTTCACATCTTGGATTTCGGAAAATCTAAGGAATATGCGAAAAATTCAACAGGTAATAAAACAATTATTCAAAGCTACAACTTTTAGACTACAGGCCCGTGTCGAAAATTGATGGGTCATTTGAACCAGAAGGTGACCTATCTAGAACGATAGAAGGACATAAAATAATAAGATTCAGCACTATGCCGTCACTTGTAAGCTGTCCAACTGAGTACAGGTGGCAATTCAAAAGGACAGGTAGACTGGGTACATTTGGGTCATATGACTTTTGACGGCATTCTTACCATCGATAGCTCCATGGAAAATAATAGGAAAACGGGCAGTGCCGTACAAAAATGATGCGCCATATATTCGGAAAATTTTTTTGATTTTCCGAAAATTTCCATGGTGAAATAGGTCATTTGACTTTGTACGGCATCAGTTTTATACGGTTGCCATACATCTTCTAATCCATTATTCAGCAACGCCGTACAAAAATCATGCGACAAAGGGAAAAAATCGAGGGTTGCAACCCCCTCTCTTGCCGTGCTCCAGGGGGTCATTTGAAAAAGTACGGCTTCGGTTCCAAAACATTATCCAGCACTCAAAATTACTATTAAAAATAAGGCCGTCAAAAAAAAATTGTTCATTTTGATGTTATATCAATAATTATCTTAATTTCATCTTATGCTTGACCCATAAAGCTCTAAAGTCATTTGACCCAGTACGGCAACTTCTTTTTTTACATGATACTTTAAGATACAATTCTTATATTATATTGCCGTTCAAAAGAAACTGTTCTAAAAAAAATTATAGAGAAAAACAAAAAGTGAAATTTTTCATATTATTGTAAAAGTTTGGAACTCGTAGATTAATGATATATAACAATTTTCTACATTTTATCCCTTGTTTTGAATAGTATTAAGGTGAATAAATTAGGAACAAATGATACCTTAATATTATTCAAAACAAGGGATAAAATGTAGAAAATTGTTATATATCATTAATCTACGAGTTCCAAACTTTTACAATAATATGAAAAATTTCACTTTTTGTATTTCTCTATAATTTTTTATTTTTTATTATTTTACCATGGAAATTTTCGGAAAATCAAAAAAATTTTCCGAATATATGGCGCATCATTTTTGTACGGCACTGCCCGTTTTCCTATTATTTTCCATGGAGCTATCGATGGTAAGAATGCCGTCAAAAGTCATATGACCCAAATGTACCCAGTCTACCTGTCCTTTTGAATTGCCACCTGTACTCAGTTGGACAGCTTACAAGTGACGGCATAGTGCTGAATCTTATTATTTTATGTCCTTCTATCATTCTAGATAGGTCATCTTCTGGTTCAAATGACCCATCAATTTTCGACACGGGCCTGTAGTCTGTTTGTTATGTCCGGAATTGGCGGATGCTAATTTTCCGATCCTTGATCGTAGTCACGCCACTGTATTACGACGAGGTTGGGAGAAAATATGTTTTCTTGTCGGGAAACCTGTTGTATCGCCTGCGGCGTGGGAACGAGATAGAATTTTGGAAATTTCGATTTGTGGGACAAAGATGAGGATATGTTGTAGGGATTTTGATGAAGGATTTCGGAACTGAAGTACGGTGATAGGTGAATTTGATTCACGTGGAGACTAGTGGAATCGTTGTTTTCTGCACCTTCTTCAATTTAATGGTGGTTTTCGAAAGTCGAGGAGTTTTGATACTTAGGTACCTGATTTTGGGATTTGAATTTCGAAAACTTTATATGCAGTGAGATTGTTTCGTTTAGCTCCAGAGCTTATTCGGAGGATTTTGTCTGATCTTACTGTGCCTGAAAAGGGATTTGCCATATTGAGAGGTGAGATCCATCATTCCTTCAATTCTGCCTCGTGCAATTTGTGTCTTCTATTTTAGAACCAGTATCAATATTCTGCTGGAACTCTATTTCGGTGAAGTATTCTCATTTATAATCAGTGAGGAAACTGTACTTAATTTGGTACTGAGAGAACCCTCTGAAAGAGGTATGTATTCCTGACTGGCGAGTTCGCCATTTTGATTTCTTTGAATTTGTGTTCATAGGGTCCTTGTTCTGGGACATTTCAGTGGTTTCGCTGGAATATCCGCAACATCTATTGTCGATTGATAAGTCACCGGGTCAAGTGGGCCCAAGAAAATCAGTCCTGCTGCCGTCAGTTACCTTTTGGTGATTTCAACATCGTGGAGGTTCTAAATCGTCACTACCTTTTCCCTTTGGACCGAGGCACTTTTTTAAGGTCGTATCATCAATTTCTGGAATTTATCAGCGCCAATATCCAACTGTTTCATTAAGTTTGAGACAGATAATACTTGTATTATTATTAAGTCTCATCACCATTAGGTTAACGTATGAGACCTATTCAAGTTGTTTTGATAGGAACCTCATGAGGTTTCTGTACATTATTTCACACATAATTTGCTATCGTTGTATGATCTATTTATATATACAGTGTGAGCCATATATAGCGCTATATAAGGACCTCGAGGTAATTACTTCCCCTTTAGAATTATTGTTATAGATCAATTATCTAGATTTGTTTAGTGATTTTTCGGCAACTAGAGCAAGTGTGCTGGATGTGGATATCAAATCACTTGGCGCCCCCTTAATAATATCGTTTTTATATAACCCACTCCCATCTTCAACTGAGCTTTGGGACCATCCAGCATATAAACGAGATTTTTGGTCCTAAGCGCTGATAAAGAATTTTATAGCGTAGCAACTTTTTACCATGTTCTATCGACAAGATCAAGTAATAATCTTACGGTCCAATATCTTAGGAATACGGCGGGTGGGGTAGGACGTCCCATTTCGGCAAGGGGAGATGCTACACGTTCGAGCTCGCGAGCTCCCTTCAAAAATTGGGCTTTTTCTTTCCATGATATCTCAGTTCGTATGCGGCGTAGACCAACAATTTTTTCTAATTGAAGCTTAATCATTTCTCTAGAATGTGTATTACTCTTATTTTTCCTAATATACGAAGAAAAACGGACAAGCGAGTAATACACATTCTCGAAAGAAGAAGGACTGAACGAGAATAAATTCGCTATCACAAAAACGCTTATATCTTTTGAACCACTGGACTGAGTTCGAAAATCAAACTCATTTTCGAATCATCTTCTAATTCTAATGAAAACTGTTTTAACAATAAAAAAACCAAAACTATTTTTCACAAAATTCATGGATTTTTTCTGGAATTCTTCCCATCATGCTTCTTATAGTGTTCTCAGTCACTTTCTGGGATGCTGTCTTCCACTTTTGCTGGAATTCCGCTAATGTTTTCGTTGATTTCTTAGTCTTCTTCAATTCTCTTTTTACCAGGGCCCAATATCTTTCGATTGGCCAGAGTTCTGGGCAATTTGGTGGATTGGCCTCTTTGGGGACAAAAACCACCTCATTAGCTTCGTACCATTCCTTGGTGGCCTTGCTGTAGTTGCTTGAAGTTACCTGGCCAAAAGATTGTTGACTCACGTAAAAATGGTGAAAGCCGCTTCTTAAAGCATTCCTCGATGTATATCTTCTAGTCAAGAGAGCCTTGGCCAACGAAAAATTTGCTCCTTTTCCCGCAAGTGCTAATTGCTTGCCAAACCAGGAATTTTTTAGGAAACTTTGCTTGTTTCTCCACGCGAAATTGTTCTTCAACATTTCCACGAGAATCTGCAGTATAAAATTCCTGACCAGGAAGTTGCGAGAAATCAGCCAAGACATAGGTTTCGTCGTCCATCACGCAACAGGAAAAATTTTTCAAGAAATTCTTTTTGCTCCTGATTTCGCTTCTTGATTCTTCACAGCGTTCCTGTCAGGCACTTTCTGCACTTTGTATGTTCTAAGCCCACAACTCAACTTGATTTTCTGAACGTTTGACTGCGAACAACCCACTATTTGGGCCACTTTCCGTCCTGAAAGGTTAGGATTCTTCTGAAAAAGGCTGATGGCTTTCTTCACTTTTTTTGGGCTATGAAACCCCTTTTTCCTCCCGGTTCCTTCCTTGCTGTTAATTGTAAGATCTTCGTTGAAGTGCTTAACAACTCTTGATACCGTTTCCTGCCGAACGCGAGCCTCTTTTGCGATTCTTTCGAAGCTCCATTTTTGATTGTTTTGAAAAAGTTTCACTATAAATTCTCGTGTTTTCACTTCGCTTGACATTTTGCGACAGAGAATTGGAATATCTATGAAGTAAATGTTCCACATGTTTCTCACGTTCATAACAAAGCTAGCTATGATTAAATTTTGATTTGTTCTCAATTGGTTCAAGAGATAAAGGCGTTTTTGGGACAGCGAATGCATTCTCGTTCACTCCTGATTAAGCTTTAATTAAAAAATAAATTGTGGGTCTACGCCGCATACGAACTGAGATATCACGGAAATAAAAATCCCAATTTTTGAAGGGAGCTCGGACGTGTAGCACCTCCCCTTAAACGGATTTAGCAACGTGAGACAGAGCGTTGTCATGGTGTAGAGACACTTTATCGTGACGCCAAAACAAAAACACTCAGTTGTGCACCTGACAATACAATACCCAAAGAACACTTTCGGTCCTCACTGTCCATATCAATTAAAGCCGGTTCTGCACCGAAGGTACCCACCAAAAATCACGTAACTGATTAAGTTACATAACAGTGAGCCTCTGGTCGGATGAAAAACCAAATTACGAACCGTTCCTCCGATCTCCAATTAGATCTTGTTAAACATATAGTAAACTGTGGTTTATTGGCCTCAAGAAACAACGGCCGATGGTGGATGGGTCCATGAATGAACCTGTTGTCGGTATTTTACGCTTGATCCTTCTCGAAATAGTCGTTGATTAAAGGTGGAGACGAACCCAGTAGCTGAGAGGATTTTGAGATTATAATAGGAAATATTTCAACTGTAGATTCTTGAGGCCAAAAGAAACATTTTTTCATTTTCCATTTTTCCTAATTCCGCTCTGTTAAAAAGATATAGTCGTTTGAAAAAAAAATGGTCCAAATACGTGCTTGATACGATTCTCTGCAAACACCTCAAAGTTCATATTTCTCGAATGGAATTGAGTAAGTACATTTGGGAGATACTCAAGTACTAACCTTATTTGAATAAAAATGCTACAAACACGATATTTCTTAACAAAAACACTAAGTGTTGTCCGATTATATCAGCAACTACAAAGACAATATTCTCCCATAAAAATAAGTTCCTTTTGCGATTTTCCTTAAGATTAGTTTGTAAACACTAATAACTTGTTCATATTTTCCTCGATATCCAAAAAATATCTCATGAAAAAAGATTTTTCATTCAGTTTGTGAGTGAACAAGCTATATCAAAACACAGACAGTGATCAAACTATGTATTTCGACATTGATCATCTCAATTTCCGTTGCAGGAGCTGCCAAAACTGTAAACAAACAATCATGGAACGTGATGATTATAGGTGTTATTCGATTTCGTGATGATTATATGAAGACAATCAGTGAATTAATGTAATAATAACCGTGTAGTGTCGAGTTTATAAAATTCACGTGTATAACTTGAAATATTTGTTTGTGCAGAATCACCACAGATTATTTAGTGCAAAGTATCGTTTTATTTTTCAATATCCAGATTGTTCTTAAAATTCATAATTTTTTCTCAAATTTCATGGTATACAATTGAGAATGAGTCGAAATCGATGAGTTTTATTGAAAAAACATTGAAATATGTACTTTTATTATCGGAAATGATTGATTCTTTCGAAAATATGAACCGTTCATCTTTTTCAAGAGATTTTATGGGTGTTTTATGAGTGAATACAGTAAACAATCAACTAAAATTTAGTTTATTTGAATAACGGTTCCGAAGATATGTTAGATATGAACAGAAAAGTGTTTTTGTACAACTGCCATTAAAAGTGACACTTTTAATGACAGCAAACAATGTTAAAATTGATTTTTTACATGGAAGCGTATTAAAAATATTTTTAACATTAGTGTTAAAAATATTTTCAGCACTCCATTTTCTTATGATGAAATCAGATGAAAAAAATTCAGCAATCGCAAATTTTTATTATCAATATTTAACAATCATTACTTATGAACATTAATATTAATCGTAAATCTAGAACAATTACTAACATTAATGCTCTGTGACTTTAGGGAGCTTCGCAATACATTATTAGAATTCTCAGCACCATCAGTACTTGAAGAAACCGGAAGTACAATATTGGATGATGATCCAAAATCTGTTGAGGTTGGGAGAATTTTTTCAGCAATGACATTTCTATATGCAATCGAATGATCAACATAGCCCTCGCCTACAGTCGTAGACTTCCATCCACCATGTTTTTTTATATCCGTAATATTTGCTCCTGATTCTGCTAGCAATGAAGCGGGGGATCTTCGAAAACAGTGTCCTGTATATTGCTTTGGTTCTGGCAGTTTGAGGAATGCGGCAACAATAGATGGAATTTTCCCAAATGTATTGATACCAACTGGATTGGCAGTGCATTTATTATTCATGTATTTCAGGAAAAATCGACGATGTTTGATGACAGAAGGGCGCAGTGCAAAGTACTTATGAAAATAGTCAATATACTTCCTAATAATACAGAAAGAACGACTGACTTTCGTTTTTGTGTATGGAAGTTGTATAACCAATTCGATGTCTTCCACTGATAAATCACACAATTCTTCACGCCGACAGGCTCAAAATAATCCGAAAATAGTTGCAATCTTAACCATCAAGTATTTCTCATCTGGTGCCTCATTTATAAACTATTCAACTTGTTCACGAGAATTTTCGATTTTTTGGGACGATATCCTTCACTTTTCGGTTTTAAATATGCTATTACCTTGAAATATTTACTAACATCCACGCCATTTTTAATAAGGGCGCTTGACTTTATCATTGAAAATTTGCTCCACAAACTTGATGAACTCCAAATTTTTGATTTTTCTTCGAAGTATGCCAGGAAAACAGGTTCACTGAAGTTCCCTTCTACATTTTTCAATTTACACCAGGCTAGGAAATTGTTACATGCAATATCGTACTGCTGAACAGATTTTTTAGATAGGTGTTTCAGATTTGCTCTTCTTGCAGACTCTTCAATACAAACAAAACAACAAAATCGTCACTTTTATTATTAATTGGACTCTCGACAAACATATTAAGCAGTTGAAAACCCAAGACGAAAATTGGACAGGAACGAAATTCAAATGACAGCGTCTTTTCTCATTTGTTAGCAATCATAACGTTGGCAACGTTTGCCATTCAGAACAACCTTTTGATTATTTGAATATTAAAATGCATTTTGAAGTTTATTGTCATTGCAAATTCGCCCATTTCATTGTCAAAATAGGGCAGTTGTACAAAAAACATTTAATGGTATTTGTGTTAAAAGTGATTTTATATTGTGAGTGAAAATTTTCGTTGTGTTTTCGAAACCCTGTAGCTTTCAAACGAAACCGAATTTTGAAAAATGGTATGAAAAAAAGTGTTTCGTTTGATCAGAGGAAACTACAGTTAAAATTTATGTATACAAGTCGAAGACTCAGCCTGTATATAAAATGGAAGAAGAAAATTCAATGATTTGTAAGAGTTGCTCGTTTGTAAGAGAACTCATGGATAAATTCTAGGCCAAACTGAAGATGTTTGACAGTGGGCTGTCAAAATTAGTGTTGCCCAAAAAAATGATCAAAAAATCACCCGTTAGTAGTAATTTCGATGATTGATTCAGGGTGGATAGCAGGAAATACACGATCTGAAATGTACAGTTGCGTCAGTTTAATCCTACCAGAAAGAATTACCGAAATATCCGCCAAACACGAACCTATCCAAAAAACAATTTCACAAACGTCGCTTCTAAAAATAAGAAGCGGAATAAATTGGTACTTTCTTTATTTCGTAGAACCACTCCGGCGCAATTGTATCATGTAGATGTAATGAATACAGAAAAAACTCGCTAACCGTCGATTGGAGCTGGTAGCTCCGTCTCGAGACGTGCTTCTGGCTTAACACATTACACATAATTGCAGGTTCTGACCGGATTGTGTTCTCCATATCGTAATCCAGGATCCGTGATAGAGAAAATCGTTCATCTTCTCATCGTTCACCTCCGGATTTCGATTTGTGAGATATTAGATTGCTTTCTTATTAGTGGTTTCGATTACTTCTGTTTGGTGTGTAAGTGCTTCGTTCTTTTCTCGACGCTGATGATGGCATGAGTGTGGGAATCTTCGTAGACTAAATTGGTGTTTCGTTCATTCACTTCTAGGATTTTTTTATCGAATCTGATCGACAATTCTGATGAAGTCAGATAATTTTCGATATAGATTCTTATATTACAGGGTGACAAGAAAAACTTCGGACGAATTTTGCTGTGGTCTGGAACAAAAGCAGCGCAGCCAAATAATTTTTATTCTCTTGGTTTCTCTACACTTTCCCGTACTACTATGTGAATTTTCAGTATGATATAATTTCATTTCACAGAGTTTTAGAATGTGAAATAAACGTAGTGCGATTTTGGAGCTGTTTCGTCAAGGTAGGCGTCAATGCGAAATTGTTCCTTTGCTCAATGTGCCTCGACAAACCATGTCCGATGCAATTCGTCGTTTCAAGGAGCTTGGCCATGATGGTCGTCGTCCAGGTAGTGGTAGAAAACGCACTGTCAATACACCTAGCAATCGCAACATCGTCAAGAAGCGAGTCAATCGAAATCCGAGGGTTTCCATGAGGAAAAGAGCCTGTGAGACCGGTATCAACCGCGAATCAGTCCGTCAAATTGCCAAAAAGGGGCTCAACCTCAAGCCATACAAGCTCCAAAAAGTTCAACTCCTCACGGAGGAAAACAAGCGCGTACGACTCCAAAGGTGCCGCCAACTCCTTCGTCTCGCCGCCGGTCAGCAATGGGAGCGAATTCTCTTCACAGACGTGAAGCTTTTCACCGTAGAACAATCCCACAACCACCAAAACTACAGAGTCTGGTCCGTAGAGGCTACCGGTACATCGGCCATCGTCGAACACCGTCAAAATCCGCAATCCGTCATGGTCTGGGGCGGAATTTGCGGCAGTGCTAAAACTCCCTTAGTTTCTGTGGATCACGGGGTCAAAATCAATCAAGAAGTCTACCACTGCGATATGCTCGAGGCCGTAGTACTTCCGTGGGTCAAGCAGCACTTCGGCGATACGCATTGGACTTTTCAACAGGACTCCGCTCCGGCTCACAGAGCGAAAATGACACAAGAATGGTGTAAGACCCATTTTCCTTGTTTCATCTCATCTGCAGAATGGCCGTCCTACTCACCGGATCTCAACCCAATGGACTACAGCGTGTGGTGGATTTTGGAGCACAGGGCTTGTGGTAAAAAACACAAAAATTTGGAGTCGCTGAAGCAATCTCTGCGCCGGGAATGGAACCGATTAACGCCCGAGGAGCTGCGGCCTATTGCCGAAAATTTCAAGAAGCGTCTGAAGCTGTGTATCGCCGCCAAAGGAAGCCACTTCGACACGGCCTAAATATATTATTAACAAATGTTCAAGCTATTATTATTTGTTGTTGTTTTGTTCAATTTCTTCTGTTTAATGAAGTTAAATGAAGAAGAGGTTTTTCTTGTCACACTGTATACAGAGTGTGGCTTAATGAATGGCGGTCCAGAAAAATATGTTTCACGTCCATTAAAACTCCAACGTTTTTCAAGATATTCCACATTTTCGAAAATTCATAAAAATTACACCTTTTGCCACTTTTTTTGGTGCCAAGACTTCAAATGAAAGAAATTTTCCAATCAGTTTTTCGTATAGTACCTATTCCTGAATAGATGCAGTATGGAATACAAACTATGATTTTTGAGCAGATTCAAGACTCACACCCTGTTTAGCCTCATAAAGAATGCTTTTTCTTAGTTCATTAATCAGCTCTTGATCTATTCGACGATTTTCAGTTTTCACCTTAAGAAAACAAATTTAAAAACTATCAGCTGTATAAGAACATCGACTTAATACACTGACTGACAAAGAAACTGCAGAACCCAGAAGGAACTGTTTGAATTTGAAATTTTTCTTGGTAAAACATAGATAGTATGGCAAGGAGTAAATAATTAAAATTTGGAGAAAAAACGAAGGTTTACATTTTTTTTTAATATTTTTGTTAATGATGTGTGTGTCCACCGTGATTATCTATACACTCCCCAACATGTCTTGGCATTGATGCAATAAGATGGTCTATTTTTTCTTGAGGAGTACTATCCCAAACTACCTGTACTTCATGTCTCGGAGCCGCCATTGCCGTGGGGGCTGGGGTAAATTTAATGGCCATAAGTCTCAGACGTCGATTTGGAACTTCATTTATGCCTCTTCGACGTCCGGTGCCTACTCTTCTTCGATTTTGGGCATTATCAAACCACGCTTGACATCATCTCATGACAGTAGTTGGATTTCTGTTCGCACGGTTAGCGATTTCTCGAAATGACAACCCCGCCTCCTGTAGACCAATAATTCGACTTCTTTCAGATTCACTTAGGGCCGATTGCACCGTAGACAAATCTGTAGATTAAATCCAAAACTTGGATTAGTGTCTATGATAATCAATAGACACTAATCGAGGTTTTGGATTTAATCTACAGTTTTGTCTACAGTCTACAGTGCAATCGTCCTTAGCTGGAGATAAATTCCGCGTAAACGTGCTCTAGACATATTAACAACAACTAAACATCGACTTTGGATCTCCCCGAACAGCTAGATTGTTGAAATTTAAGAAAATTGCAAAAAACGACTGCAATATTTAAGTAACGAAAAATGTTTACATAAATAAACCTTCACGATTTTTTTCTCCAAATTTAATCATTTAATCCTTGATTGATTCATTGATTTGCTGACGAACAAGACACCGGGTTAGCGCTTGGCCTCTCTGTGACACTGCGACCAACTTGGGTCTATTGTATCACTCTTTCGTCAGTGGTTTCTCACGAGAATAGGTTTGTGTCCTTTATCAGGTTCAGTAGCCTGTTTTTGAGGTTTTTCGGATTCATTCCCGTTTCCGGATTGATTTCTCCGAAGATGCTGTGGCGCCTTCTTCCCAGGGCGTCGCATTCAAAAATTATGTGAGACGCTGTTTCTTCCTTTTCACCGCAGAGTCTGCAATCCACGGGTTCCACAAGTAATCCTATGGTGTTCAGATGTTTTCTAAGGCCGCAGTGTCCCGTCAGTAGACCTACTATTATACGTGACTTTGTTCTGTTTAGATTCAAAAAGTCAGCCGTCAAGGTTTGGCTTGTGTGTCCTATCATAACTTTGCAGTGTGTTTGCCCGTCGCTCTGTTCCCAGTGTTGTCGGTGTCTTTGTTTTATCCACTCCTCAATCAGGGTCCTGCATCGGTTTTTGCTGATTCCAAGCACAGGTTCTGGCCCTGTGAATGGCGTTTCACTGTTTCAGATGCTTGTCTTGCTAACTGGTCTGCTTTTTCGTTGCCCGCTATTCCCTTGTGACCTGGCACCCACATCAAAGTGACGTTGTTGTGTTTTGCCAGCTCCAGAAGGTCCTGGAGGCATTCCCAGACGAGTCTAGACTTTATCTGTGTCGAGTTGAGAGCTTTGATGGCGCTCTGGCTGTCAGAGAGAATGTGGATGTGTTTTCTTTGGTAGCCACTTTCCAGGTATGCATGTCCTAATGGCATGTGTTTCAGCTTGAAATATCGTGGCGTGTTTGCCGAGAGGTATTATGTAGTCCTTTCATGGCCTCACTCCATGTATTCCCGCTCCTGTTCCTTCATCTGTCTTAAAACCGTCTGTGTACCAGACTATTTCTGCAGATTATTGTGATTCTACTCGAGTCCCATCTGTTCCAGTCGAGCTGTGTTTTGATTGGTTTTTCGAATGAGTATATGGGTTTCATGTAGTCTGAAATCATTTACTCCTGGCTATTATATGTATATCTATGATTTACAAAAAAAAATTAAAATTTAAACATCTCCTTCTGTTTCTTTGTCAGTCAGCATAATTAAAAATAGATTAAATGAATCCAAATTATGTTCGGTTGAATCTACACTGAAACATCTCATTTTAAACATTATTTACGTCGGCATTAAAACTCTAATTTGCTACTTAGCACCTGCAATCATTACTTAGGAAAACGTATAATTAACTCATCTCTTACCTTGAGGTTCTTGTTTGTAACTGAGAGAACCATCACTGTTTTGCGAGGATGAAACACCGCGTTTTTTGTACGTTTCTAAGTCCCGTAAATGTGAAGTGAAAGGGGTCTCTATGAAAGGCCTTTGGCCTATCCCGATCGCCCTGTACGACGTATTGTGACCACCTGAAACAAAAACTACAATAACGTAAACCACAACTTACACGATCATAATAATCAGTTTCAAAACAAACAGCCTGTACATCTCCGGGAACAACGACACCAAATTCGTCGATTTCAATTGCAGTCTGACTGCGAGGGGTAGATAAATCTGGTCAGTTGTTTATGGGGTAATTACGTGTGCCATAATGAGGACCTAATTGCATCCACTACGGAATTGTAGATTGCTAATTCTGGACATTCGTCAAGTTATGAGTCCCAATCACGTATTTCGGTATTCACCACCAACCCTAGTTGAATTCAGCAATTTATCTATCGTCCATACACCATTTTTCATCATATCAACATTTAATAGTCAGTGGGGACCAAGCTTTACACAGTTTTCTATGACTACACCCTACAACGCGCCTTCTATACTGAACAAATCTTGACAAACGTCAGTTCTACAACTTTTATACCGAAAGAGAAACGAAAATGAGCCTCAACTCCAAAATATTCGGCAATGTCCAACCCCATCTAGAAACAGGAGATAAAATCAGCGTTATTGGTGCTGGTATGGTAGGCATGGCCACCGCTTTATCAATTCTCAACACCGGAGTGACCAAGAATTTGGTATTGGTCGACCCCTTTGGCGACAAGGTCAAAGGTGAAGTCCTAGACTTACAACATGGCGCCCTATTCTTGAACCACCCCACCATCAACGGCGGAAACAGTTACGAAGCTACCAGAGGATCCAAACTTTGTATCGTCACTGCTGGAGTTCGACAGCTACCAGGAGAATCAAGACTTAACCTCACCCAGAGAAACGCTGACATTATGGTCAAGTTGATACCAGAGTTGATGCAATACTCCCCTGACTGTCTCATACTGATGGTCAGCAACCCTTGCGACGTTTTATCTTACGTTGCTTGGAAAGCTAGTGGTTTACCGACCTCGAGAGTTATAGGAGCTGGTACCAATCTAGATTCAGCAAGATTCAAATGGAGCCTTTCCAAAAGATTCAATATAAACCCTAGTGATATACAAGCATGGATCATTGGAGAGCATGGGGACCACAGCATTGCGCTTTGGTCCACCATGAACGTAGCTGGTATGAGAATACAACAATTGAATCCCAGCTTCGGAGGTGACAATGACCCTGAAGATTGGGCTGAATGCCACAAGGAAGTCATAGGTTCCGCCCAAACACTCCAAGAACTAAAAGGCTACACCAACTGGGGCATCGGCATGTCTTGTGCTGTTATGGCCAAGGCTATCATAACAAACAGACTCACCATATTTCCAGTATCAGTAAATGCCAAAGGAAAATATGGTATTCAAGATGACGTTTATATACCCCTTCCTGCAGTGGTTGGTCACAATGGAGTTACTGACATTTTGGACTTACATTTAGGCCAGAAAGAACTGGAAGCCTTACAAAACACCGCCAAGGTTATGAAAGAGGTCCAGGATGGTATATCACTTGGAAGCCAAGCAAGGAAATGTAATTGTACACGATGTAAAAAACACGCCTTTTGAAATGTTAACTGTTATACTAATCTTATATTTAAGCTTCAATATTTACCTTACTCTATTTTATCAATTATATTTATCTGTGACAAAGATGTGTTTGATTGGGAAAAGTCAAGATACCTCAAAACTATTAGACAGTTTTTGTCAGATTGTACACCACGATTTTTCATTATTCCTTCGAGTTTTTGTTGATTTTCATCAATGAGCCTACAGAATAAGATCTTCTGGAGAGAACAAACCCATATAGAACATGTGGCAGATAAAATCAGCATCATTGGTGCTGGTATGGTTGGAATGGCGGCTGCAATTAGTATGCTTGGATCAGGTGTAACCAAAAATTTGGTTCTGGTTGACGCTTTTGGGGAAAAAGTGAAAGGTGAAGTTTTGGACCTTCAGCACGGAGCTCTGTTCCTCAAACATCCTAGAATAACTGGCGGAAATGATTTCGCAGCCACTGCTGGCTCAAAATTATGCATCATAACAGCAGGAGTTAGACAAGAACCTGGTGAATCCAGATTGGCACTCGCTCAAAGAAACGCTGATATCATGGCTAAGTTGGTACCAGAGCTAGTCAAGTATTCTCCAGACACCATGATCTTGATGGTCGGTAATCCCTGTGACGTTATGACTTACGTCGCTTGGAAAACCAGTGGCCTACCAGCCAACAAAGTAATGGGAGCTGGCACAACCTTGGACACTCAAAGGTTTAAGGTAGCTTTAGGAAAGAAGTTCAACATCAACCCATCCAACGTACACGCTTGGATCATTGGCGAACATGGTGATAACAGCATTGCTCTTTGGTCTTCCGTGAACATCGGTGGTATCAGAATACAGTCAATCAACCCCAAGTTTGGTACTTCCGAAGACCCTGAGAACTGGGCGCAAATTCACAAAGACGTCATTGGGGCAGCTCAAGCTATTCAAGAACTCAAAGGGTACACCAATTGGGGCGTTGGAATGTCAGTGGCAGCAATGGCAAAGGCTTTGGTGCACAACAGGCATACCGTATTTCCTGTTTCTGTAAACGCCAAAGGAAGGTATGGCATTGAGGACGACATATTTATACCGATACCAACAGTGGTAGGATCTAATGGTGTTACTGATATAATACATCTGAATTTGAGCGAGAAAGAGCTAACTGATTTGCAGAATACTGCAAGGTTGCTGAAGCAAGTGCAGGATTCTATAAAGATCAAGGGGAAGGAGATCAAGTGTAAATGTAGGAGATGCAAGTGATTTATTTTTAGGGATTCTTCGTGGTTTTGTAGACTTCTTATTTTATTATTTTAATATTGGTGATTCTATACGTTTTATATGAAATAAATTAATTTTTTTGATGAAGAGGGTAGTTTCTATGTTCATCTTTGACTCGATAGATCTTTCTGTCATTCTGACAGTGTTGAACTTTTTCCGGTTATTTCAGATTCTTTTTTCTCGAAATTCCGTAATGAATCTACACGACAAAATATTTGTGAACGTTCAACCCCATCAAGAGCATGTCGGGGATAAAGTTAGCATTATTGGGGCTGGTATGGTAGGCACGGCCACTGCTGTAAGCATCCTTGGCACTGGGGTCACCAAGAACTTAGTTCTTGTAGACGCTTTCGGTGAAAAAGTAAAAGGCGAAGTTATGGATCTTCAACACGGCAGTCTCTTCTTGAAATATCCAAGAATAAATGGTGGAAACGACTTTTCGATGACGCAAGGTTCGAAACTGTGCATTATAACTGCTGGTGTTCGTCAAGAGCCAGGAGAAAACAGGCTATCACTCGCACAAAGAAATTCGGACATTATGGTGAAGTTGGTACCAGAATTGATCAAATATTCCCCAGACACCCTGATACTGATGGTTGGAAACCCTTGCGATGTGCTCACCTACGTCGCTTGGAAGGTCAGTGGTCTTCCCCAGCACAAAGTGATAGGAGCTGGTACTACTTTGGATAGCCAGAGGTTCAAGGTGCTCGTAGCCAAGAAGTTCAATGTGAATCCTGGAAATGTCCACGCTTGGATCATAGGAGAACATGGTGATAACAGCATTCCCTTATGGTCTTCGATAAATATAGCAGGGTTGCGTTTGAAAAACTTGAACCCTTTGATTGGGACCGATAAAGACCCTGAAAATTGGTTGGGTCTCCACAAGGAAGTCATTGGAGCAGCTGGTGCGATTCAAGAACTGAAAGGTTACACAAACTGGGGGGTTGGTATGTCTGTGGCAGCAATGGCAAAGGCGATACTCAGCAATAAGGAGGCTATATTTCCAGTTTCAGTAAATGCTAACGGAAAATACGGCATCAAGGATGACGTGTTTCTTCCTCTTCCTTCCGTGCTTGGTGCCAATGGTATTACAGACATCATGAATCTGAGTCTTAGCGAAGAAGAGTTGGAGGCTTTGAGAGATACAGCCTTTCTGATGAAGAGTGTGCAGGATGGGATCAAAATTAAGGGTGCTGACATCAAGTGTAAATGCAGAAGATGTAGAACGTGATGGTTATGAAATTGAAGTAGAATTAGAAAGTTTTAAGATGCAACCATAAAGAAATTCTATCGTTTTTGAGCCAGATAATGCGTGGTGGGGTCAGCAGGAGTGCCACTGTTTGAATCTTTCTATTATGTCTTCAAATTCATGATGTATAATTAGGATCTTTGGTCATGATAAAGACTGTTGATTCTAAATTGATGTAAATATGAAATTCTGGAGATATTCATGCAGTAAATTGAGTCTTAAGATAATAAAAATTACCTCAAGCAACCTCTTTGTGTTCGCCATGGAAAATTAAGAAATGAGTCAATAGGTTATGGGCTCAGTCATTCCAAATCGCATTTAGTGTTAGTTCTGGTTCCTTTTTTTACTTCGGGCACTGTGTAATGATTTTGAAAATTATTTAAAGGGTCGCAAAGTGATAATTATGGATGTGTAACGAATATAATATATTATAAATACTGTCAATAATCAGCAGCTCCCCCGGACATGACGTACATTCAGCCCGTTATTGTTATGGTCGTCATACGAAATAAATTCCGACGCAGTTGGCAACACTGACTAATGACAATTGATCGAAATGTCCAATCGGAAGTGCCATTTTGCAATAAATTGAACCGAGCCATTCGGCATGTAGCAAATATGCCCCTATAAATTGGCCTACGGTTTGTAATGATACATAAATAATGCAGTGTTTATGCATGTAATTATGTTATAAATTCTCCAGAATTAATATGGATATCCCAGTGAGCTGATTAACTATTCACACGACCAACTTCCAACTTATGTTACTATTGCTACACCGTTGCGGGTATCTATGTCGAAGTAGTGCAGTTATTCTACTCCAATAATGTTTGCGGGTACATAAACGAGTAGTCTTGGATTGATTTGAAATTGTTAGATTTCGTTTTGTACGGACCGTGGGAATATCTGAAAAATTAGAGGCAATCCGGATCAAAAATGGTATGAAAATTTGAAAACACATTTGGCGCCCAATACGTAGTGATTCACCCGAATAATTCTTAGAAATTCTCACTGTCGGTCCATAAATGGATCAATCAATGCTAGTCACGAATTTTTTCAGGGGGGCGCCATGAATTGATAGGAATTTTTTATTAACATTAAAAGAGTAAATACTCATCTTGAAATTTTTTATTGAAAATAAAATCGTTTGATCATTTTTTTCAACTCCTTTGAAAACTGGATCCACTAAGTCCGATCGAAATTTTTTTTTCATAGTATATCGACCCGGGTCACATCATTTCCTAATTTGTGGTCTAAGATTACGATGCGCTAATTAGTTTTTCCGAGAAATTTTTGGTTCGGGAAATATTCGACCTTGAGTGGAAAATAGGCGAAAAATTGGTCGACTGTGGAGTAACGTAACTTCTAGAAAAATTGGAATTGGGATGAGCTGATTTTTTTGGTTATATGTAGTTTGGTTCTTTAAGAATAAAATGGTGTATTTTTTATATACATGGGAGGAAGGGTTTGGATTTTCTGATTTTTCTAGCGAAGGTCCAAAATTTGGAAATTTCAATCCATCATAACTTGAAAAATAATCTTTTTATCAACATTCTAATTACATATTCGAGATCTACGACCTTGAATTAGTTAATGTTTCAAATTTCGAGGCGATAAGATGAGATATAATTTTTGGCAAAAATCTAATGCCTACCTGCCTTAAAAAAATTGAATTTTTCGAAAAAAATTTTTTTTGTTCGGATTGAAATGAAATTTATACTCTTTACTAATTCGGCGGCGTAGTTTACTAATATGTAGATAGATATTTTCCAAAAAAAATTATTTTTCAAGTTATGATGGATTGAAGTTTCGAAATTTTGGACCTTCGCGGAAAAAATCATAAAATCTAAACTGTTTGGGATAGGTGAGAAATAATTGTGGTTTTCTATCATTGAAGGATCAATTGGAAGATCAATCTACACTGCGCAAAAAAATTAAAGCACATTATGGAAATCTCTAATTTATTCTACAACTGAAGGTGTTCTCAATGATAATTATTTTTATCAGAGTTATCCACTTTCAACGTTTTTCTTCAATACAGATGTTTTCTCCCAGCAGGAATAAAAATAGATGATATTATCAGATTTTGAATGTATTGGCTCTATTCTAAAATCAGTTTTTCTCGATCAATTCTAGTGATCAATAAATTTTCTTTCGTTGGATTTTCTACACTCGATCGCTATGCAACGCGAAACACGCAATTTGACCCAAGAGGAATGTGCCCAAGCGGTAGTTTTGCGAGAAGAAGGGTGGACATACACAAGAATTGCAGAAAGGTTTGGAGTTTACCATACACAAGAATTGCAGAAAGGTTTGGAGTTTACCATACAAGTGTGTCCAGAATGTTGCAGCGATTCAGGGAGACAGGTATGAATGTCCGAAGACCAGGACAGGGTAGACGTTTCAAGAACGTTACTTGAGAGTTTCTTCGTTGAGACAAAGGTTTGCAACCGCTCGCCTCCTTCAAAATCAGCTTGAGCAAACTCATGAGGTGCAAATTAGCACTCAGACAATAAGAAATCGCCTCAGAGAATATGATTTAAGGCCTCGTGTCGCGGCAAGAGGTCCAGCTCTTACCCCAGCCTATCGAAGGGAGCGTTTGAATTTTGCGAGGGAGCATATCCATTGGGAAGAGGCCGATTGGGAAAGAGTTCTCTTCACAGATGAGTCTGGATTCTGCCTCTACCATTGTGATCGACGTTCCCTTGTATACAGACGTCCACATGAAAGATATGCTAAGCGCAATTTCCTGAATACTACTGGTTTCGGGGGAGGATCGATTATGGTATGGAGTGGAATATCTTTGACTGCTCGCACAGACCTAGTGGTCGTTGATAATGGAGCTATGAATGCTGATAAGTATATAAGGAATATTCTTGAAGAGCATGTAGTGACATTTGTCCCATACATTGGTGAAAATTTCATTTTTATGGACGATAATGCCAGATCCCATCGTGCGCGCATCGTTCAGGAGTACCTTGAAGAGGTTGAAGTCTCTCGAATGGAATGGCTAGCAAGAGGTCCAGATCTCAATCCGATTGGGCAGGTTTGGGACAACCTCAATAGAAGGCTGAGAAGTTCAGAAAATCATCCAGCTACTCTTGATGACTTGGGAATCCAACTCGGAGATATCTGGGAAGGATTAGATCAGAACATTTTAAGATCACTCATTTTGAGTATGAACGTCGTTGCCGAGCTGTAATTAACGCAAGGGGTGGAAATACCAAGTATTGAATCACTTATCAGCATTTCAGTATTTTGAAAATTGTTCATTTCTCTTCTTTCACATAAGATTCGGTGAAATCCTGAATTTTTCTTCCATTTAATGTGTCTTGTTTCGTTCAAAACCTTCCCGAGAGAACATGAAAAATAAGTTATAAAGTCAATGTAGAGTTGACTTTCATTAAAATTGAGATTTTCAGAATGTGCGCAGTGTATTTTTCTTCTGAGAAAATGAATTTGTTCCATAATTTTGACGCGCACTGCATACTGGGAGTCCCAAACTCATAGTGATCAAATCCATATCGTACTTTTGAGATAGGAGGTAGATGCTGCTCATTTAGAGGCAGTTTTCTCTTGACTGCAGTCAGTGTCCATAAAAAAAACCTTATCTGGGAAGCTTTGGGAGTCCCAACTCCTGTCAATTCTCCGATATCTCCCGGTAGTCAGTGGGAAACCACCGCTCAGTTCGCAACTCATTATTTTTATCGTCACAATCACGACGTAGGTACAGAGATCAACTTCCTTCCCTATCTTCCCAACTACGCCGACTAATTAAAAGCGAAAATTAATCTGTAGGCAGGAAAGGTGTCACAACGGCAAGCCCTAGAAAAACCGAACGGAATCTAATCTCCTCATTGTCAACAACAATTAAAACTATCTTATCTGGTAGGATAACTCGAAGAGTATATAAACAGAGAAAACAATCAATTCGACAGTGGGAGGTATGTGAATTCAACTGTGGGAATCGGCAGTCATAACCTTCAGAAACGAGCCGAAGGCAGATACCGAATTCTGATTTCTCAAGGAATCCAGTTCTGGAAGCGTTATCGGGAGTTTTGGTGGTGGCATGCGAAAGAGATAAGGGCCGATCGTCGAAGGTTAAGATCGGATCAAGATGCTGCGGGAATATCGGCAGGGCTGATAAATCGCTTCCTCTGATAGAGCTGGCATTATCCGCTCCAAAATCCCTACGAGAACTTTACATCAATCATTTTTACTAATTACTGGTCATTGGTGGAACTACGCGCCCACTTGCAACGAATAAAATGGATCCAGAGCATTGGTTGGGAAATACAAAACCTGCTGGAAATTCCACAGGAAATTTCCTAGTTTTGTTATCGAGTCTAGAGCGCCTCTATAGCAAATTTGTATTCTATACGGTTGGTGGATTATGAAAAAATGACTTCGATGTTTCAATGAAACATATAAAAAGGAATAATGAAAATAAATGAAAATATAAATAAAAAGATTGGATAAGTTGTAGATTTGTCAATAAAAAAATTGAAGTATTTTTGGCATTGAAATACAGGGTGTTTCTGAATGGATGCGAAAGATTTCAAAACATGATTCCTTGTTAAAAATGGAGGGTAGTTTGTTATACACTGCGCAAAAAAATTAACGCATATCCTGAAAATCTCAATTTTAATGGAAGTTAACTCTACATTGACTTTTTAACTTATTTTTTATGTTCTCTCGGGAAGGTGTTGAACGAAACAAGACACATTAAATGGAAGAAAAATTCAGGATTTCACCGAATCTTATGTGAAAGAAGAGAAATGAACAATTTTCAAAATACTAAAATGCTGATAAGTGATTTAATACTTGGAATTTCCACCCCTTGCGTTAATTATAGCTCCGTAACGACGGTTCATACTCAAAATGAGTGATCTTAAAATGTTCTGATCTAATCCTTCCCAGATTTCTCCGAGTTGGATTCCTAAGTCATTAAGAGTAGGTGGATGATATTCTGAACTTCTCAGCCTTCTATTGAGGTTGTCCCAAACCTGCTCAATCGGATTGAGATCTGGACTTCTTGCTGGCCATTCCATTCGAGAGAATTCAACCTCTTCAAGGTACTCCTGAATGAAGCGCGCACGATGGGGTCTGGCATTATCGTCCATAAAAATGAAATTTTCACCAATGTATGGGGCAAATGGCACTACATGCTCTTCAAGAATGTTCCTTATATACTTATCAGTATTCATAGCTCCATTATCAACGACCACTAGGTCTGTGCGAGCAGTCAAAGATATTCCACCCCATACCATAATCGATCCTCCCCCGAAACCAGTAGTATTCAGGAAATTGCACTGAGCATATCTTTCATGTGGACGTCTGTATACAAGAGAACGCCGATCACAATGGTAGAGGCAGAATCTAGACTCATCTGTGAAGAGAACTCTGTCCCAATCGGCCTCTTCCCAATGGATATGCTCTCGCAAAATCCAAACGCGCCCTTCGATAGGCTGGGGTAAGAGCTGGGCCTCTTGCCGCGACACGAGGCCTTAAATCATATTCTCTGAGGCGATTTCTCATAGTCTGAGTGCTAATTTGCACCTCATGAGTTTGCTCAAGCTGATTTTGAAGGAGGCGAGCGGTTGCAAACCATTGTCTCAACGAAGAAACTCTCAAGTAACGTTCTTGAATGGCAGTTGTTATCTGTGGTCTACCCTGTTCTGGTCTTCGGACATTCATACCTGTCTCCCTGAATCGCTGCAACATTCTGGACACACTTGTATGGGAAACTCCAAACCTTTCTGCAATTCTTGTGTATGTCCACCCTTCTTCTCGCAAAACTACCGCTTGGGCACATTCCTCTTGGGTCAAATTGCGTGTTTCGCGTTGCATAGCGATCGAGTGTAGATAATCAAACGAAAAAAAAAACTATTGATCACTAGAATTGATCGAGAACAACTGATTTTAGAATGGAGCCAATACATTCAAAATCTGATAATATCATCTTTTTTTAATCCTGCCAAGAGAAAACATCTGTATTGAAGAAAAACGTTGAAAGTGAATAACATATGCATGCATAATTCTGATAAAAATAATTATCATTGAGAACACCTTCAGTTGTGGAATAAATTTGAGATTTCCATAATGTGCGTTAATTTTTTTGCGCAGTGTATAAATCAAATACAATGTAATTCTTCGAGTTCTCAATTCACAATATATTTGAAATATGTTTGTTTTCATTGATTTCGAAATATTTTTCACCTTCGGTACAGCAAAAAACTCATGATGGTCATATGGATTCTGTTTGTCTTCTGGTATTTCATAATATGTTTCTGTTCCCGTAGTCTGAATCCATTCGATCTTAAATATATACTGCTCCACAAGAGTTAGGGATATCGTATTCAATCGTTTTTAAAAGTATGTAATCTTCGAGAAAATCGCTGTAAAATCATTTAAAACTCAATAACAACTTGAATCGATCCAATAAAAATCAGTATGAGACATTCCGTCAATCTGGTCGCCTTTTTTCTGAAGTTTGGTTCTTTGCATAATATGCTTCATGAATGTTCTTATTTTGAAATGAAGTCAGTTTATCAACGGCTTCGATTTGAAACGAGTTTTCTGAAAATGCCAAGACGTAAATAAAAAACGCTGAGGCTAATAGGGCTATCGGAATGCTACAGGGTGACCTAACTCAGGTTGTTGTAGCGGAAAAGCTCCAAGTCAGCCAAAGTGTGATATCTCGACTTTCGAATAGGTTCAGGGAGACAGGTTCCGTGTTGGAAAGACCAAGGCTTGGTGACCGACGAAAAACAACACCTGCTCAGGATCATTTCATCACCGTTTCGGCGAGAAGAAACCCTACATCTACGTGTAGAATGCTACGGAATACTCTTCAAAATGCAGATGGGGTCCATGTTTCCATCGAAACCATCAGACGACGTTTGAGAGAGGTGAATATAGGTTCTAGACGTCCATCAAGAGGAGTTACATTAACACGTGACCATAAGCGTCAAAGACTGGAATGGGCAAGGCAACATATCAATTGGAACGATCAATGGCGTAGTGTCCTTTTCACTGATGAATCCAGATATGGACGATTTTCAGATTCTCGAAGAATAAGGGTATGGACAATCCCACGCATACCCCGTAATCGTCGCTATGTCCAAGAAGTCCATCCATTCCGAGGGGGTAGTGTTTTGGTATGGGCCGGAATATGTTTCAACGGGCGAACAGATCTACACATTTGTCCTGGGAATATGACAGCCTTACACTATAGGGAGCATGTCATTGACAATGTTGTGCCAAATTTTCACGCTGCTATTGGTGAAACTTTTCAATTTCTAGACGATAATGCTAGGAGCTTGGTATTCCACATTTACCAATACCTCCACACTCACCAGATTTGAATTGCATAGAACATGCATGGGATATGCTCCGAAGAAGATTAGATAATCTTCAACCTACCCCAGAATCCTTAAATGATCTGAGAGAGCTTCTGCCCCGATTATGAAACCAAATTCCTCAAGATATGTTCAACAACCTCGTGTGTAGTATGCAAAGAAGATGCCATGCAAGCTGTTATTGATGCCCGTGGAGGCCATACATTTTATTGTTAGTCTTAAAATGCTTGTCCCTTTATTGCCTCTGGCTAGGTGCTTTATTGTCCAAAAACCGTCCATATCTCGACTCCTGATCGTTTCATTATACGCATATATTTTGATTCAGCGGAATTCTTAGAAACACAAATGACGAGAATTCGCTTGAAACTGAAAAAGGTTTCAAATCAGAAGCAAAAAACCTTTCAGATATGGAAGAGCGAACATCTATTCCTCATAAACGAACATTTGTCGGACAAGAATCGACAACTTTCAAAACGGTCACAAAAATCCTTCACAACATTTGTGTAACAGTATATTTTCGAAAAACTCTTTTCGTTATTGTTTGTTACAATTCACCAACTTTTGATAGGTGGAGATTACGAAATAGGGTATAAATAGCCAAATCGGCAACCCCGTAGTCGACGGTCGACACGTAGGGATGCTCTGGCGTGGGTTAATTAGGACAAATCATTAACAGATGTCGGCTCATCACCCGACGCAAAATTCTGCAAATAATTTAGTATTAATGGCGGGCCGGAAATGGTGTGCTCCGGAAATGATCGGTGCATGCTGTTGCTGACCTACCGATGATTGTGCAACTCTGGTAATGCAATTTCACTTGCGTACGCTGCCTTCTGTCCGGCTCTAAATGGCATGCAGAGTTAGGTTTGGGATGCTGTCGATAACCAGTAATATAAGAGCAATTGAGGAACTCCGAAGAATCGCAGTCTAACACAATAGTTTCTTGTTCTGTTTAGTTTCAAGATATCTTTGCCAGTCGGCAACGTGAATTTCTTTTCCTGGTTGCATTCAGGGTATCTCTGGGACGTCGGCATGGAAATTCCTTATTCTGATTGCATTCTATAGTCCGTTCAAATATAAGAAGGAGCTTTGTAAACAAACAGAATCGTCTGGTTTGCGCACAATAAAGCTCTTATTGGTCAAACTTTCATGACAACGCTCTCTTCGACCTCCCTGAAAGACTGCCAGGATCGTACTCGGAACGGACTGTGGATGGTACTGGATAGAAATCATGATACAATTTTAGTATCATGGATAGAAATGAGTCAATAATTTGAGTCAGCAATTCCCACATTAGAACTTTTTTCCTCAGAAACTCTAGTGCAAAATTTCTGTTATGATTTGCAACTGTCATAAACATTCTATATCCGACGTACCCTATTTTTTATTTTGTTCTGTTTTTATATTATTATCTACTAAAATAAGTTATTTTTCAGATGCTCAAGATTGCGGCAAGGTAATTCCAGGAAACACCAGAGTTTTAGAGTTTTGGGACGGAATCTTGCAAGATTCCGACAAAGTAATTCCGGGAAACACCAGATTTGGGTCCTTTTTCCTAATGGTGAAAGCTATCTTGATTTGCATAAATATCGAAGTTTTCAATTGACAAGACTCGTAAAAGATCTCTGTTCAAATTTATAATGGTCATTTACTTGTTATATCCGAAATATATTTAGTTTCGGTCCAAAATTTTATATTATTTTGTACGAAACTCTTTGTCGGCTGCTCAATATTCCGACAAGGTAATTCCGGGAAACACCAGATTTGGGTCCTCTCCCTTAATGGGTTGAACCCATCTTGATTTGCATAAATATCGAAGTTTTCAATTGACAAGACTAGTTAAAATACCTAGAGCTACTGTGAAGGTCTAGCTGTTCAAAGTGTTTATAGATTTTGTTGTGAAAAATGTATTGTGTTGGAAAATCTTTTGACAAAGTGTATATAGTGTTTATAGAACAATGTCGAATTCGGAAACGGATACTGCATCTGAGGGTAATATGTGGGGATCACCACGAAAATGGTCGAAAAGTTCGCATTTCTCTGCTGAAGAGAAAGAGATAATTTTGAACATTTTTCGAAAAGAATTGGAAGAACATCCTGATTTATCGAAAAGAGACTTAGTAGGAATTGTTTCAAAATCCTCAGGGGTGAGTGATTCAGCTGTATTCAGAATTCTCAAAGAATATAAAGACAATAAAATATTGACGCCACCTAAGAGGAGAGCCCAGTCGTTAAAAATAATCGATTCGGTTGACGATTTCGATATGAACCTCATCCGAAGAATTGATTTTGATTTGAACATATGTATAATTGAAGACTTTTCCATAAACTGGTTATGTTTAAATATATATTTCACTTAGATGTGTTGTATGAATTGCATTCGTATAATAATATCATTATTCTCTTTAAACAATGATAATATTCAGTTTAAACTGAACGATTATGTGAAATCTCCTCGATTCGACTCTGGACGGAAAGTAACTATACGAAGGCCCTCCTACCACTGCGCCAAACTTGTTGATATTGCTCCTTCTTACATTTGAACAGAGTATATAGATATATTTGGCCGCACGTAATAAGAACTTCTTGTATTGGTTACATTCGAAATCACTCTGAGAGAGCAAATAGAATTAATAGGGAATTTCGCTCAGTAACAGCACCTAGAGATCTCTGGGAACTCGCAATTCAGATTTAAAAATCTCAGAGATCTCGCGGTGGATTCTGTGCCTCCTAGGATACTGAAGGTGAACACTTCCTCCATAATTAATTGTTAATTAGACTCAGTGTCTTCGGTGTTAACCCTGTCGAAACAAGATTTCACAGCAAAGTCCTGTAGTTCACGAAACCAGAACAACCCTCGTCTCGAAATAATCGATATTTTTTCATCCTTCTTGACTGACTATCGAAGTCACGATCTTGAAAAAATGATGCGCAACCTTTTTCTTGAAGCTCCTTGCGTACACACAAATCGAACAAAAGGCATCGGACTAAAACGAATGCTATATCATTAATCGATTCACGGTAATTTGAGAGATAGTTTGTAAATTGGATTCCATCCGACGTGCTGGACGAAGAAGAATACAGGAGAAGAGCACTGAAGAAGAAGTGGAAGCATAACACTTCGTGTCAATCAGGGTAGAATCCTCGGAATGAGTATGAGGTGGTGAATCGGTTATGAAAACTCTTCTTATCCAACATCCCAATGGTCACACAATATTCACAGAATGAATTTTAATTTGACGAGTCCAAATAAGAACGAAACCATGCGGTCCATCCAATTTTTTTTTATTGGAGAATTTTCTGGTTGACTGCTATTGACAAACTTTGATTCACAGTGTGTTTTGCGATGACATTCGACAAATAGAGTAATTATAATGATTTAAGGATGATTCACATTATCAGACATGCAACGACACGGCAAGGACAGACAAAGACCCGATAGTTGCGGCAGCAATTCACATTATACGATAGGTATTCGCGAAAATCCAAATAAACTGTCCACACTCTCCAGCAAGTACGCGTCACGTACAGGCACAGACACGAAAAACATTCTTGCCAAGAATGTCGGTCCGCTCCGTCGCTGCCTTTACGTGTCGTTGCTGCGTCGTTGTCGGTGAGTGTGTACATCAGTATTTATTTATCTAGAAAGAATGGTTTGTCGTGTCTTTGTCGGTCCGTGCCGTGTCGTTGCATGTCTGATAATGTGAATCATCCTTTATTTGAATCCCTGCCGACTCAAAAGGGTGTTAAGGTTAAAAAAACAATTAGTTTTTTTGCAATAATCACAAAATAGCTGACGCGACTCAAAACAGACTCAGCATATGCTAAAAGTTAACTTCTCAAGATTCTTGCATGTTTCGAACATTTTCAGTGGCGTAGATAACCCACTGGTGGATTCGAGGAGGGGTCGTAGGTGCCATAAACTCTTTATGGTTGTTCAACCTATTTCTGATATTCGAATTTCAGACAAATCATACAGACAATTATTTTTTTATTGTCTGTATATCACTGAATCCGAATGTAACGAAAGAATCTAATATACAGGGTCTTTCACGAGGAACCTCACCCATATTTATACGGGAAACTACTGAACGTATTTTCATGAAATTCAGCACTTATAAGTATTTCACGATGCTGATGAAATCTAAAATATTTTCAAGGCATGAGCACCTCCGGTTTTTCCGGAAATGACGTCAACTTCCGTTTTTCAAATTAGAACACCATTTTTTTATTGCATAAATAGATTCCTCAGAAAATTTCAAGTTATTTTGATGTAACATTTTTCAGTTTTGGTTGGAAAATTCTCTCTGAGCGGGAAAATTCGAAAAAAAAATCGAAAATAGAGCTCCGCTGAAACAAGAATAATTTCGAGGTTTTTGGATGGAAAATTTTCATTTTTGGGATTTTTCAAGATGTGAGATTGATGTATCCACTTTGAAAATCGAAATGGCGATTCATGATACAGGGGGTGAAGAAATCGCTTTCAAAGTTAGGGATGACAAAATCGTGAAAAATCAATTTTTTCAAACTAGAACCCCATTTTTTTATGGCAGATATTGAATCTACATTAAAAAATAATGTGAGTGTATGCATCACACCCTTGCCCTAAAGTGGATATTTTCTGAGTTATTCACAAAAAACTGTTTTTCGTCTTGAATTTTCGGCTATTTCCTTTCCCTTCACGCCAAAAAGATGAAATTTTCAGGAACTGTTACTCAAACCATGTTTTAGATTTAACTACTCTAATATGCAAGAGAAAAAAGTTACAGGTTGTTCCTAAATAGATGGCGAATTTGGATTCGAATTTGTATCGGAATCCTCTTTATTTCAACTAATCGGCCATCGGTTTTCTCTCCAGTGATAAATAAATAATTCCTTATGAACCATATGCAAAAACTTACCATGTGTTACATTCTTTTTTTTTAATGATAGATATCATCAATTACATCTGCCAAATTCCTCTTTATTCAGTAGCATTTTGTGTTTACTACTGCTACTGAATAAAGCGGAATTTGGCAGATGTAATTGATGATATCTATCATTAAAAAAAAAGAATGTAACGCATGGTGAGTTTTTGCATATGGTTCATAAGGAATTATTTATTTATCACTGGAGAGAAAACCGATGGCCGATTAGTTGAAATAAAGAGGTTTCCGATACAAATTCGAATCCAAATTCGCCATCTATTTAGGAACAACCTGTAACTTTTTTCTCTTGCATATTAGGGTAGTAAAATCTAAAACATGGTTTAAGTAACAGTTCCTGAAAATTTCATCTTTTTGGCGTGAAGGGAAAAGAAATAGCTGAAAATTCAAGACGAAAAACAGTTTTTTGTTAATAACTCAGAAAATATCCACTTTAGGGCAAGGGTGTGATGCATACACTCACATTATTTTTCAACGTAGATTCAATATCTGCTATAAAAAAATGGGGTTCTAATTTGAAAAAATTGATTTTTCACGATTTTGTCATCCCTAACTTTGAAAGCGATTTTTTCACCCCCTTTATCACGAATCGCGATTTCGATTTTTGAAGTGGATACATCAATCTTACATCTTGAAAAATCCCAAAAATGAAAATTTTCCATCCAAAAATCTCGAAGTTATTCTGTTTCAGCGGAGCTCTATTTTCGATTTTTTTTTCAAATTTTTCCGCTCAGAGAGAATTTTCCAACCAAAACTGAAAAATGTTACATCAAAATAACTTGAAATTTTCTAAGGAATCTATTTCTGTAATAAAAAAATGGTGTTCTAATTTGAAAAACGGAAATTGACGTCATTTCCGGAAAAACCGGAGGTGCTCATGCCTTGAAAATATTTTAGATTTCATCAGCATCGTGAAATACTCATAAGTTCTGAATTTCATGAAAATACGTTCAGTAGTTTCCCGTATAAATATGGGTGAGGTTCCTCGTGAAAGACACTGTAGATCCGACTTTTTTAAACTACAAGATTCAGCAAAATCATAAATGCACATGGTTACCTGCTCCACATGAGTTAGGGATATTGACTCAAATTGCAAAAACGTATAGTTAAAATGAGATTTGGGATGCCGTCTGGGCTCTGGAAATCCGAAAAATGATTTGGAAACCTCCATATGTTCCAGAGACGAGCGTGTTCGAAAAAATTTTTTTGTGGAAGATGTGTTTTTAGATTCTCTTCAAGATACCATTTTCCGAATTTTTTGGGAGGCCGTCTGGGACTCGAGAAATCCGAAAAATGACCCAGAAACGGTTTTCCTTCAAATTAAAACCTTCATATTTTTCAGAGATGTGCGTGTTCGAAAAAAATTTTTTGTGGAAGATGTGTTTTTGGAAGCTCTACAAGATACCACTTTTCAAATTTTTTGGGATGCCGTCAGGTCTTGGGAAATCCGGAAAATGATCTGGAAACCTCCATATTTTCCAGAGATGAGCGTGTTCGAAAAAAATTTTTCTGTGGAAGATGTGTTTTTGCATGCTCTACAAGATAACACTTTCCAAATTTTTTGGGATGCCGTCTGGGACTTGAGAAATCCGAAAAATGACCCAGCAACGGTTTTCCTTCAAATTAAGACCTTCATATTTTTCAGAGATGATCGTGTTCGAGAAAAAAATTTTGTGGTGAATGTGTTTTCAGGTTCTCTACAAGATACCACAAGATATGGCCCATACCATATCAAACCCCCTCGGAATGGATGAACTTCTTGGACATAGCGACGATTACGGGGTATGCGTGGGATTGTCCATACCCTTATTTTTCGAGAATCTGAAAATCGTCCATATCTGGATTCATCAGTGAAAAGGACACTACGCCATTGATCGTTCCAATTGATATGTTGCCTTGCCCATTCCAGTCTTTGACGCTTATGGTCACGTGTTAATGGAACTCCTCTAAATGGACGTCTAGAACCTCTCTCAAACGTCGTCTGATGGTTTCGATGGAAACTTGGACCCCATCTGCATTTTGAAGAGTATTCCGTAGCATTCTACACGTAGATGTAGGGTTTCTTCTCGCCGAAACGGTGATGAAACGATCCTGCGCCTTGGTCTTTCCAACACGGAACCTGTCTCCCTGAACCTATTCCAAAGTCGAGATATCACACTTTGGCTTACTTGGAGCCCTTCCGCTACAACAACCTGAGTTAGTCCACCCTGTAGCATTCCGATAGCCTATTAGCCTCAGCGTTTGTTAATTTACGTCTTGGCATTTTCAGAAAACTCGTTTCAAATCGAAACCGTTGATAAACTGACTTCATTTCAAAATAAGAACATTCATGAAGCTTATGCAAAGAACCAAACTTCAGAAAAAAGGCGACCAGATTGACGAAATGTCTCATACTGATTTTTATTGGATCGATTCAAGTTGTTATTGAGTTTTAAATGATTTTACAGCGATTTTCTCGAAGATTACATACTTTCAAAAACGATTGAAAACGATATCCCTAACTCTTGTGGAGCAGTATAATTAGGACTTTACATTCGAATGTGTCCAATTTGACTAACTCTGTATTCTCGGTTGAACATTTTCACGTGTAAAAATCTTTCGAGCAACATTCCCTGTGAGCATCTGCGAACGCAGCATCCAAATTACAGTCGCATCATTTCTATTATCCCGTGATGATCCGAAGCTTATTTACCAAACAGTAAGCTGATACAGAGCGTTAAAGCTATCATTACGCAGCGGTTTCAACCGTAATTTTCCGCTTCGTATCTTTTTGCTACTGGAAATAGCTATCGGTTGGTAATGTGTGCTCTCCGATTCGATATATTTCTTATTTTTCGATTTGTGTGTCGTGTTTCTATCATCTCTAGCTATCCGCGATAATCTTAGGCTACCATGGACAGAGATTGAACCAGTTTTGTTCGGACTCTTTATCCGATAAAGCGATGAAGGTATTCTTGCTTTGGAGAGATCAGGAGCCTTCTTGGATTGGGAGCAATTTAAGGGAATAAATTCATGAATATATATACTCCATTCACTTTTATTTAATCACATACGAGGTCATGGTTTCGTTTTCAGGAGTTGGTGCAACTGATAAAAAATCTGTACGCGTACAGAAAATATCGTTAATGACAAAACGGCGTTGCCAGTTTCTTTGTTTACATCAAAGTAAAAGTATCAAAGATATTTAGGCATGGGTACAAACGGCAAATTTGAATTGGACCGAAAATCGATTTATAAGCATTGATAACGAAGTTTTTTAGGTATCTGGCCGTTTGGAAAGATTTCGAACGAAATTCCAGTACCCCAGAAGTTTGGTTAGTTTCGGTATCGTTTTTGGTGCTCAAAATTTATTTGGAATGTGTAAATGGGCAAAAAAGGCTTCCTTATACGATCTTTTCACGAAAGCGACCTGAAAATATGGTTCAGGTAGGATTTTCGAGGAATTATGAGGAAAGAACTTGCAGAATGAAATTGCACGATTTTCGTAAGTAAACGGGTTTTGGATGGCCATCATCGGTCTCTAAATGATCATTGTTGATCGTTTTCACTCTTCAGAAAAAAACCACTTCGTATAAGCCCATTTTGAAGAAATTTGTGTATGTAACATTCAACGGTAGGTGCTCTTAATCGAAAGAATATATTATATCTAGTGCTACTTCTTTCAAAAGAGACACAAGCTTTTAATGCTGTGAGGGCCCTATAATGTGGAGGAGTTTGTGTCTTATTTTAGAACAGGTGAATGATAAATGTGAAGCATATGTTTGACCTGTTCCATATTATTTGTAAAAACCTACTAAGGTTGTAATGTATGAATATTTTTTCAACTAATAAATTACTATACAGTCAGAATATTTCACTCCTTGTTCATAAGATCAAATAAAAAAAATGTATATCTTCTACTGTCATTTTTATTAAGTTAGCTATTAAGGTTATGTTCCAAGAAAAAGTTCCTCTTGCCTCAGAACTCCCTTCAACTATTTGAATTCCAAAACGTTAAAATGTTAATTATTTTCGTCCATCACATCTTTTCCAATTCATTCATTTTCCGAATAAATTCTCATTCTGAGAAATACGCTAAGAATGTAGAAAGGGCAACATAGTGTTGACTTGGAACATAAAAATATTTTGAAAAACGTCATAACTTCGATACAGAGTGGAATGTGTCAAATTTCCAAGGCCAGAGTTGTGATTTTATAATTGTGAATGGAGTATAGCTGACAAAGGGGTAAGACCCCTCCCAAAAACACCATTTTACTGGTCACAGAATTTCTTGGAAAACCATACCTGGTTATTCGATGCAGAAGGTCTACAACCCATTCGAATCTGTCAGAATAACCACTTGGCCGATAAATGCCGCCCAGTGGTTGACAGCTATGAGCTCGTGGACAAAACTCGAAAATGAATTGTGGAAAAATAAATCATGAAAAAATTCAAGCCATAGAAGGCCTATATGGTCAAGTTTGGTATCAAAATATAGGTTTTCGAGGACGCTGAATTCAATAAAAAATAATCCAACGCTCTATCTATTATAGTTTAGATTTTCACCTGCCAAATGACAATTTCAAATCAAATCGTCATAGCTCCCGCTTCGGTGATCGTATCCACTTTCTGTTCGTATATTGTTAATCAGCATTGTCCAAAGTATCTCTGAGTAAAATAAAATCGATTTCGAAAATCCCAACTTTTTGGGTGAAAAATGACAAAGTTGTAAGACTAATCGAACTGTATACCAAAATTTTTTGTCAATCATACAGAAGCATGTCATTCCGAGCGATTCATTCAATTGTGTGCCGAAAAACCATAACATATGTTAATAATTGTCCGACATGTGGTGAATATAATTTCAAGAACCTCAAGTCCTGGGGACCGAACAAACATTCATACTTCCAACATTCATGTTAAAAGCACAAAAGAGTTTCCTGAAAACACCCCAAACAGAGGTACCAACATCCTACGCAGTTCTCCTGAAACCCAGAAGTGAAATAATAAGCCCAAATTGGTATAATTTTCAGCACGCCATGTCAAAACGCGCATTGTTAGGATGGATGTATCCAATTGGCAGTAATTTGTAATGAACACTTTTTATGTGGAGCCTTCCGAGTTCCTATTCAATTCGCATACGAAAAGACGTATTTTTTACCTGATTTATATCCGATAGGGCAATTATATTTGATCGAGAAATTTTCCCCAATATCCCTAGAAAACATTAATGAGCCCTACAAGAATTCCACTCTCGGTAGATTTTATAATTCATAATAGACCGATTGAAAATAATTAATCAACCTAAGTATTTTTCTTTATAATTAATTACATCAAATGAATCAATTTGATTAATTAAATTATTAAATTAACTAAATCAATTTAATCAATTAAATTGATTAAATTAACTAAATCATTCAAATTATTTAAGTAAATCAACTGAATTCATTAAATCAATAATATCAATTAAATGAACTAAATCAATTAAATTAATAATATTGATTAAATGAACTATATAAATCAATTTATTCGATAATTCAAATAGTTTCAATGATATTGAATCAATAAAAGAATAGAGTTAATATCGTTTAAAATAATTAAATCATTCAAATTGATCAAATGAACTAAATTGATTGAATAAATTAAATTAAATACATCGATTCAATAAATTCAATTAATTAATTAATCAAATTAATTGAATAATTTAAATAGTCACATTGATATTGAATTGAATGATCGATTCAATATAGATCAAAAATACATTTTTCTAAAATGTTGAAGCAGTTTCTGAAAGAGGTTTTCTCGTTGTTTTTAATTACATCAAATTGATTAATTTTATCAATTAAATTGGTTAAATTAACTAAATCCTTCAAATTAATGAAATCAACTAAGTTAATTAAATTATTCATATTAATTTGATAAATTGAATTATGTAATTCAATAATTCAAATATGAAGTAACATTGATATTGAATTAATTGATCGATTGAATTTATGTGTATCAAAAATACATTTTGAATTAAACCATTCAAATTAATTTAATCGACTAAATTCATTAAATACTAAATTGAATTAATTACATTAGTTTAATTAATCAAATTAATTTAATTGACCCAATTAACTAAATTAATCAATCCAATTAATTAATTGAATAATTTGAGAGTTGCATTGATATTGAATTAAATGATCGATTCAACATAGATCAAAAATACGTTTTCGTCTGAAAGCTTTTCTATAAAATGGTGAAGCAGTTTCCGAAAGAGGTTTTTTGGCTAGCCAGCCTGTACATGCAATAGGGAACAATCTGTACGACAAAGTTTAATGCGAAATTTTCCCATTGACCGACCAATAAAAAGTTCCTTTACGGCTCTAGGATCCAGTGTGAGAAACAGGCAACAAAACAGTTCGTGTCGACGAGGAAAGATGAAAGAAATGAATTCTTTTCGATATTCATAGCAATTATTACGACTGCGGTGAAGAGATGTAAAAGAGTCCTAAGCCTACGAGTACATTTCGTTGTGTGGACGACCACAAAACCGTAATTCAAATAGCGATAATAATTCGATCATGTAAAATCCATCCATCTGCATTTCATTTCAATTTCTCCGGTTTAACTGTTGTTATTCATAAATTGTCGTCTTTTATGATGCTTGAAAGGCTGGGACTGGAGCTATTAAAATATGGAGCGAATTTTACTACAAAAGGACGCTACTCAACAATATAAGAAGGCATTTCTATGTTCCTAAAATGTGCTTCCAAAAACATACCTCAAATAATTTTATTTGTTTCTCATTTGTAAACGTCAGTTTCTAAAAACACAATATTAATCAAGAAAGTTTATTTTATCAAGTCACTAACTTGTAAAACTGACAGTTAACTTCAAAATTTTTACAAGTTAGTAGTATTATTTACATTAGAAAATTTTGTTTTATCGTCATATATGTTGAAAATCATGGTACAATTGTTATTTCCAGTAACGCAGATTTTTGATGATGAAAGAGTTGATACTGATGATGATGAACCATCTGTTTGTTGACTCAGAAACTGCTGAACTCGAGGACTGCAGAACATTTGTACTCTCCTTACTACCAAATAATTTGCTAGACATTTCGATTTTTTTGTTGACCGAATCATCGACATAACTCATCGCAATTTCGGTGCTCTTCCACCCTCCTGCACGCTTTAGTGCTAAAATATCTCCACCCGAATCCGCAACCATAGTGGCTCCAGTTCTGCGAAAAGAGTGGCCGGTGTATAACTCTGGGTCTTTTAAACCTAAATATTTCGCTATTTGCTTTGGGACACCACCAATAGTGTGCTGGCCAGCACTAAGGGAAATGCACTTTCCATGTCGGTATGTCAAAAAAAATCTTAGGCTTTCTGTTCCAGGAGGCCGAAGATTTACATATTTTCTGTATAACATGCAGGGCTTGAAGCTGCAGCCATCATCGGTTATGGTGAATCTTCTTGTTGTTAAATTTTTTGTTTGCCTCAATGTCACAATAACGTATTTTCCCATATCTTCTACATCATTCATGTTTAAGGAGAGAATTTCTGACATCGACAACATCCAAAAATCCCAAATATTGTTACAATTTTCGCCAGCAACCACTGTTCATCAGGAGCATGTAAAAGAAATTGTTCAGCCTCTTCTTTACTTAATACCTTGGCCTTTTTTGGCGTATAACGCTCATTTTTTCGTTTCAGAAACGCTATTACCTTTTGAAATCTGCAAATGACAACTAAACGTCATATTTTTTAATAAATTTTTTAAGGAAAACAAACCTGCGAACAGGGGCATTTTCTTTCATTTCCAAGCAGCTTTTCAGCATAAACCATTTTGCCCATAAAGTATTAGGGCTGAATCTAGCTGATAGTTGATTCAAGTAGACCAACAAAACATCTTCAGTTACCCCAATCACACTATTTTTGTTATGCCGCTTTTTGAAGTCGTCGTATTCTCGCTCGTACCTTGATGCTGATTTTGCAGGCAATAAACTTGAAGCTACACTGCTGGCTGCCTCAATAATTTCTTTTGGTACATTCATTTTCGCTTTCGTCAAAACAAATGTAAAGAAAAATAAACAGACATGTTCATGGCAACGCTTCCATAGCTTACGACATTTGCGACAAATTATTAAGATTTTTTTGGAATTTATCTAACCTTTTTACAAATGAGAAACAAATAAAATATAAAACAATACACGCAAGGTAACGGGTTTTACTGGCTCAAGGAGGTAATATCCTCCATTCGCCAGTAAAAACCCTCTTACCTTGCTAGTAATGTTATATACTATATCTTTTCTAGTCATTAACAATAACTTATAGCGATCTTATTTTCTATATTATCTTTCTAGAAATTCTCAATTTACAGTGAGTAAAGCAGGGATTATCCTTTTCTCATTTACTGAGCATTCTTGTAATAAAAAAGCAATGAGTCAATTGGAAAAAAATAGGATTCCAATTCTCCATATCTCCCGAACTCAAGTGATACAAATACACCGAAATACGCTCGCCCTGTACATAACAATAAACCGAACACACCTCCGTGATTGAATATTCATTTCGCGTTTTATTTCTGTTGAAACGAACGTCATAATAGATGGAATTTCCATCAGATCACCTTGTCTGAGTTCGCAAAACAACGAATTAAAGAGATGATACGAAAAATCTATTCAACTGCTGAGTGTGGGAACTTTCGAGATGAAAATTAAAATGCATATCATTCTCGTTAAGATGCAAATGAATTTTATGGGTAATTCATCAGAATTTGCTGAAATATACGTGAAGTAAAAATTTGAAAATACGCATCAGAATTCAGCAAATGTCTTCATAACAAATAACATAAAGTACATGAATAATTGAAACGTATCCGTTATGTCCCTGCATCGATCTATAAAAAATTCCGAGAAGTTACCGAATGAAGAACAACACACCAACCATGGTACATTTAAAATTCAACGCGTGTTGATTTAAATGGTATGGGATAACCCATCGGATATGAACTTACCAGTCTTCGATCTAGGTTCTCGTGGTCCATCTACGGTGACTTTGATCGCCTTGTTGTAAGTGGCTACTTGTGGAGGATTGGTGGAGACTGTGATGGTGATAGAGAAGGATTTTCCTGGAATAAAAATAAGGTGTCACTTATTTACAACAATTGTTGTATTGATGTATTTATCACAAAATCAACGAAACACTTTTTCCTTTACCATTCTTCAAGATACGGCTTTGTTAGAAAGAAACAAGGTGTCAAAAAACGAAAAATAAGAGAAGTTATGACGGCTGTGGCCATAACGTTTGAGGATTAAATTAGATAACCTGCATTGATATTGAATATACTGCTCCACAAGAGTTAGGGATATCGTATTCAATCGTTTTTAAAAGTATGTTATCTTCAAGGAAATCGCTGTAAAATTTAAAACTCAATAACAACTTGAATCGATCCAATAAAAATCAGTATGAGACATTTCGTCAATCTGGTCGCCTTTTTTCTGAAGTTTGGTTCTTTGCATATGCTTCATGAATGTTCTTATTACGAAATGAAGTCAGTTTATCAACGGCTTCGATTTGAAACGGGTTTTCTGAAAATGCCAAGACGTAAATTAACAAACGCTGAGGCTAATAGGGCTATCGGAATGCTACAGAGTGGCCTAACTCAGGTTGTTGTAGCGGAAAGGCTCCAAGTCAGCCAAAGTGTGATATCTCGACTTTGGAATAGGTTCAGGGAGACAGGTTACGCGTTGAAAAGACCAAGGCTTGGTGGGCGACGAAAAACAACACCTGCTCAGGATCGTTTCATCACCGTTTCGGCGAGAAGAAACCCTACATATACGTGTAGAATGCTACGGAATACTCTTCAAAATGCAGATGCGGTCCAAGTTCCATCGAAACCATCAGACGACGTTTGACAGAGGTTAATTTAGGTTCTAGACGTCCATTAAGAGGAATTCCATTAACACGTGACCATAAGCGTCAAAGACTGGAATGGGCAAGGCAACATATCAATTGGAACGATCAATGGCGTAGTGTCCTTTTCACTGATGAATCCAGATATGGACGATTTTCAGATTCTCGAAGAATAACGGTATGGACAATCCCACGCATACCCCGTAATGGTCTGGGAATTCGTTATTTTACTCGATTTTTCTTAACCACCCTGTATACGCTGCAGACCTACAGGCTAAAATTAATTTGCAACTTGAAATCATATTAATACGAATTTTCATCACAAAAATCTGATTTCAACTATATTTTTTTGCAATTTGAGTCAATATCCCCAACTCATGTGGAGCCTGAATTTTTGACAGTAATAAGACCCATTTTTAGTATGAGGTTTCTTCTTAATCGTGAGCTCATCTATCCGAATGGTAGAAAATAAACAGGTATCGTGTTATCCTTTTCGAATATGCGGTTTGCACGGTTAGTTTTGTTGACACTTTTACCGAACTGACCAAACTGTGAAATTATATAATCGGCTCGACTTTTTGTTTCGGTGGTTGCCTTTTGTGGTTTTTAATTTTCATAATACCTATGGCGCTTATGCTGATGAATTAGGTGTAGTAGGCGTGATTTAATCAGCTGACTTGCCGATTCATCTTGTAATTAGCGCGAAACACGAACACATCGTGTTCTATATAAATCGTTATGTAATTTCAATCGTGAATAGAGATTTGAATTTTCTCATGAATAAACTCTGAACTGTGGCCAGTTTATTCATTAATTTCGTACTTATGACGTTTTGAGCAGTTTTGTCAACAAGATATCGCGTTTCATTGAGTATGGAGAGTGAGATTTGGATTTATTTCTGAATATAATGCGCAAAATACTTTGAAAAACTGGTTGGTGAGTGTCTTGTTTGTGACAAATTGGATTATTTGAATCCTAATTCACGAGGAGATATTGAAAAATTCTTAGCCTACTATAGAACCAAACAAAATTTCAATGTCAAAATATTTTATTACCCAACATATCCTTCTCTTAAATGAATACATTTATTTCAGCGAACCTGCAACGTGTCTAGACCTTTCAAAAAAAATGTTTCTTCTTGCTCTGCAAACCAGTTCTCCACAGCTTTTATTACTTCCTCGTTGGAAGAAAATTTACGACCTTTCAAACTTTTTTTTAGTTGAGGAAAGAGATGATAGGCGGACGGAGCCAAATCTGGTGAATAAGGGGGGGTGTTCTAGTAATTATAAACCAAAATCACGAATTTTTTGCATGGCAACATGAAATTTGTGTACTGGGGCGTTGTCCTGTAAAAACAAAATAACTCTGGATAGCTTTCCGCTTCTTTTCTCTCTATTTTTTTCCTGTAGAGTGGTCAGTAATGTCGTATAGTAATCTCCAGTTATTGTTCTACCCTTATCCAAAAAATCAATCATGATTACTCCATGGCAATCCCAAAAAACTGAACTTTTCCATCAGATTTTTTGGCACGAAACTTCTTAGGTCTTGAAGAACCAGAGTGTCGCCATTCCATCGATTATTGCTTTGTTTATGGATCGTAGAAATGTACCCAAGTCTCATCAATAGAAACAATTCAGTTTAAGAAGTCTACATCGTTTTCAAATCGAGCACAGATCGAGCGCGATGCTTCTACCCTTGCACGATTTTGGTCAACATTTGCGGATCCTTTTTGCAGATTTTTTTATGTCCAAATTGACGTAAACTGTATGATGAACGCGTATGAAATCTTCAGTGCTTCAGATATCCGTTTTAGCCCAATTCGACGGTCTGATAAAATCATAACTGCATCGATATTTTCGGGGACTGACACAGAAACTGGTCTTAACGATGGGTCATCATCTCTTTTGAAGCTTGCAGTCCAATTTTTCACGGTCGTATACGAAGGACACTGATCACCAAGGGTATTAAGCATATCTTCGTAAATCTGCTCCTCTTAACCCTTTTAAACATAGAACACAGGTACTTGATGATGGCTCGATACTTCAATTTTTCTGTTTTTACAATTTCTGTGGACATCTTTTTTTTTAATTTATTGCGTAACTCTGGTTTACTTTTTAGACGTCGAACTCTACACTGACACTTCTAATAAGTTATTGTTCTTGATATGGTATCGCAATATTTTGTTTATACATGGAACTGGTCTAGGCTAACTAGATATCAATACATCCTCATAAATAAACATAGGTTTGTTCTACTCTCATCATTCTAAAGTTTCAATTTATCAAAGTTTTTTACTTACACCTACTGCATATCTCAGGATATCAAGATGAAGGCTTAATTCTTGGATTGCATAAATAGATGAACACTTTTACCATAACGATATTAAAGCTCTACCAGAGAGTTGGGAAAAGTTATAGCAAATATGGGCAATACTTTCAATGATCAATTTGCAATCATTTTCTCTCAATGAAGTTGCATTTTCATCAAAAAAACAACGGGAAATGAGTAGCTCACCATATACATAGTTCTATTTCGTAACATTCCAGAAACTCAGTTAGGGATTCATTTTCTTTTCAGTAAATAAATCTTTCTGGGATAGCAGCAAAAATATCTGACATCATCAATACATGATAGATCGAAAAAACGAATAATTTAGTAATTACAAAAATAGTTTTCTAGCGGAAAATCCAAACAATCGAACATTAATTCCTTCAAGACTGTGTCGTAATTTTAATCCGTTGGTACAAACAATTTTTGTAATTTCTTATCATGCTCAATTATCACTATTTTGTCGGTACCTTATCAAAATAAAATATATTGTAGAAACCTGGATGTGGTTTCTTAACATGGATTCCAAAATGTGAACTTTCGTAGAAAATCGTTAGCAACGACCCGTTTCCGTGTTGTCGAGCGTTCAGGAATGGATCCCAGTGACAAAACGTTTCTTCAATGACAAGTTTTTACGGAAACTACAGCGATAAAAGTCTGGGTGATGAAAATTTCGTTAAAATTGGAAAAATGCGGTTTGAAGCGAACGCTCAAGGAAGTAGGTAGATAAGATTGGGAGAGAGTTGTGAAATGTCTTCCATTTCGTTTAAATTCGTCGTTTAAAATGTTACAGGAAAACATGTTATGTAAATAATTTGCGGCTTTTTTTTTTTAATTGGAATTCTTTGAGAAAAAATTTGATGAAAGAAAATAAAGCAACATGTTGAGACAAGACGGAATTCAATAAATAAAATCGTACATTTATCTCGTTCGTATACAGGGTGTTTTGGAACAAGGAATAACACATTGAAATCTTTCGTATCAATTCAGTTTAAGTTAAAAAAAATTTGGTAAACTCTGATAATAATCGAATCGAGTGAACAGAGGACAGTAACAACTTTGTCGATATTCATCCCACTGATCCTCTATCTCGACAAGAGACCCATCTTTCTAGCATAAATCAAGCCGGCAACATTAAAAATTACAAAACAGTTTTAAAAGGCACTAAACGTCCACTAAATCAGCCATTTTATTGCCATCCTGCAAATGTACTGAATAATTTGTCATTGGCAAAAATAATTTCAGACCGCATGTCAACAGTGAGATTTTATACTTATTGTAAAATTGATTGATGAGCTCTATGCCAACCTGCATCTTCGACGATAACTTTGAGACGTATTCAGGTTGAGATACAAAATATCATAGCCCGTGTTTGGATACAATGTTGTACGACTTTGATGCTTTAACTGCTTGCAGATCTTTTTAGGGTGCTATTGTTGATACCATTATTATGTATTTATAAAGAGTTTTCCAATAATATACTCCATTCACAACTCTGGCCATGGTTTCGTTTTCAGGAATTGGTGCACCTGATAAAAAATCTGTGCGTGTACAGAGAATATCTTTAATGACAAAAAGGCGTTGCCAGTTTCTTTGTTCACATCAAAGTAAAAGTATCAAAGATATTTTGACATGGGTACAAACGGCAAATTTGAATTGGACCAAAAATCGATTTATAAGCATGAATAAAGCAAAAGTAAGTACTAATCGCCTTTTTTACACTTGATAACGAAGTTTTTTTAGGTATCTGGCCGTTTGGAAAGATTTCAAACGAAATTCCGGTCCCCCAGAAGTTTGGTTAGTTTCGGTATCGTTGTTGGTGCTCAAAATTTATTTGGAATGTGTAAATGGACAAAAAAGGCTTCCTTATACGATCTTTTCACGAAAGCGACCGGAAAATATGGTTCAGGTAGGATTTTCGAGGAATTATGAGGAAAGAACTTGCAGAATGAAATTGCACGATTTTCGTAAGTAAACGGGTTTTGGATGGCCATCATCGGTCTCTAAATGATTATTGTTGATCGTTTTCACATTTCAGAAAAAGAACCACTTCGAATAAGCCCATTTTGAAGAAATTTGTGTATGTAACATTCAACGGTAGGTTGAAAGAATATATAATATCTAGTGCTACTTCTTTCAAAAGAGACACAAGCTTTTAATGCTGTAGGGGCCCTATAAAGTGGAGGAGTTTGTGTCTTATTTTAGAACAGGTGAATGATAAATGTGAAGCATATGTTTGACCTGTTCCATATTATTTGTACAAACCTACTGTGGTTGTAATGTATGAATATTTTTTAAACGAATAAATTACTATACAGTCAGAATATTTTACTCCTTGTTCATAAGATCAAATAAATGAAATGTATATCTTCTACTCTTATTTTTATTATGTTGGCTATTAAGGTTATGTCCCAAGAAAAAGTTCCTGTTGCATCAGAACTCCCTTCAACTATTTGGATTCCAGTAGAGGGATATAATGTTCCATTATTCTTGTTTCAACAATTGATGTCAAGTCTTGAACTTTCAGTTCAAGAGGGTAATAAACATTAAATCTTCACAGGCATGCATATGAAAATCATGTGAAAGCAATGCAATTTTCTTTCATGGCGAAAAATAATATATTTCAACAGTGATTTCTTGTACTTTTCATGCAAATAACTAGAAAAGGAATCCTTTCTATCAATTCATATAAACGTTAATTATTTTCGTCCTCACATCTCTTCCAATTCATTCATTTTCCGAATAAATTTTGAGAAATACGCTAAGAATGTAGAAAGGGCAACATAGTGTTGACTTGGAACATAAAAATATCTTGAAAAACGTCATAACTTCGATACAGAGTGGAATGTGTCAAATTTCCAAGGCCAGAGTTGTGATTTTATAATTGTGAATGGAGTATAGGTGTTATTTTGAAAAGCCCGCTATTTCTGCAGATGACACTAATGAAGCTGTCATTTTTGACATTTCACAAGCAAAAACTACGATTGATAAAAAAGGTACGATACACCCATCAACAATGCATTGAAATTATTAAAATGGTGAATATTTGGCGGTTGGTAAAACTCGAACAATTTTGGTTGTAGTGAAGCACCTCGTCGAACCGCAATTCAAAAATTGGTGGAAAAATTTGAGCTTTCGGACAAGTTAATGATGTGAAGAATAAAACCCGTGCACGTCGCTCAAGAACAGCCGAGAATATTGCTGCTATAGCCGAAAGTGTTGAAGAAAAGGGGTTTTGTCTATTCCTAGTCGTTTTTTGGAATTCCACAAACTTCATTATACTGGATTTTGCATGAAGATTTGGGTCTTAAGGGCCAGTATCACCTTTTGAATCGTGGTAAATCTCCATTCGAAAGTGGAAAATTGCCGAGGGCAAATGGTTGCGATTTTTTCGATTCAATTAGTTTTTCAATTAAAAAAAAACAGGTTGAACTTCAGCGTTTTGGAAACTACACTTAATGATTTTTTTCCGAAGGTTATTCATCATTTTTTGGAAAAAATCGCAACTATTTGCCCTCGGCAATTTAATCTTTTATAACATACAAAAATTTCATGATGATTATCCCAAAAATATAGCTTGTACTCATGAAAAACGAAAAACATATTCAATAACCCCAGATCTAACGATTACCCTGGTTTTTTTAATTGAAAAACTAATTAAATCGAAAAAAGAAAACAATTTGCCCTAGGGACGTTCTTCAACTTCAATTGAAAAAATATCAAGTCTCTACATCGTAAATTAGGGTACTTACTCGTGAAATAAAGAGACCACTTTTGAATAGAGATTTACCACGATTCAAAAGCTGATACTGCCCCTTAAAGTATCGATAATTTGGATTCAAAATTGAAATTCTGATTTGGTGTCCTTAATTTTGATTCAATTTCATGATCTTGACTTAGATTCAGTAAAGTAGATTCATAATTTTGTCATCTTTCATGTGGAAATTGTAAATAAGAAGGATTAACAATCTTTTCCAGGAGCTCAAACTTTTATTGCATTACAAAGGAAAAATAAATAGAGGTAATTTTTGTGTAACAGTTTGAATTGAATCTTCTTTTTCCTTGTTAAAGAAGTACGACGCTTCATATATTCATGTAGCTTTACTTCTTTAGCGAAATTCAGCAAAAACAGCAATAATCTGGGCCCTTTAACCAACCTGTTGTCTCATTGGCGTTAATATGCAACCACGAGTAAGAAGATTCGATTTCTTTTATTAGAGTATGAGTTGTCTGTCTACTGGGACGAAAATTAAGGACAGAACGAGAATAAATTCACTATCACAAAAACGCCTATATCTCTTGAACCAATTGAGAAAAATCAAAATTTGATCATAGTTAGCTTTGTTATGAACGTCAAAAACATGTGGAACATTTACTTCATAGATATTCCAATTCTCTGTCGAAAATGTCAAGCGAAGTGAAAACACGAGAATTTCTAGTGAAACTTTTTCAAAATAATCAAAAAAGGAGCTTCAAAAGAATCGCAAAAGAGGCTCGCGTTCGTCCGGAAACGGTATCAAGAGTTGTTAAGCGCTTCAACGAAGATCTTACAATAAATTAACCGCAAGGAAGGAACCAGGAGGAAAAGGGGGTTTCATAGACCAAAAAAAGTGAATAAAGCCAACAGCCTTTCTCAGAAGAATCCTAACCTTTTAGGACGGAAAGTGGACCAAATAGTGGGTTGTTCGCAGTCAACCGTTCAGAAAATCAAGTCGAGTTGCGGGCTTAGAACATACAAAGTGCAGAAAGTCCCAGACAGGAACGCTGTGAAGAATCAAGAAGCGAAATCAAGAGCAAAGAAATTAAAAAAAGATTTCTTGAAACATGTTTCCTGTTGCGTGATGGACGACGAAACCTATGTCTTGGCTGATTTCTAGCAACTTCCTGGTCAGGAATTTTATGCTGCAGATTCTCGTGGAAATGTTGACGAAAAATTTCGCGTGAAGAAACAAGCAAAGTTTCCTAAAAAATTCCTGGTTTGGCAAGCAATTTGCACTTGTGGGAAAAGGAGCAAATTTTTCGCTGGCCAAGGCTCTGTTGACTCGAAGATATACATCGAGGAATGCTTGAAGAAGCGACTTTTACCATTTTTACGTGAGCACGATGTGTCAACAATCTTTTGGCCAGATTTAGCTTCATGCCACTACAGCAAGGCCACCAAGGAATGGTACGAAGCTAATAAGGTGGTTTTTGTCCCTAAAGAGGCCAATCCACCAAATTGCCCAGAACTCAGGCAAATCGAAAGATATTGGGCCCTGGTAAAAAGAGAATTAAAGAAGACTAAGAAATCAACGAAAAAATTTGCGGAATTCAAGCAAAACTGGAAGACAGCATCCCAGAAAGTGACTGAGAACACTATAAGAAGCATGATGGGTAGAATTCCAGAAAAAATCCATGAATTTGGTACAAAATAGTTTTGGTTTTTTTATTGTAAAAACAGTTTTCATCAGAATTAGAAGATAATTCGAAAATGAGTGTGATTTTCGAAATCGGTCCAGTGGTTCGAAAGATATAAGCGATTTTGTGATTCTCGTTCACTCCTTACTACCAAAATTTGGCGTTAAAGTTCCCAAAGTTGCAGTCACTGACCCGGAAGTTCTATACAAGATTGCCATCATTCTTGAAAGTTTTTTCTTCGTATACTTCACCGTGATGAAAATGCTGTCTCTACTGAATGTTATGACGTTGACAATTCGGCTATAAGTTTAATGCCGGCCACTCGGGCTTCCAATAACCTCGAACGCCGAAGGGTAGTCTCGACCAACCATACACGGGGACTCCTTCCGAGCGTTCGTGCGATGCTAGCCGCCCGAAAGTCCCGTAAAAAGTCCCCGTGAGTGGCCTACATAAGGGTGCGGATGACCAAACTCGACAACTCACCTCTGCCACTCCTCCCGACGAACCTCAAATCGTTGAACTTCGCCACCTGGTTCTTCATAATAGCCGTCGCGTTCCTCAGCTCTGCCGAGCAGTTCTCGTCGTTTCCCGCCCTCACCGTCACCAGGGTACCATCCCCCACGTCCACCAGCGAGACCACCTTGAAGGCCACCGGAAGGGTCTTGTTGGACCGCCAGTGGTTTGGGAGGGCGGAACACATGAAGTAGGGACTGCCGGTCTTGACCAGCTCCCCGGAGTACTCGGCCTGGATCTCGTTGACCATCGGCTGAGTCCACCAGAGCTCCTGGCTGGGGTAGCCGGAGGAAGGGTCGCACATGGTGGTCTTGGGCCACGCTTCCTCTGAAACGTTGCAGGTGGAGAGAGAGGCCGGAAGATGCATATGTACGGGGGTCGGTCGGAAATGTTCGTTGATGAGGGGGTTGGAGTGGGGGGAGATTTCTGGGGCGAGTCTGGGTGGGTGGAGTGTTATTGTTGTTCGTCTGAAACAAAAAGATTTTGTTAGTTATCGTGAAGGAATTGCTCAAAATGAGATTTCATCTAAAAATTAAATGATTACGTGATGAAACTTTAACTTGAAATAAAAGTTTATCATACAGGGCGCTTCAGCAAGGCGTACGGTTAAAATAGCGCCTAAACTATACCGTGTCGAAAAAAACTTGTATGGTTATAAGGTTGACAAAAAAAAATTTCGGAAAATATGTAGTTTTTCAAATGGAACACCCTGTATTTCATGACATTATTCTTTCGAAGACAACAAGAGCTTCACACTCATACCTCATTTTTCAAATTTCATGACGGCTTTGTCACATATTTCGTATTTTCAGGATATTTTTAGTGTTTTGAGGGATTCATCAAAATTCTTATAGCAACCGCTGTGTTCAATCCAGATAAACGAAATTTGTACATTAGTTAGCTTAAGTTATCAGTTTCATCATTCGGTGAACATCTGAATTTTTTTTATACAGAGTGTCTAATACACTGCGCAAAAAAATTAACGCACATTATGGAAATCTCGAATTTATTCCACAACTGAAGGTGCTCTCAATGATAATTATTTTTATCAGAATTATGCATGCATATGTTACCTACTTTCAACGTTTTTCTTCAATACAGATGTTTTCTCCCAGCAGGAATAAAAAAAGATGATATTATCAGATTTTGAATGTATTGACTCCATTCTGAAATCAGTTGTTCTCGATCAATTCGTGTGATCAATAGTTTTTCTTTCGTTTGAGTTTCTACACTCGATCGCTATGCAACGCGAAACACGCAATTTGACCCAAGAGGAATGTGCCCAAGCGGTAGTTTTGCGAGAAGAAGGGTGGACATACACAAGAATTGCAGAAAGGTTTGGAGTTTCCCATACAAGTGTGTCCAGAATGTTGCAGCGATTCAGGGAAACAGGTATGAATGTCCGAAGACCAGGACAGGGTAGACCACGGGTAACAACTGCCATTCAAGAACGTTACTTGAGAGTTTCTTCGTTGAGACAACGGTTTGCAGCCGCTCGCCTCCTTCAAAATCAGCTTGAGCAAACTCATGAGGTGCAAATTAGCACTCAGACAATAAGAAATCGCCTCAGAGAATATGATTTAAGGCCTCGTGTCGCGGCAAGAGGCCCAGCTCTTACCCCAGCCCATCGAAGGGCGCGTTTGGATTTTGCGAGAGAGCATATCCATTGGGAAGAGGCCGATTGGGAAAGAGTTCTCTTCACAGATTAGTCTAGATTCTGCGTCTACCATTGTGATTGACGTTCCCTTGTATACAGACGTCCACATGAAAGATATGTCCAGTGCAATTTCCTGAATACGACTGGTTTCAGGGGAGGATCGATTATGGTATGGGGTGGAATATCTTTGACTGCTCGCACAGACCCAGTGGTCGTTGATAATGGAGCTATGAATGCTGGTAAGTATATAAGGAACATTCTTGAAGGGCATGTAGTGCCATTTGCCCCATACATTGGTGAAAATTTCATTTTTATGGACGATAATGCCAGACCCCATCGTGCGCGCATCGTTCAGGAGTACCTTGAAGAGGTTGAAGTCTCTCGAATGGAATGGCCAGCAAGAAGTCCAGATCTCAATCCAATTGAGCAGGTTTGGGACAACCTCAATAGAAGACTGAGAAGTTCAGAAAATCATCCAGCTACTCTTAATGACTTAGGAATCCAACTCGGAGAAATCTGGGAAGGATTAGATCAGAACATTTTAAGATCACTCATTTTGAGTATGAACCGTCGTTGCCGAGCTGTAATTAACGCAAGGGGTGGAAATACCAAGTATTAAATCACTTATCAGCGTTTCAGTATTTTGGAAATTGTTCATTTCTCTTCTTTCACATAAGATTCGGTGAAATCCTGAATTTTTCTTCCATTTAATGTGTCTTGTTTCGTTCAAAACCTTCCCGAGAGAACATAAAAAATAAGTTATAAAGTCAATGTACTAGAGTTAACTTTCATTAAAATTGAGATTTTCAGAATGTGCGTTAATTTTTTTGCGCAGTGTATGTTTCATAAAAAAATCGATTCAAACAGTTCCTTCTGGATGCTGCAGTTTCTTTGTCAGTTAGTATGTTTACATTGTTAGTCTATGATTTAAGAACACTTATTCCACTTAAACAAGAGAATGGTCTCAAACGATAAGGAGCTACTCATTGATCCTGAACCTGTCAAATTCAATTCTGTCCGTCCGTCTATATAAACACGATAATTTTCGAATGAAAAATCGTAGAAACTTGAAATTTTCAGGATAGGTTCGAAGCTCGTATGCCGTCTTCGTGAATTCGACTAGGGCTTCTCCAAAAATGGTCTTTCGTTGATAACTTCGCAACTACCCATTCGATCTAGGTGAATTTTCGCATTTAGATGAAAAATGGCGCGTCGAAAGTACATGCGAAGTTTGGTCCAGATCTTGTAATAAGAACCATTTCAATTCTAGTGAATTATACCGATATATCTGTAAAAACAGATCTCGGGGTCCTTGACGTGTTCTTTGACAACTGCTGTCAAATTTTTTGACAGGGGAATAATTTTGATGAGGCCAGAATACTGTGATTCTCACATAATTTCCTGATTATAGTGAATATGTCTTTTATTCCTTATTTGGTAAGTATTATTCTTTTTGTAGATTTGTTTATTTAATTTTTTTCTCAGTTTAATTCATGCAATTCATGGAAATTTCATTAGTTTTTTTGATGAATCTGTTACTTTTGTATTTCCTTATCTAATGGCGCCAATAGCAACTGGGAAAATTAGCTGGAACAATATAGGGAATATATGAATTTAGCTATTTATCAATAGGTACTTGTTACTATAAAGTTCTTCAGCAAGGAGATTCGAAGATGCAACAGTAAATAACGCAAATTCTAAAGAAAACTGCAGAATATTCGAGCCAATTCAGAGAAGTATAAACCCAACAAAAGCTGATGATTTACAGCGATTTATTTTCGAGAAAACCTTGAAACTTCCAAACGCGCAGTCTATCCATCGCGATTTTCCGTAAAACAACTTGGGTATTTCATCCCACAAATTCCGCGAAACTGATTATGCACAAAACTTGCATAACCAGAGAAAAGCGCAAAAATGACCCAAACTGTAAAAACCCAAACGCACGTGACCTAAAATCAGGAATCGCAAGCCAAAACAAACGTAGATAATTGCAACTGATGGAATTCAAACCTTTCCGGACAGCACAGAATCCAGCCAAATCGACTTTCACATGTCGTCTCATTGATGAATCACTCAAACTAGCAATAGCGCCGGGGAAACCCGCCGCACGACGTGAATATAGACACGTCTGAAGGTGTGCGGCTTGAAGTTCGTCACATTCAAACCCGACAAATCGCGGGAACCACAGAAGACGCGGAAACTGGTTGACAACCACTATCCCTCGTGTCAAATGTCAAAACCGTCGAAGCCGCGCGATTTGAACTTGAAAACCGAACAATTCGACGTTTCCAACGCGACTAGATTTGTGTATTGTAAAGTCGCTCATTCACCGTGCGGTGAAAATGTTGGATCCTACCCATTCGCGGAGGACGAAGACGGAAAATGCAGAATCGTTGCGGAAGAGGAGGACGAGAAGACGGAGCGTCACAGTAGGCAGGTTTCACGGCTAGTTTGATTCATAATACACCAATACATAAGGTAAGATATTGTTTTTGTGCGGTGTGAGCTTGGATTTTAGGCTTAATAGAAATTCGACTTTGTGGAGTTCTTGAGACGGCCGGGGGAAAAACAGGAAGGGGGCGGGGCTTGGGGCGGTTCGTCTCGCCGCAAATTGATATGAAACTGTGTTAAAATTGTTTCATTTACGCCACTCGTTACTTTTACGAACGGCGATCTGATTGCACTTGCTGGGTATCGAGTTTTTTATTTGCAGTACCTGTCGCATGGATTAAATTATGAACTCTTATTATTTGATATCAAATGGCGCACCCTGTATAGTTACTTCGTCCACATTTGTATTGGAATTCAATGGAAATAACACATCAATCTAAGAATCTACTTTATTTTAATGCTTTAGAGTTTAGACCGTCTCTGTACCCTCTGTATAAAGGACCCCGCACTTTTAGTAGGTAAAGTGGCGACCGGTCAAATTTTCTGAAAATTTGGTATGTTGTTGTACCCGACTCATTGACCAAAAGTGTCAATGGGCCCAACCCAATCCTATGGCTAGTTTTCTAAATACGGGGTGTTAAAGTTGAAAATTGCCCAGATTTTCGGATTTATTTGCTAATTATCAAGAGTTACATTGGATTTCTGTTGCATACACACGTTTAATACATGTTCTAGGTATGAAATTAGAGGATACGTATGATTAAAAATATTTATATTTACCGGGTGATTCACGAATATATGACGGTAGTTTTTTCCCAAAATTCACTTTTTCTACTGTGACGTCAGGAGGGCATATTTTTGAAATGTTCTTTCCGATTTAGTATTATGACGACAAAATATTGCACAGTGCATATTTTTTATACAGGGTGTTTCACAGAGAGAACCACTAGACATAATCATATTTTTTTAGGATTAAATCGAAATCCTGTATTATTGAATTGATTTTTGGGAAAAGTACTACCACAAACATATGTGTGTCTCTAATCTCCAAAATATTCAGGGTGGTTTATTCATAGGAAGGTATTCAATTTTGGGAAAAGTACAAAAAATATGAACACCCTGTATTCGAGAATTTCCTTGGTCAAATGCAACTATTTTATCACTATATATTGATTCCTACAACATCTCCCGAGGTATGAATTTTAAATCCGATACTATGACCAGTTTTCGAAATACAGGGCGTAAAAGCGGATAATAACTTATTTCATCATTTTTTTTTCAAATTGAAAAGCCGCATTGATTTTATGTTGCGTCCATGAGTTCAGTATAAGTACAGATCAGATGCACAAGGAAAGGTTCAACTAAAATACTTACTGTTACAGGGTGATCCACGAATAAATCACAATAGCTTTTGCAAACACTCGATAATTCTAAAGTTTCGTCACAGCGAAATTATTCCATGAAGTTAATACCTATAGTCGTTCACGATTTTCAGTCTGAAATACTTCACTTGATGTAATGTTGGACAGTTATTCAAAATTCACCAGAAAAGTTCTCCTTTCAATTATTTCAAAGCATTTTATTTATGGCTCACCCTGTATGAAAAGTACCTAATTATTATGAAGTATTTCAGACTGAAAATTGTGAACGACTAGGTATTAACTTCATGGAATAATTTCTCTGTGATGAAACTGTAGAATTATCGAGTGTTTGCAAAAGCTATTGTGATTTATTCGTGGATCACCCTGTAACAGTAAGTATTTTAGTTGAACCCTTCCTTGTGCATCTGATCTGTACTCATACTGAACTCATGGACGCAACATAAAATCGATGCGGCTTTTCAATTTGAAAAAAAATGATGAAATAAGTTATTCTCCGCTTTTACGCCCTGTATCTCGAAAACTGGTCATAGTATCGGATTTAAAATTCATACCTCGGGAGATGTTGTAGGAATCAATATATAGTGATAAAATAGTTGCATTTGGCCGAGGAAATTTTCGAATACAGGGTGTTCATGTTTTTTGTACTTTTCCCAAAATTGAATACCTTCCTATGAATAAACCACCCTGAATATTTTGGAGATTAGAGACACACATATGTTTGTGGTATTACTTTTCCCAAAAATCAATTCAATAATACAGGATTTCGATTTAATCCTAAAAAAATATGATTATGTCTAGTGGTTCTCTCTGTGAAACACCCTGTATAAAAAATATGCACTGTGCAATATTTTGTCGTCATAATACTAAATCGGAAAGAACATTTCAAAAATATGCCCTCCTGACGTCACAGTAGAAAAAGTGAATTTTGGGAAAAAACTACCACATATATTCGTGAATCATCACCCGGTAAATATAAATATTTTTAATCATACGTATCCTCTAATTTCATACCTAGAACATGTAGTAAACGTGTGTATGCAACAGAAATCCAATGTAACTCTTAATAATTAGCAAATAAATCCGAAAATCTGGGCAATTTTCAACTTTAACACCCCGTATTTAGAAAACTAGCCATAGGATTGGGTTGGGCCCATTGACACTTTTGGTCAATGAGTCGGGTACAACAACATACCAAATTTTCAGAAAATTTGACCGGTCGCCACTTTACCTACTAAAAGTGCGGGGTCCTTTGCGATGGGATCAAAGAATGGCTTGCTATTCATTTTTGTGTTTTGATTAACCAGAAATCCAGAAAAAGGAGCTTTCATTGCCGACATGGAACGATTGGTCGTCGGCGCGCTGATGGCTTCTCTGATTTTCCAACACTTTCCAGTGTACACCCACAATATATGTCATTCCATATGTTGCTCTTAAGGAAAATACATATGGCGACTTTTTTAGTTATTACGAAAAAACATGCGAAAATGTTTACCATTCATTTCCTTTTTTCATCAAGATGACTGCTTAATGTAGGTCTTTTTATCTATGCAGAAGTGTATAAATATAAATGGAGAATATATTGAAGAACAATAAAGCAATTTCTGATTACGAATAAGTAAACTGCTCCATATGAGTTAGGGATATTGACATAAATTGCAAAAAAATATAGGTATAAGATTTTTGTGATGAAAATTCATATTAATATGATTTCAAGTTGCAAATTAATTTGAGCCTGTAGGTCTGCAGCGTATACAGGGTGGTTAAGAAAAATCGAGTAAAATAACGAAATTTTATACCCAGAGAATTCAAGCATTTTAAGACTATCAATACGATGTATTGCCCCCACGGGCATCAATAACAGCTTGACATCTTCTTTGCATACTACACACGAGGTTGTTGAACATATCTTGAGGAATTTGGTTCCATAAACGGGGCAGAAGCTCTCTCCCTCTCTCAGATCATTTAAGGATTCTAGGGCAGGTTGATGATTATCTAATCTTCTTTGGAGCATATCCCATGCATGCTCTATGCAATTCAAATCTGGTGAGTGCGGAGGTATTGGTAAATGTGGAATACCAAGCTCCTCGCGCGCATTCTCATATATGGCTGCACGGTGCGGTCTAGCGTTATCGTCTAGTAATTGAAAAGTTTCAACAATAGCATCGTGAAAATTTGGCACAACATTGTCAATGACATGCTCCCTATAGTGTAAGGCGGTCATATTCCCAGGACAAATGTGTAGATCTGTGCGCCCGTTGAAACATATCCCGGCCCATACCATAACATTAACCCCTCGGAATGGATGGACTTCTTGGACATAGCGACGATTACGGGGTATGCGTGGGATTGTCCATACCCTTATTCTTCGAGAATCTGAAAATCGTCCATATCTGGATTCATCAGTGAAAAGGACACTACGCCATTGATCATTCCAATTGATATGTTGCCTTGCCCATTCCAGTCTTTGACGCTTATGGTCACGTGTTAATGGAACTCCTCTTAATGGACGTCTAGAACCTAGATTCACCTCTCTCAAACGTCGTCTGATGGTTTCAATGGAAACTTGGACCCCATCTGCATTTTGAAAAGTATTCCGTAGCATTCTACACGTAGATGTAGGGTTACTTCTCGCCGAAACGGTGATGAAACGATCCTGAGCAAGTGTTGTTTTTCGACGCCTATCAAGCCTTGGTCGTTCCAACACGGAACCTGTCTCCCTGATCCTATTCCAAAGTCGAGATATCACACTTTGGCTGACTTGGAGCCTTTCCGCTACAACAACCTGAGTTAGGCCACCCTGTAGCATTCCGATAGCCCTATTAGCCTCAGCGTTTGTTTATTTACGTCTTGGCATTTTCAGAAAACTCGTTTCAAATCGAAACCGTTGATAAACTGACCTCATTGCAAAATAAGAACATTCTTGAAGCATATGCAAAGAACCAAACTGCAGAAAAAAGGCGACCAGATTGACGAAATGTCTCATACTGATTTTTATTGGATCGATTCAAGTTGTTATTGAGTTTTAAATGATTTTACAGGGATTTTTTCGAAGGACGAAGATTACATACTTTTAAAAACGATTGAATACGATATCCCTAACTCATGAGGAGCAGTATATTTTTATCAAGGTTCAATGTAGTGTGTTTTTATTTCAAGTTGCATTTGAAAACGGTTTCACTTTGAGACCTAAAATTTTGTGGGTGAACGCAGAAAGGATTGGAGTTCTTGTTGAAATAATTGAAATCGATTTCATTCAGAAAGTTAGTTTTTTTTCATTAAAAAAATAGAAGAAAATAAGCCAACTCATATAATGCGACAATTTTGCTTGTTGACTAAGCCACTGGGCTGAAAATGCCCCTCATCACTCAAGATGATTTTTCGATGGAATTTCGGATCATTTCCATGTTTGTGGCATGCCGCAATCCAAAGAATGACGAGGAATTAATGGACAAACCTGGGTTTTCTTTCACACTATTGGCTACAGCAGCAATATTCTGGGCTGTTCTCGAGCGACATGCACGGGGTTTATTCTTCACATCACTAACTTGTCCCAACAGCTCAAATTTTTCCACCAATTTCTGTTCCACAAGGTGCTCCACGACGACCCAAAAATGTTCGAGTTTTTCGAACCGCATCGATGGTTTTGATGTATGTATAATCTTTGATTTCATAAAAAACAGAACAAGGTTTGCTGAAATTTGCTGATACGATTTTTCCTTTCAAATTAATTTTTCTTTCAGTATTTAAAGTTCTTCCGGCATTAAAATGGTCTACCCTGTATATTATCACTTGAGAAAGAACCTTCTCAGGTAAGTATAAACTCTGTAGATATCAATAGTACAGTACCTAGATAATCAAATTGAATTCACAAGACATCTGCGATATACAACAAGAGACTTTCTGAACTTCATCAGAAACTTGAAAAAATCTTCATTAGAAATTATTCAAATGGCTTACGACCGAAGAACAATATCTATGTCATCGTGAATCAAAATCTTTAGTCAAGCAGCTATAGCAATGAGCAATGAACAATTGCTGATGAGATAAAACTTAAGAAGAATCAGAAGATTTCAATGCTGCGAAAGAACACAAACTCTGTTCCTCCGTTAGTTTCTCTCAGATTGATATTTTATTTAGGAGGTATCCAGCAATCCTCTGCTCACTCCAGAATCAGAGCCTTCATCCTTTTCCTCATATTCGCTTCAGAAAAACAGAATAATTGAATAATTTTTTTCTTACTACTTTCAAGTGGACCAAAATTATCATCAGTTTTATACAGAAAAACAGCTCATGTCAGAAATTGATAAATCAAAAGACTTTCTGAGTTTATAGAAAATATAGAAATTTTCACTTCAACAATGCAAAAAACAAAAAAATTCATTGAAGTATGTATTGAAGACATAAAAAAAATATGTATTTTGTACACGTTCTCCACGACTCCATGTCTTCAATATTTCCCTTGAAATTCCAGTATCTGAACAGAATCGAATCGAATATATACATCAATCGAAAATTTGATTAAAAATCGTCATCTTAATTCTTAATTTGGTGGATGCGCTCTAACTTAAAAGAAAGTCACCTAGCGGAAAAAGAGTGAACCTCAAGACCATGTACTAGCATAGACAACCTTTGGAAAGCTACGGTATTAGTAACTAATTCATACTGATTGTGATATTTGGCATCATTATCGAATTCGAACATCAGTTAATTCACCTTTTTTTGTATAAAACTTCGAACTTGTAGAAATTTTGAATTCAACTGCAAGAGAACCATCTATAATATCTGAGAGAAAGCTCCTAGTTCACGTAAATGACACTTACAGATTACAGAATTAAACAGGAAACTACATCGGTTACGTCAGAGTGACATCATATGACACAAATTTAACCTAGAAATTAATCAATCAGTAATCAACATAGCTCAGAAATACTATGAATTATTTATAAATACGTAAATCGATCATTTTCCTCTTATCGAATTAGTGTAGAACACGAATTTTCCAGTTCATTTCCTATCATAAATGAAATGTTGTGGTCCAAGATGAAACTAAAACTATCAATTCTATTACTTTTCACCCTCGTGAACGTAGCAATCTCATCGAATTTCGATGATGTGTCCGATAACGATTTCGCCGAATTCGAAAATTTCGAAGTTGAAGATGAAGCAGTGGTCGAAAATGAGGATATCGTGATAGAAATGTCGACTGAAAAAGTAAAAGTTCCAGATTTTCCAGAGGAAGATGATCAAGAAGCTGTTGTAGACAACGATGAGACTGAATTTGAACATTTCCACGACGTGGAAGAGTTTGAAGGGTTCGAGGAAGCTAAGGAAGAAAAGGTGTCTGCGACAGAACCTAAAATTACCATTACTAACGTACCCATACACTTACGAGCCAATTGGGACAGCTACTGGCTCGAAATCTTGATGATCTCTGGTTTGGTTGTATATTTCATTAATTTTGCGATGGGAAAGACTAAGAACAACAAAATTGCTAATGTGTTTCTTCAAACCCATAGGACTATTCTGGAAGACAATTTTTCGTTAGTTGGTGAGAATCATTTGGCTCTGTATCTTTCCTTTCTTACGTAATTGTTTACAGGGGATGATCCTACTTCTATTGAAAGAGGAGAGCAACCAGGTATGATTAAAGAAAGTGAGAATGTTTTCACTTTGTGGTGTAGCGGCAGAACGTGCTGCGAGGGAATGTTAGTCGAACTTAAATTAATCAAGGTACCGTTATCGTTATCTGTTTGAAATATTTTCTAATTGTAAACATACTTCAGAGGCAAGACTTAGTGTCTATAATGGCTGGAATAGTAAGACCTGTGATCGACCAGATCCACATAAAAATAACGATGAACAAAGAAGACATGGACAGTTTTGTTTTTTGCGTCGCTTCTAAAAAAACCGCCCTGCATTTTTCCAAGGATATGGCGGACATCAGTACGTTCTGTCCCGATCGTAGGTTAGGAGAAAAGTTCAACATCCCATCTAATTTCAACGTCATGAGTGAAATCGTCGAAGCCACTTCATCTATGTTAGATTCTAAGATTACGGCCGTACTGAATAAATATGGCGATATGGTGGATTACATCCATATTTCCGACCAATTTACTGGTCCCAAACAGACTGAAGAGAACGCTTCTCTCAAGCTGCCCGACACTGAAAAGGTAAAGCATATACTCCATTCACAATTATAAAATCACAACTCTGGCCTTGGAAATTTGACACATTCCACTCTGTATCGAAGTTATGAAGTTTTTCAAAATATTTTTATGTTCCAAGTCAACACTATGTTGCCCTTTCTACATTCTTAGCGTATTTCTCAGAATGTGAATTTATTCGGAAAATGAATGAATTGGAAAAGATGTGACGGACGAAAATAATTAACGTTTATATGAATTGATAGAAAAACGTTTATATGAATTGATAGAAAGGATTCCTTTTCTAGTTATTTGCATGAAAAATACAAGAGATCACTGTTGAAAAATATTATTTTTCGCCATGGAAGAAAATTGCATCGCTTTCACATGATTTTCATATGCATGCCTGTGAAGATTTAATGTTTATTATCCTCTTGAACTGAAAGTCCAAGACTTGACATCAATTGTTGAATCAAGAATAATGGAACATTATATCCCTCTACTGGAATCCAAATAGTTGAAGGGAGTTCTGATGCAACAGGAACTTTTTCTTGGAACATAACCTTAATAGCTAACTTAATAAAAATAAGAGTAGAAGATATACATTTCATTTATTTGATCTTATGAACAAGGGGTAAAATATTCTGACTGTATAGTAATTTATTAGTTTAAAAAATATTCATACATTACAACCACAGTAGGTTTGTACAAATAATATGGAACAGGTCAAACATATGCTTCACATTTATCATTCACCTGTTCTAAAATAAGACACAAACTCCTCCACATTATAGGGCCCCTACAGCATTAAAAGCTTGTGTCTCTTTTGAAAGAAGTAGCACTAGATATAATATATTCTTTCGATTAAGAGCAAATACCTACCGTTGAATGTTACATACACAAATTTCTTCAAAATGGGCTCATACGAAGTGGTTCTTTTTCTGAAACGTGAAAACGATCAACAATAATCATTTAGAGACCGATGATGGCCATCCAAAACCCGTTTACTTACGAAAATCGTGCAATTTCATTCTGCAAGTTCTTTCCTCATAATTCCTCGAAAATCCTACCTGAACCAGATTTTCCGGTCGCTTTCGTGAGAAGATCGTATAAGGAAGCCTTTTTTGTCCATTTACACATTCCAAATAAATTTTGAGCACCAAAAACGATACCGAAACTAACCAAACTTCTGGGGGACCGGAATTTCGTTTGAAATCTTTCCAAACGGCCAGATACCTAAAAAAAACTTCGTTATCAAGTGTAAAAAAGACGATTAGTACTTACTGTTGCTTTATTCATGCTTATAAATCGATTTTTGGTCCAATTCAAATTTGCCGTTTGTACCCATGTCAAAATATCTTTGATACTTTTACTTTGATGTGAACAAAGAAACTGGCAACGCCGTTTTGTCATTAAAGATATTCACTGTACGCGCACAGATTTTTTATCAGGTGCACCAATTCCAGAAAACGAAACCATGTCCTGAGTTGTGATTTTATAATTGTGAATGGAGTATATCTACGATTTTTTAGTTGGCAACACTTGTTTGTTTCACAACCGATTTGACAGATGTCAGTGGTTTTGTTTTTTATTGCAGGTATTATTATTTGGATTCAACTTGAAGTTGAAGGGAAAATCGTTAGAGGCTGCAATGAAAGATCTTGAGCCTCTGATGGTAATGGTTTTCTATTGTATAGAAAAAATAAAGAGGTACAAACTTTCTAAGGAAGGTGAGACTGTTTCTTATTCTGAAAAGCTTAATGTTCTTTCGCATTATTTTTTCTTTTATTACTTTGGTACATGATCAGTTAAAATTTTGAATTTCAAGGCAAAGCAAAAGCTGATAAGAACCGTCAGCGTGTTGAAGAAATCTTTCTGAAATCCACTCACCAGGCAAGAGCAGAAGCTGCGGCAGCTAAAAGAGAAGAAAAGAGGAGGATGGAAAAAGAGAGAATAATGGCTGAAGACGATCCAGATCGTCAGAGACGTTGGGAAGAAAAAGAGAACAAACGTCAGGCGAAGAAACGGGCACCAAAAATGAAGCAATTAAAAGTGAAAGCAATGTAATTGTTTTTCATTTGATTTTCTTGATTCTGACTGTGTATCGAATAGGGATGAGGTTTCAGTTGGTTTAATTGTTGTATTGAGCAGGATTACTGAGATTAAAAATGTTCTCGAAGTGTATTAGTGACAGCGATGTATTAAAGCAATTATTGTATTATTTCTGAGTTTTTTCACCCATTCATTACCTTTTTTCCTGAACGAAAATGCAGCGACTACAGCTGAAAAAATTTCTGACAGCTGCTGTCAAATTTTTTGACAGTTGTCAAAAAAATTGACAGCAGCTGTCAAAAATCTTTTCGTTGAGTTCGTAGACAAACTTGAGTTCATGAATGCGTATCTAACTACAAAAAAGATTAACTAGCGCTTAAAAGCTTCTGAATTCTCGTCAGTGCTTTAGGAAACCAATTTTTTTAACGGGGGTTAATTGAATTCGGGCTATAATAACTTTAGGTAGGCACACATAATAGTGGGACATAATCTGATATTTCCTTCACAACTCAGACAGCTCTATGGTTCTTCAAAAATGGTATTTGTGGTCGAAAGCTATGAGCCTCACGGTTCTTTAAAAAAACCACCTTAAACATGCAAACATTGATTTATTGTGACAAAAAAAAATACTTGGAAATGAACAGGATTTTTACTGAAAATGAATGAAGCAAGTTTTCAACATGAATGAAGCGAATATAAGTAGATTTTCAGTAGTAATATCCCTAGGACCTTGATAATAGACGAGATAATTTTATGACCATCGAAAGCTCGTTCATTGGTAACAGCCCGAAGGCTGAGGGCTGTTACCAAGCAACGAGCTTGAGATATTGGTTATAAAATTATGAGGCATTTATCAATGTCCGAGGAATATTCGGCAGAAAATTTTTTGACATAAAAAATGTATAACTCAACACAACAAAACATTTATTCATTTATTGAAAGTACAATTAGTGAAGGTGCAATTCGTAAAATTCAACTCAACATTAGATTCGTTGCTATTCTCTTGTATAGAAGATCTATTTCCACGCATAATATTTATTATCTTGTTGTGGTGTTCTTGATCGAGGTTTAGGTATGGTTTGATAGAATTTTGATTGCTATGACCAGTACCTAATCTTCAGCAATTGTTGTTCCTCTACACCACTTTTTGCTAATTGTCTGACAGCTGTTGATCTATTGAATGATTCGTTATCTTTTTGTTTTTGACATTCAAGCCAATTGCTTCGGCAGCATATTTAGTCCATTTATTTATGGTATTCCTTCCAACAGGTACATTATCGTACCATTTGTCAGTTTCATTTCTCCAATATCGATTCGGTTTCAAGAATATTCGTGGTGAGGTAATATTTTCGCCTCGTTTTGATATTAGTTTATGAAAAAGACGTACAGGGCAGCTTTGTCTCTCACTATTGGAAACCATCAACCATTTACTACTTGTACAGCTTTTAGATTAGAACCACCTTGGCACGTTTTACTGAATACCGGATTGTAAATAATTGATATTTTAATCGACCGCAACACCTGAAAATTTCCACATATTACCGGATTGTATTCAATGCGATTTGTTGGAGAACCATCGTTATTCTTCTCGATTTGAAAAAAATCACCAAACAAGCAACTGCCTCTCCTCCTCGCCACGCTAGTTCTACTGCAGCAATATGATAAAATTTACGCATAAGACCTTCAGGAGTATTTTCATCCCATAGCAATATTATTCTGTTAACTTCAGACAAATTTAACGAAACTGAACTGGATTTACGTTAACTTGGGTCTGCTTGCAATTTTTTTCTGATTGCATCGCGGGCATCTCGAGCTGGTTTAAATATTATATTATTAAACGGGTCAATCATAATGTTGTAGTCCTTATAATACTTTTCTTGTAAGAGTTTGCTCGAAACATTCCACATTGTCTTTACCGTTGCTTCTTTGAATTCTGTTCCGTCTTTTTTCTCATATTGACAGCCCAATCTTTGAGTATAAACGCCAATTCTTCCAAGCTTCTGCGTTCATTTTTTGGAATGATGTTGTCATGGAACTATTATATAATTTTATAAGACTCTATCGTGTTATCATTGGGATTCAAAATTGCATTGGATGTAGTTTTCGATGTAATGTTGACATGATTGGCTGAAATGGTTCCATATGATACAAAATCAAAAAATTGGTTTTGTTGTTAGAACTGTCAAAAAATTTTCAAAATAATGTCCAATGTGAGAAGAGTTAGGACCCATTTTAACAAGAAATTTGGTCATATATTTCAACATGAATTTAGTACTATCTACCCAAACAGTTTGTTACATATAGTTAATCACAACCTGGACCGAATAGTACCTCAAAATTTGAATTAATGTAGGGGAAAATGACCATAAAACAGAGCTACAAAAGTTCAAGAAAAAGGGTGGATGCATCTTTCACAAAACGGTGAATGCGCCGATGCCAGTTTTTCATTAATCAACTTCATTTAATTCAGAGTAGGTTTGCGCATTATTTGACTTTGCAATTAGGAATAAAACAATATTGTACGTACTTTGTATCAGTTTATTCACAATTTATATCGTATTCAAAGGTACACGAATAACTAAAATAAATACAATTCAAAATGTACAAAAGGCTTATTTCAAATATCTTTCGCTTAGTCAATGGAAGCCTTAGTATTTGGCCTACTTTATAATGATATGATAATGATTCTTGTTTCGTTGTGATATGTAAAATGGGGGTCCTTAAATTAATTTTTATATATTTATGAACAATTCCTTATCTACTAATAATATATTAATATTGCAAAATGAACTTTATTGAGCATCTTGTATTATTGTCTTATACAGGAACAATTTTATTCACACTTTTTACATTTAATATCATCACATAGCAATAAGAAGTTTCAAATGGGTTTCTCAATGAATTGGCGATTTATTCAAGTTTCAAACCATGTCCTACACGTTGAAAACTAAATTTACAAAAAGATCGGAAACTAATTTCGATTATGCAAAGAATTTGATGAATTATCTATTCATATTACCACAATTGAGCGTTTAGAGGAACTTATCACAATTATTTCAAGTGTAGAGAAGTTATATTTACAAAATTACATCCTAAAATCTGAATTACTCAAGATGTCGACCCTCCCGAATCTGAAAAGTGTCCTTTGATGGTCGTAGGTTCAGGCGATGGGGAAGTCTTGTGGCATTGAACACAGTGTAGACAGGAGTGGCAGGAGCCAGCTTTTTGGGCAACTATTGATCTCAGTTTGAGGGCTGGACCGATTTTCATCTTCATTTTGGTGATGAGATGATCCTCTGTAAGGTGGGGCAAAGCTGCTCCATCGATGCATTGGTCCTTGAAAAGCTGCGAAGAAAAGGAACAATTTTTAACGACTGATGAAGGACTTTCATAAGTAGGTAATTTTCAAGATTGTAACAATGCAACAAACATGAAGTCCTCAACTACAAACTAGCTTGTTTATGCTGGAAAACGACAGGATATTAAAGGATTGGTCACCTGGCGTGAAGTAGGGAGATCCACCTGGTAGGTAGACCTCAAGGAAGAATATATGTGACAGTAAGCAGGTAATTTTGACAACAGCGGTCCTAAAGATCCTCCTTGATCCCAAACTTTGTTTTTATTTCCTTCATAGCCCATTGATAAAGCGATCATTCATAAGAAGGTGTAGGATATTTGTTTGAGCACAAAGTAAATTTAAGCACTCTGTACAAAATGAATTGGAAATGGAAACAAAAAGTTTAAGAACCACCAGAACCAAAGTAATATTATCCTTTATAGTAATACACCAAAATTAAGTTGCCGAATGCAATATTTTAGAGATATGGCAGAATTAAACCTGTGTTGGAGAATCTATCGAGTGTTTTTTAAAGAGTGAGAGAGTGATAGATGCAATGGAACCCCTGCTAACATCTTGAGGATTATTTTCACTCCATATACTCCAATTTTACTTGTTTACGTAGCCTTTCATCCAGAAATGAACTTTATCACTAAACAAAATTTTTCTATAAGAAAGTGGATCAATTTCAAGCTGTTCTAGAGCACAATCAGCAAACAAACGACGCTCATTATGGTCAGTGGCTTTAGTTCTTGAACCAGTTGGATCTTGTATGGGTGTAGACCAAGATCTTCACGCAAAATTTCCCATGTGGTGGATGCATAGTGTCCAACTTGTTGTGAACGACGGCGAATAGACAAATCTGGATCTTTATTAACACTATCACTTACAGCAGCGATATTTTATTCTGTACATACAGTTCTTTGTTTTGTTGTTGTTGTTGCATAGAGTAGAGAAAATGTTTTCCTAAATCTATCGATAGTTCGACGAATAAGCTGCTCTGATGGGCGATTATGCAAACCATAAATTTCACGAACTACTCTATGAGTTTGGAGAATAGAACACTGATTTTGAAAATATATTTCAACAATTTGTAAACGTTGTTGCGGCGTGAGTCTTTTCATGATAATTTGTCAAATGCTGACTGAACAGAAATGTCAAAACAACATGGCTCCTACATTCTGTCAAACCAATGTTATCCCTATTCAAAAAAATAACACCAGAAACAATAAAATTATTGAAATCGTAGATCAGGTTTCGCGTCTAACGCACTGTTGGGATCTCCACACAAAAAAATCGAATATATTCGAAATTCATGGAGAACCGATAAATAACGACCCGATAAAGTAATTGAGGATGAAACCTGATAGGAAAAATGTGAAAATTCATCGGAAAATTGTAACCTAGGTATTACTAACTTTAGTTCAACGTTGTAGTCTCCAACTTTCAAACCTGAAATTGTACAAATTTCATTTCAAAACTTAGAAAGTCGCTTGCTATTAACAGTTTACTGCGAAATTAATGAATGCAGGCAACCTATTCTTCAGCCGTTGTTGCAGATCAG